>JAMPIT010000894.1:13288146-23288146 GCA_026261815.1 Monarcha castaneiventris obscurior
CGCAGCTGTATATAATCAATGGAACATTCCTTTGGAGTGCGCCACAGGTCAGCAGGAACCTTGACACACAGCTGAATTTATGAGTGATCACATTGTTTTAAATATGCATCACTTAGATTTCTACAGGTGTTTAAAGATTTGCCTCAACATTCCCTTTTTTTTCTTTTTTTTGTTCCTTTTGTGAAAGGCGTGCGCATGGAAAACAGAGATTGTATAATTAAGGCTTCCTTTTGGATGCTAAAATTGATATAATTTACCATAGCTGACAACAGAGAATATTATATCATCTCTAAGAAAAAAACCCACTCAAACTGCTAAAAAAAAAATAAAATTTTCCTGAGTGAAATATTGCTTCTAATCAGGGACCAGAAAACCTCGAAATTCACCAAGCCTTGTTGAATGTGGGGGGACTTTGTAACGCATTAAGAAAAAAAATTAAAATCTACTTTTATACTTCAAAATATATGTCAGTAATTTTGTCTAAAAGTATGCATCAAAAATAAAAATAAACAACACATTAGAGAAACGCTGTTTGAAATATGTGATTTAAAATAAAACAAGCATTATTAATTGTCTGCTTCCTTTATAGTAGAAAAGATATAAAATTAAATAGATAAAATCTTAAGAGAAACCAATGTGCATGTATTGAGGAAAGACAATGAAGCTTCACAGACCGAATAGAACCAATTCCTTTCAAATAAGTGGGAAAGCCCTACAGAGAGAAATAAAAGTGAGGAATGGTGAATTCTGTAACACTTGCCAGACCAATGAGCTTCATCAATTAATCACAGCAAAATAATCACCACCTACATTAAAGAATAATACATGAAAAGGACAGGGCATAGCTTTAACTTATTCAGAAAGGGCTGACTCCCTAATCCCTCTGAGTCTTGACATGTTAACTGGGTAGCGACTAATTAGATGTCAAAAATTCATAAGCACTCTTTAATATTGCATATATCTGCGGCAGACATTTCAATATGAGAGTTGTATACACAGAAGTCACTATAGCATTAAAACACAGCAGGGTGGGAGAAATAAAAGGAAAACAATAAAAACAATGGCCCTTAAAAACCCAAGAGAATGCCTCCTTTGGAAGTGTGTACTTTCTTATTCAGAAAAGGTATCACCTTAATAAGAATTATAGGCAAAGAGGTTTCACTGTTCCATGCTGTGTGGACGAAAAGAGGGAGAAAAGACTGACTTATCAAAGGCACTGGCAGGTAAATAGTAATTTACTATGCATGCACAATGAACATTACACAGTGCCTTGACACAGGGCGATAATGAAAGACATGCTATTGTGGCATCCATCGGGGGAGTTTTTTTCTTCATTCTTCCTTCCCTTGTCTCTCTTGAGCAAAGAAGCAGTGATGTT
Organism: Monarcha castaneiventris obscurior; assembly: GCA_026261815.1. Taxonomy (NCBI): domain Eukaryota; kingdom Metazoa; phylum Chordata; class Aves; order Passeriformes; family Monarchidae; genus Monarcha; species Monarcha castaneiventris. The sequence continues at coordinate 13,289,525 of JAMPIT010000894.1, forward strand.
TCCTGGCAGCTGCCTCCTGTTTCAAGCCATTTCACATAATATAGAAAGAACCTGAAGTTTAGTGTATTAAGTAAGTGAGTTAGTTTGCTGGTTTGGGGATATATACATGGCTTGTGCGTGAACTTATATTTCAGATTCAGGGCTCTGTATTTTTATAGAACAAGCCTTTTCCTGTCTGAAGAATTATATGAACCTGTTATATAAAACAATGCAGCAAGATTAAATACAATGCATCATATAATGCACTGTTTTATGACTTGCATCCTTTAATTGTAGCTCTCAGGAATAAAAAGAGAGGAATGTGCTGTTGTTTATAATGCAGAATTGCCATTCTCTCTTTTGACTAACAATGTGTACTGTACAGGGGTAGTAGTCTGTGGAGATTCCTCTATTTTCTCCTTTACCAAACAGCAAAGTTAAATCCCACTTTTTCGATGCTTCTAACTAGCTTACAGGCAGGAAGCCTTTGAATTTAGCCTGCATGCAGTATGGGAGGCTGTGACTGTAATCCTTCCATAGCTGCTGCTGTTTAAATGTGACATGGCTGCAACTGGAATGTTTTAATTATTTTAAAAGTGTAAAATCTTGTAACATGATGATATAAGGTAAGCAGCCTCGTGCAGAGAAAAAATTATTACATTTGTTCATCTCATGGGAGTAGCATCTAAAGAGGATGTGGCTCTCCTTGTACGTTGCAGAGTGTGTAATAATGATATTTGCATGTATCAGCTGATTAGTACTTTCATAAGCTGACATCTCTCACTGTGATGGCAACTTCTGGACTGATGTACAAGAATAAGAATGAGATGCAATTTAACAACTGCTGACCATGTTAGACTGAATGGTCACTTGTTGTTCAGTTATACCTGGCCTTTCCTTTGAAAGTTGCTACGTTAATTTTATTACCAAAGGACCTTCTATGATCAACACTGAAACTGTAATTAACTGCTTGCATTTGTCATTATTACACTATTCACACCTTTTTCTTGCAATTGTAAATGTGTTACCTAGCACTTATGTTTGTCCATGTCTTGAGTGTCCAAGGGTGTTTTGTGGGCACACACTTTGTGGTTTTAGACTGGAATCAAAATATTAAAGGCCGACAATTAATTAGTGATTTCAATCAGAAGGTGATGATCTGCAGTGCTGGTAGTAGTTTTTGACTCCTTTTCTTCCCTTCTGTCATGTTCATGCCTGTTATATAATAATGCTGATGTTAATGTGATAATGCTCCATTTTCTGGCACACTTGGCCAGCGAGATGGTCCCAAAGCACTCTGTGCATTCTCCAGCTGTCTTTGGTCGAGCCCAAGTGCAGACTGGCTCACTTGGATGAGATCTAGCTGACTGTGTAAATTTTTCCAAAGGAGTCCAAAGATGCTAGGATAGTTTCTCTGTAGCCAATGTAGTCTCTTTTTTCTGCCTGACCCAGGGTATGTTTGGATGTTCAGGAGCAGGAGGGGCTTCCATACTCCAAGCACTCTGCATGTGCAAAGCTCTTATCTACAAGCCCCAGTGAGCTCATATGTACCATGGGTGCTTCATTCAGGGTTTCCTTACTAACTGGGGATTCCTGATTTTTTGATTTGATCAAAACCAGCATCCTACCCACATCATAAACATTTCATAAATTATTCTTAATACCGAGTATTTTTGTAATGAAACGTGGGTTTGGGAGCATTTTGGTTGGGGGTGTGAAGGAAAGGAGAAGGAAGAAAAGGATGTTCCTTCCTTTCAAAGACAGGCTTATTCTGACAAGTGATGTTGAATACCAGTATCTTATTATTCTTATTATTTTTGGCAAAATTCACTTGGCTTTCAGAGGGTTGAGGCCAGAAATTACATTAATTCAGTGCACAGGTTAACTAATGCCTCCTTTAAAAGTTGAAAATAAAGTGGTGTAAGCATCCTTCATTCATCTACATCACTCAGATATCCCCAAGGGTCACTGACACAAACTAAATCCTCATTTATAAAAAATCAGCTTTTCCAGGAGGACGTTTTATTTTTGTAAGAATCCTGGTTTTCTAGTAAGACTGCTTTACTGGACAAGTCTAAATCCAAAACAAATGTATAAAAAGAGACGTGATCCTACCTAGTGCCTGATTGCCAAGCAAAACTCTGTCAGCCCAATATAATGCATAAGTGTGATCATAGTGTGACCTTAAAATGGGCTTTCAGAGCTGTGGTGGGGGAGAAAACAATATCCCCGTAACTGATCAATAGCTGAGCATCCCTTTAGTCATTCCACACTGTTGTGCACAGGCAGCTTGTGAGCTGACAAATTTAGAATTCTGTCTACAAAATGTTCTAAGCCTGAAAAATGAAGTCATGGCAAGTAAAGGTCATATACAGCAACTGCATGCAGAGGGTAGTGTGATCATGGTTTATTTTAAGGGATAAAAATATATATAACTGGGGAAAAAAGTATGAATAGGTGCAGTTTTGGTTCTCCTTAAACCATACTAGGCCAGTAAGTTTTGTGGAAAGTTAGTAAAGGAGGTAGATGTGTTCCCAAAGGGAAAGGAATATGAAATGCAAAAGTGCCAGCTCAGTCAAGACTGGAAGAGTATCTGCTAACATTTTAGCCTTTTTCATGGTTTCACACTGGTTACAAACACCCAGAAAGATGGAGGGAGTCAAACATAAACCAAAAAAGAAGAAAGTCCCTTTCATTACATGTTCCTTGAACCAGTGAAATCAGCTAGTGGGAATGACCACTGCAAAAAGTTGTGCCTGTGAATTCCTAAAGAAGCAGAAAAATCAATCTAGGCCAGTTTTTGCTCTTTCTCTTGTTCTGTACAAACACTGTCCTGGGCCAAGATAGAACTGACTGATGCCACAACACTTCAGAAGCCCAAATTGTTGAGAAAGCTGAGAGGAACAAATGGGAATCAGCAGAACGCATCACCAAAAGGACAAATAACAGATGGACAAACATAATTCCAAAGCAAATGCCAAATACTGGAAGGAACAACAGAGTTGGGTAACATACTGGAAGAGAGGCAAAATAGTTAGATTCAGAGGACCAGCACAAATGCCAAAAGGCCTTTAACAGAAGAGAGAAGGTGAAACTAGACAGGCAAAAGAGAAGCTGCTTTCAAAATTCAAAGTATTTGCAGCACAAAAAATTTCTATCTGTTAGGCTCTTGGTGTCTTATCTTAAATATTTCCGTAGCACTGTTTTCTACTGGTTCAGGGCACTGTGCTCTACATGCTGGAGCTGTATGTGGACATGCTGACAATAAAGTATGAAATTGGGATGGCCCAACCCAATTTCAATCATGTAGCTTTTCTGAATTCCCACGGTGGCCACAGCAATGTGTTCATTGTGTAGACCAGCTGTGATCCAATGGATGTTACCCCAGGAGCAGTCCACAGACTGAAGGGACACATTAAGTCAAGTCTGCTAAACAACTGCCTTTGAGATTCTTTCTGTCATTAAAATGCTGCTCATATAAATTTGTAAAAGTTGTTAATTGTAAGGTGCTCTCATTCAGAAAATACTTTCAGGACCCTGTTTAGCTGTTCTCCAAGTTACTCATGCAGTTCTAAGGGTTAATGACAGAAAAAATGTTCTTGTAATGAATTATTGGTGTACCTTGATGTCACAAGCCAAAGAGCTGTTTATGCAGGAGCATTATAAAATGGCTGTAGTGCTATTGAAACAATATTAACCGAGGTAGAGAGCTGGAGAGTTTGGTCCCTTTTCTACCCATGTTGAGGTCAATTCTATTATTTATGGGGTTGAAAGCACAGCAAATAGATACTGTTATAGCTCTTTAACCAAAGCTTGTGGTGTTAAATTTCTGATTACACTTGGTAGAGAGTGTGAAAACCCCAAAATCTCCCGTTTTTCCTCTTCTTGTTGCCAATGGTTTCTGAATGTCATTAAGGACAAGAAGTACATATGACAATACCTACATGACGATTTTATTTTTGCTTAAAAATGTGGTAGATTTCTTGCTGACCCTGTCAACAACTATGAGTACTAATTTGCTAGCTCAATGACTCATCATCAGTTCAGTTTACATGTAGCTAACAAAGGTCAGCCCTGAGAAAAAAATATTTGATTTCAATACCTCATTCAAGGAGGTGTGATATTTCTATGGGGTTTTTGACTGCTTAATGTAAAACCCTCTAATTGCAGAACCTGAATAGTTCTAGGCTCACTGGTTCATTTTAAATTAGATTTGAGAATCATTAAGTCAGCTTCCTGAAAGGGTCTGACCTGTGTTGGCTGTGTACAGTAAAAACGCAATGTCGGACAAGGGGTTCTGCAGTTAGAGGTCACATATTTTCATTGGGTTCTGCTGGCTGGGGTCAGGAGATTCTCTTTCTGAGTAATTCAGCACAGTTTCAGGCCTCAGCTGTGCTGCTGGGGGTCACTGTTCTTGGTCAGGTTGCCATGGGGAAGGGATAAGGGAAAAGTGGACTTTTGTGCTTCCTTCCATTTGACTGCACAGCTTGCTGCTTAGCACAGGGCACTTTGACAGGAAGTGGCTGTGAGGAAGCCCACACTTGTTCCAGTTCATCTATCACAACAAGAGTTATTCTGGAGTGAAAGGATACAACCTAAGGGATGCAGAAATTTCAAAAGATCAAAATCAGAGCGTGTGCACACTCCCAGAGAAAAAGCTCCAGTGTAAAACACTGTAAAGCATGAAAAATGTGGTATTGGGCTGTTTAGGGTTGGTGTTCTGTTCTGTTTACATTGTGATTCTTTTTTCCCCTCAGCATTCAGTATATTGGATTTAAGTGGTCACCATAGAAGCAGTTAGTATGCAAATGTCAGGACTAGCAGGGATGGTTTTAATGCTGGTTCCTCCCTTATTTGACACTTGCACAAAGCCTTATAGCCCAGGAAAGGAGCCAGAGCCCCACATCAGACGAGGCTGCTGCTGCTGATCTCATTCTAGCAGTAGAAAGCTCTATGGACAGCACAGACCAGTGAGAAACAATAATCTATATACATACATATTCTAATTGGAAGGTATCATTTATTAAAAAAAATAGATACAGATGCTGAAGAAGTGATAAAAAGATAGGTGCTCTGGCACAGGTGAGTGTAATTTCCACTAGCTTGTGAAAGCTGAGTCCTTAACTTGTCAACAAATTGGATGAATTGCAGCCTCAGTAATAATGCTGTAAGCTGTTATAGGTCTGCTGGTCCAGAAGCATATATTCTTCACTGGCTCCCACTCCTTTGGCATGATATTCTGCACTTTGAGAGGTGAGGACTGAAAACAGTGAATGACATGATGTTTTATGTCTAAAAGAAGAAGTCCTAGCTGTGACTAAAACACCCTACATAGGATAAGCAGGAAGAATTTTCGAAGGTGGAGCAGTATTAACCACCAGTAACTACTACACTAAATAGATTCAACTGTACTTAAGTATTTTCATAGCATTATTGTGCCAAATAGTTATTTGTTTGTCAGGAGGCTGTTTTTGCAGGAGAAAAGTTGAAACTTTTTAATTTTGATTTTAGGATCCCTCTTGTCCTTCTCTTGTGCCATATGAATATTTTATTTTGGCACTTTTCAGGTGAATCTGGAAATCATATTTTAGCCAAATGTAGGATCTAGTTTTCTACCTTGGAAATTATAAAGTAGGGACATTTCTGGTAACTGAAAGGCAAAAATAGGTTGTGCCTCTCTGTATTGTTACAGATGTTATTGTTGCAGTTACCATGATTGCCATTACAAACGTACCACACTCCACCCACACCTGTATTTCCTTGTTCTCAGAATTGGAAATGTTTGCAGTCACTTAGAGGTTTGAACTGGAAAATGAACAAACTGCAATGCTTCTGAATGCCTTCAGCCCCCTGAGCATGCACCCATCCAGGAATGGACTCAACAGGGAGCAGCTCAGATCATCCTTTGTTCAGGGAGGCTGATGCAAAATCAAACTGTGCCAAGGCTGGCAGCTCAGAGCCCAGCACTGAGAAAAGAGGGTTAAGGATACTCCCCATTCAGTGAAAGTATGTGCAGAACCTCCCCCAGGGTCTGAAATTTTGCTTTTAAAAACAACACATAAAATTTGGCTCGCATTTATAGCACTAGAAGTGCTCTCTTCTGAGGAAAGGATCCCAGTCCACATAGCAGACCTTATAATTTACCATTCTGGTCCTTTCCTGTACATAGTTGTGATGCTGTTGGAAGATACTAAAGACTTGGAGATTTTAGAGGTAATTTCAACTTTACTAAAAAATATACAAATTTGTATTTTCATAGTATTTTGCTGATTTTAATTGAGATGGACAAAATTTTTACACAAATAATGTCAAATGATGCTTGTTTCATGTTCTTGAGATCAGAACCACTGGCCTCACCGGAAACGTGTTTGGGAGATCCTGGATGAAAGCACAGGATGGGTTCAGTCTGTGACCTTTAACAGGGTCCAAAGTCACCAAGGCTTTTTTGACTTGCTTTCCTGAGGCTTCGGAAGCCTATAGGAGAAAGCCATTTATGTCTTTTGTTCTCCCCATCTCTTGTGTCTGTGAACGTAATTTCAGTAAATTAAATCAATGTGGTAAAGTGATCAGATTTGTTAATACTTGACAAGCTTTGTGAGACAAATGCCCCAAAAAGTGATTCCACTGCAGGAAGGGCAGTGCCATGAGCTCAGCAGTGCTGTTCTCTTGGGTAGCCAGCTCACACTCGCTGGCTGGCCAAAAGGCACGTGCAGAATTCAGGCATTTACATAGGTAATGACAGGATCTGGGAAGGCAAAAATGCTAGTGCATATTTAGGATAAAAGATCAGGGCATGTCATAAAGATCTGAAAATATAGTAATATAGCCACCAAGAGGAAAAGAGAGATAATAGTAACTTCAGTGAGACCATGGAAATACTAAGAATGTGTTTGTAGGAAATCACACTCTGAAAGTCCATTGCTCACAACTTTTTCATTTTGACAGGTAATGCTTGAATCTACTGACTGTCTCACTTGAGACCTTCTGGGTTGTGTTTTTGCTTTTTTTCTTTCTTCTCTTTTTTGTTTTTTTGGTTGGGTTTTGTTTGTTTGTATGTTTGTTTCATGGGTTTTGGTGGGTTTTGGATTTTGGGGTGTTTCTTGCTGGCACTCTTATCCTTTGTAATTCTAACACAGGATTTAAGTGTTAACGTCAAATCCTGCATGGATACATTGACGTCTTTTCCTTTTACAGAATTTACAGATGGAGAAAAGAACCCTACTGCACAGGAGATTTGAATAGGTGGATAAGTACCAGTGAAAGTATTTGCATAAGGAAAAGAATTCTATTTTATAACTCAACATGAGAAGCATAGATTACTTTGCACATACTTATTAAGATTAGTCCATAAGAATTCATTACTGGCATCTTACTGGAGAAATTAGTTATTTCTTTCTCAGTCAAAGATAACACATAAAACTTTGTTTGTACAGCAGACAATTAAAATGGAGGTTATTTCCTAACACTAATGAAAGTTCTCCCTTAGAACCATTGCAAATTTCTATGGACCTCTAACCTGTCATTTTCTTCTGTTTAGTTCATTGTATTTTGCAACAAAGAAAACTGTACCCGACTGTGCACAGAAAAAGAAAAACCCTTTTTCAGACAAAAGAAGCAAAACTCCTTTGTTACAAAAAATAGCACAACTTCAGAAAAGATATTTCCTAATAGAGATCACTTGGCTATTTGACTGTTTTCAGCATGTAGAGGGTTAAGCTCAGCTGAGAATGCCAGACATACCTGTATTCATTCCATTTTGAATAAAGTGACAAATTCCTATTCTTGGTCACTGGAGCAAAAAATTAGCCCTGTGCTTCAGTGAAAGGTCAACATGGGAAGAAATAAACAGGAGGTGAGAGGTCATGACCTGTGTCTAGAACAGCAAAAAATGGCTGAATCAAAAAAAAAAAGTTAATTCTACTGTACATTGTACTTTCCATATAGTCAGGTCCCATTTGAAATGCAAAACACTCCTAGAGTGTTGTTCTGGAAAAATCAAGATTGAAATGTGTATATATTTATTTATACTGCTATTTCTGTACAAGCCCCATTGGTTTGGTCTATTTTAAATAACTCCTGTGTGTATATATATATTCCCATGATCAGGGATCCAATGGATCCAGGAGATGTTTAACTGAGCAGGCCCAGAGAACTCTTTGGCTGTCCATGCCTTTTGGTCACAATTCCAGTGATTACTGCAGACCTAGAGACTCCTGTGAAATGCTTGGGGAAGAGAACCAGTCACCAATGGGAACAAGAGCCTGAATCAGGCACCAAAGGTATTGGAAAGAGGCAACAAAAATAGTGTTTATCTCTACTACTCTTGTTTTTGCTCAGCCTCTGTCACTGACAGACTAATCCTGACTGATGCTTAATATCAGTTCTATCTAGTCCAGGAGTAGAAAAGCCATCTTGTGTGCCCTAGGTAGATGATGTGGACATGTAAGCAGCAGCAGCAAACAGCAGACCATAGAAATTAAATAAAAACATTTATTCAGCCAAAAGTGGTGTTCAGTGACACACCATGCACTGGGAGCTGTGGAGAGGAGAGCAAAGCTTCTTCAGAACACAGCACTTCTGGGAGAGCTTGCTGCTGCCTGCAGCCTGGGGATACCTCTCAAATCATTCCTCAAGAGTGCTGCAGGCACAGGTCTGGGGAAAATATCAATGTCCACTTCTTCAGAATTTTGATTGCAGTTAAAAAAAAAAAAAAGCATGACAGAAAAAAGCCTTCTCTGAATGTGCATATGGTTGACAGAAGGGCCAACTAAGAAAGAACAGCTCTGCCAGAAATGTTTTTCTCTTTAAATACCAATACGAAATCAAGGTGTTGAACCAAAGAACACCTCCATGGACAATGTATTATTGATTCGTAGGGTATTTGACTTTGCAAAAAGAAAGCATTCAAGGTGGCAGAAAAGTCATTGTTCAATGTGCAATGCTGGGCAAAAGGATAATTTTTTTCCATTTCTTCTTCTCCTATAAATTGTCTGGGAGGGTTTTTATGAAATATATCTTCATCATGAAACAACAATTCACTGCAACCAAAACTCTAAGCAGTACAAGATTGATTTTAGCTAATAGTCTGTCTCCCAAAAAATTAGGAACAAATGAAACCAAAATAATTGAAACAACCTGTTTCAATATTTTGAAATTAAAAATCCCCTTTTTCATTTGAAGCTACTTTTTGTTTAATAAGGTAAGTATACTTACATGAGAGAACTGAAAAATTATGAAGTTTTTTTTTTTTTAAGATTCTGAACTGAGTATCAACTTAGCTACCTTTCAAGAGTTTGAATTTTTATTTTCAAAATATATTCATCAGAGTATCAGAAAATGTCTGCAGAAGGGCAAAATGCATCCTGCCAAGTTCTAGTTGAGCAGTTTCCTAAATGGCCCTGAATATGATGACCACATAGAATTAGGATGCAATGAATACCTTGAGCAAGCCACATATTTAATTGTATAGGCTTACATTAAGAGATTTCAACAAAGCTTTCAAAAACATGAAATCAGGAATTTTTTTGTGTGTCTTATGTTGGGCTTTTTTGTTTTATTTTTTTCATTTTTATCTAGTGCCTTACCAATGCTTTGCTAATTTAATCATATTCTTTTATTCTGAAATGGATATTTGCCTTCTGTTTGCTTTATTTTCTTTTCTAGGACTTACTTGTGTATTTGGCTTAATATGTCTCATATTAGCAGCAGAGTTGTACAGTGTTATGCCAGTTGGCACTTCATATTTCAGCAGGTTGAAGAGCAGTATGAGGTCTTGTGTGAAAAATACCCACCCAAATTAACCAGTTACCATCCATTAGCAATTGTTTGTATTAGCTACTGCACATCAGGAGACAGAGTAGTTCTGAGACCCCAGAAATGATTGTCCAGTGGTTCCCAAAATTTATGAGCCAAGTTAATTTCTGTTGCAGTTCAGAGAAGATGGTCGATATACCAGTGAAACATATGTCAAAAATAGAAAAAAAAAGGATGGTTGAAATTGGCATTACTACTTAACATTAATTCTGCTTGCATGCTGTTGTGAGGTATTTTGTTCTTTTGAAACCAAACTATAGCATTTATTCTGATGCTGGGAGAAACAAAATCATCCCTTTTCTTCCCATTTCTGTGTGGCAAGTGAAGATAAATGCAAGTAAAATATAAAAAACTTTGTATGATGAGAAGACTGTGTTATCCAGTAGAATTCTTCAGTGAAATTCAAATGAATGGATTACTTTGGATGAGTAGAAGATACATCTTCTGTATATCTTCTTGCATATCTTCTGTATATTGATGTCTGTCAAGTCTGTTCTGCTATGGCTGCAGATGCATGACACCATGTCCATGTGACATCAATGCTCAGAGCACAGTGAAAAGACTGATGCTCATTTTTTACAAGACTGGATGGAAACAGAAGAGAGGGCCAAGTAACCAGAATAATTGTTTAGGTTTGCTCTGACATGCCTAGTTCAGAAATCTTGATGTCAGTTTGTATGTGGAACTGAGAAATTATCGTGGTTCTCAAACTGTCCTGAACTCTGAGGCCGTGGCTTAGATAAAAAAAAAAAAATTATTTTCTCTTTACCTGTCAGTGCTTGAATCCACAGCAGACCTTGGTTCAGTTGTCCAAGATTTGCCTCTTGGAAACTGAAATGTTCTCTCCTTTGCTGCAGCTTGAGACTATATGCAAAGCCCAGAGAATGCAGCACAAGGTTGCTTGTTCAAATGACATTTCAAGCCAAGAACTGATAATGCTTCATCAGGCCTTGCTATCACACAGGTTCAGTTCTCAGCATTTCAGACACATTCCTGCTGTATGGCACTTTTTGCCTAGAAGGAAGCTAATGGTGTTTTATCATACCAAGGACAGAGGTGCTTTTGTCAGGAACCAGACCATTACTGGTGTGTTGGTTATCAGATAAGGATGCCATCACAGCACTGTGCCTAGAGCTGCCCCTCAGTCCTGTCAGCCAGGACAGGCTGCACTGGGGCTGCAGTTCCTCCAGCACAGCCCTTCCTGTCATCTCTGTTCTGTACACAGAGCGATGGATATCTAACCCCCTGCTTTGTTACAGCAAGATGCTAGTTCATCTCAAGCCTGTCCCTACATGAATGGTTTCCCTTTGCTAAAAGGGTATCAAAATAAGTTATCAAATAAGAGCAGATCCTGAAATCATGAGTCAGTTGTTCTTCTGTCTGCATTCAATGGTCTGACAGTTGTTCATCACCAAAATGCTGAATAAGGTCATGTTATGTAAATAAAATGGCATTCTTTGCTTCACTTATGTTGATGTGCAATTGGTTTCATTGAGCCTTGAAGGGGGGTAGGTATAAGGGAAAGAATACGGTTGCAGGGAAGCTCTGGGGTAATTTTCCAGTGGTGTGTTGTGGGTAGCACATTTCAGATAACCCTCCTTTGCTCTGTTTACATAGCCAAATGTTTATTATTTTGAAGACATCACCAATTTCTTTGAACTTAATATACAGACAAAAAAATTTTTTAGTAGAATAAGAATTCCAAAATTTGGAAAAAAAAAAAAAGGAGAAAAAAGAGACAAAAATAAGTGAAATTTTAAATTTGTATTGCAAGAATATTTTTTATAATTAATTTTATGCACTATTTACATCAATAGTAAAATATACTGATTGTATCAAACTGGAAGTGTTGATACATAAGTAGCTGCTTTTAGCAAAAGTAAAGGTATTAATTATCAATTAGCAGAAATTGCTTCTAATAAGACTGGGGGAGAGACAGAGAAAAACTGATCAGGAAAAGCTGACACTTACAATGTTCTGTAAATTACCAGTTAGTTGGTTTTTTTCTTTTTTTCTTTTTTTTTCTTTTTTGTTTTTTACATCTGCTTTAGATGATATGAAAAAAGGTGTCAGAGACATAATTACTAAATACATCTAAGATACAAACCCTTTTGTTGTTCTTTTAATCATTTGAGGGAAGAATATTAATTCCTTGGAAGATTTTTGTCCTTTTTTGCAAATAACAGGTAAAATTAACTAACAGCTCAATTATTTTGTTAATAAGGTAGCTTCCCTCCCCACTGGCATGAATTCAGTTTAATTTTTTTCTTCAAATGTCTTCTATTCTCCAATCAATCAAATATCTTTTAGTGCATAATCAGGAAATCCTAATGGAAGGAAAAACAAGTTGGAGCTGATGACAACTACAGTAGCTTACTTAAAACCACTGCCTGTCACACATGCAACCATACTGGTGATTACAGGTTGACTAAGGAAATGGAAAAGTACTTTAAAAACAAGGCAGTGATAAAGGAGCCAAAGTTGATGACTTTTATGAATATTTAATTATTTACTCTATATAAGTTAACCACACCACATTTAAATCCATTGTCCTATCCCAGATGTGTCTTTAATGAGCTGAGTTTCATAGTTTTTAAGAAAAAGTACTCCAAAATGATGCCTTTAGTTACCTTTTTCATCCACATTAAGCACTTTTAATGAGTGCCTCCATTTTCAGAAGTGGTCTTTCCACCGACTTGAGGGAGCAAAAGCAGAATTATATGATTTAAGTGGCAATCAGTTTCAAAGCAATAATAAGCCAATAGCCAGTGTGAATAGTTAACAAGCAACTGACAGACTAAAATATGGTTGCTTAAACTAGTCCATGAGTACCTTGAAATAAGAATTGTGACACAAATATAACAACCCTGCCCACCCCCACCAAAACCACCAAAAACTGACCCAGAAAAAAGTAGAAATAAATTTAAAAGCTATGCTCACTTACTAGCTAATTAACAGTAAACATTTTGATTGTCCATAGCTAATGTCAAACAGTGCCTAGAATGGAAAATTGCTTCAAAATGGAGTTGACAAGAACATTCTGCACTAGTTCATTTCCTGGGCAATGCATACATTTATAATTTCCTGAAGAATGTGCTGGAATGATCCTGCCTGCAAGTGACGTGTATGTGGCTGGTGACAGCATGGTCAATATCTGGGAAGAAAAATTACAAAACACTGGCAACTAAAGAAAGTTTAAAAAAATGGTGACCAGTGCTGCCATCTAGACATTAAGAAGCATCCAAGGATGTAACTCCTGCAAAAGGCAAATGACAACTAATGGGGTCAGATTCTTGTCATTTATTTTAGTTGTTTTTGAACTGCCCAGCTTTGCTGAGCTCTAGTAATTTAGGTTAAAATACCCTCATTCAGAACCACAGGACCTGAAGCTGAATATTTATGTCACTGCTGCTTACTGTACTGAACTTCATAAATAGCAGAGCAGAACCCTACAACTTATTTAGTAAAAGGAAATAGTTGCCAATTAAAAATACTCTACTCTGGACATCTGTTAAAACTAATAATGAGCATAATAGCACGGTCTTTGGTATTTAAAGTACATTAAAAACTAGAGGAGACTCAAAAATTGCAACTGATATTTTAAATCACGTCCTAATACCTTTGTAAAACTTTCCATGTCATCTACTATTCGGCAAGGAAATCATTAGGAAAAAAGAGAAAAGACATTTTTATTTGGAGCTGCATGTTTTATTTGGTCTTTCACAGATGGACAGGCTTAAAAGATGGGCCAAGACCAATGGCATGAGGTTTGAAAAGACCAAGTGCTGGGTCCTAGACTTTTAGCCACAATAACCCCATGCAGTGTTACAGACAATTTTATTGAATTTAGAATCAGAGATGAAGTTTTTGTCTCATTTCTAGCAGAATCCGTTTCCTGATACTGATTCTCATGGGCTTATGTGATATGGTATTGAATAAATGAAAAGAATCAACTCAATCTGAAGTTCTTAAGCTGCTTCCAGAAATTATTTTTCCAGAATGTTTACCCTAACGTCCCCCTCCTCTGGAAGTAGATTCAGACTTCAGTGGCTGACCATTCATTTCTCATGCACAGGAAAAAGAAAAGGCAGAAAATTTGCCTTTGTGCAAGAAGGAAACAAATGCAACGAAAAATCTAAACAAAAAAACTATGCTGCATGGTTCATATCCAATATCTCTACAAATCCATTTATCCCAATTCACATTAGACATTTTGTCCTGAAACTGTCTAAATATATCCTGTATATAAATACAAGATACTGTGTTTGTCCCTGCTGAAAAAGACATCATACCTTTGTTCTAAGGAAATGCTCTTTACCTTAACCTTATCTCAGAGGAAAAAGTTTGAGAAAATATTTTGCTTCTTGTCATATATTAATTCTATTAATATATTCTGTCATTTATTAATTCATAAACTGAGGAAAAACAAGAAAGGGAAGAATTATATGGATATTTCAACTATTTTGTGGAAATAAGATCAAGCACACACCTTGTAAAATAAGGAATAAGGAGTACTCATTTTGTGAATATGGAAGTATGCAAGAAAGAAAGCTACCTTCATTGGAGGTTTTATGATACAATAAAAATGAAAGAAATTGGATTGTCTCATTTAATTTTTCTATTAAAATCTATTATTGTTTGTTAAGAAATTAATTAGTAAATTGAAGATAATAATGAATTATATATGAAATGCGCACAGACCCAGTTCTTGGTAAAAGGCCCCCAAACAAGTACAAACCCAGTTACAGAATAACAATATCCTATTTTATAGCTGAAACAAGCCAGGCTTCTTGTATACGTAGATTCGCTAGCAAAGTTAATGCAATTCAATGGTAATGCCAGGCATGCAAAAAGTATGTTAAAAATAGCAAGAATAACTTTTTTCTTTTACATGATTCAGTAACCACAAATAAGCCATCATTACTGGCAAAATGAATCAGCCAGCCTCTGGCCACAAACTTCAAGGGACATATCAGCAGGTAAAATCCACCCTAACAAACATAAAACTGCCTCTCTTTCACCCACAATGAAAACATATACAATATAAAATGAAAGTGACTGGACCTCTTGCAGTGGGTCCTGTCTTCTGATGATCCAATAGCCTAAACTTAAAAGGCCCTTTAAAGAAAACCTTAAGATAAAAGCATAGACTTTTATATTGCTTCCCTATATGCATGTAAATTTTTTGAAAACACATACAAACAATATTATTATGCATTCATTGCAGAGAAAAAATTATCTGGAAGAAGTTTCAAGCTCACCTCTACCATGTACTTTAATAGGGTTTACCTCTGAATTTTAAAATGGAGAAAACTTGAGGAAATTGATGGTCCTAAGGCATGATGAAAGGGTGTCTAAAAAATGCTTTTGTGTTTCAAACACTTGGAAATTAGTGCTTTTCTTTAAAATTGAGTCAGATATGTATTTTTTTTCAAGAACATGACATATGAAAACTTTCGTTCTCAGAGTAGCTTTCAGAAGACTCTAGTCTGAAGCACCAATGAAAGGATATATTAGAACAAGTGCAGTCTTTAACAGACAAAAGATAGTTTTGTATTTGTGATGAGATTAAGCACATAATTTTGTCTGAGTTAATGTTTTGGAGATTAGTCCTGTTTTCATGTTGAAATTTCATACTGCCTATGGTGACCTGTGAATAACATTTTGAATAACATGTAACTTCTGTTTCATTTGCACTTTTTATTTCACTCATGCAGGATGTGTAACTGTATAAAAATAATTAGTGTCAGCAGTGATAAATAACAATAGAGTCTTAGTCATTAGTCATTGCTCTTCCTCAGAGTTGCAATTTAGACTTAAGATATTGAAGGATAGAGTCAGAAAAAAATATCCTTTCAGGTAGATAACATGCAAATTGATTGTAGATGTTCAGATCTTCCCTGTTGGAAAGTTATGCAGTTCTGCTGATCTCAGAAAGTTTACTCCAGAGGATAGTTTTACCCACTCCAATCAGAAAATCTTAACAGTTTTGAGTGACCTCTAAAAGAGTTGAAAAATATAGCTATTCTTTCTGCTCCTGAGGTTAAATCTGTGATATTGGTAGAGTGTTTTGAGAGGTTTTTTTAGGTTTTATTTCCCTTTTAAAAACTTATGGAAAGATTAAAGTCTCCTTCACATAAACTAGAAGTAAGATAAGGTTAGGTGCAGATATGCAGGACCAAAATATTAGTAATGTGGAGCTGTGGTGTCTTGAGAATAGCCATTCCTCTTCTGATTGAAGATGAGATGCCAGAGGTGCTTTGCTATGGTGCTCTCTCATAATTGTAATGAAAGCATGAGATAAGAATGTATATACATTACTGGGAGAAACAACCTGAATACATTAATGGAGTGTTGTTTGACCTAATAGGTATAATAGATAGTCTCTGATTTCCCTAAAAGAGGCTAGATTTTGATAACTTAGTAAGAACTTATCTAGGTAAAATTATATGCAAAACCTGTGTGCCCTCAAGTGATTAATACATTCATAGGTGCTGTATGTATATATGTACATATGGGACTAGAATGATGGCAAAAATTAGGCATCTATGACCCTACACCATGTTTACATACTAGAATGACTTTGAAACTGTGACATCATCTGAATGCATCATGTAAAGTCATTTTATGTTGTTCCAGAAACAACCTTGGTTTTTTGGGTGTTTTCAGCAGTTGTGGAAATACACTTTTATAATATGCAATATCAAACGTGATGGGAAACCTACGGGAGGCATCACACCCAGAAACATCTAAGATGGATGACAGCCAAATGAAATGGGATTCCTTCCCCTCACTCCTCCTAGTCTTTCTCCTCCCTCCCACCCTGTGCCACACAAAATGAATCAAGCGATGTTTGAGATTTTCCTGTTGTTGTCATCAATGAATTCAAGCATCAGTAACTAAGGAATCAAAGAAGTAAATTCAATGTGGGCCAAAATTACTAAAATACTGAGCTTATCAACTTTATCAGTTTATTGGGAACTGGTAAAGGACAAAATTGACCAATAAAACAACACTGTATCAGGGAATGCATTGGATCTGTGATTCAGTTCTGAGTGAATTGCTTTTGTGTGTCCGTATCCTGCACATGAGTAAGTTGGAGATGTCAGTAAGGGATTTCTTCTATCCACTGCTGGAATTACAGCTATCAATGTACACTCTGCCTTTGAAGCATAAATATTCTCATACCACTATCCAATACTGACATAGGCCCTCGTATACCAAAATATTTTTACTACTGTTTCAGGCGCCGTCAATAGGATTATGAACAAGTATTTAGAGCAATAGTGCTACATCTCATGTCCAGTAAATCTCCAATGAAACTCCAAGGGCTTTTGACATATTAGAGTGCAACTTGCAGAACGTGGTCCCTGAGAATGGCCTCAACTTACCACACGTACTTGTTGTTATAGGCAGAAATCCTACAGATGTGGATGCTTTCTAGGGGTCTCTAGAAAAAGAAGAATTCAAGTTTACGATTCATTGTGGGTAAGGCCTTTCTGAGTGTCACACAAAAAGTAGTGATAAAAATTCCAAAGGAACTCGGCTGAATGTCGGACCCAGCATGCAGTCGATCAGGCTCAGTTATTCAGTACTGACACAGCATGGAAAAGCTATGAAGACATTGCTTATTTCAGCTTCTATTGGCAAGGTTGGGTGCTTGACAACTCAATCAACAAAGGATGAAATTGGAAGAAAGAAACTGAATAACTGCCTTATGATGAGAAAGATATTCAGAATGATTTCTTTGTTCCTTCCTTTCAATAGAAGACTGTAGGGGAAGGATTAAGGGAAGCCTAAAACCCCAATGTGGTACCCTAGCGAGACACAGATCAATATGCAGTGGCATCAGCAATGGCAGCAATGACCATGCAAGAGTCCAAGGAGAAATTTGGTCACTTCAGAAACTTCACTTTCTGCTCTTCCGTGTAATGTTTCTTCAGTTATTCTCTTCCTGCATATTCCTTCTTTTACCTTAGTCTACTAAATACCCACCTACAGAGTGCATATTTTCCATGTGTCAAGTATGCAACCCTTCTCTTAGGCAGTGATTTTCTCACTCAGCACTTCCTCCTCAAATTCTTTCAGTGTCAGGCTCCCACCCTCCACAGTGACTGAAGATAACTATCATCCTGCTATTCAAATCAATGCAAGTAGATACATAACCTTTCCCCCCTTGTTTTCTCACATTTTGGTCTTAACTGGTTGGGGCAGGAGAATAAAGACAAGCAAATAGCACGGGGCCTATTGGCCTTGGAAGTGAGCTCAGCTGCCTCAGAAATTAGCATGCCTGTGCATCGTCTGCCCAGTGAAACATCTAATCAATGCTTTTTGGAAGCAAATGACATCCATACATTTTCAATTATCTTTATTTCTGCTTGAAAAAGTATGACCCATTGTTGGGCTCAGCCTTGCAAAGATAAATCTGAGTTTCTCAGATGGGACAGACATTCATCATTCAAATGACACTAATACAGTGCAGTGAAGGCAGAGACCCCTTATGCTCGTTGCAGTACAGAAGTTGTAGGGATTATTGCCAGAGGAGGCAACTGTGCAAACCAGTATGGAGGAGATTTTAAACTGGCCTGGGAGAAAGCTTGGTCCATTCTCGTGTGAATAGTTTTTGGTTCCCATTGACTGAAATGTTACCTGTTGCACAATTTTTCTTGGATTCTTTCTAGATTACCTACAAGCATTAAAAAGACTCACAATATTTAAAACTCCAGAGCTGAAATTCTCATTAGTTATCTACTGACAGCTCTCCAAAATCCCCTTTTGTCTATGTGTAACCAGTTTGATGGCTTGAAGTAGCTTCAGGCTCTTCTATGTGATAAATCAGTATGGGGCACGAGTTTGTCTTTGTTTTTCCATTATAGACCATACTCTCATCTTGCTCCTACTTATTCTAAATTCTATGTGTACTATTTACTTAAATGGAGGTACTTGAAATTCATACTTGTATGCACATTGGCACAACACAAGCTGCTAATATTTGTGCTTCTTTCGTTCTCTGGCCCATGGTCTGGCCAAGCACAGTGCACTGATGATGTTATTGGAAGTTGGAAAACTATCTATTTTGTCACTCCAGGCTTTACATAGGAATAAGTACAACTATCAGAGACACTACTTACACCTCAGTATTATTTTTATTTGTACCATTATGCAGCAGTTGCTACTCTTGTGGAACCATTTAAAAAAAGTCCACACATTTCAAATGATAACTGCAAAGCCCTAGGCATAAAATGGCAGATTTAAGGGTGCTTTAATGTTTCCTTAACATTACTTCAGCATATTCATACCTCAAGCATTATTTTCTAATCAAATGCAACACTGCAGAACATGAGAGTGTTTGCACTCTCTTTCTATCAGTAAATGCACAAACTGAGAAGAACGTTCAAGTCCTGATTTCAAATAGAGATGCACTAGTGGGAAATAGGAGTGGGTTTCCCTGCTGTCCTATGAAGCCATCAAAAGCTGATGAAGCATTTTTCAATCACTCACAGAGCTGACATGCTCTGGATCCCAGTGCATTAAATAAATCTAATTATGACATTTTAATAAAATATGTTAGAGGCATTTATCTGAGGCCAAAGTCTGGAAGCAATGCAGAACATGTTCCAACAATAAAACTCCTACACCTGGATGTTAACCTCTTCAATGCCCTATGGACATATGGCTTCAGTCCAGAAAAGCAGCACCTGTAATTCTCTGCAAATGTCTGCCATACATCCAAATATTGCAGAAAGTTAAATATGACATATTTAGTAAGTAGGGAAGCACACTGACTCCAAACATGCAGAGTTTACTGGTGCTGTAAGATCAGTGAGCCAGTAGAGATGGCACATAAATTGTTCACTTACAGCTTGTTAGATGAGAGAGCAGGGTTTGGATTTAGCCTCTTCACATCCTTTATTATTCTCTGTTCACAAATACTTATGTGAGCAAAGCAATGTTCCTACAAACATCCACAAACAGCAGATTTGAGCACATGCCAAAGGAATATCATCAGAAAACAAAACCTGTTTTCTGATAAAATGGCATTCATTTTGGGAGAAAGCAATGGCTTGTAAAAAACAGACCATCAATATGGGAACAGATATAACACCACGTGACTGGTCACAGCACTCAGCTAGAGAATCTTAACTACTGAATGCTCAGCTAAATGCTTCTGCTTTGGATTGTCCAAAGCTTAATAGAGATGTCTGCAAACAAGGAGCAAGGACAAACTATGGTCTTCCCTGTGCTGTTCCTTGGAAAAAGAAATTCTGTGATTCAGTTTTGGAATCCTGGATTGTCTTACAGGAAAATTAAGTTGTCCCTGTGATCTGAATTAGTTTGACAGAGTTTATCTGACATAGATACCACATAAAAATTCTGGAGTTTAAAAATATGGGGATACAAGGTGGGGGATTTATATGGCAACAGATTTTTCCTATCATACTCAGTGCTAGAGGCAACTGAAATTTGCAAATGAATATGCAATTAAAAATCCCACACAAAATGTAAAGAAAAATATTTTTATTGTGCTTTTTCTGTGCCAGTATCACAAAGTAATTACACAAATGCTTAGTGAATTTCACTGCCCTGCTGCTTTACAGAAAGCAGTGTGACAATTTACCAACAACAATTAACATCTTTAAATTTATTTAATTCCATTTAAGAGTAAAATATGCCATCTATGGGGTTATTTTTCCAGTCTTTTATAGATCAGTGTTTCATTCCGTTTCTGTTTCAGATGGACATTGCTGTACCTTTAAGCACAAAATATATATATATTAATATTCTCCAAAAATGTGAAGCCTTGTTTGCAATCAATGCATATTCCCCTTTTGTGTAAGAATAACAGATGTTGATAGAAATAGCCATTGGGTTTGTAAAGAACCCATTTCACGTGTCAGAATAGTTGTGCCTCTTCTAGATGAAATGTCAAAAGCAGGCAGATATCTCAATGTGAAATGACCTTAAGAAAAACCCGACCTCGCCAAAGATGACCTTTTTCCAGCAAGAAACATTAAAATTACAACCATATTGATGCTTCAGCTTCAAAAACAATATGTATTTCCTTTTTAGTATTTTTCTGTCTTGGCATCCTACGTATTTTAAATAAAGATGTACAGTAGTCCACTTTATACTGTTTCTGTTGAGCTGATTTATGGTCATGAATTTGTTTTATAAATGTATTCATACACAGGGACATGCATAACAATATTTTCATAAATGTAGATATACATACAGACACATACATAAATACAATTATATACATTCATAAAGGTTCAAACAAGATTATCCTAATTTCTCAAGGGTTCTAACATTTTTTTGTGTCCATATTACATTAGTAGAATATATTACTTACTGTAACTGAATTAAATCATTTCACAGTGTCTTCCTTTTCTGAATTTTTAACAAATCCCCATGGCCTCACTTTCTTCAAGGAAAATATATATCTTATCAAAGTGTTAATCAAACTGAAGTGTGTAAGGTTCTTATAATGTAACACTGGAGAAGTATTCACATGTAATGGTGTATGTGTGTGCATGTGCTGTGGCTGATAAATGGCATGGAGTTTCTCCTTTAAACTGGGAAAACAAAACACAATATAACAAAACAACAACCACAGACAAAAAAAAAGGAAAAAACCAAACCAACAACAATAACAACAAAAAAAACCCAAAACAACAAACAAACAAACAAAAAACCAAACCAAACAAAAAAAAAAACCAATAAAAAACCCAAAAATCACCAAACCCAAAAATATCCTTTACTAAGTATTGAAGATGTAAAATTTCTTTTTTTTGTGAGTGACGCAGAATCTCAGTCTCATCTTTTGATCTAAAGTTCACAGTGATTTGAAATTAAAGGCTGAAGATCCTATCCACCGGAGATCTTCAGGAAGGCACCAGATGTTCTGAAAGTTCTCATCTGTGTACAGAATGATTAAGGAAGTACACAGGGGTTTTGGAGGTCAACAGTATTAAAAGTTTATTCAAACTCTGCCCGTATAAACCAAACCTTTCTCACAGCCCCTCCTTAGCTGATCTGTACCTCCAACTGCCTTGTTCCCCAGCTCCCTCTTTCCCTACCCACAATCTGTGCTCTGTCCTTCCAGATACAGTTCCCACCTCTCTGGAAGTCATTCTGTTGACTGAAGCAATGGGGAGTATTCAATATATCCTCACAAAAACTGTGCTCTGAAAGGACAAACAAAATCTCAGGAGATGTTCTGTGAGATGGTTATAGAATAATCTTTCTTGCTCTTTTTCCTTCCTCGCCTGTCATCTCCTGGCAAAGATATGGAAGAAAAGTTGCCTCAGCTCCTCTCTGTTCAGATGATGTTTCTTGCACTTATTTCTCATCTCACATCTCCGGCACATTTCATACAAACCATTTCCTATGAAATCATTAAAACAAGTCACTAAAATGCCTACAATTTAAACTCATCTCAGGTTTGGTTCTGAGAAGGCACTGCTACCCACAGATTTCATAGAATCATATAGTTGTTTAGGTTTGAAAAGGCCTTTAAGATCACCAAGTCCAACTGTTAACCCATCACTGCCAAGCCCGCCACTAAACCATGTTCACAAGTACGACATATACACCTCTTTTAAGTACCTCCAGGGATGGTGACTCACCACTTTCCTTGGCAGCCTGTTCTAGTCCGTGACCACCCTTTCTGTGAAGAAATTTTTCCTAATGTCCAATCTAAAGCTCTCCTGGCACTACTTGAGGCCACTTCCTCTTGTCCTATTGCTTGTTACTTGGGAGATGGCACTGGCCCCCACCTGGCTACAACCCCCTTTCAGGGAGTTCAAGAGTATGATAAGGTCACCCCTAAGCCTTCTTTTCTCCAGACTAAACAACCAGTTCTCCCTCAGCTCTTCCTCATAGGACTTGTGTTTCAGATCATTCCCTAGCTCTGTTGTCCTCCTCTGGACACACTCCAGCACCTCAATGGCCTTCTTGTCATGAGGGGCCCAAAACTGGACACAAGACTCAAGGTGTGGCCTCACCAGTGCTGAGTACTGGGATGATCACTGCCCTGGTCCTGCTGGCCACACTATCGCTGATATAAGCCAGGATGCCACTGGCCTTCTTGGCCATCCAGGCACATGCTGGCTCATGTTCAGCCAGCTGCTGACCAATGGCCTTGATGAATTGCCGTTATATCTCATACTGCCTATGTTACTACATCAATAACTGCTAGACTTTAATTTCTCATTATAATGCATAGTGTTCAGTTTTTTAACTTCAGTTTTTCTGAGTCCCATAACCCAACACAGAAAGCATCCTTTACTGTCTTCTAGGGGAAGAAAAATTGCTGACAAAATTTATTTTTTATTGTTTCTCTGCATTCTTGGAGATCTTTAAGGTACTCAGCTATTTAGTTCTTGTACATAGACACATTCAGGTAGCACAATTGTTTTGATTGGGACTGTTTTTAGTAAATAATTAATTCAACATATCAAAGTAGGGTTTGTTCAAAGTGGGAGAATTTAGATCTCTCAGTGAATAATCAAGCCCCGAATACACTATAGAAAAAAGACCTGCCCTCTAGCCAGGACAAAAAGGATGAGATGTAAGGAGCCAGGGAAGCAGGCCGGGAGAGGAAGATGGAGATGGGAAATAGCCAAGCAAGAAATTTGGGGCTACACTGGCATTTTTGTAGAATCATTTTGTTTTGTTTGTTTCCTAGTTTCATGTCTCTGATTGGATAATAGCATCTTTTCTTTTAAAAAAAAGAGTGGAAATTCAAGGGAAACTCAAGAGGACAATGGGACATTTCTGTTGCAAATTTTAATGTGCCAGAACCACACGGTACAAGTATCTGCCTGTGTCCGCATTACTTTTAGCTGACCACTTCCTTATTACTCTTGTCATTGCTGGCTTGCCTTTCACCAATATGAGTGATGGCCTGACCTGGCTAGGTTGTTCAGGAAGCTTTTCTGCTTTTAAATGATGCCTTTTTAACCTCAATAAAGCCCTGTACTTCTCTGCTTAACCATAGTTTTATTCTCACCATTTTACTTTGTTTTTGTTCTCAATGATACACAAACCATCTGTGCCTCTAACACAATGTTCTTGAATAGCCTCCAGGCTGTTTCTGTGGTTTTAAAGTTTTTTACTTTGCCCTTCAGCCTGCTGTTAACCATTTTCCTCATGGTTTTAAAATCTGCCCTTTTAAAGTTTTTCACTTTTTTTGTTTTTTGCTCCTATGGGGGAATTTTACATTGGGATTTTGTGGCAAGGTTTTGGTAGCAGGGGGACTGAAGAGGTGGCTTCTGTGAGAAGCTACTAGAAGATTTGCCTTTGTCTGATGGAGCCAATTCCAGAGCACATTCCAAGACAGACCAGACACTATCCAAAGCCAAGGCCATCAGCAACAGTGGTAGCATTGCTAGGATAAGATATTCAAGGAGAAAAAATCCCCTGTGCAATTGCAGCCAAAGCAAGGAGTGAGAATCTGTGAGAGAAACAGCTCTGCAGACAGCCAGGATGGTGGAGAAGGAGAGGCAGGAGCTGCTCGAGGCATCCCAGCTGAGACTCCTCTGCAGCCCCCAGTGCAGCCCATGGTGAAGCAGCTGTGCCCCTGCAGCCATGGAGGTACATGGGATGCATAGATCCACCTGTAGTCTGTGGAGCACCCCACACAAGCAGGTGGATGTCCGAGGGAGGCTGCGACCCCATGCGAAATCTGTTCTGCAGCAGTCTTCTGGCAGGACCTGTGGACCATGGAGAGAGGAGCCCATGCTGGGACGGGTTTGCTGTCAGGACTTGTGACCCCATGGGAACCTGTGCTGGAGCAGCCTGCTCCTGAAGGACTACATTCCATGGAAAGGATCCCTACTCTGATTTGATTGGTGATATATTAATATAATTTCCCTAATATGAGTCTGTTTTGCTCATCATGGTAATCACTGAGTGATCTCTTCCTCTCTTTATCTCAACCCATGAGTCTTTTCTTATATTTTCTGTTGCTTATCTAGTTTAGGAGTGACAGAGCAGCTTTAGTGGCTGCTCCAGTCGGGGTCAACCCATCACAAATTACCTTCTATTATGTTACAAAACCCGATTGTCCAAGTATTGCTGTTTGCCAATGAAGTTCAATTTTGTAGAACTAGAAAATCCTTGAATTTGAGATGTTTACAACAATTAAGTCTATATTTAGGGCTCAATGCAGTTTAATGAACACTATATCAAAATTTTCATGGGCTTTGTGATGACTCAAAACCCAAAGAAATGTCCATTTGGTAACAGTAACTTTGCCTTTCCATCAATCCTGATATTCCAAAAATGTGATTAGCATAGAGGAGAAAGAACTGTCTTATGTTTACAACATTTAACCTAGAATCTGAGTGGAATAAGTTCAGCTTTTTATACTGCCAGAGCTTCTTTGGGTAACTTTGACCAATCAATCACTTTGTGGTTGTGTAACACCACTTACCTGAGTGAGGGGACTCCTGGAGTGAACCTTAATGTGCTCCCTAACCTCGGCTGCTCATTTTAAAGTTTCTGACAAAAGTAGCCTCAGATTACCCCAGCTCAGTTTGACTGTAAAATCCAGCTGTCCATGTTAAAAAGCAACATCTAGGCTTTGCTGTGAAGGACCACAGGAAGGACTGTAAGGACAAATCTGTTGTCTGTTTATCTTCAGCCCCATAACCACATGGCAAAAATGAAAGCCACAGCTGGAGGTTGTCAGATCAGGCTCAAAATAAAGTGACATACAGTAAATCATATATAGAAATACAAGGCTTTCCTACTCTTCTTCCTAAGGAGAGCAGTTTGGATTTAGCACAGAACAGACTCTGGCACTTACAGAAGTGAGGTAGTCACAGGGTCTGCTCTTTGCAGAACAGCTCAGAAGCATCCCCGTGGACTGGGGCATGCACCCTGACTCTCCAGCAAGTGTATGTTCTCTCCAAAAACAGAAGTCCTAAGAGTCCTTCTAACACAAGAGTCTCTCCATCTGATGGTATCATGTAATCTGGCACCCAATTTTTTTTCATGGTAAAACTATATTTCTTCACTAAGTCACATTGTAATATGTTATGAACTGAATACTACAGTAACTAACCCTTCCCTTTCCTATTGTCTAAAAGATTTTAAATTTGTAGTGGCAGATATTTTAACTTTTCCCCTATTTTCTGTGGATAATTTTCAGTCCTTTCTTACCTCTGGCAGCCTAGCTGGGTCAGGACACAATGATGCTTCTAATTATTACTCTACTTAAGAAATTAATTGGTTAAGGTAGCAGGCAGAAGTGCTCACCTCCAAACCTCACTCCTTCAGGTGTCCTAAAAGGACAGTAGGAACATGTACACACACATGAATAAGAGTTTTCATCATAAATAGGGATTTCCAGATATCAGATTTAGGATAGGTCCTGCTACTTCTTATTTGCCATTCAGTAGTAAAACCACTAAGATCCAAGGTATAAGTAGGAGAAAGCTGATGTGCAAAGCCACCTGGCAGACACAGGCATGTGAAGGAGGTGCAGGTATGCATAGCTGAGCAGTGATTCCAGAATATATAGAAAAATTACCATTATTTCATGGTAAAGCATAAGTCATATGTATCCTCAAAAGGTTATATCCCTGGGATAAGGCAGCAAGCACTTTTATTTTAACAACTATATTCATTTAAGCAGAAGACAGGGCTAGAAAGGGAGACATGAGGTGACGTGAGGGGCGTAAGCTTCATGGTATAAGAATGCTGACAGAAGCAGTCTGCCTCTGCTTTAGTCCCTGGAGAAAGTGTATGTGGACGCACTTGATCCAATTTTCAGCTATAAATCAGTATCAATCAATCCACTGTAGTCAATCCGTTTGTCATTTTCACTTGCTTTTGGTAGTTACCAAGGAAATTGGCTCAGTCTTCTTCTGAAAGTTCTTTTCATGAACCTTTCTTCCTATAAAAGTGTGCTGGAGAGAACAAGATTAATTGGGCATGA
The DNA here is from genome assembly GCA_026261815.1 of Monarcha castaneiventris obscurior. Taxonomy (NCBI): domain Eukaryota; kingdom Metazoa; phylum Chordata; class Aves; order Passeriformes; family Monarchidae; genus Monarcha; species Monarcha castaneiventris. Next base: position 13,316,265 of record JAMPIT010000894.1, read on the forward strand.
AATACAGAGAGTAAAAATGAGAAGGGAAAGGAAGAAGGAAAGATAAAAAACTAAGGAGAAAAAAAGGAGGAAATAAATAAACCATAAAAGACTATCTAAGGCAAATCCAAAAGAAGAGGTTCTTCCCAGACTATTTGGGCCTTGTTAGAACTGCAACCACAACAAAGAAATCTGTAGAGCCTTTTGGCTTGATATGCAGAGACAAATCTTCTCCTAAGCAGCTGTTGTAATGATGTCCAGAATTTACTGGGCATGGCAACCAGGGATGAAGAGAAAGTTGGCCACAAAGGAAGACAGGAGAGAAAAAAGAGAAAGAGGAGACAGAACATGAAAACTATTAACTGCGTAGGGAAAATATCAGCCAAAAATAAAATTTAAGAAAAGAGGTGAGAATACAGCTTTTATAACCAATTCAGTATCATTATTTTTCTCAAACACATATATAAATATGCCTCTCATGTACAGCCTTTGTGCATGTGTGTGTGTATGCATGCATACTTTTCTGTCTTTCTCTCTGATGGTGCTTTAGGATGAGAGTAGGTGGGAAAACTGCTGTTAAATAGCTGTTTTCTAGTGATTTTCAGCATTTTTCCTATTAGGTTTTATGCCCACTATTCCAACTAGATCAAAGGATCAGATACCTAATATGTGAAGAAGAGGACAGTGCACTTGAGATGGGGAGAAGCAAATGCTTATGAGTATGTGGGAGAAAATGAAGGGGGAAAGCAAAAGAAAATGGTAGGTGTGGTGTCAAGAGCAGGTGGGCAGAGGCCCTGTACTCCTTTCTTAAAGGAAGACAGTCATTCACATGATTGAACAATGAGTTTCAGATACTTTTCTAATCAACATTCTGAAGAAAGCAAACAATGTCTTAATTTTCAATGGAAATCCCTTGAAATAGCAGAGTTGCTGCTCTGCAACTCCCAAAAGAAAGCATGACCTTGTGTTATTTCTGGCTATCTTTCTTTCAGGGCAATACTTACTGGAGGTCTGTTTGAGCAAACCAAGATATAAATATGAAAAGAATTGCATTTCACATAACTGACCTGTTTTGCTCTGTGCAGCCAAGTTAGGAATTGCTGGATATCTGTGGCTCCTGGCACAATGAGTCGTTGGTGTCAGAAGAAGCCATTGATACTGAAAGAAGAAGCAACAATATTGTCACACACTAGAGAAAGAATTGAGAAAACAACTGAAAAGGCAAGAGATGAATATTCTGAACAAAGCAAATGCATACTAAGAGCACCATCACATTATTTCTATCACATCATGTCTTTCTCCTGCAGTTTTATATATTAATCCTTCCTTAGGTTGGGATTTTTAATCTGTTCTGCTCCATTGCACAGTTATATCCCCCCTGAACTGTTGAGAGTATCTGTGGTTCCCTTAATGTCTAGCGTAATTCTCCATTTCTTGAGACATAGCCAAACTTCTATAGTCTGTAGCAAATGATCATTTCATCCAGTTGATTTATATTTTTCCACCCTGACTCTGTAGTCAGTTATATCAGACCCCTTCGGCCAAGCTCTCTCATTTTTAGTTTTAAGGTGCTGATGTTAATGCAAAGACATTTTTATATTTCTACTTTACAGCTAATGGTGAAGTAGTCATTACCCATTTTAGGTGAGACTCTGAGGACCTCTATTCTTTACTCTGAATCTCAGGTACTTTTGGTGTGACCTTGGGTAAAATATTTAACCTTCCTGGCTTCTGGACTGGATTTTTATATTGCCAGGATAACTCAGAAGGGGCTCCAGTGCAATTTGTGCAATTTTATGAAGAAGAAAGGAATTTGAATGGGGGAGACTTGGTCTCCTGTACTTCATTGTTGAAACCCAAAGTAGTTGGGTCATTTCCTTCTAGGTTTGTTTATAAAACACTGAAATCCTCCTGTGAAAAGTACTCCACTGACCCAAATTACTGTACAGATTATTGTTTCTGGAAAGCAATTTCCCTGCCCCTTATAGTTTCCTAATAATAGTGTCCTGGAAAGCTAGCACAATCCAAAATGGTGTCCTGATTCCATCTTACCACCAGTGCCTGAGAGTTTCCCCAAAGACAGAATGACAGCCGTGCACTCAATACATTGAATTCTTTGGTTCTCTGTGGCTGCACATTCCTGCACAGTATGAGATTTGTGCTGGGGCAGACCAAATGTATCCTCTGCCATGTCCACTGGTAGTCAGCCTTCAACCCATACAAAGAAACTACATGGTAGAATGAAAATACCTTAATGATTTCATGAGAGAGCTTAGTGCTTTTGCTGGTAGTACTTTGAAAATAGGAGCAAAAGTGGTGGTTTCTTTGCTTAATCATAGGCAATTTTTTTAGTGGAAAAGATTTTCTTCATTGCATCAGACTGGTGCACTGACAGCCGTGTATACAGAACTGGCAGGTGGGGTTAGGTTTCATGCATTGAGGGAGAAATTTACTCTATATTTTCAGTGATAATGTGGAAACAAGTTGGTTTGGTGGACATAGCAAGCCACAAATATGGTTGAGATTGGCAATTGAACTTCTGGTTTCTTTTCTGAATGAGTAGCCAAATTTTTCAATTATACAAAAAAAAAAACCAACAACAGCAACAACAAAAAACCAAAAAAAAAATGGAGAGAGGGGGAGGCTGGAAAAAATTTGGAAGATTTTATTAAATTTATGTTAGCTCAAATGAAGCCACCTTTAGCTCTGAAATCATAAAGTAATACATAGGAGCTGGGCTGTTTGGTTGTTGGGTTTTTTTGTGTTTGTGGGTTTTTTCTTTTCTTTTTTTTTCTAAAGATGCCTAAATTATATCCAAGCAAAGCTGAGCTACATTTTTTTAGAAAAAAAAATATGAACAGCAACCTTTCAAATTTATTCAGACTAATGAGCTAGTCTAAATTTTGAGAATACTAATTCACAGAAGTCAGTTCTGTGGTGGGAGAAACACAACAAGGTTGTCACAGCCTGTGAACAAAGTGAATTGGTTATATGACTGACAGTAAAGATTTCTTTTAACATCAGTAAAAGGAGGCTGAAGTGACAGGTAAAAGGACAGATGCAGAATTCTGCAGCACTCTGAGAGTTTGTGTACTATCACTAAGGGACAAGTTGACTTGATACCAACTTAATAGGCTCAGCAGGGGCTGAGCAAAGGGATGGAGACTGTAAATGGGTGTAATAGGGCATCTGTACTGTATCAGCCTAAGCATGAAAACTATCTAGCTGGTTTTGGCTGAGGAAATTAATCATATTACCTTTAAACTCAAGCTTGTCTTTTAATCTAGGACCTGGTTGGTGTACAATATTTCACAGGAAACATGCACATAATTTTAGTCACTTTTACTCATCTCCAAAATGAATTTAACATCATCACAAGGCAGCTTAGATTCAACATCATCTCTGAGAAAATGAAATACTGGAGCAAAACTATAAATGGGAATCTTAAGACCAAGGGGGTTTAAGCAGGCATACAGCATTTAACATGCTGTATAATCTGCTAGCAAGAATGCTTGCACAAGAAAAGGTGAAGGTTTCACACTTTTCCTGTGCATTTTCTTGGCAGGTCCAGTCTAATGAGCCTCTGAAAAAGTGTTGGCTACTGCATTCAGCAGCAGATGAATTAAGATGGGAGATTCTTGCCATCAGAAATAATTCTACAGTGGGAAGAAATCCTGCTGTGCTGAAAGTTGACCTCTTGGACAAACATGCTGTAATAAAAAGTGCTATTTGCTACGAGCGCATTGAGAGTTTTAAATCATCAGCCTAAAGTACCCCAGGCTCCGACAGTAAAATTTTCATTCAAAGAAGGGCTCAGCTTCACAACACAATAAATTATATATGACTAGGACATATAAAACATTTAAAGATATACAGAAACTCACTGTATTTGTGTTCAGTAGACGAGTTCATCTCTTGAAGTACTTTTTTATGTCAATCTTGCCTATTCAGATGCAGGTGGGGGGAGTCTTTTTCTCAAAACAAGTAGAAGCAAAGCAAACTGGCCGTTTTCCACAAAGCATCTGAATTTAATTGCTATACGGGTGTTTTCTGTGTACAGTGAGCAACTCTATGCAGAAATTAGGGATGGTATGCACCTATGTGGGGAGATTTCATTGCCCATTGTAGTCAAAAAATGAAAGATGCTTGGAAATCTTTAACAAAATCTTGCAATAAAAAAAAAAAAAAATCACAGTGGTGAACAGAGATGCAACTGAGTGGGATATGCAGAAGAAAATGACTCCCCAGTAGCTGTCACATGAACCTGATGACCTCCTGGTGAGGCTGATTTTAGGCATAACTGCCAAAGCAAGCAGAGTGCTGGACTCACTCTACTGTCACATAACCACCCTCCCTCCAAAACAAAAGTGTATTTTCTGATGCTTCCACCACACACGAAAATAAGTAAAAAATCAAGTTATCTGATGCAGCAGCTTTGGGACGCTATTTTTTCTCACCCCCTGATTGCAGCAAGTACCAGAACTCTCTTGCTGGCATGAGAAAAAGCAATTGCTGTTAAGAAACCTCGGATTTCCAGGGAAATTAGGAAAAAAGGGTGAGGAAATAAAAAGATTAAAATTGGGGAAGGGTCAGAAATAATTTAAATGTCAAAGAAGAAAAACTAGTTTTTGGGGTCAGTTCTCCACACCCTGGCAAAACTTTCCTGGAGAAAAACTAGTAAGATTTGGACAATAGACTCTTTTAGAACATAGATGAGCTCATGACTTGATTAGAAATCAAGGGCGAGGTCCCTCTCCTCTGCAAGTTCATGCACAACATGTCTGCATAAGGAAAAGCAGAGGAAATTTCTAACCATCTCACATCATGTGAGCCAGAGGCATCCAGGACCATCATGTGCTCTTTTGTGCAGGACACATTTGCTATGGTGTTCCCAGCTGCAGATGTACCCAAATAGAAAAGTTCATCTGACTCTCCCTAATGGAAGCAAGGAAATAGAGTAAAATGTCTTTGGGCTTACCCTGTAGATGTAGGGTTAATGTCTAGGATACAAATTATTAGCATATACATGGAAATATACATGGAAAGTAACAAAAAGTAAAGTAAAAAGACAGGAAATACAGTCAGAAGGTAAGTTCTTTAATAGCAAGCAATGACTTTTTTCCCTTCTGACTGTACCGTGTCCCCACAATCATACACAGCTTTAGAACATATAGAAACCAGTCCAATGGACACTAATACATAATCATTGTCCAGATGTCTTAAGCCTGGATTAATTTACATTAGCCTGAAATGTAATTTATAGTTAGTCCTCTAAAAGGGGGCTGTGAGTATAAGTGAAGCTGTATCTACACCAGTAGCATAACTGCAGCAGAAAGAAACTTTGACTAGTGTGCTGCTCTGTCTTTCCACATGGGCAAACCCTCATGTGCTCACAAACCAGTGACTTTCAACTCCCTTAGGCCCTGCTGAAATTATGGATTTATGTTTAATCCACTGTATGTGTAAGTATATTCCATATATTATCTGTTAAGTTCCATTAATATGTGACCAGTTCTTCACTGCTGGTTTTGTGAGTTTTGAGATATAAGCTCAGGTAAATTTACATTAATGGACCTTCAGCATTTTACACTGAGATCAGCCTCCATTTCCCAGAGGAACACTGATTTTTAGGAATAACTCCTGCCTAGCTGCCTTCATGCACACAAACATGTCTTTGACTGCTGCTTCTCCTCTTCTTCCCACTCTCTTATACATGTAGGACACTTGTCACCTCACTTTTCTTCTGAGGATGAGGAGTTTAAATCAAAACAGACAGACTCAAACTATATTCAACAACTTCGGAAATAACACCTTTTTTTTTTTTTACGAGAAAGAAGTTTAACTGCAGTGTCTAAGTATGCAGACAGATTCATTCATGTGTGTATAACCTCTTGCCAAACCAGCATTCCAGGGCAGGTATTCAGTTAATCACAGTTTGCACAGGGACTTCAGCCAAACCCTCAGGTAGCTTTGTTATGTTTTAGTCTTTTATTTGCTATAATTCAGTATCCTACACCTGTGTTCTCCGGAATCTACCAAAATCAAACTGGGAGGCATGATAAGTAAACCAGTTATTTACTCCCTGAATTTTTTTTCCTCCATTCTCTCACACGAGGTTTAATATTGTGCCCAATCTATATAAGACATAGAACATCTTAAACAGAGGGGGAGATATAACACTGACAAGGGAGAGAGCTCAAAAATCAATCTTTATGGCCCTATAAATGATTTTTTTTTCCTATTAGTCCTCAAAAAAAAAAAAAAAGTTATCAGCATGGATTTCTGCACCTGAAACACCTATGTTAGAATGAGTTGTAAAAAAATGTTGGTCATTAACAGCATTTCAGTTAGGTCTTCAATATGTTTTCCAGAAAATACAAACAATAGTATGTTCTGAAGGCAGAGCAGGAAACAGGACAGGAGACAAGGTTCTTTAATGATTGTGTATTTCACACCAAAATAAATTGTAAGGATGCGAAACAAATGAAAGATTTAGGAAAGCAATAAAGCATTCTAGAAAGATTATTTCACACATACACATACTCACACACAGAGAGACAAAGAGAAGAATTAAGCTTGAAATCCACTCCGTTCACATTAAACCCAGATGTTTGGACTGCGTGCAAATGGAGTGTGGAGCAGCTGCAGAGAGGAAATCCAATCTGAATCTGCAGCCAAGCTGAATGTGGGGCCTTCGTGTAGCTCCAGTACAACGCCCTTCAGAACTGAGGGGCAGAGATAGATTGTTCCTGCAACCTCTGACTGGCACCTGTCCTCCTCTCCTCCATCAGCTCTCGCCCTTCTCACTGTAACTGCAGGTACCATGAGGGTTTCAACAAATCTCATTTAGGATACATTACTCTGAACTGAATTCTTTCACCAAAATTAATTTCCCACATATGCATTCAGAGTCAAACTTCATTAAAAAGAATGAAAAGTTGCTCCATAATAATTATCAGAAAGCAGATTGTTTATAAAATGTAATGAAGTATTTATCCAGTTTTTGTTTTGCTTCTGAATTCTGAAGCAACATTAAAAACATGTCTTGCATCTCTTTTGAAAGGTTCAGTGTCTCCAGTATAAGACATTCCAGACTGACAGAAAAGGATAAGGATATTTGTATACATGGATATAGGTGATATTGATATACAGCTGTAGACACACACACATATTGCATTGTTTACATAATTTATTTCTCAGCTGAATCTCTTAAGGGTCCTGATACAATGCAATAGCTCCCTTATTCAGAATTCTGCGCACAATTTCCAACAAGTACTTAAACATGCTTTAATTTTATTCCTGGAAATCTTAAAAGCATTTAGAAAGCTGTTTCTCTCTCTTAGAAGAAGAGCCCACAATATGAATATGAATACTGGATCAACTATTAAGGCTAATGTAACATGTTAATAATACAGCAGGTTCACGCTGCTGGTTGCTTTTAATAACACAGCAATACACTGAAATTCATGATACCTGGCAGAAATTGTGTCCATAGCCTCATATAATCATATTTAGGAACTGCTTTCAGACTGCATTGGCTCAAGTCAAATTTTAGACAAAAAAAGAGCTTTATACTTACATAGTGTCTTACATCTGAGGACCTTAAAGTACTTTAATTTCTCGTAGTATTAAACTAATTCAACAGTCTTCTCATATTCTCTTTTATTTGTATTTGGATTCTTCCCTCCCTTTTGTCTTCTCCAATACCCACTGCCTATATACATTTATTCCCGCTTCTTTTATCTGTACCTGTACAGATTAATTCCTTTTGATATGTCCGTACTGTATGCACTTGTGTATCTAGAATGAATGCCTGCCTTCAGATTTATATCAAATAAAGAAAAACAATTTCTAGAATTAAAAGAAATACACACAAAACCTGGCAACACTGTTCTATATCTTAAATGTGTCTTTGTAGTTTAAAGCATCAAACCTCATTACAGAACAACGGCTGAGATTTTTGGTAATTATGGCTTAAAATAAAAATTTTAACTTTCCTGACATAGAAAGCTCCTTTTCTTCACTTTTCTATGTTTTTTTTACAGCCTAAGCTGAAATTGTTGAAGAGCCAAAGGGTGGGGAGGTTCTGGGACCTGATTAGGGAGAAGAACTGACCATGACATCAGTCCCATTCCTCCACAGAGGAGCGTCTGATCTTTCAAGGTTCCATCAGCTGGAGCTGGGGATTTGATTTAGAAGAGACCCTCCATATCATCAGGCACCTGCAAGTGGTCAGAGAAGTTACATCCAACTCAGAAGCTGCACCTGAATATCCAGAAGTCAAATGCAGCTCAAAACGCAGGTTGACAATCTTCAGTATGTAAGTCCTAGGCGGTTTGGCTTGAAAAGGATTATAGTTCTCAGCTGGTTATTTTATGAGAATTCCCCTGTTTTTCTTGTAGGAATCTGAAAAATGAACTAGTGGATCAGGTGTGTCTAGCTAATTCAGTTCATTTTTATAGAGGATCTCATTTAAAGGCAAAGGCTCTGTAATGCATAATAGTTGTGGAAAAAAATATCTCCCAGAAATAAAAGTTTCCTCCTCTCTTAAATATGTTCAGACTGGCTAATTCACAGATTCTACTTTTACATCAAAACCTTTTTTATACAGTAAGATTTCATTGGGATAGTCTTGTTATCTATGTACATAGCATAATCCTTTATAAAAATTAGTTTCCTGTGCAAATATATCTCTTGTGGCATTAGCTTCTGCTGTCTGATTAAGAATGATCTATTGTCAGTTTTCTGTTGTCTCTCCTCAAAAGGTTTGAATGTCTTTTTCTCATTTTCTTGTAAGAAATAATAGCTAACACATAATAGGCAAAAATAAAAACATTTTATTTACTTTTGGGTGGTGGAAGTGTAAAACACTGTGCTACACAAGCAGTCACAGGTGGTATATTAATTATTATATAATATGTACCTCTTAATTAAAGAACCAAAAACAACCAACCAAAAACCAACAAAACCAAAAACAGTACATAGAAAGAAGTCAAGGAGTCTGGAAAGTGCCCATGGAATATGATGCCGCTCAGAATCTGTTACAAGAAGAGCCTTAAAATTTATTTTGAAATTAAAACCCCTTTTATGCTTATTGAGGGAGGGGGGTAGCAAGGAGACCTCAGATCAGAATATGTGTATTTAAACAAAGTATTGGGTTTTGTTGTGGGGCAAATCCAAAACCAAGAGAGGCCCATTTTTCTCATTCTGGTTTTCATATTAAAAAAAAATGTTCCAAGAACAACTATTCTCATGAGGTTTTGGCTCAAGATGGCAAGAGTTTTAGGAAAAAAACAGATGATCTCACAAGACCTCCGACATCCAAAGCAGAAAAAAAATATCACAAGTCAGTTTGTGCCACATGCCGCTACTCAGGGCCAAAAATCTGCTGAGAACCGTCTAAAGAAATGTTGGGCTATTGAACCAAAAACAAAAATTTCTGAGTTTTTTTTACTCTCAGGCTTAAAGTCTGAACACAACACTGACCACAAGATGAATATGGTCTCCTCAGAGTAACTCTCACATCTGTCATTGATGACCGACTCTCACATGTATTGTTGATGACCTATTGGCTGAAAAATAAGCATTCAAGGAAAGAATAAAGCAAAAGGGGAATCCTATTACAAAGATGGTAGTATATGTCCATATCCCAATAATTCAGCATCAAATTACAAATGATGTCATGAAGTATCCAGATCTTTACTGTGACAAGCAAATGTGTGGGGAAGGAAGAGGGCAGAAGACAGTTTCATCATAGATATGGTGGAACTGATTTTGAACAGCAATTTTGGCCAGGTTAGAATACTCCTGTCTTCAGTTTCATGGTCAGCAAAAATTGATGGGGTTCACAAACACCATTTAATTTACACACACTCAATATCATACACACAGTTGCATATGTATTCAGTTTGAACTCTGTGAATACTTACGAGCCTATTTTCAAAAATAAGGTACTTGAGATGTAGTTGACATTAAATAAAATCACAATTAGATGGGTCTGAAAATTATATAATGCTGTAAAAGGCTTTCAGCACCATTTTCTCTGAACCAGAACCTCGATAGGTGCATGGTGGTACGCATCATTTTTATTTCAGTGTCTATTTTATGCCAGCTTTGAGCCTTATATATTTATTGTACACAATCATATTCTCTGATTTTCAAAAAATAACACCATACGATTGAGAGATGTTGTCAGTTTTGGAACAGGATTTTTTGTAACATTTTGAAATTTTACTAAAGTGAGAAAATAGAACATGGAATATTTTTTGCCAGATTTTGAAGCTATGAGTCAAGAGAGGGGATCATAGAAGAAAATAGTATATCAACTCATGAGTGCAAGACAGATATTTATGACATGATTCGCTGTAGCCTTGTAGAATGAAAGTGGGATTAATAAAATGTGTGCAGAGGAGTGTGCAAACTGTTGCATCCTCTGAATTCATTGAAGATGACGTGAAAAAGTTGTTTGGATGTTTTATTATGTGTGGATATCCTATAAAAAATCCTAGTCTGGAAGTAAAAGTGGCCAGAGATAAAGATGAGCATGATGGGGTTGACAGTCCAATTAAACTTGAAAACCTCTTTTTATGTTACACATTAAAAATCATGTTCGAACCAATAAACAGAATGAATAAACATAGTATCATTGTGTGTGTATTGTGCATCTATAAAAGTAGAACACAAGACTGACTGTAGTACTTCATCGGTGTTTAGTTATTATAAGAGATATGACTGTATTGCAGGAGAGGTTTGGGATGAGATAACCTTCAGGTTAACACATGCCCTTAAATAAGTCAGTGGAGGCTCTAATTTTCTCAATTCAGCCTTATTAGGAGGACTTAATTCTCTTAAATATATTACATAAGAAAAAGGGATTAGGATGAAGAAAGGTCAATAAAGAACAAATAGATCTCTCCAGTAATTGAAGGAAAAACTCATTTGATCCCCTGGGTACCACTGAATTTCAACCCTGTGTTTTCTGGTCCCCTTTTTCCCTTGTGACTTGTGTAGAGCTGTTTTGCAGTCCCTCAGGAGGTGTTTGGTCCATGCTTCTTTCCTCTAACACCCTGGCTGTTGGCACTATTTCTCCCAGAAGGATTCAAAAGGGCAGTCTGGAAAGGACCTGGGCTGAAACTCATATATGACTGAATTAAACACGGAACCACCCAACAGGACACAGCCAAAATAACATGCAAAGATATATACCTTTTATTTACTTCAGGTGGGTTGATGCCAGCATATGAAATACCTAGCTGGAAAAACTCATGACTTTTAAGATTAATCCATGGATGAAATAAGATACCTACTTCCATGTTATTCACATGAAGGAACCTCAACAGCTCTGGCTCTAGCTCTGACTATAACTGCAATATTTTCTTGCTGCGGTGGCATAAAAGCATAGTCAATGATTCCTTTATATGACAGAGGACAATTTTTCAGACAGCCTAAGGTGAGACACAAGAAGAGACAATTTGGATTATTTTCTAGTTGTAAATGTCTTGTGTGCAGCAAGATGCGAGTAACTTCATTCTCCCTCTGCTCCCCCAATGCTGCCCCGAGATGCCAAACACCAGAAGTTTCAGAAGGGAAGCAGAGTATGATATGTAACCAGGTGTCTCTGTGTTATTACCTTTTTGGCCCACCTCAGATAGGTGAGGGATACGCTAAACTGGTGTATCAAAAAGGCAACGCAAATGAGCTGATTTGCACATACAGTTAATGGATTAATGAAGTCAACTTTTACACCTACTCCTCATATGTTATTCTCAGAAAATATTTTTCTTCCTAGTGAAAAATATTACTAAAACAATTTTTTTCATTATTTACAGTTTTCCCTATGAAATTCTTCCATCAGTATCCAAACTACCCTTTGTCTTTCAGCAGAAATGGGAAATTTTAAACAAAAAAGCAATCTTAAAAAAAATAAATAAATTTACCATTCAACTGAAATGCATTATCCAAGAGGAAAAAAAACAAATACTGCATTAGAATCTCTTGACTGACTGCGGTTTTCAGCCATTATATAGCTACTATTATTAATGCTTTTGTTGTTATTAGCCCTGGTTGTTTCAGACAAGCAAACACTTCCTAAAGCAACATTATAGAACAATATTTCATTAAACTAAAATCACTAAAATCACTTAAAAGACATCCCATAATGGGAAAATATGAGAGAAATGGAACACTGGGAAGGCTCACACTGAATTTTAAAGCCCATCTGACTGTTGTGTGACATATAAGCACATTGTGTTGTATGCAGCATTTTTACCATACACAGTGGTTTAAAAATATTATGTTTTAGCTTTTTTCTCCCATTAAAAATTTCATACAAAGTCATGCACATTAATTGAAGCGGATGTGAGTGAAATGCAGTGCTTGGATTTTATTATGTGAATTTAATTCAGGAAAAGGAGAAGGGGGGCAGGGGAAAAAGGCGCCTCAACAAATTGCTGTGGATTTATTTTCTTCATTTATATTAGGTTACCCAGAATGAAAAGGTGCCCAATGGATGTTAGATATAATAGCTAGAGAGTTTAATATGATTTCTGCTGCAAGAAAAACTGGACTAGATAAAAAAATCCATATCTTAATGATAGGTAAATAATCCTTTAGTATCTCAGATGTACATGCTACAGGCAGGAACTCTGTGTTCATGAAAACTCTTTTATTCGTGTATGCCATTACTGCAGAAATATTGCTATATTGGTAGATATATTCCTACACTGATAAATAGACTGCATAAACAATATGCCCCCCCATAAGCAAGATAATGCTAGTACATTCTGGCAATAATAGCTGCCCTGCAGGAGGCTAGATTTTTCCCTTTTTCTAAATGCTAACAAGAACAGTTCTAATGTTATCCACGTAATGAAAAACAGGGGTAAAATAAGTGCGGTGCACAGAAGTCTCTTTCCCTCATCTCTTTTATCTCAGGTGATAATGTTGCAGATTTCCTCTTCCCCATGAACTCTGATGGCATGTGTGTGTTCATGTGTCCCCGCGCATGTGTATAAGATATTTTCTTATTTAATAAATAAATGCGTGCACTTCCCCAGTGTCAATAAAGTTTTAGCCGCCTGTGAGATCCCTGTATATATTGGATAGCTACTTCATTTCAAAGATTCTGATGAAGTCCATAATCCACGGGAATGTAGCACAAGTCCCTGCATGAGGTACTGTAGGGTAAGCTGCTAAGAATCACTTGCAGCTCTGCATGGAGCCACATAGTTCTCTTTGATAAGTTGCCCGACCTGAGAAAGCTGAAAATATGTCCATTATTGTGAAGACTGTTGAAAGAGTATTGGATTATTAGTCTGGCTAGTGACAAGATCTTGGAGACTGCTTTAGGTAACACACATTGTTGATCACGCTTTTAAAAAAGAAGTCTCTTAATTTGCAAGTTACTAAAAGACACGGATTTTTGAATGGTAGACTTTTAGCATCAGAATTTACGTCTTCATAATAGTTGTCTGGTTTTTAGAGGACCTAGACACAAAAACAACACACTGGTGTTAAAACTGCATACACAGCTTCTGTCTCTGTTCACACACACAAGTGCACCAAGCTAGCCCTGGTTTAGGGATACTTCCAGTCTGTGCAAGCTGATGAAGGGACAGTCAAAGCCATTGCCTTTGTTTTGCTCCACCTTTCTTTGTTCTTGAGGAAATGGGGTAGAAATGCGCAGTCCCATATGCAACTCTCACATCAGTTTACATGGCTGTATGAATGACTGGCTAGGCAGAGGACTGTTGTGTTTTGTACCTGGACTGTGTACTTGGCTTTGCACACCTGTGCTGTTGCCTGAAGGACATGGTTCTTGCTGTATTGTGCACCCCAGTGCCTGCTGCTGGCTCTTGTCGCTGTCCCTGTTGTAAGCAGTCTCAAGGCTTGCTGTCACCTCATTTCACACCATGTAGGTGGCCTGTAGCTCAAGGCATCCCTGGGCTTCGAGGCAGGTTCAAAACAGAGTGTTGCCATATCTTATCACAATCTGAGATCAGTAAAATTCCACCATTTGGGAAAATTATTTTTTCCTGCTGCATAGGGTGTAACATTTTGTAATGAACCAAGCAGAAAGAGGAAGAGGAAGGAAGGAAGGAAGAGCTGGTGCAGAAAACAGCCACTGATCTGGGTAATGCTTTGGAAATGCTTTGCTTTAGAAGTGCCCACATTGTTATCCATCTGCCTCTCCTCTCACGGAAACCACAGTAACAAACAACAATGCATTAGCTTAGAGGTTTTTAAGGAAATGAATCTTGTTTTCCTCAAGTATGCTCCATTCTCTGTTTATAAAGGAATAGAGGTTGAGAGGAAGAATGTAGGCATATGAGTAGTTTAAGTATCATCATTCACAACAAAATGTAAATCCATGTTTATAATTTCTATGATATAAAGGCTATCCCAAAAGGCTTTACTGTGTTAAATAAAACATTTACAGAAGAATAAAAGAAACATTAATAACGAGATGGAGGCAATATTCAGAAAGTCAAAAGACAAAGCTTTTTAATTTTTATTTTTCAGTTATATATGGAAAATCATGGGTATTCAGGTAGGCAGAGAAATGGCTGCCTGTTCCAAATGTCTGCAGGTAGGAGGAGGAGAATATTTTTCACCCAAGAATGGGAAAAACACTGGTATCAGATAGCACTAACAGAAAAAAGACCTAGAAGAAGACAAAGGGACAAGTGAAAAAACACAGACAAGAATTCATTCAGACCAGATTAAATTCCACACAGTGGAAACAAATTTTCACCTCTGGGGTTAGAAGCCAAAGCATTTGGATGGACGTAGTATGTAATGCAAAACTTGCTTTCACATAAACTTCCAATAAGTTTTCATCAGAAATCCAAAACTCGGTCTGAGTTTGCCATAAAACGTAACCAGATTCATAAAATTTTTCATTCAGATAAATTTAAGTTCCTTTCTGTGCATCTCATTATCCTGGAAAACAAGTTATAGAGGGTTTGAAATCCCTACTTAAATGGCTCTACACCAATTAAGCTTCAGAGACACAATTGCCCTGTTCTCCCATTCATCAGGTTTTGACAACATTTCCCCTCGTGAAACATTAACACTATGCAGAAGAAAGATATTCTACCTCACAAAGGAGTTTAAGAATTTGAAACTAGTTCTGACTTTGAGGAAAAATTAAGTTGTTGTCAAACTCTCCATGAAGTGAAATAATTAGAAAGTAACAATTTCAGGGAATTCACAATATAGTGTTTGCTTAATTTTTAATATTGATACAATTTATTATCTGAATTTTAAAAAGTGAGGTTTTTTTTCAAGTGCCAGGTCCAAGGGTTTCATTCCGAAAATGTAGGAGTGGGATGTCGTGGCATCATCAGAAGAGTTTCCTGTTTTTTCCCCTAAATGAAGTTGTTGCAAAACCTGCCCAATTTCATAAAGCTTTTCATTTTTTGACATAATCTTAGATTTCAAAAGAATATAGGTCTTTTGAATTTTCTTCAGCCTGCTATGAGCCAATGGTGTGTTTCCAAATATTAATATTACCTCATAAATCAACAGAAAATCAGATCTGGCTGTTACTTTTGCTTCTTCCCATGATTTTCCCACTTTTGCTTCTTCCTGTGATTTTCCTCTCCTTACTTTTTGGCAGCAGCAGTGGCGGTGAGATGTCTTTTCTTGTAGGGCCGTGTCCAGGTTACCCTTGGTTTTGGTGGCCGCTGCTCAGCCCAGGGGGCTGTTTGCACACCCAGTGCTATAGTGCTGATAGGAAAGCTGAGTGAGGTGTGTGTAGTTCACTGAAGTTGAACCAGATGTGGGCTTTTGGGAAGTTAGATGTGCATCTCTCTTCTCCCATTACTACAGGCATTAACAATCCTCAGGATGAAATTCTCCCTTGGGGATGTAAGCGGGACTTTTTTCAGAAGGGGTAGAGGAAGAGAAACACAAGGTAGAATTCAGACCAATGCTTGCATTATGGAACACGTATCTTCTACATCTGTCAGCTTCATTATCTGCTTAGTGCCTGCCTGGTGGCCAGCAGGAGTTGAGGGTGGCCGGAGGCATTAGGGCTGACTGCTTTGGCCCACATGACGAGAAATGCCTTCAGTAGGAAAACTGTGAAGTCCCATGGCTCACCAGAGGCCGTATCACTCCACACAGGGGCAGCAGTAAAACAGCTGCCCAAAACCATCATCACTGTCCTCCACAGTCATTCAGAACAGTTGTTCTTGCCTATTTCCTCTGTTCATTAATTTTTCTCCTCTTTCCTAAGCTTTTGTTTAGAATCTTACATGTCAGAAAGATCAGGTTTGGGGTTTTCAGGCCTTCAAAGCCAGCATATGGATTTTATGATATATAAAACACTGCAAACTGGAAGAGGAGAATAAGAAAGTGTGAGGTGGTGATGACAGCGACAGGGATATGTTTGTTAAGAGGCACAGAAGGTGAAAAGGTTAGAAGTTTTCTTAAAGTCCTTGCTAAATAACAATATTATTATTATTATATTCTGGAAGTAAATATCACTTCAGATTTACCATTCGTAAACAATTAATTACATTTAATGAGTTTTTTGTTTGCAGTATATTAGTAGTACTATGCTTCTCCATTTTACAGGAAATTAAACTATGCCAAACTTTCTCTAGGCAACACAATAAACTGCCACTGGAGTTCAAAGTTACATGTAAAATCATTTTCTTTATGCACTAGCAAAAAAAAATTGATGTAATGATCATATAATGAAAATTATCTTCCAGACCAATGATGAATAAAATACAAAAGTAAAGCTACACATTGTTGGGAATATATCATCTCAACTGACAGAGAATATGCAAGAAAAACTGATCACAGCAGAACTCCCCAACATGCCAGCCCTGAATAACCTGAGAAACATTAGGTTCTGGTACTGCTGACTTTGCAACTGAGTGGCCTCAAAGCTACAGGAGAAATTAGACCTCCTACACTGGTTCTGTGTACTGTCTCTTCAATACATCATTACTGAAAAAAGAAGTTACATAGGAACTGAAATTCTAGTCACCCACTGCCTGTGGCACACATCATTCACAAATTTCAATTGCAAGATAGTGTATTTTTAGAGTCTGGAAAGAGATGATACATCAGAACTAATAAATGGAGAGAAAGAATTGTTTCATTTAGATCATTAAGTTACTCATAATACATTACGATACTCACAAGAACTTGACAACCTTGCATTTGTGTGAATGGCTATATGTTGTATGTATTCCTTATACATTCTTGTTAGCATTTGAACACTCCTGGGCTCTTGTACCTGCTGCCCTCAATTACTTCAACAAGGAATAGCTCTTTCTTGGCTCTGTACCACTTCCACCTGCTGTAAAGGAGGGAAAAAAATTCACTGTTCAGGTAAATGGGAGTCCTGAGATATTTTCACTTAGTGAAGGGTGGAAAACATCAGCAATCTCTCCCTCTTGAAAGCACTAGAGAACAGAGCTGTTGGAATTGTTATCAAATTTTGAGACATTTACATTCTATAACCAAAAATCTTATTTGTTTTGAAACAGAGCTGACTGGTGCAAGACAGCATGGCTGGAGTCAATAACTCCTGGGTTACCCTCTTCTTTCCATCTCTGGCTCAATAGTTGGCCTTGGACAAAGCTTTCCATTAGCTTTGGGAAAATTTCTGTCCCAGTTTCCTCACCTGTAAAACAGGCTAGACTGATAAACACTAACTTCTCCAAGGCAGCTCACTGGGCTTTGTGGGATTCTCTGGATGATGCTCGTAAATGTAAATGAGTATTATGAATGTCAAAAGTTCTTACATTATAATGTCATGACTTTACGTACAGTTCAGGAACTTTATACACAGATCCCAGGGCAGATGTCATCCTGGGAAATAGAAGAGCTGGAGGAAATATTGGAGCAAGGAGGAAAGGATGCTTGAATGGAAAAAAGAAAATTACTTGTGGGGGAGACAGCACCATGAGAGTTTCTGCTATCTGCAGTCTTACCCAAAATAATAATCTGTGCTGCCATTCCAGCTAGAAACAGGTTGCAACTTCATATAAGCACTCACAGAATTGGGGCTTGAAGAAAACAGGAAATAACACACATATTTTTGTGGGAGAGATTCTAGCTGTTGGGAGCACTATTTGCTTCATGGTGGAGTATGGGAGAACCATAGGGTCCTGTGTGGGAGTCCTCCAAAAAAAAAAAAAAAATCCCCTTTACAGTCTGTTTCATCTGAGTCATTTCTCTTTTGAATCATGAGGTTGATTACACTTGCCTTTGGCACTTTACTAACCCATGATAAAGATGTAGCTTGAAATCCCCTCAGCACTTCCTCTTGCTGGTTTTATTGAGCATATGGGGGTAGACAAAATCCTAACCTGCCCAAATATATTCTTTTTTGAGGAGTTAGACACCTACCCCCTCTAGAATTGAGAGGATGCTGCCAGACTGTGTCTGTCCCCTCTGAATAAGGTGTAATTTTCCACAAGTCCCTCCCACCTTGGAAATGATTTTGTAATGCCTAAAATAGACTGCTGCCTGGCCTACCTGTCAGGGGAAATGGAGCTGAGAGGGTAGCGACTGAAAATAGTTTGTCTGAAAATGTTTTGTCTGTTTTGGTGAGTATATCTTTAGTGAACCAGCACCATCAGACAAATTTCTCATTGTTGCTTTCTAACAATGGTGCTCTAATGTCTGCTTGCTTATTTATTGAACAGTCCTCTCCATTTACCTGGGTTCATGAGGTAAAGAAGGCAGGAAATGTATAATGCTGGAGTGCTCCCACAGATTTGCTATGGGAGAGCTGCAGCTTCTTTTTTTTGCTGAAAATAAAGGTCCATTTGAAAAACAGTCCCTGTAACAGTGAGGTATGCACAGTAGATGGAAATTTTTGATGGTTTCAGTGGGAATTAAGCACCTCTTAAAATTGCATTCATAAAACTGTAATCAGCTAAAACTGCATAGGATGTACACTTAACCTTGGAAATTTCCCTTTATATATATCACCTGAGGAAAGGATTAATCTTGAATTTGAGACATGTGCCTCTCTCATCTGTAACCATGAGGATAATGTTTAATATCCAAGAAGGAATTGAATATCTTGCCATTTTAAATAAAGAATTATAAACTGTTCTAACAAATATCTTCTGCTTTGCTAAAAGAAAATGTGGTTCTTATGGAACAGAATTGAAATAAAACCAGATCAAGAATAAGTATTTCAGATCTGGCAGAGAGCAGAGCATGCAAATACTCTGGGATGTGACAAGAGAGCTGCATGATCTTATAGCAGTAGATTCATGGTGCTGACAGCTCTAGTTCAGGTTGTTAAAGAGTCTCCAGTGGAAATCTTGTTTCTTTTTCTCACAGTTTTTTACGTTTTTCTTCTTTCAGGTCAAATTTTTCAAGACTTTATTTTAAATGTTAAATTCAAATAGAATTAGGAGTGAAAATGAAATGGCATAAAATGAACATGTATCCATTGTTCTGCAGCATTGGCATCTGTGAGTTTGCCATGAGTGGAAGGGCTTTTAACGTGCACTAAGGCAGTGCACCCAGCCCCACAGCCTGTCTTGGTTGTCTGCTATTTTATGCTGTTGGCCCAGGTCAGGATCCAAGTCTTAAGAGAGGAAGTTTTAGGCCAGGGAGACAGGTATTCTCCCTGCAATAGCAATATTTTCTGTTATGCAGCAGTCATCCCAAAATCCTCAAATGTGAAAGACCACAATTAAATGGACCTTCTATCAGGAGCTGGTACCCATCATTCAGCATATTATACATACAAAACATACTATCTTCTTGAATAATCTGTCACAGAGATGGACCTGAACTACAGGTTATATTAAATATAGGAACAGAAAGCACAGTGCCCCTGCAGCTCTGCTCCTGAGATTATCTGAAAATCTGCTTGGAGCTCAGCACTATGGAAGCTGGTCAATGAATCTGATTCTGTTGTTTTACCACCTATCCTGCCTAGAGCAGTGGACCCTTCAAGAGTCAAGAGGGTCTCAGCAAAGCTTTTCTGTTTCTGCATTTTATTTCCTCAACTCCCTCTTCAGAGTGCATGGTGCTGGTGTATTTGCAGAAGATTCTAATTAAGCCAATATCAATGATAGTTTTAGGGGGCATGAAGCAAACGCATTTTCATGTAGAATCAAAGGGGAATATTACAAAATGCTGAAAATATTTATGTACGTAACTGGAAGGGAATGCTTGATCTTATTAGACCTAATTTGGTAGATTTTTATGTAGTTTGGGAGAGAGGAATAAAAACATTCTATTGTTTTAGGGCTTTTCTTCGCTGCATAACTTTTGTCTTTTGATGCATTTGTTATTTATGCTGCATTGACTTTAATTCTCAGGCTTATTGGAGTTGCGATATTTGTTTCCAAGTGTCATTTTAAGAAAAATACTAGATGTTTTCCTCTCAATGGGGTTAGCTTTTCTTGATCATCTGTAGGCAAAAAAAACCCCCGATTCATTATTCTGTTCTCTCATATTTAATTTTTGAGTTTCATTTGTGGCTGGAGTACAATATTGTAACACACAAACATGTATATGCACTTGACACCAGATGCTAACACCACTTAGGTGTTCCTGACCGATAGATGAATGTCATCTTTACCTGTCTGAAGTGTTTGGATATTTTGTTTTGTTTTGGCAGTTTTTTGTTGATTTGTTTGGTTTTCTTTTAGCTGGTGATCACCAAAATATTGATGTGTTCCAATTACAGAAGACATTAGTAAGAGGGGGTAGAGTAGCCAGTGGATGCACTTTATTAAGTAAGCTGTCTTTTGCTCTTTTTCTATCACAGGAATTTAGGCAACTCACTATACTTCTGCATGAACAATTCTTTTTATGTTACATATGAATGCAATCAATTATTTTATCACACAGTCTAATGTTCATTAGGTTTTTCAAATATCTTTGAGACCCTTGAAAATGAAAGTGAATTTTTATGGATAGGTAGGTGTATAGTATTACCAGATCCTTGTGGCAGGAGAAAGCACACATCATCCCAAAGAAGCAAGGTTCTAATCCTTGTCAGATTTTAAGCTAGGCAAAAAGAAAAAAAAATGTTAACACATTGTAAAAACTGGAATTAAGTGCCTTGTCAGTATGTAAAAAATTCAGTTAAATACCTCTTTATGGTTTGGGGTTTGGGAGGTGTTGTTTTGTTGTTGTTTTTGGGTTTTAGATTTTATAGAGTGTGAAGAAAAATTTTAGAATATGAGAGTCTCATGAACCCTCATCCTTGCATTGCAATAGTGTAACTATGCTCTGCCAACCACAGCATTTCAAACCTGGAATAACACGAGGAAAATATTTAATATAAAGTATTTTTAGATACCTTTTAATATTACTCCATAATTAAAGTAATTTGTAGGATGCTATTACATTGGTATTTTGTTCTGATTTTTGATGACTTTTGAAAAGAACCACAAATAAGCGAAAAATAACACCATGTTAATTAACAGCATCAATCCAGAGTGAAGTTAATGGCACTGTTTGCATTACTAATGCAAGCAGAATTTGGCCCTTAGGAAGTTATTTCATATGGCAGTTACATGTTTGTGTCTGAAGTACCAATACCAGCTGCCAGGTTCTTGTGAATGACTGGGAGGATGTTTCTGCCCTCTTGAAACTATGGGAAGAGGGATTTCACCAATGACCTTGAGAGTGGAAAAACAAGGCAAAACAGAAAGACCAGGAAAGGGAGATTAGCCCCAAGACGGTAATCAAGAAAATGAAAGAGACTTGAAGGATAAGGAAGGGCAAACCAACTGGATAAAATCTAGGGCTGAAGGTAACAGCAGAGACCAAAAGCCATTAAGTCACAATTCCTCACATCCCTGCTCTCTTCCTAACACTGATGCCTTCTCCAGCCACCTAGAAACAGAGACTAGACAAGAGTAAGATAATAAAGATAGGTGTTTATTTGAAGGGCCTTCAAGGTACACCCTGGGGAGCCAGAGGCTGCCTCCAAAAAATGGACCCCAAGATGGACAACAGGTCACGAGTTCTTCACACTTTTATAGGTTTGGTTCATTTGCATACCACGGTTAATTCTCCAATTAAAGCCCCAGTTCAATGTTGTAATTCCCCTCAGCTTGCTCCCCCCTTAGAGCCTTTGGTTTACACATTTTGGGCCTAGAAGAGCCTGGCTGTCCTTGAAGGCAAAGCCTGGAGAGGCTTTCTTATGTCTATCTCGCACGAGAGAGCAGAAATTACAGGCTACAAGGAACTTCAGAGTTACACTCTTAAGCAGTACAGAATTTGAAAAATATAAAAGTTAAAACCTAAGGCATCAACGCCAGTTAAAACAAAGACAATAATAAAGTTGATTTTCATAAGTGGTCTTTTATCTTTGGACACAAAGCTCACTGGCCTGGATTTTAGAGCACTCCCAAACTTGTACCTATATCCTCAATTCATTGTGACTCTTTCAGGAGCAATTATCACCTCATCTACTTCTTTTTGTAACTGAAAAATTCAGCTCTATCTATTCATTATTGAGTTCCACTGTAATTTGTAACAGGATAAAAGGACAAAAGGAAAATTGTTTGTTTTACATTAGGGAGATATTTTGGAGGGCTGGTTCTAGAGCATAGAAGGAACAAGTACTCTTTTCAGTGTTCTTATTTAAGACCCTAAAAGCTGAGCATGACCCTTGCTTTAAGGCATTGCAATCATTGTAATGCTTCCCCAATCTGTGTAGTAGATCTCTACAATCACAAGCCTAAAGAACTCTTTAAAAAATCAAATATGTTCTGCAAAAAGGTTTTTCTTCTTTGTCCTTTTTATATACCTTCTATGCTGTGCAACCCTCTAAGTGTTACATCGTGAATGAGTATTCCCAGCTGGCAAGCAATCTTTGTTGAAGGAAATGGGATACTTTTAGAATATTATCTAGCTAAGGATTTTGAAGTCTTTTGGTAACACTAATTAAATAATTCTCTCAACAACTCACTCACAGTACTATTACCAGTCCCACCTTTTAGTTGAGTGAATTGGGCCTGCCTTGTCCAGCCTGAGATACCACGGCAGTGAAAGGAATGAGTGAAGAATAATGCCAGACTTCTTCATGCCTTTCAACACTTCAACTTGCTTATC
The DNA here is from genome assembly GCA_026261815.1 of Monarcha castaneiventris obscurior. Lineage (NCBI taxonomy): Eukaryota > Metazoa > Chordata > Aves > Passeriformes > Monarchidae > Monarcha > Monarcha castaneiventris. Next base: position 13,339,308 of record JAMPIT010000894.1, read on the forward strand.
TTCAACTATTCTTTTGTCATTGCTCCATACAACATTCCTCAGGCCAAGAAGGCCTGAGGGGAACTTTTCCTTTAGTGTGGTGGAAATTAAAGAAAAACCAAAACAGAACACTGCAATTTGGACATAAATATTTTGAGGCAAATATGTGAGCATTTCAAATAAAATTGCAATTTCACAAAAATTGTCCATCAAATTGTCCCTCAGTAAGGAATGAAAGAGTTCTTCATAAGCTGCCTGTTCCCATTTTTTTCCTTAATGTTTTGGGCCAGAAACTGTTTGGGGGTATCCCTAGAGGCTATGAGCACCTTTGGTCAGTCACAAGCAGAGGAAATCCTCCCATTAAAGACGAGTGGGTGGATATATTCCTGAGACATGGATGTCCCAGCAAGTGTTTGTCAGCTGTTGATTTTCAGGAACAGCCGGGACAGCTAATTTTCCTCACTCCAGCCAGTGTAAAACCACTGAAAATTAGTGGACCAGATGAAACAGGTCTGCAGACCCATCAGGTGGAACAGGATGTTTGTTTACTTAATTGCTTGAGAACTAATTTGCCCAGATGCATGCAGCAACTGAAGAATAAGACCAGCAAGTTCACAGAAATGCAGTTTATTGCATTTCCCCTTCTCACATCGTCTGGAGTACAGGTCTCCCCTCTGTGATCTAGTATGTACACATCTAAGGGTATGAATTGTCAGTATGTGTTGAAAGTAAATAATAAATGTAAATATATGTATTTTTGATACTAAGATGGCAAATTAAAAAAGTAATCATTTTAGAGGAGTGTTCATCAAAGACATGAATCTAATTCTTGGCTTAATTTCTGAAGTCTATAGAACTTTTCAAGTTTTCTTCCTGTTATTAAACAATTATACTTTTTGCTGCTACATGATCCTCTCATTCCCCAAAAGAAGCTTTTATCTTGCTAAGTCAATCCCTACAAAATCAACCTACTTCTGGAACCCATATTACTGTTCTTCCAACCAATATTTTTGGGTAGATAAGCTTTTTAAGAAGAGACAGAAAAATAGCTCTGGAGCCCCATACTTCCACCAAGCATCTTTTCCACAGGGAATGTCAGAAATATTTCCACTGAATATCTTCAAAAGTGAACCAGTTTATATTTTTTGGTTCATAGTTGGTCTCAAAATAAGATAAGGGATGCTTCCTACTTAATAAAAAAAAAAAGAAAAAAACAAAAAGAAAAAAAACCCACAAATCCCCCCCAACAAAGAAGGGCTTCTACATGTATGTTAACCAGAAAATGAGGGTCAAGACGGTGTACTTTCCTCAATAAATAATGATGGAAAACTGATAACAATGGATGAGGAGAAGGCTGAGGTACATAAACAACTTTCTTGCCTGTCTTCAATGGCAATCTCTTTTTCCACAGCTCCGAAGTGGATGGACAGCAGGATGGGGACTGGGTAGCAAAGTGCTTCACACTGTAAGTGGCTCATGACCACCCAAGGAACCTTAATGTATATAAGTCTGCAGGAGCCAATAAGAAGCTTCCCAAAGTTCTGAGGGAATGGCTGATGTAGTTGCCAAGACACTCTCCACAATATTTGAAAAGTCATGGCAGTCAGGTGAAGTCCAAGGTAACTGGACTTTGTACCCATTGTACCCATCTTGAAAAAGTTGGAAAGGGGGATCCTGGAAACTACTGACCTGTCAGCCTCACCTCTGTGCCTGGGAAGATCATGGAACAAATCTTCCTAGAAGCTGTGTTATGACACAGAGACAACAAGGAGGTGATTTGGAACAGCCAGCACAGTTTCACCAAGGACAAGTCCTGCCAGTTCAGCCTGTGGCTTTCTATGATGGAGTGACTACATTAGTGGACAAGGAGGGGGTCACAGATGTCATCTATCTGGACTTCTGTAAAGCCTCTGACATGGTTCCCCACAGCATCCTTCTTTCTAAACTGGAGAGAGATGGATTTGATGAGAGGGCTGTTAGATGGATATGAAAATGTTTGGACAGTGGCATCCAGAGGGTTGTGGCCAATGGCTCAGAGTCCCGATGGACCCTAGTGACAAGTGGTGTCCCTCAGGGGTCCGTTCTGGGAGCACTGTTATTTAATATCTTCATTAATGACATAGACAAAGGGATCAAGTGCAGCCTCAGCAAGATTTGCAGATGACACCAATGACAGAGTAGTGTGGTTGGCATTCCTGAAGGACAGGATGCCATCCATGGGGACCTGAAAAAGCTCCAGCAGTGAGCCCATGGAAATCTCATGAGTTTTAACAAGACCAGGTTCAAAATTCTGCGCCTGGGTAGGGGCAACCCCCACTATCAACACAGGCTGGGAGACAAACAGATTCAGAGCAGCCCTGCTGAAGAGGACTTGGGTGCTGGTAGATGGGAGGCTGGACACAAGACAGCAAAATGTACTTGGAGCCCAGAAAGCTGATTGTATACTGGTCTGCATCCAAAGCAGTGTGGCTAGCAGGGCAAGGGAGAGGATTCTGCCCCACTACTCTGGTCTTGTAAGACCCCACCTCAGTTCCCAGAACAGGAAGGACACAGACCTGTTGGAGCAAGTCCAGAGAAGAGACACCAAGATGATTAAAGGGATGGAGCACTTCTACAAGGAGAGGCTGAGAGAACTGGAGCTGATCAGGCTGGACAAGAAAAGTCTTCGGGATGACCAAATTATGGCCTTCCAGATCCTGAAGGGAGCCTACAAGAATCAGGGAGAGAGACTATTTACAAGAACATATAGTGACAGGCTTCAAACTGAAAGAGAGTATGTTTAAACTAGATGTAGGGAAGGAATTCTTTACTGTGAGGGTGGTGAAGCACTGGAACATGTTGCCCAGAGAAGATGTGGATGCTCCATCCCTGGGAGTGTTCAGCGTCAGGGTGGATGGGGCTTTGAGCAGCTTAATCTAGTGAAAGTTGTCCCTGCCTATGGCAGGGGTGCTGGAACTAGATGATCTTTAAGGTCCCTTCAAACCCAAGCCATTCTGTGATTCTGTGATACTTTTTTGGATTCCAACAGAATGGACAGCGATCCAAAACACGAAGAGATGCTAGTTCAAGTTTTGCAAGAACTAAGTACATAGGATGCTGGACTCTCAGCTGCATCCATTCTTACTAGAATGTTTGGGCACTTTCTCATAAACCTGAATGGGAACACTATAGCTCAACCTCCTCCAAATGCTCCTCAGAAAAATGCCCGCAGACCACTGCTTAGTCTCCTGGCTTCCTCTCAGTTTTGCTGTTTCACATTTTGCTTTTCTCTTAATGAATCAGATTCCTGAATCCCCATCTGGATATAACTACACAGTCTACCCATCATTCCCCACAAAGGCTGAGAATAAGGATGTGTCCACCAACTATAGTGAAGAATGAGATATATGAGAGTTAAACTGTTTCAGTCTAAGCCCCTCCAGTGTGCTACCAGCCTGAAAAGAAAAAAAGGAGAGAGGGAGAGAATGTTAAATTTTTCCAGTAATCTGATGAGAAGAGAGAGAGACAGACAGAGAGAGTTCACTTGGTTAATTTCCTAGCCAGCAGCTACAACAGCGCTTCTATTAGGAGATATGAAAAGAGACAAAGAGATATAATAGCTATAGATTGGCTTTGTTGGCCAGAAGAAGTTCTAACTATGCTGGAGGGATGAGGAGGTACAGAGGCGTGCTCTCAAGGGATATTTTTTACTTTAATATCATCATTTTGGTGCATCTCTAGCTGCACATTCACTTAACACTGACTGAAAATAAAGGTTTTAACAGATCACACTGCCTGACCAGAAAGCTGAAATGAAAGCTGGAAAAATGCATTGACTTTGTGTTATTGTCCTTTGCACTGACTTTGTGAGATTCAAATTCAAATTTTGTTGGCCTAATGTTTTGGGCAGAAACCTTCCTTCAACAGATACAGTTGTTTCGTCTTATCTTCACTCTGTTTTTTTCCCTTATTAGAGAAGATGGGAACGTGCCAATTTGCTTTATAGTCTGTCCAGTCCATTGTCATTAGATTATTATCAACCTTATTTGTCAAATCCCTTGTCCAAACCTTTCCTCTTGTACTACTTCATTCTGAACAAGAAACTGCACATCACTTGTCTCTTTCATTCATTCTTAAGCTGAAGTAGTACTGTCTCCCACAGCACAAGAATTTGAGAGTTACACATTTTCACATTTCTCATCCATGTTAAATCCAAGATTATTTTGTTCCCCCTTACTGCCTCCCTCTTCTTCTCCTGACTGCTTGCCTGGATAAAAATAAAAATGCCTTAAGCAAATCCTTTCATAACCTTATATATTGGGATGGTTAGACCAGAGCTCCTAACATGAGAGAACACATTTCCAGGAATGGGTGTGTGCCTGAGAGCAAAAACCTAGACAGGACTGGGTATCTTGCAAACAGTCCTGTTTTCATTAGCTAACTAACATCCATTTAAAATACTAAATTATTTGATTTTATTTTCATGAGTGTCTGACCTTCGGATAGAGGATCTCTTACAAATTTATGTGACATCCAATAACCATTGTCTCAGATATTTTTCCTTCCTGCAGACATGCACATAACAAAGAAGGTGAGTTAATATAAATAAAATACAGAGTGATGCAAACAAAAAGGGACTCATTTGTAGACCTTGTTTCTTGAGATTTCCATGTGATTTTGTGCAAGTCAGAATTTTCCTGTGCCTCGGTTTACCCAGCTATAATTACTGTCATCTACAGTATTATAACAAGAGTGAGATTTTGCTAATTAAGTAAGTATGCCAAATACAGTGGTCATCTAAGACTTCATTGCTATGCTGCACAACTCAGAGAACTTTACTCTTACAGCTATTACAAAATTTAGATATTGCTAGATACAGGCTCCAAAAGTTGTGCATTTTTAGGGTTAGGTCTACAGAGATATTTGCGACAAATCAATCCAAATTTTAATCATTGCAATGATCCTTAACATCTCACTCATCTGCTGCCAAAATCTGAGTCTTTAATTATATATACAGTGTTTAACTTCTTTGCTAGGAGCAATTGAACACTTCATCCAGCATGTAAGATAACCAAGTGATTTGGACAATGTTCTTGGATGAGGAAGAAAAGGAGACCGAAATAAAAAAAAAGCCAAACCAAAAACAACTAAACAACCCAACAAAACTAAAAAGACTCCGTTTCTACTCCAGATCAAAAAAAAAAATTTCAAAACTGCTCCCTGACAGAGACTTAGATTGAAGGTGTATTTGTCTCTGTGCATAACACCTCACAAAGAAAGCCTAACTCAGGACTAGGTGCCCAGCTCCCTTGTGATTAGGAATCTCAAGAGACCCTGGTCCCTGGGAGAAGAAATCAGCCTCTTCTTGTCTGATAAGCACTTTGTGAGATGCCTAAAGCCTCTTGGTTTTAAAGGGTTCATCCCTAGGTTCTATACTCCTTGCATTTCATGTGTTGCCTGTGACACTGGGGACTGTGGATTTCACTAAGCTGTTAGGCACCTAAAAATTGCATGTTGCATGACCTAGGTCCTTTATGGATCCAGTCCCCAGTCCACTACATATTCCCATGTTGAGACTAAGCTCATCCTCACGTACCTGGGCTCACTGCTAACAGCCTATGACATACAGCTGAGGTCATTCTAATTCCCTCTAGTACAAGGTAAGGGATACACATGCAGGAGGTAGTTCATTATGGTATTATAATCATGCCCTGCTTATACCCCAAAGTCATTCACTTCCATTAAAGGCCAGGAGAGCGACTGTGAACTGAATCCCGAAATGAGTAAGTAGCACTGTTTGGGAAGAAGGTCGATGAGGTCATGGTGGTATTCATGGTGATGGCAGCCCTCATGAATTCACCTATTATTTTTTATTTCATTGCCTTCCCAGAAATCTTTCTGAGCTTTAAATAATTACAACCTGTGACACTATTTGTTTAGGATTTTGTTTCATTAACCAACACACATTCTTACTCATTCCTCTTTTTTCCTAAATTTAAATATCTTGAATTGTATGCAGGTTAAGCTGCTGGGCTAAGTGAGATTAGCAAAACAAGTGGTTGTAGGAGAATATCAGTTTTTACCCTCAATGCAGTAACGACTGCAAGGATTGTCCACTAAAATAATTAACATTTTCCTCTTTAACTCAGGAAAAGACATATACATGAATCCTGAAGGATATTGCCTGGAGACTATGAAATCACCGGCATAAGGAAATGTTGGAAGAATTTTGATACTTACCTGGTTTTTGTGTGAGTGATTTGCGCTGCACAAAACTTTTGCAGGATGTGCTGGGGAGAGGAAATCCTAGTGGTTGTGTGCACCAGTGGGTACTCCCAGTTGTTCCTAAGTCAGGTCATCAAGTGGAAAGGTCCACCAAAGAGAGGGCATAGTAAATCCAAACAGCCCTCACTCATCTGCTGAGGTTCAGTTCAGGCTATTTGATCAGGATATAAATTTGGGTAGATCAGAATTCTTTCCTTTGCTTTACAATGCCTAAAGAAGAAAAGCAAACTGACCTTAAAATCAGATTTTCTGCTTTTGTTGTGAAAGATGAAGATAAGAAGAATATTCTAAAAGGAGATATGTTTGGAAAGACTGTCCAACTTTCTACTCTCACTTATTCTTTCTTCATGACACATTCAGTAAAAGAGAAGAGGAATGAAGCAAATGAAGTCATTGAAATGGCTATTGACAGTTATAGGTGACAGTCGAAAATGGGAAAGTAAAAATCAAACATGTCACTTCCCTCCTGGAAAAATACACATTTTCAAGTCACAAATCTATTTCAAATACCTTGATAGTTACAATTCAGTATTTCCCCAAGGAAAGCTAGAAGGCCAGTTCCTAGATATGGAGTCCATAAGAACATTGTACTGTTTATCTTAACAGTCAGATCTACAGTTGGTAGAGAGACCAACACCATTCACTTTTAAAAAAACCCAGTGACATGCAGGATTTGGTTAGGGGCACTACAGGATAACATTGTGAATTTATGTAATGTGCAAAGTGAAAAGGAACCTTATCCAGGGACACTGCAGAAGGACACCTAGCAGAAAGAGTGTCAAAGATTGATTTGGCCAATATTGATCAGATTAAGTAACCAACAGTCAGAAGTCTTTTTGCAGATTCTACCTGGCACTGCAGTCAAGCCTTGTGTTTATTATATTTATTTTATATGGCATTTATTTTATATGGCATTTATTGTTTATGGCTGTAAGTGGTCAAGACCTTAATTTTATATCTGGTGGAACCTGATAAAACACAGTGTCCTAACACTGTACTTGGGCACACGCACAGTGCCGTCTGTTAAACAGAAATGTTCCCTGACAGCCTGCCATTTAACTATTGGACTAGTCCAGCACCGCTTAACTCATGAGTGCTGACAAGATTCACAGTATTAACTTATATCATTAATTTATTATTATTAATATTATTGGCTTTGCTATTACTCTACCACCCTGCATTCCCAATAACGAATAGAGGCCCATTGTCCAGCACTGTAGAAACATTACATAAAATAACATCCATAACTCTAGACCATTACAAATGAAATAAGCAGAAATTAGATAGGCATTGAAAATACTCTAATTAGTCTCAACAAAATGATGTAGTTCTTGTTTGTCACTGAAACACCAGAATTAGATACCAGTGAACTTACTGTATTGATCAACATGATCTTACACAATTAAGAGTATGAGACTGTCAGGGTTGCTGTAACTGGGGTAAGCAGGTCCTGTTATACCAGCCAACTATTTCTGTTCCCCATGTGTAGCCCCATTCTTCGCTCATTTAGCCCAAGAGATGTGAATTAATGGTCCAAACACTAGATACTGCAGGGAAGGAACTCATTAGGGCAAATTCACAAGCTCCAAGGAACACAACAATATCCAGGCCAATGTGCTCCTTCTCATTTTAAATCAAAACAAACCACAAAATGCTCCAACTTGCCTTTGTGAGAAAATAATTCTGAATCATACACTAATACAAGTCAGAAAGTCCAGAGTGCCACTAGCCTTCCACAGCATAAGTAGTAAGAAGAGCAAGTCATAACAAAAGCATAAATGGAGCCCTTGTGTATGGTTTGATTCCTTGAGTTATTTTGGGTTTGGTTTAAATCCTTGCTTTGGGACACACACAAACAGTTTAGCATTCTGAAATCTGTTTTGCTGAAAATAGAGACAGGAAAAGGGAAACTTACATCTTTAATTACTATCCTATTGTTGGTAGAATTTATAAATTATGATATTGTTACCTGAGGGCTTGCTGACAGACTGCATCATTTCTCCTCAGTCTGGCTCTAATCCCAGCTTCTATTTTTTCTTTTAAATCCTGGAATGCAGACAAAAAAAAAGAGTTTTCTTTCAATAAACCAACTGTCTGAACCCAGATTACTGTGCTGTGTCACTAAAATAAAGGATCTAGCATTAATCTCCTCAGCTTTCAATCAACAATATAAAACATCTACAGTATTTCCTAGTCTCTTCCCCAGGTAATGGAATTTATTTCATACAACGATCCTTATGAAATCAGAGTAGAGCTCAGACTGAGTTTGAAACAATTTATTTGCCTGGATATTGTACCCACCATTGGTTGCTCTTTAAACCCTAGTTCAGTAATTAGCCAAGGTTTACTTGCCCAGCACTCAGTTAGATGGAAAAAAAGACCAGGTTTTTATATCACTTGAGAAATGCATTGTAATACCTACTTGTCATAAGTCACTTCCAGTGCCAGTATTTTGAGAAAAGCAAAAAAGACCTAAACATGAATGAATGGAAAATATTAGCAAGAAAATAATTGGTTTTCAATGGCAGTTGGATAAGTAAAAAGAAGCCCTTGTTGAGGAAATCTCCTTCTAGTTATCTTTTTGGTGTCCTGTGCAGTCATCCATCTGCATCGCTGTGGAATAAATTCCTCTCCAAAATGCAGTTCCACTGCTATGGATAACCTGCAGAAATCACCAGCCAATGACTTGAAGGAGTGTGCAGAGTGTGCAACTGTGACTCCACTGTCAAAGAAGCAGCATGAGACTTTCCAGAGTCCTACAGGAGACGCTTCACTTCAGCTTGGATGGTGATTGTGCCTGTCTACACAGTACTGGGTTTGGTTATACAAAATGTATAAACTATATGTGCTTAAAGGTTTTCACAGCTTTCACTCAGCACACAACTCATTTTATCTGAACTCAGCATAGGGGCAATACAACATGAACCAGCAACTCTGTTGGAGTTGTCTTCATTTGGGTGAATCCAAGACAATGACTCATAATCACTGAAGATGACATTGCTGCAAGCCTAAATGTGCTAATTCCTGGATCCAGGCCAAATTCACTGTTGATTATTTCCACCCCTCTTGGGTGAAATGCCTGCCTGGCTTTCAACTGGAGACCATAAGCTTCATCATCTAGAACTCAGCACTTTCATTCCAGATAATACTGTGGAAAAGCATTTGGACAGCATATTTATCAGGACAATGAACAGCATCATCAAGCTTAATTCAGCAAATAGGTACAGCATAAAAAAATAAGAGAAATAATTCTTCCAAATACTTGCTGCAATTCTGCTCTGTACGTAGAATGGAAAATATTACAGTTACAAAGCCCTTTCTTTTATTGGAAAAAATTCTATGGCACTATAAAAACTACATAGTGTTGCCCAGATTTTATGCTCTGATCTTTACTTTCCTGTATTTGAATTTTTAACTTGGATGAAATCAAACTTCTTTGAAAGTACTAAGCAACCAAATCAGTTAGACAGTAACAGAATCTGAACCTCGCATTTACAGCATCATTTGAAAATCAATGCAGAGGAAATTAACTCTATGACTTCACAATTAAAAAGACCAAACAGACTACTTCAGAAAAAGTTAGTCCCCAGGGGAAAAATGAATGTAACTGTCTCCAGCTATATAGAAGACACCAGACTCAGAAGATGCAAAACACTGAAGGTTTTTTCTTCTTTTTTTATAGTCTTTGCTGCTACAAGCAGAGAGATGGGAATTTGAAATTCCCTGGGCCCCCGTGGAACTCAAATGTATCCATATTCCTGTAATGCAGTTTCTCTGTATAAATGTACTAACCTCCCACTAAGAAAATTAGCTCTTTAATCACTTGAATCCAAATAAAGCATTGTTATATCCTAAAGGCACTAAAGTTCTGCACTTTTAAGATAGTGTCTGAACATTTCCCAAATACACTTAGAGTGGGAGAAGTTCTTTTATTTAATTTTCTGTAATTAAAGAACAAGTCAGGTAGAAACCAAAGCTGTATTTGTGATATTGCTTGCTAAAAGCAGGTCTGCCTTCCACAATCCTTATATTGCATAAAAACCAACATCAAAAAGCATCAAGGAAAGACAAGAAAAATATTGAAAACTTCCCAGTGTTATTCCCCATGAAGGAAAAAGTCTAGATTGAGACAGTAAAAGATATCTCATATTATTTCTAAGTGCAGTTATTTATGTAACTTCAGGTTACAAGTTTGGCTTTTCAGGTTTGCAGTGAATGCTTGGATTTTTCACAGAATAACCTGAATGAAATGGCTCCCTCATTCATAGTTATAATGTGCTGACCACAGCAGTAAATTAGGCATGCAAAAGTGAAATGTAAAGGGAATAGCTTTGGAAATCCTAACGTGACCTCCTTCGACACTTATGGGCTTTGGAGATCTTACCGACAAACCATCTTCCTAACATCTCTCTTAAAATAAGCACCCTGCTCATATAAGCATACCATAGAGAGTGTCCATTGTCCTGATATATTGATATGACACTAATAATGAAGGAACTGTCTCTTTTGATGAGTCTCTCAAAAGTTTGGCCGGTGATGGAATTCTTCACACTCTACTGCTTTCAGCAGTTTTCCCCACTCTCAATTTGACTCCATTCCCTTGGACTTCCTGCTCAGGAACTCTCTCCTTGCTCCTAAGGAAGAACACTTCATCTTTTGAGCCTGCTACATGAAAAACTTCCCCTTCAAGTCAGTGGACACAAAGGATTCATGGAAGTTAGCTAACTTTGGGGCAGGCTGATCTCTGGCTGAATAACTGCACATATACTGCACAGACAACCTTACAGGTTGCCGCAGTTCTGAACAGCTTGACAAGTTTGGTATGATTACAGTTGGGATCAACATTTCAATACAGCATAATTAGTCTGTCAGGTGATTAATTCATTGTGCATATTAGACTATACAAGCTGTCCTCATTAAGGCTGTATTTCACTAACTTGAAACTTAATTTTTTAAGTATATGACTAGTATCCTTGAAATCTTGGAGCTCTTCATATACGTAATGCTAAACACATGCATAAGAGCTGTAATAAATAGAGGTACTGGCTCTTTTATAGTAGTCTTTTTAAAACTATTTACCATCATTACTTAATATTTATTTGCAGACTAGTTTAAGTTTGTTTTGTTTTTTTTTTAAGCTACACTATCCTTATGTCCTTGCTCTGATATTTTAGCCACTCACTCGTAGTGCACTAGTGCTGAGACCCCTAATCAGGGATCAGGGTCTTATCCCATGCTTGGTGTTGTACAAAGAGAACCTAGTTGCCGAGAGTTTTAATCTAAAAGCTACACATGGATATAACCAGATCATGAGCACAAGGAAACTACGAGAAAACGCACAATAAATACACTAAGAAGAATATCAGGTCTCAGTCAGAGGAGCCAATGGTACATGACAGGGTGGTTTGTTACAAGAGATTGCAAAATTATGTTTTTCTTACCTGGCACCTGGATTGCTGTGTTAAGAAGTATAATTTATAAATATCTCAGGCAGCATTTCCAGTGATAAGGATACAAGGGTGGTACTAATCAGACCAGTTCCCTTCTTAATTCAGCCATATAGCTGATGAATGCACTGCACCTTTGTGTGATGCCACAAACTGGAACAGTCTTTGACTTATTTGGAAGGTAGAGTGGCATGTAGCAGGCAATGTTTTTGAGTGAGGCTCTTACAGGCTACAGCAATATGAAATATATAGTGGGGATAATAATAACAAATGTAAGTGGTATGTTCATGTGTCCACACTGCAGTCTATTTAATTGCGGCCTACCCCAGTAGATGTGTGCATCCCCGACCCATGGGACTTCACCTGATTTCAGAAAGGCTTCCATACATGTGAGAAAGATCAAAAGGGGTTGGTTACTCTGGGTGGAGGTTAACTGTCATACTCTATTTCCATATTGAAAAAATACTAGCTTGCTCCCTATGTATATAAAACTAGAAGTTAAGATCAAGTAAAGCAACCAGGAAGACTTTCCCTAGATTCACTGGGGTCTGGATGGATACCTTGCAGGAGCAGCTGGAAGTCACTGCATGTATTGCTCTTGAATGTTACAAAGTCACAAACAGCTGTGTATAAAACATAAAGGAATAAAGGTGCAAATATATATATATATTTATACCACACTCACAAACACACATGCTCAGAAGTACCTACTGCAATGTACATCTTCTCCTTCCTTGACTTCCAAAACTGGGGACTAATTTCTTTATCTGTCTTTAGTTAAACTTCCTCTACTGGTTCTGGCACTCATCAAAAATAAAAGAGTTGAATAGAGGGGGTGGAAATTCTAATTAGTCCCTGTCACAATTCATGCTGCTGTTGAAGGAATTCGCTGTATGCAAAGCAGGTTTGAGCTGCCCTAAGTGTCAAGCCCTGTTATGGCTGAAAGAAATTGACAATTCTTGGGTTAAAAGGCAAGAAAAACACACTATCTTTTCCACTTTACAGATAACATCTTTTTGCTTAGTCAGGCTTAAATTGCCCATTACAATGAGAAAAATAGAAAGGTAAAGGCTTATCTTAATAAGTGACAGTAGTAGTAACAATAACATCATACATATATCCTGCTCTATACCAAAAGCATAGTCTGCTATATTCAGACTTAAAAAATAAATAAGCAGCTAAATCAAAGAGAACTGCAATGCAACTTACTATAAATGCTACAGAAGTAAAGATAACAGAGAGTTAATTCTGTGATAAATGACTGAGCACTCTACGCATAGTGTCATTTGCTGATGCTGATTGGTTGCTGATATGAATCAAGAGTAGTTCAAGAATCCAGAGTAGAAAAAAAAACCAATGAAAATTAGGATTTTTGTAGTTGCCTTTTAGTGATCTCTCTTTAGTACACTCCTAACTACAAATAACTTCCCAAAGAACACCTTGGTGCACATATTATGAAGAAAAACAATCTTTATTATACTCACTGATACATTATCCTTTCGCTTAAAGTACTGCACAGAGCACGCTGGTTTTTGTTAACTTGTGCTAAACTTTTATTGTTTAAAACACTCATTGAAAGGGAGAGGGAAAATAGGCCTGATGCATTTATCCAATTCTACATGGTCTGAGGGTGAGCAGGAATTAGTACTGGTAAATAAATATTTTCATCTGAGCCAAAGATATTACATTTTCCTGGCCATTCATAGAACTTCTTTAATTTCTGGAATGAAAACTGCAAGTGACTTGGGAGATGATCCTTAAAAGGAATTGATGTTCACAACTTTGTCACCAGCAGGTGCAGTTACTCCATACAAGATTTTCTGGGATATATGTGTTATAACTGCATCACCACTGAGACTGTACACGATGACATCCTCCATTTTGGAAAGTGAGCATCTGGATTGCTGATTACAGAACAAATTGGTGAGCTGAAAGACACTGCAATCTGTTACTCTTGTATCTATACAAGCATTAAATCAGCTGTTGAATTTGGGCTTAATAATGGCTTCAGAAGAAGACTGACAAGCGATTCATTTTTAAAAGAGGGACTTTGATGTCTTCCTCTAAGCTTGAGTGTTCTCAAGTTCATGAGCCTGAACTGCCTGTCCTACAAAACTCTTTTGGTTGACTTTACTATCAGCATCTTATCTCACTTGGTCAGATCTATAGGGGAGACATACAACAGACTGGGACAAATTACAGTGATCTGAGATGTATGTTGTGGATAAAATCAAGACTGACATCCTCCCCTTCCCACAGACTTCCCAATATTATACTGAAAGAGGAGAGCAGAATTCTTTGCATTGGATGTTTCTACAGGTGCCACCCAGAGCACTGAGAGCCCCTGGGTTAATTACAGGGCCACAACTTCTACCATAATTATCTTCACTAACACTGCTCTCTCTGGTGCACTGCTACCCAAGGTAAATTGGACCATCAATACACTAACCAAAAATGTCTTCATAGCCATTATTGTACAAAGAGCCAAAGTGTTCATAAAAAATCAGGACAGATGAACTTTCTCAGTAAGTGGCTAAAATATCCTTGGCATTTCTAGAGCTACTTTGCTGCTCAAGGGTTTTCAATATGATGCTCTGATGATAGAAGAACCACTTTTATCAAATATTAAGCTACTGTAAATTTACTATAATTGAATAATTTGCCACTTAGCTTTGGTTCACTAAAACTGTAGCAAGGTTCTCATCTCTAAGTGATCGTTCCACAGTCTCTTTCAATATATGTCATGTTAGACAAGGTTCATATATAGTACCATTTGAGATTAGTAATTCCAAAGCCAAGGAACCTTGTAAAAGATGTGGATGATTGGCCATAAAGTATGTAAGTATTTAGTCAAATTAAATTGCAATTAGGGCTTTCAGCTCCATATTTAAACACAAAAAGTTGGATAAATCTTTGCTACTTTACAGAAGTACTATCTATGAATTCAAATGAGTAAAGTAAATTCCACAGAGACTTTTAGGAACAGGAATTAGGGAAATATTGGTAATTTTCTGTGGCCATTTCTGTATAACAAAAGCATGTACACAGGTTTTTCCAGCCCTGGAAAAGAGAATGGTGACTGCAGAGTAACTCTATGAGACCATTTTTCTCCATGAACCCAATCTTAATATTGAATAGCTTTTGAGTCCAGTTTAATTTAATGAAAGGGAAGATCTTACACAGTTTGGCAAGACAGAATTGTGCCCAGGTTTTCCACAAATAACTGCCAGTACAAAGTAGAGCTGTCCTCACTCTCTGCAACGTAAGTTGTGGAAGAACCCAAGCATGCCAATTAATCACCTAAAGACTCTGTCATCTCAGAGAGTTTTCAGGCGTGTTGCTGTAATCCTTTTATATCCAGTTTCTGATGGAACCTCAAGGCCGGGCACTAACTAACATTAGCCTCCTATCCTGATTTTTTTTCCAGGAGTGTTTTTTTGTTGTTGCTTGTTTGTTTGTTTGTTGGGGTTTGGTTTTTTTTTTTTTTTTTGTTTTTTGTCCCAATGTCCTTCTGTAAAAGAAATGGCATATAATATTTCTGTTGTACTTCTGTCAATTCATGTGAAATTCGCATGTCTATAAGAAGTTATTTCTAATTTCAGAGGTAAGTGTAGATGTTGTATTGATCCTACATTCTGTGTGCCTTCTTAAAGATATCAGTGAGCAGGAAAGACAAAATGTATCTGTCACAGGCAATCACTCTAATTCTGAGAGAACAACGAATGCAAGATTTGATCCATATCAGAAAGATAACTCATTGAATGCCATTGAACAATTAAATTCAATTTAAGGCAAATTTTTTTATAACAATCATTGTTTTTGCAATATTTAAGATCTGTCTGCAAAGAGATGTGACAACAATTTAGTGGAAGCTTCTTCAACCCAAATGAAAGTATTGGAGATAGTCTGCTAAAGGACATTTCTGGTCTTCAGTTTTCAAGAACAAAACTATTTGGTGGGTTTTGGTCACTGTGGTATGTGCTTAAATTTGGGGTGCAGCAGTGAATATTTTGTTCAAAGCTACATTAGCAGTAATAATGTGTATCTAATTGCTCTTTAGAGTTTATTTTAACAGGAAGAGTGAAAAACAACATTATTAAAGCAAATTTTCTCCCTGCTGCCATTCATTGTTTGTCATTGTTTGGAAGAGAAAGTAGAGGACATTAGAAACCATTAACAAGTAGTTTTTTTTCAGGTGAATTTCTCAGTATGTGATGGAAAGAAGGGGGTAAAATTGTCAGAAAGGTTGTGTGATATGTACCTTCACATGTATACACTGTGTGCTCCCAAGAGAACATTTTAGAAACTGAGGTGTAGGGGCAGCAAAAGATTTCTTTTTTCTCCCAAACATACCCATACAACACATGGGATTCCTGCAACTGTCCAAAAGGGATCTGAATCTCTAATATGAGTGGAGATTAGTGCAGAACAGCTCCACAAATATTCACTTGAGTTTTAAATTAATTCATTCTGAAGGTCTGCATATCCCATATCTGCATATCCACATGCACTGGCAGGAGAATTGACTGAAACCAGAAAATTCATGCTGAATATTGGGAACATATTTGGAAAAGTCACTGCTGAATTGGTTAATAAGTGAATTAACAAAAAAAAAAAAAAAAAAAAAAAAAAAAAAAAAAAAAAGCATGAATTGGCTTTTCCAGTTAGAAAAACTGGCTGTGTTCAATCAAAGATCACAATTTAAATACCAAAATGCAATCCAGCTGTAATCATGATCATTCTTTCCTGTGCCAGATCCATAAACTTTAAATGTTTTCATACTCTTGGGATGCAAACTACTTTATTACTATTCTCCATTTCTTTTTATTTATTATAATCAGAATTGCTGTATTTAACTCCTAATCCATCCAGTCCGAGGGTTAAGTGAAACTTATTCTGTTGCTAACATATCAGGTTGGACAGAGTACAGTGGAGTAGTAGAGAAAGTTCATTTACCAATTATGCCAACTGCCTTTTTATTAGATTGCAATTTTCTGACTGCTGTTCAGTGGTGTTAAGTAGTTATCAGGGTATTTGCTTTGCTTTAGAAAAATATTTTTCCATTTATCCATTAAAACTCTGCTTCTCATTTACTGCAGTTTCTAGTAGTTCATTCCTTGCTGGTTTGGGTTTTATTTTTTTTTTTTTGGGTGTAAAAGGCTGGTTTTAAAGAAGGTTGTGGAGAGCACTGGTGCTGTTTCCATCAGAATCTTTCAGATCCTACAGCTGTGTTAAGTCAATGAAGCAGTCAGTCTTGTCTTAGGCAATTTTGATCTAATCAAGGACTGTGCTCTAACACCCTTGGCTGCACTTGTACTTCTATCATGGCAACATTACGATTTTTTTTTCTTTTGAAATAGCACATATGCTACTATGCACTGAGAAAAGTCTGAAAAAACCAGCCAAAGGCCAAAATCTACTGCCAGTGATGTTGCTGTAAAGCTGGAATCACAGCCTTTCACTTCAGTAAAGCATCTCCAGATATACACTAAGGTACCTGAGAGCAGAATTTGGTGAAACATCTACAACATTTTGATAGGATGCGAGGTCCTGCAGACAAGACCTTTTCTCAGCATTTTTCCTGCACAAAGATGGGAATACAGCCTCACTTTGCCAAAAAGGGTAAATCCAGCATATAACTCCTAGAGTGCCAAGTTCTCTTCTCATGCATCTTAGGAAATATCTGAAGTAACTGAAGTGGCTGGAGTTTTTTATCTGTAATTGGCAGGCCAAAAGGTTAGACACTTCGTGCCAAATATATCATTCCTAGCTTGGTAGTGGCTGAAAAAGAATCAAAGCTTTTGGATTGTGGCTTTTGGATCTTTCCCTGCACTTCCTTCCTTTTGGAATAAAGCAGGACAGAGCATGGCCCAGGCCTGTGTCTGACAGTGCAGAGCACACACTGCTGAGCTCCCATCAGGTTTGCACGTGTGGACATTAGAGCTCCTGGTTCAGGTCACCATCTCTGTTTTGAGAAATCTTGTGGTAAAATTCAAAAAGGAGCCTCAGGGACTGATACAGGACTCACCATTGAATGACTGGACTTGTGCTCTGGAAATTTCTCACTGGGCTATCATGGATGTGCCTTACATTGGAGATCTTGAGGCAGCATCTTCCACGTATATATCTATTTATCTATTTATCTGTTTATATATCCTTCCATATACTGTCTAGGGAAGATTGCAGATGCCCAGAGACTACGTCTTATGGGTCTGCACTCCTTCCCATCAGCCAAACGCCAACAACTATCTCATTGTCTAGCTTTAAAATTAAACTCTCTTGCTTAACTTTAAACTATTTAAATCTTGAACTTAGATATTTTCTAAAGCATATGTTAGAATGCTTGCTGAATAAGGATACACATCTAAAACTTTTCACAAACTGTAACCTATACAAATGACCACTTATGAGAGAAAAAATATATTTTCATTGAATTGTAATAGATTTGATATAACTTACCTAGTTTTCTAAACAGTCCAGAGTTGTGAAACCAAGGAGGCAGAGAGATGTCATATGAAACTATCTAGCCTTTGCTACCCACAGGCTGCAAGCCCTATGTTATATCCTTTAGATGCACAATTGCAATTGCCCTTTATTTTCTTTATAAAATCTTGAGAACATGGCTTGATTTCTTTGTGTCTGTTTTTATACTGATACATGTGCAAAAACAAAATATTTCCCTACTTTAAAAGGGCTTTACGTGGTTTAATTTGTGACTGCTCTTCATGTTCTTTGAGATCTTTAGAGAAGAGAAAGATTATTAAAGTATTATGTGTCTGTGTTATCAGATAACAAAATCTGACAGGAACCATGCAAGTAAATGCAAAGAAATTTCCAGTATGTCTACAAGGAAATGTCTTATATGTAATTGGATTTACATTCTTGGGAAGACTCTCAGATCAGGCCTAGGATTAGTCCCTAAAATGAAGGGTGAAATAATATCGTACTGGAGACTTTTATTTTACCTCCTGCTGTTGCTAACTGATTAAATTTAAATTCTGTTTTTTAAAAAATTACTCCTTTCTGTACATTGAGTATCTGTTTCCATTACAATAATAAAATAAATCACAAAACGATTTTGATCAGAAGGGACCTACAGAGTTCACACAGAGTTCACCTGACCCATGCTCAAAGCAAAGCTAACAGATGAGCTTTGAGGCCAGCTTTGTATAAGGTCAAAACTATTCCAGGTTTAATTGTATATATCTGGGATCCTCTTTGATTCTATATAATTTTTATCCTTTGAAATTTTTGAATACTCGTATTTTCATTCCTGGACCAAATTCCAAACAAAAAATGTCTTTTGAATCATTTCATATGACCAACTGAATATTATGAGAAGGCAGGAAGGAAAGAATGGGCTTTAGGTACACATAGTAAGATTTTAAAGATGCATGGATTTTGCATTTTCTCAAATGACCATCATATTTAGGTAGAGATCAGTATAAAAATAAAATATCAAAATCTTTAGATGATCCTTATCAAAGATTTCAGATTAAAATTTGATTCTTCTACCTTGTGAAGTTATAATATTCAGTTCTGTTTTGATGTGGTGCTAAAGGGCCATTGAGAGAGGATACTATTCAGCAGTCTTGAGTATTTCAGTTCTTGCACTGAAAAGGGTTAATTGCCTATTATATAAAGTTTTTGAGAGAATGCCATTCTTCTGTGTCAAATCCTATTTTCATTGCATTCAACCTTATTTTAATGACATAGAACTGGACAAATGGGGAAAAACACCCATGGCACAATTTCTACCAATGAATATTTCAGCAGGTGCCTCTTGGCTAAAAGTCTAGATAAAAGCCTTGCTCCAGGCAAATTAAGAGCGGAAGAAAAGACTTCTAAGTACTGAGAGCTTATGAGAAAAGAACGAGCATAGAACCCTAGACATGATCCTTTCAATCAAAAATCTAGAGATCACAGCAAAAGGCAATTACAGTGGCTCCTCCCTTGTGTTGTAGTCTGTGTTTTGCTGCTGTATACAGCAAAAGTTTCCAACTAGGTGAAATGCTTGGTCTCCTCTTTCATTTTAGATATTTAGTTATGGCAGTTAACAACATTTTTCCTATTTTTTAGAGCACAAACGAGTCTCTTACAGGACTCCCTGTAAACACTGGGTGCAGGCTTTTACCTTTAAACTCCTCTGAGATGGTTTATTCAAGAGACTACGGAAAGGATTGTGTTGCTGTAACACGTTGACATTATAAAATAAATCCTGATAGGAGCTAAAAACTGGGCTTAAGCTGGCAAATTCATAGCCCTGGGTAGCCTTTCTTCTCTGGGATTTCCTTTGAACTCTGGCTTTGAGAAGCTTCTGAGTGCTGCCAAAAAGCACAAAGGTGGGATCAGAACTGGGGTAGCAAAGGAGAGCTGACACAGAGAAAGGAGAGCTGAAAGGGGCATGAATTACAGCAGTGGGGTTCTCAAGCAAAACAAAAGAAAAAAGGCGCAGAAGTGTGTAAGCACCATAAATACAGTGGGGCAAAGCATGGTGAAGTTGGAGAAGTTGGGGCATACAGTAAAAACTTGTGAGTAAAACAAAAAAAACTAGACATCAGCCCTAGGATTTCCCCTCGGCTTACAATGGTTCTGCAATTCTCTTCCTGTGCCTTGTCTTGCAGTGCAGTCCACAGTTTTGAAGGGCATGATAAAAACCACATGAGGCATGGCTGGAGCGGGCATACATTGCACCCCAGCTGTGCCTCAGCTCTACATATAGGATGGCACCTCCTTGTTCTTGCCATTTGATATGCAGGCATTAACTCTTCCTATTGATTTCAAAGATGACTCCATTAAGAAAAGCACAAATTGAAGCAAACTAGTGAACTGAATAGCTGAAACACTATGAGTTTCTTGGCAGACGTAAAATGCCAAAATCAAAACTTCTACTATCTTTACCAGGAGTCATGAGAAGGATGTGGTTTTGCCCATATGTTTTTGCACAATCTTTTTTCCATGTATTTGCTTTTCATGACTTCTTGTTATTTGTTCACACTTATCACTTCCCTGTCCATTAAAATTCTCCCGGACATATGCCATGCCACTTCTTTTTTTCATATTTTACTTCCCAGCTCTGATCTTTTTGTTTGGCTTTTTAGCACCCTTCCCCTTCCTGTCTTCATCCTAAGACTGTAGAAATTGTTTTGAAGGGTATGGTCCTTTATTTCCTTAAAAAGGACCCAAGAACTATGTTGTCTCCTTAAAACTGCCTGCCAGGAAAAAAAAATTTGCTCAAATTTTCATCTCTCAAAACTTTTGTATTTTGTTCTGTTGAAATATATCAGCAATGTAAAATGCTCCCCCAAATGACAAATCTCACAAAAATTGTTGTTCTGTCAAAAACATCATTGTCTTAGGAAAAAGATATTTGAGCATGACATCTTTGGCCAGCTTTAAAGAATACTCTTTCCACATCTCCGTACCTCAGGGTTCTTTCCCTTGCTTTCAACTTCTACAACACCCTTGATATTCTCTGCATTATGTTACATTCTTCCACAATTCCATCATTCCTGTATCCACTACTTTTCTGTGCTGTCCTCTCTGCAGTGGAGCTGGTTAGGAATGGCTGTCTGAAAAGAAGGATCTTGCAGTTTTATTTGATGCCAGGGAGTATATGCCTATTTTTCTCTATAATCTATTTATGTGTTATCAAAGTCAAAAGTTGTACACAATGCCAACTGAAACCCGTCAGTAGTGTTTCAATTCCTAAAGAAAAAAGTTGAATTATGGAGGTGTTAATATAGAGGCAGCTTTGGAGGAAATTTAATAATTTTTTGAGCTAATGAAGCCAGATTCATTTAGATGGACAATTGATATTGCATAACTGTAAGAGACTAAATATTCGTTAATATTTTACTTTTAACAAAAGTCAAGATTATAACATCATTTTCAACCAAACATAACTAGGAGCTAACCCACTGAGAGACTGTAGAGTAGCTGTTCTTAATTTGTTGAAAATTGTATTCTTGCTATTGTTATTATTCCACAAAAGAATCACTGAAGCTTCAACTCATCAAACCAAGCTAAGGAGTGTCTATTTTGCCTTCCTTAGCAGTGCTCTTCAATTAAGTCTTTATGAAAGTGAACCACAAAGTCTCCAGCAGCATGGAAAGCAGCTGATGTTTGTAGGTTAGCATTATCAATAGCTTCTGTAATTACTTCCACAATAAATGGCCCCCAGGTGCAGAGCATGAGGGAAATATGGTAAGGAATAAAATAAACATTGCTAAAATTTGACTGATTTGAAGAATACTTATTTTTATAGTGTTCTCAGTGTATTCTTTTATTTTTAATAAGGTTGTAAATACTTATTCAGAAGCTTCACCTTCAGCAGGAGGAATAATCTTTTTAACTTGCTTGTACAGATACTAGCCCAAAAATGGAGTTAAACATTTCTGTGCTTGACAGGTATCATTTGACATATAGCCTGACAAACTCTAGACTGTAGCGCTATGACAAAAACTTCAGTCACTCCTCATGACCACACAGTCTACAGATCTACTTTTATGTCATCATGGATTCCATTGACTATTATTGTTAATATGTCCAAACAGAAACACGCAGGTTATGACCTGAAAAGCAAGCCATGTGATGTACAGTATTCCCCTTAGAGTAGTTTTGGTCCCATGCCACCAGCCTGGGTATATGCTTTGTTCCAACTAAAATTCACTGCCCACTGGCTGTGAAACACTTCTGAGGTCTACATCATCATCATCAAATCCTTTATGGGCCTTTACTGAGGCAAGCCATAATTCATATATCAAATTAGCAGATAGCAATCAGGACAGAGACAACACAGAGTGTGCAAGGTTGGGAGGATAAATAGGATGTTGGCTGCATGGAGAACAGCTGTAATTAGAATTAAGACTTCAGCCTGTGAGACCTTATTCAAGGCAAAGGAAGCAAATTATTTGTGATAGAATTGAATGTATGATATATCCAAGGTAGTATTATGGTTCAGTTGTACTGCAGCTGTAATCACACAGAGCTTCCATTCCAGGACCAGAAATGGAAGCAGAATAATATACAGCTAATCATCTAGTTCACCTTTTTGTCATTACTGCTTCTGTCATTTAAAATGGCATTCCTTAAACAACAAGAGATAGTTCTTGGGACAGAAAAAGGATCCCAGATTTGAGTAGTTTTCTGGGTGCAATAGAAATTTTTGATTCATGACTGAAGGACCTTATATGTAATAAAGAAGAATGTATCACTTTTTCAGAAATAAATGTAACTTGTCTTTCAGGTACAGCAACTGAACATAGATTATGAGTATTCAATTGCACAGAAAGCATTCCAGGCTAAATTTTCCACATATGTAAGTAGCTAAATTTGTAATTAGATGCCTAAGCTTCTTAGGTATTTAACATCCACTGAATGCCAAGCACTTTTTATAACAGACTTTGAACAGGCACTTTTGTGACACCTACAAGGTACTTAGCTGGAACTTTAATTCCTTTAAAAACAAACAAGCAAACAAAAATAACAAAAAAACACCCCAAACCACACATACACAAATATAGATATTTTAAAAATATTACTATTTTTAATTATAAATTGAGCTGGTTTATTGTCTGTGTGCCTTGACAGTTCAGGGGTTAAAGGCTCTACCCTTAGCTGCCAGGTGTCCTCGCAGATGCTGTTGGGGCTAAATACAGCGAACAGTCACATTATCTTCTGGCTGCTTGGAACAGGGCAGACAGTCTAATTGGAGAACAAGCCTTCTGAAAGGAAAGTGTTAACAAGCCTAATTGTCAGCACCAGCCTTATTAACTATAAGGTGAAGTGATATAATCCAGAAGCAGAGAAAGAAGTAGGAGAAGGTGTGAAGAAAGGTTTAAATAAGGCTGGTAGGCTTGTTTCTCAAGTTTTTTGGGGTTTTTTTTTTGCTACTATTTCTTCTACCAGGGCTACAGACAGAGAGAATTGTATTGTTGGGGAGTGGAGAGCATTAGATGAGAAACCAAGCTTTATCTTAAGATGTTTGCTGTTTGAATAAAACCTGATCTTTACCTTGTCAGGCGGCTAGCAAGTACTTGACCTGAAACCCTATTGTTCCCCTTGCATTCCTAACATGATTCAGCAACAGAAACTGAGCCCAGGAACTAGTAGTAATGGCACTGGAAATGGTGACTGAAAAGAATTTTCATTAGTATTTTGTCATTATTTTTTCCCCTACCATCCTGGTTGCAGAAAATCAGCCCTCACTCAACCCTGAGATTGGTGAAATGCATGACATGAATGTTTCCATCTTACTGCCTCTAGGTCAGCTGCAGAAACAGAACATCACAGCTCGTATAGCTAGAAAATCTCCTTAAATGAAGTAAGGTAAAGCTTTCTGCTGTTTAGTAAATCTTTTCAATGACAAAAGGGTTCCCACACTCTAGAATAATTGCTCAGTAGGTAAGCAGCAGAGAAGCCATTCCATTTATGGGGATAGAATAGATATTTGATATTATGCCTCTGGCCCATATGAGAAAGTTCCCACTCCTTCTGTGGCAGAGGAGCCCACAGCTGTGTGGAGTCCATTTTACTACTGACTGTTCCTTAGTGATTTAAATGAAAGCTCTGGGTTCTTGACGAACCAATGAGCCTTATTCTGCCCTGCAGTATGCAATAGTATTAGCTATGTCTAGCCATCTCTATTTATTTAACTTGAAACCCCAAGCTGCTGCTTTTGCTCATCCCATTTCGTATATCCCTTTAGTTCTAATCGGATTGCTCCAGCTCTCACGGATGAGTAAACTGGACTTGGAACTGGGGCTTCCCCATCTGTAGTGAGCTGGTGTAATGGCAGCAGTTGGGACCATGCAGAGACAAGTGCTTTACCTGCAGGAGAACTCCTCCACATCTCATCAGCCCCTTCACAGCACTGTACCAGTCTGTAATGGCCAATTTAGGCCACTCATATGGAGGAGGGAAATGGATGTCCAGGCAGGACATTTTCCACCTAGACCTCTTCCTTACCTCCTCAATGGAAAAATCAGCAGGCTGTTGCTGTTTGGACCTCATTGCTTTAGACTTTTTCATCTTTGGTACTAAGCCCAGCAACATGAATTTTCTGAGAGTAATTCTATCTTTCTTGGTACTTTGACTATGCTAAACAACTTTTTTCTTTTTCCTTTTCTTTTTTTTCTTTTTTTTTTCCTCAATGCACTGCCATGTGCATCTATTGAATAGCTCTCTTCCACATCTGTTTTCACTGATATTGAACAAGGATGTTCCAGTGTTCCTGGGGAAAAAAAAGAACAAAACAAAAAACACAAACCAGAATTCAACACAGTAAGTCAGACTGGGGTTTCTCAAAGTCAGTGAGAGGTGATGAAAAATTTAATACTTTCTTGGTTCTATTGGTTATACATTTACTGGTATATAATAGAATTGTGCAAATGACCCTCTTGGAGAGATTCAAGCCTGCATCTGTCCATTCTTTCCTGAGTCATTGTCAGCAAAGGCAGAGATGTTTTGGTCAACTGCTCAGTGTCTGATGTGATGAGTGAGGACTGACTGACACATGCAGAATGTAAACTTCTTTTGAATTAGAGCAGTTGGAGAACAAGAAAGCAAGCAAAACTCTTGAAAAATGCCAGTTATTAGAGCTGGACAAATTTCTGCTATTAGATAATGTAATTATTCCCCAAACTGTACTTAATTATCAGGTACACAGATAAATTGGCATTTTTATTCCTTTTTTAAATATTGAAAATTAATTGAAAAAGGCTTTTAAGAAAGATAATTAAACAAATATGCTATGAAACAAGGCCATGTGCAATTTCATTTTATGTGTAAATTACATGTAGGCCCAAAGGGGATGCAGTCTTATTATACAGTTTGTTCCTCTATTAGCATTTCAATGGAAAGACTTTTCCTCCTGGTTCAGAGGAAAACAAGGAAAGCAAGAGATATATGCTCGAGCTATATATATATAGAGGCCCCGGAAAAGCTCGGTTATTCCTCCTCTCAACCCCCGAAAAAGGAATGAAAGAGGATAAGGTTGTGATCTCTACAGATGAGAGGAGATTGCAGAAGTGTGAAGTGCAGCTGATTTCATTCTGTAGTAGACTGGACTGCAACTTGAATCAGGTCCTAAGTCTTGATACTGTAATGTTAGTTCCCTGCTGGAATCTGTTCATGGCAGGACCTCAGTAGAGAGTACAAAACCCAGCAGAAACAGTTATATTGAACCTCTCTGCTTTTCCAGCACCTACTTTCTTCAAACAAATAAATGCAGAATTCAGAGAACTGTAGCAACTAATCCAAAGTGTTTAAACACAGTACAGAGCAGTTGTATTTGTAGAAAATCTGAGAAAATCAGCTTCTGAGGTTTTCAGCTTCAGCTCTTCCCCTCTCATTAAGAAGTTCCTGACATCTCCCCCAGCCAACTGTGGTATGTTTAGCCACATAACCATCATCCCCTTGTGGTATTGCACACTTTAGCTTCAAATATATAGACTTTTGTCTAAAGAAACAAGCTATGTTGTTCATTTTAAGTTCACAAAGTCAGAAAGGACATACTGTGTGTGTACCATCGTGGACACCTTAATTTGATCCAGAGAAGCTGTGGAGTCTTGCCTCTCTGGAGATATTCACAATCTGTCTAGACATGATCCTGTGCAACCTGCTCTAGGGGAACCTGCTTTAGCAAGGAGCTTGGACTAGATGATCTCCTGAGGTCCCTTCCAACCTCAAACATTCTGTGATTCTGTGAAAAATAGTTACTACTGAGAAAAGTGGCGACATTTGCCGTAACAGCGCGGAGAGGACAAAGCAAGGTGGGTTCAGTCAAGTACTGTGTAATTTAACATAGCAAAGCGTGCTGTAATCTAGAACAAGCAACATCATACTGAGAAATGGACAGTGTATCCTGACTAGTTTCTCTGGAAGAGGTTTAAGAGTGCGAGTGGAAAAAGGGAAAGAAAATTTATTCTGAAGATGAGAAAAGTGTTTTGAGCTGAGAAACTGTATTTATTTAAAAGCTGGTTGAGAATTGTCCTGAATTACCTTCCTGGAAGATGAGTCCAGCTGCCAATGAACATTTAAATCTAACAGAGTAGATCAGAGCTGCAACAAATGACTGGCAAGTGAAGCCAGAAAACTTAAACCAGGAAGATATCAAAATATTTAACAGTCAGGGTGGTTAGCCAGAATAACAAATTGGCAAAAACAAATGAAGGACACTTCATGTACCAATTTTTCTGCATCAAGGCAGGACAACTCTCTGCATTAATTCAAATATATTATTTTGATTAATAAAGATATAATTAAGAGAAAATAGGTTGCCTGAAATATATGAGAGGTCAGGTTAGATGATCTCCTTGGTCCTTCCAGGCCCTAATGTTTTGAAATATGTGAATTACTTTCCATTTTTTTTTTCTATACAGACAAAATAGGAAGCTTTCTATATATCTCCACTGGGGAAAATAATTTTCCAAGTAGCTGTTAAGAACACTGCTACATTATGGGAACTACAGATAGATCTAAAGATAATGATTAGCAGCCTTCCAGATGTACTACATTTTGCATAGAAGGCTAAACAATGACTGTGTAACTGTTGACTACTGTTTACTGCAGTAATCATCACTGTCACCCTCCTTCTCCTCACCTCGCATTGCATCTACCTGCTGTCTTTCACTTTGTATTTCGATTAAGTAACACAAGAAGTTTTGGTTTTTGTTTTTTATCATTAAAATGCAGACTAGATCTCTGCCAGGAGCCTCCTGCTATATCTAACAGATAAATATACAATAATATGTAAGTACATGAGTACTTTCATCTCTAATGAAAGGTGTCCCTGCCCACGGCAGAGGGCTTGGAACTAGATGACCTTTAAGATCCTTTCCAACCCAAACCATTCTATGATTCTGTGATTAGAGGGGAAAATTGGGTGAAGTCTCTTTTTCACATTATCTAAGAAATTACTTTCTTTCCAGTGCTAAATGCTGCAGCCAGCAAATGAACGATCCAAAAGTACCATTATGTGTTTGTGCCGCAAAAATCTATTTAACTAACAATTCTTTTTGAGTCCTCAGGTTGTCCTAAAATGATTTGTGGTTTGCTTGGCACTTTCTAGGAGTACCTGTGCTCTCCAAACTTTGTCATTGGCATAATTTATGCAATAATATAAACTGCAATAAAGTGAGGTAGTACATCACCATGTTCTGTCAAAAGAGAAAAGTGGCAGTAATGACACTTATAATAACAGTAATGATGCCATCGGTTTCCCCCTTCCCAAGGCATGTAAGAAAGAGCTCTGTGAGAAAGCAGAACTTGTGTGATATCTTCCAGCTTTTTATGGTGCTGGAACTCAGTAACTTTTTTTGCTATATAAAAATGCTGCATATCTTTGACATTGTTGAAGTGGACTTCCCCATAGTTCTCTGCAACTAATTTGTGTCTATAAAAGTGGTTTTGTTGGGTGTATATCAGCTTGCATATGTTGTATTTTCCATTCTCCAGGGATTGAATTTTACCCTTTATTTCAAAGGCTTTGTGATTTCAAAAGTATAAATTAAGGTTCCAGTATTTTTATCTGTGAACTCACAGTTTGTTATCAACATTTCTTCTCAACACTGGGGTAATTTAAACATCTATTTTTTTTGCATCTAATGAATTACTGAATGAAGTCACACACTTTTAACTGAATGGTCAAGCAGCCTGCTATAGCACTTGTTTTGTAGATATTTTTTTCATGGAACATTTCATTGATCCAAACACCCTCATTTGTCTCCTTTCTGGAGAAGGGTCAGCTGTTAAGATCTCAGATCTCCCGTTTTCCCAGAGATGCATTTCTATGGGCTTCTGAAAGAGGACAAGGAAAGCAAATGTGCTCCTTTTCCTGTCTCACTGAAAGGTCCAAAATTATTTCCTCCATTCTGTCTATTTTAAAAGGGTTGTGGAGATGATCAGAGCTTGAGTCATAAGCTATAGGTGTGATTTCTGACTATTTTTGCTCAGACCTTAGAATCTGTTCTGTGGGTCTCCGGTTTCCTGCACGCTCCAAAGACATTTTCATCAACCATTGCTAGCAATAGCTTTTTAATTTCTTTACACAATCACTGAACATTGAAGGAGGTCAGAAATTGACATTAAAAATACCATTCCGAATACACAATCAATTAGTTTATTAATAAAAGACAAACAGCACTTACAATCAAAAGCATGTTTTGTTTAGAGATATATGAAATATATCTCACAAATGAGAGCTTTCCTGAAATGTGTGCTCAAAGATTTATACCCTAGCTGGTTAAAACAAAAGATCTAGCAGAGTCTTAAGACCTTTTCAGTTCCAATTTTGTGGTACACCCATGTGCTTCCTCTGCAGGGAAGATGAGGAAGGTTGGTTCTGCTGAGTACTTCCCAGACTTGGAGCCCCAGGAACACACCCCAGAAGACAGAACTGGGCAATATGCCCAGACATAGTGGTGGTGACAGAGCCTCTCATGGCATACAGTTGTATATCAATGGACAAGAATAGAGTGTATTGTTGACTACAGTATTTTCTTTCAGGTCGGGAGTTTAACTCTTCTTGATTGTTCTTGTTTAAATTTGATGCCTAGTGTACATAAATCACTGAATTGAAACATTAGAGGTAAAAAAGAAAAAAAACCCCAAAACTTCTGAAGATTCAACAAGTGATTAATTTCAGTGATTTTCAACATTTTGGATATGTGCTGGTTTTGGCTGTAGTAGAGTTAACTTTCTTCCCAGTGGCTGGTACAGGTGAGGCTGTGTTTTGGATTTGTGCTGAACACAGTGACAAAAATGTAGAGATGTTTTTGTTATTGCTGAGCAGTGTTTACACAGAGCCAAGGCCTTTGCTTTCCCTTACTGCCATACTGATGAGGAGACTGAGGGTGCCTGGGAGGCTGGGACAAGACACAGCTGGGACAGGTGACCCAAACTGACCAAAGGGCTATTTCAGACTGTATGGCATCATTCTCAGTACACAAAGCTGTTGAGGGAAGAAGGAGAAAGAAGCAGGACATTGAGAGTGATAGTCTTTGTCTTCCCAATGAACCACTACGTGTGATGGAGCCCTGTTCTTCTGGAGGTGGCTGAACACCTGCCTGCCCTTGGGAAGCAGTGAATTAATGCCTTATTTTGTTTTCCTTTTGTGTGTGGCTTTTGCTTTCCTTAACTCTCTTAATCTCAGCCCAAGAGTTTTCTACCTTTTACCCTTCCGATTCTCTCCTTGATCCCACTGGTGAGACCCTGAGTGAGCAGCTGCCTGGGCTCTGCTGCTGGCTGGGGTTAAGCCCCAACAGGGTAATATGAAAGAAAAAACAAACCAGGGACAAGGTACTGAAAGCAACAGGGTACTGAAAGCTACAGGGCTATCTTCATGATCAGGTTGCTAAAGAGTGAGAATGTGACTTTGGGGCCAGTTCCTGTCAACATGCAAAATTAACCTATTTATTATAAAATAAAAATTCAGAGTAAAACATAATTTAAAAACAAATATGATATATGATGGTATTAAAACTGAAAAGAGGAATAGAGCATGTCTCCAGATATATATGTATACATATATACATAGAGTTTATGTCTATAGTCTTTCCAGTGAAGAATCTGCCAGTCCATGCCACCCTATTAATTATAAATAGATCTTAACCAAAGGATGTATGTTGTGTCTAGATTTAAAAGCATATGAGGTTCAGATATTTATGGGCAGAAGTTTTCACAGTCTGCATGAGCAAGACAAAGCACTTTCAAACTGGAACTTGACACTTGTGATATGCATGCATGTCTCAGTTACACAGTAGTCAGAGGGGCAGGCATGCAGAGAAAGAATATTTTATAAGTCTATATCAGTAAACTTCAAAAGCAGGCCCAATGATGGAAGGGAAAGCTGTTCATAAGGTACAGTGAGCAAGAGCACACCTTTAAAAGCTTGGCAAGCAAAAGCCAGAATGTGATAGATGCTGTAATTCAGAACCAGAGGCCAATGCAGCAGAGATACAGCTGGAGTGATGTACTGCCTGTTTGTGCTGCCAAGGTCTCTGTGTGAATAAGATGAAGTTTGAAGATCACATTTCTAGGAGATAGTTCAGCAATCAGTTCTGGATCCTAGGCCAGATTAAACTGCCAGATAAGTGATCTCTATGAGTATTTTAATTTTAGTTTCTTCTGTGCATGACCCTAATGTGATTTAATTTTTATTCTTATTTTATGTTTTGAAGACACACAAGCTCTCTTTTGCTCCTTGAAACATTTACTGTAAAATATATTTTTTTATGAATGTTCGCCAAGGGAAGTTACAAGTTGATTTAAAGGCATATGATTAAGAAGAACACAGTCCAGAAGAAAGGCTGGTTATGTGTGGTACAGGGAGTGAATCAGGTAAATGTCCCTCTATGTGACATTGCCAATAGCAGCAAGTCACCAAACAGCAAGGTTTCCTAAAGTTTCTAACAAAAATGAGTATACTCCATTTGGAAATATAGTTACAAATGTTAGAGGAAACATCAAAATATATCAGACATTTTCAAAGGTGTAATCTCTGCAGTCCAGTGGAAATCTTGGTAGCAATCATCCCCAAGAGAATGGATTCAAATCATTCAGATGCAGGGATATTGAAATTTCTTGCCTGCCAAAAGTTTCATAGTACAAAAATTTCATTTTGTTCAGGTCAAGACATTCTGTACAGCACTGAATATAATCAAAATGTCACCATTTTAAAGGACAATATCCTTGTTATAGTAAGAAAAGAAGATGGATTAACAACATTGCATTAATTTTCATAACACCTCATTTCATATGGTATTCCTGGAAAGATTTGGTTGATTCATTTAGTGGGTTTTCTGTGTTTTTTAGTTTTGTTTGATTTTTAAAATTTTTATCCAGCTTCTCATTTTTACTTAGGGCAGAAGTCATTTCACCTAATTGTGTTTGGTGACATCATGGTGTAAGTAGAACAAACTACCAAGAGATTCATCCCCTTCTAAGATTCGTGGGATGAATCATGCTCTGGAGGTGTCTGTCTCTCTTCACTGAATACAGAGGCAGCTGAGATAATTGGCTTAGACTAGGTGCCTAATTTTTAAATCATTAATGTTATATGAGGTGAATCTTACCTTAAGAGGGTATTTCTAAGGGCAGTCAGTGTGTATACAAATGTAATTAGTAATGCCATTATGAAAGTCCTCCATTTAATCAGAGAGATTCAAATGTAATGCTTCTCAATGATAATCAGCATTCAAAATCAAATACCTTCTTAGTATGCCAAGGAGTCATTGCAGGAAACTATGGACTAGGATCCAGTGGCTTTTCTTTCAACATCTTATTTACAGATGATAAAAACCTTGTGTTCTGCTGTGCCTTAACTGTAGCCATCAGCTGGTCTTCTATGCTGCAGTGTGACATCCACTACTAATTTACAGTCCCAAAAATGCAACTTTGAGGAAAGTAAATTGCTGTATTCTGCAGCTGTGTTAGAAAAAGGTGTTCCAGTGAAATGGCTTGTTCATTCTCTGTTCAAGCTAGTGCACTGAAGTAGTTGCTGTAAGTAAGGTATAGTCCAAGGGCATTTTGAGGAAAATAGATAACTGAGTAACTCTGACTGAAAACAACCTAAAATTTGTAAAAGTGCCAAATTCTTCCAAACATTAGGCCAGGACCCAAAACAATTCCAGTTTGCCCATGTTCCATGATGCAAACTGTAGATAACTCAGCATCAGAATGCTTCTTCTAAGCTTTTTATCCATTTATTTTTACTGAGGCCAAATCAAGTACACGCATACTTAAGAACTAAGAAGGCTTTCATTTTTCTTTTGATTCAATTTATTCAATTTATTCTATTACTGAATAGTGCCAAAGGTAATTTTGAAGCGATCAGGTTAAAATTTATGTGAGCTAAAACAAAGAGGTGGCTTAATTGAATAAGCACACTTAACTCATTAACCCTGTGCCACTTGGACTAATCAGTATGAACCCAGGGCCGCTAATAATCATAAAGGTAGCAAAGTTCTGCTTCTTTCTCTTGCACAGAAATGAAGAGGGGTAGAAACAAGCAAAGGGAAAACAAAGGTGGTCTGTAGATATTCCTGGAGTAAGGGGGGAGAAAAGAGCACAACATAAAGCAATTAGTGCTTGGTTCTCCAACAGAAAATCCTGCATTTAAAATAAAGCTTTTTTTCCCTCCCACTCTGAACAGAAGTTATTAGCTAGAAAGTGAAGCAGACAGCTGCTGCTTTCATTGTCATGAGTTATGGGAATGTGAGAAAGGTTGGGTAGCTTAAAACAAGAATGAAGAAATACAGTAGATCAAAGACCAGTGACCCCGTCTGACCCATCTTAATATAAAGAGGCATTGGAAAAGGCTGGTGTGACAGTGGTCTCAATTTCCACCATTGCTCAGGATGAAGGAAGTTAGAGACTGAGGGAAGCTGTGGATCATCTGTAACTATTTGGAATTGTCAATGGAGTGTTTAGTGAGCTGGGAATAGTTCATAACTGCTCTTTTAAAAGCCAGTGGGACCATATCACTTCTTAAATGTTGAAATATAGAGAAGGCCTTACAACAACCCCTCTATTAAAGATGGAAATAACATTCTGTGAAACGTTTCATAAGTTCTCCAAAGCTGAAAAAGGGGTTTCATCTCAGTGATATGATGTCCATAGTTTGCACAGTAGTTTGAGAGCACTGGGAGGAAAGGTATTATTTAAAGGATACATTTGAATATCTGCTACAGTCAGAGGAGTATTTGGTGCATGTAAAAATGCTTAATGCTTACAATAACATCATCATCTCCTCACTGTCCCAGGCCCTGAATGAGACCAGTGCTCATAAACAGATTTAGCTCAAACTCAATCTAGGCAAGGTGTTAGCAATACCACTGGAAAAAGTAGATACTTGCCAAAACCACAATACTTCAGTCAGGTTGAAAGTTTTACTTCAAATTCTTAGAGGCCTCGGTCATCCATGGTCTCAGGACCTCCACGTGTGTACTGTACATAGGAGTAGGTCATATGAATACTAGAAGAAAAAACTGGTTAGTCACCAAATCCACTGAAATTCTAAATTCTGTGATGATTAGCACTGATTGTTAACTTATTAATTACATACTTTAGCCAAGAACATATTGCTTTTGGGAAAGAAACCATTTTAATAAACAATTTGACTTGAAAATATTTTGGGAAAAGAATTTTAAGTTAATTATGTTTCATATTTTCTAAAAGAGAAATTGTAGCTTCCCTGAACATGTGCTTAGAAAAATAATGAGGATTACAGAATTATTTTACATCAAGGTTAACTGAAAATTTTTGATTTTAAAAGCAAAGCACTTATAATAAATTCCTTTTTCCCTAGATTTTATTTTTTTTCAAAAAATAATAATGATTTTCAGAATTCTTCTGCAGTCAGGGTTAGCTGTATCACCTGTGAGTCACAAGAGATTGCCCTGTCCAAGATCATAGTTGATGCATAGTCAGCTGTGCCCATGCTATCCCTAATTAGGATTTAGTCTGAAAGAGTGCCAGGAAGGAAGCTTGTAAACCATGAGCATGTGACCTATTCCTGCATAACATCTGATTGAAGTTTGCTGGGTTTGGGGGCTTTGTCCTAATGTTCAAGCCCCATCTCCACTGCTGCAGAAGGAGCTGCCTACTGCTTTCCAATCTCTGGTCAAATTATCAGCAAGGATGCTGCTGCCATTGCTGCTGCTGAAGCCCAGGAAAAGGACAATCTGGCAGCTAGTGTTTCCAGATGCTTCAGGTGGGACAAGCCCTATAAATCACAATGCCTTGTGATTGATTTAAACTAGGAAAAAAGATAAACTGAATTAAGGAATAGAACAAATGTATTATGTTCCCCTTCTGCCTGGTCTTACCTAAACAAACTTGTTTCCTTCCAGAATTCTTCATGGGCAAAAATCTCTTCCGTTTGCCTGTGAGTTTCTGAAGTCTGCATACTTCAGTGTACTCCCAAAGCTTGAGAAGTGTAATCAAAGAATTGTCTCCTGTGACTTATGCAGGGTAGACACCCCAGAAAATTATCCCTTTGCAATGGCAGCACATTACTTTTGTTTAGATAATAATTATTAATATAACACAAATATTCAGGAATGAAAAATATTTTCCTACACAACTCAAAGCTGATCACTCAAAGCTGATCGCTTGCTGAACATGAGCTTGATTAAATGCAGCTTTTCCTGCACTGAGCATTACTCTCCATGAGAGAATGGCATCCTTGGAATAGTGGGCAAGAGACAGCAAGGGTAAGACTGATCAGGTCAGGAAACAAAGATTGCTTGTTCCCATCTTTTCATCAGAGATTGGTCATAAAAGCTTCTTCAAACTGAGTCTGTTCTGTTCCCAGTGACTTACTAGTACAGACACTTAAATGGTAGTATTTTTAGATAATTCTTGAGATAACACAGCACCCTGAAAGGCACATAGATTACAGTGCAGACTCTGGAAAGTCATCAGGTTGCATTCCTTAAAATGGCTAAATTTATATACCTTTTGCCTGAGTGGAAGCAGAATGGTGTGTCTTGGACACCTCAGAACTCCATATTCTGAAGAATAAATGACAAGGTAGAAATAACCTTAAATTTAGGGGGAAAAAATCTACCTGTTTTTACATTTTATACAGAATATGCATTTATAGTGCCTTTAATGGTCATTAGCCACTGAAACTATGGAATGTTATAATTCACTAAGAGATGCACATTACTCAGACATGTTCAGAGATTTTCAGATGTTGTATCTAAACAAATTAATGCATGTCTGCAAATTAAGTCCAGGTAGATACAGTTGCATTTTAAATTTTTAACAGAAAACATGCCATTATATATTTATTATTTTAATATTGAAAAATGCCAAGTACATCCTTCAATAAAACTATTTTTTATTTTAAGACTGTGGCCAGTGTCAGTGAGTGTGCTAATAGGACGGTTGACAGCTCCTGTGGAACATTTTCAGCACAGATGCATTATTGGTTCATGAAGCATTCCCTCAAATATTATGAGTGACAACAAACCTGGAAATGGTGCAAGACAGGCAATTCCAATCTATAAAGACAGCTCACGTTTGAATTCTCCAACACCAGACCATTATGCAATCAACCAGCACTCCATCTGTACTGTAACCTCATGTCACAGAACCGCATTGTCTTCCTGGGAAGTGAGATACATAACATGCTTCCTAGGACCAAAATAAACTGCCTTGAAACTGCAGGATGTTTGTTTTGTACCTGGCATATGTTAAGGCAGCAGCTAGTGGGTTAATCATTTTCATTAATTTATTTGCCTTTGGGCTACACTGGATTTACTGAGCAGAATATCCAGAGGTCAAATCTGAGCTGGTTTCTCAATTTTCTTCATTTAATTCTAATACTAAAATGGTAACAGGCTATACTGCGCTTTCAAGGGAACTGCAGGCATACTGCTCCACAGTTGTTCTTAGTGTTGACTAAATGTCTGGCATTTGATCTTTGCTAAGGAAACCTTGGTAGATGCTTTATGCTTCTTCAGTACTTGTTTTGCATCTCCCACCCTTCTGCTTTCCTTGCAGAAAAACTTTTTAATGTTATATAGCCCACCTGGTTTGTGAGTCTGTAATGGTAATTCTGTTTTCCTCAAATGGGAGGCCAGACTTGCAGCATTAAAGTGAGCCTTGAACTGGTGTGGTGTGGCAGTCGAGCACCTTAAGGCAGCTTTTGGAGGATTTGTGCCACCTACCAGTCTACATTACATAAGTGCCTTCAGGCTCTTCAGTAAGGCAACTGGCTTAGGGATTGAATTAATTTACCTTAGATTCCCTTTGGAGCTGCAGAGAGAGCAAGGCACCTTAGGAGATGGTCAGCCTGAGGATGTTGTTACACTGCTCAACAATTTGCAGTGCCCCACTGCTTCAGGTGTGCACCAAACAGGTGGAATCACAGCTTTCTTCCACGTTGTAGTGTAGATCTCAAAACCAGGCATGAGCTGGTAATACTCAGGAACCAAAAGTACTCTGCAGCATTGCAGTTCCTGTGCACCCTTGCATTTCCCTACCTCCTTCAACCTCCATCTGCCCTTTCAGTGTCCAACACCAAGGATCTTTAAAGAAACACCTCTGTTTTCTTTGTCTTGCACTGGTTCCTTTTGACCACCACAGTAACAGTGGGAGACAGAGGCTGTATATGCATAGTCCTATGGTCTGACCTCAGGCCAGATGCATTTGCCCTTGAGAAAGTACTAAAGCACAAAAGTCACCCACAAAACCAAAAACAGCAGTGGCTGTGGTTGGCAAGGATTTTTAGAGACCAGATAGACCAAACTCCATCTTAGAGCAGCATCAGCTAGAACAGGTTTCCCAGAACCATGTCCATTTGGGGCTTGAATATCTCCCAGTGTGGAGACTACACCACCCCTCTGAGTGGACCAGTTCCAGTGTTTGATCACCCTAAAAGAAGAAAAGCTGCTTCTTACACTTAAATGTTATTTCCTCTATTGTAATTAGTGCCTGGGATTTTCACCATATAATTCCAACTCAGTTTCCTAGGAAATGTTTTACACACAAAATGCACATGAAGAATGTAGCCCCATGTTTGTCCATAAACCTATTTTCATACAGCTTTATAAACACATTTTTTTGTGACTGGGGCTGGTTGATCGTTCTGGGTCTGGTTGGTTGGTGCCTCACAATCCCATTTAAATTACGGATGTGGACAGACAGAATATGTGCATTCTGCACAGAACAGAAGAGGGGTAGATGATTACTTTAGATTTGCTAAACTAAGTCACAGCTTTTACCTTGCTGCTATATTTTTATAACAGGCCAATATTTTCAGGCTTGGAGCTTTAATGATCTATCTGCTGGCAAGAAAATCCATTACCTGATAGCTACAAACATAAGGCAGGAGACTGACAAGCTTTGGTAGGGTAGTTTTCTTTGTTCTATACAGGAGCAAAGGCTAGGATCTTCAGTTGTTTCTTCCTATTCCTTTTCCTAATTCTGTTTTCAATTCTAATTGCAAACAGGATCATGGGCTGACAGCAGATGAATTCTTCTAAATTCAGTAAGGACTGTCTCATGAAAGAAGAAGCCATCTGATTCTGAGGGTTGGTTATTTGTATTAGAGGACAGTGTGCTGGTGTGCTCCTGCTGGAGACAGAGAAGGTGGTTTCTGCGCCGGCCCAGAGCCAAGGGTGTGGTGCTGAGCTCCGGCAAGGTTAAATGAGGAGAGAAGTGGTTCTCAGCCTAGAGGATAGGTGTGTGCCTGAGGTTTCTGAGAAGCCGTTTGGCATAACTTAGAGGAAGGTTTTGAACCATTTCAGGTTGGCAGAGTTTTAATTCAGGATAGGAAGGGAGACAACTGGTAAATGAGTTTGTGGGCGAATGGATGATATACTGGTGGTAAAAGGACAATGGTAGACAGATTGGAAGAAGATTGATTGACTAGGCCTTCTTAGAAAAAAAAAAAAAATTGTAAGAGCTGTGGCAGATTAATTACTGTTTTCTCACCCTCTCTTAATTTTCAAGAAACCATTTGTTCCCCTGCCATTTTCATATCCACTTCCTGTCTTTCTTTGGGAAACGAAAAAAAACAGGAAAAAAAGAAGGAACTCATAAGATCTGTTTGAAAAATAAGCATGTGTGTGATTTAATAACCTACTTTGGTGTCATATATGTACCATAGACAGGGAGAAATAGTACAGTCCATGGAATCAAATATGATTTACAGCCAACTTAGGGTCATGTCTCCTGAGGGTTCTATTACACTCAGAGAACAATTAAGATTTAAAGATTGCCTGGCTCTTTATTCTTCCAGTAAATTGCAGAAAGGTTCATATAAGGCTGAAGGTGGTTGAATAGGCATTTTAAGATTTCTAAGGTTGGGAGTTTTTTTAATTTTTATTTTCCCTTAGTGGAGGACTGAGGACTGGAAAAGCCATGAGTCTAAAATAAAATAACAGAAGAAAAGAGAAAAAGGATTTATAAATACCGTTGAGGTGGTGGATAACATCAGTGTATTTTAAATAGATAATGCATGTTTTGAGAGGTGGCCTTTACAATTTCAAGGCAAGTCATATCTCTGAGTTTGGTTCTTTATATATTTTCCTGTTGATAATTTTATTGGAAGGAATGTGGTTAATGCTTTGCAGCAAATATCCAGATTTTCCTTCTCATTCTTCTCCTTTTTGTGCCCAGAAACTCATATGTTACGATATTCTAAAAGAATTCTTACTTATTGTTTCCCTTTAACATACTTATTCAAGAGACTTTAAAATATACAGGCATCTGGGTGTGCGTATTCTGTTACTTACTGTATTTGTCTAGCATTGGCAGTTTACATTCTTGTCCCTTATTTCTCATTATTGACAAGAATTTGACATTGACTTTACATATGAATTGAACCTTGATTGAGTTTTCTTTTGAGATTTTCCTACTTGAGAAATGTTCAGGTTTTTTTATGTTAGATATTGTATTTTTTTTTTGTTTGTTTTATGCTAATTCTTACCCAAATTTAAACATCACTGTAAAAATCCAGGACATACTTGTGTATAAAATTTCCTTATTAAAAGCAGAGGTGAATTTTAGATAACTTTTCTTGTGTTTGTGAGAGATCTGGAATATGATTGTGTATAGTCTTTTTATTCTGTGGTCTACTGTCCAAACCCTAATCCGAAAAAATTATAGGTGTTCAGGCTAATTTTAAGTGCAGCGCACTGCTCTAACAAATCAAACTATGGTGACGAAGGACTGCTCTGCTATAGAAAATATCTAAAGTACCTTAGAATTCACATAGTCATCTTTATGGTGGCCTTCAACATTTTATCACAGAAACACAAGAGAGGAGAGTGCGGAGTCAAATATGATGAGAAATAATTTTCCTCATCAAGATAAAATTAAATAAAGAACAAGAACAGAAATATAAAAAGTGTTCTCAAATAATTTTGATGGAGAAGACATCAATTTTTCTTCAACAATTCCAGATTTTTTTTCTCTCTTAAATTCTCCAATTTTCTAATATTAAAATTATTAAGATCCCAAAAGTGAAAATTATCTCTAAATAGGAAATTTCATTTTTTACTTAGAAGGTATAGAAATGGAACAGTATGGAACACTACAATGATTGCACTTTTTTCTAATTCCAATTTGAAATATTTCAAGACTAATTCCTCATAAATCCCTTAACAAATTTGTAATGAGACCATACAGAGGACTCCTCTGAGGTACTCTTAGGCCAGCATGCAGGTAAAAATTACCATGCCAAAAAAACGACATAGAGCTTTTTCAGGCTGTCTTCTGAAAACCTGGGACATGACCTTCAAGTGTTCACCATTTTACTGCTATGCTATGCAGCCCCAAACAAGTTCTAATGTTGTCCACATCACTGTAGTAGCTGAAAGTCCCAGAGCAGTCCATTAAGCAACATGACTGACATTGTCACATGTGGTTTGTTCTTCCACTCTCTCCCCTAGGGAAGAAACGGGGTGTGCTGTTTTGTTTTGGCATGTCATTTTCACACATCCATCATCATGTAATACTCCTCCTTCTATTAGCCAATGCAGTAGCTTTTGTCCTGGAAGAAACAAACTTCCCATGAAACCGGTACAACTCCTGAAAGGAGCCTGTAAAACAGAGCATCTCCCTTATCCCTCACTTTTCAGTCATGCTTGTCTCAGCAGCAGCCCTCTTTCAGCAGATAATAATACTGAAGTCATGCCAGAAATTGGCACATTCAGGCAACCTGGCTGTGCAGTGCTGAAAGCCACCAGACTCATCCAATATTTACTTATGAGAATTCAACACAGAAGTGGCCACACAAGGTGTTCACCAGTTGCACTGTGCCATGATTGCTAATGAATTGTCTAAATAATGAAAAGAGCAGCCCTTTTCCCCCCCTCACAGCTGCAGTGGTGGCATCAGCATTATGGCATCTGCGTCATGTCAGAGACTTTCGATGCTGCATCTCATTTGGGGTTACAGCATTACTACCATTATAGGTCCAGGTCACAGGTACACGCACCTTTTTCAGCACAAACAGGTGTTGAAATGGCCTCTGAAGTAACCATTGACCCTTGGGGGACAAAAGAGAGGAAGATGCCTTGGTGGGGTGTTTGTGTTTCTTCATGATATGTTATATATTGCCAGTGATTTTCTTCCT
Organism: Monarcha castaneiventris obscurior; assembly: GCA_026261815.1. Lineage (NCBI taxonomy): Eukaryota > Metazoa > Chordata > Aves > Passeriformes > Monarchidae > Monarcha > Monarcha castaneiventris. The sequence goes on from JAMPIT010000894.1 coordinate 13,380,093, forward strand.
CTAGAAATGAAATTCCTGGCTGAATTTTCCACACTGCAATGACAGTATATCTGGGTTTTAAAATTTTCTTTAAGTTTCATGTATGCAAACTAGAAGAGAAAGCTGAAAATGTCCCCTCCTCATTAGAATACTGATACAAATGAAGCACTGACTTACTTAATATTCCCCCAACATTAATGGCACTGCATGGATTAGGGGTGTTATGATAATTTATTGAGACTATACAGCAGCTGTTTTACTTTCTTCACCAACATCCCATTTGGATGCATGAGGCAAACACAGAGTGAAAGATGTTGTCTTCTCTGTGTTTGCAAGTAGGAAGTGAGACTAGAAGCAGAGGGGCAGAGAGGTAAAGTGATTTCCTAAGGACACCAAGAAGGACAATGAAAAATTGGAACAAGAGTCCCGGTTTTCTCTTGACCAGGTTAATGAACTGTGTCATAAGTGTCAGACCTGGACCTTGGAGAGAGGCAGGAAATGAGAACAGAAGGGTGGAAAAGAAAACGTCATGCATGGTTCTTTCAAATTCAAATAAGAATATGTAACTCTCCTTCTGGCTTCTTTAGAAGGTGACACAGGTAAACAGGACAGTTTGAGCTAGGCAAAATGTCCATACTGACACTCTCAAACTGCACAAACCTGCTCTCACTTCAGGTTTAATAATTTCAGAATCACTGAAATGATGGATCACTGTAGGGTTCTTAAAATTTTTTGCCTTAGATTTATCCAGGGCACAATTTCTAAGAAAACTGGACACAGCACACTTAATTTTAATAGAAAAAAATCATGTTAATTTTGTTCTGAGAAAGTGACTGTCAATGACAAGTTTTCTTTATTTAGAGATGACAACGTTGAGCTGAAATGAAGCAGAGAGGTGATTAATACAGTAAATGCCTAGAGGCTACACAGGGCAAATAGATAAGGCAGTAACAAATAGATTTAGCTTTTCCCTAAAAAATTAGGCTACCTTGATATTGGAGGGACGACAGCATTGTCAGAGATGTTTTGACCAAGTATCTGATCTGTCATGTGAGGAGCAAAGAATGCTGGAGTCAGGCTTGGCAGATTATGTATCAGGCTTCCTGTGCTTGTTGCTGCTTGCACCTGGGACTTTGCCAGGGAAGGTAGGAATGAAAACATCTTTACTAGTTATGGGCATTTCATAAATGAGGGAACTTTGCTCTGGGTGTGGGTGGGAGAACACTTGCAGCTGTCCTTTGTGAAACAGTGTTTGGATTAGGAAAAGTTCCTCTTGGTTTCAGCATTCTGTGGTTCATGGCTGAAAAGAATTCTTAGGAAGTTTATCTGGCAGTATTACTAGCTCCTGGATGGAAGTGGGGTGGGATGTTATTTCTGCCTGTTAGTGGAAAACAGGCTAAATTTCAAATGCATAGCTGCTGCAATGATTAGTTTGCATGCTCCTGCTCCTACGTTTTGGCAATGAGTTACAGGCATCAGTCAGTGGTGTCTGGATGGTAGCATAGGCGTGTGCTCAGCTTTAGTTTTATAAGATATCTGGGACTGGCAGCTGAGGGATCTGTAAGAAACTTTTCTAGCAGAGAAAAGGCTGAGGAAGGCTGAACTAAGCTTGTCCTGACAGACTTTTTTGAACCCCACTAAATTTAATGACCACAGATGTATTTGTGGTAAAGGGTAGTGCTCCCTTCTCTGAACCCCCAAGCCCTGTCCTTGGTGACTGGCTCTGCTCCTCCACTCCTCTGAATTCAGATTACAAGAAGAGCATGAAGCAGGGGCTAGGGGAGAAAAAAGGGCAGAAACCTAAATAAAAGTTTCCAGTGCAATCTTATGACCAAAAGGTCTAAGGTGATACTGTGATCTATAAACAAGGGACTACTGAGAGAGAAATCTTGGTCTCTCTGAAGTGAGAGACAAAATTCACAATGACTGCAGCAGCATTTGGGATTTTTTTCTCTCTCAGCCTTCAGTGTACCAATACTATCTTCAGCATAGAATAGAGGGGAAATCTGAAATCAGATATTCCTTGTTATGCTGAAATAAAGGCATACTAAAAAATACCCTTTGCATTATTTCTTACTGGAACAAATAAAAAAATCCCACCACCAACAACAAAACACCACAGAGATTCAAAATTATATGCTTATTAAAGTCCCTGAACTTTTTTTCCTGATTTTTAATGTGTTAGGGATGAGAGGATTTTTGTGGAAGGATGGTGCAGGGGGGTACTTGCTTGCATCAAGAAGCAAGCTTCTGGTGTCCATTTTATTTGTTTAATAATTTCTTGCTATAAGGTTAATTAAGTAGTACTGAATGAAGTTTTATTGTTGTGACTTTTGTGGGACTAAGTGTGGGTTTTGAGTTTGTTAAAGCTGCTTTGAAGAAAAGTTGCTTTCCTAACCCCTGGACTACCACTGCTTATAGCATGGAATGCACAAAATGGTCTGTTTAGAACCTTTACTGAAGGAGTAGTTGTAGTGTAAATTGGAACATTTTACAGCTGCTGAAATAATCACTTTATTTATAACTGTAATAAATTTGCTTGCTAAAATGGGGCTGTTTAGAACTATTTTGCTGACAGAAATGAGGACAATATGAATATATGCTAACAATTAAAAAACATGATCTTTTAAATAACAAACCAGGAAAAAGTTAATATTTAAATTATTTTACTTTGACAAGCAAGTGTATAGGACTTTTTTTGTCTGTAAGAAGCAAGACATCTGCAAAGTCTGACAGTAAACCAGATATCATTTTTCATATATTTTAATTGGATTCAGTGCTGTTGATTTAAAGTAGTATATTTTTTGTGTCTCATTAAAAGATGAAAGAGACTATGAAAGCTGCCTCTTTACTTGAAAATAAATACTTCCTGGACATGCTTTTTTAGGTGGAGCAGCAAAGGGAAATAAACATGATTGAAACATGTTTTTCACAGCCAAAAAATCTTTCCAGCAAATTTATCATAGCATTGCAGTGCATGAGCCCAACCATGAAAATTTTGGGGACAGGTAAGGGTTACACTTGTAATTGCACAGTTTGTCAGATCACAAACCTGACCTCTCCAGTGCAACTGGACCAAGCAGTGCCTGGTAATGGGCTCTCAGGAGTGTTCTCTGTGCTGTGCTCCCTTCTGAGTACTGCCATCACAGGGTCTGGCATATAGGCTGCTTCCAGACTGGGATGTAAGGAGGGAGGACTGAACTAAAAGGACGATGTGACAAGCATGTCCTTCAGCCATTTCTGTAAGTAAAAGAGCCCAAGAAGGACTGATTGGCGGCTGAGCCAAAGCAGAGCATCTCTGAACCAGATTTACAGTGGCACAAAGACACACTTTTTTCTTTGTTTTCTCCCTTCTTTAATTTTCAGTGCCGGAAACAGGGAACACTGAAGCACCGAGTTGTGCTTGGGCACTAGAAGTTTACATTTCACTTACAGATTTCTGACCATGTCTTACACCCAGACACACACTGCCAATTTTCCTAGTGTCATGGGTACACCCAGCTCTGAAACAAATGTTATGTGCTTCATGTGTCATGCTTACCCAAATGATCTCTTCAGGGAAAGGTGTTGAGAGGCACCATTGTTCTACATTATCCAGTTTTAGTTTTGGGGAATGTCTTGTGCCTAGACAGATCAAAACATCTACAGAGTAACGTCTCTCCCATCTGTCCACAAAAGAACTGTCCAAGGCCGGGTCTACACAGTCTGACTTCACTCTGGGTATGTAAGTGTGGGAGGTTGGTGGTGGGGACAAACACAAGCCGTCATTCTTGTTTCTCTTCCTCTTATGGCTGCCCCAAGGCTCAGTGGAGCTGATGGAAATACACCAATGTGCACAAACTCTGGTTTAGGTCTTTCTATATCCAGAGAGGCACAACTCAATCTGAAAAGGTCAAAATCACACCCATTTACCCCATCTTTTTTAACAGCTTGCTGCATGGATCTGATGCAGCAAAAGCTGTACAGAGAACTCTTTTTTAGCACTGATGACAGCGAAGTCTGTAAATTTAGCAAAGTTTCCAGGAGTGACATGGAAATAGAGTAGATGATTTAAACAGGATTTTCCATTCTTGCTTCACACTTGTCCATTTTTCTGCTGAAACCTCTGAATAAAATTGTTAATAGCCAGAGGCCTGGTAACTTGGCAGGTCTGAAAAAGGCTGGCGTGGGGAAGCCTGCATGGGCAGACGGCAGATTTGACATCCAGGTTTTGATCAGATCTGAACAAGAATTTTAATGAATCAGCACAGGTATTTACCTCCATTGGACAGTTATAGTAAACATGCTTGGGGCTGGTTAGTATCAAGATAGGTACCTTCCAGAGGAAAATGAGGAGGAAAGAGAGTAAGAGGGAAGAAAAGAGGCACCACTCCTTCTTTTGAATGCCTGATAAACTAAAGCCCAGACTTCATTAAAAAATACATCTCTGTTAAAATGCCTTCTTCAGGATAAGATACATGTAACTGAGATACAAGATCCCTTGTATTAATTACATTGAAACTTGCTTATTTAATACTGATACAACTGACACATGAGGATATTAAGAATAGGGTTTTGCTATCAAAGAAATCTGTTTTATAACTTAGCTAATAATGAGAAACAGTATTATTAGTACTACTGTTAGCAGATGTTTTTTCTGTGTCTGTACCTACGAAATGTTCTTGAGCTTCTGTCATGTGGAAGTTTGGTGAAAATCTGGAGTTAATATTCTAGGCAGATTCTTTAACCACCTTTTTGTATTTTTTTTCTTTTTAAAATTTCTTTTTCACTTCAGCATAAATACTACTTATAGAATCTGCCCCTAAGAAGGGTGCCTCATTACTAGCAGCAGTAAACTGTTAAGAGAATCAATTATGTTTACCTGTACTCATTTTGTTTTTTTAATGTTTATTCACTCACATGGATGTTGGTAGCTCAAAGCAAGAGAGAAGTCTTATTTTGCTAATCATATTACAAATGCTAAAAAGATGCCCCACACAATGATTTAACAGCCTTGACATGTCTTACTTCACAGCCTCATGGTGCGAAGGTTTGTAGCGGCCCAGTCCACCTCCAATTAAAATTACCAATTAAATGCTTCCTAGTAACTGAGGCTCTGAATTCCTGGCAAGATCTGGGGATGCTTCCTTTCCCTTTGGCTGCCCTTGGAACATCAAAGCATTTTGTGAGAATATTATGGTTGATATAAGGAGTGAAGAAAAGGCCCAAAGAGGTCAAAATTAAATGTTTCCCCTACATACTGAGGAGGGAACTAGCTCAAGTAGACTGCTTCTGCACAGCCCAAGAGCTAACCCACGCTTTAGACCCTGTTCCTATTTCCATTTTTAAGAGGTGCTTCCTATACATTCAGCTCTTTGGTGCAGAATCCATACTAAGGGAGAAATAAGGCTTCTGGGGCCATGAAGTCAGAGCAGATTTACCGGTAATGGTCACAGATCTTGTGGGCTGAAATGTTCACCAAGGACCTGTCCTGGGTGCACAAGGAGACAAAAGTACTGGGTCACTCTGTGCCTCTCAGTTTGTAGTGAAGTACAGAGGAGAAAATCAAGGGAAGTAAGACATGCCTTAGTTTAACTTATACAAGAGAAAAAAGTGAGGGTGACATGAACAATTTTCCAGATATCCAAGATGAAGAGACTGTGGTTTGCACATTGAGAGTTAACTGGCAGTGTGTGGCTAACACAGTTTGGAATAAATGGGCAATGTAAAATATACATGATCTGTTGGTTTCTTTGCACAGAAATTTCTTTGATGTTTGCTAGAGTGTCTATTTATAAAATTTGTGCTTCCAGGCAGGACAATGTGTGATTCTTTTTTCCCCCTACAGCATTTCAAGTACTTTGTTTCATTATTAGATTTTCTTTAAAATTAGGAGGAATACAAGAAGAAAATCCTAGCCCTTCCAGGCCAGTTGCAAAGATCCTTTGTTCATGTTTTTATGCTGCAGGTTGATGATAGAGCTATAGTTTTTATTTTGAATAAAATGTTACGACTTTATAACAAAGGAGACAAGAGACAATACTTTGAGTGTCACAGTTCTTGGACATAAGAAGAGATCTTTTATCCCTATGCATTGGATTGCCTTATATGATGATGTCAGTTGGCAATATAAAATGTATTTGATATACGTCTTTATTATTGTTGATCCCAACAGCGTCAGATAAAAAAAAGTCATGAGTGGCAGGGGAATTTTTCTATGTAATAATGTAAAAAAAAAAAGGATTTAAATTAAACAACCGACAAAACATCATCATTCTTTTGAAGGAAGGAGTTTAACAGGAAAGTCAGGAAGAAAGAAAGATTAGGAAGAACTGAACTTGGAAAATACCTTCACAGGTAATAAGAAAAAATAAATAAAAGAGTTTTTATTTAAGAGTATATCAAGTTGTTTTTAGAAAGTATTAAAAACAGTGCAAACGACAAAAACCCCAAACAAATAATTTTAACAACAACGTCATAGTAAGAAACACACTTAAGGATACTTAGAGCTTGAACGTATAGCTCTTCTGGGAAATTACACACTGGAGTTGCTGCCAATAATGCCCTCTTCTGGCGATGCTATTGCAGCTAAGGCGATGTGTCAGTCATCTCAGGACCCTGCATCTTCAGTGTGCAGGGTGAATTCGACTGTAGGCAGGGAGAGACTTTTATCTGAGTTAAAAGTCACAATCCCTTTTTTTTCCCCCCTCAGTTCCAAAGACTAGCTGTAGGTAAATTATTTTAATAAGGTAAGAGATACCACAGTGCAGTTTTCTTTTCTTCCTTTTTTTTTCCCTTACCCCAAATAATGCTCTCTATGTCATCTGTATATTTATGATAGCTCAAAGACATGGGTGTGTGGATCTAATTAAAAATGTGAAAGGGTTTAGCAGCCTGCTGCTTCCCTGTGAGTCTCTTGTTGCCAACTCTTGGCAGCTCTGCTGTCACTGAGCCAAATGTTTAGTCTTCAGCTGAACTACTGCCAGTGAGCTGCGCTGCATTCTGGGACCACAGAGCCTCGAGGTACCGTGTTAAACTATCTCACATAAGGATGTGCAGTGAGCTGGACTTCATATTCAATCACCCAAAAGAAAAGTGAAGGAGAAAGCCTACTTTTGCCTGGTGAGCCTTAACAGTGTATAAGACACAATGACCAAATCCTCCAGGATTTTGCATCAGGGAAAACAAACAGTTTCTTGAGGTGGATCAACCCATGCATTTGTTTAATGTGCCTATGCAGCAATGGACGTAGTTACATTTAGCAAATTTAGTTTAAATCAGTCTATTCTGGATTCTGGATAAAAAAAAAAAAAGAAGTAACAAAACTCTGGCTTTCTGCAATGGGTCTCTGGCCTTCAAGTAAAAGATTCATGTGAAACAAATATATTCCAACTCAGCTCTAGGTATCCTTAGCATGTACAGGGCAGTTTGGTCCAGAGTTAAAAAAAAAAAAAAAAAAAATTGGCATATGTGCATTCCAGCCAGCAGCAGGAAAACTATGTTGATAGAAACGTGCTTAGCACAGTTGCATTGCTTAATAAATTCAGGTATAATGTGGAGATAGATGGGGTTATAGGCTAAGCTGGCCTGTAGGCTTTGATCAGTGCTCCAACTCACTTAGGGCTTAAAGTGGACTGGAAGAATTGCCAGGTCTCATGAGTCAATGATGGATTTCCAGCAGATCAGAATTAAATTCTCCTTTTAGCTGTTCTCCCTGCACTCTTTTCTGCAAGGGAAATTACTTCTGCTAACAGCAAAGCAGTGTGTGTGCCTTCATGACATTTCTTTCTCTTTTCTATTTTTCTGTTGTCCCATTTCTATCCTTTGTTATCATGCTTTTCTCACTTTCACATCAGTTTTATTCCCTTCCCTTCCCTTCCCTTCCCTTCCCTTCCCTTCCCTTCCCTTCCCTTCCCTTCCCTTCCCTTCCCTTCCCTTCCCTTCCATTCCCTTCCCTTCCCTTCCCTTCCCTTCCCTTCCCTTCCCTTCCCTTCCCTTCCCTTCCCTTCCCTTCCCTTCCCTTCCCTTCCCTTCCCTTCCCTTCCCTTCCCTTCCCTTCCCTTCCCTTCCCTTCCCTTCCCTTCCCTTCCCTTCCCCTTTATTTTGACTCCTCTCCTAAGATCTTTTGCTTCATCTGCCTGGATTTCACATCACCCTTTTTTCCCCCCTTAATTTTTACTATCCTTCTCTACAGCTTCCCTTCACTATTGTAATGTTCTACCTGAGAGAATGAATGAGCCACCACTAATGTCAGTTCAGGGACTTAGCAGACACTTTAATCCTGAAAATATTTTCTTTGTATGTTTTTTAAACTAGCACAATGGCAAAACAATAACAAGGTGCTGCTGATTGCACTGTTGCTCCAACTCTTAATGCTGGGTATTTAAGAATAAAACTGCAGTAAAAACATGTTGGCTTAATATTAAAAACTTGTCTGCATTCATTCATAATGCTAACTATAGATTAGACACAGCACTAAAGGGGCAGAGAAAGAGGAAAAAAATAAACATTTACACTAATGATCATGCATTTTTTTTAAAAAGGTGTTTAAAGAAAGAGGAGCGGGCACAAGTGTGCAACACACCTGAACTCTACCTCTTTGATTTTTCCTCCAGGGTCCTTTTTGTTGCAGTGGGCCAGCTCTGGGAAGGAGGCAGGACTCAGAAGCCGCTTGGCATCCAGCCCAGGCTTTGTGGGCCACTGGAGAGATGGATAGCTAGGTGCAGAAGTGCCCTGAGGCAGGTGTTAAAATGTTGTTCTTAGTTCCTTGGTGGTAATCATTGCAAAACAATCCTGTCTGCTCTATTCGTATCAACAAGCTGCTTTCCATGGCTCGTTGCTAAGAGACAGGACTGTTGCTTACAAGTTGCTTAGTGCTTTAGACTTTCATAATTTATAATTTATTATCTTAGCATAAAAAATTGTGGGTTTTTTTTATTTTATTTTTCCACCAACCAAGTAATTGTTACTTAAACAAAGGTCATGTATCTACCAGAGTAGTAGTTGCTCTTATAATATACTTTGCCTTTGTATGGTTTTGGTTCTGTGAAAAGAAAATGCTATTATAAACTGAAGATGAATATCATTTTTGTCCATTAACTTCTTGCATTATAAGACTGGTTAGGTCAATGGATTCCCTCAAGATTTCTTTACTATTGAAAACATGTTTCTGTCCAACCAAGAAGGAAATGAATTGAAATTATTTGAATTATCACACGAAAGATGTCGGCTCTTCTTGCTTTACACTTCAGCACCTAATAGTTCAACTCAACAATCCTACTTTCACAAAGTTAGTCGTAGAGATGTTTAACCAATCCCAGAAATTACTTTTGTGCATTTCTCCAGCTTTGTGAGTATACAAACCTTACCTTGATAAAGTGTTTTTACTAAACACTAGTTGTATCAGCTCAGTGAGGAGTAATGCCAAAGAGGAAATGAGAATAATTTGCAGACTTGTTAAGTTGCAAAATAACTCTGTCACAGTTCACCAGTTTAAGGGAAAAAAAAAAAAGAAATTATTATTATTCTCTCTAGTGGAAAATAAGGATACTGACCTGGGCTTAGGTTTTACTTTAACAGAAGAGATGTACATACAGCTGATGCTGTGGTATTAAACTAAAACATATCTAAGAGCTCCACCAGTACAAAACGTTGCTACAGTTAATGCTTTAGAAAAATGAAGGCAAAGTTACTTTTGCCGCATCATTTCAGTGAACTGTTTATGCCAGTTAGAACCAAGAACTGCATCAAAGAGAGCTGTGGAAATGGCTCTGGAAATGGTTTGGTGCAGATAGTGCTCCCACTGCAAAGCTTTTGAGGGAGTGCCTACCCAGCAAAATAAAGGCATGTTTTCCATCATACCTGACCTTTTTCCATCCAGCAACAACAGTGAAGTTGGGCTTGCTTGCACAGGACAATGCAGCCAGGGCTAAGGCATGTATCACACACCTTTCTGCCCTAGCTAACTAACATAAACAAAATTATGTGAACATGTCCTATGGTGACATCTACATTTTGTGTTCAGAAGTATTCTTGAGTGCTTCAGCAGCTTAATTCCTGTTTAGCTATGCAAGCCAAGTGTGTTTTAGTCAGTCTAAATGCATTGTGGAATTGTTTCTCTAACCAGTGAAGGTTACTCATGGGGTTGCCATGCAGATCAATGCCTAAGATTACTCAAAAGCCCATCCAATCTACGGTCAGAAATTTTCCGTGACTTCCAACACTCCATAAGAAATTTAGTTCTCCTCAATAGTGTGATGAAAGATATTTCCTTCAGTTTAGGAAGAAAATGCAGGTACAGCTTAAATAAATGTGATGCTAAGAACTTGGGTGTTCCTGAAATCCTCTGAAATCCTGCTTACTAATTCTGATATAAATATCTCCCCCTGCTTAAGAAAGTATTGTTACTTAAGCAAAATGGGATCCAAAACAACATAAAAGAAGTGATAGAGAGCTGCTATTCTGTTACTTGTAGAGTTTGAGTGACATGGAGTTAATTTGGGGAATCTGGGTGAGGAGAACATTCTCCTCTTATTTTCTTGTTTATAAGTATCTTTGGCAACAATACCTCATTTCCCATAAAAAAGGGGTACTTTATATGCATGCAAGTGTAATGACATGATCCATACCTCCTTTATATAAGTTCATGTTACTTAATTATTACTGCTGCAACCATTCACTCAAACATCAGAAGAGATGAATAGGGAGGAGGAATATCATTTATGCATTAACCTTCCAAGAAGGGCACTCCTGTTGACTCTATACATGCGTCACAATTCTCCACAGAACCAGCTGGAGCATATTTAGTGAAAGGAAAAGGTGGACTCACATGCTAAGGAGCTGATCTGTTACAGGAAATTCTGACCAAAATTATCCTTCAAACCCAATATATATTTATCCTGCTTTATTGAGGGGGCTGGTGGGGGAGAATATAATCAAATGGTGATAACTGCTCACTGTTTCTTAGATAACATGAACTGGAAAATGCATCAACAGTAATATGCCTACAGACGGTGACTTGACCTTCTGAAAGAATCCTTAAAATCTGTGAAGGAGGATTTTTGGATTTTAAACTCTTATGGTTGTTGGGAAAAGAAACAGATTTATGGTTGGCTGCTATGTTAAGGTTCTTGGGTGAGCAATAGGCACCAAATGTTTGGAAATCATTGTGCAAGCACAAAAGGAAGAAGCTGCAAAAGGTGTTGTTAAGTGACAAATCTACAATTTTAGTCCTTAGGTGAAGCTTGGTGGGAGAAAGAATCAGAGATTTGATCTTACGTTTAATTGTACTGGAACCCACACATGAAAATATCCAAATATTCTTGAGGGGCAGCTCTCAGTTGTTCTCTCAGGTATGTCAAATCCATAGTTTAACCTGGAGGTTCTTGTCTGGGGCTCTGTCAGAAATCTGAGGAATTATTGTATCATAAAAAAGTCAATGCATGTTCGACAGGCCAGATCCTGGGGTTCTGGAAGGGTTGAAAATAAAAAGGAAGGGTTGATGGATCATTATCTTGATACAGTTCTTCCATTAATAGGTTCATTTGTACTTTATCAGGACTGTAATAACTGATTAAACAAGTCCTGTGAATTTGTCAGATTAAGTAATCAACAGAAAGTGAAAATACCCTGAGTTTTCAGCAGGTCAGTTAGATGATATTAATGCGTTTTAAAGGTGTGGGGTGGGGTTTCTGCAGCATTATTCTGGGGGTTTTCCTCCCCAGTCTAAGTTAAATCTTTCTCTGTTTGGACAAAAAACTCATTATGGTCTGAAGATCTCATTGGTCTGAAGGACTACAGCACAAACATGTTGCTGTCAAGAAAGCTCTCCTGGCAGCTTACAACTTCTGGCTGAACAGAGGAAATGTTTTTCTCTTGTTTTTGGATGCTCTGTTTTCACAAGCAACTAGTATTATTTATCTAAAGTAAATAAAAGCTTATGATTTTGAAAGAGTTTATAAATAAAAGCATTTGATTAAAGGTTTGCTTTAATGGATTAACAAAACAAAACTGAAAAGACAAAGCTCATCAGAAATCACAGTTCATTAATCACCTGATTAATTTGTCTTAGGGGTTACTGGAGCTCTCCTGAGAAGATACATGGTCCTTTGCCACCCAGCAGCAACTCAACATCTTGAATGCTCAGGCCCCTCTTCAGGGAAAAGCCTGAAAAATAAGAGGGAGGGCTCTTCACTGCTCCCCTGACAGGCAAAATGCCCACTGAATTCAATAGGATTTTTGCATGAGTAAGTCAAGCAGGATTTGGCTCTGGAAGGACATAACAAGATTGAGCAGACTTGGTTCCCAGTAATGGCGTCCCATTGTGCTGTGGTATGGTAGAACACGCAGTGCTGGAGTGCATTCTGTCAGTGCCTCCGTCTTCCAGAGGATATTGTAATATCTCATTATTGTGAACCAAGAAGAAAGGGATCTGGTAGAATTAGGACTGGAGATTATTGTAGGGTTTTCAGAAGTACAGGAAAAAAAAAAAAAAGCAAAGAAATGTAGCATTATGCAGGCAGGATATTAATAGCTTACTTTTGCTCTGTGAACTGTCTTTAATTCCAAGCATATTGAGGCAGATGACATGTTTCTCAATGATGCCTAGTGGCTCCATTCTAACTTATAGATACTTTAAAAAACCTCTGTCTAAAAAGCCCAGCTTGTGAGTTGCTGATTGTCTCCCGAGAGGATCTAAGTGATTTACCTCTCCTTGATCTCGTTGACTCTACAGAGCTGGCATGTTGTGTTGGATTTGAGAAGTAAGGCATCTGAAAGAGGTCTTACAAAGCATCCTGAGAACGTAGCTTCAGCAGCAGGGTGAAGTCTGGTATTTTCCCTGGCTCAGATCTGTGCATTCCTATTAGTGGACACTGGACACTTGATCACAACATGGTGCAGTCCCTCTGTTTTAGGGCGATCCAAGCTCAGGTCACCCATAAATTTCACGTCTGGCAACGTGCAACCTCCAAGCCATTTCTGGAAGGGCACCAGAGCTGAGATAGGTGACATGAACCACAGGTTTTGCATGTCATGAGAGTGTGCCCTGCCCATCAACAGAGTGGGCTGTGGTGTGCTTTGGACACATGCCAGGGAGTAGCTCAGGCCATGCTTACTCCTCTGTGACTCAAACCTTACACCTACTCATAAACTTTTGTCCGTGTGATAGAATTAGAAGGTGACTGTGAACATAGGCTGGAACTTAAGTGAAAAATATTTGCTCAGAATATGGGTTAGACATGTCCAGTTTGAACCTACAAACACACCAGAGTTACTAGATGTACAAATTCCAGACCAAATCTTTCACAAATCCTGGGTATTATGGTGTTTGCTCTAGACTTTTAAGAGATACTTGCTGAAGAATATGTCTGATTTTGCTAGGTCACCTTTGTACAAATCGGAACAAGTACCAGATTAAGGAGTATTTCTGGAAGGCGTCAGGTGTGTCCATGACCTCACCTCAACTGTGGCCATCCTCAACTGGTGTTCCCACTATTTGAAGGAAGTCCCAACAGTCACAAGAGTTGCACAAGCCCTCCAGGAAGACGGAACTTGCCTGTAAGAAATACCTCTGAATGCTGTAGTCAGAGAAATGGGGTTTTTTATGTCACCTGGATACAAATAAAAATCAATGGTTGTCCTGTTTGGGGTGTTTTTCAATTGATACAGTGCCTGCTCAAAAATAATTGCATGCACATAAAGAACTTTTTTTAAAAACACTCTGAAAGATCATTTATATAGTTTATATGGGATGTGTGCACGTGTATACACATACACAAATAAAGCATTGGTGAGCTAAAAAGTGGAAAGTATCAAATACACAGTGAAAACCACAAGGGTCAGTATGACTTAGTGATATTATCTAAAAAAATGCAACTACTTCTTCATTTTCAGACTCCCTGAGACTTCAAGTGGTACTTGGAAGGCATAGCATGAACTTTTATTTAATACAGACCTGCCTCTGATGTGCATTATTAATTGATATTTATAGAGAAGTGCATTAGGAGTTATCTGGGTATAGGCACTACTATAAAGCTATAAATATATTTAGCCAGATTTTATGGTTCCTTAAGATCAGTCACCAGAGACAGAGAATGATATATATTTGATATGAATAACATCTGTATTTGTGTCTAAATAGAGGAGGAAATGCATCTGTCTTTAGTAGATCTCTTTTTAATGTTTCAGCCTGCAAGAAATGCACATTAATAGCAGCTTCTTCCCTGAGGAAGGTTTTGAACTGGAGTACTTGAGAAGAAACTTACAACAGAGCAGCCTAAAGTGCCACCCAGTCCCTTTTAATTAGCACATATAAGTCCCCCAACATCCAAGAAATGATTGAGACTTTCTGCCATTTCATTTTAATATCAGTGTTATATGCTAACGTTTGTCAGACTAAGCTAAAAAACCACTTCTTTTTATGTTGTTTCCCACATGCAGAGCAGACCTCTTACATTTTTGTTGGCTGCTAACGTACTAAGCGTTTTTTGGCAGCATGCGGTTCTGGATTGAAGCCATGCATGCAAGTCTTCCACAGTAAGTATGGCCCAGAGGATTAGAGATCAATGGATTTAGTTATCTGGTGAAGTTCCCCTGCCTCTCTGGTGCTATTAAAAGGTTTTGCTATTGTAACGAGCACCAGAACTTTTCATTTTAAAGTTGCCCAACTGAGGCTTCCACTTAGGCTGCAAAGTGTAAGAAAGTTACTGGACTTCTGCAGGCAGATTTACTGTCATGCCACTGAAATGCAAGTCCAAGAAAAACCCCAAACAGATATTTCATACCTTGGAAGACAAAAATTGTTCATAAAGGAGGAAAAAACAACACTGCAGTGTGTTTCCTTAACGTAATCAAAGGATGCTATCTTAGAGAAAAGTGCCTTCCAATTAGTTTATAATCAAATCCTGAGAAAGAGGGTAGAGATTGTTAGAAAAAGTCTGACGCCTGAAGCACTGCCAGCCCGAGGAAAAGGAATCCTCAGTCCCAAGTGCTCAGGGGCCTCCAAACCACAGACCTGGCCCATGGCTGGGCTGCTGCTGGCTGTTGGCTGAGGACTAGTGGACACTGCTCATTGCTCTCCACTCTGACACTGACTCTGAAGCTTTTGTGTGCTGTCCAAAGCTACCGATTCGCGCCTCAAAGCACCTACTTCGTCCCCCTTCCCTCCACGAGGAAATGTGAACAGCTGCCACAGAGATTTTCTCTGCTGTGTGTGTGTAGAAATTTGTCCTGTGTTTGGCATCCCTGCACAAGAGAAATGTATCATAAAGCCCTTCAGGATCTGGCCTATGCCATGTGGGAATATCTTGACTTTCAAGTTTGAGGGACTAAGCAGTTTTTTCCTTTTCTTATTTTACAACATGGGACTTTCTGAACAGAGTAAAATTCATAACCTGGCTGATTTAACACTGGTCTTTTTAAGCTGAACAGAATAAGCTATTCCACGCATTTGCCTTTGTAGTGGACATAGTAGGTGAAAATGCAGCTCAAGTTTGGGTCCATGCTGTGTGTGCAGGGAGTGGAAGGTGAGCAGGAATTGTTCTGCACTTTCCGACTATCTTTGCCCAGGCCTCAGTACAGATTCAGGCTCTGTTTCTGCAGATACCACACTTTATGTACAGCACTGTCAAGAGTGGGTGGTAAAAGCTGATAAAAACCCATAGAGAGACAACAGGACAGATTCCAGCTTGAGACATAGGTTGACACAATCAATTTTCTGTGTCCAGAGTTTTATCTTACATGGCATTGTACAGTTACGGAATTCTTTGCAGCTGACGCGACCCACACACATCCAAACAGCCCCAAATCACACCAAGATGGCCCTCCTACCCCATAGTTAAAGCAAGAATCACCAAGAGGAAAGAATCCACAGCTGTTAGCTCAAAGTCTCACCGGGATTACCCTAGCTCAAACACTAGCATCTTTGCCACCTGCCTGTAGAGCATAAACCTGCCAAACAAAGGACAGGACAACATATAGTGGAAGAGGCCACCATCCTGAAGTGATCTAGTTTTGATAAAAAGCTCTCTGCTGATTTCAGGACTTTGTTGTCCATGAAAAATGCCATCAATTGCCAACTGTCCTGAAAAGCTCTTCAAACTAGTAAGTGTGCCCAGAGACAGACTATCAGGCTACCAGGCTCCCTAGGGAAGCCACATAGTTCTATAGTGCAGGGAACAAAATGTAAATGTACTCTTCATAAGAGCAGCCAGATAAAATAAGAGCTAATCCAAATACCAAACCAAGTCCAAAACCTTTGTGAGAGCGCAGATAAACGACCTCTAAGTTATCCATATAGAATATTGTTCAGGCATAAAAAAGCTCATCTAACTTTGCTGCTGTCCTAAAGTTCTAAAAAATTCCTATCCTGCAAACAGCTAACATTTCAAGATGATACAGATACTTTGGAGCTTCCATTCACACGAGAGTAATTTTTGGAGCCTTATCCAAAGTGAATTTCTGAAACTTCTGCAGTTTTAGAGGCTCACCCTTCAATGTTTTTTTTATGTGCTTCTAGTTCTACCCATTTATCAATAACCCCCATCCCCACTCAAAGGTTTCATATTAATTTCCATTTTCAGATCTTCAGAAGCTCTGAAAATTGTTGCACAATTTCCCATAGCTAGAGTGCACTGAAAGTTTTCCTTGTTACAGTGTCTGCTACTGAAGATGGTTTGAAGCCGGGAAGCAAATGGGGATCAGAACTTTCTCAAAATTGGAGCTGGTGTGTGTCTGAGGTTTACCCCAGTGCAGTAGATGTAGGAACCAGACAAATGTATCAGATCTGAATGCTGTCTGCTTTGGGGGAGTAACTGTGTCTTGAAGTCTCTCTTCCCAGCCATGACCCTTTCCCATTTGTGATTCCCATTCCCTTGTGCTTAAGGCAGCACCCAGCCCATTACACTGTTCTCATTGTCAGCATCTGCAGGTGTCTCCAGGTAGAGCTTGTCTTGATATTTCTGGTGTTCTCCTCTACTTTTTTTTGTATTTTAAAAGCAAAAATACCCTTTATTTTATAATATTTCCAACAATCTTTTTGAGTGACTAGCTTTAGTGTTCCGTAACTGAGCTCACATACACCTATGTTTACATTTTTGTGGCTTTTCTATATGTTTGCCTATTTCCTCTTGCTTTTATTTGCTTTTAGTGGTCTCAAAGTCCTAAACCATGCAAACAGACTTAAGAGATGTGCAGCACTGTTGGGGACTGCACAGCAAAAGGAAACCCAGCCAATTTCAGCCTCTCTGCCACAAGTGTGGCTAGAGGAAGAAGTGTAGACTTAGGGCCATGATGTACGTGGTGGCTAAAAATGAGGTTATTACATCATCTGTACCATCATAAAGGATTCCTCCCATTTCCTCAGAAGAGTGGGAAAACATATTTAAAAAAGTAAAATATAGTGTTCTCCAGGAGGCAATGATTTAATAAAAAAAGGGTTGTCTGGTCTGATGTTTACTAAATTACATTAACAATTTTCAGTTTTCTTTGTTTCTTGCTTACCAGTGGGGGAATTGTGTTTAATTTAAAATATTTCTTAACATCTTACAAACAAAATAAGTCTAGCAGCAAATGTCCAAAGTTGTTTTCTTGTATTAAGTGACTCATACTGATATTACTCTCAGTCTGTGCTTATATGTTAACGCAATCCTACCTGTGTCCTTCCCCTGATTTCCTAGCATGTTTTCTTTCACTACTCTTCTTGTAGCACTCCCCAAAGATTTGCCTGTATCAGTCCGCAGTGACTGATTTACACACCAGAAAGTCTCTGAAAGCATAAAGATGCATCATGCATAGTACTGCCTCAGTTTAAAGCAGGGACGAGCACAAATTAATTCCCATGATATTTATGGGAACTTAAACATAGAAGGGCAGAGAATTAAAAACAGGGATGCTCCCTAGCAGGCAGGGAGACTGCTGGCTAAAATACTCCCTTGGATGAAATCTCACCAGGAAAGTGTTTGGAGCCTAACCCTAGACTTTACACGCCAAGCTCTTCAGTCTGGTGCTATTCTAGATGTACCAGTTCAATCTGTGGCAGTGCGTGACTCAGCCAGACCTCACACAGCTGAACTGAGCTTGGAAGCCTCAGCCTATGAATTCCTGGGTTAGACTTCACTTTCTCTGCCTGTTTTCTATTAGCTCTGTGGGTTTTCAGGCTTTTATGGCAATCCTCTGACTGAAAATTACTGCTGCCCAAGACAGCCTGACTGCCAACAAGGTTGCAAACACAGAAGATCTTTTTCAGTAATTCTTTGGGCCATGAAAGGTTGGTTATTTCCAAACTTTTCATTAACTGTACATTTTTGAAAGCTGAAACGTTAATTTCCATATGCTCCTCTCTCTCTTTTTCTCTCTCCCTCTCACTTACTCTCCTTTTTAAGCTGACATCAAGAATTCAGGCACAGAGACAGAGAGAGAGAGGGGGAGGGAGTAAAATTATATTTTTCATGTAACTCTACTGAAGTCAAGGAACTTACACTAAGGAAAATCTGGGGCTGCTCTGTTTATTTTCTTACTCTTGGTTTGCTTAATTTCATGCCACTTAAAATTACATTTAATTGCAGCAGTTCTCCATTTTCAGTTGTGCTCCTTTCCCAGCATGTTCCCCAGGACACTGGAAGAAGAGAAAAGATGAATCAGTTTGGAAAACCAAATATTTCTGAATGTGTGGACACTTCTCACTTCTCAAGTGTGGGAGGAATATTTCACTGCCCACCTACCCATCACTCAAATGTCCCGATCAGGTTATGGAAATAAATTAACCTTAAGAATAATTATCTGAGAAGAATTCTCTTCCTGTCTCAAAAAACACATCTACTACCATATAAACTTTTTTACCTACGTAGCTTAGACTCAGGCTGATTTCAATAAATAAACTGAGTGATGCCTAAATCCTCTGAGGCACTCACTTGTCAGTACTCAATAGATCTGAAATTGTGTTACTGGCAAATAACAGTGTGCCCTCAAAACTCTCACTCTGCACTAGTTGCATTTTTGAAACAACAGCTTGTACCAAACGAGACATTTTTACTCTGGAAACCGAGGCCCTGACATGTGGCCAGCTCCACCTGGGCTGGGGGAAACACAGATCGAGGATTTTGCTAAAAAGCCTCTTGCTGAGGTTCCTTGGCACTCCTCAGCACAACCTCTTGGACCACATTCACTCTTACTTTCATTTCCAAATTCAGTAAGTACTCACACGGTGGAGCTTAATTCTCTTGAAATTCATGGCCAGTGAATTTCAGTCATTCACATGCATGAGTAGTCACATAGGAGATTGCTCATACACCAAAGCGTGAAACTGTGCCACGTGACTTAGGGAAGCACTCATAACTCAGTTACACATCTTGAATACTCTATATGGAATGTTTGGAGACAGCTGTTCATGATTAACCCAGAAAGGTTTTAAAATATTTACGTTCTTCCTCGTGGCCCTCATTCAGCAAGGTACTCAGGTATATGTGAAACTAAGCAAATAAATAGCAGAGCATGGTAGGAAAGCACAGTGTAACAAATAACTCAGATGCTTTACTTCTTCTGTCAATGGATATTACCTCTCAATTTATAGATGGAAAGAAATTTGGGTGTAAAAAATATATAGGTAGGAAGAGGACAGTGGTCTGGAGGTGGAGTGTTGTGACCTGTTCACATATCAGTGCTGGTCCTTAGAAATGTGGAAAAAATCACACAAGAGAATAGAAAGCATATGGAGTAATTTTGAAAGGAGTCCCAGTTTAATATATTTTTAATGTCAAAACCCTTTGTTGCAAGTAAGTTTTGCCTCTGGATTTTTCATGAACAGGAAAAAAATGATACATTCATTGGATGATTTATGTATTGCAAATTATTTGCTCAGCTCACTACAGAATGAATTGATACACTGCAGAAATCCATATTACATCTATTTCACCTTCTTTTAGCTTTGAGGATATATGGCAAAACAGCTTTGCTTAATGCTATATTCATGTGTCCTGTGGGAGAATAACTATTTTTTTTTTACTTTTTCTGCATCTGTGTATTCATTAAAGACACACACAAACACACAGAAGCACTGAAATATGAAGAGAACCCCAAAAGCAAAGCAAACTGAGTTGGAACATATTTCTGAATTTGTTTGCAAACCTGAGACAGTGAACAAGTCTCAAAAAATAATACTGCTGGGTGAGACTGCAAAGTTTTGGGGAAGTTCTTTGAACACATGTAAACATGATGTGTGTAGGCAAATGTTTAACTTGCCTTTTTTACTTCTACAAATTATATTATGAAATCAGACATCTCTGACTTCTTAGGAATGTCAAATCAATGTATTCCTTCAAAACAGATAATTGCAGGGAACTGCTCTGCTTCTCAGCTTCTATAGTTTTGATTGTTCCACTTTCAGACTGATAATGATCAGACACTTCTGTTGTTTTAGCAGTTCATTTACATAATACAGGTAGTTTGGGAAACATCACCTGCAGCCCCAAATGTAGTGTTTTAGACACTGCAGACTCTGAACAAAAAAGAAGCAAACACATTGAGTTTATGCAACTGGAGGACAGAGACAAGTCTTGTGCTTTCATTCACTGCCCTTTGATCACAGGGACCTACATTTTAATCCATCCCAGGCAGAATCATGGAAAATGTATTTGATCTGATAGCTGTATCAGCACTGCTTTAATACGCTTCTTTCTCAGATTCAGGATTGAAGCATCTAGATTTAAAATGTCCTTCTGCTGCCAAAAGAGATTGAATTTGACAGATGAGGATTTATGAGTGCTGCTCACATGTAGCAGGGGTCACCTCCTATGGTCACTCTTATATTGTTCCTATGAGAGAATGCACTGTAGTGGTTTCAAAGTAGTAATATGAAAGATATAGTGTGTGTCTTGTTACCACACACATAATTAGGATCTTAATGAGAAGCTTTCTATTAACATTGTATTAAGGCTAGTGACCTAGAGCGATACAAAGTCAATGGACCCATTACATTTCGTGCCATACTGTACAAAGTCCCACTGAGAGACACAGAATATTGAAGGACCGTCCACACGATGCCCTCAGGGTCTATTCTCCCTTTGATGCATATGTATAACTCTCATTAATGTTAATAGAAGTTACTTCTGAATAGTTAGGGGAGAACAGACCCTCTGTTTAATATGAAAGTGTACTTGGAAGAGATTCCAGAGGAGCTTTGGGATCCCAAACAATGTCAACGAAGTTATGACAAATCAATAGGTGAGCAGCAAGTGAAATCAACTGGACATATTGCACAGTCCATATTGTGGGCCCAAAATACATTGGACATAAATGCTCCCCTCTTCCAAACCTCTCCCCAAAAGACCTATGGTATATTTTATAATGGAGGCCACCTAACCCAAAACTGTCATATTCTTTATTCATCCCTTTGTCTTATGTAATATGGTCAGGAAATTATCCCCATTTTACAGACAAGAAACCACCTCATCTTACTTTCATAGTCTAAATATCAGTTTAATCTACTTTTCTGCACTCTTTTTATGATTCACAGGGACCATAAGCTACCTAAAATAGGTAATAGTTTCTGGTTGTGTTGAGACAAGATGATTCAGCCTCTAGCGGTGCAAATTTCCCCCTGCTGGCTGCACAGGAAATGTACATTCAGCCATCCTACTCATACTACATGTGGTGTCTGCAACCACTTCGTGGTCCTACAATACATATGTAGCTGCATGAGGTCCTCAGCCTTGGTTTTCAAGTGTCAGTCCAACTGCTCTAGCCACTTTAGTGCTTTCCTTTCTTGACAATTACTCTAGGTCCCTGGAAGCCTTCCTATCTTCGAAAATGTAGTGTTTGCATAAAAATAACTTCTGTGATGCTCAGCAAGTTTTCTCTGGAGAGCAGCATATTCTCTGTGTAACAGTGAAGCATTGCTACAGAGGCACTGCTTGGCACATGTACAATTATAATCATGCTCTATATGGACATAATATGCTCTATAATACTATGCTCTATAATTGTGAAGCAATGGTTTATATTATTTTAATTAAAGACTATGACTCTAAAAGTTCTCAGCATATACCTAAAGTCTCCTGAACCCCCTGGGCAGACTCTCTATGACTGCTCAGAACCAGGAAGAACAGGGAAGCTGGGGCAAGACAAGTGGGGCAGTGTGGGGTGAGCAGTCCCACCACAACCAAGCAAGAAGAAAAGAGAAGATCCAGTGATGGTTACTAGTTCAACCAATGTCCAGTGGTCATCCTTAAATCCATATAAGTGAGGCAGGTTCAAAGTCAAGCCAGAAAGCCAAGTCAGAGTAGCTCAGGAGGAGGCCAAAGGTGAGGGCCTGAGCTTAAAGGTGGCTCTCAATCAAGGAGGAACAGGCCTCCCCTACAACTGCATTTCAGACACCTGCACCATACCTATGCTGGTCTTGTGTCCAGGGACACAAACTCCAGGCAGGAGTGGAGCAATGAACTCAGGTTCTTAGCAGCATCGCTTGACAATGGAAACTTCAAACTTAAATTTCTAAAATGCTTATGCTATTACACTTTACTTTGTACATGCAATAAAAGTGATCAAAGTTACTCTGAATTTTTAAAGAAAATATGGATGATATGTCCAAATGTGTGGCTAGAGGAGGGCCCTATCAAGGCATGCATCAACCAAGGCACTTTTAAGTCATCATGAGAATGAGTCAAGGAGTCTTCGAGGCTTTATGCTACAGTTCTCTTCTGTAAACACTTATGCTGGCAGTGAACTACTGTGTGTCATTAGACCACCTTGGAGCTAGGACAGGCACAGGAATAGATCTGAATTAGTGAAGGATGACAGAATGGGAAGGTACTCTATTGTCAGGTCTTCTCTAGACCTCACCAGCATATTTGGCTATCACTTTGTTTAAGTATCTTCCCATCCCTTGGGCAATGACTTATCTGTGATTGCTCTATGACCATATTATCTTTTATCAGGCCCCACTCTGACTCACCCTGCCCTGTTCTGTACCTAGGAGCATGTTCCCAGGAAGTGGGGACTAGTCATCAGTTTCAGCACACCAAGGTTCAAAGGCATTGTTAACACCCCTGGGTGAGATCCTCTTACTGCCTGGTTTAGACCTGTGCCAGAGAGCAACCACGAAGTCTGCTACTATTGTCAGTCTAAACTCCTACACTTTAAAATAGTCCCTGCAATCTCTAACACAGCTATGAGGACTACATAAGTTTTTACCTCATTGTCACACTATACCTTTATTTTTCTCATGTAAATACACATATTTGTGAAAACACACAGCAATAACTGTAATGAAATATGAAAACTCTAGAAACAAGAGTTTCCACTACCATTAAAAAAAAGATGTCTACGGTTTGGAGTTTTTCACTGTTTCAGGTAATCACAGTCCTAGTGCTTGTGCTGAAAAATATATGCAAGACTGAAATCTTTTTGAACAAAACCAAGCTGGAAAACAAAACGACTATGTATGTGTAGGTATCTGCATACAGACGTGCCTAAATCTGGCAGTGTGTGTTTGCAGATATGACTATCTCTCCCTTTGTATGACTATACATTGAGATACATGCAGTCAGTGTGAGTATATACTACATTTAGTTAAAAAATAAAGACTTCTATTCATATCTGCCTTGATAAATGCATAAATGTACAGACAGTTTCTTGGCCACATCTACAGCATGCTTGACAGATATGGTCACCTCATACCAGACCTCACCTAGACCTGGGGCAAAGACAAATCCAGTTTGATTGATTGGGATATTGTGTATTCATTCATTAGTCCAGGCTTTGGCAGACAAGACCTGGCAGGTATGTTCTTGTAAGCAGACGGCTTTCCTGGTGTGGTCTTGGCTTTTCTGGCAGCTTAGCTGTGAAATTTTATACACTTCTGTGGCAGGGATTAAGGCTATCAGGACTCCAAGATTTCTCATATATTAGACAGCATATGCAGATCAAACCCCGTGCTGTATTCCCTGTCCCTAAGAAAGTGAAGTCTGAATTGGTGCTTTTGGGCTGTCCTGTGTAGGGTGGACTTGGGCCCATTTTTCAGTTTCTTTTTACAAAGAAAACACCTAGAATCTGCAGTGAGTCTCATGTAAGTATCTCTTCCAATTGATTTCAACACTGTCCCCCAAGCATGGGCTGGGTTTTAATACGCCCTCCAGAGAGAGAATTAAAATGAAAAAGAGAACCAAAATTGAGGACCAGAAACCAACCCAAAAATTTCACTAATAATGTCTGATTTATAAATCGATTGCATGTCAGAAGTACAGGTTTCCAGTTTTTAGAGATAACTCATCATTAAGGTTGGTGTTAAAATCTGTAGGCTGAAAAACTTTGGTTACTGAAGCAGACAGCAGAGGAAAACAGCTCATATTGACCATTTAAATTGTTTTTTTTCATTCATTATTTTCACTAGATCATAAATCCACCATTTTGTAAACTTGCCAAGAAAAATGTAAATTGGATCATTCTGCAGAGGACAGAACTTGTTCAATGTGAGGAAAGTTCATCAGTTAAAAAGTACCAACGAGATCAAATTAAAATAAATGTTTTCAAGCCTTACTTTCAGAAAACTTATTTTATAGTATTTAGATGGTAAAAAAATGCATTCAAATCCACTAGAAAACTCTTTATATATTACCAGAGTGAAATAAAATGCCTTATTATTAAATAAAAACTAGGACTAGAATTTTGAGGTGGTTTTCTGTAGTTGTAGATTGCTGGTGTATGAAGTGCAAAACAAGAATTTGATGAATTTGGTCTTTCCTTTTAAAGAAAGAGTTAATATAAATTATGCACTTACACTTTTAAAGTGTCCAGATATATTAGGCTTTGAGAATGAAAGCAAAGCATATAAATATTGCTGGTCTGCTTCTTTTTTTTTTTTTTTTATAATTCAGTCAACATGTAGTCTTTGTTTTTAATTAAATAAAGCTGACAGTACTATAGTCTCTGCACTCCCATTCTTCCAATGCCAGATCAGAACTAAGCACAATTTTAGACTCTGAACCTGGAACAGCTTAGATTAATGCTTGACTTGGTGGGTATGATTTGTCTGTTCAGTGGGTTGTCTTCAATACAGCTTCTCATTCTTCAAGGAGTTAAGCAGGCCTGTAAGTAATTACAAGCATAAAAAATGAAAACATTTATTGAGGTCACTATGACATGGCAAAGGAGGGAGATCAATATTCTTTTGAGGGGACACAAAGTAGTTGTATTATTATTGAATAATTAAAAATTACTAAATGATTCATTCTTTGTTTTGCTTTATTCGTTCAATGTTTAATAGGTAGGATTTTCTGCTACTTGATTAAAGACAACTACATTTCCTGTGAGAGCATAGCTAAAATTATTGTGCACCATTATCAAATAAAAGATTTGATAAAACAGGCCTTTTGCAACTGCTTACTGAACATACGTAATTTCTGCAAGTGAGATCTTTACTCACTGTGTTTCCTCTAGTATCTTGGATGAATAATCTTCCCACTGTACTAGGAATGGATGTTCTATAGCTACTTACCGTTTGGGTTTAGTAACTTTTGGGGTGTGATTGGTCACACGCTATTCTTTTTTTCATTGGATGCCTAAATCGTTTATGGTTCAAAGACAAAGCTTTCCCATTTGCTGTAGTTGGTTCTGGATCACACTTCTGGAGGAAACTTAATGGAACATAGTATAATTCATACACAAATGTGTTCACTGAGAATTGTTCCTATTGCCAACAACAGCAGCATACAAGGCAGTAGGTATTGTAGCAAAGCTCCTACAATTCAGTAGACTCACAAACACAATATAATAACAACCCTACCAGTAATTTCAGAGAACAAATCTCCAACCCAAGGGAACTTGAAATTTTTTAATTTAGTAGTAGTAATAGTAGTACTAGTTGTAGTATTAACACTAATATATATTTAGATAGCCAAGAAAATGGTGAAAATTATTACCTCAGATAGCAGCAAATTAAAAAATTAGTGTGGTTCGTTATTTATTATAACTACACTAATTTAAGGGAATCCACTTATATTTTGTAGTTATGTTGAGATAACTGTATGTGCAATTGACTACTCAGGTATAAAAGACATATTTTCAAAAATTGCTAGAACAGTTGTTATGTAGGTAATCAGATATTTGTGCATCAAAGGACAGACAAGGCCACAAATAAAATGTAGTTGTGTAGATTGGAATAGAGATAAGGATAACATGCCCTGCTTATTAAATACATGTTTGATAGATGAATGCTGCATCCTCAAGTGAGATTTATGAAAAGCCCATAGAAGAATATTTTTACAAACCAGATGAAAGTACTGTAGTCTGCTTGTTTAATGCATAAGCTTTTCTCTTTTTTAGGATGACTAGCACAAAAGCCTTGTTTTTTAGTGCTGCACCAGAGTATGTGTAGCTAGCATGGAAAATTCTGTGTAAATAATGCTATAACAAGGATGTGTTCCCACAGTAAAATTGGACTCCCTGCTATATGTTTGTATTTAACTTTGTTCACTCGGGACAAATGTTTTTTAAAAAGCAGCTATTCCAGGGAATTGGTGTTTGACAGGCAGGGCTGTCCCTGGAATTGGCTACCCCTTGGAGTACTGAAATAAGAGAGCTTTGGTTAGTGAATGTCATTGTATTGCCAGTTCATCACCTGTTATTATGTGAGCAACTTATCAAAGCAGGGCTGCATAGCCCCCATGGAGAAAAACAACATCCTGACATGAGCAGACTGGTTTATTTTGTATCCAATCTAAATAAAGAAAGTTGAAGAGAACTCAGAGATCGACTGTCCTTCCTACCACCAACTACAAAATACATAAAGCCAGTGATGACAACTTTTCCCTCTTCATTGCTTTTCTAAAGAGCAGAGGCTTGTCTGAAAGGCAGTAGGGCAAGGGGAAACTTAGGTCCTTTTCACCTTGTGAGCACAGATGAGGACCAGACAGACCAGTTTGATGGGACATGATAACCTGCTGCTTTTGACTGACTGCCAATGTCAGCCCATTCTGGAAATAGGAATGGGCCCTGATCAGCAGAGCTGGCACACGCACAATGCTGTTTGCAATAGTGGCATGGCAGCTGTGCCCTTGCAAAGCGTTGGTGCATCCTGCCTGCCACAAACACCAAGGCTGCAGGAGGCCTTGCTACACTACCACTTCTCTTCCTTTCTCGTCTCTCTTTAGTTCCCAGTTATGTGGACTATGAGTTAATGCCATAATTGACCCCACCTAATTAATCCTCTAAACTCTTCTCTCTTAAGTGCATCAGTAGCCCCATTTCGCAAATAGTGAAAATGAAATAGATCAAGTGGTTTGTCTATGGCCACTGAAGAACTCTCTACTGGTTGGGCTCAGTCCCAAACAGACATGCAGGACTGACTCCAAACATGCAGTACACTATTCACTCAAACAGTTCTATAAGCACCAGTTGCAGTGTAACTTTTTTCTCGTACCTGGTTTTTGGTTTCTCTTCCTCAGCTAAAATTTTCTTTTTAATAGATAGTGGGGAAGAAACTGTGAAAATTTCATGCAGGAACATAGTACTAGAGAGACCTGTGAAAAGAATTTCAGGGCACATTTACTTGGGAAAGACAATAGTACCTTCCAAGGTCAAAGGCTAATTCTGGACTGAGAACTGAGGCACAAAGATCTTGAGCTGCTTACCCCTAGGGAGGCTGTGGCATTGTTGGGAACTGAGCCCATAATTTCTGAATTCTAGTCAAGTTCCATAGCCACAGGATGACTCAAAGACTAGCTGTAACCTACAACTGCCCCTGCCCAAGAATTCAGTCAGGCGCCTCGTGATCAAGGAGAAGAAGTTTATTACTTTTGATGAAGTACAGATAAATTTTTAAATAAGTGTTTTAGTCAGTAGGAACCAAGTAGTTTTCCTTCAATGAGACATAACCTGGCATACTACATTATCTTCTCTTCCAGAGCACTTTGCTTCCTCTTCTGGAGCTCTGTGAGTTTTTGAGGTTCCATCCAGTCTTGAAGGCATATGGCAAAGCTAGGTCCCCCCGATCCAAGACAGAGATGAACCTTCTTTAGGAAATGACTTATGTTCTCTTCTCTTGTGTTATGACAGAGTTCGTTTTCCAGGATTTATAATATGTCAAGATATTTTTAGGAAATAGCAGCACATGCCAAACTTTTGCCAGAGTGTTTTATGACCCTTATGGTGAGGCCTTCTTAAGGGGAAGAACATTAGCAAAAAATGGTGTAGAATTCCAACAGAGAAGTATTAAAACATATATATATATATATATATGATTAAGTATTATGTCAGAATAAGCCAATCAACACATCCTTTATAAAACTGGTATTCCTGGGGGGAAAACCCAACAAAACAGTACACACACAAAGAAGCTTAATAATTTTCCAACAACAGATTTTACTGGAGGGCTGTCCACTACAGAAGATTTCTTAGTCTTTAACTTTGCCTAGTACAGTGCCTGGCTTCCTTACAACAGACAAAGGTGATCAAACCCCACTGGAACCAACTACTTCAGCAGATTCCTGGCCTTGAACTCACAAATGTTCTCACCAGCTAAATATAATGTTAAATGGTTAAATACCATGCTAAATTAACAACAGCAACAATCAGAAGGAAAAAGAGGAAGAGCAAGGAAACAAACTGGAAAAAAAAAAATCTGTTTTTAATGTACAGCTTTAAAGCTGGCCATGTTGAATGGAACTTTGAGCAACCTGGTCTAGCAAAAGACATCCCTGCCCACATTGGAGGGGCTGGAACTAGATGATCTTTTATGTTCCTTCCAATCCAAGATATTCTGTGATTTTTTTGATTCTATGAATTTTCATTAAGAACACTTTTTCTTTGAAACTAAATCAAATTCTTCCATGGTCAAGGTGTAGTAGTATTACTTACTACTTTGTAAGTAATACTACTGCACCTTGACTTACTTACAGCCTTTTTCATCCTTCAGATTATTTTTCTTGTGAAGCAGAATTAAAGGAATAGGAACTTTCAGCAAAATATCATGGACAAAATCTTACAGAGTCAGATTACTTTCCCCTTCACTTTTATGTGCACTAATGCTTCCATGCATAGAGGATAGAATTTGTATAAGGCACCTCTTTGAATACACACTGTAAGGTCAAGCCTAACAAAAAGCTGTTATAAGTATCAATTCTATCAGTAAAGTGGTATAGGACAGTTCCAGACAAAATCCAGGGCACTAGAGCTTAGTATTGTGGCTGAAATCTGAATTAAACAATAGGCTCTATTTTCCATAAATTTCTTTCCATGCTTCATATAGTGGAGAAGATTGCATCAATACTGCTACTTCTGATCTTAAAATTAATATGACAAACTTCATGGAAAAGTTACTGAAAGAAAGGGAAGAAAGAAAAAGTGAAGGGAGAAAGAATGAAAGAAAATTATTCTGTTCCCCAGTCTAGAAGCAGTGCTTCGGTGAGAAACTTAAGCACTTGCTTAACTTTTGTTGCATACGTGTTTCTATTAAATTCAATACACTCTGCTGAATAAGACAGCTCGTTTCCAAAACTTCAATTTGTGATGCACTTTAAGAAGGAAAAATATTGAAATTCAGGTTTGCCTGGCACACCAGGCTGTCATTAATCTCACATGGCAAGGCCACAGTGTCTTTAATTAATAGAATATTACATTACTAAAACTAAGAATGAAAATTATAGCTTTTTTCCTTAACTTTCATATGACACCTGACCACTGCTACAGGGAATATTTAACTGGAAATGAGTTCATATAATAGTCACATATTGAAGAGATAAAACAAATATTTGTACAGAAGAGTATGAAATATGCTTACCAAAACATATTTACAGTATTTTTAATAACATAAAGTTTTCATGAATAATCAATTGACATTAAAAATGACAGGATAGATTCAGCACATACTCATTCTACAAAATAGTGTACTTGAGTGGCTAGACGCAATTGAATTTTCGCCAGTGCTTTGCATAAGAAACTGTACTGTCATATTCAAGGTTACTTAATGACAGTGCTCTGGTATTTTCTCTGTTTAGGGTAGGTTCTCTGTACATCCATATGGGGCTCATCAAAATCTACCGTGGAGTGACTGATCCACATTTTGGCTGAATACAAGAGCAACTGAACTTTTTCTGTGATGCTGTAAAATGAAATGAGTAATGTTACAGTCAAAAGTAATTTACAGTCTGTAGATTTAAGCCTTGTTTATATACATAGTTGCTGCAGTTTAATTAAACTGGTGCCAACCTCCATTTGGACATCCTTCTGTTTTAGTTGGTTTAGTTTAAGCCTATTTTAAGTGACTTACAAATAACCCAAAATATGAGGGTCCACACAAAACCTTCTGTACTATCTTAACTAAATGAATTTAAAGTCAGATTTTTAATTGACATCAGTACTGCTCAGCAAACAGCCAAGTCTCAGATACAGAAGGGATTATATGAAGTGATGCAAAGGATGAAGGTCCACCTGATATCTATTAGTGGTAAGTGCAATGCAATAATTTAGAAGCAAGTGCTAAAGGAATACAGATGGAAGACATTAAGCGAAACTAACAATAATTACAAAGACTAATAACGAGAACAGAAAAACTCAAATGAGGTTGAACCAGACTCATGGCCTCATGTGTGCTTTCTGTGTGCTGGCCACTTTCAGCCAAATCCAGGGTAACTATAGGTGGGTACGTAAGGCTGTCTTCTCGAGATTCATATCACTGCCTTTTGTGATGATAAAAGAAAATCTGGAAGATGGAGGAGACTGTGGTAGAAGCAGCAGGCACTAGGATGGGATTTCATTAGGCTCCCTGGTTTGTTATCTCTGCTTAGCACATCAACAGCACCTGCTGGTAAGAGACAGCTTTTTCAGACAGAAGACTTCAGTTTCTTGCTAACTCACATTCCCCTGGGGCAGAATGGAAGACATATATTTAT
This sequence comes from Monarcha castaneiventris obscurior, assembly GCA_026261815.1. NCBI lineage: Eukaryota > Metazoa > Chordata > Aves > Passeriformes > Monarchidae > Monarcha > Monarcha castaneiventris. The sequence goes on from JAMPIT010000894.1 coordinate 13,410,929, forward strand.
AGCAGGCAATAAAGGATATGCATAAAGTCTCTTTGGGTCAGCCAAAGACATTTTATTGAATCAAATTACTTTGGATTTCCCTGAAAAATCTGTAAATCCGGTCTCCCTAAGTATATTGGCAAAAATTCTTCATCCTGACGGCAATAATGTACATCTGCACAAGAAGCTACCAAAGGGTTCCTACAGGCTATTGCTTTTACTTCTTGTGAGCTCATTCACTTCCCTCATCCCATCATCACTAACTGTGGAAGCAGGATGCCAGTACATCATGTCAGAATTTTCCAGAAATATAAGGACTGGTACATACTTTAATCCCATCTAATTCAACAGTGGTGGTTTGCACTCACTGCCAGATAGCAAATACTCAAATTTCCATTGATGTTAGGGGGAAGTTGTGTAGGCTCTCTCATAATGCAGGAGAGAAGGGCTACTGAGGCATGGAAAACAACAGCCCAGTGTGAGTCAGCATGACTGACAGTATGCCCACCTATTGTTCCTGGATGTTGCTGGTTGTTTCAGGACAAAGCACGCAGTCTAGCAGGGCCTTCCAGAAGCTGATCAAATCAAGACATGATCTTTTCAAACCATTAAAAAAGAGAATCAAACCAGCTGGACTTTCCTGATAATTTAGTATATTACATTTATCTCATGGACATATACATTTTGTTTTAAGTGGTAGCATTTAAGAAGTTGAAGAGCTGTAATATGGATACTTCAGAATACCATTTATGCACTGTAGGGTCCTCAGCATACCTTGCTTCAAAAAGGCCATACGAAACATGAAAGTATCAGACTGTATCAGGAAGGCACATACACATCAACTCACAATTATCCATATTGATGTAAAAAATTAAACATTTTCATAAATGAAAACATTCACTTAAGAATGATTCTCAGATGTTTTCCTAGCAAATAGCCTACAAGTCTGGAACAGAATGTCTATATTATATAAACTTTCTAAAGACACCAAAACCATCTCACAGGTTATCACAGAATGGTAGCTGAAAGGGGACACTGGGTAATTGCATTTGAAATCTGTTGGTTAGGCAAGAGTTTCTGTGGTAAAGACATCTAAGGAAAGTGTTTGATTAGCTTTACAAATTGACAATCATGTTGAGATCTGTATGAAATCAGACCCTGATACTGTCTTCCTTGCCCTAATGTAATTTATGTATTTGATGGCCTTGGCCACTAGAGAATACCTACTTACAGCATAACCAACTAGAGTCAGGTGCAAAGAAAAACAATTAACACAGACTTCATAAGAATTTGATTTTCTTTACTAAGCAACAAAGAAAAGGGGATCAAATCCTATCATTGTATTGACCTTAACAATAAATATGCCAATGTATTAATGCACTGTTGGAGTGCAATGAATAACAGACTACCCTGCTTTAAATAGATAAACAGGTAATGGTTAGGACTGTCTCCTATGCAAAGTCATATGTTATACAAACATAGTCATAAAACAATATTGCAAGCTTTGTTTTAATCAAGACTAGTATTAGGACATATACATTCCTTTGTCAAGACTGCTTCTGTCTTCAGGCAATTGCATTTTTACACTTGAAAGAAAAGGAACAAAAAAGATATTGAGCTGTCTAAAGTTTTTTGCCTATATTATTCTTTCAGACATATTCAGTATGGGCAATCCACTGTGCTGCAAAACAAAAAGCTATCATATGTTAAGGCAGGACTGAACCAAAAGCCAATTAATATATGCCAATAAACAGAAGTCTGGAAAAATCTTAGTTCTAGATGCTCAAGCCCATTTCTACAAATTGCTTATGTAATCTAAAAAAGGATGTGGTTCTGAGTGTCCAGACTTGAGAGAGGTCATTTTATTGCATTGGCAAAGGAGATGATCTATTTTGTGTCTGGCTCAAACTCTGTTGTGCATGTATCCACTTTTCAAACTAATATGTCAGCCTTTAGGGAGGAGAAGGCAGTGGTGCACATCTTCTTGGTCATGTGGATGCTTGCTTGAATCCTAATCAGGATTCCTTAGGATTATACTATTTTTTCTCTTTGGCCACAACAGCAGTGAAACTGCTGATTCCTTCCAAATCTGGCAACAGAGAAGTGTGAGCCCAGGGGCAATAATAGAAGAATGCAGGGTGATTTTTTTTTTTTTTTTTTTTTTTTTACATTTTTCTAGAAAGGAATATTGAAAGGTGGGTGGAAATTATTTTACCTCAGAGGATTTGCATTCATGGTTCTGGGCTTGTCCTGAAACAACCAGCAACATCCAGGAACAATAGGTGGGCATACTGTCAGTCATGCTGACTCACACTGGGCTGTTGTTTTCCACGCTTCCCTCTCTCAGTCTGTTTTACTGTGTCTTACATTTGGACTGCAAGCTTTGGGGGAAGAGGTGGAGTTGGAGAATCTGATCCATGTTTGCACATTGCCTAGGATAAGGACAGTGGGATACATTGTCAGGCCTGCTGGGGGGTTACTACAATATTATCTCTGCTGACATCAAGGCTGACAACAGTGACACTATATGCAGGTAATTAAAACACAGAAAGATCCAAAACCATGTGGTGCTGAGTCATTTTCCTTCCTCTTGATTTGAATGAGAATGCAACAATCAAACACAGGAAACTCTAAGCCTGCAGGCTTAAAATGCACAAAAAAAAGTTTGTTTTGATGCAGCAGAAAAATTAAATTGTGGAACTCATTGTCATGTCATGTCATGTAAAGATAGCTAAAGCAAAAAGACAGTTAAGAATGGATTAGATAAATTTATGGATGATAGGACCATTGGTGTCTATTAAGCTCAGTGGGGTAGATGCAAGTCCAGGCTCATGAAATTCTTCAGATTATGTCAGCAAGAAGTTGGGCAGTAATACCTTGGGAGGATCTCTTCGTGTAAACCCTGCCCATTTTAATTTCCTGGTGGTTTATCATCTACTCATCACTGTTATAGAATCACAGAATCATAGAATATGCTGAGTTGGAAGGTATCCATGAGGATCATCGAGCCTGACTCCTGGCTCTGCACAGAACACCCCAACTATCAAACCATGTGCCTGAGAACGTTGTTCAGATGCATCTTGCACTCACACAGGCTTGGTGTTGTGACCACTTCCCTTGGGAGTCTGTTCCAGTGCTCACCCACCCTCTGGATGAAAAAATTTTCCTGATGTCTAAACCAAACCTCCCCTGACTCCACTTCATGTCATTTCCTCAATTCATGTTACTGGTCATGAGAGTGAGGAGATATGGGCAGAAGAGTAGCCCTAACAGAATAATGTTCAGACTTCAGCCTGAATCAATATGTGTTCTTATAGTCTTACCTGCCTGTGCTTAAAATTTAGCCAGATAGGACCAAGAAAGTATATTGTGGTTTTAAAACTGCATTATTTGCCTATTTCAGTCATGGTCTTAGTACTTTTTTTCATACATATGATTATTGTACCATGAGTGTCACAGAACCACAGTACAGCAGAACAGTTGAGGTTGGAAAGGACCTCTGGAGGTAACCTTGACCAACCCTCCTGCTAAAATAGGGACAGCTAGAGCCAGTTGCCCAGGACTATATCCAGACAGCTTTTCAATATCTCCAAGGATGGAAACTCCAAAAATTCTCTGTACAAGTTGTGCCAGTGCTTGGTCACTCTCACCAAGCAAAAACCTATATCCTGATGTTCAGACAGAAACTCTTGTCTTGCAGTTTTCCCTCTGTGTCTGGTCCTGTCACTGGAAACCACTGATAAGAGCCTGACTCCATCTTCCTTACACACTCTGTTCAGATATCTGTACACATTGGTAAGATCCCCCTGAGCCCTCTCTTCTCCAGGCTGAACAGTCCCAGCTCTCTGTGTTTTCTTATGAGAAATTCTCCAGTCCCTTAAACATCTTCATGCCACTTACTGGACTGTTTCCAATAGCACCATGTCTCTCTCTTTTACTGGGCATATTTTTCTGCTACTGGGCAGTCCAGAACTGGATACAGTGCTCCAGGACTGGCCTCACCAGCACTGAGTAGATGAAAAGGTTCACCCCATTTTGGAAATATTTTGTCTAATGCAGCCCAGGATACCTGTAGACGCCTTTGGGGAGAGGTGACATTGCTGGCTCATATAAAAAGATGTAGATAGCACGTAGGAGAGCACACATCGTCATAAGCATTCTAGTAGGCTTTTGCTTCCCATGTATGGCCAATAGTGTTTTTGCAATGATAATGTAAACATGCATATATTGTGCTGTGCTATGCTAAGTAGCCAGCTCAGCTACAGGATGCATGTAGAAGAGTCAAATATTGCCCAATGCCAGCATCATTTTCGAGGTAAAGTGAGCTGCTCTATCTTTACATAGGTTTATTCGTTGGTTTCTGTGAGGAGACTGCCAGCAAGGCTGACAATTAGTGCCAGTTGGGGTGGACTTCTGGAGTTGGCCAGTAATTTAATTTCTGGCTAACAGGTGTCACTTGGAAGTCTGGAAACTTTGTGGTCTCATAACTCTCCCTTTCATCCCCATTCTAGCCCTGCCATTTCACTGGGCTGTTTCATCAAGGAAAGCAATTATAAAAGCTGATAGCAGTTTTCTCTAAATTGTTGGCAGGGAGCCAGCATTATGCTGCGGAGGTGCGGTGCACTGCATCAAGTGGTTGCACTGAGTGACGCTCTGTAATGATGTGATGTGGCTATGTGATTAAATACTGGCTTCCTGCCGAAACATTCTCCCTGGGAAACAATTGTCACTGCACTTAGCATCTCTCCCCATTTGAGTGAAATGTGCCCTGCTTTTACAACAAGGAAAAGGCTTTTATTGCTGAGGGTGAAAACCTGATGTCTTTGACTGGTGCCTTCTTTAGCTAAACTCCTTCCAAGGCCAAGGACATGAAGGTTTGGTCTCAGGAAGGTTTTGTCTTTCAGTCAGATACCATTAAAAATAGTGAAGAAAGCCTACAGGAGGGAAAACTCCATTTATGCTGTTGTCTGCCTACTCCTTCCACTTGTTTCCATCTTCCATCTTCCATATACTTTCCACCATCCTTAATCCAGGGCCTTAATCCAAACACTTTCTGAGTAAAAGATAATTTTTTAGGGTCTGCTTCTATATTTGCTAGGACTCAAAGGGACCACTCAAACAGGCTCTAACATCCCACAAAAAATATGGGCAAAGCTCATTTCTGTGAGATTCAGTGCTCCCCTTTTCACCTCTTCAGCAGCCTTTCACTCTCAGATGCTCCCAGACCTCTGTCAGACTGGTTATTGAATGATAGGAGATTCCTGTATTTTATGAGAAAGAAGTTTACGTTCCAGCAGACTTGATAAAGGAGAAACCTCCTTCTATTCAAAGATGAGACAATGCCAAAATAAAACTAGTGGTCCTTTACTTATCTTAAGCTCCCTTGAAAATGCTGGCAGAACAACAAATCTCCTTTGTGTTCATAAGAAACCCACATGCAAGGTAAATCCAAACCTCTGTCAATTCCCTAATTAATCCCTATTGACCTATTAGCTGTTAGGGACAAAGCAGCTACTCTGGACTCCCAGGACCCAGTGGAAATACATCTCTTGCACTGAGCCAAAGCACTCATGGTCCTTGAGAGAGCAAGGTCTGAATCGGAGAAGGAAAAGATGGGACACCTCTTTTATACAGCTAGCACCATCTAGTGACAGCTGCTAAAGGGACCTCCAGTAGGCCAGAACATGAGAACCTAGGTTCTGTGAGACAAACAGAAATGCAAAAGTTTGCAAAAAAGAAAAAGCATTACCTGCCTGCACTGTCCTACCTTTATCAAAACAAGGCCCACATACTGAGTTTCATGTATGTCTTCTGCAGGCATAAGGTTGTGATCACATGTGATCTACAAAGTCTCTCCACAAACACACAGCTGACACGTGCTTCCAATATTAGCAAGCAGGTCAAGCTTGCCATGCACACTGCTCACATGTTGGGCAGTGCAATCAGTCCTGGAGGCACTGATAGGTCTGTGTAAATGCACAATACAAAGACAAGACCTGAAGCAGAGCCAGAAGGAAACCTCCGAGGCACGGACACCATTGGCAGGCAAATCTGCTGTTCACACATGTACAGAAATGTGAACAAACCCCTGCTCCATCAGTGGGACACAACTGTGTTCTTACAGGATACCGTACTTTCTTAGACCACTAAAAAGTATGATTGTATGAACACACATGATTCCTGATTCTCAGTGAAGAGTGTGTCTTTTATGCAGCGGGAATTGTGAAACTTCATGGCACATAACAATCCACCAGGGTCATGTTGCTAACTGTTGCCTTTGGAAATTATGGGTAGAGTAGATGTTAATATTTTTCTTGGCAATTAATTTATTTTCTCCTTGCAATATTCTCTTGAATACTCTTTACAAAACCTGCCTTGATATCAATAAAGAGGATGTTTATCATGCAGTGAAATAGGCAACACTTCCCTAAGACTTCCTTCACAAATAAACCTAACTTCTCCTCTCAGTTACAATTTTTCTGCCATTTTGAGTTAAATTTGAAAAATATCCTTATACCATTTTAGAATTCTGTTCTTTCTCTCATGTTACTTCAGGAAGTAAAAGGCTCAGTGTCCCTACTCATTAAGAAAAAATTGGAACATCATAACTGCCTCCACATTTATGGCTAAATAAGTGAAATATATTATATTATTGTAATTTTTATATTGATATTATTTGAACAAAAACTTCATAAGCAGCAAATACTTACATTACATAAATTAATTTTCATTTCATCTTACTCTACCACCTTTCAGACGCAGTACTGGCTTATGACAAAATGAGCCTAGCCAGACAAAAGAGATTTCCCACATATTTAAAATGGATCATATTCTTAGATAGGTATAATATGCCCCATATGAGAATCTGACCTCTAGATTTGAGAATAAAACATTCACTATAAAGAGGTCATCACTTTCTTCATGAGGTTTTTTTTTTCATATAGGTTCTAAATAAATGATTCTGTGATTTATTTAAATATTATCTTTTTGGATTGTTGTACAGATTTTGTATGGAAAAAATGTGACTAATATATAACATCATAATGCCTTGACACACCTCAGGGCATATATGTCCAGAACAGCCCAAGGAACTTTAATATTAGCTTTACAGCCCAAAGTAGGTCTGCTGACAACTTATGATGCATGAGGGATCTAGCCCAAATGTCCCCAGTACACTCCTTGGAGAGAGGTGTTCACTCATTTCTAATGTAGACTTCTGTACACATCATCTAAATTTTGATCACAATCTTTTCTGTTGAATGTTCATCCAGAACAGGAACTTCAAGACAGAAATGAACAAAAAAAATAACCCTTTATTCTAAAATAACACATTGTGGATTGCTATGATTTTTTGTCTTAAAAAGACCTTTGGAGAAAGGGACTACCTTCATTTTTTTCAACTTTACTGCATAATTCCAAATTAGAGGCCTTGCCAGACTGAGTACTATAACTCAGCTTCTATCAAGACTTTGTAAGTACATGCATGGATGATTATGAAGGCAAAAAAAAAAAAAAAAGGGGAGGTGAGCCTCCAGCTCTAACACTCTCTCATGTCATGGCTGTTGCTTGTCATGCAACTGCATCACTGCCTGCACTGTGCATGAACAGAACTGTTGTTCCCTTCATGGCAGAAAAATTACCCCTTGATGCCAAGCATTTAAACCAGGTGTCAAAAAAAAAAAAAAGAAAAGAAAATTATATCCTACTTGACACTGGACCAGAATAAATTCATTTGCTATTGATTTCCTTATTCAGTAGCTTGATCTTCCTTACTCATTTCTCATACACAAATGGGAACCAATATGCCTCTTCTGCATAAAAAAAAGAAATTACAGTATTAATCAAAATCAGATAAATGAGGCAAAAAGCTCAACCCTGCCCTTGTGCCTAACTAATTATTTTGAACAGCTCTGGTCTGTTCACCTCTGTGCTGAGTTGGTAATGTATCCCCCTTTGGTCGATTCAAGATCTCTAGCAACACCTATGGGAGAGTCTTTAATTAATCCTCTGTTACTGTTGTAATTGCATTATCCTGAGGGAAAGCCTGACTAGCCAGGAATATTATTTTAAACGTATACTGTAAACAACATATGTCCTCAGGAGAGTTCAGTTAATACAACCATTTTGACCCTTTCACTGCTGGGTGCTTAACAGTTTATTTTCATAACCACTAAAAAGGACTTTTTCCTTTTCATGTGGGGCTATTTTGTCTTCATGCTTAAAAACTATATAGTGCAATTACATATCTACCCACTAAATAAAATAATTGCTTGCAGGCTGCTCAAAGTATTTCCTACTAAATGAAGGGGGCATTGACATTTTTCTCTGTTCCAGTTTACTGTCTCATTATGAAACACAGCCCTTTGTGAAAACAGATTTCTCTAGCAGTGGCATAACCTCTGCCTCTGTTGTACCTTCCATACATGCTGCAAAGCAGTATTATATAGCCCAGCAGGATCACCTCGCTCTCCTCATTTCACTCACACATTTGATATAAAGGCAGGGTTACACATCCTTTGGAGCAAGAGAGCAGGAGCCTGGAGTGCTGCTCCCAGACTCACAGTTCTTCCATGAATTTTATCAATTGTAATAAGTTAAAATATTTTGATGTCTAAAAATATGAGGACTTTTAAAATATCCCAGACTTTGACCAAAATTAGAAAGTAATTAATTTTCAGTGGTGTTCTCTGGGCTTCATTTCACAAGCTTTCTGTTGTCAAAAAAGACATGCAACTTCCTTTGCTTTCTCATGGCAGAGATGGGCAAAGTATCGCCTGCTATTTCACCAGCACTCTGGGAAGCTGTGCTGTGGCAGAGATTTTCCCATGGAAAGTGTTATGCAAGTACTTTTAGCAAGGACATGAACAAGAAGTAAAATTGGACTTTAAGGCTGTTTTTTATTAGATGCCTTGACCATTTTTTACTTCCCTGATGTACAGATACCAGGTGTGACAGGTGCAGCATAATGAGATCAACATATTAGATTAAATGTAGAAGATTAAGGAAGGTCAGCCTCTCACACAATTTTTAAAGCTTTCACTTATTTTAGGCACAAATATTACCTCTAAAATATGGATGGATATGCCTTGCTTTCTGATTTCAAGTAATTACGTGACAGCCACAGCTGGTCACTGATTTCTGCCCATTTCTCCTCCTAAATATTTTTCTTTCTTGTTTGTGAGACAACCACTCTATAAACAAAGCTATCTCATGAACACTCTCAGTGAACATTGTTCTGCTTTTTGAATCTCAGCCTATCCCAGGACCTTAAAACGTTCTTAACATGCATATTCAAATGAATGCTCAAGCAAACCTCTTCCTTCTCTTGCTCATTTTCTTTTTCTGAAGTGTGTCGATAGTCTTTCCTGAAACTTCTGAATGGATATTGTTTGCAGGACAGATATGATGAAATAAATCTTCTCAGTGGGTCAGTTTAGGAAATTAGACATTGATTGGATTTCACCCAGAAAAGTATGAGGAAAACATAAAACTACAGACAAACAAAACACAAGTGGCGCAGACTCAATGCCTAGAATGGATGGATTAAAAGGCTCCTAGGCTGAAAAGGACTAAGCTGAGCCCTTCCTCACAACTCTTCCCCTTTCCTCACAACTCTTCCCCCCTAAAGTATTATCTTTCCAAGGGAAAACAGGAAAGAAAGTAAACTACTTCAATGACTTGTATAATTCCAGAAAGGTACTGGATATCCGAGGGAAAAAAATGTTTTGTAGTGAAATCATATTTTCCACAGTGTGAGAAAAAGATCATGACCACAGTTAAATCATACAGGATTAGGCCATAATGTATGAAAAACCTTTTTACAAACAGAAATATTTTCCCTGGATTTAGGAGAAGGTTCCACTGTAATTAATTTATAAAAGAAAAAAGCAAACAGTACATTTCTTAAACTAACAGTCCTGAGAAGATAGTATGTGTATCTCTCTTCTGGAAAATTTATTAAGCATTAGGAAACAGGGGAGAGAGAGAAAGAGAGAGACCAAACTGAATCTTTCTGTTCTTGCCAGTTTTTGCTGCTGTGGTGAATTATCACAAACTTCATAAATGTAAGTGAAATGGGACCCTTGAAGTCTCAGTCACTTTATTTCAACAGAATGTAACCATATTCCAATTTGCACTTGAATTAATAGGAGACTACATAGCTTTGAAAGTCTTAAAGTGCATGTCACACCTATTATAACACATTTTATTAATCAGTGACTTACATTAAGAGAGACCATCCAGCCCAGAATTCTGCAACTCTTTCAGGAGAATAAAAAAAATAAAAATAAAAAAAAAAAAAAAGGAAAAAAAAACCCCAAAACAAACAGGCTTATTTGCTCTTTGCATACAGTAGCTCAATGATATCACAAACTGGCTCTGTTAAGCAGACACATTAGGAATGTGCTAGGCTGAACATTTCAGCTTTACTTAAATCAACTTCACTAATAGTTAATGTTAGATATTTTAAGAGCATTGAATGTTAGTCTTTTAATATCAAGGGCTTATTTTCTTCCACTCCTTCTTTCTACACATCATCCCTCATGTCCAAGCTCCATCAGAGCAAATGCATCCTATCTCCCTTTGATGTTGTCAAATATTAGGATTGGATTTTGACAATGTTGATATAGTGCTGTTAGTCAATATTCATTCATAGGTGTAACATGAAATGTTCAAGAAGCCCTTGTTACATGTTGGGAACACTAGTGATACACAGTGTGTTCCAATGGAAAAAAAATATTTTCTACATACAATCCGGAGCAATCCAGGCATCATCACTTTGGGTGCCCTGTTGCTGGTATATTTTCATGAAGTAGAGAAATATAAACATTTTTCTCCTATTCTTTCCATCTGAATGCCTGGGAGAACAGGACCATGCAATTGCTATGCATGTAATAGCAGTAGTATTAATAACTTCTGTGAGCATATATTATCCATATTCATTATAACAAATATAGACTAGAGAAACTATAAATAGAAATTGCTGTTTTGCTGAAATGCAGTGGGAATATTAGATCTACATAAGGAAAAGAGCAATATAAAAGGATTTGAATTGGCAACGAGTCCAAGTCTGGGAATGTTTATCCACATGAGCTTTGTCTGATAATATTTATGTACAGGAGGCACAGCAGCCCACAGAACTCTTCAGAAACTTTGGTGAGCCATTTGACACTACTTCCAAATGAAAAATAAATAATGTCTTGTAACCTGGATTCTTTTTATAGGTTTCTCTTTTTCTAGGACACACCAGTATCATTCTTGGCAAAACAATTCAATGGGTTTTGTTTTAAACGTTTGCATACAACTGTCAGGTTAAATTCTACCCTCCCAAACATGAGTGGCAAGGACTCATAAATGATAGCCTATGGCTAGTAGAGCTGGAAAAGACTCAACAGCACTGAATGTCCCAGTTCTATCTATACACTGGAGTGCTTTGTCCACTTCAAGTTTAACATGAGTCAAGCAACCAGATTTCTGTCTCCTCCTTTGGGAGCTGAACAGACTTTTCTACCAAAAAAAAGCTTTCCGATACAAATTCTAAACCTTCTTATCCTTAGATTCATCTCTTGTCTCCCTACTACCAAGTAGTATCAATAAACAAAATAACATGCAAAGAACCTGACCTACCCAAACTGTAATTTATAGCACTTTCCACAATACACTGTGCCAAAAAAGCAGGCAGACAATAAAGACAGTCATATATGCTTTTAATTTTGTTTATTGTTAATTTTTTTCATTCCATGAGGCCTCACATAACATCTGTGGCTGACCTTGAATTAAATTACACTCTCACTCTGCTTACATATCCTTAATACCCCAAACAAACAGGAGAACACAGAGCATGCCATTTCATCATCTTTATCACCTCTACATACAGCATCAACTGAAAAATTTCTTCTTGCTTCTTGTGGAACATTGACAAGCTGTTGAAATCTCTTACACCAGAAAAATGGGCTTTATTATACAAGAGACCGCTTCATAAGTGCAAACCTTTTGGGATGACAAAAAACCCACTGAATTCTCCACTTTCCACCAAAGCTGCCAGCAATTTCCTGGTTTTGGCAGACTTACTAACAAAATTCTGTTAGTGAAGGCAGAAATTCTAAGCCCAGGTCCAGTTGCTGCCAGTCTGCCACACAGAGAAAACAGATCTCAGCTTTCCACATCTGATCATTGTTTGAAGGGGCATTTAAAAGCTTACATTTGGGGGAATTTCTTTCTATAGTCAGAACATTTAATCCTACTGATATCCAATCCATTTTGAAAGAGAAATAAGTTTATGGTAAAGTCATTTCAAATTAAACTGTTGTATTATTTAATTTATTAGGTGAAAAATAAGGGCCTGATCCTAAGAGCCGTCAATCATCCTCAGAATGGAAGGCTCAAAACACATTGCTGAAAATATCTAGCACCTTCCAGGTTAGAGCCCTTAATGCTATTAAAAATGTTTTCGCTTGCCACACACAGAGAAATATGTGTGCTTTAACTAGTCTTAGACTTTCCAGGAATATATTCAGTACAGATTTACAGTGCTTTATAATGAATAAATTATCCTGTTCAGCTTTCATTGCAAAACTGCTCTCAGTGACTGAAGTTGGAGATGGAGATTATAGCAAAACAGAACAGATCTCCATACTTAACTTCCCACCCTGAGCCCTCATCTTTAGCATGTAAACGGTATTGTTTGAATGGTCAGAGACCTCTGATATGCTCAGAGATATCCACGGATTTTTTTATGAAGTGATGAATATAAGACAAGAGGGGAGTATTAGTTTCCAAGAAGAAAGGTACAAACAATTTAGAAAGAAAAGGTCCATATTTTTTTGACCTACAAAACCACTCAATGGGTTGATTTGATTTTCTCCCTGAGAGAAGCTATAGTATATCCACTTCCTTTATGAAAAACCTATCTTTTGCTTTGCAAGGAAGTGGTACAAGTCTCTGGGAATGTTTTCTTTGTGTAGAGGTCAGGGAACATGGCTGCTAGTCTAGACCTAACCTACTGGTTTTATAGACAGCCCATGGCTTTTCTCTCTGAAGAAGGCATGCTGAATTTTGTTCCTTGTTCATGGCACTACAAAAGAGGCATGTATCTGCCCCCACAGTTGATGCACTGCTACTGATTGCACTGTGCAGAGATACAAGCTGTGACGTGAATCAGTTGTGCCACTCACTGGCTTTAAAATCATTGTCGTATCATAAACTACACAGCACCTCAAAAGATTGATAGCTAAACATGGAAGAGGACAGAAGGAGTTCCAGAATTAAAAATAAATTCTGAGGCTTCTCTGACAACAGGAAATTTGTGCAGAGCAGGCTAAAGAGACATACAGTGTCTGGAGAAGAAGAATGTCCTGGAATAAAAATGCAAGATAAATATTTATAATATCATGGAAAACTTAATTGTAAGGGAATCTAGTTAGTACCTTAAAAAATCTGCCAAGGTTAATTTTTTTTCCTGAATTAAAAAATGTGTTGCTGCATTAAAAAATGTGTTGCTACAGAGGGGTAGGTAGCTTTCCAAATGTGTGTAAAAGTGTAAGAAACAAATAGTAGGAGTTTGAATATAAAAGACAAGTGCCTTAACTATGCATCTCCCAAATTATTCTGGTTTGCGGTTGTTTTTGGTTTTGTTTCTCTTACAGATGAAAGAAAAAGCCAAGTTTAGATTGTTTAAGGCTCAGTGAATAGGGTCCTCAAGAAACCCTGTCAACTATTTGGCTGAAGGATTGCAAGTATTTAGTTCATATGCGCTCAGGATTTAAAGAAGGATTTTTTTTTTTTCAGTTTTTCTAATACACTGAAATTTGTTCTGGATTCTTTGTATCAAAAACAGTCAAATAAACCCCACCTTCTTCTTTTTATGTATTTGCAGCACACACAGACAAATGAAAATGGAAAATAAAGATCAAGATACATATAAAATCTCAGGGCTTAGACTTTGTAAAGTACTTCTATCTAAATGCAGATTTTTGGAAAAACGTCGCAGAAAATTTACATCCAGCATGTAAATCCATGCTGTATGGAGAATTTCCAGTCAGAGTTCTTTTAACTAGAGTGAGTCTTGCATTTGGGTGTGTAGGAGAGCTGAGAAATGTCCTGTTTTCTAGGTATCCCTGGCCCAAGTTCAATGTAGCCAGTGTTAAGATTTTCTGTAATAACCCTGACTTGTAGGTTGGCTTAGATAGAAATTAGTCTCCTTCTTAATATGGTGATAAATTTGTTGCATGCTTACAACCATATTCAAAGCAGAACTACCAGTCAACAAAAAAAATAAGCTAAGAAATAACCAGCGAACATCATACTTGTCATAACTGCATTGGCTTCAAGGGTTTAGAAACAGTCCCAGCTCATTTTATTATTTAGAATTAGTGATGCAGGGCTCTATTTCAGCATAAGAAGCTGGAGGAGCAAGGAGGAGCAGTAGCAGAACACCTAGAAATTTGTAAAATCACTGGACTTCATGATGGGATCATTTGCATAGCAATACCAACTGTTCTTTTCCTGCCGGTACCTCTTACAGGTTACTGCAACAAGCAATCACTCCTTGGTGTATTTTAAACTGTTATGTTCCCAAACTTTTCTAGCCTTTTTTTCCCCACAACTAATTCAAATTAATATTTGGTGGTTTGCGGCACTGTCATGGTCCAGGTGTCTCCTGTGTTCTATTTGATTTGACAGCCATTATTTATTTTCTAGCTTTAGTTATTTTGTAAAATGACCTAAATATCTGCAACAAGTTGTGGGCATGTTGTCCATGCAACCTAGTTGTCCATGTTAATGGGACACTACATTTTTTCATGTATAAAGTCATCTCATCTACATATCAGGACAACAGCATTCTAATATTGAGACCCCAGCTGGCCACCTCAAATAGCTGCAAGAACAAAGTCGGGGCCACTGAATGTGCTGAAATACTTATGCTGGAGTACTGAACCACTTTTAAAGCTACATCAAAATCTTCTTGAAATTTGGTATAAATGATACTGTATACAGTTTCTAAGTTTTCTCACTGTGTTAGAAAATGTTTGATATACACAGGCCAAGCAAGAGCAACATCTAGCAGAAATATTGGTACAGTATACTCTCAGGTTAGGGAAATCAACTCCAAATCGATGATAAAAGATTTTGATTTTTGATAAAGTTTGCATAATGGTCTGAAAAATCCCTATGAAGTTAATAAAGGTCAGTTCCCTCAGAGTGCCTGTAATCATTAGAACTTTCTCTGATCATCCTATCAGCTCCTGCTGAAGTGCCCTCAGAAGTCTCAACATCTTGACAAATTATAAGCGTAAGTAAGATACACAGAAGAACTGGCTTGGCCAGTGCTGACTCTCAAACACATTGAATGTTCAGACAGAAGAAAAAGAAAAAAGAATAAAGATACTACATGAAAGCAACTTCAGCTTAAATGGTTGAAACAAGCCCAGAATCAACAAAGCATTTTACCATGATTTCACTACGGCATAAGCATATGCTTACATAATTTTGTTCAGCATAGGTTTGGAGTAAAGTGCAATTTTTCTTAAAATAGCTCAAATAAAACCAATAATTTTATTAATTTCCTTTTTTGCCTCCCCTTTTTCTTTAAATTAAGGGTTCTGTGACTCTGCAACCAGTACAGCTTGTGGTACTGCAGTGATATAATAAGAAATCCATGCCCAATTGGACACGATAACTTGACAATTTTGCTTTGAGTGTGAAAGTGTTCATACAGCTCTACCATCTAACACCACTGACACTCACTTATTCTATCTCACACTGCAGCTGTTTGCATGCTGTTTCTTCTCAGCTTCACTGCTGTTCTCTACTTTCTGACTAGCTAACTGGTGTTGCACCCAACTGCCACTTGAATGCTTTTCCCTTCCCTCTGCCGCCAACAGAGACAGCAAACCTAGCGACTTGCTTCTAGTTTCAGATTGAGTATATAAGTCTGAAAATTTCCAGTCTGACTCTATCAGTCACTAAATGAAAATGAGAGTAAGCTTCATCCCTGGCACCATGTGCAACTGCTTTTGAAGTTGAAGGGAGCAACATGCTGCAATGAAGGAACCTGTTTGTCCCTCACTTTTCTTAAATGAGTCTGATCTGATACAAGCTCCAAGGGACTGGCCCTTTTTATGACTTTATTGACAGGCTCATATCACAGATGGACAGATAGAAAGAATGGTCACCCTGAAAACTAAATATTTTCTTTTCACAGCATTTTTTAGGCTAAATACATGAACTGCTGTATAATTCTCTGAGAGAGAGTGTGGTCATCACTATTTGTAGTAGACCATCCACTGCCTGTACAGGTTATACCTATTCTGTTTTTGAGAACTGAGAATCAGAAAAATACATTTTGTTTCCCTTTTGGACCTTCTGCAGTGTGTAAAAGCAGTTATTTTTTAAATGACACTCACCAACTGTTGTCTTAATATTTCCACCTCCACTCCATTTCCGCACCATGCACGCACATGTACACACGTACAAACACTCTGCAGCCCTTGGAATTGGAATCCACTGTGAGATTTGATTTTACTTGCAGAGGATACTCTGCCATGACTGTCACCAAAGTTATATAATTGGAAGGAAACAATAAAATGACAGATTGCTTGTTCTAAATAATTGGATAGACAGGGTAGCAAACAGTGGGTTATGAAAAATATTCCTCAAAGGATGTCAAACTTCAATAACTCACATAACAAAAAGACACTGATATCTGTCCTCCTGTCACAACGGCATATATTTAAGATCGAGTTATAATTTTCTACATAAATTTTTAAATCTTTTTAAGAAATAGGAAGAGAAAAGCTTGAGGATCATTGCTGAACTTCTATTTTTAAAAATGACACCAAAATGCTCAACTGTGTATATAGGGTAAAAAGTTTCTAACCTTTAAACTGTGTGAAAATATCAAGGTCAATACTATTAATTAGTTTTCAGTCAGCAGAACACACAGAGACCCTGACTGAAATCACAACTCTGGTGTGAGAGGTGCTATCCACATATTTTGTGAAAGATAGTCCTTTCTTATGGGAGATTTTGTCTTATAGACTGTTATTGGGGTCAAAGAAAAATAAGTGGTTTATTCCACTCAAGTGTGTTGACAAAAGAGGTTGGAATACAATCCAGTGTTCTAGCTGCCTTATCAAGTAAGCCTCTGTCACTGGGTGTTTATTTTTGTATATGCTAAATACTGATGCCTGTAAAATACCCCCTAGGATAACAGCTAGCATGATTGAAAGGAATAAGGTATTTCCATCACCCAGTTTTGCTGTTTCCATTTTAGAAACAAGCCCTACAGGTTTGCGTCTTCAGTGACATTCTTCCAAGAACTGCAGAAAAATCTGCGCGTAAATGTCACAATCAAAGTTTGGTCTGCACTGTTCTGCAGCAATAGGACCAACTGGAAAGAAACTGCCAACCTTTCCTAGTCCTAGAGACATCCATCTTCCTCAGCTGGAAGCTTTTTCCCATTGTGATTGCTCTGTCATAGATCAGCAGTTGATCCCACATACATATATGTAAAAAAAGTCACCTCACTGAAGTCCATAGCCAGTGATTCAGATGAATCTGAATGAAGATTAAATCAGTGATACCTCTGTGATTTTACCTGGATTATAAAACCATGGGAATACATGCAAATTCTTCCACTGGCATCAGTATTCTCCAGAGCAGTATTTACTTCACTCTGTGTGCGGCATCAGACTTTTAACCAATAAAAGATTATTTATTCACCAGCAAAACATGTTATTTTAGTACATTTGTGTGTTCTAGTGTTTTTTCTAGGATATTACTTTCCTGTTGAGAACAATATATGCACCAGGCCTTAAAACCCTGCTCCTACTCTTTACATCTCCATTAACATTTTCTGGACCTGTAGAGAGTTTTACATTACATTCATTTCTGTGATAAATGAGAACTGGAAGTATAGGGTTTCTCTCTGTCATCTCTCTCTCCCACACACTTACTCCTTGAGTGAATCTAACTTGAGTTGAAATTCTGATATAGCCAAAGATTACACATAGTGGTTCCTGTAAGCAGCTGCTTCATATAAAGACTTTTTTTATATTGTTTCATTTTGTACTGTGCTGTGTGATTATCTCTAAAAATGTGCATGCTAGTTTAGTTTTATTTGTGATACTGAATCTTCTTAATTGAAGAGTATCTACTGGAAAATATTGTAAGGGGTGGGAAAAAAGTGATAAAACACTGCTTTTCAATGTGGGTTCCCAGTGCACAAATGAATCTGAAGTAAGGTTGCACATTATCTAGAGAACAGGTGGGAGCAGAGTTTTCAAAACTTAATCAGAACACAGAGAACTGGCTGCAAGCTTCTGGAAAAAATTAAGACAAGTTAATAATAATTCACAAATCAGTAAGAATAAACTTCCATTACACCAAATCTCCCACAAAACCTAGAACCATATGATGTCTCAAGTTGGAAGTGACCCATAGGGATCATGGAGTCCAACTCCCTGCTCCTTGCAGGACTACCTAACACTAAACCATATCACTAAGAGGACCAAAGAACCACATTTGGGTGACCACAAAGCAAGATTGTCATAATTTCCCTCCTATATTTAAAAGCAATGCATCTCAGAGCCTTAGTCTATATGTTATTTGCTATTTGGAGACACTAATAAAGGATTTCATTAAGGAAATGAAAGAATTGCATTGAACCCTGGTCTTTACAATATAGGATATTATCACTTCAAAGCAGTCTCTAGAACAGGACTGGTCTGGGACCAAGAAGAAAAAGGAAAGAAATCAAGCAAGCAAGCAAGAATATGTCTCTAGGCAGAAGATATGGCTTGAACAGCCTGAACATGTTTAAAATGCTGCTGTGTAGTAGCATGAATGATATAAGGTGGTGGTCCGTATGAATTGCTCATCCCTCTACAAACGAAGTGCAGTTGCTGCCAAGATATCATGGTAGTTTGTGTTAACTGCCAACCATAGTTGTCTCCAATAGGTTACAAAAAAACATTCATGTTTAAGATATATTAATGGCACTGCGTTATCTCATAATAAAGTACTTGCAAATATGTGTCATTGCTGAACACCCACATGGCACCCTATTCTAGGGCATATGGTACTGTATGCTTTTACTAGGCAGCGAGTGGACTAATTAGACTGTGCCTTAAATAGGTATTTAGTTTTAAAGGGCTTCATGGTATTTAAGTATACATTTGGTTTAGTGAACAGAAGATGCGCTTTCCTAACTGGGTTCCAGACTAGTAATTCATATTTCTGACCGTATATTTTGGTAAGCATCTCAGAAAAATGAGGTGTTAATTTTTAGAAACAATTATCATCCTGACCTTGATGATTAAGTATGATAATTAAAAGACGTTGTGAGTAATATGTTTTATATCATAAACATTCATTTCTGATTTACTTACTGAAAAAAATGCCATTTTAGAAAAGGAATGAGTATTTTTTTAACATGATTAGCAAGCCATCTGTTGACATTTCAGAACGGTCTCTTATGAAAGTCCCTAGCTTACTGCTTCAGTTTTAACATAGGAAGAACCCAAAATAGTAATGCCTTTTGCAGTTAAATCAGAATAAGGTGATTTAGAAAGGGCAGATTTGAGAGAATAATAAAATACATAGTTCCTCGAGCTCTGCAGAACTTTCATAATGAAGCCTGAAGGCAAGGGGAATTCACCCCATTTAGGCTTTTTTTCTGTTTTTCTTGCTGGAAACTGGTCCAGATTTCACAAAAGATTAGCTGATGCTGGCAGACTTTTCAGCTAACCTCATCAGTGTTTCAAGACATCTTTGCTAAGATTCAAAGTTTCAACCTGGGTGATACTTGGGTGAAACCCACGCAGAATGTAGGGTTTGCCTCCCTAAAGAAAAAACCTACATGACTGAGTAGATACACTATATATTTCACTCTTTAGTATATCCCACACTGAAAGACAAAGGTGCTTGAGCAAAAGTGTTTCATGCTTCTCTTTGAAAGTAGAACAAGCTATCCCACATTCAATCCTGCTGAAAGTTTCCTCATAAACACAAGATAGCAAGGTAGTAATTCACAGCCTCACTTAGCACGCACAGACTTCTCCCTAAACACATGCTGAAGATGAATGAAAAAAGGCTAAAGTCAGCACACCCTTACTCATCGCATAATTACACACCAGTACCCTCACAGTGAAATTAATGGTAAATTCATCAAGCCCTATTCACCACCGCGGTAGCCCACTTATGGAAATGTAGTCTCCCTATCAAATCCCTGTCAAAGAAAGAGGACTTGGCTGAGGTGTACATTATGTCCCACATGCTGCCCATGTCTGCACAACCCCGACAAGTGCAGTTTCATAAGTCAAGCACTTAGCATTAGGGAATAAACTTCAGAAGATGTGTCAGAATTGACTGGTCTTTTGAAATAATCCAAGTCTGCAGCACCCCACCACACAGCAGCAGATCTCCAGTGATGCAGCTCTTTGTTCTGGGGAAGGGAAAATACATCCGTGGAGCTCAGAGACCACTGCAGAGCTTGGATCAGGAAAATCTGACCCATTTCCCACTTGCAGAAACAAAGATTTTCTAAGGACCCACAAGACAAAAGCAAACACAGGAGCAAAATCCACTTTCATGGATTTCAAGCCCATCTCTGAAACTGCCCTGATTCTCATTTAACTTTAAATAAACACCTTTTCTTTTTTTTTTAAACAGTGCACTGAGAAAACCTACTTACATTTCTGAAGTATTCAGTAGGCTAAATATGCTTCTCAGCACCCATTCTCATTTCCTGATATAGTTCATATACAGTTTCTCTTCTCCCACCTGCTCTCAATCTCCACTCCCTTCTCTTATTTCCTATTTATAGGAAGTCATGCAGGAAAGGAAAGGGAAAGGCAGTAGCCAGCTATCTCACAGCTGGGAAAGAAAAACAGAGAGGAACTGGCAGTATTTTTTTTTATTTATTTACTTGTCCTAATTTTTCTGATAAGCACCAGTTAAGCAGAGCTTTAGAAAGACAATGTTGACTTCCCTATTGTCTGTGAGACTTTTGCAGATAGAGAATAGCTCCAGGGCTACTCTAATCTCCCCAAGCCACCCAATTAGCATTCGACCCATTGTGAGAAGCCTGTGCATTGAATTTTCAGTCACCTGGGCCTGGCGGACATCTGTGGATGATGAATATTTGCTTGTTCTCACGATACAGGGGTCCTGAACAAGTGGGCAGCATATGTACCATGATTTCCAGGCTAAACACGGCAGTTCTTTGCTAATTATTAAAGATGCAGAAGCCTCTTTCTCTCTACAACCGTCTCTCCCTCTGCCTCTCTCACTTTCTTTATGTCTTTGTTCTGAGCAGCAGCCTCAGCCATGGAAGAACGGCAGTTTAGACGCCACAGTGTCTTGCTTGATTGAAGTGGGTTGAGTACAATATCCTTTCGTTCTGTTATATTTACAAACCAGAACAGCTGAACTCTACATCAAAGAGCAGCCAAAACATTTCTTCTGTCACTTCACAGGCACTGTATCTCACCAATGTCTGCTTGTATAAAGTAAGCAATTAAGATTTCATTGAACTCTTCCAAAATGCTGATACACCTACTTTGGGCTTAGCCTGTCTTAGATCCAATCATCTTAATCTAATCAATTCAGTGGTTTATGTTAGTGGGTTTTTTTTACATATATATATATATATATATAAAAATTATATATATATAGTTATATATATTTTTTATATATATATATTTATATATAAATGTAATTTAGTTTGATTTATTTCTGGTCACTTTTGTAATTGAATGTACCTGGGTAGAATGGGATTTACGAAAATGTTAGACAGACTAGGGCAAAAGGATGAAAGGGCTTTGACCCAATGCATCATTACAGTCATATCCTGCTTTTAATCTTTTCTTCTGTGCTGTTACAAGAAAGAAATACATCCTAAAATATAAAATGAGGTAGACATTAAGGGCTCATTTACAATCCCCAGTGTACAACAAACAAAAAAGCAAACTTGCCCTTCTTCCCATGTGCGGTTTACTTGCACCATGACAGCTTGCAGGATGGCAGTGGGGAGTGATCACAGTCACTGCCTTGGAGGAATGGGGAAAGGGCAGGCAGTGGAAGAGCTCTGAGTCCCCCTGAACCACTGCTCTGGTCCTAAACCAAGAGACGGCAGTGGAGCGTTAATCTGGTTGCCACACTTTAGCTCCCTGCTGTGATCAGATTGCTGTGTTCACTCTGATCTGGCTTCCATGAGAGCTGTACAAGCTCTGCCCAGTCTCAACCTGATGGGATGGCAGCACCCACATTTTCACCGGGGCACAGGCATAACCGTGGCATCAAACCTCCTTGGGGCACAACAGGGATTCACCAGTGACTGCAGCTGAATTTGTTCAGTTTTTAAGTCAGCTCATTGCTTAAACCTTTGCAACGAGTAGGCCCATCTTAGCGTATTCCACATGTGCACGAATGTTTCAAACCCAGAAGATTGTAAAGAGTGAATTCCACTGAACTGCTTTTAATGTGGTCTTTTGGCTGCGGTCAGAAGTAATGCACTCCATTTAGAAAATGTTTCAAATGCTTTCCATGTTCATTATGAAATAACAATGTCCTCTGATTAAAAAGCCATATCAAAGCTGAAGGGGTGGGTAGCACAGCTTTCTCCAAAGAATGTTTCAATTAGATTTGAAATGGTATCAATAAGAGAAAATAAGTGACCCATGCACAGAGATTTTCCTCTCTGCTTGTTCCCTTGCTGGGTCTATGCAGACACACTCTTCAGAGAAACTTTTTTCTTTCAGAGGGATCTGTATTTGTTTGTGAGTGTGCACGGAGCTGGGGAGGGGGGAGCAGGGAGAGGTTAAATTGCACAGCAGCTTAGCCAGACACTGAGCTCCTTTGAGGTATTTAGATGACCGATCTTCTCTATTTAACTGAGTTTTTTAAACCTTTTGAGTACTACACAGCATGTTTTATTGTTAAAACAATAACTTTCTAAAGGAAGTGCTGCAGAACCCTTCTTTGTATCAGTGAAAAATGGTAGTAGCTGGCTCTGAACCAGCAGGGTCAGTGCAGGCGACTGCGGGCACAATTACCACTGCTCCTGCAAAAACACGACGACCATCCCTTACCTTGCACTGACCTGCACAAACAAAGCATCAATCAGAGAGCAGATCCGTCTATGTACTTACTTGTCTGGCTCTCATTGCTATGTGGCTCTGATCATCGCAGTAGTATGAAACCTTTCCTAATCCACCTACTGTCCCTCCTCTTTTCTCATTCATTTTGACAGTGATAACTGCTTGAGCCTTCCCTGTCATCATTTGCCCTTGACTCTTTGGAAGAGTTTGGAGATCTTTCAAAGGCTTGGCCTGTTGTCAGTGTCAGATTGCAGCAAGGAAATGGAAGGTAACCACATACAGAGAGGTCCGTGCTGTGGAACATGCTGCACAATTAATTCATCTACTCTGCCTGAAAATTAACAATCCTGAAGCTTTCTAGGAGCATAAGTGTTCCTAAAAACACACATGATGTTGAATGGACTTTAGAAACATATCTAGTATCTAACCATCAAGCAACAAATTCTGTTTGCCTGGAAATTATTACAGCTTATTAAAATATTTTCCTTTGTGGTGTATCATACAATCCCATAAGTCCACCTTTGTTTAGAGTCTTTGCCTCCTTTTTTTTTTAAGATGACATTGCAGGTTATTGCTGTTTGATGCAGTTGGAGTTGGCATTTTAAAATATTCATTTCAGATCAGAAGTGATGTATTTGCTTGAGACGTGAGTGGTTTATAACTGCCAGCATTGACTTTAAATTTAATGACACAAAGAATGTCACGTACATGTGACACAGTCATCATTCCCTTCATTGTAATGCAACTTTGTGGCACAGACGACATCATTTGTATGCAAGTTTCCATGCAAATAATGTCATTTGAATCCTTTTAACAGGAGATAATGACACAAAATTCCAGGAGAACAGGGAACAGGCCATGAAATAAGGACTTTCAAGTGACAAATGGCAAGTTACCTTCCTTATTTACATTTCTCTAATTTTTCTCCTTTTTCTTCTTGCTCGAGGCCAGTTGCACCCAAAGGAATGGTCAGGCAGGGAATTAGAACTACAAACACCTTCATGTCCCCACTAATACATAGTCTGGATAGAGGGGCACTCCCTCTGGGCTGCACTCAAAAGTTGCTCTGATAGTTTTATTCCATTCAAAGTTTAAAAAAAATTAGAAAAAAAAAAAAAGAAACAAACCCCAAAACTTTTCACCTTTCACAAAAGAAATGTCACTACCTTTTACCAATACAAGCACATCTCCATGATCTCAGCCCACCTGGCAGAGGCAGTAAGTACCTCAATATGGGTCGAGTCCTCCCCTCTTTGTCCTGTCTTTTTCTCATCATTCACAGCATAGCCAGATTTCTGGGACTCCTGTAACATCTTGTCCCCTAGATTATGCCATGATGTTTCCCACAAAGCGAGGGCCTGATGCCCATCCTGGCACTCTTTTGTCCAGCCATACCCCTGCTGTGGGGAACTGAAGGCTTGTCTCCTGCTGCTCACCTTGCAAAGCTGCCTGCAGCCCCATTGATCCGAGGAGGTCAGGTATCAATAAATAACAGCAATGTCCTGGACTCCTCAGCCCAGCATTGAGAAGCAGAGCTCTCTGTGCCATCATGCTTAGGATTGATGCACAGACAGTGCCTTTTGGATAGACTGTGTTCAGTTAGTTCTTGTTTATTGATTCAAGCATGTCTATTTCTGAGTGAACTGAAGTGCATCATTAACTGAATGAAAAAATAACACATAAAAGCACAGCTTATTTTTTTCTTTCCCGTGTAATTTTACCAGTTTTAAGCACAGTGGTTTTCAGCTAATACTAGTGAACAGAAGCACTATTTTGGAATTTTTCTCCACTTCCCTCCCTCTTTAATTTATGCACACATAAATCTTTCTATCCTTAGCGATCTTTTGAGCAGAAGGCTGACTATGTTGCCTCTCTTCACTCTGCATCCTGAGATGGGATTTGACACAAGGAATCAAACCACTGATCTATCATGCCCCTCACAATGTTTTCAGGGGTGCTTGATGTGTCAGTGCCAGCAACAGAAGATGAGTCTGTTCCTTTTGTCCAGTAGCTGCATGTTTAAACACCCCTCTCCTCTATGGATACGTATATTGTCCATAAGGAGCCACATTAGGGGCTTGACACGGCAAGTCTCAGCATCCAATTTGCATAGCTTTCTGACACAAAAACTAGCTCTCCCTACGGAAAGTGAAGGGGTCAGAGGATTGCATGGGAAAGGCCATTATTCATGAAAACGTGTTTGTCTGTTATGTCTTTCACAGCTTTAGGATCCAAAACTTCAAATACAGTGATAAACAGCCCTCTTGAGGTAAAAAGAAAAGGGCCAGCACTGCGTCTTCACAGGATGAGAGAATAAACCACTTTTCTCAGAGTGGTACAAACATGTTCCCAAACTTGAAGCTATTTTGAGTGTCTACCTGGTATTATTTTTGCCAAACTTTTCACATCCCTGCAAGAACCATCTCATGTCATCTGTGCTGTTTGGATGGTTACTTCACAGCACTCACCACGTCTGTGGGTACCTGGTTCTCCTTCCTGCTTGCACAGTACTGCCTGCACATGGGAAGAGGCAGCCCATGGCCTGCCACTGTTTAGGTTTCTGTAACTTCCAAGGCATCAAGCAGCCCTTGGAAACACCATGTCAAGCATGATAGACCACTGTTTGATTGCTTTTGACAAGTCCCATCTCAGGATGCAGAGTGTAGGACAGGTAACATCACCCTTTTAGGAAAAGCTACAGCATGCTGTGATTGAGGTGTTGGGGTCTTCCATTTTTTGCACCAGATGTGCTCAGTACTGGGCAGAAGAGGAAGAAGGAACACCCCAACAGTACCTGATCTTGCTGCATTAAACTGCTGTCTGCTTCTAAGCTGTGTTGCCTTGCGATGTGCCCCAAATCCCAAATATCCAGTGTGGAAACATGGCAAGATTGCCATGGATCCCTTTGGTCTATCAGTTTAAGTTTCCTTCAGGGTGAGGTCATGGATAGTTATAACGAAGAGCTAGGGTTGCAACTTTAAAATATCTCAGGCACACTAAGGCCCCATAAGCACAATGGGCTTTAAATTGGAAACATATGAAATGCACAGATTTCAAGGCAAAGCAGTGTAATTCCAATTTTAGCTTGTAGCACTGGGGCAAGTGCTGTAAAATTTGAAATCTGTGTAACCTGTGAAACACATCCATTTTTGCTGTGGAGATAACAGCACAGAGCAGCTCATATGCACTGAACTACGGTAGCATGAGGCAAGATGATCCTTAACCTACAAGTCCAGGGCCTTCCCCAGCTGCTGCCTGAGCCAGCCTGTATGCATAGGTTTCTCACCAAAATGTAATTAAAAGTGCCCTTTTTGAGGTCCATATGAAAGAGAGATATATGCTGCCTCTCAATTTTTTCCAGACTTCAGGGTCAGACGGTGACCAGACACGCAAATAACAGTCAAATTATACAGGAAGTTGTCAAAAGGGTCCTAGCATAGGCAGAAAGGACTTTTGACCTTCCTGGGTGTCAAAGGTCTGGTTCGAGTTTCTTTATAGTAATCTGTAGCTATGGCAATGAAAACAGACCCTTTGAGTGAATCAGTTTGTAGATTTTGCTTTGAAAGTTTCTTTGACTTTCATATATGAATTGAATTTTAATTAAAAAAATTGCTTAAAGCTATAACCCAAGAAAGAATTTATTTACAATAGAAAAAGAACTAAGGCTGACAGCTGTAAGGGTGGGCTCAGGAAAAAAAAAAAAAAAGAAAAAAGGACAAAGGAAAAGCACAATGATGCCTCCCCATACCAGAATTAGACCAAGGTTTCTTTTTTCTCTCTCACTTCCTCCCTATCTCCCTCTCCCTAACCACTTAGGGAAGAGGTTACCTGCCTTACACTTTCATAGACCCTAAAAATATTTTCAGAGATGTAAGTAGCCTGTGAGAAAATCAGTAGGATGTGCTGACAATGCCTTCAAAGTCAGACAGAAAAAGAGAAGGCTAAAGGCAAATTAAAATGGTTTGCAAAGAGCAAAAAAAGGGCTGTTTTTTTTTTTTTTTCTCCTCCATGGTCACTTGTCATAATCAGAACCATCCTTATTTTTTTTGTTGTTGTAGTAGCAGTTGTTGGCTTCCAGATTCATTAATGCAAGCATAGGAGAAGATTAAAAGAGTTTAGATTATGACACAACTATCGATATTGGTGCCTGACAGCAATATTATCACCTCATTGATATAAATGCTGAGCATAGGTGATTTTAAAAGTGTGACTGATTAAAGCAACATAAATAGTGGTCTTGGCACTAATGCTGTCAAGAATAAATCTTGGACCTTGACAGTATTGTGTGAACCCAGCCCCTGACTGGCCTGAATGCCTCCTTTTATGCCTCATCGGGAACATGCCTGTCACCTCTCTTTCTTCCTGTTTTTAACTGAGGACAGCAAAAATTGTTTTATTTTTCTGTCTTTTAAGTGGATAGTATCAGAAGATTGTCCCTTGGTATTTACCATATCTTACCTGGTGATTTTTTAATTCTTTAAAGAGAGGAAAATTGATCAGTGGTTGCCAAGACAATGCTGGAGAAAACCCATGTGAGAAGAATGTGATGCTGCCATGTTTTGTAACCAAGGAATTGTACTTCATTAGGCTATGTAATGTCTTCTTTTTGCTAGGTGTCTTTCTTTTTCCTTCTTGAAAACTCCCTCCTGATGCCTGCCTGAACATGAGCATAGTGTAGATGGTCTGTGTTCAGTGCATCATGTCCTTGACTCATTAAACATACTGGGTGCATATGTCAGGAACTGCTCCTGAAAGTGAGGGTAACCCAGGTTCTTGTTAAAATATCTCCTGGGGTGGATTAGAGTGAGAGGACACTGATGCCCCATCAGAAGGGATAAATACCCCCAGGCCAATGTGTGAATGCGAATGTCCCATGTGAACGTGACCTTCCAGGGGATGGGGAATGGATGTAAGGGAGGACAAGTGGTGAGATAAAAAGCACTGCCCCTCCTTCAAGATCTGCCTCTTATCTGGCTCAAAGCTCAGCTTGTAGCCTTTGGTGGTAGGTATTCACCCCCTCTGTCTTATGCAGACCAGAGGCTTCACCACTACACGCCCAAAAACTCTCCTCTTCTTCTTCAGGAGGTGTGAACCTGGCCTCAGCAAAGCACCCTGCCAACTCCAAAAATGGGAGATTGTTTTGAGTGATTAACCGTTAATATTTCAGTCTCTGTCAGCATGGAAACCCTCTCTGCAACATTTGTAATAGCTGGTCCCAAGCAGACCAATCAGGATCACTGTGCATAAATTTCCAAGATAGAAATTTAGGATCAGGCAGTACAGCATACACTCAGCTTTCCCTTCACTGTATTCTCTACCCTCCAGCCAAGAGCAGGCCAGGTGCACAGAGGGAGCATCAATGAGTGCAGGTGGCGATGGTGGGGGAAGCTCTCCTTGCTTCATAACTTGGACTCAGCCATTGCATGCTGAGTGTTGGGTGAAATGTGTGCTCAAGACCAGAGGTATCCAGAAGACATATCACATACTGACATGGAAGGGAAGCACTCAGCATCCAGGTGGCAATAACATTTCATCCATGTGGCCCAGGAGACCTGGCCAGACATGAGTTTCTCCCAAGTAGGGACAAGATGCTTTGAGTCAGAGGTAGACCTGGGCTACAGACAGCCATGGGAGGGGACGAGATGGGTTAGTGTTTCTACGCTGGCTCTTGTGCTCTTTACACCTCAGTAGATACAGACACCCCCAGTGCCACCCATAGCACATCTGCACTGATAGAGGAGGAGTGGAGGTTAGGAGGATAGTTTTCTATGAAAAAGTCATACAAAGCTGTCCAAAAATGCATTATAACAAGTCCTGTTCTTTATTTCCCATTGCTTTTAAGATTGGGTTATGATCCCACTCTTTATCACATTCACCCTCCAAAGATAGCCAAACAATTGAATCAGACACCCGATTACAACAAATACTAGAAACTGCAATATCCGTGCACCATGTGGCACAGAGGAAATGGTATTCCTGAGATCACTGGCCCTAATAAGAGAGGAAATGTTGTTTTAAAGTAACATATACACACACTAGGTCCTTTACAGTGAAAACATGCCATCAGGTATCTAAACATGTTCTGTTCAGATCCATGGAAAGACTTTGTGTATTTTCCCTTTACACTTTACAACATATTTTGATTGAGGATCTCCTGATAACCTTGCAATTGCAAATGAAATTGTGTTCCCCACACACCCTGGAATAGTCAACGTTACCCCTTTTTTTACGTATAGAGGACTGGCTTCTGACCTCAATAATGCTACAATTATTTTAGCGGAGTGTTTCTTATTTTAGTGGGCCTGTTAGCACTTGGGACTCTCGGGTGCTGATGAAGCAAAGGTCATTTATTTTTTTTCCTTTTACACTTTTCTGGATTAAATGAAGTGTGTGTGTGCCAAATATAAATAATCTTAGAAGACAAGACCCAAACTGCCAAGGGAAGGTAGGGAAGGTTAGAAAGAAGGTTATTTATGAAAAAATATCTGTGAAAAACATCCGCATCAGACTGAGACAAAATTTCTAGATATTGTTCATCAAAAGAAAGGAAGAATAAGAGCACACTGTGACTACCACGCTCCTGTACATGTTCCCCACAGTCCAACGTATTCTTCTATTACAGAACTCACATGGGATACTGAAGATTCACATTCAGATCTTCTTAGCACCTGATATGGTGTGCTGATTTTAATCTAAGTCTCTTCCACTTCAGTGAATGACCACTGAGTTACAGATTATTGTAGGGCATATCTATGAAATCTTCCTCCCAAAAATTCTGTCCCAGAGGAGATAAATCTTTTTTTGGGCAGTCAGTATATTGGGAGATAACAAAGAGGAGAATATTGCGGAAATCCTAACTAGCTCCACTTTCGAAGTCTGAAAAGATTAAAATAGCCCCTGAAACACAGCACCATTCTCACTCAACAGTCAAAGGATAATCACTGCAAATCATGCAAAGTCACAGAAAAAAAAATTCAGTGGTTGAATCCTGAGATGACTGATTTTAAAGCCCAGATCTGTGTGTTTTAAAATGCTTCTCATCACTTTGTTTTTTTGTTAAAAGTCACTGAACAGGAAAAAGTGAAAATTTAAAATGTAACACATGATCAGTATTTGACTACAAGATTGTGTATTTTGACTCAATTAATTAATTTCTGCTTTTATTTAAACATTTTCCTATTTCCAATGCAAGCAAGATATGGCCTGATGCTTTTCAGACTGTCTTTATGGCCTTATTTTCTAGATTACAGTGAATGGGAGATTATCAAGAGCTAGCTTTGGTCAAGGCACATGAGTTCCATGATGGCAGCTTTAGACTAAGAGGATACTCAGAGCTCTTTTAGTTCTTCCCCTTCTAATTTTCTCATGTTTTCAAATTTTAGGAGCAAGTTAAATGCTGCATGCCGTGATTTTAACAACTGATAGTAGCAATGTGATAATAGCTACTTGGATGAAAATTCAGTATAGCTGTCTTTTTTTCTTCCCAGTTCCTCTGAGTCATGCAGTCCCAACATTTTTGCCATTGCAGGAAATTGTCTGTAGTTGATGGCTGGGAAGGATAGCACCTGTTTTATAGGAAGAAAGTTACTGAAAGAAAGGAAAAAAAAAGACCCTGTTTTTTTTTTCTACATACAGTGGCTAATTACAGTTTTGGCAGGCAGCATGTAATGGGACAGACTTTATTTGAAGTGCCCCAAACAGCCTTCCACTAAGCAAACAGTAATCAGGTTTAAATGAATATTTTTGCTCTTTGTGCCAAAACAGAGAATTGTTCTTATTCAACTAATAAGGGATACTAAACAGCGCTTGGCCTCGTGGATTTTTCTGCTGCTGTTTTGCAGAAGGAGAGCTGTCAAGTACAACCTAGGCTGCTACTACTGCAAGAATCGTCCTTTGAAAGGATGGTTAAACCCAAACACTCACTGATTAATGTCAGGCAGAGAGCCCAATTCCCTGAAGTACTAATTTTGCAGCTTGTGGAGTAGAGGTGGTGCTGTGTGTAGTTCCTGCAAAGTGGAGGAGAATGGGAAGTCTTTTAATTTCAAACTTAAATGAGAACTTAGAATCAGAAATGCCTGCCTCTCTGTTAACCTTTATGATAAAAATGTACAATTTGCATTAAGCAAGAGTGTGTATAGCTTGCAAGTTCCCAACCATCTGATTTCAGCAAAATAAGCAAGTAGGGCACTATTTAAAATAAAATCTCAAGTCAGTGTTTTAATTTGAATCCTGAGAAAAGCGTGTCAGGCACCTTGCAGTCTTCTTGGTCTGTTTGATGATCTAAGTGTACAGAAGGATTCATTTATAGAGAGGTGTCATGTGAAACCCAGTCTGGTAGACAGACATTAAAACTGAGGGGACTAAGGGTTTTCTGCCACTGCTGCAATTCTTTCCACAGTTGACTTTACCCTTTCCTTTTTTTTTTTATAAATAACTGTTAATAGGAGGCTGAAAACTGAAGTCAGAAGAAAACTTTGACATTGCTGGGTTAAAGATCAGTTAATTTGATTAACTTTCCCACAGCACATATTTATCTGTACAGGTCTCTAAGGTCAGTGCCTCTCTATGCATCTACCAGTTTATAGCACACTCGTTATGTAGAACCTAAGCATATTTTCACTATCTTCTTCCAGCACAGCTCAGATTTACTTTATTTTTCATTTATTTCTCCATGATTTTTTTCTCCCAGTTCTTAATAGCGCTGAGATCTCTACTGTCCAAGACTCCTACAGGAGGGTGTTGGTAATATCTCAGCGCAGTTACTTAATAGTAAGAGTCACTTAATATGTCCACTGAACTGTCAGAGACATCTGACCTTCCCCACTTAACAGGAATGTACTTTTGATCAGTCCTCCTTGTTTCAGTCAAAAATTTAAAACTGTGATGATGAAAGTGAGTATCTTTTTGAGGAAAGGCAGTAAAGGAGTTATTGAAACTGAACCTGCCAGTGAGAGGAAAGGATTTATATTTAACAATTAACTGATTAATGTTTGCAGTAGCTAGAATTGGAGAAGTACATTTAAGTTCTTCTGCACGTCAGTGTGGATCCTACTCTCTTCTCGTTAAGAGATTGCCAAGAAAGTTAAAGTAAATCTCTAAAAGGCTCTAAGAGCAGATTAGTTTAATGTATCAGAATCCTATGTGGATGCTTTTATTCAGAAGCAGTCTCAGTTTGACTCAGCTTCTTCCTGAAGCTATGTTACCTTACCCAAAGGCCCTTGCAGCAAGGCACCAGCTGTCTAGATATTCTGGAAGAAACAGAAAATATCAGAGAACCAGGAGAATTTCAAAGTTCTGTACAGGTCTTGATTAAATCATATTACAATAATTTGAAAGTGTAAAATCTGGAGAACTAGATAACTCTGGAATTATACATCTTCTCAGAGTGACTTTGCTTATGCTGAAACTGATCTCTCACTTGTGCTGATGGTGGTGAAAACTACAAAAAAAGAGACATTTTTCTATGTTGATATTTATTTTATTTTTTATGTTGAAGAAAAGCCTTTTCTACAGGAACAACCATTTTAGTTTCTCAGACTTTCTCTTCTGTGAAGGAGAAATGCACTAATAAACCTTTTCTGCTGGTTAACTCCATGTTCTGCCTTTCTACTCCTTCCACTTCTCCACTTCTCCTCTGCTCCTCTTCTCTACCGTTTTTTTTATTTTTCTCCTGCGTGCATTTCCTGGTCAAGGTTTATTTACATTAACTCTGTAATACAATGATAAATAGTGGGTTCCTGCTTCAGTCTGAACTTCTTTATATTTCCAAAATACAGTACTGAACACTGCAATTACTTTTGCTTACTGGCAGCAATGTTTACTCATTCCAGCTCACAGACAATGGGATCAATGAGGTCCAGGAGCCACACACTGAATGCAGACACAAGTTTTTTGTTTGATGTAGCCAAAACTAATGGGACAGAAGTGAGAGGTGTGATTCTAGCAATCCCATGCCTAAATGACCTCCATTTAGGTCACCATTCCCATTTTTCACTCAGCTGTGACGTGTCTGTGAGTAGAGTCTTTGTTCAATGTCTAGTCAAATGGCCAGAAACTGATCTTCCAAACCATTCTCCTCGAGTCCTTTTGCTCATACCTATTTGAAAGAAATACTATAAAACAGAAGGAGCAGAAATGTGAGGAGGAACTTTCTAGTCACCTCTCAAACTCCAGTCTCATTTGACATCTCTGTCCCTTGCAATCTCTGCAACCTTACCTTTTTGGTAAGGTGCTGTCAGTGAAACCATTGCAAATCCCCCTTTTGTTTCATAATGTTCTAGTCTTGACATTTCTGTGTTTGTTTTCCAGATCACACATCCTCCTGAATGCTCCCACCCCCTTATGCCTACCTGGCTTGTTTTCAGGGGACATCAGGTTAGCTGACCATACAGGACTCCACGATCTTTATCCTACCATGCACGAGGTCCTCCCAGAAGCAGCATAGACAGAGGAGAAAGAGCTGGAAATTATTTCATCTCCCTCTGACGTCATGTCATTATAAATGGAGTAGGATGGACAGGGGGGGAATGTCATGCCAGACAGGTGAGAAGAGGACATGCATAGTGCCAGGCAGTGTGGACATATATCATAGCAGCTGGAGGTCCAGAAGCCTATTAGCTTCACAGAATTACAGACTCATCTAGGTTGGAAAAGACACCTGAGATCATTGAGTTCAACCTTCAACTGATTACCACCTTGTCAGCTGGACCATGGCACTAAGTGTCAAGCCTACTCATTACTTGAACAGCTCCAGGGATAGTGACTCCATCACCTCTCTGGGCAGTACATTCCAGTGTTTAACAACCCTTTCCATGAAGAAACTTGTCCTGATGTCCAGTCTGAACCTCCTCTGGTGCAGCTTGCAGCCCTGTCCTCTTGTCCTGTCACTGGCTTACTGGGAGAAGAGACTGATCCCCACCTTGCTACACCCTCATTTCAGGTAGTTGTAGAGAGTGATAATGTCCCCCCAAGCCTCCTTTTCTCCAGGCTAAACACCCACAACTCCCTCAGGTGCTCCTTTTATGACACTCTCTAGACCCTTCACCAGCCCCATTGCCCTTCCCTAGATACGCTCCAGCACCTCAATTCCTTTCTTCAAGCAACAGGCCCAGAAGTCAGCACAGTACTCAAGGTGCGGCCTCACCTGTGCCAAGTACAGAGACACAAACCTTTCCCTGATCCTACTGGCCACACTACTCCTGACATATTTTCCAACCTGCCCCCAGCCTGCCTCCATGACAGTGCAGAGTTGCATATTTCTGCAGTGGCACAGCTCGTGGCAAAGTTACCAGCACTCATAAGATGACCTTTGTCCACTAGGAATTAGCCATAGTAGGAAGGAGCAAGATCACCAGCAGCTTTCCTTATGCACAGAGGGACTCCAAGTTTGAAAAGCATCACAGAACTGGGATTTCTACTCTGAGTGAGGTGTCAGTAAGAGGATGTTATCAGGTTAACCCTTTTACCTTGAACTTTCAATGAATAATTCAGACCCTTCACATTTAATATTCATCCACATAACCTCAGTTGTCACTCAAGGGTCATTACTTCCTATCCATGTCCAATTCTATTTGTTCCTGAATCTTTCCCTCATATCTTTATTAAGTGGTCACCAAATTTGGCAGAGATGCACACAATCTCTTGCCAGCTCCATCCCTGAAGTGGAGAACACTGCATCAGGCCACTGGGAGTGTGATTTGTGTGTTCATTCATTCTGCAGTGGAAGACTATGAAATCTGTTCTCAGAAAAAATACATCTTGTAACAGGCCATGGTATTCAAGTTACTTAAGACTGAAGAAAATAGCAAGTCAGGAAGGACGGAGCTCTGATCTTACACCCTAACTACAACATTAAGAAGGAGTGGCTTTGTGTGATATCCTGGGAAGTTCTTTCTTACCAGCCTTTCTGTCAGGCTCCTATCATTGCATTGATCTAGGTGCTTAAAACTAACACTGAGATATTTTCAGCTATAATGGCCTTTGCTGTATGTTAAGAAAGAAGCACGTCTTGAACACCTCCTTAACAATATCTATGAAATGTCCCAATGTGTCTCTTCAGTAAGCATTTACAATAGACCCACACAAGTGGCCTCACTGAGTTGCTCATACCAGGATGAATGTGAAAAAGATGTAGTGAAAAGAGAGATATAACCTTGCTGAACCAGACAACAGCTGGTTCAAGTGACAAATATAAACAAAGAAAATACAGCTTTAACAGTTACATTAATTTTTCTCCTATACTCTATCCCAGACAGGCTGCGAATGCTCAGTGACAGTTCATTGTGGCATTTAAAAGAGAGCAGACAAAATTGATGAGTAGTAAAGTGTACCCAGAACTAGTTTACAGCTGCAATATATCATAACAATGCAGAGAGTTGAAAGCAGGACAAGATTTGCCTCCCCTGCCTGCAGAAAGAAACCTCCTCTGAAGATACCACAAGAACTGGTGATTTCGTAGCCTTACAGTTCTTCCACTTTCGTTTCCAGCCAGAAATAGCAAGTGCAGAAGTTCACAAAAAGGCAGTGATGTTGGAAAAAAAGTCTGATTGACCTCCACCAAAAGTGATTTGATTTGATCCACTTTCAAAATATGAACAAAATTTTGCACTGAGTCAGACTTTGCATTGTCTGGAGTATCCTTAATTTAATTGAGACGTGTGTTAGTGGTATGTAGTGAGAAGGGAGATGTTACTGCACTGCAGCTTGTTCTCAGAAATAGCTAGCTGTGTAAAGGGATCCCTGTAGTAAAGGTTAAGTGTACACTGTATATTACCTCTCTTTCCTTTTTTTTTTTTTTTTCAAAAAAAGAAGAAAGAGAAAAAGAAAAAAAAATGTTGTGAAAGTTTAAAAGTATGACCTCCAGAACCAGACATGCTGAGACTGGGCAATATTGAAGCCAGAAACAGAAGGGGTTGGATAAAAGGCTTTGTGATATGAATCTCTGTCTCTCCTGCCCTCAGCAGAAAGGCTTAAATATCTCCTTCTTGGACAAACAGATCAATACAAGCTTTTTAACATCTTCAATGAGAGCTCATTATTGCTCTCATGGTGTCCTCTTTTGTGCCCTGGTGACCTGGTGGGAGCCAGGGAAACTGAACTGCAGCTTGGTAATTATCACAGGAATAACACTTCATATCATCTCCTAGCGAAATGTGAATTGTTTTCCTAATTATTCAGGACAGCAGTGAGCAAAAGTGCAAACTAATTGAAAAGACATTATGATTTATTTGAGTATGTGATATTGGACCTATTAGTTTGGGTTAAATGTTAACCAATAGAATATTTGCTATCTCTTTGAAGAGCTGAATGCTAGGAAAGCACAAGAACAAAAAACTCAATTTCCTACAATTACATCTTTATTATATGTGGTTTATGGCTTTGTTTTTCTTTGCCACTGGATGCATCTGGACACTTCCCCTTATAATCCTGGTATCCAGGCTGGGTTAAGGATTTTGAAATCTTTTGAGGATATGAGTGGGATGTAGAGTGACAAGTTTTGGTAAGAAAAATTCTGAAAGAAGTGGGAGATTTATATGACGGGTGAATCAAATAATTGAATAAATAATATTTTATTGGATCCAATAGCATACGGGATTTTTTAAGGAAGGTCTCTTGTTTGTTTCATACAGATGAGTTGCATGTCCACATATTTTTCCTCAGTTTTAGTCTATAATTAATTTCCACATAAGTGTTTGAAAATCTTCCATAAAGTAGAGACAAAAAGAAATTTTCAGTTTAAAATATTTCCCTTAAACTAAAAAAATTCCAACACATGCACAAGAAGAAGAGATTAACAGAGTGAAAAATGTCTAATGTAAAATAGTCTGTGAGGTTACTCACTGCATAGGTGTGACCTAGCATCCAAACTGACCTATTTGATTGAACTCCTGAGTGACAGGAGAAGAAAAGAGGAGCTCAGACATTTTAATGAAGTTGGATCTTCCATAAACACCGAAAATTAGAAAATCAGACCCTCTGCATATGTCTGATTTCAAGCCCTGGAAAACTAGAATATCCAGAATCATTCACCGCCTTTGAAAATTGGAGCCATGTCATTGAAAATAGGTATTTAATTTATGTAAGAAGTTTGCTCTTTCAAGCACCTGTCTCAAACAACTTCTTATTATCGACAATGTAGGTTGCCACAGTGCCAAGCTATTACTACTGTATATTAGCCTGAAAATAACACTGTACTCATAGAACTGGGAAAATTCTTTTCATTTTCACAAATAGTGTGTGATTTTTGGGGTGACCCATCTCTTAGCCAGGCACATAATAGCTAATCAAGATACAATGCAAAGGTACCAGAACCCATATTTCTTTTAATTAAAATAAAAATATAAGGGAAAAAAATAAAAAGCACACACACACACAAAAAATGCCCTGATCTATTTTAGTCACATATTATAATCCTGTTTTTAGTGCAAGAATTTAATTATACATATTTTCATCATTTCTCGTATTCTGACATATTAATTAAGGATGCTCTAATTCAATTCCAGTGGCACTATTGGCCTATCCTGTAAAAATATTTTCCTGTTTTGGTAAAAATATAAAAAATGAAGAGGAAGGTAAAAGCAGCACCTCAGTTTGCTGCCTACACGCTGCTGTTTCTTCTTGTCATGGAAATAGCAGACTAATTATTTTATAAAGTGATAGATTCCCCCATCTGTACAGTGTTTGGTGGAACTAACACTTAATAAAATATACATGGGAAAACAGCAGCCTCCTTAAGGCTCCTGTGCTGAAGTGTGTCTGTCTCTGATGGCAGAGCTACAAAAACAAGGTGAAATGCCTTATACTTTTACTATGACTATACATGGACTTTATCCCCATGACACTGTTTTTGGAAACTCTGTAAGTAGTAGGTAAAGTTAATGGACTCACATGTCTTCTCAGCTCCTCCTTAAAACCCTTAGGAACTAGAAGGCATCACCTTAGGTCTAAAGTAGATGGCTAAGCTTGGTTTCTATTGCTTTTGTCATAATATATTTAGTTTTTCACCTATGAGTTCAAAGTATTGCAGCTTCAATATGCACAGGGGGATCTCAGCAGTAGCTAATGCAGTGATGTGACAGTAAACAGTACACAACCTGCAGTCAGATAACTATCAAAATCAAAGTTGCCATTCATGATTCAAACACACTAATATCTGTAGCTAGTCAGACTTTAGAAGCCACTGCCCAGCACCAAATCCAGCCACTTGAGACTACAGTTGAATGGATGAGGTTGCCATAGAAAATGTGACAGCTGGACCTGACTCACACCACAAGCCAGTAGCAGAGACTAAACTGATGTCAACAGGCAAAAAAAAATATTTTTTTGCACCATGAGCACAGTCTGAGGATGACGTTCAGTCTGGGTGTGTGTTGCTTGTCTGTTTCAGGTTGGTTTGCATTGAGAGTCAGGGAAGGGGCAGGTGTGCAGCTTTCCAATTCCGACAATTACCCACCACCATTACTGCTGTGGTACATGTCAAATTATGTTCATGCTGGGTTCAAGTCAAGCCACATCAAAATGCACAAGGGGATAATGGGATCATCAGTGACTAATGAGGGCTTTAGGACAGTCTTGAAACTGAACCCGAGAATACTCTGAGAAGCACTGAAGGGGACAACAAGGCCCACATAAACACTAACACATGCACACAAGGGAGAGAACAGAATAGCCTTGGACTCTTCAGTACTGGCAGGTGAGTTAATGTCTGTAGAAGTTGCTCAGACTAGCATTAACATACACCTGATAAGTATGGCAGTGGGATCTCAAGGACTCCACTGTAATCCTGCCTTCTTTTAATTCAAAGGAAGGTGTTGTACCTTAAAGCAATGCAGACATGCAACAATCATTTAGCTGTCCCCAGTTCCTGTCAGAGGGACATGAGCTGGTTTTGAATCATTCCCTCAAGAAATCTTGGTAATCTTGACAATTTTTGCATTTCTTAATATATTTTGATGTAAAGTCTAAATTAGACTTAAGCCAGCGATAGTGTGTCTTGAACCACTTTTGAAAATAAATGAGATATGCTGATGCCGAAATGTTGGTAAAAGGGGATTAGGAAGACTAGGCTGCTTTCCACCCCAGTGGCTTTGCGTTACTATTAAGAGAGATGGATTAATATCAGATTTCTGGTATCTGGTTTCTCAGTGATACTGCTTAATTATCCAGATAAGTGATCAGAGTCAAAGCATGAGTGACAGCATAAATATAAAGAACATCATCTTATAATTTTTTCCCTTAAAAACATGTATATTAGTTTTAGTATTATAAAGATACATTTTTAAACTGCTCATTAAAGTTAAAATTTTAAGTAGTTTTTAGATACTCAGTTTTGGTTAGTCATCCTTTAAAAAGTTGCAGTTATTTATTCATTGACAGGCACAGACGTGGCTCACACTGAAAGACTTCCAAAAACACTGGCCAGTTTGTCCCTGCATTAAGCAGCTTCTCCCACCATTTCCCCACAGTCAACTCTTCCATTTTCTTCCTTTTCACTCTCACTGCTCTGCTGCAGAGACCCCACCCTTGCTGAAGGGGGAGGGCCACTGAGGCTGAAAATATGTGGTCTTCCTGCTCAGTCTGTAGAGGGGTGGTCCATAGATTCCCAGGTTGCTTCTCAGCCCAGATCTTCTTTGTAGCTCTGGTCTCTGTTGGCTGGTGATTTTATCCAGTAACACATTTGATATGTGTAAGTGTGTGAATGCACTTGTGTACTTTCGATGTAGACAAGTACTTGGACTGATCAGGATCTTAGGATGGGAGAAAAAGCTTTGGCACCTATAGTTCATTCAAACAGAATTGCTTTGGCTGTGTTTTTTTGCCCCTTTCTAAGTCCTTTTTCAAGAATCTGAGATTGGTGTCAGACATGAGGCAAGGAGTTAAACATGATTTTAGTAAAACTTCTTACTGGAAATTTTTATGTAATCTATGCTTGCCTTTCCTAACTTGCCACCTGGGCAGGATTTCTAGATATCTTGAAACTGAAAGGTGGAGTGGAAATTTCTTTGTTGGGGGAGAATGATTTGCTCAGTACTTTAATGACATGAAAGATAAAAGATTTTTGCTGGGGCAGTTCCTCCATTCTGCAAGTAAGCAGGAAAGAGAACAAACTGTCCATGTTCACTAAGCTTTAACAAACAAACAAAACGCCACAGAAGAATATTTGGAAAAAAAAAAAAAGGAAAAATCTGCAGACAAATCTGAATACAACCGAAATCAAGAGCTAGAGTACTGTTTGCTTCCCCAAATGCCCAAGGTTCTTCAGCCATATATATTTTAGACTTCATTTCCATACATATTTTAGACTTCATTTGTTTCTAATAAGATTTGCATGCTTGTATTATGCACTGTAGCACACAGCAGCTAGATTTCATACTACAGAGCAAATCTTTTTCATTTTCTTTTCTGATGTTCTGC
This sequence comes from Monarcha castaneiventris obscurior, assembly GCA_026261815.1. Lineage (NCBI taxonomy): Eukaryota > Metazoa > Chordata > Aves > Passeriformes > Monarchidae > Monarcha > Monarcha castaneiventris. Next base: position 13,451,419 of record JAMPIT010000894.1, read on the forward strand.
ATTTCAGACATTGCAACTACTGCAACTTCTTCACAGCCTTTTCCTCCAGGTCATCTTGAGAAATCCAGATGAGGTTTCAAATCACACTTGCCCTCCACCGTTGCAAGTGAATAGCAGTGAAAACGGGTGCTAACAGAAACCACTCATATAGAAAACTGCCTCCCTCTTTTTTTTCCTTTTCTGAGTCCCCCAGGAAGGGTGCTAAAACCTAAGGTGGATTGCAGATAGTAAAGAGAATTGAAAGCTGTGGACTTGAAAACTCCACACATATTCATAGCAGTCTGGACCTCATACAGTTCATTCCTGTACTTCATTCAGTAGGCCTCATCTGACAGTGACTCAGAAATAGGGAAGACTCGTCATCATACTTGTTCAAATTTGAGTCTGCAGTGGGAGGAGTATTTTTGCTATGGGTCTAGCACCTTCATTTCTGCAGGTGAGATAAACTAGAGGCTCAAGAAAACTTCTTGTATTGTTGGTTTTGTTTTTTGGAGGTGGTGGTTTGAGGCTTTTGGGGGATTTTTTGCCTGGTTTTGAGCTAACAGGAAAAAGACAATCTGAAATGATCCTTGTGTGGTGGACACACCAGTAAGAAAACATAAGACAAAATGCAAAATAAAAATAGAATAGAGTTTCTGACAATGGTCTACATGGGGTATTTTATATTCATTTCTGTGACATATTTTTCTCCAAGGTTCATTTTACCAAGGCTCATTTCTTGCCAGAGGTTCCTTAATCGGTCAGCTGTTGTATTAGAGAAAGCCAAAGGAAAGCCCTCTAAACTGCTGTTTAAACACTGACACTCACCTGAGTTAATAACATCATAGCATGGTGTTAAAGACTCTTTAATGTGGGAGGTCACACCTTTTGAAGAAGATGTGATTAGTCCTTGGCCATCCTCTACCATTTATCCCCCAGTATTCTCTGGAGAGACTGTTCATATGTCATAATTTAATTGCAGCCAACTGTTATTCACAGTGCACAGCTATACATGCTTTTCACCTCATATCAATCTACACTGTATTTTTTTTCCTGTGGATAAAGCAATATAATGGTATATCAAAATACATGAATTTCAGTGTTAGGAAAATGGTATGGAAAGTGAAAAAGTCTCTGTTCAGTCCTTTCTATGGGTCAGCTCTGTTCTCTTCCTAGAACTTTTACAATTTAACCTTGCAAGGAAAGTATAGAAACTTTCCTAGATTTTCACAGATGCTGCAAGGGCTGATGTAGCTGACCAGGACACTTAAGTGCTCACAATGCACATTCTTCATTCTCAGTAGTAGAAGAGCAGGGGATCCCTTGAGTACCTGTCCTCAAACACAAACACAAGACCATATGCTTTAGCACACTCCTGAGTCATCTGCTAATGCTACCCCTGAACAAAATGCAATAATAGATAATCAGAAAATTAAAGCAGCAAAATGTTGTCTACAGCAAGATTTCATGTAGTTTCCTGGAAATAAACTGGTACTGCCCATCACGCAAGAGAGATGGTGACCTTGGTAAATTTTCCCAAATGCAAAAGAGCCCCTCATATAGCTTAACTTGTAAAAACTGTCATATGGACTGCTGGGGATCTCCCATTGGGCCGTTCAACCTTTCTCAGGCTATTTTAAATTGAGAAGTTTTTTCACCTGGAAATATGTCAGACTCACTCTGCAATCATCACTGCTTGCCCTTGTTCCCAAGACCTTGGAAGCACCGGCTGACCAGAAGGAGCCATTGAGATCTCCAGTGTGTATCCAGTGGGCAGGAGGGGTGTACACTCCTTGAAATGTAGCTTTCTCCATCCTACAGCTCTCACCTAATTTAATCATCCTTGACCCATGAGAAAGTGCACTGTTCCTAGTCGTTCTTAAACTACCCCATCACTGGGCCTGGAAAAACGGGCCCAGCTTACAATGCTTGTATCTCTCTACATAAATTGAATAGTACCAGAACACAACTCTGAGTATTGCCCTGTTTAATCTGAGCTGCATACTTGTTAACAAGCTCCCTGGGAAAGGATCTCTAAAATGTCTAGGCATTGGAATATCATAAAATACAGGATACAGGAGGTATATCAAGGCATGTGATTAGCAGAAATTGTTTGCATTTCTATGTCACCCAATTATTCTACTTTACATCTAACTTACTATATTACCATGTCAAGGCAGGTTCTGGACTTGATCAATTTTATTTCAATTTTAGAGGTACCCAGAATCAGAAAAGAACATTTCCTATCTGACAGATAAATTAAGTAAGTCTTAAACCTCACTTCATATAAATAAAAACAAGCAGAAAATGCATAAAGTTATTAACTGCAGTATTTTTCAATCATTAGTGTGAGAAGATATAAAGAACAAATGAGATTTGTGTCAATGTTATTGCCTTGGCCACTAATATGAAACATGAGTGTTGAAACATTACCCAGTGAGTATGTTACATATGCAAGCACCTTGTGCTTGACTTTATTAACACCATCTACATTGACTTTGCTTGCATATACTCTGATATATTCAATACACAGACACGGAAACTACACTAATAACATCACAAGTATAAAATACAAACTGGGGGACACACTATTAAAGGCAGTCTCATCACAGAAATATTGTCCAGGTATTAGCCACCCGTGAAGCTAAAGATTAAATACATTATTTTTTCCTGAGCACACTAGCTACAAAAGAAGACAATTTGCCCCCTAATTTATATGGTTGTTTGTGTCAATGATAATTTAACTAAGGCCAGGAAATATACGGAACATTTTCAAGAATTATTACACAATACTTTTCTCACTTTTTTTTGAGCTGTGTCTGACTTATCTCAATGGTATTTTATGAATAGTTTGAAGGGCTGTTAAAGTTTCATCTAAGTAAAAAAGATTTACTTCTCCAGTTCAAAGTCTGTTTCTATGTTGCTTTCATTTGGTTTTGTTGGAATATTCATTTATTCTTTTATTTCACATTCAACACCAAAATATCATGGCTGAAATTTTAAGCAGTCACATCTTCTAGAGAAGAGACATTGTAAGAAGAAGTAACCTATTGGGATGCCTATCTCTGTGTTGTATCACTATAAAGAAAGAAATAAATAAAAGGTCATATCCTCACTATGAATATGTGATATTAGTGGAGGTGTGCCAAACCGTATCACCTCAAAACCAAGTCTGTCCATAATGCTTTTGTCAACTGAAATAGCAATGAGATTTGGGTAGAGCCTATGCTTCTACAATAATCCATAGATTTGACAAGGGCTCAGTGCTGAAGCAAGGCGCTGAGGTGTCTTGCAGGAAAACTGAAGGATCAATCTCTATTTCCCTTATAATCATTTACAGCCCAGATTTTATGCTGGCTTCACCCCTTATTTTGTGGCTGTTGTTTTCAGAACTCACACCCTGTGTAGTCACTATTCTCTGATACACCAAAACATCATTTCAGTCTCAAGAACGGTTTGCCTAGCAACTTTCACAAGCCCTCAAAGAACTTTAAACCAAAATGAAGACAAATCCATGGAACTCTGATAAAAAAAATGTGAAGAGTGCCTTTTTTTTTCTCCTGAAGAATTTAGAGTGTGAGGAAGTGTCAGAAATATTTCAGTAATGGCAGAACTCCTTCACACAGCAGTACTCAGCCTCTGCAAAACAGGCATTAAAAATGTTACAAATTCTGATCTCTCAATAAATGTTTCCTATTTTTTTTAACAGATTCACACATTAAAGTTAGATCTAGGGCTGATGTAAAATCCATTTAGCTTCATTGAGGTTAATGAACCTAAGATGATATACACCCATTGAGAATCTGCCTATGTGTGTGATCAGTTACAATGCTATTTGTTTTTATTGGCTTAGCCATTGATGTACTACTAGGTGGCTCTGAGTTTTTTTTAATCAATAAGAGTTAGCATACTTGAAAACTATGCTTCTGCGAAACTAATGTCTGAAAAAAGCTCTCTTGAAAATAGATTTCCTTTGAGAGGGAGGTATGGTTATATACTGCAGAAATCAAAAGATTTTAAACTGAATTTTCTGCTAAATAAGTGAGTCAGCACACATTTATCCTTCATGAGAAACAGTAGAAAATTTGAAAAATGAGTGCATCTTTCACCCCTCATAAGGGGTTATCTTGCAGTAGGGGAATATTAAGAGGAAAGAAATATCTCATGCACACAAGATTTTTTAAAAAAGCATAAATTCCACTTTATAAATAAATGCAAAACAGTATAAAAAAGCAACACATTATGAATAGACACCTTTGGAAATAAATTTCAGAAGCCTCCAGAGAGCTTGAGAAAATAACTAGCTTGCACAGCATTAAGTGGAAGGAGTTCCCCTAAGGGAATCAAGGGATCAGAGATATCCTGTCTTGGTAAGTCTTTGATAAGTTTGCATCTGTGTCTTTTACACACTGCTGGTAATAATCTGAGAGATGCAGTGTTACATGGAGGCAAATGGCAAAATTGTTTTTTAGGTTGAGAATATAAAAAATGATTGATTTTATTGGAATTATATTAGCACAATTTCACACCCTATTCAAAATGCACAAGGAAATGGATTCAGGGTTTGCTTTCTCCCCTTCTCATGACCTCATTGGGTAGCCTTGAACAGAAGTGCTCAAAACTGCTTCAAGCACAAAATGAATCTGTGCTGATGAAACCAAACATAAACCACCCCTCTTTGCTGATGCCTATTAATAGTTTCCAACAGACCTAGAGAAACATCACTCAGTTTCTTAAATATGCTTAAAATAGAGCAGGATATGTCAGCATATTTTTGTAAGTCAAAAAGTTCGTAATTCTTGTGGGTAGATGAAGAGTGCAGGATTCATCTCACCCAGCATCAGGCATGAACAGAATAGATATTTATCTCTGAGCTAGTCAGTCTAGAGTCCATTTCATCTGCAGAGATTTATAAGAACTTTTAAGGCATGAGTCGCTGGACTTATTTCAGAGGTCTACCTTTTATTGAGATATGCTGCTCAGAAAAATAACTGTTTCATTCTGTTGTCTATAAAGGAAGCTTGTATTGATTAACTCAGAAACACATTTTAGACATCCATATTTGGTTAGATGAATGTCATTTGATAAGACTGGAAAAGAAAGCTGCAAGTGATCATAGTTTATGAGATATTTGTAATTGTCAAAGTCATCATCCTTTTTCCTGAAGTCTGAGGTTTTTTTTTTTTACTTTATTTTTAAAAAGACGAGTGTAGCCACTTGATCAAGTCTCCTTCTAGCTTCCATTCATACCAGAAATTAGTGACAGAAGTCTGCTTCAAGAAGCAAATCAGACCCGATATCCTGCCTACAGCTGCATAAAGCCCAAGACAAAATAAGATTTAAATCTAGCCAGGCAAATCTATGTACCTGCAAACTCTGATTCTAAGGAACTGAAATATATGAAGTCAGAGATTTAAGACACTTAGTATACTAATAAATACAAACACCATAACATCTATATCAGCTAATAATATCTGAAATTTTCCCTTTTGAAAACTGAGCTGCAAAACTCTAAAATGGAATAAAATCCACTGAAAACTCAGAGAGGAAAAAAAAAAAAAGATTGCCACTATAATTTTCACATTTTTGCACTCTTCTTTTGAATATTTCCACACACTGCTTCATATAAGGAATTAGTATTACTTGAATTGTCTCCCCTTTCCATTGGTATAAATCAATAGTGACACAATACTTTGTGGAAAGATAAACCATTGTTAGAGCTCTTGTAAATTACTTGATGTTACATATTTCTTGTAGGAAATGAGAATTCATGGGAGACAAATTCTTGGAAACATTTCTAATGTGAGGAAGTGTCGCTTGAAAAATATAATGATAAATTACAATAAAATTGGAAAATTCCTTTTTGACCACTGCTGTTAGCTGTCATCTAGAAATACTATTGCATTGTGATTAAAAATAAGTTAAAATAGGAAAACAAGCAATTTTATTTAATCAAAACAAGGGAATTAAACAAGAACATTTTATAATGCATAAAATTTGAAGGCATTTGAAAACATTGATTTTATTTATTTTGTGTAAGAGGAAAAAAACCCACAGCTCTTACTCTAAACAAAAATATCACTCTTCTTTCTACCTTGTTAACAACACAAATCTATAGTGAATGAGAGAAAAATCACACACGTAAGAAGCCAGTCATTTAAACCCATACCCCAAAAGACCTAATTTTTATGGCTCTAATTCCCATAAAACATTCCAATGTGACATAATTTATTTAGATGCTAGGAACTTCATAAGGATGGGGAAACGAGGAGTATGTAGAAAAGACATGAAAAATGAAACCCCTACAGAAGCCTAAGCATGTTGATAACATATTCCTGTAATAACGAGAAAAACACAATATGCACAGTATGTTTTGCATGAATTATTTATTTTACCTATATCCATATACTAGTGCACAAAAAATTTCTTCCCAAATAATTGTGCGTTGTTAATGGGGAAATAGTACAGCATATATTTTGGCAATACCTTTCAAGGTCATAGAGGCCACTTTATTCACCTGAAGAATTCAAAATAACCGAATATGGTGGTACACCAAAGAATGGGAATATTTACATGTGGCAAGCTTATAATGCGACCCAGCACTATCCAACTGAAGTTAAGAATTACCAGACACACAGTGAACACAAAAGCACAGGAATCTGCCTTGCACTCCCCTCCCTGTGACTTGCTATCAGAGAAAGATCTTAGCGACACAGAAACAGTTTTGTCATTGACTTATCAGGAGCTGAATTTCAGTCCTGAAATTTCAAAGAAATCCAAGACAAGTGTTAATAATATATCAGAATATAAATAGGCTTAACAGACGGTACCTCCACCTTCCTGCTTTCCATTATCTACCACCATATTTTGCCCTAATTCAAATACTTGCCTTTTGTAAAGACAAAGCTTCCAGTGAAAAATATCAAAACCATCACAATAGTATCAGTAAATTTTTTAATGAGACCAGATGGGAAAAAATATTTGGAGGTGGAAAAATGGGGGTATCACTCTCCTGGGCTTGTGTCAGGAGCTAGAGGGGCACTGACAAGAGCCTTTACTATCTTTGACAGCAGGCCGATTAAGCTTAATCAGGCTTGGATGCATTCCCCTCTGATTTTGCTCTTTATTAGCCCCCTTAAAACTCATCAGTGACATTGAACTTACAGAAGCTGTTCATCTGCTGGAGCTGCAAGTTCTACACATGTATCTCATATTCTGCTTGCAACTCTCTTTACTGTAAGAAAATTATTATAATGATGAAAAAGGGAGGTAAACTTCCTATAAACTCACTACAGACATACTTATTTCCATTTCAAATGTGAATAGTATGTATAAGATGTATTGTCCCAGTTTCAGGTACATTATGTTACTGCAACATGGCAAACAATTTAAAAATAGCATATACAAAGAGAAATGCAATAATACCTGTGCATTTTATGCACTGTCTATAACTATTATTCCATTGTATAATAATAAATTTTTGTTATTTGAGAGTCTTGAGCCAATACTGAAGAATGCATCTGTGTTTTTAATGACAATTTTTAAAGGTTTAAGCAATATCTATTTACCGATGTATTTATACAACCCTAGTAAATGTAGCCAATGATAATAAAATAACAATTATGGAGGCAAGCCTTTCCTAATGTTTTATCTCATAGGCCATTCTTGCCAAACAAAAGGAGCTTAAATGACCTAGTTATGTGAGTTCTTTCCTGTCTGCATCCTGACAAGGATCTACAGGCCCTAAAGGAACCTGGATCGAGCATTTTCTTCCCTGGAGAAAAATTATTAACACTAATCCTTGTCTTTGAACACAGCAACCTTTTGATTGGTGTAATTGAGCTACATTACCTCACTTTTCTACTTCTGTCACAGCATCCTATAGATGTAGCACAACTGAATTCATGAGCCTCATACAGAAGGGGTCAGAGTATTAATATGTTAATAGTGTGCTGGCTTGCAAATTATGTTTTTTTTATAAAGTCTCAGTTAATTACATTGCAAGGTTTTGAAGCCAGACTGAATTTTACTCCTGTAAATTTGCAATGCTAAGTGTCCTTAAGTAGACAAACTGAGAGAATTTCATAAGAATTTGGATAAAATACTTGGACCTGATTTTTACGGAGACATCTGGTTTTATAGATGCCAAATCTCATGTGCATGACTAGCTGTTACATGCCTGAACATGTAAAATGAAACATGCTTTCTTCTTTTCTTTTCATATCACATTGAAAATAAAAACCTAAAAAGAATAAAGATAGGATGGATTTAAACCTTCTGTCACTTTCCAGCCTGGGCCAGAGTGCTGTAAGTCTATCCACCTGAAACTACTCATCAGTTCTTTTAAGTAATTTTAGACAGTGATAAAAAATAGAAATAAACACTGGGATACATGTCCACTGGGGTGGGATATGGCAAAAAAAGTTGGTACAGCAATTTCTAGATATCTCATTAATACTGAAGAAAGGAATATAAGAATATACCATTCAAAGTCCTTTTAATCTAACAGTGTCCCAAAGGCAATTGAGGACTTTTCAATTTCCATTTATCTGGAGCCTCCTGACTGCCATATTAGCCAGCTTTCAGGAGAATTTTGTGTCATGGAAATTATAAGGGCATCTCAGAAGACAAGGAAAACATTCAGGCCGGACAGGGTTTTGAGCAGTTTGATCCTAGTGTAAAATGTCCGTGTCCACAGATGGAGGGTTGGAAGTGGATAATCTTTAGAGGTCCTTTCCATTCTGTGACTCTGTGAAATAAATGTGCTTGGGGGAAATGACCAATGCTGAGAATTAAGAAAAAAAAAGTAGGAAATCTGGAGCAGGGGATTTCCCACCAATCTATTCTGAAAGTGACAAAAACACTTCTAATATAAGATGGCTTCACTCTGAGTCATACATTTAAGGAATGTGAAACCTCTCTGATTAGAATCTATCCCCACACACTCTTGATATAGAAAATCTCTTTGTGACTCTGGTGTCAAAAGCATTCTAAAAGCATTTACCTTTCTCCAAGTCAATCTTCTCCTTTCATCATGGCTTTTCAAATTAGCACTGAAGGAAACATCCGGGAAAGGAGAAAGGAAAACGCTGGAGATGATTCTGGACTTGTCTCTCATGAAAAGGAAGTCAGGATCCCTGTGGTTAAAGACAAGCAGATAAGAGCTCAGTTTAGCCCTTTCTCCAGGTGATGGAGGTGATATAAAATTATGTTCCTAAAAGCAGGGATGGACAATCTCCGGGTTCCTGGTGAGAAGCTGAGCTACAGATCTTTCTCTGTCTTTATCCTACCAGAGAGCTCTGCTGTGACCTGAGACAGGCTATGTCTCATGGGGTTGATCTCATCTAACTTTAAAGATCTGCAGTGTGGACACCTGAGCCAGTTACCCATGTACCTTTTAGTGTCAATTGAGAGAAACAGGCATCTTTAGGGAATATATATATATTTTTTTTTTTTAATCTATCTGAGTTTCTTCTTTAGGGGAAGCCATGTTGTGTAAGTTACAGAAGTATGCACTTTATCAGACTGCTTCCATCACTGGATTTTCCATGTATTTGAGCCTTTTCCTATGCTTTTACCTGACTTTGCTATTTGGATTCTCTTCACAAAAGATGAGTGCTACCAAGATGCAGCTGGTTTGCACAAGGTCAGATTAGCTGTTTTCTCCATTCAGCTGGAGAGGGGGTGACAAATGTACTACCAGCAAGTCAGCAAAGACTCTAATTTGCATTCATTTTCAAAGAGATTGGTAGAATGAAAAAGAAATATTTTCTGATTTTGGCTTGTGTAGGAGTAAGAATATGTTTATATCCAACCTATAGCACAGCAGGGACTCAACTGTAGTTCAGTTCCTTGGGTTATGGAATAAAAATTATATTACTGTAAGATATGTAAGTCTGTGGCCACTACTACATATTTCTGTATCAAGGAAATTTGAAATATTAAATGAATATTTCCATTCAGTCTTTCAAATAGTGGAAGCCTTACTTTTGCTACATCCTTCGATTCTGAAGTGTCTTCATAGTGACAGGGTTCCAACTATTCTAAACAGTTTAGAGAAGACTTTTTTTTTTATCTACAGGTCTATATCTTGGCATTAGTGATAAGGCAACAACCGAATATAAGAAGTTGTATACAATTTAGAGCTGATACTCAGAGATGCCTTTGATCTACTAGTTCTGAGACTCAAAAGAGTTTGCATGCCTTCCATGTACAAGTCTGAAAAGTTCAGTCCTCTTTTTGCCTTTGTTTTCCACCCCAACTTTTATGTATCTCATGTAAAAACTGGAACTCAACGTTTGCCTAAAACTAAGTGCTTATACAGCACCTGGCTCAAGGAGGCCAAAACACTCATTTGTGGCCTCTTCTGTAGCCATAACTGCTTCTGAAGATCTATCAAAAGACCTGCCACTGAATGGAGATGAAGTACCAGTGAATGTACGCCATGATGTGTTTTTATTCTTCTAAGTCACTCAATGATTGAAATTAGATTGCTGGAATATAAAATGCAGCTCTATCAAGCACTAGCTGCAAAGGTTTCCTCTTACCATTATGATATTGAGCAATCATGGGAGATGGTCCAAAAGTTTTTCACTCACTCCTGGACCCCCTCACCTTCTCAGAGGCCCCTGCCACCATGCAGTGACATGCCAGCTGATCTCCTAGCAGCCACTAATTCCATACAAATTGGAAGCCAGGACAAGGATACATCTTTAAAAAAGCAACATCTATGGGGCATTTTTCAGTGGATACTAGGTCTGAAAGAAAGAGAAGGCACAGAAAAAAAGTAGGAATGTCTGCAGCCCATAGAAAGCTATTCTTTCTTGTGAATATCAGCTCATGTTGTGAAAAAAGACTCTCCTCACTGGTAGCATATATTTTAATAGATGATTTTCTGCTCTGCACAGACTCTAAAAAGCATATCAAAACCAATAGCCAATGACTTTTTATCAGGTGCTGATCTAGGCTGGTGGTTTTAGTGGTCTTTCTGATTTGCAGTGTCAGCTAACTGCTAAGCAAAAGCTGTACCTGGTAAGTGGCTGCTTTCTCAGCACAGCTAATCTGCTGGAAGACATGCTGAAACTTTGTTGAGGGGCAATAGGTGGAGGAGTATCAGGCTGTCCCACTGTTGCAACCTCACTGCAGTGGTAATAGGTCTGGGTGCACCTTATTTGCCCATATAGGGATCACACCCTACCACAGCACCCTCACCAGTAGTGTAGTAGTGAACAGATTGCCACTCATTTAAGAACAGATATAAAAACCTGAGACATGCCATCTATTAGGATAAAATGCCTGGAAGAAGCAGGGATTTGTGTGTTTCATGAAGAAAAGAACTTCTATATTTGACTACTCAGGCAGATTAGTACATGGATCTACATCAAATGGTTCAGATCTGGAGTTGGATATGAAGATACTACAAGTGTTTTTGGTGATGCAGTGTCAGGGTGCTCTCTGGCATATAGTATGAGCTGTTTCCATCCTCACATACGGATCAAAGGATAATGTAATATAGGGGTGCAGAATTAAGCACAATACACTCTGAGAGGATTGCAAGTCTCAGATAAGCCGGTATGTTTCATGTGGACCATTCAGTTTGTATATGTGAGCCCCATTCTGCTCACTTGGTATCAGCAGTTCTTATGCACAGGAATAGCTATAATGCCACCAGGTCTGCTTCTGTGGATAGCTGTTGTATGAGCAAAACAAAGCCATTTTTCTGTGAACATTTTGATAGCGTTACCCCACAGTGTGGGGCCTGAGCATCTACAGTTTCAAACTACTGTTTAGTCTCAATATATCATATGCCAGCACTTGTTTGTCTAAACACATCATTCAAGAAAACACATTAGTGTTTTTAGTCAATTATCTATTCAATTTGTTTTCTTATCTGCATGTGCTTTTGAATGGTTATCTTAGCTTGTTACTGTGGTTCTGTGAGGTGTGTCCAACACTTAGAACAATATTTCTCATGCTCACTGAAGCAGAGAAAAAAGAGCTGAAATCAGTAGCAATGAATGCATGTAGTTCTGTTGCATTCAGCATGCATGTTTGGATCTGAGTCTTCCATTTTTTCATAATAAAAATTCCCAGGAAATCAGAGACAGTCTTTACTGAATCTAAAAGCCCTGCAGGATCAGGGTTCATTAAGGATCAGGCCCATAATGGATACTTTAGTGGCTGTGCAGGCGTACTGAAAATGGTGCTTAGGGATTGCCGCCTAGTACTGGTATGACTGATGACTGATTTGTACTTTTGTGAAAGACTAGAGCTTTGTCTGGGAGAAGAACTTCTTCAATCTTGAAGTCAATGGCAGATTTTCCCAAGTTCATGGAAAAAAGGGCTGAAAGGACTTCTTCCGCCATGTAGTCTATCAGCTTGCAATACTGCTGATTTATTTCCCCTCGATGTTAACAAGAGTAGAACTACAGGCAGATAGAGGTCAGCCCTAAGATTTAAGTTTCCGCAGGACTCTCTTATCGTTCTTGCAGAAATTGGCTCTGAAGTGCCACAAAAACACAGGAGTTCTTGTTCTTTACACTGTTCAACAGGCTCCAAGGAGTGAGTACCACATCCTCTTCATTCAAGATCTCAGGATGGATTTGAACTGAAGCTGCTGAGGTGAAAGAGCTTGACAAGGCACACTGCTGCCTTCCTCTAAACAGCTGGAATAGTGTCAAAAATCTTTCATTCTGTGCATCTCTCCCACGTTTTATTCTGGATGAAAATAATGCACTGTCTAGTGAGCTGTATTTTTTAAGATAATAGCAAAGTATGTCTAATTCAAACCAACTGAACTAATTGGACAAAAAAGGATGCAAACAGCCCAGCCTACCAGACTGTATTTAAAACAATTGTTAGCAATCAATAAATCCTGCTGTATTGTTTGATTTCATTAAAGATGTATTTGTTACTAAGCAGCTGGCACCCAAACAGCTGCTTTAAATAAAGAGATATTTTTCTTGCTCTATTTTATCATGGTCTTCATTATTTTATTTGCACATTTTCAGAGACAATGACTACTGAATAGAATCAAAATGCAGATAAGCCTATCTCATCCTTGTCTGAGCATGTGGTGGGTCAGGGGAATGCATAGGAGAAATGACAGCCTGCTTCCCTTTCTACTATCCCTGAACATTATCTTTCAGGCTTTCAACAGTCAGTCATGAGTATAAAACCAAGCCTGAGACTGGCTCACTGATTAAATAATAAACTAAAGATATCACAGCTTCTTTTCAAAGCCCTGAATTTGGCTTTCTGTGAATGCTGACCTGAACATTCACATCCATCGAGCAGAGTGGTCACAAAATGAGGACTCCCTGGTGTTATAATAGTGCTAACACAGTGGAGTTAGTTCCTTTTAAAGACCACTTTAAAGTATATTTAAACTGAACCCTACCCAGATGAAACTTCTACCCCATTATATAACACATATAATGAAGAGAACAATTTTTGTGTTACACTTGAAAGCAAACCAGGTAGCCTTCCCTTGTGGCTGTGTTGTCACCAAGCAAGAGCATTAGCAGCTAAAACATGGATAGCTTTTAGAAGGGAAAGCACAATCAGACAATAAAACAGCCACAAATTTGAAACCAGTCCCATGATCACATAGGTGCATTCAGCTGAGCCAAATTCCAGAGAGTAATGTGGAATTGAGACAAACTTAGATTTTCTTGATTTCCAGTCAGGTTTAGCCTGACTGTGGCTATTGTGATGCTCTCAGTTCTGCACTCACATGCTCAAGTAGACAGACAGTCGGCAGAAAGACCAAGGTGGCATTCCCTGCCAGCAGTCTGCCACCATGCTTGGACATAGATATGTTTGTTTGTACCCCTTCCTCATGTTCCAGTAGAGCTGAGCTTTGGGGCTACAGATATGTTTGCAGCATTGTTGTCATGTCAAGGGAGAAAGGTGTCCTTTGCTGTCATTATTCCTAATGGTTGCAGAGGATTTTGTTTCAAATTTTGAAATCTTTACCTCAGACCTTCACTAATCTCACATCTTCCTGTGTTTTCATGGTGTTCATAATTGTCTGCAATGCACATCCATCACCCTCAGTTAAGATGCTCATGGTCTAGAGTTTATCTTCTCTTCAAGTGGCTAAGAGTGGGTGAATATAGGCTTCTTATAGAGGAGCCCCAGCAGTTTTCCTCAGTGGTGTTCCCAAACAGCCCAGCAGCTGGGAGAAAAAGTTAGGTTCTCAGTCAGTGTGAAATCATAGTCATGCCATTCAGAATATAGTATAAGATGAAGGAAGGTATTTCTTTTTAAATTAATTATTTTTTGGATTGCAGAAATTATGTAAAGCAAAACCTGGAATGGTTAGCTAGCAAACAAAAACTGAAAAACCAGTCACCGTGAACATTTGCAGTCATGTGATATGGATAAATCCATGGTGGCCAATGGCCAATATGGCCAATATGGCTCAGGTGATATAGATTTAGATTAGCGCTTTACTGAAGTTGTGAGGTACTTGGATCAAGGTGTTTAATTTTGTGCTTGTTCTATGATCAGCACAAGCATCTGAAATCTTAAACTAAACCCAAATTAGAGTGATCACTCCTTGAAGACAAAAAAGGACTGAACCACATTGATGCTGACTTATTTTAACTTCCCTTTGAATTTTATGAGGCAGATCCTGAGCTGACGTCATTAAAGCTGTGCTGATGTGCATGACCCCAATCCAAACAAAACTGAAAAGCCTAATTACAGAAACATCACACAGCACTTTATTCTTGCAACATTTCAGACTCTTTGACAATTGGGTGGTGGCAAGAACCTCCTAAGAATAAAGCTTGTCTGTCAACCCAGTTCCTAGACCAAAGAAGTTTGTGTAAACACGCAAACATTTTAGACTCACATTGCAAACATTTTAAAGTCTGCCCAACACTAATTATCTGTCACATCTCAACCTGTGGCCATGCCAGTTCTTTGCAGAGACCGACAAGAAAAAGGAAGCAGTAGGTATGTTTTTTTTAATATCTATCTATTCTTCTGTAGTTTGAAAAAATAAAAATCCTATTTTAGACAGGCAAAATGTTTCAATGGAACTTTAGATTTATCCTAACATCTTAGGCCCTGCTGTGTTGACCCTCCCGTCTCCCTCTGCTCTCTGCAGTATTTGTATGCAAAATCTACGAAAAGATTTTGGAACAGGCCATACATCCAAAAGCTTTTGACAAGGCAAGGGACTACTTGAAAGAAAAGGTCTTCTGAAGCAGCTTTTCTTTTCTTCTTTCCCCTTTTTCCCCCTGAATTCATGCACCTCTTAACAACTTCACTGGTACTTTAGCCTGTGTGGGCTTCGTCCGGCTCAATAAATGAAAGACTGCAAACTCTCTCTGTTTAAGACACTGATGGAAGGGAGAGGCTGTGTATGCCAAAAAAGAACCTGTCTTGCTTGAGAAGCATGTGCTATATCTGATGCTTATTAGTTCCTGTTATAAACCAGAGGACAATATGTTTTCATAATAAAATACACCTCTAACATAAAACTTTGGGCCACATGTTTGCAAGCAAAGTCATCAATGATAATTTTTCTGAAACCTGAGCAAGAGTGACTTTCAGCAAGAATTGGAAGAATGGCTTTTCACATATTCACACAGATTAAGTAGGGCATGTAGAATTAAGACGGGGCACCTGCCCACATCAATTTCAGGCAGCTGACTCTTACATCTTAATCCTTCAACGTCCCACCCATTACTTGCAATGTGCATCAAAAAGTTTAGTAGGTATGTCTAAAGGGATCATTATACCTATGTATAAATGTTAGGTCCATTTCCACAGCTCAGTAAATCAGCAGAAGATAATGCTAAAACAGAAGGAGCTTTCATGCATTATGTTTTATTCCTGGCTGATTTGGAAAATGGCTGAGCCTTTTCTATAGCCTTCTAAATCCCCTGTGCTTTGCCTGCCCCATAACATCCCAGGAGCTAAAATAAATCATACTCTAAGAGTCTAGTACAACAGAAAGCAGCAAGGAGCAACATAAAGCAACAAGGGGTTCAAACAAATATAAAAGTAAGGTAAAGTAATTTTTATACATACATTATGGACCAAGTTTGACTGCAGGTTACACTTTGAACCATATGATCGTTTTTAAGAGTTCAAGACCTGACTTGTTCAAATGTGACCATCTGAAATTGTCACTGACATGATCTACTACACTGCTCACCAGTAAACCCTATTGGTGTAATTTACCTGGCTTAAATATTACATAAATCAAGCCTTCATACATGAAAATACTTCAATTGAAACCTCAGAAATATGGTTAAGTAATCATAGCTTAACATGTTAATGTGTGTCAGCTCAGCTGAGCCACGTACATTATGTTGGCTTTTAAATATGGATATGGACTTGGACACAACTACTTCTTGAGCAAATATCTCATTCACTTGCATTTAGTGTGGTCTAGCTGTGTCCTAAAGTAGTTATGGCAATTCAGTTTTTATTCAGTTTTATGCAGTAATTTATTACATAATAGAAATATATTAAAGTCCCAACTTCAATGGTGTTACTTTAACTGATTGTATTCAGCCAAAGACCCCTGTGATTTCAGTTTAAAGGTCACATTTGTCAATTTAAATTAACCTTGTTAAATTAAGATTTAATCTCTGTCAACAATAATCAGACTTCAATCAAGTGGAAAAGTGTCCATTCTTCTTTTGTTCCTGCTTAGCTACATCATTTCCAACTTGGACTTTTCTTGAGAGAGATGTCATCTTTTGATTAACGTTGCCCTGACTTGCTTTCCTCCTTGTCTACATAAGCTACAACAGTCAGGTAGTCCTAGGCAAGGGTATGCGTCTGGAGCAGTGCCAAAATAGTACAGGGACTGGTGAATGTTACCCACCCCCTGTCTCTGATGTGGCAAAATAACAAAATATTCCATTGACCACAAATACAATTTCTGCAATGTGGTCTGGCTTAGAAAAACTCAACAGTCCTCTACCAGAAATACTTAAATTAACCAGGTCTTTGTTACATGCCTGTTTTAGGTTGTAATTAAGCATGTCTTTTAAGTGAGACAAAAGGAGCAAAGTTTTGGTCACAGAGATGAATTTAACCGAGATAACAGAACAAAAGTACAGGCTCCGTTTTCCTGTGCTCACAGCTGTGCAAAAGCTGAGCAGCTATTTTGCAGTGTGGAACAAAACAGGCCAGGCTACAATACACTGCATTTGGGCAACTTAAAATTAGGACAGTGGGAGAGCACATCTGTCCACAGTACCTTAGGACAGCCCATGTTTCATGAAATGGCAAGAGAAAAAAGATGAAGTATGGCCAAATTGTAGGAGAATATACAACTCACCTGTGTGTCACGCCAGCCACAAACACAGCTGTGTGAAACAGATTTTCATAAAGTTCTAATCTACATCCTGACTAACATACTTATATTTTATCCACTTCCCAGACAATAAGACTCAAATAAAACTAGTGTTTCCTGTGCCTGATTCACAAAAGGCTCACCAGTCCTAAAGAATTTAGCAGGCAAAGAGAGAATAATTAGGAGGAATCTTTAAAAGCATTCTTTTCATTATACTTTGGGGAAACATTTTTTTTCTAATTTTCTCGATGATGTGTTGTATTATGCTGTCACTTTGGGCTTTGTCAGTCACGTCTGCTAGTGTAATACAGTATGACTGACACAACATGTGACATGTCACCATGAAATGCATCACTTGGAAACTTTGGCAAACACATTGAGGAGAAGGGATTGCAGCAAACAGGCTTTCTTCTTTCTTTCTTCTTTCTTTCTTTCTTTCTTTCTTTCTGTCTTTCTGTCTTTCTGTCTTTCTGTCTTTCTGTCTTTCTTTTCTTTTTTACTCTCTCCTCTTTTCTCTTTCTCTTTAAAATAAATGGGGAAACATTTATCTTAAAGATAAAGGCATAACCAGCAATAGCACATACAATTATTCTCTGACTGAAAGGACTTGTTAGCCCTTTATTAACTATGGGAGAAACTGTGACAGCAAATCAGCAGGCTAAGAAGTTAATTTCCACAAGTGGCCTGAAAAAACTTATCCTTTTTAATCTGCCTTTAAGAGGTTTCATTAAAATATTTGTAGTTGTCATAATAGGTAGTGAAGCTTCTATAAAAGCAAATTCTAGCCCGAGTGAAACTGCTAATACAGACATAGAGAGAACTTCACATTTTAACAATCTCATCCTGATGACAGGGTGGAAGTGTAATAGCCAGAGAAGCACCCAACTGTGAGACTGACATTGGCTTCTTTAGGCTGATGGAAATCAGGACAGTTTTCATTTGTTTCTTTGACAATCCTGGAAATGCCCTGATTGCAGGATCTGGTGAGACTTTCCAGGAGTTTTCCATATTTCACTGTCTGGATTGTAAATTGTTGTAACACACAGCAATGTGCATTTGTAATAAAAAATGTATAAATACTTCTGAGGATATCAGAGAGGCAGACCTGCATAATTTAATTAATGTGAAGAAGTTAATAATTCTTTTTTGAATTCTTTGAAAGACTGGGCGTATTGTGCTTTAATGACAGTAGTATCTTAAAACTGCCCAGCATTACCCAAATAATCCCTCCTGACCCATTACTCTCTAGTTTTGAACTCAGATCTTGGATGCAATGCAGTAATGCTTATTACATTCCTTTATATGCCTCCGCTTTTTGGAGGTCAAAACAAATTCTTGATTAATAGATGGTACTACCCCGTACCCCACAGTGAGCATAAATAAGGCAAAAAAACCCCGTGCACCAAGTCCATGATGAATGCCTGACAATTTGTTGCTTTTATTAAAATAATTGTAAATTTTACACACTCTGTATGTGTTTAACCTTACGCCCGGATATTTTTGCTTCCTTAACTTTGGAACTTGCCCTGTAAATTTCAAGAAATATGCTGGGTATATAAATATATATGCTACTTATTTTTTTTTGATGGGAGTTTAAATATGGCATTTCTTTCATTTTTTCTTTTTTTTCCTTTTTTTTTCTATCTACATTAGACCTTTTACCAAACATCTATTACAAATATGTCTGTCAAGTATCTGTGCACTGTTAACTATGTATTCCTAAAAAAATGTTCCTGAACAGTCTTTTTAACTTGCTGTAGGAAAATGTTACCATTTTATTTCAGAGTCCAAGGTCTGACGGTAAAACATAAAATTGTTTTATTTTTTTGGTTTGTGATGCAAAATTTGGATGCTGATACCTGAAAGTAGCTCTTCTGTGAAGAGATACTTTTTCTGCAATTTATCTCTTTCTTTTTTTTCCTGCTGTACTTTAATTGGTGATTGTTGTGTGTGATGTGCTATTAAAAAAAAAGTGTTTTCTTTTTAAGTGACTACAAAAATAAGAGACACCCTGAAGTTTAACTGACTTTATTCATTACCGTGTGAACATCTTGCAGGTTTGCATAACAAACCTTTCTGAAGAAGTTCGTGGGAAAGGTATGAGGAGGGTTGCACATCGTCTGGTAAAGGAAGGATATTCAGTGTTGCTGTTCTTACATACTTGTACTTTTATCACTTCCTATCATCTCACTGGTCGTTAACCTCATAAGTAGGACAAACTGCTAGAAGCACTATCATGAGGCACTTCTAAGGTATCACAAAATGGTTAGAAAAAGGAAACAGTGCAGCAGTTAACATCTGTATTACCAGGAAGTGATACTCAGCAATCATAAAGTCCACTATTCCTTACTGCCCAGAGTGTTTTCACCAATTTTCATGAAGAATAAGAGGGCCTTGGCAAATGCCTGGCAGCATTTAGGCTCTTAATCTGCAGTTTACCGAGCAGCTCTATGTTGCTGCTATAAGAGTCTTTCTGGGGTTTGCATTAGCAGAAGGCCAGAGTGCTTGCAGCTTTTTCTAAATGCAGAGGAGTGCAAAAGTCACCCAACACCTGTAAAAAAGGCACTGCCTCTCTTAGTGCTGCCTTGAAATGCAATCAGTGAGGGAGAGGGCAGATATTAGGGTTTAAAGAAAGAGTGTGCGTGGAGGGGATGGTCTCAGTGGATTGAAAGAAAAAAAAAAGAAAAAAAAAGAAAAAAATGAAGGAAGAAAGAAAGTTGTCTTATACAGGCAATAGCATTTAGGCACTGCAGCTTCACCCAGCCTGAGGGATGCAGACTGCAAGGAGTAGTGATCCTTAGAGGAGGGCCATTGTACATTGAGGAGTCAGTGATCCAAAGCACAGCTGTCCTGAGTCTGCCCAGGCACAGGCAACGTGGTCCTCAGGCTGGTTGTGCTGCCCACATCCCTGGCTGCATGACAGCTGCTGCCAGAGCGCTGTGCCACAGGAACCTGTGGGCAGCTCTGTTGGGTACTGGCCCCCTCACCACCTGCCTGGCCTTGCCTTTCTCTTACAGTGCAGCAAGAAGTTCTCGTGGGAAAATCTTTTCTTTTTGACTGTGAAAATGACAAGCAGAGTAATTTCCTTCTAAGAAAATCCTATAGTAACTTGAAAGAAAAAATCTGAGAAACCCTACAATCATAGAATCATAGAATAATTTTTATTGGAAGGGATCTTAAAGATCATCTCATTCCAACTCCTCTGCCATGGACAGGGACACCTTCCACTAGACCAGGTTGCTCAGAGCTCCATTCAACCCAGTCTTAAACACTTCCAGGCATGGGTCACCCATAACTTCGCTGGATCTGCACATGGAACAGAGTCCTGTTCAGTCTTGCACTATTCAGAGCTCCCAGAATCTGGAAGGCTGTGTGGTTATCTGTGCTATTTTCACAATATTAGCACTAATAAATAGCATTTTAAATAATTTCTCATATAATCCACTTCTGTCTTTCACAATAGACCTGCATCTCCTGATGCATTACACAAAGGAGGACAGAGACATGGATCAGGGGCTGGGGACGAGCTAAAAGGGGCCAGTGCAAGCCCCTCATTCAGGTGGTGATGTGATGAGAATGGGCAAAAAGATTCTGAATACTCTCTCCAGTGAAGTCAAAAACTGATGGCTGCCATTCAAACCACGAGCCCTAAAAAATCCTCTCACTCTTCTGAGAGGAAAGATCTCAAGCTCTGTCCTTGCATGCAAAGTGCCACTCTAGACCAAGCAGACAGTAACTCCTGTTCCCTATCAGACCCCTCACTGGGCTGTATAGGCTCCATGGGCCCTGGTATAAGAATCATATGGCACAAGCTGTCAGAAAATGTAATGCTTAGGATTTGCCCTGAAACAACAACTGAGTTTCCTGTTTCAAATTTCACAAAGGGGAATAAAATCAGGGAGAGGGAAATCAGTGTTGCTTGACTGTTATTTCAACACTCACCAAACCACATGAGTATGAAAACAATTACCTTTAGATGAAAGAATGATGAGTGCATTAAGTGAACTTAGGCAGTAGAAGATGATCATAAAATATTCCATTGTCATTAATGCACAGAGTGGTTAACTAGAGAAATAAAGAATTAAAAGGTTAGACCTCTCATTAATACTAATCTAGTCCTCATGTTTCTATATTTTACTACTATCTGGTGTACCTGCATATATTTCATTTACAGTGTAGGCTAAGTAATGCCCACTCTAGCTAATGTTTTTGGCACAGCCATATATCCTTGAAAGCTTATTTTGGGGCTAATACTTTTCAATATTGTCCTTTGATCTGCAGTTAATTTATGGTTCAAGGAGACAGAGGCTAAAATCTGTGAAACTAACTGATTTTTCAGTTCTTTGGCTGCTACACAAAAATTCATCACAGCTCACATGTACATGCTCTGTTGTTTTGGAGCATTCTGAAATTATCATTTTCAGGATTCCACTTGGTTTGCATAACAGTATTTCTGGTTGAAACAAAAGGTTTCTTCAGCCTGGAACAAAATGTTTCAGTTAAATTTGGTGTATTTTAAATTAAATTAAAAAAAAATACTTAGGAAGTGCAAGGCTATCCTCATAATGAGAATCAAGTATTATGACCCAGAAGGGGCTATGCTTCTGCCAATGAGGCCAGTTCAGAGGGGTCATTCTGTGGTGTGGTGGAGGCTTCAAATCTTTATTTGCATGATTCAGCACAGGGCTTTGTGTTCTTTAGTACTCCAGATGTTTATTCTGTGATTTAAATATTCCTTTAGCCACCATTAGTAGGCATTTTTCATGCTCATCTCTTAGGGATGCTTGTGTTATTGAATTTTGCAGTTCTGGTGCACTGTAAAAGGCAGAGTACTTTGCACAGTGAAGCCGAGCCCAGTGACAGCTTATATTTGGGCAGGTACAATCCTAAATTCAGAGATGCTTTCTCAGGGTCTGAAAGCTGCATGCTCACACTACCTGCAGGATGCATCTGAGGTACTAAGTTCTGCCTCTCAGGTGGGATGGTAGGTTGCTACCTCTGAAACTCATCTGGTCCCATAGGTAGTTTAGTCCTGCACAGTTCTGGCACTTCTGCACCCTGCTGAGTGCAGTAGTTAAGAATTAGGCCTGTCCCCACTTTCTCCAGGCACATGTTCAAGAACATGTACAATCTCCCCGCTGCAATCAGGTCTGTCCCAGCTCACATGCTCTATCCCCTCATGAATTTAGCCCTAAAAAGGCTCAAATTCTGAAATCCTTAAGGAAACTGCTTTCAATGTTTCTCATTATTTAATCTTTCACCTTTGTTACCAAATGAAATTCATATGCAAACACCAGCTCCAGGTGAATATTGGAATAAGCTTCTCTACAAGGACAGCCAGGCAGTGGAACAGGCTGTCTGGACAGGCTGTACAGTTGCCAACCTTGGAGGTTTTCAGGACAACAATGGACAAAGCACTGAACAACTTGGTCTCGCGGGTGACCCTACTCTGAGCAGCAGGTTGAACTAGAGACCTACTGAAGCCCATGCCAGCCTGGATTATCCTGTGACCCCAGGGTCCTGTCCAGATGTTCCCTTCCTTCAGCTCTCACCAACATGATTGAGAACTTCCCTTTCCCAGCACTAATATAAAGAAGGACTAGAAACAGATTAATGAGATCAGGTCTTGCACTGGTGTAGAATGGCAAAGTTACTGAAGAGGCAGCATTGTCCAGTGAACAAGACTCTGTGCCAAGCCTCAGATAATTTAGGCATCACCTGAGAAAGGATCTTTTATCTTCTATGCCTGCCGGTACATCTCCCTTCTTTTCCTCATAAATATCAACAGGGACAGTCTTCAGAGAGCAACTGCCCTGTTGCACTTATGTTGCCTATAATAAAGCTAGGTTTTAATTTCACTTGGGACTTTGTGGCTTGGCTATTAGGTAAATAATAACAATTCAAGGCTTTCAGTGGATCTATGCCAATTTGTACCCTCTTAAGGGATAGTGAAGGCCAGAGGGACCATGTACTCTCTAATTATATACACTCACCTCCAAAAAACTTCACTCAGCCCTTCAGAAAGTGCAAATAATTACTACAGGTTTGAGGCCCTGAAATAATATACTCTTTGTTGTTCCCAAATAGTATTTAAAAATTTAAATTTGTCACCTTAAGATGTATAAGCACAGGTTACAAAAGCCAACCCCAAATTAAATGTTAAAAAATGGCCTATCCATCAGTTGGTATCTGAGAGTACACTCAGATTAAAAAGATTTAGATTTAACAAAGGTAGGCATCTTTAAAAGTTGACTAGTGACTGGGAAGGACAGCATATTTCAAATATTTGCCTGAAACAAATACATGCAAATGCATGGGCTGTCCATCAGAACCCATGGGACAAATTGCTGCCCTCCATCAAAACTAGTGACTCCACAAGCAAAGAGTGATATGGGGCAAAGTGGGGCTGCTGCAGAAACATGTACCTACAGAGTTCACATCTGAAAAATGGTGCTGCCTGGCAGCCTCCCTCAGGAGAGAAGGATGGATCACATTGCAACACTGCAGAAAGGTGAGGCTTAAAATTATGAAATGGGTTAGCTTATCACTCACCCAGGCAGACTGCAAATACTATAAAATTCTTTCTGGCTGTAGATTGCAATAAAGTAAGTAACATAGTTATATATTTGTTCAGTGTCAAAAGAGGAAAACTCCTCCTGCATATTTGCCCTTAGAAAGCAACCCAGTCATTAGACTGCCTGCTCAGTAAGAATGCTTTATGTTTCAAACAATTTGCAGATCATGCACACAAAATTTGCAAACTCTGTCCTGTCATACCTTGCTCATATGAAAAATCTATTCAGCCAGTGAGTTAGCTTCAAGGCATTCAAAATCAAAGACTGATTACTGAAAGAGCCCACCCTTCTTAAAATCATACCTTATAAACCTGTGTATCTATCTTGCATATATGTATAGACAGTTGTGTATGCCCTAACCTCAGCATCTATATTTGGTTTACGGAAAGGCAGAGGGCTTACAGAAGCTAACAGGCAATCCCTCTATCCTGGATTTGAGCTCTTTTGGTCTGGATATAATTTGGAGTGGTGTCATATACCAGGCATAAGTCATGCTCCTTTTACATAGTTCAATTAAAATCTTGCTTTCAGAAGCATTATATTAATTGATGGTTCAAAATTACAGAAGAGAGGTAAAAAATATTGCCAGGTAGCTTTGTGGTCACATATCTTGTATTCAGCCTAAAATACTTCCCAATAAAGCTTTAAAATACCATACAGAAACTTTCTTATAATACTTCTACCTGCTGTTTCACTAGTTTAATTGCAGCAGTCCGAGATGTCAGTGGCCATGGAAATCCTGAGTAACAGTGGGGGGAAGAGAGTGAGACAGAGCTTTCTCTAAAAAAAAAAAAAAAGTGGGGGAGGTGGAAAGTAAAGTTAAAATTCATCCAAGGAATTAGTCTAAATTTCAAATTAATATTCATAGACCATTTAGAATGTCATCATGCTTCTTAAAAACTGTGACTGATGGCATCAGTTGGCAGGATTATGTAACATGAAAAAGAATATCGGACTGTATTACGTTACTTTTTCCATTCCTCCTTTTTTCCTCTTTCCAAATTTGTGGGTGAATTCTAATGTGTCTGGGAATCAGGGGACTGCTAGTGGCCAAGGGTACTATAGTAAGGAACCGAAAAAGCATCTCTGTAAGCTCTGACATCATGTCCTATTTGGCCCTTCACAGACCTGCACACACTGCTTCCCACTACCACTCCGCCTCATGAAGGAGGTTGGTTTTGCTGAGTGATGCCAACTCAAGCTGTGGTTTTATGACGTTATTGGGAGTGAACTCATGAGGTGACTTTACTGGAGCAATATTATTGAATTTCATTGTAAGCGTTGTGGATGAAAAAAATCCCAAATATTTTATTTTGCAAATATCTAAATCAACATTTTATTTCTCGCTACTGTAATCTTCATTATATGATTAACAGACTTAAAGAGATTTAAATATATTTCTAATTTTTGAAGTAACCCTACCTTGCCACTCTATGGAGTCAGGCAGTTACTAGGAGAAAAAAGGGACCTAGCAACATGTAGAAATGAAGGGCTCTGCTGCCCACACTTCTCATGACCTTCCTTTACCTTTTTCCTTCTGATCTGTGAAATCCTATTTATTCCTTATTGGTGAGGTTTCTTCCCTTTACTGCCTTTCTTCTCAAACTGTTCACCCTTCTCCGCAAGTTCTCAAGACTTTGCTGGAAAGGATACCACATAACAAGAATCTCAGCAACTGCCACAATCTCTGCCTTGCTCTGTAACCCCTGTACTTGAAACCATTTGTTGGTCTACAGGTGCTCATGTGAGACAAAGGCAGACATTTTTTGTCACAAACCAAACTACTGAGGGAGACCCAGACAGGACAGTCTTGTGAGACCCAGACTCACTGTGGGTGCTTGCTGGGACTTTCCTCTGTGTCCTGTTTCCCCTCTGAAGAAATTGTTGTGGTTTGAAGGGTATATCAAATGTGAAGGCTGCCTGATTCCAGGGCCACACCCCTGAACAGGTCATGAAAGGATGCTGCACACTGGCAGAATCAGGAGACAGTGCAAAGACCCACTTGGGCTTTGGATAGGATAGGATACACAAGAGACCTCCACCGCCTTCTGTATTTGCTATAGTAAACTGGAAAGCAGCTGTCAGCTGCAGGCAGGTGCCTCAGTAGAACATCATGAATGAATATGTTAGTGCCTCACAAGGGTTCTCTCGGTTCTCTCTGCAAACTAACTTTTCTTCCTGAAGGTGATGAAGACATTGTGGTGGAGTAGACTGGAATATTGCGGGTAGGACCATAAGGGTGTTACTAACCAGGAGCTGCCTTGGAACTTGTTAGGAGTCATTTCTGCACCAGACTTAATAAGCAGACACAAAGCCAGAAGGATTCGCTTGAGCCCTCATAGGTACAATATTTCATGGGAAGAACACTGTCAAGAGGCTTAAAGCAATATTGTTTGTCAGGACTGGTTTCATGCATAAGTGATACTGTCAGCTATGTTGTGAATGCCACAGCGGGGTTAAGACAAGCACTCTCACCATCTCCAGACTCTGGCAAGGGGATTCAAGGTTTCTAACCAGAAACACAAAGCAAAATGCAGACGTTGCAAACTGATGCAAATTGAGACTGAAACAAAGGTCAGTATGAACCCTTGTGAACTACTGTTAATCTCTGAGATTCTCAGGGCTCTGATTGTGCATTTTAATATATTGGAAAGGTTTTTGCTTTAGCAGAACTAATCAGGACACTGACTGGATCCTACACCTACAGAATCAAAAACCTTTTATCTCCCTTGACAATGCAGGCAGAACCTCAGGATAGTCAAATCCAGTCCTGAAGGATTTTAGTGATTGAAATTCTGTGTTTGCATGCCAGTTTTCCAGCTGATAACTCTTAGAGTTGTCAGGACATAACGACCTGAAAATGAGCACATTTCTAGATGACCATCAGTGTATAATTAGTCCATTAAAATTGTCAAGATGCTACTTTTGGTTAGTTAAAAGATGCATCAAAATCATTCTATTGTTTAAAAATAGAAGACTTTTTTTCTCCAAGGAGAAAGCAAGCTTATTCCTTCATCTGTGATTTATGATCAGGGATGTGTTGCTGTAATAACACTCTGTTGACACCACAAATGGGCTTGCTGGTAATATCAAGTGTAACTGCAGGTAAGCCAAGTTTAAGTCAATGAGAACTGTGCTGGGAATGTGTAAAGTAGTAAAAAATTTTAAGCCTTAAGAAAAGAATCAGACTCTAGATTTTTCATTGTGAACATTCAAAGACATCTTTTGACTGCACCTCAATCCCCATATGTAAAATGGAGATGATAACAGCGCCTTGGCTCACAAGGTTTCTGTAATGATCAGCTCGTTCAGTTTGTACAGAACAGAGGATCAGAACTGCCAGTGCCCCGAAGCTCCAATCTTTTACATCAGACAGTGACCTGGCCTCGGGCAGAACATCATTCATGCCAAGAATCCTTCTTAATTGGTGGCCGTGTAACAGTGACATGTTGAGCTAGTTGTGCTGCGATGCAATGTATTGTGAGACATGTACATTCTCAGATAAGAAAATGTGTTGCAATGAAGCAGATTCTTGTTTTTATATCAATAATTACATTTTGATTGTGATTTTCATTCTGTGAACATAGTTTTGAATGAGCAATTCCTGTGTTCACAAAGCTCAGAAAAATCATGTACAGTGTTATAGGAAGCCAGAGGAGCGACCTGATTTGAATTCATAAGTTTCTTTTATTCCTTTTTTTCCATAGTTTTTAATAGGTAAACATTGAGAATGGATGATTTGCAATCATCAGCTGCGTAAGGGTTGCTCTATATGCATGGCATAGTTTTCCCGTGAAAAGCTTTGTCTGGAATGCAAAAATTTATTTCTGAAAAATTATACATATAAAATTTCCAGTATATATCGAAAGAAGGATAGCAAGACTGACTCTGCCAGGTTGGCCCCAGAAGTCCCAAATCTGCAATGCTTGTTTGGATGAATTTGTTTTATTTTTGTCAAACTTTTTTCCCCCCTATCCAACTTGTACAAACTCTTTGCATATTTTTTTAATACACATGAATAAAAGATATTCCTGCGGACTGAAATAGTACACAGGCTTTCCAGATCAAATGTTTTCCTTCTCCAGGTGAAATGTGGAAATGAGAGATAGCGTTGTCATTATACTGTATTATTTGTTTGTTTGAACAAATATGGCCACAGCAATCATTTTCATCGATTTTCTAAGAATAACAGTTTGCTTTTTTTTTAACAGAAATCAATAAATGCAAAATTTTCTGTAAAGCCTTCAGTTAAAAATATTCCTCCCTCAACCTCATGTATATTAAAGTGCACAGAATATGCTGACTAGCATAATGCAATAAAAGTGATTACTGGGAGGCAGTGGAGGTGATTAAATATCACACAGTAGTCAGAGTTACCTGGAAATATTATGCATCCAACACTCAAGAGAGGGGAAAAAAAACTCCACATCACAACAAACAAGTTCCTTAGAAGTTTGCAGTTTCTAGCCAGCCACCCTGCTCTATACATGGCTCTATGGATGGGGTTTTAATGGATGCATGACAGCAGGCATTGCCTTACACAATGTGAAAAACTTCATCATTAGGAGGAAGGCAGATGAATGTCCATTGTAACACATATTTTGACAAGGAAGTTTTAGATTCTCCTGAGAAAACAACACAGGCAAAGAATCTGCCTGTTTACAATTGACATGGTTAAATATTGAGGAGCTTGTTCAACTGGTTGCTGAGCAAACTGGAGAATTTACTGTTGGCACTGGGGAGACTAATTCCTCACTTGACGACTGGCTGACTTAGCCATACATTTCTAAGTCCGAAATACAGTAATGATTTAAAGCAGGGAAAAACCATCAATTAGTCATTTTCAAACTCCCTCGAGGTATTGAAAGTATGGAAACTATTATTTGCAGTGGGGAGAAGTAACTTAAGTCTTAGAGCAGAATATGTTGATGATGGCATGAAACTTTAACAAATACAAGATTCTTTGGTCTTCCTACTAAATTTATTGTCAATATGGGTGAAATCTGAGGAGGGAATATGAGTAATGAACCACAGATCAGAAAAATCCCTATAGATACTCTTCTATTCATTAGAACACACATTTTCTGTTGAAAATGTACATATTGGAGCTGATTCTTTTTACTGGACCTCTTCTTCATATCCTCCATTTCCCTGTAGTGCCAGACTGCAGCTCTTTGTCTCACTGCAGACTCCCAATTTTAATGTAGTACCAACTTGCCAATATAGTTTTTTTTTCAAAACCCTCTGAACCTTAATTTATTCCAGATCTCCCTTTAAATGAGAAGCATGAGAAGAGTAACTTAAACAATGGGTCTGGTCCCAGGAGTTCTTGAACACCTCCAAATCCATGATAGCTTCAGTGAAAAGTGTAAGGTCTCAGCTCACCTTTTCCAAGACCTGACTTCTGATTATTCCTAAAAATATTATGCTGACTTTAGACCAATGATGTTAGGTTTTCTCAACTTCTTTGCCATAAATACACTCCACTTTATTTTATAGAAGTTTTCTGCATTTTAACTGTCTCACATCCACATGAATTGACTAATTTGATCAAGATTTGCATAAGTAACATTTCTCTACATAGATTGCTGCTTCCTGAAGCCCTGAACAAAGTTAAAGTTAAGGTGATCCCTAGAAAAATGTAGGTTCCAAACTCTTCATGCACAAAAGCATATGCTTAAATTAAGCTGCTCTGCCCTGCTGCTCAGCCCTGCAGACCTGTGTCCACTCAAGCATGGCCGAGTAATCCCTTGCCTCCTCATATTCAGCTTTACTTTAGATCCAGAGACACATATTTAAATTCCCTGGAAGGAGAAGCACAGCTATAGACCAGTATTCTAGACATTCCTCTGAGCAAGTAAAGTTGTGCGGTGCTCCAACAACTTTTTATGCATTCTACTGGGTACTCTTTTGATCTGTAGTTCAAAAACTACCGTAAAAGGAGAATTCCCAAGTCAGAAGTTTGCTTGCAGTATCTAGTGGGAACAAATGTTGGAGAAAGATTGAATTAAACCATGTTTTGCTTGAAAGATTAAGACAAATTGCAAAATCATCCAAGATTAGTAAAGGTCAGTCTATTGGTGTCTACTCACTGAATTACATAGATTTGGGGTTACAGTGGGTGAAAAGAATCATATCTGACTTGTCTTAAAAACAATTTAACATGTTAAACAAAGACATCATCCCAAAGCACCTGCTCTCACAAAAGACTTCCATGTGCTTTTTGAGCTAAAGGTCAAAGAATATTCTGAAACCCCAGTGTATAATGGGAGAAATTTCAGATAGGAATATCATGGCACAGGTGCTCCTTACATAGTTGAACTCACAGGTTTTTGGAAAATATCGCATAGTTTCTTGGGGTTTTTAATCTCTGCAACAAAGATATAGTTTCTAAGCCATGCTATTATTACTATTATTATTATCATTATTATTATTAGTTGAGGCTACAGAAGGAACCTAATGACTGGAAGGAGTTCTGAGACAACAAAGTTTAGGCCTATATTTTTCTTGTAACTTTTATTAATATTCTCTATAGTATTCTCTTTCATATGAAAAGAAAAATCACCTGAAACTTCTTTATAAATGTAAGTCTGGCCTTCACTGTTAAAACAATGCCATGCTGAGGCCATGTTCAAAGACAGGGAGACAATGGCAGCAGCAAAGCTTTGATTATGTTTCTCATTTGTCTTAATAGGATGATAGCTTTAAAGAGCAGAGCCTACCTCTTTTTACATTTAACTCAATGGTAGATCTTTCAGTGGGACATGCCCTAAGCCCAGTGAACTGAAGATGCCTATTGTGTTCAAATAATTGTTATGAAGTGGTAAAATAATTTATATCGTTCCCTTGTCTTTTTCTAATGGATTCAAAGATTTTGCTTTTATTTGTTGTAGCTGTGATATATCAGAAACACAGTGTGAGAAGAATGTTTCTTTCTGTAGAGCTGGGCCGCTTTGAAGGGAAGGAAGAAAGCTGGGCTGAGAAGGTGAAGTGATGACCCTGAGGCATTTCACCAGTATGAACAGGCTGCATTACAGCCATCTGCTCAATATGATCAAACCAGAGCATGGCCATATTCTACCTTAGCTGACCACAAGCATAACCAGTCCTTTCAGGCTGCTTTTCAGGCCTGAGAGTAGCAGTTCAGTAAGTCTGGGTCACGGGTGACAGACACCTAGTGATCCTTAGGTGATCTTAGGGCTTTACTTGAAAATAATACTCAGAACCACACTTATTTAACTTCAAGCTTGGGTGCCAGGTGGAAAAGAAAAAACTGCCAGGTACAGACAGAACATTTTCTGAGGTAAATATGGATAGGTGCAGCTAAATAAAAACATCTTTTCATTGTTTTTAAACTTTACTCATTGTTTTTGGAGTGAGACAGCACAAACAGAAAATGCAAATCACTACATTATTGGGAGAAATCTCACCATAAAGACAGAACAGTAACTGATGTTTCACTCTAGAAGATGAAGAACATAATGCTGATAATTTCCAAATCAGAAGGATACAGCCACGCTTTACTTTTACCCTTCTTGATTTATTTTTTTTCACTTTCCAAGGCTAAATTGAGACCTGAGGTGTTTACTCTTTTAATAATTACTTCAGAACACTATGTCTTTTCATTATAATACCAGGCAAAGCCCTGAAGTTCATACCCACCTTACTACAAATCACCTCATTGACAACAGAGTTTGTAACTTTTCTCCTCAAAAGTTCTATTCCAAATCCCAATTTCCTTGCATGACACTTCTAGTAGACTAAGAAACAAGACCAGATGTGGAAGCTCTGAACATTTATCCGCATTTATCCACAATCAGAACTGCTGGACACAGACTGTTCTTGACCCAGAAGCCCAATAGCTATGTTAATCCTGCACTGTGCTAACCAAGCCTACCTTCCTGAGATTCAAGAGAGGAGTATTAAAATGAGGGGAAGTGAGTGGTTAGGAAGAGCAGGAGAAAGACAAATATTGTTTGAGCATATGAGTAAAAAGTCATGTTGGAATGCTGATGTAATGAAGCAGCAAGGCTGCTTATATTGAAAGGTAGAGATAAAAAACACAGCTACAACCCAGCTTTGTTATGAATGTGATAAGAGGGTGAGCAACAAGGTTAAATGGAAACAAAGACCAAAAATTACCCCAAATTCCTCACACTGCCAAAAATTGTATACTGCTTGGTAAGACATCTGTATGTTGTGTGTCCCAGACAGTGATAATGTTAAGAGAATAGTCTTAGATTCATGTATGCAGAATTTCTCTCCAAGGTGTGATTTTTGCACTGACCTTTGGAACAGATCTGGAGTCATACCATAATCCAAAGAAAAAAAGATTCTGCTGAGTGGATAGAACTGAAATTTGCAATCTAGTCACCTCTCATCAGAAGTTCAGACAGGTCTGGAAAAGTGGCAGAAGACTGTGAAGTCTATCCAAATGTCTTCTGAATTACCCACAAAATGTATGTACCAAATCTTTTCTACCAAAAAAAACAGCCAACAAACAAACAAACAAAAAACTCCAAAAATCCAACAAAACCAAAAACAAAACCCAAAAAAAACCCCAAAAAACAAAACACCTCGCAGGCAAGTAATTTCCTTATTTGGGCTGTTTTGAAAGCTCTGTAACATCTAATTTTTTTAAAATCATCAGTTATTCCTTTTCACGTCAATCCTTTGGGTTTTATTCAAGAACGCAGAAGATCAAAGGCTTCACATTTGTCTAAATGAGGTAATGGTGCACCAGATAGCCACAGAAATAGGGCAACTGTTGTCTTTCTGTGCTGTGATATGGCTGACCCAGAATGCAAGACGAAGAGTGCTGTTAAATGACCGATCACAATCTCTTCAAACAAATTGCTTGGAAGCAGCTTGTCTACTAACACAAGAATAGCAAAAGAAATGTTAAAAATTATCTCATGGATTAAGCGTGATCTGAAATCTTCAAAAGGAAAGATTCCTGTGAGTCTGAATGGATTTTGAACTTGGTTTAAAATCAATTACTCATTAATATAGGCAAGAATGTCAGAAAGTAAAGCACCTTGTATGAATAGACGCACACTGAAAGGAATTAAAACTAGAGCAGGACATATCATGAAGTATGATTGATACTGAACTCAAAAAATTTACTTTTGATATCGAGGGGGATTTTGAGAAAAGTTCAAACAGTATAATTGTATATGTTCAATGGAGGAAGAGAATGATATCTTATTAGATACAATATAAGTTGTGGGAAAAAAGCCACACATAATTTTCAAAGAAAATTATTATTAAAAAACTGTCAAAATGACTTTATGGTAACACCACCTAAGGGGCAGCTGTCACTGCCGGACCAGCAGTAACCCACTTCCTTTGTGTATGCCACTATAGTAATACAATGGTTTCTACAGAAATGCACTTGCCATGGGAATTAATATCTAGTCATTTACTATAGAATTTCCCTCTTAAGTTAAAGAGCAGTGACATAACATTTTTGTGATACTTATTCCCACATTCCCTGAAAAGTACCTCAGCATACTTTTGCATACCTGTTTAGAGATTGCCTTTCATAAGTTTGTGTGTCAAACTGGGCATCACGCGAGGCGATCAACATATCATAGTTATATTTATTTTATAATTTAGTGGTTTAGTGGTTTTGGGGTTTTTTTAAAATCTATATTTCACATAATTTTATGTGCCTGGTTTTGGTATAAAAAAGAAGTCTGAAAGCTTGCAATCTACTCCATCTTGCATAATACTTCCAGCACAGTGTCTTTATGATGTCTTGCCCAGTCTTCACATTTATGGCTTGTTGGACTAACAAACTCACGTCCCATGCTTGTGTACAGCAAGACTCATCCACCTTGCTAGACACCAGAGGTAATCATGATATGTTGTTATTCAAAATGTCACTCACTGTTATAAAATACTGTTTGTATATTTCACAGAGCTGGACAGGTAGAGTGCTTTCGTTGAAAAAAGTTTTTACAATTCCTCCCCTGCATACATGTTTCCTCAATATGATCCTGTTGCTTTCCAAAGAGCCACCTTTATTTGCAGTAGGGTGAACTCTGAGATACATTTCTATCCATGCTAGCAAGCTACAAATCCAGGCCTATTGCCTGAACACAAAAAAAACTTCCATTCAAACTTCATGCAATCTATAAAATACTGAAATTCAGATTAACCCTTGGCATGATGAGTCTTGAGAAGGATTCCAAAGACTTGAAGCTTCTCACTGGAGTGTGTTTAATTAAAATACTACAGGAGTCAAGGTATCAAAAGCCTATTGGGCAGAGTGCTTATAAATAAAGGTAAATTACCTTCCTGACTCACTTGACTTGTGAACCACTTTCTCTGTAGTGATTATTTGTAGTAATGATGTACAACAGATTGGCTTGCTGTTATCACATATAATTTTTATTATTAAAGATGAAAAGTATGTGTGCTATATAGACGCAGAAACATTACAGTTGGTGACAGTTGCATATACCTTGGAAGGTTTAAGTTGAAATGAAAGGAGGAAAAGCTGAATGAGTTCAGCAAGTCACTGTCAAATCCCACACCTTTAGTTTCAGCAGTATAAATACAAGAGATCACTTTTTACAGAGGCAAGACACTGGGAAAACAATGGTGTTACCTCTCTAAATACCTCATTATGTGGTCAGTAGTAAATAAACATTCATAACCTCCTGGTATTCAGGGCACAAAAATGATGTGAAGATAATGGTAGTCTCCATTTGAACATGTTTGTTTCTATTTGGGTTTACTCAAAAAACTTATATTAAATTATAGGCAAGAGCAGTCCAGTGTTTATCAGAAAAAGTTCAATCATTATGTGGCACTTAAAAAAAGAGCTATTTGTTAGAGTGTCAGTCCTACTCACAGTATCGGGTGAGAATGAAGATCAGCTCTTTTCTGGATGTGGTTATCTCGTATGTTTTTATAATTATCAAATTTGATGAATACAGGTTATTGACAATTCGTCATCTGGTTTCTACTTTTTAACACTCCAAATTACACGTCTCAATCCCCAGGGAGCATTAGTAAGAAAACTCTCCAGCACCTGAATTACTTGAGGCTGGTAACTTACAGAAGCTGTTGAAATATTTTATGAACCCATGAGGAGTGTATATGTTAGGATTTTAGTTTAAACATGGTAGCAACATTTGATTAAACTTCAATATTATGAAACCTTCTGTGGTCTACAAATAGTTTTTCAAAGCAGTTTTATTCTAAACTGAATTTACTGTGCATAGGCCTCCACTCCAAGCAAAAGAAACCTAACTGCAGCTGGTAAACTGAATGCTTGTCAAGGCAAAATCTCTGTGCTAAGTAGAAAGAAGAGGAAGGAAAGAGGTTTCTGAAAGATATCCCAAGTTCAGCCTGGGCAGTTTTATGTCACTGGGCATCCCACAGAGAGAAACTGTCACATACATAGGGCAATACATTTACATGTCTGGTTAGAAACAGCCCTAGGAAGCTGTTTGGGGTAGTAGTAGTTAACAAACAAATGCAAGTACAACAAATTAGAGGAACCAAATTACTGATAGCAGAATGTGAAAGAAAGATTATCCTTAAATACAAAATAAGCTAAAGGTGAAATATAGATGGCGCTACTAATGAACAAGAGCAAAATGAGAATATGAGAGAATTGTTTTCCCTTGGTCATGAAAATCTGGACTTTGGAGTAAAACTCTAAGATTCCATGTAACTTCACAAACTGTTCATTTAATTTACAGGGAAGTTTTCCCAAAATTATGTTGGGTGAGTACAAGGAAATTCTAAACCCAGGTAATCATGTGAAGGAGAAAAAGAGCTGTAACAGTGACTGTCAGCACTAATTTTGAAAAAGGTCAACAAAGTCACAGATCTGCAGGACTTTCTGCATAGAATGCAAGGCTATAAGATTGCCTTGTAAGCAAACACCTTGTGTTGTCTGTGCCACCAACAAAAGCCAAAATATGAGATGAAAAATTTTTCTTAGAAGCGAACACAAATGCCACTCAAAGGATATCCAGCACAGCCTTTGCTTTTTGAACCCAAAGTTAATAGATGAAAAAGAAGCACAGGATCAGAACATACTATGATTTTCATTCATACTGCTTGCATTGCAGTTCATGAAAATATGAATATAGAATCAGAGCATAAAAATGCCTGACTCAGCTTTTTGCTACCTTTGGCCGGTGGCATCACAGAGCAGTGCATGGAGTCAGACTGGTATGGGAAAGCACAGCAAGGGCATGTGTATGTTATCACAGCCCCCTCAACAAACTGTGGTTGTTAAGCAGTCCTTCCCCAGTTAAATTAGTCTCTTTTGAAGAGTTATGTCTGGTTTTCAAATATAGATGTAATTAAAAAAAACCCAGTAGACAGATTTCCATTTGGCCTGCTAAGGGCCTGAGCTGGGAGAAAAACAATAGGGAAGGCACTGAGACCTGTAGTGTGCAGGGAAAGAATGGAATCGGGCAAGAGTATGATGCCATATGTCATCGATTATCACATTGATTAAAAGCGAGTTTCTTGCCTCACCCCCCTCAACAAGCCACTAACCACAGTTATTTCATAGGGTCTGTCTTTGCCCTGCTATTTCATCCACACAAAGACAACTGCTGTGGTTCAGACAGTTTACATTTGGTGTGTTTGAAGAGAAAGAGAGAAAATGTCCCACTGTTTCCTATGAGATGCTGCTGGTGCACAGATAGTGCTCCTGATTTTAACTATCAGGATGCAAAAGCTTTGTTGCCTCACTTGGTGAGTGTCTCTGCTCTGTGCTGTTGGAATGCTGCAGGACCGGAGGGCTTTCACCACTGGGGTACAATGCAGCGCCTGACGGGTAAGAGCTCTGCACATGCCACAGGCGTGCAGCTAAGCACGCTAGCTCTCTGCAAGAAAGATCACAGCCGTGTTGCTCTGTAAGCTTCGGAGGACTTACTGTAGACGCAAAGCAAAGCTTGAAGCAAAAAAATCCAAAAGCAAGCAGAATAACATAGACAATTGCTCTTAAATCCTGTGGTAGGCATCATTTTGGCATATTTTCAATGTTTATTACACACTTAAAAAATATGTTACTGCCACAGAACTGTGTTATCATGAAGATACATATCAACAGAAATTGTGAATAATAGCTGTGCATTTGTGGGGGCTTTTGGAATTTGAAACTGACTCTCACTATTTGTTTATATGCCTTCTGAGGCATTTTAATGCCTTTGAAAATCTGGTCCTGGTCTTAAAATCCATTTAGTGTCTAGTCAAGGGCATAGACTCTAAAACTGACAATTAGTGATCATAATGAGTTTCTGCTTTTGTCACAGACTAGAGTTCAGTGATTCAGGCAGAGTGCTGTGGTGTTTGAAAGGCAAAGTGTGTAAGCAAGGGACCCAGAGCATTCCCTCCCAGCATTTCAAGAAGTGAAAGTACAGGATTTCCATAACTGCAGCATGTAGCAAATGACAGCGGGGAAGAGAAAGTGGACAGTTCTCGGACACCAAACATGACACCATACCCCCAGCATACAGCAGAGCAAGCCAGCTCCTGCTCAACTTTCTAGAAGATATAACAACACAGATCCTGAAAGGAGGAAAGCCATGTCTGGTTTCTCATGTACCTCTTATTTGGTATGTCCATGCCTGGTTTGAGGATCAGTTGTATCATACAAGAGGTAATCAATGTCAAGGAATGTTAAATCAGTTTCAGATTATATGTCAAGTGATTGAAACCGAATATTTGTATTCCATGTTACAAGTAAAAAATATTTGCTTTTGGAGCAGTGGGCAAGATACGCCTTAATTAAACATTAAATTTAGTTTGGGATGTTAACAGTAAAAGAATAGTATAATTTTGGAAGTCCAGAAAATAGAGTTAGGAATATAGAAGAATTTGCATATGAAGATTGCAAGAGATAGGATGATTTAGTGGTGAAAAAGAAACACTAGAAGGCATTTAATTAAAGTGTTTAAGATTACGAAGGGTAGAGACAAAAACTAGCCAGTCCATCTTTTTAACAGTATCTCAGAACACCAGAACAACAGCAGGGTCACTTGAAGTTAATGACAGGTAAATGTAAAACAAAAGAGAGAGAATAATACTTCACACAGCATGTAATCAGCCTGTGGGATTTCTGTCATGGAGGGTCACTGAGTCAAATACTTCAGCTGAATTTTAAAAAGGGGAAGGTAATTTTATGACCAAGATGATAATTTTATGAACAATGGTATTTATGTTTGCTGAAATAGGGAACATTAAAATTCACATGGTCAGGCATAAAACCATTACCAGGAAGGAATTCGTTGTACCTCCCTCATCATCCACTCTAGACTTGTCTCTCATGGCACTGCTGTTAAAGGATATTTTCCTATGCAATCACCGGTGTTTGAGACTTAAGTTAAATGTCGTCCCTAGAGAGGGAGATTATCCACTCTAGTGCAGAGACTCAAAAACTGGACTTCTGAGTGCATCATAAACCAGGTATTACACTGTTACAGTTCTCTGTAGCTTTGAGGATACCATGGACCAGATATAGCTCAGGTTCACATCAGCTGAGAAGGTCTACCACTGAAATCTGTGTGGTGTAAAGAAAATTCCATGCAGAGTCACTGTAGGAGATAGACTACTTCGAACACTAAATACTTCAATTGAGCTAGAAGCGACTGCACATTGCTTAGAGTGCAAGGAACAGTAATTTCCTCTGGTACAAGAAATAAAGAGTGAATGTAATAATATTGTAATAATAATGTGATGATAGTGGTCTGAATACACCACCGTAATGCATACTTCTATGAAAAACAATTTGCATTTGATCTTTTTGTCTGTTTTCTTATGATCACATCAAGCTTCTTAAAATGTATTTTTCACTTATTAGTGCGACAAAACTATTTGAGAGTTGAGATGATATATAAAGAAGTGGAGATAGTTTGTTTTAGTCACCTAAATTTGATTTATCAAGCAATTTTAAAAATAAACTTTCTTCTCTGTATCTTCCATCCACGAAAGGCCTCATATGTGTGTATTTTTGAGACAGTCGTGTGAATAATTTCAAAAAAGTGTTTTCAGTGTGAACTCTTTATTGTCGAAAAGGTATTCCTCAGAAATCCAAAGGGCATCGTAATGGTTTATTTAAAGTTTATAGGTGAACTACTTAGACTGAAGGCTGCTAATGTTTAGATGTAGTTTTGAGGAAACTTGCACAAAATCTAATGACAATTATGTTCAGGACCATAACTGCAAGCTGGTCTGTAATGTTACTTACAGATATGATAGGAAATAATTGGTTCCACAGTACGAACCTTCCAATATGTTTCATTAGCAGCTTTAGTATAGAAACAAAATTAATTCCCATAAATAAACGTCCATTAATTTTGAATTAATGTTGCAAATATATAGCAATTATGGAAAGAAAGGTGAAGGGGAAACCTTATTAAAATAGCATGAAACATAAATAATAAAAAAATATTAATATCTTTAAATTCTCAGCTTCACAACATGGATCTTGTCCCAAGATAATAGCATTATTAATTTAACATTTAATTGATAATAAATAAAATAATGGTGATTATTAACATGCATCTAAAAATCTGTTTCCCTACACAAAGAGTTTAGATTGTGCCTATAATCCCTGGAATGAAACAATGTTATAAAAATAAAATAGTAATTAATCCAGAACATAAGTCAATAACTATGGATTGCAGAGCTTTGTTTGTTCTTTCAGTGCTTTCAGCCCACAGAATATGTTTATGAACAAGGCTGCAAATTCTGGGTTACCACTGAGCAATGTGATTACAAGCCAGGGCTGCTGCAGTCAATGGCTTTTCAGTGTGATTTGAATCACAGAGCAACTTGTCCCCAGCTGAATTTGAAATCCTAATCATAGTACTGACACTAGAAACCTGTGTCTAACAGTTACACCACTCCCCCAATCAGGAAAAAGAAACGTAGTATGTAATTATATTTCCAACAAACAGAGATCAAAAATGAGCTACAGATTGAGACTTCTTCATAATGTATTGTCAGTAAAGCAATAAGAGCAAATGCATTTGAGAAAATCACAGTTTAATCCCAAACAATTCACAGAGACAAAACTCATTCAGTGAGCAATTTGTTAAGATACATTCAGTTCTGGTTTATGCTTACATGAAGCTTTTAATATACATGAAAAACCTACCATTTTTACTGTTCCCTCTTTTTTTTTTTTTTAAGAAAGTTAATTTTCTTTATTTCCACTAGAACTGTTCTTACAGCTTCAGCAATATTTTGCATTTTACCATGTACAGATTCTACCTGTGGAGAAAAAAAGTTTCCATTTTAAGGTAAACATCATTGCCCACCCACAGACTGTGATGTTTGCTTAGGAAAGTTCCTTTTTTAAATGGAATGACCTTGCAATGATGACTGAAAATGTATAAAATAAGTTTTTCATCTCTGAGGGCCTGATTCTATTAAAGTAAGTGCAAGTGATTCCATTGACCTCTCTGAACTTTGGAAATTGTCCTAAATTGAGAGGGGTTTAATGTGTGTGAGTGTGAATAGATGAAACATAAGCTGTGATACAATTGGGGTGGAGAAAGTACCTTTTGATGATCAGAGAAGTTCACTGAACAGCAGTAAGAGTTCTAGAATGAGTTAGACAAACATCTCCCAAGAATGACATAGGTGTGACTAACTCTGCTTTGAGAGCGATGTTAATGCCCCAGCATGATCTAGGAACCAAAAGACTTCAAAGGACCATTAAAGTACAAGCCAAAGTATTTCAAAGAATTGCTTTTAAAATACTGAAACTATTAATCAAATAATATAGTGAATTAATTTAAAAAAGTCTAGTGTAAACATTTTATTAACAGATATACATAGAACAGAATTTTATAAATACAAATACATTTTAAAACAAACTAGTGACATTTACAAACTTGGCAGCATTTCTTAACATGCTAGGAAAGATTATTTTGAGGCAGTGTGTTAGAACTAAATTTTGCCCAGATCTCAATTGTTGCATTTAAAGGCAGCACAGATCTCCTCACCCCTGCAGGTAAGAATCTCAAAATGAACACAGGTTCAAAGCAAGGCGAATGTCAATCTGAAGCAAAGCCTTCTTATCGTTATCTAATTATGGCAAGTGGATGCACTTCATTTGTCATCCTGTCTTTGGGCAGATTAGGTCTAACCTTTAGCCTGAGTTTTACATCGTGTGGTTACCTAAACCAGTCTGCTCTTGGTCTGCGGTCAGTTCTAGATGTGGAGGTGAAAAGTTAATTCTTTCTGTAGTCTCTTGTCCATGACCATTTCCTTTAATTCATCTTGTTTTGACATTTCTTTTTGGCCTTAGCATAAAAGTTGAAGTTATACATCATCTGAAGAACTACTGAAGATCTACAGCAGTCTCTTCCCACATTCCCTCAGTAATTCTCTACATACCTTTCCTGATTTTAAGGTTAAGAGCAGA
Source organism: Monarcha castaneiventris obscurior (assembly GCA_026261815.1). NCBI lineage: Eukaryota > Metazoa > Chordata > Aves > Passeriformes > Monarchidae > Monarcha > Monarcha castaneiventris. The sequence continues at coordinate 13,492,709 of JAMPIT010000894.1, forward strand.
CTCCTCCTGACTTACACACACCTGAAGTAACAGCCTTTTTGTCTGTGACTGGGGTCCCAGAATGATTCTGAATGATGTCTTGCATCCCATCCAGTTTTATTTCTATGATTGAATAAAGCATATTACAGATAAAATTAATCTGATACATGAAATTAAAATGCAGGGAATTGTGAAATCCAAACTTCTGTTGTACTCATTAGATCTACCTTCTGGTGACACTTCTGAAAATAAGAGGGCAAGCACTGAGAATACATGAATATTTGAAGCCAGTAGGAATCAGGCCCCAATCATGTTATCTGCTGGAAAAATGCCAGGCTGCAGCCTGCTTTTGAATGTGTGTTAGTCTAGTATCGTTCAGTTTGAAAGATATTGACCATCACAAAGGAATTTAGGACCCAATCCTGCCAACACACCTTCTGGTGTTCAGTGGCAGGTAATCCCACAGACTCAGTGTGATTGTCATTCTGCCATTAATCCAAGCATAAATGTTTGAAGGACCAGACCATTAGACAGCAGAGTAAATAGGTGCTGTGGGTTCCCTGAACCATTCTGATAAATCTGTCCCTGACTTACCTAGCTAGCACCAGTAGAGACATCATCAGCTATGCACCTTTCTTATGTTTAGCGCCCTTTAAAAAAAAAAATATTATTTTCTTGCCAGAAGCAAGGCAAATGAAGTAAATGTAAATATCATCCAGTTTCTTTCAATACCTTTGTCTTTATCTGAACATTTATCCTAAAATTTGAAGATAACACTGTAGGGACTCAGCAACTCTCTCCCTTCACAGTTTGTATACTACTAATGCATTACTTATCTGCCTTTAAATAAAAAAAATTCTGTCTCAGGTAGGGTGAGGTTGTTTTATATTTGTTTTTCTTGACTCTGCATTTCTGTAGTACATTTTTATTAAAAGTACTAAGTACCATTCTCTCGAATAGCCTCCTTTCAGAAAGTGTATAGAGTGTTAATTTCTCTTAAATTCAAGCCAGACTTTGAAATTTTGATTCTTCTATTCTTTATTCCATAAATTATTTTAACTGGTGTTCTATTGAGTACTATTGCTCTCTTGAAGAGCAACATTTTCTTTTCAAACAATAGTTCTTCCAAAATTGCCAACACCTATCTGGTAAGAAGTTCACCAGAAGCAAGCCAAATAATTTGGATGTGACATGCTAGAGCTGTGTAAGGAGAACATGTTGCTGCCCACACTTCTGTCCATTATTCTGTAGCAATGGAGTTCGTTCCACTCTCTCTCTTAATCCTTGTTAAGATCTCTCTCTTAATCCTTGGTATAATGTAAGATAAAAATTCTTAAAAAAAATCAGTAAAATATTAAGTTACTTCTGTGTTATATTGTTTTGTGGCGCATATATATATATAAAAAAAATAAAAATAATAAAAAATCATAAATAACCTTAAAAAATCAAGGAGAGTCTTCCCATAAAAAACCCAGGAGCCTAAGAAAGAACTGTCAATCCTGCTGATTATTCAGCACAGCCCCAAAGCAGCTAATCACAGTATCAAGCCACACTGATGCATGATGTTCACTCACTGAGGTGAATATGATGGCTATATAGAATAGTAGGTTCCTCTGCTGGATCTGCATTCCTATGGGGATATTAACATTTGGAATTGCATTGAAAGTCATTCTGTAGCTCTCAAGGGCATATGTCTGAACTTGTATGGAAGATCTCATTCTTGCATTTTTCCAATGATAAATGAGCACAGTGTAATGAAAATCACAATATTTTTTATTGGCAGCCACTATACTGGCAAAATTTTATACTGTAAGCTCTTCCCATGAGGTGGCATGCATTCCACCCTCATTTGAATGTGGTCAGACTGTTATGAGAGGTTAAAACTCTCTCTTTTAATGGAAATGTTTTTTATTGTGTTTACTTTAATTAAAAGCTAAAGCTGAATGGCTCCTTGACAATGCCTTGAACTCTCTCTTTTTTTGTACTGAAGATGATAGTTAAAGTTATCTGCTCTGCACTTTAGATGAATAGATGAGAGAAAATGATAATGTGCTAACTGCTGACATCACTTACTACTTCAGTTCCAGGTTTCGTTAACCTTTGTGTGCCAGCAGTCCAGAGAACACACCAGTAGGAAATTGAATCTCAGACAGTTTTTTTCCTTTCCTTTTATTTTTCTTTTGTTCTAAATAACAAAATTAATACTTCACATTATCATTAATGCAGTCAATGGCAACATATTTCGACTTTATGGAAAAAAAATTATGGCTAAGAACTGTAGTGGTGTTCATTCATTGCCAGTAAGAATATTAAACCTAGTGCATGGCTGGATTTTATCACTTTTTTTTTAAAATGCCATGTTATAACTCATTCCCCAAAGAGTTCTACTGAGTCAATGAAGTTATTCATAAATATTAAACGTCACAAAGACGTGTCACTAGCCAATAAAATAAAAGTACCAATCAAGGTGCAAAAAAGAAATACAAGAGACAGATCCTTAGGAGGATATCTGTGAAATATTTGCCTTCTTTCTTCACCAAAATTCTATCTAGGAACATGCTGACCCTTTGCACCCAACCCCACAAAGGACCAGATTTTCACAAACTTAAAGAATCAGCTGAGTGTGAATTCCAAGTACCTTGAATGAGTGATCAAAACAATGGAGAATCAAGACATCTGTAAATAAACAAGAAACACATATTAAGTCAGTACTATATCCAGGTGCTATGTCATTGTCACTATTCATGTACTGCTAAATGCAATGTATTCAACTGTCCTCAGAAAAATATTGGTTACTAGGATGCTCAGAGCTGGAAAGATATTTGACTATTCAACTTGCATCTTTATCATGAATATTTTCAGTTAGACTTTACCGCAACATCTCTGAAACTAAAATGCTACAAGATGTCAAAGATGCACAGGAGAATCTGTGAATCTTGTAATTAGAACTGGTCAGAGCAGATAGGATCTACCTACCCATATCTATCTATAATTCTTGTGGTAAGTATAATATAAAATATTTTGAGCATTGACTGAAAGTATATGGACATTGAAGAAAGTTACTCCTGTTAGTAAGAAATAGACTTATTATGCATAGGTTGTACATTTAAGTACTGGACCTTTATTTAATAGTACCTGGCTTAACTTCCAATTTCTGATCCCAAGATCAGATCTGAAACAACTTGAGAGCACCCGAGTGCTGCCACAGGAGGTCAGATCATAAGAAACATGATCATGTCTCAGGAAAGCCATTGTAAACAAAGCTGGTTTCTTGTTTGTGTGGTCTTCAGAATAAGCAGCAGTGGCAAAGGAAATCTCCTGTTTGTCACAGGAGACCCTTAGACCAGGAAGACTGGTAGAACAGGGTAGAGATACCAGCTGAGAGTTTCTTTGGTTTTTAATCGGTGAACAGAGGACACCTATTTCCAATTCAGCACCTTTCACAGGCACTAATCACATCAAAATAATGCAGAGCAATGCTTTCTATGCTTTCTATTGAAATTGTATAATTCAATATATCAGAGGAATACATTCTCTTTTCAGGATTTTAGTTTATATCCTGGCAGCAGAGCAAATGCAATTTCTTCGACTGATGGCTTGTTGCATTTGTGTGCATATTTAATCAACAATAGACTCAACATATAAACAGTCTATGTCTCTATGGAGTCACAGTCAGCCATACTCTGCTGTCAACTAAGCCAGGGTATTTCAAGAATAAATGCCACTTAAATCAGTGGAGTTTCTTTGGATTTACAGTGGGGTAGCAAGGAGCAAAATCTGTTCCCCTTTCTTTAGCTGCTGAAATACAACCACAGTGTACACCAATAATGACCCCAAATTAAAATCCCTGATCTTTAAGTACATTTGAATTTCCTACATCTGCATTTTGACTTTAAGTAATTTAAAAAGAGGAAAGAACTGAATTATAGTGTAAGTTAAAGCTTCAGAATGAGTCTAATAATCTAATTAATTGGAGGGCAGAGGGAGATTATGATTTGAGTTTCCATGGTACAGAGAGCACAGGCCCCAGTGGCTCTATCTTCTCTTTTGGGGGAAACAGATCCTGATGACTCTCTGCTTCCCCTCAAGGACAAAAAAGGTCCAGGAGTTGAAAAGTCCACTCCCTTCATCCTTGCAAGGAAGACTGCCAGAGTGAGGATGGCAACTAACAGTCACAGACAGGATGTAGCAGTGACTTCACTTCCCCTCCACCTAGGAGGTAGTATTTTTCTCCACAAAAAGGATGAAGGCTGGCTCTGAAATGAAACAACATGGGCCCTTCATTTATTTATTTTAAAAGTAAACTTGAGCTGGGTTTTGTAGCATTTTCCTATGAAACTCAAAGTGCACTGAGCATTTCATAGTTCTGCAGCTGTACATGCTTTCTTAGCTCCAGAGAGGGCTGATTCAATAAATGACTTTTATTCATTCCCAAGATTCACACTTAGCTATTCAATAAGGGCTTTAATGAAATGTTTTCATTGTAACAAATGAAAAAAAGGAATGTAATGGGCACTGAAATATAAAATCCCATTTTCCATAATAAGGTCATTCAAATAAATCTAGCATGAAAGAAAGCAAGTACTCTGTGAAGTCCCAACAGGAACCTAAGTGGAGAGTTTGAATTTACAGAGCTGGTCTACATTTCAGACTGAAGTGCAAGGTCTTTCCTCACCCCACCCAAGCAGAGAATGTTAGAAACTGTTTGCAGCAGTGCCTACAGATTTGCCAGATCTTTATTCTGGGTCTGGGTACAGCAAGAGTTTCAGCTATTAATGTATCATCTGAACACAAAAATGTGCTTTAATGGATGGACTGAGCAACTTAAGAAGTTGCAAAATTAACCCTCTACAGGGAAGTCTGAACTTCTTTGAAATATTAGCTCAGCCATGACACAATTTTCTCTCTGGTAACCAGCCCTCCCTGCCCTTTTCTGACCCTATAACACCCTCTCCTTCAGAGCAGAAATGTATAGGTTTACATAAACGTGTGATAAATCATGTGGCAATGCTTAGTTTTAGGACTGCAGTTTGCATATATTCTTGACAAGTCTGTGGTATAGACCTCATTGGTACTGTTTTAAAAAGTCTTTGATACAGATAGATATTGAGAAGACTGCACCAGAAAATATTTGTGAGTGTTCTGTATTCTTTATCAGGATATGAAAACAAGAAATTTTACACAGGACTCAGACTTGACACCCTACTTTTGGATAAGGATGGAAAAAAGAACTCTGTTCTGGCTTGAAGGGAGAGGGTGCACAACTAATTTTCCTAGGACCACCCCAGCTGTGATTTATTTACATCTTTCTGGATCCAGGTTAGAACTTCATACACCAGGCAATCTATGGGCCCTTATGTGAAAAGATTTCCTACGCTCCCCTTATGCCTGATTAGAATTTAAACAACATCTGTCACTTTATCTTTTTTAGTGTCTTAAGTATGCCCTTGGTTTAAACTTCCTTGAATGGAAAATCTGTGCATGTCATACCTTTCCAAGGACTGGATTAATTTATGGAGTTTCCCTAATACCTTCTTCTTAGGTATCTTTAGCTTTCTAGGCTGGCACTCCAAAATACTGCAGTGAATGCTGCAGGGATTGTGAGCTCTACATTCTGACTCCCTTCTGAATCTACATTTTAACTCTTAACACTAGAGTTCTGTGAATAGATGCCTAGAGTATTGCTGTAGGGTGCAGAATTATACCATGCTGATATGCCTTTAATGTGCTTATAGTGAGCAACAATCACAAGCTATATGTCAAAAACATCTTTACTAATGAATTCAAAGCAAGTCTGCCGTGTGCTGCTGGCCAACTACTTCATTTTTCAGAAGTGAAGGAGAGATCAAATATCTCATCACATCCTAACCTTCTAGTCTTTGTCCTGACTGGCTGCACATTTGAACTGGCTACACAAGTAGGAATTGACAACTTAAAGAAAAGTGAAATAGATAAAACAGAATTCTCCGTCCTACTTTTTTTGTGATGCACTGGCATTGTAGTGCTCATCTTTTCTGGTGGAGGTATCTGTCCTTCCAGACTGTTGTTCCAACTGACTAAGACACCTTCATCTTTCCCAGATCAGCTCATCATAACCACTGGAAAACTACATTTCAGTTCCTGCTTTATGAGTAGTATATGTTGCAGTTATTTCATCACCAGTTATGTCTTGAATGCCCATAAACTGCAGGTTATGATGCAATGATTGTACCCCAAGAGCAGACAGATCTCTGTTGATCATACACAGAGCAGTGTTACACCACCCACACATGCAAGAGAAGGTCACTAAAGTGCAGAGACCACTTACTGTGCTAAAAATCTTAGTATTTTATTAAATGCTGCATAGATAGGTATTTTCCTACAGCAAATTCCATCTCTTTTTGTCCCCTCCATTTTATTAATTTATTGATTCTTTATTTGAGGAGACTAGCCAAAAGATTAGCACAGTCCATATTTCTCATATCTTCAGCGTGACGTTAGCAAGGCAAATGGAGAGAAATTGATAAAAGTTTTGTAAAGATGTCAGCTGGAAAAAGGTGGCATTGCTTAGGAAGATATGTGATGCTCAGCTCACCTCCCTGTTCAGAGAAAGAGAATTTCTCAGAATTTCTCAGAAGTACAAGACAAAGGGCCATTTCGCAGGTAGGTGAAACATTTCTTAATGTTAAGGTCTGTTTTCCTTATGTGTAATGAATGCTATTAAATTCTTCTTTCTTCAGTATAATATAATCATCCTTCAATATTCAAGTAGGAAATCTCATTGACAAGTTTCCTGAAATTCTCTAATGCCTTTTTTAACAGATTTTTTATTTGCAGCAACAGAAATCCAGCACACTGAGCCACTCTGGCTTTCACTCAGATAGGCCTTTGCCAGCATCATTCTTAGTGAACAGTGTGTGCCAGTTCTCTTCTACTCCCTGGCTGATATACTTTCTTGCCTGAATAGGCTTATCACCTGCAAAATATAATACCTCTGCCTTCTCTCCCTTCTTTATTAGCCCTAGTAAATAATAACATCTCAGTACCCCTGGGGACTTAATTTTTAGGGTATATTTCTCTGTAGCAGTGAAGTTTGCAGTGACATTTCTTCTCCATATGTCCAGGTAGGTTGTTTTACCTTAGTTTGGGGGAGGGTGGAGGTGGGGGGGCGGGGGGGGGGGAGGCTGTTTGCCTTTTTGTTTTGTGAATAAGAAGAACAAGATACACAGACTATGTCAGAATTGGCCATGCTATCAACAGTGTGGTCTCCTCATCTCCACCAGTTTATCCTCCTTTCACTGCCTTCCAGGAAAAGTTAGAGTCTGATTACTCCTCCCCTCAAAATGTTTTAATTGATTGCCAAGAACTCTGTGCATGGTTTCTTTAAGGCTGGTTATTCCCTGGACTAACTAAAAATATTGCTAGCACTCATTACCTCTGACTCACCCCTGGATCTCAGCTGTTGTGATGGTTTTGGATTGTGATTATGTTTGGCATAGTCCCAAATAATTTTATGGGTTCCCTGCAGCTTGCACTAGTATGTGCAAAGAGCTCAGAAGATACTACTTCTGTATCTCTGAAAGAATTTGAAAGCAGAGAAGAAGCATGCAAGGAAAAAGAATATGGTCTGAGGCTAAGGAGTCCCAACTTGCACTGGTCTAGGGGATTAAAGAGAGGAGTGTCTTGGAATATGTCTGAAAGGAGGCAGATTACTACTGAAAACTGTTGTTCACTGGCACCCAAAGCCTTTGTTATGAGTGCAAACAGTCTGCACAGGACTAGAGGTCCTATAGCAAAGGCCTAAATTCCATCTAAACACCTGCTGCTCCTTCTACAGCCTCTTGTTTTCTTGTGACTCACTCAAAAGCATTCGTCTCTCTTCACTCCCCAGCACAGGGGATGCAATACATGCCATACACGTGCAATACAGCCAGATATTTACATGCCATTCTGTCTGCTCTTCAGATTTGAAAATTGTCCATCGTTTCCTCTACCCATGTGCCCATTATTCCGAGATCAATGTGTGACCTCAGATTTTAAGGTCAGAAGGAGCTTCTAGATCATCCTGTCTGACCCCGTTTACGATTCAGAATTTATAATTTCATTCCGTTCTCCCTGTATGTGAAAGCATAATGCACATTCTTATGTAATTGCTACACATAACATGCAGCACTCTGTAATTTAATAAATAAAAATAAAGCATATCAAAATGGCAGCTCTGTATAAAAGAAGGCTGAATTCACCTTGCAATATTATTGGCCAACTGAGAATTTTAGGCATTTGCTGGAAAGTTTAATGCAAGCTTTGAAATTTGGAAAGCATGCTTCTTTGTTAAGAAATTCTCCATTTCTCATCATGAGCTTCTCAGAAACCATTAACATTTTTTATTTAAAGTAATAAGCTCAGAAGAAGGGGATATAGCCATGAGATAATAGCCTTTGTGAAATCACTAGGTGTGCTGAGGTGAATCCATGGGTACTCAACATAATGACAGGATCATCAGCTAATGCCTACTTTTATAGAGTTTTAATATTCTAATCACTTTTCCAAGAAATAATCTTTATATTTAAAGGTATAAGGACAGTCTTAGAGCCAAAAATGTTAAAATAATATTATGTTACCCTGTGAGTCTTGTAGACAATTAGTTTTAATAGAATGTAATACACCAATCTGATTCACTAAGACAGTGAGGTTTTCAGCTAAAAGAATTACAGAGGCTATGCCTGCTCATTATATTTCAGCTCTAAGCCAATTCAGCTTCTCTTCCTCAGAGTCCTCAGGCTCCTCTGCTTGGTGTCTTGATTAAGATGGCAAGGGAGACCAATGGTCCCTTGTGGCTGGTGTTATGATTTAAGCCCCTCCTGTGGCTGAGTTTCCAGCATGACTGTGGAAGTCAGGACACACACATTTGATTCCAGACTCTCACTTACATTTCATTCTTATACAGGAATCCCTATTTCTACCCATTTTAAAAATAGAGATAAAGCCATACCTGAATGCCAGGAGTCTTAAGGAAGTGATGATTGTGCAGGTTTGAGACCCCTAACAATACAAATATCTGTACAAATTGATGTTCTTAGATAGCCTGAAAGGAAAAAGTTGTTACTATTAAAATACTAATTTCTTCAAGCACTGCTAGCTTCTTGGCTGCTGAGGAGGAGTTAGCAAAATCTCACTGTGGAAAGAAAAAAAGCGGAGTTGGAGAATCCCAAAATATAACAACATACTGCAGACCTTACTGTGTTAGAGCAAATCCCCACTTTGTCAACCACTTACTCTTTGCAGGTGTGAGTTCACTGTTTCTGACAAGTAATGATAAATTCATAAGATTACTAGTGAGGCTGCAACCATCTAATAAGTATCTAATAAATATGATTGTTAAAAAGAACAAGATATTTCAGAATAAGGAAGCAAACTTCTCTCATCATTTTGCAGATTAAAAGTTCATATATATTTTCAATAGAGAAAGTTCTTTGCATCTGGAATAAGACTGTTTATGACAGCACCAGGGAATGTGAGCAAATAAGAGAAGTTTATTAACTGCATTCTACAACAAACCTACACAGTCATTTTACTCGTGTGCTTTCAGATTTGATTAAATAGTAGCCATGGGGTTATTTTCTGATTATATCTGACTGAAAATTCAAGTATTTTAAGTACAATAATGAGTATTTTACTACTCTGCTTGTGAAGCTACTGATATCCAAGTCTCCCTGTATTAAAGTAAGCAAGAAACATAATGTTACTCAAGTTACATTTTCCACTTGAATTGGCAATGTGATTGTGCATTCCTAAGCCACAAGAATAAAATCTTTGGAAACTAAAAGCAACCAATAGTACATACTGGGATGTCAATGAGCCATAAAGGCTATATATAGATTTATATAGCAGATAAATATTATGCTGTCATTAGAGAGCAAGCAAGGGTTTAATATTTGGATCCTATGTCAGATTTCTGCAGAACATTACTCTCCAACAGAGAGTATAAAAACCTCTTCCGGAGGACAACAAATCAAGAGATAGCATTCAACAGCCAGTCAGCCAAATCAACCACATGTTTCAATGTTAACCTCAGATGGGATCCAGTGAGAAGTTCACGACATAAAGGGACCAAGAAAATGATCTTGACCCCTTCTGTCAGTTCCTGGTAAACCTAAAAGACAGCAATATCATCAGTTCATGTCATAGCTGGTATGGCAAGTTCACGTTAGGTGCTCAGGAAAAGTCATCTCAATAGCTTCAGCATTTCTATGCTGTGTTCAGCTTCAGTTCATGGTGGCTTCCTATTATAGAATTAGTGATTGTCTTAAACAATAAATCCTTCTTTGGGGCCTTTTTATTTTTCCTTTCATGGAAATTTTCTGTGGGATTTCCCATTGTTCTTTATGGTTAAATTAGGCAGATATGAAGAGATCATTTCTGTTTTCCATAACCCAAGAGGGGTTAAGAAAGTTCATCACTGTAAGGGGCCAACCACTTATTCCATCTATTTTCCTTCTATGAAAGTGAGCTCAAATCAGACTGACTTTCTCTTTAAGTTTTTTGTCCTTCCTGTTACCTAAATCAGTCTTTATGACATGCACAGAAGATCTAAACAAATGCCCTTTTCATCAGGACTTTTTCTCCTGCAAATATCAAGAGTTCTTTCTTTACAATATGTTGGCCGAAATTGTATTATTGAGCTTTTTTCCAGACGTCAAACAATATTCCTGCACAACCTTTGTTTCCAGATAGCATATAGACATCCTAGTAGTCATCTGTTTGTATTTAATTTTCACCCATAGTGATCATGATGGTGATTTCACAGGCTTTAAATTTGCTAGTGGCTAAATTTTGTAGGCAACCTTGTTTCTGCTGTCAAACCTATCTGCCTCCTAATGCTCTCTCTCAAGAAAGGTAAAATTTGTGATTATTGCATAATGGCTTAGCCATGTTTTATTTTGAGCTTCAATCTCTAGGCTGGTTTTCATAGAATATGGAAGCCTTGCAGAAGGTCTGCCTCTGTCTTAGACATGTGCTGTCACCGTCCAGCAATGGAGTCATAATCCTTTATTACTCTTCAGCATCCTCATGAATTTTTACATAACTTCAATAGGGAAGCATGAAGAGACCTTCTACTAAATAGCCCCTGTCTAAAGATTTTGCAAGAGTTTTGAAGAGTATAGATTGGGGTGGGGAGACTCAATAATTTTGTTTTTTATGAAGGTTAAGGTGGATGTAAGGACATATATTGTCACTGAGACAGTATGAGTGTAAAAGCCTGCAACCTGGCTACGGGCTGTGTTCCAGTAGTGAAGAAAGCCAATTATGCTGGTCTGGAGGCCAAGGACTCTATCCTTTTTTAGGCCCACTTAAATACTAATTTAAAGAATGAAATGGATCTTATCCAACACATATAGTCTTGGCTAGTCTATCACACAGAAATCTATTGATGAAGTACACAATGCAAAAATTATTCTAGAATTAAATTGAAGGACCTACACATAAAGCTCTTGCCACTACGTGTTGAAATATTGTCTCTTATTGATGTTGCCCACAACTGAATTTAAGGTAATGGCATTAATCATTATGTAATTTCCCGAACCAGCAGCAAACCACAGACCAGTAGCTGGACTAAGCATGTTTCATGATTTGGTAAGCAAGACTAGTGCTGTCACCTGGGCCTCTCACATAGTCAAACCTCAGTATCTCATAATCTGGATGGTTAAAAAGGTAGAGGGAGATGAAGAGAAGGAAAGCTTTCCATTTTAGTTTTATCATTTTCTGTTTTCCTCAACCTTTCAGTCTCTTATGAGTAAGATTCTTCAGCTTTAAGTACTGAGCTTACTGCTTTAAAGAGTTAAAAACCAAATAAAATGAAAATGTAAATTATTTTAATTTTGTTTTCAGATTCTTTTGTTTTTCTGTGATTCATAAATTTCAGGGAGACAAAATCATCATTTGATTTCCATACATTCACACACCAAAATTTTGATTTGTGTTTTTTAAATCTACTTTTAACATTATATCAGAAAATCTATCTGTAATTTAGATATAGATTCTCTCATTGACTACTCAGCAGTTCTATCAGCCCATACAGTATATCCTCAGTTGATATCTCCTTATCAACAGGTCAGTAAGAACTTCCTGGAAAATTATTTTCCCCAGAGTAGAAAATTTTAGTTTGTCATCACACAGTCAAACTAGGATATGGTTTCATAAAGACACTTAAAAATATGAGGCCTTATTTTCTTAGTTAAAAAAAAAAAACACCAAAAACTTAAATCCTTAAAAAATGTGTCTTTAATATTCAGTTCTTCTCCACTAAAAAGTTGTTTGAGAAAACTAGAACTCCACACTATCAAATACCAGACATATCCATTTTTCTACAGGAATATAGACATGATTGTTTCTAAAATGCACCTCTCATTTCTTAGTGTGACATGGGTTGAAAACTTTGAGTAGGCAGGAGGAGATTAGGGCATTTTTTCTTCCCTTTTCTTCCAAAGATCAGGGTTTTGCTCAGGAATTTACTCTTCTCTTGAGAATACATAAACAAAAGGCAAATAGCCCCTGAGTGTGTGACTCTTGCATGATGAGGTCAGCACTAGTTGAGACCTCTTATTGATCTGTTGAATCAGATTGGAGGGTATGAAATTCCTCTTAAGTGTGATCCAGCACCCATCCATGCCCTCCAAAATCTTTGTCTTCACTGAGCAGCAAAGATAAGCAAATATTTATGTAAATAAATATTTATTAAGGTTCTTTTGCTAGCATACACTGAACAAAATTTATTTTCAGTTATTGCATTTGTTATCAGAATTTCTTGATTAAGCCATTATTTTTACTACATCCTATAAAAGCAGCTCAGCACTCACATAGTTAATATAGAACTATTCACTTCCAAAACAGAAAAATTTGGTTGCCTATATAAAAACCTCCTTTCCATCTCACTATGTTACTGGTTAGAATTGTACAATTATTATCGTACATTATTATTACAGTTATAACCATGGTCATTTTCAAAGAATTATTATTAATTATATATAAACACAGTCATTTTTGTTGGATATTGGTGCAATTTTAAACCTCTGGTTTTGGAGCTATTTTAAAAGTTCTGGAATTTTTCAGAGAATTAGTCTGAGAACCTGATGAGGTTAGGCCATGAGAACCTGATGAGGTTCAACAATTCCAAGTGCAAGGTGCAGCATCTGTATCAGGGCAATCCCAGACAAGCGTACAGAACTCATTGGGGTCAGCCCTGCAGAGAAGGACATGGGAGTGTTGGTAGATAAAAAGCTGGACATGACCAGGCAATGTGCATTTGAAGCCTACCGTGTCTTGCGCTGCATTAAAAGAAGTTCAACCAACAGGGCAAGGGAGGGGATTCCGCCCCTCTACTCTGCTCTGGAGAGATCCCATCTGGAGTGCTGCTTCCAGCTCTGGGGGCCACAACATAAGAAGATCTGTTGGAGTGAGTCCAGAGGAGGACCACAAAGATGATCAGAGGGCTGGAGCACCTCTCCTATGAAGACAGGTTAAGAGAGTTGGGGTTGTTCAGCTTGGAGAAGAGAAGCCTCCAAAATGACCTTATTGTGGCCATTCAGTATGTATAGGAGTGTATAAAAAGAGGGAGAGAGATTTTACAAGGATATTTAAAGATAGGACAAGAGGAAATGACTGTAAGCTAAAAGAGCAGAGATTTAGGTGCTAGGAAGAAATTCTTTACTCAAATGGTGTTGAGGCAGTGGAACAGGTTGCCCAGAGAAGTTGTGGGTGCCCCATCCTTGAAAGTGTTCAAGGAATGGCTGGACAGAGCCGTGGGCAACCTGATCTAGTGGATGGCATCCACCCATGGCAGGAGTGTTGTAACTTCATGATCTTTAAGGTCCATTTCAACCCGAGCCATTCTGTGATTCTATGAATAAGATATGCCTTCAGGAATTCCAGAGTCCTGAGAACAGTGAGAAAGTTTGGAAAGAGGGGAAGAAGACCTACTCTCAGTGCAAAAGGATCAGGTTAGGCAATGTTTAAACAAATTGGACAAACACAAAGTGGGGTTTATTAGAACACAGCCACAAGAACAGAGAGTGTCGGCAGACGTCATTGTGAGGCTGCTCTCTTACATATCTGAAAGGTCAAGGTGATGAGGAAATGTTCCTGAAAATAGGAAGCAAGTAAATAGCATTCCTTGGAATTCCCAAGGAAGGATGAGGAGTCTCCATCCTTGGAGGTACTCAAAACTTGACTGGACACAGCCCTGGGAAACTTTTTCTGGTTGACCCTGCTCTGAATGGTGATTGGATTAGATAATCTCCAGTAGTTCTTTCCAGCCTCAGCTCTTGTGTGATTCTGTGATATCGTGTGGAAGTTTTAGTGCTAGAAAGGTCTGATAGGAATTTTAAATGAGAGCACTGTGAACCTTGCCATACTTCCCACTTCAGAGGAAAAAAGGAAAGAAAAATTAAAAAAAAAAAATAAAGGAAAAGAGAAAAAGACCACACCATAACCACCCTCTTGGGTACCTCTCAATTAAATACTGATATTTGTTTGAAGTAATTCTTTCAGAAATCCCAGTGTGCCTGAGACTATTATAAAAGCTTTTGTTTACATGCATTAAATTACAACAGTTTTCCAAGAAATCTGTTTTCATTCAGTTATTTACTCTCAAAAACAGGTTTCTTGAGACCAGGGAGAAGGCCTCTTGCAACCATATGGAATCTTCTGACCAACACAGCTTCCCCTTAGAAGTTCCCATCTATCTATATTTTGCAAATCAATCTGACTCCATAACACTTTCAAAGGCAATAAAAGTTTATAATGCATTTGGAGGCCACCGCATAGGAGAAATGAACACTTTCCCACTACACTCCCCTTTCTGTCTCATCTCCCAAGGAAATCTGAAAAAAACCTTTAATAGTATATATTTGCACTTGAACTAAAATAGTATTGGTGGTTACATGACAGTGGGAAAGAGAGAGTCCTGGAGCTGGAGCTTATTCCAGATATTTAGTGGTTATAAGTATTATACAAGCCTGTAAATTAGAGTGTATATCTCATAAACCCAACATCCCCCTCTCTCTCTCTCTCTCTCTCTTTTTTTTTTTTTTTAATTGAAGCCAAATTCCACTTTCAACCAGCAGAAATTCCTCGCCCCCACTGTTCCATTGTTGGGAATCTCTGGAACGGCCAGATGTTGGAGATGTTGGAGACAGTAATTCAGGGGCCGAAGGAGTGCCTGAAATATCCACTGCCCTCTGGAGGACAGGAGCGAGGCTGAGCTGCTGGAACCTTCTGCCAGTGCAGGCTGCAATGCATTGTATGCTTCTGTTGTGGTTTTGCCTAAGAACAAATGGGGATTGAAACTGGAAACTACTTAATGGTGCAAAAAATTAACATAGCCCCAAAAGGCTTGGAAATTTAAATCTGAGTTTGTACTCACTGATCTTCTGTGGTGTGTCATGTTAATTCATGTCCTATTTTTATGTCTTATTATGAGAAATGTTGCTTATTATAGAAGGGAAAAATCTGTCAGATATGATTAATGCCTTCATGTCTAAGAAAGTAGCCTTGTAGCCACACAGGCTTAGGGTTTAAAAGAAACAAAGTTTTAGGGAGAAGTAATTTTTTTCTTTTAAAAAACCTGACACAGGTGGAAAAAGAACACACTTTTCAGGCACAGCTCTTCAGTTTTTAAATTCCAAGGTATTGAAATTTGTACAGATGAAGTAGGGCATAATTGATGAATATCTTCAGTCATGTACTTAATAAACTGGAGAGCCAAATTAAAACTTAATCTATAAAAAAATTTCCATGCTATGAAAAAAGTAGAAAAATAATGAATGATGAGCCAAGACCTAAGTGGATGAACAACCATAAAATGTCATAACTCTTGAGATTTACAGAAACATTTTCAGGTAAAAGATAGTATTTCTGGTTAATATTTATAACTTCAACACCAGAACCAAAAAATGCTTCCACATTTTCCTTTTCAGTGTAGATACACAAAGTTAAATAAGAGACAAAACTGTCTTATCACCATTGCAAGACAAAAATTCCAGTGCTGGTACATGCAAACTTCAGAGATAAATTTACTGGAAATAGCAGTGAATATGACTGGTCATTTCTTCATTGTGGTAGGTGGAACACAAAGAGTCAGCACAAATGGCAGGAAACAAATCTGATTTTTTTTTTTTTGCAAAATGAATTGCAATTAATTAAGACAAAGTCATTCTTGAAAAAAACCTCAAAAGCCTTTGAAAAATGACAGATTAAATAGCCTGACAAACAAGATCTAGTAAAAGGCATAAAGTCCTCTATTCCATCCAACATTTTAAGTCATCCATAATGATCCTAACACAAAATATTAATAAAGTGAAATTTTTTCTGGAAGGATCTAATATTTAAAACAGACCATTTGTAATGAAACTTTCCAAGATTCATTCTCATCAGTAATGCTTTCTTTTCCTCACAAAAGAAGAATGGAGAGCCATGAAGGCATTAGATTTTGCATCTCCAGGAGGAAGCCTCCCTGAAACCTTTTTTAACTTATTGTGCAAATAGGTGAGCCACAGCCAGCTTATGATGGGACAAGATATACAGCCACCAAGAAGAGCAGTACTTCCTCTCTTTGTCACTCCCTTCCTCCCCCAAGATCTGCATGGATTCTCTGGCTCCCTCAACAACACAGACCTCTCCTGAGATCTTATGGACTCCTATACACACACACTGCTCTCTATAACATCCTCCGGCCTTTCTGAACCCTCATCCACTTTGCCCTTACTGGCTTCCCTCAGCCCTCAACACCTCCCTGCACACACTTGTTGAATATTTTGCGTCATTATCACAAAATTCAATTTTGCTCTTAGGGGAACTGGAAGTTAATGTTGCCTCCAGAACAGAAAAGCCTTGAGTGGGTCCTGGCACTACATGAGGAATTGTATCATTCAGTGAGGAATGTGATCTGAAGAGCCCTATTCAGCCTACAAATCATTTACTCAAAAGACTACAATAGACACCAGGCAGAAAATAGTATGAATGCAGGGAAAAAAAAAAAAAAAAGGCAGCCACAATCCTGCAAACACTTATGTGTGTACTTAATGTAATGTGGATGAATATTGATTTCAATGAGAGTGCTTATATGCATAAAGCAAGGCATATGCATGCTTATAGGATCAAGGCCAAGATTGTTAAGTACTGCAAGCTGAGCTTTAATGACTGATAAAGCAACTTAGAAATACACCAAAATATGTCAAGGAACTATTCAAGATGCCTGGCTGGTTTCAATACTTATAAAATTGTATCTCTGCTCTGAGTCTGAAATAAGAAAAATAATTTGTTAGTAAATTAATGACAATCACATAAAATTAGAATGTAGTATTATGTATGAGCAAAAGGAACACACATATGTGGCTGAATAATTCTGCCTCCTGCTAGAATGCATCCATTTCTGTGGCAGCTATTGAAAAATGTACAAAAACATAACAGTTTATGTCAAAGAGGTGAATGATCCTCCCATTTGCAACAGCCAGGGAAAATTAAAGTTGAAAGGGAATTGCTCACAACAGAATTCATCCTGCAAGTATACAGACTGGGAGGTGCAAAGCCAACGAGTTATCATTTCAGACTCCACTGTACAGTTTGGTTTTAGTCTAGGTGGACATACTGGCCACAAATTCTCTCATGCTATTTGGCTTAGTACACTCTGAAACACTGACCTAACATTGTATCAAAATTAATTTTTTCTTCAGCCTTCTGTGAAAAAGAATGGATGTGAAACACGTTGTGGAAATGCTCGCTCTGGTTTCTGTTTCAATGCTCTCAGGGAGAGTTTAATTGCATAACCAAAATGACAGTTTGGGACAGTGACTGGTAACTTAATGCGGGAGACTTTGAAAACCTAAGTCTTAATTCCCCACTCAGTAACAGCATAACTAATTTAGTAGTGATGAACATGAAAAACAGACTCTCAGCTCAGCCTGAATGCCGAACAGATACTGTTTTCAATTATGGTGACCGCTCTGGTCTGCAAGGATCTTGAGTGAGAACACACTGCTTGTGAGCAGTGCTGGCTTGGCAGTGGAGAATACTCCAGCTTTCCAGACAATACAAGTTACACACCTAAAACGTTTTTAGGACTATACTGCATATTTTAGAAAGCCAAGCTGGGGGGGAATTCTAGAAGTAGCTTACAGCAAGGAGACAAGAGTCTTCCAGGGAAGGAGGCTTGGCTGAGCAGTCAACTAATGTGCAGAGAGGCCTGTCGTGAAGAGGCTGTGATCTCTCTAGCCCTGAAATTAGGTGGTGCAGCCCTGCCAGATTTGTGGTGTCCACATTGGATACAGTTCAGAACTGTCATGAATCTTCTCTGAATGTGAGACGATGGATAAGTGTCTCTTCAGATCTGGTCAGCTCTGCTAACATGACTAGCTCATGACTGTGGTGAAAATGGAATTTTGCAGGAAACTTCAACTTCAGAAATTCCTCAAGAATCTGTATGAGACCAGGATTCCTGCTTTCTTTACACTTTGTTCTAGGATGATCAAAACAACAATAACCAAATATAGTGACAAATTTCTAGGTTTCCACCTACAGTGCTTCATTGGCTTAGGAAATAACATGTCATCTACTGCACAGCCTGCTTATTCCTGCTTATCTAGGGGACTATGGCAGCAGAGCACTGGAACATGCTGTCCAGGAAGGTTGTGGAGTCTCCGTCTCTGGAGATATCCAAAACCCACCCGGAAACATTCCTGTGTAACTTGCTCCAGGTGAGCCTGCCTTGGCAGTGGGGTTGAACTGGATGATCTCCAGAGGTCCTTTCCAATCCTAACAATGCTGTGATTCTCTGACTGCTGTAGAGGCATAGATTTGCATTATTTTAAGTTCAAGGTAAGTTCTACCCTGGTGTCTAAAGACTTTGGGAGTTGTTAACACTCTGACTTACCTTTTTCCCCACCTCCCTGCCATGGACCATTCTAGTTTACCTTCTATGGTTAAACTGCAATAGAGTCAGTGACTGCTGTTTATCAGTCTGCAACACACAGAGTATCAGTGTAAGAAAGGCTATAGAGAAAAAATTTAGAGGCAGAAAAGATAATGCTTTTTTTAGTAAGTAAAGTGGCTATTTAAAAAAAATCCAACAAACCTTTGCTTGTACTGGCCAGTGTAGAATTGCACTACTTTTCTTCTGAAGTTACGTTTTAACATAGCATTCTTTGGCCAGCCCTACTATTTTCATCATGTCTAGAATCTTCAAGAAAAAATACAACAATATAGGAACAGCTCAGTGAAACTACCCCAGAGAGAACAGAAAAAAACCCAAACAAAACCCAAACTTGTAAACTTTGAGGATGGAGCTTCAAAATATATATGTGTACTTTAAAACCAGATCTTTAGCTGATGAAAATCATCATGCCTCTGCTGAAGCAAATGAAATTATGCCAAAACACACCAGGAGAGTATTTGACACTCAGTTGTGTGCAGCAATTCCCTGGTCTGTGGCTGCTTTAAGAACAGTTGAACTGGCAGTTTGTTCAGGCAGGTTTTCGACTTGTCCGTGGAACTGCAAGGATTTTCTCACCTCTCATCAGCACGGATCTGCAGCCAACATCTTTAAAAATATATCCCG
Source organism: Monarcha castaneiventris obscurior (assembly GCA_026261815.1). NCBI lineage: Eukaryota > Metazoa > Chordata > Aves > Passeriformes > Monarchidae > Monarcha > Monarcha castaneiventris. Next base: position 13,512,276 of record JAMPIT010000894.1, read on the forward strand.
ATCTCATTCAGCTCAAAGCTGTGTAATGTAATAAGGCAAGCCCTGAGATGAATTAGAGGCAAAGGGCCCCTTTGCACACTTGAACTCTATGTGCAGCTTTCGTTGACATCAGTGTGAGCTGTGTCTGCAAATCAGTGGCCGCCTTTTGTTATGGAGTAACAAATCTTTAGCACACAGCCTACTTCTGACAGAGGCAAAGTCTTCCTTTTAAAAAGCACATTCTTTCCTTAGATTCATGCAAAGACATCAACCGGCATTGCCGCTCAGAAAATGCTCAGAAAATCCGGATGCTATCCTGGACCAGCAGTGCAAAGGCCAACTGGCAAGGACTGCGCAAATCTGGGAAAAAAAAAAGAAGACTTACTACTTAGATGAGATATCAGGAAAAATACTTCCAAAATAAGAACATCCTAATTTTAATCATGCTAACTAAAGCCTAAAGCTAACTAACTGACAGCAACACTAATGACAGCAGAAATGTGTCTGAGGTGTAGGAAAAGAGTATGCAGGGTCATAATTCAAATTTCTCAACACATTCAGTTAAGGCCATACTTTGCAGGAACTCATTTAAGCAATGTTAAAAGGATAAGTTTTTTCAAGCACTCTAAGCATCCAAAAACTTCTGTTCTGGCTTTGTGCGTAATCAGATTTTCCAAATGTCTCTATTTCCCAATGCTGAGAATTTTTGCAGACCTGAGTCTCACTCTGAACATTTCTGAAATGTTGACCATATCATGTAACTTACTCAGTTGAGAAAGGTATATAGTTCTGCTTTGGAGTCCGGTAAATAAACTCCAGCCACAGAGCATGCACTACTCAACATAAAGAAAATCCCTTTTGTTCTCTGAACTTTTGATCATGAAATGGTTAAAAATATCGAAGGGCCAGAACTATCAGCACTGAGAGAGAGAGAGTGAGAGAGAATGGAAGGAGGAGTGTGGTACGGCACTTTGCAAGCTCAGCAGTTCTTCAGATGTGGTCTGGCATGTAGTTCATAAAGTCAAGCACATCTCATTTCAGTCATATATACAGGCACATATGCATCAACACACATAGATACATAGATGCAAAGCCTCTGAAGAGTGAAATAAAGCAGTGTCATGTGCATCTTTAGTAAATCAGCAGTAACAAAGATTTGAAGTTATAAAAAATTCATTGCTTTGTACTATTTCAGCACAAAAACAAGCTAAAAGTTTCAGGTATGTGACAGCTAGGGTAGGTTTTCTCTAAGAGGACACTGATGATGATAATATCATTTGAACTTTCTACTTCACTTTGAGTTTCTCATGATTATATTTTTAAATGGAATTTATAGGAACATAATAACAGAAAATACTTTCATCCAAAAAACATTGCTTCATCAGAGCAAAGTAATTTCATTGAAACAAAGGAATTTTAAATTTTTTGGCTAGAAATTTTTTGAGGTCTCTCTTTTTAATTCTGATTAGGGAAAGAAAAAGAAAAAAGCAGATGGAGGGGTAGAAAACCAGAGGAAGAAAGATGATGTGTACATTCATGCAGGAAAAAGAATTTTGGCAGAATTTTGGGCAACTGGATGAGATGAAAAAGTAAATTCCAGAATGTTGAAATACAAGAAGGAAATTGATTTTTTTCTTCCTAGATCTGCTTCAGTTTTTTATTATTGGAGTGCAGGATTTCTGGTTCTTCTATGTTGTTTCTTTCAAATACTCTGCGGAATGTGGGATTTCTTGCACTATGTCAGACTCAGCAATGTCCATGCAACCAGACATAGTACGAATGTTAGATTAGCCATAACAGCTAATTAGAACAACTTACAGCAGGGACAGTATCGTAGAATGATTGAATGGTTTGGGCTGGAAGGAGCCTTAAAGATGATCTATTTCCTGTCCCCCTTACATGGGCAGGGACACCTCCCACTAGACCAGCTTGCTCAAAGCCCCATCCAACTGGCCTTGATTTCTATCAGCATGTGACAGGAAAAAAGAGTTCCTCAAGATTTGGGATGGAATAATAGGATATGAGGTAATGACTAGGGATTTTTTTTCTAAGCAACATGAAGATATCCCAACTCAACATTGAGAGATTTAGTGATGATTATGAGGTGAACAGATAAATCTCTGGAGATTGACAAAACCCTGTGACTTAACAATATAGGCCATAGATCTCATTTCCTTTATCTTTCATCAAATAAATAATGAAAGAGGCTTTTTTTTAATGCAATGGAAAGCAAGATGCAGGTAGATCCCTCTCCAAACTGAAGCTGTTATGAAAGATTGTGGACAGAGTGAAAATGTGTGTGACTTTCTCAGTCTGCATGAAGCAGCATCTGATTTTTCACACTATGTCATGCCAACTTAGAGTAATAAGAAACTATTGTTTCTACAGAAAATGGAAAATAGCATCTAACAATAAAGTAAATACATCTCTGGCTGGAATGTCCACATTCACACAGGCAAGTGTACAGAGTGTTGCACAGGCCATCTGTAGCCTGCTTTTTCCACCTCCTTGAAGAAAAGCAGTTATGTTGCGCTTCCTAAAGTAAATGTAGAAACCCAAATCTTCTGCACTTTTAGCATAGATGGGCCCACGAGAAGTCTATTTAATAAGTTAGATGTGATGAACCATAGCCTTTTTCCCTACCTGCTCCTCTTTCCATCTATGCCGGTTATCTGTCTTCTCTACAGCTTGGTTTCCATGAGTATCATGTGGATATTGTCCCAGTCTTAAGGTAAGTATATAATTCCTAACAATGAGAAATAACACAGAGAACATTCAGCAAAAATGATAGGTTGTGAACACAGCATACTCTTAGCCTGGGGAGGTGATTACCACAAGGTCACTGTGGCCCAGTGATTCTGGTTTTTTTGAACAGAATTCAAAAAAAGCTGGGCATTTTTGGAGTGGAAAAATACACTGAGAAATATTATTGCATGTGTGTGTCCATATGTATTTTAAACACATATGCATCTATATATATACATAAAAGAAATATGTGAAAAGCAAGGCATGATTCAGAATTGAAACCAATCTCTATTGAGACTAAGGAAGGCATTTCACTGCGATTGATTATTCCTCAGCTGCCCTGTCCCATTTTCTCCTCCAAAGCAGCCTGCACTGATGGTTGAAAGAGATAATTTCCCTTGTGTTCCAGTTCCTAAAGGCTGTCAGCAAACGGCAAGTTCTTGGACTTCAATGCAAGAACCTACCATGCTACAGTTCTTTTGCTTTATCTGTCATTCCTTGTGAAAGGAAAGAATTTACAGACCTGCAGCTTATGATAGCCAAAACCCTAGAGACTTCTGGACCAGGCCAGATCATAGAAAGAATCATAGATGGATAGAGTGGCTTGGTTTGGAAGGGACCTTAAAGATCATCTAGTCCCACCATGGGCAGGGATGTCACCATCAAATATCATGTCCGGCTTGTCAGAGCCTGGAGTCCTTCATGATGTTACAATACACACCAGGGATGATGGTTGGTGATATCACAGCCTTAGAAATCAATTCAGGAAGCTTGCTAAGCCATGCCATTCTTTGTAGCTCATGATTCACACTTCCACTGCACAGTTCACAGGGCTGAGTTTCTGTAGCACAGATGAACCTCAGACTCTCTGTATGCCATCTTCCCTTGCAGCTTGTGACTCTGACACAGCTGAATCTCAGACACTACAAATTTCTTTCTGGCTAATTCAGAGTGTCTTGATGTCAACACCTGGGCAGGTGGGTAGAGATAGGCAGACACTGCAGAGGGAGGAGAAGGCATGGCTAGACCAATGAAAGATGCTAACAAGAACCTTGCATTCCTAGAGATGACCCATCTCCTGGACTTCAGTTTAAGCTTGTGTCCAAGCAATGTTGAGAGAGCATTTGAAATACACATAGTTTTCATACTAAAATATTTACTTATTGTACCTAGTAAGAATTTAAAATTTAGTGTCGTGTCTAATTTTTTCTATTTGATGAATTACCCTCTTCATTACCAAATTGAAGCCCCCATAAACTAGCTGCAAATTATCTATTGATACTTTCTTTTTCTTCGGTTTCTTTTCCTCCACAATACAATTCTCTGCTGCATAACAACTGTATTTTCCTGGGACTATGGAAAGAGTTAGGTAAATCAATTTTAAACAAACCATATATTGTATGCTTATATAGTTTCATTTCCAATAAATAACCTGGAATAGCTAGTCAACTTTACATGCAATCTTAATTTGAGTTTCATATGCATAACGGAAGGAAAAATGGGGCAGACTTGAGAAGGGAAGAAAGATTATATGGCTACAAGCACAGTGCGATGTAAATTCATTTACAAGGGCATCTGCATCTGTATGTCCAGTCAAGTGGCACAGTGAATTGCGAGAGGATTATTGATTTCAAAATGACTTAACTGCAGTCATGCAGTACTGAGAATACCTTATTGCTTCCCTTAGCTTCATGTACCAATTTGACCATATTTTGTGTATGTCTCAGCAGTCACACATGTAAGTCCTGAAAATAAGGTGATTAAAAGGGCAACAACCTCATAAAAATAAAAAAATGGAAAAAAAAAAAAGAAAAATGAGCAAAAACAGTGTCTCACCACATAAGAGATCAGGTTTGTTCTTTATTTTCAAACACCCCAAATCATATACTTATCTATTTGAATACCCCTCTTGAAACAATTAAAATGCAACTTACACCAATGCTGAGCAGAAGCCCTCTGAAAATCAGGTCCCATCAAACTGGAGTCATCCAAAGAAATTTATGTCACTTTTAAGGTTTGAATTTATAACTTCCAAAGTCAACATGGATAAAACTTTCTGAATATGTGCACAACATGGAGCTAAGAGAACTTTGCTATGGCCCATTGCAAGCTTTTAAAACTTCCATGTGCATGCAGGCCTGATAACTTTCATAAAGTATTTTTCAAGAAAAGGAGCAAGAAACAAGCATCATCTTCCCAACATATGGATTAAAATTTTTACACTGTCAGTAATTAAAATACCATGACAAATTAAGAGCTGATAAAAGGCCACAGCTAAAGATTTGTGTTCTTTTTCTTAAAAGCTTCTTTAAGCTTTACCAAATGTACTGTGCTCCATGTACTTCATCTCTAACATCTGAATCCAGTTAGCAATGATTTTCAACTAACAGGGTGTTCCTTTGCATCAAAATGTGTAGCAGGATCTCTGTGTTACGCATGTCATCTTATGACAGTCAGTTAGCTCTCTTGCTGAAGTGCATTAGGAAACTGTTTTAAAGAGCTTGCACCTTTTGTCAGAGTGGTTAAAAAAAAAAAAACGACATTGTTTAACAGCCCTGTATGTCTTACCGTTATACTCTCCACCTTTCGCAAAGGTCAGGGAAGTGTCATTTTGTGACTGTACTAATTTATTCAGAAAGCACAGCTTAACTCTTCCTGTGACTTGTTAAAATCATGACAACACCATATCGGGTGGGGGGAGGCAGGATTCAAAGTGTAGACAACACACGTTTAGTGAGTAGCTTTTTACTTGTGTCTTACATCAATCACTCCTGACATTTCCAAGGAGAAATCCTATCTGGACCCTAAAAATCTATTTCCTTTTCTCATGACAGCTGTGATTAAGGCAGGGCAGCTTGTACCATGCAGTTCTTTAATGATGAAGACAGTCCTTCATGTCAACTTTCTTCTTAAAGTTGCAGTTATCAGAAATATTCCAGTGCAAAGTATTTCCCATTCTATTTGTTCTGTGCACACTTCCAATAAAAATGAGGTTTATTTGGGTGGTTTACAAAACTATCCCTAGAGGTCCACTGCAGCCAGTAAGAAAACAAGCTTCAGGTTTCCAAAAGGTAAAGCTGGTTGCTTTTCAGCACAGCACCTGGTATTTCTAAGGAACAGAAGAGGAATCATAGTGCCAACTTGTCATTTGGAGTCACCCTCGCATTGCTTTGTATAAAGTGAATGGGACGTTAGAGTGGTTCAGTGCCTCGTGTTATATTAATGTTCTGCTCAGGGCAGTGTAGACTCAAATCTCATTAAATATGGTTGTTTGAAATTACTTAGACATTGAATGGCATTGGGTCTGTATTATCAGCACTTACAGTAGGTCCAGAGGCTCATTGTCTGAGTTGTATCAATGCACAGTTTCACTACCTTTCTTCGCTTATCTGAGAAATACCCACACTAGTTAAAATTAGAAATGCTCTGACAGTGAATTATCTGCTGCTCACTCCTACCCATAGATGACAGCAAAAATAAAAAAAGGTCTGCTTTTTATTGAGTTAATAATTACCAAACTTTTGGGGAAAGAAAATGATCTGTCTTTATATTTCTGACATGCTGCAACACAGGCCTCCTTGTCACATGATTAAGCATTCAATAACTAGACTTCAGGAGGCAAGAACAAGTACTGTGCTACTCTAGAAGTCAGAAAAACTCCCTCCTTTTTCTCTCCACTCTCACTAGGTTACTAAAGTTTATATCAGAGCCATCCACTGGTTACTGAACATTTTCCAGCACTTCAGCTTCGGAAGTTTTTTCTCCTCTTTATGAAGGGCACTGTAATTCTGTTAGGCCTCAGATGGGTTTTCAATGTCAACCTGAGGTCAAGTGTGTGAATCTCAATACAAGATCAGGACACATCTGGAGGACTGTGCATTACTGTCCTACCCTATTAAAAAGCAGCAACAACAACAACTGCTTAGGAGTTCCTGGGGCTGAGCCTGACAGCGAAAACAGATGGATCACACTTCAGGATTTAATTTTCAGATGTGATTCCCCCATGCAGATGAATGGTTGGCACAATTTATGATCTTTAAACAGGTTAATTTTGAAAAGTCAAATTCTGTTCCATGATGTACGAGACATCATAAGAAGCTGTGATAGCCTCTCGTGTGTGACATATTATACGATGGAAATGTGTGGTGCAGTATCTCCTCTGGAAAAACCCACGGAGCCTCATTGTCTGTGTCAGTTTGGGTAGCTGCTGACCTGGCTGCTCACCATGGTTTGCCTTCTTCTACCAACTACAGCAAGCAGTAAACCAAAACTCATCAACATTATAGCACCATCATAGGTAACTGCTAACTCTGACCCATTTTTAGACAAAGACAATTGAAAATAGGAAGCAGGAAAATAACTATACAAAGATGATCAGGTTCTAAGTGTGTAGTTTACATACTTGCCTCCTTAGATGTGGATCAGAAAAGTTATGTGTTGCTCGTGGAAGAAAGCCAGTGCCTTTTAAACATTATTCATGACAAAATTCAGCCTGCCAGTCAACCACATGCCATAGATGAATATAAGCCTAGGGCTTGCAAAGGTTTTTGTTGGGGTTTTTGTTTAGTTTGGTGGGGCTTTTTCTTTTTCTTTTTTTTTCTTTTATGCTAGAACTATATGCATGCTCTCAATATAAATATGTAATAGAGAGGCTGCTTGCTTAAATACCCTCACCCCCCACACTCACACCTACATACACACACACACACTAACTGCTCCATGCATCATGCCATACGGGTAGGCAGAAAAAGAGAAGGAATCCTTACATATTTGCCTGAAGAAAATGGACTTATTTCATAAAAGCCATCAATATATCCTGATGACTTTTCTGCACTGTATTTCAAATTAGGTGCCAGAATGTTTTCTGAAGTTTCTGCTGGTTCTTGATAAGAATCTTTTAAAATCATGTTTTATTCACTTAAATACCCTTTCCTGAAAGTTGTGCAAATAGCAAGTATCAGACAAAATTCCAGGTTGAATGGCACACCTTTGGATTTTACAGTGATCCATAAGCCCCCTTTTTTTTGTGTAATCCTGACAAGGTCCCAGAAGCTAATGTGTGTGCTTTCCACTTTGGCAATACAGGTTCGTCTGTCATGCACACCTGTGAAATGACTGTTGGAGAGATGAAAGCACAGATGAGACATAAGCAGAGTCTGGATCTATAAAGTCTTTCCTCTTCTGCTTCAGCTTTGCAATAATTCAGCTCTCCATGACTCCATCCTGTTTTTACAGTGGCCCATGTGGAAACACAAACTATTGAAACACTCAGGTCCAAATCTGCAGTTGTCTACTTTTCAAGTAAGTCAAGGGAAGCCAAAATGCAAAAATATACAAAAAGTATCCAGGAAATAAGTTTTTGCATCATACTAAAGAAAAGGATTATAATTTTGTTAACAACAAGGTCTATCAGTTGTCACTTAAAAAAATAACATTTGTCAAAGTATTACCATCTGGGATAGAGAGTTTTTAACAGTAATCGGTGTGTGAAGAGTCTGTAAGATCTTAACTCCCTCAAGTTTATCTAAGCACTATCAAGCTTTTATTGGATTTAAGGCTAAACAAGTCTATTCTAAGTAAGTATTACCCATTATTCTTCATTTCCTGTTGTACCTGGTATTCCTTCAATTAGCCACATATGTCAAAGCTCGACTTAATGATAGCTAATCTTCAAGCACTGTCTGTTAATTTTCTCTGTCTGTTTCTGGATCAAGACAGAGAACAGGGAACTACCCATTAGCTAATATATCCTTCAAGCTCAAAAGCAGAACAAAATAGAAGGGAGAAGTAGACTCAAATGATGTTTTCTCACTTCTGCGGGAAATAGAAGTCTCTTCTAATAACTTAGTGTCATGTAGTCATCTGCTCCAGCCTGCATGAATTAGAAAGAAACAAGCATAATTATAAAGCAGGAAAAAAATAGTCCTGTTTATTCCACTAAAGTCAGAAAGTTGAAACTTTCAGAGTATTTCTTTCTTTTTCATTTTCCCATAGCTTTTCCATAGGAGAAAAAGAACTCATATTTTGGAGAAAAAAAATTATTTGAGGATAAGAACATTGGAGTTTTTGTTATGAAAAGGAAAGGACCTCTTCCATATCTTTCAAGCCTCCCGACATGAAGTTCTCATGAACAAATATAAACAAGAAAACCAAGGTAGTCACATAACTCCCCAACCTACCACAGGGATTTTTCCCCAACTAAGTATTATAAGCAACAAGTAAAATTTAACAGCACACCATCATTCCCACACATCTCTTGCAAGCCATTGATATCAACCCCATACAGCTAAAGTGAAAGGCCCAAAGGCTTATATAATCAAATTAATCTATCTCTTCTCATCATAGGAATCTGTTCTCTAATATCTGAAAGTACAGTGAAATACAAACAAATATTGTGGATTAAACATATATATTTCACATAAACTGCAATATTTATGAAAACACTTATTTGTCTGAATGCTTGCAGTAGTTGTTGCAGTTTGGAAAAAAAAAGAAATTAAGGGTCCACAAGAAATTCATTAAAATTTAAATGCCAGTAACATCGTCTAATTTTTTCTTTCCTTCAGATTACATTTATTCTTATCAACAATATCTCACCAAGAATGCACTTGGCATATGGCAGCAAGTATGCAAGTATGGCAGCAAAATAGGACAAACATATCCTGCCCCTACCACCAATACAGTTTTACATTCATAAGTGTCCTAGTTCCCACCAGAACAAAATTATCTTTTTACAGTAGCCAGGCTGAGCCCATCGGGTCTCTTGAGCTCGGGATTTCTGGTCTGTCATGTGCTGGGCTGAGTGGGCATGGCCAAGACCCAAATGTTATTCGATACCATCTTGGGTCATTGCCAGGGACTGGGAGAAAGGGATTCTTTTTTCTGGCTTCTGTGAAGAAAGGTGTTCCTATTCCTGTGGGGAAAATGTGACTGCAGTTGGGTCAGGCTTTGAGATGAACATTTTTGTATATGAACCATTCTCTCTTTTTGTGCACTCTTGTTATTAATATAGTTGCTGTTAGTGTTTGTTTTCTTATCTCATTGCTGTTTCCAGTAGACTGTTCTTAATTCAACTTGTCATTTTCATCTTTTTGTGCCTTCAGTTCTCAAGTCCATCCCCAGAGTGGGAAGGGGAACGTGGCGGGTGGTCAGGGGAAGCGAGTGGTGTCTGGTTTAAGAGAGTCTTGGGGGCAAAGGGGCACTAAATTTGAGGAATGCCATTCGTAAAACCACAACAATAATCCACACATAGGCAAGATTTTCTGAAAATAACTAGCAGTTCCAGGCACCTAGCCTGGAAAAAATAATAATAACTTACTAAAAAATAATATGATTTTCAAAGTGCAGATGCTTAAAGTCTTAAGATGCCTCCTTCCTTGAATCCTGGACACCTCAGAACTGAACTGCCCCTAACTTATTATCTACATTTAAAATGGTGCTCAAAATCAGTTTCATCCCAATTAATAAAGAAAGCATGCAATTTGCAAGGCAATTTGTGTATGATGGCTGGAACATTTAATGGTTAATTTTTAAATGACAGGCACAACATATTTCTGACCTAAAATAAATGGTCTTAGAACCCCCAATACCAGAAATATGATGGAGAGTTAGAAATCCACATAACTGCATTTAATATAGGTTTACAAATATTGTTGAAAAAATATACCTGCACAGTATTTCCAATATGTTTAATTCTCTTGAAGGGCTGAAGCCGGTATCTTCAGCTAAATTTCTCAGCCAGTAAAAGATAACTCAGAGTGAGAATTAATAAATACACTCCAAATCAGACTTTTTTTTTTTTCTATGAGCCCACTCAACAGTATTTCTTCCAAATAAATAATTCCCATAAATAACATCGTGACTTGCACTAATTAGTTAAATTTTCTCTTCCCCCCCACCCCCAACCCTGCTTTGTGTTGAAGTAGTTGCTATATTGTAAAATAATTGCTTCAGGGGTTAATCCCTGGCTTCCTTTCTGTCTCAGAGGCAAGAATATACAAATATGTCCACTCTTTAGAATGTTATCACAGTGCCCTCTCTTGTCAAAAGTAAATCAAGAGGGACTAACAAGACATAAAGGGTGTGGGATTTGGTTTTTTGGTGAGGGGCGAGAGGGGAGGGAGATGTTTTGTTTCGGTTGGCTGTTTTCTGAGTGTTTTTTACACACCAGATTCAAATGTAACTTTCTCTCTGAAGACTCACTAAGCAGAGACACCTTAATGAATTGCTCAAATGTGTTGCTAAGCTGCATACGAAGAACAGACATTCAGGAAACTGACACCAGTATCACATATGTTTCATAGCATCACATTTTATCCTTAACCCTGAAATTCAATTATTTACTTTAAACTGGAACAATAATTGCAAGATTAATCCAAGCCTATGATACAAATTAACTTAATTTGTCTGTAGTTGTTTAGGAAATTATAAACTTTTGAGTGTTAACAGTTGCAAATGCCGGGAATAATTCAAAGGCTTGTGAAGGGGAAATTTCCATTACAGTTATGTCAGACAAATTTAACAGGAAATAAATATAAGCAAAAATGCCCATTTTCTTTTAGCACATAAAACCAGCAGAGTTTTCAAAAAAAAAAAAAAAAAAGAAAACGGTTTTTTATTTGTGAATTCTGCAAGTTAAACTTGCTACAATGATGATGTGTAAAATGAGAAGAAAGATAGATAACATGGAGTGACACACCTGAAGGAAACAGCTCCCTTTATGGAGAAATGAGGATTTAAGGTATAGTCTTTTCCCCAGGTTTCTGTTGGAATACAGAGAGGTGGACATGATTGAAATTTGCATTTAAATGGAAATGGTTAAAGGTAAAGGCACAATGTTTAGAAAAATGAGAGTATCCATTTTTCTAAGAGGGAGGCATACTGTTATTGTATACCATTAAGGTGTCACAGAGCCTAAAAATGTTTAGAAATATTAGACAGTGCTGCAGAACAAAGAACAGCAAAATGCCATTTGGAAATGACTATACACTGTGAACGAATCTGACCGAATACTACATCATATACAATTGTCTTTAATGTTTTCTGCTGCCATTACCTAATGTGAGTCCTGTTCACTAAACAGTAGAAGATGTATTAGATAGCTTTCTGATACTTTTCAACTGCAATATAATCCAGAATCCATTCATCATTCTATCCTGGTGATTTCTGCAGGTCTTTCTCCATAGGATACCACCAGACCCTAAAATGTTTTCCTGGTACACTTTCTAAGAACACACTGTGAATTTTAACTGTGTCACATGAAAACCCTGGTGTGTTTCTGTAATACCAAAGATGAGACACACATTTTGCTGAAGATAATGCAATATAGAATGCAACAAGTCATGGGACTGTTCACATCTCATGTTGACTAGAAATTGCCTTAGTGAATATTTGTGTGTGAATCTGAGACAGACACAAGAAAATATTTTTAAGAGGAAAAGTAGAAGACAGAAAATTCTTCTCAGTCTTCCTTTCCCAAATGAGAAGGCAGCAAATAATGCTGCATATGTGTGGACTCTTATTGATACACATAGGCACAAATATACAAGTATTCTATATTTGTATAAGTGAAGAGGATAAATATGTGTGTATGCATGTAGACAATAAGAGATTTACTCACTAAATCATCCTATTTTAAAAGGTTTGGATCTTTTCACATGTAACTTTTTCAAGCAAGTGAAAATTATGAGACTTGAAAAAATTTTGGTGTTTGACATTTTTTCACGATTATAATTTTTCTCCAGCCTTTTTCTCTCACCTCCTCTCACCTTCTCTACCCTCTTTCTCTCACTAGTTTTCAGTGATGTTAACCCTCTATTTTAAAATAGCATTGTTGCAGCTAAAATCAGAAGGTACTGAAATCTCAGTCAGCAGGATCATTTTCAGAGCATTTCTTATCTATCTGGGAGAAAACAGAAAAGATCAGAGTTGTCTGCTGTAAAACTCCAAGTAGAAACTAGTTTTAGCAATTGCAGCCCAGTTCAGATCCACATTTACCCCAAATCTACTATGGGATTTTAACAGTCTTTCTTAGTCTTTCTGAAACCATAAAAATGAACTCCAACTCACCTATTTTCTTCCTGTAGTGACATGAAGAACTTTCCTGTTTTCCTGACTTACATCATCCTTGAACAGCCCAACAGAAGAGGTGGAAGCCTTCTCTGATCTTTTCCCTCAGACCCAGCTGTCCAAGAGCTAAAAGCTATTTATCTCAAGACTTTGTCATCCAGTTCTCAGAAAATTGTATACAAATATCCACCATGGACACCAAACAAAGTCAGACCAGCACCTTTGTGATTAATAGTTTTGGTCTTTGCACAACTGGTTTAGTTAAGGCTGACCCCTAGAATGAATCATACAAAGCTGCAGATTCCTAAACTAGGTCATTATTGCTAAGGAAAAAAAAAGTAGAATAAAGGAAATCTTCAAGTGAGCTCAAACAGATAGGCCCCCCAAAAGAGTCCACATTTTTATTTAAATGTCATGTATACCCCGCATGAAAAGCCACATAGTTCAAATATATACATCTCCACCATTAAAGATTCTTTTTTTCTTACACCTGTAAGTGTTTCCACTTCCCAAGACTTCAACTGTCTGCACTGTCAGGGACCAAAAATAAAATTGTAATTGAAATACAGATAAGATAGAAACCTTTAATTTACCTTCTCCCTGAGCAACAGGACCTTTCCAGCTGCATCTGATATACTTTTCTTTTTAATGCCTGGGCTGGTGCAAAATTATCTTTAGATAAAATATTTTAGGGATTTAGGGATTTTGTGTGCCTCAGGACAAAGGACAGTGTTTGTGAGAAGATCACTGCCCTCTTTTTGAGGCAAAATTCTACCCTTATTGAAATTTCAGTGTAACAGAAAAGTATGCCATTTCATTACCATACTATCTGTCAGAGACTGTAGTCACTTTTACTACAGGAGTGCTTGAACATCAACAGCTTAGTGTCAAAAAGAACTGGTAGTAGAAAATGACGTGTATTTTCCCAGTAAATCCATTGGGCATTTTTTTTTAACTTTTTGATTTTCTCATATAAGCGGACTTTTTTAGCACACTACAGAACTATATGCAAAAGTTATTCCAGGAAAATAGGATTATGCTATAACTCGTCTGTCTGATAACGTTGGGTCCTTCAGTATACATTTGTGAATCGATAAAGAATAAAACCAGAAAGTGCTGAGGAGAGAGAACAATGGTACGACCCTCATTCAGGACAGAAAATAAAACATTTCTACTAAAGCACTGAGTAGGTTTGAAATAAACCCCATTTTTAATGAAAATATATGTCTGCAAAGTTTTTCAGCTAAACAAAGTACAGACCACAGTAAAATACTGTAAATATGATAAAACCAACCTTGAAGGAATTATGCTGATTTATGGGACTTGATGATGCCAATAACTGAAATCTGCATAATTTAATCTATTTCCCTGGTAATATTTTCATGAATTACTCTTAAGCAGTAGTTCTGTGCTCTTACTTTATTAGTTGTTTTATAAAATACACCTCTGCTGCAGGTTGGCTAGATCTTTCCTTCATGTTCTACATTCTGGTTAATAATATCATGGACAATTCAAAGTATGTTGCTATGACAAACACCAGTTCGCAGTCTTGAAGGGCAGAGGCAGAGTGATTTAGTAACTGTCTCAGTTCACACATATGCAGTGCTGTATCTGATCAAAACTCCCCTGCAAAGTAGTGGGAAGAACAATACTGAAACATCTAAGCTGAACTTACTTTATCTTTTCAGGTTTCAAAGCCACTATTTCTGATTTATTGCATCTTCCCATTAGATACCAGAGGAGCATCCCTTCTTCCCATCCTCACCCCAATTCCTCTTTATTTCAGATAATACAAATAAGAATGTTCTAGTTATAAAATCTTTCAGGAAAGGACAATTATTGGTTACTTTTATTTTTGTAGCGCCTAGCATAGTAAAGGTTCCTTCTCTGATCAGGCAGTGCACCAAACCCATGAAAATCAAGACACGTAACAAGTGCATGACTCCACCACCCAAGAAAGAAAGACAGGAAATTTCACCCAGCATCTCAGCTGGATGGCTGATGCTTCAGACTGCCTAACACCACAACTTCAATCCATAGAAGAAATGAGAACACTCAGAATATTATAATTTCCCTATTCATATCTACACTCTTATTCCTGAAAATTCCTATTATCACTTCCTCATGATGTTTGGCACTGAGTACTGCAATGTTAGCACCTGGATAACAAATATCCCAGCTGTTCTAACTGCCTAAAATCCTTCCACAGATAATCAAATTTCCTCCATTATTCACTATAGCAACTGTGACAAGGGACTAAATAGTAAGCAAAAGGTTTTTGTCATAGTTTTCAGCAGATATCCCAGACACTATTTCAGACACACTGAGTAAGCACTTCTGCTCAGCCTTCATTCATGCATTCCTCTTTTGGCCATAAAACTGAGGATTAGGATGGAAAGATATGACTGGAGAAGTCATGCCAAAGCTGTGAAGAAGGGAAATTTCCCTTTTCTTCTGATAAAACCATACAATAAATTATTGCCTTCTTCAAAGACATGCAAACTACACACTTGCATGCCTTGCTATTAAACCTGGATGTGTTGATTTTACAAATATTTATGCATGGAAAAAAACCCCCCTTTTTTTTAATATCAAATATTACTCATGAATGATATTCTGCACTGGATCTATACTCTTTTAAATTGGGGTGTTTTGACTCCAGGCTTCCATACTTTAAAGTATCATTTTACTTTTTTCCTGAACCAGTCTTTGTTTCCTATTTATGTGCTAATGTGCTCCCTGAACAGTCAAAAAAGAGTCCTTGCTGATTATTTGCACTCACTGAAAACTTAGCCTGTTAATAGCTGTAAAAAGAAGGAAAAGATAAAAAGGGAGAGAAAGAGCAAGCAACAATAATAGATAAATAGATAAAGTTGGGGGAAAAGTTTATGCAGAGAAAAGAAAGAAAAAAAGAAAAAAACCCAAATGACAGATTATTCTTCCTCCTGCTGTTTCAGTGATAGCTATTAATGCGTTTTAAAGTCTTCCAGATTGGCCTTAAGAAATCAGTTATCCTGGTCCTTGTTTCAGTAGAAAGACTCATGGGAGCTATTAGCAGTAATCTAAGTTAATAAACTGTAAACTAACTTTTTTTTTTTTAACAGGAGGGAAAAAACCCTACAACCTTTGACAAAATAATTGCACCAGTTATAAAGCAACCAAATGCCGGTTAACAGTCACATCAAGCCACTGGGGTGGAAAGAAGACATTCATAACCAGGCCTCTCCCAATGAAAATGTTTGTTTTCTCTTATTTAAAGTGTTCTTTTAAAAAAAAATTACTTTCTTTGCAAGCCATAAAATGTTTGAATAATGTCTGATGGTGCTTATCCACTGGCTAAAGTCTCCAGTTAAAATAAAGAGAGGATTTAGGGCTTGATTCAAAAAACACTTATCTGCAACTTATAGAGCCCTTTATGTTAGAGAAACAGGGCATTAGCATGCAAAAAGTAACAAGCACTCTGAATCACACTATTTCCTATCCACAGAATAAAACTCATCATGTGCAACTCTGATATCAGCTACGGTCTCTTGCCTACATATGAGAGGGAAACAATATATCTCCAAACGAGGTTGTTTTGGGCTCTAGAGACACAGCTCCCCATTGTCAAATATGACATTTTCTTCCCTTCCAGAAAGCAGCAACATTGACACAAACATAAGAAATTGAAATGGTGACAACTAGAGCTGAGGGTACTGCTGGGCTTTCTGTTGATGCGAAGAACAAAAAATGGGAAAATTGCACCTTGTAACCAAACTTGGCCTCTGTGTCTGAGAGGATCATGGAATTAAATTTGTCTTACCTAGATAATTCCAGCAAAATTAACTTTTTGGGATTTTTTTTTGGTCATATAAAAGCAATTATTTGAGAGTAAAATCAAACTTTGGTAAAAATCTTGGCTTCAATAAACCATGTTTTGGTTTTCTGAGTCCTATACCTGGATATTCCTGAACTTGTGAACTTCAAAAGAGAGCTGAGATAGAGGTGTCTTCAGAAAAGGCTCAGCTCCTCTTCCTCCATGCCAACTTCAAAGGAGCAAACATTCTAATTTTGGGGTTTTGGGAAACTCTGGATGGAGTTTGCTCATTTGGATATCTTGCACAGAGACAGGAGGAGAGAAATCATATAGACATGAATGAAGTTCAATCCTCCAGCACACATAACACCACTTAATGCTGGTCCAGCAGCACATAAAAACCAAAAAGCTTTCAAATATCTCATCTGGAAATTCCCCTGGCACTAACGCTAAGAGGGACTGCAAGTGAAAAGGTGCTACAAAGAAAAAGTGTCTTTTCATCACCAGGGATGTATTATTCCTGGCATAACCTAAAAGATTAATTTAGCCTAAAGCAATTCAAAGAATCCTAAAGACCAAAACCTTTTTTGCTTTCCCAGTTTACTTACCCTTTTTTTTCCACCTATATGTAGGCTGTACGGCCAGACTGGTCTTGCCTTGCATGTTGCATATTTGACCTCTGTTTGCTGGACAAACAGTGCCCAGCCAAGGGGTTTAAGTAGTTTTCTCAGAAAGAGATGAAGATGGGAAATATTTCTAGCTGGGCTGCACCCATTCTGGTATTCCTGCAATATACAAGAGCAATGAAGTTACAAGCTGTTGTGCATTGTTCAATTGATTTACTCTGTGTTTCTGGGACCACTTACAACCTGGATTTCAGAGCACTGCTGCCCTAAACACAAGAGTTATAAAAGTAACACATAAAAATAAGTGCAGGCCCTGTGGTTCATTAAAAACTACAGAAGACTAATGTACATCTTTTCCCTAAAAAACCCATGCTTTACCACAGTACATGGAAACAAATGTATTAGAAGGATAGAGAAAATGTTATTCCTTCTTTGTTCAAACGCTATCTGTACTCAACCATGTTTAACAAATCTTTTTGCAGCCTTGGTGAAACACTGTTTAAGGGCATGATATGGCAAAGGAAAATGGTCCTTATACACTTAGTTTTCACCTTTAACCAATTATTTTTTATTAGACAGCTACAATAACAAATGCTTTGCACCAAGGTTCTGAGCATAGAAAGTATGTATTTATGCCCTAAATCAGGTAACGGGGCTATAGACACTTAGTAGTCAAACTCTTCTGCTTACTGGCCCACTGAGACAATCCAAGCAGAACACCCTTGTCGCCTACTCATATCAGGGGTAAAATTTTAAATCCACCCCTAGTCATTGGTAAGACTCTTACTGACTGTGATGGAGTCATGATTTCACTCCAGACACATATGATGTGAAGGACCTGTGGTGACTTGCACGGGTTTAGAGGAAACCGGACGCATCTGCTAAACCAGGGCCCTCCAATTCCCCACAGCTGCCTTCCATCCAGCTTGACTCAATAAAAAACACATCAAAAGCAATGGGGTCTTTCAATTGGCTGCCTCTGGCTTTGGATTAGGACTACATTGAGAAGGCAGATTGTCATTCTTCCTTACTAAAGTATTGAAAACTTGTCCTTTAATAAGACTAATTTAATACACTCTGAATACTGGTAAAACTCTGGTTATACATATTTCCATCTGGCACATACCCTGTGGAAGCACAGCTCAGACTATGTATCACTCTTGCTGGGGGCTTAATGCTTTGCACTTCTTGTTGACTCGGGCCATTAATGCTAAATTATCTACAAGGGCCCGTTTGTTTTTAAAACTCCCCAGTCTGCAAGCGAGCATGCGGATTTTAAACTCTGGTTCGAGAAGTCCGAAGTTTTCTATGGGGATTATTGAATTTTTACATCACAGCCAATCCAAGGGGTTCTAAAGCCTTCAAACAACTGACACCATATGTCTGGGTACAATGGAATCTACGGAATTATCAGCAACAGCAAAAATGTCTCATTACACACCGAGAGCTACAAACACATAAAAAGTATATTGAGTAGCACATATAGTTGCAGAGAAATTAATCGACTCAGATGCATACAAAGGGATTTCTAAAGTGCTAAAAGCATATTTCAATGAAGAAATGCCCTATGCCAGGCTGCGATTTGCAATATAATATATAATCCTCCTAAAATTCACTTAACTTTCACTCTGCCTAACGTGAGGCTTCACAGATTGTAGAGAATATGCTTTGTGTGACACAACATGAGAAAAAAAAATAAAATAGTTTTTCAGGTCAGTAAAAAATCTTCCCAGAATCCTGGTAAGTACTGCAGAATGTATTGTATTTCTATTTGTTCTGTTTACGTATTTGTTTGTTTGTCACATGCCAGCAGAATTCTACCAAACATTCACCTCAGATACTTAGCAATGTCTACAAAATTATAGCTGTGTTTTCGGGTGGGGAATGCAAAGTGACGATTCACATTTAGAAATCTGGCTTCATGAGAAAAAAAAGAAAACAGGATAGGAAAGCACTGGCATTATTTATTCACTTATTATCATACAATCTGGACTAAGTCATAGGAAGAGAAATTTTTATGAGCAATTTAAAAATAGTGAGATATAAATGAAAATAATAAGATAATAATAAATGGTAATTAGCAGTGTTTTTCACTGTAATATCATCTTTTATCCACAATTATGCAGCATCTTAAAGGAACAGGTTATGAATTCTGAATATTTTATTCACACAAGTGAATGAATAGTTCATCCATAAAAATGTGGGCATTCCTTTCAGTAAGCGCTCCCTAACATGAAATAGGGGGGTCTCATTTGGCATAAGAGATGAGCCCTCCAGTATTTCTGTGTGGGGTACATACTGATAAACCTTACAAAGAAGATGAGCAATAAAAAGGATAAACACCTTGCAGATCTGGTTACATATTTTTTAAAATGAGAAGGTTATAAATTGGAACTGATAATGAAATGATATCAGATGCTTTTTGAAAGCATGTTAATTTTTACAAATGGTTCACCTTTTCTGAAAGTTCATCATATTTATTTGTATTTGATTTTCATCATATTTTATTTCACCAGAGGTAAACTTCTTATAACAATTTAAAACTACTTTCCAGAAGGTTCTGGGCTAGTAGTGGCTGAGGCAAGAATAATCTCACTTACCTATTGAACAACAGTGAACAGTGAGCTGTTCATTGTCTTTAATGTATCTTGTGGATTTTAATCATGGCAGAAGTCAAAATTTCTGATTCCAGACAGTGTATTTCATCCTGTAACACCAGGCAAACCTCTGCCTTTCTCACTGTCACCTTATATGAGAAGAATAATAGAGGTGAGCCTTGCAAAAGTCATCTGTAAATTATCATACAGTTTGTTTTGAAAATTTTTATACTGAATAATTATTATAATGTATTAGCTAGAATTAGAATTAATTAAATTAAATTTGCATTGTATCACAAGTGGTAGCATTAGTGCTACCACTGATAGGAAATATCAGTTGGGGTCTAAATTGGTCTTACTCATTCACAAAGAGGAAGAAGATACAAGAAAAGTATTTGTTTTTCTTTTTGCTGCTTTGACTATCAGAGTCTTAATTTAAGACTTAAAGGCAAGAAGAATAAAATTGAAGAATACATAAAAGTTGAACCAAGGCCCAGAAGTTAAAGACCTTACTGCCTTTCAGAAATAAAGTTATATTTCCAATTTTACTGACTTTTCATGGCACAGAGTATGAAGAACGCTGTACAAAAATGGCTGTTCCAAAAAGATTCTCAAACACAGCTTGCAGCATGGTGAATTTGGGGGAGGTGGAATAATTACCAAGGCTACAGGCTTTTACTCCTAACTGAACCAACAAATTTTTTAAAGTGAATTTCCTAAAGATTTCAGCATTATTTTCTTTCCCATTACCCATTACCCCTCCACTACTGAGAGTGTAAATTTAATTCTGGAAGGAAAATTTTCTTCTGCCTAATTGCAGTTTGCAAACCTACTACAAACTAATCTTGAACAAAACATCAGTTCACTCTCCATAGAAAACCGAAGTAGAGACAAAGTATCAATAGCACCTTATTTGTGCTCTATCAGTGGGAGATGACTTGGGTTGTGCACAGCAATAAAAGTATTCCTCTGGTCTTTTGTAAATGTCTTGAGACCAAAAAGGTAAGTAGCCATGTAACTCACAAGGCAAGTCATAGGTGACAACAAAAGGTTCAGTTTTGGCCCTTGACAGTGGAGGAAATGAGTACTCTTGTATGAGAAAAGATGAGTTTCTCTTTGGGCTGGGGACATTTTCCATTTGAATTACCTTGAGGATGTGGCAGGGTTGGCTGCTAAGGGAGCCCATTGTGCCAGCAGGCAGGAGAAGGAAGCTCTGAATGGGCTCCAGGCTCAACAGGCAACATTTCAGTCTCACCACAAAAGATTTCTTTTGTAATGCCAACGGGACACCTTTAGATGACAAGGTGGCTGTGTCTGAGTTTCAGGTTGGATGCTTTGCTTACAAAGCTGGAAGTCCAGCTCGCTTATCCTCTGCAAGGTGCACATCAAAGGCTCCAGCTTTTGACGTGCTGCCACACAGGTCAGAGAGGCTCTTACGGTTCCTTGTGGTACTGTGAGTGCAGCCTGGCATGCCAGGGATGGATGGTTATGTCTTTATGAGCCCAGACATCCTCCTCTCCTGTTACTGCCCCTCTGCAGATGCTGGTTTTTTCCCTCAGCTCACTACTGGAGCGGAGAGCAGGAGTTTAAGCATGTTCCCACTACAGAATAAAGAAAGAAATCCACCACAAAACATGTTTAAAAAGCACAAATCTCAAATGAAATCATATTGGAGAAGAAAACTAAACACCATGAGTAGAATTTTAACATCTTGAAAGAGGATGATGATTGTTCATGCAAAACAGGAATGTATAAGATTTTCTATTCTCTCACTAGACCTTGATTCTACAAGAGAGGGTCAGAAGGTGTGACATACACACACACACAGAGGGGAATTTCCCTTGCAGTGACCACAATGAATATATTTGCTGAAGGAAATATAAACAGAGAACAAAAACCTGCATTTTTTATATTTAAAGAAAAGTAAAGCATAACAAATCTTAATTCCTTAGGTTCTAACATTTTGGAAGCAAAAATTGTTCAGTTCTAATTCAGTCTCTTCAAAACAGGACTTTTGTTACCAAGGTTACTTTTTGGACCAAAATTAGATATCTGATTTACAGAAACATTTTTAACTACACTGAAAGTGCTGGTGAGTTTATACATTTGTTTTGAATTTTAAACTATGCTGTCTAAACAGCAATGCCTGAAAAGTAGATTGCCCTTTTTGCCCAGGCATTTGTGTTTGTCATGACTGCTAGGATGATCAGTTGTGCTACTGTAATTTAGAAAGCCATCCAAAGAAACAGGAGAGCCATCAACTTTGGTTTAACAAGCTTACTAGAACAAACTTACTTAGAATGTTGGGGGCTGTTCTGAGAAACTGTACATGTAATTCAGACCCTTTCCAACAATGCAGATACCTCATTGCTATAAAGATATGATATTAAAGGATCACAGACTTTTAATACACTCTTGCCAAACTATAATTTGACTTCTTTTTCATGGCTCTCTAAAATCCAGGGAGATTTTCTGTGGGTAATTAGTATTCAAGTCAAAGTAGTCAATTAGCATGATCATGCTAATTCTATGATACCTGAAGAGTTTACTAAGTTCTAAAAAAACTTTCAGTGGTGATGAGTTTTTTAATAATAGATTTTTGAATTATAAAATAATCTATTATTTCAACTAAGATTTGCATGAGGAAAGAATAAACTTGAACTTTCTGGATTTTGCTCTGGAGCTTTCAGAGACCAAGTAAACTCTTGGAAGGACACAATCTTCCATGAAAAAGACTTCCAAACAACATGGTAAACTTCTCAAGGTTTGATTTGTCTCCTTTTTCATGTTGCATAATGGAATTGTTTCTGATATGACATGTTGCAGGTGGAAAATGGTTTCATGCCTGTTCTTCCCACTAGCAATTGATTCCAATGGATTTCTGAATACGGAACTGAATAATGACTTCAAATGACCCATTAGATTGCCATTGTGAGACATTTCTTTGCATATTGCACTTCACTTGACTTAGTTTACATTTTCCTTATAACTGTTTCCATTTTCAGTTTATTGTGGAGTATTGCAGTTTTTGCTGTAATCCTAAAGTCCATTTTTTATCTAACTTTACTTCTTGTATATTTGCATTTTTCCTAGAAGTCTTAAAGAGCCACTTGCCCTATTTTAAAAACCAATATTCAATGCTCACAGTACTTGAGTATCACTCTTTAACACTTGGCTCAGTATTCTTCCCCATGTGCCACAAGTGAGATGGATCAAAAACAGCCCATGGTGGATCTGAATGAACAGGATCAGAGATAGTACCCAGTTTGATTATCTCACTTATGCATTACAATCCCCAGGTCCATGCTTGCTAAATTTTTACTTCCCTTCTGGGAGGTTGGACAGAAATCATGGTGGTCATCCCCTGGCATTTTGTTTTGGCACTGGGTTTTCTTTCTGGAACCATTTTCAGTCTCTATATAGTCGATATGCAGAAGCCAAACAGATGAGCAGCCATGAACTTGCTAGTTGTGTTTAACTCCTCTTTATTAACTGGAGGATTCAAAATGTACTACTTTTTTTCAGTCCAGGTGTTACCAAAATTTACAGCCAGCCCATAAAGACTGCAGCCAGCAAGTAGCAAGTTTCTGCTTGAGAGTTCAGAGGTTCAGTTTCAGACATTCATCCCACATGCCCCCACACAGCCAATTATCTCTTGCTTGTTTGCATTCAAATTTAAACTGGTTTTTTCACCTACATGCCATTTTCTGACTTGCTTTAGCTGATGTGCTTTTGCTGACTTTCTCTTCATTGCAAGAGTTAAGAAAAGTGGGACTTAAAGCCATGTGTCTTAGTCTGACCTTGTGTGGTCCAGAGCATTCTCCACACCTGCTTTTGTCAGGTAAAATGGAGGATTATATAAAATACCTTAGGAAAGGAACATCCCCCATTCAGGCATCACATAGCTTGAGGTGGGGCTGCCTCAGCCACTACAGACCTTCCTCTAGCCCTCAGCCCTGACGGCTCCCCATAACAAATGAAGAATTTGACCCACCATGTTTCAAAACCTGATGAGTAAAACAAACAAAATTTATTCTGTGGTAAAATATGCTTGAAGGACTTGTGCTAAACAGGGGTTCATACCCGTGTAATCAACATGTGTGTTCACAGTCAGACTGTAATTGTAAGCCTAAACTACACTTCAGTGACTATCACTTGAGGTTGTATTTGCAAATACTAATATTGCATTTACTAACTGAAGAATCATGTAAAAAGATAAGACAAAAAAGGAAAAAACCCCTATACATTTACTTTCCTGATCATAGTTAACAAGCGACACCCAGGGTACAAAACAAAGCCATAGAGAGCCACCTTTATCTGCAGAAATAACTTTACATAGGTCTGTGGTCAAAGCCCACGGGGGCTTTACTGTAAAGATCACTAGGAAAACGCATTCATGTTTCTGATGTCTAATATTCTTACCACATAATATTTCTGGATTTTTTTTTTTTTCCTGTAATAGTGTTCACAGTCTTCACTAATATTTCATTGGTCAAAAATGATAAGGGAGCAAAAATAAAATCAAACACCATGGAGAGAGGGAAACTTAAATGGAATGGGACATAAAAATTCAGGACATCTATGTTTGATGTTATCATTAAAAAAAAAATAAAAAGAGGGAGGAGGGAGAGATGGATGACAAAGTGAAAAGAAAAAATGCAGCAACTCTTTTATGTGAAGATTACATTTAAAAATAACCAACTAACAGTCTGCACTTTTCAAAAGACTGACGTCCTGAAACGCATTTAGATTGATGCAGCCTGAGCCTGAAGTTCTCTTGCTGAGTAAACAGTCAAGTGTTCTTAATAGGAATTGCAGTTTCTCGACATCTGTTGGGGAAAAGGGAATGGTGAAACAACAATTTAGATTGAGATTGGTTTTGTTAAATGCATTTAAATTCCAAGATTAGTGGTGTTCTTTCTTTTTCAATTAGCATTTACTTGCAGAAAGGTTACAGATGAAGGGACTGAGAAAGAGTTCTTTGGGGGAGGGGGGTTAGCTCCCAGGGCAGTACAGAACACACTAAAACGTGTAACACAGACTAGCACAGGACTTTAACATAAACTTACAACTTATGCAAACGCGAGTGCCTTTGAAAAGCTCTGTGAAGGAGCAAAAAAATTAAAAGAACAATAACCGTGACTTCACTTTGTTGAGCTCCTTAGCTGGAATTCATATATGGAAAAATATTATTATTGCCTTTCAAAGGAATTTTCCAGCCCATTCATTTTGCAATTCCCCATGCTGATTAGACTGTGAGAGGAATGTGACTTCTTAGGGGTCACAGAAAGGTAAAAAGAAAAGAAGGTATAAGAAATGCCCTACCTTCTTTCTGCTTTTCAAAAATCAAGCTTACTTTATGACTTTTGTCAAGAAAAGGAAGATTCTTTTAACCCAGTGAAACAGTTGTTGCCATTTTAGGGAAACTGCAATAATAAAAAGACCTGGAATGTTCTGAATTATCTTGCCCTGTTTTGCTCTTGAGCCTATGTCATGTCTTGAGTCATCGTTCCAGAGTGAGACTGCTGTAACTGCTTTGATTTCAGTGTAAAGATGAAGTGATGAAGAAAACTCCAAAATATACACCATGCACAGGATTTTTTACCCCCAATATATACCTTTTTCAGGGTATGGGTTTCAATTAATTCTGTCCATTAGATAGAATTCTATCCTGTAGAACTTGTGACTGTGCTATGCTGCTTTGGCTTTCTGAGATGTTTATCACTGTTCTTTTCAATATTTGCGATCATATTGTTGTGTTTGTTTTCCTCATTTGGAGCATTTTGGGTTATTCTTCTTTTTCCTTTCAAATCCTTGCACTTTATTCCTTTGCCACTGACAAAGCACTCAGAGCTGAACAAGGATTTTTCAGTCCCTGCTTGAATACCTGAGAAACGAGATATGCAAAACAAGGTAAAACTCAACCCATTTGGAAAACTAAAGAAAAGGAAGAACTGTATCGATGCATCTTTTTTTTTTCTATCTCAGCAAATTCAAATAATGTTTTAAATCCTTCTTCAAAAGCATCCATAAATCAACAGGAAGCCCTCTTGTCTTTGCTGTTTAAATGCAAGAAGGACTGTAAGGGGCAATGCTCATGTTGGCATCGATGCAATGTGTTTGGTGTTCTCTCTGCTGGTAATGTAGTGTCATCCTACAGGAGTTCTGTTTCAATCTGTCTCTGGACACTTAAAACTAGCTGAGATTGATTGCACTATTTATTGATCTCATTTATATTGTCTTGGAGATTTCAGCCTAATGCTAATCTGATGAAGTGCAGATGAAGTAGTCTGTGGTGGTTAGCACTGTGTACTTCATTGCACTGTATACTTCATTGCGCCGTTAGAGGACTGGTGTGAACAGAAAGTACGAACAAAAAAGTGCACAGTTGGTCCTGTGGAATGTTTCATTCTCCAACCACAAGTAGATGTGATCACAAAAGACTTTACAGGAAACTGGGCTTTGGACTCATGCTCTTTCAAAGGCAGAGTCTCCCACCCCTTCCTTTCTCCTTCTCAGAAACCTTCACTTTTTTCTGTGTGTATCTCACAGAGAGTAGTAGTCATGTCCTCTGCATTCTGCTTAACACCATGATTTCCAGCAGACCTCCCCATCATATGTAAATGCCACTCAGCCTGCCACCTCATTTCGCTGCCACCTCATTTCAGTATTACAGCTATGCCCACGGTGTGATAGCCTGGTCACCTACTGCAAAGCCAGGACTGTTCAGTGGGCGACAGGAAATGTTTTAGTGTTGGCAGGTCATGCAGGCGCCATGGCAGGTTACACCATCTGAGGACCAGGCACACAGAGCTGTGGCTTGTTTTGGAAGAAACAAGTAGCTTTAAGTAACTATATCTTTTCTTCTGCAGCAATCTTGATCCACACTTCACGACCCTTTATCTGTTTTCTTATATCTCTTATCACATAAAAGGTTTAGTTAGGCAAGTTTTACTCCTGCAGCTAGTTTCACTATTGCTAGATAAAATAAAGGCTGCAAGTTCATCCCTTCAATTATTTTGTTCAATGCAAATAGTCAAAATAATTTGCCAAAAACAACATTTCACAAAAAAAAAAAAAAAAAGGGGAAGCTGTCAAGTCCTCTGTGTTTGTTTTAAGTAGAACTAGTCTGTCTTCTTTAAAAAAAAAAAAAAAAAGAAAAATCTTTAAGTAAGGCTGGGGTGAGCTTTCAATTTCCATGTAAAAAGAAGTGCTAAAGGAACTGTACCACATCAGCTGTATCTCTGGGAGGTGCTGTGTTGTAGTTATAGTGCTCACACACATGTTTTTTTAGACTTCTATCCTGTCCTGGGTGCAGTAGGATTTATATAAGGAGCAAATCATAGTGTACAACATTTCTGTCCAGATATTGTAGGGAAAAGACTATCCCTGGTTTTACCCATTTTCCTGCCATGGAACAGACAATGTAGGTATTCAACCACTACAAAAAGATAGCTATTTTTTCAGATCAGATAAGTTCACTCACTGCTTTAAAGTGGATTTTTAGCAAGGTGTCTGGATTGAGTGAGCATGTCCAAGATGCAGTCCAGTCTATGGAAACATTCCATTTTATATCATACCAAAACATTCTGTGAATAATCTAAAGATCTAGACACACATTGATAGATAAATATTGCTTTGCAGTCAGCAATCTAGGGGTTAGCAGCATGGCATGTGGTCCTGCTTGGGCAGGAGCAGTGAGCAGCTCTGGATTTCTTCCTGCCTGAGAACTAGCTGAGCCCCAGAGATGTTCCTGCAGCTGGGGAAGGACATGCTGCTGGACATGAAGTATTCTTACCAGTAGCTATGGAGATCAAGTCCTGATCAGGTCAGCCTTACTCATTTTAGACATACTGGGAGTCCTCCCAAGAAGAAGTTACCCATGTGCAAACATCCTTAACTTTTTCTCAAGCCAGTGGTTCAAAAAGATGAAATGTAAAGAGCTGAAAGAGGAAAAACAGGTTTCCACATAAAGTGGAGTTCCAGCACAGTGAGTTACAATTTTTTACACAGATTCCTCTCAAATTAATTGAAAAGAAACACAGACAGAGATGCCTGAAGAGAAGAGGCTGAGGAGGCAGAAAACTGAACCTGAATGAATCTGAGTCTGGAATTTGTACATGTTGTCCCTTTTAGTTTGCTTGGGGCTGAATTTATTGCATATTAAAGGCTTTAATCAAATGCTCTGGGTCATACGAATGTATTTTTAATGCTTTTATGGTGTGGCATGTTCTAAGGAAAAAGTGTCATCCCACATATATCACATTTGTCTAAATTTGCATTCTCCCAGATGGCCACATTTATTGACTTTGTGAAGTTAACTGTCTCTCCCTGCTTCCAGCCAATCAGGGTTTGCCGGGGGATCAAAGAAAGTGAATCCTTTATTGTTTCATCTACTGCTGAGAATGACCCAAAACCAAAATCTTTTGACACCAACACCCCCAAATGTCAGTCCCAGATTAGCACAGAAAGTTCCTGGCCCAAATTCCATTTTCATTTTTTGCAGTTTCCATGAGACTGAAAAATATTTTACCTGCGAACACGAGCTCTTCTCTTGCAATCATGTTGTTTGCAGCCTCCAATATAAGATGTAAAAAAAAGCCTATTTCACACCTGCTGAACAAACTAACTTTCCAGCTATTATTCCAAATGTACTAATTTATAATGATGTGAACCGGAACCCAAGCAAAGTATATCATTCTCTGCATTCCTAGAAACTGAACTTTAAACAATTTGCAGGAGAAATTTTGTTCTGGTTCTTCTAAGATAGCTCTTTGCAGCTATCAATCTTTATTAATCAAAAATTCACAAAACTCAATCAAATTTCCTTTAAAGGAAGCTAAAGGAAAGTGAACAACAAAATGTCCACTGTCTAGGTAGCTGCCAATTCCTTTTCTAGTAAATGTTTAATCACTGATTTTTTTTTTTAAGTCCAAGTGTAATAGTATGGAAATTTAATCATCATTTCTATTAGTACAACTGCTTGAGAGGGTCTTGAAGACATTTCCTTTCACTTTAGTTTGCCCTGTGGATAAGTAGAGCACTTTGGTTCTGTATTGATTTGTCTTTTACTGCACTGATCACCTTTCATTTTCAAGCATTCACCTTCCATTCATGAGCATTAAATCCCTATTTAAAAGAAATAATAGAACTGGAATGGTGGCTCAATAGGGCAATGATCAGTGGAAGAACCCAGATGACTTTATCTGGGTCAGAACTTTATTTCATTAGGTTGAATAGTGATTTCTTGCTTTCCCCTGCTCTGTCTCTTGGGTGGTGACAGGCCTTCCCTCTCCCTAAGGATGTGAAGACCAGCTGCCTTAAGATAAGAGAAAAGGAAGGGAAAGAAAGTGCATTTGTAAAGGACACTGGTCTACACGTGCAGTTTGCAGCATATAAAAGCCCCCTGTGTGTGAATATGGGCTAACACATCAGCACATGTCTGTTTTGAAATGAAGAGCAGCAGGTACATTTTGACACAAATTCAAATCAAACGTGTGCCTTTGATATCATACTGGCAAAACTCGATCATATGCTTTGCTAATCGGGTGTGCCGAGTCTCCTATGCTTATGTTTTTTGGAATTAAATTGCATGACTGTGCTTTGCTCTGTAAAATGTGTAAATGTGTAAATTATGTCAGGACAGATTGCAAATGCCAGTTGAAGAAATAAAAAATATGCTGCACTCATTGTAAAGAGTGCAGGGGTGTGGCCTGGGAGATGGTGAGAAGGGGTTAATGCCTCCTAGCAAAATTCCTGGAAGAGACAGATTGATTTATTAACTGTTATTTGTATTACCACTATTAACAACTCAGCTAAGAAACACCAGAAAATCCAAAAAAACCCCATTCAGGACTTAGAGCTGGCAAAACTGTACTCTATCAATAAACGTAGAGCTATGGTTTCTACCTGGAAAACATGTTGTACTGGAGTCAAGATGGAATAGGTGACTGTAGTGAGCAAAGGCAGAGTGTCTGAGTGAAAATGGCACTGAGTTGTATGTTGGCCCTGTTTCAAGAGAACACTTAAATAAGAACTTAAGACCATTCCCTCTAAGAAACAGCACTTAAGCAGAAGCTTATGCACATTAAT
Source organism: Monarcha castaneiventris obscurior (assembly GCA_026261815.1). Classification (NCBI taxonomy): domain Eukaryota; kingdom Metazoa; phylum Chordata; class Aves; order Passeriformes; family Monarchidae; genus Monarcha; species Monarcha castaneiventris. Next base: position 13,542,179 of record JAMPIT010000894.1, read on the forward strand.
GAACAGGAATGTGCACTTGAAACAGGGCCAATATATACAGCTTGCTTGATACTTTATATTTACATATATGGAATTATTTTATCATCTTTTAATGTATTTTAATTATATTTTAAATATCCAATTAAGTCACAATTCCCTCTGCTCCCTCATTGTTTATCTCTTTCTCTCATTCTTTCTCCCCTGAAAAAATTACTTGGGATTACTGTCCACATACTCCCCCAGTCTAATGTCAGATCTTATTTAAAAGGGATACTGAAAAACAAGGATTTTATTTGAAATCAAGGAGCATGCAGATCTCAACAAATTGCTTCCTCTTTCAAAGTTTGATCTTTCTCATTTTAGGGAGACAACAAATTTCTATTATTTAAATCAGGATCAGCAAGAATTTGTCCCCAAGTTCAGCTGTATTAGCATACATCCCACTGTGCTGGGGGAGTCACCCAGGAGTGATCTTGCACCTCTGAGATGGGATTCATTTAAATAGGTATCAGATGACTGTGCTGAAGCAGATATGAGTTGATTGTGAGATCAATTTAAACATATGTCATTCAGAGCACTGGGAATAAATACACTGATTTTACAGACTGTCTTTTTCAGTTCCAGCTATTTGTTTAAGTGGGTCATGTTTAACCCAGAGTTATATAATCATTTCTGTGCCTTTATTACTGAATGTTTAATATTTTATCATTAAACATATTTTGTAGTGATGTTTGAACTTTTCGCTTTGATCGTCTGAACTTCAGAACGATACCTTTTCAAGAAAGGGAAAAATCCTTTAAAAACAGTGTGAAAAAAAAGTATTCTGCGGAAAGGCCATTTGCTATAAATAACTGACTAAATGCAACCTAGTATTACCAAATTTCTAGAAAATACAGATTAAAGTTTCTCAGAGTTGATTTTTCAAACAAGGATGGGTATGTCTCCATATGATGATTTTCATTCCCCCAGGAGCAGAACAGACTTGTTGCTTCACTGTGAGCTTCCAAATTGGTGCAAACCTCCTTCACACAGCCAAATGTCCATTTGACCACCTGGACATATGACTTGGTTCTGCATTTGAGAACTTGGATCCACACAAAATTTATATTTATTTGTATATTACTAAGATAGAATACCTAATTGTAAGCTGTGGATGTTGAGGGTAGCATATGCAGCTTACAATTTTATAGTGTAAAAAATGCCCAAAAACTGTTGTTCTGCAGTATTAAAAGCCCAGGTATTGTCCATGGCTTTCCACAGTCTTGATATTGGAGTCATTTCCATACATTTCACGCAAGAAAATAAAGAAAGGGAGAAAATATGGACAACCACTGTAAAAAAGTCTAAATATCTTGAATGTGTTAGAGCATCCTAGATCAGAGTGCTACAGGTCTTGGAGATAGACTGGAACTACCGAACATGTGTCACTTAATTTCCAGTAACCGATGAAGAAGCTCACAACTTCAGGGACAAAAGAGGTTTTGTCCTCTTCCTGCATGCAGTGTGCCATCAATCCAGTGGTCTGACTGCTTAAAGACCAGGTGCTCCTTCCCATCCAGTTAACGGGGGGAAATTCCCATACCATTAGATTCAATTAAGGTAAGGTGGCCCTATAGTAATTTACCACACCACTATATATATTTCATCTTTTATCTTCAATTTAGGTAATGTAACAATCAAGCTGACTGTCTTTCTGAAATACATGATTATGTGAAGAATATTTCATCACACATTTCATAATGTCAGGTGTTTTCCTTTAACCTCTGGAGTCTGATTCACATTATGGCTTTGGTGATTACATATTGCCTATGCCAAATCCTGTCCTATCATTATAAAAGGCTATTTTTTTTTTTACTTTATGTCTTAAACCTACTCTGTGGTGCTCCTCTCTTGTTTCACTGGGGTTCATCAGCTACCTTTGGAGTTAGCTTCATTTTAAAAAAGGAGTTGGACGAAGGTGATCGGAATACATGAAAAAATGTTATGTCACATTATAGTATCTGAGGTACTATAGTAATAAAAATGTTTGCCAAGGATGTCTACTTAGGAAACATATTCTGGAACAGAATATTTGAATAAGTTCAAAAGGCTCTGCATTTTTTTAGTCAACCAGAAATGGTTTAAGTAGAGAATTTCAAAAATAAAAAGAATGGAATTTCTTTCTTGAGAAAGATTCTGAAAATCTGGATATCATTCAAACTGCAAAATCTTGCAGACTTCAAGAACTCTGAGAAGAACAAATTATGTCAGCTTGGTCAAATCACCTAATTTTTATATTTTTATATTATAGTTATGTGATGGATTGTGACAGAGAAAACAAAAAATATTTTCTGAAATGCCACTTTGAAATTAAAGAACAAAAATGCTTTGGTTTGAGAACACTGTGATTTATTGGGATTTTCACACTTTTATTTTCATGCAACTCCACATGCTTGTATATTCATCTTCTTTCACAAAGCTTTATATTTCAACTGAACCACATATTTCAAAAGAAAACAATATTGTTTCTTACACCTATGCTACCGTGAATCACATTTCCTGTATTTTCTACAAAATCTAGCATCATATTTGCCTTTGAAAATCTGACTTTTTATTTTGATGGTTAACTGATCCCATTAGAGTATTTGGCCCTGCAGTCACAGGTCTGGCATCATTACAAAATGTAATTTCAAATTGCTTTGACTAACGTAATTTATTGGTGTATTATTATTAACTAGGAATATCTACCATGTTTTGTCCTTTGATCAAAATCATTAATTTCTCTTGACAACCTTCAGGTGGCACTGAAGATGAGAAGGAAAAAAAAAGGGGATATTTTTCCCCCTTGAAATTATAAACCTATAGTTGTGCTTTAAAGAAAATTTGGTTCTGTTTGTATGATTTTACTGAAAGGAACTATATGGAGTTCTGTGGCTTCACATATGTATTCCCATACATTCTCCTACAGAAGATGAAACATGACACTTCCTTTGTAAAGGATCCAAGAATCCTGCCCCTAATCCATAGATTTCATATGTATGTAATCAACTTTTATTGGTTTTGTGAGGATGAAGCTTCCCCTTCCAATGTGAGCACAATACAAACTTTGACAGTGTCATTAATAAAGAAGTGTCTGGCTCAGACAAGCAGGGGAAGTTTATATAAAGCTTTTGTCCCTGTGCTTTCCGTGATATTTGTGTAGTGTACCCTTGCTATGGCACACTTGCTGTGTCAGACCCCAAAATGCAAACTGCTTGGAAAAAGAGAAAGCTGGTGCTGTAAAAAACCCACAGCACAGCTGAAAAAAGTTGAGGGTTTCCTAAGTATCTTTTTCTCCTGCTGATGGTAAAAACCTTTCAGGTCACGATAGCGAGCCTAATGAAGACAATGGCAAAGAGCCAAATGATTACAGTGGCAGTAAATCAGGCTGTTTGATGGGCAAATTCTTAGGATTGGTGCTTTGAAGCCTTGATGGCTTTTCTTCAGAAACTCAGATCATTATCCAAAGACCAGAGGCACCCAGTTTGGACATTTTGGGGCTCTTTTTACCATAAAAAATGCAATCCATCCTTTCAAACTCAGAGGCAGTCAGAACCATAAATATTACAAAATGACCCAAAGATTTTTTGGAAGCAAATATTCTTTTTGGGTATTAATTTGTCCAGATCTCCAAATAAAAAATACCAGGCACTGGATACTGCTCTCAGCAAATGATTGTTTGAATTGTAAGCCAATAAAAAACATAGCAAAAAATCACTTCTGCCTTCCAACACAACACACTATTTTCCTTTCAGAACCACTAGGATTCTAAAGCTATTTTACTAAATACTAACCACATTTAAGTGAAAAAAATAACTTTAAGAATAGTCTCATCTCCATTGAAAAGTAATACTAATGATTGTTAATTTTGCATAAGCAATCATGTAGAAGTCAATCAAGTAAAAGATTTTATTTTTGAGGAGGTCTTTCTAAGTTATATTTTCTTGGTTTTATAGATAACTTTCTGTATTATAAAGATATAGATTTCAAGGGTAATGTCTTCACCAGTGCACCTAATGTATGGCTTCAACAGTGCACAAAGTTGGATGTCAATTCACAAGCTTCATTGTGAATATTTAAAAAAATTTTTTTTCTTCATCTTGAAAATTTTTGTGGAAATATAAATTTATTTAATAAGTGGAAAGCTGTATAAGTAGCCTCCCTTAGATCCAGTCCCAGTGTCTTGTGAAAACATTTCTTTATATTCAGTTGAGTTTTCCCTTACTCTTAAGTCTCTCATCCTTTTGCTGTAAGTCTCTGAGAAAAAATTCACTTTGTTTTCTCTGTCTTCTCTTTGGCTGCATCTGAGCTGCATGTGTGCTCTAGCTGGATTCCCTCTTTAGCCTTTTCTTCTGAAAGTTTAACAAAAAAAGCTCAATTAGCATCTCTTCATTCATTATCAGCTCCATCCCCTTAATTAGCTGAGTGACCCTCCACAGGTTTAGTGTTTCCCTTCTGAAACTTTACCTTGACTGAACATACAAGCACAACTGCCATACATCTTCAACCACCTGTTTCAAAATTATTAATATACTTCAGTTTCTCTGGATACCCTTTTATGATCATTTTCTTCAAGTTGTTTCATCTAACCCTCATTTTGATAGTTCATAATTATTTTTTCTCTCAAGAAAATAGTCTCCTTCCTGAACCTTCTTCACATTACTCACTATTCAAAAGTTGCCACAGATGTCACTCAGAACACTCTCTTTTTGATCAGATTCTAAGTTCTCATCCTCTGATTCACAGATGTAGCAAAACAGTGAAGGATCCCTTATCTCAAATGTAACTTCTCTAATGAGAGGACAGCAAGATCTCGCTTAGCATTATAATAACTGACTAATGATACTGAGTGCCCAATTTCGTTTGAAGGTTTTGCAAATATTGTCCATTGTGGTATCTTACAGTCTGCACAGAAATGTGGAGTAACCTTCTATAATTAGTTACTGTTGAGAAAATAAAGTTGATAGGATTTAAATTATTTTGATTGATTTCCACTACTGAGACCTAGGGCTTCCTTCCTCTAATCTTGTTCTCTAGCTTGAAATGGGACTAAACTGGGGCAGTGCAAATGGCAGCTACAAGGTGCAAGAGTTTGAAACATTTAAAATTAAATGAACAGATGAACAGAATAAACAGAAATTTAAAAGGACTAATCAACAGCCATACCTTTGTGGATAAATATTTTTGTGAGTGCACTCCTTCAGTTGTACATTCACACAGCCAAACAAATGGAAAATCATTCTACTTTGCAATAGCATAAGGAGAGACAGAATATGCAACTTATATATTGCAATCTTCTACTAGGGTAAGTTTTCTAAATATAACAAGAAATACTGCCCACATGAAAGGCAAAGGATTTTAAAATTTTAATTTTCCTCCTTCTTTTGTTATTTATTTTTTGCAGTTTCTTCAACTCTGACATTAAGATCACAATGGTCACCTTTGTATTAGTCATGTTTCTTGAGCTTTTCACTAATTATATAGTGCTGGTTTTCAGTTTAAAAAAAGAACCGGATAATTAATTTGAAAAAGCAATACTTCAACTTTTTATTTTTAAAAAATAAATTAGAAGTTTTTTTATCTGTATACATTTAATCCATGTTCGTTTACACTTTAAAAATGTTTTTAATTTCTGCTCTAAGATAGGGAACAATACCTTGATTGATATAAAAAAGACTATGCACAATTGCAGAAGCCATTTCACTAATATTAATTAATGGAAAACCATAGAAGGGCAAAAGAAAATATCCCTTCCCTGAGATGAGAGGTAGAAAGAGTAACTGGTACCAATTCATTTGGGACTGAAAGTTTCCATCTGAGCAATTTATAATCTCTTTTTAAGGAGTAAAATCCTTTTTACATAAGCTTAACATCATAGTTCATTAATTGCCTCAGAAGTATTTTTAAACTGGATGTTTTTTACATTGTCCAGACCTAAACTGCAGGGTTCACATTATCTGAAAATCTCCATGACTCAGTGTTATTAATTGTAAATTTGTCACATTAGTGAAAAAAACAACAAATGACACACCTTGCTTCAACAATTTTTCATTGCCATCAGATACCAAACAGCCTTAGCACTGCCAACTTGATCAGCATAGATTATTAATTATGATACTGCTGGTACAGTTCAATTTAATCAGAAAAGAACATCAAGGAGTCCAAGAAGTAGGGTATATAACGCAATTTATCTTTGCCTTGTACTGATAGGGATAACAATGATTTGCAAATTGGTTCAGCTACAAATACACAATTAAAAAGAGATAAATATCAAAAGATATGCCACATTTTCAACTCAAAGCCAAAAGTGCAGGTCTTAATCTTAGTAGTCAGTTTTAAAATCATGAGTTAATTCTTCCTTTGATGTGCATGCTTAACTCCCATTAAAATTAATGGGGGTTACACATGCTCATTGAGGAAGAAATAGACCCCATAGTGTGTATATTCTTCAAATAATAAAGATTTGGTAATTACTATATTATTTGTTCATTAATTTTCAATTTATCTTGTAAATGTGCACTCTTTGTGATCTTAGGTCCAATTATATAGAGTAATTTGTGGCAAAAGGTCTAGTGGAGCATTATCCTCTTAAAGGACATGCGGTTTTATAGCACATATTGACAATGCTCTAATTCTCAAAATTTATCCCTTGCAAAATGCACCAAAACAAGAGAATTTGACTCCTAGCAGCCAAAATCTTCTTTTCTATGTCATCCATGTTCCCTTTAAATAACTTTTGCCTTCAACCATCTTTGGAAAGGCCATTTTCCTTTAATTAGTTAGCGGCCAAAAGCAAGATTTTTAAAGCATATGATGATAAAATAACTGCAAGTTACTGCAACACAATCTGTGGACAAGAGAAAACAATTTATCAGATTCATAGTGGAGGTCTGACCTCTACAGCCTCAAACCCCTTCCTAGATAAGACTCTAGTTGAAGCATTTTATTTGATAGTAATATAGTCTGAACAACTTTTAAAGCAGTCTCTATTTCCATACAGTCTGATTTCCCATTGTCATGTTTTCTAATATTTGAGGATGGTCATACAAGTTAATAAATGTCTTCTCTTTGGGTCTTTTTCAAGATACAATATTCCCTTCCCTTTGAAAAATCCTTCCCTAGTTCTCTTACCCAGTTTTTCTTCCTTAACTACTTCCCAAAAAAAAATCGTGTTAGTACTTATATTCTCCTCCCACTCACCTATTTTCTGGAACTGTGTCCTTCCCACTCCCTTCTTAACATAAATTTTCAGTGCCTGATTTTAGGCTTATTCAGTACAAACCAAGTATGTGCAATTATCCAATGATGGAGCATTTTCTTTATGCTCACCAAAGAAAATTCAGGTGCCTTGGGTCACCTGGATGTGTTTGTGCCATTCCTATATGATGCATTAACAACGTGGAAGTCCAACAAGTGAGTTGGTTTACCTCTGGTTGAGGTAGCACAGATTCTATGATCGAGTTTTCATTTCAGGTAACTACAGCAAGTGATTGTGTAAAGGTTATATGAGTGTGAAGCAGTTATGGTCTCCAGCCAGCGTGACCCAAGGACATCTCATGAAAGTTATCGTGTTCCAGCAGAAGTTTCCTATCTGTCTTCAAGAAAAAGGCTGATGATTAGGTTCAATGAAAGCTGAATTCATGAGATTAAAACCTGTCTTGGGACTAGACATCAGGAAGGCAGGAGAAATTCAGGATGCCTTGAACAGCTATTTAGGAGCAAGGAGGAGAAATTCCTACCCAATGTAGAAAGAGATCTATCAATGCCATTTTACTTAAACATTTAATACACAAGTAGCACAAAAAATAAAGATATTATGAATCTGGGGAGGGATTGAGGGCTAATGAAAGACCTTGGAAATTGTCTAAGCCTATGAGAATGGAAGGACGGGGACACAACACTGAAGCAACAGAATTTGTTCCAAGAATAAGCTACAAGATACTTTCAGAGCAATTCATTTTTTCACTCCAGAGGCTCACAGTTGTGCAGATTTGGTATCAAGTACAGCTCATTGGAAATGGTAATGCTTTGTGATACGGAGTCATTTCACAATTATACTTTTATGTGACATACATTCCCCCTAAATATTCCAATTTTCTATAAAGGCTGAATTATTAACTTTTGGAGTAGGAAGATACTTTTTAGTTAGTTTTTTCATCCTAATTTCATTCTAATTTTTTGAAAATAAATTAAAGGAAAAAAACAAAACAAAAAACCAACCAAATATCCCCAATCAAATCAAACCCAAAACCAAACAAGCATAAAGAAATAAAAACCCAAACAAACCCACAACATTGAAAACAGAGACTATAGGACAATACATTCCATCTCAATGAACACTTTTTATTAATAGAAATTTTGTGTGGCTGTCTTGTTTTTTTAGTAGTTTTAGTATATAATAATTGAAAACACCACCACTGTCCAAATTATTGAATTTGTCTAGCAGTAAAAGAAAATCTTACAGAGAAAATCTATTTATGCAGTGTTTGCACTACAAACAAAAATAAAAGCTATGGTCTACAACTACCTGACTGCACAACAGGGAGAGAGACACCAAGTGAGTCTGTAAGTAGCTTGTGTTTCACATGCTTCCTATTTTCTAACGGGTTCTTCCTCTCTTTGCATTTTTCCTTGGTCAACTTCATTTCCTAAACACCCAGCCAGGCACCGCATAAGAGAGCTGGACCATGCCCCTGTGTTACCCTTTCCAGGCAGAATGGTGCCCGAAAGCTCAGCATGGCAGTGGCCAGTGTTAACCCCTGCAGTTCCCTTCTCTCACTCTACAGCTCCCCATACACCCACAGACACATTTGTGAATCCAGGCCCATTACAGTGGGTGTGTGAGAAATGAGTTGGCAGGTCTCAGGCTAAGTCAGAATAGGCAGATGTGCATGTAATAAAACTCAGCACCCTGATAGGCGATGTTTAGCACCCCCACGGCCTTTTTTAAAGAGGGGACCAAATGTTCTGCAAAGCAATTAGGGTATATGTTGAACAGGATGAATCTAGCTTTGTTTAGATTGTAGTTCTTTTAACACAGATGCTAACTTTATTTTGCTACTTTTATATACGGCAATGTATCTAGATAGCTCTTTGAATATAGGCATTTTCATTCTGAGGCAACAGAGACCTTCATTTGTCTGCTCTATAGATACAGACATTCATTATCCCCAGGAACAGCCTACCTGGCTTTTAAAGACAGCAGTCCAAGGAACAGTTTACAGGCTGATTAAAGTTACAAAGTCAGTGCAAATGCATGGCAATGATCTAGGATTTCAGGCCCAAAAAGGGACATTTAGACAATTCTGACACCAGCATTTCCCTTTGATCTGTATCTACAGTGTATCTCTGCAGAAAAGTTCTGCAGGTACAGTGTATGCTGGGGAAGCTGAATGTAGGTCAATGAGATGCACTCTGCTTTTTTAAATAAAATCTTTCTGCAGAAAATGCATGATTTCCTGTTATGACTGTAGACTTCACAGAGTATCATATATTCATTTTTAAAAAATGCTTTTCTATTTGTGCAAAAAGCATTCACTTTGCTCAAGGTGCACAAACACACATATACACACAAGATTCTTTACATAATATACTCATTAATGGATAATTTCTTTTCATGCATTTACCATCACTAATTTGTGGCTTACAAGGCTGACCACAGAATTTCACGATGCCTTTTCTTGAGCAGTAAATGATGTTAGCCAAAAAGGTTAGACAAAGGGCTCAATCCAAAGAAGACTTGCATACCTAAATCCTGTCTAACGCTCAACTTTTGATCTTCAAATCCCTAGCTCACTACCACCTAAGCTTAGCAAGACCAAAGCCCATGAGTGCCTACTTTAAGCCACAGGAGATATATGGGTCCCTCATTTCATGACCTAATGCTAATCTGTTATCTGAGAATCCTGCCAGGGCTTCTCAGGAGCACAGTGGGCACTGGCAAAGAGCATAGCAGGTCTCCAACATTCTCACCAGGCTCTGGAAGTGCCTGGCCCTCACACTGACCGTTCAGAGACCCCACTGTAAGAGAAAACCCAGGAGGCCATTGTGCTGTTAGTGGGGAGGAACTGCCTACCCAGCTCCTTCAAGATAGTGTTGCCCTGGAATAACCCTTGAACTGCTTTCCTCAAAGAAACCAAAACCCTTTGGATTTTCCTAAATGAACTTACTGCATCAAGCCCCCAACAGAAAACAACAGAAACAAAACCAGGAGGATCAGGGAGAGCAAATGGGCCAGAAGAGACAGTGCCCGTGCAGTTTCTGCAGTCAAATGAAAGTTAAGGCATTTTCCTGAATTGGAACATGGAAGAATGTGAGACTCATAGGAGAGCACTAAAAAGTGAAGATTTCTCTAACTCAAACTTCATGTTATTAACCGTGATTGGGACAAAGGATTTGGGATTTCAGATGAAGAGGGTTTTCAAAATGGGAATGAGCCACTGGAAAATACATGTGGGAAAATACAGTCTGTGCCAGATCTTCTCCCAGATTTTACATTGTGAGAAAGGCAGTAAGTTGGGACAGATCAAAGCAGATGAACAATAAAATAAAGACTGAATATCTTAATAAAATTTATATAGAAACCTATGCCATCATTTTCCTGATTTGTATTTCAGCCATAGAGGAGGAGAGGGATGCTCTGCAGCTGGAAGAAGTTTACCAACTTCTCTGAGTTGCTAAAAGCATGTGCTGGGTGATGGCACTAGTTGGAATTATTTCTATTATATTGTCCTGCATTTTGAAGCATTGTGTTTCAGAGGTCATGGGCTTGGTGTGTGCTGGCACTGTGTTAGGCCTCTGTGCTCCATGAAAAGGACCTGGCAAACACAGGCTCAAGCTGAAGTTAATGGAGTTTTGCCATTGCTTAAGTTGAAGACAGGTTTCCAGCCCTGGTGTCGAAGAGGTTCTCTTCCCCCCTCCTCCAGTTCTGCTACAGGCACCGGCTGTGTGCTCGGTTTATCCCATGCCTATCACAAATATAGCAGTGCAGACCTTGTTACCAGCAAGCTCAATTATTGTAATACCCTCTTAGTGGAGCTTAGAGCCAGGCTGCTCAGCACTGCTTGCTCTGAGCACGGCAGCACATGTGCTCAGTCCTGTGAGCCAGCAGGAACACATTACACCACACTGCATTCTCCATGCTGCCAGCAAGTGGCAGGTTGATTTTAAGTTGGCCCTTTCAGATTTCAAAGCCTTAAGTAATAAAGGCTCTGGCTATGACTGATCCTCTTTTCTTTGAGCCCTGCCCTAATGGGGAGCTGCGTTCCCACACCACCTGCTTTTCCTGGAACCCTACTGTCACATCGCAGATCTGCAACAGATTTTGACTTTTCTGTGCTGAACTACACGATGTTTCTCACCCCCGGAACCTTCCTTTCCCGTCAACCCTTTCCATTTATATACCACACTCATCCCAATGTTAGCAGAACCTCACAAAATTATCGCTGCCATCTCACAGACTAGCCAGGTTTTTAACGGAGGTGGCGTTAGAGCAAGTTAGCCAGTGCGGTTTCACGGTATCAGGTACTCACTTTTTCCCTCCTGCAGCCGGAGAAGAGGCTTAATCTTTTCATTAGACCTGAGGTAAGATGGGTTTCATTTTCTGCAGGCCAAGAGCAGACAAATAGGAAGTTAGAGCAGAGCATCTGACTCCGTTAATATATCCTCTAATTTAACTTGCTGTAACTTGTTTGTGCAGCCATACCCTTGGGTGATGCTGGCCACTGTACTTCATTACTCTATGCCTCTTCCTCCTTGCTCTGCTTAATGGGGCTAATGATGCTTCCTTTGTAAGGCTCTTGTGAATCTAGGGATAAGAAATGGAAGTTTCAGAAAGGTATTATTAATTAACGTTTATTAGCCTGTCTGTGCTCTAATCATCCCACTCATCTTTCACTGTACACACTCCTGGTGATTTTATTGCAGCTGTATTCTCTTCTGACAATTAATATAGTTATCGGCCCCATGGTTATTATTTTTTCTACCTCACTCTTTTTTCACTTTAAAACATGCATTTGTTTACTTTGAATTCCAACATGCTATGTGCAGTTGTATATAACTTTGTTGTTAGTATACTTAATTTACTTTAATTACAGTTGATATTGGTATATATGTTGACATTGAAATTAGTAAAGCTATTAATAATAACAATACACTAGTTTTCTTTCAATTCTAAAACATGATCCAAAAGTTACAAAGCATGGATGCCTAAGGTTAGATAATTAACCAAAAATCAAGTTCTGGAGCAGTGAAATCCAAGCTGCTTTATATGAATTCCATCTAGTGATTTAAGGTTTAAACTCTAGGAATCCATGTTTGAAAATCTTGGCTTTGATATACAAGTGTGGGCTTTTTAATATTGGTGTGAATGAGAGAGATGGGATAGTTGCCCTTTCTTCATCTCTCTTCATGCCTTTAACATGACAGGCTAATAGGCACCCCAGCATGAGGTGAGCAGACTATTTCCTGAGCAGGAGCATTCACATCACCCCATACCAGAGGACAGGAATGAGGGCTTAATACTTTAAGGCCTGATGTAACCCATCTCCCTTCAGGTGCTCAAATTACCATCTCTTTATACACCCCCAGTCAACAGTCAGTGGAGAGGAACAGGCACCTGTGGGGATGACTCAGCCCACCTAAAATCTGAGTCACCCTGTGGAGGCACCTTTCTCCCTCTCCTCTTCAATTAGAGTGGGTGCCACCACTCAGCAGTCAGGTGTCTCCCTTCAACACCCATGCTGAAGTGCGGGGGATGTTGCCCCGGATGCATTTAGTTTCTTACGTCTCATCTTGAGTCCTTAGAAAGATGAGACCAACATTTACACAGAGAAATAAAAACCAGTAATGCCAGAGGTGGTTAATCTTTGTGCTATTTATCCAGCTACCTATGTATTTGCAATACTTATGGGTACTGTCTGCCTTTGATGTGCAGGGATTTACAGATGCAGTTCCATTAACATTAGTGGGAATTGGGTGCATAGATCCAGTACATCAAGATGAGAATATTTGGTAATAAATCTTTTAATATGCATGTAGCATTGACTGAATAATTTGAAACATTTTTAAAATCCAAATAAAAATTGAGTTTTCTCCTACAAGAGAAGCTACCCCTAGAGACAGATAAGTGGAATCTATCTCCACATAGTCAGACACTGTGTGACTTCATATTGTACATAGAATGATCTTTTTTTATCTTTATTGATTACTAGAAGAGTAATACAATTAAAGGTAGCAAAATGCTTTAAGGTTTTTGTTCTCTGGCAAAGAATCAAGAGTTCAAAGTGGAGCTTCTTTCTCATTATTAGAGAGCACCCTAAGAGACAATAATTTCCAGCAATTCTCTCTTTCTCCTCCTCCCCTTTTCACTTCACATTTTGTGATTTTGGGGATACAGAAAAAAACCTCTGTGTGTTAGTACTAGTTAGTGATGTGCAGACACAAGAATAAAACCTCTCCTTTCTTTTTACAACCACAGGTGTAAAAGAAGTACCTATCATTATTTCATTAATGATCTGTAGCAATATTTTCTTGCCTCCTTGGTCACATGTGTTCATGTACATATGAGCACACACACACGTAGTCTCATGCTTGAGTTTTCTGATTTAGAGCAACCCTTGATAAGCACTGCTTATACTAGGATTATGAATACCAGAAAATAGAAAAGACATTTAGAAACCATAGGAAAACAATTCTTTTGGTGTTTGAACTGCAGTGTTATTCAGATGTATATAACTGCTGCTGGGTGGGGGAACCGCAGGAAATATGCCAAGGAAGAGAGACAAGGGGAGGCCATCAACAAGACAGAGAGAAAAAGACAGAAAATGCTTTTGTTTGCAGACTTGGCTGGTTGACTTGACTTGAAAATAATAATAGGCCCCCATTCTCTCTCACCACCCCCTCCCCTGATTCATCGGATATAACATAATTGATTCTCACTGGAGACAGATTTGGAATACGTGTCTTGCTTGTTGCTATTGTTTATGTTTACACAGTACATTTACTGCTAGAGGAGTTTTGTTCCTCGTTTACTCACTGCCCTGTTGCAAACCCCTACTGCTTTTCCAGCTGGCACCAGTTCTTTTCTTCTCACTTCACAAAGGGAGGTGAAGAAAGGGGGAACTGCACTGTCTTGGGGACCATGAGAAGTTGGGGGTTATGCAGGTTATGACATTCCTCATGATGCAGGAAACCGACTCCTCACTTTTGTCTGCAAATTCCTTTCAGAGAGTGTGGCTTGCATTCCTTCCTTGTCATGTTTCTGCCTTCACGGTGTGCTACAACTCAAAGGCAGTAGGACAACAAATTTTCACACCTGGCACAGGACTCCCAATACAAGGTCATAAATTTTGCCGACTACCCATTTAAATGGGGCACCTTTGGACAAAGAAGTGATTACTGGCCAGGGCAAATCATTTTTTCACGTCCGAGCACTACGAGGGAGGACACGGCACCACAGATCACCCAGCAGGGGTGATCATGGATTACCAGACCCTGGGTGCTAAGGAAGACTCATGAGGGACATCTGGCAGGCATCAGGAAGCAGCTTTGAGAAGAGCAACAGCCTATCTGTTTCCTTCACAATCACACACAGTCATGAGTTAGGAAGAGATAGCTGTGGGAAAAAAAGGAACAGGAAAGAGAAGAAAAAGGTGTATAGAAAGAAAAGAGGGCGGAGGAGTCTATCTGGGGTCTAAGGAAGAAAGATCAACAAAGACTAAAGTAAAGTGCGTGGCTAAGATGATATGTTTTAGCAGAGAAGGCATTATTTTTAAAGTAGTCCTGAAGTTTTTATGGCTCCAGGCCCCTATTTCATCTTAATTCATCCTTGAGGATAAAGACTCAGCTGGATGGATCTCAATCACTCCGTTCCCTTTCTCACCCCTTGTCATCATGTTCTCTTCCTTCAGTACATTTTCACCATGGTTAGAAATTCCGACTCTCACTCCCCTTCCCAAGCAACTACCGTGGCGCCCTTTGGAAGGTGCGCAGTGCCCTGACTCCCACGGAGTCGAGTTCCATTGGAACTGCTGGTAGTGCATTCATCAGCCATCTGTCATTGCAGCTGCTTGTTGAAGAAATCAACTTCTTTTTTTTTTTCCCCCTTTTTTTTTTTTTAATACTTTGACTAGGAGGGGGAAAAAAACCCTCAACCACCAAAAATTTAACAACAACAATAATGGCCCGACTGTTTCCTTGACAATCCAAACACAATCTGCTGCCCACAGTCTCAGAAAGTGTCATTGAGGCAAAGCAAAATTCTCCTGGCTTGGTGGATTGGAGTATGTCTACAGGCTTTGTTTTGTTCTCCTTTTCTGTAGTAGGTGTAATACCTTCTTCCGATGGGAGAATAACTCCTGTGGAGTCTCTGTGACTCAAAAAGACTGAGCTATGGCATGTCAAACTTTATCAGCCAGTTGTCTATGCAACTTTTAGCTGAAAGTCACAAAAAAACAAGAACACTTTTTAAGATCCCAACATGTGTTTTTTATTTTATTGCATTTTCCATGATTGAACAGAAATGTTGCAGAGAGGTGATAAAAACTGTGCAAACATAGGGTAATATTTAATAGTGTCAGGAATCTAGGCTACAGGCCTCCCAGCTCTCCAGTCTCTCTGCAATATAATTTGATTTCTTTACTGTAACTGTCTTATAGTGAAGATGAATCTATCTTCACTTTATTTTTTGTCCTGAGATCTTTATACATTCACCTTTCTAGGACCCAGGTCATCCTGTCAGGCCTTGTTCATGGCCACTTCAGTGGTGCCACCCAAAGAACCAGAGACCACTGCACTTCCCAAACCAGGGCCAGGCAGCCTGAGCAAAACTCTTGCATACAAGTGTGAACAACATTTGAAACAGAGTTCACAAGTCCTGGCAAAGCAGAGCAGTGTCCACAGCCATACCATGGCATGTAATTTTTTTTTTGCTTCTCTTTTATGTTGTATTTGGACAGAAAGAAAAGGAAAGGTTATCTCTCCATGTCTCCCCTGTAGGCAGCTGGGAGAGAAGGAGGATATAATGAGAAGGCTAAGTGACTGGTAAAATTAAAATACACAAACCATTAAAATGTTTAAAGGGTAGGAAAAAGAGTGCTCACAGCATCTGTTTTAGGTCAGCACCTAAAGAGTTTCTTACAGGCGATATGGGAACTCTTAAGAAACATGAATATTGTTACACACAATACCATCTTTATCAAAAGCTAAAAGCTCACAGAGGGAGGCCATGGCACTTACAGTGTGGGAACATGAGTCTATCAAATGAGAAATCTGTGAGAGCAGACGAAAGCCCAGACATGGCCTCTTGAGCTGGTGGCACAGACTGGTATGTTTGCGCTCCTGGACAGTGCATCTGGCACTCCTGGCAATAAAACCCGAACTGACAGGTTTATGTCTCCATCTATACAATACCATTGAACCACTGGAAACCAATATGTAACATCACACATATTTTATATTTGTGTGTACCTCTATGTGAGTGTCTCTGGACCCACAGAGGTACAGAGAGCTTTCCTTTCCTTTTTTAAGTTTTTTGTTAATGAAAGAGAACAGTTGTCTTCCAGTCTTTCTGATCAAATCCAGGCAAAGATGGGGAGAGAGACAGACTTCAAATCCAGCACAATAGCTGACTTTCTACATTTTATCAATTCCTTTTTCAGTTTCCCATATCAAAATTCTCAGCCTTTTGATTCAACACATGTAGTAGAGGGGGCTCAGAATGAAATGGAAAGTAAACAAACCTCATCAATCTCAAAAGGCTTCAGATCTTTTTATAAAGCTATCTTATTAAGATAGGTAGGTATTTCCAGGTGGGAATTCTTTAATGTTTTCTTTCTTTGTTAGGTGACTGCTCTTCAAAATCACCTGCCAATAATTGAGAGTCAAGCTTAAACACCTGCTGGAATCTCAGGTATGTGAAAGAACATAAAGCTTCTTCCAGGAAGAAACTGGCTTTCAAACAGGAAGAAACATTTCACATTGTGACTTTTCTGACTGTTGTTTTGGAATAACCAAATGTGCATGCTTTGGAGGCTTCTGTCATGCAAAAATCCATGAGCTCCATTCAGGTTGACAAGTAGTCATTTATCCTGGTTATGACACAGGATTTTTATCATTCTATCTCTACAAAGCAAAACCAATCTTCCCACCTGTGCTTATGGAGATCCTGCTGAGAAACAGAAGGGACATATTTGTTGAATGCAAGTGATGAACTTAAGCACAAGTTTTTAACTTTAGCACATGAAAGATTCTTTTAACTCAAAACCTTTGCTAACTTGCTTGTTTGTCACTTTTCCCTGTAAAGCATTTCTATTTGCCCGTGGAAGCCAAAACCTTTGCTTTCAAACTTTGAAATTATGAATTTTTATTTTAAATTTATTTTTTAATTTTAGATTTGAGGTTGGGGGGGTGGGGTTTACCAAATTTTATTTTAACATTGTCTAAATTAATAGTACAACCTACACCTCAACTTCCAATCCTTTTGCTCAAGGACAGCCCACATGCTAGGCCTAGTTTTGGACAATGTTTATCTTTCTGAATTTATGGGTAAATGGAACTTAAATCACTATTTATTTAATCCTATCCTGTTATTTGTCACCTAAAGGCTTATACAATTTGCAATTTCTTCTGTACAGAATTTATCACCATCTATATGTGTCAGGATATGTGTTCTTATATTGATATATGTAATAAAAGACAGAAGAGTAGCTCAGAACTGAACTACCCCAGAGACCACTACCCCCAAACCAAAACAAATAAAGAACCCAGTCCAAGCTGGAAATGGCCTCTCCCTGCCCGTGAAGTGGGTAAATTGTCAAGTGGTTATAATTCCAGGTACTGGGTGTGAATGATTTCCACAGGAAAATAAAGATTCTTTTTTTTTCATACATTTTGCACCTTCCTCTTTAGGGATAAGAGACAGTTCATACTGAAGAGAAATTTTACCTATGAGAAGACATAATCCAAAGTGCTACCTGTCTAAAAAAGAACTTCTAAGCGCAGGAATGACAGTCTAGGACCTGAAAATTTCTGTTAGCAGAGAAAGGAATGTAATATAAAAACAGTCTAACCTCAGAAAGAAATGAACTCTAATAAAAGTAAAGATATGCAGGATTTCAGCCAGAATGCTTGTCCGTCTCCTTCCATGATCAACCTTCGTTTCCACATTGCTAATATTCCCCAGCATGCCAGTCAAAGTCAGTTGGGAACTAAACATATGACTCAGCCAAAGCCATTAGCGCAGATTATCAGCCTTTTGTCAAAGAAATGAGCAAAGTCACTACATGCTGATGAAGAGCTTTATAACTGCAGCCTAAAAGCCACATGGAGGAAAAGATGTTTAATTCCTGAAACAGGTCCAGATTTCAGAAGAGTTAAAGTAAAGAAGAATCTCAGCCCAAGCTGTGATTATTACTCGTGTTTTATTTGAATAATCTAAACAAATAAGACCAACGATTCTGTGTCCACAGCTTCACAGCTTCAGTGTTATTAAATTAAAGGACCAGAGAAATAGTCTCTTCTAGTACTTACACCATAATTCTTTATCTTGCAATATGAAGTATTGGAGTCTGCACTTAATGCACAGGTATAACATCAATGAATGCTGGGGAAGCAAAGTATCTGGTTTTTTATTTTTACATTAAAGAATCATATGCATAAAGTAATGACTTGGCCTTTTGGTCTCCCACAATAATTTAAACAAGTCTATTCTGTTGATTTAACATAGCTTCAATTTCTAGAGCACTGCTCAGCATATATCCACAATCAGGAACGGCTTACAAAGGTAGTGCTTAACAATGTTAAGCAAGGCACACTGTGGCAGCCTTAGAGCCTTCCTTACTACCAGGAATCTGCTAGTGAGAGTGGAAACTGTCACATAAAGGCTTCTCATCAAGCCAATGCACTTAGCAAGGAGGATCAAGTGGGACTGGTGTTATGAGGGATGTAGAGCAGTGGCACTGGTGGTGCCCCATGTCTGGCTAACTGCCTTGTCTGTTGAGGGTAAGCTCTTCTGTAACCTCTTCTTTATTACAAACTTGGTGCTACAGGAGGTTAATGCTGGTGTAAAATCACCTGAATTACCACATTTTGTTGGACTTAACATGAATGAACTATGTTGTTTTGGCCTGAGAGGCTGTTGTGGTATTTGCATTAGGGTTTCATGCCATCATAAAGTTCCACTCAGAGTGCACTCAAATGCAAATTTTCAATTAAATTTCCTACATTCATGCCAATATAAGCTGGTAAAATTTTCAATTTTTTTTTCTACTGCACCAATATAAAAACTTCATAGCACTGAAATTAGGAGCTAAAGACCTTTTCCAAGTGTTCACAATTATTTTATCCATATTTTTAATATTCATAAAAGTGGCAAGAACAAAGTGAGTCAAATTTGCATTTCATATCGCACTAAAGCTACTCCACATATACACGATAACACATCCTGAGAACAATGAGATATCCTGTCACATGTATGCATTTTCTAAAACTGCACAAAAGGAGGATTTCAGGGATGCATAAATTAACTTCCTACCTTTAAATTATTAACCCAGGCTGTTCCCTGAGTATGAACCAAAATCAAAGGACAGCTTTCCCCCACTCTTTTGCTCCCCTCATGAAGAGCACACATATTGTCAGTCTTTCCTCACTTGAAGTTGATGACTTAAGAAATTGAGTTACTTGGATAATAAAAATTGTCTTAAGAGATTTTTTTTACAGTTCTTCTATTCATGGCATTTTTTTGAGTGAGAGGGTGCATATTGTGGCTATTGGTAAGAAGCCACTTCATCTACCCTAACATGTTTCTTGTTGGAAGTGAGGAAATGAGTTCTCCATGCCTTGATATGGGGGGAGAAACAAAATTTAAATCATGGAGCTCTTGAAGATATGAATGAGCTTTTTTCAGGGATCCGGTCAGTGTTCAGGATGTTCCAAAAGCACTTCCTCATAGGCTCTGCAGCAACAGATGGACCAATAAACTTATTTCTCTGAACTGCCCTTGTTAAACCTGGCACTCACGGGAGCTGAAGTAGCCAGTTGTTATGGATGAGTACATTTGGTACATGTATTGAAATTTGCCTTCCAAATATCAGAAATAGGCAAAATAATATGCTAAACCATTTCCTCTGGCACAGCTTTTTACAAAAACCTTCAGTCTGACTGCAGACTTTTTGAGAAGGAGACAATCAAAGAAGAAACACTAACAATTGCAGCCACACTGGACAGTCAGTCTGAATGAACACATTTTATTTGGCCAGCTAGTAACTTTACAGCTACTTTTACTCTTACTTTTTAAGCCTTGTTTGCAGGTTGCCCTGAAGTGATCTACAATTGGTTTTTCAATTGCAAAATTAGTGCCATGAACAAGTTAGGAGTACTGATTTCACATAATCTTGTGAAAAATCTAGCAAGCCAATAGCTATCATAAAGTACAAATGTGTGTGTTTTCCATAATTACACAGAAATCATGATTTAATAGCCTTAACTTCCTACTTTAACAACTTGAAACCATCACATTTAACATGATCTAGCAAGATTCTGTATAACAATGCAAGAATTGCTATTTTTCCTATCTAATTCAGACAAAGATCAGCAATAAACACATTCCAGACATTGTTCAGGGTTTCATACTTATCATCATACAAAAAAGTAATTGCCTTTTATTGACCTGAACTGACATGCATTTAAATCAAGTGAATTCTGCCAGTGATATGGGACCAGGTCTTAAATCCCTTATGTTAAATTTGTGCTGCAGTCGCCAGTTCTTTAGTCTACATTTGAAGTGATTTCTAAGAAAATATTTTTTGCTGTGTTCAATACTGCTTAGCTGTGTCATTTTCAATAGTTTTTGCACATTGTATAGGCTCCCATTCAGAAACAGAAGTTTTGCACTCTGCTCATATGAAACTGTTATAAATAATCTTGTGATCTCTCTTTTCTGATTTGTAGGGCCAAGGATTGGAATAATGCATATAAGGACCCAAACTCAAGGATGATTATGTGAAATAAAATTAATCCTGATAAATTCAACTATAGTTATCCACAACACTCAGATAATTTGGGGCAGCATCACTAAATGAAGAAATAAATTTTAAAAAAATAAAATATTTATTAATAGCGTAGCTGTAAGGTATCAACATGTGAACTGTGCGGTTTGGGTGTGCTGATTACCCAGAGATATTTTCATGGTAGCCTGAGACTCAATACATAACAAAATGCAACACCACATCTGTTTTCTCGGTTTAAATTGCTGCATGATGTTCACTCAGCCTCTCTACTCTGGCATGTGCCAAACCCATGGCTGAATAAAAAGAATGCCTGCCAAATATATCCACTTTCTAAAACTATGCAAATGAAGGACTTCGGGGATGCATAACTCAACCTCCCTTCTCAAAGTTTCATTAACAATATTCCTTTTTGTTACTGGAGCAATATAAACAACTGCAGTTAAAAAAAAGAGGCAAATCCCTACCTACATCATGATGCTTTCTCATAGAATTTTGGTAAATGAGCTGTAGTGATAAAAAAGGGGGCCTTTCTAAATTGCTTTGTGTGTCTGCATTACAGCGGAACGTGATATGGAGAGCTTGGCTCAGCCAAAACAGACTGAGCTGGTCTGAGTAAAGGATGTGCTGTGGTTAAGAAACTGAACTAGGACTAAAGACCTCAGTTCAAACATTCAACCTTTCCACAGACTTTGTGTGATCTTGGTCTGCTCAGTATCAGTAGCATTCAGATTCTGAGCGATAAAAAGGTAGTTGTTTTACTTCTTTTCTCCTATCTGATATGTGCAGACTGTCTTTTGCCATACATAACATCATCCTGAGCTCACAAAACACTCCTAAAATTTCAGTATGAATAAAGTTATCTATTTGTCTTGGGGTGGCTTTATGATGTGTATCCCCTATTGCTGCTCTAGTCACAGAAATTAATTTTGTGCCTTTCTGTGCATTTAAACTGAACCTGAGAGAGGGGAGAGAAAAAAACTGAACAAACTTTTCAAAACAGAACTTCTTATCGTAATTGTTCTTTATGTTTTACCAGAAGACTCCTCATACTGAGACAACATAGGATTTCTCTAAATGTTTATGTAACCTCTGAAGTCAGAACTAATCATTATGCACAAGATTCCTGGGATTTCACAAACATCAGACTAGTAAATAAACAACACAGAAAATGTAGAATGATCATGAGATGAAGATTTTCAGTGTCTTTGCATGTAAGATCCTCAACACTCAAGAGCTGCATTCCCCTTCCCAGCTTGCAGATCTCCACCATTTGCCATGAGTCTGATCTGAGAAAAGATGGTGCTCTCCCAAAGTCAGGTTGGATGGAGCTTTGATCAGCCTTGTCTAGTGGAAGGTGTCCGTGCCCATGGCAGGAGGGTTGGACCTCGATGACCTTTGAGGTTCATTCCAAATCAAAGTATTTTAGTAATTCTATGATTCTATGATTTAATCTTTGCTATTATGCCACAGTAACTAGACTAACATTCAGAAGTAGTTTAACATGTCCTTATACATATATGAACTGATTTTCAGGAGGATTCTGACACAATGTGGTAAGGAAAAGACATCTGGATAACTGGGTTTTCAAACCTAGTCTCATATCAGCACACGGATAACTATGTCATGTACATTGGCACACAGCAGTCCATAATCCTCCTGCCAGGTACATCAGGATGCTTGATGATCTATGGCAGGGTTAGGATATTTAATAGGAAAGCTACAGTGTAGTGTTCAGGAAAGAGGAGGAAAATCCCTGAAACAGTAGGTGGCAAAAATCATTCTCAACCTCAAAGTGGGCAATAGCTTAACCTAAGCCTCTGTATAGTCCCTAATTTTGGTGTTGGACATTCCCAAGCACCTGAATTCCCATCTACACCTGAATTTGAAAATGGATCAGTAATTAACTTGACTGCTACTGATTGTACATGAGACACTTGGTAGAGTTAGCAAAATAAACAGCACAGCTCTTCTTAAAGTGTATTGAAATAATTCCATCATTAATTCCTCTTTTAATGACACCTGAATGAAAAAGATCTGGCTTTTAAAAAGCACTTATTGGTCTTACGAGAAAGAACAACTCTTTAGAAAAATCTGAAGAATAAAGAGAAAGTGAACTGCCTAGCACTGAGGCTGTCCATGAGCTTTCCAGAAAAAAATTCTCTAGCCTTTCCAGTGGCAAAGTGCTGAGTAATTCCCTTGAGCTGCTAAACTCTTTCAACTGAAAGCAGAGAGCTCAGCGTCATTCATAGCTCCTCTCAAGACAACATGTTGTAGGATGGATCCATCAGGAAGCAACCATCAAGAGCAGGTTCATAGAAACAGACCTATTATATTGCCCTAAGGCAAGCATTTCTCCAGTAGTTAATTTATACCAAATTCAAACCTCAGTTAGGATAGTGATCAAACACAATCCTTTCAGGAAACAAACAAGTTAATTACATAAAAGGAACTGTGTTCATGAAGCACTGTGATTGGAGCAAATGCCCCAAATGGGTAGGGCTGCAAATGTGAAGGATCCAAGAACAACAATAGCACGGCCATGATGCATGCAGAGAATATTGCTCACGCCTACTTTCCCTATCCAAAAAAATCTAATCTAAGAGAAATAATGAACATGTGGAGGAAATTTTTCCCCAGAAAACAAGACAGTCACAGTACAGTCAGCATCACTGCAGGAGCTCTTGGGCTCACATTGCTAGTCATGTTTCTGTGTGAGACCTGACATACAGGAGGTAGCAGGGAGCTGGTTATTTTTTAACGTTCATTTTGAATGAAGCTTGCTCTAACTTTACACCCAATTCTCAAATAAGCACACAGTCATAGCAGACAAATCTTTGCCAACTGCAGAGTAAGTAAGCAGCGAAACAAGTGGTTTTGCATGTATGCTCAAATGCACAAAGCCTTTGTATATGCGGTGTGTGTGTCCACGTGCATATGTGCAAGCACTGCTCTGCATATATATTTTTATTTTTTCCCCTCAGATGGCCATAGTGGGTACATAAAAACACCCTTCTTCCCCACCCCCCATGCTCACAGACACATGCACACCCAATCACATCCAAGGGACGTTGCAGGAGTCAAGGCCGGGGCTTTAATGCCTTGCTACCATTTTTGACAAGACAGCCTCCTTCTCTGAAAAGGACGAGCTGGAGCCATCTTTCAGGAGTTTTCTTTCCCTGACAGAAATCAGCAGGGTTAGAATAAACTGCATAAGTTATCAGCTCCTCAGGAAAGAACATGAAAAAAGCCCTTCTATCACTTAATGAAAAATAGCTTCTTTTTTGGACAGAACTTCATAGGCTTGCAATCAAGCCGTGGCTCCCCCCTCCCTTCCTTCCTTGACGTGCCATAGAGGCAAATCAAGTCGGCATCTATTAATAATATTTTCCCCTGCTCCTTTCATTTCTCTGCATGTCCTACCACTGTCAGGCCCCGTGATGGAGCAGCGCCTTTATCTCGTCCGAGTCTGGTCTGTCAGGGTGATAAACAATTCTAACAAGAATCAGAATAAAGATCTTCCCAGTAGACTCGGCGGAGAGATAGAGGCTTTTCTCATTTTCTCGATGGAAAAAAAAAAAAATTTAATCTAGCAGCTCTGGCTTTTTTCAAGCGTCACATTCAAAGAGATGCAAATTTTTCAGAGCTGAGACCCCGGCTGACTCTCAGCACTGCGTGAATGTCAAAGGGGGGACTCGAAGCCTTTGACATCCCTGCCTTTTTTGGGGGCTATCTGCTGAAATAAAAAAAAAAGGAGAGGAAAAAAAAGCAAATGCTTTGTAGTGTGTGTTTCAACAATTTTCATAAGTTTTCTTCTGAAATAAAATAGTGCCGTTGGGAAGGTAAAGTGAGAGAGAGAGAGGGAGAGGCAGAGTGAGGGAGTGAGAAAGAGGAAGAAAGGGGCAGAAGGGAACATAAACTTGTCCATTTGGATTTAAACATGTCATGTTAATAGCAAGATTTTTACTATTTGGAAAGAGTTAATTTAAAATTGTGGATATTTGCTGTACGCCACACACACACACACACACACACACACACACTCACACATGCACACCATCAATTTGCATAAACCCAAGATGGGTGCTATGAGGGAGAGCATTACATGTGCATGTGTCTATCCTCATTTGTTTACGTGTGATTTTAAATGTGTGAGCAACCACGTATGCCTTCAGAGTTGTAGTGATTTGAGTAGTGCACATGGTGTGTGTATCTGCACCCATTGCTAATCTGTGTATTATTATGTGTTCTTTTGCTATATGATGACCACGTACCCTTAGCTGAATGAATCAGAAATTAAGCCACTACACTGAAGTACATGCCATCTGAAGGACAAATGCAGAAAATATATAACATGGTTAAGAGCTCAAGCACGAGGAGCATCTGGAGGGATTTTTGTTGTTGTTGTTGTTTAATTGGATTACAAATTTATTATTTTATTAATTATTTACTTACGGGTTTTTATTATTCTTTTTGACCTGTGCTGTAGGGATTATAGAAGAAATTAATCTTTAAAAGAGTCTTGGATAAGGAAAGACAGCTGTATAACTGTCAGAGGGTGTATGAAATGTGTCCTAAATGTGTGTGTCCTTTTAGAATATATTCTTGCAGGAAAAAGGAGGATTTCCTATATGTTGAAGTCCTGGAATCATGTGAATTTTCAATTGTCTCTGGTTTCATTAAAATAAATAAGGATGACTAGTGCTGTAAGTATGAAAGTGCTCCAAGTAAATCCATAAGCTTTAGAATTTAGCAGATCCCCTCTAAGCAAAGTGCATTGAAGAGCTGTTTCCAAGCCAGCCTTCTCCACCCTGGACATCTATATATCTGTGCAACTCTACTAGTTTAGCACCAAGCCTGACCATTTCTGACCAGAGCTCGGTGCTAGGATTGACACAAAAGTGGCCTTTCCTAGGCACATCTGTGTAGTTCCTCCAGACTCTGGCTATTGGAGACATTTCTTCATCCTCTTAGTATGACTTATGACCACTCACAGAAATTCCTAGGAGGCTTTTGAGACATTTGCCTTCCTCTGTTAAATGTTCTACTGTTGATAAGCAGCATATAAGGGTTGAAAACTACTTTGTCAACCCAGGTCAAAAGGTTAAGTTTAATCCACATGCATTAAAAAATACTTTTGACGTGTGGACATTGGCGATGTGTTATGGGAATGTCCTGCTTCTCACTGCCCTTGTCTTCAGGCTTATTCCGAATTCAGTTAAAACCTCCTCAGTCATACCTATTCAGGTTCATTGCACTCCCTCCTCAAGACTGTTGCTGAAAACTCTGTTCATTAATTGCTTGACTCTTACTCACAATCAATGGAGTGCCAATATTCTCCAGTCTCCACTCAGCCTGAATTGGTTAAATAATAAACTGGCTTTTACTGCTGTAATGATCCATTTGTAAGTGAGTTGTTCTAGAAACTCCAATCCATCACATAAGGGTGTACTCAAATGAGGTATTGAAGCGCTTTTCTCAGAGACTCCCAGATCACTCACTTTTTTCTTTCTCTGGAAAAAGGCATCTAAGTAATTATCCTAGCTGGGAAGTGGACTTGCTGGGAGTTAGGGGCCTAATTCAGAACAAAAATATCTAGGCTGTGCTCAGTCTGCTAGGCTGTGTTGAGTCACCATCCCACAAGAGCTGGTCTGGGTCTTGGGCAAGGGGTTTGCTGCACCCCAAACCATGCCTGCTCAGTGGAGCTGCATACCTGAGTGGGACAGACGCACCTTTCTTCCTTCAGCAAGGATGCATTTGGCAGGTCACACTGCTACTTGTACACTACAATCCTGGAGGTGATTGCAGTCTCCAACCAGGAATAAAATGTCACATATAAGGGCAGTCTTTGAAAGTAGGGAATGACATGAATGAATTGGCAGGTTCAATGTGCAGAGCAACAACGCGAGCACGCGAGCACGGGAGCTGGTCTGAGACTGCTGGGAGAACAGGTGGATTTGAGAGGAGAAGACACAACTGGCAAAAGTAATAGACACTGAAAGGTGTGAGAACATTTGGGTGCATAAGCCAATATTATAGAAAAGCTTCAAACCATTTTGTTACTGGAAAAGATTGCCTTCTCTAAAGAAAGAATACATCTGTGTCTGAACTAAAATGCCACAGTTGTGACATCTGAAGAAAACAGACCTGCATGAGACTCTGAAATGACAGTAAGATTCGGAGATTAAAATCTCCAGGATCAGTTTGCAGTAACTGGACCTTCAAGTGCAGTTGAAGTCCTTTAAAAAAATGCTCTGTATATCTCACTGTTCCCATCAATATCAACAGAAGCTTTGTTGGGTTCCTAAATATTTTCCTTTTTTTTTTTTTTTCCAGAAAGTTGGATTTTTTTCTTCAGATGCTTAGATACGTTTAATAACTGAATTGTTTAGTAGTGGCAGTCTCCAACGCTGTTATTCCTCGGCTAAGTATATCATCAATCTGCTCTCCTGAGTTATTTCAAGAGACACATGTTGGGCTAAACTGGAACCCAAGTGACTGAGTTAAAGCTGCAGGATGCATTGCTAAGTCCTAACTACAGATCACATTTCATTCTAATGTAATGTGATCTGCCAGAAAATTATAAGAACTCAGCAAGGAAATAAAAATAAAAAGGGAAAACTAGCTATACGTGATTTTTCATAGCTTTTTCTGTGCACAGAACTTGCAAACAATTTTTGTGTAGAGGAAAAAAAACCCCTTCACACACAATATCTCCTACTGGCTCTGAGTATGATACTATTATATACGTTTCACACACACTGAGGAAACAAAGACAAAGTAAAGTAAAGCATTGAGGGAGTCATCTCTTGGCTCACAAAAAAAATGTTTATTCTGCTTTAGAAATTCCAAAAATAATGAGTATCCTGTAGCAGCAAATGTAGATACAAGGGAGAAGTATTAAATTTTGTTGTAAAATCTAGTATGATTTCAAGCACTAGACTTATTTAATAATGCAAGGATAACAGCAGTGGACTTGGGATTTCATCAGTGAACATTAAAACAATGTTTATATCCAGCATCTGTGAGAAGTTTTTTTCCTGACATGGTTATTAATTCAGGAGTTGCCATAAATAATTAGCAAATAAATAGAGTCCATATTTTAAGCTTCCATAAACCTTGAAACATTTGCCTTACATACACCTTTTTATTTGTCATTAGCTGAAACAGTTCTACACCTAAATGAGTGCCAAACTTGCCCTCACCCTCCCTGTGGCAGGTCCACAGGCATCTGTGGTGTCATTTTTAACTTAAAGCAGGATAAGTCAGCCTGAAGCTCAGCAGCAGCTCATTAGATAATTCATACTTTAGTGGATTTTATTCAATGGGCAATCAGTTTATTATTTTTATAGGTTCACTATAATCATTATTCTGCCTGTTGTCCTCTACAGTAAGGTTTCAGCTACATAGCAGGGCCCACTCCTGCAAACCTGCAGCCCTTCTGCATACAAATGGCATAAGGAGGGTTTGCAGGATTTAGCCCATGGTTTATAAACTGCATAAATTATTTTAGAAGTCATGTCAGGTATAGTTTATTCCAAGGTTTGCTTGCAAATTTTAATCAGAAAACACAGAAGGGGTATGCAGTTTAGACTGAAATATTCTTTCACCTTGTGCTCTGCCCAGGTTGACTTACTGTGGGCTGATATAACTGGCAGAAGTTACAGCATGCATGACAGAGGAAGGCTGGACACAAACTAGAGAAAACACATAAAGAAACATTTATTTAAAAAAAGTAAATCAACCATAAAGATCCTCCCAGTAGACCTGGGAGATGGAAGCCTTTCTCATTTTCTCCATGGCAAAATTTAATCTAGCGGCTTGGCTTTTCAAGCGTCATATTCAAAGAGATGCAAATTTGTCAGAGCAGAGACCCCAGCTGACTTTTAGCACTTCGTGAATGTCAAAGGGGCTTAAAGGTTGAAGTGTCTTTACCTCCCTCCATCCTTAGTAATTCAAAATCAGACTGAAAATACAAAGCACCCACCTCTACCTGCTTGTTCGGGCCTCTATTTCATGTGTACCTGCCGGCTATAAAAGTGTTTGTTTCAGCTGTTGTTATCTGTTTTAACTAAAAGCACATATAGAAATGAGCATGCAATTGAAAAACGTTCCACAAGAGAATCCATCAACAGAAGAAAAACACTCCCCTTTGGAAAGCTACCCTGTCCCCCACCACATATATTCACATTTTAGAGGTTCTTGCAACATAGCCTATTCCCAATTGACTGATTTCAGAACTGCTATTAACTGAGTAGTAATCTCACCCAGTGACATGGTTCACTTCATACAGTCTCAGGAGGTAATATATCTAATAAAAATAAAAGTAATAAAAATAAAAACAGCCCTAATGAATACTCCATACCATGTAAGGTATATAGTAATACCACATAGCAGGGGCCACCTGAAAGCAATGCCAATGTGTTTTTTTTACCTGCCTCCTGTATGATGTAAATACCAATCTACTAATGGAGTTCCCATTGATGAAGGATAAGGAACAGAAAAAAAAAAAGAAAAATGGCATTAAACAGATTTGAGACAGACTAATCTTGTTTGTCTAAAACTGGAAAAAAAATGTATAAGTAAGCAAAAGCAAGAGGATTTAAACTCAGTTCCATGTGTAAGATGTTTATTGAATTAAATTACATTAACATATACATGATCAGTGTGAAGGGAAGCCCCCAACAGCCTTTACTGAATGACAGATTCAGTGAGTGAACCCGAGCTCTGAGGCTGGACCTAGAGTAACAGTTTCAGAGATGTGTTTCTTCTCATTTAACAATTTATCTGTCCTCTTGATGATGGATTTACTGGAAAAGGATGTCTGTCTCTTTAAAAAAGTAGTTTGGGCAGTGCTTTTTGGTTTTAAAGTCTGGAGACAGTGGCATTAGATTGATTAGGTGTGTACATGCTGGCTGAGAAAGCTGTAGAAAGGGGAATGGAAGTGTTTGACAAGATGAAAGACTATTCAACATGTTAGACAGCTGGTTGAGTGAAAAGATCTATAACAGCACAGTAAAATATACTCAACAGTAAATGATACCTTCACTGCAAAAGCTACTACAAGTTAGGTCACACAATTTTAGCCTAGGATGACAAGTTCAACCAAACAAAGTTTTAAAACACACAATTAATGTGTGTGCGCCTTGTAACAGACAGATAGCACTCGGGAAATTGAGACAGACAGGGGTTCCCTTTTCCAAGTTTAATAGTGAATATGCAAAGTTCCTGAGCCACACTCTGATCTCTATTGCTTATTCAGAGCAACTGCACTGATCTCAGAGGAGCTGTTCCTAATTTACACCAAGGTTAGGGAGATGAGGATCTGTGCCTCCTTCAGTCCATTACCTTGCTATAGGAAATGAATGCTTTTGAGAAATAATGTTGTAAAGGGAATTGTGTGCATTCTTCCTGAGATCCTGCAGTTACTGATGAGTATGGTAAATGGCTGTGTGTAACTGTGTGCATCATGTTTTCTGATTTGCACACGAAGGCTTTGTAATCACCATGTGATTTTCATAATTAACGAAGCACAAAACGCATCAGGATGACAGAGATAGTGAACTGTCATGCATACTTCAGACAGCCAGCAGATAAACAAGAATGGATAAAGAACACTTAATATTTTAAGAAAAAAAAAAAAAAGAAGAAGGAATTTGGGTGGTTTTCTGGTGATAGGCTATCAGGGATTACGGTAGTGGACTATAAAGTAGTCTAAAACCAAAGGATGCTTTTTCTGTAGACAATAAGAGGACAATTGGACCTGGAAACAGTTGGCTAATCTCATTTGATTATTCATGATGCAGCGATCATTCCAGTTAGCAGAGGTTGCACCAAAAAGTCTTTTAGTCAGATGTAAATATAGTGTATGAAACTAAAAACACTGTCAGAAGAACTCGTATCACTTTACTTTTCCCATTAAGTTAAATTAATAGCAAATATAGAAGGCAACATTGAAGAAATACATTTTTCTCAGACTCTAAATCTCCTTAGACCATGAGTATATTAACATACACCCACACTTTCAGGTTCTTTTATGTTACCAGAAAAGTGCAAAGAGGCCATGGTGCAGATGCCAATTAGGCCTGAGGTGATATGGACTTTCAAAATAAATTTAAAATTATAATTTTTAAAGCTTGGGCTCTTTATCAGCCCTGCTTGTTGAGTGATGCTCAATATATGCTTCAAACTCTTTTTAACATTGCATTTAGAAGAGTTAAAAAAAAAAAATATTTTTATGTGAAATCAGCCCTTTTATTCCACATCTCATATGAGCTATTTCCCTCACTAGTTTTCAGGGACAGTAAGGCAAACATCTGTTAACTTGATTCCACTGAATATTTGACAAAAAAGTATTTTAATACCAATGTTAACACATATTTCCTTAATTATAAAGCCCTAAAGGTATGTCAAACTAAGTAAACCATTAGATTGTCAAAACATTAATAATCTATTAGTGTACATAGATTTGCTCATGCAGTGCAGTGGGCCAGAGGGGCTGGTTTCAGAATTCTTAGTCAATGCAATAGAGTATCCATTGCTAGCTCCACCAGGAACATACAGAGTGACCTTGGAAGTGCTGCCTTATAGTTATCTGCTTCAGTTTGCCCACTTGCAAAAATCTGGAGATGCTTTGAGGTCTTTGGATGAAAGGCGCTATTAAATGTTCGAAGTATTTATTAATTAATATTATGCCGAGAAAAAGACATTTCTGCTTCTAAAATGTAAATAATGTATTAACCCACTACCTCCCCTACATAATACCAGAAGTGTTTCTTCATAAGCAGATATTTATAAATTAGATGGCATACTGTGAAATTATTTAAGTAATCCAAATGATTAAATAAAAGATGTGGTTTCTATGGTAGTGCCCCAAGCATATAAAACATTTTACCTACTCAGCTGTATCCACTGGTTATTTTTTTCCTTTTTCAGGGATAGGAGGATGCAGGTTGCCAGTATGTCTTTATAGGAATGTTAATGACTGAACTGAGTTTTATTCTGGGGATTTAGAAGCAAAATTTCAGTGTTAACATTCTAATATACTTATCAACTCCTCCTCTGGTCATTATTTTCAGGAAGTTCCTTTTGCATACACAGTTATGGCTTTAATTGCTTTGAAGCTTTGCCTTGGCTGAAATTCTAGGATGTCTCAAGTCATTCTTTCCCCTGGCAGTTCAGCAATTATATGTATAGATACTGCATAGCTGAAATGGAAGGTACAATGCGAAACACAGGAACTTCAAAGACAGAAATTGTTGAGCAGAGAATGAACACTTTATACTTCTATGGAAAACCATTCTAGGCTATAAGCACTCTGAAAAAAAAAGAAGGGCTGAACTTAACCTTTCAGTTCATTACTACAATAATAAAGGTTAGCTCTATGACATGTCCCAAGAGTGAATGGGGCAACATCAGGCTGGCGATGGGTCACTGGTGGGGTTCTGCAGGGCTCCATTTTAGGGCCAATTATCTTCAACTTCCTCATAAACAACTTGGACACAGGACTCAAAGGTACATAAATGAGTTAGTCAATTACGCAAAACTGTGACGAGCTGTTGACTCCCTTGAAGGCAGAGAGGCCTCGACAAAGTAGAGGACTGGGCACCAACTGTATGAGGTTCAACACAGACAAGTGACAGATTCCGCAGCTGGGATGGAGTAATCCTGGATATACAGACAGACTGAGGTTCGTTCATCACTTCCCATGGCCAGGAAGGTGTTCAGCTATCGCTGGGAAACCTGAGGTCCATTACACGTAGCTGTGGCTTGGGAAGACCAACACCATCGGTCCAATGGCCCCCTCCTTCCATCTTCTTTCCCCAGCTTTATGTGCTGAGCATCATGTCATGTGGCACAGAGTCCCTTTGTGGTAAATTGGGGTTATCTGTCCCAGCTGTGTCCCATTCCAACTCCTTGTGCATGCTATCCCACTCACTGGTGGGGTGGGATGTGGAGCAGAAAAGGCACTGATGTGAAAATGCATTGATGTTGTGTAGGCAGCGCTCAGCAATAACACAAATATTTTGGTATTATAAACCCTGTTTTCAGTACAAATCTAAAATAGAGCCCCATGCTAGCTGCTGTGAAGAAAATTAACTCTGTCCCAGCAAACACAGCACACTAGACCAATGTGCAGAACGCCAGGGATCACTACTGGTAATGTTTGAGTAGCAGAAATAAAAATCAGTACTAACAGAAGATTGGTTAAAAATAGACTTCGAATTTATAGTCTGTATATAGAAGGTATACAAATATTACCTACATAGGTTAGAGAGAGACACACAAGGGGCTTCAGCATTTATTGGCCGTTCACATTCAAATAAACATTTGTGGATTTTTTACTAAATAGAACATTTAATTATATTTTATGAGATTTTACTTTATGAGATGAAGTATCAGATTTCAATTAGATTTTGTTAACCTTATTGTACGTCTCAATTAAAGTCTACCAATTTATCACTTTATGGGGGTAAAATCATCCATCATAAAGTTTCCTGGTTGCAGATCACTAATTAATTGGTAGCTGGGATAGAATTTAATCGTTGTTAAAGACCCAGAATTTCTCACATCACTGTTGCAGAACTGCATAGCCAATTAAGCAACAAGAACCTGCCTATGTTACTTGGTTTATTATACTAATGCCTTGGAATGTTTGCATGAAATACATAAATTCTCTCGTATCATAGTTAATTAAATCCAAAACCATGGTCTGTAAAAGTCACCTGTCTGACCTCTAGAGAATGAGTGTGAATCAATGCCAAAGACCACACCAAAGCAGCAACTACTTAAACTAACAAAGTGATTTATGTCTTTCAAAGAGCAGAAACAGAGAGAACGCAGTATTTTTCAGTTCCTTTAAGTTTTATTATGACTTTATGATACCATTCTTGATGGTAGAGAAAAGGTTGGTGTCAGGGGACTGGTGCTGCTTCCAAGTGTAACTGCCTCAACCCAGTCAGACAAGAATGACAAAAAATACTTCTTTTTGTCATTCTTTGCGCAATTGAAAGAAACTTGTCATTCCAACTTCACAAAACTGCACTAGAGATGAAATGCTCAACTCCACTGGGACAACCATTTTTTTGCTGTTATTACAGAAGAAAATTATAACCATAAAAATGTCCAATTTAGAAAAAAGGTGCCACTTTAGCATCATTTGCATAAAAGCTGTTACATACAAATTGTTATAAAGACAAATGTGTAGTACTCTTGTTGAAAATTGCTTATATCTTAGGTGCTTTGCCTGAAACGACATAAAGGCCTCTTCAAACTGAAATTCATTCTCAGGTAAATAAAGCTGAAAAAGAATATTCACCTATTCGTATGTACGTGAGTAGTTTTTCATATTGTCTTAAACAGATTTTTAACATACATTTCTAGCAAACTTTCAAATTCCTTCCCTCCTTAGCCTGTTGGTGACTTCCATTATAATAACTTGGCTTTGCAGATGACAGCAGATGAAAAGCTTATCCTCAGTGAAAGCTAATGGTCAGCTTGAAAAGATAACTTTCTGCAAATGTGGGCAGCTTTTACTTTCTTCTGTTCTTTACTTTCTCCTCTTCAGTGAGACGATCACTGTCTGGACGCCACTGATGTCTCTGTCACCATCACTGTTACCTATTGACTCAGAGAAATTTATTTATTCCCTCTCAGAAAGTCAACCAGATGAGCTGTGCCTATTGAAGGTGGGCTATTTTGCAGCAATCAAACAATAAAATGTGGTACATATAAATTGTTCAACAAAACAGTCTGATTAACTTTATTTTTTGTTTCTGGCAAAAAAACAAAATCAGTGGCATTTATTTATATTTGGTGTTAAACACTGATACAATGTGGATTAACAAGAAATCCAAATTAAGTTTTGCAGTAAAGTGAATCATCAGACATATATTACTCTAATTGAGAACGGTACGCTAATATGAGAATGCTAGTAGGGGATTTTCAAGTGGTCTGGTAATCTTTTTTATGTAATTGCAGAATCATTACATTAATGTAACTTGTTTGTAAGCAGGAGAAACAGCTATCTGTAGAATGCCGAGTTAAGATGCCTGTAAACAGTTCGCTGTGTCTGAGATGAAGTATTAAAGCAAATAATATTATGGTATAGAATCCACAAATTTGCTACTCCTGACTATGAGACTATGAGACCTATAAGGATATGCACTGAGACATTGTACACTGCAGCATGAGCAACACTCTATGTTATATGGAAACATATCCAGTAAAATTAAAAATAAAGTGTTCTCTAGAACTTTAGACAGAATAGGGCCAATAACAACAATATACTGAATATACTTTATCTGCTTTTCCAACAGGTCAACTGCTCTTTCAAGCAAAATCAAGCAATAAAATCAAGAGTATATGCTTGCGGATATGAAATCCAATGTTTAATTGTTTAAACATACTGCAAGCACTAAACTGAAAAAGGTCGGTTTTGCCATGTCAAAAAGCACCCACAGTTACAGGTGAGGACAGAAGCATTCTTCCTGCATTGGTCCAGTTGGTGTTGATGATGTAGATCACCTCCTAGAAGTTTATGGTGCAGATTACTTAAATTTTTTTTCTTTTTAATTTTCACTGACTATGGGGAAAAGGACGGTAAGTTTCATCTGTGTGCCTTACTGTTTTTTCCTGAGTCTTTGTCCTTGGCCTGGAATCACAATGGGTTCTGTGAGCAGCATAAGCAGAAAGCTGATGGAAAACATCTGTTTTCAGCTACTTCATTTTCTTGTTTTCTCTTCCTCTTCCAAATTTCTAGCCTGCTCCTAAATATTGACTGCAAACAAGATCTATCTCTAGGCAATCCAAAGTTAGCTTTTCCTCAACCATCCTCTCCATTTTGCATATATTTTTTTCACTATTTCTGCTATTTTTCAAGTCATTGCATTAGCAAATACACAACAGCATTATGAGCAAAAGTCCTTCCAGTTATGGATGTTCTTGCCCAGTTCATGGAATTCAGATAAGAGAGGACAAAGTTACACTTACACTCAGCTATTTTCTGTTTCTCCAAATAAAATACAGAGAGAAAGGGAGAACAAAAAGATGCTGACATTAATGAAGACTTCTTGAAAATCTAGGATGACAATGAACTGAAAGGGGGAACATACAAATGGAACTGTAAATTTGAACTGAAAGCTGGATGAAAATATTTGAAGCCAACTAATAAAACTTTTCTACTAATACTATTATGAAGCTCATTGCAATAACTCTTTGGGCTGAAACCACTTCATGGTTAAAATGAAACAAAAATATTGTACTGCCCTTTGTTGTGGTCTTTCCCCAAAGTGTGGACATCAGAAATATCAGGCAACTATTCTCAAATCTGATAAAAATATTTAAATTGGAAATTAACTTTTTTTCCCTCAAGATCCTTAGTGGAATTGTAAAGTATTAGCTATCATTCTCACTCTAGTAGAATTCACCCTTTTCACAATATCTGTAGGCAAGCAATGACGTATGATGGTGTTCTTGATTGTTGAAGAATAAATAAGTCCTGTATTTTTGTCACAGTAGCTCTTGCCCTGTCCCCAAAATCCTACCTGTTTGCTTCCTTTATTTGGTGTGCCATGTGCTATATTTTCTGACAAATGAAAATGGAATAGAATATAACCTGTAGCAGCATGAACTCAAAATGAATGCAAGAGATAGGAAATCTTGGAGAATAGCACACTAAAGACATAATTATTTTCTTTTTTTTTTTTTTTCCAAATACTTCAGAAGCAGGAATCCTGCCAGGGAGTCAACCACGCCTGCAGGTGTAAGGAGAACACGTCAAAAATGCTAAATGTATTGTTTGCATCCACGTTTGTTGCAGAGGAGCTTTGAGAGGTTTCTACACTGGAACTACTCTTTACGGAGGGACAAATCTAAGGAACAGTCTTAAATTGATGTGTCAAGAGCAGAGGTTTAAGAACAAATCTATACAATGAATAGTGACAAATCATCAGGACCAGATCATGCAAGAGCTCTAAAGGAACTCAAATATGAAATTGCCAAACTACTCACTGTGGTGTGTAACCTAGTGCTTAAATTGACCTCAGTACCGAAAGAGTGGAGGTGAGAAATACAATAGAAATTATTTAAAGCATTTTGTAGTGGGGAGGGAGACCCAGGAAACCATAGAGCAATACACCTAGTTTCTCTACTGGCTAAATTCGTTGGAAATGTCAAAAAAAGAAACCCAGATTTAGAACGCTTATAGAGAAATTAATTAATGGAGATGCTATAAAACACTGAGTGAAACAAGAGTGTTTCCAGCCAGTGATTGATTCTGTTTCTCTTAGATGCCTGCCAGAGGGTAGACCTAGCTCAGTCCAGGTATCTGGTATTCAGAGTGTTAAGTTTAGATGAGAACACGATGTTGAGTAGCTGAGTGATGAAAGGGCAAGTGACATAAAATGCAAATCTATACAAAGGAAAGACCCTGAAGTAAAGATAACTAATCATAGGTCTTATCCTAGATATTATAATTATAAAAAAAAAAAAAAAAACAACAACAATGTAATTTGGATTACCTGTCCAAAGTGAAATAACAAATATCCGATTTAAAACAAACTAAGGGATGTATCTTTAGATGTAACAGTAGAAGTCCTTGCAGAATATGTTTTGGATGCTACTAGTATAGTTTCAGAGAACAGCTGAAAACCATGAAAGAAAAATCTCTCAAGACATCAGATGTCCCATTCAGGTCAGAATCCCTTTGCCAGAATCCCTATTACCAGAAACTGGAATACTATACTAGGAAAGAGTCTGTATTTGATTTCTTCTGAAATTCTTTCTTTAAGCATCCACTGCAAGATATTTCTAAAAGATAATATACTAGATTTGATGGACTTATGATTTTCCCTGTTAACCAACTCCTATATTAGATTTTATGTAATTTGTTGTGATATGATCAAGGAAAACTTTCAAATAAAATCCACATTGTACAAGGTTTCCCTTGATCAAATGTTTGATCCATTGAACCTGTGCTGTGGTAAGCACTTCTTAAAAAAGTTAAAGCAGAGAGTTTTCCTTAAACTGATGTACTTATTAGCAATCTTGCTTAATGTAGTTGGAACAGCCAGTGAGTGTCTTAGCTCTTCTCAAATAGATTCAAGCCACCCTTGCTGCTCACCTCTGTCACAGTGGGCTTTCACCACTTTTTTAGCCATGTTCATCATCTACAACTTCATCTCTGTCTGCTTTGAAATAATGAAAAGGAAGGAGCCTTTCTCGGGACTACCAATAATTCATCATTCCCAGGGAGAATCTGTAAAGTATGTAACCATGGATTGTATTATCTCCTTGAAGATGATTCTTTAATGATTATCAATTTCTCTAATGAGTGAATGTAAATACTGTTGAAAGAAAGATGTCTTCCTTTCAGGATCATTTAGCTCTGAGTATCCCACAGGTCCAGTTATCCATGTCTTTCTAGGTAGCTTACTGATTTCTTGAGCCAGGAAGCTAGATGGCTTAGCATATATCCATCTGTCCTCTCAAAAACTATAACTACTCACTCCATTTGGCAGGGTGGATGAATACTTTGTTCAATTACATTAAAGGTTTTAATTGTTTAATATTCCCATTAATAATGTCTCCTTAAGTCATCTGTTAAGATTTTGTAATTTTACATTTTCTTTGAAATTTAGAAGAAATGCAAATTAAAAAAAAAAAGTCTAGCTACCTCTCACCTGGCTTATGATGAAATGTTTCTCTATGTTAATGGTTTGGTTATTAAAATGGATAAGGAGAGGAAAAAAGCCTGGAACAGACAGCATCAGTGATTGCCTTGAGAGTATCCTTCCATAGAGGAGCACGACTTTGGACCTCTGTGACAGCAGTGACAGGTATTTGTGGCTCAGATGGTCCAGGTCACTGCAAGCCTAGAAGAGAACAAAGACAGTATTCTGTACCAGTAAAGAAAGTACAGGGCAATGAAATATGTACCCAAAGCAAAACTGAGAAGATGGCAAATTGGCCACTGTGAAGCTGACACAGTACACAAGCAAAAGGGATCAGGTGTTGAAGACAGGAAGTGGTTTATTCTGGATGCACTTCCTTAAGTTTCCCCAGGGAAATGTAAAACTTAACCAAAACTAGTTCCACAAAACAAAGGAGCAAAGGAGAAATAAGTTGTGGTTCCTTCCTCTGAACATGAGAAGCTGACGAATGAAGAATCCAAGCAACCTTCTCCAATTTATGTAGGAGCAGAAAACTGAATCTAAGGTTCCTGTTTGCCCAGGTTGCTAAGTACATCAACAAAGTCAGAAGTTTGCTTATGTTTGCAAATTTCATCACCATCATTGCTAAAAACATAAATGGCAAAAATCTGATGGGTGCTGCAATTGTGAAAAACCATGTTTGTCAAGGTTTCAGATTTTGAGAACTCTCGATGATGCTCTTGGCAGATAAAGTCCAGACAAATACATGTTACAACATAAACTGTTGCTGTTTATTTATGTTTTGGTAGCATATCTTTTAAGGCCAGACATTTTTTTGTTATAGGCACCTATAGAAAGATGCAGAGGTATCTGGGGAAATGAGGAAAAAACAGACCTAAGATTCAGAAAGGTTTGAGGGGGATTGTGAGAAACTAAAAAATAATTGAGCAAAGTCAGATGGAATAGGAAGGAGAGAGGACAAACAGAAGAAAGTTAACAATTCAGTACCTGTGAATAAAGAGAAGTTTACATACATAAATGTAGTTATG
The DNA here is from genome assembly GCA_026261815.1 of Monarcha castaneiventris obscurior. Taxonomy (NCBI): domain Eukaryota; kingdom Metazoa; phylum Chordata; class Aves; order Passeriformes; family Monarchidae; genus Monarcha; species Monarcha castaneiventris. The sequence goes on from JAMPIT010000894.1 coordinate 13,581,878, forward strand.
CCTATGTGTGTGCCAGTGTGTGTGCATATATATCTATTTATATATGTATAAAAAAGATGTATCAAATCCATTTGTATTAGTAAATAGCTCATAAGTTATATTAAAGGCTTTTTCTTGGAGATATGCACCAATGATACAGGCAGATTTGACACTCTCCAATGGGAATTCCTGATTTGGAGGCTCAGAGTCTGAGGCCACACCAAAGCACTTCTCACAACGCAAAATCCTATGAGAGACAGAGGATTATACCCTTGCTGTGCCCACAGAACTGACTTTCTAAATTTTTATATTTTGGAGATTAAACCAGATGAGGAAAATTCATCCCAATGAAGTGAAATATCTTACCCAAATGTAAACACTGACCAAACAAACCAAGAGGAAGAGAGTGCCCTGGAGGCTGACTGTTTTGATTTTGGGGTTTTGGTTTTTTTTTTTTTTTTTTTTTTGACAAGTATTCACTCCTTATGCTCAAAATATCTGTGAGCTGAAAACCTAGAATATTGCTGTGCTGCCTCTTTAAACACAATACCCTTTCCCCTTTTTTTCATTTAGTTATCTCCTTCTCTGCTCTGTGGCTCAATCTGCATATGTTATTGGCCTCGATTCCCAGGGCTGCCACCTTAATCTGTAGTAGCTAATAGTACAACCTCACACATGGCCTGGGACCAGGCTCAGGTTAACAAGAAATCCAAAAGCAAATGGCTGGGGGAGGTTGCTATAAAATAAGCACTTGAAAATTCAGGCTGTGATTTTTTTTCACATTTGCATGGAGGAAGCAAAGCTTTTAGTCTCAGAGGTTCAGTCAAATGCATTAAAAAGATGAACATTTTAGTTAATGTTCTAAGAAGACTTCTAAAAGCAGTTTTGATTGTGTACTATTAGCATTAATTAATTTTTATACTGAGACCAGCCGTTATATTAGTAGAATGCATATTTTAATCAATTTTCTCTTGCTGTTTTGTGCAAGTTAAAGGTAGCTTTGTGGTTTGTGCCTAGTTTATACAGTGCATTTAACTGAATGTGCCTTAGGTAATGCTCATCTGAGGTTCAATGTATACTCTAATCAGAGCATGATACAAGAATTATGAATGAAACCCCGACAAGTAATGGGATTGTTTTAATTTTGGACCATAGTGGAATATACCTTCTCTAAACAGGTGCTTGAATACATTATAAAATAACACAATACTCAACTGCACTATCATCAAACGCAGGCATAAACAGTTAGGATTTTATCTCTTTTCAATAGGAACTTACCTGCATATGAAAGCAGCTGTTTTATATACATTTGCAATCATTCTGTCACTGGTAAATTTAAAAGGATCCTGTCAAGTGATTTTTAAAACAGTTTTGAGGTCATTATTTTAGAAATATTTTATCATTTGTGTGAGCAATTAAAAGATAGTCAAATTTAATTAATTTCCCAGGTTGTTTGTTTTGGTTCTCACACTTTTTTGACAAACAGTAAGGCTTTCTGCTCAGGATTGCTAAAAAGAGTTTGAAATTGGGACTGTACTGAAGTTTATTTCTTTAGTCATTAACACTACTGATTATTCAGGTAGACACTTAGGCTGGGAAGTGCTCAGAGGAGCAACTACCCTGCACTGTCCAGCTCCAGCAATCCCTATTCTCCCTCATCCCTTGGCACTTCTCTCCCAGTCTTTCTTCACAACCCAAAAGAAGACATGTTGTGTCTCAGCACCAGAAAAAGAGACAACCAGGACATCAGACTTGGTCAGATCAGGAGACAAAACCCAGTCCTATAAAAAGGTTTTTTTGCTTTCAACAAAAATTTCCTCAGGCCTCTCATCCTAAACAGAGCAGCCTTTCCAAACTATTGATTCAAGAGATAGGAAGTCCTTAAAAGGAAAAGAGAGGGTGAGTAAAGACAACAGAGGTTGAAAAGACATAACAGGAGAAGGTGTAGTGGGGGCTAAGAAGTATTTGGAGAAACTTTGATGCAGTTAAATGTCTGAAAACCAGTTTCTCAGAACAGCTCTACTTCCCCTGTATATATTCTGCCTTCTCATCACAGCCCTCCACTCGTTCCCACAGTGCCCAGGGCCTGCCATCCCATGCCACCGACCAAGGGCTTGGTCCATCCCAGTTAAGTACAGCAACCCCAGAGGACATTGTCCCCACCCCGCTCCTCTCAATGGACTTGCCATTGGAGGTCATTCTTCTCACTCACACGGGAAGGTGCTGTGCCTTCCATGGTGCCCCTCTCCACACACTGCCCTCAAGGTTTTTCTCCTCTTGTTGCCATGTCAGGACTTTTTGTTGTTCAGCAATTCTTTTAGGTCCAAAGGGAGGCCCAGTTCACGGTTCCAGAAGTTGTGTGAATACGCTGTAAGAACCAATGTCTGTCCCAAGCTGTTTCCAAGATAAACAGTCTGGAAAAATGAATGCTGGAGGAGAAAAAGGAGGCACAACTTCACAAACCGACACGCCTACTACAGGATGATGTTTTGCCTTCCAGATCAGAACTGCTTAACCAGAATAAGCACTGTGCCAAATGCCTGCCCAGAACTAACCCTCCCACTGCCCCCACCCCCACGAATGTCAGAGTGCAGGGGCTTGTGTTCTGGAGGTACAGACCTGAACAAGTGGGTGGAGGAAAGAAGGGCTGCGAGGGTAGGCCACAGGTGGACTGGAAAAGAGTTTCAGATCAAATGAGTGTACAAGCAATATTAGCACAGTTCCCTGTAATGTCACCTTCAAGCTCATCTGACCAACAAATAATAGGCTTATATTGCCACATCCTCTCCAGCAGCACTGTCCTGCCAGGAACAGAGTCAGTGCTGCTGCAGTTCAGAGTAGCACAGTCATGATTTGGGCTTCAAAGTACTAACATATGCAAAAGATTCTGATAAGAAGAAGTGATGACTTCAGTTTTCATCACTGCATAGAACAGGGCTGTCAGTCCCTGCCATTCTGTTGTTCAGTAGATCTCAAATAAGCATCACTAATTACGCTTTTCCTGTATTGATAACGCATAATACTGACTACTGATAAAATAAGCACACATATGCTGGAGGTATTTGGCATAAACAAGCACCATTGGACTGCACCTTGGCAAGCCTACAGTGATGTTAAGTATTTAGAAAACATGGGGGGGGAAAAAATCGCTGTAAGTGATGCCAGAAAAAGTTTCCACTTTAAAGGACACTGAGATTAAAAACTCAGGAAAAATTCATTGACTAGAAGAGAAACTCACCCATTACCATTCCGGAAAATTCAGACTCCACAGAAATTGCATGCCTGTCCTCACTAACATGTGCCCGTTCACTCCTGGAGTCCTGGCTGAGGGTAAGACCTGGCTTTGATAGCACAGCCACTGCTGTACACAGGCTGACAGGAACGACTTTCTAGCCTTTCCTAGATGCAATTGCAATCAATCACCTGGAAATGAAGACTTCACTAGTTCATTACTAGTTCCCTGAGCCATCCAGCCTCCCCAAATGATTCATAAAACTTCCAGTTTTCTAATATTTAAATTAAGTATTTCAATTACCTAATACTTAGCAATGTTGCTGATGTTTTTCTTGATTTTTCTTTCCTTACATGGACCTAGCTGGAAAAACTTCTATATCAAGTGTATATCTTAATTAAATATAAGCTGTTTTAAGTGTAGGAAAATTTAAAAATTTCAAAGTTATCATTTTTCTCTCTGTTTCAAAGATGCAAATACCAGAAAGAGAGCAGTTAGACTTTAAAAGAAAAATTTATGAGTATTTCCCTCTTGGTACTCCTTCCAGTGCTTCCTAATTAAGGACAAGCCAATACAGTATCATGTACCAATCTGGTATTTATTAACAAAGCTAGTCATGATTTTTAACTGATTATTGCTCAGAGGATCCTCCCCTCATTAATATAAATGAATTAGGAGGAATAGTGCCAAATGTTTCAAATGGGAATTAACATGAGACTGCAAGGTATAATTAGTTCAAGATGCTAAATACATCAAAGTATTAATTTCTGTATGCATATATATATATATATGGCTATATGTATCACATTTATATATTATCTAAAAATATTATGTATATGTACACACAGTGCACATATCAGCTTAAGTGCAACTTACAGATGGATGCATACCACTTTTATTATATTATACCCTGCAGCTACAGAAAATAAGGTATCCAACTGAAAAAGGATTACAAAATCCAGGGAACAAAAATCGAGAGATATCCACACAGGATAACATTGATGATAAACACCATTTAAGGCAAAGAGTCTCTGAATCAGACATCACTCTAGGTAAAATATCACAACCCCATTGTTTTGCTTTCTGTTACTCTCAGAATTATGTAATTTTCGTCCCTTTCCCCCTGCCATTTCTGTGCCTCTGTGTGTGTCTATGTCTGTCCGTGTGCACTTGCTAGTGTATTTGCACTTGAAGTGCAAATACAGCAAAGCTGAATCACCACAGCCCAGACAAAAATTATGCCCTGCATTTTGGTTATTTAGATGTACTTTATACTTCCCCCCCCCCCCCCCATCCCCCGGTGACCATGACACCTTCTGCAGCTGTTTAGGGGACTCTCAAGCTGTTTTGGAAACAGAACAGTGGGTTCAGAACATCAAACAGTGCAGAGGCAAATCAGGACACATAACAGAAATATACTCACCATTGTTTCTCTGCTGTACTCTGCACTCAACTGGAAAAACAGCTCCTCTTTTCACCACTTTCTGAAACCAAAGCACAAGCTAGTTGGTAACGTCCAATAAATACAGTCAAAAAAGCCGAGAGATGATCTACTACCAATCTTGGACCTGTTGGACCTGTTAATTCTACACAAAGGTGTAAGACTGGTCTAATACAGACTGTGGCCAAATGTTGCTGCAAGGAAACACTTTGTCCAGCTGCCTGGATTTACTGTCATGTTTCAGAAGGAAGCCACATTTACTCTAAACCAGAGAAGGCAGATGTGGATATAGAAAAAATATAAATAGGGAAAGGAAGATGGATGGCACAGATCCATAACTATGTCCTCATGTCATGCGGCAGGACTGTTCACTGTGCCTCATAGTTGCAGCGAAAGGTTAGCACTTCTATTCTCAGACCACTCCTCAGCTTTGGACTAGAGTGCCTAAAATGCATCCAGAGTGCACAAAAGGACCAATATTGCTGCTATTTATACAGGCCGTCAGCCACAACAATACTTGAGATCAGCATCCTGTGTTTATCTTTTGTTTAAGAGCTACGAAACTGGACCAGACAACAGGCCTGTGTATCCTGCCTTTGACTACTGATGGTATCAGATGTTTAGGGATGAAATGTAACAGAATAGTTGTTCCCTAAATTTCTCTCCCTGCTTCCATTTGGCAACTTACAAATTTCTTTTAGGCTGTCACATCAGGTCAACTTGTCTGATAATCCTAAAAAGAGGACACAATAACTTCATCTTGACCTACATGACTTTTTCTAATGTTTTTTGAAGCTATTTTTCCTATTGGTGCCCACAATATTCTCTAGCACTCAGTCAAAATTTTGTGAGAAAGTACAAGCAGCTGTCCTCTCTTTGTTTTTAAATTGCTCCCCAGTCCTTTCATTGATTGACCCCTCGCTCCTCTTTGAATGTTTCTTCCATCTTTATCTTCGCCAAGCCATTTATGACACAGCAGGCTTCCTCACCTTGGACATGTTCTATTGCTCAGTTACGAAGCCTAGTGAACTTTGAAGTTTGCAGTATATGGAAACTTCCAGGAAAACAAACAATTTTAAATACAACTTTTCAGATCATGCCCACATTCATTCTTTGCTACATATTTGACAGCATTTATCTGCTTCCTTAAAATGTGTCTTGCAACATGTCTTTAAACTTTAACTGAAAGGTTAAGAGATTGCAAGCAATTTAAGGCAGAAATTGTATTTTTGTGTGTGCAGTAACAAGTATGATGGTGGGGCCTTTAAATATGGCTATGAGAAAAGATAATAAACGAAAAAAATGGAATAGTAGCACATATAAAAAGCATTTAACAGTCTAACCTGTTCTACTGTGAAAGAAACATGGGGTTCATAATTTTTGCTTTCACCAATGAAGAAAACCCTTTATGAGCTTACTTATGTAAAACACACTTGTGGTCATAACTGCTTTACTGGTATTTTAATCTTCAGGATTTTTAGTCCTCTAAATATCTAATTAGTACTGCTTTTTTTAATGGTTTTATAAAAGCATCTTGGCATGTATGCATGGAGTGGCCTAGTGCCAAAGTACCATAACGTGCAGGAACAGTAACAACTCTGTCTCTGCACTGACTCTCTGCAGTAGAATATGATCGGTAAAAAATCAAATGCAAAGCTGACAGGACAGCTCTCATTTCTGTTAGGTCGCATAAATCCTACTCAAAGTGAGAACTCCAGATCTTTGACTGATCTTCAGGGTTTTTTTCTTCCTTTTTTGCCTTTTACCTCTTCTTGTTATCCTTTACCTACATATATTGGTCATACATATTGGTCAAATCCTCATATATATTGGTCAAATCCTGCCACCCCTGTGAGAAAGCTGAATGGGAAGAAGATCAGGGCATAAAGGAGCTTGTCAAAAGGACACTGTAGATATTCAGAAGAGATTTGCTACAGCAGACCATCTGAGAAGTTTGATTTTCCTCTGGAGCTGCCGCCTAATGGATTGCATGGGATGTTCCAGAGATGGACTACCTGCTTCACTGGTAGTAGCAGAAGTTGAAGTGCTAATATATATATTCAGAGAGAGAGTGTCTTTTCCATTCAATTCCTTCTGCAAGGAGCCCTTAGTTTCTAAGCACCTGAACATTTGAAGACTTAAGTTAATGCAGAAATCCCAATAAAAGGCTTAGGTTTTCACCTAATGTTTCCTCCCACTTGTCCAAATTAGTCCTAAGCCCTTTCTCAAAACCCAAGTGTGATGTTCTCCACTTCTGCTCCCTAGCAGATAAAATGCAGACTTTGGCAAGTATATGTGACACACCAGTATGGCCCAGCCAACATAATGGTCCTATGGTGCCACTATCAGTCCACATAATTTACAGTCACCCTCAGATTGCTCTAACTCATGGCAAGGACAAAAGCTGGCTAATGATCAGTCAGTGCAAGGTGGCATCTTTGCTCACACCTCCTTCCCAATTAGCACTCCTTGCTCCTTGCCTGCAGCAGAAAATCTGGGCCTTTATATTATTTTCCCACAACAGCAGCCTCCATCATTAATTAGTGTATGGAAGTTCTGGAGATCCACTGGGAAAAAAACCATCCTCCTGTGACAGTGCTACTCATTCTAACAGCTCCAATTCGCCTCAAGCTGTTAGTGACACACCCTTGAGCTTCTGGTGACCCTGCACGAGACCTTCCTTTGGACTCTGGAAAGGAAACAACGTGATATACAACTCATGAAACTTATGGCTTCCTGACTCATGATTGTATTATCTATATCTAATGGAGTTCCAGCTGAGTCTGAAGCCTTTACTGTAGCTGGGACATTGGCAATGTCTCAATCCATGTGTACTCTCAGTTGACCACTAATGTACTTATCTTACAGATATGTATCTTCCTCAGTAGGGAACTGATGTGGGTAACCCCTCTCTACTTTTTCACTTATTTTCCTAAAACTTGTGGAAATGCAATCTCAAAATCACCATCAGCTGGCTTACAATAAGAAGCCAGAAAGACAAAAGTCACCTTGGATGAAAAAAGCCAAAAGCAAAGCAAACCAAACCTAAAAACAACCCCAAACAAAAAAAAACCCCAAATCATACTAAAGGGAATCTGACAAAGGTCAGTACTTGTGTGTTGATTCCAGTTAAAATCTGGCTATACTAAAGATTTCTTAACAAAACTGGAAATTATAATCAGCTTTTAAATATTTTGAAATAACTATGGATAGGAAGGAAATTTCAGACTTCTATGATTCATTAGTCACTAATATTATTGCATTTACTTTCTATGTGACACCAGGCACAAGAAGAGAGTATTCACATGGTATACGTTCCATATCAATCAAAACCACTATTAAAAATACATTAAGAAACAAATAAGTAGTTTCCCACAATCCGTTTTCCAAATGTATGTAGCTTTGGCACAATTTTAGATATTAGTCTAGATTTGCAAACACCTTTGCCCAGCAAAGAACAGTTCAAGACTATATGATTTCTTTTCTGTGTAGTTTTATTGCAGAAGGTGAACTCAATGTCTGCCCAGTTCAGATCATGGCTGTACTACCAGACTATGCACCTTGTTCTGATTAGTCTCCCAAAGTCCTAGTTTGACATCCAGTTGGTTCGGTTTAAATCTGCAAATGGTCCGAGGTCAGGCCTTTGGCTGTTGTAAGGTGCCGATTAGCAATCTGAAGGGGATATCCCCAGGATATTAAATCTATTGACCTATTGACACAAAATCTCTAATGGTTGAAAAGAGCTGTCAGTCACGACTAGTGGAGTCTCTGCTAAGCAGGTTATGAAGTAAAACAAGCACGTTTTTGGATTATTCCCTAACAGTATCCCTTTTCAGATTTTTTCCTTGACCTTGAGCATGAGTCGACTCCTGTGATAAGGGTCTGTGAGTAAAAGGCAGAGTCATCAGTTCAGATCACAAGGGAAAATTAACTTTAAACATTAACTTCATTCTTCAAAAGTTAAATAATGCTTCTGGCATCAACAAGTTTCAAGCAAGATTCTGCTTTTTCTATTCACATTCTTTCCCATCCTTGTCCCATTAATGAAGAGTACATACCTAATGTGCCTGGTCTGGTGTTATCACACAGAATATGTCACCTTCAATCCTCCTTTGTCTGTTATCTAAGCATATATGCCACTGGGCAGAACAGCCCCACCCCTTCTACATCTGTACAGGATTAAAAAGAAAGTTCTGTACATTACATAAACATCCATTCAGAGGGCTGCAGGCAAGAGAATGGAGAGGGGACAAGGACCAGGTCAAAAGAAAATGTAGAGAAGGCAAAATATTTCATCTGCATTCTAAAAGACAGAAAGTTAACTCAGATAAAATTGATTCCAGAACAGTATGCATTCTATTCCAGCAATATCTATTGCCATATGGGACTTTTAAATACTGGGTTTGGAAAGGAAAGAAAAGAACACAAGGTAGCCTAGTTAAAAACGCACCAGAAGTATGAAGACAGCAGCCCAGTCTGTTACTTGATATTCAAACCTTCTCAAAACTTTTCTGGGATTTCTTTCCTTTTCTTCTTGGGGATTCTGTACTGCTATGATCAAACACTTGACAGCCATTTTCAAGTAATTTTGCATGATTTCCATACTGAAGAAGTATTAAACATAAGATTCCAAGAAACTAGTCAGATTCTCTGCATTTTGCTATTTTCTCCAGCATAAATACCCTAACCAGTGCCCCTAAGCATAGTACAATATCATACTATTTTTCTATATTTTCTTTTCCTCATAGAAAATTCAAAGCTTTTATATGTTTTCATGTTTGTTATACATTTTGATCAAATATCTCTTGAATATGTAGAAGGGAACAATGAACAACAATATTTTGGACTGTAGTTGGCAATGAGTGTTCAGATACATCTACCTATCCTGTGATGCATTTAAATTCTCTTCTTGAACAGCATAGAAGAAATAAGATTTTTAGCACTATGTCTGAAGTCAAAAGATATACAAATAAAGTAAATATATTTTAAAAAGTAGAGTACAACTGTGAAAAAACAAAATACATTTAAAAAGGAGGAAGCAATATAGTCTAACTGCAAATGATTCATCTCAATGGCATAACAAGAAGAAAAACATACACGAATTTGGCATTACCATCAGCATTAAAATTGTTCTGGTAAGGAAGGAGACAGAAAAAGAGACTGACTTTAGATGGCTAAGTGCTGCCTATTAGCAGGGAAACAAGTACTCTACTTTGTAAAAGTTACCTTTTTATAACATTTTGGGGCTTTTCAGCTGATAAATGTAAATATTAATCATTGTCTTGAAAACTACTACACTAAATTTCTATTTCACTTACATCCCAGAGTGAGGCACTTATACAGAAACAATTGCACTCTGTTCATTAATTTTGAAGCCATTCTGCAGTGATTAACATGTGAAGTCTGCCAAAGCATTTTCAAGGTTGTTTTTGCACTTTTGTGTGTCTGCAGCTCAGATCATTGGAAAGCGCTGTAGCTCCAAACATACATAAACATCTTTATCATTCTTTAAATCCACTGCAAAAATATTTTTAAAGTATAAGCATGTCTCATATAAAGAACAGAAAATCTATGTGTCTTTTAATTTCAGGGGATGCATTACTACGTCAGGAACTTCTTTAAAGGTGACCCACAAATAATTTACCAGGAGTTAGTTCTATAAAGCGTACACTTCATGATGAACAAAGAAGGTCAAAATGTTTATTTTATTCTTGTTACTCGAGTGAGGTTTGAGGGATTTTTTTTTTTTTTGAGATATTTTTAAATTTCAGTTTGGTTCTCCTGTATTTTAATCACTGAACTGATTAGTGATTTAAAAATACATAGCATGGCTGAAGAGGATGGGGAAAGAAGTAAGATTTTAAACTTACCCTCTCCAAAAGCTTATGATACTATACTGCAGTACATCTCAGTAGTGTTAACAAAAGAAAAATACAAAATGTAACATGAATTACCACTAAAACTCCTTTGCTTTCCTTGATTCATTCCTCCCTTTATCTTTTTGACTGTTATGATATCATAATTTCACCAGCGATTCAGGCATAGATCATAGTAAATGGAGTAAGATATATAACAGGAAAGAGAAGGAACAAAAAGGGGAAGGGGGGGGGGACCCAACCCGCAATTGTCAAACCTTACATTTAATAAAATATTAAAAATATTATCTATACTCACATTCACTTTTTCTTTGTTTATGTTTAAATCACCCTTTAAACCCCCCTCCCCCCAAACCCTCCTAATATGGGGATATGATCTCAAGAAATTCAGTTTTAAGGACTTCTTTTAACCAATAGCCCTTCCTTCTAATTATAAATGGAATGAAGAATCATGGCACTGATTTCCAACAGCAAAAGATGTGACAATTCATATTCAATTCTGTTTAAAGAAGCATGTTATTCATGATGCGCAAGAGAGTCACCTTGCTCCTTTACATCAACACCTGGAACAGGTATGGAGGCAGCATGCTTAGACACTGGCAAGGAAGGAGAATCCTGTCTTATTTGATAAGACGCCCATCTGTCCATCTTGGAAGCAACAGCATAGAATGTTTGGCATGGACTCCAGTTCAAGGACTGCAACAAGGATGTCCTATTCAGCCAACCAAGAGTGCTTTTTTGTCTACCTTTCCCATGTCTGGCCTGAATACCTAATGGCCACTTGCTTCTTAGCCACTTCTTAAGATGATGCACTTATGGAGTGAAAGACAGTAACGATGAGATAGGGAGGCAAGGTAAATATCACACATATCATGAGCCTTAGAGAAATGCACTAGGAGACTAGTGTCATTCTTGTTGCTTGTTTTCACTTTTGCAGAAAATCTTTTTGCAATATATATATATAAAACTAAGTTAATCAGGTTTTTAAGGCTTTGCAGATAAAGGTCCACAGCTCTAAAAAATATTACACCTCTGGATGAAGATGCATGGGCAAGGCTGTGTGAAGCTGTGTTGCATAAACTCACACCCATAATAGTCTAGCTCTGAGCTGGTGCTACCTGATGTGTAAATGCTGCAGATCCCTTCTGCTTACCTCCCTTAGTGCTTTGAACAAGTCAGAATGCAAGCATACATTTCTTGACTGTTTTAGTTTTACACTATTGCTTTATCCCCAAGTACCACCTAAAAATTTATTTCGTTTAAGTCTATCAGCATCCATAGACTAGAAAGAACTGCCTCCTCCATGCTACTAATCTCTTTTGAGACAAAAGAGGTTATATTAATTTCTTGAGTTATTTTCATCATCTTTAATATTAGAAGAGGGAAAAAGAGAAAGGGGGAGAGAAGAAAAGCAGCTCAGTCGTCTGACTACCTCCCAAGTACCTTGGTTCATAAGGATGTGTCACAGTCTTCACTGGAAAGCCTGTGGATTTACACCACTGTAAAAGGGAACTGAGCTCCTGCAGTCATGAAGATAGACATTTTTTAACGGCAGCCTTTCTGGGTTTTAGGACCTTAGGCTTGTGTTAAGAAAGGTTTACCCCACAAAGGGTAAGGGTGAGAAGGACAGCACTGCATTACCCACATTTCTGTCAGCCATTAACCTTCACCTCTCACATATCCTCCTGAAGAGGGACACAACCACAGTGCTGGTTCATTTGCTCTGAGCTTTACTCGGCTCTTTCTCCACCCTACCAGGCTGTTTGGGGTTGCTCACTGGAGCCATCTTGAGTGTATTTGCCACCAGCTGCTTCCCACAACCTCGTTGCTCCCCTACCCACCTCCAGAGTGTTGCACCACACTGCAGGAGCCTGCAGTGCCATTTGCCAACACCATCTGCCGGACCTCCTGAGCCAAGATTACCTCCTCCCAAACCCACACCATTTCTATCAGGGTTTCAAAGCCTGCAAACAAGGGGTCACAATCTGAAAAGAAGGGCTCAAAAAATCTGAAGCTGCTGTTCCTATTTCCAGAATCTTTCCTTTCTCCTTCCAGCCCACAAACATCATCCTTATCTTGCAGTAACTGTTCTGGGAGGAAAAGTCCAGTACAACTTTTGACTGCTGTTTCAAGCACATGAGCAGCTGCATCAAAGCTGTGAGGAGATACTCCTAATAATGTCTTCTGTATCTCCAGACTATCCCAGTCTAAAGCACTGAAACTAAAGAGCCAGATGGTGCTCATGTATACTCATCCTTGAATTCTAGTTTCAATCTCCCCCTCAGGAAGTCTTTTAATAATAGAATTTAGAAGTTGTCATATCTCATTCTTGTGAGGTACTTACTGCACCCTATACATCTTTAACTTCCAGAAATTTCTTATTGACATATTTTTCCCTTTCATTTCTAGTATCTGCATTGGACTGACCCATCCCAGCAGGACTGAAGAATGTTAGTCTTCCTCTACTGCTACTCCATTTTTGATGAAATGCCTCTGCTTGCAGCCTCAAGCTTCACCACTTCTTTGTCCCTCTGAGCCCCCCCATACACTTGGCAAGGACTGTGGTCCTTCTAGAGCTGCACTGGGCACAAGGGCACATTGCTGACTCCATTTATGAGGAGAAAGCCTATGAAAACTAGGCTCCACTAAGAAAAAAAGTCAGGTTATTACACTGAAACCACAGAGTATTTCTTTCATATTCAGTTCCAACAGGACTAAATATGCAAAGAGTAATTTTTCCTTTGTAAACCATACTTATCCAGGGGTTTTGGTCTGCTTCTGGAGAAAATGAGAGGAGAGCAGAATCCCCAAGTTCTACTTCTGCTATTGACTCTCAGCTAGCTGTATGATTTTCTGTTTCCTGAGTCAAGGCCTTCCTCAGTTTACCAATTTGCAAAGTGGATACAACAGTGATATATCCACAGGAATTCAGAGAATAAAAGCAGCTGTTAGCAAAAGACTTCAACACTGAAAAAAAAAAAAAAAAAAAAAAAAAAAGCAGGTAACTTATTCTTTCAAATTAAAAATGGGATAGATTATTCACATATCTATACATAAACTCAAGCCATGAATCTGCTTGTAAGTGAACCACTCCTACATGAACCCTGCACTCTGTTTATAAGGCACATTGTTTCCTTTATAAAGCCTACAGAAGTCAGACTTTGATTTGAATATAATAAAATTGCAGAAACAGCAGAAGCTGGCCATGTAACTCCTTTTTTAATGAATACCTAAAGTAACAGTCCTCTAAGCCATTGTGTCATCTTTCAACTCCTGTCCCTCCCTCCCCCTTTCTGCACCAAACTCGAGGAAAAGAAAAACTGATTGGCAGGTACTGTAGCTGGCGTGAATAACCACGACTATATATCTTGTCAAAAATCAGCATGTACTTTAAAAAAGAAGAAAGTAAAATATGAAGATAAGAGGAATAATCTGAGGCTCTCCCATATTCTCATTCAAATTTTTCTATTTAGATTTCACTATATTTCCTTTTTTAACCTTCTCCTGCAGGTCTTTATATATAGGACAAAAAAATCCACTTCTGTCATTTAAAGCATGATGAAAGTACCAAAGAAAAATCTATTTTCAGCTGTTTCTCGTTAGAGCACTTTTTTGCCACTGTGATGAAAGTCGATGCAAAGAAAGAAAGACGAGTCACTGATGAAGATGAAGAAGCATTTCTGATCAGCCATCTGTTCAACCAATTAAAACCCTCGCAAATAAAGTTGTGTATACTTATATAGCTAACCCATAAAGATATACATATCTGTGTGTACACTGGCATGAGAATACATACATATAAATACCATGTAAAGTCTACTTTGCATACACTGAACTCTGCTTACATGCTGAGCATAGCTAATTAAATACACACATAGAGAAAACACTGAAAATGTGAAATAGACTTTGGCCCTGCTGGGGAACAAAGCCTTCTCTATTAACATCCTTTTCTCTTAATGGTCCTTATGCAGTAAAAATAAAGTCCAAACACTATAATTTCACTCCCAGAAAAGTTACAAATACTGTAGGTATCTTTAGAAACAGCTGCAAAAGTGGATTCACTTCTGACAAGATTGGTGTTAATTACCAGTAAGGACTTCAGTATAATACTATTTAAATCATTTTAAATTATCCCTCTCAAAAATTAATTTTTCATCAAAGATTACACAAAAAAATCATGATATCATCTCTGCAGCTGCGATTTAGTAATAATTTCATCTATTATTACCAATGTCAGTTAGATAAAAGAAAAATGGCATCCTACTGTGCTGATTCCAGCATAGGCCATATATAGAAATTTTTAACTATCACTTATAATCGCCTTGATGAGCTTAAACCTCCTCTCAATTAACACCCTAAATGACACTGAGACATCTTAATGGAGGATGTAAGTAAAGGAAAAAGACTTTAATCAAAGAATAAAAAGAGAAGTGCCAAGCAAAAGGAGGAAGTCTGGTGCACCTCTCAGTGTCCAATCTCACTGGGGTCCTTTATCTTGTCTTGAACTTCTTGTCATCTTTATATTGTGACTGTAACTTCACAGCAGCCCTAAGAAGGTTTAAAAAAAAAGTGTTCATATTCTTATCTGCAGTTCCCATCCTCATCTTAGAAAGACAGTGGGGGTTTACACCAAACAGGCAAACATAGATTAAATGAAACTGAAGAGACTACGAAAAATAAAACAATTTCAGCTTACAATGAGGCTTACTCCATTTTGGTTATTACTTCAATAGTGGTTCAGGGCAAATCTTAAAGAATGGAATACAGTGATTCACATACTATTCAATAAACCTTGAATGAGCGTGTTCTCATTCTAACATCCCAACCTCAATAAAAGTTCTGCTTTCACAGCCAGCAGGTAATTATACTTCTAATGATCTCATCTGCCAGACAACCATGTAAATATTTGCTTAAATGGCACCTACAGCTGATATTGTTAAGGGCATTTTTTTGTCTCCTTTAGCATATCTCACAATGCAAGCATTTAAATGCATACACATACTGGGTGGTTGTGATAGCACTCTTCAAATTTCAGGAAGGCTGAGAAATAGGTCTCTATCTAGTGTTTCCCAAACTTGTGAACTCAACTTTCTAGCCTTCAGCATAACCACCCAGATGTAGTAAGCTGGTAATCTTCAGCTTACCAGCTACTCTCTGCAGACTTCAGCTACTCTCTGCAGACTTCTTGCTACACACTTGTGCAAAACTCCTGGAGGTTAACTACAGCCTGGGAACTGCTGTTTTGGGATGCACACAGCTGAAGGTACAGGCAGAGAGTGGTTTTGCCCTGGTTTATGAATCAGTGACAATCTGCCAGCTCTGATAGGAAGAAAGGGCTTTGGGAAGTGTGATCACAAATTATCTCTGAGGAACTTTGGGAGGTGCTCTAAGTGCCTGGGAACCATAAATCTCTGCTGTACCAGCTAGTGGGGCCATTAGGTTTCCAAGTATCTAAACAACAAATAGAAGTTCATACATATATATATATATATACACACACATACATATTTTTTACATATATATATATATATACGCATATATATATTTATGTGTGTATATATATATAGTTTCACTGCCTAATATTTTTAAAGTTAATTCACTCATAATGAGAACCAAATTAATATTTCTGGGTGCATTAATAGTAAAAAAAAAAAAAAAAGCCAATTAAAATCAGCCATGGTATTTCATTCCTTTCAAGTGTTTTTTGCCCATTACAGCTTCACAAACTGTTAGCTACAAATTACACCAGTTAAGGATTCAGGTTATTTTGATTAACAAATAATTTGCAAATGGATTTTGCTTTTATTTTTTATACGTGTTTGTTGAATAGTTCATCCAACCATTTCAGCTTGTGGGTTGTTTGCTTCAGCTTTTCACTAGTCACTCCTATTCTCTAAGCACATGGTATTTATGATTGTTAAAAAGCCCCTCAGGTAAAGGTAAGAAATATCCCAACCTCTGCTCCATAACAGGCACAGTATCCACTAAATTTAGTCACTGCTGTTACAGAGAAATTGATCAAACTCTCCTGTGCTGGATGATTTTAGATGCATGAATATTACATAGCAACTAATAATGAGCAATGGACTGTGTATTGTTAGGGAGAAATTTGCTGATGTTCAGTGAATCATGGAATCATAGAATCATAGAACACCCTGAGTTTGAAAACACCCACAAGGATCATCGATTCCAGCTCCTGGCCCTGCACAGCACCATCCCCAAAAGTCACCCTGTGTGCCCAAGAGCATTGTCCAAACAATTCTTGAGCTCTGTCAGGCTTGGTGCTGTGACCACTGCCCTGGGGAGCTGTTCCAGTGCCCAGCCACCCTCAGGGTGAAGAACCTTTTCCTGATATCCACCCTAAACATCCTCTGACACAACTTCAGGCCACTCCCTCAGGTCCTGTCACTGATCACCACAGAGAACAGATTAGTGCCTGTCCCTCCTCTTCCCCTTACGACAAAGCTGTAGACTGCTGAGGTCTCCTCTCAGTCTCCTTTTTGTCCAGGCTGAACAGATCAAGTGACCTCAGCCTCTCCTCATATGGCTTCGTATTAATATCTGTGCAACTTTCAGCATTCACAAATATTACCCTGCCATGGGGCAGCTCTCTGAATATTTCCTACTTGACCTTCTTGTGACTCACAAAAGAAATAACCTCAGCATTTACTCTCCAAACTGGTTTTTGTTCAGGTTTCTTTCACCCCCATTTCGACTTCTAGCCAAACACATTTTTATCATAAATTAAAATTTAGGGTGGTTTGATTTTGCATATGTAACATAAAAGGTAGCAGTGAAGTAATGCATGCAATTAAAAAAAAATCCCAACGTATTCACTGATCTGAAGGTCGACAGTCTATCAGTTTACAAAACAAAAATGCTAATAGCTTTTCAAAAACATAATAACTTGCATCAGCTTCTGCAAGTAACCAGTCTTCTGCTAAATGCTAAGCACCCCATCTCAAAGACAACTCCCTGTGTGATCAAGGAAATGCTTATTTTCTTATCCAGCAGAACTCCAAGTACACTGCTTTTAACTTGGTCTCCATTTCACTGTTTTACCAGTATGATAAGCATTTCTGTTGATTACAAGCCTGAAAAAATGCCTTTTCTGATCAAAATGGCTGTGGCAACAAGGAGCCTAAGGCAGACTTCGTAATGCTGATATCAAAAGGAAGGCCTTTTCCTGGAATTGGGTTTGAGCTGCCTCAGCAAGTGACTCTCATAAACTGCATCTCTTCAGAGGAATGGGAGAGTGCCAGTCGAGCCACACTGAGAAATACTTTCAAGTGCAGACAAGCCTTAGAGCTCTGATATTCAGAATCAGCTAAACAAATGCATACTTCCGTGTGGACAGACATTCTTGAACTGGTTAATCATTTTGTGACCTTGCCAGTATTAAACAGTTTGGCAAGACAGTTAAATCAGTCTAATACTAAGCAAAAAAAACTGGAATTTTCCCAATATTTTCTTCTGCTCTCAGCTATACACTGTTGCTTCTTGCTCTGCAGAGACACTTGAGTGTTCACCTGATCTCTAAGCTAACCAATTTATTTCACTAAACTGGCAGAAAATGCTGCATTGGTATTTGCTGCATTCATTTGCTGTCTGTGTGGTAAGCTGAAGCAGCTTGCTGGGGCATCAAACAAGTTCCAGAGCCAGCATGAGAAGAAGGGAGGAAGAAAGATTTTTCTTCTCTGTATCAGTAGGATTTTAGGATTGTCCTCTGGGGAAATCAAGCCTTTAAATACTGTTATGTCACTGTACTTGGAGTTATCACTTTGGCCATGCCAGAGCTATTGTTCTGACCAAAACACAGGGATGTCGGTAAGAATAACTGACAAGACTTGCACAAAAACAGCTGGGTTATTTTCAGGGTGGAATAAATTACACAGAGACATACACCAGCCTGGCAGTTGATTAAGATTGTGAAGAAGACAAAGAGCAAGTAAACCACACTTCCCTCTCCTAACCAGCACTGCTATGGCTGCAACTCCCCTGACGTATATGCCATTTTATCTACAAAAGAGTACTTCTGCTCTATACTTATCTTGTTCAGAAAGTTGTATCAGTTTATCAGCTTTTTGTACCAGTGTAAACTTAGCTTCCAATGGAAGTGTCTGACAGTCCAGCTATATCACAAGCCCTTTCTAGCTAGGATATGGTCATAACAGAAACCTTTCGGCTTTTGATTATGAAGAAAGCTTATATTTCAGTGGATGTCCTGCCATGAAGCTGCACAGCTGCTATTTTTGCTTCTTCAGTCACCACCTTTCCAAAATAAAAAGAAATTCTCTGTGTGCTGTGAATAACAATAAAAAAAATCTATTCAAAATTACCCTGCCACATTTGTGTCTTTTTATTTCTTTGCCAACAATATAGGAGTTCACGCTAAAATTCCCAACATTCTGCAGTTGCTTGAGAGCCAGGACAGCTCTCAAGCCAGGTCTAAATTATAAAGTGTTGTTGACAAAGCTGTTTCAGTCACTAGCATGAAAAAAATCACACCCTTAATTGATATAGATATGCAAGCAACACCCTCTGTATAGATGTAAGAATCCCTTTGCTGGCATGGCTTATGCCACTCAAAAAGGTAGTTGAAGAAAAAAGACTCCTTTTGCCAATGTATATTTTTCCTCTGGTACAACTCAGCCAACAAAGCCTGTGTATAACGGACCAGTGATTCCCAAATTTTCTGTAGCAATCCTTGCTTGAGAAAATCGGCCATGTGTAACACCACCCTGCGACCAGGTCCCTTCCCCCAAACTTTGTGTCCCTTTTCCTATCTCTCTGGCACTTTTTCTCTTCGCCCTCCCACCTCATATGTCCCCTCCTCTTTATGGGATCATTTCTGACTAGAGTCACTCAGATATGATCATCTCTTATCTCCCAGCACTTCTGGTTGAGTCTGATTGGGAAACCTTGGTGCAAACTCCAACAGACCCTGTCAAAATGAAAACAAAACAGAAACAAGGAAAGACTTTCCATATTATCCTTTAGTTCCATCATTCTCACCACCGAAAGTCACCAAATCTCAGGATAGTTGAGTTTGACAAAGACCTCTGGAGATCAATCCCATGGTCCAAGCAGAGCCAACTGGAGCAGGTTGCTTAGGACGTTGTCCCATCAGGTCTGGAGTATTTTCAAAGATGGAGACAATGAGGAAATCCATGTTGGAACCCACATCATTTAAACTATTCCCCTATTGAAGACATCTCAAAGTCTGCACAGACTCCATCAGGTTTTTCTCATTTAGTTCTAATACCCTGTAACTGGAGAAAGACAGTTAAAGATATAGAAGACATTTAAAAATCAGACATAATTTGGGGAGCTAAAGTTGATTATTTCCTGTAATTTCTCTATCTTTCTACCTAGTTTTGAGAAATTGGAAGACAGTGTTCTCTGCCTCTTTGTATTGAAGTTCCTACCTGACCCCTAATAATTCTGAATCTACTGATACTTCAGGGGACATGAATGTGTCTAGCAGGAAGGACTGACTCTTGTTTCGCATTTGAGATATAGAGTCATGTACTTCTACGGCATAGACAGAGGTTATTCTTATTTTATATATTAAGTTAAAAATATACCTGTGACTTAGAAATAACAAGGAAATCAGTATGAAATACACAGAGTTGTGTCCAGGTTGTGGACATGCTCATCCCCTCCTCCCTCTCTTCTCTTCAACTTATTCTCAATGAAATATCTTGCCATACACACCCCAAGCCGCTTTAGGTTCATTTAACTGAAGATTTAATCTTGCAGAATGGAATCCTCCTACACTATATCGTATGCTTGGATGGATCTATGGCTAACTGGACAGGTGCAAGGATGAATTGTAATACAGCATTATGTTAGCAAATGCTGCCTCCACGTACAACATCCAGAAGGAAAGCTCTGGCCTATAAAGTTGCTTCATTTACTTTGGAGTTATACACAGGACTTCACTTATGTCCATTGAGGTACAGTACTAGAAAAAAAAAAAAAATAGATCAAGTCCTGCAAAGTTAATCATACAGGAAAAATATTGTGTTTTGTTTTCTGAATTTATGTCTTCAATCTTAGAAGAAGAAAGATAGGAAATATAATTTAACGGTAATATTATCTTAATATTTATATGAGGAATTGACTGAGCAACTATAACCCACTTGATTTCTTCTTCAAAATAACTGAACTATATGAAATCATTGTTCTGTCTCTCTCTTATTAATGCTGCTATATTGTAGTAAACATGTGAGAGCATATCTTTAATAGATATGAGATTTTTTTTCAAAAGAGCACAAAGGTCTGTGTAGATGATGAAATTTCTATTCTTGAAAATCAGCTCCATCAGAGTTGAAACAGAGCAAGCACTTAACACATAAAAAAAGGATGGCTGTAAGTGAAGAAAAAGATTGCATCCAATTGAAATTTCAGGGAATGTAAGTAGGGAGAATGCAATCTCCCAGTCAGAAATTGATTAAGATACCACTCTTTAAGCTGGGAGATCTTTCATTTTTGTAAGTGGACAAGACCAAGTTAGCATTTCATTCAAGAAGTGCTACATTGACAACAGCACAGTCTTCCCAACAAGGAGGGACAGCCAGGCAGAGGAAGTATGCAGCTGAAATCCTGATACCACACAAGTTCAAGTTCTGTATTCTCAATCTATCTTTCCTCTAGAGCTCTTTCTCTCCTTGAAAGATTAAATTTAGAAAAAAGTCTCCTAAGACAAGAACAGAAAATACTTAGTATTAACAAGTCTTAGAACAAATCTATGTCTACAAAATTCCTGAAAAAAAGCAAGATTTTCCTATTCAGACTGCATTAGTAATTATTAAATGGTAACAGCATTTTTATGTTTACAGCATTTTTCTCTGTCAATTATTCATACTCTGATAGTCTATTTTTTTTCATTGAAATTCTCAGTAGCAACTGAAAACTGCAAAATTCAGCGGAAGAAAATTACAAACTAGGTTCAAAATTACTTGGGACATATTCTGGAGTTTAAATCTCAAGTCTAGTTTGTCATTAGGGTCATACTACAGCAATCCCAAATAGTCCTTAACTCATACCACAAGCTTTGGCCTCTAAGGCTACATAAACATAGTGTTGTCCACCTCCCTTTAAAAATGGCAAGACAAAAAACCATGGTTTCAGCTATAGTGTCTCCAGAACATTGTTGGTAATGCATCACCAAACTACTCCCTGCAAGCATAAAGACACTGCAAAACCAGCCTTAGGGCAGCTGTTTCCCCAGGAGCACCACGGGACTGCCACAGAGGTCACAGTCCAGGGCATGTTTGTGCATCCTTTTTGCCCTCTTAATACCTTTTGCGAAAGATGGACACTCATTTAGCAAAAAGACATGCCAGCAGCAGATCACTGTAAACTGTGCCACCTTCCAATCATTTTAATGCTCAGTCGTGATTGAGTAAGACATTAGGCGGACTGCAATGTATAAGCACTGCCCCACAGTCAAGCTTTAATTAGTTAAGGCAGCATAGAGCCTCCCTGGAACAACATGCTTGTATTTCTTAGAAATGAAGACATGCTTTTATAGAAATATGAACTAAGAATAACTACTTTTTATATGCAAGGTAAAGGTGGGAGGAATTAGGGCATGAAATCCTCAACAGACAGCTCATGAGCTTTCTCTTCTGGTGGTGTTTGAAATATAACTACTCCCTGAAGAACAGCAACAACTAACAGTCTAGATACAGTAGTAAAAGTGCCAGGAAGGACTATACCCTATATGACACAAGTGGAGTGTGTGCGACAGGAAGGAAGAAAAGGATTAAAATTGCTCATGTTTTACTATTTCCTGCCTCTGCCACTGATGATGCTCTGTGAGACCTTTAGTGATGCATTTCACTCCCTACCCAAACTGAAAATGTGTGCCATAAAGGTGGTGTTTTAATTATCTGCAAAAACATTTTGATCTTCACATTAAAAAGCCAAAAAAGAAACTGAATCTCAAGGCTGAATGCAGAAGAAAGCCTGGGATGAAAAAATCCAAAATGTAAAGATTGTCTTGCCTAATTATGGGTTAATCTCCTGCAGCCAACTGGCTGTGGTAACATGGCCCTGCTTCAGACAAGGAGCAGTGCATAAAAAATGTTGACTAATAATGTTATGGCATTAAGTGGTAATATTGTATTAAGTTTCTATATTAGAATTTTAAGTCTATGGATACGCAGAATAGAACAATTTCAAATGAACAGCAGAGTTTGTCCTAAGTATAGTCACTTCAGTTAAAAAATGAATGGGTTTGAAGGCCTGTGGTGGAGAATAGTTAAAAATTACTGGAGTACTCTTCAGATTATTGAAGCAATCTAGGAAATCTAAATTGGTCTGCAGTGCCCGTGCCCAGAGCACCCCATTCACTTCCAAAATAAAGTGCTCTTATTAAAAAAAAAAAAAAGGAAAAAAAAGTGAAGCATTGCATTTGGAAAGGATGAAGCACTTCAGTTTCTTTTCTTTTTTTTTTTTTTAGCAAATATTTCTTTTTGGAAGCAAATTGAAAAGCATTTTATCACTGTAGGCAAACTCACAAATGATTTAAAAATTAAAGGACATTTAAATATTTTTAAATATCCTATTTAAAACAAAAGGATAATAATTAAAATAACACTAACAGCCTCCTGCCTTGAAACACAGTAAAAGTGAAAGGGAAATAGAGAAAAAAGTAGGTGAGAGAAGAAAAAATCCATACCTTCAAGGGAGCAAAAAGAATCTTAGGGACATCTCTGACCTGGTCTGTGTGCTTTGCAGAGATCCACAAATCAATATACTGCTGGAGCACTAGGGTGGTCTTGGGAATAGACCATGGTGACCCTATCTCCTCACCTTTGGCTGCATGAACTTCCTTCACATCACAGAAAATGCCTCTCCTCCTTCCTGGTTGTATCTCAGTGACTGCTCCCTTAACAGCTGCACTTGCTCAGGACTCCTTAACAACTCATCCTGTATGGATTTTTCTTTCTTTGGTGAGAGACATCTTGCATGGGCTGATTCTAAAGATGTTGTTGTGATTTAGTCAGGGTTAAAGCCTCCAGATCGTCAGTGTGTAGGACTAGGGAGAATTTCAGCTTTCATTTAACATGCGAGAGTGTTTTCTAGCCCCTATAGTTGGTGATAAAAACTTGGAAATGTGTCCCCAGAAAACTATAGACTCCAAATCCCAGCAGGCAAATAGAAAGATCTCCCCTTTCTCACCACTCCACATGCAAGCCAAATTATTTTTAAAGTTCAGTATTTAGAAACCATCTTTGCAACTGTGGAACATTTGGGTCTGGCAATCTCCCTGTGCTCTGCCTCCCTCCTGGTATGGAACCTTTCCTCACCAGCTAAGATTAAACCAAGAACCAGGACAGGGGCTCTTAGGTAGACCTAAGCCAGACTGAAGAGAGTGAGATGAGCCTGGAGCAAGGAGTTCAGGCTCCCCGAGCATCCAGGCAGAGGCGTTGCCCCTCCTGGAGCGAGTGCCGAGGGTGAAGTCGCAGGCTGGCAGCCTGCCGCCGCCCTGGGAGAAATCCAGGGAGGGTTTATGTCTGTGGGACCGAGGAATGTGGCGGGCCTCGCTCTGAGGAAAGGAGAGTCAGCTTTGCTGCCAACAGAATTAGGGCTCTCTTCCAGCATTCAGAAACGTACATACTTTTATATATTTGCCACATGGCTTTGCTGCACAGCAGCACATGTGTTGTGGCTGCGCAGCGCTGAGTGAAAAGAGCACCCAAATCAAGGAGTGTTGTGGGTGGGGAGGTGGCACTGGATGGATACTGGGCAGATGGATGGTGGTACCTGAGGTTGGGGAAGAAAGCTAAAAACACTCCTCGTCTTCCAGCCAAAGAAAAGGCTTGCACCTGATTGACTTCATGAAAGAGCAGGAGACCCATCACCAGCACTGATTAGAGATGCAAGGGAAGATCTAGCCTTTGTTTTCTTTCCCTGATTTTGTTATTGTCAGCATGTGCCCTGGTGGTGCTGTGCCCCACTGAACCAGGCAACAAAACCATAAGAAATGAACATAAAGAGCTGACATTGAAATCTGACAAGAGGGGCGAAGGGTAGGAGGAATGAAACACTCCAATTCCAGTCTCAGGTCACCAAAGTCTTGCTCCAGTGGCTTAACTACAAAAGACATCCCTCCTCCTAGCTTAAGTTAACAGGGGGGCAACCATTGGAAAATCAGGCCCTGTTTTCCCACTGCTCTTCTGAAAACAGGCCTCAACATAATTTTCAGCATACATTTGTGCTTAAGATAAAAAATTCTGTAAAAGTGGACATTCTTGACAAACACGCCTATGGTTCATGAATAGTCTTGGAAAACAAGGAGGCAATTTAGGGAGAGTCAGTTCCGAATGCAAAAGAAGGTTTTCCTTGCCATGACCATAGCCAGTATTTGCTCAGCAGAGAAGCAGGTGACACAAGACAATCTGCATGCAGCTGAAGGCTGATGGAAAGCTTGTTTGTGCTCAGCACACTAGAGAAGTTGTTCGGGAACAGTTACGTAAAGATTAGCCCTGTAACGCTGCCAAATACTTTGTGTTATTATGTGCTGTGTTTGTGCCAGGCAGCCCCACATGTCAGAGCTGCCTCACAGGGCAGTTTTAACATGCACACCCACATTTTCAGAGTGCTCGGAAGAATAAAAAAGCCACGGAGGAACCAACTCTGACCTCATTCGCATGGCTGCCACCACCGATTCCCGTCAGCTTGCCTGAGTGCAACCAGTGTAGAGCCGGAAAGGCACATCTACCGCATTTTGGAGATGGCTGTCCTCGCCTCCCCTCCTCCTCCTGACCCATCATGTTTCCTCAGAGAATCCCAGCTGCATGGATAAAAAAAAGTAGCAACTCAACCATGTGGGAGCATACAAATTTAATGTTGGCTAAAGATGAAGGCTGTCTAAATAACACAATGGTTGGAGTTATGCAGGTCATAAGTCTAGGGAGTAAGGAGCTCACAGTGTTTCTTTTCTTTTCTCCCTTGCTCAGTTTTCTTCACAAAAGTTCATTAAACAATGATTCTTTCCCCTTTAAAAATTTATGAATGAATTATGTGTTCATGAAAATGAGAGAGCAAAAAGGCCTGGCCATAGCCAGGCTCAGCACAGTGTAGCAGTCTGCAACCTTCCCCACGTTCCTTCCTCTCCCAACGTACTTCCAGACTGGCCATAGCCAGGCTCAGCACAGTCTAGCAGTCTGCAACCTTCCCCACGTTCCTTCCTCTCCCAACGTACTTCCAGCCTGGCCCAAAACACTACTGCCCATGATATCTACAACTCACAGAGGGAGAGACTTAACAATGATGCGTACAGGTGTTATATGTGTGAGATATACCGCTCCTGGCAGGGCGGGGATGTGGAGCCAAAGACCTAGAGGAAAACGTTCTTTCATTAGTCCAGCAAACACCTTTGATCTGCATTATGCAGGTCTCAGTTACAAGGATGCCACAGCCATAAAGGAAAATCAGAATCTGTCTGAAAATAAAGAGGCTGATTATTTCAACTAGTATCAAAAGTGAGACCATCCTCTTCCAAGTCCTGGATATAGCCACATCAGTGTAGCCTGCCTGATAAGAAAGGAGCAATAAATAACCAACAATAATGACAAATTTTTATACAGCCTTTTTCATGGGCAGGTTTCCAGTACTTTACAAAATAGAAAACTAATCTTAATTCCCCACTCATATTCTGTATCTCCATAGAACTGCTTTCTCTTTTTAATTTTTTTCTTTTAATTTTAAATATATTTTCTACATTTATTTCTTTACTGGGCCTTCTTTTTATTTTCTTACTTTTTCTTTTCCCTCCTCTTTATTCTCACCTAGCTTCAGTTTTGGAATTTTTGTAGTTTAAGTAGCTCTCCAGTTTTTCTAATATTCTACCTCTTTTCATTACTTTGTATTCCTGTGTCCACTCTTTTCTATTCATTCTATTCTTTGCCCTTTCATCTTCATCCCTTCCTCTTTATCCATTGTCTTCTCTCTTCATCCCCTGTGATGGTGATTCTTTTTCCTTCCTAGCTTGGTTCTCAGTCTTCTTCTGACACCCCATTCCTTACTGTGATCATTTCACATGCTCCATTCCCTTTGTCTTCCTCTGCTGTTATTATTCTTATTTATATAATTTACTGCAATAGTTCCCACAGATCTAATCTTGGGTGGGTTTTCACCACCATCACGATCAACCTTCTCAGTGTTCTGTTTAAACAGTCAGGGGCATTCCCTGTCTCAAACATCTCTTTCCTAGCTCTTGTTTTTACATCTGTGGATATGGCCTAGATGGTAATGGAAATGTTAGGATTAGCTTGTCTTTTCAGAATGTTGGGAGAATAGGTTCTGTCTCAAAGGCAGTCTGTCCTGGAGTCTGCAAGGAAGGGGCCACACCGTGACATGGTCTCCAGGAAGAAAGCCAACTCATTTATTGCAAAGTACCTGCCAGGAGTTCCAAAGGACACAAATTCCTTCCACAGCTCCAACTCTTCCATGGTCAGGTTGTCAGTTAACTGCAGATAGAAAACAAGCAGAGTACAGACTGTCTTCACAGGCTGGGTGGCTGCCATCAGCAGTACTCTTCTCTAGGATTGCCCTCGAGATAAAGACCATAAGTGCAGATATCTGGGCACACCTGGCACAGCAGACTCCACTTGAATAAGGATAATCCAGCCAGAACAGGAGACAGAATGACTCAGAGCACCTCACAGATGGAAAGCGAGACATTTTTCTGGTACTTTTGAAGGGGTAATCTGATAATAATTAGGTTTAAATAAAGAAAAAAAAACCACCACCACCACCACAAAAACCAACCAATCAACTAAACAAACAAAAAACCACCCCCAAACACAACACTGTGGAGCTTTCTGGGCTGCAGAGGGAGTAGTTCAAGCTGCTTTTCCCTGTGGTAAGGTACAGTTTCATGGAAGTCCCCAACTCACTGAATAGTGTTTTTAGGAGGTGACTCTTTTTTTTGTGGATTTTTGTCTTTCAGAAACTGAGCCTCAGAGTTTTGCTGGATGGGTAAGGTATCCAGGACTTCGACAGAAGAGACAGCACCTGCTTTTTTCTAGAAGGATAAAATGTAGATGACGACTAGTCGTACCACCACCAAAGGGACTGGGACAGGTTGAAATTCCTTTACTTTGACAGACTGCATTTTGTGTCATAATGATGAGAGGTCTTCAATCCAGAGGGCTGTGAAAGTCCGAGGAACAAAATGAAAAAAAGGGAGAGGTTTGGAGTGACATGAGAAAAAACGTGGCTGCTGGAACACTGAAACAACAGGGAGGGAGAGGGAGAAGAAATGCAGAGAGCAGAAGGAAACTGAGAGCGGTAGAGTTGTTTAAAAAAGTGTTACTTATGGAAAAAATAGATCCAAAAACTGGTTTTGCAGTTACTGTTTATTTCCTCTTCTTTTAATTTCTTATTCTTTCATCTTTCCTTTTTGAAGGCAAATGGATCATAACAAATAAGTGTGAGCTTATCAGGTCTCTGGCCATGTGCATGGTTATGACCTGGTCAGAACTTTTTGGCCAGAAGAGCTGGTAACACTGACATATATTTAACGCAACCTTTTTGTTTTCAGTCACCAATATCTCTCACAGACTTGTTCCATCTTCAGATGCATTTATATTAACTTGGCTGCTTCCACATGCTTCTGTCTTTTTTGTACCAAATGATGGCTATTTATACACTTTCCACACATGTATGGGAGGATAAATGAGAGGCTTCAGCCAAAGCTACACTCTCTGGCCAGTAGCAAAGAAATTTTTTTGATATCATAATTATCCCTCCTGTTCTGTGTAGTATGTGTGACTTTTACCCAGGAATTTTGAAGGTCACTAAACATCCTGGGGAGCAGATCCACAGTCATTCTATAGATCAGAACAATGGGAAGACTGGCTTGTTTGTTTGGGGGTTCTTTTGGGGGAAAGAAGTTTTGTACTAATACTAATGTTTGATGCCACTAGCAGGGAAATGTATTCGTGCTGTGCATTCTTAGATGTATGAAAAATAGATCAAGTGGGTTTTTTTTATTATTTTGGAAGGAGAAAGAAAGAAAAAGAATGAAACATTATATTTGAAATGTTTGTACATTTTTAAACAGAAAACCCCAACAAGCCCATACTCCTATCAACCTGTAGCTCAAATTATTAAGTTAGCATAGAGCATTAAAAGAAGCACAGTTATTACTGTGCTAGTGATGGATTGGGAAGGGGGAGGGAAATTAAAGGAGAAAAACAATTATTTACATGTACCCTAGTTTTGACATTAAAATGGCGATTTTTTTCTGTTAAATGTTGATGTGCACAAAATCATAGCCAAGTCTAAACACCTTAGTCATGGCAGGGGGTTAAAAAAGAGAATATTTGAGAATAATGTGAATTAAAAAGGCAAGTTAGTTTAAATTTCTGTTTGGTAGGGCCTGAGGCCTACAACTCCAATGGGAATACACTGTAGCCGGAGGGCTGATGAATGCCCCTAATGAAGTTGGACAACCTGGAATACATGCATAAAATGATTTTAAATATTGATATGATGTCATTGTGTGACTGAAGATATTGAAATGTTAATTTTCAGAGCTAGACAGGTTGTGTCTAATTTATTATAGGGAGGGGGAATGATTATTTACATTTTTTAATGTACCAATAAAGTAATTATGGGATTTAAGGACAGAAAAAATATTCATGTTTCTTGGAGAGCAAAAACGCATGTTACGATGGAAATGACTTAGAGGAGCTTATACCAGCAGATGTTAAGAAATATGCTTTCCCTTTTTTTTCCTTCCAGATAATTGAGGTAATACATTCATAAACTATGTAAAGTAAAAGGACCCTTTGACCAACGTTAATTATATTTAACCCACTCTATGCATAGTAGAAAGAACAGCTTAAATATATCACTGGGGACAACTAACTCACCCATATATTCTGGATGTGTCTATTATAACATTTCTATGACATTGCCTGGTTTTCAGAAAAATTCTTACCGTGAAGAAGAGGAGACGTGGTGTTATAATGGTACGTTCAGTTCCATTGTGATATGAAAGTTTTTACGGAGAATGCCTCAGGGCATCTGTCTGCCTTGTGTGTTCAGTATTACGGCTGTATAACACACAGAGGTGGAAGTGTATTAAAGGCAGAGCCATTGCAGTCTGCTGGAGGTTGCTGGTGCTAAGGTCCAATCCTGATGATCCCTAGACCAACCCAAAGAAAAAAATTCTTTGCAAAAATTGCCTAGGCTATTTCCTTCACTTGTTCCTTTGTTCCCAGCTGATATTTCTGCTTGCAAAGAAAGAGGACTTAGATTTTACTTAAACTCTAGTGCAAACTGAAGCAGCTCCTTTATACATAACGGCGTTTGGGGAGTGATTTTCTGTTTCTCTAAAGCGTAGGTTTGGCATGATCCGCACTTATGATATCTGCTAGCAAGCAGGAATGAAAACTTTCTCTTCTCTCTGATCCCATGCCTGCCTTTTACATCAGCGGTTTACAACAATTTAGCACAGTTAAGCACATGCCTAACTCAAAGCATCTCACTGAGGCTGTATCTCTGCCCAAAGATGGGTAACCTCATGCTGAATCATGACCCACATGATTGCAGACAATGTAGCATCAAATAGGTCCTTTGAAGGAGATACACACTGTGCTCTTGTGTTCCACTAACCAATCACAGACACTAGAAAAACAGCCCATGAGATGGGCAGGTTTTTTTCTGTGTCCAGCCTTGAGGTAAGCTCCAAAGAGGGCAAAATGCTTTCGGGAATGCAATGGCAAGATTGACAGAGAAGCCCTCTTCTTCTGAACGCCCTTCCTCTTCCTGCAGTGGATATACCAACAGTGACTGGATGGGCAAATGATGCAGAGGGAGGAAAACCTTGAAGCCTGAACTCAGTCATCAAATATATAAAGAGCTAGAAAACATAAAGGGAATGGAGGTATGGCTGAGAACAAAGCATATGTGAGAAATTTACATTTTTTAGTAAACAAGATAGGTGATTGTGGAAGTCTTGACAGAGATGTGTAAGGTCACAAACTGCCCAGCACAGACACTGATTACTCCTCTTCCCACATCATCAGAAGGAAAGAGCACCCAATAAAGTGAGCAAGAACCACATTTACAACAGACATTTTTCCCCACAGCACATAACTGTGTAAATTTTCAGCTGCAACATGATTATTAGAGACCAAAAAACTAATAGATTTGAAAAGATTTGTTGCTAAGCATGAGAAAACTGTCAGCTGTGCCCCAGCTAAGTTCCGTGTAGTTACTCTTATCAAAGCCTGAAGAATGTAAGAAGTGCTAAATTAGGAAAGAAGACGTTAGAAGAAAGAATAACAAGGCAGCAAGAAAGCAGATAAAGAAAGACTGTACCATCCTAGACTAGAACCAATCAGGTCCCCTGAGGGGTGCATGCAGGGTGTGTGGACAATGTGAAGAGTCCAATCAGGTCATGCGTGATCATGTGAATGACACTTAGAGAAATGTATAAGAATAGAGAAATGTAAACAATAGAGAGATTCCTGCATAATCATATTGATTCATTGTCCAAAAGTCTCGTTTTCCCAGAAAGATTAGAGAAATTTGTAGAGCATAGCTTACTAAGTCTGGATATAACCTCTGATTCAGGAAATTGATAAACCATTGATTGTCAGTAAAAAAAATCACTTTACATGTCTCCTGTTTCCACTTGTTGTCCCCTAAGCGTCCACTCTTGCTAATGCCAGACACTGAACAGTGCTAGAGAGGCTGCCCAGCCTCTTACAAAGCTGTATAAGGCACACACAACATTCAGACATGTATCAATATATCTCTACCACCTAGTCACTATAGAGTGAGCTGATTCTTGGCATTCACAACACATTTCATCCAAATGGGAGCAACTGTCAATGGAGAGTGAGTGTCAACAGAGAGAGAGACTAAGAGCCTGTACACGAGACACAGGGAAGTGTCTCTACAGGCTCACTCCTGGTGCATGGGCATGTGAAGCTCCACAAGCACATTCACAGCTTGCCATAGTCCCCAGTCCTTGTTCCTGCATCCCCAGCTTCCCTGAATAGCCATATTTCACAGCACATTTCAGCAACTATTTACTTCCTGGTAACTGACACAGTTATTTAAAACTAATTTCAATTAAGAAATGGATCAGATCTCATGATAGTTCCAGCTACCCTCTTTTCTGAAGTGGCTGCCCTGGAAGAAGCACTGGTTGGATCTCAATTTGGTAATCAAATAGCCAAACTGTTTGATTAGACTATATCAAATTAGTTGCCATTCACCATCTGACACCCTCAACTAATGCCTCCTGCCACTAATTGACTTTATTTCCACTTCCTTTAATGTGGCTACCTGTTTTCAAGCTGTTAACTGGATTTACATGCCTTTCAGCTTGGTCCTTCTGATAATATCCTGCATCCCTCCTGCTCTTTACCTATCCCTACCAGCATCAGTCCTCTCTTCTCCCACCCCTCTTTTGTCTTACTGTGCTTCTATTCTTAAGCTTCACCTCTCAAATAAACATGCAGCATTGTTTTGGCCACAATACAGTTAAATATTAAGTGAATTTAGTATGAAAAGGTAGGTGAGTCCTACCTTTGAGTAGAAAAGTATCCCAAACAGAAAAAAAAATAAAATAAAAAAAAATAGCCTGGGCTGACTGAGTGAAGCTCCCTTTGACCGCAGGGAGCTTCCTAAACTTCACCCACTCAGGCTTCAGGGGTGGAGCCTGGCCGGCAACGGGGAATCACGCCTGAGTCCTGCACATCCTAAGTTCAGCCCTTTTTAACGTGGCTACTCAGAAATACCTCCTCCCCTGTGCCTGCGTCATGCACTCACTGCCCAGGGGCATGGAGCAGAGGTGAGAAAACCCAGAGAAAAACTCAGCTGGGACAGAGCACTTCCAGGGTGCTGGTGCCCTTTTCTCTCTTGGAATGTCTAATGTGCTACAGCTTTGCCTAGGAACCGCAGAACACACTCCAGGTTTTCCAGCAGAGCAACCCCCAGGCAGCTGGAAATGGTGCAAGCAGAGCTGAGAGTGCTCCACGCCCCTCCAAGTCGTGCTGAGTAACAAAACAGCCTTGCCCTCTCTGCTTCTGAGTGACAGAGTGGCTACACACACCGTCTGCATCAGGCTGTCCCCTGAACATGGCTTGAGACTTTTTAGGCTAATGAGTATCACTCACCATTCATAGAAAGTTTGACTAGAAAATACACATTGCCATGAAAAACAACTGCACATTAGCATTTTTCACTGCTAGTAAGGGATACAAAGAAATTTCAAGAGCACTGCAGCAATGACAACTTTTCCTGGGAAGAACATAAGCATGGAGAGAGAAACTTTTTTTCTTTTTTGAAATAGAGCTTTGAAATCCTTCTAAATATCAACATTATTTTAAAATGTTGTAGCATTTCTAAAACAGAAATGTGATCTTAGCTGTCTAAAATTGCATTCATGAAACAGAAAAGTGGCATTGTGTCAATGCTCTTAAAATCTGAAGGAATAAACTTTAATTCATTTTTTCGGATTAAAAAAAGTCTGAATACAATTGTAATTCAGAGTAGGTGGAAATATGTTTTTCAATTCACATGTAACTCTTTAACACTTTTGTACTGTAACATATACAATTCCAATATTATGTAATGTATTTTCATTCCCCTTTTACAGAAAAAGAGAAAAACTTTCTACAGTATGGGTCAAAAGAAGATTCTCATTCCTAAGCTTCCTAAAGAATTGTGTTCACTCACTCTATCTTTTTTATGTGTATAAAAGTCACTTCTTTATTTGTTTTCTGCTAACCAGTAATCATCATTAGGAATGATGGACAATAGGATTTGACTGAAGAGCTGCAAAATTTTTAGAATACATTTGCAAGGCTGATTTAAAAATCACATAGTATAACATATATTACAGCATATTGTCTAGGTCGCCTTAGAAGAAATCATTGATACAACTGAGTGAAACAGCACTGGTCTTGATGGAATAGCATTGGCACAAAAGAAATAATGCAGTAATGCACTCCCAAGAATTGAGAGCTAATAGAGAGCAACATAATGGATATTACCCAGGATGTAATATCCTTATTCTCATACACATCACTTCATTTCACATCAGGATGCAGACAAGCTCAGAAGAGAACTTGTGGGAGGAACGGGGGAGGATGAGGGCCAAGGGTTTGTCCGTGAACAGATGAATCTGATTCACCAACAAAAGCTGTCAGGCCTAAGTGCAAGGCACAGATTCGGCAACACTAGCTAAGAATTTTAAGAAACTCTCTAAAGCTGACCAGTTTTCCAGCACTGCAGATCTGTTCTTGGGTTTTCTTCCTTCTCTTCCTTTCTCATCTTGAGCAGGAAAGACCCATGATGGTAAATGTCTGAGGGCAGTAACCCTAGAGACAGATCTGAACTGGTTCAAACAACTGTTGTTCACTCCTGAGAAAATTGTTTGGATCTGGATAATTCAGCAAAAGAACATCTGGGGGGACTTCTAGGCACATTCATTCCACTTACCTGTGTTGCTGTTGTGCAACAGTCCCACTATGCTATAACTTCACAGACTAATAGCCCCTATTCCAGAGCTTTCACCAAGTGCTCATGGTCAAAAAATGCAAAATTACACTGAAAGAGGGAAGGGTAGGTTTCTTGGTCTCTGTAAGTTCCTATAGTTGCCTAGTGCTTGCTTCCCAACACCTATCCTGTAAAAAACTCAGATTTCTGAATCACAGACTTCAGAAACTTAGTTTAAAATTGTCACTCATTTACCACACTTTCACTGAAATGGTTTCTGTGCATATGTATGTGCATGTGAGTACCCATATTCCCCTGTACTTGCGTGATCTGAATTTTTTTCATGTTGTAGGACTCATGTCTGCGTCTCTGTTGTCCTGCATCTTCAGGCAGGCATTTGTCTCACTGGGATGCAGATGCTAAACAGCACTATTGCTATCAGGCACTGTCTCATGCCCACACTGAACTCACCTAAATGACTGCATAAGATGCACAGCAAAGGACAATCAGCCCCCAGGTTTCTGGGAAAAGTGCATACCTCTCGATTCTCCCATTGATTTGTCAGGAGATGTATACTCAAGTAGATGGCTCAGAAGAGGATCCTTTAGGAAGAGTGTGGTCAGATTGACCTCACTTTCACTGAGCTGACAGCCTTGTGAAGAAAGTTAAACTGAATATCAAAATCATCAGCAAAAACCTCCTCTTTCTTTGATTGTACAGTTTAAGAGGAGCCATTCGAGCTCAATTTATTCTCTACACAGGAACTTCATTGATTATCTCAGACATTCATGCAGGAAGGAAGATGAGATAAGAAAGTTCTTTTTTTTTTTTAAGTGATTGCAAGATGGAGAAAACTGCTTTGTGAGTGTAATATATACCATAAAGTTCCCTTTGTGTAATCTGCTACTGAAAAGTGAGAAGAGTTTACCTTTTCTGAACAAAAGAAACATTAGGGATGGGCTGATGATTACTAAGGGCAGAGATATGAATACTACGATTAGGGTATATGTTCAGATATAAGATTAGCATACAAAAAAAAAAGTTTTCCTGGGAAAAATACTGTGGAAGTTCTGCCATTGTCTTGCATTGTCAATCACTAACAGCAGGAAAAGAGACTGATCACTATTCTTTTTTTTTTTTCCAAAGGATATTCTGGTTTTATCTTAGGCTATCAACCATAATAGGGATTTCCACTGACTTTGAAAGGGAATCAATCCTGATTCTAGAGTGCTGCCATGAATGGAGATGGGTATTCAGGTATGTTCTACCAAAGTCAAATGAACACTCCACCAGTCCCACTCCAGTAGGAACTGTGGGACTGCAGACTTGAGCTCTAGGAGCACAGAGAGGCACTGCAGCTCTTCTTCCCTCACTGGTAGGTTACTGGAAAGGATAAGGAAGCAACCTGTGTTTTTTTATCTGAACTTTGGTGGTTGCAGTGTGAATTGAGAGGATTAAGTATGAACATACCCTGGGAGAGTCTGTGCTCTTAAGTCAGTTGCTCAAATGCAGGTATTCCCTTAGCAGAAATCACCAAACTCCCCAAGGAGTCAAAGCATGCACTTTCACATCAGGACAGTTCCTGTGCATTGATTGATGCAGAAATTTTCAGTTTATGGATTTCTTGGGTCCATTTACAGAGTAACAGAAATATCTTCAAAGGCAGCCTCTTATGCAGGCAAGCTTTTATGGTCACACACTTTAAAAATGCTGTTTCAGCTGAGGACACCTAAATATTGTGTGGAGAGAAACTGGAGTGGATAAGACTCAGTCAAAACGTCTTACTGCTTTTTTGATCTCAGGATTGCTGTGTGTCATTCTAGTCCTCTGGTACAAGCCAAGGTGACATGTATCAGTCATGAGTGGCACTAAAATGATGCTACAATGGGTGCTTTTATTCAAAACACCTCTGCTGACAGCAGCTGAAGTCTGGCATGGGGGCCCCTGGAATAGCTGCGCCAGAAAAATAGCAACACCTCAGCCGTCCATCACTAGCTTTAAGTATCCTTTTGAAAATACCTGAAAAGAGATTAATCTCACCCATATCTTAAAAAAAAAAGAGTAGTATCTCTAATGTCACTGCTAGACAAACATGAAATAAACCAGCAGAAACATTCTTACTTCACAGGACATTTCAACAGGGTCTCAACAGAGCTGGATGTGGCTACTTTAGGAATTAACAGCTGCAAAAGCAAGTTGAAGCATGTCTCAGAGAGGAGCTAAGCAGATCAGCATGGGTACACCTCCTCTATACCTGTTTATGCTGGTGTTAGATTTTGATGTAAGTATAGAAGCAAGGGACTTTTGAATTCTAATATCCTCTCTTACATGAACCCTTTTGGCCTTGGGCAAATTTCCTAACTTTTTTGACTCCTATTGTTTATCTTTACAAATGCAAATAAAACTATACCACCTATGTCATATTAGTGCTGAGTGTTTGTATACTGCTACTGATTTTAACCACAGATTTATGCAGAAGAAGTATTTCCCAGAAAGAGCTTGCTGCATCATGACACACCTTTTGAAAGCTCAGTACAAGGTAGAATATTCACATTTTGCATTTCTCTGGCACATGTATGCAGGGTGGGATGCTTTCTAATATTTATTTTCTCCCAAATGCTCTGAAGCTGACAAATCAGGCATTATTAAATAGACACTTTAAAAAAATTACTCAGCTGCTAAACCAATCACTGTAGGTTGCAGCTCAAAATGAAGTTGGAAATCTGCACCTTTTAATAAAACAATCTGCTTGAGAGCTGATGATATTTGGTTATGGAATTTATCTGTAAATATAATTAAAAATTCAACGAGAGAGTGCTCTGAACTGAGGGGTAAATATTCAGCACGATGCAGAGTGCTCAAGCTACATGATTCCTATTATCGTTAATGGGAGTCCTACAGCTAAATCCCTAAGCATCATGCTAAAAATTTACCCCCTAGTGTTTGCAGATGGAACAAAAGGATTATTGTACATACCAGCAGAAAATAAAAGTTACCATTGACATTTTGACCAGAAAGCTTCCATCAGGATTGATCAGTGAAAGACTTAGCCTACTAATTCTCTCACAGACAGCTTCTTTGGGGTTTCTCCCATCTGAAAAGACATTCTTGATTTTTATTTAATTCACTTCTATTTACTGATTTTCATGTCATTATATCTCTGAAATTCTTCTCCTTCTGGTTTCCTACCATAACACTTCTCTTTGCTTCACACCAGGTTTCCTGGCTTCAGCGTGCACAAATTCAGGTCCCTGAACCTTAAACATAATGGACCTAAGGACAGAAGAAAAGTACCTATGCCAATGACCTTTCGGCTGAGTTAGCTGAATGTGCAAATTTACCCAACAATAAAATGCTGCACGGGACTTTGGGGTGATTAAAAAGTTGAGGGGGGAGGGGAATTCACTCAGGCAATTTTACTTATGGTTTGCACCTTCTGCTCTTGGGTTGAGGCTGTCTACAGGACTCTTGCCCCTGAGATGTCCCTACCCTGCTGAAATCAGTGTCAGTTCAGGAGTCTGAGCCTGATCCTGCCAGCAGATTTATCAAGCACCAATTGATTAGATATGGGCTGGAGCAAAACAATGTGATCCCTTCACTTTCCTAGAGCTTTTTGATAACATTTTTTTAAATAATGGAAAAAATGCTTCTGTCCCATCTTTTAAATGTATACATATATATATACACACATATACATAACTAAATGAGAGGAAACCTCCCATTCTTTTAATTTCCAGTCTTTGCATATTCTAATGCAAAAATAGGCAAATAGGCAAAAGGAGTTGTTTATCATTTGTAGACCATTCTGCAATCCTGAGTGAATTTTTATGGGTGAGTTTTAAAACCCTCAACAATAGGGGCTTATAATGGAAACACTGATAGACTGTTATTATAGTGCTGGTCATAAATACAATGCAATTTCATTTTATATAACATTCTTCATACAAAATATCACAAAATGTTTTACAGTAAGAATCAATTGAAAGCTAAAGCAAAGGGAAAGGGAATTTGAAGGCAAAATTTCATTGACTTGACCAAAGGAGAAAAATTCCTTTCCAAATTACACAAGTAAAAGTCCAAAATTTCTTCTGCCCAAACTTTGTGTAGAAAGCTGTTCGGAGGATGAGAATACCTACAAAACAATGTGCTCTTCTCTCAAAAATTCAAGATTTCAGCTCTTAGTTCCACTCTTTATATATTCGTGAGGCTCCATTACATACCTTGGCAAGGCCCTTCATTAGATAGTCTGGCAGGATCAGACTTTAAGTCTTGAATTGTCACTGATTTCCACAGGGCTAAGGGCACCTGACAGCTTGTAGCCTCATAGCCCCGACCCAAGAAGAGCAGAAGGTGCAAAGCAGCAAAGAATTAAGTCACTTGTGCGAGTTCCCCTCCCCCCCTCAAATTTTTAATCACCCCAAAGTCCCCTGCAGCATTTTATTGCTGGGTAAATAATATAATGAAAAAGTGCCTACATGACACAAGCCACATGGGCACAGACAGCTATTAAAACTGAAATGATTTATTTCGTAACAATCCGAGGTAGCACACTTTAACTCTAGGTATAGCAACCCCTCCATTTCTGCTTGCCTCATTTGCATAAGTAATTGACAGCTTGTTAACAGCTCATTAGGAACACTGAAAACCATGTGACAGATACAAACCTAGTGCTAGAGGGGAGAAAATCTGTGAATTACAGTATATTGAAAACTCAATCAGATTCAGAATTACAGGTCACAACACAAGTTGGTTATTTTATTAGGTTAAAAAAATTAAAAGGTTAACATACCATTTTTTGACCTGTATTTTTAAGATAGCAGGCTTCAAGGTAATTAATTAAGAATCTGATTGTGAAATGAGCTACTCTCTGCTGCCATGGGTAGGTTTAGGAATGGTACAATGTTAATACAGCAGGACAGATAATAATTGCTGGAAATTAAAAAAAAAATCAAAAAGTCTTGATACAGTATTCAATTTTAGTTTGGGAATATACCCTCTTCAAGAAAGCAAGTAACTTCCAGACACTGCAATCTAATATTCTGTAACTGAGAAAAATATGAGGAATAATTTGATTTTAGTCTATAAAAAGAAGATAAGTGTTCTGATTTGCACACTCTTGCTATCTGTAAATTTTGATGGGGTTTTTTTTAAGGACATTTAAATATAAACAGTGCAAATAACGGTTATATCAGCAAATCTACTTTTTGTATTAAACACACAACCCCCATAATCTTGCTTTTCTAGCACTGTTAGCAGAAATAGAGTAACGTGTGGAAATAAAATTATCTTCTTGCAAAAACTCTCCCTGTCTTTGAAACCGGATATGGATTCCCTGTAACTTGAGTGACATTTGCTGATGAGGACAGAGCTGGCCAACTGCACACTAGTCTGTATGTAAACTAGTAAGCCGTGTGACTTCAGATCTTCTTTCAAATACCAGGGGTTTATAGATTCCTCCCTCATCCTTCTGAAAAAGCATTAATAAAATGTGATCAGATCTTAAACTCTTGACTATTTGGCAAGAGAAACAACAATGTTAAGGTGTGGGATTATCAAAATCCCCGAGTGCTTGTTCATATGGAGGGTTGTACTGTTTCAGTTCAAGAGGTGCAACTGCTGCAATATGGATGCATATGTTATTTAGATAAGTCCCATAAAAATAGCTTCTGATAGAGTGTCTTATCTGAAATCATGGATCTACTTCAGTACTACGAATACAGCCATATGACTACGGTCCTCTGGCTGGTAGGGATAAAATCTCCTTGTGTAGACATGGTTTAAGAGTGATTAATGAATCCGTGACCTGTGGTACAACAAAAGTCACATTTGTAAGTCACTTCAGCACTTTTGAAAGCTCCATCTTTAGTCTTCATTACAAGGAACGCCAGTAGGGCCGTTGTGCCCCCTGCGTTAATTACACCGACTCCTGCACCGATGAAGTTACTCTGTTGTAACTACAGCAATATAAACTTCTAATGCAGACACGCTCCAACGGAATAAAGAGAGTTTTACACATGGTACAAATGACCCCAGATTTACACTGAGCTTAGGCAAGGCATGATTCACATACACTGAAGAAAATTTAGCTCATATCTTGCCCTTGAGCCCATACCAACTGAAGCGTTTTGTCTAGGGAGAAAGTCAGTGCATGACTGGTGAGAAGCAGTACCAACAGTCAAAGTTCAAGATCACAAACCAAGCCTTCTAACATGGCAAATAAAAGAGATGGTAAACTCACCACAAGTGAGAATAAGGAATTGGTAAAACCTAAAATTCCAAACCAAAAATCAATGGATTTTACCTATATGTTCTTTCCTTTGACCATAATGGTACAAACTGCAATGCAAATACCGTGTTCGACAATAGATCTTGCACTTGATTACTGAACCAGACATCTCAAAAAAAAAAGGGCTTGATCTTGGGTTTTTTCCCATGTCACACTTCATTCCAGTATATGGCTTGTATGACAATGTTCTTTGAGGCCTGGACTTTGTTTTGAAGTCCTTTTATTTTACCCTCCTTGATTTTTTCATGTGAGAATCCCACTTTGATTTGGTTCCTGTAGGTCAAAAGATGAACACTGAAAATCAGTGCCTTCTTTCAAAACGCAAATCAGTTTCCAGTTAGGCTGGACTGAATTGCAGCTGAAATTCTGGGAATATATTCTTTTTCTGTATTAACCACTCAGTCAACCCTTGTAAGCAAATGACATGATTAAAATGAAGATTGAACATTTTCTGTAAATTAATTCTCTGACTTATGACAAGAGTCTTCTAGCTTTCATTAACTTAAGTGCTGTTTCCTGAGGACCCTTATTTTTACAGTTTCTAATCTACAGTTCTGTAATGACCTGGTCTCAGGAACATATTATGCCATATTTCGCATCCCTCAGTCTTCAAGCAAGGGGCATACAGGCTTTTCAAAAAAGGAAATGGGCTGCCTCACTTTGGCATCCAGCTTATGAGCTCATAAGTTTTTGCATTTTGCTACTGAGAGTTCGTTATGGCAAATCCATAGCTGCAGTCCTCTTGACTGCATAACAAGACTTCTGGTTTCAGTATCAGTGATGAAAAGTCTTCTTCCAGCTCTTTAATAGCTCCTTATTCTTGGAGCACACCTTTCCTTACAGAGATCATGTTGCCCATCACTTCACACTGCTGTTAACTAAAGATTCATTTCCAGAGTGCCAGCCTACCACAAACAAGCTGCTTTGGCATCCAGATGTCCAAGTGCAGTACTATACTTAGGGAACAGAAGTTACCTGGAAGTCTCTTTAGGAAGCATGGGGTAGAGTTTTGGGTGTACCCCTGTGTGACACTGTTGTTTTGAGTAAAACTATGCCATTCTTCATCTGTTCTCTAGTATCTTTATACAGCCCTTGCCACAGTGGCAAATACATTTGCTCACTGCCTTTCCTCTAGTTTTTCAGTTTCCAACTGTGATTTTAGGGTGACCTTAATGCACAGGTAGTAAATATCATATTAATTTTATTTTTTCAGCTCTTTCCTATCAATATACATTGTTTATGTTTGACTATTGACAACAAAATTTAATAAAATATACCTGTAAAATTAATTCCTTCCTTTTCTTCTAGTGCAGTGCTAAGTAATAAGAACCTTATATATAGGCTTCTAAAGGGCAATACTCTCTGCTGTCAGGATCACTACCAAATACATCTTTTTTTACATGGTTGGAATGTGTGTGTAAGTGACACTGTGGTTTTTAACCTCAAACTTGCAAGTCCATTCTTCAGGTATCCCACCTCCTTTCAGCTTTATACATGTCATGCTTTCTCAAATATTCTTCCCATTCAAACAAATAATGCAAATAGCTGTGATGTGTGCAAAGCCTGGGTGAGATAGCGTTCTTTCAAAGCTTGGGAAATAAGACCGCATTGCAGTACTGACTGATGAATTGATAAAAGAACAAATGAGAACTTTCTTAGAAGATCTGAGCATCCAAATTTGCAAAAGCCACAAGATATCTTGCAACGTCAGAAGTCACATTGTGAGATTTGAGTTTTGTTTCGAGGGAGGAGAATTCAATGGTGGAGCAAATTTTGCATGTGTTCTTTCATAAATTATGACATCATCACATCAATTTTACAGAGTGACACCCTGCAGACACCCTAACCATTTTGACTTTGAGCACCTTGCAAAGTACAGCAGTTCTTTAATGAAATCTGAAATGATGATGTAACTGTAAATGCTGTGTGTTCTAGGCATAAGAATAAATCATGCAAAACAAACTCTTTAAGTTGCTGTGTCTATGTAGGTAATACACAGCAGGCAAGTTTAAATTATAATCAGATCCATAAGTGACATTTTCTCTAGACTATTATCTTATGTTCTGCTGCACTTCTACTGGACATTGCTTCCTATATAAGATTGTTTTACTTATGAGGTTCTGAGAGCAGAGCATATGAAAGAACAACAAAGAGAAGCAGAAAAAATGCCAAGCTGCAAATAAGCTACAAACAGGGAAGGGTTGTGAAAGCATGTCTCTGAAGCAGTCCACCTACAAATGTTTGATTATGTTCTTAAATATGTAGATACACTGGAAATACCTCTGTTTATACTCACTAGCATAGCTGATTGGATAAATGTATAAAGAAATAGCCAGGTGTTCAACCATCTTTCCAGCCTTTGAAAACATTGCCATTCCAGAGAAGTTCAGTTAGCACATCTCATACATACACAGATTTGGAAAAAAATTACGTATTTTTAATTTTTTTAGTAACTTTGCTATAGATCATGCATGCTATCGTGTGTCATAAATTAGAGCTAGACTTTGCCTGGTTTTATCCACAAAACTTCTGAGCCACTGCACTAAAGTTCCCCATGCCTCACTAAGCACCACAGGGGCATGTAAAACAAAAGCAGATGGAGCAAGCATAAACATAGATTTTACATATATTAACACAAAAAAAAAAAAAACCAAAAAAATTTTAGCCTTTAGTACACCAAGCCAAAACCAAGAAAAGTAACTTAATTTATGAGATAGACGGAATCACTCAGGCTTCTGTGTCTTTACTTTTGTTATAGAGTCAAACATACCATTTCTTTTCTTAAGCTCCTTTAGTAACTGAAATTACAGTAGCAGAGTGAGACTCACCATAGCAAACCTATTCACTCACTGGAAAAAATCCGAATGCATCCATATATGATGCATCAAAAAAACAATCAAAACAATCCTATACTTCTACGTTGCCCTTGTGTGGTGCAGTTGTATGTATGTATGGCTTTCCCCAACATGCACGCAGATAATACGGTCTTAGGACTCCATAAGCAATTGTTTACTAATTACTGTCTTACATCAAACATGGGTTATTATTTCAAGGTAATACTTCTATATATACCAGCTTTAAATGCATGCATATTTTTAGGATGGGTGTGTTTATGTATATGAATTTATGTTTATGCCTGTATGACTGTTTATCTGCACACGTCTATTTCTACACACAAATACACAAAATCTCTGCTTCAA
This sequence comes from Monarcha castaneiventris obscurior, assembly GCA_026261815.1. NCBI lineage: Eukaryota > Metazoa > Chordata > Aves > Passeriformes > Monarchidae > Monarcha > Monarcha castaneiventris. The sequence goes on from JAMPIT010000894.1 coordinate 13,625,376, forward strand.
GTACAAGGCTACAGAAAAACACCTTCTTTTGCCATCACCTACATGTACTACATCCCTCAGTACTCAGTTACACTGCTGATGGGCTGCCATTTTCTTTCAATTCCCTTCCTGAAATCTTGGAGGCTTCCAAAGCCATTTTTTTAATGTGGCAGGTGTGGAAAATCTAAAGCACCTCTGGTATATTGGACATAAAATTTTTGTCTTGTCATCATTTGCTAACTCAGCTTCAGTGAAGGAGAGGTGTATTACTGTGACTGACCTAAAAGTGGAGGATTAGGTCCTATGAATATTTCAGCAGAGATTCCTGGACTGGGATATCTCTATCCAGAATTGTTCTTAGCTCCACACATCACAGCAGAAAGTCCTAATAGTGCTGTTGTATAGAGTTAGTGCTCATTCAGATTTTTTTTTAAATCCCTACTCTCATTAGGAATATATCTAATTAAAGGTCATTTACCCCCCACCTGGGAGCCCCTTGTGCTTGTCTGAATGAAACAGTTCAAAACTCTGTCCCTTTCCACTTCCATTTCATTCAAGTAACGACAGGGTTAAATTGCTAATAGAGGTTTCATGAGGTCTGCCAGAGCCCACTCTCCAACACTTACATCTGTTCAACAATTATTACAGCATTTTTGTCATAAAAAATTCAACACCCTGAGTGTCGTGCTAGCAAAACCTGAAAATTTATGCAGTGAATAGAATAGCTAATTTCTCTGAGGAAATGCAGGGGGGAAAATTACAGATTTAACTTAAATTCTCAAGTACTGTAGAGCACACATCTGACTCCCTCTTTAGGTTTTGTCACCATGTATAAGTAGGAATACCATCTACAGTAGATCAAGAAACCTTTGCAAAGCAAATTTATGCCTTCGAAGAAACAATGCTTAAAACTCAGAAGGGGGCTGTACTGGTTTCATCATTTTACCTCACAAAATCTCATTTAAATAATAAATTATTCAGATTATTCTCAGGATAGGGTTATTCTCTTACTACCTCTTGCTGTTACAGAGTGAACCACACCCTTCACAGGGTACAGGTAAATGACAGATATGTGGAGGCAAAAAGCCGACACAAAACCAGTCTTTTGTCTCCTGAACTTTGTGTCGGGCTGCTTGATGTTTGCAATAAAAGGAGAAAGAAAACAGAACGTGCCTCTCTCCTCCATAAGGCTGGGAATATGGATTTTATGCTAAACCTGACGCTGTCTAGTTAAGATGCCAGTGGACTGGAACAACATGCTAGAGGCTATAGCCTTCTATTCTCCAGGGCCGGACTCTTACTTCCAGTGCTGGGGGTTCAGCCGTAACCATAATTGCAGCCACAATGAGCAGGGAGATCTTTCAGCATCACAAGAGCAACAAATAAGGCAAATGGTTTGGGAGCAGAGGCAGGGGCCATTTTCAGCACATAAGGTGCAAACAGGAAGCTGGTTGAAGCGAGGACGAAAGCTGCACATTCCCTTCCTTCAGGCTGTACCCTGCTGGGATGATGCGAGCTGGACAAATGCTGCTGCTGCAGAGGCATTCGTATGTGAGCTCAGATAAAAACTGCAGATTGGCTCAAAGGATATTTGTAGGCATTTTTGCTGTTTTTCACAAAAAATATTAGTGCAACAAGGTTATGAAAGTACATGCTCAACAAAATGTCTGTAGGGGCTGGACCTGCTAGACCAGTCTGTCACTTGGGCATTGGAAACCACGGGCACAAGCCTTCAGGGAGTTCATAGGGCCCGATCCTTTAGCAATAGAAAAAATGTTCAGAAAAGATTTGCCCTTGGAATTAAGTGCTGGACCAAGGTTTCAAATAGCCAGTATAACAGTGATGTTTGCATAGGAGCTGCCAGATTTAGTTCTTACTTATTACTACATTTTTTCTGATCTTCAGCTTATTTATTTGGCTGCAAACAGGAAAAAATGTGTATGAAAACCAAACACTTGGGTTAAATAAGAATAATTTTCACCCTAGGAATCAGCAACTAGTGCTAGCCCAGGGTTATCTTTGGGAAGCCTGTGACCTGCAAAAATACTATTTCAATGTTTATTGTCACTCACTACCTATAAAATCAAATGTTCTCAGAATACTTTTCAAATACATACTTTTGATATTTTCTTTTTTTTTATGAATACAAATTGCAAATATGCATAGGCAAAATGGTTTGTCCTTCCAGCTCCCATTTCTAAATTTCTGTGAATATTATGAGTTCATATGAGAAATGATAATTCTCTGCTACTGCTCTCCTTTTCCTACTTTTTCCAGCAGTGGAGTCAGTACCCATGTAGGATGGTTGGCCATCACAGGACACAGATGCCAAGTGCTGGCAGATACTATTCCAGTGTCAGAATCTTTTTCCTTGTCAAACTCCCTAGGCAGTTGTGTTAATGGTTCTGGAGATGCCTCTGGGTCTGTCACGTGGGGTAGCAGCTGATGGGTTTTCTGCAGTTTGCTCCTGCATGACATCTTCCTTTAACTCATCTTTGGTCCTGAGGAATTTGTACATTATTACCTACTTGGAAATAAGATCCTATAAATTTTGCATCAGGGCTACGGTTTCTTCACAGATTTGCGTACTGCCCTCAGAGCTCACATGCCTGCATTTTCCTCTGTAGCACATCTTCTCAACAACTTTAAATGTCATGCAGTTTAACTACATCATGACAACAAAGAAATATTGGAGCAAATGAAACTACTAAGGATTTGTTTCTCCCTGCCCTCATCTCCATCCTGTCCTCTCTTGCCCCCACTTTGTTTATGATTAGTGGATTGTTCTTTAAGTGAAGCAAATCTTTTTCTCTGTTTGCTACTTCATTCGTAGGCCAGGAGAAAGCTTTCAGCCTGTAGGTTGTTTACAGACTGGTTATATAGATTATTGGCTGTTCATGCTGCATGAGTTTGCCATTTAAATTTCAGGATCTTAATCCTGAAAAGATTAACTTGAACTCAGATGGGTTGTTCAGAACACATGTAAATCTTTGCTGCACTGCAGCCTTTGAGGACCAGCTCCTATAAAGTCTTTGAGGTCAGGAGCCCCGGACCTGCTCATCTGTGCTCCCATCCATCAGAGAACCCCAAGTGTGAGAGAGCTCTGCTGTAAGAACCAGACCAGGACGAGAGCACTCAGCAATTTGCACTGGCGGCAGTAAATAGAGATGAGTCCCTGAGGAGAGCTGCTACGCTTGACTGCAATATAAATACTAAATGTAAACAAATTTGTAAAGCTAACCCACATCATACTATCATTGCTGTTACTCGACTGAAATATTTTAAGAAGGAAAATAACTATTAGCAAGAGGCAAATTACACACTTTCATGCAAATTTTGAGAAACATTCATTGCAAACTCTGTGAATCTTTCCATTTTTGCAGGCACTTCCAGAAACACAAGGCAGTTGTCCTACACATTCACTGCTAGCAAATCGTGTCTCCTACAAAAGAAAATCAATTTTATTCACAGTTGATTTGGGCCATATAGAGTACAAAATCTGTGTGTGTTTTTTATTTCCCATTGTTTTTGTTTTGATAATTATCCGTGTAATCTGGTTTGGGATCAAATACCTCTCTTCCTAACTTGCAAGGGAAATCCCATGGAATCTAAAGAAGTAAGAGTATTGAGTAACACTGTTTTATAGGAACAGCCTTTGAAAATCTTTCATTCCTGTTTGATAACAACAGTAAGAAAAATCCCACATCGAATTTTCTGATTTCTTTTTAAGAGGGGAGGGAAGCCTACTTTGATTGCTTTCAGGCTTCTCTGATGTGAGCAAGAAGCAGGCCATGACAATACGCTCTTTTCTTTGGTGGCAGATGTGGATTAAAGACAGGCTATGCCAAAGAGTCACTTCACAGGACAGTGTCACTACTGGTCTTGTTCAATACAGAATGCAGCAAACTACAGAGCAGGAATGGGGAATGTCATAAATGGATTCTGCCATCAAAACAATATTCAAGTTGCATCTAAACTTCAGAGACAGATGCAGTGTAAGTGTCGAAGAAGAGGATCTGCCCTAAGGATTTCAGTTGCACCTGCCCTTTAAAAGAAGTGAGGCTCTTTATATACCTTGTGCATGCAAGCAGGAGATAACCACAACTAACAGACTCAAACCAAAGAAAGGAAAATAGTGTTTAGTTAATTTTCGGACTGCTTTAGAGATCTTCCTTGTTGATAGCATGTTAGTATAAACTTTTCAGACTCCACTTGCCCTTTTAGCTGCAGATTCATTCTTCATCTCTTAAAAATAAATCCTTTCTAAAGTTAAGGTTTTAAAACACTCTTGTAATGCTCTGGATGAAAAAAACACCTGCAGTAAAGAGGAAAGACCTGATAAGTCCCCCCAAATGAAAGCAACCAGGGAATGGCAGCTACCTGCCTTCAGCAATGCACCTCTTCAAACCCATGCATAAAAAGCCAGCTACTCAATTTTCTTTCTTAAGCCACATAGGAAAAAAAAGTATTGAGGAAATATCTACAAAGCCAGCTAAAAAGGCCAAGGGGTCAGGGCCATGCTGCCCTGACTTCTCCCACTCTTTGCTCTTCCAGCCCTCAGTCCTGACTGAGATCTGGAGAGTTACATACATCCTAGGGTCATTAAGACAAAATTCACATTCAACATGATTTAAAGTCAAAATGCAAGCAATTACAGTAAAATATAGATTTATAAATAAATTAAGTGGTTACATTCTGTGTTTGAACTGTTCTTCACATCTTTGTTCCTCATACAAAATCAGAAAATTTGGGTTTTTTTTTTTAAGTTTTATTTCATAACACAGTCTTCCTTGCTATCTTGTAATCTGGGAGCAGAGAGACTTGAGATATGAGTAAGTGGCTAATAAATTTCTCTCCTACACAGGCCAAAGACAGGCTCAGCAGCATCTACCATCCCGTGCCAAAGCTGCTCCTTGATGCAGCAACACAGTCTGTCCTCGAAACAGGACTTGAGCAGTTTGGCCCCTTGAAACAAAGTCTCAGAAAGTTTGGATTTTCCCACATACCTCCTGCAGGCTTAAATGCTTATTTTGTTCTTATGGTATTCTTAACATAAAACTATTTGGGCCTGATTCTCGGGTATACCCAGGCATGCACAGAGGTGTAACACCACAGATTTCAGTGGGATCACTTCTGCTGCACATCTGCACAAGCAGCAGTACAAACAGGACCACTGTTGTGTTTGAGTTTACCTGGCTTTCCTTCACACTGATGAGTCAGTACAGAGTCACAGCTATTTCTTATCCTCCCAGAGTATGGCTCTGTTTCAAAAACCCAAAATAGCAAAGTCTGCTGCACTGCCAAACAGGAGACCCAGATTAAAGATTTTCAGACAGCAGTCTATCACAAGCCCGTCAAAACCATGTATATCGTGCAAATAGTGATCGGAGAGACAGATCAGGTGACTGAACCAATATAGCAGCGCAATATGTTCGCTACCTTAATTATCTCAACTTGGTTTTTTTTGGTGAGAAACCAAAACTATTTGCTTCTTCCCTCCTTATAAAGATATTTTGTGTTACTATGCCTATGGTTATGGAAATATTTTTATAGGCTTAGAAAAGGGGAATGGTTTTTGAATTAGGTCTTTTTTTAAAAAATGTGTAGTGTCCTTGAGTTGGTACTCAAAACTAGCCTTTTATGCAAAAATACTCTCTCTCCACTGTTCTTTCTGCTTTGCCCTTTCCTTCCTCTCCTCTGAAGCTCATGAGGCTGTCTCCTGCCTTTTATTGAAGAATCAGCAGCCAACCAAGACAAACTAGTACACACAAGGGGAAAAACAGGAGTTAGGAAAAAATCTATTATTCTTTGAAAAATTGTCCCAGCATTATTTTTAATCTGACCATAAACAGAAATTTGTAGGTGAATACTGCTTCAGTTGGCTTCAGTTTATAACATGGTCATTAAATCCATATCAAACCTGTGTTTTAGAGTTAAATCCTCTAAGACAACGAGATGAAATAAGTAATCATTTGATAGAAGTACTTATAATGAATTAGATTTGAAAATGTTGGAAAGTCATTCAAGGAAAATCCTTCTTTTACCTTACACTGAAAACATATCATTAGCCTTAATTTAAGTCAAGGTGAGAAGAGGAAGGGGGGACGAGAGGAGTGAAATAGGCATTGCAGGAAACTCTTGAGTGAGTATTGTTTAATCCCATTTAGGGACACTTTGAACAATGACATATATATATAATGAGATATTTAAAATTCTTTGGTCAATCTCTAGCTAAAGGCTTTTACTGTGGAAAAAAATGAGTAATTCAATACAGACTACACAGCCTTTCACATGCTTTTATTCTTGATTTGTTGGACTTGTATAACATAAATTTCAAAACCAATCTATTAATGACTTAAATTGGAAACTGGTTTCCTTTGCTTTACATACAGCATTTCAGTAACAATCATAATAACAGGTGGATCAATAGATGCTATTTGGTGCAGTATTTGAAGCATGTTAACATTAGTCCTGTATCTCTATTATTGAACATTGTGTCAACAAATTCCTGTTTCAAGGAGGATGGCAAAAATATTTTCCAGTGTCAAGGTTATTTAACCACATGAAGTGGTAAGAGTTTTTTGTTTCCTACTAACCTTTCGTCTTCCTTCTTCTTTTTTTAAATAATCCATATTTTAATCAAAATATTAAATGATACAATAATAAAAATATTTTTGTATCAAATCTGTGTGCTGTCAACTAAGATTATGTTCTTTAAAATGGACAGTGGTTCTGGGAAGAAAATCAATTTTTTTTCTCTTAGAGAAACATAAAAAAAAGAGAAAGTCACTAATGTAAATACAAATTTAGAAAGTAACAGAGACAAAGTGAGAGAGAACAAAAGCAGTTGAGTTTACCATTTGAAGAATTCAGCTAGGGAATTATTTCCGACCTATAGTTCTCAAGCACAGCATGAAAAGACAGAAAAATGAAATTTTAGTCATTAGAATCTGACAGCTCACAGTCATAATATGCTGACATGTGTAACAGGAATTAAGGGGTTCTGCAGGCAGAATCAGCACTAATAATTTTTTAGGCAAATCATTTCTTTCAACTCCATGAATCACATGGTGTTGGAGAATCACTGGACACTTACAAATGACAGGTATAATATAACTGTACTCTTCTTTATATCCTTTATTAAGCAGCTTTAATCCAGAGGTATTCATTACCACTTAAGTGGAACAAAATTTGTGTGCCACAAATAAAAAGGGGCTCTATGTAGTGACCACAGCCACAGCAGGGAACAGCTTGATGGCTGCAGCCAAAGCAAATTCTGCAACTTCTTGACACTCACCTCTAAACTGAAGGTCTGTTTTTTCGTCAGTGAAAAAAAAGCCCCAAACCACCTCAGTAGTCCACAACGGATGTGCCATGTTTGACTAATGATCTCCAGGGTGTGACTGCACCAGAATTTCTCAGACTTTGAAGGTGTGAAGTATTCTTGGTTCACTTGATCTTTAAGTAATCCATCAAACATACAGTAGGTTTGCCGTCTTAAAACGTTGGGTTTGTGAGGAAAACAAACACATTTTATCTACTTAGTACTACAGATCAGTGTACTTTAAAAGAATACAGAAATTATTTCCCTTTTTAAAAAGCATTTTAGAGATGCCAGCATGTTTTCTGGACACTTTACAATCCTTTCAGAAGATCTCTTGGAGGTTCTAACCCATAGACTCATAACTCAAAGCCCAATCTCAAACACACATGGCATTCACGTTAGTTATATGTTGGACAACACTATGGATCACATTTATAGGGCTCAGGCAGCTGATGAGAGCTGGCTCAAACTGGGAAGGTGAGCTCAATTGGCTTGAGCTCTGTGGTATGGCAGCAGCTGAGCAACGGGTAACAACGGCAGAGATACAGCATTGCTTTCACACTTCAGCATATGACTCATGCAGAATATGAGTGACTCACATGCAGTATGTCATACCCAACAAAACTGAGCATACTCGGGGAAAACCTGAATATAATATAAGCATCATGCTCATGCCCTAATCACCTTGTAGAATTAGCTGGGATAAATCCCTACTGCCCCCTGCTTTATCACTATTAGCTACAAAGAAGCAAGGATGAACTCAACATGCTGATTTCAGGATATTTCTCTAGTAGAATCACTGGCGTTTTATGAGCACTACATCATAAGGCTTGTTTCCAGCAGGTGTAACTTTATAACATCCAGGTCAGGTGTATTAAGCAACAGGGGATGCATTTCTTTGGCAGTAATCTGCCACTGTGGCACAAACAATCAGGGATGAGTATCTGACTCAACAAACAGCTGTTGAAATTCTCCCTTGCTTTTGGTTTCTAAGCAGATGGCACAACCCACCCAGCCTGTACCCTATGCGCTGTGCAAGTTCAACAAGCTCTTCAGCCGGTGCAGAACCGGTTCCTAACTCAGCACCATAAATCTGCCAACTTCTCTTTGCATATCCTTGAATCCTGCAGAGAGGATAAAAATATCTTTGGAGCTGACAGTCTTTATGTTTTTGCAGCTCTTTGTTGCATAAAACCTGTGAAGGCAAAAAACCTTGGTAGCCAAGTGTTTCCAGGTAATAAGGGATGGGCCAAGGGCAAGCAGTACTACTGGAAATCTTTTTGACAGAGTGTCATTTGCTGTTGGGGGCTTAAGGACTGTCTTTTAGGGCAACAAAGAGGGTTAGTCATAGTCTTCCATCATTTTACTTCTCGCTATATATTCATCTCTGTTGACCATAAATAAAATCCTTTGTCAAATCCATGAAAATTTCAAAAGGTGAAAACAGAAGTAGTTCAGAGAAATTAAATAGCATACATCTTGGATCCTGAATTCAATTACTCCTCCTTCAACCCTCTGAACTCCCTAAGCTTTTCTGAAGCTTATCATATGTATCAAGAATTTTTCCTTCTGTCTTTCGTCTTCATTTGTGTGCCAGCATTTTTTCTTCCAATTTGAATTTTTCCTTCTAAAAACCCATCCCCTTCGTCAGAGGAGAATTTGATTTCTGTGCCAAGACCTGAGGAATTGCTATGCTCCCTTCTAAAACTTTTGTTTCTATTTTCATGAATCCAGTACCAACTCTAGATATGTGAACTTTTGATGTGTTAAATTATCATCTAATGTGTTAAATTATCTGATGTGTTAAATTATCATCTTCTGTCTTTTTCCTTGCCCTGTATGCCTTCCTTCGGATTTGCACTTGAAGATGCACTCACCTGAAAACATACTCCAGGCTCGGCAGTGAAAGAATGAAAAGAATGAATAAATGAATTCTGCTTGAAGTGACAGTATGTATTATGAAAGAAGTTTTAATTTCAGATAATAAAGACTGAACCCTACTCTCCAGAGACCTGTGATAATGAGCAGACTAATGGTGGCAAACCCCACCTCTCAAAGATACTGCACTGTGTTCATGGGCTCAGCACTGAACCAGCAGTGCCCTTTATTTCTTCCTCTTTGGATCTGGCATGTGTCAGTTGAGGTATCCAGAGACAGCACAGATGCCCAAACGTGGGCAGGAAGCCAGGTTGCAGGGCTTACAGTATAAATATATTTTTTTTTAACTTCATGCATACCCTTTTTCCCAGTAAGTGTGTTTTTTGGGCTTAGAAACTCTGTGTTCTTAGCTATTTTAAGAAACCTGAAGGGTGAGAGATGGAGAAGCAGCAGACATGTTGGCAACAAAGATCTCTCCATGAACAGAATGCCAAGATTAAAAACAACCAGGGGGATAAAAAAGAAAAAAAAAAAGTAAGAGGGATACCTTTGACTTTTTCCTGCTCTTCTATCTCAAAAAATTGGCTCATCTGAAACTGTTGGATTCTGGCAAAGATTTAATATCAAATGAGAGAAATAGCATGTTCCTGAAGCAAGGTGATTTCCAAAGTGAGGCTAGATGTGCATTCAGCTTCTTCTACTTGGCAGCTATCATGAAGGGCAAAAAGATTTACCATTTCTTCAGAGGGTATATAACAGGGTTGCCCCAATCTGTCAGCAAGTGTTAGAACTCAGTAAGACTTGAAGTGGGATTTAAAAGTTACTGAAGCTTATTTGTTCACAATGTCAGGTGTGGATCCACCCCAATCAAAATAAAAAATAGGAAGAAGAAAATATTGCAGAGTGTCCTAAAGGGAAGTTCTTCACACAACAAGGCTTAGAGAGAACACTAAATAAAGAAGGAAAATGCAGAAGTCCTTGCAGTTACTGTATATCAGCTTATCTGTTTGACCTAAGCACATGAACTGTGTTTGTCTGCAATAAATGTAAAAGGGGAGTTACACATTTTATACATACAGTGTATCTGTGTGAGAGAGTAAAGAAAGAAAAGAAAAAAGAAAAAAGAAAAGAAAAGAAAAGAAAAGAAAAGAAAAGAAAAGAAAAGAAAAGAAAAGAAAAGAAAAGAAAAGAAAAGAAAAGAAAAGAAAAGAAAAGAAAAGAAAAGAAAAGAAAAGAAAAGAGAAAAAGAAAAGAAAAGAAAAGAGAAAAAAGAAAAGAAGAAAATAGAAAATAGAAAATGACAATGTTATTTGTACTGCCAAACTTAATTATTTTGGACACTGCCTTACAATTTTTATAAGGTCATGAGGATGGGATCTTACTAAGGCTCTATGTAGGGTTTTTACTTTTGTGAGAAAAAGAAGGCTAAAAAATAGCACTGCAAAACCTCTATAAAATGGGTCACAACTGGACTAGAAGTAATTGCAGAAGTCCCATTTTGTCTAACAACATTTCTCCAATGGTCTGTCCAGATTTCTGTCTGATCTAATCTATCCATACGCCCATCACTTTGAAAATGACTTGCCATTTTTCACATTTTATTAATCCACCTTTGAAAATTCAAAATATAATTCAGAAGCAGGAAATGGCCTTGTGAAACAAAAAGTAAAAGCACAAGCTTAAATCTGCACACTGTCTTACTATGTAAGAATTAAAATGCATACTGCATCTCAAAGATGTTTTTCATTCTTTCAAAGCAAGAACTAATGGAATAAGGGAAAGAAAAGTTTCCACGGCCCAGATATGTCTTTGCTGAATCACTTTGTAAGGTGTGGACAATTGAGTCATAAACTTTCACACTACAGATGGCTGTGTTTCTTTCATAGTGAATCAAGCTCTAAAAGATCTGTGACACTTTATGTTATATGTTAACTAGAGAGGCATATTATGTAAAAAGCACATAGGGTTTCACATGCACTAGTGCTCTCTGCACAAGAGAGCATCATTTTCAATATTCACTCATAAAACCAGCATCCTTTTTTATTTACTAACTTTCTTGTGCAATTGCCTGGAGTACATTCATACTGCTATCAGATTTTCTAGAGATCCTGCTTTGTAGAGCTTCAAAAATTCACAAAATGCATTGTTTTATATCCCATAATTTTTTTTTTTTACTTTAAAATAAAAAAAAAAATTCAACACATAATATCTTTCTAGATTGACACCCAAACTAATGCAACTTTAAGAAATGAAAGAAAAGACAAGCAACTTGATATATATATGTGTTTTCCCACATGGTAAAAATGTCCAAATATTTTAGACACATTTTAGAATTTTAGAGTTAATATGAGAATGCAAAAATACTTGCTGTCTATCTTAAACCCAATCTCTCTTCAATACAAGGCCTTACAACAGAAATGCTGATACCTGTAACTACAGGTGCACAGTGTGCAGTTATACCGACACTGTAAGGGTTTAAGAGTTCCAGTAAAAATCTCAATTTACATTTTGACTGCAAGTACACACTTTATAAACATTAATTTTAAAACCAGATAAAAACATTTAAAATCATGCCTCCCCAGCTGACAGGTGGTCCCATGGCCATGAACTGAAGGGCAATCGCTGAGGAGGATCAATAGATAGAACAAAGATTAATGCTTTGTTTGTATGAGCAAAGAACATTTTGTTCTCATTTTTCTGAACCAGTGGAACATTGTTACACACTGTACAAATTGTTTCTGAAGCAATTATGAATGGCTGTGTATTTAAAACAAAGAAAAATTATAGGCAAAAAAGATTACTACAGTCCACCTTTCGAGATATATCCTCTTCTTTGGACAGTACTGCTTCACACAAACCTATAATTTGTTTCTCAAGAGAAAATTGTCTTAATTAGAAAAAGGACTGTATTCATTACTATGCTTCCAACCAGAAAGGGACTAATGCTGAGGATTAGTCCCTTTATTTTTGAAACTTTTTCTTCAAAAACTATGTCACCTGAGCTTTTCTGGGGATGTAACAATGCATCAGGCTGAATTACAAACTATGCTTTAGATCAAGCCAGCTAAACATCTTGACCCAGCAGATAAAAATCTCTTGGAGTAACGGAAGGATCACATTTCAGTCGCATCTCTAAGTGCATAAACTAAAGGAAACAGTAAAAATAGGTAGTGGATAAAAAGACAGACACAATGAGAACAGAGGGTTTCAACTCTCTTTCACTATCTCTCCAGATAAAGATTACTTCAAACACACTAAATATTCCACACAGATGATTGGCTTGCTCACTAATCTAAGGTCTCATGACTCAAAGTTTGTTATTAACACTTTTTCAGCTTGAGGTAAGAATCAGATTTCCTAATATATAACCCATATTAGCACTAAGATTATTAATTTGATATTTTACAGCTTCTATCATTTCCCCTCAACCATGTTGTCAGTGCTGTGAGGGTCCCTTCTAAGTCTGTCTGAGAGACACCGCTATTCCCGTTCGTATGAAATTTCTGACAACAGACAAACTTTTGCTGCCACTTGGTTCCCAGCTGAAGTCTAAAATTGCAGGTATGGTATCTCTTTTAGCTTCTCTCAGATCTTAGTTCTGTTGTGGTCTTTAAATGCCTTGAGGTATTTAGAGGTAGTAGATGAGTCATCTAAGCCATGGAAAATGTGTTTCATTATGACGATATAGAATCTGCGGATTGTTCTTACTTAAACCATAGCTCTATAATGTTTTCTACCAGTCTTCAAAGACGTTTGAGCACATTTTGCCCACAATGAGCTCTTTGCTTTTGTCTTATCATCCTTACGTCACTCTGCTGTTTCAGGTATGCATTAAAACCTCCTGCAGTTTTCTGTTTATTGCACATAAGCTCTTTTACATGTGGCACAACTGGAGTTTCAGACACTCACTCAAAATAACCTGCTCATTAACTTACTTCTACACCCACATCTTTAGACAGATTATGAAGGTCTTGCAGACTAATTTGTCCCACATAATTAGGTCCTGAGAGCTTTGCAATATACTTCCTTACTATGCTTTAAATTCCAAAAATCCTCTTTAGAGTTAATTTGACGCATAAAATACATGCAGTCCTCAGTGTGTTTGCCACATGTTCTGCTGTTTCCTGCTATGTTAATATGGCCTTTCATCGTTTCCTCTCACCACATCCTCTTGACTGTGCTTCTTTCACCCCCTCCTCCATACACTTTCACTGACTTATTACTACTCCTCAGAGAGTTTCACTTACACTGGGAAGTAGCATCTGTAATAGAACCAGTCGGTTATAATTTAGAGAAGAAACTATGGCAAATAATCAACCCTTTGAGTTTTAGATCAGAATATTTTCGGGGCAACTTTCAACTTCTGTTTCTACTCTTTCTTTTCCAGCCACAGCCAGCTATCTTCTTGTCTGTGTTCATACCACATTGAACAAGCCCATTGAAATATATTTTACTGGCAAGTTCAGAAAGATTGAAAATGAGTGTTAACACAATGATGCTTTCCAGTGCAAGGGCAGGTTTTGGTAGACTTACTCAAGTAGGAAACAGTATGATCTCCCAAGGAACAGAGTACCAAAAAGTGGATGTTATATTGCTCCCAATAGAATATTTACGTCCCTTGCCAAAAGACATTTAATGTGCAACTATCTCTACTGTAAAACAAATGCTGAAGAGGTGCAGTCAGTGATATTTGCACAGATTCATTCTCATTAAAGGTTTTTATAATAGCATTCACTCTGGTGTAAACTTTTAAAAATTGACTTCTAGATCCATTAATCCCCTTCATCTCCTTCTCAGGAGCTTAATGTGTGACATTGTAGCTGAAAGGACTAGCTTGGTCCTTAGATGAATAAACAGAGGAATACAGTGTAGAAGTAGAAAAGTTACATGTGTTTTTAATAGCAGTGGGACCAGTCCTACCCTTTCTAACAAGGGTTAGAAAGAATCTGGAGCAGGAAAGACTTCAGAGATGGAATTGGAGGGGGACTGAGAGTGAAAGACAACTCTATTTATTTAGTTTAGAGTAATGCAAAGGGTAACTTCATTGTGGTTTAAGCACATCTCTAGAGATATATAAGGACTTAATACTAGGGGAATCTTCATCCAGAAGGAAAAAAAAACCAAGAATTTTTACAAAATTTCAAAAATCAACAGCTAAAGACTTAAGTTGTATTCCAGATGCTCAGTGCTAACAGCATTGAAACCTCTAAATGAGGTTTAGGGTGGATTATCTCCCACTGCAACTACCAAATGTGTTACTGGATAGTTGAAAAAGGTGATACTTTTCCAACCACAGCTGTTAGATTTGCAGCAAGAGTTAATCCAGAGAAGATCTATAGCCTGAGATATGAAGATTTTTTTTTTTTATTTGGTCCACCTAGTTTCTGAAAAGAATTTCTGCAGTTCTTCCCATACTTGTGGGAGAGCACACTTGTGCCCTTTGGCTGTGACACTCCCAGCCTAGTCACTGCACAGCCAACACCCCCAACAGCTTTCTATCTCCCATTAAGCGAAAGAAAGGGAGGGACTCTCAGGGAAATGTAGTTGTTGAATGTGTACCAGTGTTTTCTCTCTTCTGGCAGTGTCAAGGATTCCTATGTAGTCAGTACAGCTTCTGAATTAAAATTCAAAACAGCAGCATTAAAAAACTACACCTTTCTGTTGACTATACATGAAGTCTGGGATCCTGACTATGCAAGTGGGATGGCAGGACAGCCATCCAAAAGCAGTCTGTCTTTGCAGCCCCCTACTCCTTTCCTATAACCAGAATGGAGATTATATGTGCAAGAATGAGAGGAATGCTGCTTCTCTGTTTTCTCATTCTCTGTGACCTTCCTTTTATCTGTTGTTTCACTTCTCTTGTTTATTTCTATCTCTGCACCTTGTTTTCAGAGTAGAAAGCCAGGCTGTGAGAGGAATTGCTGGGATCCCTGCCTGGTGCAGGAGAATTCTGCTCCTGGGGCTATTTTCTACCCTGATGGATCTGCCCACAGCTCTGACTCTGCAGTGGATATTTCCCAGGGTCTGCATTGGTTCATTTTGTTCAGGCTTCATCGCTAAACATCATGTTATACAGTGGGATAATGTTTCTGTGCTGAGTGTATGCACTTGCCTGGCTGTGTGGGCTCAACAGACGGGATTAAAAGTGTTTTCCAAGGTTCAGCACTGAGCATATAATGACTGTCACAGGGGAGAGCCACTTCCCTAAATGATGAAAAAGCAACACGCCATTACACATTATTTAAACACTTTCTGACATCTCCTGCAAATGCGTAGCCACAGCGGAGTGGCAAAATGTGTCTTACCACACAGCTGCAAAACAATCCAGTGTTTACTGCACGGAGGACAAGCATCCTCAGACCATGTCAGGCAGAGCATTATTACAGAGATTGTGGTCAACCTCCTCATTCACCATGAAACCTGCCTTCCTCACTTCATTGTTAGAGGCCCTGGCAAGAACTGTACTCCAATACTGAGGAGTTGAAAAGACCACCCTTTTCCTCCTTGTTTATCCCTTATCCATGGTTAGCACAGGAGACAGCGTTAGCTCAGCACTAAAGGGTGTATTTTCACCAAGAGTAGATTAACTTCTGTTTGCCATAAGCAAACCTGTTGGTGAGTGCTGCAAGAGTCTGATGAAGTGGGAGGCACCCTGGCTCCATGAGCTAGCACTGAGATAGAATTTTGTGGACTTTCCTGACCTGGGTATCACAAAAGTCTCCTAAGATGGAAAAGATGAATGAAATTGTCTGAGGCTGAAGATACCCTTTTGAATGGAGCTTGTTTTAAAGATATTATGGAAGCAGGATTCAAGTATGTGCCCCTGATCTGTCTTGTGTATGCACATAGAGAACCACTATGCAAAGCTGAATTTAGGAGAAAAGTATATCTTGACTTGTGCAACCAAACATCCCCCATAGCAGCAGGTACCACAAATAATACCTATTTAACAATAGGAACACTTTGTATTTCACTTCACAGTTAACTCTGGAAATAACTGGGATTTCAGACTCAACAGGAAAGTTACACCAGCCACATATGAATTGATGTTTATTCTTAAAAATAATAATTAATCTTTCTAAATGTCAATCTATTTATATACAACAGAATGAGTCACTCTTATTTCACATTAATGAGGAACCATCTTCTTAATGGCTTATGCCGACACAAATATGCTGCTTTCTTGAAGAACACAGCAATGTAGAAATAACGCTTCTGTTAAAATTCATGCATAATCAAAACAAATTGAATATCCACTTTTATTTCCATAGGGAACAGAGCTATAAAGATTAATGCTAGACAATGATATTTAATTAAAGGTTATTTACTTTATAAGTACTTCCATGTTTTCAAGAGTTGTCTCCTCCTTTGAAACAGGAAGGTGTAATGCATTTCTGAGCCATCTAACAGTCATAGGTGGGGGAAACCAGTTCTGATCACAGCACAGTGCTTACAGTGATACTGACAAACTGTCTAGAAAAATTTTTCACATTAAAGAATTCTGGTGTTAAAGAATTTAAATGCATTTTAATTGACTTTTCAAAATTCCATTTTTTATTCACAAACACACCTGAACACAATAACAGGA
The DNA here is from genome assembly GCA_026261815.1 of Monarcha castaneiventris obscurior. Lineage (NCBI taxonomy): Eukaryota > Metazoa > Chordata > Aves > Passeriformes > Monarchidae > Monarcha > Monarcha castaneiventris. The sequence continues at coordinate 13,642,145 of JAMPIT010000894.1, forward strand.
ATTCATTTTTATATGCATTATTCTCTCTGATGGCATGTTGTTGTACTGTATACATACTTCTCTCCTCATTTTTGAGAAACAAAATAAAAGGTTATGCTCTTCCAAGTAATAACCAAATAAGTTTCCTTTCCTTGGGCACCAAACTGTCGCTGTTTTCTATAATTTTTTTTTTTTAATAAATTGTTAACTACTTCAGTGAAATTGGAGGAGCTAGTTTGTGTATGAATGCAGATATTGACATGAGGAACTAAGGGGAGTACAGAAGAAAATTGCACAGCATGGAACTTTCATTTGGTTTTTGAGGCTAAAATTTACAATTAGACTTTGGAAGACTAATTTCTACGAGAAGATTTATTTTTAGAATGCAAGAATTGTTTGGATATATGTAGCTGATGATTGTTTCTCATCAGTATGAACACACAACCTCCAAACACAACACTTTCAATAACAGTTGTATTAGTCATCTACAGCTAAAAGGCTGTTTAAAATACACAAATAAAATAGCTTTATTTGGATTGTAATTAACATGGCAAATATCGCAATATTCTACAGGAAACAAACATTCCAAATCTATGTATTTTATTTCTTCTGACAACTGGCAAAGTATATTTTACTGCAGAATGCTTTATTGCTTCTTAACTATTCACCCTACACAGTATACATAAAAGCTTAATGGGTATAGCTGCATAAAAACTAATTTTAATGCTTTTAAAATCAATGGTGAACAAAATGTTGTTTAGATTGTTTTTCAAACAACTATACCACATCTGATCCTTTGAGGAAAAGCAATTACTTCTTCTTGTCATAGCCAATACATTTCTTCATTCTCCCATTTCAGTTGTACCATTCTTAGGGACCTTTACACCAGCTATGATGCAAACAGTTAAACATTTGAGCAATTATAGAAGAATATTCTTATTAAATGTCTAATCAATAAAATGCCACTTCCACTAATAGGCTAGCAGTGAGGAGGGCAAGAGGAGAAAAAATAAAAAGATTTTTTTCCAAACTAACAAATAGTATATGCAAGTTTGACTAATGAAATATATCATTAAGGAAAATTTGCAGAAAATAATTTATATAAAAGGTATAAAAAGATCTCTATAAAACAGATTCCATAATCTAGATTTAGTTCCTTCTTCTTTTAGCCAGCCACTCTGCAAGTAAACATCAGCTTTTTTGTATTTTCTAAAGAAACATCAAATGTAATAATTTTTTGTAAGTTTTAACTGGTATAAATCGTTGGGAACTTATGCACACTTAATTTATGCAATTGCATTGGAAGTGAGGAAATCATCATTGTTTAGTGCTTTGTATCTCTGTCATTCTCTCACAGAGAATTTTATTTCAGTAGGTACCACAATTGTTAAGAGTTTCTTAGCATTTATATTAGCGAGACCAATTTTTTAAGGTATGTCATTCAGTCATAAATACTGAGATCATAGCCTGAAAGTGTTAGTTTGTGAATTTCCAAACATGCACACGCGCGCTCGCACACACACACACTCACGAAGACACACATTTTCTGATTTAAATGCTGCTTTTTCTTTCCCTTAACCTGCACTCCTAAACTCTAGAAAATACATTTCTCCTTTTTTAGTAATTTTTGCAGGCCATCAGGCCAGAATATTGACTATATCTGTGCTAGAGATAAAGAAACAAATAACAATAACAACCAACGAAATGGCTGAGGTTTTGAGGTTTTTAAAGCATCCTTAGCACATGCATGAAAGCCACTTTTCATATGCAGTTTCGATGCTTTCTGTACTGTGTCTCAGAAGTAAGGAAACATACATAATATGCAAATGTGCACTATTGTTTATGGGTTTTTCCTGGACACATTTGTGAAGTGTATACTGAACCCATATTAAGAGTCATGCAGACACGTTACTAAACGTGCTTGTGTGTAGCCCATGTTGTCCTTTCATTGAAACACGGCCCCTGTTGGCAATGTTACAAATAGGTGTTTCTTTAAAAAGTCATGTTTCAGAAGTTCTGTGTGTGCAAGGACTGCAGCTTCAAGCTCTGCCTTTACCACAGTACAGCAGCTGGGTTTGGGGCAACTCGCTCTTACCACTGTGAATTAACTCAGCCATTTGGAAAGAGGGTTTTGGGAGACAATTGCATAACCTCCTTCTATAGCTGCCTGTCCCAGTAAAAATCTTCTACATCCCAGCTCTTTTTATTTCTAGGCATAGTTATTTAAGTGCCTCTTTTGTAATTATTTTGTTTCTTCCTTCAGAATGTAAATAGTTAGACAGCAATACACACAACAGAACATGAGAACAAAAATACAGGTCCAGCCATTTCAGTAAGGAATTAAGTAAAAATTGGGGGGATTAAAAAAAAAAGGAGTGAGATTAAATTTCAACTTTAAAGTAATAAAAAATGGAGATGGAGGTGCCAATGAAATCTGACGAAACTAAATTTCAGAAGCACAGCTTTCTCATCTTGAAATGTTACACCCATAAAAGCAGCCTATAAAATTAATCTACCTGGAGATTTTCCATGTTAAATCAGCTCAGAAATAACTTTTGAGCACTTATGGCATTATATCTAAAATACATATTCTCCTGTTGTCAATATATCAAAATCCTGTATATTTTGAAAAATAAGATCCGAGCTGCACTGAAATGTTTGTATTATAAGAAAGAACAGTAATAAAGTGTATCACTTTCAGGGGGATTTGACATTTGTAAGCCTTCTCTAAAAATTTGCATCGGGTAGCAGTATTGGGTGAGTATGCTGTTTAAACCTTCCTAAATTCACTTTTTTTGAAGAGAAGTATATGGAACAGTGAAAGGCAACAAAAAAGGCAAAAAGTCAGTATATATTTTCAACCTGCATCTGAAAATGAAATTCCTAAAATGCTATTGTTATACATTAACCAGAGTGAAATATGGTCCATTCATATAAACTCTTTCATTCTGTTTGCTCAAGGGAAAGGGACATTCAGTATGAGAAAGAGAAAATCAGTGGAGTAGTTTCCAAAGAAAACAAACATTTACTTCTCACAGGAAAATAATTTGCTTTTTCAGTTTTGTCAGAAATAAAGAGCATTTAGATAGCAATGTTCATATTCTAATCAATTTGTCCAAATTAGATTCTTGTAAAATTTATCATGAGGTATGTAATAATTTGTGCAAATTCAAAGGTAGAATTTTTTCCTGCCTAGAAAGCTGTAATAGGCAAAGTAGCTGATACAAGTAGAGAAGGAAAAAAAAAAAAAGATGTGAAAAAGATTCCATACATTTGGGTCCTTTCCAAGAACTTTGCCACATTTTGCAGATTCTCAGTTTTCAAATAAAGGTGTCTTAGCCCTTTGAATTGTGGAGATATTCTTGCCTCTGTAAATCAATGTATTGTTGTTAGCCAGCCTTGCAGAAATCTGTCTAGAGCCAGTCAGACAGAAACAATAGGAGCGACAATTATATGTACTCTTTTCCCTCCCTCCAAAATTAATGTAGTTTTGCCTTAAAATTGCAAGGCAATTTTAAAGGATGTGTTAGTGTTCAAAACACTAGGTTAGAATTGAGCAGAGGTTGCACTGTAAAAGTGCATATAATTAAAGTTTACAGCCTCCTTTTTTTGCTTATACAATGTCAGTTTGTGTTACTTTTATCAACTCAGCATTGCAGATTAGGTAGGGAGACAAATGAACTCTGTAAGGAAATAAATTTGGGATGAGCATTTGGATTTTATCAGGTCTGGATGTTTAGTCAAATATGTGTTTCAGGCAAAGTTTTTGAAAAAGGGGAGAAAAAAGCCAGTTGCAGATTAAATTGTACCAAGTCGAACCACTGTTAAAGCACTGCATGCCATGCAGAAAGCAGCTTCAGAAAATCTTGATTAATGTCATAAAAAATGTGCTGGTGAAATATCTCAGTATTTCAACCAACATAGCTGAGTTCAGGACATGGTCCATCCCTTTTTTTTGTTTTCATTTGTTCACCTGAAACTTTCATTAAAATCTATTTTGCCTTCCCGTTCCAGATGTTTATAACTTACATTACTTTACTTCTCCAAAAATCCACCTGAACTTCAGTGAAACATTTGGTTTCAGAATTTAACAACTGTACAAAGGTGGTGCAGTTCAGCATGTTGTTAATGTGCTCTATATTTCTGAATCTGGAAGCTCTCAGCGACTTAAACATGTTCACTCAGGTTTCTGACACATTTATCTGCAGAACGGGTTCAGAGGTGGACATTCTTTGATGTGAAATCAAGGTGCTACAGAATTCTGCAGAATCTATAGAAATACCTCCACAGATTTTGCCAAAAAACCTCAGCAGATTTATATTGGCCCTGCCAATGACTTTCTGTTTAACTTGTAATCAAAACAACTCAAACCCAGTTACTGTTTGCATATCTGCCAAGCCTCTCAATTTCAGCAGTAGGCAGCAGACTCTCAGTATGACAGCCTGTCTTTCAGATTCAAGCTGAATCTGCCAAGGCTCCACTACAGAGGCAACTGGTAAATTAAATGCCAACAAGCAAGGACATTCATGTACCTTTACACTCTGCACATGAAGAGACATCACAGGCCTCTTCATTCTAATGGGTGCTTTGTGTGTTTTGGGCTGCAAAGTAAAGAGTGCCTGCTCTTATGCATAATGAAACCATTGCATATATATTAGTTTAGCTGTATTGCTCTAATTCTATGGTCACAAATTGCCTAAGAGGTTTTCTTGTTACAGAAAAACAGAAAATCCTTTTGTTAGTGAAATTAACCCACTGAAATCAAGCAGGGAAAGAAAAAAATCAACTTTTAAGCTCTCTTCCACCTATAGACAGCAGATAACATTATATAGCCATGTTACAGCAGAGTCATTGCCAAGGGTAACCGAAAAAAAGAAACATTCAGAATCATACTGTCAAATCTTTAATTCTCTTGTTCATAATATGGGCACACTCTCTGATTCTGAAAAGGAGGATCTTTTTAAAGCCGTCAGTACTGCTGATTATTCTTTATGGTGAACAGAAGATGTTAATTATATTTATGTAATATTGACTCTTATTAATACCTACAACTTGCGTGAGACTTTTTGATTATTGATAGCTGATGCAGTCACTATTGCCAATCTTAGATTGTATTAGAGATTTTGAGTGCACAACCATAATACAACCAGAGATATTAATACCATTGAGCATAAATAACAGCACTTGACAGACTCAAGTAGGGGGAAAAGCAGTAACACTGGTTACTCTAATGGACAGAATAAATGATAGAATCATATAATGAGTTTACAGCAGCCAGGTTTAGTGAAATCTATTTCTGAAGTGGGGGGGGGGGGGCGAGGAAGGTAGCAGTTTTGGTAACAGAATGAGGGTATGAACACATTAAAAATTAACAGGGTGTTTTCAGATAATTGAAAGAAAAAGCACCGGCATGGGAAATTTAGCTGTTGTAACTCACATGGCTCTACAGTGGGCATTATCACTGTTTCCTGTCATGGATTTAATCTGCCATCACACCTATAAATGAAAGAAAGAAGTATGAGCTTCCCAAGAGTTCCTACAATAATATGAGTTTTCTTTTTCTTTTTCTTTTTCTTTTTTTTTATGGAGTGGGGGAGAGAAATCTTCAGTTACTGTTGTGCAAGCGTCTTTTTTATTTACTGTAATTTGGCAGACACATCTCTGCAAGACTTCAGAGCTAAGAAAGTGGAAAACTTTGACATTCCTTTGACTTGAACTGGTTGAGATGCATCTTCTTTGTAATTGTAGAGAAATATTATATTGTTGCAACTGCCTGGTGCTAGCAGTGAACTGTGCTTCATTTTACAGTGCCAATTCTTCCTTTCTCCACTTCCATCCAGCATCTGCAGTACTTACCTTTCTCACACCAAGATTAACTGGAACTGTGTCAGGTATCCCCAGAAGAATGACAAACTAAAATTAACCTATAATCATAATATGAGCCTGAAGGCATGGACTTGGTGGGAAAGAATTCACCTTATATGGACACACACACATGAGGAAATATTAGAAGGATATTTGAAATTCCAGACCTCACAATTTCATTAATCAATGAATAAATCAGTTAGCAATCAATCATGCTCTTTTGCTGTGTGACCTAATCCTTAGCTTGAACTTGCCATTTCCTGATTTTATGTCATTCTAGGGCCTGATGCAGTGGTCACTGAAGATACCAGCAAAACTCTTGTAAATTATAGGGGCTGCAGCATCAAGTCCCTGAATCAGGCCTTTCCCTTCCATTTCTTAACAGCATTTTGTAAGTATGTAAGTGAAATCTGTCAATAATAATAAGTGCTTAACAGTGGAAGTTATAGGCATGTGTCCTTCAAGGTTAAAAAAAACACAGCTCAAGAAATCCTTGCGGTTCTCAAGTTCCCTTTTTCTCTACTCCTTTATTTCAGCCACCTGTCTGTAGGCTGGAAGTTAGTTGCTGATGAGCCTGAGATAGGGATGGTGCAGCCAGTAGGACCGGCAGCTAAAAATCTCATGTATCTCTGGTATATAAAGACACGCTATCCCCTCCCTGAGGCCTACCTAAGTTAGAACATAAAGTGCAAGTACATACAAGTTAAAAATAATGAAACTTTTCCAGTCTCCAGGAGCTACTGAATTTGACTTCTGCGAACAGATATTTCGATGTAAATATTCTCCCAAACCTAACTTTAAACATTAATCTTGTTCTGTCTGTCTCTGCTAGACGTGTTTTGTTAAAGCCTCTTTTTTTTTTTTACAGTAAAAAATTCTCATTGAAAAAAATTAGCACATGTAGTTTAGGGAACAAAAAAAAAAAAAACCAATAAAAACCAAATCAGAACAAAACACACACATACATAGTTTTCACTAATAATAGGGCAATAATTTCCTAGTTTGCATTCTGACCCACCCGAGGGCAACTGGTTTGGGGCTGGGGGAGGGGAGCAGAGCTGGGTGATTAAAGGGTTAATATTCAAATGAGAAATTTGCAAGGCCTGCATAATGGAACTGCCACCCTGATAACAATAGGAATTTTTAACAATATCGAGCCTTGTTAGCAAGAGAGTTACAAGCATTGAGGGCAATCAGTGTGTCTTGTCAGTTTCTTTTTATCTACCATCTCCAACCGCCAAGGAACCGAAATGAAGCACTTTGGAATTATCAATTTCAGCCACATTTGCATAACAAAGCCCCCGAGGAAGAGGCATGATAAATGTGAAGGACCCCTCTTGGAAAAGGAACTGTCAACCGCGCCCCGAAAGATTCTCCGACCGAGCGCATTCACGGGGATTGTAGTCAGCGAAAATAAAATGAAAGCATTAAAGAAAGTCATTCTCTCAGAGAGAAAAATCTCCCCCTCTGCACAGAGAGAACTGGATGAAATGACATTATGCATATGAAAATGTCCAGAAAGATGTTTGATTTATGTATGCATTAGATGCAAATTCCATTACCGCACGCGCGCTGTTGTGTGATTTGGCTCTGAACACATCACTGCCCTGATCAAATCTGATCTCATTAATTCCGACAAGGAGAGAGAGAGGGAATTGAGAAGAATTTATGGCCTGGACACTTGAAAGAAGTAAATTGTAATTCTGTTTAAAGCTGTAGCGAACCTTTTAAACACCTTTTATTATAGAAAAAAGCACTTACTTTTATAACACTGTTAGAACTTACTTAATCTTGTACTTGGAACTTCTAGTCCTCATTTAAAAAAATCTATGACCTTGTTTGGAGGGGGGGGCCGGGGGGGGAGAGAGACAGAGACAGAGAGAGAGAGAGAGAGCAAAAAATACGCCTGTCTTAGACTGAAATCCAGCAGAAGCATCATAATAATATGATCAAAGAGGACCTATTGACTATCTGAATAATTGTGTGAAAATTCTGCTCTGCTGGTGTATGTTTATTTTTAAACAATCTTTTAATATCCTCAAATAAAATGTCAAATACTTTACAAGTGTTTTTATGGGACGAGATAGACATTGCATGGTTAAAAATGTTATTAATTGTGATCTAGATAAAAAATGAGCACATGTTTTATAACAATATTCTCAAGCACTGCAGTGGTGTCAGCTAAAACTGATATGTGTTCCATTCTGAGATATAGACAATTTAAAGACAAAAAAAATCCATATCTTTGCTAAAAAGGAAGTATATTACTGCAGGGGGAAAAAAATGTTTCTTACATTAATAAAGATTCTTATCCTTGTTTTGCTCCTGAGAAAGACCTTAATAACTCATTTCCTCCCTTCATGAAAGATAATCACCCTTCATGGGTGAGATATCCTGTATTTACTTGATACCAAGTGTAAAACTGAAATAGTGTCTCAATATGTTATTGCATTGTATAATCAGTGTTCCTCCCCCAACATTCATGAACCCCTAGGGTGCTTCATAGCCTAGAATAGTTTCATTTCTGTTATGCATCTTCCGTTTTAGTGAGATATGATGAAGTACCTCCCCAGCAAAGAAGAGAGTGAAAGAAAAAAAAAACAAAAAACAAGTGCCCCTTGATTCCCAAAATCTTAGTTGCCTATCATGATTCATTTACAGAGAAATGAATGATTTCTGCAGTCTCCCCAATGAAGCCTGCATCTTTCTTTGATAATCTGCTCCAATTGAAGGAACTGTTGAGCAAATTTTACCCAGAGAAATACAGAAAACATATGATTTATTGTATATATAATCACAAAACAATAACTTGTAAGTAAACCATGTGAACTCAAAACTTGCAGGTAAACCATGTGAATGTATTTTAAGCATCATTCACATTTTCAATAGTTGATTTCTTGCAGAGGTTTTTTTCAATCTTTCCACGTGCAGAAACTATGTGTTTACATATCCAAACACAGAAAAATGTTGCCCTTTAAAGTGTTATTTTAGTATTTTTGGCTACCAAATTCAATCCTTAGCTTATAAAAAAGGGAACGCAGACCTGATTTATGTAGAAATTTCAATGTAGTCCTAAATATGCATTCAAAAACCACTTTGCAGAAACATGCAGACATTATAATATATAAATGAGTACAGATATATCCTGTCATTTTATTATTGTGTCCTCACTATGTACACATTTCTGTAGAAGTATTTGAACGTGCTTATGTATACATGAAAAATTGCAGAGAGATATATTTTGCAAGTTTATAATAAAGTGGGCATTTGTTAAGGTGAATATGAATGCTGCTTTTTGACTGTACTAAATTGAGTACACCGAAACATGCAGTGTGCATTGTGCTGAGCACATGAAACAACTTAGCAATTTGTATATCTGAAATATAATTATGTATGATGCAATGTTTATCAGACTGAGAATGCTAAAGAAATATTTCTTCTAAATAAACATTCTTTCCATTATTAACTAGAGTGTGGATTACTTTACTTTATGTCTAAGGGAAAAAAAAATCACCGAGAATTTTCCTTGCATGTAGACTTTCAGAAAATTAGAACAGTGTGAGAGAAACTGTAATTGCAAAATTTGGTTTGGTGTTTTACATAAGGTTATCTCCCTCCTCCTGCATACCCTTTAGCATATCACTGAATGCATTTTATTAAAATATTCAAGCCACCTGTCCATTTGAAGCTGTTTCAGTTATCACCCAAAAATAAAAGCAATTTTGTACTTCAGAACACAGGGACCCAGAAATAAGTTTCCACTACTGGTGGCTAATTAAGCTAACTGGGCTTGCTGTCCCTTTAAAAAAAAAAAAAAAAAAAAAAAAGAAAAAAGAAAAAAAAGGAGAAGAAAAAAAGCCCAAGCCAAACCACAACAACAACAAAAGAAACCACATCCTTTTTGCCACCCTAACCCCTCCTCCTGCTCCCCCCAAATACACACAGAGACACACAGACTTCCCTTCAATGAGTGGTTCAGGCTCCCTGATTAAGGTCATGCCGTTTGTTCATTACTGGCCTGGCTAATGTGATTGAATTGGAACAATACCTTTGAACTCCTTGGCTCTGATCTGCATACTAATTGACTCTCTTGTCCTTGGCAGTGACCTTGACAGGCTTTCCACCACTCTCGGAATGGCTGACCAGTTTCTTATCAAAAGTTCCTAGTAAAAAGAGCCCCAACCCCAAAATACGAATTAGTCATTTATACTACTTTTCTCTGTATTCATATTTCCTTATATACCATTAGAAAAAGCAAAATTGCTACTCCCTAGCTCCCCCTGGATGCTTATTAATACTTGAAAATCACAGTGTCACTTTAAAGTACTGAAACAGTGACAGCATTGTTTTGAAAGAGTTCATTGTTGCAGCTCAAAACACATTTTACACATATTTTCAGGTGGCTTTTTTCCTTGTTACACAAAGGGTTGCAGTTTAACTCATGGACCTTTACATCATTGTAGTTTTTTTTTTTCTTTTAATAGAAAAAATAATCTTGGTTGTAGCCTAAGAAAACAGCACAAATTAGTTTCCTTTTCAGAATTTACATCAGCACACTAACAGTCTGCATTTCAACAGGTTCTATAGTAATAGAAATACTATGGTTTCAAACAAAACAAAACCAAGCCATGCAGAACACTGCATCTAGAAAATGCCAGGTTTCAGGTAGTGAGCTAAGGATTTTACTTTTTTATCTCTAGGGCTCTTAGACCAATGTATTTCTCAAGAGAGAGATGATTTCTATACAGAAGACATTATTAAGCACTACACCAATATTTATGAAAAAAACATTACAGGAGAATATTCTTCTGACTGGAAAGGAGAGGTTTACTTCACTTTTACTGGAGTGGAGATTTACCTTGTGAGACAAGTGTCAGCCTTGGTGAACTTTTATTCCTAAAGTAATGAAGTAATAGCTAAATTAAACTAAAATTATATATCACCATGAAAAAGAGAGGGAAAGCATGCCAATAAATGTACTTTGTCAGGCAGTCAGTGAAGACTCCCTTTAGAAAAATTTATATTTTTTCTTTAATACTCATTCTTACTTAAGGTGAAACCTATTGCAGGCAAAACAGCTGGGATTTCAAGCTCATTTAATAAAACTTGCACTTCTCCAGGTTCTCAAAGGGCTTTAGAAATACGAAGGAATTAATATGTATTATTACCAGTTGAAGTATTATTATGGAACATTAATAATGACCTGCAAATATACAAATAGTAAATCAAGCCACAAAAATTTTAGCACACATTTTTAATGCAATTTCTATTTTTTATTCTTCTTGGGTAACCAGATCAACTGTTTTGAAAAAAAGTCTCAAAACAGAGGTTTTCACTACTGAGTTTTTGGTTTATTTTTTTTTTTTTTTTTAGTTTGTAAGGCAATAATATCCAAGTAATTAGATAGGGCAGAGCTCACAAATTTGGCATCCAGTTCAGAACCATTATAGAAATAAGCCATAAAACTCAGATCTCTTCCTAAAAATTCAAGAGTGGCCTGGAACAAAAATTCCAATACGAATTCCAAAATTTTATTACAAAGAAACATGTGAGGCTTGGGTTAGTTTCTATGAATGCTTCTGTTCGACACAGAAATGTGGAAACTGGCTTCTCATCACCCCACTCGAGTCTGCACACATGCCTTATCTTCAGTGTCCCTGCAGTGCTGGTGAAAGCCAGCAGGGTTGTCAGGACCTCAGAAGGTGCTGAAATAGGAAAGGCAGAGAGGGCAGGTGCAGAGCCCAGCATCTGCAGACACCTGCAAGCAGGACCCTGCCACAGCATCAGGGCTGAGAAGAGGCATGTGCAGGTAGCTGGATCTGTGAACAAACTAAATCTCCACAGCACCACACAAGCGATGCAGGACCAAAGACCACATTTTTCAAGGAATTTTGGTGCCTAAAACACATACAGACAGTTATAGGTGTATTCAAATGCATTTGAGCCTAATTCTCATTGACTTTAATTCTCCTTGAGACCCTACAAATAGCAGCTGAACAGGTGAAGTTGGCATTTATATAAGTTACTAATCATTTTTTCTCACCAAAATTAGCACTGCTTTTATAAAAATTTAACATTTCTGGTATTCTGAGACCTTCCTAAATTGTACTGTACACTAAAACATACCAGGTGTCCCTGCAGCAAGAAAGCATGCAGTGAAGTGTTTTTAGCAAGAGTACTTAAAAGTCAAACTGCAAAGAAAAGGTTAGCTAGAGAGAATGCACCCTGTGAAACAAGGCTCTTCTCTCTCATAGATTTTATCTTTTTTCCTCACAATTTGTCCATCCTTGGTTTTAGGACTCAACCAAAAGCTGGTATGCCCATCACTGTCACTATTTAATTTTATTTAAGCAGTGAGCACCACCTACTGCAGGGGAAGATTGCAACCTATTTAGTCAGTACATCAATCACTTCCTATAATAATTTGTTTTCCTAAAGCTGTTACTGCTGAAGTTCTGACCAGACCTATGCATAGCTTTCATGTGAGACAGGAACTGATCACTGTTCAAAATGGAGTTTTTGTGAACTATCTATAACACATCTAGGCCTTAGATACTAACCAGCTAAAGGAAAATGAGAAAGATCTAATAAATTAAGGTGGTATATAAAGCCAGATTTCAAACAAAGGCAGCTAGTGGGAGAAATTAGTTTGTTCTCCTCTCCATACTTTATCTGTGACTAAAACATTAGAGAAACCATTCACTGACTGGGGTAACAGCTGTTCAACTCCTTAAAAAAATAAGTAAGTGAGTTTTAGCATGGAGTTTGATACACTTCTATATGACAGAGAGACTTGGTTCAGGAAAAGGGAAGGGAGAGCACAAAAAGTCTCCCCTTTCCCATATCTGAAGACTGGCAGGGGTTCTGACATCACTTATGTGGTGCTCAGGCACCCTCTTCTCACTGCGGATGGAACCCCCTCTCCTGCTCACCTCTTATCAGTTCCCTCGCAGCTGCCACTGCCTGCTCACCTAGCTGCTCCCTAACCTGATTCAACGAAAACTATTTCCTTAACCTGCATCGTTTGGCTGTTTTGGACTAGAAAGTCGTTCTGTGACTCATGCCAGTAGACCCGAGGAGGCAGTAACTTTCACTAGGAGCCTGGGTGTGAGCTGAGGGGATGCTTAAGCAGGGAGAAATCAGGGTACCATCTGCAGCCAGAACAGGCTGTCTGACTGCAGCACGGAGCTGTTGCCAAGCTATGCTAAGTTACACTGGTCACAGAGGTTCCTCAACAGCTTCTGTCTGTGATGGAGAGATAGAGGGAATCTGAGCTCTGTCAGTCCTGGTCCTGCCATCACAGTCAGGATGAAAGTAAAGACCCTCAGTACTTCTGAGGATGAGGCAAATAAAATGCTCAGTTAAATGTCCTGCTGAGCATTTACAATAAGATTGCACACGCCTGTGTGGTGCAACTGCAATGTATAAAACAGTTGATATATCATAGGACTATTAAAAGAAAAATGCCAATATAACCAAAACACCTGCAAAACAATATAGACTTCTGCTTCGAGAACTTACTGGTTTTTTTTACTTGAAGCTGACATGCTGTTGACAGAGTAACACAGAGAAAACCATCCCCTCCAATCCCATGATAATGACCATTATCTTGATTTCTTTCATAACATTTAGCAATATATGTATGCAGAGATATGCTGATTATAAAAATTAATCCAAAATTTTCTGTATGCTTTTCTGTCCAAGAAGAGCTCAAGAAAACTAACACGTGACAGCTGTGTAAATGCATAGAAGAAGACACACAGCAAGTGTGGTGATGAACAAGGTGTAGTAACCAGAAAGAAAAGAACATAATTAAAGTGAAAAGTATTAATTATTGATAAGATAAGGGACAGGTAATTACCACACTTCATATCTGCCTACCTGCTATAAGGACAGAGAAGACATTTTTTAGCTGTCTAATAGGTAGAGTGGTGGGTGTTTGCTCTTTTGGCTCTGTAGGCATGTTCCCTTCTTCCTTGCTGGCTGGCACTGTCATACACAGGCTATATTATTCCAGGTAATTGTCAGTAGTCTATTGAAATCACTTAAATAACAATAATAATAAGGATAACTATTACAGTCAGATCTGATCAGAATATGGGTTAAAAGAAAAGTCCAGGACTAAAACACATCCCTCAGCTTGGACATTTACTATAAGGAAGACAGATAGTATTTTACTTCAGATAAAAGCTGTAGTGAGAGATTTGCCAGCAGCAAACTTTAAAACAATTGAAACCAATGAGAGAGTAAATACCGAATATAATGTGAATACTTGCATGCAGAACTTAGGATATACATTATATGTACCATGCAGAGTGGGTAAAAAAGCTTAAGTAAATTCTGAACATTTACCTTCCAAACAGAGAGCTGAGGCATGTCTCAATAGTGCTTTAGCTCTTTTCCAGTTTTATTCCATCCCTTGTTGTACTGCTTGTGTCCACTCATGCAGTAATTTCTTATTTAAGAGGATAATATTTCTAGCCATTTTATTTCAATCACCATTCCTTAATGACTACTTCTTTGTTAATTGAATAAAGACTTCTATATTTACCATTTAATCTAAAAGATTAGCATAAAATCATGTGACAACAATGTAACAACAGCAAAGCTTAACCTCAAGGCACAAACTCTATGCTGTTAGTTATCCATGACACACTGTAATGAGAACATTCATAACAAAATCCTTCTTAGTGGTAATGCACCTGTCTTCAGGCTTGCAACATATTTGTTGTCTCCAACCTATCTTGATAAATGTTAAGTTGGTTTGCATTCCTTTTTGTTTAAAAGTGGTGTTAAGTTGGTAGGTTGATGGAGAAAGCATCTACATAGGTTTCTGCACTCTTTTGTCTGATATGGTAGGAGATGAGCTGACAATAGCCAAGAGATTCTGGACTTCTGATGACAGTCCTCTGACTTGTCAGCCTCTAGTCAGATATGAATCTGCTGATGTTCACACTCATGAGAAATGCCACGTTCATGCCCAAGAAACCAGTGAGCCACTCTGCTGTATAACAAGAGCCCGGGTGCCAAAGCAGTTCAGTGATGCTGTCCTCCAAAGCTCTTCCTGCCACTGTGAGCTCAGACAACACAGCAGGGATCCTACTAGTTGCATGAGAGGACTCTGTCACTGGGACCATGCGTTCCCTTAGGCTCCTCTCAAGAGCCACAGCTTGGCTACACTCACCTCATGCAAACAGCTGAGGAGTGCTGAGCCCGTGTTTGGACTGAAGGACAAGCCAGACCACCTTTGTGGATCTGTGTTTACTTGCTTCAGAAAGTCCCCCTCTCTTTTTAGTGTCTGTATGTTGCCCTTTTGCCAAGTGGAGGCACTAGTTAGCAGTACAAGACAATCTCTAACAGGTTATAAAAGGTGCCATTTTTCTAATGTTTCTTTTTCCTGTTAGTTCACAAAGCAGAAAACTTAAAGGGCCTTTCCCCATGAGGATATTCATGAGTTCAGTGATTCCCAGACAAGGGATTGTGACCTCTGGTGAAAGAGAATTCAAAAATGAGAATTCAAAAATGAAAGAGATTAAAAAATGTAAAATGCAGCATCTTTCAGCTGACAGGCTGCAGCTGAACAGGGAAGTAGACTATGGTCTTTGCCAACATTCAGGTGCCAGAAAATGGGTGCTGGCAGCTAAACCACTTGCCTACCTGAAACAAATTTGTTTTCCCTGAAGCATCTACTGTGAACACAACTACCTAAAGACAGACACTGTAGGCTGAAGGTCTGGCTTTTTAGTCACCTATTTAAAACTGAATTTGGAGGAAAAGCAAAAAACCTCAAAAATAGCAACATGGGCACAGTGAAAATAGAGAGCAAAGAGAGAAGCAACTATCTCTAAACCAGTTCCCTTGACTAGGATTAGATTAGGCATCTCTGCTCCTTCAACAAAATTCTTTTTCTAGGGATCATCAAGCTTGGTAGGTCAGGATGGTCCACAGGCAGTCTCTTAAGGGCACACAGCAGGACTCACGTGGCTCAGGAGCTGGAAGACAAAGCACATCTTTAGAGGGACACCTGTGAAAGGCAGAGGCTCCCCCACTTTCCACACTCAACAGGGGCTGAGAAACTACGGCTTTGTGCAGAGAGATGATACCTCCAAAAAGGTGATTGGCAGCATCTTGCTTCTGTGAAAGGCAGTATCTCCCAGCTCTTGCTGAGTTTCAAACAGTATGCTTAACTTCTAATTTGGGAAAGAAAAATACCATCTGGCACCTCAACTTTGAAAAGTTGCCAAACCTTGACTTACTCTCTGAATCTTCCCCAGGAAATCATGGGAACTACCTACCAAGAAAATCATTACAAAGTGTGAACACGGCTCACATGAACTAGCTGCATGTAATCTATCACAATGTGTCTTTAAACAGAAAAATAACTGATTTTTGGGGCAGTTTAGTCAAGCAGTCACCTTAAGAACTCGCTTGAATCTCCAGTTCTGTCTCCAGCTGGAAGCTAATGAATCACAACTGCAAATCTTGGATTTTCAGAATAAGGAAAAAAAACATCTTTTCTAAATTAAGAAACTGAAGGTGACAATTTTAGAAGGAAGGCTAACAATGAGTGCTGTAGTATCATGCTGGATTGCACTGGACAACACAAGCATTTGATTCATGTTTGTGCTCATTAGAGTCTTATTTGTGTATCATTAAGAATAATATTTTTTGGACATAAAATTATTTTAAAATAAAAAACATCAGAAGAGTTGTTTTTTCAGAAGAAAATGTATTCATGTCAGGGAAAAGATTTTTAAATTGCAGCCAATAAAGAATGAAGAAGAGAAATTTAAGAAAAGGGGAAATCTGGGAGGATAAATACAATTGTTGTTCTTCACCACCTCATTATTTGTAACCAGTGGTATGTAAACTTCATATTATAATACAGGATCAATTGAGATGCAAATATCTGAACCTTAATTGTATACATGGAAGAAAGAAAACAGTGAAAATATTCAAGCATGCTTTATTTTGCTATTTCTATGTCCTCCAAGATGTACATTCAAAGTTTAAGCAGCAATACATCACCTGGGTAGATTTAATCTGAAAAAAGCTAATAAATGCCATTACAAATACTATGTGCAAATTGAAAACCATAGAAATATGCATTGTATTATAGTCAGACTGTAGCAAATCTGTAATATTATTAGTTCAAATTTTTTGAGATTAGATGTGTTGTATAGCTGTCGTATATATCAAAGTAAGTAAAGCATTGAACTCATCCCTATGTTTCTTTGCTCAAGTAAAACTTCTTTTGAATTCAAGCATACAAATTCAAGCCATTTATGTTTTTAAGTTTCCTACATGTATCTGTACAGAGATGAATGCATCTATTTATTCTTTAACAATATGCTGAATAAAGCTCCACTGTACCAATTTTAGAACAGTCCATTTCTTTAGTCTAATTGTTAAGTCACTTTTCCATGGGGACAGACCTTCTTCTGCTCAAGTCTTTCTCTGTGATTCAATATATGCACAGTTCTCATTATGCTAACTGGGCCTGTGCTTGTAGCTGGGTGCAAAATTCACATGCCTCATGCAAAGCCAGATATAACAGTGTTGGCAACATTGAGTCCTGACACAAGGTTTTGCAGACATGGAATGCTCTTCCACAATCCACCTTAGTACCAAGATCCCTGTGTCCCAGTTCATTGTATTCCCATCCCTACTGTTTTTTCAATCAAACCATATAGTTTGCTTTTATAATAAGGACTCAGGCCAAAGCTCTGCCAAAGTCAAAGGAAAGATTCCCCATGTCTTTGAAAGGGCCTGGAACATGCTGTGTTTCCTTTAGCCCTTCACAGCTCACATTCCTGCAATACCATGGGAGACTGTATTATGAAAATTGACTCCATGGTGTAAACAGTGCTACAGAATTTTCTCCTGTGAAGTCCTTTCCTTCCTTGCCTTGTGTGCAATTATGAGAAGTGCAGCATCATTTCAGCATCTGTATAGCATGGGGGACTCAGTTTCACCCAGATATTGTCCATGGCAAAAGAAAAGTCTGTCACTTAGGCTGTGCTTCATTCTCTAAATGCAGTTTCATTTACAGGCACTGTATATGTATCTCGCACGCATACTCAAGATATTTATACAGTTTGGGAAAAGGCTGTACACTTTAAAGGCCAGACTGCATGCAGACATGCATGTGTATGTCCTAGCTTGGGAAGGCCTTGTTGCAGACAGCACGTCCAAAGTGGGTCAGTCTTCTGGCTACAGGAGATGTCAAAGGTCGGGGAAGTTCTGTCTGGGCTGGTAAGTACAGAGGGAGCTAGGATGATCACTTCACTTCCAACCCATGGCATCTTCCTTCAGTAGAATATTTCTGCTGTGAGAAGGAACTTGACGCTCACTCCACGCAAAAGTGAACTGGAATAGTGCTTGACCATGGAGGTGAAGAACTCAAAGCCAGGCCTATTCCTGGCTACATCATCTCTGGAAAAACACTTCTGTGTTTTCACAATGATCTAGCAGTGCTCAGCTTACCAGCACATTTGCTGCAATACATCACTAAATTGACACATGTCCAACATGGTCAGAAAAAGTTGCAGATAAAAGCCTATGAGAACATATCACATCCTGCAGCAGCATTATGAAATGTAACATACATCCAATGTGCAAAACATTGCATAACTGAGCTCCCCACATGAACAGGATCCTTTTATCAAGAAAAAAAAGGGTGAAAAAAAAAGTAAAAAGTTTCTGACTTTCGTTAACCTTCTCTTGTAGTTCAGGTTATTTCTTTAATGCATTTATCTGCTTTAAAATTGTCTCCTTAGCCTCTCAAGGGAAACCAATATAATACACCATCACATTTCTCACAGGAGAAAAAAGAACACTTACTCTTAATAGGTGGCAATTTTGCCAGATGTTATTGACATAGTAAGTGCGAAATTTCAGTGATACTAAATGCAAAGTGCAGAAGATTAAAGAACAATGGAACAAAGTGCAAAATGAAGTTTAAAAAGCAGCAGTGTCAAAGTCAGAGAAAGTGTGAAAAAATTACATTTTAACAACAGTATTAAGAACAAGTTTACTAATTACTGTAACTGGCACAAATTTAAAAGTGCCTTCCTTAGACTCAGTAAAGTTTTTTAAAGTGTGATATTTCTTTTCTTGTCAGCATTTTTTCTTTTCTTTATGCACTGTAGTAGAGACATAACATTACTGTTACTAAAACAATGACACTTGGAGCTCTTTATCTTTCACTTTTTAACCCTTTCTTACCAAGTAATATTTCTACAAATCCTTCTACTTGAGCAGGGTAGTGAACTGCAGAAAATGCTTTGATAACTAATATGGAACAGTTTAAAATAAAGACTATGGGATTGATTCAGTCATGCTTTACACATTCATCCTCTGACAATAATGAAATTTACACACTAAGAATGCCGTCTCATTAGACGTCTGGCAAAATCCCATTTTGCTGTTATGAAAAAGAAAAAAATCTATACAATGTGCACAGTTTCCTCATATGCAATTACCCACTAAAATACAATAATAAAATATTGCAGTTGAGGTGCTCCTCTTCTATAAATCAGAGAAGCTCCACTGCTTTCACTGGCATCATACCAAGCTTGAAGAACCCCATTTCATTTGTGTTCTTCATACTGTATTCACAAACAGGACCTATTTCTCACCTGGCAGCTGTACATGGACCTCTGCTGAATCTGTTGCAATCACTCTTTGTTCAGCCATCAGCCCTGATACTGTGGCCCACACAGTCTTCAGTGACATTATAAACAGCAGTAGCACAGCTAAGACCTAAGTATATAATCATAAAAACAAAAATTGAATGATTTCAAGCATATGAATGACCATGTCTGCTTTGGTTCCTAGAAGCGATTGCTCATTGTAAGAGTGCTTCAAGGAGTTCAGAAGTCCTTGCCCTGAATGGAGACTTAGCCATTCACAGCCATCTATTGCCAGAAGACAATCTCTAGTGTGGAAGATAATATCCTCACTCCAATCTGTTCTGGTTTTTTGTTTGTTTTTGTTTTGTTATGTTTTGGTTTGTTTTTGTTTGGTTGTTTGGTTTTTTTTGTTTTTTTTTTTTTTTTTTTTTACTTTTTGAAGACCCTAAAGTGCCTTAGATTTCAAGGAAAATTCTTAGGCCAAAATCTAACACAAAAATCCTATGACTGAAAGTAAAATAAAATTCTTAAAGAATAAGTCCTTAACATCACTAGTTTTCTATATTTTTTCTCTGTGCTTTTATTATTCAATGGGTACATCCAGATTGCAAATGGAAAAGTGACATCACTGTGAAGTTCCCATGGTACTTTGATGCAGGTAATTCAGACAGAAGCAACACTTGAACCTGCAGTGCATGGTAGTACCTGCCCAAGCTCAGGGTCCTTGAACAACCCTCACCACTGAATATCAAAACTTAATTTCAGCATCTCAAAAGTGACATATACAGCAAGAAAATTCCAAATACAGCTCTAGTAGGCAATCCCAATCACCAATTATCATCTGAGAAAGGATTTAATTTAAAGTGCATTTGAAAATGCAAGTAGCAAAGCATCAAGCTTTACTAAAATACTATTACTCTCTTATGTGTGACAAGGGAGAGTTAACTTTGCACAGGATGCAAGTAGCTTGCACTAATTATGATTCCATTAGTGGGAGTTCTTCTAGTATATCAATGGCTACCCTTTTCATGGAAATCTGATATTATGCAGCTGAATACATCTGCACAGCTTTCTTGAGGCACTTTTCTTCAAAGTGCATTTATCATACCCATCTATCGCCACTTTTCCACCTCATGACTGCACTTGACTCAATCAAATAATTTGCGAACTAGAAATAAACTCCAACAACTTAAAAAATTGTGTACTGTACAATTTGATGCAAAGCCTAAGGCTCTACCCTCTTGAGGAAGAAAAGATGGGGCATGGTAGATGATTCATTTGCCAAAGGATCTAATTCTCTCTAATAAAAAAAACCCTCAATGTTTACGAAGTTATACAGAAAGAAACCTACTGGGATTTTTCTTTTTTTTTCTTTTGTAGAATTGGAAGGAGGAGGCTAAAGTGGCATCATTTGCCATAAATGTGTTTTTTAAAGCCTCAGAAAACAAGTAGAGATCTTCCACCCTGATGTTCAGTTAATACCATGCAGTTTAATATTGTGAGCACTGAAAAATTGTCTATAGCATATTTAAATGGAAACATGTTTTTCTTCTTGAATTGCGGGTGTAATTTGCACTCTTCTGCCATGAGCGGAATGCAGTTGATGGTGTTCATATCTTTCACTGCTGTTTGCCAGAGCTTTTCAGCATTGGCCTGTAGCAATGATGTGTGTTGTCTTTCCCTCAGATGTAAGCTTATGATGAGTTTGGTATGTCAAGTCTGCAGTGACCAGTAGCCATTGGTTTCACTGTACCAAACAGTAAATAAATGATTACCCAGATGACTACAAAATCCTCAGTGGTCCCTGGTTGTCCTTGCTCCCTGGCTAGTGACCTCAGCTGTTACTTCCAAATTTTAAATCAGTTATTTGGTGTTAAAATACTTATTTTTCTCTCCTTTCCTGCTATTTTTTACTACCAGTTTTGTCACATCTGGGGGTCCATGTCAAAAATCATGCTCTGTAATCACTATCTTCTATGCTCAAATCCACAGACAGCCACAGCCATGGGTCCAGAAGTTATTTGTGGTGGGATCCTGCAGGAAGGTACGCAGTGTGAGGGGTGCAGAGAGGGCAGTCCAACTATCAAGACTTGAGCAAGAAAGCAGGAACTATTTTCAAGCTCTGCCAAAATGTCAGTGTGACTCGAGGTGAGTTTCTTTGGCTTCTCAACACTCTTTTGGCTTCTCAATTCTCTGTTTTCTTTCATCTTCAGACAAAAAGAATGACCATATTCTTTGCTCTATTTCAAAGTGTTTTCGGATCTCATTAACAAAAATCATGAAAGCCAAAATGTATTAATTTTAAACTATTTCTGTAGTTTTAGCATGGTAGTTTGTAGTGCTTATGTGTTAATCTATGGCATCAGCTGGACTTGTTACCTACACTCTCCATTACTTCCAGGATTTTAGAACTGTGGTAATGTTATGTCTTCACTTTAAATAGTTACAAAAAAGATACACCCCTAGAACTCCTTCCAACCACAACTAGTTGAAGAATAGGTGATAATTTTTTTCCATCTTCCTATTATGGCTTTTTTTGTTTAAATTTTGTTTCAGTAAGTTCAGGATAAGTTTGCCAACCATGACTAATGTTGAACCATGATGTCAGGAAGGGGGTGGAGGGTCTTTACGTGACTTGATATTTTTGTCTTGACATGTTTGTGCTAAAAGAAAGTTCACTGTCTAGGATATTATCACATTCAATTATTGCTAATCAGCTTGTGCATTCAAGATTTAGTCCTAAAAATTGCCATTAGAATAATTTGTACTGCCTCCTCCTTCTAGACTGGCAATAGTTTCCCACCCATCTCCCCCCCTCTCATCTCCCTCTCACCTATTGAGTCTCTTCCAGTTCCCTAGGGGAGTCTCATCAGAGCTAAATAAACCTTTGCTATATATATATATATTTTTTTTTTTTTTTTTGCCTCCTACTGCACTATTAATGGAACTCTTTGATCCCTTGCTAAACGATAGTGGACTTTTCTGAGATAATACTTAATCTTTTGCTGGATTTACAGGTGTTCTGCAAGTCAATAAGACAGCCTTTTAAAATTACAATTCTGTAAAGAGTCATCTCTCTAATAAGCATTGGTCCCTGCAGTTTCCTTCTACACTATAGTCAGGTTATAGTACATCCCCTCATTCTTCTGGAAGTGCTTTTTATACTTCTTTGGGATAGCTGAGGTCACACATTTAGACAGTGACATACTTTTTTTTTTTGGTGATTCCAGAGAAACTGTTAGAATACCATAAAGATTCTCTTCGTTTGTGCCTATTTTAAGAAACTCATAATCCAATTCAGGCAGAGATAGAGAGATTAATAATCAACAAATGTAGATGATGGAACTTTAACAACAAATTTCAGAGGAAGAGAGATGTCATGTGAAATACGGTAAACATCCTTCATTCAGTAATTCTACTATTTTGATCGTATACAAATTAAACGTGTCTGATTCTAGTTCAGCATAGCTAATAAAATGCAACATTATTCATTCTCATGCAATTGCATCTCAAGGTGACAAACGTCATGAATAAGACTTTAGAAATTTTAATATTTTAGTGCTGACACCACAGCTCTGCAGCTTTCCCAAATCTGGACCAGGGGAGTCAAACAGTTGCCAAAACATACCAGAAATCCAACCACTGCTCCAGAGTCAATATCAGCTGTTAAAATGCTAAGGGTGGTAAAATGCTCATACCACATATGACCAGTTATCACTACCTGTCTTGTGAAAATTATATTAAGCTCTCTATATTATTTTGATAGCTTCAGTCTGGCTATTAGCATTCTCCACTAGAAGCAGACAAGACTTACCAAGAAAGATTGAATGGAATTTTGGAAACAAACAAATCCAAATTTCACACTTTCTACTCTTTTGAAGGACACATGGTACAACTTTCACCTTTCTTACTGATTATATTATAGCAGATAAGTAAATCACTAAAAATCTAAATAATCACAAAACTTTTTCTGATTTTTCTCACCTTTTATTCTACATTCATCTCAAATTAAACAGTAAACTGTTGCCACAACTGGCTGTATGTGTTCTGCCCATGCCCCCATAAACCTCAGAGTAAAAGGAGGGGAGCAATAACAGAAGGCTCAGTCTCATATAATCTGTTCAAATTATCAACCACACTTGTTTAGTCATATGGGCTAGACATCTAAACTCAGGATGACCTTGATACTTCTGGGCTTCAGTAAGGAGGAAGAACTATTTGAGCCCCCACAGAGAACTCCACAAAACATTGATTTAAGGCTCCATTTTTAGAACTGGTTGGAAATTAATGTAAAAATGCATTTTATCATACTTGTGGTAAAACATTACGTTTCTACATTTTGCCAGCATGATATGAGGCGATTAATATACACTAGTAAAAAATGCTGCTTTCATGATTATTAGGCTTGTATATCTTTTACAGTCATTACAGCTTTTATACCTCCCAAGAAAAACCTTCCAATCTACCTTTCCCCCCTGAATTTGCATGAAATTGGCACTTTTTTCCTAGAAATCCCCATGAAATTAACACTTTTCCCAAAAGGTCACAAAAAATTTTATAATAGTGTTTATGCTGCAGTATTGTTTACTGCAACAAGTTGGTTTGAATGCCTATTTTTCAATACCACTATGGAGAGATATTTCCAGTGTGATGGGGAAGTGATAGGCTACAGAAATAGTTGAAATTTGCCTGCTTTGACAGCTTCTTAGAAATCTACCAACAGGTCATTTCTACATTAATTTCTCTGTGATGTCTTGGAGAGGGTAAGAACAATTTTGAGACAGGAAAGAGAATAATCAGAAAGTTTTTTGAAGATGCATTGAAAATACAATTGACTTTTATTTAAAACTGTATCTAAATTAATAGAGTGTAAAAATGAAAGACATGGATAAAAGTTACCTCTCTAAGCCCTCATCGTAGTGATTTAAAGGAATATAAAGGGGGCAAAACACTTGACATTACTTTCCAAAAGAAAAAGTTAATTGTGTTTAGATTCCTGGAGTGTGCTTTTTTGTAATTTCAAATGTAAACTTAATTTCTAATTTTTATTTTGATAATTACAGAATGGTATCTGATTATAAAAATTGTTGCATACTCCTATCTTCAGTCCAGATGAAAAATGCTTTTTAGTTAAGTGTTTGCATAGTGCATTGGAACAGTCTATTTCTGTGAATTCCTTGGTTAGTAATGAAATGTTCTTTGAATGACTGGGATAAAAAAAATAAAACATACTTCAATATTTACCTTCCTGAATGATTTTTGTTCTTTAAAATTTTAAAAGTACTCTTCCCTCCAAATTGTTAGATGAAAATACTGTCAGGTCAAACTTCCTCTGACTGTCATTTTCTTCAAGACAAATCTTATTCTAACTAGCTTTTCTTTAGATTCTGTCCTGCAATGCTGCTTTTCATCAAAACAGGCTGCTACTAGGAGAATGCTGAAGCCTTCAAAAGCAAAGATTAATGGATCATATAGGTGTGAAAGGCAACTCAGGCCAAGAGAGTATAAGCTGCATAGTCAGAAGAGTAATTTTTAAATGTGTTTTATGTTCTGTCTTTTAAAATGAAACAGGGCAACAGATATAGAAAATAGATGTATATAGAGGGATGATAGAGGGGAAAATAGGAAAAGAGGAAAAAAGTATAAAACTGAAGAAGAAGGAGTTGCATTTAAGGGTAATTGAGGAAAAAGCACAGTGCAATGAGCAATGGACTAGAGGCAGGGTTAGTACAGAAGGGTAATAGAATTTATTAAACCAATTGACTTAGTTAGAAAAGAACAGATGAGCTTTCAGGCATGCAAGCCCTTCTTCAGATGTGAAACAGCAGGGAACACAATGAAACTTTTCAGGTACTGGATCCCACCCACAGACAATGTCAGAACCCTGACTGGCAGAGGAGGCATAGATTAATGACAGGTGACACCATCTGAATTATTCAAAATACTGACGCCCAGAAAGTATTAAGCTACCACCAAGTTTAAGACATGCTGCTAAACCTCATGGACAAGGACTGGGATGAAAAGAAGGTAGATTTTGGGGGCTGTTCTCATTCCATTAACTTCTCACTTTCCTTTTGAACTTTATTTGGGAGTTAGCACTAATTCCAGCAGTACTGCTAATGCCGTGATGCCTTAGGATTTTAGCTTCTATATTTTTCATAGATCTGCAATCCTGTAATTCTTTAGTATATAACTCTAAATTCCATATAGACAGTTAGCTACTGTTCTCCCATTTCAGTCAGACAAAACAATTCCCCTCTGGGCCTGGAAACCAAGGCCACCGTACTGTCTCAGACCCTGAGAAATGTAAACAAAAGTGAGTTGCGGGGGAGCAAACTTGGAGTAAATTACTTCATTGCCTGAAGCTGTAATCAGAGGATTAACCCCCAATATGCAAATGGACCAAACATAAAAGTATAAAAACCTGTGACCCATTGTCCAGTTTTGGGTATAGCCCCTGGGTGGGGTTCATCTGCCCAAAATGTACCTGAAGGCCCTTCAATAAATATAACCACTTTTTATTCTCTTAATTTTGTCTAACCTCTGTGTTTAGGCAGTCCCAACAAGGCATCAGCAGCACAACTTGCTCTTAGACCCACAGCTGGGCCCCTAAACAGGGCAGCACTGTTCTGTTCTCCCATTTTGGTGGGAGAAAGAGAAGTTCTCTTAGGTGGATTGTGGAGAGCAGCTCCAGCTCCCATATTAACCAAACACGATCAGGTGGCACCGCCCAGTTCTGTAAAGAATGTCTAAAGAGAGGCATAGTAAGCCCAAGACAGGCAATATAAGGCAGATCTATTCCATGAGGTGTAGAACAGAAGATTGCATAAAGAAGCACAGTATAAAATTTAGTGTGCCACAACATTCTCAGTTTCACTTTGATATTACTGTTTAGCCATTGCCCCTCTTGAGAGTGATGGTATCATCACAGAGTTCAGGTTTCCCACAGATTTTTGCTCACAGACGATCAAGTTTTGTGCCCAATATACAGTAGGGGCACGTGTGCGTAAATGTATTTAAATAGGGGTTGATGCTGAAGGATGCCAACCACCCAGAGCACACCTGCATCCATTAGAAATTTGGGGTTTTCAGCAGCTGCCAGGGTCAGGGATTGACATAATATCTTATACTGAACTCACTGTAACGAGGACAATAACTACCACCAAAGACCAGGACTTGTAGTACTGCCAAGCTGATCCTTCAGTTTCACTTTAAACTACAACAGTAACAGCAATGCATTATAATGACAGACTGTTTCCCAACTACTCCTGGAGGACCAGCAGGTCAAGACCCTCTTGTACTTGGTGTTGTTCATGATATACAGTAAAGCATAGTCCCTGTCCCCAAAGCTCCAAAACTAGTAAGCTGACACACACCTTAAATATTTAATACACTTTCTGTACCAACATAAATACCTCACTTACATCAAGTTGCTACGAGATACAAGCCAATGTCTCATACTGTAGTAATCTAAACAGTGGTCTGAATAAAAATTAATATTTCTCACAGTCTTCCTTTCGTTTTTAAGAGGACTGGATATTGAGGGGCTGAGACAAGTGTCTGCTATATGTGTGTCTGTTGGTAACACAAAAGGTTTTAACAAATGGCAAACATATTACTGGTAAAGCAAACAAACCTATTGATACACATAGGGGAAAATTCTGTACTTACATGTACCCATTCAAAAGATGCATGTTGACTTCTAGAGACTTTTAGAGAATGGAAGACTTTTCTTCCAGAGAACAGTAATACTGTGCCTGAAAGGATTGTTCCAAAAGAATTCTGTGGAAGCAAGGATGGCACATCTGGGACAATAGCTATTTCTGTCATCTAGAAAAGTCCGTCTTCTTTCAGAAAAAAAAAAAAATGGGCCAGCTTCTCTGAGTCACACGGCTGCAAACCCATTAGCACTGTCACATTTCAGAAATGTTATTATGAGTGCCTCTCACGCTGACGTCATTCACTGTGTATAATAAAATCATCACCTTTTCTCTTGGTCAGGCCCACAGCTCAATAGGTTCTTTGGTTTCTTTCCTTTCAATTTTTTCCCCCCGTAAGAAGCCTATATCCAAATTCAGCCCTTTCCTGTGTCTTCAATAGTTGGGTGGGTTTTTTCTGACCATATCTCTGAAACACCTGCCCCGGCCTTTGTTTTCTTTTACCCTAAATATCTTGTCCACTACAGCTCTTCCTTTCTGGCCTCCCACATATTCAAATCAGCTTCTTCTCTTCACAATCCTCTACAACTAAGGAACATCTGCCTTGCCTTTCAGTCTGACCTGATGTATCTTTCCCACACCTTGAATCCATCAATCCCCTAATTATGACATTTAAAATCCTTCTCCCCATTTCAGAGCCTTGCTCTTCTTATTTATTCAAGTTGGCCCTTATTGAACCTCCTCCCTACCACTCTGGCAGCAATTCCACGTTTGACAGCTGACTCCCTATTTCTTTGTCAAACTAATAATGGTCTCTTCCTTGCTACCCTTTTTTTAGCCAAATAGCAAGGCCACTGCCCTATTTTTCTTTTACATTCCTTGTCAGTACATTCTTCTAATGAAATGCCCACATGAAAAAAGTGCAGTGAAGGCTGGTAAAAATGCTGGGGTGGGAATTGAGATTGAGAGACTACTTTTGCCTAAAGCATTCAGAGCAAAAGCTGCAGGTGCTTCGCCTCCTTCCTGCTCACTGAGGATTTGCAGAGCAAATTTGCAGAGTGTTCTTGACCACTGCCCTCCATTCTGACCAAGCTCGTTGCCCGCAGCTTTACAACATCTATCAGCCAGGACAAATGCCAGCTCGGTCTCCATCTTCACATTGCCCGTCAAATTTGAAGTTGAATGGGTTTTAAGTGAGGGCAGAATTTGGCCTGTTTCCTTAATTAAATATGGTCCTGTCAGAAAGCTCTTACATTAGCTGGGGACAAAAAGAAAAGGAGAAGAAAAATTAAATTATGGAGAAAGGGCTTAAATCAGAAAAAGTCATTAAAAAAGACATCATTAAATATATGGGAATTTAAGCAGCTTTTAACAAAGAATGCAGCTGGAAAGAAAGCCCAACCGTATTTTAAAATCTGACAATTATGTTCTGCTTTATAAATCCTAATCTTTAAAGGACAACACCACTGAACATTGAGGAAAGTTAGGGAAAATTTTTCATGCAAAGTCAATGGCAATCCTAAAATTCAAGAACAGATAAGAGGTATGGTTCAGTCTTATGTTTATAAAGTGCTATCCATCCACACTTTTGTAATATATATTTGCAGAATCCTAAGTTGTCTAACAGTATGATAAAATGCATGTTGGCTCAAGAGCCAGCATCAGAATGTTGCAATAAATTAAGTTCTAATACCGAAGCATAGCTGTACTTATCTATGCACAAATACGCACTTGCGCACATACAGAAAACACGTGACCAAAATCACAAAACAAAACCCCTGGTTCTATGTCTGTATGATGGCAAAACTTCCAGCCATGTAAATGCAAAGTGAACCACATAGTGCAAAACCCAAACATAACTTCATACTACAATCTGCAATATTCCTCATGAGTTCAATTAGAATAGGTACGCTAGCATTAAGTGAATATCACATAAAAATTAGATTAATATACAGATTCAGAAATAGACTACTACTGGTTTTACCTAAATATTGGCATGACAAAGTTGAAATTATGTGGACTTTATATATATCTCATCAGACTTTCTAACCACTCACACACTTTTAGAGTGGTCACCATTAAAATTTTTAGAGCTTAATTTTTCCAAATAACTTGCATTACTCTGCTTTTATGGTATTTTCTACAGTTAGTGTGTAGAATATCTAAAGAATATTAAGATGAAGTTACTGACTTGCAATGTTATTTATAAGAGTTTTAATGGAAGTTTCTGTATTCTATCTGTTGTAAAATTTACAATATAGTAACTTGTTTTCTCTGTATTAAGCAGACTGCTTTAAGAGTTTCCACATGCCACCAGTCCTTGTAAAGAGAGTATACTGTGGGAACTGAATAGCACCTCAATGTACTCTGTGTACAGCAATGTATGCTTTTATAACAAAAAATAGCTGGCTAAGGCCAGCACTTTTTCCTCATTTACTTTATATTGATATATGACAATCCTGATAAGAAAGAGATAGACCTGCCATATTTATAATGAATCATTTTATAATCAAATACTGTATATTAACCTGGTCTCTGGCCAATCTAGCACCTGGCTGCCAAGTTCATAATTACACTGTTCTACAGTGAGGGGTATGAAATAAATTAATTTCATGCTATTTTTGGTCTCACTCTAAAATACATTTATTAGCTGGCTAGTGTCGACAACAATTAAATTTTGTTAATTCGAGTCTTGATTTTCCCTATTTAAATTCTTTTTGATGTTTCTTTGCTCCATATTCTTAAGTCTGATCCATTTTTTATACTTATTTTACATGTTCTTTCTTTGCTTAGTGATTTTGTACTTTACAGGCTTGTTTCAATTTGTTCTCTACTGAGAACTTCAAAATATATATATTTTTACACCAAATCCAACAAGTCTAAAGCTAGAATCAAGAACATGCTTAATATAAAATTACATTTGGATTGCTGATTTCTATGGTACATCCAGCTATAATGATACTTTACTTATCAATCCCTCATTTTTAATGTCAGACATGTTATGCTAAGCTAGCTTGTTCAAGTAATGGATTTACTGATTAGTTCCTGTTTTGGTCTATAATTGTTCAATGATTTCCTCAATATTAGCTTAACCAAAAAGCTTACATATAATTCTTTGCAATATGCTTGACAGAAATACAGAAACATTCATGAGAAAATCACAGTTTAAGTTAATCAATAAAGGCTTTATCAAGAGTTTTTATTTATAGCTAATGCAAATGTTAAAAAAATGTTACAGCCATTAATTATTAGCAGTTTTTTTAAAGCACAAAGTAAGAGTTGAATAAATGTACTTTAAGACACTTAAAGCCCAGGCATTCTTTTTAAAATGACTAGCTAAAGAGCCCCTTGGGCTGTCTTTTTACTGCTTTTCAAAGCTCTAATAGCACTTTTTCACCAAAGACACACCCCTTGAATCCTCCGAGAGATACAATAGCATAATTGTTCTTTTAGGTTTTAAGGCCTTGACATATCTGTCACTGAAAGAACAGTGAATAATAATACCAGAACTATTTTATGCAAATTCCACTTAGAGGTTTCAAGATTTTTGTGAGATGGATCTTGCCTCCTTGTTGACAGTTTTATTGTCACATTAGCTTTACATGAGAAAGTGGTAAAGTTTTCCCCTTTGTTAAATAATACCCCATTTTAAAATCTTTTAGATAAAGTTAAAAACAAATACAAAAACAATGAGATGGAAACATCAATTTGGAAAGATATCAAAGGAGAAAATAGTAGTCACTTGTAAGAATTTTTCCCACTAGCTTCCATTTTTCAAATTACAAATCACACTCATTATAATGTGTAATATGTACAAAATGAATATTTACTTGCATATATGTGTAAATTTACACACACATATAGGGTTATGAATAAAACATTCCAGGATGTGTATTCTTAGGCTGGTCAATGAGGAATGGCTCATATCTCAAGGTCACAAAGCTACCAAATACTTTCTGTATATATATATGTTCATAGGCAGCTGATTGTATACAAACTAAATGGATACTAATATATTGCAACTCCTACATTCAGCTGGCAGAGAGGAGATGAGAGAAATATATGCACACTTCATAGAAGATGCTTTTAGGTCAGTTTTGCAAAATTTCCTGAGATGCAAAGGTGTGATGAAGGTGCCATCCAAGATAAGAGTGACAAGTTTAACCCCATCTGCAACTAAGCACCACACGGCCCCTCACTCCCTCCCTCCAGCTGGGATGGGAGAGAGGATCAGAAGAGTAAAAGCAGGAAAACACATGTGTTGAGGTAACAACAGCACTGCTCAGCAGTGACTAAAACGTGTTATCAACATTATTCTCACCCCAAATCCAAAACACAGCACTGTACCCGCTACTAGGAAGAAAATTAACTCTTTCCCAGCCAAAACCATGACATTATCTAAGACATATTCACAAATACTCATAAATACAGTATTTGTGAATGTATTGCAGATGGATCCTGCAGCCTGTCTACTCCAGTAGCAAACAGGTCTCTACAGAATTTACAAAGAAATCATTCTGCAAAAAAGTTTTCTTTACTGCTACATTGAAAACAATTCTGCATTTTGCCCAAATGTCCTGCTCACTAAGAAATAACTTTAATCTGAACCAGAAGAGTCTTTTGATTTACATGTAAAAATAGCCTCAGAATTTCTCGGACCATGGCTCTAGAACCAGTCCATTCTAGACCCAGTTCTTGTGTTTCTCTTCTTAAACTGCACTACAAAAAGAACAGCAAAAATTAATATAGAAACACAGGTTCAAAGAAGTGATGCCACACCCCTCTTTTTTGTGAATGTCTGTGGAGTAGAAGAAAGGGAGCCCATTTTCCTTTCCTATAGTGTGATTTCAAGCATATTTGCTTATACAGTCAGAATTTTAGCCAGCTCAGAGAATGGGGCTCCCTGTTAGCCCAGCTTCTTTGGACAGCAACCCCAGAATGAAGCCAAAAGGAATGGGAGAATATGCCAATACAATCCGCAGAGGTACAGATGATCCTTCCTGGGAATGTGAGAGAAGAAGAAATTGTGTGATATAGTTCCATGACCTGTTCATGAGTAGGGATGTGTCCAAGGATACAGAACTCCTCTGCATAGAGATAGTAGGGAGAGAGGACTCAGAATCTAAGAGATTTATGCTGTGCAACTGTTTTTGTAATGGATTTTTCACTCTTCAAATGTACTCTTGTACAAATATTATGCCTCTAATTTGACTGTTTTCAAAGCTTTGTCTCAGCTTATAGACACTCATTTGATTGCACAGGCTTGAGGAGCTACCCAGTCCTGGTGGAAAGATAGCTCTGCTTAAGGGCATGCTATGAATCTGTATGGTTATGAAAATAATCCTGGGATATTTAATATTCATGAGGAGCAAACATGACCTCCAATTTTAAGCTCTTACCTCTGAAAACACTATTACAGAGTAAACTGCATAGAACTGTAGTATAATAAAAAGTTATTTTGCATAAAGTTGGGGGAAAACTTCTACATGCAATGTAAAATGGATTCATAGTATTTTTATACTGAATCCAGCTGTATACATTCTTAGTTCAAGTACCAGGTTCAAGCATACTTAGTTTTCCCTTGAGTTAAACTCATTAGACACAAATCAGATTCAAATTTACCAAATTACAGCTCATTTGCAAAAAAAGTGGACATTCACAGGACTCTTCACTCTCCGTACTGAGTTAATAAATACCTCTGATATGCAAAAATCCACATTTTCATTTCTAAAGCAAAGGATTGCTATTGACCAGACGGACTATCACTTAGTCCTGGTGGTGAATAGCACTTTTACCAAGCACTTTTACCAAGAGAATTATGTGTAAAACTCACTGATCAGCACTGTATGAGGAATTCGAGAGTTCTCAATGGATCCAAAAGATACAACGATAATGAGACAGTTCCCACTAAGTCACAGAATTACAACCAAAAAAAGACAAAGTTAGCAATGTCTAAGCATGGACAAATGCAAATATGGCTGAAATTTTCTTTTTCTACCCTCACTAAGTTGTTCTTTAAGCAGTTCATACAATTCAGATGACAAGTACTTAACCAAATTCCACATTGACACAATCTGGCCCAGCCTGGATTGCTGGATACTACATAGGAGAGAGCTTTTTTCATGGGAACTGTGGGGAAAGAAAAGCCTTTAGAGAAGAAATCTGCCCAAAACTAATTTAGGAAGTGGTATTCCAAGGTGTAGAACCACCACAACACAAGATATTTGTTGATGTGCATCTAACTACTTACATTGGTTATGCAATCACAAATAGGTTACAGTCAACTTCCTTGAGCTGGTATATCTTTCCAAGATCACTGGGTGAGATGTGGTTGTGATGCCTTCTCCAGCCACCTAGAAACAGAGACTAGACAAGAGTAAGGGAATAAAGATAGATATTTATTTGAAGGGCCTTCAAGGTACACCCTGGGGAGCCAGAGGCTGCCTCCAAAAATGGACCCCAAGATCGACGACAGGTCATGAGTTCTTCACACCTTTATAGGTTTGGTTCATTTGCATACCATGGTTAATTCTCCAATTAAAGCCCCAGTTTAATGATGTAATTCCCCTCTGCTTGCCCCTCCCTTAGAGTCTTTGGTTTACACATTTTGGGCCTAGAACAGCTTGGCTGTCCTTGAAGGCAAAGCCTGGAGAGGCTTTGTTATGTCTATCTCGCACGAGAGAGCAGAAATTACAGGCTACAAGGAACTTCAAAGTTACATTCTAAGCAGTACAGAAATTGTAAAATATAAAAGTTAAAACCTAAGGCATCAGTTGGATGCCAAAATATTGGAGAGGAAGTATGCAGTATGCAGTAAAGCAGAACATCTTTTTCACAGTGAGAAGTAGAGGCAAGGAGAGGAACGTGTGTTTTCTGGGTGCAGTGGCACCAGAGGGCAGGATAGAGGGTGCCAGTTTGGTGATTTCTGTCTGATTCTACAAACAAGTGAGGGATTTAAATAAAGAGGGAAAAAAAAATGGGGGTAGGACCCAATTTCAAATCTTATAATGCCATCCTTCCCACACTGCCTTTGACCGTGTAGACACTTCACCCACTGAAGCCACAGCCTATTGATGTGGGAAATATGAAAATGGTTTCTGAATGTCTTCCATGTGAGCCATAGCAATCCTGAAATGAGGAATATTCCCATCACAAGGGGGCAGATGGAACAAAACCCATTAGTACCATAAGTACTGATTGTATATTTTGTCGCTTCTTTCAAAACAGAAAGTGCCCCAAAAGTGGTGGTTAAGGGAGGCAGAGCAAGAGCCCACTGATCCCTGAGATCACAGAGCCCGGAGCTGAGGGACCCATCCCACTGCCTCAGGCAGGAGCAGGGCAGCCAAGGGGGCACAGAGGGTCGCACCAAAACCCAGTATTTGGCATCTCCCCAGGGACAGACTAAATCTGGGTTGGAATGTGGCCCACAACTGGCTTGGTGGGAGCCATGACTGGGACAGGACATGGCTGTGGGGAGCTGGGTAAGGGCCTGCTGGCCCCAGATGGCTTAAATGGTGTCCTGGGCCAAGGGAAGAGTTGGGTAGTCCTGGGGGCAAGCGTCTTTCAGGCCCTGATGGGAGGAAAATGTTCTGTCTGACTTACTTGGAAGTTTCAAGTGGAAATAACCATTGCTGAGCAAAGTGCATGGTCTGGATCTCAGACCCCAGCAGGGATGCAGACAAGAATGCAGTGGGTGACTTTTGTTTCAAGTGTTACAACTGCATGATCCATAAAGGAGTTCTATTAAACTGCTACCAGTTCTGCATTCAGACAAGCAGTAATATCAAAACCCATACTTCAGGGCTTTGGTTGGTCAGGAAAGATTTATTTTTTCTAAATGCACAAGTGCTCAGCAGCAGGAGAGAACTGCCTTGTTCTGAATCAGCACAGACTGGCTATGACAGGAGACAAGCACACTGGATAATATATATCTAAGGTGAATTTTCATTTACAGATGCCTGATTGATATAGCTTTCTTGAATAACTCAAACTGGTAAGAATTCCCAGAACTGTTTTCCTTTTCTTGCAGCTTGAGTAGGTGCAATTTCCTCCTTTTCTTCTCCCTTTCCAGGGGCTTAGATACTGGTGCACAGTGGTCTTTCAATTTCTGTGCCTGTTGACCACAGTAGGTCCTATGTGCTGAGGTGTTTGGTTTTAAAGTGAATTTCTGAGGTAATCAGGATCATTCCAAATAATAATGACCTAACACTATATGACACACCATCAAAAACAGATCTTATTTTGAACTCTTTGGCTCTTTGAGCTGAATTTGAACACAAATCTAACACTGAGTGTATTAATATCTAATGTATATCTAATTAACCCAAAAATTAACTGAAATTCTAATTAATTACAAATTCATATCTGGTCTAATATCAATTGTTGTCAGGCATCATAAATATATTATGTATAAATATTATAAATATTATAAATAATTTCATCTTGTTCATATGTTCCCTAAACTAAAAATGGTATCCTAGAGATACAGACAGTTCAGAAATTTGTTATGGTGAGACTGTACTGCAACTTAAAAATCCCAAATATAAACGAGAATATTTGTCTCTAGTATAACTTGAGAAATTAAAGGAAGATTTTCTTTTTTTTTTAAGTCAGCATGACGCATGGAGAAAATGTATTTTTAAATACAAGGAAAGTTGTTTAGTTTTTTCTGCTTTGCTTATTAGTCTAGTCATCTCTTCATTTTGTGGAGTCTATCTTTAATTCCCTGTATATTCTCAAGCATCAGCTCTGAAGTGAGATAATTCCTTCTTTACGTCTTAATGTATGCAGATGAAAATTCTCTGCCTGCACAAGTTTATTGTCCTGTTGGTTGAGGATGTATAATTAGATGTCTACATGCAGAACACACCTTTCTATAAATCCAGCCCACTGAATAAAGTTCATTATCTTAAGATATTTCTGTGGATGAAGGTTATGTTTTCCTGAGCCATATTAATCTCTTTGTCTAAACATCAGTAGCTTAATTGGTTTAGATCAGAGCTATGCTGTTTGGAGTAAAAGGGTGTGATTAATGGGAACTAAATGCAAGTGAATCACCTCAGCATCACTCTGCAGTATATAAAAACCTTTTATCATTGGAACTGTGAGAGTGCTTGGGAAAGTCCGACCTTGGTAAGCAAATTCCTTGCAAAATCCATCAGAGAAGGTGAACAGATCAAAGGTAGGAGGACTTTCTGTCAAAGGAGGTGTATTTTGAGCCAAGAGAATTTTCACCAGTCAGGAGGGCAAGCCATGACATGAAGGGCTATGTTTCACATTTAGCATGAAATAAATTAAATAAGTAAATAAGAAGATAAATAAATAAATAAATAAATAAATAAATAAATAAATAAATAAATAAATAAATAAAAGATCCAGGAGCTACAGGAGCAGTCCTTTCCCTGCCAGGCCCATTTGAACTACTGCTATGAAACTGAGGAATGAGGGATGGCAGAGATTTTTGGAACAGAGAAGAGTGAAGGAGGGGAGAACTCCTGCCCTGCAGAAGTGTTTCCTTGCATATGTCAACTGCCTAAAAGGGCAGAAGTCACCCTCTCTGTTGATAAAAACGCAGAAAAGGCTCTGCTCTGCTCTGAACCTGATGCATTGTTCAGTTCCTGAGAGAGCAATAGGAGCAGCGGTTGAGGTGAATGAGGAACCAAGAAAGAGGAAAGTTGAACAATTTCATAATAGACAGAAAACGGCACAAAGATACTACAGAAGAATTGAACTTAGGGCAATAAATAGAAAATAAAAACAGTAACAAAAAACTCCATGGAAGTATAAGGGGAATGGAGAAAAGAGCAGCAGAGAATGTGAGTCATAAGCACAATTGTGAAGATCAGATTCACAGCTGCTTCACGTGAGAAAGCAGGGGCTCCTCCACATGCCTGAAGGTGAGCTCCCTCCCAAAAGACTTCCAAGCATGGCTCTCTCATCCCCCCCCTTTCAATATTTAGAGGGGAAATGTCATAAATATTAATCTCCACTCCACACGAGAGGCACATAGAAAGTTAGGCGGCACCCAAAAATTTCGCCCTGGTCTACAGCCCTCCCTTGAAGTGGCATTCCTGGAAGATACTAAAGAATTTCACACATCACCTCTAACACAATGAAGTTTCATTCTTTAACTCTTAAAACTACAATTCCCATAGCAATCTTTCCCTTATTTTAGCTGGTTTTAATGGCAAAACTCCTCTTTATCATGGTTATAGGAAATAGAAAACAATTGAATTCCTGCATTTACAGCACTGGATTTTTTGCAGCCACCCAACAGCATCCCTTCATGGCTGAGCTACAAGATCTCAGATATCTTATGCATCCCCCTGTTACAAGACCATCACTGTCCAATGAAAAATCTAATCCTCTCTCTCACACATTTCACCGCAGATATAAAATACCTAGAGCTTAATGTGCAGAGAAAGAGCTGTTTTCTCCTGTCCTTCCCAGTCACTGTGGACTTTATCCACAGCCTGTCCACCACACAGGCCCATAAAGTCGGAACTCTCTTCTACACAGGCCCCTCTGTTTATGTGGTTAAAGTGGAATTTGCAAGCATATCTAGACTCCCATCTCTCATTTTGATCACTGCAACATCCTTTTCTCAAATCTTGACAAAAACAGCCAGGCCATGCTCAAATCCATTCATTATTGTGCTGAAAAGATCATTTTCTCAGGCTTTTCCTTTGACCACATCATTCTGCTTTCTGCATCCTCTTGTATGGCTGCACGCAGTTTTTACATGAGACATTAACATCTCGATCCTTGCACGGACCAGCAGAGTCAGTACTCAGTCTCTTCAGTACTCAGTCAGTACTCAGTCATTTCTCAGTCATCAGCTCTCACCTGTGACTGATTCATGATGTTAGCTTCCTTCTCAAACTTATCAGGTATCCTAGTGATGTCTTGATTTCTGGGGATCAAGAGGCTATTGCCAACATGGACCCCAAGCTGGACAACAGGTCACGAGTTCTTCACAATTTTATAGGTTTGGTTCATTTGCATATCAGGGTTAATTCTCCAATTAAAGCTTCAGTTTAATGATGTAATTCCCCTCTGCTTGCCCCCCTTTAGAGGCCTTTTGGTCTATACTTTTTGGGCCTAGGACGGTCTGGGTGTCCTTGAAGAGCAGGCCTGGAGAGGCTTTGTTATGTCTGCCTAGCAGGAGAGAGCAGAAATTAACAGGCTACAAGAAACTTCAGTTACACGCTAGGCAGTACAAGATTTGAAAAATATAGAAGTTAAAACCTAAGGCATCACTAGCACGAATAATTAGTATTGGTATGCTATTAGAATTCTCAGAGAGTTTTGTTTGGTTTGTTTTGGTTGGTTGGTTTGGGGTTTTATTGTTTTATTTTGGTTTTGTTAGATATTTACAAAAGCCAATTACTCAGCTGCTGTACTAGTTCTGATTCTCTCCTGTTCCAAGATCCTCTTGGGACAGGATAAAGATTTTTTGTCAGGGAATAAGTTATATCTCCCAGATTATCCTGAGGTACCTGTACTGATTCCAGCAACTGATTTTGAGACAGGCTCCTTCAGGGATGCATTTATTTACAGCCACTAGGAGTAGATATTTTCAAGGCAAATATCAGTCAAGAGTTAGTAGAAAAATGATTCCCTGATCTAGCCTTTTTGTCAGACTCCCAAACCATGAAGGCTGTTCTAGAAGGTGGAGTTGAGCGTAAGATGCAAGAAGTCCCTCAACTGTCCCTTATTAGCAGAGTCTGAGCTTCGTTTGAGCTTGGCAAGACTGCTGGTCAGTTTGGTGCTTTATATTTCTCAAGCATTTAGTATAAAGGGAGAAGGGAAGAACTTTGTCTTTGCCGCCTTTTTTCTGCTTCTTCCAACAAATACTACAGGTGTTCCATTCCAACTCCTGCTGTTATTCATCCTTTTCATCCTTTAGCTTCTGCCATTTTTGGAAGACTTCCAGAGAGTAACTTTTTTTCTAAATTTCATGTGACTATCCTATATGCACTTCTGGTTATGATCAGAGCTCAACCTAACTTTCCACTACTCTTCTTTGAACCCATCTTAATATATTGATAATATTGTGTGGTGCTGTTTCCTTACCTTTCTTATTAGCTATTCTCTTCCAATAGACTTTCAGCTGATTCTGTTCAATGCCTGGGGTGTGCCAGAAGCTATAATTCTAGTCTCCATTTCACCAGTGCAACATAATGCAAAATAAAGCTTTCTCTGTGTAATTCAGGACTTTTATCAGCTAAAATAATAACAAAGTTTAGCTGTCCAATATGTCATGAAATCCAAATAAAATTAATTTGGTGGACATTATCTACTAATATGACTCAGTTGTCCTAAAGTGGGTCAGTGCTCAAAAATGAAAGCTCTCTAATCTGAGATCTGGGAAAAGTGCTAACATTTAAACTTCCACAGTGTCTAGTGTTCTGTGCCTATTACTCTCCTCATGTTGGTCTCTTCATTGCTTGAGGGCCAAAATTGAACTTCAAGAAAAATCTAAGAAAACAACCGCACAGATGTATAGAAAAGTACATAAAAGCATCCTTGACACAAAAAATGTAAATCGCAACACTTACAACTTATTTCATTTTCTTTCTCCTCCCCTTCTTTTTCTAAGGCATAAAAAGAATAATAAAAAGTAAAACAAACAAAAAAAAGGAAGCCTGGCATAGTTATCATTCATGTTGATGTCAACAGCCCAGCATAGACAGGTTACAGGAAAATACCACCCCAGGGATCCTATTCATGGTGCACAGCAGGGCCCTGTCTGTAATTACTGTGGCCTAGTTATTTCTCAGGGAAAGAAGTCCACCACCAGATCCTTTTTTTTTTCTTAATAGGTGAAGTTGAACCTAAAGCACTGTAATTTTAATCAAATCTTTCCCATCTGCGTGTAGTGTCTCTAAGAAGTTGAAGATTTAAGTGTATGTTGTAGGGTTTGCTGAATAGTCCCAGAGGGGGGAGAAAGGGCAGAGAGATTGCAATTATGTTACACTTAAAGGTATTTCTGTTGCCAAGAAAGGGACGGGGGGGTGCGGGGTGGGGGGGGAAGGGAGGGGTGTCTTGTGAGGTTTTTTTTCCCCTTTCTCTCTGTCTCTTGTCCCCTTTCCCTTAGTGAAGATTAAGATGATGTCATGGATGGAAAGGAAATGCTGCAATGGAACAGAAGACAAAGCCAGAGTGAGAATGGGAAACAATAAAGCAGCAGTTTATAATATGTCCATGAATTGTTTTAAGAATAAAAGGTTTCAAGAAGGATGATTAAGTAGTTTGACCTAGCATTTTCTGCATTGTTTCTTTTCCCCAGGCAAGTCTCACACTCAGAAACCATAAGTAAGACCTTATATTGAATGTTGCCTTTAATATTTTGATTTCCAATTTCTCATCCCTTTTTATGAGATTCCATACTTTACATGACAAATCTGCTGTTTGTGCCTTTTGAGAAAACACAGTTTTGCAGTTATGGCAAAATTTATACAGGAGAAGGATCAGATTCCTGTATCAGATGTTTAAGTCTAGCAACTACTTGGCCATGAAAGATTATTAAGTATGCATGTCCATTAGTACTTTTTGGAAATGAACAGGAGTCATAGAAGTGACAGTTAATACAAAAATCTTGTCCAGAGAAAGGGCTCACTCAGCTGTTATAGTTTCAAAACAACAACACACTTAAAATCAAGCTGCTATGTGCTTGCATTCTTAAAACAAGAGCTATCAAAATAACATGTTGTTTCTTCAAGTTGCGGTTTTCTGTTTTGATCTGTTGCCACTCTGGTTTCTAGACAATACCAGCATAACAAGGGTGATGCTCAGTGTTCAGCTGTTGCTTACAAATGAATTGTTTCTTCCCACTAGTTAAGTTATGTGTATTTTTGGGCAGCCAGCCTGCAGGTCTAGAGCCAGTCAAATGCTATCTCCAACTCCTGAGGCACTTCATGCGAGCAAGAGGGTAGATGCATTCATGTAAATGAATGTTAATAATAAAAGTAACTGGATATCTCAAAAGTGCAGTCTAGATAACGGAAACTGCAGCTGTGGCACCTGCCTTAACAAGCTCACTACTAAGGAAAGTGTGATGAGATTCTTTATATACTGAAAGTTAATTAACCCCCAAATTATTGACTGATTTACTCCAATACTACAGATTCACTTGTGTGGGTTTATGTCCTATCTCTTTGAGAGGGTGCAATGTGAAATACCAGTACCAGTTTATGTCCACAGCTTTTGAGTTTCCTTACGTACCTGCCTGGGCATGTTTTAGTTAATGATAGACCAAAATGAATTGTTGGACAATTTAAGAGCCAGAAGAAAGAAAGAACAATTCATTTGCTGCTGGCACTGGTAACCAAACATGGATTTTCTAGATTTATCTTGTTCATGGTAAGTTGTTCCATTTCTAGAAATATAGGGATTATAAGGCCTGAAATGTTTAGTTTAATGCTGTGTAAGCAAAAAGTAGCCTTTTCTTTTGGTATTCTAGTTGAAGATTGGTTTTATTTTCAAAAGTTCCTCATAATTATATTAGGATTCCCATCCTGCTGAATCAATATACAATTAATACAGTAGCAACCTGCTGCTTAGTTTAATGCTATGTATCTCACTTTTCTGAACAAATATGAGTGAACATGTGGTGTCTGAGGGAACAAAACTTCCAGACTGCATTTTAATGCAGTGGATTGCTTTATGGAAACTTGCAGACAACCTGAAAGAAAGTTATAGGATGAAAGCAAATATGCATCAAATATAATATTCAGTATTGCCTAAGTTGTATTTCCTGCCCTGGGAGTACCAGGAGTCGTATTTCCCACCCTCTGAGTTTCTGTCAGCAATCAACACCATTTACAACACATGCTGCATAAAGGAAAATTACATTACAATGATAGTTGATCTCTGTTATGACATGTATCTTCATGGCTACAGAGGGAAAAGATAACTCATCGCTGAAATAGCCATGAATGATATGTCTGTCTTTCCTGGTAGGAAGTGTCATAATAGATATTGGCCCTCATTTGCTACCTATTTACAAAATCATTATTCTTTAGGAAAGAAAGTTATTTATAAAGGCTAAGAAAGTTAAAGCTCAGAAACATAGCTAGAAAAGGAATTTGTCAATTCTTAACAACTTAAGGAAGTTTGAATTTTGTCATTACATGACATACCTAAACCCAGCCCACATATAAACATTAACATCTGACAGCATATTGTTACATTCATATGTAGAAGTAAGTGCACATGCTATGTGTAATATACACCAAAATGATACACCAAAATGTTGTCTTTGAAGAAATTTAATTATACTTAGCCTTTGAAGAAATTTAATTATACTTAGTTAACGGGTGAGGCAAGAATACGTTGTCTGCAAAGACTGCACATGCACTCCAATTAAGGTTTTATAACCTTGTGATCTGTCACATATACCACAGAATAACTGTCTTCAAAATGGATGGAAAGGATTTGGCTGCTTTCTTACGGAATAAGAGAAATCCTTCCCACATACCTGTCAGTGTCTCTCTGCACCTTTTCAAACCACTGGCCAACCACAGCTACATTTGAAAGAGCAAAATTTTTAAACATCATTAAATTCCTAGATGCTTTGTGAAATTCAGCGGCTGAAGAAGGAAAGTCTCTCATGGCTTTCTGTCTAGGGGGAGCTTGGCTATTATGTGTGCATGGGGGTTTGCCACAGAGGTGATCTGAAGTCTGCAGGAGTGTTACAAGAGGGAATCTGGGGCTTCACTAGGGCCTAGTAACACCCAACACGTGCCTTAGGAAACTTGGCCTTTCATGTTCTACTGCTCACAGACACTTCAACTTTTAAAAAACAAAAACAACTTCTCTGTCACTCTAGTTGTACAGTCAGGGCTTCTCTAAAACCTGCCTTTGTCTTGGGCAAATTTCTTTTTAAGAACTTCGATTCATGAGTTGTATGGTCAGAAAGGAATTTCTAAAGTCCTTGGGCTCCTAGCTTGACCTGCGTAACACAAGCCACATAATTTTATCTCCTAGCTCCTGCACGATTATTCTCCTTTTCCATGTAAGTGAACTATATTGAATTTAATAAATCTATGGAGCAAAAAGATTTAGAAATGAAAGATTATTCTCTTCTCCTGGCTAAGGCCCTTTCCAGAGAAGTGCTCAGGAGCTGGAAAAGTCATATGCATTTGGTAATAGTATGTGTCAAATTAAACATGTATTTATGTTTTCCAATGGATTTGAACTAAGCTTATGGATTCCTATGGGATTAAGCAACTGAATTCATTTCTGATCTATAAAGCTTCAG
Source organism: Monarcha castaneiventris obscurior (assembly GCA_026261815.1). Lineage (NCBI taxonomy): Eukaryota > Metazoa > Chordata > Aves > Passeriformes > Monarchidae > Monarcha > Monarcha castaneiventris. The sequence goes on from JAMPIT010000894.1 coordinate 13,685,545, forward strand.
CCTTCTAAAATGCAATGTCTTTAGTCATCAGTCTGAAAAAGTCAACTCATGACATGGTTGTAAAAATGCCAAGTTTTTCAAACTCTCCAGAAAGTTATTGATAGACCAGGTAACTGCTGCGTAAGATTATGAAACACTGTCTAAAGAGACAGATAAGACTGTAATTCTCAAAATACTCTTCTTGTATGTGCTAGGTTTGATCTTTATTAAGAATAATGGCATCTTATGCTATTTTATTTCACTTGTACCCTGAGATACAGTTTTCATCATAAGATATAAATCAGAGTAAGCCAAAATACATACTTTTCAAGCTGTAAACCTATACAAACTACTATAAGGTGAATTAAAAACAAATTCATATATTTAGAGTTTATTACCTAGTAATTCCTCTGATTTGTTAAAGCATTGCTCTCTGATAAATATATCCATAAATGTTGTGTGATCTACTCTATTTTCCCTTAAATATATATGATTTATAATTTAATATTATATACAAAGGAGCAAGAATTTAAATTTTACCTTGTAGTTTAATGTATAATAACTAGCCACTTTTGAGTGCACTTACATGTTGGATTTTTCCTAGACAAAAGAGATATTAAAGAGAACACAACATAAAAGTAACTTCTACCAATTTATGGATGCTTCATTTTGCACAAGAAAAAAAGTTTTGAAGTGCTAACCACAGATAGAGTGAAAATAATAACTTTTTCTTAATGTGTCCCCTACAAAACCCAACACAAGTCACTGACTTTTCACTGAGAAATTTTGAGTTTTGCTTCTAACCTCATCAGGAATTTAAGGAAAACATGCTACACTGAACACTCAGAGATACTTTTTTTCCTAATGTCTTGAAATTTTTTTGGAATGTTGATTGCACTTTGTCTTGTCCATGCATTTTGATATATATCTTTGCAATAACATGCTACACAAAGCCACTGTATATGGAGATAATGAAATGTTTGGGTTAGGAGGCATGCAGAATACACCTGTGATATTACATTATGTCAGTATGATTCCTAGGCTGTGATGTGTATTACGGGTTAATTAAGGCATGGGAAATAATGTATATGAAAAGATATGTCTTCTTTACTTCCCATGAAATAAAAATTTCAAATCAAAAACATCTGTCTTTTTTCGTTTATATGTCAAAATGTAATTGGCTATGGTTGGGTTTTGTTGCCTTTATTACTTTTAATAGCTGTACAGCCACTGATTGCCCAAGCTGATGGTTAATTTAATTTCTGTCAATACAATATTGGGGCTGTCTGCATATTCAGGCCATGATTAACTGCAGCAGAGTCCATAACAGTAGTGTTATTATTACTGCATTTAACTACCTCTCGGGAGAAGACAAATTAAATTATGTTGAAAATGCTGTTGATTATCATTACAGACTTATTTGTAGAGCACAATTACTGATCTGTTGTAAAATAAATCAAATTTTTTATCATCGTGGTATAAATTAAATGTAATGTAGGCGAATGGAGAGTGGTTACTGAAAGAGTTCAGGCAGCTTTGTATAAGTCAACCGAGCACTGAATTAAAATAATAATCACAGATGAACATGATATTATATTTTAATAACAAGCTACTTCATGACCAAGTGTTCATAGATTATGGGACTTCAACAATAAAAAAGCAAACTTAAAATGCTTTATGTGCTGTTGACTTAAACAAAAGACTGAGGTCTTCACATATAAATGATTTTCTACTGTTTCCTCTACATAAACTGGAAACTCACTTCAAGTAACCAATTTAAGGCACCACTTTAAAAGTATAATTACACTAATAGCTTACATATGATAATACTTTAGCTCTCCTCCTCCCTCTATGATATACTAATCTCTGCCATACTGTATTAGTACCTTATGAAATGTGGGCCTTTACTGATAACTCCAGTGAAAACAAAATATGTGCAACATACTAGCAGATATTTAATTATACTGAATGCTCACTATTAAATGCCCCTTAGCCCTACGTATTCAGAAGGGCTAGGCAGTTTCTTACTGATTCATGAAGACAAATGAGAGCAGGTATAAATGGTTCTTATCCCACCCGCTCCATAGAAAAGTGATCCAGTTTCAATTCAATCACATTTCTTCAGACCATCAACCATGCCAGGAATCCAAAAGGCAATGCAAGGGAGACTTAAGTAGAAGCTGGCCCCACTTTCTTTCCACCCCCATTAGCAGAGTTCAGACTGAATGTCTCTCATGGGAGTAGTTCCTAAGCTGGCATGTATCAGATTTGCCAAAATTCTTACAATTCATATCAACAAAGGATCTGTTTAATGGGTATTTGTACCACTTATGAGTGTCTTTAGAAGTTGTACTTGCCCATCAAAACCATTCCTCAGCAATCTCTGATGCAAAACAGTTCTTACTAACTACAATGTATTCCAGCATCCTTTACACAGAAAAAAATCCCATTGTCATTCATCGACATTTTGCCTACAAAGACATAGAAAGCCTCAGAATAAGCTGTTTCAGTAGATGTCCATCAACTCATAGAATTCAGAAATTCTATTTTTAATTCTTCCAGACATTATTACTTCAGTCTACAATCCTCCAGTAACTGTCTCAGAGTAACCCCTTCTCTATCCTTACTACATTTTTAGCAGGAGTCAGTCACTCCCATGAATGAACTAAATCTGCACAAAGGGTTCTTGAGCTCCACAGTTCCTGACACGCCAACCCTGAGTTTTTGTTCCTGGCACACTGAGCTCCTGACTGCGTTAGGGATGCCTGGAGCTCCATGGCTCCTTGTATGTTAATCACATCCATTATACGCCATGCCTTGCAAAAATTTATATAGAAATCCAGACTATACAAGCAAATTACTTCTGTAAAGCACCCTTTGGCCTAGCAAAAATATGATGGGCAGTGAGCCACAAGTTCTAGTTGCAGCTCTTCTTCTGGCGCTAATAATTCTGTGCACTACATAACCCTTATTATGCAGCAAGGCCTCATTAAGAAAGAGACAAGTATCGTTTGCCATATTTTGCAGATGAATTAACTCAGAAGTTGTCATTTTTTTGTGCAGCAGGACTCAAACCCCAGGTTTTTAAGAGAGCAGACCCATGTTGTACACACATAGTCAAGATGCATTTTAACTCCATGTGTTTGTCTGGGCTCTCCACAGTCACCAAGCCACATTTCCACATGTAGCCAGAAGATGAACCAAGAAATTTTGACCCTGCTGATAAATGTATGAACACTAGCAGGATTTTACATGACAGCAGTTTTCTTTCTTTATTTTCTCTTATTTAGAGACATGAAGAATATACAAATTTCTGTCTTTCAGTAAAACAGCAACTGAAATAATTTGTAGAAGTCTCTTGATTAAAAGATCACAGGATTCAAAGAGAGGAAACCCTTGTACAAAACAGAAAAGCAGAGAAGGAGGCACAAAGAATTAAAGATTTTATCTTGGTTGAAATCTAGAGAAGTTGAGATCTATTTGTCATTCTGATATAAACTTTCTTTAATCATGGTGTACTCCTGCCTCCCAGCTTAAGCCATAACCACCCGTGGGTGTTGTGATAGCTGCATGCATCTTACTCTGGGCATGGTAGCCAAGAGCTGTCTGGAATGGTGACCCAGACGTCTTGCTGGTATGCAAATATGACCATAAGTCACTCATCTTTCTCTATAAATAGCGGGCAGCCCTGGGCCCGTGGAGCTCTCCTGTACAGCAGCGGGCTGCATGCCAGGATCTCTCCTTGAGCACGGACACCTCTCAAGGTTGCTCCTCCAGGTCGAGAGACCCCTTCCCACAACAGATCCTCACTAAGTGATTAATAGCATAATAGAGTTTGACTTCTTATGTAAGTGGTCTGAAGGATTGACTGTGCACATATAATCCTCTAGCCACAGACAGTTGAGCAAATCTGAGACTAGAAGTGGATCCAGATGCACCTAGACTCCTCTCTGTGGAAAACAAGAGGATCTATTCTGAACCTCATGACTCAACAGGAGACAAAACTGTCTCCCTGACAGTTTTCTATGCAGTAAAAAGTCAAGTCTTCCTTGCCAATGAACCTTGATAAACCCCTGTCACATTTACTACCAAAGTTTGTTAAATTCTTTGTTTATATTACATTGCTTCTTCTTTCTTATGAGTGAAGAAAGTCACTCCATCCGTGAGGTAACACTATCCTAATTCAAACTTTTCTTGCTATTATTTATATTAAAAGTATATCATTGCATTCCCAGTTTCTTTTGGCTTGTTATATTGGCCTGGAAAGCTCACTTTTAGGATTATTTAAAATGTTAGTGTGTCACATGGCCAGTTTGTTTGAACCATGCATTTCAGCATCAAAGCTATCCACTGAATTGAATATAACCAAAAGGATTTTTTAAAAGTCTTTAACCATTTATCACCTGTACACAACATTAAATTCTTCTTGGCACTTTAGACTACCATAAGAATGAATAGGCCCTGCCACATGGAATTTATAATGTAATTTCAAGTGTGAGACAAAATAAGGGTTAGAAAAACCAGAAGGGCAAGATTTAGCTGTACTTTGAGAAAGAAAAGATGCACCACAGAAGGAAATAGAAAATGTGCAGATATAATCTCTTCTTAAAATATTCTGAGAATACGTTATGAAAAAGGGTGATAGACTCTGAATGAAAGGAAGTTGCTAGCAAGATTTCCATGCTATGTGGGGAACATTCTTGTTCAGTTTATGCTACCAGCCAAATTATTTTCAGTTTTCAGTGTAGGACTCACTACTTAGTGTTTCTGCTTTAAAAATAAGGACTTGTAGAAAACTGGTTCTGGAAAACCTTAACAGATCATGTGGCTAGAAACAGCACACATACTCCTAGGTTTCCTATGTGCACATTTATGTAGAAGAGGAAAATCACTCAGAAACAGTGTTTAATTTTTAACCATTGTTTCTATTCACACACTACTTCCTTCATCCTAAAATGGTGTTCTATATTACAAACGAGGTTAACTAAGTTACACCAAAGTCAAGGGGTTTAAAAAAAAAGCAGTAAAGGTTTCAGTGTGTGTAGATATGTTCCCACCAGCTCCCACTGTGTGAACTGCCTAAAGTTCACTTCCAATACAGCAAATTAACACAAATTTGACCCAAATCTACTCATGTGACATTGACAGAAAAATGTGTGAAGTCATACATGCAAAAGAAAATTAACTCAATACAGCCTTTTCTATTTTTTGAAAAGGTAAACAGTGTAAGCTTTGCAAATACAGGAATATAAAAGAACGCAATGTTACTAATATTCCACTTGATTAAAGATTACAAATACCCGCAAAAAACACACCAGCCTGCAGTAAATGACACTGATATGTTCTCCTAACAATGAATGTTTTGACTGAAACAGCACAACTACTTCAATATCTATGCTCAATGCAGGTGAAATGCACTCCACAAAGGCAGAACTCTGAAAGGATCCCAGTACAGTAGTGGAGAGCACTGAGCTTATTTGATGTGACACACTCCATTCATCTTCATGAAAGTTTCAAACTCATGAGATAGATACAATCTGATGTCTATTGTCATTTACTGGGAAACTATGAGGTGTAAACACTTCACACAACTCCCTCACAAACATGAAGCAGGATGATAGCTTTGATGGCACTGATGGATGGTGTCCTTATGGCCAGGGGAAGGAGATTCGCATCAGCACTGACACTGTGGGATCTATCAGCTGTCTTTAAAACAAAGTGGATCACAGGAGAGTACCAGAGCACAAACGCATAACAGTGCTAAGACTTTGTTCCCTCCTCAGGAACAAAGCACAGATAATTTGAAGACTGCTCACAAGATGCCAGATGTAAGGTTCAGAGATAAACTGTTCTTCATTACATGATTATGCCTTTTAATTATGTCTTCCATATATGATTAATACATTCCATACAAGATAAATCATATTATGGAATGATTATGAACTGACCATATATGACCATGATACAGTAGGCAGACCAGTCTGTGTCCAAACACAGGGGAAAAATACTGTCCCTGAAAAAATTGTTGTACACTGCTTGCTATATCCTTCCATAGGAAACATTCCTCACATACATGTCTTTAGGCTCTTACATCATACAAGAAATACTTATGGATGAGAAACAGGAGGCTTCAGCTTAATTTGGGCAAGAGAGAAAATGCAGCTGGGTAGGATAAAACTACCTCGGTTGCCAGCCAAGTTATTACCCTCATTAATTGTCAAAGCAATCTCTCTGCTCTTGTCAAAGTAAAGCCATCTAGGAATCTTCCTGGAGCTTGTTCAGCCTCAGGACAGACTTTCAGCTTGAACTCTAGAAATCTTTAGACAATACTTTAGCTATCTGCATAAGTTTTCACTTGGACCTCTGCATACTCAGACACCACTTCCTTAATTATAGCCTAATAGCTTGCTTAATAATTCCTAAGTTCTAATGAATAGCACCACGAAATAGAAGTGGATGATAATATAATATGTGGCACACTGACAGAACTCAAAGCAACTGTTCAGGAAGGGTATAATTATCCACATTGCACAGAACTGTAAAGTGAGGTGCAGAGGGGTAACATCTTTCCCTGGACACAGGGAAACTCTGGTAGAGACAGAAGCAGTCATGTAGCCTTTTTTCCTATACTATCCTACTGTGTTTTGAAATGTGGAGTAAATGAGACATTATCATAAAATATGCTGTAATCATGAATTTGATTAAACCCCAGATCATGTTAAAATACTGGATTAAGCTCAGTATTTTAAAAACAATTACATCCAATACAGTAATAGTGGGACACGTTGAGCAGTTTGTTTTATTGACTCTTAATTAGAAATATATGCTTCGTTTATCATAGTACTCTCTGTAGGAGATCAAGGTGCAAGAGATTTCAGTCTGACATCACTATATGAGCAGTTTGGGAGTAAGAACTTTTCTATAAATTAAAATTAGCCCTTTTATAGGGCCTAATAGTATTTAAAAAAATTTCGATAAGGATGAGTAAATAATTGTTTTGTCAATGCACTTTTCTTAGTCTGTGCATTTTTAGATTTTTTACTTTACTTTGTAAGAAATATTTTCACCTGGCTCTTAGGCACTATTTTAGTTTTCCTTCAGATAGTTCCAAGCTCCATGTTAGAATGAAAATTCTGCTTTTCCAAGAAAATCCCTGTGCAAGTCACTCAAATATCTTCATTTGTTAAGTCAATAATAAGATTGCTGTAATTCTCTGTTGCACCAATAGCTCTAGATTCAGTGATATGTCACAGATAAGTTACTAATGCCTGTAAAACTTCTTGTTCAAACAGTATTCTATGCTACTTTTGGAAACCAAACATTCTACCACTTAGACAGTGAAAATGCATCTGATAAATCTGGTAAAATAATCAGATACACTTATAGCATATTTTGTGCACTATGCACCTAATTGAGATGACTGTCTTTCTTTCTGTAAAACAAATTATTGGACCTGAAGGGTACTCTTGCAACTGCAACGTTTCAGGCAAACAAAAAACAATACTAACAAATCAAGGAATAGCCTTTTCTCTATGCATTCTGACAAATTAAAAAAATCCTACATTATTTTAAACCTGTAGATGCATTGTATTTCTTATGAAACCACAGCATCAAGAACCAAAACACTTAAGATAGTAAGCCCAGAATAAAACACACAATGCAAATATCAGATATTAATTAGACTCTAACTCCACAGCATGTTTGTTGAACAAAAAAAGGCAAGCAAAAACAAAAACAAAAAACCCCCAAACACAAAAAAGAAAGAAAGGAAGAAGGAAAAAAAAAAACAAACCCTGCCAAAATTATGTGCAGAAGTTACAATGTATTTTAATGTTCTGTGGTCATTTCAGACTCAATGGGAAATTAAAATGCAGAGCAGGAACACTGTTTGCAGTCCCTACATACAAAATAACCCAGATTACCTCTTTTCAGCTTTTCAAAGGTATAATTAGACAATGTTAGTCCAGTACTTCATCTGAAACCTGGGATGGTTCTGTCCGATATTTTTACTAGTCTGCAACAACATGTTTTTAACTTACTTACATTACACTCATTTTATAAGCATGACTGAAATTTCAGTCAGAAACCTCTCCCATTCTCTCTCACAAAGAAAGTGTATGTTATGCATGCTTTCAAAAAGTACTAAATAGCCTTTCAAAATATTTACTACTAGATTTTTTTGGTAGCTTGTCTATCCATTAGCATTAAAAAAAAAGAAAGAAACAACCTTGAGACGTAAGAAAAAAAATTGTGGAATCCTAGGTTAAGGGAACAATTTAAAATGTTTCTATACATGTTTTATTGTTATTGTTGCTGTTACTGTTGCTATTCTTTACTTGTCCACTGACATTTTGAATTAAATCGTGATCCATTAAATCATTGGATCCATGATCCAATCAAGTCCATGAATATCTCTAGTATATATGAAAACATATCCACAGAATCATTTTAGTACATTAAGGCTATGCTGGCAAAAATATATGTTCACCAAAACATACACCAAAGTTTGATTCCCTTTTACTTAATACATGAGCAAGAGACCTGAGAGCAAAAGGTCTCCCTCTTGAGACAGAGATCATGTCTCTGATCCAGATCATCAGATCCTATATCTGTTTTTCTTCATCAAGTACCTCAGAGAATCAGTACTCAAAATATTCTTACATTTTTGTTTGATCTTATTGCCAATTACAACTATTTGGAATGTTTTCTCCCCCATTACTCAGAGTAGCAAAACCCAAGGAAATATCTCTCTCTCTCTCTCTCTAACACAGGGAGTTCTGTATTTTCTGACCAAAACTGAATGATGGTTTTCTGGATAATTCCCCTTCAAGGTGCATCTCTATTGCTTTCAGTTTTTCTAAGAAAGATTTAACTGAAAGACATATGAACCCACAAAAATCTGAGCAGGGGGAAAAAGCACTACAAGGGGCATACAAAGGAAAAAATCTCACAAAGGTAGAATGCAAGAGCAGCTTGTTTCCTGGGTGGGTGAAGTCTACTGTCTTGGCAGCAAGTTCATGGGCTTGACTTGTGGTATCATCTGAAGATCTCCTTGACATGAACTTCAGAAGTATTCACCATATTCTGTGCTACAGGGATTTTATTATTTCAAAACTCATTTTCTTAGTACGCTTTTAAACAAGAAACCCTAAATGATAGGGTACACTGAAATCAATTGATGAAAAATGCTAAAGATAGATAGAAATTTTATTATCAAGGGCACTCAAAACGAGGTTGAGCTGTTTTAAATGCAGGTATGTGTTCCCAGCTAGTCTAATCGATCCCATATAATACATGTAATTGCAACTTTATATCTTATTATTGTCTCCACAGGGGTTTTGTGGAAACAAGATGCTACACATTACACATTTCGTATGATAACACACAAACATTTAACTATGTTTTTAAAGAATACAAACATGGAAGCCTTAGTGAAAAATGGGCAGCATTTCTTTTCATGGGGAATCTTATTTGTAGAGATGCAGTCCAAGGACTCTTTTCCAAAACAGCACATAAAAACATCCAACTGCCTTTGATCAAGAAAAACCCCACCTTACAGTCATTCCTCTTAAGCAGAAAAGTGTAGAAGGTAGTGAATGGACTAAATTAGAAGGAGTAATTAGAAGGACTAAATTAGAGAACCAAGCTGAGAAAAGATTCAAAACCAAGGATGTATTGTGGCAAAATTAATCCTTAGTTTAAAACAACACGTCAGAAAAGAAAACCTTCCAAGATCTGTTAGGCTTTTTTAAGCATCTGCATTAATTCATCAAGGAACTCGAGGAATGAATAATTGTGAGACATTAAGGAAATTCAGCAGGATTCAGGAAAAGAATTTGAAGGTGTTCAGGTGCTGCAACACCTAACTGTGGAAGTTAGGTGTAAAGGTTTTCAATAAACTGCTGGTTCTTAGTTAAAATCCAGGAACTTTGTCCCAGATACAAAAAAAATCTAAGAATTTTGTTGCTTATCATAACTGTGCCCCTTTAGTAATTATAATTATTATTCATTATATATTTTCACTCATTTGTTTATCCAGGTATTCTGGCACCAATATAACAAACATTAAACACACAAGATGAGCACTTGATGTATTTTACTGGCTTGATAAATTAGTGGAAGGCCTACAGAAACAGAAACTACACTGTGTTCATTAACATAGGTTTCAATATTTCACTAACAATATGTGATTTTCTTTGGCATTATAGGCTGTAGTTCAATATTTTCAAGAACAGAAAATAATCACCCTTAAAGTCTACTCTATCATAGCAGTTCTGGTTATCATATTTGCTTCATATTTTTTCCAGTTTAAAAATTTTATTTTTTATAGTAATGCATTTTTAATATTCAGTTCTACTTTAACTACATCTGCTGATCTATATTCACAGATAATCTTTAGACAAAAATATCCCTTCTTGATTTATTGTCTTCCATAATGAACATTATTTTGTGATTAAGTAACTTTGCTGCTGAAGAGTATGCAATTCCTTGTCATCTTCTGTCCAGCTTCAGCTACTAACAATTACAGGGTTTTTTCTAGTTGTACCTGACAGATCAAGAATTCCTGTCATATTCCCCAAACATGTATCTAAACCAGTCTGAAATTCTTCAAGTTTACATTCTTGAAGAAAAGGTGTCTTTCACTATGTTAACCAATGCCGTAGTGGTTTTAATCTCAAACTCTCCATATATCAGTATTCTTTCTAATCATGAATATCTGGAATGGACACATTATTTCAGGAGCTATTCTTTCTGTATCAGATATAAAATGAATGTATTGCCTTATTTCTAAAACAACCTTCTGTATTGGCCCCTGATGGTACCATTAACATGCTGAACCACTGCACTTCACTAGGAATATGAGCACGTAGGAATATTCACAAATAAATCCTTGCTGAAGTTGTTTCTCACACATTGTCCTACACTTCTTTGTTCCTAGGTTCACAAAACTACCTTTGGCCATTGAAATGGATCCTGCACTTAACTTTTACACCTGTTTATATCTCCTTCTGAAACATATTTCATCAGTAATCTGTCACTCTGCAAATTTCACCAGTTCAAATGGTTTGCTCACTTCCATGTCAACAACCATGCTAAAAGTGGTATTAGATATGCAGTTACAAAACTAAAATATGCAATTACAAAACTTTATACTTTCCTTTTCCATCCTAGGTAGTTGACTAGCATCTTACAATAGTAGGAGCAAGATAGTTTTCTTTTTTCTGTTCCCAAAATCGTATTCAGACTTATCTAACAGCCTGAATGCAGCTGTATGTATTTCTCCCTCCTGAATTCATTTTCTGCTACATCATACATGAAACTAGTTTATTATCTCTTTAAAGAGTAGGACAATAATTCAACTCTGCCATGTCTGGGCACACAGATTGTCTGGAAAATATCATGTAGCTTGTAATACTTGTTACAAGAGAAAAAAGGGAAAAAAAGTTATATATTTCAAGGAGACAATTGTAACAGCTGTGTAGCAACTGTGCTTTATTTTCAAGAGTTTGATAAAACATGAGCTATACATCCTTGCATACAAAGAATGCCCTCTCTCCTCTCTCTCTCAGATTTTTGGACAATAGGGGTTGGTTGCTCAGAAGGTTACAGAACTCAGCAGAGGTCACCAGACAAAAACTTTTCAAGGAAAAAGAAAAAGACCAGGTCAGTGGTACATATAGGAGATACAACTTTTAGTCAAATAATGTTCCTCTTCTCACCCCAAACCACACACTGTCAACAATGATAAAGAGGTGGCTGCCAGCCTTATTGGTCCCAGAGGATGTAATTTTCTTCTGAGACCTTCTGATGTCAGATCACCACTGACTGCAATGGCTATCATGTGAACTGCAATGGCTGTCATGTGCTGACATCTAATTGTGGAGGGTCTATCACAAATTCTTCACATTTAATCACTGTGAGGCTTCTGGCAAAAGGCCAGGTCTGAAAATGTTTGGTCTGAAAACATCTTACAAACATCCATAAGCTACCATTTTTTCAGAAAAATTCCATTTTTAGACAGCAGTTTTGATTTTCTACCACTGTAAACTCTTCAGAAGAGCACATATTTTTTGAAGACTTCAGTGGTACATATTTCAGGATTAGTTTTAATTATCATGGTTACAAATTGTCTCTTGGGTCATCTCTTAGAGAACACCCTTTTGCATGCCTTCTTCACTTAGTTACAGATAGACTCTTGTGAACTGAAGAGTTGTAAAGCACACTGCTGGCAATAAAAGGATTTGAAAATAGTCTGAAGACACAGAGAATATTTTTCTTGTCTTTGGAATATTTCCTTCAATTTTCCAGCCACTACACAGAGAACATCTGTGTTAGTAGAGTAACAAAAATTTCCAGAAGCTTACTTATTATCAATTATGTTTCATGAAGAGAAAATTGCTTCACTAAGACTGGACAAACAGAAACAGAGATGGTAGCCTGGTATATCATGTAAAGAATAATGCATAGGTGGCTAAAATGGCATCTCATTGCTGAAGTTATTCAAAAATTTTACAGCAATATAGTCATTGTCACTGAGTAACTGGTAAGGACTTAATTTTAAGTAGTGTTATCCATTCAACAACCAACCAGAGCTTAAAATGAACTCTAGACTATCTATATTTCAGCATGAGATGTGAAATGTATGCTTTGATATCATGTGTTTTCTTCATTTTAGAAGTGGTCAGAAGAGCTAGAAAAAAGACTAAAACTTATTCCTTAATGTTTAAATGGGGATCACTTATTTTGATTTTCAATTAGAAAAAAAAAAATCACAGTTTTAAATGTTCAGAAGTCAATAGTAAACTACTGAGGAAATACAGTTAAAGCTGCAGGATCAACTCACACTTCAGAACACAGCAGTTATCTAAATGCATCTAGTAATAGCCACACAAAACAAATTACTCTATATTATGTAATGTATATCAGGAAATTGTAAATTTTAAACAAGGATTAGCTATGAAACAGAAATAGACGAGTGAGAAACTAATCTATAGAGGAAAAAGAATAAAAATTCTTCAGGAAGGACCCTTTCCAACATGACAGCTCATGGGAGATTAAAGGTGATCTCAAAAGGCAGAAGCAAGGTCATAGCTATAACATGTACCCCAAGATTTTCCCTTCATATTTATCAAGCAAGGGAAAATAAAGCAAGTATAGAGCAGCACACAAGAGATCATTAACCAGATGATGAAGACAGACTTTAAGTTACCATAGTAGAGCTTTTCTTGCACAAAATTAATTTGGTTGACTCTGTTGCCAGGAGATGTTTGGGAAAGAGCCAAGAGACTTATGGCAATAAATCAATGGGAAAGAAAATAAACACGAATTACAGATATTGTCAGAAAGTTAGTGTCTTGCTATATTGATTTTCATAATACAAGCTAATTTCTTATAAATGTTCCAGCTATTTTTGCAAAGGAGTATTTTTTTTAAATGGCACTGATCCTAAGGACATTTGAGAGGACTTCAGTCAGAAGAAGCAGAAAAAGGCAACTTAATCTTCTTTCCGCTCAGTACAGTGTTTTAAGAAAAATCAAATTAAACCAGACAAAATCAAACAAACAAAAAACCAAACAAAGACAAACAACAAACTACCTAAAACCTGAACTGAGTGTTAATGGGAAGGCTGCAATGTATAGTTCACTCCATGGCCAGCTGATGCTTATATAGTATTGAGCACTGTCAGAAAGTGATCTGGGCTGACACTGGTCAGTTATCAGAAGAGAGGAGTTCAGAAAAACACAGGTATTGCAAAGTGTAATGGCTAATGTTATCAGTACAATTTACATCCTTCTTGAAAAATCATGATATTGGGAGGCAGAAAGGCCATTAAAGTCAGGTTTCAGATCAAATTTGGAAAAGTACTACAGTACATGCAGACATCAACAAGTCATGACACTTCACTGTACAATGGGCATGTATTCAGGAATGCAAGTAATTGCATTCTGTAATTTCTAAAACAGTGTCCCTTTTGTTTCATGCTGAGAAATCATTCTTTCCTAGAATACACTCTGGTGGAGAAGTACATATAGTTTACATTTTGTTATCCCACAGGAAAATGGGGCATTTTTAAAGGAAAGGGTTATTCCTATATATGTCCAGCTTTTGAAAGATATTAACATCATATGATAAAATTTCCATGTAAATATAGATATAAATTAGTATTATTATAATCAGCAAATATTTCTTTATTTGAGAAGATTTTCTTTCTCTGAAACAAACAGAAATATCCAAGAAGCGAAGTGCCCATTATTCCACCTTCAAGGAAGGTGCACATAAGCAAATGAAATGGATAATTTAAAGTAAAAGTAATACAGAAATCTCACTTTCCCCTTCCCCTCCCTCCTCTGCTCATGTATACACCACACAAGAGAGGTGAGATGCTTAACAACATGATAAAATGATACTCCAATGGCAAACGCTTTAGGGAACTGACTTTCAGCATCCCGTCCGTCTTAAGGTTGGTCTTATTGCTTAGGTTGTAGAGTCAGAAAGTTATTTAGCTGTACACATTATGTTCTGAGTGAGCTGAGTGCATGTAATTTATGACTGTTGCACTTTAATGCATATTTAATAAAGCTGCAGACATTTATACACCAAATCAACTGTGTCAATTTTGTTTGCTTTGGGAAGATGGAGATGTCCCATGGCAATGCTGACACTCCTAGTGAGATTTAAATTGTAAGACATTTCATTTGAGAGGAGAGCACTTTTAATATACTATAGCTTGATACAGCAAAAATAATCAGCAAGGGCTGACTAACAGATACAGGGAATAAGAGAACTAGGATAAGTCTTGTAAAGAGTCTCACCTTTTGCTTGCAGACAAAAAGAAGGAAATTAGATACTAGCTGGCCCAGTAAACCCCCAGCAACCAACCAAAGCTGACAATTAAATTTCACCTCAGGTTTTAAGGGGAGAAGGGGAGTCTATGTAAAACAGGGAAAGAAGGAAAATCTCTCTAAATTAGCATTGTCTACAGAAGTTCTAAATGTCATTTCTTTTTTTCCTTACTAGGACCACTACATAAATTTACTTCTCTGCCATTGAGATCCACAGCAGAAGCAAACTCTGTCTCCTGATGCCTTGCAATATTAACCGCAGTTTTAATCTGAGATATTTGTACCCATTACAAGGAAGATAAATTTGTCTTTCATCTTTTATGTTCTTTGATCATATCAATCAAAATATTAAGGCAACAGCATCAATTGGCTCAATAGTTTTTAAGTTTATAAGCCCTTTAAATAACTGTACATGGAAGACATCTCTCATCCAGTAAAAAAGCCTGGACTAAAGCTAGCTGCTATTTGAAGCACAGATCTGAACTGCAGTCCTTGTTCTGACAGTCTTTCAGATGGATCTGGCTTACCTAGCCAAGCCTCAATGCTGCTAATAGCTGGGAGGTCTGCAAGGCAGATTTGAAGAGTACATGCCAAGCTGCACGCTGCTGCAGCTATACAGCCAGCAGTGGCCAAGGCAGCCAGCTTGAAGCTGAGTGGATTTGTCAGAGCAGTGATTTCAGCATAGGTATGTCCACAAATGTCCAGATTTTGCCCACATTTGATCGTATGAATATTGTTGCTGAATCAGGTTTTGTATCTGAACTAGAGGATATGTTTAAAGAATTCTTTTTTTGAAGCAAATATGTACTTCTCTGATAGGTAGCAATCCAAGTAGTGACATATATGAATACATATGCATTGTATTTGACTAAGGAGCCTAAAATCTAAACTAACCAATCTGAGAGGTGTTAAAACCAAAAAAATGACACTTAGAAAAGAATGCCCTGAGGTATATTCAATATATATCCTGAAACGATTGATGACAAAAATATCTGGTCCTAATTGAAGTGATGAACTGCAAACCTCAACAAAAACGTCAGGAAACCTGTACTTTGTACTGTAAAAATCTAAAAAACTCAACCATTTAAATCAGAATACTTTAAGAATAAGAACAAGGGGGCAAAAGATACTGAGTCCAGAAAAATCAGTGGGAGCTTCACTGATGTCAGCTGACCAGGATTTCACCTGGTAAGCATATTTTGCTGTATCTGATTGTTACTATTCTTTATATGTATACTAGTGGTGAGATTTCTTGCTGTTCATATATTCACAGCATGTATCACATTTATTGTTCTCAAAACTTAGGACTGTGGTAGGAAATTTCTATTCCTAAGGCTCAGTTTACAGAAAGAGGGACCATTGTCTATCAGTCAGGGAACCAGGCCCCTCCAGAGCCCCAAAGTGCATAATGGGACACAAAACTCAAAAGCAGATATGGGGGAGAATGAATATATGTGTACATAGAGTAAAATGTCCCAATTTTCTGGAATTTCATGTTATATCTCTATCCCTTTTTTTTTTTTTTTTTCCCAACAAATTTTCAGACTTCTTTCTTGTCCCTTTATAAATACTTCTTAAAATATTCAGTGATTTTGGTTGGATTTTTTGGACTTGTTCTTTTAATCTAATTTCTACTTCTCCCTTGCAAGTGCTAAGGTTTTCCACCATTACACAGAAAGGGAACATAATAATACAAACTATATAAGGACTAAAAAAATTTACCCTGCATGTATGGAGTATTTTCCAGCCTGAGAAGCAAAAAGATGTGACTGAAAAGCCACATCTAGAATAAGGGTTTTTGGGAGATAGGTTATTTTTGCTATAACATCAGAGTACAGCACAGCAGGCTATGGGCTGCCTGTTCTGATAGCATGATTTATTCCTGCTCATCTGGTGTCACCAACTCTACCCTCACTGCAGATGATTACAGTACAAAATCATTTAAGGTTACAAAACCCTGCTCAATCAATACTATTCAGTCCAGCAGCTCAAGGGTGTAAAAAATACACTGTATCAACTGTTCTGTCTTCTACTGTATATATTTAAATTGGACCTTGGGATGACCATTTATTACAGTGCACGTTATGGGTTGCCAAAAATAAATGACTTTTTGACACAAACTTTCAGGCTTTCTAAATCCAGCTTCCACACTGCTTGAGGCTAGAAATTTCATCTAAATATTATTGAATTCCAGCACAACATTAGCATGAAGAGATATTTACAATAACACAGCCATTACAACTCAATCAAAAGCTGATTTCAGCCAGAATTATGCAGAATTAAATCTTGCAGGATCCAAATTATTAAAAATCTGAGACTCAATAAAGTGTGGTCTAGAAGTCCCATTTATCAAGGGAGCAGAAGTGCTTCTACAGTTATAGTGACTTTTTCATATATATTCTGCAAGAATTTGCATGCATTTTAAAACATTTGAGTTTAATTCTTATAGAAATCAAGTAACTATACCATATTTATATGGCAGTAGGAGCCAACTGAGAATCATTTCTTTATGTTTTCCTTTTTACATATCACATTTTAAATACATTAGGATTTTTTTTTCTGGTTCCCACTGGGTAGAAAAACGTTAATCCAAAATACAAGAAATGTATGTGTACTTGGTTCCGATACGAGGTGAACCAACACACCCTTAAAAGTGGCTAGAATGAATTCAAAGCAGCAATTTAAAAGAACATTGCTATGCAGATAATATACTGAAAATAATCTCTCACTTATTATAGTTGACCAGAGTGATTGTTTTCAAAATTCAGTATATTCATTTTGGCCTGTTTCCAACTCATCAACTACAAGCAGGGTCAGAGTCCAGTTCTCAATAGTAAGGCACATCTCACTCCATATGCTCTAGTTAGCCCCCTCCTCTTACCACTTCCCACCCAAATCCTTCAAATAAAACATCCCATGATTAATTTCAGTATTTTTCATTGACCTGTTTAATGTATGATGGATGGAGTCCTGGCACCTGTCTCATTGTGAATCCTTTTCATCACTTGCTTCTTTCTAAACCACAGCCCTAAGATCCTAATCCATGTGTCCCATGTTCACAGGAAACCTCAAAGGCTGTCTTGGCCCTTATAAGGCTAAGAAGTAAAGGAACGGATCTTCAGTCAATGACTTCAACACTCATATTGCACCAGCTGAACATTTAGTTACAGAACAGCAATATGGATCTAAAAACAGAAGGTTTCAATTCCCCTGGTTTTACCCCTCCTCTGGAAATTATGTTGACTGTATTTCTGAGTGAGTTCCAATTGTTTTTGTATTAAACAGATGTAGAAGCAATGTCATATACACTAGCTAACTACTCAGTCTGAACACTTCCTTAATTTGAGAGATTACTAAGAATTACCATTGGCAGTGATGAAATATCAGCTTTCATTCCTTTGTCATGGCCCATTTTTACAGTACCATAATGGTCTAAATAACCAAAAGCTACATTATACACTGATGCCAAAAGAAAATGTCATGTGCATCTTCACAAAACTAATTATTCTTGATCACAGAGAAATTTCCTAGGGAATTACAGGACTGAGTTGCCTTCTTCCTAACCCAAGCTGGCCATGAGGCCAGGTCATACTGAAAGCTACTGTGTAAAGTAAAGCCTGTAAGCAGCATCCATAGCTCTCTGGGCAGGACAAGCTTAATCATGAACCCCCCTTCCCAAACGCGCTCATCTAATCCCTGTCTTCTCTCCCACAGCAGACACTGCTAACACAGCATCTCCAAGTAATGTCTTTGCAAACCCAGCTATCAGCAGCTCTGCTGCTTTCATGGAACCAGTTTCTCCAGTTCTGTCATCACACAACAGCTTCTTCAAATGCAGTGCCAGTACTGTGCAATTTACTCTTCATGAAGATCTGATCTCAGAATTTCTGTTCTCATACTAGGGAGGGAGGATTTGGATCCAATTTGCTATATTCTAGCTTTGATTTCATTCTTATTTAAAATTAATTTCAAATTGACCAATAATTCTTTAAGTAAACAGCTCAAAATTAAAAGGAAATAAGCTCAGTCAGCAGTAAGAGCAATCCAACAGCTAAACCACCACTAAGAAGCGGTGTTAAAACACCATCTGTAGATATATTTAAAAAGGGATTATAGGGCACACTAAAGATTAGATGATCTAATATCCCTTCTAGTTGTAATCTCTGATTCCATTGTTCAGCTGGTTTAACAAAGCATACTCGCATTAAGGGCAGTCCTATAACATCCAAGAGTGAAGTATTTTCAGGCAAAATTATCATTAACTGAACAAAAAAATGTTCTATACCACTCATCAAGCATTTGATCTTTTCTTTTGACCCACCAGCCTAAAATTATGCATACTTCACTCAGGTGTAATGAAACCACTTTTATTTTTAAATTAACACTGCATTTTGGTGAACACATAAGAGGAAAAATGTTACATAGTATCGACCAAAATTTGACTTTGATTTGAGATACAGAACACCATTCAAGTTAATGGAAGCTACAGGGGCACATCTAAAAGGCAGAATTTTCCCCTACATGATAATATAAAATTATACAGCAGAAGAAGGTGGAAAACTAAAATAAGAAATTAAGTAATTTAAAAGTAGAGGTTGCAATTTCTATCAGAATTTGAATGTCTGTGATTGCAAATACATTATGTTCTTTGACATGTCCAAAGAAAAGTGATTATTTTCAACTCAGGGAAAGTATTTTAATGTCACTTAAAATTTATGCTATAACTAACTTCACAAATGATTCTTTCCTCAAAGAAGAGATTTTTGATTTATATTGAATTTTTTGTTGTTTTTATTTCCCAGGAGATCTCTTTAAAATGGTAACATTACTACATGAGAAGTATGTGTGCATGTCAGTGCATGTGTGTATGTGTCAGGGAGAGGAAATTATTTTCTAAAGCAAATAAAAATGCTCTAAAATCTTTAAATCCCATTTATCAAAGTTAATATTTTTAATAGCCTTTACTATGGATGGGAAGAAAGTTTCATTCACAAATGGGCAGATGAATTAAGACATACTTAAACATAATTAACTTCAATAGCAAGTATACAAAGAGATCTAATTCCGATATTCCTTATGCAAGTACCAAGTTAAAAACAATGCATCAAGGAATCATCTCTATTATTTTTGGCCCATTATATTTCTACAATCATCAAATGAATTCTTGAAATAGACTTTATTCATAAAAAGATTTACATTTTATTGCTATATTTTTCATATCCAGTGTTCCCCAAACGGTTTTAGAAACCAGTGTTATAGGCATATGTGGACACTGGAAATTAATATCACCAGAATTTTGCTTTGAAAATAATAGCTTGGTTTAGCATAAGGGGAAAACACTGCCAAGAGGAAAGAAGATTCAAATTTCCCTCTCAACACTAATGTAAAAGGAAGGTTTTTTCTTTATTTGAGGCAGTCAACACTGATGGACTGAGTGGGGCATAGCTTAATGTCTGAAAGGCTGGAACGTTTTTATTCCTGTAACACAGCTTGCAACACCACAGACTTCAAATTGTGGAAGGATGAAAACTGTAGTAAACTCGAGATGAGCCCAGTCTTTTTTGATGATGGATGTGACAACCCTTCCATCCAGGTATAAACATGGTGAATCCAGTAAAAATAGGGAGAGACCATAATTTTTTGGTATTTGCACAGAGCCTACAACAGAAGATTTTGAAGATGACTAATGCAAACTGGAGGCAAAATTCTCATTTAAATTAATGGGGAAGAGCCATCTAGGATCAGCTACAATAATTATATTATTATCGCAGCTTATGCTGGTCCATATCAAATGAATTACTTTTTGATACTAAAAAAAAAAAAAGTCAAAAAATTGTTCCATAGAATTTATATTAAAAATTCACAACAAAAAGAGGGACAGAAGTTGTGTTAATAGAAGATGAATAAAAAACTAATGAAAATTCTGTTAAATGCATTAGCACCACTTAAATAAAATAAGAATATTCTCTGCTAAATACAGAATTGTTAGAAAAATGAATTTATTTCTTAATTTTCAATTTTCAAGTACCCTGTTTTTTACCCTTCAGAAGACCAAATTATTTCCTTTTCTCTCTGTCAGGTTAGAGAGCTTTAGAATCAATTGTCAATACTCATCCTGACATCCACTACTTTTAAGGACTGTCATTTCACCAAGCTTCATTTACACCTAAGTTCGTTTTCCTGGACTTTAACCTAGGCCATTTCTAAATATTACAAAAATTACTCCGTATGATATATTACTTATTTTAATCAAATACAATTTTTTCTAATTGTCACTGCTATGGCAAGCTCACAGGGGATGGTCTGACTTGTGTACATTTCTGACAGTGAAATCGGTAACAACAGCTGCTTTGTGCCAGCCAGCGCATGTACCGTACCTCTCAAGCCTTGTCATTCACATCTCCCCTAATTACCAAACATCTGCTTTCCATTTCCATTAACACTGCACTACCAGCTTGTCTAGTTTAATACCAATGACTCTTGACCTCCCCCAAGGAAGACACTTTCTGTCAAAATTCCCCCAAAAGAAGCCAGCTCTGCACACAAAATTTGTATTAAAAAAAAAAAATCCACAAAACACTTCCCCAGGGAAAAGCCTCCTGCAATCAGATAAATAAGATTAAAAGTAATCTTGAACAAAGCAAACATCCCTTGTAAATTGTGCTTTATGTCTCCAAGACGCTTAAAATCTTTAAGGCCAGAAACATGAATATTCAAGTGTAATATACAAAGCAATGGGTTACATGACGGGTTACAGTAGCAGCCTATAGGTTAGGGTGACTGCATTTCTGGCAAATATAAAACTATTATCCGTAATGATATCTGTCTGCTTAAATAGAGACCATAATGGAAGGTCCCAACTGCCTCTATTATTTTTTTAATTATAGGTTATTATAATGGTGTTAATGTTCACTGGTTAATCCAGGATCCTAAAATTCAAAAGAATTATGACTCTATAACTTAGAGCAATTCTTTTTCTTTATTCCAGGTTGTGATCTCATAAAAATTTATTCCTATTTGGAAATCAGATGGTACTTAAAATATTTAATAGCTTCATTTTGTTTTCAAGTTACAGTACACTATAAAAGTACAAGAATTTAGAAAAAAATGTTAAAAATGGGGAAATGTCTTATTTTAAAGTGACTGTAGAATATAATCATTGCCCTCAAAATCACAGAGAAGTCTACATTTCTCTTATCTTTGATGACACTTTTACCCTGGACAACGACACACAATTTAAGACAATGTGTTTCTCAAATTTGAGGTTTATATTGCAGAAATTCTGATAACAAATGTGAAGAAAATCAAAGTGAGTCTCTCCAAATTCCACAATAGTGATCTAAATCTTTTTTTTTTCTACTCCAAAGTTTTCCATACAGTTGCCTCATTAATTGTGAGGCAAATAACCACAATATAACCAGGCATTTCTTTGCCTCCATAATCCAGTATTGCAATTCCTTAAAATCTTGGCAGTAGGTTCATTGCCTTTTACAGTACAGATAGTTCCCACTAGGGGAATGGACACTCAGGAGAGATTTGTGCTGCTGAAAACACAATTCTAGAACACAGTCCTCAAATCTCTCAGATATTAAATGTTCAAGTTTAAGTTTATTAATGAATAGGAGAGGTAAATGTTTGATGAAAGGGGAATGAAAACTAAAATGTAAAATCATTAGGAGACGATAATAAAACATCTTGTAATTTGTACAAATATAAAAGGATTCAAAGTACTTTACTGCAGGAAATCTGCACTGGTATCAGCTTAGTGGCAGAGGATACCACCATGGACAATGAAACAAAAGAGAATTAAAGAGAGGAGTTTGTCTGGGGGTTGTTCAGTGTATTTTGGTTGCTGCAAAAATTATGTTAAAATTGTGGGGTTTCAATGTATAGTATCTTCCTAACTGTCAGCCCCCCTGAAGAACCTATCACGGAAAAACAGTTTAACAGAAAGAGAAAAAAATGATCTTTTAATCTCAACAATAAAAGCATTCCAGCCTTTGTATCTGCTGACTTACAAAAAAGTGCTTTCTAACAACAAAAGATGGAGCAGTAATTACATAAATCTCTTCATTCTTGATGAAGACACAATGGAGTATAAGGAAATCAATAGTGTTTCTGCTGTAATTCTGGTTTTTATTATGAGCTGAAAGCAAACTTGTTAAAATTGGATTCTGCTGCTTGTGTGTGTATGCCTGTGTGTATGGAAAAAAAAAAATCAAGATCCAACAACACCAAAGCAAGAACATGCAGCTTTAAAAAGCATATAATTTTTTTTCCTATAATACTTATAAGACTTATGATGCTGTGTAATCCTACATTAGGAAATGGGTATTATAAGAGCAATTTAGCATTTTACATATATCTTGAAAAATTGATAGCAACATAAAAAATACAGTTTTAGTGGTTGTTCTGCAGACAGCCAAAATGCCTAAAGGTTACCAACAAAATTGAAATCCATGTATTAAGTAAACTAAATGCACCCTGAAGTCAAATGTTTCCACCTTATTTTCAATAAATTGGCTGTAATGATTTTATCCTGCAACATACATTTATAATACATGCCGCTCAAGAATTAGTAATACTGTTGATTTTGCAAAGAAAAGGTGGAAATTATTGCATTTAAAAATAATTAATAGATGGGTCTGCATACCTTTGAATTAAATTAAAAGAAAAATATTTCTTTTTTGTGGAGATGATTGCATTCATATCCTGTTTGGTGTGAAAAGTAGATTCCAAAAAGCTTTTAACTAATTTGTTCAATTTGTTTCAAAGCCAACATGAATAGGCTTGGTGCAAATTCAGATTCATTAAAACTTAATTAATATGCATCATTATGCAAATGAGGTTGCAGTTAATGAGTTCTTAAAAGAAGCTTTCTTTAATTAGTTCAGTTTTAATGGCATCATCATTTATCTGACTTGTTTTTAAAGCCACATGACATACAAAAAGTGACCATCCTCTACAATGTTGCAGTTTTCTGTTTCCTAATTGTGTTTCATCTTAATTCTTTAATGCTGAAAACTTTGAAAAAGTTAAATGTTTTGATGTTCAGTTCTACTGAATGTTATTTCAATTAAAAATACACTGTTTTGTTTAGACTAGAGATGTGTCTCTTCTTTTTAGTTATTTTTGCCTCCTATTATCAAGACACTTGTTTTTCAGTGTACATACAGAAAAGGCGAGATATGTAACTAGCAGTCTTTAAACTCTGGGATGATTTAGTGTATGCATTATTCGTGGAGTTCACAAGGTTGTATCTATACTGCAAGACTTTACTAAAAGATGAGAGTTCATCGAGACGTATGAGGAGAATCAGAGGATTAGTACAGGTGTGAAGCAAAACAGGTTAAACAATTGTCGTGAGAACTAAAAAGACAAAAGCAATGTAGTTACACATTTCTGTAGTTTCCAATCTGGAAGCTTCAGAAATATAATAAGTTTTAAAACATCTTTAAATCTACAAAATATTGTGCTACATAATTACAATTATGTTTTGACAAGCTTTCTTCAGAATGTAAGTTCTATGCGGGGAAAAATTATAAGTCTTTTATAAAGGTGTCATTTGCAATACAGCAGAGTGATTCTTAAAGAGTATGAGACTTGCAGCATCTCTGCAATGAGCTAGTCTGGTCACCTGTCTTTGGGGAACACATGCAATCATACAATCTCTTGTTTGGACCTCAAAACCTTTACAGCTTGGGCTTTAGGTAACAGAAAAACTGCTTGCAGTGAGACTAAACTATGTGGAATATATTCTTGAAACAGACATAATTCAATGCTGGCCTGCAAACAAGGATTCAGTTTGTAAATAACTGAAGCATTTGTGGTTGACTCAAAAAAATATGCACCTATTATTTGCATTTGTTTACAACTCAGGTTCAGATAGGCAATCAGATTGGTTGTATCAACAAGAATTACCAAATAAGAATTTTGAATGACCTTTATATTTTGTTTATTCATGTTCATCTAAATCAGAAAAAAAATATGCCAACAGAAAGACTCCTAATGTTTCCAGTGACCTCTGGATCAGACTGTTGGAATATCAGATGCTAAGGGAAAATGAGGTTCCACACAGCTGTGCTTTCTGTTCAAATCTGTATGGCTGCTTGCGTGAGCAAGGACAGTTTGCCTCACTACATACGTGAGGATCAGGCATATGACAGAGAATTCATCTTACCTTCATCATCAGTTTTTGACTGCTGTGGTACCTGTGAAACAATGTTTTCTAATACTGTCAGCAATGTTCCTCATCTCACTGCTAGTCATCCAACAGCAGGCCACTGCAGAAGCTGAAGAGATGGAACAATAGGCAATTGATACAAAGGTCATTTGGCTTCAGTGTATGTAGGACAAAATCTTTAAGACAGGTTGATATGTGCGAGGATGAAACTTGTGAGATTGAAACATGCAGAGACCATCTGGGGAATGGGACAGAGGTGATTATGGCACTGTGGTAGAAGATACAGTAAAGGAAGCAGGAGAATATAAGATCTAGGCAGTGAGGAAAAGTTCACATACAGGGGCAGGTAAAACAGTACAGAGGGCACTAGAATACCACTAGCTGGCACTTGCAAAATGTTTGGAATTCAAGCAGTTTAAGTGACAAAAAGGAACTGAGATGCTGTTGTAAGACAGGGCAGAATTTCCAGTCTTTTGCCATTTCACCAGGTTTTCCAAATACAGGAAATGGAAATCAGTGCATCAGCTCCAGTTTTCCGTCACATCTGGACTTTCCTTGGAGAGCAGCAGCTGTATTTTGGCTGCAATTCTCAGACAACTGGACAGACCCACCAGAAGTGTACAACACAAATCTACTCTATCTTCTAAGAGAAGTCTACTATATTATCTCATCATCCATGTTTCATCTTTATCTACCTTCACACTAGGCAAACATTGAAATTAATCTGGAAAGCTACACCAGTTACCTTCAGACACTTTAAATGCAAAAAATTCCTAGTCAAACATTTTCAGAGATAAACTGATACAAATTATGATATATACAGATGTTTAGCTTCCTGGACAGCAAGGTTCGGCTACTCAAATGGTGGTACACTGCACATCCATGGGCACTTTGCATGGAAGTAGATAATGAAATCCCTTGTGAGGATGTGTTTTGTTTTACCTATCATAACCTCCTCCATCTGAGAAGGTAGCAGGGGTTAAAAGTTGTGAACTTTGTCACCTGAAAGAACAGAGGATTCGACAAATACAGGATTGGTGGACAAAAGCCAACAATTTCCAGGTACCAACTGCTACACTGATCATATTTCCACTGGTGCAAACTTTTCAGTGTCTGTGCCTTTTTAATAATTGCCAAACACTGATATTAAATTGCAAACATTTTGACAGGGCAAGTTCCCCTTCTCTCTTTTATTCCACTTCTCATATAAATATTGCAACTAATTAACATCATTTCTATAAGAGGAATAGAGTTCCTCCGCCCACAAGTTGTTCTATCATTCGAAGCTTGGGTCAAATATCTAAAATGTCACAGTATCATCATTAAATTGATGTTTTAATCCTCCTTAATATATGACAGAAATGAGCTGTCAATTACGAGAGAAATATTGGCATTTTATTCCTGACATAATTTTCAATGCAAGGAATAAAACACCAATTAAACAACAATTATACACCAAGGTACGACATGTTATATATTTGACATACAGTAAAATAATTTAAAAAATAATTTCTCACTAATAGTGAGGAGACTAGGAGTTTATTAAGAACATCAATTACCTCTTGTCTTGATTCTTTATCTTTGTACACCTTAATATTCTAGTGAGAGTTATGGTCCAAAACTACAACACCAGCCTCAAGTTAGGAATAGAAAAAAAAAATATTCAGGAAATGTTAGGGGAGGCAGTGACTGATTTCTGATCTTAGCTCTGGGGAATTCCAAGAAGGATGGAAGTCTTACGGCAGGGACAGAGACAGAAGGAGAAAAAAAAAAAATACAAGCAGAGATTAAAATAAGATGACTAATTTTAGGAAAGTTACTTCTGTGTGCCAGTGCTTCCTCTTTGATCATGACTTCTTGTAAATTACAGCACCCCTCAATCTGTCCTTGCACATTTAGGAAGTGTTCCCTTAGATGCAAGGAAAATGCTGTACCAGCAAATCACATAATTCCAGGGGATTCATCTATGCTGGATTCCCAGCAGAGCACTGAGAGAGGAATCTGCCATTAGTACCAGCTGTGTGTATACCCCACAATCGCTCTCTAGTGATTGCAGGGAAAAGCCAAGTATTGGTTGAACTCAGTTGTATCTTTCATTTTAGAGACAGCAAATGGCTATTATGTGTCAGATCCTTCACCACTTCCAATGCCAGCTCTTTGTGAGAAAGCTTCCTCGGATTAGCTTGAATGAAACTTTTCTTCTTGGGAGACTGACTGAAGAATGAGAGAATCTGTCTGTGAATCTAGAGTGGCTAGGACTGCTGCATCCTCCCCAGATCTCACAAACCAACATTGGAAGACTTTTTTTTTTTTTTCCTGATGTCAAGATATGTGGGATTTCAGAGGATGGCTTTGTATTTTAAGAGGACAAAAAAAATTTAGAATCCATGTTAATTTGCCTTTATAACTTCATTATTGAATTTCACTGAGACCAGAACTAGGCCTGATTTTTAAACATCATATGAAATTATTTTCTAAAGGCACTTATTCTTTAAATATAATTTTCTTTTTTATTTTATGCAGTGGACAATAACAGGAAAAATTCCAACCTCAGACTCCACATATTGCATAAAATGTCTCAGTTAGAAGCCTGAGAATGTCTTGCAAATTTTGTTTAGTAGGATACAGCCAACAGAGAAAGTCCTGCATTCAGATAACCGCACTCCATATTGGATGAGTTATATTTATATTCAGCTGAAAGCTTCATTATCTTTCTGAAGGTGGTAGAAAATCTTAATCTGAACTATAATCAGTCCCTAGACTATCATTAGTGTCTTTCAAGTATGGATAAGAAAGCTTAATTCTGATTTTATGCTCAAGTAAAGAAGAAATAAATCTAGTGGAAACTTGTGTGAAAGCATACAGGCTGAGTTCTCATGGTTCCAAATATTACCATCCACCAGCTGAGTCCTGGTAACCCACCACTTGTGTATTCCAAACCATCCCAACTACAAAAGAAAAGGGGGTTGTTTGGCCGGTTGTTTTTTGGGGTTTTTTTGATATACTATTCTGTGAGCAATTAGTCATTAATGCAATAGCTACTTAACTCCTTTAGATACAGTGACAACATCACCACCCTTCCATTTTTTGTTTTGTATTTTTCAGTAAATCAGACTTCTTGATCTATATTAAAGCAAGAGATAGTTGGTGTCCCTTGATTGTGCCCTTAATTTTGGCATCATTTTCTTCTGGTGAAACTGACATTCGGCAAACATCCTCAGATACCACCTCCATTACAAACCTCTACAATCTTTTTCCATTGAAATGGCTTTCTCTCTGGCCCAAAAACATCTTGAATAGTGTGTATACCCTTGCTTAGCCTGGATGCTCTCAGGTGATTTCTCTTCGAAAATACATTTCCTTTTTATGCCCATAAGCATCCTACTTGTAGGTGTTATTTCCCTCACAACTGACCTGGCAAGCTAGCCAAAAAACCTCAAAAATACATTTTTATTTATGAAGCACCCAAGAAAACTTTGTGTATCTAGTTGTAAAACACTGTAAGGGGTAAGCAGTAAATAGGAAAGAGAACATAAAACTGATGAGCACTTACCCTCTATTCCCTACTGATGCTTCTACTTAGCCCTGCTTAGCATTTCAATCTATATAAAGTCAATGGGCCATATAACCTTCTTCTATATACACTAACCAATTAACATTATTCTTTAATAGGAAGAAGTTTAGGGAATTCTTTTTTCCAGTTTGCTTCAAAGTAACATTGTTACTAAACAACAGTGGTGATGAGTGCAAGACGCACTTGTTCTGTGAAGACAGCTGGTATCTAAACTACTGAAAAACTTGCATTTCTTTTTAATAAGACAACCACAAGAAATAGTTTCTTAATAGTAAGTAAATGTTCCATATACCTGTTAAAACAGCTACAGCAAAATATTGCACTTACAGACTACTTAGGTAACCACCAATTTAAAGATTTTGAAAAGGCGCAGTAATGTATGGTAAAATGTATTCAGTCAGGTTTTACTTTGCTTGTCTTTTTTTCCTTTTTTTTCTCTTGTGTGGGCAATAAAAATAATTTTTTGAGTTCACTTTTGTTCATAGTGTGTTTAAAACTCTCCTTGCTTGCGGTAGTTCAAGCACAAAAATAATGCTTGTTTGCTTGCAAACCCTTCAAAGGAAACAGATTGGATAGTTCTGGAGGTGAGGTTGCATTTGGGGATTTGGAATGGTTTTCTTTCCCTTTTTTTTGCTCCCAAGTGTCTAAGGTTGGATTACTTTCAGGGACATTTATCTTTTGAAGCCCAGATTCAGCAATTTTTGTTGGTACAATCTTTTCAATATTCTTTTCATCTTACTACTTCAATATGATACTACAATTTTAAAATGTGTCCTTAATATCACACAAAACCAGGGCTCAATTTACATCATCTTTGCTCATTCTAATCTCTAATTATGCTTTTTAAGACTTCATTGTGGAGTCTGTCAGCTGTACCATCCTATAGAAGGACTGTGCCTCAACAGTGAGAAAGTGACCCAGTGTCTTGCAGCTCTCAAGCCACATCATCTGTTTAGTAAGTATTTCTGGAACATTATTTCATACCAGGGAAATGTCTGCCTGCACCTGCCCTTCAGAAGCAAACACATATGCTTCTCAAGATTCTTCTCCAGGATTCTTCCCACCTGTCTTTACTTTTAAAACAGTGAATGGCAAGTGCAGTTATAGGGAATAGGTGAGATTTTTCCCTCATATGGGAAGGTTGGCATGTTCAAAAGGTACAAAGTAGTCTGGCTGTCTTCCCATTGGCTTCTTGTGTACAACATGGGCAGCCACACCAATCATTTAGACAGGGAGTGGGAGAAATTACAAAGATAATTTCAGTTTGGTGAGGGGTGACAAATTGATAATGAGGGAAACTGATGAATCAATTTAATAACAGAGCAGAGAAGCTAAATTTCACTAATTCTGACCACTAAAACTTGAATAGGAAAATCAAACATGTTTTGAACATTTAGTAAAGAGCAGAAGGAAGAAGTCCCAGGAAAATGGCAATAATGATATAATTTATTGGATTAACAATGCTGTAGGACATAAACTGTGCAACATTTCCTGGGAAAGCAACACCAAAACCTTTGGGTTTAGATGGAGGCTGTAACTAAGGAGAAAGTTATTTCAGATTTACTTCTGATTAGTTCTGAAAGTGCAAAATAATTTGAGAGTTACTGTGACATGGCTGTCATTTGAAAAACAAGCAAAAACCAGAAAGTATTACTAGAAGAATGGAATTCACAAAAGAAGAATCCAGAAAACTTGGAGAATTAGTGACTAATCCAATGGAAATAGGATCAAAATAAATTACTACAGAAAACAAAACAACTGATCAAAAAAACCCGATCAATTCAATACTTGCAATACTGTCCCTAAGGAGCTTTTCCCAAATCCAACAATATTTAAAGTTTTTATTGACAGCTTGGATGATGCAATAAAGAATAAATTTATAAAATCTGTGAGGAACAGAAAGAAGGAGTTTAAAATTCAAACCAACGTCAGTAAATTAGAATAATGATCCAAAACCAGAAAGAGCACAAACTGCTTCATACAGGGATAGAAAAAATAATGTTCAGAAATCTGCAGTGAGCAATAATTGGCCATGCTAGTTCTGCGTGCAGTGGTTAGGGGATTATAGCAGATCTCAGACTGAGAATGAACCAATGCTGGTACTGCAACAAATGTCAATGTCATCCTGGAATTTTTAACAGGAATATCTCAGCAGGAAGAGACAGTTTTCTTCTCGACTAGCCTCGAGATGGCCTCAACATAAATTGTGTCTATTTAGGACACTTTATTTAACCAAGACATAGGCCAAATCTGCAGAAGTGTCAGAACCAGCAAGTACCTTAGAAAACTGGTGCTGTAAAGAAATTCTGAAAGGACTGAATATGTTTAGAATACAGAAAAATTAAGAAGAAGCATGATGAAAGCCTTTCAGTATGTTAAAAACTTATTTTAAAGTCAGTAAGCAAGACTGCTTTGTCAAAACACAGCACAAAAATGATTTGTTATTTTGCAGGGGAAAGCAAAAAGTATTTTAGGTATTAAAAATCTTTCCAGATACAGGACTTTAAACAATAAACCATGTTACCTAAGCAAAGGACGATTTTGGAGCTTAGATAAACAGCTCTCAAGGTGACTGTATATACATTATAAGAGAAGAGATGAACGACAGTGTTAACTAAAAATGTAACTCTGAGTTGGCCTAAAGTGCAAGTTTCCCTATACATCCCCTATAAATATTTGTCTCTTAGAAATTAAATTTCTCTGGGATTTTTTTCCCCAATTTTTTTGGCCCTTCTGAAGGCAGTTCTAGAATTTCATCATTTTAGTGTTCAGAACTACCTTATATTGGCCCATTTGTCTTCTTGCCACTGCTTCCTTCTACTTGCCTCCTTTCCTTCTACATTTCTCACTATTATTTCACTTTAGATAAAAAATACAGATGAATGATAATGATATTAGAATCTTTTACAATCAGTGAAATTTAAATTCAGAAAATGCTAATCCACATAATTTAAACAATTAAGAGGTTCAGATAAGACCCCAAAATGGATCAAGTTTCGTGATTTTTGACTAGCAAATTATTGAGTGTCAATTTTGAAACTCCAGATGGTTTCTGAGCTTTCTCCTTATCTGTGATTTCTGTCAGAACCACCTAAATCACTGTTCTTTAACTATTGACATGCCATCCATGTTTTTATTTATAATTTAATTGTGCTTCTTATCATATGGACAAGAGACTGCTTGCAGCTAATTATTTAAAGTCTCTGGTAGATAAAGTCACATGCAGTAACTTCACTAGACTACTGAAATAAGAAAAGTCTGTTTCATTTTCCTTCACATGTTCTTAATTGAACACTCAATCATAAGAAAACTCCACAGGCACACTCAAAATCTTCCTTTGTGGTTAAAACCTTGTCTCTGCTTGTGGCACAAAATTGTCATGAAAGCATATACCTGAGTTTTTTCTCATAAGTTTCTATCTCTTCTACTAACACCTTTGTACATGACCTTGGGAATATCTCTTAACCTCTCTCAGTTTTACCAGCTGAGATTGGTCTAGTTAATTAATTATTGTAGTTTTGTTGGTACACATTTTTGAATCATTTTTAGATCCGACAGATGAATATATTTCAATTAATAATATTTGGTTAATATTATAATATTTATATAATATATTATTTAATTATTAATTAATAATATTTGGTTAATATTTGGTTAATCACTTATATTACACGGTGTAAAGATTTAGGAACAATACATCTAAAACACTGTTTCTCAGAACATGAACCAGTGTATAGTAAAAAAATGTAAATAACCTGTGCTTGGACATAATGAGTAATTACAGGCTTGTACATGGTAGAATGCAAAGTCTCTTCCATTATAACTTTACAGATTCAAATTCCTCTCTCACAGCACAAAGGCAAAAGAAAGAGCTATGCAATTAAACAAAAAAAAAAAAATTTAAACTGGTAACTACAAATACACGACAGAAAAAAACCCCAACTCGTTTCCCTGAAAACAGTTTTCCAGGACGAAAATAAGTGAATTATAAATATACATGTATAGAAATGTACTTAATATCAGATAAAATATTCCTCATCCAATTAAAACAATCAGCATACTGCATCAGACTGCTGGATATGAATCAACTGGAAGGCCTTGTCCAAAGCACAATGTTAATATGCCTCAGTTAACGTGGGCCAATTAGCAGATTATACATGTTGGCGGAGACAAGCAAAGGACTAGTTTAGCTTGTCCTGAAGGCAAAGTTCAAGTTAGGTTTCCTGCTCTCTAAGCACAAAATTTATCTCTGTCTACCCAAGGCCTGACAAATTTTGGATTACACTGCTGTCCTGGAGTTCCTTATAACCTCCACCGATGCAGCTGCTGCCAGATAGAGAGAGGATATTGGACCAGAGAGATTTATAAATACTCAGCCTGGCATCCTGGGTAACAAATCTACACGAGAGCTGCTTATGAAGTTCAGGATTCAAGCCATACCCATTCAGCATGACCAATTTTTTTCCAGGAGAGCTGTGCGTGCTCAGTCACGAATAGCAAATCACTCTCTTTCAGTTACCAGCTAAGTTTGTGATGTTCTTCTGAACCTTCGCAGTTCTTCTACAAAAACATTTTTATTTCCTAAGGTGCATCAGTTTTGAGGGCCATCACTTAATGGATCAATTTTCTCCCTGAATCACATGGAAATACACAGTGTCAGAATCACTTTTACTCAACAGTAACCATTGGCTAAGCCACATGATATTCCCACAGCAAAAGAAATTGTACATATTTTCCATTGCAAGCTTTTTCTGTGAATAAGATTTATTTTTAAAAGAAAGAGAATGCATATGAGTCAAAAGGTTCATTTACAAGGCTGTCATGGAGACAGCATTTTTAAATAACTACAGCTACACCAAATGATAATCATCAAACCAAACAAACTAAATGCCAAAATACTCTGAAACCTAAAAATAAGAGCCAGGTCTAAATTACTCTATTTTCTGAGGCTTTACAACATTTCAAAAGGTAAGTCACGTACTGAGTGTATACTCTTTGTTTTTCATACTTGAAGAGCAGTGAAGTGGTTTGTGAATCAGGCTTTTAAGACATTTGGCTGTAGCAAAATTGTAATAAAAAATGCATAATATGTACTTAAGAAGGAAAGTAACACCTCTGCCATAAATTGGTTCTTTGAAATATTTAAATTAAAAAGTCGAAAGCATGCTATGCTTGCATAAAATAGAATTAAACAGCATGTAACTTAGATATGTGAGTTTCCTCATAGAGATAAATTTAAAATTGGGAATGCTCAAGGAAAGGAAAGTTTATTCAAGACAATATCAACATGGAGTTTTCTCAAATTCAGGGTTTGGACATTTTTTCATTCTCTGGGAAATCTTTCTTTCCATTGTAATTCATGGAAATTATCATTAACAATGAAAAAAATTACTTTCATTTCATTTACTTTCTTTCCCTTTAGTGGAGACATTTCAGTGAAGAAAATAAACCAAAAAAGCCTCCTTTAATGAACAGCAAAGTATATCTCTATGATTTAATACCTTGTTCTACTCTCTAAACACAAAACCTGAAAGTCCTTAGACTCAGTTCCCACTCAGGCATAATTCCCACTCAAGTAAACTGGCATTTTGCCACAATAAAACAAGTAACATGATAGGAATTCAGCCATGAGACTGTATCAGTTTATTGCAATATTTCCCTACAGACCACAAGCAAAACTGTACTCTGGATGACAGAAGAAGGCTGTCCAGCACATATGCAGCTACTGGAATTCTGCCAGTCAGGCAATATCCATTGTATTTCTTCAGAGCAGAGCAAGGAACATATTGTAATAGGCAATCAAAGCAGAAGCCCATGGCAGAGTCAGTTCTGCAAGCAGGGGCATTTTTCTTTCTGAGATCCATTTTAATATATTTGGGGAAAATTACCAAATTTAAAACAGGATGTAGAAAAAAGACATATTCCAAGTTCAGGAGATTGCATCTAACTTCCAGGTATCAACTAATTCCAAAACTTAAATCTGTTCCTTTGCAAAGAAGAATTATGTTTGTTTACAATTCCTCTGAATTTGAACCTGAAGTTAAAATGGATTGTGGATGGGGATCTAATAACATATACTAGATCTATTCATTCCAGAATAACCAGAATGCCCAGAATACAGTTATCTGAATTTGAAAAGGATAAAGAAAAGTAAAAATAGCTTAATGCGGTGAAATCCCTCCCTTCTACACGTGTGTCCCTCTCTTCTATCTTGAGGAGTTTGTCTGTTCCATTCAGTGAGTTTTATGTAGAACCCCTGCATGGTTTGATTTGAATTCTTCTTTATTTCTCTCAGTTTAGCCTCTTGGAACCTGTGGTTATTAGTAAATTGCCAAGGCAAGTCCTGATCTACAATGAGAACCACCTCAATGGGCTATAAATACAATACAATTAACTTCAACCATGAACTTATTACCAAATGCACCAACCCTCTTGTTTCATATTGACTAAGACTTCAGAGGAAAGAATGTGTATCTGTAAATACATATTTATTATTTCATTCATTCTGTGTATCATGCTATCTATCACATACACAAACAGAATTATTAATAGCTTTCTCTCTTCCTTCTCTGTATTTTCAGTGGATAATATTCACCCTATTCATCCTCTACGTGTTTTCTTGTTCAAAGTCACTTCACTATGTGTATGACTCTAAGAATTTCTTGAAAAAAGAGCAATATTTATTAACTGTCCAATTAAATGCATACATTATATAGTTTCTGTTAGTGACATGATAGTAAGGAGTCTGTCAGCATTTCCCTTACAAACCCCACTTTCAGAGGTTTATAATTACAGTGTAAAATTTGCCTCTCCCACTACAAAGTTTCAGCTTGAGGAGAAATGTTATTCCATTAGGATTTACTTTCAGCTGTCCAACACATAATAGTTAAATATGGAAATAAAATTTTCATTAATTATAATGATACCTATAGAATATCAAACTTCTTTCAATTTTTATGACATAAACACAAAATTTTTGTTAACATGTTCATGTTATTCAGAATTGTTCCTTTTCCTAAACAACTCTTTAAAAGAGGCTGCAGATCAAAGGCACCACTTTTAAGTATTACAACTTATATGGTCATTACAAGCTTAATGATAACTTTATAAGTCTTAGCAGAGCAGCAGGTATTGTCTCTTGGCTAAGTAAATTTTTACTTGTCTGCACTGCAAATGTCTGTGGTCATTACTGTTCTGCCTTGGCTTGGTCTCTCTCACCACCAAACCTACCAGCCAAAGTAAAAAAATGAGTAATCTGCCTATGCAAGAAGTGAAAAGGAAGTCTGAATTGAGACACTGGTCATTGGTTTCAGGGGCATCAATAGCTGGGAATATCCCTCTCACAACTGTAACACCAGCTGTTCTGTATTTTCCAGGTGCAAAAGTAGATCTAACCTGTAACTCTTACTTTTGTATTCCTGCAGCTCATATTCCAAGGTAAGAATTTCAATACGGTTGTTATAAACTGCACCATGTAGAAAAAAAAGAACTCACCCATACTTAGACACATGCCCCTTTATATTCAATGTCTACATTGCAGATAAAAATTTTGCCAAATGGAATTCTTACAATCATAGAGAAAACTATTTCCTACATGTCTCCCCAGTCTTAAAAATGCCAAAGTTGTAATATTTTTTCCTAGCTTAATTTTTTGTGAGGCCTACACATTTGAACTTCAGGTACCTACATGAATACAATTTCTTCTTTTTCTTTACAAATATATCAAAATTAAATTGATTCTCATTCCTCAAACAGCATAGTCCTACAGAAGTTACTCTGACCTTTGACAAGAGATATTAAGAAGTTCCTGGTTAGGAAGACTTCCTTTAGTTTTGACTGGCAGCCCCACCTGAGAATGCTCTTAGTGCTTCAGAACAGGGCAGTTAAGAAACAATGCCAAACGTATTTCTGTAGGATGCAGAAACATAATCTGAGAATGGGTTTTGATGAAGCCCTGAGAAGAATCACAATTTTAGCACAATGTGTTTCACTGTTGCCTTTAACTACCTGTTTCCTGCCCCCATCCATGCTTCTTTTTCTTTCTCTGGAGGAGTGAAATTTCCGAAGAGGAAAATACCTCCTTCAGGGTGGCCTGTGTCATACACACTTCTCAGAACGAGCATAATTGTGCATATATATATATATAAAGGCATGCTGGCCTTAAAGAAACAAAACCAAAGGGAAAAAAAAAAAAAAAAAGAAGAAGAGGACTGAACAACCAAGAGCTCAAGTATTTCAGGACAGCTGTCTTTTGGTCTCCTCTAATAGTTTTTGGGGTTTTTTTTTTCTGATAAAATAGTACACAAAAACTCTGCTGGGTGAA
Source organism: Monarcha castaneiventris obscurior (assembly GCA_026261815.1). Classification (NCBI taxonomy): domain Eukaryota; kingdom Metazoa; phylum Chordata; class Aves; order Passeriformes; family Monarchidae; genus Monarcha; species Monarcha castaneiventris. Next base: position 13,722,447 of record JAMPIT010000894.1, read on the forward strand.
CACAGAGATTGAGGAAATCAAAGGCCAGAAGGACTCTGAGTAACTTAAAGTGTGTTGCTTCTGTACCACAGTCTAACCTAGATCACCTTAGATTCACCACTTTAGCAGCTTGAGGCTGTACTATAATCTGCTAAACTGTCTTCACACCACATACTCCAACGTTTCCCTCACTGGGCTCTTTCTGTCCTTGGTACCATCTGGCTTGCAAAGGCGTCCTCAGAAGTCCTCATTCTATGATGACTCCTGTGGAAAGACCTTCTTCCCAAAGAAATGCCAGTTTTAAGAGCTCATAAGATCATTCTAGATCTTTTAACAGGACAGTGCGACATCCAAATTTCATGTTGAATGCTTTGTCCCTCTGTGCTACACACTTGGCTTATTTAATATCAGCTCTCAGAATTCAGTGATGTTTTTGTTTGACTTACAGCTGCTGGAATCAAATAATTAACTATTGCACCTCATCTTATTTTAAAACAGACCTAATTACTAGCACTCAGAATTGCTAAGGAAAGTTTAGAAATTTGCACTTTGCCTTTTCAAAAAAACACAAGTCAAATAAAAAGAATTTCAGATGTATTGCTTCTTTTAAATCTCATGAATTTTCACTCAAACTCCTGATTTTTGCCAGTGCTCAGACTTGGCAATACTATTTAGCCCAGCAATTTCACAGTTATGGCTGCATCACAGTGCAGCTCAGATAAAGACAGATTAGCAGTCCCTCAGATTTGCCAGCATAACTGCACATGTAGCTGCCCTCTAAATCCTCTCATGTCAAAATGATAGAGAGTAGGATTTTTCAAACATAGCTGATTTTGACTAATGTAAGTTAGGGAGGAATATGCAAAAAAAATTACTCAATGGACTGAAGTAGTGGTAACTTCTGTTGTGACAACTATGGCAAAGACATGGAGGATCTCTTCAGCATGTTCAGCCATGTTCAGGTGCTGAAGACCACCAGCACTTTCATTTAAGACAAAGAACACTGGGAGTAGAAAAATAATTATTTTAATATCAGGCCAGGTAGCTGTACTATAGGAAACCTCTTAAATAACAAATATTTTCATAACTTTAGACATTAATTTAAAAATTGTATGTGGTTATTTTTACTTTTAATTATGAATGTAATATTACAGCATCAGGAATTGCTGCTACAGTTAACATATTTAAAAGTACTTTTATGCTTTCAACTGTCACAAACAATATACAGATTTTTCAAGAAGTTATGCTTACTCACATATTTTTTCCCAGACACTAAACATAGTTAATATTAATTAAAATTAATTATAGATTTCACTATGGGATTCTATATTGTGACTTTAAAAGGAATTTATATACATGCATATGAGCAAAACTGATCTTCTAACTGCAAAAATTTCCACCAAATTTTCAGACTATTGACCTTCAGCATAGCTCCACACATAACCTGTGAGCAAGAAAGAGCATAGCCAAGAGTCATCCATAAATCTGATCTTTTTTAATATACCTGGCTTCTCCCTCATTTTCCTTATTATTATGTGACTGACAGGTCCACTGAGAGTTCAAGCACACAATCGATGGTCCAGAAGAGTTTTCTGTCATTTATGAAATTTCACAGAAGCACAACCATGGTCAGAATCCCAGTTTTCTGTTATAAACACTGTCCTTTGTGATCTTAAAGACAAAGAATGGGGAAGAAAAATAAAAACAGGAAAGTAATTCCATATTAAAAATTCATTTAAAATATTTCTATGAATAACTGTATATGTAAACAGAATAAATTGATTTACTATATTAACTTCCTTACTACTGAAAGATGTTTTCACTATGGAGTTTTACACAAAGGAGGAATAGGATGGCCTGCAGCTGCTTGCCCAGCCTTCTGGAAAATGTTTTCCATGGAATTTGCCACCTTGAACTACTTTATTCAAAAAAATCCAAAGGATTTGTTATATCGTGGCCTTCCAAACATTTTTTGCCAAAAGTCTTAATGTGTGTCATTAGAGCTGCCAAGCTGTACGTAGCATACAGAATATCTTGCTGGAGTTTATAGAATCTGACATAAGAATGTTAAAGAAAACAGAGCACATATATGGAGAGTGACAGCTGATTATTTATTTTTACATATTTTTCAAAGTATCAATAAATCCATCTGAAATTTCATGGACTTGAGATGTTATAAGAGCAGCAAACCACAAATTATAATATAGTTTTATTTGCCTTCTACACAGTTTCTTCCCAGCCCCCAAAGAAATTTATACAGAACAGATGCCCAAAATGAACTTTTAATAATCAAACAAATTTCGGCTTTCTGGAAGGCCTAGAAAGGTGTTATCGAAAGAAAATTATAAAGTAATATTCACTTCACCAAACACATAGGACTACTGAAATGTCATTTCTGTCTTAATAGTTCAGCAAGATAATTTAAAAAATAATGTGTTTGATCCACCACAGAACTTAGGCACCCACAATTTGCTGCTGAGGATGCAGATCATACCCTGGTTCACAGCCCGTGACACGTATAAAGTACTGAGTTCAGAGACCACCTTTGGCCACAATCAGAGGTGGAACTTATGATTTAAGGAAAGACATCATAAAAGCTGGTCATAAATCTTGCCAAACTTTAGTCTTTTGGGTTGAAATTTTCTCTATTTGCCATCTGCTTCACATAGTGAATCATTCAGCGCAGGGGCTTTCTTTGGTCACTGCTGAAACTTGTGGTTCCACTGCAGAAATTTTTCCACTCTTGGTCACTTACTAAGCCTTTAGAGCAACTGCATTTTGCACATACTTGACCATTTCAACCCTGGGGTCAAGCTTGTCTGTACAAGTGACTGCCAGAAACATTTATGACCACAGAGGATACTGATGGTGACTGATTTTTTTTTTCTCTAACCAGATCCCTGAAATCCATGCCAGTTAACTCTGAGGACTGCCTCAAAATGCGTAAAAGTCAGATACAAAATGTGAAAAAAGTCAGTCTGTAGTGCAGGGGGAGAGAGAAGGCTGCTGCTGAGATCAGCCACCCCCTATGTGTCCTCCCCTCCTTCTAGAAGCAACAAGCATGGTTGTCCAGAGATCTCCTCCCTTCCTTGCTGTTACTTCTCCTGACAAAAGGAAAATCCAACTGGGATTACAGTTCCTTATCCCTTTAAATTTCGCCTACAGAACTGAAAAGCTTTGAAGTGGCTCTGAACACAAAGCTGGCTCCAGGACTCTCCCTCCTGTGTTCTCAATGGACCATATGCCTCGCAGCCTGCAGGACAATGCAAATACAGTCAATTCAAATACAGATTGAACAAATGCTAAACCTACTGGAGGAGCAAGAGGGAGTCTATGGAATAACCCGGCATTAGATACAAATTGAAGCTGGAGGCTGCTGAGGAGGGAGAAGAACACAAGGAATGACTTCAAAGTAAATAAGGCCTAGGGTCTTTCCTTGAGACATTTTGAAGCCATTCCTCACCTCACAGTAATGACTTGTGCTTGGAATGCCAAGGGAAACTTGGAGGTGCATTTCTGCTGCAAGGAAGTGTTGGAGATCCCAGGATGCAGCTGAAACTGCTTTAGCCAAGTCCTGTGCTTTGTACAGGCAGGAATGGCTAGACGATCTGGACAAACAAAAAGAGCTAAATGTCTTTTAAATAACTTTACCAGTATTTCCAGTGCCATAAAATTGGTATTTAAGCACATCATCCTAAAAGTGAAATGTAAAATCTCTTGTTCATCTGCTGCTTGACTTCATCAGAGACCTTTCCAATCACCTTGATTTCCCCCAGTGCACTGACTTCTGTTTCCAAATGCCAAAATTACCTCAATCTGCATGGCTCAGTGCCCATCTTCAGCTGGAATCTACAAGAAAGGTACACATTGCAGAAATCTTTTAATAAGTTTGACCTAGCAAGTTAGCTGGGCAATGTAAGGTTATATTTTGCAATATCTTTTACCCACTATTTAAGCAGAGAATATAATCTCCAGGGCCTCCAGTATACTGTAATACAGCTCATCTCAAAACAAAAAATTCCATTAAAAATAAATATATCAAAAAGAAAATCTGTATTAATTAGTGGCATGCCAGAAAGAAAATATTTCATCTTCCTTATTAAAAAAATTCTATATATTATATTCCCTTGGAGCCTGGCATTTAAATATAGTTGTTTTCTTTGTTTCCAATAACATCTCAGCCACAATTACTTAATAAATTATAAATCACAATGTAGTTTTTATGTAAATGCATTTTTGTGTTCAAGCACAGGATTAATGTTTGTGTATGCAAATGAACAAAGGATATTTTCAAAGAGGTTATGGTGCAAATCATGGCAAATTTTAAAATGCTTTACTGTATTAATGGTTGAATAGGACACTGTTCTCTCTCTCTTTGTTTTTTTCCCCTTAACAATTAATAACTTGTTTTAAATGTACTTGTTGCTAATACCTAATGTCAGTTTAGCGCAACTTCAGGGAAAATAGGGTCCTGTGTCAGTGTATAGTTCCTGCTTGATGTTGCATATAATTCTTATAATATTCTGAATGGCATGTGCTAATTATTTAGCACAATAGTGCGTCTTATGGAGCTGTAAGGCTGTAAAAGAAGGGTGGCAATTACTTAGGGTGGGAACATTTATTTTTCTTGTAAAAACCAAAGCATTAAAAAAAAAATTTAAAAATAATTAAAAAAAAAGGTTTACCAAAAAAAGGGAGGAAAAATTTAAGTAAAACCCTAGGAGCACTGGAACGGTAAATGTTTTGGAGTTTTTATTATCTGCAAGGCTAGAGCTGAAGTGTACAATCCAGATAGTAAGAGCTCCAAATTTCTATGTGTTGTACTGAGAGGCCAGATTTTGTTCTTCCCAGATGCCTGACCCAACATAAGTTCTTAATCCACCTCTTTATTAAAACTTGATTATTAGAGTACACCTATACACTTCATGCAGAAGAGATGTGTCTTTGACAGATGTTTAAAACAGTTTCAAAATCCACACACACAAAAAGCAGCTTAAACTCACACAGAAGAGAAAACAAACCAAAATAAAATGAAAGCAACAAACTAAGCAGTTCACAGAATATATCACAGATGCATAGGATGATTTAGGTTGGAAAGAAGCTTAGAGATCTAGTACCAAATTCCCTGCCATGATCATGGACACCTTCCACGAGACCAAGTCGCTCAGAGCCCCCTCCAGCCTGGCCTTGAACACTTCCAGGGATGGGGCATCCACAGTTTCTCTGGCAACCCATTCCAGTGCTTCACCATCCTCACAGTAAAGAATTTTTTCCTGATATCTAAACTAAGTCTAGACTCAGTGCAAAGCCCTTACCCCTTGTACTGTCATTAGATGGCCTTGAAAAAAATCCCTTTTCACTTTTCTTGTAGATCTCCTTTGGGTGCTGGAAGGTGCACTAAGGTCTCCCTGCTGCCTTTTCTTCTCCTGGCCTAGCAACTTCTACTCTCAGCCTGTCTTCATAGGAGCGATGCTTTGGATTTCAGGGCTCTCCTCTGGATTCACTCCAACAGGACCACCTTCTTCTTATGCTAGGGGGCACAGAGGTAAACACAGCACTCAATATATACACTTATATGCCTATGCTAGGCCTAGATTGAAAAAAACGCCCACAACCTGCAAGTGGAATAAATGAAATTAGTGAAAAGGATGAAGTATTTTATTTTTTAAAAAATTATCTCTTACGGTTCTGAGTTAGCTTCAAGCTAAAACAAAGAAAGGAATACTTAAAACCTCATTCAGGCAAAGATGGAATCGTGACTTGGGGGACTAATCTGAAGATTAAGACAAATTAGATGGAATATATGCAATTTATGGGTCTAAGCCTGTTTATGATGATTGGTCCTACTGTTTTTAGTCCCCAGATCTTGTCAGAAAGGTCACAGAGAGAAGTTGGACATGTAAACTCAATCAAGATAGACTACAAAAATATACATGGAATACAAAAATAGACATAAAAAACCAGAACAGCACAAAGAACACACAGAAGGGAAAGACTCTCAGATTGTACTCTGAAAACATATTAATTGTCTGGAGAGAATAATGAATAAAATTCTATCAATATTCATTTAAATCTAGATATACACAGTCTCCAGACCTCTTCTCAGAGTAGTCATGCAATCAAGACTTATTAGCTCAAATGTTCGGGGGCAATGGATCTTCAGCCTCCATGTTCTACAATTCACTCAGATACAATCTAAAAAATACACTTTCCTTGCAGCAGAAAGCAGATTAAAAGGCCTCCATTTATCCATCTGTAGTACAAATAAGGCCATGAAAATCACACGACCAGTCACAACTAAGCCATGTATTTTACATTTCCATATATTAGGATTAATTGTATGTTTCAGATTAAAAGAAAAGGGTGGGGAGGACTACTCAGGAAAAGCCACTTTCATGAATTTCTAAGAATGTAAGAAATTGTGAGAAAATTGGAATTTACTTATGAGTATTTTTTTCTAGAAGAACTGGTAAAGTCCGCCGAATGTATTTCGCGTTGTAGTGACAGACCTTAGATGATATTTTAAATATAGGTACAGTCCACAGGTCAGAAAGGCAATACTTAAATTGAAAGATAAACTAAAATTACCTTAAACTGCTCTAGATCATCTTCAAGACAGGATTTAACATAAAAAGATCCAGCTGAAGCTGAAATTTTACAGGACATTTGAATAGCTGAGACAGACTTCACAACTAACCATATGCTGAGCATTTATCTACAGTGGGCTTCCTGCTTCCCCTGATGATGTGAATGTTAAATTGCCACTGACTTCTAACAGAACCAAATCAAATACTATAATTATACACTTTGTGCTATCTGTGCTGTACTGTATTATTATCTATAATTGATTATTCAACTCAGTAGCTATTGTTCTTTAAAATGCTTTTGACACATTGTAGGAAAAGTGCTATACTAAACAAAGTTGACGAGCAGGGAGATTTCGGACATTCTGCCACATATAATGATGAAGCTGGTGCAAACCAGACTAGTTCCCTTTCCAGAAAGTCACATCCAAAATTTTTTGGGTCTGTGTCCCACACTGACAACCTTCAGCTAAGAAACAGACCTTGCTGTGCTGAATATTGTGCAAATGTATTAAGAGGAAAAAAAATACCTGACTGCTAAAAAGTCCCTAACAGAAAAGAAAAATATTTAACTTGGAGGAAGAAAGGTTGAAAAAGTGCAGAGCATTGAGTTGCTTGCCAGAGAGGTACATTATCCTAAGTTACAAAATCACAGCCTAGCTCAATTTTCTGGATTTACCATCTTAAGTCATAGTTACAGACCCTTTTCAATCAAGTGTGAATCAACAGAATCACAGACAGGGAAGGTATGGCTATTCCTGTCTGCCTGCTCCTGCCTCCCATTCTGGGACAACCCACATGTGGTCATGAGGCCATGTAGTGGACTGGACCAAATAACAGATCTGGAAGACAACTAATGATTTTCTTTTACTGGGTTAGCATTCATTTTTTGTCCTCAGCCCTTAAGACATTCAAACAGAAGAATTTTGGGATCTCTTTGCAAATCCAGTAGTCTTTAAATAGCTGATACTTAAGCACTTAGATTATATTCTCAAAACATGAAAACACTGTGGCCTATCCCCTTAGATTCCCAAATATCAACTTATTTTGCTAAGCACAGAAAGCTGTTTTTATATTTCCCTTTTTTATATGCCAGTTAAATAAATAAGGGTTGGGTCTTTAAGCTATCTAAAACTAGTAGGGTTAATTCCAAGTAGCCTCAGTATTTACAAGAATGCCAAAGTAATATCTACATTATTTTCAGATTAAGAAAAGAACCCTGAGGAAAAAAAAAAAATTATTGTTGGAATGCAACAAGTTTCCTAATCACAAAAATATTTATTTTCATGTCTTCAGAACACATACTATTGCTTCCCATAATTACAAATGAGATTAAATGTTAACCAATTTAAATCTGTCAAAATATTTTAATAAGTGGGGCAGATGTTCTGTTTTGTTAAGTATCACTATTTACTTTATGAGGTAATAATAACCTTACCTTTCCTCTGCAATAGTTAATAGTAAATGGTTAGAGCTTGCCAAAGAGCAAATAAATCATTACACTAAATACAGGTTGTCAGGCTAGTTTAGTACCTTGTACACTCCATTTTACTTAGATAAATGGCTTAGAATGGGATTTACTCTGTGCTATTTTCTAGAAAGAGTCTGGCTTTCCTATTGTATGTAGTTTCATATCAGATTTTAAGAAAGGTACTATATCAAGACGCAGATTTCACATTCACTTACTTGTTTGGGTTGACTTCACATATGTACAAATGTGAGACAAGCTGCAGACCTCCCAAGAATATCATTACTAAGAGTACTTTTGTAGAAAGACTCTGGCTTTGGTAAATAAATAAATATACCGGTACAAAACTCAAGTCAGTTTCATAGTATAAAATCAAGACTCTGAAACACTCTTCAGAGTTCTCTTTGATTTAACTATATTAGTACCATTTATATTCACTCCATCAAATTTGCAGTTGTTCAGGTCCAATAAAATACACAGACAGGTTTTAAAATTATTGCTGAACACATTAAGTGTAGATGCCATGCTTTTGTGGATAGCTGAGACATTTTCAGGGCTAAGCACAAGTCATTCTGGCCAACATGGGACCCTCAGTCTGAAGAAGGTTCCTGTTGGGGCTATTACACAATTCAAACCCCATTAAAATCCACCTGCCAGTTAGGAGCTTATTTGCTGTTATAATTATACAGCTAACATCTGCCTTTTCCACAATTAGACATATTTGAAATTTTGTATGGAACAATGTTTGCACAGTTACATATTTAGTCGAGATTCACTATTTCATTTTTTCCCCCACTTCAAAATTCCTACCATCCAAATACTGAAAAGCAATAATTTGGAAAATTATGCAAAGCTAATAGCTAATAGTGGTTGAAGGAAAGAGATCACAAGTTCCATTGGCTGACATTTGTATAAACTATTTGCAGAAAACTTGAGAAAAGCAACTCTGGCCATGGAAAGAAAGATGAGGTTATGAGTGATCTGTGAACAAGGAAAAGGTCCAATAAATTGGCTCACTTATTCACACTGAATAATTTAAACAGCTTGACTCAACACTAGACATACTCCTTACTCCTTTTAAAGGATTAAAATATTCATGGTTTCTTCTGTCAAATGCCATTATCACTCTGTAATGTCAAGAGCAATGGTTACCTTCCCAGGGCTGTATGAGGCTTGGATGTGGGTCATCAGCTCCAGTTGTGGAAGCTGCCTGGCAAACACTGCTTCTACCAGCGGTCTCAGAATAAAATCTGTGTATCCTTCTGGTTCTAGCAAAGGCAAGTTCAAACATTATCTCCATCTTTATGCTCACGTTCTAGTGCCACATAAGCACTTTTGTGCTACCTGACAGCACTGTGTAGTGATAGCTCAGAAAGAAGGACATCTACTCCCTATCACAGTTGTGACAAGATCACGTTAAACAATATCCTTACCTTAGTAAAGAAAAAGAAATTCCATTTTCCAGCTCAATAATAAACCTCCCTTTGCCTCTTTCCACAGTCGGGCACACAAAGCCAAATGGGAGCAAGTGATGACAAGGAAGGGGGGTGCTGAATCTTAAGTATTTTATGTCAGAGAAAACCACTACAATGAGTTATACAGAAGCCATCAACTTCCTTAAAGCAGCTATTGGCATCTCTTCTCAAAAATACAGGGGACGGAGTTAGTGTGCTGGAGCACATTACAAACCATAAGCTTTCGAAGATATTCAGAAGACAGCTTCTCTTTAATTGTATCAACAGTCCAGTCTACTTCAATTCATGTTTTGCAAGATGGACACACTTTATAAATTCTTTAAGGATTCTCTGTGTATTTGGTAAATTCCTCTTTAATACAATCCAACCTGTTCAGTTTTCCAGTAGATTTTTTTCCCCTTTCTTTTAAAGACATCTTAATTAGTCTAATCCTGACTGGTCTCTTTCCAATGTTCCTGTTGGCACAGTAGGATTTCAATTAACATTCTGCTTTAGCACTGCAAATGCCCTTGCTCAGATTTTTTTTTTTTTTAATGTGCTATTTTGGATGCCATCTCTCTTCTCTTTCCTTCCTCAAAAATTGTTCAGCTTCTAAAAGGTTTTGGAAGCAGAGGTTGTTCTGTCAATTTGTGCTTTCTGAGTTTATCAAGAAATAGCCCACCATTAATTTCATTTTTTTTCCACTTGAGGGTTAAAATCCTTGTGTGTTTTGACCACATCACTCATCCCCCTTTCAATCCCTTCTGGTTTAAAAACAGCAAGTTCATGCTTCTTGTCCTCAGCTTCAAGGCTCTTCAAAACTCCACCCTTCTTTATTTTTCTGTTCTAGTCTCTAATTGCATTTCTCTTTCTCTGTTTCACACACACATACACACACACATACACACTCTTCCTTCAAATCCACCAACAATAACAATCTTCTCTGCTGTTTGTCAGCTTCTCTCACACACAGCTCCACCCTGCCCCTCACACATGGAGTGCCCTCCCTGAACTGAGCTGTCAGGCGATTGTCCTCGCTTCTTTGAAATCTATCCTTAAAAATCCACCTCTGCTGCAACGTCTAAAATAAATCAGCTAATTAATGATGGTTATTTTGAGGGGCAGATGGAATAGCTGACATTTACTTTACAATAATAATTTAAAAAAACCAAAAAATCCTTTTTGTGCAAGTGTGAGTAAGTATCTTAATCTGTGTTATACTGCTCTTCCAAAGGGACAGAAATATGGATGGAGCAGTGCCTAGATCCTGCAGCCTGTGCACATCATCCCCCTGACTGGTTTTAGATCATGGGAAACTCTCCCTATTCTTCACCTGTTTTGCGTGTTTAAGCTATAAACTCTGCAGGATAGCAACTGTGGATATGTCTACTCTGCATACCATGTAGTAATTGATAACCTTTGAGTGGAATAGGAGAGAGTAGTCTCAGCAGTGTAGACTTAATTTACTCAAAAGATATTCTGTATTACGCAATACATAACCACAGTAATTAACACAATGACAAAATTATCTTAATTGAATTATCTTGGAAATGCACAGCATAAATAAAAATAACAATGCTGAGCAAAGTACCTTACTACCACTGCAAATATTATAGAACCATACTAATGTTTAACCTGCAAAAACTCAACTATTTAAATATGTGGGCTCAATTTTAAAGACACTGCTACCAAAAGTATCAATTTATGTCCACTATATTTATAGTTGCTTACAGGCAAACAAATTCCTGCTGTAGATCTAAATCTGCAAATTTCAGTTCCAGACTTCCGTAAAATTCTGCTGCTTTAATACAACTGGAAACCTCATCTATTAGGCTAGAAACCAGAGAGAGACACATATCTGCAGCTAACCACTCCTTTTCATTGCTCTTGGCTACAGAAACTGGCACACCTTAACCACATGGGCCCAATAAACCAATCAGAACTTTCTGTGCTCACTCATCTTCTCTGGAAAACTAGCTTATGGTTGTGGTACATCAGTTTTCAGTTACTGAAAAGAGTGCAAAATATCTAGAGGTTGACAAATTTCTTGCAAAACTTAAGTATTTAGAGAATGACAGATGAACAGTGGTGAACCAGGACTGTTGCCACAATAAAACTACTTCAAATTGGAACAGATAATCAAGATAGCAATCTGCAGCAACTGGATGAAAGTTTTCAAATGTTCCAAAAAATGTAGTTAAGTACAAAGTAACTAATAAGAAAAAGTTCATTCCCACCCCTTATATAGTGGCTGAATAGTGCTGCTTCTTTGTGACTTCATATCACTTTCCTCTGCTCCCAAAAACTCCACTAGAAACCGTGAAAATAATAATAATAAAAAATAATGATGATAATAATAGTAATAATAATAAATCCAGGAACATTATACATTTTCTGCTCTACAGTATTAAAGGAAAGTAACCCAAACCATCCTCCCCATGGGCACTGAATGCTGACATGAATTTTCAAGATTTCACAAAATATAGGTACAACTATGTGGAGACCTAAACATAGGTCTGAAGAGCCCAAAGGATCTTTCTATTCCAGTCCTGCACTGTGTGACCCTGTTCACAGACAACCAGTTCATGGCTGCATCAGGATTTTCCACTCCAAGGTAAGCCCAGTCATCTGCTATTTAACACCTTCCCATGAGTCTTCATCCAAAGGACCCTCACCCATGAGTTCTGGGATAAAAGGCAGCACTGCGGGAAACACCCAGGCAGGTCTGCCATGGTGGAGGAGGAAGATAATCTTTCAATTACAATTTGCTCTGTACAGGGATCAAGTGAACATAATTTGTGCCAAACAGCTGGGATTGACATAGTGCACAAAATCACAATTAATCTGGCATCAGCATCCTGTAATACTACTGAGTTATTAGTTTTACCTATCAGGGAAATATCAGTGTCTTATTACTTCCTTCAGGAAATACATGAAATGAGGTGTTTACACACTTTATATTTTGAGCACACAAACCTATACACATCTTTTTTCTTCTTTTTTTTTTTTTTTTTAATTAAATTGATGTTTCTAACAGGTAGGGGACAAATACAGAGCTGGTAATAGTAAGGAAAAGAAGTGTGTGGGATCTTCTTTTGAGCATAATTCTTCAGTACATTAAATGAGACTAACAAAAGAGAAATTAAACATAATACTGTGCCATAGTACTATGACATAAGTGTCAACTCAGAATTTCAAATACAATGATAAGAGTCTTCTAATAATTATATAGGTGGCAAACAAGGCTTTAGGGCAAACATCTGTGGCAAAAAATTACTAATGGCATTCTACAGAAAATCAGCTATGACCGACCCCTCCTATGCATCATATTCTGGTAAGGTCAGCCTGGTGGAAAGGTTAAGAGCAGTTAAACACTGACCCATCCCTCCCTAGTCTTTTCCATATTCATAGGAAACTATCATCCATATTCATGCAACAAGATAAGTACCTTGAACATACAGAGGTTAAAAAAAAAAAAAAATTACTTCTTTACAATCTTATTCAGTGCCATGACACTAATTCCCAGAGCATGGATCAGGACATAAATTAGTGTGTCTGTAAGGCTGGGCAGCACGGGTGAACAGAAAACATAGAACAGCCTCTGGGTGACACTTAAATATTGAAAATATACATTCTAAAATCCTGTAACAAACCCACAACTCTTGGACATGAGTAGACCACACTGATTTCACGATATGATGCATATGAATGTCTGCCTTTGCACAGATCCACCTGCATACCTGTAAACACATGGATACCTGAAAGCTGAATTTTCAGCCCTCACAGGTAAGTGACATGAGAGGCCCAAGGCTGTGATATGAAATCTTAGGCCAGTACCCTCAAACAACAGCAACAGAATCAAAAGGCACATCCTGTTGTCACTGTAATATTGGGGTTACTTGTAATTTTTTTTTAGCAGAGAACTATCTAATAAAATCATAGTGTTTTATGTACCTCTTCTTTTGGTGTTTACATTTCTGGTGTGTAGCACTGAATATATTTGGAGAGAAAAAAGGCTCAGAAGCACTCAGTCCTTTTGCAGAACTTACTTTTCATGCATACCATTTTGTCTTTTCTGTGAATTAACTCTCCAAACATAAGCTCTCCTTCAGTATCTCCTTTGTTTCTCTGTCTTCAATTTTATCACTGAATTTTTTTTTTAAATTTTCTAATATTAACTTTATAGTGGATTTATATTTCTTTTGCCGTTCCCCTTTTGCAGGTGAAAAACATATCCAATTAACTGGTCCTCCCTCCAAACAGAACTTCTTTCTATGCCTACAGAAACAGAAAATAATGAACCTCACTAGAATAATATATTCATACAGTAAATGCTAGCTTCACTCCCTGCCCATTTCTTTTTACAGGAAAAAGTTACCTTCTTTCTTCCTATTCATGGCTCAATTTCTCTTGCCACTCCAGTCATCATTATTATCATAAGGGTGGCAGAACAATAAGGGAGGCTACATGTTTAAACTAATAGCTTTTTACTATTAGGTACTTATTAGGTATAGATTTATACAGCATCTTTGCAGGCATTAATTTACTGATTTTTAAATGCAGATTCTTTCTTCCAGGGTTCAGTCAGAGAAGCCCAGGTGTCTGCACTAGAACTTTGCTGAGGCAGAGGTCTGAAAACTTGTGGGTATCCAGAGCACATGGAGGTACCTCAGCCTCATGTGACTAAAAAAATAAATGAAAGAAGGGAGGGAGGACACAGATGACCTTGAGTGCTGACAGGGCAGAGGGGCTCCCTGCCACTGCATCTGAGCCCTGGCACTGCCATCCACACCTGGTGCTCACAGCTGCGAGGACACACCCATGGCCAGGGCCAGGCTTCAGGGCAGATTTTGGGAAGAGGGCCTGGCAGTGGAATACCCATAAATTGTCTCTGAAAATGATATGGTTCCCTTAAAAACTCCACTCCGGTTTGTGACGTACAGCTAGGATGGAGGGCTCCCTCTAATTCCCAGCCACTGGTGTTACAACAATACCTTGTGAGCCTTAGCTGCTGTCACAGCAGCCTTTCATTTCCCTACTTTATACTCCTTTCTTTCTTCAAGGATAGGTATAATGTCTAAGCGCCTTGCTGCCTTTAATGGATTGCATATTTATGATGCCCTTCCGAAGCAAGGAAGTGATCTTATTCCAGCCAGGTGTGAACTGCCTGAGCTGTCCCTTCACAGCCCCTCAGCTCAACCAGTCTGACTTCAGGGCAGGAGAGCTTCTTCACAGCTTTGGACTGGGGTGTTTTACATCTGAAGCAAATGCGCTTCCCAGCTATGATGCAGAGACCAGGCTGCATGTGGGTAAGACAAGGCACCAAAACTCAACAAGCAAGGAAAGCCCAAACCATTTCTGGAGCTCCTGAATTCATATTATGACTTCTACACTTTTCTCATCCTAGATCTTAAAAAGACAGGTAAAAGAAAAATATTAGTATCAGTTATTATGCAGTGCATTGTCTAATTTGCCACTTTAGGTTGCATGAGTTGCTGAGTTTCATAAAGAGCACTGAGAAAGTTTATAAATATGTAAGTAAATATTTACTTCCCTTGAGAAATACTTTTTGTCACTAACTGCTGCAAAGGGAGTTTATTATTGATGAAATCAACTGTCCTGAATGTTCTAATTTAATAGGAGCACACAAAAACATCCTATTTTTTAGCTGCTAAGTAAAGGAAATTATGAGTCTTTTAAAATTTCATAGATTTCTTTTGATGGGGAAGAAACTGTTGAAGAAGTAAATGTTGATTAAAAAATATAATCTTTAAAAAATATAATCTTTAAATAATTTGATTTCATCTTTGATTCTATAGCAAATTTTTTTTGCTTGTTTGTTAGCACTAAAACTGCACTGTGAAGTGGGCCACTGATAGAAGAATTAGCAGATGATATTGCAACTAATAAAAACTCTAGAAGAAAATAATTTGGAAAAAGATGTGGCTTTTAAAATTCATGATCTCTTCCTAACCAAATACTTACATGGGAACATACTATCCAGAATTGTCTTTAGACAGTAAAAATTAAATGAGAGCCATGGTGAAGACATTGTAATGAGAACAGACTACTTAGCATGATATTCTTGGGTATTTTTTCAATGTGGCACATTGGAATGGTGTGGAGAGAGACCTGAGACAGTTGGTCACTATCATCAACACAGCAATGTTACATATGCCATGTTACCTACTGACACTAAGATACCCTATTTTTTAACAGCATTCAATCACCCCATGCAAACCATCATGGTGTTCCAGGTCACACATGCCCAGTTCCTGTAGTTGTCACCTCAAAATACTGACTGTCCAAATTCATGATTGCTTCTAAACATTATTACAGATTGCTAAATCTGAAACATATTTTATATGCAAAATTTTTAGTTCTATCTCACCCGAAGAGAGTATTTGACCCTTGTTTTACCAACTGTACACACTTTGTGACCTTGTCTCTGGACAGATCAAATGGCACATAACAGCAATGTTGGTGACAGAAGCTTGTTTGTGCAATGAGGAGAACATACCTGCAGAGAATTATCATGAAAGGTAATGGGCGTACTATATGCAGCAGGGGAGAACACCATGTCACCAGATGGGTCCTTGAACATCTGCCCATTTTGCAGGTCAGAATTTGTTGATTAGAAGTCCTTCAACAAATATTGTTTAATTTAAATATTTTTAAGAGAGTCTTCCTGCAGAATTCCACAGGCCTATAAGAAACATATGCAGAGAAACTATCTGGCACACTTTGTGCTCTCCTAGCAAAAGCTTGGGGAAAGTCCTTTCAGCAGCCTGAGCTATGCAATGTGGAAAAGCTAAGTAGACACACTGAGAGTGGAGCAGTAGTTTAGGTTAAAATATATATTGCTGCTTGGGATTACACGTTTTTCTGTGTTTATTTTATATTTTCATTAGTCAATGTATCTATAGAGAATTCTTTGTAGCTTTGGCACATTGCAAGGGAACAGTTCTTCCTCCCACTAATCTACAGAAATGCTTCAGTTCTCTGACAATAAGAATTACGAAGCCTTTTGCTCAAGTAAATCAGGCACTTCAGGATTCATGTAGATTTAATGCTTCTCGGAGAAGTTGTACTACATAGGCTTACTTGCCCTAGGATTTTGAGAGCCTTTTAAAAGCCTCTTTTGGACAATAATACACTAAATAGTCTTCCTTTCTGTTTGCCCCTGAAACTTCCAGTTTTCTGCTTGACTCCCAAAGTTTAGTACAAGACACAAGGATATAACTTTGTTACCTTTTCTTCTGAAAAGGCCACAGTCTGGGCCACAGGCTGGGGGCTTTTTTTCTTCTTGATCTCTTGTTCAGCATGTCTGCAGAGGAAGGATGCTTTAGCGCCCATAGTAGGGCATTTACCAGCAAATTTAGATCCCGACCTTGCCAGATATTCCAGCTTCCATGGACAGCATACACTACTGACAGAACACTCCTGCCAGGCAAGGCAAGCTCTTTTGGCTTCCGAGTCTATGAGGCCTGAACATCAGCTCTGGAGTCCACGTGTGCCCTGATCTCCACCCACTTTATCTTTTATTCTAGAACTCTTTATTCCTGTAAATAACAAAGCTCAGTCTGGTTTTTACCCAAATCTGCTTTGTGTCTTTTTTAGGATTACATTTTTTAAAAGTCCCTCCAACCCCCATCTCTTGTAATCAATAGAACAGGATCAATATCTAAGGGTCAAGACCTTTTCTTTTTCCCGTGGCTAAGCTTTTTCCAGCCTTGCATTTTAAATAAAACCTGTATTCCCAGTCATCTGTAAAAAGGATAGGAGGAAAAAAGCCAGCTGATTAGTGTCTCTCTTTTAGGTCTTAGGGTAATGGCTGCTTTTACCTTTCTAGTTTAATTCAGCACATTTACAAAGCATTAAATCTGTCAGTGTGGCATTAACTTCTTTCATGTGCATATTAATAGGAATAGTAATCAAAACATCGAGTGAGTTTGGGTGTTAAAACTGGTAATATTTTCTTTAAGTGCTAGTACACATTTGGCTTGGAAGGTGCTCAATATTGCAAGGGATTTTTAAACTAAGATTTATCTTCTATCTATATAGAAATGTTTTGTGGTAAATCTGCTCATTTGTACCCCAAAGGGCATGACTTTGTCATCATGCTGATGTTTTCATGGAACACATTTGTAAAACACAATTCCTAACTTTTCTTGCTTCCATTAAGAAGAATGCTGATTAAGTGGAATCAGCATGTAAGAAAATATTTAGCAGCTGTTCTCTTATTGAAAAATCATAAATACATGGAAAAATAATCACACATATATTTTATGCCAATTAGCAAATACTTCTTTTAATTAAAGCATATTGAATATTACAGCATAGTCTTAATATTACTGAAATCTGTATAAAATATAGGGATAGTGGAAGGAGAGAGAAAACATCTCCATCAATATATTAGGAAGGTTTTGTTAACAAGCCAGCTGAATGGGTTCAGAGAGATTCCTGTTTTATATGATTTTTTTTAATTTTACCTCCATACATTTTATATCATTCCAGTGCTCTCATTAAAAAAAAAACAGAAAAAAAAAAAGCTGCTTTCACTTTAAACAGAACAAAGGATAAGAAAAAGTAGTACTTACTACAAATTATTTGCAGCTTCAGTGTTGCCAATATATAACAGCTGTAAATCAAGGATATATTTTGAAACATCTTAAATCAGTTTTTACAAATCAACACTCTTAGTAACAGCTTTAAAAGAATAAAAGAATACAGCCATGGGAATTCATATTTATGGCTTAGGGTAAGTATGAACTACATGTATCTATTTCACTTATATTGCAATGTATTATTATTGAATGGTCCAAAATATTCTGTATTCACTTTTTATTAGTAAAGAGGTGCAAAACCATGCAGGTTTTAATGATGTAGATAATAATAATCAGGAAAATAAATACTCCCCAGTGAGGATGAAAGGAATGCATGCTACCTTCTCAGAGGCTCATCACTGCATCTTTAGGAAAAAAGTATACATACAAGAATATTGCTCTGGAACACACTGGAGGAGTTCACTGCCTTTGTCGGCTGCAAACTAAAAGCCTTTGCTCTACCTTCCTCTTGCATCTAATAATTTTTGCCTTGCACACACCACCTACACACCTAACACTTCACTGACAATGGTTTGCCTTTCCCTGCTACCCTGCAAACACAATGGAAAGTTAATTGAATGTTTTATGCTTTAGCAATATCAAAGAAATGAAAAGAACGCAGGTTTCAACTGTATTTCAATAATAAGTGCATTAATTTTTACCTTTTAACTGACACTTGTACTAATTTCCTTAAATGCTCTTTTTTACTCTTTTTTGATCTGTCTGGCTTTGTCGGGTCTGATGATGAGGGCTTACTTCAAATGCAAAAAGATTAGCTCTCTTTCCTTTAATAGCACAATTACAGCTTGTGTGATGTCTAAATCATGAAAGATATCAGGGACAGACTTCTAAAGTCGCATCAGTTTATTAAAAAAATGGTAGTAATCATTTTAATATCAAAATAACTCATTTCCTAGTGGCATTTAGGAATTGTTGGGCACGCATACACATACACACAAAGATTAGTAGCCATTTACTTCTAATTTGATTTAGATAATTGTTATAAATAACACAATGAAATTAAAAGGATCTGTGTTACATTTTCACCTCTACCTAAGATGTTGTTCAGGCACTAAAAGAATATTGCCACATCAAAGCAAGAACCAAGAGATCTAGTTCGACATTTTAAGATATGCCAGAATCTACATCTCATTTTTGGATTTAGTTCAACATGGGACTTAGCACTAAACACTAAAGAATAAATGTGTCTTCCATAAAGATATGTAATACATTTAATCCCATCAATGCTTAGTCTACTTTTTAAATCCTGGATTTAATGTACTTTACCACGAGAGGGCAAGATTAAGATACCCTTTCTCATACTGGATCACACCTACCTCCTCAAGATTACCATTAGTTATATTACGACAGCAAGAAAAGTCCCTATTCAGGATGTGGGTCTGCAAATGATGAAGTGGAATACAAATCTAAAGGGAGAAGGAAGATTTAGCTTACACTCCAATCTGGCTTTGAATCACGCACATTCATGGAATGGTCATGGCTGGCTAAGATAAAGAGGGATAGCAAAACTTGGACAAGGTAGCAGCTATCTTCTTCAAGAATATTCCCTAAAATACTATATTCTGAATTAAAGACTTATAAACAATATTAATGCCCTAAAACATCTACATAACACGTTCTGTGAGGCAGGTGAAAGAGGAAGGCTGTTGCAGTGGTCTTTTTCAAATGTTTCAGGATGTTGTGGCTATTAAATAGTAGCTGAAAAGGAGAATTTGATAGTTAAATCCAGGAGTGAAAATACAAATTGCTTTAGAAAGAGCAAGTACTAGCTTTGATAAATTTTAAGTTCATAACAGATAAAGTGGAACAGTTTGACCCATTGTCAGTCTATTTTAAGATGAACATTTGTTAAATTCTAATGAAAAAATGTAGCACTTAAACTTTGGCAGAAGGACAATTCGTTTTTTTTTTTCCCCTGAATTGAATAAAATCACATGGCGCTGATTTTTACTTTAACTACAAGCAATAAATATGAGCTGCAACAGACTGTAACAGCTACTGGCCATATCTACATGGATCCAAGCAAAGTTCACTTCAATTTCAAGCACACAAAATTTATGTCTACACCATATAGCTTATCATGCATTAAGCCTGTACATGTAAGAGCCGATTTTCTAGTGTTAAGAACAACTTGCACCTTTTTGATGCGCAGGGCTATAATCAGCCCAGCCAATCAATGCTGCCTGCACTGAGAAGCAAGAAAAAGGCTGAGCAGCTATTATACACCATCAGCTAACTCCTGAACACTTCAGGCAGCTGAGCCTGAGAACTTTTAGCTCAATTTACATTAAAACATATCCCTCCTGCCACTTATGTGCCACATGCATTAGGATTATTTGTTTGTTTTGCATTTTCAGAGATTGCTAGTGAAGCATGATGGTTGGGGGGACACTGTGCCTCCAGAAGATAGCTGAGAATGTCTATAGGGGAAACAAGCTCCCAATTTTCCTAGTCACAGTCAGTAGACTTACACTTTATTATAATGAGAATGAACAATAAGCTGTCATCCATCAACAGATGCTATATGAGTCTGTCCATGGAGAGATTTTGGAAGTGGATAATCTTTGCATTCTTAGGCTCTGCTTTGGATATGTTGATTAGAAAAAAGAAAACAAAATCAGACCAAAAAGAAACACCAGAGGACTGGAAAATCTCTGGAAGAAAAGCTGGTAGTGTCATTTATAAGACTGAGCTAAGTGGGGAGCAGGTTGTCTGCACAAGTTTCACTTCTGTGAATGACTTTTGCACAAACACAAAGTAATTAGATGCACTGGCTCAGGACTTTTAGCACTGACACAGCACATTGTGGCACACACAATGTGAATTCTTATCTTGAATGCTGACTCACTATCCTATAAACATAGAGCATAAGCTCCCACATTCTAGTTTTAAGCTGGCTGGACGGAGAAAACATAATATGGCACTTTGTCAGGCTTGAAAGTGAGCACACTGTCCAGGTGGAGCTAGCTGGACTCTTGCTGGCCAAAAATATATTTTTCTCCACAGTAAGGCTCTCAAAATCATCCAGTGATAGCCATCATATACATTCCCATTCCAGCACATCAGGGCCAGGTTAGGTAATGTATGGTTTCAAGAATATTAATAGAAATGGTCTATTTTTAATAACTGAGATGTGTATGCTTGAGAATAACAAGATGAATAGTTTATGCTGTTATTTATTTGAATTTCATTTTATCTTTTAAATACATTAAATTCCATGTTACTTACCACTTTAAAATGATGACTGGGGGGAAAAGTTTTGCCTTTATAGCTTTAGTAAAAAATAATAAAAACTTGCAAAATATTTCCTTATCATTTTAAGAATTAATTACTATAGATGGAAAAAAATTATTTCATCCAGCAATGAGATCAAACTTTTTAATTGTCTTAACTAACAAACTTAGTAGAAAATTAAGATATGTTTTTTTCAGAATTTCAAGAAGACAAATTTTAAGGGAGAGGCTAGGGCATAAATGAGTCCCACAATGAGAATTTTGACAGGAGCATAATCAGTTCTTACTAGAATCTATTGCACTGTTTTATGGTAATTGTAATGAAATATAATGGCAGAAGTTTCTTTTAGCCTTAGTATGCCCATGCTTCTTCATACATACTTCTACCATTAGGATCCAGCCTGCTTTTCCCTCCCTTGCTGAGCTTATTGAATTTCTATCTGTCTACATCATCTACAATTTCCTGCTGAATTAATTTCTTGTAGCCTACTTCTTGAACCTATTAAATCAGATTTTCAGTCTGTACTCCACTGAAACTTAACTGAAACTTCTCTTAAAGGTAGTTCTTTTCTTTGTCTACTCAAATTCCAAGGTCTGAATCTTCTTACATTTCCCTGTGACATCTCAACAGGTTTCCACATAACCTGCCATCCTTTCTCTATGAAATCTTGTCCTCTAAAGTTTTTTTTTTCATTTCAAATTGTCTTTCTCTTCTTCTATCTCTCTAAACAAAGCCTTCAACATCTCAGTGCACACTCCTCATCTCTATCCACTAGCTCCCACCCCCACCTAATACAGAAGGTAACATAGGGCCTTTTGTTACTAATATCTTTTCCACAATGTAATCTACATTAATAAACAAGTATTTACAATGTAGTAAGTATGATGATAAGAAGAAATAAAAGCTATGGTAGATAAGACAGTATAGCTGCTAAAAAAAAAAAAAGTTTACTGTTTCAATGACAAATTGAAAAAAGGTAAACATACGGCAAAGTTATCCTCTTTCTAAGCTCCAGGGAGGGAAATAATGCAACTTTAATTGTGTCTTGGTGAAATTGTCCATTTGGACGTCTAACCCTCTTCTGACATGGTTGTTTTTTATATTAATAACTGTTCCAAATGATGTCTTTTCCTATTACAGTGACATTCTGTCAGCAGTTTGTGCCTGATGAAAAAAAGTGAGGCACTGAAGCAAAGAAGTCTTGGCAAAATGGAGAATGTGGTATCTGGCATCATCCATTGTTACTGTCTTATAAAATCTTCAAAGACTATTTTTTAATTCTTTGAAATGCTCCCCTCTTCTCCTCCTTCTCATCAGCCTCCATTGCTGAGCAGACACCATATTGTATGGAGTATCCCTTTGGTCAGTTTGTTTCAGCTGTCCAAACTGTCACCTCCCAAGATCTTTCTCACTCCCAGGCTACTGGCACAGTGGGTCAGGGACTGGGGCTGGAATTTTGGAGCGACAACATTGATGCTGCTGGAGCACTCCTCAGCAATAGCCAAAACACTGCTGTGTTACAACTTTTTGAGTTACCAGTGCAAACCACAGCACTGTGAGGGCTGCTATGGGGAAAAATTGCATCTCAGCCAGACCCAATACACAGGGCTAAAGGTTTGCTCTTCTTTTGGACAGCTTGCATCGTCTTTCTGTATGGAGTAAAGGGGTTTTTATGTATGTATGTATGTATGTACGTATATATGACTTACCTTTTTTTAAGGTTTCTAGGGTGGTCTTGTCAATTTTGGATCAAAACAGTTGTTACAACAGATAAAAATAGATGAGACCCAATCACACAGCAATGACACTGACTTTACTCAGATTAAATGCAAGAAGAGGAGGTCAATTTTTTTAAATTGCAAGTGGCTAATTCACTGATTACTAAAAACTGTTCATGAATAATTTATATCTCAAATATTAAACTATGTATGGGATGAGTTACTGGGGAGACTACAAAACCACAAACCTGCAACTCTTCCTTCCTATAAAGCCTATCCTAAGACTTGACCTGTGTAACTTGGACTATTTATTTGTTTTAATGATTGATCCTAAAGTATATAAATACCTGAGTCATTCATAAAACTTTATTGGAGAAAAGTATTCTGAAGTTTTAAGAAGAAATGGTGATTTAAAAAACTAACAAAATAAAAAAAAAGTAAAATCTCATGGGCCAAATTTATCATTACTGCCTTTTATCATAATTTCTCTTACACATTGTGATGTATGGGAGGATTCATCCCAGTTTGAAAAAAGACAGGACAATAGGAAAAGAGAGATCCCAAAAGTTCAGGAGATGAACTTCACAATTAGATTCTTCATCTAACATATAACATATATCAACAAATATAAGCACAATGCTCAAGTCAATTTTTTACTTTTTTTGCCTAGCACATCACAAACACTTTCATCTCTTACTACACATCTGGAAGTCAATATGTAAGTCTTAGCAGCTCCATTTCACAGCCAAGAAATTAAGGCATATTGAAGACTAAGATTTTACAAACAAAGGCTCCCAGTTTGAGGCACCTGGGACCTGGCAGACAGAGTACTACAAAATTAAGATAAATGGAACTGCAGATCATCAGCTTCTGAAGACCTAGCAAACAAGCTCTCCTCAAATTTATCAAGGGAGACCAGTGAGCTTTTTTTGAAAATATCACCCTAAACAGCTCAGTGGACCTCGGAGCTGCATCTTATTGATCTCTAAACCTTGTTTCCATTCCCTATATAGGTTTTTGGGCAGAACTGGATCCTGAGCGTAAATGTTGCCCAGTTGCTAAAGATGGGCCCCGCTTCTCTCCTCCGTGCAGGACAGGTAAGGAGGCTGCTGCTCCATAAGCTCAGGATGGCCCAAGAACCACAGAGAGTGATCAGGGGTAGGATGCATTCCAACCAGGACACTGGCAAGCGCTAGACCCTGGCAGCCAGCAGGGCAAGCCGAGGCTCTGCCGTGTAACTCCTGCAGAGCTCCTGCTCCATGTCCCGCGCGGCCCCTGGGACCAAGGCTCGGGCGGATCTAAGGGGAAGAGTGCCACCTACTGAACCACCCGCTCGCAGCTCCCGCGGCTCCAGGCACTGCTGCTCCATGGGCAGAGCCTGGACACGGCCGAAGAAAAGTGCTGGGCACGAATTTCAGCTAGAGAACTAATACACACCATCACACCGGAATGAAGTAAAAAGATGGGGCTGGGTCATCGAGCAGATGTTGCTAAGTGTTAGCAGACAGGCTGGTCCACGCCTGTGGCTGTCATGGATATGGCAATGCTCAAGAAAATGGTATCTTTTAAATGTCTATTAATGTCTATTTTTATATATGCATTTATATATATAATATATAAATGTATATTTATAGGTCTATTTAAATGTCTATTAAATATACTGAATTTTGATAGTCACTAAGCTAGAGAAAGGCTAGAGCGAGCTTTCCTCTCAACCATTTACCAATAGGGCGGCTGAAGCCCATCAGTAGAGAGGACACAGTGGTGGATCATGTGAAAGTAAAATGCAGAGCTTAAGGACCTCCTGTTTAAAAATACTTTTCTTTCCACTACTTTTATGGACGCTTTCGTTTTAATCTTGGGACCCATCTGTCTATCTACACAATTTTCTATCTATTATGCAGCTGCTTAGCTTGCACTGCTGAAATACTTCCTCAGTTCACTCAGTATGTCCTGTTTTATTTACAACCACAATCAAAATCACCTGAAACTGACATTTTTCATGTAGAATCCAGTATGCGGCAGAGTGCCATATTTACATCAATACCTAAAAATATGTACAAGACTTCTTTGGAAACCCAGCTACCTTACTTTTCAGTCCTGCTCAACTTCTGAAATAATATGCAATTTAGATCTTTAACAATATTTCAACTTCAAACATTTTCAAAAGACACTATTAAAAAAAAACAAACAAAAAAAAAAGCCCCACCAAAACAGAATTGAAATGGTTAAACCTTTTATTATTCACATTGCATTCATAGTAAATTGTGTAATAGTTTTCATGTCTTAATTACTTAAATTTTATATTGAGCTATAGTGATATTATCTCTCTTTTTGTCTCCACACAATTGTATTTTATAATAGCTTTTATTAGGGCCTACATGAATGGAATTTAAAATGAACACATCATTTCTGTTACTTCTGCAGTTGAGAAAAGAGAGTGCTTTTCTGATTTCTGGCGTGAAAAGTGCTTTCCTTTGTGTTTTATGACATATAGCAAATTGTATTAGTTAGGGACACATTTTGAGCAGCAAAGTAACTAAGAGGAGTACAGAGCGCTTCTGTCACTTCTAGTGACTCCACCTCAGCCTGAAAGTGGGTACAATGCCCAGCATGAAATGGAATATTCCCCTTAGAAAAGCTTGATCTTGTTCTCATTGAAATAAAAGGCAAAACTTCCACTGGCTTCCACAAGAGAAATACTGGAGTAGCAGACATATAAGCTAATTGAGTGTTTATACAATCTGCCTACCTGCCTTTGAAAGCAAGGTCAGCTCCCCCAGCTCACGAGCTCTACCTCCTCTGCCAGCAGTGCATACCTTGATACCATCAGGAGGCCCTCCATGGCTCAGGATGCTCCTTGCATTTGGGGTGCCTCCTTGAAACCTGGCTGCTAAGCCATTTCCTTCACCTTTATGAAATCCTTCCTAAAGTCTCCCTTCTGTCAGCACACCTACACTCAATCTGTGTGTAGGATGTGCAAATAAATTTAAATAAATATTTGTTTTCAATTGTTAACAGAAATAGCAAGGTATGCACATCCAGGGCTTAGACACACAAACAAGATCCCACAAGGTAACAAGTTTCTGTTGAGCTGCAAGAATTGCCTGGAAGCACACTGTTCCCCCCACAGCAATTGCAAGGTGAGTCAAGTCAGCCTCACACACCTGCACAGTGAGCTGAGCCCACTCCAATTACCATGCATTTGTTGGAGGCCAGGAGGACACACGTGGGTACTACCACGCATCAGCTGGTACTTGGTAACCCTTTGGTACAACTTGTTCATCCAAACTTACTATTGCCACCCTGCCATTTCTCACAGGTAGTTTTGGAATGTAATATAATAATTTAAAATGGGTGTATAAACACATGCTGTGAAATCAAGGAAGTGGGAATCTTTTAGTTCTATTTTAAAAATCCTTTAGACAGACTTGTGCTTATTCTTTCATTGTAAATTAATAAATTGTATTTTAAAAGCCTATTTACAAAATGTTTAGTGGCACCTGAACAACATGAGATGCATTGTTTACAGTTCTGAGGCCAGTATATGTCAACAAGAAAAGAGGCTAGGCTTAGAGCACCATTCCAAAACATTGACGGAAAAATTAAACATCTGAACTTCACTCATCTCTTTTTAAACGTGTGCTTGTGATCTCAAATCTTCCTATTCAATCAGTGGGCCAGATTCTGCTTTCAGTTATCATGTTAGTTAATTTCCACCCAACACCAAAAGCCGTGAAATGTCACCTTACTATACACCACAGCTCTTTGTATGGCTGGCAGAGTTTGCCCAGAAGTTCCATTCAGTCTTTCTCTTGCTAAACAAAGTGCCTTCAATGCTGATCTCCAAGAATGCTTGCTCATTCTGAGCACTTTTTATTCTGAAAATGGGTTCCTTTCTTTTTTTTTATTAACATGTCCACACTGTTACTAAACATAAAGGGTTTCTCAAGGAACCAATTTTACCACTTTTGTTTGTGTGTTATATGGATGTTCAGAATAGAAATCAAGAGTACAAAAATAGATTTTCTTGATTTATGAGACATTCCTATTTTCAATTCACCATCAGTATGTGCAGACACGATGCAGTCAAGAAATGAAGCATCTGGTTCTCCCACGTTTCATTTATGAACTTTAGCACCAGATGTAAATCATTCATAAAATCCCAAAGTGTTGGAAGAGTCTCTTCCTTCATTTTAACAAACATATATTCCAAGTACTGTACCTAACACTTCACATCATTTGTTACAAATGATGGGATCTGAATTTTAATGACTTCCAGAAATAAATTTCAAGAAAGAAGGAAAGAAGAAGAAAAACAGGTGAGTTCGGCATTCCTTGTTTCTGACCGTGAGTTCACTTTGAAACCAAAGGATGTCACTTTAAGTTATTATAAACAAAGTCTATATGTTATTACCTGCATACAGAATGTTTTGAAGAGAACAAATCTATTACCTTATATCCATTCTTCTCCCAAATCCTTTCCATTAGTGTCACGTTCATGTCAGCAAATGCTGACTCAACTTCAAATCTGAACTGCTTTCCTATTCTCAACCGCCAGTCGCCCTTCCTCTCCTCCTTCAATCCTCCTTTCAGTCCCATTTGCTCAGAGAGCCCCTCTTGCCTTTCTCTCAACATATGTAATCCCTTCCTCCTCCCTTCCCACTCTTTTGTTTCACTATGTGCATTGAATTTCATAGGATAACTCACACTTTGGGAATTAAGCACCTGCCAAAATAATTATGGGATCAAGGCCTATTCTTTATGTCAAGGAAACCTGTCTTCTTTGCCTACAAGAATCCTTTCAACAATATGCATTAGACAACGCTTTCAACAACAAATCAGTCTTTTCTGGCCCTTTTTAATACTGCATTTCTTACATATTAATTTAGCTGCAGAGTTATCAGGCGAGCGTTTCATGCTCTGAGGTTGCCTTACAACATAGAGAGCTGAGGAAGTGCTAAGGAGGTGCCCAGCAGATACAGCAAGAAGGCTCTTTTACAAAAGACATCTTGCTGGAGAAACCTCTACATGAGGGAGCAAAGGAGGCAAGAGGATTCACAGGACCACAGACCTCCCTCAGTTCTGCATTCCTCCCAAAACCCTTTCCACTGTGCTGCTTTGCTGCCGTTCAGGGCAGCTCTCTTTGCTGTCCCCTCTCTCACTGTATAGCTGCTTAACTGCTAAAATTCTACATGAATGGGTGCAATTAGGCTCAGTATAGACAGCAGCAGTAGAAAAATAGGGCAACATCCAGATAGTTCCCGTTGTAACAATAAATAATAAATGTAATAAACTTTCTTTAAAAGGAATTTTCCTTTTACTTCAACAACATCTGGCATTTGTTTGACTTTTTATTAATACCTAGAGAACTAGTCACTACTGTAGCTGAGCACCTAGATAACACCACATTTACCTCCAAGAATGGACTTGAGACAAGGAAGAGCTTTCCCACCAGTGGCCAGGCTGTAGGCAGACTACATGAATTGATGAGGCTGTGAAGCAGCCTCCAGATATCCCCCAGCCTGATGTGTAACATGTTCTGAAAGAACATGCTGGGAATGAAGCAAGTTGCTTTAGTCAGGCTGGGAACACAGCAGGGGCAAATCCAGGGGCTGTAAATCTCATGCAGAGATCACAGCTGCAACCATAGCCCACAGTTTGCAGCACAACCTGCAGATCAGTTGCTTGGGTGCCTTAAGCCCTTGGGCAGAGAAGGACTCTTTCCAGTCTCTTGCAGCCTTGTTCTCCAGCACAAACACCAGTTGTTCATCCCCTGCCCAGGGACAGTTAGTTCCCCTTAAAACTTGAGGGGGGAAAAAAAAAGAAAAAAAAGAGAAAATAATATCTTCTCTTGCAGGCAAAACTCAGCAGCAACTTTTGAAGCAGAGCATACATTCAAGAGTGCGGGGAGAAAAAGCCGCACTGCACAATTTAAGGCACAAAATAAATGATACTGTATCAAATCAAAACTTCGGGGGAGATTTAGGTAGGCGCACTATGAATGCTGAAGCTGAAATCCAGCCTGAATACAGGGAGTTAACATCTCCATTCCTGAGAAATGTGATACAGGGACTTAATTGCTGAGCATCTCAGCCTCCTACGTCACCTGGAAGATCCCGTTTCCAGGAGCACAGCTGACACCCCACTGGGACACTGGTTATGGGAGGCAGAGAGCCCACAAACCACCAGCAGCATCCCTCTGTGGCCAGGGCATCCCCTGGCAGGTGTTAAAGGTGAGCTGTCCCAAGGCTTCATCTCACAGCCTCTGGCCCAGTCGCCAACTAAAACCAGTGTCTGACCTGGAAAGGTGGGGGGCTGCCTGTGACTGCAGATGCTGATGCATTGCTATCAGACATGATCAAGCCAGGAGGAAAGGCTGGAAAAACCTGCATTTTCTTTAAAGCATGGGGTTTTTTTTAGCAACAGTTTTAAAATAATTTAAAAACAATTTAAGGTTGTCCACTGTAAGGGAAATGTTGGTACAAATTTCCAATATTCCTTCAATCAAAATTTTTAAGAATTATAAAATTTTAAATTATAACAGAAAAACATCAAGACATTTTTTCTTAAAAAAAAAAAAAAGGATAATTTTCTGTGGATAATTTTCTGTTTCCTGCCTTGCTTCCTTACAACCCAAAATTCTATTCTATCTAATTCAATACTGTATGTACACTGCAGCCTTCAACCACTATTGCCATGTATAAGTATAAAAAGGTGATCAGTTGCACTCTAAGAGGTTTCCCTGTTAAAGATGATCATTTCAAACCTCATATCTACGTCTTCCTTGCAAAAATTCCAAAGTTTTAACTATACATACATTTATAAGGATACCATCTTTGCCAGGCTCCTTTTAACTTGTGATTTTTTTGGTAATACTCATTCATGTTCTGTAAGCCCTATTCACATGGAATGGGTGTCTTTTTCCATAAGTAATTCTTGATGACTTCAATAGACCAGTCATGATACAAGATTCTTAATTTCAGCGAGAGTATCTGACTATGGCTTCTATATTCTGAAAGTCACTATTGGCAAACAGTGAATAATGTACAAATACAATATCAATTTTTTGTTTTACTTTTTATTTGACCTAAATATTAACTTATTTTCAAAACAGGCATAACTATTCCACCTTTGCCATTTTTTCTCTTTCTCATTTTATCTATTGGGGTAATCCAGCCAAAGGAAAAAATAATATTAGGAACAACGTCAGTTCAGATAAGTCATGCCTGCTATATGAGAAATACCACCAATTTCATTTTATTCCCCACCTTCATACCATGTCAGAGGCTGCAGCTTGGGCCTTTCAGAACTCTACAAGCACTACTTACAGTCTCATCTTAGTCCCACAGTGCTTGGGTGGTCTGTCTCAAACTAACCAAGGCAGGAATACCACCTCCTTGATCCATAATGTGCTCATCCATTTCACTTGTCTGCTCAGACATCCCAGGCCAATGATTTATTTGCAGAGGTGAAGCTAGAAAAACCTCCCCCTTTCCAAATACATGTACACATACTTTTATAAACTGGCTGAAATATTCAGTAACTTCCCAGTGGGGAGTGGGGTTTCCCCCTCCCTCTCCTATGTGTTCTATATGGTTTCCATTATAATTTGATAAATGTGTTATGACACACTATTTACCTCGGTCAGCAGCTCTGGGGAGCTTTGTGCAGCTTTGCTCCCCACCTCTGCCACCCACTAGATATTTCACAAATAAATCACATTCCCAGATTAAGACAATACAGTTTGGTACTGGAAAGGGAGAAGAGAGGTAGGGCAAAATTTGCTGTAGGAGGCTTTGATTTCATTTCTCTCTTTTACTTCTGAGCCATGAGGAGCTGGTCCTCAGCCTGTAACACTGGTGCTGCCTCAGTAAACTCCTTTTTTCTTTCAGGGGCAGGAAGACATTCTTTGTTCGATGTGCTAATTCTCCATGCTTGAGGTTCCCAGAGAAATATTCAGAGCTCAGTTTTCGATACAGGAAGGAGCAAGTCTAAGTATGTCTCTTGTAATGCACATGTTCACAGGTATTGAAATAATCTTTTCCAAGGGCAAGAAGTGAGCCAGGATTTACTGTGTGAAAGAAGGTTTGGAGTCCTCTTCTGCTGAAAATGAAAAAATACATTTAAGGTGAATGATCACAGAGACTTCAGTGTGGACTTGCTCAGTAGCATATTACAGCCTAAATGTGTGGGGAGGAGGTTGTTACCCTCCAAAGTAGCTACTAAATGACATTACTGCAGCAACTGCACACACTCTCCAAATAAGGCTTGTCAGGAAAAACTGTGCATCATTGCAACATCTTTTAGATAAATTTATTGGTTTGGCATGGCCTGGTTTTGTGTAGCAGGGGGGACACAAGGATGGCTCCTGTGAGGAAGTTTCTGGAAGCTTGCCACCATGTCCTGCAGAGCCAATGGTGGATGGCCCTGAAGATGGACATGCTGCTGGCCAAAACTGGGCCAATGAGAGAGGTTGGTAACGCCTCTGTGGTGACATACTTAAGAAGAAAATCAAACCAAAGTCACAAGATTTTGGATTCTAGTCAGAGAGGAGGAGGAGGTGAGAACATGTGAGTAAGAACAACATGGCAACACCAAGGTCAGTGGAGAAGGAGGGGGAGGAGTTGCTCCAGGTGTCAGAGCTGTGATTCCTCTGCAGGCCGTGGTGAACACTATGGTGAAACAGCTGTGCCGCTGCAGCCCATGGAGATCCACCCGCAGCCCACGGGGATCCACGGGGGATGAAGAGATCCACCCGCAGCCCGTGCGGATCCACGGGGGATGCAGAGATCCACCCGCAGCCCGTGGGGATCCACGGGGGATGCAGAGATCCACCCGCAGCCCGTGCGGATCCACGGGGGATGCAGAGATCCACCCGCAGCCCCTGGGGATCCACGGGGGAGGCAGAGATCCACCCGCAGCCCGTGGGGATCCACAGGAGATGCAGAGATCCACCCGCAGCCCGTGGGGATCCACGGGGGATGCAGAGGTCCACCCGCAGCCCGTGGGGATCCAGGGGGGATGCAGAGATCCATCCACAGCCCCTGGGGATCCACGGGGGGATGCAGAGATCCACCCGCAGCCCGTGGGGATCCAGGGGGGATGCAGAGATCCACCCACAGCCCGTGGGGAGGTGCCCGTGCCGGAGCGGGGGGATGCCTGGAGGAGGCTGTGATCCAGTGGAAGACGCAGTGGAGAGAGAGGGCCCTGCTCCCAGGCTGGAGCAGCCTGTCCTTGGAGGGCTGCACCCCGTGGAAGAGAGAGCCATGGCACAGCAGTTTTGGGAGGGCTGTGTGCCCGTGGGAAGGCACTGCAGCAGCTGTGGGGTGGCTGCTGCTCCTGAGAGTGGACCCACACTGGAGAAGCTCACACAGAACTGTCTCCTGTGGGAGGGACCCCACGGCCTCACAGGGGAAGACTCCTCTCCTGGAGCCTCAGAAGGAAATCTCTGATGGACTGACCAAAGCCCCATGCCCTGTCTCCCTGCACTGTCAGTGGGGAGGAGGGAGGGGCTGGGGGGTGGAAGGTGTTCTGAGGGCTTATTTTACTTCTCATTATCCTTCTCTGATTCTGTGAGTAATAAATTCACTTCAGCTTAAGTTGAGCCTGTTTCACCCTTGAAGTCTTTCTCCCAGTCCTTACTTCACTTACAAAGTGTTCATTAAATGTTTTTTCTTTTCCTTCCTCTGCCCAGCTGTGGCACGGGAAGGTGAGCAAGCTGCTCTCGTGGGTGCCTGGGCTGGTGTCAAACCACGACAATGAATTTGATACCAGAATAACAGGACACCATGAGTAGGGTCTGCAGATACAGTGAGTGGTTTGGGAAGCATTTTGAAATCAATGATGCAGATGTGTGAGCACATACGTGTGTGTCGGAATGGGGCAGTATCAAACCTGAATCAGCCTGTGTGCTGGAAAACTGCTGAAAAGCAGATCTTTCCTAGAGTCACAGGCTGACCTTCCAAAGTCAAACACAACCAAAAGCTCAAATGAAATTGGGTCCAGGAGAAAAAGCAGCCAGCTGTAGAAACTGAAACTGTTTCAGGGAACACCCTTCTTCCAAACTCTGCCTTTCTAATCCCACCAATGCAGACCACTATCTGCAGAAAAGGCAAGACCCCAATCACAGTATTGTTGATTCCACATTCAAAAAGTATGAATTAATAGTCTCTTTTTCTTTGCCATAAATTAAAAATAACAAGACTGACTGAGAATCACAGAAGTTTTGTATTTTTTCTTCTGTTTTACAGTTGCAATAATTTTTAAAAATAAGGGAATTATGATAGAAGAATACTAGCATAAGAAAAAAGGTGCTAGTGTTTCCTCTCTAATGACTTCAGGGTGCCTGACAGGGTGCCTCAGTTAAGTTAGCGGAAACGCACCACTGAACTGTGCTCAAAGTGATGTATGTCATGGACACCAGGGCTGCCTTCTCAACATCTTCACCCTCAGATAGCCAGAGTCCTTGAAATCCTTCTTTGAGCTCACTAACAAAAGCAGCATGGGGAGGTCCTCCCTTCAGGGCTATGTGGCTCAATGCTCATGACTCTTCCCCCTTTTCCTGCGCTTATATAAAAATTCAAGGTTTTTACCCAATATTTCCTCTTGCATTCATATGAGGAGGTGAGAGCTATGCTTTCTCATCAAGGCTTCCAGGCTAGGTATCACCCTTCAGTTAAGTCAGTCTGCAGAGAGGTAGAACAGTCACAGACCTTCTCTCCTAGTAGTTCTAAATATCAGACCTGTGTGTAGGGATGCAGAAGCTGCTACTGGTTCCTATATTGTACATCCTGGAATAGAAACTAGTTGCAGAACAGCGCCTGCAAACTGAATTTGCAGATGCAACAAAGCCTTTCCCAGCTCCCACATACATTTGGAATATAACTCCTATCCTTTATGTCCTCTGTGATATTAGAGTGAAAAATAAATGTGCTCACATTTATAATCAGTAACCTCAATAATATGAAATGTAGGTATTTCCCTATGAACACAGAAGTAGTAAAACCCCAGTAAAAGTATCCCCCCAAATTCCTATATTAAGGAAGAAATTTGGCAATTTTTTGTCACAGGTAATATTTAAAGATCTGAGCTGTGTAATTAATGGAATGCAATATTCTGACAGATTACAACATGGCATTAAGCAAAAAACCATGGTATGCTGATGTAGGTGGACATGCCACACTCTACAGATGATAATTCCTGTCTGTGTCAGCAACAATATGAAAACAAAAGCAATCCGCAGGAAAAATCCTACCAGATAATTTAGAGATAAAAATTAGTTACTGGGAAAAAAATTTGGAATATCAGTTTGATTAAATGCCAATATTGGGGTTTCAGCATAACGGCTTATATTTCCATAATTATTGAGTCCAGATTATCATGGTGTATATGTGTTGCTGTGTCTTTGTTTCTCCTTAAGCCTGTTGAAGGCATGAGCAAATTTACAATGATAAAAAGAAAATCAAATCCACCTCAACATGCTATAATAATGGAATTGCCACATTTTTGCTTTCTGTTCATGAGTCTGTTAAAATATAAAAATAATTAAAGTAAGTGAAGTATACATGTTGCTTTCCTAATGAGAAGCAGGTAAAAATCACCAGCCTGAAAAATAACCCAGATATTATGGACAGTTTTCAAATTTCAAAGATGAATCAATGGGAGAAAAAAAAAAAGGAAACAAATTTATGCTGTCATAGTTTTTGTAGTCATTCTTCCCTTTTTACAAATATTTAAAAAATGAAAAAGTTTATCAAAGCAGTCAGATTATTTCATCAGAAGACAAATGAAACCCCAATGTTGTACAAATGTTTATCCTATATCCCTTCATTTTCCCTGTCAGAACAGTGCCCCAGCAAGGAAAAGATAATTCTTGCTATAGTTAGCCTGGCATCAGGAGAAGGCTGTTTGACTAGCCAGCTAATTTTGGCTTGCTGAGGGATAATTAGCATAAACTATTTTTCCTAGCCACTTACTCATTTTCATTTAACTTACAGGAATTTCAATAGGGACTTCAACTTCTCAATCAAGTTTGTCAAAACTGGGCCTTTTTTTCAATTGACTTTGGGCACAGCAGACAAGCAGTATAGTTGCACAAACCTTCATTCCTAGCAGAGCTGAAGCAGAAGCTTAAGTGCCTCTAGGAAGGAGCGTAACCTGAGCACTCAGAATAAGGGTATAAATTAAACTAGAGCAATTTGTTGAACCTAGACAGAAGTGAAAGATTTTCATCAGGAAAAGTGAATCCTGGTTTGCAGTAGCTTTATATTGTAATTCCTTATTTCCACACTTCTTTCTGTCATTGTGTGTCATCACCACATGTAGTGTAACAGCACATAAAGTCTCCACTGCCATCTCATTCTTCCACTTACTCTCTCAAGTCCATAAGAATGACCCAGGTGTATAAGAGCCCCAGATCCTTCTGTGACTGCAGGGCAAGGGGCAGGCTGTGCTGTGCTGAGCTGAGAGCCCCTCGATGGCTGCCTGGCCAGCCAGTGCACGTGAGATAGTGGCCAGCACAGCATGATGGCACATGGAGCACGTGATGGCTGCACCAAAATTACAGCCATTTTCTCAGGAGGGTGCAAAAGACATGTCCCAGCTCGGTAAAAACGTCCATTTTTAGGAAGTGACTTAAGAACTTTGCATTTCTGATGGCTGACAGCTTACACAGTTAGTGGGGGCAGAAGTTGATAGACAGGTAAACATCATGATAGCAAGTGTCTCTCTTCCTTAAAAAACAGACTAAAAAGATGAGGAGACTCATGTTCACCTGATTGTAAATGATTTCCTGCCACTAGGCTGTGTTTCTGTGACCCCAGTCATTTAATATGTTTGCTTTTCCCTATGTTGTCTAATAGTGGTTTGGCAGCCACCCTCCCTGTGACAATGACTCAGTGTGCTGCTTTTCCTGTCTTCTTCTATGAAACACATCATTTGATGTGACTAGCACAGCTCATTTTGATGACTCATAGAGCCAGGAAATACAAAGAAAATTCAGTTTTCTGAAGGATGCAGTTCAGACAAATGTTAGAAAAAATATAGTTTTAAAAAAAATTCTTCATCTTAAAATTGCGCATATGGTATAGTTCATGTCTACCTACCTACATGGTACAAAGTCATTTTCCTGTGTTAACATTCATTAAATGTCTGATGAATCTGGGAGATGGGTGGGGAGAATGCATGGAAGGACATTCTCTCTGTCCATGCTACACAATTAACATCCATTTTCTGATTCTTAGAGAATCCTCATAAAGCTGAGCCTCCCTTTCTATTTCCCAATGTGTAGTCTGTAACTTCTGCCTTTACTTCAGTTCATGCTTTAAGAAACTTGTATTCTAATTTGATAGGTTCAGTTAAAAAAAAATAATTTTTTGCCTCTGCTTGGAAAAAAAGAAACAAACAAACAAAGAAAAAAAAAAAAACCAACAAAAAACCCACCCCAGACTCTGAATCCACTTTTTCCCTTTTCCAGCCTAGACCTATAACCACAAAAATAATCTTCCCCTATATGTGGTTATAGATATTTTTCCTATTTACATAGGAATGAAAAACTATATGGATTTTCACATTTCTTCTTCTAAGATTCTTTATAAATGGGAAAGAAAATGGCCAGAGAAAGGGACTTGCCACAGCCTTCCCCCTTTCTCTGATCTTAAGCAACTGCCTACTCCTCCAACAAGAGTAGAGTGGAGAGTGGAGAAGAACCAGGACAATAATACAGCTCTTCTATGCTGCTTCTTAGCATTGTTTTACTGGAGTGAGGAAAATTCCCTCTGTTACAGCCAGTGCTTCATCAAGGATGTGGAGAGGTTATAGATACTTTTATTACTGTTTTATTCTTTAGAATATAGGAAAGTTTTCTCATCATCTCCCTTGACAAAAGGAGTAGCTTGAAGATCAGGAATGCAGTAAGGGCTCTTCCCCTGCCTCCCCTCCAGTCCCCCCAGAAGTTTGCATTGCCACACACATCAGGAGATGTGTCACATTTCTCCTCCTTCCTCCTCTCATAACCTAATGGTGAAATAGAGAATGTTAGACGGCAACACCTCAAAAAATTCATTGCTTGCTGCAGAAAGGGCATAGGAGCTGTCTAACAAAGCAGAGATTGTTTGGACATCAGCAAAAGCCAAACTGACCTGGCTGGAAAATCTTTGCAAAAAGCTACAGCTACAAACAGCCAGAGCACTGGTGAGCAATGGAGGGATGTAGAGCATGGTCACTACAGCCTTTTTCTTTCTAAAGGTAGAGAAATAATCAAACTGAGCACCATCACCTCCTCCCCAATTATGACCAAGTACACGCACTATAGAATACTCTTCTGAATAAAAATAGTGTACTTATTTGAAAATAAAGCATGATTTTTTTTTTAAGGAAATGGCAGAGAACAAAGTGCACAAGGCCAAACTTTCTAATAAATGAGATTTATTATGGGAAAAAAAAGTCCAATAATTGCATTTTCAGGGGAAAGGTCATTATTACTTAGAAAGAGGTTAATAGAACAATATTAATGGCTTTTTACAGGGCAAAAGAGATAGATGCAGCATTAATATGAATGAAAACAAGAATGAGAATGCTCCCTGTTACCAAAGTTTAGACTGAAAATTCAGAAGGTCAAACTCGTCTTTCATATTCCCCAAAATAAAGAATTAGATGATATAAAATGTTATCAAGCCTTTCATTCAATGAGTTTAACAGAAAGTAGAGAAAGAGAGTGATGAAAAGTTTTAGCCTGAAGCTAACAATTAGAAGCATGGCTCAAGTTCTGTGTTTCTGGCAGACTCTTAAGGGAAGACTGTTGAAGATAAAAGTTAACATGAGTCCATCATTGAACTTCTACTAAAGCAATTGCAGAAATTCTGTCTATTGGGCCAATATTTTAGATTAGACTAATTTTCTAAAGTAATGGAAAATTGCCAGAGATAAAAAATAATTTGCAATATACATTAATAATAGTATTACATTACACATCCATAATGCTGTCCATGCAAAAGTCTTAAAATACTTTATAAACACTTAATTAAATCTCCCAGCATCTTAAGTAGATAATTTATCTCAACCATTCCTCAACTGGAGAATCTAAGGCATGGACAACTTAAAGCAAAATATTTGCTTCCAGTTATGTAATGACTAGGACTGGTTACAATCAATCATGTAGGAATGAAGAAAGTATGTGCAACAAATACTGCCAAAATCAAATAATTTTTCTATCAAAAAAAAAAGTCCTGCATACTTCAACAAGTTTGAATACCCAGAAATCTCATAAATGCATCTAATAATTTTTTCCTCATTAATAACTTTGCATACATCCACAAATGCATATTGTCTACCAATAAATAAATAGGCAAATTAATAAATAAATGAACTGTGTTTATTCAAAATACATGTTGCAAAAATATTGCACACCCTCGCTGGCAAAACTAGCTAAACGATAAAAAAGTTGAACCTCATGAATCTCCAGCCTTGACCACTTTTCCCTTTTAGGTGGCATTGAGCAAGGAAGAAAAGAGAAATCCAGAGGTGATTATAAAGATGGTTATTATCATGTGTCATACACATTTGTAAACTACTAGCATGTTTTAACTACAAGGCTAAGCAGGATCTGTCTAACTGGTAATTCCAGCCTGAATACGCTCAGCAGTACCACACCAGGACTCACAATTATGTAAGTTTGCTATTAAAATGCAAGTTGGAATCTACTGCTAAATCTCCATAGTGATGAATACACTGAAAAGCTGTCCTACTTTGTAAGATTAAATTGACTTTATTTTTGGTTATTGTATCTAAACACTGTAACTTGCTTATTGTACTCTCACTAATTCAGTTTTACTTTACCAAGCACCTCAGACAAGGGAATTTGCTTGAAGTCACAGTCATGCTGTGAAACTTACATATTTAGGACATCATTTCAGAATATTGTAATTATAAGTAGTTGAAGTCAAAACTCATAATTGCGCATGATGAGGGAAAACCGAAGAATCTTTTCTTGAATGGTCTGGCTGTAAAGTTCCACCCATCCCACCAGTCTGAGCAAGTTTCAAAGCAGATGTCTGTATATTATTTGGGATGCAATTTTGTCACGGATTTAAATAAAGAAAATTTTTCAAGGGCTACAATACTTATTAAATCCTGATGTTAAACTATTAGTACTGCATCATACGGCCATTTGAGGAAGATATTGCTTAATATAATGGGTGAGATTAATGTAAGACATTGACTCTTCAGTCCTTACTCTTATACTATGTTCTTCATATAATGTTAGGTAAGAGGATGGATAGTAGCATCTTAAAGGCTTCCTCTTCTGTGCTCTATTCCTCTGAGTGAAAAGATGATGTCTGGCCTTCCTCACATTGAATTCATTGGTTTGGTCTATACGAAAGGGCTTTTGGAAGAAAACCTTTAATACAAGTCAAGGTGAATTAAATTGAGATAGTGCAAAAAGTGTAATATGAACAGAATATCATGTGACAACATGTAAGGACTTAATTTTCCCATTTCTAGGGCAAGACTGGGTGACATCTAATAAATCACAGCAGCACAGCACCACATGGAAATCAGCGTTTACCTAGATGGAAGTCACAGCTGATGACTTTGCAAAACAAACCCCAAGATCCCTTAGTATTAATGAGGTACCCACTCACTACAGCTTTTACAAGGCACAACAAAACACTGCAAAGTAAGAACATTCATGAGTTTTGGCTATCGCAGTGCATGCAGTCTGCAGAGAGTCACACGGGTAGTTCAGCTCCCTTAGCTGCTGCCAACAAAAGCAGCCAGGTGAGAAGGACACACAGATCTGGGTTCCCTCCCCAGCTCTGCCACCTCGTCAGGAAATCACTTCCCTCTAATTCCTCTGGTTTCTGCCTGGAAAAATGGCTTTCTGCAGGAAGTTTTAAAGAGAAATGGGGGCTTTAAAAAGAGATTTCAGAAACACCCAAGTGCAATTCAGAACTTGACGATGAAAGTATTTTGTTTTCTGGGGCTTTTTTTCCTCCTTGCCATCTTCATAGGTAGATAAATCAGTCAGGT
Source organism: Monarcha castaneiventris obscurior (assembly GCA_026261815.1). Taxonomy (NCBI): domain Eukaryota; kingdom Metazoa; phylum Chordata; class Aves; order Passeriformes; family Monarchidae; genus Monarcha; species Monarcha castaneiventris. The sequence goes on from JAMPIT010000894.1 coordinate 13,762,542, forward strand.
TTTTTCAAATAGAGATATTTCTTAAACATTTTACTGTTCCTGCCCCTAAAACTGACTTTTGCACAGTCAGTATTGAAATCTACTTACGTTTCAAACTCTGTGGTATTATGTGATTTTGTTGGACACAGAGATGGATACAAAGGAACAATAGGTGTTGCAAATATTTTAAAAATAAGCTGTTTCAAGTATTTTAATCTTAAAAAGTACTTACTCAATCACAATCTTCATAAAGCACTCAAGTTGTCAGTAAGTCTTAACCCTAAAAATGTGAATGCATAGGGATTTTTATGGGCCTGTTGGTGGGGGGTTATAACATTTTGATTTTTTAAATTTATGACTGAGTTGTTGTAGAGGGGAAAATGTCTTATAATGGGGCTGTAGCTGAATGCTTAATTAGGAACAGCTAATCACCTCTTCAAGTAAGCTGGAGAGTTACATAACTAAGTGTTACCATTCCTACAGATAAAGACAGTTTAACTTGGCTTCCTATGGAAATAAGCTTTATGTAACCATTTTGTCTGTCTCTCCATCTTTCTTTTCACTCCCCTTTACTTTCCCTTCAGTAAAAGGCTGTACCATCAGCCAGTTTGAACTTAAGGGCTAAAAATCTCCAAAATAATATTCCCACTGGTTTTATGGACACAGCTGATGAGATAAGAGAGAAAGACCTAAATCACAGCCCTAGTTTTCTCTAAAAGAAGCAGGGAAAGGTATAGACAAAGCTAAAACTTGATGTGAGATTACTATTTGTAATGCCTGAGCTGCCAAAAAGGTTGGGTGCTTTAGATTTCATGTGTTCAATTTCCTTGTACAGAGAAATAAATGAGCAATTTTCTGGCCTAACAGAGGCCAACAGGTGATTGTATTCTCCTGGGTCAGTGCAGGTCACTCTGCCCTTACTCCAGGCTCAAAACACAGCCCTTTAGGAAACATGGCCACAGTAAAATAAAGTTGAATGGTGTTAAGTGATCTTCCATTTATTTGATTACTCATGCACTTTATATTGTTTTGTCTTTTCTGTTAGCTGAATGCAATGACAAGAGCTGATGTATGATGAACTATCCAGAGGTGTTCATAATCATCTGCTTCAATGTACACTGTGGCAGAGTCAGGTCTACATTGAGAGTAATTTTGAAAATCAGATCCCAAAATGATGATTTATATATTCCTAGTGTAACATCTGGACAAGACAACCTTCCTCATATGGTAAAGCCAAACTACTCTGATATTAATAAATCCTCTGGTTCAATCCTAGTGCTCTTGTCTTTGATTTGAAAATCCAAAGGGGAGAAAATCATTTAAAGCAACCATTCATTTTAGCTGTGAAGTATTCTTTTCATTTTATGTTTCTCACAGACGTGCAAGAGACACACTTTCAATAAAAGATAAGTCCAAAAAAAAATTCCTGAATTTTCAGAAATATTTGAAAATTGCTAGATTTTGAAAAACTTTGAAGCCAAGACAAATCCTGTGGTTCATTTTTATCTTCACTGGTCTAAAGCAAAAGCCCAGATTCTCATGTTTTGGGAGACCACACATGAAGATTTAAATGTTGTGGTCCATGTTCATAAACAAAGAACCTAGAAGGAGCTACATGTTAATCTAGTCAGAATTTGAATCCAGTTTCAGCATTGTGTTATTTCAGTAACTTCATGTATCATTAGATTGTTGAGGATGAATTTTCTCTCTTCTTTTTAACCTGGTCAGTCTGACCAGCCAGGGATGAAACTGATATAAATGTGAAACGCTCATGGCACCATCCCATAGGTGAACTACCATGAACCTACTGACAAAGTGAGCCAGGGATGCAAAATATTTGTTGCCCATAGGACCGCTTTTCTCAATTCTGTTTCATTAACTCCATGTGCTGTATTACTCTGCTGGTCTGTAGTTGTGATTCTTCTGTCTCCTTTCTGAGTTGCAGTGTTCACAACAGACCAATTTTAATATTATTTCAGATAAGATTAAACAGAGAACAGTTTCACGGTGTTCAAAAACTGAGTACAAAGACCACCACAATTATTTCTTTGGTGAGAGAGGTGAGGGAAAAGGTATTAAAGCTTGTGAGATGGCTGAGCCATATATTTGCTGTAGGTACTAAAAATGTTATTTTGGTATGAGGTGAAAAAACCCACCATTTTTTTACCAAAGGTAAAATCATTAGAAGTCTTACTGAAATACAGATTTGTGTATCTCAGTGTTATGGTAAGATTGCACCAATCACAATAAGGCATATAATCAGAGCATAGCATTCAAGAATCAGTATAGAAGATAAATATAGAATAAACAATATAAATGATCTGTCATTGAAATATCCTCAAGCAATTAAATATTTAGAAAAAATTATAAAGATTAATATAATGCCTTATACATTTGCTTGTAAAAAACGAGTAGTAATGTTCTTTGCATTAGTACAAAAATTAATACTTTCATCAAGTTCTTTATCCTGATAAAGTTTTTTTTCTTCTGGCTATAGAAACGTACTGAAGTATTTAAATCACCTGTCAAATGTAAACCTACTTGAGTACTGACACTTTAAAAATATAATGTGAAATCAGATATCATTTATACTTGCTAGGATTTTTCATGTTGACTTGTAACATATAAATGGGGAGGCTAGATGCAGAGACAGTAGATTTTCAATTTTTACCTTTTTTTCTCACTAATTTCCAGAATGTAATTCTGCCCCCAGCTGGTTAAGGCATAGCTGACATAGGAGATTGAAAGTGAGAGAGAATATTGAACCTATGAACTCTGCTTCTTTTCAGATGATGACTACAATTTGCATGCAAAGTATCAGCAGCTTTAGTGCTCAGCACAGGTGCTAATAGATTCTAAGTTCTTTATGTAAGTATATACTGCACCCTCTTCATTGTAGCACTAGTAGCTCAAAGGTGAAACTGTTTTCAGGAAACAGAGTTCATTGATTACTCCTACAGAGCATTACAATTAATGACATCGGTCTGTGGTAATTGCTACACCTGTATCAGATCAACTGAAAAGTAGAAATTTAATACATGCTTAAGTCACCAATAGATTCCAGAAAGTTGCATACATCTACTGCCTGGAATGGATTTTTACATGCTTACGTGTCTCCCTATTGCTCTTTTTCATCAGATCCTTAGTCTGTCTTTTTGCAAACAGAACACATGTACTGAAAAATTTACGACTTTCACTTATTTTTCATGTATAACTGCAGCCCATCCTTATCTCCCAGGAAGGAAGAAAAACAAAGGAAAAAGGAAAGTACAGCAATAGAAAAGCAGGGAGATAAGTTGTTATTATTATTACCTTTTGAAACAAAAGCTTTCATTCACCCTTCAACCTCTCTCCACTATCTTCGATCATATTTCAGGACATCTCTTCTGACGCAGCTGGAGAATAGATTACAAATAACTTCAAATTCATCTGGCTTACTTTCCATTCCATATATCACCTTTTCATATGCAGCAGTTTCTGTCACATCAGCAATCCACTCCCTCAGTAGCAGTCCTGATGCATCCTTTCAGGTTCTCAGTATCAGTTTTCAATACCATGAAACTAAAGGGGACAATGCCAGGAAGTTTGGCCCCTGTATTTCGACTCTGTATGTTCAAATAAATAAAATGGGCGAGAAAGTGTAAGTGGAAATATTAATTGGAAATAGTTTTCATAGAACAAGACAAAAAGAAGAAAAAAGGGAAAAAAAAAGATTTTTTAAAATAAAACAGATTTTATTATCTATGTAAATGTTAGCATAAGTACAAAGTATGAAGAAAATAAAATGGTCCCACTCTGTGAGTAGGGCCCCACTGGCTGATAGAGTCTGGTAACTGCTGCTTTCCAGAGTTTTCTGCTGCCTCCATACTCTGGTGTCCCAAGTGGGCTCAGAGGACAGGGCAGATAAAGAAGTCTGTCTCTAAGGATGTAAGTAGTGAGGCATGGCTGACACAGCATGGTGGGAAGGAGATGAATATCATGCCTGACAGAAGAGAAGGTGAAATCCTGGTCAGTATTTGCTGACTGAGAGGATACAACTATCTCATTCCTGGCATATGAGACTTTTCCAAACTTCCTACAGTCAATTTTAAAAGTTTAATTTCTCTTTACAATTTACGTAATAGTTCGAGTACTGATTTTTAGTTTGCTCCAGATAAATCCCGTTGCAAGTGAGCTTTTCTCTTACATTCCATAGCAGCTGGAGTTTCTTTGTTTTCCTCTACCTATTGCTTGTCACATAGCAGCACTTAGGAAAAGTGTCCAATGAAATAAGCACTAGAAAAACTATCTTCTCTCCATTGTCCTTTTTAAAAGGTCTCTTCATTGTGCTTTTCATTAGAGATGATCAAGAGATGAAGGTAGGGGAGGGGCTGAGCACACCCTAAAGACATTCAGAACAAAATTCATTTGACAAATCACAAGACTTTGAACTACTGTGTCTGCAGAGGAAAAAAAAGAAAAAAAAAAAGCAAAAGCAGATAACTTACATACACTCTGACAGCAAGGATTCATAAAAAAAAGACAAATGTTCTCCATTAGGTGTAACGTTGTTTTTATTTTTCATGGGGCCAATTTCTCTACTGATTCATCAGAATGCAACAGCCCTGCCCTATACTAATAGAAAACTTGGACCTTAAATTATATTCCTAAATATTTGCAAAGTATGTAAACTGCAAAGGCCACTAAAAGGAGCGAGAGTCGCCTGGGTAATCTGACACATTTCCAGTCTGAGGACTTTCATATGCCTTTGAGCCTTTTAATGTAAAGCCTACCTCCATATTGTAATCCTAACAGCTCTGGTTCTACAGCTCTCTTTTTCAGTGTTTCCTTGACACACCACCACACCCCCCCACACCACCCCCAAGTTCTTTTAAAATCCTGGAATAATTTGTGGTCAAAACTAAATCCAAATTAAGTCCATCTGGGGGAAGTGGAAAAGCCTGAATTCCATCTTGTTGTCTTGAACATCCTATGGTTGCATAATAACAAAATGCCTTTGTTCTCACAACTAAAGTATGCATCAAGAATCAAAGAAGCAAGAAAAAAAGGGAATGTTCCAAGCTATTACTGTAACAATCCAATTACAATGCCTATCAAACTTAACTTCACAGGTTATAGCTCCTAATTGCCTGACAAAAATTGACACTTCAGTCGCAACAGCATAATATAATCAGAGTCCAAATTAAATTTGATCGTGGGCAGAAAACGATGCTATCATTCGGCGGCATGGAAACAGGAGATCAACTAGCATGATATCAAGGATCAGAAATGAAAATTATTCATTAATGGCAATGGTTTTCTGATAATGGAAATGACACAGTTCAGACGGCTTCGTAAAAACACTATTAATTAAAAAGATGATAGACCTAACAAGGCATAGAAACCAGTGGAACCTTTCTCTGTGCTTGTTAAGGTGAAGGATGACAATGTTTAAGAACAGAAGTTTATGCACTTTTGTGAAAAGTATTCAGCTGATGCTGTAGCAAGTTTACTGGTTCTTGCTTAGTGAAGCATCTTTCTCTAGGGTGCTGTGTAAGAGGGGACATAAAAAGTGTCTGAGGCCATAATATGGCATTGTAATAAGCATGAATACTACCAGCTATAAAAGAGAAGGGTCCAGTTCATAAAAAAATGCACATGGGATTTTTGCATACTCCCAAGAAAATAGTGCAGGGGAAAATATTTTATTTCCCTGTGCAAGCAGATCTGTTCCCAATTCACTTTGGAGAAATACAGAGGTGCTTTATGTTGGAAAGAGAGCAAGCCGAAAATCCACCCTCAAAAGTTTCCTTGAGCAAGAAAAGACAAGGCCAGTGCCTCAGACTGCTGAAGTTCAGACAGTGCTTCTGTTCCTTACACAGAGCTCCAGATATTACCACAATAAAAACCTCCAATACTAATGCAATGCCACAGGCATCGTGTTTGAAATAACGCTCTCAAAGGGGCGATTGCTGTACCATTGAAACCACTGGGTGCTTCTGCCATGGCTGGAACAAATGAAACTGCAGTTGTCCTGGTTTGAGAAAGAAAAGGTCTGTTGGCTGCTAACGATCTCCATGATCTACTCCCTTGTGCCCCCGTTCGGGCTCTACACCCTGCAGGATGGGTCACTGCCCAACACACATGACTGAAACTGCTCTTGAGGACCCTCAACTCTTTCTTCTTCAGTAGCTGAGAGAAGCAAAGAGGCATCTCCTGCTGCAATTCCTTGCTCCACAGGCAGCTGCTTTGGAAATGCACAAGCAGAAGCCTCTGAAACTTCTTGCTGTGGGAAACCAAAGATTCAAAAGCCTGAAAAATAAAGGACTTTCAGAAAGAACAGAAGGGAAGAACAGGCAAAGATAGGTGTACCCTTGGAAAAGGATGACTCAAAGCAGATCCTCCTGACCCTAGAATGCAACTGCAGTACATTTCAGCAAATCAGAGACTCAGTAACTAATCTCATGTTCCTTAGATTTTCTAACGGAGGGTCACTTAAATCCACATGTCATCTCCATCTGCATCTGAACTATCCTCACCTAATAACCAACACCCTCGAAGATCACCTCACTTGCAAAAAACCAAACCAAACCAAACCAAACAAACAAACAAACAACCATAAAATACTTAACACTAATCTATTTGGAGCAGTTCCAAAAATGAAAAACATGCAAATAATGGATGTACTTTTAACTAGCCCTAATTATTTAATAGTCCTTTTGCAGAATGCACAACACTTGCCTGAATTGTCAACATTGTTTTTAAAAATAAAGTCTTTTGAAAAACTTTTGAAAAACCCCACTTTTGTTTTTAAAACATTAAAGGGGGTGATGATATTATGTAAATAATATACAATCGTTACACTGTACCTATAAGAGCTCCAGGGCAGGTCATCAGGTTTCAGTGCATTTTATTGAAATACTCTTTAGCTCTTTGCACACAATTATTTAAGGCAGATGCAAGGAATGCTGTAATTTAACATGTAGACAGCTCAGGTATCTGAGTATATATATAGTAATATATATGAATGGAGGAAACATACCCTATAACATCAGCTAGCATGACATTAAACAATATTGCAGCTGCCATATGATTATCTCTTGGGTTTCAATAACATGATCTCATGAAAGGGTGTTTATAGATAAATTGAGAAATTTTAAAACACAGCGTCTCAATATTTTCATGATTCTTTTTCATTGTGTAGCAAAGTTCAGAATCAGGAAGAAAGAAAAACAAGGAAAGAAAATAGAGACCAAAGTTTGTGTTGTTTAGGGGTTTTTTAACAAATAATTTCGTTATATAGCTTGTGATATATTTTGAGCAATGATGTAAACTCCTTTCTGATAAGAGTGGGACTGTTCAGCAGCAAAAGTGGGTGCACTTCTCCCCACAGAAGTGACTTTAACACAGAGGCAGCCAAAACCCAAATCCATTGTGACCATTAATCCTGCAGGGTAAAGTTATAGACTGAGTCATCTAATGGATAAGTTCCCTCTCTAAATTTCGGAAAATTAAATCCCATACATGCCCTTTAAGTGTTCCGGGGTCAGCTCCATACCCACTAACTCTCAGGCTTGATGGGAATTTTCTGACAAAAATAATTGCAGGAAATATCAGTTGATGTGCTTTGACTATTTTGTGGGCATGATCTGTTTAAAGGTGGTATTTCAGATAAAAAAGGAGAACTAGAACATCTAGACTAACAAATAGGTCAGCAGTCAGGATGCTTTGCAAACTAAGAAAAGAGACCCACGCCCTTATCTCTGCAGGGTCTCATTCAGGGCTCACTGGAGATTCCAGATTACCGAGTCACCTTTTACTTCACCACCTGTCTGTTCATCACATCCCCCTTTGCTGTGAAAATTTTGAGTGGTCTTGAGTTCATGCTACTTACAGCTTAACATTTCTCATGAAGTAAAAGCCATTTCCTTCTTATCTTTGCTAACAGTGTAAAATCAAAACAATTACCATTCTTTGGTTCAACCCTGGACAGAGGAGAATCACTGTAAAAAGAGATTCACTACTCTGCATCCCACTGCTATTGACCTTGAGGACTTAACAGCAGGAAAACACCTTGCTTAGGTAGGGCTGCTGTGGCTGAGAGCTCTCCCACAGCCTCATTGCAGCTTGCAACTCCTGATAGGTACAACCTGAAATTCCTCGGATTTCCAGCAGCACTCACTGTGACAGAGAATACACAGCGTTAAGAAGAAAATAAATAATGAAATTAAGCTTAACAGGGTTGCTGGCCCATTTTCAGGTCCCCCATTCTAAAACTTGCAAGTATCACCATTAGGCACATGTCCAAGTCTATTTCCCTGGTGAATTCAGGCTTATGCACCACTCGAGAGGAGTCTGTTAATGACTACAAAGATCCACAGCTGTTTACAGTTTAGACTCAGTGGTGGACCAGGCAATAAGCTTGATCCAACAATGAAGTTGTTGGACTCTCACAGCAAGCGGAGACATTGTGTCAACTGTTTGCTTGCTCCTAGCACGAGTGAGTACCCGGACAGCTTAGCAGGGCTCCATGGAGCAGGGATGGGAGAAGGTATGGATTGGAGAGATGTGCAGGGCCCTGAAAATGCAAGAAGTGCATAAAGGAACGAGGCTTAAATAGCTTACAGAAGCATAGATGAAGTAACAAATAAATAGGGCAGGGAAGTTCCTTACCATACATCCATAAAGGGGCGCAATCTATTCAGAAAAATATTTCAAAATCAGATTTATATTCACTTGTAGAAGTCTGCTGTGACATTATTTGCTGTAAATCCTTTTTTTCTTTTCTTTTTCTTTTCTTTTTCTTTTTTTGTTAGTTGCTTGCCATCGGGCGGGTTTCTTGCAGAAACTTTGGGGGGTTTCATGAATGAATAAATGAGAGAAACAGCTTTTCAAGTAGGTTCTTCAGTAAGAGACAGACATTACCAAAAACCTGCAAAAGACTGGGGGAGAGTATAAGGGAGGCTTATATTAAGCTTCACATTTTCAGACATGGAAATGAATATAATATTAAAAAAATATGTAAGAAGGTGTGTGAGGTAAAAAGAAAAAGGGGGAAGCAGATAGAAAAAGCAAAAATTATTTTATAAGAGGATACAATCTTCCAACAACGTATCAAATAAGCATCTCTTCAAGCCATGCTCTGACTATAAGTCTGAACTGTCTGGTGATTAGGAATGGATGTAATAATCCACTTTAAAACAAAATAGGAAGCATTCTTCAAGGAAGAATTCCTAGACACCAAGACCAGCAGATCCAAAAGATGGCTTCAAATATTAAAAATTGACAGAATTAGAAAATTTGCCAAAGAGGCACCCCTGTCAATGCTAAATTTTAAAGCATGACCTGACAATGTGAACTGGTGCAAGTTCATTTCACTTAGAACTAGTGCTTTTCTCACTAAAGCAGTGTTTTCTGTCCTTTCAGTTAAGATGGTTGCCAGAACTTCCACAACTGGTGCCAAGGGGTTGTTAAAAGATTGTAGAATGCCTTAAGGATATGTCTATGTGGGTGGGCAGCTGATCAAGGTATTTATTGATTGACCAGATAGTATTAAGTACAAAAATTCAAAGGGGAAGGATGAAAATGTTTCTGGTAAGGTGAAACCCTCCATATTTACCGAATAGATTATCCACAACAGGAAATACTTACTTGATGGTTTGATTACAAAGTCAGGCAGGTCCTCAGCCTCACTGACTTCACTGCAGTGCTGACAATTTACCAACGGATGATCTGTGCCCCCAAGATAGTTTCTTAATGCAATCGCAAGCTCTTAAGTTTATAAAAAGCAGGACATAGGAAATACAAACATGATATATCTTTTATTCAGTCATTTTTCTCACATACAGGATTTTCTAATGTACACAGCTCCAAAAAGCAGGAAGAGAAAGCAGTAGAAATGTGTAAACTCGTAACATTCTGTTTCAAACCAAACTCTCATTTTTGACTCATATATGAAGTGCCCCTACAGTATAAAAAGGGGGGCAGAATAGCTACTGAAAATCAACTTCCTTTAAAGGCACAGCTGTGCTGCAACTTTCCTTCACTTTCTGCCTGCCTGACACCTTAAGCACTCAAGACTTGCAGCACAATTTTAGACTCAGCGCCCTGCCCACCCTTAGCTTTGAAAATATCCTTTTCATGTAAGGAGGTTAAAACTGGATGCCCAATTTCCAGAGTGTGCCTGTGAACTGCCCTCCAAAAATGCAACACTCTACTCTGTGCCACTGATGCTAAAAAGGGCTGTCACCAGAGAAGATAAAGGGATTTCTGTGATCACACAGCTTTTCCAAATTCAAGCTCACATCAGAGAGTGAAGGAATGTCTTTGCATAGCACCTGCTTACATGTTTTCTGGAGTGACTGCAATCTAAATATTGGCAGCTGATAAGAACAAGAATACTGTACTGTTCCATATAACACTGTTCACCAGGACTGTACGTTGTTATTCAGCAACAGGAGGTCAGGAAACAGAAGGCAAAAATCTGTACCATAAATGTACCATATTGGTGATTCCAGGCCTCACAGACCAAAATATCGCATGACTAAACAGTTTCTGTCTGTTCATGCACCCTCATTTTACATTTAATTTCTTCAACGGTTCAGAAAGGTCTTTCAGTATCAAGTAAGTCAGATCAAAGTAAACGTATAATATGCATGAACAGGTCCACTTTGTATAATATTAACAACGTAATTTCTGTCAGAAAAATGAAATTAAGAATGTAAAAAAAAATTTAAAAATTATTAAAAGCAACAAGGCAGAAAGGAAAGCAAACGATGTCTGTACTTGGGGGAGGGAAGGGTTACTGTAACACACAAGGATTTTTGTCATCCCACTCAGCCCTCTCTATAGCCTATTTCTACAATAACATCCTGGATTGCAGATACTATTCTCTATTGATACGTAAGGGACGAAGCCTTTAGATGATACCTATTGCAAAATATTTTTATTTCTCATCCATTTAAGATGTCCATTTATACTCCCTTAAGAAATGGAAACTGCTTGTTTTGTAGGCTCTTATCTCAGGTTTGGTTAAAGTCTGAATCATAGCACTTACACCCTTTCCTCCTACTTATTTTCACCTGTACATATAATAGTAGAAGAAGATACTGCAGTAACTGCATGCCACTGTGTCAGGTTGTGGGATATATGATCTAAAAAAACCTGCTAAAAAAGTAAATGTGTCATGATTCATCAATTAAGTATTGAAAGACTGTTGGGTTTTTTATTTTATTAAAAAATAAGTTGGTACTTCCCCATAGATAAGATTTTATTATACCATGCATAGGAGTTTGCTGCTATCTGCAGGTAAAATACTCTATTACTGAGTAAAAAGCTGAAAAGGAAGGCAAGCATTTAGTTCCTGGTTTTAATTGCAGCTTCATGCAGTTCCATGTGAAAATCCCAGATCTAGGGAAGATGAATGAAAACACAGATTCCTCGCATGGGTCTGAGAGGAATGTCTTCTCTCTAATATAATAAGCTGTAGGCACAGCACTCAGGATGTTTTGCTGCTAGGATCTGCTGGTAACCATGGGCAGGATCAAGCTTTCACACAGCTGTCCAAAGCAATACAGGCACCCTCAAGTTATTGCAGAAGCAAAGAATTCTTCAGATCTAAGAGTATTCTTCTGGTGCTCAGTAGCCCTTAGGTGTCCTCTGGGCCGTGACAGGCTGCCAAGTGGAAGGGACACAGAGCTGGTTCCACAAATGCCAAAGTTTTCAGACAGTCTGTAGACTATATCAGGAAAGGCAGTTCAAAAGGGTCATAGACAATTTGTAATTTGTTCCTCTATCCACATGGCAGGCCTAGAAAGATAGGTGTCAAACAGACTGTCCCCCACAATCCTCCCCTCCATCCTCCCACTACATATCATGGTAGTGTTTCCTTTGTTTTTTTTTTTGAATTATTATTTAATTTTTATTTGTAGTCCTCAATTTGTTCTACAAGCATGCAATACAGAGAAATACATTCAACACTCTGAAGGACAATTGTTGCTGAATTTTCCTCACTTTAAAAGTCATAAGCAGACTAAAAATTCTGCATGTGTTTTACATAGCTCACTATGTGGGAATACTAACCCCAAAGTGTAAAATATGTTGCAAATAATTTCTGGATTTATAGGTATACTGCTACAGAACGTTAGCTGTTACAAAAATTGTCCTAGGAATTTTAGCTTAATTCCTTGGGAATATTGCAGATGACACACTTTGTCTGTCTAGAGCCTGAATTGTATTGTTTGAGATTTGTTCCAAATACTGCAAGACAGCCTTCACTATCTGTGGATAGAAATATGAACGTGGTACAAGTCCTTAAACAACACTTAATCAAGCAAGATCATATTAGAGGAGTCATTACAGGAAATATTGACTACAGGAAATGACATGCCCCACATTATCTCATCAAGGCTTAGATAGTCATCTTGCAGTTTTGCACTGCAGTGCTATAATACAGCTCTCTAGCTTGCTATCAAATGCACAACTTCAAGTCTCTGATCAAAAATTAAAGAGTCACTGGTGTTAAACTTTTCCTACCCACCATTTTTTTAACATGGCCTCAATTTATGAAAAGCTGACAAAACTTTGAGGTTGTTTTCAAAAAAGAGTTTCAATATGAGCTGATTTCAGCTTGTGGGTAAGAGATGGGCACCAGAATCACTTAGCACAAAGAGAATACATAACACAAGAGAAAGAAAAACACAAAATATCCATCACCAAAGTTTCTCCTTTTAACCTTTAAGTGTAGTCAAAACCTAATGACTTGCTAATTATCAGGAGTTTAATGATGCCTCTAAGCAGAGGTTGTACTGCAGAGCACAGTGTCCATGAACCTCTAGGATCTGGGGTTACCTCGTGACTTCAGCCTGCAGTGAATTCTCCTCTTCTCCAATTCTGCTTCTAAGAAAGCTTTCAAGCCACCACCCCCCTCCCCATTGTTGCTACCAACAGTGAAGGAAACAATTTTGAACTCTGGCGTAGGCTGGTCTCCAGATGGCTGCCAGCTTTTTAAGCACTGAGTTGACTAACCTTGCTCAAAGCAGGTCTATAGAACACAGTGCTTCAAATATCAGTGTCTGCTGGGATTGCATCTATATATGTGGAGTCCCACCGTTCCCATCACTAGCGTAGTTGAATGAGTGAATCAGGAGCAAGAAGGATAAAATTGAGGAAAATGCATGAGACCTCTCCCTCTCTGATGTTGAATCAGCCCATTAAACAGCAGGGAGTAGCTGAGCATAGATTTTCCTTGAGCTTGCTGACCACTAAAAGCAAATTAATATAACCCAGGCTGAGCCTGAGGCTGGGAAAGACCAAGAGGTTGACTTCCACGTGGAGATGAAAAGGACTGTCCTTAATTCAGCCCAGGAAAAAGAAGTGGCTCAGGAAGGAGCAAAGCTAGTTCTCATTAGAGCTATTTTGTGAGAACAGAAATCATGGCCAATTACTATAACTCAATTACTTGGTTATGATATATATAATGTTCTTATGGATTGACAACAGTAAAATCATAAGCCAAACTGTCCAGGAATGGAGTCACCCACTTTCTGAGAATAAAATTTATGGGGACAGTTTGATGCTGTTTCCCTGGAGTCTGTCGGTCTGACCTCAGCCACAAATAAAGCCTTTTCAAATGTAAGGAAATAGTTCTGGGATATGTAATATCTGATGTAAGGAGAAAAAGCACCATCTTCATTGCTAGCCACAGGAAAGCCTATTTTCTTTGATTCTTGGCCCATATGAGAGTTAGTGCATGAAATATAAATTGCTGCTCAACATTTAAGCTTGGCAGAGCCAATTAATACTGTCTTCCAAACGTGGGCTTGGAGGTTATTTCAATTAAATCCTTTGTACAAAAGCAGTCACTGCACACAGCATTTCTTGGTATTTCTGAAAGGCTGTCCTTAGTGGGTAGTTTAAGTTCTGTGGAGCATTCATCTCTCCCTTTGATTACAACAACCTCCTTTCTCCCTTTACTTGTCTGATATCTGTGTCACCCTCCTGTAGGCCATCTGAGCACTGGTACCAAAGAGATGGCCTGCACCCTCTCTCACTTCAGCTCACTGTTATGATCAGCTCCCTGGGTCAGTTCCCAATGATCCATCTTACTTCATATTTTTATTCTGTTCCTCCAGGCTTATCTCTTCCATCCTTGGCCAAAATAACATATTCTGTTTCTGCTCTGAGAGCCTACAGAGTTTCTGAAGGGTAACTGATTAATGTTCCAGCAAAGAGAGGGAAATTTTGTACACCAAAGAGTAGAATAAAACAGGAGTTATTCAGGAGGCCACGGGACTGAAACTATTTTCTCCATAGTTCTGTAAGACTCCTAAAGTCGTGATACTTCAACTATTTCCTCAAGACAACCTGGAAAACAAGGACCTAATGCTCTGCCAACACATTGCCTCAGAAAATCTTGAACTCAGAGTAAAGCATGCCTTATTTTTAACTTCCTCTGAAGGTTCATCACTTCTGCAAAGTCCACAGAAGACATCCTCATTCTGATTTCCCTTACATTTACTATTTAGTTAAATTTCCACTAAGGAAAATAAATTATGTTCATGTCAGGATGCAGCCCTGACTTTCAGCTCCTTGTTGTCCTGCTGACTTCCACTATAACCTTGGACACATTTCCTCTCAGCACCTGCTCCACGCCTCCAGTTTTGCTATAGGAATAACAGTGTTTCCCAGTCCCTCAGGAGCTGTGTGAGGAGGAATACATTCCTGACTATGTGGTATTAAGGGTCTGAAAAGGCAGTAGGGAGCTACCAAAACCTGGCCTTGCAAACCCAATATCCATAGATAGAATATTTCACATAAATCACTGATAATGTGATAATATCATAGCATAGTGAAGGTAATATCTTTGAGACACATCAGCTCTGTCCCATGCAACATGATTAATTTCTCTGCAATGCTTAGCTGGATGTTGGAAAATCTGATCCCCTGTTCAGAGCCCTCAAATCAAGCCTAGATAGACAGTTCTGGGGGGGGGAATTGTCCTATTTACAGCCCAGTATATATGAAATTATAATCTTTGGTGCATCTGGCATGCATGGGACATTAAGTTCTGAACTTTATCAGTATATGTTACCAAGCATCTCCTGGTGAGACTGATCTAGATTTCTTGAAGGCACCTTCAGACAGTCTACTAGACAATTTTGAGTCTGAAGTTGGAATGATCAGACTTTGGCTGTTCAGGTTGCGTTACATGGGGGTTTGTAGGTCTCAGATTTTAGAATTTATTTTTGATTGCTTGTCTCTTGACCTGCTTTTTGTTGTAAAAGTATCTTCATTTCTTTGAAAATACAGATGATAGTTCCAGGAAGCTGTTTTTCCAGCACTGCCTTGATCTTCCTTTGCAAGATGAACTCCCCATCAAATTAGGGACTGCTGTGCAATCTTTTTTATGGTACTTCTGCAAACCCATTTTGCAGAGTTGTAAGTGAACATGCAAGTTTCAAGAGAAAACAAATTCTTACTCTTTGTCTTGATTTTTCTTTTTTTACCTCACCAGTCTATTTCTCTCTTAAACCGCATAAGAACAAGTGTGACCACTGAAGATGTGAGCTTGGTGAGATACAGATATTGTGCCTTAAACAAAGATAATACTAATGAATTCACATTCAACCTTTTCAGCCCAGTGATAGAAAAAGATTTTCAGTCACTTTAGCCTGAGCTACATTTGCACTCAGGGTCACCTAAAGAAAAGGACAACACATTCATCTTTATCCTCCTTGAGTTGTGGAACCACTCAGATAATCTATAGTGAGTTGCAAAGTGAAATTAAATACCTTAAAATACCATCTATCTGATCCCCAATTAAAACATAATCTTTTTAAAGCTGTCAATAGCTGCTGACCAGAATCAATAAGGAGAAGATTATGACTGGCACTTCTCCAGTGATCTTCCGGCAGAGAGAAAATACACTGCTGTTGTCAGGTCAGCAGGAAAAGAGGAAAACTGGACCTCAAGCAGAACTACATCACAGACAAGTGATGTATTTGAGATCCTGTGCAATGATTCTGCTGGGAACTTTTGGGGTTTACTGGGGGAAGGATAAGGTTTGGTTTTTGGGGTTTTTTAACTAAGAAGAGAAAGAATATGATACATGACAAGGTTTTAAAGAAGTAACACTGGAGTATTAAAATTATGAATCTTTAGAAAAGTATTTGTAAAAGAAGTTTTACTTTGATCCTCTACATATGTACACCAAAGTTCCTGAGTCAGATTCAGCCAGTGTCTTAAGAATTTGAGGCATACCGCTTTTTATTTGCATTTAAGGAATATAAGCTTACATTTATCTAAGTAGATCCTGGATATTCCTCATCACTGCTACAGGAGTTAAAGTTTTAACTATCTAAATCTACTGTTTGACATCAGTGACGCGAATGATCCCTACTACAGCATGTAAGCTTAGGGTAAGAGGCCTAAACTACTTCTTTTCCTCCTGACCTACATTAGGATTGCTTTTATTTCTAGGCCAGAATGAAAAGTTCAGCTGAAAAAAACTGTTTCCTGGTGTGCAGAGGGCTTAGTAGCCTTTCTACCCACAAGCTGTTGCTTTCCTCCAGCCTTCCACAGTACAGATTGTGGCACAAATGCTCCAACCTGCCTGTGAAGTTATAGCAGTCAGAGCCATACACTTATTGTACTGACAAAAAAATCACCAGAGCATTACCTCTTTCAACTCAATCCATAACTGGTGCTAAGTTGTCCAACAGTCCTTACAACTACATGCTGAAGACTGGTTCAAACGTGAATTTTCCTTCTCCTGCTGCAATAGCCATGAAGTAAGCTCTAGATCCAGAAAGAAAGGCTACTGCAATAGTTCAAACTCACCTAGACCTTTGGAATGGCGATCCCAAGCACTTGCCCTGACACAGCAGCTGTGAAACACTAACTCTTTTCATCTCTATGCATCATTTCCCATCTGAAGAAAAGTGGGTGACAAATCTTCCATGACTCTGCTACCTGGGAAGAAGTACAAGAATCATTCAAAATG
Organism: Monarcha castaneiventris obscurior; assembly: GCA_026261815.1. Taxonomy (NCBI): domain Eukaryota; kingdom Metazoa; phylum Chordata; class Aves; order Passeriformes; family Monarchidae; genus Monarcha; species Monarcha castaneiventris. The sequence goes on from JAMPIT010000894.1 coordinate 13,779,502, forward strand.
TGGACTTGATAAGCACCTAAAATCAACAGAAGCAAAGCTGGGGTCTGAAACTGTTTAAGTGAGAAAACACATAAGGGATTGTAGCACAGACATAATATGCTGAAACAGCATTTTAGGTACTGTTTGCAGTTAAGTGGGTTGAGGAACAACATATATGACTTTTCTCACTGTTATCCATCATTTCAATATGAGCTTTAAAATGGCTGGTTTTATTATAGACCTTTGTGTATTTTACAAATAATTTGGGTAAGAAAATCCCTTCACAAGTAAAACAGCCCGTTCTAAAGTTACTTTCTCCAAAAACCCAGAGCTGTTGTATTTTCCTGATCACAGGAAAGCTAATACAGAAGAAGTCATGGCATATAAAAATACAACTGCAAACATTCCAGCACAAAATTTCTGGAATCGATTTGGCCCTGCTCTTTTTACAGGGGTGATTTGAACCCCTGCAGATTTGCACATTCTCCTGCAGATTTCTTCAATATTGGTCACTTCTATAACATATTGGATGGGATTATGACAGCACTGTTTTGTTCAGAGCACAACTTTTCTGTCTCATTAGAATAGCAGAGACAAAGCTGCCTCAAGATGACTGCACTGCATTGACATTTTGAAGCTCCTCTACTAGTTCATTAGCAGTACAGAAAATGCTGTTGAAACCACACAAAACTGCATCTGGACAAGGTCAGTTTCAAAATCAACTTGTTCTACTCATAAATCACAAGAAAATAATCTAGTTATTGCAAAGTCAGTGTTGTCAGCACTCAACTAGCAGAACATCTAACACCATGATCACTACCACACTTCACCCAAAGAACTTCACTACAAAAGAAAGGGAAAAAAAGCTTCTAAATATTTTTTCAATACTGTGTTTAATAATTTCAGGCTTGTCTGTGTTTTTTACTGCTTTCTTTTCCAAACTTTGCATTCAAAAGTAAGGCTTCATCCTCTAAGAATGAGGTCCCTTATTTGGAGGCAACAGATTCTAAAATCTTTTGTCCTTATAAGACTGGTACGTAATGAGAAATCATCACTGAAATCAAAATGGAGCTAGACCAAAGTGACTAGAAAGAGACTTTGTATGTAGAATGTTTCTTAAAAGAGGAAAAATAAATCTTTCTTATTTTTACTGATCAAGGATAACAATGAAAAGAAGCAAACCAATAATATTCCAAAATGGTTCAAAATTTGTCTCATGACTTACAGAAAAGTGACATCCATAAGAGTAGGGCACAAAAAATCCAAAACAGGCCTAGTTCCATGGTAAGTAGAATGGTCTAGTGAAGAGGAAAATCAGGCCCAGGAAAAGCAAGGAAGTTGCTTCCAGATTATTTTCAGAGTCTAAATTTAGCCAGCCAGGTTTGAAAGCGTTGGCATGTGCATTATGGAAACTCTTGGCCTGTGTTTGAACATGGGGTTGTCACTGTGTGTTTCAAACAGTATTTTAAGGGTTCCTCAATACATTATTAATTGCAACAAACAGCCACAAAGAAATCAAAGAAATGAAAGTAAAAAATAAGCCAGCTGTAAACACCTGCAACCTCTTGTTCTCCTTAATCATTTAATTCCACACACCTATATTGAAATTTCACACTATGCCTTAGCAGGGCATTGTCACAGCAAAACACTAGAATGCTGATATTGTGCTAGGTCAAGAGTTAAGTAAGTTCATTCCACCCCTGCTATTTTGTGTTTTAAAGCAGTCCTTAGTCTAGGCAGACTCTCTCTGTTATTATTACTTCTTGAATGATAAGAGCTGGGATTGACCTTCAAAAGAGATTTAAATGGCCTTATCCGAAAAACAGTCTGTGAACATCTATAAACTAATGTGCTGCCTTTACACTTCCTTTCTCAGAGAGGAGGTGTAAAGGCAGCACATCAAAGTCAGCAAGGAACTTACAATAATGGATTTCAAAGTCAAAAATCTAATGCAAATCTAAGTATTTGCTTATAGACTCTTTGAAGTCTTGACAGATCAAGTTTAGAAGTATTTTCTTAGATGGTATCTACATAATCTAATAGAGATGATTTCAGGAACTGAGTAGATGTTTCCAATAGACGTTTTGATTATGGAACACCATTTTTCAATAACATTAATAAAGAATACATTTTTGTTTAATTTCATTTAAGTTATAGCACAATACTGAGAGGTTATAAATTATATTCTGCATCTGTGGAAATGTTTTTATCTTAGGAAGAGAAACTGACAGATGTACAGGATAAAGGAGTTCCATCTCTGCTACGCTTATATAATATAATTGACTTTGTTAAAGGACATTTAGGTGTTGTTTGATTTACATCCTATGTCAGCTTAATGCATCAACCACGTAAGGTTCCACTTGTTTAAATATTTCATTTTAAAAGGTGCAGTAAGCTCATAACTTCACCAACATCCACTCTTCCCTGACTAAAATGGATTCTCCAGTTTAATCTATTACAGTAGAAGTAAATGAAGACTTCACTCTTTCCCTTGAGAGAGAAGCTGATGCTGTCATTACTTATTACCATAAAAGTTGGAGGAGGTGCTAGAAAAAGTGTGACAGTAATTATATGGTATTTTTCCTTTTTAAAAACAAAATGTGTAAAATAAAAGTTAAAACATATTTTTTTAAAAAAGTAATGCTTGTATTGCTTATTGAAACCATTCTTTATTATTACTTCTGGTGTCAGAATTTTTCTTTTAAGTGGAAAAATATAAAAGAGGAAAGTGTTTGGGTTTTTTCCAGGTTCAGTTTGATTTATGTTTATTTGTTGACATATTATCAGAACAATATTTTTCAAATTAGATACACTTACAGCTGCTGGAATTATTTAAAGTGTGTTTTTAGACCTAGCTTGTACCAGAGGAGTTTTCCTGGTCCTAATATGCCAGAAAAAAAGCTCCTAGTACGTGCACGGTTCAATATCCAGATAGAAAGGATTTTTTGCTTGTATATTTTTATTTTGTGAGAGCTTTTGCTAGCAATATTAAAAATAAATAAATAACAATCTCAGCCAGCCTAACTTTCCAAGAAATCATTTGCATAAGCTGAGCTTGTTTATGTGTTTTCTCTCTAAGATTTTAGAGGATTTGTGACACCCAGCCCACCCCAAAACATGTGAGGATATCTACTATAAATTACAAACCAGCCGTAAGTAATACTGAGCATTTTAAAACCAAACTTTGCAGCCTTAATCGTCAAATATTTTTAGAAAGAGCCAATATGTCACCCCACCTTTCTGAGCATGGGAAAACTGATGGTCTGAGACCGTATGTGATGTATAAAATAATATAGAGACTCCACAGAAAAGAATGAGAAAATCTGGAGATCCCACTTTATCTCTTGGTAGAATTTTCTTCAGTCTACAGATGGATAAAACTACACAAGACACGGGACTCTGCAAATTCATCTGCTCAGTCTCTTGAATGCAGGCTATCAGACAACACAGTGATGCTGTCTTTCTTTCTTTTACATGGACTTTTTCTCACATACTCAGGAAAAACAAGGCAGGGAAATGGGATTGTAGTCTTTTGCATGTCACACAGCTATAGTTACTTAAAATCAGCACAGGTTTGAAAGTGTAAAGTGCCAAATACTATCAGATGTGGTCTTTAACAGAAATATCTGCTATAAACAATATATACCCACGGAGCCTGACTGCTTCCTATAACAAAACATACAGAGCAAGACTATAAAACTGAAGAGATTTTAAAATCTGATTTTTTTTTCAGACAGGTCATTATTCAGTCTAAGGTATTAAACTACTTAAACAAGCAGACAAACTACTTTACCTCCCTAAATTGCAAAATTATCTTGACTAAACTCCAACCAAAAGGAGAGAATATACTTTGTTCATTATGCTGCCTGCTCCTTTGAGAGCAGAATATTCCAGACCAGAATATATACGAATATACTTTCTCTCTTTCTTCTCCAGTAGATGTTTATAAGACAGCAACAGATTGAAACAGAGATTTTTACCTTTCACTGTCTGGATGACCTGAATAAACTATTTCACATCTCCCTTCTCTAATTTTCTGTCTTTCAAATAGAAATGATGACACCGGATTCTGCAACACTGTGATTCACAGATGTTTGTCCATGTTAGTTGGTATGGTTTCATTTTCTTTCTTGGTACCTTGGTTCTTTTTTCCATTGGCACTGATTTCCAGCTGTTTGATGACTTCGGTGTCAGGTTACGTGAATGCCAGCCTGCACAGACTGCACTAGTGAGGCCATGCTCCCTTCCCAGGAGCTCACAGGTATGCAAAGGTTCACAGCCACCCCCGTCTCTCCCTGGGGATGAAGGGAAACTGCAGGTTAGGCCAGTGCCCTGAGTGGAGTCACATTCACCCTTATTGTGGGGCTGAGGGATTTAAAACACCACGTCATGTTTGGTGCCATTGCCCTAGAGTGCTTGCTTTTCTTTAATGAATTCATCCTTTTGAGCTATTTTGGGGGGAAAAGAACCTTTCTTCTTCATGCTTGTGTTTGTTTTACTTTTGAGGTGTGATCAAAGTAAGTCCTGGCTGTGTAATCATTTAATGCATTTTGGCTGCAGTTTCAGCCTTCTTTGAAATTTATCCCTTTTCTCTTGCCTGTGACAGCCAAACTTTACCTCCAGGTAGTAAAGGAGGCTTACAAACTCTTTTATATCTCACATCTGTTTTCAGCCCATTAATCACCCAGATTGTAGACAGTTTCTTCCTTCTCCTGTAGAGTGTGACTTTGTCTAGACTAGGAATTAAAGAGTGAATTTTAGCATGGTCCAGCTAACATGTTTAAATGTGGACCAGGCTATGTATCCTTTAAGTCATGTTCAGCCAGGCAAGTTAAACACTTAGGAAGACATTATGCTTCAACATGACAAGTTTAACACATGCCAAAATATGATCTCCCTTGTTTAAATTACAGGTAAAATCATGGCCCTTACAAAGTCAATATAAGTTTACTATTGATTTAAAATTACCCAGAATTTCCCTCATAACTTTAATAATATATTAATCAGAATGTATTAATTAATGTATAATTACTTGAGTAAGAACTACTTACTACAGCTGTGATATAGGAGCTGAGAGTTACACTGTGATTCCATATCTTTAGGGACCCAACTCCTTTGCCATTATGGCCCAGCTGCACAGTGATACTGAACCACACCTTCTCTCTGTGGAAGTTCAATTTAACCAGCCTGTCAAGTATAATTTTACAAATAGCAGCCAATTTACCTTTTCAGAAGGTCTACCAGTTCTATTGTCCTTACACTCCTGGCTGCCAATTTCCTGCTTTCTCCAAAGAATTCCATTCAGCTGGGATAGAAGTCTTCTTCTCCATCATGAGTAGTCCTGCTGTCAGAGGTTTCTCCACAGCCTCCGGTGTCCATTTCCATGTCCCAACCTGACACTCAACTGTCATGAGTACTGAAACAGTGATTTGTAATACTGTGCTCTCACTCAGGATACTGAAACCTCTAGCAGAAGAAAGCTGATTCGGGGAGGGAAGGTTCTTTGTGTTTTTCAAATCAATTAGTTCTTGGGCACTCAAGGCAAAAGTAATACTGTTCGTTTACTCACCAGAGATTTAGCAGAGAGATAGAAAAATTTAGCAGTAAATGAAGGACCAAGGAAAGAGAAAGAAAACTGTGAAGGAGGAGATGGGCAGGCTTTTGTATATGGTGGCTTTTTCACCAGGAGCACACAAAGCCCTTGAATCAGATTCACACGTAGACAGGAACAGTGAATTAGTATGGCGATGTTCCTGGAGCCTGGACTTTTAAAAGTGAGTTACAGATGATGGAGAACTGCCTCCTGCCAACCTTCACCTCATAATAGAGAAAAGGCCAGCATTGCCTGTGTTCTCTGATTTTGGTAGAAAGCATTTTGTTTTAAAGTATCCATTTGATTAATAAGCTTTGTATAAATGATTAATAAGCCATCAAAGTCTTTAATATCATTTTAAGTTGAGTTTTGTTTACTCTCTATTTGCCTTCTAAAAAATGTTTATGCAACATTATGAGGCAATGCATATTTATCAAAGACTGCAGGTTAATGGAGGATGATCAGGAAAGCAGAGAGAAAACATGATTTGCCTATTAAGTTGAATTAGGAGAATTTGGAGGCAAAATGCACGGTAACTGTTACTCAATGTCTGCCAAAACTTAAATCATCATCTTATATCAATGCAATGCCTCCCCTCCCAGAGTACATTGCAAGCTATGATAGAATCATTTCACATTACCTTCAAAACTCATCTACCTCTTGAGAAGTATCTTGTATCTATGCAGCAGTCTCACACAATATTTTTGGCTATTAAAATGAACTCAAACACAGAGTGAAACATCAGACTGGACAATGTAAGGCAGAGTACTGCTAGCCAGCTGGAACATTGTGTACAAGTATTTTTTTTTAATTACATTGTTTGTAATGCCCCACAAATGGACAAGCTGTGAACAGAGGGGCATAATGAAAGTCAGTACAGAAAAGCCACATTGCAAGCTCACAAACACACTGCCCTGTCGGGCACTTTATAATTTCCACTTTGTCTCACAGGTCCTGTAGCAGAGCTAGGTTCAGATGCACTAGCAGCAACCAGGAACAGGTTATATGGATGGTATTCCTTGCCAAGCGGGGACTGCAGTCTCTTTCGTTGTTTATTTTTTTATTTAGCACATATAATGAATTTCACAGAAGGTAATATCTGCTCTTCAGATAATGTCTGCACTGAAAAAAGTAACAATAAAACTATGTTAATGTGACCTTGAAGCTACAAAGCTTTAGTTTGAGGCATACCCAACTCGCAAGCAGTGTCTATCCTTTTATAAATTCACCTTGATGATAAGTTAATGAAATTATAGTATTTCCATATAAGACTGATCCACTACGTCAACACAGACAATGTGCATACTTTCTAATTACCTCTCATTGCTGTTAAGATATATCTCAAAAGGAACTTTCCTACAGTTTACATATGCCTGTCAAACCATCATGGTCTAACAGCTTCAGGAATCCTAAGATCAACCTCCAAGATTGTGCTAAAACTCTATAGTGACTTGACCCTGAACTTTGGCACAAGCCTGCCCTTTCCTGCTCTGTTCCTTCTCACCCACCCAGAACACATGCATCAAATTAACAAGAAATGGAACATTTCATTAGTTTTGTTCACTTCTCTGGCTTAGCAAATTTTATGTATGCTGCTGGACTGGGAGGATCAAGTTTTACCATATTCTGCAGTCTCAGTCTGTATGAAAGCATAATTGTTCTATTCCTTCTCATGGAAGTAAGACTGACATACCATAAGCACTCAGAAGATTTCAAGGGAGCATTTGTTTACAGGACAAATGGGTCCCTAAAGTTTTGCTCTTAAAGCATATAGCCTTTGGGCATATTTCAGCATCATGATTGGTGGTCATAACAGGAACTTTCAGCTAGTGTGTTCCCATATGAAGTGCAGAATCCAGTTTGAGATTAAAGGAAACCAGGTACAATTCATGAAAAGAAAGTCTGACATGCTCAGTACACAGTTTACCTTCATGTTAATACAAGTAGGAAGCAAGCATTTTGTGTGTTAGGTTATGTTCTGGAACTTACAGGGCAATTGCAACAAAGGCAGTGGACTTTATTGTAGACAAAAAAACTGATAGGAGTCATGACCTTAGCTACAGTCCTTTGTTTACAGACTGAAAATGAAGACTGCAGACAGAGATGAGAGATTTCAATGTCAACTGGAATTGCTTTGGATTTATTATGGAGTAAAACAACTCAGAAACCCATTCCACTGAACCTATTTGTGAAACAAGTTTGAGGAAAGCAGAAGAGGATAACTAAATATATTCAGACTGAATTGAAGTCTTCCTTTTGTAGGACAAAGATCAATGTATCATCAAATCAATTTATTTTTTCTTACAAAAAATGTATCATATTTGGTTAAAATTATATCATTTTATTCTCTGCTCATTTCCACTGAGAGAGTGCTCAGAAATCTTTTTTTCCAGAAATACAACAGCCAAAAGCTCAAGCATGTTAAGAAACCACACAACTGGAACACACTAACAACAAAAATACACCTTCTTTATTGGGTTTGACCTACCTTAAGTTTTAAATCAAACTAAAGCAATCAAATTTTTAAAGTCTGATCAGCTGAGAAATAAGGATATTAAATATGATTAAATGTGATTGCATTTGAGTGTAAGGACTGTTCTTCCATTACTGCTTTGATTAAAAAAAGCAATCTGAGCTGTGAGGTAGAAAAGTTAAATGCAGCAAGAGAAAAAGAAAAGGGCTTGAAGTTTCTTTCCTTTCTTTTTCAAAATATATTACTTCTTGTTTGAGAAAATAGTATGATTTTAAGTATGTGCTTTTGCAAAACTATTGGCAAAATTTCTGTAACATAATATTCCTTCATGCTTTTTAATTATAGAAAATATGAAGATGAAAAAAAGGAAGAATAAAAAGTTGTTCTTATGGGACTTCCGAGAACAGAAATAGGAGACACATTTTGAAATGAAAAGTGGACTGGAACCTTAGTTCTTAAGCTGAAATTTAATTGGTGCAATATTGGAGTTTAAAGAGTAATAAAGTTTGTGTCCTCAGGTTATGAGAAGAAAATTACCCATAACAATTTTTTGGATTATAATATCTTAGCTGTTTCACCAGTCTATCTTCTTCTGATATTATCATCATTACTCCTCTGATAATTTTCTGTGTTTCATACTTTTACCTCCAAGCACTTGGATGGTGCTGAGAACCCCAGTGAACTGTTCAGATATGAGGTGGAGATCAGCCACTGATCAAAATTAACTTGAACTGCAGAGTCTTCGGAGCTGGTTTCAGAAAGGCAAAGTGTGTCGCTCCTCAGAGATGAGATAAATAGCAAAACCAGCACAGATCACTCACTCTCACCTCTTAATTGAAAAGTTGGCTGCTGATCAGGAGCTGGCAGTGACCAGCTCAAGCCATCAGGATGCCAATATATGTTTTGACCTTATTTCTCCACCTCAGAACAGATCAATCACAAATTAATGTTATATTAGTAACAGCAGGGACTTTTATTGAAGAGACAAATCTATAAAAAAATCATCCAATGAAATACTGAAAAACAAGCTAGAGAGACTAACCTAGACTGGCAGTGGAACTGTGTTACTAAATACAAGTAAGATAATCTGGAGTCTTAATTGCACCTAAACACAGTAACATAAAAAAATCTTTGAAACATGACAACTGGAATATGAAAAGATCATTTTCTTGGGTTTTTTTTGTTTTGGGTTTTTTTGGGGGTTTTTTTGTTTTGTTTTAGGGTTTTTTTGTTTTTTGGGGTTTTTTATGCAGCAGAAGTTGCAATCACTTTTCTGACTGAAATATCTATTTTATTTAGTTTGCCACAAATTATTATCTAAACAGGAACTCTTTATATTGTCATTGTTCCAAACCATTGAATGCAAGAAAAAAATCTCAAAAGCATTCTGGTTTTATAATAAAATGGCACATTAGGATGAGTCTGAATAGGAAACTTCTTTTTTTAAACATGTTTGAATAGGTAAAATGGTGGGAACCACACAACTGAAACATTAGCCTCTGCATTTCTCATTCCTTGCTCTTCTCTTATTTTAAAAGTGTTAAATGCAAATACTGAACACAGTAGTGTAACATCACAAAGTGATTCCTGGATGTGGCCCTCAAGTGGGTGTACATGCCTGAATTCTCACCGTTGGTGTATCAATCCTTCCCAATGCACATGGAGTGCCTGTCTGCACCTGTACATGAGGGAACCAACCCTAAAAAGGGGAGTGACACCAAGAAAATACATTGATGTGCTCTAAGGACTAATTTTCAGGCACGAAGCAAGTACCTCAAAAGTGCTTATGCACTTAAGAATTGGATTTACATACCTGAAAAGCTTTAGGGCCAGACTTCCAAGCTAAACATTTGTGGATTAGGTAAACCACTCATAGGATGAGTGAGTCTCTCCAAGCTTGACAGTTGTGTTTTACCTTGGTAAAAAATGCAAGGAAGCTACAGATAACCCTTCTCTGCTCATTTACACACATGTGCACATACTTGCAGTTCCTACCTTAACTGAAAACATACCTAGGCAGGGAAGACAGACAAAAAGAAACATACAAACCCGTATTTTACAGGCTGGCATACTGGCCTGATAAGATCTGGAGATTTATGGCAAGTATCAAAGAGGTTATTTTTCCCACCTGCCTACCATCCTTACCATGCAAAATGTCTGTTCTTTAGCTATTGTCTCTGTTTTAAGGACACTCATATACTGGGAACTATGGTACTTTCAAAATAGGCTCACTGACCCTTCAGCTTTCTCCTCTATGACATCGGTGACTTCAGTCCCCTCAACAAATACCACCAGAGCTCATGAGTCATAGCATCAAGACACAGAAGGAATTTGCTGAAGAAACACCTGCTGAGCTCATCAATGCAGAATTACAGCAAGACAATATCTGGCAGAATTAAAAATATAAGATTGGTTTTCTAATTCTAAGTCCAGGACCCATTAAAAATGCACATTTTCTGTTACAAGAATGACAAGAATGATGTATGATGACACCTCCAGAGATACAGATATGAAAGAGGCATGAAATTTACACAAGTTTCATTCTTAGAATTAAGACTAAACCTTTCCAAAATGAAGGAGGGAAAAAAAAAACCAACAATCAACCACCCCCGAAGAAAAAAAAAAAAGAAACAACATAAAAACAAGGCACTCCAGGACACTGAAACAGATGGAGCATGCCAGCATTTGCTTCAGCAAGAAAAAAAAAGAGTTTATAATGGAGGCGCTGAAACAAGTTTAATTATAGAAACATGAATGGCATCCCTATAATAAAGTAAACCAACAAGTCAAATGAACGTCCTTGCCCTTTATTACAGAGCTGTGTGCATTTCTTCTCTGATATGAAAGCTATGGAAGCTTGCCGCCCTGTTACTGGTTCTTCTTACACTATCCTGGGGTTTAGAAAAAATGCAAAGCTCAGAGGCACAACACTCTTGTAAAATTGAAGAGCATTTATTTCTCATTTTTAAGCCTTGGTTTGCCAGGACAGCCTCACAAGATAAACAGTCTTGTTTTCATAAGGGCCTTGGTACAGCAGGAATTATATTCATTCTAAATTTCAGTGCCATCATGCTAACATTTCACATGAAGCAGAAGTGCTTCCTCACATATCAGTATGAAAATGTGAAAGACACCCTGGCTTAATGCTACTTTAAGAGATCAGAATTCATCTTCCAGCATGTGTATCACTCTCTCAGTAGCATAACAGAGTAAAATTATATTATTGTTCTGTGCCCAGGGAAATAAAAAAGGCATCTCTTTTTTAGCATATAGAGTAAATTCTGATTGCATCTTATGATTTAGCTAGAGCGTGATGCAAAATCTGCTGAAATCAATGGGATCCTGTGCATTGATTTCAAAGGGCTTTCAAACCTGCACTGTGGTAGAAAGACATTTGTGAATTGTTTGCTCTTAACTTGAGTTTTTTATCAAACACTAAATCACTTAAGAATCTTACGGATTTTATAAACATCTGCTTGGTTGCGATGGAATTTACGTTGTTGTAAATCTCTCCATAATTTACTCAATAAACTGAATAGATGTGATCCAAGTCAGAAAAGTATGTATGCTAGTGTTTATAGCTCAAACCAAATCTTCTTTTACTCTATTATCTGTTTAACCACTTCTTTAATGTAGCAAAAATATTTCTATTTCAGGTGAAACATTTGAGAAATACCTCTTCCAAATAGCATGCCAAGCTTTCAAACCCCATGTCCATCAAGAAGCACGGTCACTAAACATTTATTTGTGCAGTAACTAGAAAGCACTGTTTAGGAATAGAGCTCCTTTGGTTCTCTAAGAGCAAAAAGTCTTACCTTCAGATGCTCACAGCCTCAGAAAATGGTGACTCACAATTAATCAAAGCAAGGCAGAGGTTTTGGGCTAAAATGAGAGGAGTTGGCTAGTGGCAAACAGAAAGACAATTTGCTCCAGAGAAGTCCAGGCAGCTCCTAGAACAGCCCTGGCTCCTAGAACAATCCTGGCTCCATGCAGTGGCAGCACCCCTATGCCAGTAATGTTTCTGAGGGGACAGATGTGGTCCCTATCTCATTTCTGGTAACATCCTTCCTAAAGTTTTGTCCTTTAGTTCACCTTGAACATTCCTCCATGGGCCAAAAATAATATGACCCTTAGCAGAACTATTTCTTCCTGATTAAGGCTGTAACACAAATGGACCAAAGCCAGGAAATTTAAAATTAAGCTGACACTTTGTCCTTTAATTCTAGCTGCCAAAGAGAAGAAGGAGAAAAAAGAAAATCAGCTTCACAGAACAAGTTTTCCAGCCTTAAGTTTTAATGAAGTTTTGGTGTCCTGTTTTTTATGGGTTATGTCCCAAGCCTATCATTATTCAGTGGGTTGATTTTTTTTTTTTTAATATTATATTTTTTGCATTTAACTTCTTCACTTTTTAAAGTAAAAAGAAGAGAGGAAGAAGTCTTTAATGGAAAGTTCTCCAATGCATATTAATTATCTAAGAGACCAGAATGACTGCTTTGGTTAAATACATACTTATAAATATTTTTAAATTTACATTATTTACTAATAGACTAGAACTGTTCTAAAGGCATCCATTTCTGTCTGAGGTGGTAAATATATCTTTACAATTTTTAATTAAGTGACATTATTTGAGAAAGAGCAATTCTTCCGATAGAAGTCCTCAGTGTATAGTTCTGATTTCCCTGTTCAAAGAACTCACCCAGAGACATTGGGAATCGGTCCCTTTAGGTAAAATTTACACTGCTCAAGAGTCGCAGAAAATGTTGTACAAAGGGCATCCCTACTTCATAAATATTTAGGAGAGAATCTCCTTTTCTCATCCACCACAAAAGATCCGTGCCTTCAGGTTTATGACTTTCATTCAGCACTGCAATTCCTACTGGTTTCAGTTCTTAGACCGGCTGGCAACTTATAATATATACACTTTATGCTCCTCAGGTTCTGCTCTGAATAGTGCCTGACCAGGACAGAAAAAAAAAATCTGACTCCAGTCATCTGTGTGGAGAATGTTTGCAATCCAAAACTCAAATTGATCATTTGGTTTATGTCATTCCTCCATCTTGTAATCGTCCAGTTTTCTGGGGTTCAAACTTTGCATGCAAAACTTGTGGATTTGTTGGTGATGTTCAAAAGTATAGGCATTGCTTGTCACTGCTTGTTTTGGTTAATCCATGTGCCTTCCATGAGAGCATAAAAAACTGGGGGACAAAACCACGGCATTAAGCATTAAAAAAATAATAATAATCCTTTTAGTCTAGAGAAAAAGTTTTGAATTTTCACTCAGAAGTTTGCTAGTAAGTCAAATTCTACATAAACCTTTTCTGGATTTATTTCCATATTCAAACTGCAAACTACTAGAGGCTTTTGCATAACTTCTGATTTTGTTATGAAGAGCTTACGCAGCTCTAATCTGCACATGAAACTCAGACTGACGTCAATGGCTGGTTTATGCAGGGATCAAGGGCACAATATGCAGTAAAGATCCCCTTTGCAGATAACCCAAAAGCAGAGCTTTGACCTTATAGCTCAGCAGAGAAAGCTAGATGCCAGTTGAGATACTGGTAGTCTAAAAATATTCACATTCAAACCTCAAACAAATGTTTGAAACATAGAAAAAACCAAAAATTCTTGCTTGGAGTTTATATCCATTTTACTTCTTTTTGCTATCATGAAATTTTATATTTGTTATGGAGACCTGTTTAAGAGACATTGTTTGTGAATTTAAAACAGACTCTCAACCTGCTTTCCATCTTCATTCCAGTGATTTCAGCCCACAAATAATTGTGACTACACATTCTGTGTCTGCAGTTTTGGGAACAAGTGGGATACCTTTGTCCACAACTGCCCTGAAGCAACAGCAACATGTCCAAAACAGCAGGCTCCGAAAGGCATACAGTGTCCACTTCCAGAAAGGGTAATTCTCTGGTTTAAGGCCCGAACACTGGTGAAGTTATTTTAGACTAATATGCTTCTTCAGTCTCATTTTCTTTTGCTGGAAACTGAGATAATACTTGTATGCACTTCTAAAGCTGTGCTGTTGAAATACTGTGTTCTGCCTGACAGAACATGCAGCCCATTTCCCAGAAATACAGTGTCTTCTCTGCCCTTAGAAAATAGGGACCAACTGATGAGTTAATTTTAAACTGTCAGCCCCAGCCAAAATCCAAGATTAAATCACACCTTTCCTTTGGTGAAGGCAGGAATGAGGGTCCAGGCTTAGTGATTGCTCACAGATAGTCTCTACAATAAACTGAAAGTTACATAGGAGAGGGGATCAAGGTGGGCACTGACTGGGAAAAACTGTTATCTGCAAATGAACTTCACTGCAGGTTCTCTCTCAAACTAACGAGGGACTAATGATGTACAAAGCAGAAGTGCTTCAGGGTTTTATTCACCAAACACTTTGGGCGATAACTTTGTTAACACTTTTATTTTAGGGGAAATATAGTTGCGAATAAGGGAACAGTCCAAACAGATTTAAAATAATCAGTGTCCTGTGCTTTTAAAGAAAGAGAAAAAAACCTGCTATGAATTTGCATTAATTACGAATTAGGCCTTCTTGTGAAGATTTTCATTACAACCTGGTCACTGTGGCATCAGATTAGACTATACAGCATGATGGCTTGAGTACAACCCATTGCAACCTTTCTATTGTTGTTAGAAATTTTCTTCCTGAGTCAAAATCACATTCATGAAATGCCAAAGGCTTTTTAGTGAGAGATAAAGAAGTTCTCTGCTTCAAAAAAGAAAAAAAAAAAGTGAAATTTAATATTATTAACATTAGTTTCCATTTAATATTTTGCACTGTAATGGTTTCTTGACCAAAATAATTACATGTGGCAATGTGAAGCAAAGGCTTAATATCTATTATACAAACTTACATGCAAATTAGAATCGGAATCTTTGGTTGCTTTAATGCAAATGACTGCATAGGATATGGAAGGTTATTTAGAATTGACCACATGTATTCCCATGTCTATAAGCAAGGAGCAGTCTTAAGGTTGTTTGACAAGGCTGAATAATGTTTGCTGGATTTTTTCAGTTGGGTTTCTGGAGTGGCTTTTTTTATTCTCAGTTGTTAAACAGTAACATTCTCCTAATTATTTCTGTCATAGTTACAAACTTCCAATCAGCATATTACTGGAATTTTTAGAACAGAAGATTTCAGTGTATTAAAATATTGTCATAATATAATGATCTCCCATTGACAGATAAATTTACAGAATAGAATCATAGAATGATTTGGAAGGCATCTTAGAGATCATCTCGTTCCAATCTCACTGCTGTGGCCAGGGAACCTTCCACTGCACCAGATTGCTCAGAGCCCCATCCCTGGCCTTGAACACTTCCAGGGATGAGGAGTTCACAACCTCTTATGGGCAACCTGTTCCAACTGCCTCACCACCCTCACAGTAAAGAATTTCTTCCTATATTAGGAAGATCATGAATCTAAACATACCCTCCTTTACATTAAGGCCATTCCCCCTTGTCCTATTTTCACTACATGCCCTTGTAAAAAGTGTCTCTCCAGCACTCTTGCAGCCTCCTTTAGGTACTGGAAGGTGCTGTAAGGTCTCATCAGAGCCTTCTCCTCTCCAGGTTGAACAGCCCCAACTCTCAGCCCATTTTCACAGCAGAGCTGCTCCAGCCCTCTGATCAACTCAGTGGCTCTCCTCTGGACTCATTCCAACAGGTCCGCAATTTCCTGGTGTTGAGAGCCCCAGACCTGGATGCAGCATTCCAGGTGAAGTAAGACGGATAGGTAGGTAACAAAATGAAGGCAGTCTGTTGGATTCACTGGAGTGGTGTTTCTCTCTGTAAATCCTACTTCATTCCAATCAGTCTTGGCCTGATCACTTTTCTTACTTGCTTTGCAGAGAATAAGCCTGGGACTCAGCTCAGTAAGCCACTTTCCCTAACCACTTTTTCAGGTCAGAAAATCATTCATTTCACAGCAAACTTATTCTGCCCTCTCTCCCTCCCTCAACACATACGCAAGCACAGAGCATGTCTCTCCTTGAGCGCACGTTTTACAAGCTTAGCAAAAAGCCCTACGCAAACTGTCCAAAGCATGCAATTTCTAAAGGGTCATAATTCAGTCAACTGAAAACTGACTTTTTCACCTGCAGAAGTGCACCTCACCAGTTACAGTATTTTTCTGTAGCTTTCCACCACTACCCTTGCTCAGAAGGCTATTCATAAAGAAGAGTCACAAGGACTTTCTGTGAATACACAGAAAGCTATTTCTCTTCCCACCTTTCTCAAAGAAACTCAAATTTCACCTCTGCCCCTTACCAACTTTTTTTCTTTTAAACCATTTCAGTATAGGAAAAATTTGGCCCAAGTGGTGCCATTTTCAGAAACCTATGTATGACTGAAAAGAAGCAGGGACTCAGCACAGAATATCAGCATTGGTATTTTGTTAGCTGTGACTTGACCTGACTTGACAGATTTGTATTTTAATGTGGATTTCCTCCCACCAGGGAGATTGTTATGCCCCATAAATCCAATATTCACAGAACTCCAGCATTAGGTAGTACTGAGGGATGTAAAATACTAGTGACAAACAGTTTGCCTGGGGTATCAAAAAGAGAAACTGAAGTCTCTAGCTTTGGAAAGGGTCCAGCCATCCTCTCCACACAAGGAAACAACTGTCTCTCCCAGCCACAAATTCCCAGCGCCATCTGAGGCTAAAAAGTACATTTAAAATTGACAGGGTTAAGAAATCTGGAAGCAACAGGTAGGGGTTGTTATCCACGCTTCTGTGGTTAGCAAGCTATTACACCTCTGCCATAGCTTAAGACTGACAGAATTGAATGCACTTAGGTTCTCCACTTCCTTGAAGATTCGAGCTTCAGTCTCCTTCTCAAGAGCAAGGTATAAAGAGATTACTAGCAACATCATCTCATACCTTCTCCTATCCAACCTTGTAAGTCTGAGGCTGCCCTTGGTTTAAAAGCACTGATGTTAAAATACCAACAGTGCATCTCTCCTTGTGTCTTTCCCACTCTTCGCTTTTCTTTGCAGATTTCAAGGTGATGACAAAAGAGAGAACAGTCTTAGCATTTGTTAATACCCACTTGACCCACAAAAGAAATTCACTAGCATTCGCAGCTTCTAATTTAAAAACCATTAGACCGTTCCGCTTGGCGGACCAGATCTAAATATTCTTAAAGGGGTGGTTTAATTTAATCATTACCTTAACAAGCCCCCTTTTAAAATGATGATCCGCCAAATTCAGGGGATTTGTTTTGGAATCTGATCCAATAACTGGCTTTGTACAAAGAGAAGCATAGCCGCATCTGATTTGGTTCAGAACGGGGTGATAATCATGAAAATTACTTTGCATATTTAATCACTGTGAAAACATGAGTACAAACTACTTTCTAGAGATTACCTTAAAAAAAAAAAAGCTTCAGGCTTTGCAGCAAGCATGCCAAGTACTTTGATTTACAGAGAATTATTTGGATTTTATAGAAAGCTCAGTGTTTCAAAGACTTCAAGCTAGTCAGCCACTGGCAAAGAAAAATTACTAAATAGTAGAAGGAAAAGTTTTTATTGGAAAAAAATTATGTTAACACCAATTGTGGAGGTTTATGTTTGTGGGATTTTTTTAAGTTTGTGTCACTTAACAACCTAGGTTTGAAGCAAATACCTTACTCAAAACCTCTGTGATCGTGTCAAGAGGGCAGAGACACATTCTCTCCAGGTTTGACCTGGCATGTTTCCTCATGGCCAGAGGTGAGTCAGAAGCCACCAAGTCAGGGCTGTGGTCAGGACTTTCACAAAGTTTGAGTTAGGAGAGTTTGCATCAGGACTGCTCTCTGGTATGTACACAGGGCTTATGGTGGGAAGAAAAGGTCTGGCAAGGCACAGAAGTGTCATCATCATCTAGCTTCAGATTTTTATCTAAATGTCGTTAGATGAGAGAATTTAGAGACAAATGCCTAGAGAAACTAATTTTTCTCACCTAGATCAGACAGATAAATAAAAGTACACTGAGTAGTAGTTAGCAAAAAAATACACATACATATACATGACTTGCAAATATTTCCTGAAGCTGAAGCAACTGGATGCCAGATGAGTATTCCATGGTATGTAAAACTAAATTTGCTGCTGAGATAAACAGGTATTGCTCCACTAAATCTGTCTGAGTTGCCTCTGCTTAACACTTGAAGTGAATTAGGCCCTACCTTTACTGTCAGTTGCTTTTAAATCCTTACACTGTGATACAGCAATGTTTGTAAATAACCCAGCAGCTGAGAGCTACAGTGTAGGCAGAATATCTGAGGGATAATTGTCACAGGCATCTTAGATTATGAAGCCTGCTCTAACAAATATTTGTAGGAATCATCTCAGAGGTGTCTGCCTGTCTGTAGCTACCGTGCATGTACAAAATTTATGAAAAAGTGTGCCTAAAATTTTCTGTGGAAACTGGTGTAATATGTACATATACATATGAAATATATATGTGTCATACAGACTGCTCTATTATAGACACATTTTTATATGTTATACCCACAAATATATACTTGTGAATATATTTATATACACACCTGTATCTTTTTGCATACCTTTCTTATATAGTACATATTCCTCTGAGCATTATATGTTCCACAGCTTCAGCAGACTAGAGGTTAATGAACAGGCTTTTTCTCACATATGCACAGAACAGATAATTTTCTTTACTGTTCACGATAAGTTGAAGGAGCATTTGAGTGACAGACCAATTTGTCAATCAACTACAAAGTGTTGAGGAAGCTTCCTCTGCATAATTTTACACGCAGAGATCAAATGTGACCTCTGATTGTACAGTGGGTATGGACGGTCAAGGTTACGAAGTCCAAAGGAGTCATGCAAATCAGTTACCTTTTCTGAGAGCCTTGACTTTCTAAGGTTATCTGTGCACTAAAATAATCACAGGATTTTAAGAGAAAGATGAAAAATGCTTCTTTATTATTTTAAGTGTGTTATGCATGTGTGGAGAAGGTGTATGTATGAATTTATTGTGGAGCTTGAATGTATGTGTTTTTACTTTATAGCCTGAATTATTTTTTAAGGTCTCAACACAGAGCCCCTGGTTCTGACATCTCACGCAGTTTCTCTTGAAAGCTATATTTTAATAGCAGCTCCGTTCATTTAATGTTAGCCACTTCAGATGATTTCTTTGCTAAAACCTGAATTATGAAAATCACTTGTCAATTACCCTGGGTAGCTGTGTAAAAGAATTATTGCACATTCACAGTGAAAAGAAAACTTTATTTTCACCACTTTCCAGTAAAAGCTAATTCAGAATAACTCCATTTAACAGTTATTTTATGCTGAAATACTGAATACCTCAGGGAGTCTTTTAGGGATTTTAAAGTCTCTTTATTTATAAATGATTCATGCTGCATTTTCAGAAAAACCTACAATTAGTGTGGGAAGCACAGAGACTCCTTTGGGAAAGGTAAAAAAACCCAACAAAATATACATGCATTATATACAGTCTTTTTATCTATTGTTGTTTTGGAGTGGACTATAAAAAGAAAAGAACTGGAAAAAATGGCTAGGAGATACTTTATCTAACCTTTTAAATATATGCCTCAGTGGACAGTATTTTGTGAAGTAGTTACCCTTATGATTTGTACAGCCCACAAAATTATTTTAATGCAGATTTCATTTTTGCTTGCACTTTCCAACCCCAGTTACAAATGAGCAAGTAGCTAAGAGAAGAAGCTTTCTGTGGTAACACAGGAGGACAAACCATCCCTTCCACCTGCCCCTTGTGAGAGGGATGGTCACTAATGTTTCCATATTTGCTGCTTGGGGTGGTGCTATAACTTCAAGGTCTTTGTAATGCTCACACCAGCAGGAATCAAAGATCACACAGGCTCCTTTGGCTTCATGGGGAATCCTTCTTCTCACAAGCCAGAAGACAGATGCATATTGCTCTAGTTGCCAGCACTGCAGGAGTTTGTGCAACCCCTCTCCTTGTCACACGGGTGGGAGGAATGAGCGGGCAAAGGCAATGAGTGGCTCAAGACTCTCAGCACACACCCCTAAGGCTCCCATGGCTTCACCCTTGATGTGGCTGCCCTTGTTGGAGCCCTGGATTAGCCTGGAGTCCTGCTTCATGCACTGGTGTTACGTCAGAGACACACAGGATGGCATTGGGTTAAGGGTCCTGCTCCAGCATGTCTGTTATGCTTTAATGAAATTACACTCAGGAGCACGTCCAGAAGGGGCAGAGTGGCACTAGGTTGGAAGGGCGGATATTTTACCATATATATATATCTGCTTGTCTTCTTTCAAACAAAACTCAATAAAAACCCATCCTTAAATATTCATTCAATCAGAGCTTCTCTGTGTTGATAGAATGTTCATGACTTCCCATCATATAGCTGCACTCCCATAAACTACAAGGACTAGTGAACAAACAAAACCGAACAGATACTATTGGCTTCAAAGAGACAAGATCTGCTTAAATATATTTTTCTCCACCTCCATGCTGAGTTTGCACTGATGCTGTTAAAAATGACTAAGTATAAAAGGCAAACAAAATTTCTCAGGGGTCAGAAACGTCATCCACAGGTTTGTTTTTTTTTTTTTTTTTATAATTACACCAGCATTTACAGTTTGAAACTTGCAGGGAGCTGAAAAGGTAACCATCTGGATCTGCTCACTGACCAGTACTGGTACTCAGAGAACCTCCCATGAGACATACAGAAGAGATGGCAAGAAGAACACCATCAGATTCTCTATCTCATTGACCAAATGTGCAAATGACATGGAGGAGAGGTGGTGGGTTGTTATTATTTAGCTAAAAATGGGAAATCTCAGACTGACTGACTTAAACCTAGAGATATACAGAATCTGCATCACACTCTTACTGGCTTGAATATATTTGATGTTTCTCAAATTGCCATGATAAATATTGTTTAAAATAAAGAGAAACTCATAGTTTGCAGTTAGGCGATATTTTAATTTTCTTTTTTAGTAAAGTTCAGTGAATAATACAAATGAAGTAGCAGACTGCACATGTACCAGGACTTGCTTTGGCACTGCCCCAGTTGTTTGGATATCAACAGGTAGAATGCAAAAAACCCCAACTTGAATAAATTGGAATACCAGCAAGAAGAACATTACTACATAGCAGATAAATCAAAATACCATTACTGAGATATTGTCTGTGTGTCAGGCTACTAGAAATTAAAACAGAACCCCTAAGTACTATGACTTTTTAACATGTTGGGCTATATTTTTTGATTCTCCATATAATATTGCAAGATAGTGCTATAAAACTCAAAAGATGGAGCTTGTTCAGTATCACTTTCAATGCAGTATCAATGGAGAAGCTCCCCACAGTGTCTTGCATACTGGGTTTTCTATCACATGTACCAAACACAAGATACACAGGCCTCTTCTTTCCACTATTGAAACAAAAAAAATAGCTAAGTACATCTAGCACTCGAAGCATACTTCAAGCAATAGGTCTGGTTATACCTTCACAATTAAGAGTAAATTATCTGCAAGACTCTCCAGAGCTGGATGAACTGGTGAGTTGTATTAGCATGAAAAGAAGGAAAGGGAAAACAGGAAAAGAAGGAAAGGGAAAAGGAAGGAATATGTTTTGTTTTAAAACAATCAATAAAATTAATACATTCCAGGTAAGTTTTCCCTGCTCTAAGATACCAAATGATAGTTTGCAATTTCCTCAATGCTGTGGACCTAAAAACCAGCATGATTTCTATAGGACAAAAGGTGTATTCCTTGTTCCATTTATATTGCTACAGAACTTATCCTAAGCAAACAGCAGAGGTGCATCGAGGTTTGTTTGATTTTCAAACCATGGATGCTTCTTAAGATTTTTCACCTCATTCTGAAAAGGAAGGAGAAGAGACCCTGTAAGTTGTGACAGGTGAATCATTAAAGTGAAGTAAGACTAAATGTTGGTGCCAGCTGAACATCCTGGTAAAGGATGAAGAACCAAAGATATTAGGCTTATTTTTCAGAACAAAATATGACATTCATAAATAGGAGCAATGCACTTTCATATTGCCAAAGCAAAACAAAAATTATTTGTGAGTGAGGTAGCCATGATTTGCCATCACAACCCCATATGAGGTCCTGTAGTTCCTTGGATGGCCACAGTTTTAGGTATCTCATTGCCCAGTTCTCTTGTATTTGTGTAGATCCCACAAATTGCACTGCCTTTATACAATGCTAGTGCACTATTGGTATGTCAGGAAAAACTCAGAATAATGCTATAAAATAGTAAGATCAGTATAATGCTATGTCAAGGGATGTAGAAGTAATGTTGAGTTAGAACTAAACTTCATATATTTCCTCCTGGAGAAGTGCCATCATGACTTCCACAACTACAAAAACTTTTATTGTATTGTTTCATTCATTTTTCTTTCTTATTTTTAAAGTGAAATGCAGGGTATTTTCTGGGCCATGAATATAACATGAGATAGCAAAGTAAAAAATTAAGAAATAACTCTACGTAAAAAATCCTCAGAAATATATAACATGAGAGGAATAATGTTGTTGGTTGTTTCTTCTCCATAAGCAGGATGTGATGATTATGCCACAAAAAATCACATTATACTTGAGTATGTGGAATCCCTGATGCTGTTTTTAATCTTTAATAATAATAATAATAATAATAATAATAATAATAATAATAATAATAATTTTTAATTTCACAATGGTGTCTAAAATGGAAAATATTTATCTTTGAATTGTGTCTCTACCCTATTTTTTTGCCAGACATCAGAAACAGTGCTTCAGCAATAAAAGTGCAAATCTTGTACTGACAGCAAGTTATCCCTATTTTAAGATGTTAACTGGTATCAGAATGCAACACTCTATGTTTCAGCTTCTGAAACAATAGCATTCATGATAAACCACTCACAATAATTTCATTGACTAAGATGTGCCTTAAGTTAGATGCCAAATAAAATTCAAGAAGCAACCTGGGACTAGCTGGTGGACACTGAACAAGATGGCAAAGGCTCAGGATGCAGTTAGGAAATATCAGTTAAAAAGTACATGTCAGCCATTCCCTTGTCAGGCTTTCCACCCTGTCAGGAACCTTTATTTAAAACAAATAAACAAACATACCAACAAGCCCTCAAAAATCAGTTTCCTAGTTGAAAAGGAGGCCTTTCAAGCAAGCTCGGTTCAGTGTCCTTCAAGTTCACTGTAAAGCTTCTGTATATTTCAGGCCATGGGATTAATGACAAATCCAGCAAAGCATACAACTAACTTTAAGCCTGTATGTAATCTCAGTTAAGTCAATTAGTCTGCCTGCATGCTCAAAGGTAAGCAGATCCTGAAGTACTTTTCTGGTCTGGTATGATTATCCCTAGTGATGTGTAGACATGGTAACTGCTAACCTGTACATAGAGGAAACCTGCCTTCTGCCTCAGCTCAGAAACACATCTTTCTGCAGTGTCTACTATATATATCATCAATTCTACTGTAAGCCACTGGAGTCTTGAGGGAAGATTAAAAAAGCAATAAATAAGTGATGTTCCTTTCTCATTCTGTACAATATGTAATAGAGGTGTTAGCTGTACAGCTCGATTGTATAACAGGTGACTAACATTCTCCTTCAGTGTCTGTCTTTAAATGGGAAAACAAAACAAATTTTCACTTGTGATTGTTAATTCATTTCTGGGCAGAGCTATTGTTGGGCTCAGCCATGTTACATTAACACAGTTCTTGTACCTAGTACAAACATATTAAGATTTAACTCAGAAGAAGCTCAATCTAGGTGCATTACTGGTGAAGCTATGAGCTCCTTACATCCAGCTTGAAAGTGTTGGCACACCTAGAGATAGTAAAATAAGTCATGAATGTCACAACCAATCGATTTCAAAATCTCCAGGAACATTCACAAGGGCAGATTATGATCTCCTAAAAGCAAGCTCTCAAAGCTCTTCTGTTTAGTTTCTTTGTCCTCTGCAGCTGTTACTAGATTACCAGACATCCCAGCAAGGCTGTTCAAGCTTGAGTGTGTCTTGACCTAGAACAGCCAGAGCTTCTTGAAGGATGAACCCAGTATGAGGTGGAAATACCCTTTCTCTGCAGTATATTGCAGGTTATGAAAAACCTTGCTTGAAAATTGTGCAAGAGCTCCAGAGCAAATCATGTAAATCTGTCATGTAAATATGTATTTATGGGGTTTTTAGAGTTTGGATAACTGCCACACAGACAGCTCCCTATCTCTGAATATATATTTAAGGACTTAAAAAATATGAAGTTTTGACTTAATCTGTTGCCATATATCTCATCACTGCTCCTGTGGCTGTGCAGGCATAGGACACCATTCCTGCATTTTTCAGTTCCATGTGCCCATGCATAACCAATCCTTACAAACAATGCAGGATTGTAAACAGGGCAAGGCTCCTTCTCGAAATGGAACAACAGCGTTTGCTCAGGAGAAGGGGCTACTGCATCTCCTATGTCAGCTTTGGACTGGCAGAGTTTGCCTGCTAGAGAAAATAAGCCATTTTCTGGTAGCGTTGCATTTCAGGGGAACCAGGGGACATCATGGCTTGACACACCAGCGTTTGTCTCTTGCACTGTGTAACTTCAAGTTAAAATTATCTTGCTGCCAGCCCAACAGGGAAACAAATGTACTTGTAGGGTTTCACCTACATCTGCTAGTATAAACAGCAAAAGGGAAAGATACCTTATTGCTTCACAACTTTCCTTCCACCTTTTCCGTTGTAAAAGGCAACTGGAGTCACATGGATTTTCTCACCTCTAGATATTAAGTGGAATTTGGACTTCTTGGTGAGATTTTCTCTTACCCTGTGGAATCCTCTTTGCGCTGTGTTAGAGAGCTTACAACATGATTATAGGAAAAATGTCTTTTTCCAAGGGAAAAGTTAGAGCAGCAGTACTATACCCTAGCAACAGGGTCCATCACAGAGCAGGATGATATATATTCAGGTTTATTTCCTGATTTAAACTTGTTTTCAAACATAGACCCAGTTATTAGAGCTGAGTTCATCCTGAGATATCTGTTTTCATGGACTGTGTGCTGGTATCTCAGAATTATCTGCTTTTTTGCATGTATCCCAACCTGCTAATTAATAACATGAATTCATAGTATGAGTTCTCTGGCTGAAATCACAGCTACAAAAAGATAAGAAAAGAGTGTATATATCTTTAATTTTAAACTTTACTTTTTTAAATAAACTGCATGCAGTGGTTCTATGTCATGTGTTGTGACGTGATATAAAGAATGACATGATGTAACCATTAACATGGCATAACCAAATGCAAAATGATTCATTCTGACTAAGCATATAAAGATTTTCTTATTATTTTTCTTAAGTCATACATTCTACTTTACTCTTAAGTGGTTAATTATATTCAGGAACCAGCTGCAGGAGTGCAGGAAGCAAAACTGTCCATGCACTATCAGTAGCAATACAATATACAGATATGCAGAAACATAAATGTTATGCTGAAGTGATGCTAAGGCTGCCTCTAAACTAGTGCCCCAATTCTGGGTTGGGAGCTATATAGGCATGCTCTACAAAACAGAAAACCTGATGTTAAAAGGTTTTAAACATGATCATGGCATGAAATGTGCTTGCAATTTTCTATGTACACATCTTTGATACCAGCTAGAACTGTGCAGAAACCAGAAAAAGCTCGTGGGGAAGAATATTAGGAAGATGACGTGAAATAAAGAAAGTTAAGGCTGTGAATCTTTATAAGTCTGTCATGGTCTAACATACTAAAGTGCTCATTATCAATATAATGCATCAGCTCTCTAGTCTGATGGTTGTAAAGGTCAGTTATCCTGTATAGCAGTCCACAAAATGAGCATTCTCCAATTAATTGTAAAAGCTGGTACTATAATTCTACCTTCCACACTTCATCATGACTAACAGGTGACATGAGTAAATGACAGACTGTACAGACACCTCTTAGTCACATTAATAGTCAGGCACAGTAGCAAGGGTTGAGGACAGAGTGTCAGGTTTAACTTCCCCTCATTACCATTCAGAAAACTATCATTTAATATTAAGTTAATTGTAACACAAGGATATGAGTCATGCCCTTGTGTTACAATTACCTTTAATATTAAATAATAGTTTTTGTAATGGTAATTTCCTTTGGGGATGTTTCATTCTACATTAGGCAGTTCTGACTGATGTCTGTCTTTGCAGATATCTCTATCAGCCACTTAAAGCTCTTCTAGTACACATCTGTAATCTACAGGAATTTGAGACCATGAGTATTGTTCCATTGAAGCCATTGTCCTTTATACTAGATGTTTCTAATCTATTAACTGTTTGACTATTTGATTGTGCCAAAACTGTGATTTTCCTTTTGAAATCTGCACAGAAGTGCACTCCTCTTGCTCTGCTGTGGTAGGACTTCATCCATATCACCAGCTACCTTGTTACATGGTATATTCATGAGGTGGGCAGTCTAGAGGATGCATAGAGTTTGACTTGTTTTTACCATGGTGTTTTAGCTGAGAGTGTAGTGAATTCTAGAACCTGGACAAAAGTAGTGAGAAGAGTTTGAATTAGAATTTTAATGAATAACAGTGTGAGCTCAGAAATCACAGCAGCTGTAGTAAACCTAACTTGTCCCTGACCCATGAGCAGAGTTCCTCTGTTAATGGTTACAACCATACAAAGCTGTGCATTTTATAAAAAGTTGTTTTCAGAAAGGTATCATTTAAAAGAGGAAAAGACAGACACTAAAAGCTACAAGATCCTAGATCAACTATGCGTGGAAAAGTACTGTCAGTAAGGTCTCAGTATTCTCTCTGAGGCTTTTAGAACACTATGGAAATCCTTTCATTTAGATAAATCCTTCTGCGCTCAAGAATCATAGCATGAAGACATAAGGCTCTCCAGAAAGATTCTGGTTGTCCGTCTCTAAAGGTATGAAGGACAGTAAGTCCTGCTGACGCACAGGAATCCTTTTGCCAGTGGCAGGGAACAACATAAGTACAAAAGTAATATCCTGGGGGAAAGTTTGTACTCTACTGCCCATGGCAATTTTGCAAGGTCGACATAGGGAAAGAACCAGGATGAGGTTTGAGGCTAGCTGTTTCCACAAAACACCCCAAACTGACAATAAGTGACCTCTACCGCTGTCATTCTTGGGCCTCACAACACTATCAAATGAACTCTGCAGAAAGGGGCAATGTTGAACTCCCCAGACAGCTTAGAGAGTTCTACAGTGGGACTAAAATCTAAGCCTAAGTGCCTATAAAATTTTTGAAAACTTCTTAAGTTGCAGATTTCCTTTTCTGATTAGGATCCGGGACTGAATGTCAAGCTTTCTCTCCTTTAACCAGTGGAAGATACATATATATAGCAGGTATAAATTCTGGTGAAATTGAGTCTCATAAAGGAAATTCTATTTGAAATGACCATAACTTTGGTGTAGAAGTACTTTAAAGAGCTCTGAATTTTACCTTCAATATTTTTTGCCCTTGTCAGTGACAGCTCAGCCAACAATCACTATTCTTTCCTCTTTTTCAAAAGTTTGAAGCACAGCTAAAGGCTGAGACCACATTCTCAGTGTGATTATCACTTACAAACCTTCTAGACCAAGCAATCTTTATACAGCCTCTGTACATTTGAATAACACAAGTTATGAAATATTAGTGCTCCAGATCATTAGTCGGGTAATTACAATTTTTGTTTGTTTGGCTTTAATTAGAATTAGTTTCAGAAAGCATCCATTACAAGAAGAGGTCCTCACCGAACAACTGATACACAACAATCCTCGATTAGTAAATTAAAGAACATCCATTCTTACCCCTAGATTAAGAAAAAAACAACTCCCTAACTGCTCAACACAACTTAGAAATTTCAAGTCACTAGTGAGTGAAAAGAGGGCGGTATCACTCTCTCATTCAACCAAATGCATCTAGGTCAGGGGACAAGAAGGAAAAGAAACTCAGTTCTGTGACTCATACCTAGCCATTATCCAGCCTAGATATGCCGCAAAGACACTCAACAGTATCATACTAGTAACATATATTTGCCTATTTTGGGGCAAATGCTTTGTGCAATTCTGCACAGCTTCACTGAATTTAACAGTTTTATATACACTGAGACTAGGCCATGACTTTTTTCAGATGCAAACCATTGCATTTAGAAAAATTTGCTTTCCTCAACTGCCATCCTGTATGTATTTGTGGCAGAGAAACTGTACGACAGCAAACACATTCATCTTTTATCTGATGAATGCTTCACCACATGCTAGGTTGTGTGTTTCAAAGTATATTGTCTGAGAGATCTGTTCTCAGAAATCATGGTGTGGGGGTTTTCAAAGAGACAGATGTAGAAATGCTTACATGTTCCGACTCAAAGCTGATTGGCCCAAGTACATGAAACTATACAAATCTAAAATTGAGACTAGCACAGACTTAATGATGCGAATTTCCATACATCGGTTTTATAATCCTCACCAATCTCCAGGAAACAAAGTAACACAGCAAAATTAGGGGAAACAAAGGATTTCTCAGTTTATTAGGTACATGATCCAAATCCTGTGAAATTCAGAGGGAGCCTTTGCATAAAGAATAATGGACTTTGGAGTAGGCTCTGTGCAAAGGAGTAATTTCTGGCTGTAGCAGCAAAAATGCCCCCAGCCACAGAGCCACAGACATGTACTTTGTATGCAAAAATAGAATTCCTTTGTGAGAACTGTATACATTAGGCTTATAGGTAAAAGTTAAATAAAGCATCCCTCTGCTACTGTTGTTTTTCTTATTAAGCAGAAAGGAATGAATGCAATATGCAATTCAAAAATAAATTTGGAGAGAAGGAAAAGGGTGGGGGGAGGTGAATAAATATATGTAAAATCACAACATGATACTAATGTTCAATTACAAAAACTTTACAGAAGTCTATTTATTTATTTATTTATTCTAATTCTAAATCCCTACCACTACACAACAATGTCACATTTTAATGTAATATCATGTCCAATGCATATTCATGAAATAAAAATCTTGGCAGTGGCACAAGAAAAGTGGGATGAAGTGTGTTTGGCGGAGTGCGTCACGTTTCCAGACCAGCGGATTTTTTGATTAAAGTCCCTTATCCGTTTTATCATGCATATCCACTCTCTGATTAAAGTGATCTGGAGCTGACACTCACAATGTCAGTATGCACTGAGACCCTTCACACAAAACATGGTTGGAATTTATATGCTTTAAAAAAGGGGGGAGGGGGGAATGAAAAATAGACCAACCAAAGCTGCTGCATTAAATTAAGTATGTATGTATATATCTATCTACTGAAAAAACACACTTGGACTTGCTTGTTTTAATCTCAAATATTTCTTTTCAACATTGCCAGGCTACAAATACTGCATGTTTTGCTTCTATTTCAAAAAGTATCTGTCGTGCAAGTTCTTTATCTCTGTTACACTCAGCTTTTGATCAAAATGCTTCCACACTGAGGTGAAAAACACAGCTGAGGTCTCCTACAGTCACAAATAAATAACAAATTTCTCCAAATCTACACACACCTTCTACCTTCTTTATTTTCTTCCCCAAAAATGCTTTAATTAATGTACCATATCTCAACCACAGGTTATCTGTTAAGAAAACAGATTCTGCCACAGCCAGAAGTACATGGGTGTTGCAAGGGGAGGTTTACCACAGGTCCACAGACCTTTTCTCCAGGTCCTGTGCTCAGAAGCCTCCGTGTATATGTAGGTTATCTGAAAATGTATTTTCAAGCCTCACAACATTTAAGAGGATGCAAATTACCTGAGGTAAGTGTCATATGCATGAAAATATGGTAGTCATTTTTCTGTCTTTCTGTGAGTGTTTAAATTTTCCTTGAATTTAAAGAGCTTGTGGTCAGGCTCTTCACCTTGATTGCAGAAGGTGCTTAAATATAAGCTCACCTTTAAGCATAAGAGAAATGAAATTTAAGTACTTCAAGTGTTTGTCTTACCTGCAAATAAAGGGGTTTTGACACCTCATTTAACAGTGGTGTTGTAAATGTTTGTTCTCTCCAGCAATACAACAGTATTTTTGCATTTCTAAATGCTGGTCTCCAATCACTAAATACTCTTGAAAAGGCATCCTTGTTTTCAGAGGTCCACAGATCTCCCAGCGTTCTTCACTGGGACATCTTCAGATCTGCAGTGTTCTTCAAAACCTGCCTTTAAACTGAAGAATTCTGAATCTTTTGGTAAGTTTTAGCTGGTTAGTAAGATTTCAGTAGCTTATGTTTGTTCAATTTATCAAATATATCTTTCCATATATAACAAATAGCTTACATAAAGACCAAATGTGTCTCAACTCCTAGGAACTACCTTTTTAATTTTACAAAAGTTTTAGGAAATTTTAACTGGTAATTTTTTTTTACTGAGGAAAACGACTAGACCAGTAGCACATGTAGGGACCAGTGTTGTTCCTCTTCTCACATCCTGCTCAGTTGTGCGTCTTAATGTCAAAGTTCAATCAATGTGCTATTCCAATGCAGGGCTTTTCCTGAGCAGTTAATGCCAGTCATGCTGAGCTGTTGTTATACTGCAGTTTTGACAGACATGGAGCTGGAGTTAATGAAGGACCGTCAAATTAATTCCACTTGTGAATTAAACCTCTCCTTTCTACATAAGGTTTAGTATAAGAAATAGAGCGAGAGTCTAAGGTAACACATTAATTTCTTTTTTTTAGTAAGGCAGACATTTGAATGTATACAGACTTCCTGCATATAACAGCACCCTCAACATTCCACCAAAAGAGCAGAGGCTTCCTGCACTTCTTTCATCGCAATTCTGCAAGGACAACAGTTAGAATTTGAGAATAGAAAAGAAAATAAGTAGAGATTTTTAGGACAAGCTTCTGGAAAAAATTTACCAGGCATAAAGTGTGCTTTCATCAGCATGAACATAAACTGCTGGGCAGTTTCACAGAAAATCACCCAGTAGAGTTGCTACATTTGCAATCATTTCTAGTCCTTTCCATCATTTCCATGTCTACTCACTACTGCTAGTGGCACAACAGCCATCTCAGAAAGGGAGGATAAGTAAAACTGCCACATACACAGCTGAGGCTCCAGTTACACTGAGAGGCATTTGAAAAATCCTTCACTGACTTTTTATTGTCTCAATATCAAGCATGGGCTGGAAATGAAGAGCTGCATCTGCATATGGTGCCCAGCTGAGCACCATTTGTCCTGTGTGGACACTAGGGATTTGGAAGGCTGAAACCAAAGCTATAGCTGCAGTATGGAGAATTAGTATAGATCACACAAAACCTGGCATATATGAAATGCACATGTTTTCAAGTAGCTCTTTACAGTTTACAAGTCAATTATTACCCCCAAACAAAATTTGTAGACATGTCCAGATATCAACTGCATCTGAAGATCTGGGATTTGGTTCACAGGCCCCAACATAAAAAGGCAAATAGAAGATTATTTAATAAAAAAAGAGTAATACAACTACTTTGCATGGATTAGCCATTCAAAATTGTTATTATTACCAATGATCATTATTAACCTATAGGCTGTTTAATTTGCACCCAAAATGGCTGCCTTTCAGCCACTTCTGGTCCAAGACTGAGCAGAAGCAATGCTGTAGTAAGATCTTATATCACTTACTGTCTCATATTACAATTTCCTTACATTTAGCAGCTATACAGCAATAGTCAGTAGTACATGAGACATTATGAATAATAAATAACTGACTACATTTTAATTGCCAAAGTAAATGAATGAAGCACAGTCTCTGTTCCAGTATCCTTGCTTTTAAAGATTGTGTTCTCTTACTAGAGGGAGAAATGAAACCAAATGATTGTGAAAGATGCAACAGCAGGAGTACTGGGAAGAAAGAAACAAGAAAAACTATAAATGCATCCACAGGTCTAATTACACAAGTGAGAGGAGCAACAAAATGGTGAGTTCAAATTTGAAGAAAAGGAAAAATTCAGATATTTTGGCACAGGCCAAGTTGTGCAAGATGATAAAAGTTTGCAAACCAGTTTACCGTGCCCAGAGAGGGGAAACTGTGGCCAGAAGGACCTCTTTGCTTCTGTATTTGGGCAAGTGGATATTCTCTGGCATAGGTGCTCTTCTGAGACCTGCACCTTAAAAGAGAGACAATCACAAGCCCATATCCAAGGACTCCTTAGGTTATTGTTAAGGTAGAGCAATAGTTCAGACCATTTAATAAAATGGGTTTAAGTACGAACAGTAGAATCTTCCATTTTGTTTCTAGGTAAAATTCAGATAGAGTGGCACTTTCCCTTGGCTGAAGTTACCTCTCTGTTTGCACTCTTCAGAAGGAGGCCACTTTTACTTACAGCACCTGAAGGCAGGAGCTGGAGATAGGCATCTTAAATTCACATCAAAATGCAATGAATGGAGCATATCCTGCAGCTGTTAACCATTTGCAACAAGCACAGGTAGTCCCCTCCCTAATTAATTTGTTCATGTTGTTCTTATTATTTCAGTCAGTGTGCAGACAGGAAGGTAAGGGTGCAGGCTGGAGAGGAGACCCTGGCCTGGAGATACCTGCTACAGCACAGAGGGGAAGGAGGCAATAGAAAAGGCAGCAGCAATGACAGTAGGGCCTCAACATTTACTGCCACTCAGAACCCCAGAGCACTCCCTTGCCGGGAGCTGCTGGTCTCAATGAGTTTCCAAAGCTGCTCACCCACATCTCAAGCCAGACATGCTGCACCACCCCGCATGCAGGTGTGAAGCAGCTTCTTTGTAATACCTAGGGTCATGTCTTCTCTGCAGAAGCATTGATCTGAGTGGAAAAACACAAACTTTAGAAGAAATTTTTAACCTCTATCATTCCTTTAGACCTTGAGGACTGATTTAGTGGATCTCAGAGTATATATTTTTGCTTCCATGAAGGACTGAGTGTGAATGCAGCTGGGAATGCCATGTGCCAAGGTGTTTGTGGTAGAGCAGAGGGGATTGATTCTGCTTAACCATCTCTCTCTCCAACTCTCAGCAGTTTCTGTTCTGGGTGTCTGCTCCACACATTAAGAATTACAACAGAAATCCAGAACATTGCCCATGAGCAGAGCTCCTCAGCCCCAGTAAAAACTGTATGCTGTGCACTAGACAGTCTGCATAATAGATACATGTTATGAATACAAATAAAATACACTGTTTCCAATTAATGGGATTTAGGGCTGGGCCTTTTTAACTTAACTCCCATGGTTTCCTTTTGAAACTTCTGCATATATTTTCTATTTTTGAGGGGGGGTTATAAATTCTGTTTTAATGTTTTGCTGTTTATGCAAATTTCCAAATATAAAGGCATATGGTGGCAAAGTGGCACTAACTATCTGCTTTTCAGCACACATTCCTCTGCTATTACAAGAAAAGAAGGCCTGATGGAAAAGGAAGAAAAAAAAGAGAAAGAAAGCAATGTACAAACCGACACTCTGTATAAGCATAGCATTGATTCACATTTCTTATCTTTGTTCTTGACCTCTGATTCACTAATTGCTCTAGTGGCTCCTGCAGGGCAGCTGTGGATGCTCATTCATGCCATAAGGTAGAGTGGGTGCTCAAGTTTGTAATTATAGTTTTAAACTAGCAGAGAAAAGGAGATTAATAAAGGAGAACTATTTTGAGTCAGAGGTTCCCCCTCACACTGGCAGCCTCACTGCATGGGTTTCATGTATCCAGTTTGCATTTTGCCTGATAACATAGAAGGCACATCATGCTATTCTAAAACAGCAGGATTATTTTCTCCATCCTAATTGATGAACAGCTGTGCCGTAATAGACTACAAAGCACAGCATCACTGATCTCTCCTCAGGCCACCCTAGGAACTGAACACTCCACAGGGAACCAGAAAAGAATGAATGCTAAAAAAAAAAAAAAAAAAAAAAAAAAACCAAGAAAAAAAGAGAGAGTCAGAGAAAAGAAAAAAATAAGAAACATTTCAATACATTGTCCTTTGGATTCCTACGATTATTTGACGTCTCATTCAGCAATAATTAACTCCAAGTTTCGCCACAGTAGTTCTAGTGTATGACATGACCCTAAAACAGTCATACCTTATAAAAGCTAAATATCAATTAAATAAGCTAAACATTCTGATGTTCAGAATGTTTGTCACTGAACATCCGTGTTTGCAACATTCAAGTCACTTCTAGGGTCATGTGTTCCCTGGAACTGTTCTTTGTCCCAGGAAGTCCACATTATCCATTCATTTTTCTGCTGGAATTCATTTTACTTTCTCAAAGTTATTGCTGTTATTATTATTATGTGCCTCAATATGGAATTGCAATGCCTTCTTGAAAGATTTTGATTGCAAAGGTTGGAAGTCTCAGGGATCACTTGAAATACTTGTGTATTTTTGTATGGGTGGAGACTTCATAAATTCAGCAGTATTCCTCAACTTTCTATTTTCTTGTGATTCTAGAAATGGCTGCTCCACTTGCCGTCAGAGTGAAATAGGAGAGTCTCCTTTTTATTTTGGAGACAATTTAGAACTAAAGAGGAAAAATCACCCTGACGTCTTTTAAAAGACATATATGTTTCTCATCCTTTCCCTCACTACATTCAGTGGGGTAAGGAAAGAGTTGTAATCCTCATTTAAGACCTTTTCTGTCTTTACTATGTTTTCTGTGGGCATGAAAGTGTAAGAAATAGTTAAGTGATGTTTCTTGTTCTATCAGTAAACCAGTTCCAAAAGCACAGACTCAATTCAATCAAAATTTGTGACAAGAAAGCAATCTTCCCATTCTGCTCAGCAACGGAAAAGTTTTGTTCTTCTTATTTTGTGTTATTGGAAGTGATTTGCTGCATCTTTCCTATAGGTAAACCCTGTGCTTATGTGTTCTTTTGTCTAGATAAGTGTTATCCTGTAAAATGAACACAATAAGACTTCTGTTTACCTTAATGCCAGTTAAAAAAAAAAAAAAATCTCACAGATATAAGAAATCAATAACCATCCACAACAATTTACCAAGGATTCAGTCTGGGCAGAAAAATTCAAATGGTATTGATTTTTTTTACAGGGAAAAAATCCACTTGACAATAAGCTTCAACTAAAAGAAAATGCCATGTGTACACAGCTATAAGAGGCTCAGAAAGCCAGCTATTTAAAATCTGAGCTGCTAATTAAGACAGGTAAGGCAGGTTTGAATACAAAATCAGGCCCTGAACACTAGCATATTACTTCGTTTCCACCTTAGCTGTTCATTAATAGTAGGAAGGGAATAAAGCTTATTTTGTGGCATAATAAAAAATGTGAAGACTTTTAAAAGGTACGTTCCAAAGAGAAATATAATTTAGTGCAGAATGCCACCACACATAAGCTCTTCTGGTCCAAAAAATTGTGTAATAAATATGCTTACCAGGATAAGTGGGATGCCATGCTCATTTTGGGTATAACTTAAGGTGTTGATTTTTACTCACCAAGGCCTTTAAAGACTATTCAAAAAGCCACCCTTCTTCTCACTTTTCTAACTGCTAAATTCTGCTAAAGGACACAAAGTAAAAGTCCCCAGACTTAAAAGTCAGTTGTCTGCCAAATGAGAACCACCAGTGAAGAGATTGCTCACAACACCACTTCTCTGAAGGGCCTCAGGTCTCCCAGCAGGCTGAACGATGCATTAGGTGTGTATAAGATCATGAGTTAAAGTGGATTTAGGAGTTTAAGGGAGTTTTATGGGGGGTTTTTTGTTTGTTTTAATGACAGTTCGCAAATTTGATTGAGATTATTAGCAGGCATGTGGTCAGCTTGTTAATTATTTTTATGTGCATTGTTAATTGAGAGTGATTTGTTCTTGCTCACACTACAGTGTCATAAGCCCATTTTAAAAAATAATTTAAAACAGTAATAGCATCATGTGTCTTTTGTGAAAGCAAAGCAACGCACAAGACATTTCCCACACTTACTCTTTCAGTTTTCTCTCCAGCTTCATCTCTATTTATTCAGCCCCATTTCCCATTCCAACTGCATAAAGAGTTTAAATAAACTCTGGACACTCCTTAGGGGGTCACGTCTTTCCTTTTCAACAAACACGCAAAGAATCCTTTGAAGACCTCATGGCCCATACAAAATTTTTGTATTGCCTGATCAGATACACCATGTCTGAAGCTAAGAGGTTTGGTGAAGGATGTTAATACAAGAACCTGCTTTCTAGGTCTGGGCTTGTTATAGGAAAACCTTCACACCCATTATGTCAAGTGGTGGAAGTGGGCTGGGTTGGATTTGACAGCTAGAGAAAAGAGCACGCTCGTCCAGGATGCATCAGCAAAAGGACCACAATAATAGGATCAAGTGACAGCAGCTGGCTGTCAAAAAGGAGAAATGACAACGCAAGAAGATCTTGGTGAAATATAGGAGTGGACTAATCTTGACCTCCTAGCAAGACAGTTACTTAACCCTGCTGAGGGGCATCAGTGGGCTGGATCGCAAGAGGAAACTGAGGTCCAGAGCAACGTTAGTCAGATTTTTGCCTTTGGCTACTCTGTCATCATACATGGAAGAAGCATTCTTGAGCACTTGCTAGAAATTGTAAGCCAAGGAAAGATTCATCCACACTCTTTATTAGAGCAGTTTTATGAGATTTGTGAATGAGATAGAAAAACCAGCTTTCTTCTGTTTCGTAGGTTTCCAGTAAGGGCTTCAGGGAACTCCATGCCAGCCCACAGCCAGTAAACAGAGACTGAGGCACCTGCCAGGCCACACATAGATTTGGTGATTTCCCTAAATTTGATTTTAAAATTTAATTAGGTATGGTTTAGTCCTAAATACAAAGGAGCCATATTCCAAGTTTGTCAAACCTCCCACATCTTGGCTGAGCAGGGAAGAGTAACAGCACTGAAGAAAAACACTTGCTTTTAAATTTTTAGAGTCAGAAGCCAAAACAAAGTTTTGAACACAGACAATTCACCTGATTTATTTTCAAAGGGATCCCTGAGGTAGGAGGCATGTCCACGGGTCTATAGAGAATACAATCTTGTTTTATGGGTTCATGCTACTGTTCTGTGCTGGGGTCAGAATCAAAAAAGTGGGTTCTTCTAAAATAGCCTGTCTGTAAATCATTTCTACTAAAATTCTGAATAAAGCACATACACTTCCTTAGAAAATCCCTGCTCACAAGAGAGAAAGGGAGAGATTTCTCAGAGAAGTGAGCCGACTCATGTCCTTGTAGTTATGTCCAATATTTTGACAGTGGAGTAGTAATTAACCTTGCACTCTGCTCAGTATCACTGCATTTCTGCTGTGACCACTATGAAGTGCTTTTCTGTGAAAGGAAAGAATGAATCTAAGTGGGAAAATTACTGGAATGAGAGAGTAGCTTTAATGGCAACCTTGGCATCCTGCAATTTCACACATTAAAATATATTTAAAAAAAAAAACAACAGCCTACTACAGTGCTTGTTGCATAAGGCTAAGCTTTCTACTCTTCAAACTATTAATAAGGGCTTCCCATTGAGAAGACAAATACATGCTTGATGCATTTTTAATTCTGTGCCAATACATTTGACTAAAGCTGTTTGCTGTTTCAATGACAGGATTTAACTTGCCCTTCTGTATTCAACATTTCTGATTATTAATGGCATGTAGAAAACACAGACAGAGGCTTTAAAAGTTATATTCTGGTCAATGTTTTAAAAAAGTAAAAAGATTAGCAATTAAAGGTCCAAATCCTTTTTATAATTTTAAGTTTAACCACTCAATGAAATAAAATAAAATGTAATCATTTAGTAGGTGCAATGGAATCTCTACCACATCAAGGAAAAGTATCATCCTGACCACAGTTATTGATCCTTGATGGCAACTGCAGGCAAAAAATTGCAGCCTTCTCAAATCAGGCATAAATGCTATATAGATAATCTGTATATGTACGAGTCCAATA
The DNA here is from genome assembly GCA_026261815.1 of Monarcha castaneiventris obscurior. Lineage (NCBI taxonomy): Eukaryota > Metazoa > Chordata > Aves > Passeriformes > Monarchidae > Monarcha > Monarcha castaneiventris. The sequence goes on from JAMPIT010000894.1 coordinate 13,817,392, forward strand.
GCCTTTTCAAGATATGTGTCAAAAAGCATTCTTGTCTGTATTTTCTAAAGTGAATACATCCCATGCTGAAATGAAATCAGAAATAAGTCAGAGGCCATTGTTGAAATCTAAACTGTTTTCTTTCTGAACAGCTTTGAAGTTCCAAGCAGTTTCTCTCCTAATTTTGCCAGGAGTGTTTCTTTGAAGAAAAATGGGATGGAATTGTTATCAGTATTGAGACCAATATAGGGATCACATTGAGTTAATTTTTTACCGCAAGAAATGGAAAAAGAATTACCTTTTCCCACAGACTGATTATTATTTTGTTATTTAAGTGATAATGTAAACCTAAGGTTAAAATGAAATTATATATACTGATGATCTCCTAGTGACCTCCATTGTGCTGTTCCATTACAGCACATAGTAATAACACACTAAGTGCACACACTTATGGTACTGTCAGGTACCAATGCAAATCAAGCAGCACAGGAGGCACATTACTTTTGTTTTAACCATTAAAGACTCTAAGAAATACAACATGACAGCCAGAAGAAAGCAGGCTTGGATTTTCTAAAGGTACCCAGGAGTGGCACTGATTTGTGTTTTCTTTGGTATCCTTTTTAAAAGGCCTTTAGCTGTGCCAATATAATAGATTCAAATCCTGACCTTTCTCTACACAATGAAGATACTCTGTATATCTTACCATATAACGCAGGGAATCAATACTGTATTTTACTAAATGCGAGTTAATTTTACCCAGGGAAGGAAATTACTGCTCTTAATAGTAGAAGACTTTTTTTTTCCTCCTTCAAGTCAGTAAGTTTCAGGTTTGCCAAACCCTATCACTGTTTAAAAAAGGGTTTGAGAGATTTTAATAGCTAATAATAGGAGGAAACATAAAAGGACAAATCCAATTTAAGTGAAAGGGTTCCTGTGTAAGCATTACTTGTCAGTCTTTGGTCGTACTGTATAGGGACCAGCTACAGAGCAGTGGCAGCAAAGAAATATAAAGTCCAGATTTAATTCTGATACAGAGAAATACAATTTCAAAACCGGACGTCTTATCATAGGCATGTCCCATTGGAGAACTCATTTCCCTAGCAAAAGGCTGTCACTGCCATTATGTTGTACAAGGAACCAATTTACTACTACAGCTAAACAGGGTTACTGGTGCTGTTGGAACTTAAGCATTTGAAGTTATCGCTAGAAAAAAAAATAGCATTTCAAATGTCAGTGAAATGGGAAGGTATAATTGAAAAGTATCAATCAGAGAAGCAAAAGGGTTTAGAAGGCTAAGACTGCAGTTTTAGTACTGCCTTCCCCCCCTCTGCTTCCTCTTTTTATTTTTTTAAGCTTCTTTCTCTATTTCCTTTTCCCTTTCACATGTAACTTCTGATTTAGTACTGTAAAATAAAAGATTTTGGCTTGATACTTGTCCTGTGTCAAACATGAAATAAATTTTGATGATTTTCTTCTACAGTCTAAGTGACCATAGTTTCCTGACAGAAAACTCTCATCTCACCCTGCATCCAGAGCTGCCAATCTGGAAGTTATCTAAATGAATGAAAAAAAAGCTGATCTGAATTTTAGTTGCTTTGTGTCTTTTTTCTCCCCTCCTTCTGAAAAAAGACCCATTCACTTGAACTTCCTTTATAAAATAGAATCTTTTCCCCCATCCCAGGCTGATCCTACAGAGAATTAGAGAGTGAATAAACCTTTGAGCTTTCAGGACTTGAAAGTAAAGAGAAATGGTGTGTAAAATAAACTGAATTAATTTGGTTTCAAGATATCCTAATCATGGCACTATTGCTAAATTCATTATGTCTCCACATAGAACAGGAGGGACTTTTTCAAACTGCCTCATTTTGCTATATTTTATCCCGAATCAATGTGTGGCAATATTAGGAGCATGTTTAGCTAATACCAGAATCGGAAGGCTGGATTTACACAATCTGCTGCTCATATGTAGAATATCAAGCTTTCTTTCATTATTACGTTCCTTTGCTGTGCATAACAGCTCCAGGGGCTTTGAAAAAAACCAGATTTTAGTCAAATAGCAATTAGTAAAACAGAGCTTGCATATAATCATGCTAAAACTTGCTTATTTTACCCCTTAAATAGGTTGCCAAATTGCATGTAGCAATTTGTCCTTTCAGCCCAACATCACTGCCTATGTCCCAGGGACATCGGTTACTCTGAAATACCAGCCCTGCTTCTGGCATTCACACACAAAGCAAATTTATCCTTTTCTTGCTGCAACTCCATGAAAGCAAAACTGCACAAGAAATTCCAATTCAGAGAAGTGGCCCTTATTCATATTTTGAACCTGCTAAAAAGAGGTAAAAAGGTGATGTTAGAAAGTTCTGCTGTAGTACTGTAATGTATTGTGAGCATATCTATTTACAGAGGAAAATATCAGCCCTGTGTTCCACAGCAAGGAGATGAGACCTGCAAAAAGAGTCAGGCTGGAGTTCTGTGGTGATGAGTAAGAGAGCCCCCATATATGTCATCCTCCTCTTTCCACAAAATAATTTCTATGTTAACGAAAAACGTATACTATGTGTTTCCAATGGAGTTAGATTTTTCAATTAGAAAAATATCATCAGGATGGTGTACAAAAATGATATTTTTTTTTTTAGTGACTGAAGAGTTTTAGAAAATTCTTGGTCAGGAATGAACTCAGGCTGTAGAAGCAAAAAGTTTTACCTAAAGTTGGGTTTAGGATCTGGTTGGTAAAAGCCAAGAGTTTGAGCTGAGGCTGGGAGAAAGGCACCCTGAAGATAAAGTTGCATGTCTTTTTTAGAGTTTATTTAAACTTCTCTTATTTCAGAAGTAATTTCACCTCACAGAAGAACCTTTATCCACATTAGAGTGCAGATATATTCCTCCTCCACCACCTTTTTGATGAATTTCAATTTCAAATAACTTAACGGCTAACAGCTCGCAATTGTTCTTTATATTAATAGAAATACATGGTCTCTTTTGAAGTTCAGGTAGTAATTCAGTTCTTAAAATTCTTCTGCTGTTTATAAATGATTTGAACAGGGATGTCATAGCTTTTGATGCACCATTGCAGCCCCTGTTCAGCTACATTCTCTTATTCAACTGGAAGCAACTTTTATATGCTTAGGAATCAAATTAAATGTTGTGCTAACTGGAGCCACTGAGTTGTCAATTACATTTCTTTTGGACCAAGGGTGAAAGGTATTAATTATATCACGTGTCCACCTCAGGAAATTAATGAGAATGATTGTGAGAAATCAGATTTTTTACTTAAAAACATTCAGAGATTTTTTTTATGTGTGTTAGAAAGCATGAGACTAAAGATAATGTCTTGCTCTCAAACATTCCAAATTTCATTTCATTAAAACAGCCACAACAAATCAGTAGTGTGGGAAATTTTAGTAGAAAAAAAATCCAACTAAACAAAAAATTCACTCCATTTCAAATAATCAAAAATTAATAGATAGAATGAGGTGCAGCTCTGCAAATCATTTGTTGATAGACGTCTGGCATAAAAACTCCCTTCTACTGCAGATGTAGTTCATGTATCATATCATAGAGCGCCTTGAGCCTCCCACTGTAGGAACAAGGTAAGTCAAAGTGACTGAACTGACATGTGGAAACCTGTAATTTCTACTTGGGGTGAGTGTGAAAATTTCATAGCTCTGGTTATGTTTCATGAAGATGAAGAACTATAGATTGTTCGAAGGTGTCTGCCCACAACCACCTCAGTCACGCAGGCAATGAGGGGCAGCTGTCCCATGTCATGGCATCTTACAAACAGGGCTTACAAAGATAAGCCAGATTCTGTTTGAAACTCCAAAAATGAAATGCAGTCACCAGGAGGTTATTAATAAAGAGACAAAAATAGAGGGAGACTAAACTTCTCACTGACAATTTCCAAACAAAAAAAGGACTTAATTTATGAGTCATTTAAACAGTCCATCCAAATCTGATCTCAGAATGGTGATGTTTCTTAAATACAGTGTGCAGACAGTTGGTAAGGCAAAGCCTGTGATTCTCTGATGATAATGAAGGGAGGGGGGAAGAAGGTGGGCAGAGGGAGATAGAATAGCAATAATACTTAAGGAATGTTTCTTTACCTTTAAAGAACAGAAAATGTCTCCAGTAAAATCTCTTCATTTTATCAGCTCTCTAGCCATTTCTTGTCACCAGATGAATACTAGAGTGTCTAGTACAAAAGACAAAAAAGAAATATACATATTTTATATACAATATTGCATTAAAAAAACAGGAAAGAGATGCCTAGGTTTTTTTCCAGGGATAAAAGGAACCAATGAGTTTTTAAATCAAAACTGGAAGAGAGGGAAATTAAGAAAAAAGCCAGAGGGAAAAACCAACGGGATTAATATTGATGCGGCTATGGCAAAAGCAAACAGACAGGCAGGGACAAGATTGCATCCAACCTCCAAAACACATGTAAAGTTGGAGCTAAAATGTCATATGCGTATGCAATTTATATGCAAAAATCTTTTACATAAAGCTACTAACTGCCAAGTCTTCTTTCACAACTTTTTCAAGGCTTGAAGTAACTCTGGGATTTTATATTCTCCCTCCATCACCTTACTGAAGGCACGACTGTCTGTGAAGAACACGGAAACTTTCTTAAGGCCATGGTATTAAATTCTTTCTTACATTGCTGGGCTGGTGGCTCAGCAGGAAGACCTATTTTTTGCTTGTGTTCAAGCAACTTCCCTGGCAGTTATTGCCTGCAACAGACTGTAGGGAAGTTGCCAACATTTAGAAGCTCTGATGATGTGAGCCAACCTTAGACTAATAATTTTTTTATCTCAATATAAGTGGAAGAATTACATAAAAATAGACAATTTTTAACAGTATGGTATTCTGTTATGAGAGAAGGCTAAATAACACGGGTGCCATATGAACATCTTTCTCCTATCTACAGCACCTAACTTTAGCGCAGTCCATATGTCTATTTGTCTGATAGCTGAACTTATTGAAATAACATGAGGTTACAAAAGAGAGTTCAAAGCATAGTGTCCCCAAACCTTTCAAGGTGAGACATCCATGAGTTTTAAACACTTTTTTTTGCATAACCCTCAAAATCAAAACCAATTAGTGAGCGCACTGGAATTTCATGTGGGAAACCCAGACATTTTTTTAAGAGTCCAGAAATCAGGATGAATGCTGCAGTCATTTACTACCGTCCTGTGCCTCTGTCTTGGTACATGCAAGAGCTTCTGCCATAATCTCTTAAGAAGCTGCAGGATGGCAGCGTAGGCTGGAGAAGCAAGCCCCCAGAGAACTCAGCCTGCACACACAAATGAGTCAGTGGTCAGCAGTGGGATGGTATACAGAGGAACTGGAAACAATTATTTCATTTCCAAGTTATTTTAAACTCAGTCAAAGCTGTTCCCTTCAGACAAGAAAGATGGGCAAAGCCACCAGAAGGAGACTAGCAATGGTGTTACAAGCATTTTGCTTTCATTTCTCGTCTCTGTGGCTATTGTACATTGTCAGACTGTTTCGTGAGCGTTTCCAGAGCAGAGGCTCTGACATATCTGCTCCCAGCAAACAGTTTAAATGTTGGCTTTAAATTCCTTAACAGATTCCAGGCCATCATCTTTTTTAATTAAATGCAAAAAAACTATGTTAATGCAACGTTAATGTTGAGATTGTCATTGGACAGATGTCAAGAAATTCAAAGTTATGGTTCCCACAGCAACCATAATTCAGCAACCCCCTCCCCCACTTCCACAACCACCCTCCTGAAACATATTGGTCTCAAATTGTACAACAGGCACCAGAGTGAGGGGAAGCTGTGAGAGACAGAAATTGTGTGTGGGACCTCTTGGAGCTGCTGCGGATGGAGTGGACATCAGTCCTTTTTCTGGAGGAGAAAGTACTGCTAGTGGCAGCACTGGGAGCAGAATGGCTCCTATCTACACCTGATAGTGGTTATATCCTTGTGTAGCAGGGGTAAACTGGGAACTCATTTCACCCACTTCACCAGTGTATCCACCAGCACACCTAACCCAGCACAAACCAGCTGTACTGTGCAGTTACAAAAATGACCCCTATAGTCCACATTAAAGTATTAAGCCAAACGTTGAAAGGAGCCAGCTAATGCCACAGCATAGCCAGAAATGCAAAAGTATCACTGTAGCCACCACAGCTAACACTGCACCATGAAACCCTCCTTTATTCATCCCAGAATATAATACACTTCATCACTATGCACCAGAGTGAACAAAGCACAGAAACAATAATTTCCAGTGAGATAACATTTTTCACAGTACAGCTTTTCAGACCCTGATCTCTCAGGCTTTGTATGTAAAGGAAAAATACAAATTGTTTTGAAAAAAAAAAGAGCCTGTAAACTTAAAATATAATCTGATACAGTGCTAAAAATCATGAGTTTGGAAGCAGTACTGGTTTTCTGACATTTATAATTTTTCTTATACGCCATCCCAACTAACTCCTCCAAATTCAATAAATTTAAAAAAAAAAAATCCATTCACTCAACAATCTAATGACCTCTCTCTTGATAATATCTCCTAGTGCACTACAGTTGCCAACTGCCCTTCTTCTATATGGTCTAATTGGAGTTAACCTAATTCAGTTTGCCAAACAATTACCCTCAATATGTACTTTCAAGTTTTCTTCTTAACCGTCAGACCTGTAAAAGCACTTACATTCATGAAAGTATATCTGTTTTTCCTGACTTTGTAAGTCTTCCTACACCTCTCCCTCCAAACCAGTTTAGAGGTATTTTGGAGGACTGTTACAGCTACATAAACTAATCTGTCGTTTTGTGCATGGTTTTTTGAAGATCTGGAGCCTTTGAACGATTCTACATTTAATCCTAAAGTAAGTGAGTTACATCAGTCCACCATTACAGCAGTTACTACCCCTTACATTACCAGGTCCTCACCTGGGTGGAAATGATACATTTCTAGGTAAAACACCATGCGAAAAGAATACTTGTACTACTGGTGTTTCCTGACTATATAAGCCAGTGTTGGGGCTGAGCAGAATTTGGATGCTTTACATCATTTTGCAATACATGAGGATTGATGTTGTTGGTGGTTCTTTTCTCACCAGGTTTAAGACTGACATGGATGAGAAAGTATGCTTGTAAGAAAGTGTTTACTTCTGCTACCTCTGTGTCCTGAGGCCCCATTTACTAGTCTGGGTTTTAGGAAGCTTGCTAAAGGCTTGCTTCCTACGGTTTTTTCCCTGAGAAGCACATGATGTGTGTATGGAAGAGGAAGAGAAGGTGACCGAGAGAGGGGAGAAGGCAATCATAACCTTAGGACACCCATCAAGTGCTTTAAGTCTATATATACATGACTGCAGTTTTGCCTTTGAAAGACAAATCAAGTAATGCTGCCGACACTTCCTCCTTCCTTTCAGATACTTCTTTTATTCTCAAGCCTATGGATAGCTTAAAAGTTACATTATATCTTCTCCAGTGTTAGTGCAGCAGTTTCCCATTTGATTTCATATTCAGTTCATATTTGTGGAAGCAGGAGGAGCTCTTTACTTTACTTGATAAATGGTAACATCTGGCTTTGTGATGGGCCATCATCAGCATGTTTAAAAAGCTGCTGACGCTTCAGGGAAAACTTGGTAAAACATTTCATTTAGAGGCAATTCTAGTTATTTATTCCATTTTCTGCATTCCTCATCCTCCACTTTATGCTAGGGGCATTTGCATGAAAACAGACCTCAGCTCCTCATCTTCACATAGAGTTTTTTCGTCTGATGTCCTAATCACTAATCATATTTGTGTCACAGCAATCATATCCATAGCAACCACTTATGATGTCATAGAAAATTAGAGTTTCTGGGAAGGGCAATGAATAGGGCATAATGATATTAAAAGGCCAAACTCTATATTACACTACAGCAGTGAAAATTTGTTAGAAGTCTGTAACAGAAAACTGAATTGTACTATTGCTCTTACATAAGCACACACAGGACTTGACCTTTTCTTTGATTACAAAAATACAATGAGCTAAACATTCCTGAAAATCACAATATTTATATAAATATATTAACCTGTCTATATATAGACACCTTCAGCAATTGAAAAAAATGAACAGGCAGTTTCTCAAACAACATTTTTGCACATTCTCTCAGGAAGCTTCTTTCCTTGAAGTAGCAGCAGGTCAATTATAGCCAAAGGTGTAGACATTATACAAACAAGACTTCTCCAAAAGCCAAAATAAATTTTTGACTCTTATATGGATTCTTTAAGTTTTGTGCAGTTATGTGCTGGATATTTATAAGCAAATAAGTATTCCCCATTTCTTAAGCATGTGTTCAGCAGCTTAGCCATAGCTGGAAATCATAAATAATAAGCAGGAACACAATACAAGGATGGCAATCTGGCCCAAGCTTTAGAATGGTGATTTATTTATATCCTGTGTTTAAATACTAAAATATTCTTATTTCATGCATTAAGCAAAATGAGGCAAAGCACTTCATCTCTATCACATAAACTCTGTACTTTATCCATCAAAACACCCATCAAAAAGGTGGAGCACAAATTCTTTTCCTTAGGTCACTGTTAGAAAATAGATATTGTAGGAATTACATTTCTGGCAATTGCACAAACATACCCAGAGATGAAAGGGCAGATGAACTAAGGCTCTTAATGGTGAAGAACTAAACTGTGAACTTCCGAACTTTTAGGTATTTTCCAGGAAGTGCTGTAGGGATAGAAAAGCTGTTGGTGTGTCCTACACTACCTTGAGCAATGATCCCACACCTTGTCATTGCACAGGTAACAGAGTCCATGAACACAGCATTAGATGTGGTTGTTTCCTGACCCTTAGTTCCATAGCCTCACATAGTGAAGGAAAACACAACTGCAGCCATGAGCGACCACGCTTTTCACCATTTTCCCACAAGTAAATATTACTTCAGCTGAGCTCTGCCTGAAGTTTGATACATACTGCAGCTCTTTTCATCTCTGCTCCCAACTGCACTGTCTGGAAATGCCTGTTTGTGCACTTATGTATGTTATTATAATGTGCAAAAACTTGGAATTGAAAAGAAGGTAAATAGTGTATCTTTATGCTATGTTACATTTTCTAGAAGTGCAATTGAGGTATCAATCATTCCATTCTGGCTGCATTGATTGGTAATTTTCATTTTGTAATTTCAAATAAAGCTTCTCTCCACAGCAGCAACGGCAGCACTTTCCAGCTTATAACTTCAGTTCGTTTTAGCTTCATGAGGTAAAGATCCTCTCTGCCCATCATTCTTGCACATCTTCTAAGTGGTAATTCCACTTTTTCAATTAGATTACTGGAACAAGCCAAGTAAACAGTCACCTTTTCCTAGAGCCACAACATCTAACAAACAAGGAAAATTAGTCCAAACAACAGCTTGGGCTGAATCCCTACATTCCCATTGTAGCTCCAGCATTTAGAATGTGGATCTTTACATATATACATATCGATATATATATAAAGTGAACCTTAGACAGTACTAACGAGAGTGATTGTTCAATTTACACTAACTTTCAAGAAAAAGGACTTGTGAAAAAAATGTTAAGTACATAAGATGCACACACACAAAAGAAAAATGAGAAAATACTGTAGAAAAATGAGAAAATACTGTAAGTGGATGAAGCCAGAAGTCAGACATTCAAATCCTTATTTACCACATAGCCCGAGGCAGGTTACTTCTCTCTGTCCCTCAGTTTGCTCATCAGTAAAATGGGCATCATAACCACTTAATTCAACAGGCTGTTGCAGTGACATACAAATTCATTGCTCTTTCAAAAGCCGTGAGCTCTTCTAATGAAGGGTTCCTTCGAGATACAAAGAATTCATAGTGGCAAATTATTAAGTAATTCATTTTCATTTAAGTAACATTTCATTTAAGTGACATTTCATTTAAGTAACTCATTTTCATTAGTTCTGACCAACAGTTTTCTGTGATAGCAGGTTTGGTTTAGACATAAAAGCAGAACATTCTTACAAAAATGACTAGAAAACTGACTGAAGGAGAAAGGGAGCGAGAGTGCCATTGTCAGGATCAGTATTCTATTTTTGTTAATTATTCCTATTGTATTTAAATACCATGTACCAAAATACTTCAGGCACATCAGAAATAATCAAAACTAAGAAGCATCAGAGAAGCTTCACAAATGGCAGTAAAGCTGAATTAAGAAACCAGGACAATATCACCGAAAAACTCCATGATTCCTGCATAAGAGACCATGTTAAAAATTAAATATAATACTTACGCAACATTTTACATATAATTTATGCTACAAGAGCACTTTGGCATGAAACTGTGATCCAGGCCACACAACACTGTAAAGAAAACATTGCTGGAGAGCCGTATTTGAGGTGGACAAAGGGAAGAAAGAGGTGAGGCACAAAGGGAGCTGGTGTGACTCATGAATCATCACACCATAGCAGAAGCCAGGCAATTTGGTCTTCCAACCCATCTGGTTAGAAGGTCATACACACACATTCACACACTTTAGGAATGTGCTCTGACAATGGTTGCATGCCCTCTTATATCCTTTTTCAACACATATTCACAAAATAAATGTTCAGTTCCAAAAATACCTAGCAAAAATAAAAAGTTGCCAGCTATATATTTATGGGAAAAAAAAGAAGAGTCCAGAGATCATCAGCACATGCTTTGTGAGATCTGAATTAACGCATGGACCATTGTGTTTTCACAGAGCAAATCCACATAAACACATGATAAATCTTGTCCTTTGGGGCCAGAGTTCAGCAGCTGATGACAAGGGAGACTACAAGCTGCCTGGAAGAGTTGCAGCCACAGCAGGGATCTTACAGCAAAGTTTTCTCACCGAGGCAGCAGAGTGTAGGAAAGGAGCTTCAGTCCCAGCTCTGCCACCACCTTTCTGATGATTTTGGTCATATCATTTCATGACAATCACCACTCCCTATCCCCAGCCTTTGAGTTTGTGCAATCTACTTAGGTTACATATTCCATAGAGTCTACTGGGATTTCCCAGCATCAACCTGATACCACCACTACCATCATTTACTACCACTGCATGAGATGAGGGGCAACACCATCCTGAGACAGACTCCCAAACACCCACATCCATGACAGCAAAAATGTACCAAAGATGTAATAGCATTGTGGTAGATGACAAGAACAGAATTTTCATCGTGGAGGGCGTAAGACTCCATCTCTCTTTCTCCTCAAGGACTTTCCATTACCCAGCAGCTCTGATGTGATTTTGCACAGGACCATTTTCCCTGAGGGACTTGATCCATGGGCTAGCTGCAGCCCTAACTACATTTCAATCCTCCTGCTCTTCTTTGTGTATTAGCGGACATGCTACCTCAGAACTCCCTCCCAGAATCCAGTGGTTCCCACTGTCCTTTGTCCCAACCTGCTCCACTATTTTCTCAAATTACTGTATTCCTCTTTTCCCTGCAAAAGATAGTGCTGGGCAGAAACATGAGGAACTGCAACAGATGATACACCATGCAAGTCAGGGATGGCCCAGAGGCCAGCAAATGATGGCAGCCTGGCCTGGGTTCACTGCAAGCAGAACCAGAGGCTGCAGGGACAGGGGGGTCTGGAACAGGAGTTTCACACTGTGAGCTAGCATGAAGAGTCCCTGTGCCACCAGCAGCCACCAAACCCAAGCTGAAAGCTAAGATCCATCAAGTACAAAATCCCTGCCTTCCTGTAAAGAGCTGCCACCTGCCATTGAAGTTTTCCTCAAAGTAATAGCATACTATTATTAATCTACTTTGAAAAGTATGATCATAGAGAAAAGTATGGTAATAGACTTCTGGTAGCTTAAGCTATTATTGTTATAAGACAACAGGACTGAGGAGGAACTTAACACTGCAGCAGGAGTCTTCTCACAGTCACATTGCAGGAGAGGAGGCCAGACTAAGTCATTCAACTCCTTCGAAGACCAGAGGAAAGTTTTAACTGCGAGAGCAGTGCCAGCACCTCATGCCTTGGCTCTGGTGTAGGGATGAGGCTGGAAGGGCAGAGATCTCTTCACTTCGGGGCACAGCAGGGCAGCTGTGGGAGGCATGAATGGGATGGGTGGACGTTTTCTCCTTTCCATGGCTGAGGCAGCAGCAGCTGGTAGGAATGGAGGGGCAGTGATTCAGCCTGAGCTGATCCTTTGTGCCACTGCTGTCACTGAGAATTGATGTTCGCACACACAGATACACACACAGAGCCCTCAGCCCACTGCCACAGCACACCCAACAAACTCTCCTGTCTGTGCTTGCTGTCCACTGTTTTACCTGAGGAATATCTGCTCCAGGCCCCGTGTTCTGATTCCAGCCTTTCATCAGGCAAGAGTGGAAAACTGAGTCAAGAAAACAGAAACTTGACCCATGTTATGGGATTTTCCTATTGCAAGCTGTACCCAAATGAATTTAAAATGGCTCATAACACCCAAGTGAGTTAGGAAAGCACTATTTAAATCTTCGTCCATTAAAGCTTTGCCACATCACTCCTGATCATGGAAGAGTCCAGTCAAGGGATAAAACATCCCCACTTTCCTTCTTTCTTTCAAAATAACCTAAAGGTAGGGAAGTACAATTACTGACTTGTATGAACTAGATGGAGTGTCTCCTTATTTTGTGCTAAATTTCCTTCAGTTTGGCCATAGCTAGCAGCATACAAATGACAAAATCTACTGTTTCTCTCAGCTGAAACAAGAATAAACATTTATCTACTTAACACACAAAGAAACTGGAAACATGGAGAAGCTGAGTAGTTTTGCAGGCTACAGGACAATTTTACTGAAAGGACTTGACAAAACAGCTGCTCTGCAACCAATACTTAATGACAAGACTACATACATTCATCATTTTTTTTAATCTAAGCTTTGGCATATATGAAATATTGAAATAAACTGAGCTAAGAAACAAATAAAATATGCACAGAGCCACAAATGGGCCTTCTTTTGTTTGTTTTCTTGATTTTTTTTCCCTACTTCCCACCTCTGCGGTGTCTGCCTGCAATGATTAAGTTGACAAATGAAGTTCTGACTACTAATTAAATTGAAAATACCAGATATACTGTGACAGTGATCTCTCTCTCCCTCATACATCACCAGTAACAGTGACTCTGCGTGGTTTTCCCTGCTCAGCTATCCCCAAGCCCAGTGGCACCAAGCACAGCAGCTGATTTACACCAAGGAGGGAGGGAGGGAGCCACTGAGTGTCTCCTCTTGCATATCAAGAGAGGAGAGGAGAGGAGAGGAGAGTTTAAATGTGTAACAACCAAAGCCTGGCATCATCACTGTGCTGGTGCAAGCACTGGCAGACCTCTACTTTAGCTTGTCCTTGTTTCAGCCTGGCAGAGGTTGGTTTGTCCTCCGGGACATACCTCATAGCTCTGGTGACTGGAGATCAGTGTGATGCTCTGTGCATCTGCATGCATATGTTTCTCATGCCAGCCTCACAAACCGGCTCCTGACATCCCATGGATTCTAGCAGTTCCATATTGGGCAAAAGGCACTCCGTACCAGGAGAAGTAATGGCAGGAAATCTCTGTCATCCATTGGGCAGTGAAGGGATCACTTGCCCTCCAAGAGCACAAAGGAAGGAAAGATAGATCTGGGATGCAGTTATCCCTGCTTCTATCACCTAACCTTAATGGCCTTTTCTAACAATTGTAGCCATTCCTCAGACTATCTACTGTCCTAATGATTCTTCTCATTCTGTGATGTTTTATTTCTACTCCCTTGGTGCAGTCCCTTTCATCTCTATAACAGCAGAAATTTGAAAGCCACCCTGAATGCTTTGATTTTAAAGAAATGCTTGATGTATATGAGCTGTGAAAATTCTAATCCAAATCATCTCTGAGGTTTATGACTTAATAGTCAAAGAAAAATTTGTTGAATTGTACTCATTGCACCACCTCTCATTGCTTTTTTGGGATAGTCTATGGGTTTTCTTTCAATATGTTTGCAGGAGATGACTCTCACAGACAAAAAAAATGCAAGTATTTGAAGTAAAAATGTCAACATGTTGATTTACCTATATAGAATATACACACATATGAAAAATACAAACATATTTTATGACTGGTAATATTATATTTTGTGTTTCCATTTGAGTTAGCTGAGGTTTTCATTTTGTCCTCATTTTGGGTTAGTTCATTTGATTTCATTATTTAAGTATTATTTTATAGAATTATCTTTCTGGTTTCTTTTTTTGTTCACAATAAGCTATCCATACATTTCTTTCCTCATGAGAGAGAATACTTCAACAGTGTTTTCCAGGATTTCTGAAAGGAAGAAAATTGTAGCCAGCCAAACCCATTTAGATTGTAGTAAGTTAACAACACCAAGAACAGTGACAGAACAAGAAGCTCTTAACAAAAACCCAACTACCTCTGGTTGGTTTTAATTTTTGTCTTCTAGAATCTCCTTTTCATTTTGGAAAATGTAAGGAGCAACCAGCTTTATTTTGTAAAATACTATTTATATTTATATCCAGAAGGCCTCATCTAACTGAAGCCTTAAGTGAAGCTTTGGGAGTATTTAGGCATTCTTAAAAAATGAAGGTGCAGAGTGACACACAATCACTCTGACTGGAAGCTCTTTGGGTCAACAATTTTTTTTCATTCAGTGTTCAACCAGAGCTTCACACAACAGGAGCTGTGGTGGGCAACCAAAGCAGAATCATAATGGCTAACTTAATCCAAGCCTTTTAGGAAAATACCAAGTGAAAGCCTATTGTTTGCCCTTCTTTTCAGTCTCACAAGAATGATGGACTCCTTTCACTCCAGGGAACTTTTGCTGATATACAGGATGAAAAGTTGATGAGACAGCTGGACCCATCCATGTTAGAGTTAGAGAAGTGTCTGTGCTGTAAAATGCCCCCAATCTTCCTCACACCTCTTTCTAAACAATTTAGTTTGCCTCCCTCCTATGCATAGAAATATACTTTGCCCTTTATTCACCCAATTTCAAGGTTATACTCAAACACGTACTGGAAGATAAAAGCTTTAAATAATGTACATTCTCTCATTGTCCTTTTCATCGAGATCACAGGTGCATGACCTCGTCCCCCAGCACAAAAAGCTGTTGTCATGGAAACAGCTCAGGATGCCAACTTGACAACAACTGACATTCAAACCAGGAGGGACACCTTGTCTCCTGCCCTCCCCCACCAAAACAGTGAGTTACAGCAGGGGCCAAATCTGCAGTGTTTCTTCCTTGGCAGGGCTGGGATGTGTTCTGCTGTGAGGAGGAGGTGCAGTTGGCTCCAGCTCCACACAGCACTGAGCACCCCAAAACTGCCTCGGTAAAAGAGCATCTGAGACTACAGCTAAGAAGAGTATCCTTTGCTTTCAATGCTTACTGAGATGTGATAAAGGGAAGAGGAGGCCACCTTTCTTAATGGCTACAACAGAGAATCTCATACCAGATCTCTCACAGTGCCACTGAATCTCTTCCTTTCAGAGTGCCAACAGATCGCTGTCTTCCTAGAGGAAAATCACTTCAGCACTGCATTTCCGTTTCCTGCATGTAAAATGGGGATAACTGTACCTATGGCAAGCCCCAGATAAAGAGCTTTCAGTAATCAGTATTGTAATCCATTTTTTTTCTTATTCTATATCCAGCTGTATCGATATTGTGGTAATTATTCACCATTTAGGTCTTCTAATTGAGTAATAAATAGTCCAGGAAGCAGGAGATAGACTTCTGGGCAAACATGTTGAAAAAGTGAATGCACATTCCAGAGAGAAATAAACTCAAGGGAAGGGTCTCTTATTTATATTTTGTCCCCCAGGAGATTTAATTGGAATGAACTATATCATTAAAACACACCCACTCTCTTTGCCTCCTCCATACCCAAGCATTGCAGAATTTGTGAAATGTGGTACACAGCTTTAAAGGAAAAAATAAACATTTTTGTGTATACATATATATCTACTCTCATATATATAAAAATAAATAAATATGTATCATTGTGGCTGGGGGAAGGGAAACAAAACACATACAACAGCATTTACTTTCCTGGAGGCTTGTGCATATTCTCGTGCCTGAATGCTGTCTTGTGATCTCTACATAACCTTTGAAACACAAGTGCATATTTCACCCTTGCAGACTAGCACAACCATTTTTTTGTCATTCCAATTTCATTTCCAGTGCAGTGTGGACTGCGGGCTCAGCAGTCACTGGAGTCTGAAGTGACTCTTGGGACCTCCTCACTGTTCTATATGCAAATGGCCCTGCACCTGGGCAGCCGAGCGGGCTTGCCGACAGTTTAGTTATGCAAATCTGATTGATCGAGAGCATATTGCAGAAGAACACACGCAGGCCTGAGACACTGGCAGCTATATTTCACTGGCTAAATTCCCGAAGAAAGAAAAAAAAATTAAATGCCAAGCATTTTGATGCATATTCCTATCAACCCCTGAAGTGCTCTAGCGTTTATTTCAGTATGTTTTCAACACTTTGCTTAAATGTTGTTAATGTAATTTCTTGTGCTATTGCTGAATTCACAGAAGGGCTTGTTTTCTGTGGTTTTGGTTGGGTTTTTTTTTTTAAAAACAACCCCCAAAAAACCCAACAACAAAGAGACAAACAAAGACCTGAAACAACAACAAAAAATAGTTACTATGATGTCTCAACACAATAGGTCTGTCAGCTTATTTGAAATAATTCTCCAGGCAAATAGAGTAAATGCAGTGTTAAAATATAATTAGCTCTTACAGTACAGAGGAGAGCAAAGAAACTGATGTACTAGCACAAGTTGCCCAGACTTTATTCTTTCTGCAACAAAAGGTAAAACAAACACAGGGAATGTAGATTACATACTGTCACCCAATGTCGAAAGCACTTCTTTCTATTTACTAAACACTCTGTATAAAAATGCAGGGAAGGAAAAGAAAAAAGAAGACAGAAAATAAAAGAATCATCTGGGATCAGCTTAAAATAATAAATTCATTTTTTATTTAACAGAAAAAGAAGAAAATAAAAGAAAAAATGACAACCCACCTATGTGTGAGCATGTGGAAACATCTAATAGAGAACACGCTTCAGGCATCAAGTTAATCTCGGTTTATTGCATACAACTGATTTATCTTCATTTATAAATGAGTGGTGAGCCCTGATTCTAATATTTGCATTTCTTGTAGTTGTGTTTATGTACTTTAATGCCTTGGGGAGCCATTCATGGTGTTGAAATAACATGATTTTTATTTTCTTTTCCCCCAGTTTTTCCAACAGCAGATACAGACTATTTCAATGTTTGGACACTCTTAAAACCACTGGGAAGAGACTTTTCAATCACTCATTTTATCTTTTCCAAGTCACATTGTGATAGAGGTTTTCAGCAACAAGAGAGCTAATCAGCCTAAATTCAGAATATACATTTTTATTGATTTGATGTTGGGGTTTTTGTTTGTTTGTTTGCTTCTTTGTTTGAAACAGTCTCTTTTCAGGCAAGTTTTGGGGTTGGTGGTTCCACAGCTAAGGACTTACAGTTGCACAGATCCCAAAGCAGAGAAGAGAAACTGTCTCATATGGTATGCCTAATATGACTAATGGAGCAGAGCCTGGTCTCAGTTGGAGCCACAACGCATTTCACAAAACAAATTGTTACAACAGGACACTAGACAAACACCTATTAGTCTGGTCCTACAGAATATGAATTCACAGCATCTCTCTCAACAAGATATATTTCCATTGTGAATCAGTGCATAAAGTTCCATACTTCAGAATATTTTTACATAAACAGCAATTAAAATATGTATTATTTGGTTTAACTGGAAAAGAAAAAAGTATTTGATTTTTAATCTCAGAGTTAAATCTGCCTTAACCTCAAGAGAACTGTGCACAGAACGAAATTCCTTGGTAACAGAAGATTGTCCAAAAGCACTCTTTGAAATCCCCCTGAGAAATATAGTTAAAATTTCTAGAGAGAAGCCCAAGTTATCTAAAGGACTTGAAAAGCCAAGCAACCCTGCTGGAGCAACGTTAGAGCACATCTTATTGAATAGAAAACATTTCTCTGCACGTTAAGTTGTATTGCCTTTGGCAGAAACTCTTCAGCTGCAAATTTGTCCAAGGAATGACATACAGTACACATCAGAGGAGTAATGAAGGAAAGAGGCTTAGATGGGCACTTTGCAGCTGACGGGGAGCTGTTATTGAGCCTTGTCTGCTGCATTTAGCAAAAGGGGGAAAAAAAACCCAACCAAAACAGAGGAACCATCTTCATGCATCCTGAACTCTTACTATCATCTCTCTTAAACAAATAATTAAATAAATAGTTAAAAAAAATAGCCATCTGACAAGCAAAGCCTAGCCAGAGGGTCAAAAATGAAGATCCTGGGAAAGGTCAAGTTTAATCTCTACCCACGATGCCCTAGTGCATCCCTCACAACAGCTGACTAACAAAAGGGGCTCAGCACTGTGACTGACAGAATTCTTAATTGTATCCACTCATTCATGACAATTTGATTAAAATATTACGCCAAAGTCTCACCCCCTGTTTGCTTCGATCCTCCAAATCTAATTTTGAATTTTCAGAAAGGAGATTACCTCCACAAGCATGACTGGGATGCTATTAACTTCTACTTAATCTTTATTACTGATGTGAATTTAACATATGTATGGCTTCGTCTCGCTCCTGTTGTTTTCTCTCTAAAGTAACGTCTAGGCAATATACAAGTGGCGGACATTAATTTTCACTTTGATATTCTGTCATACCAAAGCTCATACTTTCATATGAAAATTTAAAGATATACTGTCTTAATACCATGGCACAATTGGACTGCATTTAAAAAAATAGAAAACCCAAACATGCACTTGCTTCCTCCAGTCCCCACCAAAGAAAAGAACAAAGGCCTGCTGAACAGACTTCAAAGTATTATAACTTTTCACTGTTATCTCCAGCTATAACCCCTTCATTATAGGAGCTGTTCCAATGATTGATAAGAACTGGTAAATTCTACTTAATGCCAATAATGCAGTTGTGAAGAAGTCAAGGCAGCTGTCAAAATTTCTAACCAATTTGGATTATTCCCAAATTTATGAAACTAGTAACTGAATATGGCCATTGTTGCCCCCATTTCCAAACATATTTGAATAAAAGATGTGATTTCATCTTCAAGATGTTTACTTTACTCCCACACTCCTTTTCTCCCCACAAGTAATGCAGCAAATTGACACAACCAGCTGCAATTATGTTTACAGGAGTATTCACAAACCCATTGAACATTAAGTGTTTCTAATAAATAGACTGGTCTGGAAAAGAATTCCACTGAAAATGTTATTTTATTTCCTTCCTTTTCCCCCAGAGGATCAGAAGAATATCTTTTGATATCTTCTTTTGCAAAATATTTTTCATCATTTCTGTCCATGTCTACTTAGTGTTAACGTAAAAAGAGAAGAGAAGCAATAAACTAATCTTCATAAATTCACATGCAGTGACTTCCTAATTTGCCTGTCCAACTGCTGCTCCCATAAGCAGGGGAGTATTTGGACTTGATTCAAGCTTGAGGGAGGATATCACCTCCAGTCATTTAACATGTATACCACATACAAGGAGTTGTAGAACCACCCTAAGTGTCTCAAATCCCATATTACCTGGACAATGAGTCATAGGCTGATATCTAGAAGTAACTTCTGGGAGAGGTTTCTCAGAATCCTTTTCCGCATTTCATACATTTGACTCAAATAGATGTTTGCAGTGCTGTTCAGAATTTGGGCGTTTTTTTTCCAATCAGGGAAAATAATCTGTATCTCTGTATTGAAAACTTTTCCAGCGTTTCCCCAGAACTGAATTTATACTCACACTCAAAGTATTTAAGACACTTCTACCACCTGTGTACATGGGACTACGTGCATATTATCTCTAGCCTGTTCTTTCTGTTCCTAACATTGTCATGAGACTCAAGAACCTCTAGACAGGGGAACAGCAGCACAATAAAGAGCTTCCATGTCTTGCAACAACTTTCAAGTTTTCCAAAGTATTCCCACTGCAGTTTCAGAAAGACAAAAACGGTCTGAAGTTGCATCAGGACTGTGACAATACTAATGAACACTGAAAATACGAATCTCACTCATCCATTCCAGGGAAATCCCTACTTTGACTGATTTCACCATAGCTTTTACAGGATTTATGCATGAAAGACCACGTCACAGTAAGAAAAAGAAATGTGCAACAGAACTGCCAATCTCATCCTCAAGGAGGACACTCCTCCCCAACTCCAAACCTCACAATTTGTTTAATCCTTGATATGACAGTACAATGTATCAACACCCAAAAAGCTTCTCAATGCCATCAGGAGTACAGATGCAACAGATTGAGCACATAATGGTCAGCTTTCCTACCCAGCAGTGACTCAGGAAAGGGTGGATAAAAACTTCAAAATGTGGTAGTGAGCTCTGCTTCTCCCTTGCAAATGAACAGTAGAACTCCTGCACCCTCAAAGACCAAAAAGCCAGTTTCTTGTTACAAGTGCAGGAAAGGAAAATGTACACGTGTTTCATTCTCTGAGGACACAATGTTTTCTGGAAGCTTTCTGAATAATACAGACCAGAAGCTGAGCAACACAGCTGTATTGCAAGGGCAGACTTCGCAGGAGAGCTTTAATAGACAGTAGCTCTGCTTTGTTTAAGGTCACGTTACTTGCTCATGCAGAAATATCACTAGACCTTCCTCTTTCTTTTGCCATATTTTTAACAATTGCAAAATAACATCAGTTTTCCTAGCTGTCTGTCTCTCAGTTTGCAGTAAATCACTGCTGGGAAGACATGCACTGTCTGTGCAGGCAGAACAACACAGGGATCTCCCCCATATCCCAGAAGCAGAGGGTCACTCGGCACACTTAACGACACTAAGAAATGCTCCAGCTAGCTTTGACTCTCCAAGAAAATGCATCCCCAGCCACCCATCTCAGCCTCCTCCTACTGCACAAATGTCAGCAAAGCAGTTCCTCTGTTGCTACGGGACCAAAGTATCTAGACCCAAACTTAGCTCCTAGGTTTGAGCAAGGATGATTGCACCAGGGCACAGTGATAAAATCACCAGACAATTTCTGACACTGTCTCAATAATTCAAGTGAGGGAGAAAAAAGACTTACTGTCACTAAGGGAAGGGAAGCCTCACCACACATAGTCCCTATGAGGCCACAGGTTCTGCCTCAGGATTCCCAGGTGAAAAATCCCTCCAATTACAAAAGTCCCTTGTAGTGTTTCACCTTAATTTTGATACAGGCAGTGGCAATGTCTTTAAGTTAAATCTATGTGCAACACAAAAATTACTAAGTGTGGAGGGAGAGATGGTCACTAACAGCATGTCAAACCACATTTCTCTGACTGTGGTAAATCTCCACGGAATGTGGTCACTTTGTGGTTAGCTGCCCATAGTCATGGATATCAAACTGGAAGCTACTTCCAACAACTCCAGTCTACTGAATGCTAAATGGAGCGTCCCACATCACCTAAGGCATGTCTCTAGAGAGCTCTAGAGAAAGGGTCACAAGATCTGGTTCTTCCCCCATCTATCTCTAAAAACAGAAAGGGGATTTTTCCTTGCTGTAATCTTTGCAGTTTTCTTCCTCATCTCCTAAGTTTAGGGAATATTACAGGACTTGTGGAATTACAGCAACAGAAACACAGATAAACACTTAGTCGTGCTGAGCCTTGCTGCAGCCAGCAACCACATTAATACAATGCTTGCCCCAACATGCCTGAGCTCCCCACAAGTTTTCTCTGCTGGACAACTGGTGATGAGAGGAAAAATAGTCAAAAAGCTAAAGGGAGCATAAATAAATAAATAAATAAATAAATAAATAAATGATAGCAGACTGAAGACATTAAGGCCCAAATGAAGAGGTAGAGTATCTTCCTATATGGTCCAAAGACAGAAAACTGAATATAACAGGGTTTTAAATTTTCCAGATGATTATTTCTAAGTAGGCATAACAGTACTTTGAAAATTTATTTTTACCACTGTATACACAGAAAAACTTCACTCATTTTCTGAACTGCAGAGAGCAGCACCTCTTTCCGTACCTGGAGGTTGCGTACTCTTATCGGAAGAATCTTAGATGTTAACTCTTTTATGGAGTTTACCTGAAAAAAGGAACTAAAAACCAAACCACTTCTCTCTCCCCACACAGATCTCTAGATGTCCATTCCCAGTGCAGAGGCAGGACCTTTCTTAGCAGTATTTGTCTGTTTGAAGGATAATACTAAGCAGTCATTGTTTTTCTAAATATAACTGGGAGTTTTCAGTTTATTGCTCTGGTATCCAAAGAACTGAAATTAAACTGGGGGGAAAGAGAATAGGACACCCCACAAACACTCCAAGACCCAAAGCAAACTTGGCAGCTCCTTAGGAATTCAACAATCGTTTGAATAAAACCAGCCTGCTTTCTGTTCCCTGCATGCCAAATGGTTTCCTGTCATTTCCAGTAGGATTTTTTTTTTTTTTTTGCCAGTTCACAACTGCCTTCTATTATTAATGCTGTGAATAGCCAACAACGATTTAAAGTAGTGGGCTCCTATCAGCATTGTTCTCCTGTACAGAGGCACAGAGAACAAGAATACATCTATGTTTTCCATATAGTGTAGAAAAATGTAATTCTCTGTTTAGTGTCATATCAACAGCTCGTGTCCCAATTCACCGCCATGGGCAATGAATGACAGACTGAGCTGTCCATCCTGACAACGTGACCAAGATATCTGTGGTTGAGAATACTATATCATTTTTCCCCTTTCCAAAAAATGTTGCCAGACAAATCTCCTATTTTTGTTCCTTTATTTGTTTCTTTATCTAAATACAAAGCACAGATAAAAATGAAATTGAGTTCATTAAACAAGCTGAAAATAATGTCTTGATAGCACAGGAAATGTTACATTCCCCGCAATTTAACATTGCAGCATGTGCTCTCAATGGAGCACAGATTTCTTTATAATACTAATAAAAATAGCTGTAGTCCCATTCTTTCAACAAAGGCTTCCCCCCACCCCAGCAATTCAGTAGAATATATCTTATTTTCTAGTATAAAAAGAAGCTTTTTTTTTCTTTATAGGTAGCAGGCACATCACAGTTAACAATATGTAGCTGAAGGGTGATTAACTCCAGGTACCATAGGTCTGGAACTGGCAATAAAGAGGTAGCTTGGAGCTGTGCACTGAAAACAGCATTTATTCAAGAGAAGAGGAGCAATGAAACAAAAGTTTGACAATGTTAGAAAAGAAATGTAAGAAATAGGTTGAGGCAGCTATGGCACAGCAATGATTTACATGCCGTTAACGTACAGTGGCTGAATGTTGTGTTCAGGACAATATTTAAATAAAAGCAGCGTTAGCCTTGGCAGCCTGTGTATTAACACACTGAATTGATGTTGCCTCCAAGGTAAAGAGCATCTTCTTATTGTAACATATACAGGAATTACAGTGTCAAGAGCATATTTGGCAGTATATTCTACCTTAAGCAGGGCTTACTGGATTTGTTTCAATTTATTTTTATTTTTCCATCATTTCTTGAGTGTTTTCATTTGTTTGTAAGTTGTTGAGTATGATGATAATTTTTTCTTTCTTCTACTTCAGACTTAAAACCTTTCCAGCAGAGGAGAAATGTAAATTTACATAGGAGACAAAGGAAAGTAGAGGTTTTAGCTTAACAGATGGTTGGAGTTGATGGAGTAGGGGTATCCAGGCTGCAGACCTGTGGCACAAGAGTTTTCCTATCATGCAAAAGTTACTTTTATATGAGCAGCAGACTGGTGCTGTAGAGAACAGAGACAACGGCGATGTCTCTGCACAGGCCTTTGACACTCTGCCAGCATCAGTGTCATCTCTGTCTTGATCCTCCTTTGCTTCTTACATGGCTCTCCCAAAACTATCTGAGCTGCCAGGTAATGTTGGTCATAGGGGGATCTTAGCAGCTGGCTGTTTTGTGACAAATGACACAGAATCAGCAATAGTACATGACCTTTATGGATTCTGGCTGTCTCTTAGAAGTATGTGAAATATTCACAATGAAATACAAAACCTACTTGAAATTCAAGTTGCTCCTCAGACAATTACTATGGAACCAAAAGACCTAACTGCCCTGTATTGGTAAGATATTTATATTTCTACTGCCCCCATAAAGTTCTCTGCCTTGTGCATCATTATAGAAAATAACAAGAAGTCAGAGCTTTTTTAAGTACAAGGCCTGTCCTAGATGACTGTCTGAAGTACAGATGAATGACAGTGAAAAAAGCAATCCCAATGGTAGAAATATGATCTGGAGGCATAGCCTTGGAGCTGAGGTGTGAAACCCTTCAGACTCAGCCAAAATAAACCGCTGCTGCTGTGAGGGGGATGTGGGGAAAATGCACATAAAATTCAGGCATTAGTTCAGAAAAGCAACTGCAGCATTTGCTACAAACTTCTGAACAAAGCACACTGAATCAACAATATAAGTAAATCATAACATCTTCTGCCTCCCAGAGCAAAAACGCTAATCATGTTAGGTCCCTCTGAACATCTGTCATCCTCCACAGTATGGAAAAGGGTGAGTTTTAGATCAACAGACACCAACACTGTCAGATCAACTATAAGGAACTCAGTGACATACTTCAAGGGCCTCTTCTTCCTCTTCTTTCTTGTGACATATCCCCTTCCAATCTAATTGAGAGTCGGTTTCCCCGCCCAAATTCCTTATGCTATTATTTAGCATCACAGGCAGAGGATATAGTTCTGGGCATTCAAACATTATTGTAGGGAAATTAACAATCCCACTAGGTTTAAGACCTCTCCATGTGCTGTAATACATCTGGTAGGATAAAAGGGAAGAAAACAGTAGGACTGGAGTTCTGTATCTGGCACTTAAAATTCAGTGGGACTGTACAGTCTCTTATATAACTTGATAAAATACCACTACAGAAAGTGAAGAATATGGGCCTGGAGCAGATGAATTTTTTATTTAAAGACATCAACAGTAACATGAAAAAGGAAAATTAAAAATTTTAATAGATAGCTGCCTCTGCAAGACCAGAAAAAAATATCTTCTGCATCTCTGATGACTGGGAAGCAACCTGGATTGTAATCCAGGGCCACACAATCCCTCACCTCCCCTCCTTCCAGCAATTAGGAAGATACAAAAGACTACGCCTTTGCCTTCATTGCCAAAATAGTTGATTTTATCACAAGACAATTAACATACTTCAGCAACATTCTCACAAAAGCATGGGAAAAGTTTCTTATTTAAAACACGATATAGGCAAAACCACAGCCATGATCAGTGGTTCCTCTTTCAAGAAAAGCTTCATTGCTTTGCTTCCAAAAGGATTTTGCAGAAGAAATAATAAATGCTCTCTATGGCATTACAAACGTAATCTATGTTTATATTAATCTCTACGCTCCAGTCCAGGCCTGAGAGCACTTTGAATGCTGTTGACATCAGCAGCTCCTGCAGTCACTGAGACATTTACTCCCTCAAATAAAGGTTTTCATCTCAAATCAGGTTCAGTCCATCTGGCAGAGGCTCCTAGATGCTTGGGAAAGGTGCAAAATCTTACACTGGAAGAGCAGTCTTTTACAACTGTGAAGAGCGCTGACCTCTGAGGTAAAAACTGATGTTGTTTAATTCCTCTCTAATTGTATTTTCTGTTTCTGCAAAAGATGAAATATTGTTGCCACATGCAGAATGCATACGACTTACTGTAGCTGATTCTATATTATCCACAGGCCTGGTTTTCCTTTTCCAAAAAACTCCACAATTGTCTATGAATAGACAATTGAAAAGTCTACTACTTAGACTTTTTTCCTCAACCAGTTCCTCAAAGCTGAAAAAAAACAAACAAAAAACCACTAAATCAAAACAAAATAAAAACACAAACAAAACAAAAAAAAAACCCAAAGAAACAAAAAAACCTTGCTAGTAAAACTTTGAGAGTTCCTCACACCAAGAGAAAGAATAATTTTAAATGAACAAACTACTTAGAGTATATAAGAGATAGTTCTGATAACATGTCTTGGTAGCCAGAATGTAAAAAGTTCATAGTTTAAAAGACTGCAGAAAAGAAGCCCTACTGCCAGAGCTGAAAGGTATGAGTACTGAGTTTAGCAAGGAGAAGGATAATAGAGGGCTTCAGTAAGATTATAAGTATGCATAAAGGAAAAAGACTTCTTCTGACTGTAAAAGTAACCTAAACCAAAAGACAAAAAATGGTATCAGATGCCAGGCAGAATGTGTATCAACACTGATAAATGCAAAAGAGAAATAAGACACAAATTTCGAAAGCAATTAAATATTGAAGCATCTTGCTTTATGACAATGTCTCATCACCTATAATTCTCAAAACTAGTTTAACCAGACAGTTTTGCTGAAGGATATTCTTTGACTCAGGAATCATCCAATAAAGTTCTGCAACTCATGCTATGTATGATCAGTAGGATGTTAGACTAAGTTGTCACAACAGTCCCTTCTAGACTTAAATTCTTTAAGAATTTGGAATTATCATAGCAACCATCCTACTCTTTCCACCTGATGGTTATTCTGTGGGAGAATGATATAACACATTTCTGAGAGGTACCAAAAGCTATTGCCTGGTCACAAAAATCTGTGAAAAGGCATGAGGTAAGGAAAAATCTGTTCAGATAAAGTGACCTCCAGAGTGAAAGTTTAAAAAAAGGATTTTCAGATAAACTGATTTGAGAGCGTATGATGTTAGTGGACAAACACAAAATGCTTGCTGATTGTAATATGATATGATTTAAAATATTCCTCAGGTGAGGTTTTAATAATGCTTAAAAAGTCCTGACAGCTCCCTGTCAAGGTATGTCCATCTTATTAAGTTGTAAAGAAACTGTCTTGCTCATAAAACAATCCAAACTGGAAAACACATGGTGGACAAAGCCAAGGACAACAGCAGAAATCAGTGCTGCACCTTGGTTTGATGATGTGTTGAGATGTGCCTCCTAAGAACCTGCATTAGCTTTGACGAGCTGCATCTTCATGCAATTCATCTTCATCATGCTGAAACATGAACAAATAAATACCAGGCAAATAGAAGCTCTGCAAGGAGGAGGCAACACTGACAAGAGCATCACTAGGACAAATTTCCCAAGTCACTCCCAGAGCTGAACACTAGAGCTACACTAAGTGAGAGACAAGATGACGATCTGTAAAAACCTTCTGTCGCTATGTCAAGTGAATGCAGTGGGACCATTTCATGCCTGCGTTCCAGCCAGTGTTTGGGCTTTTCTCCACCCTTCTCTGAGGCAAATTCTGTGCTCTGCAATAACTTACTGTCCTCCTCACCATACATCCTTTACATCCTTTCATCTCATCTTAACCTGATACTAATCTATCATTTCTTTTCCAGAACTTCATCGTAGTCATGGATTGATTTTCTGTACTCTGCAATTCAGTTCTCCATTCTTCTGTTGTTTCACACACTCCCCATCTCGTTACTATACTTCCAAGCCTTCTGGTTTTCCTTCTTGCACTTCAGCTCTGTATTGTAGATAAAACTGATTTTGTTCTCATCGTCTTTTCTTAGGACCATTATTATGTTTTTTTACTTTTGCGGCTTGGTGTGTTCAAAAACCTTATACTATGCAGCCTTGTATTTTCGCTGGCAAACTGGCCAAGCTTCTTAAGATTATACTAAATTTGTCCCAGCCAGTCAGAACAAAACCTGACTTTACTCCTTTTGTTATCTGAGCTAGTTCCTGGTTCACCGGTACCTAAGAGCCTACATAATGAATTTCATTACAGCCCATGAATCGGGTTATTTTCTAAAGTTTCTCTCATATGTGTTCTGTTGGGATAGCAGAATGCTTGAGACCCTTCGATGTGTTTAGACTGAAAGTTTTTCTTGGAAGTCTCTTCTATCTCCTTCACAAATACTCACCATTTGCATCTGCTCTTGGTCACAAAGTGCTTTATTAAAAAAATTCTAAAACTAAAACAATATCCATGGACTTTAAGCAGTTCCCAATTTTGAAACACATCACAGATTGCAGGAGTACACTGACAGACCTCAAGACAGTTTGCATTAGTCCACTCAGCCCTCCATGCTGCTTTGTCCAGATTACATGGGACATGTTGAAACTCCATGTGCTGTATGGCCTGAGTTGGGAGACAACAATCCCCTAACTTGCCCCAAAAAACTGAATAATCATGGCAGGATTCAAAGCGAATGGAGCATGTAATGTTTCCCTCATGTTCCCATTAATTTTTTGTCTTTCGTCTGAAAATTCAAGCAAGTTTGAAGCCCCATTGCTCTGACAGCTCCATGTGCTGCATGTGACCCCCTCATGTGATCCAAGGAGAAGTAGAAGGCAGTAGAGGTCCAAGCCTTTTCCAAGTCCTGTATTAAATGAACGAAACAACTTCAGGGTGCTTTGCTGCCTGCGGGGCAATATCCCTTACTGCAGCACTGTCTCAAGCTCCAGGATGCTTTCTCACACATCACTATTCTCTCCTTCCCAGTTGCCAGGGTGGTACAGCTCAAGACTTTGGATACTGTTGAGAACTAAAGGGGTTGGAGGGGGGGAAAACGGCTACACAGCGGTCATATTGCCAGTGGCCAGCAGCTGTAAAGAGAGAGAAAAGACAGCTGAGGTAATAAAATCTTAGCTAAACTTCCTGCACATAGAATAGGTAACCTTTCCAAAGGCTAACAACAACAACAACAACAAAGAGGTAAAACTAGGAAGATGGATATGTGTCTTCAATAGCAAGTGGACTGGCATGACCCTGGCAACATCAAGCTCCCTACAGTAGCTCTTCCTCTGTCATCTTGGATATCGCTTATTTTAATAACACATTTACTGATGAGAGTAAAACTAATGTAGCATGAAGAGAAGGATGGAAGAGAAGGCATCTTATTTGTCAATACATCGTCACTGTCACCCTGCTTTGGTAATAAGGTGAGATATGAACAGCAGTCTGATTTTCGAAAACACCATGCACCAGCATGTCTCTTCATTTTCATCTGGAAGTGTGGGACATCAGAAGTGCTGAAAAAAAGTTTTCGTATGTTACTGTTTTTCTCCCATAACTTATATATTTGTTGTCAATAACTTTATCCATTTGAGATGAATTTCAGAATCTATTAAAATAAAATAATTTTGTAGTAACATCTCTGATTCTCATGATTTTACCATTATATTGATATTTTTAGGCACCTTCTTTATAGTACAGCTCATGTTAATAAGGCTGCTATTATTTTTTTAAAAAGCATAAACTCTCCAGTTGGAAAGAAGAATTTGGAAATACAGCCTTTGAAAACAGGTAGGACAATATGTTGCTGCATGTCTTGGTAGTAAAGAGATTTGACTCATGATTTTTGAAAATCTGAGGTCAGGAACAATTTGCAGATTGTTTTACTAAACCACAAAGTAATAATAATAATCAAAATCTTAGACAAAAGTTATTCTGTTGCTGCTACTGAAGAGAGATTTACCTCCATTTCCCAGGGATTGCCGATATAATAGTCTTTAATAACCTGCAATTGTCAGACAAGCATGTTTTATTCCTGCACTTTAACAATAGCCCAAAAGTGCCAAAAGCATTTGCATTTATCTTCAGCCAGTGAAGTAGATGGCAAGACCAGAAGGAGCTTTATCTAACAATAGCTCTGGTGCCTTACAATTGTCTTAAATATTTCAACAAAGAGATACCTCAGTGTATTTCCCTGGCTACCAATGATTTGCCAAAGGTCAATAACTTTAGCTTTAAAACCCAACTGATTTCTAAAGCTTTTCTTGCAGTTGAGAGATTAATCCATACTCTTATAAACATATTTATGAAATAAGAGCAAGGGACTTCAGCCTGGCAATTTGGAATGTAACACCATTTTGTATCTATATTATTTTTGGGATTAGAAACCATTAATTTCTAAAATTGTGCTGTGGAGCATAAGTGGCAACAGCTGCAGCTATCTGTTTGCTGTCTTTCCACATGGGCTATTTTCTGTGCAAGATATGCATGAAGAACAAATAAATGGGGTGCTACCTCTTTAGACAGGGCCTGGCAAATTTAAAATAAAAAACTAAAAAGCATGAACCATGTTTGCCTTAAAATGATGAACTTAGGTGTTAATAAAAATGGCATCTTAAGGCAAGTCCTTACACACTTCCTGTTTCTGTAATCAATTCTTCTTCATGCACAAACTAATACAATGCCTCTTCTTATTATGTCACTACTGTACACGCAACATTTCATGCATGAAATATTAATCCCAGACACAGGTCTTTGAGAGAATGATTGTACTGGCTAAAGAAAGAGAGAGAGAGAGGTTTCTGAATATAGCTTCAGTAATGCTTTCCAGTCCCAAAACAAAACTGCAACTATATTTAAGCCCATGGCTTTTCAATAGCACATGAAAGCAAATCTTTGGACAGTTTAATGATGTGGACAAGATGACTGAGAGAATCAGAATGAGACACACCATGTGTCCCATTCAAATTTGATCTATAAAAACCCAAAATAAACCAAAACTCAGTTACCTGGGTATTCTTTGTACTTTACTTTTCACAAAACTTACCTTTTTAAAGATTTTATTCCAAAGTGAATCTGGGAAAAGGAAAATTTTTGATTCTTGCTCACTAAGGGGGGGCAGAAAGGGGGGGGTGGGAAAAGAGAGGGGAAAAAAAGAAAAAAAAATAACCTCAATGAACTCAGCCTTTAAGCCTTCAAAAGATTTTTATAGTTAAGAATTTTCACTCCTTTTTTCACAAGTTCAGAATATTGCCCTGTCAGTAAACCATTCAGTCAAATATAAATATCTAACAACAGGTCATTGAATTAGGAGGATCAGGCATGTCTCTACTTCTATTCCTTCTTGATAGTCTTATGGATTCTGTGAACTGTGCCCTGTGCCAGGCCCCTGCTGCCCCTTGTGTCCAGATCCCGATGCTGGCTGGAGCACGCTTTTCCCCCGTGGTTCACATTCCCTTGGCAATTGAAGCCACAATGCAGGGGGGAGAAAAGGGACAATTATTTCTTGCCATA
The DNA here is from genome assembly GCA_026261815.1 of Monarcha castaneiventris obscurior. Classification (NCBI taxonomy): domain Eukaryota; kingdom Metazoa; phylum Chordata; class Aves; order Passeriformes; family Monarchidae; genus Monarcha; species Monarcha castaneiventris. The sequence continues at coordinate 13,848,330 of JAMPIT010000894.1, forward strand.
ATTACAAGTCAGAACATGGCTGAGGTTTTACAATATTAGGGCAATTTCAACTCCTTCTGTTTAGTGCTAACCTCAGATCTACTGTTTGAGAAAAGGACTCATGAAAGTGTTCTGCCTTCTACAGAAAGACCATCCTCCAGAGTTAATTACTCAGGGCTTCATCCAAACCATTACTAAATGTTTTCCCTACCGGAACCTCATTTTCTTTTCTTGACAGAGCATTTTGCAGTCTAAGAGGCCTGAAAACTGTGTAAAGAAATCTTTTCAAAGTAGTCCATCTCCTGCCAGTGGGATAGTTCACCTGAATAAAGAGTTATAAGCACTATAGAGTTCAACAACAGAATATGTTTTTCAGTAGCTACAACTTTGCTAGACTGTAATCATTCCTGATAATCCCTCTGTGGTGGGTTGACGCTGGCTGGATGCCAGGTGCCCACCAAAGCTGGTCTCTCACTGCCCTGTCCAGCTGGACAGAGGTTTCCTTGGTCAAGATTAGGACAGGGAGCCTGATCCAGCACAGGCTTCCCACAGGGTCACAGCCTCCTCTGGGCATCCACCTGCTCCAGTGTGGAGTCCTCCAAGGGCTTCAGGTGGATCTCTGCTCCCCTGTGGTCCTCCAGGGGCCGCAGGGGCAAAGCTGCCTCACCAAGGTCTACACCATGCCTGGAGCACCTCCTCCCTCTCCTTCTGCACTGACCTGAGCATCTGCAAAGCTGTTCCTCTCACACACTCCTGCCTACTGCTGAAGTTGCAGTTGTGCTGAAACTTCCTCCTCTTCTTAAATACATTATCTGGTTGCCCTGGACATGGGGGAAGCAGCTCAACGCTTCCCACAGAAGCCAGCCCTGTAGCCCCCGCACTACCTGAAGCTGGCCACACAAACCCAATATACTCCCTTTGGAATATGCCAGGCAGTTATTCCCTTGTCTCATTGCCTACAGTTTCCAAATCCTTCTAGATATTTATTTTACTCTTTTTTCCCCATAAGTGATTCTCTCCATCTTCCCCTTTCCATCTCTATTATTCTCCACTTACTGACCTCTGAGCTCATACACTGCAGTCCCAGAATGGTTTGTGGTGTAGCAGTTGTGGTCTCACCTCTGGACTGTGAAGTAGTGCTTTGCACACAGAGGCCACAAAAGACCACATGTTAGATAGAAATTAAAGGCTGCTCTGCAATACCAATAACTTTATATTGAGAAGAGGCATGTACTGCTGGAACAAAAAAAAAACCCATTTGTGCTCAGTATTGGGTGGGAGCAATGTCCAATTATAGGCTTCTCTTGCAAAATAAATTAGAACTTCGATGGGGGTATCAACTAATTATCTCCCAGAAAAAGGGAGTTTTAATCTGATGTCAGTAGGACTAAAGGAATATTTAGCTCTATCGTTTCTGTATGAAGCAGTATTAGGATGCTAAAAAGGGCTTAAATAGCCATGGTCCCATACGGTAAACTTGCTACCTTTTGCCATTTGGAATAATGTATGGAAAATTGCCGAAGCTGCACCACAGGGTTAATTACAGACTCATCACAAAATTCTAGAACCACAAAGCATGCTCTCTAACAGATTTAATCAACTGTAGGATAAATCCTGGAAGTAGTAGATGTGATGTAAAAAGACATCAATGAATTTGAGTAGGCTATGATTCTATTCACCAGGCTTTTTTCTTGGTGAAAAAATAGCACTGATTCATTACATGCACCCCCCAACAATATTCTGACTAGTGTTTAAATATAATTTACAAGTATTTAAAAGTGAAAAAACCTCATGTTTCCTTTACATTAAAGACTGAGAAGTTATAGTTTCTTAACCTACTAAAGGTGATCTTCCTTGCCAGAAGGACTCCTACCAGGAAATGCAAGGGTAGCCTATCTGAAGGTTTTCTAACTGTTAGATGCCATAAATGTCACTCCTTACTGTTGGCACCAGGCTGCCATTTAGGTCTCAGTACAGAGAACTGGGAGTGCCATTTCCTAAATTTGTTTAAGTGCCTAAGGTTATTACCTTGGTCTCTTGGTCTCTCACACACAGTACATTGTTTGATAGCACAAAGAAGTGCACTAGCACAGCTAAACCCTCTTAGAACCAATCACAAATAAAGAGGACCTGAACAAACTCACTGTCAGTTAGCAAGTAGTTGGTTGTTTTGATAAGCACATTACAGAAGGAGTATCCACAGAAATTCAGCCACTCCAAAAATTAATATACCAAAGGCTAAAGACACATTGACAAAGGAGTTCGGGAGCACAGAAAGGTTAATTTTCCCTCTCTCTCAATACCCACTCCCCTCCCTCAAGAAAGGGAGATAGAACCAGGCCATTTCTCCCTCTAACAATCTAAAGCTTTCAAATAGCTCCTAGGCATTTTAGAAGCAGTTGTACAGTGTTTGCTTGCCACTTTCAATTAAACATGGTACAGCAGTCTGATGTCACTAGGATCTACTAATAGGAAGAGTTTATTTAAGAGTGTTAAAACTCCAAACAAAAAACTGTCCACAGAGGTCTGCATTTTCTGGATAAATACTGAGGCACTTTATAGAGACAAGAACAGGGAGAACAACATAAAGCACTACCTCTCTGTCTTTAAATTCTCTCAACGTTTGGTGAATGCAGATAATTTACTGCATATCAGCAAAATCCAAATAATTTACTGCATGTCATCAAAATCATCGACTTGTGGGATTCCATAAAATTGCAGCTAACTTTGTACATCTCCTTGGATGCAGTAGGTATCTTGAGAAGCAAAATTATTAGAAGTATTTGAGCCTCTAGTATATTCAGCCACCATTGTATTTAACCAAGTTCCTTTCTCCATACGCTCTGATTAAATGGAAGTTTTTCTGGTTGGCCACCCTTCCATTTTAACATTGTGTTTTCAACTGTTTTAATACATCTGTAGCGATCAAAAGTAGACAAAAATCCAATTTCTTCCTGGGCCTCTCAAAAAGAGGCAGAGTGAGCAGCTTCAAGGTGGCAATAGAGATCAGAGGAAAAGTGGGAAAGAGGAAAAGAAACACGACTGATTGGGAAACTGGTGTGGAAGGAAAGAGATAGTAAAAATAGAACGGAACTAGAAAGAAGCTGTCAGGGGAAAGGGCTCTTAAAAGTCAGTGTTTTTTAAACCAAGGGTGCAATCACCTCTATCTGTGAGAGGGCTGAGCTCCAGCTCTGTACAAGCACTTTTAAAGTACATTAAGGCTCTCGCTAGAGTCAAGTATGGATACGTAACAGAGTTGTTACTTTGACTAGGTATTTATCATGTGAATCCATAAAGTTTGGCCCCAGCATCACATACATTGATCTATTGGATGCTACTGCTTCGACTTGCAAGGTGTTTCAGGATTAACTTAACAGCAACATCAAACACATCTGGAAGACCTCTAAACCTTTTAGATCAACCCCAGATAGAAGTTCTGATCAGTTCCTTCCTTTTCCAAATAGTGCCTTCAATAATCTAAAGAACTGAAGGCCAAAAATTGTTTTGAATTTTGCAGATGCAAAAGTAGAAAATATTTGCAAGAAAAGCAATGACAACATAAAGACTAGCAGTCTTATTTATATACAAAGATAAAAAGAAATATCTGTTTTATTCAAAAGGCATAGGATTATCACAACAAAGTCACATCTCCTCGTGTACTCATTCTATTTAATTTTTGTATGTAACTCAAAGACTGAAGGAAGGGGGGATCAGTCTCACCTTCATTGATTGTGCCTCCTTCTAATCAGGTACCCTGCCTCTTTTTCACACAAGAACATACAGCGATGTCTGAGTAACAAACAATGCAGAGCAATGCTGCTTCTTTAAAACTTAGATTCCCCCAGTTTTTTTTTAATGTCATGGATGTTTTTCTATTGCTGTCAGGCTTTATACATAATTGATTTACAAAACCTCTGATTTGATATTAGATTGACTGGACAGTGTCTGACATAATGAGTAAAATATAAAAAGCAGCAACTGATTACAGTCTTGGCATGCAGACCCGAGCTTGACTGGAAGCTGGAAAGAGAGAAGTGCTTCCCCTCCACAGAACTGTGGCCTCTTGGGGTGTTTCAGACTTGGCTCTACTCAGAAACGCCAATAAGGGCACACTACTCACTGCATGTAGCTACTGTCATTTCTGCTCCACAGAGGTAAAAATCGAGAGTCTTCTCCATTGATTTCTGGGTGGCAGAGGGTTTGCACAGAGTTAACTAAAGCCTGCAAACTTTTAGACCTGACAAGGGCCAGAAAATCACTCAGCTTTCGTCTCAGATGCAGTGGGACTGGTCTCCGATGCTCTGGGCACTGGACAAGTCATTTAATTTAAGAAATGAGCCTATTTGATAAAAGGCTTTGAGAGACAATAGAAAGCCAAAATCCAAGAACATATTTGCAAGTTGTTTAGTCAGACTTTTTTTTTTTTGTGTAAAGGGTTTTGGGGCTCAGCCCACAGCCCTTCTCTGATACACATCTCTCATGACCTAGAAAATTTCTTCCCATTGCACAGATGCTCTATTGCTTCTCAGTTTATTTATTAATACTTCCAAACCCCAAATTTTAAACTATAAATTATTCTTATATTTGTCCAAATAGATATTTTTCTAAATACTATGAAATGCCAATAATAGATATGTAATGTAAACGTAGACAAAGAGAATTCTGTGTATGATAGCACTAAACAGTCTTGGTGCAAATAGAATGAAAGAAGGAAAAAGGAAGAATTAGGAAGTGGATAGGCTTGCAACAGCTTTCCCAAAGTTATTCACGGACCATAGCAAGTAACATATGTGTAGTTCAACTCAGCAAGAAATGGCCTACTCCAGTGCAGAAAATACAGCTGCCCCAGGAATGCAGCCCAAACCTGTTCCACCTGCATGGAAAGGACAACCTCCCTAAGGCCCTGGCTGCTTCTATACACAGCCAGAACCACCTCAAAAAGACAAATGGAGAAGCCATGCACTTTATACCTGACTGTGGATAAGAATATCAGAATTTCTGATTGCAACTCATGTTTTCTGACATTGCCCACATGTGGTGTGCAATTTTCAAATACTTAAAATATTCTTGGAAAATTATTATGTTTTTTTTCCCAAATGGGTAGATATTTTTCCATTGTAGAAACAGAAAAGTAAAATTTAACTCCCTACCTTGATTACATTTTTCCGATCCAGTCTGTCTTCATGCTTTTGTAGTCAATCCATGCTCCAATTCTGATTTAGGCAAGAAGCTGAAACTGGGTTAGAAACACATTTTTTTTCATCCTTCCACAAAAACCTTAAGCAAGTATGCACAGCCCCAAGCAGTTACATCACAGGAAATGAAACTCATCTGTGAGCCCAATATATGGAGCTGGAGTAAGATTCTCAGCAGCTGCAGTTTAATGATGAAATAATTGAAAATATAAAAATCAAACACTTTACCTTTTGCAAAGACAACATTTCTGAAAGTTTTGTTTTCCCAATGTTTTTACGTTTTGATATTCTTATGCTGATATATCTTTTGTGAGAATAAAACTGAATTTTGGATCAGTTTTGATTTCTAGATACCTTCCTATGCTGAATGGCATTCAAAAAATTTAAGTTTATATACAGAACAATTTTTGTGAAATTGTCTGTTTTCCATCAGCTGCATCAGAATGTTTGTGCTAGCTTTTCTTTTGAGTTTTATTACATTTTTCTGAATAACTCTCAAGCTTCCTTTTCTCCAAAGATTAACACATCTCTCGTGAAATTATAGTATCCCAAAGGAGATAATTTAATTACCTGCAATTCTGCCTTTTTTTTGTGAGATTTCATTAACAAGCTCCTCCTTTTCACTCACAGCTCCTCCAAACTAAAATAAAAGTGCTTAAGTAGGTAGTTTTAGTCGTGATGTTTTGATTCCAGAACTGATTTGTTGGAGGGTGTAGTGGTTCTGTACAGTTGCCTTTCTTTTAGTATTAATTCTAAATAATCTACTGTGAAAAACTCTCACAATTTATCACAGTTTCTGCCTGTGGCATTTCCCTTTAGCCCAAGGATAAATCTTTCTAACTCTGGCAAATGTCAGGAATGCTCCTGTGATACAGGTGATCCTACAATAATAAAAATCAACAGCTAAAAGCAGACTTTATTGTATTCATTATGATACTTATAGCCTGTAATAAATTTTCATCTCATTCTTATTTAACAAAGGCTATATATTACTATCCTGCATATCACTATGACCAAAACCAGAAGACCATCTTGAGTTATGATATGCTATACACATAATCATTTTTACAATAAAGCGAAATGAAGAAGTTATCATATTGAAATCATACCTAAAACAGTGAAATCAGTGTTAATATTTTTTATATCATTTCAAGGATTTGTACCACAGGAAAGACAAAAGAAATTTAAAGTCTTTAATCAGAGTTAGATCATTAAATATCAGAAGGCAAGAGCAAATTAACCAAATATTTTTACAAATACCTCAGGAATACACAACCCACCTCACCTTTGCCAGAATCAGACCCATCATCATCCTGACAGCCACCAGCAGCTGGCTGGTCTTTTTCAGTTTCCCAGGTTACTGGCAGTGATTTTGTTGAAGTCAGTCGTGGCCACTTTGCCAATGTGTAAAGTTTGTCTCTTGTCTGTAACATGCTAAACAAAACTTCAGCACACATGGACATTGTGAGGTCACATAGCATACATAGTGCCAGGCTAAGGAACATAGAAAATGAATACTTCTCAACTTCCCAGTCTCTTACTGTATCTATCTTTGTTTTCTGGTACTCTTTTTGCTGGGCAGAAATAATATTATTTTAGTTTCATGAAGACTACATTAAAAGAGCTGCACTAGCATGTTTCTATGAGCTTCCTACCCCCCCACAAATAAACAAGATCCAAAGCTTTCCTTTGAAAAAAGAGAACTGTTCCCAAACATGTTTCTCAGGACTATCCCCAATCATGTCAAGCATCATCCAGAATGCCAAAGAGGAATTACTTGTTATTTTGTTTCCCATTCCTGAGAAAACATTGCCTTCCTCTTTGCATCAAGGAAACCCTTATTTACAACTGCAGCTCTGTTGATTTCTCTCACTAGAAGGTTTATATATGAGAGGAGCAGCTTAGCCCACTACTTCTGTCACTAACATGCACTGTTCCAAGAACACAGACTATGGAAACAAAGCATTGCATAGAAGAACTTCCTTTGATTTTTGTCATCTTTGAGCCAGTACTTAACCATCATCACATTTTTAGATCTGTCACTGGATACTTCTGAAGTACAGAAATAACTGCATTTTCCGAGTTGTTGTGTGTGCAATGTGTTGACTCCAGTCTGGAAAACCACCCTGCCAGAACAACTCCAAAGGGAGTATGCAAATCCTTTTTAGTAACACTGTTCACCATAAAACATCAAAACACTATCTGAATACATCTGGGAGATGAACAATAATTTCGTTCTGGTCAGGCTAATCTCTAGTCTTTAGTATAAAATCACATCTACACAAGTGAGATCAGAAATAGTGTATGCAATGAGCAAGAAGCACTTCAATGAGAACTTTTAGAGGTGTCTATATTTTGCTATTAAAATCATTAACAGACACACAGTTTACAGGGAAATTTGTAATTTTTCCCATAACATTTTTTATCAGAAGGTCACAGTTTATACCAAAGCTACTTTTAGAAGCACATCTTTTACACTTCTTATTTCACAGCAAAAAAAAGGGCATGATGACACTGACTTCAGAAATCTTCTCCGTTCTGGAGTTCGACCAAATATTAGAGAAGCTGATGATTGCTTAAAGAACCATTTGTTTTTAATGATGGTCAAATATTTCAGGGCGAGTTTCTCTAGAATTCAAATATGATTAAAATTGCAAATCTGTTTAAGAACATCAAATAACTCAGCTTGCCAATTAAGACAAATGGATATTGCAACACAGCACACTTAATCTTACGAGAATTCAGCCACCAGGTTTACTTCATAGCACATAGCACACTTCTAGGTTATACCTTTTTCCCAGAGCTGATGTTTGACTTGGACGTCACCAGACCAGCAGCCTGGAATGTTGTACATTTTACCAGTTACTTCAACAGTACAAATCCCCACCAAAGATATACTTTCTCACCAGTTATGGCATTGTGCCATCACCAAATATTAACCCTAAGAGCTCTTGGAACCACTTTGGTTTTATTGTCATTAACAATTTGCCTTTGTGGAAGCTGTACACGCATCTCAGTGACAAAACACTAGATCTTTCCTATTCCCACAATAGACTTGTTATGGATAAAGCAATTAAAAGATCATTTATCCATCCTGAGCATTTACCAAAAACCCCCTCCTGCTGATTCTTTCAATATTCCAAGTACAGATTCCCTCTCTTACCAAGAGGCTTAGGAAACAGCATCCTGTGATTGGAAAAGGCCAGGTTCAGTTCCCAGGACAGCTGCCTGCTCTCTGCATGACCTCAAGGAAGTCGCTTGTCCTAAAAAATGTCCAGTGACTCAGGAATGTCAAACCTGGCATTTCTTCAGTATAGTTTTCAGAAACCATTCATTTCATTTAGCAATACAGGTAAGTTCTCTACCATCTGGGCAGGAAAACAAGAAGCAGGAAAGGTAGAAAGTCCTGGGTGCCTCAAGCCAGGTCCTCCAAAAACAGTTTTGAGGCCCTGAATCTCTTTGTCATTCTCCTCAATCTATAAAATGGAGACAAGAACATTTTCCTTCTGCCCAGGGATTGTGAGGATAAATACATTCCTGTTTGTGAGGCACTCAGATAAGATAGCTAAGGGAGCTATGTAAGTTGATAGATTCCTTGATCTTAAGGAACTGTACTCTTGAAAGAAGCAGCTTGACTGAGTTATAAATGTCCGTATTATTCACAATAAGAAACTGCCAAAAGATAAAAAACATTCTAATGATATTTGAGAGCAGGAACTCCCCTTCGCCCCCTCATACTTTGAGGACTCTGTCCCTTTGGAAATGGTGTGCTTTTCAGTGAGGAGGATTCCCTATTGTTTTCTTCCCTATTCTTTATAATGTAAATGTAACCTCATTTATTTATTTATTTTGTCTCCCAGGCCTCTTTTCATCTGGCAAGATGGTGGAGGAGGGGGGTGGAGGGAAGAGGAGCTGAAGGAGGGGGGCTATTTAATAATGTCCTATTAATCGCAGAGCACTATCAGCAGGCTTTAACCCTGTTCCAATTCTTTGATTGCTTTTTAGGGATTAGAGCAAACTTCATTGTCATCCATTGCATTGCAAATAGGTAAATTTGAGTGATATGTACACAAAATATAGATAGGTGGATAGTGCATCAATCTATGTGCAGAGTATATACATGCATTTATATAGCTTGTACACACACACACATATAAAAATAAGCTACATCTCCCTGTATGCCTAAGAGAAAAATCAAATCAAGGCACGGAGAAACTGAAAAAAAAAACCCCTACATGTATCATTCACCTGATTTCAATTGTGACTCCCTTTGAACCTCGGCCAAATCATTTTGTACATTAAAAATTGGTCAGGGATGATAAGATTCCATTTTCATGGTTGGTAATGCAGAACCGGTGAAAGAATACAATTACAGACCCCTGAGTAAACTCTGCGAATGTCAACTTGATGTAAATGATCAAGTGTCGACAAAGGGCTGGTGGGAGGGGGGGCAGGCAGAAATGGAGGGGAAAGAGAAGCAGAGGGAGAGAGAAAAAGAGGCTTCAACTTCTTCAGCAGTCTCACCCAGTGACATGCCAGCATCTTCCAAGTCCCAGACATTTGGGACCCGACCTTTCTGAGCCGACATGGGGCCCCCAGTCTCCCACGGCTGCCACCACCATTGCCCACCTCCACGCTGTGTTGGGGTGGTGACACAAGTGACCTGCCCCTGCCTTCAGCAGGCCAACAAAAGCAAGCAGCCAGCACAAAGAATTCTTGCAAAACAATAGCATGCCTCCACAAAAATCCTGCAAGAGCCCAGCACTCAGGGTTTGTATTGAGAGACTGTCAGGCCCCGACCCCTGCACAGAGCGGCTGTGGGACTGCAGGTGTGGATCCCCAGGGTCACCCCCAGCCCTCCTGGCTGCCTTCCTGCCCCGGCCCCACCATTTCCAGGGCTCCAGGCAGCCCTGCTTGCTGCTCTCTGCCTTCTCTGTGAGCACTAAGTTGATGCCATAGCAACTTCTTCTCTTTTTATATTGAGCTGACATGAGAATCTGAGGGCGAATGTTGTGACCAAGATGTGCAGAGCTCAAGGAGAGAAAAGGAGGCAGAAGTGCTCATCACTCAACAGAGAGAGCAATGGTTTAAAAGTTGCCAGACCATGATCTCTGTATTCCTTGCACGTCATGATTCCCCAAGGCAGCAGATAAATCCCTTCTCTTACAGGCAGGTAAACTGAGGCACAGAGAAAGTAGAGCACTGACTTAACTGTGTTCCCAAAATGAGTCTTGAGCTGAGGGCTGACTGCCAGGTGCCTGTTTCCTCCAGCTTTGAGCTGACCACCAGCCCATGCTGCCCCTTGGTGATAAGGAGAGAGTTCATATCTAGGTCATGGCCACACCTCATCTGGTCCCACATTGCAGTGAGAGGAACAAGACTGCAGTGAACTTCTACATAACTAAAAGTCTTTTGCCATTCGTGAGCTGAAAATAGGAGCGATATTTCCATTTATTTTAGAATTATCACCTGAGCTGATTAAAGTGATTATCAACTTCAGTTGTTCTTTACAATGTCGTTTCTGTTTCACATTTCCAGTGTTTTCCCTGTGTGCACTGCATAAATTATTGAAACATTATTTTATTTATCCATCCCCTTGTGACAGAAATAGGTTCTCTGAAAGCAAATCTTGTCCTAATCAGTTTTGTTTTTCTTGGTTTCTCTCCTCAATATTGCCACAGCTTTCGGGTTAGTGAACACTAGTTTGCTTTTGTGGAGAACAAAAAGCACTGTAGGCTGATAAAGACAGGCTGCTAAATTTAAGGTTATTCCAAAGTACATCATTGGCTAGGAAACAATAGGCCTGTAAAACTTTTAGCAAGCTGGATGGGAAAAGAAGAAAATACACTGAAGATAGACAGGAGGGGGCTTGCCTAGACCCCAGCAGCCCAGTTTCCCATTGAGACCTAACCTCAGCACAAAACTTTCTTGGTTCACAACTACCTCCGGAATTGGCCATCAAGAATATGAGACAGTGAAATAAGCAAACCCCAGGGTGCTGAAATATGGGCTTAGGTTTATATCTTATATAAAAACAGCAGACTAGTACTGTCCCTTCCTACCCTGTACTCAATTCTTTTTATACACTAATACATCAATACAAAGCACACACTTAAAATGTTGCGCTTTTTTCTCTTTCTGAGTGTTATGCGTGCCATCCTAATTACAAGCAAAATAAAATTAAGCAATGATATGCACACGAGTTCCTACTAAAAACAAATATCATAATCAAGTTTGATGTAAACGTGACACAAGCTGCTTAGCTGATAAGGGGTCTAAACTCTAGCTAACTACCTGTACTTTAAAATTAGCTCTGCTCAAAATATCTCAAGCAATACTATTAAAGAGTCAAGTGACGTTTAGAATGTTAGCAGGACTGTTCTGGTTTTGAAGCACAGTTTCAAATAAAATGAATTTTAAACAGTTCAAAACGTTGCAATTTCTCACCTGCACATATGGCTTATGACAAATTTGAATACTGAGTGTTATCTGAATCTTAAACTCTGAACCAGTGTACACAAATACAGTTAGGGGGGTTGGGCACTGCAGTCAAATCTATTTGCTTCTCAGGCTAAAATTATTTGAACAGTTATTATTTTTTTCCTTTTCCTTCCCTTGATTCTACATTCATGGTTCCCCCAAATGACACAAAATTATATCTTGAATTTTTCCTCCCCGTTACAAAAAATAGACTGGACTAAACCCATTAACTGGGGGAGTTGTCAATGCACATCATCCTTTTTGACAAAATTTATTTCCTGTTGCCAGTCTTTGCAGATAATTACAGAAACTTAAACGTAGTTTGTCTTTACTGAATGTAAGGAAATGACAACCTTTCTTCTATGTCCTACTCATAGAATGAGAAAGATCTCAGTTAACAGGGATTAAATCTACATGGCATTCTTATAATATACAGCATGATCTGTTTCAGCAAATGTAGAAATGACCATTTTTATCTAACATTGCTGAAGCATTCCAGATTTGACATAAAAAAGCCACAGCTCTAATATTAGATTTAAATAGTGCAAATTACAGCACATGTTAAATAACTATTCCCTTGTGTATTTATAGCTTTAGGTTCTGAACTTGCTGTCTTGCATATTTTTCAGACAGTCATTTTTAAAAGTTTTCAGTCCCTTATTTAATTATTATTATTTTTAACTATATATTCACTATTATTGATAATAATCAACATATTGTTGCCACACTAAAGATGATTTACAAATATTGTTTTGCTAATAAATGTGGTGGAAGGGTTTATTCTTTCAAGATACTCAAGATACATACATACATATGGCAAATATTTTTTCAACTAAATGGTTTCTTTTGGCAATTCAAATCCATTTTTTTCATTTTTAGGGTTTTTTTTTAATACACATGCTTAATTTAGAAAGCAAAAAGCTAAATTAATACTCTTTGTACAAAAGAAAATGAGGAAAGATATTACTCCAGTCTGATTTGCCAATTACAGTTTTGTAAGTAGTTGCTATCCTCTTTATTTGAACAATTCTGAGGCAATTTTTTTAGGGAATACAAATATTTCATGCAGATGAGTGGTACACCTAGCAACAGAAACACGCAGCAGCAAAACTTAGTAATCAGAGCGAGCCCAGAGGAGAGCCACAAAGTTGATTAGGGGGATGGAGCATATCTCCTATGAGGAAAGGCTGAGAGAATTGGGACTGTTCAGTTTGGAGAAGAGAAGGCTTCAGGGCGACCTAATTCCAGCCTTGCAGTACCTAAACAGTGCCTACAGGAAAAATGGAGAGAGACTATTTACAAGAGCATCTAAACACAGGACAAGAGGGAATGGCTTCAAACTGAAAAAGGGCAGGTTTAGATCAGATACTAGGAAGAAATTCTTTACTCTGAGAGTGGTAAGGAACAGGGACAGGTTTTCCAGAGAAGGTGCAGTTGCCTCATCCCTCATTCATCCAAGGCCAGGCTGGATGAAGCTTTGAGCAGTCTGGTCTAGTGGAGGGGGTGGGGAGCAGGTTGGAACAAGATGATCTTTAATATCCCTTCCAACCCAAGCCATTTTATCATTTGTGGAATCACCCTGCCTACTATAGCTAGAAGAATAGCAATTAAAACCAGTAAGCAATAGTTGCCTACACAAGACAAAATGACAAGCCAAGCTGAAACTGTACAGATATGGCAATACCCAGAGGATAACGTATAAAGTTTTGTTTTTTGGGCAATGACTGCCTGAAATGTCACTGACTTTTGGGTGTTTTGACTTTAGGAAGGATACAAAAATAATTTTGAGGCTTTCTACAGCAACAAAAAAAATCTTGTTTTTACCCGTCATCCACATTTCTATTTGAGACAGAGCTTTTAAAATCTAGATTAGAATAGTTAATCAGTTACCATAAAATAGTATAAAAATCATCTTAAAGAAGTAGTATTGTTATAGAACTACATTTAGCCATCAAGTTTTCAGTAATCTGTACCTTGCAGTACTAAATACATTATCTTCTAGTTTCCATAATGGAGGGACAAGTTTCTCTAGCTGGTTTTAGTGAGGAAGCAATTTTTATATGTACACCTCTGCAGCTGAATACAGGAGCAGTATAACAAGACAAGTGGAAGGGTTACACATCCTGCTGATCTTTATTATTATTAACAATTCAGGAGTCAGAGTCAGTTTTCAGTGCTAAATCATTCTAAATCTTTTTTACATGAACAGTATATGGATATATATTTTTTTACCAAGCAAAATATTCCCCACTATTAAGAAAACCCAGAAGATGAGTAACAGATGAGTTCCATGATAGGATACACAAGAGGCCCTGTCTCACTGCCTACAAGCCAGCAGTCCTGGTACTCTGGTGTTTGTCTTCAGCCCCTCAAAAGTAGAGCACTTCTGAAGTGCAACACAGAATCTTGAAGGAAGAAACACTAACAGAACTGAGTTCCCTATTGGTTCTGTGGCTGACACGCGGGAACGCACAGACACAGGCATGGCTTCAGTAATATTAAGCCGACGGCAAGGAGTTGAGAAGGGTCCTTGCTTAGAGTTCCACAGAAAGAAGTTTATTGCTACAGCTTGTGAAGTGTTCTAGAGGCAAATTACCCCAAGCACGGGACAGCTCAGGCTTAAGAACAGGGGTGTGGCTAACACCAGGAGCCAACCAAGGAAGCTGAACTGGGGTGCATTTCCATAACCCAACCAGGCATCCTGGGAGAGGCTTCTTTCCTTCACCATAGCCCATAAGTCTTTGGCACCAGAGACTGTCTCACCAAGAGCCCTCTCTGTCTCTTGTAGCACAGGTCAATTGGCCACCACACAGAACAATCTCTGTCACTTCTCAAATAATGGGAATATATAAAGGGAATATAATGTATTTAACTTCCTATAAAGAGGCTGGCTTATCTGGAACACCTACAGTGAGCCACACAGTGAAGCATTTGTAATAGTCAAACACAGAGGCTTAAGATATAAGGAAAGGAAATGGTCCATGAAAGACTGGTCTACAGAGTTAAATCCCTAAACTGGACTCACCTCGCAGCCAATTTGGAAAACAGATTTCAGGTCAGGAAATAGTAGGGAATGAGTTTAAGTGAATGTCAAACCCACTAACCCTTCTCCACAAGAGGAGAAAAAGTAATTCATGAAATCAGCAAAGGATTAAGGCAATTCAGGTACCTCTACAATGCTAAAGATAAGCTCAGAAAAGTTCAGAATGTACCCTTGGGCACTGGAACCCTGATAGTCCACACTCATTGATAATTATCTCACCTTTGGGTTTGGTTTTGTTTTGTTTTGTTTTAGACCCTCATCTCTCTTTTCAGGAAACAAACATTACCTGGATCTCAGGATAATTCCCTACATGCATCACTCCCAAAATGTAATATGTCCAAGACTATCCCAAATCCAGCATTTCCTATCCTGCGAAGTCCACCAGAACCACTGTGGGAAGGTTCATGCCTCAAAAGCCACTTTACATAATTTAGTTATACCATTCCTCCTCCTCCAGAAGTACATATAGACCTCTCCTTGCTGGTCCACCAGTATCTTCAGAAGACACTCAATAGGATATAAATCATAAACTCTGTTACAAAGGTTTGGAGGTCAGTCTCTGTGTGCCCCTCTCCCAAACAGAATGTTCCAGATCTTTCCATGTCTCCCTCACCACAAAGCCCTGGGTTACTGTAGCTGTTGAAACAACCAAGCACTGAACCAGGGCAGACACAGGGTCTCCCATCAGAAAGTTTCCACCCTCCAACAGAAGAAGATATATGAGGCTGGCTTTAAGTTGATCTCTTAGCTTAAAGGACCATTGCTTCTAAGGCTATGGCTTCACTCAAGAATTGAAACTTTAAAAATTTTTTTATTCTTCTTGAGTCACCCATACTCACACAGTAGCTTTGCCACACTGCCAAGTTACACCCAAATTGATACATGAATTAATTTAATACACTTGTGCTATCACTGCTGTCTCCCAAAGAAATCAGTACAGGTACTAAAAGGAAAGGGCATTTCCCACATAGGATCTACCACTTCAAATACATTTGATTTTTGATTCAAAACAACCTTCAGGTGTCAGTGCAAAACCACTCTTTTCTGTATAGCTCATTGGCAAAAGATGAGCAAAGAAATGGTTGGAAGGATCTCTGGTGGTGATTTGTTAATAATTTTGATTAAATTTAGTGTAGTCACATGGTTGCCGTTGCATTTTTATCCATGGATAATTATGGAGTCTGCTCTTTTTATGAGATGTATTTTTAAGAGTTTATCAGTGGCTTGGGATGAGTGCTCTTTTGTTTAGTGATGTATAAATTTGAATAATGATAAATAACAAAGTGAAAGAGAATGAGGGAAGGGAGGAGACTGAAGTCTGGGAAGATGCCTCACTATGTATGTCTGCTGCATTTGATCACAGCGTAGATGATACAGCAGTGGGCATTATAGAAAGCCCCAGTATAAATCAGATTAGATAAATATTAATTGCCATGTACTAACTGTGCACTTTACTGGAGTATATTGATGTTTTCAGTCAAAGGCTCATGTTATTAGCATACATTTAATGATCAGTCACTTCCGTTTATGCAGTTCTAGTGTTTTGCTGAGCAGACACCAGAAAGCAAGGCTGTGTTGGTGCACAGGGACACTGCCCTACAGCGACATACGGGTTCACACTGGCTCTCCCCAGTGCTGCATCTTGTCAGCCTCACACTGTGGGGCACCACTCTGCTTCCCCATGGGGCAGCCCAAGCTACAAACACCCTACAGACTGACACTTCTCCATCAGAGACTATGGGGGGGAGGAACTTGTCATTGAGGATGTACCATATAATCTCAGTACTACCACAACAGCTAAATATTTGGCATTTTGTCCTTGCTGCACTAGTTGTGGTGTTGAGAAACTCTATGGCTTGTTGGACCACTATTAGTTACACCTAGGCACTTGCAAGGATTTGCACTCACCTTCATAAAAAGACTGAGACAGGACTTCTCCTCTCTATTTATTAAAATAAAGTATTAATAAAAAAAGTTGTTCCTATTCGGAATCAAACAACTGCATTCACCACAAAGTTAAATTTGGGGGTAAATTTGAGGCTAACCATCAACATTAAAATAATACTGATTTGAACAATTTTGATGTGTTAAAAAACCTTCTTAATCATACAAAAATTCAAAGAAAAGAAGGTATGCAAAAATGAAAAAAAGCCTAAGTGATTGGTTAACATTGAAGAAACTACAAGAAACCTACCCCCTCTTCTGTCAAAATGTCATTAAACCAAGACATTACTATGGAAAAGCCTGATTTTGACAAAGCTGCACTTTCCACTAGTAAAAGATCATTTAAGGATTTTTTCTCGTTATTAATAAAAATAACGAGGTGTTCTCTTCCAAACTACTTGGGTACATTTGAGGAAAGTTATATTACTTTTAGGACTGTATGAAGCAAAGTGTTTTGCAGCTGTTCTGTACTATTACTCACCACAATTAAATCATGCAGTAATGAGTGCAGATGTCACGCATTTATTTGGGGTTTATTATGAACTTGTGCTGTGGGTCCGTGCTTTGTACCAGAGGAGTGAAAGCCGTGTTTCAGCGCTGCTTTCTGTGTTTCACCGTGGTTGTTTGGCTGTAGGTGCTCATGCCTGCTCTGGGGTGGGCACACAGCTGTGGTGAGAGCACTGCACTGTCTGCGTGCTGAGTACAGCCTGCTCTGCTTTTATGTGTAAACATGGAACGTGCCACCACACTTCGTGGCTGTGCCGAACGCCTTTAATATATGTTATGACAACGCTGCATTGTGCTCAGTATTATTGCAGCTCACTCTGTACTGTAGGCATGAATTTAGCTGTGTGATTATGCTATAATATCACTGGGCTCCGCGCTGCCCAGTGTGCCAGGCTCACATTGTGTGCTGTGTGTTATAATAATAATGTTGACAGGGCTGAATGGCAGCGCTCGGCACTTTGCAGCTCTGCTGTGCTCCTGCAAGGTGGTGCTGGGGCTTTGTGCCGTGCCAGGCTGGGTGAGGGTGGCATGGAGGGCTCCTCACTTGCCTTGTGAAGATGTGCAGAATTAATGTTATGTAATCTGCACTTTGTGGGTTTTTCGCATTAATGTTGTGTGCTCTCTGCTGCTTGATTGTGGGGTATTAATGTCAAAATCTTCCATGATCTACTGCCATGTGGTTGTGGTGGAGCCTCTGATAAAATCGTGGCTTTTCTTAATAATGCAGAATTTTAAGAGACAACAAAATGCATAGGAATTGTTCTATATTAAAAATGCAGCATTATTGTATAATTACAATATTTGCATCATGCTAAACAGATTGGCTGGGTTATTTCAGATTCTTTAAAGTCGGGATGGCATCAGGCCTACAGTATTTCTAAACTGTTTTGCCCGTCTGCAGTTGTATAATGAAACACCACAAATTTTACCCAGCAATACTTGTGCTTTCTAAGTGCTGCATTATGAGCATAAAATTACCAAATGCACTGAACACACTTACCAACACTGAACTCAAATCCCTTATCTCTCACCCACAAATTAAGTCTCCACAGATCCTTTTTTACAATGCTGAAGTAATAAATACATATATATTTATTTCTACAACCATTTTAAGAAATTAGAAGAAAACCCACACAGTAGTTTAGCAGTTAATTTACAACAGCACAGCCTCTTGAGCAAGTATGTAAAACAAACACACATCATTTATTTCCCTCATTTGAAATCCCTGCTCCCTGACAAACAGACAGACAGACTCATACACACAGATCACTACAGCCCAAATTGGACATCAGAGAAGAAACTAGGACTTCTTTGCTATCATCCATGATTGCCCTGAGGGTTGAGGAGTGGCCAATTTACAGCATGAATATAGTCTGGGGATACATGAATCATGAATCATGTTTGATGTATGGAAAGGCACAGTCACTCTGAAAGGCTGCAAATGCAGTCATCTGCTTTTTAAGTGAAAAAAAAAATGCTTTCAAAACAACAACAAAACCAGAGAGATGAAATACCTGGGAAATATTATTTAAAAGACACCATCTTTGCTTTTTTTGTTTTTTAATTGGGTTGGAAGGGGTTACTTCATTATGCAGCAAATTAGAAAATTCATAATTTATCATTGCACCCAGTCGAAATGCCACCCAACTGAGTCGCACCCCTGTGAAAACCATCACATAGTAACAAACTGTCAAAGCCTGCTGCAGCCAACGGGCAAAATTAATATGCAAATGTATGCAAGAAATTAAAAAGCAGAATTACCCAGGCAAATGAGGTAGCTATACTTGAATTGTTAGAATTATGAATAATTACTGCGAATTTTCTGCTCCTAATATAACTTGTTTTTTGATAAACAAAGACTTAATTATCGAGATGCGCTGGAGAATTTCCGTGGCGCTCATTAATCTTGCAAAAAAAACAAGTCCCTGGTGCCCAAACCGTAATGAAGAGCGCGTGCCCTGAATCTTCAGAAAGATCAGAGGCACCAGGGTGCCAGGGCTAGAGAAAAAAAATGACAGTGCCAATGTCCCCTCCTGTACCCTGGAGTGTCATAACGTCTTCCACTAACTATCAAAGGGACTTATTTATGCCAGCAGCTGAGCTATAAGTCCAATTTACGATGCCTTAAGCAGTGGTGAAATGATCTGTTGATGTGCTATGGAAATGCCATCTTGTAGTAGCTCGATTTGGTCCCAGTGATACCAACACGATGAGGACCCTCCGCTCCTCTGTTAATGGATGCAGCATGACAGACCATAATACACAAGAGGGACAATCTTTTAGGACCGGTCTCAATGGTCCTCCATTAATCTTGGTTCTGCAGCGCTGTGGTGTCCATGGGAACAAGGGCATTATCATAAGCACTGGTTTTAAATGTTCCCATTAGGGATTGCAATACAGGGGAGAGATGCATGGGGTGAGAGGGCTAGGGGAGACAGTCCACTATTAGTTTACACTATTTTTTATGACCTGGATTTGAACCATAATGGGTGGCTCGGAGAATTTTCTCTTCCTAAATAACATAAAGAAAACAACAAAGGAGGAAGCAGCTAAGTGTACAGCGTGGTGCACTGCTGCATGTTCGTCTTCTCTGTTTTTACAGCAAGAAAATCAGCTTGGCCCTGGTGGGCTGAGATAATTTACCATGAGAAAGCAAAGGGAAAATAACCCCAGGTACTCTCAGCACAGACCAAATCGAACCCGCTGTGAGCTTATTATTACTTAAAAACTGGCATCTAAGTGGAAATGACTGACTCTCTGTCATTATCCCTATTACCACCATGATAAACCCAAGCAGATGATAAGGCAAAATTACAAAACATCAGTTCTGGAGCTCGGAGGCTACTTCAGAAGCTCAAGGCAGACTGCGTTTTCAAATGCTTCCTTCTCTACATTCAAGTCCCCAAATTTCCTGATGCCTTGACAGAACCATTTCACTGCATAGGCAAATTGTCACCTTTTAAACCAGGGCATCTGTCATTTTTATACAAGGGTCTTCCACTCAGTCATTCTCGCGCTTAATCCTCCAATTTCTCTACACATACAGAGCGGCTACAGCACCGTAACGTTTGAAATTTCATTCTCACAGCCTGCATTACACTCAGAAAGGGGAAGGATGGGGTGACAACTGCCTCACAGCTGACAGAAAGGACACCCCTTCTGACTGCTGGGCTATATTTTTTTAATCAGCTGGAAGAGCAGCTTGCCTGGGGAGGAATGGAACTTCAGAGTGAGAAGAGGGGCTCAAGCAAAGAGTACAAAAAGGTGCTTCCAATATCTTCCACCATCCTCTCATCCTTCACATTACTGTGGCCAAGAGAAGTGAATTTTTCCCACATATTCCTTCTGTCTCCTTCTTCAGCCTCTTGCTACAGAGGGGTGACTGGCACATCAGCATGGAATGCTGACTTCTCCAGCAGCTTCTTCCTGGTGCAACAGAGCTGGAGGGGACCCAGAAAGCAAAGCGTTGCCTAGGTCTGAGCACGTTACATCTGGCTTAGCAGGCTGATAATTCACTTCACTGGTTGTCTGTAAAAAGGGGTTATTACAAAAGGAGCAGTAATTGTGTCTGACATGGTTGCCTACCTCCATGCTGCTCAGCAAGCAGGACAGCTGCTAAAGTTCTTACCAATAAAAACTTTCCTTTTCCTCCTAGAGATGGTGGAGTTTAATGTTCCAGTCCTGATAGTGCCCAGGCAAGGTTCCTACAAAGCATTTCCCAGTTACAAGTAGTGGTGTCACAGCCCTTGTGATTACTGTTAAGACCCTGGGCTGAGTCATGTGCCCCCTGGGGCAGTGCCCCAGACCCCACCACCTGATGATGTGGGGCTATGAAGGTAGCTGTCATCTCCTTCTATTTCAGATCATAAGAGAAGGAGAATCATGCACCTGTCGACACTAAAACCTGCTTCTCAGCTAATGGCTGCACTGTAAGTCTCAGCTTTTCATGGTGATAAAACCTCAGGAGTAATAATCCCATATGGTATCAGCCTTTGAAAAAGCCTCCAAGAAATAAAATTTCCTTCAAGACTGGTTTCTTGTTTTACCAGAATGCTTCAGTACAAATCACTGAGTCTTTCCTCCACCTCCTTCATGCACATGCACGGTGAAGAGATCCAAGTGTGCAAGATAGAAATTATTATTACTATTATTATTATTATTATTATTATTATTATTATTATTTTTATTGGCCAAAGACTCCACAGTTTAGATTCTTTACAATCAGTCTTTGCTTTTAGTGAACTGGGAAGGGCTATAAAATATCCTCTGCAGAGGCTGGGGCACCAGTTACAGAGAACTCCCCTCCTCTTTCCCATAATTACCACATCCAGGCAGCACACCAGAAAAAGATCTACATATATATGTGTGTATGTGTGTGTATTTATGTAAATATATATGAATATATGTATGTTCCTGACAGATATGGGTGCATAAAGAAGGGTGGGCATGCAAGATAAAAGAGGGCTTCTCAAAATGCCTTTTGCAAGCTATTGCAACAGGACCTGGCTAAAAAACCAGAGAAATTACTTTACAGTAGAAGACATTGTGAAAAGGCAAGCAAAGATTCCAGGTCCATATGAACATGCTACTATGGCTAGGTATGTATATACCTATATGCAACTCCAAACCTCTCAAAGAAATGTAAATATTTTCAATCCAGGTCAGTGTGCTACCATGGCAGAACTGCACGCACACCATGTGCACCTTTCTGACACAACAGTTGTTCAGCTTGCTACAGAAATCCC
This sequence comes from Monarcha castaneiventris obscurior, assembly GCA_026261815.1. Taxonomy (NCBI): domain Eukaryota; kingdom Metazoa; phylum Chordata; class Aves; order Passeriformes; family Monarchidae; genus Monarcha; species Monarcha castaneiventris. The sequence continues at coordinate 13,870,223 of JAMPIT010000894.1, forward strand.
AAAGGAGACTAAAAATTTTCTGGATTTAAATAACAAATATTTTAGGGTAGAAGAGCTGTGCTTCTAGTTGTCAGCTTGAGGGTCTTTACAGTGATGAAAAGGGGGGAAAATATACTTAGATTATTCCTAGTGACCCACATACCGAAAAACATCTGCTGACAACATGGTTGGCTTCCTGCCCAAGTTCAACTCTGAGCTGTCTCCAGCTGATCATCTTTGCCCTCACCATAATCCATAGAGTCCACAGCAAGCAAAGGAGATAGTCAGGGATGTAAAAAGCAATTTGACCAGTTGAATAAGCACAAACCTGTATAAACATGAACACACATACCTCTAACATAAACCTGATCTTAAAAAAAGGTGCTACCATCTAATACAAAATTCAGATTATGATTCTTTAGGTTAGAAGTAAGAACTCACTTGTGTTTAGCATGGACCTTAAAAATTTTAGGTGTTAGAGAAATGCATGCACAATATGATTAGACAAAGCACTGGAAACAAATAAAAAGCCGCAAGAAATACCTTTTGTTGTCGTGTTCCACCACTGCATTTAGTACAGAATTATTCTGTTTGTAGAGACATACACAATATTTCTAGAAGCACTTGTGTTCCATCCTTTTATTTACATCTAAAATGGTGTTAGCCTGTCATGAAAATGCTCTGATGTAACATGACTGTCAAGCTCACCTTTCATAGTTTGCAGTTATTTCTTTTTTTGCTATTATTTTTATTCAAATCATTAATTACTCCCAAGTTACAGGTTTCTTGTGCTTTCTTTGCCAGCTAGAGAATGCTCCTGGCTGGACCTGCTGATTGTGAGCAGAGAGTTTTTCATTCTTGGAGAAGCAAGGAAGGGGCTCAGCAGAACTGCAGCCTTGGACTTCCAGAGGTCAGACTTTGATCTGTTTAGGAGGCTGTTTGAGGGAGAATTAGGATTTAGGAGTTAGTCCTGACAAGCAAAGTATCCAGGAGGGCTGTACATTCTTCAAGAAGGGAATGCTAAAGGCACAGGATCAGGCTGTCCACATGTGCCAAAAGACCAGCTGCCAGGGAAGAAAACCAGCCTGAATGAACAGAGAGATACAGCTGGAGCTGAGGAAAAACAGGAGAGTTTATGGACTTTGGAAGGGGCAGGCCACTCAGGAGGACTACAGGGACATTGTGAAGTTATGCAGAGTGAAAATTAGAAGAGCTAAAGCCCAGCTAGAACTTAGTCTGGCTACTGCCATAAAAGACAATTAAAATGTTTCTATAAATACCTCATCAACAAAAGGAGGGCTAAGAAGAATCACCATCCTTTTTTGGATGTGGGGGGAAATGTGAAGATGAGGGAAAGGCTCAGGTACTTAATGACTTCTTTGCCTAAGTCTTTAATAGTAAGACCAGTTATGAGGGTACCAGGCTCCCTGAGCTGGAAGGCAGGGATGGGAACCAGAATGGAGCACCTAAATTTGAGAAAAATTGGTCAGTGACTTGCTATACCGCTTAGACATGCGCAAGTCCATGGGGCCAGATGGGATCCACCCAAGGCTACTGACAGAGCTGGTGGAAGTCCGTGCTGAGCCACTTCCCATCATTTACCAGCAGTCGTGGCCAACTGGGGAGGTCTGAGGTGTCTGAAAATTGGCAAATGTGACACCCATCTACAAAAAGGCCCAGAAGAAGGATCCAGGGAACTACAAGCCTATCAATCTGACCTTGGTACCAGGAGCAGATCATCTTTGGTGCCATCACACAGTGCATACACGACAACCAGAGGATCAGGCCAGCCAGTATGGGTTTAGGAAAGACAGGTGCTGCTTGACCAACCCAATGTCCTTCTGTGACAAGGTGATCTGCTCAGTGGATGAGGGAAAATCTGCGGGTATTTCCTACTCAGACTTTAGTAAAGCCTTTGACACCCTTTCCCTCACCGCTGTCCTGGAGGAACCAGCTTCTCATGGCTTGGATAGCATACCCTTTGCTAGGTAAAAAACTGCCTGGATCACTAGGCCCAGAGAGTGGTGGTGATTGGTGCTACATCCACCTGGTGCTGGTCACCACTGGTGTTCCCAAGGGCTCAGTCCTGCTTAATATCTTTATCAATGATCTGGAGAAGGAGATTGAGGGCAGTTTGTAGATGACACCAAGTTGGGCAGATATGTTGGTCTGCTGGAGGGTAGAAGGCTCTGCAGAGGGATCTGGTCAGGCTGGATCAATGGGCCAAAGCCAATGGCATGACTTTCAGCAAGGCCAAGTGCCACGTCCTGCCCATGGGTCATCAACAACCCCTGCAGCTCTACAGGCTGGGGGCAGAGTGGCTGGAAAACTGCCTGATGGAAAAGGGTCTGGGGGTGCCATTTGACAGCAGCTGAACTTGAGCCAGCTGGGCCTAGGTGGCCAAGAAGGCCAATGGCATCCGGGCATTCTGTGTCAGCAACAGTGTGGCCAGCAGGACCAGGGCAGGGATTGTCCCCCTGTACTCAGCACTGGTGAGGCCACACCTCAAATCCTGTGTTCAGTTCTGGGCCCCTCAGGGCAGGACAAGAAATAAATTAAGGTTCTGGAGCATGTCCAGAGACGGGCAATGGAACTAGTGAAGGGTCCAATCTAAATTATTTCACTCTATTCTATTCTATTCTATTCTATTCTATTCTATTCTATTCTATTCTATTCTATTCTATTCTATTCTATTCTATTCTATTCTATTCTATTCTATTCTTATTCTATTCTATTCCTTTGTTCCTGCATTCAGGTACTCATTCTTCTTTTTAAACTCACCTGACTGCTTAGAGCACAGTCATAATAATTTGTTCAAATTAATAATTACTAATTTGTGACCATAAGGGGTTTCTTTCAGCTTGTATTAAAGATGTAAGATATCTTGCCATGCAATTCAGAAAGCCATACAACAGTCTCTTATTTTAGTGTTACCAACAGAGAGTACTGGTTATTTTGTTGTACTTTTTATTAGTATCAGTAAGACTATTGTTTCTTCTCAGTAAAGGCCAAAGGATACTGTGATTCAGCGGGAGGAGAGGGTGTTCAGCCACCTCTCATTACAGTCTTTTCTGGCCCAACAGAAAGCCTTGAACTGTCTCCTAAAATTCCTAAACCGACAGCGCCTGTACTTGGGTGAGGTCTTGTAATACACAAACTGTTTGGACAATTTAAAATACAAGTATATAGAAATGTAACAGAAAAATATAACAGCAAGTGACAGAAAACATGATCCCTTAGGTGCCGTAGCTGGAGGCTTAGTAGCAGATGATGCTGCAAAATGGCTTCAAGATGGGATATTTACAAAATTGCTTTATGAGAATTTTACACTGCTAATCATAAGCCTCTAATAATAAGTCTTCCCTTACTAATAGAAATCTAACCACTAGCTCGCATTTTCAGATATTGCCTTTGCTAAACTACGTTAGAAACTTGTAATATTCCTTTTTCATTTCCAAACACAACTTCATATCTGACAATTTCAGCATTGCCTTAGCCCTTCTGAATATACTAGAAACAGAACTCCTCATCTGATTAATTCTAATCATTTTTAGTAATTATTTCTTCTTAATATATATTGGTATAGCAGATTAAATATTATTTATAGCTTTAATTTGTGTCCTGTTTAGATTGTACAATCACAGGACTAACTTGGCTATCACTATTATCATATTGTTTTATACTGCTCCTAAAATTAATATCCATTCTTGTCTTTAAGTGTTTTATTGTACTTGTCTTTCTTGCTTTGCATTGCATCGTCCATGATTAATTCTGTTAGCCAAGTGCATATGGCCTGCTTGGCTATCATCCATTATCTTCATCATTGTTGCCTCAAATTGAGCACTTTATTATTACTTTTTTCATCTTTCCAATTACCAGATGTGCTTTTGCATTCCCTTACTTTTCCTACTAGACTGAGATCTACATTTAGAGTAGAAGTCCCAGCTCATTAGTCATTGAAGATTAAGTGATTTTTCCCTGGTTAAATACAGAAAATTTGAGGGTCAGCTCCAGTACTGTAGAAAGAAGCAACTTCTAAAAAACAGAATCAAGAATGTCTGGCTGTTCCTCTAGAAAGAAAGCTTCATTATTGTCAGAAAATTGGCAGTTTGGTAGATGATTTAGACAAAAGCAAAATTTCCTCTGGAAATCCTGTAACTACATTTGATTCTAGTATCTTTCTGAAGCCTCTCTCACAAGTCTTATCTAAGCTGAGTTTTGCCCATACCTGCCTGTCACATAACTGGTTTCCTGGAATGCATCCCCTCACCCCCAATTAAAAAAATTGCAATTGCAAACCCTCAACTAAAAAAAAAAAAAAAATTAAAAGGAACAAAAAACCACACAACCTGCAAAGATTGTGAAAAAGTCTGTAAAAAGCATCTCTCACTGGGAAAAGCCTCTTGCAAGGTTTTCAGCCCAATTTTTCAGGTTCAGACAACTTAGTGTGGTTCAGTGTGCCAACACCTGAACACTTCTCTGACTGCATTCAAACCCCTAACCATGCAATGTTCATTTAGCCACAAGGTTAGCTGAGCTAAATGTGGCACACAGTAAAAAACCTTGACAAGGTAAGGATAGCTTTCTTTGTTGTTTTTGTTCATTTCATTCATATAATTTAAAGAAAAAAAACTTCTTATGCACATAACACCTCAATCCACTCCAATATTATTTCTCTAAGTATCTTAAATACAGTTATTTTCTTTTTTTCTTTTTTCTTTTTTTTTTTTTTTTGTATTTTATCGTCCCATTATTGAACATTTAAAAAAAATCACTACAGAAACACTTCATAAAATGCCACAAACTCTTCTTATGACATAGATATTTCTAAATGCCCATGGTTTTCTTTCTATATAAGGTCTTTTGATTAAAAAAAAAAATTAAATAAGGGAATATCTATCTCTCAAACCTTTGTACTGTAAATCTGTTCCCAGGCAAGAACCTACTCATTGCCTCACAAAGTAACGTTGGAACCAGACCTGTGCATGACCCGGGGATACATAAGGGAAATGTTATAAGATAAGTAAGGGAGGAAGCTGGCAGAAAAAAACACACTAGCTTCTGTTTTCTGACCTAAGTATGCTGCTCTGGGCATTTTAGAAAAATCTGTTAATAATCACTTTGAAGGAGGAAGAAAACATTACAACAGGAAAAAATCCCATAAAGGGATGGGAGAATATAGGCTGAAATGTTCAGAAGTGATTAGGGTGACAAGTTTCAAACCTCCCCTGATATTCTGATTTTCAAGAGACAGGCATGTAGTTCCCAAAGCTTGGGTGCCTGAATAAAAGAAACAGAGCACCGAGTTGTAGAGTCCAGGGCAGGTCAGAGGAACAGTTGAAGTGCTGCCACTTACAAGAAAATTTTCAAGATTCCTTAGTGCTCTGGCACTTAGCCAAAGCTTTTAAAAGTATTTTTGGGAACTTAATTGTTCAAGTAGCACTGTATAATGAGCCCGTCTTATACTGACCACAGCCTCTGAAAATCAGAGTGTCTCAGAATTGAGGCTACCTTCTTCCCCTAAAGAAAAAGCTTTGCTCCTCAGGCAAATTCTTCCCCTTGATCTCCCTAGATCTGATGTTAATACCTTCATGCCTCTCTATAGCCTCTTACTCCAGGCATAGTGACATTTACTTCAACAGAGCTCTGCCCAAGTGTTGTGCCGTAGTGACATATCCAGACTTGGTTCTTCTGTGCCTGCAGAAGTAAAAGATGTCCCACATGTATTAAGATGACAGGGCAATGTGTTGAAAACTTCTACATATGAAGAATCTTAAGATACCAGATCAAAAGAGATTGCAGAAATGATAAATGTCATTTATACTCTGGCAGGTTAAGATGATGGCAATGTCTGGATTTTCATCTAAACATCACCGGGAAAAGTTTGACAAGTCTGGGATAGTATGGCATGGCTATTTCTCTCATTTGGGCTGATATTTTCTTGATCTGCTTTTACCTTAATAAGTTTGCTCTGAGCAGAAGAGGAACTCTGCATCTTCCCTCCTGGCAAAAATACACAAAATACCTTTTTATCTTAATGAACAGTTTGCATTCTTCTGCAGGAATTTAGAAGCTTGCTATTGCTAAAATATCCTCTCTATCTTTTGGTACTGCGGTTGTATTAGCAATGGCAGATTGCCGTTGGTAACCCTTTGTTCTGAAGTTTTAGTAACAAACGGTCTGGGTACAAAACTTTGTCATATTATGTTTTGAAGATTTTGTAACAGCAGAAAGTGGAGTGTGTCTGTGAGCATTTATAATGGAGAAAAGCTAAGTGATAAAGTGCACCTTTAACATAATGACAGTAATTCAGTCTCAGAGAGTGAATGCTATTATACCCTCTTTTAAAGACTAAAATCAGTCAATTGAAATGACAATTATGATAATCCTCATGTAATGAAGATTATTTTGAAACAAAAATCTTTTTTGTTGTGTGTGCTTGTGAGTGTGTGTGCATTTACTGGACCCAAGTACAATCTCAAAATTCTCCTCGGCTGGAAATTCTATACAAACATGACAGTATTTTCTAACCATTCTTCTGGTTTCAGTTGATATTTAATGCAAATTGATTTCTTTAAAAAAAATCATGGAATCATTATGGTTGGAAAATATCTCCAAGATCATCTATACAGATGTTTTGATGAAATATTTTGAGCATACAGCTTAGAGAAATGGGCAGCCTTGATAGAAGTGGTTAGCTTGATCACTCTTAGAATATGACAGGATATTGCCTTCCCATAGCACCCCATGTATGCACCCTGTGTTTTACCTTAACTTTCTAAGGGAAGCTGCTGTGAGCTTCTAATGCACCACATAGGTAATTAACAGTGAGAAATTGTTCCAGTAAATATTGTTCTAACTAGGAGTCAGTCTGTGATAGCCCCCAGTCATCTGAGTTGCAAGAGAACATACTGATCATGTCAATTTAGTTCTTATATGGGCTAAATTTTCAAAAAAGTCTAAGGGAAGTCTAATTCTACAAAACTACATCTAAATTTATAATTTTTCTTGTCTTCCTTTGAAAATCTCATTCTGTTTTAACAATCAAGGCACTCAGAAACATTGTACAGCAGAAGTAAAGTGACACAAAAGCCACAATAAAGATATGCACATACAGGGAGCTCAAATGAAAAGGAAGATAAAGAAAAGATTTGCTGGGTAAAGGGGGTGATAAAGAAGGGAATAAAGACGAGATGACCATAGGCCTCTATGGTCTGATGTGAATGTTACATAGAGCTCCTGCCCTATGAAGCAGCTCTGACCTGAAATACAGCAAATACTAGTATTAAGATTACAAAAAATATTGGAGAGATACAGGTATGCTTCAGTCAAACAAGAAGGATGTTTGTTAGCAAATGTAGCTACACATTTTGTATGTTACTTACTGTCAGCCTCATGACACTCCTTACTCTACAAAATACTCTTCTAGGAAAATTGATATGTAAATACTGGTAAATGTTCTTTTGTTCAAGATTTTCTATTTTCCATTGCTCAGTTGATTTAAAAGTAGAGAACTAATGATGAACCTCACAGAGAATCCCCAAGAGCTTCCCTTAAACCAGGTGACAGTTTACTTGTAGTGTTTAGCAATGATACAGGGTGCATCCCTTCTTTGTTGAGGGATGGTAATTAGGATCAGGTGAATTTCTGTTTTATTAGCAGAGCTTTTATTCATGTGAACTACCCTAAAAGGGAAGTTCATATTAATAAAGCTGGTTATTTCTGGTTAATAAAGATGGTTATTTCTTCTTAGACCTGACCTAGTTCTAATAATTTGCTATTCAAAAGATGCAGAACTTAGATCTTTGCAGGAAGTTGTTACAATTCACTGTGAACAGTGGCCTAAAAGGGTTGCCGTATGCAGTCAAATACATTGGCACAGTAGGGAAATGTGATCTTTTCTAAGGCTATTATTCTAATCATTTCATCTAGTCCCTTGTCCAAATATAATATGCACTGGCACAAAGTTAATTTAATTTTTTTTTAATCCCTGCAACAGTACAAAAACCCATGACAAAGCAGGGTGTCAAACATGTGCTTTTAGGAAGTCCTTCATTGCCTGTTAATTGTGGATTGCAATTGTGTCAAAGTGATCTAGATGACATTGCTCTGCTGACTGTTTTGTGGTGATGTTTAATAGCTGGAAGGCCAAATGCAGTACCTGACATTCACTTAAAATATGCCTTAGTACTGAGTGCAGCTTCACATCATGAAACACATCTCAGTCATGAACAGCTGATTGTACCCTTACACACTCTTTTTTCCTGTTTTATTTATTTGATAATGTCTTGGCCCTGATCCTAACAACAAACTTCACCCTGGCTCTGCATGAGTCCCTAAAGCAGCAGTGAGGACTTCAGCTGGAAAGCTTGCCAGGGTGCCTTCTCAGGCTTGAATCCACTGCAGCACAATGGCCCCAGAACTAGCTAATGAAATTGCTGGGCAGATTTTAAAAGCAGAATTTAAATCCTCCAGGCCAAACTCTGCCCTGGTCTCACATCAGCAACCACAGAAGAGAACTCAACTGGCTGTCCTCTCCTCCTCCTCCTCCCTCCGCTGTTCATGAATAAAAGGAGCAAAGCATTTGTGTCTTTTAGCCGCTCCAGAAAGCTGCATCATACCTGAAGGTCTGATATAAGAGACCCACGGGAGCAGGCTGAATCAATTCTTTTTTTCCATCCTCAGCTGGTGACTAATACTAATGTTGAGAGCCCCAGAGACATGCACGTGCTCAGCAGTGGTTTCAGTGGGAATCAGGCACTCAAAGGCACCAGCAGTCCAGGCCCTCGCCCAGCATTTTGTCTTCAAGGCTCCTTGCAAACTCCTCACAACATTCCTGACAGATATCCCTACCTGTATTGTCCTGAAGGGAGATAATTAGAGCCTTGTAATGAAGCAACATCTGACGACCTGCAGCCCAATCTGCTATCTGGGTCAATAGATAGATTATGTCCTTGGACTGGCTAATTGTAGGCACCTAATTGTATTAACACAAAAGCAGTGATTCACGCGGTGGCAAAGAAGTGTTCACCCAGCAGTCCTTCCCTCTTGGAAAATTACGTCACCCCAGGGCTCTGATTCATGATCCCTGTCAAATTTAACTGTGCCAACTAAAGAAACGGCTGCTGCTGCTCCTGTCACAGCTAAGTCTGAACACCCCTACTAAGGAATGAGGCAGCAAATATTCTCCCTTATTAAGGACAAAATATAGCATTGCACATTATCTTGGGAAAACACTGTAAGCCCAAGACTGAAAACGGATAATATGTTACTTTCATTATGTGCAAGGAGATTGAACTAATCACTGCCTATTTCTGCCTCAGTTTCTCTCTTTATTGAAGGAATTGTTAAAACAGGACTTAAATGAGCAACTAAATGCTCAACCCCATCCTGAGTTGGTGGACTGGACATTGGCTGATCACACAGAGCGGCTTGGAAATTCCAGCCTTGAAGTCAATAAATGTTTGGGGGGAAAAAGCAAACTCCACTATCATGCTTAAGACTTACTACTGTGAAAACTGATCTAAATAATTTCAACTCAGATAAGCAGATTTTAATGTAAGGATTCTGTCAGAGTTTATTTCTTTGCTGATATTTTTTGCTAAAAATATCTAGTTTATCAATGGAAAAACTCCAATATTTCGTGCCAAATGTCGACAAATTTAAATTTTTGACCAAATGAGAAGGTTCTGAAATTGAATTCCACAGAAATATGTGTTTTGATTTTTTTGAATCATTGTGTTGTGTGGAGAAAGATTGCAATTGCCTGAAGGACTAAAATTCACCAAATAGTTCTTGACAATAACTAGATGCAGTCTCTTAGAGGGAAGATTGGTTCCATTACTATACACTTAATGCTGGAAAAAATCTTCTCAGCCTCAAGTGTTTAGAATTTAGCTTTTTTAATTATTTCCCCTTCCTCCCCCACATATTATTGCTGTCTCAGAAGTTCATGTGTATTTTACTGACTTTGAAACAACGTTTAGAGACACTAAGGAAGAAAAATAATCACCCACCAAAACAAAACCAAACCTCAGATATTACTGTCTCATAGGCTGAAATGCAAAGCAATTGCATTCCATCAGAAATACATGCTTTCCCTCCTCTATTACAGGCATTCCTCAGTATAAAAATTCTATTTGAAAATTTAGACAAGCACTACATTCTGTGGACCTGAGATTTAACAGAGTAACACGATGAATTTCAGAAGCATCAGCATAAATATGAGTGCAGATTGCCTGGGTTTGTATGCAGCTACATCCATCCTTCAAACGTTTTTTTAACCTACCTTGTGGCTAATGACCTCAGGTGGGAATATGAGAGTATTGCATTTAAAAACCAGAAAACTTACAGGCACAAGCCAAATGTAGGTTTTCTGCTGTTCTATATGCTCTGAAGAGACAGACCAAAATCAGAAACTTAATCACAACACCTTTAACTTATTTTTGCTAGAGTTGGAGTCAGCAGAACAACAATTGCTTTTTTGATTTTCCATCATTGAAGTCTGACAAAAGCAAAATACAGTGTTGGACACTGACTTCTAAAACACTGTAGAGTCTGGGCATTCTGCAAATGATCTTTGCTCTTTAAGAGAGGGCTTTGACACCACAGCCCTGTGAGAGACAACTGGAGAGGGATCCACACTCGCTACTTTAGCAGCATCTTCCATCCCGGGGGCCCACAGTCACTCCAAGCTCAGAAGGACCCAGAGCCTCTGAAGATACCAGCCCCCACCAGCAAGCTCATGGCCAACAGCTGCTAATGGCCAGCTTCATCACCTTTTTTTCTGCTATGCTTCGCCAAGCCAGGAAACTGTTGTTTTCAGGTTGCTCTGAAACCAAATATCTTTTAGGCATCAGGAAATAACTCTCTATTTGAGAGTTCACCATTAAAGATAGTAAATTGATATTATATTAAAAAAGTATTATTAAATTATATTTTAAAAGATATATTATTAAAAATAGTAATAAAAGCCACTTACATAATTTTCCATTTTTTTACACTTAAAGAATGTCAATTTATTGAAAAAAAATAACAGTCCACTTACATCCAGCAGAGTGAGCCAATAATAATGATGTATTTTACAATGTATGAACTTTGCCATGTGCTGTAGAGAGATCAAAAAATCAATACAACTAAATTGACAAGTTTGTCAATGATTGAAATTAATTTCCTTTTTTGTGGTACTTCACTAAACTGAATTCCACAGTGTCATATTAATTAATGTCTCACTCAGATGGTCCATGTATATGGAAAACAACTAGGTTATGTCTGGGCACTTGCAGTGAAAAGTTTGTATTATAAGCAGAATAAAACAGTGGAAGAATATTCACATGGAGACACAAATCATTTACTTGCTAATTTAATTGCCAAGGTAATTGAAGTAATCAAAGTTAAAATTTCCAAAAGATGCCAGTCACTTTCAGCCGGACTCTAAGGACCGAACGTTTTCTGAAAATGTATATTTGCGACATTCCAAAAAATCCATGTCTGTGTGATGCAGATTCTGATGCAGAATCACAGTCTTTGACCAGAAGAAGGCCATAAGACCCAGTAAGGTGTTTATAAAGTAAGCAGCACGCTGACTAAACTGGGTAGCTGTGTCCCATGGAACTCAGAGAATTATAAACAAACAACAGCAACAACAACAACAACAACAACAAAATAAACTTAAAGAGGGGCACATAGGAAAGTCCTCTGCGATTTCTGAATATAAACTTGTGGAGGTGTTCAATTTAATATTAAAAATGTGTGAGATGAAGTTTAGAGGGCTGGACCGCAACTGTTTTGAAATCCTATGGAGATAAAAGGGATCAGAACTGTTACCTGTGATATGCAATTCTAGTTTTGTTTTAGGGAATTTGGAGAATTTAATTTAAAAGACCCTTTGGTTTTTCTCTTTTTTTTTTCCTATTTACATTCCAGGCAAAAAGGAGTATGGGGTTTTTTTTCAGACTAAATATTTTGTTATTTGCAATTATGTTTCTGCAGCTGAAATCAAGGAGCTGGAATAGAGATCCTCTGAGACAGGTACTAAGGACCATGTTTTTCACCTTGGTCTTTGGGGCCATGCCCTTAACTGGAGCTTAGTGTCCCATTAATGATTATGCCTCCTGGGATTTTTATGACCATTTCAGAAGTGCAGTTTCTGCCTAATGTACTGCTGAACAACAAAGAGTCCTTGTAGTCATATCCCAAAGGCCCCCCTATTAAATATACAGCAGTTCTCAATTAACCTGACGTTTTAAAACCACAATAGCTCTAAAGGCTATCTGCTTTGCAAAGTCCCTGGTCTAAACTGATAGCATTTAATTTTCCCCTAATGCAATTCTGTCCATATCCAAAGACCAGCTTGCATGCGACACTAATAGTTGACTTTGTGCACTGTTGTGACCGGGAGAACCGATTTCTGTATCCATGAGTATCAGTTTCAAGGCATCAGGATACTGAAATTAACCTTGATTGTATCTCAGAGTTCAAAATAGCTGCAGGTTTAAAGAGTAACCAAGACTTCCTATGAAGTTTAAGCCACTGCAGGAATTGTGTCACAGCTCTGAGAGATTGGGAGGGTGGATTTGAAAAAAAAAGATGATAAATTCACTAATTTCAGCAGCAGTGTGAAAAGACAGAGACTAAATATTTCCTTTCTCAAGAAGTGAATTCTATTTTCTGAAACACCTGTGACAAGTCAAATCTTACAAAAGACCAATTATTTAACCAAAAAAATACACAGACAACTATGTTACGAAGTCAGATTCCCAAGGTAAAAGTAGTTTTTAAGTAAGGAAATTTATGCAAGCTGTTATTATTTTTACATGCTCGAAAAATATATTTTCTGAGCTTTCTAGTATGCTTGCTCCAACTTCAGTTTCAAAAAGGTCTGATGACATAGCCACAAAGAAATGCATTTAGCTGCTGATCCTCTGAATTTACTGAAGCACGCAGAGATAAAAAACATAAGGTCTGCACAGGCTCAAAGTAAATAGCTCAGCACCAGATATATATTTGCACATGTCTAGTAGAGGAAATTAAAAGCTTTCCTTTGTTGCTTACCTGAATTTCTGAGATTTAGGCTCCTAGCATGCTCCTAGAACGGCCCTAGGATGCCTTCCTTGCTGACTGCTTCTCTATTTCAATTGGAAAATCCTATCAATGAGAGGAAGAATCTGGTTTCCTGCAAAAAGCAGAACAGAACAATGTTTGCAAAGTTATGGGAGAGGGAAAAAACCACAAAGAACAAAACAAAGACATGAAAGCAAAGAGTGTGTCCATTCTTCATCCATAACCCCATCATTCACCAGGACCTGAGATTTCTCTCTACTCATGGCAGAAAAACTTCTCCTGAGCTTTCAAAAATCAAAGTAAAATTTTAGAAACCAAAAGTTTGAATAAAAACCAAACCAAATAAAAAAAAAAAAAAAACCAAAAAAACCAAAAAATCCATGAAAATTATTTTTGTGAGAATGCAATTTGTTTCCAGAGAGAAAGCCTTTAGCAAAAGAAAAACTACCAAGTGCTCTGTCAAGGGGGAGACAGGCATAGTGGCCTAGGCACTGTATTAAGTCTCTGGAGATACCAGTTCAGAGCAACAGGTTTTTTGTGTGAGCCAATGTCAAAAACACCAGCTGCTAGAAGAACATGATGATTAGAAACTTTGATTTCCTTAAATATCTAAATTTATTTCTTGTTGCAAAACTATAAGTTTAAAGAAGTATGCTAACGGAAGCAGATATTGGAGGGGGTGAGAGGGAGCAGAAATGACATTAGTTCTGGGCTGTGATCTGTTACATTTCTATGAATAGATTAACTCTGAAATTCATTCCACTAAATAATTCCTTCCAGCCAATAGCTTTCAGGTTCTGATTCATCATCCCAAAGCTATAACAAATGATAAGGCTAATTTGAGGTCCTCCTCCATAAATAAAGTCCAGCTGAGCACAGAGATGTATAATTCGTTGTAGAGAAGGAAAGCTAGGCTGACCATACAGAATGGAATGTTACTCATCACTGATGGTTGGAAAGTGCCTCTTAACGAGAAAGGAAGTCCAGGTAAAGGTTATCAGTATCTCCAAGATCTTAAGAACACTTTGCTCTGGTTCCTAAACTGTTCTTTGAGTGCTGCTCAAAAAATGCCCATCCAAACAACAGCCCCAAAACACAAACACTCCTCCACTGCCCTCTTTCTTTTTCTCTTTTGCTGCTCCTTCTACTGTTAATATTGTAGTCATCTAACATTTTTCTATATGTTTACAGCTTGCTGATTTCATCAACCTGGTAAGGAGATATGCTGTTTAACATCTTTGTTGGTGATATGGACAGTGGGATCAAATGCACCCTCAGCAAGTTTGCCAAAGACACCAAGGTGTGGTGCCATCAATACAATGGAAAGAAGAGATTCCATCCAGAGGGACCTGGACAGGCTTGAGAGCTGGACCTGTGCAAACCGCATGAAGGCCAACAAGGCCAAGTGCAAAGTCTTGAACCTGGGTCAGGGCAATCCCAAACATAAATACAAGCTGGGCAGCAGTGAACTGAGAGCAGCCCTGAGGAGAAGGACTTGAGGGTGCTGGTGGATGAGCTGCTGGACATGACCTGGAAATGTGTGCTTGGATCTCAGAAAGCCAATTGTATCCTGGGCTGCGGCAACATAAACGTGACCAGAGGGTCAAGGCAGGTGATTCCTCCCCTCTACTCCTCTTTTGAGGCCCCCCTGCAGTACTGTGTCCATCTCTGGAGCCCCAGCATAAGAAGGAGGTGAACCCGTTGGAGTCCAGAGGAGCACCATGAAGAAGCTCAGGGGGCTGGAGCACCTCTCCTAGGAAAACTGGCTGAGAAAGTTGGGATCCTTCAGTTGGGAAGACTCCCAGGAGCCATTATAGCAGCCTCACAGTATTTAGAGGGGGCCTACAAGAAAGCTAGAGAGGAACTTACTTTCTACAAAGGCATGTAGTAGACAGGACAAGGGGTAACAGCTTCAAACTGAATGAGGGCAGGTTTAGATTACGTATCAGGAACTGAAAGAGAGCAGGTTTAGATTAGATATTAGGAAGAAATTCTTTACTGTGAAGGTGGCAAGGTACTGAAAGATGTTGCCCACAGAAACTGTGGACACCCCATCCCTTGAAGTGTTGAAGGCCAAATTGGATGGGGCTTTGAACAACCTGGTATAGTGGAAAATGTCCTTGCCCATGGCAAGGGAGTTGGAACTGGGTGATCTTCAAGGACCTTTTCAACCCCAACCATTCTATGAGTCCATAATTTCCCTCTTTCTGCTAAAGTTATTATTTTTCTGATGTTTTCCTTATTAGATCTACTTTCCATATAATCAAATGAGGTGAACAGCAGAGGGGACCTCTGAGCATCAACCACGGTAAACTGTTAGTCTAGCTCATGATGACACATAAAACTGTGCCTATCAGCTCACTCCTGTTGAAGGAAGGTGGACTTGCTCCCTCTCATGAGGCAATGGCTCTGTTATCAGGGTGAGTCAATTACAAGTCAGCAGGGAAATACTTACTTTTTTGTTGTTGCTGCTGTTTTCATTTCTGGCCTAGTTTCTGTATTTGAGTGAGTTAAATTAACTCAAACATCCAAGTCCTGAGCCAAACCCATCCCAAGGTAAGCAACATAAGTGAAGTTCAGAGCTAAACTAGGAGTTAGGGTACAGGAGAGTTAAGCTCCACTCCTTGATCATTATGATCTAATACATTGTCTCAGGTGGTTGTGAAAAAATGCCTTGGGACACAGAAAACTGAAATGACTCCAAGGTAATTCCAGTGAAAATTTTGGTGAAGTTATACCTCACCATTATCAAAAGAAGAATGTCCCACTAAGCCAACTAAATTGATGAATCAACAAGAAGGAAATCATGAGAGGAAAAGTGGTTTTGCCTAGCTTAAAGAGATGACTTAGCACAACAAAATATAGAATAATTGTCAAGCTAGTCCATGGGAGAGGACAGGAGTGCACAGCTTAGCATGAAAAGAAGAGGTGACAAAAAAGCTAAAGTTGCTGGTCATGGTTTACAAATTCACCTGGTGCTTTTGTGCTCACCCACTTCTTACCTGAATGCCTGCAGCCAGATCAGTGCATTTCCATTAACTTCTCTGTGAGGTAGCTAAGATTTCCCATGTCTTGCAGATGGTGAATCAAAATAAGGAGTACTCAAAAAATATGGATCTTCCTGGAATGTGAACTAAAGATCTACCATGTTCTCTGTTTTTAACAAATAAGGACAAGTTGCTTCTGGTTCTGAAGACCCCAGTGAAGAAAATAAATGAAGGAGACAAATGACAAAACTTACATCAAAAATCCACACTCACCACACTCCTCACAGAAGCCTTGATTGTTCAATGCATACTGTGCTCCTTCACAATGTTTGTATTATTAAAAAAAAATTGTAACATTAAAGATTTTAAAGAAAAAACTTCAGTAAGTGCATTGAGAAAGCAGCAAATGCACTTCAAGCAGAAAGCTGCCTTTATCATTATAATAATAGTATGGAAGAGCTGCATGAAAAAAACCCAAAAAATCAAGTGTACAAATTATCCAGCATTCATTCCATGACATCCTGACAGCTATGTTAGTCCTGATAAAAATATCCAGGAGGACGGCACATTGCAGATGGCACTTCATAATGCGCTCACTTAAAAGCAGTCATTCCCTACCTCAGAGAGAGCGCAGCTTGACGAAGGCCATAGGACACTTGGTTCAGCCCGTAAAAGCTGCTTGATGAGGGCGTCTTTATTTAGTTAGTTAGTAACTTATTCATTCATTCATCTTATGCAGAAAAAATTGATGAAACTTGAAGGAAAAATCATAGCCTTGCACCTTCTTTGTGAAATTCAGAATCCAGAATCTAGTTCAAATAATGTCTGCTTCTCTGAGAATTACAAGTGTGAAAAATGGGTTAAATTGCCCTACACTTTCACCTCTGGAAACATGAGCTCAAACCTTACTTCCTATAGGCTACCATTGAAATTATTGACTATTTGTCAGTGCCACAAAGCCAATAAATTACTGGGCAACCTGATAGGACTGATTGCCAAAAGATGCCCAGAAATGGAATATCCTGTCCAGGATGAGGTGCCTAAGAAAAACCCTGACCTTCAGGAACAGTCCATCTCACAGCCCACCCTGCTCTTATCTCCATTCTGCTTTTCAAAAGAAAAACAGTTTGCCTACAATAGCATACAGAAGATGTTAATAAATACCAAGTACAGAATACAATTTTCTTAGCAAACAAGATGTCAACTCAATAGCACAAATGTCATATTTACATTCATCTTATTAAGATTTATACCATTTAATGTTGGGCTTTAAAAATTATACTATAAATGGAATATAATTTTCATATAAAAGGGACAGTATATTTTTAAATCAAGCCTGTAGAAATTCACTCATCAGTGGTTTATGAAACTTGAGTACACTGATGCTTCAGTACTCAATTAATGTCAGGCAATATGGATTTCAATCTGGCTTGAAATATATTTAAACAAATGAAGTAGATACAAATGTTGGCTCTTTGGCCAGCCAGAGCTAAAAATCCATTTTCTACCCCATTTATAATAAGAAGTAATCTGAATGTAATTTATCTAAAGCACAATATGTTTCCCTAATTTTTACATGTAACCATTACTTATAGTTTAAGTAACAGTTATATCCACAGATCTTAGTGCACTTAATTGAAAATGCATGGTATTAAAACATAAGACTCCATCCTTCAAAAATAAAAGCATTATTCTAAGGAATAATTGAAGTGGGGGAGCAGGGTCTGGGAAAAGGCAAAGGAAGGGAATCTTAACAAAAATCCTTAAATGCAAACGTTTCTTCCCATTTATGTTATATTAGGATTGTTTTTGAATAAAATTAGTCTCTCTCAGCCCCATATTTCAGTTTAGATTACAAAATTCTCTCATCTGATTGTTACATTTTAAGCTGAAGTCAAATCCTTCTGCAGCAGAGTGACATGTCAAGGGTGACAATGACAAATTGTCACTAAGTAAGGAATAACACATGACAGGGCGTTCGGCCATAATGAGATATATGCATGCCTCGAGAGCGTTTGCAGGCATGAGGCTGAAGGGCGATTGCTCCCAGCACTCATAATGTTGCTAGGCCTCATTAAGACTTTACATGCACTGGAATAGATTTCTAGTGATTAAAAGAAAAAAAAAATATTTATGAATGAGTAAATCACGGCAGCAAGTTTTATTTTTATTCATGCTTCCCTAGAAGCATGTATGGTTTATAAGGCCAGGTTGAAAAAGGAGAAAGGGTCTTTTATCCCTCTTTAAATTTTTTATGTTACTGTCCATCATGGCAACATACAAGTTCCATCCCCTCTAGATGAATAGCAACAGTGATATCTTTGGCCTAATGGACTTGATGGTGCTCCCTGACACGTATTCATTTGTAGCCATAAACTTTACATGGGCAAGGTGTAATCTTCAAATATATAATGATTTTATTAATGTCTCTTTTTGTTGATGTGGGTTTAGATGTAATATAAGGGCATGTCAAAGTTCACAGAAAGGTTTTTAACTTATCCTTTGTGATTTGATTTCTAATGACTTTTTAAACTTAGTACCTCTTAATTAATAATAAGCACAACCGGTAAATCCTGACAAGACTATCATAAGATAGAAACTTTTATGTAGAAGGTCAGGCCTGTGGTTAAAAGGACATAGGAAGTCATATATTCAGCTCGGTCAGTGCCTCTCACCTCCAGGGAAGGAAGATGAGATGTTGTTATGGGGTTTATTGTAATCCTCACACTATAGATCTGTTTGACCCAGGATTCAGGGCAAGATATAGGACAGTTGTTGGTGCAGAAAAAAAATAAGTCAGGTAACAGGAAGTGTGTAGAACTTATGGTCCCCCCACTGTCAAGAGCAGGTTGACTGACATTTCCATGTCCCATTTTCCTTGATTAGAAAAGGCTGCCAGGAAATTTAATTTCTCCACCATCTGTAGAGCATATAGAGCTTTTGGGAATAAGAATGGCCCCAGTGCAGAGTGCAAAACCTCTTGGTATTAATTTCAGTGTATGAGAAGTTTGTAACCATAAGCAATAGCAGTCAGTGATTTTATCCCATTCAAGAGGAAAAAAAAAAAATCTAATTTTTGTCTAAATGTGAAAACCAAAGTCTCATCCCATTCTGCCCTAAGAAAATTATGTTGTCTCATTTTGTTTTATAAATGAAGAGACACCAGCAACTTTGTGGTTACATGTCAGATGTCTCAATATTTAGAAAACAGAAGTGTTACTCTCAGAAGATTTTACCATTGAAATAAGCAAGCTGGTGATAGTATGTTGTACCTTTTGTCCAATCTATGCAACATTAGGAGCATCTTATTCTAAACAGAACTCCTTCATCTCTCTAAAAGAAGGGAAAAACTATCATGACAGATAGTAAAATGGAAGAAAGGGTGACTGCTTTGGAAGAGAGAAAACAAAGTGAGCCCCAGAGTCCTGGCCCTGAGACTGTGTCCCTTCTTGGATGCCTAACACAAGAGCACAGGCTTGTTAAAACAAACCTTTGTGTCAAATCATTTAGCTAGTCACAGTAATACTTAGTATTTCTATAGCATCAGTCACTTAAGAGCTTCACAGACCCTTCAGAGAAAAAACTTTCCATTTTGCTATCAGACATGCATCTTCAGAAGTTCTAGGGTAGTTATGAACTCAGCTACATGCATGACAGAGCAACAAGAGGGAAAACAGATTTCCCAAATGTAAGGAATTTTTCCAGCATGATATTCTTATGGATATTGTGAACTTGTTTCCCAAATCTCAATCACAATAATGCATAAAACCAGAACTGACCTTGAAAGCCTTTAAGTTTGTATTTGAAATAGAAAAGAATCTGTGGGTGCTACCACATTGCTAGGAATGAGGCAAACAGAGACTTTCCATTTGAGAAAACAGAGCTTATCAGATTGGCCTGAGGCCTCGGATTCAAACCCCTACCCACTTAAATCACTCCCGCTGAGGTGTTTTTTTTCCTGCCAAAGAGAGAAGTTTGTGTCCTTACCTCTCATCCAGCATGTCCCCAGCCATACATCCCAGCCTCTAAACAGCGGTGCCAGTCACCAGCCTCAGCTCTCCCATTCAAACAATAAAGTCACAGGCATCTTGGATCAGGGAACAACCCCTGTGGCTGGAGCTGACAACCTTGGATTGGTTGCTCTCACGGCAATAAATGAGTTATGCAAGTACATAAATTTCAATTACTCACTGCTTTGGAAGGGGATTTCTGGATTGTATTATCTGTGGTTACGTCCTTGGCAGTGGGGCCACCCAGGCATTTTTCAAACAAGAGCGACACCTGGGTTGTGGCATTCACTGGAACGGGCTGGTTTATGCTTGCAGCCCTTAACTGTCCCACAGAAATATGTTTCACAGATGGGATGGTCATTGAAACAAACTGGGAAGTGAACATGATGATGGCAGTTTTATGCATTGGCAACTTGTCTGTTTTAATTTTAGACTTTCTTGATGGCTGTGTTGGCCCTTGACAGCCATGGCCCCTGGATATTGCAAAACAGATTTTTTTTATTTTTCAGAGTGTACCATTTACACTTGTTATATCCCAGCCTTTTACAAAACAATGCAATTGCTGCTACTATTGATGGAGAAAAATTACAACGAGACTAATTTTTGATTTGCACCCATGAACTCTTATGTGCTTCAGTATATGGACATTGTTGTTTGCAAGAGGCCTGTCCCAGAGCAAACACACAAAGAGCAGTCCATGTTGAGTGCAACAGAGTATGGGGACTTGCCCCAAAGACTCGCAATTGTTAGGGTGTTACACCTTTCTGACCTGCACACCTCTGTCCCTACAGGGACAGTATCTTCCTCTGCATCACAGGAAGCACGTCAGGCTCTAGGAATTGTCCAGGTCTTTTGAGAAGATGCATTAATGTCCAAGAGAAATGTTGTAGGCAGAAGTGGATGTAGGAAACATGCCCAAATAGGTTTATATGCAGATTTTGGGGCAGATCAGCTTGGGTTCAAAAGTGAAGGGAAGGATCTCCTGAGGCCTTTCCAGCTTCCGGAGTGCAGGACCTGGTGGATCCTCAAAGAGAAACATTAACACAAGATACGGGAGGCCAAGTGCTTCTAGAGATCCAGTCTGCTCACTATTTACCTCAAAAAAACCAAGAACACTAACCAAAACCTCAGGAGCTAATTGAACTCAAATAAATGAAGCTGCAGTAGCCAGAGAATTTTGAAACCAAGGAGGCTGTGGATCCCTTCATAAAAGAATGAGCAGAGAGGAGAACACAGGAAAAAGGGGAAAATGAAGTTACAGCAGGAACATGCAAGGAGGATCTCAAACCATGTATAGATGAGCATATTTTGAACACATTTGGATACTAAAATATACTGAAAAAATGCAGTTTGGTTTCGATTATTTAACATTCCTTTATGTTGCCAAATATAATGGAAGCTTTTTCCAATTCAAGTAGGGAGTACACGCATTGGTCTTAGTTAAGGTAAGCACTATAAATGGCTAATTAAAAAGAAAGTGGAAAAGACCAACATTCTGAAATGAAAATGTTTTGTTTCTCCTGAGTGACTTTAAAACATGTCTGGGAAGTAGATCCTAGACTCTTTCCACCTGGTGTTAGTTTTCCATTTTTGTAGTCTATGGTAATTGTGTAAAGCTTACACTGAGGTGAGAAAAGGCTCACTGAAATTCTCAACAAGTTTCTAATGGCTATTTTCTGCACTCGCTCCATCCCTGTTCCCTGAATTCGAAACAGCTGCCTGGGAGAGTGGGTAAGGAAAAGTCCAGTCTGCATAGATGACTTTTCCAGATTTACCAGTCTTGTAGTTGAAACCTGAAGCTAAAAAATGTATGTATTACTACAGTGCGGAACATTGTGATCTCTAAAGAAGAAGGAGGCCTGTAGGGCTGTGCTGTGCCTTGTCCATCTGCTGCTGCTGGAACTTGCCCGTCACTCTGCTCAGGGTTGCTAGCTCAGCACAGGCAGGCAGGCAACAAGGGGAGAAAGGAGCATAGCAAAGGACTCTGCAGACCTGACAGCACCACATTTGAGCCCTGAAGTTCAGCAGTACTCAGGGAGCTACAGCATTCCTTGTGACAGGCAGGAGGAAGCCCCCAGCCTTATTACAACAGTAGTTTCAGCCAGGCCAAGTCCAGGGAACAGGAAAAATGGTATGAAGTGATTTTCCCACCACCTCCAGCCAAGCTTAAAATTTTGTTTAAATGGGAATTGAGTCCTGAGCCTTTAGACAGAAACCTCTTTGAGCTGAGAGTGAATCAGAAACAGTTCTAGGGTTGTCTCTTTTTTTAGTTTGGATGTGTTAGTAACACAGTGTAACGCTACAGTCAGCTACACATCATCCCAACTGTAAAAATTAAGAAGAGCTGTTGAATGTCAAGTGATGAAGCACAAAGTGTCACAACTTCAAAAGTCCTGTTTTTCTGGCAATATTTACTTATTCACATGACACATTAACATATGTAATAAGTACATAAAAGAACAAATGTCATATGGAGAAGTCAATGTGTACCCATAATATACTGAACAGTATTAGGAAAACCTTAGATTGTTTTAGTTTCATGATTTATATACCTGAAAAGTAATTCCTATGCTGCAACAGCAGCTTTTCCTCCTGTGGATGTAGAGAACTTTACACTATCAGGGTGTAAAGTTCTCCTCTTTTCTTCCTGAACACACCTTATAGAGAAGAGTTTCCTTTTTCACTGAATTTGTAAAGGAGTTATGGGGAAGAAAAAAACAGAGCTATAAAGAAGAGCTGCTCTTCAGGAAGTTATCTTGAGCATTTTTAGCTCTCGCTTTGCTAGCAAAGGCTCATCCCATCAGTCCTTAACTTCTATAAACCATACATATTATTAAATCATGAGGTTGACAAAGAATTATTGTGTAAGATTAGGACCAGATCTTGAAAGTTCATTTCGTCTCAGCTCTTTCACTGGCATACACTTAACTGCTTTGCTTGCTTCCAAATTATGTCTAATGTCCATTGCATGTGTCATATGGCAAACATCAGCCAGTTCTGCAAAAGCTGTTTCTAAACATGTTTGGTTAGATTGTTTTTAAGGCAAGTTCATTTCCTCTGCCAAATTTGAAGAATAGACAGCCTGACATGTATGCAGCATTTCAGCTTCACGGTCAATAGTCTTCATTCATTATTTGGGTGTGAAAATAAAGTGTAAGAAATGAAATGCTGCTACAGCCTTCCCTACATCTGATACTAGTAATCAGTTTTTCCAATTGGTGCATATGCAAAGAAAATAGAAACACAAAAGCAAATGATGCAAATATATGAGCCAGGTAAAAATAAAACAAAAAATTAAAAAGAATTGCAGTATATTTTAGGCTGGTACATTTTAATCTAAACTCTTTTCTCCTCCAAAAGAAAAAAAGATTTTATTGCTATTCAGCTACTAAGCTACAACAGATATCTTTGCCATATTAAACTTCTAAAGAGTGTGGGGATCCTTGAGTAAATAAATCTCCCAATTTTTAAACTAGCAGAACAGTAGCAAAGATGCTGACTATGTGGTATTCATTAAATAAACTAATACATTTGACAACTGAACTGAGACTCTTACTGTTACCTTCAATCTTGAACTTCAACTTGACCTAATCCCATATCAACTGATAACAGTTAACCATCTGTCCTTGGTCAACCCAATGGAAGACTTCAAAGGATAGATTTAATAGCATATAGCTTGGCCTTGACATACAGACTGTATCTGTTCTTACTTAAAGAACAATAAAACCTTGTATTTAATTTCTTTTTTTTCTTTCTTCTTTTTTTTTTAACAGATGGAGGGCTGGTGTCTTATTCCATTCTGTCACCCCATCTGGACGCCTTAAATGTGATACTAAGGGAAGCATGGGGTGAGCCCACCAAAAGCTCAATTCAAGTTGAGACACAGTGAGAAAGGAAAGAAAATAGACTGATACCAATCTCGCATCATTGCAAAATAAAGGCATTTAATGCTGCCATAGGGGAATATGGAGAAGAAATCAGCACTGACTCCTGAACATAACAATGCAGGATTGGAGTTCGTTTTAAGTTCTCAAAGAAGTACAGATGCTTCATTAACAACACCTAATAGAAAATAAACATTTTTTTGTCCACCAATTTATGTGTCACATTGCAAAGCAGTAAACCACAAGCCTAAACATCACAGGAATTATTTTCTGCTTACTATTCCTCCTGAGGCCTCACCACAGGAAAACCTGCCTTCGGGGAGTTCAAAGAATGTGTTTTACTCTCACTGCAAAATTAACTGGTTTTCTCTTTTCTATATGATCTCTTCATTATAATCTAGAGTTCAAAAGGGTTTTTTTTTTTGTGAAGCACTCCAATGTTTTAATACAACAATGGCAATTTTTTAACTCAGAGCAGTAGATTTAGCTAACATTCTTTAAGGGATGAAGGACCCCTAAAATCTGAGCTACTATCTGTTTAACATAAGGCAAAGCACTGAACACAGTAATTCCTATAGGAGAATGTATTTTCCTTGCTATGAAAATGTAGCAGAGCACTGCATGATTTTAAATATCCTACCAGTGCTTGCTGACTCCTTAGTCTGCAAATGCTCTGCAGAGACAACTAAGGATGTCTTCTCTTTTCATAACTCTGAAGTAGTTACCATATCCAGCTAACATAATAAATAGCCAATTGGTTTCTTTTTAGTGATCATTCAGAGTTTACATTGGTCCTTTACATAGGTGGACCCCAAAGTTCCCTTGAATTGCAGAACAGTGAAAAAAAAATCCTTATCAGTGGTGGGACACTTTCATGATTGAATAATGTCCCTGATCCTAGATGCAAGAACTTCAGTCCCCAGTTACCTCTAAACAAACACTTTCATCCTAGTACATCCTGACATTAGGAAAGTTTGTGGAAGAAATGAAGGATGGCAGGATAATACAAAGACAAATTATTAACAAGTATTAGGAATTTAACTCAATCCCTTCCTGGTGACTGTATTCACTGTAGATATAAAAAAAACCCCAATATCATTCCCTTTTGTATTAGCAAAGGATGTTGGGTTATTCACCATGGACAAAAATTCATCATAATCTTGTCATGTTAATCAAAGCATTGACAGACAATGCCAAGACCAGTGATCAAAGCATTGTAAAAGTATGAACAGGTTTCTGCTCAATGAATCTCTGCATAGACCCCTATAAGCATATTTAAGAATATTTTTTACCAAAATAAAAGAAGAAAATAAAATTGATCCAACCCAAATATATTTTTGTGTTTTCTGTGACAAAGATAGAACCCTTGTATTTTGTTTGGATTGAAAAGTATTGTTTGCATAACTTCTGTTTTATTTTTTTTTAAGTGAAAATGCAAGTCAAAATTGTTACAATGTTGCTGATGCCAACTTTCCCCTTTTTCACCTCTGACTTTTATTCACAAATTTCAATGTTTAGGTAGATCACTTGGGAACAGAACAACCCTATTTTCAGTCTTCCAGGACAGCACCCCAGCCCTGAAGCAATAAAGCTATTTGAGATATATATATTTCCTATTGACACTGTTCCACTTTGGGAAATAAGCATTTCTCAGATCAAAGACAGAAACTTGAGTGCATATCTTAAACACAAGACTGTGCAATTACTTTATATAAAATATATCTAGCTTGAAAGCTCCAATGTAATCTCAGCTTCAAAATGCACTCTGGCTGGGGAGTTATGTACTCTTTTGACATACAGGAAGGGCTTGATTTAAATCCCTGTCATCAGTTCCTCTGTGAGAGACTACAGGATAGCACTTCTATGGAGAGCAGCTCCAAGGAGACAATTTTTCAGGAAATAATAAATGAACATGCATCTGTGTATGTGCTGCAACTTCTGTGAAGTCAGGAACTGGGAAAGGAGGATTTGAATGTGAAAATGTCTGTCCTCTGACAGCACCTTGGGCACTCAGCATGAAGCAGACCAGCCAGCACCTAAACACACAAATCTCCAACCCCCTACTGAATCATGTGGGAAGAGCACCTGCCAGCATTACTTCAAAGTAGAAATCTTCAGAAATGGTTTTGTTCATTGGTGCAGGGTGTTTCTCCCATGTTTCCTCTAATGGACACTTCTCCTGTTCACTAGCAAGCCTGCCTGCTTTGAGATAAAACCTGCAATGATGGGAGCAGCACCATCCTGGGGGAAGAGGAAGCGTTTCAAAGCCCTTTACCAAAGCCTCCGCAGGTCTCAGAGACTCAGTCTGCGTCTCTTCCCAAGGAGTAAGGCCGGGGGATCTGTTTGAAGGCTCCAGTAAGGTAGCGGTCCCGTTTCCTTAATGATCTGTCCTTCCTCAACTGCAGAGGAAAAGCAAGTCAAGTGTGTCCTTATACACTACTTTAGTAAAATGGATGTGCAGTACACACTTCATTACAACCACCATGGGACTTAAAAGTAACTTGAGCAAACGGCCCCAGCTCCATGTAATTATCTTTTGAAGACACTCGAAGGAAAAAGGAAAAAACCTCACCAAACCAGCTCAAGAATAGCAGAGTTTGCCGAGGGATAGGTGAGCAGCTGAGGCTGACCATGGGCTCAGCGGTTCCCCCATGAGCCGGGCTCTCCGGCAGTGTCCCGGGCTGATGGCCGGGCAGCAGGTCCCAGGGGACCGGGAGCGTGCAGGGGCTCTCGGGAGGAGCCCTTCCATGGATGTGTGCAGGACAAGGCTGAAAGGCGCCGGACTGTGTCTGAGCAATGCTGCCCTCCCATGGCACTTGCTCAGCCCGCTCCCTGCTGAACCCACACCCCTCAAATGCTTCAGCGGCCCGAACCCACCCAAAGGGCAAGAGCAGGGCGGGGGTGATGAGCCTTTGCTGGGGGTTTCTCTTTCAGGCTCGGGGACTCTGAAACTATTCCCGGACGACTGATCCAGCTGGCAGTGCCCATACTGAGCCCCGCCGCTCACAATGGACCACAGTCCTTCCCAGCCTTCAGGTCCCTTTTTCTTATCAGTCTCCTGGCTCAGTAGCTCATCCTCCTGTTAACTCTTTCAGAGGTAATACAACGGAGAAGCAAGAAGCTGAGAAGTATAACTGGGAGCATAAATACTCTTTTAAAAACAGGCCTTCAAATAATGAAAAGTACAGGGCTGTGAGAGGCTCTTGATGACATCCCAGGGGACTGCAGCCCAACCCTAGACCTTGGGCAAACCCAGAACTGAACCATCCTTCTTCTGGTGGAACAGTGAGACCTCCCTTCCTTTAAGGATGTCTTTCTTTTGAAAACAGTTTCTAGCTCCTTTTTAACCTACTTAATTCTTTGTTGCCACAGCGTGGCTGAAAACAGCTGTGGTTGTAAGCGGCTGTGAGTCCTGGCTGTAAAACCTGAATATGTGCAAAGATTTTTTTTAAATAAACACACCACTTGTCTGAAATGGGGATCAGAAGGCTCAAAGGCCAGCAAGTAGTTCAGTAAGAGAGGCACCCACAGCTGAAATGTCTTTATGTGAACAAAAGCCCACAGCTACATTTTTGTGAATGCTCTTTATGGAGAAGGCAGCTTGAACTGGGTACAACCCACAGGTTTACAAGCAGCTGCAGAACATGAAAGTATAAGGAAAAAGAAATTGTAAATTTAAGAGATTTAACATGGCAGGAGAAAATGACAATGACTCTGCTCAGATCCAGTTGCACCCTGGATGACAACTGCATATTTTGTGCACTTAGTGTAGTTGGCTCCATAAGGCAGTCAGAAGCATAGAGACACTTTCAGCTAAAGGGGAATACTACTTCTCCCTCAAATCCCTGGGAAATCACCTCTCCAGCACAGAAATAGGTCTGCCTTAAGCCATGCCAGCCAGCTTTCCAAATCCACTGTGGTCAGAGCTCTGCAGTTCTGAGGCAAACCAGTGGCTTTCATGTTATATAAAAGTTACTGACTTTGTGTTTACCACGTGCCTTCTCAGATGCTTCTCGAATCTGGATTGTTTCCAGGGTACATATATAGCTTATATATGTTTATAACTTTATAAATTTTAAAAGCTTTGGCAGTCTGTCAGCCAGAGCTGTGGTGTAGGTCTAGTATGTGTTTATGGAGCCTGAGCTGGGAAGTTTCAAGCGTCTTTATGGACTTGCAGGTGAAGGTAAGTAGAAGCTGTATCCCACATGAAGAGGAGTTCTTCTGTGTATTAAAAACAAAGCTTTCCTCCAACCACTAATTCCTGACTGAGCTTCACTGTAATCATTCAAATCACCAGATCCCAGGAAGTGCACTCCTCCTGGGGACCTGCAGAGCCCCACAGCTCTCTGACTGAACACACAAGCTGTCAACCCAGTACCGCCCCAAGTCTCACAACCCTCTGGCCTTCCTGCAGCCCACACTGCTTTGCACATGATGCCAAGCCTGAGCTGCATGCCTGGCCCACCCTACAGAGTCCAGCATGCTTTTTTGTGCCATGGCCATGGTCTCCCTCTGCCAGGCAGGAGGGCCCTTTGCATGACTTAACTCTGGCCTTGCTGTGTGTGAATTGTGGCAAACCCCACTGGGGAGTTGGAGAATGGAGTATCAGAAAGTCCACTACTATCTTTGGATGCAGAATTTATCCTTAATTTCAGTCTTTTGTCCCACATCTTACCCCTATACTTCCCTGTGCTTTTCCTCATGGGTCCTCCTGCTCCCAGCTTTGCTCTGTCCTTGAGCAGAACCATTGGCAGGGATATACCCCACTCTGTGAGCACCTGGCAGCTGGATCTTAGAAGACTTTTTCTGAAAAAAATTATTTTCACATTGCATGATTGCCCCTTTCTATGGGCTACCACACACAGTAGCATGTGGCTCTACTGGTTTTACCACCCCACTAAGACATGCTCTTGAAACCTGATACATAGCTTTTGATTGTAGGCCACAGCTGGCTTCCAGCAGGCAACCCAACCAGCAGCGGAGATTTTGCATATAAAGCTATTAAAACACTAGGTAATGCGAAGTGTCAGCTTCTCTCTGGGCTGCTGTAGCAAGCACTGAGAAGAGGAAGACAGAACGTGTTTCTGTAATGGCCTAATTACACTTAATACAAAAAAGCATGGAACATCTTTGGGAGGCTCTATTCAACAATGATGGCTCTAGGAATGCTGGACACTGTAGCATGCATTCCATACAATACCTGAGCATCAGTTTCAAACCATTTCCTGACAAACTAATTTCCCCCTCAAAATTTCAGAAGATGGAGGCACCACTTTTGTCTCCCCTCATTACCCTCAGAAAGTGAAGCACAGCTATTTTTACTAGCATTACAAAACACCTTACATTTAACCCAAACTTGTAAAAACAGTGGAAGACTTTTACTGCTCTAATACACTAGGTTGGGCATTGTTATTTCCCGTTCTGAGAAAATATCCTCTATGAATATATATTTAGAACTCTTCCTACAAACTGATGACCTGATTGCAATCATGGAATTACTAGAAAAATGAGAAATTGTAAATAATTACTTCAAAAGGTAAATATACCTGTTCTTCTACTAACTATGAACTAGAAGCTTCCTATAAAAATAGTACATACCATTTTGCAAAGACCAGATCCTCAAAATGCAATGAAAAGTTATGTCTGTTTAGTGTGCCCACTTCTTCCAAGTGGGAGGTTTCAGGAATGTAATGGGAGTCTGCACAAGATGTTGCAAATAATTAAGCAATCAGAATTTGCTTTTGCACAGAATTCTTTGTTTATAAAATGCAAAGAACTTCTCAGAAGCAGGTTATAAGTTTCACCATTTCTTAAGGAGACGTGAGAAAAAACTAATCCAGTCCCAGCAACAGAGACAGGCACTGAAGCCAGCAGCATGTTGACTACCTTGATGGACACATTAGGAAGTTTACCTCAGATAAAAAGGCAGAAATGTGCGAACCTCTGCCCTCCATAACACCTACAGAGTACTAGCATTATAATTATGTTCTATTATGTTCTATTCAGTCAACCATCTCATGTCCATACAGATAATTATATTTTAACTGCTAAAGGGCTTTGGGAAATTAGCAGCCATGTGAATGCTTGGTTGGTGCAGCACATACAGTTGCCATCTTAAGGTGATTAATGTAATTCCCAGCACAGGACTGCCAGATGATTAGTTCAGTGCTACCCCTCATATTTAAAAGCAAATGGACATGAGAAATAATCCAGAACATACACTAGTCCTATTTGTGCCTTATAAAGGAATTTAGAGAAGAACCTGTATCATTTCCACTGCAGATAGATAGCTCCTTGAATTTGACTGAGTAGAATGAGGCTGGTTTACTTCACAAGGCCTCCACAGGACATTAACATTGTACCTAAATAATTTAGCTTGAAAATTAATCAAGAACACTTTTCAGGGCTTGTATGGAAGACCAGGAGACGAAGTGACACGTGATGTCTGGGAATTTTATATGCAATTTAGTACCTGACTTAGTATGTGATGCTGAGCAAGCTGAACTCTGTTTCTGGTCCTGTTTCCCTTTAAGGGGAAGAGGGTACCTAGTTCCTAGATACGAGCTTCTCCTACTGATGCACAGTGCTTGTAGAATAACTTGGAATCTTTGGAAAAAAGATGTACAAAAACATTATTGATCCCAAATGTTTTGTATACTCTGTTGCTGCACTCAATGAAACAATCAAATATAGAACATGTTTCTGCAAAGCCAGCATGTAGAAAATTCTCTATTGTCTCTTTCTGCTTTATCAAGCAGCCCACAGAATTCTTTAGAGGACCTAGTCAATACTATTTAAAACATCAAGGCTCGTTTTACACTCCATGTTCTTTGTAATTTCTCTTTCTCTCAAACAGGTAACATACTAATGGGAAGAATGCCTTCCCTTCATAATTACAACACACAAAGCTTCAGACATGCACATTTCAGGCGAGGCCTAAGATTTTGAAGGCTCTCATTATCCTTCTAACACAAAAAGACTTTCTGGGGGACCACTGCTTTTGCAAGAAAGGATGTGTGTTTTGTTTTCACTTGATGTTACAGTGAAATATAATGTCATGACCAGCTCACAGACTTACTGGTAACCCATTTCCTGAAAAATCAAACCCACCTATTGTATATGCATGGTTTTATGATAATGCAATGACCCATACAGGATAGTCTAGCAGCAACTGGTTCCAACTTGTCCCTGCCAATCATTCAGCTTCCACTGCATGTCTCTTGCAGTCATAGGGCTAGCATGTGCATCTTGACAGCCCTGGAAATTATTCTAAACCACTTCATCACATTCCAAACCAACACTTATTCTGATTACAAAGTTAATAGCTTGAAATGGACATTCTAGAATTAACCCTGTGACCTGCTAAGTTGGTGACAAGGAGACAGCCAAATGTGACGCAGGCACCAGGCTGAGTGACAATGCCTGATCATGCTTGAGGCTCCACTACTAGAAGCTATGTAGGAAAATGGAGGCAATTGTAGGGTTTTCATTACTTCTTCTGGCCTGCAAATGTTTGTTTTTCATAATTGACTTTCACATGTGACTTAATGTGTGTATTTCTCAGTGAGAAAATATTGGCAATGAGGCACAATGATGCAGCTTGATCGGATACTTGGCTAATTCTCCGCTGTTCAAAGGTAGAAGGGAATTTCTCAGAAAGGCGTGTGGAACTCTTGGGACAAGACATGTATTTAGAGCTGCCCAACAACTACTTTTGGCCAGTACCTGAATGATTACATCCAGCCCAATAATGGATAATATTAAAGTATTATGAGCCAGGGAAATAAAATTATTTCCTAGTTAAAAAGGGGCTTTAAATTTTACTTCAGAAATCAAACAACAAAAAGTCCTAAGCCCTATTTTAGCAAAGAGTTGTACACCCAGTAGGTTTAGGTAGTTCACTGCAATGAGCAACAACACTGCTGGCACTGCAAAGGGGCCAGGAACACATAACCAGGGAGCAGCAAAAGAAAATGGGACTGTGCTACTGACCCCAGGTGCCCCCCAGATTGGCTTAGTTGAAATATGAATTTATTCTCTGACTGATATCAAGCCCATCTATAGAAACATGTGAGACAGGAATGAACCCAATGAGTCTCATTCTCTGAGTAGAAGACTTGACAGGTCTGAATGTGGATTTTAAATGCCTGAACAAGGAAGGAAAGAGATTCTGGTGATGGAAACTTTGCAGAACAAAAATATTCCAACCTGAATCCACACAGTATAAAGCATTAAGGACATCTTTTTATCTTTGGAAATTATTTTACAGTTAACTGACTAAAAACTCTGAAAATAAAGCCCCTTTTAATTCTCTCTCCTTGGATTTGCAATAGGAAGGATTTAAAGAACTATATTTGATCTATTAGGTTGAAGTACTCACAGTACTGTACATTGTTTTAGTGTACTAAATTTAGTTGACTTCTGTCTCTTTCCATTACCCTTCTAAAAAGGACAGGTGAAAAATAATGTCTCTCTTTATACAATTTGGTTTGCTGTTGATTAATTTTTCTCTTCTAGTGTTCGCTTATGTTTTGCAGGGTAGGAAGGACAAAATAACTTAAGGGGGCGGAGCTCTTTTTCTGGGTTGGAGCTAGTAGATTCTTCCCTTTCATATTTTTATCTCATCAATATAATGTCAGGATCATTGATAAGGACAAAAAAGTCAAACAGAGAATGGACTGAATCTTAACCTTGGTAAAATAGACCAACTGTAACAAATCCTGAAAGTAAAAATAAATTTCTACACATGCCATCCTCATCATTAGGACAAAGCAAAACTTAATACAAGTTTTACGTAATTAATCCACTGATTAGTGCTCTTTTGGCTCAGCAAAGAAATGTAGAGGAATAGCATGCCCTAATTCTTAAAAGAACAGTGCTCTGCATCAGAGGTACTCCTTGATATTTCAGAAATATGTTCAATTCCATTTGGTATCACTTATGTGTGTTCCCTCTGTAAGCTATGTACAACTCTTAACACCACTCAGCTTCTCAAAAGGAGGTAGAAACCAGGCATGGATTCTGGGGCAGGTCTTGAACTCAGCTGCTGCTTTGCAAAGGATGCAGCAGTGAGAGCCAAAGGGTTTCTGACTGTGATGTCCTCCAACCATCAAATGGTAATCAAATACTTTGATGAGGAGGAAGCAAAAAAAGATTAATGTATTTTAGTGATCTGTTTAAATTTCAAAAATAGTAATTGTTGAACTTGACTGCTCTAAAAACCTTTGTTCTGAAAACAGAACTAGGCAGCAATGACTTGCCCTGAATTTCTGCAGAGTCTGAATTATCAAAGATCTGTTAAAGTTTTATTCACCCACCTTGTTTCAGTGTTTAGACTGGGCTGATAATCCGCAAAGACAAAAAAAACAAACAAACAAACAAACAAAAAAGACAAAAAAAAAAAAAACACCAAAACCCAGGCTTTCAAAAGGAAGAAAATGCTCCATTCAGAGAGACATTAATTCTTTCCAACCTTCTTTTCTAACCTTTCCAACCTTCTTGTTGGACTTATAAAAGTCTCCCTTACTACATTCGATAGCGCTTCACTAATTATCAGGATTAATCTATCACTAAAATTTAATGCAGAAAATCAGCTGTCATCATGTATGTTTGATTAAGTCCTCCAGAGAAGCACAGAGTGAGAAATCCAGATGCTGTAATAAGACCTGGAAGAACTTTTGACAGAATGGAAAAACGTTCTAGTGCATCCTATGACAATAAATTATTTTTTATTAGCAAATTGGGTAATACCCTATAGTATCAAAGGCAGAAGTGATGATTAGCAAGTGTACGTGGAACTAGGACTTATGACTTCCTGGAGACAAGTGTTCCTGGAGCAGTTTTCCTAAAATTCCTCTTTCCCATCCACCCACCAGATGTTCTTTACCCTTCCTCTTTATGAATGTCTCCCTCAGACATTGGGATGTCACAGGGAAGAGGGGAAGAACAGACCACACCTGCACCATAGCTTGTACAAACATAGTTAACTGGCAGTGCTCACAAATTCTGTTATAAGGTGTGTAGTTATACAAGTTTGATAGTCTTTTGTGGGCTGACAGCTTAAATAACTTGCCAGCAGATCATACACTAGAAACTTGCCACTGCTTGTGATACAAGAGCATGTGTGTTCTTGCCCATTACTGGAATGCACCTATTGGGGCAGGGCTTGAAATTTACCAGTTCAGACAAAGATACCATCTTCAGGTTGCAACAAAGGAAACAAAAGAATGGAAATCTCTTAGTAGACATTAATTTTTTTAATTATGATCATTTATTTAATGAATGCTGTTCCTGTTAAAGCTCCACTTTTTGAACAGGCAGCCATTCCTAAGACAGAAAATGATGCCATTCCCTTTGCCACCAGAGGTTTGGATCCCTGTTTGACTGGTGTTCTACTAGAATTATCAGCTGCTGTGCACATAATATCCCCTGGCACATGTCTGAAGAAGTCTTGCAGTTAGAAATATAACTTGCAATTTTTAGTTGGACATTCCATTACTTGCTGCTCACCTATATGGGCTATCAATGCATTCAGGCAGGTTTCCTCAGAAAAAAATAACCTCCCAGTGGAATGTGATATGATTTACAAAACTTTTTGTCCATCTTTCAATCTAGATACTTGAGACTTCAAGAGATAAGTATGGGCTCCCCCTTGGGGACTATTAAGCTGTTAAGAAACTCAAGCACACCTGAGGATACATATACACAGAAAACTATCATGCCTATGAAGTAAAGGAACACTGTGGTGGCTGAACACCACACAATTGGATAAAACTGTTTTCTACACTGCATTCCCAGTTTGATGGTCCTTCAGAAAAACTAATAGGATTGTCAAAGGCAACATGTTAATGTGGAAACACGGTGAGTGTGGGCTTCTTTGATGAGTTGTCAGATGTTTCTGTAGGGGAGAAGTAGAGTGAAAATGGATGGAAGGGAGAGAACAACATCTGTAGAACCTAATATGATCTGAGGAGATGCTACAGTGGAAAAAAATAAATCAAAAGAAAGGGTTTAGGGGAGAGCAGAGAGGAAACCCTTATGCACTTTTTGTGTCTCCTTAAAAGCTCCATGTAATATTACAGCCCCTGCCAAGCTGTGAAACCCAGGTGACCCACAGTGATCTGGTGGGCCCCCTAGTACCTGTGCAGGACTCAGACTTCTGGTGCAAGTGCTCTGATCATTGCAAGAGTGATTGATTTGAACAGTGCAGCAAATAGCATTGTCTGTGCTGAAATGGGGAATAAATCAGATGCATAGAATTGAAAGAGACAGATGAAGGAAAGACCCAAGGCAGATGGCTCTGTCTTGCTTTTCCCAGGCAGATGTGATGAAGAGGAAGCAGCAAGGCAGCCATGCTTGTAGGAAAGGCCAACACCTTGAATCATCAACCTTGGGCAAGAGAGGCTGTCCAGAACAGCCACCCCATTTCCTCAGCTATAAGCACAGTGTTGTGCCCTGGCCTACTCCAATGCCTGCCTGTGCCCCAGGTCTCCCATGTCTCTCCTCATTTTCTGTGCTCTTCAGGGCAACATGAATTTCAATAAAGTTAATAATTAATCTAATGAGGCTAAATAATTAGTCTAATAAAGTAAAAATACTTGTTGGATAATCAAAATATTCCCTTGAAAGGCAGAAGGAAGAAGCATATTGCCATGAAACAAACAAAATAACTAATAAAAGGAAATTCATTTTATCACAGGCACTCAACTTCTCACATTCTAGTACAGCAGGTATTATGCAGAGGGGTAAGAAGATACCCACATCTTGAAAGAGCTTACAACAAAGACATTATGAAAAAGACCTGTGAGGAATGCAGCAAAAACACATACGCATTTCAATACATTTTTTTCCCACTCCTCCAGTTCCTCATTACCTCGGACACAGTACCCTTAGTTAATCAAGGAATGTCAAGTTCAAGTGCGAGTTCTGTGGTTCAGCTCAAGTTACTGGTTTGCAGCACGCAATTTCACTTCTGAATTACTCATTCCTTGTTAGGGTCTCTCTTGCAATTTTGCTCCTATCCCCAATCTTTAAAGATAATACAGCAGTGTGCTTAACAGCCAAATATATCGTTATCTTCCTAACAGGCAAAGCATGCATTTTTAGAGGAACATAAACTTGATTTTCAGATAGAGTGGTTACTTGCAGCCCTTACTGGCTTCAAATAATATTTTGGGCACTACTAACTCAGGTCAAAACAGAATAGTTTCCATGCACTGAAAAAAAGTATTCTGGGCAGATTTAGAGAAAATCTTGGGCTGCACTTTCACCAGAAATGGATGACAAATTTCAAAATTGTTTTTAGGAGGGCTTTGATATGAGGAAGGGAAACAAGCAATCAGTGACACAATTCACTGCCACACATGAACCACCTCACATATAAAAATAATAAAGGCAAAACCTGTTGTCAGTCTCCAAAGAGATTTATCAGGTGATACCTGGTCTGGATAAAAGATGAATTTCAAATTCCGCCTCCTTGCACATTTTACCACACTAATTAAAAAAGCCCAAAGCCTACTGATGATCAGCTCTGTCAGTGACAGAGGAAACCAGCTGTTAGACCACATCCAGATATTTTCAGCACTACATTGTCTTCTAAATGTGGTGTTCTTTGCTGTATATTTTTTGCTATGGCTATCGCCAAGTATTATTAGAAGTGAGTCAAGGATTGCATATTTGCTACTGCAGATCCACCCTCACCATTCCAAAGGAAACAGCTCCACAATGAGAGATTAGTGAGAATGTAAGAATAAAGGCATTATTTTTTTTAATAGATATATCTCTTTTCAGAAAGCAATTAAATTTATTACTTAGACTATTTTTGTTCAGGTTTAGCAGCAGATAGACAAAATTAGCTGGAGGGCTACTTACTTTCAAGTAGATCCAGTGTTCCACTCCTCTCCTGGCAGAAAGAGAAAGGAAAGTACCTTCAGGTTTTCAAGGCACAGATCGTGTATTTCTTGTGGTATGAAGTAATTTCTTTTAACATTAAACTGTGCAATTCACCAATTCCCAGAACTGCATGTTAGAGTTTGCATTCTGAACAAAGCTAAGTACCTTCCCTTCCAGGGCTCTTTTGTCTTTTAAATGCATCCTCCTTGGTTGTATTTCATGTTATTGTGTTCTCACTGCTTCTGTATAAATGAACATATTAATCCTTAATTTTCTGGGTTTCTAGCTCCATTTGCCAAGGAAGAATTTTTCTTCTCTCAGAAGCTGCAGATGCAGATCCCCACTGTGCCAGCTTCTTCCAGTCTGGAGTGGTCTGGCAAAAGGAATTAGTTCAGGAAACTCCATTAAAATGTATATTTTCTTTTCACTTTTACTGTACTTCACAGCTGTCTCACTGTGTTCTCATCACTTTTCTTTTGAGTATACGTATGAAAGCCCATCACAGCAGCCAAGGTCTGCAGGGTTGGAAAGCTGACCTTCCAAGACAAGGGGTAGAAATATGGGAGCCAATCTTTCTCTTATCAAATGACAGTTTCTCCACAACTTTTTTACTTTTTGGGGTACTCCTGAGAAAATGCAAAACCTCAATTTTGACTTGTTGCAGCATTCACAATGGGGAAGAAAAATCTTCACTTATAAGCAGCTTAGGCAGCTGTGAAACTTGAGGGTCATTTGACAGTTTGAAGTATTTTTATGCAGAACAAAATGCAAGGGCATTAAAATCTGGCATGGAAGACCACATGGGCAGGATATGCTCCAGTCTGGAAGAAGACAGGTTTTGGTTGGGATAAGATGAAACACAGACACTAGAAAGAAGTACAAGTGCAATACTGTTTGTGATTTCATATTTAAAAACATGGCACATCCATGTAGAGAAAAGTAGTCCAATTGTAGCAACCAGTTAGAGCTGTTGCATTTTTCTAAACCCCAGACTGGTGCTATAGAGGTACCATTCACATAGATAAAAGACTTAAATCAAGCATTGAATTCATGGAATCAACTTTCTAAATCTTGGGCTGCTGAATCTTGAAAATATCAATGAAGAAAACTGAAATGCCTACGAGTTAAGAGTGCAGTTGCATAAAGCTGAGATCCCAGCTAAGACTCCAGGACTTTTCAAAACAGTTGATCCCACCGTATCTGCTTTCTCTCTGCCTCTGAGAAAGGACAATAATGAAAACCACTTCTCACAAAGAACAGATTCCTTTTCCCTTTGAGTACCACATCACTGCAAAGAGCCCAGCACCCCCAAAACAGAATGGGAGGTGAAGGAATTGGCATTTACTGCCACAGAGCTTTTCAAATCAGTTTGATGTTGCAGTGCAGCTACAAGGAACGGGATCTGACCCATGTTCAAAGAGCACCAGCTCTGTGTTCTGTTTTA
The DNA here is from genome assembly GCA_026261815.1 of Monarcha castaneiventris obscurior. Lineage (NCBI taxonomy): Eukaryota > Metazoa > Chordata > Aves > Passeriformes > Monarchidae > Monarcha > Monarcha castaneiventris. Next base: position 13,908,480 of record JAMPIT010000894.1, read on the forward strand.
CAATGGAACTGGTACACTCTGGAAACTCTAATTTAGATGTCCCACTACACATGCTGGTAAAAGCACATATATACTGGTTATTCAGACACAATCTGGAGTCTGCCTCACACCTCCTACAATGAAGCTACTGATACTCACCTATCATCACCTATACAGGGCACTGCAAACCACCCTTGAAACAGCTCATCAGCAGCTGGTAGACTCGCTATTAAAGCTGTAGCAGTATTAATATCTGATGTCTTCACAAACGATTTTTTTTCTAAAGCAGAAAATTCTGAGAAAGACATTATTAGTCACAGGATGAACCAAAGGCTGTTAATCTCCTGTCTACACCTTAAGAAAGAAAAGAGGAGAAAAAGCTAATTTAAACAAATGCTACTAGGGATAAAAAATTCAGACTGACGTTAGATTAAATTACATGGGAGGCTGAGGTATCCAGCCATGGTCTTCAGTAAAAAAGAAAATTATAGGGTCTATCAATTAGAGAAGCGGTGCTCTGAGCCTATGTGCTGGCATGATTACAGTTTTTTTAATGTCTGGCAGGATGTTTTACAAACTAAACTCAGCAAGATGACAATTCCACCAGAAGGTGCTTCAGATGGTTTTGCTAATAATTTTGATCAGCTGAAATGGAGAAAAACATCACTTCATTTATTTGGCTTTTCCAGAACCTGTCAAATCTGAGCAGAACCATTAATTGCCCCCTTCTACACCTCCCCCCACCATCTCTTGCACCTTCTTCCAGAAAAGACACACTTCAATTTATTTATTTTTTCTACAGTTATTCTGCATAACCAGCCTTTGTTCCCAAAACAAACTTTGGTCATTCCTTGTGCACTTCCTTTCAAGAAGGAAGTGCCATTTCTTGAGAATATTCATTGGAGGCTGGTATTGCTACTGCTGCAAAGATGTAAGTGCTAACCACCATATATTGGCTTTTGTTTTAATAGCCTTTTAACCAACTTTGTTAATGGACTGAATGCAATTTAGATATGGAAGTTGGCTAAAATGTAGCTTCAATTGGCTATTAAAATTTAAGAGCCAACTAAGATAGCTAATTACAAAAAAGCTCCAGTGATAATGCTAAGCAGAATTAGTAATAGCAAATGACAGTCTGTCTAGTCTTATTCCCAAAGGGAAAGAAACTCTTAACTGAGAAGTCAACCAGACAACGTGCAGAAAACCTAATTGCATTACTGGTATTATGGCATCCCAAATCTGGCAGCTCACTGGGACAAAACAGTGAGAAAAGTCTGTCAAACTACTCAGGAAAGAAACTGACCCCCTTCTTAATGCTAGCTGCAGCAAATATTGGGAATTAATTTTTTAAATTAACTTATTGGAAAATAATCCTGTAAAAATTATCAAACCAGCACCATCTAAAAAGTATCTTATATCCACCCTGAATTTGACTATCGCTCCAGATATTTTAGATTAGGGGAAAATATAAACAATCTGTCTGCAAAATGTTCAAGCACTAAAAGAAGCATTCTGTGCTTCATTATCAATATCCTCATTACACCATCAGCTGAAGTGCCGACTAGTTCTCCTGTGAAGATTTATCATGTATGGTGGCCACTTTGAAACATAGGTAGCGTAGTCTTTAACATTCCCTACTCAAGTGTCTCCCTGCTGTGCCTGTAAATGTCAGTCCAGTTTTTTCACGGCTGCGCGCACAGATTAGAAACAGCAGGAGAGCTTGGGAGTATGACTACAATACTAGTAAGGACACTTGTCTTCATGGCACTGCTCAAGTGATTCTTGGAATGCAGGACCCTGCTGTTTTCTAATATTTACACACAACTGGAGTCATCAAGAGCAGTAAATGCAGTCTAAAGGCAGCTTGCTTCTTTTGTGTTAGGGGCTTTACTTTCAAACGGGGATGTCAACAAAATCCTACTGCACCCTCCGCCTCTCATGAAGTGCTGTATTTCCCCATCAGTGCTTTGCAAAGCAGCAGAACACGTGTGTGCAAGCACGCACTGTATGTGATCCATAGGGTAGCGCTGCAGGTACAATCACAGCCTGCCCCTCTGCTCCCCCTGGCCGTCCCACACTTTAAACACTACTGCAGTTACAGTGAGCTGGAGCCTGGGGTATTGCAGTGCCTTGTGAGCACAGACAAGCCCTGAAACAACATTCACCTTCAGTAAAAAGCATCCTTTTCCTTCACAGAACACTTGGCAGGACATCTTTTTCCAGGACATTTTTGGGGTGGGAGGAGGAAATTTGCACCTCAAAACATTTTTTTCAAATATATAGAAATAACTGTTTGTTGCACTTGGGTTTGGTAGTGTCAAAAGAAAACACACTCCGTGAAAACTTGGAAAGTAATCAAAAGAAGTTTACTGGTAAATAAGTTACTAAAAAAATAAAATGTCAAACTGAAGTACAAAAGAATGACATTAACTTTGAGTATGTGACAAGGAAGAGAATACAGTATGCCTTCCTGACAATAGCTATTCAGAGCAGTGTAACATACTTTCTGAACAAAATGATTAAATGAAGACATTAAAATGATAGTTTAATTTGAGGAGTTTTAAACATGACAGAGGCTTTAGCAGTCCTATTTTTACATCTGAAATGAAGAGAATGCTACGCTTAAAGTTGTCAGCCACACTTTGCTAAAACCCAGGAAAATGAGCCTAACAGTCAACAGAAATGAGAAAGCACCTTTTAAATATGGTATTCCAGTTTTATTTCAAAACAGCGGATTCCCTTGTTACAAAACAAAATCTCATCATTCATTCATTCAACATTTCATGCTACAACATATTTATTTAATCTCCTGAGTAGTTACTCAGACATTATACAATCAAGCAAGCTGGACATCCACACGAATACACTCTCACTGGCTCATATGGATTCCTTTTGGTTTGCCAAACTTTCAGTTGCCCTGATAAGAATGATGTTCATGCCTTATAATGTGTATGCTGCAGTAGATACATGAAAAGGAGTAGTGTTTCCCACTGGAATTCAACACTGTATTTTTTGACTTACAACTCTGAAGAGAGGACTCAAAGCCATGCAATGAAGTACTTCTACAAAAGGATTTGGAAGATTACATGCTCCTCAAGTACTGAAAAGGTAAACCATTATGTTGCTATAAGAAGCAGATGTGAGACAGTATTTCATTGGAACTAGATCCTGCACAAAGTTACTCACAATTATAACTTTTCTAGTCTTTTCACTAATATAAAAAAAAAACACCTGAGGGGGTGGACGAAAACAGGCATTGGTTCTTTTCTTTGCCCTGGGCCCTTTGTCTAAAATTCTGGTCTCTTTCTTTCCAGAGAAACTGTAAATAATTGGAAAAGTGCTACAAACACAAATACTATGCAAAAAAAAAAGGCTAAAATTCAGTACCTGTCTTTCAAAGAATTGTTTAAATGCATTTTATTCAAACTGGAATGGAAGGACATGATTTTTGCCTTATATTCTAATTCAAACACTTGAAAAATATTTAAAAGCTATTTCTGCTTTTTCAGACTTCATCTCAGTGTATATCTAAGTGACCACCAATATGACTTTACTCAAAACTGTGAGCAGATGCAACACTGCTGTTTCTTATATAGTATCCATAATGAAACTATTAAATAAGGCTTTGTCTCTACATTATAAAGCAGGAAAAAGGGACTCTCTTTTAGTTTGCCTTTAAGACATGAATTCATGTATATAAAGAATAAAAATGCATCCCCACTTCAAAAGTTGGCAAAATTCTGCATTAGTATCTAAGTATACATAAATTATGCAAATATTTTAATAAAACATTTATTCTTCAAAAACAGGTACAAACAGCAGTCCATGTTTTTACAGGATTCATCATTTAAAAAGGAAAGAAATAGATTCCAGTGCTACAAAAAAAAATCAAAAACCAAAACACAGAAATGAGCCACTGAGCAACTTAATTTGTTGCTCCATATATTATTTACTTCTGGACTTTCTTTCTAGTTGCTATGCTTTTCTTGGCTTTTGGTGAGGTCATCTTCTGGGTTTTGGCAGCAACTGCATCTGCAATGCAAACAAAAAAAGACTTTTTGTTAAGTAAAATAAAAACAGATCACAAGAAAATACTTTTAGTCTTAAAAGGATAGATCAACTCAAAATCATTCATTGAGCTTTAAGTGGGAATGGGGAATATGACATGGACAGAAGAGAATCTATAACTATTTCTGGGCACTGACCTTCTCCTAAAAACCACGTTGTACAGTTCAACTTCTCCAAGAGTAGCCTCACATGGAGTTGAGTCATTTTTTTAGTTCATCTTCACCAAAAGAATTAGATCCTCTACAAAACCTACACCCCTCCTTCCTCCCCATGTGCCAACTTTTCATTTTATAATGCCTTCCAGTTATATTAAGCCATTTTTTGGACCTTGTGCTAAGCTCATCCAGCTCCGGGATCACAGTTTAACCCCAGACAGTAACTACCCACCACGCAGAGTTCATTCACTCACTCCCCCTCCCCTCGCACTGGGAAGTGGTGGAGAATTGAAAAAAGGAAAAAAACCCCATGGATTGAAATAGGAACAGTTTAATAATTACAATAAAGTAAAATATAATAATAACAAAAGTAAAAAGAAACAGATTAATAACCACACTTACAAAAAACCTCACTGACTGATGCCCAGATCACCCCCCAGGCAGATCTGGCCCCTCCCAACCAACTCCCCCATTTTATAGACTGGGTATGACATTCTTGTATGACTCTCCCCCATTTATATACTGGGAATGGAATATCCCTTTGGCCAGTTTGGATCAGTTGTGCTGGCTGTGCTCCCTCATGGCTTGCTGTGCAGCTCCCCACTGGCAGAGCACAGGAAACTGGAAAGTCCTTGACTTAGGGTAAGCACTGCTCAGCAACAGGCAAAACATCTGTGTTATCCACATTATTCTCACACTGAAGCCAAAACACAGCTCTGCACCAGCTACTAGAAAGAAAAGTAACTCTATCCCAACTAAAACTAGAACACTTAGCAATGAAATTGTGATCTGGTACTCTCACAGTTTAGTGAGCTGTGGCATCTTAGAGCATTCAGAATGGAGCTTATACAAGGGGAGGTGGAAGGCACACAGCTAAAAAGAAAGGCAGATTTCTGTTTGGCAATGTCAGCTGTTGCATCAGCTCAGCTATCAGTGCAACTGTGCCTACAGATTCAAGCTATCACTTGACAATATTTTATTAACAAAGGTAACAAATAATCCCATCTAAATAAGATTCCTAGTAAACCTGGCAGGCAGGTTGTTCAAAGAGACCACACCTAAAAGCAATAATAAAAACCTTCCTGCCCTTTGATTCTTTCCTGCCTACTACCAGGGAAAAGGAAAAAACAAAACACCACAGCTCATTTCTGTGAATTGCATTCAACTGCAGTCACTTTGACAAAAAAATATTACACATAATAAAAATTTCTATCTTTTTGCATATACAGTAACAATGGAATATTTTTCATCTCCTCAGGTAGTTTTTAATTATTTTTTTTTCTTCTTAATCCTAAATTTCTCCTTGAAGATAGCATGCCTAATTACTTCCGTTTTGCTTGTAAAACTATATATAATTCCACAGTCCATGTCAAGTGTACAGGTAAAGAAAAGTAAAACTGAATTTCATGGAAGTCCTTAAGAAAGAAGCTGCTTGTTTAAGACAACAGCCTTTGAGCAGTAAGAGTCACTGATCATTCAAGCTCAATGAGTAAATTTGGGGGAATCAAGGCAGCAGACAACAATGCAAAACAAAACGACTTTACAAAGAAACCCAGCAGTATTGTGTATGGTTCTGGGCTCTATCCTACAAAAAAGGTCTGAGAAAAATGGGGAGAAAAAATGGTTTCCAGCTCTCTAACAAAAACAACAACAAGAAAACATTGAATTTAAGTAGTTTATCTGAAGAAAGTAAAAAAAAGAAAAATGGAGACATATAATGAGCAAAAAGTTGCTGCATAACATGAGTGTGATTTTCATGTCCACAGCAGCTAGAACAACCACTAAGCTTAAGGGAAATTCATATTAGGTAATAAAAATATCAAAAGAAAATACTCCTCCGTATCAAATCCTTCGTAATAGTAAGGATAGTTAGGCATTACATGTGGTGTTGACCAGGGAAGTTTTAGAATAATCACACAGGTTTTAAGATATTAGCATATCTTAAATATGCTTAAATTAGCATGTATCAAAATTAACACCAACATAATTGATTAGATTGGTGTATAGAGCAGATCTCCTCTTGATGTCCCTTCTCATCTCATCTTCCAATTCTATGTACACTGTTTTAGAAACACACAAGTCTTATGACTAAGAGAAATAAAGCTCTGCTTGAGTCAAAAAATTAAAATTTCTATAAAATGACAGAAGTTCCTTTGATAAAGCCAGAGTCACAACTTTCCCATTTAAATTGCCTTCTTTGATGAAAAGGAGGACAGTGAGAGATTTGGAAACATGAAAACACAGCTAACAAGCAGACAAAATCTATGATTTAGGTGACTTCTAAGTTGCATCGTAGGTTAGAACATCTGAAAACAGAACCACACACAGACTCTCAGCAAACATCAGGTAACTGAAAAATATTTAGCAGCAGACATGCCAGAAGTTAGCAACTGCATCACTTGCATATGCTGAATCTACACCTGACAAAGGCTAAGCACCTGCCAGTCTCCAGCCAACAGGCTGAAGAGTTCCAGCAATTGTAGCTCTTAAACTAAATTTGTAGTCATCATCATTAAATAAAACAGCTAACATCAAAAGAAGCACAAGTGGTGGAGTATATTCATGAGACACTACAAGGTTTCCTTTATCAAAAAAAACCCCAAACCTAATGTCCATGCACACATGTGCATAATCATACACACACATTTTGCTCTATAGTTACCTCTTTAAGAAACAAAGGTCAGTAAACCTGGAGTGGTGGATGATGTGGTGGAGAGTTCTCTGAAAGAGATGTGCTCAACTGGTACCCACACAGATGCAGTTTAATCATCTTTCCTGTGTGGACACCCCGTGTGCCACAGCAGGACAGACTTAGGACTGGCATTGCTTTAATACAGGCAACTACATGCCAAATGTGTTGAATTGCCACGGTTAACCTGAGAAGTGGTAAGGTAGGAATGAGACTGTCCCTAATCTATGATCTTACATATGCCACTGCATCAGATCTCAGTGCAATAATTTATTCCCAAGAATAATATTGTTACTAATTTAAGTAATAAATACAGACTTGTGATTTCCATAACAGATAAACTTAGAACTGACAGTTCTTCAAAATTCTTCCACTGATCACAGTATCGCTTTTCTCTTGCAAAATGTGCTTCAGTTATATTTCAGCTGTCTTTGTTGGTATCAAACAACCAAGTAATTTTGCTAGATGGCTCTCTAGGAGACCTTTTTCCTTCAACTGCCCTTTAAATAGGTTCTACAATGATCAGATTGAAAAAGGAAACAAGAAAATGGAACTCATACTTTTGCTACTTACATATGGAAGGAATAAGAAAATAGTGTTGGAAGACTATGTTCAGCAACCAGCTGCAAACATCAAATGGGAACTTAGGGCAGGCTGCAACATTTAATGAGTTAAACACCACTCTTCTCCAGTTTGGGCAGTTTGAATATGGTGCCAATGAAGAGATACTTTTCTTTAAAGAAGATAAAAGAAGAAATCTTCTTTTAAGAAGATTTTAAGAAGATGAAGTCTTCTTTCAAGAAGACTCTTCCTTCTTCTAAGGAAGAGTCCTCTGACAAGCTCTTTCCCAACTCAGACAGGGAACCTCTGCATAGCTGAAAAAAAACTGGTGAATAACACTTCTCAGACAAGCATTTTTCAGTACTCTGAAGCCGCTGAAGAAATTGCAAGGGCAACAAATAGTAGCTGTGGCTAGTTGGCTTTCTCTGTTTTCACAGCAGCTCTTTTTCTACAAGAATTCAGAAATGACTCAGAAAAAAATGAATGGAGAGACCAGAAGAATGCAAATATGGACTTGAATTCCAGTAAATATATGACTGTGGGGTGGGGATGAGAGAGAAAAAAGTGAGTAAAGTTATGGGATGGCTTTAGGTACTCTGTTCTGCCAAGTACTCCCTTTCCGGCAACAAATAAAGCAAATGCTTTTCATATTCTCATAAGGAAAAACATCAGAACATAAGAATGTATTATTTATGACTTTATGCCGGTGTATTTTTTACAGATAACATCAAATATATGAGTGCTCTTTTAAAAATTTTAATATAAAATTGTTCCAGATGAAACTGAAACTGGTTTACTTCTATTTGTAAAAATTGCTTCACTGAAGATATTCCAAAACACAATTGTACATACACAGAAACCATTTGCCCCATTCAGCATGTGTCTAAAATTAACCCTCCGCTTCACCACACAGCAATTTGCAGGAGGAAGGCAGTTTAATTCCAAACAGTATTTGCAATCTTGAGAAAGGTTAGTTCCCTGTAAAAATCTGAGTCACTGCAGTACAATTTTTCTTTCCTGTAGAAAAATTTCACTTGCAAATTTTGTATCTGAGTTCAAATTGCAATACTTGTTCAACATACTGCAATTCATCTTCAGGTCACAAAAAAATAACCAAAAAAGCAGACCACTTTTTTTTCTTAAATTACTTAGTTCTACATGAAAAGTCATTATACAAAACCTTAAACATGGAAAATTTTCATTAAAAGGTGTTTTCTTTTAATTTAATACTTTTTATTAGCAGCAAACACAAGAAAGTCCCATGAAATCTAACAAGGAACTTAAATTACTTATATTTTAAATGTGTTTAAGTGCTAGAAATAGTCTGAAGATATTGTACAGAAATAAGCTTAAATTACAAAGGTAGACTCAGTAAAGAATTGTGTTCCAAGCACACACAGAAGTACACAGTAACACTCCCATACTTTATATGTTGGACACTAATTTCTTCTCTTTATTATAATTAGTGGCACATGTTCAAATTAATTCTCACTGAATTTGTCACTTGCAAATTGTCGAAAAAACCCTACTATTTGTGAAGAACCACAAAGATAAATTAAACGTAAACCAAATCTATTTTAACTTTCCTATTCATAATACTTAAAAATCTTTAAACTTTAAAGCATCTCCTACCACACCTTTTCTAATTTAAATAACATTTGAAGATCTCCAAACAATCTTTGGGCAGGCCATGAAAAGACAGATCACTTCTTACTGTGTTTGAATATACTTAATGCAAAATATAGAAGTGAGTTTATCAGTATTTCAGGCAACTGAAAACATTATTTCTCTGCTTTAAAACCCAGATCTTCCTGTTAATTTCCAGATATAACACTGCAGCGCATGCTTCTAACTACCAAAAACAGACCAAATAACTCTTATACTAGACTATTTAGTTTGCAACACTCCTGAAACAGGTAAGGGAAGGCAAAGAAGGGCACAGAAAGGGACAGAACTTTCAGTCACTAAACACAGAGATGGATATACCATTTTAAAACTTTTATCTATTTCCTCCTGGAGTCTGTAACAGATAGTAGTCAATACCAAATCCTCCACAAGAAGGAAGAGGAGAATTACACAATTAGAATTATTGTGCAGCAAGTTTCACAGAAAATAAGGTTTTAGGGTACAAAATTAATAGATAAAAATCTACCTCTAATGTGGGCACTGGTGCAGAATAGAAAGACAAGTAACAAATTGCACCATAAAGAAGCCCAAAAACTATATGATTTGCTTTCTCCTAAAGCTTGGTGACAAGGCCAATGATTCTCTAAATGCAAAAATGCACCTAAGTGGACATTAAGTAACAAATCTTGAATAAAGAAAAAAAGATTTAACACAATCACCCAGATACTGATTTATGCAAAGCCATGCAAGGTAAATAAACATAAAGCTAAGTACCTATTAATTGAGAAATACTATTAAACCACCATTTTGGAATGTTATTCTAACCAATCCATCAGTATGACTGTTTTCATATTGGAGTTGTTCACATAGTTCTTTCTTTATACTGCAAGAGTAACTGAAGATCCCAGTTAAGGCCTTAACACGGTGGATGCTATCCAGCAACACAAACATGCAGAATTCCTACCCTCAGTAGTATTGCCTATTTTAAAAGTACATTAAAAAATACAGTACTTTCATTATCGTATCTACTTTAGTATTTCTCTTTATATGTCCTAATTAATAAACCCCAAAACTGTCTTAAAATTCAGAACAGAAAATAAAAAAGGCTATTCTAAAAAAATTCTGTATTGCTCTAATCCAATCTTCACCAACCCCGAGATTTAAAAATACCTGCCAGGGTAGTCATTTCTATTGTAGCTTTGAACCTAGGATTACTCACAAATTCTCACAAAACTCTTGTTTTTCCAGCATTTATGTGATTTTGACTGAAGATGCCTGTACTATCTGCCTATTCCACCAAACTGATCAAAAATAAGCATATTAGTCCTATCATATTATGCACTACACCCCTGCATCAGCATTGGTGGATACATACAGTGCATGCCAAAGTTTGGTATTCTGCTTTAACAGTATCATCATTTATAAGACTCTGTATTTTACTACTGTACTTGAAGGCAGCTAATACTGAAAATGGAGCTGCAACAGAGGGGGGGGAAAAAGCTTCTCATTTAAATAGAAATCTCTTCTGACAGCATCCTGGTGGAGATACATTGGCTAACATAATACTTCAACTTTAACTATAAACCATATTGCTTTATAAAGGATACCTTGCAAAATTCCACTTTTCAGGAAAGCTTACAGTTTCGTTATGGTAGGGGAGAAAAAGGGAAAAGCTGATAACATGCTAATATAAATAATAAAAAATTTAAGAATGTCACCAAATTTCATGCAACTTATTTTGGAAGTCCAACACAGCTTGTTTCTCAAGGGCTTTCTGAAATTCTGTTTCCAAATAGAGCTGCTCGACAGCTCTAGAAGCACTGATGGCTGACAGCATTGGAGGAGAAGGCCTTTAACGACCTCATCTGATGTGGCCACTCTTACACTGAGAACAACCAGGGGCAGCTGACAGCCGAAGCAAGAATTTCCAGATGTCTGTCCTTTCTCAGTGCTATTCTTTCCTCCTCCTCCAAGTCCATGGGCTCCCCTGCCCCAGCAATAGCAGATTTCACTACTGGCAGAGTTCCTATAGCCACTGAGCACCTTAGAGTACTCAAAGTGCCACACAGCTGATCAGGATCTTTTAGGGACAACTAATCTTTTGGACTGGATAAGCCAAACTGCACAGTCAGATCTGGTTAATGCTGATGAGCTGAACTGCAGGAGGCTGCACAGCTCTTCTTGTCATTGCTTTATGTTCAAATGAGATGTTGTTTGGATAACTGAAGAGCGACCACCATTCCACCATATTTATGCCCCTTACAAACCAATAAAATAGAATTTCAACAACTTTTAAAGCATTCCTGTATGACTCAACTTCAAATTGTACAACTAAGAGGTATCAAGAAAACATTTTAATGAACTTCAGGATTTTTTTTTTAGTCACAGGAAAAATCATTTAATGGAAAAACAAGTCCATGATAACACAAAACTAGTCAGATTTGGAAACACAGTTTTAAGTATTTCTGTAATAATCAGACCTTTTCAAATTATAAAAGCATCAGAATCAGAAAAGATTATGAAACAGTTGCCCTTTCCTTCTACACAGGTTTATGCATCACATAAAGTTGGTAAAGTTTTTAATTCCAAATTTGGAGAGAACCAAATGAGTAAGTACATCTATCACATTTCACCTGAAATCATTTCATGTACTCTCTCTACTTGGTATTCATTAAACTGAGTAGTGTAAAAAGGTGAAATTAGAGCCATTCCATCTGTAACTCTACTGAACTAGTGAGAGTAAGTTTTTCTAATTTAAGCTTATGTTGAAAATCTATACAGCCTCCCAAATACCTTTACTTAGTCTGAAAAAACCTCATTGCTTACAAAAAGCTGATGTTACCAACTGGATTGCAATTCTTCAAGTTCTTTTCCATCTCCTTCTATAAGAAATTCAATCTACAATCCCAGGAAAAAGTAGTATAATATGTTGCAAGAAAAGAAAATATGTTCTGCACATGCATTTTAAATCACAACCAGAAAATAGTCAGCTGTATTAAGTCTTTCGTTAAAAAGTCTTAAATTATATCTAAAATGCTAAAACTGTGCCAACATCATATAAAATAATTTTATTGCCTTGAAAGTATAATCCAATTATCACTTTTTCAGCCACTGACAGACTAGAGAATTTATAATAAATTGAAATAAACAAGTAAACAGGCATTCGAAAATGAGAAATAATCACAGGTCTTAATGATTAAAATTCTGTAATATGAACAGCTGAAAATGAACAAAGCAGTGTCACCTCCTGGAATAACATTAGCTTCATTCCTTGTACTTTGTACCACACAGTTTGAGTAAATATACCAGGGTAAATCCAGAACCCACCAACATTATTACTCTTTGAAAGGTTACAGTTTCCCATCCTGCAATACTCCTTCATCAAACTGTTTTTAAACAAGGAGATTTGTTTTGGGGTAGACTTCAGTCCTACTGCTTTATTATTTTCAGACTAACTGACCACAGACAATATCTGGTATTTTAAATGAAATTATAAACCATACATTCTTTAGGAAAAATATCTTTACTGTTACTTGAATTCAGTTCACATTTACATAAAGGCATTACAAGGTTGGATCCATAAAGCAGTTTGACTGGACACTCACCATCAGCTTACCCTATACAGATCTACTGAAGATTTCTCACACTGGATTTTCAATAATCCTACTTTATCTGTCCATGACTTTTTCCAGACTGCACTGAAACTAAGCCAAATTATGTTGAAATAATAGCTTCAGCATTTTCTATCCTTATAGCTAATCCTTTCCTTGTCTTTACACATGCTTGCTTTTGGAAGCTGCTGCTGTTAGCCCTTGGCTTTAACACTGTGAAGAGGAATCCTGAGGAGTCAGCATGTTCTAACAGTGAACTGGACAAGATAGGAGGACAAAAATGAGAATGAGCAGAGAATGAATGATGGCAAAAGAACAGGGTTCAGCCATCAATTTTTATCACTTAGCAATTCTACCAGCTTTAGGCACTACGTAACTGGAGCATAATCCTTTCTTATACAGAAAGTTGAAATATTTTAACTTTATGAAGTTAATGTAAAAAATAAATTGTGAAAGATCAAAAGCACTTGCACTGCTAAAGGTAAATGGTTCTACTGGGTATTTTATGGCCATGTGGCTGGGTTTTGGTAAGCTGAGGTCAGCTTCAGGGCCAGCATCTGTGGGGAGAGGCCAGCTGCTCTCCTGTGCCTGACACAGCCCTTTCCAGCTGGCTCCAATACAAACACACTGTAGGCCAAAGCTTCAAAACAAACCCATTGTGGGCCAAAGCTGAGCCAAATTTGTTTGTGGCACCTCAGTGGAAACATTTAAGAAAGGAGAAAAACCACTAGACAGGCAGAAAGGGAGTAGCAGTGCAGAGAGAAGAGTGGAAAACAGCAGACAGAACACCAAAGTCAGAGGTGGAAGTGGTACTCCACTGCACCAGAGCATATATTCCCTGTAGCTCAGAAAGGACCCAGAATGGGAGAAATATCCCCTGCAACTCATGTGAGAGCCCAACCTGGAGAAAATGGATATTTCCTGAAAAAATTGGGCCACTTTTTTTTTTTTCATTTTCCCCAAAAGACTGCAGCCCAAAAGAGAGAGCCCACACTGGAGCAGGGGGAATATGTAATGATGAAGGAGCAGCAGAGACAACAGCACACTTCCCCTCCAGGACCCCTGCACTGAACAAGGAGAGTGGCAGAGGAGTTTAGGGTGAAGTAGTTAGTTGGGAGAAGGGGAAGGGAAGGTGTTGTTTTAATGTTTGTCACTATCCAAATTTATTTTAAATTTGCAATATATTGCATTTATTTTCCCCAACTTGAATCTGATTTGCCCAAAACAAATAGTAAATAGTAATAAAATTCCTCATCTTTGTTTTAATTCATGGGTTTTCTCATCCTGTTTTCTCCTTCTGTCCCACTGAGGAGGGGAGTGAGTGGCTGAGTGGGGGTCTGGACTTTAGCCAAGGTATCCTGCCACACCAGTACATGGGACTGTCAGAACAATCTTTTGACTTACTAGAAGTAGCAACTTTCTTTTTTTTTGGACTTCCTGTATCTTCCATTTCCACCTCAGTGCCCTCACTGGCTGCAGCTGCTGGCTTTCTTCTTTTCTGAAGAAAAAAAAAATAGCAATTGAACTCAAGAGCAGGAAAGACTACACAAAGCAGAAAATATAAAATAAGGAAATACCTTGTGAGGCTATTATATTATAAAATGTCTCCAGTCATAGAGAAAATGTATTCCTGTATTAAAACAAGAATACTAGCACTAAGCCATACACAATTTAAAACAAGTTCCCCAGTCTGCAGATCACTTTAGGAGTTGAAATTTTAATGTATGAAAACATGAGGTTTTGTGATCATAACCTGGGATGTTTTTTAACTTACATTGAATAACTGTCACAAAAGGAGCAAGCTGAAAAACTTGAAGAATACATAAAAACATTTTATCCTAAGTTCCTATTAATTGGGTTTCTCTAAAGCAATTACATCACATTAAATTCAAATTCATCTGGATTCTTGCTTCTTAAGGCTTTCTTTGCACAGCTTAAAAGTAGCTAATACCCACTGACAGTACATTTTTTTAAACAGCAACAATGGGTTCTGTTCCAAAGAAAGGTATTTGGGAAATCTGAACTGTATTCAAGGTACATTATCTTAAAACCACTAAATTGATAGAACTCTTACTATCTGTGTATTACAATTAATCTCACTATTGCAAAGTAATCCTGAAGTGGTTATGGAAAAATTGTTTTAAGCCATGATTTTTGCAAAGGATGAACTGACCTGCATCAAGCATACATGAAAAGCATTGAACACTGGAGGAGTTTTACTTTTCCTTTTTCTTTATTTTTTTTATTTTGTAATTGTGTGAGACTAGAGCTTTACTAATACAGCTTTAAAAGTGGCTACAACTTCACACAGCTCACGAGAGAAGGGGAGAGTGCATTACATCTTTCCTTTCCAAAGTGTTGCTTCATGATTACCATCTAAACCCTGCTGGGCTGAACAGATTGGTTCGATAATTACATACAATAACTGCAGTGGGCAGGTAACCCTCAGCTGGCACAGGGCAGCTCCCCTGTGAGAACTTCCATATGCAAACTGCACTGATGGAGTGCATTAGGTACATCTTTCCTGCCGGTGCACAGGCCTGATTACCGCCAGCCAAGACTCCAAGGTTAGCATGTCAGCAGATTTGTGATGCATTAGGCAGGAATAAACACAGACACTTTTGTTCATTCTGACCAAAATTAAGGAGGACTATTTCAGCACTGTACTGCTTCTATATGAGAGATAATGCATTCCTCCCAATTGTACCAGGAAACATTTTAAACGCTCATCAGAAAAACAGATATTCAATACATGTTACACAAAAGTAAAATACATTTATCTTGTTTCCAAGTTTATTTAATAAAAAGTGGTTTCTTAATCTTGATGCAGGTGAATTACATAGCAGTAGAAATCAGGCAGCGTTCATCTGACAAAAGCAACACCTGCACATCTGAACCTGAATATTAGAAGGAACCACAAATCACTAAGATCTGAATTTTTCCAGGCCACTTTACTCCAAATACTACCCAGCAACTCTTCAGCACTGAACAACGGTAAGATGTGGTCCTTGCGCTAAATAATTTAGTCAAGAGCTTGAAATTCTTCCTTCAACACGTGGTATTGCTAGCTTCTTGTTTGGCTAGAACTAGTACAGAATACCAAACTCACAAACCAACATGGGTTTACAACACAAAAAAAAAATAAAAAAGAAAAAACCCAAGCACAGCTGTGGACTGTGTTTCATTTACTTATACATCTGGGGAAACTTGAGCCATGATATAGAAAATAAAATGCTAACTTTTAATATAGCAGACATCTGTGACTTTTACCCAGATACCAATACTGGAGAATGACTAAGATTCCAGAACAACTATGCTTATATGTAACATATAATGCCCACCATGGCTCAATTAGCTGACAGCACAGCAGAATCCTACATTCTAAAAATGTATTTACACAGAAGCTAGAAATACTATCTCCTAGCTATGAAACAGCATAGCTTCAGAATGTCAAATAACACTGTTTTAAGAAAATATCATGGTAGATTGCACCAAAAGAAATTAAGAATAGGTGTATTAAGACCTGTTGTGATTAAAAGATCAGTAGGGCCAAAATGTCATAGATATTTCATGTTAGAGGTCACAATCTTCTCAAGGATGGATGCCAGATTGCATTTTTCTTTTTCAAATTAGGCATTAAGCATGCCAAACAAAATTCAGCACGTGTGATCCTGGCTTTCAGAGGCAAAATGCTACTGATCAGTGGCAAATTATCTTTATGGAGAGTAGTTTTTAATGAAATTTGGAATTTAGAGATTATCTTTAAAACACTTAATCATCTTCTACCCTAGCCTATACTGCAGCTGCTAAAAGGCCTACAAAATCCAGCATAGAAGGAAGAGTCATCTGTCCTGGTGTTTGGTCGACAGCAAGAGGGTTATGTTAACCTGATGTCCATCAATCTTATTCTGTCCAGGCACTGCAGCAGCAGCTGGCATGAAGTAGCATCAAGTCCACTGAAATATGAAGCAGACAGCTGAAAACACTTATTCAAGGAGGGTGGTAGCACTCCCTTTTTTATCTAAGTGGTTGAACATATTTGTGACAACTGACCAAGCTAACCATACATATGGTTCTCAAAGTATACAAAAAAAAGAAACCAAATGAAAAAGCTTACTTCTATTTGATGTCAGGAGGTAAGAAAGTATGGAAAAATATTATCCCACCCTTTGGGAATGGTCTTAACCGATATAGGCTAAAAACGTAAGATTTTTGAAGTTTTTATTCCATTGAAAATGTGCACCAGACATCTCTGCTGGACAAGGACATTAAAGGTCACAGATGTTGGCTCTGCAGCAGGCCAACTTACTCAGCAAAGAAACCAGCCAACCATTAAAACCAGATTATTTTTTTCCCCAAAATACAGGTCTCAAGCCATATCAAACCACAGGGGGAACAGAACTTACGTTATCAAACTCTCCTTTTGGAAAGACCTTTACACTCAGTTCAGCAGAAAATATTAGTACAGAGACCACAGCTGTATGATTTTAGCCAAAATACTATTTACTGGGCAAAAAGAACTAAAGAAAAGCTGGACATATATCTTCAGAAGACTTCAGAATCCCACAGTTTTTTTTCTTTCCTGCTTTTTCCATCTTTAACACACTGCTGAACATGTCAGTAAGCAGGCAACATACTTGGACTATTATCCTGTATTATAACTCTCAGTCCCCAGCTCATGTTAAAGGAACCAATAAACTGCCCACCTGCTATTAACAAATGTAAACAAAGAAGTAATAAATGCAGTTGGAAGTACAAGGTAATAATTACTGTCCCATTATGTGACCACTTTTTTATGTTTATAAGCTGTTTTAACATACACCTTCCCTAAAGCTTAAAAAGTTCTTAATGCCATATTCAAATGGGAATTCAAATCCAGAGTTCAAGGCTTCTTAAATACAAGGAAAAAAATACCCCTAGCCTACCAATACAGTTAAGACTCAAAAATAATATATTAGATCACAGTGAAATCAACATGTGAATTCCAGAATCAAATACTTGGCATAAAGATGTATACTTAAAACTAAGCTTTGAACTAGTCATGGAAACTAATACGAAACAAAAACTAGACTAATCTTACCTTACATGTACTTTGATCCATCTGGAGTTTTACCAAATTAAAGAAATAAGTAAATTAACCAAATGTTCATCTGTTCAAATGTCATTATATCTAGGTATATAAATCTGGTTATCCAAAGGACTATCTACTATGAAAGTACCTCTATAAACATCATTCTATATTAAGTTTTATTAACAATTAGTGAAGTTGAATTAGAGAAATAACGTGTGTGACCAGGACTTAAGGAAATCACTATTTAATTATTTCTTGCTGGATGAAATTATGACACTTCCAACACCACTAACTCTTACTTAGCTCAACAAAATGCAATAAAAGCTGACAAGAATTTTTAGAATAAAACCTTTTGCACAGGATTTCTTTGGAAGTCTCCATTCTCTGCCAAGCCAAAGTCAAGCACGCCATCATCTTTTTGCCCAATGGCCTTGAGACCTTGCAGAAGTACTTCTCGGAAATGCTGATAAACAGGTTTCTCTTCATAGCTCAGTAGCTTCACCTTTTCCATATATTTGGCTATTTCATCTAAAGAAATGGCACCTCCAATTAATGTCTGTTTGAAAACATTTTAATCATTCACTTTTACTACAAAAGAGACAGAAATTATGCATGCACTACTCATGCTATTTTTTAAACGGTTATTTATAAATAATTATGTTTTTACTACAACACATTTTCGAAAAAAATTATACCAAGGTTCATTACCCAGTGATGACAGCATCACTGTTTTTTACATGTTTATTGCAATGAAGAAAACAGTCAGTCATAAAAAAAACGTTATGGGCTAATCTTCACCAATGAATGCTTATTTACATGGTATTTCTTATGTCTATATTTAAAAATGTGGAAAAGGAAATTCTGAGAATTTCTGAAAAAGGAAATTATCTGAGAACTCCATCAGTTCAAGACTGAAACATATACTAAATAATACATGAAACATTAGACCACTGAAAAAACAGACAAGTCACAGCTGACAGAGAAAACTCTTCTGATCACCAGAAATAGCTGGAAATAACTAAATATTAAGATCCCAAGAAAGTGTATTTCTAATAGAGTCAGTTAAAAAAAAATAAATAATGTACTCAGCAAATCACCTCTGCCAAATAGGAACAACCTATACTTCAAGTTTGCATTACTTATTAAATTTCCATATCTAAAATTCAGTTGTGGAAAATCAATTTACACATCTCATGTTTAAAATTAGTACTGTCCTTAACCAGAAGCAACACAGTATCTGTAGTGCATAAAACTGTGGCCAAAAGGAAGAGTCTAAACCTCTCGTAAGTAACAACCTAATTCATGCCACTTTGTTGTTCCTGATTGAAAGGAAGAATTAAAGTAGGTACAAAGTCCAGTAAACAAGTATTTTAAAATAGCTCCTCTTACCTGGTTTATTTTTTCCAGGAAAGCATTTGTCCATCAAAACGGAAATATTATCTCTACATCTGAAACACAAAATTAGTCAAAACTACTGCTTCTTTTGAATTTTCAATCTTGTCCTGTTCTGATTAACTATTTAAGTACCCAGTTTCAGTCACTGTCAGATACAAGAAACATTACTACATAAACCTCTGGTAAGTCTTAGTATGGCCATTGGTAGGTGTGTAGCACACTTGAGAACCTGATGAGTGCCAGATGGGCTACCTGAAACAGCTGTTGATTCTTGTAAAAGGAAGTAGGAGACTGAAGAAAAAGAACTGGTCCATTTTAAACTCTTACATACCAATGCTAAGGAAGCCAAATATCAAATACTCATTAATGAGATAGTAACTGCTGTGCTGGGACAGCTCTCTTCATATTAAATATCTGACAAGAGATGGTTGATCTGGGCTGAGGATAAGGCATGTTAACATTGAGGCTGAGGGACAAAATGAGAAATAATTTTTAAATCCCATAATGGTAGTGCTCTAGCTGGAATGATGTTCAAAGACATTCAAGATTCCCCTTTAGCCTTCATTTCTGCCACATGCATCACAGCATGGTGTTAAAGGGACTCATATTCCACACCTCTCTTCCTGTAAAGCATGACTGATGGTCACCTGCATCCTGCTAAGAGTGCTTTTGGCTTCACCATGGCCATTCTAAAGTGACAATACCGCAGTGGAAAAATAAATATCTCACATACACAAAAGAAGACA
The DNA here is from genome assembly GCA_026261815.1 of Monarcha castaneiventris obscurior. Taxonomy (NCBI): domain Eukaryota; kingdom Metazoa; phylum Chordata; class Aves; order Passeriformes; family Monarchidae; genus Monarcha; species Monarcha castaneiventris. Next base: position 13,928,381 of record JAMPIT010000894.1, read on the forward strand.
GCAGAACAGTACAAGTGAAGTTTAATTACAAGTCAAGGATACATGAGACACGAAGGGAAAATGGGAGGTATACACAACAATAGCTACTCACCAAGAGGGAACATACAGAAAGTACAAAGCATTTCTACGGAAAGACATTTTCATTTTCAAAAGAGAGAAAACACGTAGTTTCTCACCTGATTTTTGAGTCTCTGACAAAATTTGGATCTTTCAAATTATCTTCCCATGGTAGATGGCCACTAAGCCAATGAATCATACAGTAACCCAAGATCTCCAGATCACCACGTCTCGATGGTGCTAAATATAAATACACACATGAATAAACCAACCATAACACCAGCTAATAAAGCACACACAGTTTAACAATAGTAAAAATTTATAAATATGTTAAGACAGTGCTAACAATGTAACACTACCATATCTGTCACTTATATCTTTATTTTAGCATGAAAGCTAGGAAGGAAAAAATATTGTTCCTACATCTGGACTGATAACTTCATTTTCAAGTCCTTTATCAAGCTCTCCTATTCAAAGACATGACATGCTGCAGTTATCCCAATTTGGGAAGCTTTTTAAGTACTCAGGTTGTGGAAAAAATAGAACAAGTTAGTGAAGTGATTGACTTTCCGTTCAAAATAGTTTTTACTTCCCTTCTTCTATGAAAAGGTGGAAGTGCTGAAACCCCACCTTCCCCAAAAAATATTCCACAACGCTGAACTATTTCATGTGGCCTGGAAACTGAACAGAGGACAGTATGAGATCAGATCCCTAAGCCTTCACAAAAAACCCCACCCAGAAATAAGCAACCACAAAGAAAACCCCACCAAAACAACCCACATGTACACTGACCACAGACTACAGTAGAAAAATAAAATGGCAGATCAAGTCATCTTTGGCTATGTTCAGCTTTGAGTATCCTCAAGCAAATAATAATTTTCAACAGCTGTTATTTTTGCAGAACACACTCTTATGCTAATAAAGCAAAATTTAAGAATTAAGGAAACTAAGTTGATATTCACTATAAATCCTCAATGATTAATCAGATATAGACCTGTCCTTTCCATAGTCAACCTCTTCTCACTTCTTGCGTTTTGATGGTCAGTGACTATAGGCATAATTAATTAATTAAATGAAGTTAATTGAGTTAAAATAAAGAATATTTTCACATTTATAACAGCAACTATTTTTGTCCTAAAACCAGGACCTATTTTTCCATCAGGATCTCACAAGCACTATTCCATTTCTACTTGGTTAATACGAAGCAATATGATGAACCTCTTAAGTCTTTATCAATTAAGGAGCTCTAGTTAAGAAAGTTACATTAAAAATACAATTAGTAAAAGTTAGTAAAGGAAAAAAAAGAAATGCCATCAGAGCACATAAGGAACAAAAAAAAAAATAAAAGGAAAAACCTTTTTTTAGAATCAGAAACCTGGTTTGTTTATTTGCTGCATGGAGTTTTGTAAAGTCTTATTTATACAAAGGGATACACAAATGCCTGTTGCTGAGTTTTACATCCTTACCCACACCCTTGTGTGCATCAATACTGGTATATTCAATAGTTCCATCATGGCACCTTTTAGGATCTTCTTTATATACTTTGTGAACTCCTTCAGGACAGTATCGGTAGGCAAGTCCATAATCCACTAAGTACACCTAGTAATTTCCACAAAGAATTCTAAGGTTAAAGAACTATAAATACAAAAACTAGGCAAATTATAAATTCAACTCCCAACCATTCTCATAACTTCCTTGAAAGTATTGAGAATGGTGAGTTGTTCAACTTTGAATGATTCTCCATACTTTATTAATCTTAATGCTTTGAATTAATTAATATTAATCTTAATGATTTGAAAACAATGTCAGATAGGTTTTATTGTTTTCCATAATGCAGTCTGATCTGGAAGTCATTTCTTGCTGCTACAGAAGGCAAGCACAGTACAATAATTATTACCAAAATTAAATTTAAAAAATAAAACCAAAAAAACAAAACAACTAACAAGCAAAAAAAGAAGTCATGTCCATAGAGTTATAAATACACTCACTGTGCTACCCTCTTTAAAGTCAGTCGACCCATCTGAACAATACTACATACTACTACTACTACTCACTAACAACAGTTACTTTGAGAGAACTGAAATTATTTTACATCCTTCACAAGCTAAAACATTTGGGCAAGAACACATACATAATTCTGAAATTCTAATATGCATTGTTTGAATGGTAAAGAGAGTTAAAAATGCAGAAAAATGAAAGACTTCCGTAAATCAAGTGGAACAATCAACACTTTAAAGACCAATTTTTCCAAGTAACAGAACACTCATCTGATGGATTTCTTGAACAAAGCAATGAGGTAACAATGCAGACAGGCAAACATAATTTACCAGTGTGCTATATAATTTTAGGCTTCCACCTGCAAATACCTATTTGTGAGTCAAATTTTTTTTAATCTCGAGAATTTCTCTAGAATACTATTTAGGCCAAATAGTCAATTGATAACTGTCCAGCAAAATGCATTAAAAAAATCACAGAATATTAACTAGATATAAATGTCAAGCAGAAATAATGTTACCATATACATTCTTAAAAATGAGCTTCTGCTAGATTTCACAGGTTCAAAGCACTTTCATTGTTGTCAAATAGAAGGTTTAAAACATGAGAAGTAAAATGCATTATAAATACCTGATTAGAGTTCTTGTAACTCAGAAGGAGGTTTGCGGCCTTGATGTCTCCATGCACATACTCATGCTCATGGACATATTCCAGAATATCAAGCTAACAAAACAAAAGTCATGTAAATGCAGTACCGAGGTCCGCCCAGCAGAGGACCTGGACTCGGCACAAAAGTGGGACTGAACTGAGAGACTTACACAGGGAAGACAGATTGAGCAAATAAAACGTATTTTTTAAACTTACTATTCTCAGGCCTAATTGTAGTACAGTTTTATGGGGAAACTGCTTTGCATTCTCTTCATATATCTTCTGAAGATCTCTGCCAAATCGGTCCATTATCATAAATCGATAGCTAAATGCAAGGACAAAAAAAAAAACCAAAAAAAAAGAAATCAAAAAACCAGCAAAGTGACTGAATTATACTTAGCAAACTATTTTATCTGTGTTAACTGTACTAACTAGTGATTGAATATGTCTCTCTCAAAAGAAACTATGGGAAATACGTGACTTTTTATTAACGTTGTACATCAATTCTTACCTTTTTTATATCAGCTACTCAAATGCTCATCCATCAAAAGAACTGCTCTTTATTCTAGTTGCACAACACAGTAACAAGCACTCACAGAGGAAAACATCCCTATTGTAACTCACTATAGGCAAAACCAAGCATCACCTACTTACAAAAATACATGTCTTAGTTTTTATAAATGACTTAACATGTTCACTTACAATGTTGCTTCACTGAAATCTACTGCAAACTTTTCTTGACCTACTGTTAAGAACAAAAACCTTTCACTTGTCAAAGGTGTTCTGATATTCACTGCTATGGACAAACTGGTTCTAGAACTGTGAAAGTTCATAGTGGCTGTATTAAAGAAATTTATGCACTAAACATTGAATGCAAAGTCACTTTTATTTGCAGGATAAAAAAAATGCTACATTTACTTTTGCCTCTCAAAATGAATGTTGTTTTTACATTAGGTTAGTTTTAGAGTTCAGAACCGACTGAGACACTGATACTTCTGACATCCCACGGCATACACACCGACTGCCCTATGCAGTCAGGCACACAAGGAAGCCTGACCTACTGTAAGCTGCCAGAGAATTACTAAAACTCCTTTGCAGCACAGCTGTTTAGAGAACGGCCACTAGGAAACAAGGACTATTACAGAAACAGGCATTAACATTAAAGGCCAAGGAACAAAAACCTTTCCTAGCATGGAACAATACTAAAAACTACCCCTAGATTTAAAACAAATTTAACATGGGACCAGCAATAATTCTAGCTCACAGACTAAGAAAAAAAAAAAAAAATGCCCTATCCCTAGGGAAAACAGAACAGGTTTGAGAGAGTTCTAAGTCCTTAATATTTGTGAGTGAAAATACTCTTTAAGTGCACACAAGAAGAAGCACTTTGAAGGTAGTCATATTATTCCAGAACATGTACATTAGAAATTGACTTTAATTAAAATATAAAAAGCTTCCAAACCACATATACATAAATAGCATCACTGTATTACAGCAATGTTCACAGAAATTATAAAGACTGTAACAAACACAAATAGGAGTAACAAACGGAATACAGAGAAAATGTATCTCTTTATACAGCCCCAAAACACACCCCACCATGAAAATGAAAATTTGTAGCAGAAGTGAATAACATTAAGATAAACAGAAAATACACCTTATAAAGTAACTTAGGCTAAAAGAAAGAATGGTTGTGGATGAAATAAATTCCAACATATGCCAATAAAAGATATATTCACCTGTTTCCATTTCTTTCATGCAAGCCAGAACCCCAATATCTTGGTACACCTAAATATTTCAGTTTATGGGACTTAGTCCACTTCTGAACTGAAAACACAAAGTAAAGTTCATGAATTTGCATGAGTGGAGACTTACATAAAAAGGGAGTAGCCACATTGCTAACTGTTTCTGCCTACCTCTGAGCTGCTTCTTTCATGGAAATATGTATGCAAAGTATACAGTAAAGTTAGTCACATATCCATTGTAGGGACAGAGATGCAACTCAAGTTTAAATTTAGACAATACCACCAAAAGAACTACAAAGAACTTCTTACCAAAACCCTCTAATTTATTATGCATATGAATTAGATTTCAATAATTTAAAAACAATTTTGAAAATAACCTAAAGAGATTCTCAAAGTTCAACCTTACTTCTACAGTCTCTATTTTCCTAAATATTTGCAGTTCATTAAAAACATTTTAATAGACTGCTTACTTTCATCTGGCTTAGCAGCTCGCATGTAGAACTTTAACTCAGTAAAAAGAGGTCCATTCTGGCTGGGTTCCTTTAAGACAATTTAAAATTTGTTAAAAACTGCTGTGTTAATGCCTAATAATTATTAAAAGCTCACAAAATATAACATCCACCCTATAAAAACATATTCTCCCTGAAATGCTCTACCTGATACTGATCAACTCAATAGAATATCTTGTTTTTATAAAAGAAATTTAGCTCTAAAAGCTATTTTTATTATAAATGGCTTGATATTAAGGATATCAGAGAATACTGCCCCACAACAAAAGACTTAAGAATAAGAAATTAACTGAAATGTATAGAAATATTAACAATTATTGGCAGAAGTTTAGCAGAGAACATTAAACATTATCCCAGATTTTCCAGATTACAGCTGGATTGTATCAGTTGTAGTAGCCTTTAGTGATCTTAAAATAACACCTAAAATGATTCAATGAAAAAATCTTAACAAAAGTTAAATTCTTGTTGAACATAAGGCATTTTGTTCCCTTATACAACAGCTGACCAAGATAAAAATAACAGAGGATTTCAAAATTTCTCTAAATCATAAGAACTATACCTGTTTTGATTTCTGAGTCTACCTTGTATTTAATACATTTCAGTTCCATTTTCAAGGGACAAATCTATGGTGATGCCATGATGATTTTTGTCTTTTCTTTTATACCCCTGTTATACCTTTCTGCAACTTCTGTATTCTCGGTGCTTTTTGCCTACATTCTTGGACTTGTTTGTTAAGCTAAGAGACTAAACATTTTAGAAGCTTCGTAGTTAAGGTGCCAGGGTGCCCAAACCCCAAGGTCCTCTCCAGAACACATTTTGTAAACTAAGATAGAACCATCCAGGGGAAGGTTCCTTGGGAGGGGAGGCTCATTTGAGCCTCTCATTGGGGAATATTTGATAGATATGCTAATTAGTAAGACCTGGAATGTAAGACAGATCTAGGAGAGGGGGACTTTGCGGTGGCGATGGGGGGGTGCACAGAAGTGTATTCGACCTGTTCGTGGTGCACCTAAGGATCCTTACAATAAATACCAAGGTAAAACCCTTTTTCCCCTTCTAACCGTGTTCACCTCTTGATTTTTAAGACTAGGAAAGGCATCAATGGGAACCATGTATTACAAGTAAAGTTCAAGAGAGAAATTCCTAGGAAAACACCAAAGCTTTGAAATACTGCAAGAACAACAGATGGGCAAGTATCTTGACTCTACATGGTAAAGAAAACTCGGTAAAGAAAAAAGAAAATAAAACATGTTCTCAATTCTTGTAATTTTTAAGTGATTGATTTTGAGATGAGCTAAAGCAATATATTTTTGTCTAGTTACTCATATATACCTAAAATCACTCTATCTCTGTAAAAATACCTGTTTTGGAATATCCTACACTTAAAAAAATAACAAAATGTATGCAATTACTAGCAAAGAAACTCAGGACTAATACAATCACATGATATTAGATACACATCAATCTTAAATGTGTTTAATCTTCACTTTTAAATGCAGAAGTAGTGATCCAGCAAATTGCTGAAGGCCAGACTGCAGCACTGAGCTAAGAGAGGCTCGCTGCTGTTCAGCCTCAGCAGAGCAATGCAGGGCTCAAACTGCCCCTGAGCGCGGCTTTGGGGCGCTGCTGCGTGGGCTGGGAGGCACGGCTGGAACAGGGAACACGCTGGGAGCACACACCACCAGCTGGGCACCACTCCTAGGCCTGCACACTCGATTACAAAGCTACTGCCTATCTCCACCTCACTTTCTCAACAGCACTGCCCTGATAAACAATGGAGCCAAGACAGCTTTTTGGCATCTCCTCGTGACAAGGAACCAGAAAAAAATAACAAAACCAGACAGTCAGATCAACTGATCAACACAGGCAAACTGTGGTACCTGCACATTTACTTTCACAGTTATTTATCCACAATGTACAACAAATTAGCAATACTGAAATTATATACACAGAGGAGAAGGGTTAAATAGCTGAATTCTTCTATTGCAGTTATCTCAAACACACATTACTTGACCTATTCACTTGATCCTGTGTAACAATATATTAATACCCTAACTTACTAGAATATGAATTCTTAAATACAATTTTCATTCAATTTACACAGGTTTGAACAACATTGTTTTCCTATTAAAATACAGCAAAAGATTAGGTGTTAAAAATCCATACAACATTTATCTATAAATAAATTATTCCACAAAAATTTATGTCTCAGTGCTGAAAAAGAGATGCGTCTTACTCTGGTCAGAAAGAAAAATCTGCTGTCTTTTCATACTTGGAGAATGGATAAATGATTTAACCATAAACCAGATCTTAATGTTAACTATGAAGGTGTTTTCCCACAATACCATTAATTCTACCTAGAGATAAATAAATGCATATGTGATGCTAAAAAAGCTTACACCATGTCCAATATTTGCCATAATAACCCAGGAGCGCAAACACAAATTTCTACAGCTTTACGCCCAGGGTCATTCTAAATACATGACTTATAAAACTGAAATTAAAGTCTTATTCAAGAGGATAACATAATGAAAGATTGATTATAGAGTACATGTCAAAACCCAACAAATTTCAAGTAGTGTTTTAAGAATTCTGATCTTTTTCAGTCAGCAATGTAATGAAGTGTAATTAAGCCCTGCATCCGCTCCTGAACAATGACATCTGAAAGGTCCACATGTTAAAAAGCTTTTTTTTTTAATAAAAACTGATTCATTTCATACTGCTCAGACATCAATACTATGAGGATATGTCAAAGATTAAGCCAATTTCCATCCTGCTTTAATAGCTTAATTTGAAGAACATTACTTATAGAAGCACATATTTTGTTAAATACTATATAATTGTTCAAAGCTGTTAACCACTTTGTTTCAGCTGATGGAAAAACTAGCAACCACCCAGGCATCAGAAAATGGGCTCTTATCTGTAGTTGTGCTCTACTAGACTGTAGAGGCATAATATGTTATGGGTCATTTGTGAGGCTAGCACAAAGACTGGGGCTACTCTTTATTGCCATAAAGACAAAATTATGAAAGGCAAATTAAAAATGAGTAGTCATCTGGGACATTAGCAATGGAGGTATTTACAAAATGCTGCAACAAAGTGAATCTAGAATAGGAGCAACCCAAAAGTTGGGGCAACTCTTATATTCAGAGCCCAAAGTGGCAAGAAGCAGATGGACAGGTTTCAAACTCAGGAAAAGAGAGAGACAGCAATTACACCCAGCATAAAGTAATGACTATCTGATGATTTTCACAGCAAGTCAAACCAGCTTCTTCCATGAAAGTTAAATGGTGCTCTGCTTCCTGATCAGTCCAAACTCAGCAGGAGCTAGTAATTATAAGCCACTGCCTCTCACAGGCAAACCAGTGCTGCTGGTCTCAATGTCTGTTATCTGCCTCTAAAACAGGCCACAGCTCCAGTACAATGGACACCCCATCCTCAACAGTACAGGCTGAACATACTAACACAGGTTGCCACCACACAGCTACAGGCTGGGGCTCCTGGTCTGTCTGCAATTCCTGCCCACAAACACCTAAGGCAGCAGCAGCAGGCTGATGCAGAAAGTGTGGCAGTCTGATATTTGCATAAGCAAGCATTGCTTTTTTCAGCAAGAGACAACACTTCGGAGGGAGGGTCATCACAAACTGTACCTTGGGGTGAAACAGTATCAAAACCAGTACTCTAAAATTTCCCTTTAGTCAGCAATGTAAATACCAAGATTAAAGGCACATACTAACCAAAATGTATTTCACTCAAATTTAACCTAACCTTATAGTTTCAGGAACAAACGTTAAAAGCACTAACATATATACAAAATGGCTAGCTACTGCAGCAAGACATTCAGTATCATTATGTAGTTTAATAAATAAAATGTTAAAACAGTGCAGTTCTGAACTGTGCTGAAAAACTAATCTTTTACACTGTGAAGTTCTTGTACAGTTTTCTGGTATTTACTTTTACTGCGGGAGCAGAAGTGCCACCAAGATAATGAAGGGTCTGGATCTCCTATGGCTATTCCCAACTGCCTGTTTTCTTACTAAGACTTTGCAAGATTTTACCAGATCTATACAAAATACTCTGGCAAAATTTAAGAAAAAAATACCTTATACTTTAGGAAGAGAAATAGCCAAATCCAAGTATACTGTAACTCTTTTTTAGACTAAAACCATAAGAAAATTCCAAGTAATAGAAAGAATTTGCTGATTTGCTGCAATAGGCTAAAAATGAGCTATCAACAATGCTTTTTCTTCTCTCTAATCATTAGGTTAAAAAAATTGTGTCAATGCTATTTTAATTCACTAGCAATTAGAACATGTATGCGGTTTATGAAAAAACACTTAAAGGACTTTGTGGAGACCTCAGGAATAAAAGTTTTGCTGTTTATAGTCATGAGCCATCTGTCAGTTTACCAACATCCAGTGGTGAGCCACGGTTCACGGACTCACTGCTGAGTCACAGAAATTCTCCAAAAGCTAGACGGGTTTCATTCACTTGGTGATATCTGTGCTGTTTATAGGAAGCAAATGAAAGAGAATCTGATCCATCTCATGGATCTTTTTCAATCACTGATGTTCCATAATGATGTTCCTCATACACAGGAGTCCTAATTTGCAGCAGCATTCCTCTGTATCCCCACACTTTTATTTTAAGCAGTATTTTGCAATTGCATTATTTTCAGAAGATGTTTTAAATTATACATTCTACTCTAGAACAAATATTTTCAAGTTGTGAAGTAAAGATTCAAATGCTCTCTTACCACTTTTGCAACATACGGGGCATCACTGCCAACCGCCTTTGAAGAATTAACATCAGCTGTTAAAAAGGAAGCTTTTATTAGTAATATGAAAGGAAACTGTCACAAAGCATACACTCACTTGCTATGCAGGATGGACAAACGCACAACAAAGTAACTAAGTACTGACAAGAACATAGATCAGTACCTTAGCCTTTGGTAAGAAAATCACTCTATATGTGAAGGCTACTGTATATGGATATTGCATTCTTGCATTCTCCCTTCTGTTTGAGGAGTACAGGCAGTTTACTAAATGAATGAGGTTTTTTTATTACCCAGTAACTTTTTCCTACTCAATAGTATTTGTTTTACTTTCTAGGACTGTTATAAACATACACATTGGTGGATATAAAGAAGAAAAATAAATTTCATGTTGCCATGTCATGTATCCAAAAGTGACTTTCTGTTGTTACTAGGTTGTTGGTATTTGTGACAAAAGACACAGATATGAAGAACATCAAGTTAGGCAAGTATAAAGTACAGGAACAGTCAGGGTCACAGCGTTGTGCAAATGATGGGGAAGCAGAGAGCAAGCTTTGGCTTGAACAAAGCAGGAATTCCAGAGAGTTGGAACTCCAGTAAATTTAATAGCTCATTGAGCGAGGCTGAGTAAGTAGTTGAAAGCTTCTCTGGCAAAAAGCCACCCACTGGTCCTGTTTTTCTCCTTAACCCACTTATGCTGCAGTCTGTTCATTTTAAAAGCAGGACAGATTTTTTTCCTGTTTTCCAACTCAGTATGAATCCAGTGCAACCTTTTCCCCAAGATGAGGAAGACCATATTATAATGATCACATTAACTTTCATCCCTTCAAAACTGTTTGAAAAATGGCTACGGGCAATCAAGCAGAAAAGTCTCAAGACCTCTCTTATCTGTTCATCTGCCCAAGTAAAAGAGATACTAAGTATGGAACACTATTCACTTTAAGAAGTTTTCCTTGTAACAGTATTGCAAAACAAGACCTGAACTGAGGCTTTAAACTGTGAAGCTCAACTCTTCAATTTGTTTTTAGCATTGGTTACATTAATAAAAAGTATATGGCATGCCAAAGTTCTCAAGGCGACAGAAAAGTAAATGCAATACCAAAGTCAAAACCACTCCAAATACTGGCTGACTAGTAGCCTCCAAATATGCACTGACAGTTTCAGTTCAGAATTCATCATTATAAAGACACTCATGCAAAAGTCCAGCCTTTCAGCCAGACCAAAATTCAAATTTAAATAAATACTAAACTATCCTTTCCACGGCTAAAAAATAATAAAGATTTTGATTTTTAAAAATAATGTACTACCACTGGAAACTCATAAAACTAGTATTTAAAATGACCATTTATCTATTTCTGTCATTTTTTTTCCAACACCATGACCCGAGCAAAGGTCCTAGTAAAAAACATCACGTGAAGACACTTCGTATTTCTAACTTAGGGCCAACTTTTCATTGCTTTGAATAGGGATAAACATCTCACTCTCCAATTTAAAGCATCATCAAAGACAGCTACACTTACCAAGGTATAGGCGTCCAAAGCCTCCCTGCCCTATAGCAGCACCTAATTTCCATTCTTTTCTTGAGGTATCTCCTAGAACCTCCCCCAGACCAAACACTTCAGCAAGTTTCCTCTTTGCAGGGGCTCTTTTTGCAGCAGTTTTCTTATTATTTGGCATTTTCCCTAAAGAAAGTGAAGGGAAGAAAAAATTTAAAAAAAAATAGGTTAAATGTTGATCCCACTTATTTTACATAGAAATCTGTTAGAAGCACAAAAAAGAATGGGTTGTTTAAGTTATAATTTATTACTACAAAGATACTTGAAAAGAAATGCAGTAAGCAGTTTCATTGGCATGAATTCTAAGTGAGAAACAACTAATTTTTCCAGGCATCACAAAAAATTTGACAGCAAAAATCTTCATAAGAGAAACCTATTACAACAAGACCTTGTATAATACATGCTAAAAAAATCTCAGAATCTATCATATTCAATCAATCACAACCAATCACAGGTCTAAACTCAGAAAAAAGTAAACTTATGAAATAAAGCTCATCAGTTCTCCTGAAGTTAAACTTGCATATTGAAAAACTGCAAGTCTTCAGTAGTAATCTGAGTATTTCCCCTATATAACTGCAAGAAAAAAAAAAAAGTAAGTCTGGTTATTGTTTACAGGGCAGCATTGAGCAGGTCATCACAAAAACTAGCACATAAATACCTATTTTGAGATCCCAAGTGTGAAAGTATTACTGTTGCCTTCTCACAACCCCAGGTTTCATATCAGCAGTAATTCCAGAATTAACAGCCCACTGGAATATGCCTCTTCTGCCAAATTGAATCATAGAATCATATAATATTGTGTATTGCAAAGGACCTTTTCAGTGTCATGAGTAGGGGCATCTTCAAACCAGATCAAGTAGCTCAGAGCCCCATCCAACCTGAACTTGAATGTTTCCAGGTATGGGGCATCTACCACCTCCCTGGGCAACCTGTTCTACTGTTTCACCAGCCTCATGGTAAAAATTTCTAACTTCTCTCTATTCTAAACTTTCTCCTTTTCAGCTGAGAACAATTACCCCTTGTCCCATCACAAAAAGCCCCACTAAAAAGTTTGTCCCCATCTTTCTTACAGGCCCTCCACAAATACTGAAAGGCTGCAAATAGGTCTTCCAGGAGACTGATCTTCTCCAGGCTGAATAATCCCAACTCTCTCAGCCTCTCATAACAGAAGTGTTCAATTCCTCTGATGATCTTTGTGTCCCTCCTCTGGACTTGCTCCAACCGGTGCATGTCCTTCCTGTGCTGGGACCCCAGAGCTGGATGCAGCACTGCAGGTGGGGTCTCACCAGAGCAGGGCAGAGGGGCAGAACCCCCTCCCTTGCCCTGCTGCTTTGGATGTAGCACAGGATCCAACTGGTTTTCTGAGCTGCTTGATGGCTCATGTACAGCTTCTCATTCACCATCACCCCCAAGTCCTTCTTGGCAGAAGGCCTCATTTTGAGCAAGTGTTTTGAGGTTTTAGTAGAGTCAGATCTTGCTGCACGAAAAGAAATTACTGCATATGCAGCCATGACACAGCAAAGAGTGCACTAGGTCTCTTTACATGAAAGGCCTTCATAAATTGTTTTACAAAAAACTGAGTTTTCCCTCTACCTTATGCAGATAAATTTCAAACAAACAAGTCACATTTATTTGCTAGAAGATACCATTCTGACTGATAGGATTTTATTATTTTGCTGGAAGTAGGAAGCAATATTAATACACAATTTGGGAAGTTTTTGGATAGCAAAATAACTTTTTCCTAGTAGTCTAGCTATTCAATATAATAACCCTAAGCCAAATTCAGTTATTTAGCATCAGTTTTCCTCTTTCATTTCTAATGTTCCTCTAGGATTTCTTTTAATTTCCCAAATAGAAAACCGCATAACTGTGACAATTGTTCCAAAAGCACTGCCCCTCCTACAAAACTGGGTATCTTCAGCAAATTTTCTTCCTCAAATAATGACTGTCACCCAACCAGCATCTGAAGAGAAGCCCATAGCCACTTCCCTACTTACCAAAGACAAGAATAACTGTCAAGTTGCCTGAAAATGTTCTTCTGTCCACTAATACTCAAGTCTGCAGCTGTGATTGACCAAACCCCTCGAGGGAGAATGTGACAGAATAAAGCCCAACAGTGGATAAAACACTCCGTGGAGATGGAGAATGGTGATGTGTCCACTGATCTCTGGCAACAATGCAAAGGAACTCACAGGAGCTCAGCACAAAGGCGGCCAGTGGGTGGTCTTTGTTTTAGGAAAGCAGCTAAATTACAGTTGAGTGGAGCTCAGAATTGCTAAGTGGATCAAATGGAAGTGTAAACGTCTCCCCAGATTAGCCAGGCCAGTATGGGGGCAGTGAATAGGAGGCTGAGTCCAACACAAGCATGCAAAAACTAAATAACTAGCAAAATAACTTTGAAAGAACAATGGGCTTGGGCTGGTTGCAATCCAAATATTCCTTCCCGGTGGCTGGGGACACCAGCATCGTGACAGTGAACATATTACAGAGACCAGTAATGAGAATCACATCAGTTCTGTGACTGAACTGTGCATTGCAACCGCTGTATTTTGCCAAGTGTCACAATTATATTGTTTTCAGTATATTTCATATCATTCTCCTAAATCAGAAATCTCCCATAGCATAAAATATCTTCAAATAAGTAAGTTTGATATTAAATATTACATCCTTTATACATTGAACATCTAAAATAACCTAGTCAGAGAGTAATGGACTCCGGCAGCAAGCAGTCTCCAGACACCACAGTCACTCAATACAGGAATAAATGCAGAAAAGAAGGTGCATCATTCCAGGCCAAAGTTCTTCTTTTTCAGTGTCTTTGTTAATCTGAAAAGTATCTTTGTGTCATAGAACCACAGCCTCTGAATATCGTACTTATATCTAAATGAGTAACTTCAACAAAGCACTTTTATGAAATACTCACATCACAGGAAGATATTGGTACTTATCAATACCTACATTGCACAAGTTTCCTCATTATTACAAAACAAGATGTTTTAATTCTGCATTACTTTTCCATATTTCCACTTCTATACAGTAACATTCTTTCCTACAATCAACACACACATAAATTTTAAGACTAGCTTTACCCACATCATTATCCACACTGTCTCCAAGAAACTCCTCTCTACATCCCTTTGTCTTACTTTTTTTTTTAAATCTTCAAGTGATAGATAGTTTACTGTCTTGAAGGAAGATCCTTCCTCTAGATTTTCTCAGGAGAAAAATGAGGTTTCAGGTACCAAAGACAATTCCAGCCAGCTCAGATAAGACCATACCAGTGAGAAAGCAATGGTGTCAAAGTGTCAGAAAGAACAGAGTGGTAGAGAAGGCTAAGTGTTGATATCACTTACAAGAGCAGGCCAAAAAGATCACAGCAGACCTTTAAGCAGCTTCACAGGACATCCAAATCAGGAAATGGATTAAAACAAAGGGCAGACTGAAATTATTAGAAGTGGTAACGAAATAAACCAGAAGTTTGGAGCCCCATAGCTGACTCAGATAAAGTGAAAAAGTAAGTGCAAAAATCAACAGCATTTCCCAGCGACTCAGATGTGGGACAAGATCACACCCAGTCATCTAAAGGATACCAAAACATATCCAAAATGAGCATACTGTCCTCAAGCTAAGAAACAACTTATTGTCAACATAAGAATCATGCAGAAGGCTTGAAGGACTGCACCCTCTTGATCTCTGAGTCATTACAAATAATTCGGGCAAGACTTGGACAGATGCACTTAGGTGCTTGACTGCTGGACAGATTGTTGCCCATAAAAGAAAAATTTGTAGCCTCTCTTACAATAAGGCCAGCACGCCTGTGAAACAAACCTATTGATACACTCCACATCTTTGACACTCACAGTGAGACTCGATAGCAGCCTCGTTTAAAAGGGAATTAAATTTACTTAAAATAACTCCTCAAGAGTATCAAAGGAAGAGCTGGTGCTTCCCTCTTCTTCCACACCCCCGCTTATTTTGTTAAACATGGTCAATAATTGTACGCCTGAAGGTATTTATTTTTTAAAAAAATTGTTAATGACAACTTCCCTTTATCCATAAAAGCAAAAATTCAAAATGGACATAAGTTTGAACGTCCCCAGCTGGGAACCCTGCCCTTAACAAATACACTAGATACACATACATGGTTTCTTGGCTGTCTGTATTCATACCCATCTGTTAACATGGCACTGTGCCTACTTACAAGTTGGTCAAACTATCAGTAGGCCATAGGTGCCAAACACTGATCGCTTGCAATGGGCAGCATGCACAATACTAAGCACTCACTCTCTTGCAAAAAAGCTGTTATCCAAGGAAATATTTAAGCAATGGCTGTACATGCTTTCACATTTATTTGGATAAATCCATTCAAATATCTTCTGTTAATTGAAACCAAAGACACCTGGACACAGCACAAATTTTCTACATGAAAATACAGAACTAGAAAAAAAAAAAAAAACATGATAAAAAAAATGAAAAAAGATAATTAAAATTTAGTACAAATTCTGTTTTTCTATGTGCTTTTCAACTCATAATACAGTAAACATGAAGGGTTTGTCAGGAAACTTATGCACCAACAAACATGACATAGAGATGTCTACTGTACATTGCACAACTGGAATAAAGCCATCTACCTCTCCCAAAAATCACCTTTAAAAATTCACCACCACTACCCCTCCAAGAAGAAAAAAAATCTTAAATTTTCCTCTCAATACTTCTTCCCATCAACAAAAGAAAATATTTTCTACCCAGAGGTATTGTGAAGTTTAATTCATTAGTTCCTGCAATCATGCTAAAGTCCTTGGAAACAGTGCCATGGATGTCAAGTACTGTACTATTATTCAAGTGTCAGACCTGACCCTACTTAGCTAAGGTGCCTGACAAGAACAATTTTCAAGGTGCATGATTGTAAACAGCAGCATTTTATGTCGCTACAATGTGCTCAAAACAAAGATTTTCCTACTACGAAGTATGAATAACAGAAGTCTATTTGTCTAAACTCTCTCCAAAAGCCTCTTAGTACTACAAAGGCTTCTACCTAATAAAACATCTTGGAAGAAACAGAATACACTGTACTTGAGATAGCACTATTGATGCAAAATTGTCTGCATATCAGTGGTGTTATCTTTACAAATGTTGTCTGCAATGGTTGCAACTTGAGCGATACTTGAACTCTTAGGATAAATATGAATAGCCACTTCTCAATTCTTGTTGCCATTCATTATCAACAAAACTCTGAAATGAATACAAAACAAATTTATTTTCATGGAAGTATTTCAGCTGTGTGTCAAGCCAAACTGATTTCTTCCTGTTCTTCTTCTTTTATTTTCTGTAAATTGTAATTTTTACAGTTGTTTACCTTAGTAGGACCTATTTTCATTGTCAATCCAGAGAGGGCATGCTGCTGACCTGTGCTCCCGGAGGAGCAGGTAGTTCCAGCATGACCTGAAACCTATGTATCATTAAAACTGTTCATTAGTCAAAGCAAGAAATCTACACCTGCCTGAAAAAAAAAAAAAAATTAAGACAAGGAGAAAACAAAACTAAATTTTTGCTCAAGGAGTGGGGAAAAAAGAACATGACCCTTTAAGACTTCCGAATACTGAAGAACTGTTTCATAGGAGGGATCTCACAAAAAATAACTGATGTGTCAGTGACTTGTCACACCAAGTGAGGCAGGCTGTGAACAAAGACTTGCATAAATCAGACATTCTGTAACTGGTCTGTCACTGTGTTACGTCTGTGAAAACTTCTCCAATCTAAGTTCCTGGCGATTAAGACACCTGACAATTAATGGCACTTATGGAAGAAGAGGCACTAAGGTTCTCTCCCCAAGAAATACAAACAAATTACCTTTTTAGACAAAATGAATAAATGCCATTGATGGGCCACAATTACTGAGAAACACGCAATCACAACAGCACCATACTGTAGCAAGGAAATGCCTTTTTTTCCTTTTTTTGCTAAACAAACCAAGATGACAGTATTTCTGAATGCAGCTTCTTCAGAGGTAGGAAACAGCCATTTACAAGAGCAATTACTGTGTTACTAATTTAAAATTGCCTTCTCAAAATACATCACCTTCTTTTAAAGTTCTTTTAAAGTTATTTAAGGTTCTTCTGAAAATCCTAAACATCACTCAGTTATTGCAATAAAAGACAGTGAGCATAGTAAGGTACCAAATCATGTCACTCCCAATCACCTCACCTCTATACCGACTGCAAATACCCAACACATGTGAGTGAGACACTTAAAGGCTTTTTGATAATTTGGCACACTGTATAAAAAGCAACAGCTCAGAAGTTCATCAGGAATCCTACCTCATCTGGGGGTTATCCCCAAGAATTTAGTGGACAGCGTATTCCCACAGAGGAAGGCTCAAAGCCTTTGACACAGTAATAGTTACAGGAAGCTTCACAACACCTTCTGTATTTTTGTTAGCCATAAAAAGTGCCCATGGATTCCCTTTAAATTAATAAAAGCCTTTAAAGTGCTTAAGCACAAAATGAGAACAACACAGTTCACCCTGCCTGCAACTCCTTAAGTCTTAAACAAGGAAGTTAAATAGCAAGAAACAGGAAGCGAAGAAAAACCACAATCAATGACAGAAAGCAGCTTAGCCCAATTCTTACACAACAAGCCTTTCCTGATCCTAAAACCGCATATTTTTGTGATCTGTAGGCCTGTATTTTAAAAAAAAAAAAAGTTTACTTTAAAACAAAACTCAGGAACACCTCTCAACCAAGGTGATGGCACACCGGGATGATCCTGAAGGTGACAAACCTCTCAGTGGCACAGAGTATAGCTTTTACTCAGCCTCCTCCACCTCGCCTTAGAGCTAAAAAAAAACACAAACACGAAGGAAAACAACTTAGGCCGCTGCCACCGAAGGCAGCTTTAGAGCCCACAGCCCGAGAAGGCGGGGAAAGGGGGGAGTCCCCCGACCTCAAGGGTGAACCCGAGGGAGCTCTGCCCCACCTGCCCCCCATCTCTCCCTCCCCGCCGGCCCAGGGAGAGGCCTCCAGCGCCACAGGCTGGGCCAGGAGAGAGAAGGGAAGGCGCCTTCCCTACCCCTGCGGAGAAACAAGGCCCGGGAGGCCCCAGGCGGCACCACCGGCCTCCTCCGCGAGGGAAGCGGAGAAACCCGCCCGCAATACGCCAGAAGAACCGGACACGATCGGCACAGCGAAGGGGATGCGAAACAATGCCTCAAAACTCTCCTCCAAAAAAAAAAAAACCGCAAACAACTGCACCCCAGAGGCAGCCGCTGGCTCCAAGTACCTCCTGCGCGGGCGGGCCCGGCGCCGCTCCTTCCTCCCGGTCCGAAATTCCCGCACTGCCCGCGGCCCCAGGCGGCCCGCCCGCCCCGGCGCCACCTCCCAGCATCGCCCGCGCCCATTGGTCCGCCGAGCGCGGCCCTCCGCCCCCGTCCCTCCCTGGTCGCGATACCTGATGGGAAGTGTAGTCAGTAGCCGCAGCAAACGGCAGCGAGAGGGGCGGACACGGACTACACTTCCCAGCAGGCACCGCGGCCCGCCATGGGCCAAGAGCTGAAGTTTTTTGGCGACGTGGAATCGTTTGGGCTGGAAAAGATTTTAAGAGCCGTTTTCACCACAGAACCGTGCCCAAGTGCCACATCCACATGTTTGTGGAACGTTTTCAGGGATGGTGACTCTACCACTGCTCTGGGCAGCTTGTTCCAGTGCTTCACAGCTCTTTCAGTGAAAAAATTTTGAGAGTTACAAGAAACCTTGGTGTCTTATGTTAAGTTTGGGAAGGCCTTTGTCAAGCTGATACCACAGAATGAATTAGGTTAGAAAAAATCATCGAATTCAACCTATGACCGAACACCACCAGGTGAACTAGACCATGGCACTGAGTGCCATTTCCAGCCTTTCCTTAAACACCTCCAGGGACAGCGATTCCTCCTCCTTTCATTGTCGGGTACAAATGTCCGCACCTGATTCCGCCAAGCTGTGAAGTGAGAAACAGGTGCAGAAGATGAAAGACATGGCAAGGCAGGGAATTCAGGGGATGTGGCAGGAGAATAAAAGGACAATTGCTTTGTTTTGTTAATTTACTGGGTGTTTCAAACCTTTAAAAAGGCATTATGTTTTCATGGCCACCGTCTTCACATGCTGCAGTTCTAGAGGTGCTAAATAGCTTCAAACAAAGAACTATCATTCTGTAGTATGTTCATCGTGACAGTCCTTATATAGATTACCTTAAAAAACTGGGCTACATTAAGAATAACAGAAACGTATTCTTGAAATACTAGGTACTACTAGAGATGTTCCAAGAATCTGAACTATTCTGAATGTTCTAGGGTATTACTGTTTATAGGAAAGACCAAAAGTTTGTTTGAGCTAAGTGAAAAACACTACCAGACATGATAGCATTTCACTTGCATTACCTTCCTCTTTAGTATTGAATTACTGGGATTATGAAACCATTTTGTGCTTGTGATGCTGATAGAAAATTAAATGAGGAATTTAATAAATATTCCACTTCTACACATCAATCACATTTTAGTTTAATAGACTATAGTATTCAAGTTCCAAAGTAAATTATGTTCTTCACATTTCTGTTCTTCCAAAAATTATAGAATTAAATGTCTTATAATTCCAACATGTGTTCTCTTTCTGCAAACTTCTTTATTTTTCTACTTTGCAAAATGAGAAGAAAAATGCTTATGCATAGCTCAAACATCATGTCATACTACACACAATGCTTTAAAAACACAAAAAATAATGAAAAAAATTAGCAGACAATTATAAAATAAATGGGGAGACTCTGCCACCACGGATACTCAAAAAAAGAGTACACCTGCACTACACTCAGCTGTCCTAACTGGGGTTTGAGGACCACAGATTGGAGTGGAGGTTAAGGTTATTGTACCAGAAAATCATCACGATATTTTCTTCAAATTGCAGACCTAGTGAATGGCTAGACCACAAAAGGTTTTGAGAAAAACCTTGTGGTCAGAGTCGATAAAGAGTCTGAAAAAGATCTGTGGCATGATCACATTCCAAGGAGAAAGTTTTTGATTCAGTGCCTTTTGTTGCCATGCACCAGCAGTGCACCTGCTGGGGTGTACAAGGAATTATACTTCCATCATATCCACTTGTTATCCTGCAGTGGGAATATACTTACACTAAGGGAAAAATGTGTTTACTGCAAACTTTCTTTTTGTCCTCCCATTCACATTTCCCACTATTTTCCAAAGAGGTTATGTAAATTAAATGAAGGTTGTGGCTTTTTTCACCTAATGTGCTTTTATTACACTTCAAGACAGTAATCACTATTTTCTGAGAATAGCAGTATGGCACGCCAGAGTTGTCTTGTTTATCCATTAATATGCATTTCAAGAGAATTTCAAGTGATGTGCCCAGTGACCTCAGAGCTTGTGTGTGTTTTAGGAGACCGGTACAACATCCAGTTGTGTCTAAGTGCTGTTAAAAGGTAGATGGGAACAAAACTGGCTTTGCCAGTCTTTCCAGGTGTCTTTACAAGTTCGACTAATTTTTGTATTTTTGGGAAGGAATTTAAGTTTTTGTTTATTAATTCCTCCAGAATGCAGGGAATAAGAAACTATTATTTTGAATACTTATTCCATTTGATGTGACAGTTTTTTTGCTCAGTGCAATTACTACATGTCTGTCTAAAAAGTTCCCCATGAGATAGGGCAGTCATCTAAGTTTTCCTCCCCAAAGGAATGTACAGTATTGTTTTTTGTTAGGGTCAAGTTCCTAAGGAACTTAATAAAGAACCACTTCAGCAAATAAATATTTACCCCTTATTACAAATGCAGAACCAGACACAGAGATGCTGTGTAAAGTTTGTTTAACTTGAAGTGATAAAGGAAATTTGTAACAAATCTCAAGGTAAGACCTGGCTTTCTTGACTCTCAATTCTATATTATGAATTAAAAAGACATTATTACTTGTGCTTTTCAAAATATTTTAAGTTCAAAATTAAGATGCTGAGGCAGGAAAAATCTTTTTAAATCTTGCAGCTCTTTTAAAATATCCTCTATATTCATTCCCCAAGTAGTTAAATTGTTAAAGAGAGGAATGGAATCTGGGGTAGGAGAGATCCAGTGTCTACAGAGTACCAAATAATTCAATAGAAAGGGGATAAAGTATTAGAAGAACTGATAAAAATGCTGTGGAAGAAAAGCTACTCAGTGAGATGCATTGGAAGTTTCACTTTTTTATTCTGGCAGTTTTGTGATGCTAACAGACACGTGATTTGAAGCTGTTAAAGGAAATGATTGTAAATAAGTTGAAGCTTCTAAGACAAGAGCTTGTTTGAAGTGCATTAAATTAATCCAAATTAAAGGACTTTCATGAGTTTCTAAAGCATTTCTATGTTTTCTTTGGTCAAGGTCCAAACTCATATGCATGGGCAGTTTTTCTCTGCTTAAATGACTGAATTGTCTTGACTGTGAAGTGTGTTTGCCCATCCCAGTTAGAGTGATATTTATAGGTACAAATGCATTTTATCTGGGGGCACTGTATATCCTACACTAGATTCACTCACATGCACAGAAACAGCAGTGCATAGGATCCAACTGTAACGATGCAAAGAACTTCTGTTTATCATCAAACATTTCATATATCCCATTACATGTGAAAGAATTATTATCTGTCCTGTTGCAGTGCAATGCTTTTTCCTGTAATGGAATTTTACTCTGCAAATTTATTTTGGTATTAAAAGGTTCCACTTTATAATGTCTATGGTTCAATCAGTGATCTAAAAGGCACTTAAATACTTTGAACAAGATACATAAAACGCTTTTTTTGCAAAGCTTTGCTGTATCTACCAATTTTACCATTGATCTCTTTCCATGTAAGGCAGTTCTGGAAGCTGCCCATGCTGTATAAAATCACATGGTGGCTTTTGATCTCCAGCTGGTGATTAAAGCACATTATGGAGGTTTGAAATTTTCTTGTGGTCATTAGCATATCTCCAAACACTTCTCTGCTAAATAGTAGTGTTGTCACTACATGCTATTTAAATAAGAAACCAGAATTCTATAAACTTATTATTTGCTATTCTTTGTAGCTCAGAGGATAAAGATCTCTTGAATGAGGTGAGCTTATATTTAGCTGTGGACTTACTGATCAAATAGTGATTTCTTAAGGTGATTAGTTTCCAGCAAAATGCACGAAAGAATGAGGTTATATTTTTTAAGACCCTCTTTTGATGCAAACAGGGAGAGCTGTGTGCCTTGTACTCCCTATCTACAGTTCCATATTTCCCACTGCTTGAAGGCATCACTATCACTTCCAAGGTCACCAAGCTGTCATATGTTTTCTACAGCTGATTTTTAAACAATGCAGTATTAACTCTTTTGCTTGAAGATAGAAAAAATAGCATCTTTCTGCACACTTTTTGAAAATGTATTTGTGTGTCAGGAAAAATAAAGAATCGCCATGTACTTGTTACTTTCTCTAGCCATCTCTTCATTTCTCTTCACAGAAAATAAATGTGTGCCAGCATTATATATTTATCTTTCACTTTATTACGTTACGTTGCATGTTATTTGTATATTTTTACCATCTATACCTTGCCATGAAGCAAACTTTACTGAATGTTACCCAGATACAGAGGAAAACATAACACTTGTTCAAAGATATTACAGTCAGTAAATACCAAATAAATTCAAAAGCTTTGTTAGTTGTTCTACCCTGTCTCCTCACTCCTCAAAATAGAACAAATATAGGTAACCTGGTTTCTGACAAGTCAGTGGTTACAGGCTGTTGAAAGGGAATAAAATCTGGGTCAAGGGAAGAATATTGGCCTGGAATGGATTTTGTAGTTGTAAGGGTCACATTTGAAAGGACAGTCAAACTTGTAGAAGAGATGTGCAGGCAAAATATCAAGGTTAGCAGATACCAGCAGACCCATGAAGGAACACAGTTTTGAGTCTACTATACTGTGTGGCACCTTGAATTTTTTGAATCTAGGAAATAATAATTTCTCATCTCTGCATTTATCTGTAAGTTTCATGAGAGAGAGCACTAAAAATTTATCATGTAGGTAATTTTTTTATTTCTAAACAACATGCTAAAATACCTAAGATCTTTTATAAGATTGGAGACAACAGTTTTTGTCTGAGGATCATGTTGTTCAGAGAAAAAAAAAACAATGAAAAGCTAATGAAAATTAGCTTATTTCATCATTTTTTAATATCAAAAATTAATCTATATTAATATAAATAGGTTTTTGGTGAATTCATTGTCTCATACAAACTTTCTTTGAAGAAGTAAAAGGGGCAGAAGTCAGACTGTCTCCTGGAAGAAGATTTAATACAATGAAAATTAAAAATAAACCACTGCAATTCATTACAATTTATACTTTTCTGTCTTCTGGCAAGGTTTATTATACAGAAGTAGCTGTCTGGAGAAGAAAAAGTACTTACAGAACTTCTGTTCTATACTTGAGCATGGCATGGAATCCTTCCTGTCATGCTGCTGTACTGCATATTTTTGGTGTTCATGACCATGCTAATCTACATAAAATTTACATGACATGTGACAAAGTATATGATTTGCATAAGAACTGGTTTTCACCAATCTCAAATGGAACTAAGAAACTCTAAAATAATGCTACCACTAGGTGTCTCATTGGTTTCAATGTACTCCAACCTAAGAGCAAGAAATGCTCAACAAAATTTAACAAAAATACAGTTAATTACCACTGACATTCCCTTCTTCGTTACACCAGCACACCCTGAATTTAATCACATGCATTATTGTAATCAAGCTGTCAATCAGATTTTGAAATATTTCAATTTTTGACATAATTACAGCAGAATCCTTACAGCCCGTCTAGAACATGGGTATAGCAAGATTGATATTGTGTTACAAAATGTGATCTGACAAAAAAAAATTGATGCTTCTGTGCAAAAATTAAAGAAACACTGAACTGCTAATACATTTACCCTGGAAATGTGTTGCATCAGATAGATTATCAAGAATTAATATGACTGCCTGGCCATTCACTGTTCATGTGCTTTAAATGCTTAAATATTGTCTGTGTCATTTTTATTCTTGTTTAAAAATATATAGCTTTAATTTTCTTAATTGGAACCAACTGTACGGAGAACTTTTTTGCTTTTAGGCTTACAGCAAAAGATTTAGAGAAACAATCATAGGAGAGAGGGGGTGCCCAGGAGAGACTTGGGCTGATGTTGATATTCCTCTGAGACAGCTCTGTCTATGAAAAGCCACAAAGCCAGTGGGCCGTTTCATTGGCATTTGCAAACAGCTCATTGATAAGACATCCATAGTACATATTGATACCTTTTTCGAGAATTTCATGTTCCTGCTTTTTGATGTATGGTGGAGAAGGTAATTTTTCTTGTTAACATTTCAAAACATAAGAGATGCAAGTAGAGGTGGAAGGCTCTTTAGATGGAGATCCATCTGTCAGCAATTACAAGGGTTCCCCTGAACACATATGTTGCAAACTTCAGCCTGGCTCAGGTGAGTGTTAGTCAGACAGAGTCTCTCTCACTTTTGGGACAGCAGTAACCAAGAAGGTAATTTTTACCATCTGATGACTATTTCATGGCCTCTGTGAATGAGTTTGCAGACCCCAGCCTGATTTTATGTAGACAGATGTCCCCCTTCACAAAAACAACTGTCACAATTGGCAATAGTTTTCACATGTGCTGGCAGCAGCACAGGCTGGGATGAATGGGAGACAGGAGAGGATCCTCCTGGCTACACAGAGGCAGGTGAGGATGGTGGATGTTTGCAGTCCCATCGACTGTGTTGCATTTTCAGTGTGCAGTACCATTAGTGGAGGGATCTTCTGTGTGACCAGTGCTCTTTGCTTTAAAAGCCACTTGTTTTGATATTTGTAGACAGGTATTCCACTAGAATGACTTGATGCAAATGTGCTTGGATAACTTAGGACAACCTCTTGTCTGATAATAAATTAATTATTGCTTTCTTTCCAATGGCAGGTGTGGGAAATTGCAAATGCATTTTTCACTGGAGGGTTAGGCAAGGCTTTTAAGAAGCTTCAGAAACACACATGTAGCTTCACATTTAATTGCAGCACTTTTCCAACCTCAACTTCAGGGGACACACTGTAACTCTGTTCCTTTTCTCCATCTTCTTTCTGTCCTCAGGGTCTCCTTTGCTTATTTTCCATATCACTGGCACTGGCCCTGTTATTCAGAGAACTACTGTTTTACTTGAGCATTATCTCACCTCCTAAGACCTCTGTTTTTAAGATCTGTTTTTTCAAGTTGAGTTGCTGTATTTTCATGCAGACATCTGCTGAAAGCATTGAATTAATTAATACAGTAGTAGCAACTAGGAAAACATGATAATCAGTTTTGTCCTCTGCCACAGTGAAATTACCAGGGCAGAGAAAAATTGTGTAGAATCCGATGGGCTCTCTGTTTTATGATTTGTTATTGGGACAATAGGTTAAATTTCAGCCTTTCCCTTCCATTCTTCCACCTCCTTCTTTCCGTTCACATACTTGAACCTGACTCCTTCCACACATATGAAAGCTGACCTTGCATATCTCATGGTGGAGGTGAGGAGTTCTGAATTCCATGCAGACTGGCTGCTTTTTGACACAAGATGCTAAGCTTTGTCCCTCTCCAGCTGCCTATAGCTCATATTCAGTTGAAGCATACTAGGAAGAAAGTGTTTACCATCTATTGTTGAAACAGCTGATTTTCTCAGTAGTGACGTGGCTTTGAAGATATTTAAATGGTATTAAACCTACATCAGTGATATAAATAAAGAAGCAAGTTCAGCAGTTTTTATCACACTGTATACTGACAGTATTCTAAACTGTCTGCTAAACATTTTTCATTCTCCCTGGAATATCAGCATACTGACTGCAATATTTCTATCAGTGTTCTTTTACTTGCTAATAATCAAATTGAAGCCATCAACCTTTTCATTTAGAACTACTGGCTCCAAAGAGTAAGCATAGCCATTTGAAACAATTTTGTAGCTATGTCAGATGGAATGTAAGTTTTGAATTGTTGAATTGTAAGACTGCCACCTCGTAAACATATTATAATGTATATTGGTCTATTTTGGAGAACAGATGAATAACAATGTACTTTAAAAACAGTTTGAAATGCATCTTCTAAGATATAAAGCAGAGAGGATGACTAATATGAGAACATGGCATTTCACAGCAAACCTAATGAAAGCTTGTGAAAACTGCGGTATCTCATCACCACACTGGCTACATTGGCTGCAATACAGTCAATACTATATTGACTGCTAGGAAAGCTATAAGTATAAAGCATTCCATCTCTCCTGATGAAAGTAACTGAGCTGGGTCAAAATTGATGGGTAAAAGAATAAATATTCCAGCTTCATGAATTTTATATAACTTATTCTTGAATATTTCTTAGAATTGTGTCCCGTCTCCTTGACCAAAGTAAACTTTGCTTTTCCTTCATTTTCAAAGAGCCTTTTGAGAATGATCATTAAAGTAGAAGCATATTTTTAATACATAATTTATCTGCATAGCCCCAAAATAGAGCCTGCTTTGCCTGCATTCCTAGTTGTGAAAACTTGAGAGGGTACAACTACTTTTAAAAGGAATAGATTGCCTGATCAGGTGTTTTACCCTTTTTATTAAGTTATTTATTTAAAGTTGAAAATGCTTCCTGAGTGCTTGCTGTTTACGTGGCTTTATATTGTTTGTGCATGAGACAGCCTTCTAAGCAGAGGGACAGTCCTGCCTGGCTCAGGCATGAAACCATCGGTGCTGTTTGCTGGACCCTGCATGCAGACAGAGCTAAATTATCCCAAAGTGCACATGCTGTCTCTCTCTCTCTCCAGCTTGTGTGGAATGTTATTCAAGCACTTGTTTGGGGATGAAACGCTCCCTTCCTGTAGTCAGCTATCATGGAGTACCTATTCAACATAGATGCTACATTGCCTCTCACTCTTAATCAAGACCCCATGGTATGGCATTCAGCACAGAAGATCAGCACTCACACCCCAGGCATCAAAAAACAAACACAACTGTTCCAGAAATTTTAAAAAAACCCCAAACAATATAACCTATATAACCAGAAACAATATAGTCGTATATAACCAGCTAAAGATACACTTACTACCACTTCAGCACTGATATCTTTGTTCTGTTGTTTAGATTAAGCTCAAAATGTAATTGTTTAGTGACCAATTTTTGTGTCATATGAAAGAGAGAAAGGCTGTGTTTGGGAATGCTCAGAATGGGGTGCAAGAAAATTTTCTCATATAAAAAGGAATTAAAAGGGGAAATCATATGCATGAAGTTTGCCATTTCTGTATGCAATTGGTCAGATAGGATACATAACCTTTTCCTGCAAATGTTGTTTGTCACCTCTCTTGAATTGCCAGAGCATCTGCTGGAAATAATAAATCTATCATCAAGGGTGGATGGAAGGAAAAGGTGTGCATGTGTAGGTGTGCACCCCCCTAGGGATATCCTGAAAAATATTTTTACCTGGTCTTTAGAACAAGCCAGTTGTGAACAATTAATTCACATAATATATGTGAATTATATATATATGTATATGTATATATATGTATAGGTATAATATAATGGGTAGAGGTATTTGCAGTTTTATTATTGATTAAGGTTCTAATTTATTATGTATAATAGTCTTTAGTTACCAAACACTCAAAAGATAGAAAGCATAAAAGACTGAAAGGACATATGGATAATTTTCTTCATAGAATGACATATTTAACTCACAGCCTCAAGGTTGTTGGTTTATTTTTCCCCCAATGGAAAGCTAAGCATAAGGTAAGAGATGCAGATTATTATAAAGCATCTGAAAAGTTTCTTGTGAAACACCATTTTTAGATGAAGGGTTTTTTTTTTTTTTAAATTAACAACATAGCATAATGCAAATCAACGTGTCTGCCCTTATGTGGTCATTTTTACCAGGTCAATATGGATTGAACATGAATCATTAAAGGTGTGGTCTAATAGTGTTTTATTCACCTTTGATGCATAGTGAATTTATATTTCACATCAATAATGAGCTGCAAAATCTTTCATGGTGCTAATAAACAAAATAAAGCATTAAAATAGTCTTGTGCCCTACTGTATACTGACAGAGGAAATAACACCAACAAAAAAAAGTCAAAACCATCACGAGAAATATACACACAGAAACCTTCAGAAAACCCATAGGAGATGTTCCAAGAAAGAACCAGAAGGGACATTTGCCTAGGAATAAAAGAAGCCTGGGGATTTAACAGATGAGTGACAGAGATGACAGCAGGTAGGAGTGGGCAGCTGAGGGGTTTGGTCTGGTGGCAAGGAGAAAAGAATTGCACCTGGTGTTCTGGGCACAAAAGTTGTTGGGAAATAGATAAAGCACAAAGAGGGCAGAGAGTCCAGACAGAAGAGGGCAAGGAGAAAAAAACTGGAGTTACTGGAGAGAAGACATGGCCAACTGGAAAACCTTTGCAAATCAGTACAGATTGTAAAGCAAAGGACAGGCAGAGGCAGGAGGAGGAAAAAGAAGACACGACTCTTGCAAAGATATCCACAACTCTAGTAAGTAAGATTTTTCCAGCTGAGGAAAGAGGGAAACTGAAGCAGACAAGGCAGCAGGTAGAAGATACTTGCCAACTTCAAGTTTGCCAGCCAAGTTTGTTTAGCATGGTCACACATGCTACTCTTGGCACCTGCCAAGTTGACCATTTTATAATGGTTCAGAATTTTACTTTTTCCCTTTTCATTGCTTGAAATGATCCTGGGTCACTTGCATCAAAATGTAGTTTAGAATGTTATATGATGAGTATCTGGAAAAATGTGAATTATACTAGTAAAATTAGGTAGGTATTAAGGAGCAGCTTTTTGCCTGCTACAATGCAGCTCTGCCAATGCACTTCAGGCTTGACTTGCAATACCCTGCATAAAAATCAGTGCTGTCTCTCTTCAGAGCAGTGACTCAGTCATGCTGAACTATACCACCTCTGTGGCAGAATATAGTCTATTGTATCTGTTTTATAACCTTTATGACTCAGAATCCAACACAGTTATCACAAAAAACAGAAGAGCTCCAAAAGAATATTTATAATGCAGACAATTTGATACATCATCACTGAAAGAGCAGCCGAAATTTCAGGCTGGTACAGCAAACTATATCTTAAATAAAGAGTTGCATTATTAACAAGCTGTATCATGTTTTTCAAGATCCATGGCAGAGGACAGGAAAGGGTGAGTTTCATTTCTTTTTCCTGCCATCATTACTAACCAAAACACATGGGACTGGACAGCTCAGGGACCTGAAACATGGGTAGTTTTACTTTCTAATCTGGGGCTGGATTTGAGCTAGTGACCTGTATCAAGACTGGTAAAAAACCAATGATTGCCAGCCTAGATAAGCAACTGCAAATAGTTTGGTTGTTTCAGTATAGTTCCTGGAGAAAAACAGGGTACAAATAACAAAAACCAACCCTATCTATCTGTTTTGGGATCAATATTGCAAACTGAAAAGCAGCAAACTGTTAGAATTTGTCTAAACAGGGAACTATTCTGAAGTGTCTCTCTACTTTTTGGCTTAATTTCACACACAGACACATGCTCCAACATACACCTAACTTGGCCCTGTTTAAGCCAGGGAGGAGCAGCCAGAACAACGTGTTTCTCACCAAGTCCATGAGCAAGCAAATTTTGAGCCACCAAGTTAGTGTTTACCTACTATTCTTGATTCCTTAGTATCAAAAAGCAAACTCAGCTGCCCAAAAGCCATTTTTGCTCTCCACAGAGAAGAATTTATATCTGTCTTTTACAGGTATTACAGAATTTTAGATGAAGGAAAAATCACAGTTCACAATAACATGACCATTGTGGCTGCTCTGGTCTTCATACCTTTAGCAAAATGTGTTTGGATCCTCCTTGAGAAGTAGCTTCTTCACAAACTGAATAACTGAATTTAACTTGTACTGCTAGCAGAGATTTCTTTTGTGACACATTGAGCCATCCAGTGGCACAGGCTGAAAAGACTACTACATATACTTGTTAATGCATTTCTCCTGTGCCTTTCTTTGTATCAGAGATGTATCAGTGATTACCAAAAAAAAAAAAAAAACAAACCAAACCCAAAACAAAGCAACACCCCCCACCTCAAAAAAAAAAAAAAAAAAAACCCAAGCAAAGAAACATAAAAAAAGGCACCAAGAAAATATCTGTTTAGTGATAACTGCAAAGACCTAAAGGTAGTGAGCATTTCTATTCATTTAAGGTCAGACAGAAGTAGTCTCCTGACACTGATTTAATAGAAAAGGGAGAAAGGGAAAAAAGAAAGTAGCAATGAAAAATTCCAGAAAGAAGAAGTTTAAAATTCTGGGTTTAAGCTGCATATCTGCTCTCAGGTCACTTCTTTATATATCTATGCTTTTCCAGGTAGAATAGCTAAAATCAGATCTCAGTCTTTGGTCACCAGCAAATTCTTGTCATGACAACTTGAGTTCATTAATTTACCCCAGATCACCTCACTTTTGTCAGTGCCAGAGTCTTGTGATTGCAAAACAGTACTTTAGTATTTGAAATAGGTAGAGATAAGTATCCGTACACAGAAGCAGAGACCCAACCGCTGAGGCCTTAAATGAGCGACTAATTAAGTATAGTGTGAATTTTTTATTATTTTTAATTTTTTTGAGATTGTGAGAAATTAAATGCTGAATAGTGGTGCTATAGCAGTAGTTGGTAGAGCTTGACTTAGTGTGGGCAAAGAAGAAAGATCATTAACAAATAAAATAGGGAGCACCTCAGGGGACACGCCTACAGACAGTCTGTCACCCACTGCTTTTTAACATTTCATTTCAAAATGTAATTAGTTATCAATTTCTGAATGCCTAAATAGAACCAGCCTCTTCCCATTGCACCAACATGTATCAGCTTTTAGAGATAAATGTAAGGCTGTAACAACATTACTCTTCCTAAATTTTGGAGGAAAAGAATAACAACAGAATAACCAGAAATTACCTTCTGGGTTCTAGCAACCAACAAACCATCCAACAAAAGTAAACAATGTTAATACCAATATTTAACTCATTACTGAAGCACTGGAAGCAGTAGTAAGGCCTTATAAAAAAATATGTAAGATGCAACATTATTTCTCACTAACTTCAGAAAGGACAGGACTGGTGTCCCTGGTTAATAAGGAAATGCTTCATTGATCACAAAAGCAATGTGAGTCTTCTATCATTCTAGTAAAATTTATGACATGTAAGTCAGTAAGAACTATTGTAGACTTCATGGGACTCCCTACTGTCAAATAGATCATTGCAGATTCTGGGTATAGCTACTTTAGGATGTCATAAAGAATGAAAAGTGTTCTGTTCTGGAAACAAACTAAGCACTAGTCAATGTTTCCCTTTCTAAAGTAGCTGCAGCAAGTCAGTTCAATGTCCAGATGATGGAGCAGGTGTACTCCATGTCACAATGTAGAATCCTGATGTCTGTTGTCTTACTGAGGCTACCAGTGTTTGCAAGAGACCAGTAGCATAGATCACCTCAGGATTTCAAGTTTTTGTCTGCCAAAAAATAAACATAGCTACATCTTTTTGAAGCAATTGTTAGCTACTCGGAAATATGAACTGTTGTGCAAATGTGGGAACTGCCTTCATTACTGCTGTCATTGCATTTTTTGTTGGGAATTTATTGGACCAGCAGTTCCTATGCTTCACAAATAATTCAACACAGTTTTAGTAGGCTTAGCTGTGTTCTGCAGCAGGTGGGCAGGATGAGACTGTAAACCATCTGTCCATTCATCTATCTTAGACACGTATCTCCCTATTTCAATAATACTCAGAAATCATTTCATTAGATGACTGATAAAATCATCTCCATTTATGCATGGAGAACGAAAGGCCTGGGGTGCTTCCATGTTTCCTTCAGACTGAGGCTCAAGTCTGTAGTGTCCATTCCTTTTGCAATAGTGCTCCACTCACTGGACAGTCTTCCTTCATCCTCTACAGCATCTTTCCTTATCTGAGGCTCCCTATTTACCTCTGTGTGTGGGCTGCACACAGAGTGGGTCAGTTTACAAAGAGAGTTTGCTCTCTTCATGTTAATTCACTTTATTCTGGTTATTCAGCATGTAAGGTATTCATAGATACCTTCATGTAAATGGACTGATCCAGTCTCCAAGTTTCATGGTTGCACTATTCACATTTCAGTGTAATCCTACCATTACTCCGAGTATTGAAGTGAACTACACTGAAGCAGCATACAGTATCCTGGGGTGATGTTAACTGTGGACTGTGTCAATCTAAAGTGAAACATCAGGGGGTTCATGTTCCCTCCAGCATGGGAAAGGACAATTTTACACAAGGTTGTTGAGCTCGTGTCAAAGAGCAGATAGCTGTGCCAGCAGTGGAGGAGTGGCTGCATGGAGCAAGGCAAGGGCAACTGCTCCCTGGGGCTGCAGAATCTGAGACTGGGGCCGAGGCACCCTCCTGCTGGAAGGGCTGGTGGAGCTGTGTGGAGGCTGTTGGTACAAACAGCCCTGAAAGCTGTGACTGTGCAGCTGAGTAGCCCTCCCATGTCTCTGCAGAAGAGAGCTTCTAAGGGCTGGGAATCATATGCTTTTTAAAAATTTTTAAATCTTAAATTATCACCAGTATTCCCTATCTGGTTTGAAAGCAGTAACACCTGGGCTAAAGGAGAATCTTCAGTAATGCTTACTGTCAAGTACATATTCATACATAAAATTGCAAAATTTCCACATGGACCTGTACATGTTTAGGCAAGGTCTTATCAGGGAGGCATCCTGCAGGCAGCTGACTGTGCAATCAGAACAGGAGCAGTCAGCTGAGAAGCTGCACCTCCTCTGATTAGTGGTGCCCAATATGACCCTGTTCCTGAGCAGATCAGCAGTGCACGTTGTCTCTCTGCCTTTCCCATAGACACTGTTGATGTGCTAAGGTGAGGAACATGTATGTCTTATTTGCTAGAAACCTTGCAAACAGAGAAATTATTAAACTGCAGAGAATAGGCACTGGGCTCAGCCCCACAACCCTGTTAATTGCTTAATATGGTATCGTGTGTAACAGATTCTCTCTGCCATGGTAAGGGGCTCTTTGTTGGGCACTTAGCCCAGTAGCAAACACAAGCTGGTTCAGCTTCACAGGGCCCATGGTACAGTGCAGGGGGGCTTCAAAGTCTTCGGAGAGATTGCTTCCAAACAAAGTTTCTGCCTGTATTCTGAACCAGAGGGGGGTTTCTGATGGGAATTCCTGTGGATAGAAGGGGCTGCATGCTCTCAAATGGACAATGGACAGCAATAGCTCACTCAACAGCAGTTGTGGTTGCAGCATTGAATCAATCTCTAGATTGTGAGACACTCTGAGAGTGCAAATCCTGACACAGGCAGCACCTGGGGCCACTTCAGCAACCTGCTACTGCATGGTCAGACCTGTCACCTGGCCCCAGACTATTGCCACATTTCCTTGATGTCTTCCTTAGCCATTGCCCAGACCCATCACTATACATGCAGAAATCGAGGCACCTTCACCCAGTGTAAAACACCTTTATTTTGGCACAAGAACAACAGAGCTTTGTTGTTCTCAAAGCAGCATAAACACATCATGTTAGTGGAGGAGCCAACAAAGTGACTCCGGGGCCGACAGTGCATCCAGAGCTGCATTCCCTGAGAAGGCAGGGGGGCTCTCTGCGAGGTGCAAACCCCCCACATCCACACACACCCGAATCCACACGCAAGAAGCAATGGGATGAAGAGGAGGGTGCGCACCCCGGCCCTGCCGCAGCCTTGCCGAGTGGTGCCCTCCGTGCGGCCGGGCTGCAGCCCGCGGCTGCCTCACTGCAAGCGCTCCATCCTCCTGCTGGGAGCGTGCTGCTTCTGCTGCCAGGCTCGGGACTGGAGCGAAATTAAATTAAACTCTCTTCCTAGCGAACGGGAAGGTGAGGCAAACTTCGAGCTGGAAATTGGATATCATGCACAGCTCTTGCTTGCGGATGTGTTACGCACAGGCACACACAGGCAAAGTCACACTCACCTGGGGGTCACGCAGCAGTAACACCGACACTCCATCTGCTTACCAAGAAAGCCAACACAGTGTTAAATAGCAGCCAGGATGCTCAGACCAGATTGGACTTTAGACAGGAAATTATCTTTTCAAATTTTGGTTGAACGATAAGAAGCTTTTAAAACTAAAGAAATGAATGATGTATGCAAAGCTGTACTTGAAATGATTCTGGTGTTGCAAATTGCCATGCTCTTACTGTGGAGCTGATGAAAATAAATGAAGCTCTGCGTTGCTGGGCTTTTTCCTCCCCCTTCTAATAAATGAAATGAAAAAGCCCCATTATTGAGCCACCTGCTTCAAATTCCTAATTGTGGTAACTGAATTCTGAAATTATTTGTTAGCTGTGTAATATCACAGGCATTAAAAATACTGAGAGGCTATTAAGTTCTTTAAAGCCCAGCACTGGATAAAAAGGTGCAGCTATCTTCAGATTTTTATTTCCATGAAATAACTTTTCCAGTAGAGAAATATGTTCAAATCCTACAAGTGCATCCTGAAAAAATCCCTGTTAATTTACCAGTTAGAGAAGCTGCAAAGTAAAGACCCAAGAGAGGTCCATTGACATATTTAAATATATTTTAAATAGCACTGTATGCCATTCTGTTCATATTTTTCTAGCATATAAATATAAATGTTTCAGAAGACAATAGAAAGCGCATGAAATATAAATGTAATATTTCTAATGAGCAGGTGAATGTGTGCACATATGTATCTCTGAAGTGACTATAATCATGGAATCTTGCAGTATGCCTGAACTATTGCTGCATG
Source organism: Monarcha castaneiventris obscurior (assembly GCA_026261815.1). Lineage (NCBI taxonomy): Eukaryota > Metazoa > Chordata > Aves > Passeriformes > Monarchidae > Monarcha > Monarcha castaneiventris. Next base: position 13,963,484 of record JAMPIT010000894.1, read on the forward strand.
TGTGTATAAAGCATCTCATTTAATCCCTAAATTTCAGTTTCTCATTTTAATAATGTTCCAACTTAGATATCTATATAGATATTTTTTACAAATAAAAAAAGAGAATTATCAGGATAAGCTAGAAAGTTGTTCTTGAAATATTTTTTTAATAGAAATAATTGTTCTAGTTCAACAAAACTCATTGTTTCATTCTTTTTAATGTGAAAGGACTGGAATCTGTTAAACAGATCTGCAAAAAGTTGTTCCACACACATCCTATATGGTCTTTTTTTTTTCCCACAAATACAAATATGGATAATACAAATATATACACACACAAATTTCTAGACAAGATGCAACCATTTCTCGCAGATTAAGTTCTTATATATAAAATCTCAGCACAGAAATGAGTAAAGGGTTAAAATAACAATCTCAGAATTCAAGTCAGCTGTGACAATATTCAGCACATTGAACTGCTGAAATCTACGCGGAATTAGACATCCCTTTGCCCATCGAACCAAATTAACTGGTTTGTTATTACCTTGCATAAGCAGTATTTTCGAGGACAGGGCACAGGAAGAAAAGGGAGTCTATTGCCTCACGCTTCTCACAGGCAGCTCTCGCAAAGCTCACCCACTTGCTGCCTTCCCCACTTGCCAGCTCTGGAGCCAGAAGTTACCAAGCAGCCTCAGAACAAATCCCAGTAACAACAATTCCTTCTCAGCTTTACACTGGCACACAAAGGTGTCCTGTTGGCAGCAAAACCTGGCTTCATCAAACAAGAGGCTATTTCAAACACAAGTGCAAACACTTATTATCTGAATATTTTAAAAAGAAACAACAGAACAAGAGGAAGGGAACAAGCAAAGGGCTTTGTTGATAAAAATGAGTTTAACAAAAAAAGTTAACTCTAAATTGATTAAAACAGAGTAATTGCAAGTGGAATAGGGCAGATGCTATTTAAATAACATTGTAAAAAGGCTGCAAACAAGGAACAAATACAGATCTTGTAAGGATTAAGAGGAAACGAAAAGTTACACATTCTCAGTTAATTTATTTGATTATTTTACCTCTTTGTCATATACAGATTGACAAACTCAAAGTTGTGTTTTGATTGAAATTTAAAATGATATGATGATTAATTTGTACGTACATATTTTAGCTCTTGACTTGCTTGCAAACTAGTTATTACAATTGCTGATTTGATTATGTGCTGGTTGTACTTCACAAAGAGCCTGAACCAAGGTGCTGGCAAATCATGCCTGGCTTAGAAGCTGTGCTGCCACACTGCATGCTTGGCCACCTAGGCCATATGCTGCTATTCCTGCCCCTCAGTTGGATAATGTTCTCCACCACAAAGAACTCCCAAAACGGCCACACAAAGATCTATGCACTTTGACTTGCTGGAGCTGAAGATTTCCATGTATGCACATCTAGAAACATCGCACTATATTAATTTCTGAGCAACATTTTCAAACAAAATTTTGGTGAGAAAGTATTTGTGAAAAATGTACAGAAGAGGGCAAAAATGTGAGTGATCCTAGTCTTGTGGCTCTTACACAAACAAATGTTTGTGAGTATTTCTGCAAAACTAACCACATCTTGTTTATAATACACTGCATGACATTAGAAAGAGAATATTTAAAAATACAGGCTCACATCTGCAGAAAGAGCAGCGCTAATTATGAGACAACACAGAAAATGGACATAAAATGCAGTAATATATGCAGAGGGTTTTTTTAACTCCTCTAAAAGTAAAAGGAATGAAAAACTGGTAGAAGGGGAATAAACCAAGCATTAAATATAAACATGCGTGACTATCTGTCCACAGTATCTTATTTAGATTTTTCAGCTATTTATTGTCTGTTAATATCCTGTGTTCCTGTTCTTCTATTGAAGCATCAAACACCAAAGCACAAACCTTCAAACTGCCTCTGCATGTTTAATAAATACACACACACACACTTTGTGTGTGCTTAGTTAGACACTAAGGGTATGTGCTATATGTCCTGAAATACCTACATTTTGGAGAGTGACTAGCACAAATCAGCAGTCGTTTTAATTCATCTCATGTAAAAGCCAAACTTTTCCTAACATGATTCCCTTTCAGTCTTTTGTAATGAACTTCACCAGAAAGCTGTAGGTAGCAAGTTTCATCTATATATCTAAGGCTCAATATGATTTTTTGTATTAAAAATAAAGGGAAAAAGCAGGGGAAATATTTTGAAAGTCAATTAAAATTTTGTGTACGTTTTCATTTTTTAATGATAAATTAAGTTACTAATTTTGTCCGTGCTCTTTGTAGACACTGCAGGTTTAATTGCTAATTGTTAACTGCGAATGAATACATTTGCATATTAATTAGCTCCCAATTTACATTTTTAATTTGCTTCCTTCAAAAGGTGCAAGATAAAAGGTCGTGTTATTTTAAATAATTTATGCTTTATTGCATGAAATACGCTAATATGAAATGTGCCTACTAATTTTAACCCCTTTTCTAAGAAGCAAAGTGAAGAACATTAAAAAGAAAGACAAATCTGGGGGTGTTTTGAAAAACAACATTATGCCATGTTGTTCTTCAGCATTAGAACTTGCTTTTTTCCTGAAGCCCAATCTGGTTGAAAATTAATGCATTCTTTCCTTCACCATCAGTTTAAAAAGTGATAGGATATTTGAAGAACAAAACAGCTGCCGAAGGGGGATTGATTGTTGTTGTTTCCTGCAGAGGATTAACAAAAAAGGTTCTCTCTCTCTCCCTCCCCCCCACCCCATTTCTCACCCCAATATATTTTTCAAGGAAATAAAAACATATTCAGTAACAGGATAATTTCCCAAAAGTGTCTTGCTTATGAGGAAAAACCCCACATTTTTAAACGAACGTGTGTACTTAACATATCAGGCTTTTGATTTTAATAGTCTGGGATAATCATACAGGAGAAGGATGTCCCACCTTCCATGATCACAACGAGATAAGCTTAAGGAAGAAAAGTCTGTTTATTTGTTTGTTTATTTTATGTGACCTCAAGGATCTTCTTAGAGGGGAGTTTCAGCATGCTGTTCTATACATATCAATACAAATATGGCTAGGCAAAGATGTTATTACAAGTGATCCTACTGTTTCATAAGAAAGTGTCAAATAGAAGCCTAAAAACACAGAGGCACAGAGCTGATCACATATTACCACTGATTACATAAATATCTTCTTTTATTTTGATTTCCTTTTGTGTGCTACAGCAAATTCACTCTGAAGAGGGTTGCGCTTAGTAAGGCTTTTGTTCCCGTAATTGTTGTACAAGTACAAAAGAATACTATTACTTGTATAATGTCACAGAAAAAAAATATATATACTCAGCTTGAGAAATAATTTTTCTTGTTAGGAAAAAAGCAGGTATACAGCCTGAGCACCGGAAGGCTTTCAACAGAAGGACGAGCTCTTAAAAGAAGTTGTGTATTGTGCTTTCTCCTGAACCGCTATTAAAAAATACTGATAACTGTGACCAATATATACATGAGAAATATTTGTGTCCTACACGGCAGAAGAAAACATAAGAAGATAATAAGAACAAAATTTGCAGCATAATAGAAAGCACCTGTTTCCTCAGCCTCCTAACCTGAATCCCTTTTCCTTTCTAGATTAAAAAGTCTTCCAACCATATTCAGTGAAGTAGCTTTGATTATATTTCCAATAACATATCAACTGCAATAGAGAATTTTAAACAGAGCTTGCAGTTTTGGTTGCTTGACAAGTATAAAAAAATCTCCTTAGTTCTACCACACACAAAACACTGGGAGAAATAACAGCAATGAAATATTTTTCCCTCTAGATGTGTCAGCTGCATAATCAGATCTTCAACTGTATTAGTACAGTTCTTGAATTTGTGGAGCTCTCTTTCCTTATATCTACACTAGCATAAGTAAAGCACTGCCAATTTGTCCATTTAGAGCAGTCAAGGTAACTATGAAGCAGTCTTAATATTTTTAATTTCAAACGATACTGACGTTACATGAAAACAACCAAGATCATCAAAACCCATCAGATTCTAGCAATAATAATCTGCTAAAGAAGGTAAGATTCTAATAACAAACTGGAGATGGCTGGAAAGAAATTGCCTTTAATAAGGAAGGGGGGAAAGGAAGAAGAGAAAGGGAAGAAAAGAAGATGAGAGCTGTGTTAACACGTATCAGTTACTTGGATACAGCTGATAGGGACTTTTCATAATGTACATGAAGCATGTAGTAAAGTTAAGAGCACTGTGATTTAAGAAAATCTCAGAGAACATCATCCTTTTTATGTCTTGTTCTTATCATATCAGCATGATTGATGCTTCAGTGCATTGTACATAACACAATGCTTCCAAAAATCAAAGACTAACTGTAATTCTTTTAGATTTGTTCTTTTACCTTGATCATCGGTACAAAAAAAAATTCTGAAATGCACAAAAATGTGCAAAACTATAACAGGAAAAATAGCACAGTGCTCTTTGCCACTGTTTACTTTTGAAGTTTTCCCAAACAAGCACTGAAATTTAGCAGTCAACTTTAGTTAATAAAGCTACTTATAAACAGCATAAAACATGCAGCTATGGATTTGTGCATGCAAGGATAATCTATGACATCCATCCTGATTTTGCTTAGAGTAGTAGTCAAAACATTTTTGCTTCTTGCAGGTCATGCTGATCTGTAGCATAATTTGAATTCTCAAGCTGTTATCCATACATCATTCCCAACAACTTTCCAAAATAGAAAATAATTTCCACTTCTTTAATTAAAACAAGGAGCTACAGTGTGCATTTGGCTGGGTCCTGAGTTACTGCTGGGGAGAAGCTTGAGTTTAAGGGTCAGATTCTCAAGATCCTCAAGATCCTCAGCTGAGATAGACTGGTAAGGCTCAGCTGGAATTAACAGGGCTATCCCAGTTTGACTAACTGATGATATCGTCGTTCTGTATTTCCAGCATCAAGCACTGCCAACTGTTTTCAAATACACCTGAAGTGCCTGAATGTCGTTACTACTAATTGGTAGCTATACAGCACCTTTGATGCAGATAGGTATAAAGCTTTTTACATATTTTTTGTGCCAGATTCCACCCACAGGAACACTAGATTAAATCAGGAGGAATGCCACCAAAAAAAAAGCACAGTGAAGAGAAGGAGTAGCACATCTTGAAACAGAAAGTGCATCTGGCTGTTAGCTGAGTGATTTTTTGCACACTGTTTGCAAATGCAACCAGTTCTAGGGTAGAATGAGGCAGCAGTTCAGCTGTACCCATGTACAACTAAACAAGTTGTGCATGGTAATAATTCCTTGATTTTACTTATGACAAACAGTAATTAGCTCCTGATTATGTAAATATATTCTTATCCAGGTAACATTTTTCACTGCTTGTATTGCAGACAGGAGCTCTGCAGCTAAGAAATATGCACAATTAGTAGGAAAAGAAAAAGTTTATAAATTATGATAAAAAGCTTCTAAAATTCACTGTGTCACAAAACCTCCCAGTGTTTCTCCCAGTTTCCAGCTACCTATATAGTTAATCAAGCAATAATTGATCTGTAGTAAAGCCACAAGGCAGGCTGCAATATGATCAGAGTGAGACTTTCTGCTGAGGAAGACTCTTTGGTCCTGGGATAGAGGTTCTTCATTGTAACCCAGAATGGTTATGTCCATTTTGCACGCCATTCATCCAAGGAGCAGTTGGGTGTGTGATTGAAGAGGTGCACAGCTCTCACTCCTCAAGAGGTACTTCTTCATACAGAGGAACATCAGTCAGCTGAGGATTTACAGATCAAAGCCAGAGCCTGAGCTGATGCCAGCCACAATCCTAGGGGAAAGAGTGGTAGCACAGAGCCCTGCTACATGTTCCACACTTGTCCTGGGCGAGACCCAGGCAGCTGTATGCTGCAGTGCCATAATCTCTGCGTTGCTATTTCATTTAGCTTTGCATACAATGAATCAAAGTAATCCACTTCAGATTTGATAGACTAGTTTCAGTGGATGTATCCTCACGCATGGAAGAGCTGCAGCCTTTTGGAAATGTTTTGGGTATGTCTGTTTAACACATATACTGGTGCTGCTGCCCTGTGGGCACTCACATCAGCACAGGCCTGCAGTCCTGCACATGAGCTAAGGGAGTCCAGCAAAGAATGCAGTACAGTATCTATCCATCCATCTATCTATCTATCTATCTATCTATCTATCTATCTATCTATCTATCTATCTATCTATCTATCTATCTATCTATCTACACTAGGAATAGTTCAGAGCTGTAATCACCAGAGTCCAGAGAAGCATTTGGCCTGACACCCTGTGTGGAGGGTCTGGTTAACCCTCATGGAGTTCTTCCACCCCAGCTAGATGCATAAACAGATTAGCAACACTTTGTGGCCAGCTTGGCAGAAGTTGCAGAGATGAAACAATGTAGTACAAATATCTGAGATTTGACATTTGTATTACAACTAGAAGACAGAGATCAAGACGTGACAAACGTGCAATAGTCAAGAAAAGCTTGGGACAAGAGCAGAGCAGACAAAGCTGCAAGAGATGGACTGAAAGTTATTTCAAAGCTGATATTTCTAGTGCTATTTTATTTTTGTGAGATATAAATGGAACCTGACGTTTTAGAATACACTGTGACAGTAATGGCTGTCAGAGTATGCAGCTGACTATTTTCAATCTATCAGACCCCCGTAGCATTTGTGACTAGTTTAAAAGGCCCGTTGTAGTGTGTAAATGTGGGACACTGTGATGAATGTATGTCACTTACGAAATGGTGGACTAGCCCTGAGAAATTGTTCTGTAGCAGAGGCTTATGCCAAAGAATCACTGATAAGTAAAGGGTTGTTTTCTTTGTTGAACTGTCACTTGCTCCAGCATCCTTCTGGGGCATAGAGGCAAGTTTGCCTCCTCATGAAATAGCCTTTTTTCAAATACTTCCCAGAACTCATAAAGAGCATTACTTTTAACAAAATGCTCAATGATATTGAAAGCAGGAAGCCTGATTCTCCTTATGCTGGGTTGAGCCTTAGGACTAAAGCAACAACACAAAACAATTTGTCTGGTTTGTAAACTGAGAACATTTTCCATGTGACTGACTGGAACAGGAAGCACATGTTGAGAGCCCCCAAGTACCATTTCCGCAGAAGGATTCTGTTCACTGCAATGAGACCTTTAAAAAATATCCAAGATGTGAAAAGATATTTGAGAAATTTTCATGAAGAATTTTTAGTACCCTCTGCTGTAATAAGCAGAAGGTGTTTAATAAACATGATATGCAGCAGTTGCTAAGCAGAATCTGATTTATGTACAGTAGCAGTTAGAAGCAACTACACATCAGGGTTGTACACTTTATTTGACTGTGAATTCTGATTTTCTGATGGAAGCAATTCTGCTGAACTTTATTTATAATCAGCTTACAACATGGGTAGCAAGTATTATAAATGCTTCTCAAATTGCATAGCAAATCTTGTTGTCTTCTTGGGCAAATAATCATGAGCTTTAATTGTAATACAGGTCATTGTCAAGGGTATAACACTTTCCAAACCCTTCTGATAGTTGAAATCATACAGCATTTTAAAACAGAATGTGTGTCAGCTCAGTGTACCTGAGATGGCATGGCATCTGCTCAGTATATATATTTCAAAACAAATCGTTCCTAATTTTTAATTGCCCCGTTAAATTAATTATTAAAATTTAATGGATTCCTGCATGGATTCCATTTGGGTTTTTGCAAGTGAAGAAGAGGGACCCAGGCGCCCTAGCCTCTGCCACCAGTGTACAAAGAGCACAGTTTCCACACCAAGCTGTGTATCAGGGAAACAGAGAACAAAGCCTGACCCAGAAAGAGGGCAAGGCACAGAAGTACAGGTTCAGTTAGTGGTGTTCAAGAACCAAACATACCTTTTGTCTGTAGGCAGAACAAAAATGAGGATGTAAGCTGTGCCTCATATGGCATTATATGATTACAGGGCTCTGTCCTTATCTCATTAGAAGTCAGTAAAATCAATGGAATAATGTTTACTTGCATCAGATGAAAAACTTGGCAAAGAGAAAGCAGAAATAGTATAGGGAAGTCTCCAAACCTCTCTTCCCCTTCCTCTTCTCTTTCCATTTCCTTTTTCCTTCCTCAATATATTAGAAATTTTAAAATGAAAGGAGACCTAATGGACCCCCATAATGAATTTTCAGTGCCAGCAGGCGGATAATGACGTTGATACCACTCAAATCAAACAGACAAAAAAATCCAGCTTTAGAATTGTTCCTAAACCCAGTGAAAACATTTCTGGGCATGAGTCTGTCTGCCACAGTGGAAGTAAAGAAGCAACAGAACCCTGTCAAGGAATAAACTTTACTTTTATCTGAATTAGTCTGATGTTATCAGATGGTTATCATAATAATATTATATATAGATATACATGCTTTTTTACCCTTCTAGACTGATTTTTTTTTTAGTTCCATTCCGTTCATAAGATTCCCCAAATTTTCTAAGTAGGCCACTCCTGTAAGCCATTTGATGCACAGACCCTAGCATGCCAAACTCTCCCATTGAGGGACTATTCAAAGAGCAAGGGCTCTGCTGCAGAGCACTTGCACACTGCTATTTCTCATATGCACAACATTATATGCACAGTAATAAAAATGAAGGGGTTCAGCAGATGGAACAAGAGGGAGTAGAAAGGATTCTTGCCTGAAATGAGGTGGGGTTGGATCCTAGGTCCTTGGCCAAGTGTTCTGTTCTCCTTTGTAGACGTAGAAATTTAGATGTTCCCTGCATCATGCAGGGAAAAATCTGGAAAAATCTATTACAATGCAGTGAGATGAATAAATACATCCAATGCCATGGGAGAAGAGCACTCCAGTCTAAACCCAGCCAGACCTGACTCTGGCACATACAAAGGCATCACACAGCCCTCTTTGCCAAAGGCTACCTGAGTTACACCAGTGCTGCCACACTGTACAGGAGCTAGAAAAGAGTCTTGCTCCATATTTTTCCTGAATCAGAGGATGTTTATTTCTAGAGCAACATTTTTCCCCTCTCCAAATCTGCAGAATGACCATTGATGAGGACACCTCCTTCTTGCACATGCAAGGTGTGCTGCTGTACACACACAGTGCAGTCCTTCCTCTCGGTGTCCCACACCAAGACACATCCTGCACTACAGGACATAGTAGTCATGCATAATAACCTTCAAAGTCCACTTTGTTCACAGTGTTAATGTGTTATGTCAAGCTAAGTTCTCACCCTTTTTCCTACCAGCCTGGTCTGGGAGGTTTGTATTTCCCTCTCTCAATCAATAATTGCTTAAGTAGCAAATAGAGTTCCCATCCCCCAGCACTAATAGACCCTCGCGCAGTCAGGAAGCATCAAGATGAACCCTCAGTTACCACTGTGCACCCTGTTTAATGTATGCATTTTTATGGCCTGTGATGTATATGGTTCCATTACTGTCTATGAATGCAGAGTACTGGAGCTAGTTAATGTATTATTTATTTTATTACCCCTTTGTATAAGCTGGTATTTGCAACTTGGAGTTTTATATACTTTGGTTCTATAATGGTTTCATAATGTGTACACAGCTCAATAATTAAAAAAATATATCTTACCACCTCACCTCCAGAGCCAAGTGTGTTTGTGCTGCTAACTGCACATTCCAGCCGGCACCGGTCCTGCATCGTCTGCCAGTCCCTCTGCTCCTGGCCTCAAAAGCCTTGCCAGTCCCACTGTCAGGACACAGCCTCACCCTGAGAAATGCAGCACCATTTTGTTCTTCCTCTCTGGGACCAGAGGGAAGGTTTTTAGAATTTTAGAGTTTTCAGATTTTTAGACCTAATGCATGGCTGTCTGCCATGTCCCCTTCATTTCCAAGGATGGAGCCCCATGACCACAAGGGCTGCCTGTCTGCCCCAGGCTCAGCCCCGTGCAGGATTTCACCTGAGTAGCAGCAGTTTCCCTCACCAACAAAGCAGGTTCCTGCCAGTACAAGCAGCCCACTGGGCAACAGGAGGGACTGAAAAGAAGAGGCGATTTCTCTCTCCTGACAGGGTGATCAGCGTGTCCTAGATCCAGTCCGGCTGCTCAGTCCTAGCCTGGGTGTCCTGCAGCACTGCTGATTCTCCTGCCTGATTCTCAAGCTTGTGATGAGGAGCTTGTCACTCCTCCAAACAGCCTGGAAGTTCACTTTCAGAAATTTACAGCCATTCCCCTTCAGATATCACAGCCTTGCTGCACAACTGTGCTTACGGATTTGATTAAGTACTTTCTGCCTAGTTCAAATTTTCAAGCTAAACTATGACCTGTCCAAATATATATGTATAAGAAAGCATAGCACACTATTACTTTCTATCTTCCTCCTCACGGACGCCAGCCAAACCACATGGCACCTGCAAAGAAAACCTTTGGTTTCAGTACTGGGTGGGCAAAATGCCTCTTTGACACCACAAAGGGTCTCTACCAGTTCCTTGGCTGGTAGAGGTCCTGCCCTTAAACCAGCTTGTCCACTGGACAGGAAGATAAATGTTGGGGATTGTTTGATTGTGGTTCTCTGCAGCAGCACAAGCACATGTTGGTTTTCGCTGAAATGGCACCAGTAATTCAATGTCTGCAGAGGATAGTGTCGTAATGCTGCTGGGAGCAGCTGGAGGCATTGTGAGGCTCTGTGACAACATATCGGGGGGGGGGGGTTGGGGAAGAGAAGTTATTGTGCAGAAGTAATTGTGGCCAGAGAAGAGAGGAGTAGGAATATATGAGAGGAACAGCTCTGCAGGCACTCAGGTCGGTGAAAAAGCGGGAGGAAGGGCTCCAGGTGCTGGGGTATGCTTCCCCTGCAGTCCATGGTGAAGACCATGCTGAAGCAGCTGTGCCCCTGCAGCTCATGAAGGTCCAGGGGGATGCCTGCAGCCCTTGGAGGGCAATCCACGGAGCTCCACCCACAGCCCCTGGAGGAGCCCCACCCCAGAGCAGGTGGATGCCCAAAAGAAGGCTGTGGCCCCGAGGCAAACCCATGCCAGAGCAGCCTGTTCCTGAAGGACTGCACAGAGTGGGGGAAAAAGAGACCATGAAGAACTGTAGCCAGTGGGACAGACTCACACTGGAGAAGTTTGTGGGGGACTGTCTCCTGTGTGAGGAAGCCCACGCTGGAGCAGGGGAAAGATTCCCGAGAAGGAAGCAGCTGCAGAAAAAGCATGTGATGAACTGACCATAACCTCCATCCCCTGCACCATTGGGAGGGGAGGAGGTAAAGAATTGGGAGTAAAGTTAAGTCTGGGAAGGAGGGAGGGGCAGGGGGAAGGTGTTTTTAATAATCGTGTTACTTCTAATTATCCGGCTCTGATCTGATTGGTAATAAATTCAATTAAGTCGAGTCCATTTTGTCCCTGGTGGTAATCAGTGAGTGATTTCTCCCTGTCTTTATCTCAGCTCATGAACCATTTATGGTATTTTCTCTCCCCTCTCCAGCTGGGGAAGGGAGTGGTAGAGCAGCTTTGGTGGGGAGCTGGCCTCCAGACAGGATCCAAGCACCACAGATGCAATCCTAAAGACACCAAACTGACACAGAAAGGGTTAAGGCAGCATCAGGGTCAGGCAGTCTGACCCAGGTCCTTGCACCCAGGCAAGTCACTGGGAGCCACCTTGCCCCAGTAAAGACATCTAGCAGAGACCCTGTGCATGCAGACACAGGGAGCAGGGGCTGGAGGAGGCAGCTGAGGTGCTCAGAACACAGTTCAAGTCTGAGGAAAAACTGTGGACAAGTAATGAGACCTGGGAAAGACTGAAATGAAGAAGCTTTAATCACATCAGTGTTCAGCACACAGAGGAGTGCGAATCCCCTCACTTTTTTCTCTCCATTCAGGAAAATATCAAAGTTAACAATACTCATACAGAAGGAAAAAAATAAAACCAAACCATTCTTAATTATGCAGGTCTTTAGGAGAAAGAAAAAATGAAGATGGGATGAGGCAAGTTCCAGGTCATGTGGCACCAAAACAGTGAAAGATATGAACCCAGACCCCATAACCCATAAAAAAAGAATGACAACACCTGGTAGAGAGTGTGAGACACCAGAAAGGATAATACTCTGCCATGACTACCAGCATTTGTATCCAAAATATTTGTGTCAGAGTATTAGGCAGAAAGAGGACTGGATGACTTGTGATGAAACCCCTGGGTAGGAGATATGGGTTCAGTTTCAGCATCTCCTGTAACCTTCCTGTATGAGCCTGGCCACGTTCTCTCTCTGTTCACCATCTCTTTGACTCAGATGGGGAGTACCACACCACAGAAGTTGCCTTGCTGCATGTGTTTACAGTCGTGGCAGAGCCCACGCCGCTATTGGCAAGCACAACAACTCAAAGAACTATTGCCAGTCACAAATTGTTTTAAACCAGCTTCTACCCCACACAACTGACTTGATGTAAATAACCAGTGCTAGTAACAGGTGATAGAAGCAGCAGAGTGTTTCAGAAAGAAAGAAGCTTTCCCTGTTTAATTTAAGCAAGTACACACACACACATGCAAACGAGACAGTTTTTCAAAAATGAGGATGCAGATGAGAGATTCAAGGACAGTTCTAACTTGCCCTCTGTCAATTTACAAGAGAATTTATTCCAGACTATTCATACATGAATATTTAGCATGGCAACAATTACATCCAATGACACCCATGAGATACATAGTACTGAAGACCCTCTCCAAGGAACATGCACAATGCTTGATGTCAAATTTTTAACTGGACTGAACATTTGATTTTTAAGAATTGTTTTTCTTTAGACCTTTCAATAATATTTCCTTTAATTATTATATTAATTTCATATATATTGCTGCTGTATTTTATAAATGAGAGGTATGATTGATTCACATGAGTAGAAATGGATACGTGACAGGAAGTAAAGGGGAGAGACAGTGGCTGCTGAGGCATGTTAAAATAGCCTGTGGTCAATCTTATTCTTAATGCAAAGACCTTGTTTTTGTTGTATAAAGGAAAAAGCGGGGGGAAGGGAGAGAGTCAGTTAGGAGCAATCACTCAGGGCTTAAATAGCACAAACCTAAAGACATATTGAAAAGAAAGTGGCTTCAATCCTCAAATAAGATTTAACACCAAAACCACAAAATAGCGAACATAAGGTCTATATATGGCTACGCAGAATGCTTTTCTGTATGGATAATTCATTTGTTTTCAATATGAAGCTCTCTGGTTATCATGCCCTATTATAAGCTCTTGCTGTGGAACACATTATTAGTTGGGAAGAAGAAAAAAAAAAGGCAATGAATATTCATGCTAACATTCCAGATACAAACCTCTGACAAATCCAGTAAAATGGAAACCAGGGAATACTGAGGTCACAACATATGCAACTAGAGTTGTGATGACTTGTCTTGAGAGCTTATTTAATTCAGGGTATACATTTAACTGGACATCATTCCAAAGAATGTTTACCCAGGATTGAGATGTCCTTTGCACACCATGGACTGTGCTTCCAAAGCAGGCAGTACAGTGTCTGTGATCTTCAATTCACATGGATGCTGACTCCACTGCAGAAATAAATGCAACAGGCAGCCCCAAACCAACACCTGAATCAGATTTCTGATTAAAGTAGGACCTTTCTCACTTCCAACACCCTTCTAGTAACCCCTAAAAGTTCTGTCCAGAGCCTGGATGACCACCCATCTCTTCTGCGATGTGCCAAGGAGAAAATCTTTTGCCAGGAACAAAGTGGATTTTAACAGTTTTACTAAGTGTACTGACAGGGAAAGAGGTATCTTAGCAGGTTAGTCCTGCTGGACCATATTACTCAGTAAAATACATTTATGGTAGTCCACTAAATGTTTTCCACAAAACACAGAAAAGCATATAACAATAATCCTTGGTTTAGAGCAACTAAATTTCATTAAACTCTCTAATGAGGTTTTACAGCCTTCTGAAAATGTGTTCTTTAGGGGATGACAAGTTGCTTTACCTATAAAAGTGGTCCTGGAATTCTTTCACAAGGTATGGGTGTGTGTCTGCATTTGTGGCCTGAGAAGTACAATCCCCAGAGAAATCCACTCAAAACTCCACCTGCCAGTTGCATGGCCAGATTTGATTGTATAAACCCCAGACACTATGGGACTGTCTTCTAGGCAAAAGTATTAAGTTGCAGCACATTATTCACTGAGTTAGAAAAGAACAAACATTTAATTATTGCAAATTTAAAAGCAAAATTCTGTAGGACTGGGATAAGGAGATAAATCATTAAGGGATTAGATACTGCTGAACAGAGTAATGCAACGAGGTCAGGAGATGAAACTAAGCCTTTGGCTCATCAGCATTCCCTTAAAAAAGCAAGGGCACTGCCTCTCTGAAATTAATTTAGCCCTGTCCATGCCACCCCTTAGACATTGTGGGAGAAGTCAGATATTTGCCTCTGTTCACTCATTTCTAAAAGAGTTTGCTTGGTAAAAACTCTGCATCTCTGTCCTGTCCATCTGAGAACTATGAGATTGGTGGCACCATTTACCAAAAATATTCAGTAACATTTTCTTCACACATTGCAACCAGTTTCTTGTTTTCCCACTAATAGTCCAGATGGTGACTGCTCTTTGTAAGAGGACTGTTTCTTAGTTTTCTACAGGCAAAGGTTTCATCTGTGGTGGACATTTGAATTTGTGACTTCATCTCCTGTAGACTGTTTACCACTTACAGTTCAGCCAAGGCAGCAAAGACAAACATGAATATTTCAGGTTAAGACTTGTCTCATATCTCAAGTATAGGCCTCTCCAAAAACCTTACCACTTGTCCTACAATATGAAAGCCATAAAATCTTTAAAAATAATACAGCAATGTTCAGGACCAGCTAAAGTCTTAGTTCTCATTGGGAGAATACCATTAAGTCATACCATGAGACAAAGGAGCAGCTGATGCTGATTTGGACTCAGCAGCAGCACCACCACCCTTTCCTAATTAGGCTAATAACAGTGTTGGTAAGGTCAGGATACAGGGATAGAAAATTATATAAATTTAAGAAATTCCTATCTGAATGAGAATTATGCAATTCTGCCCAGTCTCTGTAAACTCCATCTTAAATAGTTATTGTTTTCCTGAGTAGGCATTAATCCAAGATTGGAAAAAATACAAAATGCAGTTTATTTTTAATATGTATGTTTTTCTATCTGTTGAACAAGTTTCCTCTCGGGTGAGACCCTGTTAAGGCTTGCAACTCTTTCTGCTGTGTAGACCAACCATATGCATTGTGGCTTTTGATATCCTGAAAGAGAAATTCCAGGGAGGATTAGGCATTGTGAGCCATGTTGAAGCTTTTACAGAGGAGCCTAAGATAAGGCTACTAGAGCCTACTCCTGGCTCACTCTGAGTTGCCAAGGGAGAGGAGAGACCCTCCCAAATGTAATTCATCCCTTGAGATCTCAGACACTCTAAAAGTGTGTGTCTGTTTCTACTTGGTTACTTAGGGTGCCTTGGGCAATTAGGCTCTTTCTGTAACTCAGAAATGTGTAAATTTAGGGACCAACTCAAAGCTTTGTGCCTTAGGGAAGAAGGTTAATGTATGCAAATGAGATTTACTTGAACTGTTTTGTCACTGTATTGCCAGAATTTTCATTTGGGCAATCAACGTATAATAAGATTTTACTGGGCACTTGAGTTACAGTTCCAGGAAGTTTACAACTGCTTGAATATAGAGAAATATTTATGTATTTGTGTTATTATGGCATACAGAAGCTTTCTGATTTTGTTGCATAACCCTGACCCTGTGACACCATTTTCAGGTTTTATCTCTCTGCTCAGCATTTCCTCCCCTCATGGTGCGTTATCACTCTTGATTCATCGCCCTCGGTGGCAGATCACTCTGCTCAGTACAATTCCTAGTCTTGTACACTTCCTGTTGGTTCTTCTCTCTTAGCAGAACTTCACTATTTATTTCTAACCCTGAACACATTTGAAATAACTTGAGCTATTCTGGACAAATAAACAGTGAAGTCTTTAAAAATCTAATAAAACCTTCTTAATCACTTCATATATTACTGTGGAGATATGGCTATATCTCCACAGTATTAAAAAAATGGAGATTATTTTCCTTTAACTTTTGTAGCTGCAGTCTGAGAAGAAAATAATTTTGCGTTGTGCTGACAATCATCTTTCTCAATTGTGTTTGAAATACTGATTTCCTTGACTATAAGCTGTGAGCCACAGATTCAGATCCTATTGAATTCACTTAGAGGAGTGGCTGAGGGAACCATTTGGTGCAGTGTCTTTAGTGACTTATGCCAGGTCACCCTCCAAGTTGCAACCACAATCCTGCAACCACTTAGGCAGGCTCCTTAATCTTCATGAAAGCTCACTGAAGACCTGTTTTCGAATGAAGAATTTCCCTGTGCACTGCTGTTTGTAAGACTGGGGCCACTGTGAAGTCCAGCAAGTCCTATTCCCTCTCTGTGCTCCAAAATTTCCTGGATTTATGTTATCAGATAGATAACACCTTCTCAAGTATAGCTCTTACATGTTTAAATTACACACACACACATATACAACAAATTCAGGAAAATTATGATTTTTAAAAAATTCCTTCTATTACACTCTCAAAAATATTTTGAATACACCATAAAATAACAATACCACTGGTAAAAGAAAGCTCACAAAACAGGGCAGAAATTCAAGGAAAGAGTCAAGTAGTAAGAAATTATAGAGTTAAACTCAGAGGTTTGCATATGTCCTTATGAATGCAAAAATTTGCATCCAAATATTTTTTTAAATGCAGCATACTGACAAGAAGAGCTACTTCAAGGAGCACATCTACCTCTTTCTCCTCCTTTTCATAAGAAACCTTTCAATTCAGGAACATTGCACAAAAGTTCTTATCCATGAAAATAATCCACTCACACCCAAACAGCTGATGTGGAATCAGAAAGGTAGGATCATTTTCCTCTGGCTCACCTCTTTCTGAAGGTCCTTGCATCCCCACAAAAGGCCCCTTATTTTCCATCTCACTTCTCAGCAAATCCACATCCATAGTCACTCCAGTCCAGCACCATCCTGGCTTCAACCCTAGCACGAAGTTCCTGTCCAACTGCTGTAATTGCACATACTCTCCCTCCCTTATCTCAGCATTAAAAAAAGAAAGCCCTCCAAAAGCACACCCTCTGCTTTCTTTAGATCAGGTGGACAATTGAAGGTTTGCTGATGATGTTTCCAGCAAATCTGCCCCCTATACTGTGAAAACAATTACAAATGAACAAGAGGTACCAACCAGCTCACACTGAAACCTGTGATTCATGCAAACAGCATCCTTCCAGAAGTCTATGGACTTTAAAAGCACACATGCAGTGGTTCAATAGAACCATGCTGTGAATAGCTGTAAATATGGAATGCTTGTAAATATGGAATTTATGGCCTTTCTAGCTATGACTTTTCTGAGAAGCCTTTAGCAATGGTTACTCATTGTTTCTTTGTGTCTTTCAGTCTGGATTTATCTTAATGGCAGAAAAAGGCTGGGGAAATTAAAAACTGGAGCAATGCTAGACAGCCTCTTGTAAGACCACAGGCTGGAAAGCCAGGTGCAAAGGCAGTGGGTGGAAGCATTTGCTGTGTGAGAGGAGAGCTGGATAAAGCAGCTCGGCATGTCGGGGGGGGATGTCCTCACTACCATGAGTGGCAATTATCCCAATAATGAAAAGTGAGAGATAGAGTGCTACTTTCTTGCCCTGCCCTTTGTATGAGGCAGGTAGAAAAATCAGTTCTTGCAGATATGTTTGTGCCAAATCTGTTTCTTTGTAGTGTTTTCTTTCTGGCAGGAGCCCTGGCAGTCATCAGCAGGAGGAATTCCTTTGTGTCAGAGGGTCAGCAAGCAGCAAGCACCACTCTGACAGGCCTGGATGTGTCCCCTCTGCCTCCCTGCCTGGCTGGAGACCTGCGGGCTGGTGCCTTGGTCGGGCAGGGCTCTGCATTCCTGGACAACATCCTGCCCTGATCTGGGAGCTTGAAGGCCCCACCAGGAGTTTAGGCCACTTTCTTGGGATGTTTTGCCAGAGGTCTTGCTGTGTACAGCTTGACATGTGGCACCATGTCAAGGCAGCATGTGGCACCTTCAGCTTCACCTCAGTCCCCCAGATATCTGCCCAAATCTCAGTGCCCATTCAATTCTCTGTTTGCCCAGCTCTTTGCTCTCTACATCTTTTCACCATCACAAATTTTGCTCCCATTTCTGCCAGAGTTGTGTCAGAAAGGGAAGGAGACAAGATTTCTGAGCCCCTCAAAGATCCCAGTGATTGATGCTGCAAAAATCATATTAAAAATAAAAATTAAAAAATAAAAATGTGTATTGCACATACATTCCAAATATTGTCCAGCACTGGATCAATGTAAGTATATTTTTCTGTATTAAAATTATTGGGAAAAAAGCAACCTTTTATTGGAGCTATGATGATTTACACCAACTGATGTTCTGTCGCTTTATGCTCTTCTTATTTTCAGAACAGCAGGGAAAATTTCACTATTATAGAAAAACCCCACAGATGCTGTTATTAATTTCCTGTAAGTTTTGGAGGCTAGTAGTTGTGTTTTCTTCTCTTTTGCTCTCTCACTCTCTCTCCCAAGAACAATCAGAATAATAGAAAAATATACAATGTTGTTATGATTACATCTTTTTTTCATGCCTTGGTCTAATGTTTCTTACACTTTTGTTTATATTCTTCTGGAAGAAGGAATTCTTTGAGCAAGAATCCTTACAAAGAGAAATTATAGTCATCTCACACCTAATGTATCACTGCAGAAGAAAGAGGATTTATTATCCTTCAAGTATCTTTTCACGAAGAATTTATCCCAGCAGGTGGACTCAATCTATGTAGGGTAGGTAAGCATACAATATGATCCACAGGTTTTAGAACTACTTTAAAATAGCTATTTATGTTGGTACCTTTACTAATAAGTGTTTCACTTTATACTGAAAGAGATTAAATTGAAGTTCCTCTGGTTCTTGATGAAGTATACTTTGACAAATAAGTGTTAAAACTATGCTGCGGCTGGAAAGGCTTATTTTCTTATGCAAAACTAATAAATTAAAAAATATTTGTCCTTTTTGTGTTTCACTTTCTTCCTCTGTTCCTTCAGCTTTCCTTTCCTTCCTTTTAAATTCACCCCTGCCCTTGTTTACACACACACTCTATTAGCTTCACATTTTTTAGATTATCATCTCTAAGCAGAAACAGCTTACATGTTTGCAATACTGGTCAAGGATAACATCCATACCCTTGACACGGGACTCTCTCAGCTGTAATCTACTTCAGTTCTAATTTCTGAGTTATTAAAGCCAGAGACTCTCTTGTGCTCTGTCACTACCTACCTTGCTGCTGAAATACCAGCGGTGATGATGGTGCTGCTGCCAGCTTTGGGTTGCACCACACCTGCCTTGGAGTCATTTGGGAAGGGTTAGCGGTTTCACATGAGCATGAAGAGACTCCCTCTGTTTGAACCAGTTAGGGGAAAAATTCTATGTCTTCCAAACAGTGTGTCTGCAATGAGAAATAGCTGTTGCAAAATACTGAGCACACTTCAGCTACCAAAAAAAAAAATCTTGAAAGGAAAATTGAGTTATCTACTTACCTGAGTTATTAAATACCTTCCTCACTGATATGAAAGTTCCTGAAAATAAACATGACCATCTGAGGATAGACACTGACCTTCTCATAGCCAAGCAATACTCAGGTGGGCCCAGAACTGCAGCATCTGGGACATGGTCAAACCTGATTTTCATAACCAGAAAAGCCATTTCTCGTTCTCCTCTTGCACATGCACTGGAGTAAAGCACAGACTGGAAGGAAGCCAGTCCCAGCGCTGAAGTGGGGACATGGCTGCTTGTGCCACTCTTGCTGCCTGCTCAAAAAGACCACTGCAAGAGCTCAGACCGCTCAGCATTATTGGGCTGCTCTATCTTCATGGTTTGCAACTGATCTAAAACAACAGAGACCAGACAGTGTAATTTGTTTGCCTGGTGCTTGACTTTCAGTCCCTTCTGGACCCATTCATGGCAGCTGGGACAGCAGTGAAAGTTGTGATATCACATTATCTGTAGGCATTATGGGAAATGCATTTGTGCCATGGTATTGTGTGGCAAGAGCATTCTCACCACCCTGTTGACCTTTTCAAGTGTAAACCAAAATTACCTTAGTCTTAGCAAAGCCAATGTTGTGATTGCAAAGGATGGTTTGAGCTTATTGTTTCTATGTTTATTTCTTTTCATTTTTTAAAAAAAAAAGTGTTTTCTGCTGGCCTTACCACCACAAAACACTTTTTTTTAAATGAAACCTATAATTTGAGTCTAATTTGACCTGGCAGAATCAACTGACCATGCAGTTACTTGGCACCTGCTGAATGCCTCCCCATTAAGCCAAATTTACACTAATAAACAGCAGTCATCACCATTCACTGTCATTAGCATAAATTAGTTACCTGAGACACCTCCCAATCAACATAAATCTTGATGGGGTACATTCCAGTCAAGTGCCAAATTCTTCATTCTCATCCCTTTTCCCTGCTCATGCCTTTGAGATCCAGCTGCCCACCAGGCACGTGGGATGCTCACGTGGCTCCTCTCTCGTTGTGGGTCCCCAGCAGAAGGAAGGAGGGAGCCATGTGCTGCTGCCTTGCTAACAGCAAACTACGATGGCTTTCTGGAAACCTCGTCTGTGCTGCCCTGCATGTTGGGAAGCAGACCTCAGGCTTTTATTTTTCCCATCCCCACCACGTGCAGGAGAAAAGTGGGATGAGTTGCAGAACTAATAGTTAGTAGTTAAAGCCTTCATTTTCCTTTTCCTGTGTTTTTAACTTGTTCTTGTTTTGTAAAGAAGTATTTTGATTTCATTTATGTTTACAGAAGTTCTGAAACATACCTGCTTAGACTACTGTAATATTTTATTTAATTTTAAGATTATTTTTGCGTTACTTAAGGACATGCCAGAAGTAGAAATGCATAATATGATTTATACAGTTCAAAGCTGTTATGCTGTATTCTGTCACGACATGATACAATTGTTAAAATGTTAACATAGTTTATTTTATGGTTTACTGGTTTTAGCTTACTGTAAGAATAATTAAGTCTAACTACTGCATATTACATTTTGAAATGCTGTCATTTACAGATGAAGATGTGCCGTCATTGGATGGCAATGACATTGCCTGACAATTTGCTTATATTTTGTTTTGAATGCATTCTGTTTACATTAAAGTTAAATTAAGTTAAATGGTTGGCACTTTCAGCAAGAGTTAATAAATGTAAAACTTTTATTTCAACACAAAATTTGATGTAGGAAAGAAATATTTATGTAGATATTATGTAATTTAAGTTGCCCTAAATTATTTAAACAATAAAATAGAGCAAAATATAATATAAAATAAAGTGACAGACTGTTTCAGCTATCTTCAAGTTAATATTGTATCAGAATTAGCAAGGAACAGCTATGACTTAACAAAGTGACAATACATTTTTGTGGGGGGGTTTTCCATAGTACTAAGTCGTATGAGAGGAAATAAAATTGAAGACATTAGTTTAGGTGCAAAACTTCGTTGAAACTCAGAATACTCAGAAAATGTGTACATTTTCCAAAATACTTTTTCTTCCAATCAAAGTTTTACAGGCACCTCCAAAAAGTTTCCCTTACCTCCTGATCTGTATAGCTCACATGGAGATAGAAAGAAGCTTTTTACTCTTGCTGATATTCTTATGTTTTGACTCAGACATCCAGTGGTACA
Source organism: Monarcha castaneiventris obscurior (assembly GCA_026261815.1). Lineage (NCBI taxonomy): Eukaryota > Metazoa > Chordata > Aves > Passeriformes > Monarchidae > Monarcha > Monarcha castaneiventris. Next base: position 13,985,191 of record JAMPIT010000894.1, read on the forward strand.
GGCCCATATCTCCTTCCTCCTTGGTGGTAACATTGGAGTTTGCACCATCTATCACCTTCAGCAACTCAATGAACTGAGTTGAAAACACTCATTTTTCAATCACATACAGCTGGGGAGATGGTTCACCGAGGTGGGAGAAAGCAGCTGGAGTCAAACACACTGAAATTGGTCATGCTAGTGCAGGAAGGGGTTTGCTGGGTCATGGAGACATGGTGACAAGCATCAAGCATTTGGGCTCTGTTCCCAGGAGAAATCCTTGTAAAAAGTCATTGAATGGTTTGGTCTGGAAGGAACCTTCAAAGGTCATCTAGTCCAACCCCCCTGGTATGGGCTGGGACATCTTTCATGTTGATCATGTTGCTCACCCTTCATGTTTGAGCAACATGATCATGTTGCTCTGTGGTGGGCGATTAACCTGTGGTATAAGAGACAGAGAGTGTTCTTGGTAAGACAGTCTCTGGTGCCAAAGATCTGTTGGTTATGATGAAGGAAGGAAGCCTCTCCCAGGATGCCTGTTCGGTGGTGGGGATGTACCCCAGTTCTGATTCCCTGGTTGGCTCTTGCTGTTAGCCTCTCCCCTGTACTTAAGATCGATTTGTCACATGTTCGGGGTCATTTGCCTCTGGAAACCTTCACAAGTTGTAGCAATAAACTGCTCTCTGTGGAACTCTATGCAAGGACCCTTCTCAGCTCCTTGCCGTTGGATTCATGCTACTGAAGTCATCCCTGCGTCTGTGTGTTCGTGCGTCTGAGCCCACAGAACCAGAAGGGACTCAGTAATAGCTGGTGCCCAATGTGGGGCACCATTTAATACTGTAAATCTGTATTGAGTCGGTGACAAAGAGTCAGGAAGGATATTTGCTTGCAATTCCGGCAGGAGGACTTTATTGCATCTTCACTGTTGGAGGATGTAGAGGCAAATACGAACAGAATGGCTAAGTTAGGGCTTTTTCCAGGGCCAGGGGAAAGGCAGGACCAGGGAGCAGGGACCAATGGGAGAGCTCTGGGGGAATGACCAGGCTGACAGACAACCACGGAATTCAAACCAGGACAGTCCATCCCAAAGGGCAATGCACCTCGTGGGGAGCCCCTCCAGTCACCCCAACACCATATGTTCACCGGCCACCACACCAGGGTTTGTTCATTCTTAAATGTGGATCACAGAGGCATGTCAAGCTTCTTAAGTGGCTTTAAAAAGTTGCCAATATTCAAACTAGCCAGTTGATTGGTTCTGTTGGGTCTAGAGGAAGCTGTAAGTACCTCTTTGCAAAGAATCACTTTCGTGGCTGATGGAGCCCTTCCTTAACTAAAAACCCGAACTATGCTAAACCGTGACATACAGGCACCACTTGTGTACACAAATTTAAATCTTTTCAATATTGGCGATACTACCTGGCTCTAGATCATCAGATCTCTGAATGCTTTCCAAGGGAGCAGTATCCATCTCACAGCTTTTTAGATGGTGAAACAAAGGCATCACAGGGCAGGATGACTTGTCCCAATTCACCCTCAAGGCCAGCAGCGGAGCTGGAAACAGCAATTCAAGTCTTTCTCATGCTAACATTCCCACCTTCTCAAATAAAGCCAATGACCTCATTGCCATTTGTGATGAATAACCCATTTATTCTATACAATGAATGGAGCATTACAGCAGCACAAATCTGTCATTTTCCTCTGTAGTGGATTCCTCTTGGGGTGTCATGAAGTGTCACTTGAAAATGCCTTTTTTTTTTTCTTTTTGCCTGAATGTGTACCCAGGGTTAAAATTCTCTGTATGCAGATGTTTATTTTTAGGTATCATCTGTATTGGTTGCTAGTGAATGCTTAACTTTCATAGAGGGTCAGAAAAGGTCATCACTATAGTAAAGCTTTGTATAAACTAACAACTCTGTCTTGGTTTCTTATTTAAAGGGAATAATATATTGCACAAAAAGTACTCTGAAAGTGTTCTATTGCAAAAAGATATGAAAAATCTATTTTTATTCAGGCCTGCAGCATGCCATAAAAATTTGGGGGTTTTGAATATGCTGAATGACATAGACCAATAGACATATCAGATAATTTACACAGTATGTAAAGGAGCAATAGTGATCTTTCATCCTGAGATAAAAAGCTTTGTTAAAGCAAAGTTAAGTTCATGCATACATCACAATTAAATTAAAGAGCAAACCTGGCTCTGGTTCTAAAAAGAAAATATTGGCATACATGGAAATTCCCTGTTAATGCCCAATTCAAATTTTTAATATTTGAAAGTCAGGGAGTTCATTCTTTAGGTTCTGTAATCAATGAGTATCCCTTCCTACCTGGCACTGATCTCCACCAGCCTTTAATCTCGCTGTAGACAGAGGCCATACCTTGACTTTGCAAATCCAGAGAATCACAATCACACATGAACTTGATTCCTAGTAACTGCCTGCTTGTTTTGTGTTACCTGATATTCTTACAGTCCTACCAGGAGGATGTCTTGAACTGTTGGGGGCATGGAAAGCCATTTTGTTAGCATATCCTCTTCCAACATATTTGGAGAAGGACTTTACAACTTTCTTTCGAAAAGAAATGGAAATGCCATTTGTGAGCAAGCTTATTTGGGACCCAGAGGTCCTGAGTCTCTTTGTCTAGAAAGGAACCCTTTGGAATCCTGTAGTGACCTGGAGCTTTCTATCCCCTTCACTTCTATATGTGTTCATTGGGCTTTCTAGACCATTCTGAATCTTGAGTTCAAAGGCTTCAGGATTCCAAATTACCTGCTCAGATATCTGTGCACACTGTAGCTGCATGCACTCACTTTATTCTGAAGGATAAAAAGTGAATTATTAGCAGCAGCTGAAGTCACAACAGCAACTAAAATATGAACACTCTTTTGTGGCCCTTGTGTGAGGCGAAGCAGGGGAGAATCTGGTTCTGTGATCTGGATGAGGGTTATTTGGAGTAAGTGGAAAAAAATCACGCTGGTTCAGGATCAGGCAGTCCCTGGAGTTCCGTCTTTATATTTGCAGGTTTAATACTGTTGTGCTTGTACAGGGCATTGCTTTTTAAGAGACTTGAATGATTAGCAAGTTCAGCTTAGGAGACATTTGGCTGAGCAGCACTATGTCAGCTTGAAAGGAGCAGGGACAAAGGTACAGAAAGTCAAACCAAAGAGAGTTATTTGGTAGAGTGTCATTTGCATTAGAGTTACTCAGAAGGAACTTCTGGAATTATATCCAGTCCTATTCTAGTCCGTCAGATTTCGCCACTCAGAAGTGTTTTATACTGCTGCAGCTGTCTGCTTTTCAGAGTAATCAGGCAATTTTGGACACAGTTGGACAAAGTCATTTTCTGGTTTATGTTTCTGTAGTAGACCACATGAAATGTACATGACTTAGAAGAAAGCATTTTGTTCAGTGTTCCCTTTAAGGAAGGGGGGAAGAAAAATAAAGCTTGTCAGTGCTGAGGATTTTAAAACACTTATTTAAATTTACAATTTTATTTAATTTAAAACATTAGATTTAACTGACAAAAAGAAGTTATTTTTAAATGTTGCCTTTTGTGAAATCTCTAGTTTTTTTCTTCAAGCTGTGTCAAGTGGCATAATAAAGTTGCCTCAGACATGAGAGTTTGTAGCAATTTCCCCCAGCTTTTCTTTTCCTTTCTGTAGCAGCCCTGGGCACAGTTAGTTGTGCTCATTTTGTAGCAAAGCTTCTTGCAGTGGGAGGGAAATTGTGGGAGAGCACTTGTGGAATGAGAAAATTAAAATAACAATGGAATCATGTTGTGAGATGCAACCTTCTGTCACTGACTCAGCACGTTCTTGTACACGTGGGTGATGGTCTGCATAACTTGTACTGACCTAACTGACTCGATCAAAGAATTTGAAATAAAATGGTACTAACAACTTTGGGGTTTCAACGGTTATTAAAAGTGTCTACAAAAATCTTGGGCACATTGGGCTGGAAAAGGAAGGAAATAAATGCAGAAGCAGGATGTGAAAGAGGGATTCAAGAGAGAATTGCAGAATAAGCATGAATGCTCTTGAGTATTTCCAATTTTAAAAATATGCATATTTGTCCTAGACAAAACTGGTTAGAACTCATAATTTTAATATGGCTCAATGCATGGAATTTTTTACCAAGGATTAGGTTCTTCAGTTGTCTTAAACTTTAGCAGAAAGTATGCGGCAATGGATACCTTTACTCCATACCAATTGACAGCAGAAAAAAGAAGTAGGGGGACATCTGGGATGCTGGGACTGTCAAGAGGATATGTGGTATTAACAAAAGACAGTGAGCAAGAACATGGTATAGGAAAATCCCACTGTCAGTTTGAAAACATGGGGAAACAAAGCAGCAGGAGACTATTGGTTTTGGGATATTCTTATCCTGCCTCCTTGGACTTCTGTTTTGTCACGGTCTCTCTCAGTCCTTCTATTACACTGCTGTGTTGATCTGACCTTAGCAGGAGGCACAGAGAGAGGCAAAGAAGGGAGTTTACCCTGTTCTGTGAAACCTATAGTCTAGAGTTCTGTCCCCTATAGTCTAGAGAAACCCACTGCCCAGTGCACTGCAACCAACCTGCACTGGATTGGGAAAAAAAGATGGAAATAACACTTCCCAAGCATCCCAAAATAAGTGTGGGTTGGCATGGCCATACCCTGTAGAACTGGCAGAGTGGTGCTCACCCACCATCCCATACAGGCCTATTTGATGTTATGGGGGAGAGGGCAGAAGACAGGAGGAGGGAGCACAGTAATAGCTGCAAGCTTTCATCAGCTTTGCTCCTCTGCAGCCACAGCAGTGGTGAATAGGAGGGCTGGACCATAGCTGGAGGCATGCAGAGAGCTGGGCAATCCAGTTCTACTGAGTGCTGCCACACTGAGACCTGTCCTCCACCTGCCTTTGTTAGCAGCCCACTTCCTCGCTCTCATGAGCAAGATAATGCCAAATCCTGCTGTGCCAATGCACACTGGGGGTGAGGACTGAAATTCTGCAGCATTGCATAGGGCAGTGTTAGCCAGAAAAGAAAAATTTTAATTGCACCTGTCTTCCTAAAACTACCTAGCTTGCCTTGAGGAAATTGTCTGTAGAAGCATGCACAGTACATACATGCTTGTCTCCCTGTTCAGAGAGGATGTGTAGGGAAAGATGTGGGATTTGTGGGAAATGGGAAGGAAAACATCAGTATGACTTTATCAACATGAGTTTAAAGGGAACAAATTTGGATTGAATAAAAAAATTATTCAGGTAAGGGAGAAAGGTACCTTTCACCAAACTTAGACTATTGTTAGCTGCACTTAGACTCAGTTCTTAGTTTGGCTGGGACATGTGAACACATAGAGAGATAGAGAGGTGTGCCCTGAGTTCTGTTTGTAAGGTTTCATTGCAGCTACCAGCATTAGGTGGGTTTTTTTGTTTGTCTGTTTAGTTGGTTGGGTTTTTTTGATAAGTAAAAGAGAAACACTGAAAATTACTAGGCTTCTAAGGAAGTGCAGCTAGTGGAATACAGTTATCAGGAGATTGCATGCTTTGATTTGGTCTGAATAAGTTAGGTGCATGAAAAAAAAATTGTGATTTACAGATTTCTCTGCAGTTTGCCTCTTTTGGAAGGTTGACTCATGCGAAGCAGATTAGATTGGAATAATCACTCTGGAAAGAACAAGTTGCATCTTTAAATGGTCTCCCTTTGAAGAAACACTGTACAATGGACAAGTTGGAACTGAACTAAGTGTTCATTCTGAGTAAATCATTCTTGATTAGATGTATCCTTTAGTTTTGTGGATTAGTGACCCACAGAAGGCCATTTATCTTCATACTATATTTTGTTAAGATTCCCTTTTTTTGCAAATGTATTTCAATCTTGATTTTGCTTCACTGAGATCATTGCTGTGAGGAAGCATTTGATATCTGCAACTCTAAATTCTAAATTGGGCTGTCAGAGTCGCAGGCTCTTGTTTTTATTCTCTGAATGTAAAACAGCGCGCTTAAAGCTGTCCTAGTATTCTGTAACATTCATACCCTTCCCTATTCTGCATCCTTGTATAAAATGGAATATTACTACATCCATGTACTTCAGACTTTTATACACCCTGTGGTCCTTCCAGCCATTTCCTGGTTTCCATCCTCATCTGGAATCTTTCCCTCTGTGTTGAGTGGCCAAACAATTGCATTTATTTTCCAATTTTTCTGTTGCAATGGCTGATTCTTAGACAGATACACCAGCAACTATAAACAGAGGCCTCCAGGACTAAATGAACTGGTTTAGCATATGGCTGAGAGCTCAGACCTTGCCAGTTCCCATCCTCTGCAGAGCTCAACAGGGTTTTCAATTCACCAGAGGGTTTTATTCTCTCTCATCCCACTTTCAATATCATTATTCTTGGATGTATCTTCATTGTCTCTGAAAATACATGTGGTCTGTTTCTATTAACAGGAGCCTTGCACCACAGGTGCCTTGCACCACATCTGCCCTTGTGTATTTCTGTGGTGAATTGATCCTGGCTGCATGCCAGATGCCCACCAAAGCAACTCTGTCAGCTTGAAAGCTCCTTCCTCAGTTGAATAGGAAATACAAAATATAAGGAAATTATGATGGTTAAGATAAGAACAGGGAGAGATCCTTCACTGCTTACTGTCAGAAGCAGACTCAACTCAGGAAAATCAGTCTAATTTATCAACAATCAAATCTGGATAAGGTAATGAGAAAACTGAATCTTAAAAACAACTTATTCCCACCCCTCCCTTTTTCCTGTGCTCCCAAATCCACTACTTCCTCTACACCAGTGGCTCAGGGGAACCAGGACTGGGGGCTGTGGTCAGTTCATCACATGCTATGTGTGCTGCTCCTTCCTCCTAGAAGGTACAATCCTGGTCCAGCATGGGACCTCTCCTACAGGAGACTATCCTCCACAAGCTGGCATGGGTATCCCACAGGGTCAGAAATCCAGCCAGAAAACCTGCTCCAGCACTGGCTCCTCTCTCTAAGCAGCCACAGGTCCTGCCAGGACCCTGCTCAAGCGTGGGCTTCCCATGGGGTCGCAGCCTCCTTCAGACATTTACCTGCTCTGGTGTGGGGTCCTGCATGGGCTGCAGGTGGATCTCTGCATCCTGTGGACCTCCACAGGTTGCAGGGGCACAGCTGCCTCACCATGGGCTGCACTGGGGGCTCTAGGGGAATCTCAGCTCAGGTCCCTTGAACACCTCCTTCCCCTCCTTCTCCACTGACCTGAAGAGTGAATGTTTCTCTCACAGATTCTCACTCCTCTCTTCTGCTGCAGTTATGCAACATTTCTCCCCCCTTTTTAACTAAATGATCCCAGAGACACTGCCAGTGTCACTGAGGGGCTCAGCTTTGGCCAATGGCAGGTCCATCTTGTCTGGCACAGAAGCCACCCCTGTAGTCTGTCTACTACTAAAACCTTGCCATGCAAACCAAACAGAATTTGGCATGACAGAAACATAACGAGGCATTTGAGTCTGATTTGAGTCTGGGGGTGCTGGACAACAGCAGCTGAACATGAGCCAGGTGTGCCCAGCTGGCCAAGAAGGCCAATGGCATCCTGGCCTGGATCAGCAACAGTGTGGCCAGCAGGACCAGGGCAGTGATTGTCCCCCTTTACTTGGCACTGGTGAGGCCACACCTCAAATCCTATGTTCAGTGGAATGTGTCCAGAGAAGGGCAGTGGAGCTGGTGAAGGGTCTGAACTACAAGTTCCTTATGAGGAGCAGCTGAGGGAGCTGGGGGTGTTTCTTCTGGAGAAAAGGAGGCTGAGAGGAGACCTTTTTGCTCTCTACAACTGCCTGAAAGGAGGCTGTAGCGAGGTGATGATCGGTCTCTTCTACCAAGAAACAAGAAACAGGACAAGAGGAAATGGCCTCGGATTGTATCAGGGGAGGTTTAGATTGGATATTAAGAAAAATTCTTCACTGAAAGGGTTGTCAAGCATTGGAACAGGTTGCCCATGGAAATGGTGGAATCACCATCCCTGGAGGTATTCAAAAAATGCATGGGTCTTAAGGGCAACACACTTAGGGACATGGTTTAGTGTTAGATGTGGAAGTACTGGGTTAGTGGTTGCACTTGATGGTCCTAAAAAGTTCTTTTCCAATCTAAAAGATTCTATGAGTCTATTCTAGATATGATTTTATGATATCCTGGTTGTCTCTTAAAGAAAAGAAATTGATGAGATATTTTTCTAAGACAAGATTCACCCTTTGTGCCAGAAGGTGAAAGTTGACCTTTGGATGCTAGAAACTTCATCTACAAAAAACATCCACATTGTATTTGCCCATGAACAGGTTTTCCCTATTTGGAAAAAAAATCTTTTCTATCTCAGTATTTTCTAAATTTATACAGTTCTTTTGTTAATGTAAAAGCTTTATCAGGGGCTCACACACTCTCAGTGTAAACACTCAGTGCAAGTGAGGACCAAAGGTGTACGCTTCTATGAAACTGCCCTCCTCAGTTTTCACTTTATCAAATAAATTAAAGGTGCTTCATCTATAGTTATAAGTACATCATTACTTCTAAGTGCTATATTATTATTATCGAAGTGCTCTTACACTATCACAGAAAGACCTTGACATGCTGTAAATAACTTTGCTTTGATACTACATAGACTCCTGCAATTGTGTTTATTGTCTGCAGGCATTATGGAAGCCTAATATGAAAGAACTGGAGAGCTCACACTCAAAATGAATGGATATACATTCTATTTAAGCTGATTTGCTTCCTCAAGGAATGTTTGATACATCATCTTGGGCTTTGGGACTGAAAAAACTCAAAGGGAAAGAAGAAAAAAAAGCTCATAAACTGAGACTTTTAGAGCTTATTTTTCTTCACCACTCCTGTAAAAGAAGGAGAGGCAAAGCATTATGGAGGTAGCAGTGGCTGAACTTCAAAAGCTTCTTAGGTACAGGGTGGATGTTTAATTATCCACTCTCATGGAGGAAACCCTCTGATCATTAATCTTGTACTAAACTCTCATATGATTTCTGATAATTGCTGTCTTGAGCTGGGTGAGGCAGGCTGCAAAAAGAATTTGAAATATAACTAATTTAGTATTTTGGTGTCCAGTACTGGAGCAGAGAGACAAACAAAAAGAAGTCATACCACATAAATGACACAATAGTGGATCAAATAGCAAGATACACTAAATATCAAATTTTAATCTGTGAATAGAGTGTCTTTAGCTCTAAACAAAGTCTGTGGCAGCAGAAGAAAGAATGCTCATAACCATGAGTGTCTAACTAGGGAACAAAATAAAGAATGGACAAATACAGAGCCACATCACCTTCCACAAAGGCCTGAAAACTTTTCTTGGTGAAAGAGCCTCTTCCTAGCATTGAAACTTGCATCTATTCACACAACTGCAGCCAGAGACTTGATGAAGCCTGTAAGAGCCTTTATTGTACTGCACTATTTGCAAATGAGACAGATATACGGGGAGAACAATGACATTATAAAATCCCTGGAAAGAGTGTTTGCATTATTTCCAGCAACCAGAAAATTTTTACAAGGAATTCTATAATAATCTGTACATTATAATGGAATCCCTTTCCAGCTATTGGAAAAATCAGATATTTATACAGCAAGACACAAAATCCTTGAACCTGTTTCTTTCACCAGCCTTTGTAGCTATCTCTTCCTAGTAATGGCTGAGTGTCTGTCATAGCCATCCCCATGTTTTAGCTTCCATATAAACCAGATGTTGAGAGAAAAAGACTGAAAATAACAACAGCATTAGATGTAAGAGAAATACCCATTCTGGCTTTATATATAAAGCCATCCTCCCCACTACATCAAGAAAAGGCTTCATTTACAACTGGCAATGATTAAAATACGCAAACGGATATGTAGAGAATATGAAAGAAGTTGCTTATAGTGACTTCTAGCTGCCAGCTCTAGAATAACTTTCCAGTATAAGAATCATGTACAAAACCTCCAGGCAATTAGTTTTCTAATGAAGCTTGATACATACAAGAACAGGATTATACAGCTTCACTGCTTGTAACTGGGGGCCCGCTAATGACCTGAAGGGTCCCTTCTGGTGCTGTATCCTAATTTGCAACTAGGTTTGTTTCTTCTCAGATAGCAGAGCCAACCCAGGGCTTGAAAAGTTGGCTGGTTCAGATCTGCTTTCCTTTATCAAACAGCAGTTGCAGAATTTTTGTTGTTGCTGAGATGTAAGCCAAAAAGAAGTCCCCTCAGGAAAAAGGCCACTGTGCTTTTACTTCTGTTTTTCTTACTGCCTCTGTGGGCAAAAGCTACTCCTAGAATATTCTTTATTGAAATGTATTGATTTCTTAGATTGTGTATTGGACTGAAGTTTAAGAAGGGTAATTAATTTAATCCCTGTGTATCCACCTTTAAATGCTGTGCCCATCACAAGGGTATCTTCACATTTTGGTAACTGAGTTGCAAGCTAGAAGTGATCATCAAAAATGCTGACTTTGACTTGTTCCTCCAAAAGATGCCAGCAGTTTATTAGGATGTTTGTCTGAGGAAAACCTGAGTGACATCATTAGAATCTGGTATCTCTCCTACTGATTAATGTAGAGAACAAAACTTTATTTTTTTGTCAATAGAGGATCATTTGCTTTCAAAAGTAAATATGCCTGAGATGCACTGAAAATAGCAGGAGTTTGTGGTCACATCAGACAGAAAAAAATTATGCCGCTCAGAGGTATATTGATCACACTAAACAAATATATAAAATGTTGCCTTTTCAGAGCCAAAAGTTTAATTCCATACATTAATGAGGTACAAATCTCTGTTCCAAAAGACTGTAATGACTTCCCCTATAATACCTGCAGGGGTGGTGGGTTTTTCCACGGGATTGAACGAGGTAGAGTGCAACCCTCTGCATGGCCTTCATAGGTCTATGGAAAATAATTTCAAATTTCAATGGCAATGCACATTATATGATCACTACCACCTAGGCAATGACATTAGTTACCATAGTAACCTCAGGTTGCATCATTAAGAATTTTAAATGTTGACAGTTGGGAAGCATAGCTTGAAACACTGGGAGAAGAGCAAGAAAGAGGCAGGTTTGACAGAAGTGTACAAAGTAATAAGGGGCACAAGTGCTTTCTGTTGTGCCAAGCCTAGATAGGAAACAATGGAGGAAACCAGTGGCATGGATGTATCAAGTGTCTTTCCTGTTTTCTTCATGGATCATTGAAAGAGTGGGGGAAGAAGCTGTTTTCAGTTTTCCTTCTTCCTCTCTTTTTCTAGAAAAAAAAAAAAAAAGAAAGGCAACATGTCCATTTGAAACTGGTTACTGATGACCTCATTTTGCATTTTAGACAAGCTGGAAGTACATGTGTGGCTGGCTGGGCAACCACGCCTGGCTTCTCTGGACATGGTGTTGTTTCTTAGAACTTGGTTATTCTGAGTCACAGTTGGTTTTCACTGGTGTTGCTGTGTTGATTCTGATCATTAATGCATTAAAATCTCTATTAACCAGGGCATTTACACCATTCCCTTTGCCACAGCATAATGTGGGCTAGTAAGTGTCAGGAATGTCCCACTATGATTTATAATATGCCATTTCTCCATCAAAACTCTCTTCAGCCACTAATTCACACAGGCAATGCAGCTTTTAGAAGTACATTCCACCTAAACTACAAGTGAGCAGATCCAAAGTATTAGTGATTTCTTTCCAAACATATTCCTGTTTGATCCCTCCTTCTGAAACAGTGCTTTTCCCAGTGGTTTTGTGGTGAAAATAGGGGAATGCCAAGATGAGAGTCAGAGGAGCTGAATGAGGAAATGGTGTTGCACTGTTCAGACCCTTATGCTACCCAGTCCCTCCTGCTTTTTTTCTGTAGAACTCAATTGCTGTTAGTAACAGACTGGCTTTGGAAAAGTATGCTGGAACTTGAGTGTGCGTCCAGGAAAACCCTGAAGGAGGTCAAGGGCAGCAGGAAAGTTTCATGTTTTCATTCTTAAGTTACTTGACAGACATGAATGTGATTATATATGAATGCTATAATAAACACGTGAATATCCAAGTTCCAAACACAATTCCTGATGAAGTATGAACAGCTCTCATATTTTCCCAGGGCATGTCATACAGAACGTACTTTAATTCTTCCTTTTTTTTTTTTATTTCTGCATCTTTTTTTTCTGTCTGTGTTCCAAGTATCTGTCTATCCCGGTGAGTAGGAAGCTCTCACCTCACCTACCCCTGAGACTTTCCACATGACAAGGGACAGCAACATCAACAGGTTAAAAGACCCCAGGCTCCACAACTGTACTGGCTATAACGAAATACCTAGTACTCAAAATATATTAATAAAATGTCTTCCTTGAAGTCTCCTGATGTAGCATCACCATCTGTATCAGAGGATGAAGTTCCCTATTGTCAAGAAGAGCTGTTTCAGGTGCAGATATCAGACTCCCCTGCCCTGTCCCCAGCTCACAGTAGAGGCAAAGCTCTCTGAGTGCATCAGTATCGGCGTGCCTTCAGGAAAGTTTCAGCACTATTCCAGCTCAAAGCTGACCCTAGCCCATTAATGTGAACCTGTTTTGAGCAAACTTTTGTCTTGGCTTGAGCAAAACGTTGCTCACATTCTTTTACCAACTCCCATAAAAACTGGGCACTTTAGCTAAAGATTTATGGCAAAAGACAGACCCTCCCCTGAGATATCTGCACAAGTTTTTCCTGTAACCACCTCTAGTCATTTGTAGGCATTCACGCAGCTGAAGTCACACTTTATTTTGATGCTTTAGGATTATAAAATATAAATTTCCACCCTTGATTTATCACTAATTTGGGATATAAGAATCTAAATGGGGCATTAGACAAGCCTATTAGTGCAAAGCCTAGCTGCTATGAAATGGCTATTAGAGATTACCTTTAAAATATATTTTACAGCACACATACTCATCTTGTTGTTGAATAATCAATGGCTGCACCTCTGTGTTAAATTTATTAGCATATCTACAAGGTGCAAGTGAACTTTTATTATTGAAAAATGTACTGGATGGCTATTTTCAAATTAAGAATAATCACATGGTGAGATATATTAAGCAAAATGGAATTGATATTCCACAAAATGGAAGTGATGTGTCACATACACTGCTATTGGGTTTTGCATTAGAAAGTATATTTCTTTGCTGTTGGTTGAGGTTTTTTTAAACACACCAAACTGGCTCACAAGTATATGCATTTCTATGAGTCCTAATAAATGATAAAATCTCCCCCAGTCAAAGTAATTCTTGACTTTGGGTGTTTGCAAATAAACAGTACAGAACTGAATCAGAAAATCAGGAATTTCATGCTATTCCTGACAGACAAACATGTGTTGTGACTAAGTCAACATATTCTACCATAGGCACAAATGTGCAAGTTCACTTTCATAATTGAGGGCTTAATTGAAATTTTTCAGATTAAAGGCTAAAGAATAAAGCAATCCTGTCAATTGTTTGCTGTTAATAATGACTGATGTTTACCATGGAAGTGCAACACACTGAATGAAGATGTGTTTCTCACCAGATTGTGCTTAAAAAGTGCTTATGAAGAATAGCCACATCAGTGTGTCTTGTCCGATTCCAGCAACCCCCCAGGTTATGCACAGCATCTTTCTCTGAGCTTTCCAAGCCTCTCATGTCCAGGAATTGGATAGTGTGACTCACATACCAGCACTCTCCTACGCATGGCTCACAACAGCCGTATCCAAAGGCCGGTGGAAAGTGGTCCTTCAGCTGGATGTTTTGAGCCCACTGCACAGGGGTATGACCTTACCCCACCCAGTGGACCCCTGGAAAGGCAGGTCTCTGGACCTGAGTCCCATGATCCATGCATTTAACAGCCTCACCTCAATGTCTACATTGCCGTGGTGGCCAGACAAGAACATGTTCTTTCTGGTCCCTTCAAGCAGCTAGTCCAAGGAAGTATCCTAGGAGAACTCCCAGATACATTTTTACATAAATAGGCAGGAGGTTTCTTGGTGGGCTTAATAAGCAATGACTTTGTGATGTGTGCCAGACCTGTGTCTGAAGGGATGCAAATAACTGTTGATGGTCTACACGTCAGAGTCCTCATTTTTCAGTTTTGTTGTAAGGCAGTGGTTCTTTGAGGAAGTGTGGACAAGACTTCGGAGTCCACTCTCTGACAACAACCTCTCTCCCTTGCTGCTTGCAAGTGACAACAGAAATCAGCAGCAAAGTAGTGGGTTGTGGGACGGGTCTTTTTGGGGGGTGGGAGGATACGGTGTGATATCTATATTAGTGCTATTCATGGGACCTCTAAAACCTGTAAGAACACTCTTTCCAGGACCCTCTGTATGTGTTTCCTACTTGTTGAGATTGAAGCTGTCTTTCTTTGTTTTTACAGCATCTAGTACAATGAGATCTCACCTCATGGACCATGACTCCGGGTCTGTGGGCATGTAACTCAAGGATGTGTTGATCCTTGAGCTGAGGTTCATGCACGGTGTTGTCACTTGCACCATTTCCATTACAGGGATCAGTCCAGACAGGCTGAAGGCACTCTGTCTGGAAGGACTCTGCTACTCAGCCCTGTATAACTACTACCGTGACATTTTCTACAGTAGTCAGTGATGTCAAGATGATCTTCTACATATCACAAAAAGGCCTTGAACTGAGAGCATTCAAAGGACACAGTAAGGGAGTTGAGAATGCAACTAACTCCTTGTGAGCACTGTGGTTACTGACATAATGCTGGATACAGGATTCAGCAGGAGGCAAGCTCTGCTGGCAATTTGTCCAGCCTGTGGATGTCAGTGTCATATAGTGGTGGAAGGGGAATGTCAGAGTATCTCAAGGAACAGAGATATCGCAGAAAACAGAAGCCTTGTGCACACACATCTATCATGGCTGACACGAGTGCCAAGATCATGGAGAGTGATGAGGGAGAGCAAGGAGTGTTCATGGTGACCCATGAAATCAGGCTGAAGACCAGGAAGCTCCTGTAGGGAAGCATCATGTGAAACCATGCCCCATTAATGCACAGTGGGTGTAACAGGACACAGTGTTCTGAAATCTGACATCAAGTTTAGGGTAGGGTGAATCATGTAGGAAAATGGTGGCCTTCCAGATCTTTTTTGTACAGGCCGAACTGTGGATGGTCTTGCCAAAGGGCATCACTGGGAGTGATCTAACAGAGAGGTATAGAGGCACCAGCAGCAGCTGAGTTCTCTGAACAGACTTGGTGTTGAGCCCTGTCACAAGGACTGGAGAAATGGTTCGGTGCTCTAGTACACAAGGCACTAAAACAAATATAAAAAATGCAGTGGTGGGAGAACTAATGCCATCTGAGGTATATGGCTGGCCCTGCCTCGACAGGCACTGCTGAAACCATCTCAGCTTGTCCCAGGCAGGAGAACTCTTGTACTTTGCTCTGCCTTGGGAAGACAGCTCAGTTCCCATACTATTTTTTTTTAGTCTGTTAATGAAAGTGCTTTCCTAGGGTGCAAGAAGCACAAGGCAACAGGACATAATAACATGTATTAGCAGTCTCTGATATTAATAGTACAGATTGTCACATGATATGACAGTGATTAAAGTGGGCATGGGTGGAGGTCTCCCTTTCTTCTGGGAGGCACTGTTCCCCTTTGCAAACAGAAAATAAACACAGCCCTTCCAGAGCATAAATGCCAATAACTGTGAAATTTTGATTAAATAATAGATATGTGTTCAGAAGCACTTTTTATAGCATGTGATTAAGAAAGATAACTAGACATCCTTACAGCTATAATGATAATAATTACTGCAACGCATAAAGTGCAGAATATGACACTGGAAAGGCCACTATTAACCTTTCCAAGGGTTATTTTTGTTGTGTTTTTGACACTATGGACAGCAGTGTTCAGAGAACTAAATAAAACTATAGCTGTGACAGTTCTTTCCAGGCATTCTCTGGTATGTTAAAAAGGAGGTGTAGAGGGGAGTGAAATACCTTCTATTCAAAACAGATGTTTGTTTAATATCTAACATCTGTGTAGTCTTAGAAAAACTGTTTTGTTAAGACTTCTGCAACTCTTGGTAATTCACAAAACTGACAACAGTGTTTCCCTGCTTAAATAAGCTATAAATAACAGCTCCATACCCCGGACCAAAGGCTTTTTTACTCCTAGCAAGAAAATTTCCTGTCCCTAAAGTGTGATGTCACATTGTCCAGCAGATCACATCCATTATCGAGTAATGCTAATCTGTGAATTCCATGTTATGACATCTCTGTGCCTTGCAGCTCTGGTGGAGAATTACAGAGCAAACACCACTGTTGGTAAAAACTGAACTGCTATTTTAGATCTTACCAGAATTATTTGGTGTGGACGGGCTGGGTAAATAGGTTGGGAAATGCAGAAGAGATTGGCTGTGATGGCATCAGGTTTTCCAGTAATAAAAGGGAGAGTGGGTAAATTCCAGGAGTCTAAACATGAGTCAAAGCAGAATATGTGAATAGAATGAATAAGTAATATTGGTACAAATCCCCTCAAAATTCCTGTAACTGGAAAAGGGGACTCAGCTCTGGAGCTTTGTAATTCACCTATCTGTAATAGAGGCTGGTCTCTGTACATCAGTCAAGCTTGCAAACATGCCACTGATGTTCAGTTCTGCTTTCTATATGATAAAAAAGTCCCTATTAGTCAGAGTCTCCACAGCTGCAAAAAATTATTTTGTATGAAGGCGAGAAGATGCCATTACTTTAAATGATGGCATTGCAATACAATAGATGGTGTGAAAGAAGGCTGTAAATTCTGGGTCACTGCTCTCTGTAGAGTCCTGCAAATAACGTAAGCAATCCAGTAGTCCAAGCTGCTCAGGATAGTGTTTTTTAAACACATTAATTAAATCATATTGAAGTAAATTCAGCTAAGCCAAGATTTCTTCAACAATTTATTATTGAAAACACAATTAGCTGGAGGCATTAGGAGGAGTTTTGTGAAATCAAAGGCTGTACTACAACTGAGAGTAAGTTCTCCAACCATCAACTCATTAATAGCAGAAAATAGATGTGCTGCTGCAAGGCGCCAAATCAGAAGAAAAAATATGGAACTCATTTCTGGGATTTCAAGAACAAATTCTATATGTTACAATATTTTCAAGCTGTTGTTACCAATTCCCTAACTTCATTCTCAAAGTTGAAACTCAGACACCTTATACCCAAAATTGTTGGTCTTTGGGGCAGATTAAGGAGGTAATGGGTACAGCTACTGGGTTCAAATCTCTTTTGGCAACAGAATTATCCTGATTTTTCAGGATCATTATCCTGATTCTCATTTCTCTCAATTTCACTATCATTTCTCATGTTACTTACTTTCTGCATTGTGCTAGATGCATCAAAAATAACTGTTACTGTAATAAGGGCATGTTAGCCAAACTCAGGCCATAAGAAAGAAACCTGCTGCTCTCATCCATGCCACCCTGGGAACCATGTACTCTGGCAGCACGACTTCTCTGTGAAAGGAGCTGAGAGTTCAGTCCACAATAGCTGCTGAAAGGAGCAAATAGCAGAGGCAGCAAAATGTTCTTTAACCAGCAGAGCAGGGCCTGACACTCTCTGCAGGAGAGAGTAGCTGCATAGGCACAAAGGAAAAGCAATTTTGCAATAAATGTCTGAGGGTAGTGAGGACTGAAACCACCATTCCCATGTTAAGGCAAAACAGTGCTCCAAATACCCATGGTCCCACGAAACCTTTGTCCTAATTAAGAAAATTTAAACTCAACTTACCCATAAGTATCTGAACCTCATTTTTGTTTTTCCATTCAAACAGCTGAGAATGTAAAGTAAATCTTGTCTATGTAGACATGAATCCTACTTCATTTAAGGTTATGAATTGTCTTCTATGCTGCTTCCTTTCCTGTATTACATTGAAAACAGAGGTAACAGGATTAAGGAATTTTGCTTTCCCACCTTCAGATGCTCTTAAATAAATCAACCCAGAAAAAAAACCATGTTCAGTACTTTACTGTTAATTCCTACTGACTTTCACTGCTGTTTGCTTTCAGAATAGGTGTACAAATGCTAATGCAATTTAAGGAACTCATAAGACTGCCTCCAGTGTCTTTGAGTAGGAAGTACTAGAAATCTCAGTCAGAGCCTGATAAGGCTACATTTATTTAATTATTTTGTTGATGCACTAAGTTCTGTGGTATACAGAATCCCAGGTTAGCATCAGCTTTGGGGTCACGACATTGCACCAGCATTGCAGGTTTTATCTTAGTCTGATTTACCAAGGAAATTAGAGTTAAGGTGTTCTCCAAATTTGTGTTTGTAGGCTCATTCCTCTTTATGACATGGCAACTTAGTGGTCAGTTTCAAGCAAAATTACTTAAAAGATCCTATCAACTATACTAACTCTCAATGAGTTCTGTGGAAACTGTTGATCAGATGGAGGAACAACACTCAAATTAGTGTCCTTGTATCAGAAAGGATGCAAACTGATCCCACTGGTATCGTTAGACATGAGCAAATCCAAATCAGTCAGACATTACATGTTAATGCTGGAAAAGATTCTATAAAAGTTTATATATTATTAGCTTGGAATGACTGGCAACTGATGAGGTTCAACATTCTGCCTGTAAAGCTACACAGGCATACCAAGAAATTGTGGGAATTTTCTGGGCTTCCTCATTTTTCCAGATTTCAGTTAAAGGTCCAAATACCTTAGGTGATAGACGAAAACCCAAGCAAAAATAGATTATGGACTTATCATGGAACAAGCCTATGTTGTACCTTTGAAAAAACTGAAACACACTGAGGAAAGCACAGAGAAAACAAAAATTTAAAAATGGCACAATATACGGCAACCAACTTCTGTGATGAAACTTAGGGATTTTGACATTGCTTATAGAGCGTAAGGGAGATGGAAGAGTTGTTTCTAAATGTGGGAAGAGATAGTGGAAAGACCATTAATTTATGAAGTCACTATAAAGAAAAGTACCTGCAAATGATACCTTCCTTCGAACACCACACAGTCATACCCTGCACAAATCCCTTTGTGTCATGCTCCACTGGCAACTCTGAAAACACTAAAAACAAACAAAAACCCAAAAAAACCCCAAAACTCACACTAAACTTATCACAAGCTTGATTGTTTTCAATACTTCTCTGGCCTAATTCCTTGCTCTTTTGCCCATTGGTTGCAGTCCAGCCTCATGCATATTCCAATAGGACATAATAGGATGATCCTCCCACCAAAGGACAGATGTGACAAAAGACACCATGAGTGTGTGGGTTCCCCTGGCTGGTTTGGGTTATGCTGTGGTGCCACAAGGGAATCTCTAACACACTCAATTCTCAGGTTAGGTGGGCTTATCTCATTTAACCAGCCCACTGCTACTATCCAGGGCTCTGGGTATTTCCCTGTAATTTATACGTGGAATGAGGATGAAGCATGTAAAGACAGCAAGATCTGAAAATACAGCTCCTGTTACAAAGCAGAAGAAAGGTATATATTAACGTTTAAAAGTCCTGCAGAAACATGGAGTCCTACAGAATGCACCATTGTTTTGGAAAGTTATGAATTAACATAGTTTAGCAAACATACATTCATGTAACTTATTTTTCAATCACTGAGGGTGATGATTACATTATGCACTTATGAATGGCCCTCACCAAATCATCCATGCCTGTTTGCAGAGGTGCCTCACAGCCTTCAAATGATACAAGCCACATTTAGGAGCCAGCTGAAGTAAGCTGAACAGATTGGATATATGGCAAGGATTGGTTATAGAGCTCTTCTGAATTTCACTGGTCACACACCCATAAGGTGCCTGACAAAGCTTTTTTTGATATTTCACAATGAATGCATCACTTTTCACTGATACAATAAGCACACGGAAACTGCTCTGATCTCTGAGAGTGAAACATCCAAAAAGCAGTTAAGAAAATTGAAAGAGCACATCTACAAACTTTAGGCAGCCCCATAAAAAGCAAAGCCTGAGCAATAAAGAGTAAAAATTAGCCTGGAATTATTTTCATGTTCTCACTGGTCTCAATTCTGACCCCCTGGAAGCTGCTGGCAATATTGTCACTGGTAGTACTGAAATATGAGAAGACCTCAAGCTGCTCTTGAAATATTACTACTGATTTCCTGATGTGAACTCCCTGACTTCACAGACAGCAATGGAATTTGGTCACGTGTGTTTGAGCTGCATTTAAAATTTCTAAACGTTGAGGTACGTCTGAAAAACAATACATACACATATGCATGCACATACAGGTATGTATCTCAATTAGTAATGGAAAAAATTTGCTTTTTGGCAAAGTTCAGCATGCTGAGAATTTTCTGTCTCCTTTTCAAATTATGAAATGTCCACATAAAATATATCAGTTTATGCCAGGATGTGGCATTTCCAAGATATTATACAAGTGTTTTCCTTGGGCAAAAAATGGGGTGGGACAGCGGCCATCCCTATTTTTGCTACTCCTCTGGTCAAATTTCAACCCCCTGAAAGTGTGTTGTGCTGACAGTATCGTTGTTGGAAAGACAGCTGTAACAGGATTTCCATGTTAGTGGAAAAGTTTTGTGTTGTCGAATTCCAAAAGTTTAAGACCTCAAGATCCAAATAACCAGACGGGCACTATTGTGTATCAAGCACGTGCATGACATGTAAAAGAATTTGGGCAATATTTTATTGCTAGAAAAGTGTTGTGGTTTAACCCCAGCTGGCAAAAATTGCATCACGCAGCTTCTTGCTCACCTACCCCTGTCCAGCTGGGAGGAAAAGTGAGAAAACTCAGGGATAGAAATAAGAGCAGTTAAAGAATAGAAATAAACAATTATAATAGCAATAGTAACAATATTAATAATAACAAATTAATTATACAATATAATAAAATAATAATATAATGAATAGTAAAATAATAGTAATGAAAAGGAAAATAGCACTGAGAAATAAAACCCAAGAAAGAAAAATGATGCAAATAAAAACAATTGGTCATCACCAAGAGGCTGATGCCCAGACAGACCCCAAGCAGTAGCCCCCAGCCAACATTCCCCCTAGTTTTGTTGCTGAGCATGGCATCATTTGGTATGGGACATCCTTCTGGTCAACTGGGGTCAGCTGGCCCAGCTGTGTCCCTCCCAAATCCTTGTGCACCCCCAGCCCAGTTGCTGGTGGGGTGGAATGAGAGAGAGGAAAGTCCTTGGCTCTGTGCAAGCTCTGCTCAGTGAGAGCTAAAACATCCCTGTATTATCAACAGTTTCCAGCACAAATTCATAGCACAGCCCCATGCCAGCTACTGAGAAGAAAATTAAATCTACCTAAGCCAAAACCATCACAAAAAGCAGCCTAAATTTCACAACTCCTTTTGTGAACTCCGACAAAATTGTTAAATATTATATTGTTGTAAAAAAGACTATAATTGTTCATGACTTGTGAGCTTGCCAACTTTAGGTCCCGAAGTCACTGATAGGACACCTGTCCTCCTGCACAGCAGAAGCCACAGCACCCCAAGCTGCACAGCTGCTCTGATATCCATAACTTCCTTTTTCACCCAACACACTCCTACCAGGACACCTTGCACATGTGCTCAGAGGTTAGATGTTGTGATATTAGACAGGATTTTTCTAGTACATGTACAAGATATATTTCCTAATATATAGAGGAGAGTATAAACACTCTCCCTTATGTTCATGGTTTGCATTTCTAATAACAGACAGTAAGTACTGCCTGGGTGTACTGACATAGCTTTTTAACAAAACTCAAACTGAAAACCTTCTGACCTGGACCACAGTTTGCAGTTAGTTTGGATACAGGCAGACCACCAGAGCACTTGAGTGTTTGCTTATAGCAGTCCTGGACATTTGACTGTGTGAGATTCCAAAAATATCACATAGCATCAAACTGGCTTAAAATTTCCATTGGGGACCTACTTCTCCCTTGTCTAGGATATTCGTAACAAAACAACAACATCAACAACAACAAAACCCTACCCAAAAAAGTCCTGCAGGGATGACTAAGTTGCATTAGTTGTCCCAAAGGTATAATGTATACAAATCAAATCAAAATATAAATCATTCCACCCTGTTGTGGGGTTTATGCACAGTTTCTTTTAATAAAATATGCAAATATTTTGCAGTAAATTGATTTCCCAGTTTCAGTTCTCTTATCTCCATATTTATTATTCATGATTCTTCTACTCCCCTACTTGAACAGATAAAAAAAGAGAAAAAAAAAAGAATGGAAAAAAGCTGTGTAGACTTCACTTGCTTTTAGGAACTAGCTTTATTATTGTTATTATTAGCACAATTTTATACTCCTAGGAGTGAAAGATAAATGTAGATATTACTTCTAATCTCAACCAAAGCTAAGAGGTAATACAATGACACTCTTTAATGCAAATCACTGCAATAAATGACTACATAGCCCAAGTGTTCTGCTGCATTACAAATTGTAATGAAAGTTTGAATTGCTGAGCAAAATGACTGTTGTTTAACCTGTGACCAAGCTGGATAGTATCAGTTCTGTTGTTAAAGGTGTACACACCATAACTGTACAGGAAATAAACCCAAATATTTCAGATATCTAAAGTTGTTGCTAAAGAGGCTTTCTGGTTAAAAAAAAGTAAATTACTGGTCAGTTTTCTATTGCATTAACCGATGTATGCAATTGCTGTTTTCCATCACTCTGTGGTTAACAAGTTCTGCAGCAGAGAATCAGAACTGATCAAACGTGGGTGCACCTTTCTGGCTGCTGGTGCTGGAGGTTTCTGTGGGGATAAAGGACAGAGAGATGAGGGAGCCAGTGAAGGTCAGGGCAGCAGAGCAGGCACAGCTCATCGCATGCCAGGAGAAGGTCAAAGACAAAGTCAAGCAAAGGGAGAATGAGACTCCAAAACCAAACGAATGTTGGGTTTCACTCCTGTATAGAGAAGATTCTATCACAGTACAGGTATAAATTATTACAAGCATATGCTCCAAGTAAGTTCTGTTTTCCTGCTACTTTCATTTTAATTAGGTATAATGATTTCTTTCCATTAAGATCCTCTGTGGATTACAGGTCTCATTTTTAAAAATGTGTATGTGATTTAGCAATCCAATTGCTTTTTGAAGGATTTAAAAGTTTTATGCCTTAACAAATGAAGAATCAGGCCTGTAAATATTCCAATAGGAATTACAGTTGAGTAACAAACCCTAGAGGAAAAGAAAGAATTTTAACAGATATTCTAGATTTATTGGACTGGCTGAAGAATTAAACTACATTTTGTTCTGACAGTGCATTGCTTTACAGGAGTTTGAGTGACTATAACCATGAATTTTGATCTTCGCAGAAACAACATTTTCATCTAAAAATTCCTCAGAAGAAAAATTCCCTACAAGACCCTAAGGTGGGCTATTTGTGAGAAGAGGGTTCTGCAAGGTTTGGCCCAAAGCACTGAAGATCAAATTCTCTCTCAAGTCAAAGAAATTGTGTCAGCACAGAATCTGGCCTTAGGTATAAGTGGTGAAAAGAGACTACATTGCAACTGCATTGGCATTGCAAATCAGATGGGGAAAGAAGGAAAATTCACAGGAAGACCTTAGACTTCTTTCTAATTATTCTGTTTCTTCTCTGCCAAAAAAAAAAAAAAAAAAATTTGGTTTGTCTCTGCACTTTAGCATCAGCTTTCACCTGGCATAAATCCCTGCTTTAAATGGAATGGCATCATTAAGCTAACATGATGACGTGAAAAGTTGCACTTCTATCTCTGGAAAAGGCTTGCAGGTTTATTCAAGAGTAAAATAATCCTCTTTGTAGGCTGAAAACAAGTTATTTTCTGTAGGAAGGTTTTTTGATGTTTGCTTTCTTGATAAGCAAATTAGATGGTTTTTCATCAGAGAACCTGACACATTATTAGAAATTATGATTGGCAATCTGCTTTTTCTCTTCAGTCTCACTCATAATGCTCCCAAGGTTTGTCTTCTCTGCATTGGTGCACACCAGGACCTAAAGCAGAGGTTGGACGTGGCAATGGGTCAGGGAGGAAGGGGCTCTGGACTGCTGGATTTCTAACTGCAGTCAACTGTTACTCACTGCTGCTTGGTTACATCCAGTACAGTACTTTTTTATTATTATTTTATTAAGATGTAAATTAAATCTAAAAAACTCTGAGAAAGAAAAGTCTGCTTGAAAAAGTTTGTTCATGTTGCAGAGTATTATCTGTAAGTCCTCCAGCTAGGCTAAAAGCCTATCCCACTGCTCCTTGGGATTTCTAGTGAATTAATAATGTCACTGATGAATATTCAAAAGTAGGCAGCTATTGTGCCTCCAAGCACATAATTAATTATTCATTACACATTTTTATTCACTGAATTAAAAAACACAGGGTGCTCTGGGAAATGAAGTGTAGTTCACTGCAGGGGCATGAAATTCTACACTGGCCCTTTAAGGATTATTACTCTGTATTTATAGTTGCCAGGGCAACATAAATGCCGGGCAATTAGATCATGGGTTGTCCCCGAAGACTGATGGGATAATAAGCAGTAGTCAAGTATTAAGTTGACCCAGTAAATGTCCCACATGAATAAACCTGGGCTAGGACCACAGCTGGCATCTTTCAAATAAAACTTTTACATTAATATAGTTTAAAAGGTGCATTTATCCGGGAATTGAGCATGCATCCACAGTGGGAAGGCTGCAGAGAGGACTAATACCACTTCCCAGTGGTAGTCCACGGGCTTTGTTCCTCGGGCCAGGCTTTGTGCAAAGTTAGGAGCACATTGAGCCTCTAAAAAGCTCAGAAGTGGGGAGAGCCCCACATTTACCCCCTAAGAGCCAATGTTCTGTGTTGGTGGAGGGTACTTTTTTTTCCCCTACTTACTCTGCAAAACTCACCAGCAGGGGAGAAAGCCAGTTTGGTTCTGAGCTTTAAAAAACAGGTATTAAAATTTGACCAAAAAACCCAAAAAAAACAACCCTACAACTGTTTAACTGGGTATGTTTTGCCTTAAAAACAGTTTAACAGAAACATACCATCAAGATAACCCTTGTAAATTGTTACCTGTGAGATGTGTTACCGAGGGCATTTTCCACTAAAAAGCAATCTAAAAATATGAAATGAAAATGATCAGAAAGATTCCCCTACTTATTTTTTTCTTGTTTTTTTGCAAATAAAAGCTTCAAATTCTTGCTGGCTACTGGCCATCCCTTTTTTCACTGAATTAATTTGTTGTGAATCCTTCTCCGCAAGCTCAGAAATTTATCTTTCTCTCAAAACTATTTTCAAGTTAAAAAATAAAACCACAAACTGTGGAGAACTCACACATATGTATTATTCAATTTTTTCCCCATTAATACTTGTTATATTAATATTTTTTTAACTTAATTCTTTCCACTATCCCCACTGGTGACACTAGGTGATGGTTTTATTGTGCTTTTAGATCACTAATTTTGTGGAGGAAAATGGGAAATCATAGCTTATCTCTGCCTGCAGACACTTGGCCATGCTAAAGCATGAAATAGTTCTCAGTTAGAGATACAGTCATGCTTTCTATAGTTTTGTAATACAGGGGGGGAAAAAAACGGTTCCCGGGAAGTATTATACATCCCTCAGTGTAAGAGAAAAGACACATCTTATCTGTGTGTGTGTGTGTGCACAGATTTACCCTAACATATAGATACACATCACACTGCCCCAGACTGCTGAATGCATTTGCTCATTCATTAAAGTTACGCTTATATATAATGAAATTACTAGCTTTGTAGAGAAAATATTTTGAGGAAGAAAGCAAGTGCTTAGACACAATTTTTCTATGATAATATTATTCATCATAGCTTTCAGCAGGCTACACTTTTTTACACTTAATTATTTGGGGCATAATTCTGGCTGGCAAGCAGAGAAATTGACCTTTCCCCTGAAGGAGAAAAGGATGGACACCGTAAAGAGCTGAGGGGACACTGGACAATGTGAGTTGGAGACAGTAGGACTTAAAGCTTAAAGTTAAGCATGCCTTTAATTATTTTTATGGGATCAGATCCTGAGAGCTGAACAGCTGATCCGATCCCTCAGCCTGGTCACAGATACGGGTCACCTCTGTCATTTGGGATGGGAACATCATTCTCACGTGCTCAGGCGGGAATTTGTTTGGGAGATGTAGCAGGATTGCCCCTCAGCATAGCCAAAACCCCTGAGCTGCAGGTTCAGGACACACATTCAAGGACATTCACCCTGTCAGGGCTCCCCTCCACCACATAACGGATCTGCAGGGACAGCAAACCCTAGGATATCACCTCTGCTGCTTTTACTACTTACTGCTGAGTGCTGTGTGTATTTCTCAATGACAAGTCAAAAGGTACGTGGGAATATTTCTAGGTACAAAATATATTCATTTTCATACTTATAAATATGGATGTGGTTATATTTTATATATGTGTGTACAGACACAAAAATGGAAAATGTCTAGTGCAAATTAATTCGTTTGCATTTGTGGATTTGAAATATCAGCAAAATATCATTTCTAGCAATTATTTTTAGCTACAGGTAAATGATAGAGGACTGGCTGCTTCAGCAGCTTGTATCTGTTTATTAATTACAAGAATGCAAAAAATTGACAAAAACAATTGAGATTTCTTTCATGGCATTGTGAACCTCAGGACAATATCCTGCAGAATTAGCCAGTAATTCTCCACTTGGACGTAGTCCATGAGAAACCTGACAAAAATCAACTGCAATGGATGCTTCTGCAGCTTTCTGGTCTGGTCTGCCATTGCAGGAACATAACAAGTTCATGGGGAATCTCTGTCTTACTTAATAGTTTGAAAAATTAGGAACTGTCCTAGTCTGCAAGACCTAGGAAGAAGAACAGCCTGATCAAATAGAGATGTTGATTTTGCTGGAAGGAACACACTGTCCAAAGTTCAAAGTAGGCTCGTGTGGAGATAATCAATCACTATACTAATAGCAGCACCAAAGAGATGTGATTTACAGGGATGCAGCTTTGGCCAGAGAAGTTATAATGAGTGATCTCCCAAAAGTTATATCTTAGCCTCACGACCTGGCAGATCTCACCCCAAAGTCCCAATAAGTTCAGCCCCACGCAAGGAGATATTTTCACCAGTGTTTCTAGATCTCATCAAAGAAAGGATGGGTTTAGTGGATAACACTTCACTGCTGGTGAAACACGTAGATGGGCATTGAGTTCCCTTGGTAACATTCAGCTCAAGACTAATTCCTTGGCATTCACTAGCTGCATCAGAAAGAAAATCCTCTTTCAAGGCTGATATATCCATTCTGTGGTCCTCCTCCCACAGCAGTGCACCTGTATTTATGGCAAAGTAAATGTTTATAATGCAAAAAATGTGACAAGCTCATTGAGGAAACAAGGAGCCTCCTTTGTTTTACATCACTGGCTTTCCTGGCACTTTGTCACTAACTTTGTCAGCTGTATGACACCTGGAGCAAAAGCTGCTTAGGATAGTCAGGTTGTCTTTGGTCTCTCTAGGATGTACTGGGCACACATGAAGAGCTCTGTATCAGGGCTAAAAGGAGAGGAACAACATTATCAAACTAACACTAATTGAAATTTCTAGTATCACCATACTAAAGAGGAAAATTGCTCACAGTAACTGGAAGTGTCTGTGTAGTAAGACATCAGGTCTTAAAACCAGCAAAAGTGACTGGCTTTTTAGCCACAGATATCCCACAGAAACCAAAGGTATATTTGCAGTGACAACACTAACACTGTAGATGTGCTTCCAGAAGTTGTGACTCCTGGTCACTCAGTGATCATAAGACCCACTTCAATGGCACCAGCACCTCAACTAATTAGCTTTCAGTGGCACAGTGCTAATACAGCTGGAACCTTTGCAAGGTGCTGCACTTTGCAGTGTGGATACAAGAGAACGCCTGGAGATACCAGGCCCGTGTGGCACTGTGCAGTGCCAACCTGACTCAAAGGATTAATCAAAGGTCATGGGGGAGAAAAGTGACAAAGCCAGGATGGGAAACACAGATTTCACAAATTCTCATCCTGTGTTTAATTCTCTGTCCCTTCAAGGAGTTAAAGAATTTAACTGGACAGGTTAATGTGGGATGATATGTAGGTAGATTTGCTCCACTGAAGACATTCTGGATTTACCAAGGAGGAGCTGACACTGAGAAAATCACATCCCACAATCACTGTGTTATATATGTTAAAACAAAAATGGTTTTGTAGATGCATATTTGCTTTCTAGGGCATCCACAGTGCAGCATAAAGGGGGCAGAGGATAGAAAGAACAGGAGGAAAGACTGTACTAAGAGAAGGGTAAATTGTGCTCTACTTAAACAACATTACAAAAATTATCAGGAAGGCATATCTATATTCCAGGCAACATAGAGCAGTCAACTTAGTTTATATAGTTGACAGGAGCACTTGATGAAATATTCTACTGAAGTGTCTATTATATGAGTTAACAGATCTGGTTATGTACAATCTGATGTCTAAATATATAGAGATATATGTGTGCATGTATCTCTATATGTATATTGAGAGAATAATAAAAGACATTTTTAACCATCTGTTTCAAGCAATGCATCTATCTTAGACACTAGCAAAATGAAGAGGAAGAGAAGAAAAGAATGGGAAAAGAAATTTTTCTCTCCCTCAACTCCCAATCTTTAATTACAATACACAGGTAAATAAGGAGACAGGCAGACGAGTAGGCAGAAGGGCACAGATAAAAGGGCATGTATGTTCAAAGGAAACATAATTACCTGCTATTCCCTTGCTCTCTCGAAAAAAGTTCAGAGTTTCAATACTGACAGAAGCTAAAAATTGATCCATAGAAAAATGTTCACTTCACTAGAGGCTGCAAAAGAGCCTTAGCAACTGACACAGAGGAAAGTTGTTCTGAATTCCTTCAGGCAGGTTGGAAGGCAGCTCTGACTTGAATAACGCAAGAGGCCTTTGAGGCATACAGATGCCCTCCTTTCTGAAAAGTTTTTCTTGGAAAGCAAACTTCCTCCTCTCAACTTACACTTGGCAGAGAGGATTGCAGTCCAGACTTGCTGTGCACATTATTTCCTTCCAGTATCAGTGGACACAGCTCAACAAAAGTTAATAGCTCTTTACTGCTTAGAGCTTCTTATATCAAACACAAGTAATCACACAATCTGCCCCTTCCCTCCTTCCATTTTTCTTAATCTCTGTTTCCTGGCTATCCTAGCTAAATTCTCCTTCTCTACTCTGCCTTCAGACAAACTCAGCCTGAGAAAATTAAATATTTATTCCTTTCCAAGACCCGTCCCCTTGTAACGTGAAGGATGCAAGCACATCTGGAGGTGAACAGACTACAGACTTTCATCTCTGCTGTGTAACATGTGGTATTGATCCTTCAGTCCCCTCCCCCTAAATCTCTCTTTGGAGCAGGGAATAGCTCTTTCCCCATGTTTCAACAACACCCAGAAAGATGAAATCCCAGCTGAGTCTTTGGGTGTATTTTGAAAACTCCATTGGCTGGATTGGTAGACCCAAGGCTGGGACAGAGCATGCAGTCAGCAGGGCTCTGCCTGCCCTGCATGTGCTCCTACTGCTCCTCCTCTGCTCCAGCTCAGCACCAAGCTTCTCCTACTAGTTTTCAATGTTCAGGGACTACTTCTATAAGGCAGTATTAGGGTTCTTCTCTGTCATCATCTTCAGCCATGTCCATATTTTCTTTAGAGCAATAATTAAAACAACATATTCAGCAGCTGGGTTATTTTTTTCCCTAGATTTAATCTGTTCAGGCTCTGATTTACATATTAAAAGCACTAATTAGCCCCTCAGAGTGTCTGAGCACGGATAGTGCAATAACTGGTCATGTAGTCACTAGAGACCACTCCCTAGTGCTTTTGGTAAGATCTCATGTATACAGCCTCAGTCTCTGGATGGCAGGAATGGCCATGTGTAGAGGGTTGTCTGCTTTGTTTCATAGCATTGAGGGACCGTAGTGCCGGATTGCTTCATTCTTGCATTTTTTCTTCTCTTTGAAGTGTTGTGTTTGATCTGTCTGCTTGTCTGTCAGGTTTTCCCCCTCCCCCATTCCCCATTGCATCACGTGCAGAAGCCTGCGAGAGGACGGACCGCCTTTGGCCAATGCTGGTGCAGAAAATTCCAATCCAATCAAAGGCACAATGGCCTTTTCTCCCAGCTTTGATGCAGCATTTAAATAAACAAGAACTGTGCTTTCAAAAAGAAAAAAAATTCAATAACCCTCTGAGCCATTCTTCTGGCTAAGGATATTCAAAGGAATCGTTTAATTTTCTTTGCATGTTTAGAAGTCACCTACAAAATTGCTCAGTGGTCTGGAAGCAATGTTGCATAGCCCCAGGTGAGAGGCCTGAGACTGAATCCTGATTGAGCTTGTTTCCAAAGCTGCCAGAAGCTATGAAGCCTCCAGGGTGGGAAGAAAGGCTCTCCAAACCCAACTAACAGAGTTTTGATACTCAGCTCCTTCCTGGAAACGTGTAAAGGCGAGACAAGCACCTCATCCCCAGCAATCACTGTGAATACCCCATGTTTTTGGAAGACGCAGAAGGTCCCATTACTCTGGAAAAGGTACAGGGCTTGTTTCCTCACATGAGATGCTGCGACATGAACATGACAGTTTTTGCTTGGGCACTGGTAGCTGATATCACCATATAGCACTGAACTGCAGTGCCTTATGGCACCTGGCCCCTTGGAGGGATATTTGCACCATGTTTCATCAGTAAATTCCTTTGAGAAACACGACAAAGCAATTGGGCACCAGACAGAGGCACTTCCCCCTCCTCTGAAGAAGCTGTGCCATGGATCAGATTTTTTTTGAACCAAGGCTAGGGAGGCAGCAAGAACAAACCACCTAAATCTGTGCCAAGGGGCTCAAGAGGAGATTAAATTCTGCCCATTGCTCCACTCGTGCATCTTAAATAATCTTACATGAATATCCTAACTCCATCACCAGGCAAACCAGGCAAATGGTTTTCAGAACAAGGGACACTTGAATATCAGTTTGAGCAAGACTTATAGAGTCATAGAACCATTAAGGTTGTAAAAGACCTCCAAGATCATTGAGTCCATGTAGGAAAGGGATTACTGGACAATATTCTCCTCCTTGTCTTTGCTAGCTGACCAGATAAAACAAGTGTTACTGTTCTGGTCCCCTAAAACATTTAAGTCAATGTGAATGGGAATCCTAGGCACTAGAGCCACGCAGTGCTTGGCACAGCAATGTTACAAGCCAGGGGAAGGTGGTGTTTAGGTAGATGGAAACAAGCCTGGGAAGAAGAGAACAGGAAAAATGAGTATTCCTTGAAGTTGTTGTCCTGAATGAAACTTAGGGCTGTGATTCAAGTAATGATTTTTGTGCAATTATGTTTCTTTGCCTAAAAGAGCCTAAAGCCTATGAGGAGTTGCAATACCATAGAGGAAAGATGCAGATGGCATCTATATAAGTACCAGAGGGTTTGGCCAAAAACCAAGGGGAAATTGTCTTGGATGTGCCACCATCTTTGCTAACTATTTGCTCCATAATAACACTATACTTTTCCAAGACTCCCATTTCAGAACAGGTTTTTTTTAAAGCTTGAATTCCACTGTTACCAGGAGCCAAAGCTGCAAGAGAGCCCAGGAGACTATAAAACTATAGCTTCTAAAACTGTTGACTTCTCTTCAAGTTAAAGAGAGGAAATCACAGAGTGGGATGTAGGTCTGGTGACACAACTGTGTAAACTACCCCCTGCTTCCAACAGAGGCAGATACCTCTGACATATTTAGAAACTTCATGCAAAGAAAACAAGTCAACAAAATCCATTTGATTTAGACTATAGGCTCCCTGAGGCTGTCAGATCAGACCCTCTGTCTACTGACGGGAGGGAGCTGCTTGACTAATGCCAGCTCTTGTGAGATGCCTCTCCAACCTTTAAATGGGTTGGGAATGCTCACAGACGCACTATTCTGATTAGTAGCTTTGAAATTACAACTGCTTGTGCAACGCCATCATCCACAGTGTGTGCCTCAGTGATTTCAGTAAGAAAGTCCCAGTCACAGCTGGCCATAGCCCACAAAAAAGAAAAATATGATTGTATTTAGGAACTCCTCCTTCAGGACAGAGTAAATATTGTCTTGGAGAGATGAGAGCTGATGAGGGTTTTCCAAGAAAAACCTACAGTTTTGCTGTCAAATCCTTGTAAAGCAGTAGCTCAGAGACCTCTAGAGGAGAGAAGACCTTCAGTCCTCAAAGGGCATAATTTCTTATTCAAATTTCCTTTTAAAGAGTGTCTTAAGAATTGTTTGTCAGCTCCTCTGATAATCCAGGCAGCTAATTTTTCCCAGACTTCTCAATAAGTCAAGCCATATGTTTTTCTTTGATACAAGTTCTATCGAACTAAAAGATTTCTCAAGCAACATAATTATAGCCAATATTTACTGTTAACTAGAGAACAGCTGAAAGTTAGAGTTTTTAGTATCTGCATTCAGCTTGTGTTGCTCTGGGAGAGTCATAGGTCAGAGGGTTCTGTATAGCCAATGCTATTGGCTGGTGCAAAAACTCCAGGAAGCAGAATCATAGATCATAGAATGGTTTGGGTTGAAACATCATCTAGTTCCAATCTCACTGCCATAGGCAAGGACACCTTCCACTAGACCAGGTTGCTCAGGGCCCCGTCCAATAGTAAAATAAATATTAAAAAAAAACAAAACAAAAAAAAACCCAAAAACACCTTTATGCTTCTCTGATGCACCTGCCTTAGAAGCTCATGGCCTCATACCTCCTCCTTCCTCTCCTTCTCTCACACTTTTATCACCTCCAGCTATCAAATGAGATATCACCTCCATTCACAGCCTACTTAAATAACCTCTCCACTTCTTCCCTGCTCTTTAGATCTTTCTGCTGTCACTCTACCAATATCTTCTCTTCTTCCCTCTGATTTCCCAGATAGAATGTGTCTGGACTTTCTCTTGTTTCTCTATTTCAAGTCTCTGCAATCTCAGTGTTCATTTTCAGTGTCCAGATGCTTTGTGAGACTCAGTATTTTATGCCTAGCCTTTTTTTTTTTGCAGTCTTCATAAAATCTGGACTTTTGGAGACAATAATATAGACAGAAAAGCATGTTCTATTTCCCATTGCCAAGGTGTCACAGCAAGCTCTCCTTTTGTGCTGTGCATCAGGTCATCATTCTTGGGGTACTGTTGTCTGTAAGCACATTATGAGTGTGTAACTTTGAGAGGGGTAGGGGACAGAAGCTCATTAAAAGCTTCTGTTGTGCCCAGTACAGAAGTAGCAATCATCAAGTTTGATTTTATAGCCATCCTTTCAGTCTCCCTAAACTGGCAAAGCAAAACTCAGCTGCCACCATCAAAGCCACACAAATTCTTGCCTTAAAACTATGGTGTAAATTCTCAGCTGACTCACAAACTGCATCAATCAGACTCACTGCAAAGTATCTACATCAGCCACCACTGCCTTGGCAGACCTGGCCTGACTGTGATGTTTGTGGTCAAGTAAGCCCAGCTGAGCATCCTGTGATGTGAACTGTGCTGGGAATATTTCCCCAATGCATCAGCTCTATGGTCTCACAACCTTCTCTACATCTCCAGAACTGTTTCTCCATTAAATTTCCTCTTTGCTGTATTAATGGAAGTCCATGTGCATCCAAAGCTGGGATAAGTAAGACCTTAAATCCCATCACCTGTTGGTAGGCTCATCCTGAAGAATGCAAGTCTTCCCTACAACTGCTTCCTGCAGTTACATGCAGCATATGTGGAATTTCCTTAAAATAAAACTTAGGCTTAACCACTACCACTGCTAGTTGCTGGTTAAGACACGGCCTTGTGCTGATGACCAGGGAGAGTGTCCTGTTCTCCATGCTGTGCGAGCCTGTTTCAAGGTCTGCAGTCTGGATTGTGCTCATCAGTGAGCTCACAGTGTATCTCTTACCAAGCAGGCCAAAGTCCACACTGACACATTTTGGTAACAGAAAGACGTTGCTGAAAATAATTGGGCCTGGCAGCACTTAATTGTTTTCCAAAACCAGTCCATTAGTTCCAAAGCTCACTGAGTGTTTGGTTGCTCTGTAAACCAGCCACATGCCTAGATATTGTGCCCAATTCATCTGGAATGAATTTGATTTAACAATGTGTATTTGCAACAAGCTGCTTCTGTTAAAAAAAAAAAGTCCTTTGTTTTATCCCAGTTACACCTTTTTCCCTTTCTCTCAGCTGTGTGGCTGCCAGTGCCCACAGGTATTCCTCAGGGATGTGGCAGGAGACAACAGAACAACTGGCTTCTTGACAAGGGAGAGGTGGGTTGCCAACTGCTACCCATTGACTGGAGCGCGTGCTTGGCTCTGGAAGGCAAACACTGCTGCAATATGCTCTCCCTGGAGAAATCCATCCTCAAAAATCATGACTTTTGCTGAAATATTCAGAGATTTCACTACACTTTTAAAGCATGGAAGTTGAGCACCAGAAGAATCAGATAAAAAGTATGATTTAAGCTGCTGGAAACAGTAACACTGTGCTTCCTCCCAACACTATCTCTGCAGGTCTTGAGTTGGTTTTCTCTGCACTGAATCCCCATCACCAGAAACTGCACAGACAAGGCAGATCCAGGGTCCGGGTGAACAGTCTCCTGCTTGGACTTAAAACATACTCTCCTTGAAAGAATTAAAATTCTCCATTCAAACAAGTTTGCAGAGATGTGCAAATGCTGTTACTGTTGCTTTGCTGGATGCTTCCCACCCATAAGTTCAGTCACCTGTAAATCAGTTCTGTTAACATTACACATCCACACAGACTCAAGACGTGCAAACAGGCACATCCTCTCTAACTTGGAACATGGAATTAATGGTGTTAGAGATGTCTGATTTAGTCTAGTGACCTCAGTCATTAGGCCATGGGTAGCACAGATACCCTGATGTAACTGCAAGCTCACCACTCGACTGGAAGTAGAGAAATCCAAGCTAGTTACTACCTTGAGTTATTTCTTCAAAAGGAGTAGCCTCCAGTGTTGAAACAGACAGAGTCTACCTACATGAAAGAGGTTGAAGAACAGAACACAAACATGGGGTAGCATTCTTGCATCTCAAGTGCACTATGTTTCAGTAGCAGGGATGCACAGGCTTTACTCATCGCCTCTATGACCTTGAGAACAAAATAGAGGAAGCCAGATTTAGTTTTTCACTCAAGAGGACACTAAATTCAGTGTCTATTTTTCCCCAGCCTACTTCACCTTGCACTTTTAGATGGAAGTATTGGTCAGAAAAAGCAAAAATTCTGCATAAGTGAGAGCCTAAAAGAATTAAATTACTTAATGCATTATGCCTCGTGAGACATCAGCAACTTTTAATCAGCATGTGAGATATTTCTTTTCACTTGCTAACTAGTCTGAGAGGAAGGAAGCTGAATTTAAATACAACTGTCCGAGTTCAGCCTGCCTAGCCTTAACTTCTGAGAAGTGTTGCCAACCCCTCCCAGTCAATGATCAAGGAGTTTTGCTAAATTGTCTGCTTCCAAATCCTACATCCTCCAAACAGCCCCCACTTTCCTTCCAGCAGACAAAGTCTGGAGTGGGGAGTTTGCTTCCATCTTTTGGCTTACACCGTAGCCAAAAGAGACAGTATGGAGCACACACCACCTCCAGGCACCAAAAGTCCCCATTTCTAAGCAACATGGGACTGGAGCAGAAAGGGGTTGGCTTTTTCATGATTTTTCCAAAATTTCCTTGTGAGGGAGGGGGATGACAGTGCTGGCACACAGTTATCCTCTTGGAGCATTTTATCCTTTTGCAAAGCCCTCCCCAAGCTGTGCATGATCCAGCCCTCCAGGACAGCTCACATTTCTGACCAGATTGTGCACAAGGTTCCAGCAACCGCCTGGAAAGTCACTCCAGCAATTAAGTGTTGGTAGATTTTTTTTTTTTAAATACGAAGGATATGGCCCACTGTGCAGGGTATTGCAGCCACCCTCCCTGTCAGGCCGTTTCACAGTAGTATTGTGGCGCCATGGAGAGGAGCTAATTGGATTTGTTGTCACCTCCCGAAGCTGCCAGGAGCTCACGTCTGCTCTGGTTACAGATGAAGACATCACGGTGACAGGCTTAGAGATGGCTCAGCTGGCATCCTAGGGCCACTAATAGAGCCATGTTGATTTAATGTCCGAGTGGAGAGGTGCAGACAAGCTGTTCAAGTTTTCTATTCCAAACAAAGCAGAGATCTGTTATCAGTTGTCTGTGGATCAGTAAATAAACTTCCATGTGGCTCTCACAGCACCTAACCATCGCTACAGAAGAATGACAAAGTATTTTAACATTGAGATGGTACTTTTAAATGAGAGCATTGTCTCTATGGTTTATATTGCCCTCAGGGAAATCAGTTAATTCCTTCATACATAAATTTTACTTAACTATGTAATTATGGATGAATCCTATTAGTCTTTAAATTGCTCACTAGTTAAAAGGTGTGTGTGTTTTCTACAGCTCTTTTTTGTGAAATGTACAGATCATCTGCACTTATGAAGATTAAAAGCCTATTTGGGGATTTTTGTTTGGTTGGTTGGTTTTTCTGCTTTTAAGTAAAAGTATAAAATTTATTAGAAGTCTCAAGCATAATCTTTTTGCCTTTTCTGTATACTACTATCTGCTCAGAGCACAAAACTGGGCTCAGGCAGCGTTCCCTTTATCCTCAGCACACTCAATATCTCTGTCAGCACTCACCCTGGCCCCTGGCTGCCTTCACGTGGTATCACCCACCTCTCCGCTGCGCTCCATATTAAGTGATCACTTGTGCCAGCGTGATGAGCGTCTGAAAGACAGCTCAGACACAACAGTGTCCTTTGAAACCCATTTTCACAGCTCTGAGCCACAGCTGAAGTACAGCTCTGAGTCACATTTTCTACTTCTCAGCACCCAAAGCCACATCAGACTTTCTCCCAGCAGCACTCATGTCCTATTCATACAACTCAGGCTTAGGTTTCTTCAGAGCACCAGAAGTCCTGCTCTTCCCACTGCCACATTTGCAGCCAGAGGTTCAAAGGAGCTCAGCATCTCCCATCTCCAGTGCCAAAATGAGACCTTTCCCTTGATAACCCAAGACTAGTGGAACAATTCGAATAATCCAATTCTGCCTAAATCTGAAGGCATATATAAAAAAGCTCTGTGGTTGTTAACATTTCTGGTACTTCCACTGGCCCTGTTCTTTCATTGCACAGGTACGCAAGGTCACTCGCAGCCTGAACAGGGCAGTCCCTGCCCAAGTGGTGAGTGTCCTTAAGAGCAGGAACCAGTCCTGCAGGCA
Source organism: Monarcha castaneiventris obscurior (assembly GCA_026261815.1). Lineage (NCBI taxonomy): Eukaryota > Metazoa > Chordata > Aves > Passeriformes > Monarchidae > Monarcha > Monarcha castaneiventris. The sequence continues at coordinate 14,022,353 of JAMPIT010000894.1, forward strand.
AGGGTGGGAAGTAGGAGTGCCCATATACCCTCGAAGATGATAAAAATGCAGCTGTTTGTCATGGTTTAACCCCAGACAGCAAACAAGCCCCATGCAGCTGCTCACTCATTCCCTCACCAGTGGGACTGGGGAGAGAGTCAGAAGGGTAGGAGGTAGAAAACTCATGGGCTGAGATAAAGACAATAGGGAAAGCAAGAGCCATGCACACAGTCACAGCAAAAGAAGGAATTAGGCAGGTGTTCAGCCATCTCCAGGAGAGCAGGGCCCCATCATGTGAAATGGTGAAAACAAACACCATCACTCCAAATGTCCCTCCCTTCCTCCCTCTTTCCCCTATTTTATATTCTGAGCATGATGCTATACGGTCTGGAATACCCCTTTGGTCAGTTTGGGTCACCTGTCCTGGCTGTGTCTCCCCCCAGCCTCCCATGCACCCCCAGTCTCCTCCCTAGCATGGCTGAAAAGCAGAAAAGGCCTTGGCCCTGTGCAAGCCCTGCTCAGCAATAACAAAAACATCTCTTTGTTATCAACCCTGTCTCCAGCACAAATCCAAAACACAGCCCTATGCCAGCCACTGGGAAGAAAATTACTCCAGCCAAAACAACACAATGTTTCATTTGGTGCTGCTCAGACCACACTCCACAGACCCAGTCAGATTGTGGAGCCAGTGAGTGGTGCAAGATTGAAGAAGCTCAGAGAAGCAAACACAGGGGAGCTAAATGGTCACCAAAGGAGGGCAAGCACCTCTTGGTAGTGAGGATCTGCCTCTTTGCAGAGACAGCTGGGCAATTACTTATCCAATAGACATGTGGAGATAATGAAGAGGCCTACTGGAAAACCATTCTGAAAATTTACATCTGACCTTAAAACATGGTTGTGCTCTGCATGTTGTCTTCTGAGGTGTGGATGGAGTTTCCACATAGAACAATGAAAACAAAGGAAGGCCTTTGACAAACTGACTGCAAGTCCAATCCAGAAGTTATTTCAAGAATGGTTTTAAGGAGATGGGCACATGTATGTTTTGATGGCTTTGAAAACTCAGCTGTGTTCCTTCATTTCTAAGGAATGCAGATTGGGATTTTCTGTGGAACAGCATAGAGGGACACTTAAGAGTTGGGTCATGAGGACAGGACAAACATAGACTCAATCCTCCTCACCCCATGGGCAACTGCTATCGAAATCCTGTGGAAAGTCATCCCCTCCCACAAGCTGACCTCTTACACTTCCAAACTGCCATTTTCATGCCATATTAGAGGCATCTTTTTCTGTCCAGGCAATAAATTTTCATCTTGAACATACCTTCCTTTTTCTGGCACAGCAGAAGCTGTACTTAGAGAAATTGTCCAAAGAAGGAACACCACTTCCAGACCCATTCTTTTCTAAAGGGAAACCTCCTTTCTGGTTGCCACTGTCAGTAATTTCCACTGACAGTGATAGTCTGGAAAACTTGGACAGACTGTCCTTCTCTTCTGTCTAGGCTCCAGCTCTAGTTCTTTTTGATAATCTCCCCCAAAGCTGTTAGGACAAGTGATTCCAGCTTCCTCTACATTGCCTCATATTAAATGAGCTAATTTGTGTATTGTAGAGTCAATGAGCAGATTAAACAAAGCCACCCGGCTGGAGATATGGTGCAGTACTCCAGATTTTTCAGGCTAACCATTTCTTCTGAAAAAATAATTCAAAAGGACTTGGACTGAGATCTGGACTAACTGAATTAAGATAATTCTGACTCCCAAGGGCATTATGGGATGTTTCCTTTTCAGGTATAAGGAAAAAAGAGTGTTAAAAAGAAAATGTTAAGAAAACAACAATTCTAGATATAGTACACAGGAAGAAGGGCAACGGATAGGGCAGGTAAAATTGCTATTTCAGCATCTGCCTACTGGTCTCCTCACCAGATGTAGACTTAGCTGAGAGAACAGTTAGCAGCATATACCTTGGCTAAGAGGGCAATATACTCCACAGTGCTTGGTAAGCAGCAGACTTCAAATCCCCACATTTGTAATGGCCAAAAGCAGTGTGAAAAACCTCACAAGCAATCTCTGAGCAGCAGGTCTCTCATTACACCTGTGTGCTGGCTGCAATCACCTTTTCCAGGGCTGCAGGATGCATCCCAGGTCTATACATCTGTTGGCTGTAGCTTTATTCTTGGAGCTGACCCCATACTCCCAGTGTCACCTAGCTAATTCACCTGGCTGTGTCCAACCAGTCTCTGTGTTGGCCAAATGACCAGCACAGTCCCTCACTACAGGCACACCTCGCTCTCCTTTCTTTTGTGTCCACTAAGCCCCAGATATCTTAACAGGGAGCAATTCATACCTAGACAGTAGCTGTTTGTGTTTGTGGTGGCACAGACTGCACTGGCTCTGTCTGGAATTTGGTTTAAAGCTGAGTAACCAGAAGCCAACTTCGTCAGTGAGAAGAGAGGGACATGAGGAACACTATCTGAATGAACAAAATCATCCAGTATCATCCCTCATGCTACAGGATAGCACTTCTACAAATTCTAAGGAAGGTGAACCCAGCTCATTTCCAGCTTCCCACCTTTTGGTCTATTAAGAAAGCCGGGAAACAAAAGACCATGTGGTCTTCTTTCCTAGCTATGCTGACTATTTTGTGTTTATCTAGATTAATTTGGTTTTATTTCCGGTGATGTCTGGTTCCAGAGCTCTACTGCATAATGTTGCACAATTGCTCCTCCCTCTTCCTGGGGATTTATCACTCAGGGCTCCCCTAAATTTCTCTTTCCTACTACCTTAAAGGGCAGGCATGCTTTGCCAAAGCTAGGACAAGTCTAAAAAGAGACTGCTGCTTTTCTACACAGGTAGTTCAAACAAGATTTAATCACAGCAATAGCCAAGTATATTTCATGCATTTACTCCTGCAAGTTCACTGTAGAGCCAGAAGCAACAAAAAGCTGGTGCTTCTCTTCAAGAAAAATGATTTTTCACCTCCCCACATGCTTTTTTTCCTCAGATTTAGCAATTAATCCAGTGTTCACTGGGATAAGGTCCCAGTATATCCAGTAGCCACTGACTCATTGCTACACAGCTGCCTCTCCAAACAAGTCAGACCTGTCTGCAAACAGACACAAATGAAGTAACCAAGAGCTCGCTGTAGTGGCCAGCGCTCACAGTGGGCAAGAACCAGGCTAGGGCAGCTGATCTAAGCATAAGTGATCATGTGCTGAAGTCTTGAATAACAACTACTAATATGAAAATCGTGGGAAAACAATCCAAGCAGGGCTTAAAAGTGGTGGCAAAACAACACAGTGCTGTGTTATGTGCCCCATTACACTGCTCAAGTGTAGGTTGGTAGATTTTCTTACAGTAACAGATGACATAAAAATCGTGTCTTTAGCCAAACCATGTTCAGTAAACTGAAGTTCAATTTTAAACACTCGAGATTCATCCATCACTGAAATGAAGTCGTTAGTGCCAATGAAGATCAATGTCCAAACAAGGCAGAGCAACATGATACAGCAGCGTGCCTCAGAACCCAAGGAATACTGCATGCAGGTAGGAAAACAGGAGTGTGTTTTATGTATGATCAACGTGGTTACCTGAATTGGTGGCCAGGAGGAGGACGCAGCAAAAGTCCCTGTTCTTACAAGTAATGCCAGAAGGTCAGTGCCAAAGACCCTGGCTGTGCCTCACATAGACACCAGACACTGAGTCCTTTCTGCCATGAGGAAGAATTAGAAGCTTCTGAATGGAAAGAGTGCCCTTGTTAAGCACCAAAGCCAGTGTATACTGCCCTGGGACCCTCCTTTTGTCTTGCCACAGGGATTTGATCAGGTCACAACTTGAGCTGTCACAGCACCAACCAGTTCCAGCTCAGATTTTCTGTGCCACAAATGCTCTAACCCTGCCATTGTTGATTATCATCTTTATATAATGGTAGAAATATGCATATATTCTTCATATTTGGAAGCATTAATTCTAAAATGAGTCATCAAATAGTTTATGGTCAAAATAAAAAGTTAGAGCCAGTAACACAGAAGGTGTAAAAGAAACCCCTATCGTACTCTAGCTGCTACTTATTTCTAGAGATCACTTTTAAGCAAAGTTCATTCATGACATTTCATAGTCAGGACCTCTGTGCCAGCATTCACACGCTCACCTCCAAGCCAGGAGTCGCCTTGTATCAGACCCAGCCCCGGCACTGCAGTGAAATATTAGTAAAGTGCTGCACTCACCTTCACAGGGACAACCTGTGGGCTTACTAAGCCTCTCTCAAAAATCAGAAGCACTGTGTTTTTCTCTGCAGAGAAGGACACCTGACTCCAAGTCCTGCTGCTATGAGACCACCTCAATAGCTTTGGTAGGGGACACAGCAAGGCCCTCTGTGGCTAGGAGAGACCCGGGTGTAGCAGCTCCAGCTAAGCTAACCTTTTGCCTTCCTACTGCTGACACAGTGGAACAGAACAACAAAGGAAAAGGGCAAGGACAAGCCTGGCTTTCCCTCCCTGCTGACCAGCTGCTCATATGGGGACTGGTTCTGATGCCCAGCTGGTTCCCTTCTCTGGAAGCTGAGCAGCACCTGGGGCTTTTTGTCTCTCAATTTCATGTGTCCAGCACAGACCTGCCCTTGGCCCTGGTGCTTCCCACCCAGTCTGTGCACTGCTGGGAGTAGAAGGATAGGTCTCTGCATGCCTTTGGTTGCACCAAGGCCACAGATGTGCCTGCACACACCTCAGCACACCTCCTTTCACCACGCTCAGCTTTGGTGAAGCTTGCAGAGACATGAAGGATATCATAATTACACTTTGTTTCTCAGTCAAAAAAGGTGCATTTCAGCTCCATACCTCACAGTCTCTCCCACTTCACTCAATTGTTCTGCATCTCCAGAATGGGCAACAAATATCCCCAATTAAGTTGAAAGGGAGGCTCTAAGGAACTGCTCAGATTAGTCCTGGCCAGTCTGAGAGGCTGTTCTTGATGTGCAGGCTTTACATCAAAATCCTTTTGCCTGATATATGCCCTAAATCTCCACTTAAACATGACTATGACAGTGTTATTTCAGTAATGCCAGTGCCCTGAGCCTTCTCGTGGTTATTTTGAATAAAATATTCTCATACTTTTAAAAACATATATGTGTGTGTGTATTATCTAATACAGCCACTTTTTCCCAGTGTTAAAAAAAGAAACTTTTGAAACTCAGTTCTAACGACATGGCTATGCAAGGCCTAAAAGACAGACCCTGAATTCATATGCTGACATTTGTACCTGTAACTACAGCCAGTTAGAAGTAACAACATACACACACTCAACACCCTGCTGTTCTTTCCTGGTACCAAAGGCTCCCAGTAACCTCATTTACCTCAACTTTTATTTTACTACTCCTCTTATCTCTCCCTCATATCCACATGTGATCTGGCATCACACTATTCAGTGCCTCCACTTCCACTCTGCAATGTTGTAGTGTCTAGAGCAATCATTAAAAACCTTTGATCTGTTGAGCAAACAAAAAAAAGTCCACTGCCAAAGGCTTTCTTATGCCTCTACTCTTCAGTGGGTTTCCCTTAGCTCCAGAAAGTGAGTTTGCTTTCAGTAGTACAGCTATCCCTGGCAAAGCTCCGTTTTCTGTGCTTTGCTGAACTCCTGAACACAGATGTCCCATTTGTGTTTCATTAGTACATCAGGCTCTCTGAGGCTTTCGACCTCTGCACTAGGCAATAATTACCTGGCGCAGACCCATTCCCTCACCAGCTGGCCTGGGAGCTGCTCTGCTCAGACCAGGGCTCTCTCTGCTGTCAGCCCTTTCCAGTCAACTGGACAGCTCAATCAGCAGAAAATATCAAATATGGTTGTTGTTTAAGCTCAGCCAGCGTTATTTCTACTTGATCTGACAATGCCTCTCCGAAGGAAGATTATGCTTCCCAAGGTCTAGCCATGAGGTGGGAGAGTTAAGATGTCTGGCAGAGTTTGATGAGTTTGAAGCTCTTTTGCCAGAAGTTTGGGCGTATGTCCTTCCCTTCCTGCAAGCAGTGTTGTAGATGCCTCCCTCTCCCAGGCCCAATGACTATTTAATTATGTGTACAAAGTGGAACAGCTCCGAGGAGAGCGAGAGAGGGCGGCTGAGCCTGACTTTAGTCTGGGGCTGAGGGCACTTGCCTGGGATGTAAATAGGCAGTTTGCCTCTGTTACAAGTTTTTGTCCCCTCCCACACGTGTATTCAGGGTAATGGGCATAACTTTGCTTTTTCAAGGGAGTTGCAGACTTGCCTCATCACAGAAATTAAAGTCTTGGAGTTGCTCCCAAGCAATCCTTGCCTGCTGCACCAGAAACTACACGCCACAGCAAAGGGAAGCCCTGAGCCCAAATCAGAGCATTGCTGGCCTCCCTGCCATGCTTATGGCACAGCAGCCCTCGCTTTAAGCACTCTGCTACATGTGCCCAGGGAACTTGTAGGAGTTAGGATTAAGGATCATTTTTTATTCAATATTCATCATGTTTTCTGCAACAGGATAGTGTCAATTAAGAGACAGGAACAGATGAAATGATGGAGTAGGTGACTCAGGGTCACGGACAAATCTACATTCCCAAGATATGTTCCCAGTACATTTTAGAGAATATGAGACTGAGAAGCATCCAAAACCAGAATGAGAACCATGGTTGTAAAGGGAAAAGATAAACAAGAAAAAAGCAGTGGGGCTGACTGGAGACTCTGCTCACAGAGTAGAGTCAGGCACATCTATTCAGTTGGAAGGAATAACAAGGCATGGTACGTCCTGACTTGCATGACAGCAGCACTGCAGGAAGAGTTTCTGGATGAGCTGAAAAGTTCTGGGGAATTCCTACTTCTTGTTTCACTCAGCAAATCCACTGTCATCCATAGAAGCAAAGGAAGGTTTCATGGATTCAAAGATAACTGCTAAAAGAAGGCAAAATATATAGTTCATGATGGTGATCCAACAGGAGAGAGGTATTGGAGGTCAGGTGATTTCTGCTGAGGTTCTGCTGTGTTCAGTAGCTAATGCCACAGACTTTGGCAAAAAGAAATATTTTAATTCAGGTAAAGGAGCAGGAACTATCATGTTGCTGAGTGACTGCTGTGGGCTCTAAATTTTAATATTAAAAAAGATGGAAGCATTCTGAAATAAAAAATGAATCCTTTATTTACAGAAATATATGGTGTTTATGTGTTTATTCTCAAAAGCAGGAAGGTAGAAATAAGCCAGAGGAACAAGAGGGTAGAGTGAGTGATGGATAACATGATCTAGTCAAACTAATTGAAAAATGGTAGGGTGAGATTTATAATTGAAATACCAATATTGATGAGTTCAATCTGTACAGGATAAGAACAACAATAATATTTAGCAATGATGCAGCACTTTTCATCTTTAGAGCTCATTAACTAATTAATCTTCACAACACCCCTGAGAGGCAGGTAAGTATTATTATTATTAGACCATAAGAAAGATAAATCCACAACAGAAGCAGAGGAAGGTGGAATTAAGAGCTAGAAGTGACTTTGTGAGGGAGAGGAGGGTGGAAAATAACTCCCTTGTTCAGTTGCAGCAAGGGGCAATTCCATTACCAGAGGAAGGTGGCCTGGCACAAGAAATATTCATACAGGAAATCCATCTTTTATTCCACACCAGATTAAAAGGCACAAAAGATGAGGCAGGAACTCAATCATTGAAGTAAAATTCATAAAAGGAAAATAAGGTGAGTCAAAAGGCAGCAGAATGAGTTAATGCAAGGCAAGACTGGCAAAGGGCAACAAGACCCTGAAACTTTGAAATCTAACACCAAAGCAGTGCTATTTCATGCTGGAGCTGAGCTATTGGACTGAATTTGAGTAGGAAAAATAATAACAAGGACTGTGTTTGTAGACGCTGAAGAATTAGCAAAGGCCTTGTTGATAAAGCTGGTGATAAAACACAGGAACTTGGCTATGCTGAATGGCAGGCTGGCAGCAGGCTCCGATCACAGAAATCCCACATATTAAAATGAGATAATTCTTGACATTTAATTCTCTTATTCTCTCCTCTTCTGTGTGAGAGAAAACAGAAATATTGAAGGGAAAAAAATAGGAAGCAGACATACAGTAATCTCACAAAGAAGGTAGGAGCTTGTGTGGGCAAGATTGGAAGAGCCCTAGATCAAACTGTTTGAGATTTGTCTTGATTTTTGTGTCTTGCACTGAAGGCCTTGTATTTTAGAAGTCAGAGCATGCACAAATTCAGTTGGAAATAATAAAAATGTGCAATGCATAGAAATTTTGCCTGAGATCTGCCCAATTTTGGCAGTTAAAAAAAAAAAAAAAGAAAAAAAAATCACAAAATTGTTAGGCCAATTTGAAGACATTGTCCCTATTTTTTCACTGCACTTTCCTGTCAGTAACCTGGATATAGATCCAAATCTAACTTGAAGTTTAACTTGATGTGTTCTTGTGTGCCTACAAATTACCAGTCATATTATTCTAAAACACAGAGATTCTCAAGCTTAAAAATGGGTATTTGCTGAGGCCAGGATTTCTGTTATGAACAAACCAGAGATTGACAAATGACTGCAAGGATAAGAGGAAATCTAACAAGACAATAGCAGCTCTCTAGAAAGCTTGGCAGTGTTTAGTTGTAGGTCAAAACAAACTCTGTGATTCCGTAAGTTTTGCTACCAAAGCAGGAAAACAGTGTGGCTGTGATGAAGAATTCCACAATTACCTATGGAGATAGGGGAGGAGAGACCTGGAGACTGCAGAATCTCCTTCACATAGGCATCAGGACTGGATTTTTCCGGGTCCTTTTTATACGTTTCTTATTTTAAAGCTAGCTGAAGCCTTATTATTTGTTTTTTGATAAGGTGTTAAAAAAAATGCACTTTTTTCTCCAGAGAAAATCTTATGCATATTTAATTGATAAGCAAAACTTATTTCTTGTCACTCCATGCACACAGGGTTCACCTAACAATTTTTAAGAAAGCAAACATTTCCCTGGGATGCATCCCAAAGCAGAAGGCCTGGTTTGGACCAAAGGTACATATAGCCTTGCAGCAGCCTGCTGGTAAAGGGAACTCAGAGATTTTTTCCTTTAGATCTTAGAATTTAGCTCTGGCACTCCTTTAGCTTTTCCTATGTTTTTGAAGGAAAAAGTGAGACACTGTTTTGTTTTGAAGTAGCAGGGGAGGAACTTCCTCCCCTTCCCACCATACATGAGAAGAATCACAGTTGGGGCCGACGATTAGAGGCCCCCATGAACGCTGGAGCCTTTTGCACCTTGAAGGTGCCACCAAGATGCCCACGGTGTTTTTTCAATCCATGTGTTTTCATGGCTGTGTCAGAGATGTTACAAACCTCGACATGTGACTTATGCAGCAATACCACGACTTCACACCAAGTCTGGTCACCCAGGGTGAGAAGCAGCACTCCTGCCCTCTAAATTTGCTGTTTTAAAGGTTCATGGAACTCTCACCACTGTCTGCTTCTCACGGGGTGTCATGGTTCTGCCCTTGTTTCTTTGAAAGATAAAAAACGCTTAAAAGAACACTTGCATTTTTCCTTGCAAGAGCTAAACTTTGGAAGTGAATCCATCATGAGGAACGCTTTGGCACCCTCACTACCATTCTGATCCCGGCAGCGTGCACAGTTGTATCCTTGCTGTGCCATGACACCTGCAGAGCAGCTGGAACAGGTTACTGCTACAGCAAGGAGCTGTACAGCAGCAACACTCGCAGAATATGTAATTTCCACAAAGCACAATTTTAAAAGGGGAAGAAAAAGGGGAAAATACACTATCCTGTGTGCACTGGCCCTCTATGGGACATAGTTTGTTCATTTCTGAACCGAGCATGGGAAAGAAATCTTTCTGCCTTATTCTAGAATTTCCACATTTCTTACTCATTATGACAAAGACTTTTCATTTAATAAGCTCTTTTGCCCTGCATCAGAAATCACTCTTTCTCCTAAAGAAGGAGGAGTGGGGGCAGGCATTTTCTGTGCTTTTTATTGAGTAAGCCACATGTAGAAAGATCTGAATAATCTTTGGAGGGGAAAAAAAAACCAAACCAGGACATGAATTTCAGAGCATGTGCTTTTGTGTTATTCAATATGACTGATAGAGAAGGATAAGGTTGAAGTTCAAGGCAAGTATGGAAAGCAATTTCTCTCTGCACAGTCACAAATAAAATGAGTCACAGCTCTATAGGATTAAATTAATTAAAGATGGATCTTGTGCTTGATGCTAGTTTGATAGAACCAGAGTTTGTAGTGGTTGTATCATGAACATAAGTGGATATCTCTAGTGGCTAGCTAGTATTTTCTTTATACTCGTGAGTGTTTACTATAGCACACAAATGCTAACCGGTTTTATCACACAGTCATTATCATATCTTCTTCCCTTTCTCTCCACTCTTCAGGTGTTGCTGCTACAAAATGACTTCATTTCAATTAGGAATTCCATTTCCTTCAAGGGGCTACTGAAGGAACAGCCACCTGTAATGCGTGCTGTTAGACTTCAGCTGCTCTCTTTCTTTACAATAAGATCAGTGTTTTTAAAATCCATGTTCAAAATTGCAAGCATTAGAGGAGTACTTTTCATATCAAAAACAAAAAGGAAAAATTACACTGTCTCTGGAAAATTTAGTTCTTAGGACACTCAATATATGTTGCAAGAAAAATCTAAAATTACTTTAAAAAATAAAAAGTTAAAAATATATCAGACTTTCCATTCAGTGTAAAAGTGAAAAATAGCAATGAAGTACTACGAACTTTCTGCGTTGCTGTTGAAAGTGAAGGCATTTCATTAAGCATGGTGTAAAGATCACAACTGCTTATCTAGGGGACAGTGACAAGAAACCAAACCCAAAACAACTTTCAAACTACTTTTAGGGGGCAGAACTCTAGTTTCTGTGTAATATCATGGAATAAAATGATTTTTTTTTTCTTCACATACATAAAAAAATCCATTTGAGAACAAGCATTCCAACTGTACCTTAGCATCAGTTCCTAAGTAACATTAAGGGGATCTGGCATTTGGAAGGTTAATTTTCTTATCAAAACTATACAAAATCCTAATTTTGCAGAGTAGCAATTTGGAAAAAAAAATCAGCAATGGGAAAATGTTGGTTATGCAGCACTAGACATTCAGTACTCAGGGGATCAATTATAAAAACACTCATTCAGCTATTTCTATTCAAATGAACACCTGAAGAGGAGGTCTCAATGGTTTTAAAAGTGTGTGGATATTAGTGGATAAATGTTAGTCCAATAAAAGAGATCATCATCTGCTATTTGTGTGCATTTAAGTTGACACTAAAAAGATCTTTGTGGAATATTGCTGCTTCTTTTTCTTTTTGTGTGTGTGCATCTTTTATCTCATATTCCCTTAACACTTTGTGAACTGAAGAAAATAGACCAAATGAGCTGTTCTTTAAGATTAAAGGGGTAGCATTTAGTTGAACACACCTGAATGTGGAAGGAGTCTATTTTCCTCACACTTATGAATATGTAATGATGTGCTTGGAGGCACAGTCACGAACCCCTAATAAGAATGCACGAGTCTGTGTTTGAAAACAGACATTTGCATTTGCCCTCTGGTCACAGTACATGGGTCATTCTTATTCAAAAATTTATTTGCTTTATTTTTCTATTCCCCCTCCCTTTCCTGCCCACCTCAAAATATTTTCTCATTTCTAGGTTTTGTTTAGAGAAAAATTTAAAAGAGAGGGCTAAATCCCTCCAGAATGGTCAGGATTCAATTAGAGTGAGCTTATTCAGTGATATATACATTTATTTGTGCAAGTGAAAAACTCCATTGTCTGCTTTGAAGAAGAAGCGTTTTTCAGTCTCACAAATAGGTTTGCTTTAGCAAAAGATTTTGGCAGGATTCAGGTAGAAACAAAAAGAAAATCCCACATAGGTGTGTAACACAACATTTTAAAAAGTGAAAATTGGGAATAAGGTAATAAAGTGATCTAGACAAGGGATATATTTCATAAATTGCATAAATACTTCAGGAAAGCTACCTCCAAGAAAGAAACAACAAAGCATCTTAAATGTTAATACAGGGAGCAATCAGAGTCATGTACCAGACTACCAGTGCTGAAGGCATGGTATTCAGGTGGGGAAGAACAGGCTGTGGAAATTGGTACTTAATGAGAATATTGCATTTCTCTTAAAATTTCGTTTAAAAAGCTATCAAGGAGCTACTACAAAATACGCTCAGAATTGTTGTGGGTTTTTTGCTGCTTTCTAAACAATATAGTAGTTTCAAATTAGACACCAAAGAAGAGTTTGTCAAGAGTTTTTAACTCCCTTTCTTCAGTTCTTTCTCACTCCTTCTTTTTTCCTTCAAAGAAGAGCAAAGGAAAAAGAAGGAAAAATAATAAAAAAGAGAGAGTAAACTTGCAGCACTTTATTCATTATCTGAATAAAAATGATGGAAGAATCAGACCTGTTCACTCAAAAAAGAAAAAGAAAGAAACAAACAAAAAATCACAAAGAAGTCCAAGCAAATTCATTTGCAGAGAACAGAATTACTGAGCTACCACAAATCACAGTAAACAATTTCAGCTGCTGGCCATATTAAAGATTTCACCATCACTTTGCTAAGGGTCAGAGAAGTTAAATATCCATCCTAAAGCACGGAAGGATTTCAAAACATTCAGAATAAAAGTTGTAAGTGTGATCTGTAGAGGTGTTTGGGCTGGTTGCTGCTGAGGCAGCTCCGGGTGGGTGTCCGGGGCAGAGATGCCCTCCCACTGTAGGTGTGCAGGGACCCTCAGAGCACAGGGCAGCACGCGTGCACACACAGACACTCACACAGAGCCGAGCCGAGCACACTTCACTACACATTTCCTGGATGTTACATTACTATCACAAGTGTGACTTTGGTAAGAAAAAAGAGCCTATTGTGACGGCAGCCGCAGCCGCCGAGCAGCCCATTATTTGAGATCTAACAGTGACACCTGCAGTTGAGCCGCACACACTGACACAAACATCTCCCTTAGAGAAGCAGAGCCCTGGTTTTGAACTGTACGCATCTCCTCCTTAATTATCCTCGTGTACCTCAAATTTGCCTCTCCCACTGGCAGCACAATCAGCTTCCACACCAGCATGAATCAGCTTTTCCACTTCGAAAGCAAGCAGCCTGCCATAAAGTATATAAACAGCCCACAAAATCTTCCTTGAGCTGTTTGGTGGGAGTAGAGCTGCCCATGCATGTACACACTCACAGATCTCTCCTCCACAAACAGGCGTTTCAGAAAAACCACCTGCATGTCGGAAAGGCTCATCTCCGTGTTTCAAAGATTTAATCACTTTTCTGCTAATTGCAATATAAAGCATTACATTTGGTATGAATAAAGACCAGATAACCTGGCGATTTGGATGAATCCCCTTTGTCATCACTGCTCCCCCCTTGGTTTTGGTTACCAGCTGGTGAGCATCTGTAATGTGGTCATTCTGTCTCTCTTCACTCCCAGATAATCCAGGAGTTTTCACAGTTTCACCATTATTTAAAGCACTTTGTTTTGTTCTGTTTGTTCGTTTGCTTTAAGAGAAACAATGCTGTACTTTAATTGCTGCTCTGAAGGCTACTTTTAGAGGCCTGACTCTCCAGTTAAAACAAATAATATGTAAAGGTCTATATTTCATTTTTTCCTTTTCACTATTACCACAGTTCACTGCTTTTTCAGCTTCTTCAATATACTAGAAAACAAGCTCCTCTTTCTCTCTTAAAAGCAGAAACTACAACTATAATGTCTTCTTTGCTGTAAGATGATTTTTTATATCACCAAATCTTTTGACCCACTACAACAGTTTCTAACCGAGATCAGTTCTAGTATTTCATACAAGCACAGTACGAATTTGGTTTTAATTTATAACTCTTGGAGATACTTCTTTTGTCATGTAAGCTTTTAGACCTCAGATATAAACATGTGTTCACTTGAAAAAAAAGATTTCTTTATAACTTTTGTCAATATTCTGCTGATTGCTAGCTCAGTACCAGATGTGCTATGCTTAATGGTGCATATACAAGAAGCATTCCCTAATCCCTAAATGAACTTCCTATCTCTAAATATATACAGGATAAGCTATCTAAACTCAATTTAGCAACTATGCTATTAAATCTACCAGAACCAAAGAGTGAAAGAATATTGTTAAAGACAAGTGCCTGTTAGCAAAAAACCAAAGAATCCTCCTGAAACAAAACATGGCTAACCATAGATCAAAATCAATCAGACATAGATTAATTTCTCCTATCAGGGCATCTTGAACCCCCACATCTTCATTTCACAAGTGCATACACCCAGTTTTAAATGCCTCTTGTTTTGTTAGCACCACACTCTGTCAGTCACAATTTGCTGCAGAGAAATGAGTTGTCATCAGATCAGACTTTTTAACTGCATATGAATGCAGATGGATCCATTATGGGATTTAAGAGAAGTGCACAAAAAAAAAAAAAAAAAAAAAAAAAAAGGTGTCATCTGCTGGTTGGATTACAGCACCTGGATTACAGCTTGTGCTTCCTGCTGCATCACCAGTTCCCTCTGTGACCCTGGGACACAGGCTGATACAGCTCCTGGATACCTTCACTGATGAAACTACAGCATTTTCACCTTCATCCACAGCCAGACACTCCAGCCTGGCCCACCAACTCCTCAGCAATAACCCCTCCTGCCCCTGGACTTCTGCAGAGGGGAAGGCAGGGGATGCTTGGGACAAAAGGGAAGAAGGCCCATTTATACTTCTGATGTCTCCAACACCCCTAATTTAATAATTCCCTGACACAAAAAAAACTGGACACATCTATTTTATTCCACACAAGAGTTTCTTAAAATAGCTCACTATCTGTGAAGACAACAAAAGCAAGAAAGTAGACAGGAAACAAGAAGGGGCAAGTTACACTACACTCAGGCCCACAAAAGAGATGACTCCTGATGTTTTCTGCCTATTGGATTTTATTTGCTATGGTGGATAACGCCACCACAGTTCAGAGGGTTCTCTTCTACTTTCCTGCACTCCCTTATCCCCTCTTATTTCTCCTTCCTTCACCATGAAGAGTGCCCAGTACCAGTTGTATACAAGGGATCTTAAAAATCTACTTTTTCAACCCTTGGGACTGAAAAGGAGCACAAGAACTTTTAGGTTTGCAGACTTTGATCTAAACTATAACAAATTGTTAAGCAAAATGGTTCACTATCTTCTCAGAAAAAGTTGCACCTGGAAGAACAGAATCTCACATCAGTACAAAAGGAGAGTTCTGGTTTGGAACCAGAGAAATGGATGAAAAGTTGTCACAGAGGTGCACATTCAAGATTCATTTTGTGGCATCTGCCTATGTTTTCCCCCACTTTTGTTCATGTTATTGTCTTACCTTGGGAGAAGTGTTACAAAATCACCACGTTTTAAAAAAGAAAAAATAAAGAAAGCAAGCAAGAAA
Organism: Monarcha castaneiventris obscurior; assembly: GCA_026261815.1. Taxonomy (NCBI): domain Eukaryota; kingdom Metazoa; phylum Chordata; class Aves; order Passeriformes; family Monarchidae; genus Monarcha; species Monarcha castaneiventris. Next base: position 14,037,741 of record JAMPIT010000894.1, read on the forward strand.
GAAAAGAGAGGGGAAAAAAATCGAGGGGAAAAAAATCTAGGGGAAAAAAACCAAGGAAAAATATAATTTTAAAAGAAAAGGCTATGCATATGCAAAGTTGATTCAAATGCTTTCAGATTGCGCCATAGAAAAGCTGTGGCCTAGTTTTGGAAATACATATTTCACTTTATTTTGCACACAGCTGGGTTTATATTGGCACTCACACTAATATGCAAAATGCAGTATCTTATATTCATGAATGACTCTTTATAAAATGCCAGGAGGGCACCTGCTTTCTTTTCTTTAAGTCTATATCATGACAAAGAAGCAGCCTGTATTAATGGCCAGCTTCCAGCTCTGACCACAGCCTGGAGGGATTTATGCCAGCTGTACACAGGTTTGGAAGTAAACAACATGCCCCGGTCAAAAGGAGTTTCTTACACTCCACGGAAAAAGACTGCTAATGAGATGCAACGGACTGGAGGAGGGAGCACACGGCAGCACTGACTGCAGGGAGCTCTCACAAACAAGTCTAGGAGCTCTCAGATGTGCTGCATCCTGCTCCTCTCCACGGTGTAAGTCCAGTATCTTATCTGCATCACCCAGCCCTTGCAGCATTGCTGCAGACATGGTAGCCAAACACCTTCCCATTCTGGTGGTTCTCAAGGCTCAGGCTCAATAGGTTCCAGAGCATTCGGCAAACTAATAAAAGGTACCCTGGCCAGTAGTAGGTGCTGGCATTTCTTTCTTTTCAAATAGATGTATCATGTCTCAGTGGTTTAGAAGGAAGCCTATTGAAACTACATCATATCTTAAGAAGTTGCTTTGTCTGCCATCCAAATCTGAGAGGATCTGTGTGCTTTGAACTTCAGATCATGATGCAAAACTCATCTCTCAGGACTTTTCCCCCCAGTCAGAAGAACATACATGAGACAGCTTGATAGAGATTTTTCTTTAATGTACAGTTGATTAAACATGTACTTAAGAAAAAAAGTATTTCTAAATGAGATGTAGACAACAAACATTACATAAATTTAATAGACATTTGTGCAGATAATTAGAACTTCAAATCAGAATTTTGAAAATAAGATTGATGTATACTCATTATATGGTTGTGTTAAAAAAAAAAGTTAGATATTCAATTCTAGCTTACAAACTGGAGTTGGTCAAAAAGATACTAAAATCTTTATTCCTTTCACTATACTCTGCAAGATTATTCCTACCATGTGCTTTCTGGGTCTCATTTGGATTAATTCTTTTCCTGACTAAACAAAGGCCATCACAATAATTTTGGTGTGCTCTTTTGAGTTAAGCAAAATATCTAAGGTCAAATCAGTCTGAGTTTGCACAGGATGTTATTGACCTAATAGCTTTCCATCATTACTGCACTGCACTTGATATACTGTTTAATTGCCAGACCAGAAATGGCTGTGTTTCACTGGGTATCAACCACTGTATTTTGCCAAGTGTAAAAAGAAATTGAAAAGTAACAACAAACACAATGCAGTTATAATAAACCAAGCCTGTGTATAGTATTACATCAAATTCCCTAACCAAACCTTCAAGAAAATTATATGAAGATAGAACTGTATCTGTGATCAGTTCTTCAAGAAGTTCCCAAGTACTTCCACTTCCCAACTCCAGATTTAAGCTATGTCCCTATTCCTGCATCAGGAATAGGCAGAACCAAAAAGCAAGAGAATCACTGACTGGAGAACAAAAGTTGTTAAATGGAGCTGTGTTCACACATTTACCTTTGTCTCCCAAGGCCCCGCAGCAACCTACAAAATGCTTGTCGCCAAATGCTTTGCCATTTTCAGCAAGTATCAGAACAACTGGAGGTGTTTATTCCTGGGCCAGTACACTGCATATAAAGTATGAATCTTCCTGCAGAAGCTAATTTGTAACTGCTTGGAGATCTCCCTCTGCAGTCTGCACTGCAAGGTGCGAGTTTAGCAGCAGAGCATCTGCAACAATCTCTTCAGAAACACACAGAGTTGGGATGCTGTTCACTTGTTCTTATTGATGCAGAAAGCAAGAATTTATTGATGAATTAAGTTATCACTGAATTAACTAGCAGCATTAACTATTCTTCTACTAGCAAGAAGATTCAAACCAGAGCCTACAAGCCTGACGCATCCCAAAAGGACATTTAATGCACTAAAGAACTATGAGAAATAAAGTCACCCTGCTCAAAGCAAGACCAGTGTCCTGTGTGAAGGTAAAGCTCTCACGTGATGCACCATTTTGTACATACACTCTTTCCACATACTGTAAACTGCCAGTCAGATTTCTGCATTTTTCAAACTAGCAGCAAAAGTAGGTACATGCTGTGTTCAGGTGACAAGGTAGTTCCAATAAAGTTCTTATGAGAAAGAAACCATTGCAAGTACTAAGCTTAAGGTCCTCTGAGATCTATCTCCATTTTTGTTTATTTCCTCATCCCTCTTTCATATTCCTGCTAGTCCCATTCTTAATACGTAATGTTTTTAAAGGGTTGAACAGCATCTTCTTGGATGCAGATAAGCAAGTCATGAAGAGACATGTTTTATATGCCTTAAGAGATATTAGGTAAAAACAGGAAATATTAAACACAGAGAACTACAGTTTTGAGTCGTGACTTTTTTTTATTACTAGTTAATTCTTTCACTGGGCTAGTTGCACCAGACATAATTGTTTTTGGAAAGAGTAGGAACAATTTAGTATTGTAGAAAAGCTCTAGTCACTGTCAGAATAGAAATTGCAATTAGGGTGCTGTATCAGTCTTTCCCCGTGTGAAAGTCTGGTTGTTGTTTGCATTTATCTGGGAGAATCTGATTTAACCCTAGCAATTGCAAAGGGGAGTCAGGCAGCCAGTCTTCCACCCCTTAGCTCCACTGCTGAATTAGCAGGCGACCTTGCACACATCAACTACTCTGTATCTTCATTTACTCATCTAAACCACACCTATTGTATTTATTTAGCTCACAGGGGCATCAACAGGCTTAATTAATGTTTGCAAAAAGCTTTGAGATCATCAGATGAAAGGTCCGAAATATTTTAAAGTCAATGAGAAAAAAATGGCTAGGTGCCAAGAGAGTCAATTGGACAAATGGCTTCTCCTATCAGTATTGTCCATATTTCAGTTTCTAGTTTATCAGTGGAATATACACGGCTGTTTAAATAAAGTCTCACGCATGTTCCACTGTGTACAGAACCAGCCATCACAGTTTGTAGATCTGAAAACAGTTAGAAAGCTGTAAAAGAACGCTTGGGAAGACATATATTTCAACTCCAACACAAAAGAAGTCCTTTCTCCAGAGTGTTCCTATACTCTATAGAAAAACTCCCAGTGGCAGTTAGCAGCACATACATGGAGTTTAGTATTTTTATATACTGTAATTTTTGGATCAGTGGACACTGAGAAGCATCTTCCCTTGACTGTTTTATGAAGAAGAGCTTGAATTTAATATCTGCAGGCATATAACCAGTGCTTAAATAAATAAGAAACTCCCCTTTCCCTAAGGATCCTAATGCTATAGCATCTAGGTCATTGCTATTAACCTCTTCCCTAAGGATTTAGAAATAAATCCAAGATCCCAAGTAAACTCTATTCCTCAGCTGACTGCATCCCCATCAGATGACACTGTTTTCAGAATTTTTCTCCTAATCTGGTGATAAGTAGTTTTAGCTTAGAATTGCTCACAGAAGAGATCTAAGATACTGCAACACTGTCCTTTCCAGACAGGACCAGGCCAGCTGAAGATGGACTTGCTCAATTCATGGCATATTCCCTCCTACCCACCCCAAAGCCAAGCCCATCTTTTGTATTCATAGGTTTTTACTGCAACCTGTCTCTCAGAAACAAAGGTTTTAAACATGGCCATGTGGGAACTGCTGTGTTAACATTTCCCACAAAAATACATGTGAAGAGGCCAAACTTTGGATACTTCATGGTGACTCTTACAGAGACAGGCTAGGACAATGAGATAAAAGATGTGCATAGCAAGCAAAGCATTATTACCAATTGTTCAGCATAGCACACATTAACAAAATTCCCCACTAGGTTTAGTTTTTGCAGCCTCAGTTCAGTCCCCCATGCAGAACAGAATAAAGTAGGAGGAGTTATTTCAAAATACCAGGACTACTTAGAAGAGTGCTGGAAGTGAACAACAAAAAATTGGAAGGTGTTCAGAAGATCTGAGGGAAAATGGGATCACCATAGGGGGCACACCTTGTGTGCTAGTATAGGAGTACTGACACTTGTTTCTGGAGTAAGTCAGCCAGTCTACAACTAGCTGTCAAAATGACAGAAGAGTCCCTCTGTTACTTCCGGATTTTCTTCTGTGGTGTTGCACAGGCTGACCCACAAAAGGTGGTGAATTTGAACTTCCACTCTTGTCTTAGGCTAACATCTATATAAAACAAGGTAGTGCTGCTGCGCAGTGGTGGAGCAAAGCAATGCCTCCTGCTGCTCTGACATACATTAGAAAACAACTGGATTTGGGGGTTTTTTTTCTTTTTAATAACAGAGAAATAGAAATGGTAGGTTCTTTTTGTATTTTCTATGTAAACTACACTTCAAAATCAAGTTGGCCTTAAAAAAAATAAAATCCTTTGCAATTACCGCTGTGAAGAACCTAAATGCAAACCATGAACAGACTCACACAATAATGTCTTCTCCAATTTTCAGACATATGCTTCCATATGAAAGCAGCTAGAGCTTGGACATCTAGAAAATTTGTAAGTTGAACACGAGAAGCCAGTCTTCCAAAGACATCCTCAACACCTTCACTGGTTTGGTTTACAAGATGAAATAGACCACAGATCTACATCTGTAAGGAAAGGATTAATAACGCTTAGAGTACGTGCCTTAAACACTTGCTCAGTGGTGAAAGTTGCTGCAGAAAACATTGACCCTTGTGGAGAAACTTGTTGCAGAAACAAAGAAGTAAAGTTTCAGTTTTGGCATTGCAGAGGCAGGACCTAACCTGCTAATTTTGGCAGTAACCTTCTACTGTGTTGTGTCATAGGACAAGTGGAAAACTGCACAAGCAGGGTCATAAATAGGACACTTGACTTTGGGGGTATTTGCCTTGTAAGATCCCCAGAGCAGGCCCCTGATGACCACCAAACCAAGACCAGAACATGTGCAACAATAAGATCCCACCCTACCTTCACCTTGTGCTAATGAGGGAGTGTAGAAAAGTGACTCAGGGAGTGAACTGGGCTGGACCTGCCACCACAAAGGGGACCCGGGCACTGAAGGACCAACAGGACACGGCTGGATCCACAGAGGTGACCATTTCCTGCTCGCTCTAACTTTCTCTTTTCCCTACATGCTTATCGTTAGCAAATAAAATCAGTATTGTCAAGCCACTACTTGGTCTCATTTGCACCTTAATTTGCAGAGGACTTTCACATCAAATCATAGCAACATCTTCAGTGTCTATTGTCAGAAGCTGAAAAAGGGAATAGCTAAAATTTATTTTCAGATAAGTTACACTCAATATGCATCACACCAATGTATCAGTGAGCTAGAAAGCCTGCAGACCATATACAAGCAAACAGAAAGAAGAGGATAGGATTAAGTAGCTGATGATCAGAATGGCAAACAGACAGAGCTTTTAGGATCTAAACCTCTATTTTTCCTGGGGGAAAACCACCAAACGTGGGTCTGTGTGTTTAAGTAGTTTTTTTTTTTTAAAGGCAAAATAGGACACAGTGTGTCTTCAAATAAGAACAGCACGCAGTCACTCAATTTTGTTGTTTTCCTCTATTGGAAGACTGTTCTAATACCATGCATGGGAACCTTTCCTCCTTCATGTTCCTTAGAACTAATTTACAGCTGGATATAAAGATGATATATCTGTTACAAAACAAAGATTGGAAAAGTAGCATATGAGTTTCAAGTGGTGTGTGATTCATGCCTACAGGAGAATCCAATGGAACAAAGTATCTACTATATGAAAATGCCCAGACATTCTCAAATGCTAACAGTCAGTCTTTGTGAAACGTCTGATAATGACTAATCTCATTTCTTATATAGAAAAATTGAAGCAAGGAGTCACTAGCCCTGTCAAGGTCACACATACCCAAGTCAGGATCAGAATGTAGGTTTGTCTTTGCTGTGAGCCAGCCTTTCAAAAATCTGCTTCGAACTACCATAGTGTTCGAAGTGTGTTTGCTGACACGTTATATAATACTTCTTACAGAGAAACACAAAAATTGTTTCACCTTTAAAATAATATGCACATGTCCCTTTTCATTTTGAAGGAAATAAACCACTAGAATTATTTCATAGCAGGAAGCATCAAAATGAGGTGTTAACAGCTAAAGAACGTGCTGATGACATGTGACGTTGATGGAATGCACAAGAATGGACAACTCATTCCCATAACTCTTTGAAAGTTTTTGATGTTGCCAGGTAAGGCATGTTTCATTCAGTTTTGACACATAACAATGGGTGCTGAAAATAAAAGTTAGTGACACAGGAACACTAAATAATAATAAAAGCTACAGACATCTCTATTTTAAACAAACCTAAAAGCCTACTTCCCTAATGAATGCTCAGATTACCCTTTAAAATATAACAGGCCAGAATGGAAAAGTCAACACAGCACAGTGATTGCAACAACTCAAAGTGTGACTTCCATGCATTTTTAAAAATACAGCTTACAGTTAATCAAACATAAAAGCATTCTTTAAGCATTAAAAAAACAATCCTAATGGTGCTAGATCAAACTTGCATTTTGACTTTATCTGCAAAGACAGAACATATGGTGTGCTTCTGGCTAGACAGCTCCTATTCAGAGCAACCACTGCTGAGGTTATCGACCAATTCCTTACACCTTCAGAACAAACGTAAATGCAAGTGTGAGTTTGCTTACATCCCTACATAAAAAAACCCCAAACAAAACAAAAAAAACAAAACAAAACAAAAACAAACAAAAAACACCCCCCACAACAACCAAAAAAGTCTTCTTTGGTCAATTAATGTACATACTTGAGATTTTCCAAAATTAAGCCTGCATTTTCATGGAACAAACTTTGCCCCCTTTTTTAAAGTAGCCTAAGTCAAGATGAAAAGTATAAAAAATGGGAAAAAATTCTTTGTGCCTACATCAACTACTAGAAAAATGCTACTAATTAAACACTTTTTTACTATACAGCAATTACTATATGATTTCATCCCTATTGAAGTCAAAGGCTCATTGAACAGAAGCAGCTCTTTTCTTAATGTTTTGCTGTTTGAGAAAGAATACATAAAGAATGGATTTATTAATTCACTAGTAAACTACTAAAAAAAAAAAAAGTGAAATTATGTCCGGTGGGAAATATCCTAGAAAAAGTCTATACTAGTATTTGCACAATTTGTCCACAGAAAATGATCTACCACCTCTTAAAATGCAATCAGACCAAAAAGATTGATCTTTTTCCCATAAATACATTCAAAAGCAAAACACTGAAACAGCTTAAGGCATTTTTCTTGATTCAGTTTGTGAGGATCTTTTTATCTTACTACCTACAAGGACTAGATGCTACAAGAAAAAAAAATACTCCCAGTTGAGATACTGCATTTAGTGATCAGAGTGATCACTAGTGAATAGAAAATCCACACACTGTTCTGGGTGATGCTAAGAAACAGTAGGAACAATCACTACTAACTCTAAAATACTGTGTGAGCAGATGGCCTGAACTATCAAACATTTTATCAGTCTCACTGTTTTTTACATTGTAGAGGGATAAAACTTACAGATGATAAACTGTGGCTGAGACAATGAATGCTTCCATCCATCATCCTGGGCTTCTTATTCCAACCATGTGACTGAGTTGAACCAAGTTTATGAGATCTGGGCAGGAGATTCCTACGGAAGCTAGTATTTAGATTGAGTGCATGTATAACTCATTTATTCCCCACAAAAGCAAAAAATGTTAATTTTAAGAATCCCCATTTCACTTCATTGAACCAGACAATGAAATATTTTAAAAGGCCTAGGAGATCATTCTCAAAAATTCCAGCCTTTATATCACTGCTGAAACTGTGTTTATTATCAAGAAGACATCAAGTTTTTGAAAAATTGTGTGCTGATCCTAAAGAAGAGAAATCTCACTTTAAGAGCACAAGCTCAAAATGTAATTGAAATCCTTGGTACAAGCTGCAGCTCCTCTCCCCACGCGCTGAACAGGCTTGGCACAGCGTCCAGGCATGGCCGGCTCTCTGCTGGGGGCAGCATTCTCGGCTGTGAAGGCAGAGCGTGCCCTCTGTCACTCATGGCGAGCAGTCCTGTCCAACTGTCTCTTTTCGACAACTTTATCATCAATCTCTTTATTAACAGCTCCGCTGCAGACTGAGAACGCAAACAAGGACAGCGCGCATGCCAGATTTCTGGAAGCACACGGCACGAGACACCGCTCAGGGCACGGGGCGGGGAATGCTGGAGCAAAAGACAGTGCAACTCTTCCACGTTGTTTTAAGAAATATCATATTTACTTAGAACCAAATTTCTGTTTGGGGAGAGATGGGGAGAGAGGCAAGTTGTTTCTCAAACATCAAGGATTGCCCACCTGGACTCCAGTATTATCTTTATGCTAGAAGTGCCTGGTCAATAAAGGGTACTTGATCTAACATTCCATTCAACTTTAATAATTTTATATGCTTTAGGTTAGTTTTTTTACCCTAACTTGAACCAAGTGCCACAGAAATAACCTTAGATGAACTGAACACATATGATGTGTAGACTTTAGGCACGTAAAAATTTACTTAAGTGACCTTATTCAGGCAATTTACTTCTAAAAATACAAACGGGTAAGAGGAATGCTAGATCACAAATAGAGCAAAAATGGCATTTGCACTTGTAGGCTGTCCAGTATCTGTGTGGGCCACAGTGATCATGGGGCAGTTTAAATGCATTGGTTAACTTTTAAGTTAAATAAATAAATGCAGCTTTTCCTGCCTAATAAGCTGGGGCTTTTATCACTTTATGTCAACAGAAATTTTCCTCTTTATCCTTTCCTATTACTTTCCTGGCTCTTATTTAGAGACAGTAATTTATTGCAAAACCAAAGCTTAATAATATCTACATACACCATAAAGTATTTTTTCCCAACCATTGCTATACCCTTAAATTTGTTTAAAAGTTCAGTAGAGTCTATGAGGTAAAAATTTGATATAGTATGCAGTACATTTTTCATTCTTAGTTTATTTTAAACATTGCACTGAACAGATATCATAAAAATACTGAGGTAATTAAGATATCCAGACTTGCTCCACAGAACCTGTGATCTGGTTAATTCACTAAGTGTGGAAGGCAGAAAAAAACGTTACCTGAAGACAGCATTCCAGAATTCAGTTAGAACAATAAAAATATACCTAAACTTTATTTAGAAGAAAAAAAATCCTTAGTTTAAATAACCAAAACACAGGTGGACAGTCCAGCAGTGGTTCACCATATTATCTCTCTCATAATAAAACAGGCCCTCTGAAGTTTGCATTCTTTTGGTGATAGCTTTAGGTGTTTGTAGATATTTCAAATTATTAGTTTGAACTTTGTAGATGTATCCAACTGCATCTGCCTCTACGAACAAAACCAAGATGGTTTGCTTCTATTGAACCAGACACTTAATTCTACTATAATTATTAAACTAAAATCAGTTTATTACTGACATTTTTCCAATATGAATACTGGATCTATAAAAAAAGTGAACCTACCAAGTATTCACTAATGTATGTGCATTCAGGCATTTCTGACTGTACCATCGAGACCTGCATAATAAGTGATGAAATTTGGTAAGTATTGTTCAGCCACAATGATAGCAAAGAGCGATGAATCATAGCAAAGGTACTTCACTAGTGTGCTCATAAATTTACATAAATGATGCCAGCATCACTAAAACATACAGAATACCTTTTGTAGAAATGCACACAATAATATCTCTTATGAGGATAAACATATTTTGCTTCCTCCGTAACTATCACAGTAGTTCTTCATGCATTTAAGCATAGGTTCTGGCTCAGAATCAGTATCATGTGTGTTACTGAATTACTTTTGGTTATTCTAGATGCTGAAGAAGTGTTTCATCTTTTACTGTCAATAAAATTCATTCTCCCATTAAGGTACATTTACTAACAATTGATATTCATTACTACTCAGTTATCAGATACTTGTAGCTACAAGTTTAAAAAACCTGTGGTTTAAGAAAAACACAAAACAAAAACAAAACCCCTAAAATTAAGAAACGCACTAAGAAGTGCATTTAGTAAGAAGTGGCATGCACACATACTACCTACAGAAAGGAAGCACAACTTTAGCTAGAACTCATCAACTCAAATGTCTGATTCCAATCAGTACGTCTAAAGCCATCTGTTAAACCATGGCTTATTAATGTTAATTATTCTGGCTACAACAGTAATTTTCAGCTTCTTGTTTGCAGATCCTTATGAGTCAGTGAACTTAATTCAGGAGGTTGATGATGGGCAACTAAGAAAAGCTATTGAAACCTATTGCCAGTAGACTGAAAAACATTGAACAGAAATCTGTGTATCTGCTTGCAGACTTTTATTGGTCAGAGTAAAGAAAAGACGAATTAAAGCCATAAATAACATCATCAGCTGTGATGAAGGGGAGATGTGGTGGGCAGGATATAACGATGCTGAATCTGTTTTAAACAAGACAAGCAACTGCATGCTGTGAAAAATATACACAACAGAAAGGTTTATTGTTTTAGGCAGGGCAATTATAATATGAAGACCATAAGCACCAGTGGTTTTAGCAGTTAAAGAAATTTTAGTCAAAAGGAGACTACTTATTAAAGTTACTCATATCAAGCATTTGGAGGATTGGGCTCATGCTGTTACAAAGATCAGTCAAGTGATGCACAGGTACTTGTAATTTTTACTTTTACTTCAGGACACACTCAAACTTGACAGAAGAGAAATAGTGCCATCTGCTGACATAAAGAACTGGCACTGGCAAGAAAAGCCTAACAAAACTCTTACAGCCAATGTTTTTAAAAAATGAAGTTCAAACTTTTGCAGAAAATAGTGTACCCCCGAACTGTTTAGGCACATGTTTCTTCTAGTTTTTTCTGCTTTCAAGAATTTAGGATGGAGAGATGGAATGGATGCCTTTAAAATGTTTTCTGTGATTTTGGCAACTCTGCCCCCACCAAGTCACTGCACAAGCCACAAACTTTCCCCTTAATAGCTAGAACCCAACATCCTTCTGAGTGTTACTTCCACTTCATATAGCAAACATAAACGAATGTTCACTAAAAAAACATTGTCTACTGTATTTCCTTTAGGCTACACTGTATTTTGCCTTAGCAGAAAATTTAAGAGCTAAGTAAGAATTAAGAAAGTAAAACCATTTAGTCCATTCAGAAAAATCAGACAACCATGGGATTGTGCTGTTTTTTATTGTGTTTTCAATGGAGAAATACATCATCTGTTTACAAAATAGCTCTTGAAAAATACAAGGAGTACAGATACTATAAAACAAAGCAAACTCCAGTCATGAGACACTACGTACATCATGCGAAAGCAACAGTCTGATCTCCAGGTTATGAAAACTAGAATTAAAAAGTCACTATACAGAAAGGTTCCAAGTTTCCAGCTTGGCAAAACTTGGGTGCAGTTACATGAAACGTTTAATAAAATGAAAAAGATTTTCCGATGTGTAAACAAAATGACAAGACTAAATTTGTGCCTGGCAATTTCAATCTAAACTCCATAGCTACACAAAATACACAGACAGCTTGTACACTTCAACTGTTAAGATATAACCTTCTTTGGGGGGTGGACGACAGCAGGCTGCACAGGGCAAGGAAAAGAGAAATATTGTATACTAGACATCTTAGACAAATGGCAAAAAAAAAAAAAACCCTTCAGTTACTGCACAGCCTAAGTAAAAGATAAGCTACACTCTGACTTTGGAGAATTAATTTAGAAGGATAAGGGAAGAGTGTAAGTAATTTAACTTGTAACATGAAAGATGCATGTGTAATAGGATGGAGCACAATGGGAGAAGGGAGTTCGTAAAACATGCTAATCAAAGTATGGGAAGTATGGTTTGACATCCCACATATTTCAGACTTAAGTAATAGTAACATGAAGTTTGTTATCTACATCTGGTATTACTGTTGGTATCCCTCATGTTCCTCAAATACTGCTGTTCTTTGCCGTGAGAGCTTCAGTTCTTTCAAAAGAAAAAGCTGTTACTTTTTTGATAGGACTACAAGAACAAAAAATAGGAGTAAGAGAGCTTACTAGATGTCAAGTGCTTACTAGAAATATGATTTTTAAAAATTTGGTGTTGTTCAGTATGTAAAACTATTTGTGATGAACTATCTAAAAATAAAAAGGTTAAAATTCTTAGGGAAAAATCTTTTTGCCTTTATTTAAAATTTGAATCTTTTTAATGCATATGGGACTTTTATGGAGTGTACAAAAATCATATTTAGTGATTCAAAGGCCATCAAGACAGGTGGTGTATTTCACAGGCACACAATATTTACCTAAACACTTTAGTCATGGGACAAATTTTGAATTTGTGCCTAGAGGCCACAAGGTATTACAACCAGGTAAGGGACATGGGGGAACCCAAATGAGTACATGGCTTGTTTTTATTTTGTATAAATAACTATTGTCCTATATGGTGCATACTAGCTGAAAAAATACTTAAAAAAAAAAAACCCACAAAACAACCCCCAACATTAAATGCAAAAGTTTTTCCCAAGAAATAAAGGGATTTAAAAAAAGGGAATAAGGAGTTCATTAGCTCAAAAGAAAGTTTATTTACTGTTTGATTGCTGATTTGTATGCACCTTAAAACAATCCTATAAATAAAAGTAGACCACATCTTAATCATGTCCCACCGATACCAAAACTTCCCAATTACTTTCTCAACTCATGTCTTATGAGCCCAAGATTTGACACTACATTTTAAAGACTTACTGCTGCTTGATGGCAGTTGAACTAAATATACTATACACTTTGTTTTCAATGTATAGTATCATAGAATTTAATCCAATTTGCAAATTACTACTGTTGAAGAGATTCTTCAATAAAATGAAAGTTTATCAGCTAGAGATCTAAAATTAGTCATACACCAATAAAAAAAGTACATAAAAGTGCATTTAAGGGATTCTTATGCCAGTTTTATCTCAATTTTGAAACAATGCATCAAACAAATTCAATCAGAATGTCAAATATGGCTACAAATAGTGTTCATGTTTTTAAAGGCAGTAATCCTTCGAAATATTTAATGTAACTGTTGCTAACACATTAATTGTACTCCTGGCTTCACATACTAACCTGGACTTCCAATCAAGCGGCGCCTTTAGTCCAGAAAGGGAAGTGCACAAAATATACCTAAATCCATTTGCAATTATGTTCTAGTCTTGCACCCTCCGTTCTCCTTTTTTTTCTAGCATTAGAAGACAACAGGTTGAGTTGGCAGATACTGTTTATGGACCCCTGAGGTGGTTTTTACCGGTTCAATCTCAATTTTATTGAATTCTTGATAACAGGAATAGGATTTGCAGGAAGAGCAGGGATATCTGAAAGGTCTGTACTGGGTGTTTTCTGAAAAGAAAAGAAGTTTGGTTGTATTTTAACTCCGTAAATATAAAAAGAAAAATATTGTAGTAATTGGCATTAACTTTCAAAACAAAGATTTTTAGAAGACTTTTTAGGAATATATGAAGGTAACTACAGATTATAAATAGAGAAGCAGGTATGTCCTTTGCCTACACAGACTTTTTACTAAAGGAAATTAGTACAAGAATCTTTGTGTGCTTTTCCCTTTTTGACAACTGCAAGAAATTAGCAAATCCTGAAGATAAAACTGGGCCTACAAATAACCTGTATTATAGTAAAACATCCATATAATAAGGGTGCTTGATCGGTGACATCTACTATCTGATCTACATGTTTTGTATTTAAATACGCCTTTTAACAATTCAGTGTTAAGTCTCTGCCCTTACAGATGAGTGATGAAAAACAGTTCCCAATGCAAAGTGCATGTCTTCATACATTCATATTCCAGACTGCTGAAAAACTCTTTACAGTCAAATTTCCAATTTTTCGTATTGGTTCAGGTTTGCATGAAAAATGGTATAACAAACTCTAAAAAGGTACTGTATGAATGTGTTAAGAATTCCACCTTGACAAGAACCTGAACACTTTTTTCCCCACTTAAGACTTAAATACCATTCAGCAAAATTATATCTAAAGCAAACAAAAGGAAAAGACAGAAAAGAAACACACTCAAAATTCAGTGAGATTCATTAATATCTCACCTTACAAGCCTCTAAGATTGGGGTGGGTTTTTTTTTTTTTTTAAGTATTTTCACTTCCACTGTGGCACATGATTTGCCATCCCAATAAACCAGTTATTATGCAATACTTCACATCATTTATAATAAAATGTTTTCTTATGTTACAAATATTAAAAATTTATACAAGGTACATTTGATACATGTGGAAAACTATATTAAAATGACTGCTCTTAATTGCTGCTTTATTAAAAACAAATCTATCAAGTAAACACTGACTGATACAGTAGCAAAGCACAAAGCAGTAAGGACCCATGGCAAAATAGCTCTGAACCTCGCATCACCCCTGCCCCGAGTAACCCCCTGGTTGGTGCTGATCTGCAGTTTGACATGTTTCTATTTTCTGCAGCATGGGCAGTGTTTTAAACAAAGCCAACAAGAACACCGAAAAATGACAGAAGAGGCTCACCATCCTTTCGTAGTCTCCAGATTACTTTTGCTAAAGCAACAACTACAGAATCTGTAAAAAACCTACCAAGCTTTATGTAATCCCCCTCAACAACAGATGAAATAAAATTGGTAACCTACCAAGCTTTATGTAATCCCCCTCAACAACAGATGAAATAAAATTGGTGTACTTACTAAATGATCTAAAAACTTCCCTAAAGCAATTTATGAAGTCCATGTAGCATCTACAGTTTTTGCCAAACAATTTTGTTGTCTTTATTCAGTACTGCTCATACAGTTCAAAATGTCCAGTAAGAAATACCATTATTACTATTGCAACAATCTCCATTTTCAACCAACACATTTACTACACATACTTTAATGATTCAAGTGTGCATAAAATGCTTTTTGATAGTGATACTTGAATCAGTAGAGCACTAAGAGAAGCTTAAAAATGCTAGTAAAATACAATGTGCTCTCTAAAAGTTGCTAAAATATTAGAAACAAAAATTTAAGTGAATGGCACAGAATTCTTACTGTTTTCCAAAGGATCTTACACTGCTAAAACAAGCTGGCTAAGGAGCGACAAGCTTGCAACTTCTCTCTTGTACCAAATATTAGAATCTGAAGTTACATTTCAGACATCATCAACCTCTACCTGGATATCTTTGAGCAGAAGCTATTTAAAGCATTTGCTTCCTTGTTAAAAAGGATTATTCTGTGATGTGCAAAGCACAAAGGAATAAACTGAACCCCTTACTTTGAAGGCACAATTCAGAAGAGCGAATCCAGCTTCGGTCAGTTTGTATGGCGAGCCATACATGTTTAGCTACAATGCACATTCAATAAGATCAATGACCATCTAAAACACAAAAATTGTGACAGTAACAACAAGTAGCTTTCCATACAATGGATTTATATTTAAAATTATACATTTATTTTTATCATCTGGACTCATTTCAGGTTCAATGCTTTCACCACAGATGAGCATATCCACACATGCATGGCAGTATTGCTTTTAAAAACAGTACCTGAGGAGCTTGCAGAGAAGTTGTCTGAAGAGTTTCTGTTTGAGAATTAACATTCACTTCTGTCTCAATTTGCTCCTGAAAAAAACAAAAGCATCACCACAGTTACACCCACTTCCAATGAGCTTCTTATACAGAACACCTAGAACTCCAGAATGCTTTATATTGTGCAAAAGAAAACAGCAAAAGAAAAATGTAAGCATCAGTGCTTGCTGCATTGACACCCTTCCTTTTATATTGCAGGAATCACCATACTGGAGAATGTTTCACTTATTAGGGATTTGACATCAACACAAGCTATATCACTTCTCGGTTATCACTTGTTAAACCAATTAACACCTTTTATACAGAACCCTATAGCAAAACATTACATATCATTCAACTCACTAAAGACAAAGCATGTATTATCAAGGAAGATCATGTGAAAAGCTACAGAATTTGTTTGAAAATTTAACTGCTTTTCCACAGCTTTTGCCATTCTGCCAGGAATGTTTTCCTGCTTTTTTAATGGGTTGAATCAGCTTTCTAAATGAATAGATGAGTGTCAGAGACTAATTTTCAGGTACAACAGTGGGACTACAGGACTAAAGCAGGACAATGGCACATTCTCACTTTAATAAAAACAGTCTGCTAGTTCAAATTGCACCATTTAGTAACCATACCCTAAAAAAAGCCATGCATTTCAATGGAAGAAAACCTATGTTTTTGTTAATTTAAGAAATTTAATTCCACCATTTCTGTCCATAAATATTAACGACGAAGACTTAGAGGAGACTGCCAGTAAAAACTAACAGGATTACCTATGCCTTTTATAATGATCTGTATCCAGTGGATCTATTTTTGAAGTGAGGATTAAGTGCTTACATGTATTTCTGCCCTCACCTATCTTAAGTTCAGAGACATTTCAAGGTGACTTCCTAATAAGATAAAATTCCTCGCTTAAGGGCGTTGAAGCTATAAACCAATGAACTTACTTTTAAGTATAAGCGTAATTTTCCGAGTATTCCAGAGACAACAGAACATGCCCCATAAAAACTGCAAAATCCTAAGTGAAGAGCTGCTATCATATGGCTAAAAAGAGTCTGTTGCCTTTCTGCTCACCACTAAGCAGAAAAATTGTCTGCTAAATTACAAGATACTGGAGGGGTACACTGACTCTCCAAAGTCCTCAAAGAGTATGCTGCAACTTCACACAATAATTTCACTGCCAGAAAAGATTTACTTATCATCACTTGAAATTTTTTTATCTAAAAAGTCAACAAGGTGGCTGGCTTTAGGAGTCTCAGTCCAACATACAAACTCCCAGTAGAATACAAAGGACAATTGTTCTTTCACTAATTAACATACATAAGGCTTGGGATGCAGGCAAAACACAGCATATTAACTCATCCCTGATCTAATTTAACAACCTGAAATATAAATATGACCACTAATTTTTTCACCATGCATAATACCATGCGAATGACCAGCAAAGAAATGACAGTCCTATATGACTTTGGATTCAGGCTCAACTTAGTGTGGCAGCAGGCAATGGACTGCAATTCACCAATACTGACACAAACATTAAAAAAAACCATAATTTTGCTATCTTTACTGGAGAGTCTGTATCTAGACACACTCTTAGTCATTCCTAGAGAGAAACACAGTAATTGGGACAAGGCAGAGTCCCAATTAATATACACAAAATTATATAGTCTAGGCATAGATACCTTAGTTTCCATTTTTTCATGTTCATTCAAATCTATACAGCTAGTATCTTCACTTATTTCATCCTGCTGAAAAGCAAACACAGAAACTATCACAAATCATAAAACGTATTTTTAAAAAATCAACAAGAAAATAAGGTCAAAGTGTTTATAAGGACAGAATTAGCTGTAAGACCTAGCATAATAAAGGCTTACCAACATAATTACTTTTAAGACAAGACTTTAGATTCTAAGCATTTGTGTGTCACGTGATGAGTATCAACAAAATAAAAAACAAGCTGAAAACATCAAGCAGCAATGCAATCAGATTAGGAAATATCTGAAACTTGGAATATGAGAATGAGCGCTCTGGGTGAAATGAATATTCAAAGTTTTGAACATTGCTATGGTATGATCTCAAAATCTCAAATACCTCTTCAATTTTAATTTTCTTAGGAGACTCTTCTTTATGGGGAGAAGATGTCCTTTTCACTGCTGCGACAGGGCTAGGCATTTTTGTTGCAACATTTCCTGAACTTCTTGGTGATGGATTTAATAGATACGCTGAGGGAACAATTCTAGAGATGGTAGGCTTTGGTGGTGGAGAAATGGCTGGTTGTGTGGCAGTTTGAGGAATGCTTTCATTTGAAGTACCTATGGACAAATAATTTAAAGATCTTCAACAAGAGGAGTCGACACAATCATTTCAGTTCAATCACTGGTATTTTTGGTCTCTAATCAAAACCCCTGACTTCAAGCAGGCATCAAGGAAGTGGTACAGTTAATGGTGTAAGCATCATATTTGGAACAGCAGGTGTGGATACACTGCAGAGTTTAGTTTCAAGCTCAAGAATGAGTACACCCTCAGCAAGTTCACTGATGACACCAGGCTGTGTGGTGCAGTTGACACACTGGAGGGACAGGATGCCATCCAGAGGAACCTGGACAGGCTGGACAGGTGGGTCAGTGCAAACCCCATGAAATTCAATAAAACGAGTGCAAAGTCCTATGCCTGGGCTGAGGCAATCCCAGGCACACCCACAGGCTGGGCAGAGAAGCGACTGAGAGCAGCCCTGAGGAGAAAGACTTGGGGGTGGTGGTTGATGAAAAACTCAACACGAGCTGGCAATGTGCTCATGCAGCACCAAAAGCCAACCCAACCATGTCCTGGGTTGCATCCAAAGGAGTGTGGGCAGCAGTTTGAGGGAGGGGATTTTTTCCCTCTACTCTGCTCTTGTGAGACCCCACCTGGAGTTGCTGTGTGCAGTTCTGGTGTCCCCAGCCTAAGGACACAGAACTGTTGGAGCAAGTCCAGAGGAGGCCACAAGAACAATAAGAGGACTGGAGCACCTCCCCTACAAAGACAGGCTGAGAAAGTTTGGGCTGGTGGGCCTGGAGAAGAGAAGGCTGCATGGAGAACTCACAGCAACCTTCCAGTATCTGAGGGGGGCCTACAGGGAAGCCAAAGAGGGGTTCTTTGTCAGGAACTGTAGTGACAGGACAAAGAGTAATGGGCACAAACTGAAAGAGGGGATGTTTAGATTAGATATTAGGAAGAAATTCTTTACTGAGAGGGTGGTGAGACACTGGAACAGGTTGTCCAGGAAAGTTCTGGATGCCCCAACCCTGACAGTGTTCAAAGCCAGGTCAGCTAAGGCCTTGAACAAACTGGTCTAGTGGGAGGTGTCCCTGCCCATGACAGGAGGGGTTGGGATTAGATGACCTTTTAGGTCCATTCCAAGCCCTTAACATTCTATGATTCTGAGAAAGAATTCCTGTACCAGACACAGGGTAGCCATGGCAATGACACTCTGCTTAGCCTAATTAACCCTGCTTAAGGCAGGCTATATGAGCCCAGGCAGAGCTCTCTACTAATACAACTGTATTATTTGTGGTACCTGAAGTTCCACTGCTTCTGTACTCAGCCATATGTATGCATTGCCAAGACTGCCTTAAATCAAATCCAAGAGCAATCTGATACTCCCTTTTTCACTCAAAAATGAAATTTATCACTTCTCATGTTTAATTATGCAGTGACAAATATGAAGTCGTCACAGAGCATCAAATAAAGAATTGATATTATATACATCCTTTTGAAAAATGCTCCATATGACAAAGCTCTATCTCATCAATTGCCTACCTCAAACCAATAAGCGCACATAGGGAGATGCTCCAGGATGAGAAAAAATACATTGAGGAAATTTTTCATTAATAACTATCAGGTGATTAACATTTTGATTAACCAAAATATAAGAATGAACAACTTCTGATATGCTTCCAAATCCAAAAACCAGTCACGCCATTTAAGCTCCATTTAGTGCTCATGGACAAACTTACTCACATTGATGCACCTGTGACACGATAAAAATCAGAGAGAAGTAAGACTAAACCATGCCACACGTCAAGAGTGAAATGAGAGATTTCATTTTGAAAGGCTAACCAGTCACTCCCCTTTTCCATCTATTTCTGACTTGCTCCCTGTACACAGCTAAAGCTCCACCAAAAAAGAAGAGTAGCTGACTCTAAGAGAACATTTTCACCAGATGCTTTTATTCTTTGACTAAAGAGTCAAATTTTAAAATTACTCTTAAGTAAAGTGTACTTTTTCTTGCAGAAAAATGGAGGATAAAGGCAGCACATACGGTGGGACATATCTGAACAGACATCAGTAAGGAACGTGTTTCTGCTTACATCTGAGTCTTTTTCATTCCTAGAATCAATTTCATGAAGCACAAGGAGCAGGAACATAGGAGCACAGACTACATACAGACAGTACAGAACCACCTTGAGTTTAACTACATAATGAATTAAAAATAAATATAAAAATTGTTCTTCCAGCTTTAGATAGTTTTTTCCTCATTTAGCCAACCAAACTATAGATCTACATTAGGTCATTGGAACACTACTGCTATTGTGAATGGCAAATATAAATCCCTAAAAGAAATAAACATCACAGCACAAATATTTCTCTATGATTTTCTGAATCCTAAAGAAATTATTGAACTATGCATACCAAGGAGAACACATTACAGCATGTGTTAAGTAAAGACTAGAAGACTCAAATTGGAAGAAAAATTGCCTTATAAACATTAACAAAAATTCAACAGCAACAATACGCTATGCCATTTTCCTTACCCCCTGAGCTTTCACTGGAATTTATTTGTGGCACAGTGACTTCAGAAGCCTGTGTGTTGGTCACAGATGCTGCCGTTACAGCTGGCGCAGGACTGCTTCTGCTAAAAAGAGAAAAATTTTGAAACACTGAAGGCATTAGTAAAGCTATGGTGCTACATGATCTTCCTTTCATCACATCATACGTGTGACCAGTAACCACAGCTGGTATTTTACCTACATTACAGAGCAGAACTTGTGTCAGTAAAAAGGTCAAAATGAGCATTGGCAATCTACTATCAAACTCAAGCAATGGAAGCTATTTCAAATATTAAATTTAAATCACTCAATGACAGTTTTTGAGCCCAGGGAAAGGTCTCATTTTATTTGTATTTCATTTGTATTTAAAAGACATGCAAAAATTAAGGCAGTGTCCACCCAAATAATGGGCAGAGGAAAACACAGCAACTGTTTACTGAAGGATGAAACAAAATCAATCACCCCAAGCAAAGGTCTGGGGCTTCAAGTGACCAACCACAAAAATGATCCTCTTTTAATCTTCAAGAAGTTGGGAAGCTGTGTGTGTCTAAAATCAACCAAGGGCAATTTCCACTTCACCTGTGATACCCTAGGTATCACAGACTGATTTCAATAGCACAGATAGTGGTATCCACTACTGTTAATCAAGAAAGGCTAACTAAAAGAACACTGGTTAAAAGGACTAAGTCAAGTATTTAATCCTACACAAAACTCTATAATATATGTATAATACTGCTGAACTATAGGAGGTTGATGATAACTTCTATATGTATCAAAGAGATGAACATGAGACTTTTCAAAGAAAAGACAAAACTCATTTATTGGAGCAAACTGGAGAAAGTAGGAAAAGGCTTAATACAGAGAATTAGTATTAAGAAAACTTTAATATGTACACTTTGAAACTAAAAGGGGAAATTATGTTCCTAAGCTTAATTTGCATAGGTATCATCAGTAACAGCAGTAGCACTACTGATTTCCCAGACAGAAAATCTAAACCTCTCTACTGTCTTATATTTGGATCCAAAACTCACCAAATTACTTACTCACCCTCACAACTACTTGCTTACTACCTCTCATACCCTCCCTACTGTAGGGCCCAAATTTTTGTATCATCGTGTTCTTCTAAGCATTCTTATCCAACTTAGAATTTCTCATCTCAAGTCCAGTGCCATGCTCCTTCTAGTCCCCAAATTTTGCTCTAGTGCTGAAACTGGAAGTAAGAGTGTCTACAATCTCCATCCAATTTGGAACATTGCCACCGTGGTAACAGTGGCATGCGTGCAGTATCTGCCACGTGTTTAACACAAGTAATTCAGGAAGAGAGAACAGCAACAAGACTGAAAGTCTTCATTACCCCTGAGAACTTCCAGAACTGTTCAACGGACTCGTCTTCATAGCACTGGTAGGCGAAGGCACAGACGTGCTGTTATCACTGTCCATAGACAAGTCTAGGCTGCTATCATTCAGAGCTGTCAACCTGATCCCTTCTGTCGAGTGCTGCAAGCCACAAGGCAAAGGAAAACTCTGTTAGTCTAATTAAAGGTTTAAAAATCAACAGTAATTAAAGTTATTTCAAAATGCAAACTTCAATGGAAAATTTTCAAAACCTTTTACATGTAAATAACCCACTATCCTCTCACTACAAGCACTTAGATTCTCATGTTCACAACTGTGGTACAGATTTGTCTGAACCAACCACATTCAAAAACAAACTGTTGGCATATTTAATGATTGTCTTTTCAGCTTTATTACAAATTTATTTGGTTTTGTGGGCTTATAAATACTTTCATTAACTTTAATGCAGCTGATGTACATAAAAAGAATTTAAAGAGGATTTGAACTCAGTCCATGGAGAAGAAAAACCCTTTTCGACTTAAAGACATATATTACTTAATATTAACACACTGTTCTCTGAAACAGATCTACACTTGGTGTCAATGAAGACTTTCTAGTCCTTAAAACAGCATTCAATATAAAATAGCTATAGAAACAAAGCATGTATTCAGCTACAGTTAAAACAGAATATGTAACAGTGGTTTAGCTACTAAAAAACCCAAGCAAACCTGTATTGCTCTAAGATTAAGGTAATACAAAGCAGCAGGGATTTTGAAACAGACTGAATTGTTCAATTCAAAGTTCCGCCCCTTCTTCCTGACTCCACTAAAATTAAACAATCCAATGCAGTATCTTAATTAAAAACTAGTGCTACCATTCTCCACACAGGCCATACCATACAGCCACACAGGTAAACTATTCAGCCAGACAAGAAGATACTATCCACATTGTTGATGTTCTCAAAAATCTAGTATTATATCTAGTGCACCTAATAATACTGCTACGCTCAAATGAGATCATATTGCAGATAAGATTAAGATCTCAAAATATGATCTTAATTCTTTGATTAGTAAACCTAAAAATCAAGAATTTGAGAGCAATTGCATTTTCACTGCTCTCAAATATTAGTGAAGTTTACCTTTTTCTTTTTCTGAAGCACGTGATTAGGTAGCAGTTGGTGAAGTTGCTTACGTTTCACATGCCTTGCAGCAATCTTCATATCCATCTCAAACATCTTGCTGTTTATTGCTTGCCTATAAACTACACAATTAGAATAGCATTAAGACATACTGAAGCATTTTGCAAAGTCCACTTACTTGCCCAGGCAGAAACAATTTGCATTTCAGAGCACCTGTTACCCTCAAGAACAAGAATAATGTTTCCTTGTTCTGGAGGAAGAAGGGGAACTGCCTACCATGCCACTACTGATAGTACAAACACAGACATTGGTTTCAAAACAGGTGACCTGTTTTTCAAGAAAAATGTCTTGCAAGCACACAGATTTTAGCAAGTTTATTTTTAAGAAGTTTTAACAGTAAGAGCTCTGAAGCAACCTGTTCACTTCTTCTCAAAGGGACTAAAGACAGAAATAAAATTCTCATAAGAATTACAGTATTTACATCAAATTATTTTCTTCACAGGTGATTTTATTTATGCAGCTCCTGCAACAAATGGGTTTTAAATCAGGAGTTAAGTGCTCATGTACCACCTAACATATTAAAATTACCGTGGTAACTCATACACTACTACGTTTTTGCATAAAAGTAATTTATATTTGGGTTTTTTCTGTTTTGTTGGGCTTTTTTCTTGCTTTGATGTGTTTTTGGGTATTTTTTAGATTTTGTACGGTTGTTTTGGTGGGCTTGTTTGGTTGGTTTTTGTTTCTTTTAATTTTGTGTACTATAACAAGTTATTTCTCTTCACCTCAGAACGTCTGCTTCTGGTAAGTCAACACGGTAAGCATTAGTACAAGAACTGCATTGGAACCCAGAATTCTGGGTTCAAGTAAAGCCAGGTAAAAATGAAAAGCCTGTTAATTCACAACGTTAAAGAAAAGCTAGGGCAGATATATGAATAAAAAATGGTTCGGTAGATCTTAATATAAAAACTCAAGAGGTATCTCCCTTATTCACTGTCTACTCAACAAACATTAAGGAATCTCACTGAATAGGCTGTGAACACATAATTAAAAAGGTGTTAAGAGAGAGGCACACAAAGAGTTCAGTGAATACCGAGTATTAAAGAGAGTACTGCTCTACTTCTTGGTATTGAAGAAGCTCATAAAGCCTCTTTGTACAAAATCATACAGGTGACAGCTAAGGTAGAAGCACGCTCAACAAAACCAGATGTGGTTAAAGCATTCCTGCACTAGGTCTTATCAAAGTTACCACGAAACAAGGAAAACCTAGAGCACCCTTCATGTCTCTCTTCCTCCCCTTGCTCCTGCTAAAAAAGCAAGCTATTCTTTAATTTCATCCTGGAAAATGCTTAGTTACTTTTGATAAAATCTCAGGGTCTGTTCCAAAAGACAGGGCAAAGAAGTCTTTAGGATGGATTAAAAACAATGAAGACAGACCCACATTAATTTCACATTACCAAAAACCCCACAACACACAAACAGAAACTGTTTACTAGATTGTTGCTTCTGCAAGTGTATTCATAAATCGAAAACTCTGCATTACAGTTTATAAGGATCTTGATGAAATGCTACTCCACTTTTAAGTGCATATATTTAGACAAACTTCAGGAATGTAGTGCAAAAAAACCACATTCAACATCATAAGTGCAAGTTTTAGTCTTTTCATACCAAAATATCTGACAAGTATAGTACTGAAATATCTCTTTATAAACAATAAAAGACCTGAGAAACTGTAACTTCTGAATTCCTGCACTCCTTCAAAGCAGCAGCCCAGGCACTGTCTTTCCTAAATTCTCAAAAACTAGAATGATGTTCCTATAGTTGCTATGGTTTCTCCTTCATCACTAATAATTACAAGAAATATTTCACCTCTCAAGAAAGAAATGCCCCTCTGCAGGTATATAGGACAACAAACAACTTTGAAACCTTGGCATGATTTATAAATATACCTATATATTTATTGCATTCAAAGGTGTGAGGTAGAGAGGTGTCAAGGTGTCCAATTCCCTTGCTCCCTCAGACTTACTGAATCTTAGAAATTCAGAGACCAGGGCTGCATTAGGTAACACTTGAACCTATTCCTTCAACTCTGTAAACACAGAATACTTGAGCCTCAACTGTTGTTAAAAAAAAAAAAAAAAAAGCAAATGTATTAGATAAATCTGTCAAAGCTACTGCTCCTGACACAGTGGAGTCACACTCCCCAGCTGTTATCAATTCTTTGCTTACAAAATTTCTTATGTGTGTACTAAGTTATTTTTGTGAATCAAAAAGGAAACATCAGAAAGCCAAAAAGCTCTTACACTGAGTGTTGGACATGAAAGTAAAAGTTACTGAATCAATTATCTAGTATGAATCACCATGGAATAAACGACATTTTGTAATCCACCAATGAATTTAGCTTCACCAAGTAACAAAAATATTTAAACTATACTGTAAATTTTTGAGGTTAAGCTTGCTAGTTTGCATATGATAACTAATTCATCTGTTTAATAAAGATTATAAAATAATGTACCATACTTTTAGTGAGATCTGCAAGATGCGTGTCTAATTTTCATCACTTTTAATGAGAACAAACTGAAAGTGATTAGTCTGAAGTGTTTAGAAGCATTAAAACTCATTGAAAACGTGCTTCATTAAATAAAACCCCAAGCTCCTTGACTGAATCCCTCTGCGTAGATACAATTCTACTACTATTATGAGCATTATGAATAAAGACTACATTTTGAGCAAAGACAAAAACTTCAAGTTTATTAATACCAGAACACCTAGAAAGCAAAACTCACCTGTGTCTGTAAAAGACTGAATGTCGTAGGTAAGATCAACACTTAAATTTTCAGAGTTTTCAGTTTTCTTAAACACCAACCCAATCACCCACATTGTACGGTATTCTTCCCTGGAAAATGTTGTATAAAACAGTCATGTAATACTGACAGAATTAACCAACTTAATAAGTTATTTGCTGCAATAACCACAACATTTGTACATTTTCACTCCTGTAGAAATGGGAAAGTAGATATACAAAAGCAAAAACCAAAGCTGACTAACAATATTCCCTTTTCATTCATAATATAAAAGTCATGAAACACTACATATCTACCTCCAGCAAATGAACTAAGATCATCAGTAGATTACTCCATCCAATTGTGCTCCCATATAGATCCTCTCATGCAGCTACTAGCATGAGAGTAACCAGCTCTCAACTAGCCATAGCAACTATAAAGGCACTGAAAGTAATTAGAATCTACTCCCCAACTAAGCAACTTCCATTTTGCAGCCTAAACGTGTCTTCAACGCTCAAATTTCTTAGCTGTAACTAAACACAAACTGCAGGTTTCAGTTAAAAACCTCCCTTTGACAGCTCCCCTCCACATGGGACGGTGAAACAATGTCCTTTGTATACACTGGGAAGACAACCTTTCCTAGAAGCATTGCCTGCATCAAATCCTGAAGTAAGAGCTAATTGAAGCCTCTGATTATGCAGGCAGTTGTAGCTGTATCCGCTCACTAAAATGGTGCTGAAGGTACTGCCTGCTTCCAATTGTCCTCAGAACATACATACAACAATTATATATATTCTAAAATAAAGAAAAAAAAGTAGCACCATACTGTACTTAAAGCAGTTAATGTGTGGAAAAGGCTCTGTGCAAGGATAACAGGGCTTTTCACATATCCCAGCAAAGACAAATTCCCCCCCATTCTTACACTTCACACAAAAATATGATTTTTTTACAAATTAACTACAACACTATCTCAAAATAAAGTCTTAAAATTTGAGTTTTCAGCCCCCACACACCTGCAATCACTGTTTTGAGTGGGGGAGGAAGGAGTAGCAGAGGGAGGAAGGAGCCAAAAAAACATTTAAAATCCTCAGCAATCTGAAGTACTTAATATTCTCTCCACTGTTTCCACAACCTGACAAATTCTAAGTTATTATGATTTCAGTGATATTCATCCCAACTGCTAAATTTTGTAAAATCAAATGAACTTGGTTACTCAAGAGCTCTGTTCTACAGTGTCTGATGTTCTCCCTGATTCTCAGTGCTTCCTCACAATTAAAACAGCATCAGCTAAGTAGCAGTAATTTATACAGGTTGGCAAGAAATTATGCAATTAATACAGTTATTAACAAAAATACACTTCCCCTTATATTGTGATTTAGAAACATTTTTATAAAGAATTAAAGAGTACCTAATTTCACAAATAGTACTTAAGAAGAGCTGAATATTGTTTGTTTGCCTTTAGGTGCTATCATTAAAAATTAATCCTTTTAAGATTCTATAAAAATGGCCATTTATTTATTAATGAAATTGAATTTTAGTTAGCTTCTCCCTATTAAATGAAGAAAATGGGTTTGCTTACTTGTCAGGATTCTCCTTGGGTGCTGGGAATGACTGTGGATTCACATGAGCCAGTGTAATGAATTCATTCTTCTCCAGGTTTCCAACTAGAATACGGATTTTTGATTCCACCAAGCCCACCCTGTATAAACGTCATTTATTAACAAGATCTCATTAACAGAAAATAATAGAAGTATCTAACATCATATATCAGGATAAAATCCTCAACATTCTCCTTGTATTAATACTTGAGACTACTAATGAATTAGTGCACGTCAGATTAATTCAGATCAATGGTTTCAGTTAAGGCGTTACAAAAACTGACACAAGGGAAGTATAAGAATGCCCTGCAGCTCTCTCTGCGGCCTGATTTTACAAATGGAATTAAATACAAGACATTACATTTCAAGTAAAAGGCAGTCAGAAGGAGCCACCACATATTTATCCAATATTATTTTGGCTTCAGATGATGAATTTTAGAGGTGAAGAAATTCCCAATACCTGCCAATCTTAAAACTTCACTAATAAAAGAGATGAGAAACATGGGAAAGGGGAATCTTTGTTTTGAGAAACAGCGTTTCAAGTGACTGAAAACATACCTCCTCACACTGCTTATTAAAAAGAAGTGCACAAAGCATTTGTAAAGTAAACCTGACAGTGCTTTTAAGGAAAAATTCAAGCAACAGCCTTTACTCCCCAGTTTTTCATCTTAACTTTTTCTTCAAAAGTCTACGATCTTTATCCATTTAATTTTGAAACACTGAAGCTCCACTTTCTTTCATTAAGAAGACACCTGATACACTAGATACTCCCTCGTGTCCAAGGTTGGTGGTGGGGGGGAAGGAAGCTGTTGTTTTTGTTGCTTGGTGGGGAGGTTTTTCGGTTTGATTTGGTTCTTCAAATCAAGGATTACTCACCATTCTAGTCGCTGTTTTTCTGTCGGTGCGCTTGCTAGAAGTACAATATAATGCCTTTGGAGATAAAGACAATACGCTATTCTATATGTATTTCTAAAACTAGACATTCAAACCTTAATATTATAACTTTGCAGTAAATTCTACATTGTTAAATACAGATTATTAGCTTAAGTATATATCCTACATTAAATTAAGTTTTGTTAAGTAGAAAAAGGGGCTATGTCCCAAGTGTGTGACTAACAGACTTCAAAACATTTTGGAGTTTAGGGCCATTTGCAATTCCACTGTAATACCAATAACTTTAATAAAAGGTTAGGAATGTAGCACTGGTTGAAATATTTCAATACCTGATGAGACCAGGGATTTAACTGACTACAAATCAAGAAAAAACAGTTGTTCACTACTACCTTTACATGTCAGCTGTCTTAGTTGCAACATTATTTCTGAATAGTGAGAAGAGTGGTTGGTTAGCACACACGCATCTGTTCAAAATCCAAAATAACACTATGAAATGGGGTTAAAAAAATTGTATCTCAATTTTGGAATTCTCTGAAGACACTTATCTGAAATGTCTTAAGGAATGTTTCCTCTGATGATAATTCTTAACCTCTCAATTATATTCAAGGATATTCAGTGTATACCCTCTGTAAGCAGATTTCAAAGAGACTGTATACAAAACAAGAATGGTATTTTAAACAAAGAAGCCCAAGGACAGCAGAATGGGAAGAGATTAGTTTCAACTTGAGTTTCTAATGAGGGAGCTGAGGCAATCTCATATGCTTACAGCCAGGTTTTTCAGAAGCTTAGCTGGGAAGTCTTTAACATCCTAAGTCATTCAATGCCACACTACTCTACACCAATATGGCGTGTTCAGGTACCTTCAGAGCAGGACTTAAAGAACAGTGGTAACACGAGAGATCCTAGCATATAGCTCAAAGAAAGGAAACCAAGGTCAATGATGCTGGAAAACCCTGGTGCAGAGTCCTCTGATGCTACAGGCCTTCAATTCGCAACAGCAAATCCCAATCAACAGACCAAATTAGCAGCTACATGTTTCTGTGCTTATCTCTAGGTGGCAAGAGCCAAAATACTACAATCCTCTGATTTCAGTCAGAGAACGTCAGTGAAACAAGAGAACTGCAAGGGAGACATTTGGAGGAACTTCTCCCCTGTTCTGAACAAAAAGGCATTAAATAACCTATTTATTTTGCACCTTGGCAGTATTGACTGCTTCACAGAAAAATGTTATGGAAAAAATATAAAAAGGGCCCTTTAACTCTGTATGAGAAGTTACTAATTACTAATGTTGGTTTATTCTAAGGAGTACTACACTTTCAATAAGATTCCTACGTCATACACATCGCACACTTGTGGAATGTTTCATTCAGAAGAAATGACAATGCTTAAGCTTTTTGATATTTTTAACCATGTCGGAATCGAAAAAGACAAATCTCAAAAATGTAAATATTTGAAGAAACCAATTTTCCAGTTACTTATTAAAAGCAGCTCTTTGAAACAGACTTCTTAAGAATCATTTAAAAAAAAAAAGGAATTTGTTTATGTCTAAAAGCCTCAACTAGCTGGTAAGCACCTAGGAAAAAACCCTAAGCCTAATTTATAAAGAAAAAAGTAATGATTAACTATTTTTGCTCAGGTAGTGCTTGCTGAAAAAGAAAAAAGTAAAGGATCCAATTTCTCCCCACACACCTACCAGCTGTTAGTGCTGAGAGGGAATTATTCACTAGAAATTTCCTACTACAATTTTCAATAACATTAAATAGTAGGAGCTGTTAAAAATTAAGGTATCTTAAGAGTCCAAGGTCTCACTGCTAAATTTTGCTAACATGAGATTTGTTATCAGTGCCTCAGTCATAATTTTATTACAAAGCACATGTGTAATTCAGAAGTATCTATCAATTCATTATAAAGAAAAGATGGTCTTAGCTTAAGCTTCTACATCTCAATGGTGACTTTTAGATTCTGGGTATTATTCTGAAGTATATAGGTTTGGAGTTTTGTTTGTTTGGGGGCTTGGAGGTTTTCTCACTGTCTTCCTTTCAGCATCCTTTTCACAAAAATAACCTAATGTAGATAGTATGGATTTGTAATACATCATTGACACAGGTATTTCTAAAAAAACCCACCCAAATTAGTCATACTACTTTCTGGGGAAAAAACAAACAAAAAAAAACCCCAACAACAAAAAGCACCCCATGAAACAAAGAAAAAACCCAAACAAACAAAAAAACCCCCAACAAAAATAAAAAAAATGACCACCCCAAAACCAACTGAGAACACCTGAACATGTTAATTTTGATTTTTCTTTATTGCATGTCTGGGAATTATACTTTTATCCAGTACTTTAAAGTCCTATGAAGCCAAGAGACCTTTTAAAAAGGTATATTTATATTCTACTTATTTAGCAGAATTATCTCTTATCTCACACAGAATATGCTAGAGCTCATTAAAGGAGTGCTATTTCTCTCAAAACACTGCTCTCTTGGTCTTAAGCTAAAACCATTTCATTTCTCATGCAACACTTCAAACTCATATCCATTTGAAATTCTTGTCACTTCCCTGTAAAACACAGTATCTGTATGTTCTTTGTCATTGCTTCCCCCCTCTTTTGAAAAATTCAAATCTACATGAAGGGCAGATAATACATGTTGTAACTCCCTAACTCCAAGTAATTGCTGACATTTACAAAGTAAGAAAAAAAATTAGTAACTAAAAGCAGATTTCCTAATT
The DNA here is from genome assembly GCA_026261815.1 of Monarcha castaneiventris obscurior. Classification (NCBI taxonomy): domain Eukaryota; kingdom Metazoa; phylum Chordata; class Aves; order Passeriformes; family Monarchidae; genus Monarcha; species Monarcha castaneiventris. The sequence goes on from JAMPIT010000894.1 coordinate 14,068,764, forward strand.
TTCTTAATTTCTAATCTGTTCCTACCATGAAAGTAATGCAGTAGCCTCTAGATTTCCTTAGTCACATAATCATTAAGGTTTATTTTAAACATAGACAGCAAGTCAAAAGTGCTTATGAACAGTAGATATTTAGCAATTGCCATTGAGAGTGATAGATTACTGAAGCTAAATTTTCAGCAATTAAAAGAAATGTTTGTCTCAGAGCAAGGATCAGACATTCTCTTATCTGAAAATAACAGCATTACACACTGCTATGAATTCACCAGAACATGCCAAGGCATCTACAATTTAAACAGGAGAAGAGTGTGAAGAGGGGAAAAAAACTTCAATACATCTAGCTTTCAGATGCAGATCTGACCAAGGGAGCCGCATTTACTGAATACAGATGACTGCATACAATTATTTACTTTGTAAAGGCCACTAACCAAAATTTTAAAATTAACCTACTAAGGGAAAACAGAGAAAATCCTGAGTAATTTAAATTAAAGCAGGCTCCATAATACCTTTCCACTGTTGAAAATATAAAATTAGAGCAAAGACCTAATGTGCAAAACAGAAAACCTGGGTATAGAATGTTGAGCAAGAGAAGCTTTCATTGCTACAACTGGTAAAATGGCTAAAGCTGGTACACAAAAAAACCTACATTAAAATGGAGATTATTTCAGATGACATTAAATGCTTCCTATTTTTTCTATTTTTGAAAGAAAGAAAATGTACTAGAAACCTCTTGAACAGAAACTGATTTGTCTGCAGGCCATTTTTTACTTCAAAAAATAATATAATTTAACAGTGCTCTTTTAAATGTTTTCAATCTTAAGCTCCAAGGAACAACAAAAGCCATCCAAATATTTTAAAGCTTTTATCATGCAAAAGGTATAGAAACAAAACACAGACACATTATGAAGGTCATCAGTCTCTTTTAATGGGGGAACTGAATATTTCAATCTTGTTTAGATTAGTACAAAACCAACCAACCACCCAACACAAACATGTGTAATATATATTTGATCTTGATTCAAGAAAAATGGGTCTCCAATTTCAACTGAGGGCAAAGAAGATGTAGTCCGTATTTTAATAATCCGTATTTATTATAAAAATACAACTTTCAGCAAGTCCGTGTACATTTAACAAGCTTCTGCCCCACAAGCATATTACTAGAAACCCTAAAAGTGTGAAGTGTGAATTTCAGTACTTCCCTCAGAGACATTACAAAATTAGAAAAGCTAGGTGTAAGTTAATGAAGATCCAAGAGCCTAAAGCTTTAATGAAAAAAATCTAGTAATAACTAGTACAGCTGGTAGCTAGTCAACACAATTGCAAAAATATCTTTTATTATCAGAGTAAACTGTTGACTGTATTGACAGAAGAAAACATACAGTTTCAAGTACTTATTCATCTTAAATATTGACCTTCGGAATAAGTTCTTTTAACAACTTTTTTCCTGGGAAGACCCATTTTTAGAATGCTTACTGACAGCACTAAAGAACATTTCTATTCGTCAAACCAGATGACATGTCTTCAGTGTTACTGGTAGCATACCAATTCTAGAGTTAACTGGTAACATTCTAAATATCTGCTCAGGGACTAGAAGGTTCCTGAAATACAGGTTTAAGACACAAAAAAGTACCTGAGGAGATTACTCACTTTCTAAGAGAAAGGACAGTAGTGTATTCACTCTCCCACTCTATAGAAAAATCCTAACGAAACACTTTTTGGACATCTAATGTATATATATTTATGATCCTGTGCTACAGAGCATTATTAGGTAGTTCAACTGATAAACTTAAAACATTCTGCCATGCCATAAAATACATACTTGTACTTTTGAAAGAAGTTTGGAGCTTCAAAAAGTTTGGACCACTCTGCCTTACTCAGCAAAATTTCATCTGTGATAGCAAGACCTAAATTATAAAAAAAAAAAAAAATTTAAACTTTTTTTTTTAATACAGTTTAGTATCCAGAGTAAAGACAGTTTATTAACTTAGCGAAGACTACTACAAATTATTTCCTCCCTTCAAATCCACAGCAATTTATCAACAAGATTTATAATTCAGTCATACTTTAATTGGTCATTAGCTAAACAAATCATAATTTTAAAAAACCTCCATCTGTGTAGAAATGTATGTTAATTGATCAGATTGATTATTTCACATATTTTTACTCTGTGTTGTAAGAGAGCTCCATTTAGTTTTTTGCGTATGCCACAGTAACTATTCGGTTCAAAGACGACAAATGTTTTTGCTTATTGTATTGGAATCACCTCTTGTGCAAGGCATTTTACAAGGCAAAGAAAGACAATAAGGTACTGCTCTATCTGAGAAAGCTACTTGTAGGTGCTCCCTGCATCAAGTCTATTTCTTGCTTTGATAACTTCTCTTACCTGCTATAATTATTCAAGTACATTATTTGGATAAATCCAGAGGACTCATCTTCAAGAGAGTACATTGCCTTATACTAGGCCAAGAAACAGGCATCAAGTGGAACTAGTATTGCTAATCTTTCATTTAACATGACACAACCCAAGCCACTAAAATAGTTATTATACCATTAGTTCTAATTTTCAGAGCACAAGACATTCTATTTCATTACCCTCAGTTTCTGAAGAGTGAAGGACAGACCTGCAAAAGTATCTACTAAATTCATGGTGTTAAGCAACATTAAGCATAAAAGTCCAAGTTCTACCTCCCTCGAAACAGCCTTGTGTCAATAAGCTTTTTAACATCCACCCATCTCCCTACTTCAAAGCATACCTGCAATGAAACTATTTTAAATCTGTCTGAAAACATTTATATAGAGAGCATAAGATAATACTTACCTTGCTTAAATTCCTCAACCATGACCATCCGTGTGGAAACGGACACATTGTACGTGGAGTTCTGCTGTGGGTATGCTGGTGTAATTATAGGCATAAGATGGTACCTATCACTGGGGTTTACCTACATATAACAACAGCCAATCAGTTTTCTTCAAGCATACACATCAGTTAACAATTTGGATTTCTCCCTTTACTACAACCAAGTCTTAAGTTCTAAGAGACCTTAGTTTGCAGACCGAGTTCAGAGAAAGTATAGAAAACAAGAACAAAGAACGTCTCTCTGAATGACAGTGATGTGGGAGGGCTGTAACCTGTCAGCACATCAAGATCAAGTTGCAGGCATTTCTAAATCCAGAAATGTAAACCAAACGGAACTACTTCTCTCTTTAATAAAAATTAGTTTGTGATCACATGAAACCAAGGCCACCTCATCGTCATAATAAGCACCTTCTGCAGAATGACTGTCTTCAGACTTTGCGAAAGGTATTTGATACTTTATTTCTGTAACACTACTGAAACCTAAGAGCCATTTTAAGAAAAGAGGCTCTATGCAACCTGACAGAAGCATCACTTGCATTAACGTACTTTTATTTAACAGCAGACACGGTAACAAAAAAGAAGGGACACGACATACACACGCAAAATACATTCAAATATTATTAGGGTAACAATCTTGTAGAAAGTAAATAAAAGATAAACCCCTGCCATTACCTTAACCCACTTTGATTAGCTGCTACAAACCAGACAGTTCCCATCACACACTGACCTCAAACCTCCTATCTCAGGAATAACAGACTTAAGAACATGTTTTCAACTGTTTCACATATTTAAATGTGAACTTTCGTCAATCAGAAAACAGATTTGAAGTACAAAAGGAAATACAACTCAACCTCTGAAGCTTACACTATTCATCAAAATTAAGTTAGTTGAATATCAACTGTTCTATGATTGACAAAATAGCATTGAGCACACTCATATTATGCCCTACTGAAAGCTCACAATGGGAGCCATGCATCTGCTGCAAGCTGTTTCACTGACTGCCCAAAGGACATGAATGTCCAATGTCCTTAAAGTAAATGCTACAAAGATGGAGATTAAGTATTATAAACAATATACAAAACAACTAAAAGACTTCAAGTTATGATCTTCTTCAGTGCAAGATGAAAAGACACTTTACTACAATTATATGGAACCAAGCCTACCCAGCTGTGACCTACACTGAGGTGAATTCAAGATACTTGCAAAAGTAACAAGCTTTAAATCATAAGCAAACCATTTTAAGATTAGCAGTTTTCCAAAAATGCATTGCTTTAGACAGGTAACTATTTATGCCGAATTTTTATTAAGATCACTTATTGCAAAAATTAAGAGAAAAAGTACATTGTTCAGCAAGTGTGCTTCAAGCCATCAATTCAAAAAATTAGAGTAACTTTGTTCTATACTCGGGAGAATTAGAAGTTACTTATGAAGATGTAACACCACAACATTAAGTTCAATAAACCCAAAATGAAGTTCACCTAGAAACTTTTAAGCAATCGAATTTATTGTACAGTGTGACTTAGAGGGGAAAAAATAACACACTAACCCTTGGGTCCCATACAGGCAAATTAAGATTGCATTCTTCTGGCTGTTTCAATAGCACTGGATTTGGCCATTCCCTGTTCAAAAAGATTGTAGCACTGAATAAGACTATTGGATACAACCATGGATGTTCAACAAACAATACTTTTGAACGCGACCCTTCTTAACTCTGCCCTCAAGGTAAAGCACCATTTCCTCAAGACTAGGCTGGTCTAACTGGGGTTATTTAAGTAAGCTGTATTGCTGAACTACAATACAACTGCAATTAGCTTCTCCAGGGCATCAGAACAAGGAATTTTCTGTAGTCTTGGAGGTTTATAACCACTGGTTTAGGTTATAAATTTAAACTCCTCTAAATTCTTCCTGAAATATACCAATCAAAGAGAAATTCCTCTGTGAAGATTGACATTGGGTCCATCTTCAAGCTAGCTGTTTCATGGACAAACTACAGAACAAACAGCTAGCACAATTACAGCATATAGCATTGTTACAAACCATATGTATTAAATGAAAATTAAGAGAGAAAGAAACCTTGTTGAATGAAACACTAAAATGTAACACTTGTTCTTCAAGGCATCTTACCCGCCCCCCCCGAATAAAAGTTATCTTCCTATAAAGAGCAGGAGTTAGTTAATCTGTTGGAACTTGGACATTAATGCTCCTATGATATGCATGTAAAAAACGGAGAGAAGTCCAAGAAACACATTAAACAGATTGCAACCAATTCCCCTCTATTAGCTTAGTGTGGCAAAATATTACTAAACACTACATACCTCAAGGAGGCTAGAAAGCCTACGAACACAAGGCAGTGAAAAGTGTGCAAGTTACCTTCACATTAAGAAGAAAAGACACTATACTTGAAGTTAAGCAACACCTTGGTAAATGATTCTTAAAATCTGTCAGTGTTTCATGAAGAATATAGGTATCCAGACACGGTCTTTCACGAAAAATAGTATTCATTTGCAATCTGCAAAGTTCACTTTTGTCCCATTTGTTCTAAATTTACTTGGACTGTCCCCATCACAGTTAGTCAAACCATTTTTCTGAGCTAACTAGCTCAAGAGTACAAAATAGCATGTAATTCTGAAACACCTACCACTCCACACTGACGAGATTAAAACCCATATTTTTGCCACTGTGTCTCTTAAATTGCGTTTAAGCTATGTGCCTAAACCAGATACTGGCATACCTCCTTTATCTATTATCCCAGTATCTGAATGTTAAAACTTTAAATTTTGGGGTATCTGCTATTATTTTCTACTATAAAAGTATTTTATCTGAAGAGTATTATTGAGTTACAAAAAATACTTGAGAAAATTTTAATTAAGAACTGGGTGGTTTTGTTTTGAATATTTTAAAAACATGACATGTTGGATGACTTATTGAAAAACTAAGCTGACAACTTTCTGGTGGCAAGAACAATGCTTCTAATTTAATTAAATCTGGTAACAGCTGAAAATGGTATCATAAAAACAGGACTAAAATTTAGTGTCTACAAACAATTTTATTTTAGTTTAATCTAAATTAAAAACAAACAAAAAAAACAAACAAAAAAAAACATACCATTTAGAAAATACCAAGAAAAATTTATGTACAAGAGTTGATGCTATTGCATTTGGATAAAGCTGGCAAGTTCTTGCTACTAGCATAGCCCAGGAAACACCGCCAAGGAAACCTAGTATATTGGAATAGATGTTGTGGCCTGTGGATTGAGAAGGAAAGAGACAAAAGGAGAGAGATATCAGTAACCAGAAGTGGTAGTGAAAACTTCACAAATTTTGAAATAAAACTGCTTACGTTTTGCCCACAATTTGATAGCTCTCAGTGTTAACCTGAAGTTGTCAATGTTTGGTACTAGATGCAGAATTTCATCGGTTACGCGGCAACCTGCAAAAGAAAGAATCAATTACAGTTGCTGCCTCCAGAGTTTTTACCTTGCTTATCCTCCCTCACCTTCAAAACTACCAAACTTTTTAGATGAGCATGCTGGAAACTCGTTTCATATTCTGATCACTTTTGTTTTCAATTAGACAGCTTAACATATTTTCATGTGCTTTTTTTCATTTTTAGTGTTTTATAGCAGACTCAGCCAATTCATGAGCACATGACTACAGTTTTGGACTGCTACTTGATTTTTTGTTATTAATGAACTATGTAAGCTGTTGAAGAAACAAACGAGTTCTGCCGTTATGTGAATACATGCAGTATATCATGGAATGTGCAGTCAAACTGAAAAAAGGGTAAGTCTTCATGAACCTACAGAAAACCTGCCAGTCATAGGTCAAAGCTTTGAATTTTTAAGAACAAGCTAAAAAGAATAGTTTTTAAACATACTACAACTAATGTACTGCTACTTTGATGGGATATTTTCAGACTGTCACATTACAGATAGCAGTATTAACTGCTTGATTTTAGGGCATTTATAATAAAGAACAAGTAGTACTTCATTGTTATTCAGTAGCTGCAGAGAGCTGTTTGCAAGAAACTACTATTATCTGAGACTACTTTCAAAGTAGGCAACTATGAATTCTAGAGATTGCACAGATGGGAATTTCACAAAACAGTTTAAGTGGCTGTGATAATCTCAATTATCAAGGTTTTAGCTTGTACAACAATCAGTGCTCCTCATGCAAACATGCTCCTCTTCCCCATCAAGCTGCAGCCAGACTAAAGCCCCTCCTGTACACAGATAACAATTTTTTAAGCTAAGGTATTAGAGAGAAGTTAAGGGTTATACAAGCTAGTAAGCTACCAAAGACCTGACCTCAAACTGACACCATTTTGATATCTCCAATTTATCACTGAAGCAATTTCATGTATGTTTATGCAAACACAAAAAACAAACACCCATCTTTTTTTACAGAAATACATAATGCTCCAAAATTCTTGCAAGTCCCATTCATTTCTAGAACCATATACCTAGAGAAAAAAAATCATAGGCAGCCTGGCCAACAAAACACAACCCTTCTCTCCAGAAAGATACATAAAACTGGCCATAACTTTATTTCTAGATGTGAAGTTGCTGTATTTTCAGTCAAATCCACAACTACTGTATCAAAGTGTTAGCGTAGAAACACATAACCACAGATGGGTTATATGCAAGGTGCTTTACTGAGGCGCCAAGGGAGAGGGGTACAAACCCAAATCAATCCCCAACATGGATTTCAGATGCTCACATTATATACCCTTCTCGTTATATAATCATATATTAATCATTTACCCAAGCATGAATCTCAAAACCTCCCCCTACACAATCATCTATTCATTATTGTGTATATTATTTCCACTCAAGCATAAGTTTCAGCCCCCCTTTCCCAGGTGCAGCTACACAATTAACTCATCTATCTTAGTCTCCTACCCTCTAAGTGAATACACAGTTCAGGCTTACCTCCTACTATCTAGGCAAATACTCAAGTTCAAGCTTGCCTTCCACCATCCAGGCAAGTACATAGGTTCAGGCTCGCCTGAACAGAATGTCCATCTTACTCTCGGGGCCTACTCTAGCTACTACAATTTAGAAACATTTTAACCCTATGCTATCAAAAGAACCTAGGATAATTATTTCAAGATCAGACAAGTTGATATACAAAACAGTATATATACATACCATTAAGACTTCGTATGCATCTAATGTCTAAATTTTTAAGCAGGCTGTCGTCTCGTAGATCTAAGTCCTCAGGAATAGTTTGCAGTGCTAATCTTGCAAACAAAATATCAATCTTAAGAACAAAAAAAGAGGTAAGACATTAGAAAGCTGTTCTTTCTTCTGTAGAATTCTGTAAGTAATTTTCATCAAGTTTACTAACAGTAGTCTTCCTAGCACAAAGAATCCCTTTAAAAAATGCATACTAACATCCTTCACAGACACTAAATGAACCACTTTCAGATGCTTCATCTATCTTATGGCTCCTTTTCTAAGAGGATAAAATACACATTGAGATTAATATAGAAACAGCACACACACAAAAACTATGCTGACTGTCAATGTAAATAAAAATAATTTGGGAACAAGCATCACTTCTAGGTCCAGAATACAAAATCCTACCAACATGAGAACAAGCTATGAAAACCTAAATCCTGGTTTTAACCTAAATATTCTCAAATATCCAAGAGAAGACTCAGGGGAGTCCTCATTGCTTCCCCTCATGAGGATGCTGAAGACCACAAACGGGCAGGTACTGATCTCTTCACTCTCATAACCAGTGACAGGACTCAAGGAAACAGCATGAAGCTGAGCCAGGGGAGGCTTAGATTACACATCACGGAAAGCTTTTTTCACCCAGAGGGTGGCTGGGCGCTGCAACAGGCTCCTCAGGCCAGTGATATCAGCCCCAAGCCTGGTAAGAGTTCAACAAGCATTTGGAGAACACTCTAAGGCTCATGGTGTGACTCTTAGGATGTCCTACACAGGACTAGGAGTTGGACTTGGATGATCCTGATGGGTCTCTCCCAACCCAGCATATCCTATGACTGCATTAAAATTACCATGGAATTAGAGAAAGAGTAGGATACCTTTCCCCATCTAGCCCTGTAAAGCACATATGTAACTACCTGACTCTGCATAAAACCAGTATCCATGAAGATCTGATTACAGAAAAGATTCTGAAAATTCAGCAAACTGCTGAGCAAGCACATACATTTTGAAACTATGTGCAATTTATTTGCTATTACTTCTGCAATACTTAAACGTAACAGTTTTTCTAGGCCAAAAACATCTAAAATACTATTCAGCACAGAGCTAGAGTTTTACATTGCACACAAGGACACCACAGAGCAGAGAAGTCAGTTTGCCTTTCCATCAGTCAGTTGATGAGAATATCAAGTAGCCTTGATACTCAGCCACTTAACAGCATATCGGCAGCCTTTCTGCAAGGCAACAAAGGCACTTCACCAAATGAAGCTTTTAATCAAACTGGTTATCACTTGACCTACAAGACAACGAAATACCTAGTACTACTATTGCACCGAGAATAAAACTGGTTTAGTTACATTAAAATTATTTCAGATAAAGTGAAGCTGAAGACATCTTAAAGACTTTCTGTAGGTACTTAGAACTTTGCATCCATCCATTTTAAACTATGAAAAACCTCTCCACAGAAAAGTATTAAAGTATTCAGGCCATTTTGTATTTCAAAGTACTTAATAGCTGGTCTTATCAACAATCTGTATTACATACAGAAGTTCCTACTTCAGTCAAAAGTACCTCTCAGTGTAAAACAACTTCAAGTTCAAACTTAACTTCAGCTTAAAGTTCTGTTCTGATTATCTAGAAGGTCTAGCATCTCTAAAGATTCAAAGCTCATTGACATTTATTTTCAAATAAAGAAATTAACAGTCTGTCCTATGTTACTGGGGGAGAGGTAGCTGGCAATCAAATACAAAGTACTCTACAGGAAGAACAAAAAAATGAAGAAAGTTGTTTATTTTAAACAAGAACATAAAATGCACATATAAAAACTTATTGTCAGAAATTTCCTAAGTATTAATAACAGGATCACCACAAAACTAAAGTCCTTTTCCTCAGTTCTAACTTCTGGCATGTTTTGCCTGGGTTAGCAAAAGGCAAATTAAATTAAAATCTTTTGATACTGATATAGCTCGGCACAAACAACTACCAGAAGCTGTGGTCCAACAACACTGGTATGTGCAAAGAGGGTGCTTATGATATAAGAAAAAGAACTCTCATGCACTGTCAGCAACATGAGTTAAGTCTCAGTAATAAACCTAAGCCCATCAAAGCCCATCATAAATTACTATATTGGTGCAAGATGTTACTTCTTTTAAAGCAAACAGTCCTTTTTTTTTCCCCTATTTGGTCTTGTATTTCGGATTTCATTTTTTAAAAAGGAGAGACAACTCTGGCTTGAATGTAAATGACTGGAGGAAAAAAAAAACCAAAACAACATATAAAAACCAAACTGACCAGAAGACAGCTATGGCAAGTTTCAACATCTAGAATGAATACCTAAGCTATGTAAATAAAAAACAGATTCTCTAGGAAACTGTTCCTAACACCCAACTGTATATGGACAGTAATAAAATGGCTAACAGATACAAAATCACAGACTGGGAGACAAGGAATTGCTAATCTTGTGTACAATACTACACCGTGTCATTTGCCGGAAGATTAGCATGGGAATTCTCTCCCCTCTGTAAACTCACCTTCTTGGACCCACCAGTAACTGGTTGACATAATCCAACTGTATGTCTCATGAACTGTGTGTATAAACAGTTCATCTGTTTTTGTCTTGTCACCAGAAAATGAAAGTTTGACTATAACAGTCTGAGAAGAATTAGCAGAGTATCTTTTGAAATCACTATTCCTGTTTCCTTAGCAAGAATCAAGTTAACCAAGTTCAGTACTCCATGACAGCTGATCCATCAGGCTACAGCCACCAAAACCATTGTTTTGGTCACGTGTTTACAGATATATTAAGAGATCAGGACAAAAGGAATACCCAGCTTGCCTTCAGCAGCACATTTTTGAGAACTAGTTAAAGATCACAACTTTATACAATGTAGGATAATGAGGCAAATCTTTCATGTTTGGATAGTTAATCATCAGCATTCAAAAAAATCTGAAGCCACATTATCAACAAATATAATTTTTATTAAATGTTAAGTCTAAATAATGCCAATACTGGTATTCTATAAGTCAGTAAACTAATCAGTACAAGTGGGTAGCAGGGCCAAAAAAAAAAAAAAAAACCAGGAAGATATTCTGCACAAAGCTGTAAGTCCATCAAGAAACACTTGTTTCAGACTTAAATCTCCACTTTAAATTATACAACTGAAGACTGTTGTCAAAATATTAGGTATGAACTTCAGAGAGTCATTTTAATAGCATTCATATGAATGAATAATGAGTTATTAAGATCTAAAAAACTTTGTATTAACCATATTCTACCAAAACAAATTAAAAGATGATCTTTACCTCTATTCCATCAAAACAAAGTTTAATAACTGGGACAAAAGCTTCTTCAACAGCCTGGGGAGAAAAAAGCAGTATTTCATTTTCAGTATAGAGAACATTTACAAACAATAACTACCAGGTCTAGACAATCATAATGAAATGCTATTTATACCAATGCTTTTCTGTTTTCAGGTTGATTTTTATCAGCAATGCCTTTCTCCACTATTTAGAGTTTATGCAGTAAGCACTACTGACCTACTATGCACTGCAGCTGTCTGTATGTTAATTATAATCCAAACTCATACCAACCAGCTCTGATGATGCTACTTCAAAGTCCAACCCTCTTACTCCCTACATTCAAGACATGATCAAGCATCTTTTACTCCTCACAAGAACCTCTAAGTATTTCAAGGCCAAGCTATGGGGATATTCTTGCTCTTTATAAAAGGCCTCTTATTTCTGTTTCTACAGTTAGTATAAGAAATGAGGAGAAAACTGTGTAACTATGCAGCCTGACTTCACCTAAAGCAATTGCAGTCACCAGTCTGCAGAGGTCAAGCATGTTTTTAAAATGTGGTCAATAATACAGTGTTTTGATGAACAGTATCACGATGAAACTATGGAACATCTACTCCGGAATCAGCTATGAATACCATTTTCCTGAACTGAGCATCTGAACTAAATGCAGATCTGTAGCACATTGCTTTTGTAAAAGCGAAGAACACTGCCTACTTCCAAATAAGAAATACTCTGAACTGTAGGAGGATAAACTGTTTCAAGAGTGTGTCAGTTCTTAACAAGAGGAGGAGACAAAACTATGGCCTTTGCTCAAGCTTTAGTTAAGGTTACCTTTAACATTGCTGGCTGGCAGGATGGATCCTACACAAAATATCAAGTTCACAAGTGTCTCATACTCACTCACTACAGCAACCACTAAGAAAGTCTATGTTCCCCGAAGATGAACATGTACAAACTCCTAATACTTCAGGAACAATATAAGTGTTATGACACTCTGACATAACAGTTATTTGCATCACTGCAGAGCAACACTGAAGAGCACACACACTTTGCTGTTAAATCAACTGCATTACCTGGAGTTAGAGTTTACAGCAAAGTCAAACGGAAATCTGAAACTCTGAATCCTCTCAAATAGAGCACGTCAATTTAAAGATTACTAAAGGTGTTCAGATAATAAAGGATTCAAAACAGTTGTTTCAGTGCATATAGTGTTACCACCAGATGTTTGCACTACCCTGGTTACTAACTACAGGATGCATAGAGTGGAAGAATGCTGCAGAGACGGTTTTATTTATTTTATGAGAGCAGAACTAAACCAAACAAAGACTTGCCAGCAACTATCTTAATCTAAAAAAAAAATGGAGCAGAGAAAATTTACTCTGAGCCAATACCAAGAAGATTAAAGCTTCCACCAGTTGTCTCAGGGAGGCTTGCCAGCGAGGTATAACAGAAACAAAATACTGCATTACTACTGTCTTCCACTACTACAACGGAAATCTTCATCTTTACAAGCTAAAAATCTTGCACAAGCATCTAGTAATGAAACACACTAAAAATACAGCTTCCCTTTTCAAATGCACAGTTGACAGCCAATATAAAAAGTTTAGTTACTATCAACCACCACAACTATTTATATCAGCATGAAGTTATAAAAAAGCAGCATAAAAAAGCAGCATAAAGCCTTCATTAAAAGCACACAAGTTTGGTCCTGAACCCTGTCAAGTTAACATTTACATCCGCCTGCTTCTAGTGAGTAAGCAGAAATTTTGCCATACTAACACACGTGCTAGGAGATCATTCTGCCATTTAAATTTTTAAGTGAGTGTATCTATTAAGTGGGAGCAGAGAAAATTTGGAAGAATATCTATTTCAACTCTTACAATAGGCTTTACTGCAGGTTAACAAAAAATCCTTTGCAAGCCTTAACAGTGAAGTTATATTTACTTATTTAATGCATCATCTTTCACTACTGAATTTTCCTAATCCTCAGGTCAGCAAGCTGTATCAGGCATTTCACATACCCTCAGATCTTTCACTTCTTCTTGTTGTTTTAATTTTTCATAAAATGATGTGAAAAAATCACTTCTTTCAACATGTCTTGGTGCAACACACAGGGCATCGATATCAGCACCTGAAATTGTTATTAGCAGAAGTAAATTACTCAATGCTTCACATGCATGGAATGTCAGCAACAGACAGTTTTTTATTAATAATTAAGCAGGAAAATTTAGTTTCTGATCATGTGGAATGGTGTTTTTTTGAAATACTAAGTCAAACCAAATGAAAAAAAATTCATGGCCATTAAACAGAGAACACATACATACACTCTTGCTTCAATTGTGGAACACGTGTAATTTTCAAAGAACAAAACATGAAAATGTAAGTATACAACTTCCTCTATCTTTAAATAATTTTCAACTTTTTTGTCTGTTTCTCAATCCATGATGAAAACATAGTATAAGAATATATTTCTTTTATTTAGAATGAAGACTAGAGATGGTAAACCAAAAAAATTAAGAAATCTAACATCACCTCAAAATACAGCAAGATCAATCACTAGCTCAAACACATGGATTTCTATCACAAAAGGAAATGTTACCTTTTGTATGAACCCCTAATCTATAGGATCCAAATGTAAAAATTTTTCCTCCAACGTTTTCTATTACAGATTGCGGAAGATTCTAAATGGAGCAAAAAAAAAAAGGTTATTTTACCTTAAGAAGTTATAACAACACAATTTATTTTCAAACAAGAAGAAAAACCTTGCACAAAATTTATGCTGTTGAACTACTGAAATAATCTCAGTATTTACAGAAAAGACTGAAATATGTTTGCCACTTGGATCATTTGTAACATTTCAACCACCTTACATATTACTGCCTCAAACCTGGTAATTGTTGCACCAATTCTACACCTCAGGGGCAACAGCTTTGTAATACTACAGAGATCAAACACATTTTGCTTATCACTCAGGCATTTTTGATTGACACAGAAATGGATGATGGATTCCAATATAGAGCAACACGAAACACAGTCTACTGTATCAGTGTCTGTTACTTTCAGAGACACCTGTACTATAGCCTTTAAATAAAAATTCGAGTTTGGGAAAGGTATTTGTTTTATGTTGAAATTGTTTAGGTACATCTACTAAAGTTCCTAGTCTTCAAAAAACTGTTGAATCCACAGTACTGTGGGCAGAGGGCTATCCTTTCACAACAGGATGTAATGCTACAATCTGAAACCCTACATGAATGTTTACAAAGCAGAAGATAAAATAAATCCAAACCTGTATTTTGCAACGTATATTAGATTAAATTAAGTAGCTTTCAATCTTACACCAGTCATGATACTCTCACTATTTTGTTTTCAAGGATCAAGACACACATAGCAGGGCTATCCCTGCCCATAATTTTGTTCATATATAAATTCTTATTGCATAAGGAAAGTGTAAAGAAAAAATACAATCCCAAATACACACAAAGAAAAATAGCTTAAAAAATCAGGGATTTACTCTAAAAAAAAAAATCTATAATCATTCAAAAAACATGTGTGGGGACAGGGATTACTATACACTGGCAAAAACACTATCAGCATTAACAGTCTACAAAAGCAATGTTGCAAGATTGACATTAAAGACCACAGACCACAACAATGCACGAAGTACATTTTAAGATCTAGCACTGCTTTACAAAGGCAAATAATCTAAGCATGTAATTAATACAGTACTATATGCATGAATTTTGGGAAAAAGTCAAGTAACATCTATGAGTTTCTTTCTTTGACAAGGTTCTACTACCAAGGGGCAATGCTGCCTGTAAACAAAAGAAACTACATGAGGATGGTATTTGTTTTGATCCCCAAATCTAAGGTTCATCCCATTTAGTATAGGAACGTATTATGGAATAATCTTCCTACAGCAGTCTTAGAATCACAGTATTGGCAACTCCACGTAAAATACATCCATACCTTGCTTTCACTGATTTCCCGTATCCATTCCTTTACCAAGTTATTTAATTTTCCCAAAATTAGAATCCTATTAATGAAACAGCAGAATGATGGGTTACAAACTAAGACAAAACTAGTAGAATTTTTTAAAGACTGTGATCATCATTACACAGTAAGTCAACTAGAGTAACATTACAGATCTAATTAGAGATCTTGTTTATATACATATCTACTTAAAGAAAGTTACTCTTAAAATGTCCCCACTATTTTTCCCCCTTTAGAGACATTCAAGAGATTAAAGCTCAAAAAAAAAAAATGCAAGCATGCAAGGCGTACACACATGAATTCTACTCATTTTCAAAATAAAACTTCAATTCATACAGCACACGCACCTGAAAGAACAGTGATAAGCAGTACTGAGAGGAAAAAAAAAACAACTCTAGAAAGCTTACTAAGGAAAAAAAAAAGTATAAGGTCCATTACAATAAAGGAGTGATAAAGGGGAAAAAATACAATCCAGCCTCTGAAGTTTAAAGGCCATTTTAATTTCTCTCTGTGTTTTGAGGTATTCCTCTTAATTGAGAAAAATTAAGCTGACAATTTCACTAGGCTTTTAAGAAAGCATTTGAAAGAACACAAACACTTGGGGGTTCAATAGTCATACATGAACCTCATGACAGGACAAAAAACAGTGTTCACTCACCTGCGTTGCAGCTCTTCTTCCTCTTCAAAGACACCATAAGGTTTAAGGGTTTCAATTAATTTCTGGGTAAGCATGCAGTCAAACTCCTTGGGGGCAGCTAAACTGATTGGTGAGGTAATGCCATAATGCTTCTGTAGCTGCTGTGTTTGTGATCCCTGGGTTGTAACGGGACTAATAAAGGCAATTAGATAAAGTTAATGATGGAAACAAAACAAAAAAAAATTATTTTTTCTCATCAGAGTAGCAGACAAGAGATACATACTGAGAAAAAAAAGTTAAGCCTAGTGTTAGCACTTACATCCCAAATTACTGTGTTAAATCTGTCCTATTAAGGACACCAGTAGAACTACCTATCACCAACTCTTAATATCCATTAGCATTTTTCCCCTTAATTATTTTTTTCATTCTACTAGGGCAAAAGCTATACCATCAGTTTGGGCTCCTTCACTTTCATAAAGTCTAAAGTAAAGAGAACCCTCCATGTCAAAAAGTCAAGCTGACGGCAAAAGTGAAAAAAACCTGCACTCTTCGCAGGCATAGCATTCCTTGGTACATTGCTGTAGTATCAGTCATGCATGTTTATACCTCTTATATACTATTTCTATCATACAAAAAGAGAAATATTTTCACAAGGCTAACTAGCTATTTATTACATGTGGAAAAACTACAGTATAACTTCAATTTTACTTCCATTACTTGTCGTCATCATCTCCTCAAGATTTCATTCCTCATTTCCACAATGACTAAGTATTAAAAAAAGAACACCTAAACTGAAAATTCATCAGAATCCACAAAACATGATATAATAGTCCACAAGTTAAACCCATTTTATAACAATTCTAAGTACTATAATTTGCTTGCAATCAAGAATTTAGTCACAATGCAAGTTTGAACACATCTGTCCCTTTGCTCATCAGAGAAAAAAAAAAAAGGCGCATCAGGAAAAAAGTATTTTAAAAGTGTACATTAAAAAAGTTAACCTTCAAGTAATCATGGGGGCTGGGGCAACGTCTGGGAAAATTATTTTATACTGCTTCCTTTAGCTATGAGGTTTTAATCAACTAATGAAGAATGTGGTAGCACCTGAACAAATTATATAGATCTTAGGACTTTAGGTGTCAATGACAACTTTTTTTAAAAAAAAGCTGTTCAGATGAATTACATAAAACAGTAATTCAAATTAAGGACAAAGGAAGCCCCTATTTTTTTTTTTCCCTCTTAGAAAAAACTTTAGGAATGTCAACACAAATAGTAGCTTTAGCCACTTAATTGCCTCTAAAAAAAGCAGTCAGAAAACAAAAAAAGTGACAATATATAGACATCCTTTGGATATTTTAACTATTTTAACTTATACCCCAAAGCAAGTTGTTTGAACTACATTTTCTCCCCTTTTCCCAACTGTTAATTTGAAAAAATAAATATGCTTTTCAAGATTTTTCAGTTTACTTTTACGGGGTTTTTTTAAAGCATTAATACAAAACAATCAATATTTTAGCTTTGTGTAACAATTTCCTGATGGTCTAACTGTAATTTTTACCCATTCACAGCAAGAAACTGAATCCAATTCAACAGATATTAAGACTTCATTAAAAGGGCTGGCAAAATACAGCCTGGCAGATGCTGTTACTAGATATCAAAAAAGTCACTGAAAACCAGATTCTGCAAAGCTAATTCCTGAAGTCAGCAATGGTGACAGAGGCCCCTGTATTCCCCCTACTTGTAAGGAGCATGATTCACCAATTTAAGAACTAACAACTTAAACATAATCCTTTACCTTGTCTATAAAATCACAGCACATGAACCCCAGCCAAACATCAGATTTCTTCCCTGGTCTGGCTTACACACAACCCTGGCAGTGCAATGTGCAGCTCTGCCTTCAAAACACCACACTGCCACGACTCCAACCAGTGCTCCTCCAGCTCCTACAGGACCACCAGAGCATGGCCACAGGGCACAAATGAGCCTTGAAACTGGTCACTAAAACGACGGCTTCAAATAACCAATCAAATTGATCACTACATATTTATCTTTGGGAATTGTTACATAAAACCAGCTACAGTTCTTACATTTACTTTTATAATAATGAAATAACGATGTTTTCAACAACACAGGACCTTCCCTACACCAGTGTTTCACCTCTTTTTGAAGGCTGAGGAGTAAGTAAGTACCCTTTCACTGGGTTAGTGTGTAACAATTCTCAGCACAGCTGCCTTCAAGATTTTACAGCTGCAGAAGACAAGATGAAGCTTACATTTTACCATATACTAACACTGAAGAGACTATAGGTTATTTCCAGATAAAAACTTCTAAATTGAAGCTCTGCCATTTACACCTGCTAAGTTAACTGTAGTCTAAGGCTTCTGTAGTACAACAAAGGATATGAAAAAGATTCCTTTGGAAAATTAAAGAAAAAATTGTATTTCAAGAACGTTTGCTAAACTTAATGAAGGACAGAATAAAGTGACTGATCCTAGGTCATATATTCATTTAAAACGCAGCATGAAAGTTACTATAAACAAACAAGAAAAGTATATCCTCTCCTTGCCTACTTCCCATAAAACCAAGAAACTCCAGATAAAACATTTGCTACCCGCTTTTTAAAGTAAAAGTAAATTATCTCTGAGAAACAAACTTTAGGCACTCATTAGCCCAACTTTAATGCTGTATTTACATGTCACATTTTAGCCAGAAAATGCTAATGATAAATGCTCCTAGACTTCTACTTTTTTCCTAAAACCATGAAGATCATACTCATACTCCAGTATCTTCCCTCTTAGTCACATATGGGCATTCTAGCTTTTATTTGTGACATGTCCAGAGAAGAGTTTAAGCTACCAAATTTATTGAAAGACAAAGGTGAAAAGCCAGGGAAGTATCAGTGATAACCTTCTACCTAAGAGGATTAGAAATGTTAAGGCCTTGTTGGGGAGTCAATACCTTGATGGTACGTCACATCTGGTACGCACTGAAGTTAAACATTAACAAAAAGCAGAGTGTTAAACGGCAACTGGAAGTTCCATCTCAGCTACTCACTCCTGACAACAGCAGAGACAGATCTGGCAGACCATATCAGGGTCTGACACAACTGAAAGCATGTTTAGGGCTTGTTGTTTTTTGGGGTTTTTTTTCTAAAAGAAGAAAAAAACCAAACAAAATACCCAAACAAACAAACCAAACAACAACAACAACAACAACAAAAAACCCCTACGCTTTTCTTTTTAAGATCACAAAGAAAATTAAGATATAGTTTGGGGCTTTTGGGTTTATTACTTGTCAACCACATATAAACATGAAAACCATCTTATCACTCTGAGATGACCATGAGCTGTCAGTAGCACAAATATAAAACAGAGTTACAGAAAATGATGTAGAGTTAAACTTAACGTTCTATTGCTCTAGCTCTGGTTTAACCTGAATTTTTGAAAAACATATACTGACAATTTACCATGCGCAAATTGAGCAACAGATACAGTGGATCTAGAGTGTTATGATTCAGTATTTCATATTCAAATATTAATTTTGTCAGTAAGAAATGCACGTCCTTTCTCCCCATATAAAACCACAGACACAAACCTCCAGTCTGTGCTAAGCTGAAAGCAGTGCAGCCAAATAACTTTTTCCTCAGAACCCCAAGGTTTGGTAGGCAGTATCTTTTTATACTGTTACCAGTAACTACCAAACTAAAAGAACAGACCTGAGCTATAGAGTCACTGCTAAAACCCATTTTAAACAGAGTGCAGAAGTGGAAGAAAAAAAACCCCAACTAAAGCCTGTAAGAGGCTTTACAGTTTCCAGAGCACACAACTCTAAACTCCTTAAAATGAAAGTGACTATATGTTGTTCTAAGGTAGAGGAGGGGTTACAATGCCTCTTTTGAAGATCACGTGATAGCCTGAACACATCCATGTAAACTGAACACAGAGCAGATACAACTATACCTATGTAACACCATCCCATATATAACTAAGAGTTGGATACTAACTCCAAGTTCTGTACTATTGTTTGCTTTTACAAGACTAGAACCTTTCTCCATCATCAGAAAAAAACAACAATCCTGTCATGAACTTCTTTTTCAAATGCACTTTGTATTTAACCCAACTCCTATCCCCACACAAAAACCTGTCTTTCTAAGCACTGGTTCCTCTTCTTTCCCAGCATTCCATGTCCATTCTAATAGTACTATTTTTAGAGCTATTTGTGTTAAGATTTTACATTTCTTATCACAAACAAAATACAGTTGTCATCAGCACCACACTATCTAAACATCAAGCTACTGAAATTTGGGAAATGTCACAAAAATGAAAGACAGTACAAACAACTGAAATCTTAAACATACATGGCATGATATTGAACAAACCATAACAATTTAAATCCCCCTAAGTTTCAAACTCACCCAGATACTAAGACAAAATACACAACTCAAGGATTCTAAATGATTATCCTCACTTCTCTATTTGCCTCTACTGACTAACTCAGCAAAATTTACTCCTTCTTATTTGCTGATGTAAGACACCCAAGTCAGATTCCTGAAACAATACTGGTCATCACACCATCATGTTAATCAGCTGGAGCTAAATTCATGGAGCTCAAGCTCCACTGCATCCAGATTTAGAGAAACTCTGTTGAGGGGTTTTGCTTCTTTTGAAGTTTCCTTCAGCAATGAGTGACTGGCAAATTAGACTGAAGTTTCTAGCTTAATGCTAACACCACCACTCCAGACGAAGTTCCATAACTCTAGGCAGGAAACATCAAAGAAGTCCATGCAAATCAGTTACTGAGGAACATGTTTTAAATGGCTAAGACAATACAGCTATCCCTCCTAAATGAAAGTTTCAGCATCTAGCAGAATATCACTGGACCATTCAGACCATGAATTAAGTCTCCAACTGTCAGCATGAGATGTTTGAGATACACAAAACTGATTTGAACATAGGTATTGGAGCAAAAGCAAGCAACAGGGCTACAGAAGAGACTCACCTATGGCAAAAGGATGATCGTTCATACACATTCTGCTAACCTTGGACTCTCTCCTGAGCTCTCTGGCTCTCCTGTTTGCACAGCAGAATAGGGAAGGCAGCATGTGCAAATGTAAACCCATCCACAATATTCTTACTAACACAGTTGAAGAAGTTTCTCATGTTTAAAGAAAAGAAAGTGCTAATAAACTGCACAGGCAGCAGTTGAACCAAAAATTATTTTTATTGCTATGCTGGAGACAAAAAAGTCAAGAGCAATTAAAAAATTCAGTAAGGCTGAATCAAAAGATAACAGAGAGTATAAACCAAGAACTAGGAATGCCACAAAGCATTTCACTGTTAAGAGATTAATTTGTCTCAGCGGTGAAATCTGCTCAGCCCAAAATAACTGGGTTCCTAACTTCTGTGCAATACCTCTACATTAACAGGTATAAACTCAGTCCTTTTTTAGAGCAATACTGGAAGACTGAAAGCTATTGCAAAACTGCGTATCCTAGCCTTCTAACAAATTAATCCTCAATACAGATTTTTATATTAATTGCTTCTCAATTAAAAAAGCTATCACTTTGTGTTATGGCAATTATTCTTCTAAAGTCAGTCCAGTACTTTGCAAAGTTAAGAATAATTTAATTCCTTTCCTAACAGCCTATAAAATTCTCAACTCTGTTCAGAAACACGCTACTTATACATTCCCAATCAGCACAAGCCATTTTAAATACAGTGCTGTAGTTCTGGCATGTAAGATGACAGTCTCTAATTAAAAGCGAAGAAAACAATGACTTTGCATATGTCTACAGCAAAGTTCAGTGAAAGAAAAAATGAAAAGTCTTACTTCAGAAGTGAAAATCAGCTTGACTGTCCACTGGAAAGAATAATTCTTAATGACATTCCAAAACTCTAATACAGAAGTTACCAATACTAACAATACTTAAAATTTATAGATCTTAATGGCACTTTTAAATGTTCATGTATATGACTCAATGCACTTTTCCACTTCCGGTAACAGAAAAAACCAAAACATATCAAAAGTGTTTTGCCATAAATTGCCATGTCTGAGCAGACACAGACCTTCAGTAGCTTACCAAGAAACAGATTCATGTTTTCTCTAGTTGGTGGGTTAGAAAGCCCCAGGTTACATGAAAAGACTACATCATCACTCACATAAACATAGTTCCAGCTTCACTGAGTCAGAAGCCTTTCTGTATAAGCCCCACACCCAACCAAAACACACAAACAGACCAGTGAGCTTCATTCTTCCCTGGCGTCTTATGTTCCAGATAATGCACAGGAACATTCTGTACCTAACCATGCACAAAAATATATGTTTATGACAGGGGAAGTAGTCATCTTTGTTTCTAATCAGCTTTTTTGTTAAAGACTTTATCCTTATACAGCTGCTAGTGCTTCCCACATGAGAATTTTGACAAAAAGTCACATAAGTTTCTAAGATAAATTTTAATGATTAAAAAAAATACTAAAGGTGTCAGCAAATTCGAGATATCAGCATCAGCAGTCTTATTACTAATGTACAGAAAGAACTAGCTTGGTTTTATACTTTTGTACCATACTGTTAATAAGCACACAACACAGCCCAATATGAACACTGGTGTACAGCTCTGGAGAACCTGAAACTTCCAAATCAAGAATAATGACAATCTCCAGTTGTATGGGAGATCAGTTTTAACAAGGCCTGTAAACACCAGGGCTCAAAATGAAGTTTAAATGACATATTGAAAGGAACATTTTGTCACCATGAAAGTTTGGCAGTAACATAGGATTGTTCCACTTTCACTCAAAAAGATTATCATCCAGAAGACAGGATCAACTGGAAAGAATTACAGAGGAAGAAAAACTTCCCAAGCTGCCTCTTTCCTCTAAAGTCAGATGTATCACTTCACAAACTCAAGAATTAGCATTACCAGCATTTCCACTTACTGGTACTATAATACTCACTTTCAAGTCTTGACTGAATGATACCAAGTCAACAATGTCAAACATGCAAATGACAGAACAAATGCATAAACTGAAAAGGCTTCATTTTTGCTAACTACAATAAACCTCCTGTACTAGGTAAGTTGCCAAGTAATGTTTATACTGAAAATAGCAATATATTGTATTATAATATATTGTAACTATGTATTGTTATTTAAGAGTTTCTAGTTAAAGTATCACAGACACCTACATCAAGAGAAATTATCAAATCATTCCAAACTTTTCAAAGTTGAAGGTCGCTATTATTACAACTCATAAAAGTAGCCCAAACTTTTAAATGCTGTTACTAAGTATTTGGAATTTATGTAGTCACAACAAAATAAACTAAGAATGAAAGCAGGCAGAACACCCTCCCATTTTCCTGAGGCTGAAAAGCCTAGCCAACTTCAAAGTTGACTTCTGGTAACTTTTCATTGCCATAATGAGCATGTGCAAAACTTATCTATAAGGACATTGGCGCTTCATTATACAAGCATTAGAACCTACTTGGCATAGCCGTTTTCCTTCCTGCATGCACCCATTGGTCCTTTCCCTGACAAAACCCTTTCAGGTAAGTTTCTATCATGTTATCTACCCCAGGAATAACTTTGCACTACTTTAGACTGAATTAAACAACCACAAGAGACAACCTTGCCTGTTCTTCACTTAAAAGTTGACATATTTAAATAATCCCAAATTATAACAGTGAAGAAAAGAGTGAATAATCAAAAATTCTTTCTATTTCTCTTTAAATTAAAAAAAAAACAAACCAAAAAAAAACCAAACAAACAGACCAAGCAACCAAAATATATAAACATGCCTTATTCTGAAAAGTCATTTGACCACCTACACATCGCTGTTTCAGTATATACACTATCCACTGATTTGTATAACGTAATAAAATATTATGAACGACAGAACTGTAGAGATCTAAGTTCTGTCGTCTCAATCACGAATCGTAAAAACGTCAGCGATGGGGAAAAAAAAAAAAAAGTAAGCGAAAAAAAAATGCCAGGGGTGGGTGAAAGAAATCAGCGATCAAACTGGGCCGAATAAAGTCACACTTCGTTATTCCTGAGTGCCAGCAGGGTCGCGGCACGGCACGTTCAAAGCGCAGGCGGCCCGGATTGCGGGCGGCGTGCCGGGGACACACGGGCCCGCAGCCCGCTCTGCCGGCCGGGGGCGCTGCCGGAGCCAGCGGCACCGGGGGGCTCCAAGGGCAGCGCGCTGGGCTCGGGGCGCCCGCTGGAGCCACCGGCCCGGGATCTCCTGCCCCCAGAACGGGGAAAAGCTGCCCGCGTGGTCACTGGGGGAGAGACTTCACCGGGACCCTCGGCAGAAAAAGCGCTGCACCCTTGGCGGCCAAAGCGAGGAAGGGACAAACACGCGGGTCTCGCCCCTTGGTGCGCCCTGACCCAACAGCGGGGAGCGGAGGCCGCCGCATGCGTCCGCCCCTTCCCGCACGCTGCCGCTGCGAGGTCGCAGAGACGGCGACGACAGCGCAAAAGCCACAACACCGTCCCCTCCGGGGCTCACGGCGATGGGGGGCGAGAAGGACAGCGCGGAGCTGCCGGCGGCGCGGGCAGCAGCGCCAGGGCCGCACACTGCGGCAGCGGAAGCGCCCGGGCCGCGGGGACCGCGAGGGGGAAGGGCCCGAGCCCGGCAGGAAGGGCCCGGGCATGCGGGGAGCGCCGGGCCGG
This sequence comes from Monarcha castaneiventris obscurior, assembly GCA_026261815.1. Lineage (NCBI taxonomy): Eukaryota > Metazoa > Chordata > Aves > Passeriformes > Monarchidae > Monarcha > Monarcha castaneiventris. Next base: position 14,093,386 of record JAMPIT010000894.1, read on the forward strand.
GGCCGACACAACGCGGGCCCCGAGCGCGCCCCGCGAGCTCCCGGACTTACAACGGCATCGTCTCTCCGGCCCCTCCTCCTCCTCCGCCGCCGCCGCCGCCACCACCACCGCCGCGTCGTCCCCTTCTTCCTCCTCTTCTTCCTGCTCCCCCACCGCTGCCGCCTGCGGACCGGTCACTCGTCCCGCGGAGCGGCGGGAGCCGCGACCATGGCACAGGCCGGGGCCAGGCCCCGGGAGCGGAGGGAGCGGCTGTGCCGGGCCCGGCCGCCGCCGCCGCTTCACTCGCCCCTTCCCCTCCGGCCTTCTAACATGGCGCCCGGACGCTACCACAGCAACGTCCCGGGGCGGGGGGGGCCTGACGCAGCGCGGCGGACACCCCCGCACGGCGCGCACGCTCGCCCGGCCGCGAGTGCGCAGACGGAGGCGGGGCCGCGGGGCACGCTGGGGGATGTAGTCGCGGCGGCGGCGGCGGAGGCGCCGGCCGCGGTTTGAAAACAAAGCGCCAACGGCCGCGGGGCGGCGCCTGCGCGGGGCCGGGCGTCCCGGCGGGGCGGGGCGGGGCGGGGCCCGGGGGGGCGGGCACGCCCAGAGCCCCCGCGGAGCCGCCCCGGTGCTCAGAGCTCCGGAGCCCCCGCAGAGCCGCCCTGGCACGCCCAGAGCCCCCGCGGAGCCGCCCCGGCGCTCGGAGCTCCGGAGCCCCCGCAGAGCCGCCCCGGCACTCGGAGCTCCGGAGCCCCCGCAGAGCCGCCCCGGCGCTCGGAGCCCGCGCAGAGCTGCCTCGGAGCTCCGGAGCCCCCGCAGAGCCGCCCCGGCGCGTCCGGAGCCGCCGGAGAGCCGCCCCGACACTCGGAGCTCCGGAGCCCCCGCAGAGCCGCCCCGGCGCTCGGAGCTCCGGAGCCCCTCAGAGCCCCCGGAGAGCCGCCCCGGCGCTCGGAGCTCCGGAGCCCGCGCAGAGCCGCCCCGGCGCTCGGAGCTCCGGAGCCCGCGCAGAGCCGCCCCGGCGCTCGGAGCTCGGCCCGCTGCCGGCGTGCAAGGCGCTCGCTCAAAGGCAGCACCGTGCGTGGCTTTGGCTGCTCTCGTCGGGCTCACTGTGCATTTGTGCCCTGCACAAAGCAAACAGATCCTTTTCAAAGAGTTGTTTTTGAAACATCTGCCTGGAGTAGTCTGCATAAACTCGCAGAATATTTCTTTAAAAAGTCACGCTCGTTATAGATCAGCTCAAAACTTTATTCTTAGAAAAGTAAATGCATTACAATAACTAGAGAAAACCTATCTTACCCTCTCTTTTTAAGTGTCCAGTTTTCATCTTTACTCTGAAAAACAGTACTTTCAAACTAAAAAATTGTCTAAAGCTACCTATTATTTAATCTTCTACTACCTCACAGGATAAATGGTAGCTTGGGCTGACAGCGTGTGGAACATATAGATCACAAAAATGTGTTTATCTTTAGAATAGGAGATGATGGTTCTGGACTCTGTTCCTGACTTGTCTGTGTGACTCCATGAAAACAGATGAAATAAGATACTCTGTAAAAATACTAATATATCTGAATAAAAACATTGGGCATTAACACATCTCAAATTCTGATACTCAAAGTTAGAGACAAAATAACTGCAAAATGTTTCTGTATCACCATTCTTTCAGCTCTTCCTCTTTTCCTGCTCCTTTTGCACACAGGGTCCTTGCCTTCTGTTTTGACAAAATCCTGTATTTGTTTTACACCAAGTATGCGATCAGTTTCAGCTCAGCATAGGTACGGTTCCTGTGAGAGCTAGATGAAGTCAATAAAATTGAGAAGGATAGCCGTGTGCTGGAAAGTCTAGATTCTTCAAGAATTTCTAAAAAATATCTATCTAGTTTTGAATGCTGAAGATTATTAAATGAGATCAACAGCTATGTGTTTGATACCAAAGTAGAACACAGTTTTTATGACATACCCATGCTGGGAAACTGTTTACCAGTCAGTGTTCAGTGCAGCACAAGAAGACTGTGTTGTGTGACTTTTTGCCTCTTGGTAGCCTGGAGGGGAATTAAGAGAGCTTGCTGCTTCTGCTTATTTCCTTTTTCAGTAAAAACACTTTTCTTTCTTTTTTGATAAAAATTTTTCTCGCTCTAGCTGCCTACATTCACCAAGGATCAGGAAAATAATATATTGTTTAAATAGAATGTGTAACTAAAAATAAATCCAAGAAGAAGATGTTGCAGAGAGAGCAGAATTCTTATGGTTTGTAGTTTCCAATAAACATCTGAAATACAGATGTGTAAATGTATCAAACAATACATACAGCAAATGGAAATGTTGTAGAAGAATATTAAAAACCCAGTACAAAAATAGTAATAAAGTGTGAGAAATAAAAAATGAAGATTACATAATAAGCTTAAACAAAAATTACATCAGAAACTAAGTATTTTTATCTAAAATGTATTACAAATTTTCTCCCTTTTTGTTTCACAATTCCTATTGCTGCTAGGATTTAACGTTTATTCCAGTCGATATCAGGGCTGTTCTTGAAGAGATATTCTGCCTAGAAACAGAAGAGTTTCAAAATTACAATTATTTTCATAGCTCCAATGTAGAAATGTATGCAAAATAACAAAGATATAGTGGATAACACTGCTTTAAACAAAAATGCAGAACGTATTAAATGGCCCCAAAATGTAACTTATGGCAGAAAATGTCCCTACCTCAGAGAAATCTCTTTCCCCCAAACACTGTCCAAAATACCATCAGCCTCACTCTCCCTCTTTACAGTGGTCACCCTGTTTCCATCATGGGCAAGAGAAGGAAGTTAGCCATTTATAACAGTATTTGTCACTCCATGGAAGTCTAGTGAGTACCCTAGGGCCTGATTTCTGGACCCACTGATACTGAACTTTAAAAGCTATGCGGGTATTGAGAAAGATGTCATACTTCTTACAGCTACAGGTAGTTGTCACTCAGCAGAAAGGAAAAAGGTTAAGCCAAGAAAACATTCCTTAGTGCCTTAAGTGGGATTGCAATGCCTTTGCTTTCATTTTAAGCTTTTGCTTGATTAATAAAATGCTCTGTTTCAGCTTGTGAACAGCTTGGTTAGGATGTGCAGGTGGAGCAGCAGCACAGCAATAACATTACAGCACCTGGATTCCTGTCTGAATGAAATGCTGACCCTGCTTTCAGCGGAAAGTTTTGCTGGATGATGTTCTGAGGTCTTTTGCAACTAGAATTCATATATGAATGTCCTATCAGATTTTCTCCTTTATTTATGTGCGTATTGTGAAGGGAATTACCAAAGAGCTTGCATTTATCGTTACAACGTGTTCAGTTGTGTCTAGAGGGGTGGAGAATGATGCCCTCCTTTCTGAAATGTTAAGAATTTTATGTCATTTGGAAGTAGTCATAAGTAGCTAGAATTTTTAGGCTGCAAGTTGAACTTTATCTGAACCATATTGTTATATTTTTAAGTCTAAGATGGATTACAGTGAAACCTGGTGCTAACAATCTGAACATTAATAATAGTTAGAATAGACAAAGCTGCAGCTTAAACATTACTTAAAATTAATAGCTGAAGTGGACAGCCCATAGATCGTGGTATATGAACCGTAACAACCACATTATTGTAACAACCAGAACCAACCAAAACCTCCACTGAAACCTACCTAAGACAGTATGGAGGTGACCCTTTGGCAACCCCTCTGTAACAGACAGCAAGCCAATGACGGGCAACCAGACCTCAGACCCTCAAACGGCTCCTAGTCCCGTGAGGGATGGGGAGTTTAGATTGTAAGGGCGTAATTGCTCAGGGATTTCTTTGTTTATGTACCCTCTTTTGAGGCACCTAACTCCATCTACCAGATGTTGCAATAGGTTCATTGGCACAAATTAGTCTAATGGAAATGAAAGCCTGATGTCAAAAAGTTGTTTAACTTGTAGTCCTCTATGGCACAGCAGAATTGTCAGGGTACATAAGATGTGCAGAGTGCACATACCAAGGGGAAACAGATTCTGGTAGTGATTCTTGTCCTATTACTGTTTAACGACACTGGATACTGCCCTTGATACACAGTATCAACTGATCCCATAAAGAGTTGCTGGGTTTTAATTTTCACTGTAATTGCTGTTCACCAGAATTACAGATTCTAATCATTAATTTGTTGCTATCCTGAAAGTGGGGAGAAAATTTAAGTCCTTTCATTAACAGAGATTCTTTGGGTCTACATGAGTATTCAAACATATTTAAGAAACAAAACATAATCACCTTACCAGAAAATTGACTGGATCATCTGGCCTGATCCTACAGCATTCATTTATCCCTTGCATAAGTGTTGGCATGACATTCATCATTAAATAGTTTCGTAGTGGAATAGACTGGGCCTCCACTAACTCTTGTTCTTGTCTTTTCACTTCCTCCAGCTGTTTATTCTACAAGTAATAAAGAAAAAAGATTAAATAATAAATTATGTTTATAACATCTATCAAATAACATTTGGCTAAATAACAATGCTGGCCTAGAGGGGAAAAAAAAAGGTGTTAGAAGCTGTGGACAGAACTTTAAAAAACAAGTTGACAAGAAAAATTATTAGTTGTTAATTACATTTAGAGCACTCAACACACTAAGGACAAAGAATTGAAAAAGATAAGGACTGACATAATCTCCTTACTAAAATGATTTTATTTTTCTTCTTTAACACCTAAAAGGAGGTTTATTCTCAAGTCTTCCAGTGGTCCTGTTTACGAAAGGTATTTGGCAAAATGGTTGAAATACACTGTAGCACTTCAAAAATTAGTGCTATTGCAAATGCAGTTTCTCGAGGCTTCTTTGAACTGGAGGGAAAGGATAGTATTTTTACTCAGCAGAGAGCTCTGGCTTTCTAAATGTTTAATTTGTTAATTGTGTTGGGTTTGTTTCTCTGGTTTCTTTGCTTTGTTTTATTTTTATTTCATTGATGTTTTTGAGGGGCTTGAGAGTCAAATACACTAAAACCACAGTGAATTACATCCATTTACACCAGCTAAATTTATTTCCAAATTCAGGTAAAATCAAATGCCATTTTTACACTCAAAAGTAAGCAGGATGAGGAAATAAAACTGCTGCAAGCTTTTCTTCCTTCCATTCAATAACACTTAGTAGCATGCAGTAGCTTTAGCCAGAAGATTACTCCAACTCATTTTCATTGTCCTCTCTTCACTAATTTTATTCATCAGTAGCCTGAGTCACATACAGATACAGCAAACAGATGATACTCTGAAGACTGCTTTTCTATACTCAAGGCATAACACAAAAGCAATGTTCAGATAAAACAGATACACCAACTTTTACCTTATTCATTCAATCCAGGAGTGCTACTGAATAAATCTTTAAGTGGTCTTTGGTCACTGCTCAGAGACAGCAGCTCATCTACAGTGTCAATGGCAAATGAACTGTTGCTTAGATTTCCTGAGCATCTGCCTATTTAAAAGGATAACCTTAAGCACACATTTTATTTAAACACCTACTTCAGCTTTGATTAAATGCACAGTTTGCTCTTTTAAAGGTAGATGGCTTGGATTGATTCTAGCTAAAATGTGTTAACTATCCTCACAAATTTTACAGGGTACAAATGCTGTTTAATGCTGAATGAAGCTGTAAATAATCAGAGATAAAAAAACCACCCTTATTTGCAAGCCAACATCAGAGGGATGTAAATGCTTCTTAAAAAGTCAGTAATTTGAGCATATTATAACCCCATATATGTGTATGGGCATTCGAATATCAGAAAAGGACTTCTTTGTGGAAGGATCAGTTTGTTTTTAAATAGCTCTAATAGAAAACAATAGACTTGCCTTCTGGTGAAACGGCCTGATGTTGGGTAAGAACAGGAACATACTTACAGTATGCATTTCAGGTCATTTAACTAAAATGTCCTCAGGTGTGACAAAGTAAATAAGGAAGAAGCGCCACGTGCAAATTTTCTGGGGTCAGGTAGCCCCAAATACCAAGTACTTATTCGATTATTAGCAAACAAAAACCATTGTTCAGATAGCATCAGGCAGTCCTTACTGAACCGGGTACTCAGCTCTCTCACGTGTTCTTGCAGGCTCAGAAACCTTTTTGCAATACGTGCTGGAAGAATGGTCAGTGTTGAGTTAAAAATCTAGTTTGGTAATTAAGACTTGGTCAGCTGCTCAGAAGTAAAATGAGCAAAATACAAAAGTCCTAGAAAAGTTGGTAAGGAAAATCACCATTGACTGTAGTAGATACTTACAAATAGTAAAATAGAAGAGCTAAAGCACAACAACAAGAGTACCATAAAAGCATTTTAAAGACATGCTGATACTAAAATGCAAAAAAATACTATGTATGCATAATAAAAAAGACACCATATTCTGTAGGATGGACTTCAAAACACATTGTGAAGATAGCCTAACCAAGATCTAAAGTATGACATAAGGAATGAGAGAATTTATGCCGCATTTCCCAAGTGGGCATAAATTTACATAAAAATCTGTTTACCTAACAGATTACTTGAAGCCATCTGAAACACATAAATAGTAATGTTTTCCCAAAAATATGTATTAACCTACCCACTCTTCCCATCTTGCCATTCTTTCAGCCCTTTCCTCAGCTTCTTTACGCTCTTGTTCAGCTTTTTCTTGAGCTTCTCTGACAAGGCGTTCCTCAGCTGCTTGGCGTTCCAAAACCTCCTTTTCTTCATCTGTCAAACCATAATTCCGAGGTTCTCCAATTTCTTTGATGATCTTTGGTACAGTAAGTCTGTTCTCAGAATCTTCATATACAGCTATATCTTTTAAAAAATACAAGAGAGGACTATTTCAAGGCTTTTGTCAACTATTAATTGTAAATTATTATGCAAGACCTAAAAACATATGGTATTCATATTGTTTGAATTTTCAAGTAAAAGGTGTTGTTTTCAATTGCTTATAAATGCCAATTTTTGTTACACTGAATGAAGTTTTCTAAATCTAATTTTCTTTACCAGTTTCAGCTAAAATAGTTTGCCTTTAAAGATGATGTAAGGAAGAAACATTTTAAAATAATTTTTGCAACTATTGTTTATCAATTGCAGCTTGCCCAGGTTTTGAAACCCAAATACCAACTATCAGAGATGTTACTGACATCAATCTTGTGTCAACCCATCCAGATGCATAGAACCATCAGTTTTGTCCTTCTCTCCCCCTGAATGGTACACAATAGGTTGTTAGGATTTGGCACAAACTCCAATGTTTTCACTCATGCAGATTTACAAATACACACACCTCTCTCTAGTCGATCTCTTACTGTGTTATATTTATGAAACAAATTTGTAGCTTCATGTAGGAACATAGAGACTGAACAAGACCTTTTCTTTCATTTTATACCTTATCTTTTAATTGCTGGAGGTTGCTTGCACATTAAACTTGACAAGAAAGAAGAAGAAAAAATACAGAAGAATGAAGACTTTCTCCAGGGCTCTGTAGTTTCTGTGTGCATTCAGTGTGGGGAGGCAGAAACAGTACAGGAATATACATGGAAAAGAGAAAAAGTGGGCATTTGAGGTAGAGAATACAGAGGTAAAGGACTTATTCAGGGGCAAGAAATGGAAGAAGTAAAAGCACAGAAATTGTTAAGGAGAGCAAGCAGATGAAGGGACAAAGAATTAGAATACAGAATTAAGATGAGAATCCAGTAGTCCCTACTTCACTGTTCTTTAGGAAATTGTTTTGAAAGTCATTGGCAAAGCATTCTTCCCAGTTCTTTCTGTTCACGATTCAGGCAGAATCAGACTCTCAAACACTAATACCATTTTTCCAAGATTTTAAGTGTTTGTGATTTGGACCTCAAGTCCAAACTCTGATCATGAACTGAGGAGGGAACTAACGTAATTCTACATGATGAAACTTATTTTACAGCTTCTTCTTTCAAAAAATCAGGAATTATATTCCTGAACTATTCTGAATTAAAGAAATACTTTTGCTATGGCAAGTGGTCCATCATTTCTACAGATTTAGCTGCACCTGGATATACAAATTACAATGAAAGCCAGTTTTCTAGTCACTTAAAGTATTGCTAAGAATGCTATCAACATTGAATATGAGGTCTCAAAGACCACATTTTTTTCTTAGATGGCCACAGAAGAGTACAATGTACATATTACAGCAATCATATTTAACTACATTTATCCTCAAAAATTAATGCCTTTTAAATGAAAAAGGAAGCTATCACTGATGCTAGTTGAGAGGAAAAATCACAGGAAAAGGAGTTCATATATTAAGGTCTGTAAAGGAAATTGCTGTTGTAAGTGTAACATGCCTCTTTGTATAAGATCTAAAGTGCCTGTGTCACCATCCCCAATTTGCAAATGAGAAAAACAAGACACAAGATAACTGACTTGCAGTCTTTGTACAGTGATTCATTGTAGCAAAGTTGAGTTTCCAGAATCTTGTAGCCCTCTCCGTTGTACTCATCATATTTCAGACTCAGAAAAAAAAATAATAATAATAATAATAATGATACATAAAATCATATGTTATGCTTTTCTAAATTTAACGTGGAAGAAAAGTTTTATCATTTTGAAACAATAATAAAAAAATCAAGCATAATTTTTAACCCTTTCTTCAGAATACAACTGAGAAAGCAGTTGGGTCTCTGATTAAATCCAAAGCTACTTAATTCTATGCATCTGAAAATCCAGCTGAAACATTGACTAGAATGGAAGAGTATTGGCTGAGCTGAAGGAACCTCTGTGGTTACCTCTGTAATCTGTTCCTACAATTCTACAGCAGAAGCAACACACCTGCATACTTCAGTGGTAACAACCAGGAATGTGAATATAGGTATAGACGGTTCTGAGATCAACAGGACCTAAAGATGATGCTCATTTGAACATGAGAATCAGTGCTACACACTCAATGTGAAAATTATCTGGGACATGACAGCTGTGATACTGCAATAATTAAAATCAGTAGGCAAATTAATTTCTGTATTTGGAATGAGCCACAGTTTAAGAATAATCTTTAGGAATAATTCTTAGCAGAAAACACTGTGATATTTTATCACAGAGTATACAATTTATAGTAACCACCAAAATAAAACTCAGTCTTTGACAGTGCCACTAGTTGCATATCTTGAAGTGTATAAGCTAAGAATATGACCAATTGATGGCATCAGACCTTAATATTTACCACTTCATACATTTACTTTCCATAGTAGAATTTCCTCAATTCTAAAATAATTATACTAATTCACTATTTTTCCCACTGCTACACTTCCTAACAGCACATGTATCTTACTATTTTCAAAATAATCTCCATGACTGACAATAAATAAAAACTTGGAAAATCAGTTATGACTAAGGGGATTGAACAATTAACTTTTCATAATTAATCTCAAATAGACATTCCAAATATCAGCAGTTTTATTTTAGTTGCAGGGTTTTTGCCCTTCTTCTTTCTTTCCTCTCCCCTCCCCCCAGAAACCCACCTTTTCTTTAGAATGCTGTCACTCTGATCTCACTGGCTTTCAATAATCAGATTATAGTAATCTTCTCAAGATTTCCCAGTGATCACAGTTTTCTAGAGAGTATGTAGGGAAGACAAACTTTCTCACATACAGGTATAGTGCAAAACAGATTCGGTCCCAGACATCCACCTTTAATTTCTAATAATTTTCTTAAATGCTTCTTAATTTACAGATTACCCACATATTGTCATGGTGTTGCAAAATATGGAAAACGTAAAAATTTTCTTAAGAAATTATGTTCTTTGATGTTTCGTCTTTGTATACTTTCAAGCTTGATCAACAGGAAGGCAGATTTAAACCATGAAACAGACAGTAAGCTATAAATGATGTCCAGGTGTTAGAAAAACAAATGACTTATTGGTAGAATTACCATGTTAAGGTTTAGGGCTGGACAAGATTCAATGATCTCAGACCAACAGGCCGTTAACAAAGCTCAGGAAGAAGGATGTACCACTGATAGTGGACACAAAGAGTACAGAATTTACAGGCCACAAGGACATTTGGCAGAGCACCCAAGATAAGGAAGACACTAAGAAAGCCAATTCAGAAACTGTGCTGAAATCAGCTCCAACTGGGTAAAAGGTAATGCCAGAAGTGAGGCAATCACAGCCACAGACGCAAGGACCACCAACTCAAGAAACCCACAGACCCAAAAGAAGAGAAAGACTGAGTGTGGGAAGCAAGAGAATCATTATCCAATAGAAAATAGAATACTAATTAATAAGAGAACTATGTAACTTTCAATCAATAAATACTAATTCTTTGGTTGCTAGCATATATAAATAGTGAAAATTTTTGGTAGTAGGGGTGCTGGATTTGTGGAGTACCACCAAGCACAGAGGCTTGCACAACTCTGAAATAAATAATCAGTGCCTCTCTTCAGTGTGTAATTATTAGCTTATTGCCCACCAAGTAACAAATCTGAATTTTGTGGACAACAATAGCATCTGAGGATAAAGCTAAAGAAAAAAATATAAGGAACCATAATATTTAAAGTCCATGAAAATGTACTCATACCTATCAGAAAGGATGCCAGTGCAGAGATCTGTAACCTAAGCGATAAAATTATTTTAATAATTAACCCTACAAAAATGGACAACTAAACCCTCAATTTTTAGAAACAGGTTAACTGTAACAGAACATTTTTTGCAGGTATATAATTAAATGCTTGTTGTATATGTATTCTGTAATGTTAATAAAAATACTGTTTATATATGGACACTTAGTATTTGATTTTTTGCAAGTGTTAAATTTGTAAGAACAAAATGTTTTTGTATCTACTAATTTTATTATTCCATACCAATAAACTGAGGATGTATTTCAAGTTCATCAAAATAGTTGAGAACTGTTGTATCATCGGTATTTAACTTGCGGAAGAGTTTCAGACTGTGCAGGAACTGCTCTTCAGTATAACGAGTTCCAGCAACGACACTCTCTGGCAGATTTATTATTCTGTTTATAAGAAATTCATCAGATGCAGTCAAAGAAAAAATAAATTCTGTGAAGAAGAACATATTGTTTGAATATATTCAAAATTTCCAAAGGAATCAAGAAAAACATCAGGATAAAGCAATTTCTACATAGATGAAAACCACTCTATTTTAATTCCCAGCATAAACAATGAATTACATTTTTATTCCATTAAGAGCAGCTCTAATCACAACAAAGACAGCCTAATGTTGATATCAGCCAACAGTTGATGGCATTTTCACAAAAAAGCACAAACAAACAACCCAGAAACTGAACCAAACCCTTCCTTTTAATTAAGAAAAACTTCAACAAAAATGTGGTGAAGAATTGGAACAGGCTGTCTGGAGAAGTGATTGAGTCACCATCCCTGGAGATATTTAAGAGCTATGGAAATGTGGCACTTAAGGACATGGTTTAATGGTGGACTTGGAAGTGCTGGATTACTGGTTTGACTTGATGCTCTTAGTGGTCCTTTCCAACCTAAATTATTCTACGATTAATTGTTCACTTTTAAATATGAGGGCAGCAGCGTGACATGAAATAGATTTTTTGTTTTAGTTAAATTAAATAGAAACAGATGGAGTGATATATTAGACTTCTTGTTGATGGCAGCAATATTTCCTCAGTTTATTTAATAAGAAAATAAAACTCCTTAGTTTCTTTAAAAAGAAATCTATCAAACTTACCAGGTATGATTATTTTATTAAATTTAGGCATTTTGCCTTTTTTTTCTTCTTCTTCCTCTTCTTCATCATCTTCCACTAAAACAAAAGTAAGAAATTATTAACATTTCCATTTGAAGCAACAATATCACTATATTTGCTAAAAACATTCCCAGTACAAACACAGGTTTGCCTGCATCCAAATTATACTAATAATTGTAAATTAATCTAATCTTGACACCAGTTTAGAGAATTCAGTAAGTAATTCATGTTGCCAGCCACCACAGAATTCTACCTTGGGACTGTAATGGTTGTTTGCCAATGCTATGAATGTACATGCACACACAATTTTTAAATAAACTGCTGTCTTATCTTCAGCCTCTCCTCCTGCCAAATAAATTATTCTGCGAAAAACAGAGACAATGCTCAGAACAGTGAATAGAAATGTTTTACAGCTCTATGGTTAAAATGTTTTTTGCCACTAAGTGTCTGCTGTTATGACTAATCAGTAAAACAGCTTGTGGAGCAGCAGCTGAGTGTGATCATTTGCAGAACAGCATAGTAAGCTGAACAAGACTGTTTTTTCTGTACCTTTACACCTCATGTTGTAATTTAAACATGAAGATGATTCTTGGTCTTAATGTATGGACAGTGCTTGCTCACAATTTGAAATGTGTGTTGCAGAGCTTCTCTGAAGTCATATCTACTGTAGCTCATCTAATAAATCCACTCTAATTTGGCTCACAAAATACATATTTTGCACTGGCTGGATCCTCGCATTCAGTAGCCCTTAAGAATTATGAAGAAGTTCTGCTGTAGAGCTTGCTTAAGTGGAGTAGACCGCCACTTAACAAGAAAGCATCCTTCATATTTGTGCATTTACTTTTTACTTTACCAGGAAAGATAGTCTGAAAATTATCCTGTGCAAAAACCAAATAAGACGCATTACAGTCCTTACATTCTAATAATCACATGGCATCAACTTTGTTTTGCACTGCAGTTATTACAGTGCTGACGCACTTCCAGTAGCATGGCACTGAGAACAGTAATGACAATAACAATATCAGCAGCAATAAAAACAAAAGCAGCAACAAAACCAAACCTAGCAGTACATACCTTTAAAAAGTTCCATTGCCTGTGCATAGGTCTCTGGGAACCCATCTAACACATATCCCTGATTCCTACAAGGCATAGACATGAGCTTATCCGTCATAACTTTAATAAGATACTCATCACCTAGACGGCCTAAGACAAAGAAGGTTAATAGGTACCTAGTTTATAGAAACAAGAGATCTGAAATTATTTTACTAACACTTTAATACATTTTAATACATTTTTTTTCTACTTAGACCATAAAAAGTTAAATATTTTGAGATATTATTTGTATATTATTCTGTGTCAGAGATCTATGGAATATTAAGGTATAGATATAAAAAAAAATTACATTTGTGTTTACAAGGATATAAATATTAGTACTTTAATGATCTAAACATGCAATTAGTTTTATTTTCAATAATACAATTAGATTTTAATCTGAAGCAGTAAAGAAATATTTATAGAAAAAATCACAAGAAAGCAATTTTCTGTTTTCATTTTACAGAATTAAAGATAGCCTTGCAAAAAAGATGTGAGATAGGATCTACAAGTTTCATTTTCAGATAGCATGAGATGTGAATTTGTTTATTAACTTGTCCTACATTGTTGAGAAAATATGTAGGAGGAAGAAATTAGGTTTGACCTGATTTTTTGTCCTTTTGCAAACATTAACTCCAGTTTCCAACTTTATTTTGCTTTGGCTGTTAAAAGCCTTAGATATTTATAAACCATTCTAATCATAAAAGTATGTAACTACTTTAAAAGGCATTATTATTTTAAACAACACATCAAAGCATGCAGAAGAGATGCTGTCATAGATCTCATTACTGAAGCTTCCAGGTGTGTAAGAAATTCATTTCTTTGCAGATACACGAGATGCAAATCAGGTAAACCTTTCGCAATGCAGAATGCATTTTCAAGGGGGATCACTTTATACTGCTTGGAAAATGTTAAGCACTAAGACCAAAACTACATGCCATTATTTCTATATAGATGATAACGAATACTCTTCAGCAAGGGACTTTTTTTTTCAATCTGCAGACTTTAAAATTCTTTCCAGGCTTCCCTAAACAGTATTTACTTTCTAATGATGTATGAGGTTCTTAAATAATACCCACAATTTCATATGAGTGTGCACTTTTTCTTACTAGAATACTTATATTTTTGCAAGTTTGATAAAGATATATTTCACCAGCTTTTTACTTTATATTACATAAATTATGCTCTCTGCTCTGAGAAGAAAACATGACATTAATTTAAAAAAACTGAAGTAGAAAGGTGAAAGTGCTACAATTAAAGAAGCACCAAAATATTTTTAAAAATACATCACTTTTAATATACAAGGTGTATAGTTGCGTTGGGTTTGTGTGGACGGGTTTTGTTAGCCAGGTGATCAACAGAAATGGCTTCTCTGAGAAGCTGGCAGAAGCTTCCCCCATGTCTGACAGAGCCAATGCCTGATGGCTCCAAGATGGATCTGCTGCTGACCAAATTTAAGCCAATCAGTGATGGTAGTAATGCCGCTGTGAAAAAATGTCTATGTAGGGAAAAAGTCATTGTGCAGAAGTAAATGTGGCCAGAGAAGAGAGAATCAGTGAGAGAAACATCTCTGCAGACACTCAGGTCAGCAAAGAAGCAGGGGGAGAAGGTGCTTCAGGTGCCAACACAAAGATCCACCTGCAGCCCATGGTGCAGACCATGGTGAGCAGGCTGTCCCCATGCAGCCCGTGGAGGTCCAGGGGAGAGCTGAGATCCACCCACAGCCCATGGAGGAGGCCTGCACAGGAGTAGGTGGATGTCCAAAGGAAGGCTGTGACCCCATGGGAAGCCCACACTGGAGCAGGCTCCTGGCAGGACCTGCAGACCCATGAAGAGAGGAGCCCACTCTGGAGCAGCTTTGCTGGCTGGACTTGTGACCCCATGGGGGACCCATGGTGAAACATCCTGTGCCTAAAGGACTGCATCCTGGGGCAGGGACCCACACTGGAGCAGTTCATGGAGAGCTGTAGTCCATGGGAAAGACTCACATTGGAGAAGTTTGTGGAGGACTGTCTCCTGTGTGAGGGATCCCACACTGGATCAGGGAAAAGACTCCTCTCCCTGAGGAGGAAGCAGCAGCAGAAGCAACATGTGATGAACTGACCATAACCCCTATTCTCTGTCTCCCTGTACTGCTAGTGGGAGGTAGAGAATCATAAATAAAGTTAAATTCAGGAGAGAAGGGAGGCGTGGGTGCTCTGATTTTGATTGGTAATACATTTAAGTAATTTCCCCAAGTCAGGTGTGTTTTGCCCATGACAATACTCCGTTTGTGATCTCTCCCCATCCTTATCTCAACTCATAAAATTTTCATTACATTTCCTCTCTCTTGTCCAGTCGTTTCCTGCTTTTAATAAGAAGTTAAAGTCTAGAGCACAAAGTTATTTCCTGATTTCCATTTGCATAGGGTTACACTAGTTACCTGAATCCCACCTTAGTATATCATATTTCCTACCTTTATTCCGCTTCATGTTTTCTTTTATTCCATCTAATAACTCCTTTGCTTCTTCTATATTTTCACCCTCCTCCTCTACATCATCTTCTCCTTCTCCTTCTGCTCTCACATTGTCAGGTTCTTTAGCCACAATTTTCTCCTGATGAGAAGAACAGAAATATGAATTGGCTCAAAAATTCCATAGCCAAATTTACTTCATACACAGAGGTAATAAAAGAAAAAAATAAATAATTCCTTTCATGTATGCCCATGAACAGTGAGATACTGAGCAACTTTCATTCTCTAAAAAGATTTCAGTGCAACCCCCAGAGATGATCAGTATGTTGAAAGGTATTTCCAGTCTAAAATATTGGGATTATAGGTAATTTTTAAATGCTGCCAAACATTTTAAAATCACAGAAATTAAAATAACAGGAATATTAGAAAACAGCAACATACCAGATCTGCAATTTTTTCAGAAATCACTTCATTTATCCTAACATAATGTAGCTTGTAGTGTTTGCAGAGCTCCTCAGCAATGGTAGATTTGCCAGACCCAGGAGGACCATGAATGCAAATTTTCAGAGGCTGGAAAAAAGATAAAGCTATAACATTATTCAAACAGAATAGATGCTTTTATGCAAAATCAACAATATTTTTAATATGGCTAATATGAAACAGCAATTGTACTTAGAACTAAAATATATTTTTGTTTTATTCATTTATTTATTTCTTGCTGAATATCTTCTCTATCACCTACAGGTCTTGAGTAACATAGTTACTTAAATGTAGAAATTTACTGTTGGAGAAAAAGCATGCCTTTATTTAGTAGACTTACAGACAAATCTGTTGTGGCTAGTTAATGTTTGAATAATCCAAAGAGATGAAACACCATCCCACAGATAGGATGCAGTGAATTTTGTAATGTGGTAGCAGATACTCCACTATAAACATGCAATGGTTCCACTTCCCAGGTGAGGTAGAGCTGCTGTCATCAAAAATTATTTTGACCTCAAAAATTCCAGATCCATCACAATCTTAAGTGATGTCTCATTTCAGCCTACCTAGCCTGTGGATGAGTAAGTGTAATGAGGATTCCAGCATACACTTATTAAATATGTTATACAATAAACTCAAAATCATACATAATTAAGTGCCTATCTTAATTCAGTAAATTTGACTGTACAAACTGCAATAGAGTAGTGACAGAAACAGTCTAGCTAGCCTTCCTTCTCCTTGCAACCTAGTATGTACTGGTTTTTTAGTTAGGTGCATATGTGCTTAGATGCAATAGTTTAACTCAAACGCAGATCTGATAATCCGTTCAGAGCTATGAAGGGACTTTCAATAAATAACTTTTAATAATAGTAGCTTCATCTTGTTTAACATGCCCTGGACTCTTATTCAAAGTTTGAACCAGATACAGACATGCTAAACAGCTTTATCATACCCATCAATACTTGAATGTAAACAAGCATTTTTCTGCACCTTTCAGTAACCTATACATTTGAATGCAGAAGTTCTAAATATCAAGCTAACATAGGAAATAGTGAAGTATTATGGAATAACCAATAATTCTTTGGCACCAGAGACTATCTTATCAAGAACACTCTGTCCCTTATACCACAGGTTAATCACCCACCACAGTGAAGTTAGTTGCCCAGTAAGTTACATAACAGAGCAGGGTAAAATGAAGGCTATATTGCACTTGAACATCCACACTCACTAAATATATAAAGGACAAAAAATGCTCACCTAACTATTGGCCATCACAAATAAAGCTTAAATAAAAGATACACTTATTGTATTCCTGAGGCAAAATATACCAAGACCACTATATACTGTATAAAGAAACTAGCTTCAGAACAGCAGCTTTCCATCACAAAGCCAAGTTATATTTACAGAATTTCAGTTTTAGGCACAAAGGAAATAAAACTCAGTCACTATTTTTTAAATTTATATTGCCTGTTATTTAACTTCTTCAATTTAATTTTAAGTTTTTATGTTCACTTATTTTGCATCTATATCCATCTTCTATGTATTTTTACTTAATTAATTTAAGATTTGTGTTTATATAGCCATTTCTGTTGTGGAAAAAGAGAGAAAGGCAATTTAAAGTAGTATATACCAAAGCATTACCAGTAATCCTCGAGTTTGCTTGTATTCCATGACGACTTGTGCAATGTTCTCTACTAGTCCTGCCTCAGCAACCCACATAATGTTGAAATTCTCTTTCAGGTAAGTAGCTTCCATTCGCAGGTTCACAAACAACATATCCAATTGCATTTGCTGAGGGAACAAAGCTACATTTATTTACAGACTTAGGCTATGTGTGTTAAAAGAACAGCTGGAACAAGAGATTAGAATGGATGGGAAAATAGAAAGAATTAAAGCATTGGGAAAAAAGGTTTTCATATAAAGAAACAGATATTTCAAGATTTCTAAAAATACTAATTTTCAATACATATTTGTATTTGAGTCTTCTCAAGATCTATTAGAACATGCAACACTAAACAATTATTCTGTGCAATGCAAATTTTTCATGTAATTGCAAGCAATCACCTCTTTCATAAATTTATTTATGAAAATTTCATAAATTTATTTTCATTAATTTGAAAGTACCATCTTAAAACTACGTGGATTTTATTTTGTTTATTTTTCCAATCAACAGTTTATTCCAGATAAATAGATGAATACAACATAATTTATGTATGCTGTGTTCATCAGGCTTAGCAGTCTTGCATTATTAAGATTTTTTTGTTATTTTTATCATTTTGTGTAGGTTTTGTTAGAGTGCTCCAGTATGCTAAGGGGAACAGTGACATCAGAGCTTCAGTGTTTTATTCTTTTAAATCAGGCTGTAACTCTTCAAAATTCTCTATGCTGTGGTGGCTAGATTTGACTTTGTTTATTTTTCAAATTTAAACTCAATTTAAATATTTTTAGGCATATTTCAGGGTAAAATTTTTCTGGTGAAATAAAGAGAAAAGAAATTACATATTTCATTATATTATACTTTTAAGTTCAACTACTTTCCTGAAGTAATAAAAGAAAGAAAAGTACTGACTGTTAGCTCTTTGCTCAGGAATGCATTTTCTTTAGGAACCTTCTCAATTTTTCCTGGTCCAACATTTTTACTGATACACTATCAGAAAAACAAACAAACAAATAATCAAAAAACCCACACCAAAACCACTTAACAAATCAGATTCTTAGAAAAAAATTGAACAGGATTTCTGTGGATAAAATATGTGCTTTAAATTTTATATTACACTGTACCTGGAAAATCAGGATACTGATTTGAAATAGATCTAAGAACAATATATTAACTTTAATGTTAGTATTAAATAGCTTTTGGTTGCTAAGTAACACTTCTTCCTTAGTACCTGCAATAAAAAAAACCAAAAAAACAAAAACCAAAAAAAAATCCCAAAAAAACCAAATCAACAACCCAAAACCACAGAAAAGTTTTATAAAGCTCTTAAATGTACATACAAATTCCTAGTGCTTAAATCTGTTTGGGGACCTTTATTATTTCCCAGCACTTTCACTTCAGGTTCCTGAGGTATTTAGTTCCATTAACATTGGGAAGGGTTTTCAGATCAATGCCACTCAAAACTCTCCATATATCATTTGCATTTCATCATTAGATAGAAACTGTTAGTTACTCATACTGCCCTTTAAAATAGATTTAAATGCCACTACATTCCATAAGATCATAAACATTTGTATAGACCATCAGATCAAATAATCCAGCATTCTGGCTTTGATGATGGATTGAAGTATGGAAAAGGCATATATGTTACTCCTTCCAAACCCTCTTCTAATCTTCAACTATTTTCGATTATAACTCTCAAGGTGTTTTTCTCCCATGTACCTTTCCAGTCATCCCCTGGGCTGGTACAGCCCACTGCCAAGACAGGTCTCTGTAGAGCCCTTTCCAGCGGCAACTTCCAGTCCACGAAAACTGTCCACTTATTCCTGTCCTCTATTTCCCATTTCTAAACAACCACATACCCCTGAAAGGACACCAACCACCCTCCTTGGGGTGCCTACCTGAACCAAAGCACAGGTCTCACCTTCTAGTGAGCTCCCTAACACAGTTTCATTAAACTCACTTTGATACAACCAAAAAGAATGGGCTCTTATGTTTGGTCCTTATGTAACCTTTGCTCAATCAACATGAGCAAGTGTCTTATGAGTTGACTCTCACGGTCACAATTCATCTTACCGGTGTCATTCAGACTACTTCTAGACTTAATTTCAAATCTCTTGGAAAAACCAGGTATCTTCCACAAAATGAAGGGAAACATATGATAAAGACAGAGTATCTAATCACAGTACTGTGAATCCCATAACAATTCTGCGTAACTTTCTTAGGTAGAATTTGTATTTAAGTTAATGATAATACTGCAAAAATTAATTCTTCACAATCAAATAATGTATTTTTTTTTGAAGGACAGAAGTCTTAGAGGATTTCAAAATAATCTTCCATGTAATTTACTACTCAAGATAATTCAGGAAGACCTAAGAACTTCTACTTCAGTAAAATGCATAGTTTTAAAACCTTACATATAGATATCATAAAAAACAAAAAAGAAACTCAAATCTCTTACTTTTATCAGCTCTCTTACCTTTACTAATTCTTCAAGCGTGTGCATTGATGCATCTACTGCAAGCACATACTGGAAGTCTGGCCTGTGGTCTGCTACATTTTGCAACACTCTGAAACATAGCAAGTACAGGCCGGGCTGGTACTTGGAGAAGCATCCAGGGCTTTCCTTGTGAAATGCATTCCAGAAACAGTACCAAGAGTATGGAAATTCTTGCAGGACATTTCAGAGCATGACACTTACTTACTAAAGAAGCACAGCTACACATTTTATTTGGCAAGAAGTTAAAAGAATAAAAAGCTATATCTGCAGAAGATATCGTCTTAGTCTGCTGCAGAGTCCAGAATCCATTTCCAGTTCTGTGCCAGTTAACCGGTATCACACTCAGGACTGAGCATGACTCGTTGCTTATTAAAAGCAAAGCACCAGTGCAACAGTCAGATAAGGTTTCCAGAACCACATCTACTTCCAGAAGGCACATCTACTGCTAAAGAAACTGAAGGCTCTCACTCACTTAAAATGGCCCAAGAGTGACCTTAAACCAACACACCCTATTTAAAAGCCTCAGTACCCTGTAGTGGATTTGAGTTTGTTATCTAGCTAGGCATCAATTATTGCTCAGAGAATTTTTTTTCCACTTACGCCGCTAAATCACGAATATGAATGGTTGGAATAATATTGTTTCCATCTCCAAAAACAGGTATTGCAGGAGTCTCGCCAAGCCAACACATCTGAAAATACAGAGAATAAAGTGAGAAAAAAGGTTACTTTTAGCTAGAGCTAAAAAAAAGGGAACATTTGATTACTATGCAAATCTGTATATTCAAGATTTAAAGTTCAGTTTATTGAATAATTAATGGAATTGAAGTAAAGGAGACCATTCTTGAGAAATACTGACTAGTAGCCTACTAAAACCAAGAATTTTTTAAAGATTGTTCTTTAATCTTGACAAATATTACTTTGAATCATCCAAAAAACAAACGCGTGGTGGGGGCGGGGGGGAAAGACTGTAATGTTGAGAAGAAAGACATTTCCCTGGATTCCATTGATATGACAGACATGTTCTCACTGGAAAGTCCATATGGAGATACCGTCCAAAACCACAGAAATATCTAAGAAAAAATAGTGTCAAAAGAAGAGAAAAACACTTCCACTGCAGCTAAAATATTTAAAAAGGATCAAATAAAGAGTTCTGCTCATGAAAGCATTAAGCTTATGATACCAAGGCTGCTAAAAATGGATTCAATTCCAGTGCAGTTTGCCCCTAGAAATTAAATGATCCTTCAAACATAGTTGGATGTCTACCTTAAAGAAGTAGTGAAAGAGTCCTTCCTCAGCTCCATACTGATGTCCTGAAGCAACAACATAAGTTGAAAACTTTTCTTTGTCCTATAAAGTGAAATCAGCAAGAAAGTTTTTATTGAAACCTAGTACTACAATTGGGTTACAGGCTTACATTGACTCTTGAATACATGTGCACTAAATATACAAAGTGTGTAAACTGTATCACTTCCAAGTTGTAACTAGATCAATTGTTGCATATCCTGTAGTTTCCTGAGTGATATTGTTATTACTTCCTTCAAATAAAAGCCGTCTACAACTGTCTTCAAAAAAGAGATTTGAACAAAAATTATAAAATTAAAATAAAATTAAGAGTTAAAAAAATAGGAAGCTATGTAAATCAATTAAGTGAACAGGATTCTACTTTCTATTTTCAAGAAAAAAATAACTCTGAAATTCATTGCAGCTATTTTTCAATTGTATTATATTTGCATTTGGCTGTCTAAAGGAGCAGAAAATGCTGGACTAATGATTTTACAATTTCTTAACTCTCATTTTAATGCACAATTAAAAAAAGAAAAAAAAAAAATCTTTGGACTATTTAAATATTTCCCTAACCACACACCATGATTAACACACATATTTTTGCCTGATCATTATTGTGTAATGTCATAAATTTGCCTGTCTGCTCAGACACAGATGTTACTGTTTGTATCAATGGTGAGGATGTTTATACAGAAAAAAAAAAAAAAAAAAATTCAAGCATCTGAAAGGAAAAAACTTTCAAGGAAGTCTTTTGATTTAGTCACTTTGAAATGTTGAAGATGACACAAAATTATTAAATAATTCTCATGCTGTAAAGATCCTAGGCATTATATATCTCCATCATACAAATTAAAAGAACCTGCCTTTATCACCAGCAGGAATACATGTGCAGATTTGGGATGTAATTTTTTTTTTTTTGGGGGGGAATAAACCTTTTGTTATCATCTATAGAATATTTCAGAAACAGAAAAATAAGGCAGGTCTTAACCAATCTTTGATTATATAAGCCAAGCTTCATGTAACAGGATGACAAGTTGCAAATTCAGTGTGCTATACCTATGCATTTTTATCTATAGATTTACAAAGTGAAACTTTGTTATAAAAACTACTTCAACTCACTTGAATTCAACAGCTTGTTATTAATCATGAGAAACACTAAGATTAGAAGACATTACAGATAGCAGAAGAGCTTTCACACTGCAAGGACAGCTGCCTGTTTCAAACACTGTTAAGGCCACAGAAGGATTTTGCCATGAGATAAACACAGAAGGGAGCTCCAGGATAACACTAACTCCAGGCATGGCAGGGGCAAGATCTGGTTAGTTCATCCTGCTTAATGCATCTGGACAAAAATTCCTACTGTGGCAAACTGCAATGAAGCAACTGCTCATAGGCATATCAGTGCTCAAAGATCACCCCTGGTCACGGGTCAGATGGTGGCCACTACTGAATCACTGAAGCCTCCCTGAATATGCCTCCATGGATACCTGGAACTTGGACTGTAAGATAAGCCACCACAGCAGAAACTTGTGATAAGATAAGATAAGATAAGATAAGATAAGATAAGATAAGATAAGATAAGATAAGATAAGATAAGATAAAGGTAGTACTATTGTCTGGGTGTTATTCCAGGGGGACTTTAACAGGGCCTGGGGAGAAGAATGTTTTGCTGATAGTGATCACAAAGAATGCAGAATTTACAGGCCACCAGGAAAGCCAGCTCAGCAAGTGTGCTGAAATCAGTTCTGACTGGGTAAAAGGTAATTGTGGCAGGGAGATCGTGACCATCAACTCATGGCCCACTGACCCAAGAAACCCTTCAACTCAAAAGAAGAGAAAGACTGAGTATGGGACTAATTAGCATTAGAAGTGTGGGAATAATTTAACCAACAGATTAAGAGACCTATGTAGCCAATGAACATTATTTCCTTTGTTTGCTAAAATGTATAAATATGAAAAGTTTTGAACTGCCTTGGGACCCCCATCACTGAGAAGCCCAGTATGAAGAAGGACCAACACGATGCCACTGGATCCATGGGTGTTGATTATCTTCTGCTTGATCTCTCTCCTCTGTTTTCTATTTCTTTCTATCTCTTTACCTCACATTCATTGTTAAATAAAATCTGCATCATTGATTTCAGCATATGGTCTCGTTTACATCTTAATTTGGGCAGAGGCATCTCTCACTACTCTGGTCTTAACACACAGAGTTTGCTTGGGTAATACCATGACAGATACTGTTTGTACCTAAGAGCAGCAGCTCCCAGGGTTGCTCTGGACAGATTGCAAACATGTCCCAGAAGACACGTAGTAATTTCCATCTCCTAGCAGGAAAAACCTGCCTCTTCTGAATGCACAGGAGGTGCTATTTCTCATTTCCCTTATAAAGAATGTAACACAGGATTTTCTCCCATGTACCTTGTGCTGACTCCTGCCTTGTGTGAAGACAAGCCCTAGTTTGGCACAGAGTGCTGTATTTCACTGAAATACAAACCTCTAAAACAGGTTCAATTCCTCTAACAATACTTACTTAGTGTCAAAAGCCACCCATATGAGAAGGTACTACTTGAACTTCCTTGGCTATAGGTAATTTTAAAAATAAGGCAATTCTTAGGCAAGTTGTTGTTCCACTTGGCATGTTTAGTCCCGGATAAGGAATGTCACGTTCCCGTGTATTGTTCACTAAAGCCACTAGGTGTCACTTTCTAGCTGGGATCATCAGTTCCAGCTGTGGCTGTTTTATGCTTGTTTGCTTGCTTTGTTCTAATAAGTTGCTTGAAGTGAGAAAGAGGTCTAAATGGATTCTGGAACTGTGATGTCACTGAGAACAGAGCTGGGGTATGAAGAGCTTTTCTGCCTGTGGTAGGCAGATATTTCTTCAAGGATTCTGAATTTGGTAGAACCCCGGAGATTCCAACTTCTGAGAAAAGCGACACACCCTGAGTGCCCTGAATGCCACAAAGGTAAAGGCAAAAAACTTCTAGTGGTAAAAAGCAAAGAATCTTGAACTCAACTCGCACTGAATTTTAATCAAAAAATAGGTGAGAGATACACTAATGCACAGAGGTGAAATCTTGCTTTAAGAAACAACTTCCATTAAATTGCACTTCGAACAGACAAGGCTTAGAAAACCTTCTATTATTGGTGAAAGAGCTTCTCTACCCGGCTGACAAGACTGATGAATCCTAGTGTGAGTTCTTTGCAGGGAATGATAACACTGTAGTTTCTTTCACTGATGGCACGTTCCCTAGATATCACTGAATTTAGAAATAAGTAAGGACGGTAATCCAGAAATCTCCAGCTGTCACAGGAACCCAAAACTGATTTCATGTGAAGAACACATGCTTTGGAGCCTTCCTGTTTCAAAGTGCTGACAGAAACTACCCAGGGGCAGTAACACCCATTGATGCTGACACTGGAGTTCTGGAGGAAAAGGGCTCCTTTTGAAAGGATTACAGCAGGTAGGTATTGAAAATATTCAAGTTGCTTTATCATGTACTGCTACATATCTGTCTTCTCAACAGATGTTCAGCCTGACAAACACTTAGAAGCTAATTATAGAAATACTTTTGGTATGCAGTGGGTCAGTGCTTTGGACTAGTCAGAAAAATAGTCAATAGTTCATCTGGGTATTAGGTTGTGCTGGTTTGGCCAAAATCTAGAAATATATCCTCTGAGAGAACAACAGGTTACAACCACCCTTCCCCCCACCAGGTTTGGGGAAAAAAAAGAAACCCCAAGACACAGGTGGTGGAAGAATTTAACAGAGGCTTTGATGGATGCTGTTTAAAATTTTCATGTTTTTAACATCTCAAGTGTGAAACTTATCCCATGGTCTTATAAATCAATGTTAGCACAGTAAAAGAAAAAAACAATTTACAACTGATTTTTCAAGTTGTAAACCAAATTTTTACTTGTATTCTGTACTGCTAGACCCATGGTAGAACAGAATATAATTTCTAGTGCTATCTTCTCAGCAGGGCATAAGATGGCACATGCATGCTAGAATCAGAGAAAAGTTTCTTTTCATCCTGTTATTTGCCAGATAAATTCCTGCAATGGACATTGAATTATACTGATTATGGGAGACTCCTAACACAGAAAAAGAATGACCAAATGACACCTTCATCATCCAATGTATTTTGCTGTCTTCCTAACCTCCTCACTACTCCACCACTAATGACAACAGCTTCCATTTTCCTGAATTGCAAGCTGGGCCACTGTTGGTATTTATTTAATAATACTTCTTAAGTACAGATAGAGGAATAGTCAGTTCTCTAATAAGATTAATAGTCTAATCAGATCAAAGCAAGCAAAGCTGAAGGAGGGGATTTTAAAACACATAAAAAGTGATAACATATTTTAGCTATTCTGTGTCAGCTCTATGGCTGTGATTTTAAAGTGAATTATAGGGTGGAATAAAAGTCAACAAGGCCTCTGCTCCAAGAGCACAAACTATCCAGTGACATGCTAGGTGTGGCCAGAACATTTCAGTATTTAAATGAGACATAGCTTGGTAATATTTAAAGATGCTGGTTTTCTTTAGACCTGTACTAATATCCCATTCCTCTAC
Source organism: Monarcha castaneiventris obscurior (assembly GCA_026261815.1). Lineage (NCBI taxonomy): Eukaryota > Metazoa > Chordata > Aves > Passeriformes > Monarchidae > Monarcha > Monarcha castaneiventris. The sequence continues at coordinate 14,119,075 of JAMPIT010000894.1, forward strand.
AAGGTTTCTTCCTCAAATCTTTCCACACACAGACCCCAGCTCAGATTCTCCCTGGTACTACCAAATAAACTGTATTTTTTTTAAGATAAGCATGATTTACTACCTACCTAAGACAAAAAAAAAGTCAGAATTTGGGATTTATATTAAGCATTGGGTTTCAAAAGACATTATAGTATTCTCTATACTACTACATTTTATTAATAATTCATATCATTGATATTTATAAAGACATGAACATACTCTTAAAACTTATTCACATGGTCGATAATTTCCATTACAAAGATAAAGCTCAAAATAAGAAAACAAAACAACTTATTTTTATGAAAAATTTCTATACACACAGTTTTCCCAAGTTTCACAATGTGTTTTTCAGCATTTATGTAATCCATAAAGCTAGGATGAGATTTTCTTTTGCGAAAATATCCATCATTTAAAGGACTCTCAGGATCTTCCTACAAAGAAAAAAATATGACTGTTATACATTTCTTAAAACAGAACAACTTTAAAGGTCTAGGTGGTTAAAGTGAGTTCTTTAAAAGAATTTTAAAATCTGTTTTAACTTTGTCTTCATTTGAAACTCTTCAAGGTTCTGAATTTGATACTTGAGGTTCAACATTTTCAAAAATGTCATTAGTTCGATTTCAAATTTCACAGTAAAAGATTTTAAACTACTTTTTATATTTTAAAAAACATTAGTTTTTATTATATATGTCATTACACAAGGTTGAAAAACCCTATTTCAGTAACACTGAATTCAAGAGTTGCAATAGCGTACTATGAAGCGCCCAATATGGCTCCTGAAAATACTTTACATATATCAATATAAAGATGTATCTATTTTAATTATGTATTTCATTACCTACACAGTTAGCATGGGATTTTTTTAATGACTGAAAGACAGTGCATACTGTGGTTAGTATTTGTCTTGCCACTTGACCAAGGAACACCTAATGTCTTTCTATATCATTATAGCCCAATGCCTAAACTTTTCAGTCAGTGAATTATATTTAGCAATTTTGGCAGTAAGTAGTGAGTAAGGGTGAAATCCTAAAAAGCCCCTCACTTAATTAGCTATCTTTGAAGCACACACCTGAAATACATCGTGTAATTGAATGTAATTAATATTTTCCATTAAATGGCAACATTAGTTGAAAAAAAAAATGTTTTGATACTACTTACAGAGTCAGGGGGTTTGGTATTTCCCCAGGTCATTACTGTTGAAATGAGGATGAATAATTTTTGTTTTGAAAAATTCTGTATTTCCGTATGTAGGGCTGTTAAATGAAAGCAGGAATTTTGTTTTAAACTGTATAATTCAAAGTGTATTTTTGCTTTTATATAAAGGTCCTGTATAGACATTCATATCAATAGTCTATGTGATACGTCTTTTTAAGTGAATGCTCTCTGAGTTAATATCAAATAAAGATAATAAATCAGGAAAGAGAACAAATAGAGAAATAATGGCAATAAAGAATCAAATTATTGGGAATTGACATAATCTTCACAGGGCTATATATCATGGGGAAAAAAATCCCCAACAAAACAATCTATACTAGGAAATGATTAATCTTTATTGATTGCTGAAATACTGAAAGAAAATTAAAAAGTGACAGTTTCTCATGACAGGAAAAAAAAAGCTACTGAATGTAAATAAAGTTTATTTTAATATCAAACAAAATAATGAACTTTTTATACTGCAAATTATTCTGTTTTCTGAGTGTTCATACTATGAAGAGCAAAACATAATTTAGATTAGCTATCATATAAAGAATGATATTGCACTCTCACCATAAAAGGATTCCAGCTGCCTATTAGAATTTGGATATAACAATAAGGAGAAACTTCCAAAGATTGTTAGCAATATTTTTATTGAACTTTTAAGAAAAATAAAGTAATTATATAAAATATTGAAACGTTCTTTTAATATCACAGGAGCAAATTTTCTACCCACCTCCCAATGCAATAGATGCATGACAGTTATTTAGGGAAATTATTGCCTACACAGATGTGTCATTTAAAGAGTTGGACCATTCCATGTCAGCTTCTCTCCCTTCTGAATGTGACAGTGCATTCCATGGTTCCTTGCTATTTAACCAAACAATTTGTACAGCATTTCTCCATCAAGGAACCCAATTTTGTATTAAAGTGAACTATGAATCCCTGATAATTTCATTATACATTTATGGCAAATTTTGATGGCTGAATAGACACCAAATATCTGTTCAGGTAGAGCTGTACTAACCAGAAGCAGCCCACATTGCTTCCTCAATTTGGCGTGCATCTTCAGTGATATTATATACAACAATTTCACACTCAAGCAAGTGACTTAAGAGTGCTTCTCGAGAAGAGACCTAAGGGAAAAACAGTTAGATTCTGTCATTAGGAAAAAAAAAATCCTTTTCAAGTTTAACTTCTGGATAGAATGTGGTATTCTAGCACTAGGATGTTGGAATTATTCATAAGATAGTTACCAAACTTTTATATATCAGATACAAGGAAGCTGATGAAATGTAAATTAAATGCTCAAATTTCTAATTTAGAGTACATATTAACATAGATCAAAAATATGGACTTTTAATGGTATTTTATCATCCATATTTTTAGTGCATTTTTGAGTATCAAAAAATATCCATTACTCGTCCAGGTATTTTAAACAACTATCAGTTGGCAGAATGGAGAAGACATTAAAAAAATGTGCATTTCCTTGCAGGATAGCATCCAGTAATTTTTATTAAGTCTGCAGATACTCTGTATCACTTGAGCAAATCCAGGAAACACTTTGGGCAAAAGCAGTGGTTAAAACTAAACACGGCCGTCCATAATTTCCTGATTGAACAGTTCAGCTGTATAGACACCTGAATAAAAATTTTCAAATATTCAAAGAGTTTCTTCAGTAAGAAGAATAATAATCAGTTTATAATAAGCAGTTTGAGACAGAGGCAGTTCTAGTTTCAGAAAACTAAATCAAGCAATAAACGATCACATTCACAAGAGCAAGCCTCCTTTAGTAAATTAAACTCTGGACATGCACATCTTTATACAACAAAGATGTAGGTATTCAGAACAATTAGCTGCTAGTGAAAGCTGTGATTTCCGTGAACAGTTAGTGGGGACACTAACTTTGATTCCAGCACCACGACCTTCAAAATGGTGATAAAAGACAAAAAAGAAGACGAGAGATACTTGAGGTATAAGCTTTGAGAGAAAAAGAAAGCAGACCTGTGGATCATCAAGATAGATTTTTTAAAAAAAAAAGTTATGCAGAGGACATAATCTGTTTTCTGTCTGAGTTCCTTCCTTTTACTATTTGCTGTGTCAGACCTAGAAGAGAGGAAGCCAGAGTGCACGCAGGAAGCAGGAATAAAACAGATATATACGGCTTCCAGCAGGAACAAAAGACCATTTTATTAGTGTAGGTCATCTTACATGACTCGCGATATTTCTAATGTTGTCTAATGGCAATCTGAAAGAAGACTCATACTTACTACATAAATTTCCTTTGCAAAACGTGGATTAGTACTCCCTGGTTCAGAAAGAGTACCCACTATTTCGTAGGTTTCCTCCTTTGAGGTAGTGGGAACCTCAGCATCTGAATCGTTTTCATCTTCTTCCTCTTCTTCTTCTGGGCTACCAAGCGACGCCCCAACAACACAGCTGGATAAATACTGCAATATACAAGACATACAATTTGTATGCAAATATCTATTGAGCCCTACACAGCTTCTCGTGATCCCCAGAAGACACCAGCACCGTACGACCAGCCCTGCTCCTGTTGTTGGTAATGCGATTAAGAAACAGCTTCCCATTGAAGGGAAAACCTTAGGGACTGCTCAGCCTCAGCTGGAATGCTTTGTCTTGCGTCCCACGCCTCAGAGCCGAAGGTGCTGGCGAGCGCCGGGACCTCCGCTCCGCACCCGGCCCCTCCCGGGCAGGGGTCACCTCACAGGGATGCTGGGGATCGCCCTCCGCAGCGATCACCTGCTGCCTGAACTCTCCCGACCAGCTTTATCCATACCCCCTGATCCTAACTCTTTATTTTCACTCCCCTTTATCTTAACCCTTTAGCTGTTCCGGTCCGTCTCCTCAGCAGCTATTTCAGCTGACCCTGCTGCCCGCCCGGCCGAGTTCCCCGGGGACCAGCCGCGGCGCGCCGGCGGTGGCCGGCGCCTGAGGCAGAAGGAAGCGGCGGCCGGGAGCAGCTGCGGTGCAGCCCCGCGGTCACCTGGCCGATGCTGCGGCCGCAGTAGGAGTCGAGGTGGTTGAGGAAGACGCGGTGGCGCGGCGGCGCCGCCATGGCCGCAGCCCGGGACGCGGCCGTTGCCGCGCGACCGCGGCGGCCGCACTTCCCCCCGCCGCCGCTGGGGGCGCCCCGCCCGCAGCACCGCCCCGGCACGGGCGGTCGCGCGCTGCGCGCAGCCGCTGTGCGCACCCGGCCCGGCCCGGGACCCGCGCGGCGGCGGCGGCCCCTCGGTCTGGGGCTCTGCTCCCAGCGGCACCGGGCGTGTGCGGTGCTGCCGGGACAAAAATAGACTTGAATTAGGTTATCAGCCGTCCTTTCCGAGAGCGGGCAGGCTCTGGAGCTGCTGAGGCGATTCACAGATTAACAGCTGCATCAGCAGCACTTCCTCAGGGCTCCGAACAGCGGAAACTACTGGCAGCTGAAGGAGGCCTCCTGAAATTCTCCCCCGTCAGTGCTGCAGATACGCTCCCTCCACAGGGGCACCAATGGCCACTACAGGCATGGGGGAGCTTTTGGTCATCCTCAGTGACCCAGAAGTGGTGGAATGACATTGTTGTCCCACTTTTGGGTTAACGCTGCATTACAGTTTCAGAAATAGCACAAGTTTCTTCTGTTAACACCTACAAAATACCTGTTTTGAAAGTATATTAAAAAAAGAACAAAAAAACCCACACCAATAAACCCAAAAACAACCCCCCAAGTTTAGCAATGAAACATTACTTTGGCATTTTCCCACTTGGATTTCTAACAGTCCAAGCCCTTTGCAATCACATCCCTTGTTTTTTTCATGATAAAGTTCCAGCAGATACAAGTTTGCAGTCAGTTTTCCAAATACTTGACAGCTATTTAAGAGTTTTCTAAAGGCCTGATGACTTCAGTTGTTCACTCCCCACTTTGCATTGCTCCACTCCCCACAAGAAAACTACAACGCACCGGTCCATTCATTTAATTCTTTAGTAATTGAAATTGAACAAGTAAATCAGTTGTAAGGAAAAATATCTGAATATAAATTTGCTAAAGTACATTCTCCTCACAGAGGACTAACCACGTGCCACAGACCTGTGTGCAAAAGAGAGCCTATGAACAATTTTTGGAGCATGGAAGCCTACCCGAGGGCAGAGGAGTAGTTTCAAAAGTTTCAACCCATAAAGATAATAACCATGAAATTAAGCTCTTGAAAACAGAATCGCTAATTACAGTTGTCTTGTCATAGTTGCACATTGCTAACCCAAAGCCATTACAAAAGCTCCACTAGGCTTGTCTGATCAATATGACTAACCCATAGTGGGCAGAAGTCAATATAACTCTATTGAAGTCACTGGAATTTGTGAGAACCAATAAATCCCTAAATGTGGCTCCAAAAAAGCTACTACATGTACTTGTCACAAAAGCATAGAAGAATAATGGCAGGATTGTTTAAATAAAGATACACAAATACAGAATAATAGAAGAATACAAAAAGTATGAATGTCACACGACGTCAGTTCAACTGTATAAGCATTTCTACCCAACTCTAATTTTTAAAAAGTCTACCATTCAGTACATACTTGAAAAGTTATAGCAGAACAATAGATTTATAAAGAGAGTTGTACCAATTTTTAAGTAGAAAATACAAGTTATATCTTCCAGCTTGTATTAGTCTTAGCAAATTTCATACAGCCTTTGGTTTCAAACCAATACAATGCAATTAACATTACAGTGCTTACCTTAGTATTCATTAGGAGAGGACACTGTACAATTGAGGGAGAAAATGTGAAAATTGGGAGTACCAAAGTCCTGTATTATAGAAAGTAAAGGCTGAAGCAAAAATACTCTTGTGTATATCCTGTACATCATGTAAACACACATTCAAAATAGTAAACAGGCCTCCCAAGCCTCTCAAAGTTGCAGTATAGCATACATATATATAGCATATATAACATCATTTTTAGGAAATGTGTAGCCCATCAATTCTGTGCTTAATCATTTGCGGTTCAGACAATACATTCATATATAAGCAGCTCATCTTGTGTATTATTTGGAGCTTGTTGGTTGCCATAGACAAGGACAGATCAATTAATGCTGAGCCTTGTTTTTAACTCAGATACTACCGCTGTGTAAGCAATGCTCAGCTGTTGAATCTTTCTTGCTACAAAGCTCAGAACTTTCATATTTATGTATAGCAAATCAAGAAGAAATTCTTTGCAGAAGTTTTCCAGTTATTTTTTCGTTAACTGTGTAAAGCAAGTAGTTACCTTCTATTTTAAAAAGAAGGCATGAAAATTATCAGTAAGCACAAACACGAAGAATTACTACTTATATCTATAACATTCAGTCTCTATTTTTTCCATTTTGAATACTAAGACTTGGAAAAGAGACCAAGGTTTTTGAACATCGTATGGAGCAACTTACATGCTCATTTACAACAAAAAGTAAAATTAAGATTTTTTTCCGTTATTTATCAAAGTGGCTTTTAATAATATTGTGATATATGCAAATCCATGGTAGTAAAATGTTATATAATATACTTGTTATAACATATAAACATTATATAATAATGTACTAACATGAAGTAGACTTTAATGCAAGAAATGAAGCTTAAGATGTTTGTAAGGAAGACCTCAGTGCTTCACACTAAGAATTCCTCCCGGCACTAAATTTTCCTCATTATCTCTGTAGATCATGACTGACTTTCCTTCTTCAAAGCTTCTAGTCTTTGCAGCAATGCATTTCCAAACACCTCTCGATATGCAGGGCTGAGGGAGTCCAACAAGGAGTAGACAGTTTCATGGTATGGAGTTTGCAGTCTGTCATCAGTCTGATCGAAATCATAAGCTACTACCTGCAACAAAGAATTGGGTGGTTAAATTTCTGTGGTGATGATCACCTTGGCACATGTAGCATAACACTGAACTTTGCCAGTCAGGGTAGTACAGGAACGTGAGAACAAAAAATACTGGATTTAAATCACAGTCTCAGCTTTCTACAATGGAGCTTACACAGTATTTAAAACAATTTCATATACCTTTTGTCCAAAACTCAGAATATTAGTAAAATACCTCATTATGATCTCTGATAAGACATCTCACATCTATGTGTCTGTACAAAAATTACAAATGGTGCAAAAAGGAATTGTATAAATGCTGTATTATGGACTTCTTTGTGTACCTGAGAAACTCAAAGACTGACACATGCCTGTAACAAACTGCTGATTCTATCTTCATAATTTTGTACCTTATATAAATTCCTGGTTTTTTATTAACTTCCCTTCTTGCTTTGTTGGAAGTAACTAGTTAAAGTTCCCTTTTCTAGAAGAAAACATGCAGATCAGGCTTTCATAAAAGTACAAGAGGAATATGTATGGTTGTCAGTGAAGTATTTTTCTAGGCACCTTTTGAATACGCTCATTGCTCAAAACAAAGAAGTTTAAGAAATTATAAACAAATTAGTTTACCCTGAGTCCTGCTTCAGTGAGCTCCAGACAGTATCTGTTCCTTTCCCTGGTTTCCACATTGATATACGCCACATCCTCTGCACAGGGAAGGGTTTTTGACACAAACATGTTGCTGACGGCAAACAAAACATCATTTACAACAGCTTCAGCTTCTAGTCTCATATCTTTCACGTCTGTTCCTTCAAAGTCTCTATAATCAGAATCCTCTTCAAACCCTGTATTATTGGGCAACTCCATAGGATTGCAATCAGTCTCCATTCTGCATATAAAAAACATTTATTTTAGACTCATTATAACACTACACTCAATATATATTAACACCATAAAACACAAGTTATATTTTAAGCAGACATATTTAACGTTGTCCAAAAGAAAAGGAAACTATGAGACCCAATGACTTCCATAAGTCATGAAATGACAGTCTAGAGAACTCAAACCCAAGATATTCAGAACAAGTGCTGAAGATTACATGAACATTTAAAAGCGGTACCAGCATCACTGAAGCTAGTTTTTCTTAGGCAACTTAACTCGCGTTCTATTGTATAAGACTCTGTTATGATTCAGCAGTCATTAATTCTGCCCTTTGCTGATCCAAAATGCAGGAAGAAAACAAGTCATGCCTGGAAAAACTGAAATCAATAGCTGCAGAAAACAAAAACCTACTGTTGGTGAATATAAGGAAGACTTAGAAAAGTCTGTGAATTAAATGGGTTATCAGAGACTTTAAGCATTAACGGCAGCTGTTTGTACAGTCACTGAAGAATAAAGCTCCTGTTCATCTTTTACGCACAACTGCCGATATATTTCAGAGACAGGCTGCTGGTCTTTGCGAGCAACTGGTACCAAAACGGGACAGCCCCAGCGGGGTCACCGCCGCGGCTCCTGCAGTGGCCCCGCGGGTGCCAGTGTCGCCAGAAGGCTCCAGCTGAACCCCGTGGAACCAGGCTGGGACAGCAGGAAAGCCCCTTGGGTCGCTGCCCCGAGAGCTCTGGCAGCTGAGCACTGCTGCCTGCAGGAAATGGGGGCTGCCGATCACCGATCCGCAACATGCGAGACATTCACTCCATGAGAGCCACCGCTTACTGCCAAATCCCCCCTTGGACCTACAAACGAATTTCGAAGAAGCTGAAGGCAACAGGGGAGGTGGATCCCACGCTGCGCAGCCTCCCGCCCCCACGGACCGCGCCCCCGCCGCGCCCCGGAGCGCACCCACCAGCGCCGGCGGGCGGCCGAGGCCCTGCCGCCCGGCCCCGCACGGCTCCGGACGCGCCCGCCGCTCCTCTCCGTTCCGCGGTCCGCTCGGCTGACAGCGCCCGCCCCGCCGCTTCCCGGGCCGCTCCCCGGAGAGGCGGCCCCGGCGCCACCGGCTGCGCGACGCCTTCCGGCCCCGCCGCCCCCTCCCGCGGCCGCTTCCGCCCCCGCCTCCTCCGCCTGGCGACGCCACTTCCCTCACGTCACGGTGCCGGTGGTCGGCGGTGGGGCGCCGGGAGGAAGGAGACGAGCAGTGGCGATCGGCCCGGCCGCCCTCGCCGGTGGCGCAGAGCTGACGGGGAGGGGCTGCCCGCCCGCCGGACCCCGGCCCCTTCCCCGCGCGGCGCAGCGCGGCTGCGGCGGCCCCTCCGCGCCCGCGGCCGCTGAGAAGATGGCGGCGGTGTCCGAGTGAGGATGGAGCTGCTTGTCAGCGCCTCTTCGCCCTAGGGCGGGCAGTGCCGCCCCGCCGGGGCGTGAGGGGCGGCGGTGGTGCCGCCCGGCAGCGGGGAGCCCCCGCCGCAGCCCGCGCCGAGGAGCGAGGCTTGGCCTGGCGGTCCCCGCTCAGCTCCCCCGCTCCCCGCCCGCGCCCGGCCCCAGCCCCGTCCCGCCGCCCGGCCTCGCGGCCCCGGCGTGCAGCCGCCATGCCGTGGCCTTTCTCGGAGTCCATCAAGAAGAGAGCCTGCAGGTACTTGCTGCAGAGGTACCTGGGCCACTTCTTGCAGGAGAAGCTCAGCCTGGAACAACTCAGCCTGGATCTCTACCAGGGCACTGGCTCCTTGACGCAGGTCCCTCTGGATAAGTGGGTAAGAGATGCTGGCGCTTCACCCCCTCGGCTCCTGCTGCGTCTAAGGGACCAGCTGATTCTCTGCCCCCTTCTGCCACCCACTTTATTTTCAATACCCAGCCTCCTTTATGCAAAAAGTTATAACTATAATTAGCATTTATTCCAGAGAACTGTTGTTCGATATGCCAGCACTTAAGACAAAAAAATATCTGGGCATTTGTTACAGATATGTTTTTCTAGCCACACTTCGATTGCATAACTTTTAATTATGAGAAAGGAAGCAAAAACTGAAAGAAGGCAGTAGCTGCTGATATTTCAGGGAGAATAAGCTAATGTAGCCCAAACTACCAGGAATCCCTGTAGTTACTGAGGAGTATGTTTACTGACTACTAGAGATGGTGAAAACAAAGTAATCCCTATGGTATCTATGCTTTGTCTTTGTCTTGGAGACATCTTGGTTCTTAATGATAGTGTTATGCTGAGATTAGTCTGTGTAGATCTCTAAAGATTGTTCTCTAGTCTTGTAGTGCTGAAAGTACTTGTTGACAGAAAGAAAGCTGATTTTAGCTGGAGTTTGCTTAGCAGGTGGCCTGTCACACTCCAGTCCTCGCATGTATGTTTTTTTATATGTATGCACCTATACACAGATATGTATATTTCCAGCCTACTGTAGAGACAGACCTTTGGATTACCGTATTTGTAATATTTTGTAAAGGTTCTTCGTTGAATTGCCAGTGTTACTGAATTCTACCTGTCAGTGGAGTGTCTGTCATGAGGAGCGTTAAGCACTGAAGTGTATCAGTCACTGACTTACAGCGTAGCGCAGATGATGAGCTAGGTCCTTTGCTTTATTGTTTTCCAAAAGACATTTTTATTAGAGTATGTACTGGTAGTAGGACACGCTGGGTACATTTTAAAATACTTGGGAATATATGATGTTTTCAAGTAATGCTTTTCCAGTTGTTTGTGTAAAAATATGTTTGAAAGTGGTAGGGGACAGATGCTTGCAGAAATGCTCAATGTTACCAGTGTTTGAGGGTGAACTTTTTTTGTTGTTTGCGTGTTTGTTTCTTTCTTTTCTTTTCTTTCTGGCTGTGTCTGCAGCTTGTTTTCTGTGGCAGGCTTGGCAGTGAGGCTGCCTCGCTTTAATGGAATTGCTGTGCCCTCTAGTGGGTGTCGAGCACTCTCAGCGAGTCAAAAGTGATGTTATTTAAAATGTAAAATACTTTGTAACAAAGCACTTACGGGCAGTACTAAATGAAGTGCTCATCACGTATGCACAGTGATTAAATGAATATGCAGCAATGCTTAGGTGATCGTCCCCATTTGTGGATCAGCATTTTTCCGTTCCACTTGTAAACAATGACATGTTTGAAGTTCTCTGCACGTGACTCTCATGTATGACAGATTGCAAAAGCAGATGTCGCGGAAGTACTCCAGCTCTTTTTTGCCCCTAGTCATTGTAACCTTGTTCTCAGTGAATCACCAGGATGACTGGATTTTGTACATGGTATCCATTTTTGTGGATACTTCTCTTCATCTCAGCACCGTGGATACTTTAGCCAACATTGCATGTGTTTCTAGATTGTAGAGATGTGTGAGAATTCCTCGGTCTGTTAATATAATGCCTTTGCCTTTTGGGGCCTGGGCTGTTTAGAAGAATCAAAATGTAATGCATGGTGTTTGTGGTTCAATTTTAGTATACATTAAATACTACTTTTGTGGACTGTGGGTCGATAATGTGGAAACAAGTCCTGATGTGAAGGCTATGCTTCAGTTTTAAATTTCACTTGGAATGCTCTAATTACTTCCTTCTAGGAACAGCTGGCCTATTTATGAAGCAATTTAGCTCAAGAGTACTTCAGTTTTTTTACTTTTAGATAGCAAATTTCTATTTCAAAATAATAAGCAGTGTACTAAAATACACTTATTTTTATCACCATGCATATGGGTAGCAAAAAGACATCTGAGTCAGATTTATTCAGAATATGGTAGTTAACTTACTTCCTGCTATAGCAAATTACTTTGTAAATTTGTTCAAGTAATTTAAATGAACCTGTGGTATTTAAAAATAAATATTTTTGCCCTATCTTATGCTATTGCCACATGTATAATTCTTAAATATAAGTTCAAATGTGTTTGAGTTTTTATATAATTTATTTTATAAAATTTTAATGTCAATGAATTTTAGTTAATTATTTGATTCCTCAGTAATTTCCCAATAGGGCTGTTCATGTTCTGTTTCTTTAAAGTTGATGTCTTTTCCTGCTGCTTGAGTGGACTTTGGAACAGAAACTAGAAAAGCTGAACATGCAAGGCAAACAAAATGCTAAAAGTAAAGTTATTAAGAGCATAAGGAGAGCAACAAGTTAATATGATGGGAAAGTTGGACCTGGACACATAAGAATTAAAAATGTAATTTTCTGAAAACTTATTTTCTTTATTTTTTAAATCATTCTATATAATTGGAGCAACATTTTAAATATGATTAAAATGGAAAACAACTTTTAAATCCTTATTTTTTTCAAAAGTTAATGATGTTGAATTTATGCATTTTCTGAGATAAAGTCAGTGGCCCTGTTCAACTCAGGAAGGTCAAAACCACAATTTTTCTTGCCAGTTGAAGATTATGTCCTATTATTACAACCTCAGTCTTTAGTAGAGTCTTGTTTATATTATTAAGTTGCACTTAATGAATTTGGTATGTGAATAAGATTGGGATTTATTTTATTAAAGCCTAGGTACTTCTTGTCTAAGAACTTCAGTTTTAACTACATTTTAAATCAAAGCACAGGCAGGAACTCCCTTTTTTTAGCATAAATATGAAGATATGTTTCATCTATATGGATGTAATGAAACCTATATAGAGCAACAAGGGAGTCTTCTGAGGATTGTGGAAAACTTGAAAACCCGAAGTTACTGCATTAGAACTGGTGTGATACCTTGGGCAACTTGATGGTAACAGTGTTAATAATGCCACTATAAAGACATGATTTACAAATGGCAAGTATGTTACACAGCAAGAGAGGATTGTTTGGGTCCCTTGTTCCACTGTCACAGAGAAATCAGAAATGAACATTACACTGAAATTACATGCTATGACATACTCCTATCACAGAAACCAAGTACTTTTTGTTCTTTTACTGTCAGCCTGTTGACAGTTTTCTTCAAGTACTGCCAAAAAAAGATTAACTTTTGTTAGTACTGTGGTGTTTAAAAGAGTAAGTTGCCAGACATTTTTTTGTATAGTGCTAAAATACAGATTATACAGCTACCACAGAGCAATTGTTATTCTGAAAGCTAGGTAATTGCAATGGAATTGAAATACTTGAAAGTGTGGGGTTTTTTGTTTTTTTTTTTTTTTTTTGTCAGAGTGTAATTAATTTTCTGGTAGCCTCAAAATGTTTTATTTGTTAGATGCTAAATTATAAATGTGATTTTAAAAAACATGATTTTAAAATTTTATTTTATTGTCTTCTAGTGTCTTAATGAGATCCTGGAGTCTGCTGATGCACCTCTGGAAGTCACAGATGGATTTATCCAATCAATTTCTTTATCTGTCCCGTGGGGGTCATTGCTGCAGGATAACTGTGCATTAGAAGTAAAAGGATTAGAGATGGTCTTCAGGCCAAGACCAAGGCTTGGTAGGCTTATTTTTTGATTTTAGCAAATGACATTCTTTACAGTTTTTCAGAGTCAAAAGTCTACCCTAACTTTAGTAAATTCTTAGCCTTATTTAAAATGTCATTTAGTTTCCATACATTAATGATTGAGAATTAATAAATAATGGAACTCTCAGGTGTGTGTCAGTTGGTTGTCAACTCAATTAGTTGTTGCTCTGTTAAATAACTTAAAATGCTTACAATGTTCCTACTGTTGTATGTCTTCCAAGCTGTTTAAGAACTATAGAAATGGAAGTGTGGGAAGGAGTTTTTGCAGCTTGTGTTTTTGGGTGTTGTTTGCACAGTGGTGTGAGGCAGTGTTGGTGGCTGGCTGTTGGGTGGCAGCAGGACAACACCATAATGTAAGACTGGGATGGGGCTTATGGGAGGTTCTGGCTTTCTTTGACTACTTTAGGCTAAAAGTTGCGTCTTGTATATTTAGAGAATAACAAATGCAGTTTAATTGCTATCACAGTCTGAAATGATGACTGAAATACTACCTTTGATTATAATGCTGAGAGGGTTGTCTGAGTTCTTCTAGCTTGTCTGTATCCAGGTGTTTGTCACTGATCTAGTTTAGATTGCCCTGGTGATAAACTTTTATGGGTCATCAAACTTCCATAAATTCTGTGGAACATGTAGTGCATTTTTAGTTGTGAAAATTGAATGTCTGAAGAATTTTAGTTTGGTTTCCTCCTTGTAGTGTAGAGAAGATGGAAAAAACCATTTTTTTAAACAAATAAGGAAGAAAAAAATGCACAAAACCTATTTCTTGTCTTTTGCAAGTTACCTTAAATAACTTATTTGCTTACATGTGCTGTACATTTCATCCTTAGTTGTTTAACTGGAATTAAGTTTTGAGCTATGTTATTTTCTGATGTAAGATTATTGCTTTTGAAGGAATGTGATACTAGGAAGAAACTTTTATTTCTTCACTTGCATCCAATTAGTTCTCTGTGACGCACAGTGTTTCAACAGTGTAGAACAAGCCCCACTGTGCTGGTTTTATCACACATCCATAGCCACGTGGATGTTTCCAGACCTGAGAGCTTAACTGAAATGTTTTGCCCTTTTAACACATTTGTATTTGAGCTTGTTTTATTTTTGTCTGCCTATACTAGAGTGTGATAGTTGCATTTGATTAACTTTTCTAACCCATAGTTTTATAGTATTTGCTCAGAATGGCCTTGGGCTTAGCTGATAGGAATGCACTGTCAATTAAGTTAATCTGGCTAATGAAAAACTTGTTCAACTTGATACCTGCTGTGCTCTTGGATTTTATTATGTTTTACTTACTATGTTAGGTCTGTGTTAGGCATTTAAAACATGTTTTAATATGCTAAGACAACACCTTAAACCTTGCTTAGTGTTTCTCCATGTAGGATATGTTTCAAGAGGAATACGAAACCTTGACATAATTCTTAAAAATAGGACTTACTTCATTTTGCCAATTATGCCTGCAAAAACATACCAATATAGTAAAAGAACTCCAGAAATTATTTAATTGCTTAAAATACTTAAACCACTGCTGAAAATTGATTACACTGTTGGTTACCAGATTTCATCTTGTTTATACTGAGTTTTCAAATACCAGAATCTTACCAATGTAATCTAAATAGATTACATCAATTTTAAATTAGTAAAATCTATTATGAGAGATTGTAACTAAATTTGTTTCTAAGTATAACTTCTTGCTAAGCTGTTGAAACTTTTTTCTGGGTGTGCCAAATGTATTGCTCTGTTTTATCTTTATAGTTTCATAATGTTCATAGTTAAATTTATTAAGACTTGTTTTACTCCACAGCATCTGGTTCTGAGCCTATGTATTGGTCAAGTTTTATGACCAGTAGTATGCAGCTTGCAAAAGAGTGTCTTAGCCAAAAATTGACAGATGAACAAGGAGAAGGGTCCCAGCCTTTTGAAGGACTTGAGAAGTTTGCAGAAACTATTGAAACAGGTATGAATCAATTATTGAGAACTGAATTAACACCTGAGATTTAATTGGTTTATGTTGTGTCTCAGTTTTACAAAATGACATCTCAACTTCCATAATTTATCTGACAAATTTTCACTTGTTAGGATTGTTTGTAAAATCTAAAGAGGAAGGCAGGGCTGTTGATTTTGCTTTTGAAGTGGGGAATAAATCCCCCTTTACTTACTAAAATATTTGTGTACTTCCCTTAGTGGACAGATGGAACTCTGTTTCAGGGCAAGTGGGTGTTTGTTTCCACCAGAATAAATCCAGCTAAATCTGTGCCTCAAGGATTGATGACGTGTCTTAGTTTTGGAGATGGCAGTGTAATTAATCAATTGCTAAGAGTGATGCTGTTGAAGGAGAAATGGAGAATGTTTTTTCAGCTGTTTTTATCCAAAGCTGACCTGTTTTATGCATCTCCATAATCACACCATGTTGATAGAAGTACTTCAGAAACTGATCTTTGTAGGAGGTGCTTTTTCTAAGTGAAAGAAACTAAGGGCTTATGACCACATTATGCAGTGGAAAACGTAGTGCAGAAATGTCAGCTAAGGGAAATGTTTCAAGTCCCATCTAGAGACGGAACTACTCAGTCCAGGCAGTGTTCTGCTGCAGCAGTGTTTAATAGTTCAGACATGGTGCACAGTGAAGGTTTTACTTTCTTTGAGGATCATCTGAGCTACAGAAAAACTTGATTTGAGCTGTCACTTGCTCAAATATCTGAGCCTTAAGGAGCAGTTGCATGCTGTGGATGTACATATTGGTCATTTAATAGGTGTTTATATTGTCTTTTGAAGCCTTGTTAATGTATTAAATCCAATTGATTATTTTCACTGAAATGAATATTGAAAACTTAAACAAAATCAAAGACCATTTAATATGGTTACAAAAGTAATTGTTTAGTAACTTGACTTAATTGCCTACACTGTATTTTTTTGTTTTCTCTTTTAAGTTCTAAGAAGAGTGAAAGTTACCTTTTTAGATACTGTGTTGCGAATAGAACATGTGCCGGAAAACTCCAAAAGTGGAACAGCGCTTGAAATCAGAGTTGAAAGGTAAAAATTTTTTTTAAATCTCTGGATTTTTTTTTTTCCTAAGGCACTTTTTGCCATTTCCTGTAAAATACATTATACTCATGTACACGTGTTCTTAGTATACAGTTAGACACTAGCTCTTGAGCATCTCTTTTATAATGCCAGTGAGCATTTTCCTCGCTCAGATTCCTCTTAACATGTTTATACTAAAGATACTTAAGCATTAAATTAGAGGAGTTGTGGTTTTTTCCCATGAAAATGTTTTCATCAACTTCTACAGTTAATGAATAGCATTTCTCAGATGTTCAACACCCAGTGTATATTGTTGGCCAATCAGACCATCTCTTCGATTGGAAAAGGGAGCTGACTCTTTTGAGTAAGACGCCTTAAATGTTTTCCGAAAAAATGGTACAGTCCTGGAAAAAAAACCCAACAAAACTCTGAAAGATTTTAGGCCTTATGTGGACTTCCAAAAGAGCCCATGTTAATTCTGTAATTACTTTGAACATGAATACTGTACATGTTGTTAATGTAGATTATTGTCAACCTGTGGGAGACCGTAATCATACTTTCTTGCAAAGTATTGAGATCAGTATCGAATAAAATTGATGCTTACTGAGAATTGCTAATGAAGTATATTTGGTTTTAAACATTTATGAGCTTCAGGTTGTTGTGTTCTCTGGAGTATGTTCACACTGGAAGCATGTTTTCCTGTGGTGTCCCATAGAAAAGTTAAGATTTCCACCAATTCCCAGATGTGGTGGATTTTCCTTTCATGACAGTGAGCAGCACTGTGAATAGTACAAAGGGAGGGACCATGTACAAACTTAAAGGCTAAAAGGCACAAGAGAAGTAACAATCTGCATGCACCCACTGTCTATTTCTTTTCTTTTGCCTCCCAGAACTATGTACTGTGATGAAACTGCAGATGAGTGCTCCGGAATTAATGTACATCAGCCCACAGCTTTTGCTCACAAATTACTGCAGCTCTCAGGTGTCTCTTTCTTTTGGGATGAGTTTCCTGCATCGGCAAAGTCCTCCCCAGTGTGTTCAGCTACACAGCTGGTAAAATAAATACATTCTATAAGGATGTAAATTGACGAAAGAATATATTGTTACACTAATATAGTAGATTAATTGTGAAGGATACAGGGGTTGAACTTGTACTTGAATCTGTGTTTGGTAAGTTTTATAATCAGTTCCTGTTGATTTTGAGGAGAGGCAAGGAAATGGACTTTAGGACTGAGTAGAAGTTAGGACATATTGTACTGGTTGCAACTTTAGGAACTAGAAATTTAAGAGCCCTACAATTCACTATGCTGTGGAAACTTGCTCTTCTTTTTCCAAAGGCCTAATGCTTCACATTCTATGTGCCTTGTTTTTTCACAGTTATCAATACATGTTTTTAATGCCGTTGTCAAATTTATAGTTTGTAAAATGATTATTTGTGTGATAGGCTTATTTGAAATGCATGTGTTTTGTATTTTTTTCTTAAGAAATGGGATACATTCTTATTCCTTTATCTGTAACTTTTTAAGGCAACTGAACCAAAGCTTTCACCTAGCTGGAATCCAAAAATCATTTATGAGCCCCATCCACAATTAACAAGAAACTTGCCAGAAATTACTCCTTCTGACCCTGTACAGATCTGTAAGCTGATTGGTAGAATGGAGTTAAGCCTAACATTAAAGCAAAATGAAGTCCTTCCTGGAGCTAAGGTTAGTCATGCTTTCCTGGTCTTTAACTAAATGAGTAGTTCTGTGGAATTTTTTTTTTCTAGTACATATGAAAAAGGTGTAAGATTCCCAAGGGAACAGAATCACCTTAGTTTTTATGTAGATTCTTTACATTCTAAACTAAGAAGAATGTCTAAAAAGACATCTTTGTGGTAGCCAGATGAGTCAGGGCACACTGAAATCTGTTAAATGAGAATTCCTGTATGTTAGAGAGAGGCTGAGTTTAAGTGTTCAAAAAAAAATTAGATGTGGCACTTTGATATGGTTTGATGTACATGGGGGTATTCAGTTGAAGGTTGGTCTTGATGATCTTGGAAGTCTTTTCCAAGCTTAATGACTGATTCTGTTCTGTGAATTTATGTATTGGAGTTACTTCTGAGAACGCTATTCTGTTTTCATTAAACTCTTGCTACTTTTAATTTATTCTTTTTTCTTGTAGCACTATGACTGATTTGCCTATATTTGAGTGGAATGTTTAACTGGTCCTTGCTTAAAATCACTTTGGTTTTAAAAGGGTTTAATTTTCTACAACAATACAAATAAACTGTAAATTATTGATTAGACTGCAGCATTATAAAACCTACACAAACATTTCCACTTCTAAATTTTTAAGTTGAAATCTATAGTAAATCAAATAATAATGCGATATTTAAATGCTACTAGTAAAATTAATATTTTATTTGACTTTTACATAAAGATACAGGAAGCAAAGCAGTTGAAAATAAAGCCCTATTTTTTCTAAAAAAGGGAATATATAGGTAAAGTTGTGTAATATATTCCCCTTCTCTCCAGTTTTTAAATTGGCTGTTGACCTGTTTTGTATAGTGTACCATATTTTATGGAAAGCATAAAGTTTTTATGGAAGTAGAGAAGGTTTTTTTGTGTCCAGCAATTTCTAGTCAATCTTTAACTGTTCTTGTTTATTCAGTTAAGAAGAGTCCTTGAAAAGTAAAATGACATTTTTCTTGGTGTGAAATAGAGAAATGCTGCCAATTTCAAAAGTATAAATACACTAAACAGAAGACCTTCATAGTTTTAAGGTCTATTTCAGAAGGTGCCTACTTGAATATCTTATAATTAGTAAGTAAAACTAACTTTGTTTTTGATTACTTTGGGAATTATTAAAGAAAAAAAACCAATTAGCAGGTTAATGGAATTTTTGATTTTTTCTGTTATGAGATTGCGTATTTATTTTAAGCTAATAGTCAGTGACACATCTGCATTTATCCTGCCAAGCTACAGGTTGAAAAAAACATAAAATTAAGTTTCTAGCTGTTGTATAGAAGATGAAGATTCTGATGGAATGACTGTATTCTTTCCAGCATAAAAATCTATTATCCAAATAATTGATTCAAGTAGTGTAAAGAAAAAATCCTTGAGTGTTCTTGACAGTGTTCTTCCCTTTTCTTTTTAGTTGGATATAGATGGGCAAATAGATTCTGTACATCTGTTTCTGTCGCCAAGGCAGGTTCATCTGCTATTGGACATGGTAGCAGCTATTGCTGGACCAGGCAAGTGAACATTCTGTAGAAGTTAAATATATATTAAAAGAAACAAAAAATAATCTTTGCAAGATAAAAAAGTTTCCTCAGTTGAAAAAAAATGTGGTGGTACATTACTATGAGTTTTTATCTGATCTTAATAAGATGTTTTGTAGCTGCTGTGAGTTAGGACAATGATCAATTAATTGTCTTCAGTTGCAAATTGTACATCTAGTAATGAAAAAAAACCAACAAATAAGACCTGACATGACTGTATAATAGTAAAAGAAATGAGGAAATTCTAGGTGGAGAAAATCAGGAGAGCAAACCAATTCTGGTTCTTGTAGCTTCTGTTTCACAAGAGGAACTTAGGTTCTCTGTCCTATGTTTTAGTGACAGGCACAGAAAATACAGAATAGGCAGTACTTGAGTTTGTTTGTATTTGTGAAGATTTAAGAGCAGTGTTTCAACTACTGCAGTAGAAGTATGAGAGTGTTTGGTCTGTTACCCTCATCCATTTTATGTAACAGCACTTGCTAGGGTAGCTAATCTTTTTGAAAGATTTGTCATATCCTGGGTGGGTGCTTAATATCCTTGTAATACTGATATACTTGTTTTATTGGACACGTTCATTGTTTTTGGACAATTGGAGGAGCATTACATACAGTTTCCCTTGTGTGTCATCTTCAAACCTGCAATTTTAATAATTCTTTAATAGTAAAACCTTTAAGAGGTTATGGCCTTAGTCCCTAATGCTGACTGAGAAGAGAAATGGATGCATATTATAAGCCAACACACTACATATATAACCTTGAAATATTTTCATTAGATGTGAAGTTGATGAAGTTAGGGAGAGGGTAATCTGTTCTGAACATGTAAAACCTTCAAACCAACAAAATGCACAAATATACGTATCTGATATATAACAGATGTATATATAAATACAGATGCGTATATATACAGCAAGGATTCGTTTTCAGATTAATTTTTGAATTTTTTTGGGGATACTGTTAAGGAAATTACAGTAGGATTTCTGTCCTTTTTTTGAATGCAGAGAGTCTAAGCAGGATAGAATTGTCAAATAAAGATAGGAAGAACCGGCCAATGCAACAGGAGGATGAGTATCGGATTCAGATGGAGTTGAAACGTTATTTAAGAAAAGAGTCTTTATCTGCAGGAGCATCATCTGAACAAAGCTTCTATGAGACAGAGAGTGCCAGAACGCCTTCTAGTCGTGGCAAGTATAAAAGATGATGCAAAATAGCAAATAACCTGTTGTTAAGATTGTTTAAATTGATTGTTAATCTTTTAATCTTACCAATTTATGTATTAAAGTAACTTCGGCATAATGTAACAACATGCCATTAATTGTAAAGTTCAGTAAAAAATTAATGACTAGTTTAGGTATCAGGGTAGACTTCATTCAGTATTTCATTAAAACTGTTCAGTTAATGATAACGTGCAACATGCTAAACCACAGTGTAACGTGTTTTCAAATGCGTGATTGAGCAAATTACATCTAGAATAATAGTTATGTTTATCTGATTTTATGTGAATGCTTTTTTGCTAGTTATTTTTAATGTGAAATACTTTGATTTGTCAAAATCAAATGAGAATATGTGAATTTATAGAAATGATACCAACTTGAATATGAAAATGAGATATTTAACTGCTGTAATATTAATGAGTTTTTTGCCTTTTGATTTTTATTTAAATCTCTTCATAGACACTACTAGTCTCATGTCAAGAAAACTTGGACCTTCTGTAAATGATGTATTTAGGTGGTTATTCTGTCTAGCAGTTAAATTTCTGGACATAAATTAATTTCTGTTAGAGATAAAGTTATTTTTTTAATTAGAAAATAACTCTTTTCTATCTGTGATTCTTATTAGAGGAAGAAGTTTTCTTCTCAATGGCTGAAATGGACATGTCTCACAGCCTTTCTTCCCTTCCACCTCTTGGAGACCCTCCAACAATGGATCTAGACTTGTCTTTAACCAGTACATACACAACTACACCAGCAGGATCTCCACTGAGCACTACAGTGGTATAGTATTAACTGCATTTGGAATCTTTAGAAATTAACAATTCTGTCAGGAACTGTTGCATAATTGCTGCATTCTTTACAACGTCAGGAACTGTTGCAAAATTCTAGAACAATTGAAATATTTACAGCTGATAGTATTCTTTTTCTTATGTGGAAATGGTACTGGAATTTTTCTCGTTTGTTTGGCTACTAAGCCAGGAGATGTGTTTTCAAATGCCTTGAAGCTTATATAGGATGCTTTATGATTTATTTTCTTTTTGATTACTGCATATTTGCCACCTGGTTTTCTTTTAACATAGACTACACAGTGTTGTTTGAAATTGTTGTATTAAATTTTTCCTCAAACAACATAAAAACTGCACAGTTGTTAATCACCATCTTTCCCAAATCTGTTGTGTACCTAATGTTTTCCTTAATGAAAACTGTGGAGAACAGTTGTGGAACTAGACAACATATGCTCATGGGGAGTGCAACTTTAGCTTTAAAAATATGTGGATATAGATGCTTATGGAATTAAAAATTGTACCCCAAAGTAAAGCATATCCACATTGACAAGTTGAGCACTAATTCTCCATGAAATGGCATGCTGTTGATTGTTTATGCATGTTGGAGATTTTTGTTCATTTACCTTATTATTTATGTTTGATCTAATGTCTAACAACTCTTAGCAAATTTAAGGTCATATGTATTTTTGTTTTAGCTGCAACCAACTTGGGGTGATTTTCTTGATCGTAACAAGCAAGAATTACAGCCTCCGAGAGGTTCTTCACTAACAGCCAATATGGTTCACCAGACTTCCTTAAGAAGGACATGTAAGTAACAACAGATAGGTAGTTCTCCCAAGATAATTATGAAAATGCATTGTTATGCAGCAACTTGGTAAAAAGAAATTAAAATCAAAAGTAAGATGATTTTATAAATGTGTTATTGCTGAAAAATTACGTGAACTTAATTTTGTATTTCAGCTATTCCATCCAGATCTGTTTCTGTGGATGAATCCAGACCTGAGCTACTTTTTAGACTGGCAGTTGGAACTTTCTCAGTGTCTGTGCTTCATATTGACCCTTTACCCCCACCTGAAAGTTCACTGAACCTTAACCCATTGACACCAATGGCTCGGGATTTCTTTGCCCGAATAGAAAAGATTGAGCCAGTTAAGTTTTCAACAGAAGATTTTCTGTCCTTCCGAGAAGTATTTGCAGAAGCTTGTTCTCATGATCACCTTAGGTATAACTTTGCTTATTAATAAATATAATTAACAAAAATATATTTTAAGTAAAGTTGAATAAAATAAGTTTATTTCCATAGGAATTGTTTTACTTAATATTTGTATTGCATTAGACTTCTTTATTAATTTCAAAATAGTCTTGAATTTTGACATCCGTTGTCCAAGACTTATTTTTAAAAAAAAAAAAAAGCAGAAGAAGAAAAGAAAATAAAATGAAAATCACTTAGCTTTTTGTTAGATGAATTAAATTAGGTACAGTTTCTACGGCAGAGGTCTAAAGAGTCAAGAATTGTTAAGTAAATTATTTCTTTAGAATAGCTGTGTTTTACAGGACTATTTTTATCCCAATATAGGGATTACTGCTTGAAGGGGCTTAGGGTTTTACTTAGTGCAAAATATTGTATCAGTAGGGATAAAGGCCAAGTGTGAACAAGATAATAAAGTCAGGCAACAGTCTTTTCTTTGTAGAAGTTTTTACCTTCCCAATACAGTGTATGAAGTAAAATATTTAAGGGTGTATATCCCTCTTTTTACTCTATGTGTGTAATTTAGACTTTGTGAGACATTTGACTTTTTCATTGTCAATCTAAGGATGCTAGTTTTATGTGAATTGCACCTCAGATTAGATGTCTAAAATGTTCTTTACAAATTTCTCTGTGCTGACCATTGTTGATTGTGTAACATGAGCTTCATTGTCTGTGTTGCTAAATCTGTAATAAATGGATATTTTCATATTTTTTGAGAAATTATGGGGCTTTAAATGATTGTAAAAGGATTGTAGTCATCCTTTTTTTGCATACTTAAGTCATGACTTTTGATAATTGTTATTGTTTTATGCTACTTCTAGTAATTCATAATTTTAATAATTCAGGTTTATAGGTACTGGCATCAAAGTGTCTTACGAGCAAAGACAAAGGACTGCCTCTCGAAGTTTTAGTACTGACTTATCCATTGGAGATATGGAGTTCCTGGAATGCCTTTTTTCTACTGACTCTCATTCCATGCAACCTCACTATACAGAGGTATGTGAAAAATAAAGGGAGGTCCATAAAAAAGAAATGTTAATTGCATAATTGAGAATGCCAGATTTTAAAATGGTTGTAATTTAAATGTTTCTTAATATTTTTTTGTTTTTTAAATATGTTACAGTTTTAAGATAAAATTTACATTTTAGTTCTGAGCTCAAATAGAGAACCCAGCTTCTGTCATACCTGACAGGAACAGCACCAAGTAGCCAGAGTTTGTTAGTTACTTGTCTTATTTGCTTAACAGGGTTTGGATATTAGAGTAAATGTTTTCCAAAACTAAGCAATGGAGTTGGGCAATGCAAAGGTTTCTTGGGGTAGTGATTATTCTTCCAGCTGTTTTAATGGTCAGATGCATCCAGTAAGGGAGTTGAATATGTGGATTAAGTAAACAGTTGAGCTGGGGCTCTGTTTGCTGACTTTCAGTGTGGGGTTACCTGTCTGTTCTAGGTAAAATGTCATAAATATATTTTCCTGTGGCAACTCTTTCCTTCTTATTTATTAAGTATTTTTAATTTTTTTTTTCTGAAGCTGCTGACATTTCATTCTGAGGAAAGAAATGATTCTCATTCTATGCCATGCCTTCAGCTGCATTATAAGCATTTAGATAACAGAGGACCTCAGGTAAGGTGGGAGATTAAGAAGACCAAGTTTCTGTGTAATAATCTTTGTCTAATTTGGTTCATTTGAATAGAAATCTAACTGTAAAACAGAGTTCTTAACTTCTTATAATTTGTTTCACTGTGTTGTGTTGAAGATTTTAGTGCTTTTTCTCTTTCTTTTCAGGGTAGCCAAGGGAGACTCAGTTCTGTTCCACAGAAAGCAGAATTACAAGTAAAGTTAAGTCCAGTGTTTTGTGAGCTGGATATTAGTATTGTAGACAGATTAAATTCCTTACTTCAACCCCAGAAACTAACTACAGTGGAGATGATGGCATCTCACATGTATGCTTCTTACAATAAGCACATAAGTCTGGTAAGTTCAAAATGAAATTGATTAATAAACTTGCTGGGTTTTTTTTGCAGGAGGAAGGCAGGGCTTGAGATTGCCACTTCTGATTGATTTGTGGTGGCTGAGGTGTTTTTTTAAGTGTGAGAGGTTTTTTTGGTTGGTTGGTTGACTGGGGTTTTTTTGGTTTTTTCCAACTTCTGACACAGAACAGTAGCCATCTGACACAGTCTCATTTTACATTCAGTGGTTATGTACTTGATAATAGACCTAAAGACAGTGGTAGCTGCTTCACAAACTGCATAAGTTCTCAGCTTCTTGAAGCCAGGAGAACTGGGCAAAAAAGAGGAATTGTGACTGACTTCTCATCTCTAATCTGGGGAGTCCCATCATGCTCTCCAGCAGCTGATGTAAAGGGTTGCTAACAATTCCACTTCTGTGTTGAAATCTTCAGTTGTCACAATCAGCCCTTTTGCCTCTGCTATGCATAACCTGCTTTTGGGGTAGGTGACAGGGAGAATGGGGAGCATATGTATTGCATTCTAGTGATTTAGGACTAACAGAAAGAAGTTGAAGCTTATTTGTCTTTGTTTGGGTTGTCACAATAGCATTAAACATGAAGACTTTTCTTAAAATACTTGAGGAATTATTAATGCAATTAATTGATTTTCTGCACAGCGACAAAAACCTTAATGTAATTTTATTGCTGCATTGACTGATTACAGAAAAATCAGCCTTCAAAACTACTTAGGGGAATCCTTATTTACAAAAATTGTAAGACATCATTCATTTCTGTCACTATAATTGTCTTGCAAGTTTGATTCTTTTCAATGATCAGCAAAAAGGGGAGGATTTGAAGGACATGAAAGTGATAGGAAGTGGACACCATGACTTCCTGAAAGGGACAAATACACGTGATAGTAATTCCTACTTTTTCAACAGCAGCAATTTTTAAAAAAGTGTCTGAGACACAGTATTTCCTAACTGCAGCTGAGTATTGTTCGGTACTCTCACTCTCCAATTTAAGAGGAAAAAAATTGTAAAAATAACTAATGTTTTGCAAGATTGCTAATATCTGGAAGTACTTGACTTCTAAGTAGAATGTCTTCAACACCAATAATAGAAGAATATCCTAAGAGCAATAGCAGTTGGTCTTAATGTGTTTTTCCTGTGATATATAAATAATCTTTTTCATGTATAGGTATTACATCATCAAAAGCTTTCCCCATAGTCACTTTCAATGCTATTTTCTCTAATTTAGATTTTTTTTTTTAATTCACTCTGGTTTGTGTTTTGTTTTTTGTTGTTTGGATTTTTTTTAGCATAAAGCATTTACTGAAGTTTTTCTGGATGATTCACATACTCCTGCAAACTGTAGAATTTCAGTTCAAGTCACTGCCCCAGCATTAAATCTCTCTGTTCGTTTCCCAATACCTGATCTACGGTCAGATCAGGAAAGAGGACCATGGTTTAAGAAATCACTTCAGAAGGAGATTCTTCATCTTGAATATACAGATCTGGAATTTAAAACTGAATTTATAGGAGGGTCAACTCCAGAACAAGTTAAATTAGAGCTTACCTTTAAAGAGCTAACGGGTAAGAATGTTAATATTATATTCAAAAGTCCTTTTTTATTTTCCTATGTACTGTATAGTGGAGAGAAAGCTCTCATATGGAGTAACTCAGGGAATGTCTTTCCACCTGGATTTTGAAGTAGATAGCTCTACTGTAGTTTTGTGTTCTGTACTAAATGCCAACATAAGTCCAAACAATACTACTAGGAGGAGGGGCTCATATGGTGCTTACATTCTTGGGTTTGTTTCAATTTCGTGTATCTCTGTGCTCTCTATCCCAGGATAAGCTTTGTAGTTCTGTAGGGGGTTACTACAGCTATGCAAGTTAGAAGTCTAGTATAGAAATGACATATCCCTTCCTGGACCATGGGATAGAATGCATCCTGAGAAAGTTTGCTGATGGTATGAAACTGGGAGGAGTGACTGATACACCTGAAGGCTGTGCTGCCTTTCAGCGAGACTTTTATAGGCTGGAAGATTGGGTGGGGAGGAAACTAATGAGGTTCAACACAACCAAGTGTAGGGTGCTGCACCTGGGGTGGAGGAACACCAAGTACCAGCATACATGGGGGGGTGACCTAGCAGATTGCAGCTCTGCAGAGAATGACCTGAGAGGATTGGTGGGTGACAAGTTGACCATGAGCTGGCAGTGCTCTTGTGGCCAGGAGGGCCACTGGGTTGGTATCCTATGGTGCATTGGGAAGAGTGTGGTCAGCAGGTCAAGGGAGGTGATCCTTCCCCTCTGCCTGGGGCTAGTGAGGCCACATCTACAGTGACGTGTCTAGTTCTGGGCTCCTCAGTACAAGAAAGATAAGGAGCTACTGGAGAGGGTCCAGCAGAGGCCACAAAGATAGTGAGGGGTCTGGAGCATCTCTCATATGTTGAGAGGCTGCAGGAGCTGGGCCTGTTCAGTGTGAAAATGGGAAGACTGAGAGGGGATCTCATAAATATATAAATATCTCAGAGACATGTACCAAAAGGATGGTGATAGGCTCTTTTCAGTGGTGCCCAGTGACAGAACGAGGAGTAATGGCCATAAACTGAAACACAAGAAGTTTCACATTAACATGAGGAAGAACTTCTATACACTGAGGGTGGCTGAGCCCTGGAACAGGTGCCCTGGGAGGTCATGGAGTCTCCCTGCTGGAGACATTTGGAACCCACCTTGGATGTGTAACCTGCTCTAGGTGACCCTGCCTTGGCAGAGGGATTGGGCTGGATCATATCCAGAGGTCCTTTCCAACCCTAATAGTGCCATGATGCCGAGATTGATTCCCTAAATGACTATCATTGAAAAACTTGAATAATTTCATGCCTCTAGTATATTTCGAAGTAGTAAATCTATGAGACTGGTTTATATTTGCAATCTTCTCTGCTGTCTCATTTTGTATACTTAATCAAGGCTGTGACAAAATGTAGTGATGCTATAAATGTAAATGCAGATATCTATGCATTAGAAGCATCTGATTTTCTGACTATTGCTAGCTAGAAAATAATGTGGAATAATTTTTGTTTCTAAAAGTTAACATTAATTTTTTGGAAGAAGAGATGACAAAATTTGCCTAAGTAGCTTAATAAGTAGCATTGACTAGTTAGTCTTGAGACTCCAACCTGAGGAGAGGCTAACCTGAAGTGAGTAGTTGTCATTCCTCTGTTAATTTCTAAAAAATCTCTTTCTATTCAGGTTCATTTGAAGAAGATAATGCAGAAGCACCAGTAAAATTTTTTCAAGTGTCTGGTGGCACAGATGGAGATATAACATCATCAGCAGACAATTTTGACTGGCCTCGGTAAAATAAAGTTTCATGTTTTTAATGTGGATTGATTAGATTTTTATGAGGCACTGTAGTTTTTCTAATTTTAATCCAGAATGCCTGTGTGGTAAATGCTTGAAAATAATTTGCAAAGAAAGAGCATGTAACTATTGAAAATACCGCAAGAATTTATAAAAAATAAACCCTGAAAATTCTGTATTTATAATAATGCAATACTGTTTTTAATGTATAATGGCTTCTGCATGGACTTGAATATATTTCAGTAAAAGTTTGGTAAATGATTAGTGACTTGAGACTTTTTCTCTTTTTTTTCTTACTTTACCTTTCTCCTGCATTCATGGCTGAATACCAAACAACCCATCCTAGTCGAATTTTGCCTCAAAATAATATAGACCATAAGAATAGTAAGAAAAATTGTATTTGAATTATTGCAGCTTATATCACATGCAAGGCAATACAGTACTTTAGACTTACTGAAGAGAAGGATCTGGCAGCTGAAGCATGTAATAATATGTTTTAAGATTTTAGATTTGCTACAGAATTTGCTGTGTACATTTTTTTGCCACAAAATTTAGTGGCTTTCTGACAGCAAGTTTATATGGACATTTTTTCTTTTATAATGGCACAAATAAATTTTTCTATAGCAGTGTTTACATGTAATAAGCTACACCATGCAGTAGAGCATTTTTTAATGGCTGTTAATGGTCTAGTGAAACAAGCATTATTTTGGGAGAGAGCTGGGTTTTTCTTAGGTCACCTATATGGTCACCTGACAGAGTTGAAAAAAGCAGACAGTTAACATTTTCTTTCACCTGATGGTACCTTTTCCATGTGCATTTGTGTGTATAAGTTAGTTTTTTTCTTAATGGTATTGCTTTGGGTAATAAAATATGTTATTATCTAATAAAAAAGTCCCTGGACTTTTGAGCTATTTAGTCTGTGTATTTAATGGCAAGCCAGTAGAACTAGGGGACATGTGACAGAGCATAAATATAAACATTATAAGTATCTCTAATGGCTTGTTCTGCATAACTTCTCCAATGTCAGGATTGTATTGAAAATAAACCCTCTGGCTGTGCACTCTATTCTGGAAAGGATAGCAGCTGAGGAGGAAGAAGGTGATAATAACTTTCAAGAGGAAGAAGAAGGAGGGTCTCATTCTTTGAAGGATGTCTGTGATATTAGAAGACCAGAGCCTTCTCCTTTTTCTTCTCGTAGGGTCATGTTTGAAAATGAAGAGGTACTATAAAATTTTGTTGTTGCTTTGTGCTTATGATAGACAAAATATAGTGAGAGTACGTTCTCACTACTTTACATGCAACTTCTGGTTTCCACTTTTGGTTTTGTTTTGATTTGGGTTTGTTTTTTTACTTAAGAATTTTTTTCCTTTTTTCTTTCAGATGGTGATGCCAGGAGATGTAGTTGAAATGACTGAGTTTCAGGATAAAACAATTAGTAATTCTCATTATGTACTGGAACTCATGTTACCAAACATTCACTTAACATTACCAAACAAAAGCTTTTATGAAAAACTTTACAACAGGCAAGTATAATTGTCTTGCTTGGTTATCATGACCTGTACATTCAGTTCTGTGTTCACTGTTGACAAAAACAATTGTCTAAGCAGGTATAGCAGGAGCTCATTTGTATAGTTTATTTAAAAACATAAAGTGCTATATAAATATTTTTCCAAGCTAATATGACACCCTTGTGTCATGCATCTGACTCGTGCCATGGCAGCTGTCTGCTAAAAAGTGTTTGGCAGATTTTGTGAAGAAAGGGTGAAGGTAAATAGTCTTTGGCTCTCAGTGAATACTTTGTTCAGGTCTCCGTGCTGTGTTTCATTTTGCTCTAATCTTTCTGTTCTCTTCTTTAAACAGATTATTATACTTCAAAAACTGTTGTGCTCAATTTTATTCTTTCCATCTAAAATCTAGAGTTTGCAAGCAGTCAGAGAAAAATACCCTAACCCAGTTTTGTAAACCTCGCAAAGGTTTATAAAAATGTAGCAAAAGTGAACCCAACTTACAGATCGGTGTTGAACCATTTATTTGTTAGTTTGCTGTCCAAAAAACAACAAAATACTACTAGATTGGTACTGTGCTATGCAATATGCAAGAGAGATGCTGATCTGTTTTAGTCTGTGATAGGTATTATTTTACTTCCAGAGTATTTTCACTTCCAAAGTGGCAAGGCAGAACCTTCCACTGAATATTTTGTTGGAATACTTCTGTACTGAATGTCACATCTGTCTTTAGTCTGACAGACACTCACTTGAAATCAAAAGAATGAATGTTTCCTGCAACTTAACAGAGAACTGATGTGATCAAAATAGGGGTTTCTCAACTCCCCCTCCAACCTACTGAGCTAATAGATACCTACTTATAGAGGCTTTTGTGTCACTATCACGTTAGACTTTGATATGTGCATACCATAATTACAGAATAAAAGTTACTTCCATTATTTTTTGCTTTTACTCATGAATATATTATTGTTTCTTGTGCCCTTGAACTTTATTTTCTCTATCTTGTTTATGGAATCTGGAATCTGTTACATAAAGTCTGCAAAGGAATTATGCTTGACTGACTTAATACAGAGTGGGAATATAGACACGTATTTTGTGTAATGATAATGTATTTCTTCCTAGGATCAGCAATGATTTATTGTTGTGGGAACCCACAGCTCCATCTCCTGTAGAAACATTTGAAAACCTTTCTTATGGTGTTGGACTATCTGTGGCCAGCCAGCTCATCAACACTTTCAGTAAAGACAGCTTTAGTCAATTTAAATCTGCAGTTCATTATGGTAATACACTTAATAAATCATCTTGAACTATAGTGGTTTAGAAGCATAATTGGCTGAAGTGATTAAGCTGTTAGTGGAAAGATTTTGTAAACTTATGAGAAAACTTAAACCAAATAAAAAAAAAGTAGATTACTGTTTAATTGAGTAAAATAAGTGTGAAATTGAATTGCATTACCAGTGGAGAAATAGTGAGTTATTGGCATAATATGTGTACTGGCTAGAGAATGAATTGTTCTTCGTTTTATCTGTTAGATGATGAAAGTGGATCTGAGGAAGAAACACTACAATATTATTCCACTGTTGATCCAAACTATCGTTCACGCAGAAGGAAAAAGCTTGACTCACAGAATAAGAACTCACAAAGCTTTCTGTCTGTTCTGCTAAATGTGACACATGGATTAGTGTCAATATTCACAGATGTAAAGGTGAGGCACGGGAACTGGAACAAGTTTTTTGTTGTTTTGACCATGGATTCCCTTCATGCTGTATGTACTTATCTGGAAGGAGCTAGTGTTTTTAACAGTAATTCTGTAATCTTTATACTACTGTAACTAGGCAGTAATGCAACACAGTATTTTGCAAATTCTATTTGCTTTGCTTCACATGAGAATAACTGAAATGCAACAAAAACATGTATTGGTAGCAAGTGTTGTGTTAGTTTAGACTGTCTAAATGCAGCAAACGGTCAGCAAACAATAATTTTATAATTTCTATTCTTCCTTCAGCAGGATGATGGAAATACACTCGAAGGAAAATACGGCGAATTTTGGTTTGAGTTCAACAGTGGTTCCCTTTTCAGTGTGACTAAATACGAAGGCTTTGAGGACAGACACTATGTTTGTCTCCATTCTAGCAGCCTCAATTTATATCATCAAGGTAGGGGTGAGATTGAGGTGGCTTTGGGACTAAATTTGAAATGAAATAAGCTTGCAGCTTTTTAGGAAAAAGGCTATATTTTTTTCTCTTTTCTCTCATAGTGTATCATTTGGCACAATAGGTATAATTTATGGCTAATGTTTCTAAAAGAACAGTAATACAACTTCATGATAACTGTATTAAGTTACAGTTTAGCTCCAACTTTCCTTGACAACTGCTGATACTGTGATCCTCTGGCAAATTAGCTGTACAGTCTATTCTTTACCATGAAAATACACTTCCTACGTGTTATTGGTTGTTTAATTAAAAAAGCTACAGGTTATCAGTGGCTGCTGTTTTTCCTGAGTAGCTAATTTTAGTCCACAGGTGACTGTGTAGTTTGCATATGTCTGGAAACCCCCACGTAGTTAAACCTTTTAAGGTTTCCCCTTCAGATGCCTCTGAATTGGTGGTAGTCATGTTTCAGTGCAAGGCTTAGTTATTGTGTGTTTAGAAGTTAGCCTGCCACTATCTCATAAAATGAAGAGGAGACACATGTTCCTATCTCTCCATGTAATCTGTAGGAGATTTCTGTCCTTTATTTCAACTTTGCCATTTTGTTGGGCAAATAAAAAACTCAATCCCTAATAGCGACATTGAAGATTATAGCTAGAACCCTGGTTTTAAATAGTGGATCACCCATAACCTTCCCTTCACAGTTTTTGGTTGTCAGCGTGCATGACTAACTTTGGTAATTAAAATAATTTTGTAGGCATTAAGCATAAAAAGGATTTTCCATAACACTTCGTCAGTAGCAGCTTTGGTAATTCATTCCAAAATCTCTTTGCAGGTCTGGTAGATGGAGTCGTCCCTTCCTCTGAAGTACGACTGCCCAGCACAATACGTCCCCATTGGTTAGAGCCTACTATTTGTTTTTCTGAAGAAGATGGTCTTAGTAGGACTACTTCAGATGGTGTAGGAGTGGATAGTCCAAGCATGCTGACTGTTGCAGTCAAAATCCAATCAGATAAAATAGAGAGCAATACAAAGGTTGGTGTTACTTGTACTTTTATAAATTACAGTTTTCTCAGTTTGTATGAAAGCATCTAGTCATGGAGTTAGAAGGGTTATAGATGAAGAAACCATATAGTTCTGAGACATTCATTTTCAAACTATAATTTTCTGTTAGAATCTTTTGGGTGGATTATAAAATTTAAGCAGCAGCTTAATTTACTAATTCTTCCAATGCTTCACTTTGCTGATCACACTGTTTCTTTATTGAATGTATTTTTTGGACAGTTGACCTTTTTTATTTGTTTTTGCTGAGTTTCTCTGGTGTCAAAACAGGCAAGAACAAATAGAGAGTTACACTGCAGTTAACTAGCAGTGTCATCCAATAGGCAGCCCTTGCTTACCTATTTGGAATGGCACTGGTAAATGACAGAAGCATCCATTAGTGTGGCTGAAAGATGACCTCTTAGCTGGCATAGTGGTGTCAAACAGGTTGGTTGAGTTACCTAAAGAAGGGTTCTGTAGACCAGCAAAATGTTATGGGGATTCAACTGTCTCATGTGAACTACATTGGGTTGCTATTCCTGGTAATTTCTGCTGAATCCCAGAGTGAATGTAGAGGCAGCCTTCCTTCCTACTGCCACCACAAAACTGCCATTTCTAAACTATCCTGTTGCAAAAAGGATGATACTGTATTATCCAGGTTTTCTGTATTGGGAAGAAGGGTTTTTCTAGACACCAGGGGATTTTTGGGAGCAGAAGGATGACACTGTTTCATAGTCTAGATGTGACATAGTTACATGTGTTTCATGTAAGCCAAGTCATCCAACTTTGTTGTGCAGGAATTTCTGGTTGCTGTTGGACTACGAGGAGCCACCCTTCAGCACCGAGTGCTGCCTTCAGGTTTAAGCTGGCATGAACAGGTCAGGTTGCTACAGTGTTCTCGACTACATCTTCAATTTGTCTCATTGCTTTAACTGTCAGACTAAACCTTGATCTCAAATCTTGATGTTAGGCTGTTCCTTATTATCATACTCTGCTATTGAAAGTGTTATTCTTTCTTTCTTGTTTCTCTTTGAGACCATTGACAGATGACAGTCTTACTTTTAAATTATTTCTTGTCTATTCATTTAGTACTGTTCCTCTCATCATCCTAACTTTCTGCCCATAACATGTCAGGGAGGCTCTGGGCAGGTTTACTTTGTTCTGTTGTGTTTTGGGTTTTGTTTAAAATTCAGATGAAAAATATCAGTAGTGCAATACTATTCAAATATGTAAATAATTCTTAAGTTAAAAATACCCTCAAAACAAGCAAATGTGTTACTTGCAGTACTGAAAGCATTTCTGTATTTTTCCCTTCTGCTCACTTTATCCCTCAAGTCTCATTCCTCACTTGTCCATTTCCTATTTTGTATTGCTAAAATAGCAGTACTGGAGGGCTTTGGGGAGGTAGTGAGCAGCAGCTTACATGAACACTTGTGAATGAGAAGGGTTGTACTCGTAGGTGTGGGTGCAGAGGTGTAGCATAGCAGGCAGGGCTGCAGCCCCTTGATCTGTGTGTGAACACATGAGGCAAGACATGCCATTAGCACAGGAGCAGTGTAGTTGCATGTATCTGCTCCATACCGGATTACAGATAGTAACCCTTGACACTCAAGCTTCTCCTGTTTATCCTCCAGTCTGTATGATATGCTTATTTTCACATGCAGTTACTGTATCACTGTGTGGAGCTGAACTTGGTGCTTTGGACTCTGCTGTGGAGTTATTTTCTCCTCAGCATTATATTCCTGTGGGTTTGTGTAGCCTGCTTTACACCATGTTGCCTCTTTGCTCTGTAAAGTTTTTCTGAAGTAACATTCCCAACTGCATCACAGGCAATCTTTTTTGGAGGGGGAGGGATCAAATAAAAAATTGTCCAAAGAGGTAGTGAGAAGAAAAAATTAAAAGACTACCAGTGATGGTATGCCCCAAGCTTGGCATATTTTAAAAAGAACTTTTATAGTGTAACATATTTGAGAGGGAACTATGACAGATCTTATAGAGGAGGATAGGAGTTAGTTTTATGTGATAGTACATGAAAAAGCTGTTTATACAATGAATGTGCACATGGTTCTGAGCATATTTCCCACGCCCACCCCCTAAGAAAGACTTGAAGATAACTTGAACAATGTAGAGCGTTACAAGAAAAGTTAACTTTTCAGAGAGAGAGCAAGGAAAATGCAAACACTCTAATAACAGCTACAAAAAGGGATGAATGAGACTGTATTTGGGCAGTATTTTAAAAATGCATTGTGGGGCTTTGTACAAGGAGCCACTTGAGTGTCTGTGGACTGGTCTTTTTCGTACCTTTGAAGCTGCAGTTTTTATGGGGTTGTTTTGTCTTGTTTACATTCCATGCTTCTCTCTATAAAGATACTGAGTAAGCATCTTTAAATATCTGAGACTGTTCGCACCTTTTTCTTCCACTAATTAACATTTTATTGTCATACCTGTTACAGATTTTCTCTTTTGTGATGTGTAGCTATTTATTAATTTAACAGATATTGAAGTATTAATATGTTTGTGATTTTTAGATTTTATATTTTTTGAATATTTCTGATGAGCCTGTTCTGGGATATAATCCTCCAGCTACAATTACAACTTTTCATGTACATCTGTGGAGTTGTGCTCTTGATTACAGGTAAGTAAAATGCAAGTGTGTCGCTTGGCACTGCAGTTATATACTTATTCTTCAGGAATGTTTGAGTTTGCATACTATAAATGATACTTAAGCTCTTTTGGAAAAAGTACTTAACAGAAATCCCTCAAACTGGAGGCAATTTATAGTAGGATATGATTTCCCTAGGTCTGTGAAGATGGACTTAGGTAGTCCATAAGGCTTTGAGTGAACTTCCAGATGGGTACAGAGTACTGATTTATTTTTCCTATTTGTTATTAGGCCCTTGTTTTTGCCAGTCAGATCTCTACTTACTGTTGAAACTTTCAGCATTTCCAGCAGTGTTGCAGTAGATAAATCCTCTTCTACTCTCAGGTATGATTTAAATGACTGTGAATCATGTAAGCTCCTGTAAAACTTGTCATGTTTGTCTGCTTTTTTGACCTCAGAAGCATTCGTGTTGTGCAAATAATTACGCTGGTTTCCATCTTTTGAAATGCACTTTGCTCACGTGTAGTCCTTCTGTTTTATTAGGCTAAATAATTTTGTTTATTTATACTTTTTAGTTGGCTTGCTTCCTTTACCAACAAGCAATTCTGCATTTTTAATAAGAATGGAATGTCTTGAAATGAAGTTATGTCTATTTTACGAATTAGTAAAACCTTCAGATTTTTTATAATTTGTTACTTGAAGACAGTATATTAATTAATTGGATATTTAGTGACTAATGAACATATCTGTAACTTCTAATAATTTTTCTTGCAACTTCCATTGAATATTTGTTCTGTTATACCTGTTCTGTAGTGAAATTTCTACCAAGTTGATTGTTTTTATTAATAAAACTTTTAAGTGACCTTTGAAACCAATGTTTCAAAGAAGAGAAAAAGACAAAAACAGAAATGAGTGTTAAGAGTTAAGACATTATTTCTTATTCTAGGAAGGATCAAATATATAAATTGAAATGTAAGAAATATATAATTAACAAGGGGCAAAATATCTTACAGTGGTAAATTGCTGGTGGATTTGAAAATTATGAAAGGTTAAGGTTAAAGTGAAGAGTTTGGATTTAAGATATGCTAGGTATATTTTATATATTTTTTATATACTAATTTCTTTTGACTTATTAATTGCACAGCATTTCTCTAGCATTTTTATTTCATCTTGTTTTTGTCTCTTAGGATAATTTTAGATGAAGCTGCTTTGCATTTGTCTGACAAGTGCAACACTGTTGTGGTGAACCTCCATAGAGGTAAGGATGCTTTAGATTTGACTAATCAATTGCAGAGCCTAAAGAAACAAAATTGCAGGTGTATTCTGCATATATAAAGGTTATTGAAGAAGAGGTCTGAGGAGATAAGGAGCAGCAAGTTGAGTATGAGAGAATAGTGAAATATTGATAAAAATCTGAGTGCTTGGGTTTGGATTTGTGCGTCCAGAATTATGTGAGAGAAAAGCATCTTGCAGTTCCTCTAGTATCTTGTTACTTATCTTGTTAATGGGTATTTTAAAAAGCATATTTTAAAAAATCTGGAGTTTCACAGAAAGAAATTTTCATAGGCACGAGATCTCATGAGATATATATTCTAAATAGATGAACTTGAAAGGTGCTATAGGGCACAAAGTTCTGAAAAGAATCATACCAACTGGGTTGCTCTCATTCAAATAGTAAGAGCGTTTAAGGACTGAGGAACTTGAATCAATATTTAAAAAATGAATTGGAGAAGTAATGAAACCTTGTGCCCACAAATGTATGTACTTAGCTTAGGTAAAAGATCTGTAGTAGGGGGCACAGTAAAGGTATGCTTGTTCTATTCAAACAACAAAAGAGGACAAATAAGTTATTCATGGCGCTGAAAGATTGGTACAATATGAACATGTGTTCTCTCTCACTTCTACTGAAAAATTGATAGAATGTTTAGTCATTCAGCTTCTGTGTGCCTTGCTTTCTCTTAACTCACACAGATGGAATGAGGATAAATATCTTAAAAGATTACACTGCACACAGATGGTGGTAGTGGGAGTGATATTTTGGATTGAAAAGATTCAAGTTCTTGATTTGAGTAGCTGAAACTTGAAATCTGAAAGTAATCCTTATAAAAGAAGGAAATGCAGAGATATAAATGCAGAGGTATTGTTATTGTCTTAGTATTTTTTTAATTATCATATTTCAGATTATGTTCGTGTTATGGATATGGGACTGCTGGAACTAACCATTACAGCAGTGAAATCTGATTCTGATGGAGAAAGAGTAAGTGTTTAATCACAAACAAAATAAAATGTAAAATCTTCATGAGAGATTGTGGTTTGAAAACTATTATACTTAAAATCAAGGAAGGTTTTTCAGTTTACTTGTATTTTTTTTTAAACTCCTTTTCTGACTAGTTGTGTTATGTGCTATTTTTATGGAACTTCAGGGTAATTTGAAGTGTATTCTTGTCTTTTTATTGTCTAGACTAAACCCCGTTTTGAGCTGCACTGTTCCAGTGATGTAATCCATATTCGTACCTGCTCTGATTCGTGTGCTGCACTAATGAATCTCATACAATATATTGCAAGTTATGGTGATTTACATCCACCCGCCAAGACAGAAATTAAACGTGGAGTTAGCAAGCCAAAAATGAAGGTATAGAATGACAAAATGATAGCAACTTAACTTTCTGCTTCTTGGTGATATTTTTTAATTTTAATCCTCGTTCTATTTACAAATAATATGAGATTTCCTGCAAAGAAATGAACAGATTGTATCTAATTTAAAATATATTTCAGAGTTAAGATAATGTTTTGGATTTTTTTCTACTTTGGTCACTAAATATTGTAAAATATTTTGTGCTGTTTACCTCTTATACTTTATTCTTATCTAAAGAAGAAAATTCCAGGACATACATGAGGTGTCCATGTACTCTGATGATCTCAATACCATGAACCATAATGTTCTAACATACTTTATGAATCATCCAGCTTGGTGTTTCAGATCACTTGACTATTTAACAAGTTTAAGTGTTTTTTCTCACAGTTTAAGAGCTGTGAATCAAGCTGTTCTAGCAAAATCTTTTTTGACATTTGTTGTCTTTGAAATGTAACTATGTATAGTTCTTCTCCTACAGGTAGAGACCTTTAGCCAACCATCTTCCCACGGACCAGGCCTCGCTGAATCAGAGCAGCAGATTTTACGGGATTTGATGAGTGATGCAATGGAAGAAATTGAGACTCAACACACTGCTTCTGCCATGAAGCAGGAGTCTAATGGTAGGAATCCTCTGAAGGCCTAACTACATATAAAGTACAGCTTCTCTGGAAAGAAAGTGGGATTGAAAGTTTTGTGTATGTCGAGATGCTGCAATAAGAATGGGAGCACGTTCTTAGGATGTCTGAAGTCTTCAAACTAGTACAAAACTATGGAACATATTCCTGCTTCTAATAATAATAATAATGCAGAAGTACTTTGAGATTCCTAGTCAAAAACACATGATTGAGGTACTGCAAGCGACAAGGAAGAAATCTGACTCTGGGACTCTGTTAAGACCCCAAATTCTGTAGGAGTGTAAGTTAGTGTGACGGAATCAAAGACCCCTCTTCTGTGTATGAGGGTAGTCCAGGAAGATGGTACAGTTCAGAGTCACAGGAAGAACTTCAAGCTATGAAGGATTTTTTGAATTAGCAGATAGAACAAGAGAGTTGATTTTATCATAGGATTATGGCTTCTGTATCATGGCTGGAGTGTAATTCAGGTTTAAATTTGATAAGATTTTGTACCACAAATAGATTTCTATTCCATTACTATTTCTATAATGTCTGGTCTTCTTTTCTGTGGTGGAAGGTGAGCAGTCACTGTAGTACTGAAAGGTTTTGATGCTGTGGTCTTACTACCAGAATGAGAAACTTGAGAATTGTATTTTATTCATACTAGGAATTGATTCAAGATCAAATAAGCAAATTTCTTTGATATAATTGAAGTAACAAACATTAGTTAACTTTTACTTAATTTTCATATTTTGTAAGGATTTTTCCACTGAAACATGTTTTTTTCTCTACCCTCCTTCAACTCCCAGGGGTTTTGGATGACAGATCTCAATCTCAGGAACCATCTTGCTCAGATCTCTTCCTGTTTCCAGATGAAAGTGGAAATGTCTCACAAGAACCAAGTCCCACATATGCTTCATTTACTCATCACCTGTTAAGTGAGGCCATGGGAGATGTTCCAGCAGAAAGTGATGATTTCTGCATTCTTTTTGCACCTAAAGTAGCTGTTGCTGTAAGTTCCTTTGAAAATTACTAAAGAAAATCTGTATATGAACTGAATTAGAGAAAAGCCTATGTAAAACTTGGACAAATTAGATTTCATAGATTTCTGTGGTTGTGTAGTGATGATTTTCTGATTGAAAGGAATTTATGCATTGTTACTGTTAGGAATGAGTGCAAGTATTTTCAAATAGATATGATTGTATTTTCAAATAGATTTTTCTGATTTTTCTGTATCTCAGCACTATGTAATTGTTCTCTGATCTGAATGTTATATTAAGCTCTATTGGCAGTTTTCCTACATTTTAGTCATGTGTAATCATTGTCATTTTGATTTACAATAATGGCATAACTAGGAAAAAAATGTGTTAAGCAAAAACCAGCATTTTTCAAAACCGCAGCTTAGCATGTCTTCTAATCTTTGTTCATTTCTCTCTTAATCTAACCTCTCAATGTTTCTAAGGACCTAAGATCCTTGCCAAACCTCAGAGAAAAGCTTGTGTGTCACTTTACACCACTGTCTGTCCTCTGCACTGTGGTCATGTTTTCTGGTGGTATTCTTCTTAATAGAAGCAGTTCCTGGGTCCTTGATTAGAGGCTGTATTTTCCCAGTTATAGTTGAGCTTGTTTGTTTCCAAAAGTGCTAATAGGGGTAGCCTGGGCTCTTCTGTGGTTTTCTGTTTGCTTTCAACTAGAACTTAGTTTTGTTTATAGCTTGGGTGGGGAAGTTTTTGTTTTGGTTTTTTTTATTGTTGTTTTTAACTACTTTTCAGCTTCTACTTTTCTTTCATATGCTTTGTCTTTATAAGAAACATTTCTAAACCAATGTTTATGTTGTATAAGCTTTAGAAGACAGTACAGAGAAGTTTTCCTTTTCATAGGAAAGATTTAGACATCTCAAAGAAAGTAGATTTCACCTTCTCAATGCTATCACCTTCTCAATGCTATATGCTTTTTTTTTTTAATTAGGAAAAAGAGGAAGAGCCAGTTATAAAAATAATGGTTGATGATGCAATTATTATAAAGGAAAATCATTTCAGCCAACCTATAAAAAAAACAGATACAAGCAAAGCTCCCCTTCATTTTCCTGTTCCTCTTGTACGCTACGTTGTAAAGGAAATCTCTCTTATTTGGCATCTTTATGGCGGAAGGGATTTTGGGACTGCACCACCAACTTCTCCAGCTAAAAGTTTCATGTAAGTGTTTGATCTAATTATGTGGATTAGAAGATTTAGAAATACTTAATTTTCTTTTGATTTGGAGTAATCTTATTGTTCAAGTCTCCCTTGCTTGCTTCTTGGCTCCCTTCTCACAAGAAATCAATCATAGAATGGTTTGCATTGGAAGGATTTTTTAAAGATCATCTAGAATCTTATTCAGTTTAACTTCACAAATCAGGTTATATTTTTCCTGTGTCTTAACCTGGACAAGCTGGGTTTGATTTTGCTGATTTTTTTGGGGGGGAATGGAAGGATAGATTTTGTTTTAGGGTAATATTAGGAGTCAAATTTTCCTAAAGAGGTCAGGGCTTAAGGAGCATAAGAGTCAGATTTACAGGATGTCATGTAAACTATAGAGTAAAATTATCGCAGCCAAAATTAAGGAAATGTTTTATG
The DNA here is from genome assembly GCA_026261815.1 of Monarcha castaneiventris obscurior. Classification (NCBI taxonomy): domain Eukaryota; kingdom Metazoa; phylum Chordata; class Aves; order Passeriformes; family Monarchidae; genus Monarcha; species Monarcha castaneiventris. The sequence continues at coordinate 14,160,450 of JAMPIT010000894.1, forward strand.
AATGTTAATTTGGTGGGATACATACACCTAGCATTCTGCTTAGGTACATATTACTTGAACAAAAATCAATTATTTTGTTAACAGTAACACAATTTCAGTGTCTTTTTGAATATCATTAAAATAGGAATAAAGTACATCTGGTGCATTTCATTTTAGATTAACAGTGGGATAACTTTGATCTGCAGAGGCATATTTTTCCTTTTTATTTCTCCAGAAGTCCCCATAGTTCTCCTTCTCATACACCAACAAGGCATGGACGGAATACAGCATGTGGAGGAAGAGGAAGAAACCCAGACTTCCTAATGGAAATACAATTAAGCAAGGTGAATGACAGAAACAGCCATGACTCTGTGTGTGGATATCTTTACATGTTACACTCCTTTGATAACACCTTTCCATTAGAGTTCAGTACTATTTCTTTCAACAGTATCTACATCTAAGCAATCACTTTGATTTTGATGAATGTAGAATTTGTTTAACATTTACTTGCTGGATAAGCTTGTTTCTAAAGATGAAGGATATCCATTGCAATATTCTAAAAAGTTTTTATTATAAACAAGTTTTGCAACTGCTGTTTTGTTTTTCTCTCTCTAGTTCCATTCTGAATAGATACACCTGTTATGAAATTAAGTGTTCTCATAAAATAAGCAAAAAGTAGATCTGTTGAGAATACTCAGTTTGATAACTGGATATGAAATATCAACTAGTTGTATCAGAGTATTGTTCCTGTGTTTCCCCTAACATATTTAGTACCTTTCAGGCATAAGTATCTTACTGTTGTTTTTAAAGCTGTGCTTAGCTCCAGCATAGGAACTAGATGTTTTTTTTCTGGTGCTGTGAATAGTATTGGTGAGGAGTTAATATTTAATGTTAAATGGATTGATAACAGAATCTTTTTAAAATAAGATTTTTTTCAAATGTTTCCATAAAAATGGAAAGGCACTACATAAAAATAAAGGCCTTTTGTAGTCTATGTGTATTTCAAAAACTTAAAATTAATCCCATTAGCGCTTCAAGCTTGCCAGAAATGTGATACTTAAGGTAGTGCTTTCTAGAAGAAACATGACATTGCAATAAAAAGGAGGAAAAAGGGACGCGTTTAATATCCCACCTGGAAAACTTCATATGTAGAATTATAGCCGACTCTTAGTTTGCAGATATTTAATGAGAGCTGGTGTTAGCATGAGGTGGTATAAAGTTTTTTTTCCCCTACTTCCCCATACTTTGTACAAGGTTTAACAGAAATGTTTAAAGAAATGAGGGAGAGTGAAAGGTGTCGCAGACGGTGCTGCCTTGGAGCTCGGCGCTGTGCCGGCAGAGGCCGCTGCTGCGCTCGCTGTGTGCGCTCAGCCGCGTTCCGCTGCCGGCCGGGAGCAGGCGGCGTTGGGGGGCACAGGGGATGCTTTGTGGGTCACCACAGCTGGAAATGAGAGCTACGTCAAGGGGTCACCAGATGAAGGTAACTTAGAATTCAAGAAAAATACTGAATTAGAGTACACATGGAGTAAAGTGAGTAAGAAAAAGGGAGCAAGACTGCAAGAAGCCTCTTGAGAAGTCAGTTGGTAGGGAAGAAACGGCTTTTTCTTAAGTGTTAGAGGGTGCAGGATTCAAGACTTGCAAGATTGCCTGGTACAGGCTTCACTGTGAGGTGAGAAAGATGTCAGGATTGAGAGGAAAAAGCTGAGTGAATGTTAAAAAAAGTGAAATTCATTCCTTATCCTATACTGACTTTGGCTTGAATTTGCATGCTAAAATATGAACATGTACACAACTAGAAGTTGGAAGATTTCTAGTGCTAGATATGTAAAAACATTGTTTCAGAAATCTTAGTATCATTTGTGTAAATTTAAAACAGCTTTAAAAGTTCTTGTGTGTGTTGTGCTTTCCTGGTTTTTTGTTTATTTTTTAAAGAAGTATGCTGCTGTTAAATGTATTTTTTTTATGAAACTGATTATGCTGGCTTTCATTTTTAAAAGGTGAAATTCCAGCATGAGGTGTATCCTCCAGGTGGTGCAGAAGGTGAATCCTGTCTGTTGGAGCAGCCAGTGTCACGACAAGTTTTCATTGTTCAGGACCTGGAGATCAGAGATCGCTTAGCTACATCACAGATGAATAAATTTCTCTATCTCTACTGCAGTAAGGAGATGCCCAGAAAAGCACATTCAAACATGGTACAGCTATGAAATATATTAATTCATTACAATTACAGTGGTTGAACTATCATTTTGGGGGCTATGTACACTTAATCTTGCAGAAGCAGAAACATGAGTTTGTGGAACACTGAAGTAATGTAATTTGTTGATAGTTATTTGCTTGTCTCTTTGTGGATATTAGGACTAATTCAAAAGTCAGTTTGAATGTTAGCGCATCAGGTATTAATGGGTTTGAGATTGTCAGTTAAAAAAATAGATGTGCAGGACTGTTTGGTAGCTTTCACGATTTTTTTTTTGAGCAAATGTCTGCTTGTATCAGTGATGAGACTTCACTACACATGCAGATTAGTATTTTTATGGTATACAGTAGTCTTACTGGTTCTCTAAAGGATTTATTAATTTTTTGGGGAGTTTCTTTTAACTTTATTTTTTTATAACAGAGTAAGTTTTTATTGAACACTGTAATGGCTAAGTGGAATCATACTAATGCTGAGGTTTTGCAGTAAAAGCTTTTCCTAGTTGGTGTTCTGAGATTTAATAATTGTGTTGGTTTTTTTTTCAGTTGACAGTTAAAGCATTGCATGTCCGTCCAGAGTCTGGCAGATCCCCACAGGAATGTTGTTTACGTGTTTCACTAATGCCACTTCGCCTCAATATTGACCAGGTTGGTTGTGCCAGTGCAAAAAAAAACCAAATAACTTTTTCTGTATTTAGTGATACCTGGGATTTCTTTTAGCCATCATACATATTTTGTGTTTTACGTTTTCTTGGTGTGATACCTTTTTTATTTAATCTTTGAATCTCTGTTGTTCCATTTATATCCATGCTAGAACTTACCTTCTGCTCCAGCTAATACAAAGACTAGATTTTTTAATTTAAAAACTAAGAATATCTTTAGGCAAAGCTCTTTTCTTAGTAAGTTTTCATCCTGAAGCTTCTGATAATCTCAAAGGGTTTGGAATCAGAGCTTTTAAAAAGAACTGCTTATTCTTGAATGATCTGTTTTTGTTTGTTCATGAATTGACTTCATTATTTTTAATTGAGAAAGGTTAATAATTAATCTAGAAGTGGTTCACAACATCTTAGTCAAGGGCACTTGACACTCGAGAAGTGCTTCTAATAACTTGAGGGCTGTGTCTTGCTATCAACTGCAGTGGCAGGACGAACAGAAATTGTTTTACTTTCTTTAGTAGGCCTTTGTGCAAGGTATTTTTGGTATATTCAAAAAACATTTGGGTTTTTTCTAAACCAGTAAGAGCAATATATGTTTGTGCCGGCAAATGTAAAATGTAAAGGTATTACTCTTTGTTGAGGCATTTCTTCCTTAATTTGTCATCTGCAGAGAGATACATGGGGTTTAGGTTTTTTAAGGGCATAGTTAGGATTTCCATTACCTACCTTTTCTTTCTTTCAGCACACGTTGGTGACCAGGTTTACCTTTTGCTATTATCAAAATTGAACTCTGTCTAGTTTGCAATAATTTCATGTAGAAAAAAATAGCCTGGAAATAACTGCCATCTAGAGAGGAAGTGTGTTCCCTCTTGGTTACTTTTTCAAGTCTTTCGTCTTTTGAACCATAAACAAAATTCACCTCTACAACTTCTATGAAATTAACCACAGCTTTTTGGAAGCACAGGGCTGCATGCAGTCATACTAGAAATACTTGTTGTTACGTCTTAAGCTGTCATTCTTACCAGCTCGAAGTAAAAATGGAAAAGAAAGTCCAGTTGTCATCAATGATAGGATGAATAAAGCACCAGTGTGATCTACCTGTCCAACAAAGAAACTGGGATGAAATGCCTTTAAGACATTATTAAAACATTAATACCATAGATATTAATGACTTTTAATGAGGCAGTGATGAGACCTGATTTGTAATGATTTAATTGACAGTATTAGAGAACAATATAAACTATACTTAAATACCTTCTACTGGAAATCAGAGAAAAGTTTATAGCCATTAAAACACCTGGGCTCTGGACCAGTCTCCAAAATGAGAGTAGAAATTATGAAAATAACCCTGAATTTTTAAGACAGAGCTAGATAGATCATGAAAGCACTGCCCAAGAGGGTCTTCCTGGTTTCTGTCATACATTTCTATGTGGTTTGTGCATATGTTAAAGGTTCAAAACCAAAAAAAATTGTTTTGTTTCATATCTGCTGGAATAGTAGGTAATGTTTTTAGAGAATTGTGTCTTTGTATTTATTTTAACCTGATTATATTTTCTTTTTTGCCATTAGGATGCCTTGTTTTTCCTGAAGGACTTTTTCACTAGCCTTTCTACAGAAGTAGAACTCTTAGTTACTCCAGATCCTGAAGGTATATTTTTAAAAAAACCACTAACATAAAAGTACCACTTCTTTCTCCTTTAATTTGTGTACGTGTCTATAAATTCACATGTGAATCTTGTGTGTATAAAAACTTGTTTGGGGGTTTGAGCACAAACATTAATGACTGTTTTTTTAGAACTCAGAAGCTTCAGGTATTTAACCTTTTTATTTTATAAATATGAGCAAAGGTCTTCAACACCTGGAATCTTAATTCTACAAAAGGTTTAACCAAAATTGGAGCATATTCAATAAGAGCTTTTCAAAAATTGAGGGCTGTGTATATGCTATTGGGAGTTATTAGTAGATAAAACAAATACATTGTGCTGCTTATTTATAAACTTGAACTGTGTTAGACAACATCAAGCTATTAGACTAACGTACTGTCTTATGCAAGATGTATTAAATGATGTATGTATGCAGTTGAAGCAGTACTTCTAATCAATTATACTATCTGATGCAAAAGCAGTATATATTGGAAAGCATATTTCCACCATTAACCCTATTTGGGCATTTGTTAGCAGCTATACTTTACCTTTTTCTGTTGGGATGTCATGCTGAAATGCACAGGTGATGAAGCCCTGTGCAATACTGCCATTAGAACCAGATGCATTATTTATGCTGATGCACAAACCTCAACATAAACTGCATGTAATAGCTTTTATTAATAACTAAGATAATCTAAATATTGCCCTGCTAGTAATTCCTACTAATGAGCATTAGAACTTATTATGGACACAGTAATTGTGTAAATACAATCTTAGTGTAATCACTGTGGAAAATATGAGTCACTTTACTGTGCATAACTTCTTTTCTTAGTTAAAAAGTCTCCTGGTGCTGAAGTTACGTGTAGCTTACCCAGGCATGTCAGCAGCCTTAAGGAACCAAGTCCAGTCATTTCTTTTTCATCACACAAGCAAGCAAATGAAAATGGCAGCATTGATTCTGTGGATGTGGTTAATGGAGATGATGATAATTTCTCACAAGAAACAACATCGTACAGTGATCAGCCAGTATTTTTCAGGTAAGCTTTTGTTACAAAATTTCAAGTGACGCATAGCTATTCTGCTGAATGTTTTAAGAAAGTGTGGTAATAAACTATTCAGACCTTAGGGCAAGGTGCTTTTTTTTTTGTTTTGTTTATTGGCTGGTTGTGGAAAGCAAATGTATTTTTTTCTTTCACTGGAAGTTCACCAACTATTTTTATTAACTTTTGCACACTAATGTGCCCAAGGAAATAAAAACTAAATTTCTACCACATACAGAACCAATAATGAGATGTTTTACAAATGCATAAAAAGAGCAGTGTTTGTACTCTTACATCTAACTATAAATTAGATCTAATGTAATCAGAGATGGGATTATATAAAGGAAGAGCATATAAGGATGTAATGGAAGAGAGGTATGGAATTAGAATATCACTAGAGAAACTCTAACGTAGCCCTGACTGAGAAGTGACTATGAAAATTGTAGCCTGTTATGCAGAGGTTTTTTCATGTGCATTCAGATCATAAGTGACTCTAACAAAAAATGTGTGCTGTGGTAAGCAGTGCATAACTAAATTGTAATAGCATGGCTGTGATTCTATTTCACCACATACATTACCAACAGAATTTTTATCGAGGTCCATTGCAGGACTAAATTTTGCTCACAGAACCATCATTTTGTGAGTGTTTGTTTGTTTTTTTTAACATAGAGATGCTCACTTGCAAGATTAGTATCACGTTTGCAGGACTGTTAAATTTATTACAAATGCTAATCTGAACTAGATGTGAATAAACCAAGAAAAGCTGAATTTGCCACTGTATTTTGTACATTTATTCTGAGGTACTAACACAGTAACTAAAGGATTTATGGTTTACAAAAAAGGGTATGACATCCTATTCCAGGAGGATGGGAAGCCGTGAGTTTCTTTTTGGAAGGAATTTTGTTTCCTTTTCATGTTTCTCACGATAACATTTTCTTTGTATGTCCCAGAGAATTTCGCTTCACCTCTGAAGTTCCAATACGGCTTGATTACCACGGCAAGCATGTATCAATGGATCAGGTTTGTGTATAATGCTGATGCTCTAGAACAAAAATTTGATGTTGTTTGTTTTGCTTCCCCCTCCCTGCTCCCCATTATTGGGGGTATATTTTTATGGTCACTACTCATTAAGGATGTGATCATGACAAATCTAGAACACTTTTTTCCCCCCTTAGTTTCAGTAAAGCTTTGTTTCACTTTTAATTGGAAAATTTGGGGTTGGATCCCCCATATATGATTAACTCAGGCTGGAACTTGATTGTCACATTTATGAGCTCAATGATTGGCTTGAAATTATAGTGTAGAGCTGCAGTGCCCCTCAAAGTATGACACCACTGTCTGATGCCAGAATCATGCATTTTATTTTACTTTTTCCTCATTAATGCCAGAATAAAATATTGTTGTTTGTTGTCCTTGTTTGCTTTCCTTGTAGTCTAGTAACATATGGGCCTCGGTGGCAATGGCAGAATCTATTACAGATGAAAAAAATGCTCGTGGTTCTTTTTAAAGTATGCCTTCTTTATCACACTGAGTTTAGAAGCAGACATCAAAAAATCGTGTTTGCATAACAAGAGTTGTACTTTGTCATGGCAAATAAATAAGAAAATGTGGGAAAGTGAAAGCAGCAACTTCTTGAATTTGCCTGGCTATCAGAAATCAAAACATGAAATATGGTTGCTTTAGAATGTCTGGAACACACTAAAGCCAGAGCTATGTTTACATAATTTATTATAGCTTATTATTTCTGAAGAAGCCCTCTTGTACCCAGATGTTTTTCTTACAGTAGCAGGTTAAGCCAAGTTTCCTTTTTTGCAAGTTTCCATGTGACATGATTCATAGCATTGTAACAAGTAGCATTTGGGAGACTGGGGGCGAATGTTTAGACAGAATACCTATGAGTAAGAGTTGAGATGATGAAATTGTTTCTCACAGGCTATACGGGTTGAGTAAATTTATGTGATAACAAAATATTTCACTTACAGGGAACACTAGCTGGGATTCTTATTGGGCTTGCTCAGTTGAACTGCTCTGAATTAAAGCTGAAGAGGCTTTGTTACAGACACGGGTAAGTTTATCAAAAATGTAGATCAACATTGCTGTTGCAAATGGAACAAGTTTATGGGGAATAATAACTGAACATTGCAAATGCAAAGCGAATTTTCTGTTAAGATGCTCTTCTAAAATCCAAAATGCTTTTTGACTTTACAAATATTACTTGATTCTAGGTTTTTTTGAAATATATATATAATTCAAGAAGAACTTCTAATTTAGAACAGAATTTAATATATATGCTAATCTTGGTGATAAACTCTTAATTTTAGTTTTATGTTCATTTCCTGTGGAACTGGATGTGATTATACAGTTTTGAGTTTGTTTTATGAAGCATATACTTTTGAAATGCTTGGCTTAGCCAACAGCAGCAAAAGACGACACTTGGAAAAGCTTTCCTTTTGTTTAAATGGCATCTTTTACTTTAATGGATAATGAATGCATTTATCTTATTAGGAATTGTTTGTTTAAAAAAATACTAATAATTCCATTTACTTTAGTTTACTAGGTGTGGATAAATTATTTTCCTATGCCATCAGTGAATGGCTTAACGATATAAAGAAAAACCAGCTGCCAGGAATTTTGGGAGGAGTAGGGCCTATGCATTCACTTGTGCAGTTAGGTAAGTTAATTCTTGCTTCTATTCAGCTACATATGAATGCGTTCCTTTAAAAACCAAACACCACCTGTCCCCCCTCAAAAAACCATCACAAACCATGTTGACTCTTGTTTTCACTTCCTTTCAAGGCATTCTGCTAATCTAAGAGAACTTTCTGACTCTGGTGTTGTGCCTTCATTTTCAGTGCAAGGTCTGAAAGACCTGGTGTGGTTGCCAATAGAGCAGTACCGCAAGGATGGTCGTATTGTCAGAGGCTTTCAAAGAGGAGCAGCTTCTTTTGGTACTTCCACTGCTATGGCAGCACTGGAGCTGACAAACAGAATGGTTCAGACTATACAGGTAGAGTGTATTACTCCTGAAGTTAGATGTAAAATGAGAGATGTGGCCAGTAAGTGCTCTAGATTTAGCTGATATCTTAATGCTACAGATTTAAGGTTGGAAGCATGTATTTAAAAAAAAAAAAAGGCAGCTGTATCAATAGGAGAACAGAGACTGGGCAAGGCTTGCACCAGTCTGTGAGGTGAGAACTATGGCATCAAATGCAATGGTTAGAAAATTGTGTTAAAATAGTGCTGAAAACCCAAGGTACTGATTGTTTCTTAATATCTTTAATATATGACAATGTACAATTTCATACAAAAATGTTCAGCTTCACTAAAAAATCACTGATATTGAGAAAGATGAATTCTTTGTGCATGTGTATTACTCAGTAGTAGATTCTTAGCTTTATTTTAAAATACCCAAACAAGTACTATTTCTGTAGATCTACACAAAGTCTATAAAGCTTCCTGGATTTTACCCTAAGGTAATCTTGGATTAAAGTGTTAATAATTTATGTTTCTTAAGATAAAATATATGAAAATGTAATGAAAATACACTTTTACCACCTAATCTTGCAAAAATAGTATAGGCGCCTAAGCTTGACACATATAGTCAAAAGCCAGTGATATTAATCACAAGTGGGATTATATGTGTGCTTGTGTTTGTAAGAAATACCATTGATCAAATGGTCAGTTTCTATCTTGAGCATTTTATTCAGTTTAGAGGATGCCTTTGAAGAGACAACAATTAGGAGGGAAGAAAACCCCACCCAAACCTACCACATTCATTCTTTCATTATGGAATTAATGTATAGTTAGAGCTGCACATTCCAGAAGTTCTCGTACAAAACCTTAATCTGATGCAAATGAATATTATTTGTGGAATAAGAATTCTTCTATTTCAGTGACATCACCCTATTAGTAGTTTAACTTTGTGCTTGGGTGCTGTGACACTTACGTGTTTTGCATTTGCTCCTCATGTGCAGGCAGCTGCAGAAACTGCTTATGACATGGTATCACCAGGGCCTACCTTTATTGAAGCAAAAAAGATCAAGCGGTTCCCGCGCCATCGCTTGGCTCATCAGCCGGTCGACCTGCGGGAGGGCGTAGCCAAAGCGTACAGTGTCGTGAAAGAGGTGAGTGCAGAAGCAGTTGTGGGGAGCCAAAGTTAAGAATTATTTCCTAAAACAGCAAATAAAACAACAGACGTTAGTTTAGGCTGGCCAAATGGAGGAGGACATTTCAGCTTTGAACAAGACTTCATCAATAATCATAAACCAACAGAAGTCTTGAATGGAAAAAGCAGAAATAAGCTAAGATGTCAAGCAGATGAGTGTGAGCAGGACTTGAGTGCTCTGCGGTTGGGATGGTTTACAATTATTCTGAGCCATGTAAACTTGATTTCCTGTGCTGTGTCATCCGTCCTTCCTTTCTCTTTCTGCTTGACCACCTTTGCAGTTACTGTTAATTCTGAGGGAGGTAGTGTTTAAGCATAATGCAGTATTTAAGAGAAGTGAAACCTTCCTCTGCTATGGCAGTGTATTTTAAATTAGAATGCTGCCCTGATTTTATTGTATTTTGTGTTTTACTTTGTTATATAGTGTCTATGAAGTAAGGTGTCAGCTGAGTTTCCAGTGAATTTTGTCATTTTTTCAATAGTTCACAGTACCCCACAGCTTCTTCCCTTATGTGCAAGATGTGCCACCAGAAGTTGCATGAAATATTTGCATCTCTAAGTTCATAGGAGTGTTATTTTAAGCCTCATTAGAAGAACTAAATCATATTTGTATCAGTATTGTTTTAGTACAGTTATAATACAAATCTCCAAGAAGAAAAATGCTGAGCAGTTTAAAATTTCCTTTAAAACTAGGAGAGGATACTTTTTCTTTTTCAGTGTAACTGATTTCCTTTATTTTCTGAAAGGGGATTACGGACACAGCCCAAACCATCTATGAGACTGCTGCTCGTGAGCATGAGAACAGAGGAGTCACTGGAGCAGTAGGAGGAGTCCTCCGCCAGATCCCACCAACTGTGGTGAAACCTTTCATCGTTGCAACAGAGGCAACCTCAAACGTTCTGGGTGGAATGAGAAACCAGATCAGGCCAGATGTGCGTCAAGAAGAGTCTCAGAAGTGGCGCCTTGGGGAGGATTGAGATTGTAAATCTGGCTCAGCTGGCAGGTAGCAAGGCTGGAAATGCAGAAGAATGTCCTGTTGGCAGCTTTAGATGGAGCTCACTTTGTTTTGTCATGTTCATCTCAGGAACAAATGAGGTTTTCCAACTGTTATTAGCAAAACATCCAACCAAAAATATTTATGAAGTGAAAAGCAAATTGGTACGTGCTTATACTGTGTGTTACCAATACATTTGGTAGATAGTGCCAAACATAGTGAAGCATGTGCTGCCAACTCAGAGACATGCTTGCTCTGTTCCATTTACCATATTTTTCTTGGTAGAGTTGACATCTGAAGCAGTAGCCTGTACAGTGAAGCTAAGTGGACTTAAGAGGTTTTCTGAGCATAGTCAAGGAACTGCCTTCAATAAAGGGCTCTGCAGATGCTCTTCACTGACTAAAGGATGAAAGCTTTCATTGTGGACATGAGACATGAGGCTGTCTAATATGGAAGCAGATCAGATAATACTGTTTAGTGGTCATAAGTATCGCTTTTAGCGTGGCACTTACAGCAAGAACAAGCTTGATAACCATTCAGAGTTTAGATTCATGTCAATACACCCACAAACAGAATTTGTTCCTAAATATTAAATACCTACTTTTGTGGGTTTTTGAAGAACCTGAATGTTGCAGAAATGTTCTGTTGTGTTGCACTTTAAAGGATATGGCCTGTATATTGTGCTTTTTTTATAGTGTGAATAAAATGTAATGTGCATTATCCTTTATGTGGTTTAGAAGCTTACGCAAATTATTGAAAAGAGCATCATTTGATGATGATCCTACAAAAAAGTGTCTTAAATTTATTTAAACTCATTATATGTAAAAACTTTTTTGTCTACTGTTACACTAATTACAATGTTAAAAATACCTACTCTTCAGGAAAACAATTAATTATAATTGTTGCCAACAGTTCTTTGTAAGAATGAAAAATCGTAAGTAAAAACATTATTCCATAATTTCTTAGTTAAAAGGCTATACAGACTTTATTTTAGTAATCTGCTTTTATTTAAAGTTCATATTGTTGCAAAGTTGCTGCTCTCACAAGGTCTTCTTAATTTAGATTGTGTGTCATCATTATTTGACAGTGAGTATTTGGGGTCCTTTAATTGAAACTGGGAATGGGTGAGAGGTTTTAAAAAAAGGACAGCAAAACGTCAAAAATCAAAGTTGGTACTGACATTATTTACCATTTAGTAGGTGACCAGGATCTCCACAGAGCTTTATTAAGCACCTGACATTGCACCATTTTGGGGCAGTTAAAATCTTGGAGATAGATGTGCAATAATGAACTTCTTTTGTCTTGTATTAGCAAAAACTGGAGAATAAAAAGTAAAGATTCTTTTGAATAGAAAAATACTCATTTTGAAATTTCAGTAGATTAAACTTTGAATGACTGGCCAGTAAGTAAGTTTGCCATAGTTCTGTGCTAGTCCTAAGTGGAAATCCTGCCCATATGCCATGTGGAAAATCCCCACTGAAAGGGGGACATCAGATGCTACTGATCAGACTTCAGTCTCAAAGGGTGATGAGGAAGTATTTTCCCCCCCCTTTGTTTAATACCTGCCACTAGCAGAAACTTTGCTGATGGGCCTTATGGGACAAACAGGAGTGTATGAAGTAAAATAATTGCTGCTTGTTCATGCTGATACTGCAATAGCTATTCCTGAACACCAAAGAATCTGGCTGGACAGTAAATGATTTGAAAATGTCCCCTCTGTTGGGAAGATTTCTGCAGTCTGCTTTATTATTTTTCGTAAAACAAAGCTCCAGGTAAAAACAAATTCCTGTATAGGGTGACAGGTGATATTATAAAGTTTTGTTTCAATTCATTGGAATCATTGATGTTGTGGTACACTTTGAAGACCTGGTTATTTCACTTAAACGACTTGCTGCAAGCAGGTGGAGATGCTTTTGAAAGGAAAAATACCTGCAGATTTAATAGCATAAAATATTTTCTGATGTAAAATTACTTGCTGTAGTGCATACTTCTGTTCAGTAATGAAAAAGCTCTGCTTTAGTGAGAGCTCAAAGCATGAGCATTTTGCACAGGAATGAATTCCATGTTTGCAATGTGGCACCTCCTGAATGCCTTCTCAAGAAGTGGTGGTGAGTCAATGCAAGTAAGTAGCAATGCATCTTTTTCATTGGCAATTACTATACTAGTAATTAGCTAGTACTAATAAATAGCTAATCCAGTTCATCCACTTAATTAGAGTACACTGCAGTAGCATAAATCTACGTATTTTCTTCCTTTCAGACACTGCTGAAATGGAGTGGTGGCATTTCAGTGTTCTTTTCTTTTTCAGTTCTGTTAAGGTCTGATTGTACTGCAAGGCAGTTAGAATATATTTTTATATGAGGGCATGATGTCAAGGTAAAACATTTTTATAGCGTGTCTCTCATTGTCAGCAATACAGATTGTACAAATTTATTAAACTTCACTTTTCACTATGTAAACCCTCTCATTTACTGCTTGCACTTTATTGAGCCTTTTCAGTGAAACTGATTCTAATTTTTTTTCAACATTTTATTTTAGAAATAGTTTTTTAATTTTTGGGTGTATATTCTGCACTGTAGAAGTGTTTGAAATGTTTAAAAAAACAAAAAAAAAATCACAAAACTTAGCAAACTAGTCTTTACATTAAGACTAGTTTACAGAATGTGTCTTGTAGGGCACGGCTTCTGTTTTAAATCAAAAATTATCAGGTATGAGAAGGGATTCATCAAATGTTCTGCTCAATACTGTAAGAGTTTTCAAGCACTTAAATAATACATAAAATGAGATTTGACTCTGGACATACTTCCTGGAGATGGAAGCTTATGGATAACAATACTGTATTCTCCATCAGCAGGAGGAGATTGGCAAAAATATTATTGTACTTGAATTTTCCACTGAAATCAGTTGCTATAGATATGGGTAGTTTTCATATTTATAGAGGCTGTAAATGGCCTAGACTATGTTTAATTCTCTCCAAATACTAACAGTTCTACTGCTATTCCTGTTACTTGGCCCAACACCATCCTAATAGAACTGTCATCCTGGGTTTTCTTAAATAACCAGGTGTTTCCAATAATACATTGATGAGTGCCTCGGAAATACCTGAAAAAAGTCAGCCATCTTTTGTAAAACAAACAAACCATTCTTTTCGTGCTAAGAATCTTAGCAGTGACTGAGAGCAGCAAATCAACACATCCATGCAAAGGCAGCTTCCATTTTCTTTCCACTATCTCTTCTAAATCCTGCAGGTTTTTAGCAGTGCAGTGTACCCTATGTGTACTTGCCTAATGGTCAGCATCATCAGTGACTCACTGGATAATCCCCCGTGAGTTCATCTGTGCTTAAGGGACGTGTCTGATTCTATTTGCTCACTAAGTGGTTGATTGTGAACATTCATTGCTTGCTTTCATTTACTGTTCCTTAACTGAGTTGCCAGGAAAGGTTTCTTAATAAACCAAAAAGCTGTTCAATAGTTATGAACAAGACCCTTACCAAACGTGATCCGTACACCTGCAAATGTGACACCAAGTTTCCTTTAAATATTGAAATGTATGCATTTTGTAAAACAATGAAATCCAAGAATTTCTTTAGAGTAGATAAATACTTCTAAATCTTTAAATACCCTAAATGCCCCTGCAATATAAGTCAGAAAATGTGTGGTTATGTATGTCAGTTTGGATCCTAGTGTGTACAGTTCTTCAGTCTCCAGGCCTCATGATTTAAGCTTCTGACAACTGTTTTAAGTTGCTCTACATGCTGAATCTTGTTTACAATTAAATATTAGATACTTACAAGTCAAATACATAAATAAAAATCATGCATTTGTACTGGATTTCCTAATTGTAAGGTAGCTCAGACAGAAACAGCAATTTGTGTATATGTTTGTGTATATTTTTTACATTTTTGCACTTACAGTAGTTTTGTGGTATTGTTTGTATATAGTTTGCTAGTGTAAAGAATATAATCTCATGAAATAGAAACCACTGTTGAAGGGAATTGACTATTTCAACTTGAGTTATTTTGCTTAAGGTTCTTGTCCCCTCAGTATGTCCTCGAGAATTATTTTTAACCATAATTTGTATGGCACCAAAACTATATATTTTAGTGTATTAAAATGCTAAAAGGCCTGAGTGCAAATAGGTTGTCTGTTAAATACATTTAATGGAAAATCCCCCCACAAATTTGTAATAATACAAAAATAAATATCTTAATTTGTTCCATGAGTTGGTTTTCTCTACCTGTGAATATAGCTGACACAGAAAAGAGTCTCCCAAAGTACCAGAATTAACTGTTAAAGCTAAGAGTTGTACCTCAAAAAAAAAAAAAAAAACCACACTGACTAAAAAAGAGAAAGTTTTAAAATTGCATGGAGGTCAAAAGGTAGGAAATTTTTAAGCTGGTTGATAGAACCTGAAATCACTTCTGTTGTGCATCAACAAAGCTCTCTACGTGAATGATCAGATTTTGTGTCCCCCATAGGCCTGTTGCTGCATTTAGTTACTAAGAATGTATTTCTTATCTCTGCATTTAGTGGAGGCTTTTAAAGCTTTATTAGCTTCCCAACACTGTGAAGAATGCAAAATAATTCCCTTCAGGATGCTTCTCTGATGCCCACTTCACATGTGTTTAGTTACAAGCATCTGAAAAGAGATCTTAGAATTCTGAATACTGGTCAATATTAAATGCTGAGGCCAGTGCCAGATCCCAGAAGAATGTGACAGGTGTAAACAATTTTCTGCTCTGTTTTGTAATGCTGTTATAATTTGGGGGGTGAGGGGTGGCCTTTGTATAAGGCTGGATAAATACTCTGTTAAACAGCAACCCTTCATTTGAGAAGGAAGCTGACTCCCAGCCTGTGTAGCTCCTCTTCCCCCAACCTTTTTTTTTTTTTTAACAAGACTTCATGGTGGATTAAAGGAAAGTATCCAAGTTCTTTTTCTCTTTGCAATACTAGGGCATACCAGGGATAATCCTGATGTGTCCAGGTTAGTCCCCAGATGAGCCCAGGAGACTAAGACTCCACTTAGATGACACTCCAGCTAGCTGAGAATTTATGGAAAGTCACCAGTTAGTCATACTGACCCAGAGCAACATGAGCTGGTATCCTTGATGTCTATTCCTAATTGAGGATGACCCAGGCTCAAGTGTTCCTTTCCCCCTCCCCGCCCCGTTAGTAATTTTTATTAGTAGCCTTTGAAATGTGATATTAAATAGAGGGGTATTTTCTGCCAATTCGTATTTCTATGAAACACTATCTTAAACCATCTCTATTATCAGAGATTATAAAAGTAATAAAGCTGCCTTTTTGTGACAGGTAACTGGGGTTTCAGAGCTGTTTCAGAACGAAACAGAGTGATTAGATGAAAGCAGAACTTACTGAAGGGCAACAATGAAGTATTCATGGCCCCACAGGCAAGAAGCAGTTCAAGCTTCTTAGGTGTTTGTCATGAGGATTTGTGAGATATCTGTAGTGTAGTTCCATTTTCAGGCTTTTATTTGTGTGTGTAATTTGCTCTGTTGTTGATTTCTGTCTTTATTAAGAGCACGAGTGTTAAATTTGGTCCTTGTAGGTTGAAGATTGGAAGGAAGCCTCCAAGGAGGAAAAACGATGTGACACCATTAGAGCAGTAGAAAGGTTCCTTCAGTTTTGGCACAGAACTCAATAAGATGGAGCTTGGCCCATTGTAGCTCATGAGCACAAGGACAAAATAAGTATGAGCTGTTTCCATTAGAAACCTTTAACTTGCACCTTTAGATTTCAACACTTGGTTGTGAGGTACTGAAGATTTGTTGGTGGCCCCAACAACTCTATGAATCTCCCAGGATGACTTTCTCTCTTTCCCTTCTTCTCCGTGATGAGTTTGAAAATGCTTCCTACTGTGTGTACAACACAGTCTGAGGGAGCCTTAGGATTGTGAGTTTGAGGATGTTTGACAGTTCTGCACTGTCAACACAACACTGGCAGTCCTTGGCTGAATAGCAGGTGCAGGCAGGGTGAGCTGAACCACAGAAAACTAAATGGCACAGGGTGTGTTCTGAGAGTGCTGATAAGACCATAGCATGGGTATATGCTTTGCTATGCTGAGTATTGTACAGAGCTGGATTCATTGCAGCTGATGGAAAGCCAGATAGCACAGAGACCTGGGAGTGATCAATAGAGATGTGCACAACACTTGGTACTGTGGATGGAAAAGTGATAGAATAGCAAAGTATGCCATGAGAGGATGGAAAAAGTAGTGCTCAGTTTTATAAGCAGGTTATTTATATTGATACAAGTTTTTAAGATAAAATTCTCGGTATCATTTATCTCTTCAGTAATATTTAACAGATCTGGAATGTTTCCTGGAATTATTCAATAAAATAAAATGCTTCACGTTCATTAGGGCCTGTTTCTGTGTACTCAGTGCCAGAACTGTCTTTTAGAGCACTAAAAGTATTTATTTTAGACATGAGATTTCCATTGTTGGCTCAAGTTCCATTTTCTCTTGGCCTTTCAATTACTTTGTTGTAATAGTGTTTGCTCTTTTTCTTCTTTTCCATGTTCCTTCTGTCTCTGAGTGCTTATTTTCCTCAGAACAGCTGACAGACCAAATGTAACAAATGTAAATGAGGGGGAGCAATTGTACTGATTCCATTAGAGGAAAACCCTCTTATTTGATAGCCGAATTCTGTTTACACCAGCCAAAAGTATTGTCCCAGGTCACAGCTTTCTGGTTTTGCTACTGCTCTTTTCTAAGAGCTGCAACTTATTGACAAGAAGGCCCTTTTTCCTTTTCCCAACCAGAGGTGATGCCCCTCCAGGTAAATTTGTTAATACAATGGAGTTTGACAATTCATTCAAAAAGAAAAATTACCTCTGAGTTTGAGAAGATCCATTGACGTGGGATTGTAAACTGGGCTCTGTCTCTTCACAATATCTCACAGGCACTGCAGCAATGACAGGAGGCAATTACAAGGGAGCGTGTCCCACTACATTAACCATTAATGCCTCTACATCGTTGCCCTAAGCCTCTCGTATAATTTAATGCGAAGATCCACACTGACGTTAAGAGAGAAGGTTTTCAGATGCAATTTTCATCATAA
Source organism: Monarcha castaneiventris obscurior (assembly GCA_026261815.1). Classification (NCBI taxonomy): domain Eukaryota; kingdom Metazoa; phylum Chordata; class Aves; order Passeriformes; family Monarchidae; genus Monarcha; species Monarcha castaneiventris. The sequence continues at coordinate 14,178,200 of JAMPIT010000894.1, forward strand.
CCATCTTGCCTTGTTGTCCTCGACCTGAATTTTTACTGATGCTGCTTCCTATTAAGCATGAAGCCCCAAGAATAGTTTTAACAGATATTTGTAAAGATGCAGAAAAAGCTAGGAAGGTTGATGAGTAAAGTTGAGCAGCATTGTTATTTCTGCCACCCCTGAGATTTTTGGTAAGTGCTCTTATGTCGGAATTTCTTGATCAATCCGGCTACTCCAGGGGCAATCCCTTGAATTTAAGCTTGCTGTGCAGACATGATAAAGAGACAATAAATTTTCAGGGTAACATTGAATATCTGAAAAATGTTTGGGGTTTGTTTGTTTTTTTTTCTCACTATACATTTCTGGAGTAGCTATGCAGATAGGTTCACTGAAGTCCTCTTTGCATTGCTGAGTAACAGCTCTTGATACTTGTTGATTTTGCAAAACTCATCTCTGCAGTGAAATTAATGTAGAGAAAGGACAGTGAAATGAGTTCATCTGCCTGAACAGAACCTGCAAGCTGAGGAGGAAGCTGGGTGTAAGCATCCATCCAACCTGAGGAAGATGAGAGATGTTTGTTTCAAAAGCACAGTCAGTGTCTTTTTCTGTTGGTAGGAAAACAGAGCCTTTCTGAGCTTCCCCTGTGTTTTAGGGAACCAGGCCTGAGCACTCTGCAGCAGCTCCTGGGGCAGGGCCATCAGGTGCAGGAGTGACAGGCACACGGCTTACTCCTTCCTTTCTTGTCACCCCCTTTCTTTTTCCGAGGAGATTCTGTTTCAGCCCATTTGTGGTGTGCATAAGGGGAAGTCTAAACTGTCAGAGAAAGCTAAGCAAAACCAGCTTCTCAGTACACCTTGATTTTACTGCAAAATCCAGATTGGTTTTGTCCTATTCCTGTTTAAATATATATATAAATCTGTTTCAATCTTGCATTGCACAAGTAAATAAATGTGGTGATGCTGGGGCTCTGATTTTGCACCAGTGTCCATGGAGGCAGGTGTCAGGCTGCTCCTACTTTCTCCTGTGTTCTCAGTTGCTGAAAAATCTTTTAGAAACCCACAGCAGAACTGAAAAACTGAAACTGTGTCCCTGCCTATTTATAGCAAGGCTAAAGTGAGAACTTGAGGAGAACTGAAAGAGAAGACTGCTTCAAATTCTTTACTGTTTGAAAATTGAAGGACCTGCTTAGAGTAAGGCAAAGAACTGGGAGCTTTTTGACAGAGTTTGGTTAGTCTCCAGGGGAACTTCCACATGACCGGGTCTGCTTTGCTGAAAGCTGTTTCCTTCTTCACATCACTTTTCTGTTTTTAAGACCAAGTCCACAGTGTTAGGTTCCAAGCAGCAAGAATTTACATTCCTCAGACATTTCAAAATCTTGAATTTGTCTACTGAGTGTTTCCATAAATAACAGCTGTCACTATGGTGCAAAAAACCTGTTTGAAATCTATTTTCAGAATAGTTCTTGTTTACATAAAAATTGGCAACTAATGTTGTCCTTCATGAATTGAACTTCATCCTATGTATCTATTGTGGGACAGAAACTACTTGTGTAGAGGACAACACATCAGCTCTAGTCACTCAGGATACAACATGCTGGATAATTACCACTGAGATCCGTGGCTGATGCTAAGGTCAATTTTAGGTGTACTACAAGTACATTTAGCTGGGAAAATTTACATGCTTATATGGATTATAATTGTGATTATTATAATAATATTCTGGGAAGTCAAGATATGTGTGAAAGAGCAATAGACATTGCACTTTATGCAATGATAAAGAAAATGTTTTATAAGGCGTATCAATGATTTCCCCAAATTTTCTCATTTTCAGAGGGGAAGTTTTTAGTTGTTCAAAATGAAATGCTGAGGTTATGACTTCAGAAGAAACTGATCGTAGTGACAGAAAATACTATCATGGAAGTGGCTGCTACAGAAGAAAATTAAGTGTCTTAGACATAGTCATACACAGAAGCCAGGAAAAGTCACAGCAAATTAAGTAGTGCTGTCTCCGAAACTATTCACAATGAAGTGATGTATCTTAACATAACCAAGGCTGCATTAATTACTGACAATAAATTAGCTCCTCTTTCATCAGAGAAAACAACTAAATGCTTATTTAGAAAATATGTATATGTCTACATGGCCTCTCAAAGAACAGTGATAATTGCTTTGTATTGCAATGTTAAAAATAGTTATATGCATTGTTTAGGATGAAGACAGTCTGAAAACTGCACTAAGAATATTTGAGAACTGAAAATTCTATTACAGACAAATAATTTGAATCATGATGGTACAGTGCCATATTAACTTTGGGAGATGTTACTTTGTCCAATAATGGAACACATCATCATGGTGCAGTTTAGTGGCCTGACTCCCACTCATGTGGTGTGACGCTGCTAAAAAGCCTGTGTGCCATTTGGACAGTTCAGGACATGGTTTCCCTTAGTAAATTAATTTTCCATCAGAGAACACTGAGTCAAAGGGGAAGACAGTGAAAATGGGAAATATGAGGAAATATAAGAAAAATATTTCTCCTGCTCACCAGCTTTTGGTCTAGTCAAAGAACCACCTTGTTTTGTGGACTTCATGTCAGAGTTGAGTCCTGCACTGAAGTTCCTACCCTAAAAAGATAATATTACAGCAAGTTTATGCTTTCTCTGGGTACTTTTCAGTTCTTTGGAAAAGATGTTACAGTTCATTTTTACCCAGCAAGTGAGGAAATGGGGGGTTGTTTTACAAATATGTTTTTGTTGGGATGCTGTTCTACTAGAAACAAATGTTACTGTCCACATCTATAATTGGCAAAAGCGTGTTAATAATCTTGATGATGTATACAAATACTTTGCATTGATGATAAAACTGTTATTTCCAGAAAAATACCATCTCTAAGAAAGAGGCAGGAGCCATGATTTTACCTGAGAAGAAGAACAAGTTATACCTATGAAATTCCTGTGAAATTGTACTGTATTTTTTTAATGCATCACATTTAGGTCACAGAGTGGCTTAAGCTGTCCTTCACCCCTCTTTCCAGTAGCTACTTCATCCATGTCCTACTTTGCTTCCTAAGCTGTGCTAGGTGACCTGGTTTTGTGTTTACATGGTGCATTAGAACTGGAACCTGATAATTAATGGGTTTTAATCTGGATCACTTTTCTGATTCAGTTCATCACATGTCTACAGATCCCTCTGTCCTGACTCAGCTAAAGGAGAAAGAACAAATGAGTGGAGAAAAAGTTCATCTGGGGAAGGATCAACCAACTGAGTCCTTGAAAAAAATGTATGGGAAACTGTGGCTTCAGCAAAGATCAGTTACCTTTATGTCTTAATTTGCTCTCTGGGAGAAATTTAAGAGAATTTACCAACTTGTAAGAAGACTGCCTATGGACACTTGCATCTGTTGTTATCTGCTGTTATAAGGATATGACTTACTACTGCTTTCGGTAATACAGTCTGACATTTGATTATCAAATTCTTTCTCAGATGTAAATTCTCTGATCACCAAAGCACAATTAAAAAATCTCTTTTCCTCCTATTCTCTTTTTATGAAATGTAAGACCTCTCATTATCTTGCTGTTCTCTAAATGTGATGTTTACAAGTCAACACTGATATCCGTGTGTTTATTCATGTTAAAGTATATGAATTGGCCTTGACAAAAATCTTGCATGATATGATCTCTTTTCTTTGTATTTCTTTTGCTACAATAGTTTAGTAGGAAAAGGCTTGATACTCATCACCTTGCAACAATGCTTTTTAATCTGCCTGCATCTCCATTTGTGCCGGGATAAATAATGCTGTGCTGTCTTGCTGAGATGACACCAATGCAGTTTTTATGCCAATTGTGATAGTAGTCTAATTGGTCTAAATGTCATATTCTGCCAGTAGCTCAGGGGGTAGTGTGGAGACTGGTAAACCATAACATTAGAATATGTAACTTGCTTTACCTACACCACAGGTGACTTAGAAAGTACATTTTATGTGCTATTATTATTTCTACATAGTTAAACTCCCAAACTATTAAGCTTGACTGTGAGTAATCTTATCTGATGTTTAGATTTAGCAGAACAGTTAAACACAAGTTGATGGAAGTTAGCAACACATGTAAGCACATAAGTGGTTTTCGTAATAAGGGAAAATGTTCTTAAGTGTTTGCTTGAAAATGGGTTTCGATTTCTATACAAATTACTGAAATTCACAGCAGTGTGTGGAGTGTGACACATTGAAGGTCATGAACTGTTTAAAGCAATGGATGATTCAAGTTCTCAGATACCTGTTTTATGAAGTGGCACTTTGGGATCTTAACCAGAATTCAGCTTAACAGATGATTTTCTAGAGTGTATTTTTCAATCCCTTCAGATTTTCACTGACAGCATGGTACAGTGTTAGAGAACAACTTAGTTGTAATGCCTGTAGCTGGAATTAAATGCTTTGAATTCCAATTCCCCTGGAAAAGCAGTAATTCATTTCTACCAGGAGGGGCTGCTCAGCAACTGTTCCTTGTTTGCAAAACCAGCCCAAGAAAAAAAGCCTAGCTGGGCTGCAGATCTGCACATGTCAGATGTTCACATGTGCCTCCCAAATTTCAGACAGCTTGTTGGAAAGGTTCCCTCACTGTGTGTGTGTGTGTGTGTGTGCACGTGCACACCCCCATCAAGCCTCTTATGATGCTCTGAAACATCAGTCATAAGGTAGAGTCTTTCACTCAACAATAGCAGTGGATCTGATTTGGGTCTTCATGTCTCTGTGCCTCAGCTTTCATTAATCTAAACAATAATGAAGCTCAATAATAAACTAATCTTTTCAACTATTACTATTATAATAATAAAAAAATGTTTTAAAAAACCCCACTTTTCGTACCATTATGGCTCTTCTTATTACACTAACTGAGTGATTTACAGTTTTGGCAAGAAGAGGAAGTGAGAATTCAAGGCATTGCAATACTTCAAAAATAATCCTATGCCGTTTTTGCTTCACATTGTCCTCTTCATGTACCAGAGTTTGCCTTACTCTTGAAACACTGAAGCCAAAGCTTGCACATCCATAACAGTGGTCTTTGAAATGTTGTCAGACTTCTTGGCTTTCTTAGGTTTGTTCACAGAGTCTGCTCTGATATTTTTGATTGCATTCCAGAGAAACCTGAGCCCCCTCATCTTCCAGCCTGGGCCAGCCAAGCTCCCTGCATGGCCACTTGCCCTTCAAAGCTGTTGATCATGACTGCAGCCAGCTCCTGGCAACACAGGCACATTTCCTCAGCACCCAGGAGCAGATGCCCTCACATATGGGTGGAGTTAAGCATCATGTCTGTTTGGGAGCTTCTTTGGTAAAGGATTTCTTGCTGTGCTCTTTAAGACAGAACCAATCTTTTATTCTTGCACAATTATCTTGGATGGTGTTTTCTAGGTACTCTTTGGTGTATGGCCCTGGGCAGCCACTGTGACTCCCTGTGATGTGTCTGGTCAGCTGCAGCAAGACACACAGCTTCTGGAGGCTAATGGAGGCTGGGAAAGCTGTGCTTCTGCAGGCCATGGCTGTCTGGTCTCCAATCAAGGCCTGGGCAAATGGAAGAGAGAGACAGTGAAGTTTTGTGGGAGAGCTAGGCAGAAGGGGATGTAGGTCAGTGGTGACTTTTGGCCCCTGCTGAGCACAGCCTGTGTCCCCTGGTGACCTGTGTTCTCCCTTGTGGCACAGAGGAGGGCAGTAGCTCTCTCCACTTTGTCCTCTCCTGCTGCAGCCGTACCCAACAGAAACCATCCCCGGTCACATTTGCCTCTGCTACATTCTTGGAGGACTCTCAGGTCTGTGGACCTGTCCTGGGGCCATAGGTTCACACTGAGGGAGACCTTTCATCATGTGCCAGTGACAGGCGCCCATGGGGAGTGTCTGTGCCCGGGGCTCTGGGGCGCAGGACAGGAGGCAACCCTCTGTGAGCAGCTGTCTGGAGGCAATGCTGACAGCTGGCTTTGAGGATTACCCTCTTGCCAAAGCTGTAGACAAGATTTGTCACTGAGCAGGGAATTGGTTCCTGCTTGAGAGAGTCAGAGGTGCTAAAGCATTAGGAAAAAAAATGTAGTTGTAATACCCCAAAGCTCTGCGTATGTGCAGGCTTACGGGTTGCTGTTTGTCCACACACAGCAGGAAGAAATTTGACTGGCCAAGGTGTTAAACTTATGCTCTTGAGAGGAGATAATTTTGATTTACACAGTCAAAGCATATAAGGTAGAGGAGTCTTGGGTGTCCACGTGCCATGAGTTATAAATGAGGCAGTTCTGTTTATCCATTCACTGTCTTTAATGAATGCAAACTAGAACAGACTAGTGAAAAAAATTCTGTGTCACCAGGGATCTGGCTGGCTTCAAAACTTCTGAGCAAAAAATGTGCATTACTGTCTGGCTGCATAGAAAAATGATGCAGCTTTCATCCTTTTGTATTCCCTTTTTTAGCTACAGGCCCTCTTATATTTCGATTTTGTTGGTTTGGGTTTTTTTTTTTTACCTCAGGGATCTTTTCTTTCCAGGACACCTGGCTCTTTGTCTGTAAGACTTCTGTTTACTGCCCTCCACGATCACTCCCACTTGAGACAAGACTAAGCACAAGATACAGAAGTCTAAGCTTCAGTTTTTTATTCTCAGATGTTTCTCACAGAAAATCACTGCTTTGGTTTTGAGCTCAAACTTTGTAATTGTGTTAAAGATGAGCATCTCCACCAGTCCAAGATCTCTCTTACTCCCCTTCAGCTACAGAGGTGAAGTGAAGGCTGTGTGTACACGACAGCTTTATTTTCCACCTCCAAGCCACCTGCAAAAGCTTCCAGATTTCTTTAAATGGGTGTCTAGTCCTCAGTTACCTGCCATCAAAGACACTGGGTCAGTGTTCAGTGCAGGCAATCCATACAATATTGTGTGGATGTGAAAATCAGTCTGGATGCTGGTCCAGAAACATCTCCTGAGCACACTATTCACAGGAAAACCAGTCAGATAGCTACCACCATCCTCCACTGCACAGAGGTGTGCTCTCCACAGGCTGTTTCACACCATGCAAACTCATGTTTAGTGACAATCTTGTAGCTCTGAGTTCTGTACTGATTATTTTAGAATCCTTTGCATGTATTTGCATATCTATTTACATTTGGAGGACTTGTTGGCAACAGTGAAAATGGAAGGGAAATGCAGTCATTAGTGTTCTGATAATGTTTCACGGTGTTTTATTCCAGAGTTCCTGCTTCAAGGTTTATTTGTCCATCCACGTAGACACTGGCAATTCTGAGTGCATAATAGGTCTTTTCTCATCAGACATGCTTTGGAATAATTCTGGGGCTGTTCAGACAGGACAGAGTAGTCTCTACTGCTGTTCTTACACAGGGAATATGGCAGCTAAAGGCTTGGGAAGAAGGTCAGTGAGTTCTGCATGGTGTTAGAAACCATCAGCCTCCAGATCTGTGTTGCCAAGTACTGCTTTCTTGAGTGCTTCTTTTTGAGGAAAGAGTGGATGTCAAGGCAATGAATGTATTTCTAAAATCTACATTGGATTGTTTGAGAGTAACCAAGCAACAACCCAGGTAGTATGCATTAAAAATGTAGTACACAAAAGGGCAAGGAAGGAAGAATCCTTCCGCTAAGATCTTTTATGTTCCACATGTAACATCAGTTACATGATTAATTCTTTGTGTCCTCACAGAGATGTAAACCAGACTGGCATTTTTGCAGACAAAGGACCTATGCTGTTGAAAACTCCCTCTGTAGACTTCAAATTTTCCACACTCACACCTGACACTGCATTTAGTTAGAGATCAGTATATAAGAGATCATCCCTTTGAGAAGGCAGTTAATGGGCAGCAGTGCTTTAGAAGTGTTTTTGTGATACTTCACTGTTGCCTGGGGAACCTGTGTTTCTGCCAAGAGAACTTTAAAAACACCATGGCATTCTGCCCCAGGGCCTTCCAGAGCTGAGCAAGGGTGCAAGCCACATTCCAGTTAAGTGACTTATGCAAGTTGTTCACCATCACCTTAGGTCTGTACCAGTTTTCTTAAATGGGCTATGCAGTATTTACAGCTGAGGTTAAAGCAATTGTACTGGCTAGAGAACAGACCATCCACAGGGATAATTTGGCATTTAGGTTCACTATATCAATGTATATTCACCACTGTCACTCACATTGCTTTGCTGGCTAATCGTACTGGTCTTTAAACTTCTGCTCCTAAAAATCCCATGGGAATTGGTGACTCTTGTCAGCGAACTCACAGAGTCACACAACCCTTGGCAGAGCCTAACTTTTGAGTGGATATCTTGAGCCTAAATTCTGCTGGGAGCCTCAGGATAGGAGTTTCCTACCTGTGCAGGAGGTCAGGAGCCCACCCAGAGTGGCATGTGTTCAGAGCCCAAGGAAATGGCTCTTCCTCCTGCTATCTCTTGAGTTAGGTGTGGCACATGTTCATGTCTTCTCCTTCAGCTAAGACAGATTGGAAACCTAAACTAGGTGATCTCAGGAGGCCCCTTCCAACATAAATGATTCTGTGATTTCATAATGTGAACTTTAGCCCTAGGTACATACTCCTTGGAAGCAATCTGCTTATGGTTACAGAATATTTATAAAGCAGGATGCTAAAATCTCAGGAGATTACTAACATTACATTTGGCAGTGTTCTTTCTTCATCTTTTATCTGTGAACAGGGATAAAATACTTAAAGATATTTAAACTAAACAATTTTAAGGATTTGCTTCATCTAAAATATGCACTTAGCAAAAGTAATGCAAAACAATTTAGGTTACTACAAAATTCTGTATAAGCATCCTTAGAAACTTCTTCAGGCTTCTTCAATTTTTTGGAGGCCTTCCTATCTCTTTCTTGGCAACAGCATTTCTGACTGTGTTTCTGCAGGAAGGACATTAACTGTTACCTGTTACCATGGCAGGTACCGTAAGCATATACCCTCAGAAGTTTTCAACCCCCCAGCTCCTCTCTCATGTACACTCATGCCCACAGTCTTTCTGCTTCCCTCTGTCCCATTTCTTGAGGACTCAGATGCACATCTTCTGTAAAAGACAAGATTTCCACTGTGGTACACTGATGTTGTCCCTGAAGCAGATCAAATGTGGCTGATGAATGACACGTGTTCGTTCCTCTTTTCTGAGGAGTTGACAACATTGTCACTTCACCCCCGGGAAGGCAATAATATCCTCAGTTACTTGGCATCCATTCAAGTCATCTTGCACCAGTTGTTTGAATTTCAGTGCCATGTGGCACAAGAATTCCCTGGCACAGAGCAATGTCATAGACTGCTGCATTGGTGGAAAGAAATGGGTGTACTGAGTATCTCCTAAAACTCACAAGTCTTAGGAGATTGTTTACTGACCATATGTGATAAGCAGGTCCTTATCATGCCTTTGAAAAGAGCAGGGGTTGTTCAGTGAGTACCTGCCAGATAGCACCTTGCTTTGAATCACAAGCTTCTGCTTTCAATTTTGATTTTTGTCTTTTAGCAGAGCCCTATTCTCCATTTGTGGGCCTAAGTAATAATACCAGAAGTTTCTCAGGAAGCAGAGAGAGATATGAAGGGGGAATAGAGATGTTCTTCAGAGGACAGAGATGGAGGGCAGGTTTTTACTGCCTCGCTACTGCCTGACTACTAGGTCAAGTCCTTCAGAGCAATCATATCAGCCCAAAACAGATTGTAATCAGAAAGAGATTTGCAACAGCTGAGAAGAGGAGGAGTAGGAGTTTTCATCTAATCTTAAAGAAAAATATGGATGTTGTGCTTCCCCAACATGTCTATACCCATCCCCAGCAACTGCCTCTGCACTTCAACTCACCTTTCAGGAAAGCTTCTTTATCTTGTCCTTCAATCCTCCTTTGATGCAAATGAGAGATGGGTGAGCAAACAGGCCAGGGGACCTCTGAGACAAGGACCATCTAACAAAGCAGGTGACACTGGGAGCTGCCTGATGTTCCAGCATTTTCCTCTAATACATGTCATCAAGGTGAGCAAAGCGGTTTAAGGTTGGAATGGACCAGGGAGATCGAACAGCCAGCTTCATCTGGCTGTTCCTGAATCACACTTCTGCTCCCCCAACTTTGCTGCTTAAGTGCAATTTCCCTTCATTTTTCTTTCAGGTGTATTAACTCGCATGACATGCTCTATATATAATCTATTGGTGGTTTCACTGCTGAAATAGGCAGTTCTGGTCATGGTTCCATCAGTGTGGATGTAGCTGGAGACCTGCCTTGCCCTGTGGCATTGTCATGTCTCCTACTGGTAGCATCTAATCCAGGCTGTCAGAGTTGCTGCAGTGACAGCCTGTGTGTTCTGTGATTGATGTGAAGATGTGCAGAAGGATTGGGATTGGACAAGGAGGCCATGTCAGCATTGCTGCACCCTTTAATTCAGTGACACAAGCTATGCCGGGCAGAGCTGGTGTTTGGGAGGACTGGGCAGGAGTGAGAGGCACGATACAGCTCACAGAGGCTTCCAGTAAGAGCATGCACACGGTGGCAGTGCACACAGTGGATTTCTAGCTTGTCAGTTCACATAGGTCAAAAGGGGATATGGGTCAATGCTCCTTGCACAGAGCTCTGCAGCAATGGTCTAGGCTGCAACACAAGAGACCTGCTGTGATAGCTTTTGAAATTGTCTATGTGTTATAGATTGCAATTGTAAATTTGTATAAGTTACAACTGCAATTTTAAAAGGTTTAGGGAAATTAGGCATTCATGGGACTCTATATTGCTTTACCAATCATATTCACTAGGAGATACTCCTTTTTTTTTGCTCAGAGAAGGTCATCTCATGGGGTGGTCTGAATTCTAGATGAGATTATCATGAAAATATTGTGTTCAAATGTGGATGAAGCACTGTAAATATCATTAGTCTTTCAGAGACACCCTTGGCAGGCAGCACTGTAAGCTGCATAGAGCAGCAAGCAGAATGTACAACATAGTCTTTCCTTGAGACTGGAGAGATGCATTTCAACAAAAGCCTCTAATACCTGTCAATATTTCAATAGCTCAGGTTAACAGCTGCTGGTAATACTATGCTGAATGTCCTCTGGGACACAACACAGCACAGTGTGTGCAGCTTGCTGCTGTTTTTGCTGGTCTGTTGGGAAGGTCTCCTCCAGCTTGGTAAGTGCTGCCGCAAAAACAGACTTAAACTCTTAATTAATTTCCATGTATGTAGACTGAGTGGAGGTACAGAAATCACTTTAAAGAGGTCAGGTGGAAGAAAGCTGGATAGGTTCCAGCAGGAGTGTCCAGCTGAACCACAGAAGCAGAGCAGGTTAGGGGCTGCTACTAATCCAGCAAAGCAAAAGAGCCACCTTTTTTCTTTCCCATATTCCCATATTCCTTCCCCCACTCCCCAATACTTCTGTCACATGCCAGTCTGAACAAAGTGATTTGAGTACTCCTGTGGGAAGATGCTCCTGTCAAAGGAGGCTCTGCTTTGTGGGTCTGAAAGTATTCTGGCTGATGGAAGAGAAAAGAAAGTAGGTGCCTTGGATGGCTGTCCACACTGAAAATTGGCATCTGAAACACCCAGCAGCAAGATTAAAGAGTTAATAATTCTTCAGTATGCTGCAATATATACCATCTACTGCATAATTCCAAAGAATGAGCATCTAAAACACATAAAGCATGTTCGTTATCTAGATATTTGGTAAGGAAAAAATGTGGCTGTATTTTTCAAATAAAATGTTTGTCTAGAAACAGTTCACCAACTCTAATCAAACCCATCTATCTTCTTATAACTCAGTGTCAGACAGTAATTACAGTCAGTTATGTTAGCAGACACTACAAACAAATTTGCTGGAAGGGAAATTCAGGGTATCTATTGTAATGTATATGTGGAGGGAGGAAGAGCTAATGCCCTAGAATATTGCAAATGGTAAATTGATGGGTTTTCATGAATTAGAAAATATTTGCCTTGCAGAGCACTGTAGCTTCTCCCCATTTTCCTGTAGAAGAAGAAATGGATTATTAAACACTAAAAGCTATTTTAGTCCTTGTTCCACATGTATACGAATATACAGAAACTATTTATAGCAAAATAATGCAAACAAAAATGACAAGACAAATGGCAGAAAGCAACCAAATGCAACAGTCTCCACTGTCTGCCCTATCTTCATTTATCCTGCTTAATGGGCTTGCACTGTGAGATGATCTTTGTTCACATCACTGTAAATAATTATTGCCAGTCTATTTCTTGCTGTCACTCTCAGGGCCTAGACTGACAAGAGGGGTCAAATCCTCTGGTTTTCTGACTCTTGCTGTTTATTCTTTAGCTTCTATCAACAAGGAAGCACAGTTGTAAACCCAATGTCAGACGCAGTAGCTCATTTGCCTGCTACCAACACCTCTGCTGTCACAGACAAGTTATGGAACATTTAACTTTCCCTTCCATGACATACACATTTTTTCCCAAACATTGAGCTGTTTTGCTCTCCTTGCAATGAGTTTAGCACTAATATCAATTAAGTGTTATTACCCTTACTCTAATTTGGACTAATAGCATCAGAGCTGTTCAGCCTCTCTCATACCTCAGGAGAATGTTCACAGAACTGCGTGTCTCATTTCAGAGAACTGAGTGTGCCTTGCTGTCCTGTTTGCTCCGAAAAGATGTACAGAAAACACCACTTCACATAGCAATAGCCTTGGACAAACAAAGGGACTTCCCTATCGGCCAGCATGAAAAAGAAAAGTTATTTTGGCTGTCTAGGAAGATACTGCTGATGATTCCTAACAGGAAGATGGCTTGACTAATCCATCCCATGTGTCTCGTACTGTTGGCTCCTGTCTCCCAGATCTCTGCCCTCAGAGTAGTCCCTTACTACAGAGCTGCAGGGGCTTTCCTGCTCCGGGCCAGCCTGCTCTGGGTACTGGCTGTGCATGGGGAGAGGCTGTGGGGCCCCTCTGGAGGACATCATATGCCATTATCTACTGATTTCCACTGGTGACCAGGGACTTCAGGTAAGCCTCCCCCAACACAAGTGGATACAGTATTGCCCAGTGCATCAGAAAGTGACATATTGAACTGAAAACAGAAAGGTTTCACTAAAATCAGGACACAGGATAACTCCACTAATATTAGTCTGAGTAGTTAGAATTTGACTAAAAAGCAGACAAAGAATCCAATGAATGAAGGGAGTTGTATTTCACATCAGTATGCCAGAAGTCTGGGACAGTGTCCCAAAATAACTCTTCCAGACCCTTCACACCTCATCCGAATAAACAGGATGGGTTGTGTAGAATGCCTGGAAGTGAAGCAGAGCAGGGGCAGGAAGAACAATGCTTGTCTAGCATCACATGTCTAATTTTATTCTGCTGAAACTGTGCCCTTACTTTACATGTTTTCTTAATGGACTACTCCTTTTAATGTGATCAGTCAGTGCTACTTTTGTGCAGTTTCTCAGGGACATCAAGTGCTGTTTAGAGGACTTCTTATGCTTTGGACAATGTGTGGTGTACTTGTAGGATATTTGACTTTTGCCAGTGCATGAAAATGAATAATTCTAAGAAAGCTAGAAAGTCCTGCTGTTCCATGTAATGGTTACTCTCACAGTAAAACATATGATGCTTCTTTTATAGGTGATATTTTACTAGCAAATACAAACCTACACCTTTATCTCGAACATGGGGAGGAAAACAGCAGTGATGCAGCCACCTCTGAGGATGCAACAGCCAGCAAGAGAGGTATTGTGGGAAAATTCTGGGCAAGCGTTCCATATATAAAGTAAGTGCCATATACCTACAGACAACAGGTGGAATTTACTTTTTATTGTCTAGATGAAGCACTTGTTAATCTCTGTTATTCTAGTATCTGATATCAGACAATGCCCTCGGACACACACTGTGATTCTTGGGGCATCCTGCTCAAGGTCAGAGTGGGACTCAATGACCCTGATGGGTCCCTTCCAACTCAGAACATTCTATGTTTCTGTGATCATATACCTATTTTATTTTGAGATGTCACAAGAGGTCAAGACACCTGTGACATTTGGAAGCCTCACTGTATTGGTGGTTACCTGACACACATTGGTGGCAGTGACACTGCTGTGTACAGGGTGGATCACAGCAGCCTCAAAACAAAGGCACCTTTTTGGCTACATTATTTGGTCTAGGGTTCACCTCTGGGGTGGCTATTGGCACAGTTAGGAGCAAACCCAGGTCTGCACACAGAGCTTAGAGCAGCCTAGATGGCTGCAATTATAGCCCCAGCTACCCCATCTGCTGATTTTAAAAAAGGCTATGGAAGGGGGGAGAACTGAAACTGTCTCTCAGATAAAAACCCTTGTGCCCTTACCATTGGAATACTTTTACCACAACCTTGCTGCTGAAAGCCAGCCCTCAAGGGCAGCTGAAAACTGCTAATACAGCTGCTGCAGAAAGCCAAATGGCTGAGTAGGTAAAGGTGGCACCAGAACTGGTCCACTGTGGTTTTAGGGAACTGAGATACTGGATGTAAAATTGCTAGTTAGACCACTAATTTGGGCTACCAAGTGTGTGAATTGGCCTTTGAAAGATAACAAGTCTTGGTTTGAACAGGGCCATGTGTGAAGGAAAATGTGCCTTTAATGCATCACTGAGCACCTGAATGTTACTCTTGATCTGCAGTGACAATTTAGCAGAGAATTGCCTTGCACTTCAGGATGGGTGAAGTCTTCGTAGGCTGCACACCTAGGAGTCCTTTTAGAAAAGTAATAGTTTTTCTTTTCTGGAACTTGCTTCTGCTAAGTATTTTCCCATTAGCTTGAATTTGTTTCTCCCTCACCTTTAGGATCCATGAAGAGCATACCAGGGCTGGCTGTAGGGGTTTTAATACCATTAAGAAGTGGTACGTTCCTCATGTTCCATATACCTGCAAGTCAGTTTGCTGCATTAGTCTTCTGCCATCATTAGTTCCCTGTTCTCTAAACTGGGCAATGATAACCATTTCCATGATATCCTGATAGTGATGAATTATTTAACAGCTCTGCAGTTGTTACCAAATGAAGCAGAACATTTTTCTCCCACTCCATGGGAAGAAGAAAGTTTGCTGACAGTTTTCTGACAGCTGCAAACTGTATTTGGCTGACCCAGTGGTGCTTTGTAACCCTTAACATCCAAATGTCTGAGGCAAGGAAGGAGACAAAACTGTGCTAGACATCATAACACCTTCTCACAAATAATTTTGGTTATTGCAGTAAATTACTATTTATCTGCAATAATGCCTTAGACAGAAGGATATTTGCAGGGTGTTAAGCCCCATCAGATGTACCGTCATCCATTCTCTGACAACCACTTGCCACGTCAGAGACATTCAGTGTTCTGGCTGTGGGTGATTTGCCTTATGAATTACTGGCATCCATGCTGGAGAGCTGGCGTGCAACCAGCAGATAAGAGTTGAGCAATGCTGGCAAGAGGCCTTGCTCAGGGGCTCAGTGCTTCTTGTGATTCATAGGAGACTGACTAAAGCTTTGCAGAATAGGCAGCCTGATCTTCAACTTTTCTTGGGTTTCTCATGCTTTGAAAATGTCTTTGCTGCTTTTTAATTTGTTAAGTATAGTCTTTTGACCTCTTTTTTTGTTTTTTAATTTTATTATCTTTTTCAAATCTGAGCTTACTGAATGTCTCACATTATCATTGGAGGCTGATCCTTCTCGTCATGATTTGTCCTGGGTAAATCCTCATCACCCTCAATAGCTTCCACAGTGTGCACCAGCACTTTTGTCACATGAAAAATATTCGTATCAGAATCTTAATAGCTAAAAAGCATAGCAGAAATTAAAAAATAGACAGAGACTATTGCTTATTGTGTTAACTATGAGATGATGTAATTTCTTTGATTCTGAAAAAATTATAATAACTTTATTATGGTATAATGATAGGCACTCAGGGTCACTATCTCTGTTCAGAACTAGCCCTTTTTCTGGTGCAAAGACACTACTTATCCTCCTTCCAATGCTGAAGAGCATTTCTCACTCGATGATATTCCAGAGCTACATGGCATGTACATTTACCCATACACCAAAAATGGGACAATTTGAAAAGCTTTTTCAGCTTTTGGACCTTGCAGTTTATCTATTGAGTTAGTCTTGTGTGAGGGATGTGAGCTCTTATTCCAGCTCTTCCTGTGGGAAAAGGTGGTGGCTGGTTTCATTCCTAATGTGTGCCTGGAGATATGCTGTGCAGGAGCTGAAAACCAAATGTGAACTTTTCTATGTGTGAATTACTTCCCAGAGGAGAACATCTCTTCCAGCTGTAGCTGTACATTAGCGTGATAATGGAAAAAAAGCTTTGGCTCCTGAAAGAAAGCATCACTGGCAGACAGTGAAGATTTTGCTGGAACAAACCTGAAGTGCACAGGGCTAAGATGGCAGCAGAGGGTTTTCTACAGCAGTTGCTTCATGTTTTCTTCCTAGTGTGTTTTCCTGTAGAATGCACTGCAACCAGCCACACACATGCATAAAACTAGGAAGTTTTGAATTCATACTGTGTCACGTCATTTAATAACTCCCCATGACTAGTGCTTCATAGCACAAGAGAGTTACTGAATTTGTGGCAATTGTGTGGCCAAAGTAGGTTGTGTGGACAAGGTTCTCCTGCCAGAAGCTGAGGAGTACTGCTAAAGCAGGCTTCTTCCATTTTACTATTCACACAAGGTAGTGTGATGATGTTGTGGTTTAATCCCAGCAGGCAATTAGACACTCTACTGACAGTGTGAGGGGGAGGACAATCAGGAAAGAAAAGATAAAACTCGTGGGTTGAGACAAAAGCAGTTTGATAAATGAAGCAAAGTAAAATATAATAATACAAGTAATAATAATAATAATAATAACAGTAATGGAAAGGGGAGAGAGAGAGAGAAATAAACTCCATGAAAAACAAATGATGTACAATAAGTTGCTCACAACTCATTGACCAATTCCCAGCCTGTCCCCTGGCTGCAATCAATTTGAAGTCAATACTATTCTTAATGTTAAACACAGCACTGTGCCAGCTGCTGAGAAGAAAACTAACTCTATCCCAGCCAAAATCAGGACAGATGCATTGCTGCCCATGTCTTGAGCTTGAGAGGCAGAGGGATCTGCTCAAGCCGTGCTTACTAACCAAGCTGAAACTCAAGAATGAGCTTTGCTAGCGTTTTCTCTTGCTCACTGTGATGGGTATTTGGGGTGCAGCATCCTCTGGAGAATTCAAATAGAACATGGCAATTGTGACCAAATGGGTCCATGGCCATTCTCCTCCAGGGATAAACATACTGGTTGCAAGGGCTCTCTGTGGTTTGGGGCTGAGGAAAGAGGGGGCAGGTTCCTCATTGAGCCCAGTAGTCTGGGAAAGACACCCAGGATTTTACTCTGAGTCATGTGTGAAGTAAAACCTTGGCAATGAACAGCAACTACTGAAAACTCAAAGGAAAAAACAGCTAAAATACTAAAATAAACTGTTTTATTCAGTTGGGCTTGTTTTGCATGAGAGTTTAAAATGCCCTTACGAAAAAATAAAAACAACCCAAGCCAAACTGCTCCTGAATGGTCCAGTCCCAGGATCTGTTCTTTGAGCTAACAGAGCAGGATTTCTTTTGAAACTCCATTTTTCCTCTTCATCTGCCCTCCCAACTGACCCAAAGCCCTGCCCTGCTCTTCTGAGATGAAGGTGGTTTGACAACTCCTTTCCAGTGACCAAAAGTGATGTCTACTGCTTGTCAGGAGTCCTACTGTGCTACAAGGAAAGGGGGATGTTTCTTCCTACACTTGTGCTGATGACAATATTCTTCCTATTTTCTCTTATTTTACGTCTTCTAATCTTTTCAGTTATGATCAAACATGAATATTAGACTCATTTTCCCCTATATAATCTTACTGAAATAAATTTTTCAGTTTAATTACATGTTGTCTCAAAGACTTCTCTGTGTAAAATTCAAGGCAGGATGTGTGTTATCAATATCATTGTTTTTATTTAATATCTAGTATGGATGATTTAGTTTCTTGAGGGTATTGTTTGGTTTACGTAAGTGTGCTCCTCTCCCACATAAGGCAGAGTGACACAAGGCTAAATCAGAAGTGGATAAATTGCAATGTTGGAAATTCAAAGCTTAGTCATAAGACCATAAGACTGTATTATAACTCATACCCTGAAGCAGACCACACTGAGATTCCTGGGACAGTCTTAGCTCAAATATTTCCTTGGATTTAGAAAACTCAAATTTCTTTAACTTCTTTTAGTGTTTTCAGTCTTGACAGGGTTTTTTTTAAGGGAACACAATATTCCAAATCTCATCCTGAGATATCTGCTGCTTCTTCCCATTTTTTATACTTTGGTCTCCTTGCCATCAGGTCCCAACTCTGTTCCAGTTCATTGTCAAAGTAATTTCCCTTTCACATGCACATAGTTATCCCCTGGTCCAGCCAGTCCCTGTTTCCTCCTCCCTCAATGTTTTCTTTTGGTCACTGTAACCTTCTTGCTCGTCCCCACATTCCAGCATTAAGGAGGTACTGACAGAGGCACTGGAGGGTTATTTCTTCTCTACCCTCAGACTTTTCTTCTGATTCCTGACTCCTAGTCTCCAATCAGATATTTCTCTGTTTAACTCCACCCATTTCCCCAGTATGATTCTGGCCCTGCCACCTTGGTGCAGTTTTGTCACTTGTTCCTGTCCTGCTGCTGGGAGTGCACCAAGACCTCACCAGGACAATGGATGAGCAGTTTCTTTGACATCCTCTGCCCTTGACCCATGGGCAGTGAAGTGGGTCCTGTTGCTCTGTGACCAGGTCTCCTGTGAAACTCTGTCACAGGCTACTGCAGAGGTTTAAGCGCCTCTGTGAGGAGCTGGCTGCTGAAAGCTGCAGTACATCTGACCTGTGAGCAAATTGCTTTTTCCGTCCAAGACTCAACATTTTTACTTGATGTGGTACGATTTGACAGGGATGACAAACAGCTCTCCTCCCAGGAAGATGACTCCTAGCAGATTGGAAGTCCATGTGGCTATAGATCTCTGAAAATCTTTATGTCTTTATTTTTAGTGGTCAATGTCTTTTCTTCTATTTTCAGTTTAGAAATTGATCAGCAGGATTTGGTAGTGTTTGTTGTTGTTGTTGTTGTTGTTAAAGGTGAAGGTTGTCTGGTATGAGAACTGTCTATATTTACAGTTAGAGTTTTTAATATTGAAATGACTTGTCAAAATGTTTTGATATTACAAATGTAAGCCCAGGCTGTATTATTCCTTGAGATGGGTTTCAGTGAATCCTAAATGTCACTTTTATTACATAAGTGCTAGGAGGGCTGTATGAGAAACTGAGACCAGGCTTGGCATTAAGCATGGCCTGAGCAAATAACAGAAAGATAGTCCCTGTCCTAGAGAAATTAATAATAAAATATAAATTCAATATAGTCAGAAGAGGAGAACAAGTTAAATTATACTTGCAAGCTCTTAAGGTGCAGGGATCTCACCTATAAAAGATTAGTTTTGCAGCAGAGAAGTTTTTTAACAATTAATGCTTGACAGTGTTTATCAGGAGTGTGAAAAGTAACATGAGAGAAGGTAAAAATGATGCTTATTCAAAAGTACAACCCATGGGCAGTGGAGTCTTGCAGCATTGGTCTACTGGCTACCAGAGCTGACATGTAGTACTGATTGAGAGGTGATTGGTGAAGAGCCCTGAAAGGGCAAACAAGGAAACTTTGTTTAATGATCGCAGAAGAAGGAATCAGTGGAGGGGTACACACCATAAAAAATCCTCCTCTATGGTGGGGCAGAACCAACTGTGTTGATATTTTCCCCAACAATGGCTGTCTAAAGTGGGCTTGGAGGGTCCCGTTGCTGCAATACTGAATTCTCTCCAAGGCAACCTATTACTGGCTTTACCAGGATGTTTTTATTAATGCTTATCCTGAACTTCCCTTCTGCAATTCAAGTTCATTCCCTACTTTCGTATACACCTTCAAGGCAGAAACAGCCTTTTTTTCTGAAACAGGGAAGAAACAAGGCACTCCTGGGTCATGTTTGTAAAGATTTAATGCCAGCCAGCTGCCAAGCCCCACTCAGCCACTTGCTCATTCCCCCACCAGAGGGATCTGGGAGAGAATAGGAAGGGTCAAAGCTGGAAAACTCATGTGTTGAGATAAAGACAGTTTAATAGGGAAAGCAAAAGCCACACACACAAACAAAGCAAAACAAGGAATTAATTCACTGCTTCCCATGGGCAGGCAGGTGTTCAGCCATCTCCAGGAGCGCAGAGCCCCATCACATGTAATGGTGACTTGGGAAGCAAATGCCATCACTCCAATGTCCTCTCCTTCTTCTTCCTTCTTCTTCCTTCTTCCCCCCACTTTATATACCGAGCGTAATGCCATATGGTCTGGAATATCCCTTTGGTCAGTTTGGGTCACCTGTCCCAGCTCTGTCTCCCCCCAGCCTCCCACGCACCCCCAGTCTCCTCACCAGTGTGGCAGCATGGAAACCAGAAAAGGCCTTGGCTCTGTGTAAGCCTTGCTCAGCAGTAACAAAAACATCTTATTATCAATCTGTCTTCAGCACAAATCCAAAACACAGCCCTGTAACAGCCACGGTGAAGAGAATTAATTCTACTCCAGCCCAAACCAGCACATTCCACCCCTTATTCCATACCATTTACATCATGCCCAGGTCCCACACTATTCGATACTACTTCATTAAACACCATGCTTCTTCCCATCCTTTGACATAGTACACAGAAGTAATTTCTTTAGTCAATGGATGACCCCTACAAAATACTAATAAAATGTCCACAAATGTTTACGAAATGTCCTTCGAGTTCATATAGCCCATGACTTTATGCTCCATCTCTTCTGGGGGTCACTCAGGGCAGGAGTGGTGTTGTGTTTCTTGGAGTTACTGGGCACCAAAGACAGCTCAGGTCTGGTCACTGATGCACTTAAACTTCCTTGTAAGGCTTCTCGTCCATGGATTTGAGTGGTTTCTGCTGCACTAATTCCTGTAATATGCAACTCAAATCATGGCTTACAACAATTTAAAGGCGCATGCATTACAATCTCCACCCCTGGCCCTTGCAGTGAACTCCTCCCCTTGTCCCCAGCCTGGCTGCAACAAGGGGTTCCTCCTGAAGTTCATCATTAATATAGTCTGCATCATTGTCCTCCTCCATGGGCTGCAGAGGCACACTGCTTCACCATGGTCTTCACCATGGGCTGGAAGGGAATCTCTTCTCCCCCTGCTCCAGCAGTGGTTCCCACCCACAGGAGACAGTCCTCCTTGAACTTCTCCAGTGTGGAACCTTTTCAAGGGCTGCAGCTTTTCATGAACTGCTCCAGCATGGGTCCCTCATGAGGTCACAGGTCCTGCCTTAAAACATACTCCAGCAGAGGCTTCTCAAAGGGCCATGTCACATTCTCCTTCAGGCATCCACCTGCTCCAGCCTGGGGCCCTCCATGGGCTGCAGGTGGATCTTTGCACCATCATGGACTCATCCCTTCAACTCAAGCTCCCACCGGCATTCCAGCCTGTCCAGTACAGCAGCACAGAAACAGCAGCAGTGCCATGTCCACCTGCCAGCCCAGGAACATCACCATGGCTGTCACCAGAACGTTCCCAGGCACAAGTCAGTGAGGAGCACAGTGCAGCACCACAGCGAAAAGTGGCCACTAACGAGCCCTAACATACAGTCAGAAATGCATACATTTGCATACATTCATACCTCAGAGTAAATCCATTGTTTTGTAAGACCCTGTCAAGTGGTTTAAAGCAGTGTTTAAATTACAGATGTTTTTCCTGACACTTGTGCAATTGTAAAAGAAGCAGCACTTTCATAAAAGTCCTTGTGACTTCCTCAGGAGGTTTTCCATTAAATTCAGATTTCTTACTGATTTTCAATCTATTATCTCATAGCTTAAATATGCCACCACACTCAAGAAGTGGTTTTTGCTTTATTTGTGTACATTGTATAACATGGACAAGTGTTAGTCAGATGAGACAAAATATTTTTCCCTTTTAAGGTCCTCATCCATAGTGGGAAGAAAGAACTTCTGTCTCCTCTTCTCTTCTCTTCTCTTCTCTTCTCTTCTCTTCTCTTCTCTTCTCTTCTCTTCTCTTCTCTTCTCTTCTCTTCTCTTCTCTTCTCTTCTCTTCTCTTCTCATATCTCTGCTTGGAAGTTTTTTGAATTAAAGATTCAGCTGGGGATGTATTAAATAGATGCAGTTTTCAACAGTTTACAATAGATGGGAATTTGGAATTTGATTTCAGATGAGTCAGGGGACTTCACATGCTGTTGTTACTACTGGTGTCTAAGCCTGATATTTATTTTAAAAACATGTGTCATGGAAGGAGTAGAAGTAGTAAATATATGAGAGATTCTTCCTCCCTGATCCCTTAATCCACCCTTAATTCTTAAACCATCATTGCAGGAAGATAGGCTTTTAAGTCTTCAAAAGGCTTCCACTGTTCAGATTCAAAACATTTGAGAGAACCATTAAAAATTAACACTAATCTTATTGCAATGAAGTTGAACAGACAGATTTCTATAATCAAACAGGAGACTAATTACATATTCAAAATGGAAACACAAAAAAGAACCACAGAAAATGCAGTTCTGTTACAGTGAGTACAGGACTGAACAGGCGTTACAATGAGTAGTTAAATGAATTTTTACACAAATGATGTGTCTGTATGCTCCCTTCTGCATCAATATCTTTCTGGCTGAACAGGCTGCACTATCTTCTTCCATGTCTGTACTTACACATAATTTTAGAGTTATGGAAACAGATATCAGTTGCCTTACATTTACTCTGCCATTGTGGCTGTGATGGAAGTACTTCCACAGTTTGTATTCTGGTAGCAACAAGGATTTTTAATCACAGAACTATATATTTGTTCTTCCCCAAATGAACAGGGGAAAAGAAACAAAATATAAAAATAAATATAAGAAAGAACAAGACTATGAAGTAAAATAAGATGTTATGCAGTTAATTAATTTTGATTCATAAAAATATAAATACGTACCTAAGGAGTGGCCTCAAAATAATATAGTATCAATGGCCATCATGGATATTTTCACACATAAAAAATAAAAAGAATCTTTACAGTACTTGATGAGAAATTTTATAATATTTTACTGGATCAAGAAAAGTCAGGTTTTGAGGGGGCTAATGTGTTACTGTGCTTTTTTTACTATTTATGTACACTTTCTTTGTGTTACATAATCTTGTACAATAGTTATGCATTGCATATAATTGAAATGCACAAAAAAATTTTAAAATTTTCAATATTTTACTGTGAAAATGCAAGCCAGTTAAAATTTTGTTCAAAATAACCAAAGTTATTCTATACCTGCTCAAATGCATCTATCAGCCAAAGATTAAGCTCATATTTGCTCTGTAATACCTGTAGCAATTTTATGAATAGTGTTATAGGTGGTATAGTAGCTGTCATCACAGATACAATGCACCAGATATTCAGGAGGCTTATGACTTTCTGCAAAGAAACCAGATTTCTGGTATTTTGTAAAAAAGTTTTTCTTTCAAGCCACTATTAATGGGTGAGACAGGTGAGATCATTTGGTATAAAATTCTGGCATCACATGTTATGCATTTGGATGGATAACACAGAAATAGAAAAGCAAACCTGAGAACAAATAA
This sequence comes from Monarcha castaneiventris obscurior, assembly GCA_026261815.1. NCBI lineage: Eukaryota > Metazoa > Chordata > Aves > Passeriformes > Monarchidae > Monarcha > Monarcha castaneiventris. The sequence continues at coordinate 14,201,773 of JAMPIT010000894.1, forward strand.
GCAATCAATCAAGTGATTTGCTTTAATAGATAATTAGCTTAGTCTGTGAAGGCCAGATCAGTGCATGTCATATTAATTTTTAATGCCATTTGCAATGGCATAAAATAAGTTGAAATATCAAAATGAGGATGGAACCAAGAACCATTATGTTAAGCTACTCCTGACTGGAAACATGTTGAAATTCGAAGACATTTCTTTGAAAGATACCCATTTCAAAGGAAATCCACAGGGAATAAACTGTGAAAAAACTTCTAAAGCCTTTTGCCTGAAGTATTTCCCAACAAAGACATAAATCACGGGGTTAATGCAGCTGTTGGTGGTAGCCAGTGTAAAAGCAAACTGCTCCCCAAAGTTAATCAGTTCCCCCCAGAAGCAGCCTTTGATCACTTCTGTACGGTATAATGTATTAAGGAATACAAAAAAATGGTGAGGAGTCCAGCAGAAAAGAAACGTCAGTACCACAGTCAAGATCAGCCTGGTTGCCTTTGTGCCTCTGTGCCTCTTGCAACCCTTTGCTCTGAGTGCCCTTCGTTCTCTTGCTGTTTTTTGTAGGGACCTAATGGTGGAGAAATTGAGGAAGATGATTGCTGTGGACGGCAACAGAAACCCCACTATGTTGCGTCCCAGGCTTTCAGCTGTTTCCCACGATGGGGTGGGGAAATCCAAAGTGCACGCTGAAATATTCCACTGGGGAAAGTCTTTCACAGTCCGGAACGTGAAAGCTGGGATGCTGAGAAGAACGCAAAAGAACCAGATGAGCAAGCAGATCCCTCTGGTCATAGTTTTGCTCCATATCTCTCTGTGGTTCAAGGTATGGACAAAAGTCAAGTAGCGATCCATGCTGACGGCCACGAGCAAGTAGATGCTGGTGTACATGTTCAAGGTGATGGACGCGCTGATGCTGCGGCACAGGAAAATGCCAAAGGGCCAGTTAAACGCATTACTGATGTTCTCTGCCCAGAAAGGGAGGCACATGAGGAAGATAAGATCGGCCACAGCTAGGTTCATAAGGTAGATTTCAGCTATCTTCAGGGGGCCCTTTTGCAGTGAATAAATGAAGAGAACAAATACATTTCCAAGCATACCGATGACACAGACAGTGTTGATGTACTTGGGTACTATATCGTACACGATGTCCCACCAGTCATCCAAGTCTGGGCAAACAGTGGAGTTGCTCTGATTTTCACTCTGGTTTGAGGAGGGGATATCCAGTAGAGGAGGTTCAGTCATTTTTTAAAAAAACTCTGAAGTGAACAGAAGATGTCTTCAAAATGAGAGAAAATGACTGCAAAAAAGAAGCATAAAAATGCAGAAGTTGCCTCCCATGAGTGGTATAATAAACATTTAACTGCTGCAAATTCTTCATTAGTCCTTACTGATTAATATAGGCTAGATCAATCCATATTTGATATGTGCAATGCTGAGAAATGTTCCCGGTATTAGCAAGGATAGAATTTCCTCTATATCTTATGAAGTTTCCTCTCCTTGGTTCCATTGTTTAAAGTGGCACAGAGGAAGGAAAATGACAAATTAGAGTAAGTAGTTCTGTATGTCTCCTCCAGACTGATGACAGACACAGATATGGGAGAATTCCATCTCCCTGAGAGTAGCAGGAATCACAGGGTGACACAGTCAGGGAATGACGCAAAGCCAGCCTTGCATCCTTCCCTGCCCTTTCTCTTACTCTTATTTACCATGCTATGTACATTATTATATTACTGTATTATATACTATATTATATATACATGAATATATTATTATATTCTGTTATCCTGCTGAAGCAGGATCCTGCCTGTTTCCCAGAACTGGGAAAGCTGCTCACTCTCTCTATGAACCACTTGCTGCCTGAAGTTTGCATTCTTTTGTTCCTTCTCAGTTCCTCCCACCCTGAACTTCAGGGTTCAAATTTGCTGTTAGATTAGACAGCTTATTGCCTTCAAATGTCAGCAGTTGGAGTAATAAAACACAGACTCCTCCAAAATATTATGCTAAAAATCTTGCCTGGAGGGAAGGCCTCTGCAGCTCTAAATTTACAGTATTCTTCTCCAGTTCAAAAATTTCATTTGAGCTCAGCTGGAGAGAGGCTGTGTGGCCTCCAAAGTGTTTAGTCCATCATAGCATTGGCAACATCTTTCTTTCTGGTAACTCCATGTGAGATTGTGCAGGAGTAAGAACATGGGTAAAACCTTATCCTCCCATGAAAATCCACTGGATTTTCTGTCAGAGATCCACTGTCAGGGCTGCCCTCTGCTTCATTCTTCTGGTGCTGCCATGCTTGATGCTAGTGCCTGGATTCAGCCTCAGAATCATTATGACAGGTAAGTTATTATTGAGCCTGTGCTGCCATCTGACATTTCAGTATTTCATATGCAAGTGGAGCATGTCAATCATAAAAAAGAATGTATTTGAAAAAATCAGTATTTTGCAATCAGTCATTCTAAATGTCAGCTTTCTGCTGCAGCTATTTAACTCTGCACTTTTAGCTTCTGTATTTTACACCATGGAGACAGCTAAGGATGGAGTTTCTGAAGAGACAATTTAGGATGATCATTCATCTCTTTTACATACAGGTACAACCTCAGTGATGTCTCTATATGAGCAGCTTGCAACGCTTATTTCTGGGATGCCTCTAGGAATAAGTTAAGTACTGTTACTCCACATCAGGCTATCTGGTACTAATGCACAGAACATTTTTAATCACTGCAGAACCAGGTGAGCAGCAAAGTTTTATCTGAGTTCCTAAACTCACTCAAGCTGGCAGTCTTGACAGCTCAACACAGCTCCCTGGATTTCCCTCAGAACAATCTGAATGTTGCTTAGTTCACAGATATCTCATGCAAACTAAGACACCTAGAGAGGACCTAAAGTTACAGATAAAATATATAGCAAATAAATGGCTGATTAACATCAAAGAGGCTTTTAATGAGACAGCAGAAATCTAACGCTGTTACAGCAGGAAGCTGGCTAAGGCATGAGAGAGCAATGGCAGAAAATCTGTAACTTTACATTTTAAAAATAATGTAGGAGAAAGATAACAATTAATCCTGAACAGAATTATTTATTTTACTAAATATAGAAGACAAAGGAGTGCTTATTGTCCTTGCTTGCCCTTTTCCTGATGACTTCTTGCTATCAGCTTATGCCAGTCACTCTGCACACTTCAGATGTGATCTCTCAGCTGGAGCTACAAATTCATTCATGATGGCCTCAGCTAAAAACACCAGGAAGCTTTATTTTTTATTGCAACTTAGAGTTTACTCTCAGTTAAATCTGAATTCTTGTTCAGCTAGCAATGGTACCTGAGGATTCTGTAGAGTTTTTAATTTCAAAAATTTCATCAGAGTCTACTAGTCAGTGTCCAAGCAATACCACAAGCCACAAGACTTTTATAAATCTAGAGCTCCAAATGTTCTCTTGACAGAAAATGCACTTTATTTTCAGTAATTTCTGTAAGTATTTTTGGGAATTTAGTGCTAATGGACAATTAACCACATGAACAGTTTTCAATTTGTGTACTTAACACACTCCAGTCATCTTTTATACAAATATGACATATTTTTCTTACTTTGAACTGCTTTCTGATGAATTTCCATGCACAATGCATCTATCACCCTTTTTAGTATTAATACTCATTAGCAAGTTAGAGCAATTAGGTAAAATGGATCATGGCTTTACACATAAACTAATACTGACTTTCAGAATTACTTTCAAGGTGAAAAAGAAAGGGAGAGTCTTACTAGACTGCACAGACCAGAACTGAGAGTACAAAAGATTATTTTTCAGATAAAATATAGAAATTATTTTAATAAAGAAAATACATTAAAAAAGACAGGCATACCTACTCCTTGTCCTTCCTGGCAATTCAGGCAAAGTTTCAAATTCAGAAACAGTTGATAAAAAGCAGTAGAGAGGTTACTGAGAGAATTCAAAGATGCATCCTGAGGCACGACTGAGTGACTGAGGGCTGTCCTGAGTGTTTTGTTGGCCATATACCATGTGTGTGATGTTACATTTGGAAGAAAGCCCCAGGACTTTTTTTTTTTTTAACTTCCCCACATGTCAGCTGTAGTAATTTTCAAGACATGCGAAATATTTCGTTCTAGTTGTGAAATTATACAAGTCATATATCATGACTCTTGTCATCCTGTGACCTGTAATGAAAGCTCTCAAATTGTCCTTGGCAATTAAAAGTTCCTTTGTGTGAATAACTATGTCTGTAACAATAATAACTTCATTAACAGCTCTGAATTGCCTTCTCAGTGCCAATGCACACAGGAAGAAACTTAGAACTAGGTTTTTGTTGTGGTGGGATCTCCTTTTCCTGCTAGCCTTGAGGTGAAGCCATGCCAAGGAGCTGGGGGTAAAGCAGCATAGGTAGGTGGGAATGGCTGCTGAAACATGAACCTTGCTAAACCCCACTTCCACTGTTTTTGAAAAGCATTGCTTTTTGCACCCCACTATAGGTGTCCAGGGCATGAATCTCTGTGAATATTACTTCTCAGTAGTGCATGATGACTCTTGTATTTTCTCAGGCTTGCACCCACATAAGCTTCTTTTTTTTTTGATTACTTGCTGGTACCATGAAGCCTGAGAGTTACTGTTTATAAATTATTTTTATCTTTTTCATTCTGATTGTCCTCAGAATAGAGGAATATTAGAAAAAGATAATATCTATTGCATCTCAGACTTTAAATGCAAATCTCTCTAAAATATATCCACACAAAAAGTATGGGTTTTCAATAAAAAAAAAAAACAAACAACCAGTGAGAAATTATCAAGGGACTGGAATGCAATTTACTTATAGGAAAATATCCTTCCCATTGGTTACTTAACCAACACATGCACCATCTCTCTCAATTCTTACTCTATTGTGTCCATTCTTGTTTGATAAGTAACTTAAAATGAAAAGGCAGGGGAGGCTGAATGGTGATACCTTATTATGAACTTACCTATAATGAAAAATACTTTTATTCCAAATTTGTATTAATTAAAAGATAATAAGTTAGTTATGCAAGCAGTGCTAAAATTGATAAATGAAAAATGTTCCAGTTAACACCATCACAAAGGAGAAGACTCTAAATGGCTGAAGATTTAATGTTTGGGGCTTTTTTAATATCTTGTAAAATTTTTATTTTTGGCAAAGACTTGAAATACAATGTGCAAGTTTTGAATTACACACTATATAAGGAATCCTAACAAATCACAGGAGGAAAGTCTTGAAACAACCCATCTCACACTGACTCATGAAGGTAAGTGCAATATGTTAGGAGATCTTCGTCACAGACTTTCCAAAGCCCCCTCTTTGCTTACACTACTGCATTTCCGTGTTTAAGTTATTTTTTCCATAATGAAGAACATTTAAGCAATAACAAGAAGCTTGGAATTTGTCCTTGCTTGGACATGAATCTCTAGGGGCTGCCAAGTTCCACATTTACTCACAGACTGAATAAAAAACTGCAGCTGTGTCTAAAATTTATATGATAAACAACATAGTCTTACAAAACTTGTCACATCAAAATGGGACCAAAATACTGGTTATACAAATCCAACTCCTCTTTGTAAATCTAGTTTCTTATTTTCTGTTGTTTTCATTGTTGTATTTGGAACATTTTTCAGCAACAGAGAGAGATTCAAAATTGGAAGTCTATGCATTTAGTAAAAATAGTGAAATGAACAGGCACTGCAGTAGCTCCAGCATTTAAAGATCTTAGAACAAGTCTACAGAATAAGATGTAACTTTATACAGAAAGTGCATTTAATTTACTATTTCTTTACAACGTCATTCTTCTCAACCTATAGAAAGCATGTAAAAATCTGAAAACATTTTACAGTTTGCACAGATGTAATGGACCATGAATTGAAGGAATGTGAAGGATTAGTTTAAAAACATCTACAAGAGTCCATAGCTATAGTTTTTTCCTGTAAAAAACTTATCTGTCTTTTAGCACTTTTGGCTCAGGACACTCACAGCATGTGGGTTTATGTTTTAAGCTTACATGATCTTCAGTCACACTGTCTAGGCAAACTTTCCTGCAGAAAGTAAACATTCTCTAGAGCCGCATAAGAATATACAAATGCTAACTGAGCCTCTCTGATCAGATTAATTAAACAAACGTTGATGAATTTGGAGGTAAGACTCTTCGCTTGATTATTACACACATTACAAGGTAGACAAATCTCAACAATTCCAAAGGTCTCCAGAGTTCTGTGTCTTGGTCCTGTTCATCCATTAAAAATCTTCCTCTTAAGATAGCTGGAACATTTAATGATTGGGCCAAATTATCTTTTTGGATCAGCATGTTTAAACAGTTTGATTTTCTTCATTGAAATGGTTTGGAAATCAGCTTAGTTATTTTTGTAACTGTTCATCTGTTCTGGAACAGCAGAAAAGGTTTTTGATATGACCTTCTGATGTAAAACTCTTTGCTCAGTTTAGTTGGATTTCTTCACATATACTATAGTGATTGCTAAGGAGAGCTTAAACTCTGGTGCAGTTATTTACAATTCCCAAAGAATGATCCTGGTCCATCACAGTGTGGTAATAACCAAGCCCTACTAACTACAGTTTACAGAGCTTGAAACAGCAAAATAGGAAGGAGCCAATATAGGTTGGAAAACCAGCAATGCACTGATGGAAGAATGGAATGTAAGGATGACTGAATGGCTAAAGGCTGCTTAGGGATTTGGGAGACCTGAATCAAGATCCTAACTTCTCCACTGAAACCCTGCCTAAAAAAGAGCAACTTTCTCCTGTTAAGCACAGCTTAACAGCTTTAAAACTGATAACTTTTCATTTCAAGTGAAGCCAATAATCCACTTGAAAAATGAGAGAGTGAAGAAATTAGAATTATTCCTGCCTGTAGATGCTGAAGGCCAGAAATATCAGCTGGTGATTCCTCTGGTGATGGTCTCCACTTCTGTCAGGCTGAATGGGGACTCATGGCAAAAGCCTTGAAAACAGTTGTGGTAGCCTCAGGTAAAAGAGAAGATGGGAGTAGATGTGCAATGGGGACAGGATGAAGAGGAATAAAAAGATGATATGATTAATATTTGGCATCTTCAGCTCTGAAATTCTCAGGACAAAATCTGACCTCATTTTACCAAAAGTTATTCTCATATTTTGTCATGTTTCTGTGAGAACAGAATGGAGCCACGTGTGACTGGAAACTGTCAGTAGGACAGATATAGCTTGGTTGTTACACTTTATTTCTTGTGGGTTTTCTGCTGCCTGTATAAATGGTGCATGTGAATACCACAAACATACCATCACACTGAAAAGTCAGTAAAACATGAATTAAACAGCCTATGACAGCCCCTGTTTCATGATGTGCAGAAGCTGCTGCAGGGGCTTTCTGTAGTTGCTGGTGTCTGCATGGGACCTTGAGTTATCAGCAGTCAGAGAAAAGCTTCTGAAAATATTTCAGCACCCTTAGCTGCCTTAACTCAGATTTTAACTTCTGAAGGGACCGAGGATGGTCAGCCCCACTCAGAAATGGGCCCTGAAAGAAAGATCTCAAAGCAGCTAAAATTCTGTTGTTTCAGCTCACTTTTCTTTGGTGTAATGGGAAGTGAAATAAGTAGCTGGAACAGTTGAACTTCTGACAAATCATTCCTTAGTAACAGGATACAGGCTAGAGAAGAAAATGCCAGGAAGTCTCATTTCTCAAAATACTTTATTTTCCTTTGTACATGCTTACTGCATAGCAAAAAATGTGCCTATATATTTACATTACTTAAATTAATGTGATATTAACACAATAACATTTGTATATTTTACTTCTCAGTACCAAATACTCAGAAATAACTTCTGTTGCCTCAATAACCTCTGCACGTAGTTCCCCTTGTGTAATGGTTGCATGAACAGCATGCTCATAGATGAGACAATATGATAACTCTGGATATAACAGAAAGCCTTGCAGTGTTTCGTCATAGTTTTCACCGTTGCTTCAGACAATAAAAAGAATGAGCAGTAGAAGTATTTGTGACATAGGATTATATTGGTTATCAAAGAAAAGCTATGGAAATTGCCTATAAATCATATATGGTGATCTAAATCCCATAGTCTTTAAATCATGTCTGCACACTTCTACTTCGTTAGTAGGTTCAGTTATTTGAAGGTTTAACACAAATTTCCCATCCTAAATGAACTTTATTTCTCCGTTCAAGCTCTAATGAATAAAGACCACGTAGTTGCAGTCTGAGTTTCCTTATGTCACCAAACTCCATTTTCCTTGGTGGCTTTAAAAGCTGTAACATTAAGTGCTGTGAAAAGAACAAAGACTGTTAGTTTCAGCATATATTTGTTCATCTTCCACTCTGTTTTGATCAAGGTTCCTAGAGGTTAAAGTGCATACAGACAATTCAGTACACTATGAGTTTTCTTATGTGTATAATCGACTTAGATCAAAAACACAGTCCAATTGGGGAAAAGTCATCTTGTATTAAAATTTCACGGATTAGCTCTACAAATAAAATGTAAGTATTACTAGAATCTGAAAAGGCCATTCTTGAATACTCTGAACTTTCAAAACCCCTGTTATCTTCAGTTAGATTTCTAATGTAGTTTGGTGATGCTCTCCCTCATATTCTCAGTTTCTGCCACTTGTGAGATTATACGAATTGTGCTGAGCTCTTATATATCCCTTAAAAAACATTAATTGTGCTTTGTGAATATTAAAAACCCAAGTCTCTGAGCTGAAGTGTAAGCATGAATGTAAATAGCATTCATTCACTCAAAAGGAGTAAGTGAATACTTTCACTCCAAGGTAGAAGGGGTAAAGAATCTTCTACAAAGAAAACTCAGCTAACTTCATGCAGCTGGGTGCAGCTTCCCTTCCACTACTGCTTTACCTTTTTTCCAGCTACTTTCCATACACACTTGCTCATGTAAATCTCTAACCAACCGGAGCAGTTACAAAAATGCACTGCTTGTCAATGAAAAAAATTAGAGTTTTGGATGTCTGAAGAGAGAAATTAAAAACCCAAAGGATGGACACATCTAAAAATGGATTCACTTAACAGAACTTACTCAAACACAAGCCCCTCCCAGATCAAAAATCTTGTCCTACACACTATCATGGGTACCATAAGTAGCTGTACAATCCTGACAATAGCTTCTGTACTGGGACTCTGTTCAGAGAATTGTATGTACACCTTAGAAATGCAAACATTCCAAATGATACATGAGCCAAGTATTATTCAGCCATGAAAATGCAAGTAAGCTACAAAACAGGATTCAGTCATGAAAAATGTCCAATAACATTAGAAGCAGGTCTCTTTATGGAATTTCCATTAAGATCAAACCATTGTTTTCCCTCACATAATGAACACTACTACATGCTTACTCTGTGGACTTGTAGCAGATGGATAGGAGCAGAGACTGATCGGTTAGGGGGCTTTCTTCCTATAAGGATTTCCTAAGATTATGCTATTGGGGTAATGGCAAAACAGACTTTTTCCTTGGGTATTCGCTTGAAATGGAAGTTCTTAAAGTGTCCAGGGAATTTTCCATTTGCACAGACTGTAATTTTCTGCACCTCTTTGTGAACAAGTCCTTGTAAAATTCTACAGCCTTCTTCTGGAAGTTTTTCCCAACAATCACATACAGGACTGGGTTCAGGCAGCTGTTGCTGAAGGAGCAGTACGTGGCTATCTGGGTCAGTACGTCATTGATGGCTTCCAGGCATCTGAGAGTGGGTGAGAAGTAACGGATTGTGTCGATGAATGTGCTGATCTGGAATGGAAGCCAGCAAATGATGAACAGCAAGAGCACAGCAAGGACCAGCATGGTGGCTCTCCTCTCTGTCTGGACTACATTCATTTTTCGTAGCTCACTGCTTCGTAAGGCTTTGATGATTTGCACAGTGCAATAGGTAATTACACACAATGGGATCACAAACCCCACAATATTCAGCAAGCAGTTGTTTGTGGCCTCCCAGTAGCTGGCTGGGTACAGAAGAACACAGGCTGTGATGTTGTATTCTTCCAAATAACGCAAATTTCGAAACACCATTGTAGGTGAACACATGAGCAATGCACATGTCCATATTACAAAACAATTCCATTTGGCACAGACAGTTCGTCTCATCCGTCCCAGAGACATGGTTTTCACCAAGGCCAGGTAGCGGTCAATGCTCACTAGTGTCAGGAAATAAATGCTAGAATATAAGTTCATGTAACTCATAATGTTGACGGCTTTACAGAGAAACAGGCCAAAAGGCCAATGAAAATCATTAGAAATATTAATGGCCCAGAAGGGTAAAGTACAGACCAACATCAGGTCAGCAAAGGCCGTGTTTGCTAGGTAAATTTCAGCCACTGTGCATCTACTCTTGTGGAAACACAGGACGGTGAGCACAAAGGAATTTTCTATTGATCCCAGAAGAAACATAAACCAGAGGAACGCAGGCTGAAAATCCTGTAGCCATTTCCATACATCTGCGCTGACACATTCATATTGATCTATCTGATGCACTCCTGAATTATTGTGGAAGTTTGCTGGACTGACTCTGAGTTCCTGGATGGTTGTGTTGTACAGCTGTGTAACATTTTCAGTTGTGATGGAAACCATTTCTGTGAAGAGAAATATAGGTGACATGAGATCGCTACATCTAGGTCATTGCTGCAAAAGACACTATAAGAAAAGCTGTCCCTGCTTTTCCTGATGTCCTAGAAGCACAGCTTTTGAACAGGCTTACATCTCCGTGGTTTTCTTTCTGATAGACTCTGGGCATGTCTATGGAATATTTCACAGACAACATTGCTGTGGACTGCCTGGACCAATTTTAGGCAAGTAAAAGAGAGGGTATGTAGCAATAACCGACATTATTATGAATGGGTTAACTGAAGAGAACATTTACCAGCCTTTATTCACTAGAACTGAGCTGCAGCAAATCTTTGTTCATTCTTTGAGTATGTTCATCATTATTTCATCTTCTTATCTTTTTATTTCATTAGCCATGGTCTCCTAAAGGGCTGGCGTACCTTGGGTCTCAGGTTGCTCTTGGTAAAGCTGCTAGTTCTGTGTCACATCCTGCAACATTTTACACCCTCCCCTGCAGAGCAAGAATTGAGTGGAATTCAGTGGTACTTCCTTCCTGAAGAACACCATATATTTTCCCAAGTATTATGACTGTACTATAAACAGACATTTAGTTTGTAGCTCTAGTTTGCATTGAGAGCGCTGCGGGATCAGTGTTTGCCAGCAGTGTGCCTTTCTCAGCTTCCCACTGAAATCGTCTGTGTATTTCTGTCTCTGTGTTACAGTCTCTTCCTGCAGCCAAGTCACAGAAGAGATAAATGGTACAACCTTCACGAGGGAGCTCAGTTTTAAGAGGTGCACAGTGGGTGGGTTGGCAGTTTGGCAGAGATGGTGGCTATCACATAAGCCAGGACCTGTCTGCATTCAGGCTGCAGTCAGCCAGCTTGGGTGCAAGAGCACAGTCTGAAAGAAAGAATGCTGTAAACATTCTACAGATCAGAAGAGCCTTCTTACATGGAGCTATCTTACAGGGAGCTATTTACCGGCAGAAATGTCAGACATGTACTTGAATGTTACTAAAACCAAACAGAAGTTGAGTCTGCAGCATCACTCACTACTGAGAAAACGTTAACTGTGTTTTCTTGTTGTGCTCTTGGATAATGAATGCTGAGATATTATTCAAATGCAAGATTGGCTTCCCAGATCTGTACATATAATTCTCTGAACTGAGTGACAGAAATACTGTTTGTCTTTCTCCAGGTCTTTATAATAACCACCGTTTATATTACAATTTGATTGGAAGACTTTCAAATGTATTTTTAATTAAGACATTTGTCCTATTCAGTTGGTAACTTGGCAGTGAAAAGGGACACACTTGCAATTCCCGAAAGGATGAGGGTTCTCATTTGTTTTCTGGTTGCTGGAATTGCTGGCTGGTAAGTGTGAGTGCTTAATATGTATACAGAAATTTGGCTATTGGTTGCAGAATTGATGAAAAATTGTGGTCATATTTTTTGTACTTTGTGTTACACTGTAACACTTAAATATGCCAAAGCCCAGCTTGTGTGGCTGCGAGAGATGCCACTAACAAATTGCAAACAGCAGTTTCAAGTCTCCCTTTCTTTCTACGCTGGCACTTTTCACTGTAAAAACACATGGGAAGTGAAATACTAATGGATGGCCAACAAGAGGTCATCTGAGAATAGAGAAGTTCTGTTGCTTGATGCAATTATCAGAAAATTGTTTCTTCTGCCGGTAGTAGGCTATGAACCAGCAGAAAATATAAATTGTAAGTGCATTATTTTACGCTTTGAGGTTGGATGTATGCACATATTTAAAAAGATGAGCATTAGTAATTAAGAGAGTGGTCATAAAGTCCATGTTGGCTTTTTCTGTGATTTTCCCTCATTACATTAATTTACAGAATTTAATTTACAGCAAATAGCAACTCCAAAACTGCCTATTGATTTATCTGTATTTTCTCTGCAATTAATCTCTTTTATATTTTGGGTTTAGAAGGGAAAGATTTAGAATACTTTAAAATAAGTCAATCATATCATATTACTGTGGTCTAGGAACAGTGTGCAGGGACTAGTTAGGATGTCCCCAAGTCCATGACATGGGGCTTCTGGCAGCCTGCCTCCTTGGTCTTTAGCTCAAGTCCTACCACAATGCATTGGTAGAAATGGGGGAGCAAACAAGGTAAAATATGCTAATTATCAATTTACAAACCCTAATGTTTAGGGTTAAAAAGATGTGCTTGATGTTACTCTGTATAGCACAGGACACTAATTTGAAGTAGGTGATTGCTGAATAAATTATTGACAAAGCCACGGCTTAGAGAAGGCAGTGATTTGTTGTTTTCTTGTCATATTTTGGTGAAAATAAATGTGATACTTTCACACATTCTCTACAAATACTTTCCGTGCAATACAAGACAAGCCTAATATCTCAGCAGGGACTTTCAATTAGATTTTATGTGACAGTTTTCATTGAAATACTGCCCAGCTGAAGTGATTCTGAGGGACTCCTGTGGGGGCTGAATTTGAACCTGATGGAGTCCACCTCCTGTTGTGAGTTACCTCCTCCTTGAAAGTCTATAAAACCCACTGTAAGTCATTCTCTCGTGTTGTTCTGGAGTATTTTTTGCTAATAGCATTGGGAACAAACAACAAGGTTTTGAGGGGAGGGGGCTTCAGGGTGCCCTGTGTAGGAAGTAGTTGTGGCCTGGCCAACGCTGGTGGCAGCCAGCCCTCACCAAGGCTAAAGGCTTTGGGGTTGGGTCATGGGGGATACTTTGGGTGTTGGCCAGATCCTGCCAATGCTGCCAGTGAAGAATCCCTGCAGAGGGACTGGGAAGAAGGGGATAATCAACTGTTGTATTGTCATTACAAGCAGGTGGAGAAGGACTCCAAAAAGGTGGTGGTCACCAGTGCCATAGCCTGAAACTCTGAGGGTTAGGCAGAGTCACTAGGGCACCTTGGTGTCTCTTGGCAAAATCATGGGATGTCCTACTGTTCCAGGACTGACCCACAGGTACTGCACTGGGGGGAGCACGCCAGAAGACAGGCATGAGCTAGTCAGCAAGCCAAGGATAACACCTGGAGTCCAGCAGAATGGTTCATCTTAGAATGTGGAGGGAAAGTCCCCATGCTACAGCCATACATGCTGGGGCCTATGGAAGTTCTTGAAAGAAAAGAAGGGGAATGTGATGAATTGAAACGAAAAGTCCTCTAAGGATCAAGAGATATGAGCTAAGGAACGGAAGGACAGGGGGAAAAAGGTCAGTGCTCTCAGTTAATACTGCTACTGGATTAATGCAAGCTCCAGCACAGCTTTACTCCCCAGATGGGATATGCTGCTTCAGGTGAATGATTTTCACCATCTGTTTTGGGTCTGGATGAAGCCCTACAGCTACTGAACTCCCAGCTTTGTTAGCAATGCCACCAGTGTTAATCTTTCCTTGTACTATACTAAACATTTTCTGTATGCTGAGATACAGTGAATAACTAAATGCCTCATGATGGTCTCAGTCATGTCTTATACAAGGACAAGTTCTGAAATGCGTAATAAGAATCCAGGTTATTTCAATGTTACCTGCAGTAATCTACTCCGTGGGAGTAAGAGAGGGACTTTGTAAGGCAATGTATAATGTATTTTATAGCTGTTGTGACTTTGCTGATTACATGTTTTGCAGAAACAAGGTGTGAAATTTGTAATTAGCATATTCTGAGATTGTTGTAACATTAACCTTGCTAATTTAGACCTCAGAGAAAAGAGGTGGAGTCTAAAACAGATAAATGCTTTTATGATGTTAACTGCTATAATGTGGTTTGCTGGAGAGAAAGAGAGAATATTAAAAGCATAGGTACAGTCTTGATGTTTTCCTACACAGTCTAATTTGCAAGGACAAAGGATAGAGTGGGCTTAAGGCCCCACTAGTCTTCTCCAAATGAGGAATTTCTTTGATGGATGATCATCCATGATGAAAGTTGCCTAGAAAGCAGCTTAATTTTCCATTTATTTCAGGGATTTCTTAGCAAAGCTGAGTGAAGGATAGGTATGACACCCAGTCTGTAACATCCTTAGCAGAGTTTTACAATTACCTGGTTTGCTTTACATGCTGTCAGTGGCCAAAAGTGTTTTTGGATGCATACAGCTGGCTTGGCACACATACATACAGCTCCATGTACAGCTGGGTGTCAGTGGCACAGAGGAGAGGAAAATCTGGGAGAAAAAATATGGGTTTGAATGAGTGGCTGCAAACTGAGAGAGGCACTGGCTGACTTCTGACATGGTGATTATTTAGAAGATGTGTTAGCTACAGAAAGAAACAAACAAGGGCTGCCTCAGCCTCTCTCCTGACTGTCGATTTCTGTGCAGAGCACAGCCTGCTTTAATGCTTTGTATTTTTTGTGTGAGTTTGTCCTGAGCATCTCTGAGCCCAGCTCGGGCAGCCAAGTGTCCCCTGGTGGTTCTGATTTGCCAGGCAGCCTTGTTTCTTCATGCTAATGCAAAAGCTACAGTAAATGTAACACAGGAGCTGCCAGGGCCATAAGAGGAAAAACGGTATCTGCCTGACAGAACTGCTGTGACTGAAATGGGAAATAGCAGGACTTTAAAAGCTGCTGTAGGTAAGGGAGGTCTTCCACAGGGTGGTCTGTGCAAGGAAGCCTGGAAGTCCTGCTGACTCTGTGTAAGTGCCACTGCACTTGGAGTGTAAACCTGATAGATTCAGCAAGTTGTTAGGAGGCTGTAGGATGTCCCCTAAACTGCCTCATTTGTGACCATCAGACAGGTATTTGTTGGCCAAGAACGATAAGTTTTATTTTAACAGCTTTGGAGGATTTGGTTGCAGGACATCTATTTGCTAGGAAAAGGAGGATTTTTATTTAGTAATAGGTTATAACAAAACAATCTCAGTGCATAATTTCTCCCTCAGCTCCACACTGACAGGTCTAGCAGGCCTGGAGGACATGGGATGGGATGGCATAAGCAGAGGCATTGCTCAGCAAGAACCCAAAGGTGTGCTGGAAGATTGAGCTTCAGTGGTGGACTTTAACATTCAGAATTTAGTATCAACAAAAATACAGGCAACCCATCCTCTTTATAAATTCTATGTCTCCTCCATATGGTTTATTTTCAAAGCTTCTATTTCAACCTGGTCTTCTTGCAACTTTTACTCCTGAAAAAATCACCTTTGCCATCTATCCCCAGTTCACTGGGACTCTTGTTTCCATCTAATCCAAGCCCAGTGAGACTGCTTGTACCCCTCTCTTTGGTTTCAGAATGGGTTTGTATCTTTGGCTGGATGAATATCGGAAGGTAAAATTATATCACTCTTGTGACATCTCTGAAACATGTTCTGAAACATTCTCTGAATGTCCTTTTAATTCTGTGTTACTGTGGAGGTACTAGTTATTTCGGAGAGGTAGAGGAAGTATGGGAAACATTCCTAAAATGTTCTGCTGTTGTGGATCCCATGACATTAATTTTTAATTTCCTATCTTTGTATAATGAATCTCTAATGGGCTTTAGCACATTTGAGGTTGTAGATCTGTGGACACTTTCTGTGGTAGTGTTAACTTAAAGGTTTCTTGCTCTTCATTCAGCCTTCACTGTCCCTTTCACCTTACAGCTGCCCTCACAGTTCATGAGGCTTCAATGTTGAACCAGACTCAGGAACATGACTGGGACAAAAATAACCTTGTAAAAGAAAAAAATCTTTTTAACACAAATCAGCTCCATAGTTTGCCAGAAAATTAAGGCAATAAAGAAAATATGCAGAGGAGCTACCTCTCAAAAGTGTAATTTTTAGATATTATTTGTTGTGTAAGCTTGAAGCACACCATGGAAAGAAATTATTGTCCTGCAGTTACCATTAAAGGCATCTACATCAACTATGCTAGGAAAAAGAGGGGGGAAAAATTTGTTCTGTTAAAGTAGTTATTTCAATAACAATGAGACCAAGGTGAGAAGAGACTATTAATTTTTCTCCCTGTGTGGGAGACGAAGCCACTCAATTCCAACTAAAGAGAGGTGTGGAGAGAGCAGAAGTCTAATCAAGTGCAATGAAGCACTTTGCATAACGCATTTTTTTCCTAGTGGAAATCTTGAATGTTCTTACTTTAAACTCTCCAGGGTTATAATTTCCTAAGAAAAAAAATATCCTATACATTTTAGCTTTCAAAACCTGGTGTGTTATTTTTCAATGGTCTTTATACAATCCAGTCAATAACTATGATGACTCTGGCAAAGGGTATCATCTCTGTAAAATAGTTATAGCTGAAATGGAGAAGAACAGCATGGTTGGACTGTGGTGAGAACTGGAAGAAGAAGGAAAATATGAACTCGTTCAGAGTACTGTCCTGATCACAGGACCTTTGTATAAGGGAAAGGGCTCATCTCATTATAAAGTTTTGTTTTAGTTCAGACTTGCTGATGGTGTTTAAGTCAGTCCGTGTTTGATCTCTACTTGCTGCCATCAATATTTTAGAAACTCTTCTACTAAAGATGACCTCAAAAATGATGCAAATGTCACCAAAGCTGGATTTTGCTGTCATTCTGAAAGAGCAGATTTAGTACAGAAGAATCCTATTTAATCTGAAGTGAGAAATAATGATTTCAACATTAGAGCCTCTTTCAGGATCAAAACACAGAATCTGCAAGTTTCTCCAGCCACTAAATCATTAAATTTCAGCCTTGTAATCCTCAGAAGTTTCAAAGACCCAGCTGTAAAAGACCAGAGTAGCATAGTCTGATTTTGTATCTGACCTAGCTTTGAGCAAGAGGTTGGCCTACAGACCTTCCAACTCACATTATCCTAAGTTCCTTAATTTGCGCTTCTTGTGCTAATAAATGAAAATTTTTGTTGGATTAAGGCTAATAAAAAAAAAAAAATCATAGAATCATAGAATTGGGTTGGGTTGGGTTGGGTTGGGTTGGGTTGGGTTGGGTTGGGTTGGGTTGGGTTGCAAGGGGCCTTAAAGATCATCCAATTTCACTCCCCTGACATGGGCATGGAACCTTCCACTAGACCAAGTCCCTGGTTACTTAAAGCTGAATTTCAGCAGCAAGTGCCCTCGTTTGTTGGAATTTTCTACCTCACTGAGTTGCCCTTGCTCAGCAAGGTTCCTTAGGAAGCCATGCATATTTTCTTGAGAGCGCTATGGGAACCGGCCTTCACCAAAGGATTTTTTAAAAATTATTTTTAATTTTGGGACACAAAACTGGTTCATCTAAGTCACAGAAGGAACCAGAGAAAAGTTTTTCTTGTATTAGTGGGGATTTTCAGCAGGAGGAACAAGGCAGCCTGGGTACCAGGAAAGCAGAGCCTGCACAGCCAGGAGTTGAGAGGCCAATACTGGCAACTGAAATGTTCTGTGTTACTCTTCTGCATCAGGTCTATCATGTGCCACACTGGGCTGCTGGAGCCAGCTTTCAACCTGTATGCACTGTTCTGTTTACCCTTCTGGCCCTTACGGTGCTTCAGATATGCGGTTAGAAAAGAAAGAATATCCCAGAGGAAAAAAAAGAGATCTGGAATACTTAAGCAGAGACAGTCAGTGAAGCAGGTGGGATGAACTGGAAATTGAAATAGAAATATACATTTGTTGACATCAACAATATGCCAGAAATATATATTTGCTGGCATATTAATGGGGAATTTTTCCTCTTTTTGCACAGAAAGCCTGAGGAGCTGCATTCATTGTGTATAGAGGCAGTTAAAACATTTGATGATTCTGAGGGAGAACAGCAGCCAGGTACTTGGAAGGCAATTCAGGTGCATGGATATGGGCATTTTGGAAAGTGCAGGCTGTCTGGGATGTCTGCATGGGGTTGGTGTGGGATACAAGACCTCTGAGAGGTCTTCTGGAGACAAAGACACCCTGGGGTTTCTGAAGCACCCAAGACCTTGCAGAGGCTCCTTTAGCCATTGAAGTTAACACTAAGATTAGAGTGTGGGAAGCATAACTCCATTGTGAAAATAGCAAATATTTAGGCTTAATAAAGCATTATAGAGACTGTAAAATAGAGCATTATAGTTGTGAGATGAAATGCAGAACTACAGCAAAAGAAGATATGGAAAAGAGTTTCCTGGGAATTAGTCCTTTAAAACCCAGTTTTCAGAGATCAAAAGGGTAAGCTGCTGACTTCTCTCAGAAGAAACGGTTAAAATATGAGTTTCTGATTTTTAAGAATTAAAAAAAGACAATAAAGGTGGCTTAGGTCCATATTTGAAATGAATAAGAGTAATGCTCAATGTATTGGACCTTGACTCAGTAGTGTTTTTAAGGAAAATTTCTGCTTGTCTTTTGGGAGTGTAGGAATGCTGTGTAAAGCTCTATGGTATCTCAACAACAGCTATAGCAGTTGAACTTCAGGCGAAGTTTTTGGTTTTTTTCTTTTGGGTTTCTTCTGACAAAGTTGTTATCTAGGAGAAAAAACCCAAACCTACATTCATAAACTACTTTTTGCTTACTTTCTGACCTTTTAAAAATCTGCATGTTCATAGTACCTTTCTCATGCCTGAGAACTCTGTATTTCTTAAAGCTCACATAAAGGCCATCCATATTTTAGTTTTACATAATTATCTCAAGAGCAGTGTATGCTAAAATTGTTCAGGAAGAAATAACTTTTTAAATTAACCATTTTCCTTGCAGAAATATGTCCTCTTCGTTCTCGGAATTAGAGAGAAGAGAAAACACATTTAATCAGAAATTTGCTGCTATACAGCTCTGATCATCTATCAGTCCCATTGTAATATTTATAAATGCCATGTATTGTAATAAGTAAGCAGTAATTTTACTTAGAGTACTTTACAAAAGTGAGTGGATTCAGTATCTCCTGTGAAAATTTATCATATGGGCTGTTATGAGGCTACATGGGCACATCCAGTCAGTGGTGAGGACAAGGATCAGATGGAGCACTCTTGCCACAAAGATTTAGTTGCAGTTTTGTTGCATGTGTTAACTCACTGGGCTGTTCTTTGGATCTGTATAATTCCTCTTGTATGGAAGTATTTCACAGATCCTGGACTGTAGAAAATACTCCAGCAAAACATTGCTGTTGGCCATACACAGAGTGAGAACATTCCTTTTGCAGAGAAAGTCTGCATCAAAGCATCATTAAATTAAAAAGGGAAGGGTATGAGCAATTAAGTAATAGGAAATGCCAAATTTCATCAAGAAATGAAAATGGGATACATACAAAACATGTGCATAGTGACGTGCTCACAGCAACAATTCTCTAAGATAAATTTAGACCTGAGTACCTGGTTTAGTATTTTGTTTTCCTCAAGATTTCTATTCTGTTAATGCTGTGCAGCTGTTCCCTTCCCTTTTGTACATGATGGATCAGTAAATACAGTAGAACTACCCTGAAGTAAAACTTCCTGTACTTCTCAGCCATTTTTATTATTGTCGTTCACAAGCAGAAAAAGAAGTTTAATTCAAAAACTAACTGCTCTGAAAAGAGGTATTACTGCCTTTCACCTCCTCCCAGCACACACTTCAATTTTTGCTGTTCAAACATCTTAGAAAGTTTTAGCTGTTCTGATTTACAGAGTTGTTTTTCCCTCATCTCCAGCTTTCTCAAGAGAGTATGTCTACGAAGAAATGAAGTATATGAAGGTCTTAAATGTAAGTGTTAAACAAACATAAGCCAGTTTCTTCCTCTCTTTGTAGTCACTGAGCTGATGAAAGATCTATTTCCAAATCTCTATTCTGTTTAACTTGGAATAAAACCTGGAAATAGGGTGATTCACACACCTGTATACTAAGAGGCCACAAGCTTATTGAATAATGTTGATTGAGGTGTTTAACTTTATGAAGCTATTTCCAGTTAGTACATATACTTAAATAAATATTGAATCTGAATCTTCCATCTTTGGAAACATCATCAGTTTTGAGGTTTATAATGTCAATCTCACAACTCCTTCTCCCGCTCCTTGTGAATACTTGCTTCTTTTCTCAAGTCTTTAACTCTCTAGAATTTTGATCTTCTTGGACCTCCCTAATTCCTTCTCCCTTAGAGTTAATATGACTCTGCTCCAGAGCCTGGTGTCAGGAGTCACCAGAAGCCTCGTGTGTCCCTGAACCAAGGTGATAACTTTCTGACTCTAACAGCAAAGCACATAAATCTTACACAACACTAGTAACAGCTGGACCTACACTTTTTTTTGTATGTATTGTGGTGTGTTTGCTCAAAGTGTTTTGAAAACTGAGAAGGAGTTTCTCAACCAGGAGAAAACTGACCACAGGCTCACTCTGCAAGGCTGGCAGGGTATTTTGGTTTGGTTTTTTTTGCATTTCCCATATGAGAACAGGTAAGGTTAACCATGAGTGCTCATTGTCCAGAGCTCAGCCAACAACTAGCATTTAGGTTAGTGTCAGGAGAGTGAGAAATCTAGGAGCTGCAGTAGGTGTGGGACTACAAAAGCACTGCAGGAGTGAAGAACAGTCATCCACATGAATTTATGCTTGAGAATATTTTCATGGGGACCATGCATGGAGCAAGATTCAGCCCACACCTAGAGTTCAGGTTAGGGCTAGGGGAGTCACAGGCTATGTCTGCTCTTTCAGAGATAGAGTGAGCCCTGTCAGGCTTGTGCATGTGTTTATCACTCTTCTGACACTCAGTCTTATCAGTCCTCTGTATTTTCCCATGTATGTGATATTGGGTCAGATTACTCTTACACACTGCTATCTTGAGCTTTGTTGTCAGCATCTGCTTTCAGAAAGCTCTGAGCATAACACTGAGCTTAAGGTCTTTCTGCTGCCATGTCTGACTTTTGATCTTTTGGGTTTTGCTTACTTAATTTTCATATTTGATTCAAAACAATGTTTTGTATTTCCTATTGTTAGCTGGAAGGCCTCCTGCGAGCAGGAGCCATGATCAGATTGTGGTTTTCTTACATTTTTAAGATTTGCAGAGTTTATGCTCAGCATTGGATCTGTTGCTGAGAAGATGACCATCCATTAACATAATTTATTCTTATTCCTAGCTGGTTCACTGCCTAGCTTTATAATATCTCCCCCAGTTGAACTATCTTGCAAGCCAAACTGCAGATTTATACAGGGAGAGAAGCAGCCAAAGCAGTGCTTGGAGTGAAAGCAGCATGCCTTGGCCTCAGGAATCTCACAGGGCTCCCTGTTGGGTGTCAGTGACTGCTGGGAAGCCCTGACTTGTCCTGGGGCTGAAATCTTGCATGTTCCTTAACACTCCTACTAATGGTGTCAGACTACCAAGATGATCACAACTTGCATAAATTAACTAAGTACAAAGAAAAGTAAGAGACTATAAACTTCCTGAGTTTTATAATATGACATGTAGATTTACCAAATTGGAACAAAGTCAAAGGTGGTTGTATTTAGTCCCCTGAGCTCCACAGGCACCACAGGAATTTTCTTTTGTAGATAAGGGATTTCTGTACTCCATCACCATTACAAAATTCACCGCTTAACACACTAGCATTGTGAGACCAATTTAATATCCATTGCAGAAGTCTGATACCATGTGAAATGGCAGGTCTGATGGTATCAAACAGTACAATGCACCTCTCAAATGGCAGACAATACCCTGAGCCTAGTGAATAGCTAAGGTATCCAGTGATAAAGAAATAAAATGCTAGTGATTGTATCAAGAGTAGCTTGTGCAGCTAGATTATATTTCTTTCTTAAAGCGAGAATTTCCTGCTTTAGAAAACAGCCCTTCCTGAAACCCAGATAGCTCAAACTTATTGCAAGAGCCAGGCCAAAACCAGCTAAGCTGGAAAAGAAAAAAGTGAATTTTCACCTGGCTGATGACAGCTTTCAGGACATGGGCTGGAGGAGCTGAGCCGTTCCTAGGGTGAGTTCTCAGAATTAGTCTTGGGGTTCAACTAATTTAGTTACAGTCTTGATCTCAGTATGAAAGACAGAAGAGCACTGATGAACCATGCCAGTACATTGCTTGATATCTTCATTACAGGGAACAATGGGAATATCCTGCAGCGAGAAGTGGATGATATTAGTAGAGCCTCAGAGGTGGAATGATAAGAGGAAAAGGCTATGAGTCCTGAGGCATATCAGTTCCCCAAGAAGATTAGCAAGTGATGCTGCTTTATTCTCCTTGCTGTGGTGGAGGCACAGAAGAGCTGTTCAGCAGTGCAGAAACGTCCACTCACGGCTCCCTCACTGACATGCATGTGGATGTCCTCTAACGCTTTGCTCTTTGATGCATTACTCCCACCAGACCTCTTCAGCTCAGTTTAGCCACACCTTTCTCTTAGCAATTGAAATAGTGCTCTTTTCCCTGGGTAGCAGCATTAGGTTCTCATGACTAGGAAAAATGTGAAGGTCTAATGGCCAAATAGTATTTGTCAGTATTGGTCCCTCTGAGCATTAAATACTTAATGGAGAGATTTGCCTTTCATGTGAACTGGCTCTGTGCCCTGAAAGCACTTTACTTCTAGCACCTGAAGGACATTTTGGCAGCCATTTAGGAAAAAAGATTTTCCATCTTGAGTGCCTCCAGTCACTATAATATTTACACTGTTGTCACGTATTTGCAATAATGCAGCATTTTCTGCGTATTTTCACCACTGGCTGTCACAGGTGTGGCCTTTGAGGAAAGCCCAAGTGTCTCCAATAGCAAAGAGCCCCCAAAGAAGCTCACAGTGTGTGTGGCTGACTGGTTGTTGTCCCAAAGTCTAATACTGATTGCTTTGACAGCAACTGCTTTTCTCATTTCTTATCATAGAGGTAACTGATTTTTTTTACTCTGCTGTAATTATTAAAGCATAAAACGTATTTTAACCTCTCATATTATGTCTGAAAACCACATTTGCAACTACTCAGTCATCCCTTCCAGCAGCTGGAAATGTTTCAGTCACTACTGCTGTTTCCATTGCTGAGCCACAGCATGGGTCTGTGCAAGCAGAGGAGTCCTTAGCACAGAAGGCATCACAGGCAGAATCTGTCCTGTAAATTAGTAATAATGCCTTGTGTTTTCTTAATGCCTTTCACCACAGGGATATATGGCCAGCTTCGCTGGGTAATGATGCAGTTTCCAAACAGCACTTCAGGCTCTGACAACAGGATAGGCTAGAAAGTATCTAACTATATCTATATAATGCTTAAGTGAAATGACAGCTTTAATTTTGAGCAGGTGGAATTCAGAAGAGATGATATTTATGTTCAGGTTAGCACTTCTAATGCATGGGTTTCTGAAGATGGTCCTAGTTTAATTTAGAACTTCTGACAACAGCTACACTAAGCTATAAACTCAGACTTCAAACTACTGAATAAGTTTTCTTGTGGATCATCTCAGAGGATGATCCCCAGCATCACTGATTTTTGTCATGGAAGGCAATATAAATGTGACATGATACCGATTGTCTAAATGGCAGGTTGTCTTTACTAAAGGATTGGAGGGTTTTGTTTGTTTGTTTATTTAAAATTTCATATTCTTTTAAAAACTAAAATCAGAGTGTGGCAGTGCAAGCCATGGTGAGTTCACTTCTCAAGGAGAAGCCTAGTCTGTAATGTGCTTCACTTCTTAACTTATGAACTTCAGAAAGTCATTTTGCCTTGTCCTTCCTAGGTCAAACACTAGGTCCTGCTATGTTGTTGTTGTTTCTTGAGCAGCTGGGACAGTCATTTCATATTATTTTCATGTATCTGCTCCTCACTTAGCCAATACATTAAGTATTTGCAGTGGGAAAGAGGTCAGTTTTCAGACAACATAGTTAGAAATTACCATACTCTATATATTGTAGAGAAAAACTCAAAACCAGATGTAACTGTTAGAAATGGTGTGTAATTCACACTATAGTGAATTTCGAACTCTGTTGCAATTATCTTGATAGTAACAGCAGATAAAAATTAGATGTAATCCAAATGGAGCCTGTTTTTCTACTGAAAACCCAGGGGAACTCTACTGATAGCAGTTCTTAAGTGAGAATACACCCTGTTTCTGTTGAAAGGACAAAGTATTCAAACACATGCAGACAGGGATTTGGTGATTAAACTGTATAAACATGGATATGACTTTCAGCACTGAGAGATCTGGAAGGTTCAGGACACTGCTCCAGCCGAGAAGTAGTGTGATTTACAGTGTCGACTTACAACAGTCAGTGTTTGGGTGACAATTTTTTTTTGTCTTTGCATGCTTTGCCAGTGTTGAAATTAAATTGTGTGTAATTTATTGTTATCCCTTTGTTAGCAACAGAAGATGACAGAGCCCTACTGGAAGCTGGTGCAGACCGTTTTTCACTCTACGTACACAGGTTTTGAGCACTGGTGTTTGCAAAGGAGATATGTCCTATCTGCTCTTTCCAGAAAGTCAGACCCAACAAAAAAACATACAGGGTAACGATTTAGTTAGAGAGACAGATTCCCTTAGCTTATGCCACAGCTCCTTCAAAGAACTACTGTACTCAAAGCTAACACAAAGATAAAGTTTAATGTCTTTGTCATTGACAAAGACAGTGGGATCAAGTGCACCCTCAGCAAATTTGCAGTGACCCAAGCTGTGTGATGCAGTTGACTGACACACTGGAGGGAAGGGATGTCATCCAGAGGGAAGGAATTCCACCAAGAGAGAAGGGATGCTTGAGAGGTGTGCCTATGCAAACCTCAGGAGGTTCAACAAGCCAAGCGCAAGGTGCTGCCCCTGGGTTAGGGCAGCCCCTGATATCCACACAAGCTGGGGGATGGAGAGCAGCCCTGACAAGGACTTGGGTGCTGGTGGATGAGAGGCTGGACATGACCCAGCCGTGGTACTCACAGCCCAGAGAGCCAGTTGTGTTCCAGGCTGCATCCAAAGCAGAGTGGCCAGCAGGGTAAGGGAGGGGATTCTGCCCCTCTGCTCTGCTAGAGTTAATGGATCATGTTTTTTGGTACCTTAAACTCACATACTACGACAGCTATGTAGGAGATACTTTTTGAAGTGTTGGAGGAGGATAATTTTCTTTTCCTATTAAAATGACTACCAAAACAGAAAATTTCTGGAGAAACTGATTTTAAAAGAAAGATTTTTCACAAAAGGTTTGGGTAATTTAACAGAAAATATTTTGAAGATGTCATTTCTTATCTTGAACAAAGGAGAAAATATACTGACTGCTCACAGTTTAGCAGGTGACCCAGCTCCACTCTTGTTCTCTCTGGCCAACTAAAGAGTTTAATATCTTTACAAAGTGGAGTAGTTAAAAAAAACCCAAAAAAACCCAAAAAACAACCAGGGACTGCAAGAGCCCAATTCACTACAGTTTATCCCTCAGGCACTTAAGAAGGAAGATGCCTCTTTCAAATCCCTTACCAGTGCTCCCCATTCCCAGGCAGATTTATCCCAATATGTATGCATTTGTTCCGTGGTTTGTTTTCTTGCTTTTGTTAAAAATGTCAAGACCCTTCACCAGTTTTTCTCTGGAACAGAAATGTTGTCTTCTGACCAGCTTTGTTAATTTTAAAAAATATTCTGATTTAAGTTAATTGTGTCACCTTTGAACTTGTGTACCATCACTTTTTCCACCACTGCAGAAGAGAAAGCACTGTGTAAAATTGTGCACGACAGTTTTCTGCAGCAGGCAGCAAAGGCTCATGGCAGGATGTCAGGGCAGGAAGAAGTGAAGGGGAAATGAGCGGATGTGAGTTCTGGAAGGGAACATAATGCTGCTAAGTGAAACAGAGGAGAAGCGCTGCTGTTGGGAGGAAAGGAAGGATGAAAAAGGAGAAATGTTAATGTTGAAATGGAACGAAGAAAAGAAGGGAAAAAGACTAATTTAATTTCCCAGGAGGGAAAAGGGTTCCAAACCAAACAATGAATAAGGATTCTTGCCTAAGTCAGGTATATGGCAGGCTTATGAGAGCTTTATCTGGGATTTTGATTTAAAATGTTAGAAAACTTAAGTAGTTTACACAGTTTGGATCTGTAATTTACCCAGCTTCAATATAGCCCAAAATCTGAAATTGTTTGATTCTTGTATTTAAAGTCATACTTCTCTTTGATTTTTTAAAGTTATTTGACTAGAGTAGATTTATTCTAAGGCAAACTTTATTAATATGTTCCATCGAACCCTTTTTTAAAACCAGAGACAAGTGTGCAGTGGAAACTACTTAACCTGTCTGTAGAAATACGTGATGTAAAGAGTAGAAGAACAGAACTCCAGATATCCCATACTGTACAGTTATGAGCTGTAGTATGATTTAAATGCCAATTTGTAGACTACATGTATTGTAGAAGAAAATAAATTGCTGTCTTCTTACATTTCCAAAAAAAGACTGTTTCCAAAGCTTTGCTGGAAACACCTACACAAAACTGACTCCACTTTGTTACTTCTACTTCCTTCTACTTCTGGGAAATGTTTCTTTTGCTGACCCAGCTGACTGGAATTTATGAGCTATAAGGTGACTATTTTAAATTAAAAAAAAGAAAAGTTTCTCAGAGGAAAGATATAATCAGAAGGTGAGGTTGTCTTATGTGACCTGCCTCCACATGTTGTTTTGAAAAAAAGTGTATGTTATAAACTAAAACTTCTGTGACCAATATCCCATGAACTGCATTAATGTCTGATTCATTATGACTGCTTTAGTTAGATTGCACTAGTATCATTTTGAAAATGAACTTGCAACTCTCAGAGGAGAAAAAAATACACAAGTATGGAGAAAACTATTAAGTTTTAAACTGGTTTCCTTGTTCTGGTAAATAGCTATTCCAAATTCTTTGTCTTATTTGAATTTGCTATTTACTGTAAACCTCTAACAGTTTGCAGGCTTGGAAGGAGATAACTGCTTTTGCTTATTTATCCACCCATGAGGGATAGTCCCAGATCCTCATAACTTGTAAATTTTGGCATTAACTGAGAGAAGAAAAAAATATCCTTGCCCAGACAAAGTAAAATAAATTAAAAAATGCAAGTGGTGTTTTGATCCCAATAGATGGACACATCAGAAATGTCTGATGAAAATATTTGCTGATTATTTTGTACAATGTAAAAAAATCTGGGAGGAAAGTTATGGAGGTTTGATATAGGACTGTCCCCTAGCAATGGGTAGGACAGGGCTGCATAGATATGCAAAGGAACACGTATTTTACTTCTCTGACAAGATGCTAAAAATTCTAAATGTGTGTTTGTGTGTATATATATCTATGTCTATGTGTGTACAGAGAGGAGAGAGAATTTCCACAAAGCAGACATTTCCTGGTCCCCTTCAGAGCCTCACACCTTTTGTCTGCTCTTTTGCTGTTTACACAGGGAGAACGTGGCTTGTGTGCACTCCCAGCACTAGAAGGACCAGGCACACGAAACCTTTCTAGGTGATGCCAAGGTGAACAGCCACCTGTGAGCTGGTCTGGAACAGGTAAAACAGGATTCTGCACGAGGAGCATGTGAGAGAGCTCCCCAGACTACAAAAAGTGTCAGGTGGGTTTGTTTTAGATGATTCAATCTGAAGAAATAAAGAAATAAAAATTCATCCTTGGGCTCAAGTGTCAGACAGAGATGAGACTGTTATGCTGCATAACCTGATGACTCTAGGCTGGTTGCAAGACCCATTGGCTGAAGTTCAGTGTTGAACTGAAGCTGTACAGTTACAAAAGCTAAAATGTGACTTGAAGATGTGTCCCAGACCCAGGTTTATCTATGTGATAGGTAAAGGAACAGGTATGGCACACATTTTTTGTTATCTCCTAATTGCACAGCTAGGAAAATCAGCCTTTCACAGACCTTTCCATCTGGAGAATAAGGCCAGAAAAAGATGATGTGTCAATGATATATTTGTTAAGCAGGCTACCAGTGAGCCAGTTGCTCATTTCTTCTGATATATCCATAAGACCTCATCTTCTATAACTTGTCATTACTCTGCTGATGCTGATTTGGAGGGCACTGCAAGCATTCAATCCAGATGAATGAGGATCTAGCCTGTGTTGCTACTTGTATGACTTTTCTATGTCCCTCCATCTTGTTGTTTCTTGGTGAGCTGTTTGCTGCTGCCTATCAGATAGAACCAGGAGCACAGCTCTGCAGACTCTGCCATACTGCCTGTGTTACACTGATTGCCAGAGGCTTTGGGGATCATCAGTGTGCAAAAGTCTTGCAAGCTTATAATCTAAGCAGAATCCAAATATAATACAGAGTAGAATATGGCTTATTATAGGGAAAGACTGCTGCAGGAGGAGGTGAGAGGTGCTCACTGAGCTGAGCCAAAATCTAGCAACAGGTACTGCAATATTTCTGTCATCCTACTTACTTGCTTAAGGATCAGGTCCCAGGTTTGAATTACGAAGGCTTAACAGTTGCTTTTTGCAAAAATGTTCAAGGTACCTGCCGAAACACTTCCAGTTTATTGATCTGCCCACTACATGTAGCGAGTTTACCCTTCACAAAAGGAGAGTGGCACATTTCTGTGCTCCGTGTGTGGGTAGAGGGACCTGCTGTCCTCCTTTTGTAACCCATGACACTTCAGAGCAGCAGCCCTTCAGTCTGTCAGACAGCTGATAGGAAATCTTACAGCCATAGCAAAGGGACAGACCACGTCCGCACTGGGGCGCGGTCCCAAAGGGCTTATTCCTTTCTGCCAAGGCAGGTACACTGCAGGAGGAAAAGCACCTATGACCAGTTCTGCCCCAGGCACGTATGCATAAATCCTGTTAATGTTAAAAAGACCTGGCCCTCTACCATGGATCACTCACTATTTTTGTGGCATTTAACTGTAATCTCAGATAACATCAGTGGGAAAAGTGGATTTCTGCATTTTGACAGCTCCATTCTCTGCAAATTAACCATAGTCTGAAGTGTGTCTTTGCAATACTATCACCGTTCTGGAATACCTTATTGTGTAAAGCTACTGAATCTGCAAACCTTGATGATCAGACTTGTTTGCAGGGATCACACAAATCAGCCCAACCTTGCTAAATAAAGTTGAGGAGTTAACATGCAGGGGACTTAAATGTAGCACAGCAGCAAAAGTAAGTCAAATCCACCCTTTCAGGGAGCATCATAATTCCTGAAGTATTTTAGTGAAGTTTGATATAGCAGGTTTGCCACAATGTCTGAATGCTTTGGACTTGAATATCATCAGACTGAAGATAGGTGCTTTCAGCAGGTAGCTTTGCCCCTTGTGTTTCTCTGGTCTGTATCCCACTTGTGCCTGTTCTCCAACATTTAACACTCCTAAATGGGGTGTTGGACCATGACCAGACTGAAAGTCCCTCAGTCCCAGTTCATTAGCTTTACTTACAAGTAAACAAGGTGTCACCGCTGTGGTGATCACAAGCAGTTACAACTTTATCTGTGAGAAGCCAACCTGCAGGGCCCAAATTTAAGGTACTGCTCTCATCCTCTGTGCTTTCTCACTGCAGCTGAGCCTACTGGGCTCAGGGCTGGCACAGCACTGGGATGCCCTCTCCTCCCTCTGTCCCTGCTCAGAGGCACCCAGCCGAGGGCAGAAGCTGGTTCAGCCTTGTGCCTGCCACCCGCTTGTGAGTCAGCAGCCAAAGACTGCTCTAGGGTGTGATTCCTTAGGAACTACACGTTACCAAAGCCCAGCAAGGGCTGGCAAAGGACAGCTTTTGTCTCCACTTTAAAGTGCCCTGTTCCTTTACAGCTGCGTATCAGCCAGGCAGAGGCATAACTTTCCATCTCGATGTATGAAGTATGCTAAATGCAAGAAGTAAGGAAGATAAGCCTGTTGATAAGGTAGGCGGAAACTCATCTGTATAGAGTGCTGAGAGGGAGTTTTAAAAAACCATGAGTGAAAAGAGAGCAAGGCTTATGAGTAATTTTAAGGAAAAGTAGACCTTTTAGCTAAATGGCATTTTACACTGTGTTTTTTTTTTTTTTAACTTTATATTGATTAGCATTGCTAACGGGTTCAGGTGTATTTTTGCAGTTGATTTGGTTACTGAGAGGGAATTTGTTTTGAAAACAAAGCTCTAGTCTTTGATAAGTTTTCCTAGACTTGTAATATTATTTTTTTTCCCTACTGTGACTTCAAAAACAGTGGAATTTGAGTGCTTAAGAGATTTTACCCCCTTCTTTTAAAGAAAAACAGATAATCAAATACTGGCTATTCTTAAACAATAAATTTAGGTTCTTCATAATGAATGTCCTAAAATTCTCCCAAATTTCTTTTGTTTTATGCCTGAGAAAATAGTGGAGCTATTACATAGCTATGAGAATTTTTAAAGCTGTTTTCCTGTGCAGGGATGGGATGCGTATTTCAGGAAGCTTTAACTCAGTAGGAAAGGCGGTTCTTTTGTTAGATTGTCGGTACAAAATGTTCAGGTAGCACTGAGTAACTCAATTAATCTTGTTCTCGCATGTCCTAAAAGGCCCAGAGGAAAAGCTGACAAAGATTTTCTGGAGGTGTCTCTGGTCTGCTGTTCCAAGCATATTTATTAACATGGGTGTATTTATCCCTTCTGTTTGTGTTTTCACTATTCACATTGAAAACAAGACAAATACATCTGGAAGTCTATAAATGAACCTGGAGACCTAAGATGCTCCTTTTAATTTTTTCTTAATGATTGCACATTATCAGAGGCCAGATAAAAGTCATATGATTGATGTTACTCACTATGCTGATACTTCAATCTTAGAAAATCATGTGTGAACATAGAGATTTCTTTTACTCAGCTAACTGTCTTCTAGTTTCTAAGAAAATATGTACAGCTGTTTAAGATAAAAGTCTACCCCCATCTTAGGAGACAGCATCTGTAAGATTACATGCAGACAGTTAAAAGAAGAATTCTAATGGCTAACTATTTGAACATTTCTGTCATTACGGCTATTTGCTATTATTACACTAAGAAGGCTGCTTAGGATACTGAGTAATGGAAAATGAATAGCTGAAAGTATAGCATGTGTTTCAACCTTTGCTCTTTTTGTTATATGATTCTGATCACAATACCACTACTAAGCTCTTTGTTTTCATCAGCACCTTAATAGTCAAGCTCCTATTGAATTACTCTTTATTTGCACACATATTTTAAAAATAATCTAATAATGAAGCTTAAATGTCATGCAAAACCTTTCTTTGTAGTATAAGTTTCAAACGTTTAGCCTTTGCCATTCAATCAGTGCAGATGAGACAGTTTAGCAATGTAAGGTACACACACATGCACTTCCACATCCTGCCCAACAAAGTTTACAATCAAAATAATAAACAGAGACAAAATTATCAGTGTATACAAAAAAAATTGACTCTGTTTTCTCCTTACTATTTTGTAGGTAGTTTCTCAGCCACAAACAAAGTTAGCTGCTTGTACTTTCTGATTATTTTTGTGAAAGAAACGCCGTCCATGGTGTGATCACAGACATGAAGTCTCATCTGGATAGGAGAAATCCTTACTCTCCAGTACATGGGACAGTATCTGTGGCAGATGAAATACCCTGTGGCTTTGATACGTTCGATACTTTGAAATAAAGTATTTTTCTGTAAATGTTATAGCTCTGCAAAACCCAACAAAAATCACATTAGCAAAATCACATTAGCAAAAATTATTTTTCTCCTTAATTTTCTTGGAACAATAATAATATCAGCTCTTTTGTCACTGAACCAGAAACACATTAAGAATTCATAAAGTAGTTTCCAAGAAGCAACAAACCACACTGAATTTAATTCATAAGAACTTTTCATATGAAAGAGAAGTGAAAAAACATACCTTGACTGAAAATTCACGACTGAGCAGATGCAAATGACTGAAGTGCAACACGTCTCTGAGAACAGCTCCTTCTCTAGTATGAATGAGTCTAACTTATGGTTTTACTGCCCCTCCCTGAACACAGCAGACTCATCCCTCTGTTGATGACGTCATATTCCTGGATTTTCTCCCATGCTATATTTTAAAAACAATGTTTATCTACTGTATCCAGTATGAGACCACTGATATTTTAATATGGGTGGCAAAAAAAACACAAACACAGCTAAGATACTGATGTTCCCCAGCATGTGTATAAAACAGTCATGTGTTTGTACAACAGCTTCCAGAATTGTGCATGAGCTTGCACGCACAAACACACGGCTCTTATCCTGATTTGGGGTAATGACAAGAGTATTTTTTATTTTACTGGTGTTAGAGCTAAACAAGTCAGTTTTCTAGAGGACTTGGATCTTTAAAACAGAAAAGATCAAATAACTCGTTTACAGTCTAAGATATCTTCTTTTCCATGGGAAAAAATTTACTGTTTGTATTCTGGAAGACACTGCTCTTCCTCTCTGACTACTTGGTCTGCTGAGAACAAGCACAGAATCCAAATACCACTTAAAGATTTAAATAGGACCAAAATTTCTTCGAGGTTACAGATGAAGTCTCTATATGAATCAGAATTATAGGCAAACACCATAACATACCATTTTACTTACTGCATTGACTTTTATTCAGGATGTCAGGTAATTAACAGAGAACGAATTTTAGACTGCTTATTAAATGCATAGCTGATTTTTCCTCTAATATTTATGGAATTAAACTGAAATCTGAAATGGCAACCATGGTTAGAGAATTCCACACAAAGGACACATCTTCATTCAAAGGAGAAGTGAACAGAGAAAAGAACAGTCCACTCCCTTAGTTTGCCACAAAATTCTAATTCCGAAAGTGAACAATTCAGGAAAAATGCTGGTCTATATAGTGACCAGTGGTATCTACCAGTGAACATATTTGGCTCCCACTCTCCACTGGTTTGTCATTTACAGTTCTAGTGCAATACACTTTCTTGGTGTGTATTCTGACAGGAATCACTGCTTTGCTTTTCAGTCATTTTCTTTTTCTTTCTCTTTCTCGGAATCTGTCATAATGGCTGCTTGGTACATTTTCTGTCTTTATTGGAACTAGTTGAGTCATGCTCTACTATCAGCAATACCTCCCCCTGGTCTGTCCCTGACTTCCCTGCACCAGTTCCAGTTTGGTTGAATAATCTTGAGACTCACAGTCTCAAAGATCTTCATTCCACATTTTTTTTTCAGTTCTATTTTTAACTCCTTATGCACTTGAATAAAAATGTTATGACCATCTCTAGATTTTTGTTTTTTGGCTGGTCATGGATTTAATACTAAATATTAACATAATTTTGCAAATAGAGTGCCTCAAAACTCTGTTTTGATTTTAAGACACATTTTATGTGTTTATAGGAGGGACACTGCTGCCTCATTTGTAATGATGTAATAAAACCCAGCTATAATCAGATCTACTCAGCTGCACCTGAGGAATATGGATAACTTCTGGAAGAGCAGGTGAGGAGTATTCTACAGCGGTTTCAGGAGGCTGAGGCTGATGTTGCCAGCAGCCAGTCTGTTTGGAGCTCCATGGAGGCTTACTGAATGGTGAAATAAATGGATGCAGTCACCTCAAAGGCTTTAGAAAGGCAAAGCTCTGCAAGGCAGGAGCTATTAGTCTATACACACAACCAGGGCTGCCCTATTCCAAGTGCAGAATCCAGCACTTTCCCTTGTTGAACTTCATCCAATTGGTGATGCTCCCTCTCTCTAATTTGTCGACGTCTCTCTGCAGGGCCTCTCTGCCCTTGGGGGAGTCAACAGCTCATCCCAATTTAGTGTTGGCAACACTTAGTATCCCTTCCAGTCCTGTGTTCAAGTCATTAATAAAGGTGTTGAAGAGCACAGGGCTGAGGATGGAGCCCTGTGGAACCCCACTGGTGACAGGTCACCAGTCTGATGTCCCCCCCTTCACTGTAACCCTTTGTACTCAACCCATGAGCCAGGTTCTTACCCAGTGCACCACTCAATTATCCAGCTATGGGATGGACATTTTGTTCAGAAGGATGTTGTGAAAGTAGCAAAAGCTTTGCTGAAGTCCCAAAAGATTACACCTGCTGGCTTTTCTAGATCAAGTAGGTGGGTTAACCTGTTGTAGAAGGAAATCAGGTTTGATAAGCAGGACTTTCCTCTTGTGAAGTCGTGCTGGCTGTAACCAAGGACTGTATTGTCTTTCAGGTGTTTTTCAATACCTTCCAGAATAATCTTCTCCATAACTTTACCAGGCACTGAAGTGAGAGTGACAGGCCTGTAATTTCTGAAATCCTCCTTCTTGCCCGTCTTGAAAATCGTGACAAAATTCACCAACTTCCAGTCAGGTCCAGATTCCCAAGATCGCTTGAAAAGCATTGAGAAAGGCTTTGCAATCGCCTCAGCCAGCTCTTTGAAGATTCTAGGATGAACCCCATCAGGCCCCATAGATTTACAAGGAGTTGGAACAGCAGATCCCACACAAGTTCCACGTTGACTGGGGCTTGATCATTCTCACAGTCGTGGTCCTCCAGCTCAGGACACTGAGACCCCCTTAGTCAATCACTGGTGCTGAAGACAGGTAAAGAATGCATGAAACACCTCTGCCATGTCCCTGTTCCTGTTTTTGAGGTGGCCATCCTCACCCTGGAATGGGTTGATGTTGTTTTTACACTATTGCCATTAATATATTTGAAAAAACTTTTCATTGTCCACCACATTTCTGGCAGCTTCAACACCAGTTGAGCTTTGGCCACATGAATTTTCTCCCTACAGTGGTGAACAGCATCTCTGTATTCCTCCTATGTCACCTGACCTTGCTTCCACTGAGCATACACTCCGGGTTACGTGGGAGCATTGCTGCTCAGTTAACATTTGTCTAGGGAACAGAAAGAGATGTATGTGAACATTTGACTCTGTTAAGACAACAAACAGTGAGTAAATAGTAAGTATAAGGGGACAATTGGTTGCCTAGGTAGTTGCTCAGGACTATTGCAAGCACTTTCTAGGAGAGAAAAATCTTACCATGTAATTTTACTTATTGATTTCTGACCTTTTCCAAGTATGTTTTGCTCTTTTCAGCCTACCAAGTTTGCATTCCAGATTTGGAAGAAGGAAGCAGTCCTTGGCTTTTTGACAGGGTCTTAGAACTTTGATTGTTGGTGTTTGAGCAGGAGTCCCCAGTCCCCACGTGAAGAGGTGACTTGCACTGTTGGCCATGCAAGTTATCTGAAGCTACATTCAGGTAAGTGCTGCTCTTCAAACGCCTGTGTGTATGTACACACTGATCATTCTCCTAGAAGAAGCTATTTTTGCAGCTAAGTCTGTGTATTACTTCCCCTGCACACTCAGTGTTTTTCCAAGACTCACTGATTGAAATTAGTAGCTGAAGATATTTGGGTAACTTTCTCTAAAGAGGATGCTGATTAATTTCCTTTTCCCTGCCCTGAACTGATCTGATTCTCCTAAATAAATTATATTACCACAGTTTTATAGCAGTTGTATAGTTTTTGTATCATCACTGAGCCTTAATTTCTTGAGATGTCTTCTGCTTTAAACAACCATCCATTTTGGTCGGTTATATTCTTCTAGAATGAGAACAGCTCTTTTATCCCCTATATGTTTCTGGCCCTTCAATGTGTTGCATTAATTTTAAAACCTCCTTTCAGTAATTTGTAAATACACAGTTTTTTACTTTACCCAAGTTAAGAATTATGGTACTTATTGTAAGGGGGATTGAATTAATCAGGATCTAGAATGTGTATGAGCTACTGAAGCACTGTACAATCAGTTCAGTTCTAAAAGACCTCTAAGGAGGTAAAGAGTGACTACAGATGCACAGAATATCAACAGAGAAGCAAAGACAATGCTGATGGAAGTAGTTGTGGCTTACTTACCAGGAGAAAACCACTTTTGTTCAAAAACTGGATCTTCTATACATTGTATTGTAGAAATATGCAGCCAGAATTAAAATTCTTCAGTTCTGTGCAAGGGGTAGCATTCATCTTTGTAAGTAGCCAAGTGGATCTCATGCTATCCCTTTGCAAGCATGTACAGAAAACCACTAGGAGAAATGAATGTTGTGGTGCTCTTTTAGCTGTAAAAGTCAGATGAGTAGCCAGAAGTTGAATCTCATCTCTGGATGAGATGAGGGAAATGACACTAGAATGAACAGAGAAGGCTTTTCTGTACCTTTTATAGGTCTGCTTAGGGTGCAGCAGGAAATGCTGCTGGGATGAGAATGATTTTTATCTGTACAGCCAGAAGCATTGGAAGGAATATCATTGTAACCACAATATTTGGCCCAGCTTCTTCTCTAGCATTAATCACAGTTTGGCTGCACCTCCAAGGAAGAGGTGACTACCAAGGAGCTGTCAGTCCAATATTATGTACACTTATCCTCACGGCAAAGCCAGGCATATCTCTGCTGCTGAGTGGTAACTCTATAGCTCTTCATCAAAGGTACAAACAAACAGCCGCAGAATTGCCTCTCTTTCTTGCTTCCTGGACATCTTCATCTTACCAAGCTTCTCCTAAGGGTGCCACTGCATGCTAATGTATGGGATTAGCTCTGACGTACAGTGCCACAGGGTGTTACTGTTTAGGTTTTTCCTTTTCTGCTGTTTTGCATCAAATGTTTTTCCTTTTTTCCTTTGTAGATATTGGGTGTGATTAATTGCAACCAGATAGCACCAGGAAAAAGATTCAACATCCCCTAAGAACAAACAACAGAAAACCCCCCTAACTGATGTCCTGGATTATGCACCTATCCTCACAGTTACTGAAATCCTGTAAACAATGTTACAGATGTACTTCAAATTAAGTTCCCCCATTCAGGAAGGAAATTTGCTGGTTCTCCTCATTAAAATCAGACTCTTTTTTGCTCTTATTGAAAGCGCTCAGATTGCTGAGTTCCTCTGTGTCCTGAGAGAACTTTGCAAAGGAAGCCTGCTGCTGTTTGTATCCAACCCTGCTGTTTGTATCATGCAAGCATAGAAGTTATGATGCACAAGCTAAGCAAACATCCTATTTCTGAAATATCCTTTGGATTGGACATGCCCAAGTTAACTGTTGTAGTTCAACATGATGTCACTTTCTGCTAGAGATTAAGGAGACTTTCATTTTTTGTGTGCCTCCTCAGTTGCACTGGGCTTTGTTAAAATTGCCAGTGCACATTGTTCCCTTCCTGATCTCCTCAGGCAAAATTCCACCAGTTGGTTCATTTTTTAGCTCTTTTGTGCTAGTCTGTTTAGTTCCACTAAGAGAGACATAGTGCAAACACAGGAACCAAGGTCTCTTGGGTGCGTGAGTATGAAGTGCAGCAATAACCATTTAAGTTAGCTGATGAAAATTGTATCTGTGAGAATGGCTGTGGTAATAGAGGTTATGAGTGCCCAAATATGAGGGTAGCTGTATGATCTGCCCTTTACTAGTGGAAGCGATAGCAGTGAAGCAATGTGGCACAGTAGGGACTGTCAGAATTTGGCAATTTGGTAGGGCAAAAATAAGACAGCCATGTCCCCTGGCTCTTTGTAGCCTGCCTTCCCTGTGGGTGGTGATGGGTGGATGAAAATGTCTTGTTCTCATATCATATTCTTAAATGGCAGTGTGGAGCATTTTCTGCACAAACTCAAATAACCTGTGCTTTCTGTGAAAATCTGCCAAAACAAAGACTGCTGTGATTGCAGTTGGGATGCTGTGGTGATTGGACTGTTTATATTTTATTTATTATTTTTATTTTGAAAACTAATGGATTTTCAGTCAAAAGCAGCCCTATGCCCCAGGGAACAATACATTCTGTTTATGTCTGGGTCTTGTACTGTTTATATGAAAACTCTCCTGACTTCCCAGATTTGGTGAACTGCTGCAGTCTTTATAGACATTTAGGTCCATACAGGCTGAACCAAAGTGAAATTAAGGTTTAGGTACAAATATTGTAATGCAAGTTATCTGCACTTTGAAGGCAGTTGATGTTTTTGCAGTATACACCATAAAAGAGTTTATTTTATTGGCAACTTATTTTTGTAACTTTCCACAGGTAATTTTATTCTGATGCTTTTTGTTTTGCTCTCATCAGCACGTAGGTACTGTTGTCTCCTTATGGCACTGTTTTGCTGACAGGGGGACACTGCAATGCTGATTGATGCACTCTACTAAACTTTGCAGTGTCACACACTGATCCTTTAGGTGATGAAAAGGCACAGCTCCTCTTGTTGACTTGTTCTTCGGAGCTGCATTTAAATGACACAGTCTCAAGCTGAAATTGTAAGATATATTGCAGTTCCAGACAAACTGACTATACTCAGGAGCTGTCAGCACTGGGTTTATCCACACACCTACCAAGTGTTAACAAAAATCACTTATAGGAGAAGGGATGGATCTGACTTTTATAACACTTCCAAAGCAGTTTGTTTAGTAGAGGATTTTGAAATTAATCCAGAGGTGTTTTCCTGGAAGGATGGAATTGATTAGTGCTAAAATCAAGTGTGGAAAACGGAACCTTCAAGTGGGCACTTTGTTGAGCCAGAAGAGTGACAGGGGATTTTTCTCTTGGCAGCAGGGTGGTCATGACCTGCTCAAGGGCTTGAACCACAGGCTGACCCAGGCCCTGTATGCAGGGAACAGAGGAATGAGTGGTTTAAACCTTTTCTGTGTCAGTAATGCAATTAAAATTAAACAGATGTGGCCATCATAACTTAGCAATATCCAAATTATCTTTCTAAAGATATGTAAGGCAAGGATTTGATGATCACAGTAACTAAATCCTAATAGTAGTAGGTCCAAGTAGTTCTGGAGCTTCAATATGAAAATTGTTATCTTTGTAAAGTTCTTATAGCAACAATTGGCTGGCAGGGACTAATTCCTGCTACAAATTGTGATATGTGTGAATTATTTTCAGCTTTTTCTCAGTGTCCAGTAACAGCCCCTGCAATAGCATGCTTGATTTCATTCTAAGCATTTATTGTCTTCTGGGGGAGGGTGGGGAAAGGGACACAAAACCTTTGGATTGCAAGAAAACTCTGTGAGACTGGAGAAGGGAGAGTTTATTTTTGTTTCTGGATAATGTGACTCTTTGGTTTCATATTCATAATCTCCTAGAAACCTGTGTCCAAGTAGTCCGATGGAGATTATTCGCATGTGACATTGAGGATGACGAATGCTGTGCTGTTTTCTTGGTTTGGGCATCTTTTGGCTACAGAGTACATTCTTGTTTCAATAACAAGCATGGCACTGGGCTATAAACTCACTAAACCACTCCCCTCTACCAGAGCACAGGCCCACAGCTAGGGAGTCACACCTGCCATGATCTGGGTATGAGCAGAGCATTCTTCAGCGTTTACCAGCTTTACCGGTGTTAATTTTGCCATGTCTGTTGTTGCATGTCATGCTTAATCCCTGCTCTGTTGTTCCTTTTGCTCCGTTTACAAACATGTCTTTGCATTTATATTTGTTTCGTTCCAACCTTAATAGCGCTGTTGCAACCCTCTCCAGGGCTAAGGTGACAAAGAGTAGAACTGAGCTAATAAAGTGGAACCATAGCCTTCTCATTTGGCTGAAATGAGATATTAAAATCCTCTGTCCTGAAGGTGTGTGCCCTAACTCTAGCAGAAAAGTGATTTACTAAATATTCTTTGTGAGCAATTGTAGAAAAAAATGTGTTTCCACTCCTTACTATAATACCACAGGGCTTGCTTATTTATTTATTTATGAGAATTAATTGGCTACAGAAACCAAATAATTGCTCTTGTGTATTTTTCCACACCAAGTGGTAGGTAGTAATGACAGATAGGACAGCAAAGAAGAATACTGGATGAAACAGTGAAGTAGTGAGATTAAAGGTATTGTAGGAGCAAGAGAAAATAAGCAAATGCACCTTGATACCATTTTGTTGCCTTTCCCCTGTCTAACCATGGTCTGCTTCACAGCAGTGAAGATCGTATTTGCCCAAAGTCAAACAATACATAATGTATTGTCTATTTCTTTTTTCACTGCTACCCAGAATGAGTAGACAAGGAAAATTAAGGCTAGCATTTACTCTTATCCACCTTGATTTCAAGTGAGACCACAATAGATTTAAATTGTTTATTGATTCAGCATTCTTTTTTAATGCCTGTAGCTAAATGCTTATTGGGTGGACAATCCATATTAACCACAGCAGGAGAACCACAGGGAAAGAGGATCTGATAAACTGCATTCTGCTTATCTTCACTTTCGTCCTGAGAGTACTGTGGAGAAAATTAAATTGTTTCCAAGCACATGAATAAGAAAGTGGTTGGGATTACTCAGCACACACGTACCAAGGTCAAATGATGCCTGATGATCTGGATTGCCTTCTCTGATGAAATGGCAGCTGGCTGGGTGGAAAAGGGAGAGTAGTAAATGTTATCTTGACTTTATCAGGTTGTTTGATCCTAATTCTATGAACTATATTCTTATAAATGAACTGGGTAAGTATAGACCGGTTGAGGGAGCTACAGAGTACATGAAAAACTGGATAGGCCACCTGGCTTGGAAGGTAACGGGCAGTAATTCAATGCCAGTTTTTGTCACTGCTTAATGTGTTCATGAACAATGTGAATGATAGAAAAGTGCTCCTGCCAAGCTTAAGGAAGACACCAAGCTGTGACAGGGGGCAAGGGACAGGATACTGATAAAGGGAAGAGAGACCTCAAAAGTCTAGAGGAGCTGGCTGATGGAAAACTTGTCCAATTCAACAAAGATATGAGCATCTGGGGTGAACAGCCCCATTCTCAGTACAGGCTGTAGGTGGGCTAGTCAGGTAACAGCCCTGCAGAAGGTCTCAAGGGTCCTAGTGAGCAGCAGGTCCAACACGAATCAGCAGTGTGTTCTTTAACAATTAAGTCTTGCAGCATACTGGTCAATGAGTAAGAACATAACCAGCAAGTTGATGCAATTTTTCTCCTCTGCTCTGCAATTTTGAGTCTGCCTTTAGAGTAATATCTCCATTTCCACCCACTCCTACCCTTAAGAGAGATTTACAAACTGGAAGCTGGAAGAAGTCCAAAGAAGGCCCACTGAGATGACAAAGGAGCTGAAATATGTGACATTCTAAGAGGTGGCTGACAGAAGTGGTTTTCTTAATCCACAAGAAGAGGAGTTTGAAGGGGAATACTTGCCACGTTAAACAGTGTAGTGGGTGGTTGTTAGAAAATAGAAATCCAGATTCTTCTCAGGTGTCAATGCTAATGGACAAGAAGGAGGGGATAAGAAATGCATCATGGAAAGTTCCTATTTCCTATTGGGAAAAGATTTGTTGAAGAGTGGAACATGCCACACAGAGAGATTGCGAAGTTTCTGTCCTTGAAGATATTCAAAACTCATCTAGACAGAGCTCTGAGCAATCTGATCTTCTAACTTTGAAGTTATCTTGCCTTGAGCAGAGGGTTGAGCTAGCTGACCTTCAGACTATTTTTAACAAAATTCTGTCCTCCTGTGAAATTCTGGCAGTTCCAGAGATGAGGATCCTATGAAAATGTGAAAAGTTTTTTAGGAGTGCCTCCTTCGCAGACCTGGTGTCTGTGTGCATGTCTTCCAAGCACTGGAAGTTCTTACACCTTTGTCTGCCGTACTGTAGAAACATTCACTGAAGTTTTGTTCTCCGTGTAGGGAGCTGTATTCTGTAATGCAGTTATTTCTTCATCTTTTCTTTGAGAAGTTATAAAGATAGAGCTATGAAGCAAGTTTCTCACTATTTAACAATGCTTTTCTAAACCTTCTCTGATATACTATTGCTTTCCCCAGCTGGCCTCAGAACTGGACAAAGCACACTTTTGAAACAGAACTGGACCTCTTTCTTACCACTATCAAAGAAGAGCCATAACATTTCCTTTCTTCTTAGCCATCCCTCAACGAAGCATTCAAGGATTGCATTAACTAAGTGGCCAAAAGAAGCCCATAATTTCTTTTTGCCCAGGGTATAACAGAAAAATAAAGATGGAAAAAAATATCTAGATAATTTTGATCCCTTTTTGAAAACCTATTAACAAGAGATTTTTTCTGTTCACTGATGAAGATCTGAAAGTGAGAAAACTTGCTAGAAGTATAAATGTCCATTAGAGAATTATCACAGAAATCGTGGAAATCTGCTAGCCAGCTTTTAAGCAAAAGTAGATGTGACATAGTACCAATTTTTGGTATCATTGTTAGTCAGTTAATAACGTTGCCTGACATCAAGTTAAATAGCTTCTAGAACTCTGCTTTTGGATATTCTCCAGAAACTAAACAATCATCCTCCCCCTCCTCCCACCCAGGCCTCTTTTTCTGGAAAGATCAGCTTAGCATAAAACTGTGTTGATAAAGACCATTAGTAAAAATGAGCTATTCCATTATTTACAGACAGAGCCTTCCACTGGTAAAAGTGGTCATTTTCTTTCAGAGGCTAACTTTGGAAGAATAGGTCACTCTACACTTTCTGAGAGTGTTGATGCAAGTCAGAACAGGGAGAGGTTTCTAAAGGTCAGCAGAAATATTAGCCACAGCTTCTTTTTCTCTCCTGTCCCAACATTTCCCCTTTTTCCCAGCTTAGCTCTAGGATATTCTTTACAATCAAGGAGTAATTTCAGAGAGCTGGTGCAAGAATACTGATTTTACTGTTGAATACTGCATTTTTGCAGGAAATTCAGTATTCAACAGGAAATTCAATACTCAGCAGCATTTATTTATTATAAACTGAAATGATACATGCTTTCTGCCAAATTAAATTTCTAATTGGAAATGCACTTGAAGAAGAAATACAAACCCAGCTTTGGAAGATATGGAGTCAGAGTAATAGAATGGTTTGGAAAGGACCTTAAAGACCATGCAGTTCTAACCTCCTTGTCATGAGCAAGGGCACCTGTCACTAGACCAGGTTGCTCAAAGCCCCATCCAGCCTGGCCTTGAATACTTCCAGGGATGGAACATCTAAAACTTCTCTGGGCAACCTGTTCCAGTGCCTTTCCCCCCTTGCAATAAAGAATTCCTCCCTAATATCTAGTCTAAACCTCCACTTTTTCAATTTAAAGCCACTCCCCCTTGTCCTATCTCTACATGTACTAGTTTTAGGAATAAACCTGTTCTTTTTTCATGATTTAATCTGTATGAGTAGCAAACTTGGGCATTTCTAAACATCAAACTCACTATTTTTTTATTTTTTAAAAGCTGATTATCAACTGTCCTGCCCTTTCACCAGTTTCTTTCTGGTCACTCCTCTCTTCCTTAATGAAATATGAATAACTTATCAACTTTGTGATCAGCTGTAATTACAAAAATATGTGCAAACATAAACACATACAAGACAAATCACAACTGAACTGCAGGAAGGATTGTTTGAAGCATAAAGATGAGAAGATGTGTTAATCTCTTTACATTTTCCCTTTATGGGTCTCTTTGGAAAAAAAAGCTGCTTGAGTTGTTTTACTGTTGCTTGTTCTTATATTTTAGCAGAGCTCAGAATGTGAGGAGCCTTTTGACTGTGGTATGAGAGGTACCCTTAGAAGGAATAAATATGCTGGCTGCAGTCTGGTCTGTCTTGCTGGGTGCTGACATAGATAAACACCTTCCCTGTTTTGCCTTCTGGCTGTGGAAGGGCAGGGAAAGGGACTATCCCTTTTTTCCTCTGATGGTGAGGGGATGGCAGCTATGAAGGGATGTGTTGGCAAGCAGATACGGCAATACTACACCTAACTGCTGCTACAGCAGTGAGTGGAATGATACATGGTACCTCAGGGGAGGATGGGATTTTTCTTAAAAGAAACATAAACAAAAACCCCACATTTCTTCCCTTTAGAGTTCATGGCCTTCATACAAACGCAGCAGTATTGCCCTAATTCTATGATATTTGAGAGCTTTAATAACCCGCTCTACAATCTATAGACGATCCAGGGAAATGTCTCAGATCTTCTCAGTCCAAGTGTGGAGACTCTAGAAGTCTTTTATCTATGGGGAAGTGTGTGTAATGTTTCCCTTGTGCTTTTTGCTTTTTACAAGTAACTGGAGCGCCTCATGCCAAATACTAGAATATCTAGTGTGCCTCTGTTTGTGTGTCTGTCTGTGCATGTCTAAAGAAATTTTAGCTGATTCTTCACAAGCATAAAGGTGTTATAAAATGCTGGCACATCATATCTGCCTTGATATTTCATCACTAAATATTGCAGTTTCTCTGTATTAGTCTGGTTTTACCAGAGTTGTAGTTCTCCTCTCTAAAGTTTTATTTCTCTTCAGCTCTGCATGATGCCATCTCCAGTTCAGCCTTTGCTCAGAGTATTTAATTTCCCTAATGATTTCCATTAACTTCTTTAGGTTCACATCTGTTTATTGTATTCATGTTTTAGCATTTGGATAATTCTGTCAAATAAAAGTTTCTAAATGATTTCCACAGTAGCTTTCTCTGACCCAGTCAAACAACTTTTACTGAAAATAGTGAGAATACTGGGTCTATTGATGACTGTGGGATACTCTCATGCATGAATTGTGTGTGGATGTGCAATTTTATAAAGCAGGGAAAAATCAAAACCTCTTATATTGTCTGGGAAGTATTGGCTGAGTTACATCTTTTTTGTCATGAGTTTAAATCAGGAGAATTCCAATGATCCAATCTTAGCTACAGAATTAGTCAACAATTTATGTCTAAAGGACTATATAGGTGTAATCGAGCCTTTACATGACTTTGTCACATAGGATTAAGGACGGAAAAATCATATATTTAATTATGTGAATAAAATTAATTATTTATTTAAATGTATGATTATAATGATTAGACTAAAATAT
Source organism: Monarcha castaneiventris obscurior (assembly GCA_026261815.1). NCBI lineage: Eukaryota > Metazoa > Chordata > Aves > Passeriformes > Monarchidae > Monarcha > Monarcha castaneiventris. The sequence goes on from JAMPIT010000894.1 coordinate 14,246,746, forward strand.
ATTAATCAGTATTATTCACTCCACTGTATAGATAGCTATAGCTACTAATACAGTGTACTGTTTATTGAAGCAACGTCCAAGCCATGATATCAAAGTTGGCAAAATAATTATTAAGTAGGGATTTATGTTACATACCCATACCAATGACCATGAGCAAATCTCTTTTGCCCAGCCTCAAGGAGTAACCTGGAGAGGGGTCTCCCCTCAAGGGAGGAATTTGCACACACACTCCAAGAGGTGATATGTTAGAATAACCTATGGTTTAAAAGTGGGGCAGGGGTTTCTCAGTATGAAGTGATTGTCAGTCATACGTCTCTAGGCCAGCTGTGTCAGCTCAGCACCTTTAGGTAAATTATCAGCATTACAACTCTTTGGTTGTTTATCAGGAGCTTTCTCTGCCACATGCTCGCTGGTGCCAGTTTCTGTCAGGAAAAGTTGTTGTTCCTCACAGTGTTTAACTTTCAGATTGATGAGTCAGACTGGTCTCAGCATTCTTCAACACCAAGGCAGTGTGACGCCCCTTCACCCAGCACTTGTAACTTCCGCAAATATTGTATAGTTTCAGCTCTTTTGCCTCCAGTTAGGCAGGGCATCATGCTACAAAAGCACCATATATGTGTACACATATGCAAAAAAGGAAAAGAAGGCAAGGCAGAGCAGGGAAAGACCCCTCAGTACACTGGAAGAAAGATACCTTATTAAAACTGAATTGCAGACCACCTCACTTCAGCTAGGTAAAGAAAAGGATCTACAGCTGCTTAGTCAACTATTCCCATCTAAACAGCAGTTTTATGAGATAAAATACAAGGCAGAGAGTATAGGGGTTTACAAGAGAAACATAAGATATTGTTTGAAAACATGTGACTATCCTGGGATTTATTAAGGAAACCACATATAGCAAGACAAAGGAATCATTCATTGTCGAGGCAGTGATAAAGCTTGAAGCAGAGTAGTGTTAAGTTTGGGCGGTCTGATCAATGGCCAAAAATCAGAGATCTGAAAAAATTGCCTGTACAGAAAAACTGAAGGAATTTGAGTTCTTTAATTTTAGGAAGAGAAGTCTGAACTCTCGGGTGAGTAAATGGTGTTTCAAAAAGACACAGGATATTCTCCCAATTTTAGGCTATCAATAAATCATGGATGTAAATTGCAGCAAAGAACAGGCCAAATATCAGAAAATTTCTTCTGGTAAAGACAGTGAAACACTGAATTTTTTTGTAGGAAGCTTTCATCCTTTTAGGAACAGCTATGTCTGATTGGCTGTGAGGAAAGAGGATTTTCTAGGTGATCTCTAGAGGTCCCCTCCAATCCCCTGACATAGCAATTCAAAGGCATTTGATTAGTTTACTATTTTATAGAAACAAAGAGAATGTAGGCTACTTGACCTAAAATCTGAAGCATCTTTAAAGGCTTTCAGCTGATCCTAGAGTGCTATGCCTCTATTAACTTATAAAGCTGGAATTAAGGGCAGTGGTAGGAAAACATTTTATTTTTTTAAGATGCTTAAAAATATTTTTAAAAAATTAAAAACTCCAGTAATTTTATTAAAATATAGGGACTAAATGACAATGTAAGTGAATTCTTCAGCATCCTTTTTCAAGCAGAAAGTAAGTTTATTCTGAGATACTGCATTTCCCACTTTAGCTCCTGTCTGTTCTAGCAGGGTTGAAGCTCTGACTGAGAGATGTGGTCTGACAATTGCTAGGGCTGCAATACACCCTTTTTCAAGCATCTTTCAGTATTGTTAAAACATGAGCATCTCCTCTAACCAGACAAATATTGTCATTTTCCACAATGACTTCTCTGTAAGGCAAAAATAAAATATACCCTGTTGTACCAGCTATTGAGGGAAACAAACATTTAGATGATAGTGTACATGAGGGCATCTGGAAGCCCTTTTGTAAGTCATGGAAAGGACCTGGATATGAGTGGTAGACGTGAACCAGATTGCCAGTTTTTTAGTAAGGGTAAGGAAAGCCTGTAGAAGTAATGTTTTAAAGAGCTGCCATTCCTTCTGACACTGATGTAATTTGTCCAGATGTATTTTTGTCACTTATTTAAGAAATAAGGAATCCTTTCTATTAAAATTGGAGATCTTACTTTTCTCCCGTCAATTATTCATATCCTCTGAGAATGTGGTAATCCCTGTGGAGAAATTACCTACAAGTGAAAATCAGCTTTGGGAGGTGGCATTGCTGCTGGAAAGGTGAGCGAAAGGAAACTATTTTTATCATTGGGGATAGCAAGATTTTCTCAAGTTGCAGCCACTGCTGTGATATCTGTGATCTTTCGTGTTTTTTCCCCACAATGGCTATTATCATGCACCTATTTTGTAATACAGGATATGTTACTGATAGCTTCTGTAGCTTTGGCTGTGTAAGCAGGTGGAACTAAACAGCAGGGGAGATTGCTCTGAAAATAATGTGCAGAGTAGCTTGTTTCTTAGGTGAAGTTGTATTTGAACACCATTATGACCCTCTCTCTGCATTCACTCGAGCTCTAGGATAGCCAGGTCACTCTAGCAACCATGACAAACTGTAGAAATCTTCTCTGAGATTGTCTCTTCCCCCCAGGCATGAAAGAGCTGCATCATTGATAATCTCTAGGCTGGACTGAGCTGAGGGTGCCCAGCAGGACTAACTCATGTTTCAGCAGGTTTTCACGAACATGGACGTCCCACAAATGTGGAGGAAATGGCTTTACTCCTCCCTTGTTTCCTATGACCACATCACTGCTATGCAAGCAAAAGCAACAATACCCCACCAAAGAAGGCCTTTTTGTAGCTAAAGCACTGAGGGTAATCTGCACCCTGTCTGAATCTACTGTAGGTCCTGCAAGACAGTCATTAATTCTCTTACTCTTTGTATTTCCTCTTGTATTTTTCTCCCTGTTGCAACATGCTGGATGATGCTGGAGTTCGTAGAAAGAGTGTGAATTTAACACTGACAAAAGTTGTGAGTAGTTTAGACATGTCTCCTGAACATGTAAAGCCTTGTGACAGAGAAGCTGCAGGCTTGGCCTTGTACCTTTTGGCAATGGCAAAGAAAAATCTACTGAATATGCAGAATATGCCAGTTGCCTGCCCAATGACCTTTGAGGGAATGATTAATAATGGACAGAAAGCAAGTTCACAAGGCTGTAGCTTTGGCTGTAGGCTACAGGCAACTGGTCTGAAACATACTTCGGATAGACATCTGCTATGACTGAGATGCTCAGAAAGGTGGCTGCATTTCAAATGAAGATGGTTGTAGTAATAAGTTCAGTTCTGGCATACTTACCCTCCTACTTTTGGATGCTAATTAGTGGGAGACAAATAATGCCTGAAAAATAACATCTGCTTAAGGACAAATAAAATTCAGGTCAATATATGAGTGCTTCAGAAGGATGCTTGCATCCTTCCTCTACCACCCCAGCAATTTGGGGTATGAAAGAAAGCACTGCTAGAACATACTTTTAACTGCACACACGTGGGGCTGAACAGATTTTTGTTTCCATTCAGCACATGATGCTCATGCTGTTTGATCTGGCTGTACCAATCTCAGGAGACTGAACGTGTGCCTCTCTCATTGTTGCACAGATGTTTTTTTGAATCTTGGGGGAAGAAGTTATTTTAGGACATGGTAGTTCTCCAGGTGAGACTGAATGAATTTACACACTAGTCATCTTGGCTTCCTCCTTCCCCTAGATGGTTATAACTAAATCATTTGTTCTTCCAGATCTTCACAATAGTTTGTAGACTCCATGATAAGGCTGTGATGAATCTGGAAGTTATAAGCAGTCAGTTCTTACATGTAAGAGCAGCTCTATCACTTCAGTCTGGGGCACCAAACCACTCTTACACAAATTGCAGAGTTTGTGTGGGAGAAACCTACCAAGTCCCTACTAAAAAAAAAAAAAAAAAGTGGTTCTGTTGGTTTCTGTCTATGTCAGTATTAAACTGGTTCATATTTCTGAGGCTGAATGATTTATAATGACCATAATAGTGCTGAGGGTAGAGATATAGCAATATAGCAAGCTCCATCTAAGCTGAAGGTAGAACCTGGTAGAACAGATTTCTTACTCCAATAAAAAAAGGTTTTAAACAAACCCCAAGCAATATAAGATATTAAGGTAAAACAAGATCAACTCTATTTACTTTTCTTCTAGCTGTGTGTGCAAATCTATCCTTCTCACTTCATAAGAATGTGCTCAGGAGAAGGGTATTAGGTAAAATAAGGACAGAGAAATAACAGTTACAGAGAGAATAGTATTTGGAGATGGATTTAATTGTCCAGTGTATAATAACTTCCTTTAAATGCTATCCATTTTGTTGGCTTATTGAGGAATATGTGAGATTTACATATGAATATGTGAGAAAGTGCCCTGTCCTATATTATCCTAATTTTAGCCATGTGTTAAGGACGGTAATGAAATTTTGGATCTTTCGGGTTATTGTTTTATGCCTGAGGCCCCACAAGTTTCCGGAACAAAACCCATTTAAAAGCAAAATCCCTTATCAAGGACGAAAGCACAGGGGTGTGCAGGGGTGGGTTTGTTGGACTAGATGTCCTTCAGAAGTCTATCCAACCCAGAATATTCTATAATTCTCTGAAATTGAATCCAAATCCAAGCCACATGATGACCAGAGCCAGGACCTGTCTGGCTGGGACATGTCTGCCCCAAGGCTGACGTTTGACATTCTGCCACTTATAGCTTATCAACTCCTTCAAATATCCTCATGCTTATTCCTGCTCCTGTAACAGACAGTGCTGCCTTCTGTTGTTCAGGAACAGCTGTTTGCAGCAAGTCTGACTGAAATATTTAGGAGAACTGGTCTGATTGAAGGGCTACAAAAACCATACATGGACAATTTATTTTAATTCCCTCTCCACATTGCAGCATGAGTGATCCAACAGCATTTGCCATCCCCTTGGCTGCCTCAATGCAAGAGTGCAGGGCAACATGAGGACTCTGCCCTTTCTTCCAGTTAGCAAGTTTAGTTACTGCAAATATCTTGGAGGGATGTAAGAACAGATTATTACGAGTGTAGATCAGGCCTCTAAAAAGCTATAGCTGCCTACAAGACATTGAAATAAACCATTTGGCTCACCTGTAACCACTGCTGCTACTGACTCCTCTGTTTCAAAGAGCTGTCAGGTAGCTCAGGTGTTTGCCTTAATGCTCTTCTGATGGTTGGGAGAACAGCACTAAAAAACAACACCACGACAACCTGTAAACATTGCTTTGGAGCAAACATGGGTGGAATTCATTCACCTCACAGAAGTACTGGGTCTTTTATTACAATCTCAAATTACAAGGGTTACTTTTTCACACAGCAGGTATTACCCTGAAAATTTGATAGTCTAAATCTCCGTGTTGCTACTGGATATGAATTTTTGTTGAAATATCTAATTCATGGTTAAATGGGGTTTGTACTTCTGAATGTACTAAAAATCAAGATACATACACAGATATATTTGCATGTACCCATATATGTGTTTGTATACATATTTTTATAAGCAAAAATACATTAGGTATAGGTTACATCTTTCTGATTTTATAGCCAGAAATGTAGGCATGCTCTGATTCTTTTGCTCTTATCACTTTTCTTTTACCATTAATTTGATCTTATTCCTGTCCTCTTCTAGTTGGACTTGATGCACAAAATCTAGAAAAACATCCTGAACATCTTTAAGAAGCGGATCGAACTTCAGCCTCTGAGTCTGCATGGAAAGTGATACTTCTGCCCACAACTTGTTCTGGTGACAAGTCTTAGAGTACAGCTGCAGTTGAAGCTGAAGCTGCACTTGCTAACCCAGCTCTAAGCCAGGAAAGATGCTTATACTGGTTAAAAAAGTGCTACTGCTGAACTGCTGAGTCCTGCTAAGGCATCTGAGCTTCCGGTTTGCCTGCATGTGTCTTCATTAAACACTGTGGTTTCAGTAGGTCTGAGCTCATAGGTGGGGGCGTTTGCCATAGCTTTTTCTGAGAGTAGTGTCATCCACGGGCTTCCTTGTAATTTTCTGGATGTTGGGGTCAGAGGTGGGTGAGGATGAATGTTTGAGTGAGAAGGGCTGAGAGGAATTTCTTTTGTTTTTGTTTATATTGCTCATGTTTATACAGATGACATAACCTCCTTTTGGAATTCGAAGAGAGCATTAGTGCAAATTGTGTATGTGTATAAATGTTTTCAGCTACCTCCAAACAGTAATTCAGTACTGATGTTCTGAGATAATGGAAAGTTGAGGTTTGCAGGCAACAGGAGATGGTATGCTTGCCCCATCAAGCACTGTTAGGTCACTAAAAGTTCAAGTCCTGAATGCAAAGGAGTGGCTTTCTAAGCAGCCTCTGCATGAGCAAAGAACCACAACAGTTTTGTCTCTCAGAGGCTGAGTTGCAGTCAGAACTTCTCCTTGCCCTTTGGCAGGGGCAGTTACTCAAACATCCTTCTTCATGAGTTTGCAAATTTCAGAGTGAAAGAAAGTGTTAGTAAGAATGTTATTGCCATTTAATTTTTTTTTTGTTTTTAATAAATGAGATCCTCTTCTGCTGGGAATATTTTTTTTTTGCTTTTTGAATAGAAAAGTAGATAGTTATTTTTCTTGGCTTCTATTTTAAAATGGTACCACTGAAAAAGGAATAACTTCAACAATGAATCAAAATACATTTTATTTACCCACAGATGGGGTTAAGGAGAAGAAAAATCTGGTATTTTTTTCATCTGAAGTGTCTGAGAAGACTTATATTAGCTTGAGTGAGGAACATGTGCATCAGCTTTGTCTTACCCATCCTATGGGGATAAAAAAGTTTCTTGTCAGTCACAGCTGGAACTGCTGCAGCTCATAGCAACTCCAGAAGTTAAACAAAAAAAATTGGATTAATAATAGATTGACTAGTGGTTAATTAATTGTGATCACCTGTTATTTCAACTTTTGTTCCTCCAGTTTTAAAGACAGAGGCAGACAAGAGTTATCTATCACCACTGATGAGCATATCAAACAGAGAACAGGTAATAACTTCTTTCACCATTCCAAGTGTGCCAGTTGTAAAAACATTAACACTAAAAGGATCATCCTTTCAGGTGTGGAACCAGAATAAGTGGCCTTCGCATGATGAAATGACATTTTGGACAATTTTCACAAGATCATACAATCTATTAGGTTGAAAAAGACCTCTGGTATCATTGAGTCCAACATATTTTAGTTTCTATTGGATGTTCTTGGCAGAAGTGCCAGGGTTTTTTCTGGTTCTGGTTGAGGAACTGAATATTAGTAAAGCAATGATATCTCTGCTTAGAAAGCTCTGTTAAAGTATTTTTTAAGCTCATCAAAGGTCTGAAAAAGCTGGTAGGAAAGGGACCTTTCATGGATTCTCTTGCTTCTCTCATCACAAAAGGCAGCTGATTATTAGAAGTCCATTAAATTAAAAAATCTCCTTTTGGTTTTTTTTTTTTTGTTTGTTTGTTTTTTTTTTTTTAAGATATGCTGTTTAACACCAGGGTCTCATTTAAATTTTGCAACCATACATCTCATCAACTGAAGAGCCAGGTGCACCTGACAGTTTCTCATGTGGGGGGAAACTGGGCTGGTATGAAGCTGTTGCACTGAGCAAAATGCAAGGAATTGAGGGAAGCCAAAGAGTGATCATCTCCCTGTAACTCAGGCTGAAATGTGATGTCTTCTTCATTAAAATCTAATTTCAAAACCTACAATAGTGCCTATGCTAATTGCTTGTGTTCTGTGCTGTTCAAACACATCAGGGACTTGTTTTTCATTGTTTTGCCTCTTCCATTTGACTTCCATGCAAGTAGTTACAAACTGTAACAAGCCAAAGCAGTAAATTCTGTCCCACAGCTGTTGCTTCTCAGGCTAAAACTCTGAGGTACTCAGTTGTACCAAAACGTTTATCTCAGAAGTTATTACTTGTGTATCATAGGATAAAGGTGGATTTTATAAAGGGACAAAATTACCTCCTTTGAGGCTGAAACAATATTTGTGTTCTTAGCACTAACTCACAGATGGAAGTGCATATTTGGTCATACACCTGGATATCATTAAAAATACTAATGTAAATATTCCTCAGAGACGTATTGTCAATGTAAAACAATGAAATGTACGAGCCTGCAGGGAGGCATTAAAACTTGTCTCGGATTTCTAATGCATAGAATAGTGGTTGCTATAATAAAAGCATGAGTCTAAGACACAGTTTCACTTAAGTTAATGTTCACTTATCAGAAGTGAGAAAGTAGCAGCAGCAGGACATGAGCACCTTCTTGGGACAGTGGCAACTGTGCTGAGGCCATGCAAAGGCAATGCCAGTGCCAGCTCAGGGCCATGTCTGGGGCTGTGAACGGCTGCCTCAGTTTCCTGGCCTTGTCTCCTAAATGACTGATGCCTCTTCTTAAGACAAGACCTTGAGGAAACTGCTTAGCAAGCCAAGGGGAAGGGAGAACTGCATTTAAATTCATGAGTGCTCTCCTGAAGCAGTTATCACTGCCCTGGTTTTCTCCCTGTTTGCAGTTAATTTTTAGTACTTTGCAGGGCAGGCAATATTTAACTCATCAGTGATCGTACAAAAAAGATCAGTTTCTCAGTATCACCTCCTTTTAAACTGCAGCTTCTGTGGGTGTCCTTGTTTGTTTTGCCTTTCCCCAGAGACCTCTCCTTGCTGTGCTTGTTGAGTACTGTGTATGTGCATCCCTGCTGTAGGTGCTGTCTCTGGGGAGGTGGAATTGCCCCCCTGGCGAACGCAAGCCAGGTGCTTGAGGTCCCTGGTTCGTCAGGGTTAGTTGCTGACAGAAGGTGGTGGGGGGGAAATAGTTGAGGGGAATTTGCATCAAGAACTCTTCTTGAAAAGTGAGAAAATAGTTACTTTGTATAAATGTGTATTTGTGTTTTGTTCTGAATCCAGATTCCCACTGCCTTCCTCAGGTTCTGTTTCAGCCTGGAGAAAGGAAAACAAACCTGGTTTAAACTTCCCCAAAGATATAAAGACAGTAAAAGCAGCACTTTTAGTGACACTTTCAGATTATGCCTATTTTCCAATTGAGTCTGGAGGCAAGTGTCTTACAGAAGCCAAAAATTTATCAACGTTTGCAAAATATTATCCACTTAAAAAAATCTACCTGATGGTATACTTAAAAAGAAGAATTTTTCTAGTATTAGCATAAAACCTAGGTCTTCCTATTTTCAGTCTTGGGACACACTGTCATCCCAGTCATCAAGCTTTTCTTGACAAGATTCTGTCATAACTTTAGAAATAAGACACTGAAGTCTCTTTCCAACGGAGAGCAGACTTGTGTCCTGTTTAGTAGTTGGTAGTGCCATCTTCCTTCTCACAAATTCTTTTCACTGGCCCCCTTGGGACAGAGATCAACAAGCTTCAGTCACTTGGCACTTACCCTTTACCATGTAACTGTGGTAATGTCCTACTCCTGAGGGACAGGTGAGTGCCACAGCACCCAGCACACTCAGTCTCTCCAACCCAAAGGACCTCAGGCATTTCTTCACTCTTACTTTTGCAAAAGGCCTATTGCTTGCACTTAGTACAAACACTTGTACAGAAGCAAGTTTAGTGTAGGCAAGTTAGCTTTTTCTGTTTTCTTGCAAATTTATAGTGGAAGAATATAGAATGGTTTGACAAGGTGGTATGAGGATGTAATTAATCTGGGATAGAGGCAGAAATGTGAAACTTATAACACTTGTGGTGTTGTGGTGACAACTCTTTCCCTATTTTCATGATTACAAGTGTTTGCCCAAAAGTCTCTGGTCCTGGAAATAAGAGAAAATTATACACACACTTGAAATTTGTTAAGGAAAAAAGGTTTCTAACTCACCTGGAGATAGACCATATCTAGGTCAGATTTTATGATTTAAACTTCAGAAGTGAAACACCTGGAGACAAACAGAAAAGAGGTAGTAACTCTTTGTTTTAATCCAGATCTGTGACAGTTGTATTTGACAGCACCATGTTTGTGTGAGGACAGGCAACCACAGATACATAGCCTCTGTGGAGGGAGGAGGCCTGTTTTACATGGGAATTGACTCTGCCTTCATTTTGGATGTCTTCCCTCTTCTCACTGCCTTAAGCAACAGTCAGAACAGGCTACCATAAGCTGATGATTCTAAGTCAAATGAATTAATTCCTTGGTATTATGTATTTAGGGCAGTAGATCTTTCAAATAAATCTTGGTAAAGCGAGTAAGTACCACAGTAGCTTTAAAGATCAGGATGCCAAGGCAAAAGGAGCTCAGCATGCCAAGGAAGTGCAAAGCTATCCTTATATTCATGCAAAGCAACAGAGAAATTTTTGAACTGGAAAAAAAGTTAACCTAAAATGATATAAAATGTCAACCTACTTCATGGTAAGTTGCTCAGGATGAGTCACACAGAGCCCTTAGGGAGGGGGAGGTGGAATCCCCTACTCAGTTTAGGGTGCATAAACAGGCTGGTTGATTTTCATTACTTTTTTTCCTCTCACATTGGATTTGTTTGAGGTCATATTGGTGAACCACACACATTTCCTTATTTAGGCTTCTTTTCTTCATTAGTTTGCTGAGCTGCCTGGAACCCAAGATGGTTGTGGAGACAACAATCTGTGCAAACTAGGAAAAAAAAAAAAAGGCACAACAAATGAAAAACACCTCCCCCTGCAAAAAAAAATAGAGAAAAAAAGATAAAAAGGTAGTTAAAATGAGTAAGAGACAGATTGTGAATTCTTGAGTCTATGTATTGCTTCATAAGCAGTGAAGCTGTATTGATAGAATGTGTAAGAGCTAAGAGACTGCATAGAAACCAGATTCCTAATGCCATCACCATATTGTTTAGATGCTTCTGGGAGAAGTAAACCTAAGGAATGAGCAAATTGCTTTTGAGAGGTCAATATGAGTTACATTAGCTGAAAGTTTTTAATAGTGTAGCCTGTTATTTCTCATTTCCATGTCTACATGAGCTTCAGGCTAGATGCTGCAAAGGGGGCACATTCAGTTTCAAAAATAATCTCAAGGACATAGGTACTAGCAAAGGCAAGAAGAGGAAAGGTGCCTTCTATTTCTCACTGTTAGGACAGTAGTTTCAGGACTTGTAGAATGGTGTTTTGTTTTTTTCAAGCTAGGGACTTTCCCCACAGAACTAACCCACTGTACTTCAGCAAAGAAATAGATGAAAATCTGAAGTCCTGGATATCAAAAAGGAGACCCCATTCTCTTCCAGGGAGACTGTACAAGATTTTATTTAAAAAGTCTGAGCTGGCTGATGCTAGGCAGGAGCCAAGAAACATGGAGGCTGAAAACACTCTCTACCTTATGAAATCAGAGCTGAAAAGTTGCATGTTTTACTTCCATTGCAATTCTGATCAGATAATTTAGATGTTTCTCTTCCTCTCTAAACACTGTTTCAAAGAAATGGGCTGGTTTTTAAGGCAACCTGTTTCTGATTATGCATTGGAAAAGCAGGATCTCAGTGCCTAGAAACTTGTGAAAGATAATGAATGAATTGAAAATACAGAATTGCTCATTAGCAGACGTAGAGTTAGAACAGCAATTTTCATTACCTTTGTCTTGCACCCTCCTTTTGTGCTATTGCCTTACTTTTCAAGGCATACATGAATGAGGGAAGTGAAAGGAGATGTGAGGCAAAGAAACAAGCCTCAAAATTTGAGTTGTCCATGCAAAAAATTAGGGACTAGAATTAAAACAGAAAGGAAAAGGGAAATCTGCTGATTTTTTTTATAATTAATTGGCCTCACGTATGGCTAGAACATCTGGTATACATCTTCTTCATAGCAGTTTTCATTTGATTTCTCCTCCCCCACCTGCCAGTACATCAGGTCAGAGAGGAATGATGGCTCACTGCACTGGACAAGCGTGCTTGGGTCTGTGAATAAAGTTAGAGGGGATCCTGGTAAAAAGATGTGGGGTCTGGAGACACTTGCTAATCTGGAAGAAAAACTATCTGGATTGTTTAGCTCTACAGATAAACAAATACAAAACCAATTCCAGGCAATTTATTCAAAAGGCATGGACAGTGAGAAGAAAGAAATTTAAGATGATCTAAAACAACTTTGAAGTAATGGAATGACACAGATATTTTGGATATACTCTGTAGAAGCACCAAACCTGAGATTTGTTGTTGCTGAGCAATCTTCCCATGGCAATAGAATGATGATCCACATAATTGGCTTCAGCTGGCAACTGTTTGATCTGGAACTGTTCTGGAGTAGAAGAAGTGAACATTACTAGAACGTAATGTCAGGGAGAGACAACTGAGATTGTCAACATGAGCAAAATGTACACACTGAGGCTAAATGTCCTGCTCATTGTCAGACATTGTCTCCCAGTGAGCTTGAAGAGGTTGTTGACCCCAAAAACCCATTTGCAGAAGTGAAGGTGGCCCAGCCTGAACAACAGAATTTCTCCCATCAAAGCCCCGTTGAATTTGTAAAATGAGAAGTTTTAAAATTGTCAAGAAGGGTGTTATTGCAGAGCCTTACCTAGTATATTTTCTCTGGATGTTTTCATGTACTCCCAGCCTAGAGACTGACTCCTGACAAAATACAACTGAGGCACTTTCACTCTTATATTTATACTCTTAAGGGCTATAAGGGCATTTTCAAGAAGAACTTGCTTCTAAAGGACAGCCCTAGAAAATGAGCAGGCTTTCCAGGCATAATTATGGCACTCAAACTAAAAATGTGCACCTGTGTTTCCCAAGCATCAGTATTTGGATGAACTTGTAGTCCTTCCTGAGAAGAAGTTTTTACTATAGACAAGATTTGCGAAATCAAGAAGAGAACCTGACCATTAATTCTAGTTGGTGTCTACAGCAATCACTTTAATAAAGGAAAAATGTTTCCAAGAGAAGTACTAGTACTTTTAACTTAACCATAGCTTAAATGTAAAGTATAGAAAGTGTTCTGGTGCTACAAGCAAGATATCTTCACCCAGATTCAGCAATAAGAATAAGCTGAGCTTAATTGTTTGTCTCAAAGATAATTTTTTTTTCTTACTTCTGACAGGCAAGGGATGGATAGTGCCTGCTCCAAACTCCAGCTGCAAACTCCTGCTCCAAACTCAGCGTCAGTGGGTGCAAAGCGATCATTTTAGTGTTCACAGGGTAGTTGAGAAAACTAAGGTCCAAATTAGCATGAGGCCAAAGCAGAAGTAACTGGGAAAAAAAAAGTGTACTCTGGCTTCCAAACCTCTGCTCAGAAGAGCCACAATGCATCATATACATATATATTTTGAAAATAGACAAGCATATAAATATCCTTTACACCTCAAATGCCTCTCTTACCTTGGAGCTCTTATGGTGCCAGCAGGAAAAGAGCTTAAATGCATCCTTTTTCATTTGAACATCTGATGGGAAGGTAATAACCCTGAGTCGGCTAAGGCAATAAACTTACATATTTAAATTTCTTTATCTTACCATCATCATATTTGACCTTTTTGCAGACTTACATGCTGTTGCTTCCTATAGAAAACAGGGAAGAATATTTAGGGAATTAGTACTAAAATCTTTCTTATCTTCAAGGTGAAAAATTAAGTGAGAAGTTAAGAAATGAGGAACAATACGAACAAGAATTGAATTTAAAAACTTGTATACAATTTTCTTTCTAATCACAGAGATTTCAGATTTCTCCATTAATCTTAGGGCTTTAAAGACCACTATGCCTATAAACAATGGACACAACATTAATTTACTAGATATACCTATCCAAAGCAAGAAACTGATCACGAATCACTCAGTTGATGCAATGCTGGATCTGGAAGGTGTCTGGAATTGGCTAGCAAGTTTTTTGGGATTATATTTACCTAATTCTCTGACACAGTTCTCTATCCTGCAGGACCACTTGTTAGTCAAGAGCCAAATCTATAATACAGTCAGGAGACCTCACACAGCTAATTTACTGCAGTTGGCCTGCCTTCTCTGCTTCCTTCTTCCAGCTATGCAGAGCAGACTAAACAGCAAGGTTTCAGCTTCATGCTTCTCAGACTGGACTGAGCTGCCTTTTGTACTAGCCTGTGCTGACCATCCCCAGCTGATCTAGAATCCCTTTTGCAGCCTGTAATCAAATTACTTTCAGATGGGTTTGCTGGGTTTTCAATGGACAAAGGGACTGACTTCCATTAAAGTTGACAGTGCCTTAACGATGGTAAAAACAAAAATCTGGTTTTGTGTCAAGTGAGGACACCCTCATTGTGGCCACTCAGTGGCTTTGTCCATGAGCCTATTAATTTTATCCAGGTTAGAGTGACTTATATTGAATATAGGATCAAGCCAAGTATTCAATATTACCTTTTCTAAGACCTTGTAACTGTGGCTATTAAATGCTCATTAACACATGACTTCAGTGCTGCTTTAAGATTCTGTATCTATTTAATTGTTCCTAATATCAAGACCACAATGTCCTTAACAGGGCTCCTGGATGGACCCTCAGCAGTTACAAATGGTAATGTCATGAGTTTGTTTTGACCTGAAAGGCGCCGTGGCTGCTCACTGTGCTGATTCTTGTGCTTAGTTCTCGCTGAAGAGAGAAGCCACTGGACAGCTTCTGTGCCCAGGGAGAGCCAGCTGAAGTGTGAGGGTAATTTCCTGACCCTCTTTGTTTGCCTGTTTTCCTCCATGTGTGATAACTAGGGGATAAAGAAGGGAGCTTCAGATGTCCTATCACATTACAAGTGCTGCAGTTGAAAATGCTGCAATGGCCAAACGATGAGAAGTTAGTATTACTTGGGGATAAGCAAGAAAGATGATTGCAGTTGAATAAAGTCAAATTTGAAAGGTCAGTAAATAGTATTAAGCCTAGAGGGGAAAAGAAAGCTGCTCCTAATGGAAGTCAGTGGAGTGAAATTCTCATCACACTGAGCAGAGATACAGGATGGAAAACAGAGGTTAACAGGGAGCACAAAGCAACTGTGTAATATAATTGCATTTAATCAGACCAAACTGAGTTTAATTAGACCAGCTAACTGCTCAATTTTACTTCACATTCATTTAAATATAAGACCTAGTACTGGAAATTAGCGACTAAATTTTTGCATACTGTCTTGGACTTTTGTTGTTCTTTTGTTAAGGAGAAGAGGGAGAGGGAAGTTGAATTTCTCTCCTAAAACAGAATGAAGGCACAATCATTAAACCAGCAGTCATTGAGAATAACTGGGTGGAGGAAGGCAGACTAATAGATCCTTACAGAATAAACAACTTTGCAACTGGAAAATGTTATGATGTTTGTTTAAGGGGTGGAGGTGAGATGTTTTAAATTATAGGGCAAGAAGTGTAGGAAGTAATACTGTGGCAGTAAAATAAATTGATAGCTGTCTTTGGACTGAATAGTAGGGATATGAAAGTCCCTCGTGTGACGAATATTTTTGTTGTATTTGCTTCACTGGTAGAGTGGGATATAAAAATTAGTTCCATTGCACCTATGGATTAGCTTCAAACCCTGTGTGGTGTTTGGAAGTTCAGAAAGGCTTTCCAAGGCCTGCATCTATTGTCTTAATGGAATCATAATGACAACTTTTAATGGTAGTCCCTTATGGATCATTAGAAGGAGCAGTTCCGACTGCTGGAATGAGTGCTCCTGTGCTAGGATAGCTGAGGTTCCTAATGGTTCTCCTAACTGCAAGTGGAAGGGAGGGCTGTCTAAAAAAAAAAATATATATATATATATTTAAAAAGCTAATTATCTCTCTCCAGTGTTTTCAAACAGGCTGCTAAGTTCTGTGTAATCAGTGTAATGACATGGAAGATAAAGTTGAACAATTAGTTGCAAATATGTAGCTAGTTATAGAATAAACTGAAGGAGAGATGAACAGGACCAGTCCCAAACATGGAGCTGTTTGGTGCTCATGGAATAAGTATCTCATCAGTCGCCTTTACATGAAGCAAAGGACTTCAAACTGCCACTTTTTCTGAGCTACACTGTAAATTAGGGTGTGCTGAGAAACATACTGTTTTATCACAAATATGCAGCTTAAAAGAAATTAATTAAGGAAGGAGGTTATAAGGAAGCTATACTCAATTTCCATGTCATGAAACTGCTTCTGTGGTCATGACACAACCTGACAGGGTCTACTAGCATACAGATAAAAGGAGTAGATCTTGGAGCCTTGCCAGTGCTACGTTACAGATTTTATTTCTGTCAAGGGAAATGGTCATTATCACTTGCAGTGTAGTAGCCATCACCATTTACTGTGTTATATTTAAGAGGAAGTAATATTGGAAAAAACTTTTGTTCGTTGAAAGGTTGGGGTTTGGAAGAAACGGCCATTGCTTTGAGGAAGATTTCTGGTCAAAGAAAGAAACATGGTGGAGGATCCTTGTGTCAGGGCTCCTCTGGCATTCCAGCTGTTTAAAAGTCAGCTATTGAAAACAAGAGATGTGTTACTTTCCTCAGCTTGGGGAACCTTGACAGTGCAAGAACAGCTGGCAGATTGTCAACACCAAAATGACAATGACTTTGAGCAGAAGATTATCCAAGATGGGAGGTCGAAGTGGATACAATTCTGAAGGCAGTAAGTCAGATAAAATGAGAACTGCAGTGAGTGTCAGAGATGCTGAGTACAAATGAAGGTGTATATGGGGAGGAAACGAAATGCCCTGTTAGAGCTGTAGAGGAGTTTCCTTTGGGAAATGATAAGTTGTAGTGGCTTTGGTGGCTTTGGTTCCAAGTAATTGGTTAAGTCAACTTGTGGATAATGCTGCAGAAGGCAAAAACAAATAGCTTGGACTGAATGAATCAAGTATTTGTTGCCAAGTGTCAGATTAAACAGCTGTTCAAATTACATTGAGCCTCTGTACTTTATTTCTTCAGATACCATCCCTTCAGGACTGAGTTGATTTGATTTTACATGCAGCTCAGCAGAATCTTTGTCTTTCTTAAATCTGAAAGGACTGCATGTCTACTGTGTGCATCACACTGCTTTGTGGGAAAACAACCTCATTAATCACAGGCCTGCCAAAGACAGGATCATGAGCAGAACACCTGGGGGAGTGATCTAATACGACTGGGGGCTAACACAATTCCCACTCCACAGAGCTCAAGGACTAGGGATGAGTGAAGTACTGGGCAAGAAGAGGTGCAGGCTGGAGTAGCCATAAATTTCACTTGTGTTCTATATACTTTCAGGATTAGGAGTGGATCTAGACTGTACCCCACTCAACTAATTTGGGAGGTTATGAGTGCAAGGTGAGGAGGAAGGGGGAGGAGCGTCTTTTTGAAACTAGTGTTAGAAGGCAAGACACAAGAGGAAAGTCTATGAGACTGGGAAATATGTGTGTTTGTGTGAATGTGTTGGGGAATAAGTGGACTTTTCCTCATTTGATTTCTTTTTTCTATTTTTTTTTTTGAGGATGTATTTTTCTGATTTTGGATCTGTCATACTAGACCACTTGATAGAAGTATGAGGTGAAACCACTTCGTAACAGACTTACCCAATAAATCAAGAATTTCCTCTTACCCAGGATTGCTCAAGGATGCTTGTTACCTAATATTTGTAACTATGTTTCAAGAGTCTGCATGTGGGACTTGTGCATGGAGCACAAGATGATGATGATAAATTTCAAAAGTAAGCTGAACAAAGCCCTGAGCAATGTGACAGAATAAGATGAAAAACATGAGTTTCTGGCATGTTCTGGCATGTTCTGGCATGTTCTGGCATGTTCTGACTGCTCTGGCATGTCCTAAAGTTTTTGTCTGGTGTTAATTCTTTGTCCGGACACAAAACATAGAATATTTCCTTCTAGAAAGATGGACTCAGCCTAAGTCTTTGATGCTGAATTCATTGGGAAGGAGAGGAAATGAATTAATACTGTATTCTACCTGAAAGAAAGATACTTGTCTGTCTTTGCAGACACTGTAAATATTGATAAAAAGATGCATTTAAAAGTCTTGATTATTTTATTGCTCTCCTCCCTTAGCAACAACTGAACCCCAGCCAACAGAGTCTTTGAAGGAGGGTTCATTTTTTGACCAAACCTCTTCACAAGTGTGTTGTCATGATAGACTGTCACAGCAGGACTGTCCTGCAAAGAACTACATAACTGGTGGTTTGACTTGCAAACAGTCTGATAAATGTTGTTTGCTTTCCCTTAGTTTAGTCTTGCTGCTTCTCTGTTCTGTGATCCATTGTGCAAAAGGAGGATTTTCTGCTGGAAACCCAAAGTAAGACCTATTAGTGTCCTGTTGGTTACAGCACAGTTTGCTCAGAAGTTTGGCTACCAAGGAACATGCACCTTGAGTAATTCACTGAAGAGTGTATTCACTCCTAAAGTGAAGCCAAGGCATTTTCACACACAGTCACAGCAATTGCTCCTGTTCCAAGGCAGGGCTTCATCTCCCGGTGTGTGCACGCTGGGTGGGAGAGCCTGCAAACAGCACTGCTCTGGTGGAACGTGATACTTAGCAAAATACTCATACTGTGGTGTATATATTAAGAAAAGCCCTGATTTGGAGCCAAGAAGTAAATATATGTCTGTTTAAGTTTATCCTCCATACTTCAAGCCAGTAAATTTAGTAGAGTAAGTACCTGGATCATAAGTAATTGAGATGCAGCAATCTACAGTGGTAGAACTTGGAAATTAAACTTTCATTTAGGCTGCATTAGGGTGCAATCAAACCTTTAGATAAGATGCTGTCTGTAGGGTGGTGGAAGCAAAAATGTGACAGCTACATATGCTAGATCATAACCAGAACTCAAGGCTACCAAAGTTGTTTAAAGTTGAAAGCTGGAGAATTGCCATCACTGGGCTTGGCTTTGCCTTTGAGTGAAACAGAAAAGCAATAATGTTCAGTGCTGTGCAGAACATTACTTTAAGAAGTCAGGATGACCTGACATCCAAATATCTCATACCCTCAAGAAGCATGTACTTATTTTCTTTCTGAGGTTTTATTTTGGATGGAGAATTGCTTTTGAAGGCAGAAAGGACTGTATTTTTTTCTCTTATTATTTGGTATAAACTGCAAGTAAATTGTAAATGTCCCAGGACTACAGTACAAATGCTTTCAGCATACTGGCTGGTTTGTGGTTCTTTTATTTGGCTGGGTTATTGGGGTTTTTTGTGTTTGCTTTTCGTTTTTTGTTTGTTTGTTTTTTGTTTTTTGGGTTTTTTTTCTTTTCTTTCATTTCTCTTTTAAAATAAATTGAATAGAAGTGGAAGCATTGTTTATTTATGTGTATTTATATGATGGTGCCCTCATTCAGCTCTGTTCATGCAAGAAAATATGAAAAGTTCTCTGTGCAGCACTAATTCCAAGCAGCATCTGAGGATGGTCTCTCTGGGTGCAGTGGAAATACCTGACACTTGTAGGCATAGCAAGAAATGAATGTTATTGTTGCTGGCTTGATGAGAGAGGTGGTGTATGGACTAGTCACATTACTAACAATGTGAAACATTGCCACAGGCTCTTCATAATCTTCCTGGGCATCCATTACCTTTACAGACAGATGGTGCAAAGATGCAGGGCCTGATTAAAATAAAAGGTTATTCATTTGATTTTGGGTGATGTTTGGTTTTAAGTCATTGCTAATTTAGGTGATCCTAACAGCCAAGAGCACCACCCAGTACTCCAACTTGTCACCTTCCAGGGGCTGGGGTCTCACAGGGACAGGTCTAGAAGGTAGGTGGGAGGGTCCAATTCATTCTCTCCATCTACAAGCATCCACTGATGTGTTCTGAAGCTTGGAACACTGATTTGCAACTCAGTCTCTCGCTGCTTGCATCTAAACTACTTGGAATTGTTTTCATGGGATACAAAGATCTACTGCAAAACTTCACTTCTGTTATTGAGCACAAGGCTTTGAGAAATATGAAAGTTTAGCTCATGGAGGTGAACTAGAAAATATTTCAGATTGTTCACCCTAGGCTTAGAAACATGAAACCTGCTACAGATAGAAATAGCAAGTGCATTTTATTTCTGTTAACTTTTGTCTAAAAACATGTATAATGAACTCTTTTCAAATTTATTCAAAATAGAAACAAATCTTTGCTTATTTCTATTAGGAAAGCAATGTATTTACTGGAAGAAAAATGGAAATCAATTTGCCATATAAATAAGAGAAAAAAATCAAAAGCTTCTCACTTTCCAGACAACATGAAAGAGAACATATTTTCCCAATGCTGTAGTACATTGGTGTTGGCCAAGGGGTACATACAGCAAAAAGACAAACTGGTCTAGAAATGCTCTAGACAACAGAAAAAAAAAAGATTAGTATAAATTATTCTCCTTAGCTTTTTTACAGTTAATTTCTTGTCATATTTGTTCAAACCACTGTAATGGAAATATTAGTATATTGGCAGGGAGCATCAGATTTGATATATACCAGAGGAGTAATGGCAAATGAATCCCTGAAATGTAATGCAACAGCTCCTGTTGGTGGAAGGCACATCAGCCCTCACCTTTGCTTATGGGGAGAAGGGTAGGTTTACAGGATGCAGCCTCTTTTTTCTTGACTTCTCTCATAGAACAACAAATGAGGAATCTGCTCTTGGTGGGGCAGTGGTGATGGGGCATATCTTTAATGTGCAGGGAGGAAGCTAATAAAGCAGAATTGTTCCTTCCCATTTGAACCCTGAACAGAGAACATAATGCTTATGAAAACATATTGACAGACCTTGTTGAAAGTTCTGTTTAGAAAAGGCCCACCGTAGATCAAAGGACATAATTTCAGAAGTTCCTGGATATTGCAAAGAAAAATTTCTTGAGCAAATAGTTCCATGCTGTAAACTTACCCATGGAAAGCTTTTGGCTAAGAAATTATCTTCCCCCTTGAAGACTATAACAAAGTGAGAAGACAAACATTGTGCCAAGTCCCCATGTTTTGGAAAAATCATGCATCTACATTCAGCCTATATCCTGTATTTTCACTTGGAGTGTTAATCCCTGTCAACTCTCTGCTCACTGTGAAAACTTAAAACCTTTCTTTCCCTGGCCTGGGTTGTAAATGTGATCCTACAGCCACTACAGAAAAGAAGGTTGGGGAAGGCTTCCTTTGTTTATGTGTTATCCCTGAATGTACACAGACACATCCTATTTGGCGTGAAGCAACTCAGGGGTTATGCTAATTTTTAGCATTTTATTAATCCCTGATTTTAAAAGATTAATCTTATTTTAGTGAGAATGGGTTAATTGCTGCCTCACAGTTCTGTTAAGTCTAGAAGCTTCTTGTACCCATTTGGACAATCACAGGAGCTAGAAACACTTGTGGTTAGTGACCAAAACAAATAAGTGCTCTGACTGTAACAAATTTCAGAACAAGTGATAAATTAGAGTATTGATTTCTCAGCTATTTTAATACTGTCTGAGGAAGCTGCATAAATAAATAACAGCTGAATATACTTACTTTAACAAATTAAAATTGTCTGTGATATTTTTCCAAGTGCCACTTAATAGAACTTAGGAAATTAATAGCAATAGTAAAAATAAAACTAGGCTCAGGAAGCATCTGGAGAGTCACCTACTCTTTGTTCCTGAGCCCCTTTTCCTTGCTTTTCTGATATAAGGAGTTTATCAGAGTCAAGAGGGTTACTTGTGCACTTAAATCAGGGGCATGGTCATTTCCAAAACAGTGCAGACCCCACCTTCTCCTCTGCTGTGCAAGTCTGAGGTTGCCTGGCTCCACCATTGGATTTCTGTTCCCGTTACTACATGTAAATATTAAAATACAGGTAAGCGATCCAATCTCCTAGAGGCTATTCTGTGCCTGTATGTTGCTGGATAGAAATGTACCTTCTTGGAAAGGTTGGTTTCTGTTTTTCCCTGTCTCTCTCCCATGCTGGCCTTGGGCTGAGCTAGTTGGTCTAAAAGCCCATGAGAGAAAAAGAAGTGACATGCACAAGGTCTGTGAACGGGGCTTGGAGAAACCTGCTCTGCTTGAAGATGTCCCTGCTCCTTGCAGTGGGGTTGGATCAGCTGACCTTTAAAGGTCCCTTCCAACCCAAATCATCCCATGATTCTATGAAAAGCTAAGAAATTTTTATCTCCAGTACAAGCCACTGTAGGTTCATCAGAGGCTGAAGCAAAGCACAAATCAACAGGAAAAAATGGTTCAGATTTCTGTGAAAACAAAGGGCCCATATAGAACAGTTGACATAATAAAAGTTACTTAAGGTCCCATACTAATTTCTTCTCATAATCAGATTTTTTATGGGGAGGACCATATGTGTCTGGCTGTTGTGTCTGATAAGCTTGTTTTAGGAAAACTGTTATATGATGGAACTACTAGCAACTGAGCAAAAGGTCTCAGGAGGACTTTAGATTCCTGTATTCACTTTGTTTTTCTTCTTCTTCCCTCCATATGTTTATTTATGGAACAGTTGAATCTGGGTAACACATGAAGTGTCATAAAAGGGCTGGAGATGCTTTGCTATTCTGAAAGAAAGTTTAATTTCTTCAGGCAGAGAATCCCTCTTGAGAGCACTGAAATTATACTGAATGGATTTAACATCTTATTCTCCCCTGCTTTATGGTTTAGTTTGGGTTTTTTTTGTTGCTGGTTTTCTTCAAGTAGAATGTGATAAATAAAAAATAATTCTTGTCCTTTTAATAGGAGGGTGATCTCTAGTGCAGAGTTAAATGGAAATATACGCACACTTATGCATTAATTTAATCTGCTTTCATTAACTTAGAGTAGGTCAGCTTATTTTTTTCTAATTCATGGGGTTTTATTTTTAGCATCCTTCTCTTCCTGTCTTTGGGGCCCAGATCAGATAGATAAAATCAGATTTTTTTTCTTATTTAATAAGCCTTTCCTGTAAAACAGCAAGTCTTGAGTGATTGCACCAAACAGTTGGGAGAGACTGGAAAGGGAGGATGTAACAAAGCAGGATCGGGGTGTGTGCAGCACAGTCACCAGAAGCAGGGATATTCTCTTTATCCCAGCACCTGGGGTGCATCTGGACTGTTTTTTGGTTCCCACAGTGTGATGGAGACATTCACAAACTTGAGAGAGCTCAATGGAGGGCCAATAAGCTGTTTAGGGGGCTGGAGCACAAGATGATGATGATAAATTTAAAAAGTAAGCTGAACAAAGCCCTGAGCAATGTGACAGAGTAACAAGATCCCTAAACATGAGTTTGAAGATGATTTATTATATAATTCTATGATGCAATCCAGATAAACAGGATACTTTTTATATACTCTGTTGTTCAAAATGTTTACAATAAATGGTGAGGTAGAAGAAATAGGATTAAGATTTTAATCATTTTAAGGAAATTGGGAGAGACTAGCTAAAATGACCTCCAAGATAAAAAATCAGAGGCTTTGATTTGATGCCATGTAAAGACAGAAGACAGAAGCTCTTAGAGAAGAACAGCTGTGCTAAGGACATACTTTTGGGATGTTTCAGAGGGGTGTGATGGGTGGAGATGAGTGTCCTGGTCTGTAGAACAGGAGCCTTTGGAAATTACAAAGAAATTAATTGAAATCTTAAAATTGTTGAATATTATATTATGTATTCTGATGCCCAAATACAAACATATTACCCAATCATTTGGTTCTTCACTCTTTTAATTGTATGTACATCTATGTACATATATACCTCAAATATATATAAATACATATATATATGTATATAACTAGTATTGCTGGTGATACTGCTAATGATTAACATGATACAATGTTAAATGTGCCTTTTCTAGGCATGTGTTTTATTTTATCCCTGGGTTTGGTTTGCATGTATGCAAACTAGGCCATGAAGAAATTGTTGTGATGAACTACCAGGCCACATTAAATTATCATCAGCCATCTTTTACTAGCAAGGTAATTAAATGAAGAAAGCAATATCTAGCAGTGATGACAGTTGCTATAACTCTCAGCATAAATCTGGGAATGCTAGTGATCCCATTAGTCTAGTTCAATAAATCATTGATTGGAAGCAGCTTGAAGTTTGGATTCCAACTTCTATTTCACAACAAGTCTTATCTGCTGAGATGAAGCAACCACTGGGACAGTCTGTTCCCTTACATTCTGGAAATGGTCCAGCTCATCTTCAAATTCCAGTGCCCAGTTCTGATCTAAACAAATACCTTAATTTTCCTCAGGAAAGCCTGATCTATGCCTTGCTCATCTTCTTGTCAGGATTTTCTTGTCAAACAGTGGATCTTGGCAAAGTTAAGGCTTATTACACATGCTAGACATTTTGTTCCTTTCTTTTTGTACTTGTTTTGGCAAAAGAATTGGGATATTTCTAAACATTGGAAATCCCTTCATGTCTCAGTTTTATTATGAGGTCTAAAATTTAATGAGTAAGGCTGATCTTGGGGAAGCATCAACATATGTTACACCCACAAGCTATCTGCAAGTTCAGAGGGGTACTTTTTTTTGTTTATTTCTTTCTCACCAGACCTTTCTTATACCAAAAACTGTGTAGCCATTGGAAGGCACCAAATAACATTAAAAAAACCCAATCCAGACCAAAACCTAAACCAAAAACACTACAGCTGGATTTCCAAATTTCAAGCCATATTCAGGTAGTAGCTCAACTACAAGTCAGTGAAGTCATCATGACTTGCTGCATATCACTTGCCTCTCAGCAGGCTGGCTTTGGGCCCTGGGGATGGCACCAGGGCACAGACATCAGAAATCTGTGCTGGTGTCCAGCTCAGCAGCCCCTGCCCCAATATGTGCACAGACTGCCAGACCTTCAGGAGTGCACATGCACATGCACACACGTGTGCTCAACCAGGATTTATAAGATGAACTCAACTGTATTCCTAGCGCAGAGCAGCTTGCAAGGAGTTGGCCCCTCTGTGGGGAGAGTCTGCTGAGTACCAGGGTGAGAGCCCCAGTATCTATAAAGCTTCACCAAACAGCTCTACAAAAAGCATAAATTTGTGGTTCAGATGGAAATCTTGATGTGGGACTTCTTCAGGCTGCTTAATAGGGCTTGATGAAATGCTTAGATTTGTTTTTGAAGATGTGTTCCCAAGGGAATGAAAAATTGGAATATGAAAAATTCTCTTCAGCCATACAGATCTTAGTAGAATTCTGAGAGGTGTTGTGTTTAGTAATGGACAAGGCACTTTTATTCAAAAAAATTTAAATTTATGTATGTGCTGCTCCCACAGGGAACAATGTAATGAGACTGGAGGATTAGAAGACTTGAAGGGCCAGGAAAAGGAAGCTGTGACAAACTGAAGGCAGTGCACAGAAAGTAGCCAGTGTCCACTTGTCAGAGGTTTTCTTAATCACATATGTCTTGTTGCTTGCATCTAGGAATGGCAGCTGCCTAACCTGGAGTCTGCAGTCAAGATAATGTTTAGCTACATGCTCCTCAGGACTGAAACAGCAATGTCTGAGAATTTTTAACCCCTAAGCTGCACACGGCTGGGTGTTGGTAAAGGACAGCTCCAGGGTCTGTGGTTCTCTCACTGGTGTCTTGTGCAGCCTCAGGGCAGGAGCTAGTTTTGCTGCTTGTGGCTATGCAAGGTTTGGATTAGTGACTGGTCTGCTCTATGCCAGGCTCCCAGCTGATAACCAGGTCAGCTGTGGATAGCATCAGATTATTTAAACGGTCTCCTTTGGAGAAAAGAATGGGTGTTTCAAAGGAATAAACCAGAACATCTTCCACTGATGACAACTTCTGTCTTTGGTGGTCATCCAGCTTACTGGGATATTGGAGCTTGAAATCAGACAAACTGGATATCAGTCAGGCCAGAAAGTCCTGAACAGGGTGAAGTGGCAAGTGACTTACAAGAAAAACCACTCCATTTACCACTGAAGGTGTGCTGGAGTAGCTCTGGCACTGGTTGTGCTCTGCAGGTACCTGTTAAATACAGGGCAATTGACTACCAGGGCTCAACTTCCCAAGAAATGGGCATCAGGCAAAGTGCTGTGGTTGCTGAAAAGCAAATCAGGATCCCTGCGGACTGTCATATCCCGTTTATAATTTCTTCTTTTCTATCTGTATGGAAAAATGAAAAATGGTTTGTAAATATGCTGAAGATCTGGGGCTGGGGAAGGAGTTTGTCCCTGCTGGTGGCTACATGGCAAGATCTTTGCGATGCAGACACTGAAAACAGTTCTTGATGTGTGAGAGCAAAAAGGGGCTGAGGACTGCTGCTCCGTGTTTAAGTCAATGGATTTCCAGCCCGTTGGCTATTCCCTGTCTGCATCTGTCATTCCTGATGAGTTGGTCTCTTTCCTGTAGAGAGCTTGTCTGCCTTTGGTTGTGTTTTATTGCTCTGACTGTCCTTGCATTAAAATGGGACAGGTTTCTGTACTGCAAGGGAAAAATAGTGATTGCAGCAAGTGAGGAATAAGCAGCAGCCATGGCCAAATGCTTCATCTTGACTTAAAGCAAATATCCAAACAAAAAAATTCTCAGTAAGAAGGAAGAAAAAACTTCACAGCAACAAAGAGCAGAATCTAGAAAACATGACACTGGATGGGGTGGCAATTCATTTATTATCTTGGAGTGCTTTGAGGGAGTGTTTTTGAAATATGCATAAAAGTAATTAATAGATTATATAAATAATAGCAAATGATATCTATTATTTTAATTTATATGAAGACTCTCACCTTTTGCTGCAGGGAGCTCTGCAAACAAATTTTCATTTAACCTCTTCACTTGTGTGTAAGGTGGTGAAGTATTGTCTGTATCTCACACATAATTAAATTATGATGCAAGGACAGATTTGAAGAAAGCAGCTTTTGCAGACATTCAGGGTCCTGTTTCCCTGTGAATTCTGGCACCCTTGTATGCCAACAGCTCAGGTGGCTGCAACTCTAAGGCTGGGAAGGGAGTGCTGCTTCTCTGAATTGCAGGGAAGCCAGAAAGAAAGGAGTAATTGAGGAAAGTTGAAAGAGATCCAACAGTAATGTTACAGCTGGGTTTTGGTATTTTTTATTTAATCCTCCTAGGTTTTACTGTTTTGTTTTGTTTTGTTTTGTTTTGTTTTGTTTTGTTTCAAAGCAGACATTTACATTTTCAGCATGGAAGCTGAATTCCCCCTCTTACAGTGTTGTTTTTTGCAGCAAGACTAGAAATCACGCCCCAGTTCTGGAACTTTCAGAGATTTGGATACACTTTTCTAGTAACACCACTCTTCAGCTCTACAGCAAACGCAGGATGTGTATGACAGGCATTGCTGACCAGGTCCTGCCATTGGATGAATAATAAATTAGTATCTGTCCCAGAGCCCCAGACCCCAGAGCTGTCTCAGCAGGGTATGCAGAACTGAATTTCACTACACCAAAGACTATGGTCTGGGCAGAAGAGGGTGGCAGCTGGTGATTTTTGCAGCAGCAACTGGGTCTACTAGAAGTATCCTTCCTCTTATGCTTCTGGATCTTTGAGTTGCTGAAGGCAACATCCAGCCTTTTTGCAATTCAGCTGGAGGCAAATGCACATCAGCAGCATTGCTGCTGCACTGCGTGAGGTAACTGCTTACTTTGCCTGTGTCCAGAGCTGGCCTCGGTCTGGTCAGAGGTGAATAAGAAGGGAGGATGCAGACCAGTTTCTCCTTCAGTAGCATGTGTTGTGAGGGTCTTTCATCTTAGGGATAGAAATAAGGCTGCAAACTTCAACTGAAGTGCAGCTGTGTGTTCATGAGTTCAGATGAGGGCTGTCTGTCTCCCTATAAGGGATGCATAAACCTTTTGTTTTCCTTCTTTATGTTGTACTTGAGTTTTTCCATACCAGAAGTGATGCTGCAAAGGAGGTGAGGACTGAGCTAACAGTACAGCAGACTTACAGTGTGGCTGCAAGCCTAGGAGAAACATCACAAACATCAGCAGCACCAGAGAAAAATATAGGGCAACTGGTAAATTCAATTTCCACAATTTGTTAGATTCTTCAGCTCTTTCCATACTGGGTAGTGATTCTCCATTACATTGAAGAACAGCTGGTAAGGAGAAAATTGGAATTGCAAACAATAATTGCAATAACATTGCAATTAATTTGGCTAAAATCTACCATTTACATTAAAGAATATCTCCAGCTTGTTTCTCTGCTTTTGCATGGGTCTGATGGATGTACTTTGCATGCATGGAACTGATGAGGCTTTTTCCTCTTTCTGTGGTAAGACTGTTGGCAGAGACTGACAAACCCCTTGCCTGATTTCCCTTTTCTCTTTCTCTTTTTTTTTTTTTTCATTTCCTCATTTTTCTTTGTTTCAAATTGGGGTTTCCCATTAGGAGGTCTGGCACCTACTGGCATATTGCCATACAATTCCCACACCTGAATGCTATTCTGCCACTGTATATCACAGCACTGTGGTTTCCCAGAGGTCAGTGGACCCCATTAATCCTGCAGGGCTACAGTCCAGTAAAATCAAACATGTTTCATGCCAATCTTTTACTCTAACTGCCTAGTTTTCTGGTGCTTCCTCATTATTGGAAAAAAATTGGAATGGAATTGGAAAAATAATTCTTAGTTTTGCTAAACGGTAACTTTCAAAAAGATGGGAATGACTTGAAATGGAAATACAAAATAGGGAGTAAGTGTAAGTACGGTGGAAGAGATACTGAACATTACTTTCTTAAAAACATTTTTTTCTTCACAAAGTTTGGCAAAATTTTTGTGGAAAATCCCACTTCAGTTTGTCAGCTACTCCTAGCAAAAGAGAAGGGGCCATGTGGGAAGCCACATGAAGGATTCACCGATGATTCCACCAAGCTGGTGGTTTTTTGTATGAGGTTTGCCTGCACTGTCTCATCTTGCTTGTAAAATGACTCATTTAGCACTAAAGACAGTTGAAACTAATCACCAGATAAGGAAAGGGGAACTGATGGCATATGCCAGTAACAAACTGATCCATGCTGATGAAATTT
The DNA here is from genome assembly GCA_026261815.1 of Monarcha castaneiventris obscurior. Classification (NCBI taxonomy): domain Eukaryota; kingdom Metazoa; phylum Chordata; class Aves; order Passeriformes; family Monarchidae; genus Monarcha; species Monarcha castaneiventris. The sequence continues at coordinate 14,275,495 of JAMPIT010000894.1, forward strand.
AAAGGTTAAGCACAGGTTATTATTTAATAACAGATGACCATAGCAGATCATCACTGAAAGTGCACCTAGAATGCTCTGAAAAAAAGCTTAATATTATCTAGTATCTTTTCCATATTTGCAAGTACATTTTAAAAGCTGTACATAAAAAATTGTCTCCATAGTAATGGGGAAATATATTAAGAAAAGTAAATTACAATTCTGAATTTTGCTAGGAAGCTCTCCTCTGCTTTCCCTCAAGATACTGAAATCAGTAATACTCCTTCTTAAGGCACACATCTCAAAATCCCCATTGGCCACAGCAAGAAGTTTTGCTGCTGGACTTTCTGCTGTTGTTTAATGGGGGGAACAATGACCCTGATTAAACTCCTAAGTTTCCATGCATACATCTGCACCTCCAGCACAGATGCACAGACATGTCAACCTGAATATTTTCAGTAGTCTATCGTAAGAGTCACAAAATATATTAAAAGATTTTGTAGCTAAGAAGCATGAGGGCCAAACTTAATCCACACTTACAGCAAAATTCCCATTACTGTCTGTGGTGCTGTTATAGAAGAGTTCCGAGCTCAGAGGAAATGGCATACTGTATGTTTGTTTCTAAAGGAGAAAGAAGCCCAGCCTGTTTTCTGTGTACTTTACAATGCCTGAAGCCGACAGCATTGCAAATGTTAAGCAGCTGCAATCATCACCAGTCACTTCAGCAGAGAAATCTCTATTAGTGTGGTAATAGATTTTTATTCTAATCTCTTGCTGCATAAACATCAACTCTAAGTACTCAAGGGTTTTTTACTGAATGTCAGCTGAGTAAAGGAAAGATGTCACCTTGGGAACTTAAGTCCTCAAGAGTTGGTGACATGATACTTCTGGAGGGACTAGAAGGCTAAGAGGCAATGAAGCAGAAGGGCTGACGTGAAGATGAAGTTGGCCTTGGCAGGATTGTTTGTCAGCATTTGCCTGCACAGCCCACTGGGGAAGAAAAGGGGTGAAAAGGAGGATAGTAACAGAGAGACTCAGTCATAGCCAGAATTACTAACTAGCTTAACTGCGTCTTCTGTGTTGTTTATGGGTTTTTTTTGATGTGCAAAAAGGAAGGGGGAAAACTCACACATAAAAACTTGTAATGCAAAGAGACTGCTTCCCTTCCTTTTCCTGCTAGTCTGATTTTCTTCTGTGTACTCCACTCTTTTTCTAACCTGTTCACATCTCATGTCCTCTAGCTCTGTTCTCTCTCCCTCATCCTATCTACTGTGATACCTCTACTGTTCTAACTCCATTCCTCCTCTGGCTTCCACTCTTCTATCATTTTCTTCCATACCTCTCCTCTCATACTCTGTTTCTTCTTTAGGCACCTGTCCTATTCGACAATTTAAATAGCTAGAAGGGGTCTGCAGCTGAGGGAAAAGGAAAGGATGTCTTCCAGCAAGGACAAAGAGAAGGAAAATTAGGAGTGTTTAATATCTGACATTTCAAAAAATGTAGCCTAATTCGTCTCACAAGGCCTCCCCAATTCCCTGCCTTCTTCTGCCAGTATGCAACTATGGGAGCTGGCTATAAAAGCTGCAGTAATGAAGATATTCAGAAGTAGTGTAAAGTGGGTGAGAGTGAGAGCCTGGCCCTGTGCTGATCAGGATCTCACCCTCTGCACTCCGGGGCATCGCTGCTCTGGTGGTTGGAGAAGTGAGGAAGGGAGAATCTGACGGGTCAGACAATCAGAGCACTCAAACATCCTGCCTGTGAGTCTTGCCTCTACCTTTGTTGATGTGTATGCTGTCCTGAGATGTTTTAAGAGGAAGGAAACCAGCCAAGAACTGGTACAGGACTGGGAACTAATCCTGGACTTCCAGCTCCCTGGTCTGCCCCAGGCTGCAACAAGTTTTTGTGTCTGAGATAAAGAAAGTGCTGAAGCCTTCAAACCCACTGGTATACTAGGACTTGAGGGTATTTTCCATTAAGGTTTTGTGTGTTGACTTTTAAGTCACTGCTACTTTTTCAGTGAATAATGGAAGCCTATACCCTTCCCTGTACTTTAATGCTACACAGAAAATACAACTCATGCAAGAACCATAACTTCTAATAAGCAGATCTGTTTGGTGGGGAAGGCTCATAAAAGATAGATTTTGAGAAAATACACAGTTCTAAATCAAGCTTATTTTTCAGAATGGCATTAAATTGATGGGTAACAACCTCATGAAAAGATTTTTCTGTAGCACACTGTGAATATTAAATATTTATGGCTAATAGATGTGAAAGGTGTGTGCAGAGAAAAAAAGCAAGAGAGAGTATGTGTGTGGATGTGGAGGAGAAAAATAGGCTGTTGTTTGTTGTTCATCTCTCAAATAATTTCAACCTTATAATACATGCAAAGTACAAAGGAGAACTCTCTCTCGTGAAGGTGAGTGCTGGGAATGGTGACAAGGGAAGAAGAGCTGTCCACAGCTCTACTTGCTCAGTGACATGAAGCAGATAAGTGATGACTGTGGGGGGATGGGGGTTGTCCTGCCTTCTAAGGATCCAAAGGTCACTGAGACTGAATGGCAGTATACTCTTATTTTGTTTATGTCCTCTGTGCCTCAATAATCCTAATGACATTTAGTTTCCATTTAAGGAGGGAAAGAAAAATTGAAGAAAATATTCCAATCCTGAATGTTTCCAAAGGGGTTTCCTTCCTAATTGATCTGTTTGTGTTTTCTCATAGAACCTGGAGAACAGGGAACTATGGGCAGTTTTGGTCATGTGTGAAAGTTCTGATTTCTGACCAAACTGAGGATAACTGTTGTCTACCTCTTTATGAACTATGACCTGGATTTCAGGATTCTACTTTTGAATTGCTGAGAAGAGCACTTCCATGTGCAAATTCAATCCTGGAAAATCAGCTTCCAGCTGTTTTGATCAGCAGTTCTTGCTGTGTTCAGAGTGGTGTTTGCTGGCTTTTCTTTGGGTGACAGCAAGAGACAAAAACCTCTGTGTGACTTGTGAGGAAGCTAAGGATTACTGGTGGTCTTCTTTAAAATTTTTTTGTTTCTTGTAATTAAATGTCAGGCTGCATTTTCATGTGCATGCTTTATTCATCTTGTTTTCAAGTTAAATGAAAGAGTCTTCATGCTGTAGTTTTTGTTGTAAAATAGGAATGGTTAAAGGAATAGGTTCCAAATGAATTACATGAGAAATCTGTCCATCCGTCCATCTGTAAATATGTGTGCAAAGTATTTCTGAAACTGAAAGTTAAACTAAATGGTCAACTGATTTTATTGACATGGATTTTTTAATCTTTTTTTTCTGAGATGATACAAGTCATCCTTGTTTTCTATTCCCTTTTCTCCTTCCAAATAACTTTTCTAAGCCAAACCCAGTGTGTATTATTAAATTATGAATGTCAAATGTATGAAAGCCTGTGGGCATGTTGAGTGTCTGTCATTTTAGCAGGTATATAGACCCTCCAAAACATCTACATGAGCTGCTTTGGACAAACAATTTCTCCTCTGTTCAGTTGGAACAGTCAGACACTTGTTTAATTAAAACTCTAGTAATTAGCTGCTCAAGAAACTCCAGTAGCAGCAGAAATCCTGGTGAGACAATAGGCAGCAAGGCACCGCAGGGACTGTGCCTGCTCCCACTTACTGGAGGCTTGTAGCCAGACACCTCTTTCTGCCTCACATCTCAGATGCTTCAGTGTCACTGCATGGAGAAATCCCCAAACCAGATGCGTGTATCCCACATGTGACACTTACACAGTCTGGCTTGCTCAGAACAGCCATGGGTTCAGTTTCAAACTTGAATTCTGAGTGGGAAGAGTGGCACACTTCTGTTGGGATTCACTTTTGTTTTAAATTTCTTAATTTGGGTCAATAGATTACAAGGACAAGGAACTAAGCACTTGTTCTTGAAAGTTTGTCTTATAGTCCTGCTATGGTTGGCTGGGCTGAAAATGGATCTGGACAATTGGTTCTAAGACAGGTTGTGGAGATTCTCCATGGGATACCCCAAGTAGTGCTTGCATAACTGAAATGGTGAGCATGGAAAGAAAGACTGATGGTCTCAAGGTGTCCTCAAGTTCCTTGAATATTGAAAAGAGATAAAATAATGAGAAAAGAGTTATGTTTACTTTTATTCAAGGGATTATTTAAAAAAATGTTTCTGTATGGATCTTGAGTATGCAGGAAATGAAACTGTGCAGGGAAATGTCCTTTGATTTTCTGCAAGCAACATACCAACGTTCACGTGTCCTGCCTTCACTTCCGTAATGTCACTGAAGTGTGTCCCAACTTCTCTGCTGTGCTTGGGTTCCTGGGCCCTCACCAGCTGCTCCCACCCTTTGGCAATGACAGGGTGTAGTGATGTTAAAGTGCTTCAGAGTGTCCAGGACACCAGGCAGGATCTCCAGCTGCATGAAGGTGCATCCACATTTAATAATAAACTTTCATTTCCACTTTTGTAATTCAGAACACTGCCAGGTTTCATCTGGAGTGAGGTTTGGTAATATAAAAATGGTTCTAGAAAGACCTCTCTAAGGGAGAAGTTTTAAAAGGATCAACAAATTAGAATGTCTTTAATGAGAAATGAAAATGAATGAGATGTGCTTTAAGGTCCCTTCCAACACACATCATTCTACAATTCTATCATTCTGTCTGATCTGGATCAGCCAAAGCATTCACATCTTGCATGTAATTTATGATCTGAGAAAATAGTTGAAATAGTTACAGCTGGGAAGTCAAAGTTATAAAGAGTTGCGATTTGTGTCTTCCTACCTCTCATTACTTCCTGGAGAAAAAAATAATTTCCCTTTTTCTCCAAATATTTTGTTTCCTTGCTGATTTATGTTAGAATGGATCCTGTCTTCAAGTTTTTGTTTGACTTGTCTGTTTCAAGCTGCCAAAGAATTTTGCTCAGAAACTGTTCCAGCACTGCTGATGAGAAAAAATTATCTCAACCAATAAATGACCATGAAATGAATAATTTATAAAATGTATTTATTTAACATTTAGTGTCAATCTTTTTTGTCACCTAGTCATCATCTAGGTGCTGAAGACAAGATGAAGATAAGGACAGTCTCATCCAGATTGGTGCAGCCCTTGTAATTTATGCTAACTGCAAAACTAGCTGTGGTTATGCACTATGCTTTCCATTAAACTAAACCCTATGGAATACCTGCCCTCTGACTGATTCATTATTTCCACCAGTTCAGTATTAATTTGTAAACATGCAGTCTTTATGACCAAGATTTTTCAGGCAATATTTTCCCATGTGAACAAAAAGAATGTTTTTGAAATGATTTATTGTCAGATTTAGTGCTAAAGATTATTTCGTGCCTTGCACTTGGGAGTTGCTCTGCAGGACATAGTTACTCATATCAACAAAAGTTAAATCAGAAACATTCTTTACCCATTAGGTGTATTTTCAGTGCTTGTTGCTTCATTAGCTTCTAAACCCATAGATTGTACTTGTTGCCGCATTCTGTTTTTGATCAGTTCAGCACTATAATAATAGAATTTCCATATTCCAAGGTTTGAATTCGTAATACTTGGTTTAATCTAAGATAATGTAGGCCAAATCCTGGCACCAGCCATGGAGAATTGGTCATACTATCTTGTTTAAATGTGCCCTCAGATTTTGGTGAGATTATTTCAGCCTTACTTGTGACTCCCTCTACAATCATTAATCCAAGTATGTATTTTGGGTAAGTATTTTCAAGCAAGTATAGTATAACCATAGGGAATAATTAGATTGCCTGGAGGGTTGCCATGTTCTAAAACGGATGTGCAAGACCTGGAAATGTCTTTCAGTTTCCTGACATTTGACTCTGACAGTGTACATCATCTGTTATTGGTAGCAAATTGTGTCTGGAGCTTTCCTCAATGCTCTCTGTGTTCCTTGAGTATATTCCATATAGTAAAACATCAGTATGTTCCTTCTGTACTTTCCATATGGCAAACCAGTACAAAAACAGAGAGTGAAGTCTTATGAATTGATTTGATAATTTTGGCTCACTCTATAGTGTAACTCTTTTGTTGTTGTTGTAGATTATCAGTGAAGTACTTTGTGATGGGCACGGTATTTTATTACATCCTGGGTACTTAGTAAAACACATGATTTTTACTCTTTTCAGTTGTTTTTCTGTTGAAAGTCATTTCTCCTTCTGAGATTACTTTTGCTCGGGCTGTGTCACTGGGGGCTGAGCATCAGTGTGCTACGCCTGAGCTCTCCGGTTTGCTGGGGATACACCTGTATCCATTTTGCCGAAGAACGGTCTCAGTAACCATTTTTAAAGAAGAGCATCAGTGCATGGAGAGGTAGAGTGGTGCTTTGTTGCGACTCTGTCTGGGGTAGCACTCAAAGGCTTCTCTGCTTTGTTACAAGATGAGCACTTGAACTGTGCAGCAGTTTGCTTCAAAAGCAGTGCTGAGGATAATCTGCCATAGCACTCTCTTGTCCTGGGAAGCGTAGGTACTGACGCTCCTTCTAAAGATCACTTGAACAAATTTTCTCTTCCTTTCCACCCTCATAAGCAATGAGATGAATGGGTTTCCACTATATAATTTAACTTAAAATAAAATCAATTTGCATGTATCAAAGCAGAAGACTGACACAGAATTCCATTGAAATAATTTTTTATGCTACAAGCAAATGACAGCTATGAAATCATTAATCTTTTAATATTTCCATCAGAAACATGGAAAAGAAATTCAAAGTTGATAATAGTTGATATGCTAGAGCTGAGCCTGAGGACAAGGATATTCTTTCTGCATAGTTGAGCTAATTCTTCTATTTTCAATCTATTGTTCAACTTAAAATACTGATTTTCAGAAATTTCGGTATGAGATAAATGCGTTGCACTATAACTAAGGCTGTTAGAGCTCTCTTTGAAAGAAGTTGTTTCTTATCTGCTACTACTATTAAAATCTGATGCGTTTGGGGTGGACACATGTATGGATTTTGTCAACATGGAATGCAAAGTGAAGGACTTTGATGTGCAAATTACAGACTCCTTTGAGAGCTGCTTGCAAAGCTTGCAGCACTGAGGTCAATGTGTAGAACTAGCCAGGGCAATGATTCTTTGCCCTTTTGGGATTTGACCAATAGGCATTTATTCATCTGAACGGGAAAATGTCACGAATAGTCAGTGAATGACCTTAACATCAAAAAATTAAAGCAAAGCTTTATTTATCACACTTCCTACAAAACTATTTCTGCTCTCACAAATAGCACTTTGTGTGGCTCTGGTCTGTGTTGGTGTCACAGCTGCACTCTGCAGCACTATAAATCATACATTACACTTCAGATCTGAAAGTTCAGCAAAGTTCAAATTATTTTGAACAAAGAGATTTGCACCACTGACTTGAGTTCATGAACTTTTGTCTGCTACTTACTTATTTCTTTCTTTGAAGGAAAATATGATTAAGAGCAAACCGTAAATGCTTTGCAGCTAAAAGGAAGTTTGTGTCGTATCCACAACTGAGTGCCTGATCCAGAAAAGAAAAGCTCATTGGTGTATCTGTGCTAGTAATCCCTCTTACTGTGTTATTTCTTCATAGAAGCAAAAGAGCATGTTAGACTGACTATTTTTCTTGATAGCACTTTGGCTGAATAAATTAAATTCTTATAGAAAAAACACTTTTACCTCTACAGTTACATCTCCCCGTGTGCCTTTGCTGATCATGGAAATCACCTTTCTACAGAACTGTTCCTGTCTTAGTAGAGAATAATCAGAGTAGAAATATGTCTTTCCTTTTGCCAAGCCTTCCCCCCAAAATTAGGATTTCTGATTTGACTTATCATGCTTTTAAAGAAACATTATTATTTTGCTTTCCTAGTGTCTTTGTGTTTGTTTGCCCAGTAGACTGAGGTGTACTTTTACTTTATGGTAAGTACCCAAGTAGTGGCTGGCATTGTCATATGCATATTTACTACCTTCCTTTGAAGATTCACAGCTTTTGATGGCAGGGATGAAGGCCCCTAACTGCAGGCCCCATCATGTGAACTGTAAGTTCAGAGCATTGCCTCAGTGTTGCTGCTTGCTGAGATGTTCTGCATCAACCTCATCTATCTCCCACCCCAACAAAATGAGAAACCCAGAGAAACTGTGCTCCCAATTTTAGCACCACCTTAGCACCAAGCTAGGGGTTGCCCTGACCAGGAGAGAAGAAAATACCTACAGTTCTGAAAAGTCTCTGGTTTTTTTTTCCATTTCCTTTTCCAAGTGTTATCTTCTCCCTGCTCCCTTACTCACCCAGTTTGTTTTACTGATCCATGCTCCAACACTTAGGGTTTCCATCCAAGCAGAATACTTTTCCCCAGGGCTGTTGGAATGAAATAAAAATTTAGTTGCAGCCTTATCTTGTTTTCTTTCAGATATGGCTGGTCATAAGGGCAGATTTGATATTCTGCAGTTGAAACTTTCTAACTCCTCCATCATGCTGTTGAAAGCTGGAGATGGTTCTTGGCCATCTCCTGCGCAAATGAGTTTTTCAAAATACTTTGATATCCTCCCATGAAAGATGCTCTGTATCTGTGAGAAAGGGATGGAGCTGGTGTATCTCCTAAGCACTAAGCAGCCAGAACAGGGGGTGCACACAGGAGCAGAAGTGGTGTGCAGCTTCAAATCAAAAGTCAGTCTAAACCTTTATTCTGTCCACAGCACTGGCTGATGGTCTGAACTTACAGAATGAAATAAGGATAGTCAACACGTGAAAAATTCTTCCTAACTTCAGCAATTTTAGGATTTCTTAAACTGATCTCTGTATCTCTATAATCTTACTAAATACCTCTAAATAAATCAGTCCCCGTGAATGTATCTGCTGCAGGCACTGGCAGAAAATAAGTATACCCAAGTCAGGTAAATATTTTTTACTTGAATCTCTTTCTAAGTATTGTTTTGGGGTTGATTTTTCTTTTTATTTACAATTCCAGCAACAATGTTTAGAGCAGACACTTAAAAAATTGCTAAATGTTTTATTGTCTTTATGGACAAACTTAAAAAATTCCACTTCATCCTTTATTACTTATTTTCACACAATGTGGACATTTTGTGCTGAGCATTTTGACACTGAGAAGCATCTGCCTTGTCTGGAAAGCACCCTGCAATCATGGTTCAGGGTCTTAGTTTGAGATCCCTGCTCAGGTCATTTGTCCTGTACTACATTATGGTGCATTTTGGAAAGCAAAAGACCATTTCTGCAATGTGCATAGTCAGACTGGGAAGAAAAACCTGTAACAGAGAAGGAGAACAGGAGGGGTAAGAACCATAGCCCATATAGGGTTACTGAGGACATTCAGAGAGACAGAGCTGTAATGGAAAGCATTCCTAAGTAATTAGAAGCCTCAAACATGTTTTAAGTTATAAAAGGCTTATGTGAAAGTGAGCAGCAAGCAAGAAGTTGCTAGAGGAGTGTCTATCTAAAAATCTGTGCTTAAATTTGCCATTTCAAATGAGAACAAGAAGTCTGTGTTTGTCTGGATCCAAGGCTTTTTTTGCTACCCTGTTGTTTGCAGAGCAGTTAACACACAACTGGCTCTAAAGAAGGGACTTGTGATGAAGCCACAGGTTGCTGACCCCAGAGCAGACTCCTAACCAGATCATGTCCCAATGGACCACCAAATCACCACCTGAAACTTCCCCTTTTGCCTTAATTGCTATAGAACAAAGAGTGTAAAGCCGTGTGAGCAGAGATGACTCTCTGTGACACCACACAGGCAGGTGTGCTCCCACTGGATGTTGATGGTCTAGTAGAGATTAGCCCAAGAAGTGGTACAGTTTCTGTCCCATCTCTTCAGGAAGCAGTGTGACTTCCATCTGGTCCTCTCCAATGGACAGTGGGTGGGAAAGCACATAACTTCACCATGATCTTTCAGGTTTCTGTGACAATAATAATTAGATTTAATAAGTATTGTGCTGCTATACTAGGTTGAGGGATATTATAGATAAATTTTCAAAGGGTGTTTCTGGAATTGTGTGGCTTGTGCCTGGCATCATCCCTGCAATGTGCAGCACAGATGTGACTGGTCTTGATGTACCATGGCAGCCTCTTTTAGAGAGACTGCTGGGATGAATTAGCTTGTAGTACTCTTTGTGCAGTCCTTTGGTATGTATAAACTGTGCTTGGATTAGTTTCTGACATATAAAAATACCCAGTAGTCTGGACAAAGAGCTCTGCCTAGGAATTTCTCCTAGGAAATTAGGAGAGTAACCAGCCCACTGTCCTGCCTTCTCTTGCTTAGAAAACTACAGTTAACTTTTCATAGACTCTAGCCAAGAAAAATACTTTGCAGGGCAGCTTCTCTATAATATAAAGTAAGTAGAGGTAGGTGTGCCTCACAACAGCCACTCTCATGTATGACAGGTTTTTAGCCTAATGTAGGGGTTCATTCTCTGATTTCTGCTTCTGTTTACAAAGCTCTAAATAAAGCTCAGAAGTATCATAATTTGTGTGTTTGCAGCAACTCCTGGAACATGTATTTATATGCACACAGGTATTAATACAGGCTTCCTGTTAGAAAAGGCCCCTGCATGCTTTTACCAAGTGCTCCAAGACAAGTGCCCAGGTTTTTAAAACTGCTTATCTCACTGGATGCAAAGGCCTTTCAAATATTTATATGAAAATACTTCTGTTGGATTGCTGAGGGTTTTGAACACGTTTGGAAATGCCCAGAGATGATCTGAGCTCTCTTCAGTTTCACACATATGGTTAAATGCCATGGGTGCTTCTTTCTGCTATATTGGTCTCACCGAATTAACAGAGAAAGGGTCCTGACTCCTCTTGGGAGCCACTGTCATTTCATCCCTCTTTAGAAAGTACTGGCAGTGCAGGTAACATTTTTTTTCACCCTCACTGTATTCAAAACAACTGTTATGAACCCCGTTTCTGGGGGTTCATACTGGGACCAGTAAACAGGATAGGGTTTATAAATTACCATGGAAAAGCATCAGGGGAAGAAATCCAGATGGACTAGCCAGGCTTCGCTACATCCAAGTGAGTATAAACAACATTCAGAGATGAGAGAGACAAATGCAATGCTGCTGTTTATGGTCAGATTAAAAGCATGGGATAAATTCCAAGTACTGCTGAAAACAGTTTGGCAGGAAGGGTGTTTCATCCCATGGTGAACCAAGGGATGTATGTTTGTGAGAAAGGTAAGTGCTTCCATTCACCTTGCCCAGGACCTGAGGAGCCTTGAGGTGTTTACAACAACTACAAGGAGGTGTACAGAACTTGTTTCCCCCTGAAGTAGCCTGGGATTTAAATGAGTTTTAATATTTCACCAGCTCTTATTTTGATGTATTATTTCACCAGATCATATCTTTAAGTATTCTGAATGTTATTTATCACTAAAGTGAACAGACAGGTTTTTTTTTAGCATGGTACAGTCCAGACCTCTCTGTGCTGCCAGAAGATAGGGGCACTTGGTTATGTTGCAGCACACAGGGAGCAGAGGAAACAACTGACCCCACCTCTGCTTTCTCCAAGCTCTGGCATGGCCCCAGGGCTTTTCCTCTGGGGAAGGAGATATTGTAACAGGAGAGGGGTGTTTGACACTCTCTCTGGCAGCACAGGGTTATGACCTGAAGCAGGTGAGGTGATTTGTGTGAGTGTGATGGGGCAGACACAGGAGTGTGACCCTCTGCCAGTGATAATATGCAGTAGCAGGTTGGACACAGAAGCTAAGCAGCAGGGAGATGATGGCCCCTGGTCCATCCCCTGATTCTTCTCACCCCCACAGGAAGGTGAAGTGCAGGTCATCCTTTACGTGTGAGAAAAGAGCACTGCAAACCCTGACTTCCTGTCCACAGTATTTGAAGTAAGTGAATAGCACTGCAAGTGACATTCCTTTTCGTAAATTCATCTAAGTATAATTTCTAAAGGAAGAGGCAAATAGCTGGCAATTTATTTTTCATTTTCATGATGTACTTATGTTGTTGAGTGTCGGTGGTGTCCGAAACTTGCACAAAGCAGGCACAGATGTTTGTTGTCAGTGACCACCTTCATGAGGGACAGTGATTATTTTAGTTCACACACCAGAAGGGCTGACCATTCCTTTTCTCAGCATAGTCGAGTGCATATGCTCCTGGCTGTGAGATATGGTGGTGGCTGTGTGGCTGGGCAGTCCTGTCCCACTTACCTCTCCACTGATCCAGGCTGTTGCTCCATCTTGTCAGCAATCGATCTTGGGGATAAAGTTGGCTGTGATGTATGTGCTGTGGCTGTATTGTGCTTGTGTAACTGGCAGAGCTGATGGGACAAAACTTTTCTCTTGTTACTGAAACAATGTGATTGTGCTGTGTATTTTCTCACCCTCGTGTTATCTGCAAAAAGGAGGATGATGCTGGAGAACAGTTGGATTTGCTCAGCTGAGAATTTCCCTGCTAGAGGACACCTTTTGGATGATATGCAGTTGTGGTATCCAGTTCCTTTGCTTCTTCCTTGTCCAGGTTTAGCATGGAGGATAAGACCAGGTTACGCTGTGGCACGTGGCCTGTTGTGAGCTATTCAGTCTGCAGATTTTGTCCCCAGATGTGAGGTAGTACTTGGCTAACTGGTACTTGGCCCAAATCTCTCCTTTTGACAAGCAATTTATTAAGGAGATAAATAATTGCTCAGCAAAGCTAAATGGCTTTTATTAGCATCAGAATTTGCATTGGACACAACAAAGAAGCCTCAGTATGCATCAAATTTTATAGCAAGATTTGTAGCTTTGAGATCAGAGTATTAGGGACCCATATGTATCTAAACTCTGTTCCTAAGAAAGTATTTTTCTCGACTCTCATAGATGAACTTATTTCTACTTGGAAATGCCTAGAAACCTCTCCAAAATAGGTGGGGACCTAAGTAGTCTTTTGGGCAGTTCCATCCATATAATTAGGCACACTCAAAATTCCTTGAGCTGGAGACTTTCCCAGAACAACCATTTCATCTATGCTAACAAAATGTTCTTTTCATTTGGAGAGACCATAATTTAACATGGTCAAACTTTAACTGTATAAGTGTGGGGAACTTAAAGAGGGACTTCCTGGGAAATTTGGTGACAAAACAAATCACAGCCTTTTAGCAAAATTATAGAATTCTTTAAGTGTTACCACAGCATTTAAAATGAAAGTGATAGGTGTTCCCTGTTCTTTGATAGCTGTGACCTCCACCATCACCACAGAGTGGTCTCTTGGAGCTATTTATTACATTACTATGCTGGCTTTGAAAAACTGTTTGCCAGCTCTCTTCTTGTTTAAAATGTGATGAAAACCTTAATCATTTCTTCTTCCCTGGCAGAGGCATGGTTTGGGAAGCAATGTATAAACAGGGGGATTCAATGTCTGGTTCAGATATGAGGAGTAAACAGGACAGCCAGCAAGGCCAAGGCCTCCCAGCACCCAGACTGTTGCCTCTCTGGCAGACCAAACTTCCTCTCAGCCTGCTTTCAGCACAGCCTTAAAGAACAATTGTCATTATTGCTCCCTTCCCTCATTTTGCTACACTTTTAAATATGGCATTGCCATTGTATGATTCTCCAGTTTCCTCCATGCTATTGAATTCTATTTTTTGTTACAAAGTTGGGACAATACTGAAAATACTGAATGTTTATTTTCAGAAATCCAGTCCCAGAGGAAACAATTCTGGTTTTCCTCTTTTTGGCCATCTGTCTTGCTGATAATTTGTTGTCTTTCAGACAAAACTTATTTTTAGTTAATTCTGAGCTGCAGCATGTGGCTTTGTTGCCCAGCACTGTTTCGCCTGTTTAATGGTAATTTACCAAGATGTTTCCGCATAGTCATGTTCCTTAGAGTAAACATCTTTCTGAAGAAGCTTGTCTCCCATTTCACTTCTGTTACACTTGGGAATATGCAAAAAGTCTCAGGTTTCTCATTCAGGGTGGAAATTGCAGTCTTGCTGAATCTGAAATTATACATTTTTATTTATTTTTTTAATGCCCAACTTATTTAATCACAGAATCACAGAATTGTTTGGGTTTGTAAGGGACCTTAAAGAACATTTAGTCCCAACTTTTCTGCCATGGGCAGGGGCACCTTCCACTAGATCAGGTCGCTCAGAGCTCCAGCTTAGCCCTGAACTTCCAGAGACTTGGCATCCACAACTTTTTGGAGCAAGCTGTGCCAGTGCCTGACCATCTTTACAGGAAAGAATTTCTTCCCAGTATCTAATCTGAACCTACACACTTTCAGTTTAGAGCCATTACCTTTTGTCCCTTATCTGCCCTTGTAAAAAGTCCCTCTCCTGCTTTCTTGCAGGTCCTCTTTAGGAAGTGGAAAGTGCTATAAGGTCTCTCTGGAGCCTTCTCTTCTCCAGGCTGAACAAACCCACTCTCTCAACCTGTCTTCATAGGAGAGGTGATGGAAATTAAAATAATGAAGATGAAAAAAAACCCAACAACCCTGAACAAATAAACAAAATATCCCAAAGCATACAGTCCTCTTGCTCTTTTCAAAATACTACAATAGAGTATTTCAGTTGGAAGGTACCTAAAACTTAAAGGTTAGTTGTGGACGCTGTGGGCTTAAGGAAAAAAAATAAACAAAAAAACCCCAAACCCCCCAAAGTGGCTCTCAACATCTACAATGATCAGTATAAGATTTAAGATAAGAGCTCCCACTCATTAAGTTAAGATTCTGAAGTGTCGAGAATGGGGACCACCGAACTGTAGAATGAAACCTCACAGAGAGAAAGGGACCAAAATTAAAAGCAAGCATCATGTAAGAAGGTGACAAAAAACCCCACGCACCCCACCGTCCCCCCCCCCCCCAAAAAAAAAAACAAGCCAAAACAAAGCAAAAGAAAACAAACATAGTGGCAACACAGAAGATGCACTGAATATATTTTTAAAATAAAATTTAAAAAGCAAGGAAAAAGTTTGATCAGAGATACAATTTTCACTAAGGTGGTATTTCTTTTGAAGTGAAACACCAGAAAGAGGAAACCTTTTATTGTTATTTCTTGCCCTAGTGAGACAGGATATCACTCATGGAAAAGTGGGAAAGCAGTGTCAAAGAGTGGCGACAGGAAACAACATCATCAAATCTCTTTTAAGGCCCACTGGTCTTGGGGTGGGTTGTTTTAAAATTACAGAGCCACTGAAGAACAATAGGCATCTATTTGTGAGCCAAGCAGCAGCTCTCATATCCTTATGCAGAGACTTTTCCCCTCATTGTCTTCAGGGATGCAGGCTCCCATACCAAAGGAGGAAAAGTAGTAACAGTATGTGAGGAACAGATTCACTCTTTTAATATGCTGATTCAAAAGGGGAAAGCTGAGTCACTATTCTGCAAATAGAAACATTGACAGGTGTCATGGCAAAGCAATAAAGGAGAATTTTCAAATTCCCCTGGGTTTTGAGCTTGCTAAAGAATGATAACTTGAGAGACTTCCTCTCAGTCATGAACTTAGGAATTTTCTGGGCGGTATGTGAAATAAAGGGTCTGACTCTGAGCTTACTGTTAGTGGCCTTAATCAAGAAGGACCCTACTGAAGCCAGCATTGCACTAGGTAAAACCATTTGAAATGTGTGTGGAGAAGATGAGTAAGATTATCTTTTGGGCATCTACTGAAAATATTGCTCAGTTTGCTCCAATCAGTAAATTATGGTGCTATTTTGAAAAATGGAAACCAAATTCTCATGTCCTTGCTTTCAATGATTCTCAGCAAACTACATAGGAAGCCACTGAAAATAACTTTTCTGTGTTTCTAAACTGCACAAGAGAGGAAAGCTTCAAGGCTGTATTATAGACATTCAACAACATATCAGAGGAATCCTTAAAAGGATTCCAAAGCCAAAGGACACTTTGATTATTTTATTTGATCTTGTATATAAATAGACCACGAATTTCCAAGCAGTGCTGAATCTTTTCCGTACGTGAGTGACATTTATTGAGAAGGAATCATTTTTCAAAGCAACACTTTGTTGAAAAATGAATCTAGGAGAAGAAATGCACTATATTTTTGTTTCAATATCTATTTTAAGTTTGTGATTCATCTCTACATAACTAACATGACTGTATCCTATGTGACTTAGGATAAAGCAGGCAGTAAGGGAGGTGGCGAGTGCCTTCTGTGAATTCCTCATGTAGTGGTGAACAGATGGGATATAAATCATGTTGTTTTCATAACCTGTAAAGAAAAAGACTCATCAGTCACTGCAACTGTGATGTGATATAAGGATTAGTTCATAGTAGATAATGTAGTATTCCATTAGAGAGAGCGCTAACGCTGTCTCAAGGCTAAAATATTACATTACACACTATTCACTACTGATGTAACAGAAGGGAAATACCTTGGCTATGATTATCTCAAAGCTACTGGTCTCTCAAACAAGATAGGAAAAATATCACTTTAGATTTTGATTGTGCAGTCATAGATGGTTTTCATGAGGAATAATACTTCAATCTCATGTCTCAGCTTTGCAGCTGTCCAGGGAAACCCATGTACTTTTCCAGGGTCAAAGCATCTTTGAAGAATGGAAAATATTTGTACTGTGTGCAGCAACATAACTTAAAGAAGACAGGAGAGAAAAAAAAAAGGTAAGTAAATATCACTATAGAATAAAAAAAATTCTTACAAACTGTAATGTGTTGAGGTAACTTTCTCTGTCAAGATAAAAAAGGAACATGGATAACCTCACACCTGGAAAATTAAGCAATAGAGGCTTAGAGGTTGCTCTTTCTTGGAAGCAGATAAGGATTTTACCTCTGATTCATTAGCAAAGAAGAAGAACAGTTCATAATGTACATCAGTACCTCATATCCAAGCTAATTTATTTCTAAGACTAAGGAGCTGGTGATACAGACACTGCAAGTTTTACGTGGAATGGCATTTTGCAAATGAAAATCCAGCAGAATTACTTCAGTTCTCATTAGAACAAGACTTTTTAAACAGTTTTCTTTCAGAAATTTCCTTCAGTTTCTTTAAATTCCACTCACAGAAACCATGATGCCATCCTCTGACAGCCTCACAGATTGTGCTAAGCCAATTAGATTATACAAACCCTATGGTTTGTGGAACAGACACTAAAATCTGTTACTCCAAAAACATATTGTCTCGAATCTTATTATTAGAAAGGTTTCCACCCTGAAAAGGTAACACAGTTATAAATAATACAGTTTACTGGAAAAGAACATATGGCTGAATATTCTTACAGTGATAGAAATCAAACCAGTTGTGAAGTTGTACTGATTTTTAATGAATTTCAAGTAGAAATCTATCAATAGGCAAGACTTAGGCTTCCAAATGGTTTAAAAAGAGTTCCATAATAAAAACTAAGTTTCTGAATTCTGTCATCATTGTTTCCATCTTTAAAAAATCACAACTAACCAACCAAAAAGTACTCTAAAACTCTGAATTCCCAAAAACTTTCAAATCTCTCCTGGAAGCTGTCTAGCCTGGGAACTCCCCAAGTATCTGTGGGTTCTTAAAGTCTGCTTTGGGACATTACCCAAGGGATAGCTCTTCTGATGGTCCCAAGAGGGCAGCTCGTGTTCCATGAACCCCAGATTTCATCTGTGAGATTTAGTGCATCACTAGAATTAATTAACTATGAAAGACTAAGATATTCTATTCTTTCTCCTTCCTTCTCCCCCCAGCAATGTCCAGCATTCATTGGTCAGAGCACTTACCTGGATGTGGAGGAGAGCAGCTCAGATTCCCCTTCTGCACGTGGGGAGGCAAATGTGTTTCTGAGGTTAAGGCTGCACTCACTGAGCTGTACAATACTATTTGTCATAATTTTAGTGCTTAGACACTAAAGAAAGATTAATTAGACAAGAGAGCAAATACAAGTGTTTTAGCAGTTAAACTCTGCTGGGAGTAGACAAGTCTTAAACTATTTCTCCAATCACCAATTGCCTATTTAAAGAAGGGTAAGATGAAAAGCACCAATATGCAGTTTTGCAGACAGTTTATTAACGCAGCCACTGCGATTGTTGTAAGTTTCCTAGAAAATGCTGCGCTGATTTCCAACTGATTAATGGACATCTGAAGTAATTTATATGTTTTCATGTCTTCTCCTACCCAGTTTTTTCTATAGTGATAAGTGGACTGGATGTTAACTTTTAAATACCTTCCCTGAGGCGAAGTGAGAATCAAAATCAGAAGTAGGCAGAGAAGATGAGGTCTCCTTTTGCATGAAAAGAATTATTGCCTTCAAATATCCACTGTGGTGGATAGAAATCTCAAAATGACACTGCAGTAACCAGTAAGACCAGCTAAGGTATGTAGAACTCTTCAGCTGACTCACCTTGGCATCAAGTTTCAAGACCTGCTGCAGAAATTACCACATTTTTCATTTAATCTGAGCTGCTAACCATATGGGTCCTATCATTAGCTGAATCTTGGGACCTATGCTACGAAAATTTTCAGCTTCAAGGTGATCAAGGAATAATCAGTCTTTAAGTTACATCACTTTTCACAGTGGAAACTTGAGATATCAGTTCTGGCAGTTTTTCAGTGAAATCTTAACACTGGTGTGAGCCGAACACATTAGGATAGATTAACATCATTTATGTATGCTAAATAAAGTGGGAGAAGTGTGTGCAATGACATGATAGTTTTAAATGGTTATGAAAATACAATCTTATTTTACAATCTCTGTTGTCATGAAAACCTTGCAACATTAAGGGGGAGATGCATGAGAAATGGGAAGTGAAGTCCATTGGAAGCTGAAGTCCGTTGATGGTGTCCATAGAATAAGTCAAAGTCATGCCCAAGTTGCTCTTGCCATTGAAGTATCAGTCACAGGGTTGCTCCTACACTTGTCAGAGTTGCCCTTCCAGCAGGCTACAAAAAGTACAATCTATCCTTCAAGGGCAGTCAGAATAAAGCCTCCAGGCAAAATTTGCCTTTCTGTGCTCAGCTCAGAAACTGTATGGGATTTTTTTGTGTTTTTGTGTTTAGGTTTTTTCCTGTTTGGATTTATTTTGTTTTGCTTTGTGGTTTGGGTTGGGTTTTTTGTTTGTTTTTTCCTTACTAAATCTTGCTATTGTGCTATAATTTTGTCTCTGGGAAGTGCATGGAATAGGCAATTGACACCTGCAGTGCAAGAAAAAACTCCTGATGTTTGGATTTTTAATTTCCAGTTGTGGAATGGTCCTGCACTCTAGTTCTGATAATCTGATGTGATAGCATTTTCTGTGGCTTGCATTATAGGATAGAGGAAATAGTCAAGTGGTTTGAGAGACATGATCTTTACTTCCCTGGAGTGAGTCATAGGGTTTATCTGAAAAGGGAAGATGGGGTAACCTGCAACCAACTCCCCAGGTAGGCTGTGTGAGGCAGCCCAGAGTCTGCCTTGGCAAGCCCTTGCACACCCCCAGGCAGGAGCTGGCACAGAGCCCTCATTCCCAGCCCCTTGCTGCACACAAACCCACAGGAAGCACAGCAGTTCCTCCTCAGAGCAGCCCTGCTGTGGTTTTTGTAAGCACCCATGACAATTTCCTGTTCTGATCAGATAATCACTCAGTTAGAAGAACTTTTTAGATCCTTAAGTACTTAGTTCATGGTGCATCAGGTTTCTGAGACATCTCTTTCCAACTTAGCAAGAATTAATGCATAGGAAGTACAGAAGCACTGAACGAAGCAGGGGACTGCTGTCGAGCTATAAAGTATGGATGGTTCTCATCTAACTTAAATCAGCCTCACTGGGGAAAACAGTCTTAACTGGGCTCTTGAACACACATTAAAGCACATCCCATGAGCTGTTTTTATCACAGAGCAGATAACAGATTATAAAAAAATATAGCATAATTGGATGCAGTATGCTGTTCACATACTGATAAATTTAAAAATTGCTTCAGTGGCAAGATCATATTGAAAATTTTAGCACATGTATGTCCAAAGCTGTTTGCAGTTACGCTGTCCCATTGTATTGTACCAAAAAAGCTCTGATTCTTGTAATATCTGAGGTCTCAACATCTTATAGGTAAAATCAAAGCTAAACAAAACTACTCTGAAAGAGGACAAAATATCGTTGAATTTTATGTTTGTTTATTTGGTTTTTTCACATTTAGAATGGATTTTTTCCCAAAATCGCCTGAAGAACAGAAATCCTAGATTGTGAATGGAAGATGAAAAAGTCAAGGTTTCATCTTGAGTATGCTACAATCAGAAGTGAGGCAACCAGGACAACAACTCTAAGAATTAAGTCCTACATATCCTTGAACTTCAAAAGAAACAGGAAGGTAAGGAAAAGTCTTACAAGGTCAAAGTTTGAGTTTGACTTTAGGAGAGTCCAGTCAACATATACTTCAAAAGATGGGACCTACCTGAAACAAAATCAAGCCAGTAAATACCAAGAAGAAATTATTAGAGAAGGTTGCACAGAACATAGAAACGAGTTTGGCTAAGAGCAGCTGGTGTGGTCACAAAAATTATTTAAAAAACACAGAAGCATGGGACTTTCAAAGGAATTAATGGGTATTTAGATTTACCAGAAGGTGAAAGAAATAAGTACATTTAAGTATTTTGTTTCCGTCAGCTGTTACTGGAGAGGACTTTGAGGTATATTTACTCAAAGACTTTTCAAGTAGCAAATATTGATAAAGATCAAAAGAGTTTGGGTATTAGCACAAGGTAAGAAATGAAAGAGTAGAGAGATTAAAGAAAAGAAATTAAAAACACCAGGTGCTTGGAAGAAGAGCTGAGCTGCTAAGAAAATAAAATTCTCTGTTTAAAATTGTTTGCTGCACAGAAGGCCCTGGGAATAATAAATCACTTTACCTATCCTTTAAGGAGTCACGAGGGAAATTCAGAGAGCTTTACCTTTTTTTCTGTACCCAACTAACACCTGTGGGCATAAAATCTTTCTAATTCAAAACAGAAATGACAAAAAAATCTTCATAAAAGGACTGTCTTTCTTTCCTGAAATGTGCAAGGATTGTCTGAATATGTAAAGGAAACACAATAGCAGTTGATCTCATGTATTCAGAATCATAAGGTCCATCTTTACAAAATGTAATACAAATATTGTGGGTGATTTGCTTAGCTCATAATAAGGCCTTTGCAATCAATAGCAAAAGGCAAGCTGCTGTGTGAGTCCAATGTTTCTATTATGACAGAAGGCAGTGAAATGGATGGCAGGTTGTTTATAGAACTTCATCTACACCCACACAGGATGTGTACATGCTGCAGTGAAAGCAGTGAAGTCATTTGGTCATATTTGAATTAATTATTTTTATCCTAAAGAAAACTGTAACATAGCACTAGCTACTAACTAGCTACAGCAAAATCTGTCAGTTGAAATGCTGTAGCAGACAGGTTCTCTTGGGCTAAAAGACTGATGCTCTTTGTTAGCCTCACTACAGAACAATTTACATTAGCAGACAGCTTGTTTATATTGATAATGCTGTGCTTTATTACACTGAACACACATAGCTAAATTTTTAAATGACTGTTGAACAGAACATTCTCTTTCATTTCTAGAGTATACTCATTTCTTAATATTGTGCAGAATTTAGAAATGAACAGAAATGAAATCTGTATGATTCCATAGTTTCAATGGAAAAGTTAATTATGATTAGATATTGCTGTAGTGTTGCAATTGCACTGCATTACAATCTTATGGGTAAATTCTGGAATATGCTATGTTTCTAGATTGATAAAGACTTGGACTAGAATAAAACATGCCTTTTATTTTTAATTTTTAAAGGAATTTTTGTCAGACTTGCTATCAGGATTGGTTCATGCATCTTCATGATGTTCTGAGTTTGCTGCATTCACAGGCAAGACAATTTTTTAATTTTAAATTGTGCTTAAGAGGTTCCTTAGCATGTTTTTTTGTCATTCCTACGGCAGATCTGAACTCAACTTGCGTCACTGATTCCCTTTAGGAGAATTGTAAGGTAAGGGCCATAATAATCAATTTGCTGTACTAGCAAAGCCAAATGTTTTCCTTTCTTCCTACTGCCACTACCTGCCTTGATGAAGCTTGCTGGATATCCTACAGCAAGGTCTGATGCCCACTTTAGCTACCCAGAAGCTTCTGGACAGGAGTTTGGGCACAAAGGCACCGGCACAGCTCTATGAGACAGGATGGCCAAGCTCAGCTGAGGAGAGAACTGGCACAGAGCAGTGACACAAGGGCTCGTGGTGCAAGGGCTTCCGAGCTCATGTTTGAAGAAAATGAGACATTTTATTTGGCTCCCAGATGAGTTGAGGCACTCTTGGACTTTGAGAGATGGTAAATGCATTTCTGTAGAAACAGCCACAGTGTTCTTTCCATGCCATATATTCAATAAGAGACGATTTCCCCAGGCTACCAAACCATGCAGATTTGTAAATTGCAAGAAATTACTAGTGTCAGAGTATCACTGGAAGTAATAAAGTAACTGCAGTTCCAGAATTCTAACTACTCTCAAGTAAACTGAGAACAAAATGAAAAATCACACACCATTATCAATTTGAAGAACTTTATCCAAAACCACAATTTCCATCTGATATTAACAAAACTTGTCATTTTCACCATAGTAAAGGAATGAACCAGTACTAAGTACACACATAGTGAAAGCAGTCAATAACTGGAAAAGAACATAACAGGAGCTTAAAAGAAGACATATCTCTTAACTAAACTTACTAATTACAGTAAACTTGGAGAAAGCAGAGGGCATTTTAAAGTTGTTTTTCTCTTTACAGATAGAACTCCACAATCCAAGAACAATGATTACAACAGTAAAGGTTTTTCTAGAAACCAACCCATGTATTACAAAAACAATACAGAGAATCCCTGCACACCTGACAGTGTACAAAACAGGGTAGCAGAGAGAAAGCACAAGAGAATTAAATTGTCCAGGATTATTAAGAAAAAGTAACAGTGCATACTAAAGGGCTCCTGTAAAGCTGCTTTACATGAACTGAAGAATGTAATTTCCATATGACTGTGACTTTGTGTGAAGCACAGATGCTTTCAGAAGTGTCACTATTTAGCTTATTTTTGGGAAAAAAACCCCAAATAATTAGGCAGTATTTGAGATAACTGAAAAACGTAGTAGGCTACCTCACAAAGCTAACTACCAGATTTATTTACAAAGGCTTCACATTTCACTGAGACTTTGTACTGCACTCCTTCTAAACTTCCCAACTTCAGAACTGGAAGAGGACTCAGAAAAAACAAGTATTTCTCAGGTTAGGTACTCATACTAGGAAAAAATAGTGCAACTATTTGCTACATTATATACCCTTCCAGCACATCTATCAAAATAGTCTGACTTGGTTTTATTACCTTCTCATTTAAAAAAATACAGTATTCTGCTTTCTTTCTTGCTTTTGATTAGTAAATTACAGACATCTTTACATTTAAAATAAAACCCCAGCAACCCACAGCTAGTCCCGCAAACTGATCCAGTGAAGGAGATGTCAGAAGTATAGAAGAAGTGTTATTAATGCAGTTGACTCCAGGTGGAGGCAAAGGTCCCTCTGGACAGAGCAGCGTGCAGGCTCAGGAACTTCGATCATCCTTATGAAGGTGGCAACTGAGAGGAGTTTTAGGCCTAGACCTGAAACAATTCAATCTTATTTGTTCATTAGTGGGAGTGAACTCCTCAGGAAATGCGGTATCACCGTAATGGCTGCAGCTCAGGAAGCTCCCAGAACACAAAGTTGCATAGGTCCCTCAATTCTGGCAAAAGAATGCACTTTCTTTTGGTCACAATAAGATTTCTAAATGCTCAGTCTGGCTATAGCAGCTTGGCTGTGCATCTGAGAACTGCAGGTGTGCCTAGATTTGAAATGGCTTAGCACATTGTGGCTGTTTTCTTTACTGAATAGGCTGTTCTTTGATGGCCCTGACCGCACAGTAAATCACATGGAGCTTTTCTATTCTCCTTAGGGCCCACTCCCACTGCCCTCACCTTACCCCAAGAGCATTACCACTGACTGCAAAAAAAAAAAAAAAAGGATTTTGGGTTGGGAAAAGCTCAGTAAATGCTGGCTGCAGAACAATGCAGTGTATTTATAAAATCTGAATTTTTGAAAGGTAACTTCACATTGTATGGATACTGACAACACGGTTACCAAGCTTCATGGCCACATCTTGCTCCTCTGCTTAGGGGAAACACTTTGTGGTTTGCCAAGGCAGATAATGATCTCAGATTTTCTCCCAAGAAGAGACCTTGTGTCACTGTTTTTTGCCCTCACTGTGGAATGTCCTTACTGATCACTAACCTTACCCTCAGAGGTCAGTCAAGGAGCTGGCTAACAAGGCCTGAAGAACACTGCTGGCTTCCAAATGCTCACATGCTCTGATACCAGTGAATGAAAAGAATACAGACAAGACAAGGGGAGGAATAAAATGAAGGCATAGAGACAATGTGATGGTGACAGTGAGTTTAAAGAGATGGATGTGAGCTCACATCAGGGTAATATGGGGAGGAATGAGGAATGATACAGCATAAAGGATTGTCCAGTGGCTTTGGACACATTCTGTGATTCTCCAGCTTGTGTCTGTTCTCAGCATCTTTAAAGTCTGGATAATAGTAAGATCTCCTTTGAGACCTACTGGCAAAAAACTGAAGATTAAAATGAGACAATGCTATTGTACAGATGATACTTGACTCATTAACTTCCATGCTTAAGAAAATAGGGTGTTTTTTGCTTTTGCAGGAAGACTAAGCAGAGCTTTGAGAGGTAAGTCTTATATGTGTTCTACCAACACAGCAAGCTTTTTGAGTATTTTCCACAACTGAAAATAGTAGCCTGGGAAAGACAGAATGGGTGGCACAATGGTCCCAAGACTTCCCAAAGAGAAGGAGACCATTTGTGCTCATACAAAAGGGCACTTGCCTTGCTACCAACAGCTCAAGTCTGCCTATGTCACTCAAGAAAACTGCCTTCAGAGACATCTCCTTGAGATGATTGTGACATTGATTTTGCGTTATCAGAGTTTTCTTTTCCAGTTCCTGGCTGTGTTGCTGTAATTTCCAAACCAGCAAAAGTAGATCTGGTCATGTTGTTTCAGTGTAAATTCTCTGGGATGGGCCATAGTGAGATAAAATTGTCATGCATTTTGTTCTGCAAAGGCAAATATTCCCCTGGAATCGCTTAAGTAGGTAATTGGACACTTTCCTCCTTCTTTGTGCCTGAAGGACCACAAACTAAAATGGGACATGGCTAGTCCACAGCTGTTAGGGGTTCCCTGCATTTCCAGAGAATAGTGGCCACTTCCTTTTCCCTGTCTTGGACTGGAAAGACAAGGTAAAAGGCAAAGATTGGCTGTATGAGAAAACACAATAAGTTAGTGTCAGATTAAGGGCAGTAGCAGATTTTAAGGCTCAGGATGCCTTGACTGCTTTAGGATGTTCTCAGACGAGGGGTAAAGGGCTAAATACATGTTAAGCCACCGCTATTTTGACCTTATGGTGACTGAACAATATACCAGTAACAATATAGCCAACAGAATATTGATCTCTGGCTCTTCTGTGAATGGAACAAACGTGCTTGTTTCCCTGAGGATTAGCAGGCTGTGAGGTGAGGAGGGATGTGCTGCACCTGGTGGTTTAGGTCACTTACACCCAGCTCTGGCTGTGTGTCCAGGAAGCCAGCGGGGCTCAGAGGGACACAGCAGCAATTACTGAACTGCTCAGCTCTGCCTGTCACAACCCTCATGTCTGACATTATCACCAGGGACCTCACTGCCCTTTCCTTCCTGCGCATTAACCACATGAAATCCAATTCTCCAGAGCTCCGAATGTTCCAAAAGCACAGACACATTTTGATCTGGGATTCTGATCTTTAGTCTATTTATCTCAAATGGAAATCACCCTTAAAAAGAGCAATTCTCCAGATTCTACTCTGTGATTAGCCACAGGAAACTCAGTCAAATTACATGGGATACATGGACAGTGCTACATGAAATTAATAACTCTCAGCAGCCTGCAGTGAAATGTGAAGAGGATACTAACTGGAATTGCTTGGGAATAGCAAAATGAAAGCTTTTAATAATAGAAAAAATACATAACAACTCATAGACTAGGGGTTCCTGTTTCCATTTGGTCCCAGACACAAAGGTGTATTTTTCCTTTATCTTCAAATGGGTGTGCAGGGTAAGACTATAATGGCTGGCTGCTTCTATTCACTCTTGATTTGGGGTTGGTTTTTACAGGCTGCCCAGCAGCTGGGTGGGATGCTGACTGCCCTCAAGTCCCATTGCAGGTGAGGATTTTGGGGCAGGGATCTCATTACTTCTGAGATATATATGATCTCATTTGCCCACTGAAAAGACTAAATACATTATTTGTAGCAGATGAGTCTCTCTGCTACTATTGCATCAGTTTCAAAATCAGTTTTTCAGTTTTGCAAGTGCGTTGACACAGAAATACAGGGTGTTAATGCTGTGGGCAAGCCCCGACTCCCGACTTGCAGATAAAAATACAACAGGAATAGCTGTGTGGGTTTGCCCACTCAGTTCTCCTTTCTAATGTGCCATTGCACCCACCTGAATAATTGTTCAGCCTTTAATCTCTCGGCTGTGGTGGCTGCACAGCTGCTGTGCTGAGCTGCTGGCTGCTTTGAGGAAAGAAAAATTCTTTAGAGGGAGTTTGATTATTTGGTGTGTTGCCATAGATCCCTGGAGGCCTTGGCTAAAAGAGAATCATTAGGGCACCTCAGTTTGTCCTCCTGTTTCCCATGGCTCATTGATAACTTTGCAGGGTAAAGCTGCTTCTTGTGTTTGTATGATGATGTTGCACAACAGAGCTGGAGGTAAAACACAAAGGTAGAGCATGTAGAAAATGGTTTACTTTGTCTACCACAGAATGAACTCCAATTAGGATTTTCTAACTTCTATCTGTGCTAGACATTTTTAACTGAAGCACTGATCTACAAGTGGAATCCTTTTCTCAGGCTGATACACAAAGTGCTCAGCAAAGCACAGAACCCTCTTCTTTTACAGGAAGGCTTCAGGAAACAGCTCTGGGGAATGTGTTTGGGCTTCTCCATCACTCCTCAGTGAGTGACAGCAATTATCCAGCTGCCTGGCTCCAAGGAAAGGAGAAGCTACAGTGCTCCAAGCCAAGCTGTGTTAAGTTCAAGAGGCAACATATTTCTCAGGACCATACCTGTGAAACATCCACTCAGCCACTTCTCCATTCCCCTCTGTGGCTTCTCTGAACTTAATGAAGGATTAGTCCCCTTTTTCAATGGTTTAATTTAAACTTTCCCTAACCTTCCAGAAGAGAGATGTGATTGCAGTGGACGAAGCCAGAACACAACATCCAGAAACATAGTGTGCATATTGTCACTATCAAAGTAGATCAGAGCTTGAACCAGCTCTGGCCACGGCAATTTAGGGACCTTCAATACACATGACAATATTCCACACAGACCATCACATGCAGTATCCTTGTACCTGCATCCTAAAACTAGCTTTTTCCCCTGACAGAGAAGCTGTATAGTTAGTGTGCAATTTAACTATGAGGCAGGAAACGCCTGCACTTGCTGCCTGCACCCAGCTTGCCATGCCACCCTGTCAAGCCAATTACTTAAATTAAAATTTTGTCTGGCCCTTCTTGACAACACAGCCTCTAACGATGAAAATATGTATGATGATGATCTGGATGCAGGAGGTAGAACTCATTGTTTTCCAACACTCCTGCTATTACTATCAATTTCACATGAAAGTAGGGCATTTTCTTTGGGAAAAGCAACACAAAAGTGTCACTTGGTTTCATTAGCAGAATAGTGGTTCTTTGCTGTTCCCACTCTGATGCTTTTCTTCATGGTTGAAAAGTTTAGTCCAGTGCTCTGGGAGAGAGATGCAAACATTGTTAATTGCACTAAGATTAATATTCCAGGAAATTTAAGCAAAGCACTCCACTGGCAAATTCATTAGGCAGAAGAACAATCCCACTGGGCAAGTACCATCCTGTCAAACTGGTTTTAGTCATGGTGGAAATGTTTTGCTTTTTATGCAAAAACGCTTTCAGGATCCGGCCTAACTAGACAGCCTGCAGGAACAATGAAGAGAAGTCCACGAGTAACTGATACAATTACAAAGGCAACAGCATATCAGAAAATGGCTGGGGACAGTACATTACATTAAACAATATTTTCATGGTCCTGCGTGTTCACACACCGGACCTCGTCCTGCTCAATTCTGCTTTGGAAACTTCTCTGCAGCTTTCCAACAGCTTCCTTTCTGCTCAGCAAGAATAAGGGGGGTGCAAAAACAGACAAGGTACACCATTCACACAGCTCCCCTGCTTTTCATTGTCCTCTGGCTATGAAGGCATTAACAGCCATTTCAGGAAATGAAAATCATAATTTTTCTATCATTCTTAAGACTACAGCTATTTTATTAGACAGAATTTGCTTTCTTTCCCTCTGATCTTCCAGAACTGGGCTTCTCAAACTTTTTTCCCAGTACAAGTCTTTTCTGTCCTCAACCATCTTCACAAAATCCTGCCTCCAAACAGGGAAATAACAACAAACCCAGAAGCTCGTAATTGTTTTTCTCAGCCTCAAAATAACCTAATTTCTTTTCTCCCCACTGCTAGCTCTGTTTGCATCTTTCCTAGCTTTAAAGGACAGCTCATAGAGAGGGAAAAAAATACACACAGTGACTGCTGAGTGGTTATAAATACTGATTTGGGGCATGCTGCTTTGATTCGAGTAACTGTCCACCAGCCCTGCAGGAAAATGGGTTTAAAGAGAAAAGAGGAAAATCCAAACCTCTCTATACATTCAGCAGCTCTTAGCCCAGCCTCAAGCTCAGTGGCAGGCAAGTGTCAAAAATAGTCTTTGCAGACAAGGCTTTCTGGAAGTAGGGTAGTAGCTATATGAGACAGAAAGCCTAGACAGTACATGCAGACATAGAAGAAGAATTTGTCTGCTGCTCTCAAAGTGCATACATTTTATGTATTTATGTTTAATTTTTAAGGAGGAAGAGGAAGATTTCCATTTTTTTTTCTCAAGATTTTATAATCTCTCAAGCAAAGAAGGCCATAGCTTGTCTTTAAAAGAAACAGCTCTTGAAAATAAACTGCCCATGAAAAAAATGCAGTAAAAATGTTACCTCTCAGTGGAACAAATCCAAAGGATAATCAGAATCATTACCTAAATCCAGCTATACAAAAATCACTTCCAGGGCTCCCACCAGAACCCAGGGAGATATTAATACTGAGATATAAATACTTGCACATCTGACACTTATTACTTTTCTTGTGTAGTTCCTATTCCAGGACATACCTGACTCTTGATTTCACCCCCTCATGAGCACAGAAGTGTCCAACCTTTCTTTTCAGTTTTATCTTTCTCATAGACATATTTGCTATTAATTAGGCTTCACAATTTTCCCATCATTCTTTCAGTACATGAATAACCTAATGAAAGTACAAAGCTGCTGTAAGAAATCTGGACTGCAGTCAAATGAGATGAAAAGCATGGTATTAGGCTTTTGTTTCCTGGAAGGGACACATATACAAACCACTGCAATCCAGTACCTCTAGACAGAAATGGGACCTTGTGCTGCTGCTCTGTTTATCATTTCCTCCTCTGAAATGTGGAGGGTCTGCAGAGCAGCAATAGCTGTGCCTCCTCCCAAACAGCAGACAGGCTCAGCATCACTTTATTGATTATCAGCTACAGTAACTGATACTGGAAGGCAAGTAATAGACAGCCTGCATCTGCCTGTCGTGGCTCTAAGACTCAGGATTTTGAACAGCCCAGGAGTCTATGGCCATGCTGAAGACTCACACATGATGAACTTGGACTTCATCAGAACCGAGCCAATGCCAACCACTTTATCCATCTAGGAAATTCAGATGTCCAGAAAACATGACCTGGAACAATTCCATACAACATTATACCACAGTAAAAAATGCACAAAACAAAAAAGAGCTGACAAACTGCAGAAGAGCTGCTAGAAAAATCTACAGTAGAAAATAAGCACTTTCTATATAAATATCTCTCTGTATTTACTATATCCAAGTTGATCTCTC
Source organism: Monarcha castaneiventris obscurior (assembly GCA_026261815.1). NCBI lineage: Eukaryota > Metazoa > Chordata > Aves > Passeriformes > Monarchidae > Monarcha > Monarcha castaneiventris. Next base: position 14,305,406 of record JAMPIT010000894.1, read on the forward strand.
TTTTATTACATTTCTATATAAAACTGGTATTGGCTCTATTCTTAAATAAAGCTCTCACCTCCACACAGCTTGCATCCAAACTTTCTGCCATAAAGATTTAACATGATTAACTTGCATTTCATTTCCATGACTGTGGCAGCACTTAACCAACAGTCTCTACCTATATGTATTTATATAGATATACATGTATATATACACACATACATACATACATACACATGACAAATACTGTTGAAGTTTTCCTTTCTTCCAGTGTTTGTAGTGACAGTCATCCTAGAAGGTGAAGGCATACACCACTCCCACAACCACAATATTTCCAATTGTTGCTATGATTGCAATCCATAACAATATGGCATCATTTGAAGAACGGGATGTCTCTTCTGGTGGATTCTGCATGGAAGAGGCTGCATGGACGTTGGCGGATGAGTTAAACAGGGAGTACTCTGTACTAAAGTCCTCGTTGGGTGAGTCCATAAAGGCTCCTCCCATAACAGGAAGCTGTGAAGAAAAACATGGCAAAATCAGACTGAAAGCTAGTATCTGCTTTTGCATTGTCCCAAAGTAATTGTTAAAGACTAACCATTAGGTAATTTGCAAAATTACTGAGATTTCACATATGTGGTGCTAACCTGTCAGGAATACCACAGGCTATAAAATTTCTCCCATGTCTGTTGGAATCAGTATAATTGCAGAAAACCTATATAAAATACATGCAATATACAGAAGAGCTAGCATGCAGGCTTCAAGTCAGCCTAAGTAATCATATGCATTTAGAAGAGATACACATATACACAAAGCACTCACATACCAGAATGTGAGTTTATAGCAATAGGATTTTTTTGTGACTACCAGCAAAGCTATCATGTCACTGCAAGACATTGCAAAAGCACGGTGAGGATCTGATGCAGAGAATTTGTTCTCCTTTTATGTATCACCCAGAAGCAAATTCTTGGTTTATGTAGAGATCATGTAAAAAGTTTTTATGGTAAAAGAGGTGGAGTGTACTCAGGGCACTAACTTCAGTTGCAAAGCATACCACTACAACAATCCAGGATTTATAAATCGATACAAGGGAAAACTTCAAACTGGATTTTGAAAGGCTCCATCACAATGCAGTAAATGGCAGATTTCTAACAGTTCTCCCACACCAGATGTCTCCTACATCTGGTGGACAAAGGACAAAGTTACTTTGCTGCTCTTAGTGGATTTCTCACTGGTACCAGAAAATTTTCTGGGCAAGACAGCAGTTCCTCAATACAATATGGAAAAGATAAAGGAAGAAGAAACTGTTTAACATTGTCCTTTTCCATGTTCCAGTTGTCTTCCCAACTTCATCCTAGATCCTTTTCCATGTTCCAGTTGTCTTCCCAACTTCATCCTAGATCACAACACATATTCTTTGTGGTTCAAGAACTATTTTACCTCTACACAATGGTATAAAATTACATTCTTCTGCAAATGAATGGATTCGTCATTCAGGCAAGAGAAATCCTTCTGCAGTATAAAGACCATTTACTACTAAAAAAGGTTCACGCAAAAGCTTTTTGCTTCCATCCTTGTCTCTTCTATGTTTGGGAATGCAGAGCTGGGAGAGTCTCCCCTGACTCACTGAGTGCAGGCTCCAAATCTCATGTACATATATAACATGGTTTCAGAAAAAGCTGCAGAACATCTATTTCATATATCTATAAATGCTCAGGACACACATTTCTTAATATCCTGTAAAAGAGCATGAACAGTGTGGGTATGGTAAAGCTCCAAGTCTCTGCAGCACTCCATAACTAAACTCTGTGAGGGTTGTAGTAGGTAGATAGACCAAACTCACGGATTTATTGGATTAAAAAAAACCCCAGAGTCATATGTCTAAATCTCTCTGCCAGCTTGTCCAGAATGAAAAAATTCTATCATGGCATTGATGATTGGTTTGATCTTAAGCAATGAGTAAAACCTAGGCAAAAGTGCATCCTGCCTGCATTCCCCTTTCATTCCTGGTAGGAGTCCAGAGCTTCAGGAAAAGCTGAAGAAAGTCTGGGAATATTGTCCTTAAGAAATACCCTTGCTGCAACACCAACCAACCTTTCCTTCCTCACAGTGGTTTCCACACTGCTGCTGTCATCCTCCAACCTTTAGACACAATCTCCTGTTTTACACCCTGTTAGTAAGTGCTTTTGGGGTTTTGGTATAATTTTTCACCTTTCTCAACAGGGCTCTCTTCTACTCTAACTTCAACACTACTGCCAAAGCCACCATGGCCTATGAATAACAGAGGAACAAGCCTTGCCTTCATTCAGCCACGTCACAGAAGTCTGCTATACCCTCAGCCCTAAACTGCCCTGTCAACTACTCACTGGGCTGAAAAATCATCTCTTTTAACACCCTGTCCTTCATCTCCTCCATCACATTTTGATTCTCTGAGTAACCTCTCCCTTTGGTACCAAACTACACCCATTCTGGCTGTGTGCAGATGTGCCATGGAGGCTGCTGAACTGGACAGTGTGTGAGGATAAACCATCTCTCCTTTCCACATTGGCTGTAAACTACAGACTACACCAGAGATTTTGAGAAGTCTGAGAACAAAGTCATTTTTTCTGCTTGCCATGCGTAACGTTTTACAGAGATATAAAAGACAGGCTCTTTTTCAAAGCTGACTGCTGAACAAATTTCATCTGTACTAGAAAATATCATGTCACATTCAAAATTAAACAGAGAATGATGAAAGACCACAGTGGATATGTCATGCTACCTAATCCACATTAAATAAAATTATCTTTGATATCAAATATGGTTAGACAAAAGCAGTTTACAAGAAACCAAGCAGGAAATTGCAAAAGTAAAGTTCGATACGTTCTCCCTGCATCAAAGATTTTTGCTGGCAGTTTCAACACAGTGTGGTTTAAGAGAGAGCAAAAGCTTCCATTTTGAAAGCCCAGCTTGATGTTTGGAATCCAATTCCACCAGCCTTTTTTATGCCTTGGGATTTGATAAGGAAAACATTTCTCAGTTTAATCAAAATTTATTTTTATGTAGATATTGCCATAAAAGGCAGGTCTGACTTCAAACAGAAGTGTATTTATGCAGTGATGATGCCATGAAACAGCTACAGAGACTCTAATTAAAGATCTCTGCAGCAAGTGACAGGAATACATTTACCATACTGGCAGCAAAATGCTCAATCAGAGGTTTGCCTCCTTAGCAAACCATTTTAAGGCTATCAGCATTTAGGATAGTCAATTCTGCAAAATCTTTCAATTGAACAATCATCCCAAGTACAGAGGTACACACACATGTGCATGTGCCCAATATAGTGGGAGGTCAGAAGCATTGTTCTGGTGATTGATACCTGGGGTTTGGGCCACACATTGTGTGCTCTCAATGAGTTATTTGAAATGACAAGCTTCCACCCTGTTAGTTCCCCTGGTGCTGTCACAAAGGCAGGGAGCATCCATGTAGCAGCACAGCTACACAGCACACTGTAAATGATGTCAAATCTGAATCTCCTTGTACTGTCTAAGGCTCAAACAAGCTGTCTGCACCATCTGAGGGGAGCACATGGTGAAACAGCTCATCTGAATCTCTGAAAGGCTTGAGGTGACCTGATGCAAAGCACTGACATTCAGCACCTGGCACAGGTTCTTTCTGTAAGACTGAATTCCAGTTTTTCTGTTTGTAGGTCAGTAGCACTTCACCACAGATCTGGAAATAAACCTTCCTGCCAATTTCCCATTTGCAGAAATCATCTTTTGCTAAATGTGCATTCCCCCTTCTCACTGCTACAGTGGCCTCACATAAGAGCATGAGGAATGGCCATATGGTGTCCCACAGAAAGTGCATCTCCCTTGTGTGTTAGCTCCAACAGTGGCCATAAATAGATGCTTAGGAGAGTAACAGCACAACAGGAGAAATGTCTGATACTACCCCTTAATAACTCACAGCCTCTGACTGTTGTTTTCAGTTTAGGAAGTTCATAAGCCAGATACTATTGCTATGGATTTAATAACTTGCAAAGAATTTTGCAACCATGAACTTGTCCAGCTTCTATCTGAGCTCATTTGAAGCCGAGCATCCTTCTCGGTCTGGGCTCTTGGTGCCACTTAACAGTCAGGGCTGCCCAGTGATTAGAGTCATGCAAATCATCCTTGGGAGACATGCCATCTCTCCACGGGAGGGAGGGAAGCATGGATGATTAGTATCAATGGCAATCCATCTTTTTGGTAGATTAAATTCAGTGAAATGAATCTCATTCTCAGTCTTGATGTCTTCGTTCTCCCAAAAGGTACAGTATCTTCCCTCTGCAGTCTTATTTGAGATTTTACATTAAAGGCTGTGAGACCTCCAGACCTGACACTAATGGGAGTTGTGAAGTGCCTGTGATTAACAGTAGGCTAAGGACAGAAACCTGCAATGATCTCTGTGACTGCTCTATTTTTCTGCCTGTGCCTCTAAAAAGCAAATATATGCCAATTTACACCATCCAAAACCTTCACCCATGTCACTGCCGTTACAGTGACCTGCAGTCTGTTTTAGCCTCAGAGGGTATTTATAGTTCAGGCAAGGCTGCCACCCTCCCCAAGAGCACTGGGCGAGGAGGCCAGGGCAAAGGGTTAACTGGGAAATATGACAGCGAGGGACATGACAGGAGCAGATGGCGAGGGGTAATGCTGTAGCACACTGTTTGGAAATGAAACTCCTTTCCTAGTGACTGTGTCGACATTGTTAAGTAGCACTAATAGTACATCGCTTGCTAAATGGCTTCTGGGACTGGCAAAGAAAGATTTGAAATCATTAAACAGCAACAGGCAGAAAACCAAACAGCAAAATGTCAAGTGGTAATGAGAACACCCACTGTGCTGGATACCTCCCACTGGCATGCTTTGGGGTCACGGGGAGAGCAGGCTCTTGAACAGTTCTGTGATACACTTTCTAGTTAGCAGAAAAATCCTATTTTATAACCAAAGTGATTCACAGGAATGAAAAACAGCGTCAGGTACCAGTCACTGATACTGTAAGAATGAGAGCATTCTTAAGCAGCATCACATAAAATCCATCCCTTAGCAATAACATTGCTTCATTTCTTTGAGAGTCAGGTGTCTGACATTTTTTCATAGTCAGCTAGACAACTGTGACATTCAGCTGCTGTTATCTTATTGGGAACCCAGGTTTGGCATAGATATTTGAAAGCACAGCTGAATCTTCTAGTCAGAAATGAAGAAACCTCAGCAGCGGCTTTAGCAGCTCTGCTGTATCTTTGCCCAGGTCTCACCAAGCTCTAGGTCACCAAGGTCTAGGAATGGGATGCTGACAAGTGAAATGTCACCACAGCTCAGGTGTTGTTCTGTAAAATCCATGTTATTACTTCCAAATATCTAACTTTCCAGTGTTTCTTTTTTCTTAAATTTTAGATAGCATATTTTTACATGATGGTATAATTTGAATACATAAAGTGAAATTATTATTTCCTTCTGCCCTGGTAGCATGTGATCACTGCAGTATTTGTGTCTGAAGACATTCCACCTGCAGTCACAAATTAATCTGACACAGTTGCCAAAGGCACTTGCAATATATGGGTTCACAAATCCATCATAACAACATCTTAATTCTTAAGCTCTTTTCAAAGAAGTATTTTTTACTAAAGAGATACCCCACATGACCAGTATTTTCCCCAGACTAATTCTCTTGTGTCTCACAAAAACATGCATATATATATTCTCCTTATCTAAAGCATGCTTTGTAAATGAAGATGTCTATTGGCTACTATTAATTTACAGGTAATATCTGAAGAACCAAGTTCTGCTCACTGTTTGCCAGAATATCACCCTACTGCTTACAATGCAAAGAGTGGGTGCACAGTGACAATCAGGACACTTGTTCTATGTTCACTGCAAGTGGATTAGTTTGAATGCATTAAACTGACACACAAAATTAACCACCACCTAAGGCAATCCTCTTTAATTTAATTAAATAAATCTAATTCTGAAGAGGAAGAATCCATGTAAATGTTTTATGCAGTTAGCTTCAAGTCCTCGTTTTAATTAATTCAGATTCCTACTTCACCCTGAAATAAGTCTTAGGTTGACAAGCTTAGAAAAAACAGCTGCTTATTTTCAAAATATAGTTGTCAAAATGTTCACCCTACCAGTGGCAATGGAAAATTTTCACTCCAATATGAAGGCATCAGGATTTCACCTGCTATTTCAATCTTGTTAAAAACTTTCCATTTTAACAACCTCTGCTTTTCTTCTAATCCATTATATTCCTAGGACCTGTGCATTACTTCCTCCACTGCTTTCCTGATCCATGCTAGGCTAGATACAATGTCTTTGTCCTTTTAGATGATAGCACTGTTCAACATTTTCCATATCAGCAGCATCTCAGATGCCACAGGTTCGAGCCTTGCTGTTGAACCACACACACTAAGAGTTACCTTCATCAATAGGTGTCTAAATATTCAGGAAGGAACAACCCAAGATGTTCCAAGATGCTGCAGCAGACACTTCAATTCTGAGTTTGCTCTTGGCTGCAGAAACCAGTTTCCCTTAACTAAGGTATTCCCACAAGGAACTGTGCTCAGCTGGATCGTTGGCCCGAAGTTACCACTTTTATGAGCACAGGTCCTGTGCAGGCTGGAGCACCTCTCTGTGGAAAGTTCCCTGCTGAATCAGCTGCGAAAAGCAGTGTAGATAACTGGCATGAAGATAAGTGAAAGTTTCATTCTCATATTTCTGCATAGGCAGCATCCAAGATACCCTAATGATAAACATGCTATGATTCCACTCCTGCAATTTACATCTGCCTAGTGCCTCCTTGAAATAGCTTTTCTTACTTCAAAGAACCCCACTGCTTTTAAACTATTATTCTCGACCAGCTGCTATTGGATTTCATCTTCCAAGTGCATAAGACTAAGAACAAACACAAGTCTTTTTAACATAAAAACCTGACAGTAGCTGACAAGTCTCAAAAGGATACAGAGAAGTTTCTCATTCCACCTCTGGTCCCAAAAATTTCTCCTCTCTTTCCAGCGAATGCCAGCAATGGTGCATCAAGGAAAAGAGTAAGTTTTGTCAGCGTTGAGTGGATATTAAAATTTCTATGAAGAAGCCACAAGTCTAAGTCACACATAATTTATATTGTGAACCTGTACACCTTAAATTGGAGGGAGTGGTGAATATAACAAAAGTGTGCAGGGAAGTCAAGCAGACTGTGCTTTAAACTATCTGAATGCCTCTGGAACAATTATTAAAGCAGCACTAGCTGACGTCCTGTAACTAATCCAACTAATGTTAACATCCTATTTTGGACACCACGCTGGGGGAGAAGATGTCTGGCCCCCATGTACAGTTACAACGTTCATGCTTCCAGGAGAACATGAATATAAAATGAAAATATAAACAGAGGGACCCAGAAAGACAAGCATTTATCAAAATGGAAAACCTCAGTGGAAGGCTGTAAAACTAACCATCGATGTTATCATCAGTAGGAGCTATTAAAATCTGTTTACAGTTTCCCAAAATGGCAAAACAGAGGACATTTCAGACCATGTGTAGTCATACTGGGAAACACAGGGAGAACAGGAATTCCTTTAGAGATAAGACCAATCTGCAGAGCTGGAACAGTTTTAATACAGAATGTGATTCTGGAAGAGCTTCAAACAGCAAGCCTCTGAGTTTGAACTCTTTACTAATACGTGAAAAGAAAGAGGTACTGATTATCCCACTTACTGCTTCCAAAATTTTTGAAATTGGTGACTTCAAAGCCAGACTACTGGATTTAACTGGACTTAATCGTATCCTGTTTTGATCCAGGCTGGCAATTTCTTTCTGGTGTCAAGTTCCTCTGTTACAAAAAAACGCCAATATTAACCAACCAACCAACCAACAAACAAAAAAAAAAATCTTGTGGGCAAAAGGAACAATACCTTGGCATAACGTTTTGACATCTCAAGGGACAGCTTTTCTCTAAGGACAGAAGGCTGTATCACTGACAGGAAGCAAGCACACAGCTGAACAGTACCAGTGGCAGTTTCAGTTCTTGGGCAGAGAGTAAGTGCCTTTCCATGTGTCAGAGGGTAAAGAGGACAATAAGAGTAACACAAGCTGATTGTAATGGCACTTTGTATCCTCTCAGGAAAAGGCATTCCCACCATGAACAGAAAAGCCAAATTATGAGGTGTAAGTGGAAAGCCAAAGAGAACTCGAGAAGGAATGTATTGGAAAATAACTGAACAAAGCCTAATCCCATTTCTCAAAGTGAAAGAGAGCTGCTCAAAACCTTCCTCCACCGTAATCTTTGCAGCTCTGTTCATCTCTGACAAAGTGGTGATGCCTCATTATCAATTTGGTGATGTGGCCAAGATATCTGGGTAGCAAAGAAAGAGACTGACCTTCATATTCTTTTGATTTTCCTTCTGCTCCTTCTCCCTTAGCCTAACAAGATGCTTAGGCTGTTCTCCAGGGGGTGTGGGGGGATGAGTGGAGAGATGGGAATTGGCAGCTGCTCACAACAAGGGAAGCAATGACACAATTTCAAAAGTAGAACTACTTCCAGATGAAAAATTGTTTAATCATTAGACTTCAGGCATGGGCAAAAGTAAGAATTTTGGAAATTGCTGTATCCTTCAGTATGTCATAATCAGAATGCTTTTCACAAACCCTAAAAGAATTTTAAGGGGCAGGTGTTAGGAGCTGGAACTAGGAGGATGCAACATTTTGGACATCATCTTATTCCTCTAGAGGAAAAATAACAGCACAGGAATTCCTCTGTGTTGCATACGCTGACCACTGCTCAAACCAAAACCCAGAAGCAATAAAAAAATCTTGCATGCCCCTCCAATCCCTGCTACACAGCCCATGAAAAATTAATTGGCTGAGATTTACCTAAGCCACACTAACAGGCTCAGCTCTATTTCATCAGAGAAATTACTTACAATTCCATGCAGACTCAAAAGCTTTCAAACCTTTCAAACTATAGATCTCATGTATCTTATGTTACACAGTGATGGCTGTACTGCAAAGACAAGTTGGGATATATTTATCTATTGAGAGAAGTAATTCCTACCACTGCAGCTCTGCTGTACCCAATGTGATAAAGCCTCATTTTCAGTACCTTCGAGATAACTGCCTTGAACCTATCTTCAAAGATGATACAAGTTAGGTCACTGTAATAATGCAAACACACTGGGAAAAATCTTATTCTATGATGACTTCCAGAGATTAATTCTCTCGTGGGAAATACTTGCAGGCATCCAATAAAAAGCCTCAGAATGGAAATTAAAACAATCTAATAGATTTAACTTATTCCATGAAGATCATTTTCCTTAAGCTTATATATTCTATCAGACTCTCTGAAAAAACAGCAGAGAGAGAAAACTGGTAATGATGTGTGCAATGTTATTTTGGCTATGCAGCATTTTTATGCAACATTTTTTCCTCCTTATTTTTTTCTTTCCCTTTCATTCTCATGTTGCATTACATCTTCACAAACAAAAAGGTGGAGAGGGCTGAGGTATGCTGAGAGAATATGTGAGGTATATCTCTCATGTCTTATTTAAGGCTATTTTTGTAAACATTTTTGCTTGCGTACTTGGTGCCTAGTTCAAGACACACAACAAGCCTGGGAGGCAAAAAACCAAGGTATTCCACTTGAGATGGACAAAAAAGAGAAAAATTTTACACAATGCTAGTCCTCTTCATGTCTGGAAGCGTTAAGGGTAGCAGCCAGCATAAAGATCAAGTAAAATAGAGAGCTGCTTCCAGGAAGAAAGGAGAACTGCCAAATATCCCTGCTGCATTACACTTCATTTGATAGAATACCAACATGTGTCAGGCTGGCATCCATTGTGATCCCATCAGGCATATCAGCCTCAACATATGGCTTGAACAACCTACAGACTACACATTCCCCTCAACACATTCTGTAAGTACAGTTTATAACTAAAGAGGCACAATTTGCTTAAAAATTAATCCTATTCCCTTGCATTTTTGTCTCATGAGTGAGCCAATCACACAATACTCAAGAGAATAAAAATTGGAAGGTGAAATAATGTTGATGATTTCACAATTTCTAGTATTTGAAGAGTAGTATTAATTGGGCTAAGAAAAGTTCCATCCAACATTAACTATTTGTTGAATATCATGAAGAGAATAAAAGCTCAATCACATAAAAAATCTTGAGTGCTTCAGAACTCAGTGCCACCAAGCAAGTATTTCAACCATCTTCTAGGATTTACTGCCCCCACAGCAGAGCCCAAGGAAGAGAAGTAACATGTGTTTCTCTTCCCCTTTGGTGCAAGGTCAGCAAGCATGATGTGAACACAATTCACAAATGGCTTAAAATAAGCCTGGCTCACTTTGAAGCAAAAGGGAAGCATCCATACGGGACATTTCACTGTCTCTTTGTGGGAGCAGAAACCTTCATCAAAGTGTGAGAACAGCCAGCATCAGAGCCAAATATTCCATATGTTCTCACAAACCCAGATACTCACAACCCAGGTTTTGCTCATGCAACAGGACTATCAAGGGATGATTAAGTGTGGCTGAACTAGACAGCAGCTGATGACAGCTTTATCATGCCAAACAAACACAGAACAGCCAAGCCATCTGTGTTTGTGTGCTTATGTTTAAGATTACTCAAACAGTTCAGAGCACCTTACAGAAAAATATAATAAATTATGCATCAATTCTTTCTCTCTAGGTAAGTGTGTCTATGTATAGGCAAAATAGCACTCCACAGTGCCTGACATATACATAGGATGGGTACAAATCAATGTTTAATTTATTATACTTCTATTTGTAATTCGACACTTGTACTTTGAAATCTTGGGGCTACTCAGGATAATTAAAGCCGTGGATATGTAACTGTTTTCCTTGGGAAATTACTGTTTTCCTACCCAAAAGTGATTCCTGCAAAAGCTTGTTCAGTTATTCTTGTGTTATGGAAGGCTGAGCAGGAAAAAATGAAAATAAAGTCAAATTGTATTGTATTTGTGTTTTCTGTCATTTCACTCAGTGGAGTAAGAATTATGGAATCACTGCTGGCCTGGAGAACTGGAACAGTTTAGAGAGAAGTGATTTGGTATTCTTCCATGCCTGATGCAAGATGCAAGTTCATACTCCTCTGGTGTCTTAGGATCTCAGGATGTTTGGAGAAATGTTTTGAAAATACATAAACAGGAGAGAAATATTATTGTCCTGAACTTATCAGCTGTCCCTGGGTACGCTGCAATTCAGGTATTGAAGAAATCCCCATGACCAGAAGGATGCACCAGTTGAAAATCTTTCAGGTAAAAGGCATTGAAAAGTAATCAGAAAATGGGTTGGCTCCAAGGTCACGAGCTTCCTCCACAGCCTGGGAGCCAGAGTAAAGGCACAGACTCCTCTGCAAGCTGCAGTTCAGAGCCTTCTGAACTTCAGATGGTCAAAGCAACAAATCAACAAAACAGCTAAGGGATACCTTCGTGCTTTAAGAGACAGGTTCGCACTGAAGCAAGGCACTTACACCCACATGGACTTAGACATTTACACAATTTTGTGATGGTATCTTGCACCTACAGATGCAATTTTAAAATAACCCATCTGGCAAAAAGCAGTCTAAGACTGAGAATAATTACCGGCTACTGGAACACAAAAAGTAAGGTGAAGTATCAAGCAAATGAACTGCACCAAAATCCAAAACTGTTTTGTTACACCCTTAGTACAAGTCCTACAAAAACAGTTGCAAAAGAAAAAAAAAAAAAAAGAAAAAAAAAAGAAAAAAGCCTGGCAGAAGCACAACACTCTCAAACACTCTTAGCCCCAGGAGATATGCACATGCATGGCAGTGCAGTTCCCAGCCCTTGGCTGGGTTCTTCAGTCCAAGCTTATATATTCAGATAATGAACTCCCTGATCTAGATTAGAATACTCTTGCCCATGCTGAGATTTTATTTATGATCCCTCTGAACCCAACTTAAATAAAATATCACTGTCTCATTTTATCAAGGCAGCGATGAGTGTACCATAAAAAGATTAAATGATGGAGGAGACAAAAATTGGAGCATTCACATAGATTCTCACCAAGGAGCCACTGGCTCTGAGACAGGTGCAGCTCAGCTAAAAATAGAGTTTGGTATCCCTGCATCATTCAGTGCAGCCTTAGAACTTGATGGGATGCCTGATAAGAGAGACTTTATAAAGACAGGTAACAGGCAAAGGAAATTTCATTGGAGATAACACTAGAACACTGAAGGTTTTTGCATGCTGGGGAGAAAGAGGGCTCTCCCTCACCCAGTGGTCTGACAGGTACCCATCTGCCACAGAGGGACCTTCCCCAGCCACATGAAGTCTTCTGAATTGCAGCTCAAGCCTTTTTCAATCTGAGCATCACTCATCAAAAATCCAACACAGGAATATTAAAAAGCAGCATGGGAGTCGTTCAGTGAAACAGTGCAAATATCTAGTGCTTGCAAAAATGCAAGCATTCCTCTCATCTTTAATCGTTTCTATTTTGAAATGCTGGATTGAAGATCTTTGTTTCAAAAATATCTCCAAGAGACTTGTACATCCCACACCACCATTCTGTCTTGCATGGAGAAATCCGTAACACAATGAGGCACTGAGAGCTCAGGAAGAAAATTCACAAAGAAAAATTATTACAGTGGATGCCCCAAGAAACAATTAAAGCCATCAGCAAAAAAAAAATCCAAAAAAACCACAGAGAGGGCTTAATGCCACCTGGTTTGCCCCCTCAGAGCACCCTCTTTAAACACATTCTGAAACTCACCCTGCAGTTTAAAGGAGGTAAATTTAGGGACTTAAACTGAACATGAAGAGATCCCTTGAGAGACAGCTATTGCTCTCAACTGGCAATATATGGGAAGGTAAATATCTAATCTTAAGGCAGTGCACACAGTGCTTATTTGAAAATCTGTACAAAACCTCAAAAACTTACCTCATTAGGTGCTGAAATAGGAAATTATTTCCTACTCCTATTTAAGGTTATTTTCTTACGTATTTCCTATTCATTTAAAGTTTCAGAGTTGCAGTAAAAAAATGACACATACATCTAAAATTACCTACACAGACTCATCTTAAATGTAACTAAATCAATAAACTAGTAATACAAGGAATAGCAGAGAAAAATGAAAGGATTTTTCAAAAGTAATTGTAATGTCTTTAAAGTAGTTCTGCATTTGGAAGTGCCCTGCAAGTCATGAGTGTAACATGAATGATGGGACTAGGAAAGCATAGTCAGAGGGATAAAGACACATTAGGAAACAAAGAAATGACCATAATAAACAGATGAGCATGTTTACTCAAGATAAAGTGAAATCAAGTTAGAAAATTTAAAACATTAGAAATAAAGTTTTCCATGTATTTGTTGGTAGGGCTGAACTCAAGACAAGCTTTTACACAGTTTTTCCAAGGCCTGAGTAAGATCTTTGCACCACAGATGCTAAGCTGAGTGTTTTCCTCCTAGCATAATCCAATACGTGATCAATTCTCCCTTGAAAATAAACTGGAAACCATGCTGTGAGACATTTCCTGACTAGGAAGACTACATCATCGATCTCTGCATTACATCCTACCAAGTACCACTTACCAAGTTAAGACATTATATATTTATTGTCAAGTATATAAAATTAATTACAGAATAAAACCACATCTCATCTGTCCTGTTGCTCAAAGAGCATCATGGAAATATAACTGATAAAATGCAATACATCAATGCAAGACAACTGTCCAGATTCAGAGCAACCTGAAACCAGAAAGTATTCCCCTTGGGAGAAGCCTGAGCATACTCAAAAAGGTAGAGTTTCATTATCCTGAAAGGAATCTCTGAACAAACTTGTTTGATCCAGCTTGTAATACAAAACACACTTATATGAAACACATATACAATGACAAAATGCAGCAAGTCAAACCCCTCAGAAGGACCTCAAGAAATGTCACTGTGATTCCTAAGAAGGACTGGGTCCTAGTAAATAAAAGAGCAAATGCAGCACGGTTAATCTTTAATTATATTTGGCTCCCTCAAAACAGATGCTCACAGACAGATTTCTGTTTCACCCACTAATGACTGTCATACACAATCATGTCACTGATTTCAGAGGGCTGCAGGGTTTGCACGCTTGCAGGCAAAACTGACAAGACACAGCTAAAGAATATTCACAAAATCCAACACCCTGCTTCATCCAACAGGGCTATTCAGACACTGCAACAGAGGTAGGAGAACCGGACTTTGCCATGCTGTTTCAGGAAGAGGAGCAATTGTCAGACTGCTGGTGCCTGGTACAACCTCTGCATGTAAGAGCAGTGCCCCTCCTGACTGTGCTTGGGAAGCCACAGCGTGCTGCTCCTGTTCACTCTCTGTTCTGGGTTCCTGGATCATCACATACTGATGAAAGGATAACAAGGTAGTGATATGAAAAGACAAACAAAGGGGCAGGGGTCGGAAGGAAGAGGTGCATCACACATATGTGCAGGGGAAGGCAAGCTGTTGGGAAGTCATACAGGCCTTGGGTATTTCACATTGTCCCAGAGTACACCCCACCCCCCCAAGAAATCTGGTTTTGTGATTACTTCAGATATGACCCTCATAAGATTTTAGAGTGGGCCTTGGTCAACTTCAGCTGTCTGTTGCAAGATCTACAAAAAACACAATGAATGGATGCGCTCATTCCCAGTTTGAGGCTGTGTCTCTCAAGCTTGGGTCTTACCAGCTCAGATGAGAATACATCAAAGTGGAGTTTGAGTGTGGAGCTTTAGTCTGGTGTTATGCAGCACTGCTGTCATGAACCTCATTTCATTCATTTTTATTAAAATCAGCTTGTTTTTCTTGCAGCTTAAATAGGGAAGTAAGAAGAAACAGAAACAAACACTTCTGTCCCACTCCTTCAGTTCTGGGGGTGGACAGAGCCTTAGTGTGACTACACACCAATTCCTACATACACATAAGGGTCACAGATTTTAAACATGTTCTTCAAATACCAAGTAGAGATCAGACTCCATCAGCTCTGCCCACAGCAGCTCTTTTTTCCCCACAAGGCACTAAATTACTCCAGCACTGAGATAACACAACCAGTGCCACCATCTCCAAGGTGAAAGCAGAGCCTGGATTTTGCAGAAGAGTAAGCTTCTACCTCTCATTTTCCATCATAACCCACTTCCTTCTGTAATTCTGCTACGCAGGCACCATCTGTTTCCCCAAGGGGAAAGTGCTTGCTCTTTGAGGAATGTAGAAAAACTGATGTTTTGAGACCACAAGTACTGCTTGTCCATAAACTTATACTCTATGTAAATCTCACCAATACCCATCCTTTCTATTTCAAGCTCCTTAAAATTGTACCACAAGAAAAGAAAAAGAGAAGGACTATTAACAATTCATCCAATTCTTACTGATCTGATGGAGAAAAAGAAGAAAATTTCTAGAAAGCACTGGACTGCACAACTCATTACTGCAGAAATATCATTGGGTCACTCTGGCCTTTAGAATGAACCATTACCTTTCAATGAAAAGTATTGTGTTGAGAAAACCCTTATCTATTACTTGGAACCAAGCCCTGGCTTCCAATTGACTGTGGCCTATGAAGGCTCCAAACAAGATGGGCTTTGAGCCAGAATCTGTTCACTTGCAGAGGAACATCAGCAAAATCAGGCAGTCAGGAGTTGTCACAAGATCTATGTTACAAAATCTGATTATTTGCACAGTGAAGGAGGAAGAAAAAGGAAAAGTGGAACTAATTTTCTTTATGGACTTTAATCTTCCCCTTTTATTCATATTTAAACTTCCTTCTTGCCTTATCTTGTCTGCTTTGATAGCTCTTCAGGGCTTTTTGCACATTTTCAGTGTCCACCACAAGTTCAGCTAATGAGTCTTTAAAGCATTAGTAGGGTTCATCCAACTTCCAATTCCAAAACTGCCTTAATCCTCAATGGACTAGTGATATTCTGATGTTAATTTTTAATTGTTCTCATCTAGAGCTTGTTTCACTAATCCCTATTAACCAATGGCTTCACAACACTGAAGAAACTCAAAATACAGCAAGCTGTTCTCCTGCTGGAAGAACAACAGTAAAGCCAAAGGCTGTTTTTGAACACTTTTCACCAAGAGGCTAAAATACAAGGGCATGCTCATTCTTCTTTTCAGAAAACACAGTGGCTTTGGTCAAAGGCTGCTTGGCATTCTGGGGCTGAAAAGTGCACAGCTGACCCCTGCTGATCTCTAGTTACGACGGCAGAAAAGCAAGAAAATGTAGCATTGGCATCTGCCAACTGTACTTGGGCATCCAGAGACAGAACAAGATGAATCAATATGAGTTGACAGCCTTAAAATATTATCTGATCCATATTATTTTCATCTTATGCCTTCATTTAAGCCTGCAATTTAGATGATGGCATGTTTCTTTCCTTTACAGAAATGCAGACAAGATATTTTGCACATGAAAAGTTTGACACTAGTGGAGTGAATTATAGGGATATTGATTTACTCTGATTTCTCAAAAGGTTGCTGTGAGCTTTTGCTGGTTAAGAAACATGATGTCACTAAGATAAATGCTTCAGTTGCTATTAACAACATCTCCCAGTGAAACATCAAATGTTTTTACACAAAGTGCTGGATGGTTACTTAAGGAAAGGTTACTTCTCATGTCAAAGCAGGAAGTCTGTGACCTTAATAATTTTGCTTTGCATTATAGTATAAACGTAAATGCTTGACTTAAGCAACACTGATGTACTATTCTTCACAGCTCAGAAATCAAGCATTAAAAGGCACATGTAAGAAAGCTTTTTCCAGATGGTAGCCCTTACATTTGCTGGCCATCTTGCTCTTTCAAGGGAAAAAGATATGAAGGAAAAGAAGCTACCAGAAAGACTAAATGTAATTTTAATAAAAAATGAACTGCTATTTTATATCATGATTTCAAATGATTATGATGTCATGACACAAAATGATGAATGGCAGATTCGTGATGAATCTGCCTCTTTTTCCCATAAAGATACTGAAACTGAAAAGAAATTAATCTAAACCAGACTACTGCTAACTGGACCCAAACCACTCCAAGCATATCTGACATAAAACACAGAGATGCTGACTTCAGTTCAAGGCAATAGCACCCTCTGTTTAGACACCCTCATTCATACCCCACACACGAGCTTCTTCTACCCTCTCCAAAGACACGGACGCAGCATAGAATGAAATTGTTGTCTTCAGGACTCATGCATTTGTTGAAAACATACAAGACAACCTCATCTTTCACACAGCCAACCACAAACTCCTACTGGGTAACCTGAACTTATTGCTCAAAGGACTTGATAAAAAAGATGGAGTGAGGGGGTGCAGAAAAGCTACAACCAATTATCATTTCATCATGGAAGGCCTGGAAAGGGGAAAATACATCTTAAGTCCACCTTGACATACATGTATAAAGACATAATTTTGGTGACAGGGCGGAAAATCTAAACAAAGATTAACAACCTGCAATGGACTATGCAAATAAAGTCCTTGTAATGCAGTGATGCATGAAAACTGGATCTGAACACATGCCTTGGAAATCCAGATCTGAAAGCAGATGCATGTGTGATGGCACGAGACTGTTTTTATGTCAATTACTAAAAATGCTGCACTGAGGGAAGAGGAGGGGGATGCTGGCAGACAGCTGAAAACAGATGTGAACAAGCTGCCCTTTACCTCTCACAGGGCTGACCTGGGTGCTCAGGAGGACTGCCCAACCAGCGAATGAAGAAACATGGGAACTCAGACTGCTTCAGTGAAAGGAAATTTGCACAAATAAGGATACCCACAAAGCAATGATTCCTTTCTGTCAGATTCACTGCATTGCTGCTGAGGTGAGAGCATTAAAACTAAAGGGCTAACAGGATTTACTACCACTGTAAGCAGCTTTCAGAGTTGTTCTCTGGTTATCTCAGTTATTTAAACTAATTAATCTCTGTTTTTCATTGACTGTCAATTTAATTGATTGTTCTTTTATTTGTTTGGCTTAACGCCTGATATGATAGACATTGAAGAAGGCTGGCCAAAATGAGATATACACAGACTGGTGTTAGGCTCCTCTGTAACCCAATCCATTGCTTAGAAGAAAAGGGTGCTGCTACCTGGAATACAGTAGCTGGATGATAAACAGCCAGTGACTGTGGAGCATTTATTGGGAGGATCACTGACAGGCTGACAGCTTTCAGATATATATGGATTCATGTATAGGAATATAATTATGCTTGTTTTCTCCACAAATGTGGAGAAAAAGATAAAAACCCTTCAAAATGGTGTTTAGTGGGCTGAATATTCCAATACCTGTGATTTGAAATTTTTTAACCTAGGTACTAACAATTCTAATTAAATATAAGGATCCCATAGGAACTGTGGAAATATATAAAAAGGTCTTGATCAAAACCCAAGAAAAAAGGAATGGGAACAGGGCAAAGATGGCAATGACACAGAAGTCCAGCTGGAACGTTACACGCACCAGCAGTCCAGCCACAGCCCAGTATTTTAAAAACTTTAAAAAATGACAGTTTTCAGCAGGTATCGTGGAAAAAACAATAAAGTGGCTTTGCTGTATATGTGAAACTAAATGCAAGGTTGAGGATATATATGGGAAAAGGCAGCCCTGAAATATAAAAAGTTAATAATGGACTAGACCATTGCAGCTGGAATTAGATGAGATTTTGAAGGGAAATACAGAAGGATGGATGAGATGGTTGACACAAGTGTTTATGTGTGATATAAATGCTCCTCATTTGAAGGCAGAAAACTAATTGAGACAGATGAAGAAAATGCCTAACGTGAACTAAAAAACTATTGCTTATTTCTTTGGGTAATAATTTCAAGTTTCCAAATCTTCATAGCACTTCCAGTTTGCTCTGCATTCAGCAAAGTGCAGAGTGCACATCAGTCGCTTGTTATTTCCTCAGCTTATATTTTTCCCTCCACAGGTCTATGCAAAGCTAATTTGCCTTTTACTTACGGACTCTGAGCAGTCTGTGGGCACTGCATTCACAC
The DNA here is from genome assembly GCA_026261815.1 of Monarcha castaneiventris obscurior. Classification (NCBI taxonomy): domain Eukaryota; kingdom Metazoa; phylum Chordata; class Aves; order Passeriformes; family Monarchidae; genus Monarcha; species Monarcha castaneiventris. The sequence goes on from JAMPIT010000894.1 coordinate 14,324,392, forward strand.
TGCCTGCTCTGCTGCAGATGCAGCTATCACCAAAACACCCCTGACACTGCCTGCAAGACATATTAGCAAGCGGATTTACATCTGCTTGTGACTCCTGTGTATTTTTTTTTCAATTCTACTATACGTGTCCCATACGTGACAATTTTAACACTGTTTTCAGCATTGTTTTCCCTGGATCATATCTGTATCATGCAGGCAAAGCCTGCGTTTATTCCCACCAATAATTTACAGGTGCTCTCAGCATCGAGCACTCAATGCACAGAGATATGGACCTGGGAGCAAATGTATCAGAAACACCCTTTCTCCTGGATTCCCCTTTTGCTCTTCAGTTAAAGGCACTTCTGCTCTGGTAGAAGGGGCATTTGTGCTGGTGGGCAGTGGCAGATGGGCAGCAGAAGCACACTGCCACCCCCCACCCACTCCTGCCTCCCCACGCGCTCCTTGGAACGCAGGGACCTCTGCTCTGCCCGAGACTCATGAACAGGAGGCTGCCTGCTCCCTCACACTGGCAACATGGCCAGGGCTGACCCTGTCCTTAAGTGGCAATGAGGTCAGGTGGCATCCTGTTGCTGTGGGGCTTTCCTGGGCAGGGAGGAAGGTGTCCGCGGGCTCCCTCTGGTCAGCATCACGTTTACATGATGTGAATGCACATATGCCCTCACTGCTCCTTTGCTTCCTGCTTTTTAACAGCAATTGTTCCCATCAACCTGTCTCTTTGAGAATGTGTCACATTTTCCAAAAAATAGATTTGGAGGCCATCTACTTGCTTCTGCGAAATAGATTAAAAAGAAAAAAATATCCAGTTCTGAAGGATTCAGGTTTTTGCTGAAGGTTCTGACAACATAAATCCAGTGCTTGAGTTGGGTAGCACAGCCCACAATTAAATTTGACCTACAAAAATAAATGTAGCCCAGACTGTATATGAAATTAACACTCCTATTGCAGAAACAGTATCACATTTGAAAGATGACTGGTAATTGTGCTGCTTGAAACAATGGTTCCAGTAATGCCAGGGATCACAAAAGCAAGTCTACTTCACGATTAATTAGAAAAACAGAAGAAAAAGAAATTAAGTAGGAGGGGAAAAAAAAGGCCAAACATGCTGACTGCTATGTTTTGGAAGCTACAATCAGGTGCCTCCAGGGAAATGCAGAGCTCTCCTAATGATGAACCAGTGAGACTGACATCAGGAGGTACCACATCCAGGTGTGAGATCTGACACAGAATATAAGTTATATATGAATGAATATGAATGAATAAATACATCCTTAGCGGTTCTCAAAGATAAGCACCCAATTTATTTGATACTAGCTGATGAGGCAGGCAGAAAGGGAACAGTACCATCACACAGAACTATGGCAAAGGAGGGCCAAATGGCAGCAGAGATACTCAAACTCTGCCGCGTGTTATAGTGACTCAGGAATTAGGTGCAAGGCTGCAGTAGCCCATTAAAGCAAGGTGGCAGTGAGAGAGATGAAGCTTACCAAAATGAGAAGAAACAAAGAAGGGTAAGATGTTTCATCGCAGCTCTGAACTTAAAGCCCTGAAAGCGCCATCCATGCTGAGCTTTTCAGTACACACAGCCATGCTGTTTCCCACACACTTCAGAAACAGATGGATAGGTAAGTCCCAGTTAGGAACACTGACTGCAGGCCAGCCTGATTACAAAGCCCCTCTGTAGCTGCCACTGTGCTGGAGGGTCTCTCCAAGAGACAGCTGCTAAGGGGCAATTACCAGTGATCAGACCATGTAACCAATCTGCTGTGCTCAAGGGATGATAGCTCTCAACTCCAAGCCAAAAATACTGCTCCTGCCATGAGATGCTTGTTCTGTGTGGTCCCCTCTGCAGCTTTGAGGAGGAGGAAAACAGAGACAAAAGGAAAAACAGAGCACAACATCCATGTTCCCAAATGCTGTGCCTGCATGGGATATTACAGGCTCACCCTCCTTCTGTTTATCTGGGATTGTTCCACTTCAGCCCCCACAATAGATCATAGATTTTAATCCTATCAACTTTCTTGACTTACTGCTTTTTTTACATATTTATTGTCAGCCACTGTTTGACTTTAATAAAGATTTACTGACTAAATTCAACAAGTTTCATGCCCACATTTCTGGGGATGCAGTGATGGAAAATATGAGCTTGTGCATTTGTTTCTTGGATATCCAAGAGAAAATGTTTATATTTTCAATTTCTTTTCCCCTCCACATTTTCAAACAAAACAGGAAAGCAATCTCTAATTGTTATTTCTTTAAATGTTTGCTCAACTACGAATTTACTTGGCCTTTTTTAGAGTAAATATCACTTGCTTACATGTGAGAATTACTCATCACTGCTGAGCGGGTAATAAAATCAGAGAATTAAATGGCAGCAGTGGATGGGAATCAGCATGTTCCTGCATTTGGTGAGCCACATCCCATCTTCGTACAACTTCACTCAGAAGAGAAATGTGTGCTTTCACCAGGTAAGTATGTAGCCTTGACCTTAACTCTTCTATTAAGTTAACAGAAAGAGAGTGAAATTCTCAGGTCAAGCAGTAGGTTGCAAACCACACAGAAAGTGATGACAGAGCTATTTTACCTGTGCTTGATATTTTTCAAGTGACTGATTTTAAAAATAAATTGCTAACAATGCAACTGCAGGAATATCATGTTTGTTTATTCTCACATCAGTGACTGAGAAGCTGTAAATAGGTGTGACAGCTGCTGCATCTCCTCTGTTGTCATCATTCTGCTCCTCCTGTGAGACAGGCAGTGAACAGGATGACTACTAGGACCGACAGGAGCATAGTATGATCCTGAGGCAAAGAGTTGTACATGAGCTCTATTACTCCTAAACCGATGTCAGGGTTTCTGTCAAAATCAGCACACAGAAAGATGCTGCTTATTTTTGGGGAAGAGCACACCCTGTTCTGCTTGTTGGCCAAGCTTTAATGAAATGGTGCAGAGTCTGAAAGTCCCAGTTTTCCAAACTTCTGTCAGAAGATTCATCACCTGCCAAATCCATTTTGAAGGAAATGACACCATAGTGAAAAAAAGCAAACAACAAAACAACATAAAAATCAGAGCTCAATAGTCATGAATCCAGTACCAAAAGACAGGGCCATAAGCTTCAAGCTATAACTTCATTAATATCCAGAAGAATTGGAGGGATGCTCTGAGCACTACCTGCTGCACCACCTGACTGCATATGTGGACTAAGAAGGATTTGCTGCTTTGCCTCTGCAACCAATGGCTAGTTTAAGCTTCCACACTAAAGAAGTGCCAAACTGGGAATCAGTGCTCCCTAAGACACTTATCTCCTTTGTGGCACCATGGAACAGTCCTGCCTTCCTCTCTGTATCCTTTAATTTCAGGAGAAACTTTACACTCTTCATGAAAAGTACTGAGATTTATGAGAAGGAAAATCACACTAGAGGTTGAACTTAGTAAGTTGTAGGTCACTGCTGGATGCAGCAGTTGGACAACAACCCTGAAATACAAGAAACAGACACAGCTGTATTGTCTCTGGTTGCCACCCCATGTGTGCTTGCCCATGCTGGGCCAGCCTGGCCATGCAGCAGCTCTCAGCTATGGTCCCTCATCTCCCTGGTCATGCCATGGTCCTGCTGGACAGAGCAGAGACACCACGGATCATCACAGTGTTGGGGTGCAAGGTCCCAGTCATGTCTCACCCAAATTGACAGTATGTGCCCAATGGCTGCTTATATTGTAGTGTCCCTGAGATCTCTAGAGTAAGTATGGAGATGCACCCATCCCCTAAGTGTTACATATTTCTGTAAAAAAAAGATATCATGGCTGTGGTGGAGTACAGTTGAATTACCGTCATAACCTATGGGCAATACAAGGTAGGGAATATTTTTTTAATAATTAAAAAATCAAACACTAAGAAATTATTGAATTTGTTTGCATTAATAAACTTACATTCTTGATTAGGCAAGGCTAAACTTGTGTAAAACTGTGATTCGTTTTCTAACAGCAAAGACCAGGTGGCAAAACAAGACCAACTGTCATTACAGCAGAGACTCTCCTAAGTCTATTTATTGTCCCCTAGAACTGAGTTTTAAGATTTTTAGTAACAGTTGACTGCCATTTCCAAAGCCAACAGTTTTAGAAATAATAAGCTATCTCCTAGGAGCTGACCAGCATTCTCTACATCAATTCAAATCAGACCATGTTGTGTCCTCAAGGAAGACAGCAGAGTCTGGCCAAACCCACCTTTGCTTCCTCTTCCCATTTCCCTTCACTTGTCAGCATGACCCATGGCATATGCTGGCACCTGAAGGCTTTAAGGCACAGCTAGGGATTGTTATCATGGCAGCCCAGACAGCAGCTTACATCAGCATGTTGTCTTCTGCCTTCTCCGTGCCCTCCCTTCTGCCAGCCATGAACTGTGCAGACCAGAGGTCAGGAGACAAATGTTTTAGAGGCAGCAATGTTTATTTAGTCATCCAGATACCTGTCTTTAAAGCCCTTTTAAGGGTATTATGTACACTAAAGTGATAAGCGAGATATGTACCATGAAAACCACCCATGCTGAAAACTACAGCTGGCTGGGTAAAGAAGGTTACCTGTGAAATTATAAAGGACAGTTGTAAGAGAAGTCAGGAGGTGCGTGTCTCTTCTCACACTTGATAGGATTACAGGAGAAATGAGTTGCAAAACTACCTTGGAGAACAAGGGAGACAGCGAGCACAGCAATTCAATTTCTTCTGCTTCTGTTTCATGTCCTTGAGAAATGCCAGAGAACGCACCAGGAGAATAAAACATCTGCCACCCTGACAACACATTTCACTGCCTTGCTCATCTGCACAGTTTCACTGCATGTTCAATCAGACGCCTCAGAGACCAGCACAGAATGAACCATTTCATAGCCTGGATCCTATCACAGAATAACCATTTGGCATGCCTTTACGTTAATAACCACATATTCAATGAAGGTGACCTCTAGGTCTGTGGGGGGAAAGATATCATAGGACAGGCAAAGAGAGAAGAGTGCTTGTGAATGAATTTGCAATATCTTTCTCACAAGTGACTGCTGGGCTCAGCATCTACAGAAGAATTCAGAACTTTTCAGATTGAGGTTGTAAGCTACTCTGCTCTAGATGAAGAACACCAATAATACAGAACAGAGCAAAGGAGATGACATTTCCATTCCTGATTCTACATCAAGTGCCACTCAATTTTTACTAACCTGCAGCCCAGTAAAGACATACTAACAGGCTTCTGTCTTCAGTAAGTCAACTGAAAAGTTTCTGCTGTGTTGCTTACACTTTCAGTGACTGTAGCATTTTAGTTTGCTGCTCTGATGCATTTGCATCTCTTGTCCCTGAACAGGAGAATTGTTTACTCTTTTGCCCCCATCTTCCAGAATTAAACTCAAATTTCTGTAGGATTTGGACTTGAGCTGGTGCAACTATAGCTTCTGTAATAATTTGTAGAAGGTAAGGATGGAGGATACGAGAGATGAAGACAGAAGATACCCAAAGAGGACAGCATACCTGAGTTGGAAGGAAAGCATTTTACATGGGCATACGAGAGAAAAGCCATGAGAAAACCCCTGAGAAAGATCCATAAAAACATACGTGGTGCATCAAGGAGGGTAAGGTAGAAAGACAAAAGGAGTAATGCAATGTATTTCAAGTGGAGCTCACTTTTAAAGAAGAGCTATTATTATACCTCAAAATGCTTTGGCACTTACTGCAGATTATCAAGGCATTTAATTATATACTTCATCTAAGCAGAAGGGAAGTTCAGAGAATTACATACTTCAGGCATGCACTTAATTAGGGTCTTAGAAATTTACAGGCGATCAACTGCTCCAAGTCCTTGGGTTCAGCTGACATCTCAGAAATCCTTTAAAACTTTGAATTTTAGTATTTTTTGTTTCCTCATCAGTCCTATTGTCACTTCTTCTCTCTGAAAATGCACCTCAATACCTCTACGCATCAGTCAAAGAGACACCGCTATCTTTTTCCCTTCCATGCAGTGACTGGCATTAGTATCTTCTATCAGCCACAGAACCCAGCACACCATCCCACATTTTGCAAATTCTCTTCCACCTGTTTTGGCAGGAAAAAAAAAAAGGAAAGCCATAGTGGAAGTTTGGTTTTGTTTTAGCTATGCAGGCTCATTCCTAGGGTGTTCCTCCTTTTGTAACATTTGAAAGGCTTACAAACAAAATTACAACAGAACCAGCTGAGGTCAAAAGCTTTTAATACTATTACTTTTTAAAACATTTCCACACTAGAGATAATCACTTTGCAAAACAAAAGGAAATGGCCCTGTATCCAGCAGCCTGCTTCGCAGAGGTGCTGAGCTTTTCTGAAGTGACTGCAATAGTAATGCTTTCTAATTAGCTGCTGCTTGGCAGCTTTGGGCTCTGGCTGCTACCAGGAGTGTGCATTTCAGCTTACAAAATAGGAAGACAAAAGATTCGGTGTAAGAGTAGGTGTCATTTCAAAAGGCTGGTGCTGTGACTGTGACAGACTGAGGGCACTGAGGGTGTGTGAGCCACCAGGGGAACGGGTAGGCAGCGAGTACCACTCACAGCACCAGTTCTGGCTGCTGGGCACTCATGGTTGTGCTCACAGGGAGAGATCTTCCACCCTCTACTGCCTCTGCTCCCTGTAATCCTGCCAGCACTTCAAAGCACACATTCAGTAAGTGCTCAGTGCTCCTGGTCTTTGTGTCAGAGCTGGCCATGTTTTCTGCTCCTATTCAGTGGCCAGTGTAAGGACAGGCATTCCTTACTGCAGCACCAGAGCAGACAGGACTGCACACCCTGACCATGCAGCACCTTCAAAATAGATGTGAAGGAGTTCACACATTTCATCCTGATCCTTTTTTGTTCCACTCCCAGTAACTTGCATATGCCATGTCAGGATCCTGTTTGCCAAGGACTTCTTCCATTCCATGAAAATGGAACATTGCCGATGTCTACCAGCACAAGTAGATCAAGCCACTGATGAGTAACACAACTATCATCAGTTTACAATCAACTCTCAAGTATGAACTTCCTTTCATACTTGAGCATGTATCTGCTGGAAAAAAAGCATTTATAACAATCACAGCCATCATTATTTCAAAAGACACCATTAAAAATCATCATCCCTGTGAGCAGAGGAAGGGTTTAATAGCAATTAAGGATACTATACAGATCAAACCAAGATTTCTGCTGAAACAACTGACAGAGGACTCCAACAAACCTCATTAGCTCAGGTAGAAAATGCAATTCATGACCGAAAACACTTTCAAGGAAACTAAATTCCAGCAGAGAGACATAGCAAACTAACAGAGCTGGTCACTGCTAAATTTACTTGGGTCACTGCTCTGATTTTCAGCTTTCCACATCACTGCACTCCATTTGAATGGTCTAATCTTTGATCAATGATTTAATTTGATGGTGTGTGGTCACCAAAGCATCACACTGCTTTACTTTGAATAATTTGGAGTGTTTTGCTTTTGTCTGTTATGGGAATAGGGTAAGGAAGGTGGTGAAACCACCTAATGGCCAGTATCCATTCAATTTTCAACAAAACTTAAACCAGAATCTCAACCCCCATGTTTGCAGCTCATCAATGAATTGAGAAATTCATCCTAGATTAGCCAAAACCAAGACAACAGCAACACCAACACCACCACCACTGCCACCCCCAGTCTATAATCAGTTAAGGTTTTCTAGCCTATAGATTCTGAGGACCCAATTGGGCTATCCAGCTGCTACCCAGAAACCCCATTCTCATCAAGTCTGCCAAGAGGATTATTGCTCAGAACAGGACAGGGTTGGGCTCTTACTGTTCAAGAAAAACCAGGCACCTCAACAAGCAAGATGTTTGGCATGAATGTAGTGCTGCTTCGGTCTTCATTCCTCTTACCTGCCATCCCTAGCTATTCTCTGTGTACAGCAGGACCCCAGCTACTGCTGCAATCAATCGTGTTGAGAAATGCTTTATGTCTGTAAAACATGTGAATGTCTATTTGCTATTATATTACAAACCTCCTTTCTGCACTCAGCAAAGATGGAAATATGTGACAGCTGCTCTGTTTGTGAAGTTTTTAGCACATAACTGCTGAAAATAATGTAAATTATTAAAAAAAAAGGGGTCACAGAATTAGTTTCACAGTTAATGGGCATATGAAACACAAATAAATTATTTCCAGTTTCTTCTAATCCTTGTTGTGCAAGGGTGCACAAACACGTGCCACATGAGCCACATCCCACTTTCCCTTCCCCACCACCCACCTCCTACCCCATCTTTCTCTTCCAACATTCAACAGCTCCTATCAGAAATTGGCCATGCTATTATTGCTATATTATTATAGCAATATAGCAATTGCTATATTGCACAGTCACTCCAAAACACCTAATCTCAGGGTTCCCTGAATGAATAACGTGACCAGTAGTAGGTTTCCTCTTGCTCTCCTGGGATATTTTCCTATGAATTGCAAAGAATTCTCTCCCCATCTGTGCCAGACGTTAAGACACCTCATTTTAAGCAAGTGGATGGTCCTGCTGATGTTACTGGAACAATATACACGTGTTCCAAGTGCAGTAAATATTTAAGTGTTTTGCTGGATTGGAATCACTGTTTTTAACATCTTTTGATAGCAATTAAAAGCACAATCCCGGAACAACAGCCTCCTCCAAAGTGCAGTAGCAACACTTTATAAAAACAGTATGCCCAAATCTCCAATGAATTTTCAAAAGCTTTGCTGGAACAAAAATTTCTGCGATACAAGACTTGGAAATGTAGTCTGCAGTGTTACTGCAGTAACAAGAAAAGTGCAGGGATTCCTCTTGCTCCCCACACTAATAAAAATCTAATGCAATTGTGCCAAGCAGCCAGCAGAAAGAAAATGATTCTCACCTCAACTGTTGGCAACATCCTGGATGACGGCACTGATTTCTGCACATGGAACAGGATTTCTGCAACATCTGGATTACACAGCTGGTCCCTTTGGCTGTGCTGTACCACAGCAAGACATTGGGACTTAAGATTGAACCAAAGCATCTGAGAACTGCTTAGTTACACTCAGATCTGCTCTTTCAGCTTCCTGATACTTTGATTCTATTTATTATAGGTCAAGACATTCTGGAGGAATCAAAGAATTGCAGAGAAAATGACTCTAACCTTTGGAAGAAAGCAGAGCTGGTAAAGTAACGGTCAGTGCCCTATTATGCAGATAAGTGAGCACTGAACTGGTTATGAAAAAGAATGACTACAAGCTCCTAGCTAACACTATTAATGTTTAATGGTATAGATCAGAGAGGGTTTGACTTAGGTCTTAGATTGTAATCAGGGCAGCTTTTGACAAGTTGTTCATGCATCTTTAAATCCCAACTCTCCATTGGTTTGGTATAGAGCTTGCTTTTTGGTGATCCCACTTTTTAAAGAAAAAAAAACAGTCCTAAGCATTACATCAGTAATGTCAAAGCTTCCAAACAGCCAACATTTAGCACTGTCAAGGACAGACTCTCCAAGTGCAAGCATGGTCTGTCTGTCTTTCTTTGGAGCTTCCTTGGCAGCACATGTATGGACACAAAGACACATGCAGCTCATGTTGAGCAAGCAGCCTGGATTCTGTTTTGAGCTGGTGGGAATAACCTACCAAAACCACAAATCTAAACTCTCTCTTTTTTAATACCTTCAGATTACCTCGCTGTAAGAAAGAGCACACAGCTAATAAAGGCTTTGAATCCCTCTTGACCCTCGAGATGGAGAACAGATAAAGAAATAGTGGGAAAACAAATGCAGTATTATCCTGCATTCTGGTTCCTCTGTGCCAATACAGCAGAGTAGAGCAGAACCTAATTGTGTATCTTCTAACATCCAGAAATCTCATTATAAAGGAATTAAAGGATACTGGACCTATGTCTGGCATTTCTGGAAATGCAGCAGCTCTGTTCAGTTGTCTGGGTGTCCAAGAATACCAAGTACACCCTCTGTGCACACACCAGGTTTGCAGCATGCACATGGGCTGTCCATGTCAGCTGGAAAATACAGGTATAAACCTGGTGAAGGGTCTGGAGCACAAGTCTGATAAGGACTGGCTGAAGGAGCTGGGGATGTTTAGCCTGGAGAAAACGGAGGCTCAGGGGGGACATCATTGCTCTCTACAACCACCTGGAAGAAGGTTGTAGCCAGGTGGGGGTTGGTCCCTTCTCCCAAGCAACAAGTGACAGGGCGAATTTGAAACAGGCTCAAGTTGGGCCCGGGGAGGTTTAGATTGGATATTTCAGAAACATTTCTTCATGCACAGTGTTGCCAAGCATTGGAACAGGCTACCCAGGGAAGGGGTTGAGTCACAACCCCTAGAGGTAATTTAAAAATGTGTTTATGTGGCAGTTAAGGACATGGTTTAGTGGTGGACTTGGCAGTGCTACATTAATGGCTGAACTAGATCTTAAAAGTGTATTCCAACCTTTTAAGTGATATAATGACAGTGATGCTATGATTCCACAAGTCAAAATGAAATGCTATTTTAAATCAAAGTTTGCAGAATCTGCTATTACAATATTTTCTCAAAAAAACTTGCATGACATTATTGACCCTAAATGAACTCAGTTTATCCTGTGTATTCCAAGGCTTTCCAGAAGTTATATAGCTCTTAACAGTGTATGTTTCATGTGGAAGCATGGACTTGTTATTCTGACATGGCAATAGGGAGCTATACAGTTTCTTCAAGATGCACCTAGGACCACCTCTCTTTTCTGGGGAAAGTGACCTAAATTACTGTCAATGCAATGAAAGGTTTAAAGTGGCTTAAATGATCACTGATCAGACCTGAAATCCTAGAAGAGTAATAGAGAACACAAAAGGAATGAAATTTAAATTAACTTTATTTTATGATGGTTTTGCTTTCTGTACCAAATTTGTTCATTTGTTTCTCTAGCTCCTGAAGCATGGCATCCCTTTTCATATTGAAAACAAATCCCCATCACTCCAATTGAAACAAAAGATTATAAAACCACAATTTTAATCATTAAACTAAACACAAAAAATTCAACTTCCTGTACTTCAAATACTCAGAAATTGCTTACAAATTGAACACAGAGAATCAACATCAACTGATTATGACTTAGTAAAAAAAATCCATAGAAATGGCCATACACCCAAGGGTCTTGCTACCTTTTCCCTGTTCTAAACATAAAAGAAGAAAACACCATTTATCTGACAATTAAAATTTTATTTTTACTGTAGGGAGACATACCCGACCATAAAAACACTGCAAATTAAGGAAATCTAGTCCTCATTTTCAATATGAAACAGAAAATACAGGAAACACTTCAGGAAAATTAAATTGCAAACATAAATCTTGAAAAGCATATCAGTGACATTATGACTGCAGGTGCTGCCCAGCTCATATCAATTTGGATCATACTGAAGACAATGACATCATTATTTATTCTCTGTCTTCCCATTTCTTTTGCCACTAAAAGCTTCTATTTTTTTCAGATTGAATACATGTTTCAACCTTGCTCCCATTAACATTTTTTTCATCAGCTGGCTGTTAAATGAATATTAATTTTAGTCTGTCAGAAGCAGAGACGGGGGCAGCTCACCCCTGGGCATCTGACAGCAACCCCCTAACCCCTCCTAAAAGCATCGAGTGCCCTCAGCCTGGATGCAGCACTCAGCATCTCCCAAAACCAGGCTTTTATGCTGGAAGCAAAAGTCTCTATCTGTGAGAAGTGGCTATTTCTGAGGTTACCTAGACTACAAGAACACTCTGAAATCACTGAACACCACACAGAAATGAGCCAGTCATTCAGCTTAGCAGTGGCTCAACATCTTTGGCGCAGCATCTTGAGGTGTACAGCATTAATTAAAGTATGGATTTAAAATGGAAACCAAATCACTAGCTAATAGGCTAGGTCTGAGTCCTGCTCATTAGCACAGCAGACCTTAAACCAAAGTCAATTAGAGCACCAGCAGAACAGAGGACACCCAAGCCTGCACAATCAACTACTGATGCAAAAAGGCTTATTTTAACAACAGATTTAGGAGTTACAGTTCAAAGCTGTTCTCATGGCATAGCTAATAAATACAATACAGCTGAGGTGTTCAGATGTGGTTGCTTAAGCTGCACTTAGGAGGCAGCCAGGTTTTAACTCTCCATAGCACACTGTAGAATCACTGAGGCTGCAAGTGGTAACCAAACTTACACACACCTTCTGCTTCTGTGTTTACATCAGAGGGCTCTAAGGTACAGGTCATTTATGATGTCTCACATCCAGCAAAGCCAACTTGAGTCCATAATGAGCAGTGCAAAGGTGTGATAACACACAAAAGCAGCTTATAGGAACATAAACAGTCTACAGTATCCTGTAAAAAATAAATTAACTTTTGAGTAAGTAACCATTGCCTGTATGCCACTAAGCATCTCAGTTTAGGTATTACCTGTTTTTCTACAAAATATTAATGTATCTGGTATTCATCAGTTAAAATGCAATACCTGCTGCAGGTGAATGATAATGGGTGATAAAGATACTAATGAGAGTGATAGTAGAGTATCTGTAAAAGTGATTATGAGCAGGAAGCACAAGTCACTAATTCTCATGTTCTCACACATCTGTTATTGAAGATCATCTCACTGGACCACACCACCAGAGATGCTACAGAAATTATTTAAAAAAAAAGACAAAAAGATAAAGCAGTGAAAAGAAAGCTGAAGAAATGCAATATCTAAATTAAAGGAGTGACACACTGGGGGTTAAATGCCACTATGGTGACAGGACTGGAGAGGGCTGACAGTTCAGAAAGGTACAAGAGGCCTGTGACAGGGAGTAACAGAGGTAAGTGCAGCATCCATATAGACAGTGACCTAACAACTGGATTAATTTCCTTCAGTAGAAAAGGAGCCAGCTCTCCTACAGCTCCTGAAAGGTTAATTACACAACTACCCCCTGGAGGAATTCCCCATATGCCCTGTGCTGTGCAGACCCAGTGAGCCCTGTGCCCCCACTGGGAGAGACCTGACAGCCCTGACTGCTTCGCCACCTTCTCACCACCCAAAGGGCTTCGTGGCACACAGCTCCAAGGTATTCCATCCTTTCTTCCTGAAGTGTATTGCCTCTCCTTCACCTCACACTGAAAAAAACCTATCAATTGTCACTTCTTGTGACAAAGGTAAATAACAAGTAAACCCCAAATGATCAGGGAGAAAAGCAAATGTTTCGCTGTAAACTGTTGCACTAATAACCTTAGTAACTGTAAGATACATTTGCACTGGGAACTGTTGTGAGAGAAGCAAAGCAACAGCGCTTTGTGGCTCTTCCAACACACAGAATTAGTGCAGAGGTTATGTGGAATATGGGACAGCAAGAATAAGGGAGAGTACAGAAAGGGAATGAGCAGCACTAGTCCCAGCTTTGGCACACTCCATTGTCGTTATGAGAAACACCTGCTGCTGTGCTGCACCTCCGTTTCCGTGCTATGAGGATATTCCACTTGAGCTCAGGACTTAGGCAACAAAAGATTGGCACATGGAGCTCACTAATTGTGCTGAGAAGGACCATAGGAAAATGATCTGACACATACAAAATTTCCTTTTCCTTTCAGATATTCCAGTTCCCAGGAAGATCTCATATCAATAGAAATGATGCTTTCCTCCTCCCCATTGTGGTTTTCCTTGAAGAAAAATTCTTAGAAATACATCCAAAGGGAAGAGATGCTTGGACAGCCAACTGCTAGCTTGAGAAAGGCAGAGCCTGACACCCCCTCACAAGTGGACTTTAGGAAGGGAACAAGACAAAACAGCCATTGCATTAATGAAACAGAACAACAGTGCAAGGATTAGATTTGGCTTCCAACAAACACCTCCAGCTGAAGTCAGCACTCAGTGCAGCAACAGTGCAGAAAGGCTTTCCTGGCCCCTACTATACCTCTAAATGGTGGGTTTATTATTTATTATGTTTTTTGGCAAAATCACAACTTGGATCCAAATCATTCCTGAAAAAAGCCAGTCACACTTTGGTACCCATATAAATAGAAGAATATATCCTGGAAAAGGTAATGGATGGTCATTGAGTGTGGCTTTTTCTCAAGCACAGCACTATCTGTCTGTTTAAAAACCTAATTCACCTGGATTCACCATGATGATTTCTGGCTTTGGGTGGCTTATAGCCATTACGTACTTCTCAGTATATTATGCATGAGTACATTGAACACCAACACCCACGATCACGCCTCGAGCTGGAATCCAGAACTAAGCTGCAATTTAAAAAATTTGTTCATGCAAACAGAGGAGTATTTCTATACACGCCAAGCTGGATTCTGTATGCGTAGACAACAACTTAACCCAAACCACAGATGCACATACAATCGCAGTACGGAACGGAGGAAAAGAACCGAAAAATCGCATCTCCGATTTTCATTTTCAGCCTGTTCTCGGAGGATGGAGCGATGATGCCTCGCCCTACCCAGCCCGAGGCCGCTGGCAGCGCCCCGGAGGCAGGCGGGGGAGCGGCGGGGGAGCGGCGGCGCCGCGCTGGGCCCGCCGCGGGCCGCTAACAGGTGCTGCGCCCCGAGCTGCGCCGCCAACTTCTCAGCAGCGCTGCCAGCTCCAGCGGCCTTATTTTTTCCCTTTCTTTCCTCCTCCTCGCCCCTTCCCCAAGGCGCGGGGCCGCTCAGGTTTCCCCCGCAGCGACGCAACTTTGGAGGAGAGAGAAGCCGAGGGGAAAGCAGAGGAAGGGATGCGCGCCCCGCCGCCCCCGTCCCGGCTCCCGTCCCGTCCCATCCCGTCCCGTCCCGTCCCGTGCCGCCGTCGCGCACCACCTGCGCGGCCATGAAGGAGAGGTCCATGGTGCTGCCGCTGGAGCTGCTGGCGGAGCTGGCGGAGGTGCTGAGGCTGCCGCTGCCGCTGCTGCTGCTGCCGGGGGCGGGCGGGGCGCGGGGGCGCGGCGCGGGCACCGCCTCCCCCAGCAGCGGCGGGCGCGGCCGCGGCAGCGGAGCCGACACCGGTACCAGTTCCAGCTCCGGCGGCTCCCAGCACGGCCCGGCTGGGCTCGGCCCGGCGCGGCTCGCGGGCGGCTCCGGCGAGGGGCGGGGGCGGCGGCGACCCGGCCCCCGCGCTGGGCTGGGCTCGGTCCGCCCCCGCGGCTGCGCTCCGCCCGCCCGGCGGCACCTGTGGGGCGGCCCCGCCCCGGCCCCGCTCACACCCTCTCGGCCGGAGCGGAGCCCCTCGGTTCCCCCGGGGCTGTTTGCCGACGCGGGATGGCTCCGCAGCCCCGGCCCCGGCCGTGGCACAGCCCTGGCGGCGGGCACGGCGGGGAGGCTGAGGCAGCGGCACCGCCGAACCCCCCGCTGGGTCCCGCCGGCCGGAGCCGGTGCCGGGCGAGTGCTGGGGAGCGAAACGAGGAGCGATGAACGCAGCGACGGGCAGATGCGGCTCTGCTCGGCTCCCGCGGCGTGTGCAGGTCCTCTGCATCACTCGCGCCTCTGAGACGCGCACCTGGCGGTCACACTCGGTTTCTTGCTCAGTTTGCTAATCCATCAGCCTGGTTTTAAAATACTCGAGTAGCTCCCTCTCACCTCGGCTGAAAAGAACTCCCGACGGCTCAATCTTACACCTTTCCATGGCTGTGCTGTTGGAACTTTTCAACTTTTCCTTGTTCCCAGAATTTACTGTTCAACAATACACAATAAACATATTTTGTCTCTTTTCTTATGCTTTTCCCTGTACCTCACAGACACTGTTTCCACTTTAGGATGAAAATTCAGTGGATTCATTTACTGGTTGGTTCTGAAAAACCTTTGACACCAACACAAAAAGTAGGATAATAAAAATGTACATCATAAGATACATACATATAAATGTACATACATTGAAAGCTTTTTTGTGTGGGTTTTTTTTTTACCCTTTTGTCATGTACATGTTAGTTTCATCTTCAAGGCTGAAGTCTTTGACCATGCTTTTTCTACCTCAGCACACTGCAGGGGTTTGAACCAGGGCCGATAAGAATATGAGTGTATGCCAACATTAGAAATACATGGAAAAATCAGCTTTGCACTGGGATTTTAAAGTCTGGAGGAAAAAATAGACCGTGCTTCATCATGTGTACTGTGAACTCCATGCTATTTTGCCTACTGTTGCACTGCTGCAGCAGGAGGTGATGGAAAGAAAATCAGCTGTTTTAAGTCAGTCTTTTACTTCAGTGACTATTAATGTGTCTGCCAAAAATGCTTTTATGTCAAGAGGCCCATTAAGTAAACAAGTAAAATTGCAAAGAGGCAATGTAATTTTAAGATTTTTTAATTCAGTTGTGTAAATAATGGAATTGTCTCTTTGTAAAGTCTCTCCAAAGTTTTGAAAGGATATTGATGTGTGTGTCAGAAGCCATAAATTAACTTCAAAACAGTGTTAAATCTTTCATCATCCAGATAAATTTTAAATGTGTTGGGTAAAGTTCTCTACATAATAAATGTGGCCCGGTCAGTCACTGCATCTGCAGCAACAGAGAATAACAAAATAGTTCATGAGAATGAAAATATAGTTACATTTACAAAACCACAGTGACCTCTGTACTTGTTTAATTCTATGGAGCATGAGAATTGTAGAACAACAGAGCTGGAAAGAATCTCAGGAAACAGTCTAGTCCATGCATCTGCTTAAAATACTACCAGTGACCCTCGAAAGAGGGGGTTTATCTTTACCCAATCTCTTCTTTAAAATGTCTAACAAGGAATGTTCCATTCCCTACCAGGCATGTCTGTAGATTTATTCCACCGGCCGTTTTCTAAGGCTGTGTCAATCAGGGACATTAAGAAGAAATTATTTTCTTTGGAACAACCACTTGCCTTCTGAGAACTGCTCTTTGTGTTTGTCGTTCACCAGTCTTACGGTATTTTGGCCATTCCCTGAAAGTGCTCAAGGAGGATTGCTTCTGGTACCAAGATTTTCCAGTCAGGTTTCCAAATATTTTACTGTGATGTTCAACAAGTTTAGGAAACTAACACTAATGAGCATCCATAGATTCCTTTAGGTGCTGCTAAATATTACTTTCTATTCTTGATCTCAGGTAGGAATTTGGCTGAGTTACCTTGGAAGACAGTGCCAATCAAAACCAGTCTTTGTAGAAATACTTGCAGAGAAATCGCCCTTTTACCTGGTAGAACTTTTTAACTTTCTTCTCTACTTGGAGGAGTTTTAGGTTCACTAGAACAGCAATTCTATTTGCAAAAGCCATCCAAACCATCTATATTTTGTTCTAGAAAATTACTATTAATCACTGCAATGTCCTCAATCTCCAAGATATTAATTTATCATTCATATTTCTTAAGCTTGACATAGGAAAAAAAAGATCAATCTTCAGTTTTCACTTTTGATTTTCCTCTGGTTTACTGCCTTGTTTGTGGAACATCATGGTTTGTACTGTTTAAGCTGCAAATAATTTCTGAGGAACACCAAGTTATTTGTGTTTGTAGAATCATAAACCATTGAGGTTCAAAAGACTTCTAAAATAATCTAGTCCACCTGTTAATCTGACATCACCCTGTTTGCCACTAAACCATGTCCCCAAGTGCCACATCCATGCCTTTGGAACACTTCCAGGGATGGTGATTTCACCAATTCCCTGGGCAGACTGTTCCAATGCCTGACCACCCTTTCAGTGAAGAAATTTTTTCCTAGTATCCAATCTAAACCTCCCCTGATGCAATCCGAGGCCATTTCCTCTTATCCTGTTACTTGGAAGAACAGACTGACTCCCACTTCATTAAAACCTCCTCTCAGGCAGTTGTAGAGTACAATGAGGTCCCCCCTTGTTGTACCTCCTTTCCTAAGGCCTCCTTTTCTCCAGGACAAACAAGCCCAGCTACTTCAGCTGCTCCTCATAAGGAGCTCCAGACCCTTCCCCAGCTCTGTTGCCCTTCTCTGGACTTGCTCCACTGAACACAGAACTTGAGGTGTGGCCTCACCAGTGCTGAGTACAGGGGGACAATCCCTGCCCTGGTCCTGCTGGCCACACTATTGCTGACCCAGGCCAGGATGCCATTGGCCTTCTTGGCCACCCGGGCACAGCTGGCTCATGTTCAGCTGCTGTTGACCAGCACCTCCAGGCCCTTTTCCACTGGGCATCTTCCCAGACACTCTGCCCCCAGCCTGTAGCCTAGCAGGCAGTTGTTGCGACCCAAGGGCAGGACCCAGAACTTGGTCTTAGAGAACCTCATACAATTGGCCTCAGCCCATCCGTCCAGCCTGTCCAGATCCATTTGAAGAGTTTTCCCACCCTCCAGCAGATCAACACTCCTGCCCAGCTTGGTGTCATCTGCAAACTGACTGAGGGTGCCCTCAATCCCCTCATTCAGATCATTGAAAAAGGTGTTAAACAGGACTGGCCCCAACACTGAGCCCTGGGGAACATCACTGGTGACCAGCCACCAGCTGGATGTAACTCCATTTGCCACCACTCTTCAAGCTTTTAATTACGATACTACAGAATACAAAGCTTTGTTTCTTCCTCTTCCCCCAAAACACATTTGGGATATAAATTGCTTTATAATAGCTCTGTAAGTTCTTCTGTAAGACAAATATTTTAGATGTGCTTCTGTCTTTCAGTAATGATAATGCAGAGCTTGAATGATATCTGCCAGCTGTCCTACCCACCTTGTGTCTGGCTTTCTTGTCAAAATATCTAGACCACTTAAAAAGATTATGTTATGATTTGCTATTTCTATGGACAAACATTGCAGCACCCAGCTAAAAATGCAGACATGATTGTATAACATTATTCTTAAAAACAAGCAAAGATGCTCTTTAATTAGCTTTAAAGCTGTTTGCTAAAAGGACCACATTTTTCAGTACAGTGGAACACAACTCAATTAGAGAATAGTTTGGTTTGTCAGTTTTCCTGGGGCATAGTAGGAAATCCTTTCTTGCACTGCATGTGCACATAAGCTCTGCCTTTGCTTCACAAAACAGACCTAACAAAATATGACAATTGAGTCTTGCTGCCAAAAAGGATTTTAAATGGGCTTGTATCTGTACAGCCCCACTTACCATATGTTGTATTTAGATACCTTAGGCAATGCAGTACCATTTTTTAGCTTTGCATCCTGATATAAAATTTAAATCTTTGATCTATGCAAAGGAAGACTAAGTTCCCACCTTAAGGAGAGACAGTAATGTTGTTTCCTTGCTGCATTTTAATACACTTATATGCTATTCCCTTTGAGCCCCATTTTAAACCTACTGTTGCCTCATTGCAGCAGGTTGCAATCACACAGGGCAATTAATTCCCTTAATGAAGAATCAGCCATAGTGGCATGTGGTATCCAGTCTTAAGACAGAGTTCATTCTCTCTGATGGACTCTTGCTGTTCAGCGTATCATAAAGGAGGCAAAGGATGCTGAATTTTTCACGTGAAGTCTGGCTGGACTAAATCAACAAAAGGGAAGTCACTCAGAAGCATTTTTCTTGCTTTCTTGCTTTCTTGCTTTCTTGCTTTCTTGCTTTCTTTCCATTCAGTAACTGAATGTTGATTTCATTTGCACTTGGACTTTCAACAAAAAATGTTGACACCTGCAAATTAATACAGTACAGCCCTTTAATTTCAAGCAGCCAATTTCACTTTGTGGAATGCAACTACCCCATCTTGCTTCCCAGGTCCCCTGGGCAGTACTGGGACAGTTACTCAGGGAGTCACTGTCAAACTGGGAATGGAGGTGGCTTGAACTGGCCATTAATAAAGAGTGGACACAGATGTGTGCTTAAACAAATACTCCTTTACAAAGCACGAGTGCTTGAGTCCATGTTGCAGACTGATGCCTCCTCTAGTTCCAGATCCAGCCCCCTCCTAAGTGAGCATAGCCACTCAGGAAAGAAAGCTTTTCTTTCACAAAGGTGGGCAAGTACTATTCCTCTTTAGAAAATATTGGAAGGGGCTCATTGTTTGAAAGGATAAACCCAGAAGAGGGAAACTTTGGTTCCCTGACCTGCCAAACCCAGGATGAGCCAAGCAGGTCCTGGTTCCCTGGGTGCATGTCTTCTACGAAAATCTGGCATTGGGAAGCAGACCTGCTCCTCAAACCACATTGAAGGCAGATGTCTCTGTAGAGGGACGTGTAAGTCACTACAGAGGAGACACAGAACTTGGAGGACTCTGCCTGTAGCCCAGTGTTCCAGGCACCCCTGTGCAAGCAAAGCAATCTGGAGCCCACACCCCTCTGTCAGGACAATTGGCTTTTGTGTTAGGTGGTGCTGGGCAAAGAAGTACAGAAATGACTGCAGAAGAAGACAGGCACTACAATACTATCTGTCCAGCCAGATAGCCACACCTACTGCATGTAAGCTCATACTTACTTTTCATTTACAGAGGAAAATGAGATTACAATAACAAAGTTTCCTTTTATACACTGTACTCTTTGTTAACTTCCACATCAACATATTTTAGTCATCAAGAAATGGTCAGGATGAGGCGGGGTTTTCCTTTCATTTTTTTTCTCCAAGGTGGAAATGGGTCTGGCTGTATCAGCAATGGAAGCCTGGAGGTTAGATTTACATCTACCAATTTCTACTGCTTGACAAACAAAAATATCTTTGTAAGTCAAGGTTGCATCATCCCTGCTGACCTTCTGATATATCACAGTAATCACAGGAGGCAGCAACACTGCCCAACAAATTTAGAGTGGATTACATCCCTTTCGATTGCTGTAAATTACCACTATCAGCAGCTGTTACATACTAAGGGCTCACTCACACATATCATAAAACTACTTAGTGCCAAGTAATTTAGAGACAAATTAAGTTTGTAACTTCTGTGTGACTCTTGAATCCCCAGATGCTCGCACAAGAATAATAATAGTCAGATATTACCCTCAAATCACTTGTGGGCAAAATATTCCTCACAAAAGAGATACAGATTTAAAACCCTCGTAAAAGCAGTATCATTAGCACATAGATGAGCCATAATAGTGCTCAAATTCCTAACAACTCAGGCCTTTAACTTCATGTAGGACTTAATTCTAATACGCAAGAAGGTGTCTGAAGTTCAAGGAGCTTCTCCTTGTACTGCTGGCACTGCAGATTTACAAGCAGACAGTCCAAATTGCTGTGATACAGGGGACAGATAGACAAGCACCTGAACATAGATACAAGAAAAAACATTGCCTTCTACTTCCCTCCCATTCTTCACCTAGGGAAGGATGGGCATTCATCCCTGTTAAGAAGCAGCACTATCCAGAGAGCCCCAGCCAGCTCTTTGGCTGTTCTAAGACTTGAAAAAATTGTCATTTTTTGTCTCATTTGTGAGAGCAGAAAACGTAACAAAAGGGGCAGCAAAAGCAAAATCTGGCTCCTCAATCTAGGTCAATCTGCCTGGCCCACCCCTGAGCCCACCATGTCCTATAGGGAGGCTGGGGCTGCTGTCTGTGTTAGCAGCCTGGCCTGCACCAGGCACTCCTAGTCTAGAAGGAAGTTGAGAGAGAAGAGGTGATAGAGAGGTGGGAAAGTAAGCGGTAGGGAGTTACCTCTCCTCACTGGAGATACACATTTATCACAGACATCAAAGCATCTCTTGCAGCCCTGGGGCTGACCCCTTACTGTTGTAGTGAGTAGATAAAAGCAAGGGATGTATAATATAGCCTTCCTTCTCAATTACAGTCTTCTAGGTATTTCGGTACAGAACCATTTGTCTTGGAGATTGCATGTTCAGGTAATGGCTTCAGATCAGTTTATTTCATGTTACATGACAGAAAGATTCATAATGGATCTAGAAATTGGCACTAATTTAAGAAGCACTCTTTTTAGAGGAAGGCAAAACAGAAAATGCTTCATGCTTATACATTATTAAAAACTCAAGAAATGTCTTGGCTTTTGAAAACATTTATTCCCACCCCAAACTTGCATTAGCTGATACAAAGGAATGAATAAAAGAGTGCTGCCAGTAAGGCTAGAATTCCCAGTTCAGGGTGGATTTTGCCTGCAGTAGCCTCCTCTAACCCTGAAGGAAAAGCTGTCTCTACCAGTTCTGTTTGTCATTGAGTTAAATATCTATAAAAAAGCTTCTAACAGTGTAAAACATTTCTAATGGAAATGAAGGCTACCTTTTTACTCCATTTAAACAGGCTTTTCACCTGTCCTCAGATCATGCAATCTGTTCGAGGAGAGCCAGGAGCTCTGCAGTGTCTCCCGTCACAGCACATTTGATTTC
This sequence comes from Monarcha castaneiventris obscurior, assembly GCA_026261815.1. Lineage (NCBI taxonomy): Eukaryota > Metazoa > Chordata > Aves > Passeriformes > Monarchidae > Monarcha > Monarcha castaneiventris. The sequence continues at coordinate 14,346,545 of JAMPIT010000894.1, forward strand.
TTGACATTGACACACTCTGGACACATTGAAACAATATATTCACCAACCATAATGTGAATTCAGTTCTGAGTAAGAAATGTCAACATACATTTAAGAACCATACTCCATGACATAATTGTCAAGATGCTAATTAAAAGTATTGGGAAGAGGGCATATGGCCTTTAGAAGGACGATTTTATGGTCCCCATTGAAGTTCTCGAGAGAAATAGTTTGCAAAAGGGATGCCCCTGCAAAACTATAAACATGTGTAGACTTTCATTCTTTGAGATAATCAAATATCCAGAAAAATACAGCAGTGCACAGAACCTTAAGAAATTGCATGAGTCCTCTGTCTTGAATGGGGACCAATTGTTATTTACCAGCCCTGGTGGGCCAGTTCTTTCTCCTTGCTAAAGAGGCCTTCAGCTTCAGGCATACCTCCTGGAACAGCTGGGCTGCCACTCAAATCCCTGGCACCCCACCTGCCCCCCAAAATAAAAACCATAAACAGGCAGTTTCAATCATAAATGCTACAGCTGCTGTTGCTGCTGTATTTTCTCCAAATACTATGGTCTCTATATATTGTCCTACTACACTGTTCCCAATACCCATGAGTCCTCCCTGTGAAAAGCTGGCTCTGTTGGGCTCTCAAAGAGCAGGAGAGCATAATACATTCTCATTTTCCTGATACACACTTGAAAGAGCCAGTGTTCTTTGAATAGGTTTAATTCTTCTTCTTATTTCACACATTAGAGAAAAAGAGGTTAAATATGTAATGAGGTTGCCCAGTAGCCCTCTAAAAGGGGCAGAAAGGACAGAGGAGAAAAGATAGGGGAATTATCTGTGTGAGGCAGAGGATTTGTAAAATAAGCCCCACTTATAAAAGCACAGCACAAAGGTTAATTGAGCATTCCTTCAACATGCTCTACAAGTATTGTTAGGTTGTAATGGAAAAACAAACTAGAACACAGAGGTCGTGAGTATATCTACAGCACAGGTGCTGATGCTGTCCACAAGCCCCTCCAAAACCAGAAATGTTGGTGAGCACTCAATAGTTCAGGGTCACGAGGTCAAAACTGTCTCAAGAACAAGCCTGGGTAGGTTCTAGTGCAGAATGACCATGCCAGCACAGCACCTTGCTGGTTATATCAGGTTGGGTCTGGCTTGGAGATCTCCACACATTCTGAAATACTGATCAAAGGCCAGGTTCTCAGCTTGTAGCAGAACTCAGATTGCAGGATTTCTTTGGTTTTAGCACTGAGTTCAAATTACTTGCCCACCATACAAAATAATAGGAATGGGATTATTTAATTCTAGAATATTTTAGAGGCAAACAACAAGAAGAAAAACCGAGTAATATCACACGGGGAGAGGTAAAAATGTTGAGCCAGTTCTGGCATGGAAAAAGAGGAAAAAGAAGAAAAAGCAGGAGCTATGCCATGATGAGGTCTGCCACGAATATGCTATGAAAGGAGCAGTAACTGAAACATTTTTAGCAGCTACTAGGCTTAGTTAATAGGAGGGTAAATAGTAATAATGGGAGAAGGGAGTCGATTTTCACTACTCAGATGTAGACTGGGAAAACATTACAGGAAGCTAAGAACCATGTTAAATACAAATTTCCATTTCACAAGCCTTTTTTAGAGCATTTTGTTTAGACTTACATCTGGCTGGTGGGGAAAACTGATAGAATTAAATACAATTTGGGTGAAAGGTGTAGTTGAATGGAACTGCAGAGATTGTGACATAATAACTGGCATGTTCTGACATGTAACCCAATCTTCTAAGAGTTGTAAGCTTTAAAATGCTGAGGTGCTAAAGTGAACATTTGGGGTGCAGATAGGGCATACTGTCAGATACTGCTCTGCTCTGTTGCTGGGTTGAAGGGAGAGTGTTCAATCTTCTAAGGAAGAGAAAAAGTAAAAATGCTGAATGAAGGCCATGAACATCAGTAAAGGAGGTTTCACCAAGCTCAGGGGTCTGTAGGAGGGCTCTGCAGGGAAAGAAATCAGTGAAGGCAGTGACATCTCACCATACTAATGCAAAATAAAAAACTACCTTAATGAAGAAAAGAGGTAGAAGGTATAGTACAGTGTTATAATTGCATCAGGAAGTGAAATTTTTAAAATTAAGTGTTATTGCCTTCTGACAGTTTGGTTGATTTTGTTTTAATAAGACTTGGTGTGAGAGAATAGGGAACAGCTGTATGTTCATTTTATAAAGATCAATACTTTTTCCCCTCTTTTCCTGGAACACCGAGCTCATGAAATACTCGAATTTCAGTGTTTCTGTCACCTGGCAGTTTTCTGATACAGTCAGAATTTGTCCATGGTATTCTAAAGTGAGCCAAATTTGTGTCATTGTCAGCCATTTAATTTTGCTTACAAGTGAGGCAAAGCTAATGAAGACACCTTTCAGAGCAGTGTAATATGTGTTTAATGTGTCAGTACTTGTGAAATTGAGTTCACTTCTTTAAAGGATGCAAGGAACTTTTAAATGCAAGGAGGTAACATAATGACTGAAATGTGAACATTGCTACATTGAACTTTGTTTGGAACCTTTGAAACATTTATATCACATTTCAAACATTCTGGTGTGTTACCTGACAGTCAAAGGGTATCACAAGAAAATTCATCTTGCCTCTGATCTCTGTTTGAATATTGCAGAAGTGAAGCGGATAAAGAAACTTCAAAAGGAGTGTAAATTATTTATTGGTTTTGGGACTTCCACATTGGAAAATACAATTGGGAAAAAATAATGAGGTTTCAGTTCTCCAAACACTGAAAGACAAAAATGCTACATGAAAGATTCAGCTTCTTTTATCTTTAGATGACATTATACAAACAATAATTAAAAATACGGTGAGAAGTAGACACCTAGGGGGCCAAATTAACTCCGGATGTCTTTCATTAAGTGTCTTAAAATAATTTTTCTTTTAAATATTATGAAGCATTATTTTCACGTCTGGGGCATCTACATAGCTTTTTTCTCCTACATATCTTGAAACATTTTACAAATACAGTGACACTGAAAGCTAGAAAAGAGGATCATCTCACTGATCAGTCTGGAGGACAATGCCCAGCATCATATTATGTATATCACACTCCTTTGAGACAATATTCCATAAGCTAACAGTTTTCAAGAAGCTTTTCTTGAATTTGAACATGTGAAATTACATAAGAATTTTTTTTTGCCTTTTTCCCACAACTTCAAATAGTTTTCACCCTTCCAAAATGTAAGGCAGCCCCATATGCCCTTGATAAAGTAGAAAACCTTAGAGCTTTATGAGACAAGTATAGGGACCCCCATCCAGTCCTCATCAGGGACATTTCCACATCAGAGAGAACATCAGCACATCTGGCACTGAGTGGGAAATGAAGTAGAAAGATCCAGCTCTTATTACCCTGCCTGGAAAACATCTGCAGATAGAGACAGGTGGATATGTTCTTCCCATCTGAAGGCAAAATCTGTGTGATTTAGGAGCAATAATTGTTCTGGGTTGTGTGGCAGCTATTTTCAGATGCTGATCCTCTTCTGATTTGTCATAATTAAGGTGTTGTTCAGCCTTTCTACTCCAGACATTCCTCATAAAGGAAAATAACAACCAGGCACTTCTGTTCAGAGGCTTCCATTGGCAAAATGAAGGTGCTTGGCACCAGTGGGAGGCAGGAAGAGGAATGTTCTCTGGCACTGCCAATGCTGCATCTGTGAAGTGGGTGTCATGGTCTGTCCATTGTAAACATTTTAGAAACAACCAGAAACTTTTTGTTTGTTTAAAAATGAAATTGTACAAACAGAAAAAGTGAGGCAATCTCATGTGCAAAGTCACTGTGACAAATGCGTCAGCTTATTGGAGAACCAGTCACCATTCCTGACACATAAATACCTCCCACTCCATTTTCTGAGTGAGACACTTCAGTGGTGTTGTGTGTAAACAATACAAAATATCTTGCTTACAAAAGCAGACATCAGTTTTTTCCTTCCTCCCACTTTCCAATGCCTGTCGTGCCCAGCTTCATTCACTTCAATTAAAAGACCGTGAACTCATTAAAGGGAGATGATGGAGAAGTGCAGAATTCCATGATGGAATTCACGATGTATGTAAGCAATTCTAATAGTCTTTTCCTTGTTGAAAAAGAAAGCTACTAATACGATCAGCAAGGATTACACTTTGTTTGCTGTCCCCAATATTTTAGGTCACAAAGCATATTGCTCCCTGAATGCCAAAGCTGACCCTAGGGCTAAAAACAGTGGAAAATGAATGGAAGAAATTGGTTTGTTGTTTCCTCCCTTCTCTTGGAAGTACAGTAATGAATGCTGACCAGACAGCAAAACAAATAATGCTTTCCTGGAATGGGGCAACAAGAATCCTCCTTAAAATAGGACAGCAATGAAACTGGAAGAGCCAAATCTCTCTAAAGGCACTGACCAAAGAAAACTGACCAAATTCACACTTTTCTGGTTGCTGCCAGCTGCAGAATCCATGCGAATGTCCCATGTCCCTTCTCCCTCCATCTGCTCTGTACAAAGAGACACTGCTTTTCACCCTCCCTGGATTGCACCTCCTTCAGAAGCTGACTTTGCAAGGTTGGTAGAAAAGGCTCTGTCTTCTTTCAGATAGATTGGAAGGTAATGTTTTTCTCTTCCCAAGAATTCATTGCAACTGTATTCGTGCCAGTTGAAGAAAGGGGAAAAAAAAGTCAGAAGAAACACAGGTATTGAGATTACATACTGGTGTATCATTTAGGGAACATGAAAGCAAAGGTTCTGAAGTAGGAAAATTGTTCCCTTTTCCTTCTTCCACTTGCCAGAGCTATGCCACTCTTGCACTCTTGCATTATTAGACCTCGTGAGACAGAAATTCTTTGCTAATAAGCTGGTGAGGCAGTGGAACAGGTTCCCATAGAAGTTTTATGGTTTTTTTTTTTATGTTCCCAATCCAGAAAATGTTCAAGACCAGGTTGGATGGGGCCCTGAGCAACCTGGTCCAGTGGAAGGTGTCCCTACCCATGGCAGGGGGGTTGGTACTAGATGATATTCAAGGTCCCTTCCAACCCAATTATATGACTCCATGGAGAGCAACATCTCCAAGAGATGCAAACTCCCTTCCTGGTGGCATATGTCAGAGCTTTTAACTTTATAACAATATAACTTATTTTATTCTCTTTTTTTGGTTGTCATTGTGTTTTACTTTAATAATATACTGAATTTGCCATGAGCAATAAGACTTGGACTGGTTTTGGCTGAAGTCCCAATTGACTCTTTGATTGGTTTTGGCAGAAGGGTCCCAGTGGACTCATTGCAAAGATTTTGTTGAGGTGGTTAAGCCCCAGGCAGCTGCTTGCTCACTCCCCCACCAGCAGGACCAGGAAGAGAATCAGAAGGGTAAAAGCTGGAAATTGTGTGGGCTGAGATAAAGATAGTTTAATAGGGAAAGCAAAAGCCACACACACAAACAAAGCAAAACAAGGAATTAATTCACTGCTTCCCGTGGGCAGGCAGGTGTTCAGCCATCTCCAGGAGAGCAGAGCCCCATCACAGGTAATGGTTACTTGGGAAGCAAATGCCATCACTCCAATGTCCTCTCCTTCTTCTTCCTTCTTCTTTCTTCTTCTTCCTTCTTCCCCCCACCTGAGCATGATGCCAGATGGTCTGGAATATCCCTTTGGTCAGTTGGGGTCACCTGTCCCAGCTCTGTCTCCTCCCAGCTTCACATGCACCCGCAACTTCCCTGCCAGCATGGCAGTACAGAAAGCAGAAAAGGCCTTGGCTCTTCCTAGTTCACATGCTGCTGTCAAGAGTATGCATCGACCAGTTAAGAGTCCAGTGACAAACCCAGATTGATAAATATCCACAAACAATGCTAGATGTCTAGTTGCAACAGGAATAACACAGAACTGCCACCATGATTAATGTCAATCACTGTTAAAGCAGGTAACATTTGAGGTATACGGAGAAAGTGAGTTTACTGAGCAAGGAGTCAGCTCCAGAGAATGTGATCCAATGCCATCTTACCATGCTCACATGTCAGAGCTCTTGTATTGAAAAGGGAACTGCTCTTTGATGATCCTAAGGTGTCCTAGGTTGTTCTGGTTTCTGGAAGAAGGAGAGACTCTGTCTTAGAGTTACACAGCTCAGACCCAAACTGAAACTTATAATGAAGTAACAAAATGCAACAGACCTAACAGGTAGAGGGCTGGCCTGTAGGGTTCAGTTGTCTCCCAAGCTTTTGTCTGATTTCCCATCCTGGTTTTGACAATCTACAGTCAGCTTAGTCTGCCTCTTAGCCTATTAGTTACATAATTTCAACAGAATGCTTGAGAAGAGTGTCGTTAAAATAATTCCTTTGTTTGAGAAGCAAAACATTCACAGGCATCACTAAACAGGTTTTCACACTTCACAAGGAAAGGAGCTATAGTTCCTAGCAAGCAATTGAGCCAGCCCCATCTGCAGTGGCAGCAAAAACTGCAGTGCACAAATTGTCCCAGAAACATATCTTGTGGGGAACAAGAGTTGTACCTGTAGCTGTACTGATGGAGCTGATGGAGACACAGAAGACTAAATAGGGCCTGAAGAGACCATTCCATTAATTTTCCCCCACTGGGACAGAATTCAGTGTTCTGCTGAGATGGATTTTAAAAACATCCAGTGATGAAGATGTGGTGGAGATCTGCAAATTCCCCAGAGACCTATTTCAGTGTTAACTACATTATTTGTTAGAAAGCCTTTCCTAATACCTATCTTTAAGTTTTTCTTTTTGCTGTTTAAAGTGATTGCTTTCCTCTCATCCTCACTTGAAATGAAGTATACTTTATTGCTCTCATTTTCATAGCAAACATTCAGAGATAAAAAGACTGCTATCATTTTTCCTTTATTTTTCCACATTCCTGTAGCTCAACAACAAATGTGTCAGCCTTTCTACACAGCTCACGCTCTCAAGACCTCATGGGCTTTTCTTGACCTCTTTTCATTTTCCTGCATCACTCTTGAAAACAAAGTCTAGAATGGGATATTATGCATCAAGGATGGATTTACAAGTGATACCCCAAGACTTTTTTGCTTTAGCTCTAAAAATACGAAAAAAATGTTTGTATAGAAAAAGAGAGTAGATTATCCGAGCCTGTACAGCATTGAGTAAGTGAAAGCTTCTCCTAAAGAGCTCACAAACAAACATGCCATAGCGACATGGGCGAGAAACAGTACTAAAAAAAATTAATAACCAAAAAGAGAAACACAGTACTATAATTCTTAATAGATGCTACATACTCTACTTGTCAGTGAATATGAACCAAAGATAATGAGGAAGACACTTTGAGTCTCCGTAGTTCAGAATTCGAGAAAAAAAGCATGTTTTGTAACATATTGTAAATACACCCTGCATTTATTAAAGCATGCTGCCTATCCAAAGGGAACGTCTCACAAAACAGCTCACAGAAGTATCAATGTTTTTGGCTGAGCTCCAAGCCATGTCACCTGTCCAAACTGATCCATCTTTTGTAGACCCATACGTAATATCCATCAAGTCAAATAAACTATGATCTAATCAGACCAGATACAATGACTTTAAAATGAAAGAAATCACCTATGAAGTCAGAACCTGAATGAGCATAAAGATACCTTCAAGAGGGACAGAAATTATTTTGCTGTGGCAGGTGTCCTACTCCAAGGTTTAGTATTTTGTTCTAATCTTAAGGAAAGTTCCCCTTGCTTTATTGAAAATTTAGCAAGGTTAGGCTCAAGTGTGTGAAGAAAAATCCTTTTTTTAATCTCTTGTGCAATGAAAAATGCTTTTCATTCCTTTTGAAAGTCTTCCATAAAGGAAGATGGTGAGGTTTATAATAGAAAGACAATGTTTTTCCATGAGGAGATGTAGAGAGCAGTAAGATCCCTTCACCTTCTCTTCTCCAGGCTGGGCAACTCCAGGTCTCACAGTCTATTTTCATATGTCTTGTGCTCCATTCCCTCAACTGTCCTACAAACCCTTTGCTGGTCTTGCTCTGCTCCATTATGTTCACATGTGTCTTGCACTGGGGAGGCCCAAACCGGGTGCAGTATTCCACTACAATAAACCCTACATGTGTATATTTACAAACATGGGTGGTTCAGTGTTATTTGACTCTAATCCACCCCAATGGATCTATTAACAAGAACCTGGATTACCCTCTCCTTCTAGGGTGGGTTGTAACAGTGAGCCTGTCCTAGTTTTCACAAACCGTTTTGCAGCACTTGTTTAGAGCTCACATATTTAGGCATGTTCATTTATATCCAATATGAGGCTTTGACACTCAGCCTGTTCATTCACACTACCCATGTAATTTATTCTAAACATGGGAAACATTTTTGCAGAAGTCAGAGTGTGTTTGTAGATTATTTCTGAAAAAGAAATTGTATAGATCAATTCTTCTACTTGCTGTAACTTTGCACACCTCTCCCAGAGTCTGGCAGGTATATATTTTGACATCTTAGGGGCAGTGGCGGTGAATAGTCAAATATTTAAATTTAATTATTTACTGATGTAGAAACTGGAGAATATATCTCTGCCCTCCCTAGTTGGTGCTATAGCTACTAAATAGTGAGTTTGCTCTGCATCATTTGGTCTCGCAAGGGCAGTTCAGGAACTCCATGAAAAATAGAAAGAATAGTCAGGTCCCCAATAAACTAAGTCATGGTGATCAGGAGGCTCTCCAAGGAGAGGCATAATATGTACTTACTTGGACAGCAGAGGAAGGATGAATATTTTAGGTGGCTTTCAGGGAAAAGAAAGCATTATTGCTGTTTCATACAGTATTTTATCTTGCAGGCATGGGCTGAGACAATTATGAGTTTGAGCTGTGCCATTGAAAGAGATGGTCACAGAAATGTCTAGCCTGTAAGCCTGTATAGCAACTGGGCAGACATGCACATGCTGTCAAAATGAAGGTGGGTCTTCACCTTCCAGAATGAGAGACTCAGGGAATCTGCCAACAGCAAGGGCAGGCATTGAAGCATTTGTAGAAACTAAGCAGGGTTTTAAAGGTGTAAGTATTAGACATAGGATAGCATCAGATAATTCTTTACCCAAGTCTATCCCTTCCTGACTTTTTTTAGTGTCTCCTAAATACTAAACTAGGTTATTTTGGACTGTTATTCTCTACTCGTCCTCTTGAGCATGATATATGAGATAGGGTACATATAGGTTAGCTATGAAAAATTCTTTACTGTGAGGGTGTTGAGGCACTGGAACAGGTTGCCAGAGAAACTGTGGATGCCCCATCCCTGGGAGTGTTCAAGGCCACATTGGATGGGGCTTTGTTCTGTTCTGTTTCTTTTATCTGTTCTAGTGAAAGATGTCCCTGCCGATGGAAGGGGGGTGGAACTGGATGAACTTATAAGGTCCCTTCCAACCCAAACCATTCCAAAATTCTGTGTAAAAAGAACTCAACACAGAGAGATGGAGAGCAAAATAGGGTGCTTGACCATGGTCAGACAGCAGGAATACAGACTTGCAGGCCATGATTTCTGTTGTCACACTAAGGAACGCTGCTACATTTTATGGGATAGTCCCTCAGATCTGCTGAGTTGGTCACATCTGAAGCTCTCAGAGCAAGACACCAGGACCTCAGGGCAATGGGCCTCAGGCATTCCTTAAATGGCTGGACCAAGTATTACTAAAGATGAACACACACACCTATTTCAGGTGGAAATTGGGTTGTTATTGTTCTTAGAGTCTTTGAAGGAACAATACTTTTTTTTTAAAGTGACTGGAATGTTGGAATTTTGAAGGGTAGGAGTGGGCAGTCATTCATTCAATGGATAGTATATGCACTTCATATTCTCACACAGGTAAAAATTAAAGTTTTGAAATACAGACCCCAAATCAGCTACACTGGAAAATGCAAATTAGATTAAATTCGGAGTTTTCAAAATGCAAGAACATGAATACATACATATGTGTACATAGAATATTATATAAAATACATTACTATGACATGCTACACATATATATATTTTATATTATTTACTTTATGTGCTTCTTGGGAAGGTGATAAATGATCTTGTGCATCCACCTTCCAAAAATTCAGGTCCGGTTTTGGGTGCCTCAGGCAGATATCTTTAAATCCTTGATCTCTTCTAGAAAATAGGGCGTGATAAACAAGGGGACTTGTTTAAGGTGCCAGTGCAATTTTTAAAGTGGTTCTTTTCAAGAAGACCCAAAGCTGAGAGCCTTTTAACGAAAAGTGTCCTGGAGATACAGACTTGAGATACTGTCAGATTTAACAATCCAGCTTTCATCACCTGTCAGATACTGTTGTAGGAAAGCCCATTTAGAAATGTCATGTGGTAGAGCAGCTGTGTAGGTGTACACTGGATGTCAGAGCCTGTTCCATTCGCTGTCTTTCCTCAAAGTGCTCATTAAGGGACCACAGTCACCATCTTCTAGCATTGCAGTTCTGGGTACTAAAGGCATTTATGCATCCAAATAAAATATTTCTATGCTGTGTCAGATGACAATATATCTTGGACAGGTTACGAAATGCAATTTAAAATGGTGGTTACTGTAACTTCATTACTGAATCCGAAGTGGAATCGCTTCATCCTGAAAAAGCAGTGGACATAAAACTAGTATGAGTGTATATTTTTGTCAGATATGGCATGACTAAATATTCACCATGTAGTCACTATGTGATCTGATTAAATTTCTTATTTTTCCATGAGACTTGTAGAGAAAGAGTTGTTTTCTGCACCGTCAAAAGCTCAGCCTCACAATGTTTTTGCCCTCATTGGTGGTGTTTGCTCTGGTTGTTTCCAGTGAAGCAACAACAGCCTAGCAATGTGTAAAATGAACCCTTCTACTTCCTGCAGTGGTTTTAATTCGATTGGGGAGGATGTTAGTATGCCCTAGTAGGTTGTTAGTAGGAGGATTTAAAGCAGCTGCCTCTCTTTCTCAGATGGCTACAAATTCTTGTGTCTTAGACAGCCTTTTCAATACCATTTCTAAAAGTCAGTGTTGGATACTGCCAATATGCTAAAAAGTTTTCATGCTGATTTTCTTGTCCTTCTGCACACACCAGTTTTAGCAAGCTTGGGATCAGGACTAGCAGGAGTGCCTAAAGACTAGGAATACCTCTCTTTTTATCGGCCAAATTCTGTTACATTCTGCTTCCCCTTAAACAAAAAGGAAGTAGCAGATGCCTTTAGCTTTTCAAACACCAAAAGTTTGATCATTATTAAAACTGAGACATGAAATATTTTCTCAATCTGCCTAAAGCTAGAGAGTCATGACAGTTTTCCAGAATATCTTCCTCTCTCCCCTCCTAGTAACATGGTTTCATTCCCTAATACTAACACGAATAGAAAGTGCACCACCTTCTCTTCATGGCTTGAGGGGGGTCATTAGTTTATTACAGATGTTCCAAATTAACCTTCTACCCCAATACAGCCAGCTGTGGTTTCACACTGTGCCACTTCAGCATGATGATATTTGCTTTCTAAAACCCAGGATGTTTTCAAAAGTAAATTATTATCTTGTTTGCATCATCATGTATTGGGAAACCTTTATGAGTGTTTATGAAAAAGGGCAGGAAATGAGAGGTAAAATTGTCTGTGTTTCAGAAAAGTTTATAGTTTATGTAAATTTCCTGGCTTTGAGGAATTTAGTGTCTCTAATTCAGCGCTGCAGTAGACTTAATTGCCTTGGATATTCTTTTTAATGTGAATGTAATGCTCAGACAAATACAGCTATTGAGAGACCTTGTATTGTTTGGTTCACTTGTACAGCCAGAGAGCCTGGAAATCCTGGGCATGGGCTGGGGCTCTACTTCATTCACCAAGGCTTACACAGGCTATGCACAGGCTGCCACTTTCCACATCACGTTCAGCACTCCTGGTTCTCTGCTGCAGATTGAGAACCCTCCCACTTTTTCCTGTGGACCCAGAAATGACAGGGTTAGGAAAGAGGTAGTGGCTAGTGGTATCTGGTTTGTGCCATCTTGGAGGTTCATGTGGGATGCCACAGAGGCACACCTGAACATGGGCAGCAGTAATGCTCCCCCTGCTTACATGGCAACACTGCACAGAGAGCAGAATGCCTTCCCTGCTTTGCTAAGATGACAGCCTGAGTGTCTTGGGAACAGACTTAAATATTTACTTGCTATTACGCCATCCACAGATTACTCTTCTCTGGGGAGTTGTCATCAAGCCTTTAATGCAATATTCAAGCTCATTAACAGCCTGTGTAGACAGCCTAAAAGAAAGAGGTCAGAACTCAATATTCGAATGTATGATGTCTGCACCTGAGGAAAAATGCAATAACCAGAAAATATCCACTCTCAGAAACAGTCTGTTTGTTAACAAGAGCCATGCTGATGGCACAAACAAAACATAAATGAATATATCCTACATTTTAAAGGACAAACCCCAGAGCAGAATTTTTTAGCCAAAAAGAAAAAGAAAGCCAAACACTTCATGAAGTCTGATAGAAGCAGCTATTGCTATCAATTACATGCAGTAAAAACTAAACTAGAATGGTAATAGACATGGACAGCACTATAAAAGTTCCAGAGAGACAAATACATAATAGCTTACAGGTAAGGGATTATACCAGGGCAAAAGCCCATCTTAAAGTAAGAAAGAAGGGGCCAAAAACCCCCAGAGAAATTATAACACAACACTAAATAAGCAAATATCAGTCAACTAAAGTCACAGATCCTGGCTTTGCCCCTAAAGCAAAGTTACCTTCTGTGGCATCAATTAGTTAATCCTTTCAACCTGACAAGATCACAGAATTAGAAGGGTCTCAAAGGACTCTCTCTTCTACCCCTACTGTGCAATGCAACCATTTTGATAGGAAGTTTTTCATTCTGTTTTAAACTTGTCCTGTAATCAAAATTCCATATCCTTCCCATGACATCCTTCTGTTTCACCGGCCTCACCACATGGATGGCTAATGCTTATCTTCCTTCTGACAATTTAATCATATACTCCTCATCCTGTTCAAAACCCACACTGGAGCAGGCTGTTCCTGAAGAACTGCACCCCTTGAGAGGGGACCCAGCCAGGGCTGTACCTGTGGCAAGAACCCTGAAATGGAGCAGGAAAACAAAGTGAGGATTATGGAGCAGCCCAGATGAAAGGTTATGAACTGACCTCTTGCCCAATTCCCATCCCCTGTGCAGCTCAGGGGAGAGCCAGCAGAGCCAGTACTGGAGTTGAGCCCAGGCAGAACAAGTGGGAGGGGGCAGAGGAAGGTGATTTTAGTTTGTCTTTTTTTTCTTGCTATCTTAATCTATTTTTAATTGGCAATAAATTGATATAATCCTCCTCAGTCAAGACTTTTTGCTCATGACAGTAACTGCTAAGCACTCTCTCTGTCTTTGTCTCAATTCACAAGCCCTTTCATCATATTTTCTCCTCCATCCCATTGAGAAAGGAGAGTGAGAGAATGGCTTGGTAGGCATCTGGCAGCCAGCCAAGGTCAAACCACCACACCTCCTTGCAGCCATCTCTTGAGCATTTAGAGAACATTATGATGTCATTTTATAGAGCACATTTACAGTATCTATCCTCTTCAATCTCAAATGAAGTAAATTTTAAATAATGGTAGCTTTAGGAATATAGGAAACAATGAGCAGTAAGAATGATGGATCACCTAAGCCTTTCCTTGGCATTACTTAGCATAAGTAAAGATTCTCAGAAAGAGAAGAGCAGGATAAAACTCTTCAGAAATAAGAGGTGAACTGGAATTTTCTAGAAGCATCATTCATAAAACGAGCTCAATTACAAATAACAATGTTATTAGACCCACTTATCATACATAACTGTTATGGTAAGCAGGAAGAACTTCCATTTGAAACAGAATTCCTTTGGGGATGTATTCATAATCAGATGACTGGCCACAGAAATTATTAGGTCTTCTCAGAAGCTTTAATGTTTGAATATCAGGGAAGCTAGCAAAATTTTCATCTCTAATGCACTATTATTTTGTGATTTCTAAAATACAGATACATTCCTTGCTTTTAATTACTTTCTATCATCCTAATTTGTACATGTTTGTGTATTAATTTATTGTACCATACTGTTCTTCCCTTTTTTGTACTGGAGTTTTGTATTGGTTTGAAAACAAACCAGTGGGAGACCGCAACTCAGGATTAAAATTTAATAGGAAAAAAGCCTTAAAAATAAGCTAAATAATACAAGAAAAAAGCACTGACAAAGTCAGATACAACCTGACACCCTGTTAGGGTGGTGGTAGCAGTCCAGATGTAGTAGTTCAGTCGAAGCAGTGATCCTATGGAAGGTCTGGTCTCTAGCTGAAGGTCCAGTGGTAGCTCTTGTCCTCAGGGAACCCAGTAGACAGGGCTGACTTAAGCACTTCCAAGGCCAGATTATATCCAGGTGGGAATGCTTGGCTCCTCCCTCCTGGGCGCAGCATCTCACAATAGGATGAGATAAGTCCATGAGTCATGCAGTGGCTCCTTGCTGGCCCCTTGTCTGTTATCAGGGGTGGGTCATAGCAGGAGATAACAGCTAATAGCCCACAGCTAGTGGTAATGGAATACAGCTATATTGTAACCTAGGACAAGTTTCTTATCAGAATCTTGAAGTTGGTGGATTTTTTACATTTCACCGTTATTTTTTTACATTTCACAGTCGTAAAAGCCCAGGTTTGAGGGTGGGTCTCCTTGACTGCTCCTGCTTCCCACCTCGTAGCAAGGAGTCAATATTCTTTTTCATCCTCAGTTCTTTAAGCAGATCCCATTGGTCTATCTCTTGTATGGCCACACTCAAAAGTGAATAATGTACCTGAGCTGAATCTTCACCAATGAAGAATACACTGGAAGAAATTATTTCACATATTTTACAAGTTTTACGCTTGGCAATGCAACCTAGGATGACATTTCCCATTTTAGTAACATGACATGGTTGACCAAAGTCCATGCTTGACCAGAGATTTTTCTTTGAAACTATTGAAGAAAGTTGCTCCCCATCCTGTATCAATAAGGATGATTCATCCCACTCATATAGCATGTTTTTGGATAATTTTAATTCTAGCTTCCTTTTAATTTCATCCTATTCTTAATTTCATTTTCGAATTTGCCAGGAACATTTTTGAACTCTATTTTTGTCATCAAAAGAATTTCTGTCTTTAGTGACATTTGCAATTTTAATTTAAGAATTAATTACTAGAAACCAGAAACCATCATCATTAATGCATTGCAAGATGAAGCAGTTTGAAATCCTGAAAAGAATTAAGATTTCATGTCATGCCAGCTCTAAATTGTAATGAAGGTCACACAGATGTGAACTCAAAATCACTTTAGACTGATGAAAGAGTGAGTTATTTACTTATCTCCAGATTTTTGGTGTCTCAGGCTGCCCAAGGGTCTAGCCTCTACAAGGGTCTATCTCTTAACACCAGGGGAACATGCAAATGACACCATAAGAGAGGGTTTATTCCTGATTCTCTTCACCCTTCATGCTATTGTCTGTGGGGGTTTTTAACACTATTATATTACTAGTATTGATATTATTCAATTCCCCCTTAAATTAATTTCCCTGTTAAAAGATAGATTTGATTCAGTAGCCATGCATTACATTAAGCAAAGAATTCAGCTAAGTTGTTTAGGGATTCTGTCTCTCCTTTTCATTACGTGATAAATGAAATTGTTTCTAAAAATGGTCACAAGTTTTTCTCATAATATGTATTTCATCTTAGTTATTCAGCATTACGGAAAAAAATCAGTTATTGTCCAGACCTCTATAGTAAAGGCTTATTTTTTTCACTGAGATGTTCTGGAACTATTTGGAGTGGCTCAGATTCTGTGCCCAGTCCAACAGTTTCTGCTTGCCCATGTGGGCTCATCCACACTGCTGTAACCCATCTGCCAGCAGAGCAGGGCTCTTGAGAACATTTCTGTGCACAGGGGGGGAAGTTGTGTGCCTGTCAGATCCAGAGTTGTTGGCAGGAAGGAGCAGACTCAAATTTGGATTTAAGCTTTAAAACTGGAGATTTATGTAATTTGATGGAAAGAGAACAATTTCATCATGCTTCTTTGAAGTAATTAGAAACAATTTTGGAGCTAATTTCTGTGCATAGAGAGATTTCCAGGACTGGTGTTATCTGTGCATTAGGCTATAATCCCAAAAATTCTTGTATTTTTGCTTTACTGTTATGGCCTCAGTGGAATTAACAAAAATACTTACATAACTAAAGTCAAATACAAGAAAACAACCTCCTGGTATTAGAACCAAAAGATGAATAAAAAAAGAGTGGCAAAGGGAGATAATGTTTTAAAGACTATTGTACCTGAAGAAATTAGCATATTTTCTTCATTTTCTCTTTTCTCGAGTGACAGAACTTGACTTGCAACTGGATATTAAGAGAAATGTGAGAGAGGAAGCAAGGATGCTATAAAGACCCTGAAGCCCCTCGTTCCCAAGAAAACTGATCTTTCCATCAGACGATGAACAAAAATCAACTCAGGCTTGTTGGGGTTTTTTGTTTGTTTGTTTAGGACTGAGCTAATAATACATCTGGTCATAATTGCATTAAGTAATGTGCTTTTTTGTTCAAAGAGTATTTTATGAATTTGAATGTAAAAGAAATCCAGGGAAGGGAAAGCCACCAACGAGCTGGAGACCTAATCTTGGGATGCTTCTGCCCTCTCGTGGCCATTGTAACACTCTTTCTGCAGCTCTTTAAGGTGTAAATACAACACATTTATCCTTGTTCACACCCTCGACCCTTCCCAAAACAGGTTCTCAGTGTGCCAGCAGGTGGCTGTGCCTACACAAGCTGAGACCCCCTCCACGCCTGAGCTCTCTGCTCAGAGGAAAGCAGAACTCTTTTGGCCCTATAATTTTATTTACAGTCGAAAGCGGGGGGGGGGGGGACGACACCCAACCAAAAAAAAACCCCAATCCACCACATAAAAGAGGTTTCTGATAAATTTGTATTTCTCCAGCTGCAAAATTGAGATTTTTCATTATTATAATGAAAATAATTGTTAATGTAATGTAACCATAAGTCTTGGAGGAAGGTTAAGCAGAAATTACTATGAGAAATTTTGTTATAGTTTTGGGTGCATGCTTTATTTTAGGAGAATTGGCAGTTGCGTCCAATCCTTATTTTTATGGTTTAGTATTGGCATCTGTTGCTGGGTGTGGATGGCTGATGAGTCCAGGTACCTCCTTTGTGTCGCTGGTGCTTTTTTTAGTGTATTTGGGCAGAATATATGGGTTTTGTTTACTCTGTCTCTGGCAGCGGACCCCTTTCCAGAAACTTGGGGGGATTTGTTGAGTGTAGCATGTGACAGGCTTTGGCTATGGTTCCAGTAGTTCTGAGTGGTGGTTTGGTGTAGATACTGTTGATAGTGGGGATGTGTTTTCTGTGTGATTCGATTTTATTGGTGTAGCTGTGTTCTATCCATGGGGACCAGGGTGGTTTTTGATTGCCAGCTTGGGATTGTTGCTAATTTTTTTTGTCATCTTAGAACTTTTATGAGGGCTATCTTGGGGAGGGATTTGTGCAGTTTAGGGTAGAGAGAAGTCAAAAAAGTAGTTTAATTTAAAATTGCGGCTTTGGGAGTTGTAGATAAAGGTTTTCTTTCTGAAGGGAAAGAACTCTAAGAAGAGGTATAAGCTTCAATCTTTGGTTTACAAGACCAAAGTTTTCATAAACTATTAGAGTAGTTTTAGAGGTTAAGTAATTTGTTTACTATAGCTCCCACAACAGGAATAGGATTAAGAGGATTATGAAGTAGGTGAGGGAGGCAGATTGTCCAATGATAATGAATGGGTGTTCTACTGCTTGGTTACCTACTCATCTGAGAACAAAGAGATTGTTTACTAGGGTTTAGCACAGGAGTTGTGATGGGGTTGAAAGGTTATTCTATGTTGTTTTGATTTCTGTATGAGGGGGGCAAGGTAAGACTCCTATGGAGGTGGTGAGAGCTAGGCCACATTGTGTCACCTTACACTACAGGGCAAGAGCTACAGAGTCACCATGGTAGAGGCATTGGCTGGCTGGCTGTAAGCCATTGCCACTGCTCCAAACTCCATCTCAGGCCTTCAGAGACACATTTTGTGGTGACATGGTACCCCAGAGAGAATCAATTCAGACAAAGGGACTCATTTCAGAAATAACCTTATAAACTCTTGGGCAACGTGGTATTGAGTGGATGTATTACGTTCCTTATCTCCCGCAGTGCTCTGGAAAGATGGAGAGGTACAAAGGACTGCTGAAGACTATGGTAAAAGCAGTAAGTAATGGGGCATGGAAGCATTGGGATGCAAACTCAGCAGATGCCACTTGGCTGCTTAACACTACAGGATCTGCCAACCACTTTAGTCCTGCCCAAAAAAAGAAAGCCACACAATGTGAGAGGGGATAACATTCCCATGCTACACGTAGGGAAGTGCTTGGGGAAGTTGGTGTGGATTTCTCCTGCCATAGGAAGAGGCAAACCCATTCATGGGACTGTCTTTGCCCAAGGACCCAGGTGTATTTGGTGGGTAATGCAGCAGTTGTATGTTGCAGGAAGGACCTGAACTGGTGAAGAATGAATTTTGTGAGGACCGAGGAATGTGATGACAACCCGAGCTGGGGTGGTGACCAACAACCAAGTATGCTCTTTCTGCTGTCCTGACTACTCATCCTGATGGAATGGAGCCCAAGTCATGGATCTGGAGGGAAGGAGAAAAGCCATTAAAGGGAATATATTATCTCTCTGTGAAAGGACATGGGATAGTAGTTAATGCAAATGTATGTTCGATATAGAGATGGTTTAAGGATGTATGTGTGGTTTAAGCTGTATGCATGGGAATGCAATGCAACACTGTTTTGCCTATATGGGCCTCTTAAAAGGTGAGCAGATCCAGCTCCTTTCCTCTCCAGTCAATGAATCTGTTCATGGATGGGACTTTGAGAATCTCCGTTGGTGCGATATTACCTTCTGAGGCAGTCGATGCCAAGGATACAAGGGACCTCTAGGCCAGTCCCACTGGGGTGCTTTTCCCACTTGTCCCATGTTAACTCACCTTGGTGTCTAATACAGACAATTCCTGGCAACTCCCTGTCCCTCCAGAGATCCAGATGGGTTCTGCACTCCTGTGTCTTGATGGCATCAGTGTATACTGTGCACCAGTATCCACTAAAGGTTTGTACTTCTGTGGATCTGATGTGCCAGGCCATCAAATCCACACAGTCCAGTATGTCTGGTTCTCCCTTTCCTCCTCCTGGCCAAAGGCAGGGACCCTCTATTCCTGTTCCTGGTTGGGGAATCTTTGTGATGCCAGATCTAAAGTCCCCTCACCAGCATTGAACATGTAGCAAACAGTCATCTTTTTGCAACTTCTGCAGGTACCTGAAGAGCCTTGCTTCATGTTTTCTCCTCATGTGTGAAATTATTACAAACAATATGAAGAACGTTTATTTGACATTGAAATACCAGCATTATTATCCTGGCTGGTCACAGAAGAATTGTGTACTAATTGTGTTTTTCATATACATGACTCACTGCAGCTGCAGAAGATTAGGGTTTGTATTTTGTCCATGCCTTAAATAAGTACCATTATCAATTTATAATGAGTTTTCTTAATGATTAAAAATTATAGAAATTAAAATTTTAAATTAATTTCCATAACAAATTGTTATTGTGCCTCTTTGCAAACAAAGAGTAGCCGAGGAGCTGATGGCTGCTTCTGGCCATTCTGGCCCCTTCCCTCCTGCCCTGCATCACGGGCTCTCGCATACCCTCCACTGCACCCAGAGGGCACTCTGGGATCAGCTGGATGCTCCGCAGGATTCCTTCAGCACCACCAGGTGTCCCTGCCATTTAAGAAATCACCATCCGAACCCTGCCTTAGAAGACAAAACGCTTTTTTTTCCCTAAAATCAGCTGGAATAGTGTTTCCAGAATGGGCAAAAATGCGAGGAGCATCCATCCTCCCTGCGTCCCTCGCTCTCACCCTCCGTCCCCGAGCACAGACTGTGACAGAACCAAGATGACTTATGTCCATGAGGGTGCAGGCTGTGACAGCCTCCCAGCAATGCTGTAGTACCCTTACTGCCTCTGCTCTTGTCACGTGTCACAGAACAGAAATGGACATGAGAAAATACCTGACACGACCGTGAGACATTTCTCAAAGACAAGTAGCCTGGTACTCATCTGCCCACTTTCAGTGGCAGCTCTGGGAGTGTGTGTAGCTGCTCCACTGGGAATTTCCACATTTCCTGTGCATCTTCCTTTGGTCCTTGACCCTGGGAATGAGCATTCAAGCCCAGACGGACAGAGGCACTGCACAGGTCCTTCCAGCCTCGCGGGCTGTTTCAGAGTCTCCAGTGGCAAATGTCTGAGGAAGGAATATAATAATAGAGAAATACAAAATTATTTTTTCTCTTTCCTGTCCTCCCAGACTCCAAATCTCAGTGAAGTCCTTCCCATGCCTTCAGAGATGCATGGGAAAATTTACCTTTCTGTGCCTTATGTTCTTATATTGCAAAACAAACATTTGAAACTACTACCTTTAACTGACCTACACAGTGCCACACCATAGGCGCCCATGGATTTTATGAAATAACCTATATTCAGTACAGATTGGATCTAGTAAGTTTCCTTTCCTCAGTTCTGCTCCTCTTTTCTCTTCTCTGTGGTTGGACAGAGGTATGCATACAGGTCACATAAAACTGCCAGAAAATGATGAAAATAAAATGTCAGAATCAGCCAAGAGTTTCCGCACCTGGGTCAGCTGCTTCATCAAACAGCAGCTCTCTGGCAGAGGTGGATTTTTCCTCTCAGCCGAGACTCCACTTGCTCACCTCCCTTTTCCTGCTGGACCTCTCGGTCTCAGTTAAAACAGCCACATTCCAATTAATAGGGCAGAAACACCAGCCTTTTCTATCATAAAGAAAAGATTCCTGAATCACTAAGATGTCTCAAGTATGAAATATTCTGCTAGTTCTTTCAACTATTTACTTCTATATTCCTGATTTCCATATTAATTTATTTCTATGCCTATCTCAACTCTTTCTTTCAAAAGCATTGATAAAAATAATTGCTAATACACATCCTACAAATCAACTGAGATTCATTTTAAAATTTGGACATAATTTAGCAAATCATGTGGCAAATATAAACCCTGCTACTACGAAATTATTATTTTAAGAGCTTTCTGAAATGTATATACCAAAGTATTTACACTTTAAAAATCCTGGTCCAGAATTGCTATTACTAGACCCTGTTTCAGCATTTTTAGGTGTGAAAGATGCATTAGATCACTCAATCTGGCCATTAAAAAATAAATTTACTCATGAGGGGGCTTAAAAGAAAAATATTTTTTTAATTTAATACAAAACAAGTGAGGCAGAGACATTTAGAAATAAATCATAACAAAAACTCATCTTCTCTGAAATGATAATTTGAATTTCTTTGTAATTTTCTGCCTGAGAATTTCATAGTAAAGAGTAGCTGTAGTTCTGTAGAGACTCTGACCACTGCCGACTGGAGGCATCACTTGGTATTACACAGTTTCTTTTCTTTGACAAACAAGTTAATAACAAATAGATATACTCAGGCTATTGATGCATTTACTGAAACATCACCATCTAAATTTCTACCAGCCATCCCCTCCACTGCTTACGCAGACAATAATCCCCTGAGTGAATCAGATGCCTCATGGTAAGTGCATCATTACTTCCGTGGACTAAGCCAGAGTTGCTCTCTTTGCAGGCTTTTACGGTGCTCCAACAGAAGAATGAGTCAAGCAGGTTC
This sequence comes from Monarcha castaneiventris obscurior, assembly GCA_026261815.1. Classification (NCBI taxonomy): domain Eukaryota; kingdom Metazoa; phylum Chordata; class Aves; order Passeriformes; family Monarchidae; genus Monarcha; species Monarcha castaneiventris. The sequence continues at coordinate 14,368,273 of JAMPIT010000894.1, forward strand.
AAAAATCAGTTGGAACTCATGTCCCAGTGGTAAAGGGCTCAAAAACAAGATAGAGAAAAAAGGAAGATGTGGGATGCTTTCATTAATTCCTTCTTCTCTAGGATTTAACATATTCCTTCTGTTGTTAGGCTTTTAGAAGTGCTTCCAGACCACAGTATTCCTTTGGGTGCTGTAATGGCATTTATGGAGGCCAGAAGGAAGCGCCAATGTATAAAACCTTTGTCAAGTGCGCTTTAAAACAGACCAATTTTGTGCCATTTGAAAAGAGTATGATAAGAAAAATCAAGGCACTTTTCTAAAGAGGACTACATTTGAAAATCAGAAAATGTCATCTTTATTTCTTTACATTGATGTATTGGACAGACATTGCCACAACCGAAGTATCTGCAAACAGGCTAATTCCAAGATACCATTGCAGTTCAGTATTACTTTTTATATGTAGTGAATCCCCAGACAGAGAAAGGCTTAGCAAGGACACACTTGGAAACAACACCCCTTAAATGTTTTAGGCATGTCCTAAATACTCACTCCATAAAGGAATCAGACAGGCAGAAAAATTAAAAATCATTGCGAAAAGAAAATTAGAAAATCAAAGTGTTTTTTTTTTTTAACTGAAGTCATTCTAGAGAAAATGTTCAGTGCAGAATTCCCCTGTCAGACACACAGATACCAAAATGCTCACAACTGCATGTTAATCACAGAAGCACCATGAAGACACATCAGACAGCAGAAAAAGCCCTCTGCTCATGTCCAAGGTAATGTAGGTGTTGGAGAGTCCTGCTGAGCAAGCATCAGCCCTGTACATAGTCTTTCAATTTTAGTTAAATTTTGAGTTACAGTGATTTGGATATACAGGAACAAAACTTTCTCTTAATCACAGTTAAGGACCCCAGTGAAACTCAAAGATCTATCAAAGACAAATGCAAAAATAAATTAGGAGCTGGGTTTACAATAGATTATTATTATATATTATGTATTATATATTATAATATCATATAGGTAAATTTTGCAATGTCTGTCTGCCAAATGAAGGTCCCCACTGTAGTAAGAGCTCAGCAACAACAGAAGCCAAGAGAATCCACGTGAGAGAGGCGCATTGTTAATGGCACAGCTGCAGGAAACATTTCTGACAGAGTTGGCATCTTATTAGCTACTCCTAGTCCCATCAAGAAATAGGAAACTGTAATGTTCATGCAACTCCTTGTTTTGTGTTGCTGTGGCTAAGGGAAAAGAGAGAGCGTGGGTGGATTGTCTGGTGGATGCACAGTGCAAGTGAGATAAAAATTCTGATTAAATATTTAGACTCAGGGAAAACAAAAGTGATTTGGGACATAAACTGAGCTGTGCTCTTGATTAATAAGGAATTACCATTTGGTAATGCTTCCTTCAACGAGTAGAGGGCAGCAGTACCATTTGCTGCATAAATATTCTCCTGTAGACTATGCTTTTGTAATAGGTGGACAGAGAAGAATGGGAGTCCCTGTTCTGGAACAGGCAGCTGGAGGCAAAGGAAAGAAGGAAAGCAAATAAGTGCAGTTCCTCTAGCAAATTCAGTTCAAGGAACTCATAATATTGCATTTAGTATATAAACAAACATTCATGAAAAAAAACCCCATATTTTTCTTCCAAATAGGACTTAATTATATTCTGTGCATGAAAAGAATGAATTCTGCCTCAGGTCTGTCAAAAATATTCTGGCCATTATGAATCTATATGGGGCCAAGAGGAATGCACACAGTGCATGATAGAGGCAATTATCAGGCTGCATGCACACGTGTGCCTACCCTGCCTAGACCAGGGCTAAGAACATGGCTGGCAGTCATGAGTCTGTGCACAGCACAGCAACAGCTCTGTGTGTTTATGTGGCAGAATGATAGTTAGTTATTTGATATTCAACCAGGTTTGAGAGTATGCCCTGCCTTTCTCTCTCCAAAGGTCCTTTCTCTCTCCTGCTATCTATGTGTGAATGCTTTTTCTGTTTCAGCAGCCAGGAAATGTGAAGCCTTCAGGGGTTGGAAGCCTGATTTGTGTCTTCCTCTGAATTTGGATAAGTGAAGCTGTGACTCCCGTCCCCAGCTGTCAGCCCTGCTACACACAGCAGAGAGGAACAGATGATAGCCAAGTACTCAGAACAGCCAAATAACAACTGGAAGGATCTGCCTTTATTTATCTGGCACAAAGCAGCGATGCTTTTGGTTGTTAACAAGTTTGAATATCATAGTTTATACCATGTTTTGATGTCCATATGTCTTTATATGGAAATCAAAGCCTTACATGGTTGATGGTTACAAAGGTTGATGTAGTGGCAGAGGTCTGCAGGTATAGACCAGATACATCTACAGCTGCAGTACAGCAATAGCCAGTAGGGGTTATGGAGAGCCAGTGGGTTGGCTGGGTGAGCAACACCAGGACATCCACTGGCAATGGGAAGGACTCTCTACATGAACGGGAGCACGAGGAAATGTGAGGCACAATGCACTCCACAATTGTTTCCTTTTATTTTTTTCTAGCAAAGAATGACTAATGTAGTTAATCAGGATTGCTCTGAGGTCTGGAAATGGCGTTTTTCTATTTTATCCCCATGAAATTTTTCTATAATTTTTTTTGAGAAATTTCTGCAGAATATAACTAAATCTACCAAAGGTTTAGCATATGGACAGCCCAGACATGCTGAAGGACAGAAGCAGATCATTTGTTCATAAATATGTAAGAGGATTCCCATAATTTCTTTCATAATACTTTGCTTGATTTTTTTCTTCCTATGTTTATTACAGAAATGGGGAAATACCAACCATTGCTTAAATTAAATCTAACAAAAAGATTCTATCACAACCATTCAGCATCCACTGATGCTGGGCTGCTGTTTAACAGTGACCTTAGCTGACCTCAGTAGTGGGATCATCTAAGGACATTATTCATTAAAAGGGCTGCATTGTCACACAGAAGGAGGGAAGCTGGTCAGCACTTTGCAGAAATCTGTGTTTTCAGCCATTATTTTACCACAGATCAGCATAATCAATTTTATCAGTTTTATATAAGCTTATCCTGGCTCACACACAAGGTAAGTAGTTGCCTCAGGACTGACATGGGACACCTTATCCAAGCTGGACAGAGTTCTTTCCTAATACTAGAAGTTTCTGTTGTTGATGAGGCATAGCAGTGACAACTGCAGCCATCTGAGGCTGACCAATGTCTTCTGGTAATTATTCATTAATTGACTTTTGGACTGCATGATGATCACTAAGTCATGGAAGTTTCAGTGATCTAAGCAAGATAATGATATTCAAAAAGGAAAAGACTCATAGCTTCCCTTTTGCTCACAAATTCAGACCACTCTGAACTCAGATCAGAAACTACAAAAGACAGAGCTTTTCATTACCTCTTCCCCACAATTTCAGTTTCTTCTTAAAAAATTTTACTGCATCATTTGTTTTATTTCATCTCAATAGAAATTATAGCAGCAATACACAACATGCTTACAAACTGTAGCCATGAATTTGGTAGGGCATGATGAGTTAATATTTTTACTGAAAGGATATCTACTGTATTTACAGAACAGCCTGAACACCACAGGCATCACTGTGACCTAAAGGACAACAGAGGAATGCATAGAGAGTTGAGCCCAGTGAGTTTCAGATGAGGGATGCTGAGAACCAATGGGTGCAGCAAAAAAAGATTTCAGGCAGGGAGGGTTAGAGAGTTTGGTTTCTGGAGGGACTTAATTTGATGTGCTACTGGATACTCAGAAATGCAAACTGTTGGAAAATTTGCTACATTCTTCAAGTTCCTAACAGTCCAGTTAACATCCACATAATAAAAACAGACCCTGCACGTCTGCCTGAAACATTACAGTATTTAGGTACTAGACATCTCTTAATGATCAAATTTAGGTGAGGAAGACACTCATGTTCCTGTTAAGGTCTACCTTTAAAGCCCAGGTATACTCACTCTTTCCTCCCTTCTTCCACACATGCTTTACACATTTGTATTTACTTCCTTCTGCATTAAACCATACTATTTAAGTACTATTTACAGTACTCGGAGATTTGAAACACAATGATGGTAAATTATTTAGCAAACAATTAGAGGAAGGAGTGCAAACAAAACCACTAATTTCCAAAAGTATCTTTAATCGCTTGGTGCAGGCTCAGAACCCCAAGCAAATATTAAGATAATTAATAGCTGTCAACTTGTCAGTCCCATGAAAAGCACCTTCAGTCAATTATGCAAACGTGTCCCTCATACTTCAGAAGGTGTGAGCACAGCTATCTGCTGTTTCTGTCAAGGTCACACTGACTTCACAATGCTCTTCCCATGGTGTAGAAGTTCAAATCTATTTTGATAGTTCCTTTAGGATTTCCAAGCCTTTGTTCAGCAATCACTATCAATGAATGAAACGCTTGCTTTATATCTCCAATGAGTACTTCAAACATAACCTTTGAATAACCTCCAATAATTGGATGACAGAAGACGTACATATGAGTTTGGATGTAAAAATTGTTCCAACAGAGTCCAGACAAGCACAGAGATGTAGAATTCATGATCAAAAAGGCAAAACAAGGCACCTTTCCAGAAGACAGATGTTCCCATGCTTTGTTTTGCAGGAAATATTTTGGCTAATAGGATTTAGAGGTATCTTGTCACTAGCAATATATTCATGCCTTCAATAACTACTTAAAGTATTAACTATAACTGCAAATTGCTAGTGTTGTGGATTTTTGGGATTCTTAACATCCTGTGAGGTGTGCTTTCCCCCCACCCCTTTTAAGCAATAACCACTAGTGGAGGATGTGATAGCTGCATCCACCCTACTCTGGACTTTGGGGGCAGATGGCAACATGGTAGCCAAGGGCTGTCTGGAATGGTGACCCAGACGTCTTGCTGGTATGCAAATATGACCATAAGTCACTCATCTTTCTCTATAAATAGCGGGCAGCCCTGGGCCCGTGGAGCTCTCCTGTACAGCAGCGGGCTGCACGCCAGGATCTCTCCTTGAGCACGGACACCTCTCAAGGTTGCTCCTCCAGGTCGAGAGACCCCTTCCCACAACAGATACTCACTAAGTGATTAATAGCACAATGAACTTTGACTTCTTAGCTGAGTGGTCTAAGGGATTGACTGTGCACGTATAATCCTTTCAACATAAACTATTGACCAAGTCAAGTCCACTAGGAGTCGACCCAGCTGTGCCTAGGCTGCTGTCTGAGAAGGGTTTTGGAACGCAGGACAGTCTAGTCTGAACCCCATGATTCAGTGGGAGGGCCTCTCTGATGGTTTTGTCCCACCCTGTTCTCTATGCAGTAACTAATCAAGTGTACCTTGCCATCAAATCTTGTCAAATCACTGTCACATTTACCATTGAACATTAACACACGTTATATTGATAGAGTATATGGTGGCTTCTAACTTATGAGAGACGCGCATCACACCAAGACACAAAGCTTATCGGTCTACTATCTATATGAGAAAAAACCAGAAGGAATACTGCTGGAGGTATGCCAACACTTCCACCAAGATAGCACTCTCTGGGAGGAGTGCAAATCCAAAGACCCACCTTCATTTTGGTACATCCCCATTAACCTCCCAGGAGGTAGAAAGTACCTATACTTTTTTCGTTTACTATTGGTTTTGCTAACTTAAAGCTGGAAATCCCCTTCAGTTCTTTTGCTGAGCATTGTTGAGCATTACGTATTTGTACTTAACCATTTTTGCTTTTAAATACAATATGTGTGATTTAGTGCATTTCTGTGGGATTTCATTGCTCTGACTTCTTAGTGAAGGAAAGCAGCATAATCAAGATGGAGCTGGACAGTCTGTCTTCTGGCATAGGACTGTACACAAATCCTGGCATAGTTATTTGCAGCTGGAGTGTTTCATGTATAAGTGCTAAGTATAAAGATTGGCACAGAGTGCCTCACTGCCTTTCTGAAGGAGAGCATGTCTACGTGGATGCTGCATTAATCCTGTGACCTGCGAAGGGAGAGTGCAAGGATTAGGTTTCCAAAGAAATTAGGCACCTAAAACTTATTTTAGTGTTACTTCAGATGCTTTTATCACATGAAATCTTACACCGCCAATGCTCAGGCAGTGCCTAGCATCCCAATGACCAGCTCTGTAAATTCAGACTCCTTGTCTCCAAGCAACTCATTTCTATCTCTGACAGAAGGAATTAAAGAAAAAAAAAAAAAGGGGGGGGGGGGGGGAAGGGAAAAAAGCTTAAAGCGTCTAAGTTTAAGTAGCTCAGAGCTATTTCAAAGGGCTCTGAAATGATCCTGTATTCGCCAGCCCTGTGGGAGGAGGCACTAGGAAGCAGAGTATGGCCTCCCCTCACTGCCAGCCCATTGGGCTGGGAAGAATCAGCAGCACGTCTGTGGGCTCCTGTGGCTCAGTTGCTCAGTCCTCTGAAAATGTGCTGGCTTAAGCTTCTGTTTGCTCAGGACTTCTGTATTGCACTGCGTGGAAGCCCAGCCCTGGGAGTGCAACTTTGGAGACTCTCTTGTGGTCCATTTGCGTACTCCTGTGAGTCTCACTAGAATGCTTTGCAGTTGCATGCTCAGAGTCTGGAGGCAACCCAAAAGAAACCAGCTTTGAATCTAAACTCATTTTGGTCTCTGGAGCTGATGCTGTGTTTTGGGAGCTAGCTCATGCTGTATACAATAAATGGTGATTTTATGCCCCAGAGTAGATTTACTGCAGGATCCCTTTCTCAGGGTGAGAAACAGCCTTGGCTTTAAACAAGGGGACACAGCTTTTCAGCATCTGGAAGCTTGTAACATCAAGTATGGTAAGGGCTCCCTAGAGACAGTTTTCACTGCCCATTAACTTTTGCAGTGTGTCAGCTTTCCAGTGTAGTTGGAGAAGTCACTATGGAGTCCAGGGTGTTAGGACAAAAGACACCAATAAAACAATAAAATTCTCTGGACTAGCTAATGTGAGAGAGAAGTCTTGGTTGACTCTTCTCTGGTAAAGTCATCCTGCTCGTTTACAGCTCACAACAACTTAAAAACAATTCACACAGCCAGGAAGAAGTGCATTTTGCCCAGAGACAAGTTGGAGCTCCCTGCCACTGGACAGCAGCAGAGGCAGCAGCTGGGACAGATGGAAAGTCATGCTATGAGTGTAACACTGATCCATGAGAAATGGTTTTTCACATTGTGCAGCATAGTCAAGTACTTTTGCAACTTTTTAAGAGACTAGGGAAAAAATCAAGAACAAAACTTGAGTTGTGGTTTGAGTCTGCCTATGACTGATACAGTGAGACAATGTTTTTCTTTTCATTTCTTAGCCTTTGGAGAAGAAAAAAGGCTGTTATCACTGTAGGACCAGGCTACAGACTTGGGCCCTCATCACAGACCTCTAGCAGATAAAGTGGGGTATTGCCTAAACATTGTTAGGACAATTTAAGGGAGTGGAGATTCAAACATTTATTACCTCCCCTTTTAGTTTAACCCTTCCCTTTGCACCTATAAAGAGAGACAAATGCAAGTAGATATAAGTGGAAAAGTTACTGTTTACTAAAAAAATGAAACGGCAACAGGCAAAATAACAGTAAATAATAACTGGATACAAAGCTGCTGAATCTCAGAGCAATGCCCCCTCAATCTCTCCAGCCTTGGCAGCTTTGTTGACAAAGGTGGTTGAAAGGCTCTGGCCACTGGGAAACCCAGGAGCCGGAGAACTCGGCAAACCTGCAGAGTCAATTTCTCTGCCTCCTCCTCGGCTGGCTGGACCTGGTTGGTGCCAGCACTGCAGTTTCTGAGCCATTCATTGGTGTATTGTAGGGCACAACTGGTCTCTCCAAGCACCGCAACCAGCGCCTCCCAGCCCCGATGGCTCTGGCTGCACACTGTGGCTGTAGACAGGTATTGTGAAATTTTCCTTGAAGCAGTTTAGCATTGCAAAATGCCTTCCTTGCTAGGAGCTCAAAAGAAGGCTTCTGCCTTGCCCTGTCTCAGCTTCCTCTAAAGAAAGAAAGGGAAAGGGCAAGAGAGTTCTGCCTGAGCAACCCTGACCTTAAAAGGACCTGGCACGCTGTGGTTCCAGCTTTAGAGAGACAGTAATAATTTTGGGAACAGGTAGATATGGAATAGAGTAACATTTTGGGCTGCCCAGGACAACGTTGTATAATCTGGTGCTCTAGTAGAAAGATGATCTCCAGTGAAAAGGAGTTACAGCCAGATTACTGTTCAGTAACGCCTCATTCCCCATATGTGCTCTTAGATGGTTTTTCTATTCACTAAGAAAATTGCTGCAGTTGGATGAGCCCTCAGAAATTGTCCCTTTTTTCACTGTCCAGAGAAGTGGACCATTTTAAAACAAGTGGAACTCAGGAAGTGTTTAATGTAGAACACTACTCTCCAAAACTGCACATGCATCTTTATGCACTATCGAGTGACTACTTCCCACTCTTGTGCGCAGAATTCAACATTCATTTGTGTTTAGGTCTTGTACTTAAATTACATTTACATTGTCATTTTGAAGAGAAGAGATTTTGTAAGGGCACTGAAATCACTCCACCTGCTCTTTCTTCCTTGAAGAAGACAAAATGATATAAGGAACATCAGTGTACACTAAATTTAATCTGTGTTAAGATGTCCATCTTTCTCAGAGGAGAAGATAGATTGCTCTAATATGCAAGGTTTTGTAATAACAAAATATCTTGCCTAAAATGGTAGCTTAGTTGGTGGATTAGGTAGAAAGAATTATTCCCATGTAGATTCTAACATTGTATTTTAATAAATGTTTTAAATAAAGGGAAGGCTACTTCCCATGCAGTTTTGCTTTGTTCTAATGAAATATTTACCACGCCGTAATTGCAGTCCATCCCTCAGGCAGAAGAATACTGCCAGCCATGTAATAAATATTCTACTATGCCTAAGCTAGGCTTTTTGAAAAAGAAATTTCTCTTAGTAGGTAAGAGTTGGTTGATAATGGTTTCTGAAATGACCACTAAGGAATTTGTTCATTAAATGGATTTCAGAAACAGCAGAGGTGTAAGATTCTTCACACATCATCACATTTAGCTAATCATTTATACATTCAAAAAACTTTACTAACTATGCCTCACAGAAAAACAAACCACATGAGTCAAATCACCAAGTTACTTCTCAATTGCAAAAGCACTTCATAAAATCACCTCCAAAAATACAGGAAACTCTTTTGAAAGAAGAAAAAGCAGGAAAGCTAGAGAGGGCAATGTGCAGAACCAGATACTTCCCCACTGCCATAATTCTGCTGCTTTGCTTAAATCAGCTGAGACCCTAGATGTCCCTTCAGTTAATGCCAAAGTACATTTTTTTTCCTTCCAGAACTATTCTAGAGGCAAAAAAAATCTAATTTAATCATAACAAAGGACATCAAAACAGGCCTGGATTTATTTCTACACTACACAAATCCTGTGGTCAATGTCCAAGGACAAGGATAGTGCACTCATTTTTGAGTCACATCCACAGGTCTTTCTCACCTCTCTGGCCACCCCTGCCCTTTTACACCAGTGCTGATACAGGCCCAGCATCTTCAGGCTCATGCTGATACTCAATTTCAGTTTGTGAAAGCTAACTGTAAATATTCCTGTAAAACCAAATTACTTGGAATAGTGGAAATTCATGTGATGCTGTAGAGAAGACAGAAAATGTCACAGGAACTCTCATACTGCTTCCAATCTCTATTACTGTTCACAGCTTCTCTCTCAGGAAAAAAAAACCAGGGTGGGGATAGGCAGGGAGAGAGAATGCAGCAGGAGGAAGAATGAAGCTGTTAATTCCTCTCAGTTCCCTCTCTCACTCTTTGCCATCCTTTTCTGGGCTTTGATCTAATAGCTCGATCTGACAAATGGAAAAGAACAGAGGATCGCCAGAAGGTAGAAATAAATATGCAGCAGTACTTTCCTGCCTTTAGTTTTCACCTTCATTCATAGCAGAAAAATTGCCTCAACATATTCTTTCTTACAGAATGGGGAGGAGGACACTTTATGCCAACTAGAGATGTATTTGTTTCCTCTTAAAAGAAAAGATCAGCCTCTTACTTCTGTATTCAGAAGTGTGTATTTACAGACTTGTTACATCGCCTACAACCAGACTTTAAATATTTATTGCTTGTGTGGCTGAAAAATAATGCAATCAGATGACAAGAAATCCTCCACAGATTCTCCCTCTGACAATATTTCAAGTCGTGGAGGAACACACACTACAGCTAGCTGGCAACTTACTCCACAAGCAGCTCTGCAGGGACAGATCCTGCTTGGATGCTGGGTTCCTCTGCAGCTGGGAGGGGAACACAAGCCTAAGGAGCCCAGTGCTTCATATCTCACAGAAAAGATCCACAGACTCCCAAACCAAAACAGAGGGAAAGGACCATCAGAACAGTAATAGTTTTGAATACTCTTGATGCACCACACAGAAAATTACCCTGGTGGGGCTTTTGAACTGCAGAGTCTGTACCAGCCAGTCGACAGCCACCGTGTCTCCCCATGTATCCACGGAGGAGACATCCTGACCAGCAATGAGGACAAAAGTCACAGCGAATGCGAAACATTCATTTGGACAGACTAATCCTAAAATTTGACAAATATTTTCCTGTTCAGGAACAGCCACCAGTGTCACTGCAATAGGGAGCAATATCCCAGGAAACTGCAGCACGTCTCAAAGGACCATCCAAGATTTGCAAACACCTTATGTGTCACCAGTGCTCAACATTCCTCTCCAGGACACCACTGATGAATTGATCTGTATTGGAAGAACCACTGCTAAATCAGGCTGTCTTAAGGATCAATCAAACCTTTCCTCAAACACACACTCACTGTATGGTGTGGGCTTCCTCAACAGTCAAGTATGATCTGGGAACTGTGGAATACTTTCTGCCCATTCTGTTAACTTTAGGTAAGATGGAGTCAAATGCAAAATGCTCTTCAAAGGTTTCAATTAAAAATATTAATGAGATTTTAGATCAAGGTTTTTAGATTTTAGTCATCTTTGTGGGAAATTGCAAAGCTTAAACTTTTCCCTGTTTATGTTTTACTACACCTCAAACTTAGCTCTATAAGGGTGTCCAGTCTCTGCTTAATTGTCCACAGTGCATGCTGCATTGTACAAATTTTTTCTGAAGTGGAAGCTCTGAACCACACTGTTAAACACAGGAAATTTATCTTTTTATTTTCCTAAAAAGGCAAGAAGTACCTGCAGAAAAGTGCAGATGCATAAGTAACATCTTAATACATATGACAAGTCAGGAAGCTTTCCTGCTACTAAATTGATCATTTCTCTTATAAGTATAGACAAGAGAAGTTTATTTTAGTTTTGCAGCTTCCAATTTTTCTTGTCTGGGCCCTGCAGTTATGAAACCCCTGATTTACTTGCATGTAGAGCCAGAAGGATCTTTCCATGGAGCACTTGGGTTGCCAGAGGCTTGTTGGCTTATTCCAGGAACGGTGAAGTCGTTACCTGTGATACTCTGTAAATACAAAGAGATGAGGGGAGAGCACACCATTCTTCTCACACATGGGTGGAGATGGACGAGCTGAAGTTACTATGAAGAGTATGAGTGACCTAGGTTACAATATAGATGTATTCTATTACCACCAGCTGTGGGCCATGAGCTGTTATCTCCTGCTATGACCCACCCCTGATAACAGACAATGGGCCAGCAAGAAACCACTGCATGACTCATGGACTTATCTCAGCCTATTGTGAGATGCTCCACCCAGGAAGGAGGAGCCAAGCATTCCCACCTGGATATAACCTGGCCTTGGAACTGCCTAAGGCAGTCCTGGCTTCCCTGAGGACAAGAGCTACCACTGGACCTTCAGCTGGAGACCAGACCTTCCATAGGATCACTGCTTTGACTGAACTACTACATCTGGACTGCTACCACCACCCTAACAGGGTGTCAGGTTGTATCTGACTTTGTCTGTGTTTTTCTTTTCTCTTTCCCTTGTATTTTTTCACTTTTTTTTTTTTTTTTTCCTATTAAATTTTAACCCTGACTTGGGATCTCCCTCTGGTTTGTTTTCAAACCAATACAATGAGCAGCTCTGTCAGCACTGATGCAGAACCCACAAGTCACATCCCCAGCTGTAAGCATAGGGACACTGAAGTAAATGACAGAATTGCTCCTTGCCTCTCCTGCCCTAATACAGGACAGAAGAAACATGTTTTCCAATGCATTTTCACTCGTAGAAAATATGCAAGAATGCAGTATTATTTATGGCTTTCAAAAGGCTAGAACAAGCAAAATGTTGGCAAGGATTTTGCACAGAAAGTGTCAAACCCATGTCATGAGGTAGCCATAAAGAAAGCATAATGCCTTTCTTAAAAGGCACAGTATCAAAATTTAATTTCCAAATACTGCAAATGAAGAAACTATATAAGAAAATTGGATGCTTCAAAGCACATAGGCTAAACACACACCAAAATGAAAAACACTCAAGAGGATAGCAAAATTTCACATCTCTTATAAATGAAAGGCTAAACTAGCCAGCAAAAAAAGGTTGGAAAAAGCAATGCAAACCTTGAAATAATGCCAATGAGATGGTAGAGAGAGAGGACAAGGGTAGGTGGCAGCAGTGAGCATCCTGTGCTCAGAAGACATGCTGGGAAAATGCCAGAAACAAGTGGCAGACAGGATTTTCATTGTGCTTAAACTAGCTTCATTCCCTGAGAGACTCCACTGTGCTGAACAGGGTTATTTCAGTTTTACTGCTGAGGGTAGGGGCATTCTTGAAAACTCTTTGTGTCTCTGACAGAAGGCTGGTACTCTTTAATTTGCCCAGTTTTGTCAGATGTTGTACTGGGTTTAATGGCACTGGTTTGAGCTATATTATCTAGGTGAGATAAGGGGGTTCACAGCCTTGGGCAGAGATACCCTCATGCCTTTGCTTCAGTGGTATCCCAGCCTAGGCAGAGCAAACCCCCTGCCATTTGCCACCCACCACATGCCCAGAGGGCAGCTGTCACAGGGAACTCTAATGGCACTTGGTTATTTAAATAAGGAAAAGCCAAAAATTTTCATGAGTTAAACGCATGTAACAGCAATAAGTATATTAATAGCTAAAAGCAACACAGGCATTTACTGCAGGAAGATTTCCTCTCTCCTTCATGTCCCAGGCTCTGTTACAGAGGGGAGCTGTGGGCTGCTTTCACCTTGCATGAGCAAATCAAATCTTCAGGGAACAGGTTTAACAACTTACTTCTCCAGAAAAGTCAGAGCCCTTTTCTCATGGGTAATGGGATAAAAAAAAAAGCCCATAAAATCAACAAATGTCCAATGCCCTAAGATGCAGCTTTTCTCCTGATGTCAAGGGTAAATCTGCTGTCTTTTTCTTCCCTTTGGACAAAACACTTCTCTTTCTTCCTAGCCTAAGCCTTTCCCTCAGGTTTATTCCTGTGGAGATGAAGAAAGAGGGAGGAGCAGGGAAATTGCCCTTGCCTCTTCCTCAGCTGCCTCCACAGACCTCCAGCTACCACGCCACACTTGCAGCTCTCCTCCTCTGAGACCACTTCCCTGTGCTTGGGCTTACTAGAAGCTGGCTCTGTAAATCTTGTTTTCCCAAGCACTCCTTGCTACCTCAGCTTTGGGGCTTCATCAGCATGTCAGCTCTGCCCCAAATGTGTCTGCCCATCCCCAGGCTGCACTGCAGGTTTGGCAGGTTTGTGTTTCTCTGCAGCCAGGGGAGGGCCAGGGCTAGCACAGCTGGTCCCAAAGCTGAAGCATCTCTGGCTCTGCCCTGACCATGAGCTTTGGCCTCAGACACAGGTGTAGGACAGAGTTCTGCAACAGAACATATAATTTTCATCACAGAATGCCTTCAGGCTGTTGTCTCCAGCTCGGACTGCTTCTGGGGGCAGCCACATTCACTGCAGTGTTCTTCAATGGCTTCCCACTGCCAAAGCAGTCATTGACAGTGCAACAGTGTGTTGATATACCCAGCGAGGAGAATGACAAACAAGTGTAGTCCCCAATGAAACACAAAGAAAAATTAATTAAATATGTGTATAAAAATAATTAAATGCTACATAAAGACACATGCAAACTGACATTCCACAGATGACTCATGCTTCCCTGCTTTTTTCGCAGTGTTTCTTTGAAGCCTGCTCTTAGTCATCCTGAGGAGTGTGTGTGTGCTCACAGAGTCATGCTGCCTTCATTGAGGGCACTCACCTGATCCCAAATCCTCCTCACCACCAGCATGGCCACATCTGCTGTAACGTAGCACATAAGATCTTGAGACCAACCATAAATGTGCCTGTGTCTTCTAGGGCTTTTCTAATCCCCTGAAACAAAATAAAGCTCAAAACCCATACAGAGCACAAACAGGCAGATTTTTAGGACATCAGCTTCATTACAGACTGCTGCAAAGGTTCAGTTAGATTAGCTGTGACCTCATGAGCATGAAATCAGCTTAATCACCATTGCTAGTTCTGTAAGACTAGCACTGCAGGAAGAATGGGATAGTACCAGACAATAAACTAAAGTGATTTCTTTTTTCTAAGTGCCTTTATCAAAAACCTTAGAGGCCTCCTTATGAGAGACTCTGACATCTCCATCTCTCAGCTCTTTCTCTATTAACCAAAGTGTGTAAGGAAGGAATTTTAGAGCGTCCTTGCAATGCAGCACTGATTGCAGCATTCAGTCACAGGTTCCTGTATACTGATCTTCCTTTAGGGCTCAAAGTGTTTCACCACAGGCTCTGATGTTTGCACTTCAGTCCAAGAAGTTCTGGTAGCTTATACCAGGTAGCTCTCTGTAGCTGCCCTGATGCTGGCTCTCCCTTACCAGCCTTTTTTGCTCCCAGCCAGAAAAGCTCTGCTGAGGGGTAGCTGTATTATCACTATGTGGTGGGGATGTATTTTTGTCAAGCTTTAAATGAGGGAAGAAGCAGAGCTGGTAGAAAGGGCAAAGCATGCCAGGTGTACAATAGGAACACCCCACAGCTGTTCTGGCTGTGGGAAATGATGATGCTCAGCACAGCTGGTGACACTGGTGGTTGAAATGGGATCAGAAAATAAAATAGAGCCTTGGGCGAGGAAGAGCTTCTCAATTTAAATCTGAGCCACATCAAGCAGAGAGAGTAGCCATTTAAGCAAGACTTTCGCTGTGATGTTTCGTAAGGGATGGATAAGGCTGATGTTATGAGCCAGTAAAAAAGAAGGGAGTTGCAGAAAGGAGAAAAGGGACAGAGAGGGAAATTAATGAGTGCTCTGGGACATTTGTTCCCTTCTATTTCAGAGAAATACTTCTTTCAAGCAGTAATAACCTCCCTAAAAAGTGGAATGGACTAAGTGTTTCAGCGCAGCTGCAGGACACTGCCCTGCTCCAGTGAAGCACTCCAGCACATACTTACTTTCAAGCTTATGGGCAGCCCAGAAAGCCAGCACGACCATGCGATTTCTTGGAGAGAATTATGAATATAAATGCTCTGCTGCATTCAGACCTGGGAGCTAGAGTCTGCCTTCAGCTCCAGTCATGTAACTTCAATAAAGGCTGGACTGACAGCTGGGAAACACCACCCTGCGTGTACGCGAATGTAATGAAAAAGATCTTACTAAAGGAAAAACACTGAATTGAACTAATTTATTTTTACTTTTACATAATAAAATTATAATTTTCAAGGTAGTTTTCAAAGAGCCCTTGGATATATGCTGTATATCCTTCTCCTTCTACCACTCCTGAGGAAATCATGGCTTCTAAGAAGTACTCATTTCTTATAGGATTCTATAAGTTTTGGTCTGTGGAGCTTGAATTGATTGATACAAACAGATATGTTTTATTTTTACAACTGTCTTGTCTTAAAACTACTTCTCAGCAATGGCATATCAACAATGTTATCACTCAGGATGAGTAAAAACGCACACAGAAGGAGGAAACCATCTGGTTGAAAGGAAGACTATCCATCCTCTGTACAGGGGACAAGACTGTAAATAAAAACATGCTGATCTGAAAGGATATTGGGAAGTACCAGCCAGATTCTGTTTTACTGTTAAGCCACACTTCAGTACATCCTTCTGAGCATGGGCTGATGGAGGAACACTCTACATGCCTACTGATTTCTTTGTTTAGTTTCCAGGCAGTGGAATTGCAGCACAAAAATCACTGTTTTCAGACCTTTTACCTTATTTTGCAAAATGAGAAAAAGTTACATAAAAATTTCTAAGCTCATTTGACAATTGCAGAGATGTCTCAGAACTAAAAGTGGGTTTCAGGTGGTATTAATTATATTTTAATAACATGTGACTTTTATCCTCTTCAGGTTTCATGTCATCAAAAGAATCCTAGTTTTGCTACTAATTTTGTAAGGACCCTCTATTTTCAGACAAGCAACAATGTTTGTATCAATTCAAATTATTAACCTCTACTAATGAAGGTCAAAGAAGATGTCATCCCTCCAATAAGCAATGCTGGAAAACTGGTAAAGGATGAGGAGAAGGCTGAGGTACTTGACAACTTTTTCCCTCAGTTTTCAAAGGCAACCTCTCTTCCCGCACCTCTCGAGTGGATGGACATCAGGATGGGGACTGGGGAGCTAAGTGCCTCCACTGAAAACTGAAAAGCAGCAAGATAGGAAGGAATTCTTTACTGTGAGAGTGGTGAAGTACTGAAAGAGGTTGCCCACAGAAGCTGTGCATGTTCCATCCCTGGAAGTGTTCAAGGCCAAGTTGGATGGGGCTCTGAGCAACCTGGTCTGGTGAAAGGTGTCCCTGCCCATGCCAGGGGGAGTTGGAATGAAGTGACCTTACAACCCAAACCATTCTGTGATTCTATTCTGATTGTTAGTGTTGTATCTCATTTAGTGTCTGAGATGATGGCAATATCCCAGCAATTCCATGAAGAATTTGTGAGCACTCCAGGCACTGTGGATGAAACATGCCACTACTGCAATTCTTACACCAACATGTCATGGAAGTGCTCACAAGTCAAATAAGACTCTTAAAATCTGAGCTGCACTTAAAAATGATCCTAAAACAATCTGAGAATTATAAACCAAACAGAGTCAAATTTTAGGGATGAAGAGTATCAGCTGGATACCAGGCCTTCCTCTGTGTTCCTCCCACCCACCCTGTCACATGGAGGTGGCAGGAGTCTGAGGAATACAGATGCAGAAAACTGCTCCCTTTTCAAACTCTACCAAGAAGTGAGGCAGCTCCTATGAGGACTGGGTAAGGACTTTGGGATTGTCTAGTTTGCAGAAAAGGAAGCTGAGGGAGGATCTCATTGCTCTCTACATCTTCCTGAGGAGGGAAAGTAGAGAGGAAGGTATTGAACATTTCTCCCTGGGATCCAGTGATATATGGCCTGGGAATGGTGTCCAACACTTCATCAGGGGAGGTCCAGAGGTGGCATTAGGAAACATTTCTTTAACAAGAGGGTGGTCTGGAATAGATCTGCAACAGGCTTCCTAGAGAGGTGGTTGATGTCCCAAACCTGTCAGTACTGAAGAGGCATTAGGACAGTGCCCTTAGTAATGTGCTCTAGCTTTTGGACAGTCCAGATGGTTGGTGTAGGTGCCTTCCAACTGAAGTACTCTATTCTATTCTATTCTATTCAAAGGTGCACATGCAGGAGAACATGGAGAGTAGGGATTGCAGCATCACACAACATCCACTGGGGAGTTGGCATGGTCCCATTTAGGAAGATGCCTTTTCAGGCCACTTGAATCAAAGCAATGGTGACTTCTGGGAATGAGGATGGCACCAGGTGCTGCCAAGGGCCTTTCAAAGCTCCTGAGAGCCACTTCTCTAAAAAGATGTATTTTGAGGAGAGAGATTCAGGAGCACCTTAAGAAATCACTGGCTGCTTTTTTGTTTTGCGTTAGGCTACTGCTTGGTGGTGGTTTTTTGTCTCTGGACCAGTGAAACCAGACAGAAAATGGTGACATTTCAAATTTTGGGATGTTAATTACTTGACTATTATTTCCTTTCATGAAGTGTAGAGGGCACTGAACACTTGTTCTGTCAGGGTGTGCCAAGGGCTGCTGCCCCATGGGAGAAGGTCAGCCAGGAGCTGAGCACTGGCTGTGGTCATCAGATTTTTTGCCTTGCTCTGTAAATTGCAGCTATGGTGCAATGCACTGCTTCAAGGAGTTTCACAGCTGGACTCTTTTTTTTCTAAAAACAAAAGAATGTAATATTTCGTGCAGCACCATATCAGGGTCACTTGGGCCATATGAAAGTCTCAAGAAATAACACCCCTGTTTTGTGTAAATGGTCATACACTTTCAATCTAAGCTTGTAGTGAGGTTTGCATAATTGTATAGTACGTTAGGATGTGGTATATTTCTCCTCTTGATCTTTAAAACAGGAGATGGGTATGCACGAGAAAGAGGCTTATAAAACTTAAAAAGCAACAAAGAATGCAAAATCCATTTGCTGATGTTTGCACAGCTCAGTGAAACTGTACATAAATATTATACAATCAAATAGAAATAATGTGTTGGCTGATAGTGAAACATAAAGGAAAATGTAAAACATTCAGCGCTGAGATTTTTTTTATAGCTGTTTAGGGAAATTCTTAGTTTCTGATAGAAAATGTAGATTTAATATTCCTTGGTGGTGTTTATTCTTTCATTGGTTAGGCAGACTTTAGCATCATTCTCATCCATCACACAGTCTGAAACAAATCAGCTGACTTAAGGTAAGGTCAATGAGACAAAGAGAAAAAACTCATTGTACAGGAAATTTCTTATTTTTCTCTGTCTGATCAGCTGCGTTTTTGCTACAGCTGAATTGTCAGTTAACTGTCAACTAATGCCCCAAACCTGCAAATACATATTCATATGCATATTAACTGTAAAGGAACTTAGCCCCTTAGTCTGAGTTATGTACATGAATAGTCTTAGCAGAGTGAGCTTCTAAATTATGTCCTGGTGTGTATTATTCAATGTCAGTAGGGGTGTAAGAATGATAGTTGCGAGGTCTCACTTTTGAGTTTGAATCTGCTCAAAATATACATGTCTGATATTGTTCTCTTTTAGCTAATGCAAACATTTCATATACTTCTCAGTTTGCTGACATTTGTTTGAATATACACAGCTGTAAATGATGGAACTTTGTCCCACAGAATTCCAGAAATATAATGGTATAAAATTATAAAAATACTGCTAACTATGTGCACTGGATGCAAAGAAAACCACTATTTTTCCTGCTCACAAGAACAGAATAATACAACACTGACAATATAATAATTCCTTCCTTTTGCATCCAGTACCAATGCTTTTGCATTAGCCATCATTATTACAGAAACAAGAATAACATCTGCAAAACTAAAATTGATTTTGTTGGTAAGGGGGGGAAAAAAAAGCAGCACATTAAAATTTGAAAACATATATGGCAAATTTTAATCCATATTTTAAATTGACAAAGCCAGAATTATTTATAAAGCCTTTCCCATTAAGTTTGCAGGAAGTAAAGGTGAGAAATCACACCCTGCTACACAAACATTTTATTACATTTACCCACCACCAATAGCAATCCACCATAACACCACTGCTCCTCAGGAAGGTAAGTGTTGGGGAAAGCAGCCCCAGTGCATTACCCCTGGATGCCCATGGCTCCCATGTGGTGTCCCTCGCTAATGCTTGTCCCTTAACACCTTGTTGGCAGAGACTGACAAGGCCCAAGGCTTGTTATGGTGACACCTTCATGATATCAAGGCCAGATTAAGGTATCATGATATTTGATATGTTCCTGAAGACCTGGCTCCAGGAGCCATTTGAGTTTAACGAAGTCTCAGCATCATGAAAGAAGTCTGCCTGAGTCTAAATGGTGACTGAGCCTGTGGAGAAGAACCTGGAGTCTAGGGGATTAACTTGCATTTCCCAGACTATGAATGGGAATGATGGGTGGGAAAACAGTTCCCATCAGCACTCTAGGCAGGTGTCTTTGTCATTGTCAGCCAGAAATGGGTGCTCCTGCTGCTATTTCTGCCATGCAAAAGTGACTTGGTTCCCTATTCTAGGAGATTGGGAAAGTCCAGAGCTGTTTACTTCCCTCAGGGGAAGGGAGTTCTGCAGCTGCCACAAGAGGGTCAGTGTGGGGCGTGGGTCACCTTCAGCTGAACTGGGACAGGTTGCAGAAGGTGGACATAGCTATATGCCTTCCTGTGAACAAGGCAGGATGTCCTTTCACTCCAGAGAGCTTGACTTGGGATCCAGGCTTTCGTGCAGAACGCTCTCTCTTGCACATTTTTTTGGCTGTATGGGCCAGTTACAGCCCAGCCCCACCCCCTGGGTGTCACAGAGGCTGTGCCAGTGTGAGACCACACAAGGAGGGTGGTGTGTGGTGTGCCATGCATGTGAACAGGCACCCTCCAGGTGACAGCTCCATTATGTAAAGATAGATCATTGGAAACAGTTGGGTGCTTTTAGCTCTACAAATTGCCTTTCACTGTCTGAGTCCCCAGGTGAAATGCAGATAAGCAAACCTAATGCCTAAGACAAGGAAAATCTTATTGGATACCAGATGGTTCATATGTAGATAAATGCAGATGGAAGCAGGTGGCATTTCAGTCTGGTGTGGAGGTTTCCACACTGAATAGGTTTTGTTTCTCTTGGGTCAGTGGTGGGGAAAGAAAGATACACTGGGTTTATAAGACCTTTTGGGATGAGCCTCCAAAACACACAGCCAGGCATGGAAGCAGTGCAGGTTCTGCAGGGTGCCTGCAGTGTATCTGCTGGAAATAAAGGTAAACAGATTTTTCGTTATTGATGTTGCATAATGTGCTATTTCATACACTTGTAAATCTTTGTAAATCTGTGCATTCTGTTCCAAAGACAAAGCCTCTAAGTAAACAGGAGGTGCTTGCATATATGTGCCCACTGGGTTCCTGGGCTTCCTTTGTTCCTTTGGGCTGCCAAACAGTACTCCTGGGAAGCAAGCCACTTACAGCTCTGGTCAGTGTTTTCTTTGGAAGATTGCTGCTGAAGTATTTTCAATGTGGTTCTTTCAATTAGACATATTTCTTCCAGAAACTTCCCAGGGAACAATAACATCTTTTCTCCAGAATGTTGGCTATCCAGAAACAAAGTACTCCAGCTAAACCTCAAACTAATTAGTAAATTTTGCAGTGCTGCCTCCCTGGAGTTTTAATTCAGTTAATTTTTATCCTTTCCTTTTATGGACCAAGTTCTCTGTATCTGCTGTAATTCACACAGAAATGGTAATTCTGCCTCAGAAGAGATGAGACCTCTGACACAGATGAGATCTTGGGGCATTTGGGGTGAGCTCCAGTGTACAAATTAAATGGAAATATAAGACACATGGACTTAAGCAATGCTTCATACTGAAGTTTCGTTGTGATGTAAGTGAAGCTTTTTTTGTATTTTGATGACTACTGAATCAAAATTTTACCTGTGGGCCAGGGGTGGGATTTTTCTGGGAATTCAACAGGTGGCATATCCCCGAGATTATCAGACAGTGACATGATGATGATTACTGACTGTCCTTAAAATAATAAAACTCAGGCCTATAGTAGACCATTACACCACAGTAAAGCAAAACTACTGCTTCCAGAGGCTGCCAGGTTTGTGTTCAAACTCTCCTCAGGCACAATGTGCCACACCCTGCTGCAGAGGTGCAGGTGGAAGGAGCAGAAGGCCCATAACTGAAAGAACTGCCCTGACAGCCGACACAGAGGATGATACATTCCAGTATAATGATGTGCTTCCTGAGATAAGTTTTCAGTGTCAGTTGTAGGAACCAGAGAGGAGGGCAGAAGCTTCTGTCTTCTTTCTCCCCACATTGTTGTGTACGTAATAAATAGTTTTATCTTCCTTCTTGAAAGTCTTCTGTACCCACCAGCCAATGCACCAGATACCACTGGGGACTATGTCACCTTTCTGTCACTTCATGAAAATATTTTTCATTCCCATGACACAAACCATCAAACTACATAGCATATGTAATGTATTCTTAGTTGACTGAAGCAAAAGTTGATGCTTTAATATCTTTTTATGATATTGGATATTAATTTCCTTCCACTCAAATGCAAAAATGAAAGTTCCTGTCACTAATATACTAATATTCCATTTTTTAGAATTTACTTTAGAAACTGTTTGCATTATGTACAATTCAAGCCAAAAATGAGACTGTTGGATTTTTCCTTGCCAAAGCAGATTTGCCATTCAACTTGTGAAGTTTTATTCAACTGTTTATAGAGCAGCTACTGACTATAAGGTATTCATGACATATATGTTACCTACTTGAATATTTCTTACAGGTGCATTAAAAAAAAAAAAAACATAAGGGTAATTTGGCTCCAACTGTCACTGAGCCAAGAGCAGGTCTGCCCACAGCTGCATGGGTAGGCACACCTTCAGATCCTTGCATAAAATATTCCTCTTTCACTGTCATTCTTGAAAAAAATACTTTTTCCCTATCAGTGTTCATGAATACCAAATAAAAGGTAAAGAAATTGCCCTCGAAGGAAACTCTTCATTTTTATTTAAATGAATACTTAATGAATCTACTTAAGAAGAACTTGCCCCAGGACATTCCTAGAACTATCTGTGAACAGAAACCTGTAAAACTAAAATATTAAATGTTAAACTTTTTATGGAATAGGATAAACCTTCCTTCCTCTTTCAGAGGAATAAAAGTCCTGTGGCAAAGCACACTGCACACAGCTGCTGCTGGGGTAGGTTGATACTACACTTGGGCACACTGCCTCCATCAAGACTAACAGGCAAAGTACAGCGGAGGAAACATGGAATCCTTAGGCTCTTGATCCACCATTTGAGCTTATTTGGGCTATTTGCAGTGCCTGTCTTTTTGAAGGTGCTGGCCCATGTCTGAATAAGTGCAACTGTGATGAGCAGCAAAAGTTCCTACTTTACTTTAGCAGGTGAGGTGTCCTATGCTCTTTTACAATGCAGAGCTTTAATTTGTAATATTAGTATAAGCCCTTAATGAAATTTGATTCATTAAGCATCTTCATGCCCACAAGAAGATGACAGGTATTACCATTTGATGCAGAGGGTGGCAAAGAAGTATCTGGCATGAGAGCTCATCTCTTGACTCAGAGGCCGGCCCTCTAGAAGTTGAGCACAAGCCTCGGGCAGATTGCTGTGGTGTTTGCTGGAAATGGAGGGGGAGAAGTTCAAGAGAAATATCTGCAGAGAAGATCCTGGCAGGCAAGAGGCCAGCTGAAGTTAGGCTGGTGCCTGGAGCACGTGCAGGTGCTCAGAGCCACAGGCTGTGAGCAGCAGTAGTTTAAACAGAAGAAAAAATGCCCAGTGGAGTAAAATATATTTTAGCCCTCAGGATGATCAAAAAGTAGAGTTTGCTGTTTTCTTAAAATTATCAATAAATAAATATAAATTAAAAGACAAGAACACCTTCACTGAGCTACACTATCCTGTGCCACTACTGTTTCTTGTCTTCTCTGAGACCTGCAGCTCTACCAGCACCGTGCAAACACAAATGTTTCCTCAGCCATGCTGGGGTGCATGGCACTGGCTTTCTGTGCTGTTTTCTGCTTCAAATCTCTGCTCATTTTCTCACCTCTCTCACCCTGTCATGTTTTCATTAACATGAGATTATTTTTGCTCTGCTTTCCTTCAGTCTTCATATTGGATTTCATTGTAATTTATTTACTGACCTTTTTTTGACTCTTAATGGTTTTGTTATTGACCGTACGATACCCCAAGAGACTGAACACCTCTGTTTATAAGGGGTGCCCCTCAGGGCTTTCCAGGCTTGCTTTTATATCCTGCAATGAAATTTTGTATTTTTGAGACGATTCCTAGACCCTGGAAAATGGTGAAAAACTCATTCTTGATTCTGGAGGGACAGGTCTGATCACTAAAACTAATGAGACTCTAGGGTCAAAATTTCTCACCTCTATCTGACTTCAATACCAATCCTCCTTGTGTATCTGAGGATGCAATCCAAATCACAAGTCAGTAAACAATTAATAGACCTGTTTTTTAAGAGGATATGTCAGTTAGTGGGCAATGTACTTAGGCAGCTTGAGGCAGAATTGAGGTCTCATATTTTTAATGCTTTGTATATTTATAGGTACTGAACTCTGAAGAAAAATGGTGATCATCATCATTGTACATTCCTGTCAAAAACACAAGTCAGAGAATTCACTGCACCAACTCAGTTAAAGCACATGTCAGAGAAGCGTAAAGAGT
The DNA here is from genome assembly GCA_026261815.1 of Monarcha castaneiventris obscurior. NCBI lineage: Eukaryota > Metazoa > Chordata > Aves > Passeriformes > Monarchidae > Monarcha > Monarcha castaneiventris. The sequence continues at coordinate 14,392,397 of JAMPIT010000894.1, forward strand.
TAATGATCCTCACATTTAAAATACACTCTGTATTTACAATCTGGATTTCACTTAAGCCCCTCACTATAGGCTCTATAAATTTCTCTTTTCAACTCTATAAACCTCTGCTCTCTTCTCTCAGCACAAGTACTTAGAGAGCGTGACCAGATTTTGAAAGCCACAAATTCTATGAATTTTGCGATATTTTGTGAGATGCCTTAATATTCCTTTCATTTGCTTTTTCTTTTTTTGTCTATAAATAGAGCCTTCTTTCTGCAACCAGTCTCCAAAGGTCACCTTACAATGTTTTGCTATTTCCCGTATTAAGCAGCAATGCTTTTCAGCTGACATTCCAACTTCAAGTCATGCATATGAGCATGATGTGAGCTTGCTTCAGACCACAGTGAGAGGGCTGCAAACAAGACTGCTGTATAATTGCCGAGAAAAATAACATCCATTGTCAAAAGGGGCACTTCATCAAACAAAATTTAGCTGCATGAATACAAGTGTCTCCAAATATTTGGTTCATGCTAAAAATATAGCACATTTATTAAAAATATATATTTATAAACATTGGTATGAACAGACACAGATGTTAAGCAAAAGAGAAAGGAAAAATAACCACGTAACGTATTTCTCCCAACATTTTATCAGGTTTAGGCAGACCTTGCTCAATGGGATTTTTTCATGATTGCACCATATGTTCATTCTAAATAAAAAGCTTGTCAGATCCAATGTAAGTAAAAGAAAAACCAAGAGAAAAAAACCATTTGACCTAACAGACACGTGATCTGTGCTATGAAGCTATCTTTGAGTTCAATCTTTGCGGGTATACAGCGTACATTTCTAATTATATATAGTGTACAGTTTCTTTCTTTTCCTTTTTTTTCCTTTCTTTTTTTTTTTCTTTTTTCTTTTTTTTTTTTTAATTGCGTTAAAACAACATCTCCCTGGTGGATTTCTTCAAAGCTACAGCTTATGTAACAGCAGTCGTTCTCCCCCAAACTGAAAACCAAACCAAAAGGGAGAGGGCAGGAGAGAAGAATTAATCTTATTACTGTGTGAAAAAGTCTTGTTAAATTAATTGTGCTTCAGTCTTCATTGCCTGCAGGCAGTGCTTTTATGATGTGTTAATATAATACAGAGTCAATTCTGATTAAAGAACTTGTCAATAGTCAGCAATGTTTGTTGTCACTCTTAATGGCCGTTTTATCTGGTCTATTTGCATGCCTTCTAGTTTACAACGTTGTGTAAATATACACAAAAATGATCACAATGAGGTTCAGAATTGTCCCAATAATTCCAAGCATTGCCAAGATGGTTTCTTCTTTGCTTTCCTTTTCTTGACTGCCTTTATCTTCTTCATTTCCACTAGTGATTACCATCTTGGTGGCCAGTTTCTTTATCCTCCCCTTCAGGATAACCTAGATTTAGGAACAAAAACATCAAAATGGATTATTAGTTGGAGTATCCAAACTCATATTAATAGTGGAGCCAATTGCAGGATTTTTGCCCCATAGCACATTATATTAAGAATTTGCTTGTAAAGGATTAATATTTTTATTATCTTTTTAGTAAATAATTAAAATGATAGTTCAGCTAGTCTGTGGTTTGCTTATAACCCTCTGCTTATGTGCCAGAAATCACTCCTAGCACACATAACTCATCTGCAATGTCTTTATAAAACTGCTTAGAAAAGTACCATGAGGTGTGACTCCTCCAGCATCAGTGGGGATTTTTCCTGCCCTGGGACTGCAGGAGATCATCTTGCCATGCTGTGGAAACCCCAGATTTACACTCCAGTACCAGGAAACGACTGAGGGAAATAAAACTGGGAAGACCTTGCTTCTTTTTAATAGGAAAAAATCATTAAAGACAAAGGCATTTTGTCTCCCGACGAGAAGGAAGACAGCAGTGACTTCTTAATAAATAATTCAAAATAAAAGCAAAACCAAAATAACATCCATCTTGGCTTTTATTTTCCTCATTCTTAATGTACGATGAAAAGTTACTTGCAGTGCAGTGAGCTGAAATGTATCGATCTGTCTGCAGGGAGAACACAGCCATTTCCCAAGCAACAGCCTGAGTCAAAAAAAAGAAGATTCTTCAAATGTGGGACAAGCCCTGACTCCCAGCACAGCTGAAGCCACAAAGAAGCTGCCTTGGTCTTCCCAACATGGGTAAATATCTGATTGCTCAAATTAGAAATGGATAAATTCTTATCTGTGTTTATCTAACACTGCAAATTTTAATCACATGGGCAAACCAGAATGTCCCAGAAAACTGAAAAAGGTTGGCTGGTTTCCCAGTGCCAACTGGTCTGCCAAAATCTGGGTTCAGGCAATGCCCTGCTGCTGTTTCCCAAGCTGCAAACCACATCCCATTGTTTCTGCAGCAGAAAGCAGTGGTAGGATGTAGAAAAACAATTCCTTCCCAACAGCTCCTGCCTGTAAGAGGGATTTGATTTGGTCCTTTAGTGGACCCTAATTTCTCCCTCCTCTAACTCCCAGAGCAAAACCAGTAGCTCCCAGGCAGTGCGTATGTTCAGGGTGGTGAGGGCTCCCCAGGAACACGCCACCACCTCTGTGGGCATGTCCCCTCCAGCAGGTATGGTCAGAGTAGAGTCCTGACCTGCAGCTCCTCTGAGCTGCTCCTGCACTGCACAGCCACAGAGCAGCAGCCAGAGTACTGAAAGGAAGGAGAGGACTGGGAGAGGTAAGGAAGTTCTGCAATGGAGAAACAGGAAAAATTGAGGATCCAGACAAGACAACCTATATTTTTGTCACTTCTGCATGTTGTTCATATATAGGACAGTGAGTAACTGCTGGCAACTTCCTAGGGAGTGTTTGATTCCCAGCAGGTACAGGTGATAAGTGGCAAGTAAGGCAGAAGTCAGGCTCTGCAGAGGCTTTTGCACTTACACTTGCATTAGCATTTATGTGTTTTGTCTTATTGTAACCAGTGGATCAGAGGAAAAAATAACAAGGGAGTCAGTAACCTGAAGGTACCCACAGCAGACACCAGCCAGCAGGAGCAGGGGGCACCAAGGGGAAGGGCATCAAACCTCAGAGCATCAAACATCAGAGCATGATCATCCAGAAGGTGTTTGGATAACCTGCCCCAGGATAGCAAATCTTCACAGGCACCAGGTACCTCAAAGGAATATGGCTCCTGCTGTCCTTCTCCAGATTCCTTTCCAGCCCTCAGAAACTCTGTCTCCAGAGTTCCTTCAGCCACAGCCATCTCCAGCTCTTCCTGCAGGACCTACCCCTTCTAGCAGCAGAAAAGTTTTGTCCCAGCTGGTGTCCAGAAGAGGGTTTGGCTGCACCTGGTGGGTGTCCTCCCTATCTTGTTAATTGCCACCGTGCAGTCAGTGGTATCCTAACAAGCAACTTGTCTCTGGGAAGTCACAGGAGAATTCCTACCAAAGCCATTTCATTAACGTCATGACCGAAGTGCATCCACTCCATGTGGGATGGGACCACAAACCCACATCCCAGGCTATGACATGCAGCCATTACTTCACCCACAGAGCCATGAGTCATTTGGATACTGTGTTCTTTTCCCCTTCAGTAACTGGAAGGTTTTCCCTCTGGCCAACTGTTTGCATTTCACTGTTTATTTGAGAAATCAAGTAGGATTACAAATATAGTCTGATAAAATCCCAGGCCTGGAATGCAAGGATTTGAGGGGAGAGTGAAGTTCTTCTGGCTGGTTCCCACGAGAGCTGAACACTCTTGATTCAGCACTCTGGTTCCCACAGAAATATGATCATACCCAAGCATTTTGTGGGTCAAGCCCTTCTGGCTTGAAAAATGCCAGAGAAGGTTTGACTCTATATCCCATGGTTTGGGCAGAGTTCCCCATTCACATCAAAAAACCCACAGAGAGTGGTGCAGAGCCCTAGCTGGGGTGGCTTTGCACTGCAGCCACTGGCACTCAACTTTGGTAGAGTGACCCTGCACCACATGCACTAGGAAATCCTGATTTCAGGATTAATGTGAACAGAGGCAGCATGGGGGCTCAGACAGTATCTGATCTCCTGTTATTAATATCCCCATTCTTTTCTTGATAAATTGTGCAGCATGAAGTCAGTATCAAATTCTCTCCTGCAGAATGCTAGATCCTAAAATTAACATCAATCTAAAAAGTAGCTACATAATTCACAAATGAAGGAGACATATCAAAAGCTATTAAAGACAAAGCCTCTGGCTTAGCAAATCTTTGAGTAGTGAATTTTTTGTAAGCTAAGAAATTATTCTGGGGAAGTACCACCACATTTTTGCCTCATTATTAAAATTTCTCCCAGACACCCATTACTGGCTAATGAGAAAGGCAGAGGTCCTTGGGCTGCACAATCTCTGATCTGAGGTTATACAATCACATTTTTCCTCTTTGCAAGTTGTATTTATTAGCAAGGAGAGAGTGGGTGGTTTCAAATCAGGTAACATGAATCAGAATGCCAGGTGCCACTAAGGGGCCTTAGCTGAGGGAGAAGTCCTCAGTGAGATGCAATGAAATATGCATAGAGAAGCTGGTGGCCGGAACATGATGAACATGAAAGAACAACAAGGGGGCACCAGCAGTTGAGAGATTACACATGGGCTGATGCACAGTATGATTTATTGGAGTCATCTCTATGTGCCTCTGTGCTGTATTTGGCTCACGCTATGGTGTAGCCTGGGACTGCATAAACTGCATCTTTTTTGGATGAAACTACACCCAAAAACGTGCTGCAGGAGTTCTTCATGTGCCATAAAAACAATGAAAGAAATTTTCAGCCCATGGCAGTAGGGTTCCAGACAGAAGCTAGTGTTGAAGTAAAACTCCCAAAACACACGTGGTGTGGGCACTGGCAGCACTGGTTTCCCTGGAGGGATTGCTCCAGCGGGTCTGCACTGCTCGCTATTTTATACGCCACCTAAGCTACAAGAGGGAGCACACAATGGCCTGGTATTAAGAGGAATTTAACATTCAAACAGGACATGACTGGGACCAAATACAATTATATTAGTACTTTGCCAAATATAGCACTGTTGAAATCAAGGTAAGCATTGACTTTGTACAGCAGGGAGACTAGAATCGAAATTACTTCTCCATATGTAAGGACTGACCTTGGGAGAAGAGTAGCACTCTCCTAATGGCAGACTCAAGCCTTTAACCTTCACAGATCTTATGCCCAGAGCGGTATTTTTGCTGGCTGGGGTTTGTGGGTGTTTTTTGCTGCTGGGGAAAGACTTGCTGTCAGTTTTATTATAATTACCCCAATTAAGAAAATAGAAAAGTCATCTGGCTTTCTGGGTACCTTTTCTCAGTCTTTATTATTCTCTTCTAGATATTGATTTCATTTATTTGACATTATTTAATATTTTTATGATTCTTTTGACACATTTTTCCTTTTATATTTTTCTGGTGGTACTTCATGTTTGACAGAAACATTCCTTTTCCTTACCCAGAACCGCTGCTAGAACTGCTGAGATCGGAGGGCTAGAGAATGCTAAATTTACCTTTTTTTTTTAATAACCGTCCTTCTTATTTAATTACTACCTCATTAGGAAAGCAGTTTCCTGCCACATCAAAATTAATGACTTTTCTACTTCATTTTGTAAGATTCATCATTAACCTAACACCAGTCTTTTGAAACTATATGTATTCCAAAAAGCTATCCATTAAAAGATAAATATTCTGTGTATTCTGCACTGCACATGGGAGACAAGGACAGTTCAGTAGTTAGGACAGTCCTTGCCCTATTCATCTCCTTGCACTTCTGCTGACTTCTTATATATCTGCAGGAAATCCACTTAGTCTTTTTGCCTTAGTTTTTCATCTGTGGGACGCTTTGAAGAATAGGTTATTCAGCCTACAGCAGAAAATGGTCTATAACAAAAGAGAGGCCTCACAAATATTTCCAAAAGAGGGACATGCCAACATGAAAAGTTTCAAATCCAGCTGTGCTATGAAATACACCCACTACCATCTCCCCAAATCTGTGGGACATGATGCACATCACTGCCATTGCAAACAGTCCGACAAACCAGGAACAGCACTTCTAGCAAAAGATCCTTTTACATCTCTTCACTCAGCGTGACTGATCTAAAGGTGATGGCTTGATGGCAGGGCTTTGGAAAAGGCAGCAGCAAGTGCACGTTTGTGAATTTACTGCAGTGTGTTTGTCACATCAAAGATACAAAGCACATCCCTCACAAAGCACCTGCCCTGACATATCTGACAGCTTTTGAATATGCTGGCACCTTGACTTGATCTTGAAAAAGTTTTGTAATCTTAAATCATTTCTCCTCTAAGTCGTTATTTATAAGCTCCCCAAAGAGGCTGTGAGTGGAGGGCTCAGGCAGCAGAATCTGAGCTCCTGGGAACTCAGAGAAGGGGGAGGTTGTCCAGGCTCTCCCGGGGGCCCTCAATGCTCCTCCTGATCAGCCCCATGCTGTCATGTATTATCTTGAAAACCTTGAAAAACAAGAATGGAAACCTCTGAAAACCTCCCAGGGTCAGATGCTCAGCTGGTACAAAGCAGCCTTCCTTCCCCCGTTCAGCTCAGCCACCTCCATTTACACCAGTTGAGGATCTGGCTCCTTGCTTTCAATCTACCTTGAATATCAGTGAGCACAAATTTTGTATTCTTAATCCATAATCACACACAATCACCAGCCAAATTGTTTTGATATTTAAACTTGTTTACAGTCCCCAGGCTATTAGTTGTGATGACACATTAAGAGATAAGAGAGCTTTAATTTTCTGAGGATAGTTCCACCCTCTGGGGATAAGAAACACGCTGCAGAAACTTGTTTTGATTAGCAAACTGAAGAGGGCACAGAAATCATACAAAGCGGAGTGTGAGTTCAGAGGCTGCTAGAGCTGACACCTTTCCTTATCTCACAAACAAGTGCTCGAATTACCAAACAGGGAGGAGAGGCTCCTCGAGGATTTAACCCCACTTGAACATCACAGCCAAGTGCAGTTTTGTTCCTTTCCTCCTTTTAAGAACTTCTAACCTCCTTTTTCTCCAAGGGAAAGCTTGGGAAGTTGGGTGCTTGGCTCAAATCCTGGACAGTCCCCAAGCAAGATGCTGAGCAGGGCATTAATTGCTGCTGCTTGTGCTGTGCAGGAGGAAGGCACGCTTGGCACACAGATTTGTGCTTGTTTGCTGTTCTTTTTCTAGGGATTACATTGTCACATTCTCGCTTCTGTGATGACTTTGTATCTGCTCTTGATCCTTGTGCTGTTTTCACTGGACAGTCCTCTCCTAAACTCCCATAACACAGGATGCTGTCAGCTATCAAGATTCTGCTCAGAGAAACACTGGTAGGTGCAGGGAAACACGTTTGCATTTATTCTTAGAGTTGGATTTCAGGGAACTGAAAGGCACCCTGTAAATGCAAGATAAGGCCAAGAAAAGCTCTGGGGTCATAAGAAGCTTGACTAAAAACTCGTTCAGACACAGCAGTGTGCACAGGCAGCGCAGAGAATGTATGAATAGCAGAGGAATTGAAATTGAATGAGCAGAAATTAATAAACAGTAGAAATCAGTATACCCATGAGAAGCAAAGACCTGCCATAAGAGAAGGGAGAGGGGGAAAGAGGAAAGGTGCCCATTGGGAGGTCTTTCATTAGAGAAAAAAAGATCAGAAAGAGCAGGCATGTGAGCCAGGTTCAATAACACTCCCCAGCAGTGAGCAGAGAAGCCAGTGCCTAAAGCGAAGGGATGTCTCAGCAGAGAGAGGACACAAACACTTATGTAGTTCTCAAGCAGGAAAATAAACCCACATCAGACTGCTGCTATGCTGCAGGTTTTAGTCAGTGGGAAATACTTGCTATTTATAGCACTACAGTCAGGATATTTCCAAAGGTCTCAGCAATGTGAGACCCCCGCTAGAATAAAGGGAAGCACTCAGCAGCAAAGAGGTTATTCTGAGAGGGCAGAATTTAAATAACTAATGTATTACAGGGCTCATCCTGCTCTCCACCTTGGGTCTGATCCAGTTTGTTCTGGCAACAGTTTTTGTCTCCCAGGCAGCTTAGAACTCAGGGGTGAGAAAGGACTTGCAGCCATTTTTGCAGTTTTACCTTCCTTCTCCTCATTTATGTCTCTGGGACTACTCACAGCCCTGATATGCTCAGGATACCTAAGCTCTATTGTAAAGAAACCAAGTATTTTCAATGCGAATATCCTTATCTTAGAAACAAAGCTATGATCTGTAGCAGAATAATAATTTTCAAGCACCAAGCTGTTACTACTGTGCAGGCAGGGCCATCCCCAGACTCACTGACAGCCTTTGGTTCCTCCACCTACAGCAAGGCTTCCCACATCAGGATTCATAAGGCTTCACGAGCCCTGTTTTCCTAGATTGTGAAAGGAACAAACCTGACCAAAGGGAGAGCAAGTTACCTTTTAACCCACAGCCCTTTCTCCTTTGGTATGAGATGCAGTATGAAGAATGAATTGTCACAGATCAAAATTAACAGTCTATATAAAACACAACCAGAGGAAGCATTTATGATTAAAAGTCCAAATTTAACAAGTCCAGAGTTTATTCATTTTGTGTTTCAACTTAAAGAGTGGTGAAAATTCAGTGTGCTTCTGTTTGGTTTAGACTGGTCTATTTTGTGTTCACAACCCATTTTCCTGATAGCACTTTGCTTGGTTGCTCAGTGCTACTGCTAAGAAACAGAAGTGTTTGACTCTCAGTGGTACTGAAGCACACACTTGCCATTTTCCTCCTTTTACAAACCCATTATTTCTTTTCAGACCTTTAGATTTCCTTAGTAATACTTGTGCAATATTGCTCTGTTTTATTAGAAGAAGTCTGATGGTCCAAATTCTGCTTCTATTTGTTGCTCACTAAGAGGAAATTTAAATTCTGGCTTGTTGGAAGTTAGTGACAATATTCTCTCACATTCACTGAAATCAGAGTTCATCGGCTGTCTTTCACTTTAGGAGGCAACAAGAAAGTTTTTAAGCTAAATAAATACAAACATTGATTGCATAAATGAAAAGCAAGGAACAACTTTATGCCAAGAGTAGTCAGTAGTTAAATATGAATGCAGCTATTTTTGGTAGTGTCTTATTCTTTGACTTTGGTACCTGATTTTGTTGTCTTTTGGGTTTGGTATTTTTCAATCCAGACTCTTCTGTGAACGTGTCACTACAGTGTCCTCTAGCAACGAGGTCAAAAGATAATTAAGAGACTTCTGAAAAAGTATCCACTTGTTGTTTGAACTTGTTTTTCATTCCTCATTAGGCAATTCAGGACAAAATGAGTAATTGGCTTTCATTCTTCAGGCCACCTAGAATGCTGTAAGTCTCTTACTATACCCCTGTAGCCGTCTTTTTTCAAGACTGACAAATCCCAGTCTGTCTAGTGGTGCCCTCATACAGAAGCTATTCCACACTATTGATTATTTTTCTCGCTGGCTTTTCTATTAATATGAAGGAGTTTTAAGCAGCAGACGGCAAAACCTTTCTGGGCTTCAGGTATTAATGTCCAGCCTGTGAGCTGAAGATGTGCTGTCCTTACTGCAAAGATTTTGTCCTTTACACATATCAAGGTTGGCAGAAAGGACACGTTTCATTCAAAGATTCATAAAGAAGAAAATAAAAGAAAAAGGCTAACATTTCTCCCTCCCACACAACAGAAGTTATGACAAAGATTAGAAGTTTGAAGCCAGAGTTCTCTCTTCTAGTCTTTTGCCCATCTTTCCTGAGGTTAACAAAGCAGAACAATAATAATATATCATGAGCACATTTGGATGCTGAACAATTCAGATATAAAAAATAAATAAATGAATAAATAAGCAAATAAAATCTGTAGAAGTCCTAAAATTTGTACCATTTTTCTGGATAAAAGTACTATTAGCAGAAAAATCTTTGTGAAAGAATGAGATGCTAAAGTATCTCTATAATTTCAGACCTATTTTTCTATTTCAAGGGCATCTCCAGGCTTCTCTTTTAGGAGCAAAAATACATTGGAGCCCTGCACAAGAAAAAATGCAATATCCAAGTCTCAGAGAAAGATAGGTCTCCGTTATCTGCCAGAAGGCACATAACCTCTGTCATAAGCTATTTGAAGATCTGCCCTCACCACTGCATGTTGGAATGGAAACTGAGCTGCTTCAAAGACATTTAAGAAATATTAAGAGAAGGGAAAGTGACATAAATTTATATTCATTTGTTGCTATATAATATCTCCAAGTTCAGCCAAGGCCAAAAGATAATTTGGCCTGTAATGGATCAAACTACCTTTAGCTCAGATGCGACCCCTCCTTACAAAACAAATGTGCACCAGAAGAGCATTCAGAAGCTTGAGGGATGTAGAAGCAGAGTTTCTCTAGGAAAGAGTTGTTAGTGTGTGGGTAAAACAACTATCTATAAACTCTAAAATCTCTGCTTTTACTTCTATCCATATTTTTATTCCAAAATTGATTATTAATTTTGGCTACATTAAGGGACACTACAAATAAATCCAACTGACACTTTCTGATTTAGGAAAGTTGTGTTCAGGGTTTCTTTTATAATTTTAAAATTATAACTTTTTGCTTTGAAATTATACTCACCAGCCATTTGTCTCAGGAAAAATATTTTTTTGGAAAAAATCACCCCGTTTTGCAGTTTATAAGAATGATACTTGTAAACCGTATGTTTTATCCCTATAAAAACCTGACAGCCATTTCTGTGAAGTACTCAAGTATCTTTACTTTGAAGCAAGGACTGCATCCTCAATTTTATTGTGCCTGAGATGGCTTGATATAAGTGCTGAAGAAGGTTTTGTGAGTCTGAAAATATGTTTAAGTGATAAATTTTGTAAAAGAAATTATCTCTCTTGTAATTTCTTTTCCCGTGTAATTACTCTGCTAGCTTGGTGCATCCTTGCAGCACTCCAATAGGTTGAAATGACACTGATAGTTTTCAGTAAGAAAATTTGATCAGCAGAAGGTTTTTATTTTGCTTTTAAAAATAAATTCCTTGGGGGTTTTTGTAATTAATTTACAAAGACCACCCAAAAATGCCACAATTAAAGGTGATCCAGAATGAATTCAGCCTCCATCTGTTCATGCGTTATCAGGTAGCTTTAGCAAAGCGCCAAATTTCAGCTTCAGTCAGAGCACCACGGGTTTGCCACAGAAGAGGAGAAAAAAAAAGCTTTTTCTTGTAGAATGTTTCAATTTTAAGTTTTTTGGTCAGAGTTTAAAGGTGTCAGGAGAATCTGAGAAGAGGAACAGCAGTCTTTTGTCTGCAAATGTTAGAGGCTGCTCTGAGGAGCAGGACAAGTTGCTCACACCATGCTTTTCAAACCTGTTCCCCTGGTCTGTGTTTCTGGGAGCCTGCCTTGGGCCTGGGGGGTTGGAATATCTGAAAGTGGCAACTACTGGCCAGTAGGGCAGGGGAAGGTAATAGGAACTGCATGATGTGAAGCCAGGTCCTCTGAAAAATTTACATTAGACACCCACAATTATGGATACTTGTAATCTTGCTCTTTTTTTTGCCTTAGGTTACCAGCTGTACTAGGGAGCAATGATACTCAGAATTGCTATTAAGATGCTATAAATGGAAATTAGTCAGTGTTTGCACGTGGCAAGGACCCACACGGTGGAACACCCTGGAATGCCCCAGCGGGAAATAATTTTGCCTTCACAGCAGAGTCTGAACTATGCCTTGAAAAGAAAATCAAGTATCGAACTCACAAACTGAGTCATTTATTATGCACACCAAGTGAGACTCGGATCCTGCACAAAAATAGTCTGTGACTGATGCACCTGTGCAAGGTGGCAAATTAATGGAGTAGAGACAATTTTGCTTACAGCATTTCTTAGCTTCAAGTGCTGAGCTGTGCAACCTTGATAATGTTCTTTTCACATACTGTTTAGTGTGTAATTATTACCTGTATCAGCCCAAATTTAAAAATAGAGCACTTCTCTATTGAATGCCTTTTTTAGGACACAGTTGCAGCTGACTTTTAAAGGTTCCAATACTCTGCAACTCACGCTGAAGGCTACTGGCACTGTCACAGCAACACCATCCGAACTCTGAAAATTTCAAAGCCTCTTTCAAAGCCCTTGGATGAGCACTTTAAAATGGAGGCAGGCGAGAATCCCTTGCCACTTGTGAAATATTAGATGTAATAAGATAAAATAGCAGATAATTTGAGGAAGAAGCTAGTTTCCAAAACAAAGTTATCAAAGTAGGGTAACACTCCAGGCAACCAACTCCCACACCTTTTATCATCATCATTAGTCATTTATATTGCAGCAGCATGCAGCAACCCCTGCTGACGTCTGGGCTAGAAACCAGACACAGATAGCGAGAATGATACCTAGCCCAAGCAGCTTGCAAAATTACAACAGTAAGAAGTGTAAGAAAGGGAGGGGGGAAGAACAGAAGGTTGAAGTGGGTTGCTGAAGGTCGATTTGCACAAATCTGGCACAGCTGAGAGAGTCAGGGACTCGATCCATGGGAGCAGCTGCCCCTCTGGCTCGTGCCGTGAGTGAGCATGACATGGGAGAGAGATGGCAGCTCGACTTGTGCAGGTCCCCTGCTCCTGGGGAAATGAGCTGGCTGTGCTGGGAGTAACACATTTGGGAAAACACAAGGGCAAGGTGACACATCTCCTCTTCAGGTCTTGAGGTAGAGCTCTGTGGCAGACCACAGAACGGGGATTTGGGAGTGAAAAGGTCACAATTGACTCACAAAATGGTCTGGCAGGGCCGCTGGGATGAGCAGTGAAGAAAATATCATGGGAAGAGCAGGTTTTCCTAACCCCTGTGCACTGGCACATCGCTTTTGCACTGGCAGCAAGTGTTTGCTGTTGGGAGTTGTGAGTATCACAGGGTCACAGGCTGAGGTTGGGAGGCACCTCTGCAGGTCACCTTGTCCAAACCCCTGGTCAGGCAGGATCACCTACAGCCAGCTGCCCAGGACCATGTCCAGGGAGTATTTCAATGTCTCAAAGATGGAGACTCCACAACCTCTCTGTGCAACCTGTTCCCCGACTTGGTCACCCTCAGGGTTATGTGCTTGCTGAGGTGCAGGAGTTTCCATGGTTTAGCAAAAGATTTCACCTCGCCTATGGAGAAAAGCCACTTGGATCCATTTCTTTTTTCTTACAGCTTATTCTTACTCTCTTTAAAAAGATACTACTGACGTGGCCGTAGATCTGGAGAGATTATTTGCATATGTCTTCTGACGGTACAGTGTGCCCAACAATCCAAATCTCGGTTTGCAGTGGGTACTGTACTATATAAAGAACATATTTTGATAGCTAATGTAATGCAACGTACACATCATGTTGCCTCAAGGTCATGGTAAATTGTATCTGTTTATGTGATGCATCTTGCCATACTCTAATGTAGTGCTAGTAATTTAAAACAGTGACCATATAAAATGTGAATAAGACCAAGAGCACAGCCACAAATTTCACTGACTTTCTGTATTAGGAGTGTTCACTAGCATATTGGTAATTCTTCATTAGGATTTAGAGTAAAGAATGTATATTTTGCCACATTTTTCTTCAATGGACACCAATTCAAATTCCATTCACAAAACCTTGAGTAAAATTACTGCTATAAAGAAAGCTAATCTGGATTTATGAGCCCAGAATAGAGAGTCAAGTTTAATCCTGATTTTTTTTAACATATAATGGATTCATTAAAAATATTGCTTGCAATAAAGAGGCTGCTAACAATAAATAAAATATTCATAGTATCTGAATTATGCAAAACTGGTCATTGGAAATGATTGTGTTTAAGTCTCAGAACCCTTATAACACATAGAGAAAGCACTGAGTCCCACTGAACTGTGTGATAAGTAAGTAAATAGCAACTTGCCTGGAAACAGTAGATTGGATAATGTTTCTTTAAACTTTATTTTCAAAATAAAGTGTTTATGTGTTATGAATTGTTTCCCAGAATGTTCTGCATGTTCACACAGACCTTGGTTTTATTCTAGCAGCTGTCACACGATCTCTGTAGGATTGATGCTTTCCCCATTAAGATACTTTGCTCACATTTGTAAAGTATCCATTTGGCTTTACTGTATTTTTAAAGCCAGATGATCCTCTAGGGAGATTTTGATCCATTTCTTTCCCTTTCATGCTCTAAGACAGCATCAAGGAGTGCTGGGATGAGCTGCCTTGGAGAACTGACCATACTGGTGGAAAAAAATCTTATGGTCATGAACCATCTAAAACCCATGGAAAATGGTAGCTCGGTTCTTCAAGCTCTGGTGAGAAAAAGGACTTTCCTCAGGAAACAAAGCTGTGAAGTGAACATTTATCCTAGCAGAGATATTAAGGTGTTTTCAGTTCATGACATTGGAAGAAATTCTAACAAATAGAAAAAAAATCAAAGATTAAAAAAAACCCCAACCACTTAGGCCAAACTTCTCCAAAGGGTATTTGAAGGCTGAACTAAATATTAATTCAGGTTAACCTGAAAATGCTGATCAGAATCATTCATACTCTAAGTGAAGGTTTGGATTTTCTTCACTATGTAGGAAAGAAATGGAAGGCTGCTTGATGGACAAAAGTCAGTGCTGCTCTAAATCTGGACTGAGAAATGGCACCTCCTAGTGAATACTCACAGACACTGGTAAACATAATTAACCTCTTTGAGGACACCGTAGTATTTCTAGACATTATGATTTTATACCCTATCTGTAACATAGATTAAGCAGGCAGTCATACTGATAAATGTTAGATGTGAAAGGAAAAAGATTACGTGACTGAAAAATTGAATGTGCAAAGTGCTTTAAAATACAGTGTCACTCTACCACCCATCCAGAAAACCTGAGGCAGACGAAGGTGAGAAATTTTATCTAAATTCATGAAGCTTCCCACTGAAGCTCCAGAGAAGCAGACCCTTTTTCCTGGTTTCCAGATCAGCACTCTGTTCTTTGGACCACATTTTTTCTCTGCACCATGTGGTTTAAACTGATGCAGCTCAGCTTAGGTTTATACTGGTTGGAGACTTGCAGCATAAGCTTTTTAAGTCACTTCGCAGCACCAACAATTTAATTCAGCTTAACAGAAACATAGAAATAGAAACAGTAACATGTCTTTTGACCTTTGCTGTTGGCTACAATCAAACCCATGCAACAAAGAGAGCAGAGAGGAAATGTTGGACATACTCTCAAGATGAAAAAAAATGTTGGGGCATGTAACACAGTGCACTGGAGAAAACATTCAAGAACAATTCATCATGCTGAGAATATTATTCCTATAAGTCTGAAAGGGTCAGTGTCATCTTAGATTATGCACTGTACAAGTGCCAGCCATAGAAGAAGACCCACCCACAGGCTCTACACTCTTGGGCAGGTCACTAAACACTAACAATTTATCTGTGGCTCTAGAGACTCCAAGGAGGGGCACAAAACCCCACCAAATAAAATGTACAGGTTTCTTTTTGCTATTACACAGACTACTTTGCTGAAGATGATGAATAAAGCCTTAATAATGACACTGTCCTGTCAGTTAACAGTGTTAATCAATGACAATGATGAATGAAAATAAATTAACACAACTCAGAAATACATCCTTAAAATTCCTCTCTATTTCCTCCTTATGCAACCTTCCCAAGATTTCTCTTTGTTTGAAGTAATTTTTTCTCCAAAGTATTCCCAGCTGGTTAATTGCTTTCACACAAGCCTGTCTAACTTAAGAACTCAATCTAAATCCTACTCTGCTTACCCTATCAGTCCTTAGCTCCAAACTTCACTGACACAGATGGCATATCCAACCCTTGTGCTCCTCGCAGGGATTTTGTGTCACCCTCTAAACCACTCTTTTTTAACCTGACATCAAAAGCCGTGTTGTGCATGCCACGGGTCCAAGGAGAGACAGCTTTTGTCACCCAGTGACTTTTTCTATTGAGTTTGGCATGGGCACTGCCTCAGCCACACCACAGACCTGGCTCTGCATCTCCGTAAGCCTTTCAAGCTGCTGTCTGAGATTTAACCATACTTCTCATTTCCTCAGAACTCCAGATGTCAAGCACACTCCAATAATTCACATGGAAACTCTGCACAGTGGCTGGTGACTGAAGTGCAGCCAGTTTTGGAGTGCAGTACAGGCAGATACAAACCAGAGAGCCATGCCAAATGGTCCAGAGGAGAGAAAGGGATGCAGATTTTTTTGTGAAGAGAAAGAGTAGGGCAAATTTGTTCTGAGAAATATCTTATTCCATGAATCAAAAGACGCAACCCTTCTTTGCCAAAAACTGGGGAGCCTAAAAGCTCATAACTCTACATTAGTGCAGCAATTATATTAGCTTTCCTGTACTTTAAAAACCCAAGACAAAAGTTTAATGTTTCTGGCTTTGCTTTTTAAATAGAAAGTGAAAGTTACACTAGACAAACTCCAATTTAAAATCTCAGCAGGGCTGACAGCAGTGTTGAAGAAGAAAGATTTTCACAGTACTAGCTTGTGGATTGATTTTAATAATGGACATTTTCTTTCCATAGATCCAGTATTTATACTTTTGTTGTTATTTTAAAACCTGCCTGGGGACACATAAATCTGCCTGTATCATAATTACATTTACCTACATTTCATGCCTATAATCAGACTAGGACCCATAGCAGAAGCCATAGGAATATTGGGCAGTCTCTTCTGCATGGATAAGGAAGACTCCAGGTATTTTTCCAAAAGGATAACCTATTTTATGGATATTAAATTAACTTTGTCCATTTTTCAGGAATCTAAGGTATTGTCAGGAGAAGTTTTTTGCTTATTTCTGAAAGTAAACATTCAGGGGATTCCTGAGTCTTTTTTCTTGAGTTCATGTGTCTCTTTCTTCCAGTTGCTCCCAAATTCTTGTTCCTTTCTCCAGTCCTTGCTTCCCTGGAGCTTGCAGCACTGCTGTAGTTCACTCTGTTTGGCAGTGGTGGAAAGGAAGACAGATGCAGACTGGTCGAGTGCTTCCAAGAGAAAGCTTAGGGTCGTACAGCTCATGCTACACTGGAACCCCCAGAAATAATCCAAGAATCAGGCTTTTTATGGAAACCCACTGGCAGTGTTTTACTTTTCATACTGTTCCTTCTTGAACTACAAATGTCAGAAGCATATCTGTAGTGATGCGCTGCTGCAGGCTGGCTTTGGGAAACCCTTCATAAAAATCTGTCAGTGAGGCTGGGTAAGTTCCCTCCTCTCATGAAGTCATCCATTCTGGTCACAGCTACACTCTGCACTGTCCCTGGGGCTAAAGTAAACACTACTGAGGAGAAAATGTGCATGACTTACAAATCCACAGCACTTCACCACATGCAGATATTTGCAAATATTTAAGAGAATAGCTTTCTCATAGGTACTTGCATGTACACATGCTTATCCAACACGTGCCACCATCTGTACACTGCACACCCAGTTAAGAACAAACACTTCTACACTGCACTTGCTATTACAATTTTGGTGGATGCTGTTGCCTATCACAGGAAGGATGTTTGGGTGGCCAGAGCACCAGTTGGGGACTGAGGAGTCAGGGTCTCTGGGGTCCTAAGGGCAGTTTCGTGAGCACAGGGACACTTTTTGCTGTTGGGAAGTTGGTCAGCATGAACAATTCTGACTGTGAGAAATGTTGTCTTTCTCCTCCGTGCACAGCAGCACTCTGTCTCCAGTTATGTGCTGCTGGGATGATGCTGTGCAGAGCCACTAAACATTTTATTAAAGCAGGTGATTGCCATTTTGTCAAAGCAGTGTATGGGCTGCCTCTTCCTCTCTGTTGCCAGGTGGTAATTGCCAACCAGGAAAACAGGGATTTGCAAAAATGACTGTGCTTTATAGATGGCACATTGCCCTTTCTCAAAAGCCATAATCCCTCTGTTAGCACAAATCTCCGTTGTCTTCCTTCTGTTTTCTCATTCCTGACTTCTTGTAAATGCTAATTTTGATTTTTTTCCTGTGTCATTTTACTGTCAAAACTGTAAACACTAGAATATTACTAGGCATCACATCAAAGCAAGGTTTACAGATGATTGGTCTTCATTGTTCTTTAAAATTTTACCCTTTTTTTAACAGCACAGTAAACAGGGTATTTAAAGCTTCCCAAACAAGGCTTATAAATTCATCCTGGGGAAACTTTTCCAGTTTGCAGTCACTTATAATTGACATCAGCTATTTCTCTGCTACAGTTACAGGACTCCTGTACACAGAACTGTGCCTGAGGTAACTCCCACCTAGCCAGGTCTCCTAGAAAATAAAAGGCCTGCACCCCCATGAGGAACAGCTATCTGAAACCACAGCCCCAGTCTTGCTACACCCTTTAGATGCACTCCGAAGCCCATGCCCTACCCTCTTTCCCCTGCCTGTTGCTTAATCCAGCTAGATCAATGCCAGCTGGGTACATTTATACACATTGTTTAGTGCAAGTGTAAACAAAGACCTAAAATGGAGTTGTGCTGTCATTTTACAAGGAGAAAGAAGAAATCAGTTCCTTTCATCATCAATCATTTTCATGGAGTTTTGTGGCTGACGAACAGGCTGCTTGAGAGAAGCAAAACAAGAAGTACGTTAAATCTTGGAGATACCTAGCTGCAGAGAAGCAATTCTCATACCAGTGGAGATGTGTGTGCAAAGGCATTGTGCAGAGACACAGAGATATGCCCTGAACATTTGCTGAAGCCCCAGGTATGTGGCAAGTAAATATCTGAAACAGGAAAGGAATGGAAAGTAAGTTTCAGGTAAAGACACAAAGTGCAAAGCCAAGGTATATTTGTATTTTCTACCACAGCAACTTGTACCAGTGGTGACGATGAAACCAGACAGTGATGTGATCCAGCTGTGGAAGAAATCAATGGCACAATTCTCGCTGACAACAACCAGGTATTGGATTAGGCTTTGAAATCAAAAGTTGCCCAGATGAGCAACTGTGAGAGAAAAACATAATTTGCTGTAACTTAGTCACCCAAATTGCTAGAATAGGTACCCTACAGCCCTGTGTTAGTCCCTGAAAATGACCCACCTAGTAAGCTGTCAGCTCCAGTAACCTCAAAGAAGAAGCCCATGCAACAGTGAAGATTCACAGGAAGTCCCATTCTCTTGTCAGTCCTACTCTTGTTTAGTAAGAGCTTATACAGAGAGCAGCCCCTGCACCATGCTGCAGCACGGCTTTCTAGCTGAAGTAGTTAAGGAAAAGCACAGTTACATCCAGAGATACATCAGTAAAGATCAGTGGCAAGGGATCCTCTCTGAAAAAGGCTTTAAAGATAATGAAAGTATTAATCATTAATACCAAAAATCAGCATAAAAACCCACATGTAATTCGGGTAACTGGGACCAAGTATGTAGTAAAGCAGCCAGTGAAATTAGTTACTATCTTTTTAGCATTCTGTGTGCTTGCAGAATTAGATATGGGAGTTACATTCACTCAGAATTTAATTCTCTAGAGGAGGCTGTTTCTCTTATCATTTCTTCGATATCTACCCCTGTCAGACCCTGATCTCAATAACTGATATTAACTGCAATCTATGTGATAAGCACAGGACGAGAAGGTTCCCAAATTTCAAGTGCATCCTCCTCTTGGTAGGATTCACTTTCTCAGATGAGCTTGTGCCAAGCCTCACAGCCATTTGTAGCTTCTGCAGCTCCTGCAGGTACAGCAGGGCCAAATCCTGCCAGTGGCTCACAAAAGCAGCTTCTGCTGCTGCCTCCTGCCCACAGCCAAGGACAGCACAGAGCTCTACTCGCCCCCACTGCTTCCCATGTGTCCTTCAGGACCTGAACTGCACATGTACTGTAATAGATCCAAGAGGTTTTCTTTGAGTCCATGGTCTGTACAAGCATAAATCAATGTCTGTGCTGGATTCTAGGTTATGTGAAAAGCACCAGCTTTGCATATTTGTGCTTTATCACCCAATCAGTAGGCTAGAAGTAGTAAGTCCAAATCCTGAGAGGGTTAAGCCAGTCAAACTACATCAGTGAACATGGTCTGACAGGGTAGGCATTGTTTAGCATGTATCTTAAGCTGTCAGGAAGAGCAGCCAGTGAGCAATGCAGTACTTGACCTGTCAGCATGGTACGGATCATTTACATAGCTTTTCACAAACATTAACAGATTAATCCTCACCTTGGGACACACAAGCAAGGTTCAGTAGCCCTGACAAACAGATCTGGAAGCTGTCTCCCACAGTGACTGTAACCTGATTTCCAGGAGGATCAGCATCTTTACATCTTGTAAAAGCAAAGAGGATGGGACTTCATGCCTCCAGACCAGGAGAAATAGAAGTGTGAAGCAGGGAGCAGCTTTGGCCCAGCCTTTTGTGTTTGTGGGGAACTGGGGCTGTGGGGACTTTCTTAAGTGCTCTATCCTGGCTCCTGTTCAGTTCACACCAGCTGTGGCAATCACAGGCAGGATGGTCGCTCTCACCCCAGCACTGAGGACATGGGCGCGTTCATGTGCAAAGTGCTGTGTTTCACGCCCAAAGCTTAAAGCAAACCAAGCAGCTGAAGTGGAAATGTCCTACCTGGTTGCAATTTCCCTACCCAAACAGCTACCCAAAGTATCTCAGCTCATCTCAATGGGATCGTTTTATAAATGTAGTAGCAGTCATCACATGAGTGAAAACTGAATTCCGATCACAGAGTTTGGGCTCTGCATTGAGGAGCAAGGAGGATCTGTGATGGATACAGCCCACAGGATCATACTGACAGAGCTCATAGACCTAGAGAAAAAGTTGCCCATGAGGCAATGCTGGCTGTTTTTTCAATTTCCTGGGAGATCTGTGCACACATCATTTATGCAGCTGAGAGTCCGGTCTTAGCAGTATTACTGAGGGTTGAGGAGCTGTCTGTAAGCCACAGGGGACCAGGAGATCCTGCCCGGTGAGGCAGGACAGGGTGTGATCCCACAGGTGTGACCCCTCACAGGAGGGACATGAGCATGTATGCACTGAAGGGGTGAGAATCTTGGTTTATACCCACATGCAATGCTTGGATGTACCCAGATGCACTGTCATGGGGTTTAGCCATGTGTGTCCACATGGACTGGGATAGACGCAAAAAGGATCAAGGGAAGATAAATCTGTACAGGCATCTGCTAGAGACATGTGGGCAAGGAGGACAGGACACAAGATTCTTTAGATACACAGTAATTCATGGGCTGTAACTTGGTAAAAAATTTTAACTGTTTTTAACTGAAGGTCTCTGTTTTATGAAGGAAATTGCTTATTGATCCTGTCTGTCTGCATCATATTCACACTGTGCTATTCATATGCTTAACCTGAAGGGACTCGGAAAGGTTGTTCCTCTCTTCACACGCAACTTGACTTCTGCAGGGAGATGCCACACCTCCACGTGAGGCTGCAGCAAAGGGCTGTGGCTAGGAAGAGTTTGTGAGGTAGGGAACATTACTGTTCCTGGTATTGAAATCCCGGTGGTGCCCATTTGGTGTGCCTTCTTCATATACTCATAATACTACTGGAAGCCAGATAAGAGGTCACAAATTAATTTGGAAATAGATTCAGCAAAAGCATTGTAGGATTCTCTCTGTACCATTACACATGGTCTGCTTATGGGTTTTTTGGGTTTTTTAGTGATGCTTTTGATCTATCTCCTCTTTTGAGACATTGCAGATGTGATTTGTAGTCTTTTACTAGCTGACTGAAATTCAGTGAGGAATGGAGCAGATACTCTGGACCCTCCAGCATTAAATGTCCATTGTGTGGTTTTCAGGGTGGAGACAACAACTAGACTGAAAGAGAACAGTGATCCCTTAAAATTCCTTTTGAAAGCACATGAAGAGATGCAGAATTTGTGGGATAACAATTAGGAACAGAACTAATCGACAAGCCCTTCCTCAATCCCCTCTAAAGTGTTTATGATATTAAAACCGTGCAGTGAGGTACATCACATGACACAGTCACGGTGTTCCCAGTGATAGGACACATTAAAACATGCTGAGCATTACATGAAGTAATGTCAAAGATGTTATTACCTTTATGCTGAGCCAATAAGACTTCAAAGTGGCTCCAGAGGAGTAGGTAGGGTGTAGACTGTCATACATTTCCACAGCAGTGTTTTCAGAACACATCCAGGCTTCAAAGCATTTTGGTGCAACATAAAGCATTTGCTATGGAATGAGGCCACAGGAACCCAAACCAAATGGATGTGATATCACTGAAGCTCTTCCTTATAGGAAAGGTTTGTTTTCTACCTTTCCTTAGTACATATAGAGGACAAGAACTGTGTTCAGCAGCACAGAAACAATACTGTCCTAAGGCCCATTGTGGTCATCCATTAAGAGCCACTTTCAAGAATGCTTTAAAAGCCCTTCTGAAATCCTACCTTCTCCTCTTAAGTATTTTGTAGTGCTTCTGTATTCAGTGAAAAGTTACATTTACTGTGAAAACCTCCACAAACTCCCTGTTACTCAGTGTTTTGTTTGGATGCAAGCTAAAAAAAGGAATTCCAATGCACAGCTCTTAGACAGTCTTGTCATCCGCTTTCCCATTCAAAAAGTCACATGGTTTTGATTGTCCTCCTTAAAGAAAAGTTTCTGGCAATTTTAGTAGTTCAGTAATATCTCACTTTGCAGACAGTATTGCTAGGTTTTGGGATGTGTCAAAATAAAGTCCTAATTTTTTTCATCAAATGTATCACTGTTTCACATGGAGGAGAAAGTGTTGCTTTTCAGTATCTAAACACATGCATAAAATGATTAATCTCAAATTTTCAGAAGTCAGAAGTTAAGAATATGGACTGCATTAATATCCTCTGGAGCTCTTACAATGAATGGAATTCATTATTTATTTTTCATTATTTATGTTGATGGGTTTAAATGGTTCTCCAATATTTCTTAGCTGAATAAAAACCACTTTACCTGTCAAAGATTTACTTTCCTGACTTAACGTTGTAGAAAATAGGTATATAGTATAAATCCCATGGTCAGATCCTCAAAGGTATTTGGATCCCCTACTCCCTCCAATTTTAAAAATGAGTAGAGGCCATGTGATACATTAGGTTCTTAAGCACCAGTATGTGTTTGAATTTAAACACCTTTATGTACTCCAATATCCAAGGCTCCAGGGAAAAAATTGCCAGCTTAGCTAGAAAAGACTTTCAGAACTTCTTTTATGATATTTACAGATAACATTAGGCCTAGTTTAGTATGGAAGGTTGAGGTAGGCTGGGGATGACCCTCTGCACCATCTCTGTGGATGAAATTAAATTGCAGGTGATCCTCCTGGCTGCCCTGAGCTCTGTGCACTGGAGAACATTATTTTGAAGCAAGTTGTGTAATTCCTTACTATAATGGAGTATGTATTGACAAAAGCATTCCTTTCTAACATTTTTCCATTATAAGCCAGTAAAAATAAAAGAATGTCAGAAAAAATAAAGGAGCATACTTGGTGTATTAGGGTCCATTTTAAGTTCTCTTCTTAATTCTCAGGAATAAAACCAAAGTGAGATGAGATTTCCAGTAAAGTACTGGTTTTAATCAGACTTTCATTTTCTTCTATATTAATATGTCCTTGGGTAATTGGGTAAGTATTGTACTTGTCAGCATCCAGAGGCATGGAACACCTGGAGCTGCACAAAGTAAGGCAGATACCACTTAAGCTTCTGGTATATTCTTCTGGAATTCAGTACTGATTCCAAAACTCGGGCACATTTGCAAAAAGCTATTTTTCCTTCTTGACATGTACAAAATTTTTCTGACTTTGTATTAAGATGAAAAAGTCAGATTTTTTTTCCCCAACTTGAGATGTAATTTTAGCGGTTAAGTACTTTCCATACAAATCATCTTTTCCTTTTTCATAAAGAGGATAGAAAACTGAAAGATTACCTTGGACAGAAGAGGCATACCAGGGTTAATATGAATCCCTGTTAGGTCTTATATTCTCTCTTTCACCTCTTTTCCTCACAAGTGCTGTATTCATAATGACATGTGTGAATCCTAGATAGCAAATCATCAGTCTTCCTATGTTTTAACTGGATTTTTTTTTCTGTGCTAAAATTTGATTAATTTACCAAGAGCCTTCAAAACCATTACATAGCCCCACAGCTGTCCCTAAACCCTGATAGCATAACCAGGTACATATGTACATCCCCCAGAACCTGTATGGCATGTTTAGGATGTTTCTATTTAGTAATTTTCTGTTTAATATAGGATCCACTTCCTCTGTGTAGAAAAGCAATTACATAATTAATGGTTACATTCAAACAGAATGGCTCAGGAGAGAA
The DNA here is from genome assembly GCA_026261815.1 of Monarcha castaneiventris obscurior. Classification (NCBI taxonomy): domain Eukaryota; kingdom Metazoa; phylum Chordata; class Aves; order Passeriformes; family Monarchidae; genus Monarcha; species Monarcha castaneiventris. Next base: position 14,416,558 of record JAMPIT010000894.1, read on the forward strand.
GAAAGAATTTTTAGGACAACTGTGTCAGACTGGAAAGGAAGTACGCATCAGTAATTCCCTTTCACATTTGGTACTTCAGCTAGTATTAACTTAAAAGTCCAAATGCAAGTCATTAAGCAAAAAAATGAACAAAATGAAGAGCAACCTTGCAGGGACAGTGATGAACTGAGAATAAGGACATTTGGGTTCAGTTGCGAACTCTTCCCTTGCCAGTATAGCTTTGGGCAGTTTCTTTGTTCCTCAGTTCCTTATCTATTTAATAAGGATATTAATACTCAATTAATTCTATTCCTTGCCTGCATGCCTTTTGAGGGCCTCTTGAAGGTTTTTGTAGTAAAAAGTACTACTTCTGGTATCTGTAGAACTCAGAAAAATAGAGGCCTGCTTTTTGTTGAAGACACAAGAAGAATTAAAGGAGGGAATTGCCATCAGAGAGTCTGTTCTACCATAGACCTGGTGAGAACTGCTGCTCACGGTCAGTAACACGGGGCTATGCAATATGTAGTGATAAAGATGACCCGTGAGAAAGCTTCTAGTTAAAGAACTGACTTGTGGGAGCCAACAAATATTGGGACAGCTATAAAAGACCTAGTGAAAAAAATCACAACAAAACACATCCCTGTTAAAAAAAAAAGTTGCAAAATTTCACTGAGAAAAACAGATAAACAGATAACAGTGCAATTTCTTGTAACAAATGGAAGTCTGATTAAAATGGAAGTCTGATCAGTATTTCCAAACATATTGATTTTTAGAACTTTTCATTTTTTAAAACCATTTCAATTTTTTATCCTGGTTTATGAAAAACACAGGTGCTGATCTGCAGAAATTGCTTGACCAAGAAATATTCTTTCTGTGGACACTTAAACAACAGAACTTTAAGATTCATTTGGGCTTTGTTTTGGATTTTTTGCAGGCCTTTCAAAAATCAGGTTTCTGCTGGATCGTATCAAGAGAGCTCAAGGCATTCTGAGTACAGGAACTGCTTATGTGCCTCATTTTTCTTGACTAGAAATAGTTGCTGTAGGTGTGGAAAATATTTCCACTGCTCAGTATAACTTCCCTGACAATGCAGATGGTTCAAGCTTTAATTCACATTGTTTATCTAAAGAAACAGGTCAATGGACTGAAATGAAATGCAGGTGTTCACAGCATCAAGCCTTTATTGACTAGTACCTTAAATAAAAGGAAATTACTAATTTTACTTGCTTTAGAATTGACAGGGAAAGCCAAATGCAGCTGTTGTGCAAGTTTTTAAACTATTTAAAATTTAAACAAAGTCACTTAAGAGTCTTAAGTCACAGCAAATCTTTGACAGAAATATATGCTAAAGACAATGAACACTGTGTATCATGCAAACCCTCCTCTCTCAAAATAACACACTCTTTAGAAAAGAATCCACTATTCTTGCTATGTATATTATAGAAAGGAAATGAACAAATGAACCTATTACTGCATTAGTGTACTGGATACACATTAAGCTGCTATGCTTGTTTTTTGTAATATTTTTCTTTCTACCATAATGCATAACGTTGTGGAAAAAAAAATCCTATGCAAAAAGGAATTGTTCTTTACAAATGACAATTAATTAAATACTGCTTGTTATGTAATATATCATAATAATACAGACATTTATAAGCATGCAAAATTGCACAGAGAAGTAAAATCCAGGTGATTTTATCCTTCCTATTTCAATATATATCTCTATTCTGTAGGAAGTTTACTAAAATTATGATTTCATATTTTGTTTTTATACCCTAAAGACAAATGTTCCTGGATCAACTAAAGAGCTCAACATCATGTATTAACTAAAAAATGAACATATTTAATGTAGTAAAATGCAGGGTAAGTATCCTTAAAGCTAATAATAGTGAGTATTTTGTAAGATCAGTGATGTTTCAAATGAACCCAGGATGGGTTCCTGGAAAAATTGACAATACCTGGTAGCAATGTTAATATTGTCAGAAAAATAATAAGGCAATGAAGGATTCCAGTAAGACTACACTTCGCTTCAATTCAGAGGCCACTAATAAAGGTAAATTTTTACATACTCTGATAATTTTTCACTAACAATGTGTCTGTACAGTTCCATGATCTTTAAGAATGTAATTAACCTATTTTTCTTGCTCTAATTACAAGGTAAAAGAATCGCATAGGTAAAAAGAAAAATGATTTTGTTTAGAAGGGAAATTCAAATTATGCCTGAAGCTTAATAAATCTGTTGCCATGACAATCAAAGAGCCCAGTCTTATAAAGTCTTTCAGAATTTATTCACATGAGTAGTTCTTACTCACTGTGCTAGTTTTGACCTCTCCCGTTCTGAGTGAGCACCGTAGGAGATGGAGCCCTAAGTCATGGAATAAATGAACTCAATGGACATTTTGTGAACATTTCTAGACATTTTACAAAAGTGGTGCATAGACTGAGGGAAAGATATCTGCATGTTATGAATAATATGGGCAAGGGGGGTTTGATTAATGAGGATGTATTGAATAGTGTGGGACCTGAGCATGATGTAAATGGTATAGAATAAGGAATAGAGAATGTGCTGGGTTTAGCTGGGATAGAGTTAATTTTCTTTCTAGTAATTAGTTTGAGGCTATGTTTGGTGCTAGAAACAGTATTTACAATAGAGATGTTTTATCTCTTGCTGAGCAGAGCTTCCACAGCGCCAAGACCTTTGGTGCCTCTTATCCCACCCCACCAGAGAGTGGGCTGGGGGTGCACAAGGAACTGGGGGGGACACAGTTGGGACAGCTGACCCCAACAGAACCAAGGGATATTCTGTACTATATAGTGTCATATAAAACATGTAAAACAGCATATAAAACAGGGGAAAGACAAAGGAAGAGGGAGAAGGAATGTTCAGAATTATGGCATTTTCTTCCCAAGTAACCATTACACACAATGGAGCCTGGGTTTCCCAAAGGAGGCTGAACACCTGCCTGCCCATGGGAAGTGGTGAATGAATTCCTTGCTTTGCTTTGCGTGGAGGGCGTGTGGCTTTTGCATTACCTATTAAACAGTCTTTGTCTCACCCATGAGTTTTCTCACTTTTACTTTTCTGGTTCTCTCTCCCATCCCACCAGAGGGGAGTGAGCAATCAGCCCTGAGGTGTTTAGTTGCCAGCTGGGGTTAAACAATAACATTCATGCAAGTTGTCCCACTGATTGACACAGAACTGATGATGTGAGAAGAGGTTTGCAATGGGCAACTTGAATTTAGGGTGCAGTCCTTGTTCACATAGAGAGTTGAGGGTATGGCTTCCACAAGTAAGAGGTTCTTTCTGGCAGTGAAGATGACATTTATGGGTTGTGTTGTTGTTCCTCAGTTTTGCTTATTGGTTCTTACACTAGTCACACATTTTTGATAGTAATATACACAAAAATTCTGCTTCAGTGCACAGGTATGTATGTTTTGAACCTTTACTCCTAAAATCAAGGCTGATTCCTCTGTACCCTACTGAAATATTGTCACACTACAATGCGTTTTTTCATCTGTGCTTCCACCTGCGCTGCAGTGATTTGAAGAAGTTGCATTACTATTTTCCCTTTAAAAACAGCCTTATGGAGTCCTTCATCATACAAGGAGGACATATATTGGGAGCTACCACAAAATTACATCTTTTGAATAATATTTAAGCTCTGATTCTTGTTCATGAGTCCTGCTGTGGCCTGCCTTTTGTGCTTTGATTTTATTCATCCTTCCCACCCTGAAAACCTGCTGCCAGGAGCCTGTCATCTCCATACTCAGCGGCACAGTCCGTGACAGCTGCCACACAAACCTGCTCCTGATCTTTTTCCAGCTCCATCAAAAGCAGTCAGATTTCCAAGGGGTTGCCCTCAGAGTGGAGGCAGGCCCTTACTGCAGTTTGCTCAAGAGCCACTCAAGTTTTCCTCTTCCAAACTCAGTGATCAACCAGGATGTGTAAGAAAATACATATATTTCACATCGCCAAAAACCTTTTAGTTCTACTCTAATTTCTGAAATAGAGACCCAAATAATCCAGTCTTCCTGGAAATGAAACCTATTCTTCCAACTCAAGACATTCATTGTGCAATTCCTGATCTGCTCGGCAATTTCTTGACAATGACCCAAAGTATTTGTAAGTCAGGTAGTTAATAACATCTCCTTGCACTCCCCTAGCACTTTTCATCCAGGAAGATGAAACCACGTTACACCTGTTAACAAAAAATATCTTGCAATGCCCACTGAAGATATTTCTAATAATTCTCAACAATCCTCTAATACATAGCAAAATTTACTTCATGTGAGAACAATCCTCTAATACATAGCAAAATTTACTTCATATGAGAACATCCCATACTGGATTTGTTTATTTTATGACCTGGATAATAATTCACAGTGGTCATTTTCGGCTTTCTGATGTGTAAGAGACTCTGTCTCCCACTGTTTCTAAAACACAGCATCCAAGTCTGCACTTCATAGTTGTTTCCCATGGAAACAAAATAAAATAAATCTTTTGTACCTGCCAGTATTGCAGACATTCAAAACCTTTCTGTAGCTTTCATTTATTAAAATAATATAATTCAGGACCATTCTTGTATTGACATAGGATTTCATTTACCTCTCATTTTTGCCTTCTAGTGGTCAGTGCACAACTGAGGTGCAGGGAAGGTATAGAACCATGACCCCAGAGAAACAGACAGAGCAAGAGAAAGAGGAGGCAGGAGGAGGGGAATGGAGGGAGGGAGGGAAAAAGAGAGAGAAATGTCAAAGTGAATTCCTAAACATCCTCTTTAGCATGGAAATATGTACAAAACATATTTCTGCAGATGTTCCAGCTGCACATGTTCCAGTCCAAATGCAAATGACAGCACAGGTGTGCACAAACACACACACACACACAGAGTCACAAAGCGAGGGAGAAAGACAGAAATTATCTTACAAAGCTGCTGCAGTAATCAGGACACTTGCTCCTGAAAACAGCCATGCAAACAAACATTCTTTGTTACCTTTCTACATTTTTTCAATATTCGTTTCACTATTGCTATTATTTTATACCTCTCACCATATCGGAAAGCTGGTTATTAATAAAAGGAAGGAAAAAGGCCTTACCATGCAGTGCATCAGGAAGAGATGAGAAGCACAGAGCATGCTGCAGAGATTAAGCTCAGCATGGCATTCAGATATCCTTTGGAATTGAAGAAAATTGTCCAACCCATTCTTCCTAACAAAGCGGACAAGTTTTCTCTAGGCTTGAATTTTTCACCAGAAGACAGATCCTTACAGTGCATTATATTTTCTTCTTCAGGAGATATATTTCCTCCAGTTAAGTTTCAGCTCTGCAATGCCATTTCCAATCAGATCTAAGAAGTTCTTCATTCCCAGATTCGCGGTGTCATCAGAGGGACTCCAAAGAAAATCAAAGAAAGAAAGAAAGAAAGAAAATAATACCTTACCAAAGCCCTGAAATTACTATACTGAAAAAGAGAAGATATAAAACTCCCACAACACCCCCTCATTTACTCTATTATCTAGGTGTTTCAAAACAATCAGTACTACCTCTTTGGTCTCATGTATGCAGTGCTGATCATTTGTAACAAAGGAAGAGGCAAAAACTTTCCCAATTTACACATGATGCATTTTCATTGCTGCTGCTCAACTGTGTACTACCAAACAACCCTTTTCATCCTGAGGCATCTTTAAAACCATCTGACAAAAACACCAGCTATCCCTTTCCTTTCCCAAAGAACAAGAATATTAGAATTTTTAGAAAAATGTTGGAGAAGGTCTGACAAATAACCCAAAAATACAAATCAGATCTAAAAGCAAAACCCTTGAAGCAGGAGGCTTCTTGAGCAACGAGGTACTTTGCCTGAAGAATTTGGGGACACACGCCTTAAGTACCGTAGGGAAGGAGAAAAGGGGAAAGAACGGTGGCTAGCAGAGTGTTTGGAGAAGATGGGGTGGGACCAAATGGGTGTCAGGCAGGAGTGGGATCCTGAGTCACCCTCAGCCTCCTGCCTGCTCGCTGACAGCAGCTCGGGCTTCCCCTGCACTTTCTGCAAAGCATATTAATTGATTCTGGTTGCTGAGCAACTAACTCTGGGGAGCCACATCGAGGGCTCCGGTTCCAGCACAGCTTCAGCAGCAGCAGCAGAGAGAGGGGATGGTCTCCCTGCCTCTCTCCTCCTCCCGGGATCAGTCACCCTGCCCGCATGTCCTTAGCTGCCCTGCAGGGAAGCTGTGCAAGAAAAAGGAAGAAGCCCCCAGTAGTGCAGCAGGGAGAAGGGGTGGGATGCTCCTCCAGCCTGCACTGCACTGGCAGGACTCGGGAGAGCAGCCCCACTTCACACTGACAGCAACGCCCCTTGCCACCCTGCTTGGGGTGCCTGGGCCAGCGGGGCGGGTAGCCATGGGACACCCAACCAGCTATGTCGACAGGTAGGTGAGTCAGGGTGGTGCAGCTGCCTTCGGAAGAGCAAAGATCATCTGCAAGATGTTGAAATGACAAGAAAGTCTCACAGTTATCACAGAAACATAGAATATCCTGAATAGGAAGGGACCCACAGGGATCATGCAAGTCCAGCTCCTGGCTCTGCACAGGACATCCCCAAGAATCCCACCATGTGCCTGAGAATCTTGTCCAAATGTTTATTGGATTCTGTCAGGCCGATGCTGTGACCACATTTCTGGGAAGCCTGTTCCAGTGCCCAACGACCCTCTGGGTTAAGAACTCCTTCCTAATATCCAATCTAAACCTCATCTGACACAGCTTCATGTCATTTGCTCCGATTCTATGTGACTTTCTAGTTGAACATGTGGCCACTTAAGCTCAGTCCCTGCAATAACAGTAACTATTGCTTATTCCTGAGCTCTTTATCATATTGAACTTCAGACAGAGCAGACATTTGTCTGGCTGAAAGGGTGCACTCTAAACCAGAACCACCATGCAGAGGAATTTCCTAGCTATTTTTGACACTTTGTTTTTGAGACTGCAAAACAGATCTCTCTGACAAAACCTTATAATTGCTTTAACTGACACATTTATGTTCCATGGAAGAGTGAAGTAGCAAAGAGGCCATTTAGTTTTGGTTCACAAAAGAGGTGGGATAACTGAGTAATGGGATCTGGCTCAAATGAGTTTCTCCTAGAGTGCCTCGACTGGTGGCCCAGTAGGAGCAACACAGAGGATTGATGCCAAGGGGATGGACCCTGAACAGGGCCTGACCCCTGCAATTTGTGGCAGGGCTTCCACTGACTTCTCTGGCTCTAGAGTCTGAAAGAACCCCCCAAAACACCACAGTGTCTGAAACAGGATGTTTCTCTTGTGGTGTATAAATCCTTAGTCAGATCGTGGCATTTGTTCAGCACTGACTAAGCTGTCTTTCTGTTGCACAAGTAAGATGTAAGAAATGAAAAGTCCTCGAGATTTCTCTCCCCGTGACCTGGCAGCAAGTGCAACACTAGATCTTGGCCAAACTGCTCACGCATGATTACTGTCAAAGATCTGAGCTAGATCAGCTCTTTATTCTGTTATAGTGATAGGATAAGTTAAAGGGCAAGGCCATGAGAACTGCCTTAGCTTGCAGTCACACAGAAGAATTATCTAATTCTCCCCTTGAAAAACTCCAACCTCTATCTAGTAAGACCTATCTAAGTGGCAAACACCAGGTCTTTGTGAAAAGAACAGTTATCTTAAGGAAGAGAGTAACATTTCTGACAGTATCTTAGCTGCACCACACTCTGCTTTCATGCTTTATAAAGAAAGATCTACAGTTTAGCCTCATTTTCTTAGCAAAGCCAGATGCTTCACGTATATTCAAAGCTCAGGAAGGACCATTAGATCCTGTTAGCAGAGCTGCTGTATGAAGCAGATTACAGAACATATTCAGTTCATCCAACATGTTTATTGATATGAGCATATACTGGGAATTCCTAATCCCCCAAGTACAACATGCAGAGAAAATGGGACCATTTAGACTAAGGGAACCAAGGTGGAGAGATTCCACAAATTCTTACAAAGGAATTATTAGGTCGATGTGAATGTATTTCCTCAAACACATCGTAAAGAAAGATTTCTTTTAGCATGATAAGTTGTAGTTGTTTTATCTTTCCACTATTACTCCTTTACATTCATGCTGGTGCCTATTTTTATCCCCAACAGTACAATCTTTAAAAAGTGTGACAACAAAGTATTAATATTTTAATGTGCTTTGTTTTGTACTTTATTTTTACAAGGCAGAATACCAAACAGTGTTGAAGTTCTCTGTAGTGGAGAAAATATCATTGTAAGTTTTAGGGAAGGGCAGTTGAAGGGCAAAACAATAAAACAAAACAACCATAGAAAGAAAGCAAGTCAATGACAGGTGATTTCAAAATGAAAGCAACCTAGCATGTAAGAAGGAGCTATCAGATTATTAAAAATATTAGGAGAGGTAGGTGTGGAGATGTCGACATTTGTGCAACTTTTTACCATTTTTTTTAGAAAATGTAAATCTGCTTAGATAAAATTCAGTCTCTTACAGAAAGCAAGTACAGTATCTCTCTTTCACTTACACAAGACTTGAATTTAATCACATATAAATGCCTTTTATTATTCATTGAAAAGGCTGACTAATGCATACATTCTATTCCTATTCCATTTTCTATGTCTCTTCTCTCTTCCCACTTTTATATCCTTTCAATAGTAGCATTATCCTCTTTGAGAGAATAGATGTCCTGTGGGCCGAAGGACCAGAGCAAGCTAGGACCCAGTCAGCCCTCATTCCCTGAGGGAATGGTACAGCTGATGTCCCATCAAAACCTGGCAGCACCCTCCATGGTGCCCCCTATTACAGGACCTTGGGCACCAAAATAACGGGGACATGAAACAAGCCATGGCACCAGCTTGGGCAAAAGCCCATTTCTGATCTTAGCCTGTATTGCCAGGACATGATAGTGAGTGAAAGTCCCCAGGGAGACAAATGGGAAGAAAAAAGACACTTCTGTCAATATATTCTAGTCCAGAGTGTAGGTAAGGGCCAAGTGGAAAGATGGCATTTGAAGAAGGCAAGTGGGTGCTGCAGCAAGCACGAAGTGGTGGCCGAGGCCAGAGAAACAGCGCCTGTCTCTGGATGAGTGGATGCCTGTGCTGCAGGGACAGAGGGCAGCTGGGATGGATGGGCTCCTTACTGTGCTGGACAATTGCTCTCCTCTAACCTGAAGCAAAGCAAAGGCCCCATGAGACTTGGAAGGTGGGGACACAGACTGTCAGACATTTAAGAATCTGAAGCAGAAAAAGTCTCTCAGGAATCTCTCCCTGCAAGTCAGGAGCAGGGAAGACCAGAGAGCCAGAAGCAGAGGTGCACCAGCCTTGCTCCTTGTGAGCTCAGACGGCTTCTGCAGTGCCTGTCAGCCGCAGGTGCCTTCCCACAGCACAGTGCAGAGGCCATCCAGTGACACGGGAAACCTCCTCCCCAGCTGCCTGCCACAGCATGGTCCAGACCCTGAAGGAAGATGAAACACCTTGCTTCCCAAAACATTAGCCTTCATCACAGTCACAGTTTAATAATATAAAGACCATTACTTTATTCCTTGCAAGCCGCACCTTTTCCAGTACCTGTGATTTGAGAAGTGAATTAGATTTTTAAATGTGGTATTATATGTAAAGAGTATAGTAATTTAATTAGAAATACAAACGTGTGCCCAGATCATGAAAATTATTTAACATATGAAATAAAAGGTGTAATTCAATTATTAGCCAAAGTTTGATTAAAAACTTGTGAAAATTATTTGCAAGCAAGTGTTCTGGGTATGTTCCTCATTTTGACCTTTCAATATCCTGTGTCACATTTGCAATTCAGTCAATTACACCACAAACAACTGAATTGATTTCTTGCCTTTTTAGTTTAAATGCCATAATACACGCAGGAGAGTCTGAGACTCAGTGAGTGCATTTCCAGATCATCAGCAATTAATTGAAAAATCTAATCATAAGAAATAGACCTTCATTCAAAAAAAAAATCCAAAGCATGACAGAGGATGTACACACAGTTTCATCTATCTGCAGAATATTTAGCATCCCTAACCTCTATTTTTAACATATTTTAAATATAATATTATTGTGATAATTATTTTCCATATCCTATATGACAAGTGGTCTCTTTTTTCTGGTTTCCATCAATGCAAATCAGACGAGGATACCATAGTTGTCAAAAACTCGCAACACTAAGAAAATAGTACATGGTAAGTAAATGGTAAGTAAAGTCAATAAAATGAAAAACATTTAAGATTTGTTATTCTCTTTCTTTCTAAATAAATGCTGCTTTACTACAACTTAACTGCCAACTGACTAAAGAATGATAAAAGGTTATAGCTTGTGTTTGATAATTGTCGAGTTTGTTTATACTTTCACAACTTGGTCTGAAACAAATATTATTGGATCTGACTTGTACTTCATTTATGGAAAAGGAAACCTCCTACATTCACTGATTTCAATGAAGTTACCCTTAATCAGTGTAGCCAATACAATTGATGCAGTACTAATTTTTTGTTCATTGAAGAGTTAGCTTCAGTTTAAATTTGTTATGTGCCAGCAATATAGCACTGTTTCCTTACATCACCCTAGCACTAAAAATAGCATTTCAATACAGCTGTATCAAAAATGTATGCACAAAAATGTGACTACCTGGCTAGTAGCACAGCCATTTTCACTGCAGAAAATATATACACTAAGCATCTTTTTTTCTTTAGAAAAAGAAAACCTGTTTTGAAATAAACTTCTTAGGATAAAATCAAAGTACAAATGAATGATTTCAACCCATTTAAAAATTGATATCTTGACCTAGACTTCCATTTTGTATATGCAATATACAGTGGCAGTTGTATTTTTGGGGGAAAGTCATTGATATTGAAAACACAAGTTAGATGTCAAAATAGAGAGTTTTATTCTAATCCTCTGAAACAGGTAGAAAAATGCTCCCTGATTTTTATGGGAGGATGACTGAGCTGTGATCTTAGGAGACTCCTCCAGTCTCAGACAGAAACTGCTTCGCCTGTTGCACCAAATAGAGGCAGACTTGCCCCTTTAATGCTGCTGAAACGGACTAGTTCTGTGCTTACATTGAACCACTCCAGAAGACAAGTACTATTTTCTGAGAGACGATGAAGTGTTTGCAGTGTCTATGTTCAAAGTGGAATCTCATTAGAAAAGCAGTAATCTTGCTGTACAGCCGTGTAGTAAGATAGGACATGCAACGCATGAATTCATTGAATCCCAAGGGTGATCATCTGTCTGAAATTCTTTTCTAGATAAGCATGTTCACACGTGGCAAAAAAAGCTCCCAAGCAGCAATAGTTATTACTGCTGAATAAATATTCACATTATTTCTCAAAAGGCAATATACCCACTGGGCAAAAAAATAATAGTATGCTAATGAAGGATTAGACAGACATGGGCTAAATTAGTCCTACTACAGTTCTGTTAAGCTCTTGGGTGTGTATTACATGACATTACTATTTAATACCATAGAACAAAAATTTCTCTCTCTCTCCCCTCTTTTTTTTTTCCTTCTTTTTTCCCCTTTCTTGTGTCTTTTATTTTTTGTGTGGTTTTTGGTTTTATTTTCCTTTAGTAAAAGAGGTGGAGGTTTCCTTTCCTGGGTTAACTTCCAAGCATTAAGAAAAGTAACATAACCTGAATATTTATATGATTCACACCTAAACCTCTTAATTACTACATAGGATGTTGCTGGAATTAATATTGCATAGCAGCGAAAGTAGTCCTAAACATTATTCAAAACTCCAAAATATACAGTATGGGTGTTGTCATGATAATGCACAGTATTTGAATGAATGCACCTTGAGGAATTTGACAGAAGCCAGATTTAAGTAACTGCTGGCATTTCTATTCTGAATACAGCTGATCTCCAGAATACCAGTATTCTGACTGGTAAAACCACTCAAATGCCTGTTCATTCTTTGCTTCACAAAAGACTCAGCAGCCAGTTTGGTTTTCTTTTTGCCACTAGCAGAGGTGTCTTTGTAAGCATCTTTCTGGTGAAAGTCACTGGGAGCAGCTCAGAAAGTCTCTCAAGTTTAACAGAGAGTTCCCCTTAGCTAGTGGGGGGAAAATCTCCATCAGCAATCCTCTGCCAGGCTCTTTAATTCCTTCCTAAATAGTCACTCCATTGATTGGTATTTTGAAAATTTTACTGATGAATAAGGTCCTGGTATTCAGAAGGATTGCACAGAGCTAAACGATACCAGCAAAATACACAAATATAGATCCACAAGGTACTCTGAGCTATCGCCTCTTATAAAGAAAAACCAGCAAAACAAGACAAATCAAAACCAGCCTGAACATGTTAACTCTTTGTGATATATCTATTTCTTAAACATCCCAACTGCTTTCAGGCTTTTCCTTGGAGCTGGTGTCTGTTTAATTAATTAATCACAGTATTTGCACATCTTGAATGGTTTGTTTTAATGTCTCACTCCCTTCTGTGGATTTCTCTGCTGTGAGATTTTAATGAGAGCCATTTCTCATGTTTTTATGCAGAATTATTATACGGAGGAGAAAGTGATAATAACTCAGTCTTCTGTTAATTACACTTCTAATTATTCTTAGAAGTTTATTTATAATTGTGTCTGCCAGCAGGATTTGTTTAAATTATCACAGCCAGATTGGAAATGGAGCTTAAATTAATTCTTTCTGTAAACAACCATATTTTAAAACAAGCAAACAAGAAGTACTAATATTTATTTTTAACTCAAAATACTTGCTTCTCTGACAGTCATTCTTGTAAACAAAAATCTTAGAGAATCATGTAAAAATTTTGCCCTTCAATACTAATAATATAGACGGTAGAAAATGTTCTCAGAGGACGTAAAAAAAACTTAATTAAGACAAAACCTATTTATGGTCAAAAGTTTTTCTTTTTTTTTCTAAATGGTAATAAGGGCTTTTATGTTAAAAGTCTTCAAACAGGAAGCCTCACCTCTAGAGGCACAGCAGTGCCATTACTCAAAGAGAATAAGTGTTCTTTCAAGGGTGAAAAGGAAAGAAATATCTATTTTTGATGCTGTTACATTCCCACTTGCAAGCTAGAAAACCCCTTGTTTACCATAGTATTTCCACAACAATGCAGACCTCATCTGAAAAGTAAGCTGCCCAAAGATCTCAGTTCAGGAAATCCTGTTTTCAGGGAAAAACTGTTCGACAAAAATAATCTTTAGAAAGCAAAGTCCTATACATATTATTTCATTTTTCATATAAAATAACATTATTTTTACCAGAGTAATCAATCTAGAAGTAATTATAGGACGACTGAAAGAGATTTAAAAATGAACATTTCAGTATGCACAGATGATTGAAATACACATTCTCTTCCAATAGTATTAAATGTATAAAATTTAGGGATTAATTTGGAGTGAGATTCATGTCTTGGCTTTGGAAAGAAATAATAGCTATTGTATAGGTAATGAATTTGTAACCTGACAGACAGAAAACGACAATGTACAATACTGCATGCTTAAGATCTAGAGACAAACAGTTTGCCTTCATATTGAACATGCTTCCCTTCGACACCGGTCCCCTGCAAGCCCCTGCTCCCTCACCAAAATGAGCCCTGGAAGAGAAGCCTGTGACACTTACCTGTTTGCCTTCAGAAGATGAAGAAGTTTAAAGCATCAAAGTTCTCGTAACGATCAGCCACTAGCACTTAGCTTATGTGGAAATAATTACATTCTTCCATCTTTTAGCTTTCTCAGTAAGTGAAAGCTGGTGATGGATGCCAGCAGCCTTGTTAAAATATCACTGTAATCCGTTCAAGCTCTGGAGATTGCTTAGAAAACCAAGTCATAAACATGCAGTGTCTCTAGCTTCACAAGCAGCTCAGCATTTTCCAAGCGTGTACACGTCTTCCTTTTCCAATACTGTACTTCACAGAGCACTTTACCTATCTTCATTTGGGTAGAAAGAACACAGTTGTTTAAAGTAAATCCTATGTGAACAGAGATGTTCTACGTGTTTGTTTTCTCACATCAAATAGTTATTATTTTAGGAAAGAAGACACCCGTTACATTTTTTGGTTGCTGCTGTTTCCTCATCAAGAAAAAAAGAATAAAAAAAAGCTTCAAATAGAGAAGCAAGAAGCAAAGAAGAGGATACAGCAGTTCAAGAAGCAGCAGGCAAGGTTGGGTGTCTTGTGATTGCTTTGAGTTAATACTCCTCAGGGGGAGATGAAAAAAGCACAAATACAGCAAAATCTGTCTTACAGAGTAAAAATCTGTTGTATAAGCCAGTCTCTGGCAAAGTAAAACAGCATGTGCATTTACTCCATTAATTTCTAGCATGCCAGAGTGCAAAGGAAATTGGTAGCTTTCTGTTTATTAACAGCAAACAGGTAGGAAGGAGGAAAGCAAATTCAGTATATGTAACTACTGTAATTGTTTCTGCTCTCCTGAGAAATGTATCAGATCTATTGAGGCTGTGTATGTGAAAGCAGTATTTATCAGTACCAAAGAAAATTTTGTCATTATCAATTTTTTTTGAAGCATATGTGGAGGATGAACAATTAAGAATGCTGCATCCCCTAGATGCAAACAGCACATTCGTGGCTGGTCTTTCTATAGCTTAAACATAACAGGTCTTTGGCTCGCTGGAAAATATGACTATGAGGACTCTTACAAGAATCGTTAGGGCTGAACACTTTGGAGTAACTGACCCAGTTACTGGCACCAAGCAATGGGAACTTCAGCCTAAAAACCTTAATTCAAATCTCACTGAAGCCCATGAAAATAGATTTTGAGAGGCTGTGGATGAGGACCTTTGCCAGCTGGCTGCTGTGTCCCTGGGCATCAAAACACAGCTAGATCACAAAGTCACCAAAAACAACTTGGAAGGAGCTGGTTGAAACCCTGCTCTGACCTGAAGTTGTCCTGGATGTGACAGTGTGATGCTGGGTCTGAATCTGCTCAGATAATATATGCAGCACAAACACATGCCTGTTCCCTTCAGGGCCAAAAAGAAAACAGTCCATTTATTTGTCTGATGAGCCCAGTCACAGACCAAAATGCCACTGAGCCAAATGCTATTCAAGCATAAAACAAAGAAACTCCTCAGCTGCATGAATTTAGTGTCCAGCTGTCACCTTTCATACTTTCCACACATACCACCCACCTGCCGCACCACCAAATCTTGCAGAACACGGTGTTTTTGACTTTAAAGCTTTCTAGCTATTAACCCTGCCGTACTTTGGGTCATTTTTCCCCTTAGCAGAGCTTGATCTAGCCCTTTCCAATCAGTGTAAACATCATATTTTGGAAAAAAAAAATTAACCCCTCTTTCCACTATCCCTGTTGTTAGAGAGGCTGGAGTCAAAGTGTATCTGTGTGATACACTGGAAATACAAAAAATGGGGAAAAGAAACAGAGCCGTGTTTCATATTTTCTGGGGAACTGCACATGCCAGATACAGCAAATACCACATCCCTGGCACAGAACAACTCATCGATAGCTCAGGACTTTGCCTCAAAATGCTGTAGCACTTAGTTTGCATATTCTTTTCTTTTCCATAGTCACAATTCTGCATTTTGCTGCAATCTGAGTATTCTGGGCTTACATGTTCATGAAAAACTACCTTCCATTTGAGGGAGCTTTGGCTGCTGATCCTGTAGGGGAAGCATTTGCTCTTATATCCCTAAGCATTAGATATGCTAACGACTCCCTTTCTATATCTGATACCCAGGTGGAAGGCAAATACTCTTTCTAGATGCACAGCAACACCACTGACCCTGGAAAAGCCACAGATAGGAAGGTGAGAACAAGAGTTTTTTGAGCATTGCAGAGAAAATCCCTGCCCATGGCCCAGTCCAGCAACTTTCAGTGACATCTTGAGTTGTATCAACTCCATTCAGACCCTACTAAGTCCCTAAGAAAATTTCCCTCTTCCTTGTCAGCTTTGCAATTTTGTTGGGTGTTTGAGCCTTCCCACTGGCACAGGGCTGCTTTCCAGAGTACCACACACAGCACCTCAGTGATGAAGAGGCAGTAAAGCAGCAATTGCATCATCTAATGACCACATGCAAGCAAACAACACTTCCACCCACAGAGAAACTGCCACTGGTGCAGCGTGCAGTGCTTTTTGCACGCCCGCATACACTGGGCTGAAACCACAGAGGAAGGCCTGCTCCATCACTGCCACTGCAATCAAGTCTCTGGTGTCATATGGCAGAAATCTCAATGCACATCCTATTTTCAACTCACAGTTGACTTCTAAATATGCTTGCAATGCATTGTGTATTTTTAGCATGCCCAAGGCTCCTATTTTGGGCCACCAGCCTGAGAAATCTTTGAAGAGGTCTGATGTTGAACGAACTTTTGAAAGACTGGTGTATTTTAACATTGGGCAGCAGGACAAAAAAAAATTAGAAAGACAGATATAAGATATCAGTAGCTTCTTCCAGAAACAGAGGTCAGTGGCCATGAAATTTGTCACTATCTTGTTAAGCATCTAGGACTTCAGTGTTTTGACACTAGAAAGTGCACCTGCCTCTGGTAATTATTTTGAATGTCTGAATTATCCCTCTTCCATCAGATACAATAATCTTTGTGCAAAGATATTTGCCTTATATTCTTTACAAAATACTTCCAGCACTCAAAGATACATTTTGAGAATAGAGGTCAATGTGTGTATGTCCCAAAGGTAGGATATTAATAACACTGGAGGATCTATAGTTTTCCATGAGACATGGCATTTCAGCTACTGACTGTAAAAAATTGAATTTGTTCCAAGGGTTGTTTTTGCATGGGAAGGTGACACTACCCTTGCAGAGGACTTATGGGTATTCCCCTCTCATCCTGGGAGAGTATGACTGTCCCAGGAAGGACTCTGAGCATCTTCAGTGCTTTTTGAAGGTCAGAAGGGACTGAGTAAGTGTATATAAGCTCCTCAAGGAGCCAGGATCCTAACAAGCATAATATAATGCTGTATTGTGTCATCTGGATTCTCTTGTATACTATTCTAGCATGATAAAAGCCTTTGACAGACTGGGTTCAATTAATTTTATGAAATACATGCATCTCCCTGAGCACCAAAGACCTCCAAATATTCTTTTTCTTTGTATCCTGTTCAGAGAATCCTCATCAAAGCAATTCTTTCTCTGCATCTTAGCAAGATTTTTCACTAAATAATATATCCCGTACAATTTCCTTGGTGAAATGTAATCAAATGGTAAAACAGTCCCAAGACCAAAAAGAAAATACTGAAAAACATAACTACTGAAGGTTAGCACTGTCCAGGGTGCAAAGTCTTGTTAGAAGGAACAATAAACAAGAAACACAAAGATAAACAGAGGTGGAAACTGGTGTTTTTAACAATAACATTACTTTTATTTCTAGCCAGAAACATAAATCCTGATGCACTCTGTGCATATCCATATTCATATCTGGAATAAATTTATTTGTGCTCAAAGAAGAAGTCCCAATACATGAGATTGAGGAAGTTGAGTCTGAAGCTCAGGGTTCAACTGTGGCTTAAGTTCATCCATATTTTAAAATAAAAATCTGTGATAATTTGTGATCACGTCTACTTGCAGCAGCAGCAGCAGCAGCAAGAAATTAAAGAGCTGTGTTTAATTTTGATTAAGCTCAAACAGTCCTTTTATGTCAGATATGAAATCAGTTCTAGCACTGCAGAGCTGGACAGGCTGCTCTTGGGCTATCTGGTGTTCCCTGTAAGAGAGTAGAGCCTGTATTTAAACATATCTATATCATGCCAACACGTGTCAACATGAATCTAAACTGACAACTTTTTATTTACTCTCTTGTGCTCAGTATAAGTGCCCAAATATCTAAGTCAAGCTTGAGAAAGAAGCAGAATTTTTTTCATGGTTCAGAGACAGAAACCCTTTACCAAAGGAAAATTATTCTGGTCTTTCAGCTGCACTAAGAGAAGGTTACAACACATTCCTTTCAGACATCATGCATGTGATGAATGGGGAAATACTGCAATAAACTACCAGGATATATCGATATAATGCCTTTTTTTTCCTCAGACTTTCATGAACTCCACAGGGTCCAGAAGTACATTACACTCTGAAGTGAGCTAAGTCCATTAGCTCTTCAAAAAAAAGTTCTAAACTGCTCAATCACCCCTCAGAACCCTGAAAACAAAAGATAAATTACAAAATGGAGGTGAAACAGAAAGAGGATGATTGAAGGCCAACTCAAGGATAAAAGTAGTGGTGGATGCCTAAGAGCAGGGCTAAAAAAATAGACATGTCAGGGGGAAAAAAGATCTATGGGAAGAGAGTTAGAGAGAACAGAGGTATAGGTTGAAGAGGGAAATGTATGACAGCATTGAAACTCATGTAAAAAGGACAAAAGTGTGAAGCACACAGCCTGGGATCCCGAATTCATGTAAGAAGGCAGAAGATTCCCCGAACTGCAGTTTGATCTTGTAATGGAATTAACTGTCTAGCTCAAATTCTCTTCTGATTTACTCTCCAGGATCCAATCCTTGGAAAGAATTGGGAAAAAAAAAAAAAGCCATCATTATTTTGATTTTTCGTATTTTTAAACAGGTTTATCCAGTCTTTCTGCACTAAGATTTTACTAAGATTTCTTACTGAGGGCAATTCTTCCAGTTCTTCTGTGTTTTCTACATGTTGCATACGTGCCTGAGATCTAGATACCTAGAACCAAACTACTTTCTCACCGAGGACTGGGTCAAGTTCTTGAAATCTGAGCTGGAGCAGTTTCAGAAAATACTGCCTCACCCTTTCAATGCCATTTGCAAATTAAAAGTCACCACCAACAAGCTGCCAAAGCTCAAAAGTATGGAAAAGTTGAGCGTGGTAGCTTTTTAACTTCTTTTGACTATATAACCACACTGGTTATATTCCTGTGCTTCAGTTTTAATATCATGCATTATTTTCCACCAAGTGCTATTCTTTTGAGGCCTTATGAGTGTAAGCACTGTCCAACTAGAATCCCAAAGGGATCACAACCATGGGTGTAATGGCAACGAGTATGGAACTATTATATTTTACAAATATAAGCTTATAGGTTAATTCAGGTAGGAAGGAACCTCAGGAAGTCAATGTTTGACTCTGACCCAGTTTTGCCTGCTTGTCAGAAGTACCCAGCTTGCTCCCAAACTTATCTGTAAGTGAATATTTTTACTTTTGCACATCCTGAACAGATGGGAAAGACTTTGTTTTATTTCTTCTCAATTTTTCTTTGACTGCATTCCTTCAGGAAAAGACAGTGCTTAAGTATTATGAATATATTACAATCATTCTCACTGCATGCTAGACTGTAAGGTTCATAAAACAAAAATAAATGAACCACAGATATCTTATGTGAGTTTCTGTCTTGATTCATGCATTGCATGAGGAAGATTTTTGGAGTTGTGAATTAAATATCACATATGGAAGATTCAGCCCAGTCATCCATTCATAGAACATTTGCACTATAGAGTCCCTGTGACCAGTTCTTTCTCCTGAGCACTTCAAAGAGTCCACGCAGTGACATTTTTTAAACTTTGTTTGAACAAAAAGAATGTTTGCATCTCATGTGACTCATTAACTCTACAGAGCCATAATGTATCAATCGAGCTACATATAAAGAGGAATATAATAGCACAATGAGTCTGCAGTCCTATTTCTAATTAACATGGCTTAACTAGACACAATGAGCAATCTCACTGTGTAAGCACACTCCTGTGACTGTCATATAAAAAATACTCTGGAAAGGTTCAAAGGATTTCAGTCCAAAAACCTGGTTATTTTTTCCATCATCACAACTCAATTTCATTTCAACTTACAGCTTTTGAAGTGAACAGTCAAGAACAGTACTGGAAGATGAGGGCCAGTATCATCATAACCCATATGCAAAACAGACATGACATTTACTTCCCACAAAAAGACACTCTGATGTTTTCATTATAGTTAATAAAATGCCTTGCAATCCACACATGGAAAACAGTCTGAAGTCAAACAGTTCTATTCATAAGAAAGTTTTTGCTTTTCAGTCCACAGACTGCCACTGATTTGTTTTGCTCCTTCTTTTTCCTAGAGAATATTCTGTTGTTTGGTCTTTGGTTTGGACTTTTATCCTCATCCTTGGAATTGCACTGGGTTTTGGCACAATGCTTTGCACATTTGCCATACTGAATTTTAAAGAGCCCTGCCATTTCATGAAGTCAGGAAGCAAAATTTCAGTTTTGGAAGTGCTAGTACTATATACAGTACAAAATAGGGGGTTCTAGGTCTGCAAACTCACAATCTTCACTGAAAAGTAATACTACTTGACTCTAGTCTACCAGATTTTTTTTAATAGTTATTCTGTTTTTTTAGTATCTCTTATGTTTATCCAAGAAAAACAAAATCAGAGACTTAAGCAAGGAATAAATAGTACCCAGGCATCCATACCTGTACTGTCCCAGCACTTTGTCAGGAGCAGATATTCTGAATCTTCTGTCCTGAGGCATTAAAGCAAAGGTCATGGTAACTTGTGCTCATGAAAGATCGTGTGCTTTTCCCATAAGCTTCAGGTGACAAATGCAGAACCTTGGACAAAATCCAACTCAGGAAATTGCCTTCTAATTACATAAAATTATTTCTACAGTTTAAATTGAGTAATGTATTTTTCTCTGCACTCCATCTTAAGCTCTTGTTGTTGGGCAGCCTTTAGTAACATGAACATTTTACACGAGAGTTGTTTTGAATTCTAAATACTCCTAAATAGTTAAATTTCATGAAATATTTTAGCAACTGGTTTCAAAGGAGCCATAAAAGCTCAGGCTTTTCTATTGCCATTTTATGTTGAAGAATTAACTTCTTGTGCTAACACAGCATTTTCCTAAATTCTGTACTTAACTTCACAGTTGGTAATTTCTTATTCTTTTTATGTATTTTTCTCCTACATATGTTGGAAAATAACTTCTTTTATAAGCTGTCTTGTTAGAGTCTGATTGGGAATTCTTAACATATGGAAAGAAAAAACTTGTTTCTTTGCTTTTAGCATAGCAGACCTAATGAAAAGTATGTTTTTAGCTGTTTACCATTAAACTGAATTAGTTAGAGATAGACAATGGTCAAAGGCTAGACACTTTCAGCTGCCTGAAAATGTAAGCAGAGTCGCTGAATTAGCTTGTAATGCTATTATGAGCCTGAAATCTACGGGAAACATTAGGACTAAGGTTCTGTGAATATTACGGCTGAAGGTTTTGGAAAAACTTAACTCAGCAAAGATACCAGAGACCATGCTCCAGGCTTGCTGTCCCACAATAATCTCCCAGCTGAACATTATTTGCCTCTCTCCAACAGCAGCCTCTGGGCAGAGACCCCTTCTGAGGAGGCCCCACGTCTCTGCCTGCTCTGTTCCAGTAGCTTGAACAGGGTGAGGTCTACAATTAGTGGAGGGAGGATTGGCTGTCTTAGTGCACAAGGAGTGTCACACTAAATCATTTTTAATGGGTTTTGTTTTGCAGACACATGCGTAGACCTGTTGGAAAACTCAAACAGTTCAGTAAACGTTGAATGACTTTGTCCTAGAAGATGTATGTTTAAAGGCTACATCTTTTTGTAAAAACATAATCCCCACACTTCACTTGTGAGTTTTCCTCTGTATTATAACACCTAATACTGGATGAAAAATATATTTATATTCTATTATGAAAACTTATCTCCTGTGATAACATAGCCTGTAAAGTTCTTCTTGTCTACATAGGCTTATTTCCTTCTAACTGCACATATTTTTTCTGCAGTCAGTTTTAGATAATCATATTATTCTCTGCTAAGTTTTTCAAATGATATATCGAGTACTTATTTTATCGAACAGCTGCCACCAAATAGTCTTAAAACGGAAGATTAAGATCCTCAAAGTCAGTCAGTGAAAGCATTATAATTGCATATACAATCTTAATACAACCATGAGTGTAGCAGTTTTGAATGCTATTTGCATATACTACTTCCTCAGTATAGGATCTCCTTATGATCTTAAAAATATACGTAAAACTCAGCAGAAAAATAAAGACCAGGTAGTATTTTCACAGATAAATTATGGTAAATGGAAAAATGTTTGTCCATGTCTTTTGAAATCCCATATAATTAACAAATTACAGCTTCTAATATGTGCAAGTGAGGTTGGGGTGGAGGGAGGAAGGGAGAGCTGGAGGGGTCATGGGATAATAACCATAATTTAGAGAATTGATAATCTATGAGGAAGGTGCCATTTACTAGAAAACATCAGCCCATAAATGCAACCCTAGTACAATACACAGTAAGTTACTTGGTCAACAGTCTCCTTTAAGGTTATCAGGAAGTGTAATATTCTGCGTGTTCACACATTCTTTCAATAATCTTCTATATCCAAGTTTGGGGGTTTTTTTCTTTGCAACTTTAATGGTCTTCTAATACTGTTTTGTGTTGTTTTGTTTTGTAATTTAATGTATTATACGCACACTCATGAAGAGAACCAACTAAGAATATTTTCACAAAAATATATTTTGTTTCATAGAGTGAAGAATAATTTGTATGAACACATACCAAGAACAAATACCTAGTTCTGTAATTTATTTCATCTCTGACATGGTATTTCTCTTTCTAAAATCTACTCTACAAACTTTTCCCAACCAATTCTCATAAAGTGCAGTACCATTGCATGGGTGATCATTATTAAGTTTTATTTCTGATTTAAACTGTTTCAAGCTGAACAAAATAAAGCAAATTCTTTTCTCATTTATACTGTGTTGCAAAATTTTCTTAATAAGTTAGTATTGAGCAGAATTCCACAAAGATTTTGTGATAAAATCCAGAACAAGGAGAGAACCCTCACACATGTCAAATTTGCAGAAATGTTTCCTCCAATATGCCCATTTCTTAGAATGCTGTTCATCTCACAAACCTTACGCTTTCAAGTACATAAATATCAGAAATGACAGTGGTATTCATAACAAATAATGTAGATATTTTTCCACTTTTTGTTTTGTTATCTTTTTTGTTTCAACTTTGTCCTCCAGCAAGTTACTTAAAACTTCAACTTTTTCTGCTCTAAGAACTTATTTATTCTTGTCTCTCCTTGGTGAAGTTATAGGGCTAATTTATATGCAGCAAACACATAAAAATTCTACAAGAATCTGCATAAATATTTCTCTATCCTTTCATGCAATATTTCATTGTTACAGTACTTGATTTCTCTACAGTTTTAGCAGAATACATGCTCTATACCTCTTAATAAATCATAAGAGAATACCTATTAGATAAGAAGAAAGAAAAGTTAAAAATGCTGATATGAGTTTCCTATATCAAAAAAATTATTTTTCCTATAGAAAAGGAAAAAAAAGGAATAGCTCCTAAAAAAAAAAACAAACCTCTATCAATCTAACAGTTTTAGAGTTCATATTATGCATAGCCTAACTCAACACACAGCAGAGATGCCTTGCCCATCAACAACTGGAAAGCTCTGTGGTTTTCCATCAGAAGGGCATGTTACAAAGAATAAGGCAACAAGCAAATTTCGTCTTAGCAGTTTTGTCAGCCTATGCTTGAGGAAATTATAGCAAATAAATCATTTTTTTTTCCTCTAGTCTGGTATTTCCCATGCTCTCAAAAATTATTATAAAGGGTTTTTTAGGTTTTTGCATTTAAATAAAAAAATTATAATTCCTCAATTTAAGGAAATATATGAACTTCTAAATTATTGTAAAGTAGGGCAGATGCACCAAAAGCACTTTTAGAATGGTGACTTTTAGTTTTCCTGTTTCAGCATTAAAATTTAGAGACAAAATTCTGTTCTATTTTCCTCTAGTGACTACTTTCATTGGAATAGAATTTCATTCAGATTTATTGTGAAGTAGCAGAATGGGAGATGACCCCTTAAGGCAGTCACTCATTTCTCTTGTAGCAAATTATGTAATTCCTGAGTTTGATTTCCAGTGCACATGAGGTATAAGATATGCTTTAGTTAAAAAGAACAGGGATGAGGATCTAACACAGAGAATGTCTTTATTCAAGTGCTCTAAAATGGAACTTCTGAAGATGTTTTCAGTTTTGGTATCTGCTGCTCTCGGAACATGTTTCTTGAGATCAACTGCTGTGAATTCAAGTGAGACCATTTTTCTCCAGTTAGGACAAGTTTTAAATAGTATGACTCAATTACTTCCACATAAAAAGGTGAATGCCTATTTGAGACACACTTCTGCCTATCTGGGGTGATGCTTTTGCAGGTATTGGAAATTTTGCTCCAGTTTTATGACCTTTGGGAAATTTTCCTTATTTTTTCATTCTTTGCTGTTGGGAATTTTTGTCTCTGAGTAGAAGAGTAATAAAACCCGAATTCTAAGAACAGCATTGCCAGAATTTTCTGCCCACCCCTTTTTCTTCTTATTATACTCCCAAATTTTAT
The DNA here is from genome assembly GCA_026261815.1 of Monarcha castaneiventris obscurior. Lineage (NCBI taxonomy): Eukaryota > Metazoa > Chordata > Aves > Passeriformes > Monarchidae > Monarcha > Monarcha castaneiventris. The sequence goes on from JAMPIT010000894.1 coordinate 14,440,912, forward strand.
TAAACTAAAAATTTAAAAAAGCAACAGTGCAGGGAAAAATTTTTACAAGAAAGCAAAGAGGTTTTTTTTTCTTTTTTGACTGCAAGAAGAAACATTTAGCAATTCCCACAAGGAGTAATACAAGGCAACATGAGTAATTATGTGTTCAGGCCTACTGTCATTACTAAAGATAATCTCTTGTATTCCTTGAGAAATATTTTTGACATCAGATCATTGAATTTAATGAAAGAATCTTCATCTATAATTCTTTGCACAAACCCATGATGCTGTGCAAACCCACAAGCCCGGACACCAGCACTGAGTGTGAATACCTTTTTCAAAGCCGTGGTAAGATGTGGCTGATTCCTAGGTCATCCTTTCCATGTGTTTCCGAGACTTCCAGTCAACAGATCACTTTAAGCCATAAAATATTCTCCCTGGCACAATGCTTTTTTTTTCCCAGAAAATTTATTTGAAACTGTAAAAAGGTAATATAGAACTAAACAAACCTTTGCACAACTTAGTAGACCTTTCCTGATCACATTTGAGACCCAGAAGACACAACTGATTGATCTCTCTAGGTATTATGACTCTAATCACTGTGACTAGATAATCTTTCCCCGTTAGCTAAATGTGTTAAATCAGAGCTAAAGCATTAGTAAGTCAGTTATGTAGGTTTTTCTTGGTTTCTTTTGGTTTTGTACTAACCAGGAAACAGTACTCCAGGTTGGACAAAGAATTTTCCATCTTTCCAACCCTCACTGCATTAGGTTTGCCTACAGCCCTAATACATCTTCAGCTACCAGTGAACAAAAACATGATGTATCCACATGCATCTTTGCCTGTCTCTTGTCAGGTGCTCCACTGAAAACAGAATTATAGGAAGTACTTAACAGAAGACCCTTTTGTAGTGAACCCATTATCTTCTGAAATGTCTTTATTTCAGTGCAACTGCCTTTCCATTCACTTGATTTGTATTTCCTGTCACAGTCTAAGGAACTTCTATATTATTTTCATTTCATAAATCCATCATATGAGATAGGTTTAAGAAAGTCAATAATATTATATTTTTTTCTCCATTCATCTTGAGAAAGAACATTTTTTTGAACCTCTACATTAATGATGAAAAATTGACTGCAGTTTTGCAGAAGAACTTACTTATTAAAATCTGAATTAATCATATAAAAGGGAAATCCTCATTGCCCACAAGATCTGAAAAGTGATTTTCTTTTTACTGGGTTTTGTCTTTGCTCTCACAGTCTTGTTTATTTTTCTCTGCAATAATACTACTTCTGGTCTATGAACTACCCTGGCTATAACATTTAAATAATTACATGGGTCAGAAAATATGTCCAAATGTTTTGTGATTTCCTAAATTCAAATAAAAACTTAACTTCAGATTTTAACAAAATACATATCTTTTTGTTTATTTTCAAGGGGAAAATATAGGTCATCTTCTGCTTAAGAAACCATATTGAAATAATGAGATTTATACCAACAGATAATTTGACTCAGAAGGTACCAGACTTTGAATGCTTCAATACTGCCTAATTTAATTATTTAGCAGACATAAGTCTATATATCTTGTTCAGCTCTCACTGAAAAATAAAACAAAGGACATGTTCTCTGTGTATCAAGGATAACGGATATTATTCTGAATCCCAGGTTATGTAGGAATAGAAACCTGCTAAAATGTTGAAGGTAAAAGGATGTTGTCATGTTTTGGGTTTGATTACAGAGATAAGGTGGATGATGCATTTTCTGGCAACCAGCAAAAATATTAAGAACACACGACAGGTTTGAGGTGGACTCTTTCATCATCCAGACCACTTGGAAAGGAGAGAAACAGGAACTTATTGGTAACAAAGTCTTATGGTGACATATCCATTTCTACAAATGCTAAAGAAAGCAAGTAAAGGAAAGGGCCTCTGACTGTGTTTCTGGCCAGCCTGGAAGAACAGGTTGAGATTGTGCAGATGCAAAGCAACCTGTCAGAGTGACCATGAAATAGATGACAGAATTAACAAGCCTCAGACGGTTAGAAGGGAGAACACAAACATCATAAATCATGGAGCTTAGGACAGCAGAGTGCAATAAACACTTAGAGGTGGAAGTGCTAGATTTTTACATAATGTCAGTAAAAAGGGGAATAGGAATTGGAGAGAAATGGTAGTGCTGTTAAAACAAACAAAAGGAGCAAAAAAGGACAACTCATAGGAACAAAATATCCTGAACTAGAGTGTCAGCAGCCTGGGAATAAAATGAGAAAGGCGAAACATTGTGACAAGTAGGAGAAAATACTGCATATTTATGTTATTAGTATTAGAATATTAAGAAAAGTGTTGGTCTGTTCCTCAACGGGAATCTTGAGAAGGTCACAGTGTTAATGTCATCTTTGCTTCTATCGTCACTAAAAATGTCAACTGTGATCTTACAGCTAAGAAAATGGGCTGCAGAGATTGAGATAAGTAATAAAACCAGAACAGTGACAAACAGATTGGAAAATAGGTAAATGAGAGGTTCTAAGATAGGCTCAGTGGAAATTCTCTGTAGGTATTTTCCTTAAGCCTGCCTTTTGTCCTGCGGATGATAAATGATTATGTTTTGAAAACCTGTCAAAAATAAATTAGGCTCCACAAAACTTGGAAATGCCACTCCTACATCTAATTAAAAAAAAAGAAAAAAAGGAAAAGAGAGGATAGACAGGCTAGAGGAGAGAAAACCATTCAGCCTACTTCAGTTTTAGAAAAATCCTGCAATGAAGAGTCAAACAAACCATTCACAAATACCTAAAAGACAGAAAAGTCATGACTGCCTTCATGGACCTTTCAATATCAAATCATAGTAAATTAATATAATTCTTTGTATGAGATCAGATTTCCTAAGGTGTAACAGTGAAAATAATAAGACAAAAACAACTGGTCACAAGAGGAGTTGTTGGTCACAAGATAACATGAAGTTGGGTGGGAGTGTCATGTTCCTGAAGGGTAGGAAAGCTCTGGAGAGGGATCTGGACAGGCTGGGTCCATGGGTCAAGGCCAATGCTATGAGGTTAACAAGGCCAAGTGCCAGGTCCCGCACTTGGGTCAACAACAACCTGCTGCAGCTCTACAGGCAGAGTGGCTGGAAAATTGCCCAGCAGAAAAGGACCTGGGGGTGCTGGCTGACAGCAGCTGAACATGAGCCAGCTGTGCCCAGGTGGCCAAGAAGGCCAATGGCATCTTGGCATTCTGTGTCAGCAATAGTGTGGCCAGCAGGACCAGGGCAGTGATTGTCCCCCTGTACTCAGCATTGGTGAGGCCACACCTCAAACCCTGTGCTCAGTTCTGGGCCCCTCACAATAAGAAAGACACTGAGGGGCTGGAGCGTGTCCAGAGAAGGGCAACAGAGCTGGGGAAGGGTCTGGAGCATAAGTCTGATGAGGAGTGGCTGAGGGAGCTGGGGCTGTTTAGTCTAAGAAAAGGAGGCTCAAGGGCAACCTTATCAGTCTTTACAACCACCTGAAAGGGGGCTGTAGCCAGAGAGGTGTCAGTCTCTTCTCCCAAGTAACAAGCAACAGGATGAGAGGAAATGGCCTAAATTTGCACTAGGGGAGGTTTAGATTGGATATTAGGAAAACCTTCTTCACCCAAAATGGTGACCAAACATTAGAACAGGCTGCACAAGGATGTAGTGTAATCACCAGTCCTGGAAGTATGTAAAAGACGTGGAGTGTTGCTTACGGATATGGTTTAGGGGAGGGCTTGGCAGTGCTAGGTTGATGACTGGACTTAATGATCTCAGGAGCCCTTTCCATTGTAAATGATGCTCTAGTTCTATAAGTCAAAATTGCTTCAATGATTTGAGTATCCTTTCTCTGATAGAAGCCACTAACAGTTGTCAAGGAAGAACATAAAATAAAAGTATGGTAATTATATACTTAACTTTTCTGTGGTAGGCTGTCCTGGTTTCAACGAATATGCAACTTTATGACTTTCAGGGCTGGAAGTTGCATCAACAACTATTTTGGGATATTCCATTCAAAATGAAAATATATTTAAATACAATTTTGCAGAATCTGATATTATATTTTCATAAATCACTTATATGATATTATAGATATAATATAATAGTTATATACAGAGATCATACCAAAATTTCAGAAGTTTCAAGCACTGAAAGGTCTAGAAATAAAAGTCCAAGTGATCTTAAAATGTTAAAGAACATTCCTGCAAAATCAGGGTTCATATCTGAGGGAAAAGAAAAAAAGTTCTACACTTAAATTACACTACACAGATAGAGGATAGGAAATGACAGATGTGCTCTGCTGTAAAAGATCTGAGGATTAAAATGGATCAGATGTGAGCACCTGCAAATAACATTGCTGAAAGCAAACCTACTGCCTAAATGAAAGGCTGGCTGTAAGAGCTGGTGCAGCATCCACTGGAGTAGGTTTTCAGTTACGAGCACTGCTCCTCGAGAATAGTCTAGGTCATCTGAAAGGAGTTAAGAGAGCAGAACGAATGATAGAATCCAACAAAATACTGTTCAGGAAGGGTTGAATGGGTCATATAATCTAAAGGAAAGAAATCTGAAAGGAACTTTAACAGTTTTCAGATGTGAAAAAAGTGGCTGTAAGGAAAAGACTAAGCAATTCTCCATGAACACTAGGGGTAAAGTAAGAAGTTTCACACATAAATACCAACAAGGAAAATTCAAAGCCAGGCCTCGGAAAAACTTTTGCACAACCAAAGTTGTTCACAAAACAGCTCAGCCTCCATCACTGGAGTTTATCAAGGAAAAGATAGACAAACACCTATCACAAAATGCTTAGGCCTAAATGACACAGCTTCAGATTAAGGGAGTTGGCATCCAGGGTCTCTTTCTCTTTTATTTTCTGTGTCCTTTCAGGTTTTTATCTATCTGTTTTTGCAGTGGCAAGTAACTACTAGAACAAATCACCAATGGATGTTCTAGACTCCCAATTATTTCTAGCTGCATTTGGAGATACAAGCCCTTCCTATGAAATACACTGTCTTGTAAGAGATAATATATGTGGCTTTATGCAGAAATGACTGACAGTGTCTTTATTCTTTTTTTCTGAAGGAGATTAAACTACATGTCTCTAATGCTTTCTTCTGGCCTTACCATCTAGATGTTATAAACAGATTAATTGAATACTGTTGAATACTGCAACACATTGCCCAGAGATGTTATAGAATCTTCAGCCCTGAGCAATATGCTGCAGTTGACCCTGCTTTGAGCACCGGTTTGGACTGCACAGTCTCCAGAGGCCCCTTCTAGTTTCAGCTCTTGTGATTCTATGAGATCCTGTGATTTCTAGATTGCAACTACATTAAGTGCATCTTATCACCGTGAATCAAGTGAAAACTCTGAAGCACCGAAGAATGAAAAGAAGAAAATTCCATGTGAAGAGCATTTTCTCTCCTGTAACAGTCCACACGGCTTTTTACTTTCTGATGTATCCTAATTATTTTTGTTCCAACTGGATTGGTTTTCTAATGAAAATTAGGCTGTTTTCTGCTGTTACGACTGTGGGAAATGAATCTGGTGAAAGTTGCAGACTTTGTGAGATGCAACCCTGTCTGTATGTGATAAGCAGCGATACAAAAGAATAGAAGGCGGTTTGGTAAAATGGAGAACATGATGAGATGCTCCACGTGGATTGGAAATTATAAAGATCAATTTAGCACAATAGTTTTGAATGGATAATATGTAATTCAAAATGAGAAAAAGTTTCCAGTGGGATATGCTTAAAATAAAAATAGACAAAATACTGGAAGATGTTCAATGCGCAAATAAAGACAGGGAATGGAGGCAAAACCAGGAGGAATCAGCTTCCACAGCCCAGTGAGGGCTGCTGTCAGATTCTAGGCCCCCACCATTGAAATCTGGAGTTATGTCATATGCAAGTCACATCTTTGACTGATATAAACCAAACCACTCTGTGAATAAGGGTTCTTCAGTAATGGTTTTTTTAAAATGCTCAAAAAGAAGGTTTGCCTTTGTCCCCAGGACACCAGAAGCAGGACAACCTAACGAACCCACTTCTCTGTTGAGCCTGTATTTTCAGAATAAGATTCACCTCCTTTGATTTACCCTGATCCTGATTCTGGATCTGAATTTGATTTCTGATCCCTCAGAAAAAAACACAGACATAGTGCAAACAAACCCTTCTCATGATGCAAGGAAGAGATAGATGCTTCTAAATGGGAGTGAGAATCACAACACAGCAAGCACTATGAATGAGAGGTAATAGTAACAAGATGATATGGTGTCCCTTTATTGAAACTCTGAGCTAAAAGCTTGTGCAAGCCTGACAATTAGAGACTCAAACCATCTCCTGGACGTTGGCATTTATATCAAGTATTTTGGATATAAAGTACTTGATATAAATGTTTCTGTTCTATAAATATTCTGAAACAGAACACTCCTTAATTCACTTAAATGGCTGAAAAATGGAAGTGGTGATTATAATTTATGTTATAGGTTAGAAGTTAAGTGCTCTCATGCAGGATATAGCAACTCTGAATATGAGATCTTCCCCAGCCTGGTGGTTCAAACTTAAAATTTTCATCTTCCACCAGCATGGCTTATCAATTTTAGAAGGAAGCTTTTGATGGGAATCGCTTTCCTGCAGAAGCTCTGCCATCATGCAATAAAGAATTCACTGTTCCCATATACTAAGAAATTTACTGCTCAAATTTACTAACAAATTGAGAATGTAATTTCATTTGAAAATGAAAAATAAAGGCAAAGTCACTGTTAAAGAGAATTCATCTGTGAACGGCAAATTGCTTCCCGAAGCAAATGCACTCATTAGGCTCAAAGAAAGGATGAGATCTCCCACAGTTAAATAAAACTAGTAGGAAAAATAATTGCTTGATAAATCAGAGTAATTAAATTTTGCACATGTGAATGCTACTGCACCTCTGTCTTCAGTAAAACAAGGCCAGCCCTGTAGCAGAGAAACAGCACATAAAGCTCAGCCTTTACTACCTGAAAAATATATTACTGAAAGAAATAGCACACCTCTTCCCTTTTGGCTCTTCATTAGTGAGGAATGGGAAATCTTGCCCCACAAATCTACTGGGATCAGAGCAGCCAAAAACTGTGGTGATGTTATCTAGCTCCAGTTCACCTTTGCAAACATCCCATCGATCATTAGTGTGTCTTCTAGCATTTAAAAACCACGAAGCAATAGAGTCTGCTTTTCTTTGGGAACCTGCCTGACAGGTCATTTGTTAATTGGTCTGCCTTATATGTTAATTTTTGTATACCAGGTAAATAACTGTTTCCCCTTATAAACTTCCGTAGGAAAAACACCCATGAGGCCTTTAAACATTATAGGTACTCTGAGTGCTCTGTATCGGTTCTGAAAAGAAGCTTCTGCCACTATCCTTTCAAATTCCAAAAGTTAATTCTTGACCATTCAAACTATTTCTGTGTTTAGGCTATTTAAACACAGTTATCTACATCTAGGCAGGCACGCATTCATCAGTTGTTCATCTGCCTGCTGCAGTCAGCAGAAATCCAGCCAATGGAATCTAGAGCACAATTCAGTTCACCCCAACCAGGGGAAGGAGCAGCTGTGGAGCTGAATCACTCGCTCAGCTCCAGTGACTCCAGCCTTGATCTTTATTGACCCTAATAAGGGCTTTGATACTGAGGGCTCAATCCACTGCCCACACAGAAGGAGCCAGTGCCATTTGAGATGGAGAGCATAACCTGTCTGTCCTGTAGGCAATACATCTTGCAGAGCTGTCAAGGTGCCCTGCGTACTCCAGGGTATGTGAAACGGCAGCAGTTCCCGTGTGGGGGTGACTGAAACAAGCCTTTAGGTCACAAACAGACTCCTGCAGGTAGGCATAACAAATATAGGCAACTCAGTTGCCAGCTGAATCTCTGGAATTTAGGAATTTGAACTGCTTTATCTGGAAAGGCCATGATAGTGCCACAGTGTACATAAAACTCATAAGTGGCTTATTATGGTTTCCCTCCTATTCAAGAGACTAACAAGAGAAAAGCATAGTACAAGCTCATTCATATATGTTCCTTAGGAGTACAAGGATGCATTGCATACTCTGTCTTCAGAACCAGTCAAGCAGAAAGCACCAGCAATTACTCTCACAAGAGTTACAGGAGAGTGATTTTGGGCTTAAGGGTCATTTTAAGCCGCAGCTATTTGATCAGATTTAGATGGTCATAAGTTAACTCCACATTTTATGTCACCTCAGGTTCGCAACGCATTTAGACACATTATCACAGGATAACATTTGAACTAAAAATTCACACCTCTCAGTTTATTCATGTAGGCTCAGTACATGGCAAACTTGGCTATGATCCAAGCTGGAACTGGCCTGTGCTTCAGCTTCTTGGGGAGACACGTGACCAGATACTGACCTTTGAGTAGTTAGGCATATTCAGACACTTTGGTGGTGATCCCCTCACTGCAAGATCACCACAAATTTGGTACATTGAAACATCAGACAACAAAAGACACATGAAGAACTGAGAGAGCATATCTATGTAGAAACACATATTCACATTTTGACAGCCCATTTTTGACAAAAGAGAAGCTGCCTTTTATTAAGAGAATCTAAACAAAAAAATAGTAATTTTTCCAGCAGCTTAATGATCTGTAAATATCAGTTTCCTGACCAATTTCCTTAAAAAAAGTTCAGACAATCTTATTATTCATGTGATCTCTGTGCATTTAGTCTTCTTTTAACTTCTCCACTGCAGCATTTTCGTAGGAATTGGCCATAATAAATGTGATTATGGATGCAGTTTACACAGGTATAGTTCCTGATATAACTTATCCATTTGGTGGTTAGCTATTCTTTTAGACTAGATATCGCCAGATGACTGAACAAGTTCTTTGAGCTTCTTCCCAGCGTGCCTCTTGTGTGTATGTGTCATGTCTGGCAAAAACTGTAGTGTCCACTGAGAGAAAGAAGACACGTAGCAGATGCTCGACTGCATTTCTTTTCCTACTTCACTGCAGTGCCTGCTCTGAGAAGTAAACAATCCACTTGGTAAAACAAACTGCTGCAAATGCTCACTATGGGTTGTATCATTTGATTATTACCTTGCTTATTCTCTTTCCCCAAACAGGTTTATTCAAATTCCCCTACCTATCTATGTACTCCTGAATTTTTATCAGCTATATCTCTTCTCTCCAGGCAGAGGCCACACCTCCTTTTTGCTCCAAGACTGTTTTATCTATATGTAGGACTGGATTTTTTGTTTGTTTTTGTAAGGTACTTATTCTTGGAATTAGTTCCTGCTTTTTTACTAAGGGATGGCATGTTTTATAAAGTATTGTTTCTAAATCAGACAGTGAGAGAAAAAAATATGATGTCTCCCATTTTCAGATTTGAAAGACCAGCTGATGTCAGAAAGCAAGATAAAAAAGGTGACCTTAAAACAATCTGGTTCATGAAGACGCTGCCTTTTAATCTCAATGTCCAATTTATCTCAGTTCACATGCAGGGTGAAGACTGCAAAGTAAGACTAATGAGTATGGCAGAAACATATGCAGTAATTCATCATCATAACAAAGCATAGCACAATTATCAGGAATTTCCTGTAGACTTGCCATGATTACATGGAAACAAATTGTTTCTTCTGCTCAGTTAGAAGTGCAAGAATGCTGAACCAAAAACCAGAATGGGATTGTTGCCACCTATATGCACAAATCATCCTTTTAGCATACACCAAATGTACGGTTTGTCTTCCTTTTTGGGTTTGTACACTGAAATAATATTCATTCAGTGCCTGGCCAAATGGGTCTCCATGTTCTGCAACACAAAAACCATAAGAAGAAGAGTCAGTTGACTGCAGGATTAAAGGAGTTAATGGATGCAACCACGATACCTCTTTCATGCTTGCTGAAGAATTTATTGCAGCAAGAATTTCAAGTAGGAATGGAAGGAAGGGAAACCTTTAATTAGTTGGAATTTACTTAATTAAAAAAACCTCGTCTCTGCTTGGTGTATGTTCCTGAGAAAAGACTAACATCAGCATCACTTTTTGAGTAATTGGGTTTGGTCCTGCTCCTGGTGTTCAGCTACCTGGAGTACAGTTTAGGCTGCTGTTTATTTGACTCTCCTCCCTGAGGACCACTCTTCTGTAGGAGAATTAAAGCTATGCAATGCTTACACAGACATTTCTTGCACTTCTGCTGGAGAACAAGACCCATTCTGAGTAAGCACTAATAATAGACAACGCTGCAAGTAGCTGCTTGGGGCTCACATGCCTGAGAGACATAATATTAAAGGAGAAGTCACTGCTGAAAGGAGCAGATAGATTGCATTTGCTATCACAGATCTCTACTGTGTTTCAGTGATCATGCCACTTAGGTAAAGTGGGACTTTGAGAGCTAAAGTCCAATTAAAATAAGTGGGTGTTACATAACCATGCTCGGAAGGCAAATTTTCTGCAATATTCCTTAGTGACTAGAAGCTGCCTTTCTTTAAAGCATTTATACAACTCAGCTCTAGCAATTTAATGGTTGGAGGATGATAAGGAAATAAATTAGATTTTGGTACACAGCAGTCAAATTAATTTCAGGGGTATATGTAACTCTTAGCACTTAAGTCCCATAACCACATCATGACCCACATCAGCTGTAAAGTCCCAGTTTTTCAGGGAAGGTTGGATAGCACACATCACACAACCGCTTTTTAGAAGATGTCATCATGCATCATGACAAAACTCATGTTTCAGGGACTGCCTTAGCTCCACCAGGATATCCATTATGGTCAGGGCTGCATTGCTGAGGCTCCAGGGATGCATCTGGCCCAGAGAGTGAATTCAACCTTCCTGTCCTTTCTTTTGTTTTGTTTTAATTGCTTTGCCTCTGTCGCTTTCATGTTTTTCTTCCTCACATCATTTCCTTTATTGCTCTTGTTTTTCCTCCTTTTTGTCCCTCTCCTGGTTACTTCTAGGTTAGCTCCAGGATGGGAGGTCCCATGGGAAGCCCCACTTGGCCCCTTTCTGCTAAGTACAACAGCCAGTTGTGGCAAAGTGAAGACATTCTTACCAGAAGCAAGGGGGAACACTGCTGGGAGGGTCTGCTTTGGGTGTCACAGGTTGGTGATAATTTGTCACGCTACTGCAGGCCAGGTAACAGTGCAGCCACTGTGCTCTGCCAGCACTTCTCTGAATTACACCCGTGAAGGAACCGTGTGAGGTACAAAAGCTAAGCTGACTCCCTGTGTCGGAGCCTGGTTTGCCAGCATTGCTTTCTTAAGGAACGCTGCACAAAACTCAGTCTCCAGTGGGGGGGAGCCTGCTGCAATCAACCTTATAGAGGAAAATATATCAGCCTCAAATTAATTTCACTGTATGAATGAATTCTGCCAAGTTCCTGGAATTTTCACAAACCAGTTTAATCTACCCTTAATTTACTCATCTACTCTTTAAAACGTAAACAACTTTCAAATAAGATTTTATTGCATTTGAATATAATTCTTGTCATGTTCTGTACTTTTCTGCTTCACTTCCAAAGAATGTTGTGATGATTAACTCATGCATTATGTGATGCCATGTGTAATGCTCCCTTGTGACAATAACTCAAATTGCTATTTTCATGCTACCTTCCTGTCTCTCACTCTTGTTTTATTTTTACTCCATCCTTTTACTCATTGGAACAGCAATGTTTTCAAGAATATATTTCTGTCTCCTTTTGCCAAATGACTGCCAGCTCACAGTCTAGAACAATGGGTAAGGGAAAGCATCCAGCTACCACAGCTTTGCTTCCAGTTGCTACAGAGCTCACTTTCCCAGGAATTCTCCTGGACCTTCATCTGCACACCTCAGTCACTCACCAAAACATCAGCAAGTTGTATGTGAACTCTTTGAATGCCTGGCTAGCCAATGAGGCATACAGCAAGGGTTCGGTTCAAACAAGCAATGAGCAAGCTCCTAGCTTTACGACTTTGTTATACTCAAAATAAGATGAAGCACTTTTTAACCTTCATTCTGGATATCAATCGAGAAAGAGAGCTTCTGGACATTGACTGATCACGGATGGAATGGAAATGATTTTTTAGAATATAAATGATTCTTAACCTCAATAATGATGCAGGTAGATCCATTTCATTTTACCATTTGAATAGAAGAAATAGGGCTAAAATTTTAAAGTCCCTTAATTCTGACAGTGATGTAGGAACTTGTATAACATGCATGGAGAACCTACAGCAGGGGAAAAATCCTGAAAAATCTAGGAGAGAAGAAAGTGACCGCAGAAGACATGAAACCAAGGGAAATTTGAGGGGTTTTTTTGAAGTCTAGTTGTCCTTGATCACACCAGTAGTAACCTGTTACTGTTCACAAACTCCATATCCCAAATCTATCTAGAAAAATGTAAGAAAACTGAGGATAGGAAAATTACGCTGCCAGGAGCAGGCACAGATTAATCACCTATTTTCCACCAAGTGTTCCATGCACAACTGATCCAACAAAGGAGTAACCAGAATAAAAGCTGGAAAGTCTATGCAAATAGATGTTTGAGGTTAATAACTCTTGTAAGCCTGTCCAGGGCTGGCACTAGGAAACTCTGTCATCCCATAACAAGAAATACAGTCTAAAAGGATTGATTAAGAGTGTTAAGTCCACCCCCTTGTGAGGGCAAAACCGTTCTCAAAATACTCTAAGCAGTAGTTCTAGTTTAGCTTTAAATACACACAACAATGGCTTTACTATTCCTTGTCCTGTAATCTATGCAAGTTTGGAATTCAGTGTCCAGTCCTCAGTGGCTTTTGCTGTTCTCCACTTTCAGTTGATATATACACAACAGAAAACTGTAATTTACATTAGGTGGCCCTCTGTGAGTGTGCTCAATCAGTAGGAATGTTTTATTTTCTGCATATAGAGGCTATATGGACGCAGCCTCAACAGCTGCCAGATATTAGGATGGAAAAGGCCTTAGTCTTTCACATCACAACCTGATCACCTATTCTTTTATCCTATTAATCCCATAGAGAGAGCACCCCAAGGAACACCTCCAGTCAGACTGTTCCTCCTTGCTGTCAAGGTCACTTGTGGACGTTAGCAGATATTCATCTATCCTTAGCCAGTAAACTGAAAGACATTTCACTTTCTTTGTACATCCTCATCTAATAATGTTTCTCTCTGAATTGCCTCCAGTTCACTGCACTGTTAATTAACTTTTATGCACTACCAGAGATGAATGCATCTCAGCAGTGACTTAAGTGATTTCTCTACAGCTTGTGTTTCAGTTTCCATTCATAAAACACTTCAACCTATATTAGTCAAATTTTTTCCATCTTGTAATGCTTTTGCATTTCCATAGTATCTCTCATTGTAAAGTAAAAGAAGGGCAGAGAAACAGAGGAAGTAAAAATTTAAATACCAATATTTGCCTTTGCCTGAAATACTCAGTTAGGGGAAAAAAAACATAGTATTTGTCAGTGCTGGATTTTCTACAAGTCATTTGCATTATAAACACCAATATCTGAGCCTTGCCTTAAATAACAATATAATAGGACCTTAGTTGTTTATCAATATTGTTTTCAGCCAAAGATTCGTACAAAAAAAGAAAAAAACAAACCCAAAACAACTCAAACCATGTAAGCATTACAAAACGTGTCACTGTCGCAAGGATTTCTTTAACAGCCTGCAAAGAGCAGACAGCTTTTCCTGCACATTTTAAGAACACATTTAGAGTTCACAAACACTTTCAGTTTTATCACCTTATTAGAAAGACAATTTGCAAGAGTAAACAGTTCATACACTGCCTGAACCTCTTAGCATTACAATGAACATGGATGTAAAGTTATTTAGTTACATAGTAGCAGAATGTGTCTGACTTACACAAATGTTGAATCATTTAGAGTTTAAAGCAGAGGTTTCCCAAACTGGTGGTCTATAGACTTCTGTCAGTGGTCTGCAGCTGAAGGTTTATGGCTTTCTGGGTACAGAGTATTCATTCCCTATGGATAGTGGGGAGAGAAGAGATTAATAACAAAAAAATTGTCCAAGAAAAAATACTTCATTTTATCAACAGCAGTAAAACATTTTTTTGTTAAAAACAGTAGCCCTACTATTTCTGTTAATAACTTTTGCATTTTATTGCGATTTTGTCAAACAGGTTGTTTATACTGAAATTTTCTTTTTCCGACTGTTTCCTCTTTTCCAATCAAGTCACAAGAAAAAGACTACCCAAGATGCTATTTACAGGATATTTGCAACAGGCAAAACACTATGAACTCAAAAAACAGGTAAAAAGAGAAATGTCAGCTGGCGTAGGAAGCCTGATGACACTCATGATGGCTAAAATGCAAAAAGTGAATGTACAAGAATTTAAACAAGAAGAGAGAGATAGACAATTACAATTTAATATTTTGGGAGAAAATCAGGAAAGACACAACCATCTGATGCTCAAAGACTTCACAAAGAGGGATACTACAGGTCCATGAGCCTGCAAAAGGAAGATCAGTGAAAACATGGGTGTGCTGAAGGGCAGAGAACTAGCGCTGAAAAGGTTAAATGCCTTTTTTGCCTTTGTCTTCACCGGCAAAAAGTGCTCCTGGACCTTTGTATTTCTGCAAAGAACCGGGGCAATCATCAGCAGGGGAGCAGCAGTCCAGGAACTGCCTCCAGACTGGACATACTCAGTGTCAGGGGCTCCTTTACCTGCCCACAGAGATCTCCAACATGACTGTGAGGTTACAGCCCATCACCTGGGAAAAACTGCAGCAATCAGAGGAGGGCCCTAATGAGTATAAACAAGGCTAACAAATGACCATTTTAGGGGAATGATGGCTACAACAGATACCAAGCCACAATCCATTACATAGGGACCTTAATAAACTCGGGAAATAGCACAGCAGAAACCTCATGAAGTTCATCAAAATAGCAACTTGGAGTTCTAAGCAAAATAAATTCATATCTTTTTGGCCCATTTTGAGGTGAAAAATGTGATTAGTTTTAGGATAGGCCCAAGTATGTTTTTTAAACAAATAAAATGTTCAACAATTTTGTTTTGTCCTACTCTAGGTAAAATATGTCGTATTTCAGTACATGTAATTTCCATAAACAATTGCTGAATTTGGCACAGTATTATATAAAGACATAGAAAACCTTTGGCCATGGTTTTGTTAGAACTGCCTCTGTGACTGTCACAATTCCTCTTTATTCTTCTGTCGTTGTCTGCTTATCTTATTTAATGTCATTCATTCTAATTTCCATGCTAATAAACTCACATTAAAAGCCACAGATAAAAAGAGGAACCAACATGTACTACTGCACAGAAAATATACCTTCAAACTGCTGTCTCAAAAACACATTTCAAATTACGTTTTCTTTCTTTTTTTAAACCAGTGATGGCTAAAATCAAGTTCAGGAATACATTCAAGAATATTTGTTTATTAAAACATAAAAACTTTCCACTGCCACAAAGTGGAGACTCAATTGCTCAACAATCACAACCAATTCCAAACTTTCTCAGGTCTAATGAAATCAGTGCTTTAACTGTATTAGTTATCCAAGTAGTACAACTTGCACTGCAGGATATAAAAGATTCATGTCAGTAGAGATTTAAGCTCAGAAAAGTAGAACAATACTTAATGGTTAGTGAACTGCATTGGAATATTCTTTAAAGCAATTTCTCTTTCTATGTCTATGTTATGATGTACTTTATTTCATCCAAGCCAAGTGAAAACTTCAAATACTTAAACAAGTTAGGGATTTACTGCTACTCCAAAATTCAAGAAAAACTTGTGGACATCCACATTTGTTTCATAGAGAAACTGCTTTCGATTTGCAGTTTAGCCCTAAACTTACAAGGAATAATGAAAAAGAACAACTATAATGAAAGCAGCAGATTAATTAGGAAGAACTTTTCCAGAAGTGTAATTTTGGATGCTGAAATACACTGTAGTGAGAAGCAACCTGCATGAAAGATACACTGCAGTTCTTTCCAAAGCCTCTGTTTTAGTTTTCACCTAGCAAGTGAGACAACAGTGAACAATGGAACAATGGAAACAATAATTATATTGGCATCCTGTATTTCTGGTCTTTCAATAGTTTTTCCTCTCAAATATGTAATTCTAAAGCTGCATTCTCTGAATATTTTAAGCTTGATTATTGAGCTCCCACAACCTGTTTTATACTGTTTGTGCCAGGTGATAACCCAAAAGAAGGAAAACAAGCCAATACTTGGAGAGGTGTTGTGAGCATAGCTACCTACCCACAAGTACATAACCAGAATTCACGGTGCCATCTGTGAAATTCAATGTTTGGGAAAATACAAAAAAACTTGATTTTGCCATCAGTCTGTTGTCTGAATTCACCACAAATTTTCAAATTCCTCCAGTTACCTTCATGTCCACAGGAATAAAAAACTTGTATTCAATTGACCCCTCCCATTTTTTAGGCTCTTCAGATTGTTGTGCATCTTAGGCTTACATACAGTGAGGTGAGGCAGATCAAACCTGGCAAAATTGGGAGTTTCTCCCAGATTTTTGATAGACAACATCATTCCTTTCACAGCAAAAAATTCTGTCTTCTCTAGCCTGTGGATTTCCTTTCATTGTCTATCATTTTGCTTTTCACACATATCATACTTACCCATTAATATTTTCACTGAAGCTTACTTGCTTGGGCTACAAGCACATGTCCTGCTTCAACCTCACTCTATTTTTATCCCTATTCCATGTTGTCAGCAGCTGCCTGTTGGGACTACTGTTCCCACTGTAACTCCAAACCTGTTTTGGTACACACAGCTCTGTTTCTGCCACTTTCAAAAATTCAGCATGCTCTTATGATAGTTTATGATTCCACAAGGATTTGTGCAGCCCCACACCAAACCATGTCAGGGAATCAATGTAGATGAAAGTTTAACAAGCAGAAAAACAGTGAGCATCTTTCTTCAGCAGTGCTGGATTATGTCATCTTCAAGTACTTATATTACTATGGCATCAGCATTAAGAACTCTAGCTTCAGGAATTCTGAACAGCCCTGAAGTATGAACAATTAATGTCCTAAATATCCCTTAACATACCAATCTTGTTAGAGATCACAGTGTCTGGAGCAGGAAAGCTTAATCCTCCCCAGCTTCAGTTTGTCTGCATGCAGTCCAACTTTTAATTCCCAGGACATGTCTGGGAAGCATCACATCATGTCAGCTCAGAGACAGCAACCTCTTCTCTGTCAGGGCCTTCTCAGTGGGGAGTGTGGTGTATCCAAGACTTGGGATCTCTAATTCAGCTTAACCTGAAACACCTCAGGAGCTTCTCACATGGGTGTTTTCTTATGCATCCTTCATGCTCTCTGTTCTTCTGTGAGATGCAATTTTTGAACATTGTTGAGACAGATACTAGTTACAGGCCATTTTATTTTTGAGACTGGTGTGGATGAACAGAAGAGAGACATAAATTTCAATCTTTCTCTAGATTTCATTTTTGTTCTTTAACAGTTTAGTCTCCTAGTTTAAATAGATTGATAGGCAATTTGAACTTGAAGCATTTGTTGTCTCAGGAAAAACATGACCATCACCCCTCTAAGTATTCTGCTCATGTGTAGTGATCCATACCAGGCCTTACACTTTGGAAGGTTTGTGGTTCAAAATGTTAATTAATAGATATAGTCCATTTCCATATGTCTTCCTCTAAAGGTTACTGCAACAACATTTCCTGAATATCCTTTAACAATTTAATGGCAGCCTGGCAGTGGTATCATGACAAATAAATTTAAGTGACATACAGGTTGCAGTGGCAGAATACAAAGTATAATAATGCAATGTACTTCTTATAGAAATGTGACATGAAAAACATTGACCTGTGGTCCCAAGTAATTTTCATAAGACAAAAGCTTTCATGGTAATAAAAACAAATCAGTCAATGTTCTGAAAGACTAATATAATAAACCATCAGGAAAGCTATTCATCTGTGTTAACTCCATTTAACAAAAGAGGAGTCATTATTATTCAAACTTTGGACTTAAAGTTTGGTGATAACTTTAGCTGCACGATGACAAAGTAGCCTTCTTGATTAATAGGAGATACCACCAGAAATGGCAGTGGGAGTCGACATAGGCTACCTTTCTGGTCATATTGAACAAAACCAGTTTGACATTAGGAACACAGGACTGGACTTAAATGACAGGACAGAATATTAATTGCAGAGAAGCTGCAGATAGTGCAGTGGCCCTGCATGAAACATTGCCATATCCAAGACTTTATATATTGACAAGCAACTAGAACATGAGGAGAATGGAAGAGGGGTCAGGAGTGCAAATAATCTTTATGGGAAGGAGAAAAAGAAAGGAAAAGAAAAAAAGTTCTTTCAGTCCATGAATCCCAAACTGATTCTCAGCAAATGCATACTACTCTGCTTTTCAAGAGAAACAAAATTGTGCTTTATAATTTTATTTTCAAGGTGGAGTTGTATTGCTATAGCCACTGAGAAAGGGAGAAATTAAGTGAGTTACAAGCAGTTTGAGGTACAGGTAGAAAAGAATCACAGGTTATGATTATAAACTGGGTTTTCTAACCGTAAGTTCATCCTTACACACACACACAGCAGACACAATTTCTTGAGGAGCTGAAATGTTGCAATGATTCTTTTCTTTATGAACCTCACTCATTTGCAAGCATTTTTGTGGTTATAAATGAGACAGTATTTGGAAATATCAGGGTACCAAATAACTAGCTGGAAGTGTTTCACAATAACAAGAAGATCTCCTTTTTATCCACTCCTTTCCTTATCCTGCACTGAATTTTGGAGACTTTACACACTTAACAAACCAGTTTTTTCTTTATCTATACCACAAGCAACTCCATCTAAACCCAGTCAGGATTTTTTTCCAATTGTACAAGGTCCACTCAGGTATGCATAAAAGCCAAACACAGACTGTCATCTGGGACTCTGTGGAATGCACCACAAAAAGGGTTGAACTATTTATTTGAGAAGGGATAAATAGGCATGCAGAGCATAATAGAGGGGCAGAAAAAAGGAGGTAAATTAAAGGAATGGATTATACAGGCAGAGCTGAAAAAGGCATTACAGATAAAGATGTGCAACATCTCTGCCTGATTAGCAAAATATAAGGTAGTCAATCTATGAATCTTTCAAAAAACAAGAGAGTTTGAAAGTTCTTCAGAGGACTCGTTCCTGCTGATGCAACATGAATGGTTAATTATGATGAACATAATACAGAGGGATTCCACTTGAATTCAGATCTACCGGGCACCACACAAGCAAATTGGTAGGCAATTTCATGCCCTGTCATGTTAAGATATGAAATGATAGGGGTAGACAATGAAACAGATCTGAGAAAAAAAATTAGACAATACCCCTGTTATTTGATCTGTGTTTAAAACAAGATTGTGAATAAGCATTCCAAGACTTCCAAGAACAGCAGCAGGTGCCACATTAAAATATATCACAGTGAGGAAATTAAGGACTTCACCCCCCAGAGAAGGCAAAGCACTCAAGTACTCTGGACTGCAGGGAAAAATCCAGTCTCAGCAAAGATGAAAAAACTACTATCCATCTTTAACCAAGTGTAATATTTAATAGTGACTGCTCTTTAAAATCTGAATGTCTTTTCAAGGGGAAATTTTAAATACTCTGGTATTTTTCATATCATACATCTTTAAAAAATAAAATTAAAATTCCATTGCAAAACTGAATTTACATAATCTAGATAACAACTGTAGTTTCAATTCCCTAGCAAGAATGAAGATATAAAATGCTGTCTGATTGCACAAGAAGTTTCCTTTAAGAACTAGTTACTCATGCTATTTTTTAAAACATTTTATATACTTACAACAGTTACTACCACTTGGATACAATTAGGAGATCCTGTACTTGTTTATGGCCATTATTCAACTTTTCATGAAAAAGGCATGCCATTTACAAGCTTATGATAAATTAACCTTCAAAGGGACTCTTCAGACTTACAAAAATAACATATCATCCTTATTTTTAAGCCTCAAATTGTGCAGCTGATGTGAAATAAAAACAAAACACAAAGAAAAACCAAACCCAAACATCCCAATATGATATTTTGTCTAACCTTTGTAAGAGGCTAGTTGAATGTTTTTTTCTTTTACTGTCACCCTTAGATCAGCTCCTTGTTACAGATTTGAACATGAACAGTGAACAGAGAGCAGCAGAGGGGCATCTGTCATTCCCCAGCCTACATCCCATGCTGTGACTTTCATGTAAGTTCAGCAGAGAAGCTGCCATCAAGAAAGAGGGAATGCAATGATATTGTTGTATTTCTCTGAGGCCTATTGGCTGAGTTGCTCAGAATTATGGTAGCCTGTATAAACTCCTGGGGGCTGGTTCTTGTGGCTTTTCTTGCTAAAGAAAAGAGGGGATGTGCCTCCTTCCCAAAGGTCAGACTGCATCCTGCTCCTCCTGCAGAAGCAAAACCAGCAAGCCTGGCTCTCCAAACTCATTATCTCACTGTGCAACATCTTGTCCTGTATTCTTTCTGCTATCTCTTTTTTCCCCATAACATAAGCAGCCCCAAGCTCAATCTTGTGGGCAGCAGGACCTGATTTTGAGAGTGCTAAGAAACCTCGAATCAGCTAAACTTAGAAATATTTCTCTGCAGTTTTCTCCAAAGGGAACAAATAAAGTGTGTGATCAGACAAACTCTTTCTCCATTCTCCAAAATGAAAAAAAATACATAGAAGGGTGAAGTAGATCTCTTTTATCAGTACTGTCATAGCCACTTAGGGAAACTATATAGATAAACAGAATGTAGACTAACAGTGAATCATTTTGCTCTGGAAGGAATTATTCTCTCTTGATACCACCTGAATTTGCTTTGAATGGAAAGAGAGGCAAAAAGGTCTCATAAAGTCAGATAATCAGAAATAAATTTAACAAGATAAAGCAGATGGATGCTTCTCTTGCCATTTTATTGATTTAGCTTCTAACTTCTGCACAAAGACCTCTTTAAAACCTCAGAAAATTCAGCCAAAGATGGTATGGCTGTTGACCCTATTAAGGGAGTGCAAGGATTGTAATGCATTGAAGAGTTTCAAATCCCCAGTCTCCTAGACAATTTGCAGATAGGGAGAGAAGCAATGGGACATCCTCTCTCCAGGCAGTAGCTCCTAGAAGGTGGTCGCAGTACCATGGCCCCAGCTACAGTCATTCTGCAGAGATGACTTCCACTGCTTTTCCAAAAACACTGCTCAAAAAAGCCACTCTTCTTTGCCGTAACATAAGCTTTTGTAAGAACACCCAAGTGAGTTAGTCAAAACTACCCACAGTTGCAGCATAGGCCCTCTGCACATTTGTGAAATGCACCAGGAAAGAAGTAGCCACTGCCATAATTAAAATATTTATCTAATGTATGACCCAACAGCAGGAAACCTTTACTTTTTCCACCACGATATTCTCCATGACCAGGACAAAGCAATAGCCTCCATGTGCCACAGAATTTCTTCAGCCCAGCCTAATTTATGCCAAAATTCAAAAGAGACTATTTTATTTTTTCCAGTTAAAACACTATGAAAACTTTCAACACACAAAAAAACAAACCTTTTACAAATAAATCTTAGCTATTCTACTGAATAATTTGACCTAATACTAGCCTGATTGATTCCCATACCAGAGTGTGTGTGACATTGATACGTTTTGATTTGCCCTTATAGAGGGGATAACTGTTTACAGGATATTATGCATATAAGCAGTTTTTCTCTTTTAGTCTTAGCTCTGTGAACAGGGCTAACCCTAAGGCAAAGCCTAAGGCAGAAAGTGAAATACATTTTTTAAAGTCTGTTTGTTAATTGAGCCCTAAACTGCTTTCCTGTTCCTTGCCAGTTTTATCCTAACATAAGAACAAATCAACGTTAAGGCAGTCTGCCAGATGCTGGCCAGCTCAGACTACTTTGAGCCTCCTCTCTTCCTTGGCAGCTGAGATCTCTCAGCACTGTTCAAATTTTGCTCAGCATCTAGTAGGATTCAACCCTAAATGGGCTGCAATCTGCATATGAATATTTTAATTACATGCTGTTATGCAAAAAGAAAACAACCAGCTATGCACAGGCAAGTCAGCTAAGAACTTGTAAGCTCTGTGATAGCAATGGATTTATGATTTCAGCCTGTTTGTTATGCTTTGGGCATCTTCCTCTATAATGTTATGTTTAAGGGCACTGCCAGCTAGGTGCCTTGTTTGAAAAAGAAAAGTGCAGTTGTGCTGTTGCCCTCCTGCAGTCAGTGCAGAAACTGATGAGAAAGTCAAGGAATTTCTCAGACTACATGCCTGAAATGCACTGCTTTCCTGAAGGCCATTGGACTGAAGGAGGATGATCAGTATCTTTCAGGAAAGAAAAAGAATGCATCCAGCAGCATGAAGAGGAGGGCAGAGAAGGGTTGAGTGCCAGCCAGGCTCTGTTTTCAGACCTGGATCAAATGTACTGGAGTGACATGAAGCACCCAACTCCTGCCTACGTTCCATGGTGACACTCACAAAAACGGGCTCTGCTAGGGCTGGAGTCATTCGCAAAAGCAGCAACTATCCAGGCACCCTATTTTTGCACTTCACTTCCCCTTTAGGACTCTGTGATTCTCTATCTAGGAATATGGACAACCAGAAGATAAAAGAGGAAAAGCCAGGAGTAAAATAGCAAGAAGGAGCTTTGTTGGAGAGACAAAACCTGAAGGGATAAAGGTGAGAGACAGGCAGTTATGGGAAGTCTACATGGGGATTTGAGCTGCAGTAAGATACAGGGGGATGGTGAAGCTGTTAGGATGAATGTGAAAATGGAGTGAGGTGACCCTAGCAGAGACATCCCTATACTGGTGTCAAATGGCCTCTAAGAAAGAGATTGATTGAACAGTTACCAAATACCTGCACTGAAAAGAAAGATCAGTAATCCAAGAGGAAACAGCCTAAAAGAAGTTTTCAATATTTTCTCCTTGAGTCTCACTACACAAAAGTAATTTTTTCATCTCTTTACCAGCCTATCAAACAGCCAGGCAAAGCTGGAAAATAAGCCTGTTTGGAACAACAAACTTCAAGGTGATTTAAGAGGAGAGAGAGAACTGCTTGGCTAGTTTTCCTCATCTTTATTTTTAACTTAGCAGTGAAAGGGAGGGAAAGTTTCTTGATAACAAAAATAAAAGCATTAATGCCTTTCAGAGCCATCACCATCTCATGAAAAGGGCTCAGCCAAAGTGGAGGTAAAAGCTGTGAGATACCTCAAAAGATAACGAATCTGACACTTGCATGACATTTCCAGTTTAACACTGAACTTCTACTTCCCCTCTAGAATGAAAGGTTCATCAGCTACCAGATGCTTTTAAGAGCCTGGGGGAATGAAGAGAAATATTATTTTTCCCATCTAGATGGTCTGCTTTAAACTATGATCACACTTTTTTTCTGTTAAAAGCCACTGTACTTTGCTTTAAAAAAACTTCAGAGTTGCCAAAAAAAAAATCAAAATTCAGTATCATCCTGCTATCAATTCAGTCCTAGTCTGCTTTTCATCAAAAAGCTTCTGCATCTCCTAAAAGCTTTGATGAACCTGATGAGAGACAAAGGTTGAGACAGAGACCAAGTGAATCTCAAGCATTTAGTAAGTTTTGTTCTTACACTGAATAAATTGTGAGAGAGTTGTGTTGAAGCTTGTTGTAAGTTTGATGCTTGTTCATGTTCCCAAATAAAAGAAAATTTCAAAATGTTTCAAAATGGTCACAGACTTTTAGGGGCCATTAGTTTTACTAGACTATATTGCATGCTCATGGTCTGTATAAAAATACCTAACAAGACTGAAAGAACATCCATGTCTAACATAAATGTGCTCAAATACAGGAAAAAAAAATAGACCTGAATATTAGGATTTCTAATCCAATGGACAATTCATGAGCTTGGACTGTGTCCCCACAGTCTTAGTAAACCTATGCCTGATAATATTTATGATTATGAAGAATAATATCATCATCAATTCAATTTTTCCCCTCTTTGAATAACACATTCTGCCTAGCAATGCCTTGGATGTCTTTCTGTAAATATAAACAACATTTAATAGATCCTCTATACTGTTCAAGACAAAACTTATTAAAACATTTGGTAACAACAACCCCCTGCAGCTCTACAGGCTGGGGGCAGAGTGACTGGAAAACTGCCCAGCAGAAAAGGACCTGGGATGCTGGTCAACAGCAGCTGAACATGAGCCAGTGTGCCCAGGTGGCCAAGAAGGCCAATGGCATCCTGGCCTGGATCAGCAATAGTGTGGCCAGCAGAACCAGGGCAGTGACTGTTCCCCTGTACTTGCACTGGTGAGGCCACACCTCGAATCCTGTGCTAAGTTCTGGGCCCCTCAAGAAAGACACTGAGGGGCTGGAGCATGTCCAGAGAAGGGAAACAGAGCTGGGGAAGGGTCTGGAGCACAAGTCTGATGAGGAGCAGCTGAGGGAGCTGGGGGTGATTAGTCTGAGGAAGAAGAGGCTTCATATTCTCTCTACAACCACATGAAAAGACATTGTAGCAAGGTGGGGGTCAGTCTCTTCTGACTTATGTCAAGTGAAGGGACAAGAGGAAATAGCCTTAAATTGTGCTTAGGGAAGGTTCTGATTAGATATTAAATTTCTTTTTTTTTTTCCCACTAAGAGGGCTTAGGCATTGAAATTAGTTGCCCAGGGAGGTGGTGAAGTCACTGCCTCTGGACGTATTCAAAGAGGCGTCTGGATGCAGCACTTGGGAATATTGTTTAGGGGTGATTATGGTGGTGCTGTGTTGACAGTTGGACAAGATGGTCTTGAAGGCCTCTTCCAACACTGATGATTCTGTGATTTAAAGAGGTGGGGTTTGAAGTTATAATAAATAGCAATAGATGGGTCTGACATGAGTGTATGGCTGAATTCAACCCAAGGATTCTCTTTTCAAGATATTAGTGTTAAGCCCCTTGAGCAAATTACCTCTTTTATCCAGACTCTATGGCCATTAGTTAAGCCCTTATATTTATAAGCACTAGTAATCAAAAAATCATCAGCTACACTCAGAGACAAGCAGATTTAATCTCTGGATTCAGAAGTGTTTGCAGTCCTTGCCAAGTAAGGCCTCTCCCTCCTGATTTAGCATTAAGTTGCAAAATAAACAATCCCACAAAACTGCATTTCTCAGCTTGGGCACCACAAACAAAACCCAAGTGAATGAATGTTTATTAGAAAGAGCTTGACAAATAATGACTTCCCACTTCCCAGACTATCCATGATCTATCTATAGATTGCTCTCTGTGAAACCTCCTTAATAATACATTCTGTTACATGGAGATTGTTGACAGGTGATGACATGAGTGTTCACCAGAAAGGACTTGAAAATTAGAATTGTGATATATATATATTTGTATATATTGTGATATATATTTATTTTCCAAAAATTCCAAATTGTAAACATTGAATTAGGCACATGGGTTACTTTGGTTTTGTTTGAGGGGTTTTTGGCAGAACTATCTGCCTACAGAACAGTTTCTTGAAAATTGGCCTAGACCTGAAGAAAAACCTAAAGCTACATAGCAATAGGCATGCAGGACTGAAATCCCTCTATCAGCACACACACTCATAATTTTTTGATGATACAGTCAGCATCTTCCAGCGTTTGAAGTGAAGCTTGATCAAGTCTCTTTGCCACAACTTGTCAACAACTAGTTTATTTCTTCACATTTGGTGTTTATTTTGTAAATGTTATGGGTTTCCAAGGCATCCAGCATCTTGCAACGTATCATTGCATTTTTCCATTAAAAATGCTGAAAATTAAAACTGCCAGCTAAAATATGTTTTAGAGTCAAGTTAACTGGTCGCATCTCACTGATCAATGTCAAGGTCAATTAACTGTGAGTTCACTAGGTCCACAAGGAACAAGTCCCTAAACCCAGACCATTCAGAATGCAGATGAACAGCAGATGTGGAGAAGCAAAAAAAGAAAGAATTACATGAATACTAGTTTTTCTATGATTATACTATGCTCAGATTTTACAAGGGGGAAACTGTTCCAAACACAAACAATGTAAGAAATGAACTTCAGAAAAGAGGAACAGGTAAAACACATAAAATCTTCCCAAAAAAAAAAGCTGATCTAACTCCAACTGGCTTAGAATGATTCATTCTCTTCCTTGAGCCCTTTTAGAAAAGCAAAATAGAAGACATGCAGGCTTCCAGACTGATCCTTACAAAAAGGCTCGTTTTTGTAACAAAACACTCATTTTCTCATTATCTCAATAAGACAACTGATTACAATTGAGTATGATTCTGTAAATTTTAAAGGAGAAGCTGGAGACAGAAAAGTTGAAGGAGACAGGAGCAGTGTCTATTTCTCACCCTTTATTACCTCCTACAATGGCTTTTAGAGGTGGGAGACATTGAACTCTAGAGGGGGATTTATCTTACATGGATGTCACTGATATGCATGCTTCTCTCTAGAAGTGTATCTAGAGCTAGTTACCTGAAGCTCTCTAGAGGAAAGAAATATGTATTTTTAGGCTGGATTCACCCAACCTGTTTTGCACATGTGCTTTACAATACAATAAGACTTTGCTCAAGACTGTCCTGTTCCTTATTGTCTAGAAAGGGAATCTCAGTGATTCACTCAGAAGCTGAAGTTTACACTAGAGATCACTCAGATTAGATATGCCAAAGCTTACCTCTAGGGTCTATAGAAAAGCATACAAACTTGTCTGGTATAGAGGAAAGCAAAATCTTTGCCACATGAAATGGCAAGAGTGTGTCAAGAAAAGAACGATGAAGTTTTCTGTCTGATGTCTGCCATCAAGGTGACATCTGGGTAACACTGTGCAATTTGCCTGTTTGGTCTGAAGAACTCAGATCTCTTCTTGCAAACCCAGGTATTTGTTCTCTAAGGCATAAATCTATAAAATAAATTTTTGGAAGGCTGAGAAAGGTAAATCTCACTTTCCAGACAAGTCACAACCTCTAAATAATCCTTTAAGATGGTCATGACAGGGACTGATAGTCATGTAAATGGAAAGAGCCAATTCTGATCAGATTTTTTGAAAGAACAAAGCAAGGTCCTAGCCCATGAAACATACTAGGATGGTGCCATCAACACTGAAAGGAGCTGGGAGCTCTCCTTTCTGTGTTTCATTTTGGATTGCCATCTCTCCCTGGGAAAGCCACCATGAATCATTCTGCAAGCCATTCACATCACCATGTATGTTCTCCTAGACCCAAGACTTTTCATGGATGTAGCCTAAACGCCACCTGTGGCTTGGACCATCCCTCCATTGAGTTCTGGAAATAGATATTTCAAAATTGCATCTTTATACCCATTATGAAGTTTGGAATTTCTATCAGTAGGTAAACAAATAAATTATTATAATCAAATTTTTATTCCTGTGCTCTTTACTCCCACACAGTGTATTTAAACATTCCCTTAAGTACATTATCAAATACACAATAAAACCATAGCCAAAGATAATGATGAGTGATGAGAGAAAAATGTCCTGGCAGGTGTCTAATAGAACATAGTTGCTCAACAGGAAGTATCTGATACCATTTAGTATCAATATCTCTCAAGCTCATTAATTTTTTTCAGATTTCAATATCCAGAAGTCATCAATTCTGGTTTTTCCAGTTAATAAAATTTTTCTTCCTTTTGTCCACAATTATTGACAACACTATTATCTAAATGAGTATTAGCTCTTTCTTAATTAGCAGGCAATTCAGCTGTGACTTGCACACAAAACCTTGTCCATTTTAATAAATGGTTACATTGCATTACCACTGCTGAGCAATTAATTAACTCAGAAACTGCATTTGGTTTTTTACGCATTTTCCTGGCTTTTGTGTTGTGTACTAACCCCTGCTACTGTCACATTGACTAAGAGTTTTATTCCCAATCTAGATTGCTTATGAATATCAAAAAAAAAATGAGTCAATTAATGGCTTGGAACAGGAATTCTTCTCTGACACCTATTTTTCCTACTCTTCAAGAGCAGCCAGCTGACGTCTATCTGCCTAAGTGGAGTCCAGTTACCTGCTCACATGTCTGGAAACCTGTACAACTCAAAGTAATATTTTGCTTTCAGATCATTCTCCCTGATTTCCTATGCTTATTTACTATGTATAAACAAGGCCTGGGACCTCAGACCTGATTCCTTGCAGTCATTCACAGCACTGAATATGGTGGAGGTCTAAGCCTTCACAGAAGCTGTCCATGATATTTGTCAATTTCAACAGGGCTGTACTAACTTAGACCAGCTTCAAACCTGCTTAGGGTATTTTACATTCACTTTGCTGTAGCATGCACGATTACACAAGCTGCAGGGCAGAAAAGTGAATAATTCAGCCCTCTTTCCTCCTCCGCCCACATCTTTTATTTGTATGTAAAGCACCTACTCCATTCCCAGAGATATATAGCTAGGTAACATAAGCAAACTAATGAGGTATAGCCTTGAGGCGTGTCAGCTCTATGTGCCTTAAAAGTGCCTATCTTTCCAAACATAGAATTGCTATGCAAATATTGTTCCTGGTTTTGTTAACTAATAATAAAACCACATGAAAATACAGCACCATGTCACCCACTGTTTATAAGTTCCATACAAGATGAATAGGTAGCTTGAACAGGCAGCCTGCACACTCTGTCCTGCCTACTAGGGTTTTTAGGATTGGTTTTTTATCATGCATCTCAGGAAATGTTTGTCTTATCTATGAGCACTGTGCGTAGGCTGTCAGAACATACCACAATCCCTTTTCATGTGGGGTTGTTTTGACTTAATAACTCAAGTAGAAGAATGCAAGTAATTTATATGAGCATTTTGCATTAGAGTATAGAATGCATTCTGGTTTTAATTAGAAGGAACAAGAATTGGTTGCAACGAGATCTAAATGCCTGTTGCAGCTCAAAGGATATCAAGGGTTCTCACGTTAAAACTGGTGCATGGCCACTGATTCTGATTCATGGCTGTCCACTCTTCAGTGGACACTTCAGGTATTTCATCTGTGAGCTTCTGTTTTATCACTGTGGCCCGTCTTTCTCGTCTCTACATCCATATGCATTCTGTTGGGCTTGAAGCTTGTTCTGAATCATTATGCTGTCTGATTCTAAGGAAATTCACACAGCACTTCAGAAGATGCAAAGTGTATACCTATTTCAAATTCATTTTGAAACTGGGAGCATCAAATAGTTTTTGCCTAAGGTGAAAGATTTGACATGGGATGTACCCAGGCAAATGCCAACATCATCCCACCAGTAAGGACTGTCTGTCTTGTAATGGCACCTGTTCTGTCTTTATCAATGTCACACAATGAACAAGTAACAAGCCTTAAAAATATATCTTTCCACTAGGCAGTTAAGGGTCTTCATAAACCACAGTTTATATATAGATGCAGACATGCCTGTGATAGTTATCAATTTTCAGACAACAACTCTATGAGTTAAGAGGCTTAATGAGATATTTAAAGTTACATAGCAAGAGAGCTGGAAATGAAGTGTATACATTCAACTCCCAGCATGGTGTTTGCTACTTAACAATCTTGTCTTAAACCCAGAACCTGATTGGAACAGCAGCAGGATGCAACTTCAGTGCGTAGACCCAGTTCTGCTCTAATCCATATTCCCTTTTACTTTCAAGTAAAGTGCTGAGAAATCTAGCACAATAAAAAGGATGGGGCTAGGTCCTCAGCAGGGATAAACCACCTGAGCTCCATTGCAAACAGTAGCAAGCTTGGTCAACAGCATAAATAAAAGATTATTAAATTTTTCTATCAAGCACATAAATATAATTTAGATCCTTTGTAGAATGCTCTCTTTTAGTAGGATGACAAGGACTCTATGTAAATGAAGTCTCTTTCACTAAACTGTCAGTTGATTAGTTAACAGGCATTCTTATCTGACTTACAAGGTTGATCAAATGTTTTTTTTCACTTAACCACCCTATTTTTATTCGTAGGCTAAATACTGTTTCAATGATCATTTATTTTCAAAATCACAGAATCACAGAATATTTTGAGTTGGAAGGGACTTGCAAGGATCATCCAAGTCCAACTCCTGGTCCTGGTTCTATTTTACACACAGAGAAACCACTATTTAATATCAGAACAAGCTCTTCTCGAAAATTGATCTACCATACTTCCTGAACTGGTAGGTTTGATTGCTGATAAAGTGAATAACCTTAGAAATTTTATGGCGTTCCCTAGTACGCCTCACTAAAGTTCTAACATTAGCATGCAGGCACGTGTGAGCCTTAACCCCACAGCTGCCACTCAAACGCTATCCTGCTGAAATAATGATAGCTGCGGTGTTTCATCAAAATGTAAATTCCATGGCAAACGACTTCTGTGATAAATGACACGAGCCAAAGAGGAAAGTCCGCATGGGATCAGGCTAAGGAACCCTGACTCTTTCATTTGTAGCTATTATCAGTGCCTGAGGAGCAGCGCAGAGGTTCCTTAGTCCCGTTGCTGGGATGGGCTAACAGAGACCTAGGAGTCACATGTCTCACCCCAAGCTAGAGAGGCACTGTGGGTTTAGATCAACATCCTCCGCTCCTGAGCCTGCATTTAAATAAACATTTCTCTTAATTCGGAGGCACGACGTGAAGCCTCTCTCCCTTTCTGAAGCGGTCACGTCGCTTCAGTGCCAGCCGCTATTTTAAGCCCTGTTTTGGCTGCTGTTGTGAAGGTGGCCAAGAGAGGGCAGCCGGCCCTTGGCTACTCCGCTCCCCCGGTGCGGGCCCGGCGGCTCTGCTGCCCGGGATGCTTCTCCCGGCCGGCGGAGAGCTGCCCTGTGCCCCGATGCGCCAGGATCAGCCAGGCACCGTGCAGCGAGCGCCCGGACGCTCTGGGAGAAGGGAACCTCTGGCCTGGCTGCACGGGTGTCCCCCATGAGCTGGGTCCCATGCACGGATGAACGGGCACACCAATTACTTTCTCCAGAAATACCCGGTTTTATTTAAAAGCGAGATGAATCAGAAATAGCCCAGGTGGACTTCATCTCTCAGGTGCTCCGGGGAGCAAGCGTGTGTGCTGCTGCTGAGGCTGACAGGACAGGACAGGTTTATTTGCTCGCCCTTCTTGATATAGTAAGTGGCATTTGATAAATCGTTGTCAGACCACTGAAATCTAATAACATGGATCACTACAAGATGATTACAGCCCCTGAACATTACCAGCACTATATGAGTGAATAATAACCTTGCCATTTTTGACAAGGGGATATGTAATCCTCAGGGTATTCAGGGACAAGGTGTGATTTCCAAAACTTGGTCAGGAAAGGCGTTAAAAATTATAACATCATTGGCTGTGAAGCCTTCCCTGTGGATTTTAAAGATTTGTGGCTATGATAAGTAAAATCACTCTCTTAATCAACACTTTCCAGGGTAATTTATGAATGCTCTGTTCAAAACAGTGTATCATAACAATAAGGATGAAGGTTGGTGCAGAAACACATTGATGCATATATACATACTAAAATACAGATTTTGCCAGTACAAGGATAAGATAAAAGCAAATTGACATAAATAAAATCATCTTAAGGACATTTTAAAAATACAGCTTCTTAACACAATGTACCTGCCAAAGTATTCAATGGATTTTACATCATGTCAGGTAATAGCTAGCAATGTTTTCAGTTGCCCAGGAAAGCTAGTAATCAATGAGTAGAAACACAATTCACCATGCTTGATAGGTGAGCTAGCAAGGCAGTAATACTTCTGAGAAAATGTCAGGAGTGATATGTGCACACTCTTTCTGTCTAGAATGCTGAAGCCAGACCTGCTTTCAAAGGCAAACTGACACTATAATTGCTAGCTTTTTCTATTGACATCAGGCAGAAATTATCAATCACATTCCAGCAGAAGGCAGCTGAGATTGACCAATAAATATACATTTCCTCATATTTTTCACTGCAAAAAAAAAAAAAGGGGGGGGATATTAGACTGGCTTTCATACCTCAAAAACCTTTTCGTCAATTGCAAAGAAGACATACACATATACAGATCTCTCTTTCAAAAGAAGCATACTGAAAGTAGCTACTAGATCCAATTTAAAATCCTGTTATTTTTAAATACTCTTCATAGCAGAAGTAACGTAACCACGAAACATTTAAGTAATACCTGGAATAATCACTAATCTGTACAAGTTCAAGTGCAGAAATCTGTGATGCAAAACCTCAACTGCAAGGGTTAGGTTTTGCCTGAAGCAAAACCAACCTGCCAGTAGTCCCACTGAAAACAGAGCATAGTCTCAGAAAAATGCTATTGGGGGAATGACAGGGGGAAAAGAAAAGCTGGATCTTTAAAGCATCCAGTTTAAAATTCTCATTGTGTCTTTCACAGATAGCCCTGACTGCTGCCCCAAGCTCCCACCACATGTCAGCACCTTACACCCTTGTTAGCAATGTCACTTCTCTTCCCCAGGATCGAACATCCACCCAAGTTTTTGCTCCCATCCAATATCAGCCCCCACCCTGAATCCTCACATCACCCCCCTGAACCAGCCTCAGCACCAGCTGCACAAGCCAAGTACTAATTGTGCTCACAGAAGCACAACATCAGGTGCCAGTCAGTGCTCTGTCTAGGACACTGCCTGGCTCTCCTATCATGCCCATGCAGGCTGTCCAAATTAGGGGCTCTGCTTTTGTTCCAGTTGCACTGTTAACACAAAAAAAACCCCATGACTGCAACATGGGAAACATCATTTTGACCCATTCTTATGGGTCTCAGTACCACCGCAGAGCAGCTCAATGCCTAAACTGTGACTCTAGGGAGAGGTCTCACCATAATGCAAAGCCTTCAGCCTGCTGGCCTGAGGAACTCCTCAAGACACAAAGTTTTCCCCAATGCCTGAGAAAGAGGGGACAAAAATGCATTTGTCAGCAGCGAGTTGTACTGTCCTCCAGGTGTGTCCTTATCCCAACCTCCATGTAGAGGGGATACCAAGGCAGACATATGTCCCTGTAGCAAAGTTTGGCTCCTGGACACCCACAGGTGGCCAGTACACCATGGTGGCCATTCACCCAGAGAAGGGAGGGAGGCAGGCACAGGGTGAGGCAGAGGGAGGGCAGACAAGGGGGAGGCCTGGCAAGGCAGGACAACGAGGAGACAGGGCCCAGGCAGTGCCCTCCCTCACAGATACGGTCCCAGCACCTCTCCTGAGGAGAAAGAGACAGGATGAAGTCATTCGAGGTTCCTGTCCAGATTCAAACTGGACATGAGGAGAAAGGCTCTGGGGACTGGTGGAGAGGCAGCAGACCCTTCCTGGCAGAGTTTTCAGGGGCAGGGAGGAGGCAGGTAGAACCCTGGGCAGCCTCTGGAGCTCCAGTGGTGCTTCCTGTCAGGGAGGATGCCCTGCTGGCCTGTTGGGCATCGGCCCACTCACTGAGGCAGAAAAAAGGTCCCTGTCTGCTCAAATCAGGTGCCCCCAATCTTCTGCCATTCTAGTGTGGATGTATCTGAACCCCTTCATATAAAAAAACCTTGGGGGCTGAAAAAAAAACACCTCAGAACACCTCTCTTTTCAGACAGGAGAACAAACCGAGTGACAGCCAGCTGCTCAGAGACAGACGTCTGTGGCAGGAGGGCAGAAAGACACTATTCTCATAACCAAGTGGAAAATCTAAGAAGAAAAAGGCAGCCACATACAGCACTTATGCAAAGTGATGTCTGAAATGCACCTAATTTCTCTATAACTATTAACATGGGGCAATTATTTCAAACCAGTTTATCCAGAGCTGCCAAGACTGTGCCAAAATCAGTTATGAAGACTATACAAGCAAGTAAATGGTGAGATCCCCAAGGACAGGAGTGGAGGTGCTTAGGAATGTCATGGAAAAAGGTCAGAAGCTACAGCTGCAAGAGCAGGATAAACATAGCTATTTACATTTTGTTTTTATGTTTTCCTAGATAAACATATCTGTAGGTATGTGTCAAAAATCGTCTGCAAACTCATCCTAGGTATGTCCTTGTCATACCCACATGACATACACAGGCTTCCTTTGTAATGTTTTTCATTTTCACTGAGGTTGAGACAAAGGCTGCAACCTTATTTATTGTGGAGTTGATCATACCCAGGCCTAAAGAGACACCTTCTGCATTGTCACTGCATTAGACAGGTATCTAATACATCAGGAAAGGGAAGGAATGCTGGCTGAGAAGCTCAGTGTGACCTGACAACCTTCCCCTTCACCTCAGAAATATCAAATGTATCCTGGGCTGCTTCAAAAAAGATGTGACCAACAGGTGGAGAGAGGTGATTCTGCCCCTCTTCTCTGTTCTTGCAAGACCCCGCCTGGAGTGCTACATCCAGGTCTGGGACCCTGTTAGAGGCATGGACCTGTTAGAGCAAGTCTAATGGCTTCACATTGTAAGGGGACAGGTTTAGATCAGATAGGAAGAAACTCATTACTGTGAGGGTGATGAGACACTGGCACAGGTTGCCCATAGAAACTGTGGCTGCCCCATTCCTGGAAGTGTTCCAGCCTAGGTTGGACAGGGCTTGGAGCAACCTGGTCTAGTGGAAGGTGTCCATGTCCACGGCAGGGAGGTGGAACTAGATGATCTCAAGGCTAAGATTAGCTTTGATGTAGCCAGGGGCTTTAAATTTTAAGAGTGAAGGCTGCTGCTGTATTGGCTACATCCAGCTAGTGATTTACAACAGTAATTCTGAGTATTTTGAAGGAGAAAGAATATGAGAAAAAAGAAAAAAATTACCTTCCTACAGAAATTTTGGTTGTCTGCACAGCACCAGAGCAAGTCATTTGGGTGGAAGCAATAAAAGAGCAAAGTTGTTAATGGCAAAGAGGCAACATCTCAGAACTCTATCTCTGGCTTTCAAAACTGCTTCCCCCACACACAGCTGCTTCCCTCCAGCACCTATATGGAAAACATGATGTGGCTAACTCTGCTTTTCCAAACTGCACTACAGTTTAATGCCTAATAAAAGCAGTGTAAAATTTCCATACAGAACTGAACAGATCCTTGCAGACCACAGAGGATGGGAGTCTATCCACTGGGGCCACTCTAGCTGAGTAACTGAGGAACTTTTAGATTTGTTGCAACTGCTGCTCATCCTAGAGACAGCAGAATAGCCTCCTTAGAAGAAAATTATTCCGTTTTTCTTTCAGGGGATTTTACCTTAAAGACCTGCTGCCATGTATTCTAGGTGTGAAATGAGAGAACCCACAGTGTTCTCTGAAGCTTAAGTTGAAGAGTGAAGGGGAAAGGAGAACAGCTTTATGTCTGACTTGAAAAACATTTCCCCACAGTGTTCATAGCCCAGTTCAGCACAGCACTGGAACATTTTATTCGGGGACGAAACCAAAGAAGCTGATTTCTTGCCCAGGGAAAGAAGAAATAGAAGAGTTTCTGGAGATAAGCAAGGAACAACAACAACAAAAATTTTTAAATCCTTTTGGTTTGAGTCATAGATGAAGTACTTTTGATAACAAAGACAGATGTGTGAGGTGTGTGTCCTGATCCCTTATTGCACCCAGTCTTGGCTGGTAGCAGGTGGGAGCCCTACTCCAGCAGCTGGTTTGTTCCAGCCTGAGGCTGTCCCAGGGTGGGATCACCCATGTACAGATAGTTGTGCCACAGCAAGTCAGAGGCTGTGCGGATCAGAGCAAAATAAAACCCTTCTACAGTGCTCTGAATCTCAAAGAAAAATCTCTCTTCCATTCAACAAACACTAGGAAATAGCAGGGGAAGCGTGTGTTTCATGTTTTTAGTCTAGCTACATCCACTTTGAAGGCTCTGAAAAAAAAGGCAAGGAGCTGATTTGTGAACGGACTACCTAATTTCATTCAAATAATAATATAATAACTTTTCCATTTTTGTTTGACCCAGACAGTTACTCCAGCTTAAAAAAGAGACAGAGAGAGTTCTCAGGGTTATTAAAGTTTATATCCATGTCAAGCAAGCTGTAGTTTCTGGTTTTCATTATATCTTTTACTAGTTCTTGAAAGCACTTAAAAAAATAGGATCATACATGTGGAAGGAGGCAATTTGCCATGAACAGGATGAAGTAGTGCTTATGCACAGTAGTGCTGTTTATGATGTTCTTTGTTTTCATTGAACCATGCACAAGGACTACTTACATCTCAGTGAGTCAGAGCACGCAAGTGCTGCCTACCTGTTCTATCACTTCACTTTTCCTTTGTTTCCCTGCAAGCCTCATGCTTCTAGAGGTAAAGCCGTGGCACAGGAATCCAGACAAGGTTCAGCTCACCTCAGCAATGCAGCTGGGGTTGCATATGTCCTCAGCTGCAGTCTCTGGGTAACCATTCTTCACATTTGACCAGAAAAAAATACTTTTCCCTTAAAGTATATTAACCATACAGGACCAACTATTATTTCTCTAACCTTGCCTGTAATTTAAGGATCAGCATCTAAGCTGTGTGAAGTATGGCATTTGTTTCCTCAGAGAATGGGGGTCCATACATTGCACTGATCTCAACTCCACTTTTAAGATCCTTTTAACCAGCTTTTTGTGTCCTTTTGCACAGTTGCATAAGCAGGTCCGAGACATGACATACAAGCTAAATGAGGAGGTTTCCATTCACAAATCTGACTTTTGGCACAGAAATTATGTGTTCAGGCAGGCTGTTCCATTTGTCCACAGCATTTTTTCAGAAGCTTTTGCATTTGTTTTGCAGAATAATTCATTAAATGTGATGCTAAGCAGCAAACAGGAAAAAAACCAAACAAACTAAAAATTTAAAACATGATGGACATATTAGTTCTCAACACAATGTTTTAGCTTGTGCTATGAAATCTAAATTCTACTATGGAGATGTTGTGGTGGTACCAACCACGAACATAGCAAGCATGTTCTCTCAGTCTATTAAAATATTATGAAAGCCAGGCATATTTAAAGAAGCTTTTAACATACTAGTTGCTATACATTGCAGGCAACATTTGTAAAATATTAACTGCTTTATTGCTAATTTTGTTTTGAGTCATATATTGTTTAATTAGGATTTTACTCAGGAGCAGATGGTTGTCTTCATTAAATCATAATATATTCTACCCAAATGGAAGCAGCTGGTTTTTTGAATACACTATAATTTATTTCCTGCATGCCAGAAACCACTCTGAAGGGAATCCAGACTATAATCATTCAGTTTGTTTTCATTGGAGCTTATTTACAATAAACTTTGAAAGTTTTTAGAAAACAGAAGTCAAATGTAGGTGACATTTGTTAGCAAGAGCAATTTTCTATTATTGAACTTGGTACTAAATCTAC
This sequence comes from Monarcha castaneiventris obscurior, assembly GCA_026261815.1. Taxonomy (NCBI): domain Eukaryota; kingdom Metazoa; phylum Chordata; class Aves; order Passeriformes; family Monarchidae; genus Monarcha; species Monarcha castaneiventris. The sequence continues at coordinate 14,478,084 of JAMPIT010000894.1, forward strand.
ATTTACAGAAGTACTTCCAGCTGTACATAAATGATAGTCCTAGCATGCTACGTGTTGTATACAGACATTGGTACAAGAAAACTGCATACAAAGAGCTTCCAAAATATATAACAAAAGAGGCAAAAGAAAAGAAAAAAAGTTTGCTTTTGTTTTCCCATTTGATGACAAAAAAAAAAAAAAAGAAACATGGATGATAAGAAACGTCATCAGAATCCCAAAGACTCACTCTGGCAGACAGAATGAATCTCTTACAGTTTCACTGAACTGAGCTGCAAATGCCACATGCACTAAAATGCTTTGTAATTCTTTTCAGTGCATTTAACAAAAAGTTTTTCTTAGGAAGGCTTTTTCTTAAATTGCTGGGTTCCAGTCTTCTCTTTACAAAAGAGAGCAGAGTTGAAGCTCCCAGATTACATTCTCATCACTTCACTTACCATGCACTGATATGCAGAATCATCAGAGAGCTCTATTTTACAGATGAGGATCAAAAGCTCCTGCTCTCCTATGCTGACAGATTTCTGACAGTTTCAGTCACAGAACCTATGGTCTCTCAGCACATCGAAAACTTTAGATGTTCCTAAAAGCCTCTGGAATTACTGAGGTAGGGCAAGACTCTAGATGAGAAGTTCCAAAAATACATTGTTTAAATATGGGTTGACTGTTAGGCACTTATCTTACATTCTTTGCAAAGTATTACTCCTTCTTCTGGGTCCTTGTTCATCCTTCTCTCTTTCCCCTGCCTCCACAGCTCAGCTTTTCTGCACCCTATTTCACGTCCCATGATTTTTCTGCCCCCTTCTTTTTTGACTGAGACTCTTTTGACCTTTTTGTCTGAGTTCAAATAAATTCTTCTACACACCATTTCATATTAAGTTATATATTATAAAGATGGAAACTAGTCACTAAACATCTAAGTGGGGACTGTGCATGTATGTGTGTGTGCACTAAATTTAAAAATTAGACAGTTACAGCACTTGTAAATATCCTGTACAGCCCTTGTTAGGAGAGCGATGGAAGGTCTGGTTTTATTAATGACAAATTCCATTTAGATTCCACGTTCCTTTTCTAGATTTGAAAAGAAAGTAATAGTACATAAGCCATATCATAATTTGTCTAATTTTCCAGAAATATAACTACCTCATTATAAAAGTCCAATTTTATTTAGATGAAGCCGGGGCATCTATACACAAGAGCATCTCAGAAAATTACATATTCTGATTCAAAGCAGAGACAACCTCTGAAACTAGGAGAGGCATATCAAGATATATTTATCCATCAGAAGTTTTCCCCAAAGAACCCACTACTGAGTTGCCTTAGTGTGCTAGTATTTTCTATTTTCAACTCAAATTCAGTTTAGAGAGAAAATATTGTTTCAGCTTGTGTTCTTGTTCGCAAATTGCCTAATCCAAAAGCTAGAAATTCAGTGACTGACTTCTAAGACAACATTCAGAAAAAGGCTTTCAAAAGAATTAGATTTTCTTTTGGAAACAAATTTGATTTAGAAAAAGTTATAGGATAGGAAAGGCTATTAATCTAAATTAAAGGACACTAATTAGTTCAAGGAAAAAAAGTGTAGTTCTCAAAACGCTCTATGACCATGCTAGAAGTTCACTGAGCCTTTTATCACTTTGTTGCTGATTCTATTAATGTGTACATTTTACCATTCCTTTTCTACCAAAATCTGAGAACAACATTTTTCAGACTTGAGTACCCAGCATGTTTCTGTACCAACCCTGGTATGGAAGGGAATAGCACAGATAGACCATGGCACCTCGCTTTGGTAAGGGTGGGAATAGCAGTAAGCAAGAGTGAGGCCAGAGGATTATGACTGAGAAATACTCCTGGAAAAAGGAGACAAACTGAGTATTCAGCAAATGAGCAAGCATCCTATTACACCCTCCTGGCTGTCTGCACCAGGTCTCTGCACAAACCTTCTCACCAAGTAAGAAAATCATACTTTCCTCCATTCCTCTCCAAACAGCAGAATTGTCTTTTCATACCTTTCTTTTAAAACAGTTCTTAAAGGAAAGGTATTACCTCAGGGAAGGCACCAAGCTCAGGAAATTTCTGTTCCCAAGATGACAGTTTTATATATTTACAAACAACTTAAAAGCAGAGGGCTATTCTTCGCAACTGTAACCATAGGAACAGAGACCAGCACCTGCATTAATAGAGGACTGGGATTCAATTCTGCATAAATTACCTCAGCCAAAAAATGCTTACCTACTGAGGCCGTGCAATTAAATAAACATTATTCCAGCATCTCTTTACATCAGTGATGTGGAGCAATCTCCTGCAGTCAGGGACAGAACTATAGCCTCACAAACTTGTGGCTGTCAAAGCCCCCAGATTTGCTTAGCTTAACAGAGAAGCCACCTCCCATCTGTTCTTCCCATTTTGTTTTCTCTTGTCTCTCTCTTTTTGATGCTCTTCATCTTTTTCAGCCATATTCTTCACACTCCCCGTTCTTGCACTTCTGCTTCTCTGCAAGTAATGCTGAGGAGAAACCAACCTTAAGGTCACTGATTGTGGGAAGGGGTCTTTTAAGGTGACTTCCCTGTTCAGAACTGCTGCTGCTCATGTGCACTGTCCTCTGTTAGAAAACAAAGGATGATACAGTGTGCTATATCCTGACATGGATCCCCCATACTTTAAGGTTTTCCATCTCCACTACTGGCTGACACCAGACCGCCAATTTTCATGCCTAACAGTGAAATGGCACCACATGCCCTAAAGCTAAGGGCTCTGTTGATGAGCAATACTCAAAATGTGGTGTCTGCAGCACAGAGAACAACATTTTGTTCAGTAGAAAAAGTGGTTATTTTGGATTACTCTTTTTAATGGAGGAGGGATGTGAAAGTAAATAAGCCCCACTGACTTCTTCCAAAGATAAATTTTCTTGTACTTCATAGTAATAAAGATGTAACTGCATTTTTTGAATGCATCTGGCAAACACAGATAGAGTGATAGTAAAACTGACATGCTGAAGTAGCAGTGATATGCTAAATTTGACATCTTACTCTCGCTAATGCATCAGGACACCAGAACCAATCATTCATAAAGTGTCCTTTGGGATTTGTGGAGATCAGGTTGAAGCAACAGTCAATGGTGGTTGTTTTACATCTCCCGGAATGTAAAGCCAAAAAAAATCCAAGTATGCAAATACAAGGAATCCACTAAGCAAATTGTGTTTCAGTGTTAGGCCAACAAAAGCAAAAAACAATTTAAAATATCATTCATACAATCCTATGTCCAAACAATCAGAACATCCACAAAATATTCATCTTTTGAGCTATTTTTCTTGCAGACTAATATAATTTCAAGACATTTGCCATGAAATGATTAGCTGATATAACTCTTTGTATTTTACATTTCATCTTAGTTCTTACTGCTGGAAAGTCAGAGAGGGGTAGAGAGAAATGCTGCTAAACAGCATTTACTTTCTCAAATAAAAAAATGTTCAGTCTTCAGTCTCAAGTCTCTGCCTGATCACCTTGCTGCAATTATAGTCATTTACTCCAAGAGTTTCTTTTGAAATGAACCAACTACTTCCATCCAAGACAAAACTGGATCATAGTTTGGAGACCATTTCACTCCAGGGACTGGTTGCTTCAGGCAGGAGGAGCAGGATTGTGCCCAGCTGGGATCTCTTCATCCTAAAGAGGCATTCAGTAATTTCTCACTAGGCTTTGAAACCCCTGTACTTTCCTGCCACCTTCGAGTGCAGGCAACACACCCTTTGGTCTTAAAACTACAGGAACATGCCTCTGGCACACTGTGACACTCCTTGGAGTATTTAAGGAACTGCAGAAAAATTACCTCCAACACCCTTCTTTCCATCTTCCCTCAAAAAAAAGACATTTTGGAACAACAAACAAGGAACATAAAGAAAATTGCTGTGGAAAGAACTGCAGCTATTCATACAGCATCAGGGGCCATTCACCCCCAATATTCCTCTCTAGTTGTCAAATACGCATGTGAAAAGATGTTTTGAAGCCTGCGTGTGTTACTGGGAACAGCAGGGGGATGCAGACTGTGTGCATTATGCTTGCGCAGTGCTCAGCACAACAGAGGCTCAGTTCTTCCACCATTTCTGAAAGCTGTCTTTATTAACCCATTCTTCAAGTCTCACAATAGCAACAGACCCACTGCACAGCAGATGCCTGTTCTTCTCTGTATCACAGGCAAAATCTTCTCCCCACATTGAACATGTGACACATTTATAAAAGCTGTGCTTCCACACAGAAGCTTCAGACCTTGCGCTTTCGTAGTGGCTCTTAACAGGTTTTTATGAGAAGGTGTTTTTTAGGACTTACTTTTTCTGAGAGATGGTAATTTTCTAGTTACCCTTGGTTACCTTATATTCTTGTGGAATGACAATTCTTAGAAAGGAATGGAAGTTCTGATTTCCCCCTAGTGTCTCCCAAAAGCTCTTGATCCAGATTTAATATAGATTCATAGAATGTAATGGGTTGGAAGGGACCTTAAAGATCATCTAGACCCAACCTATTCTGACATGGGCAGGCAGACCTCCTGATAGACCAGGTTGTTCAAGCACTTATCCAACCTGGCCTTGAACACTGCCAGGGTTGGGGCATCCAAAACCTCCCTGGACAACCTGTTCCAGTGTCTCACCACCCTCTCAGTAAAGAATTTCTTCCTAATATCTAATCTAAACATCCCCTCTTTCAGTTTGTGCCCATTACTCTTTGTCCTGTCACTACAGTTCCTGACAAAGAACCCCTCTTTGGCTTCCCTGTAGGCCCCCCTCAGATACTGGAAGGTTGCTGTGAGTTCTCCATGCAGCCTTCTCTTCTCCAGGCCCACCAGCCCAAACTTTCTCAGCCTGTCTTTGTAGGGGAGGTGCTCCAGTCCTCTTATTGTTCTTGTGGCCTCCTCTGGACTTGCTCCAACAGTTCTGTGTCCTTAGGCTGGGGACACCAGAACTGTACACAGCAACTCCAGGTGGGGTCTCACAAGAGCAGAGTAGAGGGAAAAAATCCCCTCCCTCAAACTGCTGCCCACACTCCTTTGGATGCAACCCAGGACATGGTTGGGCTGGCTTTTGGTGCTGCATGAGCACATTGCCAGCTCGTGTTGAGTTTTTCATCAACCACCACCCCCAAGTCTTTCTCCTCAGGGCTGTTCTCAGTCACTTCTCTGCCCAGCCTGTGGGTGTGCCTGGGATTGCCTCAGCCCAGGCATAGGACTTTGCACTCGTTTTATTGAATTTCATGGGGTTTGCACTGACCCACCTGTCCAGCCTGTCCAGGTTCCTCTGGATGGCATCCTGTCCCTCCAGTGTGTCAACTGCACCACACAGCCTGGTGTTGCCAGCAAATTTGCTAAGGTTAACTCTATCCTACTCTCCATGTCACCAACAAAGATGTTGCATAGTGTTGGCCCCAGTACCAAACCCTGAGGGACACCACTGGTCTTCATGTGGAAAATGACCCTTTGACCACAACTCTTTGCATGTGACCATCCAGCCAGATTTTTATCCACTGAGGGGTCCATCCACCAAATCCATGTGTCTTCAATTCAGTGACAAGGATGTCATGAGGGACAGTGTCAAATATAGTGTCAAATATTTTGCATGTGAAAAACCACATGCAGGGACAAACAAAGCAAAAAAAAAAAAAAAAAAAAAATCAACTCTGCCTTTATGTTCAAACACTTGCATAGTTGGAGAAAAATTACCAGAAAAGAAGACTAGACCAAAAAGATCTCCGAAGCTGACACCGTTCTGTTCTTTGGACACACACTGATCTAACTCATATTAAGCAAACTAAAGTAATAAGGAATGACCCGAGAGGGATAGCGTGATCAGAGCAGTAGCAAGGATTTGGGGTTTTTTTAGATTACTATATTTATTACATTGGTTGTCTGAGTTCTCTCCAAGCTAATGATGCAAATGCCTCGCAGTTCAATGCAACACAGGAACTATCCCAGTTGGAAGGGCCTCATTTAAAATACGCTGGCTAAGATCTTGTATCCCTTGCTTGCATTGGGAATGCACAGCTTCAAATTAGCTCCAAAAATGCTGTACGAGAAAACCAGAGTCATCATGTTTACTACACTTTGCTGAGGCTTGGAGTGACTTTGTGCTTGCTGTTGCATTTCAAAGCATACCTTGCGGTTTTAAGTCCTGTTTCCTGAACTGACTTTCAGGTATTTTCCACACTGTTGGCAAGCTCAAGGATATGAGAATTAAGGGATATTTATTTCCTTTTGAAACACCTAACTTTACCTCTGGCTTTTACAGAAAGAAGATGAGAGCTGAGTTCCTACAAAACATTTCCAAAGGCTGCTGACAATTTGTTTCATATTTCTGTATTGACTTTTAAAAGGCAGCACTTGAAAGTAATACTCTATTTTCCCTGAAATCTCAGCAAAAATTCATAAGAGCAGCAAGAACAAAAGAAATTACTGAGCCTGATACTGCTCGATACCTTAACTCGCTGCATCACAAACAAATTTTTAATAAGTGCAAGTTTACTTTGGTATAGAAAGAAGCTACTGCCCTTGCTGATCAGGGTTACAGACTGAGGAGAAATGGTGATATACTTCACTGTTTGAAATTAAGGGCAGTGGCCACAAGTAGTCACCTTACCACTTCCTATCCACTTCCACCACTTCCTTCATGTATCAGCTAAACCTTGGTAACTGCCCAAGTGTCTCTCATTTGCCTCAGATGCAAATAAAATGTATTGTGAAGGTCTAATTGCATACTGTGTGTCACATGAGCTGATACCTGACTATGCGTGTGATCTTACGTGCACATTAATTGTGAATCAAAGCACATCACTTTAACCCACCATGTATCTTCTGAATGCATCAGGCCAGGGAGGGGACCGTAGCTCAGCTGATGTAGGGTAAATCATCAAGTCATGGTAACACCAAGTAGTTTTTTCTATACTCTTGGAGTCTATGAAGGCCCTGTCATAATAATTTATTCCACATGGAATATTACATATAATACTCGAGCTGTGCTTCAGCTCAAATTTTGCAAATGAAAACAGTTGTGTGATAGGCATTGTCAATACAATCTACTTGAATGTCATGACCCAGGCTCAAAATAAATTAAAAGTTTGCCAAAAAGTTCTGAGTTTTCTTACTTACTTCCTGGATTTGTTTAGATTGTGTTTTTTTTCTAAATCCCTCTAGAATACTTTCACTTTTTTTCCCCTAAACCCTAAATACTGAAGTCATGCTGTTTAATGAAAGAACACTGAGATGCTTGAGTTTTCATTCAAGAACAGGGATTAGCAAAAAGCTATTAATTACATGAGGCTTTAGGTAAAAGTGTAGAAACTATAAATGCAACAAACAAGGCAACAATTTAGTAGCATGTACTTCACCAAAGTCATATGTGAATAGGCATTAGAAGTAATAGCACTTTAGAACAACAGCAGAGGACTAAAATCCACAACTAAGCATGACATTTTCTTGCCTGGATTTAAGGGATTAAGAAAATAAAAGCAAAGCTGGTTTTAAAAAGTTGAGATTCTAGTTCACAGAAAATCACTGAAAAAACTTTGAGTGAACATTATCAATTTGTATTTCCACATAAATAGATGGCAAATCAGTGATAAAAGACAAACTGCAGTTAGTCATAATTAAGGAGAAAAGACAGTCTCGGACTCTGGGACACAAACTGAATTTACATCCACAGACATTCATAAAAGTCACGTTTAGCATCATGAACTTAACTTCCCAGGCAAGAAGAAACAGAGACAGGGTCCACCAGAATGATCTGACTTAGCAACTCTTTTCAGGCCCTCGGAAATCTTTTTCTCTCAGGGAGGAAGTCTTAAATTACACTTACTAGACAATTAATGACCATCAATGTCTGAGTGGCCTGAGATAACCCTGTTAAAAAACACCAGCTATTTAACATTGTTGCTTTAATGGTGTTGCTGGTTATATGTCAGCATAATTGATGCTCTGTCACTTTAACTTAATAAGCAGTGTAATTGATGCATTATTACTTTAATTCTTCTTCATTACGAAGGTTATTAGGGTGCACTGTAAGTTAGAGTAATTGGACATTTCAATTGCATGGCTAAGGAGTTTGGAAATAAATAGCTCTAGGATCCAGCACTGATCCTTACCTTTGAAATGTGCATCACATTTATATACATAAAAATGGATTGGTTTTGTCAGGGGTGGAGAGGTGAAAATATATTAAAATAAGATGGTGTTTAACTTTTTGGATTCTATTTCATTTAAGTTCGCAATCCATCTCATTTGTTCTTTTCTAAAGCTCCACAAGTTTCTAAGCACTTCAGAGATCCTGAAGTACATCCTTAGGTACTCTGAAAGAGTCTGACATAGGGATGTAGTTTTCCATTTTTCACAGATGGCTCTGCACTGCAAGAACTAAGTATTGCAGAGACAAGGATCTGCCTCCCTTTGCACTGCAAGTAAAGACGACCTTGTCCTGTCCACACTCTGCCTGCACACCAAAAGCAGTGTGACCATGGGTGCCACACCCAAGGCACCTCACTAGTGCAGTCAAAACCAGTTGTGTCCAGACCTGATCGCTTGTAACTCCACAACCACCTACACCGAACTATGGTCTCAAATATTTACCATCCTCTGCAACATGTGGGAGACCAGATCAGTCATGCGTTACAAATTTCATCCTCAAAAAGGCAGCAATCTCTGGTGGGAGCAGAACGAGTGAGTGCTGCACAAACCTGACTGAGCACCACGCGTCGGTCCAGCCATAAGGACACCAGCTGCATATTGAAGCCACCAGGTTTCCAAGACTTAGTGTAACAACTTTTTTGGCAAACCAGAATGAAGCAGCAGTTGTAGTATGAGAGACTGCCAGTAACAGTACCCTTACTGAAAACTTTTATGCTTAATCCCATTTCATTTGGAAAAGGAGATTTTACAAGTTGATTCTTATTTGAAGAGACAACCCTGCCATGGGGGATTTGAGTGGCAGCATTGAAGAACTGGAAGACAGGAAACAATGAAAGAATCTTCTTGATTGAGAGATGAAAGACTTTCGAATTAATCATCTTCTGTTGCTGACATTGAACTGGAAGGATTTTCCTGGATTCTAGGGGGAAGAAAAGCAGTGTCTTTTCACTGCCCTCTGATTTTTTAGTGCCCCACTATGTTCCTAGACTTTAGGACAGAACACATAAGACAGCTTATGCAGCTAAAGGGCACAGGTTATTGTACTGAGAGAAGATCTTGACTCTCAAGATGATCTCAAGAAAATGGCTTGGAACAAATAAATAATAGGGTTTGATCGCACAGGTAATATTTTATGTAAGTCATTTTACAATACTAAATGATCTATCTTTGCCTATTGCTCTGTGGCAGGAGAATGAGGAAGAGACACAACCATATTATCTGAGGATGCAGTGAGACTGGATGGGATAAATTAGTCTATATCATAATACTAATGAAGTCACTGATGAGTCAGGAATTAATGAATGATTATTTTTCATTCTTCATGCTAAAGTAATTGGCATGTTAAATCACATATGCAGAGGAAATACTGCAGACAATGTTCACAGTCATAAATGTGGATCTTGGTAACTAAACTGGGATAAACATTGTTTTTATGTATGACTGAAATCACACTTTTGCAAATAGCCAGGCCATCCAACAATCTTCGAACCACCATATAAGTAAATAAGAAGAGCATATATTGTACAGTATTGTTGTACACTACAAGAATCAATATTCCTGGTGAAGCAATAAGTCATAGGAAGGTACAACACAATGAGGATAGCAGAGCATAAGTGCAAAAGACGGGCTACATTTAGTATAATTGATGCCTTAAGAGGCCACCTAAAAACAGAGACTAGACAGGAGTAAGGGAATAAAGGTAGGTATTGCCATGATGGACCCCAAGATGGACAACAGGTCATGAGCTCTTCACACTTGTATAGGTTTGGTTCATTTGCATATCAGGGTTAATTCTCCAATTAAAGCTTCAGTTTAATGATGTAATTCCCCTCTGCTTGCCCCCATTTAGAGGCCTTTTGGTTTATACTTTTTGGGCCTAGGACGGTCTGGGTGTCCTTGAAGAGCAGGCCTGGAGAGGCTTTGCTATGTCTGCCTAGCAGGAGAGAGCAGAAATTAACAGGCTACAAGAAACTTCAGTTACACACTAGGCAGTACAGGATTTGAAAAATATAAAAGTTAAAGCCTAAGGCATCATAACCAGGTCTTCCCCTGAAGCTTTCACATCATTGCTACAAAAGCTTCCATTATTCTTTTATGTTCTTTTTGCATATGATTGCTAATCCTTTACAGACTATAAATATAGCTTTTCATCTGCATAGTTTACAGGAACACATCTACTTCTTTAAAATAAATTCTTTGCAAGGTCTTTCATCAACATGTACTTCATCTTTTGCAATTGTGAGTTTGCATTAACACTGCATTAATACATTTTAACACTGATTGACACCAGTTCTTAAGCCCTTTTTTCATATTTTGTCCCCTATACCTATTTTTCTGACAGCCAAAAGAGCTTTCCCTATTCCTACCCTCTCAGAAACTAATTCCCAAAGACCCCTTTGTGCAAGTGGGGAGGTTGAGAAACACTCCAGTTCAGTTACAAATAACCTGAATCACATCCTTGTATCACAGGTCCCTAAGCTTGCCAGAATAATATTTAGTCTAATTGATAAATGGCAGAGACAACTAGTTCTCTGTGGCAATGGCTTAGTTACATGAACAAATTTATTTGAACTGCCTGAAACAGCCTAACTTAATCTGTGCTGGATGGCCAAGCAGACTGCAACAGCTTTCAATTCCCCAATAGTCAGGGCTGAATCTGAAACCTGCTTCAACAGAAAAGATCCTTTTTCAAATTTCTTGGCTTAATATTCACCTTGCACAATCTAGGTCTTTGCAGCCATCATAGCTGGGGATACAAAGGAGCATTCCTATTGCCAAGGTGAAGAGATCCCTTTTTCCATCTTGCTTCTTCTTCCAAGGTTATCTCAATACATCTCATTTTGTGACTTTATATGGGCAATGCACATTGGTGACAGATATTGTTGTCCAATGATGACTCTGTGTAAGGCTGCATTTCAGGAAAACCGTGGGGTTTGGTTTAAAAAGGATATCTGCAGTACTACCATCAAATGACCTTCAGATGATCAAACAGACCTGAAAGGATGTATGACTTTCTGAATATTTTGGTGCTTAATTTCTGCAAAAGTAGAAAGTAAATGTTGACCACACCCTGTCAATCTTCTAAGGAATTCAGAGAGGCTGAAATGCCTCTTCCAGCAATGCATGGAGCAATCACAGGCTATAATCATGCTGGTATCAGACTGCATAAAAATAAGAATATGTTAACATTATGAGAGTCTAAGTCAGCCCAAAAACTTACTCATTCTATTCTAGACAAACTTGTTCCAAGGGCTTTTGAAAACAAGGACATGGTACTACTTTTTGTTTGCCCAAGCCAAAGCACACCAAGTGGTTACGTAAGTATTTCATTTCATTCTAGAATTAACGTCTCCCACTAAGCATTTTGGGAAGAATCCTACCACAAAAAGTAGCACAACAGCAATAAGAACTGGTGGTTGATTTCAGCTTTTTTGTAGTCTCGTTGCTCTCCTTACTGGGTCATCTTACATCTTCTGTATGTCACAGCAATATTCAGCGAGTGGAAAAAAAAAATCAACTTTCCAGGAACAGTGATTTACTATGTGTATATATTATAGGATCTGAACCACTGGATTTACACCACCGGAAAGTATTAATCCTAGAGTTACAGAAAGCTGGGGTTAGGGAGCTGCCCACTTGCAAAGAGAAGAATGGAGCTGAAGGTATCCTCCCCAGTAAAGGCCTCTCGACTTGTTTGGATCATCCAAGAAAGATTCTTTGAAGTACTGTTTCTAAAATTACTCCATAGGTAGTTGTACAAGGAAAGAGAAATGTAGAGACATGAAAGCTGTTAACTGTTCATGTCTAAACCAGACTAATATATCGTAACTATTAGAGGTGAAAAAGAATCAGATGGTGGTCAACAGAGTATATAACACGACAATAAAAATATTTCTATTTGTGAAATTATAGACCTACATTTTAGTCTTTAACATTTTAGTATGGTGGCATTTCCCCCCAATATTTTGACAGGAAGTCTCAGATTTTCCCTGAAAATTACATTTGTACGTTAAACATAGTTTTGGTTTACAGTTAATTTGCCTTGGGTCTGTCTGACTTCATGCCTCAGAGAGGCTTTGGGAACAGTGGAGTCTAAGCACAGACCCAAGCCCTCAGCAAGTACTTGGCCAGTGTAGGAGGGTGTGGGGAGCACTGGGAGAAGCATTCTCAGAAACACAGTCTGCCTTATTTTTATAGGGTTTTAATTTTCTGTGTATGAGGATTTGAAACCACGTAGTTTTCCAGCATGCACATATAAGCAAAACTCTGTGATTCAAGATAAAACGCTTCAAACAGGGCTTCATGTCATTTCCCCTAAAGGGTAAAGGACCAGCAAAACCTTCCAGCATGAGTCAAGTCTGGTTTTATAAATGCAGCTAACAAAGGAGCGAATCCCCTCTGACAAGCGCGTGAGGTGTTTGTGCTAGACAAATTAGAGGTACAAAGCTGTGTGTTTAATTCTGACTGAAAGCAATTGAGAAGTACAAATTGTACCAGAGGAACTTTCTAAATTGAAGGGAAAGCGGAAAAGAGACTCAAAAAAACAACACTAAAATGACCTCCACACAATGACAGATAAAAACTTAGCAACCTGGAAGGCGGAAAAGGAACAAGGCAGGCAGAGAAGTAGTCGGGAAGTTTTTAATGGATAACTTGTTTTTGAGAACACAAAAGCCCTGCTGCCATGCCTTCTTGGATTATTTCCAGTGTTACAGATGAACCCATAGCTTAGTGAACACAAAAGCCAGGACATTTTTCTTTGGTTTCCCCTCTTCTTTTTAGCACAAAGGAAGACAGCAATCATGTCAGGAAAGATTTGGTGGCTTTAATTGAGCTGCGGTTGTATCCTTTTCTGTGTTTTCTATCATGTCAATTTTCCAAGTGGCCATCAAGTTTTTGTCAGCTGAAGCAACCTAAGTATACAAGGATGACATTTAGAATAGCTCCAGGATTTGCCTTCCTCCTGGCAGCACTATCAAGAAGGGCTTTAAGCATGCTTAAGTTGACTTTAAATCAAGATGTCAGTTTTGAAATCAGGCTGTCTTTGGCGTTCTTGTCAATAATGCTGAATTTTACTTAAGTCCCATACACCTTCATGCATTAACCAGCCAGCATTTGAAGCTTTGTTCCTCTAATACACATCACAATCTTTTGTCCTTTACTCAGGATTTGGGACATTTACAGTTTGATAGGGTGACATTTTTTTCGCCCTTTTCTTTTAATGGGAAAGCCAAATTCTTGCCCTTGCAAGAGCAAGCAGTGGTAGGACAATGGGGAGCAGCTTTATGATGAAAGAGGTTAGATTTAGATTTAGACTGGATATTAGGAAGAAATTCTTTACAGTGAGGGTGGTGAACAACCTGTCTGGAACAGGTTGCCAGAGAAGTTGTGGATGCCCCATCCCCGGAATTTTTCAAGGCCAGGCTGCATGAGGCTCTGAGCAACCTGGTCTAGTGGAATGTGTCCCTGTCCATGGCAGGAGAATCTGAATTAAATTATCTTTACAGTCCCTTCCAACCAAAATCATTCTATGATTCTACAGAACATTTTTCAGCTTGAATTTTTGGGGGAAGGAGGGGGCACAGAGAGAGGGGGCAGATGTTGCATCAGAACTGTCATAACAAAAAATGAAGATATATGAGTCTTTGCACAACTGTGTTTATGTATCTTTGGGTCTCTCCTGTGACAGAGTTGAATGCAAAGTGTCTTCCCATGGCCAAACATCTTTGGACAATTTATGTGTCTATTGTGAGATGCTCACAATGCATAAAGGCCAAAAAATAAGAGTCCAGGAGCTCTCTGTAGCAAACAGCTGCTATCTGGACAGAGAAGGCAAAGGATTATTCCTCTTTCTTCTATCATTAGTTCTGGGCTATTGCATTATAGAATCACCAACGTAGTTTGTTATCACAGAACTTTTGGGAGAAAGTCCAAAACACAACATTAAGGTTTAGCTTTCTAGGTCATAGCTAAAGCCCTGACCAGAACTCTCCTTTAGGAGTTCTGCTTCAATGCATAAGGAATATAGCAGCACCTGTGAAATGTGGTTTCTGACTCACATTTCAGAAGTCAGATATGTGAGGACCTCAACTATCCAACTGAGGATTTTGGCTTATTTCCATACCTTTTTATACCTTTTATATTTAACACTATGAAGAAATATTTCAAAGTTTCTCAGTTGTCATAAGCTGTCACTGAAGTCAATGAAACCAAGACAATTCAGCCTGAATATACAAACTGCACTTATAACTCATATATGAGACTATTAATCCAGATTAAGGGAGAATAAAGGGGGGGCAACACAGAATAAAGGGGGGACAACACAGTAGATATTGCAGAATCTCTCCCACATGGAGACAGGAAGAACATTTGCAGGGGAGCTGTTCTAGAACAGTCATCACTCAATACATTTATACTGCAACAACTTTTACAGTTAATTGCATGGTACAGACAAACTTCTAAAGCAAGAAGTTAGCAATCATTGTGAGCAGAACTTGAATGTTGTTTCTGTTCTGGATTGAAAACAATGAACTCAGAATATTTGCTTTTCTATACACTTGTCTCATTCCAGAATACCCAGGAGTATTTCAGAATATACGGAACCTTAGGTATAGACATGCACTCTGACAAAACTTTCTTAGAACACCCCAAAAAAGCTTCAAGAAGTAAATTTCATAGAACTAAAATGTGACTATGGATTAGTTTTAGTCAAAATTATAAAAACCCATTTTACCCAATCCTGTAAGGAAGAGAAGCTTTAGTCTTTCACTAGCATAAAGCAGGTTACGAATATGAAAAATCTGTAGCCAAATGAAAGCAATGGGTAATAATATACAAGATGAAACTTTTAAATAGCAAAATTAGCACAGCTGGGACAAAAAAAAAGTTAATCACAACTTCATGGAGATATTAGATGACTTCTCCAGTCACTTTATTTAGTGAATTCCCATTAATGTCAGTTTTCTCATCACAACTGTTTATGGCAGTTTCTTCCAAAATGACCTCTCAGTATTGTGCAGGAGTTCTTATCTAAATATAATGCCAAATGAGCCCTGAAATAAGTCATGAGACCCAAAGTGACATTATTATTAGGAAAATGCATTTTAAAAATATTATTTTTCCAACCTCCATGAGGACAAAACTAAGGCAAAGGAGTAAAAGATTAAGCCATCAATTAACACCATGCAACACAAGTCAGCACATCAACCTGAATTGAGTCCTCCCATACAGTCATGTGTATAATAAGCAGAGGGTTAAATTATCCTAGTTGTATTCCTTGCCACAGTGGGACCACCAAAAAAAAGAAAATAAAGATTTGTTGAACAACTGTAAAAACTGGTGTTTGGAGATAGGCAAATTTGGAGAAATGATTGTATTGTGGTGCAATGCTCCATGTACAGAAACAGTCTTGGGATGGAGACTTGTACCCAAGGCAGAGTCAAACAGAAGGATTTATTTTCTTGTTGCTTTACTGTGTTCTTGTAATTCACTTAAGAACTTCAAGTTTTCCATAATGAAGTCCAGTGGAGATGGGAGCTGGGGTAAAATGGTGAATGATTGAATCTCTGGGGAGGCAGGAATGCAGCTGATGCAAGCAATGTTTTTACTTGCCAGCAAGCCTAAAGGAAATTCTCCTGTCCCTGTCGCTGCACAGGAAACTCTCCTTTGTAATAGAACAAAGTTTGACAGTAAAGAGCAGCTTGTGCCAGGGTAGAGTTTGTGTTCCCCTTGCATCTATCACTCACATGGCAAATAGCACCACACACAAACATTTTTTTTTTTTTTTTGTGGTATAAAACCGTGAAACTTCACTAAAGCAGCCCTACATTCCACATTTAAAGCAAAATATCTTTGATTTTACTGAAATTAGGGTTTTTTGGCAGTCAGATAGCATGTTTAACACTCCACTAAGTAAATTGAAATTTTAGCAAGTATACAAATCTGAAAGTTGTCTCTGGCAGTGTAAGGAGAAACAGCATAAAGTCTTCACAGAATCAGAGGCAATTATAGCCCAAAGAAGCATGCATGAAGCAGGCATTCACATTTCATAAGATCACCAAAAAGTTGGCAGGCAAAGACCCCAAGAGATTGCCAAGCTCACATAAGGATGGGATATAAACTATCAATTATATTAAAACAAACAGAAGTTTGTTTAC
Organism: Monarcha castaneiventris obscurior; assembly: GCA_026261815.1. Lineage (NCBI taxonomy): Eukaryota > Metazoa > Chordata > Aves > Passeriformes > Monarchidae > Monarcha > Monarcha castaneiventris. Next base: position 14,494,394 of record JAMPIT010000894.1, read on the forward strand.
CTTGTACCTAAAGTTCTCCAGAGATGGAGATTCTGCTGTACTTAGCCGTCTACTTCACCACCCTGCTTTAGAAGGAGGTCAGACTTAGGAGGAACTTAAATATCTCATTGTACAATCAAAACCTCTTCCATTTCTTTTATCCATCATGCATAAAGCCCTCTGAAATCTTTAAAGCTCATTCCTATTGTGAAGCAGTCCTCTGCCCACCTTCCAAACAGAAGCCAGCTCTCCTCAGTATGAACTGATGTCCCACCTTACATTCTCTCAAGGGCAGGAGTTTGGCTTTTTTTTGCTAATTGCAAGGCATCATGTGAGCTGGTGGCTCTTTTCCAAGTAATAATAATGCATTCTCTTGCCATTCTCTTTAGCCATTTAAATTTAACAGACTTTCAAAGTGTCTGATGTCCTTCTGAGCCATGTCACGTACAGCAGAGTGAAAACTTTGCTGACAGAATATAAAGCTGTGTACTTTTCTGTTATAAAGTACTGATGCTGCAAATGCCTCCACATTCTGCCACACTACAGGGAAAAGTATATATATTGCTAATGTGTTTCATTTAGACCATGTGACCAGCACTTTTGTAATCTCTTGCATGCACATGAGTCCTTTTAAGTGCATTAACTTGATTTATAATAAGCAATAACATAATAGGGATATGAGATCCTGAAGTTAAATCAAGGTTTCTTAATAAAGTAAATATTAACTCTGATCATAGACGGGGAGAACTGAAGCACAAGATACCTCATCTGAAATGACATAATCAATGCAAGCACCAGAGAAGTGTGTAATTCTCCAGACTCCTCTTTGCACATCTCCTCTGTGTAGTGTCTGCCCTTTTAAATTAAGAAAATAAGTCTTTTTTAAAAATTGGATTAAGGATTCCTAGCATGCATTTTCATGAGGTAAGAGAAAAAGTTTGGAATTTAAATTTCAAATGCACTTAAAAAATAGCTGAAGTGGTTTCATAGTTCTGCAAAAAAAAAAAAAGTTTTAAAGCATCCATTTTCATTAGTTGAGATCCATTTTGAATGGAAATCAAATTTAGCACTACTACTTGTTTCTTAAGGATTTTTATATGACCCTTCAAAATGCAAAAAGCTCCAGGAGCAAGCTATCATTTAATCTCATGATTGTACAGCTGGGAAAAAAATATCAATGTTCTCCCACACAAAGATACAATAAGGAAAAAGCATAGCACAGAATTATGTATGGCTGGGTAAATAGAAATTATATTAGTTCTCCAAAACAGTCAAAAAATCCCACGAACAAACACAAAAGTAAAAGAGTGCAGTCCTTAGGGCATAATCTTATTTACTGGTTCCCACTGGAAGGTACTGCATCCCCTCCCCAGCCCCTTCCTCAGGGGTTTGCAAGGCTGACCCATGCAAAAGGATCTGAGTGGGCTTCTCCACACCGCGAGGTGAATGATCTCCCTGGACAGTAGGCAGACAGCAACCAGCATCCCTGCTAAATTAGTCCCAGAAGGGACCAGCTGGACATCATACAGCATGAATTAACCACTTCTTACTCCTCCCCTAATCCCTCTTTATTATATGCCAGAAATACCTGAATTGAAATCTTGGTTAGTGCGAGAGGAAGTGACCAATGCAGAACAGGATTGTTAGGAGAGAAACAAGATGATGTTTCGGAGGACAGCTTAAATAAGTCAAACCAGCATGGCAAATTAATTCATTCAGAGCTAGAACACAGAGCAGAATCCATTGCCAAGAGAGGAAGAAGTAGTTAAAGGATTCTTACAAAAAACACCTGGCTATAATACCATGTTTTGGAAAACGTTACTGCCCCAGGAGAATTATGAAACCAGTCTGTCGCAGGAGCAGTTAACACTCAAGTCAGAGAAGCCTAGAAAAAAATTAAGGAAGGCCTTGGTTGCAATTAATGGCAGAGGACAGTCTGATAGGGAGGAACTCAACTGAAAAAATGGAGTATTAGGACTGATCATTTAACTCAAAAATATTGAAAAAAAAAAAAAAAACCAAACCAAAACCAAACATTTTCACTGCGCAGAAATAAAATTTCATTTGAGCTGAGATCATCTAGAAGACCCGATTGCTTCTGACCCACACAACAAACAGCAAAAATATCTTGGGGACCTTTCCCAAGAAACAGACAAAATCCCTGCCAAGGGACAGTTACCCTGGCAATACCAAAATGTGTATAACAGACATTTGGTACAAGAAACAGAAAATCTGCCAAATGCCCCCTGCCGGTAACATGTGCCAGGGCTGGGGCAGACACAGGCAGGTCAATGCAACTACAATGGTGTAAAGCAGCTCAAGGTTCCGGGAGCTGGGGAAGGAGCAGATGATCGGTGCTGGCCACTGGTGCTGTGGTCTAAAATGGACGGTGAATAAAAGCTGCGTTTTCTGCAAGATTAGATTCTGTAAATCTCAAGGTGATGCTAATGAGGATCTATTTTATGCAAATAAAAAAAAAAAAAAAAAAAAAAAAAAAAAAAAAAAAAAAAAATCCTTACTGGAACCCCAGCCCAGGATTCTTGTTGAAGGTGGAACTGCCACAGAGGCTCTTTGGGCTGTTGTCGATCTGCAAACAATACTGTGAAGAAAGCTGGTTCAACCAAACGCCTTGGTTGTATCCAAAGCAGTTCCCATAAGGAATGCAAAGGCTAGAAACACTTTGCTCCTTATACAGCCTGATCTGGGAAAGAACTTTGTAAATTCTAAGCGTTAATGAACATTAAAGGCAGGATATGGTTATCTGTAGTCACAGATTTGCAGCAGCAAGTTTCTAGTGATGTATGAAATGAGAAATCCCTGCCTCATGCACAGGGAGAATTATACAGAAATTGCTATTCAGTCAGTGGTGTGCCACACTCAGGCTTGCTTCACACATATTGTTCAACTCATAGCAACGTAAAAACACACAAATACATTGTGCCCAGATATCTTTGAACATTAAAAAAAGTGTCATTAGAAGACTGTAAAAATAAATACAAATTTTAAACCAAGCCTTATATTCTTTAACATCCATGTGACCCTGTCAAACCATTTTGTTTCTCCTCCTCTAGGATACTCATCCTGCCTTTAAAAGCTCAAGAAAGGCACTGGCTCAGGGTAGATTTTGAGAAAAAAAAATTATAAAATGGTAAGTTACTTTAAAAAGAAACCTGGTATTAGAATTAACTAGAATATTAGAATGTTCCATTTTCATGTTGGAAAGAAATTATTATCACTTGATGCTACTATATTTTCTCCAGACCCACACAGTCTTTATTAATGAGAAAACAACAGCAGATTGATGCCCTCAGCGTCTGGCTGCTGCGTTGGAGCCCAAAAGCCACACATTGTGAGGGCACAGCAAACCTTCCTCCACAGGCAGGTTCCAAGCAGACAGCCACATGGGAGCTCCTAGATAATTCCTGGCCAAGGTTTTAATACAGTTGTAATTCTTTGATGAAACCTTGAAACACAGAAGGTTGCTTTGTGTGGGCATTAGAAGACCTTCTCTTGGATAAATGGGTTACCTTCAAATTCTTGTACATTACTCATATGTGTCTTACAAACATTGGCTCTTCTGCCCTTGAGGATCTGATACTCAATTTTCACTTAATTGTAATTCTTTACATCAGTACAAAGTGGGTGAAAAAAAATGAGAATAACTGTTTCCCTTGGCCTGCGTTTTTCACTGTTAGCAGTTAGCCCACACCTGACTTTACTGTTTTTCACTCAGGCTATCTGGTCTTAATTTTTCCTCTTCCTCTATCTGTATCATGTACCAGAAAGACATTTGTTTCTAACGACAGTTCTTTTTAATGCCTATATTTTTCTTTCTTTTTACATTTCAAAACAGAACTGGATGATATTTTTCACATCCATATTTTCCCCACCAAAAGCATAAATTTAGTAATGTCCCTGGAACCTTTAAATTCAAGTTGTCTCCTTAAACTCCATAAAAATAAATTACCGAGATTTCAAAAGTCAACACAGTTTATTTCGACATTTTCAAACTTCCTCACTGCAACTACTGCTCATTTCAGCATGTCTTTCCATTTTGAACACACTAAAACCCCTTTTCCAACGTTCCCATTCAAATTCAAATGCTCCATCCACCTCATACACACACACATACACTTTCTCACAGCTCCCAGTGAACTGAAAAATCAATTACTCTGCGCCCTAGTCCTGTGCAGGACTTGGCACCATTGCACTGGTACAAGAGGGGTCTAAGGAAGAGGGACTGGTGAAGGCAGGCAGGATGACTGCAGTGCCAGGGGAGCTGGAGCAGAGGTGTCTGAGCTAGCAGAGATCAGATCACCACAGCCCGTGGTGTCTGCTGAGCTGCCAAGCCCTGGGTTTGAGCAAGGCTTATCAGCACAGGGAGTGGCTGTGCCATTTCCCATCCCTGCATGGCAAGTGCTCTGTGATGATTTTTAAATGACTAGCAGGCCCTTGGCTGAAATCACAGCTTATTAAGGCAAAACTTCCAAGCGTGGTGCAGAGGTCTGGTGGCTCTGATGAAGCGAGCGCTGGCGGAGCTTTGCTCACCAGGCAGGGCTCACCGCTCTGCATGTCCCACCCTTATCTGCCTCGAGCCCTTTCACACAGAGCCTTTTTCAGGTGGAAATCCCAGAAGGCCAGACGTCGATGTTTTGAATTATACAACCACTCTCTGCCTGCCTCCGTGAGGGATGAGCTCCCTGCCAGCAAACTCATTTGTAACGCTGCACTTGTAAACTCCTGATAAAAGGCTCTGATGGAACCACGCTTCGCTGGGTAGTGGCAATAAAACTGCATGGCCTCCTTTACATTATAAAAAGCTTTCAAAACCCTACCATTTCAGATTGAAGCTTCAGTGAGTCAATGGATATAAACCCATAGAGGAGAGATTTACTATAAAACCTGCACTATTTTTAGGTGTTATCAGCCTCAAGGAAAAGTCTTTAGAAGTCAATCTACAGGAGAATCTCAGAGATAGAATGAAATGTTAAGTTCATGTTTCTTTCCACGTTTTTCACGGGATTTCAGTGACCACAGGGGTCAAGAATATCAAAAGAACTGCATGAGGGGAAAGAAAAAAAGTTGTCTTATTCCAGGGGCTTGCCTTAAATACATGACAGAAGTTATCACAAATAATTAGGCTGATATTTGCTTCGAGTTACAATTGCCTTTTTAAAATTTCTAGTCTTCTTGTAGATTGTTTAATGGGGTGACATATACCACAAAACTGCCTCTGGGACATGGGAGATTGTTTACATTCAGGTGCCAATGCCACCCTGGTAGCAATCAAACATAGATAAAAACTGATTTTCTAAAGAAAATTAAAAAAAATACAAAAAGCCAAACTCAAACCAATAAAATAATTCTGACAAAATTTAAAATTAATTGCTGAGAGGGTGAAGAATCAATAAGTAAATTATTTTGGAGCACTTCTCATGAAGTTAGTAGGCACTGGCCACATTGAGTCTCTGCACTGAGTGCCAAGAGAGACCCTTGATATGTCCTTTAAGATTGGAAACCTTTGATCTGTGATCAGCACAGGCTTGGCTACCACAGGAGCAGGGCTCCTGGTCATAGCAAGCACCACCAGAAATGCCCAGAGTTTCTAAGTCAGCTCACGGCAGGTACCTGCCAGCAGGGCTAACCCATGCTCAAGGGTGCACATAGTGCTTGGACTTGCTCTTAGTGATCATGAAGGCAGACCTTGGCTTAAGCTTTTACTTCCTATTTCTCCTAAAAAATAGATTTGGTAATTATATAGATAGAAAAACATACCTCTTCCTTCTAGACACTGTCATCATTTCCCCACAGTCTGACTCTCTCTCCTGAGCAGTCAAATAATTTTCAGGCAAATCATTGTCCCCTGAGTGCATGAAACTGGTACAACTGTACACAAAGAAGAAAAAGATAAAAAAAGCATAGCAACACAGCCAGAAGACATTTATAATGCATATATTTTGCTTCAAGAAATGTGTTTTATGGAAGAGAAGGGGAAAGAGACGGGCCCTAGAGACAGTATCTCCCTATTCCTTCTTTGTGAGCACATGCCCTTAAATAGACCCTGAGAAATCTCAGGGTTTGACTACATGGAATTCTGCACTGCATGATCAGATCAAGTGTTTATCTTGTCCTCAAAGCAATATCCCAATGGGAAGACTCCTGCTCCAGCCCAACAAAAGGGTTTCCTCTTGTTTCCAGAACTCTGTTAGGACCACTGGCACTCAGATCCTCGCACACTGGCCCAGCTGTCTGCAGGGTAACCCCAGATCCACAAGCCACGTTACCACACACGCACAAAGAGAAAGCAGATCAGCAGCACATGGAGATTTACCATGCAGATTTTGCCAGTTAACCAACTGGTTTACTTCTATGCCTCAAAAAAGCAGGCATTTTTGCACTGGGTGTTAGCAAAGTAAGCAGCACAACCAGATTTATCCTCTGGCTGCCCAGCCCCCATTGCAAGCCCCGGGCAGCTCCTTGTTAAGCCCTGCACACCCGTGGGTGCAATCCAGACTGTCAGCATGGCATGGGGATGCCCATCTGTCTCGCCCAGGATGGCAATAAAACTGCATCACACAAGTAGCTTTCCCATTCAGCTCCAGGTGGCACACAAAGGTCTGGTCTGTGTCAGTGCACTGAGATACATAAAACATTTATAAACACCAGCTGCCTCAAGATCTGCTAAGGATCATTCCTTTAGGGGTGTTCCTGTGTGTCTGCATTTACAAGTTGTACATTTTTAAAGGATCAGGATTGGTTTGGAAGATCCCAGCAGGAGAGCCTAGTACTTACACAGGGCATACTGGCACGCAGCAATGGCTGTGCATAGCAGAAAGTCCTCAAAGCCCTGTTTCCTGGGTGTGAACCTGCATCTTGCAGAATGAAACTCAAGCCTGGCTCTCATGGTTCTCTAGGAAAACTTTGTCATAGGTGATCCAGGCATGTCCAGACACAATATCACCATAGTATAAACAGTGCTTGTTGTGCTGCCTATATCCCAAATGTCCTCTTGTGGAACCTGCTTTGTGAGTCTATTTGGGCCATGGAAATTTCCTGATGGATATCTGCCTCAGGGTGAATTTTGGAAAATTCCCAACAAAATCATACAACTTTTTTGTTGTCCATAAAAAACGCAAATGAAACAAAAACAACAACCCATAAAAAAACAACACACACACCAGAAAAACAACAGAACAAAAACAAAAAACCCCAAACAAACAAACAAAAAGAAAAAAAAATGAAACAAAAACCAAACAAAAATCAACCAACCTAAAACCCTTTCATGATGACACAGTCATAAATTTTGCTCTCTAAAAAAAATTTTAAAATAAAGCTTCCCATTTTTAAGAAGGAGTTTGGTTTGGTTTTGGAAGGGTATTGAATTTTCCTGTTTCCAGGAAAATATGCCAAAGTTTACACAATTTCAGAACAGAGAAAAGTCCTGTTTTACACATGACCACTAAAGGCTTATTTGAGTTTGGCAGCTGAATGGTTTGTAGATTCCATCTGGACTGAGCATCCCCAGCCCAGAGCTGCAAAGGTTGAGCAAATCTTCTCCCTAAATCTCTCTCACCAGCTGCTCAGGGTCACTTCTAACACTGGCAAAGACCCTGTATGCATTCAATATGCAGCCTTTTGCCTAAAAAGGGTTGGTATTTGAGCTAAAAAATTGGCAATATGACACACCACACTTTGTCATGCCTCCAGCAGTGACTTCAAAGCTGTGTGGAAAAAGCAAATTTGTGCCTAACTATTAGAGCTATTTATTAACACCTCACAAGGCCTTCATGATACTTGGATAGTGAAAATAGGAATCTATACCTAGATTAGGCATGGAAATAAAGAGGAGTTAAAGGAAATGTGACACAACTTTAGCCTATGACACTGTTTTAATATAGATAAACACCTGCTTAAAAGGATTACTTTAATTGGGCCAAATTACTAATATGAATCCAAATAAAGGCTGAAAATCTTCCAAGTGGGACAGGGATGATAGACAGGTGGACTCCCTCAACAGTCAAGGATGGGAAACAAGGAGTGCTAGACACAGCACATCCCACCTGAGGGCAGGCATGTGAAGCAGAATGTCAGTGTCTGTTTCCATGGACTCTTTAGAAAGCTTTGGGTGATCAGCTAAGAAATAGCTTGTAATACACACATCTGAATACAGGAGAAAATTCACCAAAGCAGACAAAAGAAATGTGGTAAAATTAGCAGAAATTTTTAAGACAACTGAGGTAGGAACACTTACCTTCAATCAAAAGGAAAATACTGCATTGAATTTCTCAAGCAATCAAGACTTTTCCACTTCTATCCTCTACCCTTTAGGCTTCTCAGTGCAAGTCCTGTTGGAAACTTCTCCATCTGTGCTGTTCAGCAAGTGCTGAGAAGTTTTGACTCAGGGATGATACTTGTGTTAATTTTTTATTTTGGGGGTTTTTTTGTGTGCTTGTACATAAACACCTAGCTGAAAGAGCTTGCTCAGGATACTGTAAACGTCTAGTTCCCTCAGGGTATGCTTGGAAGCTCAGCAAGGTATTAGCATAATCATTCTTCATACTGGTAGTTTGATATTTTTCCCCTTCCCAATTTCTTTAATTCCCTTCAAAAGCATTTGCAGCTTTACAACTTAAACTGTGATCAATCAAATGATTTTGTTAAAACTTGTCAGTTACTTTGTTTTTTCACATTTGTGTACATGCCTGGCTTTCACCATGATTCACTACTCCATGCCTGACTATCACCAGGTTTCAGCTGATTCATTAATGGACACATCATTGTATTGCCTGGCAGGGAGCACTCCAGCATTCAGGTTTGGCAAATGGTTGTGATGGAATCTAGCAAAAGTACCACATCCTAAGGAAAGTATCTCTGAAATTTCTGTTCCAACTTCAGCATTTTCCAAGTTCCCTGAAGCCAATATCACTGCTCTCTCACATAAGGGTTGAGTCTGCTAGCACACCATGGATGTAAATTAAACTCCTGTTAGTACTCTGGGAAAATTCAGAGCAGGCATCACATTTCGCAAACTGGCCTATTCTGATTTCATCAGCCGACATTCTCACCTTAGAAAAAGACTTTTAGCAATCCAGCTAAGAGTAGCATAAAGATTTCTTTAAAAAAAATGTGTCAGTGTAAGTACCAACTGTTCTGCCTCTCTAACTTATCCTAGTTTATAAGAGCAAACCTACTGGAGTATACTGTCAATGCCGCATGTTCAATGCATCTCAAAATGTGTGAATTTGTCACTGAATTTTTTTCTCTTTAATAGTCTTTCCTTTACACATAAATGATCTTATTGTAGGAGAATGTTACATAGCTTATCACACATATTTTCGAGACTTTTTTAGAGTTTCAAGAAGGATAAACTGAAAGAACAGTATCTGTACAAGATTTCTCACTGAAGCCAGATAAGTATTTCAGAGATATCTTAGATTCATAGGTCAGGAAGAGTACAGACACATCTGAAGACTGTGAACCTATTTTCTAATGACCTCTCCATCAAAATCTGATCAGAGTGATAAACAGGCAAGAGCTGGAAGTCCTATTTAACTGATGTGTGTTCTGAGTTGTCAGTGTGGAAGAAAGTGTAGGACATGAAAGCAGGGACAATATCAGAGACAGTATCTTATCAATACCCTATTAGCAGGAAAGAAAGATACATGGAGAACAGATTCCCCTTATCTATGAGGAAAAAAAAGTTACCAGGAGATAAGAAAGAGGGGTTGGGATAAGGTTCTGAAAGAAAAAGTGACTGAATACAAAGCTTGTTTGATGTTGACCCCTTCATACTGTAAACACAGAAATGAAAAATAAAAACTTCAAGTTCTTGGGGTTGCTTCATCTATGACCCTGAGCAAGAGTTACAATATCTGTGCTTTCCCTTTATAAAATATAACAGTAATGAAAAAAAATCCTTCCTGGACAGGGATAGCATGAAAATTTTAAATTTTCAATAAAGGATTTTAGAACCTTGGATTGGTCTATACACTGATTTCCATTTTTGCTTAAATCACTGGATTGTATGTCTAAATTTTTTAAGTCACATGCATTACTTGATAGGACTAAACATAAATAACTATCTGATATCTAAATCTCTCAGGATTCATGTATTAGTATTCACCAAAATGCTTGAAAGCAAACTATTAATCTACAACGTTTCCAGGTAGGTGAAAAATTATGGCATTTTTTTCCTAAGAATTTTATTCTTGGAAGAGCACTGAAATACAGATTTAAAGTTAGAACCCTCCCCCACACTGGATATATTCTTGATACTTCACTTACTTCTACTAAAAATCAACATATAGTGTCATAAGTGGCATAATAGCTGAGATACTTACATATCCACTGGACCTGATGAGATCAGACATGCATAAAAGCCCCAGAGCAATATTCTTTAGAAGAAAAGCAATTTCAGACACACCATATCAATTCACCCACTTATATTTGTACTATGACAAGCTCAGCACCAGCAAAATAGTCATATCAAGAGCTGGGTTTATTCAACAGGTGATTTATTTGACTCGCTGGGTCTCTTCTTACAACAAAGACTTGGATGTAACTTTGCACTTCCTAAAAAATTCAGGAGTAAGACAAGCTATAACAATGTTTACTAACAGTAGGCTTCCGGGTAACAAGAGACCCTTATGTAAAGTGGAGTATAAAACAAATATCTAGAATATTATCTAGAAAATTATCTAGAATATTTCCACATTTCCTCTACAAAAGCCCTCAGAGAATATCAACAAATATAAAGAACTGTGAAAAAATTTGGACATGAGGATTGATTGCTACACAGATCTCAGGAGGCTATGAAGACAAAAGTTAGAAGCAGAGATCTGCTGGAGATGAGAAAAACTGTTACAAAGATAAAGAGTCACCTTGACCTTGTCAGATCCCAGATCCCAGACCAAGCTCAGTGCACTGATTGGCATCCAGATAGTTATCATAACACAGAAAAAATCACTGAGGATTTAGTATCTGTTTGGGTCCTGCTTGTTCACCATAGATATGAATACTCCACGTAATAGGGAAGTTACCTACAACATACAGGTAAAACATCCTAGACAATCCACTGATATATCACAAACCAGTGAATATGGCCCTTTATTAATCTGACAGAAACAAGTTATGACCAAAATTTACCTTTGCAATTCAAGGTTAAGTGACTAAAAAAAAAAAATAAAAGGTTCTTCTATGAATTTGCCTACATATTTAGCTGGTACATCTTCAAAAAGAAGGTGTAGATCTTATTACAGGACACAACAGATAAGGAAGAACAGGGCCAACACACGCCTTGATACAGCTTACAAGTTTAGGAAGAACAAGGAGAAGACAAAAGTATTGTCAAGCCCAATTTCTAAGTCCATTTTTCCATTTGGTAGGTGACAGTTTCCCAGCTAATAACTGGCAGCTTCTATCCTTCCTTACTTGGGTCAGCTGGATACTGGCTGTTTGGTTTTACCTGGACAGTTTCTACAGAACATATGATGGATGGAAGAAAGTATATTGCAGTCAGGAAAGCACAAGCATAGGATTCAAGGGTTTGGGGAGTGGGAGATTCTGTGGACACACCAGCGATTTTTTTCCCAATTATATTGCATCATGCCTCAGAGCCTGGTCAGAATATCATTTTTAATAATTCCACTGAACACTAGAAGATCCTTTCTTAGATGAAATTTTCGTGGAATTTCCTAGACTTCAAATGCCACATGCTTCACTGGACTGCACATCACAAGTTAACTCAGTGGGCTCTAATGGGCACCAAATATATTCTGCCCACGCCTGAGTAAGAAGCATACAGCTTACCAATATAGCTCAGTTATTATTAACACACATCCCATCACAACAGATCCATCAAACTCTCTTCTATACTGACTGTACTTGCATTTATTTGAAAGTGAGCTTAATTTCCACCCACCCCATACTACACATTGGTGGGTTGGAATCTGCCTCCTTTGTACAGCTGGAGCTGGAATTCTTCCCCAGTTACATTAAAAACAAGCCACACCAGCGTTGGTATACACCTTGGTCCTTCAGAAGGTTCTTTTATACATATATAAACTTCATCTTTGCATTGAGATTGCAAACATATCTCTTCAGCCACCGAAATTCAGTCAGACTCATCATTGTCTTTGCAGATGCAGCATGCATATTAAAGTAGAAAAAAACTAATACACCAGCTGGATTCTGCCTTGCCAGATTAATTCCACTAGTGTCCACACGTGCTGCAGTCCTATTGTGGTAGATGAAGTTAATAACTGGTTTTGTAATCCATTTGTCCCAATTTATCCAACCTTTTGGGTCATTCCCCTTTCTACTGAAGTCAGTGCTGCATCTGCCTTCAAAGAGCAGAGCAAACTTAGGATGTCTGAACAGCACTTGTTGAGCACAGATATCCTAGGATAATGTTTCTAAAAGAAGCTCAGTCTCCAGCTACTATTTCTACATGGGAATGTAAGACAGCATTTTACTACACTTAACATACATTTAAATAAAGTGGCTTAGGCATGGGAAAGATCCCTGCAAATTTTACTTGAGTTATAGCTAGAAGAAAACCCCTGGCTGTTGCACATATGAAGGTTATTCCCTTAGCGATTACTGAACGAGGAAATAAATACTTTAGAACACTTTATTCTTTTCCTGGCACAGGCTATGCTTCAAACAGAAATTAATTTGTACCATTTTTCTATGTGGTGCCTGTTTTTATTAGTCTGCCTCGGCTTTTCAGAGAGTAAACTCAGTAGAGATCATTGTCTGTTCTTTATTTCTGCATTGTCTAATGTAACATCAGCCTTGAGAGAAGCCCTTAGCTATATAATAACTTTAAATTATTAACTGCCATGACAAACATTTCAGGAGAAAAGTATTTACTGAAAACAGAAAAAGATGACCACAAAAACTGCAAATCATTATCTGGCACTTACATTTATGGGCTTATGTGTCTTTTTTTATTTTTTAAGGATTGCATCTGTCAACAGCACATAGCTACAAGTACAGGAGCAAGAGTCTTCCTTAACAGACTAGCTTGTTCTTGATAAAGCTATTTTAACAACTTTATATCTTGCTTCACTCACCTATCCCCATCCTTGAAGTAAATTTTTCATTTTTCTCTGCTGGGATTGTCAAGATGGGTTCATCTAGAGTTTAAGAACATAGATGAACTGTGTACTCCTTTTCTACTGTTTTTAACCACTCCTTGGTCTCTTGTGAATGAAGCCTGGAAACTTGTTTGTGTTTGGAGTCGTACTCATGCACAATAGATGAAGGACCTGATGCCTGTCCTGGGGCATCAGGCACAGCATCACCAGCCAGGCAAGGGAGGGGATTGTCCTGCTCTGCTCTGCACTGGGGCGGCCTCACCTCAAGTGCTGGGGGCAGTTTTAGGTGCCACAATATAAAAAATATTATTATTAATAATAATAATTAAACTATCAGAGAGTGTCCAAAGGAGGGCAATGAGGACGTTGAAGGGCCTTGAGGGGAAGCCATATATGAGGAGCAGCTGAGGTCATTTTGTCTGTTCAGTCTGGAGAAGAGGAGACTGAGGGGAGACCCCATTGCAGTTACAACTTCCTGTGAGGGGAAAAGGAGGGGCAGACACTGATCTCTTCTCTGTGGTGTCCAGGGACAGGACTGAGGGAATGGCCTGAAGCTCTGTCAGGGGAGGTTTATGTTGGGTATGAAGAGAAAGGTCTTCACCCAGAGGGTGGTTGAGCACTGGAACAGGCTTCCCAAGGAAATGGTCACAGCACCAAGCCTGACAAAGTTCAAGAAGGGTTTCAACAATGGTCAGACACATGGTGTGATTCTTGTGGGTCCCTTCCAAATCCAGATATTCTATGATTTTTTTAAAAGAAGCCCTTTGAGCTTCTGTTGTACTTGGGTTTGTAATTCCAAACAGTGGTAGGACATTAACCATTCCATTCAAAGCGAACATATGTGCAGACCAAAACAAAGCCCCTATACTTCTTAGGGGCTCAGGCATACAAAAGAAACTTTGCATTTAGCCCAATGTTAATATAATCTCTTTTTGAACAAAACATGAATGCTATTCACTCAGCAGCCAAGATCTGTGTTCATTCTCCCATACCTAAAAACAGCGAAGGGGTTGAGGAGAGAGACCACAGGGACCACAGTACTGCTCACGAGAACAAGAATTGGTCCATTTGAAAAAACAGGAGCAGGCATTATCATCCAGAGTATCAGCCTCCTTCCTCCAGCACCACAACATCCCAGAACTACCAGCCCTAAGGGGAATTTCCAGACACAGGGGAACTTATTCAAAAATGGAAAGCACACAAGATTAAATATCTTTAATCCTAATTTTGTATTAGGATTATAACAAACAAACAGAAAACCCCAAAGCCCAACCAAAAGAAAAAAAAAACAACACAAAGCCTAAGAAAATAAGTAGGCAGCACATGTTCTGACTGAGAAAGAGTGCAGGAAGTCAAGACCCACACAGTAGAATGATGAATGACCAGAAAATGCATTCTGATAAGTTTGACCCCATATCATTGTAATGCAAGAGAGTTTCCATATCAAAAGTGAACTCTTAGGTAGAAAACAGGGAAAAAAGGTAATTGGCTTTTGTGAAAGTGGCCAAATTTTGCAGATAGCAATTGTTTCTGGTATGTAAATCCGTTTCTCTCTCCAGATAACAAGGAAAACAATTGCTCACAGAGAGAATGCTTTTAAACATGTATCTTTGGCAGGATGGCTCTCAAGAATAGCTTATTGCATTGAGTCTTGGTGGTGAGAGAAGCTAATTATTTCCATCAAGAATCTGTAGGATAATAAACTAACTCCTCATCTAGTAACAAGCTTTAGAAATTCATTTGAGTATTAAAAATAGAAAGCAATTTATGTTTTATTCAATTGCACACAGTAATCTTGAGATTTTCCTGACTTTAAGGTTATTTTGAACATAGCTTCTCTGGCTATAAAAGTTCTGCAAAGATACTTAGAGACTGACTTCCACCAGGGAAAGGCTTGGCAAGTACAGAGTAGGTTGGAGCAGAGGCAGGCTCCCCTTCAGTTCATTTTGCTGCTCACAGACAGAAAAATACATAAGCTCATATCTCAGCTGTTCCAATATTCAGGGTATATTTGGGCAAAGGAAAGTCTACTGGGCACCTAGTTCAGCTGCTCTGGAAGACTGTTAAGCTCAAAGACAACTGTGAAAGAGTTGCACACAAACTCCAGAGTGCAGCTCTCAAACAAGCTTCATGAGGAATAAATTTCATTGCACTAGTGCAACGTGTTTTAATAAATGGAAAACCCTTTGTTTCACCACTTACTTTAGGGATGCTGGCCACCTTTGATGCAGTGAGGTGTGCTACGTGTCCTTACCTTTCACTGCATGATCACGTAAGGAATTTTTTTTACCCTTCGCTTTCTTTTTTTAAACTTTACTAATAAAGAAAAAAAGCCACACCCAAAGACTACAGAGTCAAACAAACACAGGCACAGGCAGTCAGTCAGGCTTTACATCTCAAAAAACATCACTGAAACATGGTTATACTGAGTCCCTGCAGCATTCACCACTGTTGTTGTCACTGTGTTGACCAAAGCACAATGTATTTCTTGCCTTGTGGTCCACTACCCCACATTCCATAATGCATTTATTTGCGGATCAGGACTTTTGACTATCACAGCAGCTCAGAGGCAAAACTGTAAAATAGCTGCTACATATCAGTGTCCTCGAGTTTACTCATTGACTTTTCTTGACTATGTAGTTGTTTTTCCTGTAGGAAAAATGCATTGAAGAGTCTGAAAACACAGCCACACCATTTGGTTTTAAGTTTAATTCCTCTCCTATATTCATCCACGGTTCTTCAGCACTTATGAAAGGGTTATTGAGCCACTTCACTGCAGGAAAGGAGGGCTCATGCTGCAGCCAGACACTGTTAGATGTGGAAAAACATAGCATGAGGAACAGCTTGCTCTTTACAACAAAAAACCCTGTGTTGTTAAGCTCCTAATCTTAGGTTTTCAGTAAAAGAGAATCCCTCATGAGTGTCATGGAAGATCAAATCTCTGAATGCACCAGAAAAGTTTGTGTGGTGGGTTTTGGTTTTTAGTTGTTGCTGCTGTTTATTTGCTTTGTTTAAAAAGGTGAAAATGCTGTTCCATTATGATTTGTTTTAAACAGTATTTCAATATATAGTTGGCTGATAAAAAAGCATTGCACCAGCTACAAATGCTTCTTCTTTTCTTTCCAGTACCAATTTCTTGTGTGGTTAAGAGCAAGTGGTGGTGGAGTGAAGAACATACGAGAACTTGGAGACACATTAAGATACATTTCAAACACCTTCTGCCAGTGGATTCAGTCCAAAGAGAGAGAAGGGCAACTAGTTTTTCCTCACACTTCTATTAAGAATTTCTGCTGATCTCTATGCCCCATTACAAGGCATTTAACAAAAATAAGCCTTGAATAATTTCACAAAACTTATTCAAATTACTCTTGAAAGTATTCCTTAACACCAGGAGGTTATTAAAGCAATGCTTGATTTCAGATTCTGTCGCATTGCTGAATCCTGGCTTCAATACAGTTACATATTTAAAATGCAATTTAAATAAACATTGAGGATTCAAAAATCCCACAGCATGCACTTAGCTCATTTAGCCCACCCTTCATGCTTATCCATCAGCAATTAAAGACAAGATACCACGGTGAATGAAAGAGGTTTCACAGGTTTTATAAGCAACTGCATTTTCTTTCAGTACTTCTGTGGTTTATCATGTATTTTCATTTCAAATGAGGGAAATTTGGGACCAAAAGTGTCTCGAGCCCATTCTACTGTACTGGAGCATTTTGTTCTGCTCCTTAAGTAGTATCAAAAAACCCTGCAATTATGGCAATTCCTGGCTATCAATTAAATAATTGCAAAAGTCCAGGATTTGTTGTACGTGCCTTGGATTGCAGCTGACACAAGATCCGTTCATTTCTGATGAGCAGCGCACATTTATATCTAGGAGAAAAATATTCTGTGATGAAAAGAGGAGCAGCATTTTCTTGCATTGCTTAGTCTGATTTCTTTTCTGTACTGCAGATAGAAATAAATCTTTGGATCTGGAGGAGAATAAATTTGGATGCAAAGAACAGCCCTCAAAATAATTAGAACACAAATAACACTCCAGATGCAAATGGGGATGCGAGATGCACAGAACTAGAGGCAGGGTGATACCACACAAGACAAAGCTTAGTAAAGGATGTTTCAGCATAGCTGGAAAGATTAAGTGCAAAGAAAAAAGGAAGACTTTACTAAAAACTATCCCCTGATAATGCCTCCAATCATGCATACAAACATGCTTTAATTTGTAACACTATAGCATTTCAAATGTTTCATGAGTTGTGAAATTTAACAAGAGCTCTCATGCTTTAGGCTGAATATGTTTTGTTTTTGCCTAGATTACTGAGCCAAACACAATGAGTTTCAGCTCGATGCAGCATTCATGTGCTAACATTTTCCCTGGTTAATGTTTTTTTATATATGGACGGACAATCAATGGGAAGTGATTAAACAAACTAATTAGTTATCTGCCACACTTGACTGCTTCTCCTCATGCTTCAGGAGCTACACCAAGTCTGATGCAACATCTCCCTTGTGAAACATCTCGGTCATTTCTGCATGCATATTTCTCCCATGTGGCTCAGCCAAAGGAGAGTAAATGCCACCAAAATGCTGTCTTCATGTGTGGACTTGAAAACTGGTGTCAAAACCATTTAAAACTTTGGGAAGTGGTATCACAATGTGTTTGGATTTTACTCAACAGAAGCAACAAGCTTTGCAACAGGAAATCACACCACCTCAATATATTTGTATGCTTGAATATAAATCATTAAAGTTGGAAAAGACCTTTAAAATCACCAAGTCCAACAGCCAACCCAATACCACCACCATGTTCACCATTAAACCATGGCTCACGTGCCAGATCCACACTTCTTTTGAACACTTCCAGGAATGGTGATTCCACCACTTCCATGGGCTTCCTGTTCCAATGCTTGACAACCCTTTCTGTGAAAAAAAAATTTCCTAATAGCTAATGTTTCTATCCACAGAGTTTCAGAAATATCATTTCAGTCTATAGGAAAAGTGAAGACAAAAAACCTAAAATTTGCTAGTGCAAAATACATTTTAAATACCTTTCTGTGTATTTTGTCACACACTGGAACATGAAACATATAAGAAGAGGGAGTCCTGATAAGTTCAGTTTTACAGCTGAGGCTTTAGACTAATAACTATTATCAGGCAACTGATACGACCTTCAACTCTTATACAAGATGTTGCTAAAACAAACTATTCTTGCTCAGACAGTCAGAAGAGAGGCCTGCCTGGAAACCCAAACAGTTCTAGAAATAAATGCTGGTAAAGCAATATTCTTAACAGATTGGTATAAATATAGTAACCCATCACTCTTCCAGAGAGCACAGAGCAAGCTGGGGACCATAAAATTGCAGACCAGCATCCCTGCCAGAAAGATCAGGGAATTGTTCCCATGTTGTCCTGTTGGTAGCTCTCACTCCCTGGCCTATTTTAAATCATGTCTGAATATTATTCTAACATTAGTGTTACTACTAAAGCCACAGAGATTTAATTTACTGGCAGCAGGAAAAAAAAAAAAAAAAAAGAAAGCTAAAAATATTAAAACAACATAAGGCCAGATTCTGATTGGAGCTATACTGAGCACATGCATTAACCCCAGTGACTTCAGAGTAATTACACAAGGTTGCTAAAATTAGCATCTTGCCCATAGCACCGAGCAAATTAGAAATGCATAGACACAGATGAAAGGAGAGACAGGATCTGAGAGCAGCAAGACACTGCCCCCATGTAGTCTTTGCTGTGCTGCTGACAAGCAAAAGGAATTTGGGAGGAAAAGCCATTCCATCCCAAATTCTCCCCAGGAACCTGAGCAGGAGGGTGCTGGGGGGGAAGGTACCTCTTAACAAAAGAGGGAGGCGTAGTGGAGAGCTCAGGAAGCCTTTCAAAAGGAAAGACAGCGAGTTTGCCTGCCAGGCAGGTTTTTGCAAGATCTCATCATTCTATTTATAACACCACATGCCATGTTACATTACATCACACCACGGCAGATGCACACCACATGCAACAAAACGCATTAGAAACACTGTGGGTTCTCTCCAGAATAAATGCCTACAGCTCACAGGAGCAGCTTAAAGGCAAGTTTTCCAGGAAGGATTTGAAATTCCTTGGCAAAAATTTGTAACCTACAGAGCTAACTTTCACATTCTGCCAGCTCAGCGCTTGAGAACTCAGAGCATCTATCAACATCCCCCTGTTTTACATGCTCACGATTTTAGTTTGTTCAGGGTTTATTCCTGCCTTTTTCTCCAAGAACAAACTGCAGTGTAGTTTTTCTTACGTTTAACTGAGTTTCATTCCTCTGTCTATTCAGAAGCTCATCCAGGAATCCTCTTTCACACCATTAAAGCAAACAGTCACTGGTAACACTGCAGCAAATCTGGGATGTCCCAGATGTTCTGGGGCAATCCACAGGCTTCACTGCACTCAGGATGGTGACTGGACATAACACTGGACAGCCTTATCTAGTCAGACCTCTTCTGAAGTGAGGGTTGTATTGAAGTGGATGACCTCTGGAGGTTCCTTCAAGACTGAATTGTGGTTTTATGGTTCTCAATATATTTCCTAGTGATGTAGGTACTATTTGCCACTAATATAAAAACCACGTGTATCACCTAAATTATTTACAGTATTTGCTTTGCTTTGATTTATTTGGCTCAGTTCTTTTAAAGTAGAACAGGCAATGCTGGCTGATTGACTTGAACAAGTGCTTGCTTTTCACAGGAACACATTGACAAAAATGAGTCCAATGGTTCATTTCAACTTCTGAAACCTGCAAATAGCAATTATAAAACAACAAGATGAGAAATTTTATGAAGGCAGGGGACAATTGCAAAAAAATGCATCCCATTTCTAGAGAAGTGAGATACAATCAGAATCAACAACTGCAGGAGAGAGTTGTCATCTCCTTCTAAGGCCTATCCAGATACAAACAGCTTTGCACTGGTGCCAGTTATGTCCCTAGGAAAAATGGAAGGTAAACATGCAGCTAAAAAAACCCTATCACTTTGAAATCCCTAGGAGATTATGCATGAAAATCCTTATTAAATGCATATAACCATGTTTTGAGAAAAGGACTATGTGAACATAAAATTAATTGAGGACTGCATCACAGCAAATGTGCACAGTGGCACTGAAGAAAGACAAGGCAAGGGACACTCACAGTTGTTATTCCCCACATTCTGCAAGCTTGATGTTGTAAATGTGTTGCTGTTTGTTTACTACAGCACTTTTTTACAGAAATATTATTTTCCGTAGTGTGTCAGAGCTCATCCCTAAGCAGAGTTTCCATTTCACTTAAGAGATGGAAAACACGGAAGTAGTAGTTTTGGCATTAATTTAGCAAGTGGCATAAGGTTGCTAATACTACAACATGAAGAAAATTTTAATGAGAATTAAGTAAAAGCAAGCAAGCCAAAAGTTATGCAAGGAAAAACAAACAAACAGGTTTTAGAGATATTTTGGAAAAAGCAGCCAGCATGATTTCATTCTGGTATTTTCAGAATATGTGGTATTATCTGTATTTGCTCTGGTGAGTGAGGTAGCCAACCACCAGCCTCAGTCCTTGGTGCCTATTTAGTGGCTGAGATAAGCAGTGTTTAGTGAGCAGTGTTTGTTGATTCTAAGCATAAAAGGATCTCATCTCTCCACTCCAGTTAATAGGATTATATATGCCAGGCAATTTGTGGTGTGTCAAATGCCACATTGAAATCTTTACTGAAGTAATTGTTTAGTCTCCAGCTTTTGAGTCACAATCACAGATAGTTTTTGCCCAGAGCTTGTCTTATGGAAAAATAAATAACGTATTAGGCTACCAGCAGAGCAAGTGAAAGTAGGTTTTTAATCAGTTTTTTCTAAATTTCAACCATCTAAAGCTATACCTGCTTACATTTCTTCTTGCCCAAAAGCGTATCCAAAGAAAATAAGTGATGTTCCATGACAACAGATGGGATCATGACAGCTTTTGTGAGGAAATGCCCTGGCTCAGTGCCAATTGCCTGGACCTTTCCATCATATCAGTCCTAATACTACAAGTTCACTGGAGTGGAAGAACCTCAAGGAAGCTGTGATTCATTTCTGGGATAAAGCACTAGACAATAGTGGAAATTCAGAAAAGGGTATTGGGTCAAGACTGATGCTTTCCCTTTCTCCAGTTCTCTACATCTTAAAAGTGTTTTGGAAGAAGACAGGGTGTGTTCCAGACAAAAGGCTGGTGTTTGAATCTTACTTAATGTCCCCTGTTGCTTGTGCAACAAATGTTGCAGCAATTTGCTGCCATAAAGAGGATATTCAGCATCCTAAATTGCTGCCTGTGTTTGCATTCACATCAGTACTTAAATCTGACAAAGACTCTTTCAAAAAAGTAAATCTATAATCTCCAAGCAGAGACAAAGGAGATTGCATAGGTGCCTGCTGCATTTTCAGAGCTCCACTCTTACTCCTCTGACAGGTGGATGAATGCAGATGCCTCCTGCCTCTCCCAGTTTCACCCAAAGCACACACGTCACACTGCGAGCACGGACCAGTGACAGGGAGCTTCCCAGCAAGGCTTCTCATCCCTCTTGCTTTCTGTGCACTTCTCCCTGAAACAGGGTCCTGCAGACAGAGTGCTGAGCATCCCTGACCTGCTTCCTGCAGGCTGACCCACTGTCACACTAACTCACTGCTGAAATTTGTAACCAGCTAATGAGACCACCAGCAACGCTAGAGTGCTATTTCTTGGCTCACAGAGCTGCGTTTCCTGAAGGACAGTGAAATTCACCTGGAAATGGTTGGGGGGTTCTTGGTTTCAGTGTTCAAGGGAAAGGGAAGTGTCCAGCAAAACACAACACAGATCCCTACTGGCTACACGTTTTTCTCAGTTTAAAAAAAAAATTGAGTAGGATTGCTTCTCTTTAATCTCATCACCATCAACAAAAACTTGCAGCAAAATGTCCTACAAATTCATATGTGTTTCTCTGTTTACGTTCCTCTTATTCAGACACATGTAGTCCTTCCACTGACACTTGTCTGGGGATAAATCAGAAGTTTGTTTGCTTCTAAAACACTGGCTGAACCCTCTATCCAGAAATCCCACTTTAAAAAGATAAGTAATTTAGCTTGCCAATCACTATTAAAAAAAAGTACCACTAGCAGTGTAGATAAACAAAATGAAATACAATATTTCCTTCTCAAACTATAATATTAATTTCACAAGCCTTTCACCTCAATAGTTAATTTTAATAGATCCACCAACTTAATTCAATTTTTCATTTTCATAACCCCTCTTAAAATAACACTGACATCTAAAACGTAGTTTTAGATTGCTGAGTTTTGCAGGGTGGTGATGCCCAAACTGAATGGTCACCAGTCTGGTGAGAGGAGTCTCTTCAGCCCCAGGAACCATTCCTGGTTCACCAGCAGCCTCTGCTCTGGCATCAAAAGCAGTACAGGCCTAAGGTATGGAGGACATTCCTGAAGGGCTTCCACAACACGAGATCTCTGCAGAAAGACTCCTGTCTCCAACTCCTTTAAGGTTCGAACTATTTTGTCCTGATAAAGGCCACTACTGCTGTATGTTTAAATAACAACTGACCTCACACATGTGAGCTCACCTATTCTAGACTTCACATGTTCACAGCTCCTCACTCTGTAGCTCGCTGCTTTCAGCCAGGCAGAGTTGCTTCTCAAGCACAATAAAACAGCATACCTGAAATGCACATTTCCAGCCTGCCAGACTGGAAATTCCCTTTCCCCTTCTCCATCACATCCCTTAGATCATCTCCCACACAGGCTCCTCTGCCATGGGGAGACCTGACAGAGGGAATATTGCACTTGCTTTTAGCCTGAATCATCAGGTTTGAACAGGGCTCTGAGACCTTGTACTGCTTGCTTTCATACCCTTCCTCCACACAATGTGAAAGGAAGACAGCACACAGCATGCTGTCCAAATGGAGGGAGGAAGTAACAAACCCAGCCTCTGCAGGGAAACTCACCTGCATGACTCTCACATCAGAGTAAGGACCTGGAAGGGGTCTCACGTTCGGGCTCTCGAAAAGCATCCTCCTACTAGGCAAGCCCAAAGCAACCTCCTACTTCACTCTCACACACAGATATGACAAGAGACTAATAAATCTGTTGTTGCTGAGGTCAGTAATTTTGCCTGAGCTCTATCCGTCTCACGGGATGCTTGCACAACTGGTAGAAGCCTTCTTACCATTGCCATGTCTGTCTCAGCAGAGATTATCAGGAGAAATTGGACTATTTTTTGTGATGGAAATCCAGTTTGCTACTGCTTATGTTTAACAGGTGCCAAGATTTGCATTTCTATCAGACAGCTTTAAGTGACAATGAGTCAGAAATACACAAAAAAAGTCAAAGAATCAACACAGCTTTAATCTATATCCACAAAGTCCTGAAGTGGAGATTAAAAACTTTTGTTCATGTTGCACAACAGAATCTGCTTAGCTGATTCTCACTGGCCACAAATTAATTTATAATACATGTAAGTGAACTCCTACACTGTTTTTAATTATTGCAAATGCTCTGGAAATTTTAATGGCAATAACTGTTTGGGGAAGATGTTGAGACAAGTAGGATTTTAAATTTTTTTAGATATCATCCACAGCTGGAGAAAGAATATACCAAATGTTTTAACACATCTCTGCCAGTCAATGAATAAGCTGTGACAAGGTAAGAGCATTTGAGTTGTTGGAAGGTTTTTTCCTCTGATCAAACCCAGCTACATCTCTGTCAATGGCAATATTTTTCCCCAGCAGCTCCTGCAGGTACAGGCGCAATTTAATCCTGAGTCTCCCTTCCACAGTAATTCCTCTTCAATAACTTGCTAACAACTGTGCCCCTGCCTCATGTGCGGTACAAGCAGCAGAGAGTGAGGGCTGGACGTTCAGTGGGAACACCCCTGCAAAGACAGAGCTGAGGGACAGCTTTGCCTGCCACCGCCATGGCGTGTTTTGCCTCTGGTCAGGGAGATGTGGCCATAGGCACAAATCCAGTGAACTGCACGGAGCAGTGACTAATAGCAAGCTGAACTCAAGCTAGAAAATATTTCGCATGACTAAGTACTACTTCAATAGGAAAATAAACCTTTATCCAGAACCACCCAAAAACACTTGTCTCCAGTACAATGTGACTCCTCTCTTCAGAACGAAGTGAGAAAGGAATATAATCCCCATTTTGGGACCCAATCAAGCTATCAGTACTTGACGGAGTCCTGTCTGCCAGCGTAGCTGTGTGCACTGTCAGCACTTGTCAGCACTTGTCACACATGCAAAATAAAAAATACATGAAGTCTGATCTTTTTAATTGAAGCTGATACTATTAACCTCGTGCAAGTGTGAAGCAAAAAGCCTGCATACACTTGGTTGACAGATGGTAACCTCAGGAAGCAGCAGTTCAGCTGGAACTCTGAGCCGGCATTCAGGGAGATGAGCTACACGGAGACAGACCATTGGTCACATGGAAAATCCACAGGCAAGGAAAGGACCCAGCATAAATTTCTCACACCTTCAGTCATTATTCTAACTGTATGGTCTCAGCCTCAGGTTTGAAGGCACCTTTTAAACAATTACAGCACGAGCAGGTTTTATAAC
Organism: Monarcha castaneiventris obscurior; assembly: GCA_026261815.1. NCBI lineage: Eukaryota > Metazoa > Chordata > Aves > Passeriformes > Monarchidae > Monarcha > Monarcha castaneiventris. The sequence continues at coordinate 14,519,073 of JAMPIT010000894.1, forward strand.
ATGGTTTATTACTCTGAGGAGTTTATGTTGCACATTTTACTGAATCAGTGCTTCCAGTATTGTTCTTTTGGACAGCAACTAATGTTCTCATAGCCAACAATAGCTCTCAAGGTCTTTTAAAAGCATAAGGATTTATTCATACATAAATTTATAGTAACCTAGTATTTTTAAGCAGTCTTTCATGATCCCAATATTCCACAAGCTTTTTCTTATTTGCTAAAATCCAGAACCACAATATAAATATCAGATATATTTGTAGAATTTTGGTAATGAAGACCTTTTCATTACTTTTATGTTATTTAAAGTGCATTTGTTTTAGATTTAATCCTACTGTAAACATACGTGATACCTGCTTGTTCCCTGTGACAAATTATGGTTGGGGCTTGGAACAGTCTAGCCCTGCAACTTCTGGCAAAACATTTGCCATTTTTTCACACGTTCCACTCAAACTTCCTTTTAGAAATTATCAACAGTTGAAGGCAAAAAAGTTCATAAACTAGGGGAAAAGTATCCTGGATGATTTTCTGACCTGAAACATTGAAGTGAACATAGCACAGAAATACTCGGTGTGGTAAAATAAACCTCCCAGAGCAGGGTTAGAGACCCAGATTCCACACACTAAACCCATGGGTATTCATGTAAGTGGACCAGGAAGGCATATTGGTAAGTATTTGAGATGGTCCATCTATTACTGGCTGTGTAAAACCTTACAACCCGTACATGTAGAGATATATTTCCACTCAGCAAACCTGCTTTGGCATTTTCATTGTCTGACGTCTTTCCCATTTGAGCTTTAACCCAGGCCCCTGGGTATTCAGCCCAATGATCTACCACAGGAGAAATTCCAACTTGCAAAAGGGCAAACAGGCATTTAGGACGGTACATGTCAGGCATTTTCAGAAATGCTCAAAATCACCCTGGATATATTTTTAATATTAAAGGCACTGTGTAATCCCACACTGACATTCTCCTCTCTGTTATTTTTAGATCTGGAGCTTTTCAGGTGAAAACAGAGGTTGCATAAGGGTTGGCAAAAGGGGATTCCTGGCTCAGTTTAAAGTGCAATTTACATTTCTTTACAAGTGCCAAGATCACCTCTAACCTCTCACACTGTACAGTTCTCTGATGTCATAATCCTAGCTGCAGTTTCTGCAGGTAACCATGCACCAGAGGAATGGTCAAAAGCCACATGCTGGTATTTTCCAGACATACACATTGTCCCAAGTCTTTGGATCATTAAACCAAACAGCACCAGTTAGGCAAAAAGATGGTTAAGGACATGAAAGGGAGATCTGTGTATACTGCAGCCTTTTGCTGAGGTGCCAAACACAAGGGTGGTGCCAAGCAGAAAGGTGTGGAGGGAGCAATGTTGGGGCAGCACCGTGCTCCCCTTGGCATGCCTTTTGTAGTTGCAGTGTCCCTGGAGCTCTGGGATTTGTGGTTTTTACAAGCCTAACCCAAAGCAGAGCAGTAAAAGCAGCTCTTTGCTGAGCTGCCCAGCACATGGGTGGTGCCAAGAAGAAAGGCATGGAGGGAGCAATGTTGGGGCAGTGAGGTGTTGTTTTTTTGCAGAGAAATGGACCAAAGCCTGCCGAAATGATACTCATTGAAGTCCCAAAATCAGGGAACAAAGTGAAATGAAGAGATGGGGAAAGAAATTGCTGAAATGAAATGATAAAAAGAAAAAATTCTGAAACAAAGTGAAAACAGTAAAATGGCATGGGATGACATGAAGTGCAGTGAAATGGACCAAACTTTGCCAAATTGATACTCATTGAAATCACAAGATTTAATTTCTTTTCATGAAATGAAGAATTTCATCTCATGAAAAGAAATAAAATCTCAAAGTCAGAGAACGAAGTGAAACAAACTGACTGGAGTTTCCACAATTCAGCACTGGTGTAATACAATTACCAATGCAATTACCAATGTAATTGCATGTTCTGTTCTAACAAAAGACATTAAGGACATGGAAAATACTGATTACTGAACTTAAGCCACAGCTTCAGCATGAGATAGGTTTATCCTACTGTCCTGGTTTTCAGGTTCATGTTTCCTTCATGCCCTACTGTGAAATGAGGAAATATTGCCCCCTGTTCTTGCAATCATTGTGGCTCCTCCCAAGAGGAGACTCAGGTGCATGGGGAGGGAAGGAGCTCTCCCATGGCTGCGGCAGCAGGGATCGTGGGGATCATGGAGAAGAGCTGTCCCAGCCACAAACAAACCCATCATGATTGCCAACCTCCTTTGGTTTTGTGTGGGCTGATCAAACACAGGGCAACCTGATCCACCATGGCACTGAAGGAAGTCCTGTTCAGAGTGACACTTCGGGCACTCATTAATGAAGTGAACACAGGGATGTTCAACCCAAACAGTCTCCAGTTAGAGCTTGCTTTTAAGTAGGCTACAAAGACTTCACTACCAGAGTGGTTATGACTGCTAATGTTTTGTTCTGCAATCAGACCTTAACAAATTTGTGAAACAAAGTTCCCTGATAAAGAAAGAAACTAAAAAAAATTTTAAACGTTAGAAAAAAGCTTTGAAGAATTCCTTAAGGAAGGCTCAAAAAGGATTCAGACACTAAAAAAAATCCTGCATCAGAGAATAAACTGCAAGGTGAATAATAACTATACTGTATTCAGAAATTAAAGGTTGGATATCACTCTAGGGCTGTATTTGGAAGTTCAGGCAGAAAGCAAGTGCTGACAGCAAGGAGCTATAACTCGGATGAGATGGTTTCAAATGGGCCATCTGGCCAGCAAAGGAACAGAACTGGCAGTTGGAAAACCTGAAGACACCTCATTATAGCACATCACAACTGAGACTATGACTCTGTTTCCAGCTCTCCTTGAGAAAGCTTGCCCAGACACACAGAACCCAGGCAACGGCTTCTCTTGGCAGTTTGGGGAAAGAGGAGGAGGGAAGGAAAAGGGAAGGAATTAAGGTTTTCTGTAGTGGAGTGACATAATAAACCATAAAGGACTATACATAATCGCACAACATCTAAAGGAGTCTAGAGAAGTGAAATTGTACCGTTCCCAAATACTAAATCTTAAAGAAGATAGAGATAAATTCCTTTTTGTTCAGCGCTAAGAACCAATTTGCAGCACCTGCAAGAGGCTGTTTCTAACACCATTTATTGTCCATGTTTAACGAATACATCAGATCTCTGCCCCCACCCTCACTGCAGTATAAATAAGCATTTTGAAAAGGTGGATCAGCATTCGTTTTAATACTTGCAACTCCTATGTCCTCTTGCATTGGGAATGAGAAAGATGGGAAATCTGTGTCTACTGGGAGTAGCTCACCCCTCCAGCAGTGTCTTCTCTCCCACACCAGGCAATCTGGTGCAGAGGACATCAGCATTCACAGCCCACTTCAGGAGCCACAATATGAACCTTGCTGTTCATCAGTAACAGTGAGGGCTGGAATTACCAAGGCACCGGCCCTGTTTCTGGTTTCCCACAAGTTGATGATTTAGGTTTTACCTTGTGGATTAACTTCAGCCAGTGGGAAAAGTTTATCCTAAATATCTTTGAGCAATCATGTGATGAAATTCCCAGTTGTTCTTTTTTGTAAAGTTTGCTTTGTCTCCACTGTTCTTTCTTTACGTGATTTAATCTCCTTGGATGTTCTTCATAATTTATTTTTAAATTCTAGGCATTTTTATGCTTCCATCAATTTTTATTATATGTAGGATTTACACTTTTTTTCTGTCCAATTCAGATGCATAATGCATTACTTTGTTTGAAAACGTCTGCAAGTTCTCCAAGACTGCACAATGTTTAAAATAAAATGATTTCCCACACTAGTCAGACCAGCAAATTTAATGCCTCCAGCGCTGTAATAACATGGTTTTAAATAGACTGCTGAAATATTAATCCTAGTGTTCATTTTTCTTTCATTCTGCCTCTATTGTTTGACTTTTCTTCTTTCTGTCTATGTTTCAATATCCTTTGGACATTATCACATCCATAGGATGATTCAGATGTTGGGAGAGCTGTGTGTTTCAAGCCACACTGTGGAGCACACTCCTTATTCTTCACATGGAGCCAGTTTTCTTTGAAACATCTCACCTGTCTTTCAAAAATCGATTCTTCAAGTTTAAAAATCTATTTGTATTAAAACTTGTAATACTGTAGGTACCTTAGGTGACCAAACTGTAGAATTACCTTTTTTCTTTGGGCTTGTTATTCCTCTAGCTGTTCTGCAAAGTCACAAAAAAAGTAAATGAGTCCCCTAGCAACCCCCTTGGTGCAGAAAAGGCATCAGACTGAAGTGATGTTGTGAAATTGGGTAGCAAGAATAAGCAGCAATTTTGAACCAGTAGCATTAGAAATCAAGAAAGATGATATTTAAAGAAACACTCAGTTCAGGATTTCTTCTGGAAGAGTTTTCTATTATACCCCAAGATGGACTGGCATTCAGACTGAGCTTAAATTGGTTATTTACTTTCAATGTGCAATTATTCAATGCATACAATTTTTGAATTTTAATGGCATAAAAGCATTTTTGTAACTATGATTTTGTGTCATCTACCTGATTTAGTCAAAGGGTTATAAACTGCCCATGAATGTCTTAAGGCTAGAAATGGGAAGTCTTCAAATCAGTCAAGGATGCAGGTTCAGGAACAAATCCACAGTTGCGGGAATGGGAAGAAAAATTTTCAATAATAAGTTCCAGGCAAAGACACTTGTGCAAGAGGAATGGCAGCTGCCTCCAGCAGCAGGACCACAGGTCTGGTGAGCAGAAAAGCCCCCCTGAGCCTGCTTTTAGCCAGAATATACAGAATGTCCAGCAGAGACAGAAGATGCAAGACTGTGTCCCTTTGGACGTACTATGTACCTATCAGGCACACAGGTTTCTAACACTGTTATTAGCAGAGACAAAGACTCCACTCCTGAGTGCTGCAGGCATGTGCCCTTTGGCTCATCAGCTGAGCCTCCACCAACCCATCCAGCACAGGCCCTGTGCCCTGCTCCAGGCATGTTTCCTGGATGTAGGTACACGGTGGTCATCCTGGACTTCTTTGAAAGACTAGATTTTATCCAAACTAAGTGTGCAAGGCCTGACCTTGACCTGTGAATTTGATCCCCGCAACAAATAAGACATTTGCTACTATTTGCTTGGCTGTCTCTCTGGCTGTTTCTCCCTTACAAGAACAGGCTGTTTGATGATTGCCAATTGAAAAAACACTTTTGGCTACTAAAAGGGATCCTTAAGATTATACCATGCCTTGGTGAGACACATGAAAATATTTCCTTGGGGTTATATGCCCTACTCTGGAGGGAGAAGATTAACACAGAGATTATTGCAGTAGAATATCACTTTTTACTTAGTTACTCTACAACGCAATCAGATGCCTGGGAGCAGAAAACGAAGATACTAAACCAGAGCCAAAAGTACCTCCTAAACTGAGCCACCCAACCTCTGTCTGGCCAGACAAAGTAGGGACAGAGAAGGACTCAGCCAAAGATATTTTCTTTTACTTTTTCTTAGAGAAAAGGGAATAAAGTGACTGCACTAGATTATTTCGGTCAAAGGGATTCACATTCATATTCCCCTCAAAGCAATTTTATTACCTCTGCATACAGGTTTCATAATAACCAGCAGCGGAGAAAGGAAAGGCACCAGAAAAGTTCCAGGTCCAAAATAGTCACAACTGGACAACGTAAGGGCTCTTTATGTCATTTTATAGATTCTGCTAATGGGTGGAAGGAAAAAAAAAAACTAAAATATTCTTTAAAAACAATTTTTAAAAGTGGAGGTAGAAGGGTGCGCTTAAAATTTCCAGGCACAAGCAGTCCAGTTCAGTTTTACTTTCAGTCCGCAATTATCTAAGGCCTTATCTCATTTATATGGTAATAACTTGCCCGGTGTCAGCTCAGCAGCGCCGGCTCCGTGGGCGCTCCGGCCGCAGCCCCGGGCGCGGGCGGCCGCTCCCCGCCGGGCTCCCACTGCCCATCGGAATCGCCAATGAGCGCGGCCTCGGGGCTGCCAGGAGCCTGCAAAGGCCGGCAGCTCCCCGTCGCTATGCAGCTCTTCTGGCTGCCACTCACCCTCGGCGTGAAAGCATTCTGAGAGATAATTGTTAGCCCAAGGAAGAGGAGACTTACTGCAGCAGCTTGGAATGGGCTGCGCGTCAATGAGGAGCAGCAAAACTCATGGCAAGGTTCAGAAATTATTCCTGGGTGATTATTACAGCCATAAAGCTGCATTTTCTTTAAAATTCTAATTAAATCTAGACAAGGTGAGAAAAATAAGTCAGAATAGATCTGGACATTAATGAGAGGTAAAGGCTTTGGTCTTTTGCAATTTCAAAGGTAATTACTAAGGGATGTCTTATCCCCTCACCACAGCAGAGGAGGAGCACAGAAACCTCTGGATTCCAACTAACCCTATGGCTCTCAGACAAAATGACTTAATGTTAGACGGGTAGCAAACTAGCAAACATCAAGACAGAACAAGGAGCTGGAATAAAAATAGTCCATATAGATAAAAAACCCCACCATCACTCTCCTTATTGACAGTTCAGCTACTCTAACAAGGTCTTTCTCAAATAAATTTTCTATGGGTTTGCCCATAACCCATTATCCATTTTGGGGCACAACAGAACATTTCCTTTTAGCAAGTAATTTCCCATCACAAACTAGACAGTGAGGTGTGGTGATTGTACGTGCTAGATCACGTTGCAGTGGGTTGTGTTTTAGCGACTGTTATCGTCAAGTACATACTTCCAGCCCACCCAGGACAGAAAAGGTTTGGTTTAAGGTGAGGGGTTTCATCAAAGTGTGTCTTTAATGAAAACCAGGCAGCATATGGTTTGCTGGCATTGCTTTCTAAAAAGGCCCTGTGCTTCTCGCTAGAGGAAAGTGTGGTTTGAAGGCAATTTAGGAACAAGAAGACAACTAATGTTATTTGTGCAAAAAGAAATCAGCAGGGAAGAGCAGGCTTTTGCTTATGCCCCCGTAATATTATTACACATTATGCTGGTTTTTTTCTGTTCCAGATGAGACAGGTGCATTTTAGAAGGATCAGGTCTCTGCCCACTCTCTCATTCTTTGCAGGTTATAGGAAGGCGAAGCCTGCTCAGATCACACTGCTGATGGAGCACTGGGAGTTGCTGTTTTAGAAACACTGATTTAAAATGCTTTGCATTCAGAACATTGAGTTTTACGTGGGGTTTACTTACTGTATTTAAATGCAACAAGCAATTTGTACTGAAATACAATTTTATACCTAGGATTGCCAATGTAAAACAAAGGATTTAACATCAATATGTTTGAGGACTGTGTTATCCTTTTACACAGAGAATGTTTCACAAAAATGCCTTAATCCCTACCACATCAGGGTGAGCCCTGAGCCCCGTAGTCTGGAGCTTTAAAATGCCACTTAGAGTTTCTGACCACCAGGAAGGGTTAGGTCTGCACCACTTAATCTCTAAAAGCATCCCTTTAGCCAGAGGTGCTCCAAATGCATGTTAAGAATGTAAAATTAAGGTCAGCAGTTCAGAAAGGCTCTGAAAGGGATCTGGAAGTTTTCCTGGAAGCGAAGCTCTGCCCACCATCACAGCAATAACAAAACCCATCTATTTCCACCTCAGCAGAATAATAATACCCCTAATCCAAGTCATATCATGAGCTACAGGAAGTGCTGGATCATGGAGTGCTGTACTGGGACATAGGGGAGTAAATGGCAGAGGCGTAGGCAGAGGGGATGGAGGTACTTCTGTGAAGCATTGGTATCAAGATGCAAGCCATCAAAAGAGAAGTCAGTTCTGGACAATCAGAAGCAGCTTTGAGAGAAGCACATGAATAGCAGACTGTATAAATTGTTTTGCCTTAGCTGAAACAAACAGATCTGAATTAATAGGCACAGTTCAGGAGATTCAGCTGTTAACCACAAACACAGAGGATTCAGGCTTCTGCCAGCTCAGGAGCCAGAGAAAGATTTTTGATAGTGAGCAGTTGCGAGCTATGCCACCTCTTATAAAGTAAAAATATAATATACAGAGGCATAAAACCTCTTATCAGTTGAGAACAACAGCATCAGTAATGAATTTTCACTATTAATAAATCCTGCCTCCAGAGCTTCTCCAGAAAGCTTAAAAAATATTTCATTGTGTTCCATTCTGAGAAGTAATCCAAAAGAAGACCCTGAAAATCTTGAGGAAATGTGAAAGAACTGTTTGAAGTGTGAGATTTTTAAATACTAATAGCTTTCAGGAAGAATTAGCACTGTTTATCTCTGATTGCATCAGGAGTGGAATATCTATGAGAGTGATTTAATGAGCAAGACATCCAGTGTAGTGCTATTAAATGCTTCTCAAGCATATTAGGGTAATATTCCAAAGCCACTGTAATCACGACATTGCAGCCTTAAGCAGAAAGAGCATTGGAATTTCCTTCCCCATCAGTGGAATTCAGTGGAACTCCCCCTCACCCCCCGCCGCCATCATCCAACATGGATAAATTCAAGCCTAAAATATCACACACCATGTCCACATAAGGTAACCTCACATCAAGGAAAACATCTCGTTGCTGGTACCTTCAGCACAAAACAAAAAGCCACACACTCAGGGCAGAACAAAAAGCCAAGACAAGCATCTGGAAAGTTAAAAAACAGTTAGGGCAAACCTCATTTGAAGTTGTAATGAACAACCTAGTCTCTAAAGGCTTTAAATGAATATCCTCAAACACACTAGTAAACATTTTAAATATGTATTCACAGTCCTGTTGGATTCTAATGCTCCTCTGATGAATAAAGCTGATTCTCCTCCTCAGTAAATAATTCAGTAGCAAAGAATTGCTTGGCCTGGAAAAGAGATGAACAATGGGCCAAGACTTAAGTCTTTTGCTCTTTTGTTGAGTTGCTCTTTTCTAGGGGATTTTGGCCTCAATTTTAACTTTGTGGGTAGAGGTTTCTGCAAAAGAGGAAGTCACACAAATAAAGTTAGAGTTGTTTGTATTCACAACTGAGGTTTAGTATCCCCTTTTTCTGACCTTTATTCTGTTAGTGGAAGAAGAAAGAGTTGATGGTATGAAAAGAGAACCAAGAAACATAATTTATATAAGCTCCTGCCACAGGAGAGTAATTTTCATATTCAAGGACAAAGTGCAGTTTTGTTCTACCTGTGGTCAGGGACATTCATCTTGTGATACAGTGTTACTGGTATTAGATACTTGCAGGTGCAAGATACCCAGAGTATTCATCTAGAGTAGAATCCAGAAAGCAAAATATTGTTCTGTGTTTCCTGGTGGGGGTTTATGTTTATTCAATGTAAGCACAAAGATGCAGCTAAGTACAGAAGAGCAATCGGATTAGGATTGAGGCTAATAGTAATAAAGCTCTCCTAAAAAACCAGGCAACTCCAGTTTCCTCCCTGCTAGAAGTAAGTATTTTTAAACCAGGGACTTTAAAGCAGACTAAAACCTTTCCCAGGTTAATTCAATTAGCCCTATGGGTCAGAACATGGTTAGTCCTAAAACACCACCAGGCCTGATCCAAACCCCACAGGAACCTTTTGGATCAGATCCTAATAAGGAACATAAGGGACAAGCAAAATGTATTCATCCTTGATATTAAGAAAAGGCAGGAATTTGAGGCACACATACTCTCAATATTGCTTCTGTGAGATGGTTATATAGACCAAGGAAAGACACCAGTGAGTCTGAAACAGGCACAAGGCAGAAACCTCTTGGTATGCACCTGAATCTTCCTCTCCAAGCAGCAAAACTGCAACCCAACGAGCTTCTCTGAGAATTTGAGGTATTCACAGACATTTGCAGACTATTAGCACAAGATCCTGCAAAGTAATAAAGCCACCCTGGGAGATCCACTGCTTAGATACAAACACAGTCAAAAGGAGGAGAGTTCCAATAGAAATGAGATGTACAGAGGTTAAAAGACTGGTAACTTTTAGCAGCCAGTTTGGAGCGCTGCTTTAAATCTTCCGAAAAAAGGAAGATTTGCATACCCCTAAAGTTAAGAGGAAAAACACTAGATATACCAGAGCCTCACCTCATTAATTTCACATTTTTTTCAAGTTTGCTTGGATCCAGCTTGTTTCTAGACAACTTTAGGAAAAACCTTATTCCTATACAGTATTTTCCACAAATAACTCTTAAAAAAAATACAAACAAAAAATTTCTTTTTGCATTATTTCACAAAGAATCTTCCTCGTAAGCCAGAAAACTACACATATACAAAACTACATATGTATAACTGACCTTTTTTGTTTAGGACTTTATCCATGACAGTTTGCTTAGCTGCATGAACAAATCTTCATGGGTGACTCCTTTCTGATTGTGATCTTGGCACTAGAAACAAGGAGTGACACAACAAAATGCTTCAATCTGGAGACATAATGCTAGCATCTTAAAGTCTAAACCAGGCCAGTTCACAAACTGTAAGTGCAAAATAAACTTTAGAAAATACGTAAATCAAAGCAGCAATTACTAGACAGTCTTCCCATGAAACAGTTTTGCGCAACGATTGAGTGCAGTTGCAGCTGTTGTATTTGGTAAATAGAGGCCATCCTCAGTTAAATCCCAGGAGTATCAGCCACATGTGAACCCCCCATCTGACAGCTTCTGTCCTTAACATTTCCCCTTATTCCCAGCCCGATATCACACCAGCAGCAAGGTGGGTCGTACCTGTCTCTTGGGGATTAGAGTTTGCTCCAGACCAGAACTATCAAATGCTGCTCCACTCCTTTTGTGCTGGCCCTTGTGACTGCCAGGATGCCATGAAGGGCTGCTCCTTCCAGCCCTAGGAACCTAGGGTGGGCTGGTTTTGCCTCTACTGAGTGTGTTCCTGCAGCCAGCAGCTGCAGAATATGGGCAGATGGACAAGGGCAGAGGGGAGAGCAATACAAAGGTGTCCTATGCTCAACCCACAAAGTGGTTTCAAGCATTTTCTTGCTTAACACTCTTATTAAATAATAGCTATACAGCAACTCACACTTTTGGCTTGGTTTTGGGGTTTTTTTGTTTTCTTTTTTTCCATATGGTTTGATTTTGTATTTTACTTAGACAGGCCGTACCCCAGGAAATGCTAACTGTTCAGCTGGACCTTCCTTGTGTGTTGGGGGTAAAGGACAGAGTGACAGACATGGTGTTGGGATACCACAAACACATGTCCCTGTCCTATGTATTTTTATAAGTGAACTGGCTCAGAAAGATTCCTTTATTTTTGAGGGGGCAAGCATTTCTGCAAAATTTCTTACTGGAATTTCTTATACAAAACAGAGAGAAATCCCATCTGGATGCTGCACGCAAGAGCTCACATCAAAAGAGAGGCATGGAGGGGTTTATGGAGGTGATCAGAGGAGCATTTTCTCATGACAGAAGGCTGGAAATCTTGCCTTGCACAGTAGAACACCGACTGAAAGAGGAGACAATTGCAGTCTGTAAGGCATCCAAGAACTAACTACCACGAGAGGAAAATAACTATTTAATTTTATAGAGATATTTAGATAAAGATACTGTATGAAAACTTGCCACAATCACATCCATCCTGTAAACTAGAAGAAGAATTCCAGTTATTAGGAGGATGAAGCTGGGGAACTCTCTTCCCAAAAGTCATATTTTACAAAAAAGAAAATGAGCCCCAAAAAATTAGGCTCTCATATTCATACATAAGTTTTGTGTCAGATAAGGGAATCAGATACTGTAGACTTAAATGACTTAGGCCAGGTTCCCTAAAACAAAATCAACATTGTTATCAGTGAGGGTCAAATGTGTTGAAAAGATGGTTTGTTAGGCCAAATTTTGCAATCCAATGTAGGTGAAGTGAGAAAAGAAAACTAATGTGAGAAAACAGATTAGATTTTTATAATACTAATAAACAATAAATAATAAATTGTTAGTGGCAAATCAGTACCACTAATCTTTGGAGTGATTAAAAAAATACTTTCCTTTGAGGAAAATATTTACATTTCTGACACAGAGCATTACCTTAGGATGCTACAGAATTAATCAAGATTTTTTGGCCAGTCTTTTCCCTCTTTTGCATGGCAAGAAAAACAATTAATTGATAACTCAGTGTATATGTCCTTCTGGGTTGGTTTTTTTTCCTATTAATTTTTGGAATTATCAATACAGTCATGTCCTCAGGGAATAACATCCATGATTGTAAACTTCAGCTATAAACAAAAAGACTTAGACACTTCTCTTTCTTCTGAACTCCTTTTGCTTTGGGATTATCACCTGAGTGTAATCTAAATTTTTCCCTCACAGAGTGCTTGTCAATCTGTAGACCTGCATTTTGCTTTCTCAGTGCCAGAAGAGATCGATGAGGATTTCTATTCTAGGATTCCCAAGGGTGTTTCCCTTATCAGTTTCATTGCCATGCCTATTTTATGTCAAGCTCTATACGCTACTTTTTGTCAGATTTCTCTAAACTCTAATTCCAATACCAAAATCACACATTTATCCTTTTCCAGTTAATCCTCAGATGTTCACTGTATGCAAATAGAGAGATGCACTTGCTATTCAGAATTACAAGTGGTGTTTGTTTGGTTCCTCAGGTCCCCGTTGCCTCTCCCCACCCTGGGAACAGGGACTGTGTTCCTGCTATGAACATGTTGTCACCATCTCCAGCAGGGAAACGGTGACACAGGGTCATGCACTCTCCTCACTGCTCCCTCGTGCTCACATGGATGTGCATCGCCTGTCTTGGGATCCTGGATTCCCAATCAGTGTTAAAAATGCAGTCCCAATCTTCTTTTCCCCTTGGCCTTACATGAGGCAGAATCTCCCACAGTTTTGGGTAGCCAAAAAGTTCTTAGTTTCTGATCCACACTCGAGTTAGAAAGTCACCTTTGATAAGAGCAAGTGACTCAGTGCTCTCATCTTGAAATCCTACAAACGGAACCAGAGGGTGCACTCAGTTTATCCACTCAGCATGCTGGACAATACTTGAAAGAGAAGCAGGAGGACATGCAGGAATCTTTTACAGGAAAGGCTGGACACACTCACACTATCTACATTCCTGCTTCTCTGCAGGCATTTCTGTTCTCTGGCAATTTCTTTCAGCAACATTTCCTTCCTTCCACAGTAGCTTGGCCTGAATTATGCCATCTTACCACCTTTCCTCTGTTGTTTCAAACAACAAAACACTTAATTTTCCCTTTTTCCTGCAAAATTGAAAGACCAGTTGCTCACATTCTGTCAGCAGGATTGGAATGGAAATTCCCCAACACAATGCAGTCTTAAGGAAAGATACGCAGGGATGCAGAGGTGAGGGTTATCCTTTTCCTGAGATTTGATGTTTTCTCCTGTCTCCCTAGGGAGGGACATGTTACAACTCCTCTCTCTCTCTACTTGTCTATCAAAGTGCTGCCATTAACACCCAAATATCTTGCCTCATCACCTGTGAGCTCCAAAGAGTTAATAACCACAGCAGTTTTGCAGAGAAAAGCAGCTGAGAAGAAATACATCAGTATCATCATTTAAAGGCTCATTTAATTGGTGCTGTCCGTGGAAACGTTCCTGTGTGACTTTCACAGCACATCCCTGCATCACTGTAAATGTGCATAATTTACGTACATTTACGCCTAAATATCATCGGAGAGCTGGGGCAGAAAGGTATAAGTATATCTTGAAAGTATAAGTAAGTTCTTAGGTGATTTGGGGCATTTCCTGACACAACAATGCTGCACTTAACTTTCCAAATCAACACGTGCCACTGTCAGAGCATCTTTGCATGCTGGGTGTCCCAGCACGTGACAGAAGCCACTGGGAACTGCTTAGGGCCTCCCATGCAGAAGCTGGAGCACCTTCTAGAGAAGCAGACTGCACTGGGAGGTACAATACTTGTGTGTATGTGGTGGCAGGAGGGACAGCAGGAGCCTCTTGCCGAGGCACAGAGGTGAGGTGAGGGAGAGCCCCACATCCCCTGCTGGCCCCTGGGTCCCACAAGCTGCGAAGGCACCAGGGTGTCGTTCTCACAGGTGTGGAGGCAAATTTCAGCTCTGCCTGCAAAACCCAGTGTGATGCTGGTGCAGAGCCACAGAGGTAGAGTTCCACTTCTCAGCTTGAACTGAGAATTGAATGCTGTGCTGGGAGCTGCCACTGGGCTTGCTGAGCTGTCACTCTTCAAAGGGCTTTGTTGTGTAAGCGGACCAAGGGAATCACTAAACCACAGACAATGAAAACAATTTTAAATGAGAGACTAAATGAAAGGAAAAATTTGTCAAAATGTCAAGGTTAATGTTTTCATAAAACTAACCTGGGAATGGCTAGACAGTATAAGCGTAAACCTTAATTAAAAGTTTTAAAGTGTGAATACAAAACTAACTTCAGTCTAGACAGTCGATAAATCTATCCTCTTTAATGAAATACTGGTCCTTTTGGTATTTTTGGTCAATTTTCATCCTTGCAACTATGTGTAACATTAATACTCAGATCCCTGTATATCAAAACCAGGGGAGCTGTGCAGAGCTGGACCACAGCCTTCTGCATGGATCCAGCTCCACGTCCTCCTGCACCCCTGGCTGGGCCAGTGGCTCTGCCCCCAGCCTGGCTAGAGCTCTGGAATGGGCAGCAGCCTCTGAACACACACAGCAAGCCGGGGAGTGATACATCTCTGTCCCCACCTCTTCACTGGTCCACGGTGGCTTCTGCAGAGGATGTCAGAGGCAGTTTCCTCTGTCTGCAGAGCATCCAGCTCTGCCTGGGATCTTGAGGCAGCCTGGAGGAAAAGCACTCCCATGTCTTACAGCCTGGCACTGCTATTTGGACAGCCAGAGATGGCAGAAATGGAGTCTGCAGTGCCTCTGAGAAAGCCTGACCCCAACATGTCTCGAGCAGATTTTAAGAGATCATTCAGAAGAGCTCTGGCATCTTGTTTTCTTGCATTTCATTGTTAGTGGGTGTCATCATCCAGAGGTAGAATTCCCTATACATTATTTTTCAGTGTTCTTGAAATAAAATTGATTTTTAATTGATTTTCAGAAAGGAAAGAAAAATGGTAAAACTCCCCATGATCTCAAATTGTTTGGTTATTACTGGCTTAGTGCATACACAATTTTATATACTATACCTCCTGGTGAATTTTATATGGAATGTATGTGCTATCTGAAGACACACAGGGCAGTTGTTCTTTCTTTCTTCTTTCAGTTGTTGTTCATATTACTTATGTGCACAAGCAGAGTTTGGTTAAATTATCAAGATTTTAGTAGAATCACCATGCTTTTTCTTAGACATTCAAACCTCTCTTAGCCCATTTTTCTTCATCTTTCTTTCATCCGTCAAGTTTATCATTGCCTTCCTTAAACAAAAATTTGTATTTTGTGACCAATGGGCTCTCTTTTTTTGAAAATGCACCTTATTCAGACAGTTTGCAGCCTGTGCTGCCAGTACACTGCAACTTTCCCCAGGGTGGGATCTGGCCTTGCACTGTGATAAACAACAACACAGTTGGGAAAAAGGTGCAGGGACAATCAGCATGTTGATAACAAAGATCAAAATTACTAGCCCTGCCATCTGTTCCACCTTACAGTATTAAACTTGGACTGAAATTTGCCTTTGTTTGTTGGACTCTACCCCAGCATGAACTCCATAGCTGGACTCCTAGTAAGTCCATCAACATCATCTTAGCACATGAATAACAGAATTCTAAGCAAGTATTATGGCTCTGTAACAAGATAAGTATATTGGAACCTTACATCAAAGCAATTTTGTTAGGGGACCATAATATTAATTCAGCATTCTGTTATTCATAGTGCTGAAACAAGGCTGTTTCACATGGTCTGATCCACAGGAAGCAAACACATCCAGTACTTCAGCTGCCCATGAGCAAATATGGTTCTGGATATTTAGTGAGAATAAGTATAACAAGGAAGACAACACTTTTCTTCAGGAAGGTCTCTAATCAAACAGATTAGACCAGAAGCTCCTGTCTTTTCTATACACAAAAGACAATCTGAAGTTTAATTTCATTTTCCTAAGACAAAACAAGAAAGTTATCGTAGCATATAAAGCCATGAGCATATTGCAAATATTCCAACGGAAGAAAAGCATAAGCTAAGAGTCAGATACTCCAGATGAATGTCAAAATCTTTTTACTTATGTATAGATCGCAAATTGCAAAAGCTACCCCAATTAAAACAATGTAAGGTCTTACTGTCTTCCCAAAGAGGTTTCAACACAAGCCTTTTTTTTCTCCAGTACATAAAACAATGGATTTAATGTGAATAAATCCTCTCTGCCTTTACTCAGTTACTAGTGAGGAATCTCAGACATGAAACAATGTGTGACAGAAGAGTAGAGAAAAATAATAATCTAACTCCACAGGCGATATGTCCTAGTAAATCAGCACTGAATGCTCCCAGGGCTGCTGCCTGCATTCATGGCTTTCTTTTATTGTACAGTGTTTTGTTAAATTGAAACCTGATGATGCTTTTTAGTGAAAACCTTTTCTCAAAAAGCTTTTTTTTCTCTTTCTGGGCTTGTGGATTTTTTTTTTTTTTTTTTAATAAAGATATCAATATGCTTTTCCTACCTCTGATGGCAAATCTTTAACTATATAATCTGCCTGGATCCACAGAGTTGAAAATTTTACTTTTGTCATTGAGAAAAATTTCTGAATTTAGAGGTCTAGAAATTCAGAGGTGTCTGTGAAGGTGACCTACTCTAGTCCAAATACACTGCTACAGTCAAGAGCAGTCTCAGAACTACAGAAATATCAGTAGTTCCTAGAAATTTTGGTCTGGTCAGAAGAAAACAAGATGGAGAGCCTGTACTCCAGTGAGGGACAAGCAGCAAAATGTAAGTGCATGTACAGTTTTGGGCAGGAGACAACCTGGAGGGATACAGTCACTGCTTAGTTGCCCTTGGCATGGGGTCGTAGCTCATCCTAGAGAGGAGATTCAAGCATTGCTAAGGAAGATCACCACCCCAGGCCTCGGAAGCAGAGCTGATCCCCAGTGCCTGACAGTGCTGTTGCAGTGGATGCTCTATCACCGCGTGCCACAGGACGGATTTCAGGCCATGCCCTCCGGCCCCAGCATCCCCATCCCCAGGGCTGTCAGTTCAACAATGGGCTGGAGCCGCTGGAGGCAGTGGCAGCTTCCTCAGGAGCTGCTGCTGCAGTAACCCCAGAAAGCAGCGCTGGGACCCAACCCAGGGTGACTCGGCTGCCTTGGCAGGAGCGGGAGCAGCAGAGCAGCAGGAGATCACTGACACCTGGGACACTGGGAGCTCCTGACTCCCCGTCATTGACACGGCAGGAGCGGGAGCAGCAAAGCAGCAGCAGGAGACCACTGACACCTGGGACACTGGGAGCTCCTGACGCCCCGTCATTGACACCCCACCCCGCAGGACCTGGACACAGAGGTAGCATCAGCTCAGCTTCTGGGAACCAAGCATACACAAAGCCATCTCCAGACAGGCCCTGGCGTGTGGGCAGGACCCAGTGTCACCCTCCTGAGGCGGTGGCAAGCCAGCAAGTGAGGGAAAGTGCTGGGGAGCTGCCCCTGGCGCAGGGCAGCGCTCACAGGAGATGCCCCAGCCCACCGGCGCCTCCGGGAACAGCTGAGGCCAGCAGGGATATTTCAGCACCTTCAGCTTCCTGCCACCCAAAAACCTCCTGTGCTGAGACCAGGCCTGGGATACACCATCACTTGTTGGACAGAGTTTTGCATTTGGTTTTATTAAGAATTTCTTGGCTTGGGAGAATTTATACTTGAATATTAGAGAGACATAAACAGCCATAAAAATTCGAGCTCTGCTTGTACAAATGATCCACTGATGTGTGTTAAATGCACTTCATTGCTGCACTGAAGTCAATTTGCAATTGATCATATTGCATTTCTAGTGTCAGCAGATATGAAAACATGTCATTTACCAACGCTTAATGAACCTCCATGCTGACAAGACATAAATAACAATAAGCAGCTCTCCATTTAAGGAGGTTAACCAGCAAAGTATTCAGTGAAAACATTAAAGAGGTAATCATCTGGCAATTGCTGTATACTTGGAGCAGCTGCCCTCAAGGATGACTAAACCTATGCAAAGGACCATTACAAGAAAAAAAAAGAGGGAAAAAAAAGGGGGCAATTAACTCCATGTTAGAAGCGGAAAAATTCTATCTGAATGAAAAAAAAAAAAGTAATTGCCTTTCTGGATTGCATTCGTAGTCTTTTCCACAAGTAGTTGAAGTAATCTGCTTAGTGGGGCTCTTTGACCACCTTTTTACTTTGGAAAGGAAGAGGCAAAACAGCAAGTTGCTCCAGCGTTGTTCTTTTTAATTCTTCCTGGTAATTCTGCTCCCTTTTGCTTTCTTATTCGAACCTTTGCATTTCTTTCATAGGTATTTTTGATCCTTTTTTTTTTTTTAGGACAAAGCTTTCAGCTTCCTATAAAGTTAAAGGAACACAGTAAAAAGGAACATTACCAGTGCTTAGAAATCTTTTATGAAAGTAAAACACAGCAGATTAAACTTTGCTTTATAGTTAATGGAGCAATTTAACAGTAGCTACATTCACCACTGGACTGAACAGAAATTTCAAGTTCAATTCAGATTTTAAGTAGATGTAAATGGTGTTTATATTTCATCTATGAAGCCCAAGGCAGCAAGAGTTTTCTGAGCCACCAAAGGAGTCCAAAAGGTTTTAACCTCTCATAGCTCAGATATACCCACTGCTCACAGGGCAGGGTACACACAATACCAAACAAACAGACAAAAAGAGCAGTCATATATTGCTATTAAATGCAGCTCTGAAGGCCAAGCGCATCCCCCATGCCAGGGAGGATGGAGTTGGATGATCTTTAAGGTCCCTTCCGACCCTACCCATTCTATAACCCTTAACAGCAGCAGGTCAGCAGGCTTTGGCAGTGCATCATTCTGAACCTGCTCTT
Source organism: Monarcha castaneiventris obscurior (assembly GCA_026261815.1). Taxonomy (NCBI): domain Eukaryota; kingdom Metazoa; phylum Chordata; class Aves; order Passeriformes; family Monarchidae; genus Monarcha; species Monarcha castaneiventris. Next base: position 14,537,936 of record JAMPIT010000894.1, read on the forward strand.
CACAACTTGCAGCTGCTCTAGAAAACCACCCAGTGGTCATGTTAGAAACAATTACCGAGGCAAAAGGAACACTCTAGTGGAGATGAAGGGAGAAAGGGAATCTTCCCATCCTGCAGAGGAAACACAGAGGTATTCAGAAGTAGCAGAGATAGTAAGGAAGGTGTTGCCTTTTGTATATTCAGTAAAGACTGACTATTCTAGTGACAAAAATTCCCTGATATTTCAGAGCTAATGTAATTCTGGCTGTGCAAAATCACCACATGTATGAGACAGGAAAAGGGGGTTGTACATCAGAAGGAAAGCAATTAGCAGGGAATTGACTGTGCTCTCATACGGCCTTTGCCAGAAATGCTATCAGGTACCACAAAAATCCTTCTCATTTCAGCCATAGTCTCCAACAAAAACAGTCATCACACAGTCCCAATCCACCTCTCTCCTGTATGCATCCTATCCTATTTCAATGCAAATATGTTGCCCCTTGTTGTCACCCTCTCCCATACCACATTTTTCATCAGTAAATGTAAAAGAAAACGTCAGGCCAAAGGAGGTCAGTTCATTAACCCCATTTTGCAACTTCAGAAAGTGGGGGATGGGAGATGTACCTTCTGACATTTAGACACTAGCACTCCCAAGTGTGCTCAAATGAGCTTGTCTGCTTTTCCCTGTAGTTACTGACAGTGTCCACAAAAAGTTGCACTGGTTTGTATCTAGTTGCATCTCTCAACATGCAGATGCCAGTTTTTCATACACAATTAAAGTGGAAATATAGAAAATTGAGTAAAAACTCAAACCATTAGCATGGCTATTTTTAAACTTCCTCCTTTTTTTTAAGCATTCTGATCACTCCTTGATGGCCAAGTTCCTAACCTCAAGTGCCAAACGTAAGATGTTAGGGACACCAGACAGAGATTTCCATCATATACACGTCAGCTGTTGGTGATGAAAATCAGGAAGGGTAATTGCAGAAACACTTCTCAAAGGGTATCAAAATGTGCTGAAGAAGGCAGTATGCAATAAAGCAAGATGTCACAGAAGTATTGGTTTCCACTGCCAACAGTTAAATGGAACCCAGCTGTTGTTTGGCCAACTACAGTTTGAACCAAACGTGAAGGAAAATGGAATTGCAATTAATAACACAATCTTAATACTAAATTAAATATATCCTTCACATCAAGCACATTTATACAAAAATAACTCAGGAGCATTCCGTGTCACACAGCAATACTCTAAAAATACCTTAGCTTTCAGATAGGATTATGGATGGCCGAGCAGTTTCTTCATAACTCACACCTGAACTTAGAGGCTTTGCCCAGTACTGTAAGCTTTAATCAAATTAAAAATTTGCTCCCAGTTATGATTCTATCTCAACCTCATGGAGATATCTTATTATTCTTGCTGCTTTGTGGAGAGAGAGAGAAAAAAAAAGCTTTATGTAACTCTGTGTTTGATTTTTCAGAAATTAAATAAAAGAGGAGGTTTCGTTTGCACTGAAGGATGAGATTTCCCTCTGGATTTGCTGCCCTCTAGATATCTTTCAGTATAAAACTGCAGTGTTTTTTAAATGGATTTTGCAATAATCTGCTTTAGCTGAGGATGCAATGGGGAGGGGGTGAATGAGTACAAATGCAGGGAAGAGGCGGTGTTTGCAGAGTTTATCAAGATGTTTTTTACAAAGATAAGGTGTTTTCAGATGATGACAGTTGTCCAAAGGAAGGGGGCAGTTATATGTGTCCGTGGGGAAGGCAAATCAGTGCGAAAGTGCTGAGTGGTGGCTGTTATGGGACACTGTGCTCCATTTGCTCTGCAGAAGGAGCAGCGAGATTATTACACACCGTTCCCACATACTGCTCCACCAGTGAGTGTTAGTGCTGCTGTGAGAAAACCAATGTGGGGGCGGATTTCTTCCCCCAAACTCCCTCGCTCTGTGTCTCTTGGATAATACAGCACTGCAAAGCTTTCCTCAGTGATGCCAAGCTCTGGGCTGGGAGTGCCACTTCACACGTTCCAGATCTGTTTGATTTTCTCTGCAGCAGAGAATAAAAATATTTCAGAGACTTTAGCAGAACCTTTTTTGCTAGATTCTCTGTTTCTAGGCCTGCAGTAGTTCTGATCCTTCTGTTAGGGATCTCAGCAGAGGGGTATGTGCAAGCAAAAAGGCACATAGTGCAGCAGGAGTCTAAGAAAAAAAAGTCATACAAAATGGGGGCAGTACTGTTGATTCATTATCAGATAATACTAGTAAGATGAGGATTAGGCAAGCAGGGAAGCCTATTAGTAAAAGATAACCATAAATAAATTCTTCAGTTTGTTCAAGGTAATCGGGAAAAAGATGTTGTTCAGATTACCTAGAGCAAAAAGACTTCTAAAGGTCTCTCCAAATGAGATGAGAGAAATAAATTGCCTCAATTATCTCTCTATGTCTTAACCAGGGTGTTTACTTTGGGAAAGGACTTTTTGGGAAAAACAAAAACACTTTATCATTAGATGGAGAAAAGAACCACCTAATTATTTGACGGAGAAAATAAGGCCAGACTTTTGGAGGCTCAAACCTTTGTGCAGGTATCCTACGCAGCTTTCAAGTAATTTGGTTCATACACAAATATTTGTATAGGTTTCCCTCCAGGCAAAATCCTGTAAAAATAAAAAAGTACTTCTTTTTCTCAGCCTAGAGAAAAATATTCTTATTGGTCCCAAAGAAACAACCATTGCAGAAAGCACTGTTTGCATTTCAGTATCTGCAGGATCAGACCCTGTGATCTGACACCTTGACAAAATTATAAGTTGGCATGTGCAAAGCACCATTCATCAAGGGAAACTAAGGGAAAAACCAGTTATTAACTCTCAAGGTCAGTGTAGGGTGATCAATATTATTAATTGCATGTGGATAAGTTGAGACAGCAGTTCAGCACTTTAGCAATTATCTGAGATTCAATACAAGTATTAAATACTAACAGTATTCAATCACGGGTGGTTAAGAAAAGAAGCTCCCCATTCTGCTCACCTTTTGCAGGTGAAAGTAGAGTTCCTGCAGACTGCAGTACAGCTGGATACCCTCAGCCCTGTGCTCAGACCAAGTGTGGGTGGGAGTCACACAGGTGACATTGTGTTTGTCTTGTCTTTCTTTACACTGGAAACAGAATCCTCCAACTAGCACAAAATGCCCTGCCTTGGTGACATTTCCAACTTTACCGTGCGGTGAAAATTCCCAAGCCCACGCAGACAGCCTGTTGCCAAGAGATTGCAGCATGGCTTTATCTGTGTTGGAACAGGAATCAGCACACACGCATAAGAACATGAATTTGGGGAAGAGCAGAGTGCAGCAAGCAGATGTGTTTGCTTACACAGCACACAGTACCACAGACATTTCCACCCACAGTCCTAGCAATTAGTCAGAAAAAATCCCTGCTGAGCTACCTAACTTTTTCATATACAAAATTCTAAATCCGGGTTTCACTTACCTGTTTAATGGAATTTCTAAATCTTATTCAAGATGGCAAGAAACCATAAATTCCTAGCTTTTAAATGCATGAACATTTTAACTTCTACAATTTTACCATAACTAAAGTGTTATTCCTATTCTACTGCCACCCCTTCAGCTAATTTATCACTCCAATTTATCTTATTTGATCACTCAAACCCAGGCACTGACTTCTGTGGCTAAATACCTGCTATGGACACTCACTCACACCACAGCTTAGGGGATTGGGAAGGATCCTAAACCTGTTCCCTATACTTGGCTAACCTGCCAAGAGCAGACAAACTCCCAAACAAAAATATTTTGCATTAAAATTTGTAAGAGTCCTCAAAAATATCAAACACTTTTTTAAGTCCTTGGCCAGAATGGCCAGACCTTGGCTGTTCTCACTGAAACTGCTGGGAAGAAAGAATAAGCACTACAAGGTTGTTAGTCATACCACTTGTTGCTTGTCTGAAAAGGCCTAATTTGCTATGGCGATAAGCAGAGATGAGGAACCTGAACAGAATAAAAGTCTTGCTCTTGCTTTGTACCAGAATCTCAGGTGGATATTAGTATTTATAAATTCAAAGACTGCCACTGGTTCAGAGCTAAATTTCAGGCATTCATCCAAATTAAACCCAAAGCTTAAACCTTTTGACATGAGCATTGCTCTCCACCAAGCATTTGTGTAATTAATATATCTTCTTTTAAAAACCTTAAAAAACTCCAGCAACCCACAATTCAAAACTGTATCAAATGAGCTGGAAAAGTACAGAGAAAAGGAGGCACTCAGTGAGAGCCCAGAAGCCATAGCTCTGACTTACATAAGCAAAGGACGAGAAGTGTCTTCTATACAGGAGAGTTTCTTACCCTGTCATGATCCAAACTAATAGTGAAGGTGGTTTCGCTTGTCAGATGAATTCCAAAAGAGGGACATTTTCTAGTGACAGCATTAGCCAACCCCAATGTGCACGGGACCATCATTTTCCTCCAATCCCACTGCCAACATCACCTGTTCTTCCCATCATCCTAACCCAAGTGAAATCTCTCCTTCCAGCAAATAACACCTGCTGAGGCATCTGCTGCCCCGAGGCAGGATGACTGATTGGTGAGGTTGCCTAAGCTTTGTACTGATGTAGGAAAGCTGTGACAGCATCTGGAGGAGCAAAGAGAGGGCAAAAATCAACTCAAATGATTACAAGAAGCATTAAAAGAGGATGATACGGCAGAAGCCCTCATTTTCTGGTTATTTTAATAAAATTTTGCTTATGAAAATTTGCAAGTAAGAGATATTGGTGCTGGTTCAAAGAAAGGAAGAAGTGTAGAGGGCTGAGCTGAGGGAAGCACACTCATGGAGGAATTCACTTGAAGTATAACACTTTCAATTACATTGCAAAACCTGCTTAAGTTATCTCCCACTTCAGTTTGCCAGAACTATCCCTGTTGCCTTCCTCTGGGCACTTCCTGTCAGCAGCTTCTCTGGGATGCGACACCCTCCCAGGTGCTCCCCCAAAGAACACTGGATACTATTCATCCAGCAAAAGAATCTCTGCTCTGTTCCAAGCTCCAGGTCATGACAATTAGAGACAGGGAACACAGCTGGGTCCATCACTAGGCATGGCTGACCACAGGGTGCAAGGTCTTTTCCCAAGAGCACATGGCATCCAACAGGAGAGGATTCCTCAAATGGACATGAGGTCAGCAACTTGCTGGCCCCAGTGGAGTGGAGTTCACTTCTGGGCTCATGCTGCAGTCATACCCTATCAACCCAGCAGATCAAGCACTGATGGCATTGCAGTTTGTTTGCACAAAGCAAGCCTCGGTAATGGCTTTGGGCAGCCCTCCTGACTGCAGCAGCCAGCATGTGTGAAGGGAAACCTGGAGTGCGTAGGTGACTGCTACAGACAGCCTTGTCTTTGTGGAGAGATGAGACCCAGGAATCTCAACTCTGTTCCTGCTTTTGCCATCAGGCTCCTGTGCAAATCCCCTGCCCATGCTGGACTGCAGCAGCCTGGTACTGTTCCTGGCATTACATTTGTTTTGACCCTCTCTTCATAATGCATTTTAGGGTCATTTAGGATCTTTATGAACAAGGCATCACATGAAACAGACATCAAATTGTCAGTGTCCTTTTTTTTGCTTGATCTTCTTAGGAGTCCAAACAAATACACATGCCCTTCTGCAGGGATCTAAGCACAGAATAGTGACCATGAGGAAACTGCTCACTGCCAAATCTGCTTAGCTCTTTCATCCCAATACCTCTATGGACTCTACTTGATGTATAAATGTGCACTTTCCCATATATATATACACACATATATATACATATGGAAATCAAGAATAAAGTAGTGGGTTCTGTTCGAAGTTTCAGTCATTCATACCACCTAGATACAGACAAAAAGCTAAATCTAATCAAAACAGCTGCAAAATATTAGATTTTGGACAATTACAGAGGCAAAGAAATATTGTTTAATGATATATCAAGTTGACACTATTACCTTCTCACCAGATCCATTGGCCCACACTGGTGAGAGCTGGACTCTCATTGATGTAAGTAAAATTAATCCCACTGGAATTAACTTAGTCTACACCCATTGAAGACTTATCTTTTACTTTTCTACAATTAATTCCACTTTCAAATGTCCCCAGGGTGATGAATTGTGGATTTATACCATCTCTATTGCACTTCTCAGACATTCACTGCTGCTGCACTTTTTTAGTTGTCCCAGTTTTTCCTCTCACATCTCCTTTAAAACTTTGACCATATAATTCACTTAAGCTTCTAAATGAGATACCTCTATAAAGAGCATCTGGGTCAGCCAGCCTTAATTTGAAAATGTCATTACTCCCACACTAAACTTCTCCCATCAATCCCACAGCAGCCATCATGGTTTGTATGCCTCCCAGAACAACCCAAGTGAAAGTGTGGTCTTTTCATCTTTCAGAAAGAATGAAAATAGGAGCAAGGGGTAAGAAAACGCCACCCCTTGAAGAAGGTGGTGAAGACTGAAATTGTCCAGGGAAATAGAGTGAGAAACTATGCTCTTTTCCAAAGGTCTTTTGGGCTGAAAAAGTGCAAAGTATTATCTGGAGAAGGAAAAAAAACAGTAAGCGTTTAGCTTGCGCACAGCTCAATTCCAACTATCTTTAAGTCAACATCATTTTGCAAAGTTCAGAAATATTCAAGATGCTCCTGAGGTTCAGAATATCATTACTGTGTCTCCCAAATGGCCTTTCCTGCGGGTAACTGGAGAAAACAGTTTCTGGGTCAGTGGTGTTAAGAGGATTACATCTGAACTAAAGGTGGGATGCTTTTCACTTTTTTAACCTGAAAGTTAAACAGCGACATGCCCAGTGTCTCTCTGCAGCCAGTTTGATGAAAGGCATTTTCAGAGGGCACTTCTTTTGCTCCTACAGCAGTTATTAAAAATAGGCCAGATACCTTGCCCTCTGGAGCTGCTCACCTACATATTTAACTCTAAATGTCTCTGGAAGCCAGACTTGTATCTTCAGCCATAAGGGACTGGATGCAGCTGGAGGTGAAGGTATTTCCATCCAGGTGTCTACATGTGAGTGCTGTGTCCAGGCTGCAATCACTGGGAGAGTTTGCTGATACAGTGAGCAGTCCCTAGAGAGCATTTCAGCCTACCCTCAAGCAGACAACTAGGTTTGACTGTGTAAATTGACTGCTGGAGGTGTCTGGTGTGGCCTATAGCTTCCAGGACAGCAAAAGTCCTGTGCTAAATCTTCAGCTATCTGGGGATGTCCCCCTTACTCCAGGGCATCTCAAATGGCACCAGACAAGTAGGTTTAAGCAGCTGAACTGAGCCCCTGATCTTCGACACTTCTCTGGACCACTATGGCAGGACTGACCGACCACCATTGACTACAAACCGAGCACAGACAGCTGTTTCACATGTAGACAATTCCGTGCAGATGACAGTGTTTGCCTAACTTACATTTAAACCTACCCAGGTTTTACACACTGGTTGGGACACAGCAGCACCACAGCAAAATTCTTTTCAGCATGTGTGTCCCACCACTTACTCCCCATTTTCCCAAGGAGGACACACAGCACAGACAAACCTAGTGTCTCTGGTCACTTGACACTGGCACTGCAGAAACAGGCTCAAGGACAAACCCTACTCTGTGAGTTCATCAGTGTTAGTCCATTGATTAAAAACATTAGGTTAAATCATTGATATAATGGGAACAGAACCTGAGCCCTGGACTCCAGCAGAGTCATTAACAAAGCTGAAAGAGTCTCATGATTCCTTCTCTGACATCACGACCACAGCCCCCCACAAACTTCTGTAAAAGGTCAGGGTCTCCTCCTAAACTGTCTGCTCTGCCCTAGTTACAAGCAGAAGAGAAATGTGAGTGCCTCTCTGAATTTCATCAGAAAGCATATGGACTTGTATTATCATGGTAATAAAGGTAATACATATTTGCTGAGCTCCAGTGGGGCATATCAAAAAAAGCAGCATGTTTGGAACAGCGTATTTTCTTAGCAGCTACACCAAACTCTGGATGCTCTCAGCTGCACTTCAATGTGGTAAAGAAAATAAGTACTTTGGGTTCAAACTTAGTATCATTCTGTTTATAAAGAAATGGTAGGAGATGTTTAAAATATGAGTGCAAGGATGGACTCTTCAATCTCATGAACCAATCTAGAGTTAAGTGAGTGAATCGCTCATCTACTCTGTGAACTAATAGGAGGAGAAAATCAACTCTGAGAAACCAATTATAGTTCAATACCACCATCCTCCAGGTTGTGATCTCAAAGTCAAGTAAGTCTCCAGAAATCAATCTCTGGGACTCGCTGGGAAAGTTCTCTATGCCAGAATAGAGTAAACTTGTTTTCAGAAGATCTAAATGACATCCGAACAAAAAAAAAGCAAGATGGCAACATAGCACGGTCAACTAGAAGCAGACATATAAAAACCAGGAGGTAAAATTACAATGGTCAGATTAGATTTGGCATTTGAAATTCCAATCAAAGCAGGATAGTGAACAGAATGAAATATTACCCCCAATACACTGCAGTGAAACATGGATTTGGCTACCAAATAAACCTCAAACCGAGAGGTTCCTTTCATATTTCAGGATACCAGTACTCTTCAGAAAAGATGTCGGGCTCCATTGTGTACTCTTTATGATCTCCACAAGACAAATTAATAGTGTCAGAAAATAATCTAGTGCGGGCTCAGATGCAGTGTCCTATTTGGGACTGCATCATTTTATGCTGGACTTGGAGACTGCATTCCCTGGTGAAACACCTCAAAGCAGAAGGGACTTTTAACAGCAAGGTTTCAGTACTTACAGTCCCTGAAGTCCTTGAAGTAAGAAGGTCCCTCTGAAAGAGAGAGGCTCTATTTCATCCTCTGTGCCAGAGTTACTATATAAACCACCATGGCCCTTTGCCTGGATTTGGAAGCCCTGGGCATGATTTTCAAAGAGACCAGGCACCTAAAGTTCCAGCTGAACTCAGCAGTTTGGGAAAACAAACTCACAATAGCTGACCAGACAAAATGATGTGCCTCTTCTGAGAAAAATTTGATTTAATTTTCTTTTAATTTTGGCATCTCCAAACAGAAAACTATAAAATAAATTCTCCTCAACATGAGATTTGAAGTCTCACTGTCCTATTACAGCTTTTTTGTGAGGAAAAACAACTTGCCCATCAACCTAAAGACCCTTTAGCCATGAGGGAATGGGACAGGAAGAAAAAAAGTTATCACAAACTGCACAGTTACAATTTGCCTTATTCTGGTAGGATGACCAGAAAACTTATATGTTTTTTTTTTTTGCTAGGTAGAGCCCAGCTGAACAGTTACAACTTGGACATCTTAGAGGAGTTCCCAAGACAATGATAATTAACACAAAGCTTTTCGCCCAGACTGTATCTATAATCCCTATTCTCTACTCCATAGTCCTGTGACTGAGAACAATTTTTTTTGTCTTAATGATGAATAAAGTGGTTTTGAGAACTGCTCTGGGCAACCATCCCTGAGATCTTATTGTTTTATCTAGCCCAAAGTACTTTTGGGTAAGGGAAGAGATGTCAGAGCTGTCTGCTATTCTGCTGATGTAGAAATAACAAGATCATTGCATGTTGGTCTGAGTCTCAGAGACGAAAACCAGCTCAAAGAAACATTTGCTGATGGCATTGATGTGCAAGTCGTTCAGGTTTTTTGTAGGGTCTTAGTTCTCTTGAGCTTTGACAGTTATGGGTGTTTTTCATAAATGGAAAGAAAGGATCCAAACCTACTGACCCTGAAGCATTAGCGATTCAACTCCACTGTGGGTCTTGCATCTGGAAAAGCCCACAAGCCTGTATATCAGCAAACTGTCACATCAAGCAGCTGAATTACTGTGTGATGACATGAGCCACAGCATCCCATGGCATCAGAGAGGGGAGACTTTTCTTGCAGAAAAGAGCATTGGAAAAGCTGAGCAGTGGGACCCTCGGGACTGCTGGGGAGCTGAGTGAATCAGCCGTGCTGCTCTGCTCCGTGCTGCCACGGCAAAACTGACTTTGCATCTAAATTAGCTAATTTAAAAGTGTCCTGGGCACCTCCGTACCATCCTTTCCTCCCTTGTGTGACTGCATAAGAAAATTTAAAGGAAGACGCAAAACACAGTCGTTCTAAAACCTAATACAGCACTTCTCCAGGCATTTCCTGTCTGATGCTGCTCCCCACCAAATAACCAGTGAAATCCTAGAAGTGCTGTATACTAGAGCTTATTACTATGAAAATAATTGCACAGAACAGAGGAAAGAGAAAACCAGCAGGGTTATTCCAGAAGCCTTTAAACTATTTTGTTTTTGTTATAATTTTTGTTACTATAAATCAGTATTTCCTAATCAGCAGAGCACACTGCGATGGTGAGCTGTACAAGTCTCAAGAATGAGGTGCAGCACCTTGTGCTTTCTAATTAGCTCTGCTGGCATAATTGAGTCTGGCTGGGCACCAGAGTTGGTGCAGCTGTGAGCTGACAAGGCTGTGAGGAGGCAGGAGCAGGTATAGAAGAAGACCAGCAACAGCAGCATTACACACCTGTGAGAGGGAGGCAGGGAAGGGAAGAGCCTAGGACTGAGGGAAGAACACATTGAAAAAGAGATCAGAAGAAACGGAGACAGGCAAAAACAAATGAGAAAGAAGGAGGTAGTAGTTCTGTTGTCTGCCTCAGTGAGCAAAAAACCTCTGGTTGAAGTTGATGAAAACCGTACATTTGTATTAACAAAGGTTCTGAACATGAAATACTTGTTAAAGATTTGGTGGTTGGTTGTTTGGTTTTTTAAAGCTATTCTACAGAATCCGACTGAAATTTTTTCCCGGTGATGTGGTCAGTTTGTCAGCCTTCACTGACAGCATAGAAGCAGGGAGGTACCTTTGAAGCAGAATGGGGGAACAAAGAACACAATAAGGAGTCCACAAATAGTCCCAACCTGCATAAAATTAAGATAGGAAAAATGTTGTTAAGGGTAAAGTTATTCTTATGGATTCCCTCTAAGGGAAAAGGTATGGATTTTCCTCTCAGCTCATCCTGAGTATTCATTATAAACATACAGGGTTGTTGTTAAACAATGTTGACATTGACATTGTATCTAATTAATTCATGCATAGCACTGGGACGGAAAATTAATACATTCCCTCTTGTTTCTTCTTCTGAAATTAGGTGCTCTGTCATATTCATTTTCTATTTCGCTATCACCAAATTCTTTTTTTTTTTAAGTAGTACTAGACCTGCTTTTAGTGAGTGATAGTGGTAAAAAGCATTCTGCCAGCTCACCCCAGCCTTTACCTAACAAGTTGGAGGGTCTTAAATTTTTTGTTCATATTTTCCTTTCCCCATGAATGCCTTCACCACAACACTTCTACCTTGGTGCTACCCACAGGAAGATCTTCCCACCACAGCTGCCACTAAGGCTCCTCAGCTCCTGGTTTCTGCCCTCCTGCAGTTCCCCAGAGCAAACTCTCCATCCTCTGTGGGACTTCAAATTTAAAAGCAGTGTGTAAGCTTTCTCAGCAGTGTTCACTTTTTCAGACTTATGAGCCTGACAGACACACAGACACAACCTCTGCTAAGCTTTCTCAGATGCTGGAAATAGGTCACTCATCCCCTCATTGGCTCCTCACCTCCCAGGGCAGCTGAAAGCAGGGCTAAGCATCCCGTGGGTGGGATAACACCATTACACAGCAGGAGCAAGGCACAGGCCTGATGCAGCACAGAGGTGTTAAGGATGGTCAGGGCTCTTTGGACATGCAGCCCAGCACAGTCTCATCAGCCAAGACATTTGCAGCAAGCTCCCCTCTCTTTGGCCTGTATGGCCAAAGGTCCTTTGAGGTTTATCTAAATTACAGTGGTTCCTTCTTGTTTGCCTATGACAAGGCTGTCCCAGTTGGAGTTAAAACAGATTAATGATGAGGCATGACTCTTTCCTGCAGAAACTTGCACTTTAGATACTATCATTTTTCTTTTTTTCTTTTCCTACTTTATATTCTGTCTTCAACCAGCTTATAAAACAGAAGTGTATATCTGGGTATAGAGAGTGTGTGCTTCCTCAAATTATCTCAACCTGTTTTTAGCTCTGGGTACAACTGTTACCTTCCACATCTCCAGAGAAATAGCTGTTTTTAATTAAGGAAGGCATATTTTTGCTGCAGATCAGCTATTTCATACTAAGCTCCTTCAAAACTTTTCAATATACCATCTGGAGCTGATGATTTGCTGCTTTTTAAATTATCGATTTGTTCCAGCTCTTCCTTCTGACACATCTTGATTACCAGAAAAGAGCAAGTCCCAGTAGGTATCACTCTGATATTCTCTGTGCTGAAGAGGGCTGCAAACAAATCATTCAGATTCCCAGCAATGTCTTTATCTTCTTTAATTTCTGCCTTTAATCTTCAGTGATACAGTTTCTGGAATACGAGTTAATTATTCCTGCTCTTCTGACTGACAAACCTGAAGCGTTCTTATTTTATAACTTTAGTGTTTTGCAGTCCACCATACTTCCTTTTTATTTCCCTTCCATCTCATCTTTACACTAATTAATAAATAACCGTATTGGAAAACTGTTAGATTTTTCAGGTTTGGAAGGGTTCCCTGACACTCAGTTGTACTGACTTCCTCTTTGCTTGCCCAGTATTACTATTGTTGGCAACATACATGCCCTCCAGACTCTATTATTGTTCTTAAGTGGAATTCATGGCATCTTCTTCAACTCTTCCCTCAGGAGCTTTCTTGACAAATCCTCTCAACACAACCAAAACCCAGATGCTCTGAAATTTCAGTCACTTTTTTGTATTTTATTTCCCACTAAGCTACAGGATTGCATTACATTAATATGTGTGCTACCAGTCTCGGATGCAGTCTTGTCTTGAATTCCTTCCTGCATATTGATTAAGAACCAAAAATCAGGATATTAGGATGTAGGCACCTAAAAAGGCAGCATTTTGATCTGAAATTTCATACTGACATATGGCTGTGGCCCAAGCTGATAAAAAAGGCACCTACCCCCTGTTTAATACTTTCCAAATGCAGAAATTGGACAGTAGCTGGCAAACCTGGGCTGTGTAATCCATACCAGAGGTGTTAGAAACTGCTTGTCTGCAACAGTGCAGTGACTAGAGAGAGCACTTTCTTCCGGACGTGGAAAGGCTGCATGGGAGGGAGGCCAAGCCATCATTGCCCATCTTGAACGAAGCACTTGGCCACCTGGCAGGGAACTAGGAGGGAAGACAGCACACTCTTCCACTTGTTGGGATGGGGCTCCTGGCTCAGAAAGAACTGCAAAGCTTCTGAGGTGAAAGGAGGCCAGACACTATTGCTTGGTGGTTTGGGGTCTCAGAGCAGAGAGGTCTCCCAGGTTTGGGTCAGTGTGCTGATCCTAAGTACTTTATTTTATCCATAAGATCAGTGCAAAATGGTCCCTAAAACAAAGTGTGTAACTTCCTGTCTGCTGCCTGCTGAGACTCCTCTTCAGTAGGTAGGAAGAGCTTATCTTTCTGAGACAGAGATGTGCTGGACCATGTTAAAGTTGTGGTCTGAGCCCTGAGCCATTTCCTGCTCACAATACACTCCTCAGGCCCAAGGAACACCCAGCTCCTGCCTGAAAACTTGACACTTGTTCAGCAGAGTGAGCTGAACTGTACCTCAAGTTCACATGAAAAGCAAAGGAATTTGAACAGGCTTGCTTTGGGCTGGTAATACTCCTTCCTGGATTGATGTTCTTTAGCATTTTCTTCTGGTTTCCTTCTGCTGACACATATAATCTTGGCTGGACATCAGACTTTCTCCATTGCTTCCCTACCCAGCTTATGCCAAACCATTACTCATGTAGCGAAAGCCCCCACGAAGGGTCAGCTGCTCTTTAATCATTTATTGTTAAGAAAAAAAAAATTAGAATCCTACCACTGGCGATTGAATTGCTGTTAATGATTTAAAAAAACAGGAGTAGAAATGCAGCACAACAGACATAATCCTCAAATCCTTACACCACTGGCCTCCCCAGTGGATCTATTCCAAGGGAGGTTTGGCCATCCTCTCTGTGATGGCTCTTTCCTCACCAGCCACTTCACCTCCACCACTGGCCACTCTCACTTCAGCCACAGAGAGATGGGTGCAATAAACTCAAAATGGCTCATAGAACGATGGTGGCTGCAATTAGGGAGGCCTTGTAACCCACCCAGATACTCACAGAAGGTTTGCTTTTGGCCTCTCTGCTTGCATGTAGAAAGATCTTATTTTGGTTATACCCATTCAGATAGAAAAGACCTCAGGCTGAAGAATTGGGGAATTAGATTTCTACCACAGATAAAATCCTGGTCACTGCCTGGTTACACATGCAGAAATACTGAGAGACAGAAGCCCTCCTGCAACTGGGGAAAGGCCTTTGATGTTCCCTTCCATTAAATATTCTTCAGGTACCCAGTCTGGTGACTTCGTGTTGCTGCAGTCGCTCCCAGGGCATTCGCTAACCTGTTCCAGTTCTTGCTGATCTTTCCTGGCCAGATTTGAAGCCTCTGAACTAAATGAGATGAGAGGATGCTAATAAAACAGCAAATCGACAGAAAACGTCACCACAACCATCTGACCTCTTGCTCTGCTGGGACTCTCCGGACAGAAAGAAACCCAAATTCCCCTTCGCCACCTCAGATCTTCCCACCCTGAAGTGCCGGCAGACCTTGGCACTGGCAGGGCCCACAGGTGCCCAGGTGCCTCGAGTGCCGAGATACGGGGAGGATGCCCGGAGCTGCGCGCCCCCGGCCCCGCGCTTGCCCCGGGCGCGCCCCCGGCGTGCGGCCGCAGAGCCGCCCCTGCGCTTACCTTGGCCAGGCACGTGTGCGGGACGGGCCGCCCCGGGATGGCGCAGGGGAGCCGGCAGGGGAGCTGCAGGGGGGCTGGCAGGGGGGCTGGCAGGGGAGCTGGCAGGGAAGCTGGCGGGTCCCCGAGGAGCCCCCGGAGCCGGCGCGCCGCTCCCCACGCGAGGCAGCGAGGCTGCGGGCGCCCGGCTGGGGCACGGCGCTGCTCAGGCGGCGGCTCCGGTGAGGGCAGTGAGCTGTGAAGCTGCTCCCCGCCTCGGCGTTACCATCCCTCCAGCCACGCAGTCCCGGCGAAAAACATCGCCTTCAAGCACTGCCGTCATCTCCAGCGAGGGCGCAGGGCTGGCTGGCTGGGAGCGGCATCGCGCACCGGACCGCGATGCGCGCCTGGTTAACACCGACACCTTCTTCTCCCAAAAGAAAACGAGGACCCCAAAGAGTAACGTGCAACACAGATGGAAAACAGGGAGGACCGCATTGAAAGATGCTTCTGGGTCAGGGCTGTGCCGCTTCCCCGGTCCAACAGCACCATCTCCTGGGTAGCCTCGGCCGCTCGCTCGGCTGCCGGCAGCTCATCCCAGAGCATCTCCCCGAGAAGAGCCTCCACTGCTTTCCTCTGCCATCAACGAAAGTGTTTAGTTTATTTGCTTTCCTTTCAGGCACTATCAATATTTTTGCAATTGTTTCCTTTCACATCCTATTGCTTGCCTCTCATGAAGTATCACAGATGGATGAGTAAACAAATGATATACTGAATAGTTCTAGAATCTGTGTATTTTTTAAATCAGCAGTACAAGACACTTGTGAACACCAGCCCTAAATCTGCTCTCTTCCTGAGCTGTGAAGGTTTAAATATGTACCCAGTCTTCATGGAGCACATCCTCTTTGAAGTATTTAAAAACTGCTGCTTCTCAGAGAATACCTTTATTTCCTTCACGAAAAAAATCTACTTGAAGAGCTCTTTAGAGTTTAGACAAGTGAAATGATGGAAAAGAGCAGAAATGGTAGATCTCATAGTATTACCACTCAATGGGGAAATCCTGTCTGACAAGTACTATTTCAAAGATACTCCTTGTAGTGTGTATTTGAAAGCTCTAAAATGCTTGTTGTGACACCCCCTATAACAACACATGGTTTTCACTCACTAGATTATAGGCTTAAGACTAAAGGCTCCAAAACTTTATTCTCTCTACAGCTATTACCATACAAGTCACAAATCACTTCTGTATTTCAGTTTTCATTAGTTTGCAAAGTGAAGCTCTGTTTCACCACTGTGAGGCTAAATTGTACATAAAATCCTTGAGGCTTTAAAAGCTTATATAACAAGCAAAAAAAGTGTAAGTCAATTATATTTTTTTCGAATTCAACACTCCTCCAAAGCCCCTTTTAACTTAATTTACCATTAAATACCTGGCAAAATTTTATGGAAGCTCATCTTTAAAAGATTCCTAGTAGGTCCCTCGTGCATGCTTTAAGTTATGGGGGACAACATGTAACTATAAATACAGACACACATACCTGCACCTGTGCAGGAGAAGTCTCATGGTTTTTTATGTAAAACTACTGCAACAGTGAAAACAAAAATATAATTGTCCCTGTTGTTTGCTAAATTAACATCTTTCAGTGGCAAAGTTGTTTCAAAATTCATATTGAACTTGGCCTTCGGATTTTTCTTAGGTAATTATAAACCATCACCACCTGCACATACTTAAGGTAAACAAGCTCCTTTGGTGATTTCATGTATTTCTACAGCTAGAAAAAAGTTTCTAGAGACTCCCTCCATCTTTACGTTTGTTTGTTTGTTTACTTTGATTCTAAAGGTCTTAAAACATTAATGTCATTTGAGAATACAAGTCACCCTTAAAGGGTTTTGTTTCTTCTTGAAAACGGAGTATAAGCCAGCAGCCTGCTGTTCTTCCAGCATTTTTGTGGTCCAGTTAAGATGTGTTCCTCAAAACTGGGAAGATACAAATGCTTGTTGATTGCATACAGCACTGTGAATTCGTCTCAGTTACATCCTATGACAACTATGGATTCTATGGAGTACCAAGGTCTTTCTAACCAAAACCCTTTGCTCCTGGCCTACTCCCTTACTTCCAGAGAAACAAGGCATAAGAAACTGGATGATAGAAAAAGAAATTGAAAATAAAACCTGAATCCACTTAGCTATTTTAGTCCTATTTTCTGTGTAATTAAAACCTGTTTTCCCTGGGAGATTCCAGGAAAAACTTCAAGTAGGTAAATCAGTGAGGACTTTCTATAGCCATGATCAGGTCACATCAGAGACAGCACTGCTTTGACCGAGCTATTAAACGACACAAGCAGCATCCCAAAGAAAAAGCCAAAATCAGAAAAAGAACCACAGCCCTTTACAGAGAAGTGCATACCTCTCAACACTGTCAGCCAAAAAGCAAGCTCACCCTGCCACCCAGCACCATTAACAATCCAAACCCTTCCCACTCTCTTTACCTTTCCTTCTGGTCTTTCTACCTTTGCTCAGACTCCTTACAGGTAACACGTATCTTGTAACTAATGAGTGGTTTTCTCTTACACAGTCCTGTAATACGGATATTGAACACTTCTGTCTAAGATCTGGTTTCTGCAGAAGGGACATGGAAATCAGATTAGACAGGGATTGATTGATCAGGCTGCCAGCTCTGCTTTTTAATATTGCCCTTCTTAGATGCAGGCACTGCCAGGGTCTTACTGGGATTCAGGGTGTTACAGCTCAGGATTTTCCTTGGTACAGTTCTTTGATTTCATGTTCCCAAGCTTGATTGTTTTCTGTGCACATTGACAGACTCCCAGAAAAGTCCTGCCAAAGATTTCTAGCCCATTTTTTAAAGAGAACCAGAGAACTCAGTGAGAACATGAACATAAACCTACATGTTGGCAGACCTAAAATAAAGGCACTTAAGTATTTATGGGCATTTAGATGGCATAAAATTTTTTTGGAGCAGACAAGCAATGGAGAATATTGACCATGTCCAAACATTCACTAGCAAAATTAAGGCAAGGAAGTCATTAGGGCTGAGAAACACACTTGCTGTGTAACCCATTAATATGCCCTGAGTTGTTAACTGCTGTTTTCTCAGGGAAACAACTTTTGTGTTAATTGATTTTAATGCTCCCAAATCAAAATTAACAGAACAATAGCAAGTGTTTGTAACCTGCCTCCTTCCGCTCCTCACCAGGACCAGTTCAAGAAGAGCAAGGAAACCTTATCCCCCCTTTGGTGAAGGTTTAAGACAGTAGATCCGCTTTGGAATACAAACTATCTCAAACTGTATCTTAAACCAAAATACAAACTGTATCTTAAACCAAAGCACCTTGTTTCATATCTAAGAGGTGTGAAGTGCTAGCAAATGCAAAAGATTAGCTTAATTTATGATCTGGTGAATAGTTTGGTCCACTCAGTTCAGCCTTTTAGCACAGCAGCAACACCAAGGGCATCCTCAGAATAAAATGTAAATAATTATGGTACTGGTTTCCAGTTTGGCAAACACTCATACTACAACCTTATAACAGAGTAACAATCCTACATAAGTTTACATGCATTCACAAGTATCCTACTGTAAGCTCTCAGCAGGGCAATCCAGCCAAGATGGATCCAGCAGCATCTCACCAGAGAAGCAGCCAGCTGGAATTCCTGCCTGGCACAACACACAAGAACACAAAGGGCAGGAAAGGGACTGGCAGCTCCACACACCCAGCCTTGGTCCATAGACGCCCTACAGGTGGCAATGCTCCTGCACAGCCCTGACGCCTGCCCTGTCCTTACCACAGCAGACCCAACTCGAGACCAGGCAGATTTGCCTCTCTTCACCAAAGATGGCAAGGGCACATCCCCATCTTTGCTCTTGGCTGTCCTCAGCAGCTTCAGCCGGCCTTCCCACGATGCACCCTTGACCACTGTTACCTCTTTGGTCTTCATTCAATGGCAGAGGAACCCAGGAAGAACGAGCACCAGCTTCCCCCATCCTCTCCCTCATCTCCTGTGACAAGCTACTCCTCCTGGAGAGAAAAAAAGTCACTCTTTCCTCCACAGAACCCGTCACATCCTCCTGACCCAAGACTCCTCATGGATCCTCCCAGCTGACACCAGCCCCCCAGTATTAGCTCAGGACACTCATTGATTGCCACCCCACACTCCAGTATTACCAGTTGCTTTCTCTCACTGCCTAAGAGCATGAGAAGAGCAGGTGCAAATCTCTCCTCAAGAGAGGCATGGGTTTTTTCCTCAAAAAATCAGTTTATCTGTGTCATCCCTTTGGGATTGGAAGCACATGCTCCCTTTTGCCTCTAATTTGAGGGACAGCAGAGGATGATGAGCACACCACACAATAATGCCCACCTTCTAAAATGATCCCTTAGAACTAGTTTTTTGGGGAAAATACTTTCACTCAACAAAATAAAGCTCTTTGTGATCATCTGAAGTTTTACAATTTAAGTAGATGGTCATTTTATTGCAGCTGGATTAAAATGATCGTTTTTATAAATGTAGAACAACTGCTCATGCACAGAGGCTGGAAATGTATGGCTTGCAAAGGAATGCAGGCAGAAGTCCCAATTTCATTCCCCACTCTGTGGCTTTGTCACACACATTTTACAGAATCACTGCTGCTTTTACCTGCTCAACTTGTTCCAGTCATGCAGAGATTGATGTAAACACTACTATGTATGTTATGCAAAGGTTTAATCAAATAATAAAAACTAAAGAGGGGTAGAAAGTAGAGAAAGTAGAAAAACTTGCACGTTTTGTGGGAGAAAAATTTTGCTGCATAGAGGATAAAGACTACCTGACAATGCTGAAGTTCCTGTTATCTTAAATTACTAGCAGATACTACTGAAAATATTCAGCTTGTGCAGAAGACTAAAGATCTATGAAACAGCAAATTTGGGGGATTGTTTTTTTAATAGATCTATTTGGTAGTCAGACTAAGAGTTAACCATTGAAGCAGAAAATAATTTTCTTCATTACCTTTTTGTTTACTGCGTACATTCATTTCAATAGGTTGACACAAATAACCAAAGACTTTTAAAATCTAGTTCTTTTTCTAAACACTGTTTTACATTCAGAATGGCAAAGACTACTTGTGATTAGCCATAAGGAAGTTCATTGAATTTGAATTCAAATGCTCAAAACAAACCTTCATCGACACCTTAAGCTTTGCATGAATGTGATGTGGCACATGAACTGAGAAAATCTTGCACTCACACCTCTGTGCCTTACAGCCACAAGTGACTGCCCCGAGTGAAACTTCCTCCTACACTGTGGTCACGCAGTGACCTCCACGGACCCACTGTGGTGACCAAGTGAATGCACACAACACACACACAGTATTTAATCCTGCTGATACTGACTGTGTTACACCTGTACAGCTATATTGCATTATATACATTATATATATATATTACAACTATAAGCTTACTGTTATCAGTTTGGCAAATCCTGTGCAGAATGTCCTAGTAAAGTTTCTCCACTGCTTGCCCAAGTGAGCAGGAGAGATTTAGAACCAGAACTTACATCAAATCTCTGTTGTCTGCAGGATCCAGTCCCGTTCTCTTTCACTGACCATTCATAATTTTTTCTTTCTCCAGAACACATCTTCTATCCTATGCAGTGGAAAACATGTTCTGCTTCAAATCAAAAGCAGTATCAGTTGCATTAGTCATTTAAAATAACAAGCAGCTACTGTAGACAATCAACATAAAACACAGTTTATTTCCAACCATTTGCCTAATTCACATGCAAACTGGTTTATATTGATTCAACTGCATTTAGAAATAGTTTGGTTAGCTTTTAACCTTAGCAGTATTGCTACAGAGCTGAAGCTACACTGGTTAATACAATTTGTTTTCATTTAGAGAAATGTGGTTAGGTAGGTACTGAACACTTCAGAGACTTTCCACAAAGAAATATTTACCTATTCAGTAACCTCTCTGCTGCACTCATCTTACCCACATGAACATTTCATCTGTAAATCCCATGTTTGAAGACTATATTCTCCTGAGCACATCAATCAGGAGAAAACACTTGGAAACACAACAAATATAAAAAGATAACAAGCAAATAATACAAGATTACAGCGATAACTGAAATATTCTCCTGTACTATTTCAAGCTACAATACTGAAGCCTTAAACAATTCCCACATTTTAGCACTCACACAGAACTGCCATACACAAAGTATATAAGCAGGGGGAAAAGCTGTTTTGCAAGAGGTAGAAAAGGTTTTATAAAATATTTAGGCACAATTCTTAGCAGTTTTAAAAGCCATCAGAAAGTTACAAAGTAATAATGACCATTATACATGTATTTGTACAAGTTCAGTTTATTTTTACCCTTTGGAATAAAAGTATATTTCATGCACTCTCATATAATCTTTTTTCTCCTATATTGTTGGAAAACTGTTTTTCTCCTATATTGTATGTGATTACACAGATTTTACAGGCTCTCAGGAAGTCTTATTACCAGGAGTTAAACAGAAAAACAGATGCACTATTACTTAATGCTTTTTCAAGAGAAGCAAAGGAAAGCAAATGCTGTTTGTGCAGGTTCATGTATCAAAGAACGGAGAATCACATACATAAAATCCATAAAAATATTATTAGTTCTTTTGGTTTACTCCCACCTCAATGAAGAAGAGTGCTTTTAGAAGTGAACTTTTTTAAAACACAAATTTTCACAAACGCTTGCTTTACAGTGCAGTGGTTATACTCGAATTTTCACAATACCCATAAATCAAAACACCAAGATCACTACATTTACCATGAGCTAAGAGACATTCACTTAGTGTCAGTTCAAACAGATGCCTTCTTTGACCTAAAGTACGTAAGGCTTTATGGGTAACAAGTTCTTATCGAAGATTTGCTTTATTCCTGTCACAGCATTTTTTTTTTGCTCATTTTACTTCTTCTCTTGGTCTTTTTCTGCATCCAGAAGCGCTGAACGGATTCCTAGTTTCTTCAGCTCTTCTACGAGATCTCCATTCTGATGCATCTGGAGGAGTATATCACAGCCACCAACAAATTCACCATTGAGGTACACTTGTGGGATGGTAGGCCAGTTGGAGTAGTTTTTTATTCCTGAATAAGAAAAAGAAAATTATTAAAGGTTTCTCCCCCTCTCCTAATAGAATGGTATTTTAAAAGGAATGCATTGCTTCCACCTGATTCCACCATTAATATTTGAATTTCTTTCCCATTAAGGCAAGAAGTTATCTATGTTACATGAGCACTATCAGGAAAAAAAACTACGTTAGAGTTGGGTTTGGTTCTCACTCCAACTCAGAGATGTGGATTGGAAGATATGGAGCCAGCTCCTATACTGACTTCAAGGAGGAACTGGAAAAACACAGCATCTTTTTTCACTCCCAACAAGAAAACATGACTCTTTCAATCAATTACAGAAATGAGAAGTACTGAAAAATATTGAGAACTGTTTACTTTCTGTTATATTTCCCAGGGGGACTTTAAAATATTTAATGTTCTTGCTGAACTCATACAGTTACACTTATTCCTGCAATTTAAATTGCAAGATACATTTGCCCCTGTAGAGGCCTTATGAATTTCAAATTCCTTTATCTTTCACTGCCAGACCTTACAGAACATGGGAGGGGCACAAAGACTGACGTCTCTTTTAAAGTACTCATTTAACAAAACACAGCTCAAGTCAATTATGAAGCACAGAATTAAAGTTTAAAACTGTACTTCACAGAAGGCAAATGTAAGACCACCCAAAAATATAAACTGATCAGCTGATACACACTGCAACCAGCTTGCACTTAAGACATCACACAAAAAATTACACAGAAGAATCATTGTATCTAACTTACCACTTTTTAAATGACCCTTCACACAAAGCCATTATTTCTGTAGCAGAGTAAATAGCTAAAACCTACTGCTGCCTATTTTTATAACACAACCACAAGCATTTGATTGGATGAGAAGTTCTGAATTCAACATTTTTATGTATTTTAAAATGCAGTGCCTGGAATTTTTCTGCCAAAGGCATGAAAGCCCATATAGCAAACTTAAGCCTACAGAGGTACCTTTTCAGAACATCAGAGCCCACTCACCTTGGAAGCCAACCCTCCATCAACAAATATTAGACCTGAATAGCTGACAGCACAAGAATACTTGCTTTCCCCTTAGAAAACATTTTAGTCTCTAGAGACTGTAAAGGCAAAACCCAAAATATTGGAGGTAAAAAAATAACCATGTAAGGAAATTATGCTTGCTTTACTGGAACCTAAACAACTTTCTTTTTTAATAAATATGTCTAAGTGCAAAAATACACAATGGGATTGTTACCTTAATGTATAGAAGATGCAATATAGCAAATAATTCCCCTTAGCAAAATATAATGTGCATAAAAAATCCACTAAAGTAATAGTAAACTAGAAAAAAAGATGGTTGTGACAAAGTGTTCCTAACCACTAAGTACCTCAGCTAAGAGATTTTATTCTGACTTCAGATTTTGTGCATGGACAACCAATGTTTTGTAAGCCCAAAATAGCAAGTTTAGCATATAAATCAAGGCCAAAGGGAACCCATAACCATCCATCCTCCATCATCACCACCTATAACTTCTTCCTTAGTTTGAACTTCCTTAGAACTTTTAAGCTTTGATGTCAACTTGCTTTAACAATACTTTTCTTACATGCTTTTTGGCCTTTGAGTACCCAAAACTGCTTAAACTGTCCTATGTATCTTTTAAGCCATCAAAGTTTCAATGAAAAACTGTGTTCCATGATTAAGACATGCCTAAGGATGACCCTGGTCAAAGAGCCACTGCAGATATAAAATAGGGCCTGTTTTTCTTAAGATACTGCAATGCTAAACATGAACTGAGAACCAAGGGCTCTGCATAATAAACCTACCGCTAACAAGCATTCCAAGGTAATATTTGCATCAATAATTCTTCCACAGAAATATTTTCTTCAAGGACCCAATTGCACACACATACAAGCACTGATAGTGCTTTCAAGGACCTATCCACCTTCAGACAAAATAAGAATACAATCAAGCTCAGTTGCTCAGTATGCTGCATTTCACGTGCTGGACAAGCTGCTTTAAATGCCTCCGTGCTGGGGCTCAACCAGGTCACAAACTGAACACTCCCTCCACTGGCCACCCAAGCCTTACCTCGGGCCGGCAGTTACTGACACTGCTGCACTGGTGTTGAAGCAAGTTAGCCTGGCTACACTTGCTGCACTCGGGATGCACATTTGGGATGATTCTTTTGGTATTACACAACATCCCAAGGGATCTCCATCCCCCTCTCTGCAGACTGGTTCCTTGCTGTGCTTCAGAAGCTGCAGGTTCTTCTCTGAACCACCGTTTGCTTTGGAAAACCACACTCCACATGTCAGGGGATCAGTCTGACAGCTGTGCTAGCACACTTTAAGGTAACTATGAAACCAGGATTGGTGCAAAGAGCTACTGAAACAGGTGCCCAGCACACTCCCACCCCTCTCCCCAGCTCCAGTTACCAATTCTCAGCCTCTCTTTCCAGCATTAGCACTAATGAAGGATGGGCACACGCCTCTCTCCAACAGCCTGCCCTTACTAGAAATGTATAAGCACACATCTATTCAAACACTTAAGTTAGGTTCAGGTGAACACAAAGCTGGTGTCCAGCTCACATACAGCAATCTCCTTGCAGGTTAGTCTTTTGCTGATGTACTTGGTATTTCACAGCTAATGTTCCACACCCCCAATGCATGCAGTGCAGATTATGTTCACAGAGAGGGCCTAGGAAAGGCTCACATGGTGCATATCTAACTTTTTGGCACCCGAGGCCAGATCTGGCTTTCAGGCAGTCACTGCTGAAATAGTTGACAACTTAGAGAACTACAACTTCAAGCAGCCCTGTCCTCCCTCTCCTCTGTCAGAGATTGCCACCCACAGAAGCAGGCACCTCCTGCTTTTTAGTGTGCAATGGTAATACAGCTGAAGCAGTACAAGAATTCTGCTGCCCTTGAGAACACCTGTGTCATTCCCCAAATCTTCAAGGCTCCGTTCTTCGTGCTGGCTCTGGCACTCAGCTCACAGTACAAACTGCTACTTCAACTTGCAGGCCCAGTGACCCAGTTAATAAACTGAGCTAGCCCTCTGCACGGCTGGACAGATGCCAAATCTGGTGCATGGAAAGGAACAGAACAACTTCTTTAAACACCTGAGAACCAGCAGGATATTGTGCAAGGGTACAATCCGTAACTTCATGCTATGTAGCTTCGACACTGGAGGGCTGGATCAAGACACTAATTTCAATTTAAAGCTTTGGTAGCCAGGAGGGCAATAACCTCTCTTTATCACCTAGCACAAGCCCAAGTTCATATGGAGGAAAAATTTAAGTTACACAGAAAGAAAATAGTATCTATTCACATGGTCAAGTCCTCAGAGACTATAACTTATAAATGAACTGCCCATTCACAGGCTCACGAAAGCCCCCTCGACCAAAAGTGTAATGCTGATGGTTTGATTTCAGAGTTTTGTTTCCTCCCTTTTAGTTCATGAGTTTGTTCTGGTAAACTGTACAATTAATAAATTCAGATATGTAAACAGAGTTTAGGAGATTATCATGATTTGTTCACTTGCCAAAGGCATAGGAAGATTTACTTGAACAAAACCAACCTCCATTAACAAAAGATGTCATTATGTAGAAATTCCAGTATCTAAGCTTTTATACCATACCAACTATTATTGCTGTGAATTGAAAAGCAAACAAGGACTGGAAAAATCAGGCTTTTAGCTAAGAGCTAATGAAAAACAGAATTAGTCAGATGACACCCAAAACAAAGGAGAACAAAGTCACCTGATACATGCCAGCATGTGACTTTACAGCACATTTTAGTGTATTCTGGGCAAGAACTGTTAATGCCATGCACCTGCAAGACTAAGTACAACGTACTTGTGTATTTTTTTTTGTTTTAGAACTTTTTCAAATAACTACATAGAACCTCAACAGTCAGCTGTGCACATTGAAGAGGGAAAGATGAAAAACATTACCAGAACAGATTATTAGCTTTCCACAACTGGCAAAAAAATCTAATATAGAATAGCTACTACCACTTGAGCAGTAATGGTGAAACTATTACTAAATTTTTCTTGTGCAAATGATTAGCATAATGTTGTACTTCATTAAGAGAATCCCAGCAGGCAGTACCAGCTGGGAATGAAGTAGTACAAGTCCAAGCCACACATGAAATTTCACCATACTGCTCACAGGAAAGACAAAACCTGATAACGAAGTATTTCAGGGGTCTTTAATGCAGCTCTCTATCTCTGAACCAGGCAAGGCAGCGTGGCACAAAGAGCCTGATCTCCAAGCATCACCCTACACACACAGCTGGGCTCTGCTGATAACTGAGACCTCTAGGACACAGGGAGGGTCACAAAAACCAAACCAGGGCGTTCGGGCAGCAACCTCAATGGCACATCTCTGCAATACACTTCCAGTTCTACTAATACCCAAACAGAATCACAGAATTAATTAGGTGAGAGAAGACCTCTGAGATCATCGAGTCCAACCCATGACTGAACACCACTTTGTCAACTGGACCCTGGCACTACGTGCCATGTCCAGTCTTTCCTTAAACTTCTCCAAGGGCGGTGACTCCAACATCTCTGTGGGCAGCCCATCCCAATGTCTAATCACCCCTTCTATGAAGAAATTCCTCTCAACATCCAACCTAAAGCTCCCCTGGCACAACTTAAGACTGTCCTCTCATCCTCTCGCTTGTTGCCTGGGAGAAGAGGCCGATCCCCACCTGGCTACAACCTCCTTTCATGTAATTGTAAAAAGCGATAAGGCCACCCGTGAGCCTCCTCTTCTCCAGGTTAAACACCGCCCAACTCCCCCGGCCGCTCCTCAAAGAACATGTGCTCCAGACCCTTCCCCAGCTCCGCTGCCCTTCTCCGCACAATGTTGGCCTCGTTAAAAAAAAAAACAAAAAACAAAGCCCAGCCCAGCCCAGCCGATAAAGCAAGAAGAGACAAGTTACAGGTGGGACAAGCAGGCAGGGGCCGCTCCCGCAGTGCCCGAGGTCAGGGGCGTTAAGGCAAGCCCAACCCGCCGGCAGCTCCCGAGGGCGCTTCCCACAGGGGAACCGGCCCCGGCTCCGCTCCCGACCAGGAGCAGCCCTGGCCTGCACAGGCCCCGGGAGGCGGCACCCAGAGGTGACCCCGGCCCGGCCCGGCGCTGACCTTGGCGGAGGTCGGGGTCCTGCAGCACGTCGTGGGCGCGATAATCCTCCACGCCGTGCAGCCGCAGGATCTGCACCACGGCGTTGCTGAAGCCGCAGAGCGGCTGCGCCGGGCTGCCCTTCATGAACACCACCACCGGGTGCTCCCGCACCAGCCGCTCCACCGCCTCCCGCGACCCCGAGCCGCCGCCGCCCTCAGCCCCGTCGCCCTCTCCGGCCGCCTGGCTGAGCGGGCGCCCGGCCCGGCCCCGCAGAGCGGCGGCGGCGGCCCCGATCCGCCACCCCGCCCGCACCGCCGCGCTCATCGCCCCGCCGCCAGCGCCGCCGCACCGCGCCCGCACCGCCCGCCGATTGGCGCACGGCGCCACGGGCCGCCGGGGAGCTTCCTTCCCATAGGTGCGGGCACCCGCCAGTCAGCACCGACAGCCAATAGCACTGAGACACAGGGAAACCTGTCCCGCCCAGCAACCCTGAGAGGGCTTCGCTTTCCTAGTGGTGGGAACAGAGCTGCTGAGGTCTCATTGGAAGAAAGATCTGTCAATCTAACGCGGATCCGTTAACTCCGGCCCCTCCAGGGACACGATTGGTCAGACTGCCGCGGGGCGGGACTTCCTTCGGGATGCCCGGGCGGGGGCGGGCGGTTGGCGTGGGGCTTTTTCCGCTTCCGGACAGCGCCATGGACGGGCCGCGCTTCCCCTCCCGCGCCGAGCCCTGCGGAGGGCCCTGCAGCACGGCGGGGGCCTTGCCGGATGGCCGCTGCTCTGCCCAGGCTCTCCCTTCGCGCCTGCGGGGGCCCGAACGCCCTTGGGCCGTGCCGCGGGCCCTTGGGCGGGGCCTGGGTTTTGTCCCGCTGGCCCTTTGGTGGTGCAGGCGGTGGTGGAGCCCCCTCGGGCCGGGGGTGTTGAAGGGGCTGAGGGAGCCGGGCTGCGCTGCAGTGTCGGCCGGGCGTGCGGGGTGAAGCCGCGGTGCCGAAGCGTGTTCGGGTGCGCCGGTGGCAGCGGGGGAGCTGCGCTCGGAAGGGCAGCGCCGTTCAGTCGGCAGTTTCTGTCCCCGTAGGCAGCGGAAGCTGTATGTGGGCAGCTGGCAAAGTGCTGCATGGTCTGGCCTTGGCTCTGCTCAGGGACCGATTTGCCTGCGTTCAGTTGCCCGGGTTTGGGTGATTTTTGATAGTACAAAGCAGGCGGTTTACCTCGCTGAGAAAGTAGCGGTGCTTTGTGTGCTCGGGTTTAGTGCTAGGAGGGGAGACCCGAGTAGCTTTGCACAGCTTGAGCTGGGCAGGGGTGGCAGCGGGAAGGAAAGATGGGAGCAAGATTGGGGTGGCTGCCTGCGCAGGCACAAGGAAGGTTCAGTCGGTGCTGGAACAAGGGCAGAACTACGTAATGTTAGCCAGAGCAGTGCTGGATTTGGAAGGTGTCCTGCAGACGCCCGCGTGTGCAGCCAGCTTTGCTTGATCTCCTGGGCAGATGCCGGATTCTTTCCAAGAACTTGGCGCAGTCTCCTAAAGCAGCAGGGCCTGTCCTGTAAGTAGAAGAAAATGTTGAAGAATTTTCCTCTGTACTAAAATGCAGTCTCTGACAAATAACAAGTCACAGTGTATTTTGAGTGCTAATTTATATTGCAGCTGTAGTATCTGGACTTTTGGTATATTAATGACCATTTGTCTTATTTGCATTTATAATGAAAAGACCTGTTTCCATCCAGTTCTGTTCTGGTGAGAACGTCACAAACAAGACAAGCTTGTTTTCAGCATTCAGAGGAGTGCTTGCCTAATTCTTGTTTTATGTGGAATCCAGCTGATGCTTGAGTGAACTTTGTTTTAATTTTTTTAAAGCCACCCTCAGAATCACTTCTGTTGCCTTTTACTTAAAATTATTAAGAACAGATTCTGAAGGGAATTGTTGCAAACTTGCCCCTTGCCATCCCAGGTGAATAGGTTATGGATAAGTACAGTGTTGTTGCAGTTTTTAAAAGTAGATGTATTTATGAGGAAATACTTTCTATGTTTAGTCTGAGGGCAAAGTTCATATGTTGTGTTGCTGGTGAACACCTTGTATTTTGTGAGTTGGTATGTTTTGCTTTCAACAGAACATCACAAGTCAGGCTCAGCCATGGTGATCAAGACACAGAGAAGTGTTTGCTTTCTGTGGTTAATATGTTGTGATTAACATGGTGAAGGTTGTGCAGTATGAAAAAAAATGTCCTGTTCATGCTAGATGGAACTGCAGTAACTTATGCAGAGCAAAAGTATGTTTTCCTATTTGTTGAACTGTTTCAATATACAAAGACAAAACAAGTGTTAAATGTAATAGTCCAAGTGGTCTCTTTTGTCATTTTAATCAAGTATAAAGACTCCTGCCACTTTAGGTCCTGGGTAGTCAAAGTGGAATTAAATAAAAATTGATTGACAAGAAAGATACCTTTGTACTCTTAAAGACAACTAAGTGGGTTTTGTTTAACAAAATACTGGGCTGTGAACAGAGCACAATGGTATTTGCCTTCCTGAATTTTGTTCTAGCTATTTCTACAAAGGGATGGTTCACTAGAAATAAGTAACATAAAGACATCAGACTCAAGTGTAATAGACTCTTGTGAGGGTATGTTCTTTCAGAAGTGGTGTAACCACAGTTGTAGTTTAACCCTCTGTAGTCCAAGAGGTGCCCTTGGTTGTTGGTACTCTGGGCACACCAGGCTTGCAGAGAGAGCACGGTGTGAGGAAGCCGAGGCATGACTGTCAGAGGCGCGGCAGCCCCATGCGCAATATTCCTCCCACAGCTGCCGTTCTGTTGCCACGGAGATAATGACTTTCCCCATGTCATTATTGATCTATCAACAGGAAGAGCAATTCTGCAGTCTGATATTGTTCAGCAAATAGAGTAATGTCTGCTGAACACTGAAAAAACTGCTATAAAATGCTGGAAAGTTTCTCAGAAGTCTGTGTACTAGATTAAGTAGAAGTACTAAATTTGTAGTTACTGTAGCTTTATGAGCTTGGCCTATGAGATATTAAGCTTAACAGAATGCTCTTTAATAAAACGTTTAGTATGGTCAAATGCTTTTGGATTATGCAATATACAGCACTAAATTAGTGGATAAACACTTTTACCTACTTAATAAACTTAGAACAACTTGTCCATGTACACTCTAGAAACAGATAATTGTGTCACCAGGTCCTGTCTTCTCTTAGTCTAAGTGAAACTTCTTGTGTTTTCCAGATAATGATTTAAATCATCTGTTCAGAAGAAATATTAATGGGATTCCCATAAGACTCCTGACATTTTGCTGATGTTCCTGTTAGAAGACCTATCACCTCATTTTGAAAACACTAATAAAAGCACCAGTGTTCAAACTGCAGGGCTGAAATGCTCACAGTTAGTCATGAATTGGGTTGCCTTCAGACATTCTGCTGCAGAACAGAATTGTTATTTATAAATTTGAGGTTTGTTCTCACATGATGTACAAGGAGGTGGACATACAAGAATGATACTGTCAGCAGAAAGGTTTTATTTGTTTTTAAAAGGGAGAGGGCTAAGTTAGTGAGAAAGAAAGTCTTGTTTCAGCTTATCAGAACAGAACATTTCTTCATGTTCAAGTCTGATATCTCTGTCATTCTGAGTTGTGGTAGTGACTGGAAGTCCTTTATTGTACCCTAACAATTGAGCTCTTTTTAGGTGGGGACTTTTTGTTTATTGAAGTTTTTAAATGGGGTGGCTTGAGGTCCGGCTGTTCTGCATGCCAGGTAAATAATCTCAGTGTACCATCAGGGTAACATCTGGTAGCACCAGCATATCCTCAGTTTTGAGAGCATTACGAATGCTTAATATGTACCTACAGTGCTGGGCTGCCTAAGTTGTGAATGCTAAAAACACATCTATGAAAAGTTCCTGGTTGTTTTGGAAATGTGCTAGTTTGAAAAAGTTCTGCAACAAACAGCAGAAGTGTAAAAATGCTGTGGGAGTTTTACTGGGTATTACTGGGAAATTGACATTTTGGAATCTGAACTGTATCTAACTTCCTGTTCTGGATCTAACCTGGAGATCTATAAGTGAGTTTGTTTCTGAACTGGATAGGTAATTACATAATATCTATGGATTTATGGCATATTCCCAAGAGGGTGTTTGCATTAGCCTTAAAGTACAATAGTCCATTTCATAAATGAGAGGTGAAGAATATTTACAAAATTACCTGTTCATCAGTGTACCATCAATTTAACTGATGGGGATAAACGTGACCTAAGGCAGTTATTTTACTTAAATTATGTAAGGATGCCTTTGGTAGAGAGGGGTAATACTAATCATCAAAAGGAAAATATCTGCGCCCCACATTTAACAAAAAGAATGGAAGATCACATTCAAGCTTGACTGGAGACCTTTAAATGAGGCACTCTGTTTAGACTTCAAGCTCAGTTCTTAATGACACTGATATCACTGTGTACCTCTTTTCACTCTGCTTTGTTAGTTGTGACACTGTCCTGGAGCAAGGACAAGTAGTATGACCTCTGTAATAGAGGAGCAGAATTATTCTTTGGGATGAGAAAGCTGCTTGCAACTGTTCTGAATGATGAAAATCTGTTAGATCCTTGTTTCTGATTTGCAGGTGGCAGTGGTTCTTGAGTCTTTCAGTATTACAGAGGAATCATAATTTTAGACACATCTATTTCCATGCAGAACTGAGAAATACTACCTCTAATGAGAATACCTCTTGCCTCTTTTTACCCAGGAGTTAGGAATGCTAAAATCTTTCATGGGCTTTAGAAAAAGACTGCCAAACTCAAGAAAAAAATTGATCTGCTAAATAAAAAGACACCATTATGGTATCAATTCCTGAGCCATAGAAGGCTAGGGAGTGAGGTGGTAACTATATGCATGTCCTGTTCTTTGCTTCCTGTGCACTCACTTTTGTCCAGTGTCACAGAAACAGAGTCTTGGGCTCTGAGTATGGTAATTTGGACAACTGTAATTTACTTAAAGTGCTGCAAGTGTCTCGGCATTTAGTAAGGCCGGGAAAATCCCAGGGCACTCACTGCCCGTAGGAATGATTCTTGTGCCCCGGTTAAGGTGTGCTGGCACTCTGTCACAGCAGCTGTGACAGCGGTGCTTTCATTGGCTCCGTTTGTTTCAAAAGGTGCAGGTGCAGTGAGGCACCAGAACATCTCCACTATCGTGTATGTCGTGACCACGAGGGGGCCCTGGCAGCTCCGGGCTGGGCGAGCCCGGGAGTTACACACAGCGCTGGAAGGGCAGGGCTGACACCTTGCTGCCTCAGAGAGTGGGTACATCCCTTCTTGTTCAGCACTTCTGAATTACCTTACCTCTTCTATATATATATTTTTTTTCTAGTTACAGTATTTTGCTGTGTGATTTTGAGAAATGCATCTCCTTACCAAAACTCACCTCAGCTTTAATAATTAGCACTGGCCATTTGATCTCTTCTTGTGGCAGAAGACAGTACCAAGCATGTCATCACATGTGAGTTTCATCTGTATGAGCTATTATTTCCCCAAGTAAAAATTCAAGACTTTTGTACACATCACTGTATTTGTAAAATAGATGGAATTGCTATGAAGAATCTTAATGATAAGGTGTTTTGTAAAGAGTTTTTAAGCTTGGTACTACAATATTTCAATAAAGATTTTTTTTCTCTGCACACCCTTTATGTTTTCTATGTTTTCTTTCATGTTTTCTAGGAATGTGTGTATACATTTTAGCATATTTTTAAGTTCCTGTAATGTTCCTTTGGAAAGGCACTATACTGTAGCCAATGTTGTGACCCTAAATCACATGAATTGCTGTTGCATACTCTTTACTTGACAAATCTAAAAGTCATTCAGGGAGCCTAGAAACTTTTAACTGAAACCCAGGTCTTCAGTGCAAGTGTTGTAAATGTGGTTTTATGTTAGATTCGATATAAATAAGCTCTCATTACTGTTAAAATGTTGAGGGCAATTCTTAGCTATATACTGCATGCTTGTGGAAGTGCAGAGGGGATATTTGAAAGCAGGGATGACGAAAAGTGAGTAGCTAAACTAAAATTAGTCTTTGCAACCCATGATACTTGTGAAAAAATGATCCTAGTCCCTCTGGTATACAAAGTGGTGTGCAGAATAAAATGATCCTCATCTCCCTTGCTTAAATCTTTTTGTGTGTACTGAAACTTTTCCAGTTTTTATGCCCACTGGAGTTGTTTTGACTAAAATTTCCCACAGGAGGTGTGCAATGGTTTATGCTCTGCTAAAGAGCTGGAATTTGGATGAGGCAGATGTAAAGTGTATTGCGTCTCAGAAGACAGCTGTGGTGTGGAATTTGGGGGCTTGAAACTTTACTGAGAACTGGTCTTTGACAGGAATTGTGCATGGAAATCTGCCCATGTTTGGCTGCAATATTAGGTTCTGCAAAATTATTTGTATATATACAAACAAAATTGGGCTGAAAGTATCTAGGGTTGGGGGTTTTTTTTGTTTTTTATTTTGGGGGGTATATTTGTTTTATTTGGGGTTTTTTTTTGGTTTTTTTTTCCCCAGTGTATGTGATATTGTCCCTGTTTTTCTAATTTTGTGTGGGCTGGGCTAAGGTCTGTTTCCAGCAACGGTAAGAGTAGAATGTGCAAAGGTGTGGGAGGCTGGGACTCAGGTAGAAGGGGACTGTATTTCCCATCTAATGCAGACAGCTACAGTAGTTACTCCTATGGGTGGATGGGGCAGTGTCTTCTTTCCCAGCCTATTCCAGTCATTGTTTCTGTCCCTTCAGAGCAGGGGGCTTTTCAGACCAGATGTATAATCTTAGAAGGGACACTTGAGACAGAGTACAGAGACAGGAGAAGGAGTCAGGCTGACCAGGAGTGTGGATAAGGCAGTAGCAAGTAGGTCTGATTGCACAGATAGCAGAAACTGCTAGAGACAAAAGTGGGAATACAAGTGTTTGGGGTAAAAAAAATGTACCATGAAGAAAATGGAGGGGACAGGAATGAAGGGGCTAAGGTTTAGTGGCACACGGAAAACAGGCTTTCCTAAGAGCAGAGAAACAAGTCCTTATAGGTTTTAGGGGAGAGTTTAGTGGGAGCATGTCTCGGCCTTGTGTGTCACCTTAGTGATCACAATGTGGGGAAGAGCAACGAGCTTGTGATCTTGTGTTCACGCCCTGCACAAGTTTCCAGAGTCACATTCTGATCTGAGGTGACTTGTGCAAGGATCAATGTGAACTTCAGTTGTGAAGTTCTGTGTTGACTGACTTCTAAGGAAACAAGCATGGATGTAAGTTGTTTAAATGAACAACAACAAACACCAAAAAACAACAACCAAAAACAACAACAAACAAAGTTTTCATTATGGCATGAGATCTTTTCTCCCCAGAAGCCCTACATGTTCAATGCACAGGCATTAATTTTGGTGAGCCATGTGGTTCAAATGGAAACTGCTTGCAGGAGGAGAGCATCAAGCCTTTAATATGCCTTCCTTAGATGGATTTTTAGTCTCTACTGTGGAAGGAAACCTGGAAAATTAAAGTACAGTCCTTAACAATGCTCACTGCTGACACTTCTATCTTGAGTGTTCATCTTAATGTAGTTTGAAGGCTGACTAGGAAAAGCTCTTGGCCCTTGCAGTTGTAATTAGAATCAATGAAGCGAAGAGTATGTGAAATTGGAAAATACAAAGTACTGCAAAAATTATTGTAGAAAGTTAGGTGTCTTAAACCGAGTTTGTGAAATCAGCAGGTGCTTTGAACTTGCTGTGGTTTAAATCCCTGCCTGCTGACCACAGACACTGATGTCACAGGTAAACTGGGTATGTTAAAAGTGTCCATGAATGCAGTAGGACTGTATTTGATCACTTGGTCTGCAGAGGAGTTTTTATGTGATGTGAAGAAAATTAGACCCAAACACAAAGCAGAAACTTAAAATGGGAGAGGAAGAGTGGGTGCGTTGGGCATACTTGCATTCCTGATGTGTGGACTCAAAGATCAAGAACAGAGTCAAAGTATCTCTTGTGGGAGGTAAAAATGCAAATCCTTAAAGGGGATCCCAGAAACTTGAATTTTTAGATTGCTGCAGTTAGTTGAAAAGAAAAACTTGTAAAACCAGAAATAACAATATACAGATGAGGGAGGTTTGGGGGTTTTCTGATATTCTACAGTGTTTTTACTCTCTTTTTGAAGTATGAAAATGTGTATGTTTTGAAAATCTGACTTTTCAAAGAGTACTTCCAAATGCTCCATAAAGATACAGTGATTTTCATTAGTCTCACTGTGCACATGCAGTGGTTTTGTTGCTCATAACTGCATCACACAAACAGGTTTTTTTGGAGATTATTATTAACTATGCACTTTAGAGGGCAAGCAGATCTTTCACAGAACAGGCAGCTTCTCCACAAATGCAAGCATATGCATCTTTCTTAAATTTCCTTTAAAATAATTGCATGCTTTCTAATGTTTCCCTTCAAGTTAATTTCTTCTAATTCAGTGATTGAAGTTTCAATCTTGCAGTGCTCTAAGCTTTCCTCTTAAGTTCATAGTAGCCTTCTTCCCTTGCTAATATCCACGGCAGCTGAGATTGCTCCCCAACCTCCTTGACATAGCCAGCAACTTGCAGGATAAAGAGCTTGGACCTGAAAGTTGTGTGTCATTTAATTGTAGCAGTTCGTGGGCTTGTATAAAGGCCTGCTTTATAATCAGCTTGCCTTCATTTTAAACAGACAAACAAAAGCATTTTCACCCTGGGAAAAGCTCTGAGTTTCAGAACAATCACTTTCCTTGTCACAGTGGCGCTCACATCACTCTGAATCATCCTTGGACTCCCTTTCCTATCTGTAGCCCTTTTGGTCTTTGTTCATGTACTAATTTTCCATCCTTGCTAGTCCTGGGATACAGGAGGAGACAAAAGTACGCCCTCACAGCTGCTTTCTGTCACTGTACTTAAGTTTGACACAATCAGAGTAAGTACATCTGTGCTCTGTTGTAGTTTCCTGCTTGACTACTGTGGTGAATGATTTAAGGTCTGTGTGCCACGGAAGGAGGAAAGTAAAACTAAAGACTTCCTACATCGACAGTCTTTTAAACACTGGCATACAACAGTTGTTTGGTGCAGCATGTGTTTCCCATCCCTTAAAAGAGTAGATGTAAACAAATTGTTCTGCAAACCTATCATGTCTAGGAAAAGGGAGACTTAATAAAGGTGAAAGAGTAACTCCAGACTACTGAGTCTCAGGGAAATCAGTATAGCGAAACTGGTGGAAGGGAAGCAAGGAATAATTTTAATTATGGAATGTTATATATCAACGTTTGTCTTTGGTTTCTATTCAGAGGACTTCAGAGAAAATTTTCTTAAAAAAAAAAAAAAAAAACCCCAAAAACATTTGTGGAGAATAGTAAGGAAGAAAACCTTAATCCATTGGAATTGGACACAGGACATTTGGTTTCAAATCCTGATTTTCATGGAGCCTTGGCTTCCCCTGGCTCATTTGCTGAGTACCAGTGCTGGGTTAAGTCCATGTGGTCTCTGGGTGAATAAAGGACTGGAAGTTGGCCTGGTTTGCCAGTGTGGTCCATGGCCTAGTGCTCCTGAGGATATGCTGCTTCGGCATCAGCATTTAAGAGTTTATTGTTCTTGATTCCTCACTAACTGAAGAGAGAGTTCTTCACCAAGAGAGCAACTTCCACCACCACCCACAAAAGCTTTCTGTCCTGCAATGTGCAACATCTAGTAGCTATAAAATAACGCACACAAAATGCTTAGAAGCCCCAATACTGAAACCTCTCATGCTAAAGACATGTCACTGGTATGCTTCACAGAAATGTTACTCTGCCAACAAATGCTGTCCCTCCCACCCTGACTGCCATGTGACTCATTATTTGAATAACAATTTTGCACTGCTGTACCCAGGCAAACATAAAGGAAAACATCCTAGTATCTTGTAATACTTGTTTGTCATCAGTTATGAGCATGAATAAATGGGTGTGTTGCGCTAATAAGAGAGAGCGGCTACCCTGCAGCATTTTAAGTGGTTCTCTGATACCCTACAGGCGTCATGCAGGCCCTCCTGTGCAGTAAACCATGCCAACACCATTGTTACTCTTGCAGTATTTGGTGCTTTCCGCCCAGTCTCTTGGGCATTCTGTTCATCACAGGAAATGGCTGAAAATGCTATATATTCACTGACTAAATACTTGTGGTTTGGTTTAGAGGTTGGGCCAACTGCTAAAAATATATATTCCTTTCTTCCAAAGAAAGAGAGCTAGGGCTGCTGTTCTTTCCTTTTTAGAAGCCCCTCCACCCTTCCACACTGCTTGCAGTCATTTTAACCTCTCCTTTGTCATTTAGGTGTGGTTTGTGGGCAGCTTTGTATTGTTTGGGTAATGCAATGAATGCTCATTTACTTAATGCCTGCTGTTTGCCTGTGTGTAGGGATTTTTCTAACTCAGCATGTACAAGCTGTTTGAGGGAGTAAAATCAGAGCCATGAAAGCCTCCACATGCGGAAATGCAGAAGAGGAGCTTAATTCAAGCAATTTTTAGATACAGTGATGCGTTGTCCCCCACCAGCAAGCTTTCTCAATGCAAGGAGTTTAAAAGGTCTAGGTATGCACAGTAACCTCCTGGGGATGGTTTCCTAAGGACTTAATAGCTGTCAGTAACAGTAGCTCATCTACTCACTCTGATAACTGAGCCCGTTTTCGCAAAGCAAATTCACAAGCAAGGTTTTATATTCTCTGTCATCTACCTATTCTAGACACATTCCTTTGGAGTGCAACCCTTTTGGGTTGTATCAATTTCCTCACACTATTCCAAAGGTCATTGAGAGATAATCAGCTCTGAATTACCATGGGCAAGAGCAGTTGTATAGGCATAGATTCAATTTTACACAGTCTTTATGAACTTCCTCCAAGTAAATAGTCTGTCAAAGCCAAGCTAGTGAATAAATTATTTTCCAAGTTAGATGAAAAGCTTGTCCAGAAACACAAAGAGATTGCAGCAGTCAGTTGCCCTCTCAGTGACAATTTAAAAGGTCGTTGTCACCCCAAATTGTACCACTGCAGCATGCACTGTGGGCAGTCGAAGCTTCAGTGTCAGAACCATCTGTAAAAGTGCGCTCCTTACCATGAAGTTCTAACAAAATTTCCTGTGACCTTTTCCACTGCTGGTGCGGGACAGGGATTCCTGATGCTTTGGGAGCAATATAAGTACCGAGCTATTCCAGTTAAGAGTGTGTTGGCACATGGATGGCAGATCACCCTGCTGGCTGTGGGCAGAAGGGAGTCCGTGAAGGCTCCCGCGGCTGCTGCAGCCGGAGAACGCGGCTGGTGTGAGTCGGCCAACCCACCCAGCGTTAGAGAGCTGTCGTCCCCTGCCTCTCGCAGAATCGGGGAGCTCACCCTTTCTTCTGTTCGGAACTATGTATCTCGAGGCTCTTGGCCACAGAACTGTTAGGTGTAATCAGAGATTTTTATCACAAATAGCCCGTTTTTCTGCTCGTTAGGCAGATGAACCGCCCAATTTCCCAGCAGCAGAGGGCAGCAATATAACCCCTGCCAAAGAGGATGGTTTAGTGCTTTATGAAATACAAGCTTTTCACATGCTCATTCAGTTTGTTTACATTATATTATTGTTCAAATATGAAGAAGCTGCTCATTCTTTCCTCCTTCCCTCCCTGTGGCTTAGCACCCAGGCTCTCATATGATTACAACTTTCTGATGCTGCGGATGGAGCACAAGATGTTGATGACTCTGGCTTCTCTCGCTGGGCTACAGAACCGATGCTGCGGCTGGCAACGCACCTCCTCTGCTGCTCCTTTTGCTTCTGATTTTTTCCATGATTGAGTACACGCAGTCGACTTTGTGCCTGAATCAGTACTACAGTGGAAACAGGTCTTGTTTCCTAAGTTTTCGTTGATTTTTTTTCTCCCCAAAATATCACTTCGTGCATCCAAATGAATGCCTGTTGGCAGTGCCAGTGATGAGCTGGGGTTTTCACGCACGTGTAACTGCTGAGATACAGGCTGCCTGCCTGCCTGCTCTGGTGGCCATTCAAAAGAAACATCAAGAGACTTTCCCACGCGTTGGCACGGATCGCCGGAGCTACCGGCACGTGCAAGGATCGCCCGGGGCTTGTCGCCCGTCGCCTGGTGCTGGGTGACTCCCAGAGCTCCGAGTTCCCTAGAACGCGATACTGTGAGAAACTCAGCTTCTCCTCTTGCCTGCATTTTACTCTGCTAAAAATAGCAGCGTGCGGGTGCTCACCTGGCTCCCGCGGCCGCCCGCCCGCCGCTGCCGCCGCGCCAGCAGAGCACAGCGCAGCCCGGCCCCGCTGCCCTCGGCGGGGGCTCCGCGGCGGGCGGCGCTCGCAGGGCGGGCCGGCCCGGCTTACATAACACCGCCCGCCGGGCCGGGCCGCGGCGGCGAGGGCGGGCCCTCCGCGCAGCCCCCGGAGCGGCGGGGCCGGAGCCGGGCCGCCCCGCCGAGGCCGAGCGAGCGCCCGGGCGGCCGCAGCGCGGCGGGGGAGCGGCAGCGCGGCCCTGGGGCTGCCCGCGGGGGAAGCGGCGGCGGCGGCGGTGCCGCGGCGGTGAGTGGGACGGGGCCTGCGGCGCTGCTCGGGGCCTGTTGCGGGTGCTGGGGGGCTGCGGGAGGGACCCGCGGCGAGGCGGCGGCGCCTGTGGCTGCAGCGCCCCGTCCCGTCCCGGCCCGTCCCGTCCGTGGGGCGGGCGGGAGCGCGGAGGCACGGGGCGGCCGGGCTCGGCGGGGCTCCCTGTCAGCCCGCCCGGCTCCTGACCCGCCTCCTGTTGCTCGGCAAATGCCGCCGGGACAGCCCGGTGCCGCTCGGCCCCCGGGCCGGCCGTAACGGGGCAGCGGCACCGCCGGGGCTGCAGAGCGGGAGCGCCGGCGGGGCTCGTCCTTGCCACGACAGCTCCCTGGGTACTACGAGAGCTCCCTGTCTACTCCCAGTACGCGTAATGTCACAGCTGCAGTAACCGCAGCGTATCTCCCGAAGTAATATACGCTAAACGGGTTAAGCCTTTTATTTAGCTTCTTTCAGAAAATCGCATCTGCGAACGAGTGCCAGCCAGGTTCAGCATTCAGCTGCATTCTGCAACTTTTCTTCCTCTGATAGATGTCAGGCTCTTGCCAAAGCCGGTTGCTCAGCGTTACTGTCACATTTCTTCATCTGTAGGTCCCCACTGCCAGGACTCTACTGCGGTTTGCAAGGTCCTTGTTCCTCTTCTTCCTTCCCACTTCTCTCCCCTTCAAACCTATTAGATATATCCTAGCTTGGCTCTGATTCCCCTTAAGGGGGTCTGACCTTGCCTCACATTTTCTTCCTAAACAGATAGAAAGTTTCCAGTTTTTCTATTATAAGAGCAACTTACGTTTTGTGCAACTTCTGTATGTAAAGTTCCCCCACACCCCAATGTATGGTAAGACTTCGGTTTCTCATACACGGTTTTCTGCCATCTCTTATATTCCCAAATCCTTTGGCCTTGTGTGAGTTTAGATCTTTGTCCAGGAAAATTTTATTCGTAGAAATATTCTAGTCAAATAGGTTAACAGACTGAAATCTGCAGCAATTATGCATGTATATGATGACTAATTGTGAAAATTATGGTTGCAAGACACTGCTTTTTTTTTTGCAAGTTTATCAGAGCAAGGATGCCTGTCTTCTTCTTTGCTTAAAATCTAAGCCTGGCTGTCTTGAATCATTAGTGAAAAATAAAATCACTATGCTACTCTTACCACTTCCCTGCTGCTAGTTTTGGGTATTACTTTTCAGCCCTTGGCATGGTGCATGTCATTTGAAAATCTTTGTACACAGTGCTTGTTTTCTGGGGAAAGAATTTAAAAAATGCCACAAAACTTTAAAAGCTGATTGGTTGCTTTCAAATATTTTCCTTCTTTTCCTGAAAGGGTCTCAAATCTGTGGTTGTTGAAATGCACATCAGCTTGGCACAGCCTCTGTGGCTGCCAAATATGTGAGCCAGTTGGATCTCAAGGAAATGTAACTTATTGCAATCAGTCCCGTGGCGTCTTTTTGTTCCACAAGAAACAAACATGTTTTGGTGAGTCACAGTAACATTGTTCCCTACAAACTAGCTGTCAGGAAATGGAGTCTGACAATGCTGATGGTCTCTCCATAAAAGCAGCTTTCCCCTACACCCAGTGCTGTTTCCATGTTGTTTGTGAATCATCAGATCCGGAGTCCCCTCAAATTCCCAAGGAAGCCAGAATAAGCTACCATTCAGGGTGCAGTGCTGTGGTGCTTGCCTCTCTTGTTTTATACCTTCTGATAGTTCCAGTTCTTCTCTTCAGCCATATTTCACTGCTCCTCCTTTCCCTCTCAGCTTGGTTAAGACTTGTACCATACTTCCAAGTCTGTTCCTGGTACGTATGTCCTCTGTGTGGCCTTTGTGCACTAACCTCATTGAAAAGAGTGTCTAGCTTTTCTTTGGGAGTAAGCCATTTTT
Organism: Monarcha castaneiventris obscurior; assembly: GCA_026261815.1. Classification (NCBI taxonomy): domain Eukaryota; kingdom Metazoa; phylum Chordata; class Aves; order Passeriformes; family Monarchidae; genus Monarcha; species Monarcha castaneiventris. The sequence goes on from JAMPIT010000894.1 coordinate 14,579,373, forward strand.
TGTGCTCCTCCACTTACCCATGGCTTACAAATCATCCTAAAAACTGTTGTATACACTTGTCGATGCTTGGCCTCAGAATGTGGCTGTACCTGCATCCACATGAATTTGGAGAGCAATTCCACTGCCTGAGGGCATGCTCCACACCTGCATTGCAGCTTCAGAAAGATAACTGGCTTCCATTGGAAACAAGGTTTTTTTGCCATCCCTTAATATGTGCATACACATGAGGTTTGGTATGTGTCTCTTATGTAATATTTTTTTGCCATTTCCCAGTTTCAGCTAAGTATGACATAAGGAGAACAGCTCCAAGGTAATTAAGATCCTGCAAATTTTGTAGAAACAGGCCAACAGGGAAAAGCAAGTCTAAAATCAGACACTTGCTAGTTTTCCCAAGTTTTTAGCTCAGTGACTGAGTGATACATTCATATGTGACAGCCTCCATTTGGCAATAATATATTTGGTGCAAAGGAAGCTGTAAAGAGAAAGGGAGAAGGATCTTCTGGGTAAGTGACCCTGAACTGGCATCTCCCTTAAGACTTCAAAGAATACAAATAACGCTGATATGATACATTGCATTTTGAACATGGAAACAGAAAGTTGTAGTACAGTTCAGTGTATGCTTTTAATCAACGAAGGAACACAGCTCTGTAGGAGATCTGATTTCCTGGGTTGGCCTGGTCACAGAGTGCTTTGTTTTCACACCCCTGCATCTCTAGGGCACAACTCCTGTCTTTGTTCTGCCAGGCACAAATTTGCACAAGTACAGAAGGGCTATGATGTCAGCCAGTGTCTTTAGGTTTATTTTGACAAAATTGGCCAACAGTTTCAAGACTGCCATCATATAAGAATAATGCCCATGAAACCAAGCAAAAGCAGTGACCATTCATCCTGACTCAAAATAATGTGTTCTGGTGGGACAAATCCCAGATCATTTGTAACAATGACAAGATACTGGATTTCTGTTTTGACTTGGGTTTTCTTAACTGTTAGTCCTTGTCAGCAGGGTTTTTGTGGCACAGCTTTGACCTTTCCTCTCAAACTTGTTCTGCCATATAGACAAGTGCAATGGTGTCCTTAGAAAGGGTCCCCTTACAACTGGATCATGTATGTAAGGCTTTTGGGCCAAGTGTGAATACTGGTAATTCAGGCATATGAAAGGAAAAATACATTGTAAAAGGGAAAAATTATTGAGCTCCAGGAATGTTAACAGAGGGTGTTAACTGGCAAGGGAGTTTTTAGTTGGCACATTTTCTATATGAAGACAAAGGTAGCAGGCACCTGAGATCAACAGGAATAAATACCAGATCCTTCAATACCTCTTTGAATCTGGCTGAAAAACCTTCTCACTGTCTTTGGAGTGCAGTAAGTGAAATACTCTTATCCCTGAAGGAAAATAGTGCTTACTGATGGTCAGTAATGTCTCAGCTTCTTCAGGCTACAATTCTGTGAAATTAAAACATGCAAAACAGGTGGTCAGGGTCCCTTTTGGTCATGCAAGTCCATTCTGCAAACAACCAAATGATAAGAATTGTGCCTTTAGTTAATATTGGTTAAAGTAGTCTGAAATGACACAAGAAAAACTGGAAAGTGTCATTGTGTCATCAGTTGCCATCAAATGCAGTGTTTAAAGTTCGAAACAGCCTGATGTTGATTAGTTATAGGCCCCAAATGTCACATCCTTAAATTTTGCTTAAATTTTGGTCTGAAATACAATTTCATTGCCTGAGGTTGACATTGGCATATGCAGACTTTTCTTATAATACTTCCATGACTAGCTGCAGGGTTGTCAGCATCAATGTAAACAGTCTTGTTCTTTTGTTTGAAAGTTTACTCTTCCTGTTTGTTTTCTAGTGTTTGTTGAGAGCATAACAGTCAGAGTATTAGGGAAATGGAGTCTTTTAAACTGCCAGTGGAGATCCTTACATAAGGACCACTCCTTACACACTCTTCTGCAGAGTGGAGCTTCAAATCAGTCCTTGCCTTCCACAAATACTGGTGGTTCTACAACACGTTGTCTGTAAGACATTCCCATGGATTCGCTGCTTCACAGACTTAAAGTGTCGTGAACTGTTGCTTATCATATCTTCCTGTATTGCTGATAAATTGCATCACAGGATGGTACTGCCTGAATTACAAAAAAACTACTCAGACAGTAGAGCCCTGGGGAATTTAACTTCAGGTATCTGAAGTGGCCCCACCTCAATGCTGAGAAAAGGATGGTAGGTCTGCCAGGGGCAGTGGTTCTCATGGACACCCCTTATCAGGTTAATAAGCAATCCTTGATGTCTCTGTCTGTGCACACAGCTTAATTATGTTTCAAGTAAAGTGCAATAATTTCAAGGGTGTGTGGAAGCGTTTCTTTCCCTTAGACAGAAGTGGCTTTTAATGTCTCTGCTACAAGTTTCTCTTCTATGTTGCACTATCGCAGAGAGGTCTGATGCTGGTCAAGCACCACAAAGCCACGATCTTCCAAGAAAGAGCGTCCTGCAAAGAACGACTCTTCTAGGGGCAAAAGCAGCCTCTCTGGACAGCGGGTGGTCTCAGCAAGTGTAGCCATTTCTCAGCTACAAGTGATTCCAGCTCCTGTGATTCAGCTCTGTGTGAGATCACCCGAGGCAAACTCGGGGACAGAGAGACAGGAGCCGTGTGTGGCAGTGCCACAGAGGCAGCTTTATTGTCCAGCAGTCCCTGGGAAGGGGAGACCAGGGACAGCAGCTCTCTGATTCAGGGCAAACCCAGGGCCCTTTTTATGGGAAAGGCAGGGGGTGGGGTAGAAGCCAATTTACCAACTGGATACAAGGTATTACCTTATAGAAACAAGGCATGCTGCGGGTGGTTCAGTCTCTCACCATAACCTAGAGTGAGGTTTCTTCTCTCTGAGTCCTTTTGCCCTCAGGCTTCTCTTCTCCAAGGGAGTGCAGAGGACTCCTGAGTCAAAGGCTCACAGCCCTCCACATTACACTTAAACAAAAGACATGGACTTGATATGAAGTCCTTCATATCAAGGGAATTTCTGCTTTGACTGTAACAGGCTGAGGGTTACAGGGCAGTCTCAGGCTTGGGATATCACTGAACAGCTGCATGAAAAAGTATACTGGAAGAAATTAAGAGATAGCAGGAAGCAGGGAGAACAAGGAGATTGTAATTTGATTGGAATTCACGTATCAAGCTATGGCTTACTTGTTTTGTTCTTGATTAGTGTTTATTTAGTGGCGTTGAAAGGTGAAATAACTGCTGTAACAGTTGTGCTATGCAGAAAGCCTTTTGAGAAACGTGACAGCAATACTTGGGAGCACAAGCTGAGTGAGAGGCCCACGTGGGATGGCTTGTGCTGGGGAACTTACTGTTATACGTAGTAGATATAGTGCCTGTCACAGGGAGTCCTAGACTCACTTTACATGCTGCTCCCCTTGCGGTTGATAATGATTATAATAACAATAAGAGTAGAAGGGACCTACAACAATCACCTGGTCCAACTGCCTGACCACTTCAAGGCTGAGCAAAAGTTAAAGCACATTATTAAGGGCACTGAGTGCCTCAACACTGATAGGCTTGGGGCATTGGCCGCCTCTCTAGGAAGCCTATTGCAGTGTTTGACCACCCTGTCAGGCAGGAAGTGCTTCCTGACATCCAGTCTAAACCTCCCTTAATGTGGCTCTGCCTGCCACAAGTTTGCTCTGCGATCTTGAAGGAGCATGTACAGTCAGAGGTTTAAAATGGGACCAGTGATGTTGGATGCTTTGTGTGTTGGGTCTGTCACAGATGCTGCTGAGCACCAGTGTCTTCATCTGTGAAATGGGACACTAAAATGTTATCTCATCTCATAGGGAACACTTGATGTATGTGGCAGCTGTGTTGTAGGTACCACGTGGGAGGGTGTCACAGGTGCAACAGAGTAAACCACCCACGGTGGATCTGGGTACTTGGTTTTATTTAAAAACCAAGATTGGAGTTTTCACCCTAAAAGATTATCTCACACACTGACTCGCCTACTCACTCATCTGGACTGACACAACAGCAATAATAAATTAAACTGTGAAAAAAGTGTAGGGGTTACTTTTGGCTGTGTTTTCTTTCCACCTTACATGGAAGTGATATGTGATTTAAAGCACTACATGCTTGTGTTATTCTCCTGCCATTATAATGAGCCAATTGTATCACAAAAACATGTGTTGTCTCTGACTGAGGAGCAGTTTGAGAGATGTAACAGCTGGTCTTTATCCAGGCTCTGTACCCCACTGTTGGTGCAGCCTGAAGAAGTTCAGAGGAGCTGAAGGTGAAAAGTGTACAAGCACTGATGTACCCACTGCATTTTCAAGTCAGCATGTGAGAAAATATACCCTGCCTTAAAGTTTCTGTGACCAAATAAAAGAAATAATTGAAGCTGTCAGTTCTTCCCCAGGCTGTGCATTTCCTTTAGCTTAGATGACTGATTTCTCTTAATACAAGAGTCTTTGCATGAGCACTTGAGTCTTTGGTAGTGTTTATATGAATGGCAGATGACAGCAGTTGGCAAATGTAGGTGATGTTTCTTATGTAAGTCAGCAGAATAGGTCTATAGGTGCAGCAGGTTAAGCACAGGCTTTGTGTGAAGTATAAGACTTTGGCTATTAACACTGGCTCAGTAGATGCCGCAGACGCACGTTAATTTAGATCTCCAGATTAAGAGAGCACCCAAGGAGAAATTTACTTGTTACCTTGTCTTTTAAGTCCACAGGAGTCAGAGTAGGAATCTTGGCTCTGTGACAGTATTGCCCCTGGCTTTACCAGAGCCTGGGATTTTCCCTTGTATTCTCAGATTATAAACCTGCCGACTCCATTCGTTGTGCTGTTGGTGTGAAATGCCAACCTACAGAAAATGTCTGCAGCCTAACAAAAAGGAAAACATTTCAAGCTTCTTTGGGTTGTTTTTTCTGTTTGTTTGTTTGTTTTGTTTGTTTGTTTGTTTTGGGAGAGTGTTCTTTTGATTGGTTAGTTTGGTTTTGTTTGTTTTTTTCTACAAGACAAGTTCCTGTCTGGGATGGAGCTACCAGCAGCCCTAAAGGTATTTTTGCCTTCAGTGTTACTTTATTTCTCTCCTCAGGTGTTTGCTTGTCTAGCTATTGCATATTGTGATAATGCAGGTTGCCCAGAGAGGCTGTGGAGTCTCCTCTGGAGATACTCAAAAGCCATCTGGACACAGTCCTGAGTAACATTCTTTACTACGGGACCTGGACTGAGCAGGGAGGTTGGATTAGATGAGCTCCAGTGGTCCCTTCCAAGCTCAGCCATTCTGTGATTCTGTGAATACCTCATGATGGAGGAGGGCTGGTGCTGTCATTCTGGTCTGAAGAGTGAAGTAGTATTTGCTGTCTGATGAAAGAGCTGAAGGTGTTTATAAAAACCATTTTTATAAGTAATTACGTCAACGTGTTTAATCCCAATACTTAAAATGTCATAGCCCTTTATTTTTTTAAAGTCCTTTTGTTGTTGAATCGTTGTAGTTAGTCAGTGCTGAGGAATCTACCTGGATGTGCTTCAGTACTCCGCAGCTAATTGTTTTCTGTAGTGCCCTTCCTATGTCAGCTATCACTGGTATTTGTGCAGTCCTGTTATTGCTACTAGCAGGTTACACCTTAGTTTGGGGATTTGCAAATAGGTGTTTTTCTCAGTTAAGCAACTATATCAGCAGCTAACCCACTTCTTGATTCTTTTAGTCTTGCTCAGATCAGAGCTGACATTTTTCAGAGTTTGGTTTGGTGTGTGGGTTAAGTTTTTTTTTGTTTCTTTTCATGCTAACTGGTAAATCAAAATCTTTTTTTTTGTTGTTTTTCCTTGCTGAATGGAACAGAGCATAATGATGACCTAAACGAGACCTTTAAAGATGCTCAGCTTGCCAGGTGGGACACCTGAATCATTACGCTGTGCATAATGATTAGGTTCTGCATAATGATTCATTATTTACACAGGGTGAAACTGTGTAAAACCAGAGAGATCAAGAGCTTGACACCTGTCTGTGCTATGCCTGCCAGTACCTCCAAGCCCAGTACTTAGGACAACCTGATTTCTTGTTGTAGGTGTTTCTTTTCTGAAAAGTCCTTTCACAGCAATTCCAAACCACATTCCTTGGTGAGCAGGAATTGCATGGGCAGTCCCTTTATTCCAATGTTATTCTAATTCACAACTAAAATATGGTTAGAAATATGGTCTTCCCCAGAAAATGGAAATGTTGATTCCCATACATCCCCAGGCTGCATTTCCTGTGTAACTGAGAGAGCAGCTTCCACCTCTGGCCTGCCTGTGACCAACCTCCACCAATGCTCAGCAGACTTTTACCTGGACAGTTTCATGCTTTTCCTCCCAGTCTTGTCCTCACGTGTAATCCTTTTCATATCCATGTCATGACCTTCACTCAGATTCCTCCTTAAAACCTTTTTTCTACAATGTCTATGAAATTTGGCCATGGTTAGGCAGCTGCTGCTCTGCCTGTGGCTTTCCATGCTAATACTGCCTCAGTGCTCCTATGTGTGTCCCCTCTGTCTGTATCCATGCTTTGTTTGTATCCATATTCTGTTCTCTTCTGCTTCAGCAGTACCCTCTGAATTGGGGATTCATTACCTGCAGCATGGCGTAGTCCATGTTTAGAGTCCTAGTTTACTGCTAGGACCCAAGCTTCTACAGAGTAGTAAGAATGTATAACACTGTTGCCATGGCTGAAAAAAAAAAATTATACTGCTGCTCTGTGTCATATCTGAGGGGTTTCATAGCTCTTTGTCATAGCTGAGACAACACTTAATAATTTATAACCCTTGCAACCCTGCTGGGGTGATGACATCTGTCTCCTGAGCAGTTAGTGGATAAGTACATCACTGGCTGCTTGAAGATGCAGACAATTAGTGGGCAATGAGGCCAGTCTGCCCAGAGTATCACTTACAGTAGGTTAATCCGTGGGGCACTGTAGTCATTTAACTCCATGAGCTGCACTGGGTTTGCAGAAATGTTTCCTTTGCAGTGCCCATGGCCACCAGGTAATCTAAGATCATCCCACAGATGTTACAAGAGTTACAGCTACAAGAGATGTTACCACAGTTCCAGATGTAACTGAATCCATGTTTGAACACAGACATGTCAGCCCAAAGAAGGGGCCATTCAGATGCTTTCCACTACCATAACAGAAATAATAGTTGGCCAGAAGAGTGGGAAAAACACTGTTTCATCCCTCGGTGAAACTGGAAATGGACTTCTTTGTATGGGAGAGAAGAGAATGGCAGGTCAGATGTTGTGGGAACATTTGGAATATTTTGCTGAACCTGGTTTCCTTTAAAAATATGGAAAATATAGAATCAAGTTTGCTCTAAAGGGAATTATGCTCAAGTGGTAATCCGGTATTTATATATTTTAAATATGTAGTGATACTAACTTACAGAAAGTTTTGTGGGGAATGCTACATTTTTCACTGTTAGTTTGATCTTCTCATTGCTGCCTGTAGCTTGTGGCTGTCTGTACTCACCAGGGGAGCTCCTTTGCCTTCCAGATTAGTCATCCAAAGAGACTGATTCTTACCTTGTTTTAGAAGCTGCTGTGCATAGCTGATGTTAACCACATATGCTCTGCTTTCTCAATACTAGTAGTTTCAGTGCTTTTTAAAAATTATTTATTTAATTTTTTTTAGCAGGACTGTGGCAAATTTGCAGTGACTAGGGATATGCAACAAGAGAGAGAGAACAAGGGAAAAGTGATGAAGGGGATCACTTACATGCATTTAAGACTCCTCCATTCAGACATCACAGTTCTTAAACAACCCTGGTCTGACTTTCAGATAAGTGGTCCAATCTCCAGTTTACATCCCCCAGACATTGTATAGTTTAGTCTGCAGGCTGATGTGTTTTGAGATGTTCATATAGTTCTAAGGATTATTCATGTTAGCAAAACGCTAACAAGACAGTTGGAAAATATCTGGTATTTCAGTTCCCTCTCTAGAGGTACTGTCAGCATTGCTAACTCTTAAGAGGTTCTTCCTCTTGTGTCCTTTGGGGGTTTTTTCACCACTGATGGCAAAATTCTGTGTTTGGTTGAATTCTGTGTTTGGTTGAATTCTGTGTTTGGTTGGCTGCACTGAGGCCACCATTGCACATGGGGATCACAGTCTCACTGAGGCTTCTGGTCTTCAGTTAATTCTCTGTATTAGCAGCTTCACAGGGTTAGCTTGATCAACATTTTCTATTCCAGTGCTGTTCTTCCACCTAGATTTTCATCCATCATTTGTTCCTGTCTTCAGTTTTCCCCCATGCTCTTCCCTTGTGCTGTCTGATTCCAAAGTGGGTGCAGAGGCTTATAGTTTTATCCCTGTTTGTATCTGTAGCTTCTAATGTGGAGGTAGAATTCGAACTAACTTTTCCTCTCATGTTTTGTTTTCATGGATTTCTCCACCTCTCCTCTGTATTTTTGTTGTACTTCTAGAAATGCTGCTCAGTGTAATGCAAATTATGACACACAGCAACTGAAAAAGTAGAGAGATTGTTGGCCTTATGGACTTGTTTTGGATTTACACCAGTTTGAGTAAGTGGCACCTGTTTTGGTCCTGGAGTGTATTAGATCTACACCATTAGGATGGTGCAAATGGTAGTGGGGTGGGTAGAACAAACCAGTGTGTTTTATTGAATGTCTAAAGCAGAGGTACCCAGCAGGATCTTAATTAATTAAGGGAGAATGCTGCTTTATATTTTCCAATAGTTTTGGGGAGTTAGGAAGGAAGAATTCCTCATGTGCTCCGTCATGAGAGACAGCTAGTGTCTACAAAGTGTATTCCATTCAGCCAAATTGTGCAGCAGAGGTATTTCCTGAAAATATCAGTTAACCTCCTTTTTGTCTTGCACGATTGTAACTAAGAGCAGAATCTAGATTAGTGTGTCAGTCTGTGAAGGGAATCTCCTGCTAGAGACCTTGAGAGTAAAAAAGGAAGTGGAAGATAAAGGAAAATTACTATTATGTTACAGCATGAGTTAATGATTTCTAAAATCTATCTCAGCTCTGACGTACCTGTCTGCACTTCTACTTCTTGCTGGTTTTCATCTCGTGTATCCTTGACTAATTCCCATTCAGCAAACATCTGTCAGGCATAATAATTTCAAGCATTAATCCTTACAGGTATTAACCAGCTTGTTAGTTGATGACCTGAACTAGATAGTTTCGGGGGATTATTGCTATTTAAATCTCGCCTATGTTTTAAACAGTGTCAACATGCCCTGCTCTGGGTTTCTTTTCTTTCTTTTTTTAATTTTTTTTTCTGCACTGATAAATCTTTGGATTGCCATCCCCTCTTTCACTCCCACTGCACGGGAGGAGGCAGAGAGGAAGTTCTGTGCTTCCTCCTGCATTAGTAAGGAGGAAGCCACTGGTTTCTCTTTGTGCCAGATTTGCTCGTGCTGCCAACTGTGCTGAATCGCTGTTCTAACTCCCAGTAGACACCAGGCTGGATTGTGGTTGCTGTGCTGGGAACCCCTCAGAGAACTTTGATGGAATCACCACAGACTTTTACCTACCCTTTTTACCAGATTTCCCAGGATTTTGGTAAGGTTTTTACAACATTACTTTTATTTCATAATGTAGTGAGATGGTTGGACAGACAGTGTGTCTATATCTTTTGGCTCCTAAGAACTTTTGCACTCATTTTCTGCTTTGCATCAAATTTTCCAGAGACATGGAAGTGTTAAAGATATCAAGTGTCTTGAAACTTCAAGGATTTGAATTGTAGTGAAAGGGGAAATAGAAGTCAGTGGCCTGCTGCAGGAGAGCCATGACTGAGGGTTCTGGCAGCACCCAGTTGGTGAAGGGCGCCAAGATCAGCCCATTCGCGCACTTTTCTCTAGAGCAAACCCACGCCTTCCCCCCTCCTGCCTGGTGCCAGCACCACAGGGTGCTGGGGGAAAGGATGGGAGGGCCCAAGGGTGAGGGCCCAGTGCAATGAAATAAGGCCTGATAAATTGTTTTGTGAGCAGCAGGCCAGGATGGGGAACTCCTTCATGTAAGGCAGGAGAAAGGAAGCCAAAATATCCCTACTGTGGTGTGCACCAGAAGGGTTGGAGATAAGGGACACTGGGTGAAGTTAATAGAGAGAGTCTGTTGGGAGCTGGGAGTGTGGCTGGCGCTCAGGACATGATATCAGCTTTTACAGCCCCAAAACATTTGCTGAACTGGGACTGCTGAGATCCCTTCCCTGAAGTGTGGGTTTAAGGTTGCACATATAACTGTTGAAACATGACCTGGAGGTATGCAAAAGGTAAAAAAGGGAATTAAAGAAATTGAGAATTATTTTTTTTAAGTAGGGAGTATAGTTTGCACAAACTGTTGCTTGTGTTGTGCTCATTGAACCTAAACAAGGTCATCAAAGGCTTTGCTCTGTCGTGGTTCAGCAATGGTCCTCATCAGGGCCAAACACATTTTTCTTCAGGAGGATAACTGGCTTCTCCTGTTTTATGAATCAACCTTTTTCAAGGTACCTGCTGAGCTCTGATCTGTAAATTGAAAGGGAAATAGTGGAGAAAAATTTCAGTAATGTTAAATGCCTTTAAAATACAGCAAGTGTTGTCTTTAGAAGATAGCTTTGGAGACTAGTGGGGAATTATTTTTATTTCTTTTCAACAAAGTTGAGTTTGAGCCATGATGTCTATTACTCCTTGTAGAAGAATTATATATTACTAGGGTTAAACAAATCTATGGCTTTATACCTTTTCCTTCTTTCAAGTGTTTGAGAATAGCTAGTGCTATGACACGTCTGCCAGTGTGTGTGTACAATTCCTTGGCTGATATGGACCCTGATATATTGCTCTAAATGTATCTCTGTGTTAGCTCTCTGGCAGCCCCAGGGATATGTCCCATAATATTTAGGGTGGAATTTTCAAACTTGCTAAGAAGCAGCACGCCCTGAGGCCCCCTTGGGGTCTGAATAGAGCGGAGCTGCCTGATCTCTTCAGACGCTTCCGGGGAAAAAAAGAGCTTTGGTTTCTTGTAGTACTCCATTTCTAAAAGGCAGTTGCTAGAGAAGGATGTAAGAGTGAGAAGAAAAAGCATTGGCTTTACTTGTGCTGCTCAGCACGGTAATTATCTGTGATCACAGCTTTAAATAACTCTCCGGTCCTCCTCACTGGAGGACAACTGCTGACAAACGTGGCTCGCTGCTGGGCTCTGCTGCCGTTTTACTTTTTGCTTTAGGTTTGATGAATCTCAGTAGGAGGAGGTTCAGATCCCCTCTGGGCTTATAGACTACAGGACTTCAGTCCCTGATCAGGCTAAAAAGACTGCTAAAAAAGGCGTTTTTCATCACTATTGTGAAGTCCTGAGTGATCAGAGCACCAGAGCCTGGCAGTGCTGGGCTGTTCCCAGCCTGCTGGAGGGGTCTGTGCAGCTGAAACCAGATGTGGCCGTGCTCCTTAACCCACAGTGCCTGGCCAGCACGCACTGTGGGAGGGTGACGAAGACGTGGAAACTGCAATAGTTCAGGCAAAAATGACTCCACAAGAAAGCAGCCTGTTTTATTCAATTCCAAAAATGTTCTCAACCACTCAATATTAATTTATAACCACCATTTTGCAGTGGTCTGCTTTGTTTCTGAGCTTGGGGATGAGGTTGCTGACTGCTCCAATAGTGTATTTTGTTTGGGACGCAGGCAGGCCTTGTTTGCCTGTGGGTTTGTTTGAACACAAACCAGTGCTGTTTTGCAATATAAAGCCTGGCATTATCAGATTAATGCAAATATTACTTTTAATTATGTACCAAGTGCTGACTGTTTAGGTATAGCTATTTACTGTTTAGGTATAGCGTCCTATATGTTCTTGACAGTATTTCAAGTGTTCATCTCTTTCAGGGGTCATTTTTATCTTTCTTTATATAAACAGATCTTTCTGTTCCATGCAAATTAAAATCTGCTAATTTTTCCATAGCCATATGCTTTGATCCCAAGAAAATAACTCTTAATCAACAGCTTTAGTATCTAAAATTAGTATTGTCCTACTTGCTACTCTTTTCTCAATTCCGTAAGTCTCACTTTCACCATATAAATATATCATTAGAATAGGTGAACTGATAATGTTTTGAAAGACATATCTGAGAAATCTTGTTTTGTAGAGTTAGTCCTTCAGCTGTTCTAAATGGGACAAAACACCTGTGCCCTTAGAGCATAGTTATAAAGTACTTGCAAGTGACCTTGTTTCTAAGAAATATTTACAGTATATACTTGACTTTAAAGATTTATTACTTTACAAGCCATGTGCTTAGTGCTCCAAGTTACACACTATCGCTGACTCAGAGGTGAAATAGTTAAATGATAGTCAAATAAGATTTTTTTCCTTACGAGATCAGTGTTAATGATCCAAATGTGAAAACAGTGATGTGGAATTCCTATTCCACATCCAAGAATATAGACTTGGAGACAGATTGACATCCTGTACCCCTGGGCACTCATGTTACAACTGTAGGCCTCTTCGGAGCATGGGATTCCTGAAGAAGGTGAATTATCCCACTTCTGGTATGGTTCCTTGCTTGGAAGTGCCCCTCTCTCACACACTGCCTCCCTAGGGAATCGCAGGGCTCCTACCTCAGGGTGTCCCACCGACAGCCTGTGGTTCAGTGCAGTGAATCCCCTCTCCTGGTGTGAGATCCAGCCCGTGCTGAGGCCACATGCTCCAGCTGGGCTTGAAGATCTCTTTCTGAGTATCTCTGGTTCCAAGGGGTGGGCGGAGCATGTGGGTGGTGGAAGCACTGCAGCTTTCACAGAGCAGTGGCAACGCAGCTGAAGGCTCTGGCAGCCCTTTCTTCCCTCCATCACTCCGTGTCCCTAAGTACACACTGATGCCTTGCTTTCATTGCCAAACCCCTTCCAGTGTGTGCTCTGTAATCTCGTTGGGACAGAGGTGTTATCCCTGTAACTGGAGGGCACTTCTGCTCACCGAGGGTGCTGTGGCAGCACACTCTTCATGTGCTTAACTCTCCAGCTTAACACTCCGGAGTCCTGATTGTGACACTGGCCCTTGGGAGCTACCATGTGACAAACTGCACACAAACAAGGAGAGCTGTTCCCAGCTAGCCAGGGAAGATGGGCAATTTCTCATTAGGGTTGTGATGCCAAACCAAAGCTAAGCAGTACAACTGGGGTATTAAGGATTGCCAGGAAGAATTTATTGGGAATAGTCTGCAGAGCAAAACTGATTTGCAATGTGTATTTGGCAAATAGTTAGGGATAACCGCACCCTTAAGAAAATGAGGTTATCTATACACAATAATATGACCAGCGAAAGAGGAATGATTTATCAGATATATTATTCACTCTGAATTGTTCACTGATCTCTAGCCAAGGGGCAGATACCACAGAGGTTTTTCTCAGTATATCAGTGCTGTGACTGGCACCCAGTACTGAGGGATCATACAGTCTGTGGAGGACAAGTGGGAGATAATTAAATACATAAATTCTAGTCTCCAGAGACCGTGAAACTAATGCTGTTGGCTTGCAGGGCTTTTTCATTAGCTGACTGATGGTAAAACTCAGGGAGCTGACAAAAGTTGAAACTAAACCTACTTGGGAACTTGTGCCCAGCTGCTCAAGATGTAGATTGCTGGTAAACACACAGATCTGTCCGGGGTAATTTCCCCATCAGATTCCCTATACCTGAAGAATCTCTGCTGAAGTTGTAGAGCAGAAGTGTTTAACCTGTGATTTCCCAGACTAAAGTGTCTGTGAATGGTAATGAAGAAAATGAAGGCTCTTGTCATTAGGTTTGAAGTCACTAAAAAGATATCTGCATCTCAGCAGAGACACTTGAAGTGGTACAGATTAGAAAAGGCTGAAAATCACTCTCTGCAGCGTTTGTTAACAGAATCTTCAACTTTGTTCTTGTCCTTTCAAGTATTTCCTTATTGCTTAGAGGCAAGAAACAAAGTGCCTTTGAACCCAAGTTTTTATCTGTAAAAGGGATAGGATAGTCTTACTTCCCAGGAGGGCTGACTGAAATGCTCTGAAGATTGTTTATACCTCAATAATGTGGGGATAGAGAATCAAAATCTAAACCAGACAGCTATCTAATACAGATACTCTGTCTCCTTGATGGTAAAAACTTCTACACCAGAACTAAACCCTGCATTTTACTTATCTAATGGAATCATGGTAGACCAACCCGTCTCCTAGAGTGACCTGGAAATGCGGAAGTTTGTGTGTGGAGTGTATGGAATGGGGAGAGATTTGTAATTAAGAGTCCTCACTTACTCTTTTTACTTCCAAATGACTTGAAGATTGAAATAAAAAATAAAAATGTTGTGACCAGATCTATTGATTATCATTCCCTAGAAGGGAAGCTAGCCCCAGGACCCAATTCTGCCTTACTTGTATGCTATTGATTCCATTTGGATATAAAACTATTTTTAAATTTCAATCCCTTTTTTAAGGAAATGGCTTTTTAGACCTGGGAATTATATATTGTCCCCATCAGTCTTAGGAAACAAAAAGATATCCCACTTATACTGGCTTTCACCAAAGTCTGAAATTAATTTTTAAACAAATGGCTGAAAAAAATCAGGCTTTTTTTTGAGAGTTAGCCTGCACAGAACACGTCTCTGCTTTTCAGTTTTTGGTAGCAAAGAGAATATTTTCAGGTGTGATCATGTTGTGGCAGAATGCCTTGCATGTGCCATAGGTTTCCTGTGGATTGTTTTGTAAGGGACGGGAAGTGGTTAGGATTTAGATGAGCGCTGTATGTACTCAGAATGTTGCATTCCTTGGTTGAAGGGGATGCTTGTAACGAGGATATGGATGTGTTTATTCCAAAAAACCCTCTTCATACTCTAGCTCATTAACTAGGACAAACAATTGCTGACTGTCATAAACATTCACTGCCAATAGCACAGGAGAGGGCTGTGTTGGAAGATGGCCAAGGTGATAGGATTAATGTTTTGAGCTTGTAAAAGATTATGCTGGAAACAACTACACCTTTTATTTGAAACCTTGAGAGCTTCTCCACCTACTTGGGCAGTTTAACTGGGCTGTGCATAGATGCAGCTGCTATCATGGAGGCTTTCAGGAAGGCTGGTAAGGCTAGCTGGATTCAAAATTCACAGTAGCTCCTCCTGGAGTAGACTAAGAATATTCAAGTTTGGAAAGACAAGGGTCAGTGCTCTGTGCCTCTGTGGTCTGTGCCAGCTCCTGACCTCTGCTCCAATCTAAAGCAGACAGTCAGAGCTCCCAGCTCTGTGCCTCCTCAGAGCTCTCTTTATAGTATGTAGGGAAGCTGAAAAGTTACTAAATTATCCCAGATACAATTTCCAGAACCAAAATTGCTTCCACACTCATATACATTTGTCTAAAATTTGATACAGTTCAGTGGGCTTTTTTAGTCTTTTTTTTTTTTTTTTCACATTCAATCCCAGAACCAAATGAAAAGGGTTGTGAAAAGTTTGAAGTATTTCAATGATTGGCAAATAGTCTCCCTAATGGTGAGTGGTTTGAATTTTCCTGGAGCATTTTTGTACTTTTATTTTTGTAAGAACTGGGTTCTGGAAACTAGTCAAGTAGTACGTGAATATAAGAATCCAAGACATATTGAAACCATTTAAAAGCCTGTGTTCTATAAATGCAGGGTTTAAAAGAATGTGTAAAATGGGAGTGGTTGTAAGAAACGTTTTAAGAGATTTAAATTAAAAAAAGAAAACAAACAAAAAACTGAACCCCAGTATGACTGGCAGAGAGAAAACAGTATGTTAGGAAACATTGCAAAATAATAGTATAATCCTAAGAAAAAGACACTGGACTTGCAAAATAATTTTAAAAACTCTCAGTAGTGAATTACGAATATTAAATAAGTGAATCTTGCAGTGTCTCAGAAGAGTTATTAGATGTACTAGCAAGGCTCCTGCAGTGGCTGTACTTAGGGAAGAACTGCTCAGAGATTTGGCCCTGCGAGTGCCACGTGGGTCACATGAGGGATGACTTCTGCCTGTGTCTGTGTCAGGTTCTGCCGTGGAAACCCAGACATGTCCACACAGTGGCTCCCAGAGCTATAATGCAGAGCAGTTTGCTAATTCATTTATCTGCTCTTTCAGCAAGATGGCTCCAAGACCACAGTTGAAACAAAGCTGCCTCTGCATCTCTTCAGCCCAGTCCAACACAAATGGAACAGATTTTAAAAGCAAAACCCAGCTTGCTGTTGCTTTGGATCTCATTAGTTCATGTTGGGGCATTCAGCCTGTGGGCAAGCTGGGGGTACAGCATGTGTGCCCCCCAGCACCCTTCCAGCTGCCCCTTCTCCAGGATTTTGGGAAGAGGTGGTAGACTGCAGTGCTCTGACTTCCCTCCTTGCTAAATGGTTTTGTGCCTGAATGAGAGAGCGGGAGAGGAGTGATGCTGACCAGTGTGTGCTGTGTCAGGTGTTCACCTTTTCCTCTTCCAAAGGTGCAGGTATCCCATGCGTGTCACTGAGCCTCAGACAAACCAGTGCAAGCCCTGGTTGTGCTGTGGGTGTGCAGTGGCTCTGGCAGAGCAGCGGGGCAAGGGCTGAGGCATCGTCCCTGTGTGGCTCTGAAACACATGTGCCTACCCAGACACTGCCAAGCTGTGTTTTGGGAGTCATGGAGGGTGATTCAGAGAAGGTAGGAAGACTAGTGTTGTGGGAGAGGTTCAGCTACAGGTTTCTGCAGCTAATCTGTCTTACATTTTCCTGTTCCTAAAATGTGCTTTTTATA
Organism: Monarcha castaneiventris obscurior; assembly: GCA_026261815.1. Classification (NCBI taxonomy): domain Eukaryota; kingdom Metazoa; phylum Chordata; class Aves; order Passeriformes; family Monarchidae; genus Monarcha; species Monarcha castaneiventris. The sequence continues at coordinate 14,596,074 of JAMPIT010000894.1, forward strand.
ACCTGTGGGTATACTGCAGGAGCTGTCCTGGGTCAGTTCTGTTCAACACCCTGAAATATGCTTCTTTGTTACCTCTACCAAGAAACTGTTACTGCATCTGGACAAATAAAACTTGGTTTTGCTCAGCATCTCATTATCTATGCCAGAATTTCATATGCATAGTTATTGCCCTCATTTAGGAACATGTATAGAGATGAAAAGTGATTTCTAGAGTGTAAATGCGCTTTCCACAGTATGAATTAATACACTGATTCAAGTGACATTAAATGAAAAGCAGTTTTGAACAGCTGGATGCATTTGAAAATAACTGTGACAAAAACAATTTTGTACAAATTGCTCAGAGGATTGCACCAGTGATTAAGGGAAGACTTTCCCTGGCACAGTGGGTCCCAGAGACTCAGCCTGGGATAGGAGCTGTTGCACCACCGTACAGGTGGCCCTAATGGCCTGCTGCTATTACAGCTTGGTGTGTGGATGATAGCTTTGCACAGCTCTACAGCTGAGGTCTGTTCCAGGAGCTGCTATGTCTCCTTTGTCCTTTTTGTACGGATCAGGGTCCAGAAGTATTGCTCAATTTCATGTCCGCAGTATTGCTTAATCATTTAGTTCCAATGATGCAACAGAAATGGGGTGAATGCTGTTGATTGGTTAACTTTTATCCTCTAATCATCAATCCTAGCTTTAGAAGACTTTGGAAAGGTGTTACCGATCTCACCATATCTCAAATAGTCAGCAGTTGTTCTTCTCCCAAGCAGACAGGAAGTCAGAAATCATACTTTCACCTTGCAGGTATCAGTCATGCTGTTAGTGCCTGGGAAAGGTTCCAGAACAAAAGTCTGGTGCTGTAGCTAATTGCTTCAGCTGGCATCTGGCTGCCCTGTGTGGAGAGAGGACAGGAGGTCTCAAAACGCAGCCCAAATCCATGTCAGGTATTGCAGGTTGTAACTACTATGAAATCCACCTGGGCATTGAGTCTGTGCTAAATTTAATAATCTTTATCGTATTAGATACAGGAATTGCTTGGTCAAAATCAGTCAATGATGTTTTATGCCTGTAGTTGGAGTAGCAAAGTGTTTCTTTTCCTTTGCAAGCTGGTGATCTTAATATTGAAATAACTTTTTTTGTGCTTTCCTGTGTTGACTCCTTACGTGGATTGACTGTATGTGGGATGGGGGGAGTTGTGTAATTGTGAATAGGTTTTCCACTGCTTCTTAACCATGTTAGATTGCCCTCAACTTTTTTTAAAAATTAGTACTAGAATAACATTATGTTCTGTATTGGCTACTCCATGGCTGAAGTAGTGAAGCCAATTTTAAATATGATATGGATGTTGCCAGGAATAGAAACCTCTCCTAGGAAATGAATGCCACTTCTCATCAGTGTCTATCCAGCAAATGCACTGTGAGTTTTTGTTTCACAATAGCGTAACGTGGAATCACCAAAGCTCATACTTGAACATTCAGAAACTGTTTGCCTAGAAATGTATGTATGTAACAAGAGGAGTTTTAGGGGACAATCCCTCTACAACTGCCAGACATAATGAGAAATGTTAGTGTGAAAATGAGTTGATTTTTCAGCTGCAATGAAATATGTGCTCTTTTCTGAGAATAGGATTATTGTAGTTCAGAAATGTCAGTTCTGAACCAGTCATAGTTGGAGAAGGACACAGCTATCTAGCAATCCACTGAGAATAACATTCCTCCATTAGCTGGCTTCATCTTTAGGAGTCTCATGATGTAAGTCAGTGATTTTAGCTTTAATTATATATCCTGTCATATTTTTTATATTTGAGAGAGGGAGTAGCTGCCCTGTGCCACACCAGCCTTACTAAATCCAGTACATCCTGTTTTACTTTTTAAATCTTTTCAAGGTGAGGTCACTCTTTTTAAAGCTGCTCTCAAGTTCTGAGAGCTACAGCCTAAGATTCTGTCCTGTCTGACAGGTCTCACTTAGGGAGGAATTCCCTCTTTCATGCAGATGCAGCTCCGCTGCTCTGCACATGGATGTCTGACCCTGTCAGCTGTCCCCATGGGTAATGCAATAGCTGCTCTGCAGGTGTAGTTCTTTTATTCTGTTCTAGGATTTGTTGAGTAGAAAGCCTGCTGATGGCTGGCAAGCAACAGTTCAGACTGTTGTGAATGCTGACATCTTGTGTCCTCTGGTCTAATGTGGAAGAAAATACACTGCGAGCTGCAGGGAAGGACCTCTAATATTGCATGAATCCTTTTACCTCATGGAAAGGAGCATTGGCAGGATGGTGAGGAGCTTTCTGCTTGTGAGCAGAAGGATGGCTCTCCCTTGTTAAGACTGAGCTGCTGAGAGCTCTGGTGCAAAACACCATTGGTCCAGCTTCACCAGGAGCCATGCTCTGCCTCTGACACTGAGCACTTTCTTCCACATGAATCGTTTTGTGGCACTGTGGGGCTGCTGTGGAACTGAATTCTGCACAATGAACTTGGGTTCAGTAATTAAGTCTCAAACTTAATTCGAAAACAAAATATTTCAGTGATGAATAACAAAGAGGAAGAATGTTTTATTTTCCACGAGACACTGGCTGCTTGGCTGGCAGTAGTTGTAGGATGTGGTCCAAACCCATTGAATGTCAGTGGCTCTTGTTCTGTTCACTTCAGTGGAGCTGACCTACAGGGCGCTTTGTTACGGCTTTGTTATTAGTCAAGTTTAGTCCAGCAGTCCTAGGGGTGAGCCTAGGATAGCTCTGCTGTATTGTACAGGCACAAAGGAGGCTGTCTGGGCAGTGGAGAGTTTCTGCTCTAAACAGAGACCTCAAAAGTGCAGCCAACCATCATACCTTCTTGCTGATTGGGGATGGGCAACAAGAGAGAGAGAGAGGAAAATAAAAACTTGGAGTCTGTTACGGAGTAAAAGAGATGGCAAAAGAAGACATCCACCAATGTTGATGTTTCCCTATGAAGGCTTGTTTGTGGTTTGTCTCAGAAGCTGCTGGCCGATTCCTGTTGTCTGTGTATCCCAGGCTCACTGCATGTTCATTCACATAACCTCTGCATGGTCTCAGCAGAAGAAGTTAACTGAGGGTCTAAGCATCTGATCCTGCTTTCAGCAGCTTTAACACCTCTACAAAAGCAGTTTATACACCTCTAAGTTAAGCATGTGCCAAAATACTTCTGGTGTCAGTACATGAGCCCAGAAGGGCATTGGGAGAGGTTTATATTGACATGGCTCTGGGAAGAGGCAGAAAGTGTTTGTGTTTGGTGTAGCTAATCTGGAATACACCACAAACACCAAATTAATCTCATTTAAAAGCTTTGAATTAAATCTGTTTACTGTAATGGAGCCTCCCACAGTTCTCCACCTTCTTTTTGTTTCCTGGTATATTTTCATTTGGGAAAGCTGCTGTGAATGTGTTCTCTGTGCCCAACTGAACAGCGATACTGCTGCAGTTTTTGGTATTATTGTTCAAAAGGAAAGCCACAACATCATTAGCTTTTCTCCCTTGCTCCTTTATATTGCCTTTCATTTCTGTTCAGGTCTTACCCAAAACCTGCTTACCTCCCTGTTTCCTATCCTTTCAGCTTCTTCCAATGCGATGACTCAGCAGCTACAGGATGAATTTGACAGCAGCGTGGAGAATGCAGAAGCTTGGATGAAGGCCATCCAAGAGAGGCTGAGGATCAATGACAACACCAAAGGACCTCGATCTGCCCTAGAAGCCAGACTGAGAGAGACTGAGGTAAGGGAAGAGAGATGGAATTCAGAGGTGGCTCTCACTGCTGCTATTGTTACAGCAGTTATTGCTGTAAACTCAAGAGTTTTTCTTTAGGAAATAGTCAGCTGCCCCTGATTATCAGAGCATTGGGCCTGTGTGGATGGGTTCACATCAGTATTCTTTCTAATTTTTCCATCTGTAAAATGTTTATAGATGTAGAAAAAGAGGATGGCAATTTGATATCACAGGCTTCCAAGCTTTTCAGATTGATTTGGAACACTAGCAGCAGGTTTGGCAGGTTAAAATGTTTACACTCTCCCCAAGCCTGGAACAATTTGGTTGCTGCTTGCAATTACCATAGTAATTTGCAGATGAGCAGCATATAGTATAAGAGAATCAGATCACGTTAGTGCTCCATTTCCTCCAGGACTCTTGCACTGATAGAGAAAGATTGCAGTGTCCTGGCAATGAGCTATTCTAGAGTAATAGCTTTTTCCTTTTCCATAAATCCTGATGATAAGAAGGTTTATAGATCCCCTTTATGATCTGTTTAATGAAAAGGTAAAAGTTCTCATTTTTTCCTGGTTTTGCTTAATCTGTTGTATAACTCTTCTCACAGAGATCCTGTTGTAGATTGTGCATGCTCTCTTACAGTGATTTCACATTCATTAACTTCAGTTTCATTAGATGTTATCTAAGTCTTGTAATCTCAGAGAAGGAAACACTCCTGTTTGTCCCATTTGTACCATTCATGATTGGAGGGAGTGGTGATATTTCTATGACTAATCTTGAAACTATTTTTATACTTTTATTACCTTTAATTCCAAGTAATCTGTTCCTTAATTTAAATGGCAAAATCTTTCCCATTGTTATTTACCCCAAAGTCTCTCCTTCTGTGTGTCTACTTGTATTTGGCCTGCCTCTTCTGAGTTTTAACAAAAAAAGTTGCAGGCTTACATGGATGATGAGGTAGTTTACAGTGATGTCTTCAGCCTTTTTCCTTAACTGTGGTTTGTTGGAGGATGGATCTTGCCTCTGGCATAATACAGAGGCTGTTCATGGAGTGATGGATGGTGGCTAGACTTGCATGTCAGTCATAAAAACCTGAAGCATTCTATCTTGGTCTATAGTTTTATTTTTCTGACCTTAAATTATTTTCACCCTTTATTTTTTTTTTTTTTTTGTCTGGGAAACTTTGATATGTGCAGTCTCAAAAAACATGCAAGAAACACAGGAACTCGAGTAGAAGAGTGGTAGTTTGGCAAATGGGGAACATTCATGGCAGAGTTAACAAGCTATAAGGTCTGGAGATTTGTGGTGATGTGATATGGCCTGAACTGAAGCCCATTTACTTCTGTGGGCTTTAGAGGAGGTCTGTAACATGCAAAAAGTCATGTTAAGAGATGCTTTCAACTCAGACTTTGGAAATTCATCATTCTAAAGATTACCAAGTGTCTGTTCTTTCTTCCTGTGTGTGCCTTAACCGCCTCCTGCTCCTTCATCCTGCCTCCTTTTGGGCCTGGCTTCTGTCTCCAGCTCGGATGTCCTCATGGTGTACTCACTGCTTCATCTATTGGCTGTTTTCAAATCCAGTGATCAAGTTTCAGTTCCTTTTTTGCACCTGGCTTGCCATTTTTTTTTATGCTTCCTTCCTGTGGTTTATTTTCTGTTAATTTGTTAATGAAAATGTCAGCCAATGATAGAAATCATGTAAAAAACAGATTTGAAAAAGAAAAATGACTGTACAGCCACTGCTTTCTCTCCAGCCATTGTTTGCTTCTAGTTGCTGGAACAATATCAGGCTTAGAATACAGCTTTACTCTTGCATGTTTCCTCTTGGATGATTGCTATGGCTTGTATTTTCTTGCCTTTGCCCTGCTTCCCTGGATTCTATTAGTTGCACCTTTCTTTGGAGATAATTTGTCCAAACACCTGTTTGTACATCATGTTCAGGTGTGCTGCCTGCATGCCAAAAGAACAGGCTTTCCCCAGAATGTGAGAGTGGAAATCCAAAGGTCTTTTACTTGTCTCACCTTTGCAATAACTGACATGATTCTTTTTTAACAAATGCCATAGGCCTAATTTTACTGAAAGGAATCGCTGATTTTGAACATCTTGGTGTTTTCATTGTGGAAGCCTTTTTCTTCAAACTTGAAAGCCTGCAGTTTGCCAGGAGTTTATGGAAGAGCAGCAAGAAAAGCTAATTTGATACTATCAGAAGTTTGGATAATGTAGTGTTGAAAGCTGACATCTGAATTGGGGCATAATTAATCTGTTATATTGTACAGACCTTGTGCTGATTTTTCCATCTCTGGATACTTAAAATTAGATGACTCAACTTTCAGTTCCTGGCATTCCTATTTGTGTAAGATACACATTTTCACCAATTCATAACTTAGCAGTTTAGAGTTGAAGCAAAATTTGGTAGCAGACAGAAAATTCCACTAGTTAATTTCTCTTGGCTTCTTTTCTAAGCCAACTTTTATTTGCACTAGGAAGCCTTTTTAATATGCTTCATGACTTCTTACAGTAGAGCTTAAAATTGAGAGTTTGCAGTGTACCCTGTGGAGGTTGCCTCTTTGTGCTTTGGCAGGTGGGGGAGAACAGCTGGCCTGTGGCAACACAGGGCTGTAACCTTATAACAGCAATGGAAACAGAGCCACAGGCATTTCATAGAGGATGGTCTGTTTTGTGTAGCTAACTTAAATGTTTTTCAACTGCTATGTGGTTTGCAATTAAATTCAGTCCTTTAGGATGTTTAAAAATAAACATGTCTGAAAAAACATTCATATTTTCCTTTCAGGAGCAGCTCTGCAGCAGGGAGTTAGGTGGGAAGGGTTGTCTGTGTTGTTTAGAAACATTCCCATCCCATGGTAGTGTCAGGTGAATGACTGGATTCGGTGATCGTGAGGGTCTTTTCCAACCTAAATGATTCTGAGTTCATGATTCCTGTGTAAAAACAAAGTTTACATTTCATCAATTATGCCTCTTTTCTTTCCATGCTTTCAGTGCCATTTGTTTTTCTCATAGAAAATACGTGCGCTGGAGCCAGAAGGCAGCTTGAAAATGGACTTGGTTCTTGTGAAGGCAGATGCTGCTCTTCGCAGCATTGGTGAGGATAAGAAGCATGAGGTGCTCTCTAAACTAAAAGACATTAAAGCCTTGTGGGAAGAGACAGCCATATACATTACTCATTGTCACAGGTAAGACAAACACACTCTTGGGTGTGTTGAGGCAGCTGTTTCCTGCAGTGCTTTCATAAAGTGCTTCCTGCTTCTCTCTGCTCCCTGGATTGTAGATAGCAATTCTCTGCTAATCCCAGTCCCATGAGCGTTTTGGGGACTGTGTGGGGAGAGAGGATCAGTGGGACCTCTGTGCTCTGCCTTCACAACCTGGCCCACCCACCTCATGGTCTGGAATGATGAATTTGGCCAGGCACAGGGACCTTATACAGAATATTTCCTCCCCAAAGCAGAGAGGATTTGGGAAGTGAAGTCAGAGCACCTTAAAATTGCTGAGAACCTTGTGCACTGTTTTGAAGGCCTCTTGAGACTGCTGGTCTCCACTGCTCCCATCATCATTTTATCTAACTCCTCTCTCTTGCTCTCCCCAACAGCCGCATTGAGTGGGTCTGGCTGCATTGGAGTGAGTACCTGAAAGCCCAAGATGAGTTTTACACATGGATTCACAACATGAGGGTGACCTTGGAGCCTGACATTGAGTTGCAGCTTGGCTTAAAGGAGAAGCAGTGGCAGTTGAGCCATGCTCAGGTTTTGCAGAATGATGTCCAAAATCAGTCAGTCTTGCTGGAAAGGCTGCTGGAGGAAGCTGCTTCATTGTTCAGCAGGATAGGTGACCCCAGCGTTGATGAGGATGCTCAGAAGAAAATGAGGGTGGAATATGAAGGAATCAGACAAGAAGCTCAGGTACACTTATAAAGAGTGGGAGGTGTTCAAATTCCTCCGATCTATGGTATTGTTTGCTACTTACTCCTTGAGTGAGGGGGCTTACCTGATAGAACTGCAAAGGGAAACAGACCTGAGGACACCTGTTCTTTCAGTCAATGGACTGTTTGAAACAATTGTCAAGTCCCAAGATGAGCTGTTAATTGGGATGCTCATACACAGTGCTTTATAGTGTGTTGTTGTAAAGTAACTGCAGGCTGCTTGCTGTGACCTAGGGAATATTGCTTTAGGTCATCTGTATATAAAGTTTGAATTGTTCCTCATCTTTCAGCACATAAGTGGTTCATGTATAACCAGATGCAGAATACCCATTCCAGGAGCCAGGGAATATTACATGAACACAGCCTTGCTGGAGGAAGTAGCATTAGTTGAGACCCAGAGCTGCCCTCCCTGCCTGCAGAACTGGGAAACACAGAGGAAGTCAGCACTGGCCCAACACTGCTCAGTGACCAGTTCCACGGTTCCACCAGTTCTGAAATATTTTCATGCACACAGATACTAATTCTTGCCCAATACTAACCTTCCAGCTTGAACAGTTGCTAGATTAGGCTGGTGTAAGACATCCGGCTTCATCTTTCAGTACCAGTGATTTCCTTTCACCCTATTTCTGAGTAAAGATTTCAGATAATGCTTGTACTTTTCACTTCTAAAACTCATTTAAAGACGGGATTAGACCATGTGGTATGGCTGAGGGGCAGACATCTGCATGTGGGCAGAAGAATTCAATTTCTTACTGACCAAATCAATAGAAATACTCAAAGGGATATTTTAAATATATATATATAGACACATCTGTACCAAACGTATAGAAATTAAAACAGATATAATTTTCATTACTTTGGTTCTGCTGTCTGCCTCTGTTACAATGCTGCCTTCTATTAGTTCCCACACCAGTCCAGAACTGGAGCCTGACAGTGATGGATGCTTTCCCTCCCTTGTGCCACTGTACAAAGTTAACTTCAGATCACACTGGAAGAACTACAACATTGGGATGCTTATGCCATTGTCCTGCTTGTTCCATAGATACTTTTTCTCTTTTGAAGTAAAATACCTTGAGCCCCAAAAACGACAAAAAAACCCCTTAACTAGCATCTTTTGTGAGCATGTAGTTCAGATGCTTTCCTAGCCATAAATATACTACTACTGCTAATGTCTCTCCAAAATCTAGAATATATTTGGAAATTCCGTAGCTGCAGCTGCCACAGAGAAGCCACCAGCAGACTTGAGCCTCAACACCGATTATTTATTTTTAAAGGTAGATGGCTTGATTACAAGACATCTGGATATACAAATAAGAAGGTTCCTGGGAATTCAGGGGTTTATCTAGATTGGCGTTTAAAATTATCATTCACTCCCTCCTCACCAAAATTGTCTTTGGTTTTGAAGTGAGAGACAGTCATTAGTAATTTTAATAAAGCTGTTCTTTCAAACAAGTAATTTGAATACTCAAAGCCAGAATGTGACCTTTCTGAGACTGATTTTACATAGTGTGATTTCTCTAACTGACTTGGATATGTGCTGGTGTAAATGAGATCAGGAAGTGGCTCATACTAGTTAGACAAAATATGTCTTTATGTTTCCAGCCAACTGAGACACTAGAAAAAATTTTTCTTTGGCATTGGTTATAAATACCACATTTAATAGAAGGACTGAGTGAAAGAATCCAGCTAAGAGGGATCTCTTTCTGGAGGTACGGAACAAAGAAGGGAGTTGGGAAGCCTTGGATTTTGCAACTGAAGTAAGTGAGGAGTTTATTATCTAATGCCAAGGTTACAGGCACCTTGGGAGTTGTGTTGGAAAGTATAACACTACTTAGAGAAACCCTGCCACCTCTTCCAACGGGCAGGAGGAATGAATGAAAGAGACACAGCAGTTGTAAGGGGATTGCTCTGGCCCCTCACATGATGAGAGGCCAGACTAAATGTGACTTGCAGATGCCAGCTGCATGCCTGAGCAGATTCAGAGGAGGCTCACTGGTGTTTGTAGATTACACTTGTGTTTGAAGAGCGTTTTTAGATCCTGTGCAGTTGTCCAGCTCTGTCAGAAGGCAGGCTCTTGGACAGTGTTTCTTAAATGGTTTGCCTGTGATATTGCTTCTCTGGTATGAGCAAATGGTGGGAGAGGTTTTTTTTTTTTCTTAGTGCTAACATGTGTCTTTAACATTCCCAAATTTTAAAAGCATATCCTTTTCTTTTAATTACATCAACAGGAATATTTTTAGATGTGGCAGCCATTTCCTATGTGTTTTCCCTTGCCCAGGAAATTAAAAATACGCAGAGGTAGATGGTTGTGTCTTTTAGCATAAATGACGATTGAAGATGGTAAGAAAAGTTATGAAATACAGTATACTGATATATAGGAAATATTTTAAATACTTCTTTTAAATACTTCTGAGCACATCAAATTGATTTCAGTCCATGTTGTCTCTGTTAACTGAAACCTAGATAATTATGAGAGTTTGCTAAGGTACCCAAGGGCTAAGACTAAAAACAACCAGAAACGGCTACAGGAGCTTTCTGTACTCTCCTTAAGACACCACAGAGGGATTTAAAGTAGGAACTTCCTTTATGTACTCTAGATTGCCTTCCAGAGGAGGTTCATTTGCCCTCACTGACTGCAAAGGGAGCTTAGGGGAGAGGGCTTCCTAAGCCTCTGTCCACCTTCCCTGAGTTCCTAGAGCTGGGCATATTCTGCCCAGACACATCTCTTTCTCTGCAGCCCATGGCAAACCCATTCTTTTCCTGTCGGTGCTCTCACTCTTTCCAGGGCCGTGTCCTTGCTTCAGTCTCCTCCAGTGAATGTGGATGTTGAGTTTCACGGCGTCCTGCTCCCCAGGCAGCTAACCTAGCAGGAGCAAGTGATACCTTACTTTTCATCATTGGAAAGTTTTCCTGCTTAACCTCTTGTGGGGGAGAGGGCTCAGGCAGCTCTTTGTAAACCTTTTGTCTGACAACTGGTGCAGTGTGTCCAGATCCATGGCATCTATCCCTTGGCCTCACAGACCAGCAGTGCACCCAAACTGCAGATTCCTTTGTTTTAGCTGAATAGCCTTGGCCAAGGGTAGGTTGTTTTGACTTCCTTTTTAATCCCCTGTATATCAGCCTAAGATTTTTGAGTTTAACAACATCTCTGCTTTGTTATTCTGATTTATGCCCTTTGGAGCTTCTGCCAGTAAAACAAATTAATCTATATCTGTGGAGTCAATAAGTCTGGCCTGACTCGGTTCACTTTGATGTGTGGCCCTTTTACACTGCTATAAGGTTGTCTTCTTCAGGTCCCTGATGTGAGGTCGAGGCATGAATTGTTTAGCCTCTGCAGATTTGAGAATTGACACATGGGGATTCATCAAGTGAGGTATTCTGCTGGATACATCCTGGCCACAGAAGTCTGCAGTCATAACTCTACCTTTTGGTTTCATCCAAACCCATGTGTGGCTGGTGCTATTAATGGTTGTGCTCTAATGAATGGGCAGCATTTCATCCTTCATGGGAAACAATTGTCCCTTAGCTGTCCTTCTTTTGTCCCACAGCAAATTAACTAACTTTAGGGGAGTCACTCGTGAATTGTGCGAGTCAGCAGAGACTGCAGTGGCAGTGAGGAAGACAGACTGGTGGTGTGCCACTTGCAGGATGGTGGCTTTGCAGTGCACCATGGGCATAACCTGTCCCAAAGGTGAAGGACAAAGTCCCAGAGGGACTGCCACCCCAGCACATGGGAGATCCTGGGTGACTGATGCTTTTGCCACCCTCCTGCTGGCCTGGCTGGAGAGCAGGCTGACAGAGTGGAGATGGCTCATTGCCACCTCAGACAGGTTGGCAGGTGTAGGGATCTGTCCAGAGCCTCACTGAGACAAGGGAAATGCAAAGGGGACTTTTCAGCTCTACCCACCATTGCAGCTGTCATTCTACTCACCCTGGAGGGCAGCTGCTCCGAGGCCAGTGGTGTGTCCTGTATTACACAGAATGAAACTTGGCCCATTTTCTGTGAGAGGAAAGGGTGCTTTCAAGGGTGCTGCAAGCACTACATGGATTGCACAAGGAACAATTTTTTTTTTAATCTAATGTAACCATAGTGTACCTCAACTGCTCTCCATGCCAACTGGAGAAGGGCAAGAAAAAATCAGTCTGGTTTTGCAGAAAATAATACTTAGGTTGGATATTATACTAGTGAAACAACAGAGCAGGTGATTTGTGTCAAAATCAAACAGGTCTAAACTTGGGCTGGCAAAACAAGGCTAGTCTGAGCAAATGTGATTGACTTGTGAGGAGAGCCATATTGGATCGGCAGGGAGAAACTCAGGGTGTGCAGGCCCCTGTAAATTCAGGGATTGTTAGTTATAGGGTGCACAGGCAGTAACTTGGAAAATCAAGTCTGCTTTTCATTGGCCTGAATTTGTTTGCAGAGTCTGTGACACCACCACAGAATAGTTTGTGATCTGCTAAGTACAGAAGTGCCTGGACTACACAATTGCAGGTGATGGTCATTTTCCAGGCAGTCTGTTTGAATAATGAACAACTTAAAACATTTTTCATGCCTCTAGTGCATTCTCTTTTATTTTCATTTTGAGACACAAGGAAGGTATGGTCATCTTTATTTTTAACCCACAAGAGGAACATAACTGCTTGTCTCTCAAAGTGAAAACCAGAAACAAACTTCCATCTCTTTTCTTTTCCTAATGAGAGAGTAGGAAGGTTTGGAAAGCCAGAAATTCACCTGACAGGGCCTTGCAGTTTGTGTTCTTGGAGACCTAGACATTGAGAACCTGCAGCACAATCCAGACAGGAACAAGCCTTTGTGTACTTTTGTGTTCTGTTTCTCCAGGTAAACTTTGAATTCCTGTGGAGGCCAAGCGTTATCAGGGCTCATGAAAAGGGAGTCTTGTTTATAAATTCTGGGTTATAATATAAAGGAAAAAGAGTCAGATAAGCACAGTGCTCACCACTTCTGATGTCTCTTGTTACAGAACAGAGTGAAACTGCTGGAAACGATAACCAAGGAACATGAGCAGTACAGCGCTAATGTCAACCAGTTTCAATCGTGGCTGAATGGTGTCACAGAGAGATTAAACTGCTGCATTGGAGAAGCACCCAAGCCTTCAGCAGAGGACAAGCTAAAGGCACTGAAGGTCCTTGAACAATATAACTCTGACAAGGAGTTAGGATTGTGTATTTTTCATCCCTGTATGTGTTGCTCAAACCATATACGGGTGTACTTGAGAAAATAATTACATGTCCAAAATAGATGGTGATTTTAGCATGGGCTAGGGCAGAAGATCTGTATGAGGTCCTGAAACTGTTAGCATGTATGGTTCTTCCAGTATGAGTCACAATCTGTCTTAAAGCCTGATCTCCAACGGTTATGTGATTCTTCGAGAATCTTGTTTAAATAAATCAGATTTGGTAAACATGATCCAAATAGACCCTGAAGGTTCACAGTTTTTGAGAGTTTATAGCTGGTAATGAAAATATCAGTTTTGAGAACAATATCCTTTATTTTGGTGTCACACCTTTAACTGTTTAGCTTAAAATCTCTGAGATCCAACTATTATCTAGTGCCTGCAGCTCCTGTTTTCTTTGTCAGGGATCTCAGGTGATAAGCATTAATGAAAACCAATATTTTCAGAATCAATGACAATTAATATTACTCACTAGGCAGTCAAATGACTAACCCTGGCTTCTGGTCACTTGAAAAAAGACGTATTTTGAAATAAGAAGTGAAAACCAAAATAAATACAACCAGGAGAGGTGGTCTTTTTTCCTACTGCTTTCAGCTTTTTCCCTAGCTTCCCATTCCTGCAGATAATCTTTATTTAACTTCTTTTTTGCAGGAAATTTCCAAAGACATTAGGAGTGGTGGAAAGAAATGGAAGCACCTTGAAAATCAGTGTGCAGAGGTGATTCAGAATACCTCTCCACTTGGAGCTGCAAAATTGAAGGATGAACTTGAAGAGCTAAGAAAAGCCTTGGAGAAGTTGAAACTGCTGAGCAGTGAGGAGGAGGAGAGATTGCTCAGGATCCAAGAGTCTAAAAGTGCCTATGAGTCCCAAGCCAGACAGTTAGAAGCAGACATCCAGAAGCTGAGAAAAGATCTGCAGAGACTAGAAAATGACCTGGACCCTGGGGAAGGGGAAAAGACTGAAGATGAGTTTGTTACTCTGTGGAGAAAATGCAATGTAAGTTGCTGCCCTTTGTGTGGAGGATCAAGTGCAGCCATAGACTGAACATGCATAGTCACATTAACAGACGCCTGTCCCATTGGTTAAAGATGATAAGGAAAGAGTGTGACTGTGTGTGAAACAGACTGAGGAAAATGGGACTGACAACAATGGAATCAACTTCCCCAAACACCATCTTATGCTGCACAGAAGGAGCAGGGTTGGAGGATGTGCTGGAGTTTGTCTAGAGTTCAAAGGGATCATATACAAAAAGAGCACAATACAGAGCAAAAAACACAATTTGCTGCACTTAAAAAGAAGCAGGAAATTAATGCCTCACTGTATATATAAATACACAGACACAAGTACACATATTTCTGAGGAATTTGTTAAGACCATTGCTATATTGTATCCTTCATCTCTGTAAGGCAGGTACCTCTTCCTTTACTAGCAGACACATCATCAGTACTAAGAAGTCCCAAGATTGTAACAATCCAGTATTTACACCAAAACCAATCTGCTGCAAAAATGAGTGCAAAAAATTCATGACATATAAAGTAGATAAGAATCTTTGCAACTCATTTCCTCTCGAGGGCTGGTTTTACATTTATTATCTGTTCTCAAAATGCCTTTCATTGCTGTTTGTATGTCTAGAACTGTGCAGGACTAACTGGGAAAAGTATATGCAAAAAGGACCCAAAAACTTTAGACTGGTTCAATCCAGTTACATTTGCATGGGTTTTAGTTGTTTTTGTTTCCCTGAGTCATCCTAGAATTAACATTCTCTATATGTGAGTCTCTGAGAAAGATCTGTTCATGCAAACAGATGCCGTTAAGACTGCTCCAAAAATGCAGCTCATGTTATATACTGCAATCACTGAACTGAAACTGGGCCTGTTTGTGATTCACTCTGTTCAAACAGTGAACACTGCAGATCAGATGCAGAGGTTGGGCAGTGTGAGGGGAGGAGAGACAGCCTGCTGGAACAGAACTGTTCCTGAGAATGTTTTCTGTCTTAGCAAAGACCATATTCCTTATAACCAGGAAAAAAGCCACTGAGAGGGGATTCGTGCATACCCTGATACACAGCCTTACTTCTTCATTTTGTGCCAGACACTACATAAGGTGTGATCTGTTCATTATTTCTATAATTAAGGCAACAAGAGCAGCTCTGGCTGCAGAAGAGTCAAAGATTGAGAGGCTGAAGGCCCAGCTTAAGGAACTGCTACGGTTTTCCCAAGACGTGCAGCCGCACGCTGAGAGTGTTGTCTCTGCAATACACCAGTATCAAAGGTACTGGGAAGTCTGATTATGGTGGGCTGGTGGGGGGAATCTTCTCTCAGACACTGAAGGGATTGTCAGCAGCCTAAGAAAAAAGTGATATGCCATCCAGTTATAAGTGATGAGTAGAAAAAAAAGCTTTAGCTAATTACATCCGCCTCCATGTTTCAGTAAAGCTGTAATTTTAGCCATTTGCTAGGAGCTCGAGGCTCCTGGTCATTTTCAAGCGATGATCTTACATCATTAATGTTGTGTATGGTTTGTAGAAAATTAGATTGTTGGCAGCTAATTTGATCTTATTAGCATTTTATAATAATAATTTATGTATTCTGCTTGCCTTTCATGCCAGCAACTAGAAAATCAGGACAGGAGCTGTGGTAGTAAACGGTTCAGAAGAATTATGGCCCTCCCTTGTTGAGTTTGTTGCGGTGACTCACCAGCCTTAGCAATTATTTGGCAGACTTTATTCCCCTTCTCCTGGCAGCTTATATGCCTGTTCCTGTTTTCAACTTGCCTTGGTTTGGAAACTCTGAAAGTTTAGCCTCTCCCCAGACTTCAGTGTTTCCGTTTCCAGGCTGCCTGGAATCAGGAAGTAAAGAAGCTGCAGCAAATTTTGCAAACTAGAAGAAAGGATCATTTTTTAAGGGAAAAAAGAAGGTCAGTTCTTTTCCTGTACCCCAGCTTATTTCCCTCTGTGCTCAGTATGCTGTCCTGCTGGAAGGGTTATAGGTCATTGTGGGAAAGGATTTCAGTTTAAAAACTAGCAAGTAAACAATGTTGACAGAGGAGCAAAGAAGGCAGGGGGCTTGCTTCTGAGTAGAAAATGGCAGCTGCTCCTTTGCCAGCCTCTCTCCAAAGCTGCTTTGGGAAGTCTGGCAGCTTCACACTGAGCCTGGCAGGGGCAGCAGAGCAAATGGCAGAGGACGTGTAAAGTCAGAACTTTCTATTTGCAGAGCTTTTGGCCTCTGCAAACTTGCCTTTGTTTAGCTCCGTCATGGCCCAGTGACACAGGTAAGGTTGTTGTTTCCGTTTTTATAGAAAGGCAGTGTTTGATCCTGATTGGCATTGCTCTCACCTGCCTGTCTTGTGAGTTTGCAAGATACTGTTCCCCTATGAACATAAAGTTTGGGCTGCATTTTGCCATATCAGGCAGGATTCTGCAAACTGGGAATGTCAGGCAAGCTGAGAAAAACAGGAGGCAGCTGCATGGGGTGTGTCACTGCTGGGCCGTGTCACTCAGCTGTGTTTGGGATAAGCCTTTTTAAGAGAAGCCTGGATATTCATTGACAGTTTGCTGATTTAACTTTTTTTTCCTCTAATAGAGCTGTGTATGTATGTGGATGCATATGCATAAATAGAAAGCTTTTATCAGAATCACCTGTATGTATTAATATAAATTCAAGTGGATCTGCAAACTTTAAAAGAATTATATCTGAAATAAAAATGTATTTTTCACTTTTTGTGCTAACATAAGGTTATCAAAAACTTTTTAATGTAATTTTTTAAAGAAACAAAATCTTGTTTTTTACTGGCAACTGCAGTTACGTTCTAGGCACTCTTGGCTTGTTCTTCCCATCAGTCAGTGAGACTGCTCTGATAATGTTTTGTTAACTCACACAGGTGGCAGCAGCCAAGAAAGATCACATACAAGGGGAGACTGCTGGCTACTAGAAAAGCAAAGTAGTTCCTGATACACAGTTGCACAAAAGACAAATGTGTCCTATGACATCTAAATAAAGTTTTGTCAGATGTCTCTGACAGAGCAGCTGTTGGTATGCAACACCAGACTCAGACAGTCAAACAGACTGAGGCTTTTGTGTTCTACATGGTTTACACCAAGTATTGTGTTAATTCATGCCTTGAATAGAATGGTTGGGCTTGGATTTCTTCATAATCCTTCTCTTGGTTGTCACTTTATCCTTACAGTGTGAGAGGCAAGGCTTCTAAAATGAGCACTGATACAGAAACGCAACTGAAGGGAATCTTCCAAAATCCCCTGCAAAGTTTTCAGCAGTGGAAGCCATCGGTCCAGATGCTCCTGGAGACGCCAGAGCCAGAACTGGCTCACATCGAGGTAGCAAAGCTGTTACTAAGTTCAGAAACATGGGTTTGACCAAGCCTGCAGACAGCTGCCAGGCAGCAGCAGCTGGAAGGTCCTGCCCATGTGGCAGGAAAATCCACAGCAGGAATGGAGGTCTTTACTTAGCTCCGGCTTTAGCACGTTGTCTTACCTTCTGCCCTCCATTTGGTTAACTGGAGTTGTCAGCTGAGTAGGCTGCATTAAAATGTTAGATATCTTTAACAATAATGATAATAATGTTTAGCATTAGCCCAGATCTCCCTGGATGGGAAGTCTGTGGACTCTGTTAAAGAATTTTGTAGTGATGCAGACATGGGATTAAAATGCATGATTTATACATGTGCCCAGCAAGGTGTCTTTGTTACTTTTTCATCCCTGTGATCTCCAGAGTAAATGTGTCTGTGAACAGAGATGGAATTTATCCTCAGGATGAGCATTCAAGCTGTCCTTTGTGTTGGCTGTTTAGGCCTCTCCTCTGCACAGACAACTCTTTCTATAGTACAGCTTACCTCTATTTCTGTTCACAAAATGGATGCAGCCTTGGTGCCTCTAACATTCAGGAAGATTTTTCCTTTAACTGGACACTGTCCAGGTACCTTCTGTTACCCCTTGTTGGCCCAGCATGCTGTTTTTACCTGAATTTGTCATACTGCTTTGGTTCTATGACTTGTGTGAGAATAATACATTTATATGATTATTTTTTTGGTATGATTTCACTGGAAGAACTTTTCTCCTTTAGGCTGCTCTAGCTGAAAGCTCCCAGTTCAAAGAGATGTTGATGACATTACAGCTGAAGAAAGATTTGCTAAACAATGTCCTTGGTGAGGAAGAAGCAGAGTCTTTCCTTCAAGAAGCAGCTGAAGCTTCAAAGGAGAGAGAAATTCTACACAAAAGTCTGCTGCAAAGCAAGAGCAAACTGCAGGTGAACTACCAAACCCATATACTGTCTTTGCCTGTGATAAAGACAAAGATCAAGCCTTTACTAAGGAAATTTTGTACATATAAATTGAGCACTAATCCCTTTCTCTAGGCTGATCATACATTCAAATAAATTTGTGGTCTGTTGCATAGTGTAGCTCAGTGTTTGTTCTGAATATGAAGTGGATATTGACAAAAGATAATGCCAAGGGATATATCTTGAATGCTGGACCTGTTTTCTTATTTCTCCATCTAGAATTTGATATTGCAACATAAGAACTTTGATGCTGGTTTTGCACCATTGCAGAAGAAATTATCTGCCATCAAAGCCAAATTAGATCTAGAAAAGGAGCCACAGCCTGACCTCTTGGGTAAAAAGACACAACTCCAGAGACTCCAGGTACATTACAGTATTGTTTGGCCATGTTATCCTCAGCTAACTGTGGTCCTGTTTGTTCATATTTTATTAGCATTGGGAATTCAGTACCTTTCCCTTTGATTGTGTGTTAGATAATTTCATTTGGTCCAGTTTATAGCATGAGTGAATGAAATTAAAGCAGTGCAGATGAAGCACTGACAAACTGAGCTTAAGGGAAGGAAGAAGCAGCTGGAAGCTCTTGGTGGTACACCTTCTTGGGCTAGTTTAATTGCTAAAGAAAATGTATCCTGACACTTCCCACTGGCAGTGAAACTGCACAAGATAACTTGAACCAATCTAACTGCCTCTGAAAGAGTTTCCATTGAAGAGGACTTCCCTTTGTATCCTTCTCTTTCTGTTCTTTACCTTATCACTTAGCTTTGACACATGCGGGATTTACTCCACAGGCTGATTCAGCTGGCCAAGATAAGAAAAAAAAATTAACAGAAAAAGATGATTTTTTTTTGGTTAGTGTTTTGAACTGGTTTAGCAAAGGGTCCAACATGCAGTAGACCCTGTTCAAGGCATGCAGTGGGATTACATACCTGGGAGAGGGGAGAGAAGAGCAGGAGGAAAAGGGAGAGGGGATGTGGCTCTGCCACAGTGAACTATGGTGGTCCAGCTGTACTGTGCCACTTCATCCTTGGTGACCACAGGGCTGTTGTCACCACAGTTCTCTGCAGAATTTAGCTGGTTATACTATGGCTGCTTTGGCACCTTTCAGCAACTTATCTTCTTTGTTATCTCCCGGTAACATGTAAAGCACATCCAACCATTTTTTTCAGACCCATTTACTCCTAGGCATCGAAACAATTCACTTTCTTAATGACAGTGATTGTTGCTGGGATTTTTTGTCCTCACACTGTCAAATGAAGCTACCTTTGGTGTGTGTTTTGTGAAAATCCATGCCATACCTAGCACACTACCCATATGGAATCTGTCTTTTCGCCTGCAGATGATCCAAGATGACTTGGCAGAGCTTGCAATTCACATGGAGGAGGTAGAGAAGCTTGTTCAGTCAAATACCACACACAGGCATGAAATGAACCAACTTTCATCTGACTCTCAGGCCCTGAAGAGATCACTGGAGGTAACATAAGGAAGTTTTTAGTTGCCTGGGGAGTTGTCAGTTGTCTCTATTTAAAAATATTTTTAAAAATCTTTGAGCATATGACATTACATGCTTTGAGTGACAGATATTTTCATTTCAGGGGAAGAAAGCACTGAATTCTTATGACTTTGATAACTCTTCCAGGATTCTCTGATTATCTCTAATGTGATTTCCCTTGGGGATAGAATGCCATCTGCATAGATTTTATGTCTATATAAACTATTTCTGGAGTGGGCCTGAGATTTCTGACCAAAAGGACTCATATTACCGTGGTGGTGCTTGCACTTCACAGATTACCAGATAGGGCTTTTGTACCAAAGTGTTTGGGGATTTCATGGCTTCGGGACCTACAAGTTAATGAGAGAAAAGTGCTGCAATTGCATAAATACTTGTTTTTTCCTGAGGCATTTTGTAGCTTGCAAACATACCTATAAAATGACCTCCACAGCAATCTCAGAAGAAGAGCTCATAAAGTTACTTTAGTTATGCACTATAAAATTACATATGTTAAAGTGTTGCCTAAACATGCACTGTGGAATTCTAGTTTCAATCTCAATCATCCCATTTATCACTGAACTGGACTTTTGCCAAACAAGTCTGTACAATATTTTCTGATTCAGGGAGTGTAAGATGTATTTGATATTGACTGGGGTACAAAAGCCCCAGACATATATATTCTCTATTCCCTTTCAGCTAAGGAAGGGAGCTATTCTAGTTCTTAATACCCCACCGTGTGGTTGACTACAGGCCTGCAGGAGCTTGGAGGTGTTTTCCACACCACTGATGCTAAAAGGATATGTTTTGTGTCTCTCATTAACAGCTGTTTTTTTCCTTTTTGCCCATGAGGTTCTGAGCCCATCATAGTGTTAGATCCAGTAAAGAAAGTGCTTTTTGTCCGTCTTTAGTTGCTGACATATTTTTATCATTTATAGATGATGATACAGCAGAGTGAAGACCACGTTCAGAAGCATTGGGCATATAATGACAAACTGTCTGACCTCCAGCAGTGGATCTCAGTAACCAGGGAGAAGATTGACTCCTGCCAGGATGCTGATGGAGACCAGAACACCGAGGGCAGGCTGGAAGACCTGGAGGTGAGAAAAGCATCTTAGTTTAAGATGTTAATTATTTACTTTGCAGCATTCAGACTTTAAGAGTGGGGGCTTCTAGTGAGAATTTCCTGGTTTGGGAGATTAATGATGGTGTGTTTCTCCTTCAATAACTATTGGTTGCTGTTGCCTTGCTGCTTTGCCCTGTGTTGTGGGATGTGGGGCCACGTAACAGACAAGAATGGTGAAAAATGACTAAGAAGTGTTGAGATAGATAAAGTATTATCCAAGGATAGGTGGTCTGTTCCTGTCAGGGTGATATCTCTGGACAGTACCTGCCTTTGCCTGTCTGTACTCATCAACACATTGAACATTCCTGCCATGTTAGCTAGCCTTATACTCTTTTGACCTGAGCTGTTCCAAAGCTGCCAGCTTTTCATGCTGCAGCACTTTGCATGCTAAATTCACTCTGGTAGTTTACTTCAGCTGGCGGCTGTTGCCTTCCTATGGGAGACCAAAATCTTTCACAGGAAGGCTACAGAAGGAGGTGCATTGACAGCTTGCACCCTTTAAGTTTTGCCATCAGCTCTTTGACCTCTGTTGGCTCTTTGGAAGAATCCACAGCATATTTTTTTTCCCGCTAGGTATGTTCTAACTAGTGCCAACAGAACCAGCATAGTCCTGGGCTGAGCATGGCCTTCAGTCTGACATAGCCTCTGCTTTACCCAGCATACCTTGGAGTAATTGTAGGGCTGTGCGTTTCAGAGATGGCTCGCTGAGTTTCCAGATAAGGAGATCCAGCTGCACCTTGTGGAAGCTCATGGCCAGCTGGTCATGGAGAATTCTTCTCCAGAAGAGACTGCCCATGTCCAGGCAGAGCTGGATCAGCTGAAGGAGTCGTGGAAATCACTGAAGGAGATGGCAACTGGGTAAGTGTTCATGTAGGTCTTCCTCATGTCCCTTCAAGGGGGTTCTTTTGCTGCAATAAGAACAGACACACTTGAGGCTTTATGCTCTGTGCTGCGAAAGTGAACAGTCATACCATAATGCTAGAAGCAAGATGGGATTTTATTTAATCGTTTATAAACTGAAAATCATTACTTTCAAGAAAACCTTTTTAAGACTGTGAACCAATGTCTGTAAATCTTCCTTTGCCTTGTGTTGTAGTAGGCAGTGTCTTACGACCTGGCTCACTCTTGTACTGCCAGTCTTTGTCAGAAGAAATTTGGCATAGACTGGGTGACTTGTGCTGTTCTGTCTCACCTTCCTGTTCTCCTTGGAGATGCCTCCAGGGAGGGTATATCTGCAATGGGATTTGTGCCTTTTTCAAACCTACAAAAGTTTAAGCAGAGCTAAAAGTCTTCTCTTTATCTGGGAAATGAAGACTTAATTTATTTTGCCTCCACTGTGCAGTGTCAAAATGCTGCTCATATTTGCCAGTCTGTATTAATATTTAATGATGTGCTGCATGTATGATTGTATTCATACATAGTGTCAGAATAGGTACAAAAATTAAATTACAAAATCGAGGAAGGCTTGATTGTGCTGCTTCCTGGAACCAGAAAGAAAGGTATATTACCAGGGTAATGTTTTTATTCCCCTAAATAAAAGAAAACAAAGTACTTGGAAATGTTAGAACTAGAGTCCTGGTGCAGCTTTGAGACACTCCAGTTGGGAATAACTTTAATAGTAACAGTGTTATTAGTAGTAATAATGATATAATAATAACAACAATAGTGCTGTTTCCCCAGAGCTGTCTCCCACAGACCCAGTCAAAATGAGGATGTCTGCTGCATTGATGTCTCTGGTTTTGTGTTTTCAAGCCTCCTCAAAAAGTGGCAGTTAAATAGACCAGTGGCTGATAAGAAGAAGAAAAGAGCATTTGTGGACAGCAGATGGGTGTCTAGACCTGCTTTCCGCCTTTTTGATGTAGATCCCAACCATAAGCAGGTGAGATGGGAACGCTGTGTCTGCCTTCAGCTTCACAAGAAGAATTTCATTGCCTTCATCTGATAGTGTGGGTTACAATGTTGGAGGTTAAGATCTTGCAATCAGGCCTTCAGAGGAAACATCTGACATAACAGTAAGAGCTATTTTGTCCCTGTTGTTCTGTATCCTAGGAGAAGATGGGAGAAGGGCAAAGTACAAGCAGCCACTTGAAGCTCCTACGTGACTTCGAAGAGTGGCTACAAGGAGAAAACACCAAACTGACCAAAATTCTTGCTGGGACTCCATCTTCCACCGAGGAAATTAAGGCACACCAGAGCAAACTTGAGGTTAGTTTTCAGGGAGTGAATGGAGACAAATACTGCAATAAATGCAAATTCTTTCTGAATTAAAAAAACCCAAACAACAACAAAACCCAAACCCACGCCACCAAGTAACCAACAACCCACCACCCCAAAAAACAAACAAAAAAAAAATCCTCAAAGAACAACCTGACAAAAAATTCAGACACTATGCTCTCTGCTTTAAGAGACTCTAGAGTAGCTGAAGCTCAGGAATTTATGACAAGTTTCATCCTTTCTACTAAGAAGGCCAGAGCCAGAGTGGTAGAAGTGAAGGGAGCACCTGGCATCTAGCTGTTGGGCTGGACATTTCCAGTGTGGTATGGCAAAGGTGTTCATTAAAAGAAGCTGATTGTCTGGTATGTGGTCTCACTCTTCCTGTTGAGTATAGCCAAATGCTGTGGCAATGGATGCTGTTAGAAATTAAATACAGAAATAGCTAAGGCTACAGGAGTCCTGCAGGTGAGTTTTTTATCGTTTCAGGCCAAGAAAGCAATATCAAAAACAAATGTGCTATCCCATAACCACTGTTTTTTCAAATACTAATTTAAAAAGTGGGGCCTTCCTGAATCCTGAGTTGCTGCTGACCCTTGTCTTTGCCTGTAGGAGCTTCAGTCTCGTGTGCCTGATGGTCAGTGTCTCTTTGAGGACCTCCTTCACCTTCATCCTGTCCTTGGAAGCTCTGAAGAGCTGGAGGACCTGCGCTACCGATGGATGCTCTACAAATCTAAACTGAGAGAGTCCATGAGTTTGCCGGTAGGTGACAACACACAGCCCACAGCTGCTGAGCTCTGCCATTGCTCTCTCAGGTTGCTTCACATTGCTGGGCTTAATTCAACAGTACACGTGTGTGTGCTAAATGAAGAGTTGTGTGCTTTTTCCCTTTGTAAGCTATGCTCAAAATATTTATTGAAATGGAAGGTTCAAACTGGAATGACAACTGGCAAAGAGTCAGGCAGCTGGGGACTGAGAGGTGTTTGTATGTGCAAATAGTTTGGACAAATGCCTGGTTCTGGGCACATGGATTTCTGCTTTTTGCCCTTTCTCCATACAACATTCTCCATAGAGTTATTTTCTGACAGTTCCTGCAGTAAGAATATATTCACTGTTCATTATTTGTGTTTCCTGCTATGGGACAGAATAGTCAGTGACTGAACTGATTCAAAGTAACTGTGCACAGAAGGACCTAATCACTTTTGGAACGGTCTTTATAGGCTAATGATTTGGGATGAAATAAAGGGGAGGCATTTTAATGCAAAAACCAAATTATTAAAGAAGTTACCGAGTTGTTATATGTAAGGCATGCTAAGGATGGCAGAATTCATCACCATATATAAGATATTCCAGGGCATGCTAAAGGTATTCCCATGTTCTTAGCATAAACATACATAATTATCAATTAATATTTTTCTAGCTTAACTACTCACGCTATCTGAGCAACTTCAAGATACCATAATCAAAGGATTAGAATTTACAGGTTTGCATTTGGTACTTTCTGTATGCAAGTGCTTTCAAAGGTATCTGAACTTGAACACCTAAAATTTGAGGCAATTTAAAATTTTCTGCATTGGGAAACATTGTCTTGAAATCCAAAGCTTATTTAGAACATGAATCCTTTAAAATGAATGGAAGGTAAGCATGACTTCTATTAATAAAGAGCATATTTCTGTGTTTGCCATTGATTGTAATGACTCATGCTTTGTTAACCAATACCTTCTGTAGGCATTAATACAGTCAATAGGTGTCAGTAAAGTCAAAGCTATTGCTGGGAGAACTACTCATCTGATTCAAAGAGTCAAGAGCCTAAAAACATGTCATCTTTCTGCCTAATGTTTGTTAAAAAGCTCATTAAAAAAATCTCCTGCTGGTTCACTCTGTCCAGGTGACCATGAATTGAAAGAGACATCCCCTGTGTGGTGAATACTCATTTATAGGCTCCTCTGGGATCTTAACTTCATGCTTTTTTTTTTTTTTTTTTAAACAGGGTGCTGGATCTTTGGAGGAACCAGACAGATTCAGAAAGGTATGACAGTTTCTTGTTATTAAAATGTTTGACCAGACATTTGCAGAAGATTATTTTAAACTTTTCTAAAGATTCTTGAAATTATTTTGCATATTAAGAGCCACTTTTAAGGAAGCTGTTGATTTTCTCAAGATTTTTAAAGGGAAAAATATTACACAGTTTTTACTCTTGAGCTAGGCTTACTGTATCTCTAGAAGCTAAATATCCATCTCCTGGGAGAGAAAGGGAACTCAGTTTTTATATATCTACATGCTATATGAACTTCATTCATTTTTCAAAAGAGACTAAGGAAGAGCCAGAATATCTCTGTAAAGGATTTCGTGCTTAAGTGCCTAAAATAATTTTGAAAATGGGACTTCTAATTCTTTATACACTTCTGAAAAAAAGTGCTTTGGATCAATCAGCTCACCTTCTTCCTAATGCAGAAAGCCAGAGAAAGTCAAGAGATTTGTCTAATGTTATTAGACTAAATCCTTACTCAAAGCAGCAGAATTCCTCCTGTGATGGATTTTCTTTTTGAAGTGATGACATAAGAAACAGAAGCAGTACAGGAGATGATAAGGAGAAGCTAAAAGAAAACAAAATACTGCCAGTTTCTTATTAAAGCAAGCAGCACTTCTGATCCCATTTTCATAAAGTCAGCACATTTTTCTGTCACAATTTGCTTTGTTTATAGACACTCTTCTACTTTATACTGTCATTTCACTTTCCATTTGTTTTGAGAAGGAACAGAATAAGGCTTTATTTGCCCAACACAAAGGAGACTGGATGAATAATGTGTTGCAGGATCATAATCACATAGTCATTTTAAGATAAATCAAACCCTTGATTTCTCCTGTTGCTACACCTCTGTACAAGAGACCAATATTTAAAGGGTGCAGTACAGTGCACTTCAAGCATGGCCAGAAATCAAGACTTTCCTCATTCTGATGAGATATTCCTCTACTACTCAAATGTCGAGTAGCAGCTCCAGTCTTTATACCTAGAAAATACTGACCAATTTTAAGGCAGTTTTCACACTTTCCTCAATAGTTTTGGCTGCAGTTCAGCCTTCCTGAAAACCCCCAAAGACTTTCTGTTCTTGCCTGTCTGGCTCAGCATTAATTGTTTCATCCAGTAAGGTCACCAGAATTTTTCAGGCTGGAAAAACAGCATGACATTTTAATACTTGGTGTAGAGGCAGCCAAACATTTAGTAGTGCTGCTTTTCCCTAGAAGAGGCTCAAAGGGATATTCCAGAAGGCTGTCCAAGGCAGTCTCTGGTTTCACATTGTTTAGTTGGGTCAAGTTGTTTGTAGGGAAAAACAAAAGCTTTAGGCATAAGCATGTCTCCACTACAGTTTGATGCCATTTTTAATTCATCTGCCTTGCCTGCCTTGGGGTATGTGGTATTTATTCACCCTTAAATTCTCAGAATTAGACTAAAGTCTTCAGTTAATTTTCAAAGATACTGGCTTAACATAATGGCAGGCAGCAAACATTTGTCAATTAGGCCTACAGCAAGAGCACAAAAAAAACCCCACTCTGTGAGTTTTTAATAGCTACTGAACACAAACAAAGAGAAACAGCTCAGGGTGGAAAGGAATGAAGAACTGAAATACCTCATAAGCATGAAGGAAATGGTTCCCATTGCACTAACAAGTGATTTGCAGTTTCCCTTCAGCCAGTACAGATGTTGCTGTAACTTACACCCTCCTTACTTCAGTGAGATTTCGCTGACCTCAGGGCTTTCGTTCTCTGTTTAAACAGTATCTCTACAACAAGAATCCAAGTGCTGTAAGCAGAAGTCTTTTTTTTTTTTCATTCAGGTTTTATCAGGATGTAAGCCAGTGTTGCCACAAGATTTTTGAGCACCACTTAAGAGAGCCAGAAAATAATGTTTATCCCCTTTGGGTGTATTGCTGTTTGGCCTAAGAAAAGAGGAAAATCAGGCCAACTGCAGAATTCTAGGCTATGCCGTTTACTTTAAATTCAGATTTAACACCTAAAATGTGGCTAGAAATGAAAGAAAGATTAAGCAAAATATTTTTGTATGCATGAATATCTTTTCAAAGCTGTGGTAAAGGAAGCCAACTATCTTGAAGAGAACGGCTGATCTCAGGAGTTAGTATCTGCAGGAAGTGCAAATGGCTGCACCACTGTGCTTGCAACAACCAGTGAGTTTGCATAAAATAGGATCGGGTTATCTTTGATTTGTCAGCTCCTTCATGCGCTTGAGTCACACAAAATCAGCAGAAGTGGCAGAAGCTGAGGTATTTTTGGACTGATCTCTGCTTTTTGCAGCACGAGGTCCCTAGTGACTCTCCTTGCCTCTCCTGTTTAGCTGAGAATATTTTGCAGCAGCAGCAGATCAACATGGAGAAGGGGAAGGCCCAGCTGCGATCATTCTCATTCCATTGCCTTCTGATTTTATTCCACTGCTAGCCTACATGGCCAAATGCTGGGCAGAATTGAGCCTGCTCCATGCATGGTAATGTGCTTTTTTTTCTGGTCATTCATCCGTTGCTGAGGACAAGCCCCTGCCACTGGTGCCCTTAGGAGCAGAACAGCCTAATGATTGCGATGTGAGTGACTTCTTGTTGATTAACAAAAAACAGTTGCAGGAAATTGCACTGGCTGCAGCGAATTTTTAGCAGGTGCCAGTGACAGCCAATGTAGATGGGTATTTCTGCAGGGTACCTAGCACACTCAAGAACATAATCAAGCAAGTGCTCAGTAATAACTATGATAAATGTTATTTTCAAAGGTTGGCTCCCAGCTACCTGAAAATATTCTATGAGTATTCTTAGCATAAATACAAAGTCAAAGCCTCATTATTTACAGGTCTAGGTAGCGCTGTTTGATTTATTTTCTCAAGTGCTCAGAGTAATTACACTTCCTTGCTAAACAAATGATCTGGCTTTATTGTTTGTACAAACAAAATAATTAGAATTCATTACATCAGTGGTCAGCTAATTGCTTCCTTTGAGATTCTGCTAAGAGTAATCTCCTGTAACATACAGGCAGAAGGAACAAGTAATTTAATCTTATTTAGGGACACCATTGATCTGGAGTCAATCAAATTAATGCAGTCATTCAGGAAACTGCAAAGCGAGAGCTGCCACAGCTTGCCAGGAAGAAAACAGTAATGTGGTGTGCTCTGCCCAAGTGCAGATATGATGGGAGTTCCTCATGGCAGAAAAGCTCAGCATTGTGTGTTAGTGCCTGTGTTAGTGGTGCCTCTCTATTGAAGGTGTGTGGCCCATTTGTTTTCCTCAAGTCCTGCTAGGTGTTACCCACTTGAAATCTCCTGTACAATTACAGTCTTAGTAAAATGAAAAAGACTCATTAAAAGGTACCTTTTCCCCAGTTTTTGATACCCCTTTTATAGATAAAGATAATATCTCTCCATTATTTTTTTCATCACTCTGCCTGTAAGCCTGGGCTTACCTGTTTTAGGAATTAAACCATGACCCAAACAGGATGAAGGGCAGATTAGCATTAAAAATTAGTAGATAGACTTATTTTTGCCCAATAGTGATGTTTGCTCAGAAGGGAAATTTAGTCAAAAAAAACTAAAAAACCCCACCTCCAGAAAAATCCTGACTGCCCATTCCTAACTCAGACCCACTGTTAAATATGCTGAGCCAGGCAGCAGTATCCCCTTCCTTTTCCAGCAGGCTCACAAGCTTCCCTTCACATTACTGCACCTGTGAGACTCCCTGCCTGTCTGCTCTTATTTCTGTAGGTTTCATGTTGTTTTCCAATTTACAGTGTCCTCAAATGTTAGAAATCTTGGGCTCCTTGTTGTTTATCTGGTCCTGCCACACCTGTGCCCTGCCAATGCTTTCTGCCTGCAGTAGTACTCCTGCAAGGAGGTGACATCCTGCTTCCCAGGACACCTCATTCTTTCTTTTCATGCTCCTGTGGTATTAGTTAGGCATGTGGTTGGTGCTCCCTGCTTTATGTGAAGAGAGGATCCTTTAGTTGCCTGCCATGTTGTGAGCTATTTGCAGATTTTCACCAAGGAGATAGCCTAGAATGGTTTTCTCAGCAGATATAATTTTATGTCCTAACTGAAAGGTAAAGTGAAAGATTTGTTGAGCAATAGCAGAATGCAACCAGTTTTTAGTATATGTCTGAAAAAATGTTTTTAACATAACTGTAAAAGACACTATAAGAAAAACTCTTCTCATCATTACCTCTTATTTTATACCTATTATTTCTTTAAAAATAAGCCATCACATTTTTAATTATTTAAATAAAATGCAGATAATAGTCAAATTATATATAGTGAGTGCTGAAGTTTAAGGAAAGTTTGATCTTGACTTGAGAGAAGTCACTGGCAAAGCTGCTGGAAACATATGTTGTTGATGTGATAAACCATCTTTTGATGTCAGTAACTTCTACAAGTGCCAGAAGGTTTTGTCTTTCTTTCAGTTTTTATTCTTACTATGCTTATTTTAATTAGTTTATTTCAACTTGTAAGGATGAGTAGAAGATGGAAATTGGGAAAAGTTGTTTTACTTCTCTGCCTTCCTGAATAATTATAGAAGACTGAAGTATTTTTCTGCTTGCTTGGATCTGGAGAATTATAGAAATCAGTGCTACTTTAACAGGTCAGGCTGTAGCTCTTGTCCTGGGATGTGCTTCTCCTAGAAACATGTCATGCTGTACATGCACACAGAAGCTAACCTTTATAAACCCGTTTGTGTCCCAGTAGCATATGGCACAGTGCTCAGTTCTAAGTGACTTTGCAGCAGAAATTCTGAAATATCCACCATATGTGGCTGCTGAAACCTCAGATACAAACTGCTGGCTCTTCCTTGTTTTCTGTTTCTTTTAAATGAAGCCTCCATCAAAGATTCTAGATTATCCCCCAGCCATGTTGAGGTGCTTCAGAATCTTCCCTAAGGAAGAAAACAGTATTTAATTTGACTGTATATGCTTATGCACTTCAGAATTGAAAGGAACATTAGGGTTGCAAAGTCAAGCAATCTGAAGATGGAAAATGTCAGAGCTAAAATTGCTTCCATGACTGCAGTTAACCTCTTCAGCATTGTGGTTCATTCTGGTAGCTCTTTATGCAAAGGAGAATGATAAGCACAGGACTCAATGGGGTCCCAGGCCCTCCTTTCTCGTTTCTCACTGCTGGTTGCCTACCCTGGGCAGTGTTTGCTTTTAGGAGAATACAGTTCTGAGCCCAGTGTCTCACTGTCCTTCTGGGGAGGGTACATAACCTCTGATCAACAGAGGCTGATCTTAGTTCCTGCTGTGGTTTATGGGATTGTGCTTTGGCCAAGAGCATGGTGGATACTCAGTTCTGTGATGACAGTAGTATCCAACTCCCCTAAATTATTTCCTTCTTGAAAAGACCAGCTGCGATTTGCAATGTGTTGTTTATCTTGGAGAGGGACACTCATGGCTCTGAGTTGAGAACTGATGAGAAGCCCAGCTCCAAACTATCTCACACTGAGGTACAAAAACCAGTTTGCTTTGGTTTGAGAGAGCAGCCCATGATCCGCCTGGAACTGAATTCTTCTTGTTGTCAATAACCTGCCTCTGTGAGTGACAGCTGAGTAAGTACCCAGTGGGATTTCAAGTGGCAGCAACATGGGGCCTCTCAGAGGTAAAATGCCACTGATAAGGCAGCTGCTTCACCAAAACAAGTGGTGGTGCTTAATACTCCTATCTGGGCATGCTCCTATGCAGGATGAAAGGAATGTATGGCAAGCTGTTGTTTCAGCCTTCCTGGCAGCTCTGTTTATTCTCAGAGGAATAATGAAGTGCTAGAATCCGTACCTATCTAGGTGATCCTTTCCCAGGCCTATCCTTCTTGTTAGGAAGTTCTTCCTCTGTCCCTATTGCTGTAGTTTAAGCCCAATATGTAGTGACCTACCCACTGTGGAGGTAGGCCTAGATTCATCCTGCCTGGGCTTTTAACTTAGGGTTTCACATCATCATTAATTGTGCAGAGAGTGTAGATGATGGTTGACTCTCCATCTCTTCTTGTGGAATGAACTAGGAGCCAGCTTCAAAGCTAACACAAGGGATGTGTTCTTCATGCCAGCTGGAACTCCTTGCTGAAGAACATTGAGGACTCAGTATAGTTTGTGTAGGTTCAAGAGGAAACTGGACAAGTATCTGGAAGAAAGATTCCCTGAATGTTAAACAGATGAACAAGCTCTATCAGGCTCAGGAAACTGCCTGAACTGAAAGTACCTGAAGGCTGAGAATATTAAGGAGAAATTATTTATGCTTGCCTTAGTACCTGTGCATCTGTGCCAACTGCTGTAGAATAGAGGATACTCGGGCTGGGTACAGCCCTGGCACTAAGTGGAATGGCTGCTGGTGTCTGTGTGTAGTGTCTGTAGGACACTAAGGCTTTGGTCTCTTTACCCCTGGGGAGAGCAGGAGTTTTCAGGCAGCAGCGCATTTCTCAGGAAATACTCTGAGGTAAGAGGAATAAATCCAGACTAAATATTTTTTCTCTGCTGGATCACTGAATCAGTGGTGCAGGTATGATTTTTGTCAGGC
Source organism: Monarcha castaneiventris obscurior (assembly GCA_026261815.1). Classification (NCBI taxonomy): domain Eukaryota; kingdom Metazoa; phylum Chordata; class Aves; order Passeriformes; family Monarchidae; genus Monarcha; species Monarcha castaneiventris. Next base: position 14,627,561 of record JAMPIT010000894.1, read on the forward strand.
ACGCTGGTGACATACAAGCAGCAGCAAAACCCTGCTAATGAGGCTGGTCTAAGATGCTATATTGCTCTGCTCTCTGAAATAGCTAGATTAACTGTGTGTTTTCTTATATCCTGGAATGTGGTCAATAGCAAACCGGGGGGGCACTGATTTTTAGTAAAACACTTCAGCAACTTACACAGGAATATTATGTAGCAAGTTCTGAAGTGCTTTTCTGCTGTTTCCCATCCAAGTGATTTTTCATGGTGCGTTTGGTAAGGAGTTATTAACTGCAAACAGATTTAAGTTCTGAGGACTCCCTAGATCTGAACCGATGCTTGTCATTCAAATGCCCCAACATGAATCAAGTACAAATGTGAATGTTCGCAGCCAGTGCAGTTCATTTGGAACAAGCATGCATTTAGCATTACACAAAACACAGCCGTCCACCCCTTGACAGTCCTTGCTTGTCCTGGTATTTTGAGGGAGAAGGGGGAGGACATTTATTCTTGATGGTGAACTTTAAAAGTATATTTTCTTTTTAAATGCCAACCTATTCCTTTTCCATGTGTGTTTCAAAAATGTCTCTGACACTTTGGCTCAATACCCAGGTATTCCAGCTGTTATTCTAAGATGGTGGAAATTAAAATTCTGTTGACTTCACTGGAGTTTTGCCAGTTTTTCTCAGAGGAAGATTTGATTTCAGAATATTTAGTGGAGCCTAGATCTGACACATGCACTGCAGGCACTATGGGTGCTGGGTAGTAGCTGTACTGATGCCAGGAACTGGAGTGATTGGGGAAGGGAAATTCCACTGTGTAGCAAGGGTTGTGGTTCCAACCTTCTCATCTTTCTCATCATCAACCTTCCATCTCATATGGAAATGATATATTCAAACTGTCTCTTGCAAAGGTGGAACTGTGTTAGACTGTCCTTTTCTAACCCAGAATGATGTGCTAAAGGGTTGGAAGTGTGGTGCTGACTCCAGGACCCCGATCACTTTGAGTCCACTAGAGCACAGGTTTGAACCTTGGCCTCCTGAATTTCTTGTTGGTGCCACAATCTCAGGTCACCACAGCCTGAAAGCATCTTTTTCACATCACAGATCTAAAAAAATATCTTGACTTAGTAAAATTGAAGTGCTGTTTTTTCATACTCAGAAAGGAAGCCAGTGCCTCAAATTTTCCATGCTTTTTTCAGATGTATCATCTTTCTCGTCAAAAGTTACTGTGTCTCCTTCAAATTTTTTTATCCTTTAACACATCTCGTAGTACTACCACAAAAAAAAAAAGATATAAAAGAAGAAATCACCAATTGTTCCAGCAAGCACAATGGAACTAATGTAGGTTTCATGTCACAACAACTTGGGCATATAAGTAATGAATCCATTTGTAAGATACCTGCTGACCTCCAAAGGCAAGTAGTTCCTGATCCTGACTTTATTTAGTTGTGCCTGTGCATAATCCCACTGCAGACACTGAAATTAATGGTAAATCTCCTATGGATTTCAGTGTGTGCAGGTTGAGGCCCTCATTTATTAAGGGTTTATCATTGCAAATTTGGTGAAAACACCAAACCTTCAGAGCTCCTGTGGGCCTCATTTTCAGTCCTGCAGAGATATCGTAATGCCATGTTTGCAATAGCTGAGTCATTCCCATGACAACAAATGGAGTCAGAAATACAAGATTCTGACCTTGCTGTGTGATCAAACAAAACAGAGAAGCTGGGCATCAAAGACAAAAGTTAATTGAACACAAATACCTATAAACCCAGCAAGCAAGTAGAGGAGAAGCAGCAGATAAAGACAAAATATTTCTCATTCTCTGAAGTTCTGCCCCAAGGTAAATGTCCCTTCACAGATTTTTCTAATGCTAGGATCTGCTGTGGTTAGCCTGAGTATCCTTCTCTGCAGAAAGCTCCAAGGAGAGCAAATGAGAGCTTGTTAATAAATCCATGCTGCATTAATTCTTTCTGGAGGATGAGCTATGAAAAGCAATACTATTTTACTGCATCTTCCAGGGTATCTAAAAGCAAGGCACTTTGAGAAATGGGATGAGATTGAAATGTTATTTGAGTTGCATTAATAGTCTTTGCTATAGAAGTCAAGGCAGAGTCAGTGAACTGCTCTGAATCAAATGCTGCATTAGTAAAAGAATTAGGGTAGGAAAAACATCAGTGGTTAACTGGCACTGTGGTCATCATAGGAAACCAGCGACAGGCTTGAGTGACCATCAGACATCTGCTCCCTGGGCTGTGGCAGGAACACAGACAAGGCACAACTGGAAAAGCCCACATTTCCCACCAGTTCATAGGCAGAAAGACATAACAGGGAAGAGACATGTTGCAGCTGGCCTGGCAACGAAACAATAGTTTCAGATTGAAGTAGCTTTCAAAACCAATTCCAAAGGATTGACAGCAGTAAAACAAAAGTTTTAGATGTTGCTAGGAAGACTGGTGGTCCTCACAACCGTGTCAGTGAAAGATAGGTTTCTAAGTCCCCGTTTGAGTTTGTGAGAACATTTTTGAGGATTCCAGTCGTAGTGAACTGTTGAACAGGACCCTACCCCTTAACAACATCAGCATTAAGACTTGCTGTGCCTCAGTGGTAGGACAAAGAGCATGGTTTGAATTGTCCCAATGCAGAGTTAACTCAAATCAGATCTTCCACTGACAGAACTACACCTGTTAATATGTAGAAATAAACATGCTCATGGCTTCTGGAACCTGGCAAGGGTCTTTTGCCTTATAGATAGGGCACTGATAAATGTATTTGTCATATTGCTGTATATTATGGATGCAATGAAGAATTAAGACTGAGAAATCCCTATCAAAGAAAACACAGCTGTGAATGCACCAAGAAGTGGCTGTTTCATGGCATTACAGAGACAAGCCCAGAGAGCTCACACCAAGAGTTGTGGCTGCTGCTCTTGTGCATGATGGATTTAGCATTGACTGTTAACACAGAAGACCCTCCAGGTTTTGTTCAGCCCATAGGCAGATGAAATCCGGGGGGAAGAAGCATTTCAGGTCTGGACTAGAGAAGTCTCATTAGTACAGCTACTTGTGCCTTGTACTTTGAGAACAGAAGGAGCAGATGACTTCTGCAAGGCAGCCAGTTTGGTGAAGCTTTGATTTTGTGGGTAAATGATTGCTGTACCCAGGGAACTTGCCCAGAGTCAGTCCCACTCACACCCTGGCATGTACACTTTATCTGCTGACAGTTCCAGGGTCCAGGGATCTGAGTTTTCCTTGGCCACAGCAAGCAAATTACAACCCAGATACTGTGGGCCAGAAATGATAGAGCAAGCAGCTCTGCTGCCTCTACATCTGCCTGACACAATAATTACATCCATCAGCCATTCAATATAATGGAAGCAAACCAACTACAACAGAAGGATTTTGCAGCACAACTGTCTCGCTGTGTATAACTGCAGCTGTATATTTACCTTTGTAATTAATTCTGTAAGCATTTATATGGAGTTACAAGGGACTGAGTAATTTGGAAAGCAGTGGAAGAGATCATTAAAAATAGCAAAAGGCATAATCACTTTCTTCTACCATCAATCTCCTCCTTATCTTCTCTGCTGATGTTCCCCATGGACTATTCATGGTGGTGCTAGAGTGGGACAAAGGCGTTGCCTGTTAAGCACCCTGTAGTGGGCAGAAGCCCTTATTTTGCTGCAGGACTGACATTGCCTGTGATTTGAATGCAATAAATTAACTTCCTTTTGTGAAAAACGTGGGTCCCACTTCAGTGGAGGTTCTGTGCTGACATTTATGATGTAGGCTGGTGCATTAAGCACTGCATTTATGCTCATTGTATAAATCCTTGTTTGATGAAATAAGTGGGTTATTGAGCCCTTTTTATCAGAATTCTTTCCAAGAGAGTTGATTTTTTTTTTTTGAAGCTCACACAGTTCAGCTCATTGGCAGGAGTTACCCAGGAGTCTTGCCAGTGGAAATCTTCCTTCTTAATTAATCTTTTCTGAATTCTGTAGCCCTAAATGTATTCTTTCCTGGTCATGCTAAAGCAGATTAAATTTATGAGGTTAACTGAGCTACTCTAGGTTTGCACCAGCACAAACAAAGGTGTAATGGGACTCCTTTTTGTGTCTCCCACCTCCACAGAAATAGATGAGACTTTAATGTCTCCTTCACTATCAGTGTTGTGTTTCTCTCATTCTTTTGCATCACATAAAGTTCTAAGCTGGGCCTGATAAGGTATAAGGTATACCGAGGCAGGCTGCACTGTGGGGCCTTTTTTCTGACCTCTGGTCTTGTATACCCCAAAGCCAAAGCATGGTGCTGCAGGGCAGATGACTGGGAGCTGGATGAGCTGCAAACAAAGCTCCTTTCTGCTGATGGAGAGCAGAAGCTGTTCCTCTCTTCCAGGCACCAGCACTCTCATTTTACTGACTGGAGAGTAGCAAACACAGACCTTCTGTGCCTTATGGTGGCAGTGAGGGGACCAGCTGGGCGTGAGCATTTCTAACCACCACTGGACTTGGAGGCAGTCATTTCCTTCTAGAAAGTCAGCAGTGTTTTCCTTCTAGAAGAGAACAGTTTGCAGCAGTGAATTCTTGAAAATAGAGAATTCTCTTAAAAGACCTAATTTAACTTCAGTGTGCCCAGCACTGGCTGGATCCTAGGCCAAGGACCACAGGGGCTGTTCTGACCCTGTCCCTGGCAGCTGGGTGTGTTTGAAACAGACGTCCCCAGTAATTCGTTGTGCTGAGTTGCTGTTTGCTTTGTGTGTTTCAGAAGCGCCCCGGAGGCGTGTGCTCGTACCTGCATCGCGTGTGCCGGGCAGCGCTGCCCCTGCAGCTGCTCCTCTTGCTCCTGCTGCTCCTGGCCTTCCTGCTGCCCCTGGCAGAAGAGACCCGCAGCTGCACACTGGCCAACAACTTCGCTCGCTCCTTCAAGCTGATGCTGAGATACGAGGGCCCACCTCCAACGTAACTTCTTGGCACGGCACGAGGTGACTGGCAGAAGTGCAGACTCTTTGTTTTTAATTGCAGCTATTGCTGATTTTAGGGCTTCTAACACAGCCATCATATCAACTGGATAGATCACATAATTGCAACATAAGATTAATCCGCTTTAATCAGGTATTTGAGCAAAATTACTATTTTTACAATTTTTTTACTATTGTATTTATAATATGTATATAGAGATTGTGTATGTATGTACATATATATATATATATAAATATGCATATCTGTGGTCAAACTAACAACCACCATCCACTCATCCACTGTTTAAGGACAATTCTGCAATGTTTCTGCTGTCTTTCAGCAACCAGTACTGAAGGATGGTGTTGTTGTGGGATCTTCTGGGTGATTTTTATCAGATTCTTGTTTGAACTGAAGTCAGAGCAAGTATGACAACATGTGGTCATGCACCAGAGTGTAAACTGGAGAGTAGGCACGGTAGAATCATGTTTGAATAGAGTGGTTGACATTCAGCTCAAGGAAGATTTGGACCATTCTCTTTGAAATCTTGAGCTGCTTTTTCAGTATATGGATACAGGGATGGCAGAAGCTAATAGAAATGTTTCTACTGACTTCAGTAGAAGTGGGGGTGGACCTCCACTTGTTCTTATTTTTTACCAGATTTCTTTTCCAATTACTGTATTCTCCAGCCCACCTGAATCAGGAGAGGTGGAATACAGTAGGAAGAAAGCTAGGGGAAAAAAAAAGAATATATTTTTTTAGCATCTCTTTAGTAGGAGAACTTTTAAAATCAGGTCATAATTTTCCGAACAAATTTATGAGCGCTGAACAAAACCTTGTATCACCAATCTTGTCTATAAAAAAGAGTGGGTTGTTTGTTAGGCTTTTTGTGTTTGTGGGGTTTTGTGGTTTGGTTTGTTGGTTTTTTTACTGTATAAAGGGGCATTTGGTAATGGATCATAAAGCCTGAACAGTGGGATGCAGCCTAGTTCAGTGTCAGGAAAGCAAAAGTTGGAAGTACTTTAAAAATACCACCCTGGAAACAAGATTCCTACCTAGGATGCTTTTATATTGATGGTTTATTGAAATTATGTACACTGATTGTATCAAAGACAGTCAAGCATGTAGTATAAACTCTAAAATGATGACAACTTGTCATTTATTTACCTAACCCTATGCCTGATTAATCAAATTTTTGAATGTACATTTTAACATTGCCTTTTAATATAAAAGCGATTCTCACTTCAGAGCGATGAAGCCATTCTTAGTGGTGTTTTACATAATCGATTCCTGAGAGAAAAGGTAATTTCTAAACATTTGTGCCATTTCTGAGAGCTATCCCTTATTGTTTCATGTTTTTTAGCTACAGTAGTAATCATGAAAAAAAATTAACAGAAGAAACAGTTACTTTCCTTCTCCTGGCTATGTTGCAGGAGGAACTTCTCTTCTGCATATCAGCATGGGATATTTGGGGTTTTCTTCCAAATAAGGTCTAAAATAATAAAGTAGCTGAGAGACTGAAGGAGGAAGTCACTTATTTAACAAAATCATTCAAGTTCTGTTAAAGAAGCAAACTTGTGTAGAATTGGGAGGCATAACAGCACAGAGCTGAATTTAGGCACAGAATTAGGAAAACAGGCAGTGTGAAAGAGGAGCAGCTAGACATAGAGAGGAGAGGTGTCCATCAATTTGTAAAACCTTAGAAAGGGAGTCACAATTAACACAGAGGACAAGAGTACAGGCTCTACAGAGGAAAAAAATCTCAGGATCTTTTTGGTTCCCCCTCCCTGCTACAGTATTGGTTCTATTGCATATTAAACAGCTTTTCTTCAGTTTTGAAGGTTTACAATGGGTTGAGTAACAGGGCTTCTACCAGTGTTCTGAGGAGACACTTCTACCACCAGGACTCTATCACTGTGTTCCTAATAGTGCTTCTGACTACACTGGGTTTGCTAGTGTTGGATTAAAATGCCAAAATTCTGCTAAAAGTGTAAAGAAGAGTGGAAACTAAAGGAGAGAGCAGAGATGATGAAGGGATCAGTCAAAGTGCAAGGGGAGCACGAGCAGGAGCTGAGCTGGTGTGAGTTAAAAACCTGACTGTCAGGAGGCAGTAGGAGAGCTCTGAGAACAGGCAGAAGGGACTGGGAGCAGAAAGGTGAGCAAAGTCCCTGTGTGCTGAGCAGTAAGACATTCCAGTTGGGGAAGTGAAGGAAGGCCTGTGATTTCTTTCATGAGGAAGCCAGATGGAGAGGGTGAGAGTGGCTATAATTTGTCAGAGAATGGGGCAAATTAATTCCTTCTTTGCAGCCATTCTTTCTGGGGGCAGAGGACATACCTTCTCCTCTCCTGATTAGCTGTGCAGGTGCCATGCACATTCCCCTAAAAATTGCTGTCAGCCCTGGGGAAAGAAACCCCTGTGGCTGCCCAGCAAGGAGTTAATCATCACACACATCTCCATCTCAAATTAAATCTTCCTTTAGAAAAGAAGTGTGGGGGAAGAGGGCCAGTAACAAAACCTGCTCTGTGTAGTCGTGGATGTGTGTAGGTGTGCACACACCTTTCTGTGACGTGGCTACATCGCAGTTCTCTGGGTTTTGCTGAGCTGTTCCAGGTGATGAAGGTAAAGTACCAGTGAGAAAGTAAAAATAACGAGGAATAATAAAGCTGCAAATGGAAGGCAATAGGGAGATAAAAAAGCTTTTCTATGAAAGCACAAAATCTCACATCAGATTTCTTTCTGCCGAGCCTTTCTGATCAGGGTGATTTGTATGGGTTCACAAATGCATTTGACACCATGGGAGTGTGTAAAAAAAAATTCTGTGAGAAAAGATTTCTGCATAGAGGATCTTAAGAGAACAACTGCATCATCACCTGATGTTTCAGTGTTGTGGCAGGTTTAAAAAAATAAAAAACCAAACAACTAAATTAGAAACACACTTTTGCTGCTGGGTTTGCAATCAATTTATTCTGTAAGTCCCCTGTCTGTAATCTTGGAAAGTTTTGCTTTAAATCTCAGTCAATCCATTCTCATTAACTTAACTAATCTGAATATCTTATAGAAGTGATGAATATTTCTACTTCTTTGCAATGAAAACTATCCAAAGCACAGGACTTTAATGTTCATACCAGTGAAAACAATTTAAGTCTTCCATAATGTCATTTACCTCACCTGTCCAAGGCAGGTGTGGGATTTTTCTGGCAAAGAAAGAAGTAAAAAACCCACAAAAGTAGACTTGAGATGTAAATGCAAAATTCACTTTTTTTTATTCTCTTGTGGGTTTTTTTCTGAAAAGCTCATGATACTGATTCCTGGAAGTGTGTGTAAATATTAATCAAGTCAGTAATTGGAATAATGAAAACAAACTGCCCAGTTCAGCTTCCAGGAAACTGTACAAAGCTCGGATTCCTCAAAACACAAACTAAATCATATTGTTTCCAAATCAGTCCTTAAAATCTTCAGCATGGTTCCTCATCTTTGCACACAGATTATTTGGTGGTTATATGCTCACTTTTGTGCCTATAAAATCCCCAGCTCATACATCTCTGACATCCAGATGTAACTGAGATCTATTGTAGCTTAGGTTCAGACTGGGGCCACTGCCTTAAGCCTTCCCTTGCCAAAACCTGGGATGCACAGAACCTATGATGTGTCTGCAGCTGCAGACTTGCACCATTTTGCCCCAGTCCAGATGCAGCCACTGTCAAAGGGTGCTAAAACCCTCTAAAATGGGTCGAATATGTTTGAGGCTGTGAATTGTTTGTGCACCTAGCCTATACTCCATGCAGACACCCAGCCTGTTCACAGCTCTCTGTCCGAGCTCTTGCCTGTGCTCTTGGACCCAGGAGGTGGTTGAGCACATTAATGACCCTGCAGTGCTGAAGGCAAAATCCTGCACTCCATTGCCCACGTGTTACAGTAAGACGTTGCCCAAAGGCACATTTCATACCCAAACTTTGGCATGAAAGCAAGCCTCATTTGTAAACTGTAATTGATTTTGAAGCCTGATGCTTTCCAGAGAATTTTCCATGACAGCAGTACATTGAGGTAGAAAATTGCTATTGTGCCCCATGTCTATTAACAGCCCTTTCTCTGATTCCAGCCAACAATTTAAATGGTATTAAATATTATTTGTATATGCCCTCTCCAGAAATCACTGTATGAAAAACATGCTCTGTTCTAAGCACATACATTACAAATGTTTTATTCCTCTGCTAGCACTGAATCTCCAGAGCAGTCATTATTTCTATCAAGTGCTACTTTATTTGTACTGACTGAGATACTTAGAAAACTCAAACATTTGAAGCTGTAAATAAAGCTACTAGGCTAACTAATAAAACCACCTAGTGATCACTGAATAATTTGGAGAGCTTTTAGAATGGCTTTATGCTTCTCATTAATCCCTTTTGTTGGAGTAGTTGTAGACCTCGGAGAGAAGAAATGTCTCCCAAAAAATGGCCATTGCTAGATAGACAGGTGGTGATCTCTGCACATCAGAAGAAATAGTATTTTCCCTTTAGTTGCTCTAGACCTCAGGAGTTTGCTACATCTGATCTCCTCTTCAATATTAAATAGAGAATGTTTTACTTTGATGTGTGTGTATACACATCTCATTAGCACTAAAGAGATTTGAAGAGCGGGTTCATGTATAATAATTCTTTTAACGTGTCGACAAGAGAGTACATTGTCCTCTTTTCTTCAGGAAAAAACCCAAAACTGCTGTGTGACAGAGATTCCCAGAGCAAAGAAAGCCTTTTGGAGTAACTAAAGATTACAGACTGGAACTAAATTATCCACCATAGGAAACTGGAAAAATAATTTTGCCTTTCAAGAAAGGCTAGTATAAAACCTACAATAAACATGTCTTTGCCAGGCATCATAGATGTCTTTCAAGTCATAGGTTATGTACCCAGCTGGCTGTAAGAGCTGCTTTTGGAGACTTTACTACCCCTCAGACAGTATCATTTCCTAGTTTGCTGCTGAAAACACGTTTGCCCAGAGAACCTATATCAGCTTCTTTGAGAATTGCTGGGGGCTGTTGAGGATATTCTTAGCAGTTCCCAGATCATTGACCTGCTCTGAGCTATTACAAGTTTATTGCATTAATTTATCTGTCAGCTGTTGGCAACTCTCAGAAACCAGTTTATTAAAATACTAAAGATAGTATTTCTGGTGCAGGCAACATGATTCATTGAGAAACCAGTCATTACTTTTTCCATATTTAAAAAAAGATATCTATTGGTTACACTGGAATATAAACAGGTTAGTTGTAGGTGTTGGGTAACTGCAGCATGTTTTAGGCACAAGGTATTTGACTTGTACATGTCTTTTTAAGAATTGTGGGATCATTTTGCACTTGTTAAATGGTAAAACAAAACAAACAAAACAAAGATTCTTGAATTAAAGAAAAAAACAAAACAAAACAACAAAGCAGGATGGAATAATCTGTTATACAGTTGCTTTTTTTATTATGTCTTTTCTATCAAAATTAAAATATGAATATGTGTCTACCAGAGAGTTATCATTAGATCTGGAAAACAAGGAATATATATCAAGAATATACCAGTTCAAACTGTAGCCTGAATGGCACTCCTGTTCCCTAACCTGCTTCAGCAGTTGCCAGATTTTACATCATTGTACCTGTGAGATAACAGCCCTTCTCCTGGTAAAGTGTGGGTAAGGTGAAACTGCACAGCTTAAGGTGCAGCATCCCAGTGGAAGCAGCAGGAGACATTAGGTCCTCAAAAGGCAGCCTGATATCTCAGTGCAGGAGGGGAACATGTAGGTCTGGCATAATGAGAGCAGTGCAGGACTAATGACACAGGAACAAGGGCTTGCCATCCTGCTCTGCCAGAAAAAATTTTGACAGCGGCCATCAGCACTGTTCAGTTTCATGTCCCTGACTGTGGAAGGAGGCTCCCCTCGGGGTGATTCACTCAAGCTGAGATTTGAGCCCTGGAAGTGGGTTTTTTTGTCTTTTTCTTTTCATTAAATATAGAAGAAACTGCTAAATTAAAACGGCTCAGTGACAGGTTAATGGTAGGTGGTGGGTGCTGATGCTCCAGGAAAAGATACAGGAAATGCTATTATACATAGAAAGCTAGTTATGATGGTCTCTGTTCAATCCTCAGGAGGCAGAAATGCAATGTAGAACTGAAGTGGGAGTTTTTCTGTTCCTTTTCAAGTAAATGTCAGGTGTTGTCTTTAGTCTTCTAGATTTTGAGGGCAAGCCTATTCAGTGCCTTACTGAAGGCTAGTGGCTTTCTGGCTTCAGAGCCATCAGCAAGTTCCACAATATTCCAAGCTGTGTGAAAAAGGTATTCCCCTGAACTGATTTCGGATGAGAAATTTTTTGGGGAGAGGGGATGATTTGATCTTCCTTCTTTTGGCCACTTTGTGTTAAATCCAAGGAAGCAGAAAGACCAGCACTACCCTTTCCAGGCCATGTTTTGTCTTTCCTTTTTTTATGAGAGCAGAGGAGATTTGGCTTTGTTCCCTTTCCAAAGTAAATTATCCCAGTCTTTTATTCTTATTTTCCTGTTGCAGTTCTTCCATAGCCTAGGTCATTCCTGTCACCTCAAGTGTTTCCAGTGTCAGTTCTTCCTCAATACCTGGAGCAAAAAATCTGGTCCAGTTTCAATAAGTTTAAAATTAAGTAATTTCTTCCCCCATTGCAGTTTCTCCTGCATATGCTCTGTTTCTGCTGTCCCCTGTGTCAATCCAGCTTTCATCACTATCTGGGGGGGACTCTAGTCCTGGCCAGCCATCTCTTCCAAGTCTCCTGGCCATGTCCTGCCTTCATCTGCCTTCAGTTATGGCTCAGAGACTGCCCGTAATATTCACATCCACAGACAGGAGTGTAAGGGTGTCACTTAACAAAAAATTATTAATAATGAAAGCCTCGCCATTAGCATTGTTCATGGCCTGCCCAGAGCCTTTTTCTCTTCTCCTCTCTAAGCAGGTTTTGATGTGTAATCCAATTACTGTGTGCAGAAAATTGCCCCTCAGTCAGCGCAGAGGGCTGGTGGTTCAGCTGCAGTTCTGTTATCCTCGCTTTGTCACTGCTGGGGTAAGAGCTCCCAGGTGCTGCTCAGCCAGGGTCTGTGCCCTTGAGCTGCCAGGAGTGTTCCACTGTCGTTGTTATACACCCTAAATAAGCCAGAACCCTCTTTTCTGACCTGGGGAAAAAAAAAAAAAAAGAAAGAAAACTAAAATGATCGCTTTTAACAAACTGATTTCACAACCCATTTATCAAGCCCTCTAGCAAGCCATTTATTTTAGCTCCTTTTTGCTCCATGAAAAGCTGTGTGTTAAAAGGGAGAGGTGAATTTGGAGAGCAGTGCCACTGCCCTGAGCAGCGCTGTGCTGGGAGGCCTCCCGCTGGAACTCAGGGGTCGGAGCTGTTATTTCTCCTGAAGTGACTCCCACCTTCAAAATCAAATTATTTCTATTGTCAAGTCTAATAAGCATTGAACACCACAGACTTTGTTTCACTGCAGATATGAATGAATGCCTCTGAACGGTACTTTCCATTGCCATGAAATATATATATATATGTATGTATGTGTGTATATCTCTAATGGGGAGCATAATTATTGTTCTGCTTAAAGAAAGGTGACATTCCACTTCAATGTAACTTTCAAGTGCAGCTTTTAAGAGAAACTGTGTCTTAAAGGGAAGCTGGAAGAGTTTAGAGGTACATGTTTTAATGAGCTTTAATGAGATTTAATAAGCTTTGAGTTTGGGTTTCTCTAGGGCAAAAAGCACCCAAGATGATTTTTCCATCACATTCCGAGATCAAACCCTGTAGGAATTTAACCTGGGAGGCATTGCTTGAACACTGGCAGTTCCTGAAGGTATTTGGATGTTGCATGTGCTAAGTGTGTGTCTGTCCTCAAACACCAGCCTCCATTTCATACATGGGCTTGACTGGAAAGCAAAAGACACACCTTTGTCTTGCTCCAAGACCCTGATGGTAATTTTTGCCTCAGTAGATGTTTTCCTTTTGATCAGCGTGACTCTTTCCATTTTTTTTCCCCTTTTAATTTGTGTTCCAGGAGGGCAAACTGCATCTGCCCAGCCTCAGAGCTTCCCTTCCAGCACCATACCTTCTTCTCATTTGTTTACTCGACTGTACTGGACCACTGTGAAGCAATTACACAAGCAATAATGTGGGTGTTGCATTTTTCTGTCACTGCCTTTCATAAGACATAACTCTCCATTGACACTGAAAAGTGGTAGGAGACCTAGAAGCTGCATTCTTGTTTACTGGCAATATAACCCATGTCCAGTGCTCCCACAGAGGACCTGTCCTCACTCCTCAGAGAAGTGGGCTGTCTCGAGCCCAATTTAATTCACAAGCCTGGATTTTAAACAGTTTTGGATCCCTTCACCAACGCTCCATCAATCTTGCTTCCATTAGTTTTGTGCTTTTGTTTAGTTTCAAACTAGAAGAAAATTTAAAGAAATGTGCTAAGACTCCCATATAGGGTGAATAAATATCCCGTATATTTCACAAAAATTGCAACAAAATGAAGGGATTTGCTCTCACATTGAACAGAATTAATAAGAAGTTCTAACTGATAAATTAAATAGTTATTAAGAACAGCCTGCAGCAAAGTCTCTGCAATCAAACTGTTCTCTGCTTTTAATTTAAAAATCAGCAAATACTGAGGTACATTTTGCCACGTTCTTTTAGAAGTGACCTGAAACTAAAATGTGTATTCTCCTTAACAGGAGGTTTATTGATGTGAATCTAAATTTCATCAGCATGTCCCATGTTAGATCACCTGCCTCTGGGTACAAGGAAAACCAAAGGCTGTTCACAAGAGAAACTCATGTTATGAATGGTTTTAAAATTCTTCAGTGCTCCTATCCACTTCCAAATGTCAGTAATGGGGAGGATCAGAAACCTTCCTGTGAACCCTGTCATTCTGCATGTTGAAATCCTGGCTTGAGTTCAGGTCTCCACCTCAGCTTCTTGTAAATGTTAATATTCAAGTAGAACAAAAACCTTAGAGGCAATTACAGCATGAACATCTCTTCTTGTTTATGTATAGTAGCTGATAGCAAAGTCTGCAATAATAATCTGTGTTTATACATGTGCTGTTCAATGTAACAGTTGGGTACAAAATACCTTTTAACTGTCACAAGAAAATAACTGGATTGATGTCACTTTTTGCTTGTATGAATATAATTATTTGCCTTGCGGGGACCAGTTCCACTTTTGTCATGTTATTTATGATTTTTAAATACAATTGTGATAAATTAGGCTCATTTCTAAGGTAAACAATACTGGAGCCAAGCAGCTGTCTCTGTACATGTGCATGTCATCACAGCTGATACAAAGTCCAAGTCAGACTCTTTGTCTTGCTTGGACCTTTCTTTAACCTTTCAGGCTTATTCAGGGAAATGCGGACCTCTCTATTTTCTTATTAAAAATATGGCTTTGTGAAAAGCTGAACTTATTTTTTAAATCCTTTCTTTTCTGGTTCGGAAAGACTGTAACAATCATATTTTTCTAAACTGCCTATTCCTTGTGTTGGGAAATTATATAGAGATATATATTTTGCTCTACAGATTTCCATGTACTTTTGGAATGCTTTGTTTTCATAGATAAATCCTCCTATTTCCTAGAATTAGCTCAAAAAGCTGTAAGCTTCTGTATACTGACTTTGTGAAATTCTATAAAAATGCAGCTGCATAAAAAGACTGACTTTGTTTCTATGTAAATTGTTAGAGTAAGTCATCCTTAGTGTTATGCCACGCAAGATGTACAGAAAGAAACCAGGTCATTGTTTTGAAAGGCTGGACAGCATTATGTCACACTTCCTAAAAAGTCCCAACTGAAAGTCAGGAGAGTTGATGCTAGAAATGGTACCATTTTGGGCCCTGAGTCTGTAGTTTTTTCACACTGTTTAGAACCGTATTTCAAAATTAGTCCTATGAAACTTCATGAGAAATATTAAAAATAAGAATGTGTGGTGTGTGAATAGCTATGATAGAATAAGGACCTTTTTTAATGAACAGGGCCTTTTAAGTAGTTAAGAAGCTATGTTTTGAGTATTTCAGGACAACTTCTTGCATTCTCTTCTGAACTGTGGATGCCTCCTGTGTATTGTGCATTTATTCCATAGCTGAAATGCCAGATTAAATTGATTAAAGCCCCATGAGCAGATGAACATAATAGAAGGCTGCAGTGAAATATTGCAGAAAATGGCCTGATTTCATTCTTCAGAGCAATAGTTACTTTAACTCACAGCCTTGGCTTCTTTGCACCTGTGAAGCAGAGGCCCTTGTTTTGTACCTCAGCTGTGGTGTAACATGGAAGGATTTCTGCTCTCTGCTTGGAAAATACTGTCTATTCCTCATTCTTGTCAAAGCATAATATTTTCTCAAGTAAAAAAATCTGATTCTTCAAGACTTGTCCGGGAGTTAAGGGGCAGCTGGAACCTTCTGTGATCCAGCCATGTTATTCCAAAAGTTTATCCCTCAATGACAAAGAAAATATGATGTGACTTTGCTGTTTGCAAGTAGGATCAAGAGACCGGAAATTCATCACCCCAAGCCCTTGCCTTGTCACTGTTCTGTGATGCTCCACTGTTACCAATGAACTGTGTTGAATTGGATCATGAAATCAGAATATTTTATTGCATGTGTCCTTTTTTGAAATGAAAATATAATTGTATTAGATGTTGCAGTTATAATGCAGTAAATAAACACGTGCATTTCTTTTTAAGGACTTTTAGATTATTTTGTGTGGTGGTTACACATTTTTGCTGTGCTTGTTTCTTACCATCAGAGTATTTGGGCTGACCTAGAAAAAAACAGAACAAGTGAAGCAAGAATAAAATTTGCTGCTGCCTGCCTCTCTGCTCAGGTATCACTGGAAGATGGCTGTGCTAAATGTAGCCACTTTATTCTAGTCCTTTGAGATTGAATAGAAAATGTCTTTTTTTTTGTAAGTTATTTAAATAGAAATCTACTGGACCTGAAGAAAATATGAATTTGCTAAACCATATTATGATTCAGTATGATTTCTTATGGCGCTGGCCCCTGACACTCCCTGTGGGGTTCTCCTCACTCCCAAAGTTGGTAAAACAAAGGGGAGTTCTTTTGAGAACCTCGGGTTGGAAGTTAACACCAATCACATGTAGTGAGCAAGCAGTTTATTGGTGTAACCAGCGCTGATCTCTCTGAAGCGCAATCACTGCAGTGTGTTTGGATGCACAACTCTCATTAGCATCCAGGTAATTGCTGATTTCTTTCCCGAGTCTTTATAAGACAAAGTCTGCCAGTATCCCTGATATCAAAGGGCTCCACAGGCAGTTATTTCTGGACAAGTAGAAAACCACTACAACTTTTTGGTGAACCTGTGGGTTAGGTTCCCTGTTGCTTTATGAACACACTGGGCTTTATGCAGGTCTTTGACTTCTCCCAGGTATTTGGACCATGTGATCTTCTGCCTTCCTATGAACTGTCTCCTGCTAAGCCCCCAAAAGTACAAATGCAGACACTTCAGCTGATCATAGCTGTGTCAAGGCTGGAGCAGCAGCCCGAATGCCTCCCAGGAGGGAAGGGGGTAAAACAAGCCCAGGGCTGTAGGAGCAGCAGACTGTCATGGTGGGACAGTCACATTCCCATTAGGGCTACAATTGGTGCACAAAAGAAATTTCTGTTTTTACAGGTTTTTGGTTTTCCTTTGCAGTGCATTTTTTCATCTGGCAGTTTGTTTTTTGTGGAGCCAGAAAGTAGGCTGCTTTGTGTATATTTGCTGGTTCTTCTGGAACCAGAAAAAAACTTGGGGCTTCATTTTGTCCCAGACACTGTACAGAAACCAGGAAAGACCTTTGTCCAGCAGAGAGGAAAAAGGCCTATGAACAGATAAAATAGCTCATGCTTGTTTGGGGAATGGATATTTTGTTGACCAGGTTCATCCTGCAAACAACTCTACGGCTGATTGGTGGGAGTTGGGATAGTCAACAAGAATTATTATAAACACTTTTAGGGGACAATGAAATACTCCAGGCAGTTATAAACCTCTTAAGTCATATATTACTGGAGAAACACCTGTTTTAGATAGCAACCCTGCTGCTAGAGGATGGAAGTTTAGGTTGTAGCAGCAAAAGGTGGCAAGTTCAATAAATAAGAATAATAGGGTAAGACCCTAAAGTGGAGTAAATCAGTGTAGCTTCATTGAAGCTGTTGGAACTAAGTCAATTTACAGCAGTAAGAATCTGGCTTGTAGTCAACAGGGATTTTACAGAATGTTTAAAACCTCTCCATTTAGAGAGTTCTCTGCCTTATGTCTGTGCACTAAATCGTATCCGCACGAAGTCCTTGCTGGTATAATGAGGTCATTTCGGATGTGAGCGTTCATTATATGCTTAGGTAAATTAAGGAGCAAAAAATACATCATTAGCAAAGTCTTAAATAAAGGATGGAGCAAGGTTAGCGAGTGAGAACTATTTAAATGAAATCAATCTCAGCCCTGGAGAGTTAATGGGGAGTGGCTTTCTATGGAAAAAGGCTGATGGTGTGTTGATGCTGCACATAGAAGTTGAGCAATACAGCCATGAGAGATTAAAAGCAGGGACTGAGGTTTTTTTCTGGGTTAATATTTCAAGCTTTCTAAACTTCATTCTGTGACATACCATGAGTGCAGCCTAGGTTTTCAACTTCAGAAAAATGCTCTGATAAACACATATTGCTGGAGCAAATGAAACTGAAGGCTCATCCGGTTTTACTGTAGCACTCGTAGTATTAAGAGGGATTGTAATATAATCCTCTTCAATGAATAACCCTAACAGATGTTATCAGGGTTGCTCTGTATGAGCTGTGGACCTCTTGCTAGAACTCCCTCTGTGGAAGTCCAGTTCATAAATTGTCCTAATGGGCTGCCTGCCTCATCCTGCTGCTGCCGCGGCATGAAAAGGAGGTGGTTACCAGCAGCCTTGAAAGCCGGCATTATTCCCATCTGCTTTTCATTACAATACTGCTAAATATTTCATGCTTTTTGTTTTACAAACAAATAAGAGCAGAACTAATCTTTTTGTTTAATGTTCCTTGATTGACATTTCAGGGAGGAAAAAAAGTTTGGGGTTTGTTTTGATTTTTTTCTTTACTTCAGATCTCTGCAAAAGCTTTTAATGGAAGATAGAGCAGATTTCCGTTGACTTTTCTGGTGGGCTTTTTATGGCACCATTGATACAGGAAAAGATATGGGGGAAATCCAGATGATGAATGTGCTGTTCAATCAGCTGGGATTTCTTTGCTTGCAAGGAGATAACTCGATGAAGTGCAAACAGAGACTGGGAGCAGACGTTGACTGCTTGTCAGCTATATACAGAGCTATCTCTGGCTGGGGCTGCTGGAAAACACAGCAGCTATTAGTCCCCCTTTGCCCTTTCACAGCGCCCTGTCAGAGGGTCCCCAAGCACTGCAGCCAGAGCCATCCATTAAACCTCAGGGCAATGAGTCTGTTAAATTGCTGTTTCTTTACAAGGAGGGGGATGGCAGCCCTGGGAGGATTCAGCTGACATTTTAACCTCCTGGGTCCCTAAAGTCCCGCTGAGGTGGATGAGTGAAGGCATTCCTGTGGGCACTCTGCATCTCCAGCAGCAGGTGCTGTCTCTGTCCTAGAGGGATGTAGGTGACCCAGCTCTGCACAGGGACCTTCATCCCCAGGGCAGAGGTGGGGAGGGGGTCAGGAGTCGCCCTGGGATGGGCAGTCTCCCCTCAGGCCTGTGGACATGCTGGAAGCAGGTTTTGAGCGGTTTCTTTCCAACCCAAAGCATCGCTAGGCACAGAGCGAGGCCTCTTGGCCAGTGCTGTTCCACTCGAGTGGCAGTGTTGGCTGGTTTGTCTGGCGTTGGGACAAATATCTTCATTAGAGCACCCAGTGGGCTCTGTCAGCTGTGAGGCCTAATTGCAGGGTGAGATGAAAGTGTGAAACGTCCCTCAGAAAGAGCTAAATACTCATAGAATCATAGGATTTTTTGGGCTGGAAAGGGCTTTTGAAGATCTCTCGATCCAGGATCCCCTGCTCCTTCCATGTGCAGGCACACTTTCCACTAGACCAGGCTGCTCAAAACCCCATCCGGGCTGGCCTTGAACACCTGTGGGGATGGGGCATCTACAACTTCTCTGGGAAAGCTGTTCCAGTGCCTCGCCACCCTCAGAGTAAAGAATTTCTTCCTAATATCTAATCTACCCTCATTCAGTTTAAAAACATTTTACCTTTTATCCTATCCATATAAAAAGTCCCTTTCCCTCTTTTTTATAAGCCCCCTTTAGGTACTAGAAGTGCCAAAAGGTCTCCCTGGAGCCTTCTCTTCTCCAGGCTGAACAACCCCAACTCTCTCAGCCTGACTTCATGGGAGAAGTGCTCCAGCCCTCTGATCATCTTTGTGTCCCTCCTCTGGACTCACTCCAGAAGATCCACATCCTGGAGCCCCAGAGGTGGACACAGGGCTCCAGGTGGGGTCTCACAAGAGCAGAGTAAATATCAAGAAAAGACAAATGGTCCCTTCTTTCAGCCTGTTGCAGCCTGACCCTTCAATGGAGTAGCTGTGTGTCAGTGCAGATGATTAAATCACCATGCTACATTTGACCACATAGTAGTAGTTTTATATCATTGCACAAACAGAAATGAGTTTGTCTGATCCACTCTTGAGGCAAATTCTTTGCATTTATTGCAGGATTAATTTTCCCCCGATGGCTGATGCATCAACCACCCCATCCCCTTCTCCCATAATCGCTGGCCTGAATTCAGAGGCAAAAGTGAGCCTTGGGGCCTGACCCTAATGCTTGCCTGCAAATAGGCTTTATGACTTATGCTGAACAAGACACCCAAGCAGTAACATTATATACTGCTTCCTATATTATATTTCTTACTCTTCTAGCATTGTCCTTATGAGGATCTCAAGGCCCACTGCAAGGTTTGACTAATTCTCTACAGTCATCTGCGCATTAAGTTATTTTTGCTGAAATATTATTGCCAGAGCTGAAGATTGCTGTTCTTGAGCATCTCTCTACAACAGAACAAAATAGTTTCACTCAGGACTGTAAAAATAAATTGTAACTTGTAACAGTCACAGTTCCTCGCATTTAATCATTTTCATTGAGGATTTTGATGCTCCTCTTAAAAAATTTCAAATCCAGGAATAGTAAAAGCCGAGTCATAAAAGCTTAGGAAATGGGTCAAATCCAGAGTGCAAGGCAGCATTACAGTGTCTGATCTGCCGTCTCTGATAATACCCTCACAAGACAAGGGTCTCTTTTTTTTTTTATCCATTCCTGAATAAATGAATTGCAGCATGTATGAAATCTCCAGAGGCCATCTGTGACTGTAATTCATTTACCCACCGTACTATGGAACAGATTTTCCAGTGAGTTCAAAACTCGGGAAAGGGGGAAGGGAATAGTATGATGAGAAGGACCTGTGATCCATATCTAAAAGTAAAAATATTATTCAATTGTCATACTTGATGGATAAAGTGTCTGACACACCAGGCAAAGCCATAGCAACTAGATAAATATGTTTAAAACATTTAATTTTGATACATTAAGAATGAGTTGGAGCAGGGGCTTATCGACATTGAAATTAAGCAGACATTTCTAAGTTCCTAAAAGCCTCTGATTTTGTTTAGTTTGGAAGAAAATTTGCTGTAGATAACTTGGAATTGTAAGGGGAAGTTGGACTTGGTGCACAAAGGAGCAGCTCTGACAGGTCAGGACTGGCAATTACCTTTCTTCTTCATCTGTTATTTTCCAAGTGCCAGCAGCCCCTACTTCATTTGTGTTAGACCACAAGAGGCCTCTCAGCAAACTTACAGACCCTTGGCTTCTGCTTTTAAATTGAAATTAGTACATTCATTTATGACTTTAGCTGCTACAAAAATATTTTTGTATACAGGGCACTCTCAATATTTCTGTAGTGCTGTTAACATTCAGTAATTGTAATTAGTAACACATCCTCATGAACAGCCATTTGGTTATGTGGCTGTAAGCATCAGATTTCCTCCCTGACTAATTCCAGGGATGTCACCGAAACTGCAGCAGGAATGACTTTGGTCCATGGCAGCTGGCAGGGTTCATGTTTACTCTGCAGGTCATGTTGGTACCCACTGAAGGGTTTTCATTCTGTACCAGGTCGTGTGTTTCTTCATAAAGTGATACTCTGCAGAAGAGGGAAATGCTGCAAACTTCTAAAAATTGTTTTCTGTAGATGTCTGATCAAGAGCTCTGGTTGAAGGAGGAAAATGTTCTCCTCCATGCAGTAACTGGGGAGCTCTGCTGTAGCAGAGAGGAGAGGAAAGAAGGCAAGAGAAGGAGCAAGACTCCAGAGGAGAAGCTTACCTTGCCATCAGTCTGAAATCAATGGAATGTGCTGCACTGAGCCCTTCACCTGCAGCCCCTTGCACTTGTAGGAACCAGCACCAACTTTCTCCTCCTAAGGCAGCAGGCCCTCAAATTTCTTTCTTCTGAGCCAGTGCAGAAGTGAAGAAGACACACACAACCACTTTCTTTTCCTTCTTCTTCAAAGGATGGCAAATGCACTCACCTTGCCTGACTCACATAAGCACTGTGGGGCCTGAACTGAGGGAGGGAGGGCTGGAAAAGAGCTGAGCATTAACAGTGCAGCTTCCAGCCTCTGCAGAAGGAGTCACAGATCCTCAGTTGTGCAAAGCAAGCCATGTGTGCTTGCCTGGGGACTGAGCGAGCCAAATACTGCTAATGGAGCTGCATTACTGCTCTCGACTTGACCATCACAGCTCACTAGCGATGAAGAAATGACAATTGTATTTCTTTTTTGCTCACACCTTATCATCTATAGCAGATAAAATATTTTGCAGTGTGCCCACAATGCTGCATGTATTTTTTTTTAACACAATACTAGCAGAACATTCAGTGACAGGACTTGGTACAGCAGAACTGTATCTTTTCAACAATTCATTTTTCCAGTGGAGAACTAAGATATTGGCAGAAATGTGCTTTTATTAGTGGAATTATGTCTATGCAACAGACTTTTTTCCATGCCTATACATATATATATATATCATGATACCCATGATGAGCAAAATTTGTAGTGTCAGGCTTGTCTATGCAAGAGGTTAGTAAGTAAAACCAGTGTAGGCTCCTCTCTGTCTCGGCCCTTCTTGCTACTCTTCAAAAAACAGGATAGTGGTTAGAAACGTGACTGATTGTTCTGGCATTATCACTTAATTTATACAGGGTGGAAACTTGGTCCCAGAAAACTAAAATCAAATTCAAAGATAACCAAAAATCATTCAAAACCCAAATTGTCCAAGGCTAAATCAGAAAATGGAAATAAAGGAAAGATGCAGCAGTAAGGTTAAAAGCAAAGAATAATATCATTTATGTATGGAAAAGGAAAACCATAAATGACAAATGAAATGGCAGCTTTCTAAAAAAGAGAAGAGGAAAGCGGGGTGAGCTGCAGATGAAAATGCTGCTCTAGGAGGAAGAGGAGGGACATGGCAGGGAGTGGGAGTGGGAGTGGGAGTGGGAGTGGGAGTGGGAGTGGGAGTGGGAGTGGGAGTGGGATTGGGCAGGAAGGATAGGGCTACACATGGCTGAGCACAGGGCTGGTCCAGTGGGAGGGTGATGCAGAGAGAACTGCCTGAAGACACAACAACCCTCCCTGTAGGCACTGGACAGACCTGGGGTTCCTGTTCTTCTTCTGGCTGGGTCATGGGTGTCTTCTGGTCACAGGGGGAACCAGGGGCAAATCCTACTCTCCCCAGGAAATCACTGCCAGAACTCCCTTTGGCTTTCTTTCATTTCACAATGCAGTGGCAGTTTCGCCACTTTGGGAATATGGCTTTAAATAAGTGGAGAGGAACTGGCGGAAACTTGATGTTTCCATGACCAGCTGTGGGTACCTGACTTGCAGGAGACCCATGAGAGGCAGGGTTGGAGTTAAGGAGCAGTCCCAGGCACAACCATGTGACCCACTGGGCATGGGAGCTGCATCCTGGTGCTGCTGGGGGCTGCTGGTGCTGACTCCCATCCACCCTACACAGCTGACGTGAGACCTCCAGGGGCTGATCTGCAAAAAGGGGATAAACAGGGCTCCGCAGTCAGACCTGCCTATGGATCTTATGAAATTCACACCCCAGAAGCCATGCTGGGTTTCCCAAAGGCAGAGGAGGCAGCAAGGCAGCATCACAGGCAGTGAGAACCCAGTCTGGGCACAGCCATCAGCCTGGAGGGGCACAGCCATGCCAGGGATCTGCTGCCCACACCTCAGCTTGTTTCCTTGGCCCCGAGCAGAAAAGCCAAATGCCTTCTGCTAATAATCACATCTAGAGATACCCTTCAGTGACACTTCCAATCAAGACTCACGCTGCTTATTGTAAGAAATTCCAAACCGATCTTCCACGTTGTCTCTCTCTTGCTGTACTTGGCTCTCCAGCTCTCTTACAGCAGCTGGCAGGGGAAAAAAGTGCTCTTGGCACAGGGGAATGCCCAATCCCCTGCAGAAGAGCCAGAAGCTGCACAGCAGCTGGCCCCAGCCCCATGTGCAGGCAGGCTGGCAGGGAATCTCTGAGTCAGGTCTGCATCAGATGT
The DNA here is from genome assembly GCA_026261815.1 of Monarcha castaneiventris obscurior. NCBI lineage: Eukaryota > Metazoa > Chordata > Aves > Passeriformes > Monarchidae > Monarcha > Monarcha castaneiventris. Next base: position 14,651,081 of record JAMPIT010000894.1, read on the forward strand.
TTGGCAGAACTAACCCATAGCCAGAGATCATTATAACCAGCAGTTATAGCCATTTCCCCTCCAAAGCCACCTCATCACTGTTGTACTGAAGGCAGAAACCAACCAAAATCAGCTTCTGGTCATACCCATTGCCACAGGGCACCCTCAGGCTGTCTCTGCCTCCTGGGCTGTCTCCAGCCACCTCGGACAGTGCTGGGCAGCACAGCTGCCTGCCAGCAGCGCAGTCAGAGGGCACCAGGCAAAGCTTCAGGAAAGCTAGAGGGGAAGGTTTGATGGAGAGTAAGGTAAAGTTCTGTATGAAAGTATCCACTGCTAGTGCCTGCCCGCTGTGCTGGAAGGGCAGCTGGGGAATCTGGGTATCTCCTTTCAATTCAAAGCAGTCCCAAAACACAAGGTTTCATCCCAGAATGAGCCATCTTGGCCACAGCTGTCTTCCTGGGGCCAAATTTTGAGAAGAGCTATTCCTGCTCTTGTTTGCAGTGCCCTTTCAGACAGGGACAAATGGTGCATATTTGTCCTTGATAAAAGCCACGCCTTGTCTGAGTTATTTTTACACATTTTAACCACTAGTCAATCACCTTGGGTTTGCTGTGGGAAGAGCTAAATGCAGCAATTAGAAAGAACCAGACACAGTGGAAAAATATTTAGTGGTGTGTTTGGTAGTGCTGTCACATACTCACCTCACATGGCAGAGTGCATGACCCTGTGAGCTGGCAGAAAGGTCATATTGGAGGGGAATGGCCAATGTGTGCATTGCTGGGTGATTCCTCCAGGACAGCAAAAACGGTTTCATTTATTAGGACAAAAACAGGGTCAGGAGGAAAACATTTGTGATAAGCAGAAGGAGAAATGTAAGTGCTTTCTTTGGTGCCACTTTCTTCCCAGCCTCTGAAAATGGAAGTCGACATCCTGGGGAGCTGTGTTGGATCAAGCTGGTAACTCAAGGTAGCTACCATGAATACAGGTTTCATGTTATCTGGATGTCACATTGCTCTGGATGTCTTTGCCTATATTGAGGAAAACTTGGGATCCATAAAAATAGACAGTAGTTGGGTTAGAGCGCAGACAGCTCTTGCTTTTGTGCAAATTTATTGATATTGGAGAGAGAAGGAAGCCAGAACTGATATGTACTGGCACCTAAAGCATATCTGAAATCTAACAAAAATCCCAGCCAGACATGCATGCCATGCTGCTCGCTCCCTGCTCAGATAAGCACTGGTAGCAGTGCCAGCAGCTGGCAGAAAAAGGAACACTTCTGGTTTTAAACCCATTTGTGTCACACCTCACCCATGAGGAGCCTGGCAGGCAGGCAGCGGTGAGAAAAGCTGGGCAGTTTCACAAGCAGAGAAGTCCCTGAGGTCGGTGTACTGGGGCCACCCACCTGGGACCTCAGACCCCTTCCAGGGAGGTGTAATCCCAGAGTGCTGGGCATGCACTCAGTAAAAGGCTGCCAGATGAGAGTAGCTGGGAATGGGCTATGATCTGCAGAAGAATACATGATCTGATTTTTAAATGATTTTTGTTTGGAGGACTTGTCTGATAGGACCTTCCTTGAAGGCCCTGTGTGCTGACCTCAGATGCAATTGAATTCCTAATATCTCTAATTCCTAATATATCTCTAATTTGCACTGTTGCTATGGGAAGCTCTTTTGGGACACGTGTGTGTGCATGCACACACGAGGCTGTGCAGGCTTCCCAAGGGAAGGTGGCAGACTCCATTTCCTCTGCCCCTTTTATACTACAGCCTGAAACATTTGTGTTTAAATTCCATTACATTGTGAAAAACCTCTTCTGTTTCAACCAGCCAAAACCAGCTGCTATTTCTTCCTTTGTTTGAAATAGCAAAGCAAAACAATGTTTACTTTAATTCTTGAGAGTGTCACAGATAATCTGTGGGATGGAGTCCTCATTTTCCATGCACTCCAAAACCATGGAGCGTCACGCACAGCTGTCAGCGGTACAAAAAATGAAATCAAGTTGCTTAGCTCAGACAAAAGCAGATAAAAGTTCTGTTTGCATTTCCCTGGAAGAAAAAAAGGTGGAAGGGATGAGGAGAAGAATCTTAATATAAAAGAAATGTGAGGATTTTAGGCACTCACAAGAGGATAAAAGAATCTGAAATCTGCCAGTAAAGAGGGATCTGTTGCCTTCCAGAAGCGTGGGGATCTAATTACTCTTTTCTTCCCCCTCTTCATTATAAAGCAACTATTGCAGAACATAAATGACCTTGTAGACTCATGAGATATTCCTGCCAAAAAGCGTGTCCATTATCAAGTAATACATTTTCTGCTTGTGTAGTTCCAGTGTGCTCTTTTGAAAAGCAGTAAGTTCTCTTCTGTCTCCCTTATCACATTTCAGGATGCCTTTAGTCATAGGACTCTGCTTATTCAGTAGTTCATGTCAAATTTACTTCAGTAAGCAAAACTTAGAGTTCTTTGAGAATTGCTTTCCTGTTCCCCAGTGAGGAAAGTGTTAGGCTTGCTCCTTCTCTTGCTAAAATACATTTGAGGTTTGCTGTTGATTTCATGGAGGCAACGAAGGCATGAGACAATAGTTTTTGAGCCTAAGCCTCTCCAGAGCTATTCTAATTCACACCATGTGAAGTGTCTTTTTGCAAGAAATCGACAGTGAAAAGAAAGTAAGCTTTTGGGACAAGCATTTCCAGAAGTTAGAAACTAATTTAAAAATTCATCATAGCTCAAGTCCTCCTGGCCAGCTGTACTGCTACACAACTCACACAGCATGAAAACCTGCGTCTTTAATAGGGAATAACTTTAGGCTGAAGTCAGACAACAATAATTCTGGATAAACAATAACCCCCAAAAGCTAGAAGCAATCTGAAAGGGGATGGCTGCACCCCAGTGCCTTCGGGGACAGTTGTAACCAGCCCTCCCTCTAGCCCAGCTACAAGATGCTGGTTGGCATCAACTGCAGCCAGGCCATGGACCATCCCAACAGGTTTTCCACACACATGACCATGCATTGGGAATGGTCACTGCAAAAAGTAGTACTACAAATGCATCTCCAAATCCCAAATTCAGGCAAGTATGTTGGCCTCTGATGTTAAAACCTGGATTTGAGGGCTTTGCTTCATGATACATTTAGTGATACAATAATAGAAGATTATAGTTTTGTTAAGAGTGAGCAAGTATCCACTATTTTGGCTAAGAGAGTGAGCCTTTTGTTTGCTCAAAATAACTCATAAATTGGAGTTGTGCCCTTAATAACACAGCTACTTGCTTTCGTTTAAGAAAAAATTAAAATTGCTACTGTTATTGTGTCCCAAATTTTATTCAGTCATAATGGTACTCAGGTTTTTATTGTTGCTGTAAAACATTCAGGCATTTCAGACCCATGAATGGAACAACAACCATCCATGTGTGGTGCATTTTCTATAAGACAATTGCAGGTTTGCAACCAAAGAATATTAAAAAGGAAACAGACTTTGCAACAAAAGAGTCCAAGAAATGCAGGAAAATGTTCTGATTTTTTAAAGAGATGTTTCTTGCTGGGAACCTGAGTTACAATCACCTCTCCAGTGTGCTGAAACACTGAGTGCCCCACTTTCACACCAGGGTCATTAATGGCTGTCCCACAAGCTCCATGCTCCCAGAGAAAGTCATGTCAGTAATCACGGTCATTTTGTGGTTTTCCCAGAGTCTGGCACAAAGAAAGCTGAACTTTCGCATGTACTCACAATGTTTCAGGCTTTTGAGGGCCTAAGAAGTCCAGTGTCATCACCAGGCTGAGGTTCGTAGCTCTTCCCAGCTCCAGCATCAACTCCCACCCATCCTTTTGGCACATGGAGAGAGGGCAAAATCTGAGCATGTTTTAGTACAAGTCAAGGCTGTTGCTCAACACCCTGGACAAATGAAGCTGGATGTGCATGAACAGTCCACTTCAGCAGCAAATAATTTGGCTTTGGCATGATTAAGGCTGTTCTTAACTTCTCATTGCAATTTGGGCCAGAAAGATCTTTTGCAGGACCTGGAGTGACCCACGCCTAGCTCTTTTTGTTCCTGGAAATAACCATGAAAATTTGAGACAAGATCCCCTTCAAGGATTGTGTCACTGTCCCCACTTACATAGGGACAAGGAGAAGCCATGGGCTGCCTTGCAGGGGGTTACCTGGCAGATCAAGGGCCTCAGAATGACAAGATGGTGTGATGGGTCCTTCACAAGAAATCCAGTTTTTGGGGTGGGAGAGCTTTTCCTGAGCCCAGCACCCCTTTGGAGCCAATGTTGCCCCAGGGAGACAGGCTGCTCATGCTCTAGGGAGATGCCTGATACAGTACCTGGATGCCAAATCCCCCTGCCCCTGCATCTGCAGCCTGCATCTCCCCCAACCATGGGCAAAACAAACCTGGTTTTGGACTCTCTTGAAGGAATTAGAAGGCAATCCCCACGGCTTCTGCAGGAGCAGGGTTTCTGGCAAAATGTTGAAGAACCACTGATTTATTCGGCCAAGTGAGCCTCCAACAGCACATCACAAAGTTCTCCCGGTTGATCTGAAAACAGTGGACAAAAATTAAGAATTTAGAGCTTCTGTTTTCATTTATGTTGTTCAGTTCAAGTTTTACTTCTTGTGTCCAAAATAGGCAAATAAATGGGTTTTTCTAATGAGCTTCTTCCCTACTAGTAACATCCCAGTAGCTTCATCTGGGTGGATATGACTCCCAGGGTCTTTCCAGTCTTACTGCTGACCTGGGAAAGGTTCAGTCAGATCACCTGTAGACTCCAGACAAGTCAAGGGTATCAGTCCCACAGTGTCCCAGTTTTCCTTTTCTGAGGTAAAATATAGTGTAGCATTAGACAGCATTAGACTTTCTCTATGCCTGGAAAACAGCTTCATACTGAAGGAGAAATGGTCTTCCAAGGTAAGACAGTGGACTTGTTTGATATGGACTGTCTTAATTTCTTTGCCATCAATGTCTTACTGTTCTGAGACAAATCCTCTGGTCCCAAAATACAAATACTCCCTCTAAAAAATAAGGCTATTAATGTGTGTGTCACATTAAATGGAAAATATCTATTGATATTTTCTAGAGTACTGATAAAATAAATGCCACAGAACAGCTTTATAACTAGCTCTAAGCAAATATCTATCTGTATCATAAGGAGCAGGTCCTGGTTTTAAATTAATTTGCATCTTGTAGTTGATTCTCTTTTAAAAACTGCATTAGGCTAAAAGCTGCAGCACGTGTTTGTGAGAGAAGACTTTATGAATGTCCAAAGCACCAGAATTGCCCTTTACTACACACAGGATATGGTATTCATCCAGAAAAGACAACTTGAATGATTGGTGGATTTTTATGTCTAATAAAGCATTAACTGTGATCTAAACTTTTCCTGCAGTTAAAGTATTTAGAATGGCTCTTTCCTGTTTGGATTCTCTGATACTCTCTCCTCCACCCAGCTGTTTATTTAAGACAGAAATTGCAGGACCATCCTATCTTTGTGATTTCTCCTTCTCAGTCAAATCTGGTTGAAATTGACCCATAAGTTCAAAAGTTACTGTGAGAAGAGCAGCGAGAGATGCACAAACACACACATATATACTGATCACATAGGCCTTTTCACCCAAGTTAAAAATAGAAAACCAATGAAATGCACAAAAACTACTTTAAAAGATGAAGGCTTAGGCTTAGGCTGAGAGAGGCTTTTTTTTCCCCCTCTCCAGTATTGCCCATCAGTGTTTTTCTGCCTGGGCTCAGCACGCTGATGGGGTGCCAGGTAACCCACCAGCCCTGGCAGTGGTTTCTATGATGTTTCTGACACCAGGCAGTTGTAGCAGAACCCCATTCCTGAAAGGACTAGGACAGGGGGGCAGCTGTTGCCTTTGGGGAGGAAAAGCTGCCAGTCCTGCCTTGTGTAGCTAGGCTGCTACATCAGCCTTTCCACAGAGTCTCTCCAGGGAATGCCACTGCCCCTAACTTATATCTATTGATACCACAAATAACCATGGAAATGGGACTAAAGTGTCAGATCAGAATTTCTGTGAAAATTTGGATTGAAATCCTCATGGCAGAGATGACTGGGAGCCTCCAGCTTTAGTACTTTGGTGACATGCCTGCAAGGGTTTGTCAGTCTTTCCTCACAGGAAAACCTCCCCAGGACAACACACCCACCATCCTGTAACACACCGAATCCATCTCTCTTAGTGAAGATGATGCACCCTGATGTACCTCAGTGAAGCACGGATTACCCAGGTAAAAACCATCAGGTCAATTTAGCAAAGAGCAGCTTTTTGCAGGAATGTGACCTGCTTGTCTTTTTTTACCCAAAGCCTAGGATTTCTGGGCTTTGCAGAGAACCATTTTCATTCCACCTGCTGCCTGCCACAAAGGTGTAGTTGTGCTGCCAGCTAAAATGGAGACAGCTGCAGAAAAGCACCCAGACTGCATCAACAAAAGGTCCTAAACATGAGGGAAACATCAAAAAAAAAAAGAAAAAGGCAAAAAAAAGCAGGAGATGTAGCTCAGCCAATGCAAACATGTAAGAAAATGTGCAAGGGCTCAGAAGAGAAACCAGATTGCTGTTGAAATAGCTGGTTAACATTTTGTCTGGAATCACGGCTTCAATAAAAATAGGTAAGGAAACCAGCTAAGGACCCCCAATGGCAAACATATTTATTGAGAATCCAATAAAAGTCTCAGAACAAATAGCCTGAAGGACCTGTAGACACAGCCTCTGCTGTAATAAAAATGCAATACAAGGCATCAGGGAAATGGTAAGGGAAAAGGGCTGCTCCATGAGAAAACCAAACAAGAATCCCAGAGCGTGAGGCCTGGAGACGCAGGTTGGGATGTAATAAAATAGCTGCCATTGGGGAAAAAGAAAGAAAAACAAAACATCTAACAAAGGCACAAAGAAGCCCCAGATACCCCAGCTAGTCTAGAAAATCACCACAAGTTGCAGTAAAAACACATGGGAAAATAGGAAAAGAGTAATGGCTGCGAAGTGATCAACTCCTGCACGTACCTAAGGGCAGCGCGTAGGCGAAAGTCCACAGGAAGCCATGTCAGCTGCAGTAAACTCTGAGGGTGCCTAGGAGACAAGGCTGTAAAAGGTGACAAAACAGCAGCCTCGGAGGGGCTAAATCTCTGCATGGGAGAAAGATTTACTTTAAATCCAAACCCCACATTGCATGGAGCCACGGTTTTTGTTTTAGTTATCTTGGTCAGCAAAACTCTTTGGTAAGTACAAAAAATGCTAGAGAATTTCTATCATACGTGCACAGGAAAAATTGTTTTCAGAGACATCTGCTAGCTCAAAGGTTAAATCTGTACCCTCTTTTTGTGAATTTTCGTGTCCCACAAAAGCAGAAAGATGGGCAATTATCGTCAAAGTCATTGTCATGTTAAGTACTGTTAATGAAAATTATATAAAAGAAGGGTTTGCAAGAACAAGCACGGTTTTTTAAGGCAAGTGAGTAAATTGAGAAAAGAAGGTGATTTTCATTTCCTGGCTTCAGTCACATGCTGCGGGTCACAGCCATAAAAGAGCAGTTGCTGTTGAAAGGTGAAAACCTGCGACCTCGGGCTGTGCCACGGCTGCATCACTGCCTGGGGAGCACAAAGGACAGGGCAGGCCAGGATGGGACAGGCCAGGATGGGACAGGCCAGGATGGGACAGGACAGGTTGGGACAGGCTGGGACAGGACAGGACAGGACAGGACAGGTTGGGACAGGCTGGCCTCGCAGCTGCACATCCTCCTGCTGCCAGCAATCCAGCACGCCCTGCTGCAGAGGGGCAGGTCTGCATGCACTCTTCTCATCGCTGCCCCTCCTTCTAGCATCACTGGGCGAGGGCAGCAATGGCAAGTCCTGCCTGGGCTCTGCAGGGATGCCCTCAGGACAACCCAAGGTGCAGACCTCACCTGGTTTTCTCCAGGTGAATGCCAGCCTCAGAGGAGCTGTGGCACACACTCGTGCTACAAATAACACAGGTCTGCAGCTGAGATTTGTGAGCCTCTTGAAAAATGTATTCAATTCACATTTAGGGGTTTTGCTTCTTAAAAAAAAAAGTAAAAATATATATATATATATATACACACACATATATAAATGTACATACACATACTTCTGGAACATCCACGGAATTAATTTGCTTAGATATGTGCTGGAAGTTGGCAGTAACAAAGTATTTTTTTGTTTACAAGCCTCTGAATTAGAACACCTAAAGCTGATAGTGCTAGACCCTTGAATCCACTTGTCAAGTTCTACTTTCCATTGCTGACAAAGAATTATATGCTTTTTCAACAACAGTTCTTCCACCTGCTTGTCAGCTCTGCCCCTTGCATCAGTCACTTTAAACCACACACACTTTTGAAATCATCCTTCCTGAACTGGTCTGCCTGGGCTACACAGTCCTAGGGATTCCTGGGCACAGGGTTTAATGCTAGAGGATGTGGGGTTAAGATTTATGAATGAATCCCCAGTCAAGCATGTAGTGGGCTGTTCCTCACAGCTTTGATCTCTCCAGTTCCCATCGATACTTTGGGGTAGAATTTGCCCTTCTTGCGTAATTTACAATGTCACTTCCCCTCAAGGACATTTCAAGTTATAGACGCTTCTTCCAGCCCACCTGAGGTGGATTTATCCATCACTATCCATGCAGCTTCCATCTGCTGCTATGCCACGTAGTGCTCCAAGGACACGGCAATGTGTGCAGTTCACCAAGCTACACGTGCAGGGGTGCTCTCATCACGCACAGGTCTGGAAGGAAGAAAACCCAAAAAGACCAGTTACAGCAGAAAGGTTAAGCTCAGAAAGGTTAAGCTGTTATGTCTGTGGTCCAAAAGAGCGGCGAGCTGAGCTCATTCCAGCAAGTCTCTTGCTAATCTGTTGCTCTCATGGGTGTGAAATATTATCAGCTGTTAGAGTTATTAACCAGTGTTAACCAGGTAGTGCGTGCACTGAGCTATGTTTAAGGTTAACTGTGCCATTAAGGGCTTACAAACTCAATTAGAGATTTTAGTGCTCAACAGTTAATGGTTAATTTCTGCAGATGTCCTGTTTCCAATTACTATTCATATATAATGTAAGCAGCATGGCATCGCACTTCAACTCAGACAGACCGATTTTTTTAATATATATTTTAGACCAGCAGAAGGTTTCACTTAATTGTGTAATACCAATATTTAGTATTCCTGGAGCATCTTTGCAATCCCTTTTAAATCCCAACTATTTTCACCTTTCTTTTTCTATTATTATCACTGTTCTCTGCATCACTTGTGCTCATCTGACCTCACAAGGTTACAGAGATGTTCTCTGCATTGTGCCATGACCCCACTGCCTGACAGGAAAAAGGACTGCTACAAAGTGGTGCTTCTGGTCCCCACAGTCAAAGGGAGAGACTCAGAGGTTTTCTTTTTTATCTCTCATTGGAAATGACGTGGGAAGCTCACAGCCCCCAAAGTGTATGGAGGAGCTCAAATGCAGATTTAAAAGCCTACATTTGATCCTGCTGAGTTTGGAAATTTTTAAGCAACAAAAACCCTCTTGTAAGACCAACTCTGATAAGAAAGAGTTTGACTAAATCTGCAGAGGGAGTTAAGTGGAAAGTTCTGAGTCCTGGAGTTACACCCAGGTGGAAGGAAACGTACTGCTGTCAGTAAAGAGAAAGAGTGAATAAATCAGCTCTCAACTAATGAGCCAAATAAATTCATAACTGGAATCACCCATTAGGAAAAATCAATTACTTTTTTCCATACATGCAGTTGTGATATTCCTCCTGAGAAGGACATGAATGCATACCTAACTCTGCACATGCAAGTAAATCTATGCTTATCATTAAATTTAAGTTAAGAATACAATTAAATTGAAATTAAATATGAAATGCCTTGGGAACTACTCATGAGCTTGAAATTCTGTCATTTAACTGCAATGCTGAACTGGGGCCTCTGGGAGAAAAGGACTTCAGGGAGATGCACACCACACTAGGTTTGCAAAACCCTATGAGATGGTTTCACAAGCCCTTCCAGCCATCTGATGGCCACACAGCTATTAAAAAGGCATGTCCACCTTTTTTCCCTGCCATACTTCCCCAGCACAGCAATCAACTATGTTGTTTGGCCAACTGCATCAGCAAACTGATCTAGACAAAAAACAATCCTCCAAAAAGCCCAATAATTTTCAGATGGGTGTGATCCTTGACTCATATGACTGCAGGTGCTGGCCTGCAAAATGGAGGGGTGGGAGGACAGGGTGATGCCACCTGTTCTGGTGACTGCAGAGTCATCAGCTGGTCAAGCTGGTAAGGAAACTCCGTGTGCTCTGAGATCCTGTTAAAAAGTTCTCATCATTTGGAAAGTTTGTGCAGTCAGTTCTGACTTGTTTTATTGTGCATGAAATCGTGGCTCTTTGAGTCATTCTTTCAGGTACAAGAGCTTTTTGGATAATATCTAAGGTGTTGTTGTTCTTTGACATTTATAGAGGTGCAGGGTGCAGTGTCAGTGCCTCCTACAGGTATTCATATTAATATTAGTCTACAGAAAAGGCATGAGCCACCCAATGATAGAGATCTGCTTTTTTCTGTAAGAAACACCAACAGGAGTAATTAACCCTACCGGTATAAGTGTGCTCAGCCATTTTAAACTGGGAAAGATTTGAGCAAGAGATTAACAGAAGAGAGATACAACCCAGCTATTAAATATGAAAGAGACAATGCTAAGTTCATACAATGGTATATAAAAAATTTATCATGGATGGGAATAACAGATGGTTGGAGCTCAGAATTTGTCTAGATGTCTCTGAAGTTTTGGGGTGAGATCCATCCTTCTCAGGTGTGCAGGGAATTTGCATGTGCATAGAGCTACTCTAGGCAGGAGTCTCCACTCTGGTAGTTGTTCAGAAGCTGTGGGAGAAACTTCAGCAAGATGTTAGACCCATCCTAATGCTCAGTGCTTCTTGCTCCACATCTCCCACAGAAATACAGACTACTGAGCACCTCTAAATGCCCTCCACCACGTCCCCAAAGGGGAGAGACTCGCCCACACGAGCCTGTAAATGGAAGGCAAGAGAGAGGAGGAATGAGGCATGCATGACAGGTATTCATCATGTTCTTGAAAGCATCACTGGATGAGGTTCACATGGGGTGTGCGAGTATGAGCAGTATGGAACGCATCCAAAACCGAAGGATCCATCTATTAAAAGACGAAGTGTGGCTGACTTCTCTTTCATTTGAATTAGTGAAAACGAAGGAACAGACAATCCTGCTCAAGGAGCGGCTTTCACATAGCGCTTTCACCTTGATGAAGAAATTTATTTATATCAGGCATTTATTTTACAATGGCAGTGGCACCTCTAACCAAGACCAGGCCACCAGAGCAGAGAATAACCCCAGCTCCCTACAGAGACAAAATCAATTGAGGAGCTGAAAGCATTTCTCAGACCTCATAGGATTTTTCCTTGCTTTTTTTCTCTCAGTAGAAACTCAGAAAAGCACTCAAGTGGATGGCAACGTGTCTCACAAATATCTTGAATAATTTGGCGACCGCAATGCTCCACATCTAATTTCATTACAGCATATTGGATGTTTTGGGAGTTTTTACAATGGTTTTTGCACCTTTAACAACATGTTGATTATTGCATTTTGAAATAACTCACTTCTTTAAGAATAACTTAAGTGAAAATTTCATTTAGAGTTGCAACACCTGGAGAAAATCAACATCATGTGACTTGTAGGCACTTCTAAACAGGAAATACTCCATTTATTTTTTTAGCTGTGTTTGTGTAATAAAGTCTAGCATCCAAGTGTGAGCAACACATTTTCTCGTTTTATTAAACAGCATGAAAGGATTTATTACTTCTCCACTGAATGCACTTCTGGCACCAAATGGAGCTGGACAATAATTGTCAGGCACTGAGTTTAACATTACGAGAAAACACCTTTGGTGGAGTTCAGAGTTTATTGTATAATGAAAAATACACCTAGATGGTGAGGCTTCCTTTGAGAATTTGTTTGGTGAGTGTAATCTCAGGTACTGCTGCTAATAAATTGGATTCTTTGAAACAGAAATTAAAGTACTGGAATAATATCTAAGACAGTTATTTTTCTTTTCCTCCTCCAGCTATGCAAAGTTCCCTGAGAAGGAAAATAAAAACAGAAGGAGCAAAGAACATTTCTTTTACCACTCAGCAGGTTAAGGCTGTGAGGCGCTCGCAAGAGCCACGTACCACATTTGGAATTTTTCTCCCTTTCTCTTCTGATCTTTCTCGAATGCTCAGGCTGCTCCTGCTCCTGTAGTTCCACCCCTGGCCAGAGAAAGGCTGGAAGGACTTTCCTCTCTCTCTTTGTTTTATTCCCTGTATTGCAAGTGAAAGTTGCCCCAGCCAGGGGAGGAACCTTGAACATGGGCTTGGCTGAAGAGAAAGTCAAACGAATGTTTTGCAGCTGTGCAGCATTCTTGTACCCTCAGAAGTTCCCCAGGAATGGAGACGGGTGAGAAAAGGGAGAGAAGTGGTAAAAAAGATGTGGTAAAAATTGAAGTCCTGCACTTCAGAGGATGAGCAGAGGGGACCAATCTGCAGCGCCCTGCTCTGAGTCCCCTGCATCTCCTACAGGCAAAGGTGCCTATGCAAAGTACCTGGAAAACGTGGCAATTTTATGCTCTCTTGACTCAGTCACAGATGACTGCTCCAAGTTGAAATAATAAAAAGGCCCTCTGTATCTCTAGGGTCCAGGGCTGACAAATTCTCCCCGATGCCTCTGTGGAGCATTGCAACACTCAACATCTGATTTGTTTTCCACTGAGACTGGCAGTGCACGTGTTAGAGGTTTCAGGTTAACTACAGGAATGGGAAAAAGCTTTACACAATCCCCAAATTAGGGGCTCCAACTAATGAAAAGCTCTCCCATTTACTGCCTTCCTCGGTGCAGGACAGCAGGCTGCAGGCACCCTGGCACGTCCCGCTGGGGAGTGCGAGGCTGGGGACGGCAGCATGAGTGGGACTGGTCCCCAAGGCAGAGAAGCACTAAAACCATCTTTATTGCCACAGTCTTTCACACCCCCGTGAAATCCAGGAAACCTCGTTCTGTTCCGCCCCGTGCGGCCCCGCGGGGCGGCTGTCACACCCCGACCCGTGCCGGAGCGTGCAGGGGCGCGGCTCGTCCCGGGATGCGGGCATTTGCCAGGAGAGGGCAGCGGTGCCCAGGGCTCGGCGCTGCCCCGGGGCTCGGCGCTGCCCGGGGCTCGGCGCTGCCCGGGGCTCGGCGCTGCCCGGGGATCGGCCCTGCCCCGGGCTCGGCGCTGCCCCAGGGCTCGGCGCTGCCCGGGGATCGGCCCTGCCCCAGGGCTCGGCGCTGCCCGGGGCTCGGCGCTGCCCGGGGATCGGCCCTGCCCCAGGGCTCGGCGCTGCCCCAGGGCTCGGCGCTGCCCGGGGCTCGGCGCTGCCCGGGGATCGGCCCTGCCCCAGGGCTCGGCGCTGCCCGGGGCTCGGCGCTGCCCGGGGCTGGCGCTGCCCCAGGGCTCGGCGCTGCCCCAGGGCTCGGCGCTGCCCGGGGCTCGGCCCTGCCCCAGGGCTCGGCGTTACCCGGGGCTCGGCGCTGCCCGGAGCTCGGCGCTGCCCCGGGATCGGCGCTGCCCGGGGATCGGCCCTGTCCCAGGGCTCGGCGCTGCCCCAGGGCTCGGCGCTGCCCGGGGATCGGCCCTGCCCCAGGGCTCGGCGTTACCCGGGGCTCGGCGCTGCCCGCCGGGGGCGCACCGCAGGCCGCAGCGGGGCCGCGCTGGGCGCCCCGCGGAGCTCCCAACCACGGAGGGCACTAAAGGAGGTTTTTTGCATCAGCCACCGGGACTCAAACGTGCTGCTGCGCTGCGGTTCATGCTGCCCGTGACGGTCAGATGGCACATGAGCCACCTGACACACGGGCATTCATCCTCAATCCCCCGACTGCAGGGCAAGCCATTTCCTAAGGAGCTGCAGGTTTTAAGGCCAAGAAGGACCTTTATGGTGAGGCACAAACTTTTCAGTAGGGCCTGTCGCAACAGTAATGTTGCGTATTGGAGTAATGGTTTCAAACGAAAAGAAGGTAGATTTAGACTAGTTACAAGGAAGAAATTTTTTTACAATGAGTGTGGTGAAACACTGGCACAGGTTGCCCAGAGAGGTGGGTGGATGCCCTGTTCCTGGGAACAGTCAAGGCCCAACTGGAACTAGACTGAGCAACCTGATCTAGTTGAAGCCATCCCTACTCATGCAGAGAGTTTGAACTAGACGACCTTTAAAGGTCACTTCCAACCCAAATTATTCTAAATAGCTCTCACTTGGTTACTTTGAGTTACTTCTTGTGAGTTTAAATAATCCTTTTCATTTGTGTGTACTGCAGATCTCATTGGCAATGCATGAGAACCACAGGTGAAGCACACTGGCAACAAAAGAAAAACTTGCCTACTGGTCTATGGTTCTCACAGAAGGAAATACAGTAAATCACAGTCGGTAAATACATTTAAAAGTAAGATAAATCCTGAAAATTTTTTGTGCTTTTACACATTAATGTCTCGATGCAGAAAACAGTTATGCATATAATTGATGTTACCACCCTGATAACCCCATTGTGGCACATTAGTTGTAGGTATTTGCATTTTTGTAGAAAGCCACGATAAGAAACCACAATACGGTCTTTCTGTTCTACCTTAGTTAGGCAAGTTGCAGGATTTTATGTCCTCATGAACATGTGGATAAATTACATTTTGAGGAAAATTATTATAATTAATAGATATTATAGGATCAAGACCTGGTTATAAATAACAAGGTCATTGCTAAAATGGGGCTACTTTCCAACCAGTTTTAAAGTTTGTCTAGCAAAAATAGGTCAGGCCATACTAAATTGTGTTTCAGGCAATTCTGAAATCAGTTTGGAGGAATTGATTTAGAACTTATATAAGATGTATCATGAAATTTTACAACCTCAGGGAGCTCAGATCACATTTATGTGATTCTGCTCTGAACATGAAACTTTGATTTCAAAAAGCAGAATAATAAAGTGAACTTCAGAAATCAAATGCAAGAAAGAGGTGGTCAGAAAATGTCCTGAAAACAGTCTTTTTCTTATGGGATAGGTATGAGTGGCATAAATGATCTGAGGCAGATCTTAGGGGCATGTTAATTACCTTTATAATCCTGACTCCCCACAGATCATAGATGTCTCCTCGGCAATCAGGCCCTGGAGTTACTGATAAAGGCTTCATTTGGCTGGGAGATGACTCCTGAGTACTGCAGTTGCACACAAAGGTACATACTGTATGAAAGGCTGTTCCTATGGAAGAGTGCCGCTGGGATTCGAGCCATTGCTTATATTTGTACTTGGTCTGTTTTTTCATGAAGTCTATCCACTGCGATACCGATGATAATTCTTGCCTGACTAGACAGCTCCGTGCCTGGACACTGTTACCAGAGACAGAAAAACCTAGCCTGATTACTCATTTTGGTGAGACTGAAGTGTGATAGGAGTAAAAATAATAACAAGTATTTTTAAATGTGTGTCTACTTACAAGTTTCTGCACAGAAATCTAGAGCTGGCAGTCCTGTAACATTTTGACAGAATGGACATTGTTCCTGTCTGACGATTTCAGCAAAGCAGCTGAGCATGTGTTTAGATATGAACTACAACAGGAATGGAGAGAGAGAAAATCATAATCAAATGTGGCTATTCTTCCTAGGTGGGCCCAGACCCTGGAGGTATTTGGGATGAGGAGGTGATCCTTAGAAATCAGGTAGTACATTAGGGTTAGCCAGAAAAATGTTATCTCTCAAGAGAAGAGGGACTTGGAAAGACCTATCTTGCACTGCCACGATATATAACTATACATATATTAATAGACAGCCAGCCTCCAAATTAAGTCCTCTCCAGCATCATTCCCATGGAATGCACGCACATGTCAATAATTCCATCATGTCAGTGTCTGGTACTTGTACAGGAAGAGGTTAATTCCGCTTCAGCCTTTACAAAGTAAAAGCTCTTGTTATTTTTGTTTTGTTTTTAAACCGTGTGAAGAAAGAGGCAGGCTTTAAATATTTGCGTAGGCTGCTTGGCAACAGATTGCATGCAATCTTTATGAAAACAATGAGTTCTCATAGAATTTAGATTGTTTGAACTGGGTGCTAATGGCTCCTGACCAGTGCTCAATGGCTGGTCTGTAGGAAGAAACAGGGAGAGAGGTGTTATATTGTGCATTGTGTGCTGCTGCTCCAGCTTTCCGAGAAAGCAGCGCTGGCAGAAATTGAGAACCAGGGTGGGAATAAAGCCGTGGCTTCTACAGCACGTAAAATGCATGGGGAGAGAGCTGACGCTGGCTGTGGTTGTGCACCCAAGGCCACTGTTGTGGGGTGAAGCCTGCACACACGACATGGTGCTCCCAGATATAACCGATGGCTGCAGGCCTGTCTGTCTCCTTTTGTCTCGGGAAAGAGCTGTGTTCCCAATATTTTTCCTTCAGAAATGACATCTACTTGTCTGCAGCAACGGCACTATTAAGCAGATTTCCCTATCGTCTGGGAACTGATTTAAAGGCGATATATCATCTGTTCAGGAAGGCAGAGCATCCCTGTGCCTGCAGCTGTTGAAAAATCATTGAAATCAGCTCAGAAATGATGAGATTTTTCAAAGCAATAAGCACTACTTACTCTGTTTGTTTGTTTTATTGGCCCTTTCACCTCTAGGATATATCTGGAGCATGTTAGGTTGCTTCCACTACTGCTGGAGCAAAACCATACTTCATCTCTTCCCCCAAATTTTCCTCCCAGCAGGCAAAGGGACTTTTAAGCAAATATGTTTTGCAACAGCAGTGAGAAGAAACCTGAGAATTTCTGGTACTGGGTTTGTAACCCCTTCCATAATCTGGGGAGATTACGCCATTTCCCTGTACTGACAGCCTTAGGTTAAGAACTTTGGAACCATTCCTGGTGAGCATAGAGGGGTTTAGCACATGCAGTACCAACTGAGATGCTCGAAAAGAAGACATAAAAAAGAACTGAAGATGGATATATCTGATACCCTATCTTAAAACATGCACAAATAAAAACTCTGATCACTGTTGCTTCACTTTTACCAGACAAAACATAGGCATTGCTTTCTGTTTGTACAGGCAATAATGAAACCACATACCTTTCCTGAAACTGCCTCCACACGAAGACACACGAATGTAGCATCTTGTTCACAAGAGCTGGGAAAAGTAGGGCATAGTAAACCAAGAGCATCCAGTCCTATAAACAAGATAATATGAATTCAGAGAAATTTAGTGATTTACATATGATCATGTATGCCCTAAGCCACAGCCAAAGCCAAACTAATATCCAGACTTCTCAAATTCAGGTGATCTGAATTGAGTGAATGATGCTGATAACATTCTGCAGGTGTGTCACTATTTGTGTTTTAACCCTTAGAACACACCCGAACAGGGAAGACAAGCCCTTGACAAGTATCACCTGGTAACAGGGCACCCACTGACTCCCTGGGCCTCTGTTTGCAGATACCATGTCAATATTATGAGTTTTCATGAAGTTACATAAGAGGAGCAGGAGGCAGTAGCACAGAGGTGTATGACTTGCAGAAACAGTGCTGAACAAACCAGACATCCACATGCTCATGTTCTACCACCAGCACTCTTCTGTTCACTCCCATATTTATTAATTCCATACATGTGTATGTACAGGTACATACCCAGATAATTTTACACACACCTTTGGCACAGAGGCCATTCAGGTTAGGTACGTACACAGGTAAGAACTGTGCTAGAACAACCATCTAGCAACATGCATTTTCAGGTGTTGTGGCAATGGTTTTGACTATAAATTCAGGATAACCTCACAAAAAATGGGCTGCGTGATTTAGAGACTGTCTTGCTGAATTGATAGAAGAGGATTAAATTATGACTATCAAACCATTCACCTTTGTCAGTGGATCTAATCACAATCTGTTTGATAGCGACAAAAAAAATGCCGTCTGACGGCAACTTTGTAGCTTTGTGAATGAGTGAATTAGTTCCCACTGGCTGAGCACTAACTGCAAACTGTTATCACTTCACAGTTGCTGTTACAACTTTTGCTTTGCTCAATGGCTTCATTTTCCAGGTAGAAATCTGTAAGGAATGGAATTAAAATTCTTTGACCTACTCTGTGCAAGACCTGGAAAAACGAAAAGAAAAGCAATACTCTTTTAAGATAAACCTCACAAAACTAAAGGCAAAGGACCATTAGGCCATCAGATCCTCTGATACAGCTTTGATTTTACAAGTCATTATACTTCACACAATTAACCCACTTTTGAACAAACTGTACTGTTAGTATGGCACATCTTCTAGAAAGGCACGCTCTCTCTCTGAAGACATTAAGAGTTGGCAAATTGTCATTTCTCTGGATGACTGACTCACTATTAAAATCTCCTCATTTGGATTCATCTTGGCTTGGGCTTCTGGCCACTGGTTTTTGTCTTTCTTGTCCCCTGTGCATTTTAAAACCCCTTAAGGCCTGGTGTTTTCTTCTTAAGAAGAAAATTAACTCTATGCGTGGAGAGCCCTGAATGCTTAGCCTCTTCATGAAACACTTCAGGGATGTTTCCCACCAATGATCATAGGAAAGAGCTCCTGGACATATACATATTTTAAAATCAATTGTGCAATAAAATGCAACAAGATTGATAAATGCTGGTAAAAATCACTGAATACAAAAGGCATAGCTCTCCAGCATGACTACATATGGTCACACTTTTACCTCATCCTGGAATCTCAAAATGCTCCTATAAAAGTTCTTTTGGATCAAATGGGATGAGCCATTGATTTGTATAAAAACACAAGAAAGAAAATCCTTGATTTTTCAAGTTTTGCTCATTTTGGCAGCCTTACTAGAACTTAACAAATTTGGGAAATTCGTCAGATTTTTATCTCAGTAGTTCTGCAGTACTGGAGACAAATATTGCTGTTGGGACTTCCATTCAAACCCATCACTTGCAACTGTGTTGGTTTTGAGGGGCAGAAGATTGCACCAAATGCCTTTTCTGCACCCTTCTAAGGGGAGAATTAAAGGGTATTTTCAATCTCCAAAATTTCTTCTCAAATTACACCAGTTGAATTTTGTACTGTGGTATCTATGCCAGTTCAAGTCAAGGGAGTTACAACATAAATAGATGTATTCCTGAGCCTCTCTCAGAAGCAAAGAACAAACATTTCCATCAAAGCTGACTTAAGAATATCTGCCAAGTGAGGATGCCTCATACTTTTGCCTTCCTCCTTAACTGTTGTTCATTTTCGCAAAGCAGTTATTAGAACAGGGAAAACAATGCATAAATACATACAAATCCATCCATTTTTTATCCCCTCAACCCATCTCTGTGATACAGGAGGGACTGGGTGATGCAGAGGGAGGTTGGACATGGGGAAAGGCAACAGTAATGAAATCCCTGTACTGAACCACTGGCAAGTTACCATTTCAGCCTGCATTTCTATGCTCATGCACACACCAACACCTACAAACTGAGCACAGAAAGTTCTTTTTGGTACCCCATACTCACAAGATATTGCTGTTTGCTTTCCCTCCAGATTCCAGATTTTTCTGTTTAAAGGATGGGTTTGAAATCCAGAGCTTGATTTGGAAAATGTATTTGGAAAAGAGGACAAGAACAGATCAGAAGGAAGCAGCCAGCCACCTCTCACTAGAAACACTTCCTGACTGGGGTGCTGATCTCCAAACCAACACTGAGGGCCCTGCTGACCACAGCAAAGCAAGGACATCAAAACCTGCTTAAGGAAAGGCTCCACTGTGTGTTCTCTAACATGACTTCTAGGGTGATTCGTCTTTAAGGACGTTGGTTAGAGGTTGACAAACCCTGACAGATGCTTGCAGTTAACTGTGCTCAGGTGAAATACCACCAACCATGACTTCTAAACTGCCTCTACAGGCACCACAAGGACATCTGACATTCCTAGCCTCCTCAAGGTGATACTTGGAAACATGATAAAGAGAAACTTTCTAAATCATCAACTTCCTTCTGCTAAGGAATGACTGATGGCTTTTAATTCTCCCTATTTTCAGAGGCTTCTGGCAGAACTGTGACATTAAATATTCAGTGAAATATAAGTAAGGTTTAAAAATGCCTGCTCTGAAAGAGCTTGGAATCATTAGGGAGTGCATCTCATACTGCAAAAGCCTCCATCTGGTTGGTTATGCATCGGAGTCATCCATTTCTTACCTCAAAAAATTACCAGTTTATTTATCAGCTACGGGGTACAGCCCCTCCATTTGAAGCATTTATATATTTCTGTTACTTTCAAAGCTAATATTGTTTGGGAAGGTCAGGGAAGGAATCTCTTCTCACATCTCTCACAATCAAACTGACTTGACATTGGATGTAAAATTGAAACCCCTTCTTCAAACAGAAACAAACAAATAGGAAGAGGTTGAACTGCTTTGGAAGGGTGCTGCATTGACAGGCAGTTTAGCTGAATGTTGCATTTGAAGAATATTTGACATCTCCAGTGCTGTGAAAGAGGTCAGAGAGTTCAAAAGAAGCCTTCTTGCTTGCTGGCTTCTAAGAAACCAATTCATTTTGTTACTATGGTGAAGTACGCAGAATAGATCACACATAATTCATTCCTTCACAAACATTTTATTGCAAAAATATACCAGTTGTTTTCTGTAATATCAGATATTATTTCAGGGCTTGTAGATTCTTTTTCAGACAGGTTATGCCAGGAAATTATAGAAAATTGTAATATACAAGAGATTTGAAATCTGCAGATGGAAAGCTGTGTATAAAAGTCAGCAATGTTAGCATTGTTTTTGTAGCAACTGCAACTGCAGTGCTTGAACACTAATAATTACCTGCTGCCCTGCTTCCAAACCTAATATTCATGGGGTAAAAAACAGACCAGGCAATCTCCATTTTCATTTGAAGTATTCACTTCTGGCTGGTGTTGGAGAAGGCTGATTTATAATTTACCCCATATTAAATATTTGTAGTTATGTCCAGAAATAGTCTTTGCCAGTGAGTACTATTGCAGAGGCCTTGACTTTTATCTCTGGGGTATACAGTGAATGTACCACAAGTTTCTCTAGCCAAGATAATTCAGGCAGAAGAAGGTAACCAGGCGAGCCAGGGTGACTTGAAGCTGAGCATTGTGCAGAGGTGGCCACCCCTGAGCAGTGTTCAGCTGGATTGATTCTTCCTGTACAACTTCACAGCTTACACAGCTCTACGGGACCCTACTGCCATCATCATCACCTGCAGAGACATCCCCACACCAGGCCACTGCTTGTTGTCCCTCTCTCCTTCCATGCAGTAAGCTCTGACTCAGAATTGCCCCCTCTGTTTCCTGGGTTATTGTTTAAGGCACTGCTGGAACCAGGCTGGCATCTCTACCTTTGCATGGAGATCAGACAGAATGAAACCGTGAAATTCATGTTATGGGAGCAGGTTCTGAAGAGATGAAAACTTTAGGAGATGCTCAGATGCTCTAAAGGTGAAAGCTTTGCTTCTCAGGTCTTTTTCCTGGCCTTTATGGTGCTATACAACATCCAGAGCTGGAAAAATGATCCCTTTGCTGGTAAACATTGCGACCTTTGTTCAGTATCTACTGGGGCAACAAATCTTCATGGCGTGCTGGAGCACACAGAAGGGAATCTGAAGGTCCTGAATTCAGCTGGTCACAGACGAATGAGAGCAAGTCAGGCTCAAAGGGGCAGAATTACACAATACTGTCACATGGATGAGACAACAGCATCCCGCATCCATCAGGAACAGAAGCAAAATAGAAGCAGAATAAAGGGAAAAAATAACAAACAAGTCTCCAAAAACTAGATGGAACTTTCTCTGTCAAGTCCTTTCTGAATCAAGGAAGGGTTTTGCCCTAGTATGGGGGGAGATTTTGAATGAAAGGCTCATGGCAACAGAAAGAAATCAGCTCCACAAGTATGTAATATTCAAATGAGTTTTACGTAACTACTCTCATTTTCTTCCAATTTTCATCTGCATGAAAAAACTGCAGAAAACCAAACTGAATGTAAGAAAACCAGCCTGAAGACCAGAGAACAGCCTTTCCCACCGCCTCTGTCAAATAAAGCACACATGTTCTCAATAAATCATACCTTAAAATAAACCACACTTACCAAAGAGAATGAAAAACCAACAGAGGGAGGACTGAAAGTGACCCACACAACCCTGCTCCCACCACACCAGCTGCCCTGATGAAGAATCAGAAGGACCTCACCTCTACACCTCTATCACATGAAAGCTGTCCCTGTGATGCTACTCCATCACCCCAAAAGACCCAGACTTGAAAATACCCAAGTGCATTTTGTTACTAAGCTGGTCCAAACAAAGTTTACCTTGGCAGCAAGCACATAAAACAAATTCACCTTCCAAGTTAGAAGCCACTGTAACTCCTGGCATTATTCATCGACTGTGATGAAACTTATACACAGCACATAAAGACCTTCCAGCAAGTTCCATAGTCTATTTATTGTCATTATGTGGCAACAGTTGTTGTTGTGAATAAATGTGGTTCATCAGTTCGGCTTACGTGGTGGATTTCTGGGAGTCAAGGGAGGAGGAGACACAGCAGAGGGAGGCTGGTCAACATCCAGAGTCCTAAATATGCTCAGTGGTACACTGAGGAAGGGCCAAGAGTCATCACCCCTCTTCCTCTCTCACCATCTGAAGGGGGCTAAGAAGAAGATGGGTCTAGTGGGGCACAACACTCCTATTTCTAAGCTGGTATTCATTTTATTGATGACATACATTTTATAAATTAAATCATTGCTAGTTATCACACTTTGGGTGGAGAAGTAGAACACACACTTTAGTGTACACTCCCTTGCCTTTAAAGAAATCATAAAGCACCTGTATTTCATAGCTTACTTGGTTTTTTTGTTCATAATCTTACTTCCTCCAGTTGCTTAATCCTCTTATTACAATACATTTTTCTCAGTGTCTCCTGTTTACTTGGTGGAATTAGGCTGTCTTTTTCTCTCCTGACTTTTTTGGTGTTTTTCTTTGAAAGTCTGTTTTACATGGTACCCCTCCCATTGTTTACATGTGTGTGGGCAGAGGAGCCAGACTAAGGGGTGGCTGCTGTCAGACAGGGTAATAGAAATGAAATCTTCACTTACCTATTCATCTGGGAGAGCTAATGAGTCTTTTCTTCTGGCTGGCCCTCCTCAGTATTTCAGATATGGGCTAAGCAAGGAAAATAAAAGTGTAGATGAGACCTCCAGTGGCATGATTATTGCCTTGAAATGGAGTGACCACTCAAGCCAGGTTGTAATGTGTCTGAGAGGTAAATATGAGAGCTAAATAATGAGAGTTAAATAAGAATGTGGGTTATTTTCCTGTGTTACAGACTTTAACTTTCCTCCTTTTTCCCCATTCAGCTACAGGGTAAGACAGAATACATTTTCAGTCCTTGTCCTGTAAGACTTCAGAAAAAGGATTAAAAATTGAGTGAGATCCTCACATTCTCTGCAGCCCCTTTAACAAGCCAGAAGCACAGGCAAAGACTTAAGGACTATGCCAGTAGTGCAGGGGCAGGACCCAAATGCCCACCACCTTTCCCAAAACACTTTTTGCTGTGGGCAGAGAAACACCTTGCAGACCTGGGGTATTCAACAAGGATGTTTTGGGAATTTAGGCAGAGGGAGGTCTAGAAAGGATCAGTAGAAAGTTGTTTTTGTAGCTCTTTGGTCAGAGCAGCCATGGTTGGCTGAGGCATGGCTGGATAGGAAGTTACACTTCCCAGAGGTTTGGGTTGAAATGCACTATATTTTCACCTATTTTAAGATAGACAACACCTTTTTCTAGTCACCATCGGTCTGGAACTATTTTAAACAAAACCAGAAAAAAATACATTCCTAGAATGACTGTCCATATGGAGAACTCTGTTTATAAAGGCAAAGTAAATTAGCTACAATGGCATAAACATCTTCCTTAATTTCAGAAATAGCTTCCTTTGCATCAGATACCTTGCCTTGCCATTTTAGCAAGAACTACAAGGTACCCTCTATACGGACAGGCGCAAAGCTGAGCTGTAGAATTTGATGGCTTTGTTCCTACTATTACACAACCTTCAAGTGTAAATTTTCTTCTCAAACTGAAAATTCAACACATTAACTCACAGGTAAGATACGCAAAGGATGGGAAACTAAAAGCTTTTTAACATCTTTATTCTGCATACACAAAAAAAAAAGATAAAGGCTATGCAGAACAGTGGTAGGTTCCCCATGAACTTCCTATCAGACTCCCTGCTTTCTCATATGTGACCAAACTCTTTTTTTAATAAACCTGCTATTATAGTTCAGAGTCTCTGCCAAGTGTTTACAGCGTTGCCCTAAGTAACAAGTCTGAGCCAAGGGACTTAATTAAATCTAACCTGCTTTTTCAGTTATAGAATAGTCCTTAAACATCAAAAGGCAAGTGGACTTTGTTAATAAAATCTGAAATCACTTTTTGTTTAATAGAAGTTCTTTACTCCTCACTGCATATAATCAGTTACTTCTTAGAAGGCATATAGTATTTTCACAGATAATTTCCACAAGCCTTTACAGAGTTTACAAGAAGTAACATAACATTTGATGTGCTAGCTTTATATGAGAAACTCAGATTTCATACTTTCTTGCTGAGCTGAATCACAGACCACCGGTTGCAGGGAAGAACACAAAAACTTAAAAAAATGTTTATACAGGATGCCCTGTTGTATCTCACAATTTTTAAATGTCCTTATGACGTTACAGGCTTTCCTCATTTTGGCAATGACGTCCTCATTTTGGAGCAATTGGTTCTGCATATATTGCAGTGTTTTTTACAATTATCTCAGAGGAGGTTCTACATATGAGGGCTTCTGCTAACCACAAAGCTGATTTGGGGAAGGTGCTGAAGAGCCAGCTGAAAGTCTCGGATGGACAAGCACAGGTGACATGGCTGCTGCCTTCCCACACACAGCTGCTCACCTGCTAAGTGAAATGGGATCAGGGTTTCATTCACAGCACCTCATGGCCCAGGGTATTAATGTACGAGGTCGATGCAGCTTATATTGATGTGCTGGACTAGAAACTGGTGTGATCAGACCTGGCAGATGGCTGAACTCTAGGCTGAAGTTCTGCCTGACTCGCTGGCAAGAGAAGGGCAGGCTGCTGTGCTGATGGTTTTGCCCCCCTCGGCACAGGAAGAGCTGGCAGCCCCAGCCTGAACTGCTGCTGGACCACACCAGCCTCTGTTATTGCATCTTCAGAGGACAGGGCAGCACAGAGTAGGTGTTTTCCCAGGTAAGAATGGTTTAATGTCCTCCTCTCTCTAAGCGGAAGTTTTAACTTCCCTGTGCCCACAACGTTAATCATTTACATCTTAAACCCAGCCTGACTCTGAGACCCAGACTGTGCAGGTCAAGCACAGCTACCTGGCAGGCCTGGAGATGTCAGTGACGTGGGCTGCACCCTAAACTACCATGAGAGTGAAGCTGGGCAGCTCTTGCGTGAGGATAAGGAGGAGGGTGAAGGCAGTAATTAGCTCTAGGGAAGTCTGCAAGAACAATGAATCACAGCTGTAACATCACAGGTCAGGTGGGGCTGGCAGTGAGGAGTTACAGCAGAAAGAGTGTGGCCACAGGACCAGGGCAGTGACCACCATCCTGTTGTACTTGGCACTGGTACAGCCGCACCTTGAATCCTGCTCAGTTTGGGGACCTCCATTACAAGAAAGACATTGAGGTGACTGAGGAGCTGGAGCACATCCAGACAAGGGCAAAGAAGATGATGACAGGTCTGAAGCACAAGTCTTGTGAGAGAGCTGGGAGGGTTAACCAGGAGAAAAGGAGTCTCGGGAAGGACCTTATTGCTCTCTACAACCACCTGAAAGGAGATTGTGGCCAGGTGAGGGTTGTTCTCTTCTCACAAGTAACAGGCGATAGGACAAGAGGAAATACTGCCAAGTTGTGCCAGGGAAGGTTTAGATTGGATATTAGGAAAAATTTCTTCACTGAAAGAGTTGTCAAGCGTTGGAAAAGGCTGCCCAGGGAAGTGGTGGAATCACCATCCCTGGAGGTATTTAACAGACTCGTAGATGTGCCACTTAGGGACATGTCTTAGTGGTGGCCTTGACAGTGTTGGTTTGATGGCTGAGCTTGATGATCTTAAAGGTCTTTTCCATCCTAAACAATTTCAAATCTGTGAGTCTGCTGCTGAAGGTTGCAGATGGTTTTGCTTCTTCCCATTCACTTGCCTGCATCTCATACCACCTCCCTTTGTCCAGCTGGCGTGCTGACCATAGCAAATGGCCACTCAGAGGTCTCACAAGCAGGCCAGTGCAGAGTGTGAAAGGCTATTTAGAGCTCATGACACCCCAGCTCCTGGAGGATGCTCACACACAATGGGACAAAGCCTCAGCTGTCCCCATGCAGGGCTGGGAGCAGTCCTGCTTCGAGCTGCAGCCACCTCTGGCAGACAGTATTTCAACTGATGCTGTGAAGTCATTCACTTGTTTTTCCCACAGCCACGCTCGCTCAGTTTCCAGCTCCACCTCTAAATGTGGTACTGATGCATTCAGCCACTTGGATAATGCCTGGAAAAAAAACAGGTCCTCCCAGTGTAAAATGAAGTCAAATCCTGGCATTGAGATTTGTGCAAATCTATCTGAGTTCAGATGCTTTTTCTTTTTCACAAGCTGTTTTTTCTGCTCTTTACATTCAGGTTTATAAACTTTTTGTCATGGCATTCATGTGTCCTTACACCTGTGCAAAACTTTCCAGTCTTGATATATAAACAGCTGAAGACTGCCTCACACTCTTGGAGACCGCATTTTGGGATAGCTGACTGCTGCATGTTATAGTGGTGACGAATCCTTATTAGATGCTTAAGGGATGACTTTGTCTTCTTACCATCTCCATCTGATTTTGAGATGTAATAGCAAAATCACCAGAGCAGGCTGTGGGAAGAACACTGCATTCCTGAGCTGGGTGAAACAACTGGTTGTGTCGAGTGTTTGCTTGGGATCACATAAACACTTCAGACTTGAAAGAGCCACAATTTCTAGATCCCAGTTTGTTTATATTTAACTTTGTAGATCTTGCTTGTGTGTTTTGCTAGTCTAACTCTTGATGCTATACTGGTCTGACTGGATCATGTCAAAATTTGCTGTTTACCGGTACGAAGGTACAAATAGTGGTATATTGCAATGAAACACCTCGTATGCAAATGAAGTGCTCACGCTGCTCATCAGGTTTGTGGAGAACAGATCTCAGCGACACTGAAGAGCCTGGGTAACAATTATTGTCCAAGCTGGATGAAAAACGGTGTACATGAAGAAATTCAATTCACCTCAAAGGAATTCTGAGCCCGAACAGACTACCAAGAGCAAGCTAAATGAGTATGCAACTATTAGTGCTTTTAATGTATAGTGGCACTGATTTCATCCCCAAGAGGAAAACCCCTCTGCTGCTCATACTTTTGTTCTTCCATTCCTGCCGTGGGTGCATGACACTTATTCTAGGGACGACCCTTCTCCTGTCCCCAGGCACGGCAGGAGGAAGCGAGCACACGCTCGGCGTTGCTCGCAGCCCCCTGCCTCGGCAATAAACGCGTTTTTATGGGGAGCGCACGGAGGCCGCTCCGGCGGGACGGGCGCGGGGTCCCCTCAGCGCCGGGGCTGGACCCGCCTGCGCCCGAGTGGGCGGCCGGAGCGGGCCCTGCTGCAGACCGCGGGGCCGGTGCGGGGCACGGCTGGGGGCACGGTGGGGGCACGGCTGGGGGCACGGTGGGGGCATGGCTGGGGGCACGGCGGGGGGCACGGCTGGGGGCACGGCCGGACCCCCGCCCGCCCCGCCCCGCCCCGCGGCCGCCGCCCCCGGCCGGGCGGGCTGAGAGGCGGAGGGAGGCGGGAGCGGAGGGACGGACGCGGGGCGGGGCGCAGCCGGCGCGGAGAGGGGCCGTCCCCCTCCCGCTCCGCTCCGCTCCGCGCCCGCCGTCGGTGCCGGTGAAGGCGGCGGTGGCGGTGCCGCCGGCTCCCGCCGCCCCCCTGGCCCCGGCCCCCCGTCCCTATGGCCGGGCAGGAGTGGGACTGGTTCCAGCGCGAGGAGCTCATCGGGCACATCAGCGACATCCGAGTGCAGAACCTCCAAGGTAAACCAACACCCCCGCAGAAACCCCTCCCTCCGCCCCCGCGCCGCCCCGCTCCCCTGCCCCTGCTGCTCCCCTCGCCGCTCCTGCCTCCCCGCCCGGCCCCGGGCCGCCGTGCGCGGGCTGCCGCGGCTCCGCGGAGCGGGGGCGGCGCGGCTGCGGGGCCGGGGGAGGAGGTCGGCGGGGCCAAAGTTTCCCCCGAGCGCGACGCCGGCCCGTCCGGCCGCGGAGAGCCGCGGCGCTGGGGCGAGCGGCGCCGGGGCAGGGACGGGGAGCGGGGGCTCTGCCGCGCCGGGGATGCTGCGGGGGCGGCAGCGGCGTGTCCCCCGGGCGGTGCTGCCGCCCGCAGCCGCCCCCGACGGGCGGGGGGTTGCGGGCTCCGGGTGGGCTCGGGGCAGGTCTGGGCGGCCGGGCCGTGCCGGGGTCACCCTGCCGTGGGGTAACGGGAGCCGTGCCGCGGGTCCCCATGGGGCCCGGCCGAGGCGCCCCAGCTGCGGGCAGAGCCCGCCCGCCGCTCCCGTCCGGACATCTGGGGTCACTCGGCCGCGGTCAGGGCACGGCTCCGGGTCCGGACCGCCGCGATTGGAGGGGAAGCCGATGGCTATCAGAGGACACAATTTAATGTATCTTCTAATAAGCTACTATTGAATAAACATGGACAGAGTCTTTGGATAAATCATCTGTGGGATGCTCTCCTATTCTGCCACAGGCTGTGCAGGCGGAAGGGATGCAAATACCTGGCTCTGAATGTAGGTCAGTATCAATGTAATTGTAGTAGTTCCTCCAAAGTTATGTTTGCCCCTCACCAGGTAACTCCTCGTGATTGGAAAGGACAGCAAGATTCGATGGAAGACGAAAAAACAGCAGTGGTTTATGGGAGAACAACTTGTTTAATGTAACATACTGATCTTAATCAATAGCTCACATAATACTGCTATGTATCTTCATGTCCCGCAAAAATAATAGACTTGAATCAGAGGTCATTATCTCTTCCTGTCTATGCATAATTATATTAAGGCACTGTCTACTGGCAGAGCAGTGCAATTGCTGGAAATTAGTTTCAGTTTGGATTGATTATAGAAGATGTATAATTTATCAGAAAAGAAAGTCAAATTAGCCATTCTTTCAGCTCTGGTGTATTAATGCAGTTAGCTGCTGATGAGGTCACTCCACATCATTTTGACCTGCATCATCCCAACTGCTGAAATTCAGATTTTGAGTACAGTCAGGGCTGTTGGTTCCAGGTTGCACTCCCCTTGGGTTTTGACAGTGTCTCATTACATTTTAGTTCTATGTTTCTGGGTTCTGTCTGAGGCTCTTTTGATTCTCTGTGTTAATATGGCTGGCCTGCCTCTGATCTCCTGTTGCTCAAAACTATAGTAATTAAACCAAGTTTAATCCTTAATTCATGGGCATTTTTTTTGAGAAGGAATAAAAAGTAATCTGTTCTTAGAAAGAGTGATATGTTTTTGGTTTTGCCACTCAATCATTTGTGAGAGAAGGGTTAAAGTAATTTCCCTTTCTGGAACTTAAAATGCATGTATACAGATGCACACAGTCATTTCTAAAATTCCTATAGTTGTGTAGGAGAATGTCATCCTACAGAGCAAATTCCATTGAATGACATTATGTTCATGAAAAAACCCTCCTGTTACCTTCTTACTACACAAGAGAAATTTTGAAACATATATTAGTTACCACCTTGTTTGCACTAGTAAATAGGTTTTAAAGAAGTTTCATGCCTCATGTGAGCTCTTATTGGGGAGAAAAAGCATTTGTTCTAAGGTGCTGCTCCAAAGCAAGTGATAATAGCTGTCACAAAATGTATGATTTGTAACACATAATTCTCACATTATCTTCTAGAGATGAAAAACATTTTACAGATGGCGAGTCTGATACTCGTGAGAGTGTGATTTTTGTCGCTTGGGAGCTTGGTGGCAGAGCATGGTGCTTCTCTTCAGAACAGTTTCTTGTAAAATGGCAGCATATGCTCTATGCTCATATGTAGTAATTAAACTTGCTTCTGCTTTATAATTCAAAATTAATTCTCTCCTCTCAAAACAATGCAATCTGAATCATCACCAGTATAATTTTCTATCAGTTGCAGAATCAATAACAGCTTTGATGCCCTAGAAAGTCAGGAGTTTAGGATGAAAAAGTAGATGAGGACAATACAGTTTCCATCAGCACCACCAGACCCCCTGCAGGACCCTGTTGCCCAGAGCCACATGAAGGACCTCATGCAGTGAAGGTCCCCATCTGCTGCTGCATCTCCAGCTCCTGCAGCACCCCCTTGCAAGACCAGCTGTGTTTAGAAGTGAAGTGGATGGTTTGTCTTGTTCCAGAAAGCTCCCATTCAGTGGGACATTTTGCATATGTGGAGGTGCCTCCTGGTCTCTGGGGAGTCCATCATGTTAATATAGGTCCAATAAGGCATAAGCAGAGGATGGGAGGCAGCAGCTAAATACTTGGAGATATGAACAAGACATGCAAACACTGGCATGTCTGCATGCAGAGGTGGAGACTTCTGGGCTGATGCACAGAGCCAGAGAAGCATGAGGTGTGCAAGGCAGATAGAGGCAGTGCAGCCATGCTGTGTCCAAGCCATCCTGCACAGCAGCTGATGGAAGAGCCCCAGTGCCGATGACTGAGAAAGGGTCCTGAGCAGCCTAGCTGCTATTAATGTTTCTGCAGGAATCATACAGCCATCTGCTGTAGTAGTTTTCCATACCCTTTCTGCCTCCTTTTTTAAAAGTGAAAATTGTTTATTTCTCTTGAAAAGTTCTTCATTATGTCTTAGCTAAGCTGTAGAGCATTGCTGACATAGAATTCTATTTGAAGGTGGCATATGCTGTTTCAGTCTGTTGCATCTTCCCTCTCTAGTTTGGTTGTTCCACATCCAGGAAGAATCCAAGATGCCAGTTACTGGAAAGTGTCTGCTCTCATGAAGATGCTTTTGCAGTGGTATGATTCCACCAAATTGAGAAGAAGGTGTAGTTTCATGTGCTGGCTGCAGAAGTAGCTCCAGGAACTATATGTTTTGTCATGTTACTAATGGGTGAAATTATGGCCTCTGTGGGTTTTTCAGCTTTTTCATAGGCAGCAAGGGGTGAAATTCACTAAATGGGCTGGACTTGGGGGTGGAAAAAAAGAATGATTTTAAAAATGGAATTACATCTTGATATTTAGTCATATAATGATGGGCTTCTATTTTCTCTTTCCATCAAGAGATTTTCTATTATATTTTTTAAAAGAAGGAAGTGACATTTCAAAACTGTGTCAGCTAAGTGATGCTAAGAGCAGGCACAATGCTTCCATTCTCAACAGAGGTGATTTCAGAGAACAGAAGCAGAGAACAGACAATCTGATGGAGGAGAGAGGAATGTAAAGAGGGAATAAACACTAGGTGTGGTGATGCACAAACCAAGTTCCTCTCTCCCTTTCTGTTTTGTTTCTAAATGCATTTAATAAACTGATACCCTCGTGCTCTTTGTTCTGCTTGTATATTCTCCATAGTGAATTTCTCCACATACTGAGGGAGAAAAATGGAAAGCCTGCACAGAATGTAGGAGCGCATCGTCAAGCAGTGGAATGCTCAATAATTAATTTCCTGCCAGGAGATGGGTTTTTTCCTCTTTCTTTCTTTCATTACAACACCACTGGGAACATTTTGTTACAATACAAGAATATTTTAAAATCTTCCCTACTGGAAGCTTGATTTAGGATCATCAAAAATATACTTCCTTAAGTGGTAAATTGCACTCGCTAGAAAGAGGCAACATCCTCATCCTCTTTTAGATGATGTGTTGGTTGTGTGCTTTGCAATAGTCTAAATGTATGTTGAGTAGTACATATCTTTCCTTACATTCCCTGCAGTGAAATATGTAGAGATGAATAATTGTGCAGTTATATGTATTGTTGATCTCTGGCAAACAAGTGCTCTTATCACAACTTTAAAATAATTACAGTTTGAATGTCCATTTTGTACATTTATAATAAAGTAGATGGGCTGGGATGGTAGAACTCTACCATTCTGCTGTCAGAGGATGAGTCAAGGTCCTGCTGCTCATTATTTCACTACTCATTCAGGGTTTTGATGAGGAACTCACAGAAACCTGTACATGTTTATTTCTTTATTTCTGTAGAATTAAGTACTTTCTTGAGTCTCATTTTTGCTCTGCTGAGGGGTACATGGCCTTCAAAAGTATTTGAGGGCTATGTAGGAGTGTATTGTAGCACTGCCAGAAATAATGGAGAAAAAAAATGGTGACAGACTGGAAGAAATAACCTGGACAATATCAGCTGCATTGGTTCCCCATCCTTGCCATAGTTTATATCTCTGGGTGGATCACTTAGTCATAAAGTCCCAGCACTCTCTGATTTTGCTTGACTTCCTGTTTGGATCCTTGAGATCTAGACTTTATAAGCTTTGGACAGCAGTAACTATAATTGTCACTAACATGAATCTCAGCATCTTACAAGGCAACAGATTCGGAAGCCTCTGTCTTAAGAAGTAATACAAATGCTTAACTCACAAAAGTTGACTCTGGCAGTGAGAGTATCTATATATTTTTACTTTGCAGGGGCTTAAGCATCTCTGATGGATGACCAAAGGCAGGTGCTATAGTCAGTCTTGAAAATGTTTCTCTCTGTATTTTTCTTTTTAATTTATGTGTGAAGCATACTTTTTTGTGACTTGCACTTAACTACGGAGTAATAATTTTCCTTTAATTACAAGATGGAGTGGCATTCAATTTGCTTGCTATAGTTTGACATGCTTTTCAAATATATGGAAATTTCATGAGTAGAAGGAAACCTTTTTTAATGTATCCATTCATTCTGACAAAAGTAAGGTGCCGTAACTGTTCATTACTTTAACTCTTCTATAACTTGTCACTATACTCAGCAGGATTTCATTCTGCCTGTAGTCATATTCATTTAGTGGAGTTCTTAGTAGATTCAGGTGACATTTGGAAAGATTAAATTGTCTGGAGAACCTTAGGCAAAGCACTGTACAACTACAAAGTGATCCTATTAGATACAAAAGTGAAGTTAAATAGGCCTGAGAATTATAAACATGAACCCCAAAATAAAGATTCAGATCCAGGTATAAGAAGCCAAAATTAATGCTGGAAACCTAAGTGTTCTAGTGGGCATGGTCTTTGTAAGGGCAGTCTTATACCTGACAGTATTTGTCAGCAATGGAAGGAAGACTTACCTGCTCCAGATGTAGGAAACCCTGGCACTGAAATAAATGAGCAGTGGGAGGGGAGACAAAATGCAGATTGCATGTTTCAGCGAGCAGATTTAACAAGGTTAGTGCTTAATTTCTCTAGCAAATTAGAAGTCTGGGCTCTCTGTCCCATTGAATGGATGAAGTGACACGAAATTCAAATCATGCCCAGTAGCTCCATGGTTACATGAACTCACTCGTGTACTGACACTTTGTCTTAAGAGAGACTGTGTTTGGCAACTGCACAGACCTGACTCGAGGCATGGGGTGGATGTGCTGTCACTTACCAACATCAACTTCTCTGTCTTCCCTGGGTGAGCTGTTGTTCAAGCTCTGACCAGCCTCAGCATTAGGAGAGCTGGTGACACCTCAAACCAAATTACTTGCCTGAAGTCATAGTTTAAAAGTGGCAGTGTTCAAAACACTGTTAAAACTAGTGATGATTTAAAAGTATAATGGACTTTTCATAGTTCTCCTGCTTGTTTTTTGTTTTGTCCACTTGACTTGGACAGAAATTCAAACAATTTTCTTTCTCCTAAGGACAATTTCAAGGTTATGTCACTTGCCTTTGGAAGTATGTGTGGCATTTATTTTGAAAATATTACAAAGAGATGACTTGATTTCCTTTTTCAGTTTTAAAGACAGACTTCTGTCAGACTAGAAAAAGCAACCTTGGGCATTTTGGCTTGTCAGTGTCCATTTAAACATTTTTTGTTTATGTCCTAAGTTGTTGAACCTTACTGTTATTTCAGAATGATTCTTAAGGGCATATGTCTAAAGGGGAAGAGCCAAATATCTGTCTTGTCATTTAGAAGTCAAAATGAACTAAAAAATGTATTGAGGAGTAGAAATTATCAGATAAGCAGTGAGATATGTGTCAGTGCTGGGGTGGTGAAGGACATCACAGCACCTTATAAGAAATAAATGTCTTTTTCTACATGTCTCTGTACCTGTTATTCTATTTTTATATCTCCCCAACCAGTTAAATACAGGGACTGTAGGTGGAGGATTGCAGGATGAATTTTACTTCAGATAATTGCTGCATATTTCTGTGCAAAGAGCTGAGCTGTATTTTAGCTGTAGTTTGAGGCTGTACAGCCATGAACAAAAGTTTAAATCGGCATCTTCTAGGGATGGTCGTAATAGCAACAGCCTGGATATCTGCAGAGTGAATGCCTGTGGACCTGTAAGCTTTAAGCAAAGGATTTCATTATAAAACCAGAAATCCCACTGAATCTGAATAGATGTTATCAAAAACAATTAAAAGATAACTCTAATCCCGTGCCCCTTACTTAGTTTGATGGCGTGATTCAAGATGTATTTGTTATAATAATGTAATACTTTGAGGGATTCTATAAATTTTCCACTGATTAATTTCAGACATAAATTTAAATGTATTTTATGCTATATCTTGAAAGTTACTCCTGATGTCAATGTAATTCAGACCTAGTATATTTGTGAAGAATGAGTTACCTTGCTTTTTATACTTTTAATGTTAGCATCTTTTAGTCAGAAATGAGACCTTTCTAGACTTTCTAGCAAATCTAGTGTTGATTTGCTTCATTATGTTTTTCCTCTTTTGGTAGTGTAATTGGTAGTATAATTCCAGATGTTTACAAAAAAAATGCTCATTAAATATGTTGTCACAGGGTTCATTTTAAAAATAAAGATCTATATTCCAGTCCTTGTTATACTTAATGCATGCATCCTTTTGGATCTTCGTTTTATCATAATTAAGACTGGGGATATGAGTGCATTTTGTAGTGTCCCAAGCTGAGCAAAGAAGTCCCTGCTCTTCTGTAGTGTCCATTACCAGGAAACACATCTGTTTAGATGCTCCATATGTCTGAGTTCCTCCTGAGCCCTGCTACGGTCAGAGATGCTTTACCCATACCCGTGGACTGGCCTAGATACATTTTTACTCTTCCAGCCAATTTTTCCTAAGTTTTCTTCAAGAGATACACATAACAGTGCACTAAACCCCCTAACAATCGGGAGGCCATGTGTTGTTCATATGT
The DNA here is from genome assembly GCA_026261815.1 of Monarcha castaneiventris obscurior. Classification (NCBI taxonomy): domain Eukaryota; kingdom Metazoa; phylum Chordata; class Aves; order Passeriformes; family Monarchidae; genus Monarcha; species Monarcha castaneiventris. Next base: position 14,686,426 of record JAMPIT010000894.1, read on the forward strand.
TGTGAGAGTCATATCACAGCCTGAAGTGTCCATTTGACAGGACTCCAGCTGAAGCTCTGAACTGCAGCCAAAGCAGAGGGAGCAGTTAGGTGCATGGGCTGCCTCTCTGTTGTGCACTAATGGCCAGATAGACTAGATAGACAGATAGATACTTTGCCATTTTGTTTCAGTCTTTGCGAAGAACCCCCTATTGTATGTCAATAGGCTGGTGTATGCAGTCAGGATAGTTCATAACTGAGGCCTGATTATGCTTTTCTTGGCTCAGTGAAAAATGGGAAGGGCAAGAGAGACCTGGCTCTGTGACAAACGAAAGCAGTGCCAATGAAGATAACTTAAAATCTGATCCTTCGTATGACCGCATTTGGACACATGATTAAAGTTCTCTGGCTTTTACTGATGTTCATGATAAACATGAACTGCAGTTGTAACTTAATAAAGATATAGCATTTATAAATAACATAGTATGAAATGTCCACTTCAGACTTATTTTCTTAAATACAAGGAATGCAACATAAATCTGTCTGGGCTGTTTGCCCAGGGAGAGTAACAAGGCAAACAGAAGCAGGCCCATGGGGAAGAGCATGGTCCTTGTGATGCCTAGATAGTGCAGGAGGGACTGTGGCCAGCATTTGCATGTCATACTTAAATTTGGTGATACATAAAAATCCTGCCCAAATGAGAAGATGATCTTTCAGAGACAAAATTCCCATTGATTCTCCTTTTTTGATGAGGTTTTCCATAGGCCTGTTTCTGGTACAAAACCTGAGTGATTCCAAGAGTGACTGTTAAGAGTAGCTGGGAAACATTTGGTCCCTCTCTGTATTCTCAGGTTTCAGGCTGTATAGGGGACTTCCTGGCCTGATGATTAATGCCACTGAACAACATTTAGTTCCTGTTGCTCTCTTTTTCTTTCTGGTTTTTTTTTTTTGGGTTTTTTGGTTTTTTTTTTTTTTATTTTTGGGGTTTTTTTTTAAGATCTCTCTGGATATAGGACAAGGAGTGATTTAAAGTGTTAGAGACTCTTGCCTGAGTTTTTCTGTTTCTTCCCATTATAGAGAAGAAAGTTAAGGGGCCTAATGTTGGTTAAAAGAACTTGTGCTCAGTCTTCTTCCGGAAGTTGTTTGGTTATTGACATTGGCTGCAAGAAGACAGAGTTTCAATTTTTACTGGCTGAACTTCATTTCTTCTTGTGAAGGTAGACAGTCTTTTGGCGTATTGTTGGCCTTTCAAAACTTTAAAACATGCTTATCCTTATCAGAAAGATAAAAGAAGATCGGAGTTCTTCATTCAATGACTGTGTGTATGAAGAGAGGAAGCACCATGTTCTGGTTGCTAGCACAGCTAAAGGATGCTGTAAAATCCTTGTCTAAGCTGCAGCTGACAGTATCACTCATCATGAGTTTATTTTAATTTAAGGATTTGGAGGTCGCACTCGTGTGACTCCTCTGAAGTCAGGAAGTGGATGATGGGCTGACCCTGGTGATGGGAGCCCATTTGTGCAGGAGAAGGACAGTGCACGCTTCCTGTCCACACCCAGGCATAGCCGAGAGGGGCCGTCCGCAGGTGCTGAGAGATCCCGCTGGAGCTGAGGAGGTCTGGGAATCTGTCTCAAAACTGTATGGAAACTAATTAATACAGCAAGTTATATTCAGATCTTGTTTCCACTGGTCGGATTTTAGTACTTTTCAAGTCCTTGACACCCTTTAATTTTGGGAAAGGTCAAAGCATTATTTCATTGCCTATCCCACAGGTGGCTCTAGAGCAATTTTTCTTCATGCAAGATCTCAGTTTTTTTCATGCACAGTGAGTCCTTTGCTTTTATGCTGAGACTGATTACAAAAGGCAGTTGCAGAAGTGGCCTGGATGTCCACAGCAAGCACTGATGAGACCCCCATGCTGCGTCACTCCAGCCAGTAAACAGCTTTGTCATTTAGGCACTTAATTATGAACTGAATGTTCACTTGACCTCTTATATTCTCATTTCACTAATGAACGAAAGCTTAGGAAGAGTGACTGACTTCAGAGCTGCAGCAGTTTGGGCTCTTTGAGCCAAAGTTTCCACTCATTTAATTTATCATACTAATGATCAGTTTTGGAGCCTAAACACAGGAGCTGCATGGAAACTACAGTGTAATGTGCTAATGTGATGGCCACGTGACAGAAAGATTGGCGGGGACTGCCCACTTCTTGGCTTTCTGGTCCTGCTACACGTGTGTCTTCTTGCATGCAGCACCCTTAAAGAAGAATGAAGGGGCTGCTATGGATGAGGAAGTAGCATTTAGGAATTTTTGTTTTACAGAGAGGCTCCAAACTTGAGTTCTGGTACTCAGATAACACTGATGCCCGTAGGCTTTCCTTCGTACTGCTTTGTGTTTATCTTGACTAAAACTGAAATGTGTTCCTAATGCATTCTAGCAGGGATTTATGTATATTTTTTTAGTCTTCAAGTGTTTAATGGTTTTAATGTATTTCTGTAGATGACACCCTTAAGTTAGGCTTGAGGACAAAAGACACATGAAAACCTGAGGATTTATTTCAAAGTTATCCGGACAACCTAATGACATGCTTTTCTGTGTAAGAACATGGAAAATTTTGGTGGAGCAGGCCTTGAATCTTGGTATTCTCTTTTCAAGTTGACCATTGGAACTACCTGACCAAATTCCTTTCTTCACATCTTCTTGTCTCCTTCATTATGTTACTGCAAAAGCTAACAATGTCCTCTAACAATTCATGTGAACTGTAACACATATATACTGCCTTTTCTGTAGTAAACCTTTACAAGCTGATAATTACCATGAAGCTACAGACCCATCTTTCACCCCAGCATGTGGTGTTCTCATGTTTGGTGGCAGGTGGTTCCCCTCTGGGTTTGCATGTGCTTGGTGGTGCTCTGTGCAGTGCACACCAGTTGGTGTGAAGGTTAACTGCAATCAGATTTCAGTTTGGCTTGACTTGGGGTTTTTTAAATGCAGGAAGAACAAAATGTTTGTAGAATGAAATAAACCTGCTTTGTTCTACTTTTTTCCCCATTTGTGGAGATGTATTTTTTGGTGTTGTATGTTGATCATCTTTATGAGTTACTAGTTATCATCTTCAGGTAGAAACTTTTTTTTCCTTCAAGTGCTTTGGGATTACCTCAGTTAAGATCCAAATTAGCTGTGCTCCCTCTGGCTCTTTGTACTATGCTTTCAGATCACTGAGTTTGTTACAGAAGTTTTGTTTATTTTGTTTTGAGTATGTGTTTCTAGAAAGAAGATAAAGTGAAGCTGCGGAAGGAAGAAAACTTCCTGCTAGATGCTGGAAGAGGGTAATTAATGATGAACACCTCCAGGAACTATAATTTGTTTTCTTTGAGAAATGTATGCTAATAAAAGCTTTCTGCTTGCATGCATAAATGAATCAGATTAAATTTTATCCCAGCATGAACTTGCTGTCAATTCATGCTCTTCAGTTCAGTTCTCAGAATCATCCAAATGTTATTTTAACAGAGAGCAGTGATATATCCGTTGTCCTGAAACCCTGTCTGCCTTGTGCATAGGTCTGAAAGAGCTCGGTGGGGTAGAGAGGAAAACCAAGGGAGAGCTTGCCAAGGGCACGGATGAGGCGTATTTATCTTGTGTGAATGTGGGGAAGTATCTGTCAAAGAATGTGTGTCTACCTTGGATGATCATAGGAATATGTTCTGCAAGAGGAAGAAGTCAGACAGTTAAAAAAAACAAAATTAGAAATAGGACAGCAATCAGATTCTATGTTTTCTTACTGCAAAGGTCATAGAGGAATGAGGCAATTAATTGCCTAACCTTCAAATGTGGTTTATAATGGAAGCTCTGCATATCTGAGAGCGTAAGCTGCCTTGATTTGAAGCCAGTTGAAGCTGGTGTCTTGTGGAGTTACAGCTTGATAAATAAGCCATTCTGACCTGCCCCTGGAAGATTACTTTCCTTCCTTGTTCTCTATTCTCAGTTTCTCAAGCTCTTTGGTGTTTCTTTGGTCATCTCCATCTAGGTTTGGTTTCATTGCATGAGCAGAGGAAAGCATTGCTGTTTAGTCGCATTCTTAGAGATGAATTATTCATACTAAGAGGATGAATAAATGACAGGTGCTTTGCTGAACACTTCACCCCCACCTTCTCAATCTTTCTTCCCACCAGACCATGGGAAGTGCTGTGGCCTGGTAAGTCCTGAAATAGCCCCATGTCTTCCCTGGGCAGGTTCTCCCCGCTGCACACCAGCACTGGCTTGCAATCAGCATGTGTGTAGGAGTGATCCATCGCTTAAGGCTTCTTTGGGAACCCCAAAGAACAATAATATCCTGTTGACTAGGATTTTACTATTTATATCCATCAGCTGAGCAGCCACCTCCTCTGTCTGCTACCTAGTTACCAGTCTGTAAATCTGTCTTTGGACCACATTGTCTACTGCACGGTTGACAACATGATTTTTAATTTCAAGATGAATTTGCTTGAGGCACTCAGAAGAGCAAATAGATCGATGACGAAAGATGTCAGCTTTTCTTGTTTTGTTAACCTGTTCTCATTTTGGACATCAGGCAAGGAAGCTAACCTAAAAACAAGGGGTATCATTAGGAAATAGTACAATAGCAGGAGGAAAACAATCAGATCCCCTATAGGTATGTTTGTGAAGAAGTGCTGACATACACCTGTCAGATTAAAGACTGAATCCTGTCACCCACATACTGTCCTGGCAGATTAAATCTTTCTCTTTTTTTCCAGCCATTCTTTTTCTGCAGCAGATTTTCAGTCTTCTAGAGTAGAAAAGGTGTCATTTTCTTCCAGAAAAACCCTTCCCTGGCTTTGAAACATAAGGAAAACCTGTCAAATTTAGCCTGTTTTTTTCTAGGCTGTTTTTTCCAAGGTGAGCTTTTTAAGAGAAGCTGTACAATTTACTTCGAAGAAAAAATACAGTCTAACCTGTGGGAGTCAGCTAGAGTGAAGTGTAAAGGGAACAATTATTTCACTGCAAGCTTTTATGAAGATTTTTGAGGCTCCTATCAGAAAATAAAGTGTGCTAATAATGGGACTTAGTTATAAAACCCAACTGCTTTGGCTCCAGTATGGATAAACCCATCGTGGGCAGAAGGGGTTACACCTGATCTGAATCAGATGGGGCCATTGCTCCTCATTGGAGCTAATCTGAACAGTATGAATGTGGAACACTTAGTTCTGTAATTTTGCTTTTGTGCCATCCTGCATGACCAGATGCCAGTTCTTTTCTGAAGACCTTGCTAGAATATCCACCAAGGAAGCACCACATAGCTCTTGGCTTCTTGGTTCCGTCTTTTCTGCACTTTGGAACGTGATGGTTCTGCCCATCTCCCCTCTCCTGTGCTATCACTCCCCAGCTCTGCCTTTTGAGGTTTTCCAGTGCATATATGTCCTTCTTGTTAAAGTACTGTAAGCAAAATACAGGGCATGTTCAGCAGTTAAAAGTGAACTAGAAATACTCAGAATAACCCGTATATATTCTGAAACCATTTTTTAATTATAGTGAAAGCTTTGTGCTTATAGAAAGTTTGGAGTATTTTTGGTACCATCTGGATACCTAAGCTTGGACAACAAATCACTTCTGACATAATGACGACAGTGTATAATACTGTGTTCTTCTAACCCATGTCTCATTAATGTGGAAGCACATGGATTTTCCTGCAAAATGTGGATTCACCATCTGTGCTAGTATTCTTTGCATGAAGTGAAAGACCGTTCTTTGTGTTGTGATTGCAATGGACCCATTCTGCTTTTACTGCTATCTCTCTTGGACCAAATGGATAGGTCACAGAACAAAACAAATCTGCACCAAACACTGCTTACTGCTAATGCATCCTTACATCCAGCATGGGAGCTACCAACATTTATTTAAGGTGGAACTCACAAGATTAAGTAACATTTTCCTGTTCCCACTTTCGCTTCTCTATGCTTTGACATTCATTGGCTTATTTGGGCTGGAACCTCTGGCCTTGGGGAAACTGTGGATTCCTTGTATGCCCCTTGTAGAGATCAAAACATAAGGGACAGTAACATAAAGAGTTACAATGTTACAGGCAGATTTAAAAAGGTGTAGGAGAGAGTTGCGCATTGGATGTGTTGCAGCTTGGTTTGAATCATGTTGCACATCAGTTAAAAAGTAGCTTAAGTGTTATTTGCCTACAGAGCTGGCAGTGGCATTTTACTCTGATCTGTCTGGGTATCCGCAGCTTCACGGTACTTCACCACTGATGTTTGAGCTGCTGTTTAAATTCTCCTGCCTTCACTGTGACTCCTTTTGTATTTATAGAATAATAGTTAAGATTCTTATATAGAAGGTATTGCAAAGCAGTCTGGCTTTTTACCTTTATGTAATTTGAAGTATTTCAAAACAATGTTTTATATGCTCTGAAGCTTTATACCACTATCATATTAACTGATAGCTTCATTCATACTCGCAAGCTGGTACTGATGGTTTCCCCATGAAACCTGTCAAGCCGAGGGATCTTTGATCATCTTATTTTTTCTTAATCTCTGTCAAGTTGTTCTTTTTCATATTCTTGACCCTGAGAAATAGATGGAATGTCTTTAAGTAAGAAAATAAGTGTATAAGCAATTAAAATTTTATCTGCTTCAGTAAATTAATTGATGTAGTATGACTGAGAGAAGTACAGTTAAGGCACAGATTCTGTTTTCTTGCATTTTCAGTAGTTTTACTTCTGCAATCTCATGGAGATAAGCTGCTTTATGGAAGATATAGATCTGTGTTTTATTAATGAGTTTTTATGGTGATTTTGATACATCAGTAAATAACACCAAAGGGGAAGGAAAGGGCTCTAAAAGAAATTTTTTGCTGATGGATTGAGAGTGTCAGTTGAGGGGTTAGACTTCTCTAAGGACACTATGGGAGAAGACAGTTAAAACAGGACAGCAGGAAGATAAGGGGGCTGAAAGGGCTGGAAGCTGGACAAGCTGGCAGGGCAGGAAGGTGCCTGATCCCTATGCTTTGGGGGCAAGTCCATCTTTCTTCAGACACAGTGAATGACTCTTACTGAATTTGGTGACAAATTTGAAACAGCAATAGCAAAGCCTTTCTTAGGTCCTTAAGGCAAAATTCTGGTGAGGTTTTACAAAGAAGAGCAGTGGCTGATGGTAGTCAGCAGGATATTATCAGAAAATTGGCTGGAAGACCATTTTCTGAAATGAGAGAATGTCAATAAGAGAGACTTGAACATGTAGGTAGACTAAATCCTATGACTTTGCCTGCTGGGATGAGAAAATCCAAAGCTGATTGCTAGGGACGTGGAGGAGGAGGTAGTTATAGGAAATAAAAAGATTTTGATGTTTTGTTCATGACTTAAATCCACCAAGCCATGCACTTGTGCAAACCTCAGTAACTATAAGCTGTTAAGCTTGCCTTCATCCTTCCTACTTATCATATGAATTTCTTTGCCTGCAACTGGGATCTGATCTTGCACCCACTGAATTTTTGGCCATTGAGCTCAGTGAGGCTAAATCTGGCTACTGCAGTGGAGGAAGTGCTCATCTCGGCCTGTCTCACGTGCACAGAGTTGCATGCTAGGGCTCTGAGCACACAGTGAGGGTCCTCTAAGGGCTACAGTGTGGCTGCAGCCAGTTTATATAAATGTATCTGCCTGCAGTTCAAAAACCTGAATATACAGAACTGCATACCAGAATTAAATCTAGATCTTTGGATCAGCCTGATATCCCATACACTTGTCCTTGGTTGGCATGTTGCCCGGTGAGCCAGCAGCGCACCTGTGCAAGAGGGGTGATGTGGAGGCCCCTGAGTGGATGTTGCAATGCTTTATGCATTCATTTGCCTGGCTGTAGGAGTCATTCTTATGGCTTCTGGCCTATTTCTCAGCAAAGCAATTATCAAGTCCGAAAGGTCTTGCCTCAAGGCTTTCACAGGCCATGAATTATGCATTTTATTCTGTATCCTGCCTCTCCTTTCTCTAACATGCTCTTTCAGATCATGTAATATCTTCTTTTCCCTTCACATAAAATCTGACAGCCTGGTGCCCAGAGCAGGGGCACAGGAAAGCCTTTTCATCATCTATTTTCCAACATACAACTTCTTTGGTTGGTTGGTTGATTTTTTTTCAGGTGGTGTTTATGAAGGAAAATGCTCATTGCAGACAATAGTATCTTTAGGCTATTCAGTGCCTTCCCTTCTGAGAGCAATACCAATCTGGTGGGCATTCAGCAGCAACAGCTGCTGCCTGCCTGCCACCATTAAAACACAGGTTTAGTGTTTATTTACAGCACCATGGAGCCATAAACGTGGCCACTGCCACTCTGGTCTGGTGCAGCTAAGGAATAACCTAGACTGGGTCAACATGAGTACCCTCAAAAGTTAGTGAGAATTGACTTTCCTGAAAGTCAGCCTGGATGCTGGTGTAATGGCTCCTCTGAAGAATGTAGGTGGCTCTGCCTCAGCTGTTCATAGTTAAATGTAAACGGAATTAAGGATACTTTTTGCCTCTGCTAGTATTTTACCTGAGACAAGATGTTAGCAGTGCAGATCTTCCATTGCATGCTTGACCAGGTCCTGACAACAGAAGTGGATGTGGAGAAAGCAGTGAGGGGACCTTGAGTCCAGCCAGTTGGGCTAAGCATGTGCTTTGTACCAGGATCAATACCTGTGGAGCTGGGCTCATTCACAGCTGCTGCTGCTGGAGGCTGTGCTGGGAGGGGCAGGCACAGGAGTGGTTTAGCTGGAAAGGCAGAGCCCTGTCCTGCTGGAGCAGTGGGGCTGAGGCTCATTTGTCTGTAATTCTGGTTTTTGCTTTTGACATCGCCTTGAGGCAGGGAGGAGGAGTTGTGTGGCTACTCTAAACAAAAATAGGCTAGGAATTAATTTCAAGAGTATTTCCCTGCTTTTCTGTCTCAACAAGAAGCTCACTGGGGATGCCTGAGCTGCTCTTAATAACAAGGATGCTGGAAAGGGACCACATGTGTGTGGGTATATTTACTCTGCAGCTGACAAAGCAGGGTTATATAGCTAATGGCTATATACCTATAATGGTTCCTGTAAGCAGTTTATTAGGCCTCTCCAGACTTGGAGGATGCTCCGGGGAAAATGCCTACACTGACCCATGGCTATACATTACCTCTTCATCTGCTGATCTATGGGATCCAATTATTCCTCCGGCCTCACAGAAAATGCTCTCCTAATTCAGTGCCGTGGCAGTGAATGTAGAATGAAAGATGACTTTCAGCCACTTCAGGAGCTTGCTGCTGCCTCCTCTCAAGAGTCCCCAAGGAATCCTGCATGCCTGCAAGGGAGCCAGCTCGTCTCTCAAATCAATTATTTGGGATACAGACCCACCCACACTAGCGATGGTAATTCTGGGCAGTGTCAGCTGGGAGGTAATTTGGTCCCAAGGCCCATCATTTTGCTGCTGGGGATTCTCGATGGATGCTGGGATTGCAGCATGTGGGGGTGGGGGAACTTGCAGATTCAAAGACTGTGCTGGCCAAATTACACAAGCTGTGTTTCCAGTACCAGTGTTCTCATGCATTCTTTGCCCTTCTGCACTGAAAATCTTGTTTAGTTAACAAAATCAATTATAAACTGAGGCTGCTCTTGGACTTCTAGTAAATGTAAAATTTAATTGTTAGGATGAGAAATATTTGGGTGGTGAATTTAGTGCTATGATATAAGCAAGGCAAGGTTTGTAGGGAGAGGTAATGTCTTTTCTTAGGCTGGCTGATAAGTTGCTTTGTTGTTTTTCCAGCTCCTGTTTGTTGGCCTAAAAAAAGCTCCCACCTCACCTCAGACTTTTTTTGGTGGCATGCTTATCTGAGCAAGAGAAATCAATGACATTAGGCTAGTGCAAGTGGTCATGTTTCCAGACTGCAGACTATGAAACAAACAAATTAAATGTTAATTTGTATAAACCCGGTTTATTTATTGCCTTGCTTATGTTGCTTTTGTTATCTAATTTGTGACAATTGAGAAAAAAAATTAAGTTCTTTCATTTATACAGAGTAATCTCTTGAAAATACATCATTGTACTTAACAACAGCTTCACTACAAATAAGTGAGATTACAGCACTGACTGACTAAGAATGACAAGTAACTAACAGCATGACCAAGGCCCAGCCTGACTGCAGATGCAAAATGTGAAATTTGGCCTTGAGATAATGGATAAGTTAAACTACAGCTGTAAGCAGGAGAACACTGTTTAGTTGGACTGCCATAACCTGAGTTTTCCCAGCAACGCCCGGTCCCTGAGCAAAGTCAACCATCTGTGCTTCATAGTAAGAAGCAACACATAAAATACCTATCCAGTCTGCAGCTTGCTAGTAATCCCAGCATGTATAATGTATCAAAACAAGAAATTTCACTGCTTGAATTGCAAATATTACAAATCATAAATACATGTTCCCTAGTTTATTTGACTGTGTAGGGTGAGGCCTATTTAAAGTTCATCCTACCTTAGCTTATTTATGCATGGAAAGTCCTTGAGGAGTACTTCAGGGAGGGGGCATGAGTGAAGTCTGGGAGATGCCTGAGTGTTTCCTCAGCTCTTGCCAGGCTGTTGACATTGTCTCAGGATCATTCATTCCCAAGAACAGTGTTAGGATTTAATTCACCTTTTCTATTCTTGCAATGGCTAGCAGAGCAAAGTGGAAATGGATTTTAATTTCCTAAAGCAAGATCTGAGGTACTAACAAAAGCCCTGTGTTTGGGAGGTCATTGGTGTAAATGGTAGGGGAGGTTGTTTGGACTGCTCACTTCACAACTACTTCAGCAAATGTTTCCTTGATCAGTACAGTCTACTCCTATCTGCAGTCACCGTAGCTGCTGGTATTACACGCCTGCAAGGTCCCTCCTGTTGACTTAGCCCTCATTAAAGCTGTGCCTTTCTCACAGCTGCAACTCTTAACACAAACACTTTGAGTTGTGGCACTTTGCAGGGGCTGGATGTGATCCCTGAACCTAGCTGCCCTGTCTCATAAGACCCCCGGGACTCTCTTTACAATTTTGGCTTAATGGGTGGCATTTCTTTTAAACCCTAACGAACTGGAAGTTGGACCTTCTCAGCTGGTCATGCTGACTTCCTCTGCAGCCATGATTTCTCCCTGTTTTTGATGGTTGTTTGCAGTACATGAGAATGTGAAATGCTAAATGCCAGGCTGGGAAAGCACTCTCATTTGCTATGAGAGAATTAGGCTCAATTTCAGCCTCTGCTGTAACACTGCAGACACAGAAAATGGTTTGGGGCCCGCAATGTAAACATTGCAGACTACAGCGTAAGCCCTGCAGCTACCAGGGTGGCAGGACTAGCAGGGGGGAGACAGAGGTCGCCCCAATTTCCTTTTGACAGGGTCAGCAAACACTAATCCTTCTCTGCCAGAGGAAAGTTGCTCCGTTGGCTTGCGGGGAGCCCTTGGTCACGTCAGCCCATGTTTATGCACCGAACACGGTATGAGAGCACATAAAAGAGCAGTGTTGTCAGCTGAGCCCCCCCGCCCTACACAAACACTGCCTTGTTTAGCCAGCTTGGCTTGTCATTTTTATTTCATTTTGGTAGGGTAAACTCCTTTTCTTTTTCCTCTGTGGTGTTGGTAGAAGAGTGTGTACCATCTATTAGTTGCATGTGGAACTTGCTCCATTGTGTCTGCCTTAGAAACCTTGTACATCTGCACTATCCCAGGTGACCACTGAAAGAGGCAATTCCCCTCGTCCCTGCGTATTGGGAACTCAATCTGATCTGCTTACCCACATTCCTGGTTTTCTTACTGAATGCAGATTGAATATCAAGTGCTTATGCACAAGTAAAACTCTTTGTTATAACTGAGTCTGTCAGGTTAATGCTGAATTAACAGGACAATTAAGTGAAAAAAACCCTTGCGTATGATTGCTCATGTAGGCCCAAAGAGCATGTTGCTGTAGAAAAAGAACAAACAACTCTACCAAATCTGAGTTTCTGTTAATCTACAAAAGAAACTTGTCAGATGATTGCAGTTTTTGATTGTTGCTTTGTTCCCTTGGCCTTCCCCATCCCACCAGCTTGAATTCACTATTAAATATCAATAAATAACTTCTAACAAAATCAGAGTCCTGATATTTGCAAGCCTTCCCTTTCAGAGGACATTGCTTTTCATTGTTAAGGATGCAAATGCAGCGCAGAAGGTAACTCTAGTCCTTTCTCCCTGAAAAAAAATATTTCCAATGTCAAGGAGAGAATTTTTGTGTGCAGAACTTATAAATAATACACAAAACATAACTTTGTTCTAGTGATGCTAACTGTTTGTAAACAACTATTGAAGTGCAAAAAAAGCACCCAGTGAAAAGCCCCCCAGCACCCATTCCTGTAGGTGCTGACTCTTCAGGAGCTGCCTGGCTACAGTCTCCCTGTCACTGCTACCTTGGCATGGTGTGCCACCTTGGACGTGTCTAAACTGTGCTGAGCTTGTCTGTAAAGAGACAGGAAGTGCTTCAGGGTAGAAGCTTTGTGTGTGTGTAGCTATGCAGTCTGGATCAAACTCTCTTTGATTTTAAGTTCTGCTAATAATTAACCCTCAGCTTGTAGTAACTATCCAGCATAATGATAACCGCACTGCTGGCTCCTGTCCACAAGGTTATTGGGTATGTACTGCACAGCATATCCCTTCCACACTGTGTCTGGGAGCTGATGTCTGTGAATGTGGATGAATGGGAAAGAGTCTAAATTAGGCACACTTGCCAGTGCCTTTTTCCAAATCTAATACTTATAGGCACATACCAGTTCATCTGTCCTTTGACCTGTTATGTCAGGCTGGAAGGGTATTCTTGCCGAGACTTCATTAAAGCTCTTGAGCGCACACTGTGGGCTATGCTCTCATGTTTGTGTTAGCAGTGGTGCTTTTTCATGTTAAACTGGTTTGACCATAAACTGTATGAGATTAAGTCCACGTCTGTTTTATCTAGATTGTTTTTTCCTTCTTCTGTGTTACGTGCTGGTGGGTAAGCAAAGCAGTAGTTGGGTCTCGGTGTTGCTAATCACCCTCTCTGTCCAATTCCTTGAGGTATGAAAGATGCAAACAGGCGGCGAGCATGTTTATTGCTGCCAACCACTGATGCTTTGGCAGCTCACATAGAAAATATTACTAAGAGGTGCAGGAATTAACGTAACTTTTGTTTATGCTTAAAATATAATTTGCTTTAAATATCATCTCCTTCTTCTTGTTAGATGCTTTGCCCTAACTGCATTCCCTCAGCTGATTGTCATCAAAGCTGAAATCCTGGCACAGGCGATGTGGCTGCGGAGCACCATGATAGACTCTCACCCTGGCGGCTGAAACTCAGCAATGAGAAACTTTCCACTGCAAACCAAAGGGAGCTCACACAGCCTGGGGAGCAGAAAACACGCCCTCCCCCCTGTCTGCCACCCGCCCCGTGCGGTGACCCTGCATGGTGACCCTGTGTGGTGACCCTGCGTCTCACCCCGCAGACCAGCCATCCTGAGTCTCCCACCAAGCTGATTTATGGCCTCTGCTTAAGTGGATGTGTGAAGGAAGGGGAAAATGAGCTGTAGTTAATCTCATGTTTCTAAGCAACCAGGTAATTCTCTGCAGCCAATCCCTAAAGGGAAATTCCTGTTTTCCTGCACCCCTGCTCAGAGGACACCTTCCTCTTTGCCTTCTCCAGCTCCTGGACAACAGGCAGTGGAGTCTGAGGAGGGTCACAGCTTTGCAGCATTTCTTCAAATGCCATAGGGGAGGGCAAGGAAGCACAAAAAGGGCACTTTGTTAATGGTCTGTAACAGGTAAGGGGGTGTTCGTTGCAAAATCAATAGAATAGAGGGAGTGCGGAAAGTGTAAATGTTTTTCCCAGAGCTAAACTGAAAATTACAATCAGAAGTGGGGAGGGTTCCTGTGCTCCAAAAAGCTGGAAAATGTCTAGTGTGTTGCCAATCCTGTTTACAGTGAAACCTGTTTGCTGTTAAGTTTTGGTGATAGACGTGACTGAATTCTTTTCTGAGTCTGTTTGAGCCCCTTGGAGTGACTATAAGGAAATAGCCTTTTATAGATAAAAGGTTCCTGAACCTCAGACTATAGAAATAGATTTGCAGGAAATTGAGTTGAAATGAGATAGATCTCTGAGCTTCTCCACTGTTGGAAGAATGGATGCCTGGCTGGGGCTTCATAATAATAATTATTATTTTTAGGGCTTCTTTTTTTAAGAAGTCACATGACCCTTACACAAGCAGTTTTACTGCAGGGACCTCAATCTGCCCAGCTCCACCACTGAAGGTGATGTGCGGTGAGCCCAGAGGTGTGCTGGAATGGTTGAAGGGAATGGGGCAATGAACTCTAGTCACAGCTCCAGCCCCAGTGGTGAAGGTCAGTACCTGACCCTGGAATTAGCCCTGTTGGTTGGAGCATGGTGCAAATAATGCCAAGCTCACAGTTTTGATCCCTGTACAGGCCATTCACTTAAGAGCTGGACTCGATCATTCTCATCAGTCCCTTCCAACTCAGAATATTCTGTGATTCTGCTCAGGAAGCGGGGCTGGATAACTTGGAAAATGCTCCTGTGGACTGAAGGCTGACCATTTGACCAAATATAAATACTGATCAGAGTGGGGAGAAAAAACCCAAGAAATTCAACAGTAGTCAACAGGAGGGAATATAGTTAATAGAAATGGGCATGCCGTGTAGGACAGGTGCATCACTATCTTGAGGTTTGGGGTTTTTTGCCTTGCCTGGTGTTTTATAATCTGGAGCTCAGCTGAGAAACTGTCCCTGTTGGCCTTTGTCCTGTGTATTGACAAATATGTGCTACTGGCTACTGTTGAAGAGACCAAGTCCACTTTGATTTGACCCAGATGAGATTTAGGTGTGATCCAGCATTCTGTCCACGAAAGTGCATACTAAACCACTCTCCGAAAGAGTTTTATAGCTTGGGTAACCAGGTGCTGGGAGCACAGTTCTTTAGAATAAATCTACAAGCCTGATACATTTGAGCCTGTAACAGGCATGTACTTTTACAGAGTGAAGTGCGGAAATAGGTAAACTTTTGGAAATATAACTTCAAAGTTGTAACTTACGGGAGGAGCACTCATGAGATGAACTTGCCTTTGGCTGAAGTGCTGACCAGGCAGGGTGCCTTGTGCCATGTACCTCCTCACTGACCTCAGGGGAGCCACAGAGCCACACCTCTGTAATGGCTGAGTAACTTCTTCCCTAGCATCACCCTGGCCCTTCACTAGCTCACCCTGGAAGCACAAGGAAGATTCCCCTGGGGATGGCCGGCCAAGGGGCTGCCCTGCCCATCGTGCTGCCTGTGCATGGGCTTGCCTCGTGTGGTGATGTGCAGAGGAACACGGCCAGGGCTGCCTGGGGCTGGACAGATTTTATTTCCAGGCAGGAAACGCTGTCAGGGCAAATTATGAGGAAATCTTCCAGCAGACTCATTTTAGTCTTAAATCTTGGCTGCGCTTATCTCTTCACTTGGCGGTAGAAGAGCACGTGTGGGGCAGTGTGGCTCACAGGCCTCCCCTTGCAGTTCAGTGGTGCAGCTCACACGGGCATGGCAGGTCTGGTGCCGCGGCCTGAGGTCTGGGGGCTATCGAGGAGCAGTGTCCGGCTGATGCCTGGCAGCCTGTGCACAATGAGTTTCTTCCTCTGTGGTACTTTTGTTGAAGATCTGACCATGGTTGAAGGGAGAGATTAGTGGGCAGGAAGTGCCTGAGAAGACAGAGAGATTAAAGCTGTTGTAATTTTGGTTTGGGAACACACAAGAAATATTCTCGCTGACAACCACCATCCCTGCATATGAGGTAGCTGTTTTCTGTCAGGCGTGTCTACTCTCAGCACCAACATGGGCTTTCATCTGTCCTTAAATTAATGTTAATTACAAGTTATTAATACTTTTTTTAACAGCAAAATGCAGCTGAAAGCAATTACCCCTAATTGCTAATTTGTGTATGTACACCCAAAATGGTAATCTCTTCATCTGAACACCCAGCTCTCACTGGAGTCAGTCGGTGTGTTTTTGCTTCCATTTTTTACTTCAGTTCTGGATTGCATGATCGTCCTTTTTAATGGCTTCACTGAAAGCTACAAAATCTCTTCGCACAAGTTCTGTGATCTTCTGGAAAGCATGATCTTGTTAACTGTGAAGGAGGCCTCACTAAAGAGATGTTCTTTGGTTTTGGAAGAATGCTTAAATCACAGTCACTGGCATTGGGAATTAATCAGTTCTTGCAAGTTGTGCCTCACATGCACTTGAATTTGTGCTAGATCTCAATTTCATCTGTGTACATCATCATCCTTTTTCAGTAAGCTAAAGGCCACAAAGATGGCTGTTCTTGTGCTGATAAATTTGTGATGCAGTTCAACACTGACCTTTGCAATCCCAGGTCTCAGGTGGACTTTAAAAATTTAATTCAGAGATACCATGGCTTCTCTTTCCATCTGCATATTATCATCCTTGCCAGTGTAGGAAAGATTCAAAGCTGCCAAATTCTGCCAGTGGGAAATGGCCTTTCTGGTACTGTAGTCGTAATCTGGTGGAACAGATTGTTAGGTGGGTTGAAATCTGCTGAGACCACCTTGGGCTGGCCTCCAGGAGATCAAAGGGCTGACATCCAGCTGGCACCAAGTAGCGAGCAGGGTACTCTGCTGGAGTCCACGTTGCTCGACATTTTGATCAGCACAGAGTGTGTCTTCCTCAGATGTGTGAGCAACACTAAATTAGGGGTAGTAACAGCAAATGAGAGAACCTAAATCCACAGGGATAAACTTGGTGACTAGGCCAACATGAAGCTTGTGGAGTTCAGGAAGCAAAACAGTCTGCACGTTGGCCAGACCAACCCCTCGCAGTGGCAGAGGCTGGGAAGTGACTGTGTGACTTGTAGTCCAGCTGATATGGATGTGGGTGTTACCGTGAATGCCAAAAGATGCCAGTGGATCTGGAAGTTGAAAACAACCCAACAATGCACCCTGACTGCGAATAAGTGAAGCTCTCTGCTAGGTTCCCTTGGGAAGGTCATTGCCTTCTGTGTTTCAGAGTTAGTCGCGGCCAGTCTTCTCCAAGGAGCGATCATGCTGCAGTTGACATTTACTGGCTGTGGAAGGGCACTTGCCTGAGAGATGGTGCATTCCTGAACACTTGCATTTCTCTGAGCACTTGCATTTGTCTGTGTTTTTACCCTGAAGTTTTACTTGAAGTGAGCCTGTTTGCAGTTCCATAGGAGACCTGAAAAAGATGAATATGCTAAGGCAGAAAAAACGCCTGGGTATTGACCAATCATTAAAGCAATGGCTTCTCTTTGTCTAAAATAGCACAGCTTTTAAAAAGAACTGAAGGGGAAAATAAAAGTGATTTTTATGCCACCTATTCTTAGTGTTACAGAACTTCCTGCCCTCTTTGGAAGATATGCAGTACTGCAAGTGTTCAGGAATTTCTTTTCAGAGGCCAAGACCTGCAGCTGAGCCCTGTGCCCACTGCCCTTTGGGCTGCCCTTCCACAGCCAGCAAATGCCAGCTGCAATGTGGTTGCTCCTTGGAGAATATTGGTTGTGACTGATGCTGCAACACTTCATCCTACAGTAGCAAGGACTCTCAAGTGGAGGTAGACAGGACTCTTCCATGATCAGCCTTCAGGTGTTTTAGTTCTGTTTAGCAAGCTGAGTATTCAAAGGGACTCTGTCATCAAAAGCTATTCTCTTATTTTTCTAGTTTTAACATCCTTACCTCAAAAGAGAGATCCACCTCTTAGCCTGAGATATATCCATAGTACTTTTCCTGCACTAATAAGGGTTAAGAGGGCTTCTGACTGTGCCACTGGCACTTCAGAGCCATCAGGCTGTTAAGGAGGAAAGTGCAGCTGCCAGCTCTACTACAGACCTTGCACGTGTCTGTGGGCAGCAGTCAGCCTCCATCGTGGGGCTGTAACACAGAGATTTCTGGCCTGGAGAAGCATTTGTTGAGCCTCCCATCCTACCTGGGTGGGTGTGGATCATGCCATGTGTGCCCAGTCCATCCCAGTGTGCCCCAGCATAGCTGGCAGCACCAAGCCCCCTTGGAGAAGCTGCCAGGGATGTCAGCTAGCAGCAAGCTTGCAGCTTTGGTGAGAGCAGGGATTGTAGTAGGCTTCACCTATGGAAAATGGTTTTTCAGCCATAGTCTATATTTAACTAGCTTCTGTTTGTGCAGCATTAAGTCACTGGAACAAGATGAGTTTGTTTCATTTCCACTGATATGTCATCTTGTAGCTAATGCCAGTCAAATCCCACACCCTGAGCCCAGCTCTTACTTAACTATGTGGCACATTTCATCCTGGAGCAGCTTGTAAAATTAAACTGAAAAGGAGAGAATCTTCATTTGCCTGTAATTTGCCACCAGCACGGTGAAAACAGGACAGTTGTGCGAGTCCTGCAGACAGCAGGGATGCCTGTGTGACAAGCACATTCCCCAGCTGAGAGCCAGAGTGTCTCAGGATCAGTGGGTGTGTGCTCTGCACGTCAGACCTTTGCTGCCAGCCTGCTCTGCATATGTCCATGGGACCTTTGTCTAAGCTCTTATAAATGAAAGTCTGGATCTGCTGGATGCTAAATCTAACTAAAGATTTAGCTCTGGTGAAGAATACTTACTGCCTTTTAATTATTCATTCCTTCAGCTATGAAATAACTAACAGAGAGGATCCTTTTATGGTGAGCTGGATTTAAAAGGTAGCAGCCCCTTGTGATTCTGATATTTAATGCATGAGCGAGGACTGAATGCTGCTATCAGGCCTCCTGAGATGGTGCATCAGCTGCTGCCTTTGGGCAGCATAACGCAGAGATGCCTGAGGGATGCTGTGTTCATCTTGTGCTGGCCTGAAATGTTATAGCTGGAGTGACTAGGTATGTGTAATGCTCCCCTAACCACAGCTATCACAGAGCAGCATCAGAAATGGGTTGCGATTGCTCTGGTTTTCCAAATTGTTGTCTGGTAAGGAAGGGAACTACCTCTATAGAGCTGCGCCACTTTATCAGCTGTGAGATGGAAAGAATGAACAGAGAAGGGAAGAGATAACTGTGTGCCAAGATTACAGCCAAGATCAAAGACTGAATGGGGAAATCAGCACCAGCAAAACAGAGAGGTAGGAATGATAAATGCAAAGCAGGCAAGGAAGAAGGTGGTTATTGATCCTTATGTCTCCAGCCACTTGTGCAAAACAAATTCATCCATTTACATCATTGGGAGTAGGACTGGGATGAGCAGCTAACAAAATGGAAAATTTTAATGTTATAAATCAACAGTACGTGTGCTTTTTTCTGTGGCTTATCACTGCATAGGTAAAGGTAAGTAGTAGGGAGAGAGAAAATGAACAAATTCTTAAGATAAGGACTTTTCTTGTAATGCAGGCCCTGCAAATACACAGGAGAGAATGGACAATCAACCTGTTGACAGACATACCTGGTTTTTATCACAGCTCTATGTTACATTTTTAAATGCTTTTAAGAATCTTGAGAATCTAAAGGTTTTGTCAGCTGTTTTTTTTTCATAGACGTGCAACCAAAATGTTAGTTCTCATCCTGAAACCTTACAAAGTGCTTACGGAAGGTAGGGAGAGTGAGGCATGAAAAAAAATTCATTTGTTTGCTTCTCTCATGTTGGTGGCATACCTCAGCAATCCTTTGCTTTAACTACCAAACTGCAACTATTTCTGAAAATACAACCATTGTATGCAGCCATTGGATCACTGAGTATTTTGTTAGACAGGCCATAATTTTCCCTCCTGTATGAGGACTCATGCTTTGTTTATGAAGTGTCTCCAGTCTGGACAGCAGCAAAAATCTGTGTGATGTATGTGTGACTCAAGAGACTAAATAAAATGGCTCAAGGGCTGTTAGGACATACTTTAACATACAGTTTAAATAGAAATAAGCCAGTGCTGCTGCCAAGACAGGCAGAGCTATAACACACCCTTTCCCCCCTTGGCTCATACAGGCACAAGTATTTGTGTGACTGTGCAATGAATTGGATCGAGTGACCAAGTTAAAATAAACCCTTTTGTCCATCAGGTTAACTTTAGCTGGCATCAAATCCTGCATCTGGTTTCCCATAGAATTGCAGAAGGATTTAGACAGCTCTTCCCTATCCCCCACTCCCAGCCATTTGAGTCTGTGAGCTGATGGAGATCATTAAGCAAATCTTTGTGTAAGAGCTATTTGCATGCTCTCATTGGGTATGTAAACTGTGAATCCATAAAGGATAAGGAAAGGAAAATCCATAAAGGATAAAGGTAAGGAAAAATAGATATGGCACTACACATCATGTTTAGTCATGTAGCACTCAAGGATGAAGGAAAAAGCAAGTTGTCATTCTGGGTCTTTTCTACCTGATGGGGTGTTGCAAACTTGCAGCTCTGTCATGAGATGCATGTTATATGGCTGATGAAGCCTGCTGTAGGCAGGCATTTCTCCATTTCTGCCTTTCTGCTATTGATTGCTTCCTAGGATGGAGATTGAATCCATCTACATGAACACTTCTAAGTTAAAGAAGTAGTAATATTTTATTTACAACCTCTGTTTCCAAGAATAGGCTATAACAAATTATGTGATTGAGTTATAAACATATTCAAATACGATATTCGCATTAAAAGTAGCAAACAAAACTTTTTTTTGCTTTTGAAGACTGTGAGAATATCCCTTTCCTTGCAAATAAGCACTGATCCAGGCATTGCACAGCCACACTTTTTACAGGCATAAGGGCTTTAGCTTGCTTCCAGACCCTCATGGGGAAGGAATTGAGGGCAAAATGGGACAGGCAGAATCTGCTCTTCTTGCTGTGCATTCGGGTCCCCTCAGTGGGTGTAAAAGTAAGTCTGAGGCTCTCCTGGGTAGGATTGCAACTGGCTGTGCTAAAATATGAGATGAGCCAAGAGCAGACTTGTCATTAAGTGTTTCCCTCCTTTTGGTGAGTGCCTGGATGTGATGCACAGGCTGATGGGTGGCAGCCTAACTCATGAGGGAAGTGTATCCTACTGCCCCAGCTCTTTAAAACCAGGAGTTTTTTTAATGCTACCTAGCCCATTGCTGTTAATATTGATTATATGTTCTCATATGCCTTTCGTACACATGAATAAAAAATGAAAGTGCCTGTGATTTGCACCCACGTTTTTTCCTTGCTGTTCAAGTAAAAGGAGGTGAATTTTTGACACAATAGTCTAAAGTTACATTCCTACTGAATGTCAAATTATCATACCTGGAAAAGAGACAGAGATGTAGCATGTTTATGAGGAAACACAATACTGTACAATAATTTACTGTACAATAAAACAATGAAGAAGTAATTGAGATCACACATGGGCTCTCATTTACTTCTCTGCTGCATTTGCCAGAACGTGCAGTGAAGAGTTTGACAGCTCTGCACTGACCTGCTGGCTGCAGAACACCAGACAATGACTGATGTGATCTAAAATGTGGAGATACGAAGTTAACCTGCAACTTTTTTTACATAATAAAGCTGCTAGGTTAAGATTATATTAGTTTGGCATTTTGTATGATGTGGGTTTTAAAAAAAAAATGGTTCCAACAAGCTTTAGGATGGATTTACTGTGCTGTTGAAATACAGTGTTGTTCTTTGCTGCTTATGTT
Organism: Monarcha castaneiventris obscurior; assembly: GCA_026261815.1. Lineage (NCBI taxonomy): Eukaryota > Metazoa > Chordata > Aves > Passeriformes > Monarchidae > Monarcha > Monarcha castaneiventris. The sequence goes on from JAMPIT010000894.1 coordinate 14,708,014, forward strand.
ATTAAGTTATTATGTTTATCTCTGAAGATAATGAAAATGAACTAAAAATTGACTTTGCTTTGAAAAGGTTTTAGGAGGCAAACTCTTGGCTAGGGAAAACAGCCTCAACCCAGCATTAAGAGTATCTTTTTGAATGATTTTCTGGGAAAATTACATAACCTACTCTTGGGACCCAAGTTATGGTGGGGAATAGAGAAATTGAATGCATAGGGGGAAAATCACAGTGTCTCTAATTGCCTTTCTTGTCACATGTCTTGGAACATCAATAAATGTTTAAAACTGACATTTTTTGAAAGGGTAGGAGTGTGTTTTTCTGAAAGCTTTAAGCAAGTACTTCAGCTGTTTCAGAATGCACCATAAAAGCTATTCCTTGCAAAGGAATAGAACATGCTAAAAGTAATCCTATTAAAAAAAATTAAACAAACACATCCAGAAAACACTGGCAGCTTACTAAAGAAATAGCCAGTGAGTAATTTCAATGGCTTGCTAGGTAACAGGTGTATTACTTGGGCTCCTAACATGTAGGTGATCCGAAATCTTCAAATAATGCTTTGGGCTCCAGAGGTGCACCAGGATATCTGTCCTTTCCACACCACCAGTCTCCCTGTGGCATCTCCTCATCCTTTTCCTGCTTCTGTGCCAGGAGAGGAGTCTCAGGTGTCTCTCTGCAGATGTGGCTGCAGATCTTATATCCTAGCCACAGTTTAAGGATATTTTGCACATAACAGTATTAGATTTAGGGGTTTGTAATAAAAAAGTTTATTCTGATAGGTAGAGAGAATGAACTTGTTTAAAAAATCAACAGATCTAATGGATTATGATTCAGTAAAACTCAGTACACTTTCCATTTTCAAAAAACAATTGACAGCTCAGTGTAACTTTAACCAAAACTTACAGAAGCTTAATGCTTCAGTGAATTGAATTGGATGCTATGTCTTTGGAACTACAAAAATATCTGAGATGCTGACATTACTCCAAAGATAAAATCTACAGATGATATTTACTTAATAATGTGCATGAATCCTTCTCTTTTTCCTTCCTTCCTTTCACCCAGAATCCTTTTGGCATGGAAAGTGTTATTTTCCATCACACTGCAGTTGCATGGTTCTTTTTGATGTATCACACTTGCACACTTCCCACAAGCGCTGAGCTGCTGATTAATCTTATTAAGGAGTTGTACCCAAATTATACAACAGGAGTCAGTGGTCCTTTTGGAAATCCTAACAAACAGCATTTAATCAGCTGAGAATACTGTGCTTATTGATGAGAGTCATGGTTTTAAAGAAGTGGCCTGCACAGCTGTTTCCTAATTGTTGAAAACATTTAAACTGAAAGCAGTTTAAAACATAATGATGCTTCTGTAGAGGAACCTTTCATGTCCCTGAATTATTTACAGTGTTGGTCTGCTGTGCTTGCTGTTCCATCTGCCTTTCATATGCATGAAGAGAAAATGGAAGTGCCTGTGATTTTGCACCCACATTTTTTCCTTGCCCTTCAAGTAAAAGGAGGTGAATTTTTGACACAGTGGTCTAAAGTTACATTCCTACTGAATGTCAAATTATCAAACCTGGAAAAGAGACAGAGATGTAGTGTGTTTATGAGGAAACACAAGAACTCCTCAAAAGCAATATGGAGCATTTTGCGTTCATCTTTGAGGAAGAAACTCAGGTTACAGAGGGGAGGAATTTGGAGAGCCCCACAAGAGTCTGTGTGCACCTAGTGAGACACAAGACAAGATGGTCTTGGGATTAGCTGAGGTGTTTCTGAAACCAGCTTTTCCTGATCTTTCTGAAACCTTATATTTTCTGGTACTTGATATGTGTAACGGAATCAAGTAATCAATTTAACAAGTAAAGAATAGAATAGGCAAACAAAGTTACAACAGCTAGAAGGGCTGTGCATCCAGCAGAAACTATGTGGAAAAAGGGGCTCCTTGGCAAATAACACTTGCTTGCATGTGGAAAAAGTACAGAGCCTGAGTGCAGAGAGGACCATGGAAAAGAAAATAATTAGAAAACCTCACTTAACATTATTGTCTAGTGGTAGAACGGGGGAGCAAATGACAAGCTGGTGAATATGCAGGATTTATTTCTGCTGTTTGAAGTACATGCTGCATCAATTTTTAATGGCATAGAATGTACTTTTTGAGGAGAGAGAAGTATGCATATTGTTTTTTCTTTTCTAACTCGACTCAAGAAGCAGAAGGAGGATGGATGGTGGGATAATCTCTGGAACATGTGACTTCATATCCCAGGAAAAATTGAGATTTAGCCCTAGAGAAATGCCTGTAAGTTGCAAAGGCAGCTGAAGTCTTCAGGGAAAGGATAAAATAATGCCAGCCACTAGTCTGGAAAAAGCTTCCAGGCTGCAATTAAAGGAGCTCGAAGAGATTAACAAAGACAGAAAAAGTAGCATCTTATCCAGTGTGTGTATGTTAGACAGTGGCACGCGAAGTATCAAGTCAACTCCTTGCAGGTTGGGGCAAAGGGGGAGGAAGGGAGGGCGGCTCCCGCCATGCCCCAGGCTGGCAGGAGTTCCATGGGACAGCCCTGGTGCCTGCAGGCTCTAGGATGCTGGGTTTGGGGCAGGCTGGTGCTCCATTGCTGCTCCGGGAGCCGCTTTGCTGCTGCACCCCGGGCCCACCTGCCATGGCTCGGCTGCTGTGGCTGCCCAGGTGATTCAGCAAATGGGGATCGTTTGGACAGAACTGGGTTAGCTGTGAGCACCTCTGCAGTTTTGAGAGGAATTGGCAGGAGGGTACAAATCTGGGACGGTGATGTGGGACGCTGGCAGGGGCCATGTGGAGCACAAGGACGTCCATCTGCAAACGGGCACCCAGAAGACGTGTGGGTTTGAATTAGGCCTCACTGTGCCTGTAACTTCATAATGAGGAAGGAGCTTCCTTTTTTCTCTAAAGCAGCAGAGTAGAGGACAAAAATGATCCATTTCCAAGAACTGACACATCTGATACTACTCATAGCACCAACTCTATTCAGGGCAGAGGGTTTCACTGGAATGAGCATTCACCCAGAATGAGCATACTGGTGTGCAGAGCTAGCCAGAACATCTGTGAAGCTCTTCAGTACAGACAACTGCTGACAGTCTAACTTGGTTTCAGGGATGCTTTTGTACAATTTCAAGCAAGAACCAGAAGGGCATTTAAAGGTAAAGCCTGAGTTAGTGCTTCCAACTGAAGGCAAAAATTCAGGTGTGCCAGAATTGGCCATCAATTTCTCATTGGTCCATGTTACAACTTGAGAAACTATAAACTTTTAAAGACAGGTTTTCTCCAAAATTGGATTGCTGACAGCATTCCTTAGTGCAAAACAATTCTACCTTCTCACCTCTATGTCTGAAGCGAAGTCTCCAAGCCATCAGAAACTGCTGATGAGTGTTCCCAGACCAGTGGAGATCATTTGAGGTTTGAGGACTACAGCATGAGAAGCTCCTGCCCAGGAACTGCAAGGGGTGGCAGACAGACGGAAGGGAATGTGTCCTTGGGAGTGCAGCACAGGTGGCTATGTGGGAAAAGTGCTTGGATATGCACCTTGTGTGTAGGTCATGAGTAGTCGCAGCGCTTGGGGACTGAGCTGCTTCCTCAGTAAGAACACAGAGTCCTTTTGGATAACTGGTATTCTCTTTTGCTCCAGGTGCGATTCCTGAAAAAAATACCAGTAAAGAAACACCATTTTTTTTTTCCCTCTCAGAAAAGAACAGAGGCAGCAATGAGATGCTTTGAATTTAAAGAACATTCTCATATATCACCACACCCACTGAATTTATGAGTCAAATTCTTTGCTTAAAATTTTTTCTTCTTGTCTTTGGCTGATAACTTTTCTGCCCAGAGCTTATTCCCAAAGTCCCAGGATGCTTTCACAGGCCAAAGGCAAGAACATTGGACAGTAGGTGCTGACATCCCTGCAAGCAGCAGGTTTCTTTCAAAACACTGTTTTGATGTGTAAAGCAAGTGACCTTGCCTGTCAAGCAATTACATTGTTAGGAAAACCTTTAATAGCAGCATTTGCCATATCCCTGGCTGCTCAGCAAACCTGCATTTCACTACAAAAAGTTCTCTTGATGAAGGGAGGGAAAGAAGAGGGGTGTTCATGCAACCTAGTCAGCCCAAGGGAAAGCAGGGACAGCCCCAGGCAAAGCAGGCAGAAGTGGCATTTTCTGATCTCCAGGAAGCAATTATGGGTCAGGCTGAGATAAACAGATCTGCAAGGAGATGGAGAAATAAATCTCCAGAGGATGTTGGCATCAGTGAAATAGTGCTCACTACGAGGGTAAGAGAAAGTAACTGCTCTTTGCTTCTAGTCCACATTGAGCAGACTGTTTCTGGTTTAAAAATATTCTCTGTGGTGACCTGTCTGAGAATAATTTTGTGTTACTTTCCTGACTTTATTTCTGGCTTTTGATTTCCCATAGAGATCTGGAGTCTGATGGATTAGACCTGTTTCTGGGAGTAATTGTGGCAGTCAGGAAGGGCCCCATATCTGGAATGTGCTTTTCTTGGCAAGCACTGGGTGGTGGCAACCTTCAGGGTGTGACAGGAGACCTATTTATTTACTTTGGTTCTTACGCTTACTGTAGGGGTTTTTCTGTGTGTCCAGCTTGGGATGACAATACTTCTCTCCCACCCATGGGCTCTGTGATAGATACACCCTCTAAGACATACACTGCAGAAATTTTTCAGGGCTGTTTTATTAATAGACAGCGGGTTTAACAAGGCCAGCTGTTTTATAAATAGGTTAATACATTTTAAATTAATAAAGTAATTTGTTAAAGCAGTTGACTTTAACAAGGTGTGTTACTTTTTATCAGTAAAAGTGAGTGAAAGGCTCTTGAAGTCAGTAACCAAAAGGGGTGTTTTATCCAGGTCCTTCCTTCTCCCTGATTTTTTTTTTAATGTTTCTGTCCATCTAAGGGTGGGACCATACGGGGTCATGCAAAGAAGACTGTAATAGATGTCACGTATGGTAACATTCATCTGCTTTTCTTCAGTAGTGGAAGTCCTACTCCAGGCTGGACAGAGCAGGCAATAGTGAAAAGGAAAACCTAACCCAAGCCTCTTGCCTTCCCATTGCTATACAAGCATGAAAATGCAAAGGTTTCTCACTCTTTCTCTACCTCCCAGGGCCTTTTATCCAAAGTGGTCTTTGCTTCAGCCTAGATTATGTCAGAGTGCCTTCAGCCCAGGTTCTCTCTGACCTGTCCCACAGCTGAGACTCGTCCACTGCAGTACCTGATAGGAGAATGTGCTGGAGGCATGTACTCACACAAAGGTCTGCCCAGGCAAGTATCTCTCTGATGATTGTCAAAGGGGTACCTAGTTAACTCATCTAGTCTGCAACTGTTTGCAAAACAGGGACTTCCAGAGCCAGGAGGGAATTTGTTGGTGAATTTTCCTTCTGTGAATGTGTCTCCCCTTAAGCTCTCACTTAATGTGTTGAATCCTCAGCATCTTGCTGTGAGGACTTCAACAGTGCAACTATGTGAAGAGGCAATTCCCTTAGTTTTGTCTTTAAACCTGTGTCCTGGTGTTTTCATCAGATGTTCCTTAGTTCTTTTGCTGGGAAAGACAGCAAATTAGTCTCTCAGTGCCACTCATGAGACACCTCACACAAAGAGAAAAAATTATTCTGTCAAATCTTAAGTCTTCATTTCTTCAGATCAAATAATCTTACTCTTGCCACCACTCTTGCATCAAAAGATAAAAGAATTGTTTTTCATCAAAAATATCCATCTATAGTCACAAGAGATTAGCATGATGTGTTCCAGTGCCTCTGTTCTGGTAAAGCATAAAGATGACAGGGCAAAGGCTGGTATCACCCATCCACTTTTTTTCAGAGCCAGCTCTTCCTAGGCAGAGACACAAGACAGCAATTACATTCTGCCAAACCCACTGCAACTTGGAGATCTTGTTAGGAAACATGCCAGGACCAGCACTGCCTCCTAGTTGTAGGTGGATGTTGGCAAGAAGTTCAATGCAGGGTAACCAGAAGGAATGCTGGAAATATGCAGCTCCTTCTTCTTGCACTCTAGAAGTGAAATATTCACCAGCATTTATGCTTTATCCATGAGGAACCTGGGACTAATGCTTACATTAGTGCCTGGGTAAGGAGGGAAACCACACACCATGGTGACTTCACAGATTTCCTGCTCCTGAAACCACACACCATGGTGACTTCACAGATTTCCTCCACTGGTTCCCAGGAGCTCCTCAGAAATGTGTAATTTATCATAGCTTAGCTGGAACAGCTCTGGATCTTTCTTGTAGAAGTGATTGGTGCTCCAGTGTCCCAGGCATGATATGAAGTCAGGATACAGTCCCTTTCCTGGAATGCTTCTGATACCTGGCTGAGCACCAGCTGTCTCAGACTTGAAGAATAATTAGCAGTAGTGCATCTCTATTTTTATGTGAGAGGTTAAAAATGTGTTAGGGCTACTGCAAAAATACAAGATGAGGACTTGCATGCACTGAGTTTTGGAAGTAACTTAAACCACAGGTTAGGTTTGTTACATAATGTTGCTATGTTATTAAAAATAGGTGGATCCTGAGAAATGGGAGGGTTTGACTAGAGTGGGCAAGTTTCAGGGATACTAACTCAGCACTGATTACCCCATCTCTGTACTTGAAGAACAAACTGTTAATACAAGATGTGAGTGGAGCAACTGTATTTAGAAACATGTTTCCAGGGAAACATTAGTTTCCCTGGAAGACAACCCTGAGACTTGAAATTTTATGTGACTCTTGGGACAAATGTTAAGTTTGAAGACTTTTTTTTCCCCCTTACTTTTTATAGCAAGTACATTCTGCTCCAAATTCATTCGCTTCAAACCTGTATGGTAAAACCTATTTTAACTGTGGAGTTCAGTATCTCAGTGGAGTTCATTAAGAAAGGGGCCCACACAAGCTGCATTTTAAAGATCCATCTCTTGCATAGCAACTGATCAAATGAAATAAAATCAAATCAAATTAAATCAGTGCTTTCTAAGCATATCTTGGCATGCTATGCAAAGTGTGATTTAAAAGAGCAAGACCTGAGACGTAACTTGGCTTCTTGTATGACATCAGACAAATCAATCAAATGTAACTTGTCTGTAAAATCAGCATAGTGATAATTTCTTGCATTTCACCCTGAAATTGCATGGATCAATTTTATAAGAGTCAAAAAATCCAGGGGAAAATGGTCAGTTAATACCAGCAGAAAGTTTTTCCTTTAATTGACAATTCCTTCTGAAACCAGATGGCTTCATCTCTTAACCCCTTGGCATCTTCCTTACCAGGGAAGCTCTATGGAAGACTGCTGTATCTCACTTAGTGAGCAAAGTTTATGTTCTTTATGCAAGGAGATCTCTGTTGAAATTGTAAATACTATGAACTTATCTAAGTACTTTTTGTCATTAATTTGTACATCTTAATCTATTCATAAACTCGAATTTTTTAATTCTCTGGATGTTGTCTGTGACAAAAATATGTCCTTTGCTATATAATTGTACTTCTATACCTGATTGTATCCTTTTAAATTTTTTTAATGGAGAAAGTTGTTTAAAAGTATATAAGTGGAAGGATTTATATAATTAAGTATTAAAATCCTATGTTCAGTGGTCACAGAAGTAAATCAATTGGTTATTGTTTTTCCACCAGAGACATATGAGCCAATATTGGCATTTGGTTATCTCCATTTTTAATTTTCTGGCCAAGGTAGGAGACGCATACAAAATTTGTCTTGGGAATTTGAATGACCCATGGCCCTTTCTTCTCATCTGTTAATGTCAAAGAGTCTTTGTTTGCTTACACGTGTGAGGTTTAATGCGACCATCCTACAAAAAACAGCTATAAAATTAAACCTTTTCAGTGTTGAAAGAACAGAATAACTATTATTTATTATTTTATTTATAATGAAATGATCTACAGATTAAATCTGTTGGTTTTAGCAGACAAATAAAAGCTAAATCCTGATGCTTATCTTGATCTGTGGGTGCTGTCAAGGAAGAGCCTCTGTGGGACACAGCTGTGCCCAGAACGCTGCAGGATGTGACATGAGTGAGGGATGAAGGCTCTGCAGGCCTTAAAGAGGTGTGCAGCATGTTGTGGTGTCATAGCATCAAATCCTGATTAAATTATGTGCTTAGGGATTTCTGACAAGCTTTTTGTACTTAATTGCCACCCACGTGTTTCATCTGGCATAGAATTGTAAGTAACTATATTGCTGTCTTTGGTCCATACACACTGTCTTTGCTTTATCAACTGCTGATCTCCAGCAGAGCAGCAAAGCCCTCTTCTACAAATGTGTCTCCACTTAGAGGATTCCCACCTACTTTGCACACACCACAGAACAGGACAATGAAGAGTGTGCATGTTACTGGTGTTGCTGTTGCTGACCATTTGAAAACAGACAAAAAGTGAAATTACCAGCCAGTCGGCCAGACGCAGCTGTAGGCAACAGTGAGAGCTGACCGGCAGTAAAGCAACATGGAGCGAAGTTATTTTTCAATCAAGTTAGGCTTTACCATACTAATCCACTGAAACTGCAAAGGCTGTTTTCAGTAAACTCGTCACTTTATTAAATGGGAGCCAAAGCCAAAGGAAATCCACTTAAGAAAGAAAAGTTAAACAGTGTAATTCCGCAGCTGTAGAAATAAATTGAAAAAGAGAAGGTATATTTTCAAAGCCATTCTTACAGCTAAATTGCAGTCATCATTATTAATGGAAAAAATAAACTAAAGGGTAAGCCTGAAAAGTCTCTGTGAAGTTACACTAAAACGAAATTCCCATCCTGACTTTTCTGGTGACTTTCTTATGAATATCATGTTGGTGAGCAAGGGAAGAGAGGCCTGCTGATGAAGTTCAGTTGTAACATTTTCTCATCTGTTACTTCCAGTGTCAGTAACTTCCAGGGTTAGTAGGTAAAACATGTTTCTGTCTTTACAACTTTTCTGCACTGGGGTCAATCTTTATACGGGTGCAAACGAAACTAGCACAAGAGAGGCACACTGTTGTATCAAGTCTTGTTGGCATTCCTTTGTTGGCTATGCAAATGATGTTATTGATCAGAAGTTGTGGTATTGTTGGATAGATGCATCATGAAAGTCATCTTATGAATTCCTTATTTTCTAAACATTAGGGCCTGACTTTGCAGTCAGTATTTGTGGTTTAGATTTCAAGTTGGCTTCAAAGTGTGAATGATTCCACTGTTACAGATGATAAGCAGAGAGCATTAAAATTTGCCTAAGGTCTGAAAGGAATTCCCGCAGGCATTTAAGATTTTGAGCCTTCTCCTTGACATACTTTACATAGGATTTTTTGATAGAGGTAATACTCTAGTATCCATGACCTTCCTAGCAATATTTTGTAGCAGAGTCTAAATACTGTTTTGCATTGAGAGTAGTTTTATTTTTTAATGATACCTCAGTTTCAAAGTAGCATCTTTTGCTTAAAGACTTGATGTTTTCTTGTTGCCATGCAAGAGGCTGCAATCAGGTTGTTGCATTCCTCATGTTTTTTTTTCTCTATGAAGATTTCATTGTGTTTCTAATCCTGAGGGGAACTGACTGTATGATCATGTTTTAGTCATGATTACTCCATTCTCTGGTCTGACTTGGCTTGTACCATGGGTGCTGCAAGTGCTTTGGTGGTGCTCATTGCCATGCACACTTCAAACCTGCCAGAGTCCTTGGAGTACTTAATAATGTCTTTCCATGATCTCAAAATGACACACACTGGGGATATGTGAACTCTGACTCTCAAAATCCATGAGTCATGTCTCATATTTCTGAAATGTTTCATTTGCCTTAAATCATTTCATACAGCTGTAAAGAGTAGCAACTCCTCACAAGAGTTAAGCTTCTCAACTTAAAACCAGGCTCTCAAAAGTAAGCAGTTGCTGGATGGCATGAGCCAGGCAAGGCACTGATTGCTGCACAGGACCTTGACCATCTGCAAAGGCTTCTCAGCTGAAAGCACCATGTAAAGGCAGAATGGCTCTGTCCTGGCTCTAACACAGGTCTGTGAGATACCTGGGCTTCTTAGAAAAGAATCTTATACAAGTCATGTACAAACAGTCCTAAAACATCTTTGAGGTCTCCAGGTCTGAGCATAGACAGGGCCTGAGTGAGGAAATCTTGTCATTCCGTCACCCGCAGTGCGATGCCTGTGCTTGTACTAGCTCACCTGATCTCAGTGTTGGTGACCAGGTGTTCAGACATCAGGGTCTGTGTGCAGTGAAGCCTTCCTTATGCTTTTGGTGTCTTTTCCCATTTTACTGGATTGTCCAGCTCAGTTGCCATAAGGAACTGGGGTGTGTATTCTTGACAGCAGGGGTGTCCTCACTGTCCTTTTCTGTTGCTCATCCATCCATCTCATGTCCTATGAACGAAGAAAAATGGAGGCTAAGGTACTGCTTTTTTCCTGTTGGAGAGCATGCACATTCCAGCTCTAAAGGTAACTGGAGGCCTAAAAAAGGTGGAGGTAACACCTATTAGCCACATCCAGCACATACCGGCATTCCTCTGGGCTGAAATTGGTAGGTGTGCCTGTCAGAGAGAGGAAAAAGAGGCAGAACAGAAGCTGACTGATTAGAGCTCTTCTGACTCCTACAGCAGCAGGAATGCTGTCAGCCCTCATGCTCTGCGTTATTCCCATTGCACAACATTCCTGATTTGATATGGCAAATGGATAAAAAAACAGGAGGAACATGCACTAACCAGAATCCTGTTGTTAGGGCTTAGGGTGAGAGATGCAAGGCAGTGCAACGTGGGGAGCAAGAGTGAGCTCATGTGATAGTATACATCAGTGCTCTTGGGCCAAGGGCTGCTGCACACAGTAGGCCAGCTCTGCTGCCAAAACATGGCTTGACACCTTCCCTTGTGCTAGCCCTCCTCTCTTGCCAAAATGCCTTTATTCCTCTCACCAGGGACTATGCCATGTATTGGAAGGTCTGCCTTTCTCTGGAATATCAGATTAACTTCTGAGCACAAGCTAATACAGCAAATAAATGGCTTATGTTCAGTTTTGAAGTGTATCCCTTAAACACATCTCAGGAGGGATCGTCACGCATGTTGGGCACAGTTCAAAGCAACAAAATACGTGTTCTTTCCTTAACCTTTTTTTTTTTTTTTTAAATTTTAAACTGGCCTTTTGGAAAGATGTGATGATGCTATATGAGCACTGTGGAGTGTATTAAAGGAAGGGCTTGTTGCTTGTGTGGTAATTGGTCCGTGAAGTTCTTGCTGCTCCTGTTTGCTTCTTTGTAACAAAAGACACTGCAGTGTCTTGTCCCCAAGGATGGAAAAGTCTGATAAGGAGGATGACAGAGCTGATTAGGTTGAAGGTACAGTACAAACACAGAGTATAGTTATGTAATAACAGGTTTTTGCTTGAAAGAAGTTTTTCTTGCTGTGGGTAATACTGTACATGAGGAATGTCTCTCTGATAAATTTTGTTTCTGGAAATGTCCATAAACAACACAAATATTTGCTTGGCACTTAAATCCAAATCCTTTTATGTCTGCCTTTCCTTCTGAGTGGATGTTCCATGTTGGCTATGAAGGACGGAGTGTGAATTTTCATGGTTCCTGCCATGTTCTCATTTGAAATTTGGAAAAGAATTGCAAAAAGTAGCGAGGTAGAGAGGTGATGGTTGTCCTGGAGGCTACAGGTGAACTATTTAATAACAAAGAGAGGAAGCATGGCAGTGTTAGTGTTGAGGAAGTGTCTACAGCTCACTGGTTTAATGCCATAAAATGGTACTGTTTTACTGTTGGATCCTCAGAACAAGAGAGCTCATATAAACATTGCTCTTCCTTGGGTTTTAATCGTGGCAGATTTGTTGAAATCTGCCTTCAGGCATATAGCTAAAAATGTGGAGCTCCATCAAGAGCATCAGTCAGTCACTTGAGGGCTGCATTTCCACATTCTGGGAGACTCAGGAAAAACTGGGATTCTGAGTGTTACTGCAGGCCTTAATCCATACCCAGTCCAAGATTTTGTCTGACACCTTCTAGTTTTGATTAATTGGTAAGCTGTGCCAATACTATTTCTGAACTATCTTCATACCTTATAACCTGGTCTTAAAGCCTGCTGGAGCAAAAGAAAGACTGCTACTGATTTGGTTTTGGTTTTGTTTTCCTCTCTGTCCCTCCAAAAGAGTCTTGTACCCTCTACTTCAGATCATGTGTCTGGCCCACAATGAACAAAGCATCTGCTTATTCCTCCAAAGCCAGAGGATTTTTCTCTAGTTAATATTAATCTCCATAAATCTCTTCAATCTTTTGCTCTTAGAGTTGCATGTATTTCTGCATGTTTCTAATATTCACCTGATTACCATGCTACTCATTCTATTTCTTCTGTGCTGCTTATTGGCTTTGATAAGAGACATTAAAAGGATGAATAAGTGGGAGAGAGGCAGAAGGCAGTGTAACTCTGGATTCTGTGTATTTCTCGCTAGGGAGACCCATCAGTGGCTGCTCCATTTCCTGAGCACACCAGCAGGTTTTGGTGGTCCCTGCACTGGGATCTTTCTGGCTTTTATTATTTGCAGTACTGCACACATATAATTAAGTTTTACTTTTGAACCTCTTCTAGTGCTGTGGTGTCCAGAAGGCTTCCTAAGCATTCCTTGGTTTGGAAAATGTACTGGCTGGGTAATCTCGAAGTGTTTGGGGACAGTGGGCGAAGAAGAAAAGAGAAATCCAGAAGCCATCAGCACCCCAACAAGCAATTCTTTGTGATTTCAGGACTTCTGCAGGGTAGTTCTGTGACACATTTGTGGTTGCCTTTCCTTACCTGATTTGAGAAAATGAAACTACTAAGTTTCCCACAGGTAAAAGCAAATTCCAAAGATCATACGCCTCTGGCAGTTATCTTCTCAGCCTTTCTGTACCATCCTGTGGTGGTTTAAAGATCCTGGTTAATAATAGTGAGAGTTCAAATTTTGTATGAGAGACTGGTCCCAGGAAACTGCCTGGGACTCTTCTATAGAAAGTGGATGTGTTCCTGATCCCCTGTGCCTGCATTTTCTTCATTCTACTCACAAATTCAATTACAATGGTTTCAAATACATAAAAATACAGTTAAACACCACCCTATTAACATTAACTGACAAATATAGGAAACAGTGGGACTCTGGGCACGTGCTAGTTCTCATCTGATTGTGAATGTCAAGAAATAACCCTGACACATAATGTGGGTTTTGTTTGGCTTCTTTGCGCATCTCAAATCATTCAGGCTTTAGCACTGTTGTCATATCTGATGTACAGCAGAATATCGTACTGCATTCCAGATTGTGATGTCTCAACAAAGTTAACCAGCCAAAAGGATTTTTGTTCCTCTCTAGAAATGAAAAAATGTGAAGAATAAGGAATGCTTCACAGTTTCAGCTTTCTCGGTTTGCTGTAACAAGTAAAGGTAAATGCAAAGTGGAGATGGAATGGACTGGACTCTGTGACTAACCCTTATTTGCTGGATATAGGGTGTAGGTTTTCTGATGTATTTTTCATTTTATATGCCACAGGACGAGAGTGGCGATCTTGCCAGGGATCACTTAGAAGTGATACATAGATACTGGTGCAGATACTGGTATGGCTGTGGGACATTCTTCTCCATGTGGGAGGAAAAGATCTGTGCTAATAAAACCATGTCGATGTGAACTTGATTTAAGAGCCATTTCTCTGACTGATAAGATAGGGCTAACTGGAACCTGGCTGAACGTGGCAGCTATGATTTTGTTAGTTTCAGGGTGCTCCTGATGTTATTTTTGAGTGTGCAGAGTGCAGAGAATTGGACTGGCTATACTCAAGTAGGTAGAAAAGGTGCAAGAGGTTGAAGTTAAGCATTGTGCTTTAAAGTGGAGTTCAGTATGCCAGCAATGACAGGGGTGGGATATTTTGCCCACTGCAGAGCTGGGGACCACAGTACCCTCGAGAAACATCAGCAGTCGCCAGAGGTGAAGCATTTGGAGGAACCAGCACTAGTGCAGCAAACAGGGCTGGAACATCATGAACTCTGTGCAAGGAACAGCTCTTGAACCACGACGTTATTGGATGTTGTTGCATTTCTCCTAATGGCAATTTCTGGTAACAGCAAATCCTGTTTCTTTTCATATACAGAAGGAGGTATTATGATCCTTGAACAGTGTGTAATAAACCACAAGAGGTGTTCTGCACAGCCTGAAAACCCCTTGCTGGATCAACACTTAAATCATTTATTAGATCAATTTCAAACCCATTGAATTTAACCTAATTAACACTTTATTTGGGTCCAGCATAGTTCACAGTAAGCACTGATGTCTGTTTCATTCCATGTTCAGAACAGAATTGTATTTCTCTTTTTTAACCTTGTCAGATTTTGTTTCATAACTTTCCTGGTATGTAAATGAGAAATTTTGTTAATCTGTTCAATAACATTTCCCATGTCTATAAAGAGTCATGCGAACAAAGATGTTTGCTTTGTGATTGAAGGGTACATGGAGGGGAATCTTTACCATCTGCCACAACTAAATTAGTTTTCAAGGGAAAATATAAATCCCTCTTATTGGAAGCTATTTTGATCAGCTCTAATAGTAATATTTTATGTAGGATTTCTCTTCCAAAGCCCAGTAGAATTTACAAGTAAATTCATCTAATTCTTTGGTAAGAGAAACATCTGTCTCAGACATTATGAGGATTGAAGCACTAAGAGTTTTTTAGAAATCTCATATTCAGCCTGTAATATTTGTCTGGTGCATGTAATCTTAATATACCAATTGCAGCAGTAAATAATTTGCTATAACCAGACACTGACGTCCGAAAGAAACCTGTTTAGCTGCAGCTAATGAAAATGTAATGCTTGGGATCTTACAATGTTTGTGTTCTGCAGCACCAACCTGAGTTTTAAAGAATTTTGAACCAATAAGACTTGGACTCTGCAACTTTGATGCAATGAAAAAGCCTCAAGCTTTCAACACCTGCCATAGAAATTTAATAAGGACCCTAATAAATGGGTCAGTTTCAACAAACAATTAACTTAACAACTTCATCTGGAGGGCTTAGAGGCCCTGTTCATAAGACGTAACATGAGAGCAGACTCATGTTATATAGGGTAGTTAATGTTTCCTTTAGAAAACCAGAGTTTTTAAGATTTAATATTTCATGTGCACCAGATTACATCAAATTGGCATATGGTACACAACAAAGCCTTCAACCCCTGCATAGATCAAACAGAAAATTTATATTAATCTTCTAAGCTGTTTGGGGGCTTCTTAAGCACAAGGAAAATAAAGAATTTGCATGAATTCATAAGCTTATAAAATTAATTTTGTGGGCAATTTGGCTAAAATTATTCCATATATTTTGATTAAGCCTTTAAAATTCACACTCCTACAAATATGGAGATTTTTATGTGCAAGTACTGAGTGCTTACAGAGCAGTGTTGCTGGACTGCGCCATATACACGAGAGGAATGTTGTGAGCTGTATTTTCATTCTCTTGTGAAAACATATAATAGAGATTATGTCTCTGAGCATTCATAGTTCAGTGTGTTTAATGTAACTCTGTGTTGAGATGAGACAGAAGTACAAAATTTAATTGCACTTTCCCCTGCCCTACTTTACACATTTCATCTTAAACTTTCCAGTTCTTTTGCTGTCAGTTGCTACCCCTGCATCCAGTCTCCCTTGCTCACCCACCTTTTACTTTCATTACAGTACACCTTTAATCATCCTTCCCATGTCGGATGTGTTGCTTGCCTGTGCTCTGTACTGGGGCTGTGCCCCTGAACTTTGTCCCACCTATCATGTTTGAACAGTAGAAGGTCTCCCGGACAAGGATCCGTGCTTCCTTAGGGCTGTCAGTACCCGGTATCTATCATCAACATCCTGTACGTACCTGACCACATACTGTGACTAATGGCATGGTCTTTATTTGCCTGTAGGCAACTACTTGCATCTATCATCATCTCAAATGAGCAATTTTAGGTAGAATCCATTTTCTAAGATGTCAGTCAGACTTCCTTTGTGAACACTGTTTTCAGAGAAAGGAGTATTTGGATTTGTTAGTATGATGCCTAGTAATCAGAAATACCTAGGCTGCGCCACAGCGCAGGAACACCATGAAACCCAGTTTAAAATCCCAGTTCTCATTTTGTTTAGTGGCCTGGAGTTCAGAAGTGGATTGTTCAATGTGTGTTCATTAGAGACAGATTGATGGCTTAACTCTGTGACCAGGGGTTTGGGGGTGAGGAAGGCAGAAGGAGAGGAATTTGCATTTCCCAAGACTTCGGGTGTCTGAACCATGTTGCACTTTAGAGTTAAGCTGTAGTATTTAATTATCATACATTTTCCCATATGTTTTTGTTGTGTAATAAGAAGTCATTTTCTCCAGATCAAAGACTTTGGCAAATGCTGGGATACATCCAGAGCTGTGCACATTATGAACAGGTTCTGTGGCGGCCACTGGGTACTTACGAAGTGAATATGGGGTGATTATCCTGGCAACTTATTGCCTCTGAAGACAAGGGTGGTTAAAGCATGCTCTGTCACAGTTAGGTGGCCAACACCAGCTTTCCCTCTTGAAGACTTGCTTCTTGTTAATAGCAAACGTATCTATAGAGAGGCTGAGCTTGTGGTAGAAACAAGGAAGCTGGATTTTGTGCTTATTATAAAACTGAAACTTGGCAAGATGTCTGGAAGGTAAGTTGTAAGTGGATCTACAAGCCAGATTGGCCTGTTGTGAAGGTTCTAACGTCATTTGATGATGATATCCTAGATGAAATGCTAATAGGTTTGGAAGCAAATTCAAGTGACCTTCTGCTTTGCTTTGGGAGTAATATCCATACATGCAAATCAAGCAGTTTCCTGAAGCTATGTAATTACACACTGACAAGTGTTCTACTCAAATCAGCTTCCATATTTCATAGTTCCTTGAAGTGCCCAGCCCCATGGTGGTGTGCTTCAGAGGATTATTCATAACTGGTTCTACAACAACAGAATAAATAGTATTTAAAAGCAAATCAATATTTGCTATCACCAATTTGCTGTTGAACGCAGAGGCTCTTAGGGATCGGCTTCCTGCAGGTGATGCAAACAGTGGTGACCTTTGAGAAGATTTGAGAGGGGGAGAAATGGCATTAGTAAATGCCTGAGGAGTTTCTGGACTGATGGGGAAGGAAATAGTGCCACACAGGAAAGCAGCTGAGCTCCCTTGTGCATTAGCAGTTTAACCTTGAATTTTGTCCAAGTGGTTTTTGAGCTTAGTTCTACTCTTTGAGCAATTAGTTGCCTTTGCCATAAGATTTTACAAAGCAGTATATTTTTGTGAATATTGAATACTGACTAGGGTGCAGTTACTGGGGCTGAGCCAAATTCTGCCAAATTCTGCTGTCCTCTAGGACGCAGTTGTGGGGCAGAGAACTGTGTGGATTATACAATAAGTTCCTCATCCTAACAGTACACATTTTCCTTCTATGGTGGCTTCTTTCCCTCTAAACTGTTGCAGTTAATACCTGTCAGTTACCATGCACTTTGATACAAATGCTGTGCCTCTGACACCCTCCTGTGAAAGCATGTTGTAGTTGAGTTTACTGGAAGAGTGTGGAAGGACCAGCTTCTGTGTGTGGTCAGAATTTGTCTCTATAATTTTTCTCTTATGTCAAGGTCTGAGCTGAGCTGAATCAAAAAGGCAATTCCTGACTTTTTACTACCTTCCAGCATTACATCTTTCAATTCAACCCTCACAGCAGGCATCCTTCTTTTCCAGTATAGGATTTGTGTGCAGGCCAGCCATATGGTGGGTGTAATTATTATTTTATAATAGTGTTATTGCTCTCTAGCTGCCCAGTAAACACAGTGCAGTGTTAGTAAACTAGATACATAAGCATAGGAACTTTGGACTCAAATGATTTTCTTCACTTTCATATAATAGTAGGTGTGAAGGAGAAAAAAATATTTGATTTAATTTATAGAAACTGCATAAAGTTTATAGAGTCTCTACAACCATCTTAAATGAAAAGATTGTGGAGAAGAGGGGCTGTACTGAAACTGGGAGGTCCATAAGGCCGGAGCAGAACAGCAGTTAAAGGCACACATCAGTAAATACCTGGGCTGAACTTTTCCCATTAACTCTGCCATCGAGCATATGGACTGCATTAGGGGTTTGTCTGCCCTAGGGATTTTATAAACACATTTCCTTTACTCTCCTCTTCCCCTTCCAGTTACTGTTGCTTTAGAATTTTACAGAATAATGCCTATTCTGGGGTCATCACTCTTCCTGGAAAGAAGCTGTTTGCCATAGAGACAGATTCATCTCAGAAAACTGTCTATGTATGCAAGTGCTTTCCTGGATGTGCCTTTTTTTTTATGTTTGGTGTGTGAGCTTCTCGAAGCAGTAATACCAGCTTGGCTCACCCATCCTTTGAGGCATATGTGCAGCTCCTAATTTGCATCATGGCAGAATTTCTGCAGCAAAATTAGGAGCCAGTGTGTGCTCAGTTTTATGGATGATCTGTAAATAAACACAGCTCTCTTTTGCATCCTTATTTACACTGAAAGTGAAGGTTGCCAAAGTGACTGGTGAAAAATATGACAAGAAACCAAGCCTCTGATCATACCAGAAAACATTATATTTGCTTCTGTGAATCTTTCTGTGTTTTCTTTTTGATTTTGGTTGACATTGGAAATCTGTATATCCAGCCCTTTGGATAAGGTCTCCGTTTTCTTTTCTGAAGCCTGGCACTGGTGCCCGTCCAAGCATTTCTGAGCATTTCAGACAAGTTTAATAGGTGGCCCTGTTACCTGCTGCTAGCTGCCTGTTCTGCCTTCCCCTTTGCACCAACACCTGTATTTGAACAGAAAGAAGTATATCTGGGAACAATTCATGCTTAACCTCCACCCACTGTCAAAGGTTAATTTTAACAGCTCGATTGTGGAAGATACGCCCTGGGTGACACACAGCACTTGTGCTGCTCAGCCGTGGCTGTGGGAGTGAGTGCATGGAAAGCCAGTTCTGGGAATGAGGTGCTGAAGGAAGCGAAGCCCGAGAAATATGTGACACATCTCTCAGTTTATTGTACTTTGGGATTTGTAGGTGGTAAATGCTGTGGGTGTTTTACAGATACTCTGGAATCCTAATATAATTTACAGTTTCATTTGTAGAGAGCTGTTTCAAATCTTTGCACATTCTTCTAAGACATTTTAAAAGAAAAGCCAACAGCAATAATTAGTTTGGCATTTTCTATGTTTTCTAAAGCACTTCAAGGGTAATGACTTTTTTTAACCAATCTTGGAGAAAATCAGGTTTTATGGAATAAGATGACTTAAAAGGCCTGAATGGCCATCAGTGACACATGTACTTCATGCTGAAAAGCTCTATTCCAATGCATCAAAATAAGGAAAACAATTATACGTATAATTGGAGGCTGCTGACCCTTTGGTTAAAATGATCAAAAAGAACAATATTAAAATTTGATTTACGGAAGCTACTGCTTGGCCTATAATCAGTCTGACCAATAAAAACAACCCAGACTTTTACAGAATGTGATTTCCCAGTAGATAGGTTAGCTGTTTTTGTAGGGCTGAAGAAACAAAATGGTTTTAAAATATATTTGATATGCTCTATGAGTAAATTGAAATACAGCATATAACTAGTTTTAATGGGTTCTGTTCATAAATTGCCAGATTTCCTTAATTCAAGTGAAACTTGAGAACCACTTGAGAATAATTGTCTTTAAAGTGAAATATTACTTTGACAGTCTACTTCATTTATATTAAATATATGGTTTACTTTTTTATATTAGAAGGTAAATGAAAGCTGGTCAGTAATATGATTCCCCTTACACTCTTGCCATAGTTCACTATGGAAATGGATTCAGGAAATGGCAGATGTGATTAAAAACTCTTCAGCTGGCCCACGAGCTGTTTGTACAGCACCTAGTGCACAGCACTTCTGGCAAGGAACAAGCACTCCTAGTCTTATTGCAATATAAATAAAATGATTCTTCAGTCTAGGGACATGGAATTCTGATTTTAAATGCACTAGCTAGGAGGCTGGGAAGATGGGATTTCATGAGGCTTTTCCATTCATTTATAAATATGGAGACAAAATTGTTGTGTTGGTCCTGTTTCCTTGTGCATGCAAGTAAGTGCATTGGAATCCATGCCAGCCCAATTTGCAAGAGGGTGTCAGAGCAATAATCCTATAAATTGACATAAAAGGGTGAAGCTGCCTGCTGAGGGGGTGACAACAGTGGAGAGCTGTGCACAGCACATAAGTGCTCACCTCTCAGAAGCCGAACACTGAAGTTTGCAAAACTAAGAGAAATTCCTTCCTCCTGCCTTTAAAATGCATCTACAAATGCATAGCTCATGTCTGGGCAAAGAAATTGAATAAAACACTGAAACTCAACCTTGTATCTCCTGCTTTAGAATATATTTGTTTTATTCACAGGGTTCTCATGAATTCTAACTATTTCGTGCATCAGTTTCTGAAATTTCCTACCAGTTTTCCCTCTTCTGGAAACTTAAATGCTGTTCTTTGTTTTTGATATTTCTAGTCGAACGCGAAAATGTACAGAAGAGGACCTTTACCAGATGGATAAACCTGCATTTGGGAAAGGTAAGACTGACAAACACTATTGGGATACAAGGACATAGCCATAGACATTGCAGTTAACTCTCTTTCAGGTAGTTAAAATTTGGAAACAAAGCTGACTTCTGTGCATAGGGACATTTGGAGGAGAATGAGGGGAAGCTCAAAGCCTGTTTCTGGATTAATTAAAATTTGTTTTCAGGCACAATGAATGCTTGACTGGCATTTATCATCTCAGGTTCATTTAAATCTTTAATGCTACTGACTGTTACCATGAGGGTAGAATATTCCCACAGAATGCACCCACATAAAATCAAATATGGTTGAGGCTCTGAGGTGATGATGTCTGTGTTCTTCCCTGGACTGGAAGTTTGAACATTGGAAGAATCATGGCCAAAGACAGCTGTTCTTCAGAACCTGTCTTCATCCCAGATTTGAAGATGGAAGACAGTAATTCCTTGTCAGACATGTTACGGGGGCAATATAATGGGATCTTCACATATACACTTACATCAGAGAACTAATGTTTGGACATCATATCTTTACGTTGCAATTGTTTCTTAATGACACCATAATATGGCTTTTAAACCTAATTTACTGTTCTTATCAACAGTAGATAAGGACTACCTCTCCTGAGTAGTCTGTCAGGCAGAGAACGTTTTTCTTGCTGCTGAGGTAGAAAAGAGCAAAAAATAATCCTAATATTACTGAGACAGCAGCAATGCTTAGTTCAGGATCAAGGAATGAGACCAGCTTCCTGATCTAGATGAAGCCCTAACTTGGACTGGTGTTTGATCTTCACAATGCTTTAGTATGTGTGGCTAAATTTCAAAAAGTACAGATTGGGACTAGGTTTGGGCTGACTCTCAGTTTAGCTCCTGTAGTTCGTGAGAAGTGGTTGCATTTCAGACACAATAAAGGGGTTTTAGAGGAAAGGCATCACATCTATAGTTGCTTAAGTCCACTACTCTGCAGTGAGTGTTTTTGAAGGCATAAAGGGATCTTCTTAAATCTCATTGGAAAATCAGAATAAAGCTAGCTGGAAATGTTTTGACTAGCAATTGCTCCCAAAGGCCTCTCAGAACGAAGACAGTGTTACATGATGCCTTTGTGAATCAGGCTCTAGGGCTTTAAACTAACTGCAGTTTTGGAACTTGTCAGAAAGGGCTGTCAAATACGTGACTGTAAAGAAGGTCTTTGATTTACTGAAGGAATTATATAATGAAAAAGGCAGTAGGGTGCTGTTAATTCTGCTGTGCCAGGCATATGAAGTCTCAGAACCTTTGTGGGCAGGTCAGCTTTCTCTGGAGTGCATAAAATTTTTTTCCTTCTCTGATTCAACAAATAAAAATGCTTTTCTGGAGAAAGGCCAAAAGCCTTCTGCTATATTAATGTTTTTCCTGGAAGTGGCATAATAAACATAACCATGTAAACAATGAGAGCTTCACCAAAGCTGTCTCTAATTACAGGTGATTGCCTGAGGACACTCACTGAGAAAGGTGGCTTCTGCCTTTATCCTCAAAGAACCACTTCTTGCAGAGTGGCTTCTTTTTTTCAGAGGCAGCAATGAAGTCTTCTTGTACTTCTTCAAGAAACTTTTGGTGTGATCCCACTTGGGTCATCTTTTGAGAGAATCTGGCTCTTCTGGTCATGGGATAATAGGGAGTAGTCTGAATTTCTGAGTTCTGTTTGTTCTTGCTTTAAGTACTGAAAGAATAGAAAGTGTTTGGGTTTTTATCTTTCAGATAAGTTATTTCATTTTGAAATGAAAGATACTTTGCTTTCTTTCATGGAGCATTGTTTAGTACTCTTGGCTAGATTGAAGA
Organism: Monarcha castaneiventris obscurior; assembly: GCA_026261815.1. Taxonomy (NCBI): domain Eukaryota; kingdom Metazoa; phylum Chordata; class Aves; order Passeriformes; family Monarchidae; genus Monarcha; species Monarcha castaneiventris. The sequence continues at coordinate 14,730,401 of JAMPIT010000894.1, forward strand.
CCAGTAATGAAAATGTGTGGCCCCAGTTGCCAGGAGCAGTGCTGAATCGAACAGAAGTGCATTGCCCAACCAAAGATGAAAAGATTGGGCTCTTTAGGGACACGTGAGTGAGTGACACCTGAGCAGAGTGTAATTGCTGCAGCTGGGAATACCCCTAAGGGCTGAGCTGACTTGGCTGCGTGCCTTGAAGAGCACACATCGACCAACACCACGGTGAAGTGAGGAGATGGTTCCTTTTGGAGAAGTTTGCTGAGAAAAGAGAGACATAATATAAGAAGTTGCTTTTTAAAGTACTTAGAAAACACTGGGAGACAGAACAGAACCACCAGAAGCCTTTCATATGAGAAGGGACATTGTGACTGGCTGGATCACAGGCTTATTTTGGCACAAAGTGGTATTTGCTTCTGCTGGACATGTCTAAGTCTGAGGGATCAGCACCCAACCCTTGGGTGGGTATTTCTTAGACAGAGTATTTAGGGTTAGGTTTTGTTACGGGATATCTGGAATTAGTCCTTGAATGATTTCAGTTTTAGCTCCAACATTCATAGGACAGAATTGTCACAGATGTGAAGAATAGTCAGCTCTTTCTCACTGCAGGCTATGATTTACTTCTTGTATCTCTGTCTTGTAAAATTCTCCTTCCATCTTGCTGAAATCATGGTGATTTATCAAGCAGTATTGCTTTAAAAACTACCTGGTTTCTTTTCTTCACAGTGCAAGCCTCCTTTGAAAGTGAAAGACTTGTTTATTGATATCCAAGATGGCAAAATCCTGATGGCGCTCCTGGAAGTCCTTTCAGGACAAAAGTTGGTATGTACAGAGAGGGAGAAACCACTATGTTACAAGCAGCAGTGCCTGGCCATCCAAGGAATAAGGGTGAATTTGGGCCCATGTCTTGCATAAAGTAGTAAGAATTTCAGCAACTTCATTGTCATTTCCTTACAGGCAGGTGTCCTGAGCTGTAATGTAGATTTCAAGGAAATATATAACAATGAGGTGTAAATGGTGTGTGTGATCAGTGTTAATGTTCCTACCCCTCAGGGTTTTTAAGGCTTTAATACTTTAATGCTCACACATTCCGTTTGGAGATTACCCAAGTCACATTACCAAGAAAACACATATTTGCTGTATCATTTTTTTAATCCATAAGTTCTGTTTCTATTTTGTCTAAGATCATTATGACACTCAATAGGTCTTCTGATGCCTGCTGTAGGTCTGAGTTTAATTCTGGTATCCTGGCTCAGGTTTCATTAGTCTTACAAATATGGTGGTCTAAATCAGTAGGGCAAAGCTTTACTAATCAGAAACTTCTTCTCTCCTCCTTTCTTTGTAAGAGCTCTGTAAAGTTCCATGTACCAGAAATGGAACACCCAGTGCAAATATAAATGCCCAGTTACAGTTGACTTTAATGTTTTCTTTCTCCATCAATCTTGTCATCAGGAACTCTCCCGTGTGTGGCTATCACACTTGGGTAAGAGAAGCAGCTGTTTCACCACTGCAGATGCACCTGGTGATGATGCTCTGTAGTGACTGACCACCTGCATACCCTGCAGCAGGAATGGCCCCTGAATGTGTGCTCACACATTCAGAGTCGAGAGTATTTTTTAATATTCTTGAAGTTTGGCAGAGCTGCAGCAGAAGCAGCAATGTCTCTATGTGTGTTCACACAGATTGCATTGAGGGCCAAGCTTGAAAGGAATTGAAGAGGAAGATACCTCATGGTAAACCCTAGGCTATGCCCTGGGAGGTCAGGGAGGAGGTCAGGGAAGGGGGTAAGGTCAGCTGGCCAAATTTCTTGTTAGCTGTTTCTGCACACATGGGATAGAAACAGTGTGCTAAAGTGGAATTGCAGGGAGGCAGGCATGCAAAATCTTTCATTTCTGCCAAAGTGAAGGTTTTTGCCTCCCACCTGCCTGTGCCTGCTATTAAAATTGCTCATGCTTCCTAATTAGGATAATTTCATTTAATTCAAGACAAAATAAAATCTATTATTATGAATTTTCAGGCAAATCTGATCCTGTGACCAAACATGCTTGGGGAGTGATTACATAAATAATCAATGTGGCAGGTCCAAGACAGTAACATCTGGAGAGCAGGAAAGCTGGTTGCTAACCCGGTTTGCTACAATCGTGTAGTTGAAGCATTTTACTGCTCACAAAAGATGGCAATGATTTTTCATAGATAGATTTCCTTAGCTTTATTTTGCCTCAGTGCTTGTAGTGTTTTAAGCTTTGTATGATGTGGTGAATGACTTCTGTCTTAAAAACAGTGTGGCACTTCTTTTATTTAGATGCACGAATACAAATCTTCGACCCATCGCATTTTTCGTTTGAACAACATAGCCAAAGCACTTAAGTTCTTGGAGGACAGTAATGTGAGTATTTTCAATGACTGGTCTTAATATTTTCTCTTGCTGTATGCTGCAAGTTGAAATTGTTGTTAATCTGCTGTGCTGCATGTATGTAAGAGGAGTGTACTGCTTAAAGAGGCTGTGACTTACCTTAGCAGCAAGGCTGAAAAGCCACATAAAAATGCACAACAAGAACACCTACGGAACCTACAGCAAGGATTATTTGCTCATTTTATATGTTAAAGTTCAATGGGATTAAAGGATCAGGAACCCAATATTAAAAGAAAATAAAAAAGAAATGCAAGTAATTTTTATGATCTGGGTCTTAGTGGCATTACTTCAGTTACACTGATGGTAGATGACTTCCTTTTCTCAGAAATACTTTCACTATTAGAAATCATGTATTTATCTGGTAAACTGATTGCTGCAGCAGCTGATCATGAGTCAAAGGCAAGAGAAAGTGAATCCGGGAACATGATATAAATGCGTAATTCCAGGAATCAAAGCCTTACATGGATATAACTTCCCTCATAGCCAATGTTGTACTACCACAGCATCACTGCCTACAGTTGTAAGTGACCAAATGTGATCAGACCCTGTAGCTGGAAATGATTCTTTTTTTTTTATTATTCCTCCTGTGACAGGTTTATTCCAAAGCCCTGTGCAAGTGGCCTGTGTGTTGAAAACTCCCTGATCATAAAAAATGTTGAGAGTAATGGGGTCAAGAGAAGCCCCAGCCATGTGACAATTCATATACATGGCATACCTAGAACTTCCAGAAAGAGAAAACAAGTATTGGGCTATTTCCTCTAAAGGACTTCAGTAAGGTTAAACTTTATGGGTGAGGAGGGATCAGTGTGTGCAAAACCCTGCCTTGTATGGGATGCTCCAACAGCAACTGGTGTCACTTCCCTGCACTGAGCTTAGCTCCTGCTCCAGCAGCAGTGCTTGTCATGCAGGAGAGTTGTTGCAAACCCCAGTGCACAAATGAGCATGATGTGAGGTCTTAGCACATCTCTTATGACTTTGTAGATGTGGGAGGTTTAACATCCTTTGCCTTTTTCCCCAGGAGAGGATGTGAAAGGTCAAGAAGTTGTCCAGTAACTTCCAGGTGTTCCAGCCTCCCTATGGAAACTCCATCAGTAGGGGCTGATCTGGCCCTAAATGTGTACGTCTACACGTCCTGCTGTAGAGCTGCTAAGAAATATTTTACATATTCACATATTTCTTAACAGTTTCCCAGTTGATGCTTTTTACCCAAATCCAGCTAAGGCCCACTTGCAGATGAGATTATTTCTCTCTGTTGATACCAGAACTTGGCAGAGCTGTAGCTGAAGCATATCTGGTTGCCACAACCTTACTAGGTCCTCAATCAGCAAGGCCAGGCAGGAGGACCTTGAATGCAGGTGGCTTTTTAAATCAGTAGTGCTAACAACTACTTTCCTATGGACTTCCTGTTCCCTCAAGAGTAAGGAGCCAGTATCTTCTAGCTGAGTATCTCTGCTGGGTTGGGTGACAAACATAAGCAGCAGTAAGAGGACAGAGCTCATACTGAGCAGTGTAATGATAAATGTGACTTGCTCTTCAATGATTTTGGAGAAACTGCTATTCAAATGTACTAAGTCTTAAAGGTTTTCCCATGCCAAATACCTTGGAGCTAGCAAGAAATCTGATCCTTGAAATCTGACAACTAGAGGTGTCTTCTTGCTAAGATTGAAAATGTTGTGCAAACCACTAGATAAAAAGTTATTTTGCTTTCCTTTTTTCAGCTTAACCAAACTGGTTAGTGAAGGGTGGTGATGAAAGTGTTGGCAAAATGCCTTGGCTGCCAAGAGCTTCAGGGTTAGATATTAAACCACAGTGGGTGGAACCTGACAGCGTCTGCTGCTGTGGAGCTGGGGCAGCAGGATAGAGCCCTGCTGAGTGATTCACCGCGTCCGGCACTTCTCGGTGATAAATGGGCTGCTGGGCTTTCCCTGGGTCTGGGTGCCATGTGCAGTACTGACAGCTTCCTTGTTTCCTCCCTCCTCCGTGACCTTTGCCAAAACCAAGTCTGTGTTGTCTAAGAGGATAACATCCTGGTGTTATCAGCTGGAAAAAACCTCAGTGTGGGAAAGTCTAGAGTTTGCTTGGATTAGGCAACCCTATCCGTTGCTAACTGATTTAATCAGAACTCTGTGACAAGCTGTGTAAAGTGGGATAAGGAAGGAGAAAGTAGATGCATAGGAAAAAAGAAGTAAGCAGATCTTACTAGGATTTTAGATTTTTGTATGGGAAATGACTCTCTACTTTTTATGAGTGGGGTCCACTGGAGGGGGCTCCATCTTATTCCATTTTTGTACGGAGAAAAGCATTTATGGTCCCAAAAATGCAGAGCTGAGTCCACTTCTGTTCTGCAGACTATGCTGGGGGTTTCAGATAGGAGTTCCAGGAGAAGGGTGATTGTAATCAGCAAATTTTCATTAATACAAGATTTCAGTATTGCTTTTTTGCTGGCCTGTCAGTGGCAGAAGTGGTATGAACATATCCAGTAGTCTCAGTGCATTTTTTGCATATACCTTGCTGCTTTGAATTTGCTCTGAATTTATGACCTCTTCTACAGGTAAAGCTTGTTAGCATCGATGCAGCAGAAATAGCAGATGGAAATTCCTCTCTGGTACTTGGACTAATATGGAATATAATCTTGTTTTTTCAGGTAATAAAATTTGAATACTTTAACCATAAGTAATCAGACTTCATAGTATCCATCTATTCCAGCTGAATGGTGATTTTTAAATTGATTTTTAATCCTAAAGAACATAATTAATCATGCTAACCTGAGCTTTTCCGTCCTAATATACACTAATTTTGTACTTGCAGCTGCTTTCATTTTACTTCATTGGACCTATTTTGATGTAAATTGGAGACAATTTAAGCCCTCATTTAACTTGGACCTGAATTAGAGCTTCAGATTACTACTTTCCCTTCTTTCCTGTGCCTTCTCAGGGTTCTGTTCCAGATTCCCTGGATCTGAACCAATGTCGTGGGTTTGGTTCCAGGTCACAGTTTATTTTCAATTACCTTTTCTGGATTTGGTCCAGTGTGGTGGGAAATTCCATTTAGAATCACTGTTCTCTGGAGACTTACTCAGCATGGCAAAAATTTGCAAGTGATGTACATGGTCATATGAAAGATCTCAAAGGACCTGGAACTGATAAAATGTATTTGAGCCTGAAAGTTTATTTATCCCCAGGCTTAGAATAAAACTGCTCCCTAACCTACAAATAGTTTGAAAATTACCTTAGATTAAAACTGCTCCCTAACCTACACATAGTTTGAAAATTACCTTCTAGAGAATCCCAAATTCTAATGGACAGAGAAAGATAGAGGGAGGGTTCTGCAACTCTTGTAAAGCTGTGAGGCCCTTTCATTTCCTTGGTCTGATTTAAAAAATGGCTATGAGATTAAAAAAAAGATCTCAAAGTTGCACTGGGGCTTCTCTCCCTGGCTGAGCTCCTCAGGCTGAACAGTGCTGCACAGAACCAGTTTGGCCAGGCAGACTTACAGGCAAAGATGGTGTGACCAGGACCTGTCACCCTGGCAGCAGAGGGCACAGGGGACCCAAAAGCAGCAGAGTCTCAAATGTCAGTGCTGATCAAGGACAGAAGTGCTGCTCCAGGTCACCATTTCTTGGCTAAAAACATTTCACTCAAGCAACTCCTGTGAAGAGAACAATTTCAGTTAAACTAATTTTTCTTTCAAGGACATGTTTCTTTGCTTTTTTGTTTAATTTGCGCAGTTCAGCACAAACTGGTTGCTTGCCCTTTCTGTTGCCTGGGCTGCTGCTGGCTGTCATGCTTGTAAAATACTAGTTGAGAGTTAAAATGAACAGGTTTATAATTATCACTTAAAATTCAGTTATGGCACTGATCTCTTTAAAGTTTGCATGAAAACAAGGACATGATGCAGCCAGTGGTAAAGCAGAACACTGTGTATTTCACCTTTTATTACAGATTAAGGAGCTGACAGGCAACCTCAACAGGAACTCCTCCTCCTCCAGCCTGTCCTCTGGGCCCAGTGGTCCAGAATCAGACACATCCCCCAGCACTCCCAGCGTGGAGAGAAACATGTCCATTACAGTGAAGGATCAGCGGAAAGCCATCAGGGCCCTTCTAATCTGGGTTCAGAGGAAAACCAGAAAGTAAGCTAACAAACCTTTGAACAAAACAGTGTCTTGCCACCTGCCCTTTTGAAGCTGAGTCTCTTTTCTCTGTCCTGCCCCACGGGTGTGTTACCATGTGCTGTGGCTTCTTCTGCTTTTGAAGTTTGGGAGCACAGGGTCTCTGCAGGGGGGTGTTTCACTATGGGCATGTGTTCACAGCAGCCATCTGACCTTGAAGGCTGCTGCTGGCTCCATGGTTTGAGTGTTAAATGTTAACTTGCACTAACCTGCTTGGTGCTGTTTAAAACAGGATCATTCTCTACTCCCCAGACCCCAGATTTCATGCAGTCTATTTGACATCTTTTGCTAATTAAAGGTTAGGTATAAACAAGGGGTGAACCGAAAAAATAAATGTACTGAAAGACTTTATCAGCAGCCTTTTAAATTAAGCAGTAGCCCTGAGGAAGCTTCTCTGTGTGCTGCAGAGTGCCTTGAAGGACAGAGCCCCTACTAGAGTCCCTCCTTCCTCAGAATTTAAGAGGGGAAAGGGGTGAAACTTAAGTCACTTCTCTTGAACTTGTAACATTTGAGTGCATTTCCATTGCGCAACACATCTCTCTCCTCTTTAATAAAAAAGTGGTTCTTTCACCAAAGCATTCCGTGTAGTAATGCTTTATCCTGGCAGAATTACTGTCAGATTAAAAAACTGTAGTGTAAGATATGTCATGCACATGCAAATGCTTGGAGTGTATTTTACATATATTGTTATTTGAAGTAGTGACTGGCAGAGAGTTTTAAAGAGGGCATGTGTTAAAGTTACTTATACAGGTGGGTTAGGTGAATATTTGGCATTTTTGTCTGTTGATTCATATGTCCGAATCTGCCTTTGAACACAAATTTTCTGTGTCTAGTGTTGAAGACAAAAATTTACATCTTAAATACTTGATCCTGTGGACCACACCATCCCTTGGTTATCTCCAGTGAAGCTAAGGGTGCTTGTTGAGCAGATAAATTTGTCTCATTGAGATCTGTAGTTCACTGCTGCCAGAGCACACCATAGAGGAAGCACAATTTTAGCCCAAAATAATGCTGAAGTCATCATAAACAGGTGGTACAACGAAAGTGAGGATCTGAGAAGTAAAGGCCAAAGACTTTCCAGCCCAGTCAAAGAGTACAAATTGAAAAGATCTAATAAGAGAAAATCGTTCTTGCAACTGCAGTATTAAAAACACAATAACATCACTGTAATCCTGTTACCCCATGATCTGTGCGGAATTTTCTCTTCTGAGGCTGTATTCCATTTGATGGCTGTTTTTTCCTCCAAAACTTTGGGTATCTAAAACTCCTGTGGTTTATGCATATGCTGACACCATTTGCATTTGGCAGATTTTCTGCTATAGAAGGCCAAGTACACAGGAATGTGAATAATTTATGCTTATGTGTTTAAATATTTAAATCTTGGAAGTTTTCCCAAGCTATGGCATTAAAATGCTGGAGAGCAACAGAAACAGGAATCACAGAGACATTTGGTTTTGTGAATGTTAAATGTGGTTTCTGAATTCTTGAGGGCTTTGTTTTCACTAACTACTTCCTACAAGCAGGTTGATGTCAGCTGTTAGCCACACCAATTCAGTTTGTGAACCCATGTGTTTTCTGAATGTATTTCTAGATTTTGAAATCCATAAATATCTCAAATGTGACAGGTGCTACTCAGCAAATTTATGTTTTAACTTTCAGGAGTCTGAAAATGATGATGCCTTTATTCTGGATTTTCTAACAGACCACCCATGTGAAATGTATGTATTTCTATTTAGGTATGGCGTTGCAGTCCAGGACTTTACAAGTAGTTGGAGGAGTGGCCTTGCTTTCTTAGCCGTCATAAAAGCCATAGATTGTACTTTGGTAGACATGAAGCATGCACTAGAGAAATCGGCACGAGAAAACCTGGAGGATGCTTTCAGCATAGCACAGAATAAACTGGGTGTTCCTCGGCTCCTTGAACCAGAAGGTAAAACGCTTATATCAGCTTTGTTGGGTAACACTCAGACTATAATGAATTCATTATTATTGCATTGTGATACCTACCAAAAACCTCCCAATGATTAGGCTGCTGATGTGATCAGTGTATTGAGCTTGCTGATAAGAAAAATAGAAATGGTCAGCTTGCAGTTGTATGCTTCCAGTCATATTTGTAAGCTCCTTGGGGGCAGAGATCTTACTATGTTTTTAGCTATGTACACTGGTCCTGGTTCATGCTTAGATGCTTTGTGACATCTGCATTCCTAGAGGACATTAATTGTTGTGCTGAGGAGTATCTCAGTGCATTAGCACCATTCTGTAACACCTAGTCTGCAGAGACTAAATGTCACTCCAGGATGAGGTGTGCGAGGCTGCCATACCAGGCAAATGGAGAGATACTCATTCAAATGCATTTGCATCTCCCAGTTTTCCCTTTACAGTGCATATATACACACACATGTATTTATACATGTAAACCTAAGTGTGTATGTGTATATAAAATATGTATAAATGGACTTCTTGTAGTTCTTTTTACTGAGCTCTACTAGACCAGTGTTAGGCCTTGATGGCATGATTGGCAGCACAATTGCACTTTCATCACCTGTTAGAAGACTGGGCCATCCTGCTAAAAATAAAGCTCTGTATTGTCGCTCAAAAACACTCAACTGTCTAGTGACAACAGCAAAAATGGCAGTGTAAAAGTGGATGAAAAGGGACCCTGATCGGCGTTCAGTATGTGTTTGGAAAGAGGAAAAATGAATGTGAATAGGATGTTGAGAACTCTGTCAAGTGCCATCAGCAGTGAAGAGCATCTCTCTTATCTGTCAGAAAAAAAGTTATTTCTGTGACCATAACAGCAGGATAAATGTCTGACAATCTGTTCTCTGCAAGAGCGTTCCAAAGCTGTGTGTGCTCAAGCCCCTCGCGTCTGTCTCCACAGATATCATGGTGGAGTCACCTGATGAACAGTCAATTGTGACATACGTGGCACAATTTCTGGAGCACTTCCCAGAGCTGGAAGGGGTATGTGTTTACTCCCATCTCATGTAATTTCTTTAATTTGCTTTGGTGTACATAATAAAGTCAGATTTATTTTCTAGGTTTCTTTCTAAGCTAAATTTCTAATTTAAAATAAACAACAAACCTGGATTTTTCACATTTTTGTTAAATCCAGTGAAATGGGCTTTCATTGGTGATTGCTAAAATGCTTTAGGTAGAATAGTACTTTTATACATTTACATCCAATTGTAACTTTCAGAGGTTAGAACCGGTTTCACAGGACTCTACTGCTTAGATATATTGGTTTTATAAAAGGCTAAAATTTATTCCTTTGTCTATAATGATCCATTCAAATCCACTTCAAATTTAATTTTTACTTTTATCTTCTCAAGTTTGAGGGCCGTGATCAGTCTGAATTTAGCAGGTATGAGACAAAAGATACCAAAATCTGAATCTTGTCAATACAACAGTAAAAGGTACTCATTATAAGTATGAAATAAACTGCACCTGAAATGACCAGTACTTTGATGCAAAAATAAAGAATTGAGGATTAAGCAAGGACTGACAGTGTCAAGAACTGGCAAAGGCCTTTTGGAGAAACAGGCATTTTCTCTCATTTCTTGGCTGAAGGTTACATTTGGCATGTATTTTGTAGCTGATAAAATTGGTAGGCATTACTAAAGTAACTGGAATTAAAATTATTGTAATTATCTAATTATTATTAGATTAGATGAGCAATAAGATTGGTAGACTTTATGACTTGTTGGCATTTTAATGGACAAAGTAAAAAACTAACTTTCTTTTAATAGTCTGTTGGAAGGAAATAAGCTGGTATATCAATATATTTCACAATGGATTTATTGGAGTTGTTAGATTTATGTTATTCCCAGGGTTTGGGATGTCAAAAATCCAAGTCAGTTGTCTTCACAGGTGCAGCAGGGAGAGATGAATACATTAACAACTGAGGAGTAGGCTTGTCTGGATTTTGATCTTCCTATACAAGTGTCTTCTTGATGTTGAGTTTTGTTCAAGGCACTTGACTTGCCAAATTAATTTTCCTACTTTCAAAATAAGTGAGTCATTAATTGGCCATTCACAAGGTGATGGAGTGAAAGACTAGGTATTTATTCTTTCCATAGTGTTTGGGAAATGTAAAATAGTATCAGAGCTAGGATTTGTCTTCTAATGGTATATCATCACTTACAGGAAGACTTTACAGATCCTGACAAGGAGCTTCCAATTGAGTCCACGTATGTCCACATCAAAGACACACCGTCAGAAAAGGAAGGCAAAATCTTGATTTTAAGCGAAAGTGAAGAAAACATGTATACTGTTAATCATGAGAGGAGTCATCCAGCTCCGCCAAAGGTCCATATTCATGATATCCCTGAGAGAATCCCATCAGAAACCATTTCTGAAAATTGTAATGGGAAACTGAGTCAAGTGTTCGGTGATTTACAGGAAATGTCTGAAGAGGAGCCTCAAAGGCCTACCTCACTGAAAATTACAGGACCTGTCAGTTTTGAATCCAATTCCTCTTGGGAGGTTCCGAATGATAAATTCATGCCAGGTGAAGGGAGCATCTCTGATGATCCACTGAAACAGAACAATGACCTTTCTCCAGCTGTTCTGACAGATCAGAAAAATTCAGTTGACTCTTTTGAAGAATACTCTGAAGAATTAACTAAGGAAACTCCTACTGAATATGACAATGAAACCAAGAGCCTTTCAGCCAATACTTCTTCTTTAAGTCCATTATCCTGGACTTCAGGTATACTTACAGATGATTCTATTAATAAAGTAGAAGAGAGCAAACCCCAGTCTTCAATTATTTTACCAGAAGATACCTCAAAACAAGAAGATACGCAGAAGTATGTTCTCCATCTTCTAGATGAGGAAATACAGACAATTCCACAAGATGAACATACAAAAGAATCACCTGTCCTTGAGACAATAGAAACAAACCCTTGTTCACTGAATGGTTCTAATCTCGAAAGGCAAGAACTATCTTCACAGCATGAAACATCTGATGACTCTCTCTCAGATGTACCTAAAACTCCAGAGGACCTGGACAGCTGTGACGAAGTTGAGTCTGCAGCTGAAGCGCTACCCAGTTCTTCAAAAGTATCCGTGATACCCCATGATCTCTTCTATTATCCACATTATAATGTTCCCATATCAGCAGTTCTGAACGCTTACCTCGAGCCTTGTATCGAAGGTTATGATACAGGAAATGGAAAAGATTCTTCTGAAGCCGTAACAGATGTTCTACATGACGAGAACTTACCGGAACAGGACTACAAGGAAGACGCTCCAGAGCCAGACTTGGAGAATAAGCTGGGTACCCCTCCATCAGAAACAGATACTGAGAACAGCGAGGAGGAGACTACAAAAACAAGCAGTCATGTGAATTCTTCTGATGAAAAAGAAGTGCCATTACTAGTAGAAGAGTTAGAAATAGAAGATGGCAATAAGGCCACCAACCATCAAGATTCCACTATTACACAAGATCCTGAGGTATTTTATTTTATTTTATTACCAGTATTTCTTTTTTGTACATATGTGGGCTTAGCATCAGATCCCAGTGGTTTTCATTTGCTTTCATTTTGCAGTGTTTGGGAGAAATATTTAAAATGTACTTGGTTTCCTGTTCCATTACACTGTTTGCCACAGCCCCCTACTGGAATGAATGGAATTGCAGATCCCCTGAGAATCAGACATTAAAAGAGAAAATAAACCCTAATACTAATGGCGCTGCAAAAATGTGAATTTATATTATGTTTTAAAATCATTTTAGGCTACTGTAATCCCTAAGCATAAAAGATTAGCTAATAGTATGACAAAAATGTGAATTTTTATTATGTTTTGAAATAGTTAGAGGTTACTGTATAATCCCTAGGCATAAAAGATTACCAGGGAGGGTATTTTTAATAATCCATAATGAGATGAACAGAAATTAGTATTGTTTCTAAAGAAAGGATACAGGCAATGATAATTTTTGTCTCAATCCAAGTAAGTTTGCCTACAAAAACTTAAAAAAACAATTTGAGTAGCATACGTTATGTGGGTAAAATGAAGGCTTGTCTGCACTGGAGGAGGAGCAAGAAGTGGGCACTTTGAGGGTATTTGGTTTAGGCAGTTTGCTCCTGCATCTCCTCTTGCAGACACCGGTTTTGAAGTGCCTTACATGTTTTCCAGAGCAGTAATTTTTGACAGTGTTTTTCAGTAATGAATATCCATTTAATGCTGCTCTACATGTTGCTTAGACACGTTACTTGAACATGTTTTGGTCCTGACACTAACTACAGTAGCGAAGTCAGTTTGCTGTTAACTTGAAGGACTAATTGGGGGTAGATTTTAAAAAGTCAAGTGAATTGCCTCAAAGAGCCATGTCATGTCATGACTTTTTAATAAAAAGACCTGACTTTTCAACTGCATATATATATGTATATATGTATGTATGTCAGACTGAGGATTTTATAGCTCAGTGCATCCCAAAAGATTTTCAAGAAATTCTTTGCTTTTTTATTCTCTTCAGTGAGACTTTCAGTCTCATACTACCTGCAATTGAGCATCTGAGTAGGCTGCACCACTAAGATATTTGGAAGGGTGGGGAATCAGTCTTATTGTCTAATGCAAAACATTTCTTAATTTCAACAGGCCATAGAAGAACATCTAGAGGATTTACCAATAGCCATAAAGACACCAGAAGAAAATAGTAATAAGGAGGAGGAAGGGAAAAATATGATTGAAGAAGATCTGCAGATCTCAGAAGTTGCCACTACTACTCTATCGCAAGATAACCTGGAAGAAAATACTGAATTCCAGGAATTTGCCAGGTATTTCACATTAACTTTGTCTTAAATACACCTGACAAGTCTTTTGAAATGTGCCCTGTCCATTGGATGTTTCTTGTAGTCTTGTTTTAGGAGGAAGTATTGGGATTCATTGGCTGCTTCCTGTGTTTCTCTTGAACATGTCTAGTGATTCAGTGGGACTTGATTTGACTGTGCTACAAACTTTGCCACACAAAACCCAAGTGGAAGCCCAGTGCATTTTGAGCATGGAAATGTTATAACTGCTTTTCTAACAGAGAGAGTATTTTGTAATGTAGATGAAACAATCTATGTGCATTGTGACACTATGTGGAAGCATGACACTGATTGATTCCAGTAGATACTTTTTGGATGTTTTTTCTGGTTATGAACAAGTAAATGAGGTGTTAGAGAGAAAATAAGATGGGGTGGGACCAGCACCATTCCAGGTTCAAGTACAAAGCACAGCACTAGAGGGGCTGCTCTAGGAAAATTTAACTGCAGCCCAGCCAGGCCCAGTACAGAGATACTCAGCTAATTTTTCTCCATTCACTTCTGGGTTTTTTTATGTTCTAATTTATTCTTAGGTAATCTATTTGAGTAGGACATGAACTGTAATTTGTTGATGCTTATCACTGGAGCACTCTAATGAATTTGAGAGTTTCCTTAGAAAAACCTGTTCTCCCCTTCAAGCTTTCTGTTCCCTGTCAGTCCACATTTTTTTAATATCAATGGCTGTAAGACTTGGATATACTCTCACTTAATGATGTCCAAGGTGCAAAAATGCTCTCAGATACAATTTTTCAGAAAAGATTCCTTTTTGAGCATATGATTTTTTTTATTGTGGGTCAGATTTTCCCAAAGCCATTTTTATCATGTTACTGATGAATTCCAGTCCATGTTCTAATACATGCAACAATGCATATTTGTGGTTTTGTGTAGCTTAAACCTGTCATGTCCATTTGCAGTGTCTCTTTTTAACTTAGCTTTATGGATTTAAAAACTTTGCTTTTACATACATTTCAGAAGCAGTGACAGTGATGCCAACATTCATCTCCGAAAAAGGTTTTCTCATAATGCTTCTGAGGAGGTAAGTGTGGACATTGATTTATTGCTGTTTCTCTGGTTCTCTTAAACTCCAGAAGTTCACACACTGTAAGAAGGCCTGTGATGGTATGAAAGTCTTGTGACTTCTAATAATTTTAGTGCTAAAACCAGGCATAGTTGCAAAGTTTTAGTGAACTCTCCTAAATACATACTAAACTTTACTGAACCTTGAACAAATTCACAAAGGAGTACCTAATACTACAGTTAAATCTATTGTAACTTTAAATCTTAACTTCATCGTAGCTGTATAGCTGCAACATTTTGCTTGTTTGAAGCTGCCTTGGTTTGCTGACACAGTTTCTTTTCGTTTTTCATCCTTGTATGATGTTGGTGGCCTGGTCTCAACCCTGCAAAAATGCTGGGTGTCTCCTGAAGAGCACTGTTTTTGAAAAATTGAGCTCCGTCCCTTTTCCTCACAGTAGCAGTGTATTATATTATCAGTAGCAGCAGCTAACCCTAAAAGAACTTTAGTTGTAACTTGCAGCTGCGCCCCTAATGACAGATGTGATTCATACTGGCTTCTTGAGAGCACACTGTACAGCAGAAGTCTGGATTTTTATTTTTAAAGTCAGAAGGAAGGAAGAGCATCAGCAATCTGGTCATGCTGAGCAAGGGTAGGAATATGGCTTTTTTTCAACACAAAAATAAAATTCTGGCCATTTTGGAGTTTAAAAAAAAATGCTGCCAGCAATGTTCAATGAAAGGGAGGTTTCACACAGATGCTTTAGTTTTGCAATGCTATCAGAACTAGTAGAAATACATATGAATAAGGGGAGCTTTATTCAACTGATGAAAGCAGGTGAAAGCAAAAAAAATCTTATTTCACAACTTTTTTCCTTTTCTGTGTGTGCACCAGACTGCAGTGCTGGATGTTCTGAAGGGGAATATGTTTATAAGCACACTTTCATTTTATTTGAGCAAACATTAGATACAATTTGCATAAAATTCACAGTTACCGCCTTTGTGAGATGCTGAATTTTATTTTTGTTATCTAATCTATTCTTGGTTTGTTTAAGGAAACCTATGGTGTAAACGAGCAGAAGATGACAGATATGGGTGAAAATCCATTAATCATTGGGTGAGTGGTTCTTATTCAGACAGACTTTTGCAAGAAATCCATAACTCCTAGGTACTACTGGCAGTGATACAAAGGGAGCTGGAATTTAATTATAATTGTAGCAACTGTCTTCTGTAACGGCTCAGAGTCCACATTTCCCATAGGTGTAAGATACAAAATTTCCCTATTGCTCAATCTGTCCCTTGACTAAACTGCTTTTTCTTGGCCTGAAAGATTCAGCTGTCTAAGCAAGATTCTGAGTGTTTTCTCCATGTGGTGGATATCTCAGGCTGAGAAAAGAGTAGAAGAATTTCAAATGTTTCACCTCTGGCAGCGATGACTCCTTCCAGGTTTGGAAGACTGTCAAAACAATGTTTAGTGAGATCAGTGCCAGGGAAAGTCAATTACTTCAGTGGAGGTCTGGCCTCTGCTGGAGCATCTGAGAGTTTTGATAATTGGTATGTGTGTTTAGTTTAGACTTAGGGTAACACATCATGAACACAGAGCATGCATCCCTTTGGTATTAGGGTCTAAAATCTATAAGAAACAAGGATCGCTTGAGGGTTTGCCTCTTACCTGATACTAATAGTACAGTATGAATAGTACCTCTCAGAACTTCTAGGTAAAATTGTTGTTATATTTAGATGCAGAAAACATACAAAATATTATCAGGATCCACTGGCCTGGTCTCATTTATGCTTCTGTTAAAAAAAAAATACACAAATAGTTGTTACAGTTGTATCAGTTGTACAATTTGCTGATATTAAGTGAATTTCGTGTAATACTCAGGTATATATCCAGTAGTATGCCCCAAGCCAGAAAATCACCATTTTTCTCCAAAAGTAGATTAAAAATAGTTTACCAGAGTGCTTTTCTTACAGTACTATAAAATTATAAAATGATTGTATCATCTTGTGCCTTTTAAAATAAGACCTTTCCTTGTCTTTGTGAGAGCTCAGTGGTGCTGGCAGAATCCATTGGTCTTTGCCCTTATGAACCACAGCTGGAATTTGAAAAGTTGAAATTTTGGAGTTGTCCTGCAAACCCCCAACTGCTATCTAGTTTCTTGGTTGGAAGACTTGGGCTTTTTCTGTTTAATATTCTAGTGCCTAGCATGAGGAGCTCTGAAAGTAGATGATTTGGGGAAAGTATATCAAGTCAGATCCAGTATATAAGCAGAATTGTCCAAGTGTGACATGTTGCCCAGTGCTATGTTTACTGTTCTGAAAACAAAAGGGCCTATTTTTGACTGGTGGAAATCTTAAATCAGAGAGCTGTGATATAATGGCATGTACTTAAACTACATGAGAATTTGTCTGGAGTTTTCAGAAGATGGATTTTTACATATGTTGACTCTGGAAGGAACACACTGCTAACACCCAGTATGCCCCTCCTAGTCCAGCTGGGGCCCTCCAACTGACTAGACTGAAAAGGTTCATTAAACCTTTTCTTTTAGTCCACCCTCTGATCTTCACAGTAATTATTAACACTGAAGGCTTTTTCTTCTTTTCCTTGCCTCTTACTGAATTCTCCCATTTCCAGGAAGGAAAAGGACTTGGAAGCAAGCGAGACTTCAGCACCAACTCATGAGATTACGATTTTTGAGCAGCCAGAGCTATTCTACTTCGTCATTTTCTTCTGGGTGCTGGTCTACTGCCTTTTACTCCTTCCACAGCTTCTTAGCAACAAAGTTTGATCTGTGTGAGGTGTGGAAAATAAAGGATGGTGGCTGGATTGCTTTGTGTACCTGCATATGAATATGTTCCTTCAGGTGAAGCACAAACAGAAATCCAGGACCTGGTATTTGTATTTATTATCAGGTTGTCCTCAATTCCACTACTGTTGTGCTATGACAGTGTCAGAGCACGTTTTATATTACGGTAATTGTGTAAATATATACAAAAATTATCCAATTTAGTAGATGCCATTTTGTACATTTGTGCCTTGCTTTATAAGATGCTAAATAAAACCAGATTAATTATCAGTAGAAGTATGAACAATTCAGAGCTCTAGTCTTCAAAAATTATTCTTCTGGCATAATTTTCTTATGTAGGGCCTGACAGCTGTGGAAGAGGGATGGTGTTGAGTTACCTCTGGATCTGACCACCTGCAAGGGCAAGGCTAGAAATGTTTCTTCACATTTTCCATGGAATTATTTGAAAGAGTTGGAGGCAGAGCAGGGTTACAGGTAGTGAAACACACATCAAGAATTGATTACAGTTCCAGTAGCAAATCCAGTGGAGCAACAAAATTAGATTGAAGGTTTTGGGGTAGGGAAGTTTGATTTTTTTAGGATTTAAAGTCATTTTTATCCTGCACCTTTTGGTATGTTTGATTTGCAGGAATAAATTGGGTATGGAGAAATGTAAAGAACATACATGCTAGCTGCTTCTTAGGAGAGTTTATATGGGAAATCTCAGGCCAGAAACTAAAGTTTTTTAAAGGTACCTCCGTGCTTCTGAGTCTGCTTCTGCTTTAATTTCTCTGCTGCTTTTACTTACAGATTGCATAACGATTTCTCTCTTTTGCAGATACAAAAAATAATAGGTACCTTCTTTGCTGAGGCTACTCTTAAAGCACCAGGGCATGGTAAAAGAATTAGAAATATCTTTTAAGTGTCTAAATCAATTGGGAAAGAAATGACGGATGTAAAACTAAGTACAGAGAAATGCTGACAACCGGTATTGACGTCCTGGCACAACCGAGGAGATTCCTGTGGCTTGTCCATGGGCACAGTTGAGCTACTTCTGCCTCTTGTAATTTTCGTCCACATCAATGATCACTTTAGGATATTTGGTAGAGGATTTTTGCCAGAGAAGGTGTAATCCATGCTTTGTAGGACAAAAGAGAAGTTTTCAATTTAATAGCAGTAACTTTTCTCCATGTGACTTCTAGTGAAGTCACTACTTCTCATTGGCACATTGTTAGTTTCAGGGTATGCTTTATTGAAACTACATCACATTGCTGCTTCCACCTGAAAATTTGGAAGGTTGACTGCAATGTACTTCCTTAAATGAAGGGTTTCATAATTTTACACTGAGTGAAAATTAAATCACATGGCTATAAGTTTTACATATTTTATGTAGCATAAGGTGTATCCCTACCCTGGCTAAGTTTTCAGATGGACTAATAGTACCTGGGATCAAGATACATCAGAATATATAGAAATTTATTTGCAGGTATTAAAAACCTGTCTGTAGTCATGTTAACTGCTGGGGTAATCCTAACCATCCACCACACTTCATTCTTCTTCATAAGCTTTTTGTTCTCCTGGGATTTTTCTCCTGAGCTGCAGTTAGAATCCAGTAGAAATAAGGAATGACAGGAGATCTTAAACACTGAAGATAAAATTCTGAACACCTTTCAACAAAGCTGAAATCTTTCCTATTCTGTCCTGTCACTGTTGACTAGAGCTGGATTCACCTCATGAACCTAGAAATAAGATCCATTGTTCTTGGGAAGAAGAGATCCAAATGTCCCAACTTAAATTGGTTTCAATCAGTGTAAGTTAAAAAAAGACATTTCTTTCATCTTGTTCATGAAAACAATCAACATTTTGAGTCATCAGATTTTGTGATCCATGAACCTGTTTGTGCTTGTCATGGAAGACAGTGATAATTTCTTCCAACAGAAAACCTACATTAGAATTTTTGAAGGTGCTTTCTGAAAGCAGGCTAAAATAGAAAGTTGAAGGGTTAGTGCTTTTTCCTCTGAAAGAATAAAACTTAGAACAAGAAACATTTTATGCTTATCCTGAAAACCAGGGAATACCAAGCTGGGGTACAGCATCTATTTAATTGCAGCAAGCAGCAGTGTACTACACTAGTTTGGAGCAAAACTGTTGACAGCTTTTCATTACGTTCCACTCTTCATAGGCTTCTTTGGTTTATGATTTTCTGACCCTTTTTTTCTTTACTCTGGTTCTTCCATGTTTATTAATCTTCAGCAGAGGCTATTAGGAGTTGGATTACAGTCTCTTTATAGGGCTTTACAGCTATCAAAGTTCAATCAAGTAAAGTATGCTCCCTTCTGTCTTCTTTCCTTCCTCCTAAGAAAATTAATCAGGATGAGGAGCTCTTTGGATGTCTTATCTAAACAACTGACATCCATGAAGAATGGAAAGGTGAACAGGAATACACTCATGCCAGAAATGTCATTACACAGTTTTTTGTCCAAGGAGAAAACCCAAGGTTTTCTTTACCTCCCACTGATGAACAGTGACTGAAACATTGAAATATATGAGCAGTTTACATGTCAAACAGCATCCAGCAATTGTATTGGTCATCTCAACCAGTGTTTCAATTGATGTATACTTTCCAGCCTATCCCATTGAGAAAGATTGCTTTTTCCATCCAAAATAGATGAAAAAAAAAAATACTAAGTCATTTCATGATACTTGGTATTACATTGCTTTTAATTTTTTGGGTTTGTTTTGTTGTGGGTGTGCTATAACAGAAGCAGTGTACCTTACCCAGCCATTCCATGGGTGAGAAGATCCAGGGTGAAGCACTAAAAGTGATTATACTGGTGTTGTCAACTTTGCTTACAAAAAAGACTGAACTCTTCAAGAGTTTTGTCTTTACCTGGAACTGTAAAGAGTGACATCTGCATAAGCAGCAGCTTCCCTCAGTTAAACTGACTTGTCAGCCTGCATCTCTTCTTCCACAGTGCAAGATCCAATCCCTTAATGCAAGTGCCCTGTTCTCAAAACACTGCTTCGTTTTGGGGTTTGTGGCCTACTCTGAGCTACTGCCTAAAAGCCTGATTCTGAAACATTCGCTATGGCAAAGCCTGTTTTAACTTGCTGCCCAGGGGACTGGCTGGCAGTAGTGGAGGGTTTAAAGCCTGGTGGGCAACCTATTGTCTACCCATTTTCCAACAGATATGTGCACTGTCTGAATACAGGAAATTTTTCCTGAATTTTTGCCTGGGTTTTTGAAAAATGCTAAGCTTGAACTGACCACATTTGGTATATTGATTTAGCGGCTGAATTCAGATACACAGGGGTACAGATTGGTTAAGATTCCTTCTAAAACCTACTGGTTTTGAGCAAATGTGGGTAGCAGAGCATTGTGAAGTGTAAGCGTCAGGAAGTGCCTTGAGGATCACTGGACAAAGGATGTTTGGTGTTCACAGAAGTAGCATTAAAGACTGAGTGGCAATTGTAATAGGATGGTTCAATGTCATTGTAGTCGTGTAACTTAACTGCTAAGTGTTTCATTGTGATTTTATAGAATGTGCAAGGAAAGATACACTAATAAAGACAGAACCCCACTAAACATTTATGAGACAGATGACTTAGAGTTGAGGAAATTAGTTAAACAGTCACAATCTACAAACTGACCAGAATATAGCTTTTGCCAAATTGTAGGAAATTATCAGTGCAAAGGCAGGGCAAGCACAGACTACAGTAAAAAACGACAATCAATTTTCAACGCCATGAATATTTTTGAGAGATTGAGCTCTAAAATGTATTTTTATTGAGTTTCTAGATTGTAATGAATGTGTCTACAGAATTTTATGCAAAGCTTGAGAGTTCAGCTGTTTTAAAATGATTTTTTTTATATAGCAGTGATTATTTTATCTATATATTTAATAGAACTGTAAAACCATTTTAAGAGTACCTGTAAAATTCTATGTATGTGATACAATTATTTATTAATTATGACTCATGAGAATGAACATTAAGCTATGCATCGGTTGTGTCATCCATTTGAAAACTGGAAACTGCAAGCAGAAGAGCTTTTAATGAACAGCAGATTTGAAAAGTGGGGGAAATGATTGAATACATTTGTGTGATTCTTAAAGCTGCATAGCAATATGTCATTTTGTGATGTTAAAATTTCAGCTAAAGTTGCAAAATATACTGAGTGATTGAGCTACTTTCTTCCATTAAAACTTCCTGAGGCTGAAATTTCTACATGTTTATATTTGGCGTCTAAACACACTTAAATACCCTACATTTTCTGGACATTCAGTTTACTCCTGCTCAGTATGACTGTAACTTCTTTATTCAAGTAGTGCTGCATTGAGTTTACAGGGGTACCATGCCATATCCAATGCGGGTTTTTAGGGTTCTCTACACTAATCCTCACAGAATCCGAGCTTTAGGAGATTAATTTGGCCAGTGTATGTGGTATCACATTCAGCCATCTAACATGATAATAATTGTAATAGTGCATTATCACTTATGCTAGCTTTAAATACTTGGGAGTCCCTTCTTGCCAAGCACAAACATGAATGCATCCAGTGATGTGTTCAGTTCCTCTACTTCTGTGGAAGTCAGTGCAACACATCTGTGTGCTAAGCACACACTACCAGATCTGGCCCTGAGGGCACTTAAATCAACATCAACCACATAGGCCAGGAAGTCACTGAAGCCTATGCAATGCCCATGCAAATCCAATGTACACTAACCATACACCACTCACTTCAGTTACCTCCATTTTACACAGAGCATTTGTTTGCCTAAATTCTGCAGAATCAACCCTCCAAAGAGAGGAAGTTAACATCTACTTCCATCTTCAATTAAGAGAACAGCAGTAGGGAAGAAATAACTGGAAAACAAGTGTGAGGTTTCAGGCTGGAATATGGCCATGAACTTCCCAAACTGCGACAGCTGAAAGCTCATACCCTGACAATAGGTTGGCTGCTGTTTCCATTGAGCTAGTAGGTAACAGATCTGAATGGAGGTAAAAAACACTAAATCCTTTGTGTTTCTGCATTGTGCAGGTTTTTGTCAGGTAAATAACTTCCTCTGGCACACCACTGATAACACAAATTTACAGCTGCCCAGCTTAGGATTGTTCACATTCCAGGTTTGTATATAAACAGGACACACAGTACTTCTCCTCACCCATACCAGCCCAAGATCGTGAAGCCATTCATGCAGGAGGATGGGATACATGCACATTAAACGATACAGAAATGTCATGTTCTCTGTGGAGTAGCTCACTCTGTCCATCACTTCACACAACTCAAGCTCACAAAGGGTGAAAAATTAACCCTATTTTTTCAAGTGCCATAGTAATTTCAGGGTTATCTTAACTGAAATTGTGGAACATCAAAGGATTTCTTTCCTCCACTAAATGTAAGATATGGAAAACCTCCTTCCACCTCAGTGGTACTTTCGACGATTCCTTTCCAAGCAGCTGCTACTGCTGATACTGGAAAATGAGAACCATCTTATTTTCTTGTGGGGGTAAATGTCTATGTTTATGTATCTGGAACATAAAATTGGCCCCTGAGTTATTAATATATTTTTTCTTCATGAAAAGGTTAGAAGGACCAATAAAAATGATTTTACCTTAGTGACAAATACTAAAACCTACCATTCCAAGAAAGGCTAGTTCCTGGCCATCACAGCTATGTTCAGGCCAGGTAATATCTTATTCCCCAAAAGAGTACTTTATTTTTCATTATTTTCACTGGGCCTTCCTGGAATCTCTTTGATTCACAGATCAGATTTGCTTTGTCCAAGGACCAGTTTGTACAGGGTGTCCCTGGTCCATGGCCATTATTAAGACTGCAACAGAAAATCACTTTTGTTTATTTCAAAACGACTGTGAATCAAGTAACTTTCAACGTATATGCTGCTCAGTTCTTG
This sequence comes from Monarcha castaneiventris obscurior, assembly GCA_026261815.1. Classification (NCBI taxonomy): domain Eukaryota; kingdom Metazoa; phylum Chordata; class Aves; order Passeriformes; family Monarchidae; genus Monarcha; species Monarcha castaneiventris. The sequence continues at coordinate 14,753,495 of JAMPIT010000894.1, forward strand.
AAAGAAACAATGCAGTCATATTTTAATGCCAAATAAGTTACACAAGTCAAATAAGTATTTTTATTGTAATAAAAAATTCAACTTGTACTTTTGTCTTGAACAAAACATTTTAGTAGGCATACCACTTTGTGCTATTGTATACTGCTGTGTAAAAAGCTGAATAAACTATTTTACCTTTCTTGTTAAAGTTCTCTAGTTTAAAATGTAAAGTGCTAGATGGCTAAAGAGTTAATGAGGGACTTCATCCTAAATAAATCATTGTAAGTAAGGAATGTGATATTTAAAATACATGTTTCTCTTTGGCAAGTGGTGAGGAATGATTTTTTTAAATGAGAACAAATGCTGGGAGGATTTGAGTGGTGTCCAGATAAACTGAAGGAAATGCATTTTCATGTACTTTCGAATACATTTCTTCTGAACACTTTCAGTGAGGGGCTTGTATTGGATGTTTGCACTAGTTGTTCATAGCTAATTTTTGTGAGAAAGAACTATATTCTTCTGTATAGCTGGTACACTAGAAGAAAATGTTTTTAGAAACTGTTATGCTGTAAGAAGAATAGTATTTACTAGTGAATAGCTCCAATTTATTTTGCAGAATCTCCAGTTTTGAAATAAATGGACAGGCTTCCTGTATCTAATCTGTTACCTGTGGGTTTGTCCTTGTGGATTCTTTGTTTAATTTCTTAATTGTTTTTATTATATATTGTATCTATTATATACATGTATTCTTTTTATCTATTTACACATTTTCATGCCCAGAAACTAAATGCACTTTTTAGGAGAGAAGACCTCGGTAAAGACTGCCAATTCATAAAGTGCATTGTTTCCCACTTACCCAGAAAGTGACTTTTCACTTTGGAGGAAGAATCTGAACTTTTTTTCCAGTCAATAAACAAACGGATTTAAAATTTTTATAAAGGTGAAGAACTACTAATTTATTAACACATAGAAATTGGCATTATAATGGCAAGCCAGGGAAAGCTTACAAAAACAGTTGTGCTTAATTATTTACTGTTCTTACAATTAGTTTATCTGGGCTGTTTCTCTGTACATGTTTAGACTTGTGCGTTAGCAAATTACTAGTTGCAGTACCATTTCATATTTACTATGTGCTTCCCCCTACATCTGAATTCCCTTTGCAGTATATGAGAAAAAGAAAATAAAGTACAATAGAGTTGCAATACAGTTCAGAATCAGCCCCACGATGTGTCTCCTGAAAAAATATATCTAAATTGGATGAACACAGAGAAAGAAAATGGCATATGTGAAATGCAGAGGAATGCTTCTTCTCTAAAAGTTTCATGGGTATCACGCTTTAGGATTTGTAAATATTCCTCTAATGCTTCTACAAAATCAAATTATCTCACATGTTTCCATAGTGTTTCTAACCACTCCTGGAGTAGCTGTACCTGCCTTTTGGACCACCCCCCACACCTAAGCATACATAGCAAGAGACTATTCATGGTGCTGTTGAGAATTTGGGATATTTGGGTCGAGTCCTGTTAATAATGCAATTTCCAGAATCATAGAACGGTTTGGGCTGGAAGAGTCCTTTAAATGTCATCCAGTCTAACTCCTCTGCCATGGGCACCTCCACCAAATCCGATTGCTCAGAGCCCTGTCCAGTCTGACAATGTTTCCAGGGATGGGGCATCTAGCACTCTTCATTACCTAAACTTTGAAATCTCTAAATAGACTTGGTGATTTTTTTAAATTGGGTGTTTTTTTTTTTTGGTTTTTTTTTTTTTTTTTTTTTTTGCTACTGACACTGTGGTTAGGAATTTGCAAGCGCACTGTGGAAGGGAGGGTGTAAAGTTCAACTAGGCAAGATAGGTCATCTCGGTGTGTGGAAGCAGAGTAAGCTTTTACAATGGTATGAGATCAAATCTTTAGTTCAAATTCAACCATAGTAAGACAGGAACTGTTGGACTGGTTTTCTTTTAACTACTCTGGGATAAAAGTAATTCTGATAGAAACTCAAAAGTAATCTCCCTTATCCTTGCTGTGTAATCACAATTTCTGTAGCTTGAAGATGATGCACATGCAGCATTGGAAACACGCTGGATCCATCTGGATCTTGGCAGCAACAAAGACAAGCACAAGGTTCATTTCAGACAAGGAGCCCTACACAAGTATACACACTGAGTATGCACTTTGTGCAGGAGCCCGGACCTCCTAAGGATAACCTGTGCCCATCACACATTTTTGTTGGTAGTGTAAACTGAAACCTTCATCCTCTCCTCAGTGCTCATTTTACCTGATTGGTAAACAACAGCCAGCAGGGGCAGGAGAACCTTCAAATTGGTGAGTGGATATAGCAAAGCCTTAGACTTGAGCTGTGATCTCTATTAAGACACCAGTACACGGTGATAATCTTTTCTTGAGTTGCTATTTCTACTGATGTTACAAGGATGATTTCCAGGAGAGCTAATTGCAGCAATTTATGAGATGCCTTCTGTGACCAACTCCATTCCTTGGTGAGGCAGTACCACTGGCTTACCACACTCCTTGCCAAACTAAAGTTTATCTTGAATATCATATAACATATGATCAAAGCAAAATGTATAGCTCCATCTGCTGTAAATATTTTGAATTGGTTATTTTTACATTTCTTTTTTATGGCTGCTCTGTACCCTGGGGAACTGATTTATCACTCTGGTGATATGTATTTTCTGCTTGTTATCAAGAATTGACATAAATAGATGTATAGATTTATACATTGTCAAGTGGTATTTCTTAGTTGTCAGGCAAAAATGAGCATTAAAAAGGGTATATCCCAAGGACATTAGGAACTTCTGTTAACTGTTGTATGACAGACCTTTCGCACTGTGCCATTGCAGCTGCTTGTGAAATTGCTCCCATCTTTCAGTAAAAAACCCCCATCCAGTGAAGTCCCAGGTAACTGGAAAAAGGGAAACCCATTTTTAGCAAAGGGTAGAAAGGAAGAGCCTTTCCCACTTGCTCTTCTAGTTCACTCCTGGCACAAACCTGAAAGGAAACAGTGCAGTCTCAGTTCTTCAAGGGCTTGACATCACCAGTAAACCTGGGCAAAATTTTTCCTTCTTGCTGCCCATGTTCAGATGTTTTTAGTCACACCAAAGGCTTTTGTGACGCTCTCCTTTTTCTGCTTTTGATGTATTTCTAAATTTATAGGAAAATTAATCATGGCATCCAAAACCATTGTAGGTTTGATGGCATCAAAATAAGCCAAAAATTATTTCTAAAGGAGTTGGAAGCCAATTTTGGTTTGATGGCATCAAAATAAGCCAAAAATTATTTCTAGAGGAGTTGGAAGCCAATTTTGGTTTAAAAATATTCTTTCTCTGTGAGACATTCCAGAACAGCCAATACAATTACAAGCTCAGAGCTGAATACAAATCTTGTGGCTGACCTGAATTTTGTTCCCCATTTTTTTTTCATCCACTGATAGTTATAGGAGTTCAAAAAGGGATTTATTTCCTAACAGAAAAATTTATTTTATTCCATCCTTCTTCCTTACCAGTGATTTGAATTTGCGTGGTTTCTTTAGTGATGTGTCTACCTATGATAGAGACACTCTAGAGACTGTAAGTAGATGATGGAGGAGATCATCAGTCTGGAGAAACCCAAGGAAGAAGCAGGGAACTTTGCCTGGGAAATGTTGCCAGGAGAGAAAGGAGTCAGTTTCCAAACTATGTCAGCGCATATCATCATGTCAGCAATTTAAAGAGGTTTAAAAAATAAAAATTACTATAGTTGCTCTTGCACTAGGGAAAATACCCTTGGAATTACGAAGTCTGGGTCACTGAAGTGGAAAAGCATGCCAAATTTGTTTCTTTAATGCATTTTAGGATGAGACAAAGATTCATGAAACCCAACACCTTGTTAAAATCTAAGCTTCAGTTTTAGAATGGAATCTATTCAAAATAGGTTCTTTCTTCCAACTTCCTTCTCTATAATCATACCTGCAGCTTTTTCTCATAATACATTGCAGGTGTTATTATTAGCACTGTGGTTTAGAATGTTTGCAACTGTTCTCTCCTGCAGTGATTCCCAGCTATGAGCTGGAAAACCTGGTAGCCAGACGAGGGGCTTCTTGAGAGGAAAGCCTCAAGGAAAAATTTCCCAAGTGGGGTACAGAATAGACACATCTTTTCCTGGCCAGAAACTAGAATGCAACACTTGGGCACGTATTTCCTCAGTAACTGCCAGCTTGTTTCAAAGTGCGTTACTGAGCCAGTGTGTGACACAGGCCAGAAGACATCATGGCACCAACAGCAGGGAACAACAGAGGTCACCATCGTCTCGCAGGAAGGGATCTCCTCAGAGTCCATTTTAGAACCTGATGTGACCAATGGAGCCAAAACGCCCGGTTTCCACTGGTGTGATTAGAGCATTTTGTAGCATGAACAAAGACAATTCATTGTGACAAAGTGATTTTTAATGTCAGTTTTCCTCTTTTCTAACCCAAACAGAATATTTTTTTAATCTTAGTCAACAGAAAGAAACAGAGAAGCCTCCCATCCATTACTGATTTTTTTAAAGGGAGATAAATGTCTCTATTTTCTTGTTGTCTAACAACAGTTACCCCATAGAGCAAATATCAGTATTTCTAGTACTAAAGAGATGGGGAAGGCTGTTACTTGGTACATTGTTACTTATTCTTTTCCAGATTTTAATAGTTGGGCAGCGTATCCTCTTCATCCCACAGCCTGTTTGCTTTGTTTTTATGGTTGGTTGTGTGTTTTTTTACCAAACTCTGAATGCCAACCAGTTCGAAATATGTGGAATTTTTCAGAGTTGCATCTCACATTGATGAGTTCATTTTACTTCAATAATCTTTGTACAGAATTTGTGAAATCAACCTAAAAGTAAATTTTTAATTTGGGCTTAAACTGTGAAGGTTAGGTCTGATTACACAAATATATGACATCAAATACCTGTTCCTTAGAATGAAGAGAGGGTAGTAGGAATAGGATTGTAAGGAACAGCACAGATTTTATCCTGTGCTTTTATATCAAAAACCCCTGTCAGCAGGCAGGCTCAAGGAGGAAGTAGCTGTGGAGAAAGACACCCGTTTATACAAGAAAATAACTTCCAGAATTCTCCTGGCATTTGTCTGTTTTGTTTTCTAAAACATTTAGAATTCTGGTTGCTTTCTCTTTGAACCTACTTGAATAAAATTCATTATTTAACCATGGCCTGCATTAGGGAGGGTTTCTTTCTGCTCTATTTTATGTTATTTAGAAGGAATCAAGAATGCCAATTTCCTTCAGTACTTCAGCTAAAATTGGAAAAATAGACCCATATGCTCTGACAGTTCCCACTGGATAAGACTGAACAGCTGCTCCTCTTCCTCAGCTTTTGTCATGGGATATAATTATTCTTCCATCCATAAAAAAGCCAGAAGGATGCCCTTTCAATCCTATAAAAATACCTAGTACTGTAACATTTAACAGCATAATGGCAGTCATTATAGGAGATGTGCTCTAAACAGCAACAGAGGTTTGTGCCAAGAAAATACTTAATTTGATAATACCCCAGGCCTCTCTATCACTTTGAATCTGAAGTAATTTTACTCAGCTTGTTTTAAATGAACCTTAGGAGTGCTCCAGTCAGCTTTATCTTTTCACACTGATTTTGTAGGCACAGTTGTGTTACCATGGCAAGTCCCTGGTAGAGAGCAGATGGAATGAGGGAGGCTGGACCTCCAGCAACAGATCTTCCATTGAAAACACACTGCCTTCAGCCCAACTTACAAGGGCAGTGGCTGGCCAGAAGTGGCATTGCATTTAAGGTCATCTTTATTAGGCAACAAGGCAAATGACCATCCAGTCCTTGTTGCAAGCACATGCGTTCATAGGATACTCTCACCTGGTCCCCTTGCTTAACACAAACGTAACTCATTCTTCACCTCTGGCTGAAGGGTTTTGGTGGTGGCAAAACCTTACCCCATACCAGCTGTTTAATCCCAGACATTTCAGAGCACTTTTGAAAAGATTTGGTAGTTACTAGTAACATCTACTCAATCAATGGAGTGTTGCCAAGATACTGGAATGAGACCAGTGGTCCAGCCAGTCAACAATCTGCCTCATGCAATGACGGAGATGCTGCTTTGGGAGCCCATATAACCCAACCACCTGCAGCTGTCCTTTCTTCTTCCACCTTCTGAGCCCTGCACCAGCAAGGGCTGAAGGCTCCCCAGTAGAAAAGGACCACTTTGCCTGTGGCAGGAAGGTGACTTCTGATGGAAATGGCCACCTGTGTGTGTGGAAAGGTGAGATTTTGTTACACAGTCATGAGATAGCTCACTGCTGCTCTGTCCAGACATTGCCAAAAGGGATCACCTTTTCCCCCCTAGGGCATGCCGTGCGATAGAACAACCCCATTCCCTCAGATCCGTCTCTCAGTGGCACAAGAAGCGAATGCCCGGGCCTCAGCCCCCGTCCCAAGATGGCGGCGGCCGGGCCCGCCTCATCCCCGCCGCGCGCCGGGCGCCCCCGCCTCAGCGCGCGCGACCCGCCCGCCGCGGGGCACGGCCGCGCGCTCGCAGCGCCCTGGCGGGGGAGGGGAGCGCGCACGCACGTGAGCGCCCGGAGCGCCCGGCGGCTCCCCGGCAGTCGCTGTATCCCGCCCTCCCATTGGCCGCCTCGCGAACCTTTCACCTTTTACCCGGCCCCGGCCGCCAATCGCCTGCTTCCTCTCATAGCGTGGGGGATGCGGAGCGTGCGGACTGCGCAGGGCGGCATTCTCGGAGCCGGGTTGCGCCGCGGGCGCTGGGCGGCCCCCGTTGGTACGGGCGGGAGGGGCGGGGGCGGCGCTCTGTTTGCGTAGCGCCGACCGTAGCGCAGGGGCAAGGGAGGGAGGGGGAGGCCGTCCCAGGCCCAGGTGAATGGAGGGACCTGACAGCTGCGGGGACTGAGGCGGCGGCGGCGGGGAAATGGCGGCGGCGGCGGCGGGAGCACAATGAGACGCGGCCTGTAGTGGGGGGAAGCGCCGGGCTGGGTCCGGTCCGAGCAGGTAGGAGATGGCGCCCCGGGAGCTGCATGGCGGCCGAGCGCGGGTGTGTCGCTCCCGCCGGCCGCAGCTCCCGGGCCCCGGCGCTGCCGCCAGCGGGGAGGGATGGCGGCAGTCCGTCCCTCCCTCTCGGGGCCCGGGCAGCGCTGCCCCGCCTCCGCCCCAGCGGCCGCCAGCAGCGATGGCCGGGCCCCGGGATCGGCCTGGGCAGCTCCCCCGGCGCCGGCGGGGCCCGCACGGCTGGGCCGCGCTGCGGGCCCGCTCGGCTTTGTCTGTGAGCGGCGCCCCCCGGGCAGCCGCGCCGGAGCCTCCCACTGTGTCCTCAGGGGCCCGGGGAAAGCAGCGGCGGCTAGTAAAGGAGTTTCTGCACAGCAGTGCTGATGTGAAGGGCGATATAAGAATGTCTTGGCTCTCCGCTTCCTTTCCGTCCCCTTTCCGTCCTTTCCCAGGGTAAATGAAGGCGGTGTGAATAAGGCAGACCTTGTGCTGTGTGAATGTGCGTTGAAAAATGAAAAAGGCGTAGGTTTTTGCACGGGACTTTGTTGCTGTGTTAGGTAATACAGAAAAAGCCGGCATGAGTAGAAAATGGGGAGTGATACTGACATCTGAAAAAAAAAAAAAAGTTATTTTTGGGTGTATTCTGCTTAACCAGAAATTTAGTGTTTGAAAAAAGTGACTCTCAAAGTGAATAGTGAATCTCAGCTAGCTGCTAACAGTCCGGAGGATGTTTGGCACTTCAGATCAGCTTTTGAGTATTTTAGATGTTAAGATTTTGGTCTCCAGGTTACGTGGTGGGCTCAAGTGCTGAAAGTGTAGGCTGGAAGATTGTGTTCTGTTTTCTTTCCGTAAACGTGGTAATCAGAACGGTTAACTTTGTAGACACTTAGTTTGCCCTGTTTTGGTGTGTTTTACGTGTTTTCTTTAAATAAGCCACTCTGGCTACTCTGTTGAAATGCTGACTGCACATGTGTGTTCCGTAGGCGGGGTGGTGTTTGTTTTAGCAAGTTCATGCAAACTTGCTAAAAACATACATTACAGACTTGTTCATACAGACACTAACTGAAATTAATTTGATAATTATTCTCCTAAGTTCCTCTGTTAAGAGAGTTTTTCCTATTGTCTATCTGCACATTGTGGTCTGTGAGCTTTGAAGATGCTACTAGAAGTTTTCATCTGGAAGGTGCTTTTTTTAAATGTTTAATAATTGGATTGTTACTTTATTAATTGGTAGGATTAAAAAATACGTATTGGAAGTGTTGACCCTGAATTAGGTACTGCTGCTCTTCAAAGCATCCTGATGATACAGTTCTGTGAAAGTGTCAGGTCAGTGCTTGGCAGCCACAAAATGATTCATACAAGAATTAATAATTAATTGAGAAGGAAATGGCAGCAATATGTCATTGTATAAATCCATTCTCAGTCCATATGTTTAATACTAAATGCAGTTTGGATATTTTTATTTTATCTCTCTTCTACTTTAGAAAGGTTGTATTAAGCTAAGGGAGATGTAGATTGAAAATTGACTGGGGCTTTTCACGTGAGGAAGGACATACCAGTGAAGGGATAACAAACATCACAAAGAGAGTCATGAAGAAAGTAGAAGAGGGAAGTGTCGATTGTTTGCTTGGTTCTCCTGTTTGTGAAAGATTTCTGTATCTTACAGACTGAAAACAAATGTGATACTCCTTTATACTGTGTGTAACTGAAAGACATGGTGCATCAGCCTATTGGGAATGCCAGACGTTTACAGGAAGGTTGAAACAATTAATTTGTAGTGAAAATCATCCAAGGCTATTAAAACAAGAGTATCTTTTCAGTCTTGGCAAACATCAAGGTGGCTGGTCCGTGGAAGGTACTCCTGCCTGCCCTGCAATTTTACAGCTCCATACATGTCCTCCACTGGTTGCTGGTAGGGGGGAGCCAACCAAGCTATTTTGTCTGTTATATTACACTAATGTTTTCCAGAAGAGACACCTTTTTTTTTCCTTTTTTTTTTCAGAAATACCTTGATGATCTGTAGCATACAAGAAGAAAAATCAAAACCTGCAGTTCAAAAAACCAGTGTATTTTCATATGGTTTTTTATGTAGTCCACAGATGTTTGTCCTTTCCCACCTCAAAAATGTGTGAAGTACTTTGCAACTTTTTCAGCAGTGTATGGATTTGTTTCAGCACACACGCTCAGAGTCTGAGTATCACTGCTTGACCCATGTTGGCTTTCAGTATGAACTGACTAAATGTGCATTGTTCTGTACTGAATGCAAATTACTGGCAAAACCAAATGAAAACACGTACATTCTTAAAATAGCACGGAGCTATTGAGTAAAATGGATAAAGGAGCTGGAATAGTCTGATTTCTCTTTAGGTAAGCTCTAGAATATAAGTGAGAGCAAGAGTTCAGGAAGATTTTTAAAAGGATTCTAGGGCTTTAGGGATGACGAGCGTTATAGTAAGTGCTAAGACTACAGACAGGATTTTTATTTTTGGGCATAGGTTAGTCTGTTGATACTGAATTGGTTTTTGCCTTTTTTGCTTTTATATATTCTCTATATTCTTTACATATATATTCGTATCTCTGTAGCCCATTATTGTATTTGTAGCTGGCATTTTACCTACTCTGTTAGACAGAAAGACAAAATAAATTCCCCAGCAGCTCTAAGCCCTGGGGGTCCAGGGTTAGGTTCTCCAGGAACTGAGGTCAAAATGACTTTGTGAGACACATTTTCATAAACAAAGTTTAGTTCCTGTCTAAGGGGGGGTTTCCAAAAAAGGGTAGTACTGGGGGAATTCTTGTCAGTTATGCTAATTTGCTAAAAATACAAAAATTGTATCTGCTTTATGTTACATGTGCATCTTCAGTGCTTTTCATCCAGCATGTTGTACACCATAAGGATCCTTGTAAAGGTAACCCCTTTTTATCAACTTACTGTGTCTGGCTTGTGATTTTAGGGCCAGTGAAAAGGCATCACTACCAGGCAGCAGGTGGAACTTCAGAACATTCTGAGATGGGTTGTTCTGTTCTTCCGTAATTCTCTCTTGACCTTTTTTCCTGTTCATGTAGGCAATACAAACTAGGGAGTGTACTGAGTCTAATAGATCATTGGCAAAACAGCAAGGTGGCTCCTAATGCCTGACTGTGTAACCACTGGCCCTCTGTATCCCATCATCTTCGTGTGTTCAAGTAATTTCTTCAGACTGATAGCAGAAGTTTGATTTTATTTATATATTTTTTTAGGAAGTGCTACATTTAAAGAAAGTAGAAGCGTAATTAGAGTGTTGTGTAGAGCAGGAGCTTCTATAAAATATGTGCAGTGTGCTTTTAGAATGCCTGAAGGCTAAGAATAGCTGGAGTAAATCAGAAAGCATGATTTTGCTTTACACCTTCCAGACATCTTTTTTTCATCCTTTAGCCTTTTGTGACTACCATATGCATTGTGATAAACCAGAAGAGAAGAAACCTGATATATAGCAAAAATGAATAGTTAATTTTTTAGCTGAAGTTAGTCTTTGTTGGCATTTCAAGTTTTGGTGTTCAAACTGTGTTGATTGGGGTATGGTGGCTTTAGGACTGTTACTAAAATAAACATTCTAGAAGACGTAATGTAGAGAACAAAGCAGAGCCCACTTTAATGTGCACCATAGTATTATATTAGGTCAACTCTTGGTTTTGATAGTTCTTGCATACCTTATTTAGTAACATCATAATTTTACAAGTTTGCATGCTGAGCAGTGTATCTGGAATACCCTTGTTATTTCTGCTCTGTTTTGCAGACTGCATTAGTTAAATCAGTTTTCCATTATATTTGTTGCCTTCAAAATCATACAGTCAAGAAGCAGAGAACTGAAACTTATGTCCGGGAATTTACTTGCAATGTTGCATAGCTGCAGGTGTTGAAAGGCTCTTCTCTGGTGGGAAACAGAAGAAAATGCAATATTGTCCACCTTCTGTCATAAATACACCTGGATCCAAAAGACTTCAGTACTGCTTGTTGTGGCACTTCCTTTAAGTGCAATACACTTGTCAGTCTGAGATCTGTGTTGTGGTTGGCACAGCTGTTGCTACTGTGTCCCTTCTTAACAAGGCAAAAAATCAAGTGTTCTCTCTTGATCTTTGCTAATGATAGTAGAAAACCTTGGTTTGCTGTGCTTCCTTCTCTTTATGTCACTCAGTGGCTCAGTACTTCTGTGATGTAAGCTGGCATGATCAGTTTCTGACTGTGTTTTAAATATTCTGTTATTCTTCATAAAGGATCAATTCCTTTGGGTTCATTGAATGAGCATGAGAGATCTGAGAAGCAGCAGGGTGGCTACTGACTTGAAGGACAAGTTGACCTGGAAACAGAGGTGGTCAGTTGCAGACTGTTTTATCTGGCCTTGGGATTTTTTTGTTTGTTTTAGATACCAATATCCTTGTGTTTTTTCATTTGTGCAAATATACACACACACAAAAAAAACCCTGGCCCCAAACCCATGTTTGAACCAGACCCTTTTATCGCTAGTTATTAAAATCTGATTTCCAGTGTGTGTCTCCTCTTTTGGACTCTGATTCTTGATAATTTGTCAAGCCGTGTAGCAGCCTTTTCCTCAGCTGAGATGCTAATAAGTAGCTGGGTAGTAGTAAAGAAATTGGTCTTGAAAATAGGAATTTAGGAATTAGTTTTTTAATCTTTTATTTTTGAAAACTGACTTGGAGTGTTAAATTCCACTGATTGCATAAATCTCCTTTCCCTAGGAAGTGAGGTAAATACATTTTGCTTTTTAAAGTTAATTTGTTTGACTCCATTGAGGTGATTTGGCTATGCAAGCATGTCTGGGCTGGCTACCTTTGCAATACGTGTTTCTCTTTTGTTTGCAATGTCTGCTTTGTTTCTGGTCTAGATCAAGTTTCTTACAGCTTTCTTTGAACTGTTACTGGCTTCTTATGATGTTTTTGCTCTATAATTTTTTTTCAAGCAGAAATGAAAAAGGCTTAGCCATCTAAAGGTGAAGTTGCCTTGTAGTTTGTAGTAAAAACTTCTAGCGGTGGTCTGAATTGTAGACAACATTCAAACCATAGAAGACCTAACTTCTCTGACTGAGTTTTGGCAAGTTAATTTAGGTATTTTTGTTTACACCCCCTCTTTTAACTGTCAAGTGCATAAATAAAAGACATTTTTCAGATGTTTATTTTCTGCACACCTTAAAGCACTTAAATGTATTTAATCTGACTTATTAACTGGGATTTTATGAATTCTTAATATTAATTGATAGTATTTCTTTATTGAGGATATTAGTGTCTGGGATCGGTCTCAAGCAAGACTTTTTATTTCTCACTGAAGCTGTGTATTTCTGAGCAGGCAAACCTGTTCTTTGCTGTACCTTCATGGTCAATGGCTACAAGGCTTTTGTTTTTGGAAGAAGACATAAAATGAGAGTGCTTACAATACAAGCAAAAGCTCTGGTCAGTCAGGTTTTTTTTAGTGACCTGCAACCTATGGCCATCTCTCAACTTAAGTTAAATGCCTATATTGTCAGCTTTCTATGTAAAGTTGTTAAGGCGGGATTTGAGATCTGTTAAAAATTTTTGGGAGTAAAAAAGAATCAATGCTCCTCCCTTCCCCCCTGCGGCTGCTGAAGATAATTTTTCATGATTTTTGCTGTCTGACATAGTGCTATCTCAATGACCTCCAAGACTGTAGAAACCAAATTACTATTGGAGATGGATAATGAGCATAAAAACTACACTACTTCTTAAAACAAAAAATAAAGCAAACACACATTTAAACCTCTGCTGCATGTTCTCTGAGTTCCCAGGAAGATGTGTGTGTTTTTGTCATTTATTCTTCTTGCTACATATGCTTTCCTGTTTCTGTGAGACAAAATAAGAGGAAAATTGGAATATGAATATTTTCTACCAGTGTAATGAACAGAGTCAGCATGAATGACATAGGCTGTAAGGGGATGTGACAGAAGCATGTTACTGAGAGCCATGGGATTATTCTAGTATCTTTTTCATTATTTTTACAGTTACTGTCAGCAAGGTCTCATGGAGTGCCTTACAATTTTTTACAACTTATAAAAAAAGCATGTGGGGAAAGTTTTTCCTTTCTTTGTTATTCTAAAGAATATTGAACTCTATCAGCATTGGCCTCAAGAGTTCACTGACACTAAAGAAAGATAGCAAGCTGTAAATGATAGGGAAACAAGGATACTTTCAGAGATTATAAATCAAAAAATAAAGAAACATATATCCAGGTAAGGATATATACATTTCTGTGTATACCCGGTATATCCATAGGTTGATATGCTGAATAGATCAGTTGATTTGTTTACTGTGTAATCACAAGGGCTATGAGTTAATGAAATCTTCAACTACAGAAGCATGGCTATACCACCTACTGAGTGATTTGAGAGCAACGAGTTTGAGGCATGATGGAAGCTCTGGGGGAGGAAGTGTGTAGGTTTTAGGAAGGTAATGCATTCTTACTTCAAGTATTTAATTGAAAAAAGGATTGGAAGGATGCCAAAAACATTTATGAGCTCCCTGGGTCTTTGAAAGACATATGATCAACTTCCAGGAGATGAGCAATTTTCCCTATTGTAATCCTTGCATAGTTAATGCTTTGCTGTATCGAAGTTGAGAAGCTAAACCTGCCTTGATTATTAGTAACTTGTCTGGAAAATGGTCTTCTAAAGACTATATGTTGCCTAAACTGAATACAGGATGAGTTTTTAGTGACAAAATTCATGATTTGTTAAAACTCTCTACTGACCAGTTATTATTGCAGCTGTTGAGGGTCTGCAAGGAATTATTGGATGATTTTAGGGCATGTAGTGACTGGCATAATGATGAAGCAGGTGCTAATTTCTGGCAGGCATTTTGAGTAGTATGCCAATAATGGTACTAATGTATACATTGCCAGCTATTAAGAGTTGTTAAAACCTTGTATTGGTTCATCCAGTTACTGCTGTCTGGTACCTTTAGGTTTTTCCTCTGGCACCATTCAAATAGTTTTGTACTACACAGCAAGAAGTTTTGGGTTTGGAATTTTTAGATTTATCGTTCTTAGTGTAACACAGTTCAGCAGCACTTGGCAATAGAGAAGAGAAGCTGGTGTCTGATTTTAAGTGTCACAGTCAAAAACCTATTGAATCCAATTTCCTTGTTTTCTGTAATGAAAGCATTCAAGTGTCTGTCAGAGTGGAGGATGACCATCTCCTCATGGCTGCTCTAACACTCCTCTGATCCATAGCAACTACTTAATTCAGCTTGCTGAACTAGTAGAAAACTTGCCTAGGTCAAGGAAAAATAAATATCACTTGGTTATATTGTCCCAAACTATTTTTCTCCTAGAGAGTCAGGTAAGTGTCAAAGCTGTTAGAGAAGGGAAGGAGCATTGACAGTGGGGTTGCTTCATTGAGCACTAGGTTGTCATCAGATTGGATCTATAGTCTCATGAAAACCAATCCCAAAATACTACTTCTCACCTGTTAATTGAAATAATAATGTTTTTCACGATTTTGTACTTGCTTGCTTTTTGTAAACAGCTGCTGTTATAAACAGGTGTGTTGTGACAGTAGTTTTGTGGGTTTGTGTACAAAAATCAGCTGTGGTAAATGCAGGATAGGAACCGAAGTCAGGGGAAAATCATGCTACAAAAATTAAATTAAAAAACAATTGGATTTTCCAACACTTCTTCAGCAAGTACTATTCTGAGATCTGAACAACTTTCTAATAAAAGTAACTGCAATCAGTGCAGTAATCATGATGGAATACTTAGACTAGCTATTAGCTTGGAAAATTCAGATCTGAAGTTATGCCTAGTTTAAAACCTCTCATTTTTACCTAGTGGTAATTTGTAGTTGTGACTCCATAATTAGGAATCTGTACAAGAAACTGCTTAAAATTCTAGGACTTATTTTCCGTTTTGCCTCAAATGTAGTGATTTTATGTTTCGAGACACTAATACAATTAGATACAAATCAATGACTTAATAACGTTAAGTTATTAAATTCTATTAAAAGAGTGTTTTCCTCTATCCAGCTTTCCATTCTTACGAAAATGGTGGGGGTGAGGTTTTTTTTAATGATATGTTCAAGTTCTTGGGTATAATTTGATTAGCTTTAAAAGCTCTTCAAAGCTCAGTGTTTCCATTTTAGTGAGGGAAGGGGAAATCGTTGTCCTGCTTTAAAAAAACAAACAAAACCCCTAAAACCAACCACCATTGCCCCCAAACAAAACCAAACAACTCTCTAGTTTGTTTACCATGAACCTGGTAGAGATTTGTAATCACTCATTTGAAATCAGGGCTTTAGGACTCCACACTGCCCAGACCAGAATTTGCTATATAATTATATGGGAAGTCCAAAAGTAACAAGTTGGATTAGTTGAGAGAGGTAGTTACCTTTGCAGATTAGGAAAACTTTCTTGTTTGTTTTTTTTTTTTTTTCCCCCAACTTGAGTAAGACGTTTCTCTCCATCCCATAAATTTGCCTTCAGAGTAGAACTAGAGGTAGGTTTAGGCTATACAAGTTTTCCAAACCATGGTTTTGGTGGGGTTTTTGTTTGTTTTTTTGGCTTTTTTTTTTTTTTTTGGTTTTTGGGGTTTTTTTGGTTTTTTTTTTTCCACAGACTAAATTCAATTTTATGGTTAAAATTGACTGCAGTTTTTGTTAAAATATGTAATTGAATGGTGATGCCGTGCAACTATGGTAGATGTATCATACGTGTATATATTGGGTTTTTAAGCAAGAATATCCAAAATGTAAACAATGTTCTTTTCAGTGTTATGAGTTGAGCAGTTCCGTGTGTGGGTTAAACTGTTGTATCCTGTTGGACTTAAAGGGTAAACAGTGTTTACAAATTTCAGTTTACAGGCATACTTCAGGAATATTGTATGTGTAATTTTCATATGAAGTAGTAGCCAATACTTGAGGCCAGGAGTATTTTTAATTAACATTATGATACTGTCAAAAGGGTTAATTAAAAAGGCAAAATCAGAAGACTTTAGATTATTTAGAATTTTGCATTATAATTACAGGGTACATGATCACAGAAGTGCTACTCGAAACAGTGAAACTTTTTTCTTGTTTGGCACCTGAGGAGCTTAGGCTGTATCTTGGGCTCTAGTTTACATGCATTTTAGATGGCATTTCTGCCTAGAAAAAAAATTTACTTTTTCCCCCAGGTCCTGGTATTTGTTGTTAAGCTTCATTGAGCAAGCATTTCTGAAGTTTTATGGTAAAGTGAACTAACAAGATTAATTCATCTAAGAAACAATTTATTCTGTGTGATTTCTTTCGTTCTGTTGTGGTCTGACTCTGGATGTGGTCACAGATTATCTGGAAACAGTTGTGGAGGCAGCAGGTAGATGGAAGAGCGAGTAAGAGCGATGCTCTTGAGTGTACAGCAGTGCCATATTAAATGTGTGGTAAGCTGTGATCAGGAAGCCTTTATTAATACAGCATTTTGTCTTGCTGCTGAGTGAAAATGAAAGAAAAGTGATAAAATGAAAAGAATTTTTCCTGTGCTTTGTTTACATCAGAAATGTATTTCTTCCCGGATTGTTTTAGAAAAATTTGACGGTACAACCGGCTAAAGATTTTATAAACATGTTGGAGAAAGCTGAAGTAAAATACCGATCTGGTAAAATGATGGGATGTAAAACCTCTGCATATGCCATGTGCTTAATCCTACTAAAAGAGGAGTAATAAGGTCACGCTTCTCAGTGACAGCTTGCTCACCAGGGTTTGAGGCACTTTCCTTTTCAATGTACTTCATTGCTTTAGTTGATTAGTCTCAGTTTCTCTAATGTCTTGTCTGTGCAACAAGGTCAAACTTATAAAGTATTAACTTTAGAATTATATACCTTTAAAATTTCATTTCGAAACTACTTTTCTATTACAAGTCTTAGAGACCTAGAGGGGGGTTTTTTTGGTTTAGTGGTTTGGGGGTTTTTTACTTGTTTTAGTATGTAGTTGAAGTAGCTTGAATTGCAAATTAAGAAATTATGAAAATGGTAATTTTCTTAAAATCATTAGCTGAAGAGAAGTGAGGCATTTTCTGTTCAGGGTTGAGAAAGCAGTGCTGAGGAAGAAGAGGGAAATCTCCATTGAAAGTTAGGCATCTAATCTGCTTAAGTCATTCTGGAAGTCATCAATTATCTGCCTCTTTAGGCATCTTAATGCATCTGTGTATGCCTACTTAAATAAGCTGCTCATTAGCTGATGAAAGCAAATGATTAGTCAATGAAATTGAAAGTCAGTTGTATTTAAATATTTATTCTGAATAATTTAAAGTTTTATTTATTACTATAAATGTAATACATGTTTGCATTAATTGAGTTATACATTCTTTTCAAATACAACATACTATGCAGGGGGAAAGTTGTTCTACATAATGCAACACAATAATTAATAAGGTAAATAGTGTGATTACTTGAGTGTTAATGGCTGTGATGCTATTCTCCTAGTTAGTCAGATGCCTAGGTTGTGAATCAACCTAAATGATATCAATATGGATGTGCTAGTTTCTAAGGAAAACTATAAAAACAATGTAACTTCTTGACTAATAGGGTGGTTATGTAAGACCCTTAGATGTAGGCTTTCCCAGTATAAATCTGTGATGTTTACCAGTATAAATCAAAATTAGGGATGTTAATGCCTCTGGTTTAATTGGACTTGCAGTATGGCATGTTGGTGGTGGAATAATTTACTTTAAAATGCTTGATTATTCCCCTGTTGATAAATGAAATTATTTGGTATTTAAAGACTTTTAGTGAGATTTGGGGGTTTTTTCTATTTTTTTTTTTTTTGAAATCTGAAATATCTCTGCTTTTCCAAATCTTTGATTGCATTCATGTCTTTTTTGGTTTGCTTCTAGAAACTTGCTTCTTTCCTTTAATTCTCTAGTAACTAGGATGAGTTCTTTGTCACTTACATGCTCCCAGTGCCTCTTCTGATCCAGGCTGTGTGACTGTGTACATTACAGCTGCCCTTCACTTCTCTGCTGCTTCATGGATGTCTTGAGAGAGTCTGGGTTTGATTGACCTCTGGGGAAACATAGTCTGACCTGCTGGCGTTGGTCATCTTTGGGGTACTGTGAGAATAAATGAGAGTAAGAAATACTCTTAATCCAGTACTCAGCATTAAGTGAAAGAATTGAAGTGTGTGCAGAGCTGCCCAGACTGGGAGAATGATAGTGATAGCTGCGAGAGATTGTATGTGGGTTCTAGTTTTGTTTCCCACATTCAGAACGGTGGAGATGTGTCCTACTGCTTATCTCGTTCTCCCGTCGTTGCCAAGTGGTCCCTTGTCAGTCAGCAGGAATGTACCTCCCAGGCTGTTACTGTTCTCTTTTGGTAAGTCTTAATGTATCCAAAGTAGAAGCTGAGCACAGCAGAAAGGAGAGAAGTCCAGGCTCTGCCAATGCAGCTGCCAGTCAGCCTCACAGAATATGGCTGCATTTTTTTCCTGAAAATTGAGATCTGTTGGATTAAGAAAACACCTCAGAGATTTTGCTTGTAGTTGCTTGATGTTGGCTACTTAATGTTGCTGCAATCAAGCTACTATACTTCTTGTAATTAGATGATAACAGGCATAATAATTGGTGGTTAGGCAGTGTTGATACAAACTATAACTGACATGGTAAGAATAGGACAGAATTCTTTCTTTTACTTTGTATTTTTTATTTTTTAATAACCACGGTTTGTGGAGCTGGTAATCCCTGATAAAGCAAAATCTGCTGTGTTGTGTTTAGACAAGAGTCTCTAGCCAAACTTGTGTGTTCTGCTCTGAAAATGCAGTTCACAACTGACTGAATTACAGGACTGTCTATTTTAATATTACAGAAGAAAGGAACTCTCTTCAACTGATGGCTGTGGACTGGGGTTGTGTATATATGTGTGTCACTTTTAATGCAATATTGTGTCAGTAATGCAAACAGGGTCTGGAATTGAAACAAATATAGGAATATATTCATTCTGAGTTGTGCTTAGCAGAAGAGTTAATTGACAGGTTTAGTACTATATAAACTTAGTTATATTGCTTGCGGAACCCAACATAGTGTCAGAAACCCTCAGTTGGCACCATTTACAGAGATTTAACTCCTTTAAAACATTATTTCTCAGGCCTGAATAGTTTTAGATACTAACATTAAAAGGTGGAATTATTTAACAATAATTTCATTTCTCTTTCCTTCTAACTTGCCTCTATAATCAATAAATGAGTATTCAGTAAGTGCTGTATCCAGTAAACCACAACTGCTTTAATGTCTGGAACAATCCTGTCATTTGCATATCTGGGAATGCTTTCTCACATATGCAGGAGTAGCTCTCACTCCATTGTGAAAAATGAGGGGTAAAAAGTTATCTCCCCATTCACGCCTCGCCCCCTATTTTTTAATGATGGTTGTAGCAAAACAGCTTGTGTCAGTTTTTGAAGCTTGTGTTACCATTCAAGGAGGAGTAATAACTTGGATACTTTTTTTTTTTAACCCACATAGTTAAGAGTGTCCATCACTGTATATGTTATGAGCAGATCTAATGTGGAAAATTGGACTAATGCTGCACTGGACTGAAAGGATTCTTAACTGCAATCTACCCTTAGCATTAGGGAAAGATAGCTATTAATATACATTCAGAGAACTCTCTGAAGGCTATGTATTTTATCTCAATTTATTCTTTTCATCTTGCATTTGTTCTGCTACTGTGGAAGATTGATGGATGAATCAGGAATAGGTCTGTTTTCTGATTTGGATCTCTGCACTGCAAGCTTTGGTGGTGCTAACTTGCAACAGTGTTGGAGCTAAGGGACCTTTATGAACCACTTACATCACCGCTGACAGAGGAGGTGGTTTATGTTTGACCCTGTTCCAGCTTTCATGGTTTATCATAATGTGAAAAGCTTTCAAAGAAGGGAAGAAAATATAAAGCTTCTCAGTCAATATTTAGACACCTATGACCCCACATATTGGGGAAAAGAAGCTGTCCCCATTGCATTTTGTGGATCTTGAATATTTTTCTTTTTCAAATTTGGTCATGATTCTGTATCTACTCCTAAACCTAAGAATTCCATTTAAGGTATCTATTAAAAAAGAAGCTTTAATTGAAGATAAAAACCTTTAGAGTTACTTAGCATGAGAAGAAGTCTTCAAATCTGTGCAAACTGTTCCAGTTTTTCCTACCAATAATTTGGGACTTACAGTACACAAAACAAGCATGTCTCATCTTGTAGTTTTTTACCACTTTACCTGAGCTAAGCACTTCAGCTCTTCCATCACTACCTTCTTGCCAAGTAAATTGTTGAATATTTTTGATTCAGTTTCAGTATTATGTCAGTTGTTCTGGAAGGTCAACAGTTCTACAGATAGCCTGTGATATGGAAATGCTACATGAGGCTTGAAGCGTTATACTGGTGAAATGTAATATTTATGGCTTCTCACCACCACTTTTGAACCCCAGACACTGTGCAAATATTTGCTTTATTAGACAATATTGAAAAATAAAGATTGATGCATTAAAAAAATAAAAGTTGTTAATTGATATGAGCTGCTGAAGTCTTACATTAGTTTAACTGTAAAGAATGTAAAGGAATGCTGATGTTGTAGTCTAAGTGCATCTATTTACATAGAGGGAAATAATTATATCATTTCCACTTTGGAATTAATTCAGATCATTTTACAATCATGCACATTTATTCTGCTCTTCATCTTGTGTGAGAGCCCTTGCAATGCTGTTGGTTTTCATCATGCTCATCACAGAGCATTTTCATAGAATTGCAGAATTCCATATGATTTAGGGAAAAGATGCCTAAAATCCAACTATCAATGTAAGACTGACCAGCCCAAACAAAACCATGTCCTGAAGTGCCACATCTGTGCATTTTGTTAAATACCTCCAGGGGTGTTGACTCAACCTGAACAGCATCTTCACCTTTAGATGTTCATACATGTTCCAGAAGAAAAATAAAGACAAACCCAACAACAAGCAAACAAAAAACCAAACCAAAAAAAGGATAACCCTTTAGGCCTATGGAAATGTCTTGGAAGTTGTTCACATGTTTTCCTTCAATAAAATAAAATAATAAAGTATGGGTTTTGTTTGTTGCGGGGTTTTTTTTCCTCCCCTCTGGTGTTCTTTCACTGGAGTTTGAATTCTGTGTCAGCTGAGGAGCTTTGAATGTCTTCTGAATTGGGGAGAAAAAAGTTTCTTTGTACTACATATTTTTATGAATTTAATACTAACTTCATCCCAGCTTCACATAAAAGAAAATTCCAGTAGTGTGCCCACAAGTTCGTTGCAGGGAGGAAAGGCCATGTGAAGACAAGTAGTGTAACTGGTGAGAAGTCTTTATTTTCTGGGATGACATTTAAATCAACAAAGCATAAAATGTGGAGTAAATAGTGTGCTAACCACCACGTAATAAGGTTGCAGTAGGAAGAGTTAGTTTGATGCACCATTAATGATGACTACTTTTTGTTTGGTTGGTTTGTGTTTTGTTTTGTTGGGGTTTTTTTTGGAACTAAGGCTAGAATTTGAACGCTGGTTCTTCGGTGGTACATAAATTGATATGGCCAATTGCAGTAGATTTGAACTCTCATTTTAGAATTGTTAGAGTTTTAGATCTTGATTGACAATCCAAATGTCTGCTGGCCTTGCATTATACAGTTACTGACTTCAGAGAAAGCCTTTTGTAGTGTAGGGCACTTAGTAATTTTGGATGTTGCAGCACAGCGTCAACAGTGAGCTGTTGAATACCCATGTTTTGAGGAGCTTGACTTCTAGCCACATGCAGAGAAAGGGTTTATGTTTATGCAAATAATGGGATTGCAGTCTCCACATGGGGTTATATTCAGGGGGCAGCTGCTGCTTTTACTTGTCCAAAGCAAGAATAATTAATCCTTTGGAACTGTACTTGCCTCACAGCTTGCCCCCAAATTGGGGAAGAGAGAAATCCCTGCTCTAATATCTGCTTAATTGCCTTCCTGTAGAAAGACATAAGTGCCTGAAAAGCTTGAACATAACCTTTAAATTAACTAAATCGTCACAGGTAAATAATTTGGTACCCAGGTAAACAACCAAATGATAAATAAATTCACAGATATGGTCAGTTATCCCTGCTTGTGATGCTGATACGATTTAGTTACCCATAAATTCGAATCTACACATTGAGCTACAGTTTTTCTATGCAGCAAAAGAAACCCCTCAAGTAAGTGGCATAATTTAATTCTAATTGCTGTTAAAACTACTAAATGTGTTTCAGAGTGTTTGTATATTTAGAGAGGTGTGTCTTCTGAGTATAATTCTTTTTCCTGACTTCCATGAAGAAGGCTTAGGTCCTTGGATGTCAAAGAGTATATTGCTTTCAAATTAATCTGAGGCAGTGGGGGGTTTGTACTATGGTTCCTGATGTAACTTTATTGTTTGTACCATAACAAACCAAAGAAAAATAGTTGAAATGTGAAGTTCCTGGACTAACAAATGGAAGAGAAGGATAAATCCTGTTTTATAGTCACCCCTTCCCCCCTGCCCTCGACATACATGACCAGCTGTAATTACAGAGACAGGATGCCAGCCCGGATGTACTTTTTCTTCCCAATCATAGTGGCAGTTTTTACCTTATCCTCTAAAGATCATGCAGGACTTTTGTTCATGCTGGAATTCCATTTTATTTGCATAAAGATAATTCACTTCATCACAGCTTTCATGTGAGTTTAAGAGTCCAGTTGCCTAGAACTTACTGCAAGGTGACTTCATTTTCAAGTTGTTAACAGTTTGAGTAATGGTTTAATTGCTGGAAGGAATAGTTGTATAATTTCAAACTGAAGATGCTGAAGAGCAGGAACGTTGATAGCCTTTGAGATTCAGCCTGTTGTTTATAGTGTGACAGCAGGTGTCTTACTGTAAATTTCAGTTATCATTTTTCTGACCATCTTTTTTTAATAGCAGGTTAGGTATCATATGAATGTGATTCTTTTCAAGGACTTAATTATAAACCCATAAAATAAAAATAAAACCTGTTGATATATTCTGTATTCTCTGATATATTTGGATACTTGGGTTTTGCATTAGTAGTGTTTCAGTAGCAAATAGCCAAGATACTTGAAGATCTTGGCTGAGATTTGCAGAAGTCACTTGTGGTTGCTTGCAGATTTCTAGAGCACTGGAGATTTGCAGAAGTGCCTGCTGTGTCACTTCTTGGATGCTTCTCTTGATGTCTTTATAGGAGCTGGGCTTTTTTTTCATGTTAGTGCTTTGAATATTTATTGTGTTTGTGGTATGTTTTGGAGTTAGACATTTTAAGTGTTTGATTATCTTGAACTCTTGCCTTCTGTCTGTTGATAAAATATGTGAATGTTGAGCTCTTAAAAGAAAAGGTGACATTTTAAAAAAGGGGGAGCCTTGCTGTTTGATAGAAGGCATTGACATTCCTAAAAATTAGGTTTCTAAAATGTCACTAATTTTTCCTTTTTGTCTCTTTCGCTTGTTTTTAACAAGATCCTCTGACACTATAGAGCAAAATTAAACTTTTTTTTTTTCCTTTTAATGTGGTAGACAATATTTTGCCGGCTGCGGCTGCAGCATGGGGGATGTTCGGTGCTGTCCCGAGGGCCGTCGCCAGCCGCAGGTGCCCGTGGCCGCCGGGGAAGGATCGCACCCGGCTTTGTCTGAGTGGGTGCTCCGGCACCATTTAGATGCTAATGTGTTATACGCTGCTGTTTTGTACTAGACCTTGACTGCATCTCCGGAATGTGGCCTGTCTGGTTTTAGGTTGGCATTCAAAGGGCCTACTGTAATTCCTGCCTGCCGATCGATTGCTTAAAGCCGCGGTCTTCTGACTTTGATGTGCCAAAGGAAGCGGTTGTGCTGGTGGAGAATTAGTTACATACTTTTTTGGTTCTCCAGATCTTACCTACTGTTCTCTGTGCTTTGTGTTTGCCATCTGCGATTAGGCAGTAAAGTAAATTTGCTCTGTTAAGCTACACATGGCATTAGCTTTACTGACAAGGGTTGAACCTTTCTTTTTGTTCATGTTTGCTTTATGCCAGGGTATCCAAATGCTGCGTTAGTTCTCTTCAGCTTTTCTTGCAAATATATAGAGAGTGGAGTATATTTCTATATTTTTACCGTGGATGTGGCAGTTTTCTGCTGTTAGGTTATTTTCTGGTTCAGTGGAATATATATTCTGGTTCATGTTTAGAGGCAGTGAAAAAATGAATGACCTAGACATAATAGGAGCATGCTATAATAAATCTAAGTTCTGCTTACTGTATCTTAGAAGCAATTTCCTGTATTTTGGGCTGAAAATAAAAGATGTATTTATATATGCTGCAAACACAAATTTAAAATGTAGCCCAGGGAGTAAATTTTTTGTTGGTCTACTTTGTACATGAATGCAGTATTCATCAGATTTTCTGTGCTGCATTCCGTTTGTATTCTTGTAAAATTAAACAATAACTGTTTACTTTGTTTTCTGGAAAAACATAACATTCTTTCAGATCTCTCTCTTAAATGTGTTGAATAATAATTTTCTTCTAGATTTCCTTACTGTATTAGGTGAAACATAGATGGAGGGAGCACAGGGGAGAAAAGCTGTATATCTAGTTGGCCTCAGCTAGCAATTACTTTAGCAGATAAAACAAAACATGCAAATATCTCTTAAGCACTTAAGGCTGATCTTTCAGACACTGATTGTCTGTATCCCTAGCCAAAAAGGGGCATATGATAATTAGATCTTGAAAGACCATGTGCTCTTGCTACAGAGCTAAATATTAAAATGCAAGAAAGCAGACTACCACATGGCACAGTTGATTTTAATGGCAGTTCATGTTAAAATGCTCTCTCTTTATGTTGCCTTTTAGGTTACCTAGGGTGAAACAAAATTACAGGCTTGGAGACTCTGGAAAAGCTCAGCATCAGCGTTTGAGGTAAAAATGAACATACTGAACTAATCTTGGGGGTGTCCTCTTTGTTAACTTTATGGAATTGATTGGAGGAGAAATTTTCGTCAGGATTCATTTTGCGTTTAAGTTTTCAGTATTGATTTTAAAAAATTGGACTTCACAATCTCTCTTTTTAGGTCTGGCAAAACTCACACTTTTAGGTGTGTATGTATTGTGCAGATATTTTATTGTATAGCTTTAAGAACACTCTAGGTCTGCTTTAATATGGTATTTTTGAGTTAAGTTGTAGGTTTTTATACATATATAATACATTTGATATAAATATATAATACATATATTTGGCTAATATATATAGAAATTCACTGTCATGAATTACTATTTTTCGAAATTTTACTTTTATGGTTGAATTACTATCTTAAGTGCACAGTATTTTCTCTTTTACTAAAAAGACTGATGTGTTCTTTGAGAGAAACGGTTGTTGCTTTTTCATGAGTTGACTGTATTACTTGCAGTTTCAAATTGCAGTAGTTTAAAGAAGTTTGAATTCTGATTTTTTTTTAATGTTGAACTCAAATTGAAAATACACGTGCATGGAAAAAGCAATACAGTTATACAAACCATAGTAAAATTATATCAAACACTCTAGTCCTGTATTTCTCACGTGAACCAGTAATTAATGATAGTAACCTGGAAATAGGACTAGGGAAGTATGTGCACATTTAAACTAAATTATCTTTTAAATCACTCTTTTAAATTTTAATTTCTAATAGTAGACTAAAATAACTCATATTCAGAGTGAACCTAAGTAGTTAATTTCTATCAGCAAGTTGTGGTAGGCTCAACACATATAAATGTTTATAAGCAACTGAATTACCACAATTAATCTTGCTATTGTAGTTCATTGGTTTTTGTTCTTGTTTTTTTTAAGAGCCAAGGCTTGCAAATTATGTGATTAATCTACAAGCTGATATCATGATGTCAAAATGCAGTTCGGGAAGCATAAACACAGAGACTGTGGAAATTAAAACGGTAAGACTGTGCTTTGTAGTATGGGAGAAGCAGGTTTTGGTGTATCACTGCACTGTGTGCTTCTATTTTGTATTTAAAGCTGCTTCAGAACCATAGAGTAAAGTAAATTCCACGTGTGAGTTTATAGAAATTGTGAATTTCTTTGGAAAGAAAAATGAAAGTAGCTACATCATTTTATTCATAGAAGTTTAGATGTTTATCATGAAACACATGCCCTGCTATTTCTTATGAAGCTGAATATTATTAGAAATCTATTCAGTTTTTTAAAAGGATGTGTGTGTTCTTCTTGTGGATTTTATATTCAAATGTAGTTGTGTTGGTGAAATATGATCAGTTTAAAAAAAAAAAAGTGAGAGAGTTGACACAAGGGGTTAGAATTAGAATTGCATTCATATGTTGTTCCAGATAGGAGATACAAAGTAAATGGTAAGGAAAAGAAATGACAGGTAAATTAAGGTCTTAGTTTCAAAATTATGCTTCAGTTTGAAATACGAGTTCAGCAAAAATAGGGGAAGAGGCTATCTGATTAAAACTACATAGGGAAGAGAGAAATGTGTTTAGTTCCACTGTTGCTCACCTTGCCTTGCATCTTAGATCCATACACTTCATGCTTTATCTTTTGTCCTCTGTGTTAAGGAGGTGAAAGGAGTCTGCGCAGCACCAGTTCTACACTGCTGATTAAGCAACTACATAGTTAGGGTTGTTGAACAGGCCTTATATACATCATTTGAAGAAAATGAAAGTTTGTTCCAGAATTTGGCTGCATGTCTGTATTCCTTAAAGGGGAAACAGCCCCTTTCTCAATGTTTATTCTGAATGCCTCATGCAGTGGTATCACTAGAGATGCATGCTACAGAGTGTAGCTGAGAGTGTTTTTAGAGGATGAGTTAGACATTCCTGGACAAAGGTGAAATCCTAAAGCATTAGAAATAATGTTTGTATCACAAGGATTATATTAGGTACAATTTTAAAAATCAGTATAGAAAGCGAATGAAATACATTGCAAATGGGAGTAAGAGATTTTTGTTGTTAATGAGAGATGGTTATAGTTTTCATTAACTTGTGAATATAACACAATCTGTGCTCACAAATGGTGGTAAAAACTTGAAAGTTGCATCCCCAGCATGCTAATCTCTTCTCTGTGTACCTCAGTGCAATTCCATGAATGTTTTAAATTGTCCTCCAAGCAGGACTAGATCCAGGTTGTCTCATTCCATGTGAATGCTCTGGTCAGTTTGGCTTGTATTCTTTAGCACTGTAAACCTTGAATTTTTTGTGTGCTAAGCGATGGCGTCAAACTGGATATAGTCATGTGACTGAAAAACCTACACTACAGTCCCAGAATCATTGCAGACTGGAAAAAATTGCTATTGCATGTTGTTGACTTCATTTCCAACATTGTACGTTCTTCTGAAAACCTGTTCTTTAAATGATGGAATAAGGGGTTAATTTTGGCTCTGCAGTTCACTATCTGCTCCCATAAATGTGCATTAAAATAAGGACACTAGGTTGTGAACTCTGCTCTTAAAACTCTCGAGATTGATGACCATGGAACTGGAACTTTGACTATTATTTTAGTAGAACAAATAAGCTTGAGCACTGTGCTGCCTTATCCAGCTTCCATAACTAGTCTAAAGTCACAGGAGGCAGGATTCGTTTCAGGTGTTTCTTGCTCCAAATTCAGCTTCATCAAGTTCTTACTGTTTCTTGTTCTATCAGTTTTCAAAATAATGTAGTGGACAAAGATGGAACATCTTAGCTAGTATCTTTATTATTCAACACTGGCTGAGCAGGACTAGTTTGGCTTCTTTTTTTGCTTCACTGTTAGCTAGTTTCAGTTAGCTCTTGTTCAGTTTTCTGTCCGTAGATTCTGAACATATGTGCTTACATCTCAAATGTTTTCAATTTAAAATCTGTTCTTGAAGTAGATGTGTTCTTTCCCTTTTTATTCCTAGATGATCCTGTACTGCTTTTCTTTTATTGAAGAACTTGATATTTTTCCTTGCTATTGAAATAGAGACTCTAGAATGATACAATTACTGCATTATCTGGCTTACTCCCATAATAATGTTGACATTGATCTTGTCAGATCTTATATATATACAAATCATAGAAATGAAGACCAGTACTATGAAACCTTAGTATAGCAGAAGGTAACATTGATTTGGGGGGATAACCTTTTCTTTTTACCTGACTTAGCTTAAATTCCCTTCCCCTGTATGTTCTTTCAAATGTGTTGTGTCCCATGCAAGCTCAACCCAGGTATGATTGCAGTGGCACACAGTGCTGTTTTGGTTGTGTGTGCTTTTCAAATTACAAATATGCATATACTTCTTCCTTTGCACCTCAAAGGGTTTTTTTGGAGAATGCTTTTTGGTCTCAGTGACATGATTGTACTTAAGAGCAGGTCTTTCACGAAGATACACAGAAACCAAAGCTGTAGTTTAGAGTGTATGTTGTTTCACAGCCTTTCGAGATCAAGCTGGAACCATAAGTAAGCATAAATCCTCTTGCTTCTTACAGCAGGGTAGCTAAACTGGTATCACTGTTATTAGTTGTGTAGCAAAAGAGATTAATTACTTGTAATATTTGATCCTGTATTGTTTTTTATTAGCAGCCTTTTAAAATCAGGTTGGTTTTCTCTCCTTAATTCCCTCCTGGATGCAATATAGCTATTTTATATGTTCCCAAAGTTGTATTTATCATTTGAAAAAGAAATACAACACAGATGGAACAGTAAACAAAGAGGAGGTGCTGCTCATCTAAAGTGATTTATAAAACTGAAGTGGCTGGGCTTATGTACAAGAATGATTGAGGAATCAGCTTCAGCTTTTACTATGGAAAATATTTCGGTTTTCTTTCCTGGTCCTTTCTAGCAATTATTATGACAGTGAAGTCTCATTTTAAACAAAGCAAACATTAGTTGTTTTTTTACCAGTTGCTCCGTGTCAGTAGAGAAGCATGATCGAGACTGTTTCAATGAAATACTCCAATCAGGCAAAAGACCTTTGTTCTTCAAACACTACTGGGGCTTTGAACTATACAATCTTTAAGATCCGTTCCAGCCCAAACCATTCCATGATTTTAAGGATTTTTTGTATGTGTTACCAACTAGTGCTTCCACTCACTGGAGTACAAAAAGAGAAGCTAGATATGTTATAGGAGAACTTCATCTATAAGCGTGGAGAAGGAGGTGTTGGGGATGGCATTTTTCCGTACTTTTTCTCCCGTCTTCCCTGTTCTCCTGTACCTATGCTGTCAGTTAAAAGCTGTCACAGAAGTTTCACTAAGGTTAGTAGTGCCCAGAGTTTCCTGATGCTTGCTGCTGGTGGCTGGGGAAGATTGTGTGTCATGCTACTGTCCTTGCCATGAGACTGATTTAATCCATCAGTCACATACTGATAAACATCAAGTACATTTGATGTGTGAATGCTCAGTAGATCAGAATGTCAAGGATGATCAGATTGTCAAGGATGATCAGATTGCTTCATGCAGCTGTGTAACACCTAAACCATTCTATGATGACTGTATCTTTCCTGCCAGCTGTCTCCTATGACCCAAAACTCTGGACTCTCAGTGGAGGAGTAGCCATGAAGCCACTAGTTCTGAGGAGGAAATGAACCAAAACATCTTTAGTTGTGCCAGATTAGAACACACTATAAAATTACTATAGGTGCATTGTTAAAACCTGCATGTGCTTGTATGCAGTATTTGAAATGTATAGAAACAATTAAGAATCTGCAGGAGTCTTTTTTTGTATTACTACTGAAATGAATAATGACATAGTATGATTTTATGATTTGTGTAGACTGTGTTGTTCTTTATTTACAGCTAAATAAAGCAATATTGATCCATTTTATCTAGTTAGGTAATCTGAAATACTCGGGCTCAAATGCTAGCTTACATTACAGGAATGAAAATAAATGAGAAGGTTTGCATGAGTTTGGAGATTGTCATAAAGCAACTGAAAAAAACATAAAATGTCAAACGTTCTTTACTGTGTCCTGTGAAAATGCGCATTCGCTCCTTTTGAGTTTTTTAAGATTTTAATACATCTTTTCTTTCTGGAATCTTCTCACTATGACAGTTTTTGTGATGTTCAAATAAAAATATCTGACAATATTCCAGCGGTATCAGCACACTTACATTAAAGAGGAACTTTTTTGGTGGAGGGGGAAGTACATTTATTGCTGAGCTTAAACCCAAGAAGTTACATTTGGCCTTGTTGACTTTGTAGCATTTACTACTGAGTGTTTGTCTACAAAAGATAAATAATTCTTTACAAAGGAACTGCATCTGTAATGCTACTTCAGTTTAACCATTCTGTCCTTCAGGGCTGCCCCTGTGTCATGGTTTAGCATAGCTGGGAGTTGTAGTTAAGGAGGGCTGCCACTTCAAAACAAATTGAGACAAAGCTTTATCTGACCACTTACTGTAAAGTGAAATTACTTCTGACTCTGTAAGAGGGGTGATCATGTACTTCAATATATTGCCTTCTCTTTATTTTACAATACATACCTGAGATGGAAAGTGGAGATAATTGGATTCATCTCTTTTTTCAGAGCTTCCTATAATTATTTAATACTAGTTTAATGTCAGTGTCTAGACATGGTCCAGATTATAATATTTAATTTAAAAATATTAATATATAACAGAGAGCAAGAGTGTTATTAGTTGGAGACTATGGAACAAATCGAAATGAATACTTTTATTTAATTATGGAATCACATAATTACTAGGGTTGGAAGGGACCTCTGGAGGTCTAGTCAGTGTCCCATTTTTGATGATTTAATTGTACTGCTTTATTTTTAATCTCTCTCTTCAGTTATTTCTCATAACCATTACTGGTTTCCTCTTAGATATTATATTTTCCTATTAGATATTATACTTTTCTCTTTTTTTTTTTATTCCTTACTGCACATTTGCAAAACTTAAGCAAGTTTTGTTGCTTTCCTGTTGTATAGAAAAGCAGGAACATTTCAATGCAATAAAATGATAATTAGCTTTTCCTCATGTCTTTTTAAAGAATGATTAAACATGAATGCATCATCTATTTTATGCATTTCTCAATCCATATTGATGCTAAAATTAATACAGAGCTTGTAGAAATTTTGAGGAAAACTAACTTTTGAAAATACTGTTTTTTGGATAGGGTATGTATCCAGTTTAAAGAGGGGAGTATTCAAAATTTCTTAGATTTCATGTAGTATGTTTCTGTATACTTCAGCAATATTTTTCTATATCATCAGGCCATAATCACTTTCCCAAGCTAAAATTTTTTTGTTGTGGGATTTGTTTGTTTTCGTTAGTAAGTTTTTTTGTTTAGGTTTTGTTTGTTTGTTTTCATTTTGATCATTCCTGACAAATAGCAAATGTTTTTAACACACACATACACACACACAGTGATGAGGACTTCATAGCCTCAGTGGGAAAGTGTTCTCCAGTGCAGAATTGTCGTGAAGTTCTGAATGCCTTGTTTGTTTAGGAGTTACAGTGTCTTTATGGAAGTTGGTGAAGCTGATAAGGATCCCATTTTGGGTTAGTCCTTACCACAGTCATCAGCAATTATTTATAGTGCTTCTGACAGTTCTTAAAAAGATAATCATATCAAAGTCTGATGATTTGAAAGTACTGAAGTTCTTGTGTAGTTCCTGTTCTTTTCCTAGCTATTAGAATAAAATTTCTGTTTGCATGTATTTAGAGCTTTAACTGGTCAAAGGCCTTTTTGGTTGGAAGGAAAAATGGAAAATCTGATACTTTTGCCTATGCTGTAGAAAATCAGTGTTTTTCGTTCCTGAAGTAAAGCTAAAACAGCTTTACTTTTTAAAGTTTATTGTAAAGATATAAAATGAGATTCTGTCAGACCATAAATGGAACTTAATATTAAAATGTATGTGTGTAAATCCAAATGCCTAGAATGAGCATTGTTCTGTAAAGTACAGCTCCTTTTGAATTTCTGGGGTACTTTGATAAGCACATATCTTCAAATGGAGAAGTGCCTGTAAATTTAAAATTGACAATTTCTGCTGAAAATAAAATAGTATATATAAGAAGGAACAATTCTGTAAGTAAAATGAAGTAATGTCCTTTTCTTAAGATAAATTTTCTATTTTTGCTTGAGATTGCAACTATATCTAATACTGTTCATTTTCTTCTCATAGTAGGCTGTGCTGGAACAAAAATGCAATGAAAGAAACACTGGATGAATGAATGAAAAGCCCTGCTTTGCAATCCCTCAGCATGGCGGGACTGCAGCTTATGACCCCTGCTTCCTCCCCAATGGGTCCATTTTTTGGACTACCATGGCAACAAGAAGCAATTCATGATAACATTTACACGCCAAGAAAATATCAGGTACTCGTGATAGTACTAATACAGTAACATCAAAAAAAGTACAATTAAGTCCATTAATTAATGGAAAAAAAGAACAAGAGCAGGTGGAGAATATGCAGTGGTGCACACTGTCAGACGTCTGTCTCCTGGTTGGGAGCTAATCCTTTAGTTTGGCTTTTTTTTACATTTGTTATATCCCCCATTCCCTCTTCTCAGTTTGCTCTAGCAGAAAAACTTTTAAGCTGAGTGTTCTCCTGCCACTCTGCAGAATGCTGCAAGGGACAAATAAACTGAGCCTCTCAATTGTGTGCAGACACCTTGTCTCCTTCCACATCTCACTTTGTCTTCCACATGGTATACTGTGTTTTGATTTTTGGTTCACAGACTGGTCAAAGCAGCCCTCTAAAGTCAGAAACCCCATCAGGGTACTCTGATTGTCACATTGTTATGTAAAACTGTTTCTGAGTTCTAGAATATCAGTTCTCTTTGCACTGCAGAGGTGCCCAGAAGTGTTTTGTTAGTATTACTGAGATACTTGGATCACCTTGAGCTAGCCTACTTGCTTATTTGGCTGAATTGATGTGTGCAGTTAGATGTAAAAGCTGTAGCTTCTTTCTTCTCACAATGTATCTAGCAGCAGAATGATCTATTAAAAAGACATATTTAGAAAGCTACCTGAGAGCAAACTGTGGTACTGAAGGATTTTAGATTTTAAAGCTGGACTACATATAGTGTGTTAATATTTTTGAAAGATTGTGAAAATACATTGTTATGAAAAGGATGTGTTAATTATATGGCACTGGAAAGATCTCAAGCAATACTATTGACTTGTCTATATTTATCACTTTTGTTATTTTTTTGTCAGCTTTTTCTCTGCATTGCTGCAAGTAAGGGCCTTATTATTTTTTAAACCTAGGTTGAACTGCTTGAAGCAGCTTTGGATCATAATACAATAGTCTGCTTAAACACTGGCTCAGGGAAGACTTTTATTGCAGTACTACTCACTAAAGAGCTGTCCTATCAGATCAGGGGAGATTTCAACAAAAATGGAAAAAGAACTGTGTTCTTGGTCAACTCGGGTAAGAGGAAACATTCCTAAACACACTGCTAATATTTCCATGGAATATTCTGTAACAGTAGTCCTCTGAAAGCAAAGTTGGGAGAAACTTTTGTGTAAGGTCTTCAACAGCAAGGATGCCTTTCATCTGTTGTTTCATCAATAATATGTTTCATTCATTGATATATATGTAACATGTTCTGTTTTCTAGTTTGAAGTTAAGACATTGAATCTGAGGTGCAATTTAGTTACCAATCTGTTTCTTTGATATGGTTTTGCATAGAGACAGTTGCCATGTACACGTGGTGTAACGTTAGTCTAAGCTAAAGATCACCTTATAAAATGTGGTGCTAGGTCATTTGATACACGTAAATTAAAGTATGAGAAGACCTTTATGTAATGAGATTTTTTTTTTTTCTTAAGCAAATCAAGTTGCTCAACAAGTGTCAGCTGTCAGGACACATTCAGACCTTAAAGTGGGAGAGTATTCAAGTTTAGAGATAACTGAATCATGGACAAAAGAGAAGTGGAGTCAGGAATTCTCTAAGCATCAGGTAATGTATTAAGTAAAAAGTATAAGCAAAGCATGCAGACAAAAGAGTTAGGTTGGATCAGAAGTGATTTCTTCCAATTATACATTCAGTCTTTTTTAAAAAGAAATCCAGCATATTGGTAATATTTATATGTTAATTTTGAGGCAAATATATGTAGGCATTTTCAGGTTTTTTTTAAAAAGGCATCCTCTAAGTCCTTTGTTTTCAATCTCCCTGACTTGTTCATGGTGTTGATTGCAGAAGAAATTTTGCGTGTGCATACTATACTTTAAATGCTGTTAAAATCTTATTAAATGTTAGGGCTTTGGGATTTTCTTTCGGGTGATTAGTAATGGTCTATGGAGCACATCTGAGGAACTCTGACAGGAGAAAGCGTTACTAAGTGACGTTTAAAGTGAGTGTAAAAATAGTACATAATTTTATCAACAAACTCCATTTTTATGTGTCAGTATACAAGAAATAAGTTTTTCTTTAAAAAGAATTCCAATAACATCCTGCTTATGTTATAGCTGCAAATAATTAAGAGCTTATGAAGAACTGCCTTTCTTGCCAGAGACTTGATGCTGGGACACATAAGGACACTAAATTTATTAGGATTTAATGGTACTTGTTCTGTGTAGTCTGATTGGTGTTGAGATTGTTGTATTCATTTTTTAACTAGGCATGTGACTGGAGACAGACAGACACACACACACATATATATATATATATATATATATGTATATACATACGTATATGTACACCCCCCTTCAGATAGGTAACTTTCTCTAGTAGAGAATGTTTAGTTCTCTTTTGTCCTTACCTGGTGTAGGTCGATGAACACAGGTTGATATTTGCTAATGCTGTCTCACAGGATGTGCTGAAGGCTTTTCCTCCTTCACCTTGACCTCTGACAGCTTGTACTTCTCTTGTACTGACATTTGTTTGTTTCCTTTCAAACTAGGTTCTGGTTATGACATGTCATGTTGCTTTGACTGTTTTGAGAAATGAGTATTTATCCCTGTCAAATATTAATCTTCTGGTGTTTGATGAGTGCCATCTTGCAATCCAGGATCATCCATACCGTGAAATTATGAAGGTGCATTTATTGCGTGAATGTTTAATGTGCTCAGCTGAGGAGGAGAACTCAGTGGGAGGGCTGGAGAATTGGGAACCGTTTAAGGCAACTTTTGCTACCAAGAAAAAATATTGGTGGAACTAATGTTAGTGTGTTCCTGGGACTGTGGAATTACTGGTTTGAGTTAAGACTTCAGTGATACTATGA
Source organism: Monarcha castaneiventris obscurior (assembly GCA_026261815.1). Lineage (NCBI taxonomy): Eukaryota > Metazoa > Chordata > Aves > Passeriformes > Monarchidae > Monarcha > Monarcha castaneiventris. The sequence continues at coordinate 14,788,608 of JAMPIT010000894.1, forward strand.
GGTAGAAGAATAATGTATTTACTGTATTTTACAGTGGGGTTAAAGACAAATCTGTCATTAATAGAGAAGCTAAATTTATGGAATATGGGGAATTTTATTGTTTTAAAAATGCTGATTTCTAAAGATGAGTTTAGGGCTCTTTCCAGAATATTATTGGCTCCATGTCATATTTGGCTTATAAGTGAGAGATACCTGCTTAATAAATATCTTTCCAAATCTCTTCTCACGTGCATGTGCCTTTTTATATGGTGTGGAAGTATTATGACATGTATTGTAAGTGTGACAGGAATATTCTGTTTAATGCTAACTGTTTCTATTTCTCCGTGTTGTAAATATTTGCTTTTAAATATGATGGCTGTTTAGCTTCCTGTCAGTAGAACGGAAAATACTAATTCAGCGTTTGGTTCTTTTTGCAACACCTGCTATTGAAATAAAAGTTTCCAGCTTAAACATTGTAAGTTTGCAGGTAGATTAACAGGATACCTTTCGTAAATAATTTGATTTGATTTGATTTCACAGATCTGTGAGGATTATCCATCCTGTCCTCGAATTTTGGGATTAACAGCTTCCATTTTAAATGGGAAATGTGATCCTGCTGAGTTAGAGGAGAAGATCCAGAAACTGGAGAAAATTTTAAAGAGCAATGCTGAAACTGCAACTGATTTGGTGGTCTTAGACAGGTGTGTTTTATAATGGTTGTTGGTAAATTGATGTTTGCATTTCCTTTTTGGATAGAGGAATAAAGCAGTAGCAATATTTCATCTTCTAACTTTTAGAAAAATCTGTGTGTATATGATGCTGCTATTCCATTTAGGGCAGAGATGGAATGTTAAATGGCTTATGAGTACAAAGGCTGATTGGCCTTGTTACAGAGAGATTTTTTTGTAGTTTAAAAAAAAGCAAAACAAAAAAGACACAACAGAACAGATCCTCAAACAAACAAACCCAACCCAAAACAACCAAAAAAGCCCTCAACATACCCCCAAGGTAAAAAACTGACATTTCACAAAATATTCCTGAACTTTTAAAATGAACTCTTTTGTTTGGAGCGTAACTATCTCATGTCCAGTGGATGCCATAATGTCACTATTTAGGAAGATGTTGCAACAACCACAGTACAATGTATTCTTTCAATGCCAGAGAAGTTGCGCTTTTTTTTTTTCCCAAATGCATAGCCTGGGTTTTAAAGGCTAATGAAAGATAGAGGGAGATGAGAGGAAGTAGTAAATATTTAAATAGCAGAGCAAATGAGTTACAAAATCTAGAATCCTATTAATGTTGTTAAACTAAAGGTGGTGATAATGCGATGACTTCTTGTAGGGGACAATTAGGGTGAAATGATTGCCATGTAGAATGTTTTCTTCTACCACCTTTACTGTACTGTTAAATTTCAAAGTTAAAGGTGTTTTTTCATGTTATGGAACAGGTGTTCTGTCTGTGTGTAAATGTTTTAAATGCATTTTTTTGAACTCATCTGCACCATTTGCTTTTAAGAATTTGTCACTGCCATTCAAGAATAGTAATTATTTAGTTGTGTAAATGGATATATAGACATAAATTTACATTTTGTGGATTGGTTTTCTTTTGTATATCAAGAGTGCACTATGGAAAAACGAGTGAAGATGTTGGTCAAGTAAATTGAATTTGCTTAAATTTTCCAGTATTTAAAATTAAGATAGCAATATTAACCTCCTTTTTAAGAGTGTATTAGAACAGTATCTAGAATGAAGTAGTTCTGTATTTCGGGTGGTGGAGGTTTTTCTAAAGTGTTTAACTGTATAACTTTTAATAATTATTAATTCAAGGTGGGGAAAGAAATGTTCTTGATTACACATCATGTTGCTCTTGTGTTTGCTGTATAACACTATGAGCTGAAATAGCCCTGGATTTCAGAAGCTGTGTTTAACTTGATCTTTGCCCTTGTCAAGATATACTTCTCAGCCATGTGAGATTGTTGTAGACTGTGGACCATATACTGACAAAAGTGGCTTGTATGGAAGATTATTAAAGGAATTGGATGAAGCACTGGCTTTTCTAAATGACTGCAACATAGCTGTACATTCAAAAGAAAGAGATTCTACCTTAATTTCTAAGCAGGTAAGGATATCAAGAAATGTGAGAAACCTGGGGAACAGAAATCTTCTTACTGTTTTTCTTTGCCATGTATGTTACATAACTGAAGCTTCCTAAGTTAGCCATCCTTGACTATCTGAAGCAAAAAGACTTCTGATTTTTGTGTTCATTAATATGCAGTTGTTTTCATAAATGAGTGGGGCTTCAATGGCAGGCATTGGTTAGGATTTCATTTAGTTTGAGATTCAGATTTGCTTAAAGCACTAAAACAATTCTGCGCCCTGATGTTGTGGGTCCTTGTCTCTGAAGTCAAGAATTCGACATTTTCACAATCTCCTATGTCCTTAGAATAATTCAGTGCAGAAGAGGAAATAATGCTTCAGGAAGAATTTGGGCTGTACGCAGTTGTATTAAAAGTTGATAAAGGAAGAATTTAGGCAAAAATTCCAGCCAGAGATGTACAGTGTCTGCAGTTTATCGTAGAACAGTATTGGACTAGTGCCACACCTTGCTGGAACAGAATTTGAATCTCAAGCTTGTCTCTAACTTCCTCTGTGTTTGCCCCTATGTTGTCCTGACTTTTGGCCCGGAAGGTGTGGAGTGTTTAGCAGGGACCTCTCACACAGGGGGTCCAGGCACCTTTTTTAATCCTGCTTGGGCTTCCTGGTTTGGAATTACCTCCTAATGTAGTTGTAAGTCTTTGAACTATGTAGATGTAAGTCCTTGAACAAGAAGTCAGTAGTGAGTCACTACTGTGGCTGTTCCTGTAATAGTCTGTGAGAAATTTGGAGAATGTATTTCTTTCTTCAGCCCGAAGTATTTTGGTTTCCTTTAGCATTCTTAGAAACTGAGGACTCTGACACTGTCTGTAAAATACTGTTTGTGCCAGAGGGAAAGATGGTACATAAGGCAGCCTATCACAGTGCATGGGAATTGGAAGTCCTGGTTACTTTTGTGCTAAACTTAAACCATAATAGGCTAAAATACATAAGGAATGTTGGTTGGAGGTAATCTTCATGATTTGCAGAGTCCAGAAGAGTGGATTAACTGCAATACATCTAAAGCGTCTCTGAGAAGATGAAGGCACCCATATTAAGAAAATAAATGAGTTTCAGACTGAGGTGCTTTATGTCTTGGCAATATAGAGTATCAAGCCTCTGTATGCAGTTACAATTAGTCTAGATAATTTTGCCCTTAAGTCTTAGAGCTAATAAATGTCACAGAGGACAGCATCAAGAGGATGATAGCCTGTTCTTTATTTCCTCACTGAAAGGAAGTGGGAAGAGAAATTAAAGCAGCAGCTGAAAACCAGCATCCTGGCTGTTACAGTTCAGTTGTAGTTCTTCTGGTACAATATAGGGCATCCAAATGATAAGTCCTTTTACCAGTGTACCCCATTTCTCAATTGCTAGTTTATTGTCTGACAACTTCACTCTTCAGGAGGAAACAACTTCTCATCAGATAAGATTATGATGGTACTCTAATTCTGTTTTCTTTGAATAGTATATAGTTCTCTCTTTTTAGTATTCCACCCACACATACAAACCACTGTAAAGTGAAAAGATAGACTTCCTAAGGCTACCTAAAGGCCATGGTGCAACTTTCTGGTTATATACTTTTGGAACCCTGCCAGTTGTCAGTAGTAAATAAAGTAAAAATGCCCAGTAAAGTGTTTATTCTATTAGTGCTATGTTATACAATAAAGATAAGAATTTTTGCTTTGTTTATCTAGCCGCTTCAAAAAAGTGTTCTCCTTTTTGGTATAAATTTCAAATTACAGTTCTGCAAAACAGGAAAATTTTGATTAAGCTTGGGGTATTTTGGAGATTCAGAAATGTACAGTTTGAAGTTGATTGGTAGTAATTTAAGGGGGAGGGGGGAACTTGCTCCATTAGAAACACCAGATTTCCCAAGGTCATCTAAATGAGAAAAGCAGACTTTGCTTTTTTTTTAAAATAAAAAAATTGTCATAATCCTTACAAAGACTGTGCTGTAAGAGAAAAAAGCCCCTAGTCTTAAATGAATAGTTCATGAAATGTACTCTTTGAACTGATACTTGAATTCATTTGTTGTAGATATTGTCAGACTGTCGAGCTGTGTTGGTTGTTCTGGGACCGTGGTGTGCAGATAAGGTAGCTGGGATGATGGTGAGAGAGCTGCAGAAGTATATCAAACATGAACAAGAGGAGCTGCACAGGAAATTTTTATTGTTTACAGACACCTTCCTAAGGAAAATACATGCACTCTGTGAAGAGCACTTCTCGCCTGCCTCACTTGACCTGAAATTTGTGACCCCAAAAGTAATAAAGCTGCTTGAAATCTTGCGCAAATACAAACCATATGAACGGCAGCAGTTTGAAAGTGTTGAATGGTATAACAATAGGAATCAGGATAATTACGTATCTTGGAGTGATTCTGAAGATGATGATGAGGACGAAGAAATTGAGGAGAAAGAGAAGCCAGAGACTAATTTCCCATCTCCCTTTACTAATATTTTATGTGGAATTATTTTTGTGGAAAGAAGATACACAGCAGTTGTTCTAAATAGGTAAAGCTTTTTATTTAAAAAAAATACTCTGAAGAAAAAAGGCATACTCAGCTGCCTGGGTGTTAATATCATGAATATATAGGGGATTGCCTTGTATTTTCAGAACTCTGTTTAAAAAGTTGGTTTAGGAGATGATATGGAATATTTCTAAACCATATGGGAAGAGCATATGTCTTTGAAAGTTGTACTCGAGGACTTGTTTTGGACCTGAGTTTTTAATTTGATTCCTTTAGAAGGCAAAATGTGAAAACTGTACTAAACCTATAAAATAAGCATATACTGACTTGTTGTCATCAGTCTTTAGATTTATATTTGCAATGGATGTTGGAAACTTCTCTAGCCTACTGAGTGCAATACTTCTAGAAATCTCACCATTACCCTACTAAATCACAGTATTATATGATCCAAGTCTATAGAAAATCAAATTGACTCTTGCACAAATATCTCTCAAGATTTACCAGTACTGCTTTCATAGTTGATGTTTATAAAGCACCTATTTAGTCAAACACTAAGTGCTTTCTTAAAGTCTCCACCAAGAAAAATACGAACCTGGGAATGTTTGCCAGCTGGCAATATTGTAGTTCCTTATCAGTTTGTATTCTTGAATGTGATACATGTTAGTTATGTATAACACAATTGTTAAAAGCTATTTGCCACAAACTATGAATGACATGGTTGATTCACCTACCCTGGTTTTGATTTTTTGATAGATTTCTCTGATAGTGTAGCAAATGTCCTGTGCAAGGTGTTCATTGCATTCTGGATACCTCTAAATCTGACCCCTCTGATGGTGCATTTTTGCTTGAGTCAATAACATAACATATCCTTTGATCTGCAGACTTGCCTATGTGTTTTTTATCAACTTTTGTCTTTTCTCTTTTCCTTTTTTGCATTTTAAATATGTTCACATAAATCTGCAGTATGAGGCAAACCAAGCTGTTCAACAAAATGAACATATTCTGTTAGTAAGTCCTGAAGAAATAACATTAACAGTCTTTTGCTGAGCTGAAATGAGTATTTCATTACCCTCCAGGGAATGAACAGAATTCTGAAAACTTTTTTCTTCTCTGTTCCATTATGAATGTGATTTAAATCATACTGGTTTTCCACTGTGCATTCTTGTATTCTGTGATTTATGCACTATACAATGTCCTAACTGCTGTTGAACCTGACAGAATACAGCTTCTAGATGAAATAAGTGATCAAATTCTGCCATCTTTGAGCTTTAAGCACCTTGAGCAGAGGTTATTGGTAGCAAAATATAAAACTGTATGTAACTTTTTATCCCCTTCTGAAAGCTAGTTGCCAGACTCTCAAAATGCTCCTTTACCTCATGTAGCACCTGATTTCAGAATACCCAATATTGTATTGACCATCAGGCTTGAGCTGTTGGAATTAAGACTGGAAGCCTTTAGTGGAGAAGCTCATTGTAGGCCCTCTTCAGCAGGGTGGATTTAGTCCAAGGGTCTCTGCTGATGATAGCTATACTTAGGTTATACATAGGGGAAAGACTTTCTCCTGAATGGGAGAGTCATGAGTGATTAAATCAGTATTTCACAGCTATTTCAGAGCTTCCGGTAGTCCAGTATGGTTCATTAAATGGAACTGAGTTAGAACAGAAGTATAATTTTCCTTAAAATGTATTTATTACAGTAGTATTTGGAATACCATTTTATGAAATCCAGGATGACTAAAGAAGGGCAGAATTCATGGTATGAGTTGTACTTTCTGAGTCTTTAATTATTACTACGCTCAGTTGATGGAGAGGCTCGCTCACTGTTTAATTTGGTGTGTACAGTTGAGTTTTGGTGCCTATAAGCTCTTTTGCAGAATAGAAGAGATCTTCTAAAGCCCGGTTTCCTTCCATTTGCATTGCGGTGCCTCTCAGCTCCCTTAAGAGAAGGGTTTGAAAGCAGAAGTTCCTGTATCTATTTGAAAAACACCACCTGTTACCTACCACAAATATTTTTTTTTAGTCACAAGGTTGAAGTAGTGAATATTTCTCAGGAACCTGCTGAAGATTTGCAATGACGTGTTTATTCAGATGCTTTTAGTTGTCCATTTCTATGCAAGTGAGCTAAAGTAAAAATGTGTGAGATGTTTAGTAGGTATTCAATCTGTATGACCTCACAGAAATGCCATGTCGAAAAAGAAATATTAAAAAAAAAAACATTTTGTCCCGTTACAAACCCATATTTTCTTAGAATGTCTGTCTCGAGAGCTTAGACTGCATACAGAAATGTTAACTCCATTTGGCCTTGAACTAACAAACCACATTTGCATTTCGGCACAGGAGGATCCTGTCTATTTCCTATTCTAGTCGATTTCCCTAAGGATGGCAAGCTGTATGCCTCTTTTCTGTCCTCTTGCCTATCTCCCTGTTCATTCCAGTTTTAACAGATTGCAGAGGAGGAAAGCCTTCAAGGTGTTTTATGTTCCCATGAATTTTGTTTAAAATGGGGACTAGGAAAGGGGGCAAGGCTTCAGTAGTTTTCCAAGGGTAGAAGGAGCAGAGAGAACTTTGCCATTTTCCATCTGGTTTGGCAGCAGCTTGCTGGGCAGATGGTAGGCTTGTAGCTGGGGACTGGCACAGCACCCATCTACTTCTGTGTGAGGCAGAAGTGCTAGAGGTTTTTTTGGGAAAGGTTGGAGTTACTGCTGGAGAGGTGTAGAGAGGCAAGCTGTTCTTCGGCTGTGAGGAGCACCTGGTAATGGACATGATGGATATGCTTTGAGCAGAGTAGTGCTGGGATGGCTGCAGTGACACATGCAAGGGATTATTTATTGTATATAATCCCTTGTTTTTTATTGGCTCTGCTGCTCAAAAGCCCATTACAGTTGAGAAGTTCCAAATCCTGTTCATCCAGAAAACTGATCAACTAATGATGCTCCAGCATACTTGCTTTGCACACTGTAATTGTGGTTTTAAATCCATACATGCCTCATTCTTAGATTTAGTGCATTATGTAGGTGAGCAATCTTCTACCTTATCTGTGAAATCAGAACACTGCAGAAGCCAGCCTTTTCTGCTTCTGTAACGTAAAGAATAAACTGAGTGGAAATAAAGTGAGAGCATGAATGCTCCTCACATCCATGTTGAGTATTCCTTTTAAAGAATTGTATTTTGTCCTCTCTTTGGGTTAATTTCACAAGTAGTGAACATCTCGTTGGGTAGGCTGAGCATCACTCTTGAGAAGAGGTCAATATTTTGTCACCAGTATACTCGAACAGAATGTATATTCTAATATTAAGTAGAATTACAAGCTTACATTTTAACCTAAAAGTTAACATTTTATACTGAGGAAATACACTTTTGTTGAGGAAGCAATTACAAGTCTTCCTTCTAAAATCAGCTATAGCTTACAAAAAAAGAGATTAACAAAGTAATTTTGAGCAGGGTGCTTTAAAAACAGAGAGCCTTAGAGTAATAGATTGGTTTCAAAATACCTAGTTTTACCATGATAGGTCTAAAATGTGTGTGATGCATGAGCACTCCTTGTGTTTCTGTATGCAGTCTGTCTTGTGGTAACCTTACGGAGGTTTTTGAGAAGACTGCAGTCAGCTTATGTGTTAGCATGACTTAATTGTCATGCTTCCACTTTTCCTTCTAATATAGGTCTTACAAACAAAGTATTTTCTTCCATTTTGTGGGTTGTGTAACTTCTAAAAACACGTGTAATATTTTTAGGTTGATAAAAGAAGCTGGCAAGCAAGATCCAGAACTGGCTTACATCAGTAGCAATTTTATAACTGGACATGGCATTGGCAAGAACCAGCCTCGTAACAAGCAGATGGAAGTAGAATTTAGAAAACAGGAAGAGGTAACTTCAAGAATAAAAAAAAATTGAAACTGGCAGTACCTTCAGAACGTTTTTTTTGTGTGTGTGTGTCTGTAGAACAAAACAAACGAACAGCAGAGTCTGGGGCACACTCATTGGAAATTCAGGGAACAGCTTTGTTTTAACAAGTATGCATACTTATTGGAGATTTAGATGTTATTTGTTAAACAATAAAAGCATGTTTGGAGACATTGCTATGTTACATTACACAAATAGAAATTAAAACTTCATGTAAAATCATGTTTCTATCTAGTCAGATCATTATCTAATTTTTCTGCATTGTGTTAGTTAATATAATACTGTAAAGAATGTCAGGATTACTGACATTTTCAGTAGTTAAGCTGATTTTAATATTTATCTTTTCTAAATACGAATTTGCTAATCATTAAATATTATAAATATTTTAAAAACCCACCTGATTTTACATCATTTAAAGCTCATCCTGTCTGGGTTGTGCTCCTGACACCACACCTTTCCTTAGTATTGTTTCATATATAGTATAAATACCAGAAGTGCCAGCTCTAGAATGTGCTCTACCCCCTGAGGATGCTTCAGCCTCAGAAATGTTTGGGAAAAGATGGTGTCCTGAAAGCAGCATTTTTTTTTTCTTTAATACCACAACTGAAAACTTGTAAGTAAATAGGGGGGATCCTCTCAATTTCTAGGGGTTATAGTAGCTTCTTAGACACATGTGATTTCCTTATATCAGATTTTATTCCTAGTAATCTGCTGGTTCTGATAAATACTCTTGTTTTGTTTCTGAAAAGATTCTTTGTAATAGTTTTGTATTTTCATGTCTGGACATGCTTTGGGGGTGTCTGAGCCTCTCATCTTGGTTTTACTGCCTTTTGTTGAATCTCATGATGGAAACAGATCTTGGACTAATATGTCAAATTTATCTTCATTACTTTTGCAGGTTCTTAGAAAATTTCGAGCACATGAGACCAATCTGCTTATTGCTACTAGTATTGTAGAAGAGGGTGTTGACATACCAAAATGCAACTTGGTGGTACGTTTTGATTTGCCCACAGAGTACCGTTCCTACGTGCAGTCAAAAGGAAGAGCTAGAGCACCAATTTCCAACTACATCATGTTAGCAGATACAGACAAAATCAAAAGTTTTGAAGAAGATCTTAAGACATACAAAGCAATTGAGAAGGTATGAGGTCAAAGGAATGGGCCTGGTTTTTTTAAGTGTATCGTAGTATGTTCTAAGGGAAAAATCTCTCATCATGTTCTGTTCTTGAAATGTTAAGATCCTCCGAAACAAATGCTCAAAATCTGTTGATGCCAATGAAACTGAAACTGAACCCATTGTTGATGATGATGATGTCTTTCCGCCCTACGTATTGAGGCCAGATGAGAACAGTCCAAGGGTTACTATTAATACAGCTATTGGACACATAAACAGGTAAGAGGCATATTCACTTCTTATTTCATGTAATTGAATAAAAAGTTTCTTAGTCAGTCTCACAACATGGAAGCATGGGCTGGGGCATTTTACACATTTCCTCTAAGGCATTGTGACAGAATCTTCTCTCCTAAAGAAAGTGATCACAAAGGTTTGAAGGGATTATTTGCTTTCTTTATATTTATCCTACCAGAGGTTCTAGCTCTGATAATATCTGTAGTTATGTTGATTCCTGTTTAATTAAAAGCTTCCCTGAAAACATTCAGCTTCAAAATATGTAGTAGGTTTGCATTTTTGCTCTTGTCAGTCTAGTTTTAAAAATAAATAAAGAACTGTAAAACTGTAGTTAAATCTTCCAGTTCTAGTATTCATGTTTGTAATAGCAATCTGTTGTCATCTTAAAAAACAAGATCACAGTAATTAAAGTCCACAAGACAGGATGCTATGCTTCCAAGGGAACTAGTCAAATATCAACTCCGTAAAGTGATGGCAATTAGAGGAGGTTCTCAGTGATAGGAAGACAAAAAAGACAAGGAAGAAGATCCAAGGAGCTGTGGACCAGTCACTTTAACTATAGTCATATGGAATCCTATGGACCAAGTCCTCATGGCAGCAGTTTCTAGGCCCATAAAGAAAAGGGAATTGGCACAAACCAACCAAGTTTTATTGAGGGCTGTTTATCTCCAGTGTCATCAAGTGGTTGACTCTGTGAAAAGCAGTGAATGTCATTTACCTAAGGAAAGATGTAGATGCAATTGCTGAAGTACTACTACCTTAGTAGCTAAATTCTTGAGATGCAGAGCATTTTGATGGACTGGTAAATGAAGCCTCTCCAAGCAGTCAGATCTGGAGGATGAATGACAGACAGTAAATGGCTATCTGGCAGCTGGTTATATGTGGCATTTCTTCTGGGCTGTTACAAGGTCCAGCATGGTTTAGCATCAGCATGTTTCCGTTTAATACTAAGTTGGGAGAGAGGAAAGTCAGTACAAGGGAGGAAAGGCAGGAGGAGGAACCATGATAAACAGGAGGAATAAGAGAACAGTAAACTCAGGAGACATAATGTGTCCCCTGGGACCTGGCAGGAAGTAGTCCCATGCATCATTACAAGCTGGAGTGACCTTGCTGGAGACCAGGTTTATAATAAAGGACTTGGAGGTCTTCTGCTCAGAAGTTAGTTGAATATGAGTCAGCATACAATGCTCAATATGCCTGAAATCATCTTCTCTAGCATTCATACCAGTAGGCCAAGGTTGCACTGAAAAATATTTAGGTTTCAGTTTGCAGGTTTTGATGATGTTTAACATGTTTTGTCAACTTAGGTACTGCGCTAGATTACCAAGTGATCCATTTACACACCTGGCTCCCAAGTGTAAAACCCGGGAACTACCTGACCATACATTTTACTCTACTCTCTACCTGCCAATCAACTCACCTCTTCGAGCTTCAATTGTTGTAGGTATTTGGGGAAGGAAAAGCATGGAAATGCATGAATATATTGGACTAAGAATTAGTCTGTGCTGTTTTTAGAATTAGTTTCATTGTTGTTAATGATAATTAGTTTTTTCTTTATTGTACTCTGTTTTTAGATTACTGTCTGTTTTTGTTATAATCCATTTTCCATCAGTTACTGTTTATGCCAAAGGCAAAATTACTTAGATATTCTTCCCTGTATGTTGTTTTATGCACTTGTCCTTTATTGGTTTTGATTAATAGTATAGTTGAGTTCTTGTATTTCTGGTTTTCATAGAAAAACAAGCCTGAATATCTTCACAAAACTCATCAGTGTATTTTTACAAAAATTTTCCTTGCCTCAAATGCTTGCATTGAACATATATAGTAAGTAACTTGCTAATTACCCAAATTTTTTACAAAGTATTTAAATGTTTATAGGGCCCTCCAATGAGTTGTGCAAGACTGGCTGAGAGAGTTGTAGCTCTTATTTGCTGTGAAAAACTGCACAAAATTGGTAAGAACTGGAAAAACAACCTCTTTGTTAAAGGGTACTTCATAGTTGAGAAATTGCATATGGGATGGATGTACATGCCCTTCTGCTGTAGCCATCTATTGCAGCTTTCTTTCTCTTGCCTTGTTTTGTGATGCTGTCATGGACTTACTAATTTAGCTTACACCTTGTAAGCTGAAGTTAAATTTTCCAGGGAAATCTTGTTATTTATCATATTTTGTATTAAACAGCAAAAGCAACATTAGTACAAGAGACAAAGATTTTGGCATTGAATATACTTAATAGGGGAAAAGAGTCTTGTTCTCCAGAAGATACTGATTATAGATCAGGGACTACATCCTACAGCCAAAAGAACATGGTTTTTAAAGCGAATTGTGACAAAATATAAAATACACAACTCTAAATTTATTCCTTTCTCTACTGTATCATAAGTCATGTTCCAAAAATAGGACATTGCAGGACTACTTCAGCTCTTGTTTCTAGTAAGTATAATGGAGCATGTTCTTCATTGAGAAACATTTTAAAGATAATTCCATGTTACGGGTTTTTTGATGAAGTACAGAAGTATTTATGTATTTTTTAAGCAAAAAGAAATTTGTAGGTCTGAGGTTTGTATTTTATTTTTTTCTGAGTTAAACTTTTTGAACACTGAATTAATGTCAACAAATGTATCCAAGAATGACACCCTGATGGTGGCTCAACTCCGTGTTGAAAGTGCACATTCAACAGCAGTAATTTGGTTTTTTAGAATGATAGAGAAATATAAGTGTTCCTTCTTCCTTTGTATAACTCCATGTGAGTGATTTTAAAGTAAGTGTTTCAGTCAAAGATTGCTTTTTATGGGCAAAAAGAATTCTTGGATATTTTCATTATAGAATTCAATTTTTTACTTAAATTTAAGAGGTTTTTTACTAGATGTCAGCATTTTTGCCCAAAATTCCGTCTTTATCACTCATTCCTCAAAGTTGCACTTTTGGAACCTTGCAGTAGTCCATGTATTTTAAAACCTTACATGTGAGGTGTTTTCACAAGGAATCTCATCTACTGTGTAGGATATGAAGGAACCAAGATTGGATTGTTTGTAATGCTATTTCTTTGTACTTTTTCGTTCAGGTGAACTGGATGATCATTTGATGCCAGTTGGTAAAGAAACGGTTAAATATGAGGAGGAGCTTGATTTACATGATGAAGAAGAAACCAGTGTTCCAGGAAGGCCAGGCTCTACAAAACGAAGACAGTGCTATCCTAAAGCTGTTAGTATCACTTACTGCTGTCCAGATTGCTGATCTAATGCTTTATGTACTGATAAGACAGAGTTGCCAGCTCTTAATCTTAGCTGATAGGAATTTTTTAGAAGTCTTGTATTTACAGTGGAAATACTTTGCTGTTCTAATTCTGTGGAGGCCTGCAGTGCTAGCTGAGTTTATGGTACCACATGCTTCAAAGCATGTCTGTAAGCTCACACACTTTCTGAAGGGCTTGTTGGCTGTATTTGCCCAGTATGAAGATAACTGAGGAAAACTGTCCTGCATTAATAATCTGTAAAATCTTTACCCTATTGACTTTCTTGACAAATAATTGAACACTGAAGGTTGTACCCCAGGCTAAACACAGAAATATATTTGGGGGGGTTTTTTTGGATACTCAGTTTAGTTTGGCAAGTTTACTGGCTGAACACAGAATTTTGTAATTCCTTGTTTAAATCTTAGAATATCAAATAAGTGTATTTTTTTTTTTTACTTCTAAAGCCATTCTAATTATTATACTGAATATTATACGTGATCTCTTAAAAGGGTCACACAAGAAACTAGCTCTGTGTTAAGCAATGTATTCACAGTCTGCTACAACAGGTTTCAGCCACACCAGCTTGTAAAATTTGATTTCTTAAACGGTATTTGTGGGGGAATTGCAAATACTTTAAGAGAAAATGGAGCAAAGAAGCTTTGTCAGAGTATTTTGCAACTACTCTGGAACCTTCCTTTTTCCTCTGCAGTTGTTACAGGTTCTGTCTAAAGGCCTTTGAATAGGACAGGTAACTCATTCAGAATCTGATATACTTTGCATTTCACAAAGATGCACAGTTTGCATCTTTGCACAGTGGTTCTTGTTACAAGTGCTTTTCTCTGTCCTCTTACCTCTCTAACGATTGTTGGAAATGGGTGATTCATAAAATGCAAGATTATGGTATCTCATTCAGAGGAGTTGATTTGTCAAGTGATGCATCATTCTTTCTCAGTTTTTTTTTTTTTTTTTTGATAGGGAATATAAGAATACTTTCCCTTGCCTTTGTCCCAACTTTTCACATCTGGAAAAGAAGCTTTGGTGAATGTTTAAGGTCTGCAAGATCCTCTTGGGTTTAATGTAGTTATTAAATTTATGAGTAATTTTCCATTAAGCCAAGGCCATAGTTTTACTACAGTGTAACTTTAAAATCCAGGACTACATGTATTGGAATTTAGTTTTAGATAAACAGGAGGATCATTTTTGAGACCTGCAAAGTAATGAACTCCTACCAAACATAAAGCATGGTTTCTTAACATCTATGACAAATATGAGCAGCAGAATTAAAAGTGCTTGTGGCTGTTGTGAGTATTCACATCTGCAAGCTAGAATTGTAATGAGAAAACTCATATAGTGTAGTGCCTGGACAAAGGGGCAGTGCATTGAATTTTGTTTATGCATTTGTCCCAAGTGTATAAAAGCATTTTTGATACTTTTAAACAGTTCTGCTGGAAAAAGGATCGTGTTAATGGAGCTGTAAGTTCAATCAAGCTTTTTTTTTTCTGAGTACACACATTTTCCTTTTTATCTTTTTTTTTCCTGTTCTGCTGTTAAGTTCCAAAGAGCTTGGACATAACATGTGCTCTTACTGGATAAATGCAGAAATTTGCATCAAAGCTAGTTTTGATCCACTTAAAGTGAGGAGAGGGATGTTTTGCCTCCATCCACTACTGCGGAAAGGAAGGTTCTAAGCATACTCAAAAGCAAGATTAAAACACAAATGAGGTTAAATGGTGTGATCCAAAGTGATAATACAACTTTGTATTTTATAAAAGAGGAAGGAAAGAGAGAAAATCAGAAAGTAGGAAACTGCCCAGGATAATTATGAGAAGCACAGAGAAGAGTCTGCCACGACCATGGGTCCAGTGCTGGCTTATAGAGTGCAATGGGGGAGATCTGCATCAGGTGCGATGTGTCTTTCTCCGGTGAAGACCCTCCCAGAACAGTCAAGTTTGCCAGTGAGGGAGCAGAGCCATGGCAGCAGGACCAGCAGGGGGGAATGGGGGGCACAAGCAGCCTCACCGGACAGCGTAGGACAGCACAGACAGCAAAGATTCTAGAACTATGTAGATTTGGCTGCACCTGCGGCAGGGTGGGCACTTGCTTATAGAGGGTTTTGAGAGTTTCAGCATGTTCACCTGATAAAGTTCATTGGCTGGCTCTCATGATGTATCAAAAGTCTGCTGCTTGCTTGCTAGATGTATCAACTACAAGCTATTTCAATAATTTTCAAACAGGGTGCCTCTTTTTCTGAAACAAAGCAGTTTCTAAAGCTTTTGTTGGAGGCAATTTAAAACTTGAATTTTCAAACGTTGATCTTCAAAGAGGCAATGGAAAAACATTCCTTACTTTTTACCTGTTCACAACATTCCACCCAGTGGTTCTACATTGCCTTGAGGAATGTGGATGTAGGGTTCTTCTCTCGTGGTGGTGATAGTAGTATGATGAACACAAGGGGAATGCGAGATGAATGAGTGTGTTATCATGCGCTTAACCAGGCTAATGCCAACAATTAAAAATACAAATCAAGTGACAATTGCAACTCTTAATTTGTGCTAGCCATTTTCCCCATCCTGTAAGCTCTAAAGATTTTAGGAGGGTAGTAACCCATGACCTAGATTCTGATCCATCAAACCAGTTTCATATTGAAATAGTTTGATTGAAATAGTTCTCCAGCTTGATCACTTTTTTCTTTCATCTTGGCTCATGCCTCCTCAATGGAGAATGAGGCATTACAGATTGTACTGCGACACTCAGTTTCAGATAAAGTCAGCATTCTGCATACTCCTTTGTATTTCAGCAATAACATGTCTAGGGCTGACCTGTTTTGTAAAGTCATTTTGCAAGCCTGCTGGACTTGTGTGTTAAGTCCTCCAAATGCATGTTGTGTCCAATTACTCAATAAATTCAGTTGCCAAGTGATATTTTCAAATGCAAACTGAAGCCTTTTTAAAGTAGCATAAAGGGTGAAGACGTTTTTGACCATCAGTGATATCGTGTGTCTGGTGGTATAATAATTTGCAACTTTAATCCCACTAATTTGCCATTCTGGTCTTTGTGTTGCTTTGGAGATGGGGACACTACGGTATTGGTGTGTTTTGGACATTTTAGTAAAACTGAAGATGCGCTTGGGGCAAAGGGAAGGGATTCTGACTCATCACCTTAGTCCAGCATGCTGTTGCAATGACAGGTGTGAATAAAATTTCCCATTGGATCAGCCCCAGGCCATTCCTCAGGGAGCTAAATACTTGGTGTTTTTATAATTGGTTTTCTCTCTAAAATCAGAACAGTAGTTTTTGGCTTAGTATCTAATGGGATACCTTGAATTGGGAAATGGTAATGAGGATCCCACATCAGCTAGCAAGGCATGAGCTGGTAGTATTACAGTGCTCATCTTGATTTTTCCAGCCTTATGGAGGGATGTCCCCAACAAGTACACGAGTCCCTTAAAGCTTCGGGAGTAAAATCCAGTGGACCAGGGATGATCATCTGGCCTTTGCTGCCATTAATGTATGGGCAGTCCTGGAATGGCAAATCCCCAGTTCGTAGGGGATCAGTAGGATTTACAAGGCCTAGTGACTGATGGGTGTTGGCTTAAAAAGTTAAGAGTTGTAAGGCCTCCTTGTGAAGGGAGGTCCAATTCCATTTCACGTTTTTCTACAGAAAAGTGTACCAAGGTCTTGCAGTTATTGAGCCAGGGATTCTAGGTGTTCAGTAATGCCCTTTTGTGTCATTTGAACTGGTTCAGTTTCATCTCTTGCCACCAGTATATTGTCAATGTATTTATATACTTCTATATACTATATATTTATATACTATTTATGTACCCCTGGTGTGGGAGGAATAAGTGACAGTTCTCGTGCTAAAGCATGGTGTGCCATTGTGGGTGTGAGGCAGGTACAAGTATACTGCTGGCCTTCCCATGTAAATACAAAACGTTCCTAGTCTTATTCCTGTAGGGGAACCATGAAAAACATGTCTTTGATACCAGTGGTAGCCATAATTTTGTGTGTATGTTCTTTTATGGTGGCTGTCAGTTCAGCTGTGTTTAGGACTGCCACACCTGGGGTTCCTGTGTTTGCATTAAGGCCTCAGTAGCCCACAGTCAGTCTCCAGTTGCCATTTGGTTGGTGAACTGGCCACGCCTGGAGTGTTATAAGGAGGATGTGCTGGAATCACTACCCCTTTGTTTTTCAAGTAGTCAGTAACTGGGGTGATCTGTACGTGCTCCCAAGGGCAAGGGATAAGGCTTGATATTGGTTAGAAGGGAGGGAAGGAGGAAGAGTTGGGGCAGCACTTAGTAGGCATTTTTTTTTCGTTCCCAAAAATCTATATTTTACCTTCTTCATCAGTCCACAACTTTTTGAGGTCCAGTCCTAATAAATTTTTAAGAAAGTGCCCCAAAAAAACTGATTGGAGTTTCAATTGCTTTCTCTTTCCCCAGCAACCAGAACCTTAGCTTAGCAATCTTTTGAGGCTGGGCATATCCAAGTGGACCGTCCACACATACACCTTTATTTGAGGGAATTATTCCGCGTGAAGAGGCGTCTTCAACTTTGAGGGCAGACATTTGAGTTCCAGAATCTATTGGAAAAGTTACAGGAATTTTATGTGGACCAGTAGGACAGGTTATTAGTAAATCTCCTTTAGAATTTTTGGTAAATCTTTTTATGAAAAGCCACCCTCAGTCCCCCAGCTTACCTACTGAGGATGAAGGAAATCTCATGCCAGGCTATTGGCCAAATACTTTTGCTTAGTAAAGAAAACACTTCTTGAGCCCAAATTAATTTTATTTTGTTCCTTATTTTTAGCAATGTGTTTCCGAATAAACATAAGAGGACTTGTTCAAAGAATAGTAATTAGGTGAACTTAGCTGATGTTTATCATGTTATTTTCTTTTTTTTATTTTTTTCAGATTCCAGAGTGTTTGAGGGATAGTTATCCCAAACCTGATCAGCCCTGTTACTTATATGTAATAGGAATGGTATTAACGACTCCTCTACCTGATGAGCTCAACTTCAGGAGACGGAAGCTATATCCTCCTGAGGATACAACAAGATGTTTTGGCATATTGACAGCCAAACCTATACCTCAAGTAAGGAATCTATTCCTTTCCTTACTCTGCATGTCTTACAACCTGTTACTTTCCACTTACTCCCCACCCCCAGACTGAACAGTTGGAATTGACTATAAATGATACTTATATCAAGTAACCTCCAGAAAACAGGCAACACTATCCATCCAGTCAAGTCACCACTTCATTTTCTGTCTTCAGGGATGGAACAATCAATTTTTGCCAAACTTTTGGTTTAGAAATCTAGTGTTTTGCACTAGCAAATTCAAGATGTCCCTCCTCTTTGTATGAGGTATGATAGGAGCAGACATACCAGCTACAGAGGTGGCCTGCATTGCACTACCTTATCAATACAAAAGCTATGGTAACAGGTCCTCTCAGCATTCCTAGTCTGCAGCAGCAGCAGGAAAAATAGGCCATGTTAATTGAAATTGGCACCTCTTGCCTTGGAAAATTTTTAATAGGCATTTTCTGTTGGTGGGACTCAGCAGGGGAAGATTTTTTCAAATTGTATTTTCTGTTGTCCGCATAAGAAAACATTTCAGGAATATGCTGGTTTTCACATATCTTCCTTCATAAGAGAAAACACTTCCTTTTCTACTTAGCTTTTATAAAGACAAGAGCTCTAAAACACAAGGAGAGCTATTAAAAAAGCCAAATCAGTCATTCTTTAACTTTCAGAGTCCCATCTGTAATTGATGTCATCATAGTTCAAAATTCTGGTCCTATTTGATCCAATTTTTTGTAGGGCCAGGCAAGCATTACCTCAGTATCTGAACTAAACAGCGAGTACTCTGTAGAGGAGTCCCACTTTGGATTTTCTTTTGTGATTTCTTTTGGTTTTGTTCTTGTTTAGATTCCTCACTTTCCTGTGTATACTCGCTCTGGAGAGGTTACAATATCCATTGAGCTTAAGAAATCTGGTTTTACTCTGTCTCTGCAAATGCTTGAGCTGATAACACGACTCCACCAGTACATTTTTTCACATATTCTTCGTCTTGAGAAACCTGCACTAGAGTTCAAACCTACAGAAGCTGATTCAGCCTATTGTGTTCTACCTCTTAATGTTGGTAAGAGCAAAACTTCTGTCATTTACAACTCCTCAGAAAAGTTCAGCCTAGAAAACTGAGTTATGCATTTTCCTTTTTAAGTTGATGACTCCAGCACTTTGGACATTGACTTTAAGTTTATGGAAGACATTGAGAAATCTGAGGCACGTACAGGCATTCCCAGTACACAGTATACAAAAGAAATGCCTTTTATTTTCAAGTTAGAAGATTACCAGGATGCAGTTATCATTCCACGGTGAGTAGTCTACATAGTTTAGGTATGTACCTATTGTATACAAACTTGTAAAAAGGGCATGTTAGTATCTGCAGCAGAATTGCCTTTTAAGAACTGTATGCTGTTAGTCTGAAGGTATCTGGTTGTGTTTCAAATAATTCAAAGATTTTTTTAATCAATATTAAATCTTATATTAATAGGATTTAAGTGTTTAGGTATCCCAAGATTCATTACCTTTTTGTAAGGAATAGTAGAGCTCACCAGAAAACTTACATTGTATTCTGATTAAACACTGCAACTTCATCAAGAAGTGGCCTACTAAAACCAGTTTTACTTTGGAAGATTGCACGGGAGTCCTGTTCTCTGGTTACTGCTTATGCACACCAAAGGCCTGCTGAAGGAAGGTACCATGTTGGTAGATGGGAAAGTCACAAGTAATAAAGACCATTTAATAGAATCTTTATAGTGAGTGGTATGTGTGTTATGTACTGGATGTGCAAAAGTTCTCCAGAACTGTTAGGCTTTGTGGAGGCTTAATTATTCCCTACGCATGAGCCAGCTTGTGTTATACCTAGAATATTGTAAACAGTGGTACTTGCTGAATATATAGAGAGAATAAGTGTAAGTTTAAACTTTGTTTTTTGGCCTCATCTGTCTCAGACTTTTTTTTTTTTTGAAAGAAGCTGAAAAGTCTCATTAATAGTGTGTAAATTTTTTTAGAGATACTATTTGTTTAGAGTCTCTATTTAGATATTTCAGCTATTTAGATATTTCAGTAGAAACTTAAAATGATGCAGCAGGTCGAAGTATGAAATGATATGCAAATCTAATTGTTGAATATTGATTTAATGATTTTTTATCATTATTATCTTCTGGGCATGTTTATCACCATGGTTTCCAATGAGCCTTGGTAGCCACAATAAAGATGTTGTAGCAGTCTGGTTTTAATTTTAATGTTCTTCCTGTAATACAAGAATGCCACTGTCCTTGAAAGGCTTGTGAATTTATCTTGCTGTATATTTGAGATTTTGTATTTTAACTTGATCTGGAGGATGACTTGGTTAAAATGCCAGTCTAGACATGAGATAGTAAGTACAGTCTTTGTATACAGAGGAACTCAGTTTCTACTGATGTAGAATACCACATGGGAGACTAGATGCTAAAAAGCCAAATTATAAAACTTAGTTGTTAGGTGTTTTGAATTAGGAAGTCATTTGTAGCATTACTGTTGTACAGAGCTTGATTTTGTATTACATACTGAAGACCTAAACCCTCCATTTAATTTAAATGTTATCTTGTAGAGGGAATTTCACAGATTGTAGATTGACTTTATTCATCTTTGCCTTAAAGCACATTTCTCATTCAGCATTTGAGTTAGCTAGATAAATGATTTCTACAACAAAAAACCCCTCATAAACCAAAAATCTCAAGTGCACTAATTAACTGTTTATCTCCTGACCGTGTTAGAACATGAAGAACTTAACAAAAGCTTTACTGTAATGCCAAAATTTTTTTTTTTTAGATATCGAAATTTTGATCAGCCTCATCGATTCTACGTAGCTGACGTATACACTGATCTTACTCCACTCAGTAAATTCCCTTCTCCTGAATATGAAACTTTTGCAGAATATTATAAAACAAAGTATAATCTTGACCTTACCAATCTTAACCAGCCACTGCTGGATGTGGACCACACATCTTCAAGGTAACAACAGTCATAATTGTGTCTGACGTTTGTAGTTTGACAGTAAAGTGCCTTTTTTTTCTTTAAAATATGAGATAAAGCTGAGGGCTTGTGTCTTCCAAAAATAATTACTGTTTTTTTTTTTCTTGAGAGGTGCTTAACTTGTGTAACAAGAACTATAAATTGAGTCTATTTTTTCTTAGAGGTAATGATGCTGTCACTTCACAGTGCATTGAAGTTGAATACTAAGAAACTTCAGAAAGTTTAGGGTAGCAAGTTCTATTCGTTAATTATGTACTTACATCACAGTATTTTCACATGGTTTTTAGACTTAATCTTTTGACTCCTCGCCATTTGAATCAGAAGGGAAAAGCACTTCCACTAAGCAGTGCTGAGAAGAGGAAAGCAAAGTGGGAAAGTTTGCAGAATAAACAGGTAAAAGAGAAGCATCTAGTTCAAGTGGACTCTCTTAATAGTGATCTGGTGGCTACCTTTACAAGGAAAATTCTTTTCTTCCCCACTCCTCTCCCAGATACTGGTTCCTGAGCTCTGTGCTATACATCCTATTCCAGCATCATTGTGGAGAAAAGCAGTTTGCCTCCCCAGCATACTTTACCGCCTGCACTGCCTTTTGACAGCAGAGGAACTAAGAGCTCAAACAGCCACTGATGCTGGTGTAGGGGTTAAATCACTTCCTGCAGATTTCAGGCATGTATTTTTTCAATAGGTATTTTTCAATATTATATCTGACTTATAAGGTGGAAACTTAACTATTACTGCATGAATTGTAAAAGTGGTAGCTCTTGTTTAACTCGTCACTTCTCAGGGAAACGCAGTTTAAAAATACTTGATTGTGAGTGGTGACATGTTGCAGTCACTGTACTTTTCAGAAGGCTGTGGCTCTTTTTAAATGTGTATGTGTATGTAGAGTCTTCTTGTTCTGTGCTAATATTTTTTGGTAACAAACCTCACGTGTATCTTTACAGATATCCTAACTTGGACTTTGGATGGAAGAAGTCTATTGACAGCAAGTCCTTCATCTCTCTTCCTAACTCCTCTGTAGTAGAGAATGAAAATTACTGTAAGCACAGCACAATTGTAGTCCCTGAAAATGCTGCACATCAAGGTGCTAATAGAACCTCTTCTGCAGAAAACCATGACCAAATGTCTGTGAGTTACAGAACATTGCTCAATGAGTCACCCAGTAAACTCCAAATTGATGTCTCGGTAGAACTTGCAGCAATTAATGGTGTTTCCTATAATAAAAATCTTGCCAATGGCAATTGTGATTTAGTTAACAGAGACTTTTGCCAAGGAAATCAGCTGAATTACTGCAGGCAGGAAATACCTGTACAACCAACTACCTCATATCCCATTCAGAATTTATACAACAGTGAGAACCAGCCCAAGCCCAGCAATGAATGTACTCTACCGAGTAATAAATACCTTGATGGAAATGCTAACAGATCTACCTCAGATGGATGCCCCAAGATGGCAGTGACCACCAGTACTTCAAAAGCTATTAATCTTTCAAAAGACAGAGCAGATTCTGAAAAGAGCCCTTGCAGTGGGTACTCCTCAAAAACTCTTGGTCCTAATCCTGGTCTCATTCTTCAAGCTTTGACTCTTTCAAATGCTAGTGATGGGTTTAACCTGGAGCGGCTAGAAATGCTTGGCGATTCATTTTTAAAGCATGCCATCACTACATACTTGTTTTGCACTTACCCTGATGCTCACGAGGGACGCCTATCATACATGAGAAGCAAAAAAGTGAGTAGTAACAATCTAGTCATACTGTGTAAAAAGCATGCTGTAACAAGCCATATATATGACATTTTCGCTGGAAGGTTGAATGGAAGCAGGTTGATTTAATTCCACAGCTTTGTTCATTATACATTGAGTATCATGCATATTAGTAATAAAAATATGGGACTGTGGGCTTTATGTTGCCATAACTGTGATTGATTAAAACTGTTTTCTGCAGTTCAATTTGACATCTAAACCAGCTGATTACGAACCTAAGAAAGGGCAGGATTGAAAAGAGCTAAAAGTTCTGGATTAGTGAGAACATTTGGTGCACCTAACTCTAGAGCTGCATTGAGTAGAAGCTCTTGAACCAGGAATGCTTGAATGAAGGACGGATTAAGTTAGCAGCACAGAGCCTTCCTTAGGGTGCACCTTTACTTGACCTTTCCTTTGTTTCCTCAAGAAGATACTTCCCTTGCAATTTTTAGCATCTTACTTCAAAATTAAACAAAAAAAAAAATCTTACAGAACTGTTGCAACAAAATTTGTGAAAGTATTTTAGAGTAAATATAAACAGTAGGGAGCAGAGTCTTCAGTTCTGCTGCTGCAGACATAATCAGACATGTGAAAACTTTTGTTGGTTTTGTTTTTTCTTCCACATGATGTGGTAACTTCAATTAAGTGCCAAGGCATTCATTGCCTACCTCTAATAAAATGCATCACTCTGAAAATTAAATTATTGTATAGTTTAATCTTGGAAAATAAGGAGGGCTAAGTAAGTTGCACTGTTTAAATAAAAGAAGTGATTGAGTATTCAAGTTCAAATTTCAAGACTTTAAAACATACGAAATGCGTTTAAAAGGAGAAAAAAAGATCAGTAGTTGATAGTTAAAAAGGAAAAGGAAATACATTTGTATCTGAGAATGCTTTTTTCCCTTCCCTTTAAAATCCTTAGTGTGATTTTAGAGGCTATCAAAATAACATCTGGATTATGACTTAGTAAGTGTTATACGGAACTGTTTTAACACTGTTTGCTGCCAAGGTTTAGGTCAGTCTACCTATAAATAAGAACTTTTCATTCCAAATGTAGTCTGAATGATAATTATTTATACTGATAATAAATAACACTTGTACACGTTCTATTTACTGTTGTTTTAAAAGTAGCAATCAGTTTGTTTTGCAAGGAGAATGTAATATATTAGATTTCTTTAACTGAAACAGTCACATAAAGGGAGGATGTGTATCTTGCTTTGAGTTGGTTCTACTGTATTACAAAAGCTGAACTCCCTTTTGAGAACTGGAGAAAATGCATGATAGTACAAGATCCAGCTTGGCACATAACATTTTTTGCTCCTTTTGCATTTTAGCCTATTTGTGTAAATGTATGTCCAAAGGTTTACCAGAGTGTTCTTCTTAAAGGTCAGCAACTGTAATTTGTATCGCCTTGGAAAAAAGAAAGGACTGCCAAGTCGCATGGTGGTGTCGATTTTTGATCCCCCAGTCAATTGGCTTCCTCCTGGTTACATAGTAAATCAGGACAAGAGCAACACTGACAAGTGGGAGAAAGATGAAATGGTATGAATTTATTTAACTGTGTTGACTAGTTATTTGTGTGTCTGTGTTCTTTCACCCCTACCTCATCCCACCACCCGCAGTTATTTTGCTGTTTTCAGGAAAAAAAAGGTAAATCCATATCTTTCTCTTCTTTCTAAAACTTCTCTGTAAGAAAACGAGAAGAAAACTGATTCTAACCAGAACCTGAAGTAAGGAAATTTTTTGCACATCATCCAGTAATGAGTGTAGATATTAATGGAGAAGCAAAGAAGAAAAGCTCTTCTGCTCCCAGGAGTTTTTCAGAAGTTTCTGTTGGAAGTTTTAATGGTATTATCATCACTGCTCTAGCTGTAATATGTTCAGGCAGAACACTGTCTGCTTTGTAATAAGTAACGAATTCGCCTTTATAGGATGAAAAAGATTTGATATTTTTCATAGTGCTGAGGCTGCTTGAAGAGTAGAACTGGCTTGAGAAAATGTTCGATATTGATGGCTGGTAGCTACACCATGGGTATGACTGAGAGCTGCTCCTCATGTAAAATACAGTGCTGGCTTAGGCTCTCTCGCTGTCTGACACCCTCACTGTCTTATCACCAAATGCTTCACAAAGACAAATATTAGTGAGGAGAGGTTCACACTGTTTTCTGACATGCTGGGAGTAGAAGGGCATGTTCAGATATACCAGCTATCATAGCAGTCAGTAACATGACCTTGAAGTGTTTCAGACTGGTTTGGAGTTCAGGGGAAGGAGGTGGAGGGGACATCTTTCATTTTTCCCATTCTGAAGACCACACTCAGACTGTAGAACCACCAGAGGGCACATGAGAGGACTATTAGGTGGATGTACTGTGCAAATAAATGTTTATTGCAGAATAAAACAACCTGATTATTGTGGCTCTGTATTGTGCCAAGATTTCATTTCAAAGAGACTTCCTGCTATACCTTTCTGGCAAATGAGATAGTACATTTGGGACTGGGGCTAATTGTTGGTTTTTAAAATGTTTCAGTTTTCCGCAACTTTTCAGTGGCCTCTTCCTCTTTGATAGTCACTGTTTATTTGTAAAAAAAACACATGGTTTCAGACCAAAATGCAGAGAGTGATGCAACTAAATAGTGGTGGGGGGGGAAGTTGTGCCAAGTAGATATTTTGTTTTCTTGGATGTAAATTTCATTCTCCATCCATGGGCTTATAGTCTGTAACTGAAAATAGAGATCTCATTATGACAAATTATTGCTAAAACATTGTAGTCAAATGTTTATTTATCAAGCTTTATTAAGGGAAGAATCTTTCTTCGTTCATTTTATCAAATGGCTGATTTTCAAGAGAGCGTGAAAAAAGGTACTTAATGTGTATTTTTCTTCACCTTTTAATTGGCAGTACCTTACTGAAAATTAGTCAGGTATTATTAAAGAAAAATTCTTTCTTCTGGGGCTTATCATTGATTTATTTTTTAAATTCTAATGACAAAAAATCAGTTATCAGAATGGCTGTCTTCTTTAGCCACTGCTCATCCTTATCCCTTAGATTTTTTCTCTAATGTATAAGAAGTAATGTACAGACAATGTTAGAATAGGTCATGTAGCTGTCCTGCTATTTAAATTTTTTTTTTCAGAGACTTGTGAATGAAATTACAGTAAAAATTTGTTTTGTTACATCGTTGTAAAAACAGATGCTAAAATCAGTTTTGGAGCATTCATATAGACATGCTTCATTCAGAGAGTTTTTTTTATTTCAGTCGTAAATGTGATGGGTGGCATGTATCAAGAAATAAAGCAGCACTTGCCCATGTTGGGACTGATTAAATTAATCCTATTTTAAGTATTGTATTACTACAAGTATACAAAATAACCGCCTTAAATCCAGTTTTGATATCTTTCTGATCAATTTAAATTACAGAAGTCCCTTCTGTGTGTGAGTGAGATGGGTAATTACAGCAGCAGAAATTCTTTCAGCAGAATGTGTAATCTAAGAACTTCTATAGCCACTTTTTTTCCTCTCCTCTCATTACTAAACTTGACTGAGGCTGGTCCATCCCAATGAGGAACACCGAGATCTCTTTGATCCTTAGACAGTTTTAAGTGCTGCCTAGTGCCCCTCACGGCTGCCACCCATCCTCACCTGTGGATGGGTGTGCATTTTGCCCAGAGGGAAGCGTCCCTCATTGTAGCATCTGGTTCACAGATTTGCAAGATTTAGTGACTGAGCCCTACCATATGACATACATAGGTTCAGGGCAGATAAAGGCTATTTCACTTGATTCAAAATGTTGTTGGCTTTCAGGACCCAATCCAGGAAAGTGCTTTGAATCTGATCTTGCTCCTATCAAATTCAGTGGCAGAATTCCCACTGACATCAGTGTTGCTGTGTTGAGCCTGTAAATAGTCCTTTTGATGTTAGGAAGACTACTAGTGCATTTAGCTAATATGTTTAAGTGCTTTCCTGGATAGGAGCCATGGCAAATTGTAAAGCATTATATAATTTGGGAATATTTGTGTTCACTTTGTAATTTACGTTAGTCCATACCAATTTGTTCAATATGAGCAGGGAAAAGACATGAGGCATCGTTAATTTTGCTTTTGTGGATATGTATGTAAGTATTAGAAAATTGGTGACAATTTTGCCTTCTCTTTCATTAGTTAGGGCTAGAAGTATAGCCTGTAAAAAAAAAAAAACTGAAAAAAACTCCCACCAAATGAGTTTTCCATGTAGAAAGGTGTAGAAAGAATCTTCAAAGTTGCATTGGTTCAGCATTTGTAATAGTCTTACTTAGCAGCTGGACGCGCCCAGAACTTTCTTATACTTCTCTAAAATTCGTTAATTTAGAATCTTCTGTTGTTTACTTTGGTGTGCAAGTATACAATGTTCAGTGGATATGAAGTTCATTGTGTGTGCATCACGTTCAAGTACAGGCACAGGTTCCTATGAAATGCAGCTTGTGTTACATGTAGAACACATGCTATTGTAGGTTAGTAACAGAGAGTTTGTATTCCAGGACAATTATTCTAGTCTTGGAATGCTAGTTAAGTTGAGGTTGTATTGTGCATCTGATCAGATAATGTCATTATTTCAGAACTTAAAAAAATCAGTCTTATAATTATCAGACACTTCTAAAATCCTGTTTTTATGGTCTTTCTGAAGTAAAAGTGTCTTAATTTCCCTCTTCAGCACCATTTTTTTTTGTGTTCTTTCATAGACAAAGGAAAACATGTTGGCTAATGGTAAACTTGATGATTATAATGATGATGAAGAGAATGAAGACCTAATGTGGAGGTTGCCTAAGGAAGAAACAGACTTTGAAGATGATTTTCTGGAGTATGATCAGGAGCATATCAAATTCATTGATAATATGTTAATGGGATCAGGGGCTTTTGTGAAGAAAATTTCACTCTCACACTTTTCAACCACTGATTCAAACTATGAATGGAAAGCACCCAAAAAGTCATCCATGGGTAATGTTCAGTGTTCATCAGATTTTGATGATTTTGACTATAGCTCTTGGGATGCTATGTGCTATCTGGATCCTAGCAAGGCTGTTGAAGAGGATGATTTTGTAGTGGGTTTCTGGAATCCATCAGAAGAAAACTGTGGTGTTGATGCAGGAAAACAGTCGATCTCCTATGACTTGCATACGGAGCAGTGTATTGCTGACAAGAGCATTGCAGACTGTGTGGAAGCCCTGTTGGGCTGCTATCTGACCAGCTGTGGTGAAAGAGCTGCTCAGCTTTTCCTGTGTTCATTGGGGCTGAAGGTGCTCCCTGTAATTAAAAAGACTGATTGGGAAGGCACTTTGTGTGCTACCAGAGAGAACTGCAACAGTGAGCAGAAAAATCTTTCACCAAATTCTGTTTCTGCTTCTGTAGCTAATTCAGAGCCTTCTCTGTGTAAAGACCTGGAGTATGGCTGTTTGAAGATTCCACCAAGGTGTATGTTTGATCACCCAGATGCTGAAAAAACCCTAAATCACCTTATTTCTGGTTTTGAGAACTTTGAGAAGAAAATAAATTACAGTTTTAAGAACAAGGCTTATCTTCTTCAGGCATTTACTCATGCCTCTTACCATTATAATACCATTACTGGTAAGTTGTTTTCAAAAAGCTCTATAGTTTTTTCCCCATATTGCAAAAGCATGAGAAGTAGTATTTTGCGTTCCCATATATATATATATAGACTTTTTTTAGACATTGCATGTTACAATAGTCTTGGAATACAGTATCTTAAAAAATAGTATTTTGCTTGCTATATAGAGGGGCATACTTGCTCAGTTTGTATCTCAATGGTTATTCATATTTTGACTTCATGCAGATAGAATATATTTACTGAGGCCTCACCGAGTTTTGAGAAACAGCATCAGTGTTAAATGTTCTATCACCAGCTGTGTATGACTGACATTAGATCCTCATTTAATGGAAATAAGTTCCTGTAGAACTTTGGAAAATTGCCATGTACTTCAGGAAATAGCAGTCGTATTTTGCAAATATATTTAGCAAATTTGTTCTGTAATTGAATCCCAAGAATGTTACACTTTGTACTTCTGAAGATGAATTGTAGACTACAGCTTTTATTAGCTGAATAATCTATAGGATTGCAGAATGGGGAGACTTCCCTTTGAAGCTGTGAATTCAAAGTCTTAATTTAAGTCTAGGCATTTTATTGAGTAAATATTTAAAGTCAGAGTTTGAAGTAATTGACTAAATCAGACTAAATATTAGTTTCAGATTAATGTTTAATGTTTCAGTACATGATCTCATAAAAGATTTTACGGCAGTAGAAATTTGTGTTTCTGTGATCTTTAATTGCTCTTGCTTATACTAATTAATGTAATATTTGTTCATTCTAAAACTTTGCATATATTCCTACAATAATATGCAATCAGAAGCAAGCCATGGTAAAGTTCCGACCCTGTTTGTAGTGATTGGCAAATTTCTTTGCAGTCAGCAGTCTGAATTTTTCCCCGTAGTGAATTGGTCCCTTATTCCAAGGAGTAAGAAAGCTCTGCTTTCATTAAAGAAATAAGTAATTCTGAAATGCTACTACATTGAGGAACAGTTCTGACAAAACACAGAAGCGCTCCTTTGGTTTTTCATTGTAGGTGATATTACCCACATATGTATTTACTTTTTACAAATATTTCACAAAACTTATTGAAGGTAGATGATTCCTTTATTTTTATACATACATAAATATCTGTGTACACTACTAGAAACCTTGAGGCATAGTGTCTGGTTGAAATTACATTGTTGAAACTGTAGGAAAACTTTTGATTTCATTTCTGTTTACCAAGTGAGACAACTGTGAACAGCTGTTACCTGTAACTTTTTTTCTTTAAGGAGTAGCTAGCAGTTGAGATCTGGCAGTGTCTTAGGTTCAGCTGCTATAAAAGCAACTTAGTGCTGGTCATTTCACCCTCATGGTAACTTCTGTAGTAGTTTGTCTTCTTCCTTCTAAGCCTACCTACCCCTATTTGCATTCAGGAGAGTTTTTGCTTTTGTTTGTATTCTAAAAATAGATGTTCTTATCTCTCTGTTCCCAAGGCCCCTGTCAATTGTCAAAAAAGCAAAGGCTTGACAACTCTATTTTCCGGTTTAAAAGACATATTCTAAATAGGGATCTTTGTTGAAGGTGTCCTAATGTGTGGCAAATCAGACAAAAAACTCAGATTTTGTGTTCCCCTGCTCTTAATACATTGATTTTTGTATTAATTGTTTTTACTTTTTTCTATTTTTTTTTTTAGTTTTAATTGTTACCGTTTTCAGATCAGTCTACTGGCAGAATATCTTAATTTTACTTTTTGATGTTTCTCAGCATGTGAAAATTTTGAGTAAAAGTATTAATTGATTATAAGCAGAGCTGTTTTTCTAGCCTTTCAAGTTAACATTTTGTGCAGTATTGGCTTTATTATTAGATATAGCTCCTGATTTTCCTGATTTTTTTTTTTTTTTTTTTTTTTTAGTAATTCATTAGCAAACTCTTTAAACACAAGGATACTTCTTTTAAAAAACAGATTGTCTTCTCTGAGCATTGGTTAGTTTGTGGAATTTACATGGCAGTGTACCAAACATCTTATCCAGAAAGCCTGGAAAGAATGTGTGTGTTAAACTTAATTGTGGTGTTGTACATTCTTTTATTTCCAATGCTTTAAGATTGTTACCAGCGCTTAGAATTCCTGGGAGATGCAATTTTGGACTACCTCATAACCAAGCACCTTTATGAAGACCCACGGCAACACTCTCCAGGAGTTCTTACTGACCTACGATCTGCTCTAGTCAATAATACCATTTTTGCATCATTAGCTGTAAAGTATGACTACCACAAGTACTTCAAAGCTGTCTCTCCTGAACTGTTTCATGTTATTGATGACTTTGTGCAGTTTCAAATGGAAAAGAATGAAATGCAAGGAATGGATTCTGAGGTTAGTGGAAGTAGAAGAAATATGTTCAGTATCTGATTTGAAGCATGTCACTGGATTTCTTAGCATTTTTGTAATGTTTTATGCACACAGCAGCCAAAGAAGCAGGCTCCCAGTAATGAAGGATGCAATATGCAAAGTAAAATACAGCCTTCAAAAAGTATAAATAAAATTAAAACATACAGAAATTAACTAATTTGAAAGCAATTTGCCTCTAGGTTTCTCTGTGGCACTTGATCGTGGTAGTTGTTTTGCTCTTGTGTTAGAACAATGTGGGACGCAGACATACACATTTAGCTTGCTGCTTTCACCAACTGATAGGAAGCACTACTACAACATAAAATTGTGATGAAGAATTGCTAAATCATGTAGTGCTGATTCGGGGTAAGGTATCTATACAAACAGCATGAACAAAGCTACCTTGGAACAGTGCTGGGATTATTAAATGTAGCACACTGACAAGAGATTTCTGCTTTTCTTCTGATTTCTACTGGAGGAGATGTTACTGCTCTTTAATCGAGTATGTATGACATGCTCCTAAAGGCTTTATATCTGCTAGTCAGGGAAACATTGTATGCATCTTTCAAGTAAGCCATTTGAAAAATAGTTTCACTGAAGACCTGCAAACATAGGTCATCTCTTGTGCTGTGCAGGAAAGCTGACGATAATGAACCTCTATTTTATGGAGAGTGTGGTAAAAGTAATCCATTTACATAAGCTGGTTAGGACATCTATGGGACCAAGGGCCTTGTGAGTCAAATTCTAGTCAGGATCTGGAAGAGATGGACTTCTCATTATGCTTCTTTAGAAGTGTTACCCAATAGATGTCCATACTAATTTGTCTTTTGAAAAACTGACCCGTCTCTTAAAAAATATTTGGTCTGACAACATGCCAGCACTAAAAAAGCATGTTAGTTTTGTATTTAGTAATTTTTTTTTCCAATAGACAATTTAAGACTTTAGGAATCAAAACACTTCAGTCACATATTTGTGCTTACAGCCCTTGCACTCTGTTGCAGAGTGAAAAACATGTTTTATGGGAAAAATTCCTTAAACATTGAAAAAGAAAATTTTGACTGAAACTGAGATAATATAAATTACTTTACGTTAGAGGATCAAGCTCTTACCTCTCTTGTTTTCTCCACAATATGAGTGAAAAGGCTAGGAACTTACTTTAAGAGCTTTTAGTGGTGTTTTTTACTTTGTTCAGTTTTTGCTAGTATGCAAAAAGAAACTTTCACCAAAGTTGCAACCAAATTGTGTGATAGCTGTTTCAAATAAAATCCTTGTTTCACTCTCCCTACGCCTGCTCCCTATCTTGGTCTGGCACTGAATTACTGAAACTCTTATTTCATCACTTAATGTAAGAGTCTTTGTTTCTGCAGTTCATGCCAGCTGGGCTGGTTTCCATGTGTGTCTCCACGTCATCTGCTTTTCTGTTTTTTCAAATCTCACTCATGAAACATCTGTCCCTTACCTTACAGCTCTTAGTTTCTCTCTTCTGTTATTTCAGTATAATGCAAAAGTGCTTCAGTTTACACGTGGTATGAAGTACACTATTCAAAACAGTTGAACTTTGTTTTTAACGTCAAAATTCCCATTGGGATTGCTGTATACGTCAGGTCTGACTACTTGTTTGATTTATTTCAGGTAGAAATATTGGGTGGAACACATTTATGAAGTATTATGGTCACTCTTAAGAGGACTGAATTGGATTTTAAACCCCAAATGGAGTGAGAGGGTAGCTGCTGGGGGAGAAGACTGACAGAAACTTATTTCTCTGTAGGCAGAATAGCATAATGGTCAAAAACTTTGCTTTCAAGTTACTTTGTTTGGAGTTAGGCAAATGTATATTACATGTGTTTAAAGTATTTTAGTAAAGGATTAGATTAGCTCAAGACCTTTAAGATGTGCACTTAAAAGTTCATTTTTGATAATGAGAATAGACTATTGTCTTAAATTTTTAGCATAGAAGAAAACACTGCCTGCTGCACCTAAATCCTAAATGTGCCTGTTAGCTCAGTCTGGTGGTGTTGTTTTTCAGTTATTAATGTCTTATTTTACTAGTCCTTGTTTTGTGCTTGTCTTCAGGGGTGAATAAGGTAAGGAGAGGTACATGCAACTTTCATCCAGAGACTGGACTTAAAGATTTTAAGTGTCTCTTTTTGTGAGATATGTAATGTGTGAACTCTTCCTTTGTTATGGGTTGCTTTCTAGTATTTAACTGATAGAAGCCTGGTTCTAATTGGAAAAAACAGACCCATGGTGAAATCCTATAGACTTATCACAGAAAGAATTCACAAAGCATAAAAGTTCCTTGTACACAGTGGTGTTTGGGATTTTTTTCCATATTTGAAAAATTATGTAACCAGCAGCTTGGTTTCACTGGGGAATAAAACAACAATTTTGCTGTGGAAAGCTGTCAATTTAAAACTTAAAGGAAGCAGCACAGGATATAGTATGTAAAAGAGCTTACATTTCTGAAGATCTTTGTTTTACTGTAAGTGAAGCAATTGTTTCTCTCTTTTCCCCTCCCCTTGTCTCTCCCTCCCACCCTTGTCTTTTTTTAATTGCAAACAGCTCAGAAGATCTGAAGAAGATGAAGAAAAGGAGGAAGACATTGAAGTACCAAAGGCCATGGGGGATATATTTGAGTCCCTTGCTGGTGCCATTTATATGGATAGTGGAATGTCTTTGGAAATGGTTTGGCAGGTGTACTATCCAATGATGAGGCCACTAATAGGTATTGCCAGCTTTCAGAAAATTATTAATAATTAAGTGCCATCTGCTATGAAAGGAGAAAAGCTAATTTTTATTTTTCACTTTTTTTTCCAAATAGAAAAATTTTCTGCTAATGTGCCCCGTTCCCCAGTGCGAGAGCTGCTGGAGATGGAGCCAGAGACAGCCAAATTTAGGTAAGGATATGCTTTCTTCCATACACACTGACAGAAAATATTTCTAAGCTGTGCTTCATGAACTACTGAGAATTTTTAAGTGTCACAAAGTACTTGTAACTTATTTTGCACTAAGCAGCTAACATCATCATTGTTCTTCATTTTCTTTTCCTTGCATAGCTTTCTGAGAAATGTAATGATTTCTGTTTAACTTTATTGCTTTAACTTCTGTAGAAAAAAGAACGTAGGTCTCTTATTTCACATTTAACTTGCCTCGGCAGTAAGTAATTCTTGTGTATATTTTTGCAGTCCTGCAGAAAGAACTTACGATGGAAAGGTCAGAGTTACAGTGGAAGTTGTAGGAAAGGGAAAGTTTAAAGGTGTTGGCAGAAGCTACAGGATTGCCAAATCTGCAGCTGCAAGAAGAGCACTACGAAGCCTCAAAGCAAATCAACCTCAGGTCCCAAACAGCTGAGACTCCTCTTAAAAATAAATGAAATGGGGAAAAAAATGACATACAAATAAAGCAAATTTAAAAAAAAAAGTTGATGTTGAGAGGAACAAATTGGAAGACAGAATTTAAAGTTTGTTTGATAACAGAATAGATAACAAAACATTTAACATGTATAAAATTTTGGAACTAATTGTAGTTATAGTTTTTTGCGCAAACACAATCTTGTCTTCTTTCCTCACTTCTGCTTTGTTTAATCACGAGAGTGCTTTAATGATGACATTTAGCAAGTGTTCAGAATAATTGTTGTCAGGTCTTTTTGGTTTACTTTTCTTGTCAGTACAGCTTTGCTTAGTATTAGAAGGCCAGGGAGCTTATGCCTAATGCAGTTGCTAGATTTATATATAGTAATCTTGAAATTCTTCAATCTGTGCACTAGTGCCAGTCATAAAGCAGTTGATAAACTGTACTGGATGATTGGGTATAAGAAAGATTAAGTGTGCCAGTATTCTCCTTTTTATTTTCCTTTTTATTTCTCTCCATGTCATCTTTTTACATTAAGATGGCATTCCCAATCATTATTGCACTTATTTGTTAGGGACAGATTTTAATTGAAATGGCTGGCATACTGGTAGAGTGAAACTTTGGTTTCCTTATGCCACAGTCTTGCATAAAAAAAGGTTCTTGCCTTAAAAATAAATAAACCCTCATTAATAATCTTTAATTTCTGATCTTTTTTGGAACAAACTGTTTTACATTCCCTTCATTTTGTTATGCATTTTACAATGATACAGCTCTATATTTACAGTACAACTCATTACTATAGCTGTGACTTATTACAGGATTATAATAGAAATTATATTCATATATATGTAATTAGGTTATTTTTAACAATTCTGAGGAGGTGGTTAGTCTACAGTTTTTTTTATACCATAAACGAAATATGGTCTTTGGCTAAAATTCCAATTTTACACAAACCTGCAAGCTAGATAGTTCCAATACTGGAAACAGCAACAAATAATTGCACAGTGCAAACTGTCACTAACAAAATAACCTTAGACATATCACACCTAAGATATGCTGCAGATTTTATAGTCAATTGGTTACGTATTTAACAAACAGAGCACCTTTACACTTAGAGATATTTCCACGTAAATTTCTTACTGTACTTTTCAGAGTTGCATGCATATTTCATCTACCAAAGCTGTGCTGTTAAATAACATGAAAGTTGATGTTTGAGATATAACTGCCGTACTTTTGATACATCTGTGATTTAGGTCCTTAATTTAGAGAAACTAGCTCATTGGTGTTTTGGTCTACTGGGAGCGTGGGGGGAAATCATACTTTTATTTTTTAGGCTTTGCCTATACTTCTTTAATTAGATTTTTGTAGGCACTCTTCACTTAAATACCTCAGTTCTTTTTTTCTCTTCTTTTCCTTTTTATTTTTGCATGCATTGGGTTTTTTTCTGTTTTGGTGCTATGTTTATATATTATGCTTGAAATTTTAATTTTTTGCACTGTAACTATAATACCTCTTAATTTACCTTTTAAAAAAAAGCTGTGGGTCTTGTATTCCCACCAGTATCAGTAGAGGTTTGCTGCAATTTTGCCCTGTTAATTATGCTTGAAGTTTGAGAAAGCAGAGCAAGGTGGTTTAACGTTTTCCAGCACAATAGTTTGAACTTGATGCTGTGTCTTATGAATTAAATTACAAACAAATACTGTATTTCCTGCTTTTAAACCCTATTCCTTTCCTCACAAATGCACACTAAAACAAAACAAAAACTGTCAGCTCTTGCTTTCTTAACAAAAAAATTAAGTAAATGCCTTAGTGACAAGGGACAGACATTAAGCTTTTCTGAAATACAGTTTTCAAAAGTTCGTTTAATTGCTAACTCAGTCACTTTTCAGTCTGTGAAAAGGACCATTCTTGTATTTGAAAGCTGCTTGTTTTAGGAGTCAGACCAAGAATTAAAATACTCGCTTATAAAAACTCTAGTATTTGTTTGGTACTTCAGTCATGAAAACATAACATGGAGGTATAAGAACTGCAAGTGTAAATGATACGGTGGTATGGAACAATAAAAGCATGCAGGCCAAATTCTTAAATGTAAATTGCTTTGTGTTAGCTGTTTAAAAAACTAAAAAAAAAAAGTCACTGATTTAAGCTATAGCTCGCTCTTTGTGGTAGGACTGAAGTTTCTTAGTGAAAATACATGATTACTGATGTCAACAATTCTGGCCAGACATCAATCATCAGATTAAATCAGATCATCTAGAAAGTCTTAAGTAGTTTAATTGCATTATGAAAAACTAAAATTTCAGTTATTCTTTGAATGCCTAAAATTCTTACTGATTGTTACAAGGTTATAGATTCTCAGGGGTTTCAGGTGATTGTTTGCAGTGAAGTGGTTACGGAGTGTTTGGGTGCAGAGAAAATCAGCTGAACTTACTCTGTGTTTCAGAACAGTTTAATGATCACTTTGTTACTAGATAAAGCGTATGAATTGGACATCCGAGATGTGTAGTGGCTGACTATAAAGTAGTTTCTGCTGCTGATGCATTTTTAAATGCGTTTTAAATGCCACGATTTTTTCCAGTGTGACCTCATTGAAATACTTTTATCCTTTGAGACAGAAAATCCATATTAGTTTCCATGTTATACATCTGTGTGTTTTACCCTACAGTTGATATGATTTTGATACTGGACAGTGTATGCTATTAAAGACCTAAATCTGATCATTTGAAGGTTGGGATAGAAATCACTTGACATGCTGTAAGCACAAGTGTAAGCGGACTGTTGCAGCCCATCTTCAAAAGCAACCACACAGGCTCATCATAAATAGTGTGGGGGTTAATTGGCATGAACCTTGGGGTTTTTTATCTAAGTCCTGTTATACTGTACTTTTAAACAGTCCTCCTAACTATGCTGCATTTTTATTTTTATGGCTTTTTTTTTGCGCTGTTCTGTTCATGTAGCACAAATAAGCATTGCACTTGGTACCATGCTTTACCTCATTTCAAGGAAAAAATGCTTAACAGAGAGGAAAAATGTGGTTTGGCCTTGCTGCTGTTCTGATTTAATGACTTTGAAAAAGATAGTTTTTAATGCCTGCAATGTGTCATTTACTTGCACAACTTAAATAGGTCATTTGTAACGTCTGTGGCATTTTTACTGTATGTGGAAAAATACAACAAAGATGTGTAACAACTCTTGATTGTATTTTAAAGCTATTATTTTTCTACTACATCATTTTACTGTTATGTGAAGTAATTAAAATTAGAATGACCTCTGACTGACACTCCAGTAATTATCTCTGAACAAACCAACATTTAACACATATAATGTAGTTTTTGGGAGAAGACAGCCCCTAGTAATTTGTCAATCTTAACTAAATCCCTGTTCAGTCTGAATATTGAGTGCCCAGTAGTGACTTCTGAAGTGTTTGTTCAGCTTGATGCTGCTAAAATCCATACAAAAAAAAGCCTACTATTCTTAAGTCTCATTACACAGTAGTATGTTGCAACTGCCAAGTACAGAACTTGAACAAGAACCAGTTTCGGTGCTGGGGAGGAATATAGTGATGACCCAGGGAGGAATGAGGTGCTGGATCCTCAGCTAGTGCAAATTGATGTAGTATCTTTTTAGTAATGGAACTGCATTCATTTACATACCTGAAGATCTTGTGCTTGCATGTATGTTGCAGAGTTTCATTTTTCCTCCTTGTGAGCAAATACAGAACCATCAACTGGAAAATGTGGGGGGTTTATGTTACTGCATATGACATGTTACATATTCTATGCATTTATCTGTACAGAAAATGAATTCTTTGTATCTCAGACACAGCAGCATATGCAATCTGAAAATGACAAATAGCATCGTGGTCTGCTGTGATACTGCACTTGACTCTGACAGTATTCTGGGTTTGTTTTGGATGGGGTTCCCCGTGAACACATTATTATGGAAATCTCTGTATTTTTTACATGAGTGAAGCAAGAAGCATTTTGATTTTTGGTACTTAATTACTGACATTGATCCTTTTTCAGTTGCTCTAATATTCAAGAAGTTAATTTCTTTACTTTCATATTAGATTTTAAACTTTAAACACTACAGTTCATGACCATCAAATGTAATCTAAATATCAGCTGTAACTCATTATGAATTATGTTAGCAAATATCTAGAGGTCATTGTAGTATACTCCACTAGCAGTTAAAATTAACTTCTTTCAAAGCTAACTACATTTCTTAAAAATAAATTTCATCCAATAAAGTCCTTGGGGTTTTCCCTCTTTTATTTGAATGGCAACCACAGACTACTTTAATTGCTTTGTAGATGCACTCAGAATTTACTGCAGCAGCAAGTTAGGGAGAAAAATGTTTGTGAACAATAATTGGAAATTGCAGGCGTTTTTATTGTAAATAGTGTGACTGAAAAGATGGTTAAAATCAAGTAGAAAGAATAACAAATATAATTTGATGGACAATAAAATATTTACCATCACATGCTGCAGCTGTCTTTAAGGGACATAAAATGTAATTCATTCATACTGTAATCATGCTGCAGAAGTTTGCAATCTGCACCTTATGGATCACAATTACCTTTAATAGTTTTTTGTAATAATTGTAGCTGAGTATATCTCCAATAAAGTTATGGTCTGTTCACCTTGTATTGTTGTTTTGCTTTTTTTTAAATTCCTGTTAATCTCTCCATAAATCTTCTAGAGTTTACAAAAAAATTGCTGTTCAGTCTAAATTTTAAAAAAATTGTGAAAACATTTGTGAAAACAATATTTCTTGACCTTGTTTAAAGACAAGTCTGCTTGTCTCCTTCCTCTGATGAATGAACTGCCTTCATAGCTATGTGAAGACTCTTAAGGGACACTCAGCTTAAAAATGATGGTGTATGTGGTACGATTGATCTCTGTGTTGACCATTATACCTGCAAAATGTCTGTTGGAGTGGGAGGC
Organism: Monarcha castaneiventris obscurior; assembly: GCA_026261815.1. NCBI lineage: Eukaryota > Metazoa > Chordata > Aves > Passeriformes > Monarchidae > Monarcha > Monarcha castaneiventris. The sequence continues at coordinate 14,827,790 of JAMPIT010000894.1, forward strand.
CCCAGAGCACAAGGGTTCTCTAACACAGGTTTGTATGACTGGCACATGTTTTAAGAATAATATGTTAATATGAGCTAATAGTCTCAGCATTATTAACGGCAATTTCATTATTTTTCTGTTTGTTTTCTGTGAGTATTTTGCATATCCTGAATATTGAAAGTGTGCTTGTAGAGTGTTCTGACTGGCACAGTAGTGTCATGTATCTTCTATGGAGACAAGTCAGACCTGTCAGACAAAGATGAGGAGTATTCCTTTCTGAAAACTTCACAATGCAGCAGTCGCTTGTTTGGCATCTGCAGCAGGCAACTTTTACTATTATGTTTTTGCCTTAAGTTATAGAGAAAAGCCTGGTGGGCTGCTGGTAGGCACAGTGATAGCTTTTTCTGGGATTTGGAGGAGCGGCCTTTAAGGGTAAGGCCCTTTTAAGCTTCAGTGTGTAGGCTAATAAGGATAACACAGTCCCCACCTCCCCAGTTCTAGCAAGTGAGTCAAATTTTCTGCAGGAAAATTGGTCAGAAAATAATAATTAGTTGAAGATGCCATTTTATCCTGTTAATTGTGAGGTAAATGAGGTGAGGTATGGCTTCCTCAACTTGAGAAAAAGTGGTCCATCCCTTGCTGGATAGCACTGTGAAACAGGCCAAGTTCTCCAGAAAGCCAAGGTGTAAAACCAGTAGAGGTTCTGCTTCAAAAGCAGGTGGCCACAATTTTTGTCTGCAAACTCACTTACTACCTGTTCCAGTCCTGTATCCAAGACATTAATGAAGACATTGAAGATCGCAGGGCTGGCAATAGAGCCCTGTGGAACCCCATTAGTGACAGGTCCCCAGTCTGATGTCACCCCATTCACTGTAACCCTTTGAGCCCAACCCATGAGCCAGTTGTTCACCCATCCCATGATGTGTTTATGCAGGTGGGGGCTGGACGTTTTGACCAGGAGGATACTGTGCAAGACAGTGTCGAAAGCTTTATGAAATCCAAAACAATTACATCTACTGCCTCTCCTGTATCAGCTAGGTGGGTTACGTTGCCATAGGAGGAGATCAGGTTTGACAAGCAGAACTTTCCTCTTATGAAGCCATGACCAATGGCTGAGTTGACTTTCTGGTGTTTTTCAATACCTCCCTGAGTAATCTCCATAACTTCACCAAGCACTGAAGTGAGACTGGCAGGCCTGTAGTTTCCAGGGTCCTCCTTGCCCTTCTTGAAAATCAGGACAATGCTCACCAACTTTCAGTCAGCTGGGAGTTCTCCAGATTTCCAAGACTGCTCAAAAACAGAGGTTTTGTGATGACATAAGCCAGCTCTTTGAGGACTCTAGGTGAATCCCATCAAGCCCCATGGATTTATAGGGAGACAGCTGGAGCAGCAGATCCCACGCAAATTCAGGGTTGACTGGGGTTTGATCATTCTCCCAGTCATAGTCTGCCAGCTCAGGGGACTTTACTAGCTAATTCCATGAGCATCCTGAAGTCTCCTCTCCTCATGTCTGTAGTTGAGGTTTTGCTCACACTTTTCCTCCTGCCACCAGAGATTTTAAACTTGATCACTTTGTGGTCGCCAATCTGCACTTGGCTTACGAGATCTGCTCTGCTGACAAGCAGCAAATCAAGGAGGGCATCTTTCTGAGTCAGCTCCCTAAGGACCTGTTTCATAAAGTTGTCATCCAGATTTTTTAGGAATCTTCTGGCCTGGGTTGTACCAGCTCTGTGATGTTCCCAATTGATTTCTGGCAAGTTGAAGGCCCCATAAGGACAAGGGCAGTTAACTGGGAAGTGACCCTTCATTCCTCAAAGAATAATTCGTCATTGCCATCGTCCTGGCTGGGAGGTCCACAGCAGACTCCCACAATGATATCCACATTATTTGTTTGCTTCTTGATTCTTACCCAGAGGGTTTCAATTGTGGCATTTCCAAGTGTGACCTCCATACATTCGACCCCTCCTATTACCTACATTGCCACCCCCTGCCTCTTCCGACCTGCCTGTCCCTCCTGAAGAGCCTGGAACCCTCCAACAGGGCACTCCAGTCACGGGACTCATCGCGCCAGTTTTCACTTAAGCCAGTGATGTCAATTCTCTGGGACTGAGTCAAAGCCTGGAGCTCCTCTTGTTTGCTCCTCATGGTGCGTGCATTAGTGTAGAAACATTAAAGGTGTGGTGCATTTTAGCCAACGCCTGGTGAAGCAGATTGAGGGATCCCATTAGTGCACATTTCCTCAAGTTCTGGCATGCCATCCCATCACTCATCACTGGTGAGCCTGGTTTTGCCCCTTTCCCCCTTAGAAGCTAGTTTAAAGCTCTGCTGTTTATCCTGACAATCCTCAGTGCTCACCCTATAGGAATTGAAGAGAGAATACCCCTGTCCATCTGAGGAAGACTCTAAAGGTACTGGTTTCTTATGTCCTTATTACAAGAAAAAATGTGTTTCATAATTGCATCAGTTGAACTAAGATGTGTGTGCTTAGCTGTTACTACTCTCAAGTAAAATCATACAATAAAAGGAGTTTGAAAACTGAGGGGAGAATAAGTTTTGGGCAATGCTTGTCCTGAAAAGAAGTAGTAAAAAAGCTAATCATAACTTCAAATCCAGGAACACAGAGGAGGAGGTTTGGTGCTCGTATGGGCTTCCCTTGACACTGCTTCTAGAGTCCAGGTGCAGGATCTGTTCCTTAGAGGAAATCTCCATGTCAGTGGACACAGGCAGTACTGACATGTAAGCAGATTTTATTTTCCTCATAGCTGTGATTAGGTCTTTCCTTATTGTAGAATGTGGACAATTATTTCATTTTGGTGAGCAAAATAACCACGAACCTTCCCAGTTTTATGGAAACAGTATCATTTACTTTGCTGCTTAACCATCTCTGCTTACCTGGCTTATACTCTATTTTTAACATTACCTTTTATGTATATTTTATTGGAAGTCTCATGCTAGCTTTTAAATTGAAGTAATTTTCTTCTGTTAGCTTGAAAATTTCCTGTAGTTCTGAGTTCCTGTCTGGCTCTCACTGGGAAGACATCAACTTAGGCTCTGTAACTTGGGTGCATTTGAACTTAAGTTCTTCAGACATGATAAGTGTAAATTCCAGATGTCAAGCAGAAGGTGAGAAGCACAGTGATGTGCAAAGGCAGCCTTCGTGGTTCTGCATCTGTTTTTTCAGGCTTTTTAATAAAATGTGGCATGTTCACTAGCTGCCTATTTCTGAGATAACCTGGTCTCTTCTGCCAAGTAACAGGACTAGAGGATATGGCCTTGAGTTGGGCAAGTTGTTGGATATAAGAAAAATTTCTTTACTGAAAGAGTGGTCAGGCACTGGAGCAGGCTGCTCAGGGAAGTGCTGGAATTACCATCCCTGGAAGTGTTCAAAAGGCATGTGGATGTAGCGCTTGGGACACGGTTTTGTGATGAACATAGTGGTGCTGGGTTAATGGTTGGACTCAATGATTTTAGAGATCTTAGAGATCTTTTCTACCCTAAACAACTCAATGATTCTATGACGATTCTACTTCAGGCAGACAGGTGCCCTCTGCAAAGTGCATTGGGGCTAACTTCCACCCATTTCTCTGCTGTCAGTGGAGCTTCAGGGCACCATTTGGTTTTCCTGCCCTGAGATCACCCTTTAAAAATGAGGTGAGTTGAATGAGAAAGAGGCCCCTTCCTCCCTAACCTTGGGATGGCACTAAGCTGATGACAATGGGTCTCACACAGTAGCCTGAAAATGGAAATGTTCTTCCAGGGAAAGTGTTGTAACAAGGGCAAAAGAAGATTTCATCAGACTGCAGCGTGGCCAGGGAATCACTCGTTATTCCAGGGTCACTCTCATCTCTTGCCAGGGTGAGGATGATCCTCTCTTTACTGCCACTTGGCCTGAAGCAGGGAAGATGAACTGCTGCAGCTGTTCCAGCATTTGTAATAAACTGGTGCTAAGCTGCAAACTTCACTTACGTAACTGAAGCACTGAGTTCCATGGGGAGATGGCAGCATCACCCGTCCAGTCCCCAACTATATAATCCTTTGAAAAAGCAGTTGTCACAGAAGTACTTGAGTGGCACTTTCACATCACTTTTAGGGTAAGGCTTTTTACTTAGTTTCTCATCTATACAGCAACACAGAGAGAAGAGCAGCACGATGTTTGTAAGTGTTGCCTGTTCTCACTGCCATCATTAGTAAAAAAGCAGAAAACACATCTTGTTAAGCACAGACATCTGCTTCCATGTTCTTATATTACAGCCACTTAAAAAGTTATTTTTGCTTTTGTGTATTCATTCTCCAGTCACTACCTGAATTTAGACAATACCCAGGTGTCTGAAAGAAACCCTCCCTGAATTCAGCAGAGCCTCAGGAGCTTGATAGTTAAGATTAGAGAGTCGTAGAATGGTTTGGAGTGAAAGATTTTGGAATCTTAAAGTGTAGTTCCACCTTGCCCCCTGCCCCATGACAGTCAGGGACACCTTCCACTAGACCAGATTGCTCAAAGACCCATCCAGGCTGGCCTTCAACATTTCCAGGGACTGGGCATCCACAACTTCTCTGCCTATTCTAAGATCTGCCCTGTTCTCACACAACTATAGCAATTAATGCTATTTTGCAGCACCAATTTCAAGGTAAGAAATTATTGCTTTCAGGGTGCTTCTAGCTGGAATAGCAGGGCATTATATTCCTGCCAGCAACACTCATCACCTTTTTCCCAGCTTTACATAGTACACGTGCTCTAGGCAAAAGAGTTCTCATTATACAAACAAGCATGGCATAGGCAGCTGTACTGCCTGTCTGGCCAAGTGGCTGCTGTGCAGGGCTGTGCCAGCAAAAGCCTCACACAGAACAAGGGCAAAAGTTCCTGGGATTCTGCCTCAACAACGGTGTTGAAATTGCTGATGGTGGAGATGTGATCTATGAACAATTTACTAACCATTTTTTGTTGGACCAAATGCCTTTGTTGGGCTTAAAAAAGTTGCCCTTTCTGTGGAATCTGTCAGCTAGAAGGGTTCCTGCATGAAGCACTGAGTACTGCCTGCTACAGAGGGCTGAATTCCCAAAGAATGCCACTCTTCTCAGCAGGTACAGCAAGGCAGAGAAAGGCAAGTGAGACCTTCCCCATCCGCTTTGCAGGGCTGAATCAAACACACGTCCTTGTGCATGCATGTTGAGAGGGAAATCCTTATTTTATTTAACATTTAATTGCAAGCCGTTGAATTTAAATTATTATTTACACCATTTATTGTGGTGTAAAACAACCATACAACAACCTCTGCGGAAGGTTTCTTGTAAAGTGATGTTGGTTTATTGGCAGGTTAGCTAAGGTGAAGGGTTACCTAATGCAGCAGCTAAATAGATTGCAGCAGATCCTTATGGCACATAGGCTAAACTAAACTAGACATGAGTATGTAGTCTATGCCAGATATATAACAGCTGCTTTTTCTATAGGATATGGTGTGTTGATGTGTGTCAGGAAATCCCAGAAACTACAGTGACTGAGGCAAGGAGTGATGGGGGACCTGCATAAACACCTGAAACATATCAACAAATAGAGAAAGCTGTAGACTGAAAATATGTTGGAAGAAATGCCAAGATTCAGAGACACTTCAAATATACAGAGGAAAGGAAACAGACCTGGGCAACTGAGCACATAAATAACACCCCCAGAAAGGCGTGAGCATCGTGGTGAAGAGCTGGGCAGTGGTGGAAACAGGCAGAACTAGAGTAGTCTAGTAGGCAGGAGCAAATCCATTGGTAGTGATTTTCAGGAGCCAGTTTTAAGCTTCTCACTTGATTTCCTAGTAAAGCTAAATCTAATAATTCAGCAGTTGATTCCTTGCCTTGATCAAAGAGGGGCAGAGAAAGTCCTGAACGAGACCAGGCTGAAGAGATTTGGGGCTGACATGAAGGCAAAGGAGACTGCTTTGGCAATTATGGCGAGTATGAAGGAGATGAAGCTGCAGTTGGAGCCAGCTGAGGAGCACAAACATTTTTCAGTGGTATAGGTAACAACAGTCTTCGACAGACAAGTTCTAACTAGGTAAAGCAAAAACCCATGCATTTCCTGATCTGTTCTAATATTGCATTATTTTTGTCCAATTTCACCCAGTTGCCCACCACAGAGGTATCTACCAGTGGGCTCCCATTTTGCTGTGGTTTCCTGGAATCCGGGCAGTGCAATGAGCCTTCAGCTCAACTCCCTCACCAGCCAGAGCTGCAGCACGGGAAGCTCATCCCTTTCCATGACCCACTGCCTGAGGGCTGGAGCTGAAGGCTGTGGGCTGGCCCTACAGTGATGGTAGGACTGCTTACCGGTGATGATTAGGGCAAGAATGCCCCGAATTGTGCTAAGTTCTGCCACAGCTGCCTGTGCACCTCCCTCACCTGCAACTGTTATTATGCTTTTTATACGATGCTCCCGAGACTTGGGTATAATTTTCTCTGCTCCCCATCCCCAAGCATCTCTCTCGAGTGTCAGTGTTTACAAGGGCTGTGCACAATTCCTCTGCTCCCTGAACCCCCACTCCACCCCAGAGGCAGCTGCATTTCCACAGTGAATGAAGCAATTCCTGTATGTATGATTTTAAAGTGCTTTGGGATCCTTTGGGAAAGAACGTGCAATTGTACAAGAACAAGATATTATTAAAACAGGAATCTGTGTAATAGGTGATAAATTTTGATACTGTATGTTTAATATAATATGACGGTTGTAAATCCAGTGAATTACCATAGGTATTTGCTGTGCTGTGTGTTTATGAATTGTTTGGGCAGGTGTTTTTCAAGTCCCAGTTTTTCACACAAAACGTGAGTTATAGGACAGTTTAATAATACTCCTTACTAGATTCCAATATGCTACAATTAGCTGCAGAAATGTTATAACTTGATGGTTGAGCTTGGTTGCTGATTAAGTTCATGTATAAGAAAGTAAATGAAAAAAGCAGCAGAGAGAAAAAGAGACCTGCACAAGTAAACTTTTAGATCTGCCTTTGATGTCTTACAAGCAAATATCTTTTAAAGCTACAGAAATCAATATTTTCAGTATTGTTCAATCTGTATTTTACATGTGCTTCCACATAAGTTAGAAACAGACTATTTTGATTGCAATAATGAAATAGTTCTCTAAAAGTTTATATTCAATAGTTAAACTATTTATATTTATTGATGTGGAGGGATATCTGTACTGCACATGTTATTTGAATCAAACCTTGTTGTATAGCTTTTAAATCAGATCCAAAATAAAGTCATTCAGAATTACATACAGTCAGAATTTCTTATTTTTATTTTTTACTGACTTCCACACAAAAAGACTTATAAGACCTTGAAAAAATTTTTCCCATCTCTGAAGAAGAGCGAAGTGCTCTATTTCACTCTTCCATCTGCTTTTGTACCATTTCAGCCTGAGCTGATGTTATGCCAAGCAGCACGGTAGTAAACTACTGAGAGGTAGGGTTGAGGAGAGCTTTAGAGGCTGAAGAGCATCATGTCCATCGCTGTAGGACTTTGTGAGTGTAAACCAGGCTGTCATTAGTTTTATGAAATCCTTTTTCTGGTTTTCTTTGGAGTATGGGGTCCTTTTCTTGCTAAGTTGGTGTTTTCAGCTCCACAGGGGTTGGCGTGACTTACACACCTCGTTAGGCATTGCTGGCACCCTCCAGATGAGAGAAGCTCATGGCTGGGTTTCAGAGGTTCTGTGGTCCCACTGCTCCAGCTGATGTCCAGGGTGGCTGAAAGTCCTGGTCATCTCTCTCCACCTCTCCAAGTCCCATCCCACCATGGCTCGTCCCTTCCTGAGTGCCCAGGAGCTCAGCACCACTGGGATCAGGCCCATGGCTGAGTGTCACTGGATCTCACTAGCGTGATGCTACAAGCTGGTAGCTCGGATGGAGTCTTGCTTAGCATTTTCTTTCCCCTTGACTGGCATAAGGAAGGCGCCTGCAGCCTGCCCCCTCCCCACACCGTGCCTTGTGTATGTGTAAAAGCTGCCCTTGGCCCCAGATGATATGTTTGCATTTCATAATTGATGCTGAACTCGACTTGAGGCAGATACGAAAGGACAATTTTTTAAACAGATGTTACAGGTCACTTATAAGTTATTTGTCAAATAAGTTTCAGAGCACAAGCCGCTGCTTTTGCCATTGTAACCAAAGGCGTCTGCTGTTCAGCAGCAGTAATTACAAAGCCAGGGCAACGCAGGGAAAATTCATCTTATTTAAAAGTGTTTTAGTGTCACCAAACAGCTTGCTATGCCATTAGGCGAGTTTTGCTAGACACATTCAAGTTGAGGATTTTAATTTGTTTGAAGTATTCTCTAAAACAGAATTATGTTGGAGTTTACATAAAATGAGAGAATGACATGAAAAGTTTTAACTTAAGCAGCAAAATATAAAGGCTAATCTTATTTAAAAGTAATATGTGTGTCTTGATTGAGTGCCCAGATACACTCAACTGGGACATTTTAGTGGAATCGGTTCTAAGCTGTTACACTGAGTTATACAGAGTAGGTTTTCCTGAGCTCACATTGCCAGACCTGAAATACTCTTGTGGCTGCATTTAATAAAGAAACGAAAGTCTTGGGTAAGGGGATATGATTTTTTATGACAGAAGGAATGCAAATAACTTTTAGTCTCATTGCCTAGACCGGGTTTGGTCTGATTTGATGGAGTTTAATAATGACTTATAACCTGTGCTGACAATGTGCAGACCCGCACAACGTCATTTAACTCATTTATTCTGCTTGCTGTAAAAACAAAGAGATGGCAAATAAATATATGGAAAGTTCATTGTTTGTCAGAGGGCCCAAGCCAAAAGTTTTCAGTGACCTTTTAAAATATGGTCCCAGGCTAGTACTAAAATGTCTGTCACTCAGCGCACACACTTGCACAATTTGGCCTTTTAACCCGTGCATCTTGTTTTTCTCTCTTTCAACTGGTTGTATGAATTTCAAATCAGCTGCAGCTATTTAAGTTTTTGCATTGGAGGATTACTGTAAATTGCAGTCTGACAATTACAATGTACAGCGCACAGGAGAGTTATTAATGGATAGGCCTACTGATGGCCTTTCAGCGCTGACGAGGGCCTGGTGTTCCTCACCCATAATTAGATCCAGTGGTCGGGGTCTGCACGGATGAGGCAGAGAAGGGGGTCGGCTGGGGAGCGCCACTTTATCAGAGGAAGATATCAATTGATCAGAGATAGTTACTATCGGCAACGTCTAAATCTCTAATTCACCTTCTTCTTAATGACTTGTATTGGCTTAAGAAGCTAAGTCATTTGACAGCACAGAGCTCGGCTGACAAAGCTGTGCAGGTGGTTTTAATAGAGGATTTCTGTTGCTTGAGATTTCACTAAAGACGGAGCAACAGTTCAACAGACACAACAGAGGCCAGTAAAAACTCCGGTCTGCTGCTCTGCTCTCTGAGGGTACCAGTGGGGCTCGGACTGAACCACCACTCCCATTTACACGGCACTTCTTCCCTTTGCAGACCCAAACAAGGGCTTTCTCTGAGGTTTCAGTATTTATTTTAAGGAATGAGTCTTACATGGGCATAAATTATATATGACAAATGAAAACCCATTGGAGGGGGATTTATTTATTTATTTGTTATTGCTGTATGAAAAATATTTTCCAGAACATAATGTTCCTGAAAAATGAAATATACTTTTAGGACGAAGAGAGAGTCCAGTGCCCAGGAAAAACCAGTAAGCTTCGTAAAAGCTGAAGACAACAGTTGTTCACCTTTGATAAACTGAATGCAAGCCAAGTGCCAAGATCAGACAGGGCTTCATGAAACAAAATGTCAGCTTTTTAATGAAGTAACCCAAGAAGCAATGGTTTTGTGCTTAGATTATCACAGTGTAAATCCAATAAGAGACGGGCACCTAACACCCCAAGGCGCTGCTGATCCAGCCCTGTTCCTTTCTAGAAGGATTACAACCACCTGCTGGGAAGTTTTCCATGCAGTAAAGCTGGTAGCCAAACTGATATTCACAGTGTGTCCCAGAGACTTTTTATTATTATTATTCAGATGATGTATACACATGGGAAATATAGGTTTGAGTCTGTTAAGGCTCTTTTTGGGGGTAAACATTTGTTTAAAATCTTGTTCCAATCTCTTAACACATATTGAAGTAAAATCTAATTGAGTAGATCACTGGCGTAGGCAGAACTTTCTGTTGTTGTTCTTGAGGGAGAGCTCAACAGAAAAGCACATCTGTGGGACTTCGCATTGTAGCCTTGAGTGGAAACATATTTATCATCACAAAGCCTGCTATTTTAAGCTCTTCTGGAACTAGCAAAACCGACGGACCTTTCTTCTGGTTTCACTACCTGGTTCACAACCTCAATCCCAGTACCACTTCTAGGTTTGTGTCACAGTTTCTAGTTGTGAGCTGTTTTTATTTCCAATGAGCTTGCAACCCAACTCTGTAAGCTATGGTTTTGCAGCTTCTAGGTTGAGGACCACTGGCCAGAGGTGTTAGGAATAAATACACTGTGCACCTGTAGCATGCTGTTATCTCAAGACCTCTAAGTGCTTTCAAAACTTGCTAATTATGGTTTATAAAGCTCTGAGTGTTCTATCAGAGAAGAAAACAAAGGTAGGGGAAAATAGGTAACTCTCCCAAAAGCAAAAAATTGTTAAATGGTTTGTTAAGTAATTTGCCCAGCCAAGTTTATAGACTGAGATAGAGTATGGATTTATACCCTGATGCTTTGATACTGGTGGTGAAAGTCGCAGAATCGCATAATCTCAAAATTATTTCGGTTGGAAAAGACCTCCAAGATCATCAAGTTCTATCTCGGACTGATCACCTCTTTGTCAACTAGACTACAGCACTAAGTGCCATGTCCAGTCATTTCTTGAACGCCTCCAGGAATGGTGACTCCACCACTTCCCTGGGCAGCCTGATATACAACTCCTTCAGAGAACAAGTTCTTCCTGATATCGAAACTTCCCATGGCACAGCTTGAGACTATGTACTCTTGTCCTATCACTTGTTGCCTGGGAGAAGACACCAATCCCCACCCGGCTAGAAGCCCTTTCCATGTAGTCGAAAGTGATAAGGTCTCCCCTGAGCCTCCTTTTCTTCAGACTAAACACCCCCAGCTCCCTCAGCTGCTCCTCACAGGACTTTTGCTCCAGACCCTTCCCCCGCTCTGTTGCCCTTCTCTGGACGCGCTCCAGCCCCTCAGTGTCTTTCTTATTGTGAGGGGTCCAGAACTGAGCACAGGATTTGAGGTGTGGCCTCACCAGTGCCAAGTACAGGGGCCTGGTCCTGCTGGCCACACTGTTGCTGACACAGAATGCCAGGATGCCATTGGCCTTCTTGGCCACCTGGGCACAGCTGGCTCATGTTCAGCTGCTGTCAAATGGCACCCCCAGGTCCTATTTTGCTAGGCAGCTTTCCAGCCACTCTGCCCCCAGCTTGTAATGTTACTCGGGGTTGTGACCAAATGCAGCAATTGGCCTTGAACTTCATACTGTTGGCTTCAGTCCATTGATCCATCAGACCCATTGGCTTCAGTGTACTCAGGAGCTCACCTGCTTTTCTTTTGCTTTACATGAGGATAGTACCCAAAAGCCCAAGTCACAGATAATTAGCACATAATTATAAACTTTTGTCATTAAAATGAGAGCTGTCATTTCAGAGCTGACTGACCAAGGTAACTGGAGTGTCAGTGTCATTCTGAATTTAACATGGACATACCAGAAGAAAGCTAACTGGAGAATGGTGCTGAGGTGGAGGTCTGCTTTTCTGCACAATGAAACAAAACAAAAGCATGGTGATGGCACTTGTCTTCAACCCAAAATGTTCCTACTCTGCCATGGACAATGAGGGGTGCCCAACAAGTACTTTTTGAGACAGGTGTGTAGGTCAGCTGTTTGTTATAAAAAATTTTTATTTTAGAGTTGCCTGTGCTTTTGCCCTTAGACTTCTGGTTTTTATATTTGAAGTTACGTGGTGAAGGGAAGGTTTCTTCACTCAGTTTTGGAGTAACTTCCACAGTGAAAAGCTATTATTGACATCTTTGGATGCTATTATTTAGTCACAAACTACTGGCAATGGTGAGGGCAATAAGGGGTGTGGTTCTTCAAGATCCCAACACATCACAGGAAGGTGTTTTCCTCCTGTCATGTGTCTTGTGTCATCTGCCAGGTACTGGTGCTGGGGCAGGCCTGTGTCTCCACCACATTGTCTGCAACTACCTGCCAAATATACAAAAGTCAAACTTCTCACTGAGGAAAAGAATGGTACCAAGAATCAAGCACAACCTGTTCTCTTGCTGTAAGTCTTTTTTATTATTTAACTTTCATTCAAGTATGGGTTGGAATATTTCAATTTATTTTGCTTTATCTATGTTGAGGGACTTGGTCAAAGAATCGTTTGGGAGGCAAAGAGCAAACCTTGATCACTCAGACCTTAAAGGTGACAGTTTTGGCATGGTTTGAGGGCTTGAAGCAGGGGGGCCACATTCTTTGCTCATGCTAAAAGGGGAACCTCTGCTGACTCAGTCAAGCTCTGTTCATTTATGTAGAGAAGATAGGGCCCAGTGGTTTGCTCTGTAATGGTTTCCATAAGAGACATCTCAGCTCATTCCTTGTAATAGTCTGTGTGGTGTGAATAATCACCAATCTGTTAGCAATTTTGAGCAAGCCTGTTAGCGCCGTGAGCTGATCAGCTGAGTTTTGCAGAGACTCCTGTCGCTGAGCTGTTCTGTCTCTCACAGTCACCTTCCTCTGGCAGTTCATCTCTTCCTCCAGGGCAGCGTAATGTGGGAGCTGCTGGTATTAGGTAACTCTTACCCCTTTTGCTTGCCAGTCATGATTGTGCCCCACCACCATGTAATGTTTCAATTCAGACACTCCAGTTCAATGGCTTCAAATTGCTTGCTTACTTCATGCCCATTAGCTGTTGACATTGGGATAAGTTGGTCAACAAGAGGGTACATGATTAGTGACCTTATTCTACCATGAACCACAATCAAAATATGTTTTTTTTCCATGCACAGGAACTTGTGTTTATACCTCATGCTTCTTCCCCAACTAAAAAATTTACTAATTCAATCTTTAGTACATATATATCTCTATATATATACATACATATACACATACACACCATAAGTGGGTGTGTACATGACTTGTTCATCTATGACTTGCATGTCAAACATCTCATGACAAAGAGAAAACCACCAGCTCTCCAGCTTCTGAAGTGAAGCACGTCTGCAAAAAGTATTATAATGAATAACTGACTTCTGTCTTAGTGGTGCCTTCATCTTTTTATTCCTTTTTAAAATAAAGTCTGCTTTGACTGTTTTGCTATACTGTTAACAGACGGATACACTCAAAATGTTGGCAGCTATGTTCAAGACTGGATTAATATAGGTTTGTTATTTTACTAGCATATCCAAAGGCAAATATTCCTACTGGACTCCACCCTTCAGCTGTGAAGCAGGTTGTAAATCAGTCCCTTTTTTGTTGTTTTTAAAGTAGTTTAGGGGCTTTAAAATGGTATTTAACATTATTACAGTCTGCTTGAATATTGTACAATTTCTAACTATTTCTTCTTTTTTATATCCACTTTCCTGTCATTCAGAAGCTTCTAAAGAAAACAGTGCAGTCACTGCTAATGCCAAGGTGTAGCAGAAGTGCTTATACTCTTCTTGATGACTGTTCTCTCCCAAGTATTTAGGTGCCGTAATTTTTGGCTTGCTAGGAAAACCCAACATTTACAGAGGAAAGGAATGAAAGCCAGGTTTTCAGATTTTGTCTTTAAGGCTGGAATGGGTAAATTTGTCATTGTGTCTTTCCCTAGGAAAGCTCAAGTAGGTGCAGAGCAAAGGTCCTTGTCCCTTTGCTGACATCCCTAATGTATCACTAAGACTATGGAAAAAAATATTCTGCATCTGGAAATATGGAAGGAAATGGCTACTGGATCAGGAGCCAGCATTTCTGATGCTAGAACACATTCAGGCATATCCATCCAAGCACTCCATGATCTGTGAAAATTATATCCTGAAATATCCCTGTTCATGTGTTTCTATTTTGAAATTTTGATCTCTGGGTTTATTCTCTTTCCTCAGAGTCAGAGCAATGTAACCTGGGTGCTGGAGGAAACTGTTGTTTGAGCTGATCTTAGATTCTTGACTGATTCTAAAAATAGGGCCTTCCTATCCATTAAGATAAGACAGAAACTCTGGTGACATTAAGCACAGCTATAACAGCTTTGGTGTCCTGGTCTGCAAAAAAATGTCCATCCTGTCTAGCAGGGCTGTTGTGTTGGTCTGGTCCCTCAGAGCTGGGTAAGAGGTTCCAGTCTATCAGATGTCACCTCCCACCATATCCGAGCAGCTACTGTCCCAAAGGGAGAGAACAAGTGAACATATGATGTTTCAGAGCTCTTGTGGCAAAGCTTGAGTACCCTGGAAAGCAAATATGCTTCCCGCTCACCTCATTATCTTCTGATTTCATGTCCCTGGACTCTCTTGTGCTGCTTGTTTTCATTTGCTTTGCAAGGCTGCCCTTATCTGGACTCCTGCTGGATCTCATGTTCCCACTCACATCCTGCCCCTGTGCTGGGGAGGGCACATGGGATCAGTGCAGCCTGTGCTGGGAGCACTCAGCCTCACCGACGGGCCGGCATCTGTGCACAACATGCTGTGCAAACCCAAGGCTGTTGGCTGTGTCAGTAGCATGTTTAGAGTTTCCCAAATGTAAGGACTAAAAGGGGAAAAAGATTATAATTTTCAATCCCTGTAATCTAATCACTGTGTAGATTGACATCCAACCTTGCATTCATGCTCTCCCAGCACTGTGTTCACGTCCCTGCCGCCCCAGCAGCAGTGCTACAGCCTGCACACTGATCTGGGCAAGGGAACAATTCTCATCAAGGCCTGTCTTGTCTTAGGTATTTTTTTTTTCAAAATACCTTGTCTTAGGTATTCTTCTGTTTTAAGGTCATGTTAGCTTTAAGCTGGGTCAGATTTCTCATCTGACCTACTGCATAGTTTCAGGAGCACCAGCACCAGCAAGAGGGAGAAGGCAGGGCTGCTGGAGGCAAGGGAAGCATGAGCTGACACCAATCTCCCCTCCTTCTGTGAGACCTCCGTCCATGTGCTCCCAGCCTGTGTCTCCCGTCACACCAGCCGTGGTAGCGTCACCAGGACCAGCTGCTGACCTGGTGCTCAGGTTACTCAGCTGATGTGTCTGTATAGAGCCCTGTGGTCCAGCACAAGGAACTCACTGGAAATGGTTGACAGTGGACAGTTGACAGTGAGGGAGAACTGGGCTGTTTCTGTCGGGTTGACAGTGGGCCAGAACAGGTGTGGTGTGAAACTGGACCTGCATGAAGGCACGAATCAAAGCACCAGCTCAGGGTCCTCATGTCAGACACAAGCAAGCATTTAACAATTTATCTTGAGGATGGGACAGAAGCAATTTACTTAATACTTCTGCAGATACCAATCTGTGTGCTGTGGCTGGCTCCCCGCTCCCCATCCGCTGCGCACACACGCGCACAAACACACACACAATGACTTCTTTGTTGGTGTGGAAAAATGCTCCACGGGGAGCTGCACACCCCAGAATGCAGCTCTGTTTGCGTCTAGAGCCGTGATGGATCACTGTGGGGAAGCTTAAATCTCTGCAGTGCTCAGATCCCTATCAAAAATGAGGGCAGCTGGAGTACGCTCCATTTAATGTAAACTGCACGTACAGCTGGATTCCTTACCACCTTGTCAGTGCCACCCCCAACTGCCAAGGCCCGAGAGCCCCTGAGTCTACTGAAACCAAAGGGAGGTGAGCATTTTCTTTGACTTGGATGCAGGTATTTTAAAGGGAACATGGGAAATAATTAACACATAATTAACCTGTGGAACTTTCTGCCAGGAAGTATTACTGAGGCCAACTGCTCTGCAGGGTTAGGAATTTATATGAATAATAAGAGGTCCAAAGTGGAAAAGGTTTCAGCCTTCAAAGTAGGGAGGACATCATTAACCAAAGTGAGTTAAGGAGATGGTTTTCTTATGAATAAATTATTTTCTAGTGGTCTATTGTGGGATGTCTCTCATATTCCTGTGAACTCTCTGGGAATAACTAATGATGAAGACAGTAGAGCACTGGTCTGATCCACTCTGTCAAGCACCTTTGCTATTAAAATACAGTATTGCAGATGTACTCTAGACCTACTGGAGTGGCACTCACCCTGGTTCTTATTGTGCTCTGGAAAACAACTGCTTGTTCAAACAATGTAAAAAACAGTTTCTTACCTATCCCAGACCTGTTGCTCTTGTGGATTGCCATTATTTTACTGGTTCATTGTCACTTCATCTCACTGGAAAGTCGTTCATTAGAAATGAAAACATATATATGGAGGAAGACAGGCTGTTTGCAGAATGAACTACATAGAACTGTCAGAACAGATCAGACTGGAAGGCTGCCCTGCCCAGAGTGGACTTTTGCAGTGGTCTGTAGGTGTCTGAGAAAAGAACATAATCAATGGAGAAAGTGAAGAATTATCCTTTGTGGTAAACCATCTACTTGCGGCACTTCATATCTTGTGGATTCCTTGTGGAGCTTCAGGTTATGTCCCCACCACAGGGCTTAATAGACACTTAAATTTTTATTCCTTCTTGAATCCTTGTAATATTTTGGCCTTCACTACGTGCTGTAGGCAGTGTCATCTCATGTTGTCTCACCTTCTGGGTGAGAAGATGTCTCCTCTTGGTTGTTCTGAACTTGCTTGGCCCAGTCCCACAGGATGGGCAAGAGTGAGCAGTCATTCCCACAAGTTACCATCTCTTTCACCTTCTTCTTCCTGCCTCCTTGCAGCTTTCCTGTGCATCAGTTTCTGCCCATTGCCCCTTGTCCCACTGCTCAGCACCACTGAGCAGAGCCTGGATCCATCCTCTTGACAGGCCCCCTTCAGATATTTATATACTCTAATGAGGTCCCCTCCCAGCTGTCTCTTCTCAAGGCTGAACAGGCCCAAGCCTCTCAGCCTTTCCTCACAAGAGAGATACTCCTGTCTCCTCATCATCTTTGTGGTGTCTGCTGGCCCTGTTCCAGGATCTCCATGTCCCCCTTGTACTGAGGAGCCCAGAATTGGACACAGCACTCCAGATGCACCTCACCAGGGCTGAGTAAAGTTGGAAAGCTTGCAAATTGTTGTTTTGCATCCTGCAAACAGGCAATAGGTTTGACTTCCTTTTCTCCTTGACCTTGCAAGAGATCTGTTTTTGCTATCTACTTTCTCTGTAGCATTTGTGACTTTACACACTTCTATTGTATCTGCTCCTCTTAGCCACCCCAATAAACTTAATAATTTCTTTTCGAAGTACCATTTCCACTGACTGCTTCCATGTATGAAAATTCCAAATATCCTTGTCTTTCACTGCCCACCATGCACTTTTCTCCAATATTTTTTGCCTTTCCCTTTTGAGTTCTGATGCCTCCTGCTAGAGCCTGGGTAGCCGAAGAGCGTCAGGGATTCACAACACTGTGAATAGGGACACTATGATTTTACACAGTGGGACAATGAGCACTGTTGTTGTTTTCTCCTGACCCCAAGTTCAAGTTTGCTCTTTAGACCACTGTGAAACCCAGAGCTGATACTTTCAGAGGACAAACCACAATGAATCCCAGTTCTATTTCCTAAGCAGTTTTTGAGCCTGCTTAAGAAGCACAACTCCAGGAACATCTCCTTGAGACAACTCCTTGTGGGTATTTTCTCTCCACTGCACAAATGAAATGCAGTTCTTCTGAATTTTTCATAAGAATGAAACCATTTGAGCCATTTTGAGTCAGACCAGAAGTGCATCTTGGCCACAGCCCTGTCTCTCTGATAGTGGCTTGAGGAGAGAATCAGGTGTTATATTGTGGAATTTTCTGTGCGTATTTTCCATGTCTGTGGCTTGAGAATTTCTTGGCCAGGAGGTTGCATTTGTTTTTGTTCTCACAGCCATCAGGGGACCTTTCCTCTCTTCACATTCACATGGATTTTTTAATACCTTTTGTTCTAGCCATTTTTTCATCTGCAAGAGGAACTTGTCCTTATGCTTGAAGACACTTGGTGTAAGGAAAAGCAGGTTTCTGACCTTTTTTCCTAACTCCAGACTTGTTCATCTGATAGCCATAATAGCCATTGGCTATTATAAAAGTTATCTTTTCATGTGCTTTGAAAGGTATCTTTTTCTAATAGAGTCTCCTTTTCCTTTTGTCTGTCCATGTGTAGAAATCCAAAGGGGATTGCAGCTCATGAAAACTCTCCAACCCAGCCTGAAACTAGCAGCCTCAGAGCCCTTGGACATGATGGGAAGGTGCACAGATCTCCCTGGGTTACTCAGCCTTCTGCAGCCATGGCCGCAGTGTTATCAGTACCCAGCAAGCCAGATGAAAGCTGCTGCTGCTGTCTGCTCAAGTCGCAGTCACACCTCTAGGCTGCAGTATAGACACCCCCTCTGTCTGAGACTGTCACACCACATGAGTTCTTCCAGTTTTAATAAATGTGCAGTGAAATATTAAACACTGGCATATGCATTTTTTTTGGCAAAAAGAAGCAAAAGTTGGAATCTGAATTTAAAACTCTAATGCAACAAGTGGGCAGGAAGATTTATGGACTTAACAAACACATACAACTTTTGAGACATGCCTAGCAGACATCATCCTTTTAAAATGTCACAGTTCATGTAGTTGTCACTTCAAACACTGAGGAAGCTGGCACTCCCAAAGTGCTAGCAAGCTCTGATTGGACAGTAATAAGACTCAGAGATCTAAAATTAAAAACTGTCCAAGAAAATGTACAACTTCTTAAATACCTCATTTTGCATGTTTTATACCACACTCCACTTTGCAAAAAATGGTTGTCTGATCAGCTAAATAAAAATGAGATGTTTCCACTATACCTTCAGCAGAGGAAACAGAGCTGTTTGTAATGGAGCAGCTTCCATGGGGAGTGTTATGAGCCCTACTGATTGAAAAATGTCTTTTCCTATGAGGTTTGCTTGCCTTCCTCCGGCGGATGTCTAATCAGTGATGCTGAAATGTATTTTACACTGTGACCCATCTGAACATCACTGATGAATAGGATGCATTTTAGTTCTGCAGTTATCAAAAGCCTCATTTCAGTTCACAAGTCAGATAGTTTTTTCTTTCTGTTACAGCATTTTAGTAATGTCAGCTTGGAAATCTCATTGCAGCCTGTTTTGGCAAACAAGGTACACTGACATGATTGAAACCTCTGTTACAGAGACAAAGCTTTGGAAACCTGCTGCCTTTCTCCTGCTAAGAGCAGCAGACAGACACCTCTACAGAAGCAGCTTTCTCCTGGTGAAATGCATGAAATCATTTGAAAAATGAACCTTTTCTTCTGATTCTTCAGAAAGTTCAAATAAATATTAAAACCCATAATACAAGAACACTTTTTATGAATTCCAAGCAGACTTCACTCTTCAAAGAAACATGTTTGTGTTTCAGTTTGAGAACTTAAACATACAAATATTCTGGTGAGCTGAGGCAGGGGAACTCTGGAGCGAATTTATTCTATGCTAACAGAATATTCTGCTGATGCACAGCATTAAAAAAATCATAGATCAGATGTTTTAAATGTTATTTTCCATATACCTGGGTGTAGTGTTACAGCCAGCTGTCACCTCCTCATCATCCTAGAAACATTCTGGTTGTATTGGATTTTCCTGTCCTTTTCCTTAGGGTTTCCTTAGGTTAGTCAGATCAGTTCCCTCATCCAATGGCCTCAGCCCCTTGAGTCCTGCTGTGAACACAGTGAGGGACAGGTACGTGTGGCTGAGCATAAAGGAAAGAACAGTTCATGCCCTTTCAGATTCAGGCTCAAAATCACATTTTTCAGACTTCTGATGCAGATGTTGGACACTAATTAGTGCACTGACTACCTTGTTCCACTGAATTCTTTGTTTCCCTCGATGGCTCCAGTCACACTTCCAAGCCAAAGGTTTCTATTGGGTATGGAGGGATTTTGCACTTTGACTTAATTAAAGCACATAACAGAAGCACAGCTAAGTCTCATCTATAAATGTGGAACCATGCTAGAAACACATTAAGATGAACAGTTCTGTTGTAGTTTCCTCTCTTTTCTATGAAGAGTTCCTTTGGTGAGGCAAATGGAAATAAAATGGAAAGGAAAAGAAATATTCTTCCCTGTGGAGATGAAGAAAAAAATAAGCTCATTAAAATCCTAGTACTAAATAAAAAAGACAAGAAACAATCCCTGCACTGCCACCACGGGACACAGCAAAAATGAATGTTGTCTGCCAATACTGGTCAAGTTCCTTTCCTTGTCTCCCCTTCAAGAACTGAAGACACAGAAAGAACCACGATGCCAATGCACTTCTCAAGTTTACTCATCTCCATTCTTTCCTCTGCCAAACTGCCTCGCTCTTTGAAAAAGACTTTTAGTTCACAAATTTTCAAGGATTACTAGCTTGTACATGGAAGGACTGAAATAAGAGATTTTAATTAAATTCCGGACTTGTTATTGAGCTAGAGTACTGTCACAACAAACTATTTTGTTTTGGAGAATTTTGGTCTTTTTAACATGCAGCACAAATCTAAGGAGAGCAAAAAGAAACTTCAAGAAAATGAGAAAAGGAGGAATCTCCAGTCTTTGGGTTATCAGATCCTTTTTGCTCAGTTTGTAGCAGGCATATGGTGAGGTACAATGCAGTGCAGAACATTTTTGAACAATGCGATACAAATATTGGCCCAAAAGAAGTTTCGTGGATAACTTTCTTCTTGTTTGGGTGGGCAAGACTCCTTGTTTGTGACTGCAGCTGAAGTGTTACTGCCCAAAGTATGATAGCAATTTTATCAGCTGGGGACACAATGTACTCAATCACAGCTGAGCTCACAGATTTGCCTTCCCTGGAGGAGTTACCAGGAGAGTCCATCACAGGCCTTTTAACAGCTCTCCTGTATTTAGAGCCACTTTCCTCAGGCTGAGTCCCACTCTTGGATCCTTGAGAACACAGGTGTCAGAAACATGAATTCTCCATGTATGACTACATGTGCTGCATGTCCTTCCCCTTCCAGTGCATGTATATCACAAGTCTCCTGCTTCCAGCCTGGCGATTAGGTGTGTGGCTAGAGCTGACCAGCTAGTTGGGATGATTTCTTTAATTACTCCACTGGGAAGACTAAACTATTTCCCTAGCTGTGTCCAGTGAGCTGGCCATGTATTTGACACCCTCTATTTACAAGGAGATGACAAGGCAAAAAATTTGGTATAGGGTGTATTGGATGGATGGATTGTGCAGAAATTTGGAGGTGGAATAAGCAATGTATTTAAAAGAGGTACAAATGTGTAGGTTGAAACACTTAGATTAAAGGCCTATGAAAGATTAGTGTAATTTTATTTTTGTCATGTCCTAGATACCAACACAAAGTGAAATCTAAGAGTGTTTCATTGAGAGCACTTTGGTTTCCCACAGACAAAAGGGGCTTTGAAGCTAACCTGAGGTGAGAAGGGAGACTTTGGAGGGGCAGGAGGTCCCTCACATCCCAGTGAGCCTTGTGGTGTCATGAGAAGTTTCTGGAGGATCTGCAGTCTGTTCTGACAGCCCATGGGGATCTGTGTTGGCTGGGATGCTGGATAGGTCATGGAGAATGTTTGCACTGGCATGTCCTAGCACTGAGCTCTGTGCTCACATCAACCCCCACAAAGAGATGACAAAACAAGCTGCTTCTCACCAAAGCTTTGCTCTTTGGCTAAGGGAATTAATAAGAAAGACACAGAGAAGGAAGGCCAAATGTCCAGTGTGGTGTGGGCAGGCTGCACGGTGACAGCTCACCCCTGGGGTGCCACACATGTGCCTGGACAGATCTGGCAGGGGACATGGCCCCTGTTACCCTCTGTTCAGCAGTGTACATTTGTCACCCCAAGGCATTGCACATTGAGTATCTCACAAGGCTTGTATCACTTCCAAGTCCCATATGTCATGAGTGAGATGAAATACTTTTCAAAGTTTAAAAAAACCCTTTAATCCCAGGGACAGCAGCCCTGGATTTTCACATTGCTGCTATCATGTGTTTCTCTTGAGCCCAGAAAAAGTCTATGATTTCTCTGGTTTGTCCATTAAGCTGTTCCATGACCCCTTTAGTGGCCCACAACCTGCGTAGCAGTTCTTGGTCCTGCTTCACCAGGTGGAGAGGCTGTAGGTCTTGCTGGACATGCCTACTGAAATTAATACAGAAAGTCACCCACACTGTTTTGAGTTGTGAAGCTCTACCATGATAAAAAACCCCCCAGATTTATGGACAGGACATGCTTGTGTGGTGCATTGGTAATAGCTTTCTCCTTGCAAAAATTTATATTCAAAAATATAAAAATGTTGAGCTGTCAAAAAAAGTGATTGAAGCAGCAGCTAACTATTATTTTTCAGGGGAAAAAAAGTGCTCATTTGTCACTGACCATCTTCTCTTGATGTGGTTATCCCCAATTAGGCTAAAAGTGCCAGAATTACAATATAGTGTCTGCCAATTCAGCTTTACAATGGCTAGATAATTATAGAGCAAGAAAATAGTATGTCTGGAAGGGTGTTAACTGAAGAGCAAGGGGCCATGTAAATAAACTTTACAATGATATTGAAAGGCAGGAAAAAGACACTAGTAGATAATAGCATTATTGTGTGCAGGAGTTATTTACATGCAACCAGAGCTTGTCAAAAGTAATGAGAATTAAAAGAAAGTCCCTGCCCTTGGATGCCAGGCATGCCATGGAACCTCTGCTTCAAGAAAGCAAACATAGAAGCTTAATTTTCTTTCTGTGCTGCACAACTCAGAAAATTGGAAACTGCATCTTCTGACTGGGCCTAAAACATGGTCAAAGTGTCAGCTTCCAAATATCAGCTCTCCAGGCAAGTTCCTCTTCAGAGGTCAGTCAGCTCCAGAGTAAAGTGGGAAGGGGAATACGGGGCATGAGGAAGTGCTGGGTTTTTTTATAGAAGCCATGTGTTTTGGGTGGTGAGGGAACTCCAAAGAGCTGACCACAAGAGTTAGCAACACCAGGTACTGCTCCAGCCTTGCCTTCATCATCAAATAGTGCTTACAGGAAGGTTAGACAAAACTTCCATTGATTTCCAAGGTTTTCATCAGACACATTTGTGGCTTCAGAAGGTTGCCATCCTCTTTTACGTATAAGAATTACTAAATAGCAGCACAAAATCCTGCATCTTTCACCCACTTAAACTAACAGCTTCTGCAAGCCATTTGTAGATCTTGTCTATATCTAAGCCTGCTCTGTCTACTTCCTGAAGTGGTTTAACCTCTCTCTGAACAAACACAAGGTTTCTCTGCTATGACCTATCTTGACCAGAAGCTGTGGTTAGTGCAGCTCTATTAATTATTTGAAATGTAGATTAGTACAGATACCACACTCTGCTAACACAACCCCATTGCTTTTAGCCTGCTCTGAGCATGACCAGAGTAAGGCAATGTTTGCCTGGAAAACACTGTGTAAATGTTCTTTTCCTTAAACTAAAAGGAAGGCTTGTACAGGGTCCAGCAGAAGGTCCTGCTCTGAGACAAGGTCTTTGATCTACGCTGAAAAATAAAAAAGAATCTTACCCATAGCTAATAAATATCTTCAGGATTTGGCCCATAGAAATGATAAATGGGATAGGTCTGTCAGATTATGAAGTATACATAAGATTTCTCAATTTTTTTCTAACTGTGGCTGTACATTAATGGAGACAT
The DNA here is from genome assembly GCA_026261815.1 of Monarcha castaneiventris obscurior. NCBI lineage: Eukaryota > Metazoa > Chordata > Aves > Passeriformes > Monarchidae > Monarcha > Monarcha castaneiventris. Next base: position 14,851,486 of record JAMPIT010000894.1, read on the forward strand.
GATGTCAGAAACTACCCCATATAATGATATCCAGTATATTGCATAATGCCCCACTTTGTTGGAAGGGGAAAAAAAAAGAAAGCCTGAACTCTCAATATTCCTTAACCTTTGAATGAAGAAATGTAAACTTTTAGATGTCATGGTGACACAGAAAACTTTAGAACTGGAAGCAAACTCATTATTCAGGGTTGAAGAGCAGGAGAGCAGGCAGCAGTTGCCCTGCATTTTTAAGCAAATCAAACACACAGGTTATTTTTAAGTCACTGTCCCAATTTTGTTAAGATTCATTGCTGTTCCTGCACAGGAAGGATGCATCCCACTGCCTATTCCCCTCTCCCTGGAATCCCATTATGTCTCTGTAATTTTCCAGCAAACACTGTGACATGAGGGAAGTAAGGAAAGTAATTTTGCTCCCCATTTCACTTCTTCTCTGGTTTTTTGTTTTTTTTTTTTAATGCAGTGTAGCATCTGGGAATAAGAGGGGAGAAGAAGTTGTGTCAGGAGCCATCAGATGACCCCCAGTCTGCCAGTGGCCAGCACAATGTATACTGGTTGGAATCTCACCTAGAGATGCCTCAGTAGCTGTGTTCAACATCCTGAGTGAGAAAAGCTCTGCCACTCTCCTTAAGAGTCATTTCCCTGCTGAGTAAGTCTCATACTGACAGTTTGGAGGAAAATTGCAGTTACCCAATTCATCCCATTAAGAGCTGCTTTCCATCAAAGCAGTCATTGCTCAGCTGTAACCAAGGCTGCTGTTTGCATTGCTGGTGGAATGCTGCCTGCAAGTGTTTGCAGTGGGGTGGCAGTGAAATGACTGACTGGATCACCTAGTTCAACCTAGGGAGTACTTTCACCACCCTTCCCACTGTCCCAGCCATCTTCCCGCTGCTCCCCACAGTTCTACCCAATCTCCTCTCAGTTCTTGCCCTCAGCTGTGGTGCCAAGGCTGCCTGTATGGCCTCTTTGATCTTGAAGAGAGTTAATTGTTGCAGAAAACTGAAAGAGAGTAGATTTAAATCAGATATTAGGAAGAAATTCTTCGCTATGAGGGTGGTGAGGCACTGGCACAGGTTGCCCAGAGAAGCTGTGGGTGCCCCATCCCTGGGAGTGTTCAAGGCCAGGTTGTACAGGGCTTGGAGCAACCTGGGATAGTGGAAACTGTCCCTGCCCATGGCAGGGAGGTTGGAACTAGATGATCTCAAAAGTCCCTTCCAACCCAAACTAATACATGATTCCATGATAAGAGCAAAGTTCGAACACGAGTTTCCACCTGGGGAGTGTACAAATACAGCCTACCACAGCTGTGCTGCACTGAATGCCTTCCAGCCTTTCCCTCTAATCAGGTTTCAGATCTCTACCTAGGGATACGTAAATACTTCTGAATCTGGCTTTAAGTGATGAAAGTGCCTCAAATCCATGTATTTTCTCTGAAACAGGCTATATTCTTCCCAACTCCCTCATGCTGAAGCTCCCATGCTGTCCCATGAAGGCACTCTTCCAGTATTTCATGCGCCCTCCCCAGCTGCACTCTCTCCCTCTGCCCCTGTGTTGCTCTGTGCATCACCCAGCAGCAAGGACAAGCAGCAGTGCAGGGGACTGTACCCTCCAGCCCCACACACAGCATCTCTCCAGGTGGCCCCCTAAATCTCAAGTAAAGCAGGACCATTCCGCCATGGGGGTCATCTTCTCTCCTCCTACTTTCCTGTTGCCTCTTTGTCCCTTGTCTGCCCGTGGCTGGGGCTGGAGCCTCCTCCCAGCCTTGCATTGGTGGGGTACCTCTCTCGGTGTGCTTTATGGTGGGAGACCTTGAACACTGTACAGCAGTGCATGTTGTTCCTGGCAGTTTCATGCAGCTGTGAGCTGTGTAAGGCTAGAGGAGTGCCCAGAGCTCAGAAACATCATTTGAGGTAACTGCGGGACTGGGATGAGCCAAGGTCTCAGAGATTTCATTGATACTTCCTGGTGATGCACCCAGCAACTAAGTAGTCCTTTTCAGGGACTGTCCTTCAAGAGATTTGTACTGCTTCTATACCTTTCAAAAGCTGACTATATTTTGCATTAAAATGGAAAAAACACTTACCTGGATCTCAGCTGCTAAATCTTCTTGGCCTGGCATCTTACTCAGATGTCTGAACTCTTCCTTCCCTTCTCAACCACCCTCACATGACCTGGAGGAGTCAGGCATATGGGCACTATAAAACAATCCCCTTGGGAGTCTGTCTACTTTTCCAGGCACTTAAACACTTATGAGACTCTGGCCTGTTGGCACCTTAACAAGCTGTATCTCTTCATATTTCATCTCTTTCCAGGGGCACACAGTGTTTGGGAGAACTGAAGATGGTGTCTCTGCAAGTTTTCTAACCAAACAGGCTGGTTACCAAACATACTGAATAGCTACGAGAAAATTAGCAACCTAAGAGTACAGCTCCTTTATGGCCTTTTAATGTGTCCTTTCATTTCCATTCATTTGGAAAGAACCTCACTAAATGGCAAAAATAAGTACCTGTGGAGTCACCGGGCCAAACACATTCCTGATGTAAGGCCAATGAAGGTACACTTGGGACAAGTTTAGCTCAGTGGATTTAGGTATGCCTCTGTTTTCCATGTCAAAGCTGATAGAAAACACATCCCAATACGTTCACACCATCCATGAAATGAATCCATGTTTCATGTTGTTTAAATCTGAAGACATAATACACGTTTTGTATTTCTTGTCAGATAGCTCTATCAACCCTCACTGTTAACTCACCCATGAAAGTTGAGGTAGCTGTCCTTTTAGGATTTCTGCCTCTTCAGGCATGCCTCAGTGAATGGAACAGAGCCAGGGCAGGGGGATAAATGCACCTTCCTTCCCAGAGGGGAAGGAATTGAATCCTTTGTGGAAAAGGTTTCAAAACCTTCAAAGCATCTGAGCCTCCATCCTGTGCCCCCCTGTGGAAGGGAGCACAGGGGCCACAGAGAATGGGGAATGCACTGGAGCAGGACTGACAACGACTTGTATTATAGACTGATTTTGTCTGCCTTTGGGCTAAGCACTTGACACAAAAGCAGATTGCAGTTGCCTTTCTGTCCCCTCCTTATCATACCACCCCTCTGTTGTGAGCCCAGTGTGTTTAATCCCGAGGATGCATCCCAAAATATTTAGCTCATTTTGTACGTATTACCTTCAAGTAATCATACACCACTGAGTCATATATCATGGGATTAACAATCCTACATATGGTATAAACAGAACCTAAATAAAATCCCAGAAAAAGGATATTGCCTTTTAAATAAGTCCTGACAGCTGTGGAAAATATTATGCCCCAATACAACCCTCCCATACGACATACATTAATATGAAGAGAACCCCAAACTGTTCCTCTGGATATTTTGTAAGGTTTTATTTTATTGTGGATTGGACATATTGAAGTAAGACTATAATCTTATTGTGCTCTGACCTGTGCTTTTACTGCACTGTATAAACAGCAGTTACTATGTTAGATGGAGAAATGTTTACAGAAAGAAGAAATAAAAACAAACGGATTTATTGTGTTGCAGAAATTTGAAACAGGGCCGAAAGGCTGCCCATGTGTTTTGTGCTTGTAAGACCTTTCCCTGATGGAAACAGACAGCTTAAACATGACAGAAGCACAGCGAGGTCCTGTGCTATCAAGAATAAAATGCAATATCCGCACAGCACTGACTCTTTCCAGCCAGCCTCGCCTGCAATCAAAGACCTTGATATGGCTCTTGCTGTTGTCTGTTCACATACAGCAGGTTTGGGATCCCATTTTTCTAATAGATTTTGAAATTGTTTTTAAGTGCTAGTGAAAAGTGCCAGATTGACAGCTCTGGAGTCTGGAGCCTCTTTTTAACCACAGAAGGAGTGCAGCATGGGAAATGGCAAAACAAACTTCCTTCCCCAGCCTGATCCACACCCCATCAGTGCCAAAGAGGAGGGAAGCACAGTGGGCTATCCTTCTCCATAGGCTTCTCCAACGTCTTAAAGCACTCAGGGCAAGCAGGCATCTGCCTTTATGGGCTGCAGGTTAAGAAATCACCCAAGGCACCCATAAAACCAGTCCACATATACAAACCACTGGGGACAGCGAGTCTGTGTTTTGGGAAAGTAATTCTCTCCTCCTCTCTTTCAAAAGCTGACTTTTTCTCAAGACAAAGATCATTAGAGAAAAGTGGACTTTTTCACATCATGATTTGACTTCTTTTTTTTGTTGACGTTTTTACTGACAAGCGTATCAAGATCAATGCCAGCATGATCATTTAGATTTTTCATTTTTCCAAATCATGTGTTTCTGAAAGAAAAGAATGCTAATAAATATGTCAGTGATATCCTTGATAAGAAGATTGATTAAAAACACCATATGCAAAATCTTCAGCTATAAAACACAGAGGAGAAACATTGGCCTGTTTTCAGACCTACTAAATGGAAACAATTTTGAAATTTTTTAGGAATTTTCTGTTTCACATTTCAACCAGTCTTGTGATCTTCCAAGTCAAGTCTCCATAGACTGTTCAAAAAGGAAAAAAAGTTTCCTAAAATGAAATCCTGGCCCTATTGAAGTAATCTGCAAAGCTCTAGTTGAATTCAACCCAGCTAGAATTTCACCCCTTATTTGTACACTGAGCAAATCTGATCTGGACTTGGTAACACATAATAAACATGGGACCCTAAGATGCCATTTTTAGTCACTTTTCGGGAGAGAGCTGTGCTTTAATTTATTTTGTCAAGTGTTTCCACTTAGGTTTGTCCTATTAATGCTTCTGTTACCCGCTGCACAGTAAGGTTATACCTCACATAAGTTCTTCTCCCTGAATAGTTGTGGTACTTTTGCAAATGTTACTCTCTTTAATATGTGATTTCAGAATAATGAGTGCTTGTCAAACTGATTTCTTGCTGTCTGAAAAGAGTTGGACATGTTAAGCAATTTGCACTAGCAAACAGGCATGGTGTAACTTAAAATGGCAGTCGCCCTGCAGAAGAGGCTGAATTATCCAGGGTTCCTTCCCAATAATCAGATGTCAGCTCTTTGGCCACTAAAAGGATGCTTCAGAATCTGTGATACAGTTGAATCCTGTCTCCTTCAGGACCCCATTGCAAAATGTCTGCGTATAAATGAAAAAATTAATTTCTGAGATCAACTGTACATCAGATAAAACCCTGAAAAATTCCATCAGCCACCAAGAATGACAAGAAAGGTGACACACATCCTTTCACCTTCACAGGAGAGGAAATCATAGTCCATGTGCTGTTCTTGATAACTTCAAGAATAGTTAATAAGATTAAATGAACCAGGAATGTAAAGGGATTATCAAGAAAAAGAAATTACACAGTTTCCTGATTTTTTTTCTCTTTCATCAGTGAACAGCACAAATCTTCCCCTTACAAAGACCTTCTTGAGAAGCTAGAGACTAGATGTTCTGAAAAAAGCTCACTGATAAATACCACTTTTTGGGTGGAAAATTTTGCTAAGTAATAAATAAACAGTTGTATAAAAAATAGTTTTTCTAAAGCTAAAACCATTCAGATTTCTGTGACTAATCCCTTGGTTGGTCCAGGGCTGGGTCAAGTATTGGCTGACCCTGCCATGCTCCAGCTCCATTCACCCTCCCAGCAGTGCAAGGTTCCAATATCTCACTTTTCAGGCTGTGAGTTCTCAGCCCCTCAGCTTATGGTAGTTTTACTTATGGAAGTGATGTCACTATATCACATTAAATGTTGAAAGAAGAAGATGTCAAGAAATTATCATATTGGCATAGAATCCTAGGTTTTCGAGGAAAGGAAAGATTTTTCTAGTATATTTATATATATATATGTAATTAAAATGGCCATTTGAAATTGCCTGGGGAAGCCATAGGGAGATGTTTAACTCACTGAATGCAGGTGATGGTAGGAAAATAAACATTAATTACACAGCCTTGTGAATTAAGTGTATTTTAGACTCATGGGAAACAGGGCTGGGAACAAATTCAAAAAGTTAGTTATTCCAACTTTCTCTGCTGAGGTGGGAACAACTTCATGTGTTGTATGGGGTCTAATCTGCATGTTCCTATGTAGGTGAAGGGTTTGAAGTGATTGGAAGTGTGTGACCTATGCACATGGTCATCTGTCCTTGCTTTCAGACAGCAGAGCTCACGCGTTGCTGTGATGCAGGCAGGAATCAAGTGATTCACCTTGATGCTGAAAAAGCTTCCTCAGCCCAGCACTGAGAGTACTTTGCAACTCCATTTCTTGCAGGTCTGTTACAGGACCATGACTGAGAAATGTTCAGAATTGTATGAGCTGATAAGGTCTTCAAAACCTGCTTTATAGCAAAAATGGAAAGCAGTGCAACCTCTTTATTTTGTCAGACAGAAACTGGGCACAAGAAACAAGAGCTCACTGCTGCTCAGAAGGATAGCGTGGGTGCCTGCCCTCTCCTCTGGGGGCCAGCTGCACACCCAGAATCCATTAGGGGGAGAAGATTTTGGCTATCAGATAGGTCTTGATTTTATCAGTGCAAAGGGAATACAAATCAGTGTCTGCAAAGGGAAACTTTAGAAGGCAGCGATGTTTTCTTCACAAAAAGAGGCCAGCTACCTCTGACTGCTGGAACAACTTCTCCAAAGCTGTAGGACATTACCCAAACTGGAGATCTCTGTTAACATTTTCCAGCTCAGCCAAAGGGGTTTTTCTTGGTTCAGGAATTGCTTCTTGGTCTTTGTTGTTTTATGGCCTTTGTTATATCAAAAGTCAGACTAGATAATCATAGCAGCTCTTTTCAGCCACCAGAACTCTGCATCTATTATACAATTTTAGGAAATCCCAGCCCTGGCTCCAGGAGTTACATGTGGTCCTGGTGGAAGTCAGTGGAGGATATTGCCTGTTGAGGTATGTGCACTCCCTGTACAAAGAGGTACTGTGCACAAACAGGAAGATAAGTGAGCAATTGTGTGAGTATGTGAATGAAACAAGATGATGCACTACAGAGAGAACGATAAAATGAATCTCTGTGTAAAACCAGCCATCTAATGGAAAAAGCAAGAACAGATGGTGAAACAACTCCTAAACAAGCTGTTGCTTTAGACTCTGCCCATCCACAAACAAGTTGCAAGAATTTCTGGTCCATGGTCCAGTGATTAAAGAGATGAAATTCAAAGGAAAAAGTGGGGGAACAAAAGAGGGGGAAAAAGAATGCATAAAACCCCAACCCAGTTTAAGTTTCATAGTGAAATATCAAAGCAATATTGAAACATAGGAATACCGAATACCAATACTTTATTTTTATGTTTTGCATTTACTGAATCAGTTTCAATTGTATGAAGCTCTCTGCCCTTAAGCCCTGTGATATAAATTTTATTGGATTTAAAGGAAACAGATTGGGAATCTGGGACAGAAATATATATATATTTTATCAGTGCCGATTTTATGGTTTTGCCAGAGGAAGCTTCAAAACCATTTGATGTGCTGCTTATTTAGTACCAGTAACATATTCAAGAATTGAGGATGGGAAGAAAGAGAGAGGTAGGGGAAGGAAGAGAGATCTGTGCAAAGAACAAGTAATGTTCTTCCCCTGGAACCAATAAAGCAATCAGAGGCTGCAAGTGTGCCTGGGGACATGTGAGTGAGAGGGTGAGGGAGGTGGAGGTGGTGAAGAGAAGGAGTTCTAGCTGCCTGCAAGGCCAAGTAAGGTTTCCATCTAATTTTTTCTGTGTCAATCTGAGTGTTAATGCCCTAACCTCATCATTGGACAGTCAGCTGAGGTGACAGTGGCCATTAACACCCAGTTGCCACAAGCCTGCTGGCAGAAGGGCAACCAGATGCCCCTTAGTGGGTGCTGCCCAGGAGGTTTTATCCTTCATGCCCAGGAATGACTGTCTAGCACCTTCCCTGCTACCAGCAGCTTCCAAACCCCTGGGGACACAGTGGCACTTAAGGGTGCCTCAGCTAATGTTTGAGCTGTTTATTCCTGCCTCACAGCTGGTTATCAAAAGGGAAGAGAAGCAGTACAACACTGCATCTCTGGCTCAAGCTTTGCTCTCCACTTGTATGGAAATTGGCCTTAAGCCACCCTGGAGCATGTCCAGAAGAAGTCCTGGGTACTAAAAGGGGGCTGGTCCCTCTCTTTGCCTCCTAAATATATCCCGAGTCTCTGAAGAAGAGGAGCCTGAGGCACCTCTCCAGTTTTCAGGAAAAACGTGAGTGTTAAATTGAAGCCTGCTACCATTTGCAACAGTGGCAGTGATCTGGTCCTCTGTTAACAGTCTTTGTCACCATGGTGGAGAGGATGTGTGTTTGTGATACATTCACATTTTCCAAAGGTTGTCTGTCTGTCACCTCCACTTCTACCTCCCCCTGAGGCCTTCCAGCTGGGATGATGGCTGTACCACTGGAGGACTTTGACTGCAGCTTTCTCAACTTAAAAAAAAGTAAAATCCCATTCCCTGCAGAAATATGCTTTATTGAGAGGATGAACAGGTCATTGGTCATAATTCTTCATTCTGCCTACTTCAGCTGAGCCAGCTGATGGTGATGACCTAGATAGCTAAGCCTCCCCATAGCAGGGGTCATCAGTTGGGATGTTAAGCAGGAGAGGGATCTAGTCCCTACTTTACTCTTTCAACTCTTTCGTGTGAGAAGGTAGAGGAGAGAAAACGCCTTCCTGGAGAATGTAAGAAAATGTGGACAGGTGTGTAGAAGGTAGGGGAAGAGCTAATATTTCCCAGTGGTTTGGACTATACTGCTGTTTTCTGGCCATGGGAAACCTGAGGAAGCCACAAGCTCCTGGACTTCCGTAGATGGGGTAGGTATGGGCAAGAAGATGAAGTCTGTAGTGATGTTCGTGTCAGCTGTTATCTTGGACACAGAGGAATTCAGATGTCTCCATCATCACTGGTTGAGTAAAGGACCACAAATGGACCACCCTAGCACAGGATAGGAGAAATGGGGTTGCTCCTGAGGAGAGGAAGCTACAAGAGGTAGATGAAACTAAATGCAAAATGGTATCAAACTGCATTTCTTGAAACATGTAGGGCTGGATATTTAGTTCTGGTGGTCAGTGACAAGTCTTCTTCAGCCACAAGTAGCTCTGTGTTTCCTGAGTATCCCTAGAGCTGCTCCAGTCACAGGGGGGAAATGGGAAGGTAGAATAGCTATTGGAAAATGAAAACTATGGAGTTGTGTTCGTGGAGTTACTCAAAAATATTCCAAAAGTTGTGCCAGAAGAGGTAGGACCAGGCAGTTAAATTGTCTGACATCAATGGGCAGTCACACAGCTCTGAAATGTAAGGTTAATATCTGAAGTGCCTTAAATTCACCAAAATGACTATTTCTATAAACATACATATTGCAGAGTAATCTGATTTATTTGGGCATTGGTCATGGCAAGTGTTTACAAATGTCTGTTTATGCTGCCATCACTAGGTACTGTTTTAAGTCACTCTGCCCTCAGAGTTTACACTCACCCTTACGCCAATGTGTCATCGTTTCCTTCTCACTAAATTTTATGTGTGTAATGTCTCTAATAAGAGATAGTCCCAGCAAAGAATTTCTAGAAAAATATTTTTCTTAAAACAAGTCCTGAGTTCACTTCAGCTGTGTTTGTCTTCTTTGACTATTGTAGAGAGGAACTTTGCTAACAGTGATGTTTTTAGGAGAAAAAGAGTGCTGAGCAGACACTAGAAAATATCAACAGAAAGCAAACTGTGTGGAAGGGTTCATTAACACCTATCCTTTGGTAACCCAAACAGAGGTAGTAAAAGTAATGTGTTCAAGAAATTTAATGTTGGATATTTTTAATAGCTTACTAGAAATATTTTTGGACCTGTTTTTTTTCTGAGAAAAAATTTAGATTTTTAAAAATTCTTCCTCCTTCTTCAAAGAAGCCTATAATAACCAAGAAATAGTTCTCTGGGCTTTCTTTCTGGGCTTTCTTTCCTCGTTCCTCCTTCGCATAAAGTGTTTAAAAATCCAAAGGAATCCTCATGAAATTCTGTTTAGAACCTGAAAATCCAGTGACCAAGAGTTACAACAATTTGTCTGAATAAACATATCAAGTAAAAAAAATACATTTTTTAGTTATCTGACTTAAGAACTAAATGCATTTGGTGGAATGATCTGGAACAAAAATAGAAGGGTAACTTCAAGTGTTATTAGTGGGATTTCTCAAAATCCCACTGAACATACCCCACAGGTATCATGACAATGTAGAGCCAGAATAAAATATTAATGTTTTCCAGTGACAAAATATTTTACTTTCTTTAATTTAATTCACTGGGCTCAGAAAAGATGGTTATTCCTATCCAGCATGGAAAATGTCATCCTGTGGTAGAGAAGGGCTAACCATAATGCTAGTAATACTGGACAGAAAAAACAATCATCCATGTGGCTGCTGAAAGAAAACAACTGTAGCACCAAAAAAAATCTTTGCTATTGAATTACAGTGTGTACTAAAACTTACACTATGAAACAGACTTTCTTGTGCATAATCTCGATTAATAAAATGGTTGAAGGGTTTGAATATTTTCTAACTGATGGCTCTGACAAGTTAAGGCTAAATATACATTGCAGCAACCACTGTTGCATATACGTTTCATGCACAAATGGAGAAAATAACATGTTGACTGTAATTTCGTAAGACCAGAGGGATCAGTCTCAGATTCGTATCTTAAGATAAAATGGTGCAATTACCATTGCAGTCCATCTTTCTGGAATATCTTCAATCAAAGAAAAGTCAACCATAATTGTGGATTTCAGTGGAATATAGATGTAGCAAAAATGTTTCAGACCACTGTGATTACATCATCTGCATCCTGACGATCCCGTGCCATTCACTCCCAAGCCCAGCACAGCCACAGCTTGCTCGGTGCACTGTAAAGACCAGTGATACTGTACAGATGAAGAGAAAACAAACAAAACCCAGTCAGGGCTTATAGGGATTAGTGTGCCAACATATGCAGATTTTCCAGCATTCTCAGGGAATGCCTGTGAGGCTCAGGGGTCTTGACCATGGTCCCACCCAGGAAGCTTTGCCCCTGGTGGGTGGTGGAGGAGCCTGGACTGGACTGATGCAATTGCCCATCAGTGGGTCCCTCTAATAAGACCATGAGGCCAGAGGACACTGCCTCTTCCCATGATCAGTGACTTCTCTTTGTGATTTCTTATCCTTGGGGTGCAAAGCAAATGAAAACAGACCTTATAAATTAATTCCCATGTCAGTACGGCAGGGCTAAGGCACTCCTTCCCTTGTTCCCACTCCTGCAGTGTGGATGGACCTCACTGGGATGTTCTTGTTCTGACACCTCCTGCCACAAACTTCTGCCTGCTTCGAGGCACAGACAGTTGGGCCTGTTGTCTGCAGGACTATCAGCTTCGTGATGGATGGCAGGGAAATGAAAGGCAAGGAGATGGTGGGGAACAAAGGAGACAACAAGAAGGATCCCCTAACATATTTCTACCCTGAGTTCTTGGTTTCTTTTCCATCCCTCAAGGTGCTGTGCATCCATTGTGTATCCTGCTTCTCAGCCACAATAGACCAATGTGACATGTCACATATGGTGCCACAAACACCTTTTATTTAATCCACCTTGAAAAAAATGCAGTGCCACAGTCATCTCACAGACTTATGCAAGTTATAATAATCACTGTTTTAATTTTTCCCACAACTTTGAGGCTTAATAGCTTTAAAATCTTACAAGTTGTAAAAACAATTAAAGCAATAATTTTAAAAATAAGCAGAATGGGACCTTCAAAAGAATGTGAACCTTTAACACTTCATGGTTAAATAAGGGCCTTGTAACACAGTCACTTGAAGGCCAGCCCTGAGAAAACGCAGAAGCATCCTGTGAATTTGTTGATGCTAGTTCAGACAGACTGTTTATTTTCATGATTTCATGGAAGAATTTTAATTTAATGAGTGTTTTATACACTAATGTAAAGCATAGTTTCAACCCTATAATTATAGTGTCAAAATATTTCTGCTTAAACAGCAGCAGCTGACTACAGAAATGTGATTTACATCTGAATTGTATCAGGGGGACACTGCTAAAAATAATCAGCATGTGCCTTTTAATTGAATAAAAAAATTAACAAAGAATATCAATGTATCTCTCAGCCTAAGTCTTTCTGCCTTTCATATAAACACTTTTCTTATTTGCTTATTGACTTTTCAGGGCTAGGGTTTCCAGAAAAAGTATAGGGACAGAATGGCCATGTGTCATTTTGCCCACCCGTTTCTCCCTACTGCACACACAGCGATGGGAAATTGCATGAGCAAATTGTCAGTTCCTGTCATTGAGAGCCTACATTTTTTGAAAATCTCACCATTAATCTTTCAGCTCAGTTTTAAAATAACCAACTGCCATCATGAAACAGGTTTCTCATGCTGCTTAAGGCTGTCAGCAGGTTTTGACCAGTTCAAGCCACATTTTGCTCTTGGAATGGGGTTAGAAATCTTTTTGTAGTTGATGCTGCTGGAGAATTCAACTTTTGAGGTAATGCCTAGGGCAGCTTCAGATGGGAGAAATCTTGGTTGTGTGTTCCCAATCTCTTCGCACCACTGCTCCACCAGAGATGGGAACACAGCCCTGCAGCAGTGCCCTGGTCTTTGTCTAGCCCTTACCCGTTGTAAAGCAGGATTATTCTCTGTTTGTCTTACAGTACCTTCTAGAGGCCCCAGGTGAAATGGCACGCCGTTGTGCTGGATGCTTCCTGCACTTCCAAGGGATGGAGAGTCTCTTACTCAGAGAAGCTACAATCTACAGGCCAAGGAACACAGAGGAAGGACCTTTATCCTTATTTTGGAAACAAAGGACTGATGTTGAGTCTGTATCTACATCTATTGTGGGTGGACAGGCATGGGGTTCTTCAGAACTTATTCCTCTGCCACATGCTGGCTCCCTACTGCAGAATGCCAGCAAACCCCATCTGAAATGTTCTGTGTTCACAGGCCCCACTGAAGAAAGGGAGAAGCAGTGAGGGCGCCACGGGCTGTGTCTGCAGTCAGGTCAGCAATGCAAACCTGGGAGCACATCATAGTGGAGACCTGCCCTCCAATCTAGAAAACTTCCAGAATTATGTGACTTTCAAACACAACCAGGAAATCTATGATGAAGCAACAGATATCTTCCCAAGATGTTTTGTTTCATTTATGCAGGAGAATTTGGAAGAGAAGCTGATGATGTCAGCTCACAGGCACAAGCAGGCCTGCGGTGGTCTTGTCTTTGACAGGCGCAATAGCCTGCTCCTCCTCTTCTGCGCTGCCTGAGCTTTTGTGGGTTTAGGTTAAGCAAATCTGTCCTTCCTCTTGTGCTCAGAAAGGGTTTGAGACAGTCAGCTAGGCTGCAGGAGGTCCTCACTCTTTTCTCTCAGCCTTCAGGTTTAGACCATCTCCTTTGCCCACGGCAGTGCTTACAACGAGCACTTTCTTTTCCAGCCAGGTCAGCCTCAGCAGACCACTCCAGCAATCACACAGCTGGTGTCAGCAGCCCAGGGGTTAACAAGCAGCAGCACAATGCAGGCCCTGAGAGCTACTGATATCTCCATGGCACAGACTGAGTTTCGAACACTGTCAAAATCAGCTTTGTGCTCTTTAGTTGCTATTTCCTAGCCTAAGAAGGTATGATTATGGCCTGGTACAACCGGTATGTGATCATGAATGCATCGGTAAGTTAGAAGGAAGTTTCTATTATGTTTCTATTAAATTGTATAAACACTGCATATGTGCATTTCATACTGCATATGGGCATTGTGTGCTTCCACACACACATCTATATGTGTGCTTCCCTTATTTGAGGAAGCATGAATTTGGAGTCCTCTAGAATTCAAGGCTTGATCCTGATTCTTGTCAATGTGCTGGCTTTAGTTCATTTTCTTCCTGGAGCACCAGATGCTCTCTGATGCCAGCAACGTGATGTGAAATGTTTTTCACAGGGTGAGATCCTGAAGTTCTGCCTTTCCTGACACTAGGATCAATGTATGGATGAATCTGCTGTTTGTATGAATTTCAATGTCTCTGCGGGAACTGCATACACTCTTTTTATTTTATACTGAGATTCCACTAAATTGTCCTTTGGATTTATTTCAAAGAAGGAAAAGGGGGGGGGGGGAAGGCGGTAAAGATTGCTCTTCTTATGCTTTAGTTGTTTTTTTAACTCAATTATATTTTGACAATTCTGTATGAAACTTTGGAGTATGTCTTTGTTTAAGCAGTATATCTTCCATAGGAATAGTCAGTTAAATGTATATGGGTAGTTTCAGGAATAACAAGCTTTGACAAGGGCATTTAGCGGTTGTAATTCAAATCTAATTCAGAACATCTTAGCGCTGGACCTGTCAAATACTTGAAATGCACTGTAGCTGCAAAACCAAAGGATATGGTCCCAGTCGTGCTCTGTGTGGCATCAAGCTGATGTGTCAACAAGAGCAGTTACAATTACAGGTTCTTTCAAGCATACTAAACTAATTTACAGTACTCTGAAAATGTGGGAAAAGGCCTTGCTAGCATAAAGGTATATGGGACTTTTAGACTGCAAAGGCAAGGCAAGTGGTATGGCCATTTCATTCAGGAGTTTAAATATCATGTAGTTTCAGTACCACCTTTGGGGGGTTACATTTGTAACTAGATATTCTGTAGATAATAATAGATTTGCCTTGCAGCCATCAAATACCCTTGTCAAATCCCATTAGAATCACATTGTACGTTTATTTGAAACCTCAGTCTAAAATTCATGCATCTGCTAAGTGAGGATGGGGCCCTATTTGCACTGGCACTGACTGGTCCTTTCAGTTTGTCTCCCTTGTTTACCTGATAAACACCATTTCCACTGGCTGCAAAATGCTTAGGCTTCTGCTTACACGGATTAGAAAACTTAGTGCAAAGGGAGAGGTTTTCCCAGAAGCAGATCTGATCCAAGGATGTCCCACAAAAAACAAGACAGAATTACAGTAACCAACATGTAATTTTAACATCACGATATAAAAAGACTTGATTTTAAAGTGCACCAGTGATTTAAAGCAGCTGCACACATTTAGAGGGCATTGCTTTAATGTGCACACAAAGGCTAATGGAAGCTTTTACAAATGAAAAAAAAATCAGGTTTTATGATTTATCTACTTTTTATGCACAACATTATAGGCCTTCCCCCCAGGGACTCATAAATGTGATTTTTACTTCCCAAATTACAAAGCTAGTCAATTATTTGGGAATGAGTCATTCATTCAAAAGTGTCTGTAACAGGATGTGTTAACCATCAGGAAATTTTACACCAATTGGAATTATAAACACCAGGGTAAAAAAATCTCTTGGCCAACCAGCTATGTCTATTTGTGAAACCTTGAGCGAGTAGCGCAGTGTAACTTATGCTGGAGGAGTTCTGAGAAGCTGACTTGGAGGGGAGAAAGGGGTGGGGATTTTTTTTTTCCCTTTTCCTTTTGATTGTATAAAATGTGTTTATTTTATTTTGAAATAATATAGTTAGCAAGTCTGCAGCAACTTGCAGTCAAGGCTCCTAAAGCACCTTATAAACCTCAGCCGATTAAGCCTTGCAGCCATGTACAGGGTAAGGATCTATTAGCCCCATTTTATGGAATGAGAAGCTGAGGGCTGGAGGTGCTGCTGGTGGGAGACACAGAGGCGTTTCCTTTGGTGACCAAAACCGCTCCTTCCCCACCACAACTCCATCAAGGCCAACAGGAACCAAAGGAGCTGTTTTTAATTTGCATCTGCTTCCCTGTATATCTGGCTGTTCTGCCCCAAAGACTTGCACTGGCCCATCCAGAAGTCCTCCCTGGGGGTAACTGCAAGCCCCAAGCATGGCTGTGACTGATGACTCCTGCCTAAACTGATTCTCATAGAGTCATAGAATATGCCAGCTTGGAGGGGACACATCAGGATCATCAAGTCCAACCCCTGGCCCTGCACAGGGCTCCCCAGGAATCCCACCATGTGCCTGAAGGCAGTGTCCAAATGCTTCTTGAACTCAGTGTTGCCAAAAGCTGTATTGTTGAAACATCAAATTGTTCTTTTGGCCACTGTGAACTCCTACTGCACCCTAGGCCAAAATTAGGAAATCTCTGGGGATCTTCATTAGTCACTAGTTCTCCAAAGAGAGCAGCAGTCAGGGAGGAAAGAGGAGAAGCACCTATGAATAGATAAGTATGTCTCTGCTGATATTTCCTCTGCTCCCTCTGGATGCAGAGGCAGCCTACTAATTCCCTCCTCATCAGTGCTGCATCTCTTTTCTGGGGAAGACATTCAATCTTTGTCCTTGAAAAACAAAATTCATACAGGCACTTGTGAGTAGGTGAACGAAAAGTGAAGGGTGGAAAACAAGGAATAGTGTATTTATAGTGCTACTATTTCTAAAGTATCTTTAGGACATAAATGGTTATTTCCCTCTTTTTTTTCTAAAGGAATTTGAATGTTGTAAATACCTTCAGTAATGGAAATATTTGCCCTGGTTCAGCACAGTTTCCCTGCTTTTGTGTCATCCTGGATTTTTCAAAAAAACTTCCAAAAATACATTTTATATACAAAGCAGATTCATAATTCTGACATGTAGTCAGGTGATACAACATCTGAAATTTAAATCTCAGCTCCTCATACCCCGTGGGGCCACTGTTTCCACATGCAAAATATCCAAATGCCAATGTAAGGACAGAAGTAGGGTCATGGAAATCTTGGTAAGGAGTCATCCCATAAGAGCATCCTAATGAAGTTATGCTACTTTGGGCATAAACCACTAAAAGAGTAATTCAGAGTTGAAGAAATGCCCCCCAGGGCCTTGGCAAAATAGTGTCAAGCATGGGGAAAGTTTCAAATACAGGAGCCACTGCCGCAGATCTCATGTGCAGGCAGATGCAGAACAGCAGAGGTGTCCGAGGACCTAATGCAGGAGGGTGTGCAGCAAGGGCTGAGCTGCCTGCTGCCTTATCAGCCAGGGAGAAGATAGATCTCAGCCCTCACTCCCACCACCTTCATAAGGTTAATTGTCTGAGGCTTTGCACAATGCTTTGTTTCCTTTCTTTGTACTTAAATCTAGGCCATCAGAGTGCAGAACCAAGCATTTTGAATCAGGTAGTTCCTCGCAGCGTCATTTCTGCTGGCTGGTTTGCAATACTGGGAACACATGGCTGGCACAGAGAGCTCTGTTTTCTTTTCTCTGGAAACATAAGGAAAACAAAACAGCACCTCAGAAAACTGGGTGTTCAGAATCTGTGTCCAGATTGGAATTATGTGATGTAAGTCCATCAAAATGACAGAGGAATGTATGTTAGTCTAAGATAGCAATAAAGCCAAAGCATGCTTCTAAATAATCAGGTTCCTTCCATATCCTGTTTACAAGCAATGTCATTATTCAAGCAAAGGCTGGATCCTACAAAGATTTACGAATGGCCTTACCATTAAGTGAGTGAGTAGATACATTGCCTTCAGGAAAGCTATACACAACATAAAATTAAATATAAATTTTGGTGTTCACAGAACTATTTTATAATAAAGCCAGTTATGGGTTGCTGAATCAGGCCCTGAATAGTTTGGCAGTGCCTGGTGAAAGATCCCCATCTGTAGATTACTTTCTGTGAAACACTTTAACCGAATTCCAGACAAGTCAGGAGATTAAACAAAAAAGGTGGAAAGTTTTAGAGGAAAACAGATTTCCCTAGGTCTTAGTTAATACTTCAAGAACTTATCTGCTATATAAAGCTAATAGGCCTGTTGCTGAATTTTTAAGTATTTTCCTGACGTGCATTTTTCTAGAGAAATCTAAAAAATGTTAAGTAGCTTGGGTTCAGGTATTATTTACAGTGCAAATCAAGAATTCTTTTTTTTTACCAAACTCACATGCCAGGAATCTGACACAGGATCTGACCCACAACGATTGAAAATTAAGGAAAGTAAAGGCTATTCTCTTTGTCATCACACTTTTACTTATAGTGATACGCTCTTTTGTTATTAAGCAGGCCCAATCAAAACAAAAGGGATACTGTTTCTTTTCTGAGTAATGCACTAACCCACCAGCAGAAAGAAGTTCAAGTAAAATGTATGGGTTCGGACAGCATAAGATTTATTACGATGGCTGCAAAAATTATTCCTTCTTAACAGCACTTAAATTGTCTAATTATTCACAGCTGTTTTCAATTCGTTTCAGGTTCTTAATTAAGGGGTAGGGTCCTCTGCCCAACGCCTGAACCAGCACTGTCAAAAAAGGCTAAGAATTGTTTCATGCTAAACCAGCCCAGCCCTGAGCTGATTAGTGGAATCCACTGCAAGGTAACTTGTTGTTGATACTTATCCATCTGCCTCCTGCTGGGCTGAGATAAAGAGATACACGGTTCCCTTCTTGTTTGTATCATTATTTTAGTCCATCACGGCAATCAAGGAAAGTCTGGATGTAAAGAATAAAATAAAATAAAAAAAAAAAGTAGTGTTTGCTGTTCTTTTAGAGGAGCATTGCAGGGCAAAGAGGTATGTTTGGAAACCAGCACCTGACAATCTCAATTGACCTCTGGATTTGAGGTTGGGAGATCCTTGTTAAAATTTAGTACAACAGCAGGAGGCTGTGTGCCCGAGGGGCTCTCGAGGAGCACACAGATGTGCAACCTGCAGGTAGGAGTCACTCCTGGGGGCTTAGGCTTCCATCAAAGACAGCTTTCCTGAAGGATGGTACAGCAGGGTACAGCTGGTCCCTGCCGGTTTTGGCTAGGGAGCTGCAATTTATTGCTGAGGAGAACAGGCCAGTTTATATGTGTTGGACACTAAAAGTAGACAATTATGTCATGCTTAGAAAAATCAGAAAAAATATTCTTTTCAGGTTGCCACGGATCTGTCCTAGACATTTTCTTTCCTTTGAATGCTTCAAGCATTACAGCTTTAAGAAGTCAGAAGCCTGTGAGGCTCCATGCTCTCCCTCTGCCTGTGAGGCTGCGTGTTTTGCATCAGCAGCAAAAGTGTGGGTGAAGTTCCTGCCTCTGCGTGCATGAGTCTATGCTTGGGTTGGATGGATGGCTGGGCACATACAGTAAAGGGAGCTCGAGCCAGCTCCAGAGGAAGTCTTACTGGTTTAAATGGGAATAATAAATCTTCCAGGTCACCAGCTGCACTTAGCTGGCCTCATTAAAATTCAGGTCCTTAGTATCTGTGGGCAAGTGTATGAAAAGGGGTTATGGGGTGAATTGGTCAACAGATTTTTAGGTTTGTTTGTGCTCCCTGTGGACTCCCCTACTGAAAAAGTCCTGAAGAGTTTAATAGGAAAAAAAGAACCTATGTTATTTTTTTAAAGTATCCTATAGGATTTAATAGGGAATTATATCCTGACTATGGGCATTTTTTTATGGTTCAGATAACTGTAGGCAAGACTGATTTGTGCATTAATGCATTTTTCTAGTGTGTCTCAATTATAGAAACATCTGCACTAAGTGAACTTGAAACCTCTTTGATTCCCTGTGCAAATTCTCACTATTCAAAAGTCCTCGTGTTTTCCTATTTCTTGCCTTTGGCTTAATAGTTTCAGAGTGGGTTGCAATAGTATGTAACTGTGTAGCATACAAAGGAAAGTGGGATTTTTAAGATGTAATTGCTTAAATCCTTCAAATTCTGCATTCAAAAAACATAGCTAACTCAGCACCCATTGATCCCCTGGATGTTATCAGCACCATCTGTTATCTCTAGTAGAGACAAAGACTTTCAGCCTAAACAACAGTACTTGTTCCATGCAGCACTTCATTGGGCTGGGGAGGTTATTTGAATCCACTCTAATAGTCATGCCTGTTTAATGGAAGGATGGAGTTTTATCTGTTTTCAGCCTGGTACAGAGTGATTTTTTTTTTTTTTTTTTTAGTTACTCCCTGCCGTTATTTGCACCAGTGCAAAATTAGCATGAGCCTTTAAGGTAGGCTATTTCACAAGGTGTGGGACAGAAGAGAATTTTTTTTCAGCTAATTGGAAAATGAAATACTACTATCTTAAAACACATTGTTAAGTTTGTTAAGTCCTTTTCCAGGTTCATATAACAAGTTTATAGCAAGCTGTTCTTATTTTGGGTGTGTTGGGCAGCACAGGAAAACTTCTGCAGGTCCGTGCAGTGGTGAATGGTTTTGATTCATGGTACCCCCAAAGCACAGCTGATATCAGCTCCAGGCTACCAGCAGCATGCTCACTTGGGTGTGAGGATAGGAGGCCTGTTCTGACTGTCTGTGGATGGAACTCACAGGCAGTGTCTGCTTTCCAGCCACCTTTCCACACCCAAAATGCTTTCACTGCCATTTTCTCCCTACTTTTTCCCACCTTAGGAGTTGTGGATCCCCTTCCTTCCAGCTGGAAGTGAGCTACAAGTGAGGGGGCTTTGCTGTCATCTCACTTGGTAAAAAAGCAGTCCACTTCCTGGAAAGTTTTGTGTCCAAAAAGAAAAAAAAAATGCTGACAAGCTATTCCAGAAACAAAGACACTGAAATCAATTACTGTTTTTACAACAATCAAGAAAGTCACAGTGAGAAAAGGCTGGGTCCTATGGCTCTCCTCTCAGTAAAATGTGAGGAAGACTTCCATTTTGATGGAGAATCCCGGGACAGACTAAACAAGTTGCCCCGTATCATCAAGGAGTCTGTGGTATTCAGAACTGAAGCTGAGATTCATATCTCATGTAAAACTTTTCTATATTTCTTTGACTCTCAGCAATAGCTCTTCTTAAGACTTTCCATACATTATGCATGTTGGCCCAGCTTTCTTACAGAGGCACTCACATCTGCTGAGTCAATGCATGTTAGCTATCACAGTAAAGGGGATATCTGCTGATATAAACACTTCCTGTATGTGTATATAAGGGCTAATTCCCACTGAAATCAGTTGAAAGTCCATTATTAATATCACTGACCTGGAGTAAAGGTTTGCTCAGATTTGAAAATGGAGGTTGTACTGTGACCATTGCTGTTGTTCATCCTCTGTCCAATCTCGGCATACCTCTTGATTGGAGAAATGGCACTGGCAGCTTTGATATCTGAGAATTTTCAGTCTGGTTTTGCACTTTTGTGATGGCAACCTGAAATCTGTCCAGTAAACTCAAAGAATTCTGGAGAGAGTTCAGAAAAATTTGGGCCCATATAATTTTATGTTTGTATGAATTGTCCTGATGTTTTGTTAAGTCTTAACTTAGTTTACATTTTAGTCGTTCACTGGGACACCAATAAAAAAGAAATAACCTTAAAGAAAAACCAGCTGGTGACTCAAAATCAAATCCTGATAATATTTCTCTCCCAATAAAATTGGTATCACTGATATGAAGGCAAATTCTTCACATGATATATTACATGATATACTATAATACATAATGGACTATATACACACACATAAACCCCTAATCCTTTAAGACCTAGGATTTCGAAAATATATAGGGAAGCAAAATTACATTCAGTGCTGGGCACCCTATTACCAAAAATATCTAGAAAAACTGGAAGGACTTCAAAGAAGACAAAGTGACTGGGAATCTGGGGGAATTGGATTTTGAGAAAAGTTTTAAAGCGCCTAAAACCTGTATCTAGAAATTAATGAGGCAGTGACTCAGAACTCTGACTTGCATCAGAACTGGCACCATTTCTGGCTGGCATATGAAGGTAAATTGAAGACAGGGCTGGTTTACATTGGGCTCTAAAATGACGTGGTTTTGATACAGCTTCACAGGCAGCTGAGTCATCTCTTCAGCAGGACTGGAAACCTCAAAATGTGGGGCTGGAAGTGGCAGTGGGGAGCCAGAATGCCAGGGTACTGCCCGAGAAGGCTTCTGCACCATGAGGAGGCCCTCAGCGACCCCCAAGCAAAGCACTGGCATCTGTGTTGGGAAACTGCACCCACCCCATCAGCAGCAAGAACTTTGCTTTCCGAGGGTAGCAGTGTCTTCAAGGTTGGAACCTGAAGGGTTACTGTGTCTTGAAGTGTTGACAAGGTCCGAGTCCCTCTTTATAGACACTTTTTCCTCAGATGTGGCAGTGGTGTTACACCAGGGGCTGTAGCAGGGAAATCCAAGTATCCCGCAAATGACTGACTAATACATGGGAGGAGTGGACTCATCTGCTCATGGACACACAGATGATTTCCAACAGAGGGTGGGCATCAGCCCAGATCCTGAAGTCCAGGTATATAGCCAAAGCCAAAAGCTCCCTTTGCTCGTAGCACAGCCAGGTTAGAGGAAATTCCAGAGACATGTACGCATGAAATCAGAAAAATAGGAATTTCATCAAGAAAATTTCTTAATGGTAAGATACTACATTGTGTGGGTACTGCTTGTTCTTTTCCCTGTTATTGAATTTTATTTTTTTAAAAAGAGGCGTTTTTTGGAAGAACACAATAAACTTTCTCTCTGGCCCCTTGGGAAGGTTCTTGTGGGACAAAAAAGGCATGGTTCCTATTACGTGAGATTTTTGTATTTAGATGTAGCAAAATCATGTTACAGGAAATCACACTGCTCACTATGTTTATCTTTGTGCTCTCAGACAGGTTGGTTGATTTAACACACCTTTTTCACTCGAGACAAAACTTACTTCCTTTCAGGTATTACCTAAAAAATCAGGGTATAGTTTCATAATGAAATACTATCCTTTATTTTAATCAGACCCAAAATGAAGTCTGCTCCTGCAAGAACCTGAAAAAATGACTTAAGATATTGCCATTTTAAGTGTGAGAAGATCCATTTCATGACTAGAACTTTATTAATGAGGAACTCCGACTTGCATATTCAGGCACATGCAACACAGCACATCTGAGGTTGTACCACTTCAGTGTGAAGGACTGACTTGACAAACTTTTCAAAACCTAAGGACTCTGTGTGTAAATTCTTACTGAATCAGATCACCAATTGCTTGTTTCCTCCATATTTGGAACTTCCTCTTCTTATTTTGTTTAGAAAAAAGTGTACTTATCCCACTTAAAACCATTTCCTTTTTCTTCTTGGCAAAGTGAGAAAGCAGAGATGTGAATTAGTAAACATAAAAGAGCTATACTTCTGCTGCAACAGCCTATTGTTGGAAATCTTGAATCCTAATTAAAGGAAAGAAGGGAATTCGACCTTTGGAAAGTGATAGGCTAGTAATATTTTATGTATATGATCATTTAGAGAATGACAACCACTTTCGTGTTTGAATTTGTAAGTGAAAGGCAAAATATTATTAATGTAAGTGAAACATGCTTCAAGCAAAGAATAAAGCAATGAATCACGTTAAGTGCATTTTTGAAGAACGTGGGAAGGATGTGCTCCTGCTCCTGGATGGTTAGTTTCTTGCAAGCAGGCTGTTAGGTTGAAACCATATCTGTGGTTTATTGTTTAATGAAAGAGAAAGATAAACTGGGGAGACTACAACAATAATGAAAAAACAGAAATCCATGAGACAGGTTCTGTGAGCACTTCCTCAGGGAGAGGAAAGGCAGGAGGGATGGATTGCTAATGACTGGAAGTAGAATGTTTGATGGCATTACCAGAAAATGTAAATACAGGCTGATGGCCTCATCCTGCAGCACCTCTTGTGAGGTGCTGAGTGAGCAGCCTCAAAACGGATCACAGCCAGCAGCAGCAGCCTAGACTGTTTTAGGATAAGACCTGAAGTTACAGAGAATATTCAGAGCAGGATTTCAGTCCCTGCCAGCACTTGTGGTGGGAATGTGAGATCTGGTCTCCAGAACACACAAAATCCAGGAAGTGATTGTCCCATTCACATTTCTGTCTATAGTTGTCTGAATTTCATAGGCTCTGTATTAATTTCTACTTTAAAAACTCCTGTTTACTTAGAGTTATTTAGGGAGACATTCAGGTCCCTAAATATAGGTGGCTTCCAGATACCAGTCCATAAGGGCACGGGTCTCTTGCAGGAGCCCTCTGTCATTGCTGCTGGCCTTATGGCAATGTCCTAGGCACCCTCGGTGGTCCCAGGTGACATTCACTGCTTACAGCTAGGCACCAGTTCTGCTCCCTTAGTTCCAACTGCAATTTCTGGCTGTAAGAGGTTGGTTTCAATTTATTTCAATATTTTCTCTCCAATGTCCCCACTGTATTTGTGCAGGTGAAATATTCCTGGCTTAGTCTTCCAGAGACTGGAATTCTCCCTCAATAAGAGTTGGTTTGGA
Organism: Monarcha castaneiventris obscurior; assembly: GCA_026261815.1. Lineage (NCBI taxonomy): Eukaryota > Metazoa > Chordata > Aves > Passeriformes > Monarchidae > Monarcha > Monarcha castaneiventris. The sequence goes on from JAMPIT010000894.1 coordinate 14,875,569, forward strand.
CGTAGCAATCTTTCACACAAGTATAGTGACATTAGACATTGCAAGTCTGTGCAGAGAAGAGTACCCATGGTTACTGATGTCTAAAAAAGCAAAACTGCCAATGTGCAGCAGAGCAGGAAAGCAGTGGTTCTGGCACCAGAGCAGTATTATATAAAAGTCTTCTTTATGGGTCTTGAGGCAAATTCAGCTGTTGTTTGTATGCAGGCGCTCCTTTCGAGCGCCTGGTGCTCTTCCTGCGGACATTAGAGCACATTCCATCTTGCCATTTTCCCTTCAGCTGCACAGCTCCTTCTTCATGTATGGCAGCTTTAAAACAACAAAAAAATATTCTTTAACCCGACTGACCTTTAAGCACATGACCTGTGAAAACATCGTCTTCTTTCTATCTACCATACTCTGTATATTCAAGCACACATTTGACATTTACGTTTTTCTGAGGCAGCAAATTTTCCTTCTGCTGACATAGAAGTAAATGCTTTAATCAGAATAAATCTGACTCTTTAAATCAGCTTGCTACATCTATAGCAAATTAATTACTAAAAACCGCTGTGCTTAAGGCGTCTGGATATTGCCAGTATTTATTAAGAGCATGACTCTATTTTTTCTACAGCTTCTCAAGAGATTTAATCTCTCCACAAGTGAATAATTTCAGTTCCCTTCAATGGAACTAGTATGTGGGTTAGACACTATTAGTCTGAGTCCCAAAATTAATGTGAAAGCTACTGCTGTCCTTCCCAAGGGAAAACCCGGGCTGGACAAGGATGAAGGGAGTCATCTTTAACTCACATTGTCTACAAAATGGATATTTCTGGGTGCTGTTTGAGCCCTTGCAGAGGTGGGATATCACTGAGCCAAGCACGAGTTGTGTTGGAACATCCCTTTGCTACCAGCCCCACACCAGCCTTGGCTCCAGGCAGTCACTCGGCTTAGCCATCTCTGACCTACTTTTAAGATACTCTGCAGATACACTCACTGAGTCCAAACTGAAACCTATTAAATACTTTCCTGCAATTTTTAACATGAAACACATCCAGCCTCCATAACAACAATAACTGTCATAATTAAAGACACTCTTTAAAATTTCATTTGGTTGAGAAAGGAAGCTATTTGATCGAAATGTCAATCCAAACCCTTTTTGTGAAAGGAGCCTTTCTTTAATGTCTTTCAAAACCTGCTGTAACTGTCTAGGATAACTTAGAAATACAAATGTCAGAAGATTTCTTGATCAAAGCAAACTCCCATTCTTACTGTTTTTCATGTCTGTTACAAATTTCTGTCAATTTTATTGAGACCCAAGCAAGCCCTTAGTTCAGACTTTATCATGAAAGAATATATTTTTCAATTTTTGCAGTTTTCAAAATATCTTTTCCCTAACTATGACTGTTGCTGCTCAGAAAGTAATGAGTTTGGCCAAACCTCTTTCACAGATGAAAGCTATAACGGGAAATAAAAATTAGAGCTTTCTCCACCCTGACAGACTCCCATTTAGTCCTTTGTTTCTGTCCTCAAACACTTCCAGAGGAAAACAGGCTGTGTTCAATCCCCCTTGCCCTGGCCTTGCCTGTAATTTGATGTCAGGCTCTTTCCAAAGACACTCTTGAACATCCAGTTTACAGTGGAAGCATCTTCCCCTCAAATCTCCTGCTCCCTTGGTTAAAATGATGGCCCTTAGAAGCTCTAAGAAGACCTCTATCCACGGTGCCCTGCAACCCTGCAAAGGTGTGAGTGACCAGTGTGGTATAGTAGAGCTGGCTGTGGGGCACACAGGAGGGACAGTGGTATCCCACTGCCACAACATCACACAAAAGCTGCAAGAGGCTTTCCCTTTTTTCCCAACCGGCACGCCTGTGAGAGGAAATACCAACCAAAATTTTAGGGTATAGACTGGAAAGCTGCCATTTGTCATATGGAAAAATACCAGTTTTTTTAAGCTGCTGCTTATGCGGTGCAAACGTGGAAAGACAGCATCATGAGGCCTTTCTCTTTGCCAGATTTTATATGGGAAAAGTGAGGTGTGTCTGAAGCTGTGCCAGGGTGTCCCACACTTGCCTCTCATTAAGTCTGAAAGCTTTGGGCCAGCAGAAAAGCCCAGAATCACTGGGTGAGCAATGTGTGCAGTAACTCTGGAGGCCCACGTCTCTGCTCTAACCTGTGCATACCTGCCACTGCTAAAGCCAGGGACAGGAATGATGCTTCAAATGGACATCATTCAACTGAAAGTGTTGGCCCTGGGGATTTCAGCTGCAGTGAAATCTGGCAAGAGTGTGTCTCTGGGGTAAAAGTGCCATTCTCTTTGAGTTCACGGGGATCATGAGAAATTCCTCACTCAACTCAGAGCAAAAAGACTAAAAAAAAGAAAAAAAATCCCAAAGAGAAAAAGAATCAGAAACAAACTAGGCAAAGAACAGACCTTAACTGGATAAAAACAAAAGCAGTTTAAGTCTCTTTGTAAGTCTGATAAGTGAGTGATTAGACAGTTTCTTGCAAAATGCTGCAAAATTATTGAGGGTTCCCCCTCACTCGTACACAGAAAAGAAAGTCAAAGTTTAGACCACTGATCCACCAAAGAGTTCAAAGTCTGCTGAAAGCTGGAAGCTGCCAAATTCATGAGGTCATGTTCAGAGTGAGATAACTGCCCAGATCTCATTCTGAAAATGAGTTTCCTTTCTGGTATGCATGTGAAACCTTTCAGTTTCTCCATTGACTTTAATTTTCGGCCATTCTAAACTTGTTAGACTGCTGCCTCAGACAAAGACAATAAATAAAAAGTTTGCTGAATAGATTGTTTTCTGACTTTCTCTGATCAGAAAAAATCTCCTTAAAATAAGCAATAGTGAGCCAGCCAGTGCTGCAATGTGATCAACAAAAATGTAATCAAATTATTGTTCTGGGTTTAACATCCATAGGTGCAGAAGGGTCCATGAGCTGCTGTGAATAGCATCACTGGCTTGCTTCCTTTTTTTAAAAGTTTCATCCACACTCTCAAATAAAAGCAAATTTTGGGTAATTTTGATCCTAACACTTTAAAATGGGATCTAGCCTATAGACTAATACACAAAGTTAAACAAGAAAGTGGGAAAATAAATGAATGAATGAATGAATGAATGAATGAATGAATGAATGAATGAATGAATGAATGAACGAACAAATACTGTGAATTCTTGAGGATGTCAGCAATGGAGCAAATGATAATCATAGCTACTGATGGATTCTGTAACTGATCTGTGACACAGCTCCTGGACAGGCTATTCCCTCAGCACTGTCCTCAGGGCTGGTATTGTGGGTTCCCTGAGCAAAGGGGAAGAGAAAAGGCTAAAATGTGTAACAGAGTCACAGGACTTGGGGAAGGGCATCTGAGGAGTACCTGAGACAATAGCTGATTTTAACTTTTAATTAACTATCAGGTTAATTGAACTTCTGAGGCCAGAGATGGGCTGCTCTCAGTAAATAATTGGAGTCATTTGCATTCTCCAACAGCCTTCAATAGGACAGGTTTGGCAGCTGACTTTGCAAGTAGACCCTGCTAAGGCAGGGTGTGCTGCAAGTCACTTCTGCTAGTTTAAAGCAGGGTGAAAGTGGTGCAGTTATAGCTCTAGTTAGGCTGTGCTGGTCTGAAGCATTTCCAATTTAAGGACTCACTGAGTAACTCTGAGGACATCTCTTGGCATATTTAATCCCAAAAGATCCTGAGATACTGTAACACACTAATGTAGTTTTTATGTACCAGTAAGGCACAGGCCTAGGTATTCAAGTACCAAATATCTACTGAAAACATGTAAATCTGTCATTTAAGTATCTCAGAAGACCTTAACCTGAAATTAGAAGTCTTAATTGAACGAAAGACCTTCACTAACAGCAACAGGAGTTTTGTCAGAGTAAGGACCAAAGGATTTAGTCTTAACTTTGAAGGCAAGTAGTTTTAAAACCATTGATAACTGGATGAAACTGCTTGTTTGGAAAACTCAGAGTCACTTTTATATAGCAGTGGCAGAAATGCTAATGCCATTTTTCCTTGCAGGTCAGTGACAGAACCACAACTATTAAGAAAACAGTTTTTGAATGTTATCTACAGTTTTAATATCTCTTTGTAGATTTGTGAGCCTGCTGAATCTGCCCGTCTGTAATCATTATCAGATTAAAAAAAAAAGACTTAAAGGTAACTATTTAAGTTAAAACTTATAACTTTCTAGCGATCATCTGCACCCTGTCATTTTGACTTCTTAAGCCTGAAGTTTGCAGTGCCTCAGGCAAAAACATTACTGTTACCGTACGTCAGATAAGATGCAGCCTGGCTTTTTTTATATATAATATTTATTGGATATTGGGCATTGCTAAAGGGGATCTTATTTTAACTGAAGCCAGATTTTCTGTAGTTAATAGAGTTAGGAATGGTGTATTATTTTCCAACTTGGACGGGTTATTAATACTTATAAGTTGCGAACATGGAAAGAATTCCCATAAATCTGTGTAGTGCACTGAATCTTACAACAGAAGAGATAAAGATGTATGAAAAGCTGCTGAATGCCTGCATGTCACATTCAGCCCCTGTTCAAGGACTTAATTCTGCTCTGCGGAGCCCTGGAGGAGAGGATGCCTGAGTGGGGCTGTCAGAGGGCTGCTGGTCCTGGGGTCAGCTCTCCTCATCTCCAAATGCTGCTCTCCAGCTCTGCGTGTTTTCCATATGAGTCATGATAGTCCTCTGCTTCCCAAAAGGGCATGGTTTAGCCAAAAGTAGGAGGACTTTGCAGGACAACACAAAAAAAATCAAAGAATTGATGACTGATTATTTTCCTCCCTCTGTTTTAACAGATAGAGTGGGCAATATTCCTTCTGTGTTGCTGAAAGGGACAAGGATCATTCTCAAATTGAAAGGTCTCTCTCCAGTTAACCAGAGAGACCATATTCAGACCTCAGTGTTCTATACGAGATTTTGGATCTAAAGAAAGTCATATACACCTGTCTGTGTAGAGCTGCTCTTTTCCCCCTGCTGAGCCACATGAAATTAAGAGTCATTTTTATTCTGGCTTCTCTTTTCAGTTGTGCATATGCCTCCCTTGTATGCACAAGCCTGGCATTCATGCAAACCAGGTGCATGCAGAAAAGAATCTTGCTCTGAATATGTATTTCGCCAGCAGTAACTAAGCTCTTCAAATTCTTCTCTGGAGTGCACAGAGCTTTGTGTAAAACCCGGGACAGATTCTTAGCTTTAATTTCTCAGTTGTCCTATTCAGGAAGCCAGAGAAGATATTCCCACAATATTCCCACTGCTTCATTGCATGACTTCAGGCAACACAGGGACTGCAGAGCCCTGCTAGGTGCTGAGGGTTCTTGGCCCCCTTCTGAAAGTCAGTGTCCTTCAGTTATTGAAATCAAAAGAAGGACTCACTGGCTTCAGTGTGACCAGTGCTTTTGCTTTTCTTGAAAAACTTGGAGGGTTGGAGCATTCAGTTCCTTATTCCATCCAGTCCTTGACGATTTTGTTCCAGCTCTCTTTCCCTCACTGTCTATAAATATGGTACTCAGCCTGCAAAGATTTTGCAATGCTACACATTATGCAAGAGAAAAGCTCAGGAATGTGAATTATAAATGTCAATGTATTATTTTGGGAAGCGTTAGGAAAATAAATGTGATATATCCATTCTACTCGCACAATAGCGGCTACCATCATTCTTTTACATCTTCTGTGCAATTATTGTCACTGTGCTGTGCAAGGTCACACTGGTAACCCCAGTTTTATGGATGTACAACTAAGAGAAGCTAAGTCACTTCCATAGGTCACAAAAAAAATCAATGACCATGAAAAGACCCAGGTGTCCTACTCTGGCTGTAACATCTGAATCACCGTAACTCAGTGCTATAAATAGCCTGGGTCCCAATTCTGCCTCCACGTACATTCCTTTACCTCCATTCCCTCCATTTACATGTCGCTGCTTTATGTCTCTTGTAGGAACACTCACAGTTCAGCTTCAGGTTCTCTGCTGCCATATCTCACGTTTGGTGAGGAGATGAGAGATTAGTTCCCTAGTGCTGAGGTTGGGCAACTAAAGCAAGGCTTACAGCACCCCTAAGTACCCAAGTGATCAGCCTTCTCTCAGAGAGTTATGGTTGTGTTCTACACAAATCTGGAAGTTCTGTCATATGTGTCTGCACACGCACTAAACACTGATCAGATCTGACAAAAAAGCAAAAATGGAAACCTTCCCTAAGGCAAGATCTCCAAATGCATAATTAAGGCACAGAATACGTGGCTGGTCACATGGCTGACACTGGGCACCCTGGGACCCGTAGCAGCAGCTTTGCTCTTCTCAGCACTTGCAGCTTCCAATACATGGTGGTTGTGCAGAGGGCAGGCTGTACCTTGTGCTTTCTTAGTGTACTACACAAGGAATTCAAAAATCTGGTTTCAATTAAAAAGTGACTTTGCAACATGTTTGGTTATGAAAAATGCAATTAGTTTGTGCTAAATATAGGACATGGTACAGGTACTGTTATGATCTGATGACTTTGCAACATCCAACGTTCTGTGGTGACGACTGTAAGACCCATCTGGCAGTGGAATTTCTCTTCCTAAAAGTTTTTTTAGCCTGGTGCCACAGTAGTTTGAAATATAACGACTGTTTCCAGTTTGTACCACACCAAAGATATAAACACTGACCTCCCATTTTGTCTTCTGATGAGCTGAAAATACAACAGCTGTCTGGGAGATGTTATTGAAATATTTGCTCTTAACCAAGATGCAGCATCCACACAGCTGTATAACAGATCACCAGGGGTTCTCTATGTGACATCAGCTGTGCTGAGTCTTCCCTTCCAGGGAAGTCTTAAAGAACAAAATGCCCTCCCAGTGCTCACAAGCACTGCCAGGTTAGGCTGTGGTGACTGAGGAAGTCAGCTGAATGGTGCCTTCGTCTGCCAGAACAGCTACACCTGATGGGAGTTTTGAGACAGTTCCCAGACCTGCCCAGTAACAAAAACTGAAATAGATGTTGATATTTTTGTCTGTATAATAGGCGGTGAACATTGAAAGCTTCTGAAGAGAAAGGCTGCTTGATATTGCCATCTTCTCATGGGTACCATGACTTGGGTAGATAGCTTGGCCAGGTATGGAGCAGAAACTTCTATTTGCCACCACTTGAACTGGCAGAACCTGTGAACCACAGGCTGCTCCTATTCTTGTTCCTCATCTCATCCACATCCATGTATTGGAGGGGGAAATAGACACTGCAACCACAGAAGAAAGCAGCATTGTGAACTGAGTGTGTTCTGATTGAAGCAAGTCCTTGTGAGAGGTTTTCAGAGCACCTGGATGATGACTTTATTGCTTCAGTGACAAACTGGACTGCTCCAAAGGACTGTCCAAGCACGGGGTTTTGGAAGCTTACTGTCAACCCGCATTTTCGATGGGTTGGATTTGCCTTTGCCGCTGGATGTGTTTTTCTCCTGGTGAATGCTCAGCTCTGTGCTCTGGGTCTGGGGCTGACAAGTTTGACCTGAAAGGTGTTCAAAGAGGGAGGGCAGCTGGGAGGGTACCTGTCAGTGTGCAGCAGGCATGACAAGCTGCAGAGGCACACCTTGAGCTATGGTCAGTGAAAGGCATGATCCAAGCCTGCCAAGAAGGCTTTAATAGCTCCCCAGCACTAACAAAAGAAAACTCTGTGAGTATCTTTGTGGGGATGGGTCACTCACTGCAAGCACTGAGATAGCAGGTTAGCAGGACCACCTGGATAACTACAGAGCTTATAATGTGTCAGACATCTGCAATTGCTGTTAACAGTAATTAACTCTTCTGCAGCTGCAGTTAATTTTTAAAGGTGCTGATCTGTGGGGGTGTGTCAACAACCCCCAGTCCTGCCTCCTCCTGTCCATCAGACTCTCTGTGTCAAGTGGTATGAATCTGAGTCTGAGGGCGGTTCCATAGGCGGGCTCGAGGAATGAAACTCTGCCCTTTCTTCTAGAGAGTTCTGTTTTACTCGGTTGGTCACTGGTTGTTGGCTGTTTGCCCTCCCCTGTTTATTTGTTATTGGCCAGGTGTACCCCGGTTCCTTTCTCCCCTGTTCTCCCTATTGGATGTTTCCCAGGTACTCCTCCCCTTTTTGCCTCCCTTAAAAATGCTCGCCGAACCCCGCTCCGGGCTCTTCCGGACTGCTACCCTTGAAGAATAAACCCTTCAAACTGCTCCCGGAGAGTCCACTCTTTCTTTCCTCGCTCCCGGGGTTGGGACCCTACCACCGCCTCTGCCAGCGCGCTCAGCGCGCCCGGAGACAGTGCCGCCTGGCCATCGGCATTCCCGGCAGGAACCAAACGCCCTTTGGTTCACCTGTCTGCGGGAAGGTCGCTGGAGCCTCCGCCACAAGTGGACACTTGTCCAGGAGGCCACCCAGCGATACTGATCATCTAACTAGAGAAGAAAACCTTAGAACTCCAACTTACATGTTGCAGCAGCTTAAAATCAGATCTCTGCAAGGGATTTGCTGCCACCAGTGTGTACTGCACAGCACTAGAGGAAGTTGCTGTGTTTAGTGAAGGAAAGATAGAAAGCTTGGGAAGAGGCTTGTCAATAATCTCCCCTGGTTTTTTTATGGCATACTATGATGTACCTTGAAAGAAGGTAGGTTTAGATAAGATACGAGGAAGAAATTCCTCACTATGTGGGTGGTGAGGCAGTGTGAGAGGCTGGCCAGAGAAGTTGTGGACGCCCCGTTCCTGGCAGTGTTCAAGGTCAGGCTGGATGGGGCTTTGAGAAACCTGGTCTAGTGAAAGATCCCATGGCATGATCTTTAAGGTGCCTTCTAACACAAACTAATCTATGATTTTGTGTGCTACCACCCTTTCAAATGAAAAATGGAAGGACATCCATTCTGCACCTGAAACAGTAGCATCTACCTAATGCAATGGACTTAGTAGAAAAGTCTGGATAAGAAACTGAGCTGGCTTTGTGGAGATGACCACAAGCACAGGAGCTATACTCCTGGTTTTGGGAAGCTGTGTATGAGGCAGAATGGGAGGTAGGAGGGCAGAGAAGGGAAAGCCAGAAGGAAGCAAGGGAAGAGGTTGTTGTTGAGCCCCTTAGGGGGAAGTGACACTGAACTGACTCCAAGGCAAGTTTGTAAATTATGAGCAAAGATAGCACATGCTGTTTGCCTCTCTGTTTGCATTGTTCAGAGAGATGGAAATTTATGTACAGTCACGTAAATGAACTAGAGTGCAGCAAGAAATATCCCTGAATTTATCTTTCCATTTTTTTCTCTAATAATTGCTTCAGGATCTCAAATCCCGGAGGATAAATATATGGTTACCCTTCTGTTCCTAGTGGTTAGACAGTTTTTAAAGAAGGATACTAAATATTGAAAGACAGTTGTGTACATACGTGCATGCTGTCTTGGAGATCTTGTATGCATGTCTATTTTCCAAGCCCATTCCCAGATAGAATGCCATTACTCCACAAGCTGTACAATGATTTTATTATTGAGAAAGGCAATCCCATTGTGATTTGAATTGCGCCTGGAGTTATTAAAAAAAAAATCAAACGTGGTTTTAATTGCTATGAAGGTTTTAGTTGCTTATAGCCAGGAATTTAGCTCAAAATGTCTGCACTCCTGAGTTTAATTTGTGCAAAGTTTAATATCTTCATGCAATAAACCACTGAGGTATTTCTGTTTTTAGAACAATATACTAAACCATTCTGACTTCTCCAGGCAGGATCAGTTTAAAGCTTTGATTACCTAAGCTTTAAATCCTTAATCTATGCTTGGAAAAGGTGGAGGAGGGGAGGGGGGAGAGAAGGACAGTTAGTGGAGAGGGGCAGCATTTTCTGAATGTCCAGCCAAGTATCTACAAAAAAATGAAATAAATTTTCTATGGCACAGATACATACGAATTTGCCCATGACAAAAGCACACCAGTGTGCTAATTTGAGGGGTGGGGGGGAGGCATGCACGTGTGGCCCACGCATGGGCTCTCAAGCTGGGGACAAGTGCCTGAGCTCTGCAGTCCTTGCCCCTTTTACCCCTCTCAGCCATGTGTGAGTAAATCACAGCTGTCAGTATGGTAGCAGCTTGATTAAAGTTCAGGGGTTTAATAGATCATTTTAAAAACCCCAAATTACTCCCACTCCCTAGTCGATCCACCTGGACCCTTGCCCTAGGTGCATGGCAGTTTTCAACCAGCACTGGAGAAGCCAAGTCTGGGCCTGAGGTTCCTGCCTATTCCCCGAGGATCCTCGCTGCAGACCTAGACCAACATTCTCAGCTGTATTTAATCTGCTCTGAGACAAGCTGGCTATGAGAAAATGCAAAGGAAAAGGCACATAAGCAAAGACATGGAAAAACTTGGACAGTTGGCCTGCTTTGTTCACTTGGTAAACTGGAGGCTGGCCAGTAACAGCGGAGCTCCCTTGGCAATACAAGTCTGTTCCAATTAATCGTGTTTAACCATTCTAATCACACTTTAGCACATTAATCCTATTTTCAATCCAAAACACATCTGAAAGAGCGGCATGTGGGCCTTTTTATAGCAACCGCAAATCAGATGTAACTGAGAGACATAGGGCCCTAGTTTACTCTGCACTTTCACTGAACTTAAACTTAATAAAATATGTGACTGAGTTGTGGTTGGATTTACTGCATGATGTTGATGCTTCCACATATAAATAGATCCCTTAAGTAACTTAAAAACCTGTCAGAAAGGGCAGTGAAAATTTGATTATAAGGTAACCAGTGCGTGTGTTTTCTAACAATGACATTGTTCCTCTGGTCAGTGGTATTGAGAGAACTTTTAAAATTTAATCTGCTTATGGATATAAATGATGCTACACTTGGAATCATGGGGCTGAATTTTTTGCCTCAGCCATGCTCAGCTACAAAGAATTTTATTGCTTGCTTTAACCATGAAAACAAAATAAAGCTGTTATTTTCTCCCAGGCGTACTTTCTTCTGGCATTCAAAATAAATTTTAGAACAGCAGAATTTTAAAATTTATTGTATTCAACATGCAACAAGTGAAATAATATTTTTGGTTTGTACTCCTGATAAAATGTAGCTGCTTTGCATTGCTTCTGTATTAAAAACCTTGCTTTCAATAAGAGATGGTCTTGTTAAGGTGTAGATCTGTGATGATGCATTTTATTTTCTGCTCTGTTGGTCTGCTTTAAACTGAACAACAGCAACAAGAAAAAGAAAGCCGCATCCAGGTATGTCCATCCCCAAACCTCTTGATGTCTTTAGTGCCCAAATCCATGTTTATAGTCAGACTCAGTGGAGGTGCGTTGAACTACAAATTTAGCAGAAGGATTTGTGTTTGAGCCTTGAATTTAGCTGTGAAATGGGAATGAAGTTATCAATTCATGCTAAATTAATTTAGCAATTCAGAATATAGCAGGAAAAAGTATAAAAGAAAATTCCATCTTAAAAAGGAACATCTTGGACAATCATCAGGATTACACTTGTTGTTTGGTTTTCTAAGTAAACACTTCTGGCTTTTTATGTTACAAATACTAATCTAGTATGATACATTAGGGGAACCCAAATACGAACTAGAAATAAGTTTATCCAGGTAAGTAAGGTTTTATTAAACAATTTAATTAATTCCAGTTCTTTTGGAAGAAATTGCAGGTTATGGTTAATGTAGTGTATCAGACAGGAATAGCATTCACAGAGCCACCTGCATTTAATATAAAACTGTCAGAGATCTCTACTCACTACCACTTACCCAGAAAGAAATATGCAACAATTTGATCAACCCAGGACTTTTTAATATTGAAAAAAAAATATTTCTTTTTCTGATTACAATGAAAATACAGACTCTGTTTATGGAATTTTGCTCTTCAGTAGAATCTATACATGGGTTTTTTGAGCTTATTGAATTAAAAATCATTTTGGCCCCTTCTGTATGCTTTAGTCGGCACTGGAAAATGCTGTCCTCTGGGACTGTACCCAAATAGAGAATTAAGACAATACATTCAAGACAAGTCTTATAAAAAGGCTTTTCCAAATATGAAAGAAAGTCTGAAAAAAAAAAAAACTGAGTTAGTGCTTGTGATGCCAAAGTCTGAAAATCCTTGGGTTAAAGATGCCAACTGATGCATGGAATATTACAAAATTCCATGACCTGCTAACAAAACAGCTTATCTAGCAGGTATTTCTAGTATTCTTTGAAAAGGAGTCTCAGGCTAATGAAAAGAGCAATTGAGTGACTTGGTATCTGCAGTCATAGACCAGAAAATAGTAAGCAAAGTGTGCTGGCTTCTACCCCATCGCTGATGAACAGCATGACTGGAAAAAGTATGAACCTCTTTTGCTTCGCTGCTTGCTCTGTAAAATGGGGACAAGGCAAGGGAGGCTGCAAAGGTCAGTTTTACCAATACAGGAGCTTTGAGACACCTACTAGACCAGGCTGCCTTCACGGGGATGCAGAGGGGGAAAACTGCTCTAATGGGAAGTTAGGACTAGTGTGAATTATTTCTTTTTCACTATCTGCACTATGTCCTTCAAAAGCTTGGCACAGTGGAGTGAGCTCATGGCAGGTTTTAAGGAGGAGCAAGGAGGCACATGGCAGAGCAGCAATCCTTCTACCTACCCTAGAAAATGAACTCCAGTCGGCAAGAGTTTGCTCGCCTGTGAGCCAGGCAAGTGCTGATACTTTGTCTTCTGCAAAGCAGAATCACTAAGGGACAAGGTTTAACTTATTAATCTTTCCCCTCCTCAAGTTCAGTGAGTTTTTTGCCATCTACTTCAGCAGAGCCAAGATTAAATCAAAACCTACCTACAGTCCCATTCCAGCCACAAACTTTAACAAGTGCCATGAGACACTACTGAACCAGACAGAATAGAGGTTGATGGATTTATTTCCTTTCCTTTATTAGGAAACCTTTCCATGATTTGTAATAATTCACCTTCCGAAGGGAAGCTCTGCAGCAGATGAGTTGTCCAGAGAGTTCTGGCCAGGCAGCAGTGGGAAGCTCTGTGGCTCTGCACCCCACAGCCCAGGTCTGGCATCTCCCTTCACCACCCACCTGCCTACACACAACATCCATCCACAGCAGCCTTGAAAGCCCCTGAGGCCAAGGAAACCACATATGCATCAGCACTGGGTACCTGCTGATGTGCAGCAGTGCCACACTGCTGTGTTGGCTCTGTGCCAATGCCTTCTTTTCACTGCCTTCCGAAAGTAAATCCTCTATGGATTGATCATTGTTGCCTCTAGCAGACCTTAAAGAACACACTGAATTTCAGTCCAAAAATGTTTCCTTCCTTTAGGCTAGGTTTTGTCATTGTACTCTAGTACCACATGTGTTTCCCAAGACTTCACGTGTACAACAGGGAAAGCTGACAGTACAGGTGAAGTTATTTGGAACTTTTATGTGTTTAAGTATTTTGACATTGCAGCAAAAATGTTTCCCAGAGCAACAGGTTAAGAAATTACAATTTATCCAGCTTTTTAGAGAGCATATTTCTGTTGCTTTAAAAAGTGTTTATTTTTGTCTATCATTTCAGAGACAGAAAGGGTCAGAATACAAACTGGCTGTGAGAATAGAAGTGATAAATTAAGAAACAAAGGTGTAAGTGTAGTTACTTGACCACCTCCTGGATTATTCAATACAGTGGATTTCTTGGGCTCAGCATTACACTCTTGTCCCCCTGGGAGGTTGGGATAGGAAGGCCTAGATTATTTTCTTAGTTTCTCTGGTATGAAACTGGAATAATTTCAGTAATTCAGATCTGGGTCCCAATTACAGCAGTTTAAATCCTGTAACATTATTATCCTCTAGGCAGCCTCTGGAATTTATCCTTATTAAAAACCATGTAAATAAGATCACAGCCTAACTCCCAGAATCAGATTGGGAACTTTTTATAACGCTAATTTTAATTCACATTTAGCTGGTTTCTAATCTCCTCCAGCCTCCTGTTTCAGCAATAGGTGTAGATGCAATGGTGGTGTTAAAGCTCTCTAATCCCTCTTCAGGAATGGCATCATCCCTTTGTTTCAGGATCTTCAAGACGAAACTCAGTTTAAAAGAGGTGCTTTTATCTTAGCCTTGGAACAAGATTTTTTTACCCAAGCTGTTCTCTTCTCTGGAACAGAAAAAACCCAAAGCTTCAGTGCATATCTAGCCTCTTGGAGTGGCTTAGAAACTCCTGTCTCAGATGCACACATACATTCCACAGGTGAATGAGGGGATACCATGTCAGGGTCCTGTTGACCACACGGTAATTTCTGATGTACAGATTTAGTGTTGAATGCACTCACGTGGTTCAGCTTCCTGCTATTCCTGATCATTTGGACTGCAGAAGCTGCCTGCACCCAGCTCTGTGGTATTGGGCACAAGGTGGCTCCAGTCCCTGCAGAGGCTACAGCTTGAGCTTAAGGTGCGGTTGCTCTTTACATGAGGTGGACTTCAGCCCAAATTCTTTCCGAAACTTCTGGATCACCATCAGCAAAACTTCTGGACCACTATCAATTCTCAGCACTTCTCACACCCTATATTTAGACTAAAACTTTTAACTGAAATATGATTAAATCCACTGCTTCATGCAGCAAAACCCTGGATCACTTCCCATGGCCTCATAATGTCCTCTAGCATAACAAGAAAAAATGACATTTATGACTCATTCCTCAATAGGTGTGACAGAGTTGAAGGTCCCGTTAAAGCTGCTGATTGTATTGCTACTATTTCCTTAAAAGAATTTCATATATGCCTTTTTTTTTGACAAGAATTGTAAGTTCTAGATGACGTACAGGTTAGTCTGTATGACATGTCTGTATTACACGACAGGCATGTAATGCCTGTGGACTTAGACTGAAGTGAGTGCGTAATATGTGTCACACAAGCAGAGGTGCCCAGACCACCTAGGAAAAATGCTGTAGCCTTTATCCTGAAAGGAAATAGCACACAGTCTGTATGTATGGAAGTACATATAGGTACCACCTGCTGCCAAGAAATCGCGTCTAAAGACACAAGACTGGATTTCCCAAGTGTGGAAGTGCTCAAGACCTCAGTCCAGGACATTTCTCAGTTTGTCTAGAATATTATAAACTGGGCAAGAAAACTTGTTTCCTGACACAATACTTATTCTCTGTGTGACAGCTGAAGCCCCAGGAGCTGAAGAAGACAAAGTACATAGGTTTTGGGCCTGAGAACTTGAAGTCAGTGGCTGAAGGGAGAGGTCAGTGTTGTACTAAAGGAAACTGAAGCCAGTTTCAGAATTTTGCTTGCATTAGTGCTTTTACAGGTGAGCAAATTAATTTTAGTTGTCGTAGAGTCACAGTTTTTCAGGCCAGATGGTACTAATACATGTTTTTCAAACTAGGTAAGTATCTGTGTTTATATTACTCAATAACAATATTGTAGTTCAATATTGTGCAGTAACTACACTGCAGTGCTTAAGAGTGAACAGGAACTACAAGATGCTGAAAAAATTCAGAGCAAAGAGGCCCCTGCCCTAAAGACATGGTCCTGGAAGATAAGAGATGTGAGAAAATTTAGGTGATCAATCAGACCATATTGAGTGGTTGTTGGACAGTACATCAGTAAATTCACTTTATATTTACTGTCTATGTATACTGTATTTACTGAGCTGTATAGTAATGGATCATATTTCATATTCAGGACTAGGGTTTCTTTTTACAAATATTTTAGTTCACTTTGTAAATTGCTGGGAGGTGTCCTAGCAAAGTCTCTGTAACACTTTGCACAGGACAATATGAAGAATATAAACATGCACTTTGCAGGTGCATGTTGAATGTGTTTAGTGCACGTACCTGCATTAAAAGAAGACAATATTTTAAGTAATTTTTCTTCAGATTTCTAATTAGACTGAATGCAAGAGACAGGTTTTATAGTCAGACAATCATTATAGGTGCAATCTTGCAGCCCTAGGTGATTTGGGTAGGGAAAACTACCCAGAAGGGATGTTCCCTTATACTTGCTTATTTAATGATGCTGTATGTTGGCCACTCAAATTTTGTGGTTCCCTTAAGGAGCTGCTGCTGCTGCTGCCTTGGGTGCTCTTCTGTGATCAAACTTTGGCAGAATGACAGGCTAAAGGGAATTGCAGGCTGTTGGACTGCAAGCCCTGTGTTAAAGTCACTTTTTCACTGAAATGTCACTCCCCTCACATCGGGTGAGAGTTTCAGCAGCTGCATTTGGCCTTTTCACCCTTGTCTGCAGAGACATAAATACCTTGGTGTGCTTTCACATTAACTCAAACTTGTTAGAGGCTGTCTGTGGAGCTGAGAGCCCTGCTATTTAAAAAAAACAGCAAGCAAACCCTAAATGTTATAATGGATGTAGTTAAAATTAGAAATAGATCCAAGTGGAAATGTGGGGAATGAGTCCAAGTTGAAATAGAGGCTGAACCCATATTCTCGCCCTGCTTGCATCTGCAGCTCTGAAAAGAGAGTCTGGGGTGTGTTTGAAATACACACAGCAGGTTTGGGGCAGGTCCATCCTTAACTGCAGTTAGGAATGGTCCCCACAGGGCAAAATGCAGACTCACAACTGAGATATTTTTTTTCAGCCTTCTGGAGTGCAAGTAGTTTGGTTTAAGACAAAGAAGGGTGCAGTGTGTTTGATGTCAGGGCTATCAGTTTGAGATAAAAAAAAGAGAGCTCCATGCCCTCCTGCATGGCTATAAAGATGTGGCCTCCAACTCTATACCTCAGCCCTTGTTCTCACCTGGCTATGACCCAGCAGGGTGTTTGCAGCAGATTTAGAGCTGTGCAGACTTCATTCGACATTGCTGCACTTCCCACAAGCACAGCATCCCTAGGGGGCTGTAAGGGCAGCCACATGCCCTTTCCTAAACTGCTTCCAAAGTACATTTTTAACAAAGCCGCAGCATGGGTTTTTTTGGGGGCTTGTTTTTTTTTCTCCTTTCTCTTCAGTCCAGCTATGCCTGATGAACAAGACTGAGAAATCCGGGTCAAACTCACTGTTAATTTTTAGAGTTCAGGAGAGAGAATATTTCTAGTTTATGCTACAACCTGTGGGCTTCAGGGAGAAGTTCAGCAGCTAAGCTGCCCATGAAGCTCTCTGAGCAGAGGATGCTCACTACCAGTGCCTGAGCAAACTGAGGGGCATCCCTGCTGCTCTGCAGTGCATCCTCCACCTGCTGCTGCGCTCTGAGCAGTGCTTGTCTCTGGAAAGCAAAATGACACCCACAATCAATTCTTTCCATCCTGTCCAGTCTCCACGCTAGCAAGCACTTGAATAACAGGACTGCTCTCTGTTTTCAGAGGGATGTGAGGAATGTGAGGCCTCGAAAGGCAGAGGATGGGACCAGAGCTCACTGCTGAGGTGTGTTTGTTTGGGTTTCACTAATTTAGGTTTTCCTTTGCAAGCCCAAACCTTTCTTTTGAAAGTCTTTGAATTCCAGCTTTGAATTCCCGCTGCCTCAATTTTAGGCAGACAGATTTTGAATCAGATCCCTGTGGTTTTGGTTTAGGGTTATATCCACAACTGAAAGGGGCCTTAATTTAGCCAGTTCCTCTTGGGAAGAGGGCCAAAAGATTGAGGTTTCTGCCATCTTGAGCACAACCTTCATAATGCTCCTGAAGTTTCTTTGCTGTCAAATTCAAGCCCTTCATGCTGCTTCAGCATGCCACCCCAGCTTAAAATCTAAGCAGAACAGGTCACAGCCTGAATCCTTGAACTTTTGTGGCTGTTGGGCAGGCGTGGATTAAAGCAAACAGCATTCACCCTACACTTTGCTTCCTCATCACTAGTTGAGATTTGAAACTGCCACAGTTCTCACTTCTTCCTGCTGTTCCAGCCTTGGAGATTTTGATTAGGAAAAGAAATAGAAATGCCAGAAAAATGAGTGAAGAGGAAACTGCCAAAACCAAGCTGCCTTGGGACATATTCTAGCTGAAGTGGTACAAGAGAAGAAAAGCTGTGATCCTGTTGTGTTCATATTTCAGTCTCACACATGCCCAGTAGACATGAGGATGTGACATAGGAACACATGCTTTCACCTCAGGCATGATTTGTCCTGGATCAGGGATTTTTGTCCTGATAAAGGAGCAAACTCCCCCATTCAAGGCTGTGAAGTCCTGCTCTGTGTCCATGTGATAGCACCTGCCTCAGAGACCACAGTGGGAACTGATTTAGGGACCCCAGAGCTAAAAGTTGTGCTCTTCCAGAGCTGCCATGTGGCTCTGGGGAGCTCAGTGGAAGTCAAGGTCTTGCCAGAGAGTAGCACAGAAAGGTGCTGAATGAAGGTTATGAACCCCTTGGGACTGGCACAGGACAGGGGTGGGAAAGTGCCACTGGTGATGTACGACAGTATAATCTCTCTAGCTCTCTGCATCCAAAATTTAGGAGCTGTTTCTTCAGACTGTGTTGCTTAGAGGAAAAAAAATTGACAAGATAAATCTTCTGGGGTTCATCACTGGAAATATTATTCCATAGCAGCAGCCCTTTAGCTTGAAATGGATTCCCAAGGCCTCCTTCCCTTGATGAACAGCGGCATCCTCTAGAGCAGGAGTGCCTTGGCAAGAGGAGTATTTTCCCAAAAGGCTGCTCTGGCCATTGGCTCTTTAAATATAGCAAAGAGTAGCTGCAGCAGCCCAGAAGCAACTGCAAACCATTTTAGATCCTGTCATCACTCGTTCTGTCTCCTCTTCCAGATGGTAGCTCTTGTCACATCTCTCTTTCCTTGTTCCAGAGGAGTCTCCTGACATTGATAACTATTCCTTATTGCTTCTAATTATTCAATCAGTCCAAACATTTTCTACCCCTTTCTCCTGTGTGTGATGGGTTGCTGTATTTTCTCTAGACTCAAGAGGGGTGCACCTTGGGAGGGCAAATGGAAGAAATACCTATTTTTAGCAGTGTTGATGCTGACCACAAAATCCCTGCTGTGCTTGTTTTGGGAAACCTGCACTGAGATGTATTTTGGTGTGAACCTGGGGTGGCGTTCTCTCCCATGTTTCATAACTTTACCTGCCTGCAGGGCACAAGCCTCTTCATGGTCTTTGGATTGGCTGCAGGCTGAGAGAGAGGGAAGAGGGGAGGAAAGGGGATTGCCTCGCCTTTGGACTGCACATTTGTTATTGTTTCATTTTAATTGTTCCTAGTAATTCTAAACTGCAAAGTGCTATGTGCATCTGGGGAAGTATGACTTTTTTTTTTATTTGAAGCATTTTTTTTTTATTTGAAGTATTTTTTCTTTCATTCTTCAACTTCTTTATTCTGAATCTTCACTGGTTTTTTAATCTTTGCAAATAAACTCAAACTTTCTTTTTCTTCTAAGTTATAACTTATTTGTTATTTTGTTGGGGAGCACAGGAAATGGTACTTGTTACTGCATTTGACATTATATAGAGATCCTGCTCTGTCACAGCTGCTGGCCACATGACCAGCCTTTCTTTGGGGAAACCCAAAGTGCTTGGTTTCACTGTGCAAGTCTGTACTCATCCAAAACCTGCTCTTACACCATTACAGGGTCTTGTGAAAAGGTCATTTAATTATGAATTAGGTGTAGATGTTTCACAGAATTTTAAAAATAATGAAGATCTTGACACTGAGGTATAGAAATAAACAGAGGTTTTTTTATGAGAGGATTTCAGAGGTAATGATTTTAATGGGTAGCATGTTTCAATGTTTTAAGAGTTTGAACAAAGCAGAAAAACAGCATTAAGTTTTGAAACCTTCTTTAAATAAAAATGTGATGGTTTTAGTTTAAGGAGGGATATAGTCTCTGTGTTGTGACAGTGGCTCTTTCTAAAAATCTGCTGAAGGACTGTTGCACAGAGAAAGTTACTGGAATATGAGGGTTATGGAAATATGGAGAATACAGATGTATGTGGATTTTTACCTCTTCACATACCCCTCTGACGTCTTCTGGACCTCCTAGAGAGGTGGGTGGAGTTGCATGTTCACATCACTTACAGCTCTGCTGCAGAAATATTTGCCATGTGGAGGGGATATTTTGGGGAGCAGGGAGCTGTGGGTGGTGCCCAGCGAAGTGGCCCCAGCACAGGCAGCCTGATTCATGGGCAGCTTTTGCACCCACTGAGTCATTTTGGGAAGCCTGGCTCCTATTGCTCCAGGTCTGGTTTTGACTGAAAGTAGCCATGCCCTCACCTCTGCTGCCAACTGGAGGTACCCATCAATGAAGGTACAGCTGATTTGTTTACCCCAAGTGGATTTGTCTTTTCCAGGTGCTGAAAACTCACTTTAGCCTTCATCAGTGTGCGGCTGGGCTTATTGGGTAGCTTTGGTTTCCTGAAAGCTGTGGTTCAAATGAAGGTTTCTTCAAGTCTCAAGGTGCCCCAGCAGCTCAGCTGGCTTTCTGAACTCATCTAGATGGGTCACCAAACTGCACCAAAGGAACACAAGTCTTCAGGTGTTTGCTTTGCACAGTTTCTCCTCCAGCCTTGTTCTTGCCCCTCTGTCCTGACACGACACTTGGAAAACCCAAGAGAATCCCTCTGAGGCTGAGGGCTGTCCAACTCAGCCCTCCCAGGACATGATGGGCAGCATGGCCATGCAGTCAGATGTGGACTCCTCAGCTGTGCAGGAGCCAGAGCACTGGGCGAGGCTGCGGCAGGTGGGAGCTTCTTCAACTGCCACAGAAAAAATATTTGCCTACTTTAGTCCTTGGATGGATCAGCCTTGATGTCTGTCAAACTGCACTGTCTACTTGCCAGTGGGCAGTTGTTTCTCCTTGGCTGATGGACAGACAAATGCCTGTGGGTAGGCAGATATGTGACATCCTGGATACCAGAATAATTTTTTTTCCCTTTTCCAAGAAATGACGAAATCAATTCTCTTTGACTGGGAGCAATAAACCACTTGTTGAATGCAGGTCTCTAGTCCTGAATTAGAAATGACTCTGCTGCCATTATCAAACTTGCTTTGTTATTTTTCTTCAGGACACAACTCTAAGAATATTCAAGAAAATGTAAAAGGACAGTAAAATCTTAGGGTTATTTTTTTTCTCGTTTGATGCACAGCTCTTGCTAGCTTACATTATAGACCAAAATCAATTGTGGGATCAGACTGGCATGTTGAGGGTTGGTATAGAAGGTATACCAAGGTGGAGGAGGGGGAGAAATGGGTGGGTTACCTTAAACATAAAATTTGCTGTTAGACTAATAAAATAATATGATACATCTGGGTTGATTTTCTCCTTGGTGATAGAGGGCTGTTCTTACAAGTTAAGCCTTGGTCATGGCTGACTTGGACATACTTTAAACTCTGTGACAGAGTTCTCATATCTCTTTCTCTTTTTCTAAAATAATGACAAGAGGAAGGCATTTATTACCAGGAAGGCTGCACCCCTAGGCAAGACATAGTCATCTTTGATTTAAATTTACAGTGAAGTTGCTGAATTAAATGTAGTTTTGTTTTTATCTGTTTGCATGGAAGGCTTCCAGATAAAACAACTGTTTTAGTGACCTGTGCACTTGTATCATGTTAATTAGGTTTGAAAACTCATATATTATTTTCATAAGACTATTACATTTTCTGTAATTAAATTAAGTAAAAAATAAGGATGCATGGAATAATATTTATTATTAATACCAGACTCGAAAGGCTTACAACATGTGAATTGAAGGTAAGAACCTTGAAGACAGCCTGAACTTCAAAACAATGTCAAATAGTCTAGTTTTTCAGCAAGTCACTGCTGCATGTATTTAAAAAGAGCATTGATAGAGTGAGAACTAGCCCACTGAACAGCCAGGCTTCTGGTCCCATTTGAAACTGTGCTGTTTCTGGGATCTTTACGGCCTGAAATACTGCCTAAATGGGAATGAAGCTTTAACCCCAGTTACATGGATAGGGGTGTGATCTTGTCCTGTGCTGTTTGATCATGGGACGAGGTCGGGGAGGCTGTCTTCATCTTTGTCCCACCTTTGCTGGGACATGGAGAGAAAGTGAATGGCATGGGAGGACATGAAAGGGCTCTTCAGTGGTAGGGGCAATTTGGGCATCCCATCTGTGTGAATCCTGTGTTGGTTCAGTTTAGGCACGATCGTGTCAGGCCAGTCCCAGGTACCTATCCCGTTTGGTGTCCCATCTGTGCAGCAGCCAACCACAGATGTCTAGGAAGGAAACTGTGTACACAAACAAGGCAAAAATATTTCACAGAATACCACCTCATCTACCTGCGGGACAGAAATTTTCTCATATGGTCTCTCTGAATGTTTTTTCTCTTTTATCCACTTGCTGCCTGAACTTATGTTAACTTTTGGTGCTTACTTACCTGCACGTTCACAAAGTACAATTTCCTTTGATTTACTCTGAATCTGGAACCTGCTTCTTTCCTCTCTTGGCCTGCATCTCTGGTCAATGTGCGCTGTTCATGGTGAAAAGCATCTTAGTGTGTGTTCCGTCCTGCAAAGGCAGGCTGGCAAGAAATGAGCCTGTGTCAGTCCATTTCCTATTCTCTGCCAAGTGGTGAGGGCAAAATTTTGCCTTCAAAATATGTTTAAAGTAAGTAGACATTGAAATGGTCCCATGCTGTGGCTCTGACCACAGAGATGAGAGCCAGCCTAGTTAACATTCTGTCTGGGAGCAGATGTCCTGTATTGGTCTTGGTGTGCTGGGAAGTCACCAGACTCCAGCTGCAGCATAGCACAGCTGGATTATCCCACATGGCCAGGCTCTGACACCAGCAGCAGGGTGGCCAGCAGCCTGTATTTCATAAGGTTCCTGGCATTTCAGTCGAGGGCAAAGACAAGGCGTTGCCCCTGGGAAGGCAAACCCCTGGCAGCGATCCGGGCTGGCACTGCCTGGCTGAGCAGCTCTGTGGGAAAGGTCCTGTAGGGATGGTGGGCACTGAGCTGGGCACAGACACACTCAAGAGAGGCTGTGGGACCAGGGCTTGTTCAGCCAGAAGACAACTTCAGGGGGACCACACAGCAACCCCTGGTACCTGCAGGGAGGTCACGGAGAAGATGAAGCCAGGCTGTGCTCAGCACTGCAGGGTGGGAGGACAAGAGATGACAGTGTACATTGAAACCAGAGGGGTTCAGACTGGGTACAGGGAAGCGTTTTGTCCCTGTGGAGACTATGAGTGGTGGGACAGGTTGCTTGGAGGGCCTGTGCAGGCTTCTTTCTCAGAGGTCCTCCAGACCTGTCTGGGCCAAGCCCTGAGCAATGTGTTCTGGCTTCATGACTTTGCCCAGGGTATCCTAGAAGACCCCTTCTGGGTTCACTGCCAGCCTGAAATACCCTATGTTCCTATGAAATATTTCTTGCTACTGAGGATGTTTATATTATCTTTCATATGTAGGTTTTCTGGTGTCTAATAAGGCAACTTTTCTTGCAGTGAGGAAAATACTAGACTTTGTGTTCTCTGGGTTGCCTGTTTGCATAAAACACAGAAAAGCAGTGTTTTAGAGGCCTCTAACCTCTGTCAAGTGCTAAGGGGATCAAAAGCTCCAAGGCAGGGACATACAAACAGACACAAATAAACACAGAAACACGATGACTGCACAAGTCTCATTTTCTTAGGCTAATTTTGAAATTTGTTAAAATCTAAATATGGACAAAGTATTGAATGAAATGTAATAATTGCTAAACCAGTCCACCTGGCACTATAAAGTAAAGATAATTAAAATAGGTAGTCCGTCCATGAAAAGAAATTCATGGCAGCTAATTGTGGCTGAGGTATGCTGCAGTACAAGCAGACTGCATGCCTTGTAAGCAGCATATTCTGAACTGGCTTGAGTGCATGCTCATCAATCAACCAGAATTAATCTCATGGTAAACATATACTGTGCAACAGCAAAACCTATCATTTGGATGCTCTCAAGTTTAATTAAAAACCTAAGAGAGATCTTTAAACACGAAATGAGATTGATTATCAAATGTTGTCATAGTTATAGCAATGATAGTTGTAATCTTGGTCTGTGTCCTTTAAAGCTGTGTGTCTTGTAACAGTGTAAGTCTGGAGGCTCCTACATTTGTTATTTTATGGATACTTCTAACTTGTTCTTGCATCAGTGTCTTTACTGCGAGAGCCCAGGCTCTCTGTGGGAGTACATTGTCTGAAGTCTATTACTTTGCATGCTTGCAACAGAATTTGTTTAGATATGTCGAGCAGCTGCATTTTAAAGCCTTTCAAAACAATAGCTGTCTCATAATGTTACTGTTTAAGGCAGATTCTGTACCAGGGACAGAGGTTCCTCATAAAGAGAGGTGTCGCTTAACTCTGAGAGCCTTTGCTATCTTGACCAAGTTCTTATCTCCAGCTGTCCTGCAAAATCCCTTCCTTCTGCCTGAGCTGCCAGTCCCTGGCCCCACAGGTTCCTCTAGATCCCACCACAGGCTGCTCTCTTTCTGTGCCCTGTGGCCCTGGGTCCCATGCAGCAGGACAACCATCACTGCTCCCAGAACCTCTCCCTGGCCATCATTTAGCTGTGTCCAAAGCTCTTTCAGTGGTGACCCCCATGCCCTTCTCAGATTTGCGGTTTTGGGAAATTGTTGTCATCCCCTGCCCTGTTGCCTTTGCCTAAGAATGAGACTCCATCAGGAGAAGGAACCAGGATTCAGCCTGACTTCACTCCCATCTCACATAATAAGCTGTAGTTACAAGTTGGCAGTAGATACAAGATGGGTGCCTGTGGGTTTGTATCCATGTCCATAGAAATAACAAAACTATTTCAATAAAATTCTTTAAATTCATTTCCTCATACTGTTGAAGTTGTGCTTTGAAAGGCTGCTGAATAAAACAATCAGTGGCCTGACTTGGGACACATGATGGCTCTTTGGAAATTGTTTTGGTGTAAGGATGGCACATAAACAAAGCTTTCTTTTTTTTCTTCTGGGCACCAACTGCTGGCAGAAGTAGATGAAAACAGCTTCTCACACCACACTGCCCATTTACATTTTCCATACGCTGGATTTTAAGATTATAGGGTTTTAGATTCTGAGTTTGCATGTTGTATTTTACATAATAATGAGTTTCTGTCTGAAGCTGAGTTGATACATGAGAAAGCAGAACCACCACCACCCAGAAAGCGAGGAAGAACAACACGCAGTTTGGAAAGGAGCTCTCACTGAACTCTTCACATTTTTTTCCAGGAAGCATATTCAATTTCTGTTTTCTGCCATGCAAATGGTATCTGCTTTTGAGCTCCTTGGAAGGAGTTTGTCTTCCTACTTGGTGGCTCTATTTCCAGTATCTTCCTAGCAAAGATTTCCCAAAATTGTATCGGTCAGTTTTTTCTTCATATATTAATTACTTTGTGACAAATAATTCACCCCAATAAATTTAGTCCTTGACTTTGGCACTTTTGTACCTCCTTGGCATCACAGAATGGCCTTTTACTGCCTGTTTTAATTGTAGAAGCATCATTCCAGGAAAAGGTAATTCTTGGGTAATGTCATGCTTTTAACTATTTGTTTCCATATTACAAGGAGTTTCTCTCTGTAAAAGGGGATACACGTCTGTGTAGTAGGGATGTTACTAGGAGTCTGGATTAGATGGCTTCCTGAGGCCTCTTCCAAACCAAATTATCTTGTGATCCTACACGCATTTTTAAAAAATCTCCCTGATATCCTTCTGAAAATTAACTCAAAGTTATAATTTTTTCTGGTTCTTCCTATTTTACATTTTTCATCACTAAACACTTAGAGATGAGATGTTTACCAAGGTATCACACAGCAGAGGGCCGTGCTGGACATTGCAGTACCCAGGGAAGAGATCCTTCAGCCTCTGTGCAGCATGGCAACATTCTGCAACCTTTTGTTTCCTCCATCTCTCCCTACTTTCTCTTATAGGAAAATTGAAGTAACTGGTCTTTGCCAAAACTGAGAGTCCACTTGTGGATGGATTGAGAAGCTGGAGTCCTTTCCTCAAAAGTCACTTAATGACTTCAGAGACACTCCCAGGTCTCTGCAGACACTTCCATTTTTGCAGTCACAATGCAGCCAGCATTAAACATTTCCTTGAACACAGCTTTGTTTAGATCCATCACACCCTGCTTGGTCCTAACCTCCTCCCATCACAGCACTTCTCCTTTGCCTTGTGTAGTAGAGGCCTTCAAAGATCACTGAGCAGAGAAAGTGAATCTCATGAGGAGAAACCGTTTTACACCTCAGACTCAGGAGCAGCTGTGCTCAAGATGGATTCATGCATTTCTTGCTGCTTATATATAGACTTTGTCAGTTGGCCTGCAAGTAAGACTTATTTCAATGTATGTTCTCAAAGCAAAGAGAATTGCAAGCATTTGCCATGCTTTTCATGCTAGAAATCACCTAAGATTTATATCTATGGTGAATTAATGAAGACAGAACATCTCTAAATAGCAATCTCTGACCTGAGCTTAGAATAGGTATTTGTAGATACAGCTTGCACAGTTTCCTGATCACTTGGAGTCACTGGAAAAGTCCAAAGACCCTTAGTAAAACTGGTTTCACCAATTTCTGTCATTAGTTAAAGAGGATTATAAGGCTACAGAACACCACAGAACATCTTGCTACACTGACTGAGAACGAACACAGATCTGCTGCTACAAAGACCTACAGTAAAACTTTGGAGACATGAAATATGTCTGACTTCTTCAGCTTGAGGACAGCTGTAATTATAATGAGCTTGCAGAAATCAGGCTGCAAGAGTAGCCTGTTCTCTCCCCCTGCCTGGGATTAACCATAACTGACTCATAGTGAGGCATAACACTACCTTTTGATTGAGAGGAATGTCAGTTCTCCAGCCATATGATAAATCATTACATCTTTATTAGGGAATGGAGAACGAAAGAAGCAGTCTTCCATTATATGTTTACCCAATTTGTGTCCAGCTGTTTTAGGAACACCCTACTCTTATTTAGTATCTTAGGAAGCTTTGCTAAATCCATCTGTTCTAAAGCAGTATTGTGTTAAGAAAAATAAAGAACCCAAAGCAGGCACCAGCTGCAGTTACCAACAAGCAGGCTATTGAAATCCACTTACTCTAGCTTACTAGACACTTATGAGAAAGAAAGACCCTTCTAATATATTTAAGGCTAGAACAAGCTTGTGTCTCCTTGGCTAAGGCAAGCAGTTCTGATGATCATAGCTGGTGGTCTGGATGGCAAGAAAAGGCAGGACAGGCTAGTAAAAGCTCCTTTGACTTCAATGGCAATATGGATTTGGCCTCATGCAAACAATGAGAGTATGTGAAACTAATTATCCACCCATTGAGGTTTTCTCTCCACCTTCCCCCTTTCTAATTTCTAATGAATGTAGATAATTACTGTGTTCCCACTAACACGCAGATTAGGCCTCTGGGATTAGGCTATGTGATTGTGCAGCTAATACTAAGGGTAAACGCCTCTGGTGTTCCTGCTAAATGCATTCTTGCTAGTAAGTTAAATAATCATTCTACTAAAGCATTACTAAAAGATTTAAATACTTGTTTTGCAGATTTCTAGTAGATTTCTATAGTTTCTGACATACTGTGACATGCTTCAGAATGTTCGTTTATATACAGTTTGATTTCTTTTGATGATTGTCAACTTAAGTTACTAAAAAAGGAGAGCATTTTGTACACAGAAGGGAAGGGGGTGGAGGGAAGGCAGTATATTAGAAACATGAGTAGGTGCCCTGGCTTGTCCATCAGTCTTGGCATCATTTTATTTATACATTTTCTAAAGGATTAGAAGTAATCAGTTCCAGAGGATGTGCTCTGGAGTATTGGCAGCGTCTGCTTTCTTGGCAATCATTGTAAATATTTTATACAGTTTCATATTGTCTTGTGCAGTACCAAGCACTGGCAGTTTGACGTAAACAGTGTTAATGTTTTAACTTCTATGGCAGCAATGCTTCTCCCCCTGCAGAGCCCTGTGCTTTCCAAAGGCTTGGAGTTGGCAGGGCCTGTTCAGCGTGGTGGGAACACTCACCTGGGGGGAGTACAGGGCCCCATTTTCGGCTGCGAGGTTCTGCATGGCTCTGCCCTTTGCAGCAGCACACCAGAGCCCTCAGAGCCTCTAGTCTGATCCCCAGCAGAATGAGGGCCTGGTGTGCAGGCAGCAGGACAGAGGCAGACCCCATGCAGCATGTCCTCGTTACACTCATTTTTACAGCTCTGTCTTACCCGTGAGAAATAGCAGAGCCCCACTTCCCAACTCATTTGTTCTAACATTTGCAGGTAAAAAGCTTCGAAAGTATAGACACTGCCATGCAGTTATGCTTCAGGTGGATGTCACCTCCTCTGGTCCTTCGAGGTTATGACTGGAAGCAAGTTTAGGGACCACTCTAGGCTGATTCTCCATAAAGAACAAACTAGTTCTTTACACCAGGTCCCATCTGCTGAGGTGAAGGATGCTGGGTTTTCTTGATGTCACTCTGTCAGCTTCAATGAGATGTTTAGGAGAAGAGTGGTAAGGCAGGATGTTAATGCAATAACAAGAGCCCAGAAACAGTAGAGGAGGTGGGAGAGGAACATGACTTAGAGTCCCTCAGATGAAAAGTATAACATTAATAAAAGAAAGCTCTGTATTCCTGAAGAGTTAACTCTGTCCTATTGGCCTAAAGAACAAGGACATGTTGGATTATCAGCAAGTGGTTTTCAGAAAAGACTAGCAAAGTTCTGGCATTTCATAAAATCTAGGTAACATTGTGAAAAGAAACACAAGAAATAATTGTTTCTTAATATGGCATTTGCCTAAAGTAACATTGATGTTGATTGAAGTAATGCAATTTTCATATCTAAAATGTTGCAGGGGAGAGTATGTCTATTTCATTTATGTTTGCAGAAACTTAATCTACAGGAAAAGATTTTATAACAGAATTGGAGGTTAAATTTCATTTGCTGATTTAATAAAAGCTAACAGGATGGATTTGGGGATATTTCATTAATCTTTCTTTCCTTTCAGTGAAAAGGAAATTAAGTTCAATCTAGTTCAAACTTTGCTTCACTATTATACAATAGACTGCCAATGTCCATGTTCTCTCTGGCAAGTTAAAACCTAATTAGTCACAGAAAATTCTTCCCTGATCCTGTCACTGCAAGGCAGGAAAAGCCTGGGCTGCAGACAAAGAATGCAGATGCACTCAATGCTTGGCTGTGGCTGTGTTAATGTCTGTGCTTTCCTACATAGCATGCAGTGACATAACTGAAAGTGGCATATTTTGTCCTTCATGCGACAAGATCAGGTATAAGCTGCCTTTTCAAAATGTAAAGAAAATCTTTTAACATGAAGTAGTGCAAAGAACACGCTGCCATTCACCACTTCCCCAGTTCTGCCCATTCCTTAAAGCAGCAGCACTGGCTGCTTGGGTGCTGTGAGATGATCAGCTGGGTCCAGCTGGGATGAGTAGGGGCAGAAGGTTGAGTCTGGCTGCAGCTTGTTCAACTCCCTATCTGGAGCCCCCTCCCAGCTGAGCTGCCAGGATGCCCAGGCTGCAGGGACCTGGCCCCTCCTGCACCAGCGCTGGCAAGGAGGGTCCAGCTGCTCCTGCTGTACCTTGTGTCCAAGACCTGCTGCATCCACAAAGCGCAACTTCATATTTCAACCTATTATAATTTTGAAGAAGACGGTCAACTGATAAAATTAATTTAGAAGTAACATTGTATCTATCACTTCCCTTAATGTTTATCTAAAATAACATTTGTTCTTTCAACATTCTGGATTACCCTCAATAAAAAGCAATAACTGTTAAAAGTATCTGCCCTTTCTTATTCTAGTTCTATTTCTAAAAATTACTGTAGAATTATTCTAAGACTGACAGACTATTTGGCTCCCTCTGACATATGTGTTGTCTTATAATACATTGAATTTTCCACTACCTGATGAAATTTTTATGGCATACATTGAGTATAGTCTGGGGGAGGAAAGTTATTTTACCTCTGGAGGTGAGATTATAGAGTATAATTGGCACAGGAGTATCTTGTAAAGGACAACTTTTTTCCCATCAAATTAGTTGATTGCTGTTTGTGTTTAGACTGAGATTTTCCAAGGCATCTAGAGGCACTGCAACCCCTCTGAAAATCCCTGCTGCCCCTGCAATGGTTTCTCAGTAAGATTCGCAGGGGCAAAAAGCTGTCTGTAGGGTAGCCCAAGTGCAAGAAGAAGTTAATTGTGCTTCTTTCTGAAATTCAACAACAAAGCATGAACCTTGGGGAGAATTTTAGCTTCCACTTCTAACTGAGACAGGGTATCTGGAGTTAACCCTTTGTTTTTCCAAAATATGTGGGGGAAATAATTGAGTAAGTCTGCCCTTCTGTTATTCCAGCAGTTACACTCCTCAAAACAGCAGGTCACTAAAGCAGTGCAGGTACCTCACTCTGGGTAGAGGATTATTGTGAGGAAATCCTGTAGGATTTGTTATATGAAGACATTTTTTTTTCTCCCCTGTTGCTCCAGTAGTGCGGCTTTGTGGAGCTGGGAAGTGACCCAGCCCTGTGATTTCCCTTGTAGGGTGAGCGTGGAATGAACTTGAACATCCCCAGCGGCTGCCGGCCTCACTCAGCGTGTCCTGGCCCTTGCTCTGTGCCTTTAGAGATCCTGGGGGGAAGTGTCCCAATGAGGAGGGGAGGCGGATGTCCTGGGGCTAGGGGAAGACTATGCTGCAGTGTTCCTGCCAGAGAAGGAACAGCCCTTGGTATCCAGCTGTGT
Source organism: Monarcha castaneiventris obscurior (assembly GCA_026261815.1). Classification (NCBI taxonomy): domain Eukaryota; kingdom Metazoa; phylum Chordata; class Aves; order Passeriformes; family Monarchidae; genus Monarcha; species Monarcha castaneiventris. Next base: position 14,906,118 of record JAMPIT010000894.1, read on the forward strand.
TTATGGTCTCAGCCCATGTTCTCTTGGTTTCTATGAAAGCCACAAGTGGAACAAACCTCAGGCTTAGCCCAAGGTCTGTGTGCAGTTTTTGCCTGAAGCTTGACTACGTGGTGACTGAGAAGTGACCCCAGGGGTCCGTTCACACACCGAGTCTCCCCTTCAAGCTGTGCAGCTCTGCTCTGCTCTGCTCTGCTCTGCTCTGCTCTGCTCTGCCTTTCATTGCTGGTGCATTGGAATGGCTTCTAATGGAAAGAATTAACCCAGCCGCAGGCTGTGAGCAGAGATTCACTCTGTCCCTGGGCAGGGCTTGGATGGACCAGGACGATCTGAGTGCTGGAGAGCTGCCCTCTCTGTTTTGGCATGCATGTTCTGGCTAGAGCCGGGAGAGATTTCTCCAGAATTGTTGTGTTAGGAATCTGCACTCCACAGGCTGGTGAATAATTCAGTATATTGAACTGTTGCTTACTTAAAACATTAAACTGTTCAAAAAGACAAATGGAAATAAAACAATAACTTGAGCTTAAGCACATAGGCTGCAGCAACCCAAGAATTCATTATGCTCTATATCAGCTACTGTGGAGCATAATTTTAAAGAGATATGTCATGTCAGAGCTTTCTTTTTTAATGACTGCTTCAGAACATACTACTGTGGAACATATCAGCATTCCAAGTTTTTCCTATATTTGATTAAAGCTGATAGCAATCAAAGTAATTTTACTGCCAATAATAATGTTGGCAGCAGCTTAATTTAATAGCATGGAGGTTAGATCTTATTTATATCATTCCTCAAATTTGATAACTTTGAATGTAACTACAAAATATTTTGCAATGAAAACTTAAAATATGGGTTATTTAATTTAGTGTTCTGGCCTCATTGCTTAAAAATGTTCAGACTACACAAGCACATTCTTACACCAGTTGTTTTGAATATGACTTTTCCATGAACCATAGGCCTTTTTCATAATATTCTGAGAAATGCTGATTACTTTATCACTGTGAGGCATGTCAGTAGTCGAAAAATCAGTCTTCTTTGAATAACTCTGCAATTTGCCAAAAGTAAGTAAATAATCTTTGGAAAAATAAATCCATTAATCAAATTTTTACCACATCCTGTCTGCTTTCCCTTGCCTTGGTAGGCTTAGAGTTGTAGTATTTCCGCATCAGTATGCTGTCACCAGCTTTGATAGTTACATCAGCATTGTATCACTAGAAAGGAGCAGAATTTCATCTCTTTGGGATGGCAGTGGGATTTTTCCACTGCCTCAAATGAGGGAGGCTGACATGAAAAACAACAGGTTTTCACCCACAGACTGTGTCATCCATGACATGAATGCTGCAGCTCCTAGTGACATGGTGCATGGATGCTGCCTTCGTTTGGCCCCCTTATTTAGAAATATTTATGTACATATAGTCTCACCACCCAGTATCCTTTGCCATGGACCTCTCACTGACATGTCTGTTTCTGTGTTCACCACTTGCAGGGCTGGAACAGATGAGGCAAGGTATGGATAAGAGCTGACATAATTTGCTGCTCTTTCTCCTTGCTCTGCTGGGGTCTCGTGAGGGCTGATCAAAGCAGCACTGAAGGAGCCTCCTGTCTCTCAAAGTTTCTCAACCTCCAAAAGCTAATTTTCTGGATAGTTTTGTTCACAGAATGGCATCAGGTTTAAATGCTGAAGAGGAAAACGTGATGTTTTCATGCTTTCAGACACAGCTGGTTAATTCAGCGATAGGGAAGTAATATTATCCCCTGTAATAGAAGAAACAGTAAAGTTAGAGATATTGCAAGAGAACTGTCCAGGGACAATCAGAGCCCCAGTTGATTCTGGGACTTCAGCCCGCCCTGGGGTTTGATGCTCTGTTCAGGCAGCCAAGCCAGGCCTCCTGTCCTGAGGGAGGAAAACCCCAGGGAAAAGAGCAGCCATGCTTCCCACAGTGGGGTCGGGGGATTTCACAGGGTAAATAACACAATGTGATGCCCACAATTGCCATGCTTGCCAATATGAGGGTGCTGAGAATCACCATCCCTCCATCCTGTCTGTTTCTGCTCACATTGTTGGGATGAGATGTTGTAAAACAGATAAATAAAAAGGCTCTCCATCATCCTTTTCCCTCAATATATGTTTTGAGATGAAGTTTTTAAGGTCACCTGCCTACAGTGTCAATTGAAAAACATGCAGACAGTGAATGGTAGAACTGGGTGGAGGACACAAGGGAGAGAAACTGGTCTGGGACTGGGATGAGAGGAGTAGTCCCTTACCCCTATGTTGCCAAGAGCATGGGCAGAAACTGCCTGAGAAGTGGTTTGGCAGGCTCTAACCAGAACCTGAATGTAAGAAACTTGTGCTAAAACCACCTTGGCTGCTAAAAGCAGTCAAAGGATCTCCAAGAACTGTCAGGATTAAGTCAAGAAAAACAGGGAAGTATGAGCCAGGGACAGAAAAGGTGACACTTCACTGCACCCATGGCATCTTTCCATGGGGATTCATCTCTCCTCCCACCAGCTTCAGGAGAAGACAGAAAACGCCAACCCAGATCTGCACTCCCTGCTCAGGATAGAAGTTCCCACCCATGCCTATCTCCCCACCAGGATGATACACCCAAGGTGTGGTGGCCAGCATGTCCCAGCTCTCTTGCTCTCAGGAAGCCCTGTTACACTCACCTAAACACAATATTCAAAAGCTTCACCCAGATTAAGTTATCAACAAATAATGAAAAACTGGTCTTCTCACTGTGAATTGCCTCTGCTTTAAACAGACCTTGTGCTAAAAGACAGAAAGACTTGTGTATTTATTTCCAAGATTATTAAATTACATATAGAATATGCTTCCTGAGTATTAGCAGAGTTTATAACTGAATTCATCCTATCCATGCTCTGGTTACGTCTAATGAGGATAATTATTACATGGCTTAACTATAATTCAGTATTGACTCTTTCGCGCATGAAAAGCTTTTGTTGGCAAGCATCAGTGGAGCGCTTCAACAAAAGACATCTTTAGCTTGTGTAAACATTGTTATTTCAAGGTCTCACCCTAACGTGCTTTAGGCTAAGTACTTTCTCCTCAATTGAGTTAATATAGCCAAAATGATATAAGGATGGGATTAGATACTGGCTTACACCACAAGGAAAAAAATGAAAGCTGGACAGGGAAAAATGCAGTTAATTCCATCCTGTCAGCAGTGGATATTAAAGATTATTAGTTGGCACACTCAATTATGTGTGAATCACAATAGCGGTACTGTTACTTTTTCATTCAATTTTACAGGGGCAGGTAAAAAGTGTAGGTTTGGTATCATCTGCAGGGATTATTTGTTCCTTGCAGCAATCTGAGGTTATATTAAAGTGTTCAACAGGTTCAGAGGAAACATCTCTGTCTAATGAAATGTCCCACTTTCACATGATCTTAGTCACTGGATAAAAATGAACGAATCTGCCTGGTGGGACTTCGGCTGTAGCTGCCTTTTATGAATATATTTCTTTAGGCAGTAACTAGTTATTCTATTATGTGATTGTTAAGATGATAAACCAACCAGTACAGCTCTCTTTTTGCTGCTTCCCTCTGCTGGATAGAGCCAGTAGTGCTTAGCTTTGTGTCAGCCTCATTAACACCAACAACCTGGAAAGGTTTCCTCTACCTCCTTAGGATATGGGCTTTCAGCTCACAGACAATAAATCTGAATCTTGTTCTGACTCTCATGGTGAATTTTTCAGTTTGAAGGTTAAACAGGAGTCACAGAATTCACAATAATATAAAATCGTTGGCTCAATTAAATGGCCCCAGTCTGAGGCTTTGATGCTAGAAGCTCTTCTGTCAAGATGGGAAGGTGTGCAGGGCTGGAATGGGATGCTGGGCATGCAGCGTTTCTGCCCCTGGCCCTAGGGTAGGCTGACAGCAGGACAAGGAGGTGTACTATGCAAGAAGTCAAATTCATTATGGGATGTGTGCATTGAAATTGTTGGGTTTTTAACAAAGTAAGCCCCTGGCATGTTGTTTGTGTTTTGCTTGTCTTCAGGGATTTCCATAGCCAGAGGAGACCGCTGTGATAATGTGCTGTGACTGCTCGACTGCCGTTCCAAGACCAGTAACAACGCTAGTTGAGCTACAGCATGTATTTTAGGAAAAAAATCCAAACCCAACCTTCTAATCTTGGTTTTTAGTTTCCAGTGTTAGAAGGCCTCCCACAGCATGGTGACATTCCCATATCCGTTTTCCCCTGCCGAGTTTGCATCCCCTCACAAGGTGAACGGGTCTCATTTTGAGATTTAAATGTCAGGATTCATCTTGTACAATTTTCCTCTCCAAAATTGACAAAGCCTGTCATCATATGTGTGTGGCCTGTATGGGTACTTGACAGAAGTAGCTTGGACAACTTTGAGCCATCTGGGTGCCCAGGCATAGGATTCTACAACCTCTTATTCAGCTGCCCCACCACTACCCATTCCAGAGGACTTGCCCTTTAGAGTCAGTGGTGGAGATGATGTTTGTCTGAATATCCACAAAGATCCCCAAATCCCTCCAGAGTTACCATTTCCCAGGCTCACAAATGAGACCTATGCACTTTGAGTTTGGATGTCTGACTTTTCAAGCTGACTGTACTAAAACCTGTCATTTAGCTAAATTTACCCAGAAATTTAGACTATCGCTCTAGTTTTTTTTTAGGAAATTTTTCTGCTAGGGTTCACAGTCTGTGCAAAAAGTTCCAAACCAATCTTATTGTACATTTCTCTCACATGCTGTCCTTAGACCAATAGTTTATTACAGCTGGAGTCATCTTCAGCAGTTGCTTTTACTGCCAGTCTTCATGCCCAAGTGGGAGTCTAGATCCTTCAAAAAAGAGAGTTTTCCTCTATTAATGCATTTCTATTAAGTGCATTAAGTTCTCACATCCACTCAATTTCCTTTCAGTAACCCCTTAGTAACTGGACATCCATAGACTCCTGCTCTAAATTTAATTCTCTGTTTCCAAGAATTGTCTGGCTCTGTCCCTTGGTGGGGTTGTCACATTTCTTCCTAAAACTTTTCATGTAACATTTCCTCAATGCCTTGTTTGGAAAACTTATATGAAGACTGAGGTCTGCAGATGGTTAGAAAGGAAGGAACTTTTTCTTTTCGGTTTAACACCCTCAAGGTTTTTTTGCCTTGCTGTTCTCCCCAGGCACTGGAAGGTCTCCATTTCATAGCCAGCTGTGTCCCATTGTCAATCCTCTAATCAAGGTACCATTTTAAGATACAGGGACATATCAGTTGACATCCCTGCGGGAGGGACATAGACCACAGCAGGGCAGCTTGGTCCCCAGGACACGAATGGAGCAAGGGAAGAGTTTTGAGCAAATGGACCTCATACCTTGTGTCGTGTGCACATTGTGATTCAGGGTAAACATGGATTACTGTGGTTTACCGTGTTGCTGCATAGACTAGATGGATAAGAGTATACACCTGAAATTTTAATTTAAAATTTTAAAAATCTTCCAAAATCCCCCAAACTACCATCTCCTGGGTAGCTCTAAACATGAATTTAAGTGTCTGGTGTTGCTTACCCAGCAGCGTGCAGAGTGCTTCAGTTTTCAGAAAGGCTGTGGTGCTTGTTCATCAGGCAGGACAATCAAGGGCTTCCATGTCCCAACAAGGGCTTTTACAAAAATAAGGCACTGAGAATGGAGATTTTTTCAGCAGGTGTGGGGTATTGCTTTCTGTTGGCACAGCAGTTTTGGCTTGGCTACAATGTATATTTACTTTATGTAACTCTGAGTGTAGTAAGAATGCTAGCAAAAACCACTTGGAAAAGGAAAAAAGGAAACATTAAACCTTAACTCTGCATTCTCAATTAAATGATTATTCCTTCAGGATGAAATTGTTCTTGATTCTTACTGTAAACTTTTGAATTTCTTACATAAATAGCATGATTATATTTACATAAATAGTTGCACCCTGGAGTACAGCAATCCTATTGTACACAAAAATCCTATTAAAATTTCCTGAGAGAAGAATACAACTTGAGCAATGATGTATTGTGCATAAAACTAGTTGTCCTCACTTTTTTCTTTATTCAGAACCAAGCCATGCCTTTTAAATGCATGCACTCAAGCGCAGAATTAGAATTCAATGCTCAGCTCCAATGTATGAAAACACAAACAAAATTGAACCAATATTTCAAAGCAATATAGTGTACAGATAGGTTTTCTGCAAGCTGATTATATGCATTTAGAGGTGAGACAGCAAATATAACCAGAGCAGTCTGATTCATGCTTGAAAGAAACAGCTGTAACCTTGTCTTCCACCTAAAGCAATTTTAATCCCAATATCTAAGCACAGAGGAGCCTGTGCCTTAGTTTACCTCTCTTCAGCTTTTTGCCACTCTGAATAAACCAAACTCTAGATCATCCTTTCCCCTTCCACAGGGTAATAACAGCATATAAATCTTGAGTTTCCAAAATGAGATGTAAAGTAAAATATGGCCCAGTGTGCTCTCTCAGCCACTAGTAAGGATGCAAGAATCCGTATTTGGCCTCAACTGCAAAATGAGACTTAAGTACTCAAAGGGGGCTTATAAAAAAGGAGGACTTTTTACATGGGCAGACAGTTACAGGACAAGGTAGAATGGTTTTGATCTAAAAGATGAGAGATTTAGATTAGATAATAATAAGAAAATTTTTGCTGTGAGGGTAGTAAGGCAGTGCAAGAGGTTACCCAGAAAAGCTGTGGATGTCACATCCCTGGAAGTGTTTAAGGCCAGGCTGGATAGGGCCCTGAGCAAACTGATCTAAACAAAGGTATCCCTGCCTGTGGCAGAGGGGCTGGAAGTAGGTGATCTTTACAGTCCCTATGATTCTATGATAAATAAGTTTAAATAAGTAAATGTCTTTGTATCAGAGTATCCGCACTGTAGAACAGCTTATGGACACTGACTGAAACTATGATGGTGCTTAAGAGGTGGCCACTGGTCCTTGTACTGCTGTAGCTTGTGACATTTCTGATAAGCACAGGCAATCAAACAAGAATGGATTTGGGCAATCAAATATTAGCTGAAGGACATAAATAAGTGCTGTGAGTAGAATTTTAGAGGTACTTTATAACTGGCTTGATTGCTGAAGTAAAATAATAAAACAAAACAAAAAAAGAAAATCATAGAGTCATAGAATTTGCTGAGTTGCAAAGGACCCATCAAGCTCATCAAGTCCAACTTCTGGCCCTGCACAGGGGCCAGGAGTCAAGAGTCACACCATTTGCCTGAAAGCACTGTCCAAATGCTTCTTGAACTCATACAGGCTTGGGGCTGTAATGTGGGTTTGACTCAAAGAACTCAACCCTTTCTAATTCCCTTTGTACAAACATGTGCCTGCCTGCACACATCCCACCACTTTTGTTTCAAAGCAAGAGAAAAAAGAGTTTTAATAGGAAGCAAATGTATTCTTTGCTTCCAATTTTTTCTTTAAAAAACTCTAACTTTAGCCTAATATCCCTGAAAATATTATTTTAAATCAAGAAGTCAAAATGTTTAGAAAGTACAAAAATGAGCTGTCTACTACATAATCCATTTTCACATTAAAAAACCTCAAACCAAAAAAACCCCAAACAAACAAAAAAAGGAAGACCACCCTGAAACCTTGTTCCAATTTTACCTGAACCTCTGATAATTTTTGTTTTTCTAAAATTACAAATTTGACAATCAGTATCCAACTGAGAAATGTAATCTAAACCTCTAGGAAATGACCTTCCTGATGCTGTCAGGTAGGTACTCAGGAAAGATGCCTCTGGGCAGATTGAGTGGTGATGGAGAGTGCTCATAAGACACCTGAAGAATTCTACAATATTTTGATACCAAGCAATTGTGTGCACAGAAAGAAAAAATAAATGGAGCAAAGATGGTAAGAAATATTTGTAATCTGAAATGCAGGGAACAAGATGTGCTGTATCAATAACAAAAGCAGGTGAGTGGAGCTAATATCTCATGATAGTGCAGGCTGGACACGCCATCCAAATCATTTTGCTGGGAGATGACAAATCTTTGATTTTGAGAGCAATGGCTAGTGACATTATATTTTGTATTTCCTGACACAGCATGGATCTAAGAATGTTTCTTATTTCATATGGGAATGATTTTAGGATACTAGCGACATAACATTCAGGGAATGAACAGTCTAAAATTTCTATAAACACCAGAATCAAGGCATTTATGAGTTTTAGTAAAAATTTTATTGAAGTCTGGTCATGTTGGCATATTGTGCATTTTAAATGTAAATTAGATTACTGGCAGTAGATTCAATTTAGTGGTAAAAATGTAAAGAAAACAGTTGGGCTACAGATGAAACAATAATGTAGCTGTTCTTTAGTTAAGAGAACAGTGAAATGCAGAAACAAATGGTGTTTGGGAATATTTATGGTAGAGGAAATATGCTGCATGCAATTAACTTTGTCAATTATATGCAGAACAGTAGTTTTTGTTCAGCTTTGAAGAGCAGTTTCTGATAGTGAACATATGATAGGGTGAATGGATGGCTCTGAGGGTTTCCAGTGGGAACAGAAAGCCTTTCATCCTTAGCTCACTTGCAAAAATGCAGTCCAGGCTGCAATTTTGCTGATGGCTTTGTGTGTGCAACTTGTTAGACATGACACCAGGTCTCCTCTCCTCCTCCTTCCCCCATTACACCACTTCAGGTGCAAAGCCTGTGTGACTGAAAAGGACCACAGGAATTGGCTCTATGATGGCAGTTCTAGGGGAAACCCCACAGCAGGAATATCGGTGTTTGGCTCCTTCTCACCAAGGCTTTTCCTGGTCCTGAAGCACTTGACCTCTCTGCCTTGCTCTATAGACAAAACATGCTGGCTCTTGTCAGGCTTGTCATCAGGCATCTTTCAAAAGCTTTCAAATCTCCTGAAAAGCACACAACTTGTAAATAAAAATTCAGAAAAAGATTTAGTTACTTGTATGAGTACATAAAATAAAAAAAAGAAATTTGGGATCTGGAGACATAGAATGCTGTTTTATTGAGCTACCAGTAAGCTCCAGAATATGCTGGAAAGAAAATCTCACTTACCTCAGGGGTGCAATGGTACTGAGGAGTGATGGTTTTTCATGTATGGCAATCACTGCAGCTCACAACTGGCTAGACTGGTGCAGAGAAGTGAAAGTTACAATACTGTTATTTAATTAAGCCAAATCTGTTCTGGATATATAGCAATTGAAGGAGATTAATTCTTTACACACACTTAGGATATGCTCCATTGCCCCAGAGTTACTTCTGTTATTAATTATGAAAAGGTTAACAAGGGAGTGAAATAGGTGAGAATTCACCTCCCATGCCATCCAGTTTATTTAGGTTAAAGGCACCAGGGCATTGTCTTGCTGGTGACAGACACTGGGGCTAAAATCCTGTTCTGTGGTGAGCTTTACTTCAAACGCTACTGCCATGGAGGTCTAAGTTAAGGACTTCTCAGAAACAAATGCAGACAAATGTTGCTGAAACAGCGCTTGTGGCTGGCCTAGGGTGCTGCTGACAGTAATTTGGGTGTCTGGGAAGGAGAAGCAGGGAAAATAACCTAGGAAAAGAGGGAAAAATACTCAGAGCTTTGTCAGCCAATGCAAGTGTCAAGGTCAGGTCTGTGAGAAGTTGAGAAAATGGACAAGATTTTCAGCAAAGTGCTAACTGTGCAACAGTCTGAGAGCTGGCTCCTGCACTGCTGGTGCTTTACAGGTTTCTCAGTCAGTCAAGAAGATACTTGACAACTGCCAGCTCCTTCTTATGGAAAAACCCACAAGACCATAGGATTTGTTTAGCTATTTGGGTCCGAAATTGAAATGCTATTTTGTCTACTTGACAGCTCTTTGTCTAATTTTTCATAAACCCTCTGGAGTGCTGCCCATTTGTATGTGTTGACAACAGCTAGCACAAACTCTGCTGAAGCTTTTGTGTAGCAAACTGCCCTCCAGAATGTTAAAAGATGAGTAAATTTTCCAGCTGTTTGCAAGGCTGGACTGGAGACAGGGGTTTGCAGTTGCACCTTGAAGGAGCATTGAGCAGGTACTGCTGTGACCAACAGCGTTCAGAACATCAAAGCCTTATGGAGGCACAAGGGAAACTGAAACACAAATAACATTAAATTGCTGGTTGCTGGCTTTCTGGTTGGAATAAGAGTAATTGCACATCACACTGAGCCTCTGATATCTCTGTGTGACCATAATAAGCATTCAGAAGACCATAATAAATTTATTGGCAAAGTCATCTAGCTGCTGCCAGACCCCAGTCCTGAAGGATGTGTCTGCAGCCCATCTGTGCCTGTGCTCTGCCTGGGATCTCACAAGCCATGGTTTGAGTAAAGGCTTGGCCTGACTGACACCAAGTAGGACTTTCCCAGTGACTTCATCATTAAGGCAAAAGTTTGTGTCTGTTGTAGATGCTTAACTGCTTTATAGTCTCAAATGTCATTTAAAAGGCATGAGGGAGGAGGAGCCTGAGGAGTGTTGTGACAAGATCTACAGCACAAGGAGAACAAGAAACAGTGCATAATTAGGAGACTCTTTGAAAGTCTTCCCTTGCCTTTCATAGCCCCTAGAAGTAGTTTACATCTTTCTACTATAACTTTTGAAACAATTACTTTTTGAATAATCTGGTTTTATAATGACAAGTCGTGCTATCGCTTGTTTTTTATTATTTAAAAACTGGAAGGCAATGTAAGAAATATTTCAAGAAAGAACATCTCCTCTTAATTTTATTTAAAACCCTTTTTGTCATACGGTTCAGAGTTCATTGGGGGAGAACAGTTTCCTCATCAGAATGAGAACAAGATGATATAAAAAATGAAAAAAGATGAAAACTTCAAATGAAACAGAAAGTTTTAACAAAAATACTATTTTTCTACAGTTTTCTAAGAGCTATTACTTCTTGTGCCTCACTGTGAGTTTGCATTGTGCTGTGTTGCAAAACTTCAAACTATCTTCAGCTTTCAGTAGGATTTTGAAGTATTGCCAGTTATTCTTCCTTATTATTTACAGTAATATTTTTAAGAGAAAAATGTAGGTTTTTTGACCTTGATCAGGGTAATGAGATAGATATGTCATGAGAAAACTAGCACAGCTGGTTGGCTGAAACGAGTTTTGCTTTTGGATTCCCATTGTCAGGACCCATGCCCAGGCAGTCCTGCTCCTCTGTACTTCCCTGGGTGGCTGCAGCCTCGGCACATCTGTGGTGCCACAGTTCTTGTGAACTGGTTAATTTGTGGGGAAAGCCTTTAAGCTTGGGTATCACCCTTTTGTTCCCTCCAGCTCCCAACTCTGTACTTATTAGTCAGCACAACTTCCATTGCTTTCCGCCGTGTACCAATTGGATTTGTTTTTGCAAGGGTCTCCAATACCTCCTCCTAAGAGGGAAGCTCAGTTCAGTGATTAAGCCCCGTCTAGAGGTTTGGGAGGCTGAATTCAGTGTCTTGCACTCCCATTGTTTTCTGTGTGCCTTTGGCTAAGTTGCTGGAGGAGGAGGAGGAGGAATTCATCTCATCTGGCTTCAGCTGTTGCAAATTAGATGTCTAATCTGAGCTGGTTGCCTGTGCTCTCTCTGTGGTCAAGGGACAGAGACAGGCACCTCCAGGGGTAGACTCCCCCTTTCCAGTGTGTCTGCTCTCTCAATAGGTAGATCAGCAACTAATGCAGACTCACATCCTTCATTTTCAGATGCCTAAAATAAATCAAACCAAGTCCCACACTTAGTCTCTGTTTTCTGTCTGTTACACAAAAGTGGAATCTGTTAAGTCCATTTAAAACAATACAATGCTATGGCAATGGAAATTGCTCAAAACCAAGGCCAGTTTGGAAAACACTGGCTGATTTTTAGACCAGACCCTTTAAAAATACTTGAAAACTAAAGGTGTAGAGAGGTGTCTCTTGAGTTTTAACATCTCCTAATTCCTATAAGTCATAGGAATTTTTGGAAATCTCACTAAATGCCCATATGTGCTTTTAGGTGTATAAACACTTATAAAACTCTGTCCCTACTCTTATTAGGAAGAGCACTATCTTAAAATGCATCCAGGCCTCCAAGTAGCATTTTCCCTGGCTTCTACCCCTCATCCCTCCAGACACCCCTGCTTCCATGCTCTGTGGGTCTTGTCCCTGGCAGCAGAGGTAGTCTTGGATGAGAACTGTGTGTGACATACAACACTCCAGTTCTTCCCTGCTGGTGGATAATTCCTGAGGATGAGAGCTGTGGCTGGGCTGGGGAGAGAATCAGTGAATCATAACCGCCTCTTCACTTCAGCTGAACTGTGTGGAAACTTGGCATGGTGGGGAATCTCAGACATAAACTCTATTTTATTAGTTGGAGTTGACAATTCAGCTGTGACCATGGAACTGGCAAGTTATAGACACAATGCACAAGATGTAAACTGAATTTGTCCTTGCTTCTGGGCTGCCTAGCATCTCTCATTCCTTGTTGAGCATTTCCATCAAGACCAGCATGATAAGAGTTAATGTATGGTCTGGAGATTAATGTACGTGTGTGGTAGGACCCTTCCTCCCTTTTGATTGTCCCTTTCCTTTCCTTTATGTGAACGGACTTGCTTGCCTTCCCCAAGCATGCAAGAGGAAAAGGTGAGGGGAGAACTGACAAACAGGGAAAATAATCCCTTTGCCCACCCCTAGTGGAAATTCTGTTAGCTACAACATGGCAGCTGAGACAGAGCGACTTAACCCAACCAAATCTCTTTTATTATGTTCCTGTGTTTATTTTTCCTCTGCATTTATGACTTAGCATGTTGGTTTTGGTGTGGAAAGGACTCTAAAGCTGTAGATATGTGTTGTAATTATACAAATTCCTCTGCATGGAGTCTGTTAAAAAGGTTGATCTATTTTTATGAGGACACACACAAATACTCATTTTGATGGACCTCATTGGCATTTATTGCAGGCCTGCCACTACTAAAATTTAAAGCCAACCTCGTAAATTTTATGGAAACTACATACTGCAATTATTAGCCCGAAGACCTCCTGTCTCGCAGGAATGAGTCAGAATTTGCTTTCCACGTACACTGTGGTTTACACCTGAAAGAGATTAGTTGGGACCACCAGTAGCTTGAAAACCTAATCTCCAGTATTTTGTTTCCAGTTTAGCTCTGAAAGATACTCCAGGTGTTCTCATTAATTAGTCATTTTAAGTCACTGTGTCACTATTGTGCATGGAATAGCTGTTTTCCTTGTGCACTTTTTCTGCAGGAGTGTTTTAAATTAAAAGTTAGTTTATACACTTTTTAATGTTTAGAAACAATTCCTGTGACTGGTGAAAATGAACAAAAACAAACTCCAACAAATCAGTTTAGAAGGACAAACCCTTGAACTTGAATGTTTCCTGTAATGGTGCAACTTTAGAGTTTAACTGAGCTCATTGCTAGCATAGTGGCAGATCCAGCTGAACATCATAAGCAGATCCTGCCATTTTTTTCTGCAGAAAAATTCCCACTTTCAGAAATTGTCCATAAGTCTTACAAACCATGCAATAGGTAATATGTTCTCCTTCCCTCATCATCCTATTTTATAGTTACAGACACTGAGAGACAAAGATTAGGTGGATTAAACCTACTAGTACAATGAATCAGTAGGGAAAAGTGAGTATAGATATAGATGGATGATAAGGTTTAACATATGGAAAGTATAAATATTGGTTTGTGTGTTGTGTGGCTGTATATGGTCCTGCAGGTAAACTTTGCTAAAACTTTATTCCTTGCTTGAGACTGATAAGCGAAATGTTGCAAAAGTCACCTTTCTGGGCAACTTGTTCCAGTGTTTCATCACCCTTACTGCAAAAAACTTCTTCCTTACATCTAATCAAAATCACTGTCTTTAAGTCTAAAACCATTATCCCTTGTCCAATCCCTACAGGCCCTGATAAAATGTTTGTCATCATCTCTCTGGGATAGGTAGGGAGAGCTGTCCTCAGCACTGCAGGGGGCTCAACATTGGGTGCTTTTGGAACCCAGGAGTCCTATGTCCCACGTTCACCCAGAGCCCTATTCTGAGTCCTCAGAAGCCTTCAACAAGTATATCTATATCTGTATCTATATATCTGTATCTATGGGCATGCATACATGTTGATGGGTATGGATGTACATGTTGTCATGTTCTTCACTTTTCTGACTTGCAAGGTTGGACTTTAAGCAAGCTATGTGCTGTGTGTTATGTCAATATAGGGAATTCCATTGCATAAAAATGATATAATTGGTCTTTTCTTCTCCTGCAGAAGTGAGACTTGCTTGTTTTTGCTCTGTGATCTCTTGCAGATGGGGCAGGACTAAAGGAATCCAGTGTCCCCTAACCACAATGCACATTAATTCCTCCATGCTGCTTGACCCTGTTGCCCAGCCCCTCACTTCATGATGTTACTCTGTCCTGTTAGGTCAGTGGATGCAGGCAGCGACTCACTGACACAGGGATTTTATCCTCTTTAAGCTCTATCTGTTCTTATGTGTCACTGCACCAAATACTTGAGACTCACACTCGAGATTTTCCTCACTGTCACAAAAAGTATGAATGTTTCATTATATACTGCTGAGTTTTTCACTTTGCAAATGATAATTCAGATATGGCACCAGACTCATTAAACTTCCTGCACAGTGAAACAGATAAACAAAAGTGTAGCCCTTTTCAACTGAAATGCAAGAAGACATTACGAGAAAAGCCTTTCTTGTACTTAAATATGAAAGTATATTTCTAATTCCGTATACTGTCGCTTGAAAGAGGGGGATACTTTCTACTGATCTATAGAGACATTGTGATGTTCTGTAACATAGAATGAGTGATATTTGCTTCTTTTCCTGCTGTTATGCTGAATATGTAAAAGCCTCTTTGACATATGGGCGGGACTTCTTTGCATGAATTCTTTCTAAGTGGTTTCAGAGTTTTTGTTTCAGCTTGAAGAGTTTCTGTTTGAGACCTCATAAACTCTTCTTTAACAAAGAAAGGGACACAGAATCTGTTATCAGCTTTCTTCCAATGTAACAAATGTGACAGGTATCCTGGCTCTAGCTGAATACACCACAGATGCTTGTGAAAAGAAGCAAGTGAATTGTGCTTTTTCTTAGATTTCAGAAGTCGCTGTATCTAAGTGGAGTGTTGTCTCTTTAGCTTGTAAATAGTCAAGGTATTAAAATGTGCAAAATGAAAATGGAATTTGCACTGTAATACTCTTTAATTTGATTTGACATTAGATTTCAGCTCCTCATCTTTTCATGATAGCTATTGAAAAGATGTAATTTTATTTTGAAGTCTAAAATTTTACCTTTGCTATGTTCCAATACATGGAAATTGTGGAGGGAAAAGTTATAATGCAGAGTTGTGGACACATGCAAATTAAGTTTTGACTTTGATTATATTTTTTGCACTTGCTATTTGAGATGTGCACTCATTCTATTTTTCTTTTCAGTGAATATTTATCCTGATGGCTATCACTAAATAATTGCTTGATGTCTAAAGCTCTTTTCATATGACGGGCAATTCAGAACCTTGATCAAGGTCAATTGTTAAGGTGTCGAAATCTGAAAATTTAATCATCACCAAGAGTGAAATGATACTCAGAATTATGCCTCTAAGAAAAGCCACTATTTACCAAGAAAAGAGTTTTTTATATCCAGTGATCATAGTAATTTCTAAAGTGGAGCATCTCAGAATCTGTTTTGACTTATTCACTTGAGAAAATGGCTGGCTATTCATTCACTCAGAAAATTCTGGACAGCTAGTCAGAAAAAAAGAGAAAATCCAGTCTGATCAACAGTAACTCAGGTTTTGTCTACAGCTCTCAGAAACTTGGTGCCCTAACCAGAGTTCAGTCTGGCTCATACGATTGCAATGCACTGCAAGTCCTTGCCCTAAAATTGACCCCAACTGAATCAAGAATTCACAGTCACTTTTGATAAGATTGGTGTGAAATGATGCTAGCTGATCTGCGATCTTGCACAGAGCCAGATTTTCCTCCTAGATCCAGCATCTGCTCACATGGGGCTTTAACAGCTTCTCGTGAAGCCAATAGTTCCTGTCCACCAGATAATTTCAGTTGGTTTGTCAGACAGTTTTGGACCCATCCCTGTCATGGCTCGATACTTCTGATGGCTCCTTGCACCGACTAAATCGGCACAGGGGAATCCTCTGGCAGTTACAAACAGCAAGGAATTCAGGTCTGTGGGGGACTGACCCCACCAGCACACCACAGGGGCTTGTTGCATGACAAGACCTCTGGTTCCAGAGGGGGAGTTACAGATCCTCTGATAATCACTGTGCTGTGCTGGGAGCAGGGCTGGCCTCTGTTTGGAGGTGGGACCCCTCAACAGCAGAAGGCACAGGTCAGTGTCCTACTACAAAAGTGATACATTTGATTGCTTACCTAGGACCTAAAAAGCACCTCAGACCTCACTCACTGAAGTTGTCAAGATGCAAATCCAGTATTCCATCCAGTGGAAACCAAAGGACTGGCATATCTAGAGGTTGTACATTACTTCAGCAATAAAAATACCAATTTTGCAGGCTGGGTAGTCCAGACCAATCCCCACCATGTTCCCGAAATAATCTCTGCTTCTTAGTGCATCACAAGTTCTTCAGGTGCTTTCATTTATTTTTCTTTGTTAATTTTTCTCAAATTTTTAAGGACATTATTCCTGCAGGCCATGTCAAGAACTTGGGGAATGTCAGATCCTTTTTTGCTCAGTGGATATTGAGCCTTCCCTCAGCTTTCCAAGACTCCTGAGAAGATACCTCTGATAACTTTTGATACCTTAGAGAAGGCAGAACAGCAGAGTGTCGTGATGGCAGCTGTTGAGATTGTACCCAGCATGGGTTGCCACTGGAATTAGCAAGTAAAACTACAGATTCCACACAAAAATGCAGCACTGCCAGTGCTTTATAAAAAGACCACTCATATATTTGTTCCTGGTACCTAAGGGCCTGCTTCTGCACAAATAGACAGAACCCCATTTTCTAGGCACTCTTCATGGGAGATCTTTATTGAAGGTAGTGCCAGAAGAATTTTGTCAACCCCTGTCAGTCAAAGGTGTGATTACAAACCAGATATCCTAGATAGTCTGCACAGTCTTGGTAACATGCAAAACAAACCATTTGCAAACCTAGCATCATGAGTGATACCAAATATTTGACGAATAAGGTTAGTAGCTCTGTGTTGATGGAACTAATCTGCTAGTAGATCTTGAGCACAGGAGTTTAAAGATTGCTTATCTATATCTGTAGAAACCTTAATCACACCCTGGACTGCAGTGAAGGTAGCACAATAAATTAGTAGTACACATAAGGCAAATACCGTTATTATGCTTCCAAAGGAGAAAAAAGTGTGGAAATTAATTTGTTCTTATGCTTCCAAAGGAGAAAAAAGTGTGGAAATTAATTTGTTCTAATGGTGTAGAATTAAAAACAAAAACTTCCACAAACAACAAACATCTATCTTGAGGATGAAACGTGTATGTTTTTAATCATAATCACATTTGATGTAAATCCCCACTCAAAGCAGGGCTGATCTACTTGATCAGGTTTTATCAAGTTCTCCATGTATGCAGGTGCCTCAATCTCTCTGGGCAACAGTTTTGTGAGGAATTTTTTCCTTGTATCTAACTGAATTTTCTCTTGTTGCAACTTCGTTTTTGGCTGTTGGGCTTTTCTGTGCACCTCAGAGAAAGGTCTGTCTCCATCTCCTTTATCACTATGAAGAAAGCAATTAGATCTCCTATAAGCCTTCTTTTCTCTAGGTTAAATAAATCCATTTCTTTAACCTCTCCTTGTATATCATGTGCTTAATGTCCCTAATAATCTTGTTGGCCCTGCATTGGACTAGCTCCCATTCTTTCTCATATTGAGGGGCATCAAACTGGACACAGCACCCTCTGTTTGATCACACTTGTGCCTAAGGGAGAAGAATAATTGCACCCATTGAGTTGCACACAGCACTCCCTAACACAGCCCTGTATGTGGTTATCATTCCTTGCCCAAAGAGTGACCCTTATCTCAAATACACCACTTAGGATCTTTTCCTTCCTGCAAAATCCCATTAAAAATGTATCAGTGGGAGAGGGGAGAAAAAGGAAAGAGGGAAAGAAATTTTTTCAAAGTACAGATTCCTTTAAGGACACAAAGGCAATTCTAATCAAGAAGGCTGGATGATCTTCTGAATGCATCAGATTTCTTCTCTATGCAGAATTATGTTCTCTCTCTTTGCAAATTTGGGCTTAAAAATGTGGTAAATACTAAATCACTTGACATGCCCAAAATCACAAAAGAAATTTATCAAACTGAGAGCCTGAGTTACCTCGTTCAGCTTTCAGTTTAGAATTCAATGTTGCCATTAATCTAAAAGTAATTCAGATCAGTTTATTAGAAATGTTTCTATGACTGTTTTTTCTTAACTGTCCCTCTACTGAAATGTTGGTATGAACAATTTCAACTTGGAACATAGAAACACACCAACAGCCATGAAAGACTTCCTTATGAAAAAAAAGTGTTTCATTTTCTTTTAGGTTATTTGTTTTTTCCCTTTGGTAGGCATTCAGCCATTTTTACTAGGTCTCTTCTTGTCACCTTAAATTAAATTCATAAAAATGTCAGAACATGAGCAACCAAAATTATTTTCTCATCCACGCTGTGGTTCAATTGGGAATTTTTCCCTAGATGATGCTATTTGAATCTGGATATTGACAATAAATTTATTGCCTGTAGAGCTCCAAATGTGTGATGTCTTTTCCTTCACTTTCCTGGCTTGACACTTGCAACTTTTTCCCTTTCTGGGAAAATATTGCCACCCACAAAGCACTTTTCTCCTTTTAGGAGAAATGCCATGCTTCTACCATAAAAGGGTCATGTAAGGTAAGGCCTCAGGATGAAAATTCAGATTGAAGCCATAGTAAGAAGGAACAAGAATCATATTTCAGAGAAATAGTCCACTTCCCTTCCTCAATTTTTGATTTGTACTAATTTTTAGCAACTGAAGTTTGCTGTCATGGTTATGTAAATTGCTGTGATATGAAAAAAAACAGTCATATAACTCTGAGCCTGCCAAGAGAGTAAGTACCAAATGTAGAGGTATTAATATGAAAATACTGGTTTAGAGTGAACTATTTTGTGTTTTACATGAATCGTATTCTGAAAGCAACACTACAACTGTGCTTTCAAAATTCATCATTTTATTACAAGTCTCATGATGTTTGGTGTTTTTCCATAAAGCACCAACCCTTGGAGACATCTCATTACCTGTGATTCTCAGCTTTCATTGAAAAGCAATGCCTGTAGATCCTGTAGTTGCAGAGAAAATTTTGCAAGTCTGAGCCCTAAAGACTTAAAGCAAAGGTAAAGGCCAAATACTTTTAAGTTCCATTTTTAAGTTCAGCTTAACTGTCTTTGGTCCTGACCAAGAACTTCTGAGTTATGAGGCTGACAGCAAACCTGTAATGTTTATGGATTAAAAAATGTTAATTTAATATAAATGTATTCAATAGTTATGTGTATGTATACATACATGTGCGCAGTTATAACTACAAAACACAAATTTTTAGATCCTTATGTTTGCTGCTCCAGATTTAAGTCATATACTACTGACTTCACAGGTAGAAATGTCTACCAAAACAGAGGGGAACAGGGTATTTGTGTGGTCAACATAGATTTATGCCCTGGTATATTTCTACATCTAACAATATAACATATAGAAATGCTAGCAGAATTTTGCATAAAATCATTTTGATAACTGGTACCTAATCTGTGCTTGCAGTTTCTTATTTTTTAAAATATAAAAATTCGTAAGTCATGCACCATGATAGTAAAATCTTCTCATTTTGGCTGTGTGCACAGAGTGCATAGCAATGGCTAAGGAATAGGTGGGGAGAGGTGATGGATATAATAGATTCACTTGAAGGATGCTTTGAAATGTCTTAAATCCTGCGCAGTAAAAAGTGATCACAATCATTTGTGTCAATGAAAGGGTTTACAAAAAAAAAAGTTAAAACCCTTATTGTTGGTTCCTGCAGGACTTGTTTTCTGTTCTCCAATAAGAGAATAAAACCAACACCATGTACCCAAGGTGATTTGTCATCCAGTAAGAGCAACAACCAGCAAGAAGCACAAAAAAGTACATGCTTGCAAATGACAAACTTGCAGGAATGTGTTTATCTTCAAATACAAAAAGAGTTTGGAAATAACTTTTGATTGAAAAAGTAATAAATTACTACAGTGTGTTATTTCACCATTTATTCATCTGTGCATGTTTATATTATATCAATCAATATTTATTTCAGCTCATGATCCTGCCACATTGTATTTATACTCATGTATCTATATCAGATAAAGTTTTTACAACTATGTGGTGGATTCCAGTCATGCAGTTCTGATTTTTTTGATTTGCCTGAAGAACTAAGCAAGTGAAGGGGATGAATTGGAATGATAATATTTAAAAAAAGGCTTAAGAATAATTTCGAAAATAGAGAAATTCAAATATCTGAGTAGAATTGGCTTCAAACAAAATGTATTTCTTCTTTTCCACTCTTTTTTTCTACCAATATAATTAAAGCTTGTTTTTCAAATTGGAATTGTAGTATAGGCAATGCCAAACCAAACAGAGCTGGCTACAGGGTTTTGATCATTTTCTCTGGCACACACAAAGGTCTACCTACTGTATTTATTACAGTAGCTCCTCAGAGGAAATCAGAAATGTTCATTGTACTCATCAAGTTTCACAAACATTAATTAGGAAGCTGACTTTTGATTCTCATGATCCTCCTTCCCCCTTGAGTTTTGCATCTGAAATAAAATGGTCAAAGGAAAAATTGTAGGAGAAATCTTTCTCATATGTACATCTCTATATATATATACATACACACAAATTCATAGGCATACACATAAATACACGCATGGATATGTACACACACGTATATACACACCCAAAGAGTGGTTGGGCCCTGGAACAGGCTCCGCAGGGAAGTGGTCACAGCACCAGCCTGACGGAGCTCATGAAGCTTTTGGACAATGCTCTCGGGCACGTGGTGTGACTTTTGGGGATGGTGCTGTGCTGGGAGTTGGACTTTGTTGGCCCCTTCCAACTCAGAATATTCTGTGATTCTGTACATAAATGCACCTGTCTGTATCTACATTTCAGAAAAGGTATGTTGCATTTCTGCATCCCCACTGCCTCTTCTAAAGGTGCTGAAAGGCGTGAGGGGGGTCCCAGCAACGCTGGCCACTGGTGCCAGTGAAGATGCACACTGCTCCTGGCTGCCACCAGAGTCCTGTTTGTGCTGGTCACACCAACCCCTGCAGCAATGGCAGGCAAAAGCTTTTAAGATTATCTGTTTGGTGTGACCAGGAGGAAACTGTTTCCCATGCTGGGATTCAATTGAACACAGTGTCTCAGGTTGTCCCGGCTCTCCCTTGTGGGGGCTCAGGGGCTCCAGCCCTACGGTTCCCTTTGAAGTCCTGCCTGCAGGCTCTGTGTGGAGCATGGCTCGCATGCTTTGGGATCAAAGCCTTACATAGCGACTTGCATCCAGGTGCAGACATTGATTCTCTATTTCTCTGCTCTTTTGATTTTGTCTCTATGTCTACTGCTTATCTATTTCTCTGTTTTCCATTTCCCCTTACTTTGTTTTGCACATTTAATATATTAACACACTGGGTTTTACTCTGTTGAGCTAATATTTCCAACTAAATTTCCAAGCAGTTAATCCCATTAAGTTTTTTGTTGTATTTGAAGTGGATTTATCAAGCAAACAGTATTACTGCAATTCATAAATGCACTGCAGCACCTTTTGGAGACAACTGTCTCTGTTTGGAAGAGGATATGTTAAATGGAAATTGAGAAAGAATTTGTAAGACTTATTTTCCACTATTGCAAGCTTTCAAGAACTTAATCTGAAAAAGAGATTATTTCTTTCCTCCTTGTGTCCAGGAGACAATGTTATATATTTTTAATAAAGATCATATAGCCTTGGAAAAGCATTTAACAAGCTTCATTGGAATATTACATTGCAAGCAAAGTTCTTCTATGAAAAATTCTTAAATGTGGAAAATAATCTGAAATTTTGGACAAGGCATGTCTCACTTATTTGATTTTTTTTTTTAATGAAGTTACAAAATAGATGTTGTCCCCAAATACCCTGATCTGCAATGATTAAACTTAGTCTTATGTGGAGGCCTGGCACAAATCCTCTGAATCATAGCTTAATGATTTATTTTGCTTGGTCCTGAATTTGTCCCTGTTGAAGTCCAAATGTCTTCCAGAGGAGTTGGTTTGGACCATGTAGTCTGTGTGTGATAAAAAAAAATAAGTCTGCATTGAATAAACGGGGCTGGGTCCAGGGCATGATAGGGCATGGCTGTGTGGACATGATGTTAAATACATTTATATTCTCAGACAGGGTAGCTAGAAGGTACCCTGATGTAGGTCTCTGCCCCACTGCCTGATACCAGAGGACTGCAAAATGAGGCAGAAGGTAGCCTGGCTGCCCCTGGGCAAATGCTTCTCATTTCCACCCACTGGGGTAGAAATCCCTCGTGGGAAAGCTGTCTATGGGGTGGCTGCTGGGGAGGGCAGGAGGGAGGGGAAGAGGTGGGCAAGTGAAACCCCAGTATGGCTGTGGCTGCAGGGCAGAGCAGATTCCATCTGGGTGTGCACATGGGTCTTCGGGAAGGACCTGTGTGGCCCCTCCGTGAGAGGCAGGTGTTGTTTAAGGGACCTTCAGAGCAGATCCAGCCTCTAAGGTTTCCAGATCCCCTCCATGGTCTCCAACAGGGCTGTGTGCAATGCACTGATTTGCCATCAGTAAAAAGTTTCTTCACTCCCCATGCCTTGAGCTGGATTATGTCATCTTGCCAGGACATTAACCTAGGGCTTGTGCAACTAAATATATTTGACTTTGGGTTTTCTTCTCTTCTAATATTACAGCTTTGCCTGTAGTTTATAAATACTCCATTTAAGGAACTATTTAGCAGTAACAACATTCCTGAGCTCAATCCAAGAATTGAGCTAATTATGGCTCCCTTTCAAAAATCTATTTCCACTCCCCCTCCCAAGGCCTTCTCTCCCCTGTGGTCAAACAGACTGAAGATAATAAAGTGCAAAAAACTCCTACCTAAATAAACAGAGGAATTAATTGGATACACTGTCACTGACAGATCAGTAAATCCCAGTCTTGCCTTACTTATTTATGTGAGTCATCCTGCTATGTGGAAATATTTGTGTAATACCCTGATTTAGAAGAATTATATTCAAAACCCATAAAACCAGAGGTTTTTCGGCATCTTCCCTAAATGGGATAAGGAAGAGTAACAAGTAATACGTTTTAGCTACTCATTAGCTGACTAATGTAACTGGTGATAAATAAAAAGAAGAAGGTTTCTGCTTTTGCAAATTCATAATTGTTGCATTAATTTTTCACTTTTTCATTCAAGAAAAATCATGTCTTACAGTGTCCTTGGAAAACAAGCCTTCTCTGTTTATAGGCAGTGCAATTCCACATTCTTGGTATATGGAACACCAAATGTCCGGGGATAGCCAGCATCCTGGCAGAGCGCCATGCATCTTATTATATGGTAGGAGAGCCAAATTTCCCCTGCACAGTATGTCTATAAATAAATTGCTTCTTCCACAAGCAATTAAATAGAAGCATTTTTCCAACCAGCATGCAAATATAGGGTTTTTTGTTTACTGCAAGTGATAGCCAATTTGTATCAATTTAAGGTCAGAATTATTCTAACAATGATATTAAAAATTCCTTCTCCTGAGCTTGCACAGGGATGTAAAAAAATGTAATGAAAAAATTTCTTTAAATGACATTTCTTCACTTGTAAGGGTCTGGCGTGAAGAAGTCATCCTTCAGCTGTCTGCAATTAAAGTGTTATATGTACATTTCAGCAGGGTTGTTAAAGGCTGACACTGCAGTCTTGAGACTGCTTTTGCATTCAGCCTGTAGCTTCTTCGGGGTATTTGTGCAGTTTATTTACACAGTGCCTAGAAAAAATAATCTCATAATTTCTGTTGGTGGCTCTAAGGGGATACTAGAAAATAAATCGATATTTTGTGATTCTTAATCTAAAATCTGGATATCAGCAAACTCTCATTGAGCTCCTCTTATCTCTCACTCTTATTCAGAACATGTGGTTGTATTTTTACAGGCTTGACTAATAAGGTTATTGAAATAATGAAGGGAGGAGGTTAGGAAATCTTCATCTGGCTGCTTTGGTAACTTAAATTTATTGTAATAATCTTAGAAGGGGTCTCTGCTTTTCAGTCAGATTGGCATTGAGCCACATCACCTCTTTCAGAAGTGAGAACCAAAAGGAAACTACAGTGGTACCACACTGTTGAACTTCAAATATGGACAAAATTAGGACACTCCAATATGCAAAGTCTATCTTATTGTGTGACTTTGTTTTATTGCACACGGAATGGCTTAGAAACCATGGGGAGACAAGGACTTTCTTTTGTTCCTTCCAAATCTCCAGCCATCATCTGAAGTAATTAGGCAATGTATTTACAACTTTTCAGCTTTTTAAACGGTTTCCTGAGAATGAGTAATTTCAAGCTACCTTTTTCCCTCCTCTCCTATAACAAAGTTTACCTGGCTTTTCCCTTTAACTTCTTTCCTCTTCCATTTTGAAAACTCTTTATATATTTAAATAGTGTCTTCCATTCAGAACTTCCAGAAGGAAATGCTTGCTGCAGTGTCATTCCATATGGTAAAAGAAGGATGAAGATGTTACAGTTTTTATCAGAACTAGAAATAAGATTCCTTGCATTGCAATTAGAATCATTATTAAAAACAAGAGCTTGGTAAAAATGCTGACTAAATTATTGAACAGTGTAAGGAGTTAATGTATTTCTTGTGAGTAGTTTCTCATGAAAACCAGTATTTTTTCATGAATTTTGATCTAGTGTGTGAAGCACAGTTTCTCTGTCGCTTCATCTGTGCCTCCCACTTTGAATGGCAGCCAGAAAGGTGTCATAGATAGAATTATGTGGGCCATCTTTTCTTAAGACAAAGTATGTTCTTAAATAATAAATGATCCTGGCAAGTTGTTTATTACCAGCAGTTAATGATCTGTTTATTAGTTAAAGTCTGTGGCTGTTAACACTCTAACAAATCAGTTCACTCTGTTAAACATCAATTTTGAGTACATTATTGGTATTAACCATACAACGAACTAAAACTGTTGCAGACAGTTGATTTTATTGCTGTGGCAGGATTGTATAATAGGAGGCAAAGGTGTTCAGTAGGGTACTGGTGTAGATAGATTAGGTTACATTTGTTTGTATTGGTTAGCAACTCGCTTTTCATTCACAGTGAATGTGTATTCTCTTTTCCCAAATGTCTCTCAAGCAGTTTCAAGTCCTACATGCTGTA
Source organism: Monarcha castaneiventris obscurior (assembly GCA_026261815.1). NCBI lineage: Eukaryota > Metazoa > Chordata > Aves > Passeriformes > Monarchidae > Monarcha > Monarcha castaneiventris. Next base: position 14,931,479 of record JAMPIT010000894.1, read on the forward strand.
ATTTCCATGTTTTTAAGAGTGTAAGGATTGCTTTTGTGTCTGTGTATATAGTTTGGAGAAAAAAAAATTGGTGGCTTAAAAATTAACGTCTAGAAGGTGTGTGGGATGAATAGCTTGCTTAAAAAAGTAAAAAAAGCTCAGAAATCAAATACTGCTAACACTGCTTGTTTGCCTGAGCAATTGGCACTAGATCAACTGGTTTTCCAGACTAGTTGCAGCTACTGGGAGGAACAGACAGAGTTTGAAGATTCTGGTGTCGGCTCTGCATTAAGCTGTGCTTCACTTACATCATGGTAAAATCCCACAAGCATCTTCAAAAAAATAGAGTTCCAAATAGAAGACCTGGGATATTAGGTGATCTTGATGAGAATACTTGGTCTTAAGTGGAATGGTGCTCTACAAGGTTTTGGCTCTGCCTATTCCCAAACCATAAAATACATGGCTTGCAATATTGCATCTGATCAGGAAACAAAGCTATAAAAGTAGGTTCACTCCTAGGGCTCAAGTAGTGGTAATAAGTCTGGCAAGGCTGGATAAATAGGTGTGAGAATTACATTCCAACCCGCAAATTCAAGAGTTCAGATCTGTTCTTTCAATTTTGGCCCACTTCTCATAAAAGGTAGCTCTAAATAATTTCAGCATTTAGAAATAATCCACTGATAAACTGGCAGAGAGTAAGCCCCAAAAGATTTTCTCTAAAATGTATAAAAAAATACTTTTTCCCAATCTGCTTGACAACTGAATTACTTCTAGGGTTTTTTTCTGTGCTAGATTAATTGAACTGATCCAAAACCTTGTACGGGTCCAGTATTATTTCTCTCAGTTCTGGAGGGGCTGGTTCAAATTTAATTCGAATCTTTCTTAATTCAGTTGAATTCAGCTAAAATCAACGTAGTTAAACCAGCAGTCAGTGGTTTGTAAAGCTTGGCTAGCGCAAAGGCTATCTCAAAACAGTATTTAAAACTAAATCACACTAACATTATATTGATAATCTACAACTTGCTTGGGGTAGAACAAATTACCAGAGAACGTGTTGTACCACCACAGCTGTAGCTGTGGTCTAAAAGGTCAGTACAGAACAAGAATTCAGTAACAAAAGTGACACTTTGGACCCTGAACAGCGGGATGTCTAGCAGAGCTTTCTGTAATGGTATTAAAGTGTTCAGCTCTTTTCATGTTTGCCAACCAATTTTAGTGTCCTGTTGAAGGAGGAATAGGAGGACCTGTGGTTTACACCCAGTGTCAACAACAAGGTAATTTCCCTAAGAGTAAGTACTGCTTTCCTGAGAGTTTTAATTACCCTCGAGGTCCTGTGGTTTTCATCCAGACTTGCAATTAGCCAGTTATCCCACAGGAAGGTATTTGCAATGTAATCTGAATTAAAACCTAATCCAACTCCTGTTAAAACCAAAGGTAATGTAGATATGCTGAAATTCTCTCCCTGTCAGTTTGTTGCCCGTGTAGCTTGTTTAGGGGCTTGAGCTGTTGCAGCTTCCCTGTCACTCAGGGATCACCTACTTTTCTTCAGAGCAGTCCTAGGAAACAAAGTGACAAGAGAGGTGAAGGAGGACAGCTCAGCTATCACCTTTGCTAGGCAGTGGCACAAACTTTCCCACTTGCCTCTGGGAACAACAAATCACATTTTGATTTTGCGAAAAATGCAGATTTTATAGAGCAGTGCTATAGAAGTGATTGTGTCTGAAGTCACGTCGCTCGCTGTAGCCCTTGAGGATTACTGCCTGCATCTGCAAGTTTCTGCAGTTGGCGTTCTGAATTTTTGTGCATTATAAGCACAGCACGATTACACAAAGCAGACATATCCAAGGAAATCTGTGGTGGTTGCTGTTTGAGTGGATTATTAGTGTTAGGAATTTGAATGCACTGACGCTTGCTTCTTGCCTGAAATGTTGTGATCTCTATATATATTTGTATGTGTTTATATATTAAAATCCTGTGTAGGATGACATGAATGTTAAATGTGTTTTCCTTTCCTGAACACCTTCTACTGTCCCTTACTCTGCCTTGTTTATACAGTGCCACAGACCAATGAGTGGTTTTAATAGAAAAACCTCTGACTTGTTTCTGGTAGCATATAATTTATCTTATCAATGCATCGCTATGCAACATTCTGCAACATGCAGCCAAGTGCCAAAACAATAGACTCTTACTTCACTTTAACTTTCCTTCAATCTGTAAGAGCAAGGCTCCATTTAAATCCCACTAAATGAATATTGTGAATGACACATCAGAGAAAAGCATGTGTTTTACCAGTCAGGCTTGAGGGTGTTTGAAATCGGCCCTCAGTTTCAAGTGACAGATAGACAGCAGCCAGACTAACAGAGCAGCGGGAGGGTGAGAGTAAAGTTGTATAGGCTGGACAGGTCAATGGGACTTGAGCAATCCACAGGAAACAAAATAAAAAAAATCATTCAACTTTATGTCACACTGTTCTTTGTCCTTATGAACACTATATTACTGCAGTCACTCTCAGGACAGAATTGCTCTGCATGCAGTAAGCAGGCAGAAAATTCAAATGCAGTTTCAGCATGAAAGGTGTTACATTTGCAATTGCTAGATTTTTCTCTTATGGATTTTAATGGAGAAATGGCGCCAGTTCAACGATTTCAGAATAAGCGCGTTGGTGGAATTGCTGTGCATAGCCTAACTCCTGGATTGCTTAAGAGTGAATGTTTCAATTTTCCTCCTTGAGCCTTGTTTGAGACTTTGCAATATGCAACACAACCAAGTGTGGAATACGGTCCAGAAAATTTAAGACACAGTCTGAAGACAGTTTGTATATCACTCCCTCTTTGAGGACAGAGCAAGCAAATGGCATGTCAAGTTAATGCTTTTGTTAACCACAGCCAGTTCTGAAGTCAAGGCATTCAGTGCACAAGAAAGTCAGATTTCTTTCAACATAGCTCTTTCCAGAACTTGATGTTCATGTTTAAATCATTTTAGAATTAAGAATCCAGTTGTTTGGGCCAGAGTATAGACTAGGGAATATTTGTACAAAATATTTAAAGTTATTCTCTGGTTTCCCTGGATCCTGCTAATGTTACAACATGGGCCAGTCTCCTTTTGCTGCAATAGGGCAGGCTGAGGTTAGGAAAACCTAAAATTAGTGGGATTTAAACTCTAATAGCTAGACTAAAGCATTAGTCATCTGGTGACTGATGCCTTAAGATGTCTTTTTAAAGAAAATATTTTTCAATCAAAGGAAACCAAAACAATCCACTACCTGCTTTGGGCAGACTGAGAATATGTCTGTCTATTGGAAAACTGGTTGGGTTACAAAGGTTATGAAACTTACCCCAAGATTTTTAAAGTTTTATCTTATGTATGTTACAAAATGAATATACACTGGAACTTCACATGACACTTATCATGGGTTTTGCAATATTTAAAGACACACGAGTAGATAACCCTTCAGATAGAGCACCAAATTAGTGATGACAATGGGTAGATGTTGCTGTCACTAATTGCTGTTTCAAATCCATCTTCATGCCCTGTTCAAAACGGCAAATTCTGTAACCAACATGAAATTCAAAGGTTTGGAAAGAAAAACTTTTGTACAGACAGTTGTTGTGAAAGCTGTTATTGGGCTAAAATTTGGGGTTCTGAGAACATCTGGAATCTCAGTAAGACTTTTGCTCTCAAGTGGGATGCCTTTCTTTTTTTTTAGGTCACTTCTGACCGAACATGAAGTGGTAAAAGCCCACAGCTTACTTTAAAGTAAGCCTCCTCTGTGAGCTATGGTGTCTTTCCAGGAGCATGCAGAAAGGTAGGGAAAAGATGTGCAACTCACTGACTCCTTCAAGCTGTGCAGATGCTCACAGTACATATGATGAGATACCTGAAAGGCTCAAAATACCCTCAGTAAAAAACCTTTTCCATGTGAAAATTCAGTGTATATCAGAGTGCTCTATAAATTCACATTTTTTATGCACTGACTTCCTTGGTTAGATCTTTCCTAAAATATCTTACGACCACTGGATTTTCTCAACATTGTAGTAAATGCATGTTTACTACCCTGAGGCTGAGCCACAGTGAAGAATTGGCCCAAGAAATGCAGGTATCCATCCATCCATCCATCCATCCATCCATCCATCCATCCATCCATCCATCCATCCATCCATCCATCCAACCAAAGTTTTGAGCATATTTAATCCACAAATCTGTTGCTAATGTGTGTTGATATATCCACTACTAGAGGCAGAATGGGGAAAGAGCCATTATTCTCTCTCCCAGAGAATCTTTACCGATGGCAAAAGTCACATAAGGATTCATCCTCACTCCCAAAAGCATGTTGTGCCACATCAGCACATAAATAAAGAGGATGTCACTGATAAAACTTCTGAAAAAGGAAATATTCCTGACTTTTGGCTGCTGTATCATGTTCTCTGCTCAGTTCCTAGTCCAGAATTATATCTAACTGCACAACACGCTGACCTCTTGAAACAGGCATCAGGCCCAGACTGTGATCTTGCATATCTTACGAAAACTTTGGAACAAATCCATCAAAAAACCTCTGAATTTACATTTTGTTAAAAGAACAGAGTTTCCTTCAAAAACAAAAGTTTGGAGACTGGGCTGTGTGAAAGCAGTGCATAGGAATTAGAAAGAAAATAGAAATCAAAAGGCAAAGTGTCTGAAGACAGCTGCAAATGGATGAATACTGACATAATATTCCTGATTCATAGGAGCAGAAGACATACTTGTTGCTCCAAAACATTATATAATCCCAAATTATAAAAAATTCCTTGTCTCATTAGATGAGATTCAAAGTATAAAAGGTACATGCTGCAAATTTTCAACTAGAGGTGAGCATGTATGACAGGACTTAAAAAATTCTGGTTAGTTTGGAACAAGATAATTAGTTATGAAGGGAATAACCATAAATTAATCTAGACTTCAAGTTAATCACAACTAAATTTAACATTTTCTGGTGGCTTTCAGAAATGTATCAAAACACTTAGGTATATCAATATTGTAAATTAGAATGTCTTTAGAAATACTAGTAAGAAACAAATTCCAAACATTAAAATATCATAAAAACAAAGCTTTTCAGTTCTGTCATCTAGTAGTTTGAGTCCTGTGTTCAATTCTGCAAATTATCTTTGCTGGAAATAGGCTATTTTTGCCTAAATTAGAACACAAATGGGGACATGGGTGACTGACAGCATGGTAGAAACATAGATTAAAGTTGAGAGCATTAGTAGGTAAATATAATAATTCTCCTACATTGGTTACTTCACTGGATGATCTTGTTTTCCTGTCTAATGTAAGCACTGGTCACTGAAACAGATCATAGTGATATTCATTTCAATGATATTATAAAAACATCATCTAACCAAGATAGTAATTCTGTAATTCCTTCTGGCATATTTGCCTTGCCTACTTCAAACCTGTTGCCCTCCATTATATATTTCTCCACAATAAGTTTATTGTTTTTATTTTTACTTTTGACCTTCATTTTTATAATTATTCCCTGGATTTATAAAAAATGCAAATGATATGTATTCATGATAAGTATTTGGCACACTCCACTAAAAAAGAGCCTACTAGGTTTCAGTTATACAGTGTTTGGAAATGATAATGTGACTTTTAGCTGGAAGATACTATCTGTTTCACTTCTGATTCAAAATTACTGGCAAGTACCAAGCAGACTTCTGTAGGTGTGGGATTGGGCTCCAGTTCTAGTTCCACCATGGCAAACACTGTTAAATTAGACTAATCATTTTCACAAACTCTAAAGTTCCTAGAAAACCATGGAAGTCTGAAAATACATCGTGTGCTCGGTACAGAAAACAGTGCAGTAGCTGTCTTTTGTACAGTTGACTTATTTATTTTTAAAGCTGACTTTGTTGCTCGAACTCCCTTGCAAAGACTTTTTAGGTTCTTTGCATCACAAATAAAGAGCTACTTTGGGTGTAACCCCCAGGGCCTTTTCAGAGAGAGGAGAGGTTCTGGTGGCGCTAAGTATGTACAGTTTATACTACAAAGAAGATCTTTAGCCAATGTAATAATACTTGGGTGGAATGATAAGTGCTGACCACACACAACTTCTGTTGATTCGTAGCTGTGTGCACTCAGGATCTCTCGTGGTTTAAAATCCAGTGTGCTACACTATGATCCAAAAACTTAGTTCAGTTATTGGAAAAAGGCAAATCAACAACAGAAGTCTTAGTTTGGTTTACGTTTGTCAATCAGGAAGATGGTCCTCTGGGTTTTTTTGTTTGTTTGTTTGTTCTTTAAATTGCTCTATTAATACAAACCCTGGCATAGAAAGTGACCTAATAACATGATGAACACAGCTTATGCACACTGTTTGTAGGGAACATATACGCACACCTATACCCTTATGTATGACCCTATCTACCATTATGTGTGACCGCACGTATAACATGAGGAATTAGGATGATCTCATCCTTACAGAGAAAAATTAAAGTACTAATAGGTTAGAGTGAAGCCATCTTGTCTTGAAGCTGGTAAGCACACTGCTACAGTATGCTCAGTTTTTAGGAGAAATTTTGGCTGTTGGCTGTACTGTGATTGAGAACCACTTTTAAAACCTGGGTCAGTCATGCGTGTGCAACAGACCTGCTGTGTCAGCCTCTCTAGCACATCCCTTGGAACGAAATTTTTCTTAATGTAGAAGTCCACATCACCCCACTTTTTTGAGCTTAAATGGGTTTGATCACAGTATCTTTGAGTAAAGTACTGCACTCAAACTGCTTTTGATGGAAAACAAAACTCCAAGAAGCAGGGCATTCTCCTGTTGACTCCTGCAATTGCAGCCAAGGACCCAAAGTGTTGGACTCCACTGTCCCCTTTGTGAAGATGCAATATTTCAAAAGATTCTTCTTTGCAACAATCTGCTCAGTTTAGATGCAGATTCCTCTGTTAAGAGGAAAAGTCTTTTTCTTGCTGAGTCATTAATGTTATATGTCCTCATTTGCCAAGCATGCTGTTTATTGGAATGTGTATGAAGCCTGCAAAATAGTCTCAATTCCTTTTTTCAAATTAATGGAAACCTATAAGAGATTCTACTTGCTTCACTAGATTCTATCACATCAGACTGAATCCATACCAGCTTTTAAATTGTTATAGCATTGGAATTGTCTATAGCAGAATTTGTCGATTTTGACTCATTACAATTCTGAAAAAAATCACCTCTGACTACTAACAAAAGGGGTAGTGTATCTTGAGAACTCTGTGTATGACTAACTGACATATACAATAAATACAAATGTTACTACAGTAACAGATTGAAATTATATAGTTCATTTAAACCTTTTTCCAACTTCAGCTTAGTCCCCGCTAAAGCACACAGGAAATAAACATATTGAGCTGTCTGGCACCAGGCAACTATCCAGGTCCTGTTCTGTCTAGCACTGTGCTAGGCTTATCCATCTAATCAACATTAGGAGGTTTATTTATGTGAGACACATATATTAGTAATAAATGAATTTATTCAGTAGCTTGGTGGATTCATACATGTACAAAATCATTTTAGTTTAAGGAGACTTTAAACTGAGTGACTCCACTACTTTTATGGACTGTATCCTGAAGCCCTTAGCACATTCTAATCTCCTCTTCACAAGAAAAAAAAGCCCAAAAAACAACCCAAACCACACAAACCTACACACCCCGCCCCCTCCAAAAAAAAACCAAAACAAAAACACCAAAACACAGCACCAAAACAAAACACTAATTGGAGTCAATTGAATGTTTACTGGAGCAAAAACTGCAAAAGACTTAAGAACTGGTGAAATGCAAGTGAACATGAAGCCAGCTAAGTGGCATTTCAAAGGGTTGTGGCGTATTTATATACATTGTATGCAATATTCTATGTATAAAAGTCTGTTTCAATTTTTACAGCCCAAGATAGTCTGTAGAAGAGAAACAGCTGACAGAATTCAGAAGGGATATCTGGATTTTCTTCATCACACCTATTTGTACTTTAGACAGACTTTGTTTTAAGGCATTAATTTGACATGCGAGTCAGGTCTGTGCTACGTTGAAGCCTGTTTTTACTGATTCCTCTGTTGTTTTTTAGAAAACAAGACACAGAATTCTCTTTAGTGCTAAGGTTTATCCATTTCAATCAGACAGTGAGTGGCACATTCTCACCTCATTCGCAGTTTTTAATTCCAATTACTTTTGAAATGTCCCTTCTCTTTTTCCCCTTATGCTGCCACTTGAAAGTTGAAATGCAGCAAGAATGTAACGTTAGGTGCCAGCTTTCTGAATTACAGGGTGACTGCTTTAGCTGATCCCAAAAAGCAAGTGTCTTTTTATACCGCATAAAAGCCTGAAATGTTTACATATCAAAAGGCTATAGGCCAATTTCTGTCAAAATTATACATGAAGTTAAGCAGTACAAGCAATTTATTTAAACACTAGTCATTGTAGAAAAATTCAAAACCATATGCTCTTTTAGCAGTTTTTCACAAATGCATTTGACCCATGACTTGGCAAGACATGCATGCTTCATAATTTACTCTAAATTTCAAATCCCCATGACATTTAAATAAAAGATCTTCATTAATAAAGTTTATATGAATGAAAACTTTAGAAGCTGATATTGTTAGAGGGAAGCTTTCGGTAAAAAAATCCCACCGCGTTTCTGCCTCGTTTTCAAATGACTGAGTCTCCTAATCAGTTCAAGATAAGTTTATTCTGGGAACAAATTACCGTAATTTCGCATTGTATGACTTTTATACTTTTTTTCCTGGTGAAGCAGTGATGCAATCAATTTGAAACAAACGTGGGGAGCGCTGCAGGGTGATGGCATTTATAAGGGAGAGATATGCCGCGAAGCGCCGTTTCCGTGCAGGGTTCGCCGCCGGTCATCCCCCAAACCCCTGGTTCGCCCCCTCGTTATCCCCCGCCTGGGGCGGGAGCCGCAGCCGGGACCTGGGCCCGAGGCGAGCCCCGGCCGGGCGGGCGAGCTGGGCTGCGGTGCCCCGGGCCCCTCCCGGCCGGCAGCCCCGGTGCCTTCTCCCGCAGCCAGGCCGATCAAAGATTCCGCCGGGAAGGCGCTGGGTGCGTTTTGCATCCCCGGAATTACTCCTTAATATATTAAAATAAAAAAAAAAAGTTCGATTTCTCAACAAGAGCATTTTCATAGACTTGTGTACGGTGATTGCTTTGTATGAAATCGTGTTTGGGTAATAATACTGAAAATCAGCGCCGTGTTTACTGTATTTCGTACCTAACAGCTTGCTCTGCCCAGTGCTATGCTCCTCTTTAGATCTCTCTTTCAACCCATGCTGTGACCACCCTCCCGTAACAAACAATTGCTTAGCAACACTATGCAGCACAATTTGCTTGTGTTTCATTTGTTATTACAATTTCACCCCGACATTGTGTGACAACTGATTGTTTGTTTAACACAATTTCCCGTTTGCCAGGTTAGCGAAGAGCGCATGGGGAATGAGAAACTCCCAGACAGGGTTTTGCGAAGCGGGTACCAAAACCGGGGGTTTCACGGCAAGGCGACTCAGATTAAAACAAAACAAAATAAAAGAAACCTTCCCCACTGGGAGGACAAGTTATTCGGAAAACATAATTTCTAAATTAGGAATAAAGGTAAGCTTTGCAGCGTGGTGGATCATCCCTAAGGGGAGCAGAAAACTCTTTGGGAAGCCGAGCCCGCAGAGCCCGAGCTGTGTGCGCTCCGCCAGCGCAGCGGCTCCTCCGGTGCCCACTCGCGTCCCGCGGTGCTGCGTTCACCTGGGAGAAGCCGGACGGGCGCGGAGATGGAGCTCTGACCCGAGTGATGCTAAACACCCGAGAGGTCGGCCCGGGCGGGGGTGTCCCCACGGAGGGTGTCCCCACCTGCGAGCCCCCGAGGAGGTGGCCCGGTTTGTTCCCCGAGGGGCGGCAGTCCCGGGGCTGAGCGCTGTCCCCGCCGCTGCGCAGCGCCCAGCCCTCGCCGCCGCCCCGAGCCCCCAGGGCACCCGCAGGATGTTCAGCCCCGGGCCGGAGCCAGAGCGGGCCGTGCCTCCGCTGCCGGCCTCCCCTCAGGCCGGGCTCTCCCGGGGAGCCCGAGCCCGGCTCGCCCGGAGCCCCGCTCCCCGCCGGGGTGCACAGGCCGCCCGAGGGATGCTGCCGCGCATTGCTGCAGAGCCGCTGAGGACGTGAACGAGCATCCCGATGGCGGCATTAAGCAGGCGCTGCTCTGCATGCAGCGTGACCGGCTGCACTCAGGGAATTACTGACCAAAAAACCCCAACAAACCCAAATTCCCTCTCCAAGCCCACCCACAAACAAACAAAAATTAAAGAAAACTCTCAAAACATCAGCAGAAAAAAATCCCACATCTAACAAAAAACCGCCGAACCCTCTGTCAAATAGTTTCACTTTTCATTAAATTTTAAAAACTTGCACGAAGTTCAGGTCTAAATGCCAAAGGCGTACAGAAATTGATACGCAGACAAATTGAAGTAAAAACTGATGCTGGTAATTATTCACATTGCGATGTAGCAACAAAGCAAGAATTTAGTTTTGACATTCTTTTTCTTTAATGTTTATACGAATCTTTCGCTAGAAATAGGTTTCAGATCATTCTCAGGTGCGGTTTTAAATCCTGGGATATCGAGGAAAGGAAGGATAAAGATAAAGTGCGAGTAAGCGCTAACGAGGATATTCTTCGGTGAGGAAAAATAATGTGTTCCTCGTAAACGGACTCTAATGGCTTGTTTTCATTTCATGCGTACAATTTCCTACCTTCTTTGATGGAGAGTTGATGGGGTAAATAGTCTAATCTTATTCAGTTCACCTCCTGTGGATTCCCAGGGACAGTCGTGACAGACGAAGTATTCTGCAAATCACAAGAGCCAGCTACCAGGAGAGCCAAACCTCTTAATAGGAAGAGTTTTAGGGATTTAAATGTCTCCATTTAAAAATTCACGGAACATGCAAAATACAAAGTTCTCTGTATCATTGCAACTTTATGGACTTTGTTTTCTAAGGTAGATAATTAAAGATTAAAAAAAAAAAAAAAAATAAGCACCAAGATAGATCAGAAGCAAATCGGAATACCTACCACACCAGAGGATTTGAGATGGCACTGGTCTTTAACATTTGCATCACTTGGCTTGTTTTAAAAATAAAAAGTGATATCTGTCTGAATCCGTTTAAAAAAGGGAAAAAGAAAAAAACAAAGAAAGAAAGAAAAAGAGAGAGAGAAGTTCACTACATTCACGCGTCCTTGTTCCGCCAGGTGACCTAGGAAAATAAAAAAAAAAAAAAATAGTTCAGTTACTCAGTGAAGACGTTGTTGCTTCACTGCATAAACCTTAAATCAGAGAAACGCATACTCCTCAATGCCCTTTCAGTCCTCCGAGATGGGGACGCAAGATTCAAAACCCTACTACAGAAACACTTGGAGTGGGGGGGCGTTGCATGGTTATGTGGCAGTTTATTTTTTTTAAAAAGTGCTTCTTAACCAGTTCGAAGCATAAATAATGAATCTGAGCTTTAGACAGAGGAAATCGCACCCACTAATGTGAACTAACACGACCAAAGTAGGCGCATAATAGACTAGACTAGGAGCTGCTAACCACTTCTACACAATGGCATTAATAAGATTAACCTGGGCAATTAGCCGGTGCAGCAGAGATCAAGCCTAAATCTGGGGCCTTTCTAAAAAGCCTACTAATGGAAAGGATTAGGTTAATTTCATTAATTCTCAATACACAGACTCGGGCTGCTTTCACTCCTTTGTGTAACCCCCACCTCTTCCCCACCAAAAAGGGGAGAAAAAAAAAAAATCAAATCTGGTTTTGTTTGTCATCTGCATATTACCAGGAACTAAATCCAGGATGACGTCGCCTGGGTATAAAAAAGGGAAGAGGTTCAGATGGATTATACTCCGAGCAGCCCTCTGGGTTGAGATCAGTAAACAGCCGAGAGTTGAGGGGGGAAAGTTCCAGGGGTGGATCCTGCGCACACGCACACACGCGCGCACAGGCACACACGCACACTCTGCCCGCAAGCTGCCCTCGGAAAAGGCTCTGTTCTTTTTGCTCCGATCCCTTTTTAAAATTTATCCGAAAAGTTTCGATTTCGTGTCCTTCCAGCCTCTTCCCCCCCCCCTCCCCAGCCACCACCTACCGTCCCTCCCGCCCTCCTCCCTCCCTCCCCCGGCCGGTCCCCGCCGCCCTGCCCCGCACGGTTTGGGGCATGCCTGTGAGCATGTTCAGCATCGACAATATCCTGGCGGCCAGACCTCGCTGCAAGGACTCGGTGCTGCTGCCCCCGAGCGCCGCGCCCGTCGTCTTCCCCAGCCTCCACGGGGACTCGCTCTACGGCAGCGCCTCTGACTACGGCGGATTTTACTCCCGGGCGGTGGCTCCCGCCTCCGCTCTGCCGCCGGCCGTCACTGGATCTCGGCTCGGCTACAACAACTACTACTACGGGCAGCTGCATGTGCCGGCGTCCCCCGTGGGCCCTTCGTGCTGCGGGGCCGTGCCGCCCCTGGGCGCCCAGCAGTGCTCCTGCGTGCCCCCCGCAGGTAAGGCGGCCCCGCGTGGGACGGGGCGGACGGGCTCCCTTTGTTCCGCAGCCGCGGGGCCGGAGGGGGTGGCGGGGAGCTGGCGGCCCGCAGGAGCGCGGGTGGGCGGCGGGAGGGGGCTTCTGCGGGACGGGACGGAACGGGAGTGGGGGGAAGCAGCCATCTCATGCAAAGCCTATCGTCGACTCGTCTGTCTGTCCGTAGGTTACGAGGGCACTGGGTCAGTCCTGATGTCCCCTGTTCCCCATCAGATGTTGCCCTACATGAACGTGGGCACTTTGTCCCGGACGGAGCTGCAGTTACTGAACCAGCTGCACTGCAGGCGAAAAAGACGGCACCGGACTATCTTTACTGACGAGCAGCTTGAAGCGCTGGAAAACCTCTTCCAGGAAACGAAATACCCAGACGTGGGCACCAGGGAACAGCTGGCCAGAAGGGTGCACTTAAGAGAGGAAAAAGTGGAGGTATTTTGCTTTCTTTTTCCTTCTTCAACCCTCTCCCACTCGCACTCAAACGCGCTCGAACCGGATGTATCGCTGTGCGGCTCCAGCCCGGCTCGGCCAGCGGAGGGAGAGCGACCGCTTTGCGTGGCCAGAGGAAAAGTTTTTGAATATTTCCAAGTGCCCTTCCTTGGGGCAGCCGGCCGAGCCTGTCACAGGGCTGTGAGCGATTGTCGGGAGGCGGCTGTGCCTCCTGAAGGCGCCCGGCGGTCCCACCCGAGCGGCTGCTTCCCCCGGCTCCCTCCCTCCGTCCGAGCGCGGCCGCCGCGCACCGGCCCCGGCAGAGCTCCTGCAGGGCTGAGGGCACACTGAGGGTTTGCCTAGTTTTATTTTTTTTTTCCCCACTAATAATTTAATTTCTTTAATGTAACAGGTTTGGTTCAAAAACCGCCGGGCGAAGTGGAGGAGACAAAAGCGGTCGTCTTCGGAGGAATCAGAAAACGCACAAAAGTGGAATAAAGCGTCTAAAACGTCACCGGAGAAGAGACAAGAGGACGGGAAAAGTGACTTGGACTCTGACAGCTGATACTTTTAAGTGGGGGGGACGTTTCCCGTGGACTGTCCGATACGCTCCAGAGGATGCTACTAATCTTGCACAAGATCTGCCTTGTTGGCGGGGAAAAATATCTGTATATAATGTACAATGCCCCGAGCTGATTCCGTGTAAATAAAATGTGTTGCGGAGGTGTTGCACAGGTAGACGGCGGCGTGTTTGTTCACCCTGCGCCGCGGGGAGAGGAGGGGGACGGGAGCCGGGAGCGATGGTGCCGAGCTCCCCGGGGAGCAGGGCCGGCAGTTCAGCGGTGCGGTATCGCACAGTGCGAATGAAAGCGGCGGAGGGCAGCGCTGCCAGGCGGGCTCCGCTCGCCGCAGGCCGGGCAGTGACCGCGGATCTTGCGCCGGGAGGGAAGCGGCCGAGGCCCGGCCAGGCCGATCCCGACGGGAGCAGCCCGGTGCGAGCCCGAGGCGGCCGGGAGCGAGCCCCGCCGCCCCTCTCGGGGCTCCCGCGGGGCCGCCCGCGGCCCGAGCGCTTCTCCCCTCCGGGAGCGCTGCGGCTGCCCCGCCGGCCACGATGCCCTTGGGAAACACTTGCAGGCGAAGCAAACCCGGCCGCACACTTGTTACTCCCTCTCGTCTCCCTGCACTTTCCCCTGTGTCCCTGCGGTTGTGCCTTGTTGAGTTTCTAAAGCGTTTGTCTTTGACCCTCGTTTAGAAAAGCCGTCTCTCTTCAGCGGTGTTTAAAGTTGCTGTCAATAAATTTCAGACATTATCAGATGAATTATACGTAAGGGGAGTACGAGCGTTTGTGTGCTACTTTTTGGGGGTGTTTCAGAGGAAGCTGCCAATGGAAGTTTTCTCCCCTTTGAGGCAGCACCTTTGCAATTACGAAAGGAGTGACAGCCTGGTCTCGTTTTACTCTTCCCTCTAAGAGGGCCTCGTGGTAGAGATGTCTATTCCCTCTTTAAAAGAAACGTTCATTTTCCTTTTGCCTTTTTTTTTTTTTTTTGCTGTGACTCTCCAGCTCAGAGCTTGTCATTTCAGAGAGGAACCACTGTGGTCTCCCCACGGTATTGTGTTTAGGAAGACCCTTCTCTCTCTTTGCCTAAAGGACTGTCCATAAACTTAAAACAAATAACCTGAAGGTGTAAAGCCAATTCAGATGATCTCTGGCTGGAAATCTTCATGCTGCGCCTTTCATTCAAAGTTAAGTGGTAGGGAGATGATTTTATTTAATTTTGGCCAGTGCCTAAACTCACCTGTATCTACTCAGCTTGCCTAGTTTAGACAAATTGCTTTTTACAAATGTGCTCACCATTGCTTCCAGTGACACTAGAAAGGGTCAAATGCTGTGTTGCTTGCCCTTGTGCTTTTTCCTATTTGTTGTGATATATCCAGCTTTTTATGGATGCTGTAACATGGTGCATAGTGCAGGTGTTAGTGTGTTAGGGCCAGTCTTAGTCCCTGTCTGCTCATATAACTTTTTAATGTTGATGTTCCCACATAGATGTGGTATCTCTTTCTGAACAATGTCTCACTGTATCAAGATGTAGGAACAACTGCTGTGGAAGAAATTCAGTGTGGTTTTGTGTGAGCCAGTCCTTTAGGGGGCTAACAGTTTCATAGCTACCGCTCCCTTGAAGAGAAGAAATTTAGCCTCTTGCTCCTCAGTGCAACAGAGGAGGAAGGGGAAAAGCAAATGGAGTCTTCTTCTTGGAAACATATAACAGTTTGGTTATATGGAGCTATTGCATTTTGGAGATGCTGCCCTATTGCTGTAGATGCATATTTGACCTCTGCAAACTATATTGAATTACAGCACAACACCACTAAAAATTAGTTTTCAGATTACTGAAAATTAGATTTGAAAAGAAGTGTTTTGTTATGTTATACGCAGGAAGTCTCACTGAGTGGATTTTTAATGTCATCACCTCTGTGTTTAGTCACTGTTAGGTTTTAAATTGCCTACTTAATTTGCAAATAAAAGCCAGGTCTAAGGATAATATTGCCCAAGATTTTGCAAATGCTTATATATTTGTGTTACTGCCATGTGTAAATATACTTACTGCCACAATACGAGTTTGGTAAAGTTTTGTTTTGCATTTCTTTTTGTGTGGGGTGGTAATTTTGTAAGTCACTACTAAGGATTTTGCATAGTTGAATGTGGGAGTTAAACTGGATCTGGGTTTGTAAGAAGTGGGCTTTAAAAATGTTTTTGATTACCAATAGGAATTTAGTAAATTTGCAGTACATATCTTTAAGGATACTTAGACTTTTCCAATGGGAGCAAGGTTCTTGACAACCACGGGAGCTCCAGGTCACGGAACATGCCAGTTTATGGATCTATTGAGAACTGTTTGTTCTGTGGAAGCCTGGGATGTGATGTAAGAATCAAAACTTTGTATTCCAAAACACAGCTTCTATCCATGGAATTGTGATTAAGTCACCTCTGATTTCTTTAAAACCACACTGTACCTTTGTCTGTGTTAGTTTTTCAGTTTTCTACAAACCCTTGATTACCATAAACTTGATCTTGCAGTCACAGGTATCTATTGTTATTACTACATGTAGGTGTAGACCTGCTGAAGTCAATAATATGAAGTAAACAATAAAATCTAATTGAAAAAAAAATTTAATCTTGACCTAAAAGCTTAACCTTACTTACTAAAATGGTATTTGTGCCATTAATAGGAGTAGCTGTCTCATTCTTTTTCTCACTGGTGTTTGTTGAAAACCTAAAGGTTTCATTCTACCTTTTTAGCCTACAAAATCAGATTCTGTGCAGTATGGGAGTCTAATAGTGAAAAAGTAGTGAGAAGATTGCATGAAAAGGATCAAGAAAGCTGAAAACTAAACTATTGAAAACATGAGGTTGATTGTAATAAGAAGATCTCTCATTCACTTGTGCTGTTTTGTTGGCATATTCCATCTCTAGATGTCTGTCTGGATTTTTATTTTAGGAGAATTCCTACATGCCAAAATGAAAATGCCACGTAGAAGCTTTCATTATTTCCTCTTTCTGCTCATGCAGTAGGAACAAGTCAAAGCAAAGGACCTGAATATGTGCTGTGTTCCAGCAGGTTCAGTTCTAACAAAGGGGCTTTGAAAGGCTTGTTTGTGGTTCTGTTTGTTAACTCTTGCCTAAAAAGGAGACCAAAAGAGAATTTTTTTTTAAACTTCTTTGGTTGGTTTGTTTTGTCTGTATCTCCTCCACTGCAACTTATACCTTGCATCTTGGGCAAACACATTCTTAGAAGACTGAAATGTGTTGGGACTGAAATGTGTTGTATTGTTCATGGTACTGAGCTACTGTCTGGGTTTTACAACTTGAGTTCAGCTTCTTGCTTCTTACTAATTCTCTATGAAATGTTTGACTTTCTTCTTTCTAAATTTCTGTCTGTAGAAGGAACATTATTCCTTTCAGATCTCACAAGGGAGTTAGGTTGAGTGGGGGATCATAAGAAGAAAAGTGAGCTACTTCGGAGGTTCACCACTGTAGTGCAGCCTTACTGCAGATAATGCTATGCATTATAGGAGTAATAACTAAATAATTATACAAAAGAAGCATACACCAAATAAATCTCCCTGACAACTAGGCTGGTTTAGGCTACAAAATTCTGTTGCAAGTAAAAGGTAGGGAGAGTAATGTGTAGTAAGGGTCCAAAGCAGAAGTTTTCTCCTGTACAGAGGTGGACTTAGTAATCTTATGTGCTAGCTTCATTGTGCCGCCTGCATTTAGATAGAAAATATTTATATTTCTGTTGATACTCTATTTACCATATTTATTTCTGTAGTTCTTGTTTTAATGAGTAATGCTGGAAAGCAGAGGTCAGAATTTTTTTTTTTTGTTTGACATGAAATGATTTATTATCAGCTGAGAATCTGGATTTTTTTTACCTTTCAGTTTTACTAATACTTCAGTGAACTGTTTTTGAGCTTTACTATAATGGGATCCTGGGAATATAAACCATGCAAACTTTCTTACACGTGACTTGTGAAGCAAACGTTTGGATTAGTGGAAGTTATAAAAAAATGCAACATTAAGGTGAGTTCATATTTTTTGTGCTCCATGTGTATTTATTGGTTCTCTGGGGTTAAACACCATGGAGCACAAAGGAACAAAAACCTAAAGAGTTTTTGTTTTGTATTTTAACCCCCTAGGGTTTCGTTCCATTTATACTTTATGCTTTCCTACTTCAGAGACCTGGTGAGCCTGGACTCCACCTAGACAGAAAAGTTTAGTCAAATTACCATTTTTCTGGAATTGTCACTTACCCTGATTTGATTGGAGTCTGTTACACAAAGGTAACAATTATAGCTGCAAGGTGTTGGATTGTAAGAAATTATGCAACTTTAAAGTGGCATATCTCTGTAAAGTATCTGACAACTTTAAATACAGAAACCCATGCTACAATATTGTGATTCATGCTGAAACTACCCAAATCTGGAGAATTCAAATTTTAAATCAGATAAAGGAATCAGACTTCTTACACTTTCATGTTCGGGATAGAGTAGATGTCTACAGACATAGACCATATCCCTCAGCACATAAGGCAAAACTTAAGGCACAACTGAACAGATGGAGCAAGAGAAAGATCAGGAAACTTATTATAGCATAGAATTACCTAGAGTCAAATGTTGCAAGTTACTTCTCCTCTGTCTTCTAAATGATGTCTGAATACCAGTGTTCGCATTTCTTTTCTACTCCTTGTCCAGACAAAGATGCCAGCTTACCTCGGAGATTTGGAGCTTATACCTCCAAACATGTCAAACACGTGCAAGCCCAGAAGTTATAATCATTCCTTTGCATTATATCCAGGAAAAGAGTCTTCCCCAAAACTCTAAGCATTGAAATCCCACCAGAGTGTGCCTTTATTTGTTTATATAAGTACAACACCACCACCACCACTTTTTTTTTTTTTTTAAATGCCTTTCTGTCTTTGTGGGAGTTTATTCAGTGTTTACTACCCGGTGACTGCAGAGTGCTTTCTTAACAGCATGTGTTGGTTTTCACTTTCACCATAAAGAGACAAAAAGAGAAGAGAAAAAGGCAAAAGAGACAATTTTGGTGAACTGTAGCCCCCTTATTCAGGATTCAACCATCTCCTTCAACAGGCTGCCTGCAGGGCTTTTTCTCCCCTTGCTGTCCAGGCTGGGTGCACCTGTGGACATGGCAGACCTACTATGTACTTTTCCAGGAAAAAAAAGCCCAAGGAATGGGGAGTCAGAGTCTGATGGTGTCAGTTCAGCAATTTGGTTTGTAAGGAACCATCACAGACCATTGGATCTCTGCTGCAAAATACAGTGCTGGAATGAGCTGCTGAGCACAAGGATGAGAACATCTGAAGCTGGCATCTCTCTTGATTCAAAGGTGTTATGAGTGTAGAACCTGAGCATAACTGCATTTATTTCCTTATTTGGGGATTTTGGCAAACTGTCAAAGAGCTTAGCTGTGAATTTTCAGAGTGATCCTGAGGTGGGAAACTACTGTTACTCCATTTTGCTGTTGAAGTGCTGAGGTATGTCTTTCTCAGGGGGACACACAAGAAGTCTTTGGCACAGTGTGGGGAAGCAGAAGTGATGACTTTTTTCACTGGTGGATTTTAATGCCATCACCATCTTTTCCTGCTATCCTGCTGGAAATTTGATTTTTCTGGTGAAAATAAGGCTTTCATGGTTGATGTAATTATATATATAATTTCACTTGGTTCATAAACAAATTACATGTATTTTTGCCATGTCCATGAAACAAAATTGAAGGCTAAATTAATGGAACATGAGTGAATAAAGGGACAATATGGTTTGGGTGTATGCAAGACATATTTTTAAAAGCCACAAAATAAGAGACTTAACCTACTTTGTTTGCACACCCAAAAACTCTTGCTGAGTGTTGCATGTGCAAGGAATGCAGTGCCAGCAGACAGCAAGTAACTTTCTTTGGAAATAGAAATGGAAAAGAGTTCTCTTTATGCCAAATTTTACCCCACAGTGGATAATTACAGCCAAGTTGTAAACCCCTTAAAAGCAATAAGGCACCAGTATAATGAAACACATAACTGAAATTTACTGTACTTGTGTAGATTGCAAGCTTACTTTTGAATATTTAGTGTTCAACTTCTTAAATCTGTAGTGTTCACAGAGGGCTTATAAGTGCTAGAATTTTGATTAACTGTCTCAAATAAACTACTGCTATTGTTATCACTATAAATCTCCCTAACCTAAGAACCTCAAGGAGGCTGATATTTTCTGTGGAAACTGTAATGATTTAGAAGGGCATGAACCCAGCACCCTTTATTTGGAGCTTCCTGTCATTACATAGAAAGTCTCAGGCTTCATTTATGTTGGTTATTAGGTCTTATTTGTTTAATATTACTTTTTCATTGGTTTTATACTCTGTTAATCATGCACATTTTTAGAACATACTGTATTTTTCTTCCAGTTGGCCCTAATGGTGTAGAGACAGCTCTTCGCTAGGAGACTTGCTCACCTGAGACTCCTTTAGCCTGGTTGAAAGGATGATGTGGCAGCCTGACCCAAAACCTTTGTGAATTAATGAGAAACTTTCTTCTAGAGCTGGTAATATTTCCCACTGACATCGATGGATGTGGTTACTTTGCAAGGCAATCAATGAAGAGAGGGCATTAATCCCTGGTCAGATTATCCCTGGGCCAGTGATTTTGGGGCAGAACCATGCAGGAAGGGATCATTAGTAAACCCAAGAGAGCTTTCTGTCCTTAAAATTCTCTAACTGTCCTGCTCTGGTTTGTTCAGCTAAAGTGGTCCTTCCCACCTTGCTACAGGTGCAGTTTTAATGGTAGAAATGTGGTTTTGTCACTAAAGTCACTGCAGTTAGTACTGTTGTTGATGGAATAAGCTTACCAAAGCATCTGGATTAATGTTAAAAGTTTTAATGAGGTATCTTTTAAGGTAAAAGCCATCTACACTGAAATAATTACACTAATACAACACAGTCTTTAAATGAGCAGTAATATTGTTGGCAAGTGTTTCCTTGACATAGAAGTAGGTGTTTTCCATGCAGTGAAGCTTGACTAGGGACAACACTGGGCTCTCAGAACCTGCGTGAAGCTTATCTCCTCCAGCATAAAGGCAAGATAAATGTTTATTGATACCCATCACTCTTGGCCTTAAAGGAACATCTGATTTACCAGATGTTTAAGAAAACTCAGAACAGTGTTCCTGAATTGCAAAGCAGCTGTGATTTTCTCTGCTCATGTATTCATTGGCACAGCTGCTTCAGATATCCGGACATCTAAATTATTCTGACATCAGAAAAAAACACTGAAACAGGGACTGATTATGGCCATATTGCCTATGACGGTTTAATGCTTTGGCTGACTGATCACTGGGAAAACTGTTCAGTCACGAGGCACACTGCAGTTAAGAGGTAAGTAGAATTCATGTTGAGCACTAAGAGCTAGGACATTAGCTGCTCTAGAGTCATTCTTTCTAATATCAGTCTCTTTGAAGTAGCTGTCTTAGGAGCAGAAGCAGTTTCCATTTCAGCTTCACAATCCTTTTGGTTGCATGTTGAAAATTTTGGTATTGGCTAGATGGATCTCGGCTAAAAATTTAAAACAAAAAAAGAAAAGATAATGTTAATTTGACATTTAAAATAGTCTCAAAAAGTCTATTAATTTGCATCTTTCAAATTTCTGCACATTTTTTCTGTTCTTCTCTCAGTTTCCAGTCTAGGTTGTCTTAAAAATCACTGGCTATTTTAATAATGCTTGGGTACTACTTTAGAACCAGTGTATTGATACCAATAAATTTAATTTGCTTTTTTAAAATCACTTTTGCTTCAGTATGAATTAGAAACACTGCTGTCATAGAAAAGTATCTGAGAACAATTTTGGAGAAAGAAAATCTAGGGAGTACAGTCTAATCTTCACCTCTGCTAGATCATGTAAACTGGAAACAGTACTCTTCCAGTCTGCATTGTCTGACCTTCGGCCCTGTATAAAGAAGAGAGAAGAGCAGGCAAGGGCCACCACTCCCTACCTTTCCAAGTCAACAGTAGATGTAAACTCAGTACATCTCTCAGGGGCTGTGACTTGCTGAGAGGAATTGGCCCACAAATATTGCCAATAACAACTTTTGAGTGTTCTAGTTGAGGATTAAAACCATTTAAAGTTTGATTGAAATTATGTTTGTACAACTGAAATGTTAAGTTTTTTTTAATAGTATGAGATACACTTCATGTTTATTTTTGGAAAAAAACTCAAAAATCATTGTTGTTTGTAGACCATCATGTGCTTTTGTTTGGGTTTATTTATTTTCACAAATTCTTACTGGCAGTCCTTCCATTCTTGTTGTGGCATAAATTGTAAAGACAAGAATTTAAACTCATAAATAACGAAAGCCTTCTGACCCATTTTAGAAACCCTAGTTCTTTCTTATGGATCATGGCTGTGTATGTGAGACATTCAAATGGTGGAATTTCATATAAGTGAATCATCTTTGGTATGGAAGTGTCCCTTGAGCAGAAAAAAATCTATGGAAGGTTATGCTATGGCTAATGATGCATGTTACAGTTTGTACTTGCAAGCACTGAGGTCCTTCTTAACCTATTTCAGCAGGTTTGAACCCAAATGTGGCAGATCCAAAGTAGAATCCATTAACAACAATGAAATGTTTAAAATGCTTGTGAGGCCCAGAGATGGTGTTCCAGGCTGAAGCCTCACTGAGATACGTCAGCTAGAGACTGAAATGAAAAATATTGGTAGTATTTTCAGCACAAATTGAGAACAAGTAGTACAGTTTAGTGGATAGGACACCAGTATGGGAATAAGAGAAGAGAATTTATCTGTAGTTCTGCTCTTAGAAACTCTGAATGCCTATGTCTCAGCTGGGCCAGATATGTTTCCATCTGTAGAATGGAAACTACTCAATATTATGTCCGTAGATACCAAGTGCTATGTATTCTTTCTCCAGCACAATGTCTTCTGAGCAAGTGTTTTCCTCTATTTACTGCAGACAGAGACATGTTTTAGGTTGGAAAATAAAAATATTTAGATAGATTTGTAATGCCAGATCAAAGAAGTTCTTGAGAATGAAATGCAACAAAACCTGATTTAACCTCAGTTGCCTCACCAGCAGTAGGGTGATAGGTTTGTAAATTATAGGTCACTTTCCCCTCTGACATCTTACATAAAATCCATTCTGAAGAAGGGATCTTTAGATCCCTTTAGATATTACCTAGAAGGCATCTGAGCAACAGTGAGATGCCAAGGAAAGAATAGGTTGCCCCTCTGTCATATATTTTGCATTTCTCGGGGAGGGACAGTGTGCAGGCTGTAGAAGAAGAGATTGGAAGAGTAAAGGAGGAGCAGAAGCCTATAAATCCATGGGGTATTTTTTCATAGTGAGAGCTTATTTTCTGAACTGTTTCCAATGAGTAGTTTAAGAGAGGGACTGGATCTGAAGGATTTATCACCTGCCCTAGCCTGGCAATGCAGAAGGGTTTGGCAACTTCATGGTCTGTATCTGGGTGTGACATTTTCACTGGTTCTCGTAGTGCATGTGCCTATGATTGCATTTGTAAGGACAACAGTTTTTCTTTCAGTGTTGTCAGCATCCCACTGAGAGGTCTTCTAGCGCATAGTTACCAAATGTGCTTGTAATCACTAACAGCAAGATAAATGCTATTATTACACATTGTAATTTCATTAATTTGATAAAAGCTGTTTTGGCTTGTCACTTGCTCCCTATCAAAATAAATTACAAGGTTGTAATGCTCCATTGTGGTAAGTGGATAACCACTTCATGGCAGGTGTTGAGCTGAGCTGAAAATTATGGAGACCTTGAAGCAACTGTTTGGAGTGATGGGGTTTAATCTATTAGCACTTGTTATAGTGTGGAGGTTTTGCACCAGAATCAACAATGTTTTACCTAAGTAAGATGACCCTTACTGCAGGGATGGTTGACCAATGTTGACCAACATTATTGACCAATGTTTTCCCCCATCCCCTCTCTCCTCCCAGAAAGGATAACAGCTAAGAGCAAAAGGGTTGTAAAGGGAATAAGCCCTTTGGACTGACTACAGGACGACTCTGTGAAATGGATGGGATCTCACAAGGCTGGCTGTAAGTGACCTACCAGTCACCCATGCTCTGGAACAGCTAGGTTCTTGATCAAGGCAGGAGACACAGCAGCTGGGATTTGGCCAAATGTTGCAGCTTGCTGACCCTGCTCATGCCATTACAGTGTCCTTCGCAGTAATAGCAGGAGATCAGCCCCATTCCACTTGGGGACTTCCTCATGCCAGAGAAATCCCTAAGGAAGCAATTAAACTGCAACAAGCTTCGTAGTAACTTGCATTTTAGCCTGTGATCTAACTTTGTAACTCATGATTAAAAAGTAGGTAGAGTACTGCTTATTTCCTCCTAACAGAAAGGAGATTTACCTGGTTAACAATTTATTCCTACCTCTTGAGAAGATATTATAAACATTGTAAACATTATAGATGAGAATTGTAAACAAAAGTTATTTATACAGCAAAACACAAATACATGCCTAGATTAGGTCAGCTGGTAAAAATAATCAGTACTCATTATTGCTATTTAACTTTATGGAGTGACCTAAATATCTTACAGAGTAAACATAATAAAATTTATTCTTGAAATGCTGCTGCTCATTAGGGACTCAGTGCCTGACAGAACTGCATGTGTTCCCCTCACCCCTCAGGTGCCTGAGTTGTGGGCTTGCAGCATCTCTTGAGCACGTCTTCTCTCATGTCTTGTATACATAATTAATATCAGTGGAAATTTTAATCTATTCTTTGAATTTATGTGTCTTTTTGTGGCCAGAAGGACAGTTTCAATCTGACAAAGAATACTCTTGTGCATTTATAGAATACAGTTCATAGGAGAATTTTATTTTAACACATCCGTGTACTGAATGTCTTACTTCTGCCACCAGCAGTTATTTACCTGAGATATGGGGAAGGGGGGAACCAAGGATGTTCTTGAAAAAGAAGCCTTCATGTCTCCATGACAAGTATCTCCTGGTGGAAGGCAGGCTGCCTGTATCAGCTTTCACCAAGAAAGAGGAAAAATGGGAATACCCTGAGTGCTTTGTGTTTTCATTACCAGCACCATACAAGTACAGTTGGATGTTAGCACTGTGTCATGTTTCAGTCTGTTTCTGGTTTGCAGCCCTTTAACCTGTGTACATTTCCAGCAATGTCACAGATTTGCTGCATGTCTTTACTTTTTGCTGCCTGGACAGCTTTATGGTCCTTTTAATTTTTTTTTAATTATTATTTAATCTTTCCCTGTTTGTTTCCCCAGCTATACCTGTCTGCTCTGAATCAGCTTATAAAGTTTTGTTCTGTGTGTAAATCTGGCAAGAGAAGAGGGGAGCTTGAAATTTAAAAAGTCATTTATGATTTAGTGTGCATACATCTGGTCAGATTAGCTACTGTTTGAGCTTTTCTTATATCCAGACAGTTAAAAGAGAAAGGACAGAATTAATAATGACAAACTTCTCCTCCTCTGAGAACTGGTCTGTATATGTGCACGTTCAGAATGGTTATTCTTACACTGATTGATAGGCATGACTTTCTATAGCTGCATCTTATTGTTGCATGTCCATGCATGTTGCATGTGCTGGAAATCTAATGCTGATTTCAGACGAGAACACATTTTCTCTTACTGGGACATTTTGGTTTTACAACAACAGTTGCTCCTAAAAACAAGCTTAAAGGATGCTGGTTGCGGTTACAGAACTCAACTCATGTTCTGAGAGATTCTTCCAAATTTTGCAATGGTCCAAATCCACATCTTTCTCTTCTCAGAGAGTGGAGCTCCAGAAATGGGTATGATCTGGCCTAAAAGAACATGTTTGGCACAGTGCTTGCTCATTTAATTTCTTCTGTCCCAAACCACTTCAGTGAGGCTCAGTTTACTCATGAAAGATGTTCTATCCCTGTGGTGGAGAAATTCACCAACTTCTGATGTGGAACAGGCGGAGAAAGCCAAATGCCAAAATGTGCTTGTATAAATACATATGCTGGTGTGGTGATCCCTTTGTAAACATCTGTACTTGAGAACCTTGTTGGATTTTGAAAGCTCCTTGGAGAACATGGGGAAGGATCAGAACTCTAACTTGCAAGACAAAAAGTCCAAGCAAAAACATTTTTTGGTACTTTTTGGGAAATTGCACTGTTTGCCTTAACCCAGCATTTTAGGTGAGACAAGAAATTCAACAATATGTCATCCCAATAAAAATTTTACAGGACAGGAATATATATTTCAGTTGAGCTACCACAGGCTATTTTTAGACATTTTAACTATATTTTAAAATTCAGTTACCTTAGGTTTATCATCTTAATTGATAGTTAGGTGACAGTGTCAGCCTGAAGTGGTTTTTTGAAGTACTGAATAGTTTCTCTGCAGGTCAGTGGGACTCAAAACTCCTTCATTCCCCTATATTAAATCAAATTATGACATTACACTGTGCCAGTCAGTGGGCTTTTCAGTCAGATTCTGCTCACGTTTCAGCAAGAACAGTGGGCATCAATGGTGCACCAAAACTATTTCTTTCATAAGATTCGTTCAGTGACAAAGGTACTACTGTTGGAACAGGTGCATTCAGTTATGCTCAATTTGTAAACTCAAAATTTACAATAATGGTGTCTTTAGAGAGTTTTTAAAGAGCTAATATGGACTTAGGTTTGTTTGGCAAGAGAGTGTAAAACTCTAGCAGTGTCACGGCAATTACATATGAACATGTGTGTCTGCTCAGAGCTGACCCAGCTCTGTCAATAGGTGTCCTCTGCTACATGGTTATTGCCACTTTCTGCAGGTCCTGGAGGTCTCTTGATTAAATCTTGACATGCCAGGTTTGAGTAGCTTTTGAGAGCTGATGCAAAGAAAGTGAAATGGAAGGGATATCTGGCATGTATATTTTTTTCTATCTTCACTACATGCTTTCAAACCTGGAGGAGAAAATGGAAATATCACACAAGACAGGAGTTGAACTTGACAAAGTCATCAGTTCCTTGCTCCTGTTCATGTCCTTACTCTCCAGGGTGCTGTTATCTCAGCAGACACACAAGTTCATTATGGAAGCATATTGCCGGTGCATTATTTTTGTTTCACTTTTCACTTTTCTGTATATGGCAAAGGGGCCACGGCAGTTTTTAGCTTAAGCCTAATCTTATGATGCTGAGAAACCTTGGAACGTGATCTGTGGCTCTGGGTTTGTTTTCTCTTTATGTCACAGCAGCATTCAGTAGCTGCAGATCACAGCAGATAATGTCATGCTTCTGCACCAACAGATTGAAAGAAGAAGATGAAATTTGGCATGGAGACTACTGGTATGCTTTGTGACCTGTTCTTTTCTCCCTAAAAAAACAAAAATAATGTCTTAAAACTGACCACTGTAGTTTCAAATTGAGATGTTAGCCAAAAATCAGCCTCTTTTGGTGGTGAAGGTAATGCTCATAAAAGCTAATGCTAAACTGCGTGCATGCAGTAGACAGGGTGAACTCTGAGAATGTACTGCAATGAAGAAAGGTGCATGTTTTAAAGGGTGGTGATGGGAATTTGTAAAGTGCAAACAAGAACATTTCTACCTACAGAGTACAGTCACAGGGCATAAATTATATACAATCACTCACAAGCACAATTTTGTGCCCATGCATTTGGAGATATGGTAGAGGCCCATGTTAATAGCTGCTCATATGTAATGTTCTTCTCAGTCTGTACATCTACATGATTTCAGTTTGTCTGTGAGAGGAAACTGAAAAGAGAAATTCTACTTATAAAAAAAGTTCAACAAATTATTAGTGTTGGAAGGAAATTGTGAAATAGTGGATTTCTCTTTTTAACCTACATACAATTGTAGAAGATCAGCTAGAACATAACTCTTCTATGCTTCATTAGAAATAGCAAAAATTGCCTTGTTAATTGAAAAACAACCACTGGGTTTGTATTGTGTGGGATGCAGGTCAGTGTAAGAATAAAGTGAGAGCTGTGCCTTGGAATGAATTACAGTTTTGAAGGATAGGTCCTGCATGCTCATTTTTGGTTTTGGCATTTAATGCCTTCCTCCCATTCAAATATGTGGGAGGAATCAAATGTCAAAATCTTTGCTGTGTATGATATATAATTTCTCTCTTGTATTTCAGTGGGAGGAACATCAGACCCCAAAATGATTATGTGTCTACTTGTAAAGAATACATCACTGCATATTTTAATGTCAGTTGCGGGAAATGCAGATGGGGTAAAATATTGTTGTCACCTTCCCCCTTCTGAGTTTCTGTTCATGTTTTTCTGTGTACCCTTGCAGGATGCCAATAACCCAGAACTTTAATTCTGTGTCCTGAGCTTTGGTCCTAGCCAAAG
This sequence comes from Monarcha castaneiventris obscurior, assembly GCA_026261815.1. Classification (NCBI taxonomy): domain Eukaryota; kingdom Metazoa; phylum Chordata; class Aves; order Passeriformes; family Monarchidae; genus Monarcha; species Monarcha castaneiventris. Next base: position 14,959,372 of record JAMPIT010000894.1, read on the forward strand.
CAGAGCTCTAGAGATGAACATGTCCCAGGACTTCAGAATCCTAGTCCAGATCTAGGTCAAAAGAATCAAACCTGGAATTTGTGAGTAGAGCTTTGCATACTTGCAACAACATGCAAGACACCTTGAAAATTTCCCATAATGCTCAGTAATAACATGTCTATTTTACAGTTGGAAAAATAGAGCCATGGGGAGAGTAAAGGCCTAGTCACACTTTACAGCAAGTCAGTGGCAAAAATTTAAGGAAGCTCAGGACTCCACAGCTCTGTGATTCTTAAAAACAACTGGATTCAGCAATTTACAACCTTTTTGTTAAATATATTCTCAAATATTATGTCAGTTTAAATTTTGGTGCCATTTATAGAATGAAACCTGAAGTGACAAGAAATAAAGTAGAGGAGGTGTGTGGGAGATACAGAGCGGGATATGAGATGCCAGCAGCAGGGAGTGCAGTGAGCCAGCAGGTCCTTTTCTGAGATTTCTCTGGCTAGCTCTTGCACAGACCTTGAGGATGTTGTGCCTTCCAGCAAATGATACTAGAGAGGTTAGGGACCACGATACAGTTTGGACAGGCTCCTATGTGTGTTTGCATTGCTCCTGATGCTGGAGCATGCCCAGAGTAGCAGAACAGAGAGGAGAAAAAAGCATCCCTGCCCTTGTGGGCTCTGGGGTTTACCCTGTGCCTGGTCTGGGTTTAGCTCACTGCCATAGTGCGCTGCCTTGTGGTTGCTGTCTGTATGTTTGGTCTTAGACACAAACATCATTCATGATTCCCCAAGACAGGACCAGACAGGACCAAAATCTGCCCTGTGCTTCCTTGCACCTTGTTTGAAACAGTGCTTCTAAGCAAGTTTTGTGGATGTGGCCTGGTCCAAAGCCTGTTAGAAAGAAATGAAATTATTACATCTACTCATGGAGGTTTGGATCAGGCCTTATGTGTCTGTTCTTACTCCTAGTGCAGTCTCTGGGATTTTTGCCAGGGATTCATTGGGAATAATTTGACTTCACTGTGACCAGGACTGGGTCCAAGATGAGCATACACAAGGGGAATGAACAGTCTTTTCGATAATATCTAATTCCCTCTCAAGGCTCCACAGCAATGCAAAATGGTGTAAAGCAACATAAACAATCACATATCCTAGGAACAGGGATGAGAATTCTAAGTACATGCAGTTTTATTGAAGGTTATCAAGGCTCCCTAGTAGTTAATTTGATTAAATGGAGCTCCCTGAATGTTCATTCTCTAAAAGTGATTTACAAAGTGTTTTAACATGAAGAGTTTCCAAAAGCTCTTGGATGTCAAAGAAGAGCTATTAATCTTTATATTAGCATTCTGAAAAACAGTATGTGTTCCTTGATTAGTTGATATTTGTTTGCATTCTTCTTTTCTACAGAGGATTATCACTTTGACCTTTTTCAGTATACTGCAGTTCTCTAACCTGTAGGAGTTAAATATTTTCATGTTTATAAACTGGCATTAATCTGGTTTTCACTGGTGTAAATAAGGACTGAAGCCCACAAAGAATACTGAAAAACCTCAGATATGTGTTCTAATAATCTTTATCTCATGAAACACGTTAGTGAGCAAGCTAGCACGCCGTATGTACGACCATCTCGGACAAGTCGCAGTGGGGCCAACCCTGGCCAGCTCTTGCCCATGCTGACTGTCTCACTGATTTCAGCAGGACTGATCAAGTGAGATGAAGGATTTCTGCCTGCTATCTTTGCTGAAAAGAAACTCAGACAGGATTGGCCCAGTGGGCAGATTATAGGGTTTCCCTTGCAATGCAGATACATGTCTTTCAGGATGTTAAATAAATGTGAAGCACGCTCTCTAAACGGAAAAGTAATAGACACTAATTTATGTGTGGTGTACTTCTGCTTCGTGGTGGGTTTCAACTGTTTCGTGGGTGTGTATTCCTTATTGACATTTCTGCTCTTGTGCATGCTATCAAAAATCCTGTAAGCTGACACAGCGTCAGACTGGTGACACTTTCAGCCTCTTGGGAGAGAGAGTGGGGCTGGAAGTTTTAAACAGTAGAGGTGCTGTGCATTTTCAAGCAGAGACAAAAAAAGTATCATATAGATCCATAAAAAAGGGCATATTTGATTCATATTTGAAATTCCAGCAGAAACTGCAAGACCACATCACAGAAATTTATATCCAAGTTAGGGTCCAGAGCTTCATCACATGCACTTGCTCCAAAATAAATTAAAAAGCGCCAGTCTTGGTTGCCATGGTTAGGGCTGTTGATACGTTGCTTTGACATTTTCAGTGTCATTAATTTGGCTTGTTTGTCAGGTGAGAACCCTTAAATTAAACATTGCTTTAGATTGCTTCATAATACTTCTGCTATGAAAAAAAAAGAAAAGAAAGCCAATCAATTAAGGATCTGCTGCCCGTTATAATTGTGACATCATGTGAAAGAAGACATTACGGACTCTTTGCCTCTTTTGTTAATCAATATTGTGGGTCTTCCCCATTATTCATTAATAATTTGGATTCTAGAGAGCCCAGTCATAACGGAAGCCTTAGAACAATAGTTGTATCTTCGGGTGCAGCTGCACACTGGATCCTTGAAGCCCCTTCCAAGCTTCCTGAAGGCCATCAGAGCTGCAGCTGCAAACTGGCAGTACCTGCAGCTGGGCTGGCAGAGGGCGAGGGGGTCAGGCCATGAGTGGTATCCCTTTCTTTGAGTATGCAAAGGAACCTGCATACTCAAAGGAACCTGCCAGGTATTTTGCATTTTTAAGTGTGTTTCTTGGTTATGCTTCAGGCTTTTGCTATGGAAATCTATTTCCCTTTCTCTCCTTTTTCCTGCCCAGCTCTGTCTCTTGGTGTGTGATTTCCTTTGGTTATTGTACCTTCTTGTTCAAATTCTGGTTGTCACTACTCTGCTGTGCCCTAACTTCTGGCTTCCTGCCTTCTCAGCTCTTGTATGCTCTTCTGACCTTGTGCTTCATATGCCTAAGCCATAATGTATTTCTTTCTTAGAATTCCTGCCTTCCTATCTTCATCCTCAAATATTAGATCCGTTAAATCTGCATACAAATGTATACATGCACATAAATCGGGAAGATAAATGATTATTACAGCGTGGAACTTGAAAATACATAACATATGTTCTTTTCCCACCCTTGTAGGGAAATTTAGGTGGTTTGTCTTAGCACACTAGCTTATATTTGGTTAAAATAAGCACTTTACCTAACCCATCGACCCTAGTCCCAATCCCTATTCCCTGGAGAATTTGGTTTGGCTCAGCAAACACCATAAAAAGGGGTAATCTGCTCCCTTCTGCCAACAGAATGCTGCCTTAGTCTGATAGTCATCTACTTAACTGGCTTTCATGAAGTGCAGAAACGCATGTTGGGTTGGGCCTGCTAATGATGCATAGAGTTTTTCCTGTAGTAAGCCCTGACACATTTTTAACAAAGTTTGAAGATTGTTATTTTTTGCAGAGCATTTGTGCAGACAGCTAAGTAATGGTGGGTGAATTCCCACATCCCCAAATTTAGGCTGGAATTTTCTACACCCAAACCCCTTTGCATTGGCTGCAAGGCAGTAACACAGCGCATTACAATTGGTCCTGTAGAGTCTGGAAAGCTTTTGGTATGCTGCCACAAATCCCACAGCCTTTTGGCTGACCCATCACTGCCTATGTACAGCAGGGATAGCCAGCTTTTGTACAGGAGCCACTGTATTCCCAAGGAGGTATTTTGGGCAGGCCAGATACAGCCACGTTTATGCACTTGAGTTTTAGAAACTTTCCAGACTCCTTCTGCACATTGTTTCCTTTTCTTACCCCTCTCCAAACAGCACCAAGCAGCCATGTGGCTGGCCTGGTTGAGGTTGGATACAGTGAGGTTGTGGGCCACCTTCTGCCACTGGGCTGCCACTTGACATTCTTGATCTGCATGAGCCGCTCTTGCAGGGTGCCACAGCTGCGGTGTGCAAAAGCTTTCTCTCACATCTAGCTTTACTCGAGTGTGGCAAAGCCTGATGCCATATGGGATATTCATTCACACTAGGAATTTAGTACTATGTCTTGCCTGTCACTTAATTAGCTGTTATTTATTTTAATAGAATGCATAATGCAAGGAATTATTTTTTTAAGGGACTTAAGTTGACTCAAAGCCATAGGGAAGAGGAAAAATCCCTGCATCTACAAGAAGTAATAAAGTGCTTTTGTTTCCCTAAAATTATTACTATTTGAAGTCCATGTGCCAGATCTGGAATATTGCAGTAAAGGTTGCACTGGGACTTCACAGTTATTTACTAGGTGATTATTTAGAGTCACTTTCTTTTTAGTCAGTTGTAACATTTTACATTTTGGGGGCTTGACTGGGATATGGCATCACACTTGGTTCTAGCTGTGTTGCAGCAATCTCTGTGTGACGTGGAGCCAGAAGGACCTATAAAAGCAGCTGTTGCTTTCATTAAAACCATTACAAAGGTCTATTTGTGGTGTCCCCAAAAATAATTCTGATAACTGCTTGTTAATTTTAATTACTCACCAGTTGAATGTCTTGATAGGAGAAACAGGAATACATGTCCAGTTAAACAAAATAAACACATATTCAGTAATAACTGGCCATTTGGGTAACATGTTAAATGTAATAATACTGTGCAGTGATGATTAATTTATAATCTTCATCAAATCAGTGGGAGCAGGATATAGTTAATATGATGTCATGGTTTAGATAGCCCCTTTTAATGACTTATTTATATACGTATGTTCAGTGTTACAAGGTGGTGAGTCGACACTTGCTAGTATTGGGCAAGCTGCATGATCCACTTGTGAAGCTGTTTTTCAGGCAGAAGGTGCACTGTGCCTTGAAGTTCTTGTTTCACTCTGGCCTCCAGGCCCTCAACATGACCAGAGCAGAAGCAAGGTACCTACACTTCCCCATATTGTGACGAGCAGCAGTCACAGGGTGCACAGCTGTCATGTTTTAACAGAAATATGATATATGAAATAAATATGATATATATTTGATAAATATGATATATTTATTTCATATCATATATCATGATATATGATATGAAATAAAATATAACCAGAAAAGTTTGCTATCTCCTTGGGGCGTTGGTGTAGATGCAAGAAGCAAAGTGGGCAAGAGATTGCAGCTTCAGCTTGCCACCTGGTTCCATTGCAGCCAACCACTGTGGGGTGCTGTACTCAAGGCTCAGGGGACATTAAAGGAGTACTGCTGAAGGGAGCAAGGCTGTAGGGGCTTTTAGTTATTAAAATGCTTTGGGAATGCTGGAATTTCCTAATATGATCAACACTATTTTCAGCACAGTGCCAAAACATAGCCCCATAGCAGCCACTGTGAAGAAAATTAACTCTACCCCAGCCAAAACCAGCACTCTGGATAAAGCAAGTATTCTTTCACTTCTCTTCACCTTAGCCTTGTGTTGTATGAAGAATCCTGGCATTCACTCTCACAGCACTGAAAGGAGGAGCTTTGTTTGAGTTAGCAGTGCATTATGGGTGGTGTGCAAGGACCATCCCATATGCCTCTACTTTGGCCTTTTTTTGGGTGGATTAATCCCAGCAGGGTACCACATCCTCAGCCTGCAGACAAGGATAGTTCTAATGGTCAGGTGGTGATCAGATGTAATCAGATGAGGGCACCACATTGCTACAGCATACATAAATGTTCACATCTTTATCATAATATGAATATGCAACAGGAGAAATGGAAGAACTACTCTGGTTCTTTGAATAGCACAGGGAGGTTAGGCTGGGGATGAAGTTTCTTTTTTTGCTCCAATTTATACCTATATGCAACACGTATTGCTGGCAAAAAGTAGAAATATGATTAATTCACTATTATGGGCAGGCAGGTTAGTCAGGTTATGGAATGGCTGTGACATGGAGAGTGATAGAACAGTTTTCTCATGTGCTGGTTTCAGTTTTCCTAAGCATTTTGTCTTGTATCAACTCCATCAACTATGCTTTGCAGTCAGCAGTTGTTCTTCTCCATATACTCCTATTATGCATTCTTGTTAAATCTTTTTCATCTTCTTTTAGCCGTGACTGGGATATTCCAGATCTGTCCCATTCCGCCACACAAATGAGTTGACCACAAGGAAGGTCAGAATTTATTTCTTATTCCAACCTAAAAAGACTAAGAAACATAAAACACATGAAAAATCTAAACAGTAACTTTCTCCTCTTTTATCCCATTGTACCTCTTTGTCCTTTGAGGTCTAGACAAATAGTCTGTGGGGGAAAGACACAAAGATATATTTGATAATAAAAGTTACTAACTGAGAGTATTGCAAAATGCCTGGCTTCCTTACCATACAGAGTGTGCTAACAGTTCCTTCAGTATGCTGATTTGGTTTCAGTCCAAAATGTCCTAATCGTAAGTGAGGAGATCTATCAATTAAGAAAGTCAAGAACTCCTTAGAATGATCTAACCCCAACATTTTGCACATACCAAACACTGTTAAAAAGGGAGAATCATTTGTCCCGTGTTCTAGTCGAGTGGTGACTTGGAGTGAGTTCAGTGGTAAATACGTGTATAGAAGCTAAAGCCTGTCCATTTAACCATCTTGGTTCTAGAGAATACCTAACCCCAGTGGAAATGCATGATGTTGAAGTAATGGATTTCCTCTAATTGATGAAAATCGACCCCCACTTTTTACAGAAAAAGCAGTGCAGTGGTTCTCACTCTAAAGTTTTGGTTATACATGGGCTTTTAAATATTGATTTTATAAGTTCTAATTGTTTATTAAAATGTGGCAGAAAAGTAGTCATGTTAAGAAATCTGAACTCTCCACATTTTAAATATTTTTTTTTTTTTTTAGATATCTGTCCTTTGCAAATATTGTGCATGTTGCAGCTTTTAAAAGAGTAACCTGAACATGGCTTTGGGTTGCAGACAGTGCAGTCATGCTCTTCTAGGATAAATGAGGTGACACTGAAAAATACCAGTGTCAACAACCAGGGGCAGTTTTAACCATGTCTGGGGTCTACTGCATGGTCAAAAATTATTTATATGAATATTCTCATAGAGCGCTGCAATCAGTGGAGGTTACTTCTGACAGATAATTGGGCCTGGCACTGTTGTACATTAATCCAAGCACACCTCTTTATCCATACATATCTAATACACAAACTACAAGATCCTCTCAGTTCAGATCACTTGTAACCACTTTATACTTTCATATTTCCAGTAACAGCAGTTTTTTCTGTTATGAAGTCATATTTAAAATGTGATGATTCAATACAAGCAGATAGATTTTTAGCTCAGTGTGCAGAGATTTAAGCGCCATTTCTTACTGATGCTAATGCAAGTCAGGTGGCTAATACCCTGTACAGCTCACTGAAGATTCGCCCCAAGATGCCTTATAAATTGCTTTTCATTGAAAGCACATTCAAAATTCACTTTTCTGTATATGCTTTTTGCTACAGCAGTCTTAGTATAGATATTAAGCTTGTCACTGAAGAGGAATCATAAAGTCAAACAGGGCTTTTAAAGAAAATCTCATGCAATAAAATTTTAAACTCTAGTTGATCTCTTGAACTGCAGCATTTCTCTGCTGAAGGTTGTGACTGGTGTGCATTACAGTTGGCTCTGTACCTAGACTGCTTTGTCCTTACAGTTTGGTACAACCCAGCTTTATCTGTATTTACAGCCATGAGTATTACAGGATCAGATTTGGTTTCTCCCATTGAAAAAAACCAAAAAACTTCATGCAGAGATAAATGACCTCCCAGACTAGAGTGCTTAATTAAAAAGAAGTTTGTTTGCCAAAACAAATGGTGAGTACATTAAGTTTTTCTTCCTTCTTCCATCTATACAGCACTATAGATGTTCCCTGCCTTTGGTATAATTCCTGTTTCTGATAAACTTAGTTCTATCGCTTTCTTGGGGGTGTGTTGATGACTGCTAGATGCAAAAAGATTGTTAATTTGCAGACTAGTAATCCAGTGTTGCAGTTTGAAGATTAACAACTAACGTGACTGTGTATCTTTCTGTGATCCCTTCTGCTCCTTCCACAGGAAAGCTAGAGAGGAAAGTAACAATTTCATGGACACACCTGACTCTTGTGATGCTCAAGGTCTGGTATTGGATAAAAAATTGCCCTAATAATAATAAAACAAAGGTTTCTTCAGGTGCCTCTTTACAGTGGAGATGAGAACAGGCAGTTCTGTGGTGTTCACTGTGTTACTTGGAGCAATGTCTGGTTTTGGAAAGAAGACCCTGCTTTTTGAGCACCTCGAGCCCAGTGTCCTTGACTGTTCTGAAAAACAGGGGTGCTGCTTGCTAAGAATATTGTGTTGCCAGTCATAGTCTACAATTCCCTAACTTTTTAGTAAAGACAGCAACAACAGTACAGTACTCTGTACTGTCCTAACCACCCACATCAGACTTGAGTTAACAGAGCCACTTCTGAGTTTTGAGGGGAGGACCCTGTTGTGATTTCTGGTGCTGAATTTTATGATGTGAAGTTCTGGAGGGAAAAGGACAAAGAAGAAAATGTGGATTTGTGTTAGGGAGTTAAATCCTCAGATGATGGAACACTGCTCCTTTGAGGCGATCTGGACCATGCTTGTTTGCCAGGTCCACATATCAGTGCTCAGCCAATACCTGAGTAGGTTCAGCAGAGGAAACCTTAGTAACCTCCATCAGGGCACAAATTCTTGAGAGCTAGTGAGGCTGTGCAGCTCTTCTGTCTGGGTTCTTCAATCACTTCTGTGTTTTTCTGCCTTCTCTTTTTTGACAGAGGATGAACTACGTTTGAGTCCTTACACTTTCCTGTCTAATATTTCATTTTCAGTCAAGAGCTGTTTTAAAGACATGAGAACATTACTCAGCTGAACTCTGAGTCTGTTGTTTCAAAAGGTCATAGAGAGTTATTGTGTAAGAGACCTTGTAAAGTTACCTGTCTGAGCTCCTGGCTCAAGTAGGGCTCAGTAATATTAAAATGATGGGGACATTTTGCATTACTGACCAGTTATTAAAACCCACACATTTCAAAGGGAGAGGGATTTAAAGTCTAATTTGACTGGAGCTGTATCTCACCTATTAATTTTTTCTCCCCACAGAAGGTGTACTAGAGCTGCTTGCTCAAATGCTTTACACCATCTGCTTGCAACCCGAGTCTGTCCCTCAATGCCTATTAAATAAACTTCCATGGTAACTCTGACTGAGAGGAAAGAAACAAATGAGTGTAGACTTGGAGAATTCATGAATAGCCTCATTGGCCTAGAGGTACAAATCTCAGAATAAGCAAATGAAGAAATGCAGAGTGTGGCTCAGTACCTGCTCACAGGAATTGTTCATACACGTGTCAGATGTAAACTTTCTCCCCCACACTTTGTTTCTGAAGATGCCACTGTGATTTAGTTCTCTTCCATGCATTTCAAGCCTTAGCTTTGACTGTCTTGACTATCAATTTTTATGTCTACTGTGGAAAATTATTGGCTTAGTTGAGTGCAGCAGGAAGAAAGACTCATTCTCTTTTCACTTTTAAAAGGTATTTCTACTTGCCTGTTCAACTAAAACCATACTTTATTGTTACACAGCTGTGCAAAAAATGGATTCAGGAGACCAAGAAGAGAATTTAGGAAGCAGACCTTACTTTTTGGTGTAAAAAACCCCAAAACAAACTAAACCAAACCTTATTTGGATGAAGAAATAAATTTTCTCTACCTGTTTTACAAACTGTAGGCAATGGTTCTGTACCCCAGTTGGTGCTTCAGAAGACTGGAGCAGATTAAATGCTGTATAAATGAACCCTTTTTGCTTGTTTGTTTTTTGACTCATGCTGGGACTGTCTCCTTTTTTGTAGAGAAAATTAAGCTTGATTTTGAAACACCAGGTTGCGCAGAGTACAAGCCTACATATTCATATTTTAATAAAGGCATTCTTCTCATGCTTGAAGCTTGTTTAAACCCATCACTGAAGTCTGGATTTGTTAGATTGATGCTGGAATGGAAACTGGAAATAAGCTTTGGCCATGACATAACCAAAGATCACTGATCTCAGGGAAAAAAAATCTTCTCTTCTATATTTGGGCTATGGTAGGTCCACTGTGAGCCAATACATATATACAATATTAATGAGACTTTTCCTGCTAACTGGGGGACTTATAAGTAGTAACAGTATACTTGGCCACTATCAGAATAGAGGTCTTTCCTGCACTAGCAAGAGCAAAAATGCCTTTTTTTCTTTTTCGGCCCTACATAAGACAAAGTAGATCACACAAATGCATTCCTGTATTATTTTTTCTGTGTAACCATTTTAGTATGGTTCCCCTCCCTCCAACTGAAGCTCATTTTCATGTATGCTTGACAACTTATTGGCAGTTACAGGTTTAGCTCCATGCAACCTCCATGATATGGCTTATTGGGGTTTCTGCTGGCAGCTTCCTCTTGAAGAGATGTTCCAGTGCACAGAGGAGAGACAGCATCAGGTGAGGTTGTGTGGTTTACACCTTGGGTGGCTGTTGAGTGCAGACAGAATGGCCTTCCAACAAGGAATATAGTTTTCTTCCTGGCCATTCCAGTCCTATTTTTCAGATATGGGGAGTGCCTGCAATCTTTGAGTGTCAACGTTTCCAAAAATGGGGACTTCAGACCTTCTAAGCTGTTTGCTGTCTAGTGTTTGTGCATACTTTTTGCAGTGCACATACTTCATAATAGTTTGTTAACAGCAATCAGGGACAGGGAAAGGTACCATGCATGTCCTCGTTGCTCAGGAGAACAGGCTTCAAACAGCTATAATATAACACCACAACTACAGCTAGTGTAGTGAAATGTTTACTTTCCAGAATGTCATTCAAGAGCTTGCTGGCTCACAGACACCTGAATTCCACTGTGGTTTGTCATTAACACTGTCTGGGGAAAAAAAAACCCCAAAGGCTGCAAGTGTCTGAAAAGCCCTGTCCTATGAATATGCTAATGGTGAGATTTTAGTTGATTCTTAACAGCGCACAAGAGGATGCTGCTGAGCTGTAATTACTATGAGAACCAGGGCTCAGAATTTCCTGAATATTGTGGGTTTCACTTCTCAACGATAGTATGGAATTAGTGTGGTTTTTTGCCCTGAATGTTGAGTGTGCAGGCAACTGGTCTTTTTTTTTTTATACTGGTGGAAATAGTGAACTATCTATAATTAGTAACATTCAACCCACTCTCCAAAATACCAGAGCTTGCTTGGGTCTCAGATTGTCATGGTTTATTGCAGGCAGTCCAAGACCAGTGAGTTCAATTAGAAAATTAACTTATATGTTATTTTACCATATTAGAGAGTTGATTTCCTTCCAATTTGAAACAGATGATACATTGTTATAAAGGGTTGGGGTTGCACTTAATATTCGCCTATAAAAGAGGTAAAGACATACAAGACTTTTCCGCTACATTGGGTTAGGGCTTTAAAAATAATATACTTTTTACAAGTCTAACTGCAGATTTTATTCCTTTGAGTCACGTGTGCTTGGTGGAAACCATGTACTTTCAGTGCTTCTCAAAGCATAAAATGTGCAATAAAAATTGTTAAAAAGAATTTATACTATGTTTAGTTTTGTAAAGGAAAAAAAATTAGTAAGTTTAATCTAATGTCATTAAATGTTGTGGTTTTCAGGTAATTTGTAATCCAGAAACCTTTAGTATATTTGGTTAAATGGTAACAGAAAATTAAGCTATAAGGAACACTGAAAAATTACTGGGATTACATTTGGGGCTAAATATTGACTATTAAAATGTTTGTACTTCAAATAAAGTGGTGTGACTGTTGGCTCACCACATATCTAAGCTGAAGTTATACCCTTCTAAATGCTTGAATAATAAATTAAATGGACCTCCCACCTAGGTGACCTTACTTCTGTAGGTGACACCAGGAAGGAATGGATGAAGGAAAAAGAACTGTGGGGCAGGAGCAGCATCAGATGGAAGTTCAGTAGGAGCTGCTTAGGACAATGTACCATCCAAAAGACTTTCTTCTTAGAACAGCCAGGACAGCAGTCCTAAACAGCTTCTAGACTGCAGTGTGTTTGCCCACATAACTCCCTTTTTCTGAAGCAAGTCAGCATTTCCACAGGGGCTCATGTAAGCAGGCAACAATGGATCTGATATATGCTCGAATAATTTTTTTGGTGTGTGTCTCAGCTTTTGCTGCTCTTCTACAGTGTGGCACATCAGCCAGCACAAACAACGCTGGGATTCATTAAGAATATAAATAAGCTGATTCTTGAGGGTTTGCTGTAGGAAGCAATGACACCCATAGGGGTCCAAGTGGATGCTTAGAGGGTGTGGTGAGAAAAGACAGAGAAAGCTTTTTCTCCCGGCCTTAATGCGTATAAGGACAGTTGTGCTTATAAAGTAGCTGAGTGGATGACCTATCTGAGGGAGAGTACCCACAGTGTTGCCTTTTGGGGACAGAATAAAAAGATATTTCATATAGGAGGCAGATGAATAGAGTCATGACCCTTAGTGGAACTCTTCCAGGACAGTTTGTTTGAATCTTTTTCTTCATCAGTATTTCCCAAAGGTGAATTCAGTAACAGAGTGCCTCAGGATACCAAGCATGCAGCACTTGGTGGCATATTATGAAAATAAAAATAACTTCGTATCTAAACCATTCTCCTTATTATCTCCCATAACAGCAATGTGTCTGCAAATTTTATTTCACTTGAGGAGTTCAGCTTACCACCTTTCCAGCACTTTTTACCAGTTCTATCCAAAACCAATCCTGATTTTTATAAGTCAATAAATGGACAGAGTACTTTTAATAAGAAACCCTGAGAAGTCAAAGAAACTGGAAATTACCAATCTGTTGAGGGTATGATGTTGCCAAATCCAAAGAACAAAATAAATCTTGATGCCACCTTTTGGACAACAGTCACCCATGGAATTCTGAGCAATCCTTCTGCAGGAGTTACTCAAGTTCAATTTGGTGCTTTCTACTTCTGATACATGCTGGAAGCAGGCAGTTCTAAGTAACAGGCTTGAACTAGGCACTGTTATTAATCCTAGCTGTTACACATGCATATTAAAATAAAAAAAAAAAAAAATCAGTTACCACAACTTTGCATCCAGGAGGGAAAAATTAAATGCTTTTATGTGATCTCAGAATGGCAGAACTGAAAGGGTTTGGGTTTTGTTTGTTGGTTTGGTTTTTTTTTTCCCCTGTCAAGGAAAGAACTGGTTAAAAAGGGAATGGTGTTTCCCTAAGTACTCATACAGACATTATTTTTAGTTTTTTTGGTGAGGTTCATGTTTTCCAGAAAGAAAGCAGCAGTGCCTAGTGGTAAATTATATAACCAGAGAACAAATCTTAAACCTTAGTAACTGAACCATTTCACTGGATAACACTTAATATATCATATCAGAAAGGAGAACAAAATTTGTTTTGTGAATTTCTTTCTTCCTTTCAGAAGGGATCCAGTCATCCCTTACATATGGGAGCCCCCCAGAAATAATACACCCATCATTAGAAGAGCTAAGATGAAATTACTGTGAGTTTGATGAGATCCTATGTTCTCCTTTTTTGTTTGCAATAATGAGGGTGACTGAAGAGGCAGAGGCTAGAATTTCTCTGCAGAGGAATGTATGGGGAATGAATCCAACTGTCCCAAGGCAAATTGTAATGGAGATCCTTGGTAAAATTTCTAATCCATAGTTCCCTATTTTCTTCTACTTGCAATTCACCACAAATGAAACACAGAACAATGATCCAGGAGAGAAAACAGATCTATAAACTGTTCACCAGTGGGATCTGCACCTTCAGACTGCAGAGCATTACGTTCTGGCAGCTTCAGGTGATGGTTGTTCCTCCAGAGAACATGGGGTTTCCTTGTTATCTTATGGCTATGTGCTCTAGCATCCTCTGGTACCTCACACTCTCAGTCTTGCTCTTCTCTCATGACAAAGCCTGTCATCTTAGGCCGGCATCTGGCAGCTGGGTAAGTGCAGTCCTTTGAAAATCTGCACGAGACTTCAAGTAGATGACACATTTCCACTTCCCCTCATTTTAGTTTTTCTAAGGCCAGTGCATGTAGTCAGTTAGCCTGGGACCAGAGGACGCTGTGCTCAGATGAAAAAGGTTGGCTGAAGCAACTTGTAGTCGGGTTTGTCTCACAGTCCGATAAGTAACAAAATCACCTGAGAATTCAGTGGCTCTTACAGCAGCAGGCTGTAAGTAGGCAAATTTTGTTTGGAGTCATTGCTGTTGTTCCAGTCTGAGAAGCCAGCCTGTATTCAGTTTCAGTCTGTATTCTGTGGGTCACCAGGCCTGGCTGGTCTGCAAAGGTATGGTTTGCGGGTTTTTTACCCTTGCATATTTTTATATCAGCCTGCAAAGAAGGCAGTGCCTTGGCCGGGTTATTCCATCCCATAACTGAAGAAGCAGCTCCACTGCAACTTATACTGATGTCACACTTACTGGAATTCAGAATATAGATCAGTACAGGAGTACAGGTTAAGTTTTTTTTTTTTTGGTGCAACTTGAAGCTTAGCACTGAGAAGCTGACATGGTCTGCATCATGAAGTGTTCAATATATTTATTGCTTCCAGTCTTCACCCAAACTATTCTGGCTTCCACCAGCCTTTAACACATCTCTTCTGCTATTTTCTGGGTTTTAACAGAACAAAATGACAGTAATTACTTTAGATCTATGAGTAATGTTTCTTTATCACTATTTTAAAGAGAGCGATCATATTTAATTTTTTTTAATTTAAAGACGAGAGAGGTATTTTTTTGATAGGTGGGAATACCATCCTCCCAGTAGAGAGGTTCTTGACAGGTATCACAAAGGGTAAGAGATATCCATCAAGGGAGGTAGTGAAAGAGATCACAGTTTCTACTAAAATAAATTCTAACCTGGTGTGACTTGCCAAAAGAGAGATTAAAGACATTGTAATACAGTTTTAATATTGTCTGTGATTCAAAGAGTTAGCAACTGGAATCTATATTCTAGTTCAGAAGAGGAGATGGAGGGGTGATCTTACCAGTGTCTATCAGTTTCCAAAGGGAGGGTGCCAAGAGGACAGATCCAGGTTCTTCTCAGTGGTGTCCAGCAATGGGACAAGAGGCAATGGGCAGAAACTTGAACACAGGAATTCCACCTGAACATGAGGAAGAACTTCTTTACTGTGCAGTGAC
Source organism: Monarcha castaneiventris obscurior (assembly GCA_026261815.1). Taxonomy (NCBI): domain Eukaryota; kingdom Metazoa; phylum Chordata; class Aves; order Passeriformes; family Monarchidae; genus Monarcha; species Monarcha castaneiventris. The sequence continues at coordinate 14,974,492 of JAMPIT010000894.1, forward strand.
CGAACACCAGAACAGGTTGCCCAGAGAGGTTGTGGAGTCTCCCTCACCGGAGATATTCAGGAACCATCTGGATACAACCCTGAATGTGCTCCAGGGGACTCTGCTTGAGCAGGGAGGTTGGACTAGGTGACCTCCAGTGGTCCCTTCCAACCTCAACCATATTGTGATTCTGTCATATTTTAGTAAATATTTTTGGCAGAGTTATCCTCGTGTCAATTAAATCACAGCTCTGTTTTCAGTAAGTGTGGGAGTTAGCTGGTTAAGTGTGAGCTACTGAAAAGAAAAAATGTAGTAAAGCTTTGTTGCGTTTTCATTGTAGGCTGAAAAGTAAAAGGAATATTTCTTCAGAGCATATTTCCCAGTATATAATGAACCAAATGTTGAACAGATGTACTTAAAGTGTGGAAAAATCAAATGAAAGGCACATTCAGGATTTATAGAGTTGAAAACCAAAAAAAAAAAAAACCAAACCCAATGGAAATAAGAATGCTGATGAACAGAAACTATGCTGTTAATACAGAAATTTTTACTGCAAGTTTAAAAAAAGTTGGCTTCTAGGTCCCCAAACTGAAATCCAGAATTATATAAATTATGGTTATAAAATGATGCAACATTTATTCTGAAAAAGAAAATTTTGCTCTAAAATATGTTTTTATATTTCTTTTAAATTGACAATGGGTAGTGTAGCTTCATAAAATTGTAATTCTTCCAAGAATCTTGAAACTCACAGAGGTCTGAGAGCTACAGAGCACTGACTTTTTTCCCCACATTTTGAAATCATGCAATTAAGACTACAGACTACCAGAAAAATAAGCCAAATTTTTAATTCAGTAGCAATGCCTTGTCACAGCTGCTGCTGTAGAGAATCCGCACAGTGGGTAACCTGTCCTGCTGAAGTGTAGTCTCTTCACCCAGGTATGGGACCATAGCAGTGTGCCATTTATTTCAGTAAGACAGCTGCATATTTCTAAAATGAGCTGTGGCCTTCATTCAGAAAAAACACCCCTGTTCTGGAAAGCAGCCTCTTTAGGTGATCACAGTTACAACAGCTCTACTGCGGAAAGCATTTGAGCCTGGGACTTGGGAATTAAACACATGCTTAAGTACTTTCCCTTAATAGGGACACGTTTAGACATGTGAATTGAGCCTTGCATAGACTAGTAAACAAGGGAATTTTCAAACAGTTATCAGCCATCTTTATTAAGTAATCCACATAATGAGTGGAACTTTGGAGATTTATATCAGCTGATACTGTCTTGTACTGGGGAAGAGTTTCTGACATGAAGTTCTTCATTAAAACAGCTCTGCAATCTAGAAATGTATATTGCATTTTGGTGAAAAACTGCCAAGTATTACTAAGTATTTTGTCTTCCTATCTCATGCGCTTCAGACAATTAAATTAAGAGGCAAAAATAATTGAGAGATGAGAACTGGAGCAGGCTTTGCTAATGATTTGAGTCCTGGCTTATCGCATTAGTTCTTGTCCATTAGAACAATCACTTGTGAACAATTCAAATTTAGGCACCCAAATAAGTGGTTTGATATTTATCAAAGTGCTGAGGAACTTGGTATTATTTTGCTTGATTTACCAATATGATGATGATAGCTCATATTGCCAGTAAGGATTTACAGACCTAGACTTTGTTTTCTATACTGTAGGTTTGATTAAGTCCTCAGAGGACCTTCAGTGTTACACCTCATAGGCCTAAAGGGAGAGCAAGTCTGCATTTGTATCTCTGAGTGTCTACAGCCTTTGCTGCTGCTAAGTTAGATTTTTCAGCAAATAGGTCAACATCAGAAACTAGACTCTGACAAAATGAACTTGAGAGAAGATATCCTGGGTCTAGTGAGGCCCAAGTTATCACTGCAGTGGTGCTTCTGACAGAAATTGCACTGGACTTCTCAGATGTTGTGTAGATTCCCAGCCGAGCAGAGGAAAGGTGGCTCTTGGTTTATTCCTTTGTCCCTGGCATCTTTCTTCAGTACTTGGTAACTATCCTTACAGGCCAGCAGCTCCAGGGCTTTACTGATATGACACATGGTTTGTCTTTCTACTTTTGGTTATGTGTTGACCTTTGCTATTAAAGATATCTGCAAAACTTGCCTTCAGGAAAGGCTGATGAGCTACAGTCTGGTTAACATCCAGAGCAGTAGAAGCTACGTTCCTAAGAGGCTCTGAGCCCTTCCTGGAAGAGGAGGGACATTCCATCAGTACAATGCTAAGCTGTGCCCTCCTCTAGGGACTGTACCTGTGTAATAGCCATGCTGAATGGTGACACTGGCAGGTTGCCAAGCCAGACAGCTGTCCTCAATGAAAAGGGTCTGATCCTGCCCATAATCCAAATGGGAGGCAGGCAGTCAGCTCAGCCATCTCCTCACCATCAACTCCCAGACAGAGCTGTATTGGAAGCTAGGAACCTAGAAAGAAATGTGTGGAAAGTGGAAGGTGTTGGAAGAGGGATGCACTTAAAGTTGTGGTAAGTATTGTGTCCCTTTACTTCACTGGAACGGTCAAGAGAAATGGTGGGAAAGACACTCCTGGGGATATTGCATCAAAGACAATTTGCTTCCAGAGAGCTCAGAGGATAGCTGCAGAGGAGGCCGGCTGTGCCTGTTGGAGATGCAATGTACATATTTGACCCTCTTTGGAGCTATTAAAGTAACTGCAGTGGCAAGAGTAGAAAACAGGTGAGAATTGAACCCCTTGTCTACATTTTTCTCACTAAAAAATGACAGATTTATTCGTCTGTCTGTCTGAGAGCAGCATGTGTAAGACTCACTATGTGTTAAAACTAATTCTCCTAACAGGGAGGGTTTTTTGAAGGCATGATGTCTGTCATCTTTACCATCATAAGTGCTAGTCATTTGCTTAAATAATAGATTAGCTGGTCAATCTAAAAGCTATATTGTGCTGTCAAAGGGATTTTATTTGAAAAGTGAGATCTACTGGGGAGACACAGGTGATTTTTGAAGGCTACAAAATTTAAAAGGCTCACTGCCTCTCCTTCCTTCATTTATTTATGTAGTTATTTTTCAAATGTCAGCATTGATGGTTGCTGTTTTCCTGTTAATTTGAAGAGCATCCATTTCAGGGAGGTGTGCCAGCTTGATTCATTCTAAAAACACCTAATTTAGCATACTATACCTAGATATTAACCTCACAGAACATTCAGAAATAAGGATGGGTTATTTATTAAAATTATAGTAAGAAAATCAATCAGATGCCATTTAGATACTGTTGGTTGTCACAGTTAGACTGTATAGCTATATTGTGCCTTTTATTGACACCCTTTTCATTTCCCTTTTCATTTGTTATAATCCCTTGTCACAGCTGCTGCTGTAAGGAATCAGCACAGTGGGTAAGCATCAGCCCAATGTGGATCCAGCTCTTACTGTTAGATACCTATTTGCAAAGACCTCTGTCCAAACAGACCTTTCTGCTGGTTCAAAGTCTGAATTAAATAATTACAACTGAACACAGACACCAGAGAACAGAGTGAACTCTTCATCTTTATGGTTTGCAAGCTTGGCTGCTTTCTCAGGTATCTGCAGAACCTTTACTACAATATGGAGCAGGAGAAAGATGCAATCCTAATATTGACTTCTGTATGATCCCAGTGCAGATGAGTGAGCACATGGAGATGTTATGCAGAGCTGCCTCATTGTCTGCGGTGTCTTTGCAGTCTTCGGCAGCAGTTCCCAGAGTCTTGATAGTGACTAAAATAGTTTAAGGTCCTCTTCGAAAGCCCTTTTTTACTTTATTCCAGTTTCCCTTGGTCTTCCTGTTTCACTGTGAGTCTCAGAGAATTCTTAATTTCTACAGCTCTAGGGCTTGCTGTAGATAATGTTTTGGTTGCAAAATGTGCTACAGTGTAAAATCTAAAATGTGTGTTACAATGTGTAGGGTACAGAGATGGTCATTAACACAAATCTGACAGAGAGGTGTCCTCCTGAGGCTGTGGGCCACTGCTCTGAATGTGAAAAGAAACTTCAAAAGGACACATTCTTTATCAGCCCTTTCCATAGTGACTCAGTAGAACATGTTGAACCTAAAATACAGTAAGTGATGTACTGCTAGGAGGAGAACAGGAGCTGAAGTACTCCACATCATTTTCGGAACGGTATTTATTCTTCTGTTTGTATCCCCCTTCATCTCCTGACTGGATCACAGTGTGAACTGCAGTCGTGGCTGTATCTCTGTCATGGTCCTTGCTTTCCATTTGTCTTTTGAATTACAAAATTTTACAAATTCAGTTTCTCTTCAGATATGTCTTTTGAATCAACCAAATAAAGAATTAAGACAACAAGCTTCTACTCTTTGATGGTTATGACTCTAATGTAAAAACACAAAAATAGGCTTGCATGTGAAGGTTCAGAATGTACTTCCTCTTTCTGAAGTTCAAAAAAAAACCAGATACAAGGTCTACATTTCATCCCTCACTCAGGAAAATGCAAAAGATGAAACCAGCAATTAGAAACCCAGAATGGCATATTCAATGAAAAAGGGTCTTGCTGCTTAGTATTCAGGCTGGTTGCAGCTAATACTAGTTTCTGTAGTAATAGTATCAATCTGAAAATAGTATTACAGGGAGTGGTTTCAGCTCACCTGTTAATTCAGACAAAAAAATCTTACATTCATAAGTCAATAACCAGAGGCTTTCAATAAGGTGCCCAGACAAACTGGAAATCAAATACTTTTCCCTATAAAAAATCTAGAATTTGTGGACTGATTACACTGCAGAGCATGATGTGATGCAATAAATTCTTAGCCCCAGATTTCACACTTCATATGAACTACATTACTCACGTATGCAGTAATTCCAAATTTGTTTTGCTTTATATTTTTAATATCAGACACAGTTTAAAAGGTTCAGTGTGGTATGACTGTCAGCCCAGTACAATCGCATCAAAATGTTCAAATTCAGAAATTTAAACTACTATAGAGCACAGGATCCTTCCCTTTGATGATTGAAGTTATGTCAGTCTGTTTGAATAAGGTTTGACATTAATTTGTTCAGCAATTTAGAACTTTTCCTAAAATACATTTTAGAAGTATCATGAATTTGGGTTTATACACTACATTTGTTTTAAAAAGCACTTATGCCAAATAGTTGATGCTTATTTTAAGCAGTTATAACTGCGTCAATTTGCAAAGTGCTAGATTACCTTGGGGCACGTGAAACTATTTACACTGTAATTTTTTATGTTAGAGAAGTGTTGCCCTGCCAGTGATGCAGTCACTTGGACAAGTCATTTCCGTGTCTAATATTGTTTGTCTATAAAATGGGATAAAGAACTTGACAACTGGGTGTTATGTTCAGTGGTCATTTATTTGGAACAAGGATTGCTGTCTTGTGACAGAAATATAAAGTGCTTGACATAGGTATTATGATGTTCTGGCATGGGGAGTCCCAGCACATGTCACTCCTGTCTCCTCCCAACAGGAAGGACAGGTGCTCCTCTTCAAAATGTCTCTATGGCACAACCATATATCAGCCAACTGCTAGTGGAAATGGAGCAATGAAAATGGATTTCAGAATTGAGATGGTTTTTGCATTATAAAAGAAAATCATAATAAATGGAAATTCATATGTTGAAATGCAAAATTAGCTGCTCTACATTGTAATTTTGAGATGTATGCTAAGGTCTTTTCTTCCATCTGCAGGGTGAACCTCATAAAAGTTTCTTATTTTCCTTCTCTTTAATTCCATGCCTGCTGATTCCATGCATCTGTACTGTGTCTGCTGGGTGAATCTCACCACTCTTTTTATTGCCTTTGTGTACATAAAAGCTGTCGTCATGGGAATGCATGTCCTGGACAAGAGAGTAACAGTGAGAAGATCTGCCAGACAGATCAGAGAGGTAAAATCAGTTCTTAAATTTCAGTTTAATTTTTTTTTGTATGTAGGTTGGTAACTTGTTCTGGATATTTCTTCAATGCATGCTTCCTAATATTTCATATGCCGAATACTGAGCAGATGTTCTTCTAGGCTGGATAAATTAAGAGACACACATTTAGGAGATGAAGCTGGAAATTCAGAAAGCAACAGACAGCCAAGCTTTGAGCTGAAACTTTACACTGAAAACATATTTCCTGCTATAGTAAAATGTGGCATTCAATTGGCAATATCAGTTTAGCTTAAATATTGAGAATCTAGATTTCCAATAATCTGAACATCACCTCTCTTGCACTCCAGGCTCATGAATTTTTCCAGACTGAAAGTGAAGTTCTCTACTCAGAGAATATGAGGTACCACCAGCACCCCCTGAAGCTGGTATGACCAAGAATCAGGACTGTATGACATTTAGTACAAAAACTCCCATTAATGGCTATTTCAGTCTCTTATTCTCCATTGGCACTCCTGGAATGTCTTCCAGCATCCCTTTAGCTGCCTCAGGAGCCTTGCAACTCTAGGAGAAACATTTCTCATGGAGCTGATGCCTTCTCCAGCCACCTAGAAACAGAGACTAGACAAGAGTAAGGGAATAAAGATAGGTATTTATTTGAAGGGCCTTTAAGGTACACCCTGGGGGAGCCAGAGGCTGCTTCCATAAAAAATGGACCCCAAGATGGACGACAGGTCGCGAGTTCTTCACACCTTTATAGGTTTGGTTCATTTGCATACCACGGTTAATTCTCCAATTAAAGCCCCAGTTCAATGATGTAACTCCCCTCAGCTTGCTCCCCCCTTAGAGTCTTTGGTTTACACATTTTGGGCCTAGAAGAGCCTGGCTGTCCTTGAAGGCAAAGCCTGGAGAGGCTTTGTTATGTCTATCTTACACGAGAGAGCAGAAATTACAGGCTACAAGGAACTTCAGAGTTACACTCTAAGCAGCACAGAATTTGAAAAATATAAAAGTTAAAACCTAAGGCATCAGAGCTGGGAGTAAGTGTCGAGTATTACTTCCAGATTTCATTTGGAGGAAAGGCCATATAAATGAAGCTGCATCTCCAATATTTTAAATCTCTCACAGGATTATAGGAATTTGAGTTATTCTGTAGTCAGTATGGCTTTGCAAAGGCGGGATTTCCAGATCTCCCGGAATCCACTGCTGCATGAAAACTTTGTTCAAAGAAGCAATGAAAGCACAGTAGTGTAATACAAAGCTGAGACTAGGAAAGAAAATAAGATAGTATTTTAATGCCCTGAACCCAGCCATGTCATCTCTCACCAGGTCACTTTTATATAGGAGCAGACTTCTACATTTCCTGTGCACTAATGAATGCATCTCCATGCTCAAACAATGACAGGAACAAATGTAAATGATCAGGAACTACATGGAATAGCCGCAGTGCCAAGCTGCTGCAGGCTTTCTTTCAGTAGCACATCATAGGGCAGGTGAGGTTGGAAGGAGCCTCAGGATGTTATCTAGGTAAGAAGGTGACATAAAATACACAGGCATTGCCTCGAAACAAGAAACTAATTCAAGATCAAGTTAAAGCATGATTTGAAGCTGGGAGGTGACTGAGGTGGAGAGTAAGTCTGCTGTCAAGAGAGTGATCTGAGCAGGGCTCCTTTCAGAATGAGTCTCTGTGACTTTCCTCTCTTGGCATGTGGCACTTGGCACCAAAGGTGCTTTCTTATGTGTGGCATCAGGCTGCCTGGAAGTACTGCCATGTAGTGTGTCATTCCAGAGCTGGAAAGTTAACCTGCAGAAGTGCAAGTTATGCACCAGTAGCTGAACAAATTTTGAGGATAGGGTAAAAGGTCTTAGAAAATGATAGCATTGATAAAAAATTAGTTCAGGACGATGACTATTATATGGTAAATGGAATTGCTTCCTGATATGAAACAAATAACACAGCATTTAGATGGGCTGACTATATAATGGGCACAGAAATGTTATTTTGACATGATTAGCAAAAGAAAGAACATTTGAGAAAGCCATCTAAGCCTGCTTCCTCCTTTCAGCTCTAGAGAGCCAGAGAAACGGTAGCATTTGAAATTGCGATTTCCTCTTTTGTGTAATTATTATGGGAGTTGGAATGATTAACAAAACAGAAAACAAGCACTTAGCAGACACATAAAAACTGTTAAATAGACAGAAAAAACACTTACGCTCTGTATTTGCTCTGCTGTTAGCAGTGCAATTTCAGAGACACTACCTCAGCGTTATTATTTAACACATGAGTTTTAAAGATTCAAACAAGAGCAGACAGGTTTCATTAACATAGGAGGTCCCTGAAGAAATAAATATTTATTAAACTTTCAGTGATGTAAAAAGAGTGAGTTTTTTTAACCACACTTCAAGTGTTGGTGTACTGCCTGCCAAATACATACCTGGTGAGCTATTTAGAAACTTCCTGTTCCACATGCTAATTAACAGTCTATGAATTGTAACTTAAATCAGGGTCACATAGCTGAAATGTATTTCAGAGGAGGCCTGCATTTGTCATTCAAAGACGTTGCCAAGGCTTTAAGGCCTTGCTATAAAGTGGATTTCACAGCTTGAAAAACTAGTTCTCCAATAACAACTGGGTCAAAACTGGGAGGAGCCCTTCTGCACTGAGTCACATGAGGTGCATTAGATGTACTTACATTTGAAATCAGAGTTAATCCAAAACTGGAACATTCAACATGAACCTCTTTGCATCCTTGCAGGCAATGTGGCCTTGGATTCAGATCCCTTGAAGATCATGTTTCTCTGCTTTAGGTTGCAGTGAGATTCACTGAACCTTGTTGGGCAAAAATGCTTCTCTTCAGTGCATCTGGGCAGATTTTTTGGGGGGAACAGCAGCTAAGCTGACTGCAGTATCCTCCCCCCCGTTCAGTGCTGCATGGACAGAGTCGTACCCAAAGCAGTGGTGTAGCACCGCAACTCCCTCTTCCTACCACTTGCTCAGCTGCATCTTGCAGAGAAACATCTTCTTGGTATGTAGATACCTTGATTAGATTATATTTAGTAAATATTTTTTAAACGTTTGCTGGATGGAGGTGTCTGATTTCCAAATGGTATTTTTCTTTCTTTTTTCTTTCCCTCAAGTACAATCAGCCCTGGAGTAGTTAATACATCAGAGCTTTCCAACCAAGGTGACCAAGGTGTCACTGCATAAATTGTTACAACTTACCTATACATATCTAATTGTCTTTGCATCTTAGTAATTTAAAAATATATTCCTTCTTACTTTTACAATTGATTTGGAAGATAGGATTTATTTATTATCAGTAAATATAATTCTGTCCTTTCCATCGTGTATCATTTCCCCATTATTTAGCTGCAGTCTTGATGACTTTCAGCCCTGAGTATGGGAAAACAAGTTTACTTTTCACAAATTGCAGTCTCAGCTGTCCAGGAAAAGGGCATATCAGCCACATCTATATAATGCAGCTTTTATCCTGATAGCCCAGGTGCATATTTAACTGTGAGTATCTGGGGAGCCAAAGGACCCAGAATCAAAAATGGGAGCAGAATGAACAATGGTAATCCAGGGATCCAAAGTTAGGCCAAACTTGAGTTAAAGCCAGCCAGAAAAAAGCAAGAAAGATGCGTAGGAAGTGAATCTGGGACACAGAGTTAGCTGGAAGTTTACAGCTTTTCTTGCAACCTCAAACAGGGAGGTGGGGGAAGAAAGGGAAGGGTGAAGAAGGTAGGAGAGGTATGGCAGCAGTTGCTGCTGGAAGCTGCCAGCCCTTGTTCCAGCTGTTCTTGCCACATAGCACCTGTGATTCCTTCCTTGGCAGTTGTAGCAATAACAGCAATGACTCTTCAAGGCCCTATGGCAGTAAAATTTGTAAGGCTACAGTTGTTTTTTTCCTCCAGCATTCTAGAAATTACCAACTTCCCCTATGGAGAGAGTAGCTCCTAACAAGAATGACCCTTGGATATATAGAGTGAAGAATATTTAATAACTATGTGGAAGCAATATTACCTCCATATTTAGTACCTATGACCACATCAGGATCATGAGGTCGGATTTTGACATCCACAACTGAAGAAAAAAATTGGACAGAGCTCAAAGAGAACTTACAAGGATGATCCAAAGTGTTGGGAAATATGTTTTCCACTCAGAAAACAAATTCAGTCTACTTCTTCCATTAAACAAGAAATTAAGTCTTTAGAGTTAGACTTACAAGTATACAAAAAACCCCATATGGTGGTCTAAACTGGTTGTTCTGTCTGGCTGAAAACAATCTAAAAGATCCAAACATTTAATGGTAATTAAATGTTGGAACTGCCTAGCAAGTTCCTCGCTACTGAAAATTTGAAAACAAAATATGGATGTTTTTCTTAAAATCGTGTTTGTAACTCATCTGTAGAGATTGGAGTCAAAGGCAGGAGTTAATAAGGCGGCTTGCCTTTTGTGTAGAGGGGTTTATTCTGATTATCACTGTAGTCTTTTCTAGTCTTCAGAACAATTAATTGTGTACCACAGCCTGTGTACTCCCTGAAATACAGCTAATGTCCTGTGTATTAACTCTTCCTTGAAAACTCTCCACATGGTGAGTGCACTGCAAGCACAGGGGGTTCTGTGAGCAGGATTCTTGTAGTGATCCTGTGTGTGGGTTCTCTGGCATATAAGATGTTTTCATCCATTCTGCATCCTCTCTATCTGTGAAAACATTAACAAAGTGACTCTGTATGCCTCTTTCCGGCACATTTCTCCATGAAATTTGCAAGAGTGGGGCACATGGAAAGAATATAAACCTGCGAGCCTTGTCTGGGGATGGAAACATCCTGAAAAAGAATAGTTTCCCTGGTTATCTCTAAATAGGGTGACACAGGGACAATAAACTGATGACGTGGTGGTTGGCTGAATTTTCAGTGAAATTGCTAAAACATCTCACTCAATCTCCAGTGCACCATCTGGATCTGCAATGATTCAGCCAAAAAGCTGAATGTATTTCTTTGAGATGTTTTAATTTTTAAACAGTTGGGAATGCTTTGGAGCAAGTTCCTATTTGGAATTCAAATTGGAGAAATAGGTCAAATTGCAGGGGAGCAAAGAGCCTATAGGATAGTGAATAAAGTTGGATTTTCCCATAGTAGTTGGGCAAAATACATGTATGTGTAGATTGTAGGAACTAGACCATTCAGCTTCTGCTTTTTGCCTCAAATATATACTGAACATATAAAAAATCCATAACTTTAATAAGGCCAGTGTTTGACCAAATGCTTTCATCAGCCCTTGACTGTGACCCTGAATGTTCATGTGTAATACTGATATCTTAAGACTGACTCAAGTGTTCATGTCGGAAAAGGAAAATGGGTCAGTGCAGATCTCACTGTTTTGCCTTGCTGATATTTTTTTTGTTTGTTTCGGTATTGTTGTTTCTCTCTTTTTTTACCACAAATTTGTAATCTTTAATTTGTAGGGTTGATTTGCATTAGTGTTTTCTCTAGTATAACATCCAAGGACAGCTATATTGGGTGGAACCAGCAGTCTGTCTATGAAAGGATCTTGTCCTTGATACTTAGGGAAACTATTATCAGTCGGATTTTTAGAGTAACCCTTTCCTAGTAGGCATTCTTTGCATTATGTATCTGATGACTTATAAACTGCATGAGGTGCCCCACCATGCATCTAGGCCATCATGTTACACAGTCATGGCTGGACTGTCTTCCATGAAATGGTTCACCCCTTTTATAATCCTTCTGATTTCTCATGATGTTCTGTGGTTGACAGATAGATGAGTTCTACACTATAGCTGATTACTGTGAGTAAAAGTGTTTATTTTTATCCACTTTAAGCCTGATACTTAATAATTGCATAGATCCCACTGATTCCAAGATGAAGAGAAATGCAGAGTAATCAATTTCTGTTTGCATTTTCTGTATGGATCATGATTCTAAAGCTGCCTAGTGCCACAGTTATCTCCTTTCCAAGCTGAAGAGTAATAGTCTAATTAATCTTTCATCAAATGGAAAGAGTTTCATATACTTGTGCATTTCTTTAGACATTGCACACTTTCTGCTTTTGCTGTATCTTCTGTTGTCATTGGATGGATGGTTTTGTCATGATGATGATTTCTAAATTTTTTGTATTCCTTTGCTTTTCTGTTTTGTTTTCCTGTTCCTTTTTGTGTCTTAACTGTTGCCAAGCAAGATGCTGATGATTTTAGGGAGCTTTTTACAACAGGCTTGGTGCATATTTAAGAGTCTTTAAGTAGCTGTTTTCCCCCACCAACCTGCATTGCACTTACTGACACTGAGTTACATTTGCTGCTCACTTGCTCAGACATTCAGTTCCATAAGATTCTTTTGCAGTTACATTTTCTCTGTGACCCTCTACAACACCAGCTGAAGAGTCACAGAGGTCAGCACTACAGGAATTAATTTGTTAAACTGAATGCCAGCCAAATTATTATATGTGTGTATCTACACACTTGTGTGTATGTTAATGCACTTCTCAAAGGATGAGGCTGAAGCTCAAGATTCCTTTCAAAGGAGTCTGTTTTTAAGTCAGAGCCAGGACTGATCATGGCTTGTTCTTAGGAATATGAATTCTACATGTTTCTGAAAAATCCTGGCATGGTGCTAGAGTATATGAGATCACAAGAAATTTATTACATACTCGGGGGAAGAAAAATAAAGGAACTGCAAGGTTGGGGGTACATGATAGATAAGAAGTTAAAAAAAAAAAACAGTTTCTGGTCCAGTTCCAGATGATTTTTTCTGCTTATTTCTTCAGGTCTAACATTGTAGATGCCCACCAAATTCCTCCCAGTGTCTTTATATTATCCTCTGTGTGGAACAACTTCCTTCTTGTGAAGGCAGAGCTGACAGGCTGTAGACACCCTTGTTGTCCACACTAGTCAACAAGCAGCCTGAGCAGACGTTGTCTGAGGGAGATGCATGGACCCTGAGGAAAGGAGAGATGCATTCAGAGTACATTTTGGAGCTTTGTTGTTGGGCAGTAGTGCTGCCATCCAGTTTTGTGAAGAGACAGTATGTAAAGCATTACTCTTAAGAGAAGGGAGAGCGGTTGTTGTGTTGTCTTCTCTCCTTTTTTACTGTTACTCATTCTATTTCCTAATTTTTGTAAGATGGTTTTAGAGTAATACTTTGATTTTGAAATCCCTCTGTAGTTTTCAACAACTTTCATTGCTGGAGGAAGAAATACCGTTTGCTGTGCTGCCACCTAGTGCTTACAGGTGCTGCTTTGATTTTGAGTGCATTCACTTTTTTTTTTCTCCTTGCTTTTTAATGTTGTCTTTCCCCTGAAACGGCACTGGACTTACAAATCTAGCCTCTCTCTTAGGTTGGAAAATGCAAGTGCAACTTGATCTGAATATCTGCTGCAGAGAATCTGGGAGACAGACAATGAAGAGATAGTCTCCACGTAGGAAGAAGCTCAAAGAGACCCTTTTACAGATGAGAGTGGGTTAATGAGGGACAATCCCTACAAATAGAAGAGCTGTTATTCTAAACAGTCAGTTTTTGTCTGTTGTTTGCTTTGCAGAATCCCTCAATCTAAATCAACTGGCATCCATTTGGTGGGAAAAGAAACTTTCTGGATACCTAAAGAAGCAAGCATAAGTGTGTACAGTGACTTATTTTTTGTGTATAACAGGTATGGTAAAAACCACAGTTCAAACTACTCCCTGAGGTTGAACAGAGTTGTAGAGTAGAAATTATAGAAAGGATGTATAGCATGTAACATACAGCAGAGTGCAGTGTTAATACAGTTTCCATTGTGGTCTGTTCGGTTTCCAGGCTTTAATGTTGTTATGGTTCAGGATAGGTAAATGGAATCACAGAAAAGAAATAAACCCCAGCCTGTTCTGCTCCCTATCTCCAGTGCCAAACCTTTTGGGATGCCTGTGAAGGCTGTATGTAGGCACTTGTAAGACCCAGCAAATCCTGCTGAACTGTCTCTTTGAAATTTAACAACACACAGGAGTCTAGCTGGAATTTACACCCCCTTGGCCCCCTTCAGAGCTGTAAAATCTTGGACTGTGTGAGATTTCTTCTGCCTCCTTCCTGAGAGGTTGGCAGTTTTTGCCAGGAAGAAAAGGTGGGATCCATACATGTTGCAGGGTTTTATAGTCCCTCTACACTTGCTGGGGCTGGCCCAGGTTTAGTGGTTGCCCTTGAGTATTCCAGAATTTTCAATGAAAAGTCTGTGGAGCTAATGGGAGGACTGGTGGCTACTGTCAAGTTTGTTGAAATGTGGAGAGGGTCCAGCCTGAATCTGCCATTCCATTAGAGTAGAGTGGGTCTGGCCATCTTCTGCTTTAGAGGAAGTAAATAAAGGAGGAAATGTGTTTGATTTCTAGTGAAAGCTTTGGCAATTTTCTTGCCTTGTCTGGTGGTTCAGTGATGATTTGAGTGCACTGCCCACTCTACTGGCAGTAAACTCCTTCACAACTTTCTTGAACTTCATGCACTGACAACTTATTCTTGTGATGATTTCTGTGTGGTGGATCTGAGCCCACACTCTTTTTACATGTCAGTTGGAGATACAGAGAAGGACCCAGGAGCTACAGGTTTGTATCTATGCACTGCCTTGCTTATACTTCTCTTCTTATGGGAAAAATACATCTAGAGAGCAAACCACACAAAAAAACAGATACGTCTCTGACACTTTAAAATAAAGTGTTGGGGTTTATCCCCCGCCTGATATTTTATAAAAGGAATGGCTATATAAAAGCAATACATTCCTACATGTTATGCATTATATAGCTACTTGAGACACGTGATTTATCCTTTTATGCTTTAAAAAAAAAAAAAAAATTTAAACTAGGAAAACTGAAGATAGAGAAGTAAAAGAAAAAAAAAGCTTTAATCAAGAATTTTCCTACAGTGTGTCTCAAGAGTTTGTACCTTCTTCTAAAGAGGTAAACAGGAAAAAATAAGACTTAAGCAGAAAATTATTTTATGACTAAAATATTTCCTTATTTGTCAATATTTGCGCATTTAACTTTAAATACTTAAGCCCCACCCTTACCCTCAGGAACTGATTCTGCTGCACATAAACTTTTCAAACCTAAAGGAAAGGAAACATCTGGTGTATCATCTGGCCAAAAAGGCCATACACATTGCACTACAATAAGTCATGACAATACATCTGATGCTTTTATTGCATATATGAATGATGTATTCTGCTTTGTCTGTATATTTGTCATTATAATTTTCCTGCTACAATTAACCTGCAAATCATGCTGAAGAAATATAGGAATGACTAAATTAGTCAGGTGCTTCACTAATAGTTTGACATCTGAACATGAGAATCAAATATGTCTGTGTTTGGAAAGTATTGTCCCTTAGTTATTGTTAGTATACACCAAAAGATAAATGTGAATATGTCTCTTAATGCATTTTGTATATAATCTGTATTCTTTACTAGTTAATTACATAACTTTTATGTCAACTCTAACATTTAAACTACCTCATCCAATGTCACTTACCTTGTAAACATTCTTCAAAGGGCAGGGGCAGATTTCAAACCCTTCCCAGTCTTGTGGATGAAGAGTGGTACCAAGACTTGGGAAACTGATCTGGTCTCTCCTTCTAGCTTCATGGACATCTAAACCTGGACCAACATTCCCATGAGTAAAGGCTGATTTGTGTGTGTTTATCAAATGTGTTTCCAGACATAGAAGTTAGACTATATTATGTTATGGAATAGTCCAAAGTAAGCATTTCTACTAAAAGGAAAAAAAAAACAAAAAAAAAAACAAAAAAAAAAACCAAAACAAAACAAACCCAAACAAACAAAAAAGCCAGACCTACTGAAAAGATTTATGTAACACAAAAAAGCCAAGATGTCCCACCCTTTGGACACATAAAGGGTGTGAGATACTGGTGTGCCTGTACTTCTCTTAGTGTGGCTTTTTCCTTTTTGGGGACTGGAAATAAGTTTTATCAGTGTGAGGCATAACTTTTGCAGAAGTTAGAATATATTATGTTATGGAATAAACCAAAGTAAGCATTTCTGCTAAAAGAAAAAAAAAAAAAAACCAAACAAAAAACCAGACCTACTGAAAATATTTATGGCAACACAAAAAAGTCAAGATGTCCTGGCCTTTGGACACCTGCTCTCCAACTGAACTGACTGGGCACTTGCATAAATACAGAGCCCTTTGTAAAAACAGTCTCCCATACAAGGCCAGTAAAGCACATTCTTCATGAACAGAAGGCCCACAAAGATAATTTTATAATTAATGAACATCTAGGTGCTAAAACATGAAACTGACAACAGAACCTTGAAGCAATTTTTGCTGACACAAACAGGTGCACCCAAGCCTTTCATATCCCTAAGTCATAATTAATCATCAAATGCAAATCACCATTTCATTGCATTTAAGAGTTTTTATTTATTGAGTCTTTTCCTTGAAAGTGAAATGATGCATTTTGTATATTTTTGTATTATTCAATAACAATTTCAGAAAAGTCACGTACAAGCTGTATTTATAACGCTTGCAGAGGTTTGTCAGATCAAGTCAGCTAAAGTACACATGACAAATGTCATTTTGTAGTGCCTAATACAGTTAATCCCTAAAACATGGAACCAGGAAACCCTTATTCATACTGGTATTTGAAACCTGTAAGCAATCTCAGGTTTCTAATGATGATTTTCTTTTTTATTCCACAAAGAAAACAGTACCAAGGCCCTTTTCCTTGAATATTACTTGAGGCTATTCAGGAAAAAAAAACACAACAGGAAATTTGGCTCTTTAGCCCTAATAATGGTCTCTTTATTGAATGGAGACTTGCTTTTTTTTTTGTTAAACAGATTTTCTTATGAAAGGGTTAGAAGTGAATAAAGGACAAGGTCAGGCTCATCTGATTTCTTTTGATTTATGTCGACCTTGAAAGAGAGAGAGGTCATGCTGTTGGCAGGCAATAAGAACTAATCTGTTACTAAGTGAGTAATTAAAAGTGAGGCCTTATATATTTTTGTAATGAGTTGACAGCAATTCCACCCCCATGTCATACAGTTGCTCTAATCAGTATGGTCATTGCACTTAGTGCCAAATGAGAAGTTTACAAGAAGTCAGATGACAAACTCCAAAATATAAAGTTCTTTCAGATGAATAGACTGACTATATTAAAGATGAGGAAAAACTCTAATAAAAATTAAAGCCAAACTGATGTGTGCAATTAGGAACTTTATATTTTTCTAATGAATTGGAGAGGGTGCTTATTAGTATGCTCAACTAAAAGATGTGAAGTTGTGCTCAAGAAAAAAGATAATACGAGTTTTGGCAGCTGAGTCTACTGTTTAACTGGCAAGCCTTAAGACTGTTCTGGCATCAGACATGACAGTATTGACTTCCATGTCACCAAATAACCTAAAGAATGGTCCATATTTCAAGATGCATTAAGAAGTCTGGTTTTTGAGCTCAAGGAAATTTTCTAAATTGATTCGGGGTCTGGATATTCCTGCAAAGTACTGAATGACTTGGCCCTAATCCAGCAAAATATAGTAGCTATATCTTCACCTAGTTTTAAAAGTGGTCTGAAGTCTGGGATTGAGGCCAAATTCACTGATCCCTCATGCTTTTCATTGATAGGAGAGCACTGAAGTCAGGCTTGGAGACAAGTGGGAAGAGAACTTCAAGTTTGTTTTCTGTGGTTCCTACCTGATCTTGCAAAGACATTAGAGAAACAACGTTGAGCAGGCAGGCTGTCCTAGAGAGTGGGTAGGACAAAGTAAGGGATGTGATGTCCCATAGAAAGATTCTACCCCTGTCTGCTGTGAAGGCTGGTGGGACTTACAGGCTGTTGAGATTGCTGGAAGAAAATATTGGTGGAGTATCTTGGGTCTCTGGCCTCTGTCAGAATCAGTTATCTGAGTGTAACTGCTACCTTGAACACCTGCTTAATTGTTTTCTTTTTCTTTTTAGGATAGTAGGACTTCCATGCATAATGTGCTCTGAGTTTTCAGACATATGCCCAACTACTTTTCCAAATTTGGGCAAGCCCTGGCAACAGTGAGCCTCCAAAATCAGAGGTATTGGCATGTGCTGCAAGCAGATCATGAAAGTACTTAGCATACTTGTAGTGAAAGCATATCCATTTTTAACAGCTATACCATTTGGTCTAGTTAAAGTATTACCATACACAGCAAGTTTTGCCTTACCAAAAATAGGGAAGAATGATCCGTCCCAGAGAAATGATAAAAAAACTTTCACTTTTTATTCTATGGAAGGATCTGTTTTATGTTTCTGAGACATCTGTCTTCTCTTGTTTAAGAAACCACTTAAAGGAGAAACTTTGGTGAAGAAGTAAATGTTAACTATGAGGAGGTTTTTAGCATCGTTATCAAATTTGGTGCAAAAGCTGCCTGTCTTTGAAAGAATAGGAAACACTCATCTCACTCACAGATTTGCCGTCAAGTTTGACTAAAATATAATTAACGGTCTCACTTGGGTCTTTCCGTTTTGATTTGTATTTCCTACACCTCCATTAACAAGATGTCCATGCAACTTGTATTTTAAGGTCTCATGTCAACAATTGCACAGCTCATGCTTTGTTCTCATGTTGCTTGTAACCATGTGAGGTTGAATTATTTAAGCTTAAAATCTAATGTTGCTAAAGTTGGGATTAGATGAGTATCACTGCCCATTGGTCAGCGACTCTTGGAGCCACTTCTTTGCCTAATTTCCTTAAATTACTGAGCAGCTTCTCCTACAAAACACCAGAGCTACAAGTGCCTACAAAGCAGATTTCACATTATCCACTCATTGCTCATTTTGTCTTTAAGTTCTGTTACTTAAAATGTGATGCGATAAAATCTACAGAAATATGTGAGATCAGTGTGATTGACATTATAGTCAGGCCAAAGACATTTCCTGCGAGTGGCAACAGCACAATTGTGTATCTCAGCCAGCACTCGCTCGGGTTCAAGACGATTGTGAAACAGGCTGGAACTGCTTGTGAATGGGCGACTCTGCCTAACAGATGGTTACACATTAAGGCAGCCAAGAGACCGTGCATGAGCACTGTGTGTTTGTGGGGGCATGAGCTGTAGCCAGAAATGTCTATAAAGAATCTGCCCTAAGGTTTCTGGTCCAAGATTAAGCAGATATGTCATTTCTAATCCAGTTTTGGGGTAAACTTCTGAATTATTAAAAAAGAATGTTTCTGCAGATGTTTCTGGAAAGAAAAAAAAGAAAAAAAGATGCCCAAAAGAAAAACTCAGCAATGTGGATCAGAGAGCTTGAAAGGGTTGGTTTTTCAGAACTGCATTTTTGTATTTCCTAGTTAGACCTTTGGACACCAGCCAGCTTTCTGCTGAGAAGGTTGGCAGAATCTGGATACACAACAGTCTGCTGCCTTCCATACCCCCCCGCCATGTGTAGTGTTCCTGCTGCATAAAGCCATTAGTGACCAGATTACAGAAAACATAGGGCTTTGTTTCAAAGCTTTTATTTGTTGTTCCATTTCCTGTTTCATTCCTATTTAACCTCTGCTCTTTCTAGTTCAGACATAGTATCAAAGTGAATTTGGAAATGAACTTCATATGGATAAGAATGAATTGTAAACCATACATGCAATATCCAATATAATTTTTTTTGGTAAAATAACCCTTATAATTATTTTTTAATAAAAACAATGTAGTAATTTACTAAGGTTTAATAACAGTAAATTTCCCCTTCCCTCTTACAATAGCTTTTTTCCATCAAAATTATCCTCAAAATTGATCAAGAGCTGCATGGTTTTTTTGCAAAGCCTTTTGGGGCAAGTAGCCTTTGAATTACATAGACAGAACACATAATGGATTGAGGAACTCAATGCTTTTATCCTCACTTAAAGTCTTTTTCTGGTATAAATGAGTGTTTGGATGACAGTGCATGGATGACTGTCTACAATATCAGAAAATCACCTGGAGTTGGATGGAAGGGAGCCTCTCAAGAGTTGCAATATTGGAAAGAAGTACGTAGGAGGTTCTCCTGGAGCATGGTCAGAAGGAAGTGCGGCTACTCTTTACAAGTTAATCTTCTTGAGGCTCCTATTTTGTAAAGCTCAATTAGATTTGATTTTAACTTGGTGTTACATTTTTATGAACCTGTCTGTTCATGATATTAGGAGTTGCCATGCTGACTCAGATTTTGAGTTACGGGGATGTATCTGAGAGCACCGAGTTCCAGATGGCTCAGAGTACAAGAGGAACACCTTGTAGTGGGCAGACATGGCACTGTATTCCCCATCAGTAGACTTTATTTTATCGTTAGTACTTTAGAGATTAAGGCCTGATACTCATTGTCTGATATGCTCTTCACACAGTTTTTATTGTTGTGTTATGGAACTATTGCTATCTACATAAATATGTAGTAGCTTTTTCATCTAACTTCTCACTCTTATTATCTTTTTGTAGGAAGAAGTTCCCAAATCAGTCATTCCGCACACAGACATTTCTTTTTATTGCATTTCAATGTCCCATTAAAAATGTTTTTATTAATATTGTTTTAAATATTTTAAAAAGCATTTATGTTATTTTAATATGTTTTCTTGTGTTACAAAACATGACACAAATATCTTGGATATCTGATACTTTATTAAGATTTTGCTTGTTCATCTCCTTTTGAAGATAAAGCAATCCAAACATTCTCTAGTTCCTTCCATAGATTTTCCAGGCCCAAGCTTATTGCTCATATTCTTTGCCTTCCTCTTTTATATTTTCAGACCTGTGTCTCTTCATCCTTTTCCTTTTCACCTGTCTGCTCTGCAGGATCCTTTGAGTCAAATGTTCAGCCTATCTAGGATGTGTTCTTGCTGTACTTTCCTATAAAAATTCTCTACTTTGTTCCATTCCTTGTGCAAAATGACATCTATATTACTTCTTGTGCGCAATGTAGTTGAATTGTGTACAGTGAGTCAAAGCTCATTTCCCCTTTGACTTTATAGACATGTGAGTGTAAAAATTAATATATAAGAATCTATATTTTTATTTCTGTGTGTATTAAAAGTGCATATTAGAACTGAAATAATTTCTATTGCATGTTGTCAGAAAGTTGAGTATTTTCAAGGTAAAAGATGAAGGCTTTGAACTTTGGTGCAGCAAGCTAATGTGGCTAGTGAAGAGAAGGGAGGATGGGTCAGATGTTTTCATGGTAGATTGCACTCCTAATAGCATGTCCTGTGGCATTTTGTGTAGCTGGAACATTTAAATAAACCTGCAATTTCATACAGAGAGCTAGAAAGACAAGGAGTTTGTGATCTTGGAAGTAATGGCTGTTCATTGATATTTGTCATTAGGTGTTGTCAGACTGAAGAAGTCCACTCACTCTAGAGGACTACCTAGACTGCTAGTCATTCTCAGGAGTCTGAGCAGTATTTTACACTGGACTGTACCTGCTGAATCCTGTATACCTTTATAGAAACAAATAAAACCACCTTTTCATTAAAAAGTCATTTACAGTTCCTGGTCTTACATTCAGGTTGTGCTCTATGTGAGATACAATCTCACTTAAGAGATTCTGAGTCCAGTCTAGAGCTGCGTTTCCTAGAAGCTTGCTCATGAATGAAAGGCTTTGAAGTTTGGACCATCACATCAAGGAATGTTTTCTTCTGGGTATCTTCGGCTCTTTTACATTTGAAGGATGCAGGGAAGTCTTTTCTGACAGGCTTGTTGTCTGTTTCAATACCTGACTACCACTAGATTTTTTACTTTGGTATTATGGGTGATGAAAGAGGCTGGATTCACAGTGCTGGCGTCATGACTTCTGCACACTGCTACCTTCAACTGCATAAAAAAATTGCAATCCATTAGATACATATCTTCTTGTGAGAGCCATGGACAGAGTGCCTAACAGCTTCATTGGAGTGTGGTGGGACATTTTTCTTGGCTTGGGCTGCAAATTAAATTACGTATTTTGAGGAATTAATGGTATTATATTGTGTCTGTTTCAGCTCTCTCCCATTAGCCTCAGACATAGCATTTGTCTTCAGCTGGCAGGCACCTTCGTGGGTGATGAGGAGGTGTAGCTAATACACAATAATAATAATAATTATTCGCCAAATTATCAGATCTTTGTTATGTGGATTCTATATTTGCTATGTGGAATCTATATTTGCTATGTGTATTCTATATTTCTGTCCATTAAACTGAGTTAAGAATGAATGTCCTGCACTCTTTGCCATTTCTGCAGTGTGTTGCTTTCCTTGAAATGAGTTTTACAAATCGATGGAGTCCATAAATCTTTGTTTGAATTAGGTTCTTGAATGTTTCTTGCTCAACATGTGTTTATTCCTTGGTGACATCTATTAATGAAAACTCTCTCAAGAACGGCGAGAAAAATTAGAGTTTATGTGTTTGGATTTCACTATAAAGAAACTGGCTCACAGTCAAGAAACCAGGAGAAAGCAATATTCTAATGGCAAGTAATTCTTATCATATAAAGAACAATTCGAAAGGGATATGCTGAAACTGAGTGAGAATGGTGTGAAATCTTGCATTTAGGACAGTGAAAATCCAACACAGAGATATAAAGGGTAATATAACAGGAAAGGCCACAGGAGGGACATTGAGAGGAACCTTGGAATTATTGGTTGACAGCTTATTTTTAAATCAAGTGTGTAATGTCTTTGCAAAACCACCAAAACCATCTCTGGAATAAATTTAGCAGAAATGTGTATGTAGGAATAAGAAATAGTTATTTTCCTAATTTGGCATTCATGAGACCTCATCTGGATCACTGTCCAGTGTGGAACATTATTCTTTGAAAATGACTAGGAAAATTTTGAGTTGTCCAGAGGTGAAAATAAAGGAAATGAAAGACCTAATCTAAAATCTTACCCTATGCTAGTCTAAGAAAGAGAAGCATTATAAAAGATGTTATAGTTCATAAATTTCTTTTTGACAAGAAGGCCAACAGTAAATTGTTGGTTGAGATAAGGCCAGAGATAATCAGCTGACATGAATAAAAGATAACTATATTAAATTCTATAAAAGTCTTTTTGTAGGATACTTTAGCAGTTGGACAGGTGAGGTTTTGTTGGTTGTAGAATCTCCATCATTAGAATTTTTAAGAACACATGAGTGTCAGGGACAGTCTGAGTTTACTCACAGAATCACAGAATGGGTCAGGTTGAAAGGCACCACAGTGGGTTATCTGATCCAAGCTTCCTGCTCAAGCAGGGTCATCCCAAAGGTCAAGGCACTGGATTGTGTCTAGACGGTTCTGGAAAATCTCCAGTGAGGGAGACTCCACAAACTCTCTGGGCAATCCATTCCAGTGTGTGGTCACCTGCACAGTAAAGAAGTTCTTCCCCATGTTCAGGTGGAACTTCCTGTGTATCAGTTTCTGCCTATTGCCTCTTTCCTACTGCTTGGCACCAGTGAGCAGAGTCTGGCTTCATCCTGTTGGCACCTTCCCTTCAGATACTTATTCACATTGGCACATATATGTATATATACATTGATACACTTCTTTTTCATAGGTAGGAGTTAAAATAGATCTCTTGGGGTCCCTCGTCATCCAACATTTCTGTAGTTTGGTTTCTATGATTTAACGTTTTAAAGGTGTATAAAAACTGTACTTGAAGTGCAGCTCTGACAAAAGACACAGACGTGATAGGCCCTGGGAGCAGGACTAGCAGTGGCTTCTGGACATCAGAGAGAAAGAAAACAATTTTCAGCTTAGACATACGTCTTTGATAATGTGTGTGTTGAGCTGGCCCAGAATGACAGATCTTTCCTGAGTATCCATATTGAAGTACCCCTGGACTCACCTTTAAATTTTTTATATTATGTGACTTTACATTCAATTTTTTTTTACTGCTCAGTAAATGAATCCAGTGGAATTAGTCTTACATAAGGGTAGTCTCTTTTCAAATGTAGTGTTTGTGGAGAAGATACATAGTGTTGGGAGATGGTTTGTCCTGCTTGTGTGGGGTGGAGAATCATTGGTTAGTACGAGGCTTGCAATGTCATCTAGCTGGATCTGTGATGCAAGTTGCAGTGGATGATTTGTTGCTAATGACTCAGATATTGTTTGTCGTTGGCAGGTCTTCCATTGATCATATTTTTTTTTCTTCATATCTGGTTCTCCTTTGGATTTACTTCTCTTTTCGTTCAGAGTTGTACATGAAGTCAATTTTCTGGGCTTTTAATCTAGCTATTTACCAAAACCTTCCCTTTGAAATAGTGCTTATGCCTTTCTATGTTACTACTTTACCCTTGACATACATAAAATTATGTTATCTTCTAGTGTTTCAGGTAACTAATATGTATTAAACAATTTATGAAACTTATGAAAATCCAATCTTCTTAAAACCAGCTGCTCCAAACTGCAATAGCTTTGTCTTCAACATGAGAACTGTTTTCAGCAGAAGATGGCTGCTTTTTGTTGTGAATGTCTCATTAGGAACTAATTCCTTCTTCACTGTAAATGTGTAGTACTTTACTAACGATTTTGCAAGGTTGTGTGAAGAAATGCAAAGCAGGGCAGGTAGAGTGGGGAGGTGGCTATATAAGGACATCAGCAGGACTCCAAGGACCCTGCTCTTGTGTAAAGCAACCAAATGTTTGAGCACTACTCAGTTTCAAAACTACTGTAACATAGTAATAGGTAAACACTCATCAGTATTTCAGTGGCATAAAATATATTTACTCAGAAGTCATTAAGAACAATTAAAACTGATTTTTAATTGATCTTCCTGACTTCACATCTATCTGGCCTTTTATGGTAGCCGCTTTGCTTTCACACGCTCACGGTTTCATAAAGAGCTTGGGCTGGTGCAAAGCCGTGCTGCCAACAACATCTGTGCTCAGCTTTGCCCTCACCACGTGCTCCTGCCTCTTCCTTTACACCAGTTCCAGCACTCAGGAGGCCGTGGGAAAAGAAGCTCATCCAGCTGAAGTTTAACTGAAAATTAAAAAGTGATTTAAATTAGATTACCGATATGATCTGATGCGAACTGAAATCGAATAATTGCTAGGGCTGAGGCAAAGTACGGGCCAGGACTGCAATAGGACCTGCAGAAAAGGGTGGGACTGACCCTTTTGCAGTAGCCTGCAGGCAGATCAATTTAACAGTTGTCATTTTATTATGCCTATGGTGTGCTTAGCAATTTGCGTAATACAGCTGGTAAATGACAAAAATTCTGTTTGAATTTCCTTTGCATGTGGGTGATTTAATTGTAGAGTTCCTCTGAAGGGTTTAGCATACTTTTATAATATTAATCTTGCAATTCGTAAATAATGTTGTTGGTTTGTTTTCATCAGGTAGGTACATCTCTTACCATACTTAAGTCTATCTTGTTTTGAATCTCACTTCCCTCCCTTTTATTCCTATTACTTCTGTTTAATAAAGTTTATTGTCTGGATTAATGTTGTTTTATAAGGTATCAATGAAACTTAAGAGGTTATATTAGAAATTGCTCCTAATTATCACCTAATAAGTTGGGGCTTAACTTACCACTGTTTCTTCTCTTTTTGGTTGTGACAAGCAGGATTCATTGCTTGGTCTAGAAAGAAAATGTATCACAGCTTATGTCTATTATGATTTCCTACTGTTCCAATTAGTTGTGCCACAGAGAAGCACCAAAACAGAGGAGACTAAATAACAAGTGCTATGTAAGGTCTTGGAAACTTCTGATTTCTAGTCATGGTGTAATATGTAAGTAGGCTAATGACTGAAATTGCTTTCAGCTCCATTTTCTATGTTAAGTGTTAAACACCAATGATATTTTTTATTTTTCTGCTATACCCACTTTTTCAGCTACTCAAAATGTTGACACTATGAGGTGCTTTGAAGATGAAAAATGCAGTTATTGACACTCTTTATTTTTTTGCTTTTTAATGTTTAAAAATCTGTAATCATTGATGTAAAAATTTTCTTTTCCCTGTAAGCTCTTACATCCAAGACTTTTTTCTATCTAAGACCAAAGGTACAGTATAAACAAAAAGTTAAGTCCTACTAGTATTGGTAACACCAGAGCAGGTAAGTAAGTGCTTGGCTGAGAAGGGTCTCACCTCAATTTTTGCAATTCAGCCATAGAAGTGCTTACAGGGTAGAAAGTCCCTTAGCAAGGGTCTGGGAAACATCACACTGAATTCCTCAGCCAGGCAATTAAGCCAGCCTAGAAAGCTCCAGACAAGAACAGCAAGAACAGTGTGCTTAACTGAATGCAAATTGCATTTCACAGATCTGGTTATTTTAATTCAGAGCAAGGCCATCAGTGTGAGTGTTTCCTTCAGCACACTGATAACTAGAAGTCATTCCCTGTTGAACTGTGACTGGCCTTTACTACTTGTGGTTTTAACCAAATTCCATATATATTTTTATATCTGTCCTCCTTTTTGTCAAATATTACAGCAGAAATATTTTAGTGGTAATATCTGCTCACTTAGAAGAAGAAAGGCCCTGGAAACTTTGAAAGGAAAAATATGGGCTCATTTTTGTATCTACTTTCCAGCTTTCAGCAAGCTTAGTAAAACATGTGGATTATTAAGTATGTAATTGTGCTAAAGCATCCTCTGGTATCCATGTGGCACCTCATTTCATGGCAATCATTTAAAATAACTGGTAATAGAAATCAGATGAAATGAAACTAGTTTTTAAAGACATCCAATCTTAAGGCCAGGAATCCCCTGAATCTTGATTGTTATGCTGGTCTTTAAGTGAGAACATGAGTAAAGCTGAATGACAATAATTCTGTTATTTGGAAGTATAATAATGTACTTGGATCTGTATGATTCCTGGAACAGTTGCTTATAGCCCTCTTTGAGTGAGTTCTTTAGCAATTTCTGAGTGAGGACTTGGCACTCCTTGTTAGTACAGTCAAAAGACCCAGTAAAGTACATTCAAGGCTCTTTTGAGATGATTTCCAGAACCTACTAATGTATGCTGAAACAATTTCTTTTCAAAAGGTAAAAGAGACTTCAACTTTTTCAAACAGGAAGAACTGGGACCTGAAAGTCATGTCTGGAACATTCTGCAAGAAAAAATGGATACTGTTGATTGAATGTCACGCATGAATAATTGCTTTGGAGAAAGGTTTTGGAGATTGATATTCTTGAGATGGTAACCTGAAATGATTGTTTCCTGTTAGAAGTAGTGGAAGTTGCTCTGTCTATGCAGAGAAATTACCATATTCTACTCCATCGGTGTGTAAATGGTCATGACAAGTGTAATAAATGGAACATCCTGTTACATTATCAGTTTTCTTTGCTTGTGAGACAGAGACAGTAAGATTTTTCCTATTACGTTCATTTGAAAATACTGTGTATACACCCCATGTATGTGGTCTTTGTCCTGTTTTTTTTCCCCCTAATGATCTAATCTACAATCTTCTGTTCTGTGTAAGTGACCTGTGATTCACTATGATTCACATTCAAAATGTGTATTTAAAAGATCTTAAGTCCAGAGCAATATCTGTATCATGCAATTCTCAATAAATCTCTGTATTATGGGAATATGCTACAAGTCTTCATTATAACTGAAGCTATTGTGTTGCTTATTTTAAAATTATTTTGGGTATGTTTATTTTCACCAATGTTATGGATTTTGAATAGAGCAGCTGCTACAGGAATATCACCTGTCTCAATTGTGGACACAGTTCTTTCACGTAGTACCAAAAGAATAAACATGAGGGATGTAAAACATTCTTGGTATTTCAGACATTTAAAAATGGCAAATTTTAAACTATTGCATAGTTCTTGGGTAGTCCATTGCTGGAACTGTTGACATCTGTACCCTGGCTGCCCCTTCCCTAAGAATGAGGCTGGATGGTGCCCATCTCTGAAACCTGAGATGACCAAAGGCTCTGGGTTATCAGCCAGCATCCTCTTTTAGTACCGGCGACAAAAATGTTCTGCTCTCACACAGCAACAATTGCATGTTCTTATTACTATGTGCCAGTTCCCAGCTGAAACACAGCCCTTATGTTTCTCAAAAGAGGGAGTATGGGGGTCTGGCACTGTTGTGTCACCTAGCTTGTTGGCCCCAGTTCCCATTTGCTGTCCATCTCTCAGTTCATTTCCTTGGGTGTTACATGGACAGCCCTTAAACTGCAGACAGAGGTGCATACAGATGAAGTGCAGGGCTGCTGGTAGCTCGCACTTACATTCCTGATTTTAACTATACTCATACTGATTGTGGTCAACGGAAAGTGTGCAGTTTAGCCTGTCTCTCCTGCTCCCTGGCAGTCCCAGACATACATGCCAAGCACAGTTGTGAAAGATTTTTTCCAGCAATAGCCTGTGGCTCTCTTTGGCAAGCTCCCCCCAACCATTTTGTTGGCAGCTGCTAAGGGGCCTCTGGATCTCTAATGCAGGAAAGCTGCTGATGGGCTTCTGATCTACGTATTTCTCTGAAAGCAATTTCTTTTGACATACCTTTCAGTTCTGCAAATGCTCATTTGCTGTATATTTATCTATTTGGTTCCAAACCCCACATAAGCCTCTCAAAGCCTATAGATCCACTTACAGCTGAAAGAAAAATTTTACATGCCAGAAATCCATGCTGTCCTTTGCCCTTCCATTTTTCACTTGTACACCATATTTTCACTGCACATCTGTGAAAGCTCTGTGCTCTCCAGAACTCTTGTCCTTCCCCTTACTTGCTTGGTTAGGATATATGAGATTGATGGGACAGATGCTGGCTGCCTTTGGGTGCAGGCTTGAGACCTTCACCTTTTCTTGCACTTCTACAGTGGCAAGCCAGATGCTGCCCACAACTATTAGCACAGCTAACCATGACTACAGGAGGTGCACAAGACATGTCAAGAGAGATTCTTCCTCTGGACTGTGCTGACAGAATTGACCCTGATGGCACTACACCTGTCTAGCAAGAGGAAAGAAGTTGTATTTCATACCATTTCTCAGGAAACACTTTGCCTCCCCCATCTTGGCACAGGGAATGCAAATGCAAAGCTAACTGCCCATCTCTTTTAAGTGCTGCCATTTGTACAAGCCTGTCAACTTGCATTTCCTGCTGGCAACCACTGCTCTGCTCTGTGCTGTTACTTGTCATTGCACAAAGCAGTCACTCCATGGCTGTCTGCTCCTTAGAAACACATGTGAATTAGACCTCAAAACATGTGACTTAATGGAAATATGTTATATGTAAGGGAAGGTGGATATATTGCGGAGGCAAAAAATCCATATAAGACAGGAGTTCCAGAATAAATTTTTTCTCTGGACAGAGCAGAGTTCCTTGTGTTTTCTGGCACTGGATTTTTAAGAATGAAGAAAAGGAGGATGATAAGTTACAAATCTTGCATGGTTTCTGTTAAGCACAGCATATTGACAAACACCCTCATAAAAACCCTGCTGTGTCTTCAGCCATTGCAGATAGTTTCTGTGTCATTTGTATAACGACTGTACCATACATGTTCTTCCTGAAACCGTAAGGAGGTCTTGAAAGCTGAGAAAAGGATTCCTCTTAATAGAATTTCTCTGTTAACTTGTGCCCAAAGTTTGAGTTACATTGCCATAACTTCTCCAAAGGTAAAAACAGCTTCTTGGGTGAAACTGAGTGGAATTTTGCCACAAACTTCCATCAGGTATTGTCTGTTTATCATATCAATAACAATACAGGCAAGCATTTCTACCTTCTTTTCATTTTTTCCATGTGCTGGAAAAAGGAACTATGCCTGGTCTCAAAATTCATTTACGTATGGGAGAAAATGGGAAATAAATGGAGGAAAAACCTCAGCTTCCTTTAAAATTGGGGTTTTGGATGGGAAATACCATATCTTTCAAACATGGATTTCAAGGCGAGTGAAGTCAAATAATGCCATGCCAGCATTTTTACAGTTCATATATTCCTGCTGTTGACTTTTCTCATGCAGAAACAAAGTCAGTTATACATTGATTTTCATGAGCTTTTGATGTGTTGCAGGCAGAACGCAGATCTGTCATATTTTCCATTCATCAGTGTATAAGTTCAAGAAAGTCATTGTGTAATGAGATTGTTGTTTAAAGTGATTCTGTCAATAAAATTCCTCCATATGGAGCAGTTAGCATCCATGGTGAATTCTCATTCACTGAATTCTTTTCCTCATCACCAGCCTGGGTGAATATACCAGTATTATCACTGAAGTATTTTGGCTCCAGTTGAGTATGCTTTTGTGAGGTGCGAATTTTCATACCTTAAGATGCAGCAGAAGTGTGAAGCACCAAGATTTTTCCTGTGGTTAAACACACTGAAGAGAACTCAGCCATCAAGATCACCTCCGTATCTGTTTTTGCAGGCTGTCTAGATGGGAGTGCTTTGAACTGGCAGTGGCAAACACTGTGGTTACAGCGGCTGCAGGGGAGGTGGCTGCAGCTCAGCACACGCCTCTAAACAGTGCACTATAGTACCAGTGCTTTCTGCTTTGGTGCTGGCTGAACAACATGTAAATCTGCAATCACAGCATAAAAGCACTTTCTCCAGATAATTAGGAATCCTAACACATTCTCCCACCAAAGAATTGCTGCTATTCATGTATTTGGCTGGAGATCAGCAGTGCCTGCCAAGCCAACTTACTGGAAATTAATTATCTGGAGCCTGATCTGGAAGTTTTGACTCAGTTCAGTAGGTCCATTCAATCCAATGCACTTTTTTGAATAAACCCGGATTTGGAAGCTGGGCTTTTGCTTTGTCAAGCTCCACCACCCTGTGTGGTGAGCAGCCACATCACACCCTCACACTCCAAATAGGTGTCTGTCCATGGCTTAAATCACGGCTTGAGAACATGTAAGGCTAATGAATTTCATTAACTTTCGTGTCCATATTAAAGGGGAAGAGGGTGCCATCAAGCAAACCTCCATTGACAAGAATCCACTGACTGCCACTCACTCACATTACTGTTGGTTCATGTAGATATAAACCAGCTGCTTCGTTTAGTTGAAAGTACAGACAGTCGCTGTTAGATGGAATATATTCAAGGAAATTTTTAAGTGGTATCTGTGGAGCTGTTAATTTAGAGTGCTTTTCCTCTCTGCGTGCAGAAATGTTCTGATGGGCTCTAAATTAAGTAAGCGCTTAAAGAGAGGCTTACCCATGGAGCTATCTTCAAAACACCCTGGTCCCATCAGGAGTACTGACATTATGCAGTAAATATTTCTTACTGTTTGTATGTACATTAGCATCTACATTGTGCTCAGAGCTGGGACACCAAAATGTGGGTGGTTTTTTCCTGAAACAAGACTGTGAATGCACTCAACAACTATGATGGCAAAGAGGCAGACTACGTATCATGTGGAAGGGCGCTTCCTTTGCATTAGGAATTTTGTGTCTCCTGGAAAGAGGTGACTACTCTCTGTAGGCATATCCACTGTATTTATGCTGCTTAAGAGTATGCCCTGTTTTTATCATTGCAGCATTCTCTTTCTAGTCTATCTTCTCATTTTGTATTTTTCCAGAATCTATGTTTTTACTTTTAAGACACAGAGCTTCAAAAGTGAGAACCAGAATTGCTGTTGATGAGATTTAAGCCATGTTCTTCCCTCTCATAGGCAAAGGGTTAGAAGCAAAAGATCAGGTAAAGCAGTGAGTGGTAAATTGTTCAACTGGGATAATCCAATTGCTTTTGATCTTTTGCCTGCACTCCAATATTACGAGGTCTTAACATCTGAAGTGAAAAGCAAGATTACTGAATTAGTGGTAAAACCTTATTTAATAGTGGAATAAAGAAATTCAAAGTTAACATCTGAGACCTCAAAAAACTATCTGTAAAATGCAAATCTTGAGTTTTCTTCAGAAGCAATAAAGAAAAAAATCCCAACACATATTTGCCAGTTTTTACAATTGCATGGAAGTAAAAAAAAGCAAGCAAGCTATGAAGTGGGAAGTTACTGTTACTGGTCATAGCATGGGAGTGAAATTAGTGGTTTAAATCTGTATTAAATAGCAATTACCCTGGCTTAGGTTAAAATTATTACATTCAACATATAGGGAGATCACAACTGTATGTTTCTTTTATTGATTTTGCAAATCATAAGATCTACATGCATGCAAGCATCTTTGGCACAACCTATTTTGTAAGAGGCATGAGCAATCTTCTAGGTTACTGTGGTACTAAAGGCCAAGACAATCGCAATATCAGCAACATCTAAGCTGTGGAAGAAATATCAAATGAAGCTGAGAATGACATAATAAAGTTTTTGGGTGCTAATGTCACAAAATCCAACATGAAAAATACCATTAAATGGGAGTAGTATTTTCCAGAATCTCATTGGTAAAGGTATTTTCAATTAAAAAATCATGCTACAGAATGTTTATTAGAGAAAATACTCCTGAAAGAAACAATTCTTGAAAGAGAAAAAAGAGGAGAATAAGTGATCACTCAAGTAAGAAAAGGTTCAGGGTGCACTGATGGGAATCAGACATCTTACGTTTGAAATGATGAAATCTTATTCTTAAAATAAAGGAAGTGATATAATTCCTGCTGCTATCAGGAAGACAAGAACGTTAATGATATGGCTTACTGGTCTCAGTCTTGAAATAGTTTCATGCATGTTCATATTTATGTTTGAACATGCTGCAGTGTGGTCTCATTTCCTCAGCTGGTTGTTTTTTGTTTACTTTTTAAGGGTGAGAAGTAGGAGCAAGATGGGGGGAAGACTTTATTAATTCCTACATAAAGGCATTTAGGCATTTTTAAAGATTCTACTGGCCCTTTACAGAAGCTGATCAATGACAGCCTGTAAACACCAACCCAGACACAGTTCAGATTATGTCATCTAAAGTGTCAGTGAGCAATGCAAACTGAAAGTAGTATACTCTGATTTTTCTGGGGAGGCCATGTGAAGAAACAGAACACCAGTAGAAATGTTTACCTGTCATTTAGAAAATGAAAAGGACATTAAAATGAAAATTGCTTCAGGACATACCATAGATAATTGATGGCTACATGGCAATAGCAAACTGTGCATCTTCTCTGACAGAGGAAAACAGAGTTACAGAACCTTCTTGAAAACCCATTTGGGAGCACTCCTATAGCCTGCTTGTCCTCTGCATTATATTTCCCAGCAGCACTTCTTTTTGAGTCTGAAGGGATGGAAGTAGAAACCCAGCAGGAAGAAATGCTGCATGTTTGGAGCTTTTGCAGTTTGTGTCATCAAGGAAAAAATTAATTCATCAAAAAGAGAAAGATATCTGCATTGTTCCCTAGAGTTTAAGACCAGGCTGGCATTAATGTCTTTATTTCTTTTATTGCCTGGGGCAGCTGTGAAGGTGTTGATCTTTGGGCAAAAAGGCAATGCTACGATCCAAGTCCTGCTTGTGCTAGTTTTCCCACTGATCTCAGTGGGACTTTCCTGATGCCACTCGCTTTACTCAGGTAAACAGTAAGTTTACATACCCATGTGATAGAAGGGACCAGAGGACCTCATCCAGAGCCAGTTTTCTTCTACCCCAAATTATTCCACCCTGCATGTGTAAGCTGGACACGAGAGGAATACTTTCGCAAGATGCCTCATAGATTGTTCTTTCTAAATGTTCTGGCTGTTGAACAGAGTCCAGCCAGGCTAAGTGTTTCCAAACAGCAAATCCTTCCTAAAAGGGGAAGATCAGCTAAATATAATTTGAAAGTGTATTAGGCTGGCTTTCTTGTATTTCCACTTTTTCTGATTTAAATATGACTCACTTGGACACCTGAATGAAGTAGTTCAAGAACACTGACATTTTCCTACATCAGGAAATGAAAATTAAACGATTCTCAGAGGATCCTCATAAAAACTTTTTGCTGTGTGCTTAGTCACAGACAGCAGGAACTGCAGAATTCCATCATGTACCAGGGGAACTGCACGTGTTGCGTTTCCTCTGCTCTTTGTGCAGAGGCTCACAGGCACTCACACTTCCACATCACTTCCTGAGCATGGCACTGCTACTTTGTTATACTCAAATTGTCTCTGTAGCAGCTGAGGAGGGTGAAAGGGAAACCAAGAGAGAAAGGCAGAGTGCTCTTCTTAACGGTATCAGCTGATACATTTAATTATATGTTTACTTTGGAACTTAATTTTTGAAAGGGACCTATAATTTTGAGTGCTCAGTTTGAGAGATCTCAGGTATTTTTCTTTTATTCAGAGTTCAACCAGTGTTCCCTGTTTCTGCGCATAACAGGTGGAAGTCTGGGGACTCAGCCAAGTCCCCTCCTTTTTAAACAGAACATCATTTATGTCTAAAGCAGCTATCCAATGTGTGCAGATACTGGGCCCTGTCTCTGACCCACTAGAGTTTTTAGTGTCTTATTTATATGGAAACATACTCAAAATTAAAAGCAACATGAGATCACTTAGAAATAAATACTCATCTTTTACCAAGTAACTTACATTGCAAATCATACTTACAGTGACTTTCCCACCTCCTTTTCTTTCTGTGATTTCTGCTAAACATGATGGATAATTACATCTTAGTTGATCCCTTAGCTATTGTACTTTAAAATGGCTGGTTTTGCTTAATTCACTTTTGATTCACCAGTTGCCTGTAGCCTACTATAAAAATGAATACAAACTATGTTTAAAAGATTTAGAAAGCAGATCTGACAAATGCACCATAGGATTTAGAGACAAAAGGCAATTGGCCACTCCTACCAAATCATATCCCAACTAATGAGAGGCTTTGGGATCAACAGAACTATTCCGTAATTTGGAGCCTTCTGACAGGCAACTAAATCTACTGCTGTCAGAAGCTGGACACCATGTTGAAGTCAAAGCAGAGAAACATTCTGGGAAACGTGGAAACAGAGGACTAGCAGGGTTTGTCCGGGTCATCAAGTCCAGTTTTCTACTGTTGTAGACATCCATGTTTCATAATCCCTTTCATTAAGTTACCAAGATCTATCTTAAAACTAGTTAGATTGTGTGCCCCCACCGCTCCCTTTGGCTGGCTGTCACAGAACCTCTTTCTTCTGATGGTTAGGAGCCTTCTAATTTCCAACCTAAATATATTCATGGCCAGCTGACGCCCATTTCTTCTTTCGCCAACACTGTCTTGAAGCTGAAAAACCTCTTCTCTCTCCTTCACTTCCATCCCTTGATGCAGATAGCATGTCTCATTTATTCATTCTGCTGCATTATTCAAGTTAAGTCATTTTGATTTTTCTCCTATAAGGGCATCTCCATTCTCCAGGGATGCACTTCTCTGAGCAAGCTGGTCAGAGTTTGAGTTTAGTCATTTGACTATGAATAGTGAGCTTTAACCACACTGTGCCAGTGTGAGCTCTTGCCAGTGCCTTGTACAGGAGGGGCAGCCCAGCCTCAACTCTGCTGTGAACACCTCAGCTCGAAACAATGGTTCACACTTGCAACTCAGATGTGTAAGAGCATACCAGCAGTTGTCACAACATGAACGCTGCAATTTGTTAGCAGAAAGACACATCAAGCTCAGAAACAGGTCTTACCCAGTATCCAGGCTTACTGGGTGAAAATTTTAGTTTAAAGATGTGCCTCTGAGTCCTTTCAACAGAATCATAATAATGCCACTCTAACTGAAGCTGCCCACAAATTAATTTGTCCAACATGGTTTTAGTAACCACCTTCACATACTGTGAGCAGTCTTCTTTATCAGATAGGGCATATGTGAGATTGCTTGCAAATAAGTAACAGATTTGTATACAGTTAATAATAAACTAAAACAAATTTAAAATAAGTTTGGTAGATTTAAAGTACTTAGGAGTTGGAAATCCTTGCTTTACCAGCAGATGGCACAAATCAACTTGGTTTGGTTTCAGGTCATGTATAAAGAGTACATTGAATAAACGATGAATTGAAATAATAATAAAATGCTTCTATTTATGGTATCTAGAAAAGAGCAAAAATTATGAACAGGAGAGTAGCATTTATATATTGTGTTATATTTTGCTGGTGGGATTTTCGGTTTAAATAATTTATCTCCCAATGTGTCTTACGGGATTTTGACTGGATTTTGGCCCATTCAGACCTAAGCAGAAATGCCAAGGCAATCAGTGGGTTTGGATCTGGTCCTGGTTTCATAAGTGCAAATCTTCTTGCTCTCTCTAGATACTTAGCCTTGCACAGAGAGCAGATCTGTGTTTGTTTATTTCGTTGGTAGGGTGGGTTGTTTTGTCTTGTGAGAGAGAACATACTCTCACACTAAATCTTTCATTTCAGCTGCTTAAATACCAGTTGGCGAAGAGTTTCATCCATTAAATTGCCAGCTCCTTTTAATTGGGCTGATTTTAGCTCAGGGCATTTGGTACTTTGGAGAATGGCTCTGTATCTTGGAAGGCTCATCCCACACTGAGATGTGGAGGAGTGATTCTGACAGAACTCTTGCCTCATCCTCCACCCCTCCCTTGCCAACCATGTGGCCAAGCTTTTCATGGGGAATCCCAGCCCTAGTGACTGGACAGATTGGCTCCTTACTTTGCAAAACAGGGCTGCATTACAGAGCAAGGGGACAGTCCCAGCTCAGCCAGCTGCCTCCCTGTCCTCTCAGGTGTTGCCTCCACCCTGCTGACAACCCATCATGGCCCACCTTCTCTCTGTCTCTGTCCCTCTCTTTGCTTCTTCTAGGTCTTGTCACTGTGGGTTCCTCCCAGACAACATCACAGCACATTTGCTTTAGAATACGAGACTGAAGCCTTTGTATGACCTGGTTGAAGACATGTCCTGCAGCAGGAGCAGATTCTGAGAAGACAAAAATTGGATATGATAAGTGGCCTTGTTTGATATTTGATTTTTTCAGTGTGACATGATTAGTTTGATTCTGTTATACAACACAAAGGCAACTACAGTTCCACCTAGTTATTCTGTAAAAGGCCATCAGTAGCTGGAAAAAAAAGTTGTTTTGTTAGGAGGGCTTGGAACAATAACACAAGATCTTGAAACAATTTTATGTTTTATTAACTGAAGGGCTCATCAATAGTTGCATATTTTTGGGTTAAAAAAAAGCCCTCTCAGCCAATTTATTCTCTCATAAACAAAGTTTTTAAAAATCTCCTTTGAACTGTGAGTCAATATTACTTGGACAGACACTTATCCAGTTATGAGCTGCTAAATGACGACATTTTCTTACCAGGGAAAACAGTACATCATGTCATATAATAAAAAAATCCAAAGCAAAAAAAACCAAACCAAAAAAAAAAAAACCACCCCACAATAATTACAATAATTACCTTTCTTTCATTCCTTTAATTTCTTTCTATGTAATGAATATATTACACCCTGGCCAAGGAAGTCAGTGGAGAAAGCAGGATTCAGCCAAAAGCATGTGAAAGTTGGGTTTGAGTCATATTCTAGATTGAATGCTCTTTTATTCTCAGGTGCTGGAGGGGGCAGTGTTAGGACTTCTGCCAGTGTGTATGTGTCACTGGGAACACTGTCCTGGAGGGATGAGGTTATAATGGGGAGGTGCTTAGGAGTGATGCTCATTCCAGAGAAACTCAAAAATCCCCAAAAAAGACAACACAGACGTGAGGATGCTACTAATGCCAACATCCTTCAGCTGATGTGTCATTGCTTTACAGCTTTTGGAAGGTGACTCTGACTTGGCTCAGGTGTGGAAGATTAGAATTTGAATTAAAAAATATATTTGTTTCAGGAGCTGCAAAAGCAAGAAGGCAAAAAATAATTTCTCTTTGGTGATGTGGGTGTCTTGGGTGGCTGGTAGATGGCACTAGGACACATTTATATTGCAGAGATGATGTGTGTCTGGGCAGGCAGGTTTCTCCTGGGATTCCTGCCAGAGTTCTGACAGTACAGTGTGACGGACGGTGTCTGCACCTCTCCTGAGACTGACCTCCGACCTCATCCCTACTTTTGTGATGGGGTTTTAAGGATGGAAAAACAACTTTCCATTCCAGTGTATTTCAGTGCTGTTAAAGTCTAAAGGCACTTTGTGATTCTTTGAGGATGAAGGATTTTGTGCAAATTTAATTACTATTGTGACACTGCAGAGAGTCTGCATAGCACAAAATCCTGCATGGGCGAAACTGGGCTTAAACATGAGAACAGCCTTTCAATGCAAGGCTTTGGATATTTTTATGGATGAGACTATTTTTTAAATGTTCACAGCAAGCAGGGAAAATTAAATTCAGTCTTATGAGACTCACTGTGCAAATGGAGAGAGAAAACACATAAAAACTATCCTGGATGATCATCAAAGCTTGGTAATTATTTTTATTAGTTGTGCAGCACCATTTCTGATTGCATTGGCAACCTCAGTAAAAGGCAGTGTGCGCTTTACAGGGGATTAAGATGAAAAGAGGGTGTCTGCCTTTCCCTGTCCATGAGGTGGAAGGAGTTTCGTATACAAGGAGCTGGCGGGAAGTGGAGGCAGAGGGAGTTCCCCAGGAAGCAGCGGTGCCAGAGGCACTGGCATTACAATGGAAATGAAGAATAAGAGTAATTAAGAATGGGGGTGTAGGGCAGGGAGGGATTTGTGCAGGGTCTGGAAGATTCCCTCCCTCTTGCTTCTGCTGATTTCCAGGCAAAGGCATATTCATTCAATCTTTGCTAAGGAGTGTGAATATTGCTCTTAAAATTTCTGACTGTATTTAAAAGTACCACCTTCCTTCTCTTTCCATGTGGCCAAAAATGCAAACTGGACTATCCAGACTAGACACTAATTTCATTTTAAATCTGCTGCAGAGCACTTGCATTGTTTTTATACATTAGTCATGCATATCCACACACCTTACACATGAAAGGGGAGCTGCTGGTACTCATGGCACCCTTGGCTAGAGTGTTATGTTCACAGCACCATTTTTGCAGTATATTCATGGGGTCAATCCAGATCCAAGCAGCTGAATTATTACAAGGGCATACATTTAAAGGAGTGTGTGGAGTTACAGTTACCATGAACTGAGCTCTGGTCTTTCCCTGAAACTGATATGGCAATAAGTTTCGGAGGGTGATGTGAGATTGATGCAAAGATACCCTTTGGGAAGGTTTCGCCTTTGACACTTCACTCAAAAGAAAGGACTGAAAAAGGGAACCTCATGAGAGTCCAAACACCATTTAGAAAACTCTTAGGAGTAATCAAGGAGTTTGCCTCTTCAGGTAACGCTGTCTCAGCTGTTCTTTAATGCCTCTGTGCGCTTGCTGTCCAGGCTTCTGCCAAAGGGCAAATCTGGGGAAACAGGATATCTTATAGCACTGCTAGATTTGTAACTTGAGGCTGTCTTCATGGTTTTGGGTCAGGTTTATGGTAGCTGTAAATGACAACCTTAGCAAAGATACTTTAGGCATCAAGGCGCCAGTTACCTGATCATGATAGAGTGGATTTCTGCCCTGAATTTCTGGGTGCTTTTAACAAAGGAGTAATCTGAGATTTTTCAGTGAAACCATTTTGTTGCTGCTATTGTCTGAATATACATTGAAGAGTAAACACCCAAGATGAAATATCTGGTCTGAAATCCTCTATATCTGAGTAGCCAGCCAGCTAATACCAACAAAACTGTCTTTGTAGGTACAGAGGGATGAAGCCTGCTAAATGACTCTCCAGAACCTCCTGGTAGCAGTCACTCTACACCTGTTTGTTCATGATCATGATGTCTCAAGCATGAGAGGAAATGGCCCTAAGTTGCACCAACAGAGATTCAGGTTAGATATTACAAAAGTATATTCCCCTGAAAGAGTGGTTAGGCATTCGGATAAGTTACACAAGGAGGTGGTGGAGCTGCCATCTCTGGAAGTGTTCAGGAGGTCTGGATGTGGCACTTGGGGATATGGTTTGGGCTGACCATGGTGGTCCTCGGCTAATAGCTGGACTGGATGACCCTGAGGGTCTCTTCCAACCTTGATGATTCTCTGACTTGTTTCAAACCCAAGCTCTATCAAGGTCTGTTAAATGCAAATCCTGTTTTCAATGTTTTCTCTCCTTCATCTGCCAACAAAATGAGATGTTTACATGGAACTGGCAGTTAGCAAAAAGTCATCTCCATTTACCTGCTAAGGAGACAGAGGGAACACTGGAAACAAAGGTCTGAGGTGCTAGCAGGAGTTATTTTTTTAAAGATGTGATCAAAATGTTGAACTGGAAAATAAAATACAGATTTGGAACATGCTTCTCATTAAAAATGATATTAGATAATTTGTAAGTTTATTTCACAAAACATTTTTCTAATTATTTTGAATTTTCTACATTTTTGTATCTTGTTTCCTTCATATTGTTTTTGTCACTTAGTGTAATAGGGCAATTGTTACCAAAAGCATGGGAGCTTATTTTCCATCCTTTCCCTTTTTCCCTTTTGTGGTTTTTTTTCTTAGTTATTCTCTTTATTTTAGTTTTCTTCTTCTGGAACTTTCTCAAATAATTGAGAATTATTTTAAGGCTTTTGTATTTTGGGAAAGGGTGTAGGGTGGTAAGGGGGAGTAGTAGTTTTATACCACTCAATTCTTATACCTTTTAAAATTAGTTTTTATTTTCTTTATTTTTCCCTATTATCTTATATTTGGTGGGAATTTTAATGCTAAGAAAATATTCAAAATCTTTAATTGGCCTAAAAAGAGAAGAAGGAAGGATGAATCCCCAAAACTCATTTGCTGCATTCAGTCAGCAAAAAGAAATAAGGGGGATAGAGAAAAAATTAAAAGTCAACAGCCTTTCTGAAAGAAATTTGAGTACTTTGGTGAAAGTGAAATGGTTTCATGTATACAGTATTTTCTTGAATTTTTTGTTTTAAACATTTATATTTTTTTATTTATATATCTATTGCTCTAAGGTTTAATCTATATATAGTATTTTTCTTGACTGTGCTAGTTACAGGTCTAATTTAAAATTAATATGAAATGTTAAAATTTGTAATGGTAGATTCCAAGTCAGAAGCTGCTTACAGCAGCACAAAAATGTACTTCATCTGACAGCCTCTTACACAACTGTGCCTGATCTAAGGCTCTACTGGTATGTTTAAAACTGCACAAGTTTATGTTGTGAAATAAATCTTGTGTTAGACATGCTCTGAATGTTCCCATGGTGTGAGCACACAAAATGCTTCTGCATAGCTTAGCACTTAGGTACACACCTGGTCTGTTATTGATGTCTAATCTCCATAAACAATTTTGCCTAATTATGATCTAATCTTAACCTATCTAATCTTAAATTATATTTGATTTCCTTTAAACCTCTTTTTCTATATATTATTTCAAAGCTCTGTTTCTCATATCACAGGCTTTCTTGTGGATTAATTAGGGTAGAAAACTGCCATGCATATTGTAGTGACTGTGGCTATAAATACTTTGTGCTTTTGCTTAAATGTCACTATACTTAACCAAATGAGATTAATGCTATAACTCTTTCAATGTGCAATACATTTTAGTTAATACAGGTACTTTAAGCATTAATACAGATATTTTTCACACAACAAAAGTAGTTCATGATCCTTTTTAAGGTAGTCTGCTAGTCCAGAAATACATGCTAAGACTAATCGATATCCTCTGCCTGGCACTAACAGATGCACTGCTGACATGTTGTCTTACTGTTTGTTTATTTGTCTTCCTGCCGTCTTGTCTCCCATAGTCTTGCTTCTAAGCTTTTTCCCATCATCACAGAGAAGTTAGGATTGGAAAGGACCTCTGGAGATCATCTAGTCCAACCCCCATGCCAAGGTACCCCCATATCGATTTTTGGTACAGGTTACTGCTTTTTCACTGCCTGTATCTGTCACAAGGACCCTCCTAGGTGCTATTGCAGTGCTAATACAGTAACAACTAAAGTGTACAATTATTTGGAGCTAATATTTGTATTACCTCCCAATACTAATTAGAAACCAGTCAGATGCTGTTAATTCTAGTTATCTTTTGTGGAAGTAGATACCTGTAATGCATCTATTTAAGTCAATGCTCTGGAGAGGGTATTAGTAAAGACATAGCTGTCCTCATGCTGAACTCTGTATCTTTGAGAAGAAAAATCACTTGTGTTTGCTAGAGGGGGTAGATTGCATCATTTTTGTTATCTATTATTTTGTTTGGTAAAACCAGTCAAGAACTTCCAACACTGAAAGAGGGGAAAAAGTTTTTCATGAGAAATAAATCTGTTGATTTTTTCTGGTTGGTTTTATTAATGGCTTTAATGGAGGTTCATAGTAAACACTGTGTTATATTTTTACTGCCTAGCATCAAGAAAAGTTGGTTATTTGAGATCTGATCACTATTTGCATAGGAAATTCTCATGGTTTGTGAAGAATTCACTGTCCTTCAAAAAGCAAGGTGAAAGCTTGACAGCATACTAGTTCTACAAATGTCTTTAAGAAGGATTCAGATAGACACAAAGATAATGAGAAAAAGCTAGGTCACATAAGAGGGAATGTGTGGAACAAGGACAGAGAGAGAGAAAGAGCAGGTCAAGGGAGGTTATCCTTCACCTCTACTCATCTCTGGTGAGGTCACACCAGAGAACAGTTCTGGGCTCCCTAGTGCAAGGGAAACCTAGAGCTGTTGAACAGTGTCCAACAAAGGGCCAGGAAGATGACTGAGGGAGTAGACCATCTCTTCTATAAGGAAAGGCCAAGAGAGATGGGATTGTTCAGCCTGCAGAAGACGTGGCTCAGAGAGGGATCTCATCAATGTATATAAATATCTGAATGGTGGTTGTAAAGAAGATATTGGAGATAATTTGGGGATACACAAAAGCCATTTGGACATAGTCCCTATTAAGCTTCTCTAGGTGATCCTACTTGAGCAGGGAGGTTGGATGTAGTTACTTCTAAAGGTCCTTTCCAAACTCAACCATTCTGTGATTCAGTGTAGAGGAAAAGTGCATGAGGGTGGAAAAGGGGCTTATTGAGCAAGTCTGAGACATGGAGAACATTATACATGGAGCAAGCTAACAGGCAGTCCTGGAGGGAAAGGACATGAGGGAAAGTCAGAGGTGCAGAAAGCGCTCCCACAATTTTTTTATCGTCTCAGCCCCTCAATACCACCAACCTCCGTGCCTGTGATGGTGCCTATCAGGTGGACAGTTTCTCTATCTCAGGAGCTGGACCTTCCCTAGGAATGTCCTTCCCTCAATGTATATATCCAGGGAGCAAGGGAGCAATGCATTGGTTCCAAGTGCTCCTGAAGTGGTGAAGTAAGGTCAAACAGTGCTTGACTTTCTGGTTAGAACGGTTGTGCAGCGGGACACCAAAGAGCCAGCAGCTGCAGGTATGTAAGTCACCTGCAGATGAGCAATGCTAGAGTTTAGGAATCACAGTGATAAAGTCTTGTAGATAATCAGAGATGGGACTACGCCTAATGGAGGAGAGAAAACAGGACGTACTGCTGCCGACAGTGTTGCTCCACCTGAAGGTTCCTGTTGAACAGGAAATCTCCAAGTCCCATATGTGCTGTATGCAACAAAAGAGTGTGCAAAAGGGAGTAAGAAGGGGAATGTCGCAAAAATACTCAGCAGAACTCATAGAAAGTGCAGTAGGAAGTATATATATGTGTGTGTGTGTGTGTGTGTGTGTGTGTGTATACAGGAATGCACACATACCTATATTCTGTACAGCAAATACCAAGAGATCTTAAGCAAAACTGAGCAACAGTGGGCAATATGGGTGTGTCTATATACAAACTTTTGTTTCAAGATGCAGGAGAGCAGAGTATCCAGAACACAATTTTAACTGTGAGCACCATAAGGCAGAAACTGCATTGGTAAGAGCTGCATAGACTCTCTGTGTATTCCCTCTCTCCTGGACTTCAAAAACAGTAGAAGTGCAGCAAGCTGACAATGGTACCACATATTAGTTACACTAGTTACCAGTAGGATGTTAGGAGCAAACTGAGAGACCTGTTGGTGACAGCAGGATTCCTCGCTTACAGTCCAGCTTCTATTGTGACAGTGTGGTTTTCCAAATGGCAGTCAAACCACATGTGTGTGATCAGCATCTTCACTATTGTCTCTGCATTTGTATTGTGGTCTAATCTGTCTTGCCAGATCAGATACTGGTTTCACAAATGGCTGTGTATCACATATAGAATGAGTGGTGAGAGACGAGTGAACTTCTTATCCTCCAGCATATCTTTAAAAGTCTACTTTCTCCTGGGAATGCTTGCTGATTTTCTGTTTGTTCAGGCCAGCTCATTCACTAAGCCTCTGCTG
Source organism: Monarcha castaneiventris obscurior (assembly GCA_026261815.1). Classification (NCBI taxonomy): domain Eukaryota; kingdom Metazoa; phylum Chordata; class Aves; order Passeriformes; family Monarchidae; genus Monarcha; species Monarcha castaneiventris. The sequence continues at coordinate 15,018,363 of JAMPIT010000894.1, forward strand.
TACTTCTTTATCACCTGTAGTTTCATGTTCTTGCATCAAATCACTATAGAAAACCTCTTTTTCACTAATGAAGACTGTTGTACCTCTGTGCTGGAGCCAAGTATCATCCTTTCACCTGATAGTGGCAGGATGTAGCTGCATCTCCTTTCATCCTCTGGGAAGAAAAGGGGCATTCAGTACATGTTAAGATGTTGGGAAAGTGACCAAATACCTTCTTCTACTGAAGGAAAGAACTGAGAACAGGGCAAAAAGGAAATGCTTCCATTGAAACTGCCTTAGAGATCATCTTTCTTCCTGCTGTTTCCCAGTGCAGCTCTCCACATAGGCAGCAAGATATGCTGAGTTTCTGCTATCCTTACAGCTAGAGAAGATGTGAAACATTATGATAAATAGGGCAAAGTAACATACAAAGAATACTTTACAAACTGCAAATAGATTAATCTTTAATTGTTCTCATGCACAGATGAACCTCTGGTGCAGAGTTTATATTCAGTTAGTTCATTTTCCTTGGTAGACTGAGGGTATTCAGTAGATTATTTATTTTTCAGTAGGTGCATGCAAAATATTGTGCATAAATATTAATTTTGTGCATGGTGGTTAGCTCAGAAGGTCTGTTTGCTTAAATAATTTTGGTGTGTCCAAGATAAACATCAGTTGGTGATGGCAGTTATTTGGTGCTCTGATAACTGCATTGTGCTTCACTTGTGACAGACATAGCTCTTATCACCAGACTTGACTTGTTTCATGGCTTTTGATGATAATATCAGAGGTGGAGATGCTGAGAATTGCAAGCTTTTCAAGTGGTGTTGCCTGATGCATTTGATGCAAGATTTCAACCTACATGAAAATAACCCTTTAACAACATTTATTGGCTTTCCCCCACTCCCACCCCCATATCATGACATATTTTGCAGTCAATTGTTACAGCACTAAACAGAAAAGGTTAAACGTTTGGAAGCCAGTGACAGCAAGACTTTGATTTTTTTCTTAAATCTCTGAATGTTTTTGCTATTTGAAAGACCAAAGAAAGAAAGATCAAATTACAGAGCTACAGGTAATATGTAAGGATTGTGAAAAATGGCACCCACGGGGATAATTCTTATTATTAGCAGCAGCCTGGACAAGGCACACATTGCTTGCTTGCAGCTTCCAGTTTGCTGTTCTCTGGTAGAGCAGAGGCAGATGGGACTTGGTGGACAGCTTTTCTGACATTGTGGCAGATGAGAAGATCCTAACCATCCTAGAGGATCACTCTAGCCACAAGAGATAATCAGAAGTTGTTTAATGGCTTTAGGTGTTTTTTTTCCTTGAACTTCAACAGTCTAAGGCATAAGACAAAATGTATCCTTTTGTTGTAGCCATAATGGCACTCCTGGGATTTGACAGGTTTTCATGGGTATGCCCATGATGGATGAGTTAGGAAATAGGACATGTCAGCCACTTGTGTGCACCTGTGCCTTCCCTGGGCAGATGTACAGCTCCTGTGTGTGCCACATCAAGGTTTCTGAGCAAAGTCATTCTAAATGGGAGGCTTGCACATAGCTGAAAGTGAATGGGCAGTCCTGAGTTAGTTTGTTTGTGACACTGAGAAAAGGACCCTGCAGAGAAAACAGTTTTTTTGCAGTAGCATAGTATCATGACCTTCCTTGTCACCTGTGTGATCATGCATACACCAAGGATGAGGATAGTGTATGAAGGGATGACAGCACAACTGGCAGTATTACTCCCTAATGCAGACTGCATCCTTTGTATTGGTGAGAAATTCAGAACTGAATCACTCCCATTCTCTTCAAACTTTTGCAGTATTCCTTATTTGTAGTAGTTGTTACATCCTATGTAAGATTGGCAGAGACTCCCTTCAGGAGATAGCACAGTGACAATACAGCACTGTTGCCATGGAGTATAGTGCTTACAGAGACTGTGGTGCCCTAAGCAGATGATTAATTTGATTTGTATTTGCTATAGAGCAATTAGCTATATATAGCTGATTTGACGCAATCAGCTTTGTAAGTAAAGAGCCTGCTTTCTTAAAAGTGATAAGACTTGTTAGCTGTTGGTTGTTTGGTCTCTTAACCACCTAAGAAAAAATGTACATGAAAAATGAAGGACTTCCCTGGCATTGATGGTCACTGGTAGGCTATGGTTAACAAAACAGGAATGATGAATCTGTTCTCTGCAAGTTTCCAAGCACATGATAGGATTGGTGTGTATCCTGAATGATGAATGGTTCCTTAACAGCTCTAACTCAGTATCTGTACAATGTGTACAACACACCATAGTCGGGCTGTAGATCCCTGTGTGTTGTGCCTCTGTCTATGAAAGGCTAAAATAACTGAACCTTGCCCTGCTGTTTAGATACTGTTTCTTATAGATCTCATGTAGTGGCTGCCAGTTGCTGAGTGAAGATGCCAGTTCTTTCTGTTCATTTCCTATGTTCCTTCCAGCTCTGGATGGAGTTACTGCTGTCATAAGACCAATCATTTTGTGCATAAATAATATTTTCATTCCAACCAGTGAAACAGAAATGGATGCTTTCTTGGAATCATAGATGCCTTCATTTTGTTGGTAGCCCCATCACCATTAAGAGCAACCTGGGCTTGGCCAATTATGACATAGTCATTCGGCCTGAATTAATTAACAAAAGTATTTGAAGTCTGGGGGTGGGGGGGAAGTACTACATAAATTTTAACAGTTACTGTTCTGAGGGAAGAGCTCCTGCAGCAGCATTTAATTTGCATTTATTAGTATTATAGTGGTGATTGCTGTTTATCATTTGCCTAGAATTTGCACAAAGCACTTGTCAAAAGAGGTGTAAAATATCTGACCCAGTGAATCTGTAACCTAATTTTAGGCAGGTTCTCGAATTAGAAAAACAAGAAGTCAAAGGATTGCAAATGTGAAGCTCATTATAGTAAGACCATGTATTAAACAAGCTTTGTCTTAAGTAGATGGAAAATGTAAGAAAGATCTAAGAAAATAGTGCTATGTAGGACAAGGGTATTATGACATCCCATCTACATGCACATGGAAAACAGTAGAAGTGTAATATATGAAATAAAAAAATATTTTGCAAACCACAGAGGAGAAAGGGCACAGAAATCAGGGTCCTTTTAGAAATCCATTGTAGCAGTGTAAGAACTCACATCCATGTTTTCTTTGACTGTCCTTCACCCACTATCAAGCCTAAGTGAGGATGGAATTCTTACTGATGTTTGGCAGAGAAGGTGATAATCACAATAGTGACCTGTAATATTCTTTATCAACAAGCAGGTAGGAATGAATCACAAAGACGCTTGCTCATCTGGATGTTGTTACTGCTTTCGAGTGCTTAAGGATGCCATCTGGCAATATTGGTCTCAGCAATTTCCCTTTCTATCTTCACTGAAATCAGACACGGTTCTTGTGCTGTATGTATTTAACATACTAGCTCAAAATAGTTTCTCCTTGGGCCTTGCATCTTTTACTGTGTAGTGGTATCTCATCACTAATTGGTTTTGACATCATTAATCACCAATACAAACAAAAAACCTGTGCCTAGGAACTTTTAGTTTATTAGAGAAAAGAAGAAAGATGAACGTAGGCAGGTTGATGAGCAGCAGAGGCAGCAATGAGACTCTACTGACCAGTGTGAGTGGCACTGTTCTCACAGAGTGAACATTGCAACCTTATGAACAGAGTAATCTCTCTTCTCCACCATGGAAGCATCATACCAAAGGAAAATTTAAAGATTTAAAAAAGAATAATTAAATAAGAGAATTATTTATGTTGAAAAAGATCCTTAAAATCAAATCCAACCACTAAACTGACATTGTCAAGTCTACCACTAAACCATGTCCCCAAGAGCCACATCCACACATCTTTTAAATACCTCCAGGGATGGTGACTCAACCACTTTCATGGGCAGCCTGCTCCAATGCTTGACAACCCTCTCAGTGAAGAAATTTTTCCTAATATCCAATACGCATGTCCTTCGGAGCAACTTGAGACCATTTTCTCCTGACTTATCGCTTCATATTTGGGAGAAGAGGCCAACCTTCACCTGGCTATAGCCTCCTTTCAAGTGGTTATAGAGAGGGATAAAGGGTACCTTGAAACCAGATGGTGTAAATATTAACAACTGAGGCGAAGAAGGCACTGAGTATCTCAGCTTTTTCCTCAATCCTATATTTTCCCCCACATCCAATAAAGGACAGAGATTCTCCTTAGCCTTTCGTTGCTAAGGTATTTATAGAATAATTTTTCATTTTCTTTATGGCTAAATGGCTGTGTTGATTAGAGGTAAGCCCTCAAAACATTGGTGCTAAGATGGGAGAATACATGAAAGTGCTTGTTTGAAAGTATAACATGGGAATAATGGGGCAAGAGTTGTCCTTTGACACCAGATGAGAGACTTAGGGACTAGAAAGACTAGACAGGCTCTGAAGAGAAGATAAAGAGCTGCAGTTCAGCAGGCTAATGAACTATGGAGATGTCCTGCATTGCACAAGTCTGACTGAAGACACAAAATTGAAGGGCGATGCATTGACTAGATTCCTCAAAGATTTGTTTAGTGAAAGACCAAGTGGTTGTGACCTCAGCTATCAGTTTGGTGAGTAGCCCAAAAGGAGTTGCTCAACCGGACTTAGTTACAGGATGTTGTTTTTGAGGCATGTATTGAAGGAAAATTTAAGGAGGTCAGAAAAGAAACAGAGCAAGTCCTAGAAATCCAAGGAGAAAAAACTGTCTTTCTCCTCAAGTCTTGAGATGTTGTATGCCTTATATTTTACTTAGTTTGTAATTATTTGAGGCTAAGTTCCTGCAGCCATGCAGAACATCACTCCTGCCCAAGCTTCCTGTTCATTACTAATGTCACTCTATCCAGCTTCTGAACACTATTTCCTTCCTTGAAGGCCTGGTTTCCTTTGTTCTGGTCTGCATTTCATGCAGAGTAGTTATTCAGTTGTTTTCTTTAGCCTTCATCCAACTAATTGTGCCAGAGGTCTTTGAATAGGTTATCATTAAAGTTATAACAACTCATTATTGTGCTTTGTCTGGGAGAGATTTGATGCAGCCTTTGTAAACAAATGGTGAATTCCCCATATAATGAGGTCTTCCATGATTCAAGAGTTTTTAACACCTGTGTAACATCAACTAGGATGTATTTGTTGTACACAGATTCCCTCTCTCCTTTCCCATATATCACAGGTTACTAATGTATCTCTTGGCTATAGAAGAATTATTAAATATTCTGGTAAAAACATCTTTGGCTGCAAAGAGAAGGAACCACACAAGCAGAGGAGCCCCAGGTAGAAACTATAAAGGTTGTGCTCGAAGAGCTTAAGAATGGAAAGAAGATGGAGTGATACTGATGGAACAAGTTGGTCAAGTGGAACGTTTTCATAATGGGAGTGGTCAAAGCAAGCTCAAGTGAGGGGATTATCTGAGGGAGAGTGAGAAGTTACGCATGGTAGAAGGCAAGTGATGAGGAAGTGTATAATGGAGATCAAGACAGACTGGACGATAAAAGCAGATGGAGATTGGAGCACACAAGAAGAGGAAGCACTGCTTTCCAAGCTGTCCAGGTACACATCGATCTCCACCCAAGTCCTATAGGTCTGGAGTTATCACTGGAGTTATCAGTGAGAATCATGCCGTCCTGTGGTCCTTTGTGTTAGGAGGCATATGACATACTTCTGCTGTAACCATAATGCCAACAGGCAAGTTAGGGACATTTGCTACATCAGATGGTATCTTTGGGCCTCATGTTGTTTGTGCCTTACATGGCTTTAACTCCTTTGAAGTCGGCATTGGCACATATTTTAGCCATTTGTTTCTGTTGTGGGCTTTATCTTGCGGCTTGACCTCTTTTCATGCTCCTTGGGCTGTGCCTTCCCCCATGACAAGGGTGTGGGCAGGCCTGTTAACTTCTGCCATAAACACATTCCTTCAGGGTGGTACTGAGGATGAAGCAAGAGGTTAATAGGAACTTCTTCAAATAGTTACAGAGTTTTGTACGGCAGGATGTACACTGTGCTCTCGTATCCTATCCTGCCTTACTGGCCCTACATGCCTCACTTAAGTAAATCTCTATCCAGTCACTGATGTGGGTGGGTCCGTCACTCCGGCATTGGGAGGCAGTTAGAGCCAAGCCTTATATGTAGGGATTGCCTGTCTAACTGTAGACTAACTTGGCTCTGTGCTCATTGCTTTATGCCCTTGTATTGACACAGAGAAGATGACTGTAGCTTTGTTGAGGTCATGGAAGGTGTTGTTCTCTTTGGCCTTCCATACTACGGATCTCTGCGTAGTTCAAAGTGGTTATTTTGCACTGCATTGTTGCATCATTATGTTTCCTGAATGACCAGACATTTGTTTGCTTTTCAAGTCACAAAATGAGAGAGTTCTTGGAGCACAAAAAACTAATCAGCATGAAAAAAAATTCAAGGTAGCCGGTGAAGGTAGTGATGTAGTTAGTCAGCCAGTTTAAGACTGTGTGGGCTGGAAGATTCAGGCATTCAAATAAATACTCTTTTACTTTTCTGCTAATCCCTATCTGCTCCCTCTTACTTTTTTCCCCTGACTTCCTCTTCCTTTGAGCTACTAATTGGTGTAATGCTCTACAGGGTATGCCTTTGATCTGAGACACATACCTTAAGCAAGAAGAGTAGCTAAAACATAGTAAGAAAGACATCGCTCCAAAACCATGTGGAGAGGTTTCTTTCTATGATTCTACTCTATTGTCTACCTAAAAATATCCTTTAAAATTTAAGATAATTCCTGCAACACTTACTGAGATGAGGTAATTGATGTTCCAAGGGTAAAAGCTATTTAAAGAATCATGCTGTCAAAAGCCTGGCCACTGGATTTTGATCTTTAAATCTGATCTGTTTTTATAACTAAATATCAACTAAATATAACTTGTACTGTGTGCATCAGCAAAACATGGCTGCAGGTAAACTCAAGTGCAAAATGAGTTTAGTCCATAGATGCATGAATATCTATGGTGATAAACATACTAATTTTGTCCATGACAATATTAATTTGGTAACCTTTCACTTACAAATACAACTATGTTTGGAAAACAGAGCTGTTTTTAGAACCATGAGATTTAGTATAAAAACATAGACCTCAAATCCCAAGCAAATAAAAGGTACTCTCTCATTTATATGTGCTGACTCATTTATATTATAAATATATGTATAAATCATAAGAAAAATAAAATATAGCTTGCCTAGTTAACAGAGTTCCAGTATCATAAACTTGGTTTACTACAGAGGGTAGTGCTTGGCCGTTCAGGATATAACTTTGTTTCCTTTTTTGCGGGGGGGAGACCATCAAGGGCCCCATATATGTCAGTGCTCTTTCATGCTAGGGACTTCTGAGTCCACAACTGTTTAGAAATCTAACATTTATTTTTGAAAATCAGAATGTGGATTTCGAGTTGAAAATATTAAAATAGGTTTTCAATTTTACAAGAATGGAAGAGAATATATCGTTATAAGTTAGTTATAAGTAGCTGTCTGCCTAGAGCTAAATTTTCACTTATGGCTTCTAATTTTCACTTATTAGCAAATGAAGTGTCTTGCACTTTCTATAAACATTTCATTTTGTCATTCATCAGATACAGTTTCCTTGTTTTCCTTGAAGAGGAAAAGAACATCCATCTCCAGGCAACCCAAAGGACCCAATGAACAAATTACCATGAAGCAAGTGAGGGTGTGGATTTACAGCATGTTACCTGCTCCACCCGATGGCTTCTCTTTATGGTGTATGTAAGGTCTTTGCCACCCATCTGTTGGGGTGCGAACGGCATTATCCTCAGTGGGGCTGGGATTACTTGGGCATCCAAGAGAAGTTGCTGCTATGCACTGCAATTTCACAATCTGCGTTATCTCTTAGCAACTTGTTTGTGTGGTATACATTTGCCATAGGTTGCACACAAAGAGAAAGGGAGTTTAGAAGGGTATTACTGACAACCCAGTACTCAGTATCATCTTAGCAAGAGCCAAAGCATATTTGCATTTGCATGTAGTGTAGCATATTTGTTATTGTGAAACTCCCTTGTGGGGTGAAATGTCCACAAGGAGAATTTTAGGAAGAGATTTTAGACAAATAGTATTTTATATTGACGTTTTACTGAAATATTTTTCTACATGTATTAGAGACATTGAGTTATTCAGTTATGGCAAGAAGACAAGGAATGCAGTTATTATTACACTTCACGAATTAATGAGAGATTTGGAGAAACTTCTCCATCTAAAACAGAGGTTGATTTTTTATCATCTTCCACAAAATTCGGCATTAGATTTTAAGAAAGAAATTAACAGGACTATGAACAGTTTTAAGTTCTTTTGTATAGATAAAAAACTGACTGTATGAATTAGCTAACATATTTAACTCCATTTTTCAAAAACCCTTGTTTTCTCTATTTCTCCCCTCCTTCTTTTACCTTATTTTTCTGTTGTTCACTCTAATGTGTTGCCACTCAGCTTTTCAATGGTTTCACTTTGTTGCCCCTTAGCATATATTTATTATACTTGCCCGATATTATTTTGTTTGTGAAACAGGACAGCAGAAATTATATAATATAATAAAAGAAATCCAATCAAATCCATTGTTAGTGCTGAAATATCTGTAACTGTGGCTTAATCCTTAAACCCTATCATCTGTGAGTATCTAATTACTGAACTGTATTTGTAACTTCAGATTTCCTTTCTCTTTTATTTTTTCTCATTTACTCCTGAAAAATAGACAGAAAAATATCATTTAAAATATTTTCATATTTGTGAATCCATTTCCACTTCAGTTTTCAGGGAATGGGGTTTTGAAAATGTTTATGCATATATAAATAGCACTTCTTTGCTTCTAATGGCTCAAATTGGTTACAAGACTGCATATATGCTGATGAAAAATTTCTTTGTATGATAAATACCTTTGAAAATCTGACATATTAAACTTCATTCACATTTGAAAATGGGACATCGGCTCTGAAAACATTATTGCATTCTTGCATTATACCTTCCCATCAACATTTTTCATGTTGAGCCAAGCTGCAGAGACTGCTGACAATGGTTGCTTTATCTGGAGAATGTGTTTTTTGGCAAGCTCAGGTTTTCTTCTAAAAAAGTGCAAAAATTGGAAGGGGTTTTTTAGAGGAAGTATGAAGGGAATCCATTTAAGCTTCCAAAACCATTGGATAAGTACCTTAAAACTGGCAGAGGACAAGAACAAAACGTGTATTTCAATGTTTGGAGTTATTTAGAAACGCATATTAATAATGAAATTACGTGAAGAATAGCACTGCCTTACCTTTTTTGATGTAATATACAGCCAATTTTTTCAAGGAGCCTGTAAAAATTAATCAAGTAATCTTGGAACTGATCTCACCGCAAAAACAGGAGCTGCCATCTGCTTTTTTTCTGTGTTGCACTGGAGTATGGGACCTGCTTCATTGGAATCTGTCATATTTATATTTGTATGAGTGACCATTGTTACCCTGCAATAAATGAAAGGTAAGCTGCACCAAAATGAAAGAAAAGGAAAGTAGTGCATTTTTACTGCAGGACTTGAGCATATATACTTATCAGAGATTATCAGAGAGTATCTGATGCCTACAAACTTCCTGCCTTGCTTATCTTGCAGTAAGCTGTTCTAATTCCCATAGGCTCAGGAAACTATTGCAATGGGCAAAACTGTGAATAAACTTGTGCTACATTATGGAAAATCCCAGAGATTGCAACTTGATTCCCTTGAAAGGCCTTGAGAACTGTAACAATTGGTGTTTTCACTGCTGACTTCAACTTGGTTTTGATTTTGTCCTTCAGCAGCAAAAGTAGGTGATGCAGCCTCACAGGCTTTGAGGCTGTGAAACCTGAGGCAAATGTAAAATCTCAACATGATTTTGGCATCCCACAAACCATTTGTCATCCCGCAGTTTGCCCTGCAGACAGTCAGGCAGCCAGGGGGAGTGCAGGAGGAGCTGCAGGAGGGACCCAGTCCAGAGCATGCTGAAATCAGGGATGAGGGACGGCACTTACTGTCATCAAGTTGCTTGAATGAGAACGTCTCCAGGAAGCAGCAGCCACCACCAGAAGAGTCCAAAATGCAATTTTCTTTATTTCTTTTTCTGTTCTGCATTTGCCAAAGCTCCTCCTGCTTTAGTAGCTGTTGAAGTGTCTCTTCACTTAACAGCTCTTGAGCAACTGTTACATTTTTCCTTTCCTTTCCTTTCAATGGGCCACAGCCCATTATTAAGCAACTTTTAAAATGCATACGTACATAGATCTATAATATATACATTCTTCAATGACTGGCTTATACATTGATTGAAATGGAAGAAGGGACACGTGTCTGTGGGAGGTTTCGATCTCATTATGGCCTGAGGAAAACAAATTTACTAGATTTTCTTACTGTTTTCTTTCTCTAGAAGGTATGTCTCTCCCCTTCTGACATTTCAGAATTTTTCCTAGCCCATTCACCTTTCTGGTATTCCCACATATTCCCATGTGCTCAGGAACACACTTGGTACACAGAGGAGGTGACAGAGGAAGGTGCCCAGCAAGACAATGTGGTGCCTATGCATAGATCCGAAATACTGTTTGTGGAGCAATGGATATGTCCAGAGTGAGGATACTGAATCCTCCTCCCAGCAGTGTGGTGGGAAGCACAGCAGCCATGCTGTGATGCTGATCATGTCTCTACTGAGCATCCTAAGTCAGCCAGCTTTACCCATGCCCAGCTTTACCAATGCAGTTATAATCTCTCTGCTTCCAAACAGGTTTAAAGGCATATTTAATCTACGAAGATATTCATAGATAACTGTAAAAAATAAAAGCATCTGTGAAATAATTGAGCTGAATCATTTGGGATGTACATCATCTAGTGTTTGTTACATGGCAATTATGATGAAGGCAATTCCCTTTTCATTTAGTTCCACATTTGTTACTCACATTACTTCTTTGGTGTTACACCCCACATTTTCTGTGTCCACTGAGTTGGACTATCGTAAGTACAATTTTCATCACTAGACCTATTCTTCCCCCCTCAGACATATTAGCGATGCTGCAAACAGAATCAGTCACCCAGAAAGAGTTTACTAGTTACCTGACTAACCAAGTTCAGTGCACCTCTGAGGCCCTTTGTCTTCTGGATATGTAGCTCCCTCTTCCAATATCGTTACTATTTATTACTATTGTTTATTGTCCTAGAGCTCATTTTCTTTGCTACTGTCAACATTTCCTAACAGAAACATTTTCAGGCAGAGCAGCAAATGCTATACCATTTTTCTTTTTCTTTCAGAATTTGGAGATGTTGTTTAAACCTCAGCATATATGTGTGTCCTTGGATGATGATCTCCATGTACCACTGAACATGTGCTAATTATGATCATTAATTTCTAAATGTGATTTTCATCATGATCATGAAGTGAGGGATGTACTCAATATCCCAAATAAACAATTTAATTTCTTTAGAGGACTAATGTTTCCTTGTTCATAGCGTAAAGACATTAAAGGCATTCAGATTGTCTGTTTTCTGCTAAATTAAGTATCTGCACCTGATAAATCCCATTATGCTCATTTGCTTGCTGATTGCTAAACAGTGCAAAGTCCAGATAAGAATTAAATTTTTCAGCCTGTCAGAGCTGATATAAGGGAGGTCAGTCTTCTGACTACACTGGCAAATAGTTGAAAAAGCATAGCTGGAAACAGCATAACTACTGATACAGTTAGTGTAATGGACCAGTAGCACAACCACATGTGTCGCTGTAATATTTCACCCTATTTCGCATGAGTGACAATAATACTTTGGAAAAAAACCCACATTATTTTTCCAACCAGCATGATTAAATGTTCAACTGCAACTTTCCAAAAGGAAGAAGTTGATTCCTGTGAAGTGTACAGTGGGCCTTGCTAAGACGTATTTAAGTCCAAAGTATGTCCTATCGAGAGGTCAACTCTCAGATATAATCTGCATTCCATGGAGTGTTTCACTCAAGGACACATACTCAAGGTTTGCTCAGTTGTTTTGTTTCATTTCCCTTTCCAGTGAGTTCATTGCCCTGAGACTTGAGATCAAGGGTATAGCATATTTTTACAGACCCTGCTTTCAGGAAGGAATACACTTTTTTTCCTCAATTTATTTATCTGTACATGTAATTCACATATTTCCTCCCTGTGCATCAGTTTGTTGAATTTCACTTGTGTGATTTCCACCCCCCAAAGTTTTTTAGTTGCAGTTTTAGAGTTTTAATCATCAAACGGATCTATGCACCAGGATCCAATTTACAACAAGCAATGGCGTCTCTGTTTTCTAATTATCAGTAATTCATCTCCTGGTGCAACACCAGTGCTTCTATGAAAAAAATCTTTTGCATTAGAAGTCAGAAAGGATGAGGACCTTACTATGCTAGTACAACTGCTGTGGTTTGTAAATTCTTCCAAAGTTGTATAATCAATTACATTTCTGCTTCCTTCTTCATATTGTAAGGTCTGCATTGCCCCAGGCTGGTTGTCACACAAGGCACCATGAGTTAGATTTGCTTACTTCCCAGAGTATGTTTACTCTGTGTAAAACAGCTGTTTGTGGGGATTTCTAAGGGAGCAAGCAGCACGCTGTGTAGAGCTCAGTCGTCACATTTGAGCAGTAGCACAGCCACATCATCATAATTAGCCTGAAGTCTAGAGGCCTGCACCTCTCAGCATTTCACTGCCTCAGTTGTCTCACTTTCAATTCTGGCATCACAAAGTGATCTATTGCACAACATAGCAATCTAGGGTTAATTCCCAAGTGGGAAAATTTGCATTTCAGCCCTACTTTCTCACAGCTGCTTTCTTAGTTTTATTTTCCCTTTGATCCCACAGTAAAAAGTCTCCTTTTCATGTTTCAGTCCTACATGGAAAGCAGTACTTGCTTTGTGAGACACAGCTTCTTAATTGCCCTCATCAGCTGGTAATCTCTGAGGTGTCACTGTATGGAACTACATCTAGTAGAAGTAGTTCCAGAAAGTATGATGCTGAAGTCCAGATTAATCTCTCATGTTTCCCACCTGCCCCCGTGGCAAGTGCTAATGGATCAAACAACTCCAAGTACACTGCATGAGCAATAGTTGGCAACCAAATTCTTACACCTGTTTCCAAAGTAATTAGATAATTGATACTTAATGGTATTCAGATAACTCAACATTTAACCAAACTCTTCAGTACTAGATCTTGTCCCTCACAAAAAAGGGGAACTCTTATGATGACTGTCATCCTCTTCCTTGGTTTCCGTTTTTTTGTGCTGACAGAGTAATGCTGTAAAGAACATGTTGTCTGCATCCTCTTTAAAAAATAGCTGTTGATGTTTCTCTGACATGAAATGCCTTGAGATTTATTCAGGTGCATGTTTCTAATGTAATTGAAAACTGAAATTGCCACCAGTCTGACTATCTGTGCAGGACAAAAAACTCTAGTTTTGTTTTTTTTTGAGAAAGCCATTCAAAAGGGAAGTCAAACCTGGAGAGAGGAAGTAAGAAAAAGGAATTAAGATATTCTTGGAATGATTGCCTAAGTATGGTTTAATAATTTAATATAGGGACTTTTCTCCTGGTGGTCATCTCACTTTGAATATAGGAGCTTTTCTCTGTAGAGTTTTTGCCTCCGCATTTACTTAAAATGTCAAGAGCTGGAGTAAGGACTGACACTAGAAAGCCAACAGCCGTAGTGTCTGTCTGTGGGACAATGAGATTGTTGAAACTAGGAAGAAAAAATAATACGTGAATTTTCTCAGTAGATATAAATTTAAAAGCTGTAAAATATCACCAAAGGCAAATCAAAGAAATTTTGCAAGAGCAAGCCATTAAAATAGCCAAAGATATGAACTGTGGGACAGTGTTTCACAGACCTCTTGGGAAGAGGAAAATGAAGGGATTTTTTGGGTTTGTTTTTTTTTTTTTTTGTAGCCGGACAGTCATATTTAAACAAAGGATGTGCTGAGGAGAAAAGCAGCTAATATCAGGGGAGAAATAAATCACTGGGCTTTGAGGAGAAGCAACAAGTAAACCAATTCAAACTTAAAGAGAGTGGATTTGGATTAGATATTAGGAAGAAATTCTTTACTGTGAGGGTGGTGAGGCACTGAAACATGTTGCTCAGAAAATTTGTGGATGCCCCATCCCTGAAAGTATTCAAGGCCAGGTTGGATGGGGCTCTGAGCAATCTGGTATAGTGAAAGGTGTCCCTGTCCATGGCAGGAGGCTTGCAACTGATGATCTTTGAGATTTCTTCCAACCCAAACCATTCTATGACTCTATCATTCTATACTGTATGGCTCTGTTGAATCCTCTGCAGAAAAAGAGACAACAGAAGTTAGGTGAGATCCTTCCCTATGTCCTCTTCATGGAAAGAAAGGTGGGGATCTGGGCAGGAGGGAGAAGAGCTGCCAAGCCACAGCAACTTCAGCCCTGTTCCTGAAATAAAGTATTTTGTTTTCTGACAAACAACTGCTGGGTTTGGAAATAGTGACCTAATTCAAGAAAAGCTTTTTGTGGTGTTACCAGAGTGTTGCATGTATTTACATACAAGCATGAACTTCCAGTAGTAGGTGAGGTATCACTAAGTATATCCAGGAAATGCTGAAGAGTAAAGTGTGTTTATTCGTGTATATAGCACAGGTCCTTGAAGAGTGAATATAGGCAAAATGTGACTTTTAATCTGCTGCCTAAGGAGAAGGAAAAGACTGGAAGTTAAGTGAATCATTGACCAGAATTCTGGGGACAACATATTCTCTCTTTTGTTGAGTAATGAAAGAGAGGATAGAGAGCTTGAGAAAGATCTTGGGGAAAAAAAAAGACACTGAAGGAAGAGAAAACTTCATCCTTTGGAGGGTTGGGGGTGGTGTTTGTCAAATATTTGGGTTTATGTTTCCCTATAATTTCTTTTTAAGGGGGCTTAAAATAAGCAAATCTATTCTATTTAACTCAAACACTGTGGGCCTGTGAGAATCTTGCCCAAACAAATGTTGTCAGGGTGAGGCTCTCAGGTGGAGGAATGCTCCAGATAGTTGTGGGAACAGAAATTGTGGACATGCCAGCCAGCTGTAAGCTATCCCAAACTTTAATAGTTTGGTGGATTCTTCAACCTGCTTGTTGTGTAATGTAATAGCAGGTAGGAAATCCTGGGACTAAAAGAATTGTGAAAAGTCCCATAACTAAACGGAGATGTCTCGCAGTGCTTACTATCTCTGTAGGTCATCTCTAACAGTGCTCTACTTAAAAGGCAATGATTTTTGAGATTCCTCAAGACCTGACCTGTATATAAAAGATAATATTTACAGTATTATAAGAAAACAGATGCCCTAAATCAGATTGATCACACCCTACAGTTCACATAGGCTGCACACTCTCCCCTATTATGTTTTCAGGAGAAAGTATTCCTAGGTTCAGAAAAGAACAACTTAATATAAATTTGTTTTCCAGTCCCTGTTGCCTCCCTTTTTAATTATGGTATGAGGAAGTGCTTTAGTTTCAATGAGACAACAAATTAAGAAATTCCTCCATCTCTTTGAAGGTATATACACACCTGGTATCTGTGGTTTAGCACAGGCTAAGAAGAGTCTCTGAGGCCTCGTTTATGCAGTAGAACATCCTACTCGTGCCATCAGTGGTTACTATATATAGCAGAGAGAGGAACCTTGCACAAACAAGCCTCTTTCAACTTCTTGGCCCAAAGCAGATGTATTTACATTAAATTTTGCCAGCTGGGGCTTAAGTACCTATGAACAGTTCAGTGCTAGTAGTGTAAGAGCAGTGGAACCTTTAGAAAAGTCCCCAGTGTAAGCGAGAAAATTCCCTGTTCACTATCCATATCATATCTTCAACACATACAACATAGAAATAATCCAATCTTCAAAGCTCAACAAAATGGCTAAAGTCTTTATAAATCAATATTCTGCTTATAATTACAATATAAGTCCTTGTTTACGGTTGTTGAAGAGTTTTCATCAAATACAGATATTATAGAGCTGGGTCTAGACCTGTTACCCTTTCATTTACCTTCCTGTCATGGCTTGACACTGGAAAGATGAAAGAAAAATTTGGACTTTCTTTAGTATTAGTGTCCAGGGATTCACTTTATTCATGGAAATTGAGACTGTGTTGATTTTCTCTGCTTTCTTTCCAATCATAGGGCAGCTTTCCCATGTTCAGCAGCAGGCTTTCTCCTGCAAGTGTCCCGTGGTGTGGCCTAGGTGTGTTCAAATCTATCTTAGTCATTCATCCGTCACCTTGTCATTAGCATGGCGTCTGTATTTAATTGGGCTTCCTTCCTTCATCAGAATTCAGTTTTTATATACCATGAAAACTGCAGCCCATTATTATAAGCCAGCTCTAAGCAAGATTCTTGGCTCTTATTTATACAAGAAGCAGTGAAAATAATATCTGAAGTACTCCTTCAGGTAAGTGGTGTGTGTGAAGAACACACTATGTATGAATCCGGTATCCTGCCTAAAAACCACCCATTTCTCAAGTTTTACCTCATAAGGAACTTGTTTAAGAGGGGTTTTTTGCAATCTGTTGAGCTCTTTGATAGGTCGTAATCAACCACTTTCACTGGTTGTATCTTTGCCTCACAGAAAATATTGCCAAATTATTTTTGTGGTTAGTATTTCAGTTGTCCTTAGAAACAGCATTGAGATCAGCACTCTATTTGTTTGTAGTAAGGGTTGTTCCCTCCCTGGAAATGGTTGCATTTTGAAAGGAAAATGAGAGAAAATATTACCCTAGTTTTAGAAAGTGAGATGTTGTTCACGGGGATCAGAGGCTCCAAGTTGACCAGAAGCCATCAGTAAGCTCTTGCAGGAAATGCAGACAACACCACCAAGCTGAGTGGTGCAGTTGCCATGCCTGAAGGATGGATATGATCCAAAGGGACCTGGAGAAGCTCGAGCAATGTGCCCATGGGAACCTCATGAGGTTTAACAAGACCAGGTTCAAGGTGCTGTACCCAGGTCAGGGCAACTCCCAGTATCAACACAGGCTGGGGGATGAATATATCAAGAGCAGCCCTCCTGAGAAAGACTTTGGGGTGCTGGTGGATGAGAGCCTGGACATGACCTGGCAGTGTGCACTAGGAGCCCAGAAAGCCATCTGTGCCCTGGGTTGCATCCAAAGCAGTGTGGTCAGCAGGGCAAGGGAGGGGATTCTGCCCCTCTGCTCTACTTCCCTGAGATCCCACTCGGAGTGCTGCATCCATCCTTGGGGTCCCCAACATAAGAAGGATGTGGGTCTGTCCAGAAGAGAACCTGTCCACAAGGATCATCAGATGACTGGGACAACTCTCCTGCAAAGACAGGCTGGAAGAGTTGGGGTTCTTCAG
Organism: Monarcha castaneiventris obscurior; assembly: GCA_026261815.1. NCBI lineage: Eukaryota > Metazoa > Chordata > Aves > Passeriformes > Monarchidae > Monarcha > Monarcha castaneiventris. The sequence continues at coordinate 15,035,693 of JAMPIT010000894.1, forward strand.
CCTGGAGATGGCTCCATGGTGACCTTATTGTGGCTTTCTAATACCTAAAAGGATCCTGCAGGAGAGCTGCAGAGGGGCTTTACACAGACTTGTAGTGATAGGACAAGGCTTTAAAAAAAGGAGAGTGGAGAGTAGATTTAGGTAAGATACAAGGAAGAAATTCTTCACTATGAGAGTGGTGAGAGACTGGTCAGAAACAGATTGCCCACAGAAGCTGTGGGTGCCCCATCCCTGGAAGTGTTCAGGGTGGGCTCGGATTAGGCTTTGACCCACCTGGTCTACTGGAAGGTGTCCTTGCCTGCAGCAGGGGGTTTGGAAGTAGATGATCTTTGAGGTCCCTTCCGACTCAAACCATTCCATTATTCTATGAGTATGTACTTGAGCTGCATTAAGGAGAGCATTGCCAGCAGGTCACCGCCAAGTAATCCTTTCTCTCTACTCATCCCTGCTATACACGTCTAGAGAGCTGCAACCACTGTTGGGCTCCATAGTGCAAGGAGGACCTGGACATACCAGAATGATTCCATTAAAGTGCCAGAATTGTCATTGAAGAATTGTAGCATCTTACATATAAGGAGAGGCTAAGAGAGCTAGAAATGTTTAGCCCAGAGAAAAAGAAAGACCTGTGCAGGTCTCAACAGTGTGTATAACCACCCAATTTTTTATGAGATGAGTAAAGACAGAGATAGACTCTGCTCAGTGGCATTTAGTGACAAGACAAGAAGCAATGAGCACAAATTAAAATACAAGGAGTTCCATTTAAATGTAGAGAAAACCTGTTTTAGTGTCAGTGTTGTCAAACACTGCAATAGAGAGATTGCCCAGAGAGCTTGTGGAATCTACATTGTTGAGGTAGTCAAAACCCAGGAGGACACCATCCTGAGCAACTCAGTGTATATGACCTGTTCTGAGCAAGGGTTTGAACTGTGTGGTCCCCAGAGCTCCCTTCTACGATGCTTCGGTCATTCTGTACCCCAGGAGTAAAGCTGAGCACAGGATAGCAGGCTGTATGATCTGACCCAGCTGAACTTGGCACACGATCAGAGGGGATTGCTCCCCACATCCCAGATCATAAGATAGTAAGCTGATCTAAAGACTTGCTCTATTTAACACCCATGTTCCTAGGTTTCCACCCCCTGTCCCCAGGCCATGCTTGTAACTGGGATCACCTGCATTCAATGGCATCCCAGCTGCATTCTTCTCTGGGCACAGGGCCATACAAGTGGCCCAGGAGTCAATATGACAGCTCTTGCTGCCAGTGGATTCCCCGTCTGGGAGTGGATAGCCAGGTACACATATGACAGCATTTGCCACTGTGGCACAACAGCGTTTTAAACTCTGCACCTATTAGAATCATCACTGGCTTCACCTGGAGACAATCAACCCCAGACATGGATATGCAGGAGACAAAGCAGGCTAGATCACAAAAATTTTGATTGTCCTGGTGCATCAAGCCTTGTCCTCCTGCTTTAGTGGCAGCAATGCTATTGGAAATTCTGGAAATTTTGCAAATTATGTTCAAAATATTTCTCTGTAGTTACTACTTCTGGTGACATGTTCATAAAATAGTAGATTCAGGCACTTGAGATGTATATGAATGTCTGATATTAAGAAACAGTAGATTCAGTTTGAGGAAAATGGGTTTGAATCTAACCAGAGTGATCAGATAGTCATGAATAATAAGAAGTCACGTGTGGAACATATTCAGTAAAGTTAAGTGTCCAGTAAAACTAGTTTCGACATCATACTAATCTCTAAAATTATAATGTGTGAGTCACAGCCCTTAGATGATCTTAACCTTTACTAGAGGATACCCTGCTTTGTGTTCAGCAGCATAAACAACTGAGCAAGGACCCGTGCAGACCTGGTGAATACAACAGGACCCTTTTGAATTCACTGTAAGTAATGTTTTGGGGTTTTTAATGTGGAAAAATTGTCAAAAACTGTATTCAGGACAAAAATTTGTGAATAATCGATTGAGAAATTATCTTGTTCGTATTCAAGTTTTGGTTCAAAACTTCTTGTATTGTTTAATTATGATGTTGGGGTTTTTTTTAAATGTAAAAGGTAACTCCTCTGTGAGACTGCCATATTCATAAGGCATAACCCTCCTTAGGAAAACTGCATTTCTAAGTGTTTTAAACCAAGTAAATTGATGATCATAACAAATGTAGGGCATGAAATGAAATGGAAGTGGAGACTTAAGGATTGCTCTCTTAAGCATGTAGAGAACCTGAAAAAAAAATTAAACTGTGGCTAAAAGAATTAGAGTGATGGTGGGACAAGTCATAAAATATCAGAGCTTAAATATAAATGTGTTCTAGATACGAAAGTGCAATCTGAAAGTGGTTTGTCATGTGGTTCAGGCCCTTCCTAGAGATAGCAGTACTTCTATGACCATGGTATTCAGAGTGTGAATTAAGGAATATTTAGAGCATCTATTATTAAAGCAGAGATCAGCATTCTGAGCTCACTGGGTTTGGGAGAAGCAAGATGATGGAAAGTGGAGAACACAAATATGGGATCATGGGGGAGCTAATAAAGATTCAGAGTTTTTACAAGGCAGAGTCTGCATTTCTCAGTGCAAGTCAGAAACCTTAGATATTTTTCCCCTAGAGCAAACTTTGTTTTATAAGGGTTCTATAGGTAAAATGATCACATACCACAAGAGGATGTTTTGGATTTCCAGCTATTCCACATCTATACTTCTCTCTGTTGACAGAAGTTATTGAACCAATTGTGACACAGTATTAATTTCTAGAGGTAAAAGTATTGACATAGATGAGGAATAAATGGTTTCCATGCTGCTCTGGAAAAGGCTTTCCTGTTCTATCTGTATTTTTTAGTATCTTTGGTCCTCCAGAATTTACTCACTCATCTTCACTTTCAACCATTGCAGGCTTCTCTGCCAAATCACCCTTTTCTATCTTTCTGATGATAAAAACCGTGATTGCTCTTTTCTGTTTTAAATTTTGTTTTTATTTTTAGGTGATTAGGCTGGACATGCCTTTGCATGCAGCAGGCACACTTATTTCCTTTTGTTGCTCTATGTATATACTCATTTTCCCTTTCTTAATAGGAAACACTCTATTCCCAGGGTCTTGGTAACATCCTATTTTTTTTGTTATTTTTGTGGAAGTTGTTTTTTTCCTTTAGTTGTGCTCAATTTTTCAAGCTTTATGAAATCACCATAAATGTTCATCACTTCCTCATTAACGAGTGCATTTGCTTTCTCTTAGGTGCCTGCATATGTGTTTACATGCAATGCATTCGAAAATGTTATGTTTTAACTTTCACAAAAGAGGAATATTGTGCCTTTTTTCTGCTTTGATTTTTCATCTGTTAAATTTCCAGATTTAGCTGATTACCCTTGACTGGCTCCCTTACTTTCTGCTCTATAGACCTGTATTTTTGACTCTTTTATCACTTAAAGCCACATTGAAACTAGAATATTACGAAAAAAAACAGTTTAAAATGAATTGTAGCTTAACTTTAATGAGGGCGTCTTTGGAATTACCTCATCCCTCTTTGAATTTAATTTTTATTATTTCATAACATCTTCAGCAGGTTGAGTAATTTTCCAGAGTCTGCTTCCTTGAAATAGAAAGCTCATTTCCCTCAATTCAAACATCTCAGAGTCACTAGTGCTGAGCTAACTCTGCATAGTGAAGGGATTGATGTATTGTTAAACGCAAGGTGAAAAGATTTGTAAACCAAATGTAATTTTTCTTCTCTTACAGAAGCACAGAAATATGAAGAAGTTGCTTTTCCTGTATCTTTTACTTGTTGTAATCCATTCCAACAGTTATTGCTATGAGCCCTATCAACAAGGGCTAAGAAACGAGAATCAAAGAAGACAAGGAAACCAAAACATGCCATTGCAGAGCGTAAAGAACAGTGTTTGTCGATTTGCATGTTGTTTCTACAAAGAGATTTCTTCTCGTGAAAACAATGGGAATGTTTTCTTCTCTCCTTTGAGCATCTCTACTGCCTTTGCAATGCTGACTCTGGGTGCCAGATCAGACACCCTGACACAGATTCTTAGGGTCCTTAGCTTTAACCCTCGTGAGATTTCTGAAAATGACATACATGAAGGTTATCGTCAACTCATGCAAATGGTAAACAGAAGGAATGGGGGGTTACAGTTGAATATGGGAAATGTTCTGTTTGTGCTTGATCGACTGAAGCCACAAGAAAAATTTTTAAATAATCTCAGAAACTTCTATGAAGGAGAAGCTTATCCTATGAACTTCAAGAATTCTGATCAAGCCCAGCGAAAGATCAATGAATATGTAGCAAGAAGAACCAATGGGAAAATCCAGGACCTCGTAAATAACCTTGATCCACTTACTGAAATTCTCCTTATTAGCTATATTTATTTTAACGGTAAGACATACGTATCATGTTCTTCTACTCCATAAATTATTTCCTCAGGTCAGTCTTGGACTTCACCTGTTTTTGCAATATGGCTTTGCAGATGGACTCATACCCTGTTTTCCTTTTGGTCCTCACTTGGATTTAATTAGAAACAAAGTTTTTGGAAATTATGTTCTACTTGACACTGATAATTCTAGCAAAATGTATGGCAATTTTTCCCATAACTTTTAATACATAACCTTCTTTCATTCAGAAGATTAAGTGAAATATATGTTGAGGAAGGCTTCTCTAGGTAGTAAAGCATCTAATCCTATACAATCTAGTGGGATTCAAGCACTTTCATAAATGCTTGGCTGAAATCCATTTCTGTGAATTTCAATCCAGCTGTTTTTTTTTTTTGTTCAACAGGTTCAGAGTTAAATGCAAGGAATTTTATTAAAGGAAGACTTAGCATCTTATCAAATAGAAAATATGTTGGTCAACAGCTTTGCTGTTACTGTATATGTTTATGTATTCAAAACTAAACATGCAACAATAGCTTTAGTTTCACACTCATATTCTCATTTTTTTACTAACTATACCTTTGCCGATAGCATGTCTGTAGTCCTGGTGCGCCTAGAGGCATAGGTTTCAACCTTTTTTTTTTTGATTTGCAGATTCTAATATTTTCCAGTGAAGAGATGGACCCACCAGTATCAAATACAAGCCTATTGACAATAAGCTTGTTTTTCTTAATTAACTTGTGCAGTCTGCTTAGATACAGTCTACCGATCTTCCCAGAGCTTTTCAGACTTCTGATCTAATGAGAAGAAGAGGATCAAGGCTGTAAGGCTCAATCAGTGGTCTACTAACAGATATTGCATCTTATTTCAAACTTTCTCTTTCTTACTGATTACATGCTGAAAGCAAAATATTTGTAGTCAGAAAAATAATATTCTGTGATTCATCTGATAAAAATATCATCAAGCTTTTCATTGAAAGGGAGACGGCATATTAGATAATTTTTTTAAAGAAAAGTTATCATTTTAGAACTGTTAACCCGGATGCTTGCACTTTCCAATATGAGGCTTCCCCTGAAAATAATTAAGAACTATATTTCTGTTTTGTTTTGCTTTCCATCTGTGTCTCTGTTCTTTGTATTAATGCCTGATTATTTGGCCACTAAACTAAATGGAGCTAATTGAAATACAGATGACTGATGTTTCTTAATTCTCTTGAAAACATACTTTTTTGTTTCAAATAATGTTTTTATTTAGGCTTTTATTAAGCATCAGGTTCACCTTTCAAAACAGGAAAAAAAACTGTTGATTCTTCTTTTACTGAAAGGTGTTTGAAGAATGAGCAATAGATTTAGTAGCACAATTGGGACACATACATGAGAAACCTTGTATTAAAGATAACTTTGTATTACAGGTTCTAACAATAAGGGTTGTTGGGGTTTTTTTATTAGATGTTCAGTTTACTACTGCAAAGATTTCCTAGCTCAACCAAAGGTGGTGGAGTTTCAGTTTTAGCTCTCCAATTTTAAAGCAAATGGATTAAAGAATAGCATTAATAGCAATAATATCATAACAATTTTAATCTTGAAATCAAGAGTAGGTTAACGATCTAGAGCTGGGATTAATCTGGAGAGGATTTCTAAACCTCAGTTATCTGTATAACGAGTCTATACTTTTAGGTGCTTGTCCACTTCTTGCGCATTACAAACTTCCTTGCCCAGTACTGGTGACTTTTTTGTGGTGGAGCATAGGACAGAAGTCCTTCTCCAAGGACAAAAGTCTGGCAATATTTTCCTGACTCTGAACTACTGGACATGTTATTCCACTATTATTCCTGTTATATACCACCAGTTATTCCACTGGTTATTCCACCAGTCCCTTTTCATGCCTTAGTCAAGCTGGTAACAGTAAAGAATACTTCAAATTTTATTTTTCCACTTGAGCACTGTGAAACTCTTGAAGGAAGGTGCCTAGAAGGTAGCTGCCTAAGATAGAGGTGAGAACAGGAATAAGAGTCCCTTTCAAACAGGAGGAAAATATTAGTGAATATCATCTCTGTCTAATCTGTGTGTTAACTTATGGTTTGGGACTTGAATCATCATCTAGTTCCAACCTCCCTGCAATGGGCAAGGACATCTTCCACTACATCAGAGTGCTCAGAGAGCTGTCCAACCTGGCCTTGATCACTGCCAGGGATGGGGCATCTACAATTTCTCTGTTCCAGCATCACCACCCTCATAGTGAAGGATTTATTCCTTAAATCTAATCTAAATTTAAATTTGCCCTCTTTCGGCTTACAGTCATTCCCCTTTGTCCTATCACCATCTGCCTGCATAAAAAGTCTTTCCCCATCTATAGGCCTCCCTTAGGTACTGAAGGGGCTCGAAAATCTCCCTGCAACCTTCTCTTCCCAGGCTGAACAACCCCAACTCTCTCAGCCTGTCTTCATAGGAGAGGTGCTCCAGCCTGCTGATCATTTTGACGGCCCTCATCTGGAGTTACTCCAACAGATCCTCCTTTTATTGGACAACCCAGAGCTGAATGCAGTACTCCAGGTGGGATCTTGCCAGAATGAAGCAGAGGTGGAGAATCCTCTCCCTTGACTGGCTGGCCTCACTTTTTTGATGCAGATCAGGATGTGTTTGGCTTTCTAGGCTGCAAGCACACATTGCTGGGCTATGTTGAGACTCTCCTCAACCAGCAGCACCAAGTCCTTCTCCTCAGGTCTGCTTTCAACTCAATCCACTATTTGCCTAGCTTGTATTTGTGAGTGGGATTGCCCCAACCCACATGCAGGACCTTGAACTTGGCCTTGTTGAACTTCACGATGTTCTAATGGGACCACCTCTCAAGACTCTTTCACTCTCCCTGGATGGCATCCATTCCCTCTGGAGGGCATCCTTTCCTCACAGCATGTCAACGAAATGATGCCATCTTGGTGTCACTGGCAAACTTGCTGAGGGTGCACTCGATTCCACTGTTCATGTCACCAACAAAGATATTGAACAGCGCTGGTCCTAACATTAACCCCCGAGGAGCACTGGTCATCTCTGATCTCCTCTTGGACAACCAGCCATTGACTGCAACCCTTCAAATGCAACCATCCAGACAATTCCTTATCCACTGAGTGGACCATCTGTCACACCCATTTCTCCAGTTTAGAGTCAAGGATGTCATGCGGGACAGTGTGAAATGATTTGCACAGCTCTAGGTAGATGACATCCATTACTCTTCCTTTATCACAGTTTAACCTTAGGGAAGTCATTGTCTGTCACCAATCACCTCCTAATTTTCCATGTGTCTTAGCATAGTTTCCAGGAGGATCTGCTTGCCACTCAAAGAGGCAAGAAAGCCTGATAGTTTCCTAGGTCTTTTTCTTCACTTTTTGAAAATAAGAGCTCTCATTTCTCTTTTTCAGTCAGTGGGAATTTCACTGGACTGCCATAACTTCTCAAATATGATGGATAGTGGTTTAGCTGTTTCATCTATTTTCCTCAGGATCTGCAGATGCATTCCATAGGGTCTCATCAGGTCCATGAACATGTTCATCTTTGGGTTCTTTATATGGTCTTGAACCTGATCTTCTACAGTGAACAGTTTTTCATTCTCCCAGTCCTTGCACTTGCCAGTAAAGACTGAGGCAAAAAATGTAATCAAGTACCTAAGCCTTCTTCATGTTCTGGAGAGGTTTCCCATTTCCTTCTGGAAGGGTTTCACATTTTCCCTAGTCTTCCTTTTATCATCGTCATACCTATAGAAGCTTTTCTTGTTGCCCTTGATGTCCCTGGCCAGATTTAATTCTATCACACCTTTAATTTTTCTAACCTAATCCCTGGAAACTCAGAAAATCTCTCTTTATACCTCCCAGGTTACCTGTCCTTGCTTCCACCCTCTGTAGTCTACCTGTCTGTGTTAGAGTTCACCAAGGAGCTCCTTGCTCATCCACACAGACCTCCTGTCATTTTTACACGACTTCTTCTTTGTTAGGATGGATCACTCCTGTGCTTGGTGGAGGTCATCCTTGAATATTAATAGAATCATAGAAGGCTGGAAAAGACCTCCAATATCTTTGAGTCCAACCTTTGACTGAACACCGCCATGTCAAATAAACTATAGCACTAAGTGACGAGTCCAGTCATTTCTTGAACATTTGCAGTGATCATGAATCTACCATATCCTTGGTCAGCCTGTTAAAATGTTTGACAATGCTTTCAGTGAAGAAATTCTTCCCGGTGTCCAACCTGAACCTCTCCTAGAACAGCCTGAGGCCATTTCCTCTTGTCCTGTCTCTTGTTGCCTGGGAGAAGAGACTGATCCTGACGTGGCTACAGCCTCCTTTCAGGCAGTTGTAGAGAGTAATGAGGTTCCCCCCTCAGCCTCCTTTTCTGCAGCCTAAAAAAGCCCAGCTCCCTCAGCTGGTCCTCATATGACTGACTCTCTAGACGGTTCACCACCTCTGTTGCTCTTCTCTGGACACGCTCCAGCACCTCAATGTTTTTCTTGTCATGAGGGCCCCAGAACTCAGCACAGGGTTTGAGGTGTGGCCTCACCAGTGCAAGTACAGGGGAACAATCACTGCCCAGGTCCTGCTGGCCACACTACTGCTGACACAGAATGCCAGGATGCCATTGGCCTTCTTGGCCACCTGGGCACAGCTGGCTCATGTTCAGGCAGTCAACCAGCACCTCCAGATGCTTTTCCACAGGGCCACTTTCCTGCCACTCTGCCTCCACCCTGTAGTGCTGCATGGGATGGTTGTGATAAACAAGCTTTCTTGGAGCCCTCTTCCCTCCATGGCTTTATCCCAAGCAGATCTCCGAAGAGGCCAAAGTTTGCTCTCCTGAAACCCAGAGTAGTGGTCCTAACATCCTACTCAGTTTTCAGTCAAAGTTCTTTTTGAAATCAGTTAGTTTTCCCTGAGTTGAGCACTAGAGAAATGTTAAGTTTTTCAGGACTGGTATCATTCATGTTATTGTGATTCATTCTGCTTTTTTCCCCCTTAAGCATAAAAATGTAAAAGTTCTGTGTGTTATATATCGGATGATAGAAGTCACTATTAATGAAGCATATAAAAGTATATGAAGTATATAAAAGTAGCAATTTTCCATGTTCAGAGTATTGCTCTTATCAATGTATGCTTTCAGAGACCAAGACATGCACTAAAGTCTCACTTCAGACATGCACTAAAGTCTCATTTCACTTTTTCAAAAGCTATTTAGTAGTGCAGGCTATGTCAGATGGTGGAAACAGCAGATGATAATTGTTTCATTTGTAACAAGCTGCCTAGTAATCAATGTTCAAATAGAAATCAGAAGTCAAAAGGGGTTGCATCTTGTTTCATGGTTTTCTTGATTGCACTTATCTTACTTAGTATCACTGCCCTACTTTTGCCCACTACATTTGATAATACATTAGTTTTGCTCTAGAAGGCAAAATTTACTACAAAACAAGATTTCTTAAAAATTAAAATAAAAACAAAGAAACCCTTCCAAAACTCCACAATTTTTCCCCTCTTAAAATTTTTGCTCAGCCTCTTAAATGTATGATGTGGATACCTGAAATTTGGCTTAGAAATTCCTCTCCACTAAGGATAATAATCTTTCAGAGTTTCAATGTAGACAGTTTGTTTGACCATGACTAAGTGAGAAACCTTTGAAAGCTTAATATGGTGAAGATGACAGTGGAAAAGGTATCTGCTGTTGCTGTTTTTTTTTTAACTCAGCAGTCTGGTAAAATTAAGTTCTTTATGGCTCTATACATCATCAGCTAATGTGAGGTATCAGCACCTCTCTGCAAGTAACCCAAACCCCTTAATTTCTCTGGAGAATTCGTCCCTTGTGTCACCCTTTACAAGCCTATATTGGTCTTTGGTTCCTAAGAAAGTGAGAGAATCTTCTTTTGAGCTTAGATATAGGCTGCCTCATATGAGGGCTTTACACATAAAAAAACCCCTGTTATAACGGAGGAAAAGTACAAGGTAGAATCCTTGACAACTTACCTAAATGAAGGATTTTGCAGCCTGCTGTAAGATCTGAGGGAGTGTTTTTACATCACATTCTACCTATTGTGTGTTGCTATTGAATTAGCCTGAGTATTTAGTAAGATCGTGATCATTGCAAATTGGTTTGTCTTTGAAGCTGATCCAACTGTACCAGTTTCTGTCATCTAAGAATGTGTCCTGTGTTAATATGTCCTATGGTTTCATGTCCTCAAAATATCCTGTAACTTTGTCTCTTATTTTTCAAGCTGAATGGGAAAAACCTTTTGATCCAAAATACACTAAAATGAGCAAATTTTTTGTGGATGGAAACAAGGCTGTTGAAGTCCCGATGATGTTTGGAATGGGCCTGTTCAAGCATGGCTACGATGAGCAGCTGTCTTCCACTGTGGTGCAAATGGATTACAAAGGAGGTGCCTCAGCATTTTTTATTCTGCCTGATAGAGGAAGAATGAGGAAGCTGGAGAAAAGATTGTCTTGTGAACGTATGTCAAGGTGGAGGACATTAGTCACAAAAAGGTAAAATTCTGCAGTTCTTGGTTCAGATGGTAGGCAAGGAAACAAAGGTGCTGGGGTATGACACAGGGTCAGTATGCCATTTTTTGTTCTGCTTAAATCTACAGAAGAAGTCCCCTGATAAAAATTGAATCTGGCTCTTTAGTGTGTTTTCACATTCAGTACTGTATGCACTGAAAACCTTCATAGATTAGGACTTTTGCTATTTCTGCTTTTTTTTTCCATCTTCAACTCTCAATAGGCCCAAGCTTTTGGGCTTAGACCTCTTACTTTTTTGGGGAAAGGTCTTCTGCCTTCTCCTATACACAAGTAAATTCTTACCCCTTCAGCCTTTTTTCTTGTCTCTTTCTTAATTTCTGCCTACTAAAATTAACAGTAATTGTACAGTTACTTCTGAAATAACAACTTCCATTCTGCAATTGTGAGGGCAAAGATCAAAGATAAGGGCATAGAGCAAAGTTACTTATCCAGGCTATCTGAGGACCTAGGAAGGCAAAATTGCCATAAGCTACACTCAATTCAAAGTAGCTTTGAGACTAGAAGGCAGAAAGTTTATACACTTTCAAAAATTTTAGAGTGCTTACATTCAGTGTCATGTGTGGCAAAATAGCCTTTCTCAAAATATATGTACAAGCATAGGTACAACACCTTTTCAGTATCAAGCCCTTGTATTCATTCATGAATTTGATGTGTCACGTTAGTGACCTTCACACATAGACATTTGAAAGTCGTGTTTTAGATGGTCCCTTCTCAAGACAAAAATTACATCTGAATGCAGGAAACCAAAATTGGTTTCATGCTCTTCACTCTGATTCACTGTTAAATATTATCAAAGGAATCTAACTTCTTTTTCATATTGGGGAAAAAAAGAACCAACAAAAAAAACCCCAGGAAAAACTGTGTCATTCTCTTTGCACCTTTACAGTTTTGAAACTTTTGGGAGTGGTTATGTGGTTTGTGACTATAGGACAAATAAGAGGTGAATCAAGATACTTATGAAAAATTTTTGCCAAAGAAACAATTGTCTTTACAATCATCAAGATGGATACTAAATTGGAGGGATTTGTATTTCCTCTCTCCGTCTTATAATATGAAAAAGAATCACTGTCAAAGACAAGTTTGTTTCATGCTGCTCCCCACTTTTCATCATAATCATTCTCTCCTACAAAATAATGACACAAGCTCCTCCTTTTCCCTCTAGTTTTTAAAGCAATTAATTGCATCTGCTATTATTTGGAGTCTCTGGGAGGTCTGAATAAATGAAAGTATTATATGGAATAATTTAAAGGCTGTGGGCTACCTATGTTTGTCCCTTCTTCTCTGCCTGCAAACTGATGTTGATATTAGTGGCAGAAGTATTGTGAAGGACATCTTTCATTACTGTTGGCTGACAAAGAGGATAGTGCTGAAGGGTCACCAGCACAGACATCTGAGATCTTTTAAATGGCTGAACTGTAGAGTTCACTTCTGGAAAGCATATCCATTGCATTGCTTCTGTCTGTGGCTTTCCCTTTCCTCTGTATTGGAAGCAAGTGGGGGCTTGTGAAGGAGTGTCTTTAGGTAATAGGAAGGCAGATGATTCAGTGATAGCTGCATCCTCATTTGGGACAGCAATCAGCACAGACAGAAATCAGGGAGAAGTAAGAGATCAGCAACCTGTTATCAATCCACCAGCACTCTTGTTTCTGGATACAGCCAGAGTTGACATTAGATGCCGGTGCAATGCTGGAGGTATGGGCCTTTTCCTTCCCACCTGCCCACTGGATGACTTTCCCTTTGTCTAGCTTCATTAAGTGCTCCTCATCTCCCTGACCTAGAGCCCTGGAGAGCTGCCCTGGTTTCTCACCAGAAAATAGTACCTAATGTCAGCACTATCACTAACCTGTGTCTCATTACATTGGGCTTTATCTTTGAAAAGTAATTGCTAGACACTTATGGGAAAAACAAGGAAGAAATGAGTCAGAAGCATAGAGCTTTGGTTAATTTATGGAAAGCAGCAATCTAGTCACTTAAAATTGAGTAAGTCAGACACTGGGCTTGGCACAGAAGAATAATTATCTATTGACTAACTATATTCTGTAAATGTGCTTTTGTCTTTTATTTAGCTATGTCTTCTATCACTGCTTACTATTGTCCTGCTTCTTCAGTGGATATAGTTTTGTATTCTCTGTCCTGTTTCATATGATGAATACACAAGGACAATTTTTTCCCCAGAAGTGACCAGTGAACTTGAACAGGTTCAATTTTTTTTTGTGCTCAGCTTGAGACACCTAAAGGAATCTCTTTTTCACAAGGTGAATAACCTGCATCCTCAGTAATGGCTCATGACAAAGGTGCTTCCAGCAGATTGCACAAAAGATCATTAACTTCTGAAAATGTACATCTCCTATGTAGGCAAGAGAGAGCCTGCAGGCAAAAAGTTTTCAGGGAGAAAGCAAAATCACTTTGTCTCTTGTGAGTCTAGGTTATTCTGTGATAAGTGATCAAATGTTTCACCATATTCTTGCACTTCTTTTCTGGCAGCTCAGTAAATTTGTATCTTCCGAAATTCACGCTTTATGGGACATATGACCTAAAAGATACCTTATATAAAATGGGCATTATGGATCTATTCACTGATAAGGCTGACCTCTCCGGGATCACTGGGCAGCCCCAGCACAGAATTTCCCAGGTAAGTCACACTGCTTTTAGTTTTGTGGGCACATGATTACTGACACTTGCATCACTTTTTGTACAACTATTTATGGTGCAAAACTCATGTAAAGAGGCTTCACATGAAAAGGCAGCTGTTGGCATACAGAGTATTTTGTCCACGTTACTTGCACTGTATGTGCAGTTGGGTTGGAGCAAGTTTCAATTCTGTAATTTTTCAATCTAAGTTATTTTGACCTGTATGGGGTAACCTTATAAAACAGATATGACCAAATCATCATCTATCCACACCTTGGTACTCTCCTGCAGGGTGTTGTTACTGTCACTGCACGATTGTTTCTGTTTGTGTCTGCCTTCTTTAGCCTGTTTGTGGGCAAGTAGGGAGCTGTAGGGTGTATTGCTGCTTGTATTTTAGGGAGGTGAGGGGAGAGGAAAAACACTGCTTGCTTTTAAACTGTTTGGGGGAAAGGAAAACGCAGTTATTGCAAACATTTGGCTTCAAGCATATGAACAATGACTGCCAGGCCCAGGTAAAAGCTACAGACAGATAGGTCATGCTTCAATAAACCTAGAGTTTAAAGCTGACAGTCAGTGCAAACTTAATTGTCTAATGAAGAAAACAACTGCCCTCATGACCTCAAGTGGACATTAGTGATTCAGGATCTGTCAGAGTCTTGATATTGAAAGGTAAAACGTTTGTGTTTCTCTGCTTTAACCCTCCATTTCTGGCCCTTCATCTTTGCCCCCATTTTTCCCAAAACGTGAAGAAACGTAGGAAACATAATTTCAAATTTCTATTCACTGGGCTAATCTGCATGCTATTTCTTCAACTATATGATCTTCTAATACAGAGTTAAATATGATCTTACTCTCTTAATATTTGGTCTAGCTGTACAGATCTCCATGAGTGGGTGCAAGGAATAAGAAAAGAAACAAAGCAAATGTTTTCACTAGCAGGGACATGCCCCTCCACTGGAGAGTAACGTTTCCTCTCTGGGGATAGAAAGCTGTGCTGCATGTAGCTTGCTGATTTTTTTTTCCCCTAACTTTGCTGTCTTTAAGCAGTGGACTCAAACCTGTCCATCTGATGCTTGTTTCTTACTGATGCCTTTTCCTGGTCTTAAAATCACGAATCAAACATGGTTAGAAGGGGGAAAAGGGATTTTACCTCTGTATTTATTTCAAGAATCCCTAGGTGCACCACGTCCAGGTGGAACGAGCCGAAATGTGCATTGCAATGCACACTCACAATAGATTGGGCATCACATTATAGGTCTTACTAATTAGCATATCTATCAAAGATTCCCTAATGAGAGGCTCAAGTGAGCCCCCCTCCCCAAGGAACCTTCCCCCTGGCTGGTCCTATCTCAGTTTACAAAATATGTTCTGGAGAGGACCTTGGATTCTGGGGCATTCTGAACCCTAACTACGAGGCTTCCAAGATGTTTAGTCTCCTAACAAAATCTAAGAACATAGGCTAAAAAAACACTAGGAATACAAAAGCCATAAAAAGGTATATAAAAGGAGTATAAAAGGCAAAGAATCATCATGGCATCATTACCAGTAACTTCTTCAGGGACTTTTAACTCATGCTTATTTAGGTGATTAGTTTTGTACTCCCTTGACTTGTAAAATGTCTGTTTCTTCACAGGCTATTCATAAGGCTGTGGTAAAGGTGGATGAGACTGGCACCGAAGCAGCAGCTGCAACAGGCATGGAAATAGTGCCTATGTCCGTTCCTGTTACAGTTACATTCAACAGGCCCTTCCTAATGGTCATAACCATGGAGAACACTATACTCTTCATGGGAAAAATTGTGAACCCCCTGAAAAAAGATTAAGTTAATGCACAAGTTAGGTATGTGGTGATGACCACTCTTAAATCAAGTATTAGACCTGATGAGTATGGCATGGATACAAAGGGGCTCTCCACCTCTTAACTGATGTTATTCACTGTTTTTTGTAGATGAGATTCTTCATCAATTTAAGTTGTCATAGTTGCATGTTTGTTTGGGCCTTGCTTCTTTTTTTTTTTTTTTTTTAAGAAGGTTGCGTTCATGCAGAACTGTCATTAGCTCTGGGACAAAATAGGCCTGTGTGATACTGACAGCATAGATACATCCTCTAGCAGGGAAGATGAGGAGCATGTGGGTGGAGAGGGCTGTGTACGTCTGCTTCTTCCCTCGTGGCTGCCTTCTCTCCTATTTTTTTCATGTTAATTGACAAATAGGTACAAGTTATGTCACTTTACTATTTGTGTCCATTCTCCTACCAACATGAAGTTCATCACTAGCATAGACCTTAACATGCATAATGGTTATTACCTTGCACAGTACCATTGTTGTCCAGTGAGTCTATTACACCCTTGCCTGTCAGCTGTTGTGTCAGCTCGACTACTGCAAAGGGGTCTCAAAGAAGGTGTGGTTTTCCCCTGCAGATATATACTGCCCTGCCTACTGTTTCTGTGAAATCTACAGTCTAGACTCATTCCAGGGCAAACTTTAGTGGTTCTAAGAATTTGATCTAAGAAACTAAGAGGTCGATCTGATCTCTGCAATTTGGTACCCTGGAGCCAACCATTGTGAATCAATACAGCTCAGAGCAGCCAGAAGACTGCCTCTAGCTTATGCCTGCACCTAAAGCAGCTTCTAGAAGTTCCCAGGCAGCAGAAAGCACAAGCCATCTCCTCCTGGTGCCAGCATCTGCACCGTTACTCTCTGTACCTGGGAGATTACCCATGCTAGTAAACGCCATTCCAGTATTGTTTGTAGGATCAAGCACCCTACCAACAACACCCATATCCCATCAGTGGCACTTGCCATGTCTCTTGATATAACCCCTTCTGTGCCCAGACTGTCCAGTAATACAACATTGGTACTCCTTTTCTCATCTGCTTCATGGTTAATATAGCCACAATATTATAAAGAGCTGTTTTCACTATTAAGAGACACAATAATCAGTCACACTCATAATGAACATGCTTATTTTATTTCCTTGTTCATTTTCCTATCCATTTTTTTTCTTTCTGGTTTTTACAGTATCTATCATTATTTTATTTCTTCGCTTGCATTCCTGGTATATGTCTGATCTCTGGTTGCAGGAGGGGTAAATTATTGACTAAAGTGGGTTAGTCTGTTAATAGGTATTAAGCACTTACACCAGTCTTTGTACAGCCTTGAAATACACAGACAAATGTACTACAGTAGAACAACAACAATGAATAAACATGACATTAAAAAAGTTTCTAATCTTGCTATTTTTCTTTTATAATTCAGAGTTAAGATTTAAGTATGGCTCAAAAACCTTTTTTTTTTTTGACGAATGTCAACAAATAATTATTAATTTACTGCTCATATACATTAGATCGGCACAGTAATGCCAGTAATGAGTTCCAGGAAGCCCTCTGACTTTAGCCTGAGCAATAAACAGTAAGTTATCTCTGCTAGGCAGAGAACCTTTTGGGAAGGCTGGGCATTCATTTCATGCAAAGATGTTTATTTCAAAGCCTTTAGAAAGTGTGCTGCTTCTACTTTATCAGGTATGTAGCTTCTGTGTGTAGCTTCTTCTCATCTCTCTTCTAAAAAGCTCTCTCTTGATTCCCTCTAATAGCTACGTTATCAGTCTTGGCATGTGTTTTGAGTTGTAGTTTCTGTTATTCCATAAACAAAATACAGGCCATCTATATCATACCTTTTTGGGTTTTATGACAGGGAAACAAGAGAAGTGCTTAGAAGCTGTCAGCTTTCTGTAGAGGAACCCACCTCCAGATTAAAATCATAGTGAAGAAAAACCCATCTCTATGGCATTCAAATAGGGCAATAATAAATTTTGCATTTCCCAAACTGAAAATTAGGTGTACTAAATTTTCCTACATCACTGAATCCACAGCAAACCTAGACAGGGTACTTTTCTACTTTTTTCTTACAGATATTTGTAATCCACACCAATCTAAAAGCACTGCAGATTTTCCTAGGTCACAGATAGTTTTCTGACATAACCAGATCTTGCAGCTTGCTTTCCTGTAAAAATGTACAGCAATGCATTTGGAAGTAAATCCAAGAAACCCTAACTTGGAAGAGGGGGGGGGGGGGGCGTGGAAAGCACATTCACACAGAAAACTAAACTAGAATTAAAAGAAAAATTTCAGAAATAGAAGTCATTATCAGGTCAGGGAATTCCCCCTTGCCAAAAAGAACAATCCCAGAGCATTAAATTTAAAACTGTAATTAGAAAGGATGAGGACAACTTTGAGGGAAAGAAACTTGCAGAAGTCATGCTACAAAACAATACATTCTTTTTCAAAAAGATCATTTCAAAGAGCTTGAGGGGCCAGTAGATGTTCGAAGTGTAAAAGAAGTGTTCAAGGGGGTCACTGGCAAAGTAGAAAAGTTCAATCCATTGCACATGTGTTTCCTTTGCAGTGGTCGAGCTTAAACCACTATTCCAAGTTGAACTAACAATAAAAAAGTATTTGGGGGAAAAAAATGTAGTCAAAGAACAAGTAACAACATAATACCCTGATTGTTTAGTATGCATGCAAGAGCACTTAGCTGTCTCAAGGAAAATGTTAAGCTTTTCACAGTGATGCAACAGTTAAATTGTCTCCATACCACAGTAATAGGAAGTGACAAGTCCGATGTCCAATTTTTTCAAAAGTATGCAGGTGAGCATCTGAAGTGCAGAACAGTTAGTTCAACTTCATTTTTTTTGAAACTGCTGAATTTGTAGTTCTATGAATAAATATGACAAAATATTGAATAATAAACTTGACTGTCATAGAAACATAGAACCTTCTAGTTTGGAAAAGACCCTTAATATCAACTTCAGCCCTTAATCTAGGACTGTCAAGTTCAACCCTGTCGCTAAGTGACACATCCACACATCTTCAAAATACTGCCAGGGTCGTGACTCAATCACGTCCCTGGAAAACCTGTTCGCATGTTTGCCACCCCTTTCCATGAAGAATTTTTAACTAATACTCAATTTAAACCCCCCCACCAGAGCAACTTGAGGCCATTTCTCTTGTCCTATCACTTGTAACTGACCCCCACCCGGCTACACCTTCCTTCCTCCTTTTAGAGAGTTGTAGAGAGTGACAAGGTCCCCCCTCAGCCTTCTTTCCTCTAAGCCAAACACCCCCAGCCCCCTCAGCCACTCCCCATATGACTCTCTAGACCCTTCACCACCTCTGTTGCCCTGCTCTGGACACACTCCAGCCCCTCAGTGTCTTTCTTGTCATGAGGGGCCCAGAACTGAGCACAGGATTTGAGGTGTGGCCTCACCAGTGCCAAGTACGGGGGGACAATCACTGCCCTGGTCCTGCTGGCCACACTGTTGCTGACACAGAATGCCAGGATGCCATTGGCCTTCTTGGCCACCTGGGCACAGCTGGCTCATGTTCATCTGCTGTCGAAAGGCACCCCCAGGTCCTTTCCCACCAAGCAGCTTTCCAGCCACTCTACCCCCAGCTTGTAGCTTTGCAGGTGGTTGTTTTGAGTTGATGCTTTGGGACACAGTTTCAAAGGCTTTACTAAATTCCAGGTACATGACATCCATAGTCATTCCTCATTCACTCAGCTGGTCACCTTGTCAGAGAAGGAGGTCAGGTCGGTCAAGCAGGACCTGCCTTTCATAAACCTGTGATGGTTAGGCCTGATCACCCAGTTGTCCTGTCCATGCCATGTCATGGTACTCAGGAGAATCTGCTCCATAACCTTCCCTGGCAATGAGGTCAGGCTGACTGTCATGTAATGCCCCAGATCCTCCTTCTGGCCCTTTCTGTAGATGGGCAGCACCTTTGCCAAACTCCATTTGTCTGGGACCTCCCTTGAGAGCCAGAACTGCTGATAAACGATTGAAAGTGGTTTGGTGAGCTCTTCCACCAGCTCCCTCATGACCCTTGTGTGTGTCTAAGTGGTGCAAGAGGTTGCTGACCATTTTCCCTGGGATTATGGGGTCTTCATTCTTTCCCCTCTGCCTGCCTTGCAGCTCGGGGGTCTGGGTACCCTGCGAACAACTGGTATGACTATTAACAACTAGGGCGAAGAAGTCACTCAGAATCTCAGCCTTTTCTTCATCCATTGTCACAATCTTCTGTCTTGCATCCAATAAAGAATGGAGATTCTCTTCAGCTGCTTATTGCTAATGTATTTATAGAAACATTTTATTGTCTTTTACAACAGTAGCCAGAATCCCTTGCTAAAGAATTCTTTGAAGGAGTTGATATGTCCACATATTATAATGGTTTGATTGGTATATGTCACATACTTCTGAAAACCTCTAAGGTTCCTCAGGACAGGAGCTAAAAACAATCATACACTAGTAGGGAGGGAATACCCTTTATAAGCAATGAGTTCAGGTGTGCGCTATTCAGAGAAGTCAGATGATGTGGGACTTTAATAAATTGTGACATGACATATTTTGCTGATGGTTTCACCTTGTTCATTGGGAAGGATCTCACAGTACACAGTGGCTGGCTGATCAGAGGAGAATCACTGTCACTAAATACGAGGCAAAGAACACAAGGAAAAAAGCCCTTGGTTTATACTTAGCATGATGGTCTCAGGTTAGTCATTGCCACTCAGGACAGAGATTGTGCAGTGATGCTAGATAGGCCACTGAATATGTCTTTCCTGCTCTCAGTGACAAGGAAAAAGGAAAGAAAACAGTGGGAGATGCAAAGAAAGGGAGAGAGAGAAAGGAAACCTCCATATGCCCTTCTTCCATTATATGCCCACAGGGTTTGCTGGATACTGAAGTACATGAATCTTTAGTCTAAGCTGAAGGTGCCCATTTTATGTGGCTTATAGGATGAGTTACGTGTATATATACACTAGATATGTACTCTACTGTGTATCTATAGGCTCTACTTACAGCCAAAGCCTAAGTGGGTTTTTTCCCTCTTGCTGTGCCTGAGAGTGTCCAAGACCTTTTAGGGCATTTTTATTTCCTCAATTAACAGCAACACTTCTCTCAGCTCAATGGTTCAGTAGGAAATTACTAAAAATCTAAGCCAACTTATATGATTCAGTAGTTTAGGAGCATTCATTACAAAAAAAAAGAAGTGGGGGGTTTTTTTGAGAATTTTAACGGGTCTTTTTATCACTTTGATTGGTTGAAGTAGGTGAATTTACATTAGCCCTCATATTTGCAGTTTTGATCTTTTTACGACCATTAATTATACTTCTTACAAGCACATGAATGTCTTACTATTTACCGGTGAACCTTCACAAAGATTTTAACCAGATCTATTATATCTCCTATTTAATGTTTCCGTGTCTTGTTCTTTTATTTCTCCATCAAATGTATGTATTTTTTTTAAAATGGGAATATGTCATTGGTTGTTGGTTTTTCCCATCAGATTCATGGCAAACTTGAATAAAATTTCCTTTTTAATGTGATTTAGCTCTCAGTATACCAGTTCTAAACTGTTTTTCCTTGACATCTACTACCTTGGAGTATATGATAAATCTGGTTTTAGTTCACAATAAAAGGCAAATAAGAATAAAACTATGAGTGGCAAAATAATGATATCCTCATTCCTCAGGTCCTCTACAACTGATGCAGAGGATTTTCCATCCTGTCTTGAAGAACTGAGTGCACGATTGAAACTTTCTTGTAAACAATTGTTTTCTTTCCAGTCAAATTTTTCTACAATTGCCTTTAAATAATGTCCGTAGTCCCTTATTTGTATTATCTTCACATAAAATAAATTACCTTTCTCTCCCTGAAGAGAAAGGTAATTTCTGAATTTCTCTCTCTCTGAAGAGATATTTCAGTACATTGAATTTTCCACAAGTTGTGACAAAAATTTAAATTCTCAGCAAATTGCCTAAAAATTGTTTTGAATTTTGTTTTCCATTTTATTGTTAAATGATAGAAAAAATGGTCACTTCATATTATCTTATAAAATAAAAATTAGCATGGAAAATTTTCATCATTTCTCTTTCAAAACATTGACAAAGTCAAATATCCACGAAAATGTTAGGCTTTCTCTGACTTTGCTTTCTTATGTGGAAATTTCTCTCTCAGAAAACTTCCAAGAAATTTTCCTAAGAAAGGATTTTTAAGTGGAACATTAAGGGTTACAGGAAGAATCTGGGTACTTGTGCAATCTAGGAAAGTCTCTCAGGTGCAGAAAAAAGTTGAGCATTTGTGAAGTAGGTTGTAAGTAGTGGAACATTGAAATTATAGCTTGGGTATAACCCTACTACCATCAAAGATAAATAGGGACCTCCAGCTCAAAGGATTTAGGGACTTCTTAGCTTTGGCTGGCCACTGAATGCCTACAGAGCAGTAGTAAAAATAATTACTTTTACACTAAACTGTGAACTGGAAATGTTTAGAACATGCTGGTAAAAAATGTCTTCCTTTGTAGACAGTGAATCCTCTCAGACATAATCTTGGCTTCCAGGATTCTGTTTCTGGTGAGAAGCTGTGCTTCAGAAGTTACTTCAGGAAGGATCCCAATAGTTCAGAGATTTCCGGAGATCAGGGAAGACTAAGGGCCATCTCTGCTGTAATATTTGGGTGTTGGGTTTGGAGCTATATTAATTATGTGTGTGGAGGCGAATTAGAAAAACAAACGTGTTTGTTAAGAGATTAATTCAATCATCATTAGTATGAGAGTTGGAGCATTCACAAAGGCCAGAGACCAGTTCAAACTGGTTTTCATAATCCCCACCCACCTAAGTTCTACCAAAGGCATTAATTTAAAAACATTGCATCATCAAGAAAAAAAAAATACTCTCACTGGATGATCAATGAACCTAAGAGCAGGACATCGTCACCTAGAAGCTCTTGTGACCTGATTAACCTTTTTGCTCTCTACAGCTGAGCCCCATTCCTGCTGACCCCAGCCCCAGGAGTGCCCTAATGCTCTGCTGCTCTATGCAAGAAGATACCTGGGTATTCTGTGAAAATCAGTCTGGGCTTTCCCTGGTCCCCAAAGGCTGAGTTTCAATGAAGGGTCTTGCTGTGACTCCTTTGGGAATGCCTTTCTCTATAATTCTTCAACAGGGTCTATTTGCCATCGCTCTCCAAACTAATGGAGAAAGCAGGGGTAGAGGGACGGTGTGCCAAGATGAGAGCGGTCTGCAAGTGACTGTGTGTGATATGAGGAAATGCAGGAAAAGAATGTCAGAGGAGATATTAATATGTAGCAGACAACATTAGACAGGGTATTGTCAGGTTTGGATTAGGGAAGTTTTGTCACCGTTCCAACAGTTTTGTTGTTAAAAGTAACAGATTTGAGATGCTTGTGGTTGATTACATTGAAAAATGGCTTTGTTTAACTTGTCTGCATATTGATCTAGAGTACGATTTTTAAAAGCTACTTGGAGTTGGTCTAAATCTTCTCTCAACATGGTTAAAAGCACTGGCCACAGAAAAATTTAATCTGCTCAATATCCATTCAAAATAAAATTGAAACCTGCCTCACTTCTGCACTTGTTCCCTGGTGGATTCCTGTGTTCGTACCCTCATTTTCAGCAGAGCTGTTCTGTATGAGTAGGGAGACTGACGAGGTGTAATAAACAAGGCAAAGTGACTCTGTGGCTTGCAAGACCACTTTCTGGGTCCCTTTTTGAGCATTAGCCAAAATCCATATAGTGTGCTTGGACAACTGAACTTCTGAGTCACCGAATAATGTCATTAGTGTTTACTTCAATCCACTTTGATCAACCTTACTTGATCAGCTGCATGATTAAAGGTAGACATTTGTTTCAGTATCACTCAGGAGTACACAGGAGGTAAAGAATTCAGATGAGATGGTCTCAGATAGCAGGGTCAATGGACCAAATGGGAAGGTGAAGAAGAACTTTTTAATGAAGGCTTTCAGAATAATGTTAGTTGCTTAAGTCTTGAATTACTCATTGGGATGGTTCTTGTTAACTATATTTTCATGTTGTATAGACACACATTTATTAAAATTTTAAGTACTATATTGCTGTTGGAAACCCATAATTAATTGATTAATTCCTTTCTTTCTTTAACGCAAGAACATTATTAGGAAAGAAGGACAGACCAGTAGTTACAAAGCATTGTGTTGGGACTTGGGAGTTTCTGCTTCCCTTCCCAGCTCAGTCACATGTTCACATTGCAGAAACCTAGCTTCTGGGCTCTTGTAGCTACCCACTAAGACTGACCACCCTTCCTCTCTTAGTTTACATAGTCAGAGCAGGAGTTACGTGCCTTACCGTAGGTGAGCAATATGATTTTAAAAGCACAATACTGGATGGGTAATAGATGAAGAGGTTCAGGTGAACCAATCCCTCCTGGCGTGATGCTTGGGTCAAACTGAAAGATGAAAAAAATTTCAGTGAGCACAATGGCCTTATCCTTCTCTACTTTCCTGTATAAGATTCTTATGCTGTGGGTGCTGGCAACAGATACTGCATTTTCTAGACATGAAAGAAAAATGTCTGGTATAAGGATTGGCATGTGCAGTGTCATGTGGTGCATACAGGTTATTAATACTTGCAATACTTGGGTGTGCTTAATCAACTGTCCCCATGCTTTAATGCACCTCAGTAGCTACCACCCCTTGAATACAGGTACTAAGCATACCAGGAAAGAAGACACTTTCTGTAAAGTCCAGAGGACTATTTATGGAAGCTTGCAATTGAGAAAACTTTCAAATTTCTCTTTGAAGTTATATAAAGCTGCATCCTACAGACCACAGATTTTCAATTTGTGTATCACTGTTACCAAGGGAGATGACATGGAATAAAACTGATAAAAAATTATCCTGTCTTCATTAAACTCAATAAAGAACTAAAGCAATGCTCAAGACCTTTGAAAGTAATTTTTTATTTTCACACCATCTAATCTCAGTCAGGAAGTTAGATGTGTCATTTTTATCTTACAGATGAGAAAACTGAAGCCTATTAGTGTTAGTGATGTTCCCAAGGTTAAAACTGAGCTGCTCAACAGAGATAGCCCTCTATCCTGAATTTTCAGTCCAGCGGTTCCCTCATCAGGGAGTCCATCCCAACCTGAAATCAGTCCAGCATCCTGAGCAGTACTTGGCCAGTGAAAGATATTACTGGAGATCTTTATGGTCAATAAGATTATTTTGTCATCTATTTTGGTGGTTATAAGGAAAAGAAAGTAGAATGTATACTATTTTTTCACAATATCCCAGATAGAAATCATCCAGATATTAAAATCTTGGTAGCTCTTTCATTACTAACATTAGTGTTACAGAAATATTCTGAAAAGAAAATCCATGGTAAAGCTGTTACATGTAGAACTAATGAAAAATCAGCCTTCTTTTGAAAGATTCTGGGGCCTAAATAAAGGTTTCTAATGTTACTAATGAGCAACCAGCCTACTCTCCTGCCTCTGTTATAGGAGGCTGTGGTTCCTGTGTCATACCTGCCAACCTGCACACATTGAAGTAGCAATAGGGGGTTCAGTTGTTCAGTTGTTACTGGTGCACCATACATGTAACACACCTGCTACATTTAGTGTATAATTTGCAACTGGAATTGGTTTTCCAACTGAAAAATTATGATGGTCATTGCCATTGGTAATTTTTTTTAAATTCTCGTCCCCATTCTCTGATTAGTTCATATGAATGATGCTAATTCAAACGAAAAAAAACATTTTGTGAGCAGAACTTACCCCTCCTTTTGCATGTTTTCTTCACTATATATATATATATATATATATTTCATCCTAATGTCACAGTTCCTTTCTAAACTACTGAATTTTGTCTTTCTGACAAGGCAGTAGAGGAGATTCTCCAAATATTGAAAGCATGGCATGACCCCGTGAGCAGATTGTGCCTTTATTCTTCATTATATACCTCATCCAGACTGGAAAAAACATAGTTCACCAGACATGCATACATCCCCAATCTTAGCAATTTTCCCTGCACTCTGACTGCTTGATCCTTCCCAAAGACTATTACATAACTCAAGACTATCAGCAAGGAAATGGAGGGGAAGGCAATGTCCCTTTCCTTCCTAATTCCATACTCCGTTTCCTTCGTATTGCTGCTCTGTCAATATACTTGTGGTCTATATTCTTTACACTAAAAAGTCTTTGTGTAAGTTATGACATAATAGGTTTATAGGTATAATTCTTTTTTTATATTTGAAGTAACTTGTGTGTCTGCAAGCCTTAATCCCAGAAGAGCTTTCATTGTTTCTAAATTGGCACAAAAACTCTAATTTTCCTACCTAAGGTATAGAAGTATAACAAGAACACTGGACAAGTTGAGTGGTTCTTTTGTCATTGAATACACCAGCTATTGGTTAATTAAGAATTCTTTAAACCTGCTTTGGAATGTTCTACTCAAAACAAAACAAACAGTCACGAAGACGTTTGCAAAATGTTAGCAAATGCATGAAATGCATATATGGCTCTATTTCTTCTAAAGATGTCAAAATGCGAGCTGGGGTGTGGTATAGAAACTGACCTACATGAGCTATACAGCAGTAACATGGACTCGGGCAATGTAGACTTCATCGTGGGTTTAATCATCAGAAGGAAAAAAACACATCTGCTTGGTTATTTCCATATTCTGTACTTTTATTCCTATGAAAAATAAAAAGTAGAGCAAAAGATCTAGTTCAGAAGATAAATGATCATGAAGCTGGTCGACATGGTTTCATGACTTAGAGTTGAAACTGTGGTCAGTAGGGAGGTGGGACTGTAATGGCTTGTGGCAGTGTGTGGTACACCTGGCTGCATGCGTCTGTCTGCTCATTGTTTTAGTTTCAAGCTGCTGTAGCACCTTATTTCTGCTGCTATAATGAAATAATAAGGAAATGCCTTGTTAAAGTCTAGCTTAACATTATTAAAAACAAAACAGTAATTACAAGGCACACAAATGAAAGAGAAAACAAGAGGCTTATAACCATTTTGTAACACAGTTCGTCCTTGACCACCATGACGTGTTATTCACCTGGGCTTTGATGAGTAAAATAATCTCTGTGTTTGTGACGTTTACAGCCAGAGTTAGATGGAACAAGTAAAAAGGGAAGGGGGGAGGGGGGAGAGGGGAAGAAATACAGAGGAAAACAAAGAAGGGGAGTGTCCAGACAACATTTATCTATGTTCTGTCTCCATGTTTATCTATGTTTGTAACAACAAAATTACACATGTGAGTAAACAAGTACAAAGAAAAGAGTCATCACTAATGGGGAAATGTATTTCATGTCACCACTCAATCACGGTCTTTGTTGCTAACTGGAAAAATTCAATCATCTTGATCCATCAGCATTTCATTCCTATTGGGAAAAGTTAATAGGCAGAAGCAGCACTTGTTTTCATTTGAACAATTTAAAAGTGTGTGAGAGGGCAAGGAGAATGAGAAGTGGGTGCGCACACGCAGTATGCAAACGTGTGGGAGTAAACAGCCTGCTACTTGTATTCCCACCACCTGCCCGAGGCAGTAACTGAGATGCACACAGAATCGAGATAGATGAAGGGACCACATCAGCCAGGGTGGAAAACCTGTGTCTATCACATACCCTGTCAGTGGTATTAAGCTACAGAGGGAGAAGGTACAGGCAATTACTTTGTCATCCATACAGAGGCTGAGGATCATGCAGAAGATTTGTCCCTGGATAGATTTTGGAAGAGCACCAAGCTGATGTGATACGTGGCTGTCAGCTCCATGTGTGCTTCACGGCACAGAAAGCCTGACTTCTGGCACTGAGAGTTAGTATCTGTTTCCAGTGATTCCAGGCTCAACCTCCCGGTTTCCAGTAGGGTCCTAATCACACAACATTTGCACTTAAGCTCCTCCACATGGTCAGAGGCAACAGAGAGGATGTCACAGCTGCTATCAAAATGACTGAAGATTGTCAGCTTCTTTGGCTGAATAACAGAGATGATCCTTGCGAACCCTGTTTCATCAATATTTGCTTTGTTTCCTCATTTTTTCTGGTTGGCTCTAATTTTTATCGGGTCTGTGTAATGTTTAACATCTTTACTTAAGCAGAAGATGATGTAGCAGTATAAGTAACAGTGTGGGGAACAGCATGGTCAGCTGAATGCAACAGGGCTTCTGATTTTGTAAGTACTGCACATGCATTTTTCTTATAGACTTGCAAATTATGCTTTCTGCAGTCAGTGGAATTTTAATATTAGGTTAATTTCATTTGTCTGCTTGTGATTTGGTTCTGTGTGGATGTTGCAATGAAATATTAACCAAGCAGATGTGCAAGGGACCAGTGGGACCTGCTGTTCTGGGGGAATATGCTTAGACTGAAATCAAACGAAAAAAACCTTTGAAGTCATGGGGACTTATTAAGTACTTGTTAAAACAGAATACTGATGTAATCACCTTTCAGGTTGGAAACAGCCTTCACAGTGACTCAAAATTAGAATAATCCCACTAGTGACTGAACAACCAGGTCCAATTTAAAAACTCTTCTGGCGAACAACAATCGAATTGCTAAGGCCAGGTTCTCTAATTAGGACTGGGGTGAGTGTAGGGGGTGGGTGGAAGGCCACAATTTAAATTTAATTGCCCCTTTTGTTCCCATAGACAAACTGATATGTGGTCTGGAAGAGAATTATTTGCATCAAAAGTACTTCCAGATTTAACAAAGCCCTTCCAATTTCTTCAGCTTTGAAATGTTAATAAAAATTATGGTGTCAGAAATTTTCTAATCTCAAAATGTTGAAAATAATGTGATTTTCATCTCTAATGGGAAGAGTATGTGAGGAAAACTCGATGACAATATTCAGTGTTTTCCAGCTTTTGATGGAAGTACTTATTTTAGATTTTAGATTTTAGATTTCTGTAGAGAGCTATGATACCAGGAGAAGTTTTTTAACTGATCTGTTATAGCAGAAGTTAAAAACAGAGCCATGCCTAATATAAGCTTGCTGCAGAAAAAAAAACTTCAAACCATACTCTTTGTTTCAGAAATTCTTTAAAATTTATGCTAAGGTCTGTATGGACATAGGAAGAAATCATGGATAGAAAAAGTGACTTTTTCTTTCTCACTTAGGTTTGCAATATCTCAAACAACTAGAGAGAAACAGACTATGACATATTAAACATCAAGTACGTTTGAGACACCTTTTGTACTATATTATTTCTTCTTTTTTCCGAAGTACATAAAGGTTGTTTGGGTTTTCTTTTTTTTTTTTTGGCTTTTTTTGGAAGAAGCAGAGTTCTGCTCAAAAGAGATGCAAATAGTTGAATCACATTCCTGTCTAGGGCCATACTCCATCTTTTGGTCTAAGGAAGTTCAAATTTAGTGTCACCACTTGTTACTGCAGGTCACTGCAGTGGGCCCTGGCTGATCTCAGGCAGACTCAGTGTACGCAGATCCTAGCAAATATGAGAACACACAGCTATCGATATGTTTGTTATGAAAACAAGGCCATCAATACAAAAACAAAACAACTGGTTAATCACCAAGAATCCTTGAACCTGGGCTGCCCTCAGAAACTCTAAATCTTTAGATAGTATGTACAGTCATCTTTCACATCCAGGAATGAATGTAGGACCAAGAGAATTTTACTGTGGCAGGACATGGGAAAATACATTCCTGAGAGAAATACAGGCTGTGTTGGCTGGAAACCAGAAGGGGAGCCATGACAGTAGAAAAGTTCTAGAAATGTTTTCACACAGAAGCTGCCAGAGCAAAAAGCTTATTTTCATCGATAGCTTGTTGCAGTTCTGAAGAGGGTTTATATGAGATGTCTCCCCAGAACTGCAGGGAGCTGAATTCAGTAAACCAGAGATTTGTTCCAGCTCCTATGGAGAGCAGGGGGCTCATGTGAACTATATCATGCCAGTTTTAAGAGAATAAGTATAATGAAGAAACTTGTCATCTCCAAGGGAATTAATCTGTGTCCTTTAATTTCCAAATGGGATCAGTGCTCCTGTTCCTCTTTGACTAGGTCCTTCCCACATCCCATTCAGGTTAACCCATGGAGAGGGGCAAACCACCATTTAAGAAGTTACAAGCACTTGTTGCAGCTCCCCCAAAAGGAGGATTCCTTCATTCCAAACATGCACCTCATTATCTGATGCAAACCTGCTGCTTGCCACATGTCATTGTGCCCAACTTTGTGGGCACTGCTGTCATGGCACAGGATGCTCCAGGCTTTTGCCTTGAATTTTGCCTTGAAGTTCATGTAGATGACCTTCTCCCATCACTTATCAGCTGTGGCCAGTAACTGGCCATGTGAGTAAGTAACCACAAGGCAGACAGGGATGTGAATTTAACAAGCACCGGATAATCCATGATAGCTGTCTGTCCATGAGCTCCTGCCCTGAGGAAAGAGAGGGAATTTACCCCAGTTGCACTGAGTAGTGAGCTGCCTCACATTTCCTTACATTTATCAAATTGTTTTTGGGCAGATGCTGTGAAGTATTTGATGTCTTTGAAACCCACACCCTGTCTTGCCTTGTGATAATTTGTTTAGATGTACCCTATAAGAGACAGTGTTTTGGGAAGAGAATGTCATTGTTAATAAAGATTATTATGGACTGTAGCTTTATATTTTCATTGCCAATGGAAAAAAGTATTGCCTTTTCAGAGCAGTTACTATGGACTATTATGGCCTTATTATGCCTGACATTTTAATCTATAACATGATTGAATTTGTTAAATAAATTTGACATTGTACCCATGAGAACTTTAAGCATCCTAAGTACATTAGATATTTACAGTTGAAATATGTAACATTTATGCTAACAAATTATTCATTATTTCTTACTACCAAGCACATCATTACCATCTGCTCATTTGATGACTGTTTATTTTGTGACAGAATAATTTGAAAAGAAGATGAAGTGTCTCCTGTGCCTGTGTTTACTCCTTGCTGTTCTTTGTGCTGTAACCCATTGCTGCCCTGAAGACATTTGCCATGAAGTCAACAATACTAATCTGCCTGATGGAAGAAAAAATTTATTAGCATATAGCTGTGACAAGAAAAGCTCTAACTATCCAGATTTTGTATTTAGATTTTACAGGCAGGCTACATCAAAAGAATCTGATATAAATGTTTTCTTTTCTCCCATGAGCCTCTCCACTGCCTTTGCCATGCTGGCTGTCGGCGCTAAGTCAACCACTCTGTCTCAGATTTTTGAAGGACTGGGCTTTGATGACCTGACTGAGACTCGCATACATGACATACATGAAAGTTTTCACAAAGTTTTGTCAGTACTGAACTGTGCTGATGTTAATATCACATTAAATATAGGGAATGCCCTTTTTACAGCTATTGGGTATGAACCACAGGAATCATTTTTACAAAACACTAAACAATTTTATGATGCAGAATTTTTTTCTAGTGATTTTCACAAACCAGAAGAAGCTAAGAAACAAATCAATAAATATGTAGAGGAGAAAACCAAGGGGAAAATTCCTGAATTAGTTGGTCATCTTGATCCAAGTACTGTACTGGTTCTTGTTAATTATATTTATTTTAAAGGTAAGATATTTAACATACTATTTCAATAGATAGTTTTGATACAAAATAAAAATTTTAGGGAAATTCTGATGATTTATTACCAGAATGACTATTTAGGAGAGAGTTAACTGTGCAGGACCTTTGAAGTAAAGATTAGATCTGGCCAAGAGCAGAGTATCTGATTGTTGAGAAATATGGATTTCTTGGGTTTGATCCAATTTGCTTGAAAGCTGTGGACAGAGAAGTTCCACTCTAGTGGATGCCTCATAGACAAGGATCCACATGGTCTCACTGGTCTGAGTCCATAATGACTAAAGATGTGTCCAAGATCTCTATGCTGTACATGCCAGTCAGACTTGGTGGACTGACATCCTTGCACAAGGACCCCAGTTTTATGGTAGATCTACCAGGTGCTCTGCATGAAAACCTGGGACATAGCATCTTGAGGGCCTGTGCTTCTGGAGCCTTGCTCAAATGTTAGGATGATGAATTGCTGATGAATTTCACACCAGGCTGAGTGCAGTCAGCTTGCGTGGGGTACAGTCTAACAGAAAAGGCATAAGAAGGTCCTCTAACTGATTGCTTAAGTGATTGCATTTAAATGGCATAAAAGGCATTACATAGGGTTACAGTAGAAGAAGGACTCTCAAATGGTCATCAGCCTTTGTTTGCTCTTCAGCAAGACATGACATGCTCACACTAACTATAATGAGCTTACTGCACATCTAAAATGCTTTACTGTGTGTTATGGAGGAGGACGAAGTGATTTAGTGAGCCTCTTCTCCCACCAATATACTGCCAGTGTCCTACATTAAAGCTGGTCTAATTTAGATGAGCCATTCTTTATGATCTTTGAGTGCAACAACATCTCTTTTTCCCCATTAGCTGCCTGGGAAAAGTCTTTTGATCCTTTGCGTACATATGAGGATGATTTTTTTGTGAGCCCAAATGCATCTGTTAGAGTCAACATGATGCAGCGTGATGGTATCTCAAACAGTTACTACGATCAGGATCTCTCCTGCGTGGTGGTAGAGCTGCCTTACCAGGGCACTGCACGAGCATTGCTTATTCTGCCTGATGATGGAAAGATGAAGCAAGTGGAAGATGCTCTCTCCAAGGAAACTGTTTGTAAATGGGATAGCAAACTTGTGGCCAGGTAACTCTAGCTATATGGATTGCTATATTTGAGGACGCATCACTGCTTTTAAGAGAAAATGACAATTTCAGATCACTTCCTACTGGACATAATGTCCTGATTTCATAAAGGGAAGTTTTAAGCAATTCCCCAAATGAGTCAGAGCCGAGCATAATCACTAAGAAACTGCAGGCTCTGTGACCTGACAGAAGGGGTCACAGCATTGTAACAGCTGCCTCAAGACTTGCTTGGCTACTTTTTGACTCTTCTTTCATGGTGGTTTCATGATTCATTTCCTTCACCATGTCTTAGATTTCATCCTCCTTTTCCCTTACTTTAGGCTTTCCACTAGTAGTCTCCTTACTCTCTGTAACCCTCCAGCCAAAAACTCTACTAGCTGCATATGTGGCGCTGGGATGAAGGAGCGACAATGAAGAAATCTGTTTCTTTTCCCAAAACCAAATAGGGAATGTAGATACAAGTAGATGGTGCATCTCTCAGGATGCTAAAATTGCTCAAGGAATACAAAGGCTGCCATCAAACAAATTCGCAATCAGAAGAATGCTTTCAAGTGTCGCTGAGTTGCGTGCTATCCACCCTGCTGGCTGAAATGAGGCTGCAAGGGCTCACTGCTCTCTTGTTTTCTTTGACCAACAGGAGATTAAATCTGCAGTTACCAAAGTTTTCTATTAGTGGGTCTTATGATGTTAAAGCCCTGTTTGAGCAAATGGGCATTACTGAAGTGTTCTCAGGTAATGCTGATCTGTCTGGAGTTAGTGGCAATCACGATCTCCAGGTTTCACAAGTAAGTAGACAGAGCTGGTGATGGGATGGTGGTTGGTTGTTTTGATACTTTGTGTCTGGGATTTTTAAAGACTTTATTTCCCTCTTTACATTACCAAAGTTATAAGTAAATCTCACAATGACATGTAGGGGCTTGGTCAGTAATTGTGCCTTTTTTGCAGAAAGAGTCTGCTGGCTCACTTTTTTATTACTTTAATTCTGTTACTAAAAATATTAAATACATAGAAATATTAAATACATAGAAAAATTGGAGAACATTTTAAATGACTTCTTGGCACTGGAATATAATAGTTTAATGAAATGGTGTCAAGTAAACTACAAATGATGAGTTCATTATGATGTTTGTGTTGATTAATACCTAATTTTTTATTATTCTCAAAGTTTTCAGGAAATCTCCAGTATGCAGCAGCAGAATTTGACCATATCAGTTTAAGCTATGATTTAATGCTAAAGATGCCAAATACTGCCCCACATTAGCATTTAAATAGAAGTCTTTAATTAAACTTGAAATAAGCGGAAGTGTTGCTAGTAGAAGTTCAAACCCTTTAAGAAAATATACTAGCTTGTACATGGGGTATTTTTATCCCACTTTATTCAGCACTGGTGAGAATGCATTTACAGCGTGTAAATGCTAATTTTTGCCCCTACTTGCTCAGTCCTGGCATAGAAAACACTCCTGTTTCCAACTGTTGGAGATTTATCATAAAATCAGCTTTCATCTACTGGATTTATTACTTCTTTTTTCTCCTAAATATTCCATAAGAACAGAATTTATTTTACTCCTGCTTCCTGCTCCATATATAAACCGCAGTGTTTTCTCCTATTCCATGCAGGCAATTCACAAGGCCTTGCTGGAAGTTGATGAGTCTGGAACTGAAGCTGCAGGAGCCACTGCTGTAATCTTTACCAGAGTATCCTATACCTCTCGTACCATCAAAGTCAACAGGCCCTTCATTATTTTGATCTCCGACAAACAAACCGGCATCACACTTTTCATGGGGAAAATTGTTGATCCTACTAAGGAGTAATTGCTTGGTTATTTGGCATACTGATGTTGGGTATGAGTTATAATGGTTACAGAGTTTGCAGTTTTGGGCTAGTTAGTGCTACTAACTAGTCTCTGATGGAGGGATATTCAGAAGTAAATTGGAAATTTCCTTATCCAATTAATAAGCAAAAAACATCGTAAAATATCACCATCAACTGACACTTTTTAAATGTAACATTTTCCCCAGTTGAATAATTGTATTGGGTTTGCATGGCAAGGTTTTGGTAGCGGGGGTCTGTGGGGGGCCTATAGGGGTGGCTTCACTAAGAAGTTGCCAGAAGCTTCCCCCGTATCTGACGGAGCCACTGGCAGCCATCTCCAAGATGGATCTGCTGCTGCTGAAGGGTGAGACAATCGGAAATGATAGTAACACCTCTGTGGTAACATATTTAAGACGGGAATAAGTTATTTCACAGAAGTAATTGAGGCCAGAGGAATGCAGAATGAGAATCAGCGAGAGAAACATCTCTGCAGACACTCAGGTCAGCAAAGAAGCAGGGGGAGAAGGTGCTTCAGGTGCCAACACAAAGATCCACCTGCAGCCCATGGTGCAGACCATGGTGAGCAGGCTGTCCCCATGCAGCCCGTGGAGGTCCAGGGGAGAGCTGAGATCCACCCACAGCCCATGGAGGAGGCCTGCACAGGAGTAGGTAGATGTCCAAAGGAAGGCTGTGACCCCATGGGAAGCCCACACTGGAGCAGGCTCCTGGCAGGACCTGCAGATCCATGAAGAGAGGAGCCCACTCTGGAGCAGCTTTGCTGGCTGGACTTGTGACCCCATGGGGGACCCATGGTGAAACATCCTGTGCCTGAAGGACTGCATCCTGGGGAAGGGACCCACACTGGAGCAGTTCATGAGGAGCTGTAGTCCATGGGAAGGACTCACATTGGAGAAGTTTGTGGAGGACTGTCTCCTGTGTGAGGGATCCCACACTGGATCAGGGAAAAGACTCCTCTCCCTGAGGAGGAAGCAGCAGCAGAAGCAACATGTGATGAACTGACCATAACCCCTGTTTCCCATCTCCCTGAGCTGGGGCAAAGATGTTTTTAAGATTTTTTTTTACTTCTCATTATCCTGCTTGGGTTTTGATTGGTAATAAATTAAAATAATTTCTCTAAGTTGAGTCTATTTTGCCTGTGACAGTAATCAGTTTGTGATCTCTCCCCATCCTTATCTCAACTCATGAACCATCCATTTCATTTTCTCTGCATTGTCCAGTTGAGGAAAGGAGTGATGGAATGACTTTAGTGGGCATTTGTCATCCAGTCAGGGTCAAACCACCACAATACATTTTCCAAATTTTCCACAGAAGATAACTTTTTCTTAAAGTATGTTTTTATATTTAAAAGTGAACTCTCTCTGTTAAGGAGTTTTGTCCTGCTTTCAGTTCTGGGCTATTCACCAAAAGTTTTATCCCTATAGGGATAAAGTCTTGTAATTCTACTGTCTTCTCCAGTATTCACCTGAGCTGGTCCCTACAGAGTCCTTTCCTCCTTACATCACTCTTTGCTGCCTAGGCCGTTGTTTACCCTCAACCAACCTGTTCTTTCTCACATGTTCCAACTCTTTGCCCAGGACCTCTTAAGAAATCATTGACCAAAAAAAGAGAATAATCCCTGAAACAATAGATTCATTCTGATGTAGCCCTTACTGTAAGTGCCTCTTTGCACTCCGCAAGGTCAGCAAAAAACTTTAAGAGACAGTGACATTAGGCATAACATAAAATGTCAAAGAATTGTCTGTGACAAATATCATTCATTAATAATTGCTGTGGCCGATCAATAAAATATATATTTTAACTTAAGTGTATCACTTAAGGAATTACTCCAGTCTCTTGTATCATTCTACAAATCTCTTAAAAAAACCCAGACATCTTCAGTCCATTTTACTAACATAGACATCTGTAAAATATGTCTTAAAGCCTGTTAAATGAGTACAACTTTTCTCATACAGAAATTGCGATTCTTCACATTCTCTCTTTATGTGTCTATTTAGGTAAAACCTGTTTTCAAGAACTACCTAAATACTTTCTTGCTGTTGTGGGTCTGTAGTGCTTTAGCCCCTGTGTAGAGTTTAGCCCCAGTGCTTACCCACTCTTACTGCAGTGGAGCACTGGGGCTAAACTCTAGAGCAAATCATTTTTTGCACAGCTGCTCCCTCAAGGAGAGGCTTGCTTTGACAGCTGCTCTCTCACTGCACTACTTTCATGCCACTGCATATTGGTCCTGGAAACATTTTTTGCAAGTGGAGTTCAGTCCCCATCCCTGGGAAGATGAGGCTTCTGAATGTACACTGCTCATTTCTACAGTGATCCTGGCAGTGTGCTGTGAGCACTGCAAAGGTAACGCAAGCCCCACATCAACAAATGAACTCCCACCCCTGACATCTCCCTGGCCTTCTGACCTGTTCTCCCAAACTTGGCCCACCTTGCACAGAGGTGCTTTACAGGGGCCCACTGGTGTTTGTGGTATGGATTGGTATGGGGAGCTGTACTTCTGACTCAGGGGACTTGGAAATTGCTGCCTTGTAGAGTCCCTTTGCTCCAAGTGGTGAGAACTCGGTGGAAGCCCTGAGCTATTGCTCCTCATGAGGCATGATGGCATCACTCAGGGCACTGGGAGAGACCACACCTCTGTGCAGAGCAGCGGCTTTTGCAGAGTTGAGATCAGTGATCACTTGCTGTGGTGTGAGGCAGCCTACCTTGTGGTGCCTGTACAATCTCAATAGGAGCTGGGAGCAGCTCCCGTGAGATCCCATCCTGATAAATCTGTGCACCAGGACTGATTAGAAGGTAGGATGGTGAGATTTTTATCAGAGCCACGAGATTTTTATCAGTGTGGTGGCAGAAGAACAGGTTCTTGGCCTGTTGCTAAAGGGAAAGAAGTTAGGAAAAATCCCATGGTTGCTAGGACAGAGCAAGAGCTTTGGAAAATCACACATGGAGCAACTTCCTGCCCCATCTACCTCCCAGGCCTTTGGTTTTGAGACGGCAGGACAACAGCTGCATTGGTAGTTTCCATACTGGACTGTGAAGAATAGCTGCTACTAGCAAAAGTATAAAATGGGATACCTCTGAAAGTTGGTTTGGGAGTTATCTTCCAAGCTGTGGGGCATCTCCACAGTTTTCCTCCAGCTAAGCAGCTTCATGCTCCAGACCAGCAGGTTGATCTGAGTTGTGTCGCTTCATGCTCCAGACCAGCAGGTTGACCTGAGTTGTGTCAGGAACCAGAGGTAAGAATAGGGATCATCCTAAATCCCTCTAGAAGGGGAGGATGTGTAGGGAACAGGAAACGAATAAATCTTATACCAAACATACACCAAAACCAGAAAAATGCCCAGTTCACAGTATGAAGCTCTATAGAGCCTGGGCACTGAACAGACCTCACTGATATTACTCTCAGCAGAGTTCTGGTGATATTCTTTAGGAACTGGACAATGCTGCAAAGCTTTTGTAGGGAGAGGGAGTATTTTTTCCTAATTCCAAGAAAATCTATCTTGACCTACTTTGCATTATTTGTCCTTGTAGCTTTTCTTTGTCTTAATATGTGATAGGGGACTCTCTTCATTCTATTAGGGTTATTAAAGGTAGAGCAAAAAGGAAGGATTCTGATAGGCATAAATAACTAAAATTTTCATTTAGGGACTGTTCATTCAATCTGTGGCAATACAATGTATTTCATGGTGTCTCTCATACATCTGTAGATGTTTTTATTAACACCCTTCAGTATTCCTCTAAAATAACCACTCATGCATTCTCTCAACCTATGGGGCAGCTGGACCCAAACTAAGCCCTGAAAGAAAACTAGACCTTCTTTATAAGCTTACAGTTGTAACCTTTATAACCTAATCCACCTGACTTCCTGCAGTGACCATCAGCAGAAGGGGATAATACAGCTTACAGTGAAGTAGATCACCACCTATCATAAACATCCAACATAAATGGCCTGCTGTGGGCCTATGAGCCATGATCTGACACACTTACAGGAAGTTATGAGGAAAAGGACTTGCCTAGAGAGAGTGTAACTCACATGAGAACCCCTGTGAGGGAAGGTAGACCCACAGGGCTGGGTCCCTGAAAGGCAGCCTACCTGTGCCCTAGTAGACCCAAGTGCCAAACTTCTCCTGGCAGCCCATGAGCCATGTGGGAGACTGTAAGTTTGTTCTATCTGACCTTGTTTATGGTCCAGTGGGACTCGGCTTGATGACAGGATATCTCTGTCAGTAATCCTCTGTTTGCTTTGCCACATGGCAGAGTCCATGCAGAATGTTGTTACAAAACATGAAGCAGTGGGATTGCAGGGCTAATGCAGTGTGTTCCTTCCAGCAGTAAGGAGAGGTGCTGACTTAATGTCAAAAGGCACAGAGCATTTGGATAGTTACAGAAGCACCAGTTGCTCACATAAGTTCTGGTATTCAGGTGCTACCAGTACTTTGGACTTTTTTTTCCCAGCTATGCAATTTGAGCCACAGTCCTGGTTTCTGGAATGCCCTCAATGGGCACATCCACCCTCCCCCCACAGCTCTGTCACCTGCACAGTCCTTGATCACTGCTATTATTGCCAGGAAATGGGAATTCACACAGATTGTAAACCAACCCTATTCTAAACATTTCCGTAGATTCAGTGCAAAAAAAGCTGCAGGCATTTTCCTTGTACTCACACTAATTTCAAGCAGAGAATCACAAAGCTCTTAAAAACCAGATGACTGTGATAGTTCCCAGGCAGGGTAGGTTTTAACAGGAATTCTGAGAACCCATCTGCTCATCTTTGACATGAGTCTTTTTACCTTTTGGAGGTATGAAAAAACTCAAAACAGTGCTAATCCCTAATCCAGCATTAAAGTCATGTCTCCAAAGCACAGAGGCACCAGGATTTCCAATCACAGAAAAAGTACAAGAAACACGAACATTCTTAAGTGCACATTTCACTTGAAAACTCTAAATATTCACTGCAGTGGGAGTTAGAACAAGTGCAAATTATCAAGAGGAAAAAAAGCATGAAGACCACCATGGGCTATGTATCTCTGACTCCTGTAACACACCCTTCAAATCTTACCCATCCATAATACATTCCTCTGCACATCTGCCCTTACCCACAAGGGGCTGCTTTCATTAGATCTAAACATAGCACATGTATGATATCATTTATTCCCTTTAAACTCTTAGCCACCAAAGACTGATCTGGAAATATCCTTCATTAAATTCCCAGTCCCAGGTATAAAAGTGAATCCATTTTTAAATAATTTGGTAATTGTATTTTCCTCTACTAACTGTTTTAACTTTCCTAAGACTAACAGTTTTAAAGAAAACTATGATTCGTCCATTTCACGTAGATGTCCTTGATTATGATTAACACCCTGGTTACACAAACTCAGCTCAACACTGATGTTGCTGCAAATTACTTTGCTGGTTTCCTCCAAAAAAATAATTTCAATGATGAAAGTAGCTTTTCAGTTCAGTCCTGCTGCTGGAGACGAATTTACTACAAGTGAATGAACCTTATTTATACAAACTAGTTTTTATTTCTCTTATTTCTTATTGCATTCAGCTTCTTTTCCATAAGCCATATGGATAAAAAGTTCCTATGATTTATTACTTTGCTAAACAAGAATGTATTCTTTATTTTTGGAAAACTCTTAACTCTCAATATGATTCTCATATGGAAGGTCTGAAGATGACTTTGTCTGAATTGGGCAAATATAAGGAAAAGTGACTATACTGTTTACTACGTTTCACATAGGAAAGCCAGACCACATGGAAGATGCTCTGATGAAGAAAAAAGTTTGGAAGGAAAAAAACAACATAAAACAAGATCACAGAATCACTAAGGATGGAAAAGACCTCCAAGATTATCAAGTCCAACCTAAGTGTTATAGTCATAACATGTCATGTCATAACATGGCTGCAGCCAGGAAAGAACCTCAGAGCAAGAGAAAACATCTGTGCACAGAGGAGATGAAAGATGCATTAGGTCCTAAAATGTTAGGTTTGCTGTTAGGTTTGCTGTTCTCACAGATGCAGATTCTCTAGTCTTCAAAAATCCATACCATAACGTACATATTCAAGGGACAGTTACTAGAATTTATTTTCTGTTCCTCTGTCTTTCAAGTGCAAGCTGTGTCTCTTGGGTAAATCTTATGGGTGAAATTTGAAGACATTTTTTGTCTTAGTGGCCCAGCCAAAGGTTACCACCTCGTGCCCATGCCTGTGACTGTGCTGTGTGTCATAGCCCTGGCATACTCACAGTGGTACCAAAAGAGATTGAGAAGAGGCATCACATAGAAGCAAATACACTCCAGCACTTCTGTGCACTCCTAGACTGGCACGCTGGAAAAGATGGTGCAGCAACCATGGCAGAAAGCCTGTGTGCGTACAGCCTAGATCCCAAAGCGTCCTGTGAAGGCATGTTCATGTAAGTCATTGTTGGAAATGGAACCGTGCTGACCTGCTATGCTGGGATCTGCAGAGGCTAAGGGCAACCACATGGGAGTTGTTGCAGTAAACCACCTCAGTGATCTGTCAGAATCCTCAAAATTCTAAAATCTTAGAGTCAAAAAGACTTGTTTAAGAAAAGGGATGTGAGCAATAGAATCATATAATAAATTTCATTTTATTGAACATATTCATTCAGCTAGTTGATCTTCCTTCTGGTTTTTCACTGAGGCCAACAATAATAAATTTGTTGTAAAATAAAAAATGATAACACTATGCAAAGTTTAGCCCTAATGCTTTCTATCTGGCTTTGGAAGCAAAAAACTTCAAGTGTAATTCCAAAATATCTACATATCTTAGTGCTTGATTAAAGCCACATTTGCAACACAAAAATAAAGAATGTAAAGCATCGATTTAAATTTAATTTCATACCAAGAGGTTTCTCAGGGTAGACAACTTCTTTTCAAAATAAAAACTTCTATTCTCTGGTGAACTTGTCACTCTAAAAGTTGTTTGCATAAGAAGGGCTCTTTTACAGCAAGACAAAAAGGTCCACAGGGCAAATTCTACTAGTAAAATGTTACTATTTCAGTATACCAGCTATGACTGAGATCCTTGCAAGAAGCCAACCTTTCAGCGTGATTCTTCTACACTGCTTTCTGCAAGTGGAACTGTTATGTGTGGAGCCCTGAGTTCTGGGGATCATAGGAAAAGGAGCCCTGTGCCACCATCTCCTGGTAAAATAATGGAATGGACATGACAAAATCTGTCTCATTTGCAAATCCAAAAGAACAGCAGCTTTCTGGCTTGTTGTTGTGTTGATAACGACTTTGATTTTCTTGCTAAGTTTTAGCTGCAGGTTTGGTGAAATGCTGCACTTGAACTGACTGCTGTCACAGAGAATTGATGTTTTGGTATTCTGGTAGGTATTGCATATACAGATCAGCTCAGTAGTGGTGGGGGAGGAGGCAAATTAAATACTAGAAATTAAATACTAGAAATTAAATACTAGAAATTAAATACTAGAAATTAAATATTAGATATTACTGGGAAAGAAAAAAGAGCAAATTGTATAGCAAATCATCTAAATCTCTGGGCCATCCACACATAGCTCTATAAAACAGATAAATGAGAACTATTAAATCTTCAGAAAAAATGGTAAGGTTAATCAAAGGTCTGGAACAGCTCCTGTTGGAGGTAAAAGATTTTCAGCCTTGAAAAGAGACAACAGCATAAAGAAGGCAAAACTGATTTGTGTCAGAGACTGGGCAAAGGGAGGCTGTTCTATTACCATATCTGGTGCCAGGACTACAGACCATCACACAAAGCATGTAAGAGCCAAGCTCTACGCCAGTAAAAAGAGATGGTTCTGCACACACAGTGTATGTGGAGTGGCACATTGCAGGGTGATGCTGCAATTCCAAAGATGTGCCAGCACACTACTTCTTCCTCATGTGCTCCTGACACAAATTCCAGATGATCAGTATGGCTTTTTTTAAAAAGATGTATCTCTATCCACAATGCAGCCTACAGACTGTAAACATCCTTGGTAGACACTGCATACATTGCTTTTCTATTTCATGCTGTGTCTGTTATCTATTCCACAAGAGTAACCCCTGCTAAGCAACCCCTCTTTCAGGGAACCCAGACCGCTGGTGGACCAAGGAAAGGCAGAACCAAGGTGCACATGTAGGGCACTTGTTTGGAGCCAGATGGGGAATGGGGAAGAATTTGGAATGGGAACTTGCAGGAGGGCTCCTCCACAGCATGCTCGTCTTTCATTGTAAATGCTTTTTTTGACACAAAGAAGAAGGGATTAAGTTTTTAGTTTAAAATGTTCTGCGAATGACAAAGGGTGAAGTAACTTGTATTTATTTCCTCATGTATCTCATACTGGTGCTCCCCTGAATGACAGACCCGGGCTGAGAGCACTTTCTGTGGAGACTGTTTAGGCCCAACCCTAATAGGATAAAGACAAGACAGAATAAAGAAAAGTCCTTGACCTCTCAACCATCTCTTGCACTGCCACCCTCAGGCTTTTCCTGTTGAGGGAAAATTGAGCTAATATAATATGAAAGGTTGGAAAAGACCTGTGTTTACCCAGGTGAGATGGACAGACTTCTTATTATGGGCTCCAGGAAGCAACGTGTTGTGTACTTCCACTACATTGGCATTCTCCCCAGAAAGTGCTCTCCATACATGAGGAACAAGTGCAATTTGAATTTTTTTCTATTCTAATATTAAGTGATGTAAAAATATTTTAAACCCGAGAAGCACTTTCATATGCAAATGAAATGATAAAATAGTATATTAAAAGTAAGACAGTGGAATAAGCTGATTAGGCTGTAAATACTCAGGCTGAGAGACATTCACTCTCAAAGAGAATCTGTCATCAGAAGAGAATATGCCCCTTTATATTATTTTGTATCAGGATGGAAAAGAACACCCTCATTCTTACTAGGTTTTAGAAAAACCAAAAAGGTTTAAAACAATTGCATAGAAAATCTACCAAATGTGCAATTCTTCAAAGCTCTTAAAATTTTTTTTGAGGTTATTGTTGTGTTATCAAAATATCACAAGTAATTTGAGGTAGCATTTCTAAGTTTGCTTTTTTTTTAGTTCAAATCATAACGTGTTATTTATTACTGCCACAGGTTCTGATTTAACAAAGGTAATGATTCTCTTTAGCAGAACTACTCACACACTGCTCATATGACTAGAATTAGTGACAATTCCACATCTTCAATCAGTTATCATATTCAAAAACAGTTCCTAGGGCCCTTGTTTCTTCTTCTATTTGAATTGTTCTCGGAGGGCAACCCAAGTTTCCTGTCTGCCAGACTTGTGCATGTATTATTACATTAACACATCACACTTACTAGATGATCTTTTTCCACTACTGTTAATACTTAGAGGTGTGTGTATTTACATGCGTGTCTTTCACAGATAGGTGAAAACACATACAGTTATACACACAATTATCTACACATGTCACAGGAGTAGTTTTATATTCTATTTGATTTTTAAGCAGAAGATCCTCAGAAGGAAAACTGTGAATTGCCTTTCCCCTCACTTTCTTGTCAACCTCTTGCAACCTGAAT
This sequence comes from Monarcha castaneiventris obscurior, assembly GCA_026261815.1. Taxonomy (NCBI): domain Eukaryota; kingdom Metazoa; phylum Chordata; class Aves; order Passeriformes; family Monarchidae; genus Monarcha; species Monarcha castaneiventris. Next base: position 15,079,144 of record JAMPIT010000894.1, read on the forward strand.
ATGAGCCAAGTGGATGACTTGGGTCTGACTGTCTCAAGTAGAATGGTTTGAGGGTCTTGTATCCAGATCAAGTAATCAGGTATTCCAGCCCCTAAGTTAGTGTGCAAAAAGATTAGCACTGCTGAATTCAAAATGGAAAAGGTATGCCCTGTCCTGTTTTGCTGCTTGACTATGCAGCCATATAAAGCAACCACAGGACAAGAGCCTTGATTTGAGATTGAGGGGAAGAAAGTACAGTTCCCTTTCCAGCATTGCCTTCAACTTCCTAAGCTCAACTCCCCACCAGTGCTCTCATTCAGAGATGTTGAACACCTCATGTGGGGCATTTCAATATCTGATATAGTCTGGGGCTCCTGCTCAGAAACCAAATGCTTGGGAGCTTGCAGAGATGGACATGTTGGCACCCAGATCTGTTAAACAAAGTTCATTTTCTGCCTTAGTTTCTCTTTTAGTGATTTGTTCATATTCAACCCTGAATATCATCCGTGATGCCAGCATGTCTTCTTTAGTACTGGATGAAAGGTGAATTGGCAGCCAGTTCTGTGTCCTTCTGGTGTCCATTTCAGTTGCATATGATACAGAAGATTAACCTGAGGAAACAAGATACTCACTGACCATGTTTCTCTTTGCAGTCAGTGTTGCTTCTTAGCAGTGGTTGTTTTGTTGTATATTTTCTACAAAGCCAGGTGAAAACTCTTCCCCAGTTCCCCAAATACTCAGTCACAGGTGATGGCCAACAGAAATGAGTGAATAACTGTGTTGATTGTAAATGTCTCACTGGAGTGGTAATGTCACGTGTTATTCTCCTAAGAAACTTAGAGACTGTTCATCAATCACACACAGTCTGCTCTGCATAAGAAAATTCCCAAAATCATTGAACATGGTGTCAAAGGCTGTGACTGAAGCATACAGTAAGGCAGAAGGACTTTCTAAATCCAAACCCTGTTTTGAAATCCTGCAAGAGAGCTTATGGCTCCAGCAGTGGCCCCAGAAGGAAGCAAAGGGGACATTCTGGCAGGGACGCTGTGGTCCACCATGAGTGGTGCTGGCTCAGACAGACCCAGGCAAGGGGTGGCCCTCACACCCAGTCGCAGTTTTCAGCTCCAGACACGAAGGGTATGGCTGTGGCTCTCCTGCCAGACATACACAGCAGCAGGTTCTTCCTGTCAATCCACAAGCATGGAAGAAACAGGAGATACAGTCTCTGCTCCATTCCTTCTTGTCCCCACCACCCAGCACTGTTAGCATTTGTCTGGGTTCAACAAATTGTCCAAAATATCCAACGTCGTTACTGCTTATTGTGCATCCTCACTGGCAATTTTTATTTGAACTAATTAATGATTAACAGGGTGATCTGCTTAGCTCTGTTTAATGGTACTGAAGAGAAGAAGGAGCAGACAAGACCAGACTGTAGCAGTGTAAGTACCGTTTTAGTTTTCCCTTGGATCATTTGGACACTTCATTTTGGGGGGTTATGTTGTTGCCTGGGAGTGGTGCCTTTGCACATGTGAAACAGGAAATATACCTGTTATGAAAAGTCAATACATTTCAAAATGAACTGATCAGAAAGAACTGATAGTAAAGAAGGTACTTCACATAATTAAGTAAAAATTTGGTTTGGAAAGAAAAGAAATACCTATAGAAATTTTTACCACAAAGACTAGTGATCTAGTCTTTCATCTTTGAGTATTTTGTAGTTTTGGTTCTAGATTGTATGATCTATGTTTATATCACATTTTTGTTTAATACAGATTAAATTCTCTAAATATTTGATTACTTGAGGAAGGCTAACAGAGATGCAGTAACCCTCCTGCAGTACTGAGTACAAAACCAAATCATGTCAGTTACTCTGGGGAAAAGGTTGTTAGCTTCCAGCTATTTACAAATTTTGAAAGAATATTCTAATATTAAATTTAATAAACTTTTAAAAGTTTAAAATTACCTCTTTTGAAAGGGAGCTAGACTCTATATACATAAATAGTGACTCAGGAGGCACATCCTTTCCAGGAAACACTGACGTGCATCAGAAATGTGAATTATAATTGTGTGGGATTTTGGAGAATAGGTGTGTTCTGAGACCACCATTTTGCTGTACTGAAGGACACAGTATAAACAAATTCGTTTCCATGACATGTTTTGCATGTCCCTTTCTTTTCCAGAAACAGCTGAAAGGAAAATGAAGCCCACTATCTCCTTGTGTTTATTGCAGGTTGGTTTGTATACTGTTGCCCTGTGTCATCAGCATCCCCGCTATAAGCAGGATGATGCTAAAGGGACATATTATCCAGGACATAGTTCTCAGTGGGAAGGAGCTTCTCCACTTAGGAATAAAACCTTTGTCAAACTAGTTTTCAGCAATGCTGACTTTGCATTTTCCTTTTACAAGCTGGTCGCATCTGAAACGACAGACAAGAATATTTTCTTTTCACCCATAAGCATCTCTGCTTCCTTTGCAATGCTGGCACTTGGTGCCAAGGCTGTGACACTGACACAGATTCTGGAAGGGCTTGCCTTTAACCTGAAAAAGACTCAGGAGAAGGAAATACATGAAGGTTTTTGCCAACTCCTCCACATGCTGAACCGTTCAGACAGTGAATTCCAGCTGAGCCTGGGCAATGCCCTTTTTATAGAAGAGACACTAAAACCACTACAGAAGTTCTTGGATGATGTCAAAAGCTTTTATGAATCTGAGGTCTTTTCTACTGACTTTAACAACACTGTTGGCGCTGAGAATCAGATCAACAGTTATATCGAGGAAAAGACAAATGGGAAAATTGTTAAGCTGGTGGAAAATCTTGATCCTCTGACTGCAATGGTTCTCGTTAACTATGTCTTCTTTAAAGGTAAGAGATATCAAAGGGTGCAAAGCTAATGCTTATTACAAAGAATGAAAAGAGAAAAAAGATGTAGTTTAAATATTTTAAAGGGAGGGAATCCTGTTCAGTATCTGGAAGGTATTGCTATAAACCCATGCATATTTGCTGCCAGTAAAAATATGTCCTCACCTGGTTTAATGAAGTTTTAAAACAAATATCTTTGTTGAGTTTGGTAATTTCTTTCATGTGACCATAGACTCATGTCTAGTGAAAGATAGTGTTTTCAGTATTGTCTGTCTGTAATTGTCTTTAAGCACCTAAGAAAAAAAAAGATGCAATGCTGTAACACCTGAGGATGCAGTAACATGAAAAAGATATTTGTCCTAATGAAAGGAAGGCTGTGGGACTAAGTCCTGTTATATTCATTGTGACCATTCCTCTTTGTATTCCACTGAATAAATTTTCTTTTTGTCGTAAGCCCATTGGGAGAAACCCTTCAGTACATTACAGACAAAACAGGAGGATTTTTTTGTGGATCAGAAAACATCTTTAAAAGTTGACATGATGTATCGAAAGGGTTACTACAGAAATTACTTTGATGAAGAGCTCTCCTGTTGGCTGGTTCAGATACCTTACAATGGAGATGTTGTGGCATTATTTGTTTTGCCTGATGAAGGGAAGATGAAACAGGTGGAAGATGCCCTCTTGAAAAGGACTGTAACTAAATGGGAAAAGTCCCTCCAAGACAGGTAAGCTTTTTTTGCTAAGGTGAGAGGTGACCATGTTATAGATTAACAGTGTTTATGTCACCAAGACAAAACACTGGAAGGTTATTTGACTGAACTCTATACACTTAATGGTTCCTCTGTGCTGGACTTCCCTTTCCTTAGTTGGAAAATGAAAATGAAAAAGAGCTATGGCTAGTGAACAAATACGTCATTGAACCTGGGATTCATCCTAGGTCAAGTTCAACCAAAAATTACTTAGCACCATGATGAAATCAACAGATCGTTGTTTCATACAAGCATTGGGAAACCACAATGGAGTAGCTGGTAGGTGTTAGGGTGTTGAGGGCATTCTTTGTAAAAGTGGATTAATTCACCATTAGTGCAGCTATTTCTGTGGTGGCCTAGACCCTGGTCTGTATTTGAACAGCCTTAGGTCAGCTAGTTACAATCTTTTGCAAAAGCCCTCCTACCTGGCAGTAGTAGCATTGTTTGCCACTGAGTTGGTATAGCTGTGTCTTCCACCCCACTCCTTGAAACCCACTGCAGAGGCAGGGGCTAACACAGACTTACTCTGTTCCAACCCTACACATTAAGTAGCTAACCTGCTCAGAAATGTTATCTGAACCCTAAGAGAAGTCTGTAAACATTTAGAAAAACAAATGTGAAGTGTCAGTATATTTGCTGAAGCCATTGAGGAGTGTTGCCTAGATTATGATTTGTCCCTATTTGTGTTGTTTGTTACAGAAAAATACATCTGCACATTCCGAAATTTTCTATTTCTTGTACCTATGATGTGAAAAAGATAATCAAACAAATGGGTATGGTCGATCTGTTTACTGAACAAGCTGATCTGTCAGGGATTACTGAGGAGCCTGGACTGACGGTTTCAAAAGTAAGTCAGCATGTGAAAGCAATCACAGGATTTGCCTGTTCCCAGGAACCTGACATTAATATCCCATGAAAAGCTTATCCCAGTCTGAGTGAAGCATCACTCTATCATCAATAGCTGCCAGTCTGAAGGCAAAGGAAGCCCTGTCTTTCATAAACCTGAAGACAAACATGCTTACAAGGGGTTAGAAAGGCATGGTTGGAGGATGAGGAAGAAGACATACATATAATTAAATGTTCTTTTGGCAACTAAACAAAATTATCTAAATGTAGTGCATTAGCTTTGGTAAAATTTCCTCTAATTCCTCCTACAAAGGGCAACAGGCTGTTATTCCTGCCCTTCTAGTGTTCTCAAAAGGTTATTTTTTTCTGCTAGATGACAGGGTAAATTCACAATAATACACAAAGCTGCCAAAGACAAAATTGCATCTAGGCTAAATTACCAGGTTTCTTTGCTTCCAGAATTTCTTGTCATCAGTCATCTTGAGTGCTCTTTGGCTGCCTGTAGTTTGAGGGTTACTCTCTGCACAAGAAGTGGAGGAGGATGGCTTGAGTGGTGTGTGGCTGTTGGTGCTGCGGTGGGAGCAACTGGTGATGACCTTCCCATAAGCTGCTGCTGCTCGGTCTTCCTCCAGGCAGAGCTCCCTTTGGCTGGACAAAGTGAAGAGGGTGGCAGGCTGCTCTCTTCTTGATGGATTGTCAGCTGGAGGCTGTTTTGCTTTGTTCTTTGCAGGTGGTCCACAGAGCCATGTTGAATGTTCATGAGAATGGCACTGAGGCGGCCGGGGCCACAGTGAAGGAGGTTACCTGGAGATCTGGGGATTTTCCTCGCCCACCTCGAGTCAAATTCAACAGACCCTTTCTCCTGGTGATTCTGGATAAATTCACCCGCACTGTCCTCTTCATTGGGAAAATTGTAAACCCTCAGAAAAATGACTGATTGAGGAGACTTACGCACACCACTGGCTAAATTGCAATGATCCAGTGAAACACTGAAGTATGCATACCACTCTGTGCTAGCACTCATCTTTCAACCATTATCCTTAGAAATGCCATTAATCACTTAAAAACTACTTTTCCTTGTCCAAAAGTCACTAGGATTTCCCGCAACCTACACCCAAATATAGTATGTAGTGTTAATGAAATACAAGTCACTTTTCACCACTTTTGTAAGAAGCCCTTTCTGATGTGCTCCTGTGGGGTACTCAGTTCAAAATCTCCAGTTGATGTAGGTATTGCTTTACAGTCACAGGGTGTGCATGTAGAAGGAGAAACAGGAAATAGGAGATGCAAGTTGCAAGTCCTGTCTGTTTAATCCACTAACCCTTGATGACTACTCTTAGATTCAGTTTTCTTTAATATTGGAGTGAATTTTCATTAATTTCTTTAGGTTTTGTAACCAAATATGGCATGATACTGCAGGATCAGTGACTGAGATGCTGGAGGAGACACCCGTGTAAAGGGCTGAAGAATGCAGCTGTTTTACTTTGCCTTCCTCTGTCTCCTCCTTAGCAGAAGCCCTCCCCATGGAGACAAGAAGGCTGCTTTTGCATTACAGATTATGTTAATTCTACTAAGGAAGGAATCCACAGCAGAAAAAAGACTTCTGTTTCATCCTACTAATATAACTATTGTTGCTCATGCCTTCAGGCAAAGGCCTGATGGAGTAGTCCAGGACATAGCACCAGTTTCCTTTTCATGGATTTGTTGCCACTGCCATTTCTTGTTTCTACTGATGCCGCCCTCAGTATTCACTTTACAGCTAGACTTGACAGATTGTGGTAGAAAAAAGGACTATGAAAATTATAACTCCAGAAATTTGTATTTCCTCAGTAAGAACAGCAGAGTTTTCCTAGGTACTGTTAACTTGGTTTAAGCTATATCATAAACGCACATAAAAAATGCAGAAAATATTTCAGAAGTCACTGTTCTAAATGTTAGCAGTGGATTACTGCTATAGATTTTACTCTATAGTTATAGAGTAAAAACAGACTGGGAATTGATATTTGTACTTTTTCTTAAGGTTTCTGGAATCCAACTACACTAGATAGTTGCATGGTTATGAAGGGAAAGAAACACAAAGCAGTAAATGTTTAAATTATTTTATTATTTTTTGCTTTAGTTTTTAAATCAACATCCCTAGCACATCTCATTAAAACATAGAAAGCCAATGAAAGCATGTAAATTATAGACTGATTAAATATTTTCTTACAGAATATCTCAAACTGGTAGGAAAAAAATATAAATGGCAACGTTTTAGACCTTAGTTTCTTAAGATGTCCATGAAAAATATAACTTAAAAACTGTGGTGAATATTTCTAAAACACAATTCTTTTTTTTTTGTTTGGGGACCTTTATTTTCTTTCACATTAAATCAGTGTTATCAATATGAGTAAATTGAAGCATAAGAATACCAATAAGGAATAGAAAAAACATTCCATGTCTATCTGCAGACAGGTAACTGTTGATACTCACTTTCAAAGTCCTCCTCAAAATCACATAAACCAATGACAAAAGTCCCTTACTCATAACTGTATTTAGTATGTTCCATGTTTAGTAACAAGTAGTTGGCTTCATGCCTCTGAACATATAAGAACTTGGTCTTGGTGTTATAGAGGTAAACTCATTCTACAGAAGATCATTTAAAAGTTCTTGCCAAATCTCAGGGCTAACTCAGGATGCCTTGTCAAAGTTCAGCTTTGCAATGACAAATAACTCTGTCAGCAAATATGAAGAGACTATGTTTGTTGTTCCTCATGGACCTCAGATCAATAGTCTATGTTTGTTAGTAGGAAAAAAAATCTAAATTCAATTCTGCCAACCACATCTCACTTTGAGAAGTAACCTTGCTGCTTAACTCATTTGAAACTGGATAGACAAAAGCAAAGCTGATTTAAGAGCAGGATGACCAGAAAATGTCATAGTAAGGAACAGTAATCCTACGGTATAAGAACCGTATGTCTTGCCTTGATTTTCTTTCTATTTTGGCAAAAAACAGAGCATGCCTCTCACTGCAAATGTGCAGCAAATTTGAGTAGTAAATAACAAGCACAGAAGTACTGCACACACCCACCCACCCCCCCACCCCCCCACCCCCCCACCCCAAACCTATCAGCATTAGGGTTGTCAAAAATCCATTATGGTCATGGTTTGCTCCAGACAGTGTTTCTTGTTTCAGTCTGCTTTTTTGCTTCTCCTTTCATAGAATTTTGTTTCTTGGTTGGCTCTCTGACTGTGAGTTTTGTGACCAAGAAACCTCAGTGTAGCCAAGGAATGACTTTCATCCTAGCTAGGAGAGAGTTGCTGCTGCTGCTGCATGCAAGTACTGTGATGGGCAACTGCAGTGCAGGGACATTGCTGGAGGATGGAGCTGGTGAGATGAGCCACATGAGGGACAAAGTGCAAAGGACATCTTCTAATGCAGCCTGCACTTATGCCTACACACAGATGGGATGTGCATGCAACCATGCTCACACACGAGCTGCAGCCTCAGCACTGCCTGTGCGGACCCTGAGGGACATCTAGGATGGTATGGCTGAAAGCAGCCTCTGTAAAGGCTGAAAGCAGTCTTCTGCTGCAGGTTACCAGCCACAGAAGAATTCCCAACATGGCAGAAACTTCAGAACAGCACACACTGAGCAGCTTCCTGAAATAAGGAGAAAAGGAAAACAAGCAGTGTGGAAATAGCAGTAAACTGTGTTTGTTGTCATATTTAGGAACTAGAAGCGAAACAAAGACTAAAAACATAAGTGAGGAAAAAAAATCCAGAAACCCAGGCCACCCCAAGGTGGAGATAGATTTAACTGTTACCTACAAATTATGTGAAGTTCAACAGACACTGGAAGAAAACCAGGGGCAATTTTGAGCAGTGTTAAAGACCATTAAAGAAGGAACAAGGAAAAGCAGGAAAGTTTATATTGTTGTGGGGGCAGAGAGAGAAATAGTATATTTGAGGTATAAAAGAAAATAACATATTTCCAACAGGCAGTGGTTAGTGCCAGTGCACAGGTCTCAATGTTGTACAGCACCTGCTAGGAAGAAACTAAAAGCACATGACAGAAGCAGCAGCCTTAAATGTCATGGGCTGAAAACAAATTACATATTCTGCTGGAAAGACCTACTAATACTCTGTTAAACGCACAAAATAAGGATGGAACACGTCTCCTATGAAGAAATGCTGAAAGAATTGGAATCGTTCAGCCTGGAGAAAAGAAGGCTTTGGGGTGATCTAATTGCAGCCTTGCAGTACCTGAAAAGACCCTACAGGAAAGATGGAGTGGGACTTTTTACCAAGGCCTGGAGTGACAGGGCAAGGGAGTGTGATTTCAAATGGAAACAGAGTAGGTTAGATTAGTATTAAGACAGAATTTTTTACTGTGAGGGTGGTGAGGCCCTAAAACAGGTTGCCCAGAGAAGTTGTGGATGCTCCATCCCTGGTAGTGTCAATGATCTGGCTGGCTGAGGCCCTGAGAAAACCTGGTGTAGTGGAAGGTGTCCCTGCCCATGGCAAGGGTTTGGAACTAGATGATCTTCAAGGTCCCTTCAAACCCAAACCATTCTATGATTCTATGATATCACGTCTTTAATTTTGTTTTCTAATAGTCTAGCAATTGCCACCCAGCTAGTAATTAACAGATACTCCTGGGTAATACTACGTGAATTTCTCAGCTTTTAGTGAACTTGGTGATTAATCAGGGCTGAAAACATGGCTTCTATTGCCACCAGGAACTTGGCAGCTATGAAGGTGCCATGGCCAACATCCTCATAGCCAGCATATGTCACCTGCTAATCACAATAATCTCTAGGCTCAGGAAATCCATGTGAAAGATGTATTCCTCAAGGCAGTGCTCTCCTGCAACCTTCAGAGAGCATTGGTAACCCCAAGTGCCCCATGCCTACTCCTGGCATATCAGAATGAGTTACCAGCAGCAGAACCACCTGTGCTCAGGGACACCTGAGCAGCAGCTGAGGGCCTGTCAGGACCCATCAGCTCCTGTGAGCCAATCTGCTGAGGAGGGGACGTCACCAGGGCATCTGCAGGAGATTTAAATTGCTCTGTGAGTGCATGACCAGGTCGTGTCACATCAGATGTAGCACAGCATTTGGTGTGGGCAGGGCGTGCAGGGAGGGCATGGCCATCTGCAAGGAGGTCCACAGCACAGGTAAGTGCTAAGAGCTCTAGGTCTCTGCTAGATGGTGGGCTCTTGCCTCAGAGCCAAAACCAGTGTATCTACTGAGACAGCGCAGGAGAAGCCTGGTGCTTCCAGCCAGATAGGACTGGTAAGGAAGGAGATGTCAGTACAGGTAGAAGCTTTCAAAGGATGCCCAGATGCTTCCACTGGAGAAAAGGCTGGTACCTGCACAAAGTGTGCACAGGTTGATGACCTGTTGTGGCAGGTAGATGAAATCCAAGAGATAGCTAATAGGCTTGAAGTATTAGAGGGGCTGGAACAGAGGTAGATAGGCTCTTCTCTTCCAGAGGCAGGCTTCTGGAATGGTGCATATCTAATAGTAGCAGTGGCTACTAGGAGACTGCAAAAGCTGAGAGTCAGAACAAAACAAATGAATGCATTTCACTCAAATGTTTCCAAGCCTTCTTAATGGAAAGCCATAATATTAACACAGTAATTCTTCTATATATTAGATTCCTGGCTTGTGCTCTGACACTTGTTCAGGAGACAAAAAATATCTGTGGCTATTTTGCTCCTGCAAAGACCTGGAAAAGAGTTGCATTTCTCTTCTTCAAATACAACATGGTTTGGTCATTTTTTGCTATTTCATCTGGGAAAAAGGGCTGGGAAACAAATAGGCTTACAAATCAATCAGAAGTGGATGGTTCTATAAGCAAAGTATGCTCTAGCTGAGGCTGTTGGCTTTCCAACCCATTCTTCGGATTTCTCATTCCCTCTGAGTAGCTGACTTTGACACTGCTTTTGAGATTTCTCCAGTTTAAATGGATAAATGTTTGTTATGTGTTAATTGAAAAGTACATCTTGGACTTTTATCACAATACCTTTAAAAGAACCTAAACCACCAGCTGCCTGCATTGAAAAAAAGGTGAAAAGGAAGTAATCTTCCTCAGAAGATTATTTACAGCCTCCAGGATTTTTACATTCTCATTCAGTTGCCTTATGCTGTGTGAAGCGCAAGCAATAAAAGAAAGGGCAGAGAGGACACCTTGCTAAGGGAGAATCTTGCAAGTGGTGTGAAGATGAGCTAAGACTTGTATTAGAGCTCATGTTGCCTGTTACTCATGGTACAGTTTCTTAAGGGTGGGTTTGATAGTGACATTAAAGGGCATCATCACCTCTCTGCAAAGGCAGGACTGGGGAAACAGCTGCTCTTGTGAAATGGTGAGAAAACAGAAATATTTTTGGAGGTTCTGCGAAGAAACATGTTATGTCTTGAAGAGCACTGTTCTTTCCCAAATAAAAGGCAGAGGTCCATGGGGAGCAGGTGTGAGGAAGAGGGGATTTATCAGGACAGCCACATTTTGCTGTGAGAGGCAGTGGCTTAAGCTGAGGTGCCTCTTGCAGCTGCCATGACACAGGAAAGGAGGAAAGCAAGAGCAGCCTGACAGTACACTGGGGCTAATTACCTCCTCTGCCTGGGCAGAATTCCATGCAGTGTAGACTTTGAGTCCTTCTAAGGCCTGACTGTAACTTAATTAGCAGTTTTTGGCATAAATAAGCCAGAAAGTGATGCAAATGGAGAGAGAAAAAAAGAAATTATTGTAGGAGAGAAGATTTAACACTAAACTTTTCACCTCTGTCAGCAAGATGTTCAGTCACAGGGCACAGGCTCAGACCCGTGCAAGTGTAACTGCACTGCTGCTTCTCCCTTGCCTGGAGTTCAGAGTTTGGCTGGATGTCCATACTGGCCACACAGGGCCTTTAAGGTGTTAAAACTTGGAAACACTCAGAATAAAGATTCTGCCCTTGTGCTAACTTTCCACTCCTGTGTCATTTTGTGACACTTTCATGTGTGTAGTCTTTTATATACTTCAGAGCCTAGATAAGGCTTTAGGCTTTTGGCTCTCACATGTCCTTGGGTCTTTAGTACTGCCTTCCTGAACCTTTTCCTCAAGGCAAGGTCACATGGAGGAGCTGGCAGCTGATGTGATACAAACACTTCTTGCTCCTTCTTTCTTGTTCTGGGAGTACAGGGGCCTCTCCCTACACCAAGCCAGTAGCATTTGCAAAGCATTGCAACGTTTTCTTTCCTGAGACATTTAGATCTGTTGTAACTGCCAGCAATTTCCATGCCATTATCTGCTCAAGGACTGCTCCCTGCCAAGCTTAGTGAGGTGATGGGTCCCTCTCTCTTTTTGATTTTTGTACATCTGGTATGGTAGGGGTAAACCCAGTCTTTAGTTCAGGCTCCAATTCATTCAATACAGTGCTATGAATCATAAATGAAACTCAGACCTATTCCAATCTGAGATGACTCAATTTTTGGCCAGTTTTTGGATAGCATAATATGGGGGTTCTTTAAAGAAATAATTCAGTTTCTTTACTAAAAAGAAATAAAGAAATAAAGGAGTCAAAAAACACAGCTGATATAAACACACAGTTTTAATTCTTGTTTCTTGAAAAGAAGTATTTTTTCTGTACTTGTACTTCTGTACGGATGAAGGCACCACAGATATAAATCTTAATTTAATTCAACACAGCAAATTCAAAGACCCAGCTAATTCAGAGGCAGTAAGAACAGTCAGCTATAGCTTCTATTTCTATACTTAAAAGCAAAATCTATGTTTATCTAGTTTCCTTCCTACTGATGCTGATTCTCAAAATATTCTTCCCTTGATCCCCCACAAAACCCAGCTCCACTTTCTTTCCAAGGCACTCCAGTTGGATGTGACATGTGTGCTTTGGACAGAGGTGGAATTTGGGTGGGGGAAGATGATGAAAGGTCAATAGAAGTTTAAGGGGAAAACAGCCTCTCTAAACTTCAGTATTCACGGAGTCTGGCAACACTGAACTGACCACTGAGACCTAAGTCTTGTATCTCATTTCCGTGGGCAAAAATGAGGAATTACTTTTGGCACTCTCTGGATTTTTTTGGGTGTTCCAGTCTTTAGAAAATATTTCAAAGACATCAATTAAAACCCCTATTTTTCCTCATTGTTTTCACTCCGGTCTTTGAGTTCACAGATCTGAACTAGCACAAAATTAACCTCTGTAGCAAATATTTCTGTGCAGAGATGGGAAAATTTCATCATGCTTTCTCACTCAGATGTCAGTTCCCGTGCAGACATGGGAAATTTTCATCGTGCTTTCTCACTCAGATGTCAGATGATCTTGTAAATCATGTTGTAAATGACAGCCAGCAAATAAAAAGTCCACTGTGTGATAGGTTTTCAATCCCACACACTAACTGGTCACTTACTCCACCTCTCAAGAGCTGTAAATTACCTACACATCTCCTGGAAAGCACCAGTGTAGTCAAAACCTGACTCTAGTCAAGGTAGGCACCAGTAATACTTACTTTACATTTCCACTTTACAAGCAGATTCAGGTAATGGCAGATGATGAGAACATTTAATTTTCTCATTTGAGTCTTTCTACTGCCTCTGTGAGGCCCTCCTGGGGTAAGGGGGGAAAGCACCCATGTGGATTTGGCTTCACAAAGACCTCTCCTGAGAGAAATGGAAGAGCAGAAAATCCATGGAAGTTTTCCTTTCAAATAATGCTAAGCAAGGCCCAGCTGAACAAATGCAATGACTTCTCTGTAACTGACAGCCCAGAAGTTCCTGGATCACAACAAAGAGATGCATGATGCTGGAGCTGTCAGAAACTGAAGAGAAGATCAGAGAACAGTTTACATGTAGAAAATTCTAATAAGGAACATGCTTTTACCATGCAGTGATTAAGTACGGGAAGACGTGGTCCAGAGAGTTCGCAAAATACCTGTGCTTGGAGACATGTACCCAAGAAACCTGATGTTTTGAGCAAAGGGCTGGATTAGAAGGTCTCTGGAGGTTTCTTCCAGCCTAGATTTTGATTCTGAAATTCTGTTGCACAGGCACAAAACCTGTGGGGAAAACACACTGGGAACCTTGTTAACTCTGTTTTCCTGAAAAATAAAATACTTCATAAAGAGGGACAGTTTTAGAAGTGTTTTAATGTCTGATTATAATCCCCAAGTTTTAATATTTCTCTGCCATACTGATTATAAGTTTCCTGCAAGAAACCATTTGACAACATAACTGGAGAGAAGTTGAACAAGATTTTATTACTAAGTGCATGCATGTGTTTTGTTAGAGAAGCACAGAATGTCTCTTGCTTTTTCACTTCAGCCTCTTTCTGGCATTTCCAGTTCCCTACTCTCCACTGAGTAGGTCTGTTTCCAGTCCCTGGGCTGGGTTTCCTCACATCAAATCGCTCCAGGGAGCCACTGCATCAGCAACCTGCCTTTACACTTTCACTGTCCAACCTCTGTTCTTACGAAATTTGCCCATTTTCTTTAAAGGACATTCACAAAGACCTGCTGAATTTTGCTGGGAAGCACACAGAGGCTGCACTAGCCAGGGCTGCTGAATGGAGATTCAGTTCTTGTCTCCCCACTACTCAGTGGTTATCATTGATTACAGCTGTAGGTTAAACTGTCTGTAGCAAAAAAAACCCAACTGATGAAACCTTGACTCAGAGTTTTGAGTTTGTAACTCCATGTAAGGCATGATGAACATCAGCATTGAAAACAAAAGCATAAATCATATTTTTAAAGTATAAAGGAAGATGCTGTAAACTTTAATCTGTTCTTATCTCTGTGCAGACCTTATGCTGCCTTAAGCAGCCTGTGTGCTGTACTCAGAGATTTTGCACCCTGAAGCAATTTTATATGTTGGAGATATTAAGGATTAGGGGCTTGGCTGCACAGATTTTAGTTCCCTGTGTGATCCAAACTTTTGCTGTGATTAAACAAGAATATGAAATTTGTAGCTTGAAAACAGCCTTTTATCAAACTCAAACTGAAGAATATGTTAACCTTCTTAACTGAGACTTGTTTTTAAATGGTACAGAGGGAAGCACAGTCTGTTGGAGAAGACAACTTGAAATTCAATTACACAATACTAGAAGCAAAGAAAAATCTCAAGGAATGATCTTTATTTCATATGCATCATGCATCACTAGCCAGCTGTACAAACAGATAGTGTGCCAACAGTACACTGTCAGATTAAGCTGGGCTAATTAAACCTTATTCCTTTGATAGGCATGGCTCATTGAACAGCCACTGTGTAACTGCTCACAAAAATTCAGCAATGCTAACAGTCCTAGCCAAGTGAAAACATGAGGGGAGAGGGAGGGAAAAGTTTTCTTTAATATCAATGACAAAAATCAACATGGCTGTCTCTCTTGAAAGAGAGAATTTGAATTCTGAAATCGAAAACACAATACATCAGACCAGAACGACTTTGCACACAAACTGTGTTTGTATTAGAGCTAAGAGCAAAATTATGTTTCTTTAGCAAGCGTGCTGAGAAAAATGAAGGAAATCACTGAGAGACATTTCAGTGCGTCCAGAGCCTGTTTGCATGTCTTAATATAAGATTTTACATTGCTGTTTTTAAAGTCTTTTGTAAGCCAATCATTACTACTAAAAACAATTTAAAAATTAAATAACTACTTAGGACCAGTAACAGTTTTTCATGGACAAACTTTCCACCAGTATAACTAGAGTTTTCAAAGTTGGAGTTTTAAAATTATACTCCTTTAGTAACAGCAGGGCTCCAAGATGAAAACATGACTTGGCCAGAAAATATCAAACACCTTAACACTTCTTTCAAACATCTGCCAAAAGGACTCATGAAGTACAGATTGGTTACTAAGACATTTTTGGTTTGGGCCATAAACATGGATTTAAGAAATCTGTCTCCAGCCATTCTGGTTTAAGAAGTTCACTTTCCACACAATACAGAAAACTGTGTATTTAATACATAAATTCTGCTTTTTCTCAGAATCAATAAATACAATACATAGAAAGGAAACTTTTGAGAGTTTAATGAATGAAACAAAATGGGATCATATCCTTTCTTTCCTGAGGTTTTAATGATGAAATATTATTTTCAGAGCTTTGAAATATGAAGATGGTAACACAACCATTTTGCAAATCTCTTTATGCCTGAGCTGTGTTTCTCACGGAACTTCTCTAACTGAAACAGCCTTTTACATATATAAATGTTAAAAGAAAATTAGAGAAAATCTTGAACACATTTTATAATTATGAAATACAAAATTTGTTATCCTGAAGCAATGATTTTAATGACAGTCAGAAACTGAACTCCTGCTATATTATGTTCAACTGACATGTGAATCATAGATCTATGTTCCTCCCAGATAAATTGACAATACCATTCATCATCTGTAGCTTCTATTATCATTGTTTGAAATTCATATGTTTACTTCTCAACTTATGCAAATTATTAAAGGCTTATTAAAGTAACAAGTTCCTGACATTAGTCTCCATCTACAGTATTAATGAGCATGTGGGTTCTGTCAAATGTGATAACAGAGCTGACAAAAATATTCATGGGAAAATAAATGCAGGAAAGATTCTTATGTGAACCATGACAAAACAGCCTGGCTTACCTTCCATGAATCCATCTTCCTTCCCTACTGCCTGGAAGGCCAGGGGATGGGCAGACCTTTCAGTCCTGTTGCAAGAATAGAAATTAACCATGTGTGCCTTCAAGATGTATTTTTGGTAAGTTTTTCAACCTAACACTGGCTACTGCCCCAGAGCCACCATCCCCCCAGCTCCCCCACGGTCACTGCATCCTCTCAACTGGAGTCTGGTGCCAGGGTAAGCAATGGTGAATTTGGGTAATGCAAGTGCTGTCTTTGTGGGCAGGACATGAAGACAGCCTTGGGTCAGTATGGCTGGGGCTGCAGGCAAGGCATGCTGAGTATTTGCTGATGAAAGGAGCTAGGTAGCTTTTAAAAGAAGCACTTGGAATAAAATAGTAGGAACACAGTCACATTTTCAGGAAGGTGCTAAGGTGTAAAACAAAGTAGCAGAGTAGGCATCCACATTACTGTCTCCAGAAGCAGGCCCTGGGTGGACCAGGTGCTAGCTTGGAGACCCTCTGTTGACCTCCCTAGCAGAATGATGAATCTCTTCTTCAAGCCACCATGAGAACAAGGATAATTGAAGCAAAGAGAATCAGACTTTGAAAGAGTTTCAAAAATCAATCCATGTTGACTTTCAACAAGACACTAATACAGATAAATGAACAGCAAAAACATTTGTGTTTGTGTCTTTGTAATGAAGCATGTTTGGTTCACCTCAGAGTCATGCAGGGACTCCAGAATTAGCCCCAATGCTTGCATATAACCCTTTACAGCACCGTCTCTCTCCTACTACCTTCTCCTTCAGCTGGCCCTGCAGTGGCACAGTAGAGGCTGCTCCCCAGGGTTCGCCTTCTGTTGTGACCAAACCAAGGCTCGAAGAAAGCCTCTGAATGTAGTACTCTTTCTGAACTGCTGCCAGGCTCATTTGTGGGGGAAAAAAACCAAGTTACATGTTAATTACCTCTTCTGCTCTGCCTTACTTAGTACCATGTTGAAGCAGGTACCCAAGCTCCAAGATCAAAAATCTAAAGCCCCAGTGCAGGCCATAACCCTTCAGGAGATGCCTTGTGTCACTAGCTGGCAATAAGCTAGGAAAGTGTACCTGGTAGCACAGCTGCTCATGGCCATGGACCTCTCCTCTTCAAAGTGTGTTTGCAGATGGCAATTATGCATGTTTGGGGACAACAAACACTAAAGCCAGCCAGCCCTGCGAGCACTGACTTCAACCTTCTCTGCATGGCTACATCAGCACTTATCTGTGTCCTCAGATAGGGGTTTTCTTTATCCACGTAATGTTTAACAGAAATGTAAATGTTTCATGCTGCTCACCTCTATGACTAAAGAAGTGCCCAGAACAACCAACAGCCTGTCTTGGAGAACCATGAGCACCTGTCTCTTTTTCCCTGAGAGACTGCATTTGTGCCATCAGGCATTCTGGCTTATACATTCATTCAGTTTAAATGAAGAGGTTTTTTGGCTGGCAAAAAAAGAAAACAGGCTACTTCATCAAGCCTCACCTCACCTTCACAAGTACTCCAAAGAACAGCAGCAACTGGTACTCTAGTAAGAAAAAATATGAACTCAAAACAAAAATACTTAACAGCAAACTTTTGCCATGTCTAAAGGAAGCATGCAGAGTTAGGTTGTATTCTGAAATTTAAAAAAAAAAAAGAAAAAAGTGTTGAGTCTGTAAATACCATGCATGTAAATACCAAGCATGTAAATACCAAGGCCATGGATCCCAGTAGGTAAAGAATTACCTCTGAAAGCAGCACAGCTGGGGACTGGGAACAGCTGTGCTTACACTGTTTTACATACACATCTCCTTGGTTCTCCAGGATCAAGGGGATTTTGCTGTCCCTTGCTGAGCAGACAGTAACAAGTCCTGCAAAGTGCAGCAGAGGCATAGAGGGACTAAGCAGGCTTTCCCCTGGCTGGCCAATCAAACCATGCATCTGAACAGTTCATCCATTTGTGAATGGTAGTAAACCTGCTTCACAGCACTTACCTTCTTTTGGAAGATTTCTGGGAAGTACATCTTGATAAGAAGGATGAGACTTACTGTTTGGGACTGCCTTGATTTATTACTGATTAATATTTCTGGGCTCCTCTCTTCCTTCATTTACTATTGTTTGATGTATTTGAGACTAGGTTGCTATTCATACACATCACAACAGTTGCATTTGTTCAGTTTGGTCTTTGGGTACTTGCAGTGATGGCCCATATTTTATACAGCTGTATACAGCTTTTTCAAGTGCTAAAGTCTACATTGAGTACTTTTCAGATTTTCTGTCCTTAACAGAGATACAGAAAGAGTAATTTGGTTGTGAGGAGACCATTCAATAAAGTGTCACAGAGCTAAAATTCACCATTCCTGCATGACTGAATGACGTACCCTCTTTATTTATGAGGCCAAGAGGACTCATTGGCTTCTGAGTGGTGACCAGTGGGGTTTCTACTGTGTAGAGATAAAAGATGAGATGTTGACACCTAAGGGAGTCCAGCAAGCTGGGTGGCACGACTAAGGACAAGTGGTGCTCCTTGTAGCTCCCTCACCCTGGCCTTCAGAGCTTAGTACTGGGCAAAATTCTGTCTCCAGATGAACAGTAGCATCTCAGGTAGCACATAGGGCAGAGTAGCTGCTCTTGACACCAAAATATCATTTCCAATAAATACTTGCTCAGGAGTTGCAGACCATTTGGGATGTAACACTCTGCTCTACTGACCAGCTGGGCCCTGTGGTCTTTGCTCTCTGTTTGGAGTGAAGAGATGTGGACATATGCATACAAGGTCCAAGAACACTGGTTTCATCAGCATTCAGCTTTGTGCCTTTAGGTAATATGTATCTGAAGCCATGTAATGTTTAACAGAGGAAAACAACAGTACGAGTAAAGCAGCAACAAACAGCACAGCCCATTGAAAGCAAGAGCCTTCTGAATGTACAGTAAGTACCCAGTTATCTTTACCCTAATGATTTTGACCCAGCTGTATCCTATTTAGCTAAGAGTCATAAAGCACATCTGCTTTCCAGGGTGAAACTTAGTTTCTAAGTGCTCAAATGACAGCTGAACTTAATTTCAATAAATAT
Source organism: Monarcha castaneiventris obscurior (assembly GCA_026261815.1). Lineage (NCBI taxonomy): Eukaryota > Metazoa > Chordata > Aves > Passeriformes > Monarchidae > Monarcha > Monarcha castaneiventris. Next base: position 15,098,237 of record JAMPIT010000894.1, read on the forward strand.
TGAATAGCAAATTCTGGGGATTCATTCTATCAGCTCCACAGAGTATAACTCTGCTCTGAATATTTATACCAAATAGCTCAAAAACATCTAGAAGAAATCTGCTTCAATAAAAGAAGTATTCTGACTTCTCAACTGTCAATTTTATTTACCATTACTAATTTTCCCGAAAGCTTACAACTAGGAAACCAAAACAGAAGTGAATGAGTAAATGTCTTGCTTACACTAAGATGGTCCAGACAGAAGTCACAAACTGATTTTGCTATGCCAAAGTCCTCTGTAAATTCAATTTACCAGACCACACAGAGCAAAACAGCAGAAGGACAAGCTGGCTCCTTTTCACCCAAACCTTGTTGATCAGAGTGCTGTTGCAGGGCGGAGAAAATCCCAGTAAACATCTCATCTGCTCTGCTGAGCCCATGTCTTTGAGTGCCTTTACCATTGATTGGGGGGTGAGTTCTGCCTGAAACTGTTTCAAATAGGACATTAAGTGAAGGCTATTTGGAGCTTTTCTAGTCTCTAGTACCATCTTCTTAGTGGGAATAACTCTTAACTGTTTTTTGATAAGTTAAGTATCTTAGACACCACAAATCACCCCAGCATGTTCTTGGTCTAAGTGGTAGAAGAGAAAGCAGCAAGCAAACAAAGGAAAAAGGAATGCTCACAGTCACTACAAATGTCCGAGATGCCCTGATCCAGCCTTGCTGCTGAGCATTACTCTGGCCTTAGGCATATTTACCTTCCAAAAGGATACTTTCCTGCTGATATGAAATTTGGAAAGACAGGAGAGGTCAAGTCCACACCAATGGTCTCACCTCCCCATAACAAGATGTGGTATACACAGAAGAAGGAACCCATCTGGAAGACAAGTTACATGTGAGTGGTCATTTAAAATAAACATATGTTAATCTAATCAGGTATTGAAGCAGAAAAATTTTACCAGCCCTTATGATTAGTCACTTTGTATGTTAAAATGAGTCAGGAGTAAGAGAAATAGCACTTTTGAATTCTGCAATCTCGTATTGTTTTCCTTTGATAGAGCACTGCCACTTAACATAAACCTCATTCAAACCCTAATAGCATAATAATCCTAGGAGTTCTTAGGAGATAAAAGAATTAATCAGAATGCTTCTGATGTGTTGCTTTGCCATTTAAAAAAGGTGCCTTTTCATTTTTTCTATCCCTTGGACTCTTATTTTTCTTTAATATGCACATGTTTCTTTCCCCCCTAACAAGGAACTTTAGTAGGTGGAGTAAAGCAGAACTGAAGTAGACACCAATGGATAGGAATTACAGGTAAACTCAGAAGCACAAGGATTTAAAAAAACACTTCCATAGCAAAGGAGGAGGTCAGGAGATAACAGTGATTACCACTTGAAGGCAGTAGCAGACAGAAGTAAAAAATGAGATGCTTATACTGCTGACCTCCAGCATCCAAGACCTTTTGTTCTTTGTCCACGCAGTAGGTGTGAAGAATGACGAAGGCCACCCTCCCGCTGTGCTTGCTGGTGGCCATGCTTCACCTCAATGCCCACAGCCTGACACAGACCGACCGCCACGCTGACCAGCCCGAGGCAACTGACCCCCAGGAGCAGCATTCCCATGAGAGAGATCCTCTTGAGTCCTGCCAAAGGATAGTCCCCAGCAATATAGACTTTGCCTTTCAGTTTTACCGGCAAGCAAACACCCAAGAGGCCGGCAAGAACATTTTCTTTTCCCCAGTCAGCATCTCTGCTGCCTTTGCCCTTCTGGCCCTTGGCTCCCGAGGCACTAGCCAGGCTCAGGTGCTGGAAGGGCTGGCCTTTAACCTCACCAGCATCCAAAAGAAGGAGATACATGATGGCTTTCATCACCTCCTTCTCTTGCTAAACCGCCCTGGTAGCCAGGTGCAGCTGAGCATGGGGAACACCCTGTTCATGGACAAACACCTGAAACCAATGAAAACATTTCTGAAGGACATCAAAAAACTCTACAGAGGAAAAGTGGTTTCTAGTAGCTTCCAGAATTCCACTGAAGCTAAAAAAGAGATCAACGATTATGTAAAGAATAAAACCCAGGGGAATATAAACCAAATACTTGAAGACCTTGATCCCAACACTCTGATGGTAATTATTAACTACATTTATTTCAAAGGTAAGTTACATAGATGCTACTTACCGTATGTTTAGTGCTGTTTCACCTGCACTAAAACAAGTGCACCAAGTTATTTCTGAATAATTTTTAAATGAATGTGTTTAGATGAGACTATTATGAAAAAAATTGGAAGTTTTCAACTTTGAAACCTCTTCCACACCTTAATTTTTCTAGCATATATTTAGACTTCTAAGCATAGAAGTTCATGTACTTGCAATATTCAGGTTCAGGGAATTGCCAGAGCACCACAGATTCAGCATTGTTAAATTTTCCTGTCTGTTTATTTCATCTACTTATTACTTTAAAAATTAAAATGTTTTCACATTGTATGCACAAAGTAGAAAACTGAATTCTGAAGATGATTAACAAAAATTGCCAAAAACTTCGATTTACTTACAGTCCGTGACTATTAAATGGGTAGGTACCTCTGGAGTTGGAGTCCAAACGTTCTGCACCTTGTCATCATATTACACATATCCCAAGAGGCATTTGAACATATTGCTTTGGCAATGATTAACTTCTTCTTAGGTGCTCATTTCCAGCAGCATGCAGGACATACATGGAATTTCCCATCCAGAAAGGAATATTTGGAAAATATTTGGAAATTATGAACTTTCAACAAAACAGATTTCATTTCAAATACTTTATTAAATTTGGGTGCCCTAGTCTCAGGTGCCCTAGTCTGAGTACCATACCAAGTATATTTCTTTTCTGGAGGGCAAGGGGAAAGGCTTAAACTTATAAAGTAACCAGAATACTGTGGAGTTTACATACCATTATCTATTTTTTCAAACTAAGCTATTTCTGTCCAGCACTAAAAAAAACCCAAACAAACCCATACTTACAGAATGGCAAGCTGCAATCCTTGTCTGTTTGTTTAGTGAATGACCTGTTTTAATACAGAATAAAATATCATAGAAAATTCAATTGAATAAACATAGAGAGAAAACCATTTTGAAGACTAAAGACCTTGAGGCTCTATTCCATTTACCATACTGCAGTTACGTTTGGGTCCAAAAGTTTGTGTTTCTCTAGCATGTAAGCTTTTCCTTAGTGCTACAAGATGAAAAACATTAAAAAGCGCGTGAGAAGCTTAACATGCCACCTTTCAAAAGTCTGACATCTGCTGTGAAATTTGCTTTACAAGCAATATTCTGAAAACAGATAGCAAATCACTGGATTCTGGTCAGTTTTCATATGCTTTAAATAAAATATAAGGCAATATGATGAAGTTACTTCATTTAATTTACCTGACTTAGAAAGATGTTGTACAAGTCCATAAAAAATTTAACCTGGGATATTTAATTGTTACAGAACACAGTACAGCAAAGAAGACAGAGAATAAGATCTTTAATAAACTTGGAGTAATTTCTATCTTCAAGTATAAATCTTCAAATATAAATTCAAGTAAATCTTCAGATAAGGGTTTATTTCTTGTACATTAGTCTGGACTATATTAATATATCCTCACTGAAATAAGTATTCAATTCCATTCTTTCTCTTTTGGTGTTAAGCCTACTGGGAAAATCCTTTCAATATTAAGGGGACTCACAAGGACTATTTCCATGTGAGTGAAAAGACCTCAGTTGAAGTGGAGATGATGATTCGAGATGGATTTTATAAAGCATACTCTGACAGGAAGATGTCTTGCGAGGTGGTGCAGATTCCTTACAAGGGAGATGTTGCAGCATTGTTTATCCTGCCCGATAAAGGAAAAATGAAACAGTTGGAACGTGCCCTGACAAAAAACACTGTTTCTAAATGGGAAAGATCTCTTCAAAGATGGTAAATATAGCATTTTGATTTGATGATTCAAGGTAGTTAGAATCCAAAGTCTGAATGCTATCGTCAGGTCTTAGAGTTACTATCTTGTATTTTTGATGGGAGGTTTCAACAGTGGAATAAGTATAAAGGGTCAGAACAAATGATTTGATACTTTCAGCAAAAATTAGAATCAGCATTGCATTGCGATGAGAGAAGAGATCTCTGAGGTGGGAAATTTAATTTTTTTCCCCCGTACATTTTCTAGTTGATACTAAGTGTCTTCATTTCCCTTGTCTCAAGCAAAATATTTTAAGAGTGGTAATACTTTGACATAGCAGTCAGACCCTTCAGAGGGAATGGGGTGCGAATTACAAAAGCAGAACCTTCAAAGTTAGAAAAAGAATGTAAACTTTGTCCCAAAAATGCTGGCAGCGCTACAGTTTACTGTCTCATCAAGTGACTGTGTTGCAGAATCATACAAGAAACATGACCTGATGTCTTTCTCCTTCCATACATTCCTACCCTCCAGACCAGCACCTTCCCATCTTCTTTTTCTTGTCATGTTTTTTAGATGAGAAGACTAGCATTCTAGCACAGAAAGAACCACCAGCAAGCTAGGAATCTTCAGTCCAAGGCATGCTCTGATGGCAATAACTACCATATTTTCTTTTGAATTAACAGGAGGATGGAACTGCGTATTCCAAAACTATCAATTTCAGGCACCTATGACTTAAAGAAGATCTTAATGAATCTGGGTGTAACTGATGTGTTTTCTAATCAGGCTGATCTGTCTGGAATCACAGGAAACCCTGATGTGAAGGTTTCAAAAGTGAGTTTGTCTGCAGAAACAACCATCTGTGGATTCCTGAACAGCCAATTGCCTTACTCTAAGCTCACCTGTGAAATTTTACTTATTTCTAGGGCTGGTTGATAATCTGAAATAGAGCATTTGGCTGATAAAGTCTCTTTAAACCTCTCAGATTTGTCCAAGATTTGCAGATATGGATATTTTCTTTTGTCTGACAGGCAAAGGTGGAGGGTGGATGGAGGGGTGGGTTTAGCATTTAACCAGGAAACTAAACACAGCATATTTTCTGCATGTAAAAGAGCCTATGGGTAACTGTGTTGTGGGTGTCTTGCATCAGCATGTCCACCAAAAAAGTGGCCTTTTTCTAACATGCATTCTATAATTTAAAGGATTTAAAAACTGCTGTTACCATTGAAGGCTTTGTTGAGTGCTAACAATGTAAAATGGACTAGACTTGAGGAAAACATCTCATTTACTGAAAATAATGTGATGATAGACGAACATTTTTACAGCCATTCTGAAAACAGCACTTACAATTTTCTAACATTTTGGGGATAGTAAAAGAAAAAGTTTAAAAATATCCAACTAGAATTTAACAAAAAATTTGGTATCAAGGTTAAATTTCTACCTGGCTAAACTGTAATGCATGTGTTGTTAGGAATACATACAGAGCAGTTCTGGAGCCCCATTTCCTTTCCCTTTGAAACTGATATTCCCTGTAAATTTGCTTGACTATTTACTTTCAATTAATTCCACAAGGTGTGCAGTTGCTAAGGTCTGCATTGATACACTTGTGGTGAGGAACACTGAATGTGTAAATATTTGCTTATTGAGATAACATTGCTAAAAAACCCACAATGGGCTGTAGCACACTTCTTCCTGGTTCCTGGCTTACCAGCAATTTTTGTGAAAGGCAGGAGTTGAATTAACTTTGTGTTAATTTGAATAATTTCACACCACATCTTCCACACTCATTAATTCTTGCTGTATTTTATTGTAGGCTACTCACAAGGCCCTGCTGAAGATTCATGAGAATGGCACAGAGGCTGCAGCAGCCAGCAGCATAGATTTTCTTCCTCATTCTGCTCCTCCCATTGTTAAATTCAATCATCCATTTTTGCTGTTGATTGTTGATCAATATACTCAGAGCATCCTCTTCATGGGAAAAATCATAAACCCAACTGAAAAATGACTGGTTATTGCCTGGTCTTATTGAGCTGAATTGCATTTTATGGAATTATTGTCCATTGTGATTCAAATTATATAACACCGTTACTAACAATTTTCTTTTTCCAAAGAAGTCAGGAGAGAGTGCAGTCATTCTCAAACACTCTTTTTGCTTCATCCTTCCATAGAAAATAACCACTGAGATATACCTACTAGTGAATTGTGAAGAATTTTATAAATCAGACTTTTAGTGATCAGTGCCATCTTTGAAAAGTGAGGTAATATCCAGCTGAGAGACTCAGTTAAAACACTAAGTAAATAAAATTTGAGTGGATAAATCCAAATTAATTCTCTGCAAGCTGCAGGTTGGCTTCTAACATTGGTAGGGTTTCCAGTAGAAGGAAGGCATAGCTGCAAATTACACACTGGGAGAGTCAGTCACTTTCAGACCAAGCCTAGACATTTCCTTTGAAGGTCTAATCTTGTTCCATACTCTCCTTTATGACATTCACAGGTGATGGCATCCACCCACATTGTGTTGGCTTCTTTGAGTTGGCCGTTAATGTGACAAACTCTACACAAACATCCTATGTGGAAGCAGTGCTGGGGAATGCTTTATTTTGCTAGATATCCAAAAGGTTCTACTGGCATTGCACCATAGATTTAGTAAGAAGGTACTTGTAAGTGGATGTTCAAAAGGGATAGGATATGAATACCTGGAAGGGAAAAAACAAACACTGTGATTAATCCTATCTTCAGAGCTTACATCTATGCTGATAAATAAAGTGCTCTAAGATCTGTTCTCTAACCATGAGGTCAACTGGTTCATCACAGGTCCTATCCACATTGCTTAACTCTGACCCTGCAAGTCATCCAATCTACTTACTGGAACTGTCCCTTGGCCTGTGCTAACTCCAAAAACACACTTAGCACTTGTTTGGAAGGATCATATGGTGGCACATCTCTGAAACTGTACTAGAAGTATAAGAGTGTAAGTGACTGCAGGCTGATGGCCAGGTCTGTTCCCCAGAACTGCTCAGTGTACTGGGACAAATGGGGCCAGAGTGAACAGAGGAGTGGGGAAGTATTCCTCTGTCACTCAGCCCTATAAGCTCCCCCTCTGCTGGCCATCTGCATTTTTGGAATGACACTGTGTTGTGAGTGATGCTGATAGGCCTTCACAACTACTTCTCAGAAATGAGGGAACTGGAGGCCCTGATGTGGAATAAGACTAGGGCAGTTCAAGAAACACCCTTCAAAACCACTTCAAGTCACAGACTGCGAGACTCCTGTGTACTCAGCAGAGATGTGTTTGGGTAGTCTCTCCTGATTAGTCCTGTGCATTTGCTGTAATTGTGTATGCTTATTTTCACAATAATTTTTCATGCTTATTTTCAGAAGGCTGCTCCTCATTAAGGATTGATGCTGGTCCTTAGATGATACAGCAATGCTTTGATGATGCAGATACCAGAAACACTTTACAGCTGAGCACATAGAAACTATCATGCAGCATAAAGTATGAAAGTTTAATTCTATTATGTTGTAACATAAACGAACTGGAATGAAATTTAAAATGTAATACAACTTACTGTGGAAGCATAGGCATTGTCCATCATCTATATTCCATTTCCTCCTTACAAATAATTAAACCAAGACTTTTGTTATGATCAAGAAAGTCTGTCACTAGTTCAAGGACCCAGCTGCTTGCTAGGTGTGGCCTGACACTGCAAACTGGAATGAGCTGGCAGAAAAAGGCCATTGGAGATTCTCCCTTGGCAGGTGGACCCCTTGTTGAGAAAGGCTCAGCACCCAAGGCCAGCATCATGCAGCTCTCCTTCCAACAACTGTGCAGAGGCAGGCAGAGATGGAGTTGATAAAGTTCATAGCTCCCCCCTCCTCAAATCTGACAGTGATGTTAAATAAAGCAGACCATAACTGCAGTAATACTGCTGCCAAATTAGTGCTGAGTCAGAGAGATATAACCAAATCCCAGGTGATCAATTCATTCTCAAAGACAGTGCCAGACCAAAGCAAAACTCATATTTTTTGATTGCTAAAAATTTTTAGAAGTTATTTTACTGACAGATCAGAATGACGAATGTGGCTATAACCCAATAAAGTAATAACGATAGAAGTTCTCAAAGGGCCAGATGGATGAATTTAGGAGCTGTTTTTGGCATGATACCCAGATACGAAATCTATTTACAATTTTACATTTTCTTTATCCGTGACTGCATGCAATGCTCCTTTGCTGCATGTGAGCCTGTTTCCCTTGACTGTCAACAACTCAGTGGCCACAAGCAGAGCAAGACAACTAAGCTCCACAGGGACAGCAAGCCCACAGTGGAGATCCTTTTGGATCCCGCCAATGGATAGTCCTCAGAAACAGGCACTCTTCCTTACAGTTTTACAGGCAACTGACTGCCCAAGAACCTGGCAAGAGTGTTTTCCCCTGGTCAGCTTCTCTACTGCTTTTGCTCTGCTCTCCCTGGCCTCCAGAGCCACCAGCCAGGCTCAGGTGCTGGAAGGGCTGGCCTCTAACCCCACTGACACTCAGGAGGCACACAATTTTAATTTTCTGTCATTTATTTTAATTCTGGCAGTTACACATTCCATCTCTAAGTTCTTGGACCATTATAATTAATTAAGGGGTTTGGTCTGTAGTCTTAATTACTTGAGTTTTATGTATCTTTTGGAAAAAGAAATTCAAGATAAGATTCATTTTGAGAGGAAAATTTTGGTCTTGAAGTCTGCCTACTATTAGTTATTTTCACCCCATTTTAATTGATTTTTTTTTTTACAAAACTTCTAACAACTAGTTTTGAAAAGCTTTGGTGGTGCCAAGTATGTCTACAACTCCACTATCTTCAGCTGAGAATTTATTGGAAAATATACCAGGAAAATCTGAGATGAGCTGTCAGTGACAGATTACCCATCTTGAACATTAAAATATTGGCTGATTGACTGCAATGGAATTCACATGAAGCCTTAAATGGTTGTAATGGTTGCATGCTCTTGGAAACACTTTTTCATTCAATGCTAGGAGATTAGGTATGGAAAAATTAGAAAAGATAAAATATTATTTTCAGAACACTGATTAAATAATCATCTGAGGCAAAATGTCTGTTATAAGGAAAGGAATCACACCTTATAATAAAAGGACTTTATTTTCTTCTGAGATATAACACAGAAGAAAAAAATAGACTATTTGGTTCTGTTTATACAGCCTTCTTCTAGCAGACTATGAGTTTATATGAAAATTCAGTTCAAAGATTCCTATTGCATAGGTGAAAGAAGCTGAAAACAAAGTAGAAGAGGTCCAGTTTCTACTCCCAGTTCTGTCACAGACTTTTTCTTAGCCTTCAGCTTTTTTTTTTCTTTCCATTAGTCATACTGGTTTTTGAAAGGGGAGCCCAAAGCACTTCCTTTATTTAAAGGACAAAATATTTGTAAGACATGGAGAGTATATTTGGGATGCCCCTTATAGAGAAAGATAAAATTACTGAAAGGTCTTGATTTTTATTCCACTTACACCAGTTTTGCAATGATACCAATCCCCTGATTTTAACGGAGTCATGTGTCAAGAAGTTTATTTAGATGAACTTTTTTAGACATACCTTGAATGATACATCTTTATAGGGAAACAAGAAATGGCTGCATGAGGATTTATCATGCAATGTACACATTTATCTTTCTCAATCCTTATCTTGCTGATGTTTTGTTTTTACAGTCACAAATCCTTTGCCCTGGAAAGCCCTCAAATATAACTTGCAAAGCTAGCATTTAATAATCAGATGACCAAGCAGCAACTGAAATATAATAATCTGATGACCAAGCAGCAACAGAAATAAGGTAATGACATGGGATGAAACTGCTCCTGTAAGGAGGAACCAAGACACATTGCATAACTGAGCAGTCACTGGCAGAGAGTAGGGAGAGATAATGAAATTATTCCTTAATTCCTTCCATATAGACCATTATCAGGCCAATGGGAAAAGCATGTTTGTCAGTCCTTTATATGACTCCCCTGGTTCCTGGAGCAAGAGTCCTTCTCTCTCAGCCACTGCTTATCTCAAAGCATCCAGGGGCTGCACACTCCCTTCTGTGAAATTCCCCTGGATGGCTCTCCTTTCACAAAACTACACAACATTTCTAGTTTGGCCTTGCATTTCCCTGTGTTCTGGGGACACAGCCATTTTCAACAACAGGAATGTGCAGTGAAGTAACAAACTGCTTTCCTCTCCCTGTGTTCTCACAGACTTGGCTGGCATGCAGGTGATACATGTGTGGTGATTCACCCTCATTTTCCATTGCCTTCAACAGAAGTGACATATATTATCCAAGGATCTCTATTTCTGGCACCTATGACCTAAGGGAGACTTTCAAAAGATTGGGCGTGACTGATGGATTCATTACCCATGCTGATCTGTCTGGAATTGCTGGGAAGCTGATTCTTTGAAAATTATTATTTGTGGGTCTGCTGTAACTGCTGTAACCTTGCCTAGGAAGAGACTTGGGCCAGGGTCAGAGGATCTGGTGCCTGGGAGTTATGAGCAGGGACAGAAGCAACTTTCCACTCTCTCTCTGATATGCTGAGTGCCACTGCATCTCCTGGGAGAAAGGAGAGGAATCACTGCAGCAGCTTTGCTGTTCTCAGAAATTCCTCTCAAGAAACAGTAGCATCCTGCAGATGGTTAGCCAAGCATTAGGACTGGGCTGAAAGATTAATGCTATCTATGTAGGCAGGCCTAGGCTTGAGAAAAATATCTTGTCTTTGCTAGAGTTAAGCAACAGCATACTTGCTACTCCTGAGACTTGGTCATTTTACATAATTCTGCAATAAACTTCCTGGGTACTTGCACATATCATGAAAATAACCCCTCTCTGCAGGAATATATTCTGACCAACCCTGGTCAGATCGGTTGATGGTTGATTCCTACATGTAAATAAATTGTAAGTTTACCTGGGGCAAAATCATGTACCTTCAATGGAAATAATTAGTCATTGCTAATTAGGATAAGTGCCATGCACCTCATACTTAAATAACCTTCTAAATAGCTAAATTGTGCCTGTTTCAGCTTCCTCTGAGAGGGATCCCAGGGTAAGATACATATGGTATTTATGTAATTCATGCTTATCCTATACATCCACAGCACAAGGGGTTAAGATCTTCTCTCCTCTCCCCAGTTAACATTTTGCTGTGGAAAAATTTGCCTATTTCATTCTTCCATTTGTTTTCTGATTTCGGTTATTTGTCAAGCCATGCTGTGCTTTGCTTTTCACTTTAGTAGCTTCTAAAATACTCATCAAAGGTCCCTCAAAAAGCTAACCAGTGTTCTGATCCCATCAAATACTGCCATTTAGGGCAGGGTAGATCTGTACCTGAACAAACTTGCTGCTGCCTTGGGTACTCAATTGGATGGCATTGTTGCATCAGGGTACCTGTGCAGAAAGTTCAGTGGGACAGGACATCCACGGTTTTGGCCTTTTCTTAGCTTTCCAGTTCTTCTCATGTTCTGTTTTCAGGAACTCGTTTACCACAGCTATTGATAAAGCTCTTTTACTCACAGTTTAGTTCGAGCCAAGAGTAGCAATGTCCCTGGTCTTTCTCTCCCTTTAGAGCCCTAGGTGCTGGCCTCATTCTGGCTGTGTGACGGGAAAAAGATTTTAAATGTTTGATATCCAGAAAAAAACAGTTTACTCAAACTTTGCTTTGCAAATAAGTCTTATTTGCTCTGTTTAATATTTACCAGTGGACATTAACTTAATACTAGGAAGCAAATGAATAAGAGGGAAGTAGCACTGTGAAAGAAAAGTCCAGCATGGTAAGTACCATATCATACCTTCTTAGAAGTCTTTGAATTTATGCTGTATGTGATCCTTGCTATTTACTGCTGAGATTAATTTATTTTGTACAGCCATTGGAAATTATTTTAGCTTCTGGAAGCATGTTCTGAATGTTTGAAGCAGAATTCCAGCACCACAGATGAGACAGTGATCCAGCTCCTAGCTATAGTGACAGGATAACTGGGATATGAGGTCCAAAATGAGTATTCAACAATCAATACCAAGATGAAGAACAAAACCTTGTCTCTGCTCCCAGAAGAGTAAATTTAGTTGAAATCTCAATGTCCCAACTATTCCAGGTTGATGCTGGACTAATGAGAGTAGCTCCATTTCTGTCCCTTGTGCTTAAAGACCAGGCTGCTTGCAGTCAACTGGCCCGGAAGAGAAATCAGTCTCTCTCAAAAGCAGATTTGGGGAAATAGGAAATGAGTTGTTACCAGAACAAAACTAATTATCAAAAGCTAGAGTGCCTTTTTTTTTCTGGATCAGTGTTTATACCCAGCATTTTTGACATGCCAAGCATAGCTCCCATACTGAGCACTTCCACAGCTTATATCTCCAGTTTTTCATAATGGACATCTAAAAAAGGGGAGCCTGGAAGTAACAACTCCCCATAAAAAAATGTGGCACAAGACCTGAACCTGGCATTAGACACACAGCCTCAGGCAGATTCTGGGTAGAATCTCATTCTCAAGAATAAGTATACTTAAGCTGCTATGAACAGTATTCAGACCATCTCAATTTCCCTGAGGGCCACTGCTTCCTTCATGGGTTTGAGCTTCTGTCATTTGAGATAATTTAGGTGAGCATTCTTCTCCAATTTGTTGCATGATTCTTCCCCCAAAAGGACAGAAGAGAGACTGTGGGCTTATGTAGAATTTGCTTATGTCAGTTAAAGGAAAAGGAAAGGTCATCAAATTACATATACACAGCAAGGCAGATTCCACTGTAGCTTTTCCCAAGCTCTTGAGTTTTGAGCTTTGCAACTTTCTGGATTGATTATGTGCAATAGAGAGTGTCAATAAACTTTCTCAATTTATCTTCAGTTTGCTGAAACACTTAAGGTAAAATCTTGAAATAATATAGGTCTTGAGTCAGAGCTGTTATATAAGAAGCAGAACTATATAAATAGTTTAAGGGCTGAGCATTTAGGTGGATTTTATACACTGCAGAAAGTGACTGTATCTCTGCAGTGCTTGAAAACCAAAGTCATAACAAGACCATGGGTACCACAGAAACATATCAGCCAAAGTTGGTCCCTCTGCCAAAGTACTTACCAGATACATGGGAGCCAATACATGAACTCAGCCACGTACCCCAAGGCATTTAGGAATGCACTGAGGCCATGCTGATCAGAAGCAAGAACTCTTTCACACATAATACCTCAGGAAAGCTGATTCTTCCCTGGCAATGCCACGTTATTGTCTTATTCCCTTTGCTCATTGGTCACAAACGAAGAGAACTGACTACAAACAGCCTGTCCAGAGGCCAAGTAGAAGAGTATTTCCTAAAAGAATAGTAGTTGTAACAACTGACATCTGAAAATCAGTATCTAGAATACAAAATCTTTTTATCCAGTAAAGAAAAACTTCTTTAGATCTAAAAGTTTCTCTGTTCTTTCTTAACAGAACTATTCAGAAGGACTAAAGTCTGCACTGTGTTTGTGTTTGTTGCTTCTTGGACTTCAAGTCCAGGGTCAACAGCAGGAACAACAAATACACCATTCCCCAGAAGACCAGTCCCAGGCTGATGATGAAAACTTGCCTCATGTCAAGCTAGCCCCCAGCAATGCTGATTTTGCATTTAAGTTTTACAAGCAGATCAGAGATGAGTTGGGTGACGGGAACATTTTCTTCTCTCCTTTGAGCATCTCCACTGTCTTTACAATGCTCACCCTGGGGGCCAGATCAAACACACTCAGAGAGCTCTACAAAGGCCTTGCCTTCAACCTGACAGAGATGGAGGAGCAGGAGATTCATGAGGGATTTCAGCACGTCCTCCAGCTGCTGAATGACCCTCACCGAGAAGTCCAGTTGAACATGGGCAATGCCCTGTTCGTAGATAACCAAGTGGAATTGCTTCAAAACTTTTTGGACCATGTCACAAATTTTTATCATGCTGAAGCTGTTTCTAGCAACTTTCAGAATTCTCCAGAGGCTATAAGGGAAATCAATAAGTATGTGGAAACAAAAACACATGGCAAAATTGTTGATTTAGTCAAGAGTCTTGATCCAGAAACCGTGATGGTTGTCATTAACTACATTTTATTTAAAGGTGAGTGACAGACATGGGTAGAAGCTATAAAAATGAGCTCCAGAAGTTCTAAGAAACAAAACTTTTTCACACTGTGAACACATGCTATCATCTAATTTAAAAAACATCTCTCTATTTTTAAATTACACAGGAAAATATTTAAAGAATAAATGAATAAATAAAATAAAAGAATAAATGAAGAACAATTTTCTAGATGAGAAATTTAAAAAAGAATGAAAAAATAAAAGAACCAGCAGAAGTACTGCTCAATGTAATATAAATTTTAAACCAGGTTCAGAGCTGAAGATATTCAGAACTTATAATCATTTGTTCAAAGGCATAGGTGTTTGGCTGTGCAGGACATGGTGACACTTGCATGAAAGGAGTAAGCCTGAATCTTGGAGTCTGTGAAAGATTTACCATTATCTGAACAGGCAAGGGCTCATCTCTTTTCCAGTGCAAGCCTCAACCTATACTTTCCTTGTGTGATTTTTTAATAAAACCATTGAAAAGAGGTAAAGATTCTTTCCATGGACAGGGAACACGCATCCTTAAACTGAGATAGGCTTGTTGTTGTCTCTATAGTTCAAATATACTATTTTAAGCTTCAATTAATGTGACATGCCTTTAGTAGTCCCTTTTTTACAATTCTATACTCATTCTTTTTTTCAAAGGCTCCTGGGAAAAACCTTTCAACAATTTCAACACGAGAGATGATGACTTCTTTTTGGATGCCAAGAATTCTGTTAAGGTCAAAATGATGCATCAAAAAAATTACTTTAATGTCCATAGGGATGAGAAGTTGTCTTGCTGGGTAGTAGAAATCCCATACAAAGGAAATGTTACTTCATTGTTTGTTCTGCCTGATGAAGGGACAATGAAAGAGGTGGAAGATGCTCTGCTGAAAGAAACAGTGTCTAACTGGTTGCGATCACTTAAAAAAAGGTAATATTTTGTGTCTTTGTTTAAGTATTGAACAAGCCAAAACTACTCATCCAGGAGAGGTAAAGCTTAGGATACCATGATGAGTTGCTAAGTACAGCTCTGAGGAAAAAGCACTACTCAGTTTCTTTGACTCAGACAAGCTATCATGCAATTTCATACCAAAGGGGAACCCTCTCAGCTCCCCCAGTCACAGCTCTTAGTTGTGAGGATCCTGCACGTGGGTAGATTGCCCTCAGGAGCCTGCCTCCAGTAGGAGGAATCCAGTTCAAAAGAAAATATAATTTCTTTTTCTCCAGTCAGGATGATACTTTCCAGTCAGTCACTTTCATAAACCATCACTCCACCCCTGCACCCAGGATCAGACTGTGGTTGGTGGGACAGGTACCTCAGTTTCTGCTCCTCCAACATGGGATTTATCACTATCTTAGAAAGCCATGCCTTAGCTCCATGGGTATTAGGAATGGATATATACCTGCAACAGATATTGCTTCAAGGGATCTTGCAATAACAAACTCATATTTTTATTTATTTTTGAAAAGAGACATCTACTTGGATCTTCCAAAATTCTCTGTCTCCGGCTCCTATGATGTTAAGAGCCTGTTTAAGAAAATGGGTGTGACAGAGGTGTTCAGTGATCAGGCCGATCTCTCTGGAGTGGCAAAAAATCTTCTTCTGAAGGTTTCCAAAGTAAGTATGCAAACAGGGATGGTAATCAAGAGATTTTTCTGCCCTTTTAGTATGCAGGTTTAATCCTACAAATAGACTGATCCCACCCCTGGAGTGTAGTCATTGCTTATGGATGGTAATAAAGGAAGGAAAAGGTTAGGCATTAAATGGCTGTTGTTCCTAAAGTTTAATATTAAATTGTTTACTGCACAGTGAGCCTAAAATCTTAGCTGAAAGTCTCTGAAGAAGAAAAAACTGGAAAGCATAGCAGGAATAATTTCACAAAAAGCTGGTGCTAGAGAAGTAATGCATGACAAGAATCATTCTTATGATATAAGTTTGGGAATAGTCATTCTTATACTATGTATACACCTTTCATTATTACATTGTCTGAGCACTTCAGAATTTATATGGACAACAGACTCGTGGGACAGGGATAGCCCCATTTCACAAACAAGAAATGATTACACAGATAAACAAAGTGATTTCTCTAGAGTGCCAAGGAGTGTATGCCTTGTGTCATGAGGGAGGTGATCCTTCCCTCTATCCTGCACTTGTGAGACTACCTCTGGAGGTCAACACATCCAGTTTGGGGCTCCCAGATACAAGGGCCACGTGGACCCCCTGGAGCAGAGTGAGTCCAGTGGAGGGTGAGCAGGAGGGCTGTGTGGCTGGAGCACTGGATGTGTGAGGAGAGGCTGGGAGAGCCAGAGCTGCCAGTCAGGAGAAGGGCGGGTGGAGGGGGGGTTCTTAGCACTGGCTGCAGATATTTATTAGAAGGGTGCAGAAAAGATGGACACAGACTCTTCTTGCAGATGAACTGTGATACATCAAGGGGCAACACACACAAGATAGAAAATGGGATATTCTGATTGGGTATTATGTAAAAAAATTCACCATGAGGGTGATCAAAAACCGGTATGGGATATGTATGAAATTTCCATCCTTGGAAATACTCAAACCCTGACTGGATTAGATCCTGAGTAACCTCATCTGGTGTCACAGGTGAGACAGTGTGGGGGCATTGGTGGCATTCAACGGCCTCTAGAGGTCCTTCCATCATATATTATTTGTGATTCCTCACAGTCCTCCTCATGACATGTGGAAACACCTGGATTGTAGATGGAGGACTGATGCCTGGAAAGCCAAGTAAATCAATGAAGGTTAAGCAGAGACTCATGAGAGGAAATTTTAGATGTGTTGCAGACAATGAAGGAAGAAAACAGAGGGCTGTCAAAAACCAATGGAATAGCTCATGTGAATTCCTAAATATGAATTTGTTACACCTACCACAGAAAGTCCTGCAAAATCTTATCTGTGGGCTGTGTTACACAAAGACACTCTATAAAGCTTGTCACTATTGTCTTTGCAGAGAGAATTATTTTGCTTACACAGAAATTGATGCAAAATGACAAATTTCTTCCTTCGTGTTCAGTATTAAGGACAAAACCTTACTCTGAGAAACAACAGAACAATAAATATTCTCAGTGTTGCTCAGTCTCTGCAAGCAGTCCTATTTGACTCTGACTGTGGAAGAAAACTTTCCCTGAACTCAGAGCAAACTTGGCTTGTCTTGAAAAGGCTGGACACTATTTTTTTTCACACCAGCTCTACCTTATTTCTCTTTTCTTTTAAGAATTACCTTATCACAGTGCTAAAGCAAGCAAACTTTCCCCCAGCTGCTTCTCTCTCTTCTGTGCCTCTGTTTTCCTTGCAGGCAATTCACAAGGCCACGGTGGATGTTAGAGAGAATGGCACAGAGGCTGCTGCAGTGACCATGATGGAAATTTCACCATTGTTTCTACCATTTCCTCCTCCTCCTCACATCACCTTCAGGAGGCCCTTTCTGATGATGGTTATTGACAAAACCACCGATAGCCTGCTCTTCCTGGGAAAAATTGTGAACCCAACTGCTAAGGAAGACTAGGCCAGAGCACTTACACTCTCCAGTGCAGAGAGGAGAGCCTGTGTACATCCCAGGAATTTCTTTGCAAAGTAGGACTAGAATTGATCTGATGCATAATAAACAAATAAATAAATCTTCTGTCAAGTTCTTCTTTAGTTCAAAACAGACAGTAGGGTACAAACATTGCAAACCATTTTTACAAAATTACTCAGCCCAAGTAGGCAGCCATGGGATTCTCAACAGATACACATTTTCTGTGCAGTTATCACGATGTCAGGGTTTTTTGTTTGCAGATACTACTTCCTACTGTTGGCTGAGAAACTTCCTGTGCCTCCCATTTCCCGTCCTCGCTTCACAAAAAACAAGTCTATCCCTTTCAGCTGGGGAACGCTTCTTTCCCTCCCTTTCATTCCACTGTGAATCCCAGGAGAAGTCTCCTTCATCTTTGAAGTCCCTCCAGGGGAAGGGAAACAGAGATACAGAGCTGTTAAACCTTTCCTCTCCTAGATGGCAGATGCTCCTTGGTAAAGAATAATCCTTTTCCTTCCAGCATGGCAACTGCCTTCTACCAGATTCAAGCCTTGGTCCCTTCTGAATTTCTCACTATTTGCTCCAGAATAAGGGGCCCAACATTTCTGGCAAGGCAAGAATTTAGCTTTTGTATCAATGAAAGCTGCACCTCATTGCACCAATTATCATCTTTAATGGTCTTGTGCATGCACAGTAAAGCATGGGATCCCTAGGAGAACTGGATGTGGCAAAACCCATCCTCTAGTTCCAGCAAGTGGTGACAGCAGCTGGAGGTCATGTCTCTGTTGTCCATATGCCAGCTGATCATACTGACCTCCACTTGCTTCAGCAAGCTCAGGCTGCTGAGTGCCTCCAAGAGGATTCTCTCCATTGAGCTGATGTTCAGGGTGCAGAAAGGTGATTTGGGCACCTACCTGAGTGCTGAGTAGGCAAAAGCCAGCATTACCAACAGCACATTGTGAAGGGGAAGCCATGCTGCAGCAGGTTAAATTAATTAATTTGCAATTAAAAATAGAGTGGGATAGTAAGAATTAAAGACAGTTGAAAACACCTTCCCCCCAACCCCTTCCTTCTTCCCAGGCTCAATTTCACTAACTCCTCTACTTCGTCTCTCTGAGTGGTGCAGGAAAGGGGGTACAGGTGCATAGGAGTTGAGGTCAGTTTATAATGCTTCATCTCTGCCACTCCTTCCTATTCCCAAACTTCCTCTGCTCCAGCATGATGACAGCTGACAGTCCTTCAGGAATTGCGCTGGCATGGGTCTTTCCTGCAGGATCCAAACTACCAGAAACAGACTGCTCCAGAATGGGCTTCTCTCCACAGGATTGCAGGTCCTTCCAGGACCCGGCTCCAGGGCAAGCTCTCCACAAGCTGCAACTCCTTTCTAGGCCACATTTCCTTGCTCTGGCATGGGGTCATCAAGCAGCATGGGTTTCTGCTACACCACAGTCCTCCATGGGCTGCAGGGGCACAGCTGCCTCCCCAGGGGTTTCTCCAGGGGCTGCAGGGGAATCTCTGCTCCAGTGTCTGGAGCACCTCCTGCCCCTTCTTCTCCATTGATCTGAATGTCTGTGGGGCTGCTTATCTCACTTGTCTTTTTAGTCCTACCTCTCACAGCTGCTACAAGATGTGTTTTCCCTTTTCTCAAATGCATTCCCCAGAGGTGCCACCATCTTGGCTGAGGGGCTCAGCTGTGTTGTGTGGTGGGTCTGTTGGAGCCCTCTGGAACAGGCTGGAACTGGTCATGTCCAGCACAGGACAGCCCCAACCTCCCCTCACAGAGGATGCCCTGCAGGCCCCTCTGCCAGCACCCCTGCACAAACACCAGATACACAGAACCCAGTCCTCAGCTGGGGTTCACAATTTAATGGATGGGTAGAACACTTTGATGGTGCTAATGAACTGCCAGGAGCTGTGGTGGGGATCCCTTCACAGTGTCCTCTCAGCATCAACAGCTGAGGGCACTTCTCCAACACAGCCTGAACTGAGCCTCAGGACAGCTCAGGACACCGCTTCCTGCCTGGGTTTTCAGCCTCAGCTCTGCTGTCCTCCTTAGGAAGAGCTGGAATCAAAGAGTCCACTGAGGGGGCCCGGGGCTCCCTGACAGTGCTAGGGGGCTTTAGCTTCTGGCTATGCTGGGTCAGAGCTGCTAAATGCTTCTGCAATCTGGTGTGGTTTGGGAGAGCCCTGGCAGGTCACGTGGTGGAGAGAAAACCGTAGTGTGTGTTTTTGCAGTGAGAGATAATTAAGCCTTTCATGTGAGCAAGCACAGACCTTTCCACAGACTTACGTGAAAAAAACCCCAACCTCTAGCCAACCTATTCACACAGACCTAAAGACTTCTTTAATGCAAAATATTTTCTCTATAATCATCCCCTTATATCCCCCATCTCCAGATTTTAAAGAAAGAAAACTAGCAAAGCTCCATGGAAAATCTGAGTCAGCTATATCTGTCTAATTCATTTTCTCTCTCAGGAAAATAAAATCAGTTGTTTCAGCATTGCTTGAAGGGGCAAACATCTGTCGTTGGAGACAAGCCAAGGATTTTAGCCTTGCACAGGGCTTCCAAGCAACAAGTCTCTTCATCCACAGCTACTAATACAGCTTGCTCAGTCATTGCTCCCCTGCTTTGGGAGTGGTGAAATTTAGGAGAGCTGTTAACTCTGCAGTACTTGAGACACATTAAAGGGAAGGCAAGAATGAAGGTAAATAGGAAACGGTTCATATTGCCTCATTTCTTCCCTTCCCCTCTGCCCAGTTCTGGAAAATGAAACCCAGGAGCAACCCCAGTTTTATTGTTTAGTAGTAAACACTAGATAACTGAAATAGAAACCTTTGTAAAAATTCTTAATTATCTTCTTATCAGAATTGTGAGATTTTCTTATGAAAAATAGTGCAAGTTCACTTGGTGCCTAATGGGTTAAATGCAGTTATTTGAGGGTGGAAAACTTATTTCAGCTGAGAGGATAGTTCCCAGCTATGCTTTTGTAACTTCCCTGCAACTACAAATAGGAACAATTTAAAAAAAAAAAAGTTTTAAGAGGCAGACCAGTGATTTCTTAAATAAGCATTTAAGTTCAAAGACTTTGTTGGAAACTTAGATGGATTTTGGAAAGGAGTTTGAAGAGTTGGAAGAGAACAGGAGTGTTGAGCTGCTATGCTCAGTTATTTCAGCTCCACGGTGGAGCTAGGGGGAGTATAGCAAGAACAAGATGATTTAAGAGAAAAAGTGAAAGCTTTACAGATGTTCAGAAAGTCTGCCATAAAACCAAAGGCAACACATTGGCCCAGCTGTAGATACCCTGAATCAGCTCTGGCTGAAACCAAAATTCTACCAAGAGGAAAACATATCACCCTGAGCCAAGATAACTCCAGCAGACTGCCAAGCCTTCACGTTTTCAGGAGCAACATGGACCTGAAGAGGACAAGGAACCCTTGGCCACACTTCAGCATACCAGTGCCCCTCACACTTAAAACATACTGACCCAAGGGAGAGAAAACTTGGAGCCAGCACATGGAGTGCCACATATGTTGTGGCCCGGTGTTATTGGGCATAACTAGCCTCACCTCATCCTCCACCAGCACAGCACCTACAGGAAACTAGTTAAAATCTCAAGGATATGCATTTTGATCCTTGATGACTTCCCTTGTTAACTAAAAAAGTAACATCTACCCCTACCATACTGGAATATTGGGCATACAAGATGCACAATAAGGGGTAAAACTAGACTGCATTAACTTTGCAATGTTTGACCTCCATTTTGCACAGATTTTGACAGGTCACTCTGTGCCTTCATTAGCCATCTGTCTCTGCTACTTTTGGTGCCTAAGCCCTACCTCAGAAAAAATGCATTTCTGAAGTGCTTAGAGACAGCAATGCTGTTGTTGGAAGTCAGGGAGCCTGACCTGGCACTGCCCCACAGTCAGCCCTAAGTGAGGATGGAGATAATCTGAGCATTGCTTTTGTTTTGTATTTCCAAATAGTATGACCTGACATCCAGCAAAATTAAGGCTTTTGAGAAGCAATAGGGAATGTTGTAAGCAGAAAGCTGTCATATTTGAAAAGTAACAATATGCACTTCAAAGTTACTGTGAACTCTCTTGTTTTGTCTGAAATGCACCTATCAAAATAAAACCCATAAATAACCACCAAATCAGAATAAGTCTGAAAGGCAGCCACCATTATCTGCCCTTGGCTAACATAAAATCATATATTAAAAATGTACAACAGCTTGTTATGTTGGATTCTTTTTCTGCTCTAAGTCTCTTCAAGCCCCTCCTTTTTTGTAGGGTTGAAGTACCTACCCTCCAGTTTACTAAGGTATCACTTTTGCAACTGCCTTGCAAGGAAGGAAATGCATCTGGGGATCTCAGGTCCATGTGCACTAAAGGAATTCCACATATTTGTAGAGAAGGCCAATGCACTTGTCTTCCTTGGTTGGAGAACTGGGTACTGCTACCCCACTTGGCATGCATTATTTCCAGAAAATCTGGAGCTCCTTGATGACTGAGAATTCAAGGAAAGATTTTCTCATGAGCCCTTGGGAAAATGGCTGGCTTAGCCAATATCTATTATATGCACAACCATTTGGATACTCTTGCCAGCTATATTTCTTTGAAGATGTGCCAGTACAGGCAGTATTAAAGGGGCACACCAGGTTTTTAGTCTTTTAAGACTGTAACTCTTTCTAGCTCTGTTAATGTTTTCCATGAAACTTGTTACTCCTCATTAGTAAATCTGTGAGTCTTTAGGCAAGTACATCACATTTACATCAAAGCTTTGCATGCCTGCATGCTGTGTGGATGTCAGTGGGAGCTGTAGCCAGCTGTATTGATTGTCTGTACTGCAGGTAGGATTGATTTTAGCATTCAAATATGGCACTGAAAAAGAAAACAGAAAACCACAACTTCTGTCTAATTTAGGAATACAGCCATTCCTTCCAAATCTCTGCAGGGTCTGTGGCACTCACTCATGTACAGTGCATTCACACTGCCCTTTTTTCAACTCTTTTTTGAGAATGAACTGCCCAAAACTGAGCACTATCTATTCTGTTCTCTGAGGGACACTCTGCAACCCTGGACATTCACCTTAAGACCTAAAAATATCAGTATCTGAAGTGCTGTAAAAGTGTTGCAGAAGTCCAGAAAGTGGTCAAGCTAACCCTGGTGGAGTAGTTAAAAGAACCAGGTCCCTCCTCAAAAGAGCAGATGGCTTTAGGTCAAGCTTGAGATGCAGATTTCCCCACTGAGGCTCACATGTGCACATGGATGTGAAAGTGAGAAAGCAGTATCAGGATTCCTTCTCTCTGACAGCATCAATTTCGAACAATTTAATTTCCCATCCTGCTGTTTGGTATTTTTGGTAGCCTGTAAGGGTTGTAGGTGGGGAGTAGGTTGTGTGAAAGTCCTCTCATAACTTTTAAATTAGTTGGATGATATCAACAATCCCAAACTAAAAAAAACCCAACAAACTATCTTAAATAAAATTCTGAAAGCCTGTCACTTTCCCATCTATGTCCCTATATTTTGCACTCCCTGCACTATTACAGAAGGAAAGTAAATTACATAAAAGCTAAACATGAGCCAGCTCTCTGACTCAGCCATTGAGCCACATGTTGTGAGGGTTCAGGGGAAGAATTCTCAGTTGTACCAAGAAAAGAGAGGGTTTATTAGTTTCTACAGGTTTCCAAAAAAGAGACAGCTTGATCTGGAACTGATCTGAAACTCATGCAAGGGCCTCAGCAAAATTACAGAAACAACTTAGAAAAACAATTTAGAAAACTTGCATTCCTAAAACTGCAGACTTAAAGAAAATAATTTTCCATTCCTTTCACCAGAAATATTATTAGGTAGTAAAACTTTCAGAGTACCAGTAATTATGAGTACGGCTTGGTGAATCCAGCCATCTGGTTACAGAGTAAATATGCCATTGCAGAAATAAGATTTCTGTAGTTAAGAAAACCCTAAAACAAACCTAGCTAAACAGAGGTTCATTGAATATTTCCTAATGGTTCCTCTTTTGCATCTTTTAGCTTCATTTTCCACTGTTTCTCAAAGGTCTCATTAACAAAGAATTTCATTATAAAATTACCCAAGATCATGGCAAAACATCAGTTAAAGCCCAAATGAAGACCAAACTAAGTAAATATTATAGTGAGCCTCATAAGCCCTGAGTGGCTGCCTGCCTGGGTGGTGAAATACCATAGACATAGTAAATCTCCTGTTGTTTATCTCACAGAAATGAAAAAGTAGGAGGAATAGAAGGCTTTTTGCTATAAAAACCCAGAAAAAAAAAATTATTGGAATACAAATTTTTATTGGCTGTTATGTTTACGTACACTGGAGGCCAGAAGAGGACAAATGCCTTGACAATACAAATGTAGTCTGGCGTCTTGTTTTTCATACAACACTACATGGGCAACACATTACTCAGTCTTCTAGGAAAAAGTCCCTTTGCCTCTAAAGGTCTACTCCAAAAGGGAGAAGTTCTTCTTCCCTAGTGTAACTTGAAGATGAATGGCATATATAGAATGGAAGCTTTTTCTTCCTAGGATATTTCACCCCTTGTGCTGTGACATCAAGGCTCACAATTCCCTCAAAAGTGGTTACTTGAGCATCTTGCATAATTGGTGGGAAGGGGCAGGGTGAATCATTCTTTTAGCATTTTCCCCAGAGTGGACATGTTGAAGGAGCCATCTTACCCCAACTGAAATAAGACAATTTCCCTCTCTTCTTACCAGAACAAGAGCCTGATAATTCCTACTCCACTATGGAAAACTACAACTCTCCCTACTTAACTCCTTCAACACTCCAAGGAGTAGTTTAATTGTGAAATAGTAGTATCTGGTGGGCTTATATTCAAGAGAGATTTTGAAATAATAATTAGATAAATGAAGGAATAATCTTCATTTACCAATATACCACTTAGAGGCTTCCTATTTAGCCTTAACTGAAGAGCATCTCATCATGACACCTTTGGTCTAAAGGCTTAATTAATCTTAACACCACAAGCTAGGAAGTTGTCCAACACTCAGGAAATAAAACAGGCATGATTTGCTACTTGTTATCAGCTTAGTGTCTTTCATTAAGTTAATTCAAAGTATCACATAAAGTATAGTTGGCTTCAACTTTGTAATTATGATTTTAATTAATCTTAATATTTCTCTATATTTGGAAATGTAACTGACTGAAATACTCTCTAGTAATCAGACATGGGAAAGAGAATGAAAGTGGCACAGCTTCAAAGGAGAGGTTGATTTTTCAAGCATGAAATGCAATTTAGAAAAGATGTCTCAAGAAGAAATGTTGCATGTGTCACATGCAACTAGCACTGCACTTGTCAGGATTTATGAAGACAACAACTTTATTTGATATGTCTGAATTTGAAGCCCTGCTGCTGTTGGCTTTCCTCTGAAGGACTTTGAATCAGAAAAGCAGGGGAAGGAAAGTATTTGCCATATCCTACCAACCTTTTGCAAGGGAAGCCCTGTGAAAATCCCATCACCTTTCATTTCTGGTATGAACCTCAGGAGACAGCAAGAAACAGCGGAGCTATTGGGACCCAGGAGTGCCCAGTGTTATTTTTGCTCTCTTGTGCTGGCAGAAAAGCAATGTTGTCTCTGCTTGCTCTACAGCCACTGTATTAACTTTATTTGCTCTGTTTAATGTATAACAGTGTGCTCACTGTGTAAGCCTGTTCAAACAATATAAAGAGAATGCAAAAAGCAGTAAAAGTCAGATGAATATGATGGGGTCCTTTTGAAAGTGCCACGGATACCATTAGATTTTAGTAGTTAGGGACATTAAACTCACATTAGCTATCTGTGTCATAGATTAACTCATTCAATTAATTAATTTGTGCCCAGCTGATGCAGCTCACTAGGCCGATGACAGCCTACTCTACACAAAGAAGCTCTTCTTTAGCCAGCTAAGAAGGCAGATGACATTTTTCACTACCATGAAGATGATTTTTTAATTAAACTTTTAAAAATTTAAACTTTCAAAGTAAGAATAATAGGGCAAACATGGATCACTGAGCACAAATTGTAGAAAGATGCAGGATTTTTGGGAAGGACTAATTCCCATTATTAGTAGATAACTAGGGTATCTATTTCATTTTGGTACATAGGTGGCTTCCACAGACTCCAGCCTGTCAGAACAGAGGCATTCATGTAGCATGAAATAGATCCAGAAAGTCTCACAGCAGAAAACCTGAAGACAGAATCAGGAAACTCAAAAGCGAATCTGCAGCTTCCAATTTATGGACATACCTCTGGCTGTTTTGGGGTTAGA
Organism: Monarcha castaneiventris obscurior; assembly: GCA_026261815.1. NCBI lineage: Eukaryota > Metazoa > Chordata > Aves > Passeriformes > Monarchidae > Monarcha > Monarcha castaneiventris. The sequence goes on from JAMPIT010000894.1 coordinate 15,124,045, forward strand.
GTGCACGGCTCTGGGGGGCATGAAAGAATTGGTGCCAATGTGGAAAATGATGATCAGAGCCTTTTCTGTGAAGGTGACTGAGAGGTGGGGAGGGACAGGATGGGCAGGGGGAAGATGGAAATATTTAAGGGATGAAGATGCTTTGCCACCTCTGAGACCATTTAACCCTTTGCAGGAAGACCATCTGACACTGCAGGGGCAAATCAGGTAAGGGAGAAGAAAGTTTCTTCCCCTGGGATATCTCTCTAAGATTTCTGCTGCAGCTAAAGACTCCTGCCACAGTGCAGCTCTCACCCACTGCCTATCTGCCTAATGCAACACACACAGATGCACACTGCTCTTCTTAATACTTCCTCAATGCGTTCAGACCCACCAGCTAAATCAATCTTCCTTCTGACCACATCTCCCAGCTCCCTTCTTATGCCTAGCTCAGAAGTATCCATCCTAAAGCCCCATCCTCTTCAAGATGAAAAAGAAAAGCTGCTTAGCAACAACTGCATTTTTCTGGAAGAATGATGCACATAAATATCCACTTTCCACTCTCAATTTCTTTCATCATGTATCACCTGAATTTGGGATCACTAGCTGAGAAGAATTGAGAACATATGGCAATCCTGGCTGTATATAAACTCATGATACATACAGGGCACTGCCAAGACAAGAGTCTTGAGAAATTCTATGATTGCTGCATGGCGACACTACTGGTAGCTGCTGTTGCTATCTGATCACCTGTGAATAGCTTCCCATACTGTGTGACTCCATGTAACCCTTCTACTGCAGGAATAATTATCTGCATTTGGACGCAGAGTCCTTCACTCCACCATCACCTTTGCCTAAAGAAGCTCCTATTCCCAGTACCTGTGCAATAGTGTGCTGTCTGGTCAAAACATGGAATATCTGGATAGCTGATCTGCAAACATTAAAGAACAGAGAGAAAACAGGAAAGAACAGAGGGAGCCCTCACTGGCGTCACAACATGCTGGAACAAACACATGGAAATTTCTGATGGAGTTCAAGGTGAAAAGGTTGGCTTTGTGGTATCCTCAATATTTGTAAATAGTACTAGGATGTTGCACTTTGCAATTATTCCTTACACCTTGAGCTTCTGGTGAGGAATAAAGCGAGGGTGAGCAAACAGCACACACAGGAGAAAGGGGGTTTGTAGCTGACAGATTAGAAGGTTGCCAGGTAAGAAGGCACAAGGGGTCCAACATTTTACTACAAGGGCAAGGCAGCACTGCATGAATTACAGTTCCACTGGTCCTTTCCTTTCTCTTTGCTCACAACTCATTAGCTGCAGGAGCACTATCAGCTGGTTGTTACCAGGGATGAGATAGGAACTGTAAAAACATGTTATGTTTCATGTCTAAGAGCAACAAAGGATCTAAATTACGTGCTTTAGACGTACAGATTCCATGTTGCAGTTCATCATCTTACGGGCTATCTCTGGTTTCTTCTTGGTTTTCTTCCACTTCTATTTTACTGGAAATTTCCCTTCTAGATCCTAACCAGAAACACAGCCTTCTTCTTGTACTGTTTTTTTCCAAATGTGAATTTAATTTATTGAGCAAACAACTGCACATTTCGCATTACTTGATCATCCTCCTCTGCTTATACTGCCTGAGTCCAAAAGACAAGGGACCTCCTCTGAGGTGATTGATTTCCATCTCAGACCTGGGACCAGCTGCTCTCTCAGATCCATCAATATTTTTCTCCTTAAACACACTTGAAGATAATAGAAAAAAAACCAAAACATAAACAGGTTTTGTAAGAACAACACTATTAAAAATATTTCATAGCAATTGATTACTAGAATATCATATGCATCAATTATGTCAACTATTCCTTGTACTTTCACGTCATTCAGGAGTTTAATACACCAGAAGCAGAACTCAGCTCTGCTGAAGCGAGTGTGCGTGGGATGGGAGCCTTTCCCCTTGGAGGCAGGTTGGTGCCTGTACAAAGTCCTCCACACCCTTCCCTAATTCCCACTGGTCTCATCCCCAGATCTGCTCCTGAATGAAACTCGGTGCCAGAACAGTTCTAACAACCAGTTTCAGATTCGCACTTTGGACGGAAAACATTTTCAGAAAACCACTTTTCATTTTCTCAGTAAATGAGCTGAAAGTTTCTCCAAGAGATCAGCAGGATTTTTCTGACCCCAGCTGAAAAGCAGCAAATTACTGAGCTGAGAGTAATGTAGAAGAGTCAGACAACATTTTAAAGAAGCTTCTAAAATACTGTTCCAGTTCAAAAACTGTCAAAACTGAATGATTTCGTTTTTCATCTAAAAAGTATTTGGGAAGAAACTATTCAGCAGATTCAGCAAAAGCTTCAGAAGTTGCTCTGGGCAACCTGACACAACATGTCTGGATGAAGATGAGTTTTGACAGGAGTATTTCACCCTGTCAAAGGCTCTTGCCTCTTCACCATGCAGCTGACCTTCCCCTAACTAGAAATTCTCTCAGCTTTTATGAAAAAAGAAACGCAGGCAGTATCTACATTATTTGCTGTTCCTCAGGAATGATTATCTGTCCCTGGTCTGGTTAATGTTTATGACAGAGTCTGGGTTTATAACACTGTTCAACAACTGAAAGGATATGAAGAACAGGACAGACCCTGTGCATTGGAGATAATTGACTAGAGCAGGAATAAATATCTCCTAAAAATGGCCATATTTAGGAACAGCTACTGAGCATCAGATCTTTCATAAACTGAAACCTTCATAGCCCCAGAAACCTGGCTTTTCCTTTTAGCTTGACATCTCCTGTCACCTCCATGGCCACCATCTCCCAAAAGCTGGGTGGGTTTCTGAGAAGTAATAAAGAAGGTAGAAAGTAAAAATAAAACCATACAAGTGCTGTCATTATAAGCACAAGAATGGCAATGAAATTTGGCATGAAAATACATTTTTACTGAGTAAGAGATATTTCAAGCCACTTTTCATCACCAAAAGACACAGGGTAACTCCTGTCTGTTAATATCCGATGGTGTTGCATGTACCTGTACATGCCCAGGTTACTTGTAGTGACCAGCCAGGTCTATTTACTACATGTCCATGATCACCATGATGTAAATAGCTGCAAAGTATACACAATGTCAGCTAAAAACTGAGCTAAATCAATGCTGAATTTGCACAACTGTCTGTTTAAGTATTCAGAAATACAGAAAATCATGTGGGACTCTCTGTGCAGATATATTTTCCTTTGGGAAAGGCACATGGTTGAAAAAAAATGCAGCATATTTCTTATCTCAAGTATATGAATATCTGTATTTGGAAGCCTCTGAATCTGATATCTGTATCTGAGGCCTCAGAGTTTTACCTCTGGGGAAATGTAATACCAAATCAGTGTCAGTGGAGCAGGATTCCACCAGTCCCATCTTTCACCAAAAAGCACAGCACAGCCACCTTCATCCTGGTATTTCCTAACTGCAGGAGTTTGCAGTTAATGTGTCCCACTGAGGCGCCTGGCATGTGGCAGCCCTTCCAAGAGTTCCAGGTTTTATCACCTGCAGTATCCCATTTCTGAGGTGTCCAAGTGCACAATGATCACCACATATGGTGAATGAGACCAAAAAATGAGATTCTGGGGGAAGAGACGTGTGAATGCTGGAGCAATCAGCCTAACACATAGGAGATGGTAGACTTACGGGGTTTAAAATCAAGCTAAATAATAAGCCAGTTTTCAGTCTACTAGGTATTTGTGTGTCTCCAATTTCTGTAAGTCTCCAATTTCCTAGCCATTTCAGAGACATCTAAAGGTATCTGAGCAGAGGTGATGTGCTTTTTAAGGATAGATTTGAAAGAAGAAAGCATTTCCCCAGAGTGTGTACAGAAGTTGATACCCCCTGAGCAGCTTCCAGAGCTTAAATCTCTTCTGTCTCACAGCCCAGGGCAAGAGGTGTGCAGACATTTTAAACATGTGGAAACCTAGGACCTTTCTTTGGTGAAAGAAGGAACCATTATCAAAATAAAGATCTAATACTGAGTATGTTCAGACCACATAGTTTTAGAGCACAGAAGCAACAGGTTAACCGAATCTTCCTCTTCTCTATGGTTCTCCACAGGGAGGAATCTGCAAGACTCAGAGAGGAATGAGATTTGTCCACATAAATGGTAGGAAACTGTCAACGTTTGTTCTCAGATCCACTCACATATATTGTGTATTCATGGCTCAAGAAAGAAGAACATAAATCTACTCAAGAATAAATGTACATGTGCAAGATGAATTAGTGTGTACTTGAACATTTTTCAAGCTCTGTTCTTCTGTGCTAAAGGATTTTATCACTAATCAGTGATAGCTCTCCCTACTGCAATCACACAACTTCATCTTTGGAGATGCTTTATCTTGTCCTGAGGGCAGACAGCAAAGAGTCAGACTTGTTGAGACACCTGCAGTCATACCTTTTGCACACATGCTTCTTGCACACTTAGAAAGAAAATGGAGTTAAATCCCAACATCTTGAGCTCCCCACTAAGGACATATCTGAAAACTTGCCGTCCTAATGGACACGTGAAAGAAAATGGCTGTATCAAATATTTCTTTCATAGCAACTTTTTAAATAGCCCATTCAACTTTGCCTGATCCAAGGTTCACCAGTTTCCTTCTCTCCATCACATAGGCTATTAGAAAGTGTATCATTAGAAGGCCTGAATTACAGGCAGGTCTAGAGAAATCAAGGCAGCTACACGGATTCCTACTGAGATTCAGCCAGTGCTGGGAACTGTCGAAGCCTCTGAGGAGAAGGGCACAGTCCTGTGCAGAGCTGCAAGTCTGAGCACAGGCAGCACCATGGAGGGGTGTGAGCCACCTGCCATGGCTGTGGCGTGTTGGGAGCAGGGCAGATGGCCCACCAGATTTGTTTGTTCTCAGTGTGCATTTTGTGTGCTGTGCTCTGGCAGAGCCTGTGTCTGGGCAGCCAGGAGGGAGCCTGCCTGCTTGCCTTGTGCTGGCTCTGCAGGGGCATGCCAGAGGACAAGGGAGATGACAACTTCCCAGGAGCTGAGTGTTTCAGGGAAAAGCCTCTGGACTCATGTGGTGAGATGCAGAGAGGAGTTTCCCTGCAGGATGAAATGCAAACCTGCAGTTCAAGTGGAGTCAAGGACTCCTGAGAGCATGGTTTCACAGTCATTTTTTGTTAGAAAAGTAGAAAAATTTATGCTGGAGGGCACTTCTGGAGGTCATCCAATCCCACCACCTGCTCACAGCAGCACCAGCCTGGAATGTAGCTCAGGTTGCTCAGAGCCATGTCCAGCCAGGTTTTGGATGTCTTCAAGGACAGCAGTTTCACAGGCTCACACAGTGATGTGCCTTTGTATTTCACCTCCCTGTGAACACTCCTTTCTGTAGATCTCATTTGCATTTCCCTTGCTGCAGCTTGCATCCCGTGCCTTGCTCACCACCACTGGGCACCTCTGGCTCCACCTGCTCTCTGACATAGCCCAATAGGTGGGGGAGGACAGCAAGTGCAGCCTCGCCCTTGGTCTTCTCTTCTCCAGGCTGAAAAAGACCTGTCCCCCCAGCCTCTCCCCACTTGTCCTGGGCTCCAGCTCCCAGAGACCATCACCCATCCTGGAGAGATGGCAGGGATGCAGGGGGATGAGACATCTCTGGCAGCAGCATCCTGTATTTTGCTCAGGTTAAAGCAATTGTGCAATCACAGCCGAAGAGAAGGAAGCAGACTCCAAGCCAGATTTCGGAGGTGACAGAACATAACTCTCCTTGGGACCCAGAAGGTCTTGATTGCATTGCAGAAAGAAACTGATGATAGACTGGAAACACGGGAAGGAATTCACTGCAGGGGCTCAGGGTCAGTACTGCATGTGCATTATCTCATTGGAGCTGGAATTTGTGTCTGAGCAAGACACTCCCCCTTGGAGTGAGCCCAGACCTCTGTGTGGGGCTGGCAGGGGGCAAGACCAGTGCACAGCATGAAAGCAAAGAAGGAACTTAAAGGTGAAGGTCTGCTGTATTGCCACTTGGAAGCACTGGAGCAGGCACTTGACACAATTTTCCTTGATCTGTACTGGCACTTGTTCCAGCAGGTCACTGCTGAACTGTTCCCTGTAATCATGAGTGCCTTTCCTCTTGGAACACAGAGCTCCACAAATTAAATGTAGCCTGGCAGGGGAGAGTGGGATACAGCTTTCACTGGCTCCATGCTGACATTTACACAGTGCTATCATGGGAGGGACTGTGCTTTATGCACTCCAGAGGGCATCATCAGAACAGCAACAACCCATTGTGTTTTAAAATGGCTTTAGGGAAATTAGTTAAGTATTTTAAAAAGATTAAAGTGTTTCTCTACTAGAGAAGCAAGCATACAGTTCTTCTAACTTAAATAATTAATTCTTCTTGGACTACAGCCAGCCTATTTTCAAGGGAATTCATACTGTATGACTCTTTCTAATTTTGTCAATTTACTAAAAACTGAAACAGTATTATTAGGGAATAATAATAATAATAATAATAATAATAATAATAATAATAATAATAACACTTTTTAAAAACTTCATGGTAACTTCAGGTTCAAAGTAATAAGACTACTATTCCAGACCAAGAGAACCAAATGGAAGCATTCCTGTCTTTGAGAATACCAGACCAGTGCCTACATAAGCCTACTGCCTGCATAAAAAGAGAGCAGCAAGTTCATATGCAACATACTCTAACATCAAATATTGAAACAGAGTCTCAGAAAATTTCAGGATGGCTTACGTGATTGGTTGAAACTGTTATACAGATGAGGAAAAAGAAAACAGGTATCACATTGGATATAACATTGGAGATTGACATAGATTAGATTTTATTTACTTCATTTTCCCTCTTGCACTCCCATACAAATGTCAGCAGATGAATGGCACTTCCAATTGCAAAAGTAAATTGCTCTTAAATTAAGTCATATTAAGTCAATTGTTTTTTCCTTCACTTTTTTTCAGCAACTTTACTCATAGCTGAACTTTTCCTTTAATTGTGCTCTCATTTTTCTCCGGGTGTGCATATTATTCATCTTCAGTCTGAATATGTTTTAGATAAGCCTCTGTAACCTCAGAGGTTATTTTCATTTGCTAGTTTACAGAAAAACAGGCTGCATGTGCTCAGCTGCTTTTCTCAGTCTGTAAACAATTCAAACACATTTGCTAGCAGTCTGGATCAAAAATCCTACTAAACCACTCTGCTTACCTTTGCACAGGTGAAAGGCACCCACTGAAGAGAAAGAGGTGGAAGCCAGGAAGGAAAGGATTTGCAGAAGTTCCAACAGCCCTAAATGCATAGAACCTTCCATGCTGTACCTACTGGTACTTTCAAATGTGCAGGCATACAGGCTGGGAAAGAGAGAAGAAACACTTCCATTCATTGCTAACCCCTGAGGAATGGCCCGGAAGAAAATCCTACCAAAACATTTATCCTCTTATTGTAAAGCTTTTCTTTCTGAAAGATTCCTTCTTTAATGTGCACTACGAGAAAAGGCATTTTCACTGCAAGAAGGACATTGAGGTGCTTGAGCATATCCAGCAAAGGGCAATGGAGCTGGTGAAGGGTCTGGAGCACAAGTCTTAACAAGGAGCAGATGGAGGAGCTGGGGTTGTTTATCCTGGGGAGAAGGAAGCTCAGGGAAGACCTTATCACTCTCTACAACTGCCTGAAAGGAGGTTGCTTCAAGGTGGGTGTTGGTCTCTTCTCCCAAGTAATACATGATAGGACAAGAGGCAATGGCCTCAAGTTGTGCCAGGAGATGTTTAGATTGGATATTAGGAAAAATTTCTTCATCAAAAGGATTATAAAGTACTGGAATAGGTTGCCCACGGAAGTGGTGGCATCACCATCTTGGGAGGCATTTAACAGAGCTGTAGATCTGGCACGTAACAACACAGTTTAGTGATGGAGTTCTCAGTGCTGGGTTAATGGTTGGACTTGATGATCTCAGATGTATTTCCCAAACTCAATGATTCTATGAAGTTTAGCACCTTTTCTCCTTGAATCCCCTACCTCCTAAGGGGATGCTCCTGGATGGAAGGTGTTCACTGGGGCATTGACCTGTGAGTTTTCCAACCCCTCAGTCATAGCACATTAGCACAGTCCCTGTGACTGCCCCTCCGTGGGCGCTGCAGGAGCACACCCTTACAAGGGGTCGTGTAAAACACAGGTGGCCTGACCATGTGGCTCCAGCTCTGTGTGAAAGCAGGCTCTGATGTACTGGCCTGCCCCTCCCTGTCTGCCTTTTGGCAGTGCCAGCCCACACTGGGAGCATAGGCAAGAGTTTGTCCTTCAGTCCATTGCTGCATGAGGCACCGGGTGACACCACTCTGGCTGAGTGCTGGGTGCCATGGGGTCCTGGATGCACATCCCTATAGCAACCTCAGCCACTACGAACGCCAGTACTGCAGCTTTAATTTTAAGTTTATAAGTGATGTCCCCCAGAAATTGTCCCTTATTAATGGTAATTAAGAAATAGTGTATCATTTAAAACAAATATGCCAAATAAAAACTATTAGAAGTCTGGTGTAGAGGAAGCAAAATATCTCTGTGAAAAATACTAAATTGAGATCTGGCTACAGCATGCATCCAGCTGTCTTTTCCTTAGGCTCATGTCTAGTATTATGTAAATGCTTCATTTTACTCACTTCAGTACTTCTACTGTGTGAACTCATGCAGTTTACAGAAATTAATGATGAATGTGAAGTATTTCCTAGGGTGAATAGCTGGAGTCCCAGCAGGAGGATGTGTAGAAATGCAGGGGACTCTTATGACTGCTCTAAGTAAAGGCAGGGTTTGGCCATGCATTTACAGCAAAAATCAGAAGCTTGCCCAGAAAAATTGTCTTCACTGTTTACTCTGCACCATTCCTAAAGTAGTAACACTTGTCTGTCCTGGTTAATGTTTTCTAGAGGACGTTTTGCTTTCATAATGTTACTTAACTGTATAAATAAGAGAGGGAGCTGCAAGGTAGTCCTGGTGAAGACAGCAGGATCCTTGGAAGCTGCTGTAAGTAGTGATTTTTTCACTTCCTATAGAGACTTCAAAAGTGTCTCCTCTTGTTGCAGGCAATCAATTTAAAATCTTTTCTAGGGTTGCATCTTATATTGAAATCTGTCCTAGATAAAGAGGTTTTTATTGTGTCAGCTGAAGATAAAGGACATAGGCATCACAACTGAGGCAATGAGTTGCCTACACATTGTCAGGTCACTGGAAGAAGGAGTAAGAATCTAAAAGCAGCGCAGGGTCTCTTGCCAGAAAGCAAGGTGGTCTCTGGAGCCAGCAAATCCTAAAAGGGGGACTTTCCCTGATGTCGTTCCCGCAAGAAATAGGCCCTGATTCATTAAAAGCCTGGGTGCTTAAAACTTTTTTTTAACATATTGTTGATTCTTTTTAACTAATTCTGATTATTTTTATACTGAAGGTCTGCAAGAAATACCATTGCTTAGGGAATGGTATATCTAATGTCTGCTTCCCTTTTAGATGAGACATAATTGAGGTAATCATCAGATTACAGGCCCATTGAGAGGGAAGGTGAGAAACTGGTGATTTTCACATGTTCAGAAGATCACAGTGAGGCCAACATTTTCAATGAGTCAGAAATCAAGCTGTGGCCAGATGTACACTGGAACATAGGAACTGAGAACCTGGTCTGATCTGTTCTTGCAGAGAGAAGAAAATCCCCACCTGACTGCCCTAACCACTGCACTCATTCTTTTTTGTCTACTTTTTTATTCTCTTGGCCTCAGTGATGCTTCATCCCTGGGTGTGTGCAGTAACTCAGGTTCAACAGCAAATATGCATGGTGGCCTGGTAGAAGAGTGAGAGCTCATGTCCCCCTCATGTTTCCAGGTAAAAGGAGGCTCAGAGGTGGGTGATGCCACTTTCTGGCTGAGCTCTCCAATACTAAGCTTCACAGAAGATATAAAAAACACAAAACAGCCCTGTGAACAGTCACATACATTTCTAAAGGATAATGTAAAGTAGGCTTTCACATTTCTGCTGCTAAAGGAATTACTTTTAATGAAATATTCACAGTGGTTAGATTCTCTGAAGAGCCCAATGTCCTTGGCTTGTGTTTGCAATCTCCTCAGGAGCTCAGGCATAGAGGTATCAAAACTCTGAAAGACAAGAGAAGTGAATGTCTAGATGATCAGTCTGGAACAGGCCCTGCTGTTCAGGTGCATATGATTAAATATGCAGAGCTTTCTGGCCAGCCAGGAAAGCACATGTGAGTTTGTGATGCTCCTTTGAATAGGTGATCCTGGACAGCAGGTTTCTGAGGTCATGTTCTCACACACAGATATGGCTAGTCAAGTCTTTCTTTTATGACTTTTTTGTGTGCTTGTGTGGGTTTTTTTTACAAGTCTCTGTGTAGCTGGTATTTAGTTCAGCAGACACCACTGGTGGTGGTGCTGTACTTTGATATGTCTGGTGCCCCCACAGTGATGCTTTCAGGAAACAAATTTCTCAGATTTCCTCCTTCAGAAACAATCTGGAGGGAAGCAGCACCATCTGGTGAGCAAACAGCTTTTCTCTGTCATGCTTTCATATGTTCTTGAGCAGTGCAAATTTTCATGTTGTCTGAAATGATATTAACAGTGAGGACCCCTTACGGGAGTAGTATGGCATTGATATTCATCTCCTGGAATAATACATGGCAGAAAGTTCTTTCTAAAGGCAGAAAGTTGTCTTCAGAATTGTCTCTTCAAATCACAGAGACAGAAATCAGCCCTAAAATAGACAAAATAGCTATACCCACAAAGAAGCAAGTTCTGTCAGTCAGAAAACGCAGTCCAGCTCACTCCCAGGTTTTCTGGTGGAAGTATTCTAAGGTAACTTCAGCTAATCCCAGTGTTCTCCATTTTGTTTCTGAGTTGCATGGTAGGGAAGACTGTGTGCTAGGGAAGGGGTAATATATTCAGCAAGTGTTATCACTAGAGATAAATTGCCAAAACCACTGTCCACCAAGTGCTGGCATGCTCTTGTATCATTGTCTGGTTTGGCTGAAAGCTCTTCTTTAGAGCAACCTATTCTTGAACACCACAAATATACTGTCATTGTGTAACACACACAAAGAAAAGAGGAAGCGGTAGAAGTGTTTCCTTCCAGGCTATTCAACAAGTCAGACTAGATTTGGAACTAGAATTGAAGTGCTTTTCACTTCTACTGCCATGTTGATGGATAAACTTCTTTTTCCGGAAATTATGTAAGTAAAGGTCTTAAAGAGCTTTCTGCAAACTGAACTCCTTCAGATTGGGAATTTCCTGAAGGCTTTATAGCACAGGTTCTCAGCTCTTCGCTTTTTAATACATCATTAGCAACTGCTCCATAGGAAAGTCTATCAATCTTTAAGACTATATGAGAATCTGCATCTTCTGTTCATGCTGAAAGGGTGTCTTTTGTCAATTTGTCAGTGGTTGCTCACTTGCTTACGCAGAAGCCACAATAACATCAAATGAAATAGTAAGTGTCAAATATGAAGTAACAATCCCCAATCATATTCTGAAGGTACAGAGGGTGCAAATTTTGTTATAAAAGTACCTTTAGATTTCAAAAAAGGGACTAATGGAGAGGGCCACTTGTATCTTCAAGGCTTTAACAACAAAAAAAGACCTCTACAAATTACAACTGCTAAGTCTTTTATAATCTCATGCCTTTAAAACTAACTATTATTGAGATTTTTGTGAGGTCTGACTCATGAGTCTTGGCAGTTTGTGATTGGCCAGTACTGAGTAACAGATGGATGATTCAGATTGTATTTAATTATCTGTGAATTCAGAGCTGTAATAAAATGAAATTAATTCCATGAAAGTACATAAATTAATCACAAAATGTGAACATGTTGTAACTACATAGAGAAAAAATATCAGGATAGGGAAAATAGCCTTCAGAAAACTGTAACCAATATTTTACAGAACCCTTACAGCAAAACCATTCTATATCCTTTCACCATAATTTTGAGGTCAATTCAGTTTCTGCTTTGCATTCCAAATAAAAAGAATTGGCAGTTTGAGGTATACATAGAAAAGCCTACCTATCAGGTGCTGTATTTTGTAATAAATATTAAATGTGATGAGAGAGAGAACAGGTGGCAACTTATGTTTAAAATGAAACGTTTCTCTTTTTTGGTATTCATGTTATTCTTAATAAATTATGACTGCAGCTGAGTAAATAGTTCATAGTAAATAATTTATTCATAGGCAGCTTCTGAATCAGCCTGCTGGATATGTGGAAATAAATTAGGCTTAGCTCTGATGCTTTTGTTTGGGAATTGATTTCTTTTCAAAGTCTGACTAATACATTGGCTCACTGATAGCAGTTTTAAAAATTCAGAACTGAAGCTCTTTTGTTGAGTTACAAGTATCTAGATAAATGAAAAAGTATTTCAATGTCAAAATCAGAGCAGACCAAACTACAATTTAAAACTATTGTGTACAGTAATTGAAAATGTAGTTACCAAGAACCCAACCCTTACAGTTCTTACACTTGTCAGTAATGCTGTTAAATAGGCTTTCTTTTTAAAATCACTTATAACAAACATGTAAATGTTTGAATATTTGATTATAGCTTGAAAATGTTCTGTTGTTCTCATGAGTCTAACTGTAAGTGGATATTCAACTAGTAACACAAATTGCTCCCTCTGATCTTCTAGAGAAAGCAAGACCGTAAGTGTAGCACTTTCTGACGAGTCTCTCAAGTTGAGTCATGCCAGAGATGAAAGGTGCAATTGGTGTAATATGTCTCTCTGTGCACAATTTTAGCAAATCTGGCTCATTATCTCCTCAAACCCTGTGCAACTCTTGCACCATTTCTTTGGCCTAGATTCCTCCTCAGAAATGAGGCCTATTGGGACATTCATATCCCCATTTCCAAGGTCTCTTTTTAAGAGATTATACCGTGCAGAGTGTCAGCTCTGCAATGAAATGAGGCTACCACAGCCAAGTGTAACACACTGATAAATGCTTCGCCCTTTGACCAGTGGAGCAGCTGATGAAAATATGGCCTTTTTCTTTGTTAATGACATTGACTGCTTCTGCTGTGCTGAAAATGAACCCACTCCAACAGTTTGGTTGAAGAGACAACATGTTGTTTCAGGTTCTTATTTAAAACATTGTATAATTTCTATTCAGGAAAAAAACCCACCTATTCCTTAGAGAGGTAGAGGTTTATATCTGGTTTGCTGCTGAAGAACAGCCACCACTATTTGTCCTTTTTTTAAATAGGGCACCTTATCAATCTGACCAAAAGTTTATTTAAAAATCTCCTGCCTGCCTACTTGCTCACATTCTGTTTCTATGTAGCTACTGATTGCTGCTCACTTGCATGAATTTCCTCTTTCTCCCCTAACTCAAAAAACAGCCAGACTTCTTCTTTGATGAACTTTCACAGAATTATTCAGACCATTAGTGTCAAAAGCACAGTGGTACAGCAGCCTTTCAGTGAATAGCCACAAGGTGTTTTCTGATGGGATATGCTCCATTCTCCAGCCTGCTGAGGGTGCTGTGTATTCAACTAATCCATGCTGAATTTTGTCTTTGCAGGTATTTAGGGTGGGGGTGGCAGAAAGAGTTGTCGGAGACTTGCCAGGAGACCTGGGAAAATAAAAAAAATTCTGGCAAGAATTGGAGAACATGGAAACTGAGGACAAAAGAAAGAGATAAGACTCTTTATTCAGTGGTAATGACAGAATAACTATTTCTACTTCATTAATTTACTTACCGTAGTAATATAATCTCCTTTTTTTTTCTATAGGATTTTAATACAAGACCATGAAGACCACATTCTGCCTCAGTTTGCTACTGGCTGGGTTTCATGCTGTTGCCCACAGTCAGCTCCCACCCAGTGACCACAATGGACACGATCCAAATGACCCTAAACACCACATACATCATGGAGGTGAAGCGATCGCTTGCCTCAAACTTGTGCCAAACAATGCTGACTTTGCATTCCAGTTTTTTAGGGAGGTTGCACAGGAGACACCTAATAAGAACATTTTCATCTCTCCTGTGAGCATCTCTGCTGCATTTGCAATGCTGGCTCTTGGGGCTAGATCAGCCACGCGGTCTCAGATCCTGGAAGGACTCGCCTTCAACCTTACAGAGATTCAGGAGAAAGAGATACATGAAGGCTTCCACAACCTAATCCACATGCTGAACCATCCTGAGGGCGGAGTCCAGCTCAACATGAGGAATGCCATCTTTGTAACAGAGAAGCTGAAATTCCTAAAAGTGTTTTTAGATGATGCCAAAGCTCTGTATCAGCTGGAGGCTTTTACCACTGACTTTAACAAACCCATAGAAGCTGAAAACCAGATCAACGATTATATAGAGAGGAAAACACATGGGAAAATTATTAATTTGGTCAAGGACCTGGATCCACAAACTGTAATGCTTCTGGCTAGCTTTGTTTTCTTTAAAGGTAAGTAAGTCCTCTAGGGTTCACATTCTTACTATTCATTCTTATCATCAGATCTAGCATTGGCTACCTTGACTGAGAAGTGGTCTGGGGAAGATTTCAGACGCTCTTTGCTGGGCCAGAAGGTCCCCTAATGGCATAGTGGAGATGGTGGAGAGGTGACAGGACCCCTCTCAGCATGGGGAGGCAGCTGGAGGCCACACAGGTTTATTTCTCTTTGTGACAGCTCCAGGAGCTCTGCCCCAAGCCGCAGACTTCCATGCAGCTTGAGCTGGTGCTCCTGGGTTTAACCATAACTCCAATTGTCCCACGCTCTTCTAATATTCAGTGAAGGCACAGATACTTATATATGACCTAATGCTTCTTTTTAAAATTATGCATGATTCAATAGCCTAATTTACTGCTTACTATTCCCGTCCCATCCCCCCCACCCAGTCGGAGTCCTTTATACATACCCACTAACATTTATATATGGGAGAAGCTAGTGATGAATAGGGGAGTACATTTTTAGGAACAAAGCAGAAACTGTGCATTTCTGATGTGGGTTAGATGTGCCCTTAAGCCTGACATAACATCACTCGGATATGAGATCCTACATTATTTTATCTACAAATTGAGGCTTATGATTAAAATCAATAGAAATTAAGTGCATGCAGTATATGAGTATACAGATGATGTTTACAGAAAGGCCACTTAGATCCCCTGAACAGAAAAGCAGTGGTAGGTACAAAAAAATTGCCTAATTATTTCCTTACTGGCATCTGAATCATAAATTGAAAGTGGAATCCAATGCACTCTTTTGAACAGGTAAAAGATCCTTGCATTACTGTGATACACATTTTTAAGTGTTATGTTTGAAAATTCTGTATTTAACACATGGAGAAATATGTGAATATTATTTACTAGCCATAAAAAAATTTGTCTGTGATGGGACAGAACATGGGATATTCAGTCAAATTCTCCTTCTCTGTATCAGGCAGCTGGGAAAAGCCTTTTAAACCAGAGCATACTGAAGAAAGGGAGTTCTTTGTGGATGCTGAAACTACTGTGAAAGTCCCTATGATGAACCAGATGGGCATATTTGACTTCTATTTTGATGAGGAGCTGTCATGCACTGTGGTACGACTGCATTATAATGGGAGTGCGACTGCATTTCTGGTTCTGCCAGCAAAAGGGAAAATGAAGCAGTTGGAGCAAACTCTGGACAAGGAAACCATCCAGAAATGGTCAGACCATCTCTTCCAGAGGTAATCTTCTGCCAGTCAGCTGCAATGGCACCTAATTGATTGTATTTCTTCTTTTTTGGGAATGCAAACACTATGAACTTGGTGATTCTGGGAACTGAGCGGGTTATTTTTGGCTTGTGTACTCTAGCTGTAAAAAATCGTGCAGCTGATTGGTATTTAACTATTCTTTTGTTGATGGCTGAGTGACATGCTGCTCTCCCAACTAGAGCAGAGGCCATCCTGAAGAGCAAGCCTAGACTGGTGTTTCTAAAATACTCCATGGACTGAGCGCAATGGTCACAATTTTAAGCCAAATCTTCTGTACTGAAATTTCAGCTAGTGTGTTCTACCTCTCATAAGTCACTGAGACACTGTTTCAGGCATAAGTCTAAACCTTAAATAAAACATAACTTACACAGTTTGTAGTAGTGCTTACAGACATGATATGTCCTATACAATTATCAGTCCTATACAATATACAGCATACAGTTGATGTTAGAACAGGCAAGTGATTAATTGTGTATGTCCTGATTTTCTGGCATTTTGTTTTGAAACTATAAAAATCTAATGAGTTTCTGTTAGCTTCAACCATTGACACCAACATCAGCTAACACATTTTACAACCTTGTTTGTCTGGGAGAGAAGAGATCTTAGCAACAGTAGATGAGTAATATCAAGTTAATACATGCTTAATTTACCAAGCTCTGCCCTAATTCATAACTAATAAGGCTGTGCAGTTCACACCCATATATCTCAGTGCATCATCACAGAAATACCAGCACGCTTAGTAAAAACATAATGGGTAGCAAACTGAATATGAGCTAATAATGTGATACCTCAAATATCAAAAATAAAAAATGTATCATTCTCAGCTGCAATATCAGGAAAACCCTTATCTAAATGAATTTGTGGTGCAAGGTCATTCAGGATCAATATAGGAATAAGTTCTTCATAGGAGAAACTGTGAGAACCAAATGGCAACTTCCATTCTACTGTTTTGTTGATGCCAGTGCTGATACACTTGATCCCATCGTCTTCTAGTGCACTGGGCAGTACCACATGTGGGCTACAGCACTGCAGTCAGGGTCCCATCTGTTGCTATTCAACCCAAGCTGTCTCTGGGCAAGGCAGCAAAAGACTTGAGCCACCTAAAGGGTAATCACTGCTCTGGGTGACTTGGACACTCCAAGGATCCCCGGACAGGGCATGAAAAGAAATCCAACAGAAAGAATACTAAGCATGAACTGCCTACAAACAGCTCACAGTCAAAGGCAAACTTGATCATGGCCAGCCCAGAGGAGGAAGACAATTAGAGGACATGGAATCCAAATGTGCAGGCAGCAGGGAACAGACCTTTCCTGGGGCCATGCCAAATGCCCCAGTTATGTCAAAAATACTTATTTGATTTGAAATGTTGGGATTTGCCACACTTCTCCCCAGGAAGACTTTGTCAGGACTTCTCTTCAGCTCTCCACCTTCCTGAGTGACATGGGCTGTCCCTCGTCTCTGCCTGTAAAGAGGGGCTCTTGTTACTGTCCTACAGCCAAAAATATAAGGAAGGAGCACACAATAACCAAATCATCTGACCCAGGTAGGGGGTGACAGGCACCTAGGTAGAACATAGGGCAGCTTGAAGGCTGGCTGGGAACCAGAAGCCTGGTACCAGAAAGGGTACAGATTTCCTGTAAACAGGAAAAGACAGATATAGGTACCAGGCACCAGATAAATAATAATAATAGTAGTGGCATTATGATTGCTACTATTATTATTATTATTATTATTATTATTATTAAGAATGACAGTGCTCATATCACTGTGAGAAGCACCAGCAATTGAATTAGTGCTTATTGTACATTCAGGGTCCAAACTCCTGGGATTTGACACTCATAGGAATTACACAAATATCTCACCCTGCTTTATGTTGGTGAAAAATCCTCTCACCATCCTCTATGTTTCTCTTCTACCCAACAGCTTTATGAACCTCTACTTCCCCAAATTTTCTATTTCTGGAAGCTATGAAATAAGTAACACCCTTAACAAGATGGGAATTGTGGATGTGTTCACCAACCAGGCAGATCTCTCTGGCATCACTGGCACCCCAGAGCTGAAGGTTTCCAAAGTAAGTCTGTGACTGTTGGCGCTTTCCTTTTTTTCATGAACCTACAGGAAAACCCATCAGTGGTAGCATCCAGAAACACCAGGTAAATACAGCTCCTAACTTCCTGGCTTGCCTGCAGCTGGGTCACCCAGGCCCCAGCCTACAAGCTTACAAAAGGAATTTGGCCCTCAGTGACACTGGAGATCAGATTAGATTGCTGCATGTCTGTTTTTCCAAGAATGGTATTGGCCAAGATTTTTTCGGCAGTATCTGAAACATGAGAGGAGCATCAACCCCTGGCTCCTCAAAGAAAAGCGCTAATGATCCCAGGCACATCACAACCTGTCCCTCTCACCCTGCAGACTCAGTTTTGGAGGTGCAGACAAACAGTTACAGGTGGAGCCTCTATCCTTCATCCAATATTTTGGACTTTTTAAATGAGATTTCCATAGCTCCATCCGAGCTCTCATTTAAGCGGCCATGACTACAGTAATATAGTTCTTCTGCCTCTACTCACTTCTCAGTGGGTCCCCCAAAGCAGGGCTTCCTTAGAAGGAGTCTGATTCATTTCTCAAGTGGCTGTTGACTGCCCAGAGTGACTCTATTTTCTTTTTTCCTAGGTTGTTCACAAGGCTTCTCTGGATGTTGATGAGACAGGTACTGAGGCAGCAGCAGCAACTGCTGCTGAAATAATGGCAGTGGCTCTTCCTCCAACCATTGAATTCAGCCATCCCTTCCTCATGCTGATTTTTGATAGAGACACAAACAGTACACTCTTCATAGGAAAAATAGTTAACCCAACCATCACTAGCTGAAGTGACGCATGAATTTTGTTTGCTACTACTAATTAAAGATGTGAAAATGCATGACATGATTTATTTCCATTTGTAACAGCTCATATGTGGTTCTTTTTTAGTAACAGTTTTTATTTTATGTCATCATCAAAAACTATTGGTATTGACCACAACACTTGCTGAAGAGGAAGGAATTGTTTTAAATTCAGCTAGAAAAGAATGCCTTTTTTACTTGACTGTAGGACAAGGAAAGACCTAAACATTTGGAGAGAAATGTTTCTATTACAACAAAGACTCCTGCTTAATGCAAGGTACTCAGCCAGAATAACAGGTAAAATTATGAACATTCTTGCATACAAAGCAGATGTGGTTGTAATTTACCCTAAGTAAATATGAGATGGGAAGAGTTGGATCAACATTGCAGGGTCACAGGAACCTGAAGCTTCTAATGGAGACAGCACTAGGAATGTGAACATCTGCCTTCAACAAAGAAAACCAAACCTGCTTTCTGTACCAGAAACCTTTTATCATTCTTACTATCAATCTAGCAGCAAATCTTCCTGAGTTTCTTGCAGCTTAAAGGAGAGCAGGAGGACCAAATCTGCCTTGAATCTGAAGATTTTCACCACATGTTGCCAATCTGATAGATTTAGATGGAGTTACTGACTTCTCACACATGTATCCATCAGTGGTGAGGAGGAGGATGTAGTTGAATGGGAAGGTGAGGTATTTGGATGGCAATTACACAAGCATACTGTCAGCTGAGATTTGTGGAAAACTTGTAAGGAGGCTCTGGAAAATTAAAGATCTTTTACATGCTGTCCTTTTACAGCCAAAACTGTAAGTAAGGAGCACACAATAACCAAATCATCTGACCCAGGTAGGGGTGACAGGCACCGAGGTAGAACATAGGGCAGCTTGAAGGCTGGCTGGGAACCAGAATTCAGTGGACCTGCCTTGGCAGCTGGTACCAGAAAGGGTACAATTGGCCCTGTTTTCCCTAAAGTTGTGGGGCTTGGAAGGAGATGAAATGTTGTCATGTCATTGGCAATGATGCTGGAAGTCAAATGGCTTGCGAAGTGAACACAGCCTCAGCAAGGTCTCATGTGCCCTCTGCAAAATTAAGAGCAAATGTGAATTTATTAGTCTGGTGCAAAGCATTGTCTCCCCTATTGCAGTCTGAAGGAAAACCCCCTTTCTGTTTTCTGTTTCTAGTAAATACCCTCTGTTAACATGATGCTTAATGGTGTTTTTTGACTAAATACAGTCTCAGTATAGATGAATATATCACCAACTCATAGCATTGAAGGCAGGACTCAGAGTGACAAAATGCATGTACTTTTCTGGCACTTTCCTGCACACTCCTCCATCTGTTTGGGTGGCTTTGTGGCCCAACGCCCACAGAGCAGTAATTACCAAGGCCTCCTGCCTGACTGCAGGTTCTCATCTCCCTGAAAATACAGTTGCAGGGTGCAGCCTCAGCGGGGTCAGTCTCAGCTGTAATCACTCCTACGGTCAGCTGCTGTTAAGCAATGGGCATCCAGCAAAGCAACAGTAAAACCTTCAGGGGGTAGAGGGCTCAGAGAAGTGAGATGTATGTATTGAATTCCCTACAGCTGCTGATGAAAAATGGACATAATTGATTTTACTAGGGTGATTCTGAGTTTACATAGAGAAGTGTAGAACAAACAGAGGCCACACATGCACTGAATAGTGCTCACTCCCTTGTAAACCACTTTGCATTGGATGAAGACATAAACATAGAAATACAGCATAGTAGGAGGAAAGCTGTGTGGTTTTGGGAGAGGTTTGAAGATGAAGAGAATTTCTCACATAAGCTAAATCAGCTTTTGCAAGGCTGTTAATCCTTATTTTTGGAAGGAGATTCCTTCCTTTCCTACCCTTAGTATCTTGATGCCCTCACAGACGTGCTCCCTTTGCAATCAGGATGCTGGAATTCTGTTTTCCTCGCAAATTCCAGGGAAAACAGCCCACAGGGCAGTAGGAGGGAGGCACAGGAGCAGACATGCTGCTGCGAAGAACTAGCACCTCACAGTTTGTGCTTCTCCTCTCGCTGCATCTTTTACACGCTCTCCCCGTGTTTGTAAAGCGTGTTGGGAGGTGACAGGGACACTGAGAGGTGCCAGCCATGGGGGGACAGAGCGGTGGTGACGAGGGGCCTCTGCCATTCCCACAGGGCCCTTCCTGGCAACCAAGAGCGGCGTCCAGGAGCCGCTTGCTAGACTTGCTTCATCAGGCAATAGCTCCTGCTGTATTGACATCATGCTGTGATTTTCCACTGCAGGATTTGCCAGAGACAGTGTTAAGAAGAGGCAGGCACCACACTCAGCACAAAAGAGCAGCAGACAGCTTGCTCCCTGCCTACATCCATACTGCGCTGTGCTGTTATGTGGCCCGTTCTCATCTCTCCCCCCATCCACCAAGTCCTACTCTCTTAATCCTGCTCTCGTTGCGGCAAGCAACAAAACAGGTTTTCCTGATTGCACTCCCTCTCCTCATTTCCTCTCCGGACCAGCTCTTTTTCACAGCTTCCCACTCTCCCTCCTGCAGACGAACATTTTGTCCCTCCCACTCGCCGGCACCGTTTGTTCGTGCGGGAGGGGAACGCTGCCGGCTCAGCTGCGGCGCCAGCAGCTCCTCCTCCCTCCTTCCCAAAAAATGCAGGGCGGGAATAAACAGGGCTCTCTGCCTTCCACAAACCATCTCGAGGGCACTCACAGCACAGTGAGGAAGGCTGGGCAGAAAGGCAGGGCTTCAGGTCACTGGGCTATTGCCATTTGGTGTGATGGGCAACGTGGGGATATAAATGAGCCAGAGACGCATCTTGGGGGCAATTAATGACCAGTTTCATTAGGCATTGCCACAGCTGACACAGCTGTAAAGTGTAAGGACGGGACTCCCAGCTGTGCTTGTGGTGATCCCAGGTTTGGGTAAGCTGCTTGTCTCTTGGCTGAGTGCCAGTCGTGTTTCACTGACTGCACCAGGGCAACGCCATCAGCTGTAGCCCAAGAGCCTCCAAGTGCTCCAAGTGCCACATCCCAAGACTGCAACAGCCTCCTGGGCTCTCACACCCTGGTTGTTGAAACAGGCATTTAGGATTTTGCTCTTTTTGCACCATCACTAAGGCGGTACCTGGAGGTAGGGAACAAAAAGTCCCCTCACTTCCCATCCCGCACCCTTCAGCCTCCCTACAAACAGGAGTCACAGGAAAAACTCCCTATGTACTCTTCAGGCAGGCGTGATCTGACAGCTCTTGCCCAGCAGGAGGAAAGACTCAGGTCGGTACAACCTCTAACTTTGCAAATACAGCAGTGTTGTTGTTGCTTGCAATGCAGTGACCTGCTTTGTGTTAAACTAGCAGCCCAGGCCTCGGGTCCCTGCACTAGTCAGGCTTTGCTAGGACCTGCCCGGGCCTGTGCTGGGTTTTGTTTTAGCTCCTTTGCTTCTGACAGTAACTAGCCACCAATTGGGTGCTATTACCTAATAAAGTTTTAATTTTTCCTTAGCTTTGTATAATTGTATACAGGTATTTCTGTAACCAGGAGGTATTAAGAGCAAGGAGTTCTTCTGCACAGAATGAAGTGTCTGTGGCCCTAGAATGAAGAATAAACGCATACAGACATAGTGGGATGATAACAGGGGACGGGAGAGTACAAGCATAGAATGGTACGACACACCTCAGAGCTATGAGCATCTTACCAGTGCTCAGTCACTGGTCATCAAAGCTTTGCAGAGTTAGTTGGGAGCTGGGTGAAACCAGTTTGGGGCATAACTAGCAACTAGGAGAACAGAGGTTGAGTACACAGTGTGTGTAAAACACAGCACACGTACTGTGTCCAGGTGTACCATGGACCTGTGAAACGATGAAGGAAAGCAAGGGGAAGAACATGTGAGCAAATATGCAATAGGAATCCCAAGCAGACCCCAGAGCACAGAGGTTACATCTGCCTCTTGTGCTCCTCCTGGCAAGGATGTGGCCACCTCTTTCCTTAGGGCTGAAGCCATTAGCCTGAGGAATGAGTGGGACAGAGAAAGGGTGACCTAAGACAAGAGAATAGGGAAGGTACTAAAAATTTTGCATGTATAAATTTTAAGTATACATAATCTGAAGAATAAGTTTTAGTATTGTAACCAGGATATTAATTCTTAGATAAAACTGTTAAGATTTTAAAAATATTACCGATAAATTATCATCTTTGCATACAAGGCATGTTTTTCCATCATAACAAGATTTTCAGTATAAGAAAATGGTAGGAATGCAAGTCACCTAATTTGTTACTTGGGTGCAAAAAAAATTGGTAATATCAGCAAGTCCCCTGCACACCTGGGTAGAGCTAAGGGACCAAACCACCCTATGGTTTTCTTGCTTCCTAAATGAAATATGAAAATACCCTATCCAGTGTAAGGTAACACAGCATGCCAGCCATGGGAAGATGTTCCTGGAGCTTACTGAGAAGGGAAGAGGGGAAGAAGCTCATGAAATATGCAAGAGACTCATATGCTGGGTCCAGAAAGAAAATGGTAAATCTTCCCTGGATGCCAGCTTCTGTAGTATTTGAAGCAGGAATACATCATGGGTTTACTCAAAAAGCAGTGTTTAACCACAAGATCAGTTTCATTGAGTGATACCAGAGGTCCCTTCTCTCATGCCTGGTTGATGGTAGATGAAGAACTGATGTTTTGGAAAGAAAACATGCCCCCAAAACACCCCTTTGTAGTCAGTCAGTGAGCTCTGCCAAGTGCTTCAAACCTTGCGGACCAATGTTGGACAAAAGGCAAAAGATGGTGCAACAGGGGGAAGAGGAATTAGAGGCAAGGAGACAGCCCTGGGTAGTGATTCTCCCCCAAAGACCCTCCCCTGGCCTGCCCTCCCATCAAGCCTGCTGCTGCATGTTGGGCCACAGGACATTCAGCTCTTCTCCATAGCTGAGCAGCAAGACCATGAGGAAGGCTGGCAAAGGGCCACATCATGGAGGGGCAAGGGGACACCCCCAGGCAGGAGGCTGATCCACAGCCCAGAGACCTTCTGGGTGACCACTCTGGGGATTACAGCTCCAGAGCTCTGTTGAGGAGATCTGTCCCACAGACAGAATTCCAAACGGCTTTATTAGTCCAGAAACTGAAGAAAGCAGTACAACAGGCATCAGTAGGACTCCTTTTCCTGTGCCTCCTTATCTTATCTGATATACTGATACCCTGTTATTCAGTCACTAGATGTTTAGCAATTTGACCAAAAGCACCTTTTTTTTTTCCCCCCTGGATAGCTATAAGACATAAGATTTCATCATTATTTATTCTGTCTTATCTTCAGTAGCTGAGCCAGTCAGCTACAGACTAGTGGAAGGCATCAGCATGCCTTTACTCACTGACAAAGGACAGCAGCTCACTGAGATGAGATGAAATCACAGCTAAAAACTCTAGTAGGTTGCTTTCTTCATGGTTACATGGAAAAACTATTTTAAAACAAATCTTCACAGCTGTAAATGACTGTCAGTCCTGTGACAGCAATACAGAAGTTGCTGTGGCAAAACCCCTGTGTGCTCATTCGTGTGTCAGAGTGCCCAGCCTCTGACCAGAACTGATGCTGAAACATCCAGTGTTATTAGTGTTGAGGCACTGAAAACAGGCAGCATTTTTAAGGACAGCTTGTTTCAAGCCACATGTGAATGTGGTTGTGCAGGTTATTGGTTGTAGGAGACAAGCATGAGAATCTGGTTTTGTTTGTCATCACTCCCTAGGCAATCTGGGTATAATTCAAAGCACTCATATTACAGCTTGATGTAGTTCTATCCATTATTTTATATCCCTGGGTTGGCTATGTTATTTACACAGAGAAGCTATTTGCCTGGTAAATGGTGCAGCTGAGAGATTATCAGACTACCTGTGGTGTTGAAATAGCTGGCTTCAAAGCACAGGAAATAACTGTTTAACTAATTTAACATGTTTGGCCACAGGTAAAAGTCTAGCATGACTTAATAATTGTAAAATATTTAAAACTTTAACAAAAGCTTGGGGGATTTATTTTATTTTATTTTATTTCTTGAGAGATTTATTTTTCAATATTCTCAAAATATATCCTGAGTTCCTCATACAGTCGTGGGGAAAAGACACATTTCTGGAGTGGCTCTGCAGTGGGAATGATCTCAGCCTGTCATGCTGGGCAGTGAGGGTGATGCCCATGGAGCCCAGCAGCATCAGCCAGGAAAACCTGTCTATTTCAGCAGTCTTCCCAAACAGGCAGATTTTGTATGCATTTTTCTTTCCCAAGTTGGAATCCTTTGGTCACAGAAGAAAAACTTTCTAATGATTCCCAACTTCAGTAAAATATAAATGCAAAGTTCAAGAAAGAGGGTGTGTTTAAGCTGGTGGCTGCAGAAAAGCTCAGCCTCTTTGGTTAGCACAGGAGGTCATCTCACTCTGCTTCTGCCCATGGCCACCAGAAGTGGGGCTGGGGCTGGACACGTGAGGCCACTTGGGCAGAGAAAAGGGCGGTATCCCTACAGGGAGGGCTGATGATAAACAGGAGTTCAGGTGGAAGGAGCCTTGGGGTTGCAGGTGTCAGCCTCACTGCCAGGCAGAGTCACTGCCCACGATGCAAAAGTCCCAGTGTCCTCCACTGGGTATCCTTGAGTGTGCTGTCCTTCTTTGGGTAGCACAGACAGGGCAGGAGGGCAAAGGAGAGATTTCCATGAAGCTGGAAGTCTGAAGTCAGGAGTGTGAGTGTTTTTGCTGCAGTATTTGTAGTCATGGTCTCCTCTGCAGAAAAAATACCAATTTCCAAATGCCCCCTTTAATGTGACACAAGCAAAACCCACAATTTTTAGGATGGCTGAGATCACCTTATCACTGCATAATCAAGAACAGACACTTGAGGACAGGCAGTACATTTTGTTTCAGCTTAGCTCTGCCTACCATGTGTATCATATTGTAACCAATGCAGGTCGCCTGTACCAACACAAGCCATATCTCCACAGCTCCTGAAGTGCATCAAGAAGAGATAAGTCTCACCCCTCACGCAGCTGGGGAAGTGAACAAAACCACACATCAGCATAGCACAAAATCTGGACATTTTTGAGATTACTGGGAGACTGTGATGACAGCACTTTATAAGACACAGATTTCTCCCCAGCTCCAATGCATCACTGTTGAGATGACAAAAGGAGCAGTGGGGTTTAGGTCTCTGCTCCCTCCTGGATGTTTCCCCACACCACTGAGCAGTGCTGGTGCTGCTTGACATGCCAGCAAGGCTCCCTAGGTGGGCTGTGCTCCACCAAGACATGCTGTCTTCTCAGATTCCTTCCCAAAATCTGATCTCAGGGTGACTGCAATTTGCCACCATTCCTAAGCAAACCCTGGGTAATGGGCAAAGCTACACAGTCCAGGTCCTTCCAGCTCTGCATCTGTTTGCTTAAGTCCTAACACTCAGGCTCAATGTCCTATTTCATTCCTACAGATGCATCCACACACTTACACACACTGATGTCTACTGTATGGTTTGGGGATATCAAAGTGTTAACATCTGTTAGTATAATTAAACCAGTTGACTCTGAAACAGACAGTGGCTAAGGCACTCTCAGTGCACAGAAGAGGTTCTATAAGAAAATGCTTTGCTAGCTTATACCTTTTTTTTCTGCTCTCTCAGGGCAAATTTAAGATAACGCTCATGTTTGCATTGCAGTGAGCATGCTGACTCTGCATTGTTCTTCCACCCTGACTCCCTATTGCTTGATTTTTAAACTCGGAGATAAAACTCTAGGCAAAGACTCCATTGCACAGCTCATTTTTCTTTTCAGCAGAACTGAAAAAAGATGAGGCGTTTGTGTTCCATGCATACTTAGGACAAAATTTCTAGCCTGGCTCCAACTTTTGCTTTTGCAACCTCATCTGTTGGAGCTTGTTTGCTTGCAGGCTTTCAGCGTCATGCTGTGGACTGGCTTCAACACCTGTATCTATCACATCTACTTGAACTAGACACGCTGTTACCAACATAAACTGCAGCATGTGCATAATTAATTACTAAAGTGGTCCTTGCCTGGGCAAGGGCAGTTAAACCCACAGCCTGCTCGGTGGAGTAATGGAGTTGTGTCATTATACCACTGTCTCATAGGGAGACTCTTTGTGCCACTTCTCCTGAGCAGCATGAGCTGTGCTGCTACAGGCACAGCTGTACTGGTGTAATTGCTCCTACAGGGAGGCTCTCACTGGCTCAGCTCTCAGTGAGAGCTCAAAACCCATCACACCATGGCAGGTCTGGGCATGCCAGGCGTAAGAGCTGCTCTCTAAGTCAAGTGTGGGAGTCACACAGCCATAGTAGCAGACCTACTCCTGTGGTGCTAGCTAGCAGTAGAAGCCGTGAGTTTTGCAACGCTTCACATGTTGAATTTTGGTCAAAAAGGCAGAAAGAGTTAAATCAATTTCCAAAAATCGTATTCAGTGATGTGCACAATCATTCCATCTTCCATTACACTAGATGCACACAAAACCAAGATTCTGCTATGATCTAAAGGATTGGTTTAAAATAAAGTAGTTCTAGACTGAAAATTTCCTGTACAGAAACTTTTGGTCTGACATAAGAAATCTTTTTTTATTTGTCACCTGCGGAAGAGTTTAAGAGTTTAAGCTCACCCAAGAAGTCATTCATGCTGGAATGAAAGTCCACACAAGGATTTAGGATAGTAATGCTTTCCCATCACAGTTCCACTGCATTATTTCCTTAGGTAAACAGCCCTATGTCAGTTAAAATTTACTGATATAACAATAAAACATATCCACACTGAAGGGACTGGTACTTTTCCTCCCCTTATTATTGCAACTATCTGTATCTTATATGTTTCTTTTCTCATATGAAGAACATCAGCTCTCTGTTTTCGATGTTCTGTTTAGTTCTTCTGATCTGCTGGAGCCCATCATGTTACACATTACCTGGGAGGAGCAATTTGATCTGGTACACAATAGCAGGAGCCTGAGCATCTGAGCACATTGTCACACATGATCCATGTTGCTCATGCACAAGTCTAAGAGTGAGTTGAGACGGGATATCTGGAGCATGTTAAAAGCAAAGATGTTTGCCAGACCAACCTGTATGGAGTACAGGCAGGGTGGATTATCATTGGACCTGACCTCCCACAAGCATCAAAGTAGGTGCAATGATGATATCCTTCCTTTAGAATGGGAGCATCTTTGTGTTGAAGCTTAGATCTTCCAATGCCTACTATGGCTCTGTTGTGCCTGAGCTATAAGATAACTATGGTCAAGCTGAAGATACAGGTTTGGGTGGCAAGTGTGTGAACCATGATGTTAAAAAGTAAAGTCTGTTCTCTTACAGTCTCTTGATAGAGTCCTCAATTCTGTGTTATTACTGCACTGTGTTCACAAGAGCACTTGTTTGCTTGTTGGTCAGAGAGAGCAAAGTCTGTTAAATATAGCCACTTGCTCAATGAAATGTAGCTGAAATATCATATTCACCCTACGCTTATCTTCTACTGAACAGAAATGTTGGCTGACAAGAAGTCTGACCACAGGACTGACTGTCCTTTAGAAGGACAGTGACTGGAACTTGAAGACACCACTGCTCACTGAAGAAGAATGGGTGGTGGCTTGTAATTTAAACCTCCTGTCGATGCAAATGCTTCCATGCTCATTACAATGCCAAAAAGAAAAATGAATACCTCCATCAAAAGCAAATTATATGATGCAGAAATCTTGCATTCATTCTATAATCACATGCTGACCAAGGTTACTATCATTTACTATAGAGTGACTTCAGTGGGATCCAAAAATTGTTTCATTATATAGGGAGCAAAATAGGTGCTTTCAATCAAAAATGACTAAGAAGGAAGAAGTGAGGATGCTAGATGAGGCCTTCTGGGAGGTAAGAAGGATGTCTTGGATGTGTTCAGTCACTTATTCTGATCTGGCCACAGCCCCAGGAAGTGTCTGAAGTAAGACTGCTCCCACACTGGAGACACCACTCTCTTTAAAGGAATATATAATACAGTGTATTATAGGCTTTTAAATGCTTCAGTTTGGCACAAAATCCTGACTGTAGGAGGCTGGGAATCTTTCCAAGAAAAGGCAGAGAGAACAGTGCTGATATTGTAGTTATGGCTGTAGCACAGAAAAGCAAGACTAACCGACAGTTGAATCTCCACCGGTGTCCTGACAGTGAAGGTGCTTTGAGCTGACCCATGGTCCACATCCCGTGGAAACACAACTTTCTACTCCAAGTGACCCAGAGGGTTCACTGAGAGACTGCATTGTCCATGCCAACCACGTGGGAACATGCTGGTACCAGCCAAGGGGCAGACCTCGAATGGCCAGTTATGTTTCGTGGATTGATGGAATCTTGGGCCAGGTTTTGACGTTAATTTTGCTGAGCTCTGTTTGGTAAAGTCTCAGCTTTCTACAACCTTGACTGTCCTTTTCTTCTCTCCTCCTTCCAGGTGTCCCGTCACCCTATAGGAATGGATTCTTACATAAAAACTGCTCATCACGAACTTATCTCACTACTCTTTGTTATCCCGGGAGTGAATATTAAGGTTTCATCTACCTCTGACACATTGAAAATAAATATCTGAAAGCAAACATATTTGCACTTTTTTGGTACATAGAAAGAGTTGTCTGGCCTGCAGATTCAGTGAAACCTGGTTTCCATAACTTCTCTGGTGCAGATTATCTGATGTCTGGCAAAGATGAGCTCATCACTTCCTCCCACAGTACAGGCTGTAAAAGTGTCTGCCCTGGATCAGGTCATTCAGCTTCATGAATTTGGTATGTTTCAGACTTTTATCATTTTGACACAGTGGATGCAAAAAAAAAGAATACTTTCAAAATATATAAAATGCAATTGAGAGAAGGCGAGAGAGAGAGAATGAGACAGAGAAAATACAACGTAAATCTCAAAAACTCCAAGCTGAAAATTTACTGACTCAAAGTTCAGAGTTGGATGGCATTTTAGTCAGAAAATATCAGGAACTCGGAAGAGCAGTTCTGTAGCAGCCTAAAAGAAACCTCTCAAAAGAGCTTTAAAGTTAGCACCTGGTTTCCATCAGGACTGACAGAGGTTCATACATTTGCTCCATTACTCAAAATTTTTTCCAATGTAAATTATATTCTCACTAGCAATGTATGTGCATCCTTAAGAAGTTCCATTTCAAAGATGAGTAAGGTTGCTAAGTGACATTAGTGCCTAAATCAAGGAAGTGAAACATTAACACCTCACATCTGGCACTGCCCACATAGTAAATGCAATATTCTTATGAAACATAAAGAAAGCCATATTTGAGTCCCTGTACAGCTCATAGACAGAGGTTGCTTTCCACTTAATTATTTTGCTGTCTAAATAATTTTCCTTATGGGAAAGAAACAATGGAAATATTAGTTACAAATGTTCAAATTATAGTAGATTTTTAGCTCAATACGTCTTTTTCTGGAAAATGAATATTGTATATACAGTTGAGTGATAGCCACAAATGTGCAATCTCTCTGTCCTTACACTTGAGATGGGTCATTATAGATGCCTCTTGTTTGTAGCAGCATGTAATTTACTATCCTTTTAACTCAAATTCACAAGAACTGTTTTGTTGCCATATAACAGCTTAATATGTTATTTGAAGGAAATATTAGCATTTTAAAGATTTGTTTATCTGCCCTGGCTTCCCCACTTTAGTTTTACTTTTTCAGGTAGATACTGTCTTCAAAACATAGATACATAGATCATAACACTGGTACCATCTTCAAAAATCTCAGGAAGGGCCTGGTCACAGACCGCTCTAACCCATGTAGAAATGAGTAGAACCAGAGAGGCACAGACACATCTCATGGAATAACAGGTAGTGTGAAGTGCTGAAGCAGCTTAAACAAAGACACCAAGTCCTGTATGAAAACTATTCCCTGCTTAAATACTCCATGAGAGCACAGCCAGGTAGATACACACTTTCTTGAGGAAGAAGTGTTGCTTTTGAATACCCACCCCATGCAGCCTCCAACAGGAAGAGCATGCCCAGTGCCAGGCCTGCAGCAGGTTACTGCACTGATATTTCTGTTCAAATGGAAAAACCCTAAAGAAACTCAAGTACCCAGCCCCACAGTGCAGAGCTCTTTGCCAGCCACTCTGGGCAATGCAGGTAGCACTAACTTGCACTTATTTGGTACTTAGTAACCCTCAGCACATTTCACAAGTGCCAGAGGGCACCTTTTGCATGTCTGCTACAGAGGCCAAAGTGCAGAGATTTCTTCATTACATCACGTAATTGCTTCAGGCCAGTCAAACAGTCCCAGGAGCTCAGATTGATTATCACAGCAGTAAGGAGATGCATGTGCAGTGCACATAAACATGGAATTTGGATAAGAAATAGTAGGGAAATATTATATTTCAAGTTCAGGTCATCAGAAGTCATTGATTGTAAAATTTTCTGCGATTTTGAAGGTGTAATAATAAAGTTTTCCCCCTTAGATATACCAATCTCCTACACACTTTGTAATTCCTGCCTTTCAAGTTGAATTTTTTTCAGAAATTTAAAATAGAAATGCACTTACATTTCACATCTACTGGAAAAACTTTGAGATGCCCTCCCTCGAGAACAGAAATATCTACCAGTGCCATTTTTTTTAAGTTTGTGTCTTGTTCCTGCTTAAGGCTGGTCTCATGACACAAACTTAGTAAGGCACAGAGACGGGCAGCTGTCCAAACACACAAAATTATCCTTCTTCCCATCTGGGAACTAAAGGTTCTGATGACACCTGCTGGCTCCATGGGGACTCAGCAAACACCAGCCAGCCTCTGCTAGAGCTCTTCAATACTTGCAGGCACAAATGGAGGGTAAATAAATTATAGTGAATTAAAATTTTTCATTGCTGCAGGTCAGAAAACTACAGGAAACAAGGCTAGGAAGTTTAAAAGGTCATTTATTCTATCCCCTGGACAAAAACAGGGTTTGTGCTACTTCCATCTACATCATGGGTGGCTGTTTTGCCTCTTACTGAAAATTGATAGTACTTCTCTGGACACACTGTTACAGTGTTTCATCATTTTTGCATTTCCTGTAAAATATTCCACAGTAAGATGTCTTATTAACAGATAATTATACTTTTATTTGTGTGTTCAAGGACAGTTAGCACTTGACTGTGAAGTTGAAAGCACAGTGGAGATACTCCAGCCCTGTTTGTGAGATACTAGAGCTTTACTGCTTTGTCCACCTTGTACAGTTACACAGCCATCCCACCCCAGGTGAGATGCAGGAATAGGTACAGTCCAAAGAGGCTTTCACTACAGGAACCCTGTCACATGAACAGTGCCATAGTTGTACAAAAGGGCTCAAGCTTAATAACAGTGTAGGTCTGGAGCCACAGTTGCATCCTGATGATTTCAATTATATGGTGCATTCTTGGAGTGGGAGAAGCAGCAGTCACCTTGATGAATCAGCTCGTTGACAAACTAAGCATGTTCAGGAGGCTGTATAAAGAGCTGTCTTATAACTGTTGGCGCATGTTAGTTTATGTGTTATGAGTAATTTCACACTGAGGCTTCAGAAGAACTACAGATCCCTGAAAATCATCCCCTGCACTATTCCTGGTGTTTTGTTTAGTCTAAGAAACATGGAAGAGGTTAGATCACATTCAGCCTAAATATTTTCCTACATTGACACTTTCTGCCTTTATCCTTCTCATCAGACTCCAGCCTGGACAGTACTTCTGACTGATTTCAACTAGATCCCTCAAGACAGGTGTAAATACCCTGTGTTTGCCCTTGAGAAACCAAATGTGTAGCCACTAGCTGGGGACAGAAATTTGCAGGGCATTGAGTGAAATGTCGCTGTTTAGTTATTACCTTGGTTGAGCACGGCAAGAAACTCAGTTCCAAAAAATCTTCCTGGGAAGCTGGTACAGATACAATTAATTAAACCACCCGTCTCCTTCCTGGAACCTGCTCTTAGCAGTGCAACCATGCCCATCGTGTCTTATAGCCCGCTTGGAATCTCAGCTGTGGTCGAGTTACAAACTGCTAAAATGGGTCACGGCATGTGGAACAGAGGCATTCCTTAATGCAAGCACTATTGCTGTTCCAAGGAGAGCTGGGAGAAATCATGGTCAGCACAGGGAACCTAAGCCCCAAACCCCCTGAATATTAGGTTGACTGGTTGTTTCATGGTCACAGAAGGTTTCCTAAAACAGACTGAGGAAATTAAGTAAGAGGAAAAGAAGCCACTGAAATAGAGTTGTTGCCAGCCCCACAAGAACTGCAAAAGGAAGAAAGGGTCTTAGAAACTCTCTGACTATTTGGAGCAAGCAGCTGAATGTGCCTCTGCAGTATCTGCCCCCAGGTACTCAAGAGTCACAGGGCTTTTTCAAACAGATTGGAGAGAACCTGGACTATATAATCACTGCCAAGTTTTTCAGAGTTGCTTATGCATCCAAAAACAGTTGTCTATTAGAGAACAGACGGTCTTTGGCTCAACTGCTGGCCTGTCAGTTTCCTGTTGCTCAGCCTCAGCACTGTGCTGGTACAAGCTCCCAGCAGAGATGCAACTGGGCAGCAGTGCACATGTATTGGCCTTGCTTGTTCTGGTCTCAGGGGTGGTTTTGTCCTGAACTGTGGAAAAGTGCAATTCTGCCAGAGTCACACACTGGCAACCCTCTCCCAGTAAATCACTCTGTGAACATGCGTAGTTTGGCAGTGTTACCCATATGCTGTGTGGAGCTTTACTGTTCAGAAAGCTCTGTTGAATCCAAAGGGCAACTGACAATATAAATAGGAGTTGGTGGGAGGAATACGTTACTCCTGGTAGTGTATGGTGGATACTCTCAGCAAGGTGTTACCTGGCAGAAAAAACTAGCAAGGGCTTTGTGAGTAACTGGAGAGGAAGACAATTCTCTCAGATCTCTGTATGCAGCCAGTACATCTCATAGCAGCCTCCTTTTTGCTCTGGGTAAAACAGGGTTGATATGGGCTTTGTGGTCCAGCAAAGATTTAGCCTAGAGATTCAAAGACTTTAAGATTTCATCAAACCCTTCTTTTCAGTACCATCTATAAACAATCTTAATCTTTTGAATATTAAACATCAATATAAAGTGTCTTAACTCAGCTGCCAGCAGTGACCACGTGTGTCAGTGTCCTGGTGTGAGGGGGACGAGACTTGGTTGCTACTGGCATTGCAAATAACTGCTGACTTTGCGGGTTCTGTGTGCATCAGGTTTTCCTTGTATTTTCCTTTGGGCCATAACGACAGTACCACAGTCTCCAGAAGACACAGATTCAGAGGCACACCACAGTGATGCAGCTGTGTTCAACCATGTCAGATGCAAATTTCTTCCATGCAATGAGAAGATATCTGAATTTCAAATCAAATTAACCACAAATAGATATAGACTAGGAAGACTAGGAAGAAGGGGAAAAAAGCATCCGGTCACCTGGACAGAGAACAGAAGTTCTGAAGTCACTGGGGCATTCACAGTGGAGCTTTTCAGTTTAGGGAATGGACTGCCTGCTGTTAGAGCAGCATAACCCCATCTTATTTTCCCATGTTCTTCAATACAATGCCTATACTGGGGGCCTATTGTGACTTGGATTGCTTCTAAAATGAAGAATATTTTTAATTAATTTAAACCAACAAGAATTTAAGAAGCTAGAGCCTGTGACCCCTCTGTTGAACTTAAGAGCATAAACCCCACAACTGCCTTCCAATGTGTCCTTGCAACAAGGATACAAATCTGAACTTTCAGTTCCTAATCAAATCTTGCATTTTGTAAGCAAACACCCTTATAGAAGCAATACTCATCA
The DNA here is from genome assembly GCA_026261815.1 of Monarcha castaneiventris obscurior. Classification (NCBI taxonomy): domain Eukaryota; kingdom Metazoa; phylum Chordata; class Aves; order Passeriformes; family Monarchidae; genus Monarcha; species Monarcha castaneiventris. Next base: position 15,158,355 of record JAMPIT010000894.1, read on the forward strand.
GCAGCAAACAAAAACCTTTTTTAAATTGAGTTCTGGGTGCCCTCATCCTTTATGGGCTTTCTAAAATATCCAATACATCCACTTAGACTGCATATAATATTTTTTTTTTCCATTCAGTGGAAAATTAGAGACTAGTACACTTATCTCACATTTTAAAGCCAAATTATTTTTCTTTTGCTATCCAAATCAAAATTAAGTGTTCTTATTTCATTTGGGAATATTTTTGAAAATAAGTTAGGAGCATGAGGGGAAGATAGGGAATTTCATGTTTATGTTTTATCTGGAATTAGGCCAATGATCAAAATAGTGAAGAGTTTAGACCATCCCATGTTACAGAAATTGCTGAATAAACTATCTGTCAAAGAATGTGCCTTGCCCAACTAATAATGCCCAAGACCCAAAGCTAGCCTTCAAATCTGTTCAAGCAAGACCAACTGAAAATTCAAAAAGTTTATTAATGCCTCCCATAGCTCTGTATAACTTTTGTGGGAATATCATCTTGGCTTTGTATTTTATGGGAGAAATATCCCTCAGTGGTTATCAGGCAGTTGATGTTGGCAGACTGATACATCACTGAATTCCTGGCACGCTGTCCAAAGCAGGAGTGGAGCCCGGGCCTCTCCTCTCAAAGCATGGCCGAATTGCAGGACGAGGGAGCTGGTAACACCCCTACAAATGTTCTGTACCTTCTCCCTCCCTCCCTTGTGCTCCCCCTGCCTTGCTGAATATTGACATACTCTTTTACGTAAGGGGGTAATTTAAGCAGGATTGGATACTGCTTCCACCACTGAGTAGCTCAGAGCCTGCCTGAAAAATAGTTCTCATGGGCTACTGGATGTGTGGGGCCACATCCTGATAGGGTGCTGAAGGGCTAAATGCAAATAATTTATTGTTCTCTTGTTTCTCATGAAAGACAGAATATATTTACTGGAATATAACCCTCCCTTATTATGCCATTTATAGGAAACACATATGCAGTGTTTATAAAGCAGTTAATTTATAACAGACAAAACCAGATTATCAGTCTTTGGAAGAGTAAATATTTGATCAAAAACTTCTAAATGGGACAGACACCTTCACTTCAATTTTAAACATAGCTGATTGAGAAAAGTAACAGAAGAGCTACCTAATAGGTAAGGTAAGATTTATATGAAACATTTAGATTGTAAAGGAAAGATTATTATATTTATATATATATATATGTATTTATATATAAATATAATTTTATATCTTTATCAATGATTCTCTAGATGTGATGTTTTAAATGGCTGCAGATCTTAATCAGCTTCTAATGTATTTTTCTCTTGCTCTAATGCCTTCAGAAGAAAAAGGCATTTGCACAAGAAACTTGTTTCTTTGATATTGATATTACTAGAAATAAACATTTCTAAAAATGGAAATAATGTTCATTTTGCTCTAACACACATTTACCAATTAACTGTCTGCTCTATACATAAAGTGAGTTGTCTAAAATTAGCAATAAGCTTCACTCAGGTCTAAAAATACAAGTCTATAATGTACATAAATTCCACTTTATTGTTCCCAGAACTGTTTTTACCAGTTCTATTTTTACTAGCTCTATTTCTATTAGTAAAGGTGAATGATACAGCTGCTGTAATGTTAACTTTAAATGTTTGTAATCTCAGATTTGCAGTGATTACTTAGTGCATCTGCAAGGTTCTTACTCCTGTGATGTTCATTACACCACAATCAGTAGCATTTGTGTATGTGTTTGCCTGAGGATGCAGGAATCTTTTCTTGAGTGTTGAAAGGTTTGGGATATACCTGTAAACAGGAGCTTCTGTGTTTGTCCTGCCCTTTCAGTCCAAACTCTCTCTGTGTTGGGAAGGCAGAGCCCTCTGGAAGGCGGCTGAGCACTTTGCCCAGTCAGTCCCTGCACATCTCCCGGGGGAGCTGGTGCCACTTGAGCCAGGCACTGTCCCCGGCCTCCAGAGGGAGAGGCAGCAGTGACATCTGCCAAACGCAGCCCTGCCGGACGCTGCGCAGGAATCGCACCGTGCCTAGAAAAGCTGAGCAAGAGCTTGCACTCTGCAGTGCCTAGTGAGCAGTTAGGCCTGATGCTCTTTCAGAGGGAGGGACTGCTGCTGCAGAAAATCCCTTCCCTGTGATTGAATATGATCAAAGGCAAAATTTTGCAATCCCTGCCTCTTTGCTAGAGCTGACTCTGCAGTGTCCAGGGATGCTTCTTCAAAGTAGGGATGACTCCCAGAGGAAAGAACCTCCTTCTTTGCTGCCAGGGCAGGTGTAGCATTGCAGCAGGAACAGGACCTCTGCGCCTGTGTTACTTCCCACCAAAGTGGGTCACTGCATAAGCAGAAGGAATGCCCAGCAGTTACTGCCATAGCTCTGCACTGCGCTGCTCCAGCCTGCCAGGGGACAGTGAGTGTCCCAGCACTCCAGAAGTCACATGCACCGCTTGACCAGCAAGGCAGGAGCTGAAGTCAAGTCATCCCCTTCCCTACTCCAGTCCTGCACAACCCAGACACTGGGAATCTCATTAAAAATAAATCAAGGGTTAATGGGAAAGAAAAATAAAGAAAAAAATATTCACAACATATTTGCTGCATATTTTACTCTGTTCTCTGTCTGCCATGCTCTCGAGAGCAGGCATAACATTCAGCAATTTCACTCCTCCCTATTAAGTCATGACAGCCCATCTGTGTTGCACCAAGTACAGAACGTGACCTATTATCTCCAAAGAAAATAGCACAACACCTGACTGCCAAAAGCACCTCGTGACTTGGCACCCAAATGTCTCAGTACTCACATCAACATACCTTTTCGGGACTAACTCCCACAGCCTGAATCAGCCAACTGTGAAATTCAGCTGAACTCTGAATAAATCAGATAAAACCAGCTTTCCCATATGCCAAATCACAAATTATACAATGACCGTAATTTGCTGTTACAGATCCTCAACTTAAAAGGAGTAGTTAGCAGTTGCCATGTGATTCTAGACTGTTGAATCACTTACTACTTTAATGACAGGCCATATAATCCCTCTTTTCATCTCATTTATCCCTTTGCCCACTGCTATACGAAAGGAATCTGTGCAGGTTTGGTGGTCTTGAACACCCTGTTTAATTTACAATGGTTAAATGCATCTCCAAAGATTGTGGCCATCCAAAACCTTTCCATAAGGCGCAATTCAACACTGCTGTATGGGAGAGAATTCATATATTGCTTTAAAGGAAAGATGGATGGTTGTTATATTTGCATTTTATGCTTGAAAAGTGTACTTCATTTGCAAATTTACACAATCAATGTCTGATGCTAAGGTTTGCCTGAGGTGGTCCTGTAAGATGTGCCTAGTTTTCTCCAAACATTTTGTTGTCCAGATGAGAGACCCTGTATTACCTTTGCTCAGAAATCAAAACTTGTGTAAAATACTGTATTTTTAAGCATAGAACAACTGCTTCATCCTTGTGCTATTTGACACTGAAGCACCTATTGCTAGGGAAGAGACAACACTGATAAACCTTCTTCAGCGTTTTCTGGAGAGCAAGGTAGAAAAGAGCAGGAAATGCTATGGCATGTGATCAGGAGAATGATCCGAATGTAGAAATAAACAATCTATAGCAGAAGGATGAAAAGTGAGATGAAATTATGAAGGGCAATCGTGCTGTTTCTGCTACATGCTGCCTAGAATTCTTGTGCTTAGAGATGACATCAGTTTCACAGGAGCAGAAGCTGCAACACAGTGTCTAGCAAGTTCATTTTTCATCTTTCATATTGTGCTTGAAATCTGGGTTTCATTTTGTAAAGGAAATACAAGTGAGCAAGGGAAAATCAGTGAACTTCTGATGTGAACCAGCAACAACAGAAGATCATGATATCTTTTCTGGATTAATTTAATGATGTTGGAAACCTCTTTCACTGATCTAAATCTGACTTTTCAGATATGAACCAGATCTTAGGTTTAGAGTAGAAGATGCAGAAAGATCGCTACCTATGACCTTTTGCATTTTGAATGGAAGAACAAACTATAAAGTCATTTCGTTGCCTTTTTTTCTAGGAAAAGAAAAAAACAAACCAAAGAGCTCATTATTGGATGCCAACATGAAAACAGGAATCTACATACTTCTCTTAAGTGAAATATGTTTTGAATTCATCAAGGCTGGTATCAAACCTAAATTTCCAAAGGAAGAAAATGAGAGTAATTTCTTGGAAAGAAATAACAACGTCAGTATTTCCAAAGAATGGTATCATCACAAAAATATCTCTAAGCCTTTTGAAGACCAGGGTCTTGAAGACTTCACTCTTCACAACTTCACTGAAAAGAATGCAAATTTTGGGTTTAACCTCTACAGAAGAATTGCAATGACCCATGATAACAATGTAATCATCTCTCCCCTTTCTGTATCAGCTCTCATGGGCGTCTATATGCTGGCAGCTAAAGGAGAAACATACAGACAAATTGTAAAAGGTCTAAACCTCCATTCTGTGAAGGACAGAGTGGGTCACCAACATTTACCAGCTTTGTTTAAACAGCTGATAGGTAACATCACAATGAATGAAGAATTTTTCCTTGTGCAAGGTACTCTTTCTTTTATTCAAAAGGACTTCAAACTCAAGGAGTCTTTCCTGAATTTATCTAAGCAGTACTTTGATATGGAATTCCTGAAAGTGGACTTTGAAAACTTTACACAGGCAAAATTTTTCATAAATCAGAATATTAACAAAAGGACCAAAGGAAAAATCCCAGGGCTTTTTGAAGAGCTGGACCGCCATAATAAACTGGTGCTTGTGGACTACATTGTCTTTAAAGGTAATTGCAGTTTTCATTTTGCAAAATAATTTTTTATTAGAACAATCAAGACCCTAACTTAAGCTACATTAGTGAGCGTTTAAATTAATTTAGCTGTCCTGTTTTCTCTATGTCTCTAAGTTTACTTTCTTCTATTAAGCTTATTTAATAGGAAATTATTTTTCATTATAGGGAACCACCATTCTTCTATGCTTTCTTCCATACAATAGAGTCTCAAAGAGAACAAAAAGCCCTGTATCAAACTATGTCAGTCCATCTCCAAATTATCCCTCTTTATGACTAGGAACCATATTTTATTTTCATTCACCCATTAAAATGAAAAAGTCTTAATCACAGTAGTCTTGCATGCTGGATACTGGGCATAAAATCATGGACTGATTTAACATCGTACACAAAATCATTGAAACAAAAATAATTTCTTGATTTCCATCAAGAATTATTTGCCCCAGAGGAACCCAAGTACCCCATTATATTACCTTACATGGGGAGGGAAAGAAATACCAGTGATAGATGGCAACCATTCCATGGAGAGGTCAGTGCACTGCTGAATCCCCATCCAAAATATTGGATCATTAAATTAAATACAGGATATTGAACAGCTGGTAGAGAATTTAAGAGAAGGTTACATATTAGGAAAGGTCAGATGCTCACCAGGCATTTAATAAACAAAGAGAACATAAATTCTGAACCTGGGTGGCAACTAACCAACCTTAGAAAAATATTTCCCTTCTTTCTGTGCAAATGAAGAAGTTTCTTTTGTGGATTACTTTGGTTTTTTTCTGTAAAAAAATTTTATATACAATAAACATAAACATAAAATAAACATTAAATTGTCATTCACTTATCCCAGATACAATTGGCAGCCACTTCAACTAGATACAGAAAATATCCTATAGTTTTTTAAACGTTTCAGAACTTTTTTTTTTTTTAACAAATTTAAACACACAAAATTATTTAATTTCTCTCTTTCTTTCCTCAGGAAAGTGGGTCTATCCATTTAATTTCAAATTCACGGAAATGGAGACTTTCCACATAAACAAATACAGAAGTGTACAGGTACCCATGATGTTCAAGTCAGACAAAATTAATTCAACTTTTGATGAGAACTTAAGATGCACTGTGATAAAGATACCTTACAAAGGGAATGCCCACATGCTGATTGTAATCCCAGAAAAAGAGGGAGACTACATTTCAATTGAAGACCATTTGACTACAGAGCTTGTGGAATCTTGGCTTGGAAACATGAAAATCAGGTATTGCTTTGACACCCATGGGGCCCTAATGTCTTTGATGTCTACTGCAGCAAAGCACCAAAGCCCAGCAAAGATTAGCTGGTCTTCCTAAGCCTTTTACCATGTTAGCATCTCTGTGGCAAAAGGTATCTACAGAGCAGAGGTCCTTTAATGGAATATCTACAGCCCAAGTGGCATGTGAAAGTTTCAACTCTGAGGGGACATATCTTTGGCTCATCTCAGTTAAAAATGTCTCTCTCTGAGGGCATGAGTCTTTCCATATTCATCCTTAGGTCTTCTCTCTCCTTAAATTCAGCACTGCCAAGCAAAATCCACAATAAATCTAGACATTTATTAAACATTTCTTACCATGGGAAACCCAGAGGAATTGATAAATTTGAATATAAAAATGAAAACACAAATGATTCCTGTAAAATGTAGTTCCTGAAGTGACAATTCTTTTCACCAGTCAATAAATTAGTGTGTCACCCTGGTATCAGGACACTGTAACTGTTGGTGGAAGTGTTTATACAGAGAAGAAAATTATTTCTAGCATCACTGGCAGTCAACAGCTTAGAAATTATTTTCTGCCAACCTAAATGCCAGCAGAGACTCTTCAGTTTTTGTCCCTTCTTTTTCAGTGTAAAGCTTAATTCCTGAGTATTGTGCATTTCAGCAGACAAGTGACCTACTGTTTGCATTTTGATTTTTTTTTTTTTAACAGAAAAGTGGATATTTCATTTCCAAAGTTTAAACTAGAGCAAAAATACAAAATGAAGAAACTGCTTCAAGGTCTTGGAATTAAAAAGCTCTTTACACATTCAGCAGATCTTAGTCATCTGACAGACCACGAATACACAGCAGTTTCACAGGTAAGCCTTCTAAAATGATTTGCTGTCTGGATTATAATAGTATATAAATGGCCCAGCCAAGATGGTCATTTAAATTTATAGGGGCACCAATAGCAAAGTACCATCTGCCAGGTATTTGCAATCAGGACAGATCCCACTTCAGGTATGAGGTGTGTAGAGGTAAGGGGCAGTGACATCTCATAGGTGCTCAACACCTCCCAAAGCTAACCCCATCACAGGAGAAAAGTTCTGCCTCAAGAGAAATATGGTTGGCAGGGAATGAGCATAATTTCACAAAAACTGTGAATAAGAAAGACGTTGTAAATGGCAGTCAAATGGCAAAAGCCAGGGCAAGGAAGGAAAGTCAAGGAGGGAACTCCTCATATACAGTCCGGAGAAAGGTATGCTTCTCAAAAAATAAAGAACTTTAGAAAGTTTAAATAATAAAATCTCAAAAAGGTAACAGTGAGAAAGAGAAGGCAAAGCACTCCTGCTTTTCCTTCTGCATACCATGGATGAGAAAAAACAGAATCTCACAGCAAAGGATTGGCACAACAGAGTTGTACTCCAACCCAAACAGATGTTCCACTTCATATGCTGAAACTTTTAAAGAACTTTTAAACAGGCAAAGGCAAGGGCAGTGAACGGCCAAGAAGATAGGAACTCAGCCCCATGGAAAAAGAGGACAAAGGGGTATTTTGTACCACTGTTTAAAGGAGAGCATGGGTGAATTTCAGAAGACTGATAGAAAACAGAGGCAGAATGAGAAGCAGAAGAGAATGAAAGACAAAGGATTTGTCAATCACATCAATATCAAAACAGAACAGGTCTATGTGACTAACCAGAGATGTCTTACGAAAAAGAAACTGCTAGTCTATAGAAAAGACAATTTGTTGATGATAGAAAATTAAAAAGCATGGTCAAAGAAAGGAGGTGATAGACAAAAAACACAGAGATACTTGTGTCCATAATAATGGAGTGTGTGGAACTAGATGAAAAGCAATTAATTCTAAATACAAATTCATACCTTACAGTAAAAGTAAAAAAATTTATGAAACAATTTGAAGTTATAAGCAAGACCCAAATGAAATAAACCTGGCACAGGATTTAAAAACATAGCTTTATAAACTTACGTAAGGAAATTGTAGCATGCAACTGCTTGTGGTTGTGGAGGGTTGTATGGCACTGACAATCCAGGACCATAACTCCAGGAGAGGCTTCCCAGATTCACAGAATGGTGATGGTTGGAAGGGACCTCTGGAGGTCACCTGGTCCAAATCCTCTGCTCAAGCAGGATCACCTAGAGCAAGCTGCTGAGGACCGTGTCCAGACAGCTTTTGAATATCGCCAAAGAGGAAGAATCCACAGTATCTCTGGGCAACATGTGCCAGTGCTCAGTCACCCTCACATGAAAATGCATTTGCTGATGTTCAGAGGGAACTTTCTGTGTTTCAGTTGGTACCCACTGCCTCTGGTCCTGTCGCTGGGCACCAATGACAAGCCTGGCTCCACCTTCTTCGCACCCTCCCTTTGGGTATTTTTACCCTACAAGAAAGAATCCTTCTGGTGCTGCTCTTAAGAGTCTCCCTACACCAAATCCTTATGGAAGCCTTTGTGATTAGCCAGTTAAAAGGGTGGTATAATAAACACTTCTATACAAGTTTCAAAAACTCTAATGGTTGACCTACAGGTTTTCAAAATTGTGGTGGCTTGAAAAAACAACCTTTCTGGGAAGATGCAGCATCCTAAAGATAAATATTTAATGCATAAAATTGCAGTGATTTTCAGTTTGGTATAAACTATTTCGCTGTTGGGAAATATAATGGCAATCTGCAGCACTTTTCTCCCTTCCTCTTGATCATGTCACTTTCATGCTGATTCTCAGCAGTTAACTCTATTGTGTTATTAAAAAATCACACTTTAACAGGAGATGCTAACTGATATTAGAAGCAATATGTGCATCAGCTACAAAGTGCCAGAGGAGCATCCTGTCCCTGAGAATTGTGAAAGACAAATTTATTATTTAAGAATATGCAGCAGAAAGCTCAACACTGGTGGAGTCCTTCAACTGTTTTCACATAATTCCTAGAATTAGGAGTTCAGGAGCTGGAAATCCACTAGCTGACCAGGCAGTTCACCAATACAGACACAAACACAGCAGAAGCACTCAGAGGTATGCACATGCTGGAAGAACAAAATGGAAAAGATGAAAAAATGAAAAATCAGATTCTGACAGGCTGCAATTTCAGTGGGAAGGCCCTCAAACCTATCCATGACTGTACCTCATTGCTGTACATATTTAGTCTGTGCTACTAAATGTACAAATTAGAAATATACAGGGGAAAAAGCCAAGATTGGTGCCATTTCCCTAAGCTCTCACAAAATCAACTGTGAATGACATATCCAGCTAGTCAGTTTGTGACTGGTGAAAAAATACTTCCTACTTTTTAGAAACTCCTTTGCACACTTAGGTGTCATAGAGGAGCACTCTATACAAATGCAATGGTTGTTTCATGCAAAAGCCCCAATCTCTCAGTGAGGTCTGTGTTCAGAAATGTGGAAAAGTGCCATGACTCCTGAACTAGCATCCACACTGAGAGCACTGTGGGCACAGTGGCTGTGCTGGCTCCTCTGCTGCTGCAGTAGGCAGCACATGGCACCAGTCTAACAGATTGCCCTGACCTGCTCATTTTAATCCTTAACAGAAGACTGAATGCCTTCGCCTGGAAAAATACTTTCATGTTAGTACTTATTTCTGTCACATATTTTATTCCTACCTTGCACTTCAGGTTGTCCAAAAGGCAGTTATTGAAGTGGATGAAGAAGGAACTGAGGCTGCAGCAGCAAGTGGGTCAGAAATAACTGCATTCACGGTGCCTCCTGTCATCAAAGTGGACCGACCATTCCTTTTCATGATTTTTGAAGAAACTTTTAAAACATTACTGTTCATTGGCAGGGTGATTGATCCAACAGAAATGTGAATAAAGGTAATAGTTTTTATTCTTTGGTATGTAAGAGGCTTTATTTTTATTTTATTAATTTATTTTAGAATAAAAACAAACTGAAATATGAAATGTGAAAACCTGTTTTGTCTCTCCAGCTAGCACTAGGTCATTCTAGCAGTATTTTATTAATGCCACATAACAAGCTAATTTCATTAAGGCTCAAAGTGACAAAAATGTGACTTGTAAAATCTACCTTAGAAATTAAAAGAAAACCCAACAACCACAGAACAGAACTTTCAAAAATCAGGATTTTAGCGATAAATCTGAATAAAAAGCCCCAGACATTCACATGCCAAAATATTCAGGAAGCTCATTCCCAAATACTGCAGATTCCTCAGTGTTATCTTCTGTTGCAAAGAGACTTAAGAGCCCAGTGACCTCAATGTTTGCAGAATTTTGCCAGTTACAAAAACAGAAGCAGTATCAAGCCGTAAAAGAGAATTTATAACCTCTGTCTAGAGATCTTTATTTTATTACTGTAGAAATTGCACTATCATGAAGTCTACATTGTGAGTGTGACCTCTTTCAAAGTGTTTATGCAAATCACCTCATTTTTTCAGAGTACATGATGTGCTTTAAAAATATTCTTTGAATTAAAAACAAAATACTTCTGAAAAATAACATAGGTATTCTGATTTTGGAAAATCTAGCCTGTAGTATTTCATAGCACAAAGCTAGCCCTGTCCTAAACCCAGAATTTCTACCTGTAATATCATCTAGACACCGGGGTGAACTATGTAACAGGACTCTGTGACTGAATTAAGGCAAACATTGGTAAGAAAAAACATATGTCCATTAAAGTGGAATAAATCTATTCACAGAGTTGATCCTAAAATACAAAAGGTGTTGCCAAGCTGTTTCAGAAAAATATTTCCATGATCTAAACACTATTTCCTTTATTCAAGTAGAGCAGTGCTTCCAACAGCATGACAAGGTCTTAACATTTAATAGATTTTAATTAGCAGAGTCCTATGTATAAAGTACAAAACAACACAAAAAACTACTTCTAGTTTTATGCAACTAACAGATCTCAGCATTATTCTGCTTCCTCATATAACCTTCACTAAATAATTGCCCAAAAGAGAGCAGAAAACTTTTCAAAATCATTTGGCAAGGAACTTCACAGGTGTCTATCATAAACACACATAAATAAACAGATACATCTGCTAGAGAAGATAAAAAGATACATTATAGAATAAAGCTGGTAAATCTCTAAAAATCATCTCAGTTACCATTAGAACATCAGAACATGATGTCTGCCCACATCAGCCCAGACACTGGTGTAAGCCACTCACAAAAGGACTCAGGAGGCAGGCTCTGCTCTCTGAGTAGACTATGAAGGTGCATCTAACCTAACTCCAGATTGCATTACAAATGTACACAGAAAGAGAATCACTCCTTCCTGCCACTGGTCTATATGAAAACCACCCATTCCACTGCACAGTTGACCTTCATCTGCTATTCCTGAGCTACAGCTGACCAGCAGGTAAAAACAATGCTCTGAAGGGTTCAAAAACATTGGTGCTGTTGAACAGAACTAACCCAGAAGGAAGTGGCCCCTAAAAAGACTGCTTGGATGGAGGTCTGTAGTGTAAAGGACTGATGAAAGTATGCACAAGACACCAGAGGTATTGCACAAGGAAAATGTCTAGTCCAAACAATGTCTAAACAGAGCATTTAAAGATCCCATTGAAGGAATTTAATACGCAATAGGGTTATTGAGTAGAGCACGTGTTATCAGCATTAAATAAATTAATCAGTTTAACATGACAGACAATGACAACCAAGAAGAAACAAAAGACAGTTTACAGAACTCATTACATGCTTCTTAAGGGGAGGAAGAGCTTCAAATTTCTGAACTTACAGGTTGTTCTGCATTGCTCTAGTAAAGGCATTGAAAGGGCAAATCCAGTTTTGAGTCCTGTTCTACAGCTGGTTGCTGATGATCTGAGTTTGGTCCCTGGCAAAGATCAGACTAAGAACAGACTGAGCAGCCTCCTGTGGCCCATGGGTGAGCAGCAGTAGCTGGCACTTGAGTCAGCTGTCCCTGGGGAAATGGGAGTATCTGTTTGCATTAAGGAACCAAAAGCAGGGCCCAGGAGGAGCCAGCCCTGGTCATCTGTACACCTGTATCAATACTGAATGTTAAACATCATAAAACCTGAAGAAGCTTTTAAAGAAATTTGTCATTTACAAGATCCTATGCCAGGCTGCAGAACAAACTGAAAAATTAAGTATTTCCACAGACCCCAAACAATGCCTGTGACTTAAGAGAGTGAATACAGCTAAATACAACTGCAGTGTAAGAAGCTTAAGAATTCAGACAGTGCTAAATCCAAAGAAACATTTTGTACTTCACACAAGACAGCATACATCCATCATTATCACTATTTTAAATAAATACCCTCCATAGGTAAGTGCTTTTATTTATTTTAATTATAAAAGATGCCCTGAGAATTTTTTTGCAAGAACATGCATGTACAGCATTGTCCTAGGTTTTATTTTGAGTAAATCATCATTCATGTTTTTACATTATAAAAAGTAACCACACACGCATATGCATAAACAGACCAGATCATCTTTATCATACACCAATAAATTTTAAAAACAATATATTTCTGATATCAATATATTTATGCTGCCTCCATTTTGAAATAGAGAAGCTGACAATAGCTTCATAATCTCTCTCTCAAGTATTGGCATAAATAGAACTTTTTAAAATATGATTGCATGTTTTTCCACATAAATTTTGATAGAAACATTAGCATTAATACAAACAAATGCAGATGACATCACTGAACCATGACAGCTTGCAATAGCAGTTAATTAAAAACTAGATTTCTTATTATAAATTATTAAAGTGAAAATACAATTTGAAATATTAAAAATTAAAACAAGTATTTATACAACAAAACTTATGAAATAAAACTTTTTTTTTACATAATCTGGAGACATTTGCATTTAGATTGCTTTGAAACTTACACAGAATTTTTAGGAACTTTGTACTTGTAAAAACATTAATTCCAAATTCACAGCACAATGCTTCAAAAGTCTATGTTTTTTTCATAGACTGATCAATGCTTCTGGACTTTGGTCTTAAATTAGGTTTAATTTCAGATTCTTTAAAATGTGGGAGTACGTTTTCATATTCATAACAATTCCTTCTATTTCTTGCTTAAAGTATGGGAGCTAAGAGTTGCTAAGATTGTAAATAAGCCAATTAAATAATGGGTATGTGCATTCTAAATCCAAGAATTCAAACTACAAAGGCATAACTGAAGAAAACAAAATCTTCTCTTTAGCTGCAGCAGTTAGAGCACATAGCTGAAGTTATATTTCATATAATTTCACGACAACGTTAGAATTCTGCAACCATTACATTGCTTATCAGAACATATTTTACAGCTTGGAATTTTATTTAAAAGATTTATTTTAAAGTTTTAACATTGCAGGATGCATTTTATTCAGTCCAGGCCTTAGGGAGTCCCATCTGCTGCTCCCACCTTATCTCATGAGAACATTGCTTCCTCCAGTCTCTGCTTCCCTCATTTTTCTGTCAGATGATCTAGGAGTTTGATTTTCTGTTTTTTCTTCATACAAAAGAAGAAACACACATAATATATTGTTACTATATTATTAAATCACATTACATAATAAACAGCTGTTGTGCACAACATTTTAAGGTAACTCTTAGCTGCTCCTCTTTAAAAATTACTAGCTGCTCTACTGTACCCACTGAAAAAGCCACATGGACACATTCTGAGGGCATTCTTCTCAGGAAGAGTGAAGTTCTCCATTAAGTTGTCTACAGAAGGTCCTGAAGAGATCCATCTGAGTGAGATGGTTAAGGTGGTACAAGCAGTCTACTCATGGCTACAAAAAGTGCCAGAAATCTGGTACATGACAGTGTGATTTCTATGTCTTATGTTGACCACAAACTCATTTAGGTAATCTTTGGATTTTTCATTCCTTAATTTTTTAATCTTTATATATACCATTTTTCAGCTTCGAAGAGTTGTATCTGTGTCAATTAACAACTATTTGTATCAGTCAGAAATAATTCAAAGAATAGGGCATAACTTTTAGAACTCTGTGGAAATAATAACTTGTATCAATATTTTACAGTATCATTTACAAATAACACAATATATTGTTCTGTTTCACTGTTGTAAAACTGCTGAATATTTAAAAACTGCATCTATTATATGATAATATATCACTGTCAGGATACCTACTAGCTTCATCATAGAAATGGGGCACAAAACACATGCCAGTCCCACTGAAACTCAGAACTCCCAGCATCTTAAACGTCATGATGAAAACATGATTAAAAGCTGTAAGTAACTCAAAGTGTAGTAGATGAGTGGCAGAATTATTTCATCTTGTGCTTAACTTTCTAAGCAATTATATGACTGGATGAAAGACATTACTTTAAGATACTTATCTTAAACATATAACTGGTACCTGATGGTCACACACCAAACTGGATGTCTTAAATGTCAGCTGTGGATATCTTATAAAATACTACTACTTATTTAGATTTATTGTTGCATAAAAATTAATTTTCTATTAATAAATTAGAAATTTCTGATTTATTATTAGATAATTAATTTTTATGCAACAATAAATTGACTCCCTCTTTTTACAAGATGGAAAACCTGTACCACAAATCCTTGAAGAAAGTTTTAATTCAAAGTGAAATAAAATCAGGTAATGTCTGTATATCTATAGGCAAGATGCAAAATACTTAAATGTTGTCTATAAAGTGGATATATTCATTGACAAATCTATAAAGTTTTAAACTAAAAAGTTTTAAACAATTCCATGTTGAAATCAGTCATGTTACAGCAATATACACTCAAGCAAAACAGCTTATATCTAAATTAATCTCATAAAGCTGAAAACATTCAAAAGAAATAATAAAGCTACACAGCATAATGATACAAGCTCGGACTGCTTGATAGAACACAGTGTTCATGAATTATGTTAATGTCTGCACTAGGATGAATCATGATCTAACTGGCAGCTCTTCAACAGGAACTCAGAAAAACTTGTCTGCTCTGCAAATTAAGTAAGATCTCTTGTGGGACAAAGTACTCAACCAGTGCTCTTTCTGATTCTTTCCTATCCCATCAGGTACTTAAAGCACATAGTCATCTCTTTTCTGATTCCCCCATTAACTTACATGGGTGCTTCTTTAGCATAATTCTTGCATTTCCTATTGCCTGAGTATTACCTAAGACCTAGCAGCTGACACCTACACTAAAACAATACTTTCTTGTCACCTGCTTGTGAGCACTGGAGCATGATTTACTAATTTTTTTTTCCCTGCATTTATGTTATTTTTAAAAAGAGATGAAATTTTAATTGGCACACACTTATGACTTAGTATGAACTGAATGTTTGAATGCATGACTGTGCTAAGAAAAGACTTCAGTTCTCCACCAAAGTAACTCTGAGTTTTGAAAAATTCTGCAGCACTATCATATATGAAATCAGAAACTCTTCATCCCTGCAAACTGCACTATATTGTCAAAAGTGAACATTTGCCAATATTCTGTAGAGCAATTTTATGGAAAATATTAGGCTT
The DNA here is from genome assembly GCA_026261815.1 of Monarcha castaneiventris obscurior. Lineage (NCBI taxonomy): Eukaryota > Metazoa > Chordata > Aves > Passeriformes > Monarchidae > Monarcha > Monarcha castaneiventris. The sequence continues at coordinate 15,173,822 of JAMPIT010000894.1, forward strand.
AAGCAATTAATCAATATTTTGTCCAAGGATATATCACTTCAAACTAAGAATTACTAATTTTATCTGCTAATACTTTAATTATTAAATGTGTTACTGCCCACATTATTTACTTAGAAAAAGAAACATATTAGAAGTTACCATACTCAAGTTGCAGAGCCAGCAAACGAAAAGTTAGGTCTTGCCAGAACTGAGATGGTCAGTGCAAATTTTAACCAGCATATATGTAAATCTGCATGATGATATAGTCTACAAAAATACCCAATTAGTATTTTCTCACAAGTTTTCTGCCTTAGTGAGTCCACCAAAGGTGATACTCATTAATGAGCATGTATTCATTTGCACCTCTCACTGTACAATTTTCAAATTCTTCTCTCAGAGTGATGTCTGTCAGCTTAGAAAATAATGCTTCCTTGAAACTGAAATTTTTGTCGTTTTGGGTTGGGTTTTTAATTTTAGTGTGCATATATTTACCACCAGGCCTGACTTCCTGAGCAAAAGAAAGATAAAAAGTACAGCTAAACGTATCTGTGATTGAATGCATTTACCACCAAACATTCCTGTATCTGTATCTCTTAATATCTCCTTATAGAGCTGCTTCATTTTCTTATGAAAAGAGTTCATTTTCTTATGAAAAAGTGTTGGGTCAGTTTACAAAAGAGAAGTTGAATCTACAGCACAGCAGACATTAGACCAACTTGAGAGATGCATTTTCCTGTAAGAACACAGAACATTAAAACTCTTACTCAGAACTGAATGTAGGACATCCTAAGCTTCCTCTTTCTTTCCCCAAAAATGTTTTTCTTTCCCTGGTATATCCTCTTGGTTTCTGACTCTATGCAGTTCAGGGACTTTCTGCACCAGAAAAAACATCCACATCATTGTGTTTGATCAGATATTACTTTCAAACACTCTGCTCTTAACATATTCATTTGGGAATGGTACATAGATACTTGAAGTTGTGCTTCTTACATTCCACTTTCCTGCCTGAAGACAAAGGTGCAAACTGCTCTGTGTGAGCCTTTTTCTGTCCCTTTGTATTTAAACAAAAGATATCAGTCTTATTTTAAATGACAGATAGAAAAACCTTTGAAATGTGGATAAGTTCTATGTGATATAAAAAATATGTCTAACTAACCTTTGCACCTCACTGCTTCGTGAATATTAATCCATTCATTTTCCCCAAATCCTTGTGGGACAGCAAATAATTGGAATTTCTACAGATTGCTAAAAATATTTACAACATTTGAATTAATTTTCTGGTTTTAAAGCAAGGAAAAGAGGCATACAGTGATTCGGGTGAAAGAAAATGAGGTTTTGAGCACACCTAATTTTTTGAAACTATGTAGCACTCCATGACATTTTATGTTCTCAGGATACATGCCCCATTTACTTTATAGATAGCTGAAAATGTCAGCATGTCTACTGATCTAACTGCTGACTTTGAAATGGTGCACTTTGAAATAAGTGACCCCCTAATGATCACCTATAAAAAGTCTGAAGTAGTGTGGATATTTTTAAGAGAAGGCATTAGACACTGGCAAAGACAGGGACAGAGGGCAAAGTGATTCGGCCCCTTGAAGTACTATTCCTGTGAAATCACTTAACACAAACAGTCCATCTGCATTCAGAATTGACCTTCCAGCATTTTCTACAAAAAAAAAATGCAGTTTTAAAAATAATAGGCCACTATGCAAGCTTGAGTTCATTCTACAAAACAATTTATCTTTTACAGTGAAGATGGTAAAATTCCAGCAGAAAAAAATCAAGTACACAAGGAGTTAAATGAATACTATCCTAACAATTTCTTTTTTTGTTTGTTACATTTTTTACTGCTTTATTTTAAAATTCAGTAATTTTATTAACTTAAATTCCTGAGTAAAGTTGGGGAGATGTTTTGGTTAGTTTTTTAAAGGAAACTGAAAACACAGAAGTGGAAAAATATGTTCATAGAGATATTTAATTTCCCAACACAGACCATCACTATTGCTTCCTCTTTAGATCTGACAAACCAATATAAGATGTTTCCTCTTTCCTATCTTAGCTTCCAGTTGTAGTTTCTATTACACTGAAGTCTACTTTCCCAGACTCCCTTTCTTACTATAGTTGGCTCCTTTCCTTTCTCCATTCTGCCTTGGCTAAGAATGTAAATCTGTGCTAGCAAAGAAAAGCCTCAGTTTGAGCCCACAATATTACAGCTAATCCCATGACAGTAATTTAGTTATAGTGTAAAAGGAATCTGCAGGGAATTTGCTGCTGGAGTCTGCAGAGATTTGGCTGAGTATATGTCACAGTGATTTTCTATGACTTACAGTTTTATCACAGGAGCAAAAAATAACATCTTTGATTTTGTTCTTGCAAAATGCTGAACAGCACAGGCTGATGTTTAAAGGAAAACAGCCTGAGGGAGATGCCTAGCATTGAATTTTTGGGTTTCTTAAATGGCTAAGGTAAGGCAAAGAAGGCAGCATTAAAAACAAGTAGCAGTAGAAATTCATCATCAGTCTCAAAATTTATCACAAAATTGTTACATAATTCTACATAAACATATATGTAAGCACACAAAAAGAAGGAAAATGAAAAACTAAGTAGTCTGAAAATACTTACATTCTATTTCTCCAACTACAGGCAGCTAAATCACTGTGACTGTAGTTATTACATATCAAAGGCACTAACCTTCACTTTGTCCCATTCCACCCTCCCATTTAGGTACCAGCTGAATGCAAATGAGTGCAGGAGAAAAATGTGAAAGACTAATTAGAAGGTAATGCCATCTTAGAAACACTTATAATTGCATACATCACATTTCTACCCTGTTATTTTAGTATTTCAAAATCTGTGTGCAGGAGTATAATAAATACAGGCCTAATTTTACACGTCTCTTTTGAGCTTCCTTTGAAATCGTTACCCCCAGGCTCGGTTTAACCTCTTGTCAACAACTTACATGCTCATCTTTCGGGACTGGCTCTCCTTATTTCCATTGTTCTTTTGGTCAGCTGAGTTAAATAAGTTGCGAGAAGAACCAGAAGGGAAGGCAGCATTCCCACTGTTACCAGAAGAATGAGTCCGGAATGAATCATCTGAAATAAAGAGCTTCAGCTTGGACAAAGAATTTTGGTTGAAAAAAGTACACAGAGAGTAAACAGAATGAGCTGTTTTCCTGTGGCAATAATGGCATATTTCCTATGGCACTAATCCAAAATTTTAATGGAATGGTTTCAACTTAACATTTCAAGTATTTTTATGAAAATGCCCCACTAAATAACTGGAATACACATTTTAGAAGAAAATATTAATACATTTAATGTATGTAAAGAGCATGATTTCTTAGGCCAATCTTTAGCTGTTTAAAATTTACCTATTTAATGTAACTTAATTGTCTAGTGCCTATTGGTAGTGATGGAAAGACACGTTTCTCTAGGAAGCCATTCATCTCAATCTTATCTTTAATCATCCAAACTCTTTAAAATTTACTGGACAGAACTGCAAACAGTAGTTTCTCTCTCTTAATTCAGTAGAAGTTATACATAATATTCATTCTCCTCATGTAAAATAGTTGGGAAAAACTGCAAACCCAACTTTTTTATGATATCTGAAATTCCAACCAGGACGTGACAAACTCTGTTTGTTTTTACTATTTTTGAATGTAAATTAAAACAAATGTCTAAGAACAAAAAAGAATCTGAAAAATACACTTAGTAGACTAGCATTTAAATGCCCAAATATGTTGGAAATCTATTATTCTGCTTTCCTTTGGAGATTGACACCATAGAGTATGCCTAATTTGGGCCCATACATTCAACACCCACACAAAAAAACTGGAGTAAAATGCAATACAATAACCTACTTACCACTAAAGGATAACATACAACTCTTTCCCATTCCTGATACTGAAGATGTATATGCTGTAGCAGAACTTTTACTTAAAAAAAACCAAACAAAACAAAACCAAGTTGGTTATTTCCAAGTGTTCCTTTCAATCATCCTGCTGTTTATTAGTATTAGAGGTTATTTCTGAGTTTATATAAAAAAATTAAATGAGAAAGTTATGCTGAAATTTCTTTAAGAAATGTACACAATTAGATTTAGCAATTCATACTGAAAATTATTTTTAATATATGATAAAATTATATATGGTGACATATTAACTTAAAAGGAATTCATAACCATTTGTAGGCTTCAGCATGCCTTAGATGGTATTTCTTCCCTCAGTTAATCAATAAAACACAAAGCTGAAAATATAAGTCACAATTCAGTAAGTATATAACTACTCTCAGAGATCCATGAGTGAATAATTTCATAACAGCTGTCAAAGAGTAAACATCTGCCTATGAGGTAAAGAATGAAGATTATAAAGATACTTAGGACACTTGTCTATGTTGCTGTATTTTGGATGTAGTACTTGAGTACTGAAAGATTGGCTTCGAACCAGCTTGGATTTTTTTTCTTCTTTGCCTAAAATTATAAAGAACATTTTTTAATATGAATATTGCATTTCCTCAATAATTAAGAACACTTTTAAATATATTTTTCTGTCAACCTACTGTAGATGAAGGAACTGATTTAAATACTTCAATTAAAAAAATAACCCTTAGGTAATTTTTTATATACTACAGAATAAAACAAAACTAAAAACCATAGAAAATACATTCAGTTCTAGGAGAGGCATCTTTTCCTCTGTGCAGTAGGAGAAACTTGGGTCCACAGATGTCAACAGCAGCTTTGTTGGGGTTTAACCTGATGATGTGAGATCAAAGTGTTCCAGGTGAGTTTTTGACCAGTTCTTACCTGCTGATGTACCAGAAGAACTTCCAGAAACAGAGAGATTGATACTTTTTGCCAAAGCTGATGATGTTTTACTGTCTCTACCTACAAAAAAAAAAAAATGTCCAGTATAATCCCTTCCCTCTTAAAACTTAAATTTATATAAAAGAGAGGACATAACATATCATAGTCCTGGAGCAAAGAGTAATAATATCTAATCCAGTGCTACTGGCACTTCAGAAACACCAAAAACAAGTACTTATACTATATCACCAAATGAAAAATAACAGAGAACTAGAACTGTAATGTATTTTAATAAAATAAAACATTTATATATTATATATGAGGTTTTCATAAATAACTTCAGAAATATATAGAAACAAATTTTATTTCCAATACTCTATTGTATAAAGTGTCTCTTTCCTGCACCCTTCTCTACTACCTTTGTAGAACAGTAAAGCATGCATAAACAACATGTACACAAATAAAAAAACTTACGCTTCTTTTCAAGCATTTTATCATTAATATTTGTAGATCTTCCTTCATTTTTCTGCTTCTCCTTTTCTAATTGTTCCTAAAAGAATGAATAATTTTCTCAGATATTACTCAGGCAAAAGTAGATAAATTGTGTTTCCAAATAACAGTTCATTTCTACTCTCTCCTGCAAGTAGTACAACCCCTGGTGAAAATCCAGAGAACCAATTAAATAGTACAGAATGAAATCAGGGTACATATCTCATTTAAAAGCTACAGTCTGAAGAAAGCTCAGAGTTGAAGTTCACATCTATAACTTATTATTAAAACTATGCCTGGCCTTTGGGGTTTTTTATATTTAAAAAGGTACAGAAATTGGCAGCTGGCAATATAAAAATTTTTGGTTATGCAGGTACTCTGAAAACAGAGTGGGCAATATTTTTATTTCATACAATTCAATGAAAATGTTCTTCTTAAATGTTAAGGTGTGTCAGATATACTCAAACTTTATAGAGATCTAAAATTAACATCTACAGTTGATAAATCTTTATGCAAAACAAAATCAACTATGTAAAATTGTTCAGGTTCATGGAATTTATTTGCTCTTCTGTAATACTACCTAGCCCAAAAGCATCTTCCATGTGGTGAATAAATATCACTCCAACTTCAAAAAACTATATAATATTAGCTTATTTTCTGTACCATTTTCATAATAAAAAATATTAAGTTAACCATAGTAGTTCTAATCTATTTTTTTCATGTAGTTCTAATTACTACCGAATTAAGAAAAGAAAGAGGTAATTAATTCAGGTCAGGGTTGCTGGAAAAGAGTTTCTACAAAGTCAGATACTAAAATTAAGGAAACTTATTAACATATCCAGTATGACAATCTTTAGCAGTCAGACACATTTAAGTGGGTTGAATGGCTCTTCATCTCTCTGGGACTGCAACATGGCACAATTTACAGTGTCCATCTCAGGTTCCCCAAAAGCATGTCTCTCACAAACAATGCTTAATGAGGCCTTTGTGATACACAAGGGTTGCACATATCAGTGGCCTGTATCATAGAAATTCAGGTGCTCTTCTAAAGTATAGCTGCAGAAACAGGGTAAAAATTGATGACATCATACAATACACAGTAACACAGAGCACACTGGAGGCTATTTTGCACCACTCAAATGCTTTCACCACAAAAGCATTAATTGTATCTACCTGGAGACTGCTAGAGCTAAATTCAAGACTTTGAATGTGCATATGCAGGTCCTCAGAACAAAGCTGAACCATTGGCTCAAGGCACTGGAAGTGGCAGGAAGTCTGTGGGTCAGGTGTATTTGCTCATACTGACCTGTAGTAGCTACTGACATCAAAGCAGACCACAAATATAGGAAACAATGACATTTTTGGGACACTCTTGAGTCTGTTCTAGTTCACTACAAAGAAGTTCATTTACTACAAGTCAGAGGAAGCATGTTAACAATATCAGGATCTTCTGAATCCTATCAGCTGCTCATCTTCTCCCACCTCAGGCTGGAAGGGAGGCAGCAGAACAGAGAACTGCAGTGATCTAATCTAGGCTTTGTGGAGATGCAGTTTGTGGTGAAGATGTAAGCTGTGTGCTGAAGTGCCTACTGCAGCTTTTGCTTTTCTCTTTTTCCTGGCTAACAGGAAAGGCTGTAACAGAGCATCCTTCAGCTTCCTTGGGACAAAATAAGTTATGACATTAATTTCTTTGCCTAGGGAAGCTGTATGTGAATTCTGAGGTGTTTCATCGATCAGTTTATTATGTTATACATGGTATTTCTTAAGAAACTCAGGTTTGCCTTTCTAATTGATACAGCAAAATTTAGGTAGTAAAGAAAAAAATGTTACACGTTACTTTGAAGGACTTAACTCTATTATACAGCATAAAATGAAACCACACAGATTATGAACCTATCAGGTCTCTCCAAAATATGCATTTCCCCTACCTTAAAATTATTGCCTCGTCAATATTTAGCTACAAACTCTTTTAAAATAATGACAGTGTACTGATAAAATATACCATTTCCAAAAGAAGATGTTCTTGTCTCTCTTTTTCTTGATCCAATAAATCATTTTCGTAAAATCTTTTCTGAAACTTCAAAATAAAACCAATAAAAATAAAAAATCACTACATGAAAATGGAAACTAAAATTCATCGGTAAGTATTAAAGTTACTAAGTACTTACAGAATCTACAGAGATCTCCATTCTGTCCAATTCTAACACTGTCTATAAAGAAAATTAAAACATTATTTATTATCACTCAATAGCATGCCACACTTGGAAGAAAAAAATTGTCTTTTCTTCCTAAATATTTGAAGCCTATGCTTTTATTTTTGTGCTACAAATGCAGTTAAAAAGTGTCAGAGTATTCTCAGAGCCCTGCTGAGACTCACAGAATGAACAGACTCACGGACTATCTAGATGCTCAAGGAAGCACCAAAGCAAGAACAGCTACAGCACAGGCTTAGGAACCAGGACTGAAAAAAGCAACTCAGGAATCTGTGTATAACTCAGAAGGTTCCACACAGGTGCTCACCCAGTCTCTCCTGCAGACTGCCCTTGTAAGGAAGCCACCTACTTGAGCTATTTCACTTCATGGTTTCTAAGTTTGAGACTAAGCACAGACATTCCTTAAAGATGTACTTTTTTGAATATTCACATTACAAACACATTTGTAACATTTTAAAATCCTGCAAATGCTTTGTGTGTGTATTGTAAAATACATAGATTAACAAGATATCTCTACCTCACAGACTTGATCAGTTTTACTAGAATCAACATTTTATCCATTCTCTAGTCATTCACTATTTTTTTCATAAATGGTCATTGAGTTAAAATCCTGCATTTAAATCAATACAAAATAACTGCAATAAAAGTAACCAAAGGAATAACCAAGGAAACATCAACACTACTAAATTTCACAGAATATATTATACTACATAATCTTTTAATTGTTCAAAATTACATAACAGGCAATAGAATTTTTTGAACTCCTGTTCTTACATGGAGAAAATCAACAGAAAGCAGAACTTTAGTAATCTTAGATTTCAATTATAACCCCAACATAAAATGCTGCTGAAAAAGAAAAATGCTTACTCTTTTTACAATAGTCAGGACATCTTTGTCTTTCTCTTGACACAGAAGTTTCCTTATACATAATTCCAACTGCTGAAGTAAATGTTTATCAGTGGGAATCTTCAGAGTAGATTTAACTTTTGGCAACAAACAGCATAGCTTCATTCTACAAAAAAAAACCCCAAACCACCTAAATATTCACCTTTTGATGCAGATGTTTAATATTTATTATTAATTCTCAATGTATTCAGGCTAGCATTTGACACAAAATAACTAAGTTAGGTGGTCTTATTTTTCAGAAGTGATTGTTGCTTATGTGTTTTTTCCAGATATATGGTTTTCAGAAACATCTCAACAGATCATGACAACAGTCCATAAACATGTCTTTGGTTTGTTATGGGGTTTTTTAATCTATAAAGAGACCTCTGGATTTTCCAAGTGATCTGTACATGTAATTTTATCAGTTACCTAAATATCCTGGAAATCTTGTCCATCAGTACAGAGGAGCCCAAGTCTCACCAAAAATCATGTTACTGCAATCCCATACAACTGCAAGGATGAAAATGTATCAGACTAAAAAGAAGAAAAGTAAGCCTTCTTTCCCCTTCCTTATTTTCCTGTTTATGTCTGGAGGCTGCCCCTGCTTGTGATGTGCAACAAGGCCAAGTGCCAGGTCCTGCATTGGGGTCACTCACAACAACCCCACAGCACTACAGGCTGGGGGCAGAGTGGCTGGAAAGCTGCCTGGTGGAAAAGGACCTGGGGGTGCCATTTGACAGCAGCTGAACATGAGCCAGCTGTGCCCAGGTGGCCAAGAAGGCCAATGGCATCCTGGCCTGGGTCAGCAAGAGTGTGGCCAGCAGGACCAGGGCAGGGATTGTCCCCCTGCACTCAGCACTGGTGAGGCCACACCTCGAATCCTGTGCTCAGTTCTGGGCCCCTCAGGAAAGACACTGAGGGGCTGGAGCGTGTCCAGAGAAGGGCAACAGAGCTGGGGAAGGGTCTGGAGCATAGGTCTGATGAGGAGTGGCTGAGGGAGCTGGGGGTGTTTAGCCTGGAGAAAAGGAGGCTCAGGGGAGACCTTATCATTCTCTACAACCACCTGAAAGGTTGTATTGTTGGGGCTGATCACAAATAATAAGCAATAGGACAACAGGAAATGGGCTTAAGTTGCTCCAGGGGAGCTCAGATTGGATATTAGGAGCAAGTTCTTCACCAGAAGGTTTGACAAGCACTGGAACAGGCTGCCCAGGGCAGTGGTGGAGTCATCATCCCTGGAGGTATTTAACAGACATGTAGGTGTGGTGCTTAGGGACATGGTTTAGTGGCTGACTTAACAGTCAGGCTAATGGTTGGACTTGATGATCTTGAAGGTCTTTTCCAACCTAAACAATTTTGTGGTTCATTCCCTTGATTCCAAGATATTGTTTCTAAACTGTTTATATAAAAAAATGTGCTCATTGCTTTTTATTTCATTAACACCAAAATACTCTACAAATTAAATTTAAAATATTTCATGCAACTGAGCACATAAAAATTCCTTGATTTGATCAGACTGTAATAGCATGTAATAATGACTAGTTTTAATCTACAGAAATAGATTAAAAGAAACACCAAGAACAATACATGGATATATTCTCTGTTGTACTCAGAGTCATCTGGCTTTGGATCAGAGACAATCCTTTGCCAGACATGGTAACTCTGTGATTATAAGCATTCAAAAAAAATTTCTCATATGAATTCATCTTACCATTTTTATACCTTCGAAATACTTTAACCATCATAATTTCCCATTACCAAGAGTTCCACCATACTGTAGAAATCCAGAACAGTATCTCCCTAAGTCTGTTTTAAAACCATCAGCTAACAACATCTAACCTGTAAACTTCACTCCACTGGAGTGCATTTCTTTTGTATAAGAACAATCCAGAAAAGAATTACGACAAAATTAATTTTAATGTCAGCTAAGGGATTGCAAGTTAGTTCAAGTTTCCATTAAGTTTTAATATTGTATCAATAGAGCTTTTAATTAAAATATTTGTTAAAAGCAATAAGCTACTTCAGATTATATACAAATTTAGTTTATTGTTTTAATATAATACTCTTAATTTAATGACATGAGACATGAATGTTAGTCTGTATGTACAAAATGGCTTAATTTTTAGGATCCTGCTGAGTTGAGATATGGTAGTTCTACTAAACACAGTGTCTATTTTAAGTTTCACTTGGTAATAAACAGTATGTGGTGAAGCTTCCTGAGTGCCCACCTATATTTTACACTTTTAATCTCGTTTCTGATGTGCATCATTCATGTTGTCATTGTTAACATATCTGAACATCTAATATTAATGCTGCACAGAGTCACCATCCCTGGAGGTATTTAACAGACATGTAGATGTGGTGCATTTCTTTCCATCTATTGCTTGCTCCTCTGCCTCATTGTTCCCTTCACTCCCAAACCCCGGTGCTTTTGAGTGGTGTCTCAAACACCCAGAACTGACCTGCTTCTGGGATTTTCTAGCATCATTCCCACACTCCCCTACATCTTTAATACTGGTCATTCTGAAGGGTCTTTATCTTTTTACTCAAATCCCATTATTTAAGCAAAACATAAAACTTCTAACAGTATTTCTTAATATATTATTTAAAGGTTTTTTCCTGTACACTGCTACATATTCTTCATACCTGACATTAGCCACTGGGTCATGTGTAAGTTCAAGCACAGGTAAAAAGAAGTATTTACAGAAGAATGATTTTGAAAACAGTTCCATAATGAATTCACAAGTATCTAAAAATCGAAGTCTGTTCCAGTAACTTTTTCCTTGGCCCAGTTCTGAAAAATAAAAATTTCCAGATAATATCTGTCAAGTTTTCAATGTCAGATAGAAAACATTTCCCAGGTTGACCTTTGACCTGAAGATGATAATCATGGGCACCAAAAGGCACAACTTCTCAGCCTCAGTTCTTTCTTTCAGTGAAAAACTAACATTCTGAATTCAATTAATTCTGTCAGTGAACACTTGAAAAAGCAAAAATAGCAAGTGAGCTAACTACTATGTAAAGAAAGACCTCTATGCCTTTCAAACCACGTCACAGGAGTATCAAAATTACTGTGTAAACATTAAGTAATGTTAATGGGAACTGTTAAAACTTCTCAATTCTCTTTAAAACACATAGCATACACCAAAGCATCAACTTTAGTGACTGATTAATAAATTCTTTTCTGAGGTTTATTCAGCTTTTCTTATGCTGAAGGCTCTAGAGAATTTTACTTCTACAGAGGAACTCTGCTTTGTATACTGCTGCTTAGTAATTTTGGGTACAAGAAGTAGGGTTGGAGAGGTCTCGGCATATTTTCAGTTTCCTGCATTGCCTCTTCCCCAATTCCTTTATATAAATTCCAGATATATTCCTCACATATGCACAGTACGTTTTTCTGGTGATAATGTGAGCAACTGAGTGTCTTCCAAGAGTTATCCCTCCAATGATGGATTGAAATTACACTGAATAAATGTAACTATAAATAGAGCTTCAGTCAAAACTAACTTTCATTTCTAAGTAATCGAGGAAAAATCATCTTACGTTCAATCAGTTTCTGGATAACCTCATGTCTCTGTTCTTGCTTGCGATTGTAGCGCAAATAAACACAGAGAGTGCGAGCAGCTGCTTTTTGGACAGGCAGGACATTCTTGAAAGAAATAAAGGGAACACAGTTAAACATATCTGAAAGAATATGACTAAAAACATATAACAATTTTAGAATTAGAAAAAAATAGCTAAAAAGTAACCTAACTTTATAAATTTTGAAATAATTGTCATACTGTATGGGAAATTTATGAAGTTTGGCTAATTCATAAGACACCTACTTCTTTATTACTTTTGCCCAACTTGTAGATTCAACTATTTTATAAGCACCTTAAAATATTCCATGTTTGCAAGGCACCTTCTGTATTGCAGGTGTTAGAAATAAAGCTTACAACATCTCTTAAAACAGTTTTATTCTTGAATTAACTTAGTAAAATTTCAGACTACTAGCTCTAAATGATAATTTCTTTTAGAAATACAATGTTCGTTCATAAAGAGCAAACAAATGTAATGTATGAAATCAGGAAAAAGAAGGCATATGTCAGAGGAAAAAGTTTTGATTTAACTAGAACCAAACTGGTGATGAGCACAAGGAAAGGAAAGAAGTCTTGGATAAGAGGAAAACTGTCAATCCGAATTTTGCTCTTCAAATAGGGGCAAGTTTTCGGTCAAAATTCTCATAGAAAAAATCCCACAGCTTGATATACCATATGAAAAGGACAGTACTTTAATATAATATAGGAAGTACTACACAGCAAATATCCAGTGGTCATTGCTCTAACTCACATAAACAAATAAAAGCAAATGAGAAAGCAACAGGTGGGCTCACATTTGTCAAAATGATTGTCAACATTCTGTGAAGAAAACGGTAATAGATCTGATCACTGGATATGATATGAGGGAGACATGCATATTTTTGTAGTAACTTCTCATGCGTTCTCCATTTTAAAGAAGTTGCTGCTCTCTGTTCTGCTGTTGTTAATGCAGGAATTAAGTCAGGAATAGAGAGTAACTAGAAACAGAAAGATAAACATTAATTTTACATTTTTGAGCTGTGTGTCTTGTCGCTATGCTTGAAAAGCATATCACAACAATACAAGATGGGAAGACTAATCCAAAAGCTATTCCAGTACCTAACTAAATACACTTTCATCTCCAACCCTTTCTCCTGACAAAGGAAAACTAAACACCGTTCTCTTTGTAACACCCTTTCACAGATATTAAGACCATTATCCCAACTCTCCTCAGTATTCTCTTTCTCAAACCAAATGAATCCCATTTCTCTTTTATCCTCTTAATCTTTGCAGTTATTGTTCTCAATCCCCTAATTAGTTTTAGTAGGAATTAATTTTAGTAGGAATTATACACCTTTTCTCAGTAGGAGGCAAAGAATTTATAGCAGCCAAGCTAAATTCCCCTTAGCACCAAGAAAAATGAAACAGACTGCCACACCCAACATTGCATTTGCTATATGTTATATATATTTACAGCTGTAAACACCTGACAAATTCGAATTTTTAAATTACGCTGTCAACTTCTGTCCATACAGTATACTGCTGCAATATCTCAATTTATCCACACATTTAGGAAGTCTGCTCAAAACCAGCATCTTTTTTGTTCCATCTTAGAGGTGAGGAGTCCTCCAGAGCCACATAAAATTAAATTAGAAAAGTTGGGAGCTGAGTAGAGGTCTCTTAATTCAGTGTCTTTACTTCGGGAAATAGATTTCCTTCTAGCAGAAGCCTGAAAATGGCACCCATGAGCAATTGATACATTAATATGAAAAAGATTTAAAATAGGTATTAGCTATCATTCCCTTAACATGAAACCAAATTTTGTTTTCACTTAACTGTGGTTAATTAGAAAAAGAAGATGTATAACTGTTCATTTTTATATTAACTCTAATCTTTCCAAAACTTTTTTTGAAATTTATAAAGTCAACAATCAAAAAAACACACACAAAAAAACCCCAAAAACCCAAACAAAAAAAACCAACCAAACAAAAAAAACCACCAAAAAACCAAACAGAAACTTCATATCTCTCCAAAGCAAAAACTAATCATGAAAGCATTTTCCTACAAAATTTGTCTGAAATTTGCTACTCCCTTCACTTAGAAAAAAAATTTAAAAAAAAAATGAGAAGACCCACCTTGCTTTCTGATCCACTGTTTTCTCCTCCATTAGTCATTAGTTCAAGGATTTCAGGAAGGTGACCTACTAGGGCATCTAACACCTATTTAAAGAAAGGCTGCATGAAAGAGGTCTGTACTCAACCCCATTTTTAACTCTCAACAAAATATCCCTGCTGACACCTTTTAAGTTACTGCTCTCTCATGTTGAAAACAAAAAGGAGATTAGTTGCATTGATGAGGACAGGGATTTAAAACTGATTATTTTAATGTAGTAAGTAATATAAGTATCACAGGTCTCAGTTTTTATTTATGTGATCAGACAAGTTTTCTTAACTATTCAGAGAATATAATATTTTAAAATGAACATTCGTCCTTAAGAAAGATCTGTGTTTCATCAGGAGTTAAGACTCTGAACAAACAAAAGGAAATGTTCTTTATATTTGTCAGCTGTATCTTAAAAGCATTTTTTTCTGTGTTAAGAAAAGATGCAGTTGATAGACAAAATACAATGTATAGCCCATGGTAATAGACAAACCCTACTTTCAAATGTTGAGAGACTTTAACTTGACTAGAAGAGTACATAACTGAATATTTTTGTACCAATTCAGACTGAGGAGGTATATAAAGCTCAATATATTTGTTATTATGAATATAAACATACAGAGATCAAAACAAGGAATTTTTTGAAGTCATCAGATGTTTCTAAGTCTCAACCTTCAGGTGTTCAACTTGAGAAATCTTCTAACATGGGTCAGAATTTCATAAACTATAAGTAGATGTTCTATGAATACTATTAATTTCCCTGAAAACATCTAACAAAAGGTACTGTATGAAAAAAGAGCACTTCAATACAAAACTCATTTTTCCATGCCATATCCAAAGATCCTCATAGAAAATTAGAAACATCAACTACTGGAGTAACTGGTATCAGAGGAAATGGTGATTTTGTCTCGAGCATAAATATGTCTCTTTTGTCCATCCAGAAAAGTCTCACTATGTTAACTGCAATATAACTGATTCATGCTCTATGCAGGTTACCTTGGATCAAAACTCTTTCTGTAAATCTTGATCTCTGAACCATACACAACTTCTTCATCTCCTCTTCAATTGGACAATAAAAATAAAACAAAGCAGAAGACCTTGAATCCCATCAACTATTATTTTAATATAGTACTAAACCCAAAGCTTTTTAGAGTTTGTAAGCTAATAATACAGCAATTAAAACTATTTAGAATCAGTATTTTTAAAAGCTAATAAATTTAGTGTGGGTTTCCTAAATTCAAACACCTTCCTATTTTCCTCTTTTTTATACACAGAAGGCTGGCATCTTTATGTGGCATCTGTGTAATAGAAGTAAAAGCTGTTAATCATTTCAAATTGCTACTCCACTGTGTTACTGAAGAGTTATTAAATAAGAATATAATCTGCCTCGATGTAATAAGCAAAAAAAAGTTCCAATAAAAGTGTATTACCTCCAGTGACTCATCCTGTAATAGCGTAACCAGTTCTTTATGTATTGTATACACATCAGAATTTAAAAGCTTAGCAACCTAAAAAATGACAGTAAGATAGCAAGGTGAAACATTCCTTAGTTCTATGGCACAACACCACTTACTTACTTTACAGCAAGCATGAAGAGACACAGAAAAAATTGTTTAATATCAGCCTCCTAAAGTTGTGTACTTTCCAACTGATCACATTAAAAATATGCTTATATAAAGAACATCAGTCAAGAAACAAGTCTGTTATCTAAATATGACACATGCTTTTAGAATTAACTCTATTTCACATTTACCAAACATGTTTAAGGCTGCACTGCCAGGCTAGAAATCTCCTAGGGGAATATTCAAATGCTGTAAATTAGGAGAGTTGAGAGTCACCCTGCCATGAAATTTACAGAAGATAAAAGTAAAAATTTTCTTAGCCAGTGCTGGATTTTGAGCTTCCCCAACCTTTAATCTGAAGTTTTCATTCCTCACTTCTTTGGGTTTTTGACTGACTTATGTGATTAGTAAGTCTCATGTAAATTTTTAAAAAACACTAGCAGTCCATCTCCATGCTACTAAAAAGGTTTTATAGCACGCATAACACAAACTTGAGGAATGAGATTTTTTTGCCACAAGGAATATTTAGATGATGTTTTTTAATGTTTTTGTTAAGACAAGTGAAAATAAGAGCTTACTTCCAATCAAGATGAGGTTTTAAGAAAATGGCTACAAGGACTTTTATTTTTTGAAAAGTAATTGAAAAGTAATCCACCTAACAGGAAATGCCATAAATTACTCATTTCTGTCTGTCACATGGTTGCCTAGTTATGCTGTTAAAATTAAACCAACAAAAACTAAATGTACATTTAGACCAAGGTATAATTTTACAGGTTTTTTAAAATTATCTAAAATACTTTCCTTATATTCAGGCAGTACCTTAATAGTGTTATATAGCTAAAACAAAATATTATGAAGAACCAAATGCTGATTTTACAATTTCAACAATTATGCTGGATTATCATTCATTAAAACAAGGCACCAATAGGCAATGAGAACCAGAAATCCATACATCTTTCTTACAATGGTGGAAATAAAGCCATTTTTTCCTCTACTAGTAATTTAAATATTTTCAGCAAACTGCTCTAATTTACCAATTTCCGCAGCAACAAAATGGGATCAAAGCTGAGCTCAAGGACTGAAACACAAGGACTCTTAGTAAGAGAATATGAAAACATTGAAGATTTCCCTATATTGGTTTCTATATTTAGGAGAGTATATTTTAATTTCTGGAAATCACCCCATATAGATAATACTACCTATGCATTTATAAATTTTTAAAAATTTTATGAAAATAACAGAGTAGAACCTATATAAGCTGAAAAGAAATATAAGAATACATATGCCGTTACATCTGCATGAATTTCCAAGGAGTTTCATATTAAATTGAGCATTTCATTTGGATTTGTTCCACATAAATATTCCTCACATTCCACACCAGCAACCTACAGTTCTGAAGGTTTTCAGGCACAAAAAGGGCAAGTTCCTTTCTCCCATCTGTCTGTTTTCTAATACCCCTAAAAAACTTAAAATATTATAATTACTACATTTGTTTATGTTTGTGGTACTAGATCATTAAAAGTTTCTTTTAGCTTTTGCTCCTTACAATCTGACATAGCAGTAGTCACTTGTAGACAAATGTCACACAACTTACATAAAATAATGTGTGTATATGGGCTATATACAGAGGTTGGAAGGAACTGAACACCCTTGACAAACTAAGTAAGTTCAATACATTTTCTCCAGTCTTTTTATTTTGGTTGAACAGTCACAAATGCAAGCTTAAAGAAGAAAATAAAATAAACCCATGAGAGCAGTAACAAGGAACCATTGCAGACTTACTTCAAAGAAGCTTATGGCCATGGTATATCTGACAGGAACTTCGGGGTCATGACAAAGGCAGAAGAATATAGAATGAAGTTCTAAATTGAAGTTCTTTGGATCCACAAAAACAATCATGGCCTGTGGAAGGATAAAGTCCTTTTTTAACTACACAACTAAAGGATCACACTAACAGATTATCAGATGAACTTGAGAGATAACAGGTTGTTATTTTAAGGAGGAAGTGTGGAGGTTTTGTTGGCGTTGTTAAAACACAGGCACCAGACAAAATCCAGAGTTAAGAACTCAACTGTATTTATGTATTTTCCAAACATGCTGTAGGCTTTTTTTCTGAAGCTAAGGACTAAAACCATGAGATATAAAATGTCAGTTTTATAAATACTGTTAATGTTTCTGTACTCTAGCAAAAACTGTAACGGGATACTTCAAAAATGAAGAACATTTTAGCAAGCAGCAAAGCAAGAATCTGAATTTCAACATGATAGTGTTTGTACCTACTTTGGTTTTGCTCAAATAAACCAACAGATGTCTACCTACATTCAGTGTGCTTGCCTTTAAAAGGCAGAAGGAAAAATAGTTGCCTACTGGCTCTTGGTGCAAACATGTTTTCATTGAATACAAATGCAGAATGTGAAAATACAAAGTAGATTTACAGAAACATGACTAGTGTATTTAAGGACCTCACATAAAATTGAAAAGACTTTCTATACTCAGGCAGGAACATGACTAAAACATCAACCTAAGCATTCAGTTTCCATCTTCAACTCCCTGTAATGATGTGACACACAGTGAATGTGAAAGTGTAGATTCAAGTGGTTTGAAACTGGGGACTCTGTTTCACAAACATTTTCCCAAATCCTTTATGCTAAGAGTTTGGAGAAAAATTGTAGGAAATAGTAAGACCAGTAAACCCTTAGAATATCATTTCCTCTGTCAAAATTTGCCAATAATTTTCTGAGGCTCTTCAAAGAGTAGCATTTCCTGCTAATTCTTTTGGACAACCTCACTAAATGAAGGAGGAAAGCGTTAAAATCTAGCTAACAATAAACAATTTGGGAATAACTCTTCTGTCATTCATGTATTCCTATTTAGGGAACTATATGCATTATACAAATTAATATTAAACCTTAACTTAATATCACTTACTGGAAAATTGTAAGCACAGTTCTTCCTCACAGAAATATACTTCTTTTCCTGTTCCAGAGTTTGCAGATGTAGTTGATTATCATTGTGTCCATTTTCCTGCTGTAAACCCAGTGTGGAAAGCTTCTTATAAAATTCCAAAAACCGCAAGTGCTGTTCAGGGGTAAAAATGCCTCAAAAAAAGAAAAAAAAAAAACAAAACCAAACAAAACAACAAGCTTTCCTCATTACAAATGCTATTAATGATGTACCCAAAAAAATCTTATTTTAAAATCTATCAAATATCGTGATTTTATCCCTCCTTTCCCTCCCATCCCTATGAATCTAGCAGAGTATAATCAGTACACAAAAGTACTCAGAACAAACTGGAATGCAACTAGAAAGAAGAATTCAAAACTACAAGTGCATTATTAATAAGAGAATAATCAAGAAAAGGCTCAATTTTCTACTCCCGAGAGGGAGGAAAGCTATCAGTGATTGGTACCAAGCAGGCTGAAATGCTTAATTTTATTTTCTTTTTCAAATTCAACTAGTATCATCAGGCTGAGTACAATTAATAACTGTGACAAAGATTCAAGCTTTAATTAGAGAAGCAACATGTCAGTAGATCTTAAACAACAGGTTTTCAAAATGTGCAGAGTCAGATTTGCTTCATTCCAGTATTCAAAATCCTTAAGTACTAGTTGCTGAATTCCTTAATAAGTCAAATAATGGAATAGAAAAGAGCTGAAATGGTACTGATATTTAATAGTTGGAAAGGGAAAGGACAAGCCATATAATTACATAAGCCAGGTTACTTTCACAAGCTTGAAAAAATTGAAACAAAAAAAGAAATTAAAAAATCTACTACTAAATACCAACACCACCCTCCCTCCTTCCAAAAAAATAGCAGGAGACAACATGGCAAAAGGAAAACTTGTCAAGCTGATTCAATTTCCTTCTAGTCTGGGGTAACAGAACCTGCGAAACAAAAGAGGCAGTAAAGGTCCTGACTTCCACAACAAGGGAACGGGAATGAGTGATTAAGAACTACAGAGGTGCTCCAAAACTGCTTGGAAAAACAACTAAAGAAAGCTACCCATGGACTACTGACAAGACAGGCAACTGCATAAAGAAAGTCCTATCCTAGTTGTGGTACTATTCAGTATTTTCATTGATATTCTGGATGCGGGACAAGAGACTTTGCTTACTCAGTATTCTGAAAGCATCAACCAAGGACAGAGACTGCTTATTCTTCAGAGAGAGAGAGAGTTTAAAATGATCTTCAGTAACCAGACATATGGCCTGAACACTTCAGATTATTATTCCATTAGAACAGCAGTAAGGTTCCATGCTTAGCCTGATCTGCATCACCTGCACAAGGCCAGGAAAGACTAACTAGCTGCTAGATTTATTTTTATTAAAAAGAAATTTTCCATACTGAAAAAATGTGAACAGCAATATATCTGGCAAGACACATGAAGTAACCCTTTCACTTTGTTCAACTGTCCTAAGGCATAGCACTTTGTCAGACGGAATTCAGAGGTGAAGAAAGATCAGGAATTAGTCATTCAACCTAGAGAAAAGAAGACTGGAAAAACATGATAAATACAGGGTGGACCGTCCTAGCTCTCTGTTTTTGAAAATAACAGTTTGACACTGTGGAACAGCCATTTCAAGTAATTTATAGTGAAGCAACGGTCACTTTGATAGTCTCTAACATAATCATGGAGGTTCATTTTAAAGAGCTGTAGGAAAGATCAAAGGTATTAAGAGTCTAGGGGGAAATTATAATGTAAAGCCATGATTATGTGCTGCTCCTCCACAGATAATATATGGTGGGCAGAATTATCAAGGAAAGATGTGCTGTGCTCAAGTGAAAATCCAAGCACAAATTATGGGTATAAAAATTATGAGTTCAGATTCGGCCTCAGCTGCAGCTGGGGAATCCACATGCCAATAGGTCTCCTTTCTCCCCTGAAGTTCCTTACAGGCCACACTCTGCAGTGTGCATTAAAAGGAGATCAAGCACAGAAACAAACACACAAAGTTAACATCATAATGTTTTCAAAGATTTCTAGTTTCAAAAATTCAGTCATCCAAATCGCAAGCTCCAGAACACCCAAATAAATCAGTCAAACCAATAAAGATAAAACATCATGTTTCCATCTTTGGCCCTGTCTAAACAAAACAAAAACAAAAACAAACAATAAACAGATGGTCACCCTGAGAGGAAATTTCCAAAATCTAACTAACTACCATTTAATCTGATACACTCAAATCTGGATATTTTCCAAGGGGTTCAAATTCTCCAATCCTCCCTCATTTTTAAGATTTTAAAAAAGAAATTAAATCATACCATATAATCCATTACACAGTTTCCCTAAATGGAAAGATAAAGAAACTAGGATAGATTCATCTGCTTTGAAGGATTTTTCACAGAACGATTTCACTAATGGGAGAACAGTTTGACTCCGATCATCTGAAAAACAAAAGAAATTTTAAAATTAACCATTTGTCAACATTTTAAAAAGAGCACAGAGACTGAACTTCTGTAATAAATTAAGAAAAATTTC
Organism: Monarcha castaneiventris obscurior; assembly: GCA_026261815.1. Lineage (NCBI taxonomy): Eukaryota > Metazoa > Chordata > Aves > Passeriformes > Monarchidae > Monarcha > Monarcha castaneiventris. The sequence goes on from JAMPIT010000894.1 coordinate 15,194,956, forward strand.
ATTTAACAGTCTCCAGATTACTTCTGGCAGGCAGTCACTGGAAAGAGGTAGAGAGAATGATGAGCATGTTAATATAATATAGGTCCTAAATTTAATACCTCACTTGTTATGTTCGTTTGTTTGTTGTCAGTGAAAAGGCATCCCCCATGAAAGGATGAAGCATAGAATAAATAAACAGTCACTACCTTCTCCATTCACCAAGAATATAGAGACAGAAACAATACTGCAGTACTCCTACAATAAGATTTCCTACGATAGTAGGCACACAGGGAGATCAAGACTGAACATGACTGTGACAGTAAACAGAAAAATCTGGATATGCTGCAAGTTAATTTTTTAAACCTACTGAGAAGTGTTTCAAAATCTTTTGGCATACAATAAATTCAGAGAAACAAAATAATTAAGGATACAGGAAAGAAATCATTTAGAAACTAAAGCACTCTGCCTCCTTCTAAAATAAAGAAGCAAATGCTTAAAGAAATTTATATATTTTGACTTATTTTAAATAAAATCACTGTATGAAAATGTTTGAGTTTTAAACAGATTATTATTTTTTAATGGTAGATCAACAGCAAAATTCAGCAAATAATTTTGGCTGAACAGAGTTAGGTTGGCCTGAAGAAATATTTTAATATTGTGGGAGATAAAATCTAGGATGTAATTTTGGATCATCTACCTTCAAAAGTGTTCATTTTCTAGTTCAGCCATGAAAGCACACCCAATTTCTAGAAACACATTCCTTACAAACCTGTAAATAACCCTTGATTATTTTCTCTAAGCTTCTTACAGTAACTCAGAGCAGTAGTTACGGTGGGTGGGGGAGGAGGAGTGAAGACTGAAAGGTGCAAAGAGAGGCACAAACTTGATAGCATCAATCCAAAGGCTCAAGAATTACAAAATTAACCTAATGTCATACTTAATGATATCAACACTACCTGTCCGCTTACTGTATTCTCCCTAAAACTATATTATTTTTTCTTTTCCTTATCCACTTCTCTATATGGCGTAAATATTACCATATATTAGTAATTCATCACAAAGTTCCAGTACAGTACATTTTTGTTGAGCTAACACTTTGTATTCTGTGTATTGACAGCACTACATGAATGAATTAAATATTAGCAACACAATATTCCCATAATTTATACAGTAATTTTACTCATTCCATTTAGGCACATTACATTAGAAACTTGGAATATGATAACTGATTTCATGGACAACTAGTTCACCTCCCTTAAAACTTTCTGCATATCAAGCACTGCAAGACATGAAATAGAAGGAAATATAAAGGACAAAGCAATAAACAAAATAAAATCAGAAATGTCTGAATAATGAAGATGGAACAAAAAAGCATGTAAATACAATTATAAGATGCACTAGAGCACTAAGAACTGGGCTAGTAAGCCTAAATTAAATTCTTACCTGCATCAAACATATCAAGCAGGTTCACTAAGGTCTCAAAAGCTGCCAGGCGCACACTGCTGCCCTCATCTCTCGCCAGTTCCACTAACTCAGGAAGCACCACAGTTTTTGTTAGTTCTGTCCTGCAACGTGAAGCAAGCAGTCAAAAGAAAACTTACAATGAAACAGTCTTGCCACTGCAAAACAGAAATCTTCCTTGAAATACTCATTTAGATATTTTTTGGAAGTCAAGAAGGAAAAACTGACGAAGTTCTAAGGAAATTAAAATTAAAGAAAACCTCTGGTCAATCTCAGGACTTTTTTAATTTGTCAAGCAAACAAACATGCAAATTTAAAATGTGAAACTTCATCATTTAAAAAGCATTCAAATTAGCTCAAAATAAACTAGAGGAAATGTAGTCTGAAAAAACTCAAGGATTGCATCTATGTCACCAAGTCACTAAGAAAATTCTTATGATCAAATATGCTTAATATGATGTTCCAAAGCCAGAAATATATTAACTATGAGCCATGTTGGATTGAAGTGTCTGAAAATTTTATACATCAAAGATGAGCCTTCTTTACAGAGAGCATCTACTGCTCGGAGAAAATGTGATTTCCCAACTAGTCTGAACACTACCTTTTAGCCTTGGTTTAAAGTAGTAAAGTAGGTACTGACCTACTAATATACTGCTAATACTTGACTCTGGGATGCTGAAATAAAAATGCTCAAAATATCCCTTCCAATCAGACTAAAATAGTAACAGCTGCCCCTTTTGTGAGTCAATATAAACAATAATCCTTTCAAATCAGCATCAAAGTGATTTGCACCTTACAGAGTTTATTATTCCTACCAGCAAATCAAGAAGTACCTTAAACAGTATTCTTCCAAGCAAATGATTAAATATTCAAATAAAATTACAAAAAAATGGTAGATCATTTAGTGGCAATGACTAACTAACTAGTGAAAATAAGCATTGGGACTTTTGTCACATTATACCTTCAGCATTTACCTAAAGATTTGCTCATGTCTTTTTAGTTATTTCTTCATCTACCTACTATCTATTCATCCTCAACATGACACACTGGAATAGCTTCCATACTGAAAACACTGAATGTACACCATTTCTTATATTAAATCATATAAAGTATTGAGAAGGAATTAAGTAAACTCTTCAGAGAGAGAACAGTTTTTACAAATACATTAATGCTAAAAATAAAAGTTGGTGAGGAAAGAATCAAAGAAAAACACACAGGACAGACCACTAATTGATAACAAAGTATTTAGCCCTATCAAATGCACTATTCTAAGGCTGGGTAAATCACCAGTAATACTGTCATTTGCCACTGCATAATACCTATAATTTTTTAAAACTTTCAACTCCCAGGTAGAATAAATAAAATTTAGTTCATTTTAAAGACACTAAACAGAATTAAGAAAATTTCCTTTCCAGTATATTTTCTTATTAGTATAAGATATAGCCACCTTGTAACCACTGAAAACATTTTTTCATTCTTCTTTAACACTGCTTAGTATATGTTGAACTTAAACTGCATTTGGAGGAGTGAAGAAAATGAGAAAAAATGCACACTTTCAATTATTATTTTAACACCGGGCTGTTCATAAACCTATTTTTAATGTAAAATAAAACTGCTGAAAGCAAAGTCATGCAGATTCATACTAACTGTGAGTGCTTCCTAAAGGCTACCACCAAAATAATTTTCATAGCTGTAAGAAATATTCTCTAACTATATGCATATCCTAGGTAAGGGATACTTTACTCAGAATAACATATTTGTACTGTTTAAAAAAAAATTCTGTATTATGCATCACAAATCATTTTCAAAGCCAAATCCATATGCTTACTTCTCAGCTCTTGGCTACAGCACAGGTTGACTGAGAATGTTAAAGGAATCCATGCAAATGAAGACAATATCTCAAATTTAAGACACAGAAAAATTCCCATGTGATTGAGCAAGAACAAATGAGATAGATGAGAACAGAAAGCCTAAGAACGACCAGGGAAGAAAAGGGTAGGACTACATCCTAAATCAAAACATAGAAATAGGGGGAAGGGGGAAAGAAATTTAAAAAAAAAAAATTGCAAACGTTTCTTTGGATTTCCAATTTAGTGACATCAAAAATCTTCAAACTAATACAACAGACAGAACCATCTCTCCCTTCAAAACACAGTAGTTATGGAATAAAAACACCAGGCTACTCCCTGGAGGTAAAGAGAACCCTCTCTTTCTCACATCTCCCATTAAACAGAATTCAATTTTGTGATACATGAAGATGCATGAGACCCATGCACACAGTAAAAATAAATGCAAGTTCAAATTGTTCTGTAACTCAGTTTAGTAAAATGCCTGTTAAATTTCCAGTTTTACAAATACCAACAGTACTGACAAATAGTACCCTTCTTTAATCACAAGTTCTCTTATATTCAAAGACATTAAATATGGAAAATGTTTGAATGATTTATCATGCTAGCCTACATTTTGATATAAAAAAGAGTAAGTCCAAAAAAAAAATTAGCAACTTTACTGTGATAAATGTAATACGGTTTCAACATTATTCACATCCTCTTAACTTCTGCAGGACAAAGACCTTGCAGAAGAAGTGCCTAAAGCACATAGATTATTTTCTATGCAATAAAGAGAATTTTTTCTAGGAATCTAGAAATTTCTAACCTACATGACCTTACAAAAAAAAAAAAAAGACAAATTAAGTACATAACAGCAATGCCTAGCTCTTGCTGTGAATTCCCTATATCTCTATATTCCCTAAGCACATTGCTTCAGGAATTTCTGGTGGTTTAGTTTTGGGGGTTTTTGATGGTTTTGTTTTTTTTTTTTTAATAACTCAGAACCTAAACCACAATATAATTCTCCAAAAACAAACAAACAAAAAACACCACAAAAACCCCCCAACAACAACAACAACCAAAAAAAACCCAAAGAACCAGAAATCATTCCACAGCTACAGGAAAGTATCCTTTCCACAAACACCTGTACTATCATAACAAACTCAAGTACATACTTAATGGATCTTTCCAACTACACTTCAGTTTCAGCCTCATCCTTGAATTCGCTCATAGATTTACAATTTTAAAAGCCAGATGGACACTCGAGAACTAATCTATCTCTGCTGTCTAGCACTGGGTAGGGAACGTTTCTTGATAAATTTTCCAGTCTGTGAAAGAAGTTACTGGGTTTTTTTCCTCCTTGACAAAATACCAGGTAGACAGACCTTGAATTTTAAAATTTGTGTTCACTCAGAGACCAATCCTGTGTGTAATTAACATTTCCTTTTATTAAAACTCCAGACTTTTTCAATCTTATGCGTCAATATTGAAGGCCTTCAAGCTTCCAGTGAAAGTTGATACTGAGCTGAAATTTGCTTACAAAACCCATTTGGCATCCTTTCTCAAACACTGCACAGTAATTATTAAAACTGCTAATACTTGTCAGAATTTTTAAATAAGCCAAATACCACCAATGGGTAATTGAGATGATTTCAAGAAGCTACAGATGAACTAATTATTTACAAAAAACTGTTGGGTTTATGGTTCAGCAATTTTACTATAAAAGAGAAAGAAAAATCTAAAACTGGAAAAGAGACAACTGCGAACAGCCAATTCCTAAGAACACTTCTGTACACTCCAAATTCATTACTGAGTATGCATGAATTCAGCAATTTTAAAGGGAGTTTTTAAGTTACCATTTTAGAGAAATATTTTGCATTTAAGATCAGTTAGGAAAATTGTACTCACCCTATTCCTCGAGCTACATGTTCCAGTTGCCGACACATGCAAGTTCTAACTTCATATTCCACATCCTGGCACAGTGATTTTACCAATGGAAGGACCTCTCTTTTAATACTAAAAATGTGAACATTTTTTATTAATATATAGAACAAGAAATCCATTATATAAAATCCATTGAGTAGTACTGAACTTTACTCATATATTACTTGTTTATCCCATGTATTATTAATTTATCACACACAGTAAATTATTTTTCTGAAAATTAGCAATTAGAAAAGAATATCGTACATTGGATGCAAATGCATGCTACAAAGAAACAGGAAAAGGAATATTTACTGTCATTATCATTTGCTCATATTTAATCTATTATTTCTTACAAACCACAAAAATCATAGGTAGGCTACTGTAGTAGTAGAATACTGTCCTCATTTAATAGCCATCTTCAGCACAATTTCTAAACAGCCACTGAAAGAATACAAAGAATTATACAAATGGAACTGCAAATCCCAATTAAATGTCTGTAATACCTCATCTTTGACATGCAGGTATCACCCAAGACATAATTAGGAAGAAAGGAGTAGAAGAATTTAAGATTAAAAGCTTGAATGCTGCAATGCCTTCAGGCAAGTAGACCAAGTATTCATGTAAATCAATGGCAGATACAAAATAAAAATTTTGATTCCTATTTAAGTAAAAACACACACTACAACTTGGCAAAATCAGCCATTGTGTTTCCTTTCACTGTCCAAGATTCTGTCATGAGTATTCATAAAACATCTCTATAAAAATTATTCTGTTGTTGCAAAACTCAAGATAAATAATATGTAGACATAGACAAGCAAATTTTCAAGCCAGCTTGCACAGTCTCCATTCATTCCAGTGAAAATTAATTTTTAATTAATTTTTCTTATAGAAAAATTTAGCCTCAAGTTTCAAAAATTGTACAGTCTTGGAAGTTTGGCATTTTAGAATACTCTAAAGTAGGGGCTACATAAAAAAAAAGACTTTGTAACTTGGAACAGTGCAACAGAGGGAAGAAAAACTAATGTTCTACGACTAGGACAGGATATAAAATAACCTGGGAGAAACATCAAATACAAAGGTTTTAATTAGAGTATAAATTTTATGAGGAACAACTGTGCCATTCTGAAGAAGAAAGTGAAGATGTGCTTATGTATTGCCTACTCCTGGGGACAGATATATCTTCTGGGCCTGTACCAAGAGCCCTACTGAAAGGGGAATGAAAGTGTGTCCTGAATTTTAGTCAGTCTGCCACATTCTAAACCTGGGGACCCAGCTCTTTTTTCAGGCCTCTGAACTGAACTCAGAGCTCTCTACCAGATGAACAAGATGTCCCAGAAAATTCTCAGTTATCTTCTTAAAATGTAGTGGCTGTGCAGAAAAGGTGCTATTATGCGTTTACTGAAATGAGGGGATTCCTACTTCTGAACAGCAAGGAATCACCTTGAAGAAACACAACAAAAGAAAATACAACAATTATGTCTAGTAATTAACACTGCTATATGTTCATATAAGATTCCAAGTAATCCGTAAAGTCGCTTATTTTCATGAGAATGTAACATCAAATAAATAAATGCAAGTGCTATTCTGACAGAGTCCTAGAGATTTGGAATATAAAGATTTAGAAGGCTTTGGTAACATTCTCAAAAAATACGACTCTGCCATGTTCATTAACTTTTGAATGTCCAACAAGTATAGTCTAAACAGCAAGTGAAGATTTAGATAGTTTCCTTTCAGCTGCTTCTAGTTCTTCTTTATTAAAGAAAAATAACATAATCTAAAGAAATTTATTCCTTAATATCTTGCCATATGGTCCTGTTCTTCTTTTGTGTTATGCTGAATTCTTGCATTTTGCGGCAGATCAAAATCATTATTAGAGTGGACTTCCTCAGCATGACAGTTTCTGTGCATTTAGTAGCCCACACTGGATTTCTATTGTAATTCAAAGTCACATTGTGCCAATTGCCCAGATAGGAAACACATCTGATGAATTAGTCCTACTATCATAAGCCTGAGTAAACTGACCAAGGAATGCACCACACCAGTTGCTTTGGGCAGATGAGTTACTCAGATTTACCTTCATCATTGCCCCCTCTTCTGTCCAGACTCACAGACACTGAATCTAAGGGCTGGATAATATCAGGGAACAGCAGTAGTTCCTGATACATCTACATTTTAATTAGGGATAGGAAAGAAACTGATCTACATGCTAAATTTGGTTACATAATAAAAAGTTAGGAATAGAATTCTTCTGTTTATGACAAGAAACTCCAAGGAGAGGAAGCTGTGTTCTGTGTCTGTAAGTTCCAGAGAAATCCACTTTGTGGCTTATTTTCTAGTAAGAAAAACATTATGGAGGAATGGCACAAAAATGGTATCTATTCAAATCTGTGAAAGAGCAAACAAACTCAAGTTATAAAATGATGATCATTAGCAAGTCTGAACATGCTAGTTAAATAATGAAAGGGATCTGTAAAAAAAAAGCAATTCATTTTTACAATAAAGTCTATTCTTCTTGTAGTAATTTTTGTCCACTAACAAGTAAATACTGGTTTACACTGTGGAATGAAAATGTATTTACAGTCTACTTACATATGAGCTTCAAATTTGTTAGCTACTTTTCCCATAATTTTACAACTAACTAAGCGGGACTGAAGTGTTTGAGAAAGCTGTGCTTTGGAAACAAGTGGATTCAGGATCTACATGGAAAAAAAAAAAAAAGAAGAAATATGAGCAGAAAAATTGTGAGCATTAAATAAAGTATTCCTCTACTTAAAAAAAATCTAGAAAAACATATCCCAAATGTTATTAACCTTTTCACGGAATTAATCAGTACTAACAATAATGGCGCATATGCACATTAATAGTCCATTTTGTTTAAATGACATTTTTAAAATAGCACTGCAATTAGATTTTGGAGGTGACTAGAATCATTCCTATGTGCTTCGCCCAATCTAAGTTTTTACCCTTTAGAAGTTTATTTTTTAAACAGTTCTGGACTTTACTCTTATTTTAATGGGAAATTTTATACCACACAAACAATCATATTTAAATCTCCATATTGTATTAAATTATAAACACAGTAAATATGCCTGTTGAAAAGCTTTCAAACTCAAAAAAACCACGAATACTTAAAAGTGAATAAATTAGCTGACTAAAGAGGACTGGCATTATAACTTAGTGACAGATTCTATTCTTCCTTCTTGAGCTACACAGTGAAAAATTAAGAGTATTTGCAGTGCATTAGGGTTTTGGTTCATCAAGAGCAACTGAAATACACTAGGGAATGGATCTCCAGAATTCAGTTCCATTTAGCAGACATAGCAGGCTGGAATTTTAGTCCAGTAGCAAACAAAATGTAGTTTCTTCATGAAGACACGAAGTGAGACACTATCCTGTAAACCAAAACAGACTGCAGGAAAACATGTTACTGAGAATACAAGGTGCAGTGGAAGTGGTACAGTGGAGTGTAAATGCGTGTTGACTTTATTTGCTGAAGAACACTACTTTTTTTTAAGGTGACTTCCTGTCTTGCCTTTTTGCACAGTGTGTTCCACAACCATTACCATTCTCACAGGTACAGAACTGCCACAAATCTGACTGAGGTGAATAAAACTTGCAGGGAAATACAATCTCACAATCTTAATATTATTTTTTGTTAGCGTGAGAGATTATTATTACCTCATGTCTGACAGTTTCTTTTGGTAAAGCTTCTATTACAGCAAGAAGAGTTTCTAGCCATGCATTGCTGACACCTGTTTAAGAGAAATGAGTTATACGTGATATGTTATATTGTACATACGATGACTAAACCAAAACATACATCAGTTTTACAAAATTTTCTCTTTTTACACGTCTTCAAGGAGCTATGTACCTGAAATCCACTAAATATTCAAGACTTCAAAATAAGAAGTAGGATAGGTAAGAAGCAAAGTCTACCCCCATTTGTTTTCCCTTTGCAATTCCTATATAAAATTAATTATTACTCTGATTGCTTTATAAAACTAATTTCCCTCATTTAGAAGCATATTCTTTTCTTAGCCCACTGAAATTTTCTAATTTCAAAACAGGCCTTTTTTTTCCTTTGTATTCTAAAATTAGTGTCAAAGAAATTAAGAAAAGATAGTCAACACAGAAGAATTGTCAACCTCCCTCCATTTTCTCAGCCACAAATGTTGGCACTTCAGGAGAAGCTCAGACTCAGAAACAACTTTGGGATTTAATCCTTCAGACAACGTGAGAGGTTTTTTTTGCTTCAATGCAAATTACATTTAAATGTCAATATGAAAGTGGTCATTATGCAAAAATCTTTTTATTCATGCCAGCCTAGATACAAAGTGACAGTGATTGCACTCACTGTTGACACGGTATTGTAGGATCACTAAAGAAACAAAGCATGTAGAAGTCATAAGTCATCAGTCATCAGAGTAGCTGTACAGCTCTGACCTGCATCTCTGTGTTCCACGTTCTGGAGAATGATGTGTAGGAAGGAGTGGGAGTATGTATGAATGGACACTGACTCCTCTTGCAGAACAGTCAAAAAAGAAACAGCAGCTGTTAACTGCATTTCCACTCCTGCAACATGCAGAACCTCCTGTATAATTACAAATTATAACAATTTAGAGAGTGAGGCAGAAATTTACTGAAAGAACATCCAAATTTTTACACTCACTTTTAGAATTAATATGCAACAACGTGGGTAAACTATAAAATTCGCTGTAAAATTATTTTCTCTTAACAGCAATTTATTGCAGACGTTAAATTGTCTTATGATATAGACTGAATCTTCTAAGAAAAAAAAAGTTAGTTATAATATTGTCTGCTCCTAAGTTTCATCAATGCATATGTGTGGATTTTTCCACTCTACCAAATGAGAGGTAAAAACAGACTGGCCAACACTTGCACTTCTGCTGTTTACACACATGAATTAAAAAGAAGTATTTCATTCATTCATTCATTCAGTGAGAGATACTAAAATAGCAGAAGGCAATTTAAATTTCATCCCTTGACTAACATGAAATGCCAATGAAAAGTACATAAATATAGTCTTAAGAATAAAGCAAGATATACCAGAATATTTATCTACCTAACTAAACATTTAGTAGTTCTGAGCTCTGACACACAAGAAAGTCATTAATTAGGTTGTCTTTAAAATCATAAATTCAAAAGTTAAAAAAAGTTAATATGTTGAAATTAAACGAAATATTATTTTTTTTATTTAAAAAAGGCAATTTAAATTTTAAATTTCAGATTTATGCACAGACCTTGCAGGATGCAATCTATGACATAGCATCCATTATAAGTATTAGTAACTGCAAATATCTATCAACTAAGTGAACATTCCATTTGTTTACTTTTCTAAATGCATCTCTCTATTTCATGAGAAAATAAAAAGTTCATTATTCTACTACTAAAGCATTACACTCATTTTACAAGTGATTCCAAATTCAGTAAGAGTTTAAAGCCTGTATTTCCTAATTAGCACTTTATATATGTGGTTTTGTTTCTTTTTTGAAGTGCTTGAGATGAACAGTGTTTTCTCAGGTCACTCACCAAAAATCAAAAATAAGCCTGGATCAGATTAAAAAAAATTCATTTTGCAGCTAAGTGCATGGTTGCTTATGGATTGGACAGGTGCACTCTTCACTGGGTTACAAACTGGCTGGATGGTCAGGTCCAGAGTATTGGTGAATGGAATTACATCCAGTTGGCAGCCAGTCACAAGTGGGTGTCCCCAGGGCTTAGTGTTGGGGCCAGTCCTGTTTAATATCTTAATTAATATCAAGGCCAAGGCCAATGGTCTGAGGTTCAACAAAGGCAAGCACCAGGTCCTACACTTGGGTCATACAAACCCCATGCAGTGCTACAGGCTGGGGGCAGTGGCTGGAAAGTGGCTTTCTTCACTGGAAGGGTGGTCAGGCATTGGAACAGGCTGCCAGGGACACGGTGGAACCACCATTCCTGGAAGTGTTCGAAAGGCATGTGGATATGGAACTTAGGGACATGGCAAAAATGGTGGTGCTGGGTAAACAATTGGACTTGATAATCTTAGGACTTCTCCAACTTTAATGATTCTATGACTCTAAGTATTGTATTTCAGAGGAATTTTGCTGAGAAAATAGTTTGTAGAGAACATCCGAGAAATTACTATTTGACTTGGTAAAAACCAAGAAGGTTTCATTCTACAAATGTCAAACAATTTGTATGTGCAAATGTACAATTACTAGTTTATCTTAGTTCAAGGAGAACCACAACTTATCTCTCAAGTCCTCAGTTTACAGCCATGTTTCTTTCTAAAAGGATTCTCTGTGTCCTTGCCCCCACAAATGAAAAAAAGAAACAGCACTGCGCTGCTTTCCAACAAAATAATCACATTCAATAGCCATGGAAACTGCCTTCTTATGTCCACAAACTATCTCTGTCCTTGTTCCTCCACTGCTATTACAGCCACAGCCAAGAAAGAATAAGGACACCTACCAATTTTGTATTTTGAATATTTCTGGGATCAGAATACCCATCCATACTGTTCTGGGATTCTGGCTTATGCTTGTTCAAGAAAACATCCCCAAGAGAATCAAAAGCACTGTCTTCAGACTGTAGATGCTAACACAGCAGTGCACACCAGAAAATTATGGAGCAGTGCCAGGTTAACAGTTGGACTTGATAAATTTAAAGGTCTTTTCCAACCTAAATAATTCTGTGATTCTATGAATTCAGTTTTCTGTACATATTCACTTTGTACTCAATACAAACAGGGTTACTTACCAACAAACAAAGTTTCCAAATAGTCTCCTCCACTGATCCACATAACTCTGGATAGTCATGTGTGAGAACACATTCTCTGGATGTGCCTCCTCATGGACCTCGGGAGACATTGAAATATAAATTTCTAGACTGCTTACACACCTGCCTGCACTGATGTTTACACTCAGAACTATACAGTTCCGCATTTGGAAATGTATGGGTCTCCTCTTTACCTTTTCATACAACCCAAGCTGAGTAATTTAAATTTAGTTAATTTAAATTAGATTAATTTAGATTGATTTATTTAGAAAGTAATATATTTTTCTATACATGGATACTCCACAAATTTTCACTCCAGACTAAAAAAGCTCTCCCTATCTTATTCAGACAAGCATATTTAATGGAATTTAAGGGCATTAGCATGCTCTTAACTATTTTAATGTCTACAAGTTAAACTCAGGCATCAAAACTTAAAATTTAGAAAGCCTGGTTTATTCCATTAATTGGAAAAAAGAAAATTCATCTCTAGTTTAAATGCACATTTTGTCCTGCAACAACAGAATTCTCTTAAAAGAATGCTGCAAGCAGAGACATAGTCATATCATTTTAGTAATTACACTGATAATGATAGAAATTTTTATTTAAGACTCAAAGACACAGAAATAATGGAGATTACAGAAGCTCAAAAATACAATGAGAACAGACCTTAAAATTAATGTTAGGTATGAGGAAGGATGAAAACCACCTTCATCTTAATTATAAAATCAGCTGTGGAAAAGAAAACCTTTCAAGAGGAGGCTGATATATTAGGAAAATAAGTAACTTGGAAAATGAATTTGGAACTAATCAGACAACACTGAATAAAGCTTGATGTATACACAACAACAAGAATAAGCATAGTTTGCTGCAATCACAGCATTTGGAAAAATGTCTTATTAGTCAATCAGATAGACACCTGCAATCTCCCTCTCTCACTTTTGGTTGCAGAGCCCACAAATGGAAAGCAGGAAAAATACTATTAACATCATTTGAAAAGAGACATTTTGTGCGCAAAGAGAAATGCTGGTAAGGATGTCTAAGCTTTCTCTAAATCTGCATTTCAATGACTTCCAAGGTTCATGAGGAGGTGCATGCAGAAATCCAGAGTGGGGTTCTCTATGCAAAAGAACACATACAAGGATACAATTTCATTTTAACTGCAGAACTTAAAAAAAATTCCTAATCCCATTCCTACATTAACATCTAAATTATATACCATGTGTTTGTTTAAAAAGCATAACCAAAATGCTGACAATTCAATAATTACTTGCATATGTCACATTTATTGATGCATTGATTTTGCTCATCTCAGACCTAAAACACTTATGTTAAATATATAGAGGCTTTGATGTAATTTTAATTTAATTAGATTTCACAGAATGATAAGCAATTTGCATACACCCATTTCTACATTTCTAGAAGTAACCAGTTTTATCAATTTTTCACAAATAAAATACAAATTTGCAATATATTCAGACTGAATATTCCTTGAATTTATTTCTTTCTTCATCTGCTTTACCCTCAGCTCTAATAAAAACATTATTTTTGCTTTGGGTGTCTCCAAGTATGCTAAATAAATTCACTGGTTTCCTTATGCAATCATATGGTGACAATACTTTCAAATAAACAGCCCTCTGAAACTACTACACAATTCATCTTTCATATGCCAATTTGATTTCACAAATGATTACTCCCAGCCTAAAGAAGTAGAACCAAGTGCAGTAATTTAAATCAGCTTATTTCCCTGCAACGGCAGATTACATTTGCAAGACTCTAATCACAGTTGAGTTCAATTATGCCTTTACAGACTATGAAAGTTTCCATTTAATGGATGGTCAGGATGACTCCTCCAATAAAAACAATGTTAAGAAAAAAAAATAGGTCAAGTTAATGATGCCAAATACTGCTTTGCAGTTAAAAGTGCAGTGCACATGGCTACAACTGAACTTTACTTCTGTTACAGATAAATAATATTAGATAACAGAACACCATTGAAGAATTGGCTTTGTAAGAGCAGTGCCACAGAAAGGAACTTAATTCATATATACTCTACAAAGTTTCAGTTTATAAAGCTTAAACGTGAAAGAAACACTTGGATTTAGACTGACCTCATTATATTTTACATTTTTACCTGTCTCTGGAGCCCATTAACTTAGGTTTCATTTAATTTACCATCTAGGAAGGCATCCAGTTTGGGTTTAGATGACACTGTAAGATGAAAACCACACTACTTTTCTCAGTAATTTGCTCAAAGATTGATTGCATTTTTATTAAAGTTGTCTGCTTCACTTCAAATATTGCTATCTTCAATTCCTAATGCTTCTTCCTTCATATACTGTTTTCAGTTCAATGTCTTCAATATTATACAGGAAGATACTTTTACAAAATAACAAAGTACAGCCTGATCTAAGATCACATTAAGATCCAACTCCCACTGTACAAATACTTTCCAGGCTTTAGGCCCTATTCATGCAAATGATCATACTTTCTAATATTTTCTTCATCCCTATATAAAAAAACTTAAAACTAGAATCAAAAACCGTATTCCCATACTAGACTTTTTACTGAAGACAGGCCAAGACCAGCACTTCTCTACAGCCTGAAAAATAAGGGTAGAAAATCCCCAGTGTTTCTTATTCCTCCTTAATTTCAGGAAGAATTCTGCTCTCAAAGTAGAAAACCAGAGGCAAAAATGGATTCAGTATAAGCATAAAAAAACCAAACCAACTATTCTTGAAGCCAGTAGGTTGGTAGAAAGACTGCATTACGTATGTCAGAATAATGTAGCAGTAATTTGGTGTAAGTTGAAGTTTCCAACTTGCAACTTCAAGTCATTCTTCTCAAAGCACTTTTACACTCATACATATTTAAGCAAAATGCCTATTGACCTGCATCTTATAGCACAGAATGTAACTAGAAGCACTTTTAACATTTTCTAAACAATCTGTCAGCCTATACCAGTCCTTAGTCCTGAGGAGAGCTATTTCTTGACCATTTGCTGAACCTAAATAATTCAACGAAAGTTGGAACAGCTCCTCTTAAGAAACAGAAGTCTCCTGAAATCACAGATGTTTCAAGAGATAATATGAAGTTGAGAGGTGATGTCTGATATTCACAGAATGCTTGAGGCTGAAAGGGTCTTCTTGAGATCATATTGTCCAATCCCCCTGCTCAAGCAGGACCAGTTACAGCTGGACATGCCCAGACTGCTTTTGAATGCCTCCAAGGAGGGAGACAATAACAACTATGGGCAACTTGCACCACTGCTCAGTCACCCTCAGAGTGAAAAATTGATTCCTGATGTTGTGTTTCTGTTTGTGTGCACCTCAACGACAGTTGCAGTCCTGTCACTGCAAAGACCCTGTCTCTGTCTTTGCTTTGTCAGGTATTTGTATATGTTGATAAAGCCCTCTCCAACCCTCTTCTTCTGCAGGGGGCCAATGGATCTTTAGCATTACTAAGTTTTGCATTTGCATTTGTGATTTAGTTTGTTCTTATTTGGCAAAGGCTGCTCCTTAATCGAACTTGTACATTTCTTCTGGGCAAGGGCTCCTATCTGGGACAGAGTGGAAATACAGAGACATGTATCTTCTCCACCATCACAGAATCACAGAATAGTTTGGGCTGGAAGGGACCTTTAAAAGTCAGCTATTCCACCCCCACAGCAATGAGCAGGGACACATTCCGCTAGACCAGGTTGCTCAGAACCACATCCAGTATGACCTTGAACACTTCCAGAGATGGGGCATCCACAACTTCTCTGGGTAATCTGTTCCAGTGTTTTACCATCCTCATGTTAAAAAATTTCTTCCTTATGTCTAGTCTGAATCTATCCTTCTTTAGTTTAACCCCAGTGCCCCTTGTCATATCTCAAAAGGCATTGTCAAAAAGCTTGTCCTCATCTTTCTTATAAGCCCCCTTTTAAGTATTGAAAAGTCACAACAAGGTATACCCAGAGCCTTCTCTTTTCCAGGTTAAACAACACAAATATGCTTTATACAAACTTATCTCTATATAAAATTACTGTATAACATTCCATGGTCAGTATGCATCTATTACAACTAGAAGTGACTTACACAGACAGCTAAAAGCAAACTATACTCTTCTGGACAGCAATATGAAAATCTTAATGTCTGGATGAAAGGAGATTGAGAACATCAGAATGAACCATTATGACTGGATGGTCCTCAAAGAGAATTCTCAGAAAGCTGTCAAAACACTGGTAAATCTTTACAACATATAGGTAGTATTAATTCTGCCTTTTTATTTTTCCCTGTTGTAACAATTTAAAAAATATATATAATACCTCTAATATTTTGTAAATTCAGGGAATTAATGTGGACGCCTACTGGACATACACCTCCTGGAGACTAAGTTTGCAATAGAAGTGGGATTTTTTTCCTTTGTTAAAATACTTAAACCGGTAGAATAAGATACATTCAAACATCAATACACAAAACTTACTCTGATTTTTGGTAAAACTCGACGAAGTGTTTCTGCAGGATTCTGTCGCATCAGGACTGGAAGATTTGCCACCACACTTGTTCCTTGGATATCCTGACCAGAACTTACAAAAAACATAAACATACAATACATTACTCATGATGATGATTACAAGCTCTCAGCTTGCATTAAAAAAAAAGCCAAAACAAAACCAACAAGAATAAACATACACTACTCAGTTTTTGTGTGTAAGTAAAGAGATGCATTGTTTTTCTATAGTATGTGGCAGAAGACGTAATTTAAAAATATCAACCTATCAAGCTATTATATAACATTTCCTACATGGAATGCTTTAATTTTTAGTGTAGCTTTGCATAAAAATATGAAACTTTTGAAAGATCTTTCAAAACCAGGTCATCCAGGCAGTGGTTTCATGGAATCTTTCGTATTAAAGCAATACAAGGCATAAACCATAGGAAGAGGGCAAATAGAAGATATACATGAAAACTACATGCAATGTACAACATTTTAACAGAAATCTACTGTTATTTCCTTTTTGCAAGGAAAGCAGTCAGATGTATAGTCATATGCACACAAACATGATCAAGAAAGGATGCAAAAACTTGGTTAAATTACAGATCTTTTACCTTTCTCCTCATTCTGTCTCTCTCAATGGTATCCCACAATTGAAAAAGGAAACGGAAAAAAAAGCAGTATGGGAAGGAAATGGCAGTCAGCAATGAAAAAAAGTATGAGGTGAAAACAAAAATTACTCAAATGGATAAACTCCTAGAATAGAATCAGAAAGCAAGAGGGTCTGGATGCCAACATTAAAGCTAAAACTAAACATCAACACATCCTTTTTCTTTGGCAAGGCATGCATATCTTTGTGTTATCCAGTAGTAATGCAAAAAGCCAAGGTAACTTGGAGAAGCTATTTAATTAAAATTTTAGTCATTTTGTATCAAGATGGAAGAAACCCTAACTGCTAAAAAATGCAAACAAAATGTAAAGAAAAGGGAAGCATTTCCCTTTAAACCAGAAATTCTTAGTAACTGGCTTACTGCCAATTAAGAATGTGAAGCAGGAGGCATTTCAACACCTACACAGTCTGTAATTTTCCAACTGCAGAAGATTTTTCTTCTATTTCTACCAGAAGAGCTGCAACATAGATTTTCTTTAAATATTGAAGACTTCAGAATTATTGCGAATTATTGCTAAGTGCTTGGATGCACACATTTTTGTACCAATAAACAAATTAAAATAAATGCTAAATCTTTTCTTCAGAGTCACAGTAAGCTCAGTGTTATGAAGGCACTATTCCTCTATTAAGAGTGCTAAGTGTAGAAGAACACAACAGAGCCCTATACTTAGAAGCAATTTAGCTCAACCTCTTTTGTGCTAGCTAAATCCACATACCATTTCAATATAAAACTTCAGGATTCATCTTCTGAGTTCATCCTACAGGAGATCCCAGTGACTTTACAAGGCTGGGAATCCTCATGCAGGGAGGGAAGCTCTCATGGGCCAACACTCCTGTCCTAATATTTCCTTCCTCTGCGACAGCAGCTGCTTGCAGCTGGCCAGTGGTACCAGACCTGGTCTAACTGCAACACCCATTGCAAAGTACTTTTCAAACACTTCTCAAGCACAAGCACAGCACTAAGCCTCTCCCTCTAGCCCCTGCATTTGGTTTTACTTGTTTCTTCTACCATCATAAAATGAAGTCCACATAATATTTGGGATGCCTTGAGACTGAAACAAATCCTCCTAGAAGACAGAAGAACATATGAAGGACAGAAAAGTGCCTGGGAGTAGTCAGCCTGAATTTTTGCAGGGGAAATCAATCCTGACCAGCCAACTTGACAACATGATGACTGGCTAAGATGGTCAAAGTTGCTTAACTTATTTTAGCAAGGCTGTTGATATTGTTTCCCATTATATCTCCATAGATAAACGGATGAAGTACAAGCTGGACAAATGGAAAGTGATGTGGACTGAAAACTGAGCAAACTATTGAGCCTAAAGGGCTGTGGCAAGGAAGCCAGCCACAGGTGGTTTACCTCATGGTTTACCTTAAGGGGGCAACAGTTTAAAGGTTTCATTAATGGCCTGGGTGAGGGGACGAGGCAGACTCTCAGTATGCAGATGGCACAAAACCAGGAGGAGGGAATGACAGACCAGGAGACTCTGGTGAGTCAACAAGTTGGAGAAACAAACCAACAGGGTTCTTACGAAGTTCAGGAGCAGGAAATGCAAGTTCTGTAGCTGTGGCAGAACAGCCCCATACACCAGCAGAGGCTGGGGGCCAGCCAACTGAGAAATAACTTGGCAGGAAAAAACCTGGAGGTCCCAGTGGAGACAAAGCTGACCAGGAGCCAACAATGCATTCTTGCAGGAAAAGCAGCTGATGGCATCCTGGGCTGCACTCAAGAGTATCTCCAGCAGCTCAAGGGAGGTGCTTATTCTTCTCTATTCAACACAAGAATCTCACAGACAGGCAGCAGTGAGTTCATCGCAGTATTTGAGCAGATGCTTAGACAACAGGGATTTTTAATCTTTGAGAAGATTTTTAATCTCTGAGAAGAGAAAGTTTGGGGGCCTTATCTGACATGCATAAACGCTTGATTTGAGACAGTAAAGAAGACATAGGCAGACTCTTCCCAGCAGTGCCCAGTGACAGGATGCAAAGCAATGGGAAGAAATTCAACACACAGGAAATGCAACTTTAAAAAACCCACAAATTCTTCTATGTCATTGTTCAAATATTGGAATGAGTTGCCCACACAAGTGGTGCAGCCTTCATCTGTAGGATTCGAAATCCTGAGTTCAGGACAAGACTGAATATATTGCTCTAATTGACACTACTTTGAGCAGGGAGGTGACTAGTTGACCTCCAGAGGTCCCTTCCCACAACTATACTTTGATTATGTTCAGGGTAGGTGTTGCCAATTTTGCAAACTTTCGTGAAGCTCAGGGAAGACAAGATTTCTTACATTAATATTTAAAGCATTTTTAAAGACAGATTCTACAAGATAAGAACAAAGAAAATTTAAGAAGTCCCTGGGTACTCAATTAGAAACATTTGTATCTGGAAATGGATGGAAGGACTACAGCTCCTTCTACAGCATGAAAAACGAAGATTAGTCACTGAATGTACTACAAGACAACATTACCACAAAGGCTTTTGAAAAAGAGAAGAGATTTACATCTCTCTCCTTCATTCACACTAGCCTACAAAACACCACTACAGGAGCAGAATACAGTATTGTAAAGAAGACTAAGGTAAAATGTTTACCCAAGCTCTGACTGAGGCTCTGTTTGTGAAGAGGCTTTTCTTTCACACTGTGGCTAAGTGTACTACTTCAACAAAAATGATTTGTTAAACAGCCATTGTTGAATCAACCACTGAAGTCTGTGCTCTGTGTAAACAGAGGTTCTGATGAATGGCTGCAGGGAATTACAGTGTTAACACCCCTTAAGTGACATTGTTTTCAGTGCAAGATTCTATAATGTTCTATGTAAGTCTAAATCTGAATTTGTTGAAGACAGAAGTAAAACTTTAGCAAATTCAATGAGCGATGGATTAAAATAGCAATATTTAAAAAAAATTAATTAAGTATTCAGTGACTAATTGGGTATTAGGAAAATGAAATTCACAAACACTCAAACTTGAAAAAGGGTGTCCAAAGGTTGTGGGAATCTTAGAAGACATTCATAGATCATCTGGGTAATGTCCTGAGCAACATGATCTAACATCAAATGACATCAGAGTTGAAAGTTGACTCTGCTTTAAGTAGGGCATTGGACCAAATGACTTCCGGGGTCGCCAACCACCTAAACTGTTCTGTGACTGGAATTCATAAATCCTAGACTTAATTTCCTATTTGTATAAAAGCTCAGTATCTGACAGGATTTAGCCTATTCAGAATGATTCAATTTCAATTCTCCCTCCAGGATTTCTGTTCTCCTGTACAATCTACTGTTGCCAAGGCAAACTAGAAATCCAGATAAGTATTTCTGTCAATAATATAAAAGTGTGTGGCCCATAAAACTTCCTTTGAGAAACACCTTTAGTTTATTGTGAAGATTTTTACATGGCAATCTTTCCTATGCAGATGGGTAGACACAGATTTAAAATCTATTGCACTGCTTTCTAGGTGCTGCTCTTGCTCATAAATAGTAACACTTTTACAAGGGTTTTGGGGTTTTTTTTTTTTTTTTAGTTTTTTCTTTGATTGAATAATTTTAGGCTTTTAGTAAAAAAAGGGGGGAAATCTAGAAATTAGAAAAATGTCTTGAAGTCACAAGTACTGATGTGTCATTTTATGACTAGTTTTCATTTTATTTTAAAGTGAATACTCCCTTGATAAAATACAATCTAGTATTTTCTGTAAAAGTACAACCCTTTCTTTAGACTGGTGTAAAGCAATAGCTCTCATTTCATGTGAGGTATGCTTACATTTCAATTATACTTCTTTAAACATAAATTATGCAACAGGAACGTCTGAACATCTATTTGACATTTATTGTAACAAGTATATTATAAACAGACTCAGTCCCATGGAAAGATCTGTCATTTTGTTAAAGTAACTTCCTTTAAGAGCCTCAGTTGAACAAAGACGGAGAATTGTGAGCAATATAATTATTAGCACAGTCTTGAACCTATATATTACAAGGAAGTAAACCTGCAGAAAATCCAGAGTAAATTAAGAGAAGAGACTTTAAGAGACTTCTTTAAGAGAAAAAACTTTATTTTTAGGCTTCTATAACTTTGCTGAAAATAAGACAGAATAAAATTAATCTGAAAATTTAACTCCATAATAATGTCAATTTTCAAGTCAGAAGCCCTAATAATATCATAGGTTGAACATCTCCTTGCAATTGACATTATAGTCCTTTCCTAGTAAAATCTAATTTTCAAAACCACTCTCTCATTTTCATCTTCTACTTAAGATATATGTGCCCATGATCATATTAGAGCACGCCTGAATAAAATCTACATGGTCTATAGTAATCTGATAATCTGATTTTAGTATATATCTGAATTTGTACCATTACACGTGAAACTGCTACTGAACCGAAACCCCAGATTTAGCTGCACAGTAGTTTTGTATTCATAGTAACCTTGTTTACCAGGACAGGTTTGGTCAACTGAAGTCTCTTAATGCTGTTTCCTTGCTGAACATCTGTCAAAGAGAGAAAGGAGAATGTCTAACTCATACAGATATCCCTTTCTGTTCCTGAACCAAAACAAAACATTATAATGACACAATAATGTCTTTCTTCCTAATATCATCAGTTTCTGTGAGTTTATACATTAATTAATATGAGTAAACATTGAGCTTTTCTCCCTTGAATTTCAAGAAAAGTTTCCAGAATGGAAAGAGTGCCTCGAAGGAACACATTTTTCCTCTCGAATATTACCCCAGTATCAACATTACAATCTCCTAGAAGATAAATGTTTCTTCTTCCTTAGAGGGCTTATAACACATAGTGCATTTTGTATGGTTTCTGGGTAGAATTCATTTTGGCATTTTTTATTTTGAGTCTGAAAAGTAAAGCCAGTCTTTTTACTTCAAGATCAAAATAATGCCATTTCCCATTCCTAAATGATATAGCAAAAATGAACTAGGAGCTGGTATTATCTTTCATTCTGCCAGTCCTCATTCACTGACCCAGAATTTATAATTTTCACATTCAACAAGATTTGTCATGTTCACAGCATGCATTATGTGCTATAAGAAGTCCTCTGAAAAAGTACAAGGCCTGTAATTTTTCTATGCTGAAAGTGAAAAAAAGAAGAAAATCACAGATGCTAACCAAATTCTAGAAGGATAAATTACTTCTGTTGACCTAAATTTCTCTTATAGTCTAATTTAGACACAGGATCTCTTTTCATTCTCAAGTCTTTTTTTTTTTTCTATCAGTATATTTCATGCACACAGAGAGGAAAACTTTAAATGACCTAGTAAGTACTAAAATCTACTTAAAGTCGTCTTCAGCTTGTCCATCTTACCTGTGTGGGGTATTATAAACAACTGATCCCGAAGCTCCCACTTTATTACTCTGTGTATTTCTATCATGCCTTCTCAACCTTTCTGACTTTAGCATATTCCATCGTGTATCAATTCCATACTGTTTTTTTTCATAGCAGCTCTAATCTAATAGTCATGGAAGTTGATGAGAATTTCTAAAAAATAGAAAGCTGTAGCTGTACATTGCAATCTCTCCTTTCTTAAACTGACTCACAGGTCTAAAAAATAGTTTATTTTTTCAAGATTTATTGACAGCTCTAACAGAAGCTGCCCCTTCACCTCAACCCTTGCTATCAGTCTCTTCAATCATTTAAAAACAAATTATGCTATGCTAAATCCACTTGCAATTCCTCAGCATGCTATTAAGAAAAGCACATTAAAGGGTAGGAAAGAAACTATTAACTGGTCTTTTTGCCTATATCTCCCTGGTTTGATAAAAAAGACCTTTCTGTATATGCAAGAGTTGAAGACCATGGTAAAAGCCTGAAGTAACCCTAGCCTATTAAGAATTAAAGTACAAGTAAGAACATCTCACCCGTCTTTCAAAAAATTCAAACTTTTTAAAATAGGTTTATAAGCCCTGCAACAATAAAATCTTACTAACAGTAAAACACAGACAAATAGTAAATAAAACATACTTTGTACATGAGTTGATCAGTCCTTTTCAAAATCACAGAGACTGGATCAAAAGAAAATGCAAATGTAGAAGATCCATAGAGACACTATAAATAACGCTGAGTACAGAGTGAAAGTACAGGGTATGAGTACAGTGACTGAATGAAAGGCCACAAGGAAAATAAAAATAAAAAAGGGTAAAGAGAGGGTTTGAAGCTTTTGATCACAGCATTTTCCCTCATATGCAAGAGAAACATACCTAGATATCATAGATATATTTTATGTATACATATATATATATATATATATATATATATATAGTAAGTAGATAGGTATCATATCTAATAATACAAGCTAAGCTTATGTTCTAATTTTAAAAATACAGGAGTAAAATTGTGAGCACCAAAAAATACATCTGATATTTTAGAAACAATCTGAACTTTTAGCTGTAGAAGCAGTTTTATTCTCAGCCAAGGAAATCTAACTGTGGGCTCAGAATGACTTCCAACAGTTCATATTAAATTTCTATCAAATTACTGCTGTTACACTCA
Organism: Monarcha castaneiventris obscurior; assembly: GCA_026261815.1. Classification (NCBI taxonomy): domain Eukaryota; kingdom Metazoa; phylum Chordata; class Aves; order Passeriformes; family Monarchidae; genus Monarcha; species Monarcha castaneiventris. The sequence goes on from JAMPIT010000894.1 coordinate 15,218,578, forward strand.
AAGGGCCTGACAACTCAAAAGAAAAACTAATTAGAAAATGAACATGAAACTGTGAACTTACTCCTCATAAGAGCTAGCTTTAAGACAAGTCAGAAGTGGAAAGCTCTGCTGGTTCACATACTATTCATTATTCAAGGAGTATTCATAGCAGTAATATTCATATTTTCAAGTATATTGGACAGCTGCTTCAGACTGATGCAGTTACATGCATCAGCAACACAATGTCAAACAGCTGACTCTAGTGCTGCTTTCCGATATATCAAAAGTAACCATAGACTGAAGACAGCTTTCTGAAGTAAATACACAACTAAAAACTGCTCCAATTCCAAGTTGTTCCTGATTCATGTTCTGTCAAACAAAAAAGTGCTTTACTTGATTTGTGTTCACTTTGGAAAGTAGGATAAAATTCAGCTACTTAATTAAATAGAAGGGTCAGTCGTGTCTCTCAAACATTCGTAAGATTTGTTCCATGTTGGAATGAACAACCAAACTAGGTAATACAATTAACATAATTAACAAATTGAAGTGGTGACACACAAGTCTTTCAAATTTCCAGCTCTATGACAGAATAATTTCAAACAGTAGATAAAAATAAGCATTACATATACAGACAATTAATCCATATCTGCATTCTTGTTAAAACCATGATCAGCACACCATCGGAATCCTCCTGCCTACCTGTGCTGGTTTTGGCTGAGGCAGAGTTAATTTTCTTCCCAGTGGCTGGCATAGGGCTGTGTTTTGGATTTGTGCTGGAGACAGGGTTGATAACAAAGAGATGTTTTTGTTATTGCTGAGCAGGGCTTGCACAGGGCCAAGGCCTTTTCTGCTTTTCAGCCATGCTAGGGAGGAGACTGGGGGTGCATGGGAGGCTGGGGGGAGACACAGCCAGGACAGGTGACCCAAACTGACCAAAGGGGTATTCCAGACCATATAGCATCATGCTCAATATATAAAGTGGGGAGAAGAAGGAGGAAGGGGGAAACATTTGTAATGATGGTTTCTCTTTCCAAGTCACCTTACACATGACGGGGCTCTGCTCTCCTGAAGATGGATGAACACCTGGCTGCCTGTGGGAGCAGTGCCTTGCTTTGCTTGTGTGAGTGGCTTTACTGTCCCTATCAAATTGTTTTTATCTCAGCCCACAAGTTTTCGAGCTTTTACCTTTCTGATTCTCTCCCAATGAACGAGTGGCTACGTGGGGCTTGGCAGCTAGCTGGGGTTAATCCACAACACTACTCAATTATGTTTAGGTAATTATAGTCCTAGTAACATTCCCTATCTTCAAAATCACTACAATAATCTTAAATAGCCTTTTCTTACACTATTTTTTGCTCACATAGTCATACTAACTTATTTCTAGTGGTACAGTTATCCCAGAAAGAGTTCGACATTCTGCAATGGGAAGAATAAATAAAAGCATTTACCAGTAATTCCACCCACATTTACTAAAATTAGTTCAGAATCATCTCTGAAGAAAAGAGTATCTCTTTCCTTTGAATGCATGTCAAGTATGCTTAGCTGCATAGATCCTTCACAGCATATATTCAGTGTTAAACACCAGAATTTCTGGCTTATCTATTTACTACATTGACATCAACATCATTCTATGGAAGAAAAAGTAACATGGAAAAAGAAAAATTATGGTGAAAAGCATCCATTACATGCCATTGCATCCCATTCCCCTGCCCTCTTCACTGTGGTTTGTTTGTTACTGAAAAAGAACTGAATTAACTGATCACTAAAAGGTTTGGAACAATACATTTTTAGTCTAAATTCATGGTGTAAAATTAAGAGAATATATTATTTTCATGAACAATACTTTTATTAGATATCTGAGGAGGCATCAATGCAAATGGATATCTACTGGCAGAATTTACCTCAAACACAGCCCACAGTGCTTAAGCTATCAATCTTATTCTAGTGCATAAAGAACTCCAAAGTTCTATACAACTTCCACAGCACCAACACAGTCTTTACAGATGTCTCACAAACCATCTCAGTTGGTATCCAGTGTGTAGTCCCCTGAAAATAATGAGTTTAAGGCAAACTCTCAGTCACAGCAATGAGGGCAAAGAAAAGGAAAGTAAGAAAAGGGAAGGAATAACATCTGGGGAAAAATACTCACATCCTTTACCAAAAACCAGGTAAAGTGAGGCATGAACATCTCAAACAGCCTGTCAGGTACTAAAGTCTAGTTAGAATCTTTTTCAGCTCATGGGTTTTACAAGTGTGGGGCATTACACCAAATAGATCCAGAAGCTGCCACGTTCCAACTGTTCATTTAAAAAGACCAAAACTAGCTTCTTCATTTAAGAAGGAAGTAAGATGAGACACTTAAAAACTTTCTACTTAATACCCTAATAATTTGCAATAAATACATAAGATACAAAGATCTGTATATTAATGTTATTGATCTATCTACCCTCTAACACATCATTTTCAAATAGGTGGGACGGTTTAAGTCATCTAAGCACAAGTGTATTTATCTGCAATTAGAGTTGATTTTTCCATACCAGTAGGAATCTAATGATTTATTAAAAACTCATTTGTAGTACGTATTTTCTTGCCATACAGCAAGCATAAAAGGGTCAAAAGAATTTACAAGTAACCCTTAAAATACACCTAAATTGGCTTTACATGGTGATAAAAATAAGAAGAAATAGACATACTCTTGGATTAAAACCTGTAGTAAAGAAGCAGGTTAATTTTAAGTAGCCATCATTCCTTTCTCCATTGATTTAGTGACTATCAATTGCTGCAGTTGGAAAAAGCAAAAATAAAATTAAATCCTGCCCTGAATCTAACTGACTTCTAGTTCCCAAAATGGTGGAGAAATAGGTGTCCTAATCCTGGGCTTTGAAATGAAATTACATAAAGAGATTAACTGTTTATAACAGAAGAATTTTGGTGCGAGCAGCAATCAGGCAATGACTCATGTTTTGCTATTTAATATGGACATAAATCCTCCCCCTCAAAAAGCTCAGTTACAATTTCAGCAGTGAAAATGGCATCTTTTCTGTTTCTCGCTTTAAAGACAGGATTTTTATCTCCAAGCCTGCCCAAAAATGTAAGTAATATTACCATGTAAAAAAGTGTATTAAAGCAGATGCCTTTCACATTTCTCTTTTACATATGTTTATTCTGCCAGAGACAATACAATCAACCCCTACTTACAACAAAAATACAATCAGCATGTTTAAAGCATTTTCTTTCTGTCCCTAGTTGAGCCTTCTCAATATACTCTTGGTAACAGAAGTTACCAAGCAATTTCACAAAGGAGGAGGAAAAAAACCAGCCAGTATATACGACTTTGGAAAATCTGACCACAAGCTGGTCAGCTGCACTTCTCATGCAGCACAGACAAACAGTAAATCATCCCATTTTGTACACATAAACTATTGCAGGCAAAATGCAATGGCATTATTGAGTGCAACATCACTTCTGCTGTGCAGCTCTGTTAGTATCTATTGTGTTACCAAATGCTTCAATCCACCTTGAATCCAACTTTCCTGGCCTACTTCAACTGGTAAAGAGAAATGTTTTGGAATTACACAAGCAGGTTTGAAAAACTTTTATTCAATCCTAGCATAAACTGGTGGCTCCAGTGCTTAATGTTGTTCTTTGTTTTTCAACAATAGTCATGGGGAGGCAGCAGGGGTGGGGAGAGGGAGAAGCTGATACCCACCCAAATTAATTCACTGGTTTTACTTCAAGAAATGTGGAATTTTCACTAGAGGCATAAGTGACAATTTGGACACATAAACAAAAAAAAAAGCCAAGTCCTCCAAGATTTTCTGTTTATACCTTTTCTCTTGGACTGTCACATAAAACCGTGTGGAAATTTTCATAATTTTATTTAAAGTTACAGTGCTTTGCCATTTAAAAAAATAAAAAAGAAATTATATCATTCTGATTTAAGATAGATTGGTGAAAGAAAAATAATTTCTCTCTTTATTTTCCCCAATCAAATAGGAGATTTAACTCCAAAAGCTTATGAGAAAAATGCCCTAGGAAAATGTTGTATTGGTCTATTTCCAAAGCCAGAAGTATTCTCTTAAACTGGATGATTCTTGAAAAATGGATAAGGACAAGAAGAATGCATAAATTACTTTTTTTCCTATTAGAAAGAATGTAAGACTATGCTCTTTGAGACTGCAGTCTTTCTTTACCACTATACATTATATTGACTTAGCAATGTGGGTCACCTTTATTTACATAATCTTACAAACACTGTCAGTTTAAAAAAAAAGTCTGAAGTCCTACAACAAACCTTGTTACTATACTCAGCTTGACTCAGCTTGGACTCGTACACACTTAAAATGATGCAATTCCATTCATGCCAGTTCATCTATCCCTGCTTACACGCTGCCTAAATCTGACTTTCTTATAGTAAATTCAAGACCAAGTGGAAGAACGTGAAAGTAGGTATTATATAGAAACACTGAGGCTAAATTCACAGTGTAACATGTTTCTGTACACAAAGCAACTGCAATTTGGGGATTATGCAATGACTAAGAAGTACTGTCTATCTGTAGACTGTTAGAAAAGGTAATACATAAGGGATAGATGGCAAGGCATTTCCAACAACAGTTAATGAGTTCAGTAAAGCATAGCAATTACCCTTGGTCCTGCTCTGAATTGATACGACTGACAAGGAATGACTCAGCTACTCTGCACATGAGAGTTGTACACATTCTCAGAACCCACAGGCACGTAACAGGGAACAAACAAAACTGCTGCTGGAACAACCGCTACCAAGATACAGAGACATATCTACAGCCTGGTACTTTTATTTCCTAACATTAACCCCTCACAGGCTAATGCTTTGCAAAGAGGAATATGCAGAAACATTTATTTGAAGAAGCTAAATAAAATAATTTAAATAAGAATACCTGCATCACCAAGAGTCCACTCAATTAATAACATGGATGTGAAACATCTGGTACCTTCTGCTTGTGTAAAAGTATCAGGCAGCGGCAAAAAAGCCTCAGATGTATCCAGGAGATCTAGCAGAAGTTTTCAAGTGATTCTTTGTCTCTTTCTTCATTCTGTTATTTCTCTTAAACCAGAAAGACATTTTTCTTCCCTTTACAGGGGTGGATAGGCCATAGGGAACTAGCATTCAAAGAGTGTCTCCATGAGACAGCAAGGTGGTTATTCATGGAGAGAGGAGCAACCTCAAACTGCAATGAATGTGATGGCCATGTAAAACTAGTTTCACCAGACTGAGGCCTATGACTTTGGAGAACCCTGATTTTCAAAGCCTGCAAATGACACTCTTACTGTTCAGACTGTCAAGATACATACCAACCTGATCTAGGAAGATATAGATCCATTGTGGGGAAGGAGAGGAGAATCAAAATATAAGAATGCCAGTGACACATTAATTGTCAAAGGGTGAATTTCAAGAACAAATCACTTACAAATAATTCCCATCAATGTGCTTTTGTATTACTGGGGTTTTTTTAAAAATCTTTGCCCAAGGACATAACTAACTGTCTTTGGCTAGAGATGCCACTTCCGGCTTCAGTTTTGGAATCTGAAGCAACCTTCTTTTTCAGGTACTGAGTCCTATAATTGTGTATAATTAAAACAGTTGGTTCTTCAGCTGTAATTGAGTTTTGCCAGACTACATCAATAGAAACCCTTGCTAGAAAAATCACTTCAATTTCCTTTTCTGTTTGTCCTCAAGAACTAAATAGAACTCTCATACAAAAAGCTGCCCCTAGAAGATAAAATAAGATGCTTCTACCAACACTGGAGAACTTCTCAATGAATAATGCAGACCTCTTTGAGTTGCTTAGTCTCAAGGACTGTCTACATTCCCATTTTGTTTTCCCAGTGAAAAAATTTCTGTCTAAGTGATTAAATAATCCTGGGTTTTTTTCCTGTGACATAAAGCTTTGGGCTCCAAGGCGTGACAAAATCCAGGGTAACTTAGTGTTGGCATTTCGAGTACCAGCTGGTAGAACAAGGACAAAAACATTAATATTACTAAAGTTAACTCCAAAAATAGCTAAATGAACTGTTATACAAGTTTACCCCAGAGAGCAGGATTAATTTTAAATCTCAACATAGCTATTTCTTGTCTCATTCCAAATGCTTCTGTCATAGCATATCTGCTAAGGCACAGATACAGCCCCAAGACTGCAGTCCTAGTTCCTGAAGTCCTCAAATTACAATCAGAATTTCACCTCAGTAAAACAACTTCCCTGCATATAAAGTTTACAGTGTACCAATATATAGTGGAGTTTTATCTACCTTGCCTTGCAGAGATTCAGAAAAGCTTTTGAGCAGCCCTGAATGCAAAAATATGTGGTGTATCAGCACTAAGTCATTCTTCTGAAGAGTCTCAGAGTACTCTGATTTCTTGGGACAGGCAGCAGTGCATGCTACTAAACTGCTTTTAGGGAAAGAGTAGCTGGATCAGTACTAAGTGCTGTTTCTTCTTTTTGTCAGCAACACATGGAGTCAGAGTGCAGGGCCACAGGAAGCAGTACATCATGACACGTGAAGGGCTTCCTACACATACAACAAAGTAGTCCTCAAAACACCAGAAGGAATTTGCAAGAAAAACATGTTCAGTGAATAAGAAATTGGTTGGATGTCCACATTCAGAGGACAGTGGTCTCAATGGACATCAGTGATAAGTGGTGTCCCTCAGAGGTCTGTACTGGGACCAGTGTCATCTGGTATCTTCATTAATGACTCAAAAGGACCAAATGCAGCCTCAGCAAGTCTGCCAACGACACAGAGCTGAGCACTGCTGGAACATCATGAGGCTTAACAGGACCAAGTGCAAGGCACTGCCCTGGTACCAACACAGGCGGGTAGACGAACAGATCAGAGCAGCCCTGCTGGGAAGGACTTGGGGGTGTTGGTCGGTGAGAGGCTGGACAGGAGCTGGCAATGTGCACAGTGGAATAGCCCAGAAAGCCAATTGTATCCTGGGCTTTTGCATCCAAAGCAGTGTGGCCAGCAAGGCAATGTGACCCTGTCCCTCTGCTCTCGTGAGACCCAGCCTGAAGTGCTACATCCAGGTCAGGGTTCCTCAGCAGAGAAAGGACATCAACATGTTTAAACAAGTCCAGAGGAGGGCCATAAAGACAACTAAAGAGAGGGATCACCTCTCCTGTGAGGAAAGGCTGAGAGAATTGGGGTTGTTCAGCCTGGAGAAGAGAGCAGCCTCTTATAGAAGCCTTACAGTACCTAAAGGGGTCCTACAGGAAAGCTGAAAAAGGACTTTTTACAAGGGCATGTAGTGATAGGACAAAGAGAAATGGATTCAAACTGAAGTAGGTTTAAATTGAATATTGGGAAGAAATTCTGTACTGCGAGGGTGGAGAGGCACTGGAGGAGGTTGCTCAGAGTCCCCATCCCTGGAAGCATCCACAGCCAAGTTAGATGGGGCCTTGAGCAAACTGGCCTAGCTGAAGGTGTCTCTGCCCATGGCAGGGAGTTGAAATTAGATGACCTTTGATCCCTTCTGAGCCCAGCCATTCAATGATTCCATGAAAATTGACTAGAGATTTGTGTTTCAGTCCCTAGAATACAACAGCCATTATTTTACTGGGCACCATCACGTGAAAGGATATTCAGACTAACCCTAAATGGACAGCTTGATCTACTCTTTGAGGAGTCTGTACCTTTGATGTATTCCAACATAAAATACCACATTTTCCCATCTACATCTTCATAGAGTTTCCATTGGCATTTCCAGGTCCTGAAAAAACTAGTGCAAATCTCTTGCCAAATCAGGCAAAGGATAAAAACATAAATTAGTTTTCTGAGCAATCATGAGGATAAAAGCTCCTTATAAGCACAAAATGTTTCTGTAAACACTTGGAACTTTCTAAGGAAGGTGATATAAAGAAGAATTATTATATTTACACATTAATTATGTGGCCTCTAAAATGAACTGTGAAAGTGTTAAACTTATTTATTAAATGCCAATGCTCATCTACACAAAACCAAAAGAAACTCACTCTCCTGCTGGGCAACATGCTACTTATGTATCCATCACATAGAAAGAAAGAAACATGGGCAATATTTAGCTGGATATTCCTATGCGTTTCCAGGGGAGGAAGAAAACCCACAGATTCTTCAGCTGTGTCTGACATTAAAAAAATAACATCTACACCTTGTAGCCACCTAGTTTCTCCTTACTATGTCATGAGCAAAGATGCTCTGAAACACACATATAATTGACATCTCCAGAGAAGAATCTCACAACACATAAGGAAGAACTACCTGGTCTCACACATCACAGCTCAGGCAGGCTTCCAGACCACATGCAGACCTGATCTCCCTTCTATGACCACGTGAACCACCTAGCGGTGGTGTAGGGTGTGGCTATAGGGTACATGGTCTTCAGCAAAGCCTTTGACACGGTTTCCCACATCTTTTTCCTGGAGAAGCTGACAGCTTATGGCTTGGATGGGTGTACTCTTTGCTGGGTTAAAAACTGTCTGGACAGCTGGACGCAGAGAGCAGTGATGAATGGTGCTGCGTTCAGTTGGCAGATGGTCACCAGTGGTGTTCCCCAGGGCTTAGTATTGGAGAGAGCCCTGTTTGATATCTTTCTATCAATGATCTGGACACAGGGATCGAGGGCACCCTTGGTCAGTTTGCAGATGACACCAAGTTGGGTGGGAATGTCATTCTGCTGGAGGATAGGAAGGTTCTGCAAGGAGATCTGGACAGGCTGGATCAGTGGGCTGACGCCACTGATATGAGGTTCAACAAGGCCAAGTGTCAGGTCCTGCACTGGGGTCACAACCACCCCACAGAGCACAACAGGCTGGGAGCAGAGTGGCTGGAAAGCTGCTTGGTGGAAAAGGACCTGGGAGTGCCATTTGACAGCAGCTGAACATGAGCCAGCTGTGTCCAGGTGGCCAAGAAGGCCAATGGCATCCGGGCATTCTGGGTCAGCAATAGTGTGGCCAGCAGGACCAGGGCAGGGATTGTCCCCCTGCACTCAGCACTGGTGAGGCCACACCTCGAATCCTGTGCTCAGTTCTGGGCCCCTCATGACAAAAAAGACATTGAGGTGCTGGAGCATTGAGGGCAACAGAGCTGGGGAAGGGTCTGGAGCACAAGTCTTGTGAGGAGCGGCTGAGGGACCTGGGGTTGTTTAGCCTGGAGAAGAAGTGGCTCAGGGGTGACCTTATTATTCTCCACAACCACCTGAAAGGCGTCTGTAGCCAGGTGGGAATCAGCCTCTTCTCTCAGGCAACAAGTGACAGGACAAGAGGAAATGGCCTCAAGCTGTGTCAGAGAAGGGTCAAATTGAAGATCAGGAAGAGGTAGCTAAGGCTGCCCAGAGCAGTGGTGAATTCCCTATCCCTGGAAGTGTTCAAAAAATGACTGGGCGTGGCACTTAGTGCTATAGTTTATTTGACATGGTGGTGTTTAGTCAGAGGTTGGACTCAATGACCTTGGAGGTCTTTTCCAACTTTAATGATTCTTTAACAGCTGATACTTTCTATTCTCTGGTCATTTCAACCAGTACTTTACTTCACAGATTCAAAATTAGAGTAACAAGAACTAAATCTGGTTTGCTATTGATGGGAGAGTCATCTACCAGCTGTGACTTCTTGCTCATGCTCCCATTTATAGTAGCACGAGCAGTCGCATTTTGTTCCACACTTTGTTGGAAGCAAGCATCTGAAAAACTTGTTAGAATTAGCATCCATTCCCTAATCTGACTGAGATTGTGTGGCTGCAACAGCATTAGCACTGGTACACAAAACTTATCAGTAACATGCAGTCACATAATGAGAGAGCTCCTCTCTGTTATCAGGAAGGCTTCTTTCAGCTTAACTTGACTGTGAAACCAGACACAGGAAACCATAACTTCATAAATACCATAAACCAGCCAAACATAGTGCTAAATCTCAAAGACATTTCACCCCCTCCCAAGCATTGTTCCTATGCTGCTATTCAGTTCCTTTGTACTGGCACAGGTCTTTTTCAAACTGTACAAAGTCCTGGATCACACAGTCAATCAGTTTTAAAACTAACCATCATTTTCAGAGTTTGCCTCAGATAAAGTCCCCAATGTGCTGTGCAGGCAAAAGGGCAAACATAGCACAAACACCAGGGTAGGGAGAGGGCTGGCACTGCCATCTTCCTGCACTGACTGTAGCCTGAGAAAGAAAGCCGAAATGTTCCATTTTTCTCTCACCTTCTTTTTTAAAGCTTCTCAAAGTACTATATTAACTCTGCTCTGTATGTTCACAGCTGGTTCCTCAGCTGCAGTTTCAACTCAGCAAATATGATTAACAGAAGTATTTGCACAAATCCAAATTTAAATAAAAGTATGTGACTTAGCAACACTTTAGGAGTCTACAGGTACACCTTTTACTCTAAAGTGAAAGAATCAATTTTATACTCACTAATTTATTTGCATAACACATTTAAGGTCAAGAAAATAGTTTACCTGTCTAAAAAAGTGAATCAGAATAAAACTTTTATAAAATTTAAGTTGAAATTTTAAAAATAAAAGATGGGGAAAATTAAGAAATATTTCTTACGTTAGTATTTACAGCTTGGCAGCATAGATGGCGGAACTATTTTCCAATATGCTGAGCATTACAGCTGGATCATTCAGTATACCATGTATGCATCAGAACCATAAACTGTGTAACTGGAATAGAGTAGCCAGTTTTCATGATTATGTAACACACCAAAAAAATTGAAACAATGCAGAAAATCAGCTCCTACAGTTTCATGTAAATGAAAGCTTTCATTTAAAATCAAAGGTGAGTTGCCTTCACCTACAGGAAAATGAAACTTCCCAAAACTAACATGATCACTAAAAACTAGACAAAAAATTTAAAAACCACAAACTTTTAAATAGCAGTGGTTTTGACATTCACAATAAACAACACAGAATGTATTAAAAGATGCTTAGAATTTGAGAATGCTCTAGCTAATCAAGGATAGCTACAATAAAGTACAACTTTTCTTGTTGTTGCTGTGGTCTTTTTAAGCCATCCTAAGTTTAGAGGCACTGAATTCTTTCCAATCTAGATAGAGTACCTATTGTGTCTTCAAAAATTATGTTGAATGTTTTAGAAAGCAATTGTGTTGTTTTCTACACTGACAGATAGGACCTCTCCAAAAACAAAGTATACTATGTTCTCAAAAGGATGAATAATTCAATCTTCCAGCTTGATAACTCATTATTACCCTGTAATTTTGAGTAAGACATAAATGTCAAGGTCTGGAAGCTTTAACACTAAGAAGACACAAATGAAAAAAAAAACCCAAAAAGTAGCTGAATACAAAATCACATAGTACACACAAAAATGTAAAAGCCCTAGGGAAATCTATCAGAAAAGTCCTCAGAAAACAAACCACTCTGCAGTGTACATGCCAGTAAGCATCCAGAACCAGATTCTCATCAAGCACGCAATACCTGCTGTTGGCTGTATACCATAAAAGAGGGAGCTACAGCAAGACAAATTAATATAAGTAATAACATGAATCAAGCATCAGAAAACATGGAAACTAAGATTACAGGCAAAAGTTCGCAGCAGGAATAAAAATGATTGTCCCTGAGCTGCTTATTGCCACTGTCCTGGTAGAGGTCACAATACCCTGAGGTGGAATGCAAACCACTCAGTTGCTTCAGTGTGGTCTGGCAGCTTCTCTTAAGCTGCTGATGGTTTTATGATAAGCCATCAATCTTGACACTGACTTGGTTGAGATGCAGAGCTATTTTGCTGCCCTTGATCTTCTGCTGGGCCAGCAGCATGCAAAGCCCAGGCAGAATACAACTCTTCAGTGATTCCTGTTAGACCCTCCAGAAACCACCAAACACACAGGCTGAAGCTCTAAAACATAGATCTGAGACACTCAGATGCCTCTCCCTCCAGAAGTCCCATTTGATTTCAAGGAGAAGTTCACAAACATCCCCAACAGGCTGGTCTAAGGAAGCCCAGTTCCTCTACCAGAATCAAGGTTAAGTAAGATTAAAACAAATTACAGGCCACTTTGTTACCCCATTCTTATTAACTTAGAACTTTCTCAGTCTAATTGCAGAATGTTACCTAATTAAAACTCAGTACTCTGGGCATCAGTGATTTAAAGCAGAAGTTCACTTATGCTCATGTCATATTAAAGTAACCCTAGCCACCAGGAGAGCTACTACATCCTCTCCTTTTGCTTGCAGAACTGTTTCTATATCCACATGATGTAGAAAAACAAAGACTTGATTTATCTGAAAACTAATGCAACTAAAAAATCATCAGCTTTAGCTAGATCTTCTTATCAATCTACCTCATTACATAGTTACCTAAAAACAGTACTAGCAGAAAAGGGGAGACAGAAAGCACAGACATTCACTAGAAATAATAACGAGAAAGAGATTAACTTTTTAGGATTATCAAAATTGCAATTATCACTTTAGAATGGGAAACCAAATTATGATAGGTAACAACAAAAAAACAATGAAATCATGTCCCTATGGAAGTGAGATCTCACACAGGATCAATGTGTCAATGTACTTACCACGTGCTAAAAACACTTGTAGGTGTATAATTATGTCATACTTAAGAGAAGACAATGGACAGAAATTTACAAAATCTGTGACCATACATCATGGCTAGACACAGACAAGACATTATGGAAATGCAAAATAATCCTTCAATGGTTACAAATAAATACCAGAGGAGCAAAACAACTTTACAATATCAAGAAGTAAAAGATCATGCCAGAAACTACAATACCACTGGCAAATGAGAAGTGGAGAACACAAGAAGTGAAAAGAGAAGAATAACTGATGAAACTCTGAGAGTTGGGAAATTAACACCTTCTCATATATACAGCAAGCAAGAATCAGTTGCTAGGGAAAAAAAAAAATCTATCCTCTCCAACTTGGATGTCAATGTACCCATTTTCAGCCTAATATAGTAGAAGACTATAAGAGCAGAAATCTTCTGAAAACAAGTATCTAGTAAACATAGAACAACTCTGCATATAAGCAAATAAGCATATAAGCATATTTGCATATAAGCAAATCCAAGTTCCCAAGAGGGAAAGGATGTGAAAAGAGAAGAAGGTGGTTGAAGTTTGTTGTTCAGAATGAGAATCTTTAAAATGTGAAGACTCTACCTGAACTTTCCCAGAAAATCATTACTAAACATTAGCTTTGCTGTAGCATACAAAGGTTTAATTCAGTATTAATCGGCTCCATTGCACTGTACAAGCAACACTGAAGATACTTACCTCAGTAAATTTAAAATCCTCAACTTGCAAATTAGGGTGCAATAAGTAAATGACAATATAAAAGACATTGTGACAGAAGTAGTACTTTGATGTTATCTGTAGATATTTGAGAGATTTCCTTTCTATTATTGTTCTTGTGTATTTTTAATGTATATGAACAGAACATCATCCTTTCCAAATGGGATACAACAGAGGCATCATTAACAAATTGTTTCCATCTCAGCAAAGCCATTTCTATAGACGGATTTTCAGAAAAGGCAGTGGCTTTTTGGATAAGATCAAGGAGAGACCCACATAAGGAACAACCTGAAGGACAGTGAATAATGCATCTGTGTGAGAAAATGAGGCACGGAAAGTCTGGACTGACATACTGTCAAATAGCAACAGGCAGGGATACTGTATCAAAATAGATTAAAAATTCCTGACAAGCCAAAAGTACATGCTCTTGTACATTATATAAAAAGTACTACTGGGTTACAGGCAGCTTTTCAACTCTGCTTTTACTCCACTCAGTACAAGGACAGCAATACACTATTCAACCTCAAAAGCTTCCACTGGATTATTATATTAACATACCTGCACAGTAAGATTACCTTACAAAAAGCCTATCAAGCAGAGCTGAAGGTACCTTTCAGCAATGAGAACAATGCAGAGAAAAATATGAAAGCTTCATTAAAAGAAAAATAATGTTATGTCTCAAGAACAGCTGCTAGAGTAGAGAAAATTAGATAAAGATGTCAGGAGAAGGTCAAGGCCAGGTTGAAAAGCAATTGATAAGATGAAAAATACGAAGTGGAGCCTTTTGCCATTTAAAAAGGCAATGATCTAGCTACAACATATATGCTGGAAATGTGATCTTTAATTGGAAAAAGAGCAAAGAAATTTGCTACCACATTGGAAAAGAAAAAAAAACCCATCACCTACACTGGTTGTTGTGAGGTAAAAACCAGAATTGATATGCATCCTTTCAGTGATATGTAGCACATGCAAACTGTTTCCTCTGAATTTCCCTAGAGTCAACAGACTGCTTTCAATACAGGAACTAAGTGAAAAGCAAGTTTTAAAATCCTCTATTTAATAAATTTCAGCATGAAAAAAACCAAACCATAAACAGAAGTCAGTATCAAAAGCAGTGTCAGTGGACAAAAATGATAACTTAAAAATAATGCCATGCACCCCAAAAAGAGAAAATTAAATCACCAAGAATATCTACTCTAAATACTGAGCACAGGCATAGACTAGAAAAGCACTTAAAACAGCAGAATAAGCAAACTGAGAGGGAGTTGCAGCTGGTTCTCCAATTACTAGGTATTGTTTAAAAATGCATATTCAACTCAAAATCCCCCAGAACATTTGTACTTTCAAAGATGACTTACACGGTAGTTCAAAGATCCATATTTTGAACCACCAAATTAAAGTTTTTCAAGTAGCTGCAAATAAATGCTTTCAACAAGAAGGAGGTAACCCAAAAATAAATAAATAAATAAATAAAATAGAACGGAGGGAAGTATTAACACAGTATCTCCTACAGAATTTCTAAGGACTGTAAACCTAATCTCTCAAATTTTTCTCTTCTGAAAGTCCAAACATACACAGGATGCTAGAACAGCTCTGTTACCAGCCTGTGGTAACTGCCCATGAGTGAATACTCGCTTAGGGTGAGTATGAACTCCCTGAATGACTGGTGTTAATAACATTAACGCTCAGGGAATCTTGCAAAATCAACTGCAGGGGAAAAGATGATTAAGTACAATTCTGTGCTGATGAGGACCATATTAAAAGCGCAGAAATGCTTATACATGTACACAGACACCCCATTATTGGGTGATTTTTAAAAATTACAGTACTTATTCTTATCTTGCCCATATGCTTAATACAGTTGAAGGTAAAAAAAAAAAAAAACTACTAACAGACTGAAAATTGAAGGAGTGAAGAGTAAAACACTAAAAGAGATGTATGTAAACACGATGGTCAGCAATGTTTCACAGCAACGTTTTTAGAAATACCTGAGTAGATAAACAGCCCTTTCAATATCACTGAGTTCTTCATCAACTGTCAATCTTTCTATTTCTTCTGGTGTCTGTCAAGTGTGAAATAGAAACTATGAGTTTACAATGCCTTACTATTTCACTGCCCTAATCTTTTTAAAACAACCCCTTTCTCCCCACATATACAGGGCTAGCTTAATGAGTAATTTGAATTTATTTACGAAACCTCTAGCCAACATTTCAAACTCAATCAAATAAATCTTTCACCAGGAAAAGACAGAATAGTACAGTTTCAAGTCAGACACTATCACTATTAAACAAGTGGCATATAAATTAATCTAAAGACCCAAGTTAGTCGATTTGTTCGCATCTTAATATTCTTATACTAAAAACATTAAATCGCTGCTATCTGGAATTCGAGATAGTAAAATGACCGAGAACAATGTTTCGTATCCTGGTGCTGTTAAAAATAAAGATATATAAACTGTCTATTCACTTATTTGTTCAAAATTAAAACAGACACAAATTAAAATGGATTTTAGAGCATCGTTCTATTCCGAGGTATATACCTTCAGGCTTCTGCGTACTGGCCTCTCTATAATAGTTAGTTCCTGCAGGTCTTCTATGTAGCCAAAAAGACTGCTATGACTAAAATCCATTTTGGAGAAGATTAGTGGGCGCATGTAAGAACTAAAGCCTTCGGCAGCCGACGCTGTCCCCGAGCCTCACATCGCAGCGAGGGCGGCAGGAGCGAAGGCGCGGGGCGCTCCCGGCGCCGGCAGCAGTCCCGGCTCGGCGCACACACTGCGGCAGCGCCCGCCGCCGCCGCCCCCGCCCGGCTCCTGCCGCCAAACTTTCTCCGCTCGGCGCGGGAGGGCGTGTGGCAGGGCTGCCCCCGCAGCCCCGAGAGCCCGCTGCAGCCGCTGCTGCTCCGGCGGGCAGGACTTTCGAGCCAAGTTCCCCCTCGTCGCCGGCCACCCCTGTCCGCAGCGAGGGCGCGGGGAGCGGGGCGTCCCCGAGCGCAGAAGGGCACGGCGGAGCCCTGGGCTGCGGGCTCGGCCCTCACCGGCGGGGCAGGGCAGGGCAGAGCGCGGAGCGGCGCGGAGCGAAGCAGCCCCGCCGCGGTGCCCGGGTGCCGCCTCTCCGCCCGCCCCGGGAGGAGGGACGGTCGCTGCGGTGTAGTGACGCTCCCCGCCCCCGTCCCGCGGTGCAGCCCCCCGGCTCCCTCCCGGGCGGCGCGGGGGTGAGCGGCACAGCCCCCGGCCGGGGCAGCCCCAGCCCCAGCCCCAGCCCCAGCCCCGCCGCGCCGGTCTCCGGGCAACGCGGCGCTCCCGCGGCCTCGGCGGGGCAGGGCAGGGCAGGGCAGCGGCGGGCGCGGCGGCGGCGGAGCGGGCCGGGGGTGCCGCCCCTCAGCGCCCGGCGCCGCGGGGGCTGCCCGGCCCCGCCGCGCTCCCTCCCCGACCTGCGGCGGGCACCGTGCGGCGCCCCGGCTGCGGCTGCGGCCCCCGGCTTCCCTCCCACAGCGGCAGCGCCTCGTCCAGGGCTCCTCGCCCCCTCCCCGGTGGGAGCCACGTTCCTCTCTGGCGGTGCTGGGGCCCCCCGCCAAGTGTCTCACAACTGTGTCAACGCAGAATTACACCGGAATAACTGACAGAAATGCTGTTTTTAATGAAAATTCATGGTGCAGGTTCCTCCCCCAATGAACGCTTTTCTATTAATGTTAAAAAACCCCCAAACTTTACTTCTTTGACAGTACATTGTGAATCTCTGATGAAGACACCACTTACACTCTTCATAAATTCTTATTCTTTACCTTTTATATTCTAGACCCAGGTTATACACCACTCATACTCGCAGCAGCAGCACAGATTTCCATATGGATAGTCTTCCTGATATATGCAGTTAGGCCTTGGATGCTTTTACCATTTTGGTTCACAACTGCGGTTTTGCGTTGGGGGTTGAAGGGAGAGTATTTTTTTCAAAATAAAGGTATGCTGTTTACCTCTGATTCATAGACAAGCATGGATAATCTTAAAAAAATTATTAAGAGAGCTTCTTTTGGTTTGGGTTAGTGATGCAAAATGCACGCAGGACAAGAATCATCACACAGGTAGAGTCAGCATTTACTGAGATAAGTAATTCACCAGACCTCTAGAGAGTGGCCTTTCCAATGGTTATATGAACACAACTAAACAATAACACTCCGACCAGGGGTTAAAAAATCTGTAAAAATTATGCAAGGGCTGATTTGAGGAGGTGAAGTGGTTTTTTATCCTTGTGAAATGCCCACATGACTAAGTTGTTCATAAAAGTAATTCCGGAAATCCTAAATATTATATGATACTATGTAGTATATTGCCCAGAATTTTATTAATTTTTATTCTACGACTGGCAAGTACCTCAGCTTTTATCTAGCAAAAAAATAAACATGGTCCCTATGTGTTACTTCTCTGTCTACCAGTTAGGCCAAATCCTGTATTCAGATAAACCAGTAAAACAGTAAAAAATTAGAGCATCTCCATTAATTTCAAATGTACGATGAATTATTAGCAGGAAAATCTAATCCTATATATATATATAAATAATTAAAGTGTCATGTAATAGAAAACTAAAACCATTTGGAGTTTTCAAGGCATGATGATGAATTAAAATGAAAACCACTATTTTGAACATCTCCTTTGCAAAATCTTTTTAACCAGGGAGCATCATTAGACAGCAAATATAATAAATAGTTGTAACTGAACCTAAGTCCTCTCAGAGTAGTTAAGGAACTAGCTCTAGGAGAGGAAATAAAAAAAGAGTTTTAAACAATGTTCTTTCCTCAAATTCAGAATCCTGGCATGCAGACTTCTGCCAATAATAAGTATTAGGAAAACATACTGAAATCCCAAACACAGTTAGTTAGGAAAATCCTTTTGCAAGTTCTTTCACCACCAATCTGTGGTTATTTCACTTTGCAAGTAGTTCTCGTGAATCTTGGAGATCTTATGAGATCAAAGATATTTTCTTTTGCATGTCTTGAACTAGGAACTCAATGCAGTTTTCAAATAAGGAATTCCAGAATTCAGTTTTAAAAACTGAAAAATATGGACTTTAGATATGCAATTAGGCTTTCTCATGTTATATTTTACATAAACTTTGTAACCCACTAAGGAAAAGAGTTTTTTAAAAACGTGTAAACATTTATAAAAACATCTCTTCCTTACTGCCTTTAAAAAACTGTCCTTCTAACTCAGTCTGGGAAACACTGAGCAGGCATGATTCCCATTGATTTTAAAATCTGTAGATATGTCAAAGAGATCTAAAAATATCCTGGAAATGCAGAAAAAAAAAAGATTTTTTTTTTCAAAACATATAGTACTGGACTTGAATAAAGAACACAGAAGGAATTAGATTAACTACAAACATGTCTCATTTTGACCCATACATTGGACAGAAAAAATAAAGCCTGCATATTTTGTTCCAAAACATATATAAAAATGAATCCCCTCTGATAGTAAATCTGCAGGCAAGTGGTCTCTCTTTCTCATCTGTGATTAAAGTCACGTATGACTTCCCTTCCACTCCTGCTGCTTTCAGCTCCTCCTTTTTCCACTCCTCTCTTCTCTCAAATAGAGCTCTACTCTCAGCTTCATTCTAACCTTGTCATAGCTATTGTATTACAATCAAGAGCTATTTCATGCTGCTTTAGTGAAATCCAGAGTGAATTGGAACCTTCCTTCTAACACAGGAGCTGTGTAACGTTGCAAAGCCAGTACCAGGCTGATTTCAAATAATCCTTCCTTGACGGAGACAACTGCAGAGCACCTGGGAGAATGGCACCCATACCTAGTGGAAGAAGAGAGAGAGTGTTATTCATGCCTTCTAAAGCAATGAGGTCTAAATGCAATACAGGCGAAGGTAAAATAGTAATAATAATAATAATAATAATAATAATAATAATAATAGTACAAAATAGATGGAAGGACTTTATACTGGAAGTATTCTCCAGGTACTCTGGCTCGACCTAAGGATTCTGGGGTGAAGTGATTTGTCATGTTGGACAGATGCACAGTTCTCCTTTGCTACCCCGCAGTTGGGTTTCTGCCTTCTGGAAAATGCTCTGAAAAAGCTGTGTTTCTTACTGTACCTGTTACACATACCAAAATAATCTATCTGCAAATTAAATTATTCACAGAGAAATTGAAAATTTGTCAAGTCCCAGCATGTATTGCAATGCCTGAATCAGCTGAAATATGAAGGAACTGGTTTGGGGGATACAAAAAGACATGCTAAGAGATGCTTTCAGGCAAAATGTGTGCACTCCTGATTAGGAGCCAGAATTTCTCATGCAGTGGCCAAACCAAAAAAGAAGGAAAAATTCAGCAAAATATTTTTTAATTATGTTGGGGGAAAAAAAACCAAAAATGAAATCATTCTTCATTTCTTATTTTCCCTAATTTAATACGCTAACGAAAAATAAATACCATTTCATAATGTACACAATATAGGTTATGCACTGTGTAATTACAGTTCTGCTCAGGACTCAGCACCTGAACTGTGCAGAAGTTCAATTCAGAATTCTGTCTGTTCACCACCACTGAGAGACAGCCAAAGCTGCAGCAGCTGTCACTCACCATTTCCAAATGAGCGACCTCTGATTGGAATTGGTTTTTACAGTCCACCAGACTCTTAAAAAATGCAATTTTGATGTTCAATCTAATCCCTTAGCCTTACAAAACAAGGTTGTTTTTATTCCATTTGTACTCCAAGTAAGGATGTAGCCACAAACAGGGGTTCTTCAGAAAATCTCCATGTTGAGGCAAAGCTGTGACAAGATTAATATAAAAGAAACATGCACAAAAATATGAATCTACTTCTGAACAATGCTGGAATGTAGCATACACAAACCTCAGCAGGAAAAATATATTATTTAGCGTATTTTCCAGATCGTTGCTAAGAAACTGTTGCTTCATTTCACTATTGTCATTTGCAGAAAATTTTTGATTGTCCTTTTGCCATTTCAGTCATCTCATTGTAACAGCTATATAAATAAATGGGTTAAAAGGTAAAATCACTGGACTGTATTCAATGTGCTTTCATTTGTAGCCTGGTCTCCCATATTCTTTCCTGTAACTTAGTTCCCTCCAATAACATCTAAAAAACCAAACAGATTATTTTATGAGAACACAGAAAACACCCTTAAATTTATCTTTATGTAACGTATAAAATGTGTAAGATTGCAGGCCTTGTGTTCTCCCTGTCTTTCTCTAAGAACTAGTAATGTTCTCCTACAGTGTCTAATCTGATACCCTCTGTCCAAAAGTAGTTAAAAGCACATGCACAAAGATAGAATAACAACAGAGAACATAGAAAGTGTTGTTTTTGCTCAAATCATCCAGCTATGTGTATGATTTTTTACCTGGCAGTAGGACCTAGTAGCCAACTACTTTACAAAGTTTAAGTGAATAATTTTCTATTGGAAAAACTGGCTCTGCTATATTCATAAGAAGAAGATGAGTCCAGTTCCTTGCTATGACAACCATGAACACTGTCTGTCATACTCATGTCAAATATTATATTAAAACTAACAACTTTATGTCTTCAAGTATTCTTTGCTCATTAGTTGCCATAGAAACTCAAGATTTCCTACCTAAAATTACTGTTGGCCAGTTTACCAAGTTTCTTCTTGTCATAGTGTCCTTTATTCTTCCTTTCCTGGTATTTAAAGACTGCAATCATATCTGCTCTAATCCTGGATTAAACAAGCCAAGCTCAGAATTTAGTTTTCACCCCTAAAACAGGCTCTTCATTCTCCTGATTACCCTAGCAGTTCCCTTGGCATTGGCTGCAGTTTGACTTCACCTCTCTTGAATTAAGGTGATCAGAATATAGTATTGAAAATAAAAACTTCTGGGTAATAATGCCTCTTGCAAAGAATGAATATCTGTACAGGAGTTATCTTACCAAATGTACTACGTTGGCAGCTCACAGTTAATCTTGTGGTCAATTACTACTGTCATCCACACTGACCTAAAATTAATTAAGTCCCATCTTAATGGTATAAATTCTCAGTATTAGCTTTAGCTAAATGTACTTTGTATAAGACAATTCATCCAATTATTCAAGGCATTTCAATTGGCTTTGATATCATAATTCCCCTCTGTATTAATAACTTTGTCATCAGCAACTTTAATATTGTATCACAGTTATTCATTAAATAAGACTAGTCCACAAAACTTTAAGAAATGCAAGTAAACTCCACATAGCTGATAGGTTAATCTATCAATATGCACACCAATGTGCTCCCCCAAAAGAAACATGCATTTCCCTTCCTCTTTAGCCAACTTCTTTCCCCTCAAAGGTCTGTACAATTCCCTTTTTCCCTATGAAAAATATTTTGACGCTGTCCAGATAGATTAGATGCACTTATTATTTTTCTGCCCAAAAAGCCAGTTACCCTCTTAAGGGACATGGCCTGATTTCCCATTTCCCCTTGGTTAACCAATATCAATTTTTATTTAATTTCCTGTTATCTTCCTAACTTCCTTTAGCATTCTTCCCTTGAAAATACATTCTGAAGTATCTATTACATTTGACTGCATTGGCAACCATTCCGAATGTTTCTTTCGTATTAAATGGAGTTGTCTTTGCTATTTTTCAATCACAGAGAAAAATCTTCCCCTTGATAAATCTGTACTTGAAACAAGTCTTTGCTACTGTAACTAGAGTTAAACATGCCAGTACTCAAGTCTTTGCTACTGTAGCTGGAGTTAAACATGCCAGTACTCTCAAATCTCAGCCTGGAGATTATCTTGTTCTCCTGGCTTTATGAACACATTAGCTGTAGGAGCAGCGTGATGTCTGACAAAAGGCTTCACAGAGATAAGTAAGAAACACATTTGTGAAGCTGCAAGAACAAACAGAAAAAGTTTAAAAAGGCAGAACAGGCAAAGGGGTATATATTTTCAAATGAGGTTTAACAATGGAGAACTAATAAAGTGGAGAAATATAGAAAAGTGTTCCAGAATACTGCAGAAAATAGAAAGAGGAATCCAACCTAAAACACTCTTCCAGTTAACAACCCATCTCCCAGAGTTATTATTTTTCATGGTGCTGTGCCATAAGATCTTGTCAATCCTAGAATGGTATTCCAGAACTTCTGAAGATGACAACAAAGGCCTTAAGCTGAGAACCAAGGCTTTACCTTTCCACTTCAGGACCAGGACAACAAATCTTGTCTGGCTGCATCCCAGAAAAGAGAGAAGAGCAAATTTTACAGTCTGCAAAGCACAGGAGGCATCACGTCCCCCAGTGGCCAGCAGCTGCATGTTTTTCAGGTGCATGGTGCACCATGAGTATTAATATAAATCACAGTGTGGTGACATTCTTTTGCTAGCAGAAATAGCTATCAAAGTCAGTAATTAAGCACATACTGACATTCTTGCAAGAGACCGGAAAAAAAAAAAAAAAAGAGAAACCAAAGAATTTGATTACTAAGTGAAAGCCTACATCAGTTGCTCACTTGCAGATTCAACTGCTACTGGTGCTGAATTCAGCTACATGAATCCCAAAATTAAAGGTATTGGTCGAAACAATCTTTGGCTTAACCTACCTTAGGAGAAGTCCTCCATATTTTATAAAAAATCAAAATGTTAATTGAAAAAACATATAATATCTATTATCTAATACTTCACTCTAGGAATCAAACCACAATCTCTGGGCTACTGATCTGCAGAAATGTACATTTACAGCTGGGAAGAACAGGATCTATTACCAGGTAAAGTTTTATAACGAGGACATCAAACCCTTCATGTTCTCTTGGGCTCTCAAACATACTGGCTTAAATAACTTGGAAACTATTGATAAAATAATAAAGTACGTATGTACTGACATGAGTTATGCAAGCAAATGACATGTTCATTAATTTATTGATACAGGGTATTATCTTCAATTCACAATTTCCTGGTATTTAAATAACTGTTGATCTAAAGAAGTCCTAGGAGGGTAAAGCAGACCTGTTTCATTTGTCATTGGTATTTTTACTAAGAGCTCACTTGGCACTGTTGATAATGGAACTGTATTTACCAGGAGTTTTACAGCTGACTCTCAGGACACGAAAGTGAACTTCTCATTGACAAAGCCTTGTCACAACACACCAAAGCTGTGCCTCTTTCAGGTCACAAAGGCTCAGAAAGATTAATAGGCTCAGAAACATTAATGTCATTGTAATACTATGCAAATGTTTAGTTCCCTTGGTTATCCCATTTCAAAGCAACTCAAATAACCAAACGCCTCTTGAACAACCAGTTCACAACTCGGCAGGGAGAAAGTTACCATGGCTGTGTAGCTAAGGCTGTTCTGAAGCTCATGGCTTATGACAATCGGGCACGTCCCTTCTTTCAAATTGAGACTTAGGGCCTGTAGTTCAGTCCCTCAGTCTATAAATAGTATATAGAGCTCAATACTGATCAAGAAGAAAAGTCAGCTGCATCCTCACATGAAATATTACTGAAAAAATCAGAATACTCCTGTAAAAACATGTCCACATTAAAAAGCATAATTCAACATAATTTGACAAGCCACTTTCATGTTAAATCTTTCAGCACAAAACTGGAAATTCTGAAACTACATATGGACATATGATTATACCTAAGAGTAACAGCTAAAAATCTCTTCTGTCCAAAAATTTTTTTTGTATTTTTATTCAGCATCAGTGTTAAGCCAACCACACCAGAATTTCAGAGTCATGTTTCTTTTGCATCTGCAAATTTGCTTTTGCTAATATGCAATAAAATAAGAAGAGATAAAATGGAAAAATTGCAAACAAGCTCTTCTTTTGTCACTTACGAATTTGAATCTAAACAATCTGGAAGGAAAGGTAGTTTTGATGAAGGAATGCATAAAGACTGCTGAGACCCTTCTTTAAGGCTGGCATGAAGATGCAGTCCCAGTTCCTATCAGTGAGACAGTACTGTTGGCTGCCTCCTTGGTTTGATGGCTATAGTGTTAAATGTACCATACAAAACCCTGCACCCTGAACTCACTTCCTGACTGTCACTGATTTAAACTCATCTCATACAGAACATGAGGACCAAGCATCAAATGCTCTTTAGCCTTGCTCATGGAACATGAATTGGAAGAAACTCCTTATGTTGTGCATTGGTAGGTCATTAATGATCATTACCTGGAACTGGAACTGTCCTTGAAAACATTTAATATGCTTATTTCTGCCCTTGGCCTTAAAACATTAAAAAAAACCAAACCCTTAAAAAAAAAAAAAGTAGAGAAAACAAACCTCTGCATTCTCATCTTCTCACAGAACCAGGAAACATCTGCAAGTACCAAAGAGAAGAAATCATTGTACTTGTTATTGTAATTGTGCTTTAACCTACTGTCCTGGTCTCTACCACTTAGAAACCTCCTGGTTTTAAGTCACTCAAAGCAAGAGGCACCTCTGAACATCGGCCAACCTTTTAAGAGAAACAAAAATCTTCCATTATGATATAATTTTTGAGGTCCTCCTCCTACGGCAAGATGTGGTTGAGAAGAGCATGTGATCACACAAGAGGAAAAAACCCCTTGCTGTAACCTCGGTGGTGTTTGCTGCTTTTCTGCAGGTATTTGCTACTTCTCTCCTAAATGCGTTACTTTACCCGTAACAGTCTTTAAATAGGATACTAGTAATAGTCTATTAAAACAGGACGACACGAACACAGGCGCAGGCGTGAATAACAGCTCTTTATTACGGGAGGAGCAGTGCCGGTGATTTCGGGGCCGGGGTTCCTGAGGCCTTTCCCTCACCCCTCACGGCACGGCGCGCGCGGGGACGCACAACCGGCCGGCGCTGCCGCTGACGTCACGCGGCAATGGCGGCGCCCGGCAGCGCACGCGGGGGCCTGTGGCGGTAGCGGCAGCGGCCGGGCCTGGGCAGAGCCCGCGGTCCCGCTCCGTTCCCCTCTGTCCCTCTCCATTCCCCTCTGTCCCGCTCCGTTCCCCTCTGTCCCGGGGCTCCTGAGCGCGGTAAGCGCTGGGCGGGGGGAGCAGGTGCCCGGAGCTCCCGCGCGTGGCAGCGGAGGCCGTGCCGGGCCCTGCCGCGGCCCCGGCGGGTGGTTCCCGGGGTGGGCAGGGGTGGGAGCGCCGCGCGGCCTGCGGGCATTTATCCAGCGGTTCCAGCTATATCTCCGGAGGTGTTACAGGGGGGACGTAGTACGCCTGGCCTGCCTGATGTGTTTAGTTATACTATAGCTTATTAAGTTATATTTTAGCTATATTTATATTAGCCTAAAGCTATATTTAAGTTATGCTATTGGTATATTTTAAAAGTAAGTAAAATAATGATTCCCGTTTGCCTGAATATCAAGGTAGTCTTCATTTCTTGGATCTGAAGCCCTTCTTTTCTTTTTTCCTTCGGTTTCTTTTTTAGGTAAAAAATGAAGGTCAGAAAAGGAGGGAGATTTAGATCTCCTTTTAAACTGAAACAAAAAGGCATTGAAGTTGTAGGAGAATGGAAAACCGTACAGATCGACCCCAATCTGTTTGCTGAGGAGGAGTTTCGAGATATAGTGTGCTTGGAGGAACTTACAGAGTACAAGCTAGTAAGTTCTTCCAAAGTGGGGAAAGTAAAGGAGAAGAAGAGAAAGGCTGAGAGTGCTTCAGAAGAAGGCAATGAGGAGGTGGAAGAACCTGTCATCCCTCCAAAAAAGAAAAAGAAAAACAAAGATTTGAGAAGCCAAACAGATAAAGGCAATACTCCTAATGCAGCAGAAATTGATGTGCTGGTTGATAAAGAGGCAAAGTGTAATGAAATAATCGAAGAAGCAAATCGTGAAGACCACGGACATGTGACTGAGAGCATGTCAAGCAGAAAAGATGCTCCAAAGAAAAAGAAAAAGAAGGTATCTAAAAACAAGACTTCTCAAGCACAGGAAGCCCTTCTATCAGTATCTACTTCTAAAAAAGCCAAAAATTGGACAACAGAAGTTTTATCTGCCTCAACTGATCAAAAAGCTGATGTGTCTGCATGGAAAGACCTCTTTGTACCTGAGCCAGTGTTGCAGGCCTTGAGCTACCTGGGGTTTAGTGCTCCAACTCCTATTCAAGCCTTAGCCTTGCCTTCTGCCATTCGGGATAATATGGATGTTCTTGGTGCTGCAGAAACAGGTACAAATCTGTTAAAATGATTGTGTGTGCTGGGAGCATCCCGTTTGTCTTCTTTAAATGTAGCCCAGGGTTACAAGCTTTTATGTGTGGAAGAAGCAGCTTTTATATATTATATGAGCTTTTGTCGTTTGCATATCCAACATATTAGTAAAGTGTTAGAACTTTGTAACTTACAAACATGGGAACATCACATTTTCACAAAGCATGCAAGCTTTGAAGTCTCAATGAGTTTTTTTGCTTTTGGCAAAAGTCTCTTTTCCTGTTTCTCAGATTGCTTCCTGTTTTGGGAATGGTACGGTGATGCTCTGCAAAAGGCAGAATTAAGGAAACAAACAGGCTCATTTCTGCAGCAGCCAAACATGTGGTCTTGGCAAGGCAAAGCAGAGAACCAGGTTCCTGTGGAGATAATTCATACTGGTGTGGAGCAGTGAATAAACGCTGGGCACAGTGTTAGGTGTGAATATGACCCAGGTCATACTCGCAGTGAAACGTGCCCACCCTGTGCTCAGTCCCCTGGCTTTGCTTGTACACTGTCGCCAGCCCTTCCCCTGCTTGTGCTGGAACTGAGTATTACTTCGATGATTTGAGAGGTAGAGTCACATCCATTTTGCACTCACCTCATGCTTTGAGCATTGCTAGCCTTCATAACATTTGTTATAGCTCCTTGCTTACTTAATGCGAGGAAGTCTCAGAACATTATGTTCCCTCAAACTTTGTTTGCGGTTCCTACCTTTGAAGTTTTGTCTTTAGCACTGTAACATTTTTTCCATAAAACACCTAGAGATAGGAAGCAGAATTGGAATCTGCCTTGGTTTAAAGGCTTCCTTTACATTGTTTTCATCTGTTCCAGCTGCTTTATCTCACTGCTTCTCTGTCAAGTCATTTACTGCTCTCAAGCAGGAAGGTATAGTAACTAATACGATACGCAGTCATTTGCATTTTTATTTTAAGTAGAAGCTGCATTGATGCTATTAGCTTTAATAAGATTAGAAAGCCCTGTAGGGAGTGTTTTTGAAAATGGGACTGAAAATTTAAATGGTGTTTTTGTACTGCAAAAAAAGTGCCATTTTGGCAGTGCTGGTAAGCAAATTGCTCTCTAGCTGGAGAATGGAAAGCATCATTGGTGGCAGGCTGTGTGAGATTGCTTTATAATTTTGTATAACCCTGAGGTAGTAGGACTATGTTTTGTTCATTTATTCTTTCGTGAGAGAAATCCAGATTCTCTCCAGAGAGTCCAGTGGATCATTGGTGTTTCTGTAGAAACCTGGGAGATGTGAACAACTGCCTCTTAAGAGGTGCTGCAGCTAGGAGAGGTTGAAACTCTCTAGTCCTTTTTTCTGCATCCTGTAGCACCCTTGAGGGAGGAATGTATGAAGTTAAAGAACTATTAATCTTCCTTTTTTGGTAGCAACATTGAAAAGTGTGGCAAGATTTTGATATGACAGCAGATCCATGTGGAGATCAGATGCAGAGAATGTCAAGGCTTGTTTTTGCAGTGGTTCTAACCCTTTCTGTTCATTAGAACGTAGAACTAGTGAGGTTTCTGGTTAAGGAGCCAAATCTATGTAAAATTACACAATCTGAAACAGTTTAAAAGAGCAAGAATTGGCTTGAGCTGTAGTACCAAGATATACTTTCCTTCTGGTTTTGCATGCCTGCCTATGGTATGTGGTTTGTGTGTTATAAAGATAACATGTCCTGTGAGGTGATAATTTGTGGGTGAATCCAGTGCCTGCAGAATAGTCCTGATTATCACAGCCATAATCTATCTTTGTCCAGTGCTGACATTTGCACCAAATTGAATTACGTTTAATTCAAGATCAGCAGTGTTGTTCACCTTAAAAACAGATATTTTGGTAATACAGAATCTTACTGTGTAAGTGCTCTAAGTGCAGGTTATAAACATTTTCTGCTTCAAGTCCAGACAGAAGTCATAAAAGACCTCGCAGACATGCAGAAAGGTGGAGAAGTGGATATGAGACTTTCCAGCAGCACTGGTCATCATGATGACACTGGGCTTAGCTGTTTATTAACTCATATTAAGGTTCTTCCCTAAATAGGCAAGATTCTGGGTTGCCAGATTTGGCGAACCTTTACAGCTTTGTGATATGGACAGGAATTGAGATTTCCAAACAACTGCTTTCCAGCAGTGGCCTGTTACAGAAATGGTGTAATAGTGTCTTGTAGTCTGGATGCTGCTTTCATGATTAGTAAACTGCTACATCTGAGAAGCTTAATTGGCTGGGGTGGATGTGCTACCAGGCTTTTCCTAATGTCTTTATTACTGACAGTTCAGAAGGGAATATGTGGCAGGGATGTAACTTGCAGTTGGTACAGTGAAGCCTTGCAATTAAACTTTCTTTTGACAAACCCCATCTCTCCAAAGTGGATTCTTTCTTTTAAATTAAATATATGTGTTCTGATTATAAAAAATGCGACCCAGTGCTAGATCAGGAAATTAGACAGTGGAGTATTTCAAAATACAGTTTCCTAGAAAGTCATAAATACAGGACTATAAATTGAAGATGGAAGCTAATCCTTCAAGTGCATTCCAGTTTGTCCTTGGCCTCGTTTGCTACTCCTTTATTTGGAGAATGTTGATTAGAACTTTCAATTAGGGCATGGTATTCTCATTATGAGCATGCAGTTCCTTAAAAATATCTTGACTGCAACTGCAGCTTTTAAAAAACACTTTCAGAACAAATAAATCTGCCTGACCTGCTAGAGATTGGAAAAATACCTGTTCCCTAGGAAATATGTGATTGGTCATGTCGAGAAGATGTATAAAGGAGATGGGAGAAAAGATGCTATTGCTGCAAGTTTCTGGTCTTCTAAAGATCATGAGTTTGCATCTGTTACAATGGTGTGCTTTGAGGACAGCGTGTGATTGGCTGTTGCTTTTCTCATCTTTTCAAATAAATGACTTGTCAGTCTGTGTTATTATTCTTGTTTGTTTTTTTAGGAAGCGGCAAAACGCTTGCATTTGCAATTCCAATGATTCACTCTGTGCTGCAGTGGCAAAAATCAAATAACTCAACAACCAGAAATGACAGTGTTTCTAAAGAGTCCCATCAGCATCATGATGAAACAAGATGGGAAAATGAGGATGAAGCAGAAAAAGTAACCCATCAGCAGGTTGAAGATAGCGGAGATGAAGATGATGCATCTTTCACAACAGGCTGTGTGAAGGTGCTGGAAAATGTTGAATTTGATTCCGATGACGAGACACATACTGTTAACTCCCATAAAAAGAGACCTCTTTTAGGACTGGTCCTCACTCCTACAAGAGAATTAGCTGTACAAGTAAAGCACCACATTGATGCAGTTGCAAAGTTTACAGGTATGTAGATCCCACAGGCCATGTCTCAGATTACACTGTGTTTGGATCTTGGCATTGGTGTTGAGCCAGAATGTGTGCTGCACTTTCTTCCATAAAATCATAAAATTGGTGTAGCTTCTGAAGGGTTAGAGTTTGTAGTCACTGATGTGGGAGAAATGCTTGAAGATTCTTCAGTGAGATGCATGTGGAAGTAATCAGTTAATGTGAGCTATTTTGCTTTACAATGTGTCTTCCTTCAAATAGGTATTGATTCATGCTCTCACAACACAGAATCAGTACTAGATACCTGGCCACAGCTTTGTTCTTGTTTTGGATAACGTAGGCTATATATAATTAATAATTTCATTATATATAAAATTTTGATTTTACATACAATAATTTCATTTTTGACAGGTATATCAATCTTTGTATATACTGTATAAGTATAACTTTGTTCCATCTATTGAAAAAGAAGTTACAGCCATAAATATGGCCATTTTTATTGGTAGAGGGCATCACTGTATTGTCTGACTTATCTCCTGCAGCAGTCAAGCCACAGAAGTGTTACTGACCTGACAATGTTAACATGTCTGACAAAAGCAATTCCCCCCTCTTCCTTTCCTTTCCAAAGCAGAAGTCAGTACATCTGTTAAGTGAATGAGTGAGGACATGAAGCTGTTGAAGATTACAAGTTTTTCCCAATTCTCTCCATTTCTCCAGTACCAGTAATTGTTTATTTATTAAAGAGGATATGTAGTGCAATGCACTACTTTTAAGCCCATCTTCCTTTGGTGTCTGTATGTCCTGCTGTGCTCATCAGTCTGCATCTGAGTACCAGGCTTATTTTAACTGCTAGGCTGAAATAATCAATTTATGTCATACAGTTCTGATAGGAGCAGTGCTATTTATGTGTAAAAATCTGCTGTCCAAGTGATAATACAGTTGCTGCAGCAGGAGAGAAAACGTTTTGATGTGGACTTTCTTTATTGCCTCAAACTCACTTTGGGAAAAAAAATCTGCACCTGGAAGCATGGTGTTCCACAAGTAGTCTGGAAGAGAGATCAGTGGGATCTTGGATACTGGAAGGGTCTTGCAGAGTAACATTGAATTTACCATGGGCCAGTGTATTGTTTGAAGAAGTAGGGTGAAAAAAGCCATGTGTGGAGTCTGCTTCCAAAGATAAACTCCTTTTAGTACCTCAGCAGACTACTTAAACCTAACGAGGTCTGTGCTGCTGTGCAAGAATCATTAATCATGTGGGAGCATACTTGGTAGGATTGATTATTCCATAGCAAATGAGCAGTTATTTAGCAAGACAAACATTTCTCAGTCTTATTCTTGAAGGGATCTTCTGGTTATTCTTAACAGGAATATGTTTGTTCATGCAAATACAGTTGAGAAAACATGAGACTGTGAAATACGTGTAAACAAAGCTAACAGCTGTGGATGTGATTCTTCATGCTGTTGAAAGACAGTTGTACTAATTCATGGCATCTAACTATAATAAGGATTTTTTTGTAAAATTGAGTGCATTGTTGTATGCTCAGTGTTACATAAAACCCCTGAAGTTTCCTGCCCGAAATGCTTGTTGAAAGTTGCAGTGTAGACTGTTTAAAACACTTCATGAAGTAGATATATATAAAAACAGTCACTGGTAAATTAGTGAAATAAAATCTGTTATTTATATGTTCTAGGCATTAAGACTGCAATTCTAGTAGGAGGCATGGCTGCACAGAAGCAAGAACGTGTACTGAATCGAAAGCCAGAAATTGTAATTGCAACCCCAGGCCGTCTGTGGGAGTTGGTTAAAGAGAGGCACCCACATCTTTCAAATCTTCGTCAGCTCAGGTAAAAATGCCTTTTCAGATAACTGCTGGATACTGAACTGGGCAGCCCTGCATACTGATTAGGTTTACTAACAGATTAAATAATTTAGACTACATAAGATCACCTGTTTCTGTGTCAGTGTTTTATTGAAATGCACATTGGTTATTTTGGTGGAGGGAAATGTCAGTTAAAAACAGTAGTAAAGAACTGATTTTTCAAAAGGAAATGCAGAAGGCTGCTGTAGCTGCTCCAGCATACCTGGTGTTCTTTTCAGTTTTATATGCCTAACATCCTTTATGTGTTTAGCAGGAAAAGTTGTTCGTAAATGTATCAGGTTGTATTTAGCTGCACAAGTGTATTTTTACTGTATGTTTTCTACTTGACAGGTGCCTTGTGATTGATGAAGCAGACCGAATGGTTGAGAAAGGTCACTTCTTAGAGCTGTCTCAGTTGCTGGAAATCTTAAATGATTCACAGTATAACCCTCGACGGCAGACTTTTGTTTTTTCTGCCACTTTGACTTTAGTCCATCAGACTCCCACAAGAGTTTTACAAAAAAAGAATGCTAAAAAGATGGACAAGAAGACCAAACTAGAATTGTTAATGGAAAAAGTAGGAATAAAGGGCAAACCCAAAGTAATAGACTTAACAAGGAAAGAGGCTACTGTTGAGACTCTGACAGAAACCAGAATCCACTGTAACACAAATGAGAAGGACTACTATCTCTATTACTTTCTTCTCCAGTATCCAGGAAGAACCATGGTCTTTGCAAACAGCATAGACTGTGTAAAACGCCTCAGTTCTCTCCTCACAATCTTAAATTGTGATCCTCTTCCTTTGCATGCCAACATGCACCAAAAGCAAAGGCTGAAAAACCTGGAAAGGTTTGCTGAGCGAGAGAGGTGAGTTGATTTTCAGCTTCCTAGTAGAGAAAAAAAGAAATTGCATAAAGGATGGTGGGGAGGAGGAACAACTCTGTTAGAGCAGGAGCAGGTTGGGGAAGTTAGCTGAGGATGTGAGTCCCCTGTTGATGAGCCCAAGATATTACCGATTAAGGATGAGGTTTCACAGTTGAGGTGATGAACTGGAGCAAGTTCAGTGGAAGGCCACCCAGATGTTCAAAAAGCACTGAGTCTGCAAGAGGAGAGGCTGAAGGCACTGGGTATTGTATTACCTGGGAAAAGTATTTTGTGGGGACCTAATGGCAGCCCTCTGGCACCATAAAAGAGGGTTATCAAGAAGGTGGAGCCAGGCTTTTCAGAATGGTGCTTAGTGGGAGAATGAGGGGCAATGGGTACAAATTGAAATAAGATCAGGCTGGATATGAGAAAGGGCTTTTCATCTGTGAGGACAGTTGAGCATGGGAATAGGCTGTTTGTCTTGGAGTTTTTTGAGGCTCAGTTGGATAAAAGCCCTGAGCAACCTGGTCCAGTCTTGCAGCTCGTCCTGCTTTGAAGAGGAGGTTTTATAAGAGACCTCCTGAGGTCCACTGGAGTCTGAAATATCTTGTGGTCCAGCAGCTCATGGCTGCTGAAGGAGCTGTCACTTGCCCTGTTTTCAGACATGTTTTTAGAACTCTCCTGCACACTTCTGCCCATGTCCTGGCTCTGCAGTGCATTCAATCCTCTGTAAGTTATTGAATCTCCCTAAACCATCAGAAAACTCATTACTCATTTGCAGGTTTAGTGACATAAATTAGCATCCCAAGGGTCAAAGTATCTTTGAGCAATGCAAAAGAAAGGGCAACTGTGCCTTTCAGCAGTAGTGGGCAGCCAGGGCTTACCCAAGCAGACCTGTCCTTCCATTTTAGGAAATATTGTTTTGGGGTGTCTTTAGGGTGGCTTTGGGAGGAAATGTTTGGTCTCAGTGCTTCCATGATCCAGAAGCCTCACAATTGAGTCCTGCTGCAAACTGCTGCATGCTGTCTGGGAATTTGTACCTTGTTAGGAGATTCAGGCATGGAGAACAGAGGTTGAATTGCCGTGATGGAGCTGCAGCATCCCTTGGCAAATGTATTGATAGCATCTGCATAGGTCAGCTGAGGTGTTTTCAGAGACTGCAGATTTTCAAGGCAAGAAAGAGCTCTATGAGACCATCTCTCACAGCCTTCTGCAGGTTGCAAGCTGTAGAATTTTGCTATTTCTGCTTTGAACCTTGTAGCAATACAGTATGCAGTCAAATGCCATAAAATCTCAACAAATTTCCACTATCTAAAAGGAGCTCATTTCAGTTGCTGGAAGATGTTTTTAAAACAAACTGTTCCATATCCTGGGGAGACTTTTGTCTCTGTAGAGACTGCTTATATAAAAGAACAACTTCTTTGAGTAGTTCATCTTGTCTAAGGATAAGCAGAAATAGTAATTGTTAGAACAGAACTCACCCCTTTAATTTCTAGCTTTTCATTTACTGAGAGCTTATTTGAGTGCAAGTTGGTAGAAGATATTTCACCCCCAAAAACTGTTATTTAAATAAATAATGTTAAGAATGTGATTTTTCTCAACTGGTAAAACTTCTAATAAACTTCTGTACTGCTAGAGGATCAACTGGGTTTTTAATGGTGTGGTCATAGCAAGCTAAAGAAATTCTTTAAAACCTGGAGTGCACTGAAAAGTGTAATGCAGGGGCACATACCCTCCCTTCCTCATCGAATAGCAATTTGTTCTAGCATTCTCGTGAACTGAGATCAAGAAAACTGTAGGAAAACACTATCCAGCAAGGTAGTGTATTTATTTATTTATTGGAAACACAATAGACCTGCTGAAGGCAACATTTGCATATTTTAATTCTACTTCTAAGAATTATTGTTTCATGACTGCCCTTGAGTTAAACTGGGTATCGTTTCTGTAAGGGCAAACAGAATGCATATGTCCTACAGATAATACAGTGTAAACCTGTTTCTTAAACTGCTATGGTAGAATTTTAGGTTGCTGTATTTTCTGTTCCTTGGTACATGATTTACTCTTCAGTTTTATGTTCATTAAATTTTGTCACCTTCTCAGCTGTGTCCTCCTGACAACAGATGTTGCAGCTCGTGGTCTTGATATTCCTAATGTCCAGCATGTCATCCACTACCAGGTTAAGTATTTTTAATGTTTTTCCTTTTACTGTTTTGATTTGACATACATTTTTGCTGATACAAATCCTGAACATTGTAAAGCTGTAATTCTTGGTCCTGTGTATAGTATAGTCCCAAGTACAGAAATTAGATCATTTAACTGTCCTTGGTGCTTTGTATTTAAAGATGTCATTTCTGCAGTGACTGAGTGCAGTAGGTAGTACTTTATGAATGTGTGATTATGCATCAGAAATGACATAATAGATATGATCTTCCTTGCTTTTTGCTTAACTTTGGCATCCAAAGGTGTGAAATGACTCAGCCTTATAACTCTTCTCTGAGGACACATAAAATATTTTCCTGCTTTGTAAATGAAATGACAGAGGGTCAGAAGTTAGGAGAGACTCACAAAAGATTACGCAAGGAAAAGTGCTGGATCAGAGAACAGAAAGTGTGTCAGGAATTCATCTTTTACATCACTTTCATCGGTGTTACATGCAATGTACTGTGTGTATAAAACCCAATATTCTTTGGCAGCCTCTTGTCCAGAGCATGCCAGGCTGCTGGTAGCTGTCTGTGGCCAGCTGCATGGCTTCTCTGAATCCTTGCAGGTCCCTCGTACTTCTGAGCTGTACGTGCACAGAAGTGGCCGAACAGCCCGAGCTGCCAGTGAAGGCCTCAGCCTGCTGCTGATTGGCCCTGAGGACTTGATCAATTTTCGGAAAATCTATAAAACATTGGAGAAGAGTGAAGAGCTGCCATTTTTCCCAGTTGATACCAAGTGCATGACTTCTATCAAGGTAAAGAAACAAGTCTTTTTGCAGCCTGAGTAGTTGCTTGCTTACTTATGTTACTGATATGATATTGCCTGTCGTGTTCTTTCCAGGTTTCAGATGAAATTTACTCTTGAGGATCTGGATTTGAAAATTAAGTTAATCACACTTTATATTTTTTTAAGCAATGTCTATGATATCTCCTCAATAACTGGCCCAAGAAAGGTGTTCAAACATAAATATCACTTGTTTTTCTAGAAATAGTATAGGGAGGCGAGTGTGTTTTATGGCTGTGGAGTTGGGGTGGCTCTGCGAAGTATATTGTTTAAAGGCTCTTATGTTAGGAACAGACTAGACAACAGTAGCAGGTCCAGGGATGTTCAGTGATCTTCACCTGCCTCTTCCCATGTGAAGTAGTGAGTTGTCTGCTTTTCTAAAAGTTCCTGTATTGTGAGGCCACAGCTGCCACTGAATCTTGTCAAACTGTGTTTCCCTTTTATAGGTTATTGCCCATTTTAAGGAGGATTCAGTCATTCACTAACTCACTAGATAGTGGTTAGGATTTACAAAACAATGTGTTTTAGAAAGCATCTAGTCACTGCAGATTTTCTGCTTCTTGAATAAGAGACTATTTCATGTCTCAGCTTTCTCTTAAGAGTTTGAGTGGTGTCAGTCATGTACAAGTGGGACATATTTAAACACTAGATTTTAAAGGAATCCAGCTGGGGTTGAAATGTCTGAATATTGCACAGTCACTGAGAACAGGGAAGAATGCAAGCAGTCAGATAATGCAGCAGGTGTCTTCCTCATGGTATTCTGATTCATGCTTACCTAATTGGCTTGGACTGAGCCCAGGGTGTACCCCAGTGACAACAGCAGTATCCTCACCTTGGGAATAATGACAGCAAGTTTCAAAACCCAGGCTTGCTGCAAATAGGGTATTTCTTTCAGGAGATGCAGCTGTCTGAAAGAGGAAAGAAAATAAAATAAATGCTTCCATAGGTTCATTTTTTTCTCGGTAGTAACGAAGAGAATCTGATTTCCACCCCTATCTCCCCCACTGCCCCCTTCCACCTAGTAAATGTAAAACTAAATGTATCTAGTTACTGAAAGAAATCTGTTGTTTCAGAGAGTGTTGCTTCAGGGGTTCCTTCTGTGTTTCTTGATGAGTAGTTCTTGGCTCTTATCATGCTCTGTCAATTAATGGCCAAATAAATATTGTTTCTACACTTTCCATTTCCTGTCACCATCTCACAATGATTTCTCCTATCTGTAATAGTGCTCTTCTCCCCAGAAGAGATCTTTGTAATTGTAGTTGCAGGACTCCAGCCTCATAAGCCCTTGGAACAGTCAGGTCTTATTTATGCTTTGTCCTGGGTTTAATCACAAAGTCATTGTAGTTGGGACTAATAGCGCTGCTGGTTCTTTACGTCTGTCCCTTTGGCATGCTCCTTCCCTCCTTTTGCATGCCTTCATTCAAGTTCAGGAAAAGTCTGAAGGGCTTTCACACTTGAGAGGAATAGAATTTGAACAGAATTTGAATAGAGAGGAATAGAATTTGTTGAACCAAGATAGACTTGAAGAGGACTTAAACTTTACAGAGATGGAAAAACTTAATTTAAATTTCTTGTGATGATCTAAGAAGTGACTGACTTGAGTAGTCCACTGCAAGTGGTGTTTCTTCTCTCTCTCTCTCTGCAGTAATTATCCTGGCAGTCCTGGCTGCTGCTGTTACTGTGTAGCACCAGACTATTCAGCTTCCTGCAAGAGTTTGTTTTATGCAACTGCAGGCGCATTCCAAAGAGCAGAACTTGCTTTTGGTTGGTTCATATTTACTGTTAGAGCAGACTTACTTTCCACAGTGAATTAGGTATTTGTTTGGCCCAGCTGGAAGCCTGTAGATCAGGTTAAGTTTGCTGGACATCTTTGTTCCACCTGTATGCAGCTGGGAAGAAGGACAGGACATTCTGTCCTGTGCCGAAACAAGATCCAGGTGCATTCCTGAAAACATCTGTTCCTTCCATATGGCTTGCAGGAGTTTACTTTCTTCAGAGTGGGATGAAAGTAGTGGCTGCCCCTTACTGCTGAGACTAATAAATCTGAGATCAAGCTGTACTATATGTTACTTGGAAGTGATTGGTATCTGAATCATGGTTCGCTCTTGATGTCTCTCAAGTGTTTATAATGATTCACATAGAATGTTAAGTAGAATGAGTTAACATTCAGGTATGTTTAGTAGTTGAGATGTTTTAGAAGTCAGATTCTATCATGGATCTAAAGAAGGAAAACGCTAGTGAATGATTATGTGTTTATTACGTGGGGCATCTCCTGGAACATGGATAGGGAACAAAAGTGTCTCTGCACCCCAGTTGCATTCTAGTGCATGCTCTCAAACACTTATTCTGCTAAAGAACCTCATATTTAAACCTGATCATAATGTCTAAATGTACTTTTGTTGCAGGAACGGATGAATTTGGCAAGGCAGATTGAGAAGGCAGAATTTTTCAACAGTCGGGCAAAGCAACACAACTCCTGGCTTCAGCAAGCTGCAGAGGCTCTTGAGATTGATCTTGATGATGACATGTTGATGGGCAAGTAGAAAATGTTTTTCCATGGGTATGCTCGGTAGGTCCCATAGCGCTGGTGTCCAGAAGAAGCCCCACTGTGGCAGAGAAGCTTCAGAAGCAGCAGGGCAGAAGGGGGGAAGGAAAAGAGTGTTGTTGATGCGTGGTGTTAGGGGTGTTTTCAGGATGATGCAGAGAGAGCAGCAGAGAGTGCTGGAGCTGAGGGAGTGAGGTGTGACAGTTCTGGCAAGTTGCAGACAAGTCTACATGTTGTAGGACAAGAACAGTTGAGCTCTGGCAAGCATTTCAGAGTAATCTACGCAGCCCAGTATGTCCTGATTGAGTCTTGTCCCCTCTTGTCATGGAGAAGGCTGTTTCCACACTTCTGCTTCTCTCTCCCACTCCCTTGTAGTCAGGCATCAGGACAGAAGCCTGACAGCTCTGTGTGGGAACACCCAGGAAGTGCTAGGGAACACCAAATATTATATGAGCCTTAAGTAGGTTGAGTTGTGTGGGCTAAACAACCAATACATATACTGAAGTTGGTGAGGTTTTTGATAGTTTGTTAGAAGTAAATAATTTCTTACATTTTTAAAATTAAATATTTTGCAGGCTGTGGCTGAGAGAATGCGTAGGGCTGTACAACTGCAAGTGGCTATTAGTTCAATGCCATGAAGTTTTGCAAAGCTTAGATGCACTGTAAAATGCCACATTGTGTTCATATTTTGAGAGCTGGAAGGTATGATTTCCTACCAGTTCTTTGAAGGCAGGCTGAATAGGGTTGCTGCAGGGATCACTTCACATTAGTCTGCGTCTAACCTGTTAGCTGCTAAATATGCCAATGTCTTAATTTTGAAACACGTTTAGATTAATGTCTTTCTTTATTCATGGCTGGACTAGCAGTTTCTCAATCACTTTGCAAGCAAACACTAACCATCTCCGTCTAAATTGATCCAGGAGTGCTTTCAGATAATTAGCACTCTGCTGTCTTGTTTTGACATAATCTGAGTATGCTGTGCTTTGGAATGAGTTTCTAAACAGCATACCCAGTCCAAGTAAGTTGTGACTCTCAAGTGAAACACTTTGCAGTTGCCACCCAGAAACTTGCCAGATTTATGCCTTGAAGTGTACTCAGTCTCTAATTCTTGTGTAGCTTGTTGGAGACCAATTAAACTCTCAGTCATTCCTCCCATAAGTGAAGCATCTCTTACACAGTTACAAAAGATGTAGTAATGTGCTTTCAATTTTACCTTACAGCAACCTTGATTTCATTTTTTCCTCAGTTCAGGCCTCAACTATGGTTACTCAGTAGTCAGGATTCTTCTCAATCTCATTACCTTGTGAACAGCCTGGGTGGTCTGAAAATGTCACAGATGACTGGGAGTTGAGTGACAGAAAGCTGGGGTTAGCATCTGCCCCTATCACTACAAAGGCCTGCAGTGCAAGTTTTTCTCTTGTTGTAACATTCTGTATCTTTGATTTCTGCCCAAAGGAAGAAAAGCCAGTGAGCAAGAAGAAAGCCAGAAGCAAAAGATGCTGAAGGGGATGAAAAAACAACTGAAACATATGTTGTCCCAGCCACTGTTTAAAGTCCTTATGAAAACCAAGTACCCAACACAGTCTGGAAAACTACTCCTGCCTCAGACATCAGTGGGCATTTCAGCTCTAGGTGCCGTGTCCAAAAAGCAAGCCAAGAAGAAGAAATCAATAAAATAAGATTAGATAACAGCAAGGTCATTCAGTGTGACAGAAGCAAGGACTATCCTCATCAAGGCTGTCACTGCTTACAGAGGAACCCAGCTAGAAGACAGATTGTATAAGGGTGTTGTGTGTGTATTTGTTGTGCAGGCACAAAACAATACATTTTGGGCTTAGTTAACATCTGGTTAGTTACTGTTAAATCTTGTCTTGGATTTTGGTTTTTTATGTTCTTACTTTTTTCTTACATCTCTATATTAATAGAAGTTAATTAGTTTTCACATAGTTCTGATAATTACTCCATTTTGTGAGATGGGTAAAAGTTACTGGGTAGAATTCACTGTGGGCATACTCTAAGGATAAAACTTGATTTCAATTTTAATGTCTTTAAAGGACAGGGGAAGGTCAGCTATATACAGTGTGAGTACAGTCTGAGCTGGTGGTAGTGGGAGGTTTGGCTTTTACTGCCTCCAGCTCAGTGTGAAAGGTAGAAAATACAGATAATGTTACCAGTAAGTCTACAATTCTGGTTATGGAAATGTCCCAATTTTCTTTCTCCTCTGATAACGTTTCTCTGTTCTGTTCTCTACCAGGTTTAATTCCCTTAGTCCTGTCTTAATACATTTTGAATATGCAAAAAAAAGTTAAGGTGGCAGTGGGCCAGGACTGACCTTGGGAGATATGTAGATTTCTGAGGAATAAGTGTTGCTACTCAGTGTTTCCTTAATTAATATTTGAAGTTAAGCCTGTATTTGAAAACATGTTAGAATCTACCATGATCTTCACTGTAATGGAAGAGATGATGTTTTGAAATGTCACTTTTGAAGATTGCTCCATGATAATTATGCTTTTAAATCATTTTAACCTGGTCTGGGCAAATACTTTTTAAAACTATTTTTAATAACATGTCAGAGAAATATATTTTGAATTTTTGTTAAATTATATCTGCCATAAACTCTAAAGCCTGTGTCTGTTTTCAGTTACTTGAGATTTCTCATAGCTGATGTTGTTTGCACATGCAGGCAAGGAGAGGGGAAAAGCACCCAAAAGATAAGACAGTGAAATCTGTTTTGGTGGGAGGACAAGTAACCTTCACCTGCCAGCTCTGGATGAGGCTTAGTTTCTGTGTCTCATACAGTATGGAATGAATGAACCAGTGTCACTGCCATGATAGGAAGCACCAATTTACTCAGCTACTCAGGGAAATTTGTCTGTGGAGTTGAGTGCCCCCTCGAACCACTTACTAGTTATGTGAGAATAACATACTCTTTATTCTTGCATCTGTGTAAATAATTGAAGTCCCCCGTCTCTGGAGGGCTTTTCTCTTGTTACCATGCAGTACTGAAGAAGAGCTGTGACAGTGTAATCATAAGCATACAGAGCTTATCAGTTATGTATGAGACTTTCCTTGCAATGCACTGTTTGTCTCATGCCCTTGGGAGCAGAGGGGGAAGTTTTGGGTGAGAAGAGATGGTAAGGTTCTGTTTCCTCACTCATGTGAGGAGACACATTTTTGGAGTTAATGTGACATCTGAAAAATAAAAACTATTTTATGATGGTTCATTGTAAGGAAGGCTGAAAAAAGGAATTGAACAAAGGTAAGCATGCCCTCATTTCTTCTCTGTGCCATTTTAATCAGACTCTTACATTATGAAAAGGAAACTTGTATTGGTTTTGCATCCTGAAGAGTTTGAAGACCAGGTAGGCCTTTTCTGCACCTTACGATGCATTTCTGTTCCATTTCATTAGCAAAATCAAGGCTGGTTCCTGACAATAGAGCTCAGCATCTTCCTACTTGAATCTGCATGAGGTAGGAGTTTTGGCAATTTCTCATTCCATGAGATCATGAGAAGAACTGAATTGAGAGACAGTGTGAGTACTGCTATTTCATTTCCATCATTGCTATGAAGTTTTTCAGCTGCTTCTGGTTCCCTGTGTTTAACAACGCAGCTCTAACTCCCAGCCCACTGTCTTGCCAAGTCTCCCCAAGATGGAGCATGGCACTTGTGCCCCCCTTGCTGCCTTCATAGAATCATAAAATGATTCCACCATGCCTACTAAAACAAAGTGCAACATCCACTAGGTTTTTGAACACTCCAGGGGTGGTGACTCAACCACTTCCCTGGCAAGCCTGTTCCAATGCTTAATGGTTCATTTGCCTGTGGGACATGTTCTGGGGCTGGTTTTCTTCCGTAGCCTCTGATGTGCTCTGCATGAACTCTCAATGTTTAAATCTACTGATGCTGCACCCCCACAGGAACTCAAGCAGAGCTTGGACCCTAAAAATATCTTGGTGTCTTAAAAAGAATACTTGTCGAGAGCTCTGGAAGCTCTCTTGTGGCTGCCTGTTTTGCCTTGTCATTATCTTACCAGGATACCCTGGATCTTCTAGCTAGAGAAAAAACCTTATATTTGCTTTAGCTAATTCTAAAAAATTGTTAAACCAATAACTGAAAGATATTACCATTTAGCTGCCCCAGTCGTATGTGAATTAAGTTACTGAAGAAATAGACGATGGTAAGGCAGAATGTTTTCTCTAGCTCTGATTTGCACGTGTACTACTGGTGCAAATTAGACATGAAGAATTTTACATCGAGTCCATATGGGCAGTGCAATCTTAGTATTTATCTAATACGTAGTATAAAATGTTTTCTCTAATGCTCTGCTGGCCCAGCAGTTACACTGAGGCCTCAAACAAGTAATCTTGTGTTTTGTGGCAGCTTGTGTCTGCTGAAATACCCATTAATTACTAAGTCTATTTAAGCTGTCACAGCAACTTCCAAGTACATTAATAAAAGCATGACTTTAGCAGAGTGGCAGTAGGGCACAAGCTGATACAGAGCAACCAGTACTACTGAACAGAAAACTGAAACAATAGCTTCTGAACCTTCACTTTTATTTTCTGAATGCATGGGGCCAGTTGACCTCATCCCTGCCACAGAGTTCCTGGTCTGTCATACTCTATAAAGAGAAGGAAGAGTCCCTGCAGTTTAAGGCATCTGCTGAGGAGCTAGTTTGGACAGGATCTCACATATTAGACAAGAGAGTTTCCTGACATTCCCCATGCCTTTTATTTCTCTCCTCTCCTGTATGTTAATAAAACAGCAAGTTAGCAGAGCAGAAGCTGGAGTGGTGCCTCACCATATGCCAGCAGCCCAGGCACACGGCTGGCCATGTGGCAATGGGGATGTAATTCACACCTCCTGAGAGAGGGCTGGGTACCACACACTCACTGCAATTACTCTGTATCAG
The DNA here is from genome assembly GCA_026261815.1 of Monarcha castaneiventris obscurior. Lineage (NCBI taxonomy): Eukaryota > Metazoa > Chordata > Aves > Passeriformes > Monarchidae > Monarcha > Monarcha castaneiventris. The sequence goes on from JAMPIT010000894.1 coordinate 15,261,432, forward strand.
GTCCCTGAGGGAAAAAGAGATGGGAAATGGGCACTTTTTGACAGCCTTACCTCACACAGCCTGACACAAGAAGGAAAATCTGGTAAGAAAGCTGCGCTTTCTGGGAGTTGAAACTCCCACTGCTTTGTCCTGTGCTAGCAGGATGTGTTTTTTGGGTCGCTGAGCTATTCCAGACTGTTTAATGAATGGCTTGGTGAAGGAAGGAGCTCAGAAGACCATGAATTGAATGACTAGTAACAGATTGCTAATACAGCAAGCAACGATCTGTAAGTAATACCCAACAGTCATTGCAAAAAGGTACGATGTTGTCAGTGGTCATAGGTTTGGGAAGTAGAAGGGAGACACAAGACAGAAGAGTTCTCTTTAAGAAAATGGTCCTGGTTCTTTGTAGATCCCCTTTATAGTCCCCTTCTGACAGTCAGGCAGATGTCTGATACTGTTCTGGCCTGTGAGAGATTTTCTGTTTCAGCTTCTTTTTGTGAAAGATATTTCAACGCTTCAGTGTTTTCTCAAGTCAGTCATAAGCTCCTCCTGGGGTTGGCCACCCAGACTGAGTAAGAAAGAGGAAAATAATCTGTCACTCCTGTGGCAAGTTTATTGGCCTGGGGAAGCAAGTGAATAGAGCTGCTACGCTTTTTGCCTTGGAGTTCAGCAGCTCTTGCTGTGAAACTGGAAGAAATTGTAGCCAGTTTCCAGAGCAACCAACTTTAGATGGTACAAATTGCCAAATTTACGTAGGTAAGAGCTGCAGTTACAGAACATAAACACAAAACCTGACTTGGAAGAGCAGAACAGGCACTACAAATTACACATGTGCTTTAGTAACACTGGGATAATTAAAGGTCTGATTTTTTTATTATTGATGCAAATGTATCAGTCTAATCGCTAGTGTGGGTGAGTTTTTAGAAGTAAAGTTTATTTTCCTTTCCTCGTGGCAATATCTATAGCAGGATAAGCTGACAAGTGTTATGAATTTACATACACTGGCCATCATAACAGGGTCCAATCCTAGGATCCCTCTGATTGTCAAGTCCAAGTGAAGGTTTCCAGTTCCTCTTTTGTTAGTTCTCAGGTTACATCTGTGTGCCTCCAGAGAGGGACCCCTTCCCCAGACCATCCCCCTCTGTTATACCCATACCACCCATCACCCAATCCACACCTCGTCACTTAATTCTGGTCAGCCATCTCTCGATTTCTTACTGGTTTTCACTGTTGCTGGGCTGGGCCTTCCTAAGTTACCTCATTCCCTTGGAATTGTCTCCTTTGTCCTTGCATTCTAGAAAACAAAAGGAACCAAAACATCTACACAAGGGAGAGTTTAATACCTGAACTGCAGTAACCATTCTAGTATCTTAAGGTATAGAAGACAATCCAACAATAAAACTGGATGAAACCATATGTGTTGTGTCTTTTTTTCTTGTAGCTGTTTTTGTGTCCCTGGTATAAATTTGGTAACCCATTCCTCTCCATCTTCGAGGCTGGTCCTAGCAGGGTCAGAGGAGGCAGATACAGCTAAATGCCAGCCAAACACTACTTCTGCTGATGGCACAAAGTATTTCTGATATCGCATCGATCTATTCCTAAGGGCCATTTCAACCCTACCTGACTATAAATTCAAGCAATTTTATTTTTGAGAGTCCTGTTCATTCTTTCTCCCTCTCCTGAGGACTGTGAATGATACTGAATGTGTAGTTGTCACTGAGTTCCTAAACTTTTATACATGTTGTTTAGTATTCCTGCAGGAAAGTGAGAACCTCTGGCAGGTTCTATGTTTTCAGGTATTCCATATCTGGTAAGGATGCTTTAACCACTCCCAAGTAACAGTTTTCCTGGTGGGAAAAGCTTCTGTCCATTCTGAGAACTGATCCATGATTACCAGTGCTCCTAAGAGGCATGTCAGCACAACCACTTTGCAGTCTTTGAAAATGGGGAAGAAGATTATAATCATCCCTCAACCTCTCGTTTGTGTTTTGCGTTGGAAAACTGTCATATACATTCTGGGGACTGCCCACATTTTTTCATCTGGTTAACAATTGTCTCTCCATGTATTTTATCATGAAACCACCTAGCTAAAGTAATTAAATACTTTCTTGGTAGAATAGATTATCTCCCAATAGTCCAAATTCCAGCTTCATCTTTCAGAGCCTCCCAACTTTTCCATCGAGCCCATTCTTCCTGAGTAACCTCTGCGTATATTTGGGCTGGATTATTGACCTCTAGTCAGCTGTCAGTAGAGGAAGTTATTATGGTGGCACACTCATTATAGGTTGTTGGACAGCAGCTTTAGTTGCTTTATCTGCCAATTCATTGTTTGCTCTGCTTTTGCTGGATCCTTGGATTTGAGCTGCACAGTGCACTACAGCAATTTCCCTTGGAAGCTGAATAGCTTCCAACAGCATTCAGATTTCATTTCCACTAGAAATATACTTTCTTGCTGAGGTAAGGAATCTTCATTCTTTCCATAGCACACCCATTGCATGACACACTCCAGAAGCTTACTTAGAATAAGAATAAACGCTGCTGATGCCCCCACCAGGCTGCTCTTGCTAATGCAGTTAATTCATCAAGGCTCGTAGAGGTTCTGCTTCAAGTACCTCCAGGTTTCTCACCACTGCATAGCCCACGTATCATTTTCCATTCACGTAGCACAAAGATCTGTTGGTGATAAGTTCCCTAGCTGAGTTCCCTAGAGGTGGATCCAGCAGATCTTCCCGTGTGCAGCTGGAGTGAAACACGGCCTCAGTACAATCATTACAGGGCTCATCATAAGGAGCAGGCAGTAAAGTTGCTGGATTCAAAACAGTACATCTCTTTAAAAGAACATCAATCTCATTTAAGATAATTAAATTATTTTAAATCATAGTGCTGAGCCGCTTGTGGGGACAATGCCTGTGTAGCATGTTGCTTCAACATCAGTTTCACTTCGTGCGGGACGTTCAGGGTCGGGGGGAGGCCCGGGGGTGACGTTCTGCTGCTCTCTGTGACAGTCCCCGCTGCCGCTGCCGCGTTAACGCGGAGTCCCCCCCGCCCAGGACGCGGCTCCGCTCGGGGCCGAGCCACGGGGCGGCGGTGTGGCCACACTTTGGAGGCAGCACTGCGCCCGCTGCTGCCCTGCTCTCGCTCACACGCAGCTCTAAGGGCAAATTGGAATAAGGAGTTGGTATATGTTTACCAAATGATAAATGAAAGTGAGCTGGAAAAAGTGTCGCCATCGCAGATTTCAAAAGAAACAAGGAAGCTTCAATGTTCTATCTCAACTCCATCTTAGCCGAAAAAATGCAGCTTCCTTTAAGCCTTGAAACACGTTTCCTGATACTGTCTGACCTTTTTCTTCCTATTTCCCACACAAGTTCAACAAAAACTGCATTGATTCATTGGCAGAAAAAAAAAAAAAAAAAAAAAAAAAGAGGAATTAAGACCTGATATTTAGGGTACAAAAACCCAAGAACAGGTTTATGAAGTTGAAATTTCATGTTGCTTTCTTCTTTTTAAAATACGATCAATGCGAGCTCAAAAATAAACATTTATCAGGAACTGTTTAATTAGAAAAGGGTACCACCATTTATCCCTGCACTTTTCTGTACACAAAAGTCTTGGTGTTACCCATAGCCAGGGACAACTTCCTGCTTCAAATAAAGAAAACTTTGCCGTTTCCATTATATGATATTCATATTTTACTGCAATGCCTTGTTATTTGGAAACAAAACAAAATCAAATAAAAAAACAAAACGCTAGACTGGGAAAGGTTTATCTAATGTACATCAATGGAAGCTGTCTTTGTTATTCCTGCATTTTTATTAAACTGTGCCTTACACAGATGGTGAGACCAGAACTCAGTTCATTATGAATCCCAGAGCTGAGTTATGGTGCAAGAGCAAACAGCCAGGCACTGATTCCACTGCTGGGCAATCAATGCCATAAATTAACATTTCTGCTCCTTGGTGTACTTATATTTATGACCATTTTATGTGCTCTGAAAAGCAAGTCAGGCACTTGTATATATGGCAGTTTCCCCAGCAGAGAACTAAAGGACAGGACACAGGTACACACACGGCTGGTAAATGTGCCTTGCTCTACACAAGAGCCAAAGCAGGAGACATAAGGAGAAGGCAGTTCAAGAAAAAAATTTCTGTGACCTTGCAATTACTAGAACTTCATGTTCTTCTTCTCTGCTTTATTTTTAAGCTATTAGCATAACCTTTCAGATGAGTTAATGTGAAAAGTAAACACTCGTTTAGAAAAATTTAATAAATACCTTATAGTGTGTGGAGGGAACTAGATTTGAGTGACAGCTGTGTAAGTGATTCATGCTAATTCCTGACATCTCTCGTTAGTTATTGATCCAGTACTATTAATACAGCCAGAACCACCAGGTGCAGACCAGGCCCCTGTGTGCTTAACAAGCATTGAGCAAAAGGTTGTTCACATCCCCTAAGTTAGAACCTGTTTGGATGCCAAATCATTTGTCATTTTAAACCCGTTTTTTCAGCAGGCTGCATGGTGTCTAGGGCATAGACAGGTATCTTCCTCTGTTAATATCTGGTGACTGATGAATATCAAGCATTGTGTCTGTGTGCCCTTTGCAGAAAAATTCCATGACCCTTCAAAAAGTTTTCTCAGGTTTTGAAAGGAAGCCATCAAATTCAAAAGGCTGCTCCTGCTGTGAGTAGTGAACAGGTCTTCTCTCTGCTTTAGCCACTGGTTTTATCCATCCTGGTAAATCTGATAGTACATTTTTCCCTAGCCAGCATGGAATTTAAAGTAAACAAATTCCCTTTGGTGTTGGATTATAAAGTGCATAGCACATTGCAGCAGTGGTTACATTGAGGGGTAAAGCTGGTACAGTGATTAACTCCTGCACTAGTGTCACACAGAGGTCTTTTTTGGACATACAATTTTGTCCCATGCACAAAACTTAACCAGAGTGATGCTGCTGCACAAGCAGTGGTTATCCTCCTTGTGGAATCCTGCCTTCTCCTTGCAAGAGGGAAATGAAATTCATTAAGATGAAAGGAAGAGCCTTGCTCTCTTCTCAGTTCTGCTTCAGCATCTTGTATCTCAAAGTCCCTCACCACTGCCTGTAGTTACCACCCACCTTTCTGCCTTGCTTCCCTGGGCATTATCACTATAACAATCCCTCTCTTCTTTTTATATTTTCAGCCTTCCTTGTATTTATTTGTTCAGTTATTGCACTAAAACCAAGTCTTGCCAAGTGTTGTTGCATTGCAGTGATTAAGACTACAAGGAGAGGTCCTGAAAGATGATAAATACTCATGGCAAAAACATCTGTTACCTCTTGTTAACATCATTTAAAACAAAAATCACAATAGGACAGTGCTGTTTGAATTTAAGCCACTAATGCTAGGGAATTCCTACTCTGGGTGATGTATTTTTCTTCAGTGTCTTCCTCTTTCAAGCAAAATGCTCTGTACCTGTCTGCCAGCTCATCTCTGAAAAGAGTCTCTTCCTTAGCCCTTTTCCCAGCATGCAGGAGCACACTAAGAGAGGGATTAAGCTTGGCCTTTCTCCTGTTAATCCAGCACTAATGCAACAGCTATTTATATTGCCAAAACCTCCCACATTTTATCTCCCAGACAGCTGGCATATCTTGAAACGCTGACTGCTGTTCCCATCGCCCTCCCACTGGCAATGGCTGTGTTTGTGCTGGTGTCTGCTGGCTTCTGCCAGCACCCACCTGTACCTCCCACAGCAAAGAGAACCAAAATGGGGCAGGACTTGGGACAGACCAAAGCACTAACAGAAAAAGAAAGGAGAGATTTTCACAGGACAGTTGAGTTTGTTTCAGAGCTACATCATGCCACAGCTGTAGGAGAAGTAGGAGAGTTTCCTGGAGTCTTGCTGATTTCTTGAAGTACTACCTTTACTCACATTCTGTCTCATTTTCTGCAGCTGTTCATTTCTCCTTGGCTTGTTTCACCAGGGGACACAGTTTCTGGTCAAGCAGCTGATCCACCTGGCTGTTTGAAAGGCAGAGCTGCAGCCTCATCTGGAGGTGCAGCCGCAGCAGTGCTCAGCTTAGCATGTTACTCACCATGCAAGGATGGGATCAGCTGCTCTGACCATAAATACAGCAGTCTGGCTGTCTGGTGCTGTTTGTCTGACACACTGAAAGCATCATGTAGCAATAAAGATACCTCGAGCTGCTGCATGTAGCAGCTTTTACATGCTCTTTAGGTCCCCACCAAAACATCGGCACTGTCTGCAGTTTTATTTGGTAGGTGACTCTGTGGTTCTGCCTGTGTCAGGTAGAGGTCATGGACAGCTTCTCTGGCCAGGTCGCAGGCCTGCCTGGGCCACTCTCCTGTCTCCTGTAGGAGGCAGCAGGCTCCATATTTCAGAGCGTACTGATCCTCTGCAAGCATCAGAGGACTGTTCTGTAATCCTTAAGCCTTTTTGTGTCTTCTGAAGCCATACACATGTGATGCCAGGTAAAATGCTCTATTCTATTGGATTGGAAAAAAAATTCAAAACTCTGGCGTCTTGCTGAAACCATTAATAGTAGAATTCAGGCTAAATTAAATTGATGGATTGGGGGGTGGATTATTCAGGGCTGGTTTTTGGGGTTGATTTTTTTTCTTTTCTGTGTTGTGGAGTATGATAAGCTATTAGGTGAAAATGTAGGATCACAGAATTGCTTGGGTTGGAAGGGACCTTGGAGATCATCTAGTTCCTGCCCTCCTGCCAAGGCAAGTGCACCTTCTACTAGACCAGTGCCTAATGGGCCCTACAAGAAATTTTAGATTCGCTATTAGGAAGAAATTCTTTCCTATGGGGTTGGTGAGGCACTGGAGCAGGTTGCCCAGAGAAGTTGTGGATGCCCCACCACTGGAAGTGTTTAAGGCCAGAATGGACAGGGCTTTGAGCAACCTGGTCTAATGGGATGAGTCCTTGCCCATGGCAGGGGGGCTGGAACAAGATGATCTTTAAGGTCTCTTCTGACCCAAACTGTTGCATGATTGTGCGAAATAACAGGCCAGCGCTCATCTCTCACTGGTGTTTAATGTCACAGTGATCGCGTGCCTATGGATGCAATGGAGCCCGTGCTGCTTCGGCCTGCGCTGTGTCCTCACCCAGCCGAGCTCGCTAGCGGGCAGCCGCCTGGCCCCGGGGCTGTGCGGGGACATGTCGGGTGTGAGGCGGAGCAGCGCTGGGGCGCAGCAGGGCCCGCTGCGGGGACATGTCGGGTGTGAGGCGGAGCAGCGCTGGGTGGCAGCAGGGCCCGCTGCGGGGACATGTCGGGTGTGAGGCGGAGCAGCGCTGGGTGGCAGCAGGGCCCGCTGCAGGGACATGTCGGCTGTGAGGCGGAGCAGCGCTGGGGCGCAGCAGAGCCCGGTGCGGGGACATGTCGGCTGTGAGGCGGAGCAGCGCTGGGGCGCAGCAGGGCCCGGTGCGGGGGGGAACATGTCGGCTGTGAGGCGGAGCAGCGCCGGGCGCAGCAGGGCCCGCTGCGGGGACATGTCGGCTGTGAGGCGGAGCAGCGCTGGGTGGCAGCAGGGCCCGCTGCGGGGACATGGGCTGTGAGGCGGAGCAGCGCTGGGCGCAGCAGGGCCCGCTGCGGGGACATGCCGGCTGTGAGGCGGAGCAGCGCTGGGCGCAGCAGGGCCCGCTGCGGGGACATGTCGGCTGTGAGGCGGAGCAGCGCTGGGTGGCAGCAGGGCCCGCTGCGGGGACATGCCGGCTGTGAGGCGGAGCAGCGCCGGGCGCAGCAGGGCCCGGTGCGGGGACTTGCCGGCTGTGAGGCGGAGCAGCGCTGGGTGGCAGCAGTTCGCTGGCAAAGCAGGAGGCGGCCCGGCCTGTGCCTCCCTCTCTGCTTCCTTCCCTGCCCGGGAGCCAGCCCTGGGGCTCTGCAGCCCAAGGGGCGTAGGGCACTATGACCAGGGTCACCGTGTGCCATCGGCCCAATTCCCTCTGCTTCGTTAGCCGCCGGGAGAGGTGTCCCTGGCCGGGCTTACGGATCTGTAAATCTCCCTCCTTTTGGTTCATGAGTGAAATGAGGAGCACTGGATATTTGCACTGCCCCTTCTACTGGGCCCAAACCTGCATTTGTTTGGTAACTCATTTGTCTCAGCAACAGAGATGAAGACTAGACTTTACCTCATGTAAGCCCACAGAATCTTTCAGCCATTTCGTTCTTGTGCCCTCATGTTGATCTGGGTATGTTTAGTCCAAGGAATGACAGTTGTCGCTGTTCTCACCACGGCCGAGTAGAGAAACGACACAAAGACCAGGCCCAGGGTCAAATGGCAGCAGCCATTTAATGAATTCTCCGAAAACTTCTATATGTTAGTTCCCAAGGTGTGCTAAGTGGCATAAAGTGATTGGTTTTGCCATCCATCCCCTAAGGGGATTGGTCAAGTTCTAAGACACCCATCTCTGAATGTTTTTCTGGTCAATAGGCATAACAATACTGCAAAACAACCCGGAGGTGCAAGAAGTTTACAATACTGTAACCTTGGTCAAAGTAATCAGCATGGGAGAGACAGAACTCTCACAGAAATGCTGCAGAGAGCTGAAGAAATTCTCTGCTGGAGCTTTTCAGCATCCATAGACAGTGGTCACAGTTGTGCTTTACGTCCTACCCAGTGAGGCAGGCTGAAGGAAACTGGAAAACTTCTGAGCCAAACAGTGGTGTAAAGCAAGCAGATGTGGGTCTAGACAGCAAGGAGTGGCATTTTGTAATCAGATGGACAAACCTGGTTACTGTCCCAAAGCTGTCAAGACACAGCAGTTCTGGATTGTTGTCCCCATTTGCCTCCCGTCTAAAACAAGGACTGTTTAAGTCTCCTCACTTTTGTTCATAAATAGTCTCAGCAGACACTTCTTCTGGGTTTCTCTTCTGGAATTCTCACTCAGATGCTTCAATCATTGGTACTTACAGTCTGTAGACTCCTAATTGTGATGCTGTCACAGTCTGAGACCAGCTCTCCATTAAAACGGTTAGCTGTGTGCTGTAGATCTTTGTTGGGCAGCAGCAGGGCCATGGGGATCAAGTGGGGTGCAGTGGGGCAGTCCACAGGCATGAACCAGATGTGACATTTTTACCCTCTGTTGGGCTTCCCTCAAGAAGCTGGAACAGCTGAATCCCAATTTGCTCAAGTGAGTAATGACCTGGCCTAGATTAAATCACATCCCTGGAGCAGGCAATGGTGAGCAGCGGAAGGCAGGAGTCTTGATAGGTGCTGGAAGAAGGTGGCAGGGAACAGTAGGTGAGGAATAGGAGCACCTGGCTGCCACTGCACACCACCCAGAGCTGCTTCGGGCCAGTGCAATTCCATTGCATTTTACACTGCACAGGTTAAACAAAGGCGCAAAGAGGAAGAACGAGATATTTCGGAGTTTTGCTCACTTAACTGTCAGAGCTCCTGATTTCCACCAGAGGAATTATGTCATGGTGGAATGGGCATGGGCACCATTCTGCCTTTGCAGGTCTGTCACAGAAAGACCACAGCAGCTCCAAACATTTGGGTTTCTTACAGAAAAAGGACTTAGTGTGGCCTAAAGAAAAAAATAAGAAAATAAAAAATTTTATGTGGCAGTTTACAGTTTTAATTGAAATCCTTCCAAGCATTTTGGTAGAAGAGGGAAAGCCAGGGAAAATACTGCTGAAATAGAACATTTCATTCAGTGGAAAATTCTAATTTAATTTCTGAAAACATGAAAGACTGCAGTCAAAACAGGAGCTGTCATGCTGCTGAAAAGTCACATTTTACATTTGCAGCTGTCATTCTTGTCTTAGCACTGAGATCCTGAGGGGACCCCTCAGCTTCCTTTTCCTGGGAGATGCTGGCCTTGCTACTTGCCAGAGAGAGGGTGATCCTGGCCTCTAGGAAAGCTGAAGGATACAGGGAGCAAAGTGCAGCTCTAGTCTATAGACCCTGTGACTTTCATTTTCCAGGTATTTACATAACTGTTGCAGTATCTCAAGGGTCAGTTTCATTTTCCATCAAACCCCACAGTTTCAGAAAGTCTTGTTTACATTTCAGAAGCAGTTTCAGCATTAGCAGTGCCTATTAACAGTTAATGAGTTAATGAGATTCACTCCAGGACTGGTGCACAACAGCCTTTTCCACGTGCCCGATGCTTTGTCCCCTCTTCTGCACACAGATAAACATGAGAGGAGAGACCCACAAAGCAGTTTTGGGGGAGGACACTCCAAGTAAAGAGAGGGGGCCAAGAGAAGGACAGAGGCAGCCATAAAGTACAGGAAGCATGCAGTCACTTTTAAACCCTGCTTTTTTAGTCCTAATTAAGCTGATCACATAAGATGTGATGCTCTCCCTGCTAAGTGAAATCTTGCAGAGCTCTGTGGCACTGCTTGTCCTTTCCCAGCAAATCACGCTGTCCCCCAGCTGACTGAACTGGACAGAGTTACCGGGGTCATGTTTCACACACAAACTGTTCTTCTGTCATGTCTCTTAACACATCAGCAACAGGAACACGTCTTACTCAGGTGTTTAGACACGTTCTTACTTTCTTCTTTATTTTACTGTACAACTTAATTTGCAGCAGGTTGATCTCCTGACTTTGTCCTGGTTGGTTAGATATTTGTTATAAAGGAGATGTTTTTTAAAGGTTTCTAAGCTCTGAACTTCACTTTGGTAATTCCTACTTATCAAATAATATCAGCTTCCAAATACTATTGAACTGAGCCTTCGACCCCAGAGGAAAATCCATGTTCTTCTCCAAATGAGCACCAGGTGATGTGGTTTCAGTGATTTTGTTTGGGTTTTATTTATATCTGTACAAACCACAGGAGTACTGGTTCATTCTGGATCTTTAGCCATACAGCAGCACTATATGTAGTAGCTATGGTATCATAAAATCATTCAAAAATCTGAAATGTGGAACTTAACAGAATCTGGGGTGACTGAGTTGGGTTGAGGGAGGTGACTCCCCATCTCTACTCCATTCTCTTGAGACCCTACCTGCAGTACGACAACCAGCTCTGGGGCCCCCAACGTCAGAATGACATAGACCTGTTGGAGCAAGTCCAGAGGAGGGACACAAAGCTGATTGGGAGGACTGGAGCACCTCTCCTGTGAAGACAGGCTGAAAGAATTGGAGCTGTTCAGCCTGGAGAAGAGAAGGCTCCAGGGAGACCTTATAGCACCTTCCAGTACCTAAAGAGGCTCAAAAAAGCTGGAGAGGAGATTTTTACAAGGGCACGTAGGGATAGGACAATGGCTTGAAACTGAAAGAGCCCAGGACTAGATTAGATATAGAGCAGAAATTCATCCCTGTGAGGGTAGTGAGACAGTGGCACAGGCTGCCCAGAGAAGCTGTGGATGCCGCATCCCTGGAAGTGTTCAAGGCCAGGTTGCATGAGGCCTTGACCAACCTGGTGAAGTGGAAGGCATCCCTGCCTATGGCACAGGAGGTTGAAACTAGATGATCTTAATGTCCCTTCCAACTCATTCCATTTCATTCTATGAATTAACTGCTACCTCACACTTTTTCAAAAGAAGCAATTGTTATTAATTTACCAATGGACTGACTGGACATGGGGCTGTGGTACAACAGGAGGAAAGGTGTTACTTTCATCCTCTGTGTGATCAGAAGAAATTTCGTTCAATACATCATTCAGTGCAGTCCAGCGGGAGTCCAGTTCCACCCAGCCCACTATCCCATGCTTTGGATGAAGAGCTATCTTTACCACATCCCCACTGGAGAGCATGGGGGGACCAGAGACAAGAGTCTCACCACAAGTGCCTACCCAGGTCCCTGGCTTCAGGCTGAGAGGCCAAATGACATCTCATGGCAGTGCCTGGGCAAGAGCAAGGTGGAGGCAGTCACAAGCCCTGCTTCTGCAGCTACCCAGGGAGCAGCTCAGGATTCATGAGGTGAGAGGGGAGCAGGATCTGCAGCACAGTGGTGGATGTTTTGGAGAGCACGTGTGAATCTGCACTCTCTGCTCTGGACACAGCTCCACACCTGCCAGCCGAGGCACCAGCGCGAGCTCTTACTGCCACTTGCCTACCTGTCCTAAAAGTTGGCATCCTTGGCACCAGTACCACTCTTTGTTGAGTTTGGCAATAAGCATGGGGCATGAACTGTTCTCAGCTGCTGTCCCACAGGGCTTTTACTAGCTGGGGATAATTTTTTGTGACTCAGGGAGGGCTGGTCTTGACAAGTGGTTTGATGCCAGAGCTATTAAGGCTGATGCTACCTTTGGACTGAGACGAAAGGCAAGGGGTTTGATGCTAGATCTGAAAGAACTTTATGCTGCCTGCAATGAGTGCCTCCAGCTTCATCCACTGGTGAGTCACTTAGGAGTGTCTAATTCCATGACTCTTAGGAAACAAAGCTTCACCAACCAGCTCTTCTGTTTAGAATGGTGTGAGGGAGAACTCAAGGGCTTGGTTCCCTGCAGCCTGGTGGAAAGCAGTGTCAGATGCTTCCTTTCCAGTTTGGTAGGGTTTTCTAGCAGGCTTGCCCTACCGTAGAGATCTGACAGCTTGCAGGAAAACTGAATGGAACATGTCACTGTTATGTCACTGGAAATTCTGGGTAAGGTGAATACCAGGCATAAGTCAGTAGAGCCCCTGTGTTTCATAGGTAGTGAATAATTTCTCATACAGAGTGATGGATGCTGTGATAATACAACACAGCCTGTGTTACTGGTCAGTACCAAAGTACTGCCATGAGATCAGTGATTCTGGGTTTGCATCTTTCCCTTTCTTGTTCCTGCATTGCTATTCACATCTTCTGGCCCTGGAGAGCCTCTGCTGCTGATGCCCTCCTCTACCACCTCCTCTACCATCCCTGAAATGAGGAGCCTCCCGGAGTGGGAGTGTCATCAAGGAGGGAGTGTAGGAAGGAGGATGAGCAAAAGAGAATTGCACCCCACTCTCCTCTTTTGGCTTCTGGTGCTCTTGGAGCTACTGGGTTGTCTCAGCCTGTGAATAATGGACTGGGAAGGGCACTGTTTGCACTGGGGAGAGGGGGTGAGGGCCAGTTTCAGCACAGCCTTGTTCAGCTCCAGGTTCAGGGGAAGTTTCAAGGAACTAGTGTAAATCTGATGGGCAAAGTGAGCTAATGAGGAGCTAGTGTAGGGAAACAAAGAGGCCAAAAACCTCTGAACCCCACTGGCCTGAAAAGATTCTGAAGTACCATGATATGGTACTGTCATTGTGAGTGATTCCAGTAACACCTTCTTGCTCCCAGAGAAGAAGGAACTAAAAGGAGGAGTCCTGCACTGATTTCAAAGTGGATGTCCTGAATCAGAGTGCACCCAAATGTACATTAGTCCCACTGATTCCCATCATGATCAGTGTAATGTCAATATTTTCTATTACCAGTGTGTTTCCATTACGCAGCAGTTAAATCTACTTCTACCAAGTTGGATATGCAGGGGAAAGAAATTAAAAAGAACATTAGAAGAACTAGTTAAGAAAACCAGCTAGCCTAATGCTGAGGTTCTAAATTTTAAAAGCAGCAGTACATTCATCTAAAAGAGTGCTGTGTGGATGCTTTCCACTTTTTCTCACCCCATTGTATTATTCCATCACTACCCACTGGTAACATGCTTTGTGCCTTCTTTGTAGCATCTTGCACTGAGTCTGGTCTCCAGCACCGAATGGCAACATTCCGGATTCATCTGTCTGTGTCACTAAGTGTGACATGATATGAATCTTTTCAGAAATAAATTCTAGTGATGAAAAGGAGAGGATTCCTCTGCAGGAAACTATTAATTGCTTTAAGTGTCCTCCTAATCTACTGGATTTGAGTTACAGTTCTGCTGTCCTCAGCCTGTACCCTCACCATGTCATTGTCATGGGTCTGTGCTGTGCCTTGCAGGCACATGCTGTAGCCAGGAATGCAGGCAGAGTGAATCAGAGTAAGTGAAGGAGTCTGTTTATGTACACGATTAACTAGTCCTGGCCAGTACTCAGATTATTTATTGTTATTAGCATATCCAACCTTCAGGATTTCTTGCCCTTGCTGTGAAATGCATGTAGATACAGACTAGGTCCACACTCTGAGATTTGAGACCATAAAGCTGAACTGATTTCCTCCTTTCTCTTTATTTTTGCAAGGTAAAATAATTTGTCTTGTCTCAGTAGGGCCAGGATTTCAACTGAAGTTTGAGACACGATGCAAGGTTCAGTTAGACCCAAAGGGGTCACATCTTGGGAACTGTCTGGATGCTATTCTCGTCCCTTTCCTCTGACCAAGCACTTTTCCGTGTCTCTGTTATCTCTGTGCTAAGACAGGATTATTCTGTTAAACCCCTTTAATACAGGGCTTTAGAAGAGGCTGGAGAAAACTCTTGAAATACTGATGGAAAAACCATGGCAGTTTTCACTTTCTAGAAATGTCCATATATAGCTAAACTTAGGCAGGCTCCAAGTGGATTTATTTATTCAAGCAGATTGCATGCTCCATGGCTTTCTCCAACAATACTCCGCTCCCTAGGTTTACATTCCCAAGGGCTGAATTCTGAAAAATCAGTTTTGAAGATCATGTTGTGACATATCTTGGCCAAAAAGTACAAGTCTCCCTGCCCTGGCTTTATGGCCTGTCTGTTGTCAGATCACCTAAAAGGAGCTGGATCCACCAGCATTGTTAGTGTTGCAGACTGGCAGCAAGATGAGAGTGGTAGCATGCTTTGTGCAATGTGCACATCACACATACATAGGTACACGTGCTGCTGGTGATATATAGCCCCTTCTAGCACATTTCCCCCAGTATTTCCATATTTAATGTAGCTATTAATTTTCAGAGAAAAAGCAAGAGGTGGAGAAATATTGCTCTTTGTGAGGAACTTGAAGCATGGCATTATGTCACCTTTTCCTAGTCTGTTCATAGCTTTGCTGGTGGAGCTGAGAGACAGTTTGGAGCTCCTTGTTGCTGGCTGTTTGTAGTCCTGCTGTCATCAGCAATGCTGCCAATCTGAGGGGGACTGCAGTTGCCAGAGTGCTTTAGTGAGCAGGGCAATTCCCCAGGGCATGGGCGGGTGTACAGTCCTCATGGTGGAGTGCCACAGACATGCCATACTCAGTTTGTTTCTTACCTGCCTTGTACTCAAGCTTGATGAAAATCCCACCTCCTTTGCCAGGGCTGCATATGATGGGGTGTCTGACAGTAGCCTGACTTGCTCCTGGTTCTGCCCCGGCACAAAAGCCCTGCATGAATTTCTGCCCCCTGCAGCGAGTTGAGGATGGCGAAATTCCCAGAAAAAGCCATTCTTCCCATGCTGACAGAGCAGGGCTTCAGCTCAGTACAGATCCCTTAGGGAGATCCTCTCTTTCTTCTGGCAGCTAGCCAATGACACTGATGCTTTTGTCCCTGTTCCCATTTCCTCCCTGTGACTCTGGCTGGTCTTGTGCAACCTGCTCACCTGCTGTCTGAAATGCCCTTTTTCCTGGGTGGTGTGTAACCCCAGCTCTTTGGCTTTTTCCACAAGATGCTGCCCTTCTTCTGGAGTGGGAAACGCACTCATCAGCATCTGGATGGAGAGCAGAAAGCTGACCCACTGTTGTGCCTCTCACTTGCAGAGCGACTGCCGGCTCTGGTGGCTTCCAGTTACCAAATGGCTTTCTTAGTGGCTCCAAGAGTCTTTGCAAATTCACCAATCCTGCTTCTGGGGCTGGGCAGAGACAAACATAGGCTGGGCTGCTCCACAAGCACCAAGGCTGTGCTCTGTGCAGCTCTGTCCTTGCTGGCAGGACCAGCTCCTTCTCTCACTGTCAATACCGAGGTAAACCCCAAGCAGCTCTGGCATCAGCACTCAGCCATTGCAGAGCAGAAGGCTCAGTGATGAGATTAGTGCCACTTGGACACAGCCCACACCCAGTGGGCACCACTGGAGCCTCCCTGGGACCTGGCCTGGAGTACTGATCAGATCCAGGGCAGTAATAGGAGGAGAGAGGCTTTTTGGGGCTGCTTTCTCTCTCAGAGAGGGCATAGGTTCTCAGTTTATCCCAATTAAAATAATAAATAAGGATGATTGGTTGATTGAACCAAAAATATTGTGAGTATTTGTTTAATCACAGAAATCAGCCTCAGTAGCAACATTTTGTAAACGTGTCAAAAATAGGCTTCAGTCACCATGTTTGTGTATCACCATGACCTGGATTGCACTTGGCCTCCTTCCAGGAGCCCACTTGATATCCATGAGAGATTCCAACAGGGAGGGTATCCAGACTGTGCATGGCCACTGACACCGCTCATTTGACAAAAGGGATTTTCTTCTTCCCTGTTCAAATGAGGGAGATATATTTCATATTAATGGTCATCAATAGCTGAAGAAATGTTCCCCTGTTTAGCTGTTACATGTGAGTCTAAAGAATTCTTGCAAGAAGATGAAATTCGGCACGATGAAGCATTGGATTTTTAGATGGTGTGACTCGACCTAAATACCACCTTATAAACCATAAATAACCTGCTTAATAACATTACAATTTTTGTGGTATCGTGTTCCCATAGCGTAGCTTCAGGGTCATGCTGGTTTATTTTTGTGGTCATCTGACTGGATGACTAAATTCTTTTTCAAGATCTGGTTTGTAGGTGAGTTTTGTGTTTTCTGATGATAGCTCGTACCCTAGGTTCCCAAACATGTTCTGAATAATTGGTAAAGGACAGAGGGAAATGAACCACGAAGTGGATAGAGGTGCCACCTACCATCTATCACATACATTATGGTCCTTTTGTGGCATGATAGGAGCCAAAGCCTACTGATGTACAGACTTCTTCCTGCAGGACTCTTATGGACCTCTCAGGAAATGAATGCACCTTACAAAGTCCACAAAGGACCAGGACCTCTGCATAACAACCTAATCTCATTTTTGGGGAGTGCATCTAGTCATGGGAAGTGATTCAAGATGACTGATTAGGAGCACTTGTGTCTCAGCTCTCAGTTTGCTCCCCTCTGACATCTGAAGGTCATCTCAATAGTGAAGAATTCCAAAATTGGAAACTGGGAGCGATTTGTGCTTGTCAGGCTTTAAATGTGGGAGTTTCACATTTTCACATGTGAAAATGCACACAAACTGCAGGTTTCCCTGTGTCTTGGGGTGACACCTGCTACTTTGAAGAGACTTGAAATAGACTCCCGAGGAAAAAAAAACCACACTGCCTTCTTTCCCACTCTCACCTGAACAGGGGGAATGCTGCTTAACCTGCTGAGTCCAAAGCATGAGCCAGATTGAGGTGAGAAAATTAAGTAAAGTGCCTGAGCTGCTGAAAGTCTGACAAAAGGAAACAACCCTGTTCTACTCAGAGAATGTGAAAGGTAAGAAAACAAGGCAGATAAAGTGATTTCGTGTCAAAGTGTCGTCAGGGAAATGAATGGGACTTCATACCACTTTTACTGAGGGCTTTAAACTTCTAATCTCAGGGAATTTAATTTCTGTAAAACATGGTGATAAGGACAGAAAGAAGGAAAACTCTCCATCAAGTAAAGTGTTGCGCCATCAATAGAGAATGAATACAGTGGGACTCCAGCTGTAACCTAACTATAGTTAACTATAGTATTAACTATAGTTAATAGTGATCCAACAAGGAAATCGATCCAGTGTGAGACATTACAGCAATGAGAGAAATGGGCTTTTAAGAAAAGCTGTTCGGTTTGGATTTTGGCTTGGTTTTTGTAGGTTGAGGTTTTTTGTTGTTTTGGTGGCTTGGGTTTTTTAATGGCTGCCTGAGTACTTCTGTGTCCTTTAAATAGGCCACTCGTTCAAACAGATGACCTGACAGTGAAAGCAAGCCAGTGACTTTTCTTAGCTCAAGGTCTAAATGTTGCCAAGAGATAAACTATTTATAAGCTTAACACCTGACTATGTGCTAAACAGCTCTAGCTGATAAAGCTTTTGGTGCAAAATTATCACTCCAGATTAAGACTGGACTGGAAACCCAAAGACCTGGACTGCTAGAAAGGATTCAGGTAGGGTTTAAGATTAAAAAGATGTATTTAATGTATCTTCTCTAGGGTTGTGTAATTCAGCAGGATTAGGGAGTTTGGTAATGATAGACAGGTCTTTTACCTGTATGTAAACAACGCAACAGGGAATTTATTAAAAAGAAAATCACCTGAGTGTTTAAGTACAGCATTAAAACACAAATTGGTTTATCTACATCCAACGAGCCTTCTGCAAGCTGAATCTATGTTTAACAGCCTCCACTGGATGGTGGCCCCCTCATTTTAAAATAAATATTCCCCTAACCACAGTATACTTGTTATAAAAGCAAGAGAAAAAAACATCAAAGCTTGTTGGACTGATTTGCTTATTTGGAGAGGCTGACAGAGCATAATTGACATTAGACATGGTGGGTGGGGGGTCAGGGAGCAGGACTGTTTTCATTTCATAGTGTAATAAAAGTTTCAACATATCACAACCCTCTTGCATGGGGCTACAGGGGTCACAACCAATTTGCTGAAAAACACTGAGCTATAAAACAGTCTGGAGCCTCTTCTACTGCAGCCCTAATCCCCTAATAAAGAGGTGGAGATAATCAGACTCTGTCATTCACAAAAGGGCAGAAGTAGAATTTCAGGGCTGTCTCCCATCCACATTGCTCCCATGCAAGCATGTGCCATGGAGCCATTTCAGGGCAAGATTCACAGTCACTTGAAGCGAGGGAATCCAGCCATAGTCAAAACCCAAATCCTGGGGCCTGAGGATCTGCCTGTGTGGTCTGACAAAAGTGCCAAGCAAGGCCATTTATAGGTGCAATTTGTCCAGGCAGTTTTCTTCAGGCTGGCCCCACCTGGGTGTTACATGGTTGTGTGGAGCCAGGAGAAAAACAGAACTAACAGCCAATGATGGAAACAGGAAACAAAGGGTTCAGGAGGCTCAGGGTGCTTATAGTCACTTTGAGTCCAGTCTGTGCTTGCAGGGATAATGTGGTGTAGCAGTCCAAGCATCACTGCCCACTTCTGCAGGCTCAGCAGACCTAGTGCCTGTGGTAAATGGATGGAGTTGCAGGTCTAAAAGCTTCCTGTGCAAGAGGCATGCTTTAGACCCCACCTTCAAAAGCAAGTTCAGCAAACCAGAAATGAACCACACACTTCGTGACTCCTTTCAGCAACTTCCTGTCATCTTGGTCCAACCCAGCTCCTGAGTGGACATCATCAATTAATTGTGGTGATGCTGCTGAGCTGCACAGCACAGTCCTGACTTACTCTCTTCCCAAGCACGGTTGTGTTGGAAAGCTGAAGAATTCTGCCGCTTGTGTTGGTATCAACTGGAGGAGTTGGTGCTCCTAGATCCCAGCCATGAGGCAATGCAGATCCCAGGGTCAAACTGGGTTGCTGCTGTTATTGAAGGGATCTGTCTCCCTCACCCTCTACCTGCCCCTTGACCGTGCTGACCAGGCAGAGAGGCTCAACCCATGAAATGTGTCTGACTCGCTCCCTGCTGCTCCTGCCATCAGCTGCCAGGTGCACCCCAGCACAGCCCTGCACAGCTGATTGCTGGTAACCAGAACCAGGAGCAAACTGAGCAGTGCCTGTTGCTGTTATTACAGTAAAGGAGACAGCAGGTGCCTTAGAGTAACACTGACAGGTAATTTGTCACTGTTTTTCAGCAGGAAACCTTCATTTATTTTGCATTTAGCAACTTTCCTCTCTAGCTGTTGCAAAGAAAATGAAGAAACACACAAGACAATTCTAGTTCAAATAGTAAGAATGAAAGATTTTTGTATCAAAGGAGCTTTTAATTGTGTTAGGCCTCGTGAAGAGAATGTCCATAATGTTGAAGGAGTATATAAAACAGCTATCCTTTGAGGGGGAAATCCAGAAGTTCTGACAGTTGAGCCTCCCAGTGGTCTCCTGAAATAATGAAAATGCTAATAACCATACTACTTAATAATGGCAAGTGTTAATGTCCAGTGGTACTAGACATTTATGAGATCTACTCCCAAATACTGCATGCAGTGTGCCCAAAAGGCCGATTCTGACCACACAGGTGCAGTAGGGAGATCTGAGCAGAGCAGGGGAGCTGAGAGCCTGGCTGGAACAACAGGAACTTGGCTGGCTCACCGCTACAGAGAAAGTATCCCAGAGTGGATACCAGTGCTTTCTATAAATAAAGCAAGGGCATAACATCAGGGAGAATGGAGAGCCAGCTGAGCTAAAGGACAGAGTTGGCAGCAAAATAAATAAAGGACCATGAGTCAATTAGAAAAAAATCTTGTAATCAGTGGAAAGAGGTTTCGAACAATATATTACTGGGTGTAACAGGACCTGGGGCTAGAGCCATGTTGGACATCATCCCTTTGCATCCTGTCCTTGCAAGTTACAGCCTCCTGAAAACCCTCTAATGCTGGGTGTGCCTAAATCACTTAGCACTCTCCCACAGGCATCAAGAGCCTCCAGGGAGCTGCAGGCCCTGTGTCACCACATGCCCAGCACTGCTCAGGATGAGCGGCTTCATTCATTGCTCATCCCTGAGCCCCATCAGAAGTGGCTGATCACCAGCTGATATCCTGTGGGTTCAACCTGGAGGGCTTCTCACCATGGTCAAGAGCCACTCTATTTTAACCATGACTAAAGGAGGAGGAGACAGTGCTCCATCACCCACATTTTTTAGACAGCTGCTTTATTGATAAATAGGCTAGATAACTGAGGTTAATCCCCACTGACTGCAGAAGGAACCTGAGCTCCCAAATTTCAAGTCCCCTTTGGGTTTAAATAGGCATTTGTCTTGCACAGCCCAGCAGTTCTTGCAGCTTCTTGATGTGTTTAGCCTGTATTTCCTTGCTTCTTTTTGATGGATCTCATTATATTCTGAATGAGGATTGTGCATAATGTTTACTAACAACAGCAGGGGACAAGACCTAAAGATGCAATGAGACCCTTTTAGTACCTTGCTCCTATTACCAATACTTCTCTATCATGCTAATTTATTTTACTAAGTGAATAGATAGATGGAACAACAGAGATGCAGGAGGTTGGATGAGACCGTGTGCAGTCAGAGGCAGCCCTGTGTTAAAGTCTGATATTGTGGCAGAGTGAGCTTAACCCTACCTGACTCTCAATTTTTCAAGCTCTGCTACCAGTTTATTTTTCTCTCCCTCTGTCATTTCATTCAGTTCTATTTCTGCTTGGTAGTTTGTGCTGCCTCATTTCCTTTTTCCACTGTTAGTCTTTAAAAAACTTACGAAAATTAAAAGCTTGATGCTAGCACAAGAGAAATGAAATGCTGTATTTAACAGGTGAATGAGGCCCCATCTTTTCTTTCAATGATATTCCTAGTTACAGATTTTCTGTTGAGACACCATTACTTAATTCTTTGGCCAAGTCATAAGCTCAGTGATGCTGATGCATATCAAAAGGGAATTGTTTGCATTTGTTGGTGTTATAATCACATTAGTTAGAAGAGGGCAGAATGCATCTACTTGTCTCTAGTACATTTGTCCTGAGCATACTGAATGCAGTGATGGCTTGAAAAGATCTTAAAAAAATTCTGAATTGATGACAGGGGAAGTTTAATATTCTGATTTTATATAGCTTGATTGGTTTCAGAAGCAGTTACAGGATTTGGAAAATTTTATTTTATGAAGCAAGGTAATTTCAGTTTTTGTTATTTCAACATATCTTTTATGTTCAATATTAAGTTAAATGGAAATGTAAACGAAATCTGATGTCTTTTAACAGATTTTGCATTTTAAATAAAGATTACAGTTCATGTTTGGAAACAGATCAAGAATTTGCTTCTGGAATCAGACCTTTCATGAAAAACACCAGCTTGCAGTGGTAAGACTTTTTTCCTAATACAGATTAGCTCAGTTGCTCAGAGCATGGTGCTAAATAATGCCAAGGTTTTGGATTCTGTATGGGCCATTCACTTAAGAGTTGGACTTGATAACCCTTGTGAGCCTCTTCCAACTCAGAATATTCTGTGATTCTTGATTCTGTGATCCTGATAATAGCAATGATATGTGGTGCATTGTCATGGTATACAACCACACAGCTCTTCTTGGTACTGCATGGTAGCAAAGATGAGAAAGGTTGTGTTGAGACAAAGAAAAAAGTCTCTTCCATTGCTCTGGCATCAGCGGTTTCAGTGCCAAAGGGGTTTTGGTCTCAGTGTTTACAGAGATGACTGTACTTTGAGATGTTCTGCATATAAAATGAATGGGTATTTTTATAAAAATATATATCCTTGTGGGCAGGGCTCCTTATGAGGACAAAGTGGACTAAATACAGACTGAGGAAATATAAAACATACATGTCCATCTTCCTAACAAGTTGGTGCAAAGATTATACTTTAGGATTGCACCCAGGGGGCAGGCAGCAAGTACATGGCATCATATTGCACAATGGAGAAAGGTGAGGTTTCCAACCTCAGCAGGATTCAACATAGAAATTGCCAACATGACAACCTTTGTATTGCACCTTGCTTTAACATCACTGTTTAACTCCAAAGATTTGAAATTTTATGAATCTGCGAGCCCAGGTCCTGATAGGCAAGAGTGAGATGTATTTATTAGTATAATTCAGTGTGATGGTCTTTGGAATCTTTCAGTATGGATGGATGCTAAACAGATCCTGAAGATTTTCTTCAAATGAAATGTTTGTCCCACCACTGCTGCAGATTAGTTCAGTGGGCATGGCTGTTGGAATACCTGAGGAAGTACCCTGTCTCACAGGGTTTACAAGAAGGAAAAGGAGATATGGGCCCAGCTACAGATTTTCCACTGGGCACAGAATCTGTTCAGGATTAGTGCTGTACAAAATGTCTTAGGTGATCTTATGCATTTGATGTTTTTCATAGTTATAAATTTGGAAGTCTGGAGTGTTTTATTACGGGGAATTAATGTCTTTGAAGGTAAACTGCAAGAGAATGGTCTTGAAATGTGCAAAACTAACGGGCATGTCTGGTATGTTGCTGATTCTTTTGAAGAGATACTCTATTGGAAAGAACTGCTGCCAACACACGAGAAGGACTGTGCCTCTTGAACCTTTTGCCCCATTTTGAGAAGGCTGATGGACAAGTCAGCTCAATATAGGCAGCCAGGAAGTAGGTTTGTGCAGCAACTTGGAACACATCAGTGCATGTATTTGCCACAGCTCTGTGCTGTGTAAATAGATACCACAGTGGTGGGCACATTACAGCTGAGGGATGGATTAGATGGACTCAACACATGAGCAGCAGCTGCACATACTCAGTTTCCCAGATCTGTCCTAAGTTTTCTGGGGCTGAGTCAACCAGTTATGCACATATGTGTCCTATTATGCATGGTGTTGTTCTCTCTTTTTACTTTTATTGACTCCATGTTATTTCTATAAATTCTGACTTTGCAATGATGACTCACCTCTCTGTGTTCTACAATCTCCCTTCCCCATCTTGCACAACAGATTTAACTTCGGTCAGTGCCTACTGACATCATCTCAGTTTGCTTTTCTGTTCTGGGATGCCACCCATAAAGGTACAACACTAGGTTTACAGATAGAGTTTACAGATAGAGTGTACAGGAAAGTTACTGCTCCATCATTCTGCTGAGCAGAGGGGAGCTGCAGGGAGCCACATTCCTGGCCACAGACCCTGTTCCCCCAGCAGCCTTAGCCATGTCCAGGCAGAGATAGTGGCCAGGTGATCACAAACCTCAAGGCCTACCCTGGCAAATATTCCTTTTGCACGCAGAGATCTGCCAAGTCATGCTAACACACTTATCTGGGAAAATGTCCCTTCCTTGCTGAGTTTAAGACCTTGAGGGGGATGGGGAGGGGGAGAAGGGGAGAATTTTCAGCCTGAAAGCTTCTAAATCAACTGCAAAAAATTCAGTATAATCAGTTCAGAGGATAGCTTCAAAATACAAATGCTACAAATGGAGGGCTGGGGTTGGATTTCTTTGATTTTTCAGAAGGTGTTTGGCTTTCTAGCTGCTGTCCTTTTTTTCACACAGTTCCTAGTCCTCTTTTTGCATCTGTGGTGCCATCGTGCATATTTACTGCAGCATGTGCAGAGGTACATAAATCATATCTTCTTTTTTCTTTTTAAATCTTCCTCCCAGTGGAAATTGTCTCAGCAGTATTTTGTTTAATTTGCACAGCAAAGTGTGTTTTTCTCATATGAAACAAGCAAGAGGTGCAGAGTCCCATGCTTGTATCTGGTTGATGTCATTTTAGTTATCTGGAATAGTAGCTTTATTTTGATGTAATTTAATTTGGTTTTCTGATAATATGCATACTGTGCTGCTAACCTTTCTGATGATCTTTTCCTGAGGAGGCTTAGCCAGTACAGAATCCTGATCTGTGCACTCCAGATGGTAGAGAAACAGAAACATATACTCCCTACAATTAACTCTTTTTCCTGCTTGCTGCAATTCAGCCTAACCACCTGCAGAATGCACACCTGTTTTTTATACTTCATCAATAACTGATGAGAGAGAGAGTGGTGGACTCCGTGCATCAGGTCCTTTCCAGGTGTATTTGCAATTGTGGTTGTCAGTAAATTACCCTAAACCATATGGGATCAGAGTTTTTTACTCACCTCCAAAGAGCTTGGAGTCTTATTGCCAGTTTCTTATCCAACATAGGGTATTGATCCGGAGCTCAAAAAGGAAAAGTGTTAATGTGTCATGAGGACTTCATATTGCAAGTCAGTGTGCACCATTTGTGTGTCACGTGATTTCACAGATCTGAGGCACAGTTTTAAAAAACTCTTGATGAAACATCTGCCTCTCCCTGAAATGATTCTTGTGCTCCTTGGCCTGAGCACCACTTACTTTGGAAACAAGTAAGTACAGTTCCACTAAAATAATCAGGAAGGTACTGATTTATAGTACCTAGGGATCTGCTTGTTCTTTACATAAATAAATGCAAAAATCTGTGTTCCCTGCCCTTGTTTGTCAGTTTTCCAGTAAGGACAGATGGAAATTGCCTGGAAGTAGAATTTTAACTAAATGAACAGTTTCTTTGTAGGAAGAAAGCTGGAGAAAGCCCGTGTCTTCCACATTATTTTCCCCAGCTATTCTCTTGCCACACTGATTTGTACCTGTTATGGAGGTAAAGGACCTTTACCTCAGGTAAAGGACTTCAGTCTTTACCCAACGACAGCAGATTTCTAGTAAAATATCTGTTCATACGCGCATATACATACAAAGAGAGAGAGTCCTTATTCATGTGTCTGTTGACAGAAGTTCAGAAGAGGCAGTAATAGTTTTTCATAAATAACAAAATACAGTTACCCTAGGGAAAGAAAGGTTGGCAATGCCTGGTTGATTTATTATTTCTTTGCATATTTATGTGTTATTTCTAGTGTATTATGAAACCTTCAGGGGTTTTGGCTGATGACTTTGTCTTCACTCCAGTGTGACTCCATCAGCTTCCCTGGTGCTGAACCAATATACCTGAGCATACCACAAAACAAATACTAGTTTCCATGCTTTGTTACACAGATGTGATGCAGAGCAGAAATCAACTGATCCTCGGGCCAAACATGTGGTATGGATTGTGATTACAAAGATCAGTAATGAGGACAACACCCTTCATTTACTCCAGTGGTTTCTGGTCAATCCTCCTTTTTCCTCCTCTTTAAGAAATAAAAATAAGAATACTATGAAACACTCCATTCATCTTCTTATCCTAAGCAATGAACCAATAACCACAGATGTTTCATAGAACTAGTGAAAATTTACACTATCAATCACTTTTTTTTTGGAGATAGAAGGAGTGGTTTGGTTCTTGCCAGACACAAATGTGTCTCAAGCTCTGCTGCTGCCATGTGCTACACAGGCTGCCCCAGTGAGTCTCCTGGCACATTCAGTAAGAACTGCTGCCTGAAAAAGTGAAGTCTTGGTGCATGTATGAGGTTTCAGATTTTTTTTTACTTTGGCTGTGTTTTAAAGCTAACCACAGTTTCCTGTGCAACCTGAGCTCCGTGTTTCCAGCATGCCTCAGTGTTATTTCCGTGTGACTCAGATCTGGGCTGGTGTTTGCAGCCTGGCTTTCCCCTCGGGCCTGACCCACAGTCAGGGAGTGAGATCCCTGCTCCTGTGTTCCAGCCACGTGTAGGTCTTCACTGGTTCACAGCAAGAGGTTGTCAGCAGTGTGACAATAGCACGGGAATGTGCTATTTGAGGCTCTGGGACTTGTTGCTTCAAAATGTCAGGGAGATAAATAATTTAGCAAGATTCATATTTGGGTTCCGTGTTATATGAAAACAAGACTATTAAGGAGTAAATAATCAGTGAAATATTTGGAAAGGTTGCAAAGTGCCACGTTTTGAAGATTTAAACCAGTCGTCATGAACTTGTGTGATGTCTCTGAGGGGAACTATTTATCCTCACCAAAATTTCTTGCTAATGCTTCCAAACTACCATTGTTACGGTCAGCCTAGAGAGTCCACTTAAGCTGACCACTGGCCTGATTGATTTTTAGGTGCCAAGACACAGAAAATAAGATTATATCAGAGGTTAATCGATGACACATAATAGTGACCACAACTGATGTGACAGACATGATGTACAATTGGAGGAGAAAGCAAAACCATTTTCACAAAAGATAGAACATGCCAACCAAGAAATGACTCAGTCTTTGCAGCATTTCAGGGAAAATATCTTTGACATCCTGCATTCACCCTCTTCACTCATATATAGTGTGAATAGTTTAAGACACCTTATCTTGTCTCACAATCTCAGGTCAAAAGGAAATCACTCATTAAAGGAAAAAATGATGAACATGATTTAAGCACTTTTGAAAGGTGCAGTGCTGGCATGCCTGTGCTTTGGTATCCAGAGAGGAAGCATAAAGTAGGTAGATACATTTCCCTACCCTAACACGGTGTTGTTCCTTGCTCTGGTCCCAAAGGACTGTCCCACCTGAGGGTGAGAGTTCTGGCTGAGGAGACCAGACAATACCCACTGCAGCCCACGATGTGATTGATCAGCCCGCCCCCAGACTGAGCCTGCACAGGCTCCCACCAGCTCCTGGGCAATGGTCAAGTACCAGCCCCCTCCATCTGGGCTGGACCAGCTTTAGCCTAGTGACCCAGGGAACTGTCTGTATCCCACTCATAGCGCCTTGAAACAAAAGCCTCTCCTTGCTGAGCTGCCACAGGCACTCCCCCAGTGCTTGCTCAGCAGCCCTGCACGCTGCCCTGGTGCTCTCAGTGCAACCTGATCACCAGCTGGTTTGCACAGCTATTGGCCTCTCCATTTGGAGGTCAGCAGCATTCAGCGTTTTGTCTCATCCTGGTGGCCTGCCCTCTGCCAGGCTGTATCTCCGGGGTGGAGCTGGATGTTTCCTCAGCAAGGAACCACGGAGGCTGCCAGCTCCTGTAACCAGAGGAGATCTCAGCTGTGATGGCCATCACCCACACATGGCTGAGGCACCTGCAGCACCACCAAACAAGGCCTGGGGAAAACACCCTAACCTGTCCCTATCAGCAGGGTGGGTCTAGATAAACGCCAGAGAACAGAAGTGTGGCTGCAGCTCAAGTACAGAAAATACATTCTGCTTATTGTTACAGCTCTCAGTGACATCAGAGCAGCTTGGCTGAAGTTCAGCTCTTTACTCCAACCCTCATCTGTGCTGTTCTGCTGCTCTCATCTTATGCGTAAAGGTATTAAACAGATTTTCCATCTCACTTTGTGGTTTTGACACTTGTAAACCAGGCGTGGTTTTTCCTGGAGCTGTGATCTCCACACACAGCTCAAGAAAGATAATGATATTTAGTTTGAAGATGTGGGTCTACCTGACTCGGCCACATCGACTGGTGTTATGTAGCCCATGTATGTAGCAAGCTACTTTTTTACTGTGAAAGAATCTGTCTTCTTGTAGGCTTAGGGTGAGAGTTTTAACAGCCATTTAACTCTGCTCTTAAGGAATGAGTGATCTCTCACTTCAGTGGGGAAAAACTCTTCACAATTTCACTCTAATTTACTTATTCACATCAATTTTTAAGATTATCTGGACTGTCACACATATTACTATGAAACAGCAGTTACTACTTGGAAAAAAGAAACAAGAACAGAAACAGGAAAATATTTTTTCTGTCTTCTTGCTTTTATGTCGTGTAATGTCTCTTTCCACAGTATGCTTATGACTCTTACTATTGCACTGTGTGCTTACCAGTTCAGTAGACAGAGTACAGAAGTCTGCTGAGTTAGGTAAGTGTACAGTTATTTTTAACCAAGTTGAACATTACATGTTCATATGGCATGTTGTGCAAAGATATACGCTGGTGTCATGACATTCTGTCCAGACACTTGTCCTAAATTTAGCTCTAAATTTAACCTGAGATGTAGGGTAAATAATTAAATGTCAGCCTTGTGAATCAAACCTGTTGCTTTGTGATTTGAACTTAAAGGAGGCATAAACCTCTGCTCCTCTCTTGTTGCATGCTCAGTCAGTGCAGGACAAGGAAGTTTTCTCCATGGCAAGATAAAGGACAGTTCATTTGACCAGGGCTTCAGGTACTGTATTCATTACATAGGAATTTGACAGCACACAAAACCAGCACTGGGTAAATAGAGGTGGTGGTGCAGTGTCCTTTAGCACAGCCTATTCTGGAGCTTCTGCTGCTCGTCTGCACAGCAACCAACTGTGTCCCAGGTCTGGCCACCTCATCTCTGGGCCAGCATAGCAGGATCAGTGTGGAGGACAACTTGTCCTCTTGCTTTCAGTTTCTGAGCCCCATGGCAGCAAACTCACTTCCAGCTGGGTTGGTCAGAAGCAACCTCCAGCATCCATCCCAAGCCAGGCGGGAGCCCATCTTTCCAGAGCCCAACCCGTGCACCTCTCCGCTGGGGCTGTGCATGGGAGCGTCCTGCTCTGCCTTACTGCTTTGCTAGCACCTGCCTCAGCTTCACTCCAAGCATATAGGGAGCTGTAACTCCTTGAACTTCCTTGTGGTAAAAGTTATGGACATTACTGCAAGCTGATGAATTTAGGTAGGGGCATTTTTTTGTTTTTTAAGGTCTGTTTATCTGTGGCAAGAGTAAAGCAAAGACAGATCCATATGCAGAAAGCCTCTCATGATGTTGCAAGAATGGAAGGAGAGCAATGCAATAGGTCTTACTGCATACAGCAGGCACAGTCGTTAGAAACAAATCAGTCTGAAAGGAATTAGACGGTACTACAGAAAAGCATCTAGAGGGATTTGTTAATAAACTGTCCTAAGAGACTGAATGGAGAGGTAAACAGCCATTGCATATATCCAAGGACTCCTTTAAAAAACCTGGGAAAAAGTTTTTTTCCATAAAAATTGGTTTCATATTTCATCAATTCGAGACACTGTTTTTCCCAGGACCTTTTCTATTCACAGCAGCTTGTGTCTCGGGCTGCCATTCTCATGCTCCTGCTCCCCTGCAGGAGCCTCAGAGCACTGGGATTGCAGCAATATCTCTGAATTTTGTGGATTTTGTAAAGGTCAAGGTAAAGGCGAATCTTTCATTAGAATTCTTACTAACATGCATTATAGCATAAGATAAATGATATTTGCACAGCAAAGAGAACTAAATGATAATGTTTACGATTTCCCTCTTCCTCCAAGGAACATGTATTTATTTATATAGTCTTTGGGTTGTGTTCACTTCATATTAGATTTTCATGTTCCCTCTGACTGATTCTTCTTTCAGGTTGAGTCAGTGGATGTGACCTTATGGTGACATTTGCAGAGTGGCATTGACTGTAGTAGCTGCACATTCTTACAAAGCTCACTGGCAGGGCTGAGTCATCGGATACCTGAAATGAGTCTCAGGACCTGGATACTGGGATCATGTCATATTTCCAGAGGAATGAAGACTTCATTTTGATTGGGTTTCAAAGGGAAGAATTTTCTGTGAGGAGCTACTGTGCAGAGGTGGAAGTCATACACTGAGCCAAAGGCCACCCTGACTCAGGGTGTGTGTCAGCAGCCATTGAAGTGGGATTAATTCCTCCTGAAAGGGGAATTATAATCTTGTTAGAGTGATCTCAAAACAGCTACATCTTTCCAGCAAAGAAGTATTTAGGCAGCAAAGTTAGTAAGGAATAATGTGTATCTTGTTCATTACCCATGGGCATGCGTGACATCCTGCAC
This sequence comes from Monarcha castaneiventris obscurior, assembly GCA_026261815.1. Taxonomy (NCBI): domain Eukaryota; kingdom Metazoa; phylum Chordata; class Aves; order Passeriformes; family Monarchidae; genus Monarcha; species Monarcha castaneiventris. The sequence continues at coordinate 15,291,422 of JAMPIT010000894.1, forward strand.
CTTTTCCCATACAAGTGCCTCTGGCTCCTTGCCTCTCTCAGGGCGTTGTGGCCAAAGCAATCATTAGCTCTTGCAAAGGAAATTGAAACCATCTTCTCTTGTGGGAGTTTCTATATTCTTGTTATTTTAAATTGGGTTGTGTAGCAGGAGGCACAGGAGAGGTGCTTGTGGTTCTCATGCTCACATTTAATCTTTGGGACTGTCTGATGGAAGCACAGCATGGCAACACTGAATGCAAAGCTCTGCTCACTGGATATCGTGGTAAAGGATGTATGTGTACTCTAGCTCTATGCTCTCAGGGAAATATGCCACTCAAAATACCTTGCTGTCTTTCTGCAGTAAAAAAGTTGAGACCAGATCTAAGTAACAAGACAACAGTTACAGATAATTGGTGCACAAAGAGATATGCTGTCCTGAGGCAAAGTACTATGAGGATTTTCTGTCCAGGAACTGTTACTGTCAGAACTAGTCAGTATTTTCTTCCTTTCAGAACAGCCACATAGATGCCAAGTGTTTGGATGAAGTAGAGTTGGTCACCATTGGTAGATACAGGTAGACAGTTTGTGCTAATGTCCATTGTCACCTTCACTTCATCACGTGAAGGCACATCTGTGGCAGCTCTGCACACAGAATGAGTCAGTCATAAGCTCACCAGTCTCCTGGGATGCACAAATGAACTTTGTTTTTTCCTCCAGCCTCAGCTGCCAGATTCAGCTGTGTAGCTTAGTAGAGCTGAAGGGCTTAGTAGTGATGATGGGCTACTTAATTCAAGTAATGGAAGTGGATACAAAGGAAAGAAATTTTAAATTTGCTTTCCTAACCTGGCTTCTGCTGGCTATTTTGAGGAAATATGAAGAAGAAAACATCTTGCTGATTATTTTGCCATTTGTTTTCACATGATCATCCTCTTTTCTCCTCCCAGATTCAAATCTCTTTTACTGTATCCTGTTTGTGAGACCATAGCTGACTCCCCCATCAGCAAGAGCTGGCCATTTCCATCACTTTTATTTAGAGACAGCAAATGTATCTAACATGCAGTGTCTGAGTTTGAAATGTCCCAGAAAATAATGTAAATTTACATATTTGTTTTTGCAGGTGACATTTGTAATCTATGAAATGTCTCAGGGTTAAGCTGAAAATGCAGATCAGTAACTTTGCATACCCCAGGGGAAATATTAGCCAATCTGATGCAATGCTAATAAATCACTATTGTTATTACTGTGCTTTGGATGTGTTGTAATAAAGCCACAATATTGTTTTATTGGGAAAAAAAATCAACCCCCAAATGTATGATTTCATTTCTGAGTAGTATTATTTCTGTAATTAAAATTCAAACTTATATGAGGTCTTCCTCTGAGGATTTCACAGATACTAATTAAATAAGGTCTTATTCAGCAGTCTCTATCCATATAAGTAGTCCCATTGGCTTCCCATCTGCAAGGAATTTTGGACTGTTCACTGAAGTTAATGCATTTGATTATTTCCACTTCACTAATGTAGAAAACGATACACAGAGGAGTTAAATGATTTACTCAAGACAAAAGGGAGAGCTAATGGTATCTGAAAATAGATCTTCTGAAGCAGAGTCCCGTGCTTTTATTGGAAAATGGTGCATCAACATTCATAGCAGCTTCAAATACATCAAGGGTGCACAGAGCTCTCTGCAAGGAAGCCCAGGGAATGCAGGAGGGAAGGGAATTGAGTGTGCTTGCTGTGAATGGCATGGGGAGCCACCTGCAATTTTCACAGCCGATGGGACCTTGAGCCCCAGTGTCTTTGTTATAATCAAACAGGCCATCCTGGAAGACAGACACCTTTGCCTTTGCAAAGCATTAATCTGCATCACAGTATCAGCTATTTTTCTTGAGTTCAGTGATTAAGGGTGAGAGATTCCCAAAAAGCAAGCAGAAGAGTTAAATGTGGGAGATACTCCTGGTTTTAAGCCAAGGCTAGTTACAATCTTGAAATAGTATCAAGGAAAAAAGCACTGGGTGTTGTTTAAAAGTCACAGAGGGTTGGCTGACATCTTGTCAAGAGCGTAAGAGTTTCTCACACTCCTGGTGATGACATCCAGGGCTCCTTTGTCTGTCACAGTTACTGCTGAATGACCTTAACTTTGGACAAAACAGTTCTAGCACTACGTATGAGGGGCAGATAGCTTTTCAGACAGCAGAGAAGGAAGATGTGCCCTGTACTCGCCATCATGTCATGCTGGAGTGAGATGGATTCAGGAGCAAGCATGGAGAGGGAATGATGCTGGTCCTGAAAGACTAAAACCAAAGCAGCTGAGCTGAAAGGAATCACGTATTAGTGGATGAGATGGTCTTGCTACATTTTTTTGCTTCAAGACTGTTCTTGCTAAGCCTTAGATGGGGGTGTTCATGCATTGACAGGGTGCCCACAGTGAACCTGAGCCTCCATAAAGTACTCAGAAAGGATTCCAGACCTACTTCCATCTAGGCTTCATTCTCCATATATGCAATATTTTGCCATGGGAATGAGTGAAACAGGAGCTGAAGGAAAATGCATAGGCATAATTTTGATATCCTGTTATAGTTTTCCTTCATTCATTGTATTATCTGGACAAACACACAGAAACCTTCCCAAAGTGAGTGTTTTATTCCCATGATCCACACAATTCAAGTGTCTATTCTCCTTTATGTGCCCAACTCTTTTATTCTAACTCATCCCTGGGTCAGTGCTATCTCCTCCTCGGCCAGCTTGCCCTCTTCCACATGTGGGGAAGATGGGTACCACTTCACATTTATGGCCTTGAGGAATCTGAGAGAGAATCTGTTGTTCACATTTAGGTGGTATGGGAGCAGTCCTTTTCCACTAATAAGCTCTTACAAATACTAGTTGGAACAGGTTCACAAGTGCTGTTGTCATCTTTTGGAATCCTGAAGTCTCAAACTTGCAGCCTTAAAAATGTATGAACAACTCTAACACACCAGTAAATACACATGTAATGTTTGGCTGTTTTGTTTAATAAGCATCAGCTAAAACAAAAGTAAATGGAGATCACTTCTCCCCAAGCAAATAAAACTCTCCAGGACAGTATATTTTACTTCAAAATTGTATAGCAATTTTTTTCTTCCTTAGGTTCCAGAAACATATCCATATATGGTCTACTTGTCAGGGACAATAAATAATGATGTAATAGAAAGGTCAACTTTGTGTCATTTAGCTACAGGATGTTGATGAAGTGAAGTTCTTCAGATAATGCAACACAGAAGAACTTTAGGATTGGTACAAGTTTCTGCTGTGCATCTTCAAACGGGAAATCTGAGATTGGGAACAACTTATATTTTGGCTTGTATTCGCTGATCATGGGGTGATCCAGAAATAAACTCCAGGCTTCAAAGCGAGCGTGTTTCAAAGCTGTCCTGCAGTTGATGGAAACATCCAGGCAAAGCAGGGAGACAAACACCATCGAGGATTTTCTGAATTAAGACTTAATCAAGGAGATAACCCATTTCAACACTATTATTACCCTTTTATTTCAGAACAAAAAGGTAATGCAAATATGCATGTTTTGAACTTACTTAGTACTTTCAATCTCTCAGTTCATTATGTCTATGCAAATATTTATTCCGACAGCAGTTTGTAACCTAACACCCTAACACAGTATTGGGAGCTTTGTGACTTGCTTTTGTTTGTTTTGGGCTTTGGGTTTTTTTCAAATATGCCACAAAACACTGTCTGGTGTTAAGCAGAACAGTAGCTCTGTCATTTCCTCATTTTTCTTTTACTGGCAGGTGATGCTTGTATCTTTGTCCCTAGAATAACTTGCTCAGAAATCAATGCTGTAGCTACAACATACTAAGGTAGAAGAATGTAGCATGCAAGGCACAGTGTGAAGGAGAAAAATTACATCAGCAAACAATTAATTTAATTTCTAAATTTCTAGTTGGTTTGACATGAAGCTAATACTGCACTGATTGCTGTGTGAATGAATATGTTCTGAGAAAAATAAAAGCTTGCAGGTGTATGATTTCCAGTAAAGAATTTCTGCAGAACCTTGATTTGGTGGCATCAGGTCATATGCCATGCTGATAGGTGACCTGTTTTGACAGCTGGGTCTGAACAAGGGGATTTGTTTGCTCAGAGGATTCCTTTGAGAAGCCTGGCTTTGCTCCTTCAGCACTTGAGTGGTTTGAATAAGCTGTCACTACAAAGAATCCTTGCCTGTTGCTGCAGCCAGACAGGATGAGGTGTCATCCTTCTGATGTCTCAGCTCTGGCAGATCTGATGGGCACTGAAATCTTTCTGGTTTTGAAAAATCATTTGCTTCTTTGCCATAGTTATCCAATATAATACCCTTGGAAAACTGCAAAAGTTTATCAGGAAACGGACCTAAAATGCAGCAAAAATGTGAGCATTTTAGGTTCTGCAAGTTGGTCTGGTTTCCATTGCCCACAGAGGATCTGTCCTGAAAGGTGCTGCAGTAAGAACTGAAGTAGAGGCTCAGTTTGCTGTGAAGACACCCAGCCGTGTTTTCCTTCCCTCATGTGTGCTCCTGCTGCTTTCAGAAGTAAAGACAAACATGTGGAAAGGCAAACACGGATCTGCAGAAGCAGGGGCTCAACCATTCCTTGCAAAAGGCAAAATGATGAAGCTGCTTCTCTTTTCTCTCTTTTGCAGCCTCCAAAGACTTGGTTATGTTTTTACAAATGTGGTTTATAGCACCCTGAGCCATAAATAACAAGGTTCTGTATTCAGTTACAAGCTGACTGGAATAAACTCAGCGCAAAGGCAGGCAAAGTCTGGCTCTGTTCCCTTAATGACCTTGTCACTCACCTGCCATCCTTCTCTGACAGAAATAAGCAATTTTGCTAATTCTGCTGCCTGGGATCTATTGATGGGGGACAGGCAGCCTTGCTAAGCTTTTCTTTAAAGAAGTGCTATCAACGGGGACCAGTTGTTTCAGATGCTAATGACATTGAATTGCACGGTTCTGCATGTTCAAAGCCAGACGTAATCCTTGTTTATTTATGTTGCATCAGGGATCAGAGGCCCATTCTCCCAATCACCGTATGTTGACAGAGTTTGTAGTCCAAATATAATAGCAACCTAATTGTGTTTGTCTCTGGCTTTTGCAATCATGTAGGTGATTACTAGTAGATCCCCTTGTGAGCAGTACCTTTGGTTTCAGAGATCTACCAGGTACAGCTGCTCATCAACACAGGTTAGAAGGTGGCAGCATGGTGCTTGCACAAGTATTTTATTTCCAGCCTTACCTTCTGGTCACTGGATGCAGCTAAGTTGCCTCTGTATGGCACAGGCCTGATTACTACATCTGAATTAAAAAACTCTCACTCAAATATGGATGGCAAAATTAAAATCAGCATCAGACTCTATGTGGAAATGGTGGTAAGTTTAGATTACAGAAGATCTTGTCAGACTGAGCTACTAAATGGCAGCACAGACAGCAGAATCCAAGACATTCTGCCAAGAGAGATCACTAGTGAAGCCACCCAGACCTGAAAACAAAGCACCCTCTAAGGAATAATAAAGGCACTATACCCACAGCTTTAAAAATCAGGTTCTGCTGTCCCAGTAGACTCTGTGTGCTACCTGTGTGTGAGGATGGGCTCTTGGGCTGCCAGAGAAATGCAGAGTACAGCCAAACATTAAAATATCCCCCCAAAACTAAAAGTTAGGATGAAGAATAAACACAGCATTTAACTTTTAAATCTAATTCCAATACTTTAAACCTACAGTAAGCTGGCTTAGAGCAAGGAAATAGATTCAAGCTGCACTTAAAAAGACCACTTTGGCCAGATCTTACTAAACCAAACTAGCTCAAGCATTTCTAGCAACAAAGATTGATTTTTGTCACACCTTTGTTACAGAAGGTGGAAAATAGCTTATAGCACATTAGCCTACTGAGCTTTTGTAACTCTGTGGTTGGCAGTTCACCAATGGCCTCAGATGGGGTAAACTTAGCCCTGCTGTGTCAGCTGAGCAAGAGTACTGCCAGGTGATGCCACCGAGCTTGGCCTCAGGGAAAGAAGGGTAAACTGAATTAGGCTGTGGTGCATTAGCCTCCAGCCAAGGGCATGTGCTCAGCCTGTTGTTGCAGCTCAGCTGGCTCACTGCACTATCTTACAGACATAACTCAGACCAGTGCCCCTGTCCTGAGGTCCTGCAGCTTCAAACAAAAGCATCCTCAGGTGGAAGGGGAGGGTGGTGGCTCTGCTGTGCTCCGTTCTTCTCCATAGGGAAGAAGGCACGTGCCCTGCCTCCTGCCAAACCCAGTCACAGAACACAGGCAAGCTGCACACACACACTTGTCTGAGCAAGTGGAGATGGGAGGGGGATGCAGGAACAGCTTCGAGCCCAACTAGAACACTCTCTGCAGGGGTTCAGGGCAGCCAAGGCTGTCCCTGGCTCTCAGTAAGGACCCAAAAGCTCCTGCAGCCCCAGCATGTGACCCCCACACCTTCATCGTGTTTGTGCAGCGCCATGAGCAGAACTGAAAGCTTTCTCTATTTTGAGCCCTATGAAGTTTCTCCCTGCAGGATGAGTCAGTGATGGGAGCTGCAGCCAACACTGTTGTTTCTGCACTCTATGGAATTCCTGTCAAAATATTTAGATTAGTGAGGCTCACCAACATGCAGGAGAGGTTCTCCCTTTTCTCTGTGAGTGGGTTGGACTGGTTAACCCCTACAAAGGATAAGAGGATGAAATAGGAGTGATCCCCACAAATTTAAAATCTTCCCTTTTGCTCCCTTTGCCTTAAGAATGTGTGAAACAAAAGGAGGGAGGGGAAGAAGGTCCAGAAGTGGCCTTTATACCTAGATCCATTTGGGATGTGGTGAAGCAGCTATGTCAGTTAGCTCCTTTGTGCCAGGGCGTGGAGTTGTGTTAGTAGAAGTCTCCTGTACAGTTCTTAAGCCCAGGCTGCCACAGAAGGCACTGCAACACCCAGCTCAGAAGCACAGCAGCGATGGATTCACTGCCATAAGGATGCTGGCAATGGGACTGGGGAGGATGCAGAGGAGGGGTCTGTGTCCCAGGCTGCACTGGTGCGGGTTGCCCTCAGAGAGGAGCAGTTTCATCTCCATTCCTGCCTTCTCCTAGGATTCATTGTGCATCACCTCCATTAGGAGCTTAAGATCAGATCCTGCCCTCTCTGCTGACGGGTTTGTTTAGGTTTCTGAGTCACCACTGGGGCCAGGTCCCTACATTCAGGCATTGCAGTGCTGGATGCTGCAGACGAGCCTTCCAGCTCCAGCCCGGGGATTCCACACATCTGCAGTTACTACGTGAGTTCCTAGGCTGAGTGACTATGTAAGTACTGCCCAGCATGCCAGGGGCTGAGCCAGCCAGCAGCAGAAGCTGCTGGACAAACGAAGCTGTGTCATGGTTCTCAGCCAGCTGCTGGCTGGAGAGCAGCCAAAGGCAGGTACCGGAGCAGCGGGGGCACAGGGAGGCTATCAGCGCTCTGACGCCTGGGCTTGGATCTTCGGGACAGTGAGGGTCACAGCAGAGCTGAGGCACCCACTGGAGAAGGGAAGCAACAGCAGCCATCAGAGATCTGGCTGAAAATAAAAAAAAAAAAAAAGAGAGAGAGATAAAAAACCACCAAAATTGAGTTGCATTATTTACAGCAATTGACATTTTGGCATTTTTCATGGCTGTAAAATATATCCTTTGTTGTTAAAAGTCATAATGTCAATCTGAAATCTGCTGGGCTTCCCTTTACCCTGAAGTCTTCCCACTTCTTCTGGAGTGGCTGTTGATGTGGGAGATATAACCATGTCTGAGGTGAAAACCCTAAATCCAAGATTTTAAGTTACTTGATTGATTCAAACTCTTGCAATTTCTTCAAACTGTATTTGGGGCGCTGCCATTTCCTCCAGGCCAGGACTGTCTCTTGGCTGTGTACACACAGCAAGGGCTGCTAAAGCAGGGCACTTTCCTGGTGGGAGGCTTGTGGCCGGCTGTGACCCCTCTGCCATCGGTGTCAGTGGGAGTGCCCAGGAAACCAGGCTGACCTGGATACCCGGGGAGAGAGCAGCTGCACAGGAAAGGGAGCTGACAGCTCCCCTGAGGCTCCTGCTGAGGCAGCTCCTGAGCAGTGGGAAGTGGATGATTGTGCTGTCCTCATGCTCATGGCTCTGCTGGCTGGCCCAGATCAGTAGGACCTGATCCTGGGCAGAGCAGGGCTGTGTGGAGCGGGAGACCAACCCTGCTGTGGCATTGATGGGACAGGGACTGGCAGCCAGAGGGTGGGAGCAGGCAGCTTTTTCAGCAACCCCACTCAGGCAGCCCCTCGCCTCTCTGCACCTGGGGGACATGCCTTCACAGTCCCCTCCTGCTAGGTCCCTGTCCTCCCCTGTCATGTCCATGTCCTCCTGAGCAGCTTGTTCCCATTGCTCCTCATCCCAGTGCTCCCCATTATTTTACACAGCTCTCGCTCAGTGCTTATAAAATCAAACTTATTCTGCACTGGCTGTTATCGCCTTAAGAGAGGCAAGATTTTCCACCTCCTCCCATAAAATAAACCCTTGGCTCCTGAACACTTTGGTGCTCTCTGGCATCTGAATGAGATACCGCTAGAGCATTGTACCATTCATGGCATTAGTACTTCCCTATCACTGCTGGAAATTCTGCTGTATCTTGAATTGTCTTTGCCTTTTAGAGTCCTGCAGTGGTGGTTCACAGTCATTCTGTGATTGCTGAGTGTGCCCAATTCCCCCTTCTCTCATTTCCATCTTGTTCATGACCCCGAACTTTGTTCTGTGAAAAAGCAAAAAATCAGAAGTGAAACAGAGCAGTGTGGTGTTGCTCTCCTCGCTGAGTGAACCAAAGTCACTTCAAAGCATAGCTTTGCATGTTGCTTGAGAGATCTCCAGATAAGGTGGAAAAAATTACAAAGCCTCTTTGCACTTCATGGTGGAGAACCTGTCCTTACAGAAAACCAGCAGAGACAAACCTCTTCCCTTCATTTCCTGCAATAATAGCAAGAAATAAAACCCATAAAAGAGACATCCATTGGTCTTCTCCCAAATAAATTTCAAAAATGTATCTCTTTAATCTTAAGGGGATTTCCTTTACCTGTTTTTCTCTTGAACCAGAATAAGCAGATAAAAACTTGCCTTGCTTGCAGCAACTCCCCCTTTTTTAAACACCAGCTAAACCAGTTATTTCTGTGTAATTGAACAGAGTTAGTTCATTAAGTTTACATGCAGATTTTAGCTGATAATGTTCTCTCCCTGGTGAAGGATTTCTGAAGGGTTTTCTGGTCAGTCTAATTAAGAGGCAGACCTGAATGACAGCACACGATGGTTGAGTTTTTTCCAGATTCTGATGACCACTATTTCCTTTTACAGGAAAGCAAAGAATTATAAAAATGGCTACGACGGCAGCAAACACTCAAAGACAAACGATAGGCTGTGAGGAGTACAGTCTGTACAGCAGCCTGAGCGAAGATGAGCTTATAAAGATGGCCATCCAGCAGAGCCTGGAAGAGGACCCAGCGGGTCAGCCAGCGGCCCAGAGCCCCCAGAAGTCGGTGGTGGCCCGTGCTGGTGAGGTGGCTGCCCCAAGCCATGCCAGCCCCCACAACCCTCCCTACCGCATCTACCCCTGGCAAAGGTAAGCGAGTGCCAGCCCGAGCTGCTCCCCCAGAGAGCCCTGCCTGGGAAGGGAAAGCAGGCTCCCTGTCAGTGCACGTGCTCTCTAATTAGCTCTGCCAGGCGGCTCCTCTGCGAGTCTGTCATTAGTGTCAAAGCCGGAGTCTCCTGTAAATCCAATGAGGTCAACAATTTATGTGCTCACAGCGAAGAGAATTTGCTTGATGCTGTCTGTTTTAAGCAACAAATAAAACAAATAAAGGGGCACAGCCACAAGCTTTCCTGAACAACAGAAGCCCTCCCAAGGCCAGCTGCTCCTTTCCCCCACTATATGCCAAGCTTTGCCAGAGAGAGAGCAAAGCATTTGTTATGGGAAAACATAAGAGAGGCACAAAAAATACATATATAAAGCAGTGTGAGCTGACTACCTGTTAAATACTTCAGTTTTCAAAGGATGTGGTTATTTCAGATCAGTCTGACTTCAAGCATGCCACTCTTAGCCAAGAGCAGCTCCAGACACCAAATTGGGGCAGCATCCCCCTCCCCTGCAGTGCTGAGCTGGGGTCACAGAGACCTGCTGACAGCTTCAAACCCAGACATTGTTCCCCTTTCATTTTACAAAAGGCAGGTTTCTCAAGGAGGAAGGCAATAGATTCCAGTCACCTCCAAAACAAATAAAAATATCCTTTTAATCTCTTAAGTTACTTTAATTTTCCCTTTTTAAATAAACTGAGAGCTACAAAAGTTCTGTTCTTCCTCCTTTTTCATAACTCCACCACCCTCTAATGCCTTGCTCATTACTACTTGTGGTTGTTTGGTTTCCAAGGCTGGGAAGCTGGGGACAATTTGATGAGCAGCAAGCATGTGCATAGCTGTGGAATTGGGATGCTGTGCAGCCAGCAGTCCTGCTCCCAAAGGCTGTGGTTTCTCGGTGTGGTTACTGTGCACTTGTACAGTTGCTCTCCTGTAGAGACCCGATGCAGGGGAGAATAAGGGCTTCCCTGGCCATTTGGTCCTGACCTTGTTGGAGGTCCTTCAACACCAGCTATTTTGGCAAAAAGCAGCATTAGCAGTTCTGTGCGTTAACCTGTCCTGCCTCAGCCCAGCAATGTTCAACCTCTCACCAAAGGGAAAACGTTTAGAGCTTGTAGCACCAAATCTGTAGCATTGCTGAACACTTCTGCCACCTGGGAGAGCCAAGGTGGAAATGGAGCTGACATCCAGTGGCTCTGGGTCCTCCTCTGCCCCCACCCTGACCCACTTGCATGGCACTTTGGAGGTGATGAATGTCACCTCACCTCGCTTTGTGCCTGCTTCCTGTGTGGTGGTGGTGGTGGTAGGGTTAACCACACTGTTGTCTTATATGGTCATTTGAATCCCCTGACGCTTCCTCAGAGGGCCAAAAATAAACTCGAGCCGAGTGAGCAGCTGAATCCAGTGCAGAGCAAGCCGTGGCCATCTGCTTTTATTCAAAGCCCTGACCGGCAGGCTTTCTCACTCCGTCTCTGTGGATGTGTGTCTCTGTCTCTGCCTCAGCATGACCTGTTTCTCCTATTCGGAGTATTTCTCCTTATTTCATTCTTGTCATCGCCACTCCAGATTGGCGGCCCAGCAGACAGGCCGTGCTCAGCCATCCAGCTCGGGGGCAGCCTGGGGGGTCAGGCGAAGGTACGACAGCAGCACATCCCAGTCCGTGTAAGTCTCTCCCTCTCCCTCTCCTGCTTTCCCCTGCGGTCAAAACAAGCCTTGCTACCCACTCTCTCCCTGAGACATCTCTTCTGGGTGGTGATGGTGCCTGGTGGGGGGAAATGGTGGTGTTCATCCTGAGGAGGTCTCACTGACACCTGCACCTCACCCTCGCTGCACTCCCGTTCTTCCTTCCAACCTCCCCGCTGCCCCAGACCTGCCCATACTCTTGCAGGTGATACACCTCAAATCTCCCTTGTTCTCCTCTCCCTCTCCATCTCTCTCCATCCCCCCAGTGCTCATGTCCTGGGGACTCTGGGTCAGTCAGAAGCTCTGAGGTGACAAGGACAACAGGGAAGGGATGACTGCACTGTGGTTAATTTATATAGGCTGGCTCATTTATCATCAGGATAGATGAGAGAGGCAGGTGCTGATAGTAACTGCATTGGTATTAAGTTCAGGGCTCAGCAATGGGAAGAAGTAGGGGGGAAAATGTATCACAGTATACAAACAAGGTGAGAAAGTCTAGTCCTTCAAAGTAAGTATTTTATAAATGTTCCCAAGATGCCATGCCTGTTCCCAGCCATTCCTGTGCTGTCCAGCCACACTGAGGAGGGCTTACTTGTCCAAGGAGGAAACTAGCTTGACTGACTGGTCCTCCTGGCCATGTTTTGCTGTTGGCAGAGGCTGCAAATAAGCTTAGTTGAACACAGCCATGGATGAGAAAAGCAGACAGTGGCCCAAGCCCTGTTCTGGTGCCTGTATGTATTGGAAATATCTGGACCGTGACAGGCTTATTGCACCTCTGTGCAGGGCAGAACAGATACATGCACCTGCCCTTAGCTATCAGATGACAAGAGGAAAGCATTAAAGCCAGCACTTCCCTGTGTCCTGCAGAAAAGAAATTTCCCACATACTCTACCCAGTTCAAATCTTGTTTAATGCATCTTGCAAGTCCCTCCCTGGAAGCACAGTGACTACCCTTCCACCACTCTTCTTCCTTTTACCCAGCTTTACAATCTCCCCCACTTCCCCCTGCATCCTGGCTGATCCAGGCTCTGTTCCTGGCCCTCCACTGGCATTGCACTCCCTGATATTGTGAAACCTCTTCCTGCTACAATATGAAGCCTGCCTTATCCCTGTCACCTGCCAGCTTCTCTTGGCCACACTGAAATCACATCCCCTCACTTAAATGCTCTGCACTCTTTGCATGCCTCTCTGATGCTCTGGGTACAGCAGAAGACTTGAGGGCAGGCTGCTCTTCTCCACCAGGTAGCTCAATAGAGTTCAGTCCACAAGAAGGCTGATAAACTAGCCCACCTCTGCTGCCAGGTAGAGCAAAAAGATAGCTGGGAAGTCCTAGGAGAGCATGATGGCATGACAGTTTTATAGCCCTGGTCTCAGAGCTAGGCAGGGATGATATTTGGCTTCACCTGGGGAAGTGTTCTTCCTTCATCCTGCCCGCATCTCTCCAGGCTGCCAGGAAAAGAAGGAGCTTATTGAACCTTTCTATGCTCCACTGAACCTTTTCTTCAGCACTCAGAATGGACCTCACCATATATCTCATCTGCAAGGGGTATTTATTATCTTGCCTACTGGTCTTTGAAAAGCAGTAATTTTTTGGAGTTGCCTATAAGGTTAAGATTTCATCATATCTTCAGACTTCCTCCATAGTTTTAATATTTATATTTTCTATATCTGATGAAATCCAGGCAGCAGAATGTGGTGGGTCTTTATAACAGCCAACTATAAGCCAGGCAGAAAACAAGGATTTCACATGGAGATTCATGAAACTTTCTGTTCTGATCTGGAATTTTCTTGGCTAAAGCATCTGCAGCCCGGTCCAGCAAACCCCCTCATCTTACTCAGGAATCATTTAAGGTCAAGGAACCCGACAGAAGTTTGCTTCATTTAACATCTGAGGGCTTAAGCAGAATAGTAACTGATTCTTCACACATTTTTAACCCTAGCACAGATCCAAGGTACGCTCTTGCTTTCCCTGAGGTCTCAGATAATTTGATTTACCTTGCATTTGCTGTGAGCCGACCCCATGTGCAGACTCCTGCCATGGCCCACCTGGCATGCAGTAATTCATTAAGTGCCAGTAATTATATCATGTGCCCAAATCCTGAGGTCACAGCCCTATATGTGTAACATGAGTCTTTGCACAGAACAACAGATGGTTTCAGCAGCCTTGTGCCAGAGGTGTTGAAAGATGAAGAACCCCCACCTCCACCTCCCCTCCCAGCCAAAAATGCCAATAGTTGCTGTCAGCAGGCTTCAACAAAATGCTCAGTTTCAAACACCTGTATAAAAATCTATTATATGTACACAACTAGGAATCTTAGGTTTAGTCCCCAGGGTACTCTAAGCAGTATGGAGGTACAGCAGTGTCCCTGGGCCATCCGGCCAGCAGTTATCACAACGTCAGTCAATTTCTCCTGGGAGGGCTGTGGCCAGGACAGCAGCTGCCTGTTCTAGCTGTTATCTTCTCAGGCAAAATGCCTGGCCTTGTGTCCCATATCTCTCCTCATTCCAGTGTTGCTATTTTTGTGACCCTACTGTCCTGAAATCACTGCTTCCAGCTACAGAGAAGGAGCAAGTGGCACCAAGTACTATTTCACCTGGGAAATGGTGTCTTTTCCCATGCCCTGGCACAAATGTTGAGATCACCTGTTCCACTCCAGGTTCTGAAAAGCAGCTTGGTGACTTCTTTTACTGGGAATATCACTGTTTGTGGCATAGATTGTGTACCTTCTGGAAAACTGAAATTAGTGAGGCCTGTGTGAGTTTCAGGCTGCTGGTCTGTTCAGCCCCTAGAAGGTAATGGAGTTCAGTGCTGCTCCTGTAACTCCCACTAAGTGCAGAGGTTGCACCAGTATACTGCTTTGTGAGGACTCCTGTGCTGACCTGCCCATATTTTTCTGTCTCTGATCTCACTCTGTTGTGGTATTTTAGACTTTCTTCCTGTCATAACTGGAGTTTCTGGTTGTTCCCATCATCACTGGCCTGTATGACCTCCATCACATGCTGTATTCCTGCCCTGGTGGTGCTAATAGTCTGAGACAGGCATCTCTCCCCTGCATCTCTCTGGCTGCAGGACTGCAAACTTTTCTCTGTAGAGCTAGTTCAAACCACAAAGGCTCCAGCATTTTCTGCAACTTCTTGTTTTCTGTCTCTGAACAGATGTTCATTTTTTGCAAGTCCCCCTTAGAATTGGTAAAGCACTTCTTCCTCTGTGGTGTTGGCTGTGCTGAATCTTAGTAATTTAGTGCATCACAATAACAATGCTGTGGCTGCCTTATCCCAGCACAGCTCAGCTGGAGCCCAAGCAGATGCCAACACTGGAAGGCACAGCCCACCAACATGCACAGAGCTGCTGCCCACCACAGGCAAGGGTCCTGCCTGCCCTGGCTGCCAGATACAAGCTCCCTAGCTCCCTACCTCTGCCGTGCTACCGGCAGCCTCAGAATGGTGGAAGGAGGGTGGCAGGTCCTGCTCAGGTACTGCTGACCCGGGGCACAGCGACTGCCGGGCAGTGTTGGGACTCCCGCTGTGTGGGGAGACTCAGAGGAGCTGTTGCTGTCGCTCTGCAGTAGGATTGGTGTGCCCAGGTCAGCCCTGCTCTGCAAACACTCAGAGATCTCAGAGAAGTGGGCTGCTGCCTGCAGTGTGCGGAATGCATGCTTGGCAGAGGGATCTGGGTAGGTGGATTTTTTTCAGTCCTCCCTGGATGAAGAAAGGAGAGCCAAGACCAACACCCCAGTTCACATGCTCTAACCAGAGCCCTCCCTTCTTCATAAGTGGACTGGCTAAATTCTGAAAACAGGATTGTGAGAGGAAATATGAAGTATCTTCAAAATACAAGAGTAAGATTTATTGATAACTTCTGTTAAAGCCACCTGCAAATCAAATCTAAAAATTTCAAGGATGAACAGGTGTAGTTTTCTTCAAAGTGGATCTTATTTAAAAGATGTCATAAGGAAGCACCATGAAACATGGAACAGCAAGGTGATGAAATCATCACAGTCACAGACACTCTGCAGTGTATAAAGCAATGTCAGAGCCAGTCTTCCACAACTCCCAACATCTAAAATATAAGTGTTTATGTCAGACATTAGTTACACCTACACTTTCCTTACACCCTGAGGAGAGAGATCAGTCCCTCCAGATAGTGATTCTTCTGATATGCTGACAATGACAAAATTAGAGAAGACAAATTTTACCTTTACAGGCCCTATGGTGTCTCACGGTACAAATATTTGCTATATAGACTGCAGGGGTTCACTATTTTGGCCAAATAAAACAGTGATGTCGCTGCAGAAAGCTTCTCAGTAATGAAAGAAGCAATAACCAAGTTTTAATCTTGTTTTAAAGAGAAATTGACCCTGTAGTGGCAGCAATCAAGAATGGAGATGAAAAAGCAGTATGCAACATGATGAAATCGGGAAAAAACCTTTCTGTACCTAATAAGGATGGCTGGATACCCCTCCATGAAGCTGCATACTATGGCCAAGTGGGCTGCCTGAGCCTGTTGCAAAAAGGTCAGTGAAGCTAAAACTAACTAATTACAAAAGGGAAAAGAAGAAAATGAATAAACTAAAAGGCCGAATTAGCAGTATTTCAATCCTGGCTGGGGGCTGTGTATGAAGCTTCTTTCCAACCTCCCTGCCTGTATATTAATTTCACCTTCTCTTGGAAAGTAGGTTTCCAGACTGAAGCCTCTAAAAGTTAGGATATTTGGGAGAAAGTGATATGGGATAGATCCTGCCAAGCCCTGGCTTTCTCATGCTAAGGCCTTGAAGCTGAGCTCTCTACTGTTGTGAGCTGCTTAGCTGCTGTAGCTGACAGGAATAACCCCACTTTCCCCTGGGGGGGGAGATCCAACCCAGCATCTCTTTGCTGGTGCTTGAAAGTGGTTAATTACTGTAGTTTGTTTTCAAACTGCTGCTGAAGAGCAGTTGCTCGACAACTTTCTGCATCACTAGTGGCCAAAGCTGAACATTTTAATCTAAACTGAAGACAGATTTAGATACTCAGTCTGAGTTATAGTAACATTATAGTATATTCCTTATTACTTACTTATATTGCTTATGGAAAAGGAAAAGAAATAAACAAAAACTTACTTAAGCCCTCAAGGATTTAGAGGGGTGATGGTGCTGCAGATGCTTGTGCATTACATGCCACAGTGACTCTGGGCTCACCATTCCTTCCAGCGTACCCCGGCACCATCGACCAGCGCACCCTCAATGAGGAGACAGCTCTCTACCTGGCCACCAGCCGGGGAAACCTGGACTGCCTGCTCACCCTGCTGCAGGCTGGGGCTGAGCCCGACATCTCCAACAAGGCCAGAGAGACGCCGCTCTACAAAGGTCAGCAGCTGCTTTTCCAGGGATGCCAGGCTCTTCTGGCACCACCAAGGCAGAACTGCAGCATCACTTGGGATGAGGGGCTGAAAGTCAGTGATTAGCTCCTGTTTTCTACTTCCCTGTGGTAGTCCTCTGTCTCTGATGTCTGACCTGCCATGCCATGGCCTTTTTTCTCATCTGCAACACAGACAGGAACAGAGGCTGTCCTGCAGGGTGCAGGCTGTGATGGGATGCTGAGGGTGAGGGGTGAGATACTCAGTGAGGCCCTAAGCATGGGCTGTCTGCACAATGTCCTAAACTTAAAGAAAGCTGGGCAGTGAAGGACTATGTATGCTTTTCTAAACAGTAGGACCTAAGTAGGTGTTAGATGTGCAAGTCCAGTAATTGTAGACATGCCACTGATTCATATACTGTGGGGATCAGGCCAGGCTGTGTGCTATGTCATAAAATTATAAACAATTCAGTGAGGTAGATAAAGTATTTAACACAGACATATTACTTTGCTGCTGGTTGGAGAGAACACTTTCTTCTTTTAGCAGACTAGCAATACATCCATGATATCACAAACAGAAAGATGATCTCTCACGCCTTCACGTCCAACCCCCTTTTCTCCTGCCATAACAGTTCTTAGTGCTCTAAAACATTAAAAACACATAATACTGGTTAAAACAGCAATCTTTCCACAAGAATTGGATGCCTAGAATTAGAGCTGCTTTTAAAATGCTTTTGTTTTAAAATTCTGGCTTTTAATTGACATGGGAAAAGTTGTTCAGCTGTGCATTAAACACACAGTACTAGTAGTGCTCATAGTAATAATAATGACAACAACAATGATATGAAAACACTCTTTAGCCAGAGAAGAACTGTTAGTAAGAATGGGCTAGCCTTGATGCAGTATCTTCTAGTCTATCCTCAACAACAAAAAAAAAGAGTTAAAAAACTGTCATAAAATAGTCATCCCTCATATGTAAGCAAATTAAACTCTTCAGAGCTATGGATAGATAATTACAAAAAGGTCTAATTACATAGTTGCTTTCAGTATATATGTAATATATATATATATATTGTTGTCCTGGGGGAGAACACCATGGAGCTATCGCAAAGGAAGAATCTAAACCAAAAGGTGACCTCTGTGAGAAAAAGACACTATTATTTCAAAGAAGAAACTAATTGCTATGAAATGTGCTGGCCTCCCTTCTGTACACTGTACAACAAATGCTCATTGGGGTTTTTCAATGTAGCTACTCATCCTATGTACCTTTAGGTTGGAGTCCCACCATTAACGTGGGAAGCCTCATGATTTGGGATTCAAAAAGCTATGGGATGAATTGGTGGAATAAAAATCAACAAAATTATTAAGAAACTATCTTTAGCTCAGGATGGTCCTGAACTATAAATTGTTTCAGGCTGAGAAAGTGTTACTGACTCACACAGCTATTGGTTTGAGCTTTTTTTATTTTCTTGTCTATATGGAGCGTTATCTGCAGTCCATGGCAAGATAAAGAGTCAGTTTGCACAGAATTTGGAAAGAAAGTGTTCAGGTCACGTGATTTCTGTAACACATTTGTTCTTTATAAATTATTTCCTGTACCTTATCACCTCACTGTGTCCCTGTAGTTTCCTGTTGGTAGAAACATGCTGGGCCGGATTCCCCCCAGTACCAGACTTGGCACAACCCCTGCACAGGACACTTAGCCAGGTCCCAGCTGAAGACTGGCTTCACTGCCACATCCTTTCTGAGCCTCAGACAGTGTCACTTGGCAGCAGCCTTGGCCCTCACATACACCTAAATGGGTCTTTGGTCTTACTATGGCCTACTTGTATTACATTGCTTTGGGCTACATGAAATACACAACACCCAAAATATTTTCAAAAGCCTGTCCTAGTCTCTTCCCTTTTTTCCAAAACAGCTTGTGAGCGCAAGAATGCAGAGGCTGCAAGACTCCTGGTGCAGTACAATGCAGATACCAACCATCGTTGCAATCGAGGCTGGACTGCTCTCCATGAGGCTGTCTCCCGAAATGACCTGGAGATTATTGATATCCTTGTGAAAGGGGGTGCCAAGATTGAGTCAGCAAATGCCTATGGAATCACTTCTTTATTTGTGGCAGCTGAGAGTGGGCAATTGGAAGCTTTGAGATACCTTGCAAGATGTGGTGAGTTATGGCTTACGTGCCTCTATTCGTTTAACTCTTAATAATTCAGAGTTTCCTGGTAATTCTCCCTGACAGTTTTTCTGCCTCTGGAGGCCAGGCCTAGCCTGCAGAGGCACTAAAACCGTTGCTCCTGGTGGTGGAACTTGGTAGGGTCTTTCACAGAGCATGAAGTACATGGTCTAGACACATGTGCTTCTTCAGCATTCAATCACGGTCACCTACTTTGGGAATACTGCAGTGCTGTCTGACTGCATTTCCTAACAGCTTTCTAAACCCACATTGCTGCACACATGTAGCCTAAAATCCAGTCAGTCATGAAAGACAGCTGTAGATGGTAATAGATGGCAGAAGTTGAACTTTGGCCAACCCCATCTGGTCATGAACATGCGCAGTGGTGGGCAAGGTTAGCTGTCCTCCTCGTAATGTATCCTCCGAAAACAGATAAAGTACTACTACTAGAGTTTATGGGTTTATATCAAATAAAAGCAGACTTGCTCTCCCTATGTGTAAAACATATAAACAGAGTGAATTTGAATCTAATTTACACTAAACCTTTGTTTTACTGCTCCACTCCTGTAAAACAGCTTTACCGTAAGCACAATATCACTACTATTCTGAGGCATATTATATTTTCACAATGGACTAATATCTTCAATGTAGGTAAGATTTGGGTCCTGCACTTGCAAAACTAGAGCTTACCAGTGATGAAGATAAGAAAAACTTTTGAAAAAATTAGTATGATTAAGAAAGATATGAGAGCTGGAAAGCAAAAAATGTGTTCTGCTGCCCAGCTAGTATTGTCAAGAGACCAGTTAGTCCATCATGCTGCCTACAACTTAAGAAACTAAGCCAGAATGTGATTTGTGTTTCAAATTAGATCGATATTAAGATCTATTTAAGATATTAAAGTTCAATTTTGAGAAAAATACACAAGAAAAAAATCCAATAAAACTGTCCCATTGTTTCAAGCCCTGAAAAGCTGTTCTGAGAACCCCAGGAATGATATCATTCATTGTTTACAATGAGCAATTTTCATCATAAAAAGGGTTTCTTTCTCATTAGGAACATAGTCCTGTGTTATGTTTTGTCACTGCAATTCTCATGATATTTCCAGCTACAACATCTTCAAAAGGCCAAACACAACACAGATGTTTCAGCTTAGGGTGAGAGCTCAGGGAAATGTTCTCATTGGCAGGGAGTTTTCATGATCAAACAGAAGACTGATTGGTTTCTTTACTGGAGTTTAGAAGCAAAACTCCAGTGAACTGTCATTCCCATTTAGGATACACATAGAGCAGCCTTCCTGAGAACACCATGGTACAGTATGTGACAGTCAAAAACCCAGGCTTAAGGGCCTTAAATATCTACAACAGAAAAATCTAGATTCCAAATTGTTTATGGCAAAAAAAAAATTGTCTTGGTTTACACTTGCATGGTATTTATTAAGCCAAACACACACTAGAGCTTAAGAAAAAAATTCCTAAATAATCTAGTAGTTTATTGTTAATATTTATCTTTTTTGTAGTAAAACTTACCAGTTGAAGCCTAACCCCAGCCCTCATGAAGCAAAGAGATATGGCCTCAGGTGCTGAGTTTTGAAATGCAATATTCATTGATTAAGGCACACCACAATAAAACCTGTTTAGAATTGTTATCAGCACCAAGCAGATGTTATTTTACAGAGTATTATTTTACCCTGGATACATACTAAAATTAAAAAAGAGAATAAATACTATAACTGTACTTACAGTGTGAATATACAGAGTATAAATGATAAATATAAAAAAATATATAGCATAAATAGATATCCATAGAATTTTGACGAGCACCTATTGAGATAATCTAGTCCAAACTCCTGCTCAGGAATAGTATATGTACATACTGTAAACACATAAATATTAATGGAGTTATTGTGTTTGAAGGGAAGGCCATGCCCTATAAAGAACAGCCCATTAAAAATTTTTTTTACCTTTGAGCTACAGCTGAATAGAGCCTGGATTCATGACTGAGACTTAATGGTTGCCATCCATGATAAAATGTCCCTCATAAAATTCCAATCGTATTATAGACCAGTGTAAATCTATGATATAAAGGTGTATAACTGACATGACTGTACCACCTCTGATATGACTGTATTCACATTTCATAGCTCCACCGTCATGGAAATACAACTGTTTATTCAAAGTATGTTCCTCCCATCTAATTTTAACCTTTTGGTGCTAAAAGGTTTTCTTCCTTCCTAGGTGCTGATATAAATACACAAGCCAGTGATAACGCCTCTGCTCTTTATGAAGCCTGTAAAAATGGACACGTACATATTGTGGAGTTTCTTTTGTCCCAAGGAGCAGATGCTAACAAAGCCAATAAGGATGGCCTGTTACCTCTTCACATAGCAGCCAAAAAGGGGATTTGCGAGTAAGTTTTAGTTAGTTTACTGGTTTCATCTTTTAGACAAGAATCCAAAGTCCTTAAAAAAAAGAGAATATAATGTCCCAGATCTAATTCTGAGCATTGAGAGCAAGGCAGATAACAGCTGAGAAGTGGGGTTTCTGCTTGCAGAGCTCAGGCTAGAAACTATACACCAAAGAGTGTTTGGAGGTTGGGATGGGATGGGGTGAGCAGGAATGTGGGGTGAAAGATTCCTTTAATTTTACCAAGACATCACATATTACAGCTAAATAACATCATGTATCTTGGAAGTGGATTAAACTGAAGTTCTTAGAACATTATTGAAATGTAACAGAAAAAGTATTGGTGGGGAGTGTTAGTCCTTAATAGCTTTTGCAGCATAGTTTGCAATCATTTTCCTACATGGGCCCGTTGTGATTCTTCTGCACAAGCAGAAGATGCTGGATTCATCTCTGCTGTGTTCAGGTTTTAATAACAATAATTCAGTTGCTGACAGCAGGAAATGGTTAAGTGAATCTCTAGGGCATTAGTGAGACTGTTTCTAGAATATGGTGTCCAGGTCTGTTATCCTTCCTTTCAGAAAACTTTCAGGAAATTTAAAGTCTTCAGAAAAGAAGGACAATAATTTCTCATGGTCTAGAAAATATATTTTATTAGTGATTAAATAACTCTTAATCGTAACAGACAAATACATAAAAAGACCCACTGCTTTCTTTCTGAAATTAAATGTGTTTGGGATAGAGCTGAGCATATTCTTTAAACAGGGAAAAAAGTAAAGGGTGGAAAAAATAAGCAGGAATCGGGTAGAATTAACAGTCCTCTGAAATAGAGGTTTTTCTACGAAAGCAACAAACTATAGTCTGTGATAAAGATTATCAATTTAGAAGATGCTGTCTGGGGATGGGATGTTGCACTGTCATGTAAGTAGTAACCTGGGACATTGCAGCATGCTTCTGAGCCTCAACTCCACAGCATTTACTTCTGATCCTGGAACAAGTTTTAGTTCCTGCTTTTCGCCCGTCACTGCTGGAAGAGTGAGTGACCCACAGCTAATTTTTCGTTGCAGTAACAGACCCCTTTGGTGACTATAGAGGGCTCTTCTGACTATCACAGTTTCTACCAAAATACTTCTACAATAGGCAAAGGAGAGTGTCTGTCAACTGCAGTGACTGTTTCTGGACAGTACAGCTATCTTTGCAGAGAACTTCTCTAGTGGATTCCTACATATTTCTGAGGAATAAAAGTTTTTAACATCACTACACCTTCCCATAATGTTTTTCATTCTAGCATTTAGATTTGCTTGGGAATGCCAATTAAGCTTCTCAAATCACTTTGATAGACCTGAGGATATTAATTTTCTGTAGTTGGAATAGGCCTGGTTCCTTGTGCAAGCTGTGTATTCTAGAGGGCAGCTCAGTGTCAACTTACGTAACAGCTTTATACACTTATGTCATGTACACGAATACCTTGCACTGACTAACATAAGTATGATTCAAGATTTTCTCCAGGGTTTGAGTTATAAAGTAATTTTCTTGTGCGAGAAACAGACCTCACCTCCAGTTGTTCACTTTCTAAGAAGTTTATCTGAAAGTACAGTAAGCTGATCTGAATCCAATTTGTATATAGAGTACGGGCTAGCTCTCTGGATCTTTCCCTCCCCTCAGTAGTCCCACACTCCGCTCTGAAAACAAATTTACATGGAAACTCCACAACCTGAGTTCACTCCTGGGTTATGAAAGCAAGGGCCTGATTCAGGGCTCATATCTATTATTCCCAATAGCCAGCAGCACAAATGAGACCAGAATTTAGTTCAAACTCTGCATTCCTTCACTTGTAAAAGACTGACCACAAATTTTGTGCACAACTTCTGCAAACTAAGTAGAAAAGAAGACAAAAGAAAAAGATATTCTCTTATAAATATTTATCTAAATGACAAAACTTTAGCCCATTTGGCTGATCATTCTTAATTCCTTTGGTATTCAGTAAAATAACACCCTGCACGGTGACCTCTGTATTCCCGCAGATTTAGTACGTAATTCTGCAGGAATTCCACACTTCAACTTTTTGCCAGAGCACGAAGGCTCCCTACCATCAAAAAGCCAAGAATGTGGTCCCAGGGCTCAACTGTCAACTCTTGTTGCTTGCTATTTGTTTGTTTTAAATGACACCTTGTCAATACTGACCTGAAATTCATATGGGTCATCTCATAAGCTGTAGTACAATTGCAAGCAGTCATTTAACTCTTTCTCCCTTAGAACTGAGACGTTGAGAAGGGAAGACTTTGTGAAGCATGGGCAGATTTATTAATTAAATACAAGTCAGTAAACTCTTGGCATGCTCACACTAAGGATACTCTGCCTCCTCCTCCATATAACCTCTAACAAATGGAAAACACTGAAGCAGGTGTCAGGGATAAGGGGAATCTTGGCACTATTTAAAAACTGTACATGAAGCTCATCCCTGTGGCAGACATGGGATGTGGTCTGACTTGTCTGGCCTTGGCTGCCTTCACTTGAGTTGCATTCTCCATCTAGAGAAACAGGAAAGGCTCCAAAGGCACCATATTACTGAACTGACCCACTTTGGAGGGTGAGAAAGAGACACAGGTTCAAGTTACACTTGATTAAACTGATAAAAACTTGATGCTTCCTGCTTGTCATACAAAAATAAATGTGTGGTACAGGGATTGTACTGAGCTCTAGGACACTGCAGCATTTGGATGCAGAGCCTCAATGTGGCACCCTTGCAGAGAGGTTCAGGTTCCCCTTGCAGATAGAAATGATGCAGTGCCTCTTTAACTCAGATGTGAAAAGCTGGCTGAAGCACATATGCTGGAGGGAAAGAACAAAACAGACCCTTAAATCTTCAAAACATTTGATCATGGGATGACTAATGCTGGTACTTGGCATAGTGTCCTCACAGTGCTCTGTGCCCTTTTTGTTATTAGGCTCTTACAGAACATTTGCTGAGGGTGGGAAGTTGCCAGCTCACCAGCACCCAAACCTCCTGCTCCCTGGCAAGTGTCACAGGGCTGGAAAATTAGTGTGACTGCTTGGAGAAAAAAAAAAAGTGCTTAATTTCCCAAGATATTTACATAATTTTAAAACCCTTTTTGTTTAAAAATGAGATGTAGAAGTAACTTGGAGATATCAACAGTCCATCATGTAAATAGGAATACAATCCTGTAAAGTGCTGTGCATCTTCAACTCTTATTTCACCTCCTGGGACAGTTGAAGGCTCAGTCTTTCACAAGATCACAGGATCATCACAGGCAAAGCTTTAACTGGCTTAGTTCATTATGTAAATATATGTCTGAGGGCCCAGTGTTGGGACCAGCCATTGCAGTGAAGCTGAAGACATGCAGCATTTTAAAGGAGACACACTACATGGTAGGAAACTGAGCTTTGCATGTTTATGTGTCACCAGAGCTGTTGCCTGCTAGGTAGAGTAGTCTGCATGGGAGGGAAAGAGGAGGAGAGGGTGTGCTTGGCTTCCTGGCTCACACAAGTTCCTATTTAAGATATCCCTCTCTCCACAGACATTACACAGGGACTGTGGGCAACTCTTGAGACAGCAGGCAGACTCAGGTTTGATGGTCCCTCTGCTCTTTCTGAAAGTAGCTTAAGGTGACTTGTCTATATCTACAGCATCAACCTAGGGCCTTGGCTAAACCACACAACTTTATGAGCAGGAAATCAAGGTTTAACCCATGAGATTGGCCATACAGCTCCAAAGAGACCTATGCAGACATAAAAATGATCATGGATTTGCGACTGCAGGGCTTCTGTGCATCACACATTTGAAATTCATATTACATATTAGAGCAGCTCGATTTATGTTGCTGTGTTTAAGGCCACATCATGCTTTCCAATATCAATCCCTCATTTTCTGGGGTTTAGGACTTGGCTGTACATTTTTTCTCCCTCAGCTGAAACATGGAAACCAGCCTGGAAAATATTTTACTTCTTTTTCTCCCTTTTACTAATTGTCTTTTTGGCTCCCCATGATCTGGGATGGACACTGATAGCTCTGTGGGTTTGCCACAGCCAAAAGCCACACAGTGAAGGCCTCCAGGATAGGGATCAATGCAGGGTAATAACTGAATTGTAAAATCTAAGAGGGAAGGCGTGGGAACCAAACCTGTAGTTTATCCTAGCTCAGTCCTGTAGAGATGGGGTTTCACGTCCATCTGATCTCAAGCCTATTACTCTGGCTGTGACCCACAGGACCTGCCAGCCTTTGTGTTGGCACCCTTCTCTGCTGAGCAGTAAAGCAAACCCTGTGAAGGCGGGGAGATATATTCTCTCTGCTGGCGCCTCAGGCTGGAGGTTGTGTGCCTTTTCCTTCAGTCCTACCCACAGCATGATGATGAAGGTGCAGAATAACTGGTAGTTCCTGGCTGGTTGTCTGCCATTTGGGCTGTGGAACCTAAGAGAAGCTACAACAGGGTGGGTGAGTGCCAGCATGTTGTCTCTTCCATTGTAACTACCCCTGTAGCTGCCATTACATCACAGAAACTGAGTGATAATCTCAAAAAAATGTGTTCCTCCATGAAAGGGGAAGGGCACACAACTCACATTTTTGGCTAGGCAGGTGCACAGGGAGCTGCTGACAGGTTTGAGGTTTGCACTCTGGTTTCTCTGAGTTGTTCCTGTGCCTGAGTTAGCAGGCTCTGCCTTACGGGTACAATCATATTTGTTTGTAGGGCTGTAGATTTGCTGTAGGGTTGTAGATCCCCTGGAGCTCACTGCTGCTCACTGAGTCTTCCCCTGGCAGGATTGTCTCCATGCTGATCCCTGTGACCAGCCGCACCCGTGTCAAGCGTAGTGGCATCAGCCCCCTGCACTTAGCAGCCGAACGTAACAATGACGACATCTTGGAAGAGCTGATAGATGCTGGCTACGAGGTCAACACTACCCTCTCTGATGAACGGTCCTGCCTTTACGAGGACAGACGCACCACCCCACTCTATTTTGCTGTTTTTAACAACAATATCTACGCCACAGAGCTGCTGCTGCAAGCCGGAGCCAACCCCAATGTTGACCTCATTAACCCATTACTCATCTCCATACGCCATGGCTGCCTGAAGACCATGAAACTGCTTCTTGACCATGGAGCAAACATTGATGCCTACATATCAAGTCATCCCACCACATTTCCAGCTACTATCATGTTTTCAATGAAGTACCTTTCAGTGCTGAAGTATCTCCTGGATCTGGGCTGTGACGCAGGTTCCTGTTTTCAGTGTCAGTACGGAAACGGCCCACACCCAGCATTAAATTACAGGCGGGAAAGACTGAATGATCCTCAGCTGACCAGGGAGCCAACTGTAGTACAGGTAAGCACTGCCTACTCTACCTACAGGACTTCTGAGGACATCTACCAGTGGATTTTGACAAGTAGTGTATTTTTTTTCCATCATTTGTGTAAGAGACAATGCCACTATCCCTACTTTATTTAGAGAAAAAAGGCTCAATATGAGTCTGCAAACATTCCAAGTTTGTGTCCAATGATAGCAGGAAGGTAGGCAACAGCCACTGTGGCCATAGCTTGAATTTACAGTGAATTGTAGCCATCATGATAGACTTACTGACAGTTCTACAATGCTCTTTTCCTCTGGACCTGAGGTGCCAGGAGTGAGGCATATTTTCCTGACAAACATATGGATGATAGCATATGGGTGGTAGAAACCTTCTTTTTTAACTTGCCTTTTGGATTTGTTTTGTCTGGTACAGAATGTTAGCCACAGGTTACATTAAAACAGTCTAGTGTTTCACTCTGAGGGTAAACTAGTGAATGTAAACAACTGCAGTTTCTGAGTCTACTGGATAAGCAGTCATGGAGAGAGAGCATAAATTATTACATTAGCTATAGGACTGAATTATATTTGAAGTTTTCACAAGAGATTAGGATATTTAGGTCCATGATTTCATATTTTCAAAGCCACTTACAGGCTTTAGATACCTACTATCTATACATGTCTCTTTGCAGTCCTTTCTAAAATGCAGCTGGGCTCAGCTTCCATTGGGCTGGAATTGGACTCTCAGTCCCTTAAAGGACTTTGCAGAATCTCCCATTACACTTTTTTTTCTGATTTCTGTATGTTCTCTCTTTCCAATGTATCTCAAAAGCTAATGCTCCACTCAAAATCTGCTGTCTTTCAACATGCTACACAAAAATGAAATCTCAGCATTGCAGTCTTTCTAACTTGCAACAAATCAGGGAAGAAATAAATCAGCTTCTATCCAGTTTAAGTGTAGCTTTGAGGGATTCAGAAGAATCCCAAAGGTATGGTTACCGATATATGTTCTTTGGTGGTGGAAAGAATAAAGGAAAACATTAAAAGATCCTAGGAAATCTTGACCTTTTTATCAGTCCTGTCTTCCAAAAGACTTTACTCTCCAGTAACATATCTGGGGGGAAAAAACAAAAAGAAAATCCTATAGAGAGAATTTTAAGAGTCCATCACAATAATGTCTTATCCTAAACAGGGCTTTACCCTTAAGAGTCTTTGTCACAACAAAATTCCTCCAGGATACCATATTTTTTGTCAAAGAAAAATTTATAAAATATATAATCTCTAGTTCTTGATCTGTGATTTGGTAGCACATCGAGTGAACAGAGAGATGGAATTCCAAGACAAGTAGCCCTCTATAGTATCCTATCCACTCAAAATCAGTTCCTTCTGGATCTCACCTGAAACTATTGCCTAGGAAAATATTAGGTCACTCTCAAAGGTCACTGCCTCATAGGTCACATCACATGAGGCAGAGATAGCAAAAGCTGTATAAAATTTTATCTGTGCCCAGGGAGAAAGCAGTGAGGACAGATGCACACAGAAAAAAAGGTAATCTCTTCCCTCTAATATTGTTTTTAATTTGCTTTTATTGCTAGGATTTTGGCTAACAAAAGTGAGGCCTGTGTGGTAGCTCCATGATATGTATTTATGATAAGGTTTATATTATGAAATACAGAGGATCTTATGAAACTACAGCCTTCTCCACACAAAGGATGTTCACTTTCTATTTTCTTGTGTGAGATTACGTAAGGATAATAAATCTGAATAAAGCCTTTATAAAGACTATGAGCTACTGTAACTGGATTTGGAAAATGCACAAATATAAATCATCACTGATGCTACTAAATTAATGTGTCCTGGAGAAAGTGAACACAGAAAAATGGTTGTTGACTCCCTCCACGTTTCCAGAACTGCTGTTGATCCCGGGAAGGTGGGGACAGCAGTGCCGTACTGCCACGAGAGGGCATTCGGGTTTCTGCCGAGAACGCAGGCTCAGAGCCACCTTGTCACTGAGTCAATCCCACTGCCTCGTGTTGCAGTTTTGCATTATTTTCATTTTGCTGTGCTTATTTCCCTGCAATGTGTTTTGAAACGTGTTTATTCCAGAAGATGTTTTTGTAACCTGAGCTTGTGAACAAGGAAGAGAGGAAAAGGCAGGCAAGGTCTCTGGTGGAGACAAGAAAAGAGCAAGTAAGATCCAGTGTTTCATTGCCCTGCAAGTGTCTTCATTTCAACTCTAATAAAGCAGTTACTGCAAGGATAGTGCAGATGCCCAGTCTGTGCATCCCACGGGTAACTGCAGGGCAGTGACACACGCACTGGAGAGCGACAGCCAGACAGACAAAACTGAATTTCCTATAAGCAGCCCAGGTAGGAAACTGTGGGTTGTCCACTGTGATCCTTCTGACATTACTGTCTCTAGTTGTCCTAGGAAACATTACATGGTGATGTTCTGTGAAAAAAAAGAGTCAGAAGAGTAGTAAACACCTCTGTGAATGCTCTCACCTTGAACAAAATAACCTTATTTTTTACAGCTCTATTCTTTAGTAGGTGAACTAATATATTTTTACTTCTGAATAAGAGTATCCACACAAGAGTTTAATGATTTTGAGTTAGGACTCCTGCATGTATAATCAAATTTTATCTAGTTACAGGAGCTTAAACAGAGAGAGCTTTAAGCTGGAGCATTTTCTTTCCTGCTTGGTGTGGGCTTGGAGGGTGTTTGCAGACAGTGCGAGTGACTAAGTTGATGGATGGTGCTTCAGCCACCATCGTTCAATAGGGTTCAGCCATGTGTCTGAGTTCTTATCCACACAGCAGGATTTAATTCCTGTTAAACTTCCTGACTGCTTGCATGCAGATTACATCCACAGATATCTCCCTCATATACAGAACCCTAAGAGAGACAGATGAAACTGACTGGTATTATATATATAAATATTTAGATTAAAGTGAGCAGATTTTTTTAAAATGAGACTGCGCAAAGTCAGGTCCTTAAGTCTGTTCTTCTTAAGTCTCCAAGCAGCCCCCTCCATGCAATGGATCTGGGTACTCTGCAGCTTGCACTGAGGACAATAGAAAATTTCCATGATCCAGGACTGAGTAAGGAAGATGCCCCTCTATAAGGCCCAGGGTTGTTCTCACATGAGTGAGTAAAATGGCCTGGGATTCATCTCCGCAGAGATTTCTCCAGACTTGTTTCTAGTGAGGTGTTTGGTCCCCCAAAGCTGCAGATACTGGTAGGTTCACAAGAAGCAGGAGGTGCTGCACTCTTCTGAATCTCCCTCTTTCCCTAAGATTCCTTTTTGCCCCACAGAGCCCCTCCCAAGAAGGGAAAGGACTTAGCACACTAGGTTACAGGGCCCTAGACTGCATGGACCTTTCAACAGTCCCTGACTTGACTGGGGCAAAGTTCCTCTGCCATTGCATTTCTGTGGAAGTAGGATCTTAGGGCTTGTAAACAATTCAACATTATTCCATGCTCCAGAGCTAGGACTTCACCAGGGATTCGTCATCCTGTGATTGCAAAGAGGGGGTTCTACCTCAGCTGGAAAAGAACAGGCTTTAGTTGAAGTTTTCTGAAGGGAAACTGGTGATTGCCCTCACAGCAGGTAGAAGGGAGGTACCATCAAAGCTGTCAGGGCTATTGCAATTGTTGCTGTTTCCACAAGTGTATTTATGTCCCACTGATGGTAGTCAATCTGTTTTTTCTTGAAGTTTTGTGAAATGGTGTCTACTCCAGAGATAAGTCGCTGGGCTGGGCCGATCATTGATGTTCTTCTGGATTATGTGGGTAACGTGCAGCTCTGTTCCCGGCTCAAGGAGCATATTGACAGCTATGAGGACTGGGCTGTCATTAAAGAAAAAGCAGGTATGGTCTCCCAGAAGACAATCTGGCACAAATAGTCCCACTGTTGGATTCAAAACCTCAGTCACCATCTCCTCTTAGTATTCCCCCCATAAACTTGGAAAGATTCCCCTGCTGTGACTGACCAGGTATGAGGGTCAGAAATTTCTGTGGTGTCACTGGCTCTGTGGTGTGAAATGCACACCAGCCATAGATCTGACCCACTGGGAATGAGCATTGCAGTGCAGAAGGGCCCATTTGGATGTACCTGGGGTGCAGTCAGATCAGGTGGGCAGCACAGCCATCTCCACAGCAGCCTAGCAGGCACCAGTGGCTTTTAAAGCCTTTATTAATATTGCACTCTCCTAATATCCTTTCCCTCAGGAAAAGGTCTTTCATAGATATTATCAGAATCAGTGTTCTGCTGCCAAGCTAAATTTGGTACCTATTGCATTTATTTTCAGTGGGAAGGCTGAATACTTTGAAGTGGCTTGTTTAAATCCTCCCAGAAAGCCCATTGCTATGGCTGAGATGGGTACAGCACCCCATCCTCCAGCCCCACTTCCTTCCCCATGTCATGCCTCAGAATAGATGATCTGCCACCAATCCCAGACACATTATCCTTACATTACAGAAAAAAACCCCTTTTTTCATTCTTCCTTCTCCCATTTTCCTGACACTGTCCTGCTCAAGCTGAGCTCAAGTCCCTCAAGTTAAAACCTCTTCTGCTCATGTTTGTCACCCACCTGTCTTTCAGAACCTCCACGACCTCTTTCCCATCTTTGCCGCATCAAGGTACGGAGCCTGGTTGGAAAAAACCGCATTAAACTGCTCGCCACCCTGCCTCTGCCAGACAGACTGATCCGGTACTTACAGCACGATTACTCACAGTGACCCCAAGCACTGCATCTGCAGCAGCTTCCCGCCGTGGCACCCGGTGTCACCACTGTGGCACAGGTGCACAGCAGGGAGGAATTGCTGCTGGCTTGGTCAAGCACCCTCCCGTGAGTAATCTAAGAGAAATGTGCTTTTGAAGCATGAGTGAGAAGAAAATGGAGGAGACAGCTAACATTGGAGACTGTTGTTAGGTTTTTCAGGAGAAAACACATACGAATCACCTCAGACCTTATTCTGCAAAGAAGAAGAAATGAAAGCCATCACTGACAAATCAGTAGTGCTGAAACAAGTATCAGTGAGGAACATCCTAAAGCTGTGGTGGAGCTTAGCATCCTTGCTGTGGTCACAATTCAGAACTTGTCAAGAATTAACATATTTGGGAAAACAGTCACATTACCTTCACTGACTGAGATTTTTATTGCAGTTTCTGTTCTATTGTTTGGATTTCTTCTAAGTGTGTTGGTTGCTAATTCCCTGATATTTTGACACCATCTTGCTAACACTTTTACTTCTTTTTTTTGGACCTTTCTTATTGAGTACTTGATCTCTGAACATTCAAATCTCAGAACTCTTTACTAGACTAAAGTCCAGAAATGCTGAATCCTTTAAAAGTCAAGAAAAGGTTTATTTAAGGAGGATGGAAGAATTATTTGCACATAGTGAATGCAGTTCATTCTGTATTATATTTGCAATAGGAAGTAAGTTAAATTCTCCTTGAGAGAATTTCCTAGACTAGGGGTTTGAAAGCAACACTGGGCTCTCTTTTTTGGTGTAAATTAGAAGTAGCTGCACTGTAAACAGTAGGTTTATGCTTTCATGAAGCTGGTGTCAGAACAGAACAAAAGCCTAGAGGAGCAGGAACGGAGAGTGATGTGAAGGAGAGGCAACACTGCTGAACCAACTTATTCTCTTCCTCCCGCAGAAGATCTTATCTCTACAAAACCCAGCCTCTCTGACCTCCTTGGACCTCTGTGGCTATAACAATACCATGACTGAAAGTAAGAGAAATTATTTCAAAATTATGGAAGTCATGAAAATGAATACCCAGACTTAGGTTTCCAAATCCTTACTCATGTGCCTATCAATGCCAAGTTGCTTGCACCAGGTGTCATTCCACTTAAACCAGGGGGGATCATATTCAGTATCAGATATTACTGAGGCAGAATATAAATCTCAGAATTTAGCCCTGAATTTTCTGACTTCGGAATTCTGAAGTATCTGTTAGCTTCCTTTGACACTGATGAAAGTTATTATCTCCGTTTCTTTGAAAATTAGGTCACCTATTTACAGCTCAGATCCACAACTGATTTATGGCAGCTTAACAAGTCACCATCTATCTGCTGAACCACTATAATTGTCCGTGAAATTCTTTTATTGAAGTTTTTAACAAGTCACATTCCCTCACAGCTGGGGAGGCCAAGGAGCCCATGAACAGTTACTGGCAGTGACGACAGCTCACTTGACAGGTGTGACTTGCTGAACTGCTTTGATGAGTGCTTTATTCTTCACTAGGCACCTAAAAAAGCATGGAAGAAACTAAATTTGGAACTACATCTTTGCAGATCTTATGCTAGAAGCACACTCCTTACCTTAGGTGACAGAGGAGCTGTGCACCATGGTCTGCTTGGAGTGCCCACCAAAGACCTTACAGATCTGGTTTTGTTTGTTGGTCTGCATACCATCCATGGAATATGATAGAAATGTAAGCAGGGAAAATACATTGCACTGAGTTTTGTTTGTGTGGAGTTTTATACCTTAACACAGGACTAAAGTGTGTTGCACAAATACAAGTAATACAATCTGTCTGGGCACACAGACTGGGATGGCTTTGTGTGAAATGTGTTCATCACTTGTGGGACAAGATGTGAGCAGAAAAAGGACTGGTTACAGGATTACTGGTTACTCTGTCCACTGCTGTCCCCTTTATAAATGCAAAAATTGAAAAACCACAGTTTCAATTCACACTGAACACTGATCTTCTTGTAAAGCTTTGGAAAGTCAGGTGAGATTCCTCCACTGTTGAAGTTTCATCCAGTAACTTCCTTTACTGCCAGTTTAAGATCTACTTCCTTGTCCCCTGCAGTGTGACCAGGGAATTGGTTCAGGTTAGAAAAACGCTGGATGGAGAGAAAAGGATGGGGAGCAAGAAATTGCCATATCAGCTCTGCCAATGAAGGCCCTGTATCGGTAAGCAGTACCTGGAGAGATTGAAAATCACTTTGGAATTCATGCATCTCTCACTTTCTGGGGCTGAACAACAAAGGTCTGGGTCTTACATCGATGTAAGTCAGAAGTCCTTGAAATCAAGTAAGTGTAGCAAAGCAGAGTTGTAGAGGGTGATGGATACAGACACAGCTTGGTGGAGACCACTTCAGTGTTTGTTTGGTGTGCAGTGGTAGCCCTGGCAGGTAGAGGGGTTCACAATCACCAACTACACATATAATTTCAGAAGTGGGATTTCATAAGCTATCCCAAACTGGGAATTTCCCCTGAGACAACATTCTTGTGTCCACAAAAGTCTAGCAAGTAACAGTTTCTTCTTATGTCCTTGGAGAAGCTGAAACTGGGTTTGAATGGGACAAATACGGAAAGCCCATTTCTTCTTTCAACCAAAAGACCTTAATTTCTATTGGGAGACTCATATCCTGGTTGCTGTCAACCATCTGTCCTGAGCAGGAGTCACTGAGCCAGAGAGCACTGGGCTGATGGGAACATAACACAACTGTGGGAAGGGTAAGTGCATGCTGTGCACAGAAACTGAGGTGAGAAGAGTGTACCTGTTAGAGGGGGAACCTGGTAATTACGATGTTATTAAGTCCTTTCTGCTTGATCTTTAAAGCAAACCTTCACACACTCAGTTTACATTTATTTGCACTGAAATAGAGCCCACTACCTCTCCACTCCAGTCACTGACATACTATTTTGTGCACAATACTGAATCTGCACAAATTCAATGTGCCTTTAATGCATCTATCAAGAAGTTACTGTGAAAAGAAAAATACTCCAAAACCCAGGCAAGCCAGGCTTTGTAAGCAGATCAGTAATTCTAGTGCAAGGTGAAGTGGCTTGTTTTACTGAGTGTGATAGATAGACTCCTTCAGAGACGATGACTTTATGTGAAATGTTCTAGGAATATTTCATGACCAGGTTACTGTACTTTTTTTACTGCAACATGTGCAATTCACTTGATGTTCTTGTGCACTTTTTTGATTTTTTTATTTCATTTTGTATGAAAGTTTTTTCATTTACCTCTCCCTTCCCATTATTTATAAAAGCTATTGTGTTTTTAAAAGTTTAAATCTGCATTGTTCTAGTAAATAGCAGCTCTCAAATGTTATGTTTCCATCTTTCAAACAAAGTGTGAATAAACAAGTAGATTCTGAAGGACTATCAGCTGTCCTGAATAGCAACATCAACCATCAACCAGCCAAACACAAAAATATCCAGGAAAATTCTGAATCAATCCAAGCTTGAACAATTAATAATTCTGATGTTAATCTCAGGGATGAGAGAACAGTAAGTATTGCTAGAGAGGAGACAGAGTTGCTATTATTTGCAAACCTTTTGGAAAGTCTCACACATCCCCATTCAGGGATTTTGAATATACTTAACAATTGTCTTCTGTTCGTTTGTGTTTTACTTCACTGCTGCTCCAGTTCAAAGCCCCAGCAAGGGCCACTGCCTGCCTTAGGCTGGGGAGGGGGAGCTTCCATGCCACAAAGGATTTTGAAAAAGTAACATTAGTTTAAATCTGAGTGTAGGAGCACAAATATTTGAGTCAGAGGTCATTTAGAATGGTCTGTTTCAATCCTTCATCATAACTTTAAAACACACTATTCTACTACATGGAAAATGTGCAGCAACACACATTCAAATAAGAAAGACTTTAAAAGAAGGGAAAAAAAACCTAGGAATTTAATATTCAAAAGATAGAAACTTGGTTTTAACTCTCTTCTTTCTCTGGATTTCTTCGGAAATAAAATTTATACAGATGCTATCCACTTTACTAAGTATTTTAATTTTTACAGAAATCCTTATTCTGGTGTGATCCACAGCACTTTGAAACTTCCCTTCTGAACTCAAGGAGGAACACTTGAGCACAGCAACCACTGAAATACCACTAGTTCATTCCAAGATGTGGTCTAGCCACCCAGATGGAAATCCAGACCAATACCAAGGAGGCTGCTCTGCATTGATAGTACTGAGACAGAGTTCAGCATCTGGCTGCATCTGGATTACAGCAGTGACACAGAGCTACTGATGTGAGAAAAGTCCCCCATTTCCATGTAAAAAAACCCCTTGCCTACATGTCTGCAAATTAAAAGCCCTTGTTCTCCTGCCTTTAACTTCAATGGCTCTGGTTTCTGTTACTCTCCTTTTGGAGAGGGACAGAGTTTCCTCATGGATTTCTTCCAAGAAAGGGAAAGGCATCTAAGCATGTTCCTATCTTCACTTCTGGATCAAGAGCTAAACTGACATCTTTAACCCCTAGATTAGCTCTTTAGCACCTCACACCTTGCACGTAGTTGCAGGTATGTGCTACCAAAGACATTTCCTGCTCGCTGTCCTGTAGGTGTGGTCTGTACTGGCTTGATACATACATTAAGTGCCATAGCAGGAGGAAAGCAATGAAAGCTATCTCCACTTCTACTTTTGACTTGCACAACCAACACTTAACAGACATTATTTCCATAAAAGTGAACACTGGTGGGATGTGTGAGGTTTGGGGAAAGAGTAAACCACTTGTAGCCTGGGAGTAGAATCACAGAATATTCCAAGTTGGAAGGGACCCACAAGGATCATCAAGTCCAAGTCTTAAGTGAATGGCCCATACAGGGATCAAATCCACAACCTTGGCATTATTAGCACCAGGCTAGAACCAAATGAGCTAATCCTAGCAGTAGTTCATATCCTAATAAAAGGTGCAACCTGGTTATATAACACCAAGGCCATCGGAAGATACAAAATGATACTCTACAATTGCTTCAGATGATAACCTTTTTAATGACTGCAATGCACTCAAATTAAGTGTTATCTGTTTTTTCCCTTGAAGAGGTATCAGGAGTCATAGAGAGCTATGCTAGTCAGAGATCAAACCAATCAAGGCCACTTTTTATTGAATGCTGGGAGAAGTTCCCATTAGCTTCAGCAACAGCAGGTTCAGGCCCTGGGAGATCACAGGTGTCCATTCTCTGGCCCTTTTTCCTTCCACAATATACTTCTCTTGACTTCAGTGATTTACTCCAGTATAACCAAACAGATGCATACACCTGCAATATTAAACCTCTCACATCTCATGTTCTGTGTCTTAGTACCACTTTCTCCATGGGTTTAAGAGAAACCTAACTTAAAAACACTTCCTATTAAATTCTCCAATGACAATTTGTTAAATAAAATAGGAAAACACTAGGCAAAACATTCACAGGCAGGTCTTGTGATGACATCTTAAAATTAGCCAAAACAAAAGATGTCTCTCTGCCAGAAATCAAGGCAGTCTATTCTTTACTTTTTTTTTTCCATCACACCTAATGGTTTTGTGTTAAACTAATACAATTCTTCATTTATTCTGTTGATGCAGAGCAATTCTTGATGTGGAAATTCATCACACTTCCATTTGCACCAGCTTAGCACTAGCTAATATCCTAGCCCCAGAAAAATTGTTTCTTCTTTATATCAATCTGAATAGGCAGAGATTTCAGCCCTCATATCTCCCCACCAGCTGCAAACCAAACCTGTGTCTACCCAGTGGGGAAACACTAAACAGACTGCATTTGTAGAATTACCAAAATAAAATTACCTCCTTTCTTTCCTTATTTTTCCTTTAATTCTCTCAGTATTTACATACAACAAGAGCTTAAATCAATCACAAGTGGTTTCTATCTCAAATACCATCCTTCCAGTCTCTTGCATGCAAAACGAAATGACCTGAATATCTTGACTTCTCTGGAATTACTTTTAAGTACAAAAACCCTTTGAATGCATTTAATTCATTCCATTTCACTGCTGCTGCCGCAGGGCAGCCCCAGAAAGATGTTCCCACGTGGAGAAGGTCTCGTAGGTGTTACACGCGCGGCTGTGAATGGCCCGCAGCCCCGCTCGCCGCGGCTCAGACAATGCCCCTCGATGAGACCTGGTGTGCCTCATGCTCCATGCCAGCGGCTTCGCAAGGTTTATTCCCGATTTTCCCCCGTGTACTGAGAGGAGAGCGCAGCCCAAGCACCTTCCCAGCAGTTACTAATTCCCTCCAGCCCGCCCACAAGGCAGCGGGTGTGAGCGCCGGCCTCCTTCCCCTGCCGCTCCGCTGCCAGCAGCTCCTCACGCCCGGAGGCTGACCGGGCCTTTCAAATCCCGCTCGGGAGCTGTCGTGCTCGGCATGATTCCGACACCCGCCCCGCTAAAGATAGCCGAAAACATTGAAGATGGGTGGGGGGATGGCGGGCTTGGTGGGGATGGGTTTCAGAACCATGGGCCTGTAGAGTTTCTGCCCCGGGCCATCGGCCTCCTTGCAGAAGTGCGGCACCTCCGCCGGCAGCGCGGCCGCACTCTTCCTCCACAGCCCCAGCCCCGGGAAGGGCGACGGCGGCAGCGCGCCCGGGGGCTGGTACACGCCTGGGCCGGGGCAGGGGAACGGGCAGCAGGTCCAAGCACCCACCCGGCCTGAGAGGGCCCCGGCAGGGTCCTTCTCCCCGGCATGTGGCGCAGGGTCAGGGGGGCTCTCCTGGCCACAAGCGTCTGGGCTCCTTTTGCTTTTCTTCCCCTCATAGGGAGGAGGGTCTCTGGGGGCTTGGAGCCCCTCAGGGCTGGCAGGAAAGGCCCTGCCCGTCAGGCTCTGGGCCGGCCGTGGCTCTTCCCAGAAGGAGGCGGGGAGCTGGCGCTTCCTCATGGGCACCTGGTCCGGTCGGGCAGCCTCGGGTTTTTGTTCCTGCAAAACCTGTTCCCCGGTGTGGTTCTCCTCTGCCTCGGCTGTCTGCATCGCCTTCTCGGCGGCAGCCCCGCCGTGGGGGCCGGGGTCAGGTGCCTCGGGCTGGGGGCCGCGGGCCCGGTCCTCTGCCCCCCTGCGCCAGCCGCACTCGGGGGCTTTGCTGGGGTGACATCGTGGGATCCGTGAGTACTTCTGAGAAAACCGCTTGAGCTGCTTCTGCAAGTATTTTCTGTGGTCAACTGACCGGCGACAAGGAGCTGACTTATCCAGAGCCGCTTTGATGTCGCTCGAAGCCAGGTTAACGAAGTTCAACAGAGTTTTTACCTCGCTGTCTGATGCCATCTCACTGAACGCACTGCGCAGAGTTTCCCATGAAAAGTTTATAATCCTTCTTCAGACAAACTTTGGCAAACCTGCGAAACATGACAGGCAGATTTTTGAGCAAGAAGCTTTGGTTCAAATAGCACTAAGCAAATGGAAGGAGGGTAGGGGGACACGTCAGACTTCTCAGCCGCGCAAACAAGTTGTTGGTCAGCTCGCTTCCATGCAGGGAGCTGCGGTCGGAGCGGACGCGTGCCCGCAGCCCACCGCCCGCACTGCTGCCCCGGCACACAGCGGCACGGGCCCGGCTCACAAGTGCCAGCCAGCTCAGCGCCTAATCTTGTTAGAGAGCACTTAGGTGGACAGCAGCCGGGGTGGCCGCCCTGTAAGCAAGCACGGACACTCACCCGGCGCGCCGCAGCTTTTCTCACCGGTGCTGGCGGCTGCGTCGCTGCAGAGGAGAGCCCCTTCCCCGCTAATCTCGTTAGGCAGGTTACACACCGCCAACCTCGGCGGAGGCAGCCAGGGCCCGCCAGTGTTTGGATGCAGTTTAGCAAGCACTTGAGCAAGCTGAATGAATATCGACTCCAGCGAGTTCGGGGCTCTCCCAGGCCAATCAGAAGCCACTTTGCCAAATACAAAGCATCCCAATCAGGCATCAGCCTCCCCTCCTTGCATTCTTTGCCATCACAAATTGTCTCCATGGGGACAGCCGCAGAAAGACAGCTAATAAATACAATCGTTTCCCCATGATTTCTACCATTCTCCCTATCCCCTTCACCCCAATGGAAACCTTTCGTTTTAAAATTACACAATCCAAAGCAAAAATGCTGAAGATGAGTTAGGAAAGTTTAGACACCCTTTTCTGTGCATTCTCCAAAGCTGTCTGGGGGCTGATACTAAACATGCTTCATTGGCACAGGACAATATAATACGGGGGACTGGACTAGCCTACTTTTAACCGTTCCCCATCAGAGCTTTTTTTTTTTTTAAGGGGAGGATGATGTCAGAAAAAGGTAGGAAAGGAACAAATCTCTAAAGAGATGTGCAGATATCCATGGAAAGGGAGCTTGAGCGCTCAAGAATCTTGTCTTTATGTTTGCCCCCTCAATTGAGTTACACAAAAGCTGAATTACCCATTCAAACTACCCGAACAAAAGGATGGAGTTGGATAGTACTCTTGCATCTGTAGTCAAACAGTTAGAGACTTAAATCGAGTCGTCATGATGGAGAAAGAGTTAGACAAAGCCCATAGAATTGCCATCAGCAAACATTTTCCTGTGTCATATTAGTGGGTCTCCATGACTCCCCCTGGCCTGGGGACAATAGCACAAGTTTGCACACTCGACTACTGTCACCCTGCCAACGCTGGCAAGGAGCAGAAACAGGACAATCCTTTAAGGGGAAAGCATGCCCGCTGCAGGGAAGGTAAGAAGAGAGGGAAGAAAAGGCGTGTGAAATGCTAATTGAGCTGCTTCCTTTACTGATCCAGAGTTATGCGAGCCTTCAGCCTTCTTGAAGGCTTGTCCCTAAGGGGTGACAATTACTTAAAAGCACAGTGAAACCTAGAGCTGGAGGAAGAGGAGAGCAGAAGAGCTGCCCTTGGTGTGCACCGATGACACAGAGCTGGCAGCAGCCTGTATGCCAGCCAGTACCCGCTGCCTCCCACAGCTTTGCTCCTGCCCTCCAGTCCCCAGTACACTGGGGATGGGAAGACTGGCTAGGGGCACAGGACCTGTGCATCCATCATCAGGGAGATGCTACCAGCTCTGAATCAAACACAGATGTGTGCTGAGGAAAGCAGAGACTGAAGTCCAAGATATTTTGCAAGTAAAATCTACTTTACTGACATAAGGCATCAAAAGCCTGAGCACTGAGGGATGAAAACAGCGACATTTTACAAGGATTTTACTGACTGTTACTTTACTCTATTTCTATTTATCTAATTTTCATCAGAGGAAGCCAAGATCCAGACTGTGCCATTATACCAAAGTCTGGGCAGAGGCCTCAGGGATGACTCTTCAGGATCCTGGTACTGGTGCACTCAAGTACTGTGCTGGTGCACTCATCCCTGTTCACACCTTTTCTCTCAGTCTGGCCTGAGCCACATGTGGTGGTGCCCAGGCTGAGGAGTTTCAGGTCTAGGGAGACCCTGGGATCAGGACGTCCTGCAACAGAATGTGCTGCAGAGCTGTTGGCATCACGGTGGGCTGTAACACAGCGGCTGATTTGCTACTTGCAGGTGTGCCTCTCTCCCCGTGGTGTCTGTGTGGCCTGCACAGACACTTCTGTGCAGCTGAGGCTATAGGGAGAGGTGTTGTCTAGCTCACTGAAAGAGATGCACACCAAGGGGTCATGGCTCTCTTTACAGGAATAAACTGCCTTCTGTACTTGAACTTTCAAACCCAGCCTGGGACATCACATTTCATGGTGTAGGCTCCCACTAGAGGTAGTTGGTTTCCCAAGGTGGAAAAAGGGAGAGATAGAGACATGTGACAGGTGCCTGGGAGTCAGAGATAATCTCAGGATGTTAATGAACTGTGTCCTCAGAGGCCTGGGAAACTCGTGCCATGTATTATGAGACCTGCATCCAATCATGGGGGCTCCAGAACCCTAGGCTGTGCTCTGGGACTGAGGGCTAGTGGGTCAGTTAGACTGAGGAGGATGGATGTGAGTTGCCTGCATACTGGGGGATAACAGACCCACACACCTCCAACACAGTCACTGCAGAAGCCCTTTCCAAGTTCCTACACTACAGCCATGCCCATCTTCTGCCAGAAGGACGCTCGTGCAGGATGTGGCTCCTTGGGCACACATGGCAGGGGTGGAGGAGCTCCCCATGCCTTGCTACGCTCGCTGCTCCGGCATCCCATTCCCCTGCATCTGGTAACAGTGGGGTGCCAGAGGGGAATGAACCAGCAAGCGGGATTTAAAAACCAGAGCAACCCACCCTTTCAAGGTCAGACTCAGGTTGAGCTGCACAGGGTTTTCTCTAAGAGGCCACCGGAGCCCTTTTGTTCCTCGCTGCTCTCACCATGTTCATCCCAATGTACATGTGAAAGGAACAATTAACAATAGGGCACTCCTCTATGAGGATCCAATGCACTTTGAAGTGTCCACCAAGCAAAGGCTCAAGAATGATACATCATTTTCCACTGTGAACATGTCAAACTAGTACAGCAATTGAAAAAATGTCTCCACATGCCTTCCCAGCATGCAGACAGGGACCAGCTGGAGAGCTACTTCATATCCGACATGTCACCTCCTGACAGCTGTCTTCTTGGGAATTTTTGGTATGTAAAGTTTCCTAACTCCTGTTTTTAAGTAAAGCACAAGAATAGATCCATTCACTTGAAAATTGCAGCCAGGCCTCTCCTAAAATGAAGTATTTCTTTTGAGACTAAATTAAGAAGAGAGGAAATATTTTCTTGCACAAAAACACCTGCGAAGTTTTTTTTAAAGTGTCACTAATTGTAAGCGATGTCCATCTTTAGTCACTTCTATACTAAAATTTCACAGTTTATTTCCAGGCTGAGGGGCTCATTCAGCAAAGGTATTCCAGCATTAGGTTATCCTGGACCATGTGATCACACCCACTAACCAAAATGCACAGCATTAACTGGGGCAGGGATCCCTCCCCCATAAGTGCTACAAGCATTTCAAATAGCAGGAATACCTAAATCATGCTGGTAAAACAAAAGGCAGCTCAGTAAACAACTGAGCAGCACAGAGATGATACAGAAGTCACTGTTTTGACTTCTCAAAACTCTTTTTCCTTCACTGAAAGGAAGGTTTTTGTCCGTCCTAACCTGAGCAACAGATGTTACAGCAGGCTTCACCCTGCTATCAGGATAAGAACTGTGAAAATCACATAGTACTTTCTGGGAAAGCCTGGACTGAAATCAGCTCTTGGTGGCTGTATCTGGTTGTCTGAGGTACACATCTGAATGACAAGCGCCATTATCCTCATTTCTTCCCCATGGGTGTCAAAACTAGGCAATCTCTGTTAATCACAAAGAGAAACCCACAAAATCTATCAGATTTTTATTTGAAAAATACAGCTTCTTAACAGACATCAAAATATTTTCTTTAGAAACTCCACAGAGGTTTTGCTGAGGGGAGGGGAGGCGAGGCGAGGCGAAGTGAAAAATAAATTTCCATTGTTTTATAAATTTTTTAACTATTTTTCCCCATTTGGGTCGCAGTCCTGTAACTCCATGTTGAGCCTAATAGATGTGCACTTCGAAGCAAAGGAAAAACAGAGCTCCAACTGTTTTGAATGTTAGACAGCTGGACATCTCAGATAGGCCACATGTGAATTGTTCCTTTTCTTTGTCCAGTCCACTATGGACAGTTAAAAGCAAAGATAATTCAGTTGTGTGATCTGTTTTCACTCACCTGCTGCCTCCTAAGCCTCTCCTTTGCCTTCACACTTGGAAGGGAGAGCCAAGAACCTGAGGGGAGGTGATGATGATTCATGGTGAAACCAGAAGTACTGGCCTAGAGAGCAGTAGTATTGGGATGGAGGAAGACCACTAAAGCTCTTCCTTGGGGATCCTGATTTTAGATTTCATGTTGACAGTGTCTGAAGTGGAAAGATGTTAATGATGCACTGATGGCATTAAAATGGATTTAACATCATATTGCAAGAACTGGGTGACCTTAAAAGTGAATGCAGTGGGAGAGGAAAAGATTGCAGTAACTGAGCCATGCACCTCAGGAACTGACAGCGGGAATTTCTGTCATAAGGAAAAATGACATTGTCTGGAAATGAGAAGGGAAATCAGGTCATAGGATAAAAATGAATCTCCCTCCATCTAATCTGACCTTCAATGTGTGTGGAGGGGAGAGGGGTGAGGGAGAAAGGTGGTGTGGTACTGATGGTGCTCAGGACCCCAAACAGGCTTAGAGACTGGCCCCAGCCTCGGATGGGAGCTTGTCCATCCAGGACCTGCAAGTTCATTTGAAAGGGATGTCTGGCAGTGTGTGCATAGGGGTGCAGCCAAAGGCCTTCCCACACTCCAGCACACAGGCACTGCAGACAGCAGCAGGGATGTCTCTGCCTGGCACTGACCCTCACACAGCCTGGTCCTGCCCCAGAGCTGAGTCCTCTAAGCTCATGGAAAGACAATATGGGATTTCTCCCCATTCTTGTGCTATCCAGTTGTCCCCTTTTCTCACCCTCCACATCTTCTTGTTGAAACTAACACCTCTGCTCGCAGGAGAACAGCAGCCTGGCACTCCAGCAGATGAAGCTTTGACTCTTTCCCCACACTCCTTTTTTTTTCCCCTCTTGACAGTCTGCTTTGACCTGAGTGACATCCTCTCTTTGCTTTCAGTCCCTGAGTTTCTGCACTTGGGGACAGACTTTGAGC
Organism: Monarcha castaneiventris obscurior; assembly: GCA_026261815.1. Taxonomy (NCBI): domain Eukaryota; kingdom Metazoa; phylum Chordata; class Aves; order Passeriformes; family Monarchidae; genus Monarcha; species Monarcha castaneiventris. Next base: position 15,335,287 of record JAMPIT010000894.1, read on the forward strand.
AGGCAGTAAGTGTTGAGGCCATGCAGAGACAGCACGGGGGGGCTGCTGCTACCCCACAGCCTGCCTTTCAGGCAGATGGTGGAGGGGGCCGATGTGAATAGCTCCTGTCAGTCTCATAGAGAGAACTTTACAATTGTGCTACGTGTTGGACTGCACGTGACTAATGCCATTCTTCTGCAGGCTGCAGGCAGGACACAGCTGTTTCTTTAAGGAGAATTTTGTTTTTCTGGGCAGAAGAAAAAGCACCCGTGACAATATTGTATCCATGTATCCAATATTACTCTCCATAATTAGGCATGGTCAAAGCCCATCCTGCCTTTCTCTGCCTCTTTCTGGTAAATAAGATAATGTTGTAAAAAAAGCGTGGCCTTGGTTCAGTCCTTCTGAAGGTTTAAATTCTACGTCTCCACATGGCAGGTATGCACTGAGAAAAAGCAGCAGGGCCAAATATAGGTTTCTTTACATAATTCTGGAATAAATAAGTATTTCAAGAGCAGGACAAACTCCATGCCAAATGCTACAGGGTTCGTCTGTTGATGAGAAACAGTGCTGCAAAAAGAATTTTTAAAATACAGACATTATTATGAACATATGAAAGGGTGACTATCTACTCTTAAAAGCTGCAAAATAAGAAATACACAATGGGCTGTGGACAGGGAAAGAGTCTGGATCTTGAGCTTCCAGTACAGAAGAGCCATGCCAGACCAGAAGGGTAGTGTTCCTCCTGCCCACATTTTGACCAGGCTCACAGCTATGTTCCCTGCTCTACTCTCTTGGGCAAGGCTTCTCCACATGGGTGTTTTTGCACTGAAGTCTGTGCTGGGCTCCTCAGCCCAGAAACTCACCCCTGACCCTCCTGCACCTGCATTCCCTTACCACAGGGCATGGCCCTGTCCCACAGCCCAGGTGGGGCTGCACTTGCACTTGGGCAGCCCTCAGCACTTGGACAAGGTGCAGGCAGCCCCAGGCAGTGCTGCCTTGAGCTGGCCCCCGTGTCAGGATGACCATGAGGCTTCAGGCAGGCAGCAGTCTATCTAGCAAGGCACAGTGTAGTTCTATCCCTAAAATTTCCTTGCAGAATTGTTGTATTCCAGACATGGCATCTGCCCACCAGCACTGGTGAATCACCCCATGGAGTGTGGAGCAGAGCAAGAGCCTTGGTTTGGCTCGAGTATGAGCATCACCCACAGATGTGTGCAGGCATTGGCTCAGCACAGGGGCAGTTCAGAAAGGATGAGCTTTGCTTGAAGCGCCTTTGCCATCCCCTCTAAAGGGTGAGCCAGGAGAGGTGTCTGAAGAAAAAGGATGTCTTTGATCTCTTTCTCCTCCTTCCATCAATGAGCCACTGAGGCTGTAACAAGCTGTGTTTCTGTGGCATAGCAGTCCCAGCTCAGACTGTTTGTGCAGCACAAATTGACCTTGGACCCACACTTTTTTCAGGTATTTCATATATAGGATTGATAGAGACAATAAAAGCTAACACTAACTACTATTTCAGTTTCTTTGTTGATAAACAGTTAGAAATAACAAGGGTCATAATTACCAAACCAAAAAAAAAATCCTTTCTTACCTGTAATGACAGAAATAGCTTATGAACTACAACCCTATTCTTTTACCAGATCTTCAAACTCTCTTGGTGGTCTGCAGTACAGAAGCTATGCGGGAGCTCTTGCAGTCCCAAGTGTCCTACTGGAGGGATGCTAGGATGAAGACTCAGTATCCAGCCTAGCTGGGCTGAACTATCCATGCAGAACACTTAGAAAAAACTCTAAAGGGCTCTAAATCTTCTTTACACTACATGTTGTCTTGATTGGTAACTTTAGCACTATTCATAGTTTGGGGAATTCAGCCGCCTTTGCAGTAGGCAGCAGTTGCACAAGGAAGTAGAACCAGTGTGTACCGAGTTCAATGTCATCCCTCCATCCCAGTTTTGGAAGTGCCCTTCTCTAAAATCGACCTTATGCTTCAGAGGAATATGCAAAGGTGACAAGGGCTGCAGCTGCTACTGAGGGTCACCGTGGGAACCCCCAGAAGGGTCCATAGGAGGTGAGTGCCAGGAAATGCAAAGAAGTGCCAGGAAGTGCACACTGCACTTGCTGAGCAATGGGAGCTTTTCTGCAGGCTGGGTAGACGGTAGATGGAGAAACTTCCGCAGAAAAGGCAGTGATCATCATACAGACTGAAAAAACAGGCACTTCTTTGCAGGACCAGCCGCTGTCACCCCCACTGCCCTGACGGTCTCCAAGTGTGCACCCTTGTGCTGAGCACCTCGAGGCTCAGTGGGTATGCCAGCTCAGCTCTGCCTCTCAACGTGATGCATTTGATTCCCAGGCTGTGTTCGCACAGGTAGGTGGCCGTCCCCTGTGGAGAACGCCGGTCCGCCGTGTGCCTTCGCCGCAGGGAGCGGCCCGCTCGGGCAGCCCGGGTGCCTTCGCCGCAGGGAGCGGCCCGCTCGGGCAGCCCGGGTGCCTTCGCCGCAGGGAGCGGCCCGCTCGGGTGCCTTCGCTGCAGGGAGCGGCCCGCTCCGGCCGCCCGGGTGCCCTTTCGGGGCTGCGCCGGGGAGCCCGCTGGGGCCGGGGCCGCCAGGGGGAGCTGCGGGAGCCCGCTGGGCCCGGCCGCGCTGCCCCGAGCTGGCGCGGTGCTCCTGGAGGCTCCGTGCCGGGCTCCTGCCGAGCTCCTGCCTCCCTGCCAGCCTCCATCGCAGTGCTGCTGTCGGCCCGGGCAGCAGCAGCCTTTGCTCCGGCCAGAAAAGCCAGCATCAGGGGTTAAGTGTTCTTTATAACAAATCCCCTCCGCTCTACTCCTCCCCCTTCACACGGCGATGCGGGCTGCGGTTGGGAGGTGCTCTCCTCTCCCCACGCGGTGCTGCTGCTAAGGAGAGGAGGAGAAGCCATCGCGGACGAACAAACGAGCCTCTGTGTCCAGGAGCTCCTTGCCGGGCAAAAGGTTCAAAAACGCCTGAGCAAAATCCTGGGCAGCCTCAGAGCTCCCTCAGTTCAGTGGTGCCTGAGCATGCTCAGCACCTTCCAGACTGGTTCTTCGGGACCAATCTTGCATAAAGCACCACGAAGATTGTCAAAGTAAAATGGGATCTGCAGAACCTACTGCGGTGAAGAAATTGAGCAAGTCACAAAGCCAATATTAATCAAAGTATTGGTGATCAGAATGAGTCTCTGCTGGAACTCGGTATTTGCTTCAGGTGTTCTGGACTCATTACTACCACTGAAGCCAAGTTTTAAATGAGCATGGATTTTTACAGGTACCAAATTAGGTTCCATCATGAGTTTTCCATTAAAAATACAAGAGCTGGGTACTTAGAGCAGATTTGCACTCTGTTTTCCTGGGATATGACAGTGTTTACATCCACTGGGATCCTATAGTGGGTGTTGATGGGAGGCAGCAGGGTTTGGTATGTGCTCCTGCAGAATGTAAAGGACTTAGAATACCAATATCCTGAAGTAAAAAAAAAACAAAACAAAACAAAAAAAGAATTATGTTTATTGGCCTTAACACAATCTTTTCAACCATCTTTTGCAGAGAATGCTAATAAAGAAAAAAATAGTATTTAATTGTTTATGACAAATAACAATAGGAATACATTGTCCAAAACCTAATTTTTCCAAGTCTGATATTAAGTTTGCTATTTTTCTTTTTTTCTTTCTGCCCTCAAAGAATCTGGCACATAGGAGAGTCTGTCACTGTTGCACAAGCTAGATCTGTGCATGCAAACTGCCAGGCATGAGCAGAGCTTCATATGACAGATAGTGATATCAGGGCACCTGGTCTGATCCATCATGGGGACCAGGGAAATTAATCCAGATGGATGGTGCTTTTAAGTAGTGCTTCACTCACAAAATTCTATAATCAGTAGCTCATGGTGAATGAGAAGATTTGTAGCTATTTCTGAGAGTAGCTTAAATGTCTATTACTTGCAGTATGATTTGTTGCTTGGCAATGTATATCTGGTGAGACTTTTATATCTGAGGAGGCTTTTATACTTAAAATACTTACCAGAATTTGTATTATTTTCTTCATGAAAGCATATTGTGGAGCTACACTCAAGGACATCAGAGAGTGATACAAGCAACACTTTGGCACAGCTTTGGCAGTCCTCAGCTTAGTAACTGTTTTAGCACAGAGGGATGACACAAAGTAAACTAGAAGAGACTCACCTGTTTGCCAGCCGGACTGAAGCCAAGCTCTGCACCTGCTTGTCGGAGAAGGACCTGTAGACAACAGAGCTGCCTGTGCTGAAAATAAATGGGAAAAGGAAGGGTGAAAATGCAACTTGCTGTCCTGCTAGAAGTGTCTTTCTCACTTGCAAGAAGAGGTGTAAGCATAATATGTGTGTTGCTCCAGATCCCAGTTCAGGGGAACACATGGGCAGAGATTTTGTACACTATACAGATGTCAACACAGACTTATTCAGATGGACTGTAATAAATGAACCTTTGATTAGCAGCAGTCGGTTCTCCCTAACCCACTTCATTGGTACAATACAAAAGACTACTCCACTGCATTCCCATGCTCAAAAGAATGCTAATTCTTGGATACTGAAAGAGTCCCCAGGCCTGAGCTGGCAGAGGAATCACCCTCGGCCTAAGAGCTTAACCTAGGTGTGTGGGACCCTTCTTTTAAGGATTAGTTTTGCTGGAAAATGCAGAAGGTTGACATTTCTGATAAGTCATTACACCCGCATTGTTTCCAAAGCTGAAGCTTTGATGGCAAGGTGGAACAACTGCAGACAAAGAGAAGCACCGACAGTCTCTGGAAAGCAGAACCCTCTTGGATAAGTCAACCTGAGCCAAACAATGAGGACAACATGGCATTCAACTAAGTGTGCTAAAAGAGCTCAAATATTAAATTGCTGAGTTACCAAAGCAGAGCTTACACCAACCACCATCTCAGGGAACAAAGGTGAGTAATATGATATGTAGTTGTATGAATGACAGAATAAATAAAGCAACACTTTCCTGGGACTGGTGATAAATTTACAAAAGGAGTGTCCAAGGGCTTATGTTGGGATCAGTGCTGTTCACCACCCCTTTATGTGGCATGTCAAAGCAGGTGAATACTGGCAAAATTTGCAGATACAAAATTATTCACAATAATCAAAGCTAAAGCTGACTGTTGCAGAAGGAGCTTATAGTATCAACTGACAGTGAAGTGCCAGATGAAATTCAATATTGACAAGTACAAAGTAAGACACTTAGGGAAAAAATAACTCTACTTATACATGTGCAGTGACAGTCTCTAGATAGCAACACTTAGGAAAGATCTTGGGTAACTGAAATTAAGGTGTGAGGTTTCTGAAAACGTCATTTGTTGCCCTGCAGCAGTCAAAAGACAAATTGGATAGTAGGAGTTGTTGAATGAGGGAACACAGTAAAGTAGAACAGAAAATAGTATTACAGCACTGATCTAATAATTTTCAAAAAGATACAGAACAGGTAGCAAGGATGGTCAGAGCTTTGTAATACTGTATTTTTCAGGAAAGACTAAATTAGACCTTTTCAGCTTGGAAAGGAAACTACCTGAGGGGACTTGATGTAAGTCTATAAAATCACCAGTGGCATGGAGAAGGTAAGCAGGACAAGGTTAATTTGTGTTTCTCCAATGCAAGAATTAGGGGTAACAAATTGAATTATCCTACAGTAGATCTAAACCATAAGGAAGGAATTTTCCACATGATGCATTAAACCATGGGACTTGTTGCCAAAACAGCAACTTGTTCTTGCACAAATATGTTTAAAAAAGACTTAGACAAAATCATGTCATATAGGACCATTATTAAGATGAACTATCCACCTTCAACCTCGGAGACTTCTGAAACTACCAATCGTCAAAAGCCAGAACAGTACAGACCACTGTGTACTGCCCCTGTCCTTGTGCACTTCCTTAAATATCCACATGGGCTGACATCTGAAGTCAGGTTCTGGACTACAGAGAGCTTTAATCACATTCACTAGAGCATTTTCATTTGAAGGAATGGGAAAATACATCCTGGATATTTAATGCAGTGAGAGGCAAAGAAAGAGTATACTGGAACCATATGAAAAACAAGGTCCCATTTCCCTCCACCTGCTATTTACAAGTTTGTTTGGGACAATTCTGCATTGATAGTGATTTTATTTTGATCCTCATAAAAGGACATCTGCAACTCAGAAAGGTTTAGTTATGATTTCTTTAGAAGATTAGATTGTTCAAAGGGGAGCTAAGATAATTCAAAGTGTCATCCATCACCAAAAAATGCTTTATTTTTTTGAGACGATTTTGTTTCCATTGCTGTTGTATTATGGTCTCAGTCACAGCATCTTTCCTTACACCAGAATATACAGTACTACGCCCATCAAAACAAGAGTCCCAGTCCAGTTCTGAAAGCAGCAACATCCTCCTTACCTCTGAAGCCTCTCTCCAGCATGGCTGGAAGTCAGGGCGGCCATTCATTTCCATACACTTGAGTGTGTGTGTCTGCTTGCAGATTTGTGGCACAGGAGAAAATCCAAGCCAGAGAGAGAGAAAGAAAATTACTTTCTTTCTTATTTGCTTGTTTGCAGGCCTCATCAGGGGTTCAGATGCACTAGTTCAGTAGCATAGTATCTGCATCCAGACTGAATATAGGGTCTAAGACATTAAGTAGGCAGCGGTTGAGGGCACTGCACAGCTGCCAGCAACCAGATGCGGGCCTGACGGCCAGAGCAGACAAGCTCCTGGGGCAGCACAAATTCAATTTTGTTCAACTTGCTGCTGGGTCTCATGTTGCACCGCTTGGTTTGCAAACACGGGAGGCATGTTCTCAGTGGAGCTAAAACCACCGAGAGGGAGCTGTTTCTGCTGTTCCAATTTATCATACAGACTTCATGACCACATTTGAAGACGTATTTGACACCTAGACAAAAGTCGAAGACTTTAAGATTTCCCAGGAGTGAGACAAATACCCATCCTCAGCCTCATGAGCATTCAGAGCACTGCAATGAAGTGTTTGGTAGAAAAACTTGGTTGCTTTCTGTTCCAAACAGCTCAGCTTTGATAACTGCAGCAGGATTGATCTGTGCTGTGCATCCCTTAACTGAGTTACATGTATAATCCTCCCTGGAACAGAACATTTACATTCCACTGACCTAGTTGAAAAAATGCATTAATTTTAATTTATGCAAAATTCTCGCAATGGAAGAGTGAGAGGAGAGAGGCGATATCTTATTTGCAGTCCTTGCCTGCTTGGAGCTAGAAGTGAAGCCAACTTTTTAATCAGGATTTTTTGAAAATGCTGAAGCATTTCAATGGGCGTCTTGTTCATAATAAATCCAGACAGAGCTTTTTTACCTCCCATATATCTCACGAGGTCACAAATACAAAATGTGACTTCAACCTGACTCCTCTCCACTGAGTTGTGCCTCTCTGCCTCTGGACACCCTGGGGCAGTAGGGCACCAGGGACAGTTTAACAAAAACTTCAGCCGGACACCTCATTTCAACTGCCCCTGTTGTACATCTCTCTGGAGGCTGATCCCATATGGAGACAATAGCGAACTTTATTGTTGAAGAAGGAAGTTAATGGTGCATATTCCTATATCATCTGACCTGAGAAGCCCCGAGAGCATAGTTAGCCCACAGACCAGCCCCAGTGCTGCAGCTCTCTCAAAGGAAAAATGGCCAGTAATGTTCATGAGAACTGGTTGAGTAGCCCAAAATTTATCTATAGAGTCACTTCATCTGCCTCAGTGAGTCAAACACAACATGTACATGTACAAAAGGGACTGAGTGGAGGGTAGTTTTATCTGGTTTCAGCATGGAGAAACAGAGGGATAGATGCCCTCATGTTAGAATTCCCTTTAGTAAGGATTACTTCAGAGTCTTGACTCAGCAATGTTGCTGCTACTGCAGCCAGCCAACCCTGCTTCCACATGGGAGGTTGTCAGAGCAAGGAAGAGCTAGGAGCCATCATTATTTGCTCAGCAGGCTCTTTGGCAGCTACCAACATTGCTGTAGTCAGTGCGAAGTAAACCAATTAAGTAGCTTTTCATGCCAAAATGGCCCAGGAAAAGGAGAGCACCACAATGGCTAGGTCATCTTTTTCTTTACTGCTGCTTAAAGGGTAGATTTGGGGCAGGTGAGCATGAGGACCTTTCTCTATCCCTGGAGGCTCAAACCCAGCCTGCCTTATTCATGCTGACAGCCCAGCTGTGGCTGAGGGGGCTGTTCTCTCTGTGCCCAAAGCAGGAGCTCTGTGAGCCTCAGCAATGCCACAGCTGTTCATAGGAGCCTGTATGTGACCTGAGGGAGCAGCTCAGAGAGCCACTGATTTGGGAGAGGTTCAGATCCAGACTCTGTCATGAGCCCCCGCAGAAACATCAAACAAAGCCCGTGCTCATGCAGTGTTGCTGCACAGCATGTTGTCTCACGTAGTCCTTGACAGCTACCATGTAAACACAGGAACCACAGCCTGAGCAAGTGAGAGGAAAAAAAATAAACACAGAGGTATCTGCAACTGTGTAATTCTTAAATCTCCTTACTGTGTAGTACCCCTGCTGTTTTTAGCTTTGCACCTTTCTTTGTTTCAAAATCACCTCTGTTGTAACTCTAAGAATGAGAAAAAGGTCCCTTGTAGGGGCAAGTAAGCATGTGTGTTTATTGGAGTATCGCAGGGATGGATTTTAGTACTGATGTGTAAGGGCAAGAGCCACCATGCTTTCAGGAGATTGCTGCCCACCTGAGATGGTATTTTTTCTTGGTTGCTGGTATCTTTAGCTTACAGTAAAGTTCATTTCAGATGGAAAGTACTTTAGATGTTTTGCTCATTACCAATGGAAATGCGATGGTGTGTTCTCAGTCAGGCTCTGAATGTGCTTATCTCCAGCTGTTTAAGGACACGCATTGCTGAAGAAGGGCAATCCCTACACTGGACTGCAGCTGCTCAGAGAGATACAGTATCCTAAAATGCAGACAGTGATTTGTGACAATAGAGATATTTTTCTTCTTTTTCCCAGCCAAAAAGCAGTCATTTTGCACTCCACCTTATGCAGAATGAAAAAGCTTTTATGAAAATTAACTTCTCCTGTTTTCTAATAAATGAATACCATTCAGGGGACTGAACACAATTGGGGGTACAGTGTCAGGCAGGTATAAATAAAAAAAGGCAAGGAAAGCTGGAGGAATAATGTCCAAAGAAAGTACCCCATCAGCTCCCAGAACATTTCCAAAGACTTATTTGGTAATTAAGCCAGCAATAATTATTTCAGGTATTAGGACCCAATTGCCCATGTCTCAAGACTAGATAACTCACAAGCTGTCAGATGTCCTTCCAAATGCACATGCACTCTCACAAATTTTTTTTTTCTGCAGCTGAACTTTGGAACAGTCTTAGAACAATTGTTTCAAGAGATAAATGGCTGTGCAGTGATACAACTTTTGCTAAAAAGAGAATAAATACAAATAAGTAATATAAATGAAACAATGTGTACCTCTCTGTACGATGTAAAATGTGGAGAACTCTGGCAGGACAAAGAGAATTTTATTAACCATCCTTCCAGGTGTGGAAGTGTTGAGAAGAGACCAGAGTTGTTCACTAGCATGAATAGCCAAGGCTTGGTAAAAGCAGTTTGCAGGTGGAAATGCTCTTTCAGCATAATCTTTATTTTCCGTGGAATTTCCCATGGCCTTCAGAAAATTGATTAACTCATAGTTTATAGGAATTTGCTATTATTAATCTGGTTTGTTTTAAAAATCAACATGTTATTCTGTAATGTCACTTTAGAGGCAAAGCTGACCAAAGACTTTCTTGAGAGAGAAGATTGTTCCAAGGTTTTGAACACACCTGGTGTTTTGTGCCTTCACATCCAGACAGTTACTAAGAAAAGCAGCACAGAATCATGCGTGTTCTCTGTCACCAGGTAGGATTGCTTCAAATAGGGGTAGTCCATTGGGTCATACCCTGGACCAGACCCTATTTTCTATGCAGGGTCTCTACCAGTACAAGCACTTGGTGGACCAAACTGGAGGTGCTGGTAAATGTGTTTTGAGGGAAGAAGCGATCTTGCAAGAGACTAGGCTGGCAAGGCTTTGTAAATGGACTGAATTGGCCTGATGTGATCACAACATCCAGGAACAAAAGTATCCCTGAACATGTGTTTTGCTTAACTTCTGTTTGCCACCTTTAGGACAGGCTTGGTTGAATACCACAGGGGTTTCTGGCGTGGTAGCCACTTGACTTGATGCAGATGCATTAGTCCCTTTCTTCTCTTCTTGCTGTTACTTTAATTCATATTTATGCAAGCATTCTGGTCAGAAACTCCTTGAGAATAAAATAAATCTGCTTTTATTATTTTTTTAATAAGAATTAATCGTTAATTATCCATTCATGATTTCCTGGACCATTTAGATAACCCATGTTTCAGCTAATGGGTTAATTCATTTTATGTCAGTTCAGCTGTGTCACATTTTGTCACGTTTCTTGATTGAAACCTTTAAAATGGGATGTAACAAGGAAGGAATACCTTGTTCATACAGTAGAGTAATTCTTGGGTTTGTATGTGACTGACTATGCAAACAACTACATCCAGGCCAGTGCAGCCAGCCACCACAGGATGAATGCAGCACATCAGCTGCACAGAGAATAAGTGGAGTTTGAAAATGTCTTGGCAGACCTGTTCCCACTGTTTTGAATGAAACATCCACTTTTTACAAACCTTTCATAAGAAAAAAGGTTAACTGGCCCTGTAACATGATCAGCACTATCATCTGCTTGTTTTTGTTTAACATTGACTTTCTAAAACCTTTTACATGCCTTCTGTCACCACTGGACTGAGTCTGATTTTATCTGAATGTACTTCCCAGGATAGCTGTTACAAAAAAAAAAAAAAGGGAGCAAAAATAAAGAAAACCACAATAAAGAAAAATTAAATTGAACAAAGTGAAAAATTGAAAACTCAGCTGATTCAGAAGGGTTTTTTCTAAACTTGTTTTTATTTTTTAATGCACAATTAACCATTCAGCATTATTTCAGCAACTGTAGTACAAAGAAACCTTTACAAGCCAGGACTCATTGTCCTTTCCTTTAGTCTTCTGTCCAGGCTGAGCTTCAGCTTCTCCTCTTTGTCTTTTCCTCCATCATAGATTCATATTATTTCTATCATCATCTTGCTAACAGCTCTTACTTAGAAGTAGAGAAAAGTAGGATCTCTCACCCGTATGTTTATCTTGCTCCTGGGAATTATCTGAATAGAAAATGAGCACAAGCAACACTCATTTACCATGAAAAAGCAAGCTGGAAAGTGTCAGAGAGCTGCAATGAATGAACTCCTCTTGCTAATGGCTAGCTGGCCTTGTTATTAATATAGTTATAATAACGTTAAGCTTCTTTATTAAGTCAGCAGACAGGGGCTATTGGTTACACTTCATTTCTAAGAAACAGGCCTATTTTTCAATTATATTGTAATTCGTGGTGCCTTTAAATGCCTGTAAAATGCAAGTTCAAGAACAACTCATTGAGAATTCTGCAAAGTTTAACTAAAACAAAAATCTCTGTTTAGAAAGACCACATTTGCTGGCTTGTGATTCACTTCTTCCCTGTTCCCAGATGAAGGGAAGAAATTGATTACCCCTGTGCAGATTTGAAACCAAAATTCATAACAAATAAAACTGAAAGTAAGTGAAGATCATCCTGAGAACATGACTGAAGCTGTGTTCTTAAAACCTTCTGCCAGAGCCCTCCAAATGCTGAGTTACCTGGTTGTGCTCAGCAGTCACATACTGGTGTGCAGCTGCAATTTTGGAGTGCCTGTCAGCATCAGAGGACAGGTGTTAGAGCACATTTGTCTCTTCCTCATGCCTCTGTGCCCCTGGTGCAAGGGTCCATTTTCAGTTCCTACCTATTGCTGGGGCATAGATATGGTGCAGTCCATCTTGGGGTTGTGGGCCACTCCGGGGAGCAGGGCAGCAGGATCCTCATGTCTCTCAAGTTTCTGGGTGTGCAGGGAAATAGTGTTAGCTCGAGGATGCTCCTGGACAGTGATGAAAGCAAAACACAGCACGCTCTGTTTGCATCTGCATCACTGTACATACACACTGTACATATCTGAGCTACCAGCAGCGCTGCTGCCCCCACCACTCTGGGGACTGGCTCCAGGTACAGCCTGTGTCACCATGCTTGTTCGGGAGGGAAGCAGTCTTCTTCCTTCTTGGTGTCCTTGTCAGTTGCTCTCTGTCTCTTTCTCACTTTCTTTCTATTGCTCCAATGAGATAGCTCAGCTCCTGCTAGCATGGCAGCAGTGATTGACTGTTCACGTTGTGGGTAGGGACAGTGCCTGAGGTATGTCCCTTATTCCCCCATCTCCTGGTCTTTCAACTCCAGTGACTTACATTGCACTGTGGACATGAGCACACACCTTTGTTTAAGGTCCAGCTCAGCAGGACTTCTGTAAGAGCCCTGGTCCCAGGCAGTGGGGACTGTTGTTCAGCTAGTAATCCCCTTTTCTTTGGGGGTGTAGGGGGTGTCTGTGATAACAGTGAACATTTCTGACAATCTCAGGACAAAGCACTGGCTGCAGAGAACAGCCAGCGACATTTTGCCTCCCCGTTTAGAATGAAGCAGCCTTTTGAATTTGAGAGTGAGTGATATTCATGACCTTTTCATCTCAGAAGTAAAAGACTGTCTTTAAAATATGCTCTGCCTGCATCTTGGGATGTGCAGTGAGCTGACCTGCCCCTGAAAACAGGACTTGAAAGGACTTCACTTCCCAGGGTCTTGGTCCTGTGAAGGGAAGGGAGTTGGGGGTTTGATCATTGAGGGTAAGAAATTACATGAGTGATCAGGGGTAGGCAGTTTCACTTTCTGTCTTGCTCAGCTGTGGCCATTGCCAGGGCATCCTGCATCTCAGGCTGCTGATGGCAGTAGGGCTGGCTGGAGGAGACATGCCAGAGCCCAAGTGCAGGTCCCACCACAGGACAGGACCTGCCCCAGTGCCAGCCATGTTACAGTAATGTATAGCTTGTTGTTCTCCCAGCGTGTCTTGTACTGCCATTTTGTGGTGGGAATAGTCTCACCCACTGACAGGGTCTGGACTTGAAACCAATGGACTTGAAACCCCCTGAGTGGTCAGGAGTTTGGAAAACTGAAACCTTGTTTTGTAGATCCACCAAACTGTTGCAGTTGGCAGAGCAAGAGAGGAACCCCTTGTGTATGGTGCAGGGAAAATGCTTCCTTAACAGGGATGAAAAATTAATTTAAGATATGAGCTATCTCCCTGCACAGACTTATAAAGACAACAACAGAGCAAGAGGGTTGAGATGTTTTAATCACAGCTACAGGGCTTTTTCTCAATTTCCTACATACCTGAATAGAAACAAATATCTGACAGATAACTGGGGTCTGCTATTTCTTGCAGGAAATAGCAAGGCCAGGATTGTTGCTTGCAGGCTTACCAAAATTACAGCAAGATACAATTTGCTATTAAACGATTGAAAAAATAAAAAAAGAAATAGAACCAAGGAGTCAGAGAAGATGATCACAGTGAACCTTTTAAGCTTTAAAACTGTGATACTATAGAAAGGGTATTATTTTCTGTGCAATACAAAAATGTCTGCTTATTGCTAAGCGTTATTATTTTCATTATATCACTAGTAATGCTTAAACAAAGGCAGAGTTTGTTTCCTCTCTACATAGTGGAAGGGAAGTCCTGAGAATTGCAGACCTGCAACTGAGAATTAAATTAGGCTGATTATATTTTTGCAGCTTTTGGCTTCTTTTAGTGTACCTCCTTTTGCATGAATGCTCTCTTCAAGCTGGAGCTCTGCAGCTGTACATAGGCATGGGAAAAAAACAACCAAGAAAACTTTCTCAAGTATATGCATTAGCTCCTGAGGCTCATCTGAAGCTGTTGTACCTACTTAGGCAGTGTTTGAAGAGCTTTCAGATTGTAATGAATTCATGCACCCTACTCCATTTAAATACATGAAGACACCATTTTTAAGTGCATAATCCTGAGCTCTCCAGCTTTGTTTTGCACATCAAACAGGAAGTAACTTGGGATCAGTCCCTGTTCACACTGCCATTATGAGGGAATAAAAACCATATCAATAGTAATGTGCCCCGTTACTCTCTTTTTGAGCTAGTGGTATCCAAGCCTTCGCAATGTCTTTCAACAGCCTTTTTCCCATCACAAGGATGAAGGATGGGAAGCAGGAAGTGCTGTTTTTCTGTACATTAAATAAAAAATTGAGTAAAAATTAAGTAAAAGTTAAGTTTAAAAGTACTAAAAGTAAAACATGCATCTCAGACCTAGATAGACTAAAGTCATCATGCTCTTCAGGGGACAGATCCAGATGAAATCTCATCCATGCAAATGAAGCTGATGCCTTCCCCTGTGATCCGAAAGAGGAACAAGGCTAGATCTCCAGTGACAGTGACACTAGGAGCTGGCAAAGCAGCAGCAAATTTGGCTTGCATAGGAGTCTGCATGGTGGCAAGCTTGCCCCAGCAGGCTAGTTAAAGTCACCTTGGGTACCCGTACATAACAGGGCTGGCATGCCAGGAAGCTTCAGACTCTTCTGGCACTGTAGTGAATTCAGCTTGCCCCTCAATCCGTATTCTGGTTGCTTTCCTTCTAAAGGAGAAAATCCTTTCACAACCCCCCTTCTCCCCTCCCTGACACTGCCCCTTGCCAGTAATTAAATAATGGACTAATGGAACATGTCATGATGGTAAGTGCTTAAAAGATTTATCTTTCTGTCTTCATTTGAGACATTTTAGTATCAGCCAGCAGTTTCCAGCCATCATAATAATTTATTTAAATGATTTATGTGGAAAAACAAGACATTCCACAATACCTCTAAGACGGCTCCTAGAGCGTGGCTGTTGCTGGCTAACACTGCCTCTGGGAGCTGAGGTACTCATTTACACCTTGTACTTCTCATCTCTGCAGGGAGGTGATTACCCCTGACAACAACACCCCTTGCCAGGGATTTTAAGGATTTCTGCTTGAATAAATATGAAGCTACATGAAATTAAAAAAGCACAGTGCACAGGAACAACATGGAAAAGAATTATTTCAACAGTGCTCAATGCTGCAAAATGAAACAAAAAGAAACAAAAAACCCCAAACAAACAAACTCAAGGAATAGATTTCTCGAAAGTAAGACCAAAACGTATTTAAGGACTTCAGAACAAAAACCGGGGAAGACAGGGACTGATTAATCTGTGGGAATAGTCAGACTCTAGACTCCACCCTGTTAAAGCTTTCAGAAGCATTGACTGAGAGCAGCTGCATTTTTGACCATAAAACAGTGGTGAGCCATTCTGTGAAAACATACGAGCAATTTACGGGCTCACCATTGCCGCTAGAACTGCCTGGTCTATCCATCTGCAAAGAAATATTGCCAGTTAAACAAGACTGCAGTGTACTAAAAGTTGACTTATCCAATTTCTGAAGCTCTTCAGTGAGCAGTGCCATCCATTCTCTGAACTCAGTGATGTCCCTGCAAGTTACATTAATTTGCAGCCTGGGAGTCTGATCCCAGTCGCCTCCAGCTTTGCTGCAAATGCCTTCCCAATACCAAGGATGTGATATGTGCAGACTTCCTTGCCTACAAGCCGGGGGCTATGGGGATTTTGAGAGTCATTCTCTTGCCAGTGTGAGTTGGCCAACTGGAGTCAAAGCAGTGTTCAGCAATTTCTGCCTTGCAGACACTGGAAGCAGGAACAGAGTGCAGTGGGCTGGCTCTCCTGGACCGGGGCAGGGAGGTAGGCTGAGTGGAGCAAGGGGCAGAGCCCAGGATCAGGATGCTCAGCTCACAGCAGGGCCTGAAGGAGCTCTCCCATGCACCCACAGATACGTGTGTGTGCAAACAGGCTTCCAGTATGGTTGTGGTGACACCTCAAACACCACATCAGAGGGCTCTGGATGGGCCTTACTCAGCTCACCTCTATGTATATGTGTTTTCCAAAAGTCAGAGAGTAAATTAAGACCTTCAGCAGATGACTGTGACTTTATTGAGGCCTTGAGCCTGTACTGTTACAGTAGGAAAGAGACAGGCAAGAGACACTGGTGCCTGCATGAGGCAGTGTGCACCCCACTGACCGTTTCCCAGAGCACCAGTTGCTGGCCACTGGCACATCGCTCATTGATCCAGGAGACAGAAGGGAGCATGCTGCCTTGCTTTTGCAGTTTGCAGTCAGAGACAGCTATCAGGGCTGGGGGGAACATATTTCCACTTAATAAGTAGTATTCCGAAGTCTAAAGAGCAAGTTATTTTCTCCCAGGGACCACAAGGCCTGTTAAGCATTACAGAGAGCACAGCCTGTCCAGTCAATCAGCAGACACAATGCCTTGGCACAAACTCTGCCCAAGCAGGGGGTCTCTGCACCAAGGACACAGAGCACAAGCCTGAGGGGAGCCTGTCCTTGTTCTCCTGCTCTCTGCTGATGTAGTAGAACTACCAAAGCTTTCTGCTACAACCTGAGCCAGCCCTGCTGGTAACTACCTAGGTGGTAACATGCCCTAAAACTTTGGCAAACGTTTGCCCTGTGTCTCTCCCCATGTTTCCCCACTGCAGCCCTATTTCTCCATCTCTGAGAAATTTCAACAAAACCAGCAGCAGTAACCTTGCTAGGTAATACCTGTTTCCCAAGGCTACTGCTAATGTGAAAAAAGTTAAATAGACTTCTATCCAACTGGGGACCCTGTCTCTGAAACACTCAAGGTTCAGGCATTTGTTCTTGTTACACTCTGCAAGGTGCAGGCATTCTCAAAAGCAGTAGGTTTTTAATAGACTCCTTAGCTTTGATGGAGTGGTGTTTTTTGATTAATAATAAAATACCTAACTCAGAAATAGCTATTAATTATTCACTGAAATAGCAACTACAACCTCAGTTGCCTCCAATGCTCCATTACCGTCTACAACCTCCTTGTAAGGGGAAGGGCAGACACTGATCTCTTCTCTGTGGTGACCAGTGACAGGACCCAAGGGAAAGACCTGAAGTTGTGTCAGGGGAGGTTTAGGTTGAATATTAGAATATTATAAAAGAAACCAGCAGGTGGTTGGGCACTGGAATAGGCTTCCCAGGAGTGGTCAAAGCACCAAGCCTGACAGAGTTCAAGAAGAGTTTGGAGAATGCTCTCAGGGACATTGTGTGACTCTTGGGGATTTTTCTGTGCATGGGACAGGAGTTGGACTCAATGATCCTTGTGGGTCCCTTCCAACTCAGCATATTCTTTGATTCTGTGAAGAACTGGTCTCTCTATGAACAGACACTCCCCAGGTGACCGGATCATGATCCTATTGATTCAGTGGGCTTTCCCCATTTACTTTAACAAGAGCAGGAGGAGCCACTTTGTTCACTTAAATTACACTTGCTGACAGATCTACTGACTCCATGGAAGTTATGTCAGTCTCTGCTGTCAGAAGACTGGGAATTGGATTTTGCACATGCTGCCATAACTCAGCAATAACCTGAATAAGTAGGTGAAGTCCAACTTATGTCCATTATTTGCAATGATAAATATCCACATTATTTGTCGTCAAAACACTGACTGCTGGTTTGTAGGCTCAAATGGGTAAATCACTAGCAATAAAATATCATTATGCCTCTAGCTGAAAGTTTGATAGCTGATAGGCAGTTTGGAATACTAACTGCTGCAAATAAAAAGTAAAGAATACTCTGGAGATATTCCAAGGACAACTCTGGACAGACACCAAAATTAAGTCAATAAATAGGTGTCAAATTGTTACTAAGCAAGAAAAGCAGTAGGCCTTGCTATTAGCAGAGTGTTTTGATTCAGATGCAATAATAAAATTTCATTGTTAAGAGGATGGACAAAAACCTGGAGTTCTGGAGAAGTTCTTAGGTAACAGAAAGGCTTGTTGATTCCTAAAAGAATCATATTCACCTGTAAAATCTACCATCTTAACATTGTTGGGTTTTTTTTTTTTTTAAGAAACACAAATGCTTTTTTACATTTTTAAACAGAATTAATCTTTTATCTGTAAAGACTAACAGGTGGTGGAAAACTGAGTGATCTCTAGGAATATGGGCTGTAGGGAAGGTACAGTAGGTAAACCAAAACCATGATTTACAGAGCTGACAGTGCTAAGTATTATTCTTCTGTTTGCATACATGGCTGTAACTGACTTTATCTTCCTCTAACACACTACAGCCTACAAGATACAGCACTTTCCTCTTACCATGCTATCTCCTGAGCATAGACCACACTGGAAATAATGACTCCTAAAAACTATTGACATGGCCTAAATACTGTGGAATATTGTATTTACTTTGTCCAAACCAGACAGAAAATCAGGACTGAAGCAAGCTGACATGTCTGGCTGAGATGGGGTGGTCCTGTTCATGGAGTTTGGACTGACACAACCACTGAAGGGAAGCCCAAGTAGGAAGTATGTGATAAATTCATACCCACAAAAGCATTATCAAATAACAGCAGCACTGCTGTGTTCTCCAGTTTGGAAGGAAACCATATAACCACAGATTTGATTGAGCTTCTGCTGGGAAGTCAGTGTAATCATCACCTTCAAAAACAGGTCTGTTTTCTGTCACGTAGAGACAAATTGCTTATGACACTTTGCACTGTTCAATTATTCTTACTTATAACAAGATTGAAAAGAAGTTTCTCAGGGTGCTTGTTATCCCTTGCCTCCCCTTTGCAGCACTAGTGAGGGTGCTTGGCTTTATCATGCCTTTGACTCTCCAAGCTGAGAAGGTTATCCTTTCCAGGCAGCTGGGCCTGAGGCTTTCTGCATCACATGTTGCTCCACAGGGACCTTTGGGAGCTGGCCACAGGCAGGCCAACATGAAAAAAGGTGCAGAAATCTGCAAGATGCCATTGGCTTCAGCTCTTCTATCAGCACATATTAAACAAAGCAGAATTTGCCCTTAGTATTCTTTTGTTGTTCGTACATCAAAAGGCTAAATTATGCCCACTAATATGTGTAAGAGGCTTTTCAGTTATCTTTCTGATGCAAATTATATCATTTTGCATTATCCACTGATTATCTGCAGTTTGAAAAGTACCACAGATGTTGAGCAAAGCCTATATGTCAGTTCTCTCCTCCTCAGAGAAGAGCATCCAAGTAAGCAAAATTGAAAGAGTCCGTGGGAAATCTAGTTTAGCTGTAGCTCGAGAGGGAAACCAGTCTGGGCTTCAGAAAGTTTGTCAGGTATTTGATGAAATTGCAATTAAAGGACTGGGTTTACCCAGCTCAGCACCTGGATGTATACCAGCTCATCTCCAGCACATACATCCATCCTCCCCCTTTGCTAGATACCTATATCGAGGACAGAGCACTGTTACATTTAGCAGCTGCTTCAGGTCCATTAGATGACAGCCCAGTGTGAGATCTGCTCTCATTGCACAACATGGAATAAGTTGTATTTGATTGTGGTAACATGCTGACAATGCCAAGGTTAATGCACTAACAAAGAATGCTTAATGAAGTCAAATTATGAGTGATTGTTTTACTAGGTGGCATTTAGGATTCTGAATAATAATTACAAAGTAAATCCTCTACCCACCTCTGACTGGGCTATTGTAGAGGTGCACAGCATTTCAAAAAACAGTTGAATCAAGAAAAAGCAAGTACCCAAAAGGTCTGCAAAGCAACATCAGCCAAACGTGATATTACTTACTGTTTTTAAGGAGCAGTGACAGGAAAGTATGAGGGCAAAGAAGGAACTATATCATGTTGTGTTATTATCATAATGTGGGTAGACCACCTCCCTGGTTGTGCCTGTGTTGAATCTCAGCAATCTGGCTCATTTGCAAGTTCAAGCTTTTGTATGTCTGTAACACAGCCTGGGACTGTAGTGTACAGTTATTAATTTAATGGTGGTTTCTGGACCATATCTTATTATCTAGTCAGATATATTAAATTATGACAGAAGACTTCTCCAGACTGAGGGCACTCAGAACACCGCCAGATGGTCTAACATCCAAGACAGTAAGGAGTAAGTGGAGCCTTTTCACCCAATCCCATCTATCCCTCTGAAGGTCTGAAGTTCTGTCAAGCTCACCCATTCCTTTGCTTGTGGAAGTTAGGGAAGATGTGACTTTGTATGAGTCTCCTTCCTCCTATGCTGAACACCCTACAAGGTTGCAATGGGGCCACAGACAGGCCTTGATCACACATGGAAGGGCACAGTATGAAAGGCACCTGCCAGAGTTGGAAGAATCAATGTCAGCTCTTTTTCCTTGCCAAAAAAACTATTGATTCTCTATACTTACTCCTGTAACTTGGCTGACAGGTTCATAGGACAGCAAGAATCTCAGCTAACAACAGTGCTGCTTCAGCCAGTTGTTCTTAATAACCCTGCCAAGGAAAGAAGATTTATAGACAGGAGCTGAACAAGGCAAGAGAATACATATATTTTTTTAATGTAAGAACATATTTCAGGACAGTTTGCTCGGGTACCAGTTGTCTCATTCTTTTGCACAAAGCTGCAAGAGTACAGCCTCCCTGGAGTGTTTGATGGGTAAGAGGTGATAAATGAAGTGGGGTAAGAGGATATACGTAAAGCTGGTTGGTCTGTGTGTTCCCTCATATAGCAGCAGCTTTACAATAGCAAAGGTTCTTAAATCATGACCTTCTAGACTCACAACTAACCCATTTCCCCTTGAAGTTAATTAGAAAACTCTTGCTGATCTGTATGCAGATTATATGCTTACCACAGTCAAGGCTTGTCCCTCCATACATCCTCTTTCACTAAGGCCATCCTCTTGTTTGGCTGTTATTGCCATGAGCACACATTCTTCTTCAAAATTAAAAAACAGGTCTTTCCACATGACCTCTGCTTTGTCAGACATCTATATCCTGACCTGCTGCTTCAGAGACACTACCAAATCTGGCACAATGCACTGGCAAATAAAGGCAGTACAATAAAAATAGGAATGAAGGTGATTGGTTGGATGTTACTGCTGCAGTAGAATGTATGTCAAAAGAAGGAATGTGCCATGCTGACCGTAGGATAGCTCTGATTTACTATACTTTCAAACCATACCTTAAATGCACTGTGGTTTTCAGGTTATCTGTAATTTTTTTCCTCTCACCTAAAGCCGTCCTTTCTATCCATTATCTTTATGTACCCTCTCTCCTCCAGAGAATATCTGTTGGAAATACCAACCAGCCCAAAGCACCTTGCAGGCTGGCAACTTGGGCTTTACAATGCTTTTATGGGAGCTATAAAGAAGACACTCAGCAAAAATGGATTGATAAATAAGATAGTCAGCACATGCTTGTTATGTGACTGACTGTGACAATGCCAGATGATGGCAACAGATATTTCTCAAGCTTTACTCATCAAAAAGCAGCAGAGAGAAGCACAAGTTTCTGCCATTGTTTTATTTTTGTAAATCATGCTTCAGTGAAACACCCGAGTAAAAGTCTTGTTACATTGAGCTTTAAGTCTTACCTGTTTGCTGAACAGCATCAAGCAGGTAACGTTTAGAGGACTTCTGAGGACTTAGAGCCTCTCACTTTGGTCTTCCAGCATGTATTTCATACTGGAACAAAGAGCCATCACCCTTGGCAAGAAAAAATATTACAGTCTTATAAAAACATTACATTTCTTGGATTCTGGCAATGGACTGAATAAGAGTAAGCTTTGAACTCTGAGATTACAAGGTGTGCCTGCTTAGCTTTAGTGCCAGAGGAACTCCCCTGGAGACACGTATTGGAAAGAGGGAGTTTAATCACTAAGGTGTTTTTGGGCTGAAACACCTGGACGGTGGATTAGGCTGAAATATATTCATAGAATGTGCTGATAGGTGTTCTCCAAGTAGGAGCCAATTAAAGAAGAAAGAACATTTCTTTCTGTAAGTACAAATCTAATTTTTTGTTATTCTCCTGAATATAAAATATAGAAATTATTCCACTTTAATAGATAGGGATGAATTCTAAATTGTGCCTGAGTCTCTCCCAGTACTAAGCAATTATTTCTCCCTTTTTCTCACCCAAAAGCCTTAGGCTAGTTTACAAAAAATAACAATATTCTAAAAGATTTGGCTGTCACTTTGCTGAACAATGGTTTCTAGCTCATAGGACAAAGTTCACAATCAACCTTAAAAGGCCTGTGGTAGAAACTATTAAATACCCCAGTTAGGACTGAGATGGAGCAGTCCCCAAAGGACCTTTGCACTCTGATTTCACTGCCAGTGGAAGAATAAATAAGTGCATAGCCTGTCACCCTGGCTAATAACTCCCAGAGACAGAGGTTACCATTACGCAATGGGAGTTAGCCTATATTTCAATGATGTCTTGCTACTAAATTTGCCTTCCTGAAAGGCTTTTAATGACTATGAGAAAAAAAAAGATGTCAGACTCGAAGCTTATGACCCAGCAGTCTGGGTCTCATGACAGCCAGTACTAATCCAGCACAGAAGAATATTTTTTTAAATCATGTACCAATAGCTTTGCTTTGGAGGGGAGTATGAATAATAATTACCCTGTCTACAGGGAGTACAAATATTTATTGACCAGGCAATATCCTGGACTGTACAGGACACTGCAAGAGGTCACCAGGTCCCCAGTAACCACAACAAGGAGGAGCCAGAGGAAGGACAAAGATTCAGCGTGAGTGCCCCATGGCAGCAGTCTTCACACAGGGCATTTAAATGCGTACTGTTTTTACTAGGATGTTCTTTATGAACCAATCTTGTCCTACTATAATTTTGATGACTGCCTTATAAACATGCAGCTTAATAACTGATTTCTTATGATTAAAACAAAAGTTCTGCATCCTCCAAATGTCCTATTTAGATAAACATGAACAAAACCAAGTGCACTAGAAGTACTTTTTAATGAGAAGTTAAAATTGATATATAATAACAGAAGATGTCACATTGTAAGGTCCAAAAAAACCTCATTCAGTTAGACTTTTAGAAGGGCTTACAGTTGTTCATGTACTCTGAGTTAGATGCATGGGAGAAATACTGACAGGATATTCTCAAGAGTTCAAAACAGCAAAAAAAAAAAAAAACTTTACTGGCAACCTCAGACAATCAGAGAAAATTGAGAAAAGGTTTAGAGCAGCATTCAATCAACATAAAACATTTCTCAAAGCATTAACTTTGCAAACTCTAAGCCACTTCGATTTTAAATTACTTAAAAATTCCAAGAAGAGGGAATTAGAAGAAAGAGAGAAAAAAAAACAACTATAGCTACCAACTCCTGGGTTCCAGCAGTGTCCAAGAAATTCCAATAGGAGGTAGGGTCACGCTGTGTTTGCCTTCTTTTCCACTTTAAATACCCCTTGGCCTTCCCGGGCCCTTCCCCCAGGTGGGACTTGTGGTTATTTGGCCGCTCAGGAATTGGGTTGGGAGCTCCAGGGGCAGGTGTGGAGCATTGCCTTGGGTGTGCCAGGGCTCGGTGGTCACTGCGGGGCAGGGATAGAGGCCTGGGGGGTTGCATGGGGCAGGGCACTGCCTCACCAGGGAAAGGCCTGACCTGCCTCTTATACACACATACACGAAAGGTTTCGAGCCAGCAATCCTTCCAGTCTCTCACACATGTGCAGCAATTTGGCTTCAGAACACTTCAGATGGAAATCTTGCTGATGGGAGAGTAAGGAAAGGAAGTTATTGCTGGAACCTGCAAGACTGGGAAGGATGGCACATTAAAAATGTTTAATGCTTTTATGAGTTCACCTGCATGAATCAAAGTCAGCTAAGAAGGCAGCAGGTGTTAAAGTCATTAGTGTCAATTACTAGTTTAAGGAGTTAAGAAACAGCAAGGAAAACATATGATTTTGAGCTTTTAATGCCATGAGAACAAGTGAGCTATTGTGCTGGTGGGAGCAGCCAGTATGGTGGATAGAGTGGATAGAGATAGGCAAGAGTGGAGAAACACTGGTTTCCTTACAAAGTTTTCAATTCTTTATCTCCATATATATCTTTATTCACTTTCAAGTTAAAAGCAGAGCTGGATATTTCTGTAGGGTCCAAACTGCAGCAGAAACAAAGGCAGCTTTACAGTGTGCAGGAATTCCTACTAACTGACCTTGAGGACAGATTTACAATCTCTTAAAAAGCCAGATCTGAAATTCTGACCCCTGCTTGAAAAAAATAATTAGAAATAATTGAAGTTACAACACTTTTCTAGCACCTCTTCCATTTGCAACACTCAAGTGTTTTACAAACATTAACTTATTGCAGACCCCAGGAAAGCTTCATTACTTTTCCCCTGCTCTCTATTTTACAGGTGAAGAAAGAATGTAGAAGTGAAATGTCTTTCCCAAGATCATATACCTTCTGCCTTGCAACCACTAATTTTGATGCTCCTGCTCATACCACTATATATCACACTGATAAGTTAGTGTGATAGTCCCCAACGTGAAATGGTCTGCTGGGAACAAAATGTGTAACCCATCAAATATACAGCTTGTTTACATTTGCTTACATTTAAAATACCTCTTTAAATAATATGTTTTTCAGTGAGCAATTTGAACAGGTCATAATTTATACCATTAAATCATGCTAAGGTGTTTTTTTGAAGTCAAACCTAATTAAATTACTGTTAACTTCAAACAAGAAGTTGAGCCAGTGATTCATTGAAGGATTTATCTTTGTCAGATTTGCAGTTAAACATATTAAAAATTGATCCATTTATATATATTTTGCTCTAGTTAAAACTATCAAGGTTATAAATTCCAAATAATTCCCATGCTTGTGGTGAGGAATACCAATTTTAGGACAACATTCAGAATAACCTTTCTTTTTGCACAAAAAAGCATTTTTCTCCACAACCTGCATTTTTAACCTCTGAGATTTCCCCTTCACAAAACACAGGATTCTGTTTTACTTGTGTGTTTCTGAGATCATCAAGAGGCAGTGTACTTCCTTTTTCTTTTCTTCAATGAGTGACTGCCTTTGAAATCACTTTAAGTGTAAGGCATGAAATACTTCTTTGTGAGTTTACATACCTCTTCCAAAAGCAGTGGAAATGCAAAGCTAACACATTCAAAACAGGTTCGGTTTGAGGCTGTTTCCATATTTAGGTGTCTGATTTTGGGTGTCTGGAAAGAACCTGGTTCAAAGGGTGGATTTTCAGCTTGCTATGTCTCCCAAAAGATCGTGTATATTTATATATGCAGTATGTGTGTGCCTATGCACTGAGCTTTCTGAGTGGGGGACTGGTTTCTGCTGCGAATGTTCCCAGTCCCCTTGAATGGAATCAAACTTCCAGATTCCAAATTTTGTGTTTTGGTGGGAAGTGAGCTCAGGTTTTCTGAGCTGTCATGGTATTTAGCCCCACTGGGTCCCCTCTTGGGCCACAGCTGCTTCCATTCAGAACAAAGAGGACCATCCACTTGACCATCCACCATGGGAACTAAGATTTTTCTCTTGCTCCAAATTCCTCCCAGTCTTGTTCCTCCTAACAGTTCATCTCAAGCCTTCAGATTTTTCTCACTCTTGGATCTATTTTTAAAACCATTTTTTTTCCTATAATATATAATCAGCACTCACCTGACAGGAGAGTGTACTCAAGACTTCAAAAAAGCTGCTTTAGGACCACATGATAATAAATTCTCCTTAATCCCAAATACAGACAAGATACAGAGCAGGGCCTACAACAAGTTTTATAGAGAGCATTAGTGTCAGCAGTTAAGAGAGAATTAAAAAGAAAAATAACATTCCATCCCTGAGGAAAAATCCAAGTAGTGCATAAGACTAAAAGGAACATTTCTATTGGGAATTGCTTATGAAAGAGATTTTTAGTTCAAAATGAGGAAATCACTAGGCACTGCATAAGGATTATATTGATCAAAAATAGTCTTCTGAAATACCAGGATTCAAAGAAGAGACCAAGTAAAAGACACAAATGAGAGTAAGCAACCCAAATGCAGGAGAAACTCCATCTTGCACTTGCAGCAAAGATTGTTTGTATTCAGACTCCAAATAAGACAGATGCTTTTTGCAGTTGGGAACATTTGAAACCTGACTTACAGCTATGATCCATGACAGTGCTAGATTTATTGACGACCTGCTGTGAAAACAGAGCCTTTTTTTGCAGCAAAACCTCAGCTCGCCATTTGTGAAGTATCTCCTGTGTCATTTTCACAATTTCCTAGAAGATGTGATTAACCCAGATGCCAGTGCTGCTCCATTCCTGCATGCTCACCAATCAGTGCAGGATTAATAAGATACCAGGTGAGACCACTGAACCTCCTGGTGAGCTATTGAAAGAAAAGTGAGTGTGCTAAAAATATTTAGAGATTTACTTGATTTCTCCACATGAAGTCTTCTATAATTTATCACTTCGGTTCACACTTGTTCTGTTTTCTGCTTTGTTTTATTTTAGAAGGAGGCCTTTCTCTCCTGTTTTTTTACTGTGACCACATCACAGGTTTGGATCTGTGACAGTTATCAGTGCACTCCACTCCCTGTGTTTAGCTGTTTTTCTATCTGCTACACTAGGCAAGCTCCTCCAGTAGTTCTGCTGAGCCCAGAGATGCTGAAGTTACACACATCTCAAATGCATGTGTATCGAGCAATAAGGTTAGAGTATTCTCTCATTTGTGAGTTATGTTTTTCATAAATATCCAGAGATATGAATGGGCACAGAGCTGGAACAAGCAGGGGTTTGATTCTTATTCTTCTGAGCTGCAGAGGAAGTCTGCTCTGCCTTCCTAAATCACAGTAAAACAACCCCCTCATCTAATGGTTATTTAATTTTATCCAACAGGTCCCCTTAGAACAGGCAGATTTTCTGTGAGAAGCTGAAAGCAAAATCAAACATGACATTTTGGGATGTCCACCAAAAGCAGTTGAATGGATGAATGTCTGAAAACAAACACCAGTTTTTCTCCAGTAATTAAATACTCAGGATTGGAGACATGACAAATTTTATAAATAAAAAAATAATTTTTACTTATGGGCTTCCATTGTAAGCTGCTGACAAATAGAAGTGATCTGTTAAGTTTATTTGAAAACTTGTGTTTACTTAGCATTATAAGCATAGAAACAGTGCCATGGAGCTGTTGGATGCCATGTAGGCAGTAACGGCAACTATTCTCTGTATGAATGTCTGCCAAAATCCGTACAGACTGCAAAGTGCAAAAGCAAAGCAGGAAGATGAACATACAAGTAGAGGATGTCATTGCCACTCTGGATGACCCAGAACTGGGTCTCTCACTACATTTACTAAGCAAGGTAACAAGGCATATTTGTTTCTGATTCTTCTAAATAGGCACCAAAACTGACTGCAACACAAGCATGAGGAATAGACTGGTTGATTGTACAGTATAAAATCAAGTGTTTACTATAAATCCATCTCAAAATGGCCAGTCCTGGCCAGACTGAGAAGTCAATATATATCAAGCTACCTCACAGGTGATGTTGAAGCAGAAAAATAGATAGGTTCATATATACCTGGGAGGAAAATTATCTGAAAATGTAAGCGGTCAGACCAGTACTGGTCTGGTGTAAAACAGAAAGCATGAATGATACTCAGAAAAATGTTTTGGTGAATGGACATATCATAAGCTTGAATGATATCCCAAAAGTCTCAGTGAAGTTGAGGTTGTTATCTTAGGCTGAGGAACTCAACTTTGCTGCTCAAAATCACTAGTTGTCTTTGGAGATCTTGATCATTTATGTGGAGTGCCATTTGCAGGTGAGTAGTGTTTTTTAAAAACACATTGCTATATCACATTAAAAATACATTACATTATATTACATTAAAATGCACTGTTATATAGCTATGTAAATAAATATATAAATTAATTTATTTCATTCGGGAGAGAGCTGTGGTCATGTTATATTTATCTCCAGTGAGCACTGAATAAAAGCTTAAGAGCCTGAGGAAAGAAGTAAGGGCTGAGTACTTCAGAAAGGTGGGAGCAGGCATTGCGTGTTCTGTGTACTGCTTACTACTGTTCTACTGTTCAGTCGTAGTTTCACAGGACTTAACCCCAGGCAGAGATTAAATGGCAACTTTTTGTAAGTTTAGACAGACTTACTGAGCCGACTGCATGCAAGAGGACATTTTCTTTCTAAGGTGATTTATCTCTGTGTGGTTGGAGCAATAAATACTGTGAAAATTAACGCCATGCTCGCTTGTAAAATAAAATCCACATTAATCTCAACTATCAGAGACAACTATAAATCAAATGAAAGTGAAACAGGGTAAAGAGGGTTTGGAAACAAAGCCCCAGCCCTGGCAATACAGCCCTAGGCAGACATTATAGCAGTGTTGGCTGAGACTAGCTGTCAAGAGGCCCCAGAGAAGTGGCTCTTGGGGCACCTGTGACAACATTGAACATGAATCTTCAGGTCTCTATGAGCCACATACAGGTCCTGGAGACCCCTGTGGGGAATAATTACCTCTGCTCCTGGAAGGAGATCAGTAGGAAAGCTGAATCTTTCGTCAACAGGAGGAGAAATGAGTAATTGGAGAGCAGAAATACAGACATGAAGAATGTAGCAGAGTCTTTAAATTTTAACACAAGGCACCATTGGTCCTCATGGGTCAATGGAACCAAGCAACTTCACCTTGTCCAGTTGATGTGTCTGAGTCACAGGTGTGTGTACCCAATGTCTGAGTTATCCTGGGTCTGTCTTTCTGCAGCCAGTCTTCTGGAAGAATCACATTATTGAACTCTTATATAAAAATTGTCTCTAAATTATCTTTCTTGGGTTAAAGGCCGATGCTGTTCTTTCTGAGCTAGCTCTGAAGAAGCTCTCCCATAACTAAACATACAGGATTCCCTACAAGCAGTGCCTCCAGCTGATGCCAATGGAGGGAGAAGGAGTTGTTCCATATTTGAAAGCTAAAGGTAAGGAGATGAAGGAAAGTATACATAGCTGTTTCAGAATTTGGGAGCAGTTATTTCTACTGGATTATGAAATATAGTGAAATTCCTAGTTTTCTTAACCTGAATAAACACATTTATCAGGGCACCTTTTCATCAAAGAATGTTGTATGCAGGAATCCGTAGGTGCACAGATGCTACATCCTATAGATGATGTACAGATTCAGTGTTAGATACACACTTACAAAGCCTCCTGATCTTCAATCTAAACAAGCATCATTTGCTATCAGATTTGCAGTACTCTGATATTCTGTGCTCCAAATTAGTCCTGGGTGAATTCCATCCCTGCAGCTCATCCATTTTTCTATTACAGCTAATCCAATTACTTCAGACTCTTATCTTCCTTCCAGTGTGCACATATACCATCTTCCTCATCGAAGTTGTCCTGTAGAAAAGTTAATAAGCATATTTATGTTAGAGAAGTTATGGACCGAAGTGTTTATGGGCATAGGAATTTATTACCTTTGTGGTAAGTGAAGAAACATATTGATGGACAAGATGGATGAGCGATTTAAACAAATGAAAAGGAAGCATGAATGGATAACTGAAAAGGGCTACACCTCACCCCCAGTTCAGACTGGAAATAGCACAAAGAGAAATGTTCTTGAAAGCAGATGGTTGACACTGGAGAAAGCTTTTGAACACAAACTTTCTTCCTTTCCAAAATTAAAATAGGCAGTGTGCCCACTGCTGATGGAGTTTCCCACCCTGTAGATGCCAGTAGGGTCTGACAGTGCTCACCAGAACTCTCTACTTCTAGCAAATCAGAGCTAAAATTTTACTTTGTTCTAACTAAAACTTGTTGTAAAGAGAGGAGAATCAGTGTCTTCTTGCACTTGAGTTACTTACAGAAATGAGTTTGAGCTGTGAGAGACAGAAGATGCTAGTAGAGTCAAAAATGCCTGGAGCCCTCTGCACACGTGGCTCACTGCACACAGAGGACCCCACGGAAGCCTCAATGTGAAAATGCACCCACAAAGTTTGTCAGCTTGCCCCAAGCAATTCTGGCAAAATCATTCTGGTGCAATTACGCTCTTTCTGCATCTTTGTGGTGGCTTATTTTCCAAACTGCCAGTGGCGAGCTCAGCTCCCAGAGTCAAACACTGAAATGAGATCCAGTAACTGCTCATCTGCAATGCCTGGGAAGAAGCCTGATGACTGAGGTACATTTAAAAGATGAAAGGGCAAGACACGTACTAGCTGAGAGGTAATCCTGCTCCAGCACCACAAATTTGGAGAGAAGAGGACTAATGCACACCCCGAACACTGCTGCCATCCCCACCAAGGGGGCTAGGAGTGAATGCCCTGGGACTCAGGAGTTGCACCTCAGAGAGTGCCTCTGTCCTGTCCCCCCCTCCTCCAACCAACAGGGCAGGGAAGAAGGGGAGATCAGCACCAGGTTAACCTGTAGATGGAAAAAGGAGGGGAAAAGGGGAAAGAGAACCACCCTGTTTGCTCTGGGACCCAAAGCAGCCCTTAGCTGTTCTAAACAGCTCTTTGTGGGACTATGAGCATAACAGGTGCTGGGTTATTACAGCAAAAATAAGCATTATGGAAATGTATTCAAGTGCAGGAGAGGGATGGGGCAAACAGCTTTGTTGTGAGACAATTCTTTATCTCAAGAGTAAACATTTAATCCCCCAGGCAAGAAATCATCTCTGTTAAAATCCTCCATAATTAAAGGAGCCATACAATATACTATCTTCAGGACCTGATTTCCTCTCCTGGTGGGAGGACACATTGCAGAAACATTCAAAAGGACAGTGGGGGATTGTTACTGAAAGCAGCATGGCAGGCCCAGGGAGTTCCTAACTCGGGTCCTTCCTGAAGACAACAAAGACAATGGGCTTCTGCCTGCAATATCCAGTATACAATGGCAGAATTGCATTCCTACATGTCTAGGACAAGTGTGTGGAGTTGGACTGTGGATTTCCAGTTCATTGGACAGTGCTCTACAGGCACGGGTACACACAGGCTGCTGCAGGCTTTTCAGCTCCTCTCCCACAGCTGGGACTCAGCAGGACTGCTGCTGTCACCTGGGCAATTTTTGTAGGGGAAACCAGAAAAGGGCAGCTAAGGAGGTGACTGGGTAAATAGCATGGTGTTTCCAAGAAATATTAAGCTACCCTTTGCAAACAAACTTATTACAAAGACAGAGAATTGCTTCTCAGTTTCCTTTAATGCTTGCATTTTATACCTTCTCACTGTTCTTCTCTTTAAGACTGTAAGTGCACTGGGGCATCCCTGCCTATTCCTCAGTATTTGACCAGCATTTCACTTATTAAGTGAAGGCCTGATATTAGCTTATCCCTTGGCACTGCAGCAATAAGCAAAATAAAATAATATTCACATTAGACAGCCACTATAGCTTTGGATACAATGAGAGTAAAATGGATGCACCTGTTCATAAATAGAGAAATGTTTCCTTTGATTATGAGTTTCCTCCTTGCTCATTACAAAAAATTGTCAATTATTCCTGCCTATAGGTATAGCAAGATTACTCATCACCAAGTTAACAGCAAGGCACTCCACAATTGCTTCTGTAATTCAGGTTTAAAGTCACTACAGCAGCACAAATCAGAGGGATTAAATGAGAAGGAGGGTATGCTGAATACAGGAAAATATTGTATGCAAATTGTGATAATTCATGACTGAGTCACAAAAAATATGTATTCAAAATCTGTCATGATTTAAACATTTAAGAATAAAATGCTATGCATTTATGTAATGGCTTTCATCAGAAGATCTCAAAATGCTTAGGAGGCACTGAGATGAATGCATGATGATGTCAGTCTTGAAGGATGGCTCTAGGTGCATTTCTTCTCAAATCAGCAGCTAGTGGCTCCCAGGGATTTCCAAACAGACTAATACTTGATGGTCTGGGAGAAGAGAAGAGGCTGACAAAGATGAATCTGATACATCCTCTGGTCTTCAAATGTGTTAGGCTCTGTTGATCCTTACAGATGTGTTTCTAATATCCTTAAAAATGTCCAGCGATAGAGGAATTAAAAATATATCTAGCCTCTTCCTTCTATCTGATTATACCACAGTCCCTACAGGTGAGCAGCAAACAAAAGCATTGCAAGTAAGCAGCAGGCAAATATATTGCAAATACAATAATACCCCCAAAATTTTCTCACTAGCCAAGAATTCTTAATAACAACAAAATCATGATGTGGCTCATCACTCATCACAATAAAGCAAGCACTGGAATTTTGTAGCACGTTCCTTCATCTGTTTTCAGAAATTTAAAGCAAGAGGCAGTGCACCTCAAGCTATGTGGAACAGAGTGTGGACACTGATGTTAGGAGCCATGAAGATGGAAACCTAAATCACTGTCTTCTTGGGACCCCCTGAGAGCTCTCTCACTGTTTGGTGAGACAAAGAAGACTGCAAGATAAAGAGTATTCCAAGGTGTAAGTGCATCAGCTGGAGGGACTATGGACTGCCAGGCCCTACTGAGAGTTTTCTTCCCCTACCTAGTGCATGTATTTGTTAAGATGAAGAAGGAAAAGGAACAGATAAAGAAATTAAATGTTTCCAAAAAGACAGAACACTATACTCTTAGAAACATAAAGATAATAACCCAGATTTTATTAATAGGAGATAATTTTTTTTTAGGATGCAATAAAATCTAAATCCACTGGCTGATTCAGAGCAGAAAAAAAAGGTATGTTGAAACTGTAGACTATGTAGATGTAGACTATGTAGACTATATGCCTCCTGATGTTGATGGCCTTAGTAAGAGACATCCCCAGATATTGCGTAAGGTTCTGCCAGGGAAGCAATTCAGCATTTCAGTGACAACTTGTGACATAAAAGAAGTTACACGCAGTGTAATCTGTGTTTGATTTCATCAAAACATCTGTAGCATAGGCTCAAGGTAGAGTATTTCAGAACTTACACCTTTTTTCTTAGAATTGTTGCCTAAACATATTGTTGCCTTTCCCTTAATTCTAGATGAGAAAATTCTTTCCACTGTATACATCTCCACGTCTACCACTGCAGAGACCTGCTGCCAGAAAAATTCCTTCTGACCCTAGAAGATACTTAGAGGGGACAACAGAAACCCACAGACACAGCCTGGTAGGACTGTTTTAGGAACACATTGTTGCTACTGAGAGATGTGAAATGCTTCGCAATACCTCAGTGTTTGAAGTATTTTATAATGTAGATTTATGAACTTTGATAGCAGCATTCATCTCTGTTCTTCAAGGCCAAGCCAGGATTAGTGCAGTTGTCAGTGCTATAAGACCCATGTGTTTGGCTGTCTTCTGTACAGGGAAGGCAACATGGTCTGTCAGGCAGTCTGTGTGTGGGGCCCTTTGACAGCCAGTCTAAGGCACGAGGAGCCCTGCTCCCAGCTATTGCCCTAATCTAACAAGATTCTAGCAAAATCTTACCAAACATTAACCTTCCACCTACGGTCAGCAGGCAGATCCCAGTATATCTTCTACATACCAGAAAGCGTAGGCACTGCTTTAGGTATCTTTTTTCTCTTTCTTCAGATATTACAAGACACATGGGATCTAAGAAATTACAGCAGTGCCCAGCTGGATTGGTGTATCTCAAGGCGACTTCAGACACAGGTAATGCAAAAGACTTAGAAAAATTTAACAAGCTGGAATAGTCTAGAAACCACTGACAAATTACTGGATCTTCCTTTCCATCTGCAAACAGAACCACAGTTTATTGACAGGAGATTACAAATGTGCTGGACAGTTCTGAATTAATATATAAAACAAAGGCCTGTATTACATACCAAAAAGACTTGTTGGAAGAACTGGGACCTGCTACCAGTAATACCACTGGGGTCTGCCAGTGTTTGTCCCAGAGCAGTGTCTAGTGCTCAGCATCCAGATGTCTCAAAGAAACTCCCCCCCAGTGCTATATGACTGCAGCGGATCTCACTGCCAAGCTGGTGCTATCTTTGTAATAGTCCCCCACTAGGTGGGACTTACAACCAATCAATAGCTCTTGTTATGAGACAGATGGATCCATTATAATCTGACCTGCTCAGAGTCTGGCTCTTAACCCTTAGCCTTAGCTGATGTAAAATATTCACCAAAGTTCCATGTTAGACATCGGCACAACCTCATATTTCTTTCCCTACCATTAACAAATGTCACGTATTTGTCAGCGGCACAGATTATCTCATCCACCTCACCACAGTGTATGTCACATTTGTTGAATGTGTTGTTAAAGAAACAATAGAATGGCTTTTTACCAAAATCCACTGCTGTGGAATTTATGAGTAAGTGAAGAAAAACAAAAATAAAGTTGGGGAATGTTTCTACCAGTATTTTCTTATAACAATTAATAGCACATTTGTGACTTCCTCCCAGCATCCCCACAGCTTGGAGCCCAGATATGAACCCAGATGGTCTGTGTGCTTGCAGTTACGAAAACAGGCTGGACAACCCACACCTGAGATCTGCAGACTGACAGCTTTCTAGCGTCTGGTTCTTAATTTTTCAGACTAGGTATCATGTCAACTAGAAACAGAGGTAAAAAGTGACAGAGAGGGGAAAGAAAGAGAAAACAATGTTCTGTGAAACTGATCATTTTTCAAGCATTTTTTAATGAAACATTGTCAAATACACAGACCTGCACACAGTAGTTTTAGTCACCAATTCAATCATATTTTTGCTAGGCATAGAAACTCTCAGACTTGTAGTTTTAGTGAATATTCTGATGCTTGGGATTGATTAAACTGACAACCAAAATTAGATCAGTCAGACCAAATATGTGCAGGTTTCTCCTTGAAGGGCAAATTAAAAAAAATTAACTATAGTGATCATTTTGTTTTAGAAGCAGTGATTCTCCATCCTTGCCCTTCATCTGGAACTACTTAGACTCCTGTACATTTGCTCAGCCCTGTCCTTGCCATCTGTTTCCGTAAGATCTGGGCAAACAGAGTCCAAGAGTAAATATGAAGGCAGTTCTTTCATACTGTCTTTTACACATTCAAATAACAAGTATTTAATCTTGGAAACCTAAGCAGCAATGTATAATAAGTGAAAAAGTGATATAGCACTTAAGTGATGGCTGCAACCTGCAGTTCACTCAGCACATTGGGACTTCATGGTAAAGTTGCAAGGGATTGAAAATATAATATATGTAAGAAGTAATGTCTTGTGTGAACAATTGATAAAGCTGGAAAAAAGACGTATTTGGGGCATACAATCTCTTCCTTACATCTAGGACTTTTCTGGACATTTTAATAACTAATCCCACACATTTTACCTTTATATTTATAAACAAAGAGCAGGAATACTGCTGAGCAAATCCATTTGTGAAGAGAACAAAATGTGAGAAACTACTGAAAGTGGGTAAGCAGGAGGCCTGTTTATCACTGAAAGCAGCATCTCAGAGCCAGAAAACTGAAAATACAAGAACGGGCTTGTGGCTTGTATAGCTACAGCTTTTTTGGCCATGAATAAAAATCTACCGTGTCCTGTAATTTCAGGTGAGAGAACACAAGCTAAAGATTACATGATGCAACTTTCCATGTTGGTCCTATTCACTCCTCACCTAAACTGACATTGATTTTGATTACAGTATTCCTGACCTATAGCAAGGAAAAGGAAACACCCTGCCATTGTTTTCCATACGCAGTGCAGTAGTCCGTATTTATCTGAGATAAAAATTTTAAGAGCACTTACTGAAATTCAGATACTTATGAAACTTAAAACTGATTTCCAAAACTTGATATCATGAAAATAATCAGTTGTTATACAAATATATTCTAGATATGCTCAAAGTTGGGAATGTTTTCTCACAAATTGGAAATATTGAACAATTAAATAATCAAATCTTCCAAAAATCAAATCTGTAACTTGCGTGGTCCTCAGTTTTATTAAACAATTGGGATCATCAAGAAGAATTCTCTCCCCTCCCTGGGAAAAGATGATGGTATTTAAAGAAATGCAATTTCCTCCACTGTTTCTGCTGCTGTGACAGCAGCAGAATTATTGATTTCTAATCTTCTAAAAACATTCCAATAAATTGTGGATTTCTGGCTAGAAACTTTAAATCCAAAACCAATAAATTTTTTTCCACATGTTGAAAGCACTGCTTTAGATATACAGAGCAATAAAAATATCTTTTAAAAATAGCAACAAAAATACTTTCAGTGCAAGCCAAAGTGATGCTGTACATTTACCTGCTTGCTGATGTTTTTCTAGACTCAAACCCAAAAATTAATCCAGGACAGACCATGCCAGGCTGAAGAAGGCTTTGAAAAGTCAGTGCTGAAATGTTTTTTGTTTATGTTTTCTAGCATTTCACCAGGTTGGACACTCTTCTTGAGTTCATTGACTTGCATCCAGAAATGTCATTAGCAAAAAAAGCTTAAGTGGATTCTTTCTAGGCCTGACTGACCACAGAGCCTGAGAAGAGGTTGCCTTTACTTCCTCTGCTACTGGCTTCAGCTAAAACCCCTCTGATGTCTCTGAAGACATAGGGACAAAACTTGCCTAAATTCAGACTGGGGAATATCTATTGATTTTAATAAAGTTTTGACAAGTCAACATCAAAGAGAACCTTCTCCTGTGTTCTCTGAACACTTGAATTGATGTTGTAAACTCCATCAATACTGACAAAATAAATAGCCTCTTAAAGTCCATTATAACCATTATGGCTACTTAAGATTAAAGGAATACGATAATATTTGTTTGTACAGCTAATCAGTGTTGCAATCCTTACTAATGTTTCCACAGTAGTTGCTGCATTGGAGTGTTAATCACAATTTCTCTGATTATCAGCAATTGTTTAAAAAATAAAAACATGAAGTAAACAAGATAAATATTCTTCCTTGTTAATCACACCAAAGATGAAAGGGGAAAAGAGTAATGGTCATCATTCCATTGAGTATTAATATTTGACTTAAATTTTTCAAGAGACTGCTTGAATGATGCTGTTTGTGCAGTCTTTTTCTGAAAACAAAACAAAACAAAAAAAACTTTTAAAATAGTGTAGGTTATTATCTTGAGCTGTAACACTTATAAATCACTTTTTGTCTTCAGAGCACTGAACCAGAGCACAGACCTTTGTTGATCACACCAGCAAAGGATCTGGTATTGTTCCATTTTTCTGTGATGGGCTAAACACATTTTGGAGGGCCTTGTTACTGCCTTTCCCACCAAACACAATAAGAATTTCAGGTAGCTGGATCTCATTGTGCTGTTTTGACAGGCAGGGAATCTGGTATAGGTAATTTTAAAAATGTGCCCAAGGTAGCAGAGGAAGTTGGTGGTAGCAGGACTACATCCCAGGAAATCCTGGTTCTGGTTCCAGGATGGTTGCCCTAGCCATTATCCTTCTCCACACTTCAGTAGTGTGACTGCTGCAGACAAATCATCATGTTCTTCCACATACCAGTCCTGGTGCTACAAAATACTTAATGCGTTATTAAGCAAAACATACTCCAAGCCTGTCATTGATTCAGGGCCTCCAGTCTTGCAAGCATTATATCATTCATCTTCCTTATAAGTGGAAAAAATTCCCGGACTCTATTTCCTCTCCATAGAAACTACAGAGAAGCTGAAGTAATTAATGAAAAGTACTGGTGTCATGTGGACAAGAACAGGGCATGCATTCAGCCCTTTCTTCAGCCATTCAGACTAATGGGAAATATGCTTCTGTGTGGACCATATGACTGGGTCCAAAGGCTGGATTTAATCTATTTGCAGCCCAATCATTTTCCCAAGGGAACTGTCAATTACCAGAGTGAGACAGAAAAGATGCTGATTACCTGGGCCAAACTCTGCTCTTGTTTGTGTCAGAACAATATCCCTGATTGCGCTTGCTTCTGTGTGACTGTGGGTTGACTTTGGCTCTGTCTCCTCAGTTCCCTGGGTTGTCTTTGAACCACAGGAACAGCACTTTGAGACAGCTACTTGGGCAATCGCTAATGGCAGGAAAATCCACAGTTCTTCAGACATTAAGGCATTGTAAATACTGAAAGAAAATAAATCTGTGTTGTATTTTTTTGGCATGCAATGCCTAAAGCCTTATCTCTCATTCTGTCAGGAACCAAGAACTATGTATACAGATGGTGCAATTTATTATGTTCTGTACTGTGACCAAGTGCTGAAATACCTTCAGGAAATCACCAGAAAGCCTGAAAAGCTTTGCTGTCTCTTGTGACTCCAGCTCACTAAAACTATAATTGAATGAGCACAATATATTAAGCCCTGTGTATTACACAGTAGGCTTACAGAAAAGGACGCCATCTTTTTCAGCATCATTACAGAAAATATCTTTGCTGTACAATTACTGCCTATACCTAAGATCATAATATCTCTGCCTCTCTTTATTCTGCTCTTATAAAACCACAAGACAGGGATTGACAAATAGATGCCTAGGTTCAATGACTCTACCTCCGCTCAGGTGTAACACCATTAAATTCCAGTGTGCTGCTCTCATTTGTAAAATGCTGCTGGGCCTGATAGTCCTGACATTTAAAACAGTGCCTGTCGGGGCTGAAATGAATGGACTTGAAATGAATGTAACAGTGGTATGGAAAAAGAATTTTAGCAGTGTATCTGTTCAGAGGTTAATGTATTTCCATTCCTGCTTCTCTGAGCAGATTTTTATGAAACTGATGATTAAACTTGGCTCAGTGAGTGCAAGAAATACAAAGAAAAACTAAAGTCAATATCCTCAAACTCATTCATCTCTGGATATGAAATATAAACCTTGGAACTAGTATTTTGTTCAAACCCATGTCCTTACTGCATTCGAAACACTGAAAACAGGATCCCTGTGTCATGGACCTAACAACAGATGTTTTACGGTCATCTGGATACCCACAAGGCCCAACTTTCAGAAAGAGCCAGCATTCACAGAGCAGCTGTTTTGGTTTTAGTGCTTCACTGGAAGCAAAACCATCTTCATCCTTCATCCTGTTTCCTTCCCGTGGGAAGCCGGACTGTGGTGCCTTGATATTGGGGAGGTGGTCTATCCACTGCCCTGTGAGCACTGTTACACATTTCCGCGTGTTTTGCTACAAACACAAATGCCATGAAGCGTCTTCCCTATTACATCCCAGAGACACGGGGCCGACCAAGCCCCATGTCCCGCCTGCCACAGGACAAGCCCTTGCACCACTCGTGAGGGAAGGGGTCAACACCAACAACCACCAACCCCAAAACCACCTGGCCGCAATTCGGGCGAGGCTCCTCCAGGACAGGGGCTCATCCCGCGCTTCCCCTTTGGGTCGGTCCCGCTCTGGGCTGCGGGGAGGGCGCGGCGCTCCCCGGCTCCCGCAGGTCCCCGAGCCACCGGGGCCGCCCCGCCGGCAGGAGCCCGGGCGGGAGGGAGAGACGAGGGGAGCCTTGCGCGGAAGGGACTGCCTCGATGGGCTTGAAAAATCACTGCAGCAGCGGCGGCGGGCTGGGGGGAGATGCAATGCCCGGGCTGCGCGGCCGCGCCGCTCTCCCCGCCTCTCCCCTCCGGCTCCGACCCCGGCCCCGGCGCTGACCCTGCCTCTTTTCTTCCGCGCCCGGCTCCAAACTTTTTCCGCCGCCCGCTCTCCTCCCGTGTGTGAGGGAGCCCCCAGCTCAGCGGTGAGCGGCGGCCGGGAAGCCCCCAGCCCGGAGAGGCTGCCGGCGGCGACAGCCGGAGTATCCCGGGGAGGGGAAGCCGCCGGGGCGGGCGGGGAGGGAGGCGGGCAGGGCGGGGGTGGAGGCGCGTCTCCCTGCTGAGGGAGCCGGGACTTGCAGGGCTCTGGGTTTTCCCGACCACTCTTTCCCCTCCCCACCCGCCCATCTCCCTGCCTCCCTCCCCCCCTCCTTCCCTCCCGCCTTCCCTCCCTCCCCTCCAGAATTAAAGTTGGGACAGTCGCGCTCCGGGGATGGGTGCGAGCCAACGCCTCTGCTGCCGGCTCGCTCTGCTCCCTCCCCAGGTCTCCCGGAGCCCGCGCCCCCGCCCGCCCGCCCCGGAGGGATGCTGCTCCGGCAGCTGCTGGGGCTGCTCCGCTACTGCTGGCCCTCCCTGCTGCTGCACTGTGCCCTCCACCCGCTCTGGGGGTCCCTCCAGGTAGGGCGGCCCGAGCCCGCTCGCAGCGGCGGGGCGCTGGGGGCGGCGGGGCCTGGGCGGGGGAAAAGCGGGGGCAAAGCGGGGGCAAAGCGGGCAGAGCCCCTCCGGCACCCCCGGCACTGCGGGGAGGAGGCCGTGGCGGGGCGGTGGTCGCGCAGGCAGCCCCCGAGCCGGGAGAGCTGTTGCTGTCCCCGGCGAGGGCCCCCCTCGCTGGGTGTGCGGGACGGGCGGCCGGCGCCAGCCCCGGAGCGCTGAACTCGGTCCGAGCGTGTTCGGTCCCGGCAGGATGGAGTTGACTTTCTTCGGCGCGCCGGCGGTCGGAGGGTTGGGAAGCGCATTTTGCTGTAGGTGGCAAGATGCACGGAAAGAGGCAGCGGCGGAGCGGAGCCCCGGCGGTCATGCCTTGCCGTGGGTTTTCGGTGTTGATTGCGAATTGAATTGAGGATTTTCTGGGTAAAGGGCTGAATCAGCTTTTGCCAACTCCGACGCTGTGGTGTTGTGTGACCTTGATTGTAATGTGGGTGGCCAGCAAGAGAGACTGGGAGAATTGGTATACAATGAGGGAGAGCGCCCATCCAGTTTGGAGAATCAGAACAGCAGCAAAGCTCAACTCAAATGCGTCACTTCGATATTTTAAAGTTTATTTATAATATATGTCTTCAGAGAAGTGATTGATGAGCCAGCCAAGTGCCGTTCAAGAACAAACCAATTACAGTTTCTTTCTTGGAAAAACAAAGTGGAGACTCCACATCTTTTACTCCCTGATCTAAACTTAGTGACTCCCAAGAGACTAAAGAGAGATGTTGTTTGTTTTAGCATCTTGTCTCTTGCCATGAATGACAAAGAGGATTTGTGCTCCTTATGGATTAAAATGAACAGAAATACAACAAAAACAACCTCCTTTAA
Source organism: Monarcha castaneiventris obscurior (assembly GCA_026261815.1). NCBI lineage: Eukaryota > Metazoa > Chordata > Aves > Passeriformes > Monarchidae > Monarcha > Monarcha castaneiventris. The sequence continues at coordinate 15,376,048 of JAMPIT010000894.1, forward strand.
ACCAATGTCCCTGTCATAAAAATTTCTGCCAGCTCTCCCTTCCTGCTGTCCTCCACAAGTATTCAGGTAGCTAATCCTAAATTAAACTATAAGTGCATTTTTCAGGGAAGTGCAGTTGGGTGAAAAGAGATGCCTCCTGCAGCCTCTCTCCTATCAGTCAATTGAGCGGACAAAAAAAAAAAACCTTGGATAAACATCTTTCTGGCAAACTATTCACATGATCTAAAGCAATTTTTTGAAAATAATTACATTTATAGAAATTGAAACAGGCTCTGAGAAATACAAAAGCCAAGGAGTCCACCAGCCTTTCCTTGCAATAATTTGGAATTTGGATGCGTGTTCTGTTCATCAACTGTGCTTGTGCTATTGCTTGCTGGTCTGTTGAAGAGCAAGCAATAAACATGCCCATACTCAAGCTTTTTTCAGTTTTCCCAAAACTAGGCTATGTCCAGGGCTCCCATCAGCAGGTTCCAATGGGAAGGGCAGGTATGGAATGCTCACTGGCATGCCAGCCTTCCATCCTTCCTGTGACTGAAACTCCTTCATCGTTGAACCCCTCCCATGATTCCCTTCCCCATGTTGAGTCATAATCCTTGCTCTTATCTTCAGTCTCACAAACCATTCTCTCCTTTACTAAATTTGTAATGTTGCGTTGGCTTCCCTGCCCTGCTCCATCTATAGCAGCAGTCATGTTTTCTCCCATCTTCCAGCTCCTCTTCACTCATTTGTCCCCACAATGACTTAGCGTGGCATAGCCTTCCCTCCCACCTCTGCATTCCCTCCTTAGGGCCTGCCTTGAGACTCTTAAGAGAATCAGTCAGATGCTAATCAAAGGAGAAGCATTTATCTTACTAAAAGCAAAACCAAGACAAAACCCACAATCTTTTCTTATTAGTGTGGTAGCCAGTTCTGTGACAAGAAGGAAGGGATGATTCTGTCAGAGGCTTTTGACATCATTTTAAAAAGAGCGGAAAGGGTCATGATAAATAACAGGGTCACGTTTTTCTGGTTTTGTAAACATGGATCTGGATTAACTCTGATGTGAATTGCACAGAGCTGTCCTGGGATTTGTGCAGTGGTGTAGAGATCTCATCTCATCTCATCTCTGTAGACTGCTTCCAAGAGACAAAGCTCTTGCCACATCAGCAGGCTTTTAGAGGTCTCTGTGTCTTTTCAGTCAACTGCACTTTTCTTTTAAAGCTTTTCTCCTTTTACCTGATTAAAAAAGTCACAAGAAGGCCACCCTCCAGGGACTGTATTAATCCTCTTTTCCTATCCCACTCTGTGGAACGTACTTGTGGACTGCTGCAACCCCATGGGACTCTACTGAAATACTAAACAGTTCCACATGCAGATTTATTCTTCCACTGTATGCAATGCAGGACTAGGATCAGTTTCTAAAAGAAATCTTGGATTAAAGAGAAATATGCCACAGGCACAAACTTTGACAGAGACTGAAAAAGGAAACCACCAGTTACCACTTTCTGGTTTTTCTTCCCTGGGTATTTGTGGATCAGATTTTTATTTCCTCAAGTATTTTAAAGCATTTGTTCTTTTTTGCAAAACATGTTCACATCAAATGCACAAATCCATAAAGTCAACTCTACATATTTTCAGAGCAGGGAAAAAATTCATCAGCTTGAAGTCCAGGCAGCATATGTCCAGACTGGCCAACTGCTCATTGTGTTAAGACAGCCTCATGCCAAACAAGCAAAAGTTTCAGATAGGCCAAGAAAAGGTGTTCATGGCACCTCCAGCAGCTGGAGGAATGGCTGGAAGAGATAGGGAGCAAGCCCTGTGGATCTGTCTCCAAAGGTGATCCCTTGCCAAGGCAACCTCTGTGCCACAAACTGCCTGGCAGCCTGGTGAGTTTCTAGTTACACCTTACCTGTGAAGGTCTTCCAGAGCCGTTCTGGGGTGACAGAAGAGTCCAGCAGAACAAATAAGCAGTGAAGTTTGAGGCCAGGTTCATTTGGATGAGCTGGCCATAGAAAGGCGTGGCTCTTTCAAAATGCATTTCTTTTCCAGCCACATGCTGTAAAGGCAGCTTACCTTGAATTGCAGACAGTAAGAAAGAAACGTGGAGTATTATTTCATCATCTTCTGCCAGAGCAAGATTGTTCCCTAAAGCATATTTTCTAGTGATTTTTTCTGCTTACCTTTAGAAGACACAAGTAATAGCCTTCATTTCTTTCATAAGAAGACTAACAGACATCAACAGGAAGATTTTTTTCCTTGAAAAGGAGCCAAATGCCTTTCTTTTTTCCCTGATACTATCTTGCTACTGTTACCTGCTGCTTTATATTACTGTTACTATTCTATCTTCTTGCTACAGTCCTTGACTATTTCTCTCTTCCTTGAGGCCCTCAACCTCGATTTGGGTCTTTCCTTTTCCTGGCAGATTTCAACCAACTTAAAATATCTTTGTTTTTAAAACTAAACCTTTAAGACAAACCCTGTCGAGGTAATATTTATGTTCCTGCTTCTATTTTCTAACAGCCACACATTTTACCCAGTGACAGGAGAAGGGAAACAAATGGGTGATAAAGCCCATACTTTTAAATGTCAGTTCTTTCCTGACTATTTAAAAATGATAATGGGAAATTTTTATAGAGGTTCAGGCTAAAGTATTGAGAAATAAAGCAACTTTTCTTTTTTCTTTCTTTTTTTTTTTCCCCTAAAATAGTGTTTTTAAAGTAGACAGGAGCAGGAGCAGCAAGTGACTGGTCACGTATGGGGTTAATCTTGTCTGCAAAGTAATTGAGAAAATTATCCACTATTTTCTGAGGCCACTATTACCAGCCTAAGGTAGGAGAGCCTTCAGGGATTTAAAAACAGTCAATAGCTCTAAAAAAGGACAGAGCAAGCCTTTGGTTCTGGTTGATATTAAGTTAGAGCAATAAGTCAATGTAGCTTTGCTATACCAGCACTGTCTTCAGACTTACATATGCAGAGCTGCTTCTGGTCTGCAAACAAAGCTGGCTCCAAGTCTGCTCAGTACTATTCTTCCCCGTGTCCATCCTCTTCCGTCACACTGCCTCCTGCAAGACTGTAGTGAGCTCACAGGATTCAATAACCAAGGGCCTAGGCAGGGGACAGTACTTGTAGCTAGGAGTTAATAGTTGCTTCCTAATCAGTTGCTGAGACCAGTGGAGAGGTGTTGCCCTCCTCCTTCGGCCAGCACAGTAAATCTTGTCACACCTGTTGAACAAGGAGGTACCCCAGGTGTGCCCCCGACACTGCATGGGAAGGACACTTCTCTCACAGGGCTCTCCTTGGGAGCGTGCCTGGACCCCAGCCCCTCATGTGAGCAGTGTTGGAAGAGCTGAAACAGCATGGAGGATATTCTGCTGCCTGGGATCCCTTACTTTAAAACAAATAAACCTTCTTAGCAGACAGATTTATTACCAGTCATGAGGGATTACGCAGCCAAGTCACTTTGATTCATTAGAGTGTTCAGAGAGTTTGTGTAAGTTCCTGGAAGCTGTCTGGGATGGTCTTTAACCATCCTCTTACTGTTACCTGATGGTGAAGGGGAAAGTTGGAAAGCACTTGTGCTGAATTTGTTTTTCCCTATGTTTGGTAATAGATTTAGACAAGCTGTTTAAAGAACTGAGCCTTCTGCCTTATGCTGTGCTGAGCTGTCCTTCCAACTCAGCTACACGTAGCCTTTTCTATTCTTTTCTCCCTCCCTATAATATTTAATCAACAAAGCCCTACCTCCATTTCCCTGAGGCCAGAGTAATGCGTCTTTCTGCATTTAGAAACCTCCTACGCATGTGAACACGTCCTTTGTGCAGTGATGTTGTTTTAATTAGCCATGTCTCTCTTTTTGGCCAGAAATATATGAAATGACTGTGTACAGCTTTCCTGCAGCCAAGAGGCAGTGCAGCCCCCTTGGTGCCCAGCTGTGGGTAGGGAGAGGCATGCTGGCTGTGCTGGGGGCCAGGCTTGAAAGAGGAGAGGAGAAAGACTGGGTGCTCGGAGCTGGCAGGGGAAGGGAAGCAAAGCTTGGGCAGGAGAGAGAAGTGGGGAGAAGGCAACCCTGGGTGACCCTGGCAGAGAGGCAGAAGAAGCCTGCCTAAAACAGATCAGGAAGCATGGCATGAGACATCCTCTTTGTAATGACCAACATGTTGTGGAAAAAAGCTCATTAAAGAAGGTGATGTTAGGCCAAAACTATTAGGACAATAACCCACCTGAGACCAAACTGTACAAGACAATATGCTAGCATAACTGTCCTTAGCTTCAGCAGGACACAAGTCTGTCCCAGGCGGTCTCCTAATACTTACATTCAAAGTGCTTGTTAGATAACATGCTTATTAATCTTTCAGGATTTGCTTTGTCTCTTCAAAATTGTATCCAGTATAAGTCATTCAAAAAGAGCTGGCTTAGAGACCTCTGACGTTAACACGTCTCAGAAGCTTCTGTGATGCTCAGCAAATTTCCTTTTCACTGGGGACTGACTCCATTTTGTAGCATTATATTCTACTGAATTTTGGTGAATATTCCTTGAATCCCTTGTTATGTAAATACTACTCATGATAAGAAAAACATGTTGTTAATAAATGGTCCTTGTCATGACTAGATCAAGATACTGAATATATCATATACTAGTACTGGCTAAATCATTGTCCCTGGCTAAGTGATGCTTATACTTGGGTTCTGCAGTGCCTCATCTTCACTTTTATTATTAGCCAACACTGCAGAGGCTACAAAGTGGCATTTCCATTTTAACCATGTTATTGCTGTGGTCCACAGATGATTAAATGCGGGTAGCCTCTCCTCTTGGCAGGAAGTGAGACACCCTGTGAAATGCTCTCTGAACTACCAAGTGAGGCTGGCAAAGCAGAGGAGAGATGTCCTCTGGCTTTCAGTTCTGCCATAAGGAAAATGAACATAATCCTGACCCTAACTGTCTTGTAATTTTTATTAGCTCTCTTTGGCTTGCAGCAATGACCCTGTGAATAATGCATGCTGCTAGATGGCTTTCCTAAGGAAAGAAGGCTTATGCAATCATATTGTCTGCCACTGCCTGCCTTCTCCTTACCCCATAATAACTCAAAAAACAGCTGGCCAATTTCAACCAAGTTTGACAGAGGGAAAGAGATCTTGAAGATATTGTGTTAAATAAAAAAAATTTAAAATGGGGACCACATAGGGAAGAGACATCTTAGGAACATTAGCTCAGTCCTCACTACAGATCTGAGGTGCCACTCAGGTACTCAAGTCTAAGAAACACATTCATCAGTTTTTACTGTTCTGCTGCTCATGCAATTACTTGTTTCTTCACAGATCACTCAGGGTGAGCCCCAGAAGTCATGCTCCAAGCCTGTAGCAGAGAAATTTACAGAGAGCTGCCAGGAAATTTGCCAGTGCAGGCCACCTCCACTGTTACCACCACCTCCTCCACCTCCACCGCCCCCGAGGTTGCTAGCGGTGCCAAGTAAGTAGCTACTGGTACAGTTGTGGTGTGCTGAAGGAGGACAAAGCGACGGGGACACCTGGACAGACAGGAGAAAGGATGTGGGAAAGGGCACAGCTAGCTCATTTGTCATTTTCCACTTAGCAAATGGAAGAAGAAATGTTCTCAGTAGAGATGGAGATCTGTTTTCTGATCAATGAATAATTCTTGGCTTTTGGAGGAAAGCCAGAGAAATTCCCTCCTTCCGTTGTGTTATATATGATTCTCTGGCTTTAAATGGTTCCCTAATCCCCTAGCCCTGGGAAATGCTTTCCTACGGAGACATAGTGCTGTGCTCCCCCTTGAGTTGCATGACCTCCTTTTTTGCCAGGTGTGCAGCTTGAAGGTCTGGGTGCTCCAAGGCAAATTAATTCATAAGCAGACAAAAATCCAAACACTCTGTCTAGACCATTCAGTACGTTTGACTGTTGTCAAGACACTGGAGCACTACAGTTTACCATAGCAGTGAGTCAGGCTCACTGGTTTTAAATTGCTTACAACTGTTACAAAAATAGGAGGCATGTCAGGAGTCAGTGGCAAGTGAGAAGTTTTCCCACTAATGCACATACAGGGTAAGACTCATCTATTTCTCTTCATACAAATCAGTGTGCCCAAGCCTTACCCAGTGCATCCGAGCTCCTCCTAATTTCCAGCCATGCAGCCCCATGCCCAGCACACCTGGTGCCTTCAGTTCCTGCTGGCTAGCTCTGCAGCTGCTTTCCATGTCAGTATTCCTGTGATCCCTGACATACAGATAATTTCCGGGGGGTGATAGCTGTCCCCGTGGTCCCTGCACAGTGGGACAGAGCTTCCCAGTTCTGTATGCACCCAGTGGGTTCAGGGACACAGACTGGGTCCCGGGTGTTTGGTATTCCAGTAAATCTCCTTAATGCTTATGCATTTTCATAAATTCATCTTTCCTTATAAGGCTGCCTATTAATTCTTCTCCCTGCTTATATAAACTCTCATGGGAGCAGTGTTGCAAAGTGTATCCAGTATCCTCAGCACTTCCCCCAAGGAAAAATAAATCATTAGGTATCATCATCTGGCTGTTTGTCTTTATCAGCGCCATCTCCAGATGTGCAGAAGACATGAAGAAGGCTTCTGTGCAGCTTTTAGTCAGGCAGAGGACAGGCAGAATTTTTCAGTGTCTTTTCTGCCAGGAGCATGCTTTGTACTTGTGCTACACTGCAGAAAATTAAGGCAAAGGCAGAGAAAAACCAACAGTGAAACACTTGGGAAAGGAAGTACAAAGACAGCTGGGAAAGCAGAGAGGGATGGTTTTTATAGCAGGAAAAATCTCTTTCAACCTTCTGGAAAATGTCATGGATGGTAATATTGAAAATTACCTTGATCTTTGTATCACAGCCAGAAAATAAAGTACTTTGTCACTCTCCTTTCTTGTGTCTGGGGTACCCTGTTGCCCTGAGGGGGCTGAGATGTGGCATAGTGTTGTCACAGGGACCAGCCCTGCTGGCCAGCTGCACTGAGAAGGGAGCACCGCTGCCAGGCTGCTTCCTCTCCATCAGACAGCTGCTCTGAGTGCATGGATTTGTCCCCTATCAAGTGGGAAGGAAATCATGTCAGAAAAAAAGAAGTCTGTCACACACTGCAAAAAGAAGAGCAAGAAATCAAATGGGCCTGTGACTAGGATAGCCTGATGCTTTCTCAGGCTGGATTGCCAGGTGCTAACACAGTTCCAAAAATGAGCTATATAAATCCAGATGACTAATATTTAAGCAAGTGACTTCATTTCAAATACAATGAAAAAAGAGATTACACATTTCTTTTACTGGTAAGCTTTAGAGTAGCAATCAAGTGTATCATCTTGAAAGATGCTTTCATTATCATTAGCTGTCTAGGTGCTGTGATTTAGTCCATGTGTACAGCAATCCCCTTCCTTGGGAGAAAGAACAAGCCTTGTGGTTAAATATTGATGTTACAGAGACTGCTTTTAAATGGTGTTCAGAGGAGAGGGAAGTAAAGAGCCAAAAGCTATTGTGAAGTGGTTGATGCTAGATTTGCACTTTGCACTTTCTAAGTGAATAAAGTTTAGTACTGGAAAGACCTCTGCAAAAAACCAGCAGCCCAGGAGCTGCAAGATTTTTACCTTTACAAGGTACAGTGTCTGTGCCATGAGGTACTACATAAAGATGCTGGAATTGCATCCAGGGCATTGTCAGCCACAAAAGGCTGCAGTCTACTAGGAGCTGTCCTTAAAAGCTCTCTCTGCAATCAAACTGAATATTGGTGGAGATTTAGATCAACTCTAAAGCAGCTACCATGGTTTGGGCTGGGTGATTAAAGCCAATAGATGCAAAAATCCTGTCTATCCTGTCACTACAGACACTGACAGTTCAGTTATCTGCTGTGTGAAGCATCTCACGCTCTTTGATGTGGCCTCCAGCTGCTGCTGAGAAAAAGCATGGAACCTTCTATGTGTCCTGTTAGTCCCACCTGATTGTTTTACAAACCCTGCTTGGTTGTATGGGATGGCACTGCATAACTGTTTGTGAGCAGCTAAATCACTGCCTGAAAGGCTTTTGTTGTGCTTGAGGACTTTTAGGAACAATTACAGTACATTTAGTGTCTCTTTAGACATTTCAATATTGACAGGTTGATCCAGCAACAAATCTTTAGCTCTGCTTCCTGCAGATAGATTTATACAAAATCTGTGAAATGCAGAGAATCCTGGAATTCACATATAATAGCTGGCAAATGCTGTGTTTACTCTGAGGGGAAATAACCTAATTCCCTCTGCAGAAAATGAGTAGAATCACACACAGCTTAGCAGGCAGTCTAAAACCACAAGAAGTGTTGGGAGCACCAGCTTTCCATGGTTTAGGAGACACTTCCCTGTTACAGTTGTGTATTTACATCAAGAATGTGTGGGGAGTGTTTCAGCACACCCTGAGGAGGCACTGAATAAATGAATGATACTATATGGATATGGAAAATTTAATAGACTGCTTTTGTCCTCCTTCAGGGATGACCCCAGGTCTCCTTTCCCCACGTTTCTAACTCCTTCATACAGACCACTGGTGTTTCTGGTGCCCCATCCAACTGCTGCTCTTGCCTCCAGTGCTTCCACTCTGCAGCTGATTCCATCATGGCAGCATAACCCTGTGCTCCTGGGAATCCTTCCACCTTACAGTATCTAGATGAAGACCACCATCAGCCATGCTGCTTCCTGTGCATCCTGGTTCTCTCAGAATTGCTGGTTTACCCTTCTCTTTTTCTGCAAAATGGGACACATGGAGTATTTAAGTTTTGACTTTCCTGAGCTTCATTTCAGATGCAGTTTTTTGTCATCCCATTGAGATACTGCTGTCTGGTTTGGTACTGATGTGTACCTTACTGAGGGGCTCCAAGGAGAGGGGCTCCAGCCCATGTTAGAGGTAACTAGGATGGTGGGGGCTGTGTGATGAAGTGGTGAGGACTGTCCCGGAGCCCATGGCAGCTCCTCCAGACAGTTTGGCATGTTGATGTTTCCGGAGTAACTCCCCTTATGCAAGCAGCAGCCTGCTCTTTAACCCATGCCTAGAAAACTGCTCATTGATGAAGTGAAAGGAAAGCTCATGAGGCTCTAAGGGGCCTAAGGCCAACTAAACTTAGATGCTGACAGCAAAGGAAGAAGGAACTTTCAATGAAATTGAGTGTGTTCCCTAGATATGGCTGTAATGGCCTGAAGGCAATAGAGATGCTCAGAACCTGGCCTTTAATTAACTATGTCTTTTTCTCTCGATCTGCTTTCTTCCTTGTCTCTGGATTTCAGCCAAGACTGAGACAAGGTGGATGGAATACTTGTTTAGGCAGCATTTCTAACCCAGCTTCACAGACCCGTGAGATTAAGCTAGTTCAAATTATGTTGACCCTTAAAAATCTGAAAAACTGCTGTTGTCAACCCTTAAATACTCTGTGAGCATGCAGGTTTCTCCAGGGGCATTGCAAAGAAGAAAGAGCTTTGTCTGGAAGTAAAAGCCAGGCTTTCAAACCAGGAAAGGGGGAAGGGGTTAGAGTAGATGTACACTGTAGTCAGTATCAGTTTTAATCTGTGTAAGGTCTTAGGAAAAAAACAATTCAGAAGTGATTTCTTTAAAATGGTATGAGGAAGATGAAGGATGTTCTTGCATGTACTCCTCACTTGCTGGTGAGCAGCATTTGCTGTCTCTGCTCTACCCTTCTCCCATATTGGGTGAGGAGTCCATGGTATTGCCATCTGCTCTCTGGATGATTGAAGTGTTCAGTCAAACATTGCTTCAGTCAAAATTTAGAGGAGGAAACTTAAACTGAGTCTGGATACATGAACCAGTCTCTAACATTTGGATGCTTGCACACAGGTACACAGTGAAGTCTTTACAGCTCCTGACCTTAGTGGAAGTTTGCCCTGAGCTGTCAGTTGAGATCAAGCACGATCATGTCAGTGCAAAGCCAAAGTGAATGACCACTGCAGAGGACTCTAATCTCCATGTAGTAATTGTATCATTTTGTTTTTCAAGGTGAAATCTTTATCTTTGGAGACAGAGCATCTAATTAACTAATTATTTGGACTGGTGAAAATGCCAAAATAAAAATGACTGACTACAAGAAGGGTGAAACCTTTTGGCAACAACTTTATCTCAGCTGTACAGCTTAATTTCAGAAAGCATGCAGGGTCCCTTCAGTGGAAGTAGGAAAGCTAAGGACATTCAGATTTTTTGGGACAGATCATAGATTCATGGAATGGTTCAAGTTAAAAGGGACCTTAAAGATCATCTAGTTCCACCCCTTGCCATGGGCAGGGATACCTTCCCCTAGACCAGGTTCCTCAAAGCCCCACCCAAACTGGCCTTGAACACTTTCAGGGATGGGGAATCCACAGTTTCCCTGGGCAGCTTGTTCCACTGGCTCACCACCCACACACTAAAGAATTTCTTCCTAATATCTAATCTAAGTTTGTGCTCTTTCAGTTTAAATCCATTACCCCTTGTCCTCAGCCATACATGCCCTTGTAAAATGTCCCTCTCCAGCTTTCTTGTAGGCTCCCTTCAGGTACTGAATGGTGCTATAATGTCTCCCTGGAGTTTTCTTCAACTCTCTCAGCCTGTCTCATAGAAGAGATGGTCCAGCCCTCTGATCATCTTCATGTCCCCTCTGGACTCACTCCAAGAGGTCCCCACCCTCCTTATATTGGGCTCAGAGCTGATCACAGAACTGCAGATGGGGTCTCCTGAGAGTGGAGTAGAGGGGAGACTCCCCTCCTTCAGCCTGCTGGTCATGCTTTTGTTGATGCACCCAGGATACACTTGGCTTTCTGGGCTGTGAGCACACATTGCTGGGTCATGTCAAGCTTCTTGTCCACCAGCACCCCTAAGTCTTTCACCTCAGGGCTGCTCTGATTTTGTTTGTACTTGGGATGGCCCTGACATGGGTGCAGGACCTTGTTGAACTTCACAAGGTTTGCACTGGCCCACTGCTCAAACCTGTCAAGGTCCCTCTGGGTGGCATCCATTCCCTCCAACGTGTTGACTGCATGGCACATTTTGGTGTCGTCAGCAAACTTGCTGAGGATGTGCTTGATCCCACTGTCCATGTTGCTGACACAGATGTCAAACAGCACCAGTCCTAATACCAGCCCCTGAGGAATGCCACTCATCTCTGGACTGTTACAATGTGTGTATATTAGGCAGGAATCTGAAGAACAGGAATAGTCTGGAACGTCTTAAACTTTGCGTGGGTTTTCAAGTAACAAAAACTTTTCAGATTTGTCTTGCTAATTTTTAAAATAGCTTTTCATAGCAAGATCTTGTTATAGAAATAAACGTTGTGTAGCTCTAGGACATAAAATAATAAGAAATGGCTTTTCCTTAGGATTTTCTAGGTCCTAAATCCTGGTGTAGGATGCACAGGTGATCCACTGTGGATTCAAAGAATGAGTTTGAACCTCATGCTGAATACTGTCTCTACGTAGCTATTCCAGCAGGAAAGCTGAGCCTGGTCCCAATGCTCACCAATACATTTCTTGTACTTGGATGCTGATGTGTTTGGCTGCTCAATGCCTAAAGGACTTTTGTCATTGGCAGACATCTGACTGTTCTCCAGGAGCTGAGGGGAAGTTGTGATTGCAAAATGAATTGAAATCCTCCTGGAGGCCACAATGTGTCTTCAAATATGACATGCCTGATAATCAGCTCGGGTCAGTCTGATTGTCGGGTAGGCTGCTGCAGTAGGAGTTGAGCGTCTCGGACAGCTCTGACTTTAGGTTTCCCTTTGGTTAGGCATTTCATCTTGTGAGGGCTTTCTATCTTTACTAGCAGCCACTGCAAAGCCGCTGGCCCTAAGGTCTCAGCTGGCAGGACCAGCCTTCACCTACTGCCCTTCTGCCTGAAAAGACTTGTTCAGAGTAGTTTTGAGATATTTGGACATATTTGAGGAATCTTGGGTGGATTTCTCCCAAGTGATGCCCAAAAGAATTGTTAGCAAACAGGTAGGGCTGGGTTTGTTTTACAATATGGGGAAGACATTTCCCTCCATACTGCATACGACATAGTGACTACCAAAACTGAACAGCAGAGTAGCCCCAAAATGGCAGGGCACACATTGTCTCCTGCATGAAGATAAACGCAGCAGAGACTGCTACTGTGAGAGCAAGTCTGGTCTAGACAGTGACTTTTTTAAATGCAAACAGAATGCTGAAACAGGGAAGCCCTTCTAGTTTTGGTAACACAGCTGTCATACTGTGAATTGCAGTCTTGTGTGAGAGCATTGTTCATAATTTACAAAGCAAAACCAAAATTCAATTCTTTTCATCTCCCACATACATTTTTGTGTTACTGGAGGAATGTGACTCTCAGAACCAGCTGTAGGATTTTAAGGCTTTCAAATCTAAACTGAACTCCAACCCCGCAGCCTGGAGCCATGGATGATGGCAGAAGTAGAGTCTAGTCCAGGTCCCCATCGTGTTGTTTTTGCATCACAGACACTACCTTCTCTCTTAACACAGTGAACCCAATCATTAAGTATCCAAGATTAAAATAAGCAGAATTCACCCATCTAAATCAGAAATGCAGTGATAGGATTTTCTGCCTCAAACTGCAGGCACTCTGATTTTATCACCAAAGACATAAAGACCAAAATCCTTCTATTTTTTTTCCATTTAGCACAGTTATTTCTGGGGTAGGAATAAAAGTTACAAGTCCTCACCTCTCAGTCAAAATAAGAAAATTATTTATGGAAGGAGATTTCTTAAGCAGCAATCAAATACAAAATTTGATATAGTTTGAGCATCTAAGATGTTATATTAAGTCTGAAGAGCTGGATTAGTGACTAGAAAGCAGGTAAGACTGGAAAGGTTCATGCTAATACTTTCTTGATAGGATTCTGGTGTCACTCTTTCACCTAACATCTCCTCATACTGAGCTGTTGTAAAATCTCTGTCTTTCTGTTTGAAACACTGGTGAGCTCAGATGGTCAATCACAGCTTCTAGTGCCTTCCCATTTCAGAGTTTTTCATTACAATAAATTCTGAAATATTTTGTCAAGTCTAATTGTTATTTAGTCCCCTGCTCTGGGACCTTGCATATTTGTTTTGAATTTTTCATACAGTAATAAATCTATATAATGGAAAAATCCTCTCTCGTGAAAATCCATTTTGAAGTATTTAAAAGTAAGAGCCTCAGGCCAGATTTTGCAGTGCAGGAATCAGTGGGAGTTCTGTTGTCTATAGATTAAAAACATTGTCTAATTTTTTAAAAAGAACCATCACATATTAAACTGGTTCTGCAATAGAATAGTCCTTTCTACTCTGAGATGCATACTCCAACAGCTTGATTTTTTTTTTGTTTTAAGCAGAAGGAGTTGGCTAAGCTGAAGGCATTAATTCCTTCTGTGGATGGCAGTCCATTTGTACATGCCTACCATTTCACTGATTAAGAAGATAACAAATCTTCAGTGAAGTTACTGATGAGTCAGAGGCTGCTGATTTACAAGTAATTGCAGGTTCACCTGCTCCTGGCAGAAGGAGTTGCGCCTCATCTTGACAAGTCAGAAGTAAATGCTTGATTGGCACAAGCTGTTCCAGCAGGGAGGGCTAAGCAGCTGACCTCAGAATATGTTCTTGTAAGGGTTTTGTGCATTGTATTGTTGTGAACATGATGTAAAGGTGTTGCCCTTCTTGTGTAGTTGCAACTTAAGGGTAATATTTAAGTCAATGCAGCAGGTCAAGGAAGCAGTAGTCTGGAAATTTGGGATATTAACCCAAAGTAAGGACATAGTGTACATTAATATAGCATGAATATAACCTAAAAACTGATGCTGCTGCCTAAATCTCTCATTAATAATTATGCAAGTTAATTTAACCCTTCCACTAGTAAATCATAGTGCATTATAACTACATAAATATAGCAGCAAATTGCCATTCCCTAATGGCTATTTAAATGAATTATTTTATAATTTTGAAGTGTCTTTTAAATGAAGCTGGTATTTCATCAGTTCATTGGTTAGAAATATTTTTAGACAAAGATCTGTTCCTTGACAACTGCTGCTATTAAACTGGACTTTTACCAATCGTGCAGATTCTCTTGAATCATCCCTGGATATTTTCCTTTCCTTCTGGAAGCGATGCATATTCTTATTTCATAGCCACGATCAAAGGAAATGACTGTCAGTGGAGCACAGGGAGGGTTTGGTTTAACCTTGTGTCAGTCTGGCAAGGTGCAGGTGCTCTGCCTCAGCTTTTCAGGGCATCATTGTACATGGGGGCTGCCACTGCTGGACGTTCAGCAGGGAGTCATGATCTGTGTAAAGCCTGGGGGCAGTGCAGACAGCAACCTGTAACCAATCTGCTTGCAGTTGTGACTGTAAAATAAGCTGTGCCTTGTCTTTTAGCTTTCCAGGAGTTCCAAATATACTGAGTGGTGATTGAGGACTTCACATAAGGCGTTTGGCATGGTGAAATGCCTCAATCTGTTAATGTGATGTAATTGCCTTTTTAAGTGTTCTGTATTTTATGGAAGCTGCATGAAAAATTATTAGTTGATAAATGTAATTTTACTTATATTAGAATTAAATTTACACCTGGTTTGGAAGGCCATTCACATTTCAGTTCCATTTTACTCTGGGTGGGTCATCAATTTAATTTCCCTTAAGTTGAATCTGAATACAATTTGGAAAAGGAACTTAAAAGAACTAGGAATGGGAATTATTAATTGATCTCCTCAGGGTCATTTTTAAGTGATCACTGTAGCCCTTAATTCCAGCAATAACTGAATTGTTGGAGTGATACAAGGAATAAAAAACCACATAATATCAAGCAGGAGGATTATGTTTATATAGATGCCATACATCAATAGAAGTATCAGCTACTAGTCATCTGGCTGTTCCCTAAAACTTACACATATGACTTGCAATATGGCTTTCCTTGTAAAGTGAACTCTTTAGAGCCATCTGCACTTACCAGTCTAAAATGTATGTCTATCATAGTCACTCTCTTCATATAGTGGAGTGCCCAACAGGCAAACCATTGATTTTTCAGAGATGGACACAAACCAGTACCTTAGAAGCTGTCCTGTTAACACATTAGGAAAATAATGCAGAGTATTTCCAAGTCTTCCACAATCTGTTTTAGGAAATTCAGTCTGCAGCTGATTTTGTCTCAGACTTGCCTGAAGGCACTAATTTTGAGAAAGTGTCAGCACTAAGATGTGAGACTTGTCCAATCTTTGCTATTACCTAGAGGTTCCTAAGCTCTTAAAAAAGCTGTTAAGGATCTACAAGATCATGTCTTAATACCAGTAGCACAGAATTTTATTCACTTTGCTTAGCTTGTGACTGATGGCACCACTCATGTGAATACTGTTGAACTCTTAAGAAGCTGTGCAAATCTGGACTTTAATTCAATCTGTATCTAAAACATTATACCAAGAAAATATGTCATCTTTCTATGGGATTGAATCTGCCAGCCCTGAGGTATCGTATTCATCATTCACTGGTGAAAGACTGGTCGTCACTGTAAGAGTGTAGACTCCTGAAACCATGTTTCAGCCATTTGAATTTCAGCCTGTATCATCCCTCCTTGGAAGGTCTGTTCACTGTAAGAGCTGAAAGATTGATAAGCTTTCAGAAGGCTTGATGGTGACATACTGTGACTCTCACAAAGGAGGCATCTTGCCCACCCTCCAGGGAATGGTGGAAAGAGTGTCCAGGATGCTGCTTCTCCCTCTGCCACCAACCTGCTGGGAGATCTCAAGAGAGTCAACTACAGTATCAGACACCCAGAGTTATCATATCTGAAACAGAGATATGTTTTAATCTCTGTAAACTTTGAGACTAGTGGATGTCAAGCCATGAAGATTATTGTTATTATTATTATTATTATTGTTGTTATTATTATGCTCAAAATAGAATTGGTTATAGAATTGGTCAGCTGTGTCCTGTCCCATCAGGTAGGAGGCTGTACCATCACACAGCGAGGACTGTGCCGGGAGTGAGATGCAGCACCTACAGCCACACCATCGCCATCCAGTAATGAATGAAAGGAGGCAGCCTGAGGGGCTGGACATGAGCCCCCAGTAAAAAACAGCACTATGGCTTGTCTTATTACTCCTCTGTCAATGATCATACAGCTTCAGCAATGTCCTGGTAAAGGAGAGTGTATCAGCAGATAGGGGAATGAACAACCTGGAAAGGCAATCACTGTGTGTGCCTACAGTGTCCTTACAACTGCCACTACCACAGCACCATAACAGGCTTACCAGAACCTGCCTTCACACCACCTTTTGGGTGCCTTCATCCAAGGCTACCTGAGGCTCAGTGGAAGCAAGGGCTAGTTTTTTAAGGGCTTTTACCACCTAAAAATGCAGATAGATGCTTAATGAGCTCTCCAAAGCACTTAGCTCTCAGGAAGCATCCTAAGCCATGGCCCACTCCACATTATTTTGGAGTGGACAGATAGATATTTTCCATGTGCTGTTTACTAATCATTTCCTCACTGTTGATCTGAGTGGTGGCCAGCAGGTCACAAGGGAGGATGAGGCAAGTTTTCTACTTAATGTCTTTGCTCTTGGCAATTGCTTCTCCGTGAGTTGCCCTCTGCAGCTGCACTACCCCACGAAGGAGCCTATCTCTCTCAGAAATACCTGGTTCTGATGATGAGCCCATCTTCTGCCCTAAAACAGCCTCTGAAACAGCCTGAAAGCAAGGCAGGTTGACTGGGGTAGAAACTGTCCAGAAGACTAATTTCTTTTTATACCTTTTTACTGCAATGGACGTGGGAGGTGATATTGGCTATGGGATTGATGTGGGAAAATGCATGTCCTGTACCTAGTGAGTTCCAGCTTGGAAGCAGCCCTTTATTTCTTTCACTGGTCCCTACTTTTGTTTGTTGTCAAATGGCTCAGGGCACAGTGCCATAAGCCTGCAAGCAAAGATAGCCCTTTTCCCTGGCAGCTTGAAGAAGTCTCCACATATCTGATTCCCAGAAGCAAACCTCTTCCTGCCTGTGTTGAAGTTATTCACAGAATCACAGAATCATTTAGGTTGGAAGAGACCTCTGAGATCAAGTCCAACCTATGACCTAACACTGCCTTGTCAACCAGACCATGGCACTAAGAGGCACATCCAGTCTTTCCTTAAACACCTCCAGGGTTGGTGACTCCACCTCCTCCCTGGGCAGCCCATTCCAATGCCCAATCACACTTTCTGGGAAGAACTTCTTCCTAATGTCGAACCTAAACCTCCCCTGGTTCAGCTTAAGACTATGTCCCCTTGTCCTGTTGCTGGTTGCCTGAGAGAAGAGACTGACCCTCAGCTGGCTACAACTCCTCTCAGGCAGCTGTAGAGAGTATTAATGTCTCCCCTGAGCCTCCTTTTCTCCAGGCTAAACAACCCCAGGTATCTGTATGCATGTCTGACTGTGTGTGTGTGCTTGTTGATGGAAATAAGCTCAAGTGTTCTGAAATGACAAAGGCAGACTTAGCATGAAGGTTCAGTGTTTTCAGGCCTCTTTTTTTCTGGATGCTTTTTCATTTTCATCCCTGTAACATGATGAGGTCCCACAGTTTGGCAGGACAGGCAGATGATGTTCAGCACTGATTTTTCCTCACTGAAGAATTGCCAGTGCTCATAATGTGCCTGTGCACATCACTCACCACTGGAGAGTTAGACTGTGTGTTTGTGCAATGAAGGGGATGGTACTGTGCTGGGACATCTCTGTCTCTCAGTGGTGCCTCTGTGTAAAAGAACTGAGAATTACTGTCCCCAGGTCAGCACTGTGCTCTGCTGTTCTGTCACAGACTGTGGCCTTGCTGCTGGGTTTCCACCATTGAATTGGTGGTTGACAGGAAAGTCAGGGAAATACAGCTAGTTCTTGTAGAAATACAGATGAAGTACTTATAAATGGGCTTGTCTGTTCTATTAAAGAATTGGGAAAGAAACAGCAACAGTGCTGACAGGCAGCCTTACGTTGCACATTTTATCCCTACACTTTGCAACCATTTGGAAAGCTGGGGCTACTGTTTCTATCCCGGAGAAGGGGAAACAAAACTGGAGTGGAGATTGTCCCAAAATCACCCAGCAAACAAAAAAAGGGGGAGAACTGAGCCTGGAACCCATATCCTGAGGGGAATTTCTGTCTTCTGCATTGACATGCTGCCTAGGTACAGAGAATTAAAGCCTGTATCATGAAACTCAGGAAGACTGAACTTAAGGTTGTATATCTTCATACCCAGCTTTAAGCATCCTGGTTCTCAGAGTGCTAAGAACCTCTGGAAACCAGGTTACCTTCTAAATAAATGCCGGAGTACTAATTTAACAGCAAATGCTTTGCCACTGGTTACCTGTTTCTTAAAGGCACCAGATACCCACTAATCTGATTGACATCTCCTGCATTTCAGAAAACAGGCCACCAAGTCTGGCAGGGCTCACCTGAGCGATGGCTCCCATGGAGAGGCAGCACTTAGGACTACCTGGGGGTGTCCCTAGGACTGTCTCAGTGCTGCCCCGCCTGGAAGTGATCCAGGTTGTGGAGAGCAGACAATGTGACGATGCCCGTGAGGCTCTCCCAAATGCTTGTGTTGCTGCAAGGAGGAGGTTGCCTTGCAGAGCACAGGCTTATGTTCTCATTTGCCCGGGACAGAAAGCGACAGGGTGTGATTTATTTGGGCTAAAAACAATTCAGTCCTTTATGTTGAGAGAGAATCAGATGGTGAGTGAAAAGCAGCATCTCATTGGGAGACTGCGGGTTAGAAAAACACAGGACAAAGTCAGATCAGAGGGCAGTGGCTGATGTGAGCATGCATTGTAAAGATAAATGCCAGAGCTGAGTATTTACACAGAAGCTAGCAATGATGTAATCTCCTTAAAAGCCTTTTTTCCACAAGGTCTATAAATGCTACTGCTTCTCCAGATCATGCTTTAGAGATCTCCCTCTGTGGTCTCTTACCCTGTTCTCCTCCAAAAGACCTCAGCAGCTGAAAGCATGTTTTGCCCCTGTTTGAGGGGTACCTCAGTTCTGATGGGTCCCATCATCTTCACCAATGCCCTGATAGGATTAAGGCTGGCAGGTCTGGCCCTCAGGTTGTCAATCATTTGGAGCACAGACTTTCCCTTCCTACTTCGTTTGACAATCCCTTGACTGCTCTGCTCTGTGCATCAGCATATTTCCATATGTATGTAGAACTCTGAACTGTTCTCTGGTTTCCCTCTGCAGCTGTACGAAACCAAGACAGGTTATCCCACAAGCTTAGTGTCAGCCATTCCAAGGCACCTTGTGGGATCCTGCCTTGTTTCTATAGGGCTCAGCCACACAGAGCTCCTGGGCATGGTGTCACTATGCTGGTCTGGGGCAGAGATACAGCGCCTGCTGTTTTCACCCCTGTAATGTAATTTTGGCCAAGTCAATTGTTTGTGTTTACTCCCAAAGAAGAGGCAACACGATCCAGAGGGGAGGACTGGCAGGGAGTCAAAAGACATTTTGTTTTCCTGGCTTTCTCACTGAGGTGCAGTGACTTTGCACAAGCCGCTTCCCCACAATGTGCTTTACTCATGTCTGGCTGACCAATATTTTCACCTGCTATTACTTTATTTTGGTCCTAATGATATGTTAATTTTCTATGGGAATCTCAAATCTGACAAGGAAAAGCAGCTGCGTGACACCTACCAAGAAAGCACAGAAACATAGGGCTTTAGTGAAATCCACTGCAAAACCCAAACCTAAATGTGTGCGGGTTCAGTAACTCCTAAAGCTTAGATCTTGAGCATCACACTTAACCTCCCCCACCCAGCTGCTTTCTTCCTCACTGACTGTATCCATGCTCAGGTTTTTTCACCTGCAGTTCCAGTTCTGTTTCTTCCAATGAGCCATGCACTCCTCTAGTGCCTGTGACCTTCAGAAAATTCCTGCAGAACTACCTCTGTCCTTCACTTCCTGCACACTCCAGTCTCCAAAACGAAGCACAAAACTGAGTATGTTTCTTGTTTCAGAAGGGAAGTGTTTTTAGAAAGGAGGACAAAACTAAGGAGATGAAGCAACTGAGAGTGTAGAATAACAGCGTCTACAGTGTAAGAGCTGCGGGGGAGGGAATTTCTCCAGCATCATTCCCACACATGTTTTTATTATAGCAGAAGTTCCCGCTGCGTAGTGATTGCAGTATCCCCCTTAAAAGTGTAGTAGGAACATATGCATGGAGCAGCTGAATGGTATAAACTTGTCTGCAACAAAGTGCAATAAACAGAAGTATCATCTGCTGCAGGAATAGCTGATTCCTACCAGTGTTATTTAACCTAGCTACTCCAGGGAGGCCGTAAATCAGGACAGGCTTTCTGCTGAGCACACCGCTATTGCCTGGTTGTTTACCCAACTGGCTCATGGCACTGTGGAAATGGCCCTAAGCTTACAGGCAACAGGAAGGGCAGAAATTTGCAAGGGAATTAAAAAAACCCAACAAAACAAATTCTTTTTCTGGAAAAAAATTTGCTCCAAAATTAGGTGATTCCTGTTTTGTCTAAGCCAGTCTATTGCATATCATGTACAGTTACAGCCGTGCTCCAAAGGTGACTGTGGCAGCATAGGATATTGTTGTTCTTCGATTTTTCCTTGCTGGGTAATGCCTTCCTCCTGTGCCTGTTCTCTGTGGCAGGATCTGAGGGAACAGGGTCAGTGAAGCAACTTTCTGGGTCACTGCTAATTGGAGACTCTGATAATCCAAATTCTTTCAATCATGTTCAAATTTACCGGAGGTGAATTTGCCCCAAGTAGACTTTGTCTATTATTGAAGCTGTTGTCTATTCCTGCTTTACATTCCTGCTGCATTGGCCTGGTCCCTTGTGGTAATGATGGCTGTTAATAGACCTGGCTTTCTGTGGTGTCCATCCTGTCCCCTTTTTCCCCCTGACTCTCTAAACAGCATGTTCATCCCTTTGAGTAGCGACAGTGCTGTGGGAATCTCATGTTGTATTGTATTTCCTTCAGTTAAGCCACCTGATGCTGTTCTAGTGTTTGGAGCTGTCCTTTGGAGCTTGCTTTGTTTCTGCATTTCAGAGGGAAGGAATGGCAAAGCAGCAGCAGGGTTGGGGCCTCGTCCCAGCTGCTGTGCCAAGAAGCTGCAATGACAGAGCACCTCCATGCTGGATATTTAAACATCATAGAACCACAGAATGGTTTGTGTTGGAAGGGAAAGTTAAGGATGGGGCATCCACAGCTTTTTTACACAAATTTTTACACAAATACATACACCTGTGTGCCCATGTATGTGTGTGCATCTATTGTATGTATGTATATGCAAACACCAGGGCGTTCCTCTCACAGCAGGACAGGGCTAGACAAGCCACTTCTCCATCAGTCTGGAAAGTATCAATCCTTCCTTCCTTCAGCAAGCCTGTCTGTCCCTGATCACCAGCGTTGCCTTCTGCAGGCAGCTGTGGCTGCCACATGAAGGCGAGCTCAGGGTTCCCTCTGGCCACACACAGCCCCAGGGCCTGTGCACCGGGGCAGCGTGAGGATGCAGGTCCCATCTGCAGGCATGGCTTTCTGCCCCAGGAGCAGACACCAAGGTTGCCCATGTCCTGGTCAGCCTCCTCTCCCCCATCCTCCCAGGAAATTTTCTACTTAAATCCAAGCGTGTGGAAGGGAACACATACTTTGCCTGTTCCCAAAATGCCTTTTAGAATAACAGCTGAAGATCTATATTTGTATCAAGTCTAGCAGCACCAGGAACTCCACTAGCAGGCTCTGTTAAAGGATTTGTTTTTCCCATGCCGGCTGCCTCTGACTGTGAGCAGCCCTGGGTACACACAGCACGTTCCTACCACATGCATTATCCAAACACATCTGTAGCAGTCCCTACGTGATGAAATACAGCAAACAGAGGGGATGTTGAGCTGACACTGACTCACAGATCTCTCCCCATGGCCCTGGGTTAGGTAACCAGTCTTGTTCCCGGAGAGCCCACAGCCTCCAGGGCTCTGGAGACTGAGATCCTGACCTTCAGCTACATTTCTCTTCTGATCATCATGCAGATTCTGGGACAAGGTCCTCAGCTGGCACCAGTCTCAAAGCTGGGTGGACTTCTGCTAGTTTACATCACTTGAGCCCGTGGACTTTTTCTATTAGCTGCCTAAGGCTTCATTCTGTCACACAATGAAATTAATCAGCATGAAGTTAATCAGCACTCACTTTAGGGTGAATCTACACTGCTGGGGGGAGTGAAGGGCCTTATGCAAAAGTAGACAAGAGGCTTCAGGCTCAGGACTGAAATCAGCTTTCTCAAAAAAGATAGGAGCATGTGATGGAGGGTCTCCCTGTTTCTCATGTTTTACACAGCACAATGCTTATAGAGTAAATGTTTGAGCCTTGGTGTTTGTGTAACTGCTTCTCTGTAGCGTATCTCCTCACAGAACCCAAATTATTTCATACTGATCAGGGGATTCATTGCAGTCCTCTATTCCACAGGAGCTTGGATGAGACATCTTGATATGAAGAGACCCAAACTGTAACAGATTCAAAATCCTTCTCCATATTTAACTGGGCATTCAGAGTGGACACCTGAGTGTCCTGGGAGCTTTTTTCATGTACCTTGACATTTGAAATCACATTTAAACTTCTCCATGTTTTCTGGGCTTGTCCCTGTATCCCAGTGTGATAATGGCTGTAGGAACTAGTGTCTTCTCTCTGTCTTGCAAATCGAGATGTCAACATTCAACTTATGTGAGTATCAAAATAATAAATAAGAGTGAAGATGAGACTAGGACCCCAAACCCTGTTTTAGCCAGCAGATTAACAGGTCTCTAGAATATGTGACATACTTAGAGATTGCTGAAAACACACTGCCTGCATCTTCAATTCCTTTTAATTTCCAACCAAGACTGATAAAACACTTGAGGCCCTTGGAATATGAGCCTGCCTTCAAAATAAAATCCAATCCTGCTTCCTAGCATGCTAATTAAAAGTGCATGGCTGATTCAGGCAGCCCTACAATAGCAAGAGAAATGCTGCAGGCATAGAGATGGAAGGGTTTAGCCTGTTGTGAGTATACAATATTAAAAACAGGCAGATGTCTCATAAGGATGATTACGACAGCACTCTTGACCTTTCTGCAAGAACAGGAATAAAAGCAAAAGAAAAACAATAATCAGTTTTGATTTATCTTGAAAGCTCTCTTCCGTTTTTAGGTATGAAGTTGCTGTCGTAGAGAGGTGATGGGGGTCACTGTCACCCTTCCACATCACATCAGTGGACACTCACCAGCTGCTGACCCAGGCTGTGAGCGAATTGACAGACCTCCACTGGAGACACCTCCCCTGGGATTACATGTGGGAGCACGGGTCACTGCCTCCCTTTGCTATTTTCCAGCTCAGCCCTGAGTTTGATTTTGTTTTGTTCTGGGTTTTCTTGCTTTGTTTTGATTTATTCAGTTTTGTTTTGCTTTGCTTTGCGGGGCTGGCTGCTGTGGGATTGGCAGTGGGAAGGGGTGCCCCTGTGCAGGCTCCCTGCCTCAGCATCGCTGCTGAGAGCTGCACAGGGGCACCAGCTCAGCATGGCCCCCTCAGAGAGCACTTTCTGTCTCCTGACAGACTTGGTAGTGTTACTTGTTAATGTCCCAGCATTCCCATGCAAAGAGCAATTAGCCTAAAACCCATATGGTAATGGAAAGTAATAACCCTAATCAAAATAAATGGCAGGAGCACTGGCTTCTGAAATTATGAGCTTTATAAACTACAGCCATGACCACTAAAGATAACCTGATGGTGTATCCAAGGATTCCAAGTCCTGTTTCTAGATTCTGTCTCAGGCAGTACATGTATTGCTTTTATAACATGGACAAAACTATTTAATGCTTAACCCAGAAGATAAAAACAGCTTCATCACAGTTTTTTGTTGGAAGCTCAGAGCAATTTTGAGAATGACCCACTGAGATCTGATAAAAAGAAATCAGAGAACTTCTTGGGAATGTCATGGAAACATTCTTTCCAGTGATAGAACCTCTATTTTTGTGCCTGGACATTGAGGGAAACCCTCAATAGCTGAGCTAATCTTTTCTGGTATGCACATTTCTGGCTAGAGCCAGCTGTGTACAGATACCTTCTAACATTAGAATTGGAGCTGTGTCTTTATGCTGAGCCTTCAAAACAAACTTAGTAAAAAAAAGCAGGTGTAAGATTTTTGTGGTGCTTAAACAGTTTGCTCTGAAAGCACCTTTTCATTAATTTGTTTTCAATTAGTTGGATCCATCTAACCACTACAGGCTTGAAATGGGTTTATTTGCTCATTGTATTATTTAGGCCTGGTGCTGTTGGGAATTGGAGAAGGTGATGACCCTCTAAAAGTAAACCTAACTAACATTTGTATTTCATAAATTTTAAGGCCAAGAGATAAAAGTCATTGTACTCATGTGGACTTTGCAGAGCCAGAGAGTTTTCTTTACTTACTCAATTCTTATTCTGAGTCCAATTTCTTTAGCTGAATTTAGACCTCTTAAAGGAAAAATAAAAAGTCTACCTTATACTCAGTTTTTCATTTAAATACTCGACCAGAACTGATAGACTATGGTAATGATTAATTATCCTTAATGTTGTAAGGTTATAATTACCCTATTTCTAACCTATATATGTTTGTATCCATGTGTAGTTGAGTACATTCCTGAGTCATTTGCAAACTGTATCAGTATTCATCACCCTATTTTGAGGGTGAAGAGGGAGGTTACTGTTAAAAACCATATTCTTCCAGCAGTGACTTTCTGTTTATAGTTAGATTTTGAGACACACCAGTTCTCTGGCTTTTAACTTAATTTATGTGTGCCACACTTAGTCTGTGTGTAACTTTATAGTTTCATAACCTCAACAGCACATGGAATTAAGTTGGATGTCGTATCAAAGTTAAAACTTACCACGCTAGCACTAGTACATCTATATATCAACTAGTAATCTCCTCAGAAAATATCTAGTTAGTTTGACAAGATGTCTTCCTAAATCTATGCTGTTTAGCATCAATTATTTATTTTAATATTTTATTAATTGAATGAGATAGTCATTATTTTTGCAGGATTTCTGTCAGGATGTCAGGCTGTGATTACTTCGCTCAACCTGCTTATCTTTTTAAAATGTCATCACTTGCTTACCACTTTCCACTCAGCAGTGTTTTCAGTGTGCAGAATGACACTTCAAGGTTTAGCAGAAAAAGCAAATTTTCCTTAAGTTGTTTTGTACTGTGAAAATAATTTTCTCCATTCAGCTGATTTTGAGAGCAGTGAAGCACAGCCAGGAATTAGTCAAACCAAGAAGCAGTCATGCTCTGAGCATCTGAAGCTGCTCACATGAGATGGTGATGGGTGCCGAGGGAGCACCCACTGTGGCCAGACTGGGCAGCCCTCAGATCTCAGTAGTGATGACAAAGGGACTTCAGGCACCCAGGGATGTCCTCCACTCCCCAGCTACACCTCTCTGAATGACAGCAGTATGTGGGTTACTGTTTCTTTACTCATGGGAAAGGGCACAATTTGGTTCTGAAGCTATGCAGCTTTTGGGGTTTTATAATGTGTTTGAAAGAGCTGGTACAAAGAAGGAAGCAAGCAGAATTGCTTTCGTGCTCTTCATCAAAGGTGAAGATGGTGAAACAACTGGACATTGACATTGTTATAGGTCACATGGGACATCTTCTGCTCAGTGTGTTTTGTAATGATTTCAGTATCTCCTTAGAGGAGAGCTTGGGACCCATGTCTTTGCTCTTTCAGGGAGTGCCTGAGAAATGCATTGCTATTCCATGGAAGGTGGCACAATTGCAAGAGGGTGCTGCAGCTGCCCTCACCCAGGATAATTTGTCGTCACTGAGAGATCATTGACACCTGCAGGCTCAGACCTTGCCCGGTGTGGGTGATAAGTTGGGATCTGAGAGTCAAGCTCAGAATGGAGAGCCTCACCAGCCCCAGGGAAAAGCTGTGAGCCCGAGGGAACTGGGGCATCAACACCTCCTTAGCATCAGGAGCTCAGCGTGGGACTCAGTAAGAGGCTCCTCTCTGAAGACATGGTGCTTCCCAATCATCTTGCTGGCTCTTTGGGAAGTTCCCCTCTCAGCTGACATTTCTAGCTGCACACAGAGGAGTCATCCATGCAGGCCAGGCTCAGCCTTCCCATCATCATAAGGGGATTAAATGCAGTTCTGCTCTTCTCAGAGATCATTGTGAGGAGAAATGCATTAAGGACATAGATATGCCAGGGTATGAGGGCTCTGTGAACACATACTGAGAAATGCAGAAAAGCACATGTAACCAGGTGCTTATGAAAAAAGGAGTGGATATTTCAAAGGAAAGCAAGATTAGCACTGCATTAATAAGGAATAGAAATAGAAAATAATTTTTAAATCTGTGTGAAAACACGAGCCACTAAGAAACAGGCTTTGGTAGCTTCCAGTGTGATTTCTTGTACTTCTTTCTGAGTGCCCAGTCTGGACCAGTGGGGAAATGAACTGAGCCAGGTGGATTAGGAGTCACCTCCACATTAGCAATTCTTACTTTCCTGTCATTAATGACTGCATACAGGAGTAATGTTTACTATTGAATCCCACATGTATCTGTTTACTCTCCATGTAAAAATACTGTGATAAATCATCAAGGAGCACATGGTGTACAGCCATATGACAAGCCTGGCTTTATACCCTGTCTCTGCCATTTGTCAGTCTCATTTATTGTGCTGAGGAGCAGCCCAGTCTCACCACCATTTTGCTTTATGACTAGTTTGGTTGATCCTGCCTTTGAAGAAGAGCAAGGGCTAGAGAAGGATAGCCCCACTTCTCCAATCTTCTGTGATCTCATCAAATTTTATGTGGCACCTGCTGATCAATGTTTTTCCTTTCACTTCACTGCAACCTTTTGTGTTTTTCAGGACAGCACCAGGAGGGTAGAGTTGACCTTGACACTGCCTGCTCCTTCATGCAAATATTTTGTCATCTTTGAAATGCATTGTGTTCTGGAATCTTACAGAATTGAAAAATTTCAGAGAATATTAAAATTATTAGCTTTATCAAAACATTGTAAATAGTTCCACCACCCCCTGAAAACAGACTTCTGCAACTGACATAATAATAAAGTAGAAATTCAGTTCCTGGGGCAGTCTAGAAGTGAACATAGTCAAAAGAGGAGCTGGGAACCACTGGCTGTCAGACTGTTTGGTTTATTATTTTTATTGCTTCTTATAGTTCTTTACCTAGTCTTTTCCTAAGGTGGTCCTGCAGATTCCTCAGGGTGAATGTTGCCAATTCCTCTATACATCTTGCAATTGGAAAAAAGAAATTTTCTCAGTAATCACGTAATTCATTATTTAATATATTGAGTGTTAATCTAAGGGTATGTGTATGTCTTTTCCTAATCAAACACAGAGGAGACAAGAGATGTCAGATCACAATAAATGATACTGGACCGATGACCTATTTAACTTGTTCAGCTATTTGTGATGTGTATAACTGGAAGTTCAGAATATCAAATTTAACAATTAGACTCAAAAAAAGAGCCTTTTTCTGTATTTCATTCTCTCACCTACTTAGCTGAGAATGTGTAGATATAGACAGTCCCATCAACTGAATAATTATTAAATGTTAATATTAAATGTCAAATATTAAAGGTGACCAAAATTCCCATGGATGTGGTTGCACAGGCTGCGTTAAGGCTCTCTCTCCCCTCTGCAATACACGGGTACTGCTCATGGCATTGGCTGTTACTCACCATCCTTCAGGAAATGTGTCCCGTCAAAGCATGGGAAAAGGAACTTAGTCCCGAAGGAAAATATTATAACTAAATGTCACCAGATACAAAATATTTCTTGTTTTGAGTGGTACTTAAATGGACAATTCTATCCCTAAATGCAATAAGAAAAATGTAATAACAGTAGCTTATATCTCCACAAGTTAATCTTTCTTAATGTTAACATTTCTTGATTATGTGACTTAGAATTCAAATGTAGTGTAATGGAAAAGAAGCTTGTCAACTATAATACTCTGAAAGCAATTAGTAAATGTAATATAACTCACATTCTTTTAAAACAAATCCCCCTTCCTCAATCCAAGGTTACAGTAATATTAGCTACAATACAGCTTGGGAACCACTGCTTTGGCTCCCAACAAACCTCCCCTAATGGGGTTTGAAAACGTGCTCTTATCAGCATAATATCCCTCTCTAAAATTAATTCTGATGCAGCTGGAGATTGCAAATGCAGAGGAAGAAGCTGTTTCCCACTGGTAGCAGAGCTGAGCCTTTCTCCTTCGTGCTGAGTACCAGGTTGTAGGCAACACTGACACTGAGAACTTGGTATTCTGGGGATCGTGAAAAGAAATATCAAATACCAATAAGAGAAATTGATTGCTTGGGGAAAAGAAAGAAACAGGTCCTAAATGTGAAGTAACATCTTTTCATATATCTGTGGTCCTGGTATAGTGCTACTGCGTGAGTGACTGAAGCATATCTGATTATACCCTGTTGATTTGGGAGAACTCATGTATTTTTCCACTCTCTTTTTACAGCTCCCAAGTCTACCTTTTGTCCCACTGAAGAGACCTGGTGGCCAGGCCTGGTTATTATCATTGCAGTATGCTGCGCCACACTAGTGTTCCTCTTCGTAGTTGTCATCATTTGCTACAAAGCCATAAAAAGGTAAGACTCCAGATGCTTTTACTGCACTTAGGGCAAGGCAGCCCCACAGAGGCTGACCCAAGGCTTGTCTTACAATATCTTGTTTCGTTTAAAGGCATCCAAAAGGCAAAAATGCATCCTGTAGCCAGTGTGTGTTTTCATTGGAAAGTCGCTTTATGTACCGTACCCTGCATGTGTAAAGGGTGTAGTTCAATGCAGTCATGGGCATGAGGAAGAGAAAAACTAGAAATGGGATAGAGTTACAGTGTTCAGATTAATAAGAACTTGCCCAAAGTCAAATTACTGCAGGTTGCTGGTGAATGTGGAGAGCTTTGGCTTGGCCAAGTGTAGAGGTAGGAAACACTGTACTACTTGTATTTGAATGCTACTTCTCGTAATGTTCAAAATTTACATGTGGGATGTGAGATTCTTGGCCCAGGCCCATTACTAATTTTAGCATTTCAAATTAATGCAAAGTCTTCTAACTCAAAGCCTTGGGTAATACGTGTAGTTTTTCATTTGGAGACCGTACTTCTAATTTATTCTTGCTTCAAATTTTTAACCTATGGAACAAAATTCAAAACCTTTCTCTTTTAATGTAAAAGCCTCAGTGAAGCCTATGTACAACAGTGTGAAGTAGCCATTTCAGCTCACTGTCTTTGCAATAGCTGCACCTGCCTAGGCCTCGAGTAGTTAGGAAGTATTGACTTCAGTTACACAGAAAAATATGAGCAAAAATAATTTCTTCACTTAAATAACGTTTCATATTTCTGGTGGAAAGGTCAAAATTTTAACATTTCCATGTGAAGGTTCCAAATGCAAGTCTGAAGGGTTGATTTAGAAGAGAAAGTAACTTGTGGGAATTGTAGGCCTGATGGATGAAGGTTCATTTCTCCTCTATTGTTTGTAGTATGACTCTGACCACACCCCACAGTTCTGTGTTCGTGGTGTCACTGTTTTATACTGTGAGTATCTTGGCTGGGAGCTGTTGGTATATCGAGGTGACCCAGCCTGCAGCAGAGAATGCAGGATGCCCAACCATAGCTCTCATGAGACACTGCAGTGACATCTGAATCTCAGCTTGGATTAAATGACAGTTTTTTTCAACTTCATGCCTTCTGAGTGATAGTATTTTGGAGTGAGGCAGGAAAATAAATTAAAATACTTTTCATTAAAAAATGTTATCTGCGTGCAAAGTAATTGCAAGATTTTTGTTGAGCCTCAGCGGGGCTATCACAGTGGTGGAGCATTGGACATGTTTGGTGGTTCTTGAAAAATTTATGCAGGACTTGAAAGAGCATCAAAAAGGGAGAATTCCATCAAGAAGAGAAAGTCTCTTTTATTTCTTATTAAATTTACATAAATATCTTTGCTATTCTAGTTTAGCTAAAGTGAATGTTTATTATTTTGGGGGATCTGGAAAGCTTTAACTCTAGCTACTGCACTTTTGAAAAATTATCTCTGGAGAACTGAGATTGGCATCTAACTGAATCGGTAGCGCAGCGCAAAATACCGCACTTGTAGTTGCTGCTCTACCATTGCTGCTCATTTGTAGTTGTCTGCCCACTGCCAAATTGTGAATGATTTGTGTCAAAGCTGCAAAATATATGTATGAGAGCAGGAATTCTCCAGGGCAACTTGTGCCTTGTGAGGAATTGCTTTTCAAATCTGCTGTGGTGCTGGTAGATGGGAGGAATAGATGGGAGGAACAGAAATTAAATTTAAAGAGACAGATTTAGAGCTGCCTTGCAAAGGTTTGGGGAATTCACATAACTGTCTCATGCTTCGTGTCAGTAAAGAGTAATGCTGATACTTGATGAAGACACCCATTATTTGTCAACAGCATGAATATCAATGTACAAGTCAGCTTCTTGAACAGGCATTAGGCTCAGAGAAGAGTGAAAATTCCTCTTAGATCTTCTTATTTTTGACATTCACACTGCTGACAAATGCTAAGCTGAAAACTGCTCAGATGTGGGATGGACAGCTATGAAAGAAAATCTTATTAATTATAATTTTACAGGGGAACTAGAGCATTTCTTTTCATCAATGAGTCCTTCCTAGAACAGCTCTGCTGAAAGAATGCCCTAAAGGGCCTGGCAGCATTCCCCAGTAGTTCAGGTTTCTTGATCCACTGTAAAAGATATCTGTCAATAAATGCTGGGAAATAAGATCAGATGGTTCACAAGAAAAGCATCTCTGCCTTCAACACAGTATTATCACGTATTGTTGAGCTGAATTGGCTTTCGCTAGTGTGAGAAATCCTTCACTCTGTTTTTTGCTGGAAGGTACAAGTGACTAGAGAACGAGTAAGGGGATTAATCTGGGTGATGCCGAAGCCAAAAGTTCCTCCATTGTGTTCCCAGCTTCAGGCTCCATAACCATGCTCTGCCCAGTCCTTTCTCACACCCTCATCCCACCAGCTCTCCTCTGCACTCCTCCTGGACCTTCCTTCCTGCATATCTCCTGGAACTGGGATTTCTGTCACTGCAGCACCTCAGACAAATCTGTCTCCTACCACCACTGAAGAGGTGCTGAAGAGTGAAGTAAGAGCAGTCATCTGGTTGTAGGGTGTAACAAGGGTTAAATGCTTCAGTAGGAGAGTGCAGGCAGGCATTTATTTGCATTAAGTCTGGATCTGTTGTATTAATCCCTCACTTTCATAAGAATCAAATTTGAAGTAAAAAGAAAAATCCTATTGTGCTTAAGTTGAAATCTCATTTACTGTTTCAAAGGGCCAGACCCAGTCAAACTCTCTTATGTCTGCTTTTCTGTAGCAGGAAGAAAGGTAGTGACTGTCCTCGAGGTATCATAACTCAACTGTGTTTTTATTCAATCTGTATATAAACTGTGTCTCCTGGAGTAGTTTGTTTTCCCTCATAAAAGCTAGAACTTCAGCGTATCACCAATTTTAGGCACTGAGGCAATTTATAATAAAACACAACCTAGTGGATTGGTGCTTCTTTGTATATAATAACTATCTGAACCAAGCAGGTATGCTACTACCTCCATCCCTGCATCTACCCTAGAAATACTCAGGTTCTCCCCATATGAAACGGTCATAAGAAATGCTGAAATCCATTCCAGTGAATGGATTTGACCTCTCTGATCTATGAAAGAACTTTCACCGAATTGCATCCATCAGCTTTAATACTCAGATGGGTTGAACTCTTTGGAAGTGATATGGAGTGATACTTCAAAGGTGCTTCAAGCAACTTCTAAATTTCATCTGTGTGTTGCTGGTGTCTGCAGCATTGGACACATGACTGGCACACCAGGTACAGATGTGTGCTGCTGAATAGATCAAGCACCAGAGGAGACCCTACATGATACTCTGTTGTGCTGGAGCATGGTTATGTGATGATAGCACACTCAGTTTGGCAGTGGAGAAATAGCTATTTTCTATGGTTTTTGTGTTAGAGGGGTATTTCCACTTTTTGAAAAATGTAAATTTTCTCTTAAGAATCTTTTCCATAGCACATCAGAAATAAAATAGCAGTAGTCAGTTAGCACCATCTGTGACATTTGTAGATTTCTAGGACACGCTTGATCACTGGCTGGGATTCAGCCTCAGTGTAAGCAGTGTAAGCAGTGGGACTTTTCCATACATTTCATGGATTAAAAAAGTGATCCCACGACCAGTGATTTCTGTAACACATAGAAAGAGCAGATGAATAACTTCAAAATCTAGAATACATCCAAGTAGTTCTCTACCATGTCTTTGTAAAAAGCTGCCATTCTCACTCTTTCCCCAAAAGACTGTGATCAAGAAGTAAAAGCAGGAAGTCCAAAAACAATTCATAAACTAACACAGGGTGGAAGAAGGCTGGATCATTTCAGTATTATGTGATTTTTGGGTTGGGCAAGTGCACCCTGAATGCCAGCAGCTCTAACAAATCTTTATCTGGCGTGAATCTATGCAGATTCAAAAACAACCAGTGGAATTCAATTCATTTTAATCAGCTCTGGAGGTGACTGTCTCTTAAGCCTTTTTTAACATCTGCAAGTACCTGAATAATAGTAAAACAGTAAGACTAGAGGGAAGTGGGAAGTGAACACAGTAAAGAGGATTAACGAGAGTTGTTTGGTAAATAAGCAACTGAGATGGGGGAGAGCGGGACATGCAGTGTGTAATCCTATTTCTGCAGCTCACTGGTGTGTCAGTGTCTGTGAGGGGAGTAAGATATTTACATAAAAGGGAAAAATAAATCCCTGGCTCCCTGTATGAAATTAAGATAACGGAGCCATCTGTCAAACCTCAAAGGGGAAAGCAAGGCTGAGCCTCCTGGTCTTAATGACAAATGATGTGCCAGCTATTCAACCTGGCAGGGAGTGTTTCAGATGGCTTTCCAACATGTGAAAAACATACACTCAGTATCTCTGGAACTTCCCTGCAGTCTGAGATGACCCATGAGCAGTTCATTGTGCCTAGTGATGTGGCTTCTTGGTTCTGCTGGATTTCAGATAGGATGCATATATCTGTTCTCAGATGTACCGCAGGGTTTGCTGCCAAAAAGCTCTCCTGCTAAGTCAGCAGGGAAAGTGGGTTGATGATAGCCAAGTTTTACACGATACACCTTTTATTCATTCTTCTAACTTTGTGAAGCCACTGTTTTATATGTCTCATAGCCTGAGAGAAAGGTACCATAAATGCCTACATAGGCGCTTCCTTACATAGGTGCTGAGTTCACCTTCAAATAATAATTAAATGGAAGAAAATATTGTACTGAAGTAAGATGACAGGTCATATTTAAGCTGCCTTAAAATTCATTGCTCCGTTATTTTTAGGGTGCTTAGCATTCATGTATGATTTATGGTCCCTGTATACTGCAAAGTCTAGTTTCAGAAGTGGGAGCAACGTTCTGAAATTTGGTTTTGCTTAACAAGATACTTGCGAAGGGAGGACACTGAGACTTTCTTAAAGAGGCCAAGAACTGGCAGTGGGAGCTGTGGTGAAGGTGTCCCATGGTGCAGGGATTTATGTCCCACTAAACAGGCCATGGCCCTGCACTTTTCTCCCAGCCAATTTTGTAACACTCGCTCCCCCAAAGAGCAAGAACTGTGTAGTCCTCTGCATGGTCATCTCCTATGAGCCACTGAGGTCAAGCATGATCTAGTCCAAAATCAATACTAATTGCAACAAAACAGTGCTGTTTAGCCAGAGCAGAGAAGACAGAATCCTAAACGTGCTTAATTGCTTTGAAGAGCAATTCACAGCATGACTGATGACAGGTCAAGGTGAATTGAAATTGTTAATGTCTCCTATTCTCCCTGACACATTAGAGGAGTTTGTACTGAAATGGTGCCTTAATTCTCAGCAGGTGCAGGGAAAGACAGTAATCACTCAGAAGATAGAATGAGATAGTTGGTGGAAAAGATATGTTTAGAAGTACCGTTTGAGTGGGAGACACCCAAAGGGAAGAAGAAGGTCTGTGGGGGCAGATCTCTGTGTCTTTGATGCAATTCATTGATGTCAGACCAGTTCAGCTCTGCAAAAGGGATCAGTCCCTAAGAAGTGTCATTGAAAAGGGAACAGAGTCTTCATTGAAAGACCTTGGGAATGTTACTGAGGGCAGCTGAGAGTAAGGCAGACTAACAATTTGGAAAAGTAAGGAAAAGACCTTTGCATTGTGGTCTGATTCCACTGTCTGAGTGTTGATGTTTATCAACCACAGGATTAGTATCTACCCCTGAACACCACTGTCCAGGTCTTCTGTCACCTGTCACGAAAGTCCAACACCCCCATGTGTCGTTTAGCGTCGATGCCTAATCGTCTCCCAGTGGTGAATTGACTCCCGTCCTTGGAATGAGGCTGCAGATTACCTACTAAAGACAATTTGAATACCCTGAGAAACCAATTTTTCTGCAGGAGATCCCATTTTTAATCATTAAGAAATGAGCTTTTATCATCACAGGATGGTTGGAGTTGGCAGGGACAGCTTGAAAGCATCTAATCCAAACTTCTGCTCTAAGAGTCAGCTAGAGCAGCTTATGTTTGTATCCTGCTGGGTTTTAAGTATCTCCATGGATGGAGAGTTTTTGTTGGTTTTCTTGTGTTCTTTCAAATTTATTACTATTTACTAAACTAAATGTAGCCCTGCTTGATGAAAACTGAGGGCTAATACAAGGAAAATCAGTTGTTCTCCCAAACAGTATTGAAGTCTGGATGTTGGTTGTGCAACAATTTCCAGGGTGGTGTTTATGAGACAAGCCATTAAAGAGCTTTACATCTTGACCCAAGCCCACTGGAGATGCCAGAGCTCTTCTGTATTTATTCTGCTCCTTCAGTGGCATCATTGGGGATTTTGGACAGGGGGCTAGCAGTTGGTGCTGCCTGATGTGTTTTAGGTGCATCAAGATGAAGAAGGGTTGGTGTCATTTTTTAAGTTGAATAGCAGAAGTATTGCAACTACTTGTTAGGCTCCCTGGACAGCTCAAGGGCTGATGACTGAAGTGGATAAAATAGCCTGTTACTTGGAGAGATGGTTGAGCCAAGCCACATGGGCACTGCTGTGCAGAACAGTTTGTTTTGCTGTTGTCTGTGCAGAATGTGTTGGTCAGAAAAGCAGAAGGATCTGCTCTCCAGTGCTGTCAGTCTGGGATTTTTATAAGTACTGCGTGTGTTTGTAACTGTTGTAGCGTAGGATTTCGCTGTCTCTTCTAAGTTATACAAACTCACAAATTCTCCTAGGGAGAAAGTTTGTGGTCATAAATGGATAAAATGCCTCACTGTTTCTCATAGCCAGGAACACTGAAAGCCTCCAGGAGGGTTTAGTCTTTAGCATAAAACAAGTGGTTCAAGTGTTTCACAGAATACTCTCTTATGGATCATTTTGCACTTGTTCACTCCTAATTTGTGATATATTGACAAAGATGCCAAGAGAAATCTGTAGAGAATTGTGATCTGTCCTGTGATGAATTAGTTTTTCGGTGTCACCAGAAACAAACTTGCCATTTCTTCTGTTTTCTACTGCAGATGAGGATGCCACATCAAATGGGCAGAAGTCAACCCATACAGCCAAGTATTGTTGAGAGTTACTGCCTCAGTGCAACTCTGATAATCATGGGTGGATTTTACACACTTGTGACAGAATATAATGCTCATGCTGGTCTAATTATATTGGTTGCAGCATTCTGGATTTAACGCAACACAAATAGAAGATAAAAGTTAATACTAGAGCTTTGAAACATATAGGAGAGGTGCCAGGTTCACCATGATGTTTTTATTACATTTTTTCCTAAAGACAAAGAAATAAAATTTTCTTTGGCATTCATTTAATTTTTAAGCCATTCATAGTTTTTGCAAGCTGGTGTGAGGGTGCTTGTGGCTGACCCTGTTGGTGAACAGCCGCAGCTGTGGCTGAGGCATAGCCAGCACAGTGTGTAGAGACATTTGAAAAAAACCTTTTATCTTTATTATCTGGAGTATCTGAGCTCAGGACTGTGTTTTTACAACCTGCAAGAACCCAGCAGCAGCCTGTGGTCCCTGGGTCAATATTTTTATGACTCAGAGAAAATTGTACCCATGGTAGTAGGGTGGTGGTGTAGATCCATACTCCAGCTCCTTATCACCCAGATATTCCCTCTGCACCAAAAGAATCCCATAGAAACCTTCTTCGTGGCCTTATTGCTCCCTTTTGCTTTCCACAAAGGATTTGCAATGCATTTTGAGTAAAAGCAGTAAAGCCTGATTTCTCCACTGGCTGAACAACTGCAGCTCCTGCTGAGTGGGGCTGGTTTTGAGGGTCCCAGCTGAAGGAACATCACATCTCACGCCCCCTCACCGTGTTGTGCTGTTCGCTGCCCTACAGCCACATTGTCCAGAGGGAAAAGGCATAGGCAGGGTCCCCCTCTGCATATCTGTGACACTCATGGGGTGGGCATCAATCACAGCCACACTTGAGCCCCTTGGACCTGTGCTGCCACTGCTGGAGGGGCTGCACAGTCTGATTTCTGCTACGTCTGTCCTTGCTTCCCTGCAACCCCTGTACTGACTGCTCAGCATGTGTCGTGCTGCGGGGTTGCTAAGCAGCACACAGCTCCCTGCTCCTGAGCCTTGCCATGAGGGCAAGACATGCAGTAGGTCAGCATGGGCAGAGCTGGGGATAGGAGATGGCATCTGCTGGGGTGATCCTGCTCCACCACACCCTTCCCTTGCTCTCACTCCAGCATCCCCTCCCTCAGCAGGCACATGGCCAGCCTGGGCTGGAGAGCAATGCTACTGGTTTGTCCATCTTGGAGAGCTGCTGGCTAATTAACCATGTCAGAGAGTGTCTGTGGGGTGAGCACCACAGGCCCCATTCCCCAGGCTAATGCCAGGTGATGGAGCAAAGCCCTGACAGAGGGGCATGATGTGGGTAAAGAGGTGTATGTGAAGAGTCTCATCCCAGCTGTGTGCAAGGTAAGAGTGGGAAAATAGGATCATTCCTCATTCCAGCCTTTGAAAGAGGCCGTGAAAAGAGGACCCATATGGAGAAATTGTGTTGCCTTTGGTGTCTGCTTTTTGAGGGAGTGGTGGCATGAAACCTTATGAAATATGTTAATACTCCCAAGTAGCTGGAATTTCAGGTTCTTTCCTTCACTTGCTCTGAGTGCTGAGAAGCCAGTGTGGAGACTGGCTAAACTCAAATTTTTCCTCAGAAATTGTCCCCAGTTACAATTGTCTAAAACTGCACAAAACCAAAGCTTTGCATAGACATCAAGGTGAGCAGGACTTGCCTCTTCATGGACTTGCCCCACGGCACACCTGGAGCATGGGAAGGCTGGGACCATCCTGTGCAATCCATGGACATTGGGTTTGCATTTATCCTTCAAAGAGCAGGGTCTGGCTGTGCAGACTCTTCATAGTGAGTGGAGAAAGCCAGAAGCAGCTGTGTGAAAATCAGTGGTCTCAGTCTGGTTGAAGGCAAAGACAGATTGCCTCAAATGCAAAGTGATCTAGATAGCTGCAAAGGTCAGTTAATTTTACGAGTTTCAATTTTCTTTTCAGCTCCTTGCATTTATTTTTGTTGCAGACACTCTTCTTTCAAAGACATTTCTGTAACAGAAAATCTGTAGAGAATTTTTGTTCATCTGCACAGAAATTAATCATACTATTTAAATAATGTTGTGGAATTATATTTAAATCATTCTGTGAAATAGAAGTAGCCTCGTTCTTCTGTATGGATCAACTCCATCATTCAAGTTGTTGCCTATGTTTTACAGTGATTTAATGGCAAAGTAGTTAATCTGCATTCAGCCAAAAATCTGGACACAAAGTAGCATA
The DNA here is from genome assembly GCA_026261815.1 of Monarcha castaneiventris obscurior. Lineage (NCBI taxonomy): Eukaryota > Metazoa > Chordata > Aves > Passeriformes > Monarchidae > Monarcha > Monarcha castaneiventris. The sequence goes on from JAMPIT010000894.1 coordinate 15,413,864, forward strand.
ATTTGGGGGATGAAAAAGTCCATTGCCTAAAATGGCAGTGTCTACGGTCACTTGACTGGTGAGAGACATGCTGTCCTTGAGAGAGAGCAAGAGAGCAGTGAAGAGCAGCCTTGCTTGTCTCCTCTTTCCGTCCCTTATTATTCCAACCCCACATTTTCCTAGTACTGATGCCCACCCTGACCTAGAGCACAGGCACCAACAGCCATTCATTTTGCAAACATGGTAGGGGATTCCTATTCCTTTTTCCTCCTCCACTTTCCCTTCCAGTATGAATATCTTTTTGTAAGGACACCTTCTAATGTTTCTCCAGTTTTCCTAGTTAATGTTTGTTAAGTACTTGGAAGATAGCAAGCATAGAATAGTTGTTCAGTCTGTTCCAGAAGGTCTAGAGAATTTTAAAGAACTAAGAGAGAGATCTCAGTTTGGGCTTCCACTGGTGTTTTTGTATTACAGACGGGCAGATAAGTTTGTTACCCTCATGCCAGCACCTGTGCAAACATGCATGTCTCAGTTTTGTTGGAGCAGATCATGCCTAATGCAGCAGAGTTACAAAAAATCCCATTTTTCTGGGTGGAGCATAAATATTTCCAATCCCAGGCTGCTTCTGTGTTGCTTAGCAGAGCGTGGTGTGCCATGAACTGAGCTCCATGACTGTGCCTTAGCTGCCTGCACTGCTCTGTGCAGGACAGGCCTTTGAGGAGCAGGAGTGTGCCCAGCTCATCCCCAAAGGGCACTGCCAGTGCACAGTCCACTGCCAGGCATGGCCATGGCCATGGCCATCCTCCAGACATATTTTGGCTTTGTTCGAAGGTGTATGTATTCCATGCATTTAATGTCCCTCTTTTTTTTTTTTTTTTAATTTTGTTTAGTAGCTTTCTGCCAGGCTAAGATGCTGGCGTCATGAGTTTATTTTTTTACATTAGTCCCATTCATTTTTCTCCTTTTATAATCAAAACATATTGACAGTGTGTTCTACACTGAGAACAGATAATGTCAGCTGTAATATCCCTCCAGTCAATAAAACCTTTTAAAGATCATTAGAGGGAATCCAAAGAATGGGTTATTATGTGAGGGGTCACTGAAAGTACTTTTATCAATTATATTGGTTAATTGTCCAGTATCCTAATAATAAAGCTGCTTCTCTTCCTTAAGATTGGTTTCATGTAGGAGCATAATTGTGAAGTTAGCTTAATTGAAGACTTAGTAGGAAATGGGATTGCATCCATCACCTTTGTCTCCCAGGGACAGATCTTCTTCCTGTGTAACATCAGAACAAATCCTCCTCAAGTCCAACAAAGTCCGTGGAATTACTCTGACTTTGCATTGCTGAAAATAAATGAAGACTAAACGCCACTTCTTAAATTTCACATGCGGCTCAGCAATATACTGCAATTACTTGCAATCTGAACAGTCCAAATCCTCCCTTTAGACATACCCAGAGTGACTTCAGCAGGCTGAGAGAGGTGCAGTTCTGCAGAAAGAGATCTGCCCCCGATGCTCTGCAGCCCAAGTGCACCAGCTCAGGGAGCCTGTAAGTGTTGATGAATGGCTGCAGAGCAGTATGGATTTTTTTTTCCCGGGAGAAATACTCAGCAAAGGCTCAATCCATGCACAGAGATGGGAATTTCAGTGTGAACCATCCCAAAACAGAAATCGCCCACATGCCAGCAGGGCTTGCTTAAATATACCCCAGAAACTGATCAGCTAAAATTGGCTGTGAGGCAGAGCTGGGTTCGCTGTAAATCACTGTAAAAAAACGTTCACATGAACAGTCAGAAAAGAAGAAGCTCTCCCTGGGAGATGATATCTTGGAGTTACGTTAAGCTATCCTGCAACGTGATTTCCAGAGCTGTGAAAGAGACTCTGCTTTTGCATAATCGTCCTAGCACTATGCAGAGCACTTGCACAGATCCTCTCCCCTTCTCCACACAAGACAGACAGAAAAGGTCTGAAGATGTTAAAAATTGTATGATTACTTGCTCTTGTAAATATTATTTATCATCTGACCACTGGTTCAGTTTGGCTAAGACTGAAGTACTCAAAGGTCGCTAGGGAAAGAATGGCCTTTTCTGATTCACAAAAGACTTTTTATTTGTTTTCATAAGGAGTAAAGGGGAAATGCAGCTTGAGGAAGGAGAACTCCATCAAATGTCTAAAACTGAAAAACACCCCGTATACATAGTCCTTCCAAATGCTGCAGGTAATATCATCCAAGATACCTATAGCATTTCCTTGTTTGGAAGAGTAAGTAAAAAATAACATATATTGTGATAAAAAGTAGTAAACACTGGGACAAGACTGTTTCTTGGTCTTTTAGATGCTGGACTATCTAACTTACCTGAGTGGAGATGGGAATATGGGGGATACGTGTAAACGCCTTGGGAGAAAAACACTGAGCATCGTGTGTGTGCTGCTAAAAGTTGTCCAGATGGAGCTGCCTTTTATTATAACTGTAAAACATTTGCTTTGTATGTGGGAGGTAGTAGAGCCAGTAACCTCTTCCTACGAGTAATGAATAGTGTACTGCCTGTTTTCTGGACAGATAGATGGTCCACATATGGCCGTTAACTAATTTAATACAGAAAAACTAAGGTTCCGAAGAATTTTCATCATTAGGGTTTTTTCTCTGACTTCTGTCTTTACATTGTCAAATAAAATATATCCAGATTGATTTTTTCTTGACTCTCTGAGACAGTCGGGTAGAAGTCAGAATGTGACTCCTTGCATGATTCTGAAGACTTTCACCAGAGAAGTGTCCTCCTCCAACATGAGCCCCATATGTCTGAGCCATAGCACCAGGCTGGCCAGCAAGGCTCCTTGTGTGTGGCTGCATACAAATTTAGTGGCTGTGTCTCTGAAAGCAACTGTTTTCAGTGCACTGAGCTCCTCTAGCAGGAGTCCTGTTCACAAACCAGTCTTAGAAAGCAACTTCTCTTCTCCCACCAGTTGCTCTTGTGGAAAGTGATTCACCTCTGATGACTGATGGCCAGCATGAACCAAACAGTTGTTGGATGAATGCCCCAGTACTGAGATGTAAACAGCCTCCATTCATGTTCTTTATGTTCTTATAAACATTCAGATTATGCAGATTGATGGTCTAGTAATTGAATAACATTACAAAATTTATTCTTCCATTCCTATCTGCTAAATAAGGATGTATTTGAAGTGTGACTATAGCCCACACATCATCTTGTCTGGGCTTCTAGCAGTGAAGTCTAGCCAAGAGCTCTAAACAGGTACTGTTAGCATCCTAGCCCTGGAGATAAAACCGAATGAAAATAAACTACACAGATATTTACTCTGATTCTTGGACAACTTTTTGTAACCCAGGAAGATGTCACTGCAGCTTGATCTCTACTGGTATGTAGGTAGCTTGGATATTTCTGGGTATTTCTATTTATATGTCCCCTGAGGCTAGACCAAGCCTATGAAGGAAATGGATGTGTTGTATGAGACCAAATTTTATTGAAAATCATTATCTTTTATGTGTTGATAGTTAATGAAATATCATTATGGAGAAGAGCTTTGAAATCATTGCACATATAAGTGAAACAGCTCTCTCATTTGCCTCCTCCCTTCAGCCACTTTGCCCCGGGGATCAGCAGGCACACACTCAACCCAGCACATGCCAGCACCACAAGTGAAGCTGCCAATGGGGCTGCCCAAAGAGCTTTGTTCAGGGGTGGAACAGCAGTGAGGAGAGAGACAAGTTCTTTACATGCTACTGAAAGCACCTTGCCGAGAGGAATTGAAAACACGCAGGGATTCTTGGCATGGGTACCTTGTGCATTGGTACAGGTACAGAGTTGCCTCATAGCTTTCAGCTTTGGTAAAATCTCTGTCGTTTGATACTGATACCCATCCACTGCAGTCTATCATGTATATATGTATATATGTATATATAGAGTGATTTTTGCAGGTGGTTTTTGCAATTTACAATTTTGTGCCACTGCTCACAAGGAGTAAAGTATCACTTGGTCTTCTGAGCACTGGTCATTCCCTCCTACAATGGACACCAAAAAGAGGTTCTTTCCTCCTCTAACTATGTTTGAAAAGAAGAATGACACTCTATTCCTGTTTGGGAAGAAATAGGATATGTATTTCCCCAGAGAATAATCTAGGGCAGCAAATCCCCAAGTGGAGACAGATGTCTCCTGGCAGTGCTGAGTCAGGTATGGGAACCCCGGAAGGAGGTGAATTTGAGATCCTGTCATGTCTCTGCTGCCAGCCCAAGGTCATCTCTTCGTAGCTTGATTGGATTTCCTTGGAACCCAGCCTTCCCAGATGCTGGACTTGATGCACTGGCTCTGTTGAGACATTGCTATGGAGGTAGGCAGTAGAAACAATGCTCAGGTTGTTGTCACCTTCAGGTTGAAAGGGATGTTGTCTCATCGCTTTCAAGCATGAAACACCCATAAGTGTATGAAATGTAGTTTGCATTGTGAGTTTTAAACTCTACTGCGGTTTACTGTTCTGGACAAAACTTCTATTTGCATGTCTAAGTGATCTTACTCTTCTCAACGCTTCTTTAAGTCTATAATGAGGCGTGATAAAGTCATGATTAAAGGAATAATCTGCCCTGGTTTTACTTGGTTTTGTCTGAGTAATCAAAGATAGAGATTTTCTGAAGTGTGTACAAGTGAGACACGAGGTGAAGCTCTCTCCTAGTACTCTACCACACAATTGCCTTACAAACAGTAGGTCAATGCCAAATTTACACAGTAGCCAAAGCTGGCAAGGAGGGTTTTGTCAAATATACCAACTAAGTTTTGTGACTAGACATGATAAAGGGCCAAAAACTGTGTTTCCTCTAAAAAATTCTCTCAACACAGACCATAAAAATTATGTTTGAATGTGCATCAGTACATTGACCTTTACCCAGGACTTTGCAGAGGATTGGTACAAGCCAATATGATGAGCCAACATGAAATTCTTTGATAAGTGAGATTTATAATGTGATCAGAACCTCATCTGAAATTTAAGCTTGACATGTGAAATACACTATTAAATGGCTGTTTGATGCTTTCTTGATTTTAGGACTCGAACAAGTTAATGCATGCATGGTGGAGAGGTCATTATGGACTCTGAGGCATCATTTCAGGCGTGTGCTAAGCTGTACAGAGTTGCATGGCCAGAGTTTCATTCACAGATGTTTGGCATGAAGACCCAATTTGTTTGCTAAACAATGTATAGCAAATTATACTGTAAAACAATGCAAACCACTTATTAGTGAAAAGCCTGTTTCGCCTGCCACCAAGTGAGTATGTCACGGATATGAATAGTTCCCTACTCACTTCCTCACTAATTTGAAACATCCCTTTAACTAATGAAGAGCAGCCCTGGAATGGAAATGCATACATGCGTGGCCGTAGCTTATCATCTGAAAGGGGGCTTGGAGTATCACACTTTGGAAGATCATGCATAATTTATCTTATTAGGCAGAAAATAGGATAAAAGGGTTCCCCTTGGTGTGCAAGAGGAAAATTTGCATGCTTGGATCTTGACAGTCAACAAAAATTGGAGTAAAAAGTTACTGGCACAGAGCTAGTGGCACACAGAGAGCCAATGCCCTAGTGCAAGAGGGCACTTGAAAAATCACAAGCCAAAATGACCTTGTATATCTAAATACATGGGTCAGTTTAATCACAGTGACAAGTGCATACCAGTGTGCCAAGCCAGTGATTTAAATGGTGTAACTGGGGCAAGTTTGACCCCAAATCCCTGCCTGTTGTGCATTTGAAAACAAATTGAGAGGAGTTAAACAGAGCAGTCTCCAAGCCTGAACTTTTGCATCTGACAATAGTATTTTCATTGAGACTTAAGAAAATAACTACTCTGTTTTGCTAGCATTAACCCTGCACAATTGATAAGGCAGAAGCAGAACCTTGATAAAATCTCCATTCCCCTGTTTGCAGGCTCTGAAAAAATCCCCTTCCATTGCATGCAAGTGCCAGTGATGTGATATCCCTGGCAACCTGTCCAGCAGGGTCTGCAGAGAGATCTCACCATCAGAGGAGAGCCTCCAATCCACCCAGGTCTGTGCTGGGACACCAGCCTGGGGAGGGAAAAGTGCAAATTTCAGGACAACTGAACCAGTCCATTTTAAAATCACTACTAGAAAACATAAAAATGTAGATAAAAATGAGAGGAAGGCATTTTTTAACATAAATAAAGAAGAAGAAATCTAGACAGGGAAAGAAAATGGAACTGGAGAGGTTCAGAAACATAGGAGACCAGAGAAAGAATGGGTAAATAGGAGAAGAACTGCAAGTAGAAGTGGCCAAAATGTCTTCATTTTTTCACCATTGATAGGTTTGGAACTGGGAGAAAAGAAAAACAAAAGAGTTTTTGAAAGCAGCTGAGAAGGTCGCCATTTTTCCTGCCCTGAAAAAAATAAGCGTTGCTGTCAGATTCTCCATGCCTCCTGTCAGGGACGTGGTGCAGTGGATGGGTGCTTTACAGTGTCACAGATGAAGAGCCCGCATGACCTCGTGTCAGATGCAGACAGGCACTGCATGTTGAGCACTGAAAAACAGTTCATCAAACCCCTTGGTCTCAACAACTCTTAGTCTCCCCTTCCATTTCCATTCTCTAACAGCTGGAATCATGGCTAATATTAACAAGCGTTAACTCTTACCAGGTAGAGAGGCAATATCACAATCAAAAGTATTTTCTTTGAGATTACAAGCAAAGAAATTTACCTACCTGTAATCACTCTCCATAAATCTTCCATTAATACTTTGCTGAAACTAAATGTCATTAACCATTTTTTATTAATTGTTGTTTGTTTTGTTAAACATTGACAAGAACAGTTGCACAGACTGACTGTTGTAATACATGTATATGGTCTTCTTTTTGCCCTCAGCAACACCTTAAACTCAAGATACCCATGTCTGGAATATCTGTGTGGAAAGCACAAAGCTTTTTCCTCCTATTATGTTTAAAGCTTCAATTAAGCCTCTTTAGAGAAGAGAAGTTGTGGGGGAAGTTACAAGATGGAACATGGTCTGTTATGGGACTTAAGCTGAGGTCTCTCTCCCTTTTCAGAGTAACTATAAAATCCTAAGTAAATTATTTTGCTCTGTGATGTACAGATGCTTGATAGTTTTCTGCACTTGTTGAGAATTTCCTGAATTTTCTCACAATTAACACTGGTGATCCTGGTCTGTCTTACCCAATAGTAAGTGGCCAGTAAACAAAAGAAGAAGGGCCATTGGTGCTCGAAGTCTGGTAGGTCACAGCAGGCACCATGTTTCAGTCACTAACTCAGGCACCCAGAACACAGACACCTGTATCTGGGCTAGCAGACTAGCCTGCCTTGACAGACAGTGCAGGGAAACACAGATGCCTTGGGCACAAAGCATCTGATGTATTTTGGGTATCCACTCTTAAGCTGTTCTGAACCGTGTCTTATAAGTACCTGTTTCTCTCCATTGGCTGTGGAGATTGTCTGGGGTGATCACCACAGGTGTACATGTCTGCGCTGGTCAGATGAGTCCACTCCTAGTGACTGAGCACGGTGGTGATTTCATGGTGACTGGTGAGGGAGTTGGGTCCTTGGTGGACATGGCTGGTCATCATCCCAGTTTAAATGATGTGACACTCTGAGGAGAAAAGTCATGACTACCCCAAGACAGAGCCCAGCCCAGCATCCCAGCCTGTGTTCCAGAGATGAAGGTGGCGGTGGAGGATACTCCTTCCAGGAGCCTTCATCTCATGCATCAGGTACACCTGTATCCATTAACAGACTAACATGGGGGCACCAATAGCACATCTTGAGACCTTAGGATCAGACCTCTCACCTTCCAGGTGGACTGTGATGCTTGACAAAATTTAACTGCTGGTTTGGCCTGTGTTCAGAAAGGAAAAAATAGACAGGAAAAGTTCAGTATTATTATGTGTCTTACATGTCCTCACTTTCAGTCTGTATTGACAAAGAAGATGCTTATCTCTGTTCTTTCTTCTCTCCCCACCCTGCCTGCACATCACTGAACCTGGGATCACCCAAGGAAACCAATGAGAAAAGAAGAGAACGGAACCAGTCGGTCCGAATATGCAATGACCTCCTCCCAAAACAACAAAACAGTTGATAACAATGCGGTCGTATAATCCCTGAACCCCACCAAGGCGCAGGAGGTGGCAAACTTTTGAAGCACACACGCGGAGTAAGCAAGGTGGGTGAAATGAGGCAACGAAGGAGCTGTGTGGCCAAGGACTTCATTTCAGAAACAGCGCATGCATCAGTGATCCAGAAGAGAAAAGCAGGCTGCTCTCCAGGCTTGCTGCTACTCCAAGGGAGGATAAACTCACCCACCTGGGCTGCCCAGAGAAAAGGCCTCACAAAGGCATAAGCATTGCATGCTGCATCCCATGAAAGCGATGTTGCAATGCCTCCCGCTTCTTTTTCCTCCTTCTTCCCCTACTTTTATGTTGGAATTGAGTGTCCACAAAAGGCTACTGAAGTAAGATCTTCTGAGGAGAGGGTGATCTGCCAGAGTGGCAGTAGTTTATCATAGGTGGGTCAGAGGGAGGTGTCTCCCTCTAAATGGGAGGACACTTCCCTCTAAATGATGAGAGGTGTCACCTATGTGCTTCTCCAGCCTGTGCAGTTTCATACGCTGATGCTTCATTCTTATCATTCTTATTATTTCGTTATTAAAAAGGGAACAAAGGTTCCTGTTAAGCAATCAAGCAAAATTGGTCTGAACTTGTGACCTATCCCAGGAAATTTATCTGTGGTCTGGTGACTATGCAGTTTTCATGACTGAAAGCTTTTCAGGCAAAAGAAATCAAGATGTAAGATTTTAGCAATTAGCATTGCTATTGAAAGATGTTATTAAGATATGCTTTAAATGTTATACATAATCAGCCTCCTTTTTTTGCACCACACTTTTATTTTATCTTTAAAATTGTTCTTTCTTTGTGAAATTCCATGTTTCTCTGTGTTTGCATCACACTGATTCCCCAGGGAAACTCCTACAGGAAAGATACTGTTTACATCTTGGTGTGAGTGTTTGGGTGGGATTGTGTTGAAAGAACTAGCAGCCTGTTGAAGTTCTCTTCATTCACTAGTTAGTGTTGTTCCCTGAAAGTCTTGAGTCTCCTGAACTGACCCACTGAGGACATTGCAGGTCTGGCTTGTATGACCCCATCTGAGGGTCTGGTAAGCTGGTTGTGCCCACATTAACTTGGCCTCTGCCTCTCCTGAGCTGAGACTGACAGTGGTGCCAAGTTCAGCATAGAGTTCAGTATACTTTCCGTGATGTGGATTGCAGACTATTTAAAGCAAAACTGAATCTACCCAAATTCATGTCATGTGGGATCTCAGGTTAGACTCAGTAAGTAGCCCTCTGGATAAAGGTGATGAGACTAGTTAAGATGCTGGTCTTTCCCTACCTCCTGAAAACTTTTCTTTGTGTCACAGTTCCTCATGTATATCTCCATTTACCTCTGTTCTGAAAGTAGCAATGTAGTCAAAGACAAATTTACACCCTGGCTTCTTGTCTGGACATAAAACTTTGGTACCACTTGGTCTCCATGTCTGTGAGTAACTCCCAGGCACCAATGCAGTCTCACTCTGGGATCTGGCTGTACCCCAGCTGTATTGTCCCTCGGTACTGCAACACAACAATACTTCCAGTTTTATATAAGGATGTGCCCGAACTGCAGAAATCAGACTTTGATTTTGAGCGCATTCCGGCCTGTGGGTCATCTATTGCTGGGATGCAGAGTGTGGCATGATGATAGAGGAAGACAATGTTCTGCAGCTCTTTCCAAAAAAAGCTCTGGAATGTTCAAATCAGCAGTCTCAGCTCAGGCCCATCTGTAGTTTTCTATTACCTATCAAACAATAGTGTGTATGTAAATATAAGTACCTTTTCAATTATGAAATGAAATGCTGCTATATATTGCTCTTGAGAAATTTATGTAGTTATTCATTTAGCTTTTTAGTCTGTCATCACTATGTAGAAGTTTAACTGCATAAAATTATTTTTTAAAACCAGACTTTCTTGGGAAGTGAATGCAAAAGTGAAAGGAGGCAAGTAACCCTTTGCCCAAGAGTATGATCATTCCCAGCCACATTCATGTTGTGTGCTTGCGCAAGACACAGTGATATGTTCTTAGATCCAAAGTGGGATTAAAATGACAGTATTTACACTTTGAGTCTAGTATCCCAAATGTTGATTGCCTAAAGCACTTAGCCCCTAAATACTATAATAAAAATATTGCAAGTATATTTCTAGAATATTTTTAAGCTATAACATTTATTTTGGTGTAGTTACCTATGTTTGCCTTTCTTCTTTTACTCTACTTGTTTCAGCCTAAATGTGGAAACGTGGCATAGTTTGAGACTGGTTGCATGTTTATCTGAGAGTATAAAGTATGAATGCAGATAAGTTTAGTATAATATGGGCTCAGGATTAGCACTTTCTCCTAAAGGTTGTTGATTTTATTTGTTTCCTAATACAGCTTTAAAGGCATGTTCTCTAAGGTCAAAATCACAAAAGGGATTTGTAGGTCATTGTGTCCAACAAAATATGTCTGTTTTTGCAAAAAAGAGTAAAAAGAGATGGTCACCAAACACTGTCTGATTTTCAGTGAAGACCCCGGTGCATGACACAACCCACAAGCAAACCCTGCCCAGGCACCATGAGGACTCCTCAGGAGAACATAAACTTTAAAAACTTCATGGAGAGTAGAGAGGCAGGGCATTGCAAGACACAGCACATGGCGCCTAGGATCTATTTTCAACTCTGAAATAGCCACTGATCTGCTGTTTACTGGCAAGTAATTTTGCCTCTCTGTGCCTCAGTTTACCCATCTGTATAATCAAGACAAAAGTAGGACCAGCTCTGTGGCAGTATTTTGAGAGGAATGCTTGTAGCTTATTTGCGTAGGTGGATATACACCGTCGTTACATGCAACATGCTGATAAATGTATCGGGCACATAATCACCATCATAGTTCTTGAGCAAACATTCCCCGTGTGCTTTTATGATGTATTGGCCACAGAAAAGCAGCAGCAGACGGGCTGAGAGCTTCTCTGCTTGTCCAGACCCTTTGCTCTCAGCCCTCACATCGCGGCATGGCAGGGAGAGATGGGAAATCTTGCATGGGGTAGTTTTGCCTGTAGATTCCTGCCCAAGTACAGCTGACCACATTGCACTGAAATTTAAAGTGATCTTGAGAAAGGCGCTTGGAAAAGTATACTGGAATCAGATGTAACTCTTCAGAAAAGGGAGGTTAGACGGGATGTCACTGAGAAGTGACTTCTGAGGCTCGCTGATGTGGTTTAAGGTTGTGTTTAACACTCTACAGACTACTTGCAAAGCTTTAATAAGAGAGGCTTCTGTGCTTCCTTATTGTACTATAATTAAATACTAAGGGAAAGGAACAGGCTGGATACACAAGTGCTTCACTAAGCAGTGATCCTGGATCTGGGGAACTGGCAACCCAAAATGCAGCTTTACAAGCATTTTGAGTTCCTTTTTAGCCACTGAAATATCAGGGGTAGAAAGGACCTGCATAGCTCCATTCACAAAATAGCCAGATCCCCAGCAGATGCGAAGGTGGCCAGTTCCTACACAGGAGGTACTTGCTGTGCTCTGACCACCACCAGCCAGACTCAGCAAACTGCTGCACTCAGTCTGAGGGAGAGCAGCAGCTCCAAATCTCTTCTCAAGGATCACCACTAGCAGGGAATGCACCTTAAGGGCCTGAGCTGCAAAGTGTTGAGTTTCCTCGTTCCTCAGAAGACAGGAAGGTGGAGCTGAAGCCCCAGCCCTGCTGCCCTTCCTGTCCCACACCTGACACAGCAGTGTGCCCAGGAAAGCATTTCTGCTTTGGACAGATGCTGCAAAAACAGACATGGAAAGAAAGGGGAAAGTTCTACTAAGTATAAAATATGAATATATTGATATATATCTATACAGAGACCTAATTGTCCAGTCTTGCATGCCATATGGTCACAGCTTGTGGAGAAAGTGTGGGAGCCCTGCTCCAACCAGGTCATGACCATAGATACTGCCAAGCAATGGAGAATCAGGCCTATGGTAGATATGTATTTACAATACTCCCTGCACCTGTACAAAGAAAAATATATTATTTTAAACTGCAAAATAGTGTGTTTAAATCAATGCATGAATGTAAATATTCTAAGATCTGCCTTCTTGACTGTGTACCACATGTACAGATGAAAACAAATATTGTTTATAGGAAATCTGTATCAGTGGTTAAATGACTAAAGAGAAAAAAAATATCAGAATTAATGTTGTCATGTTTCTCAAACAAGCCATTAATGTATATTTAGTATTTAAGGATATTGCTCAATAAGTATGTTCCGTACCAAAAACTGTGTTGCATATACAGATTGTGCAGTACCCTATTTTAAAAAGGCACCATAATTAATTTTTATTTTAAATAAAAATGTACTTGTAAAAACTTCCTGTGTCCTGTTGGATATGTAGCTGAGAGCATTGAAGGGGGGAATGGCTGCAGTGCCTCTTCAGGCACTTATTGCCCAAATTTACCAGGCTTCCTTTGAACACTTTCTATTGTGGTTTTGGAGAAGCTCATGGCTGCTTCTTGTGCATTTGTCCAGGTGGGTCCTGGTTCTGTTTCACCTAACCCTGCTGTTCCTGACCCAGATACGTGCACTGCTGGTGGTGCATTAACAAAGGGATCACACTCATGCATTCCTGCAGCCCCCCAAAGCTCATGAAACCCTTTCTCTTATGCTGAAGGGCTGGAAGTTACATAGTCTAGTTTTAGAGGGATCTCTTCATCTTTCACATAATACCACATATCTTTATTTATTTTGGTGCAAGAGATAAAGTTCACCATTTATATTCTGACTCCCTGGTTGGGCTTCACACTCCTTTCCCACTCAAGAACAAAAGCAATTCATGGACCAGTCCTTCAGCAGATCAACACTGACACACAGTAGCTAAACCTGGGTCCTTTGGGTGGGATTCCCCCCTCCTAGTTCTTTGCCTTTACCAGACAGAGTTGAAGAGCACAGCTTGTGTTAGGCCCTCTGAAGCCAAGGGGCTGCCACAACCTGCACTTCTCCTTCACAGCAGGGCTGCTCCTGCCCCAGCCAGAGGAGGAGGTTGAAGTGAATCCCCAGTGACTGCCAGGTACCTGCGTGAGGTCAGCTAACACCTGCCATGGGATGGGAGGATTTTATTTAAACAGTTGTCTTTAGTTCCCAAGACTTTATTCGCTAACAGTTTTTGCTGGTCCCTTAGGAATTTTTTCATATCCCAGTTTGGAAAAAAATCTTAAATAAGGCAGAGCAAAAATAATCATCTAGCATGGTGGGAACATGAAGGGTGTGAAGCACAAGTCTTATGAGGAGCACCTGAGGGAGCTGAAAATGTTTAGTTTGGAGAAAGAGAAGCTCAGGGAAGGGAAAAACCTTATCTCTCTCTACAACTACCTGAAAGGAGGCTCTAGCAAGATGGAGGTCAGTTTCTTCTGAAAACAAGTGATAGGACAAAAGGAGATGGTCTCAAGTTGCACCCAGGGGAGTTTTAGATTAGATATTAGGAAAATCTTCTTCATTGAAAGGGTTGTCACGCATTGGAAGAGGCTGCCCAGGGAAGTGGTAGAGTCAGCAACCCTGGACCTATTTAAAAGGCATGTAGATGTGGCACTTGGGGTCATGGTTTAGTGGTGAATGTGGTTGAACTTGATGATCCTAGAGGTCTTTTCCAACCTAAACAATTCTGTGATGCAGAGTGATTGGGGGGCAATTTAATGAATTACAGCAATAACCATTATTCCATAGACTATGATATCCATCAGGTTTAAATATTAGACACATTTTGCAGAAGAAAAATTCCACGTTAAAATCTCTCTGTGACCACTGAGGCAGAAAGTGCCTCTGGAAGGCTTTGACCCCTGCTTCAGGCATCAAAACTGCTGGACCAACATCCTCATGTCCAGTCTGCAGAGGAAGGACATCACTTTGGAGAGTAGGACATGCCCTGGTGAAATTCTGGCGAGGTCCCTCAAGTCCTAATAATGTTATCAGTCCCAAATTCACTGCTGTTTGTCTGAGCTCTTGTCATGCTTTAGTCATGATGAGATAGCCACAGCAAGCAATGGGAGGATTGGGTGCAAATCTGATTAGACTAGAGCACAGTAAAAGAGCTCCAAACCTGAAACCAGGGTTATGTCTTGAGCATAGCTGAAAACCTTGCTAAATAATATGAGGTGCAGCAATTTCACTATGCTGAAGAGCCTGGTGTTGCCTGATGTGCTCTTCCTTCACTGTCCCATCACTGGGAACCAGTGTTACAATGCCCAGAGAGAAATTAGATTACTGGTTTTTGATATTATTTGAAGAGGGAGCAAGAAATTTGTAATGAGGGAGATGTGTATTCTGTGATTTTGGTAATATAAAATCATGAAGTGCTTTTCACTGGTTTCATCTGGGCACATGTTGCCAAGGTCTGCATCATTTTAAAAGATGCCCAGTACAATAAGTTACAAATTAGAACTTGCTGCATTTCTGAAGGATGTTTTTATTTGGGCATGCTTAATTCATGCAGGTATAATCTTTGCCCACAAAGCAGTGAAATATTTTAAAAAAAAAGCCAACAGAAAACAACTGACAACTGATGTTATAGTATGTATTAGTCTTCAATTACTGAAGTGTTAACATTTTTAATATTAATACATGTTTCTTTATTATAAAACATATCCCTTCAGAGCTGATCTTCCATTGATAAAGATTTTATCTGAGTCGTTTCCTTAAGGTTCTTTCATAATTGCTATGTCTTCAACCACATTTATAGCACAGAAATGGTTGTCTAATTATGAGTTTACAGAGAAGCTGCCCTTGAAAGTGGCCTGAAACTAATTTTAGTATTCAGGAAAAAATACTGAGAATATTAATACCAAGATACCTGTCATGTTCTGAACTTGTTTTATTTTTGGCTTTAGTTAAAACAAAAGCACTCACTGCAACATTTAAACACTTGTCCTGCTGCTCCTGTCTTGCACCGTGGCACAGTTTGATATATCCATGGGGATTGGCAATTCTCCTGATTAGACTGAGTGTCCTGCCAGCCCAGCCCTTCTGGGTGTGAGCATCCAGGCAGTGCTGTGAGCCCTGGCGAGGGCTCCTTACCTGAGCAGCAAACACAGAGCACATGGGATGTCCTGGGAGCCACAGAGGGGGGTATTTTCTGGGGAGAGGAGGGATGGTGCAAGTGCTGGACACTGTGCAGCACCAACACCCTCTTTGAGCCCTTGGTTCAGGCAGTCACTGGGCAAGTTAAGGTTCAGTAAAAAAATTATTGAGGCTGGACATAGGTAGCTAAACTCCCTGTATTGTATATTAATAAATTCTATAAAAAATATTACATCCATGAAAGAAGCAGTATGGCTCTGACTAGAGTCCCGATCAGCCTCCAGTGGTGCTGGGGAGGGTGCAGGACAGGGCAGACGTGATGCATAGAGACCCAGCTCTGCCTCCCTTAACAACTTAGAAAAGAAAATCCTATGGGTTTAAATTTCTCCCTTCTTGTATTAATGTCAAGGCTTTAAGAAGCTGATTTTATCATGAGTGCTGGCTAGATATATCAAATCTTTTTTATGGCAGTTGGTTTCCTTAATCTGTGAGCTGTCATAAAAAAATAGTTAAATGGTATTTATATATATCTGCCTGAAAGTATTTTATATGATATATCACTGTGGCTGAAAGAGAAAGGAAGTTTCTTTGTAAATAGCAGCTGGCTGTTTTCCTTTCCTATGCATTGATATAAATTTCATGAATTCATTTTTGTGCAGCACAAAAAGAACTCAGAGCCGGAACGTGAATAAATTTCCCTTTACGTTCGGCATCACTTCCCCCTGCACACGCAAACAGAAATGCTTTCAGTATTTAAGTTCCATTTAACACAGGCCTAGTCGGAAGCAGAAAAGAAAATATAAAGAAAAACAGCAGCATGGCAGACACATCCCAGTGAACGAGCCTGTGAGCCAGGGACAGCCTCCCCTATTTTGATTTGTAATTTGAGGATAATTCAATTAGACATTTCAGGCAATTTAAACATTCATGCATTGTCCAGCACCAAAGCATGAACTGTTGAGCAGCAAACGAGACCTGACAGCCTTAGCAGGCCAAGTGAAAATCCCAATGTTTAAAAGGAAAAGCCCTCATCTAATTGATATGCCTACTGGAAAATTAAAAAATAAAGGGGGGGAGGGGGGCGGGGGGGAGAGGAGGCAGCTGTGCAGGAGGTACCACGAGGGTGAGACAAGTACAAAGGGCAGAGTGAGGGGTATACCCTGGCTGTGAGCTTCACACCTTATTTGCAGCCATTTGCTTTAAAGAGAGTATTTCAAAGCCTGTGTGTTCCTTTTAACAAGGGATTAAAACATAAATGCACCTGATCACCCATCTGCTCACCTCTCCCAAGGTAGCTGAAAGGCAGGCAGGCATTCAGGAGCAAAATGGGAGCATTTTCATAAGCAGCTGCTTATGAAAGCCAGGTGCCCCTGCCCGCACTCAGCCACACTGAGGTAGCTGAAATCATTGCCCTGTGCCAAGGTGCCAGCATTGAACCCACGCAGCAGAAGAAAGTCCTGTCTGGACCCATGGCCCACTCAGAGATGACAGGGAGAAGCTGGAGAGCAGGAAGCCCCTCACTGTGCCTACTTCATGCACAGCAAGGCATGCATCAGCATCACGACCTCAGTGCCCGCTGCCCTGCTTGCCTGCCCTGGGCACCAGCAGCCAAATCCCTGCAGGATAACCACAAGGTGAATGGCTCTGTGCCCACAAATGGAGATATTGGCTGTTTGGCTGCTGGGGTGATAGCTTAGTGATGTTAAACACTGGGTATAATAATAATAACAACAACACAAGAACTCCAGGTGGAATTTCAAACAAGGATGTGTGAGGCCCTTGCTTACTTTAAATGCATTGGGTCTTGTGACCTCTGGATCCAGGGGAAGAAATGCTATTTGTCTTGTGCCCAGCTTCTTAGCTGCCCTGGAAGCAGAAGGTCACCCTAACCTATCGACCGTCTGGCTGGCAGACAAGACAGCTTTGACAGACACAGATCTGGATTGCTCAAAGTCATTCCTTTGGTAACTTTTAGAGGCAGGTGATGAAGGAAAGCTTCAGGAATCATCAAGTAAAACTCTTCTGGCAGGCTACATACCTCTGGTGTCAATTCGATGGGCCCTCAGAAAATCTCTGGAGCAGAAAACTCACCTGTAAAACTTTCCAGGAATGTATCACCCCTACCCCATCTTCATTTTAAGCATTTTGCAGGACCAAGTTTGGATGGTAAAAGCCCAAAAAGTACATACAGTACATGTGGATGCCAGATACAGTGGTAATTTTCCTTGAGTCATTCTATTTGAAGATCCAGCGTTTAGTGGGCTTATAACCTACAAAGGTGAGAACAGTTTGTGCTGAAATTTTCCAAGCTAACACTGTGCTGGAAGCTGACCTTTGCATTTCTCCAGGACTTGCAGAGCAGTCCTGTTGCTTCCAAGAATGATATTTGGGGGAAAAAATATTAAGACAAAACCTAACAGTAACTTCTGCCTCTAATTCCTTGGTTCTTTGGAGCTGGGATTAAATTTCACAAGAAGATCAATGCTTTCACCACCAGTTACAAGCTTCTGGAAATGCATCGTTTCCCTTCTTTAGAGACCATTTATACTGGACAGATAAATCCACTGAAAAGCCTATCTGAGATGAGGTTGCTCCATCTCTACCATTCCAAATAAAATTAAAATACTGAATTTCAATCAATTCTTGTTCAAGAACCAATCAATTCAATATGTGTGAATAAAGTCAGGGGTAGAGCTAAATAAAAGTAACTCTGCTCATTTATTTTTAAAACTACAGTTTTGGAAGATCAAAAGCATTGTAAATTCAGTTCAAAATTAGTGATGAGTTTTCCTCTGCAAGGGAGTTAGCTGCTCTCATCTTCGGGTATCTTGGTAGAAACAGACCTTAGTAGAATAGAAAAACCACTTAGCAGAAATAAAACAGAGATACTTTCCACTCATGATATTATTTCACCTTGAAACAGGTGATGTTGGTCATACATGCAGGTAGAGACCCTCAGCATGAGAAATCCCTCAGATGATGGCCACATGAATCTGCTCCACTCTCCTCTTTCCTGATACCTTGGGCAATGCATAGACAAAGGTACAGTTCTACAGCTCCCTGCCTCCTGCATGGACACACACTGTGTCTAGAAACGAGCAGCAATTGTCTGCAATTTTCCGTGACAATGCAGCATAAACTGTTCAGGATGTCTTTTGAAGAAAGCTTTTCTGCCTGCCCCAGTCACTGAGGCAAAATTGCTATAATTTGATTCTTCTTTGGAAAATTATGGGGTGAGGGAGGTGAGGAAGGGAGCAGGAGATATCTCTGGGTTTATCCTTTTCCCCACATTTTTTTATGTACTGAAGGTGCATATCTGAAGTTACTCAGGCTGTATGGGGATGGAGGAATGGACCAAAATGGAGAAATTACAGATTCAGCAGCTATGGTATTCGGTTTGGTTTTTTGTGGGGGTTTTTTTTTGTTTGGTTTTTTTTTGTTTGTTTGGGGGTTTTTTTTGTTTTGTTTTGTTTTTTGTTTTTTTCTCATGCCTCATTACCTGCCATATGAATTCAGGTCTCTAAACTGGGGTTTCAGCTGCATTTAAGAGACTCGTTTGTTTCATATTATGATCTTTATGAGCCACAGCTGTATTCAAGGAGGTTGTAGAGGAAGGAAAAAAAAAAAAGGAAAATTTAGCAAGCAGCTCCTTAGCTCAGGCATCAGACTATGTGATGCCCACAAGGTGACATGCTACCTTTCACAGCCCTACTAAAAGCAGTAGAAGTACTCCATAGCAATAGGCATGGGGAAAAGGACCAGAAGCTTATTTTTGTAATTGTAATGTTGTGTAGGAATTGTGTTGATAAGATACCAGATGGAGCCAAGCAATTTTAGAATTAAAATTTATCATTTCTGAGGGAAAAAAAATGCCTTTTCTGAAATGCTATTTAGTGTACAAACAGGAAACTCATCCATCATAAATGTGAATGATGCTCTAAATTCAACACTCCCTTAAAGAGTCTAAAGAGTTTTGACTTACCAAGATGAGTCTTGCGATGAATTCCCATTTGGTATTTCTACTGTGCTGGCTGATATCTAAACATGGTGACAGATTCTCTGCCCAGCACCATGTGATCTGAATTGGTTCCACTTCTGCTGTCAGTACTTTGAGGAATATCTATCATAGTGCATTGTTATTTGTCACAGGGGAGAAGAGGTTTATTTTCAACACCTGTGACTTATGAAGCCTGACTTATGAAGCCTGAGCACCTGAGGCAGGATTCCTCTCATCTAACTTTAACCAAACTAAAAAAAATGTAGTGTTCAATATATCTAAGCTCTCCAGAACCGTTTTTTCAATTAGGAAAGATAGCAACTCCAGATGGCAACCCATCTCACCCTGAAAAAAGTACCTGGGGGGCTGAACAGCCCCATTCTCTTTGGTCACACAGGGACAAGTGCTATAACACAGGACATGGCTCACAGGGGCTGAATTTACTGATGCTGAGAGGGCAGATGCTGCTGCACTGAGGCAGTTTGCGGGGTGGATGGTATCCAGTCCAGTGATGTCAGATACTCATCTTAGTGGAAAATAATGTAAAATTAGGTGATTATAATCAATAATCAGAGTGTGAACAGTCCATCCAAAATTTGTATTCATACAAACTTGTGAAGAAAATGCAACTTTATTCTTGAAATTAATTGACTAATTAATACAAAACAATTTGTATTTATACAAATTTAGGAAATTTGATGAAAACTACTTGTGTGTGTATGTGTGTGTATGTGTGTACATGGATGCAATTTAGTTCAGCCTGCCTTGATGAATGCTATTCTGAAAATAATAATTCTTGGGCAGACAATTCCTTTGAGGTCACTTGCACAATCTGGTCAGGCATCCACTGAAGGGGACAACCTAAGGGCCCACGGTGCTTCCCCCTCACTTCCAGCCAGCAGCAGCACACACAGCACAGGCTTTCCCAGCAGCTGTGGGGTCATGGCAGCTTGGAGGCCCGGCTACTCTCTCAGGAGACAGAAACCCAAACTGGGACCTCAGGGGGATGTGGAGAGCACATGGGAGAGGAGCCCAGGGTCCCAGCCCCGCTTACTGGCAAGGCCGGCACTCCAATGTTGAAGCGAACGTGGAAATGGAGGTTGCAAACATATTACAGCATGAAGCCCCTCTCCCTACAATCCTTTTTCTTTTTTAGGTTAGTGCAGCAGCCATAGGACACCCCCTCCAAATCTGTTTTTCCTCCTGTTTTGAGCAGTTTCTCATATGAGGGGAATAACTCAGTAAGCGAGGCCGCGCGCGCCTTTCGAGCGGAGTGGCCTCAGGGCGCGGAGCTGGCGTGGGCCCGGCCTGGCTGGTCACACGCTGTCAGCAGCAATGGCCAGAGCTGCCCGAAAAGCCAGCAATGGCCAGAGCTGCCCGAAAAGCCAGCCCAGCCCTTCTGATGGCTGCAGCTTGTCACCGTCACCTGAATTCAGCACGCACTGCACAGACGTGCCCTTTCTCCCAGGGAACCGAGCAGCTGGAAACAACATGACACTCCATCAGCTTAGGAAAGCTTAAAAACAATCAGCACTCCATTTGGTTTTGTGTCTTCAGGGATTTTCTGCCTTGACTTGCATTTAATCAGAAGAATTTTTTTTTTTTTAAATCAGAAGAAAAAGCAAATTAAAATATACTAGCTACCAACCCACCTTTCCCAAACATTTCAAACTCTCAAGCACATTTACTCCAGAAAAATACGCCTTTATTCCAGGAATGTTCCTGTTGATGTTATTTGCAGCATGAACAGATTGTTTTTTAAATAGCTGTTTCACAATTGTTTTTCCAACCTGTTAACTGGTCTCCTGCTTACACAAACAACTTGTCTATACAGGGTGAGATCTGTTCAGGACAGTTTCTGTCATATTATGCATCAGTCTCCCAAGTGTGTCTGGAAAACAATCATAATGTAAAATCTCGCTTTGACCTGTATTAATTTTCAACTGTAACTGAATTAAGACAATGGACTTTATATAAGGTGTGTGAATGAAACAGATCACCAGCTGAGGCTGCAAACCCTTGATATTAGATCAGAGAAGGGAATTCTAGCTATAAAAGGTGTTGCAGAAAGTGCAGTGCTCAGCATATGATTGTGGCTGTTAATGATTAAGGATCCACTGAAGCTGCCAGACCTGAAGAACTGAGGAGTGGGAGCAGAGTTGTGTGGTTCCTGAGTTTTACAGGGTGGTGCACTAAGTGTACTTATTTCAGTGCTTGGTTTCCCATGGACCTGGCTGGTGTAATACCTTGGCTGCTGGTGGGTTCATATCCAGGCTTTCCAGACCAAAGGAAGTGAGTGCTGTTTCACACAGAGCTCTGGGACTTGAAGTAGGAAACATAATGTTTGTTGAAACCAAAGTATAGAAGAGTTGTCTAAAATACCCTTTTGCATAAAGGAACATGTTTTAAAATTACACACTGGAGATGCAAATAATTATTCCATATTAGGTTCTGTATATTTTATTCCAAACTTTATATGCCAGGAAACAGACTCAGGTGATGCACAAGAGGTGAGATTCTTATTTGCAGGATAGAGGGGAAAAGCCCTTCAATACAGAATTGACCCCCTCATCACATGATAGTGATAACTAAACTAATCTACATTAGATGTGACGTTTGGATGCTGAAGAATAACCTACATTCCGCATTTGTTGTGATGATTTACAGCAATGAACTTGACCCAAAAAATGCTACATAAGAGCTCAGTGTTATTAATAATAATCACTCAGAGAATTCTCAGATGGATTAATTCGACTTCCTTTCTGCAACAACTCTGGTCTCCTTTTTATTCTGCATGTTCATTTTATTCCCTTCTAATTAAATGTGATTTTCTCAGCGGATGCCTATATCCTTTTTATTTGAATATTTGACTCAACAGAACTGAGCAATGAGCTTCCCATCCTGCTCACCACCTTACCAGTCCGGCTCAGCTTCACAGCCCCTTGTGCTGCGTGGAGCCATCCTTAGAGAAAGTCACAGCTCTGGAAAAGCACTGGAGGGAGAAGTTGTCCTGTTTAGATGAAGCCATGGTGCAGATCATGGCCTCCTCTCTGGATTGATGTTGAATGGTAAGCACAAAGTCAGCCTGTGCATTCTTGGTACAACTTTCAGGGAATCACTTTTACCGGTAAAATAAAGGATACAGGCTATTGAGCCCTTGAAATCTGAAACTAGCCTGGTAAAGGAAGGTGTTAGTTTTTTCCTGGTTCTTCGTCTCTATGATTCAAAATAACAGAAAGACAGATTTTTAGCTAGGAGCCACATTTTCAGACTAAACTTAAAATGTCTCTCTTCTGTAACAAATGTAAGAGAAACCCAATGGACCCCACCTGCATCCACAAACCAGCAGTGCCTCAGGAGACACTGCCAGCTCTATGGAAACTGAATTTATGGAATTATGGACTGTAGTAGGTGCTTTTCCCTGTGACACCTGGCAGGCTGAGGGTAGATGTGTGAGGCTGTAGAGATTTGCTATTCTGTCCTTACCTATTGGCACAAGAGCCTGTGGATGATGTCAGGCTCTGATGGACTGCAGGTACTCAGATACTCATCTCCAGACACTGCACTGCAGCTCATGCAACCATTCGTTTCTTCTCTGCTTGTTTTTACATGGATGTCATAGCATAGAGGACATAATTTTGTTTGTTTGTTTATTTTTTGTTGTAAGGATAAATGTTTCCTGGATTTAGCTCACACCTGAAGGCTTTGGACAGAGGAAGGGACCCGACTCTAGATATCCTGTAAAATCCATGGAACATCAAAGCCTTAGTTTCTCCCTGGACCATGGGTGAAAGAGGTAACAGACAAATCAGCTCTTGCAGAGTTTGCATTAGCCCTCAGGGGTCACAAAAGGTATGACTGCTCTCTCTCTTAGCAGGCATCAGTGAATAGAGTGTCAAAGCTGAGGCAAACTGAGGCAACTACTTTGGAGACATCAATGCAGGGCCCTAAAAGACAGTTTGCTGGAGTCTGAAGAATTTTTTTTCCAGCCCCCTAGGGCACTAATCATTTCCATATGCACCCACCCCCTCCCTGAAGGCAGATGTGACTGCTCAGACAGAGCCCCTTCAGCTCCCCATGGGGACGTGTACCTTAGGTTTACTGGCAATGGGTGTTGTAGTAAAGGATAAACTTGGCAAAAAGGTAATTTGTCTGATCCCATTTCTCAGTCACTAAGTTCAAATGATGGCAGCAACAGAAATGATACCACACTTCAAAATTCTGTTCTCTTTTTGTTTCCCTTCTCTCTTTTGTTCAATATTTTGATTTTTTATTAGTTGATTCTGTTATCATGAGTGGCTTTCTTTCCCACTTTACATGTTTTATGTATAGATATATATAGATATATACTCTATGTATACATACTACCTTGATTATAGCAATTTTTTTCTTCACAAAAAGGTCCCAAGGTAATGAAAAAAGAACTGTCTTATGAGTAACTTATCAATTTCTGATTGCCAGCGAAGAACAGAAATAGTGCACAATCTTGCCCCACTAATGATTTCATGCTGCAATCTCTCCCTCCCATAGAATTGTGCTACTTCATGCAAAATAGAGCAACTGCTATAAATCTGCTCCATTTGTAGAAATGAGCTGAGATCTTCACCTTGTAAAAGGTCAACCTCCTACTTGAGCAAAGGATCTTCAGTTTTATTGAAAGCAAAGATCCTTTTTTCTCCTTTCACCAAACTGTCAGGAAAGAAAAAGTGGTTCTGTTTCGAGCCAGTATCTGCCCCATTCCCTCTCCCTGTCCATGTGGCTGTGGTTGCTCCTTCACAGCCTTGTGCCCTCTGCCTGCAGCCCAAGGATGGTTCCAGCATCCCGGAGCTTTTCATTACCTTATCTCCATTACTTAGGCAAATACAGAAAACTTCTCCAGACAGGTTCCAGGGCGCCAGTTTATCTGCATTTATTATAGTAATGATCCTTTATCCACAGTACCCAGCTTTTCCTTAAAAATCAATCACTGCCTGATTAATGTTCTGTAAATAGGGGATCTCCACACTGCAGTACTACATGTGCTGCCCTCATCTTCTGATCTGATCTGCTGTGTTTCACTGCTTGATTCTTGTTTTGCTCTTCTGACATCACCTGAGTACTTGCCTTATACAGTCACCGTCTGTGGTGCAAATTACTGCCTCTTCTTGCTGCTTTTTTCCTTGGCATTTTTTCCTTTTGGAAGAAATAAATTTCTTTTTTAATGGGTGACACAGTTCAAAGGCTGTGTATCTTTCCCTAACTTTCCTAGAGATAAAGAGAACATATATGCTGCCATTTTCTTGTAACCACTCTAAACATCTGCAGCCCTTCTTGATTTGCTTGTCCAAACCAGTTAGGACAGGAAGTGGAAGGTTTCTATTTTTCTTTCTAGCTGGGGGAGAAAGTTCATAAAACAAAAAAGAACATGCCTCAGAGAAGCATTTCAATCAGAAAATTATCTACCCCGAAGATGTGAAAACCGATTTTGCTATATTTATCAGTTTCATAGCAAAGAAAGGTCAAAATGTGAATATATCCAGCAAAATTGGCAAAGCCTCTTAGACTTCCACTGCCCCAACAGACATAAAACTAAAACTGTGTCTTATCATTTAATGTCGGCAGGGCTTGGTTTTTGTTGTACATGAAAATGTTATACAGAAGTTTTGAGGTAGTGAGACAACACAGGATCAGAAAAATCAGATTAAAATTATCACTGCTCGAATGTGGAATTAAAAACAACCAAACAACAGCAAGACAAGCAAAAAACCACCAGGAAAAATGATGCAGAACCACTTCTTCTCTAGAGAGAGCCAAATCCATTAAGATAATTAGTTGAGCAGCTGATGTTCTGACCTGACATTGTTTCTTCATTTAGGATCTTTAATTCTTCATGCAAGAAGATTTCTCATTATTTCTTATCCAAATAAACCCCGATATCTGGATATTCTTATTTTATCTCTATTTATCAGCAAACAGTTTGCTGATAGCATTTTCCTCTAAACAGTCACTATCTGAAATTTGAACAGTATGACCTATGTGACCTATTACACAAATTCAATTTCTCTTCTCTTGTGATCTAATGACCTAGAATTTGTAAACAATTTCCTTTATTCCTTCCTTAACAATTAGTTTCACTCCAGAAGAACTATCCTTTTGAATTTTTTTTTTTTCTAAAAAAAAAGCAGTGATACATTTACTTTTGTGTAAATCCCCATTCTGTCATGTTCTTCTCGTAAGACATGGACACAACAAACAAAGCCAGACCCCCAGCAGACATCCAACAGACAACCCAAAGGCAGTGGTAGCCAGTCAGTCCTGTTTGCAGAAAGCCTCCTCTAGAAACATCAAACACAAGGATTGCTGCAGGTATGTACCAGCTTGCTTGTTTTCATCAGCTTTCACAGCTTCCCAAAAAAGTATTCCATGGGCTCCCAGGGGCCCTGTGTGTTGAAAAGCATTAAATTAGAGAGTGAAGGCTCGTTGGTGCTCTGGGTGCAGCAGTGTTCAGAGGTACCTTAGCTGGCACTGACTGAATCATCACCGAAAGTAACACCCCTGTTTTCATGCCAGAGTACAAATGGACACACATTTGTAGAACGACCTTATGTGCCCTGACTTCATTCCCTTGCAATAACTCATTCAGGCATCTATATTTTGTATAAATATTCATATATCTGAACTGCACATCCATCATCCCTCTTCTCCACCCCATACAGTCACCACCAAAGCCGATGGACACTGACTGTATGTGACACTGAGGGAACAAGCAGCCAGGATGGCTGTTCCACCCCACACTCACAGTGCAGTAAGCGGGCAAGTGAGGCCAACCCGTGCTGAGCACCAGAGTCACACACCCTCATCCCGTAAAGAGGGAGGGGAAGCTGAGGAGCAGGCAGGCCAGCAGACTGCACTGGGTGCCACTGTCTCCACCCCTGAGACCATCACCATGCCAGACCTCAAAAGGCTTTGCTGTCTATTCAGTACATTTCTGCTTCTTCCCTCCCCCAAGGAAGTTTCTGAGATGAAAAGCTTAGAAGTTCTTCTTGTCATGGCAGGAGAAGTGGGTGCATTACATAGGGTCCCTTTAGCCTCTCCGTCAGGATCAGGAGAGGAATGTGCTTGCATCCAGCTTGGAGCTTCCCCTAGGTGACGTGCACAGCACCTCCAGCACTGTTTCTGGGATAGGTAATTAAATTGTTCCAACACAGGCTCACACACCTGCAAGACCTGGCACAGAGGGCACTCAGCAGGAAATCTGGAGCACAGCAGGGAGCAGGCCTTCTGAGTCCAGAGACTTGTTTCTTATTGCTTTTCCTACTCTGTCATGCTCTACAGAAGACGAATGACCAAGCTTGACTTTCAGCAATTTAATTTTCTGAGTGTGTTTTTTCATTGATCAAGAAGTTGCCTGTTTTGGACATTAAGTGATTGTCTCTGAATTGTCACTCTACACACATGCCTGCAAGCAAGGTACCCTGTGCCATCTTTGCTGAGCTAATCGCTTCCTGCCACTGAAGCTTAATAGATGTGACTCCTCTGGTGTGCGAGGCCTGAAGTTATTCTGCTGAGGAATATTGAGTAGAAATTTGATCTGAGGAGAAAATATTTTCTGTAGGGTCAGAATTTTATATAAGCCTTAACCTTTAACTAAAATACCTCATCAAAACTAAGGAAATTAAACATCTACTTTTGTAAGCAGCAGTATTTTTTCCCCCAAAAAAACCAATTTTCTTACATATCTGGAGAAAAAATGGATTGTCTTTATGGGCTGGATTCTGCCATCCCTCCTGCTTCGAACCCACTCCATTGCCCAACCCAAAGCTGAGTTATCACTGATGATGATTGTAACACAATAGCACTGGATTTTGTTCTGGCATTTGGAAATTCCTCTCTTTTTGGTCTTTTGGGGTGGTCAGTAACTATATTTCAAACCTTTGAAGGAATGAAGAAGTTTGGATTTTTAGCAGAAGTTTCCCCAATCAGCAAATCCTGCCCCACAAGAGGGCCTGCACACACTGCTCCTCAGGAGGATGAGCTACAACTCCCTTGTGAAGAAGCAGCAACTTAATGTGCCCCTCCTGCATCACAGGCAGGTGTCCTACATATGCCAAGGAGCTACTTCAGGCATACAAATTACCCTAAAGGGATCAGACATGCACCATGTCATGAATGACCGCTGGTAGCTCAGGGTCCAGAACTTTAGTGATACAAAACGCTGAAGGCATGAGATGTTCAGAAAGCTAAAAGTCATCTCTCTAGAGAAAATGCAAACTATTCCCACAGCCTGTCATGCTTCCTTCTTCTGCCTTTTTATTACTAAGACCTCCCTTTCCCAGTTTCCCCCTCGTTTAAATTTGAGCACATCCCTTGGCTTCTTAACAGGAAGAAATATTTAATCCCAAAAATGTTTATGGGTCACTGACAGTGATGCACAATTTGTATTTTGCTCATTAAGGACTTCCCAGCCAAACTTCAGCTCTTCCCTGGCTGTTTCTTCAATTAATCTTCTGTTTGGCATTTGGCTGCCTATTAATGCTAACAAAATACTGTTATGAAAACATACCAAGTTGCCCTTCTTAAGCTATAATCAGTCTTTTTGGCATGAAGTACAGTCAGATTCAATCTGGACTATAAGTTCACTTCTGAATTTCAAAACATGATGCAATCTGTAAAGTTTCAATAAATTAAATTCCTTCTGCCCCATGTGGTATGTGAGTTAATCTACTTTGTCATTTCATTTGAAATGCCTTCCAAGTCAGGTATCACATCCAGAAAAAGCTTATCTGTTTGTTGAGTAGGTAATCTCCTCTCTAGAAGTAATGGAATCGGCGACAAACTGCCAAACAAATGTTTGGTTTGGCTTTATTTGTTTTGCTTACTGGTCCATATGGAATTTCCTCCACAAACCCATTGAGATCCCATAGCTACCTCAGATCTCCACCTCTTGGGCCCTTCAAATTCCTTTTGAGCCATCTTTTGTGCACAGATCTTTACACAGAGACAAGGGGTTGGGCAAGTTCCTTTGACAGTTCTCAGAGAGCTTTACAAATATAAACCTCATTTTTATGAATTGCTCTGAGGGAGATTAATCTCACCTCCCTTGCACAATGATGAAGGAATTGAGACACAGATGCTTTGTCTTGTCTAAGACTGGTGCTAGTCTGGGATCAAGAAGATGGAAGTCAGACCTCTCTTCTCCATGTCCTGTCCCACGGCATTCCCATAAAGGTCATTTGGCTGCTGACAATTACTAGAGTCAATGTAATCTCAATGAATACCACAGATTAAACAATTTTTTTTCCCTATTTGTATATTACAGAGTAGAGCTATACAAGCCCTTTATTCAGTTTGCCTCACAAAAGCATAAAATGGTTGTTTCAGTAATTCAGTGACAACTTAAAGGTGCATATGCTGGAACTGAATGTAGTATCAAAGTATGCAAATTTTAAAATATGACTCTCTGTGATGGCAAAGGAGATCAGATAATTTGAGGACAAACAAATTTAATTACGTAAATATTATTTCTTTTATTACAAATGTTTTGTTCCTGAGCATTAATTTAGAGGGGATTTTAGCTTGGCTAATCCAATAAAGAGCAGTGACTTGGAATAAAAACAGAAACAATTACTCCAAGTCCTCTGCTTTCTCTTGTAGCAAGAATCGTGTCCCATCATGAGCTTCTAAGCTCTCAAACACATCCTTTCCATCTCACCCACTGCTGACATTTCCCAAATGAACCACCTCCGTGGACAGCAGCGTTTCAGCAAACAGTCACTCTCTCCTGTCACAGCAGATCCTACAGCTGTCTTACCCAGTGTACCTAATCAACCTGCTGGGGAGAGCTGAATTATTACTAATGTAAGAGTGATTGAAATAAGTGATTCCCTCCACTTAATCCCGGTGTGAAAAAGTAGAGACTTTGCATATATAAATACCAAGATATCACAAGCAAGTATGGAGCAAAAACCACCTGAAATACCTGGGTTGTTCCATCAGTACCACATGATTTACTGGAATATTCTGTAAACCAGCTGAAGGGTGATTCCAAGTTTGTTTCAGATTGTCATCCTGGCTATATGAATGAGTCATAACAATTACAACTTATTTGATTTCTTAGGGAAGATTCTCAAGGCTCGAGCCCCAGCCACCTGCATTTCATAGGAAGAAGTCTTACATAAGCCTTTGAAGACCTAGCCAAGAGTTTGTGCATTTTCTAACCACAGCTGATGCTGAAAAAAGAGCGTCCAGTAACAATCATCACAGATTCCCAGCCCTGGACATGGCACCCTGGATCTAGAACAGAGTAGAATGGAATAGAATAGAATAGAATAGAATAGAATAGAATAGAATAGAATAGAATAGAATAGAATAGAATACTGTACTATATATAATAATTTCTGTTGGAAGGGGCCTACAATGATCAGTCTATTCCAACTGCCTGAGCACTTCTGATCATAAGTTGAAGCTTCAGTTTGTCATGTCAAAAGGAGAAGTATTGTAGAAGTCAAAGAAGAAAAATTCTGGCACCACCACATCAGTCAGAAAAGGAAACTGTCCAATCTCTTTGAACAAACAGCTCAGATCTCTCGGAAAGAGAGACTCCACCAAAAGTACATGTAGTCTAAAATAATTTTTGCTCTTTCACCCTGGGCTCATTCTCAGACAATACTCCTCTTATGGTTCCTAGCCCCCATAGGCCAAATGGTGAAACTCTGCTCCTGAGAGGGTGCCCTGAACAATGAAACCAGTGGAGAACCATACTCCAATCACCCTATTTTCTCCAAGCAGTGCTTTCTATCACAAGAGACTGTAATGAAGTCATTAGGTCTAATGGAGGAGAAAATAGCTATTTAAAGTAGATCTAGCACCAGAATTGGATTGAAGTGGAATTTTCCATTTTATACATATGAAAGATAAGCTGCTACTGAACCTCACTGCTGCAGAATTAGCCATGGATCCAATTATGACTCTTCTTGGCTCAGCCTTGCAAAGCTCCTTTCTGAATTCTCAGTCAGCAATAAAGCAGTCAATGTTTGTCTAAAATGCTTATAGTGCTTCCCTCTCCCGTGTGCTCCTTGTCAGTTTACCCTTAGATTGCTAGAAAATATATTGTTTTTCCACCCTGAAGCATTTCCCAGATGCCTGGGGAAGCCCTTCATATACCAGGTGCTGCTTTTAATGAGTCAGGCTTTTAACTTTTGTAACCATGGTGTCTCTACCAGCAGTGCTATTTGCTGCATGCAGTGGCTTAAGGGTGAAAAAAAACCCACAAAAAAAACCCCAGAAAACCCAAAAAAACCCTCAAAAAACCATTAAAACCCACTAACAAGACTGTCCACTCAGCTCACAGCCTCTCCCTCTCCTGGGCTATCACAGAGCATGAGCCCTCTGAAGGTTACTTCCCTGCCAATTTCAAATATTGACCTTGATGTCCTGTCCCTTACAATATTCTTTAAAATCCATCATCTGCAAACTAAGTTTAAGTCAGGAAACCTAATTAGTAACAGAGACAATAAATAACAAGCTTAAGGGGAGGGAGGAGAGAACCTCTTGCAGGTGGCCAGCTCTTAGCTGAATAATTCTCTGTGCAACGGTCATGCTTCAAAAATTTAATTCTCTGTAATTTCATTTAGGATGGGGAAAACAAAACAAAATGAGCAAAGTGATATAGGATTTCGTTTATATTCTGACAAGTACATTCATCTAAAGTTTAACCATAATAGCTGCAGTTACTGTACCTTTCTTCCAAAGCATTTAATGGTGTGAAGCAAATGGCAATAAAAATATATATTAAAAAAAATACCTACTTGGCATTATTATTTGCTATTTTGATACCAAAAAAAAGAAGAAGTCTCCCTACTGTCAGGCTGATTGTATTAATCTGAGATTCCTATGGTCCTTCAGACTTGATTGCTTTTGATTCTTGCTTAGTAGAAGTGGTGATGAAGGAGCTGAAATCATAATTCCTATTTAGGAGGCAAAGAGGAGGCCACTTCACTTCTGTGGTGAGTAGCACATTTTTTTGCTTTAATTAAAAAGTTGTTCTGAGAAGCTTCTGCAGTATTCAGAGCACAAAAAGGATGATATTTTCAAAGACACTTTGGGAATCACTCCTGCAGTTTTTCTGAGCTATGTTGATGCTGCTTAAACATACTAAGGAAGAGAAGCAATCATTGAATTTGAAATAAGTTTTTTATCTCAATAATTGTAAATCAATCCTCCCAATGATGAAAATATATTTTCCTTTATGTAGTTCTTAAATTGCTATCCATCTCTATTAAGGCTCTTAAAGAGAGATTTTCAGCAACAGAACACCCTCTAAAACAATCAAAAAAAAAAGATTAAAGCATCAAGAACTGAAGATGTTTAGCCCAGAATGGCAGTGATTTTCAAGTGTCTGTTCCCTTTGAGATGAATGCCCAGAAAACTCTACAGGTCAAGGCTTTTAGTCCCTGAGAGTGTGCCAAAAGTGAGCAACATTCTACAGCCATGAGCCACCATTCTCTTCTGGACACAGCAAGGGCTGTCAGGTTCTTCAGTGCATTACGCAACCCTCCGAGCTAGCCAGACTCCCTTGAGACTTAATTTTCAGTTTTAGAAATCAATACACTTCACTGGTACTTTCAGCTTTTCATGTGACAGCAGCACTGAAAATTAATATTTTAGTGAGCTTACTTAGGGTGGACTTAGGAGGCCATATAAGATTTGGACCCATTTCAGAATCATGTGACAGCTCAAGTAAGATGCTGTTGGCTTAGAGAAGCTAAGTTAAATCATATTTAGGGTTTTTATTTGACGGTTCCAGGATCCTTCACATTGTCTGTGACTCATATCAGCTGTTCCTTTCACACTGGAATAATGACAAAAGCCTCTTAGCCTCTTAGGTTTGGCTCTAACCTCAACTCAAACTACACAGATGTATTTGAGGTGCCTCCTGTCTTTCTCTCTGCTCAAGGTACCACCCAAGAAAGCTCTCCCATGACAAAGAGGAAAAGTAGTTGCAAGGGATGTGAAGGTCCCAACATCAAAGGTTTGTTTCATAATCTCTGGAATTGTCCTTTACTAGAGTTACATTTTAAATACCCCAAGATGCTATCACTTACCTGAAAACTGACTTCTGGCTAAAATTTAAGATCCAGGTTTCTCAGCTGGAAAAGTTGATCAGGGAAGCCTCAGACTGGCACAGATCCACCTGCACATCCCAAAGTATCTTAGTGTGACCTTTCCTACTCACACCTGGAACAGGGCAGGAACAGCTCCTCCTTAGGTCTTCAGGTCCCTGCAGGCCATGCTCTGAATGCCGTGCATTCATGAAGAGGTAAGGGAAACCAAAATCTCACTAAACCCCTTCTTGTTGTGAATTGTGAGGGAGTAGCATTATGTCATACTT
The DNA here is from genome assembly GCA_026261815.1 of Monarcha castaneiventris obscurior. Classification (NCBI taxonomy): domain Eukaryota; kingdom Metazoa; phylum Chordata; class Aves; order Passeriformes; family Monarchidae; genus Monarcha; species Monarcha castaneiventris. The sequence goes on from JAMPIT010000894.1 coordinate 15,446,372, forward strand.
GGGGCTGCTCCATCAACGGAGGCCATAAGGGGGCCTGGTTCTGTGTCCTGCTCTCCTTTACACATTCCAAGTACCACTGTAACACTCACTGTGAAGCCCAGGACAGATGCCACAGTACCCAGGAAAACACTCTCAAGCTGGGACTGAACAGAGCCTTGAAATGCTGCTGTGGTTTCTGAGCCGTGTCATTCTGCACCGCCTTGTGACACTTGAGGCAGCGTTATATTCCCTGCATCCCATACTCCCATTTGGAGTGAAGCATCTTCAGCAGCCCTAGTGTTTGCTCTCAGCCTCACAGCTGGGGAAAACTAGCAGCTGGTTTGTGATTCAAAAGGAATAGAACAATAACCCGTTGAGGCTACTCTCTGTGTGTGGATGGGTGAGTCAGATGAATAATTGGACAACGCAGATCAGTTAAGCCTAATTCGGTTAATAGAATTAATTTGCAAATTAGTACACATTAAGTGAATCAGCTGCAATTCCTTTTGACAGAAATGTTAAAAAATACTAAAGTAGTTATAATGAAACAGATAAATATTACTGCAGAGAAGGTTCCAAAGAAGGCAGTCTTTACGTGAAAATTTAAATCTGTAAATGCTGAGGATGCATAGGTTGAATTTCATATAATCAGTAGAAAGCAGATCTTCTTCCTGGCTTGTACAGTCTTTATTACCCTGACAACCCTTAATGGATCTGAAATAATCATTAGAGATGGGCTGAGAAAGTTCTGACTGGGATCCAGGCATAGATGTTGGGACTGATAGAGGGTCTGGTGCAGGGAAAAGGAAAGAAACTATTTTAAATTTAGAAGCTGGCCAAAGAAAATTAGTTGGTAAAATAATTTGGTCCTCTGACACTCTTCCTAGGAAAGCTTGGAAACATGTCTGGGCTACTGTTATTCAGTGACACACACTCAGAGCAGACAAACATCTGACATTTGAACCAGATCGATGCCTTCAGGGTGGTGATCACAGGGAAGAAAATGCCAATAGCATGATTTTATTATTGAAAGGCTTGGAAAATACTTTGGTCAGGTACAGTTAATAGGATCTCCTGAGCAAAAGTTGAGCTGCAGCTCCTGGAGCACTCAGATGATTTAGGAAGATTCTGAGCTGTGTGTGGTCAGAGTGAACTAAGAGGCAAGAACAGGGGAACAAATATGCCCCACGCACATGCACTTTACTAAGAAGAAAACTTCTGTCGTTGCCTTGACTGCACAATGATGGCAACGCCTGGTGTTGAGTAAATGTGTCTGGAGGAAGAAGATCAGATCATGGCTGCATCAGTTTAGGAGTTTAATGTGATACCTCCCTGGAATCCACAAGCACCTGAAACACGTATTGATGTGGTCACTTTACCACATCAGTCCTTGCTCCTTCTGAGCTATACATAGGGGTTTGAACCCTAACAGGAACAAATTCTGCCTCTCTGTAGACTTTGGTACAACTGCACTTTGTATTTGCTTTGGATATCACAAACCAACAGTGTACACACAGGATTTCATTATCAGTGCAAATTAGGTAACAGTTTTAATAAATAATTTATTTCTCTCAGTGATGGTCCTTTATATTCTGTTTTACTGACACTTTCCTACATGGCAAGGATCCACAGGTGTAGCAAATCTTTTGTAAAGTTCTTCACTGCAATTAATTTGACTTCATCCAAAAGTAGTGGAGCTGCCAGAAAAGCTACCCTGTCTAAAAAAATCTATTACTCATGAATTTTTTATTCTGTGTGTCAAACTTCACAGGTGTGCTACTGTGCCTATCTGAAAGGATTTGAAGTTGCAGAACAGCCATAACAGTTATGTCCAGCTGCTGAATTATACATTGAGAAAACTGACCTAGCATTACGTGGTGTCTGTCAAACTGAGAGCCTCCTGGCTCACAGTCATGGCTTGTCAGGTTTGATGGGGAGCTGGTTAAACGCAGTGTCAGAGTAGCTTACCTGGGGCAGTGCACTGAAGGCTGCTCACCCTTGGCTGAAAGCCCTGTGGTATCTATCAAATCCAGCAAAATACTGGAAAATCATTCACAATGTAGACTTCCAGTGACTCAGTCATGCGTTCCACTTTTCCATGTTAATGCTTTGTAGCTATGAATGAGAAACGAGCCACTCTTCCCAAGCTCTGCCAGCTCTTCACAACCGCCTGTTCCCTGTACACGTTAAAATTCACAAACCACAACAGTGATAGTTGGAAACCCCCCAAATTCACAGCTGCAGGACTTAGGCACAGCGGGTCACCAGGCAGGCCAGGACTCTTTGTCATGTGGCCTTCTGTTCTTTGACCTGAGGCATTTCCAATGGTGGCCACTGACTCCCCATCCACAAACCTTGGGAAGGCCAATGCCAAGGGTGGATTCAGGTTCTCTTCCTGCTCACTTTGCAGCTGGGGAGCATCAGGATATCTTCCCCTCTGATGACTGTCCTCACTACGGCCCCTGGATGCTCAGACTTCAATTGAAATTGTGCTCAACAGGGAGAGGCAGAAGTGGATAGAGTAATTCAGAGTTAGAAACCGAGTGACAAATGCAGAGCCCTTCCTTTTATATTTGCATCAAGCCCAACAAATTGTAGTGTTATTGCCTCTGCCTGGCTTCAGGCAGACTGCTCAGCTGAAGACCCACATCATTGACTAAGCAGCTCTTGTGCAATCAAGATTCAGATCCTGTTGAAAAAAAAATAGACTTCAGCTTTGTCAAAGAGTCACATTAAGAGGCAACAAGAAAAACTGTGGAGAGAACTCTCCCAGAGCTGCGTGCAGCTGGGGGAGTAGCACAGGCTTCTTGGCTGCAGAACTCTTTTCCAGGACACGCTAGCAAAGACAAACAGCCCTGGGCTCTGGTAATCTTCATCCAGCTTGAAAGGAGGCTTTGCAGGCCAGAGTTCAGAGAGATCTTCCATCTCAGAATGTTCGTCAGTCCTAGAGCACATCGACTGCTGTCAGAGCATGGAAAACAAAGCCAGAAAACCAACTGTGCTTTTAGGGCCTTTGAACTGCCACGGCTCTAATGACACGTTGCAGAAACCTTCCGTATAAGATAAGGCACGTATGTAGGTAGTAACTGATGTGCTGTAAAAGCCTTTGTTTGTGTGACCCTGCGTGCAGCTCAGGCCATGGTTTTCTCCAGAAGCAGAGGAAACCCCCCGAGATGCCCACGCAGACATTAACCTCATGCTCAGGACACGGCTTACATAACCCAGCAGCAGTGGGGTTTTAACCATTGCTTCATCCAAAGTGCCCCTTGTTGTTGGGAATTTCACAGTTCAGCACACACTAAATTAATTCTTTTACTAGGTCAGTCCTGGTAACAAGCGTTGATTTAAGCAGCTTATTGCAACAGAAGACTAAACCCTGTTCCTAAGTGGCAGCTCTCTGTGATGCTACAGAGGATGGATTCTGCTCCTGGTGACACACACCCAGAGACACAGCTGTGCTGGGAGCATGGCAGAGCAGACAGATTTGCCACTGCTATTTGGTAGCATTTTCAGGGAACACCAAATGTTATTTACTTCCTAATCTTCCTACAGAACATAAAGAATTGCTGCTCTGGGCTATTTCAGAGAGATAATGTGAGTGACTTGAGTTGTATATTGACCTCAGGCACTGTAAAGATATATTTTACAGTGCTTTAAAAAACTACTAATGCAGATTTCTGTACTTCTGAAGATCCCTAGAGTGCACTTTAAAGATTTTCCTGAAGTTTTAAACCACACATATCTGGTCAAGCCCCATGTTATTTGTTGTTATTAGTCAAACACCCCTAATCATTGGTCATACCATCTTCCAGGCTGTATCCCCTACGCTAAAGCAACTTCTTAATACATACTTGCAGTCCTAATCTGCCTAGGCATAACAGCTCCAGAAGAACCATATTAATTATAATCAGTGACAGATACAAACTAAGAAACATGGCAGTAGTTTCTGTGACCAGCTCTTATCTCTAAACCCAGAGCTGAAACCAAATCTCAATTCTCACAGTATTAAACTGTTTACAGACCTGGATTCAGCAGGTCTGCTTTTGGCTTGTGTTTAATTTTAATAACACCCCACCACTGTATTTGCATTCTTTTTTGAGTTTCGCCAATCTGAACATAGATGCTTTGAATCAGATTTTGCTAGGCAGGGAAAGAGCTTTCACCATGTTGCTTCCATGCATTATCCACTGAGTGAGATGCCTGATCACCGATTCACCTTTCCAGAAGTGAGTTTTAACAACAAGCTCTCTCAGGCTCTGCTCTTCTCTGGCAAATCATCTCTCTTCATCCTTTAGGTTTCCACAATTCCTACTGCACCCATCTGAGCTCACCCACCTCACGCCTGAGGGCTTCATATTCCCTCCCTCTCCTTGTCTTTCAGATTCACCAGATCACAGCATATCAAAATATAAAAAATGTCTCTCCTACACATCCCACTTTCCAAGAGCACTTCCATTGCAGTAGGGTGACCCCAGCCCCTACAATAGTGAACCTGGGCCCCCTGTTAATGTGGTTACTCAGCAAAGGTGCCACCTGTGTTGTGGGCACAAGACTGAAGACACAGCTGAGGAATGGAAGGAGTGAGTCCCACTGAAAACACAGACCACAGCTCCTTTTTGCCCAAAGGCAAAGTTCCAACTGCCTACCACTTAGCTTGGTACTACACCTCCATGAGGGAGTGATGGAGCTTGGGGTGATGTGACAGGAAGGGATCCCAAAAATCAACAAAACACAGCTCAACCACCAGCATTCTGCAGATGAGCAAGGAAGTGCCTACAGGGAACCATTATGGAGAAAATCCCAAAACCCCTTCAAGAAATCTACATGGTGGGCACCTCTCTGAAGTACCTGTACGTTAATCCACACAGTCTGGGGAATAAACATGTGATAAGAGATCTAAGAGTCCCAAGAGTTAAGACCCTGGATGAAAGAAGGACGCAAGAAAGAGTTAATATTTGAGAATAACCTACTCCAAGCTCAAGAGCATGCCCGTGGTGGGGCACCCCCCTCCCTGCTCCTCCTCAGGCCACACTGTGATCTCAGAAAGGTGTTAGGCCACCTCCCTCTGAGCAGATGCTGCTGATGGAGCCTGGGCTGATACCCCCACTCCTCGAAGCTCACTTTCACCATCACCTGCTGAGAAGATGCAAAGGCATCCAAAGTTAGTACTTCATTGAACTCGAGGGGAATTTTTCACTGGTGCCTTGTACATACTCTTCAGGTCTGTGTGCATGGGAGCGTGAATGTGCTGTAGTAAGTGTACTGTGAGTGCTCTCTCTTGGATTCTTGAGTATGTTAGGTGTGTAAGTAAGACAGGCCTCTAAGTCAGTGGGCATGTTTACAGAATATTTTGCTAAATTGATTAAATTAGGCCATCGATTAAGTGCTGTTAAAACCTTTAGGCCCAAAAACTGTTGGTCAGGTCTGGGGCTGACTTTGGCAAGGGGGTCCACTCTGTATCTTGACTCAACAGGAGGGTCTCTCATTCCCTTTTATCCTTACCACTTTTTCATCCCCCCCACCCTCCATGTAGATCACTTTAGGTTGCTTTCTGTTTTAGATTAGCTAAATCAACTTCTCTCCACTGGAAACACATAAAGGGGCATATTTTAAGCAAGCTAGCACATACCTTACTGTCTTTTCTTTGTTTCTTTGGCTAGTTTTATTTTTGTTGTTTTTGTAAAGCATAATGGTACTTTAATGGCATATCTGCAAACATTTCCATTTTTATTTTAGTAAATACAGTGAGGAAAGACTGACCCTTCACAAAACCTGAAATGCACTCAGGCAGATTCTGAGAGTGGTAATAAAGACCAGGAATTTAATATCCTTCTAATATAGGACCTCATGTTTGTTATTTTTCTAATCAGTGTGTTACAGAATAAACACAGAAGATACAACTGAGATTGCACAGATTTCAGTATTTATTACAAGAGGTGGTAAATCATGATGCTTTCAAGATTTTATGTAAAATTCACTGAGTTAATTGATTCTCCTTAGATTCCAATGGGCTTTGGCTGAGTCCCCTAATGATATTAAAATCCATCTGTTATTAAACATCATGTTTAATACAACAGTATGCAAATACTGGGATTTGTAAATATCATTATGCAAAAGTTCAAGTCCAATCATGCTCCTCTTGAAGTCTGCAACATAAATTCTGTAGACATCAATAAGAATAGATTTGGGATATCTTTTTAATTGCACTGTATACAAGTATCGACAGAAGAATACAATACAGCAGCCACAAAATTAAAGAGGCTTCTATGAAACCTACAAAGAAGAGCAGCAGAGAATCAATGAAGTAAAAGCAGTATTTCAAAAAATAATAAATCAGACTTGGCAGTTTTGGAAAATGAACTGAAAAAAAAGACAAATTAATTGGCACAGTTTAACAACCTAATTTCTAAGTGCACTTCATAACAACTCTCCTTACAAGCTGCTGTTTTCCCAGATGACAAAAAGCCTCATTAGAGCATCACTGTTTTATAGTGACAGATTTTATTGCATTGCCAGCTGTGAATCTAAAAAAAAAATACATCCCCCCTAAAAACTCATATAAAGGTTCCTAAAAACCCTATTTTCTTTTGTAATTGTCAAAAAATAGCAACATAGCACTTCCATGTTTGTGAATACCCACAATTCTATTTTTAAAAAAAATAGAAGTTAAAGAAAAGTGATTTTTGTTTTAGCTTCAAAAATAATGTAAAGAAACATTTAAGAACAAGTTATTTCAATGATCAGAGAGATATGTACAATATGATAGATTTGAGTCCAATCCATGTTCATGAATGCAGACTTAGAACCTGTTGATCCTGAGTAACTGTAATTATAAACTGGCAGGAGCAGGCTCTTAGCTTCGCTCATTATAAGCTTTTCCACAATCTGTCCTAGGCTAAAAAGTGTAGATACAGTATGTACTCTGTATACTGATTTATACAAAAGGTCTTTTACAGCTCTAACCCTGTTATTGCTAGGCTAAAAAATTAATATTTTGGAACAAATTACATGAATCATAAAGGATAAAACTGAGACGCAGCTTCTGATGACTGAATTTCTACTTGAGCCATTTTAAACTGGGTACACTGTAGCCACTTGCGGAGCACAGATGAGCTGTTGTTCATTTGTCCTGACCCCTGTAACATCCTCAGGCTGTGATGGTTGACATTGCTCTGGATGGCTTGGAGGCGGAGCTGAAGTCCAGCAGATAAATGCTGTTGAAATGATGCAAAACATTTAGTTTCTTACCTTCAATACCAATTAATATAACAATTTGAAGGGTATTGGTTGTTGGCCAGGGAGTTTCTTACACTGCCCCAGTGTCAAATTTCCATGGAAGGCAAATGTGCTTACAGACACAACTCCATACTGAGACCAACTCCAAAACTTTTCTTCTCTTCACCAAAATTCTCTTGACTCACAAACCACACTGATCCACCTTGCTCTCCCTTACAAAGAGGGCCAGCTGGCACAGTTTTACCCAAGCAAATAGACCCACAATATCTTCTTTAGAACCCAAATCTATCTCCTGAGTCAAGAGTCCCAGTCCTGATTTGTCAGGGAACTCTCAAGCCTAAGACATGAAGAAAACCACATCTCAGGGAACGACGAATCTCAGTAAATAGGGAGGAAAGGCCCCAAGAACCTGGTTAGAGGAAAGTGTTCCAGAAGGGAAAAGTAGAGCAGTACTGACTACAGGGCAAGTATCTCAGCCGATGATGCCCTATGTATGCTCACACTTCAGACCTTCATCTCATCTGCATATGCTACAGTTATCTGTTTGCAGAGAGTTTGCAGATCACATCTTATTTCCAGAATTTACAGAAATGTACAATTCTAAGAATAAAAGGTTAAGGTACTAGAAACAACTTACCTTTAGGTTTGACTGTATCATTGGCAACCACATTGGTATGAGCTGCAAGAAGAGATGCATTTTGTTGTTATACAAGTGATTGTAAACATGCTACAGTTACTGTGAGACAGGGAAGGATATGCATTTAGCCATTTGAATTGGCATGGTCTGAATCACAAATCTGAAAATGTGGTTATTTTAAGTATTTGGAGAAGGTAACTCTTAGATATAAAGAAGCCAGTTTCCCTTGTCAGTAGCTTGATGAATCACGAGTAGCAATTATTGATATCCTGTTTAAGGCAATGATGAGAATACAGAATTAAACTTGTTATAGGAAGTGACTTCTTATTTTCCTTGTGAGGGTGTTTCTGTATGTGCAGGTGAGCAGTGTTGGAGTGAATAAACATTTTGCATGGTGAGGTATACATCAAAAAATGAAAAAAATCATGCAGCAGTAGTTCTTAATAACAGGTCATATATTAAAATGGTAACCAACTTTTTATAAGCCACTAGTCACATCAGTGCTTCACTGCAAAATGTGATATATTCTGTAGGCTGGGAAGCACAGGTAAGACCTATCCAGAATGACAAGGTCAGGAGGTCTGCAAATCTGTCAGCTGTGATTGGACTGGAGCAATACATATTTCAGACTCCAGCTCTTCAGGGAACTTTTACTTCTGAGGAAGTGTAACATGACAACCTTATGAAAGCTAGAGAGACATTTCTAGCAAAAGCATTCATGTTTTTCAATATTAATTTATCCACTGAGGTTACTGTTCTAAAATATTCCTCCAAATGGCATTAAAATTTGCAATTTGCCAATTATGCTACTGGGAGCTGCAAGTTAAACCTAATCACTATTGACAACATTTAAATAAAGTGCTGTTCCCCTTGTGCAAGGAACGATAATTGTTTCAATTTCAGTGCTCTTGTGCTGGAGAATCATATGCAGCTCTGTCAGGACTCATTACTTAGCCTACCACATGAAGAACCATAGTCAAACCTCAGCATTTACAGCCAGATGAATGCCAAAACAGCTGGAACGCAGCCAGATGCAGCAGATGTGTGAGCTCTGTACATCCTTCCGTGGGCTCTCACACTAATGAAGTGCTTAATAAGATGCAGTGGCCACAATCCCAAGGTGTGTTTTTGGTGAGGAGGGAACAGGTCTGAGAGGCCATGCTCCACACCCCACTGCCATCAACAAAACATCACTGACAACTTCGTCTGGCATTGATGAAGTTCCTATGGAGTTAGCCAGGACTGGTGTCAGAAGTACATCAAGCAAGAAGGGAAGCCAGGTAGAAAACTTAGAGTACTCTACTCTGCATCTGAACCAATTCACTGGACAACTCTTACAGTCAGCTGAGAGAATCAAGCACTTCACATCTAGTTCATCTTGTCCCAAAGCAAGTATCTAAAATAGATCAAGATGAATCACGTCCAAAAATACTGTGTATCTCCACTGACTGTAAAAGGCACTCAAGGAAACTAGCTTTTATCAATATCTCTTCTGGACAAGTCTAAGGTCAAACACAGATCTTTGTCCTCCAGCACCAGTTCTGTCTTCCAGGGTCTGGACATATTTAGGGAAATGAAACACTCTGCTGCAGGCACAAGCAAGCCCTCTAGTGCTACAGCTGCCAGACAGATAAGTCACACAAGAAGACGTTTTTATGGAAGCACTTGCGTTTTGTTAACTAATCCTCAGCCAGCCTTTTCTTCAGAAAGGAAGAATACAAAACTAGTTAGAAAGAAAAGCTGGAAGAACAGAGTGCTGTCAAATTTTTTGAGTTTATATTTTCAGCAAAATTATACTGATTCCAGTTCAATTTTTAAAGGGAAACCAGGCTGTAGAACAGGCTGGTCATGGTGCTGTTCTGGCTCCCCAAATCTGCTGGCTGCCCAGTTCTCTCAAAAGCTACACAGCAGCTGCTGGAGCTGCCTAATACCCTTAGGTCTCTACAAAAGGCCTTGAGTTGTTCCTGTCTTTATGGTAGGCTCCCAAGTTCCTCAGAGATACATTTGATGGTCAAAGAAGTGATCAGCAAGGAGCTGGTCTCCATCACCAATGTCTATCCTGGTATGGCCACTTTTCCAGTTCCTTTGACATAGAAAAGCAGAAGAGAAGTTGAACACATTCTTTTAAGCCCTTCTAAAGCAGAATGCTTCCCTTCAGAGGAATATATATTGAATTCAATATATACGTGTATACATGTGCGTCTGTGTAAGCGTGTGTGTGTGTGTATATCTCACTAAAACTTAGCAAACGCATAATGCATAATGGTTGAAATGTTTTCATAGGAAAACAACTTTGTTTTTCACACCAGATTAGTAAAGACTGTTTAATATCAGATCAAAAAATATCCTCTGTGAATATATGAAATGGCTCAAATACTATGGGAAGTAATCAACACGTCTCAATGCTTTCAGTGTGAGTTTAATTTAATAGCAAAGGCCAACAGTATTAGGAGGATGAAACCTCATAGCACCAACAGAAGGAGGAGATGGAGGAGTGCTTATCTCAGGTATAAAGAAAACTCTTGATTCAATGAAGGACAGATGCACTGTTTATGTTCTCTCTTTTTTCCCCTCACTTATCATACATAAAGTGGCCACCTAGGATAGCTAGCCATTAACCACCTGGCATCATGTCGTGCACCACCTTCTCATTTTGGTGCATTAAAGACATGCGTGTGTTTAATCATGCAATGACTTCACTAACAAGTAAGTTTTTGCACCACCTGAATCCTCAGATGGAATAAAAGACACTGCAGTAAATATCATTATATGAATGATAAATGGTCAGTATTTATCAGTGCTACTGTGCTCAGTTCCAAGAGAAATTCATTGGGAAATATTACTTTTGCTGAATAAATCTCTGCGTGATAAGAATGTTCTGTATAAAAAAACCCCAAACCCACTACACTATGTCCTTTCCTTCAGTGAAAACTAAACCTTGTTTGAAAGAATTATATCTAAAATAAAAGAGAAAATAAGCACTTTAAAACACAAGATAAAATTGTCCAGGATAAAACAAGCTACCAAAAACCTGCCTGGTAAACTCTTCTTCAAAGAATGGTCATCATTCAGACTGACAAAGTAGGAGTAGCAAAGTTCAGATCTACTTCACAGTCACTGAAGAAGAGACAGTCTCAAATTCGATTTTTTAAATTAGAGAAGCCACTCACTGGTTCCTGTGTGAATAAGCTTTGCATCGCTCTGTCTTTGAAGGACTTCAAACATACAGTAAGCCTTTCCCTAAATCATGGCACTTATTTTTCAGGTCTACAATAAATATTTTTACAATTAGTTAGTTCTGAAAAAAAACAGTAACCTGGAATTATTAATCCTATAGTAGTGTTATGTATGTATACTGTTCATGCAGGATTTCACTTTGGGGCTGAGTAAAGGGGATTTGGTCACCCAGATTCTTCTCTTCCATCTCCTATCCACTAAACATGAAAGCTTAGCACCTTAACTCAGAGTTCCACAGTTTTATGAGCTTGATTTTATGGTAACAACAATGCCCTTTTAACCTGACTTAGCATTATATTGATATATACTCTCAAATATAACCCCCTGAAAGCATTCATTTGATTTGTGACAGGGATTTGGCCCCAAAGGCCTCTCTTTTCACAGCTTTTAAGCCACTCTTCATCTTTGTCAAATTCTGAACATCCTGGACTGGCTAAAAGTGAAGCCCATATGTCTTTCAGGCATACCCATAATCACTTTAACATCCCTTAGTGACAGAATTTCTGTAGTGAATCACGCCATTACAAATCTGTATTTTCACAATGAGTGTGAACACTTTCATGTCAGTTGACAAAGACCTTCACTTTTAGCTACTTTATTTTCAATTCTTGCTTGATCATAAAAGGCTGGAGTAAAGCAACAGATATTTCCTTTATGGCAACAGAAGAACTATATTAACTTTAACTACTTAGTGGAAACTCGCACTGAGAAAACATAGAGAAGGCTAGTAATATTGATTTCTGCTTGTGAGACTGCCTCAATCCTTCTGCAAACACTATGATAACCCATGCAAGACTGGCTACGGATTTCCAAAGAAGCAACACATATGCATATAATAACAAGAAAACCACTGCATCAAACAGTTTTTGTTATCCACCTAAAAGAATGTGAGGCTCAGAACACAGAAGAGATCTGCAAAGGACCTATGATGATTAAAAGATACAGAATGGCTGAAAATTCAGGCAATGGCTAGAGGTTCTCAAAGCCAGTGATATTAGTTGTGTCTATTAGAGGAATAAGATCATTATTGATATTAGTGACAATGGAAAGAGGAAGTAGATTAGATGTTCATTTTTAAAAAAAAAACCAGGAGAACTTGTGTGGTCTGGTCTTCTTACCAGAGACTTTTTCAGTATGTTCTGCTAGGGTATATTGTGGCATTAACATTCAACTTCAGTTTCTTCCACTTTCCTTTTTTTGAGTGGGAGGGGAAGCAGAGGACAGTACTTTTAGAAATCACAACAGTCAGGCAATCTCAATAACTAAATATTCATGGTATGGTATGCCTACCTTTACAAAGATAGTGGAGTTGCATTCCTGTAAAGCCTCCATTAAACTGATCACATGCAGGCACACCATTTCCACCATCTTGGAAAAGAAAATCAAGCATAAAACCAAATTAATGTCCAGCATAACAATATCATAAGCTAAGCCGACAGCCTCTAAGAAGAATCTTCCTGTATTTGCTAGGCAGTTGTACTGAATCACTAGGTGTGCATTTGTCAACCACCGACACACAAGATTAAATATTACATGAGCACATATGGGATGTTTTTCTTTATTTAGTTTTATCCCGGTGTGGTAACATCTGTTTGTTAAGTATTTCAATCCTTGATATATTTTAATTCTTATCACACATCAAAACAAGTTGCCTTTGGCTTTGTTCTTTTCAGACATCATAAATTGTTTTTTATGTCTTTGCTGTGTAATGCTCATCAATCTGTGTGTCAGAAATTGGTATCTTTATTTATTGAATCTTTGAAAATTAACATACTCACAAAACCCATCTTTTTATCCCCCATCAAAAGACAATTTATTGTTTCAAACTGACAGCTAGTCCATAATTCTTCCATTTTGTATCATCATTTATGACAGATGCAAATATCAGTTACTTGGTAGTAGACAGCTTTTTATGTTTTATATTGTGTAAATTCACAGGTACAAGACAAACACCCTGAGCCAGCAGTGAGTATTTACAGTGCCTGTCTAAACTACATGTAAATTCCCCTTGATAATAATAAACTTAGCTTTTATGTTGTGCTTTTCATCTTCAAAGTGCTTCACAAACACTAACTAATTAACCTCACAACACCCCTGTGAGACAGGCAAGCATTATTATCTACATTTCACAGAGCAGGAGCTGAGGCAGAGAGCTTAACAACTGTGGCACTAAAGCTACATAATGATATACTTTCAGAAAAAGGATTGGAACGTGGGACTTCCCAGTCATATTCTGGTCCTAAGGCTTGACAAGAGGCTTTTGTGTCTGACTAATCGAGGGGCTGGTTAGGAATGCTATGCACACTTCCCGTTCCTTCAAATGGAGCTTCCTGAACTACTGTTCCCAACAATGGCTTGTGAACCACAGAGACCCTGCTAGATGTCAGAGGCTACAATATCATCTAAAGACAGCTATAGGTGGTCCTTGCCTGATATGGACAAGACACAGGAAGCAGTAACTGGTTGAGACTTTCAAGTGCAGCCCATGCAATTACAATTAAAAGGGCAAGGTCCATACCTGCCTGGGATGGAGGATGTTTCACATGGGGAAAGGGGAACTATATAAAACAATTTCCATACACATAACAGGTCTACATTTAGAAAAGGAAAAAAAAAAACCAAACAAACCAAAAATGAAAAGCTTGATAGCATCAAACTGTAAAAACCCAAACCTTAAGAGCACCTGACTTAGGAGTAATGGGCCATGTATAAAAATGTTGCCCAGTCAAAGCTAACATCAGGCTCTCCAGAGCCAGAGCTACTAGCGAACATCTCAGTTAAAAAGTTTTGACCTGTCATGACTGTCTGGGATGTGGGAAACACAATAGGTCTTGCCCATCAGAAACAAGCTCCTAACCCTAAGCTTGTGGGTGCAGAGAATCATTAGTCAAGGGTAAGCGAAGAGCAGCTATGAGAGGGCTGCTGGAACCCCTCTGAGTTCTTACTGTACAAAGTTGCTCCAACAGAAGAGAGTAGTTGGGATAAACAAATGTTTAAAGGTTATTTCCAAACAAATGGTATGGAAAATTTTTGGTATGAACATTTCCCTTTTAAATCTTATCTCTAGACATGCCTCCTTCTGGTCATTCATTACTCAAAAATGTTTCTAGAGATATTTATGTAGTTTATTTCTGGTAAGTAACCAGTGAATTATGGGTGGCCAATTGTCAGCAGTGGTGTATTTTTTCACCATCACATGGTAAAAAAATAATCAAATGGGTATTCACAGAATTATCCTAGAACAGTTCATTTCTGCTGTAAGGCAGAGTCAGATAAAACAACAGGCCACAGTTAAGAGCAGGAATATACATAAAATGGGACATGATGCAAGGAGCTCTTAATCCAACAAGCAGCGACTCAAGCTCTTAGTGCTGTTTCAGGCAGATTCTGGCTAGATCTGGTTTCAGGCCCACTGTGAGGTTAAACCACTACTAATTAGCTACCCCTTTAATTTCTCAAAAGCATCAGTCACTTTATGATGTTATTCATAGTCCGTTGTATTCCACTGAAACAGAGCCAAGCCTCCTCTGAGTTTAATCTGTACTAAATCTGTTTGCAACACCTGACTCACCACTTTGTTATGTGCCATTAGCTGCAGGATGCTCGGTGTCACTCGGCTCCAGAACTCCAGAGCTGTGAGGATTGCTGTAAAGCTAAATTCGTTCTGATTCTGGACTGTCGGAGCTACTGCTGTTTGTTCACAATACACTGTCCAGAGCTGAGCAAATATAAATGCATGGAACAGAGAACACATGTGCAGAACAGATGTCTGTAGAAACAGAAAATAAAAGAAATTGTTTATTTAAATAAGTGTATTGGGATATAGCGCAGAGACCTTCATCCTGTCATGTGTCCCACCATGCAGTTTTTCCCATATTTCCCTCCCATTAGGAACTAGTAAGCCAAGTACACTTGATAACATCTTCTCCCTGTTTAAAAAATGGGTTTATATTTATCGACCAAAAACTGCATTTGCAAATACGCTCCCATGCTAAGTGCATGGCACTAAGGTCAGTCCCTTTAAAACAAGGTTAGTTTTTCAAAACAGGACTATTTCTGAAAATTCAGGACTATTTCTGAAACTTTCTCAATGGAAATCTCCACTGCAATCTGTAGAAGGCATGGAGGCTCTGGCACATGTTACTCCACTTCAGAAATGCTGTTGGGGTAAGTCATTCAGATTCTGATCACCTGAAAGGACAGTTATACAAAATACATGATCTTACGTCTGTTCTGTTAATCTGGCATCCATTTCTGCTTTGCTGGGACTGCTCATAGTCACAAGGAAACCCTCAAGGAAAGAGAATTCATTTTGCATACTCGTGCATGGCTCTTTGCTAATCCTTGTTATACATCACAGTGTCTGAGCCTCCAGGACTGCTGGACATTAACTACTTCATTACAAGAAGGATGCTTCTGGTCAAAGATGTGTTCTCAGTTTGCAAGTGTAAGAAAGATTCATGCTCTGTGGCAGTATGACTGCACCAAACATCGCAATGGTTGCTTGGTAACTGAAAAGAGGTATTTGAAAGAGCAAAAAAAGGCCAAAGAAATGAATGGGAAGCACCAGTGTCTTCGCTGGGTGAAGGGAAAGAAAGGAGGATTTTATGTATAAAATAAATGTGTGATCATTCTGCTTCTGTCACTAATAAAACCCTGGTTGGTGTCAAAGATTGCTGCTATATTTGCGTTAAACTACTGTCACAATTGTCTTACAATCTGTAACAACTCTTCTGGTCCTGAACACCTTAAGAAAAAACTTGTGCTTGAATCATCACTGTTCATAATTATTTTGATCATAAAATTATTTACATGCTATCCAATGCAAATATACTACTAGAATAAATAACTTTCTGAAAGTTTTGCTACAGAGACTGTCATTGCTAAAGGTTCAATTTGGAACTCAATTTTTCTTTCCTCACTCCTTTGTTCAGACATTTTGAAATAGCCGTACCTTAACTGTACTGATTTCATCAGTTTTCTATGCATGTAAGAAAAACCGTACAGAGATTTCCTTCCCTAGGCCCTGGATTTTATTAAGATTTTACCCCTCCTTTTTTCTTACCAAAAATGTTCGCAATAAGGCCAATACATAACACATCTCTACTTAAAACACATAATCCCTTACCTTTGATTGCTCTGGAAACCCAATCAGAATAACAATAAGGTGGTCAGCAATTTGTGAACCTGCATCCAGTGGAATAGGCATGCAAGATGATGGAGAATTTGGACAGACAACATTGTGTGTCAGAGACCCCAGAAGTAGCCAGGACAGCAAACGAATGTGTGAGACACATTCTATGAACTCTTTGGGCCTGTCAAGAAAGAGCAGATTTTACAATGATACTAAGTTTTCTGGCTTTCCCCAAAATATGGAGTCTCCTTATGCACATTAGGCAGATGCAGTCTCAGTGTGCTGGAGACACAGACCATTGGTACAGCTTGTGAGATGATTCCAACCACACAGAACTTAGTGGCCTTGACGTACCATATACAAGTCCAACAGAACATATTTGGTGGGTCTAAGAAACAGTCTCTATAAAAGGTTAAAGCATTCACAGCTTCATTGCTTCCATATACAATGGTTTTTGTATCAGTTATCATCAGCTGGGAAGGACTGCCCAAGTGGAAATGCTCCTCTCAGCTCCCCTGGACACCACTCAGCTGCCTTACCTCCACTGCGTTCCACTTCTCCATCGGTAAGGCGGAGTTAATTTCTGTGCTCTTGAGCCTCTCTCTGCACATTTAGATTGTGTTTTTGAGGGCAGGGACTATGCTTTGTTGTGACAATTAAGTATTTCTCCACCATCTAGTGCAATGTCTAATTGCAAAGCAGTGTGCTTATATAATCTAAAAAGGAGAGCCCTTTACTGCTGACATCTTGCCTGTCCCTTTGCTGCTTCCAAGCTCTGACTAAATACTCATTTGAATTCAGAGGCACAGGAAAAAAGTAATTGTTTTTCTATCAATAAATCACTATTTACTTGGCTACTCTCACTACTGGTTTTAGTTTCTAATTTGAGATCATTGTCAAAGACTCATATTACACAAGAGACATGCCACTAATTTTTGATTTTTAATAAATTCTGACAAAATGCTCTTCCTCAAGTCCCTATAGGATCTTAAAGTAATTCATTACCTTCAATTCAGAACATGTGTTCCTTTTTTAACATGTAAGAAACTAAAATGCAAGGAGATAAGCACTCCATATTTCCAAAACCAGATACGCTCCACATCAATGCACATGAAGATGTATCTAAAGGACTGGAGCCTAAGCAGCTTAGTGCCCAGAATCCTGGATAGGCAGTCTGGGACAAAGCTGGGACAGAACACAGTTTTGTTGAAACGTAGTCCAATTGCCCACACTCAAACATCTCATTTGTTGTCACTGTAACAAAAGGGATTTCTCACAGTGAAAAGGGACAGAAAACATGTCTTGAGCAGGATTTCTCTCATCTAACTTTATCATCACATCAGTAGGCCTGCACTTAAAGTCCTCACTCATTTGTACTCCATAATTTCAAAGGCCATTTCCCCTTGTATTGTCTGCAATTTGCAGAATATTTTCTACAATTCTAGGACTGATCAAGTGCTTCTGTGCTGCATCTAGACCAAGAATCAAGTTAATTTCCAGTGTTACTCCAGTCAAACTCCTGGAGTTACCTCCACTGTCCCTTTGGCATGTACTTCAAATATTATATTGACAAATTCCTCGGTTAAGAATCCTAGAACTGCTGAGCAACTGTTTCAATGTCCCAGTGCCACCATTCTCTACTGCGGGCCTTATCTACGGAATCTGGCAATAAAAACATCACTTTGTGATGATTTCTAACTCATTTTAGTATTCCTTTTTGTGGAAAATTGTTCTCACCCTTGTTGCATTGCCGAAGGAGGATGGTAAAGCCAAGGCAAGTATCGGATCACAGCTTTGTTGTCCCTGTGGTTTCCCCGGGTGATTTCCATGGCAGCAATCTGAGCTAAACCAACCTTCAGATGTCCACCAAATGTGTCTTCATGCAGTGGCTGAGAACAAGTCTTCATGTGACTCTGCAAGGCAAAGAAAGATCTGATTTCCTACCCAAAAAGAGTATTTTGCTTGAACTAAGTTCTTCCAAAAAACAGCATATTCTATTGCACATCCCTTCAATTCCTTCTCAGACTCTCTAACTGTGTCTACAAAACAAAACTGAGAAATAGATTTTAAAAAATTCTCCACTCCCTATATCAGCAACACCTAAGATGTGATGCATATCTTTCCACGGAGGGCCACAATTCCAAGAGGCCAGACAAAACATAAATTGAGCAAAATGTACAGGCAGCTTTTGTATCAGCAAACTCAACAGCTCATAAATACAAACTAATGTTTGCACATCCGGAGAGCTTAGGTGAAAAGAAAAGAATCTAACCATTTAACAAGATAGCATCTGGGCAGGAAATGCCTTCCATGTGCAATATTCCATTCACATGTTCAGAAAGAAGCTCTCACTTATTCACTAGCACTATATTGCACTATTCAGCTATATTGCACTATTCAGTCACAAATGCTTTCAAGCTCTGGCGATAAAAAGGGCCAAATCTCTTACCAAGAAACACACAAATACTTATGCCTGTAAATATAATTTATTATCCTGCTTTGCCAGCTTTAAGGGATGTTTCATTGGTGCTTCTTGAGAGACTTCTGCATTTCTATTAGGCTAACTTTGCATTACCTTCTGGTATTAGACTATAACAGAACACATGCTGACTGCAGTTGCTTGCTTAAAAGGCGAGCCATATGCTTCGCACAAGAAAATCAGGTCATCAGTTATTCAATTATTATAACAGGATAAAAATCACTGAACCAATAATATTTCTGTAACAGATAAGTATCTGACCCCAGAAACTTACACTCTCAAATTGCACTTACTTAAAGTCTCTTTCAAGAGGAAAAACCCCTATGTATCAGCACAAATATCTAATGAATTTGTTATATAGACAGGTAAAAAGGATAGACAGTTTTGCAGGTAAATACATTATAAATGTTCAAAAATGGTGGCATTTTCTAAATAAAATCCTGCCAAACTTTACCAATTAAAATGCTACCCCAAAGAGAAAAAAACCATAATAAACGGAACAGAAACAGTACACTGAAATGTGATTATCTTGAGAATTAACATTTATACCTTTTTTATAATGCAGTAGTTGCTAATACACAGGACTGAAAATAATTAGCCTCTTTCACAGAAATTATTATTGGACAAACAAAAGATGACATTAGATTTAAATAAACAACTTTAACTATTTCTGTTCACTGAACTCCTACAGAGAGTAGAAATTTCCAAATTTGAAAACCAACATTAAACTTCTGCTGTTGGGATTGTTACTGGTCATATAAATCATACAGCATTCTTTGCTAGCCATCAACCCCAGATGCTGTTGATAATACACACTTGTCGTAAGAAATTGTACAACCGGATGATCTTAGGACTTATTTTCTAGTGAGTAACACTGCTGTTAATAAAATCCAAGCAATGTAAGTAAATATATTAAATGAGATTGCAAGAATTTGAATCTAAATGCTGTGAATATGTTTGAGGTTCTGACTATATGTAAACTTAGAAATGCCTACAAATATTTTCTCAAATATGTTGAAACCACAGAGTAAGTGGTTAAATAATTTCTGGTTAAATAAAAACTCCCTTCTAATTTTGTAAGACAGAAAAGCTTATTCTTTACAATGCATAAAATTACGGTCATATTTGACTCTCCTATTATGCTAATTTTGTCCTCAGATTCCTGTATTACATGGCTTAATCAAAAAAACATGAAATTTCTGACTTAGTTTTAAATGGCCAGATGAAAGTGAAAAACTGGGTAAAATTTTAGTTCATGTTCTACCTATATCCATTCATAAAATTTTTAAAAATAAATAGTCCCACTGAGCATAAGAAGTAATCATCTTATCAGACTTCAGCTCTGTAAGAACAACTCTAAAAATCAGACCACAGCTCAAGGGAGATGGGCAGAAGTAAAAAGGTCCAAATGACAGAAAGTTTTCTACAGAAACATTTTACACAGGAGTGAGGATACCTGGAACAATTTATAAACAAATTTTCCCCATTCCTGGTTTCAGGAAAGCTAATTTTTTTCCTGTGGAACTAGCAAACCAGATGTATCTCTTGCCTCATTCATGATTCATTTGCCCACCTATTCTGAAAGCAGTTCTGAACTTTAAGAGACATGGGTGAATAACTTAAGAGGATAGAGTGGGAAGGCAATCCAATTCAACTTAAAATGATTAATTACTTTGTGCTTTGAAGTAAATTTCTACTCCAGCATAACAAGCTACTTCTCTTAGACTGTTTTTTTTTTAATTCAAAGAAATTCATGGCCAAGAGGGTGAGAACCTAAGAAAAGGGAAATTTTATCCAGTACAATACAGTTACAGTGAGTTTCAAGATACAAGTTTCAGTTTAGCTGGGATTCTTCTTCCTTTGTGGTAAGTATTATTAACCTGCAATAAGGTGTCCCCTGTGGGGCACAAGGTGGAGTGGAGGGGCCAGGGGGACAGACAACAAGTGAGTGTGTGAGAAACTAGTAGGGTAAAAATTCTCATCTCATTGCTTCATAAATAAAATTCAGAGCAGCACTGTTACTTAGGCTATTTATTTTTCAAAACATCTTAGAGAATTTCCATTCTGTAGGAAATTTAATAGGAACATGAAGCTCCTCCATGACACAGGAATTCTAGGTTTTGATCAGCTAATGCTTACTAGGATCTTTTTATGAAACGCATTCCTAAATAAAGTATTTTATGTTAACAGAAGTATTTTCCTATCACTCCTCTTAACAATTTGTCATCCAACTAATATAAAGAAACCACAATGCAATTTGGACTACAGAGGTAAGAGCTATTTGGTTTTTCCCCACCTCAACAGAATATAACCTGACAATAAAAACAACAGCATCCATTAGAAAAAGGACACCCTCTTTTTTTAGGCCAATTACTGCATTTTACTTACCTCTGAACTTCCAATTAATTTAAGTGTCTGTTTGTGTATCTAAGAGACACAGTTTTCCTTCACAAGAGTGTACTTATTTGTACAGGCAAGGAGTTTTATGCTTCCCTGGGTTATATTAAACTCGACTGCTTCTCACAGTGACTTTGGTATGACATTTGCTTATCATCAACTTTTCAGAAAAATTGAGCCTGCATTTTTATTGTGTGCTCATGATATTTGAATCAGCCTCCATTTCAACACCACATAAGCTACTTTTTACTGCTGCCACAGAAGTCTCTGATCTATAACAGTACTAACAATTTTTTAAAAAAGAAAGAAAAAAAAACCTGTCAGTCATCCTCAAACACTTCCTACCATGTCTCCCAGGCAGGTTCCTTACAGAAAACACATTTTTGTTAAAAAAACTCATATACTTTAGATCAATGTATGCCCAGAACCAACCTTCAATTTGGTTAAGGTATGCATATCTGCAATGAAATCCAGCACTTCCCCAACATACTGCCTCATGCATTCCATTGCTGCTGTTCCACACTAAAATATAAAAGAAATAAGTTTAAGTACCACGTTTTGCTTCACCAGAATACAATTGGTCTGTCTCAAATTCTTTATTTTACTTTTTAGTTAGAATAATTAGGAATAGGTATTCTTTGATGTTCTTCTCACTGTATTATGTCCTCTTATCTGATTATAGTATAAGAAGATAGCCCAGCTGCTGTAGCTTCTTCATGCATCATAAAATACTCTTATCTGTCACAGCAAGAAGAGATTAACTGATGAAACTTTCAAGAATATTCTTCTCATGTCATCCTGAAATTTACCGTGGTCCAGAATCAAAGTCTTAAAAACTCGATGAGAATTGGAGAACTCAGTTTTTCAAGCAGCTGAGCATTTCTGCAATTGGAACCAGTTACAACCAAAGAAAACAAAATTCACTCACAGGCACAGATGCCCTTATATTCACACTAATCACACGGAAAAACAGTTTAAATAACTGGCTTCAGGTATTTTATGTGTAAACATCACTGAACTGTATTACGTTTTTTCCTTTTTGCAAAAACTAATGAATATTTCTTGTATATTCCTGAAGAAAAAACATTCAAAATACAGCATCTTAATGGCACTTAAGCTATGAAGTGCTCCAGTTAGATCATAAAGGTATAAGCTTATTAAGAAGCCACCTGTGCCAGAGCAAAAATAAGGGCTTTGAACAGATCAGGGAACCCTGCGGGGAAGTTTTCCGAAGGTGATACGACTGACCCACTAGGTATCACATAAACCTCTGCTTGTATGTTAATAGTCTGAGGTGAAGATAATGCTAGTTGAATTCAAGGGGAACTATGGATGTCTTATTCTTAGGAGCCAGGTAAAAGAAATGCTTAACTAAATGATCATATTATTAAATTAGATATCTTTTTGAAGTCACCAAAATCTACTTTATCCCAAGTCCTAGGCTCAGGGTAAACCTTGCATTAAAGTTTACAGAAGAAAACTACTGTTCTTTGACTCTTTTTTAATTACCTGCACTTTGAAGCAGAGAAGTTGATTATCCTATCTAAGTATATAAATGAACTAGAGATAGTTTTGATCACAATATTATTAAGCCACAGTTGAGTTTTAGTGGCTGAAATCTGAAAAACTGCTAGCATTCTATATTTAAACAACTGACCTGGGCACTCCTCATTTTTGCACGTTAATATCAATCTACACAGTGTTGAACTATGCCACCTTCTGGCTTTTCAAATGTTGATCCTGTCAGTTCTCATGATGGAATAAGAAACAGTAAAATATGGTCATTGGGAACCCTGTCAGAATATCCTCCATCCAGTTTATGTGCACTAAGGATTCAACCTGGCTTCTAGAATATTGAATAACACAATTATGAGAGATACTACACACCAGTCTCTGAACATAAATGCTCAGTTGCACAAGACTTCTCTCCAACCACCTATTCTGTTTCATGCAAGCAGTAGGCAGCCTAATTTTCTGTGATTTCTTCTGAAATGATCATGTTCCCATCACACCTTGTAACACCAATGTTAGTCTGTCTATTTAAAGCAAGTAAAAATTAAAATATCCTGTTGGGAGGAAAGGTATTATTAAAGATTGACATTTTAAAAATCACGCACTTCAGAAAATATATGGGAAAGATCCTATTAAGTCATCCCTAAAGCTGACAACACACAGGGAAATAAGTTTTCCTCACTCAGCCTTTGAAGCAAACCTTGGCTAACCCTCTTCCCTCTGCTTGGGAACTCGGTCTCAAGTCAAGACCTCCCATTGTGCTACTTCCTCCCATATTCACCAGGTGCATATTCAGTGCCCAGGCAATTAGGAGCACTTGTAATTTAGCTACATTCGTCAGCAGGATGTAGATGAATGACTTATACATTACTAGAGAAATACCATTAAGTAACTCCCTTCTTTAATCAGATAATCTTTTGTGAGAATGGAGGCAATGGCTTGTGGCTTTCCATCCTGCTACCATTTCTTGATGCATCCAGCTGGTCTGTTCCCCACTGAGAATTGCAGATCTCAATTTGTCTTTTTGAGCACAGGCTCCACTCAAGTCAGTTACACGACTAAAGGTTATCAGTAAAACCAAGGGAAGCAACATCAAATTCAGAGCTTTTCCACCATTAATAGAAAGGATGAAGCATCTCAACCTCAAGCCTGTAATACCTCTTGCCAATCAGAGGAGAAATTAAAAGGAAAGAACATTCAAATGAAGCAAAGCAAGCTGAATAAGATGTGGTTTTTTTAAAATCAGAACAACAGAATGAAGAAATGGACTTTGGTCCAGTACTTACTCCAGGCATTGAGGCAATCATCTGTTTATGTAAGATTGTTGACTCAGCTAGTTTTGTTCCAGCATCTGCACAAACAAACTAAGAAGAAATTAAAGACAAGTTATTTTTTAATTCTTTTTTGAGGAACCTGAAGACACTAATAATTTATTCATTACTTCATTAAAATCAGTTCAGATCTCTTCTTGCTTTTATTCATGGTAATTTGCCTTCAGAGATCTCTTTCTTTAAAAACAACCTACTTAACTCACCATTATAAATGAGATAATTTTAATGAAAAAAAATCTGACTTTAATATGCTGTGCAGGAGCAATTCGAAGAACATTGTGTAACAAATCACACTTTCTTTACTAAAAGAAAATATATTTGCTATTTCTTCCATATATCAAAAGTTCCTCTTTCATTATAAAGTAAACCATGACAGAGGATGGTAAGGCAGGATGTCATATTCTTCACGGTGATATTATAATGTGTTCACTGAAGTTCTAAAATTATGCATTATATGAATAGCTTTGAAGCTGACAACATACTAGTATGGTGTGGTATAACTTCTGCACAACACAGGCCACAATACTACATAAACAAGCTGTTTCTGAGAGATGGACAGTGTCATTTTATCACAGTAGAATCTCTCTCATTGCTTTTCTTATGCTTTTATTTTACCTTTTTTCTTGTTTCTTTTTATTTCCAAATCCCGTGACCTAAAATCTCCAGCATCCACATCATTCATACATTAAACTTGCTAATACTGTTATTTAATAATTATAAACTTCAACAGTGCACTGGACACCCTGCAGATGATTTGCTTGCTCCTACACCTTCTTGCCCTAACATTGTATTTGCACTTCAGCAATTTTTGTCCATAGTGATGCAATGTGACTTTCTGAGAAAGAGCAGACAGAAAATAACTAAGGTCTAAGCATTAATCTTCCCTCTTATTAAAAATTAATTGATATCATGGTACTTTCACAAACTGAGGCAGATATTGACTACCATATTTTATGGTTGTCTAATGCATATATGTTAGCAGTACTCTCAATGACTGACTGCTCTTCATGAAAGTATTTCAAAATATCTTTTACAGCCCTAGAATTTATTCTTACATGTCCACAAGCTTTACAACAAAACAGATCAGGTACACTGAATCTTAGAGCCTGACTGAACAAGCAAATTCTAAAGAGACACCAGTATAATTTGAAGTCAATGGAAATCCTGAAGATGTGTGCTGATGAAATGCAAGCAGGAGAAAAGTACTGGGAAACAAAATGCTGTGTAAAGAAGCAGTTCCTATGGAAACCCATGGAACAGCAGCATGTACACCACGGCTTTCGTTTGCTAGGAAAAATCAAGGAGACAGTCTTTCTGTACCCCTTATCATCTAGGACACCTATGCAAAGATTGGAGTGATCTGGCTAAAATTCTCATTCTTTGTAAAGTGGGATACAGTTAACTCTCATTTAAGTCTTATGTCACCAGTGACACTGATGGCACTGTGTAATCTGGATAAATGTGGGTGTCAAATGTACCTTTCTAGGAACTCCTTTGTTAGTCAGCCCACGACTGATCTATCATTAAATTAAAGTGCTCCTAGCTCCTTTGTTATCTGGAACATTTTGACAGAATCTCTGTATTCTGTGTGCACTGTCTGTATAGAATCTTGCATACAGGCTAACATGTCCATGGAGACATGAATGTTGGAAATTAAAACCACTTCCGTTTGGTGCTGTGTTAACTCTGCTATGGCTTTATTCATTCAAAAGCATACAATCTGAATTAATAACATAGTGGCTTCATGTGGTAAAGAGGTGAACCAATTCCTTCATTCTGTTAATGGCACCAGAAAAAATTTTAAAAATAAGATACATATGCTGCTGGTAGATTTCGTAAATTACAGTGGTGCTGAAGATGGGCTTAGTGGTTACTATGGTACTGCAATTCCAGAGGCTGTTGAATGATTCAGACCACATACTACTGAGAGCTGCCAATTTGCACAGTCAATGGGAGAAGTTGTCATCATGCCTCCAGTAGGCATCTATGGCAGATGGTCTGAATACAACCCCTATTCTTCACCACTGACTGCATAGAAACAGAAGCTGGCTGCTTTGGATTGCAGGAAATATGAATCACTTCATCAGCCTCTGAAAGAGAGACATCATAAAAGACATTTAAATCCACATTAGATGCCGTTGTGTAAGGTATGAATACATCCCAAAGTGAATACAGCATATGGGAACAGTGCTAGGAGGAAAACCCAGGCAATTATCATTTTATCTTTATGAGATAAAGGTAATATAAGAGAGAGTTTTGCTTACTGAGTCTCTCAGGCAATTGACCCAATATGAAGGACAAGTGTTAATCAGTTAAATCCCACTACCAAAACTGACATGGCCTGTTTTCATTCTCAAATGAGAAATTCAGGCATGACTAGACTAGGGGATTGTCATGTGTGGGGGTAGCCACAGGACTGAACTACAGGAGTAATGCAGAATAATTGCTTTATTCTGTAACACAGGAAAAGTCAGTTCAAGTCAACAAAAACCAGTGCACACAGTATCAAGGTGCATCACTGCAGCCATAAGACAGAAAGAGGTTGGTGGTTGTCATTTGATGGTAGTGACTGGGACTGAAAAAAATTAGTTTGGGTTTAATAATAATTAAAAAAAAAAAGGCAAACTTGTGCTTTTTAACTTAAAATGGATTTTAAAAAATAACACTTTACCATCAAAAGAAAAAATCCCATGTGTTATTCTTCCCTTCCCAACTTCTTTCCCTAACACTGATGGCATAATAATTGTTTTCAGAGTCTTCCTAACTGCTATACAATTTCATTAGTCAGTATTGTTTCTCTGTCAACTGGCAATCACTTACTTACTATGAGTAATGTGCCAGTACTCAAAAGAAAATGAGTCCATAGTAAGCTGTATGAAGCTTTGACCCATAATGGGATGGGAAAGAGTGAATGGAGCTGTGATGCTGAGAGCATCATGAGGGATCTGTGTAATAAACACCTCACCTGAAACTTATGGCGTGCTGTTATGCTGGTCCCCTATAATTTTAGGTTTGTAAATTTAAGTTCCTAACATATCACTGTTAGCTCGTTGTAAACAATGAGAGCCCACTACCTGTGATTACATTTGATGGACTTCAATAAATTGTTTTCATGGGACAGGCTCGTGGTACCAACCTGTGCCACACTTGCCTTCTTGGAGGCAGAAGTTTTCACAAGTCTGTATCTTATTTCCTCATATTTTCCAATGAAAAAGCTAGCTTGACTCCACAGAATGAAAGCAGCAGAAATACTGTCAATGTATTCTTTACTGGAAAACTACAGGTTAAGAGAAAATGGCCTTCAGGAACTGCAGACAAGCTTACTGCCAGGAACTGAGTTGTGGCCCATGATCAGCTAGCACCCCTTTCCACACAAACTGGTGACAGGGTTTGAGGCTAGGATATGAAGACAAGGCAGCACCTGGGGCAGCTGCCCTATTGGGACATGATATAAAACTCAATGGACTCAACCCTCATGGGTCCCTTCCAACTCAAGATATATTCTGTGATCTTCAATACATCAGCAATGATGCACAGGTCATTATCATTATGTGAAATTTGGATTCCAAATTTAGTTTCTTAAATTTTAATGTAGGAGCCTCAATGTATGCACCAATACATACAAATGCAATTGGATTTGGATTCAAAAAGTTCTTGTTTCCACGACATTGCCGGTACTTTCTGTAACCATGTTGGACTTAGTTCTTCTGCCTCTGCCCCACTCCCAAAGTTGGGCCAAGACAGGATCAGTATGAGAACTATATCAGAACCTCCTGTACCTGCACCAACAGCA
Source organism: Monarcha castaneiventris obscurior (assembly GCA_026261815.1). Taxonomy (NCBI): domain Eukaryota; kingdom Metazoa; phylum Chordata; class Aves; order Passeriformes; family Monarchidae; genus Monarcha; species Monarcha castaneiventris. Next base: position 15,474,107 of record JAMPIT010000894.1, read on the forward strand.
GCAGATTCATGTCTGGTAAGGGTGACTTTAACTTGAGTGCTTGCAGTAACTCCAGTATAACACAGCGCGTCAAGTAGAATTTGTCCCTTTCCTACAACAAAAAATATGGAATTGTGAATGTCCTGAAATTCACTGACAGCCACTTTTATCTAAGTTTCAGAGTAACAAAGTTACAAAAGTGTACTGGTTTCTGCCGTCTTTAAAAAAAGCCTACATCACTCATCCTTTCTATAATTCTACAGAATTAATTGAACAGACATCAATAAAGGTGATTTTCCTTTTATGTTTTATCACAAATTATATCCAAGATTTAATATCTCACCCATGAAATACAGATAGATTTTATAAAATAGTTATAAAGTCCAGGCATGCAAACATAGCTTTCCTTAAGTAGTCCCATACAAAGAGAAAAGAGTAAGAAATGACACAGAAGAACAAAACTGGTATGGTATTTAGCATTATTCTTTCACTGAACCTGCCAGAAACAGTCTACATTTCACCGTATTCTTTTTCTGTTGTTATTCCCCTTTAAAAAATGAATGCCTGCACTACAGCTGCTTGGACCATCTATTTCCACTCATTAGACTGGCAGTACTTTTCCACTTCCACAATAAAAACAGTCTTGGCTACAGCTGCTACAACAGAAACACTTTAAAACATAGGGGGAAATCAGGCAGTGGAGATTAGAATACAGAGGTCTAAGAATAGAGTTGTAGGGCTGAGTCAGCAAGGAGGCACAAGAGATAAGATGGGCTTGTTATACATCTTACTTTGTCATTCTCTGACTTTAGATGATATGATAAAAACATAGAACAAATCTATAACCTGGTACTGACCACAGCAACTAAGCATTTTGATCAGCAGGAGCACCATGCTCTATTTCAGACAACCATTAGAGAGGAAATAAATTGTCTAATAAGAAGAGCATATCTAAAGTGTGCTTAAGATCTAAAACCTAGTATCCTCCATCTTGTAAATCTCATGCACTTGCCTGTTCACTTAAGTTAAATGTATGAAAATTTTTACTCAGTCACAGCCTCAGTTTCTCCACAAAATCTGTAAAATGTGACCATTTGTCTCTTCCTCAAAGAAGTTTTATGGGGCTAATGAGAGACAACTTGAAGGCCACCTCCAGCTGCACACAGGAGAAGATGAATAGCTGGAAGTGAAGAGCGACCTTTGGTTGCAGCAGACCAAGCAGGCACCAGGGTTCCTCTTAAGAGAGCTGAGGTCACCACACCACCAGTGTGGCATACTGTTAAACAAAGCTTGCAGCAACAGTGCATGCCTCCCACAGCACCCATATATCTTTGAAAGAAAACAGACTTTAAATATCAGGCCTTGATCTGGGAGAAGGTGCCAAAACAACAAAATGGTGTCTCTTTCATGGATATTAGATGCCAGTCTGTGAATTAAGTGACTGTACTTCAAGTTCCTAGTTTCCCCTTCAATTACATGGAGTGTGCAGACAGGTAACACATTCAGATGATGGAATGGGTCCCAAACTGCAGTCCTTGTTCTTGTCTGACTACATTGCTGCAATCTAGGCAGCTAAACTCGCAGGAAGCTAGCACTCCAAAACCAGCTTGAGGGGACAAATATTCAAAAGTCACACATTCCACATGCATGAGTGGTGCTCTGATAAAAATTACACAATATAATAATATCCAGGAGAGGTCAGATGAGAACAAATGTCTTCAGCAACTTATCTCCAACAAGGCAATAAGCAGAAGCAAAAGGAAGAATAAGAACAAGGCAAGCATGTATAATTTTACCAACTATTTTCAGCTCAGGGAACTTTTGGGCTCAGCATGGTTTCTGTATAATTCATAGCTCTCAATATATTTCTCTTCCATGTATCTGTCCATTGACCTGTGGGACTCATGTCAACCTTCAGCACAAATGGTACTTGGTAAGGAGTCACAAACTGTTGAAGAATCACTTCCCTTTACTTGCTTCAATTAGTTCCTACAAACTTAGTATGTTCTTTGCTCTGGGAAGGAATGAAATTACCCATCCCTGTCTGGATCACTTGTGACCTTGCAGACCTCTCTCACATTCTCACCAGTTGTTGTGCTTTCAGATTGAAGAGCTCTGACTTAGTTGCTCTGTATGTGGAACTCACCTAACTATTAGATCATTCTTGCTATCATTACCTGAACTTTCTCTGATACTATGACATGCTGAGTGGGAATGGAGAACCAGAACAGTGCACAACACTCACAGTGTAAAAAGATCCTGATTACTTGTTAGACTTCCCCAGGAAGAGTGTCCTTTCCCACCATCACATGCCTTCCCAGATGTGAGATACAGACACTACGCAGTGCCACACTCAAGTCAGTTGACAATTACATCCCCCCAGACAGTGGCCAGAAGTCCCTATCAGTAACACAGTACAGTAGCTTACACACACTGAAAAAGAAGGAAGACATAATTCTTTCAAAAGCATTCAGCTATTTTACATACCAACATCTATGCTATACAGGATATCGAGCCACAATAAATTGCTTTGCCGGAACACTGGAAAGGAGGCATAGGCTTCATGAATCCCAGCTTTTCTTGGCTTTAGGGATAATACTCTTTCTCAAGGATATCTAGGGATAACTACCTCTTTCTCAAAGAAGTCTCCTGCCTCACAGTCTAAACTCTTAATGTTTGTTAAGCATATTCAATGCAGAGAGATTGAGCAAAATCAGGCAAAATGTTTTTTTGACATCTGACCTCTTGCTTCCTGCACTGTAAATCAGGAGTGATGACATGAAAGTCAATGGCCCCGAGTATCCTTCCTATCCAAGCCTACTAATTCCTATCATCCTGCTGGTGATAAATATATATAAACCTAGTTTATACATACTTTTAGAACTTTATATTCTGCCACAGGGCCATTGTTCCATAAAAGTAACACCCAGGGGAGTCACATGTAGAAATTTGGTACCAGAAGTATCAAGAACACACTAACTACTTCAGCCTCAGCTCAGCCAAATTAACTCTTTCAAATGTCTATGCAACCCTACAGAAAACTGCTTTGCAACCTTCAAATTGTGACTTACGAGGTCAACATGTAGAACATGAAACTACTGAAGTTCTAGTAGTACCTCAGGGTCAAACTTAGTAATAAGAGTAAATCTGGACCTTTAATTATGCTATCCTCTAAGTAAGCCAGTATAAAGCAAAAATCTTTATTTTATCACCACTGCTACTACAGTAATTAAAAAAACCTGAAGATCTACCACTTAATATTCTTCAAAAAATTCAATAGCAAAATCATGTGGCAGTCTGCATTTACTTGGTAAGGGACAACAGAATACTAGCAAAAGCCTAAGCTTAGCTTCAAGCTTCTGCAGCTGTAAGAGATAAGAAAGTCAAAAAGTGTCCATTTAGGATCCTAAGACACTTGAAAGGAAAACTAAAGATAAGATTACTATCCACAGAAGAGATGCTACTCTCAACTGAGAGTTTCAAAGGCACTGAAAAAACCGAATTGGAACAGAAACTCAGACAAGGAAATATCAGATTGACGTGAGTCTTCAGGCTCCAAGACGAGAAACTCAGATATTCCTGCCACAGGATATCAGGAAAATGTTGGAGTAAAGAAAGATGTGGAGTGGTTGTACAGCAGTGACCTCTACAAAGCGCATGTCAGAGTAGCTTGCTCTTTGAACATACAAGAATCCTCCACAGCTTAGCTGAAAGTTGGTGTTTTGTTCCTGTCACCCCATTCAACATTGCAAAACAAGCAATTACATTTGAATAGTTTCAATGCTCACAAATTATATTAATTCTGGAATTCACTTCTATGTGGTACTCTATCACAACACTTATTTACCTACAGTGATTTCCACTGTAGACAAACACAGACATCATAACCAATTTGGTGTTTTTTTCTAACAGCAGTGATTAATTTGACACTTCTAAGGCAAAACTATGGTAAGCTTTCAGAAGTAACAAAGATAACGTAGTGTGGAGTTCCACTAAATTAACTATTTTGTGGCTATACAATGCAGAACATTCACTAATGCTTCCATTTCTGGGTCACCGGGTTGCATTAAACTAAATCAAGAAGATTTTACCAAGCACTGTAATCCAAGCATCCTGTGTGCAATTAAGTACTCACTATATTAACAGAACAACCAACCAGCAAGTATGCCAAAAACACGTGTGGGTTTTCTAATACTGTGGTTTTAATTACATTTTTGTGAAACCGTAGAGCCTGAGGAAAGTGAAAAATTTCCTGTAGTTCACAATTTGCTTTAGCAGATATATGAAACACTCTGATAAGACCACAAATGCAAGAGCATTTGCTTCAGTTTCAAATAAGACTTTTCTGTTTCAATGAAAAAAAACCACTATTGGACTTCAAGTTAACATTTTTCTCACTTTGCCTTGCTCAAACCCTTAACTAGAGATGTAACTCAAAATTCTTCTAAAAGCTAGGCAATCTCTTCTGTATTCAGGATTATTCCATTTCATAAACTCTTCTCTTTCAAATGAGACAAAAATCTAGAACTTGCTTGCTATCATTAAACATACTGTTAGTTTCTATTTAATGCTTCAAGCCATTACATTTGATAAAAATGTTTCTTATTTTCTTGTGGTGCAGTTTTTCTGTGAGAGTGTCATTGTTTTTATCATTTCTTCTTCATTGTTTGCCAAGTGATATTTTAAGTCTTAACAAGACTCAAACAATGCATGTTCCAGTTGTACATTGTCAAAACAGAAAATCATGTAGCTGCTTATGATAGAACATTTCCTGAGGATTAATTACTGTTCTGACAAATGTATTGAGCATGGAAAACTGTGCACTTAGTGGCTAAGGCAACACTTTTGCTCAGTACCTTGACAATCTACGTAATGGAGCATATATGACCTTAGGTTAAATCACTTTTCTGTTGTTCAATTTCTCACTGATAGCTACAACAATGAACCCAAGTAATAACTAAAGTGTTATTTGTACACCATAGCTTTCATCCAGGAACCTTAAAAACTTTTAAAAAGTGTACACGTACTGTTCTCTTTTCTACACAGCTACAGCCATGCATGCCAAAGGAAAATACCTAACACAGAATGAACAGGATCTAAGATGGAAAGCTCCTAACTTGGAGTCTTCCATCTTAGTTAATTGTCTACTGCCTCCCCTCACAGCTGTGCTCTCAAAAGGCACTACCAGGAATACTTAAGATTTTACTCATGTGGCTAAACTTGTGCACTAGGAAAGATATGACTGTACAGACATTTTAAGTGATGCATCAATACCAGGTATCTTCTCAACATGAGAAAAAAATGCCCAAGTCCCAAAATCACATCAAAATACTTTTTTGGGCAACATTAGCAGCAGGTTCCCATCATCTGTGTCTTTACTGTGAATGTAAAACTCAGCATTATTAAAAGGTACTGAATCATGATCACTACTTGATTAACCAAAGTACATTAAAACTGTTGACATGCCTGAAACTTGACACTGATTTCATCTTTACTTCCAAACTACTTGTGGGAAGCACAACTTTGTCCTGTTTTCACTTGTCCCTAAAGGAAGATACAGTTTCATTGTTACCTTTGTGAAGGCTCGGTAGCACAAACCACACAGTTCCACCAGGTAGGCCAGGGTGAAGACAGCGTTCTGAATTACAAAACTCAGTAATTTTGAAAAAGGTTCCAGAAGACTCTGCAATGACATGTGTTACAGAAATCAATAACTCGTTGCCCAAAAAAGAAAAGAAGCATTCCAACTCTGAAACACCTGAATGGAACAGCATTATTTTTAGCTCAGAGGCTATCTGCCTGGGATTTACACTGTTTTGGTCAAACAGCTGTATCATATGCCTTCAAGCTTCTGTCAGAAATTAGAAACAAAAAGTTAGAAAATAGTTTCACTCGTGACACAGTGTTTACAAGAGATTCTGTATAGTTTATGCAGGAAAACCTCACTGACTTCAGTGGAATTGTACTGAAAAAGGTCTAAGGAAGCTCATTACTCTTTTTTTAAAAAGAAAAAAATAGATGAGGGAAAAAAGAGAACATCAAATCTTTAAGAAGACATACATTCACACCCACACAAGAATGTAATTCTACCCCCACTTTACTGTAACCTAGATTCCAAAGCTCTTATCATTCTCCAAACAATATTGGACTGCACAATTTTATGCTTATATATAACGCTTTCCTAGCCAGGGGATAAGAACACATTCATACAATAGCACAGGCTGGCTAAATCTGAGGCAACAGAATTTTGTCTTCTTGGAACTTACCCTGGTGGCACTAGTGGTAGGTATCTTCAACAAGCAAATCATGATTCTTAAACTAGAGTCTAAAGAACACTGAACATAATTGAAGGCAAAAAAGAAAAAGAAAAGAAGTTAGTACCTTTCTGTGCATACATCTTGCTTATAGTGGTAGCAGCTGTTAATAAGTTATAGGAGAAGTCTGAAAAAAGATCCCTGATGATCGATATTTAATTACTTTCTCTAAACTGGCTTATTCTTGAACACAATCATACCCAATCACACCCCTTCACTGGTAACGTACCACAGCATAGGTGTGCACCGTCTACCTAATTTTATATTTCTGTGTTTGTCCTGGTCTCTGATATTTTCCCTCACATCTCAAGACAACTCACGTCTAACATTGGAATACGCCCTGGCAGCAGCTGTTTCAGATTCCTTAAATTGTTCTTTATGATGTAATCTTTATTTCGAATAAATCACACAGGTTACAGCCCTGAATGGACTTTGCAGGATCAATCCATTGTCTTGCCTCACCCCTGCTGTAAACATCTAGAATATCAAAGTGTCCCCTATGACCCTAAAGAAGAGAACAGGAGATTGAAAGTTCAGGAGCAAGCAATTGCTTTACTTGTACCAGTAATAATACCTGCCATGAAAAAAAGGCAAATCAGAGTAAACACTCCACCTAAAGGTTCTGTGAATGGCAGATATGCAGTTGGAACCACTAAGATCCAATTAATTTCTTTTTATTTATTTCAATTACATAAGATGCAGCAGATTGGGGTGACTAGTACACAGAGGGAATGGTTATTGCCTGTTTGACTTAGTAAATGCTGAAAGATAATGTCACAATTTACCAAAATCTGAAGAAGTTTCAAGATCTGACTACTGCCTAATAGAGCCAAGGAATTTAGTACTGTTCACGTAGCTGGGTAGTGACACCCAATTTAAAAGAACATTATCAGTCACAGATTTAGATTTTGGATCCCTCAGCCCATACTGAACAACACTGATTTGTATAGAAGAAACTACCACTAGGCTCATTCACACCATAGGAAATAGAGTAAGGGCATCAGAATTCCATGTTTACTGGAAAGACTCGAAAGTTTTTACTGTGTATGCTGAAATGACATCTGGAAATATACACAGCAGGAGGTAAGATCCTGCTGTATGTCCTCTGAGCTCTCAGAAATCAGAGCCCAAAGCTTCTGGATTCAGTTTCCTTTACAATATTCTATTACAATCAGAACTACAACCTGGTCAGCCAAACAGGCTAGGCCAAATTCCCAGTAGTCTCAGTTCTCTCTGCCTGTCTAGATTTTCACTGTCTAAATACTGACTCTCTCAAATGCAGTATTCTAATCTGACAAAGACAGGGCATAGAACGCAGATAAGAAAAATGCCAAGAAAGAAGTGAAAAGTACCCCATTCAGAGTTGCTGTTGTTACCCACGGAAAACATAATTAAAGGGATGGATCAGAGATACAATAAATCACAAGAATAATTCACAAGAACCCACTCTGATTGGTTATCCACAGTTTTCCCACTGTTTCAGTACATCCTGACCAATGGCAATATAGCTCGCTTCAGATGTCCATACATCATACCTTAAGAGGCAAAACACACGGAAGTTTAGTAAGGAAGGTCTGAAACTGATTACTAATGGTGGTCCAGAGGTTGCTGGGCGAATCCATCGGCAAGGCTTCCATAAAGGTAGCAATGTTTTCCAAACAGCGTAGCATTGCACCCCCTGCTGGCAAATTCTTTTTGTTGTTTAAACCCTGGGAAACAAAGCAGTAAATGTGAACAATCATCCCCATGCAGAAGTGGTCCCTAACACAGTATTTGAAAATGCTGAAGTTAATTTGTTGAGACCAAATACTGCGTACTTTTTCTATGATGCTAATGATAGTGTTGTGCTGGGAATTTGAACTGTGTATGTGATAGTTAGTCTAGCAGTTTACCTAAAGTACAGACCAAAAGATTTTGAGCCAAAATGTTACACGCAGGGTCCTAACTCATAATCTGCTTAGACTGGCATGGCAGGAGCAAAAGCAAAACTCAAAGTATTTAGCAGCAGATCGCTCATATTTTCCTTTAGACAGTTTTAAAGAAGGTATGTTCATTAATGTTCAGTAGACCAAGTATGCTTTTGTGGCTTCTGTCCTAGAGTGAGGTCTGAAAAGACATAAGCAGTTTTAAAGCGATGTCAACATCTTGTATAAAGCAATTGCCATGTTCTTGGAAGAGCTGGATACATGCAAGTGACTAGTTCCAGCAGGAGGAAAAACGGTACAGTAGAAATTAGCCAACTGCATAGAAGGCAGTCAAAGGCAGGCAATAGTTTTTTGGAATACTTAAGAGAAACTGTCATCAGATAAAATGAAGAGGGAGAACTGAGATGTATGAGTAGAAATGCTCCTGAAAACAAAAAGGAGGAAGGAATGGGACACTACTTGTGGTGAGGACAGCCTAATTATTTCCAAGGAGGACAAAACAAAAATTCTCAGTGTTTTTGATGAAACAAGTTTGAACTCAAATAAGGAAAAATGACCCTAATAATGCTAATAAAATTAGCATCATTAACATAGCCAATTGTCAACATACCTCTAACAGCTGGCTCAGAGCAGCGATGGAACTCAGCTCACTGAAGTCCATCAGAGATGTGGCTAAGGTCCGTAAAAAGCTTCCATCTGAAATGTGAATGACATTTTTGCACTTGCTGTTCATATAGAGGAAACCAAGGGTCAGAAATGCATTCAGGTATTGCACATTACCTTTAATAATGCTCTGGAAGAGCTGAGGGAAGATGCCATTGGGAGCCAGCTGATGGAACACACAACGGAGGAACTGCTTTGCCACACCTGCAGCATTTCCAGGGATCATCATGCTGAAATGAAGGGAAAAGAAGAGAAGAAAAAAATTGCATTGCAGATGAAACACTTGTCAAAGCTGACTACATGGAGAAAATAAAGATGATGCTATTCTTTTTAATTATGGAATTGTTCAGTTATGAGTGAGACAGTCAAACAAAACCGTCCTGATCCTGAAAAGTTTGTTGATTTTATTACTTCAGCTCAACTATGAAGAGAAAAAAGTTACATACACATACTTAAAGTATTTGCCTCAATAAATAGCTGTATTTTTCCTGATTCTCCACCTAGTTTTATTTGTGAGTCATCTGAATTCAAACATAATCCTGCCCTCACCTTGTGTATTTCAGTGACACAGAATAAGGTTCTTGGCTTTATGATAAAACACATGAACAACAGGTAAACAAAAACACTACAATATCCATTTGCCTCTTGCAGTTTCCTTCAAGAGATGAAGTACTCCCTAATCACTCATAAATGACTGCTTCCATTTTAAAAGCCTAAGTATTATCTATTTACTCGTAAACTGCACATCTTAACATGCTTTACAGCTTCTCAAAATGAATTTATCCTATTCAGCATCTGATTTACATAATGAGGCAACACTACCAGGGATTCTCCATGGCCAAGGATGATTCACTTGATTGGATATAGTTTATCAAGACAAATACTGAACACAGAGCCAGTTAGAAAAAGCTGCACCAAAATTGTAAAGACAAGACAGCATCTGAATCTGATTTTTTCCAGGTTTAACACATATGAATATAGGCTCCTGTTCATCTCCAGAAAACACGGGATATTTGAAATAAGTGGAAAAGGCAGTTTTTTTCTTTTACTTAGAAATTTTAAACAATATTTTTTAAAAGTTACATTTAGTTGATTTCAGGGTCAGGGAAGATGATGCTTTAGATTGATTGTTTCATTTTTGTCAAGGTATCCTTTGCTACCATACCTTTCTGCTTGATTAGAAAAACTGGTACTTGATGCCAACCTGGAATAAAAATGAAAAGAAATTGAAGCTCATTTGCTTTTTTGTGTGTGTTTCATTTTTTAAGTAAGCCAATAAAGTGCCATTTTAAATAAATAATAAACAAGAATTTTAGAGAACATTTAAAATGTTACCATAAAGATCTTCTGGAGAGCACCTAAATTTAGAAAAATCATGTTTGCATGACGTAAACTCTATTCAGACTTGCAGTCTCACTAATGCTCAACTGCTCTAAAGACAAATCTTGCCTCCCTCTGTTAGCACAAAGATAATGAAGTAATGTTTTTGCCCTACAGCACATCATGGATAACTAATTTTTTTTAGAGAGAAAAAAAGTTAGCCTCCTGACTGAATTGTTTCTGATTAGCGCAACAACACAGACTAAGCGAAAATTCTTTGCTTGGCAGCCTAAAGTGAGGCTTCTAGTTCCAGATTTTGGCACCTAAATAACTAGCCTAATTTCAAAAACACTAATTACCTACTAGCTCTTCCAAAGTCAAATGAGAAATAGCGTGTTCTCAAAAATTAGGTCATTTATTTTAGTACCTAAATATAGACTTTAAAGCCAAATATGGGCATTCAGTGGTAAAAATATTGAACACAATCTTGAAGTAAAACCATGGCACTTCAATATGCAGGACATGTAAATGAATAGAATCAGGGCTTACAATATCAAAGCAAAACACCTTTAATACCAAAATCCACCAAAAAGCTGTACACTGTAAAGCCGTTATACAGATGGACACTGGAAGCATCTCTTATATACAAAATACCACCAAATTTTTACTTTAGTCTGCTGCAAATCAGTATTTCAGATGTTATAAATTGATAAATATAAGTAAAAATTTCATAGAGCTATGCTATTTTATGTCTAATCTTCAATGCTTTTCTTTGATTCATGATCCTTTTATCCTGGATTTAGCTGTTGCTCATCCTTGGTCACCCCCTGTTCTGAAGACAGTTTAATCAACACAATAAAATCCAAAAAGGACCCTAAGGCAGCTCAGTCAAATGCAACAGCATGAACCAAAATTACAGGGATTTTAATGAATTATGCATGACAAACTGGGAACACAGCACACTTCCAACAATGCAATAATCTCAAACTTGATGGTGCAGGGGATTAAAGATTGTGTTATCTTCAGTTGTTCTAGCATAAATCAGAAAAACACAACAAGAGTTCCCAACTCCACTATTAAGAGGAATCCACACTAAAATATAACATATTATTTCTGGTGTGCAAAGCTAATTCTGGGTAAGAAAGGTCTGAAGCTACCATCAAGCAATACAGACCTTTATTCTGGAATAACTGAAGCATCACCTTACATTAAGGCACACAAGGATTTCTGCAGAATGCAATGAGACCAATCACATGCCCAGTGGACATGATACCTGTTTTCAAAAATCTGTTGAAGTACAGAAACATAACAATGTAAAATCTTTTTTCTAAAAGAAATCAAAATCTAATGTTTTTCTCTCCTTTTGAATGTGATAATGCAAGCATGGATTTTGTGACAAAACCCTAGGTTTCTAACTTTGGAAAAACTTCACAAGACATGAGCTACAGTAAACACTTGGGAACATCTGAACTTCCTGAAATGTGCAGTTTGTATATATTTATCATTACTGCTCTAAATATTTTATTGCACAAATGCCATGAGCCCTCATCATCACCTCCACTTTGCAGACCACAAAGCAGAACAGGAAATGGATGTGTTCAAAATCTGTACATGTTAGGAACAGAAGTTAAGCTTTTCACAACTCCTCACTAACTCAAGTCTAAATCTAACTTTCAAACACAGCTTTAATGCTTGGAAAGCTAAATCTCACTGGAAATCAGTTAAATAAGAATCAGCAAGTCAAAAATCTTGATTCAGGAACCAGATCATAAACTTAAATGCATGTCAGAGTCTTAGAAACAGTTTACTCTTTAATTGTCTGTAACTTGAACCCAGAATTTTTTTCCCTTCTGAAAATCACAATAGATGCCTACCTGTGCCTGCATAACCAAATAACTTTTGAAAATCTTTCTGTGTGTTGTTTAGGTATTCTGAAAGACCTTAGACTTCCTAACTCCTTCTTTCCTCTTCGATGGATGGAAGCAGTAGCTCTTTTTGTAAGAATAAAAATGCAAGCAGTCTAATTAATTTTCACTTCTGCTGTTAGATGGGAATTTTGAGGCAGTGATATGGCACTGCTTGATGAAAGACAGAGCAAGGTATATACATGAGGCACCTAAATACCTCTCTGCTAATATATACTACTTATTTTGCATATTTTCAAAGTAATTCCTTTGTGGGGAGCCCAGAATCAGACCTAGAATTCACCAGAAATTGCAGCCAGCAGGAACGAGACAGGACATTTACCAGGAATACCCCATGTTGCACTGTCATCTGTTGCTCTAAAACAATCAGCTGTCTCACTCTAAAGATGCAGCATTTCCCCCTCAAAACAGAGAAAAAGGTAGCCCACTTATACTTTGATAATTCATTTTCCAAATGATTTACTCTCTGTGGGTGTAGTACTGCTGTTATTTACAAGAATCACACAGAATGGCCAGCAGCTGTCTAGATCAGAAACTTTGCCTCCATCAGAGTTAATTAGCAGTGCCAGCAGGGAACTGCACCCTCACAATTAATGGAAATGGAGGGCTTGAAGAGCTTCTGTGTTTAAATGGAATTGGGAGGTAGTGGAGAAGCAGGGCTGTGGAGAGCCATGCCCCTGCAGAAGCCACAGTCAGTCAATCTGAACTTCAGTCACCAAAAAGAATGTGGAGGAGGAGAGCTGTGCATTGTTTCTGCATGTCTAGCGCTGCTCAGAAACTTATTCTGGAACACCCCATCACATCCATCCCACCTCTGAGGCAAGAAGTTGGGGAAGTGGCCAAGACAGCAACCACACGTAATTCAGGAGTAATGATACACTTTGATTATCCCATGCACACTGGGTAAAAGTGACAAGAGAAAAATAATGGACAGCAAATGTTCAAGACTTTCTCAGAGACAATTTCATGCAGCAGCTGGTTTGGAAGCCCTCATAAGGCGATGCAAATTTTTACCTAGCATGCAAAATATGGTTGAAAAGCCTGAAGAGCATCAGGTATGCTAATGAACGATCATACCTAGGAGTCAAGAGTCCTCCAGGAGCAAAGTTCAGAACAGCTGACCACATTTGTGCACAACTTCTAAAGCAGGAACCACATAAAAGTGAAAAATTCTGTCAAAGCAGCAACAAGGGGGAGCCAAGAGAATTCAATTTTTGTAAGAAGCACAGAAGCTGTTTAAGAGCATTACACTGGAAATGTAGGGCCAAAGTACTCCAGTTGTTAAGAAAAAAAGAGACTTCAAGAGAGCAGAAGAAAATAAAGTGAGGGAGGTTATTAGAAAAAAGAAGGCTGCTTTCAAAAAGGTGAGGTCCTGTCTCAAATGGAAGTAGAAAAGAGCATAAATTCTGACAAATAGGATGCAAAAACCACATGAAGGCAGGTGAAAAAACACCAGTTCAAGGAGCAACTAGCAGGAGGAATAAAAACTAACAGTAAATTTTTCTTCACATAAAAAAAAATGAAGAAGCACACCAATTGCTGCACCAATTGCTGTTCAGGTAATAAACTGGGTAGTAAATAAAAAAGGGTACTGTGGAAAATCTGAATTTATTCTTTACATCACTGCTTACAGTGAGACAAGCTGAGGAGATTTCTGAGCTGGAATTTCCCATTGGAGGGTAAAAGGGGAGAACATCAAAGAAGCTGCCAAAAATTGAACTGACAGTGGAAGTTACATAAGAAATTTATAAAATGATGAGTAACAAAGACGCAAGACAGAACCAGATGTTATTCACTTAAGAGTTCTAAAATACACACCTTTGTATACTGAAGTTTATATAACCCAATTCCAGGCACAAAATTCTTTCAATTTCATTGGAGAGAGGAAAGTCCTGAATTTACCTTCCTACAGACTGCATGATGTCCAACAGCAGAGGAGCAGCCAAGTCTGGACTGAGGTGAATGAAGGTTGAGAGCACAACTATGGCCAGGCCTAGTGTTTCTTCATCATATTCTTCAAGAACAGCCCCACAGTCATGGCACCTGCAAGGAACAGTTTTTAAACCTGATGTTAACAGATTTAAAACAAAGCATTACCATACATAGATCTGTGCATAATTATGTCTTTTAAAGGTAGTATTACTTAGTACATTCTATTCCACATTTATCTAGAAAGATAATGTAATTGTGATCTTTCTATAATTAGTAACAGTCCATAGCTCTCAAACATTAATAAAACTTCTCACTAGCTACATTGGCTGTTTCTTTAGTGACAAATGAAAGAGGGCCACAGGGCAAGACTTGAGTCCTTCATTGGTAATTGTATTCCAGCTCCCTCACTGTACTGGACTGCTTCAGTCTGCACTGTCCAAGAGAAGTCTGCAGCAGTGAGGACTGGCCCTCAGCAGTGTGAGCACGAGCCAATTTGTGAGGCTTGGGCTGAGTCCCGGCACTCTTCTATTTAGCACCATAGACACAAACAATGACACTCACAGATGATCTCAAAGAGATGGAACAATTTCACATCGCCCTTCCTGTCAGTCATGAATTATGAATAACAAATTATACAATTAGAAAACAATGATCTGATTGCTTCCCACAGCAGTTACAGCTATTAAGAAATAAATGAAAAGACCTCTCAGGGGCACAGAACCTTAGATTTCAGAAAAGTCTCTTTTCCCAGGGAAGATTTGCTGCTGAGTCACTTATCCTTCCTGAAATGCTCAAAGACAACTGATGAAGGTCTGAAAGGGCCCCAAAATGTCTAATTATAAAGGGGATGTCAGATTTGGGAGAGATGAGACAGGCTTTCACAACCTATGAAAAAGGCAAACCAATGTGGGAAATTGGCTTATCTCAGCCTAGTAGGAAGGCTTGCTTAATTTGATCAATCAGTTGCTAATGACTCCAGCAGATTGTGAGGTTTTAACTTAATGGAATTGAACAGGCAATTTTCTTGCCTTTTTTACTGAACATAAAGAAAATATGCCAACAAAGTCATGGAAGTCAAGCTCAGCTGGTCTGTATGTTAATAGGCAGTGCTTGAGCTTTGGTGAAATGGCCAAGGGAAGTGCCACAGACCAGACTAACTTCTGGGATTCACTTTGTAACACAATAAGGTCCACTAGCAGTCACAGTGTGCACAATGGCCCTGTCTTTCTCCAGTGATCGTCCTTGCATATCTGTCTACTGGACTGAGCACACACAGGAACTTGTGGTTTCTCATCTGAAGTTTTGAACAAATCAAGGCATGGCTCCCTGCTGATTGCTTCACTTCTCTATTAAATGAGTACACTTCTGTTTAACACTCCCTTTACAGGCATTTTAACCAAACAATACAGGTTGCAAAAGCTTTGAGGATCAGTGAGTATCAGCATTAAAAATGCTATGTAGATTACACAATGACACATCAACAGCTACCAATTTCAACAGAAACCCAAAGGAATTTTTTAGTAGAACTCCTCTTTTCTTTTTTTCCCCTAAGACAAAAGAGGTTTCTGATGGATCACAATGAACTCCTGATTTAAAATAAGATGGTAAGTGCTTCCCCTGCCCTCTGTGCATGCACAATAGGCTGAGTCATCATTTCACCTGTGCACAATCATCCAGGCCCTACTGAATTGAAAACACATCTTGCTAGCAGTGTTTAGAAAATATTCACCTTAGGGTAAAAAAAAAAAAAATTGGCATAGAGATAAATGATAGAATGGACTCTGTATTTGCAAAAAGTATATCTATACTTTACTTGACATATTTGAAGTTCAACTAGTTCTTTGAAAGGAGAGAAAGAAAACCACTTACTTGTCAGTCATCAGAATGGGCTGGTCATCAGCAAATTCTTCTGGTGCAGGTACAAACATACTGACTATACTGGGTGCTGAGAGCAAACTAGATTTTGTAGCACCTTAAGGCAATTAGGGAAAAAAATTTTAAAAAGGAAAGAATCATCAAACAGACATCCAAAATGCTTGATGAGCAGACTACTAAAGAATAGCCATAATGGCTTTACTGTGCCTAGAAATAAGAAATAAATTGCGTCTATAAAAATACATATAAGCACGTTCCTTGCTTCTGCCAAATTATTCCAACTACCTAGAGCTATCAATTAAAAATAGATAAATCCTTGGGGAAAAAAGATAACATAAACCAAAAAGTCCAGGAAATTGGATGCAATTGTATCTACTGGGAAGAGCCGATGATTCTACAGTTGCTATGTGACTGGACATCGGAAGATTTGCAATATTCACCCATACATTTTGGGAATTAACTTCCCATAGTTCTCGGTGATATGAAGAAGGAATTAAGTTCATATGTCTCGACATCAGATCATCAGTCTATTCATACTATCCCTAACAGAGCCACAGGAGATAAATCAGGAAAGGACAGAGAGAAGAAATAATTCATAAGGAAATCAGGACATTGGAGGGCTGATCATTAGAAACGCCTTCCACTGAAAGTCCTCAAAAGTATCTTTATTCTTCAGAGCCGAGTTGTTCAGCTGAGAGCACAGCCACTGTGATCATGCCAACATATGGGGCTCCCTTTGCCCTTGGCACTTTTTGTGCACCTAAATTCTGATAGATGCTTATTTTAGTAGGAGAAGTTATGTATTATGGAAGATTCAAACTTTTGACTTCTCCATGTTCTGCTCTCCCGAATTACAGTTTAAGAAATCCATTGCCAATTTACTCTCTGGTTGCTTCAATCTGTAGATTCAGATTTAATGTTAACATTAGCCTGCTCTAATAATATTTAACTACAGAAAGAGAAGGAAGCTTCTCTATGTAAGGTTTAGATGGAATTTATTAAGACATAATCCTGGTTACTGCAGGAAAAGCAAATTTAACATCAGTTCTCAGGGAAAATAAGCTAAGAAGCTCCCACAATTTCTGAACTCAAAATAAGTGGAGTGAAACAAGAATAAGGCAGGTTTTAAACAACCATTTTAATAAGTATGGAAGGAAACATTACTTTTATATCCATAGTTCAGGACTTTTTAGTTGCTCCCTAAGGTTTTACTGGATATGAGCAGACACTTCAGGAAGGCTAGGATACTACAGTAATGTAGAACATCATCCAGAATGCAGGGGATGGGTATAGATTTTTTAGCCAGGTTTTTCTTCCCCTCTCAGATGCATGAAGATCTCTCTGCCATGACTTCGGAAGTTTCACTGTCATATTCTCTAGATGTAAGTCCCATTGCAGAACACAAATGCTAAAAGCAGTCATAATGCAAGTTACAATGTTGGAACAAGACTTAACTACTCAAAAATGTCCTCTCTTGTGCCATGAACAGTAGGAAAAAAACATGATTTAGGCAAAGAAGGTCACTACCCCATTGCAGGGCTGTAAGAAAGTCTGGATGTGTTCCAACTCTGAGGGAGGAAATCTTATAGAGAAATGAGATTCAGCCACTCGCTGCATGCTTTCTGCAGGACAGTCGAGGGCTTTAATAGCTGAATAGAACACAAAATTCAGCACCATTTCGAATTAGCCATGAAATCTTCCTGGCAGTCTTGGCAGAGGACCAGGTCAAACAGACACTGAACTGACCTCTGATTCTCAGTGGTGGTCCCTCCAAATCTGGGTTTAGGCAAACAGGGACATTGCACAACCTCTTTCCATGCTGTATCTGCTCTGTGAATAAAGAAAGAACTTCAGTCTTCAGAACCACAAATCCAGTATCTGTCACCAGTCACCAGTACCACAAGTCTCAAACAGTTAAAACAAGAGAAAGACAAATACAACTGCTATAGAAAAGCACAAACAAAGAAAAGAGTTAATTTTTTAAGCATAGAAAGGAAATGGGGGAAGGATTAAAGAAGTCCATACAGGAGAAAGGACACAGATAACCTAATAATAAAGAAGGCATTTTAGAATGCCTTCTTTAGAATGCCTTTTAGAACTAGAGTCACTAAACAGGAAAGGAAGTGCTAGCCATAAAGATTCAACAAGATATGGAATATATGAGCCACAAAAAGAGAAAGAAACAAGTGTTTAGAAATACCAAGACACTAGAAGTCAGATCTAGTTTGTACTGATAGAAACCAGGCACAAAATTATTTTATTTTACAGGCAGCAAGCTTGGGAAAAGAGTGGTTTGAAATAAGAATGGAAGAGACACATGACACCTCCCCAGGTAATAAAAAAATAAATTAATAAAGGATGTGTGGACCAAACACAGCATGCACTTATGAGACTACTTCCTAGCTGGCATAAATGAGTATAATGAATCTTAAAATTGCGGTGTGACAATGAAATGACAAATGGTCACAGAGAGCATTTGTCCTGGAAAAAAAAAAACACTGTCCAAATAAAAATCTTACTTTGATGCTAGTGTTTGAACAAGAGACTGAGAGATGCAAAGCTTTCCGTAAAAGAACAATTCATTGTGCCTCTCCATCCTTGAAGGCCTTTAGATGAAATTAATATTGTTGGGAAAAGTCATAGATGTTGTGAAGAAAGCTACTAGATCTGGAACAGGATTACTAGACAGAGTTCCTAAACAGTTTTGAGTATTGACCTGTTCATTTTGAATACATGCTAAGTACTTCTTGCAGAACAAATGGAGTAACTTTTAAATCTCTAAAACTCTGCCTGAGAGACTAAGTGATCCAGCTAAGTCTCTTCAATAAATAAACTTACCTGCTGATAGGACAAAACCCCCATTGTTACCACTGACAAATTCTGACCTCTATGATTTAAGGGTCTCATGCTGAGGATGCTATTCAGCAGACTGGAATAGAAAGGGTAATCCTGAACTATGCACCATATCTAGTGCCACTCTTCAGCTACACAATTTAGTTTGATGGAACTTGATGCTGAAGACTAAATTAAGCAAAAATTTCAACTCAGCTGTCCAGGGCTGGTGGTAAGACATTCATTCAGCATGCTACGGTCCCTATAACGTTTTAAGCATTCCTGTCTCTAGATGCATCTAGATCTGCTGATAAATTTCTGAGAAGCACAATTTTGTAATGTCAGTAACATCAAAATAGGCACTAAAATATCTAGCATTTTTGATAAACCAGAATGAACTTATTTTTTAGGGACATCTGCTATGAATTTGGTATAACTGAAAGTGTTTTACAGAAGAAAAAAAAAATAAAATGAGTAATGAATGAATTACGTGCTTAATTCAGTTTTCAGTGCTTTGCATTCATCTTAAAAGGAGAAAAAGCAGTGAGTGAACAGAAACTTCAGGTGCTCAGCATGAGTTGGCAGAAACTTCTTTTAAGAGAAACAAAACTGGCTGGTATAAGGCACAACTCTGTGGTGTACCAATACCATAGTAAACACACACACAAATAAATGATTCCATGCACCAGGGATGAAATCCTATACCTAACAAATTCAGCAGTGATACTTCTGTTTCTTTCAATGAGACCAGGAAATAATCTGAGTAATATGCACAATTATAGGGACAATGCTGTACCAGATGGTCTACCTCCCAAATATGTAACTATTCCAACTCTTACTAGGTAATAATCTTGTACTTCCTATAAAATGTCACTTTAGACTTGATATTGATCACTTATCTGCAATGGTAGAATAGAAATACTCTCTTTTTTTCAAAGTGGTTTGTTACACAGTAATTGGTTTAGGAAATAGAAATAAAGAACAATAAATGCAGCTCACCAGTATCCCAAGTGCTGATATTGTGGGGAGCACTAGACTGGTGTTCCAGCTGCCTCTTCATTAGCTGGTTCATTGTCAGAGCTCCCAAAGAGCCTCTTTTCATTTGTCTGAACTGAGCTGCAAGTCAGAAATGCAAAAGGATTTCAGGAGCTCAGACGTTTAAAACTACCCTCATTTCCTGATCTTACAAGCCAGCCTGATATAAATACTGAAAGAACAATGATGGCTTGCTCTAAGGATCTTGCTCAAGTCAATATGCACCTTTCATACAACTACACAGGGCACAATTCTGGCCCCAGTGCCATCAGTCAGAATGGACTTGGATTCACTGTGTCAACGGTCAGTACCTTTCTGCCTCCAAATATTATGAAAGCTCATCAAAAGATTTGTGAGTGTTAAGATACCCCAAAACTCCCATGCTGAGAGGCAACAAATGTACACTTGAGTCTCACTCAAACACAATGTACCAAGGAAGGAAACTCAGTCTCCTCCCAGCAAAGTACGGAGGACTGCTGCGTCCATGCTGACCCCAGGAAAATAAATCTACTGACATTATGTACCACCAGCATCCTTCATGGGTGGCACAACTTGACCTTGCCTCCAACATACCCACCCCTCAGGCACAACACCTGCACATTCTGCTCAAGTGTGAAGCCAGCAGCCTTTGAAGGTGAGACCCTTCTGTAACTTCACTCCCAATTTTCTTATAGAGAGCTAGCAAGCTCACTATAACAAGCATTCAATTTTTATTTGTCCAACCATCTACTTCTTTAAAAAGATTGATTTATGATGCATGTGTCACTGGATAATGCTCAAAGTAAAACCATAAGGGAGACTTAAGACTTTTGGTTCATATCAATGTGGTGCTTAGGAACATGACTTAGTGATGGACTCAGCAGTGTTAGGTTGGACTCAAAGATCTTAAAGCTCATTTCCAACCTAAATGACTCTACATATTTTCTCTGCTTAAATTGAGGAAGAAAGAGATCATACTCAACTCCTTTCTTACTTTTTTCTCCATTCATAAAAAAAATTCAAATTGAACAAGCATAATACATTCGCTTGGACAATTGAGCCTGAGCAATATACTTCCACCCCTGAAACCAAAATCACTGTTCACTGTATGAAGACAGGGTTTTAAGGCCCTGCTTGAACAAGGCCTTCGAAACTGCTGACACAAGTATCCAGGAAAGCTCTTAAAATGTTACCTTAAGTTTAAGTGTTTTCCTCAACAGGCCCTTAGAGCAAGGGCAACAAAGTAAAATCTTCCCTGAATGATCATTTTCATCAGCTACTACATTCAGCATCATAAAAAAGACCACTAGCTATTAGGTAGTTCCATTCTAAAATTCCAAACAGTGAACAGCTAAGCTGCGAAATTAAACACAGCATTTCACATTATTAACTGTGATAAAGAAGTACAGATAAGGGATAAACTGTCACTTTCAGAAAGCTCTGAAGGGTTGAGTGCCCTCTCCTAAACTTGCTCTACTCATTTTCTATCAGAGAGTTTAAAATCCAAAGCAGAGCACTCCCACAAAAACAAATACAGGCCTTGAGTAATAATAAACAAAATTAACACTTCAGTGAAAATCTGCACTGAAATTATTTTATTAGGTGAAGTGTTTAAGTTTTTCTTCATTACATCCTTTTTCAGTTATGTCCTTTTGAAGTGCATTTAAACACAATTCTTGGCCCAAGTACAGCATTTCTGCAAAGCAGTCCTGGTATAACCAAATTGTAGAATTGAACCAGACCAAGAGACCATTCTGTGTTTCACTTTTAAAAATTATATTGCTGCTGCCTTTCACAGCAAATTAAGAGAAAAATAGAATTTCCATCGTTTCCAGGGCAATGATTTTTAAATAGATGCTTTATCGCTTTATCAAGCATAGAATTTCCTGATAAAAGAACAGTAATTAATGTTAGAACTGACAGGACTGCTTGGAGTGCAGATGACTGTCATAATAGAGAAAATGATCTCTCTGAATTTTCTTAGCAGCTTTTTGCGATTGTAATTAAAAAAGTTTCATGAATATTTCACATAACCAGGCTATTGTTGAGCATGTTTGGATTTCCAGGATTATTTATCTGATTTCTCAATGACAGCAATAATTTCAAATATTGATAAGTAAACGAAGAAAAAAAAAAAGAAACAAAATCCAAACCACCAGAGAGCTACAAAAAAAAAATCGAAAACACAAAAAATATCAGAGTTTCCAGCCTTTGAACAGTGTTGGATCCAGGCTGATTGCTGTGGACCAGCATGTGACTTTTCATGCCTGTGACTGACTAGTGGCAAAGGGAGGTGTGCTGGTTTCAGCTGGGGTAGAGTTAATTTTCTTCACCGTGGCTGTTACAGGGCTGTGTTTTGGATTTGTGCTGAAGAGTGTTAATAATAAAGAGATGTTTTTGTTATTGCTGAGCAGGGCTTACACAGAGCCAAGGCCTTTTCTGCTTTCCATGCTGCCACACTGGTGAGGAGACTGGGGGTGCATGGGAGGCTGGGGGGAGACACAGCCAGGACAGGTGACCCAAACTGACCAAAGGGGTATTCCAGACCGTATGGCATCATGCTTGGTATATAAAGTGGGGGGAAGGAGGAAGGGTGGACACATTTGGAGTGATGGATTTCATCTTCCCAAGTAACCATTACCTGTGATGGGGCTCTGCTCTCCTGGAGATGGATGAACACCTGCCTGCCCATGGGAAGAAGTGAATCAATTCCTTGTTTTGCTCTGTTTGCATGCATGGCTTTTGCTTTCCCTATTAAATTGTCTTTATCTCAACCCATGAGTTTTCGAGGTTTTACCCTTCCCGTTCTCTCCCCTATCCTGCTGGTGGGGGAGTGAGCAAGCAGCTGCGTGGGACTTGCATACTGGCTGGGGTGAGACCATGACAGGAGGGAAGTTTTCCTCTATCTCATTTTCTACAAGTAACCTAAAAAGCATATTAGAAGATCGGTAACCTTCGTACAGTGGTTGGCAAGTCTTTAATTTGTTATCTACTGATCTGACCAGTCCTCCTGTTCCTGTGGAATTCTCTGCTCAAAAAAAGGAAGTTCAAAGGCAAAATCTTCCTGTTGCAGTCAATGATGTATGCTTTGCGTGGCCAGGCACTGGCTGCACAAGTAATGTTACCTATCTTTGTGCTCACAGTCCTGATCAGGGTTTTTTATGCAAAGCACTGTAAAGATACATAGTAGAAGATTAAAACCATTTCAATCTAAATGTACAAGAGACATAATGGAAGAATTCATATTCCTTTTTGCAGGTGGAAACTGAGGCACACAGAAAGAGGAAAGAAATATTTATGTAGGAATGCAGGCTCAATATCATATAGGTACTATTCCCAGTTTCACTGGGAGTTTAGCACTCAACTAAACCCCAGAGAGATAGGTCTTAACTGGCACCTCTTCAGCTGCTTTAGTAAGTGACATCTGTATTATTAGGTGGCCAACAAATGTACTCTACAAGATGCACATGACCTGAGACGCTTGTGGGAAAACTGGGGAGGTACTCAACTAGCATGTCTAAAATACCATTCTTCCTTGAATAAGCCAGACATCGCTTCCAATCAAATCAGCACGTTACAAATTTCAGAAGCTAAAATTTAACATTCCTACACCAATCTGAAATTGAAGTTCAGCAAGACAGTTGAGCTGATCTAGCAGTTCATTGGTATCAAAGGAAGTAATTTCCCCTCCCTTTTTTACTAGCCAGAGTTCTGCCCCCCTGGATTTCAGATGTGTTACCTAGATGGACACGTCATTCTGAATTTTGTTAAGTGTTCTAAGGTACCTCCACCTTAACATCTGATCTTCGGGTGCTCTGTTAAGCTGTGTGTCATGTCTACTTTAAACAACACAGCTGACTTTCAATTGAAATGGTTATGGGAGTCCCAGATAAAGAAGCTAGCACATTTCAGGGAGCAGCTGAGGAAGTGTCATTCAAGGCATTTTACAAAAATTGCAAGAGATTTTTTTTCCTAAGGTACAGCAAAAAAGGAACCAAAGGCCATAGTAACAGCCCTGTGGACTCTCATCTTCTGCTTCTGTGCACTGACAGTTGACAATGCTTTCTAACAGGGGAAAACAAACATTCAGCTTTAGTGAATTACTGCCTTTAGCTGCTAACTACTTTAATTCAAGAAAACCACATTTGTCAAACTTGCCATGTCACAAGAGAAAACCTTTAGCTACTAACAGTTAGAATGCTGCTGACCATCAGAGAGTTAACAGTTCTAATGATATCCAAAACAGCTGTACTTCCAAGAATCAAGGGATCAGAGGAAGAGAGATCAAGAGAATCAGAGGAAGGAATTTACCATATATGATATGCATCTGATGCACAAATACAGTAACTTTGATTTAATCCTCAAACCAGAGATAAACTTACTTGATATGGAAGAGTGACTACTCGTCTCTGGGACACCTGCTTCAAGGGTTGGTGCAGATGATGACTCTCTTGGCATTTCCAGTGTTGAAAGTCCTTTGGCAGCAGGATCTGCATGTGAAAATTGTGCTTAAAACTCTCAGCATTTAAAATCAACAATCATCTTCCTTCTCCCTGGATGCCCTTTTCACATCATTTCAGTCATCCATTCACCATCTGGCATTCCCAGTAGTTTTAAAAGTAGTTTCCCAGTGTGTGTGTCATAAGAATTTTTATAGGGGCACAGGGATCTATTTCTTAAAATCACTTTTTAAAGGAGACTTCTGCCTATGGTCTTTAGAGCTCACAACTAATAAATGCCGAGAGAGTTTGATATTGATCCCACTCAAAGATTATTGGAACCACCAACATGGAAATAAGAGAGACCACTGATGTAAAGCTAGTTTAAGTGACAGCTTAGTATCTTTTAAACTCCTTAAATCCAACATGTAATCAGTTTTCATGCAAGAGGCTGCTGACCTAGCATTTAATCCTGAAGATTCACAGTATAAAATTCTGCATTAAAAAAGTTCCACGTGGTGTTTCAGAACTGGGACAGCCCAGTTCTGAAGCAGTTTCAAGGGCGACAGTGTTCATTACTCCATGAAAACTGGTCCTTATTAATGGTCAAAAAAGCACTGAGTCTAATTGCACAATTCTTTCAAGACCACGCTTCTCTATATGAAAGGTTCAAAAGCACTCAGCTCTCTTTAATTTTTATAAAGCTCCAGTAGTTCTTCAGCCTATTAGAACCATAAATGGGATGACAGGCCTGAAACATAAAGGGAACAGTGTAACTATGATTACATGGAACAATTTCACCTTGTAAATGTGGAATATCCTAACAAGAAATTATACTGTGGCTCCCTCTGAAGTAATTAAGAAAAAAAGTGAGGTCAGGAATGCATAAATATTCTCCCTCGCTTCAACAGCAACAAAGAACTGAGGCCTGAAGGATTCTGTCCTTTTTTATTAATATGTTTAAAAGCCTGGTAAAAGTCTAATAACTAAAAAATCCTAGGGAAAAAAAAAACAGCCAAGAAATGAAAAAGGCAGCAGCATACAGTTTTTCAAACTGATAGATCCAATTGGAATCTGAGGAATAGCTAGAACTCACTTTATCTCCACCTGGAAAAACTTAGTAACAAAACTTTGCACTGAAATCAGCTGAAAAAACTTAGAGTACACAGAGGATTGCCCATCTTTGAATTTTAACTCTTCAACAAACACAAGCAATGAACACTTTGTGGATATCCAGTACAAAGAAGGCTAAAAACAGGTTTCAGTGTATAAAAACCAAAATATATATGTACGTCTATGTCTAAATGCAAACTGTGGTTAATTTCAAGCACTCTTACTTCTGAAGTCTACAGCCTTCTCAGCCTTGCACTTTGTCATCCATTCTGCTTTCCAGTGCCTTATGCTGGCAAAAGAAATAAGGGCCAAAAATCACTACACCAAAAGAGAACCAGTGTAGCATGGACTAGATTAGTAGGATAAAAGGCACCAAAGCATGACCCTTTTACTGACTCCCACCATAAAGAGAACAGAGAGTTTCATTCCCTAACTTGGATATCAGAATGAATATTTTTGTCACAGAACTCCATTTCCTTTTCAAATGGGCCCTTTACACATTCATCATACCTGACTGGTTAGCACATTCCTCGTGAGATACAAACACCTGAAAGCACTCAGCTAGCACATCAGATGCTATAAATACCCATGTCTCTCTATAAATAAACACGGCTCCTTGCACCGGTGTGTTACTAAAACCTTCACGCAAAAATAAACCTTTAGATCGGGTGAGTGAGCTCACCTGCCTCCTTCTGCTCTCCCAGCTTGTCAAGGATGTTAAAGGAAATGTCCAGGTATTCTCTCTGAATAGCACTCACAGCAATCTTCCTCTGCTTCCTCTGGCGAGGAACAATCTGAATCTTAAATTCTGACTCCTCAGCCTCCTCTTCTTGTTTCTGCTCTGTGTTTTGTTCAATGTCAGACTCTGTATTGGTATCAAGTTTATCACTTTCCGTTTGCTTTTCAGAATCTTCGGGGACTTTAATAAGGACTGTCTTTACATTTGGGCTTGGAATTGTTCCACTAGGTTTAATTTCCTCCACACTGAGCTCAGAGTTATCATCAAGGGACATTTCTGGAAGGGCAGATGATTTCTGCAGCAAGTCCCTTTTCTGTTTCAGTGTTAGTGAGTTTCCAGAGGACATGTCCTGAAATTCTTCTGACTTGACTAACTCTGAAGAGTCCTTCTGATCTTTGGGAGAAGTGGAAATGACCTCCTCTATTCCTGCTGAAGCCTTGTCGCTTGAATCCTTAGAACTAAAGTCTTTGGAGCAATCTTCAATGCTGAACTGTACCAGTGGAGTTGTGCTGAGGCTGAGTGCAGACACATTGATAGGAGTTGAAGGAGATGAAACAGCAGTTTTGCCAGAGACCTCATCATTCAGTGGGTTTGTTGTTTCTTCTTCTTCATCACTCTCCACTATTCTAAGGGGAGGAAGTGGTTCAAAGACTAAAGAGTCACTGTCTGAAGTGGAGAGCACTGAATGTTTTTCAGGACCCGACGTTGAATCGGAGGACAAATCTATCAGATCTAAATCTTCCTTGGGACCAGCAGTTTTAACTGGGGAGTCCACTTTCACTTCATAGGTTTCCATGCAGTTCAGCCTAACCTCTGGTATGACAGGTCTTTTTGTTTCCTGGAAACTCTCTGTATGAGGAAGACTTTCTTGTGTGTCTATATGTTCAGCTTTAGTGGAAGAATTCTGCCGAGACCGCCCGTAATCGCTCTGCCTGTGTGTGGCGTAAGCAGCAGGGACAGGAGGCTTTTCTAAGTCACACCGGTCAATGCAGGACTTCCTGCGATGCTCGTCTAATGAAAACAACAGGGAGTCTGCATTCCCTATATCAAGAGATTTTTGTTTTAGAGAGCGCAGTTTTTTTTTCTGAATGCTTTCTTCTCTCACACAGCGTAGAATGCTGTCTTGTAAGGCCCCCGTCTCTCTATATTCAGCCAGTTCTATTTCACCTGATCAAAACAGAAAAAGCTAATACTACCTCAATTGGAGACTTTTGGCAGATACCTTCATCTTTATATCACAATTCAACATGACTGACATTTTAAATACAAACCCAGTATTAGTCAAAATTGCCCATATTTTGTTTTAACCTCAGAATCAAATTACATGGATTTTTACAACAAATGGTAACAAAAACCTGCTATTTGGATAGTAGAGTTTATCTAAATATTGTCCAAACTCTATTCATCCTGCACAGATGTACCTTGAAGATAGAACGTTTAACCTTGTGCATTGAAAGAAGGTGGTGCAGGCATGTAATTTCCACAGATACTTCGGATGGCTGCATTATATATATAATATATATATATATACACCTGTGTATTATTTACTGCAGCAGAACAGGCTTAAAATGGATGCTTCTGATTCAGGGAGCAAGGGTAGTACTGGCAGTGAGGATATTGTGGCACAAGCCTGAGATCAGAGAATTTTTCCCTGGTGATCCTGGAACCCAGCAGAGTCCAGCAGCACTCAGTCCTGCCTCCTCATCCTAGGGAGGAGGGCAGTGAGCACAGCTGTGCCTGCTGGCACTGCCACTGCACTGGTGTTTTGCTGTGTGAACACACTCATTGAGAACATTTAAAAATATTATCACCATTGTTCTCATTATTATTATGAATTACATATTTTCACATAAAAGGGGATGTTTCTAATCATTAATATTCCCATATTTCAAAATACTCCACATATGAATTAACATAAAGAAAAAAACAATGATAAAAGTTTAAGTGTTTGCTCTAGTCAGAATCACTCCCCCTCCCTGGGCAAAAACCTGAAAGAGAAAAAAAGCAGGTGGGTGGTAGTGGAAATCTCTTCAACTTTTTTTTAATCTATTCATTCCAGACACCTAAATTTGAAATCAAAATAGTTCTCACTTTTTGAAAACCCCAAATGAACATTTTTGCCAATGAAAAACCATAATATTTGCAGCAACAGCAACGAATTTGCTTACCATAGAGTCCCACCTTATCAACAAAATCAATTTCTGGAAAAAAATAATTTGAGTAAAAAATCTTCAGCCCAACGGTTGAAGAAAATTTTTAAAAATTCTCTTAAATGTTTTTTTAATTCAGAAGAGCTTAATGTTTCAGGAAACAACTTCTAATTTTAGATATTTTTATTCTGGAGTGCCTACTTTGACATTCCTAAAAGATAATTCATTCAGGGAAATGAGTGTTCTTAAGAGTCAGACAGAGTAGTTATATTAAAATTAGGCAGTGCAACCAACTCTACAAAGAAAGGTGGTAACTTGAAACTAGGAGTAGGAAATTGTATTTCTGCATGAGTTTATACCAACAAAACAATTCATACTTCTCTGAGCATTCATCTCAACTGGTTGATATTTCACCATTTTGCTGCCACCAATTCTTTTCAGTCTTGCAAAGAAAGTTTGAGACTCTTTATTGCAAGGTCCAGTTGGTGTATCATGAATATCAGATTCATCAAAAACACTGTCTTCCTCTGCTGGAGAAAAAAGAAACTTTATTACTCTTAAGAGAGCGCAATTTCTTGAATGAAAAGCTGTCTACATAACAAAACCTCAGCTAGTGTCAATTAAACCTGAACTGAAAAATTAGTTTTGCAAGAAAATTTGTATCCCAGGTTTAACTTCGTTATTCTTGTTACATCTTGAGTTAAGGTCAGAGACGAATGAAAAATGGGTTCTAGTGCACCAAAAACATAACAAAGTTTCTACCATTCTAAGTTGATCTTCTTTACTGATAATCATACAGATTCCTTAGCTGGAAGAAATACACTAGATTGGGACACTGACTTGAGTAAACAACCATAGTGCTCAGTGAGAAATGGTAAATTGATTAGTGCAAGAACTGCAAGGTAAGTAATAAACCAGCAAAATAAGAAAGTGAAAAAGGAAGAAATGGATAATCTTGGGAATCTGATAATGGTAACAGAAAAAGACCTAAGAGCATGAATTATGAAATTATTGATCTAAGTAGTAATAAAACCTTATGTTCTGATTTGAGACCAACCAGATGAAAGTGGCAAAGAGAAAGAAAGATCCAAACCTATTCATCCATTAAAAAAAAAAAAGCCATATCATCTATGTGAAATGGCTATTAAAAAAAACAGAAATAAAAAAAGAAAAAATCCATATCTATCATGTGGAATCATTCTGTAATTCTACATCCAGTAATTCATCTCCAAGGAAATAAGAAACACTACTGGGACAATAAAGAAAACAGAGCACTCAAAAGAAAAACAAAGTTTGCCTTGTTTATTCTAGCGAGCAAATATGGAGAGGAAATGCAGTTCATGTCTGGGAGTGAAGGGGCAAGTAAGTCAAAGCCCTAGAATGGACAAAAACTGAAGACTTAAATGAGACATAAATATCTTTAGCTTTGAAATTGCTGGAAAGTTGCTCGTATATGTGAAGATAGGAAACTGCCGCCAGGGCATCAGGGACAAGATCCCCCTAATTGAAACGATGAATCCAAAAAAGTCAATCAAAGTTGACAGAAAGAATTTCTACAAGAATTGGCTTTAATAAGTTAGAAGATCACTTTTAATGTCATGTCCTATGTGTAACCTCTTTTTCCCCTTAGCAGCAAACATTTCTTGTCACAATATTTAGCATCAGTTCTACAGCACTCAGTCCACTTGATCCCCACAACACTCATGATCCCCACAGCAAAATTCGGCAGAAAAATTAGGAAAAAAGTTCAATAGTGGGGAAATCCATTTTTAGCATAGGAATTCTTGCTGCCTGACAACAAAATTCTTATCTGTTCACTATCTAAACACCACCTCTGATGATGACAGCAACACACAAACACCACCTGACCAGTGGTTAAACAAGTCTCTTTAGAAGAGGTGGGAAAGGCTTCCACTTTCCAAGTCTCTATGGAATTACATTGGCTGCTTTTTGCAGGTGAAAGAAAACTTTTCTACACCCTCCTTTTTCTGCAGCCCTTCCACAAAGGAGGAGAACAAGCCTATGATTAAGTCAGCATTTACAGAGTAAAATTTGCCCATTTATGGTCTCTTACCTCTGTGCAGCCCAAAGCCCTTCAGAACAGCTTTGGAAAGCAAGTAAATATTATTCTCCTTACAGTAAACATAAGGAAACAATGCTGAAGTGAGACACAAGGCCACCCAGAGAACCAGTATTGGACAAGCTGGATACTTGGGCACCTCACTTTGTCTCTAAAGCATATCAGAATCAATCCAGAAAGTTAATGCACTTTAAAAATGCAGTATTAAGTCACTATGAATTAAGTCACTGTCTCAAAACAAAGAAAAATTCATAGTAAGGCCACAGTTATCTTAACCCTCTTAGCCCTCCACTAGCAATACAAAATGTTCAACTGAGTGAGGATATGCAATATACAGTTTAAATTCACGTTAAGGTTGCTTTAATTTGCTAGAGCAGAGTAACAGGGTGTTCAGGTAAACTAAATGTTGTGCTCTTGTTTTGCAGGATTATCTTTTCACAAGCACCAAGCAGCAAAAGAGGAAAAGGTACTGACATGAAAACATAAGAGTTTCTTGGGTTTTTCTTCAGAAGAGTTTGCTGCATACTACGAACACTATTTGAGAAGGAAGGTGTAAACAGCAAATAAGCAGCTAAAAGGCAAACTAGCTGGAAGTAGGCTACAGAATATCAGAAGAACCTGTTAAACTTTGATCATTAACACTTATAATGTAACTAACCTCACAAACCTAAGGAATTACTCTCAGTGACACCATGGTACTAGAAGCCCCTAGCTTATACCAGTTCACATCATCACAGTACCTCTGCTACACCTAGCAAGCACATACAGAGCTAACAATCAGAGTCTAAGAGTTGAACCTTACATTCTTTTGCCTTTAAACATCCATATAGATGTTTGCATTAAGCTTTTCAACTTCAGCCCCTTTAAAGAGAAAAACTATAGACTGGATTCATAGTTTTCTCTTTTCAGTATCAAATATTTGCTACTATTTCATGTAATTACAAAGTAAAATCGGAACGTGGTGTCAGGCTGGTCGCACA
Source organism: Monarcha castaneiventris obscurior (assembly GCA_026261815.1). NCBI lineage: Eukaryota > Metazoa > Chordata > Aves > Passeriformes > Monarchidae > Monarcha > Monarcha castaneiventris. Next base: position 15,505,387 of record JAMPIT010000894.1, read on the forward strand.
CCTTGTGTTTTAGCATGATCAGCTAGCACTGCCTTAGAAAAGGCCAAGGACTATCCAGACATGGTGACTGAACCATTAAGTCTAAGATACACTCCCCTGAGAGATGTGAGACCACTGTGCTAACTCAGGCTATGGAGCAGCTGAGAATGTCTTTTACTATACATGGCCATACTGGTCTGGTAAGTCAGACTTCAGACTCAATTCCAAGTATTAGGTTCTAAAGTTCAGACTATATTTACCCATTTCTGCAACACTGCAAGATTCATGAATTAAATCAATGACTATCATACAAAGTAGAGTGTTAAAAGTACCTTTCTCCTTTTCACTGTATCGGCTTATGTTACTGTTGTCACTATACAAAGGACCAGCAGTTGCATGGGGCTTGCAGCTGTGATACTGAGCGTTGAGGGTATTGACTGTGATGTGGATTAGGTGAAGTACAATCTTGCTGATTTCACAGTCTCTGTAGGGGTACTGTTCAGCAAAAGAGAAAAACTTCAGCTGAAAAAGTAACTTTTCTCCTTGGATAAACATTCAGGCAGTAAAACAGAAAAATTACAATACTATTGTCAGCTGGATGCCCTCTGCCTTCCCTTGATTATACATTTCCAAATACATCAAGAGAAGCAGGACTGTTGTCAGCTTTGTACACAGAATTATTTAAATAAAATATTAAAAGTCCATATTAGCAACATTTAGTGTCTGCACTTCCTTGTACGCCCTATAGACCTGCTAGAAATTTGTTAAGCATATCAAAAGTATTCACAGCTCCATTTCAGTGCATAAATGAATTACATTAAACAGCAATTCCTAAAAAGCTCACTTTTTATCACTCAGCTAAAGAATACAAACTGCTAAACTGACACATTCCTCCATTTAAAGTCACTACTGTTTTTTTAAAACTAATTCTAAGTTACTCAAAATACTCCTCACTGGAATTTCATACATAATTTTCTTATTTTCAAATTCAAATTTTCCTTTCTCAGGTAAAACTTGAAAGACAATATAGACTGCAGAAGCACAGAGGAAGTCAGTTGAAAGACTAAATCCCAACTATTTCAGACATTGAAATTAAATGCAGTGAGTAAGTATAACAGAAAAAAGTGCCCTTTACAGTTCCTTTCACTTGCCATACATTTAGGTGGTCCCTGTAATAAATTTCAAATTGAAGTGTAAATTTTTCTGTGGACAGGGTCTTGTTAAGACCACTCACCTTATAGAGAATAACAAGCAAAGCCTTTAACCACATCTGCCGAATGTGAGGTTTGAGGGACCACAGGGAGCAGCGAGGAGGCTGCTGAAAGTAATGCCTTAGCTGAGGACAACTGCAATATTTCAACACCTGCACCACCAAGGGAAGAAGGTGTTTTCCCAGGTTGATGTTATAGTCCATCACCTGAAAAGAACACAGGAGTTACTTCATCACACCAAATCCACTGATGTTGAAAAACAAAATAATTAATACAGTTGAGGTATTAGTTAAGTGAAAAGAAATTGATGATTTTAAGGAAGTCTCACTACCAGTTAGAAGCTTTCTGCCAGCTTGCCACCTTCTCATTTTAGCCAGATAGGCAGAATGAAACAAAAGAAAACATGTTCTGAAAGTCTTTTATCCGGTACAGTTTAAATTCTAAGATACACTGTAAAGTTCATAAAATGTATTATGCTGAAATAGCCTTGTATTATAGCACAAGTTGACCATGCTTCAATACACAAAAACATATCATGTATTTCCCATGTTTAATGGATAGAATGAAGTTGTGAGTTTTGAGGGTTGTGTATTTTTGTTATTTGGGGGCTTTGTATTAACATTTTAACATTGTACTGGCAGTTTTCATTTTTTTTCTCAATAGGCTTGCAACATTAGGCATTGGGGTTTTTTAAGCTCCAAGTTCTGGAACTGGGTAATGATGCTATGTTTCCACTCTCCACTTTACCAAAGGTAAGAGTGTCTGCTATGTTATGCAGGAAGTTTAAGCACACAAATCCCAAAGGATCCAAGAACAAAGCAAATGAAAAATATCTTGCTCTAAATAAAATGCTCATCAATGTTAAGTAGTGGTGTTGCTGCAGACAGGTTGCTGTGATTACTGTAAGTCATATGCCTTTCCTCCATCATGACCTTTGAACAACATCGTGCTATTTGGGGCCACTCCTAGTGCTTTGAATCCTAGGAGTGATTCAAAAGTGCAGTGAGGCCATATATTCCCACTACCCTGGCAGAACTGTGTTTTCCATAGAAATGGCAATGATATTTTTCATAATCTTCCAACATGAGCTATTTTTAAATTCACAGATGCTGAAATCAGCAGTTAAACTAGGTCATAACAAGGCTCCACAAAGCCCTTGTGTCTGATGCTGCCCTACACTGGTTGACACCTAGGAGGGTGTGACAGAAGGCCAAGCCAACTCCAGCACAGCCCCCAAGATCTAACATGCCCCTGCAGTTTCAAGGGACTTAGTGGATTTCATCAGCAGCTCTCTACATCTAAACAGACAGTCTGTTCTTCTTTTGCTTTGTTTTTATTAGAACAAGCAGATGAGTCTAATTTACAAACACTAAACTCATGTTTAGTTTTTGTACTCAATGTCTCAATGTCTCAAGTTCTCTTCTGAACAAGCTGACTAGAAGTTTTTACCCTGCAAAATTCTCCAGTTTGATGTGCAGCTGTCTCAAATACTTGTGTTGCATGTGTAGAGCTAAATAGAAGAACCCCATGTCTATCCATGTAGGGTGAGCCAGCTGAATATATGGTTTATAATCACCAAATTTGGTCCTACCCTGCAACACTGTGTTTCCACAGGGAGTGATAAGCACGGTTAGGAAAAACTCATCCATACAAAGCAGACTGAGTGCTGCCTAACAGAGCACATGCCTGGCGCTGAGCAGAGCCATTTTTCAAGCTGTCGCAGGAAAATAAGGAATAAAGGAATACAGGAATAAAGGCCGCGGGACAGGCGGAGCGGAGCCCGCGCCAGGCCGAGGCGCTGCGCAACATGGCCACCGCGCGGGCAAGCACCGCCACTGCAGAGAAACCCGGGCCTTGGGACTCCAAACGCTCCGACTTGGCGCTGAAAAATACCAACAGACGCTCGACTTTTTATTTATTCAGCTTCCACTCGAACCAAGCTTGGAATCAAAATCAACGACCAGCAATCCCAATCCTTGTGGAACTGACGGGGGAAAGCAAGTATTGATGGCTTGGGAAAGAAGAGTAACTGAAATAGATGGCTCAGTACTAAACTTCCACTCTGTAAACACATCTTCGGATTGCAAATGGCATTTTCTTGCAGCAAAGGTGATTCCAAACACAAGGGAGCCCTACAGCTAAGAAAATAATTCTCCCAAATAACAAATTAAAATTTTGATGTCTGCTGCACAGAGAAAAACCCTGGCCTACTGAAGTTCTCAAACTCCTTTTGATGTCAGAGGAACTAGGATTCAATTATAAAGCTTTTAAACACAAATGCTGAATTTAGCTCTCACAAGACATTTTAAAGGTGGAAGAGAAAGGCAGGGGCTGATATTTACAATTGGAGTAAGAGTATTTCTGAAAATCAGGCCAATTAACATCACTGAAATTTGGGCTTCCAAACTCAGAAAACACATGGAAAAATGTGGAAGACGCTGCACTGTGATCTGAACTGCCACTTCCAGACTCTCAGTACAACAGTAACAGGTCTGAATCTCCTTTTACACTCTTTAGCTTAAAACTGTACAAATGAAAGATGATTAACACAGAGCCATGGTGCTCTGGGACAATGGAACACGATGCGTTTGCAGCTACCCAGTTTGCATTAACACCATCTATTTTGCCTCCTGAAATGTGGATACCTGACATCTCCACAGCTGTCAAAGTTTATCCAACTATCAGCATGACATTTTACTTTGAAAAATCACTGATTCCAACGTATGAACCAGAAAATCCTGGGAAGAATTGCAGATACAGAAAAGACAATGATAGCTTTGAGAAATGTTCAAAGGTTACAGTGGACATCTGAAATCACAGCCTTCTTCTTTCCCTAAGGTACTCCTTTATGAGAGACTGTGATAAGGAAAAAGCATTGAAGCGATGATGATGCCCCACTGCAAATAGGAATACTCTGCAAGTGCAAAACATTTTTCAGCCCAGTATCACATCACTACTCTATCAGTGGGAATTAATTGAGCCTTGAAAAAGCCTTGTGAGGTAGAAAATTATGGTCCTCTTTACAAGATGGAGAAAAAAGGCACAAGGCAAGGATGTGCTTGATCATTTATCATACCAATATAGGCAAAAGTTCATTATGGCAATACCACTCCCTAGGAAAGGGAGAACAGAAAGTCCTGGCGCACTGTAAGGAAGAAAAATGAGCCTCCTGCAAAGTGAAGAATTTTGAAGAGCTCACAGACCATTCACATAGGAAAACAAAATAAGAATACATGGATCCCAGGTATTCCTGAAGAAGGAAGGAGAAAATACTGCTGAGGAAAGTAAGGCATTCAAAGGCTAGTGCAAGATGGCAGAGGTTAGAAGCAGTCTCTAGTTTTTCATACAGTGGTAGTGTTTGCATGCCTCCATGCACACAAAACCATCATCTCTTTGCCAGTGATGCAGCAACTTCAGACTACCAGTAGAAATAAATTCTTTGACCAGCTGAAGAGGTGACATTTTAAGTAGGAGTACCTCATTCAACCATTATTTTGCTACAAAGAAGGCTGTGCTACCAACATTTCAACAACAGGCAATTATAAATAGCAGCAAAAAATACTAAGTGCCTTCACCTACTTGTGCTATTCCAGCAATAAAGGCATTAAAGCAGGTTGAAACACGCATTTTTTGGGGTGCAATCATGAAGCATCCTTCCTGCTGATCGTAGCCAAGCAGGACGTACAGATGGCGCTTGACTGTGTTGAAAGCTTTAGCGCTGCTGATGTCCGACTCTGCACTGCTCTCATCCTTGGCCATGAACTTCATGAGCACTGTAATGAGCTGGTGGACAGTCTGGTGGTCAATCCCAGCATCCTCTGGCAACAGGTCTTTTATTGTATTATCATTCTCTGGGGAAGGTTGTCCTATGGGTACAAGAGACATTGATATCAGACACTGGAGAACACTGTGTAAACTCTGTAAATCCAAAAAATGGGGTACAAAATACACAAGAATTTTTTTTTTCAGAGTTCACTGCTCCATTACTGCCCAAATACACACAGTGAAGTTGCAGGAGACAGGCATGCATTTCTGAGGATATTGTTCCTCAGTTGTCTCAGGCCCAACAGCACAGAAACACCTACTGTGTACACTCAACTCCATTTCTCAGCTTTCCCATATTTAGTGGAGCACCTTATTTCCCATCCCAGTGCATTCCTGCCAAATTGAACACTATTATTCTTCCACACCCATCAAATCCCACTGCCAGCAGATTCTCATCTGGCATGGTCATCAGTCTTTCTTCAGTAAACATTAGTAGACATCAGTCTTTGCCAATGGAAAATGTACAAAATGGCAAAGGTAGAAAATATTAAAAACTGTACCAAATAATGATTAAACAAAGAATGAAGACTTCCCCTATTAGCATGAATCTGTATTTCTCTGAAATAACTTGTATTATTACAAATAACTTGTAAATAAAGAGTATTATTTTAATATTCTAATTTACCCATATTCTCAATGTGATATGCTGTTCTGACAAGGGACTCCTTTGCTGGTACAACTGCATCTCTCTTAGGTTCTTCACAAGAAAAACTACAACATCTGTAATTTTTTTAAAATAATTTTGAAGTATGTTGCATTTTTACTGGTGGGTGAACAAAGGTTTGTTTGGCTGTTTTGCAAAGCATGGGAGATGGTTTTAACTTCTATGACAGGTGAAAATTAAAACTATGCGGGGGGGCAGGAATTTTCAGACCCACTTCTATTAAGAATAACTTTTCCTTACTGGTCTTATCTGGGTAAGAAGAAATAATGAACTCCATGTTATATAATATTTTCTGTTTCAGACGGTTTTCACTGGGATTTTTTACTTAAAAACCCTCCTTCAAGATGAAAATTCTCTACCCAAACTTTTGCTGGACCAGGATTTGCAGATGCAAAAAGAAAACAATGAATTCTGAAATAATGAGGATCAGAAATAAAGAAAAAACCATTTCCAGAAGCACATTAAAAATGTATGCAGAAAATAATCTTTGCTTCATGGACATAAACTGAGAAATAATCTTATATTCTTATATAATATTACACCCAGGTTAAAATTTTCCATGGAATTATATCATAAAGACACGATTTTTCTAAGGACCGTTCTTCTATTCAACCCTATTTATTTTCATCTCTATAACATGTCGTGAGATTTTCAATAAACCAAAGAAGGAGATAAGATGAAATGAGTGAAATGATCATTGGGCTCTAAATAATTCCTGGTTCTCCAAATAGAATTCAAAGAGGAATTAATCCGAAAAGATTAAACCATTTTATTTTCACTTGCTGAACAATATAATTTAGAAGCTCAGTGATAAAATGTTCAATTTTGACAGTGTTTCATAATTCTAACACTAACTAACAGATACTTCCCAGGACTTTCCCTGACTTTTTTTTCCCCCAGAAATATTACTATACTTTCTGATGCATTACAGATCTCATTTCTCATACTTTACCCTCATGGAAAACTATACAGCAGGATAGAGTGAACAGAGCTTCACCCTGATTTGTTTGTCATAGCTCTACTAAAGGCCAAGTTTATGGAATGTCAGTCACCCCATTTTTATTTCCAATGTAGGAACCTGCAAAAAACCAGCAATAGATAACTACTTGTTTAAAACTGCAGAAACTCTACAATCCAGTTAAGTCAATAGATCCTCAGAGTCTGGAAAACTTCTGCTGTCAGGAATGAGTCTTAAGTTATATCAAGCCTGAACTAAACATTTGTTTCATCAACACAAGATACAGGGTATCTGTTATCACATGAGGCTGTTTAAATCTAAGCTAAGAATGCAAAACCAAGACAGCTCTGTCTCTACAGTGGCTAAGATAACTTTTATCCCTTGAAATTTGTGTGCATTTGTATGTGCCTATATCAGGTATATTAGATACACACACTTATCCTCCCCAACCCTCATCAAAACCTTCTCACACCACCAAACTCATAGTCACAGTTAATATACAGCCTCCATGCCTGAATTCAATCTAGCCTTACCTCCAAAGATTCATCTCTTTATTCATGTGCCCCTTATGTCAGATCCCTTTACTTTCAAATTACTCTAAGGTATAACAATGTAACATAAAACATCAGATCACAATTACATCATGCTCCAATCATCCCAGCTGTGATCCCTATCAATGAAACTCTCTCAGTGACTGTCCAGGATACTGCAGAGGATATAGTAAAAAATTCATGATCCTGGTGTTTAATCCATACTGAATGCACACTGATTTCAGCTTGCACTTGGACTGTGCAAGGATGTCCGTTTTAGATCTAGAAAGGACAGATGAGCATGAAAACTGGTTCATTCAAGTGCTATGTATAAAACGTGTTTTACTACAACAGATGTACATCCTCTGTTTAGGAGTCAGTCAGTTCCTTAGCCGAATCAGACATGCTCAGTACTGCCAATGCAGTGTTAAAAACTGAAACAAAACTCAAAAATAATTTTTTTTACAAACATTCAAGCTTTTAGGAAGAAATAATAAATACGGGGCAGGAGAAAAGGGCAGTAATTAGTCTTCTAGTTCCCAAATAATCTGTCATATTCTGAATCACATTATCAGAGTTTTCTTGAGATCAGTAGCTACTAGCTACATGAAACATTTTATATACACATTTTTAGTGGAAACTTTGTTTTAACCTTAGGTGATGAACTACCTGAGCCTGGAAAGTAAAGTGTAGAAATACCAAAACACATCTAATAAAACCACATTGTCTAACAATACCTACTGTGAGACTTACACTTCTTATACAACAAATTCCTTTAAGCCCAGTATATAGCAGGTGGTTGGTGCCGTTAAATGAAGAACAATCATCCACTGACATACCTGTTTATTGCATCATTACATCACCTGCTCCCTCTGTGAGCCTGTGACAACCCACACATACGTTCTGTAAGGAACTGGTTGATTTCCAGCTCTCACTGGGCTAGCACAGCAGGCTATATCCCGCTAACTCAGAAACTCCCCTATTTCATTTCACAGCTTACTCAGCTCCCACAGTGACATGATAGCTTCCTTCCAGCTGATCATTGAGTAAGTTGATACATTTTGATTATGAATTTGCATCTGTTGGAAGTATTCCAAGTCTTAAAGAGGGAACATGAAAAGATCTGAATCTGACATCACTTTCAAATCATCAGTCTACACAGCACTCAGAGCAATAACTGTCAGTAGTCACAATTATTGAAAGATTACTTGGACCCTGCTGTGCTGCCTATTCTACAGACACCTGACAGAAGGGTGACACTGACATCTTCACAAAATGTCAGTAAATACAAAATAAGGGACTTGAGACATCTATAAGCATACAGAGGAGACGTGTAATATACAGTACTGACAGGCAAAAGTATCCTCTCTGCAGTCTTTAAAACCTGAAGGACAAAGATCAGACTCAAAACAGGTGAGCCAGGGGGCAAGTCTAGCAAATATTTACTTGTGGGCAATGAAACACAGGACGTGAGGCACTGCTGGCATAGCTGACTGACTCTGAATAACCTCCTCCCAACTCCAAAGTATTATTTACAACTGGAGACAGCTTTCAGTACAGACTGAGAGCAAAGCTTCAATTTACACTTTTTGGAACCATACTGAGATGTGATTCACTCTGCCATTTAGACAGCTTCCATCTCATGATTCAGCAAGAAAGTCAGAGTTAGAGCCTTCCTTTTCCTGTTCCATCAAAACACACCTCCCTTGTCAAACCCACCTGGTGTTTGCTCTGGTGTTCCTCCAAGTGCTGGTGCAGACTGCTCATGTCTGGTCAAGCTCACAGCTTTAAAAGAAAACAAGAGCAACTCTGTTTAATAAGGCAGCACTGACATCTTACACTTAGCATATATTCAGTGTTAGCACATTTATGTTCATTTACTCAAGCACTGTTGTCAGGCAGTGAGTGTAACTGCTTGGAATATGTCACTTGTCTGCCCCATAGACTTTGTGCACCATGTTCTGTAACTCTAATTTTCTCCATCACTTAATTTTGCTGGTACAAGAGCCATCACACATGCATCCCTGTGCAGCATCGGTAATTGGTCATGAAGGATTACCTAAGAATCCCAAAATATTTGGGGAGAGGGAGTGTTGGAAAGAATATACATTGCAGTGTTGGAAAGAAAATTACCTTTTAAGTTAAGTGATCACTAGCACCCAGGTTCGAAAGTTTTATCAGTTCCTATTGTATGGGAAAGAGCAATGTGAGAGGTCCAATTTGAATATAAGGACTGATCTGTGTTTCCAAAACTCTAAATGAGAACGGCCAAGCTTTATTTCTGCTTGGAAAGGTATCTGCATGGCACTCCACTCAATCCTATGGCTTTCCAGCACCTAGGTTCTCCTGAAGAAGCCAGCAGGAAGGATGTGTTGCATGGACATTGTTTGCTTGACAATGTAATTCTGAATATATTCAAAAACTCATTTGACACATTAACAGCTGTTTTTAAGACATCGAGCATATGCTGCATGCACTGATTAATAATTATAATTAATAAATAAATCAGTAATAGAGGAATTTTTCTGTAAACACTGTATCTATTTAAGACAAAACTACTGCATATTAGCCACAAATAAAATTTAAGATCTAGAAAAGACAAACTAGTCTTGGAGCATTTTATTCTGGCATTTTAAATAGACACATCTAGACACAATGTCTATGTTCTTTGTCAAATTCACTAACTTGTCATTATCTGAGTAATGCCCAAAGCAGTCAGAAACCTAAATTTGCCATCCCAACTGGATAAATATTGACAATTCCATTGTGTACCCATCAATGGGATATGATCCTAAGGGAGAAGATACAGGTGTGTCACAAAAACCCAGATACTCAACGAATTTTGGTGGTTAGGGTTTCTGGAAGGGAGAGCGCTCTCTTGGACTCGGCGGGTCCCTTCACGCTGTCCCTCAGGGAGCGCACGCTCTTCTGACGGTTGCGCGCGAAACGAGCCCTCTTGATCTTCCACATCGCCGCGTCACTGAGGTTGGCCACGTTTGTCCGGACTGCAGTGATAGCTTTGCAAATGCAAGGGACCAAGTTAGGATTCATTCCACAGCATGGGGAGGCCCTACTGCTGCCAAGTGCCAAATGTATCTGGGCCCCAAGTCCCACTCAAGCCAAGAAAAGTTTCATATGGGCCCAAGGGGTCCATCTGCAAGGCACTCATCTGCATGCTCTCATTCCGAAATCCATAAAACCCCAAAAGGCATAACTGTGTTAAAAAATTATGCTGTTACTTGACAAAAACAGATTCTTGAAACCAAGATCGGAATTTCAGGCTAAGAGAATATGAGGTACCTCGTATTTAAAAGGGCAGAACTCTCACAAGTATGAATCACATTTAGTGCACTCATACCCAACCATGGCATCTAGTTTTGCCTTACTAACCTCCTGTTATGCCTGCTCCTACCATCCTGAATTTGAACTCAAAAAACCTGTGAGTGTTGATTATTGAGTTACAGTGGTGTTACCAGCAGTATCACTGCATGTCTTAATGGGATCACAAATACTTTTCCATACTCATACCTATAGTGCACTGAAACCCCTTGAGTTTAATCATCTGAGTGACTGAAGTTGGTGAGCCCATCCTTTGCAACACCCATGTCTTTGAAATGGCAAAGAGAAAGGTTAAAAAGAACTCTGAAAATTATCTTCTGCTTATTTTAAAGCACTCTGAAATATTCCTATTTAAAGATATTGCCCTACATTTGCAGTCAGAGATGTTAGAAACTAGTGCCAAGATTCCGTCCTCAGGCCACAGCAGCAGTTCCCAGCATTGGGTCAAGCTACTCACATATGGTGAAGAAAATACCTTTGCAGTTCCACCCCTCTACAGTACAGCTGGGCTTTTTTAGGCTCTGGGCTCCATGCAAAAGTAGAAGGAAGTATTAGGCTGCTGAGGGAACACACATTGTTCAAACAGCTGTTCCCATCTCCTTCAGGAGGATCAGATGGAAATAGATCTGACTCATGGGCCACCACTTGGGTTAGGAAGTTTTCAATTATTTAGCATTCTACAAAATTATGCATGAAGTAATTTTTAGTCCCTCCCTAGTGAAGGGAAGGAGATTTGGTTTCTCATCAAGAAACCAAGTATGAACAGGACAAACATTTAAAAACTTTTGTCGCTGCAATAATACTTAACTGAGCACTGGCTCTAAGAGTCCATGTATCTCTTATGCTGTGCCCCATACACTGGGGCTTTTTTGAGAGCAAACACCTCCTAGGGATGACTTTGTACAGACCACCATGGGATAGGGCTGTGCATGATCTGGGACTTGGAGAACAGCAAACATGACAGCATTACAATATCTACCGCAGAACAAGCGGGTTAATGTGGGTTGCAGGCAATCATAGAACCAGACCACAATTCAACCAAGGCTGGCAATCACATCCAAATGAGAGCAAAACATGACACCCAAAGGTGCAACAGAATACAGCCTAATCCGTATTCAGGAAGTAAAAAATGCTCACTTCAATTTATTTTATTTTGGCCTGAAAGATTAGTTAATTTCAGAGGATTTATACATGTGAGACCTGCAACTCTCTCAGACTCTTGCAGGCAGCTAAAATTCCACAAGCTGACAAAAAGTGATCAGATTGATTTCAGTTCTGCTTACTTGTTGGGAAAGGGAATTCTTTGTTGCAGTCCAGATGAAGCTGTGCCTCCAAAGACAGGGTCTCAAAGCGATTCACAAAGAACTCCCAGCTCAAAGCTGGGATATCTGCTTTTAGAAAATGAAGGAGCAAAAGCTTACTAAGAATTGTGGGCCTATCCTTGACAACCGTGTCAAACTGGAAATCAAGGCAGAGGCAGAGACCCTATAGAGGGAAACAAAAAAAACCAACACATAACTGAGATATGAGATCTTTTAAGGATTTTTTAAAGCAAAGGGAGGTCAACGCTTGTAACTTCTCCTGTCAGTTAGTACAGGATCAAGGTTTAGCTCCTTTTTTCTACCAAGTCCTTTAAATCAGAACTAATGCTACTGATATCAGTGGGAAAGTAAGGTAAACAAAGATATAAATAAGCATCATATTTTGAATGTAGAATTTTCTAAGATTTTGAGTAATACAAAGATACCAGCAAAGTTCTGTCCTACTGCATATTTGGTACACAATATCAAATTCGCTCACACTCCCTGTCCGAGAAAAACCTTACATTCAGGTAACTGAATCAAGCCCTTAATTACAAAAAGAATGAATCACCAAGCCTAAACAGAGGAAGAAAGATTACACTGTGAAGTGTATCAGAGGCACTTTGCCTCATAATTCTTCTGTACATTATTTGCACTAGAATTTTGTCTGTATAACACTACTTCAGTTTGAGAAGAAAGCCCACACATTAAATATAAAAGTGCAGTATACTGGTGTCATTGAACCCAAGTTCAGTAACAGTGTCACTGAACTCAAGGTCTTTGGAAACTATTTTGAAAAGGTACCAAATGGAATTAAACTAGCAAATATTAACACCTTTTCATAGGCAGTAACCCTAAACTGTTTAAAATATACATGCATTCTATTCTCCAGAGAACTAGAACTGAATTGTTCTATGAGATTTTTTTTTAAATCTTGCTTTTCTTGCTTCCATATCTGTTTAGACTTAATCATGTGAATCCTGACTAGCAGGCTCTCTCACATGCTTGAAGTTACATGCTTAAATAAATCTTGTAAAGATCAAGACCATGTTTGGTTTTGCTCAAATATATTTTGTCACTGTGAGCTCAGCAGGGTGTCATTAAAAAAAATACATTTTTAAGTCTTAATAGAAAAATACCAAATTATTTTAAAATAATAAAAAAAATTACAGTTTTCTACAACAGCAGTTCAAACACAATAGTAATCCTCTGCAGTCATCAAAACATTTACGGTTGGACTTGATCTTAAAAGTTACTTTTCCAATGTAAACGGCTCCATGATTCTAAGTTGGCAGTATCATTTCCCTTGGCTATTCTGTGCATATGTCAAGCACCAAGACCAATAATGCTTGCCTAAAGAGGTATTAGCAGTGACTGTGATGCTGTTCACCTGAACTCCAGGTGAAAAGCCTGTTTCCTGCTGGAATGTATTTTTTCCCATGTAATGGACCCACCTGTAAAGCTGGCCTCTTTATGGTGTCAAGTAATAGCCCAGCTCTTGTAGCCACTGCTGGGTTGACATCTTCTACAGCAGTCAGGAAACAGCAGAATGCATGAGCCAAAGAGTACTTCAGTAGGTGGTTTTTTGTCACAGAGTGAATATCCAAAAATCTGCACAACACAGCCACTTTCTCCACTGTAGCAGTCATGCACCCAGACAAGAAAAGAGGCATATTCATTTAGGCAATGGTTTATGTACTGATTAATATACATTTCCTAGAAATATGCACAGCTGAGAAAGTAACAACAAAAAATTGCTGGAAAGAGTTGCAATTTTGATTTTTATTACCCAAAATGTCTCATCTTCTCCTCTATTTTACTATGGCACTGTTGTGCCATAGTTTTGCACCAAACTATCTCCAAAACTCTCCAAAGCAGCAAACAGATCATAATCTATTATAGTTCTCCTCAGTTACAGCAGAGAAAGCTCTACCTCTTCAGACGAGAAACAAAAAGAAAATAGAGGACATTTCTCAGGCCCACCTGCTTCAAATCTCATCTTCCAGTCTTTACTGTTGAAATTGCTGTTTATGATTGTCCAGAAAATGTCAGCTCCATGGGGAAGCGAAAGTGCATGAAGAAGAAGTGGGACTGCCAGGGAAGAAAGCTGAGAGAACTCAGACTTCACAACTCCCCATAAGCTGGCAAGACAAAAGAGAACAAGCCTGCTTACAAAGACACTCCCTTGATATCCTTTCCTCTAAATGTAAAGAACTTTTCATGAAAGTATTTATGAGCCATCCTGGGCATTTATGTGAATACTACAGAGTGGACTGTAGTGAAAACAGAGTAGGAAAACAGAGCTACTTGCAAATCTTCAACTACAGCGGTTTTTTTCTTGAAAATCCAGGTTCAAATATTCCTCAGATTTTGTAAAAGTCTGCCTAATTCAAGACAACTGCCATGGAACACAATCTGTGCTATGAATTAGGAGTTTCAGCATGACCAGCTACACCACATAAGCCACATGAACTGTCTTGGCACCACAAATCATGTGCATCCACGAGTAACTGAGAAGTTGGATATTCACAATTTGCTGGTATTTAGATTCAGGAGAGATTCTCTAGGCTGCTAAAACCCTAAGTCTTGGGAGATCTTCAGTGAAGTTGATATAGAGCAGCTGTTAAGTGCTGACAAACACATTATTTCAGAAGATCATATGCTGATGTTTATTCAGCTAGTTTTCTGCAAAAGTCCCTTTCTCCAAAGAGAATCTTAAAATGCACAGATTTCAATCCAATTCACTCGAAGTGAACAAAATTCCTTTCCCTCATAAATATGAGGTGAAATACTATTGTTCTCTCAGCTTTAATGCTAAGGCCCTATAAACTGTGTGCCTGCCTCCACAACATCCTTTATTTTATTTTGTAGGGTCCAGGAAGATACATCAGTCTCAGGTAATGGTATTTTGTATATGAGAGACTCTGACTCATTGCAAAAGAGGGGGTACATGATGGAGTAGCCATGATGGACAGTGTAGGGTACCTTGGTTTCATTTACATCTTAATTAGCCCATGCAATGAACTCTTACACAGGTTTCCTGATCTTTCCACACATCCCTACCACTCTTGTTAATTTTCCATTGTAAACTTGCAAATTCTTTGACACTAACAACAAACGTATACCTGGAGAACCAATGAAGTATGAAGACAAAATGTGTGATAAAAACCCACCTTGCAATCAGCATGTGATCTTGAATATAGGCAAGAAATTGTGGATGGTCTTTTCTTGCTATATACAGGCATTCCCCATGAAGACACAGGATCTTCAGACAATTCAGCATGTTAAAAAGAATGTCTGGTTCTTCAAATCTTGACATTTCCTGTATAAACAGATGTTCTTCTCTCAGCACAATGACACCACTTCACCAACAATACAAACTAAACTGACAAGTAATCCATGTTACCTGCAATATAGTGTATATGAGCTTCAAGGTAACTGGAAGTTGCTGATAACAAAACTTCCTTTCTGTATCGTTCTTTATCGCTGTTAAAAATGTAAGTTAGAGACAATTTTAAAATTCTTTTATCTATGGATTCAAAATTAAACTAAAGAATGTTAAGGTGATGAGAGATAAATTAATTCTAGGCACATCAATGTGCAGTCAGTAAAGTTAGCACAGCATGGAATTAGGCATGTAATGTTTTTGCTACTTTATATGTTCAAAAAGCCAAGATTTCTTTTAACATTTTCTTGGAAGACAGTCACACTTGCTATCAACTTATTTACAGCCTATTTAATTAATATGTTGAAAGAATTAAATGCATGATAAAAACAGTGACTGCACACTGTTGGACTTGAAATACTGCTCCAGAAACTCGTATTGTATATGAGCATAAACATTTCTTTTAAAGCCTTACTGAAATAACCTTTTCAGCCTCTACCTACCAGCATTTTCTGTGGTCTCTGTGTGATTTCCTGGGTTTTCTCCATGCTTTGGTGCTGATTTGTCTTCCTCCTCTCCTTCAGTTCCTATAATAAACTCAGGTCTAGTATACAGAAGACTATCCTCGAGGTTATCTGTGGGCTCCTTTAAGAATATAATAAGTTAAATTCATTTCTCAAGTTTCTCTACATACATGAGGCCATATCCTGCTGTCTAAGCTACAACTGGTGTGACAAATTGAGCTCAAATAAGGCAGACTTTGTTTAAGTCCATGTACATCTGTGCACTCAAATCACCTGCATATCTAATATTTTGCATCAGCAAATGCATACTGACAAGAAGAGTGTGTTCCAGACATGGATTTAACAGAAACTGTATATCCACATCAGAGCTGAGAGGGATTTAATCAAAGGGTCAATACGACACCAAGTTTGTCATCCTTGCCTGAAAGGAGTAACAGACAGGAGCAGGGAGTTACCAGCTTAGGGGCAGGACCTCCCTCAACCACTTTTACATTGAAAAACATAAACCCCAGGCTGGAGTTACTTCTGCCTGTGGCCAGGAGCTCAGCATTAAAGGTTCCCATTGTGACATCTATGTTGTAAATTGCAGTGTGAATTCTGGAAGTGAGCCAGTACCCAAGAGACTGCACTACTCACTATTTTTCAGTTGAGATGAAAATCTGTACTGGAGGGGCATGAGATGATTTTTCTAGCACAAGTCATTGACCACCACATGCAAAATACCTACTTCTAGCATACACATCAAATGAAATTCTGCAAATTTGACACATAAAAAGGCCTCACTATTCCCTCCACTGACGAAAAAAACTAATAAAAATCTGCTACTACCATGCCACAGCAAATGAGCATCAGAATAAATGGAATGATGCCTTCTTCTCAACTATCAGACAGAACAGTTACGTATAATAAACATACAGCTTAAAAAAATTCACCACACCACCACCACCCCCACAGGAAATACTCCAATTCTTCTGGAAAGCTACAGAGACTTTAATGGTGACTAGTGACTGGAGAGTAGGCATCTGTATCCAATAAAGTTGGATACTCAACCTGAAGTCCATTCAGTTTTTCCACAGTGCTCAGCATTTCAAACGGTCAAGCTCCAAGGCTTGCTCACTTGACAACTGATTCATTCAAAATCATTAATCATTTCAAAGCATCCACTCTTTGCTTTTAACAAAAGCTAAGTATTAACATTTCACATTTTATTTGAGACACAGTATGATTGGAGTGATGCACTTCCAAAGTGAAATAGCACGTCAATGTTCATGGGGGAAGAGTTCATAGTGGATGAATATTGCAATCTTCCCTGGGTTCTTTGAATGAATTCCAGCTTAGGAAACTTTGGAGTTCAACGGCATTTTGTTTTAAACTCCCGAATCCTTCATGCCAAAAGTCAGTACAGCTTTGCTCCCTTGAGCACAATGGAATGAGAATAGTGAAGGAGTTTTTTAGCACACCAATAATACAGACCCTTTCCTGCTCTGCTTACCACAAGCCTGATTTCTTCCTTTGGAGCAAGCTGTTCCAGCAGCTCAAAACCCAGCTGGTAACACAGAATGCTGGACTGGCACAGACCACATTCAACTGCTTTTTCATCTTTCTGACAGGTGTGAGAACCACCCCAGGGTGCCTGGAACACATTGTTTATGATGGATATTATATCTTTTGAGATGCTGTTCTCTAAGCCCAAAGTAACACCATCATCCTGGAGTTCCATCTGAAAGAAAGTGAAAAGAGTAAGGATTTATTATTCATTTAAAAGGCAGAGCACTAACTTTCTGGCTCTTCCTATATTTCTACTACTTTTATATTACAGTACTGGAAAGAATTTGAGATAAACTGTAGATCAGAATTTTAACTTGTCAAGGGTGTTAACACCCAAGTTTGAACAGCTAGAGTAAATAGACAATTTCAAGCACAGAATCCATTAACTTTACCTGGAGACTGTTATCCAAAACACTTATCCTTGGATTCACAATGTAGAAACATAGCTATCCAAAAATTATGTATCTAACCTAAGCTTATCAACAAGTCTCTGCCTCTAGTCTGTAAAAATAAACAAATCTCCAAGGAAAAGTTCCTTTCACTAGTGTGAGGTTAGTATTTAACCTGAATGTGGAGGTATAGAACTTCACTGAGCACGAACCTATAATTTCTATAAAGACAAATGACAGCTGTACTGGGAATTAAATGCCCTACACTTCATGCCACACCCTTAGCAGAAAGAGAATCAACACAGGATGTTTTTCTTCTGCAAGTACCTGCTTCAGAATTAGATCAAACATCAGAATGAAGCAATTAAGATTCATTTCTTCATCTTCACACTCAAAATCAATAGTTTTTCCACTAGGGTGTCCAAAATTCTTGAAAGGGCTGTGAAAAGGACTACGTATTGGACTCCGAAATGGGCTCTGAAAGGGGCTTGGGAAAGGACTCAGCATGTTGTGCTGAACTCTGCGCCCAGGGTCAGAAGCAACGCTTACCTGAAAACACAAAAAAATCAACATGTACAAATGACTGTTAGACATTTAAGCAATCTCATTCTATATGAAAATGCCAAAATCAGCAAGAACTCTGACAGCCTTGCCATCCCCTTCTGTAGCTTTTTTGCAAAATACACACATGTCCCTTAACGCCACTGAATGAGAAACGATAGAAGTACAGGAACAATATTCTGCCCAGCTCTGTACATTCTCCCAAGCTAAGCAGCTGACATCCATTATGTTACTCCTACTAAGGAGAATTTCAACATCATAAACCAAACTGAAAATTGGTGCAGGCAGTAAAGCAGCCATCAGGTTACAATGATCTGCTCCATAACCCATGGACACTGACTTTAATAGCAGGAGGTTAATAAAGGAGCCCAGCTCAAAAGAACTTTGTTAACTAAGGCTGTACCAAGGATACAGGTAGCTGGAAATGAACTAGACAAAATGGCAATAAGTTGTGTATGTCTGCACTGATCTATGCCCACACCACAGCAGGCCATCTAAAACAGCCTGAGAACATCTAGGCATTGCAGGGAGATACACACTTAGATGACACACGAGGTCTGTTTTCAGGCCAGCTGTGGTCTGGAAGTCCAGACAGTAATTTTGTCCATTTTTTCTGCTTAGTTTAGAAGTGGTCATGGGCTAGGTGTGGCAGTGCTCTCTGCAGAGCTACATCAGAAGACCAGCACACCACATATAAGGAATCATCAACTGCCTAGATGTTGTAGTCCCTTAAATCTAAAGAATCAGGGCTTTCAAGCAACCTTGTCCTGGTGTCCTTGAAGCACTTCATCCAAACTACAGGGAAGTTAAGTCACATCAGACCAAGTATGTGTCGTGCCTACAGATTTGTACATGTTTTTTCCAGACCAAAAGCCTTTGACAGACAACTTTAGATCAAATTCTGCATCTCTTGTGTGTGGGACAAAAAATGCAAGGAACCAGAAATAAATTCTGGTCTCTCACCCTTTCAAAACTTACCCAGGCCCACCAAATTCATACCAGAGTACAAAAGGTCATTCTGAATGACCAGTTGTCCATAACAACTTGTTGCTGATGGTTATTAATAAAAGGTGCAAAGAATAAAAAAGATTAGAAAATATACAAAGTTCCTACCTGTATTATCTTTACACTCTCATATGATAGAGTGATATTAACTGAAGTCATGCCAATTTTCTCTCATTTTCAAAATTTATAGTGTTTCCAATCAAATATTGCCATATTGAAAGATGATTTTTAATTCTTCACATGGACTCTATTAGGAAGACTATTATAAGCAAAAAAAAAACAAGCAGGATAAGTAACAGTTACCCTCCGAGCTGCAAGATTTCCCGCCAGTTCACTGACTCTTGATTTTCTCTGATTTGCTAATTCTTTTACAGAATTAACTCCATCAGAAAACATGCTGATTAGTAACTGAAGAGGAACAACAATGTCTAGTTCAGACAACACCTGAGGAAAGACAATAAATAAGAAAGTGTGAATTTCAAGTTGGATCACAAACACCAGCTACTTTATATGCATTTTTATAACATGATCCTCAGTTCAGCAAGCTCTGTGAATTTAATTTTGGAATCCAATGAGGTGAGGTGCAAGCTTATATTTCCATTAGAATCAGGGCAAAATAAAACAGGTACTTTCAAAATATTTGTTGGCATCCACTTGATGCACCTTGAGATTAGTTTTATGCACAAACAGCCAGGGATGTGAGGTTATTCCACAAAAATATTTCTGTAAAGCAGAATTACTACCAATACTTGAATGAATAACTACTTATTTATTATTACTTAAATCTGAATTCCTTTTTTTATTCTAAGAATCTGGTCAGAATGGTAGCCTACAGGCATCAACATAGTGACAGGATTGTTAATTGCACATCACTTAGAGAATATTCACAATCTACTATGCCACCAACACTCCGATAAATGTAAACTCATTTGTACTTGTCATTAAGTGTTATTAATTCAGGAAAAATCTAAAAAATCATGCTTTACTTGAAAACGCTGTATACCAGAAAATTGAAATTACAGTCATGTAAATTGGTCTTTGCAGAGACCTTAATTAAAATAACCCTCAGCAGAAGAAAAATCAATAATGAGAAGTACAGGTATTATTCTGAGGTGCTGTGGAAAATTTTATACCCTTTTTGAATTCATTGCCCTCAGGTGACATGTATCCCCAGAGCTTTTGATAAGAACACTGGGTGAATGTCAGTTTTGTGGGCAAATATAGCACAAAAGGGCCAGAGCAGCAGAAACCTTGGCAGGGACAGAGCTAGTCGAATCCAGCTCTTCATATGCAGGAACAACTACAGCTCTTTCCGGAGTCTCAAATTAATTTTGGAATCTACAGACTAATTTCTGTGGAGACTAAAATGTAGTGCTGTAAGAAAGTCAGCCAATTGAATGGCCCTAAAGACTCAACTGACAAAGGTAAAAAGAAATTCCCAGGCTTCCATTTTATTAAAGATTCACAAAATCATTTAGGTTGGAAAAGAGCCCCAAGATTACCAAGTGCAACCTTTGACTGATCCCCACCTTGTCAACTAGGTTATTGCTCATGAGGGGGTAGCTACACTCAGGATCTGTCTACCAACCACCCTAATATTGGAGCAAAGGGCAGCAGGGGTGCATCAACTTTGGAAAAGCAGATTCTTTTTCAAGATTATCAGCTGTTTCAGCATGACTTGTCAAGCGAGGACACTTACATGCAGCCAGAGCAATGCCTGCTCTTGCACAGAAGATGGATACCCTGTGAATCTACAGCTAATAAAGCCAAACATCTCCTCCAAGGAGAAAGGGAGAGGACAAAGCTCAGTATCAAACATTTTGCTGAAAAACAGAAAAGAACGTAGCATCACTGAGTTAGCATGGCATACACTGTGTGAGATAGAACAGAAAACTGGTAGAAAGCTAATCTTTCTTGCAGCCTCGCCCTCCATGGGAGCTGAGTTAGGCTGCTGATGCCACCTGTCCCGACTATATAAGGTCATGTCTGAATTTGGAGATGTACCTTAAGAGTTGGTATCTCATATGTCCAGTTTCATTTGATAGCAAAATCTTTTCCAACATCCAATGCAAAAATCGGAAAATTACTCATCTCACTATCCATTATTCCATGTTTGCACTAAAAAAAGTTTACAGTAATACCTACAAATATGAACTTACAGTCAGTTTCAGAGCCCTGTCGTCAGTTAAAAGGCAGTGTGAAGTTTTACTGACTAAGTCATACGCCAGACATAAAATTACAATTCCGCCACCATTCTTATTCTGGTGTTTCTTTTGCTCAATAGGGGAAGATATTAGTTAAACAAATGCATCAATGCCAGCTCTACTAATCCCTACCATTTCTCATCAACTGGACAGGAGGAGAAAGATGGTCCTTCCAACATGCGACAGGAAGCCACTAAAAATGTGCCCTGCTCCCACAAAGAAACATCCATGTAGTTGGCTCTTGATACAAAGCTATCAGGAGCAATAAAAGAAAACTTTCCCAAAGCTTAAATCCTTTAGTCTAAATATAAGTTATAAAAACAAATCCGAAGCATTCACTCAACTACTGCCTATTGCACACCAAGGCATTTTTATCAGTTATCACCATCTTACCATGCTGAAACCCTCAACAAACATATGCAAAACCAGAATGATTCCACCATACGGCTACATACCTCAGCACTTCCCGGAACTCTTTCAGTTGGTTATCAGGCACTTCCGTCCTTACAGCTTCCAACCATTCCGGCATGATACATTCCCACACCGACTGGTTTATCACATTGTATGGAATCAAGCAAAGGATTCGATTCAGCCCTTCTTTTAATTGGGTCACAGCACTACATGATTTGTCCCAGTATCCACCAACCTGTGGGTATTTCCAAGGATTATACTGATGAATGACATTTCTAGTCCCTGTAACTTTCTCAGCATCACAAATTTGCTCAGCGTGTTGCAGACAGGAAATTTTAGGAGGTGATCATTAATACCTTCAAGGCAGAATTCAGAATTCAGCCATGGAGCTGCATTGTTTTTTCCTCTTTCATTTGACTCACAGTACACAAAAGCATTGTCCAAGACTTAAACGAATTTTGCTCATTTCCAGGCCATGAATCAGTGTATTATTATTTACAGTTCTCAAAAAGGCACAAATTTATTTGGTAAAAATTGCACCATCAATTTTTTGTTCCAGGCAACTTGTTACCATGCTGGGTCTTTATTTTGAAAAACTTGGTCTGTATAAGGTGTTCTTTCATGGGTGTTTGTTTAGGGCTTTTTTGAAGAAATGTTCTACATGATAGAAGCAAAAAAAATATGCTTCTAAGTACAAAAGTAATTGGCATACAGAGATTAATTATTCTAACTGACCTCAGCTCACATCTGCTGTTCCTGACTAATGGCTCTAGAGATGCCTGCTGTTTTGGCAGCAATTACTGGTAATCTCGGCCAACAAACTATTTTTCCTTCATTCATCACAGCTAATTTCATGGCTATTTGTCTTCATGTTCTAGTGAAGCCTTGCAAATCTAGCAAGTTTTTGGTCTAGTCTTAAGTATTGCAGTAGGGGGTAACAAAACTCAAAAGAGGGGTTTGATCCAAGGAAAAAATCTGTAAAAGATTACAGCATGAGGTTCAATTCTTCCTTTTCCCCTTAACCTCTAAGCCATGGTCTCTTTTGTTGAGCTTCTAACATTCAAAGCATCCATCCACCTTTTAAAGTGCCTCAGCTGACCTTCAATCCTCCCACAGCCAGGTGTATCTTACAGCAATGGTTCAGAGTAAAACACACATCTGTGCTGGTCTGCACATGAACAGCAAATCCCATACATTAGGTCATGAAAAACCCACAGATGCACAGCTCGTGCCTGATGATGTAATACATCACATGAAGTCTTTATGGCCCTTCCAAGTCTAGCCACTTAATTTTAGGAAACAAGCCCAACATGTCCTCTGGACATTTTACATGAGAGTCTCAGAAAAAGAATGTCTTACAAAAGCATGATTAAGTGATGAGTTCTGCTTCATAACTAATGGACAGAAAGAGTGACTCCTTCTAGAAGGGGCTGCACCAATGGTTGCACTTAGGCACCCTGGACAACCTTCCAGCTAAGTCTCTTTCTCTCCATCAGCAACAAGGCAAAGCATGTCAGACTGCTCTCTTAACTGAGTCATTCAAATTGGGTCTCTGAAGTTACAGGGCATCGGTACTCCCAGAATTCCCTTCAGTTACAACTGTATGATTTCATAAACCTTAATTCACACCTGCAGAGATGAAGTATGCAAAGAGCAAAGAAACATCACTAAAGGACAGGCTTATATCTGGGAGTAGGCAAATGACACCTTTTAGCAAAGACAAGTTCGGGTACTTCAGCAACATAATGAAAACATGCAGCTATCAAATATGTGCAGTATCTTTCAATACCTATGATATTCTTTCAAACTGTCTTCATATTAGTGTAAATAATGCCTACTTTCTAACATAGTAAAACTAAAAATTCTATGAAGAGGAAAAATTCCTGAATTCTGCTGCTCCCTCTACCACCAAGATTTCTTTGTCTTGTCAGAGCTGGGGAAGAAAAGGTGTTTTTACTTAAGACCTCAATCTCTGTGGCAAATAAGGGAGCCTTCAGATAAGTCATTCTTACCCTGGCAAACTCCATTGGCTTAGGAAGGAGGCACATCACCATGACATCAAACCGGACGTCACAAACAGTCTTCAACCACTTAGTAACAAACTGGGGCTTCAGCTTTTCAACCAGGCTACCAACTTCATCATCCATCATGTAAGCTGTCGAGTGAAACCACTGGAACACCATGCTAACCAGCCTTGCTAAGCTCTCTGTGGGTGTATTCTCACTGGGAGTGCACAGGCTCACCTGGAAGAGCAAAACACAAACCAACTTTCATTTCTAGAATTAAAGGTGGGAAATTTTTTGTCTACTATATTTTGCATATTCTCAGAGTTATGAGGATGCAGACTACACAGGAGACAAATGAGATGGTCAGTTTTAAGTAGAGGCTGGTACAGGAAAATTGACAAAACATCTTATTACTAGAAAATAACAATAAAAGGGAAAAGAAAACAGGCACTGAATTTTTTTGTTTACTTTCAACACTGAAAAAAATCAGTATAGACTGCTTTGACAAACTTTTTGTTTTAAACTTTGAAATTATTTTTTATTTCAGAAGGTACTGTAATACCTAGTAAAATATATGTTATGCATACACACCTATATATAAAATATACAAGATAAAAAGACAAGTCAAATCAAGAACTTCAACAATTCTGAAAGAGGATGCCTACTTAATGTAATAAGTGATCTTTACTTTGTAAAAAAGATTCCAATCTTGAATTTTTGTCCTCATTTGGGGCATGAATACGGGTTTTAAGTCCTCAGAAATTCCCACATAATAATTAACATTCTTCTCCCCTTCTCCAAACTCTCTTTCTAAAATGATACTGTAAAGCTGCCACAAACCTGAGATCAAGTTTCTACCCCAGTTCACAGGCCAGCACACTGCTAAGCCCTTAATTACCGGTTGTTTGAGCTCTTGGTATCCTCTGGGGACAGGAGACAAAGTTGCAAGTCAGGGTGGTGCACTGAATGCAAAGAATGGATGACAGGAGAATTTAGAAGCTCCTTTAACCACCTATCAGCTATTCATTGTCATTTCCTAGTGAAAACTCTACTCTCAGCACTTGGCAACCTGAAACTGGTGACCGCTGCCTCGCAGCAAGTGAACCAAGGACAAATGTTCATGTCTTATCTGGAGAAAGAAATGACAGCACTCCTTCCCAGAGAAGAGCAGAACCCATCTTACAAATGCTTTTCCTCCATGATTTTTCTTGAGATGAGGCAGCTATCCACCCTCTTGCCAATTCAAAGTACAGTTTTTACTTCACTGCATGTTGAAGTTAAGGTGTTTTGCTTCCTTGTGCTTGTCTCAGTTGAGCATTAACTCAAAGGCAGTATCAGCTGGCAGCCTTTTTAACAGGAACTCTTGACCCCTATCCAGTTTCTGCATGAAAGATAGTCATTTCATGTAAGAAAACAGCAACCCAAGATTTCTCACAACCTGTGTGGTCATCTCTGCCAATATCCACTGCAGAGACATCAGGAGATTTTACAAAAATAGAATGGAGACAGTGAGTTCTGCCTCTCTACCACAGAAAGGTACACTTTGAATGTCAGGGATGAGGCATGTACAGTGAAACATAACCTGTTCTGTTCGCACTTCAATTCTACTTCTGGAAATGTAGACCTTCAGTCTTTATAAAACATCATTTGAAACAGAATAGATGCACATGGCACAATAAAAAAATTTAAAAGTAATAGATGTCTTTAATTCTAAAACAACATTAAACAACAAAATCCACAAGATGTCAGCAGAATATAACATTTATTCACGTAGTTCCTTGAACCTGCACAGCAGCTTTGCTGGCACTATGGAATTCCACACCTACCACCCTGCCACCCAGAGATCCTATCTCTGTTTAGACAATGGATGTGGGGGTCCTGCCATTTGCCCACCTGTCACTGGGTCACTAAGGAGAGAGCCTGAGAAGAAAGGTGAATTGGAAAGAGCCTGAGAAGGAGAATTCTCCTTAAGGAGAACTGCAGAATGCAGTTTCTGAGGATCCACCAGACTGCAGCCTGGCCTACTCATGAAATAGCCAGCAGCAGTTCTGCTGTTATGGAAAAATTTCTGGTAGCTACTGTGTGGGGTAGAACCAGCGGGGCTTCATTCTGTCAACCCACACCAGGTGAATGGAGTGCACTGGCTGACACAGCTTGGTCAAGCTGACTGCAGGAAGGAACAGCATCCCACTAAGAAAGCTCCAGCCTATTCAGACATAAGAGAGAAAGCTCTGCTTCCAGAAAGTGATGTTGAAAGCTGGAAGGTGAAAAATAGATTTTTAGGGGATTGCCTTTTAAACTGAAAATAATGGCACTCAGCAGAGGGTACTTACGAACAGAAGCTGTGGCAAATATAAAGTCAATTAAAAACTGAGAGTGAGTAACTCTGTTAAATACTTTATAGAGGACTCAGAGGAAGTCAGCACCTCCACCCAAACTAGTTATGAAATCTCCAAGTCTGACAGCTTCACAGGACAAGTTTTTTGCTCACAAATCAGAACAAGTCTCCAACTAAAGCCACAAAGTGAGGAAAATAAATAAAAAGATGTAAAACTGAGGCTTCAGAAAGTAAAGATGAGGGAATCAAGAAGAGTGAGAGAAGAAAGCAAGAATTTCTTACCAAGAACCATATTCCAAACTGGCTCAGGAGGCGTTGGTCATGCTTGTCATCATCTTTATTATCAAAGTCTGTGTTGTCCAGGGAATGATGGGAAGAGGAGAGGCCCATCTGTCTCCTTCTGTTGAGTTCATGCTCCCTCTGCTCAGCATGAAACTCTGCTTCTTTCAGCAAGCTATAAAATAAGCTTGAGGTCAGTGAATGCAGCTTTCCTGCAGTGCACACAGGTATCTAACCGAGAGTAACTAGATGTTAAGCCATATGATGTCATCACTTTCCTGAAACAAAATAACATCAAATTCTAGGATTCCAGGCTGACTTCCTCATCAGGACAACACTCACAGCCGATCCGTTCTCTGCTAAAGCAGCAGAAGTTCAGAGTCTCTGCTCTCAAATCATGCCGGTGAAACTAAAACCCACCTGCACAAGATCTGCAGGCAACATTCACACGAGAGCCTGATGCTGCTTTGCACGCTGCTGGCTCCGCAGCTGCCGCGTTACCTGATCACAGCCTCCACCGTGCACACGAGCTCCTCTGCGCCGCACTCGCGGGTGTTGATGGGGGGCGGCGAGGTCTGGTACAGGTGGGTCTCTGCGGCCGCCCCGACCTCGCTGCTGTGGTGGTTGGAGTGGCACCTTTTGCAGTAGCGCACAGGCCGGTTGCCGTGGCGGCCGCAGCAGCCCGCAGAGAAGCACGTCACTACTGCTCTTCTGACGTGCGAGCTGCAGTTCTGGAAAATAGAGAGGAGTTTATCAGGCCACAGGTACCAGGGAGCGGAACCAACACCAGGGGTGAGAGTCAGCACGAGGGAGCTGGCTCAAGTGCTGGCAATTTCCAAAATCACTCTGTAGAAGCACAACTGTGTGCAAACTCCTGACGCCAAACATTGCTGACCTTCCACAAAGATAACCTCGAGACTAAATGCTGAGCCTGGACTTAAATGTCACAGTTGCTCTTCTGAAACACACTAAACTGACATTTAAGTCATCAGCCTCAATCTCCTGACTTGGAGCAGTCTCTAAATTTTACAGTAGTTCTCTTAACTCCTGCTTATGCTTCAGAAGCTCCTTTTAAGTTACAGGTAGCAACAGGTAGATCCTTCGGAGTGCAAAACTTTGATGCCACAGTTTGTGCTATGCAAGGATCTGCCTTATAGGAAACTGTACAGGCCTCTGAAATATGCACCTCAAATTTCTGCCACCTGGTAATTAAGCCCAACAGAAAAGCTTACTTTACCACATGAGAACTAGAATGTGTTATACACTGTATTCCTTGCTATTAAAGTCTTATTAAAACACAATAGCTGGTATGTACTGCAAGCAGATTCTTTTTGTCAGCAATCTTTTCAAAGCCAAGCACTAAAAATTTTCAGTCCATTAATTTTTAAAAATACACATTTTACAGTATGATTTTTGTCCAGTTCAGGACTAATCCAAGACTTCAAGGAGATGAGAAGATATATAAACACTTAGATATAAAATTCAGCTCTTGTTCTATCCTCTTCATAAGCAGAGTTATAGAATACAAACAGAGCTCAACTGCATAATTGAATTGCTTTACTAATTGCCACTTCAACTAAAACCTACAACTCAAATCAACATCATCAGTTTTAACAAAAAGAAACCTGCTGCTGCTGAATCATTTCCATCCACCAATAAATGCATTCATGGATAAATTGTGAAATTTTGGAATGGTACAAAGAAGAACGCACTAGACAGTAATGGAATGACACTACACACAACATCAAATCATGCCCCATCACACAAATGGCTGAATCTTACCTTCTTCTGACATATAGCAGAAATTTCCGCTGTAAGGGGAAGGCATACAAAACATGAACACAAAATGACCATCTTCCTGATTTACCATGGCAGCCATGGGAAAATGGACATCCTGCAAGGAAGTCTCTGGGCTAAACTTGTGTTTCCAGATACTACTGAATCCCCTAAGCCTGCATAAGTTAGGACACTGCACACTTAGGCCTATGGCTATTTCTACATTTAAATCAGTAACAGCCTTGGTGCATCAAGTGTGGTGTTCTCTGCAACCCATCCACCTTCTGCTTATGCTTCTGCCTCACAGACAGACTTTTAAAGCACACCTTGTACACACTGCTGTGGTATGCTGTAGGAGACATGGCTCTGATGGGCCTACACTGCTTGTGAAAGCTCTCGACATAAAAGAGTAGTGAATATGGATGAACAACGTAGAAGCAGCCACTATGTCTGTGGCCCATAATTTCAGAGTGAAATGTTTGCAGATTCAACCTGTAAGCAGTAGCTATTTGATCTGTTGCCCTGGCAACACATGATTCAGTAAGTTGAAGTGTCTGATTAAAAAGAAGTGCTTCCCTTAAGTAAATAAAACATTCTTAATCTGGATAACATTTCAACTAAAAAGCAGACAGCAAAAAAATCTCAACTGCTTAAGAATTTTCAGTTTTCAAAGCAAAAAGAGAGGCAGTGTCTTCGTTTTGTTCCTGGGAGGGTTATTTTAGATAGTATGCTGATTAGTCTGTCAACATGCTTTGTCTACATTCTAGTAGATAATAAAATATCAAGTTTTCTCACTGGCTGAAGGACAATGATTGATCAATGACTGGATCATCAAAAAATATTTTATGTCCTTTTCTGATATCCTTAGCAGTCTCATGTTACAGATTTTCAGCAGCTTTAGGAGCTTTCTAATCAGACCCAGGTTACTGGAAGAACTAGCCCCAGTTTTTGGATACTGCTCTGGAACATAAATACTTTTTAAAAACTTGGCTCCAATTGTGAATGCTTCAAGATATGAAAATCTGTTCAGTTGTCTCTGTTTCCTCACATATAGAGAGTTGTATAGTACTTCAGATAGAGGATTAGTCAATTCTTCATACTATTTTGAGGACATTAAGCAGCATTAAGTACAAACTACTCTAAAATTAAAAAAAAAAAATCCAACACTTTTGAACAGAATGCAGCAATTCAAGTAATACAGCATGGAGAAATATCAGAAGCATAGCTTTGTACAGTTATGACTAGTTTGTACCTACCCTTAAAATACCTCTTACCTTGTGGCAGAAGAACATCAATCAACCATTCACTGTGATCCCTGTAGAAATTGTATATATAATTAGCTTGCTTTATATATATATATACATATATATATATGGATTTATTTTTGCACAGAGGAAATTTAGATAAATCAATGTGGTAGGAGTGCCATTATCCTGAAGCTGTTTTTTTCAAACGTAGTTTTATAAATTGCAGACTGGTTTACATTACATCTCTTTGTTGTGCTGTCTTACTGTAAATTATCACTTTGCTGATGTTGGTCACCATGTTCAAGGCTTTCAAAAATTACTTTTGAGACCTAAATTTATCAAATTAAAAGAGAGTGTGCTCTGAAGTCTGACAGCTAAGAAATGATAGTGAAAAATAACAGATCAGTGTAGAAAAAAACCCGAAGTACCAGTACTGTTTACTGTGAATGTCCTTAGAAGCTATGCTTCTACCAAATTCAATTACCCTTTCCTGCAGCTTTAAATCAATGATGACTTAAAAACCTAAGGTGAGATGTAATTGCTTTTCCCACAGTTGCTGTGATTTAAAGTTGTCTTAAACCGATCAGAAAAACACTCCTTTAGGTTCTGAACTACCTGTAACCTTGTCCATTTGAAGTAATGACTGGCACTGAATATAAGTATTACGTATAACTGTAAGATTCTGCATGCTAATGCAAACCAAAATAGCAATTTAAAGGTAAAAAAGACAACCAAAAATGAAAACAAAATGAGGTTATTTTATCTCAGGGTATATTCCTTCCAAGTACTGGCCAATCCTGGATCAATATATTTGATCTCTTTTGCTTCACAGTACATCTTAGAGACTAAACTAAAATACCTGTTACAAAAAAGAGCTTTCACTGTAATGTTCTGCTTTTAATGACAACTAATAGACGAGGACGAAATACGTTTCTTAAGCAAAAGCCTGTACATTAATGAGGTTTCCCTATCATAGTCAATGCATCCCACAGTATTTATTCTTTCAGAAATCTCAAATTAAAATCTCTGTTTAAGCTAGGTGCAAATGCTGATCATGGGGGGCTAAATATCTGTAATCCTTGAGTGGTGGTGTGCTCGATATATTTCAACAGGTTCACCTATATAAATTACATGCTATAAAGGTTCACCTATATAAATCATACTGCAATAAAGCAAAACTCCAGAGTTCTGAACTCTGGAGTCTGACGATATTTATCACTTTTCCAGCTCTTGGTTTACCTACCCTGCAATTCTTTGGCTGCATTCTTCACAAAGATATAGGGGAGGTGGCTTATCACCCAAAGCCACAGACAAGGACGGGTCAATGCACATCTGAAACGTGGAGAAGGAAAAGGATTAACACTTCTGTTCACTGAAGCTGGCTGAAAAAGTTCAACATGTTAATGCTAGGGCATAAAATATAACACAGCTTTGGTATGTGTTAAGGGCATTTAGTATTCTGAAAGAAAATACTCAGCATGTGGCATACAAGATCTTAAATTATTTCTAACAAAGACAGAGATGTAAGTGAAAATGAGAGCCTCTAAAAAATAGGACATATTTCACTACCAGTATTATTGTTTTCTGAAAGACAAATACATTTTGTTATACACTGACATCATATATTCACTGTACACTTCCACTTTTTTTTCCCCCAAAGAGATAGCACTTAGAGGATCCATTGCTTAGGACAAGTTAATGTAAAGGTCTAGATTTTTCTCTCCCAAAAATGCCTCTTCCAGCAAAATCTAATTTTCAGTCATCACTGTTTTTAAGTATAGAGCACAACTGCAGTGACAGATCAAAGACTCACAGTTCCCTTGGCAACATAGGTCCAGACTTTGTCTTGCATTAGCTTTTATCCTTTCACATAAGGCAATTACAGAAAACAGTTACAGTTATCAGCCAGTTCCACACACATTTGTTCAAGTGTTTTGTACTACTAAGGAAACACTTAACAGTAGTATGCATACACTATATTTTAACCACTATGATCAAAATGTTTCTTACTCCATTCGAGTGCAAGACTTTATAAATAAAGACAAATACCTCTCTGAATGTTTCTCATCTTTGTTAACCAATTCTTCCATTCAAGACAAAACAGGCTGCATTTTTCTGAGTGATGACTGATCAAAACTGCTTCTGTCAAAATTAGGCTAACAGATCATTCAAAAACATCCAGGTATTTAAGCTGCAAAGCTTGGAACTGTACTTTTTAATATTTTTCTCTATTGTCTTATTAGCCTGAATCTAGTGATCACTACAACGTGAAGGAACACCTTTCAGCACTTCTCCTGTGAGAGAAGGATAATTGAGAATTATTGGAGTGGGCAGGACTTTTGAGATGTGTCATCACTATGTCCTATCATAGCCTGTAGAAAAGGCTCACTGAAGAACTGTTTGACTGAAGAAATTATATTAGTATTTGAATTGATGCCAGGAAAATTGGTTGTACCTACATATTTAACTAGATACAAATCAATTAATCAGTACACCTAACTACTATGCTCTGGACTTGAAGATATGCTGTTCTTGCCTCTGCTATCAAATTGTTCTGTGAGGCTGGTCAAATCCTTTTCATTTTTACTACGTGTGTGAACAGTAAAGATGCAATCTACCTCCCTCAAAGAGGGCTGCAGGAAAGGTAAGTAAAGCTTTATTGCTATTTGCTTTAGGACACATTCCAAGCAAAGGATCATAACCAGAGTAGGTGCATTGTATGAGCTCAATCAAGATACCAAGGTGAACATGTACCCACGTAACCAAAATAATGTTTCCTGTATACAGTAATATTTGTGCACATATTTATACATGTATATGTGTTCAGGAAAACATTTACATGGATTAGCCAGGAGCCAGCTTAGAATTTTATAAAGTGCTCTACAACCATCACCATGTTTAATTTCAAGATTTGTCCCACAGTAGTTGCAGGAAAAACCTCATCTTGCTTTAGGCAGCTGAAGAACATATTCACAAAGGTCTGGCCCCTTTGGTCTTAACAGGCTTTGCTCTTCCCTTAGCACCTGCTTTTGGTCACCTGCACACAACCACAGCATAGGGCTGGGGTCAAAGTGCAACCTCCCCCACCCCAGACAGCTGGGTTTGTCCCTGAAGGAACAGCAGTACCTTCACGGCTGGCTTGTTAATTGCATTATGGCATTCAATGTGCTGGCAGTGAATAGGATTCCAGGCTGCAAAACCAAAACATGGCTGATTAATAAATGAGAAGAGATATTTATATTCTTTGTGTCTAGCAGTCTCAATTGAGAACAAGATCCTCTTCTACTAAGTACTATACAAATATGAGTATGATACAAATAGCCATTCCTCAGGAAGCTTAATAATTACAATAAACAACCTTGAACATACAGGCCTCCTGACTTATTTACAATATAATAAATGAACCATGGATTCAGCAAGAAAAAAGTAAGACACAGACACTCCTTTTGCAGACCCTTCCTGATCTCACCAACATATTGAAATAATTAACTATCCTTCCACTCTAGGAGCAAGATGGTAGAGCAGCTGAGTAAATTCAGTTACATCCCCTGGCAAAATGAAAACACAGCTATGACACAGGAAAATGAGTCCAGTGACAGAAGGAGCCTTAGCTGTGTAAAAACAAGAAGTAAACAACAAAGGAGTGCTCAAATGGCATCACCTGGATGCTCTACGGGGTGCCCCTGGGTCAAAATGCCATGCAACTGCAGATAATACTCATCCCATTCTGGGATATATTAACAAAAAACTTCTATATAACAACAAAACCCCAGTCTATCCAGTGCTAGTAACAGTTCAAAAAGAATAGTATCCTGCTTAGTTTACAGACCTGCCTGCATGGAAGAAGTGATGCAGAACAGTATATGAAGAATTTTACTTTTTTTCTAAAAAGTCAAGGAAATTTATCAATCCTTCAGTGGAAGGCTTTAGAACAGATCAAACAAACTTCTATCAGGAACATTCAGGTTGTACTTGAGTTGGTCTAGGGGCCTTCTAAGGTTTCTTCCAACCCTTTATTTTTACAATTTAAAATGTCATATTCTATCCAGAAATTTTAAAAGTGAACAAAACATATGCCATATGACAGATATTATTTGAAACAGGTTGAGACAGACAAGCAAGTCATGAGTTGTTGCTGGACAGTCATCCCTGTAGCAGCACTATCCCATCAGTATCTCTGGGGAGTCTGGCAGACAGAGGACTTTGTACCATCCACCTACTCCAGCTGCATTCCTGACTTTGTCTCCCATTTTCATCCTATAATCAACCTTGAGAATTTATCCATTACACTAACTGCACCTGACATCACCTGACTTTTTTTAACAGTAACAGCCAGATAAGAAGTCTTAGCAACAGCACCAGTGTTAGCAGCTGACACAACAAAAGCAACCAAAGCAATAATTGAAAGGAACATAAACCAGAACTGCTGTGAGGCCCAGGCAGCAGTTTCACAGACCATTTGTTACAAATACAGTATTTATTTCATCTCTTGTTCTGGTTTAGTTAATATTGGGAGTAAGATAACATATTTACTAGCCACGATCTGAGTTTTTATTTTTCATAACATCTTTTGAAAATGCAGATAAATGGACATTGCATGTAGATATGAAAGTACAATTTATCAAGCAAAAAAAGTCAAAATACATCATAGAACTGTAAAAGTGTGACTTTAACACTTCCCATCATTCATTTATTTTGGCCAGTACAAAACCAGCTGCACTGACCTGTGTACTGCAGTCCTCTGTACTCACTGATCGCCCCAGGGGGTTTTAAATTGGGCCAATAGTGAAATAACATTTGTACTGCTGGTGGTTTAACTTGAGATGGTCCATAGGCTATCACATATAGCAAATCCTAAGGAAAGACATGTACAAAATGTTTATTTTTACAAGGTAACAAACCTCAGTTCAATATATTGTACTGCTGTTCAAGACAGCTGAACACACAAAATTAATACATTTCATGCCCTAACAAACCTCCTTCTTATGCTCTTAGAGACAGATTAGATGACCAACTTTAATGCTTCTGAGTTTGATCAGAGCATGCAACAGCAACCACCCACCCCACAGTGCACTAACAGAGCAAAATGAATTCTCTGTCTTGCTGCAGAGCAAAGAGGTGAGATACAGATAAATAACCAGATTCAGAGCAGATTCAGACAACAATACTCACAAATAGTTCTCGCAAAAGTCCAGTCCCACATGAACTGAGAAGCCTGCTCATTATTAAAATTGCCACTCATTGGAGCCACAACCACATAGTACTTAGGAAACAGAGCTCTGTTCTACAAAGCATGGAACTGCCTCTGTAAACTAAAAATTAGAGGGACCTTCCTCTCCACAATCCAGAGGGAGGATTGGATATAAAGATCATTTACAACTTCTTGGCACACAGTCGGTTCAATTTTCAAGCCATCTGGTTTTTGTTACTACCCAAGCACAGCCATTTCCACAAAGTATATATGATCATAAACTTACTTTCCATACTTCTTGCTTATATTTCATGAGGCATTCCAATAATTGGCAGTGATACACTGAGAGAGAAAAGACAGTATAGACTTAATACGGAAATGGAAACTTAGGTTACAGAAGGGATGGAATCAGTTGATTGGCTTTGTTTTGTCCATCTAAAACTCTATTCCTCATTCAAATATTTATTTTAAAGGGCTTGCTAAAAAATCATTGCCCTGAGAGTCATCGCAAAATACAAGAAAACTGAATATTAGTAACTTGTTTCTGTCAAGAAATGCAGGAAGATGATTACCATGAGGGTACAGCTTTTTGCACAGCAGTGGAGATTTTTTCAAACACATCTAGTTGAAGAATACCTGCTGATTCACTAAAACTTTGTCCCTCTGCCACAATGTAAATGGGTATCTTGTCATTCATCTTGAGGCAGCAATGGAAATCATGCATAACACTGTATTATTCCCACATACACCAAAGGCTATAGGAGCCACTCTGCATCAAACAAACATGAGAGCCAAGTGAACTACTTTACATGTCTGACTTCCCAAAAACCCCAGGGCAACATTTTTCTCTGATGGTTTGAACACAGAAATCACAAAACCAGAAACAGAACATTTAATGAAGAAAACTGACTTCTGCAAGCAGCTTTTAAAAATGGTGTTCTGCTTTTATTTACCTGTGTGAAGCACATTAGCATGATGTGACACTCCTCACACACACAGTGCAGTGTGGGGTTCCTCCACACACACACCATCTACCCATCCACATAAGACAGGAGATAGGTGACAGCTGACTATCATGCAATGTAACAGCTCACTGGGGTTAAATATTGTTTCGATTTGGTTATGTGATCCCAATGGTTTAACAGGGACTGTGTCACTTTTGTTTAGACACTCATAATTACACTTAACTTCTTTATAGTTCCATTAAGCCTGCAGCCAGCATTAGCTGTCTTCTTTAGAAAGACAGTACCAGTTGTGATTTTGGTGATATTTGAATCATCATATAACACAGTTACTATGAATTTCTGTAGTCAAGGTAAGTGGTATTTCTCTCCAGCACTGATGTTATAAATAACACTATATTCTGATGTCAAACATGAGTAGATCAGAGTCTCCAATCCTGGGCAAATCCTATTTCTTCATCACAAAGAGATCTCTTATCTACATAATAACTACTTCCAGCATGATGTTCAGAAATCCAGGTTTTGACTGAAATAACTCATTTTACATCCTGTTCTGGATAATGACAGAGATCTTTCCCATCATCAAAACTTCACTGATTGCATTGGACAATACTTCCTGACTGATAGTTTCAGAAAAAAATGATACTATGTTTCATGCTTACACATACCTGGGTTTGATGTGTACTGCATTGCAATCATCAGCATTGATGATGCAGACAGATTGACATGTGCTGGAACGCCTTCTCGTTTTGAAGATCCCACTTAAAAGAAAGGAAAAAGTAAATAAATTTTATATTGTAATAGGAAAATCAGGTGAGAATAGCATGCAACTGATTCCAACTCATGCAGATAAAATTCCTAAGGTACCATGTCATGAAAACAAAAAACTAAAAGAAAGAAAAAACCCCCTAAAAAACCAGAAACACTCTGCATTGGCAGGTGAAACACCTTTTCTAGGGGAAGAGAAAGATGGTTACGTACTGATTCACAGAGCACACACCTGGTTTTCCAGATCAGTGTGACTTCATCCCCAAAACTGCATTAACCAGTTGCCTTCTCAGGCCCTCTCCTTCAGAACCCACAGATTGGTCAAAATAACATCACTTGTATACCAAGTGCACCTAGGCCTTGGATTGTAGGAAGGATAAGAGGAACTGGAGGGTAAGGAACCAAGAACAAATGGAAAGCCTGCTGTTGAGGCGTGCTGAGGAAGGGTTGGGGCTGGTGATAGCTGCTGCTGTATGGCACAGATTAACTTCTCAGGGAGCATCTGCTAAGAGCTCAAGTTACAGCGACATACCAGAAGCATTAGTCCCATTACTATGTGAACTGTGCTGAGATACTGATGAACAGCAGCACTGAAGTGCTGCCTCTTATCTCACACACAAAGTGGCGGGAGCTCCTCCTGGTTTCCTATGAAGTGGGTTACTATTAAATGGTATACTTGGAAAAACCCCGCAGAACTTTAACATGGCTTTGAAGGCAAGCTCCTACACAGAGATGTCACATGCATCTTTCCATCCTCACAGCCCTCTCCCAAGCCGGGCTGCCAGGACACAAATACCAAGCATTTGGGATAGAAGCACAGAACTGCAGCCACCAGCTCAGTGAGCTGTTTCCATCCCTCCCATCTGGCTCTCCAACTGCTTAGGCAATCTCTTGCGTCCTCCCTTTCGGTTTGAATCAGAACTAAACACTAAGGGAAGGAAAGGTTCTGCACTTGCCTTGCAAAGGAGCATATAATTCCCAGCAGGGAAAGACAAGGAGACTAATTAAAAGAACACTCAAATAGAAACGAAGGAGGGAAGACAAAATGGAGAATTTCTCCCTGTCTGTTCTCCACATGACCCAGCATTACTATGGCTCTCTTCATTGCACTTCATTCATTTATTTTTGAATCTTATCCACACAAATAAGAGCCCCCAAATTACTACAGAAAGGTGTATTTGTATGGATTAAAATTGAAAAATACTTGGCAGCTCTAACTGGGCAATTAAATGTGGCCATCAGCAAAAAAAGCAGGACACAGTAGTAGATTAGTAAATTTAAAAAGTAGCAGACTGGTTTCATACAGAAATCTCACCAAAACTGATAGAGAAGAAAGGCAGCACGACAAATGCAAATACAAAGATGCAATCTCTGTCAAGGGCAGTTGGGGAACAGTATCTATTTAAGTAAACCAAGGATTTGACTCAGCCAGTTATTCTGAGTATAGTTCTACAGATCTGGGGACAGACAGGATGTGTCACCACCTTCAGCTGTTCTTTATCAGGTAACAGAAGCGGGAAAAGAAGTTGTTTAATGCAACATTCTGTTCTTAACCCAAAGAGGACGTGTTGCACATACGTATCAAATAGATCTTAGCAATCTTCCTTTGCATACTGTCATTAGACCTGCCAAAACTAATAGAGAAAATCTCATTACAACGTATTAAAAAGGACTATTTTACATGGGAAAACTGAGGTACAGGAGAGTTAGGGGATTTTTCCAAGATCATTGACTGGTCAAATCAGAAAATACAGGTGATAAATTTGCATTAATCTCAAAACACTGGAACATGTTTCTTTCAGCATCTTCTGCATGCTTAAATGACATCACTCTTGATCTCTGTACAAAAGTTGATCATGTTTTTCCATAAAGGTCAGGAATATAGAGGTAAGGAGGAGACATTCTCACAAAATCACAGACCTCTGGTATTAAAAGGGACCTCTGGTATTAAAAGGGACCTCTGGTGATCATCTTGGCCAATCCTGCTCAAAGAAAGGCAACTAGAGCAGGTACCCTGGGCAAATTGTGTTTTGAGCATCTGCTAGGATGGAGAATCTGCAACTGCAGATGTGTTTGGTCACACACAGTACGAGGCTTGTTGGCTAAAACTGACCTAATATTTACCCTAATGATTCTGCCTGCAGAAAATGGTTACATTTCTCATTACTACTGAAGTCCTAACAAGCTTTTTGTCAGGTACATAGACAAGCATTCAGAACACACCCCAAGATCCACATTGTGCAGGGACTATGAAATTAAGTAATCACATGACATCCTCAGGGAGGGGAAGTAAAAGAAAGAAAGGGAAAAAAGGCAGGGACCCTCAGATTCAGTCCTAACACTTATGGATAGGAGACATTACAGGCACAGCTATTTAATACAGAACTTAGAGAGAAAGTGCTGAGAAGACAGAGAGGGAGAAAAATCAGAAATTCATCACAACATCATTACATTGAGAAAAATCATACTTGTACATCCAGATGTAGTCCAGATGCAAAAATTACGCATGTTGCTATTGCATCTATTACTTCAGCAGCAGTTTGACCATTGATTCTGTATTCAAAACTCCCAGTGCTGGCACTGAAAGTTCTATGAGTCTGAAAACTGATTTCTTAAATAAATTTTACACTTTAAATGAAGGAAGAATTCACACAAAAACACAGCATAATAAATAAATAAAAATTACAGAACTATTTCCCTTGGAAAATTAGTCACATGAAATTATTTTATGTATGTAAGTAGATTGATGTTCCATTACCATTCCATGACAGATCAGATTTTGACTTGCACAGTCTGACACTACTATGTGCCAAGACAAAACAATACTAAAATGAGTTCTACTTACATATAGCCATAGGCAGAAAAGATGTGCTGAGATACTCTATAATATCCTTGTGCAGAAATGGAGGAAAGGTAGCTAATGTTGAAATCATTGTATAGGGTAAAGTACTCAAAATATCATCACTGAGAAAAGGAAGTAAGCATGTAGTAGTGTAAAAAATTGATTGCCCAAGATCTGTTGAATAAAATGAAAGAAATATAGAATCATTACAGTGAAAAAGTAATTATGACTATGTACTTTTTTGTTTACAGAACTAAAAAAAAATACATATATACATTTAAATTCGAGCTTTCCTCTCAAAATAATTGGGGAAGATAACTTCACCCATTTTTAAGGCCCTCCTAAATAGAGGGAAACAGCTGTTGAACACTACTCAGAAGAGTTTGAAGGGAATATGAATACTACAGCCAATAAAATAATTGGTTGAAGTCAATGTTGATTTTAATCATAAAGTGATTAATGTACAATGGCTTGAATTTAAGCAGAGATGTTATGAGAATCAGAATTTGAAACGCACATTGTATGGAAGGCCAGATTTTGCAAAAAGCATTCTAGTCTTTATCAGTCATATTAAAATAAGAGTTTTATTTTAATAACCCTCAAGAGTTCTACAAAGTACCTCACATGTACTGACTACAGGAAGCGTCACTATCCTTCAAACCACATGTGATTAAACTACAGATCTTGATTTCCTGGGAAACCTTTGAGGCCAAAAGTGGCCAGAGCTTAAAAGGAAAAGAGTATTTATCAAGATTTTCTATACTTTTTCTAATTATGTTGTAACTCTTTGGAAAGTATACTTAATAACAGTGCAACATTTTAAGATCCAAAGGGAAAGGATAGTTTACTGTCTCTCTGGGCACTGTGGAATCTTTATACTCTCTCCCAAATGAGAAATTGAGCTGGTGCCCACAACCCTCTGACAAAGGTTACAGCACCCAAGGAACCCCATGTTTGAACCTGAATGATGATCCAAAGACATCAGAAGGCCTTTCTCCTCCATGAGAGGGATTACTTTTGTTAATTACTCCCCAGCTTTAAAATGTGTTACACAGGCCTTCAGTCTCACCCGTACAACTCGTGTGATTTAAAACTGTCTCTGTAAAGCCAGAGAGATCTGTAGCTGCAAACATCCTGGGTCACAGCAAAAACTAAAATTAGCACTCCATTTCAGTGGTTCTGGCCAGCCTTCTGTGCAAGGGTCTAACCAGACCCTCAATGCTACAGAGTGCTTCTCTCTTGCAATACATATTTACCAGCTAAACACAGTCTTCTATAACCTAATTGGGCCTAAGCTCAGGATTGCCTAGCACAGCAGTTGTACTTACCCAAACAACACTGATTGTTCTGGTAAAATATATATATATATATATTTCTTTTAGTCAATTACTAAGCTGAGGAAGAAATAAATAACAAGTTGTGCTGCAAAATTTAATTCTCCACACATAAAACCATACAAAACAGCAAGTGATCTCCCCTTGCCCCAAGCATGAGTCAACCAAATCATTCCTGGCACATATTTATCTAAAATGTTCTTAAAAACCTGCAAGACAGTTCACTTCTCCTGTCAGTTCATCCTAATCCTTAATAATCTTTATCATATAAAGATCTTCTTTATAAAAAAAATTTCCATTGCTGCCATTTATGTGTATAACTTCTTATCCTGATCAACTACAATCACAAATAGATTGGTTTGGTTTATTTGTCCTCACAGCAACCTCTACATATTTTCATATGATAATCACATCTCCCATTTTTCTCTAAGCTAAATAAACCAAATTTTTCTGGTTTTCTCTCACTGTTCACAATTTCTAGACCTCACATCATTCTTTTCCTGGACTCTTCACAAATAGTACCTGTTTTTCTTGAAGCTAGATGGACAAATCTGAAAATTTTACTCCAGCTGAGGCCTTGCTAGGGCTGTTAGAATAATAAACATAATGCTTTGGGTGTCTCATACACAAAGAAAATGTTTACAACATTGCTAGAATAATATGTATATATTAGTGACTTATGGTCTTCTCTGATCCACTGTTAACACCCAGAGCTCTTTGCGGTACAGCTTCCAAGCCAGTATTTCCTCCTTTTCCTTTGATTTTCTCACTTAAGCATAGTATTTTACATTTCTGCTTTGGAGATGTTTCAAAACAGAATGCAACTTGCCACAATTACTTGAATCACGTATCTTTCACACAAAGCACATGCCAGTAACCATGTTGATAACACCTGCAAACCCAAGGCAAACCATGCAAGGAGAGCCATTGTGTTGGCATAAGAAAAAAATTATGTTTGCCCAATGTTGTTTGTTCTTTACAGGTCTCCATTGACTGTTAATTATCACCATGTTACCTATTTAGGAAAAGACCGATTTATAATTAACTCCCCCATTTCTAAGAACTGAAGTCAGCAAGTCTATAACATGCTATGGGCCCTGTTTTTGCAAGATCATACCATTTCCTAGTGCAGCAGTCTTTGATTCAAACACACTGCTGCCAGCTCAAAGGGAATTCATCACTTAAGAGAAGCAACTTTCCTCCTGAAGAATTTCAACAGCGTTATCAGATAGATAACCACCTTCCTATACTGAACTGTGTAAGTAATACATCATGATACCACAGTGAAAATTAATATTTGGCTAATACATGGAGAGAATACTGGGGTACTGGATCCCAGTATGGAAAGCCTAACAGATTAACAAGCCAGACAGATGCAGAGCAGAACTCAAGGGAAAACAACACAAATACAACACAGTCACAAAAAAAAAGCTTGCAGCTAATTTAAAACATAAGACAATATTGTTTTTCTCTGAGTCAGACAGAGATGCTGCTATCGTTTTTACACAGGAGTATTTTAAAGCCATCTCAAAGCACAATTACCATGCTTTTCTCTTCAAGTAGATATATACTATATTCTGTGTAGAGATGGACCTTCACCAGAACACTCAATCTGTGTATTTTTTATAGGCCAGATACACATTTGCAAGCCCTGTGCATTTTTAAGAGATCCACCCCAGAAAGACAGTCTGAAGTTATTCCAGCAGATTCAAGATAAAAATCTGGATAGTTTTACAGCCGTCAAATTTTTGTTACATACCATTGTGTTTTCATTACATACCACCAGCACATCACTAAAAATGAGACAACCTCAGAATTCAAACCCAAATCCACATTTAGCAAAAAAAGGTCCTTTATTTAAGAAAGTCAAACCAAATACTTGTATATAAATGCATCCCAGGAGATTTGAAATCCAGATCCAGGTCAGTTTAGGCCCATCTCTTCTACTGCATATATGCACCACTCATGGATTCACAGCACTGGAATCATTCAAGGGCCTGCTTACCATGTTGCCCATGCTGTAGCAAGGGAACTAGATCCAGCAGTGTCACCAGTGTCACGTAAAGTCCTTGATAGTCCAAAGATGGGTAGTCTGATAACTGAGCATCACGACTTTGCTGGCCACGTTCAGATGGAGCATCTCGCAGGACGCTGTAAAGGA
This sequence comes from Monarcha castaneiventris obscurior, assembly GCA_026261815.1. Taxonomy (NCBI): domain Eukaryota; kingdom Metazoa; phylum Chordata; class Aves; order Passeriformes; family Monarchidae; genus Monarcha; species Monarcha castaneiventris. The sequence goes on from JAMPIT010000894.1 coordinate 15,548,125, forward strand.
GGGAGCGAGTAACAGTAGGGTTGATGGAACTGACCTGTGGTCTTAGAGATGGGGTGAGTGGGAATGGCACAGGAAAAAGACACATGGTCATGGGCACTGTCAAATTGGAGGCATCTTGATTCTCCTTCTTCCCTGTGCGGGACAAAATGCTGTTGGGGGGACAAAGAAAAAAAAGAGACAACAAAGACACAAAGAACAGCACATTACATTGAAATGACACTATAAAACAAATAATAAAAGACCAGATACATCCCACATAAGATGCAATCACTACCAAAACCAGCATGTCTACAAATCTAGCAACCATTTACTTTCATGTTTCAAGGTAAGAGAATTAAAAATTGACATCTAGGAAAATTTCATTGCATCTCATGTGTTATCTGGTTCATAAGGAGCAAAAATATAAAAATGCATGTTTCAGTGCCCTACCCATGTTTCACAGTTAAGAAAAATTCTGAGAATTAAAAGTGTTTAGCTGTGTCAAAATAGGCTGGTATTTTGCTCTGAGATTCTGAGGATTTTGAGAGATTTATTTTTTCCCCCCTATAATCTTTTGAGCCAACTGACTGAAAACATGCAAAATATAGGTGTGGCACTTGCAGAAACATGTTTTAGCAAAGAATAAACATGTGTGTTTGTTAAGATAGTCTTAAAAATCACATGTTTATTGCATTAAAATAATGTCTGTATGTATTTTATGATACTGTTTCATGACCACTCACTCAGTATCATTTGAGATAATGAAGTTTAAACAGGCACATGGATTTAGAAATAATATAATATTTCTAAAATGTTAACTAAACTACATTTGGAAAAGTCATAAAATAATATATAGTAGATGGTCTTTAGCATATGTTTGTGAGCTAATGATAATGGTTGTTTATGTGTGTTTTTAATTTTGCCCATGTTTAAGGAGGAAACATTTTGCTTTATGAATACAAACACTCCTTGGGTAAATAGTTACCTTCAAAAATCTAAGGGCTAAGCAAGCAAGACCAATTATGTAACTGCAGATCAGACAGTATGTTACCATACACTCCTGCTGTTACTTACGTTATTATTCAACAAAACTCACTATAAACTAAAGGAGAGATAATTTCAAAAAATAAGAAGAATTTAGTGGGAATCAAAATAGAGGCTATACGTCAACCAGCTTGTTATGTAGTTTTAAGAATGTTGCAAACATGGTTGTAAACATGGTAATCTAATTTATTTAAAAAAATAAACCCCACTATTTTAAATAGAAATAAATTGTCACTTAAGCAGTGTTATGTTTTAGTTACTAAGCAATTATAGGGTTAGTTCATAATCTCCATATGTGCCTATAAAATATAATACACCTTTTAAATATATTAACCCACACACAATACTTTTTTTTTTCCTCTTTAAAGCACGTTTTTGCACCTCTCAGTCGCTGGGATTTCCAAAAGCAATTCCTGTTGGCTTAACTCTGTTCCCAAAGTCAGTGTAAAAACTTATAAAAGACAAGTCAGTAGCACTAAGATTTCCACTGACTCGTGAAGAGCAGAATTATGTCAAGAGAGAGCACTTCTGGAAACCTCTCTTCTCTTTAACGGTACAGAAATCCCTATCATATAATCACCTCAGCAAATCTTTCCTCCAAGTCAATTTAACAGTTTACACAAGTAAGCCAAACTCTTGCCAAGGTGCTTATAAGACAAGGTAGCATTCATTTGCCACATATATAAAACACTTCTACAAAAACAGTTCTTAGCCAAGTGGCTACTATCACATGGCTACATGGCTACTATCACATCACCTTGCAGTCAGAGATGACAGACACAGTCTGTCTTAAGAAACTACTTTTTTTTTTTCCTTTTTTTTTATTGTACCTCACATATTTGGCAGATTATTTTGGTTTCTGTTACCCAATGTCCAGTAAAAGAAACGTGATCACTATCACGGTGCTGTTTATGAAATTGTATCAGAAGATCACCTAAGATCTAGTATGACTTTAAAAACAAATTATCAGAGTGCTGATTCCTTTTAATTTGCTTGATGTTCATTTGCCATATTTTGCAGCTTATATTTAGAGATATGAAGGTACTACACTACATTCCTTTCTTGTCTACCAACAGATAATAACTATTATGCATCTCTTTACTTGCCAAAACATCACTTCAAGTGCTCTTATTTCCAGAAAGGATATTAATCCTTTCTTTTTACACTGAGCTACGGGCCCATCTCTGGATTAGATGCCAAAGCACACTTATTGTATCTTGATCAGGGCATCCTTCTGTTTAACAATAATAAGACTAGATCTAAATTCCAGCTGTAACCACACCAAATTTATTAAAAAACAGAACAAAGAAAACCCAAAATTTCATGTCCAGGCTTTTGTCTGACACATTTTTTAAAAGCAGTAAACAGAAGAGGCAAAACTGAAAAGCTAGGAAGTCCCTTAAGACCAAGACACAATGACTGCAATTTGCTTCTGTTTCAATTCAAACCAAGCACTGAGAATTTGGAGTATCTGCAAATCATAACTCCATACTGAACTTACTCCATACTGAACTTGCTCTGCAATAAGAGGCAAAGCTACCAAGGCTTGTTTCAAGATGTGTATATCTTTGCTGCAAATCTATCCCAAAATTATTGCCTTCCTGGAAAGGTTTTCTAAAATGCGTGTAAGTGAATTACATCTCACCAAGGCAGCAAAACAAGCCTGACCATTAATTAGCCACCAAGGCATTTATAACTATGCCTCACATAAAGTATTTTACTTAGAAATACATATGGAGAATTTTCTTCAGGAAAATGTGAAAGAATAAGCTTTTCTGTGAGATGTTTATTAAGCCTTAGATCATTCCTCAAATGAGGGAGAAATCACTGAAAATGAGTAGGGCATGAAACAAATTCATGCTGTAATGTAAAGAAATGCTTTTCCCAAAGAGAAAATTAAAGAAGAACTAAATGAATCAATGTGCTATGCATTGTGTATGGTGATTTTATGTGATGTTTGTTATAGAAATAAGGAATTTATTTTTTTCAGCCATTCCACATCTGCTCCCCCCACCCCTGAGCTTGCAATTTATAGAGGCTGCATACAGAGCAAAGGAGCAAATTAATCTCTTGTGCAATCCATCTTTAGCCAGCAAAATGACATCACATATGAATGTGATTCTAAACAGTGGGCACATCCCACTGAAAGGAACACAGTTAACGTGTCCTTAACATGGAAAGGTAAAAGTGTAATAAACAGTAAAATCTACTTCCATAAAACCCAATCATCATGTGGAATTTCTTTGACTATTCCTCCATTATTTCTATGACTATACATGTTCAACAAGAATTGTTTGTCCTAAAAAATTCAGCTGCAAGGAGAGCAGACAAACTGGGAAGTATTTTTAAAGTGATTTTAAAATAGTAGATGGTGACAACCAACCTAAAACCTCCAGAAATCAACGGGCATTTTTGTCACGGTTGTTATCAGCATTCTCTTAGCAGCCCAAATTCATTGCATATGCTCTGTGTTAAGCTAGAAAGACTATTCTCCACCATGTACTTCTATGATTGATGTTAAACCGTGTACAATGGAGTCTCAGTGTAGGAGGCAGAAAGGAGACTCAGCATGCAAAATATTCAAAGAAATTTTTGAACACGCTCTTCAGAAAGGTTTTTAACCAGTCTGTTTGGTTTTAGGGTAAATCTTGCAGAGATCTGCACACAGTGGGTGGGAGTTTCCTTCTTTCCATCTGCCACACTAAATACAGGGTGTGTTGTTTTGCTTTTTTATCCATCTTCTTTCTTAGTATCAGCAAGTGTATAAACTTATACTGGTTCAACAATAGCACTCAGCCTTTGACCCACAGTTTAAACTCCCCAGTTACAGGGGGTTAGAATGTGAATTTGACCTTGATGAGTATCAGAACTCAGTCCACTTAAATTTAGATCCAAGTCCAAGCATTAATTTCTCATACCCCTTTAGTTCTGAGGCTGATCAGATCCCAGATCACGAAGGACAAAGCCATTTGTGTAGGTCTGTGTATCAGATATGAGTATCAATTCTGCCCCATGAGGTTCAGCATTATCAACAAGAGGATTTTGGTTCAGTCCCATTCTGAACATGAAATAAAAGAAATGGCGTTGCTCAATTGTGCAATTGCTGCCCTGATTTCTGATCTGCTCTCATAGTTGCTAACTATAAAGCTTTCTCAGTAAGCCCAGGAACATCACTGCTCCTGGAGTGTGAAGAATTTATCACACAGGACATGTCAGCTGTACTGTTTAGAAACATGAAGACCACAGAGCGCTATAAAGATGCTTTCTTTAAGCAGCACATTCTAAATCTATCCTGACCCAGTGAACTTCTGACCAAAAAGAAACATATCTCATTGCAGCACTTGGTCGTTACAGCTGAAAGAGAAAATGTTCAGAAACAAGTCCAAGTTTCTTGCTTTAACAGCTTAAAGGCTCACAGTATTTAAGCAAAAGCTGTCTTGTCATAAATAATCTTACTTAAATGCAATTTAAGTGTTGTGCAAATAATCCATCACAACAGCCTGATGTGGGAACAAACACACTTCAGAGGTATCTACAGTGACTCTTTGAACATTTTCCCACTGCTCAATACAATGAGACCAAATTTAATTTATTAATCTTCAAACAAGAAGTCCTACTAGCTGCTGTAAGTTTCTTCAACAGTCTAAATGAGGAGGGAAACAGATCTGCTCTTGAAATTTTCAAAAGCAAACAGGAGGTTTTCAAGTTTGCTGTGAACAGGTGTTCCACTAAAAATTGTTTCTACGTGTCCCTCCTTCGTATAAACAGGGTCAACAAAATTTTGATACATCCCAGGCTCTTTGACTGTTAGAATGAACTGCTCTCATTCTCTCAAGTTTAAATTCTTGCTTCTCAACTTGTATGTATCATAGGAGTATATGGACAAATATATGAGTAAATTGTATTTTGTTAATGTTTCCTCCTCAAATAAGGCAAATAGCTTTATTTCCAAACTACCTTCTGACAGCAAGGACAATCTTTCCAGGTATAAATCAGGAAGCTATGCACAAAAATGCAATTTTAACTGCATTTTTCTGGATGTGAAAATTAGTACCAGCCAAAATCAGCAGATAAAAATCCCCTCTTCATGGTCAAAAGCCATTTTAATAACAATTTGGAAATATGAATCCACTAGGCAGCACTGCGGAATGTACATTATTCCCCAATAAAGTCTCACATTTTTTCCTGTCTTTTTTAGCAAGACAAGAGGTAGTATTTCCTGTTCATAATGTATTCTGCATTCATGTGGTATTTACTATTATATATTATTACTAATATCAGATTAAGTCAAAACCTTGGTCAGAACAATCCTGATGTGTTGTTGCCTTGCCAATCCAGATCTGTATACAAACTTTGTGTCTACTCCTGTTGTTCTAAGGGACTGAACCAGAACCCAAAACAGCTGAACTACAGCACAGTAAGAACCCAGTTCTGCTTGTCTGGCTCATCACTCTGGGATTCTGAGGCACCAGGACTGTCAAGGAGGTCATGATTATACACATCTAAAACTCTACAGGTCACAAAGTCCTTTCTTCACAAGTTCAGCATGTCTGTGCGTTCAGCTAAGTCTTAGGAGGGCCAAGCAAATGCATAATCAACCAAGTTTATTCTAGAATCAGCCACTCAATAAGGGCCTTAACTGGGCAAATTGGGCAACAGCCACTGAAGAGATTCGTTCATACCATCTTTTTCTTAAATTATGCTCTGACTCTTTTTCGCTGACCATTGACCCATTACATCTGGAAACCAATTCAAAGCCAATCAATATCCCCTACAATTCTTTAGCTCTTTTTTCTTCAAGAGCATCACTCAAAACTTACCTCAGTAACGTCTGAGAAAAGTATTTCAGAGTATTTGCAATGTCAGTTCCAGAGGGCACAGGGTATATGTTGTGGAGAACCCGGTTGTGGTATTCTTGAAGGTAACGGATTTTGGAAGCAACTACATAAAAGACAAAAAGACAAACACAGAAACTTTCATTTAGGTTTTTTGCAGACTTTGACAGAGTCATGCCTGTTTCTTCCATTTCCCTTTCTTTTTTAAATTTAAGTGTTAAACTCAACAAACAGAAAAATCTCTCTGTTCCTTCTGTTCTGACTGAATAAATTGTAAAAGAGTGCCAGGGAGAACACATGGAAGTGAATTTCTGCATCTGTATTAGGCAAACTTACTGCTAGCAAATTAAAAAATATATATTACCACTCTGTACTTCTTCCATGTCTCCAAGCATCTCAAGATTCATTTATAATGAATGAGTCATTGGACCACAGGAGGTTCATGTGAGACAGATAAGTATTTCTACAGCCAAAGTAGAGATATAAGCTAAGACAGAGACACCTGGTGTGATTTACTGTAGGCCATACATTTCCTTTATGCAATGAACTAAAGATATGAAAAGAGCAAAGTGTCTGCTGTTTATTTGTCTTAGGAAGTGTGATCAAGCAGATGAGGGGATTTCAAAGAGCAGTAGGAGGTGTACACCTTCACTGAAACCATTTTTTGTTATATTACAAGTAACAGTGGGTTTACTTTGTAATGGAATCCTTGTTCATTATTGGGAAAAAAGTGACTACCCACCCTAGCTGCATTGCCTTACGTTGCCTTTACAGCACAAGACAGTCTCATGTAGAGACACCTACACACACTCAACTCTCTGTGCTCCACTCAGATTAATCAACTCTGCTGAGAGACAGAGAGCATTGGCTGTGACAGAGGGCTGCTTGGCTGTGCTGGACTGCAGACACAGCCTCATGAAAGCACAGCTGCCTGGGAACTCCTCATCATGGTAAAAGTGCACCAAGACTGTAACAGGCAGTTCAAAGGGGAGATGCTTCTGACTTCTTCCAGCCCTTAAGCATATGGATTATAACAGTGTTTCACTACACCAAGATACACCTTGCTCCCCTACAGGGCTCCTTCAGTGTGAAAGATAAATCATGCTTCCTAAACAATCAATTAGTCAACACTTTGTTTTATTCTCATGGTCAAATGGCATTTATTAAGGCAGGAATACCATTAAGTCCTCCACTGAACAGAAAGGTACTAACTGCCTGAGAGACATCACTATGCCTCTCACTGCTGAGATACCTGAACAGTTCATGAGCGTTCTGATTTTTTCCTGCGCCACTGGCAAGTTGAATAAGAAGGGGTGACATTGTATCCATATTAGAGAAAAAGACTGATGGACAGACACCAAGAGCAAAATGCCTGCAAATACTGCTGGAGGCTCAGCTTACGATTCTGAAAGCTATTTTGCTAGTACAGGTAACAGTACACACTGGGCTTTCACATCCAGGAAACAAAAGATTCAGTGAGTAGTCAGCCACATAACAAATGAGGTTTGACAATTTCAAGTCAATTATCTATAAAATGAGGACCTCTCAAATAATCATCAAATGAACAATACTGTCTTCTTGAATGCATGACAAGAAATCCAACCTTGCAGCACCCAACCAAGGTCATTCTTTAACTCATTTCCTGCTGTAAGGACTGCACTCCCCAGTTCCTGCAGCAAGTGAAGCTTCTACAGACAAAAGTCTCCCTCATGATATTATCTGGCTTCATCACAAGGAGAAAGCCCATCACGTGACTGAAGGGCTGGGGTCTATGTGGAAACACCAAGCAAAAACGCAGCCAGGGAGACTGCCATAATGCATATGCAAAAGTAATACAATAAAAATGCGTAAGCATCTTTAGTTATATTTCCTCATCTTTAAGTATTTTACCTCAAAAATTTATTTTAAGGGGACATTAATGAATAACTAAAAACCAATCGCTACTTTTTCCTCTCCCTCTCAAACAACTGAAAAGAGAAGTCTCATCACACAGACTCAGATCACCTCAGGATAGCTGGGAGCAAGATCAGAGCCTTTCAGGCCACCACGTAGGCCTGTGGCACATAAACTGTGCTTTTCAGGAGGTTATCCCATGTGAGAGCAGCCATAACCAGCTTCCTGTACAGCCCCCAAACCACTGGGGCAGGAACATCTGGGCAGGATGTGTTTCACTCCACATGACAGAGGTTGACTTGAGCAGTCCAAGACTGTTTTCCCCTTCCCATTTCACACTTCATTCTTTCTGCCCACTAATCTCAGTTTTACTCCCAGATTTGCAGGCCGTCTCATCAGATTATTTAAAAGGTAGACATTTGCTTTAACTGTCAAATAAACTCATCTAGTCTAGTTTCTAGATTAAGAAAGCAATGACTTCATAAACGTATTTTGTGATGTTACTTTCCCTTGTCAAGGAAAAAAAAAAATGAAACCGAGTATACTTGTAAAGGGCACAGACTATGCGTCACAGTACCCAACCAAGAACAACTCACAGCAAGGTGCACAGATTACTGTGGCTGCCATGGTTTGCTGTCAGATATCTGTAAACTAAATGGATGAACAAAATGCCAAAGATGATTACAGAATTCAGATCTAGATGTATTTCAGATAGCTGTGTGCCTCCCTACAGTTACTAACTTTCAATACAGAGCATAGGGGTATCTAGAATCACTTAGCATCACTTTATTTTAAATAAAGATGGACATCTATTTATTTCTATTAATTAGCATTGTTGTGCAATTGTATCAGGCAAAATATCAAAAGAGAAAACTTATTTATAAAGCCTAAATATTAACATTAGCTTTAGGCTAAAGGTTTCGGCCTCACTTCTCAGTTCTGCTTCCCAAAACTCTATCCATTTCAGCACAGCCTCCCAGGAAAATTCTGAAGGAAAGCCCCAGAGCAAAAACTTTGCCAGCTTTTGAATTATAGCAAGTGTGTGAATGACCCAATTTTCTGAGTACCTGGAGACACACTTCAAAAAGTGACATCACCCTGTGGAAGTACTTGGCCACTGTCACAGGGTCATCACAAAAAACAAACAGGTATCTCTCTAGGATCTACACAGACTTCACTAAACTCCTCAGCCCTTGTGTAAGCATTGACTGAACCAAGAGTGAGAGTGAAACCATTAGGATTCCTCAAAGCTTTGGCCTTGGCTGTTCCACTGCTCTGGAGGGGAACAGAGCAGGCATCAGGCATTCCCAAGACTTTACTTACCACAACTGAACACCAATTACTGCTATTTAAGGTGAAAAAGAATTCATTTTCTCTGAATACAACAGAATGCGTCAGGCATGCTGCAAAGAGTCAAATGATGAAAGTCACTGTTGATACATCTAGTATGGGATACAAGATGTGTGTGGTCACAAAAAAGGGAAACTTCTCCAGTTGACTTCCCAGACTGACACCATTTTACCTGTTGTTCATACAACTTGCCCAAGAGCTGTGGTATTCAGGTCTAGACCAGCACATCTTCTGTTCTGTTCAGTGTGATTCCTCAGTCGTAGCATTTCACTGGGAAACAGATTCATTATGATTTGTGACTTGAGTCCTTCCCAAGACATTCTGGTTCTTGCCTATCACTCAGTGAGGGCAGAAGCAACAACAGCGACAGCTGGGGTTTGACTGGTAGTGAAGTGTGCACACCAACACATCCTTGTCAGAGTCCATTGCTCAAAAATTGCAGGTGAGGGAATCTTGAAGTTATGTAGAGATAAAGACATTTGGTAATGCCATAAAAACTAGTCGGGGATGTAGCCTTGATAAACAAAATACATTCAGCAGGTTAGAATAGAAAGGATAAGTCCATTAACCAAATACTCTTCCTGGAGTAAACAAACTTTAGAAGGCAGAAAGATCTGAAATCTGGACCCCAAGTAAATCTTAAAATAGAGAGCAATAGGGACATGGCAGGCCTAGATGCACTGTCTTGAAAAGTACAAAGGGATGAAAAGAAAAAACAGCCAAGGATAAAATAGGAAAGAGAAGCTCAAACAGAACAAACCAAAAGCATTAGGAATGGAGGAACAAAGAAAGCAGAATAGAAGAGGAAGAAAATGCCATAGCCAGTGCTGGGACAAAAAGCAGCACAAATTCCTCCACATGGCAGTCTGAAGGAAGTGTAATTAATGTATAAGTATCACATGAAAGAAGAAACAGTTACAGAACCCAGGTGGAAGGTGGGGAAGGCAGCAACAACAGAACGCTTCAGATCCAAACATTGCACAATTCAGGGCTTCTGCACAGTCAGAACACTGTGTCTCTATTTAAGAGGCTAGAACTGCACCTCTACAGCAATAAATTAACATCTGCATAATATTTTTAAAGCAAGATCATCCATCATTATAAATAAGCAGTAAACCCTAAAGGAAAAAAAACACAGGTATTCTTTTTGTTAGATCAGTTCAGCATAGACATATATAAACACAAAGGATCCTTCTCAGTGACCCGGAGGAAGAGGAGAGCAAGCCTCAGCATGTGAAGTGTCAAATCATATCACGTCATCATGACAAACATCAATACAACCTCCTGGTCACAGACTGCCTGTTCATAACCATGACACTGTATCAGGCAAGAAAATAGCTTTGACATGGGTGATGAGCTCGACTAGCCCGAGAATTTTCCTTTCGGCCTCCCAGCAGGGCTCTTGCAGACACACCAGGTGTCATGAGCAACAACAGTGGGGAGCACTTCCACGGCTCAGATGCAGGTAGGTATCCCAACTAGGATCCACCATGTCATCTAATGATGCTCTGATCAGATCTAGCCAACATGGTGGTTAGAACACCCGTGACCAAGCAGAGGCACGCTGGCCGCGGGCGGGGGAATGCCAGCACCTGGGGGAATCCTGCTGGGACACCGGGCACTGTGACAGGCAGCCTGCGGGCAAGACACAAACACCCAGCCTACATTCACCCTAAAGGTGAGCGGCACGGGCAAGAACGACAGCACGGCTCTTGCTGCTCCATCTCACTGCAAGACCAGCTGCAAGGTGGCACCGCGTGCGTCACCTCTGCTCTCGCAGGTGGCTGCATCCTTTGGGACGGGGCGCAGCGCTGCCACACGGGGCAGGCTGGACCGCTACCGCCGTGGGGCGGGGGGGCCAAGCCGGAGGTCTCAATATTAACTCTCACCCCCGATCCCTCGTTTCCCCGGTCGGGTCCCCGGCTCTGCATTTGCACAAACACGCCGCCTCCCCGAGCGGGTCGCCCGGCCAGCGAGGGGTTCCGGGGGCTGCGGCCAGCCAGCCCCGGCGGCGGCTCCGACAGAAAGAGCCAGAACGCCGGCAGCCCCCTCCCCCTGCACCGCCTGCTCGCGGCCGCCGCAGAGCGCGGCAGGAGCCCGGGCAGCGCTGCCCCGCCGGGGCGGCGGGCGGGCGGCGGAGGGGCAGCGCCACCGGCGGGACGGCGCCCCGGCCCCTCTCCCCTGCCCTCCCCTCGCACAGACCCCGGCCCGGCGCCCGCCCGGCCGCCACTCACACTGCTCCGCCTTGGTGGACATGCTGCCGGCCCGCTCTGCCCCTCGGCCCGCCCCGGCCGCGGTGCCGCTGCCGCTGCCGGTGCCGCTGCCGCTGCCGGTGCCGCTGCCGGTGCCGGTGCCGGTGCCGGTGCCGCAGGGCTGCGGGCCGGGGAGCGGCGGGCGGGCGGGACCGGGCGGGAGCGCGCTTAAAGGAGCAGCGCGCCTGGCGGCAGCGGCAAACTGCATCCTCAGGAGGGACGGGGTGGGAGATGGGATGGGGAACGCGGGATGCCGCGGGATGCCATGGGATGCCATGGGGAGGGGGAGGCCGGCTGGCGCCGGGGAGGTCCTGGGACACCCGCGCCAGCGGGGCTGTGGCCCCGCCAGGATTGTCACAGCGTCGAGTTGAGAGCTGCCGAGCCGGAAAATCTTGATTAGCGTCGGCGGTGCCCCCGGGGCCGCCACGGTGGCCGGGGCTGCGGAGCGGCTGGCGGTGTCCTCGCCCGGCCCCGCGGGAGCTGCACTGAGCGAGGACAGCGGTGGCGGCACTGCCAGGGGCTGTGCTGTGTGCTCCGTGGGATCCTTGGCATGGAACAGGACGGGCGTTCCCTTGAGTGCTTCTCCCTGGGCTCCGGCTGTGTACCCCAGGCGGGCGGGCAGGCAGGTGCCCTGCCCGGGTTTCCCCACCTGTTTCCATAGTGCCCCAAGCACCTCGGGACCGCCACGCCTTTCCCGAGGAGACAAGGGCTGCGCTCAGCCCCGACTGTGTCCCTGTCCATCACCAGATCCCAGCCGTGGTGACTGCCGCAGGACGAAAGTGGGATGAAAAGACCTTTGTCCAACTGTGGTGGGAGTACAGTAATAACAATAAAATTAATTTGCTCCAAGAGAAATTATTTCACCGCTGTGTGTCCTGTCAGCCTCCCCAGCGTCCTGACTTGTCCTTACCCGGTCTCAGAAATGAATGGTTAGCTACGAGTTTCTTCTCTGAAACTTCCCAAACCATTTTTTCAGATCCTCACACCTCTGAAAAAGGTATACGGAAGCAGCAGTACTTCATCAGCCAGGGCATGGGAGTCTTGATGTTTACACACAAAAAATCCATTGCAACATACTCTCCTCAAAATTCTGGCTGTGTAAGATGAGTAGGCCTGTAGCAGTCAAAGAGAACTGTGCTGTGGAGGTGGAGGAAAATAGGTATGTTTTGTTATTCATCATACAAGGCAGTGCCTCCAAATTATTGCTGCCCTGGTTTGAGGACAATGCACATTTGGTGCCAGGAACCACGGTGAAGGGGCAGATGCTGTTCACTGGCATTTAACTGGTTGGCTTTTTTTCTGAAAGCAATTTTCTAAAAATACTGCATGGGTAATGTTTCTTCAACACTTAATTAGGTACAAAACAGAGCTCTTACTGGAAGCCATAGCTCTTTCCACACTCCCTGATGCTTATGAGTCCCAGAGAGCGAAGCTAACTTACACCACTGTTTTCTCTTTTACATTTGAAGAGTAAACATTGAAGTTTTTTCTTTTATTAGAAGCTTTATTTAGCTTTATTTAGCAAAGTGCCCAGAGAGGTCATGTGGTGCTACAAACCCTGCTTCCCGCAACCCTATGTCTCACACCATGGAGCATAAGTGATGAAAATACAGACAAATGGCTTTCAGACTTCATTGAAAGAAGATATTGAAGACAGGTTTTCATCTTTGAATTTCTGTCTGTTGATGCAACAAATCAATCTGAACTGCTTTACTGCTCATTACAGAACAATAAGGAACTCTCTGCACTCGGGGGAACTGAGCTTCCGCAAGTATCTTTAAAATACACCAAGTGTTCACATACCAGAGTGGTGAGCTTATTAAAAACACTCAGGTTGATAAAGCAGGAGTACACTGAGAAAATATTAATTCCATTTCTCACGTAAAATTTCTTCTTTAGTTTAAGTGCCTGAAAATTGCAGCTATGCCTGCATTTACTGAACTAGGTCCTACAAAGTTCAGCATGTAGTTCAGGTACATGGTAAACAATTTATGCTTATGAGTCCTTCTGCAATGTCTAAACAATGTCTAAGCCCTAAATAAATCCCATACAAGTCCTCTGTTGTTCAGTCAAGCAATTTAATAGTTGCCTAGTTTGTTAATTCAAGTATAGAGACTCACACTTTAAATTGTGAACAAATGTCATTAAGGAGCAAATATAGGAACGTGGTACTCTGGGAATTAATTTCTCAAGTCTCTGGGCTGAACCAAAGGCATAATTTCTCAGCAAGATCCTCATGAATGTGCCTAATAAAATGGGTACAGTGCTCCACTGGAAACCTTTTTAAGCAGCTAAGGTTTATGTCCATATGTTTTTTGCCTCTACACACACTCAGTTAAGAGAACACATAAAAGCTGCAGGCATCTTAAAGCCCACAAATCATCAATGAAAGAACATATTTTTAAAATCAAATGACTGGGGAGTGGAAAATTTACATACCAACTGATGAAAACCGAAAGAATAAATGCTACTTTCTGAGTTTATGAGCGGAAATTTCACAGAATCATGGAATCTTCAGGGCTGGAGCTTGTCTACTCTAACTTCCCTGCTCAAAGCAAGGTCAGTTAGAGCAAATTGCTCAGGGCCATGTGCAGTCAGGTTTCAAATATCTGCAAGGATGAAGACCCTGCAAATTCTCTAAGCAACCTGTTCAAAGGTTTGACCAGCAGAAAGTTTTTTGTTCTGTTTAAGTGGGAATTCTGGTATTTCAGTTTGTGCCAATTGCCTGTGGTCCTGTCACTGAGCTCCACTGAGAAAGGTCTGGTTCCGTCTCCTTAATCCCTGTCCTAAGGTATTTGTACACATTGACAAGACCCACTCCCCACCCCAAACCTTTTGGCTTTGGGGCTAAACAGTCCCCATTCTCTCAGCACCTGTTATATGAGAGGTGCTCTGGTCTCTTCATCACTTAGTCTTTCCCTTGACTTACTCCAGTATATTCAGGTCTTTCTTGTACTGGTGAGTCCAGAACCAGACACAGCACTCCAGTTGGGCCTAACCAGTGCCAAATAGAGGAGTATAAACACCTCCCTTAACCAGCTGGCCATGTTCTTCCTACTGCATCCCAGGATCCTGTTGGCCTTCTTGCCACAAAGGCTCATTTCTGGCTCACAGCTTGGTGTCTACCAGGACCCCCGTGTCACTCTTTGCAGAGCTGCTTTTCAGCTGCTCAGCCCCAGCCTGTACTGGTGCTTAGTTATTCCCACTGATGTGCATGACGTGGATTTTCACCTGTTGAACTTCATGAGACTCCTGTTGGCCCATGTCTCCAAGCTCTCAAGACACATTTGAATGGCAGCACGGCCATCAGCTTCTGGTGTATCAACTGCTTCTCCAAGTTTTGTACCATCTGCAGAGGGTGTCCCATCATCTGGGTTACTGGCACAGACATGAAACAGCACTGGCCCAGAGTTGACCCCTGCAGTGCAGCACCAACAACTGGTTTCCAGCGGGATTTTTTGCCCCGATCACGACCCTTTGAGCCTGGCAGTTTGCCTGGCCACTTTCCAATTCACATCATTGTCAGCTTACCTAGTCCATATTTCATCAGTTTGTCTTTGCCAATGTTAAGGGAGGCACTGATGAAAGTCTTGCTAAAGATAAACTTTCAATGCTTTCTCCTCATACACTGAGTCAGTAGTTTTGTTGCAGAAGGCTATCAGGCTGCTCAGGCATGATTTTCCCTTTGTAAACGCACAGCAACTCCTCTAAAGAACCTTCCTGTCCTTAATGTGTTTGGAAGTGGTTTAGAGGATTATTTGCTCCATCATCTTCCCACGGATCAAGGTGAAGATAAATGACCTATAATTTCCTGGACACCTGTGCTTGTCCTTCTTGAAAATAGGAGTGACATTTGCTTTCTTCTGTTTCTCAGGACTCTTCCAGTTGCTTTTACCTTTTTAAAGATAATAAAAATCAGGCTTAAAGTGTCACTGGCCAACTCCCTCAGCACTTGTGTGTGCATCCTATCATGTCCCATGGACCTGTGTATGTCTGGTTGTTTTGATATGTGGCTTTTGCAGGATAAGGTAGATAAGGTTTGGAAGGGATGTGGAGCATATTGTTTCTCTGCATTGTGCTGGTTTTTAACTAAATTTTGCCTGCCTAAGAATGTGTATTGTAGTTACAATGTAATTCAAGAATAAATTAATGAAATGTCCTCTAAGGAGAAAAGAAGTCATCAAGAGCAGAAGTCACTATTTATGTGACTGTTGTCACTTTGAATTACATTTTCAAGTATTCAGCTCTGAAAAGATACAATCTAGTATTGTTCCTTTTTTTTTAATCTCCAAGCATTAACGAATCTACTTTTAGAAGGGTAATCCTTTCTGAAAAATACAAATCCTAAGCCCTCCTACCTTGAATCATGTACAGAAAATTTATTAAACTGTTTATAAATTGAAGTGAATGTATACATGTATAAAAAATAAATCAATGTATCAGTTTACAGGGATATATATCTGCACATCTGTATCCAGATGTACACTGTTACCAACTCTCAAAACATTCTCATGGTGTTTTCCTTAAAGGCTCAGCTTCCAGAGTCATGTAATTACAGGGGCCTTTATTTGAATTTTAAATAAAAGTTAGTCTCACCTGACATATTGAAAGATTCCAATGCAATATAAACAATGCTTGAAACAAATGAGGATTTCAATGCCTAAATGAGAGGCAAGGACCTAAGTCCTTTGTAAGTTTTATCAAAAGACAAAACAAAACCATCTAACTTTTGATTTCATTTATTTTAAGCCAATGCCTCAATTTTTCGAAGCTTCCTCACCATTTTTATCAATAACTGCATTGTGATAGGGATATTAAAAACCACAGCAGAGGTGGGAACATGTTTGAAATGTCTCAAATTCTTGCTCTAATCACTACAAGCCTATCTGAATTGAAGGCTGTGGCATGGAGGGAGGCCAGGGAGAGCAAAATCTGCTTGATGGGCCAATGGTAATTCCAACAAGAAAAGCCAAACATAGAGTAACTCAGTCAGGAGAAGGCACGTTTCTCTGGCCCTCAGGATTTTTCAATCCACATGGTGCTTTCTGGATACTTACAAGGCTAAACTAATGCCAATGAAAGAGTCTTGGTATGAAACTGGAGCCCCTGAACAGCTCCTGCATAGGGACCAACCTCCTCTCTGTCAGATTCAAACAGCAGATGGAGTCCCTCAGGCTCAGATGAGTGTATTTGACAGCAATAGTTATACCATATTAAATTAAATTTATCTCTAAATCTTTGCTCTATGTAAGCATTAATCCTCATGAATGAATGTAAAATATATAATCACTTGAGGAAAAAGTCTATCTGGGATTAAACTGAACAGTTAGGCTTAACTCAGATAGGCTACAGTATGTATCCTGGTTGACACAGGATGATTTCTGGAGCAGTTCCTTAGGGCTCTGACACCTGAGTTAACCGGCATGAGCCAAGAGACAGTGAACAGGGAAAGCACCTCTTCTTGCTCACAGAAAATCGTGTCTGCACAAAAGTAACACAATATTACTGATAGCTTGTATAGTCTTGTGCAGGGAAATAATTTCTTCTGAGGTGAAGATATCTAATCTTGGCCTCTGTGCTGAGACGTAAAAATGCAAGGAAAACTTCCTTTAGTGATACTATCACACAGCGCTGTGTACAGAAAAAAACATCAACCAGACCTTTCTCCTGTGGGAGGGCAGGACAGTAACTATTCTGAGAAGGAAGGTGTAGGGTATAGTAAGAGAGAAATTTGGACAGGGTAGAGAATTAGAATAGAATAGAGAACAAGTTGGCAGTAATGGCAGAAGTGATCATGATGTGACCAGAAGCTTGGCTGAAGCCACCGACCCGTATCAGTTATGCCATCTGGCATGTGACAAATTCATTTCAGTCATCACTGGCTTGGGCTGCTTTAAAGTGAGAGATGGAGCAGTAAAGGGCTCTGTGGCTCATTGCTAGTACTGTGTTTCCAACAGAATAGCCAGTTTGTGATGTTGATATTTGTTCTTTCTTTCCCCAATTTAGAATAATTAAGACTTCAGGAAAACAAAACGTCGTTAAGAAATACAGTGGTTATTTGATTGTACTTACAAAACTGTAATTTTCCTCTTATTCTGATAATTACATCAACTCAGTCTGTGGATGTTTGCTTTATTATTACATTTGTCAGTATCTGTCACTGTAAAAATCTCTGATAAATGCCCTCAATCTCTCTTCTAGAGTAATGTCATTAGCCTCTAAGTGAACAAAATACTTAATTTGTTGCCATAGCAGTGGAGTTTGAGAAATACATGGTGACCTGCATAATGAATTAGCACAAATTTGATAAGCATGTACTAGGACTATTATAAAATCAGAGATTGGATACACTGCTCTAAGAGGCACAGTCTTTGTGACAGCTACCATGCCAATTTTGTGAAAATCAGCACCACCCTGGCTGAATTTTATCTCCCCTGCAAAAGGCTGGGTTTTTTCTTACCTTTAATATCAGATTTGTGCAGAATTGACTATGCCACCTACCTACCTGGCTAAAATAAAAGCACATTGTAGTGGCAGTAATGCTTTAGGAATCAGAATGACAAGTATCAAAATACTGCCTTCTTAAACCTATCACAGCATCACGGCCCAAAGGCAAAGAAATTAACAGAGAAATCAAGAAAAGCAGGTATCTACTTTGCTTTAGTATTTCTACACTCAAGTAAAAACATTTGTAAAATGTCTCTGCTGGGCAAAAACAGTTACAGAGAGCAAAAGAAGGTGTGAGACTTTCCACAAGGAAGTGAGAAGGCATATGATAATGCTGCTGAGGTCCTTGGTGTTTTACCACATCTGTACCATGTTAGTGACCCATGGCAGGATCAACATCTTGGCTCAGTAACAATTAAAACTGACTGACCTTGCTCCTGCATTTGAAGACTGCCTCCTTAGGAGCCAGTGAGCTGTATAGTCTCTCCTGCAAATTGGTTTGCTCCACATAGGAATCCAGGAGCTACCTAAGATGAAATGAAGGGTGGACTATCAGAGACTGGAACCTTGGAAACAGAAAGTGCACAAAATTGATGGAACTGGGACACTCCTAACATAGCCTGTAGGAAAGCTGCTGCACTTTACATGGGAATGTATTTTTCTCATCTGCAGATCCTTACAAATTGTCCTATCTATTGCAAATTCAGGCCTACTGACAATTGCATAGTATTCCCCAACTGCTTTTTGCAGACCCAGAGTGCCTCTCAATTTAAGTGTAAGCCCATCTAGAGTATCCATTCTTAAGAAGAGGCAACAGAGTGGCTGAAAGACACTTCTGCTTACTCAGAACTATGAGTATTTTAGCTTAATTGTACACTGCAGCACATAACTATAATCACAAAGCATGTAAATATTACAAAGTTTAGTTCAATACAAGATCTTCTGTCTTATCTGGAATGGCTGCTACTTGTGTTCCCATGGAAGAACAGGCTTCAGCCACTTACCCTTAGGAATATATATGTTACCTGTGCTACTACGTACAGTCAGCTTAAAGCCAGCTTTGATCCATCAGCAAGAAATGCAAAACATTGATGTAGATATCCCATGAGAAGAATGGCAGGGAACCATCCTCCAACTCTCTGTTTCCACCTCCTGCCACCCTGCTTCCTTATCTTAGGCAAGCATTTCATGTTTGGGGCTCCCCATCTATAGAGTTACAGGAGGGAGTCTCTTGCCTTTCTTTGCAAGAGACTCCACTGATGCCCTCACTCGGGGAGCCCCGAGTGGTACCAGTCAGGCTGCAGGTAGGGTCATTGCTGCTGAAATGAAACACCCACCATCCATTTTGACCAAACACCTTGGGGAGCTCTAGGAAGCCTGAGGAAAATACAGCTGTTGGAGCTAGAGCCCTGGGCACTACTGGCTGCATTTATCAGCCCAGTTCTGGCTGAACTGTGGCTGGTCTAGACTAATAAATAAACACCCTTGCTCTTAGTGAAGTCTATAAGATCACTCATACCACACAAACAGCAATAAAGGTGCCTGCAATGACCTGGCTTCTCTCCTTTTCATATTGGTTTTCTATGTGCCACATTCCCCAGAGCTTCCAGTCTCAGGGTTAAAGATCCATTTGCAATCAGTAAAGAGGGCTACATGAAGACTGAAGCATTTTAAAATGCCTGTAAAATGTAATCAATAGTACTTCTAGGAAAAAAAATGCTTGAAGTGGACTGGAAAGCTGAAAAAAAAGTATTTGCAAAAAACACTTGAATTTTAAGTAGCTCTTCAGGTAAGTAGTTTTTAAAAATTATCACTGCTTCAATATAAACATCACTATATCTGTAGTCCCAGATATTAAACACCAAGTGACTTTTTTACCACATTTCATCCAACGCAATTCTCAGTGCTTCACTCACATCCCCCGAGTATGTATTATAACCAGGCAATCTTATTACTCATTGCCATAATTTAAGAGGACAAGTACAACAACTGAAATGTAATACATTACTGATTTATTTAAGCATTACTAGGTGAGAGAAGGATGATGAAATCAGATACAGGACAAGTAGATACACTGAAATGTTCAAACCTGATTTTTACAACAAATTCTACAAAATAGCCTTATGATTCCAAAGGAGGCACTCACAGTGTGCAGGAACAAAGCTTCAGATTGCTTGTTCAAATGCCTTTCAGTTACTGGCATTGTTTTTCCTCTGGATACCAGGACTGCAGGCACATATCCAACACTCATTCAAATCTGTGGGAAACTTTCCACATACACAACTGGGCTTTCACATCAGACTATTCAGCTAAGGGACAAAGCTATCATTTCTTGGAAAAAAATAAACAAGTATGACTTTCTTTAAACACTCAGGATAAATGTCTCCACTCTCACTCTGAAAACCTCAGTCATGGTTACAAGGCTGAAGGGAACTCACGACAATTTATTTGTAAATCATACTTGAGAAGTACAGCAAGATTATATATACATTTTCACACATTCACAGCCCTACTTTCAGAATCTGTTTTGATATTAGATATTACAAATGACTTAATGGAATTATAAATTATATTCTGCTAATACTTAAGCATCACAACTAATCCTTAAACATCACAAAAGCTTCATATTCTGGGCTTTTTTTGCAAGACAGACATGAAATCATTAGAAGACATTCCTTTATTACACATTACATGGCATAACATATTATTTATTATACTTTTCTCAAATTTAGTCTAGACTTCAAAGTATTTATCATATTAATTGCAAATAGCAATCACGCAAAAATCTCTCAAAGGTCAAAAATCTTAATCTAAAAATTGAAAATAAAGTGAAGTGTCTGACAATCATGGCCAGCAGAAAACCATTTATTCTGATGGAAGAGCAAATTGGGTGGGGGAAGACACCAAAAGAACACATGTAAAGATTAAAGAGAAACCCTCAAGAAAATAATCTTAAATTCTCAGAGTTTTAGTCTGAGATGACTATAAATTCTTTTTCTGTATTTTTTTTCCCATTTATTTACTTCAAAGTTTTGATGGTACCTGTATGAGCTGGTGCAGACAGAATGCAGGAACAATGAAAAAATCATGGATGAAGCACAAAGAGTAAACTCATTTTTGTTACCTCACCAGCCAGGGATCACCAAAGCAGCAGACAGGAAAGGCACACAAGTGGGAACATAGGCAGTGCAAAGCTTGGTCCATGGTGGAGGATCAGCAAACCTGCTATTTTTTCCTGCATTTCAGAGATTCACAAAAGTATAATTTACCACTGTGCTTTAATCTTGCTCACAGCAGGGCAGGATTCTCAAGCATATTTGATAGGATGCCTCTAAGGCTACCACGGGCCCATGTTTCCTAGACACTGATGTTCTACTTGTCTAAAACACAAGGTCAAACAATAATTAGTATGATATATGTGTTTTTCTACAGCCAAACTGCAAGTCACTTGAGCGTGTTTACAGCCCTCCTCATCAATCTTCCATTTCTCACAGTACCTGATGACAGATTCAAACTGGCCCAATGCAGCAGACGATGGCAGACTCGACCTGACACTATTTTGTATCGTTACACCATTGTATCTCTGGGTCCAATTCTACAGGATCTGCAAAAGCTTTCTGGGACCTGGCCCATGGGATGGGTGATAGTGTGTGAACTGGGACTTTCCAAGAGAGTCCAAGTTGGGAGTATTATACTTTATTGCAGCTGTCAGATCTTACTTCTGAAGGGATTTTTTTCTATTTCTTTTTATAGCTTGAAAGGTGGCACAGAACGCATCCAGCTGGTCCAAGAACCGCCAGTGAAAATGCTGCGAATCCAATGATTGTCTCCTGAATTAAAGAAAATAAGGTTAAACATAGCTAAACAAATTGAAACGCTCTCAGAATAAGCTGTCTATTGCCAAGCAAATTATGTGGTATTATTGAACTTCTGCAGCTATAATTCCAGAGATGTGACAAATTCTAAAGGAAAAATAATCCACAGAGGATTATTTTACATGTTTGAACTAGAAGCACTAGCAAGCTACGCAGTCAGAAAGAAAAGTATCTTAGTCCATTCCATGCATCACCATGCTTATACAAGACAAATTTAAAAGAATACAAGACACACTAAAAGACATTGGCAACTGTCTTATTTTCCTACAGATTCAGTATATTTTGTGCCTATTTCGTGAGCTTTTTATAAATAAAATCTTTATAGAAACAGTATTATTTGCTTAATAGCTACAGTACCACAGCTAATAACTATTCAGATAAAAGAGCTCTGGGTTTTTACTAACACTGGGAGTTGATACAATAGGGCAGAGAGTTGCTGCTTAATTTAGTTAAATAAATTTAATTGGTCTTCTATAATCACATACTGGAATACTTGTGCTGGGGACTATAATCAAAGCTTGTAAAAGGCACCCCACAGAAATGGATTTTGTGACATGTCTCTGTAGGATGCTGCAACATTCCCTTCCTCTCAGGCACAAATTTCCCTTCTAGGAAGTAGGAGGAAACAAACTTCTTTGAGCAGTTCCTGGGGGGAGCTGGCTTCTAGTTAGGATGAAGAAAACAAATATTTTCTATATGAAAAAGAACAGCAAGAGAAAGCTCTTCCAAGAAGATGGACTTGCATGAGAAAAACAAAGTGAAGGCTCAAAGAGAACTCACCAGCAGTCCCACTTTGTCCTCAGGTGGGGAGCTGTGTATCCAGCGGCTGCTCCAGCCGGCAGACCTGAAGCAGAGGAGTCGGGATCCACAATGCACTATAGGGCCCATTATTTTAGCCCAGTGAGGAGAGAGCACAGCTGGGATATCCTGACCAACAAGCGACTACTGCTACCACGAATTTTTCAGTCCTTTGTTATTTTCTATTGCTCAAAGCCTATAGAATGCTGAATTCTCTTCAATGAAGATTGCTTGACAGTCAGGTCCCTTCGTTTTTAAGCTGGGTGCAAGAAGCACCAGCACCTTTCCTCGGGTCATCAGCAGCAGGAGCGTGTGTTTGTGCCTGCTGGCTGGGAGAGGAGCACCAGGGGATGTTGCAGCCACCTCCCACGGGCTCATTGAGTTATGCTACTGAGCCCAGGGCATGGGAGGAGTCTGTCTCTGCTGCTGATGCTGTGAGCAAAATGGAGAAAGCTGTCTGTCCTCCCATCTACCAGAACGTAAAAAGTCTTTTTTCCCTATATTTATATGCATATATCTCTCCACACAAATTGCTTGCACCCCAATTACTCATGTTCTGGAACTCCTGTTTGCAGTTCACTTACTACCTGCATTCAAGAAACTGACCCATAAAAGGCCAGTACCTTGAATAAAATACTTCCGTGCTCCCACTGCAGAGAATGCTCCTTCCTGCACATCCTACCCAAAACATCATTAATGCAGGTGTACTGTGAGGCTTCCCTGCTGGGAGAGCAGCCGTCCACAGCAGGGAAATGTCAAGTCACCTGCCTGGGTTCAGCATCAAAGCAAAATGTGTGACAGGGTAACAGACAAAGGCAGAAAAATGTTATCAGCATTTCTGGTAGGAGATTATTTCAGGACAGAAGTAGCTGGGCAGGCACAGAGATGCACGTCTACTCCTCTGCATGCAGAACTGGATGGATGCTGGGGAGCTACAGTGCCGTGGCACTAAGCCCAAGCTTAGGAGCTATTAGCCCAGGAACCAGCACCGTGCTAATTAAGCAACTCACCTTGCAAACTGGGGCTGGTTTATAGCTAGTCAGCTTTCAGCCATAGCAATCAGACACCCAACACTCTGTGCATACCTGTTTAAAATGTGTTACTTGTGCACTCAGAGGTGGAGACGCAGGGAAGTAAATAATCCTCCCCTCAGCTATGGACTGTGCCATTTCCAGTATGGACATTTTTGAGAGATTAATTCTGTGCTCATTACATGCAGACATGAAGATTTTTACTCAACTGCAGTAAACAGGCAATTTATTAGATTCCCTACTCATTTCTAAATACATTTTATTAACTTTTGCTGTGCTTTCTCCTGCCTTTAATTATCAAATCCTGAATCAGATAGCTATAGCATACTTCTCTAGGCTTCTCGTTAAGAGTACACCCTTGTGCTCATTTTCAAGACAGCCTGCAACAAACTGATGGTGGGCAGAGCCTCAGCCTGAGGGTTTTTGACAATGTGCAGAATATGTTAGCAAGGTATGAATAGCAAAGAGTTAGAAGTCTACACGAACAAGTGGAGATCAGTGGTTAAACAGACATATCTGGCAGGTTATTTGCCAGAGCTGTGGTTTTGTTATCTTGGTAAATTTAATTACTCAGT
Organism: Monarcha castaneiventris obscurior; assembly: GCA_026261815.1. Lineage (NCBI taxonomy): Eukaryota > Metazoa > Chordata > Aves > Passeriformes > Monarchidae > Monarcha > Monarcha castaneiventris. The sequence goes on from JAMPIT010000894.1 coordinate 15,572,204, forward strand.
TTTACGGAGGATGAGACAAAGTTTTTTTTTCCCCTGTAAATTCTCCCCAAACACTAAATATCCTACCTGTCTGTAACAAATACAGAATTTATTCAGAAACAAATATGTCTGAGAGATGTGTCTAAATTAACTAGAAAGCAAAAGACTGACTTGCATTCATCAGTTGAGGCAATAGCAGTTAAGCACACAGTGGATAACCCTAAGCACCCAAACTTCCTGAGACAGACCCTCTAACAGCAAGAGATTGTCCTAGATATATGATATTTTAAAATAATAGGGTTTGAGTTCTACTGCTTGTTTTCAGGTATTTGCTTTTGTGTTTCATGCTCTCTACATTAACTTTCTTTTTCTCTACAGTTGTGAGGATTGGAAACTTCATAAATTTTTACTGAGATTCTCCTTTCTATCTCCTGCTCAGACTGCACTAGCATTAATTCCTGTATTAAAATGAAATCTAACACTGTCCTACAATAGCCACAGTGCCTCTCATTAATCTTGCCGTACTTGGCACTTATTTTTCAGCTTTCTGAACATTCACTGGAAAATGAGATATATTCTTATTTTTCTATCAAATCTTCCATGGAGATGAAAGGGTTAAAAAGGAAGATTGGTGAGGAGAGAGGAAAATAAGTTGCTTTTAGAATTGTTTTCACTCCAAGACCAACCTTGCACCTGGGAGATATTTCTCTCAGTGTGAGAAAATTCATGTATTTATGTTCACTTTGGGTTGTTTTCTGTCTGCTAAAGAAGAGCTTTCTCACCCAGATAACAAAGTGTTGTTAACAAACATACCAGCATTCCTCAGACAGGCTGGGGGCCTTTTCATAAGGGGGAAGAGAGATAAGAAGTTTGGAGATTGTAAAACACAGCCTGGGGAAGATTTGTGCATGACCAATACCCCTTTTTTTCTGGAACACAGGACTCAAGCCTAGCCACATTTTGCCCCTGCTAAAATGAGCTTAGCAGCATATGTGTCTCCGTTTGTTTGTGGAATCCTCCAGCCAGTGAGATGATGGAATAAATCTACTTTTTGCACTTCAGCTGTGTGTTGTGGTCATCTTGGTGTTAGCTGCATGTATGTGGTTCATGCACCTTTCACTAACTGAGCTGTAAATCCAAACCATTCCTCCCCATTACCACAGTCCTCAGCTCAGAACAGTGCTGCACCCTGGCACTGACAGCCAGACCATGTATTTTCACTTACCAGTGAACAATATTTGTCAAAGTGTCCCCCAAAAGGTTCAGCTGCTCTTGGTTCAGCATTGGCCCTTTTGTTCCTCACTCAGTCTGTCTCATTCAGTGCCTGGGGATGCTCAGCCTGCTCCAGCCTCCTCTGCACTCACATTGCCAACCCTCCAGACAGTACTTATACACCACTTGTCAACACTGGGAGTTTCCTCACATTAAGTTTAGATTTGAAAAGCCTTTTGCTGTTCCTAGGTTTGTTATTGGTCCCTTCAGAATGGCAGAAGGACTTCAAAGCTCTCCTGGCACAGCTTATCCAGCAGCTTTCTTCTTCTTGGCTTCCATAAAAATACATTCTGTATTTCTCCCAACATACCTGATCCCATGGGGTAGTTCTTTGCTCGTTCGTTCCTTCAGAGCCCTGCTTTTAAGAGTATTTGCTCTTTAGACTGCAATCACTGGAATAATTTGATTTTGAATTGCTGGGGTCCCTCGTTCATTAGCTAGGTATCATTTCCTTGCACCTCAGCTGAGAGGGCAGGTTCTAGGGCAGGTTCTCTGGCCACTGGTGCAGTGATACAGGTAATAACATTCCCATTAATACCAGAGCAAAGCACTTTCAATTAACGTACAGAGGCAGCACTGACTCCCTGATTTTGTAGCTCATTTTCTCCCTCATCTACTCCTGGGGGAAGATTGTAGGTAACAGTGTAAAGCTGTTTCAGCAGTTTGATTTCTGCTACTTGTGAGGCTACTCGTTCACTTTATTTCAAAAGGTGAGTCCAGTGTGCAGAAAGTTAATGCTGGATCATATTTTTCATGGTCCTTGGTTTCAGAATAGCATCTGAGGGAACCAAGCCTGCTGCACAGAGAATTGTTAACCCTCCCTGGACATAAACACTGAAATCCTTATTTTAAAGAGAATAGAACATAGAGAATTAAACACATGTTGAAACTTCTCTGAAAATTATCACTCATTATCACTAATCTTCAAATCTACAGTCCTGATAAAATTACTCCAATGACATTATTGGTGAGAGTATTTTTAATGCTTGGGGGTTTTGTGGGTTTTTTTTCGTGGACTATCTATAAAAATACTCCCACAAATAAATCTCTTGATGTTATCCTTGAAAGATTATTTGTGACTGTCTTTGCTTTTTCGCAGAAGAAAACATTTCAGTAGGAATGAACAAGTTTCTGAACTATCACTGCCACAAAAGATGAAAGATGCATCAAGATACAGAGGAATTCAAAACAAGAATTTTACAGCAATATAAATTTAGGACAATTGCAGTCATAGAGCTATTTAACCTGCAGAACTATGGTGAAATGTAAGTATCTAATTTAAAAATGAAGTAACCATAGTTAACTTGATTTTTTTTAATGGCAGGGCTTATTTTCTTTTAATGAGAAATTTTTAACATGGCAACTTGACTCCATAAGCTTCATATTTGGAAGAAAATAAATCTTATTTCTACTACTTGGAGGGATTTTTAAAAACTGCCTTCAATAAAATTAAATACATTTGATATTTATAATTGTGCCTGATATCAGTAATATTTTTTCATAAATTTCAGGTCAATAATAATTATAGTAGAATACAGAGAATTTGGTGGTGATTCTACTGTGAGCTGCTTCTTTAGATACAGAACAACACACTTTGCCATAGACACAATCTAGATGTGTTATAAAATAAATTTATTACCTTTTCTTTCTGAACCTTAGTGGAACACCTGTTTAAGCTGCACTGGAAGAAAAGGCTGAAAGCGGGGTTTTTTTAATGCAACAAAGGGACTCTGCCAAAGTGAATCCACCCCCCAGACAGGGTAACCTGAGCGTCCCCGAGCCGCGAGCGGGGCGTTTTTGTCTCTCCAGGGCACACACTGCCACCTGGGGACGGCAGAGCTCAGCCCCGCCCCCATTTCGAAGAGGAAAAGCTCATTTCCTTGAGTGAGGTTTCTCCTGAATTTCTAGAATGTATCACAGAGAAGAACCAAATGCTGGAATCAGATGCTGCGTGTTAATAATCCGGAATACATATTGCTCAAGAGCATTGCCCAAGCAGGCTTAATAACACTGAAGTCATTACTGTGTTTTGAATAAACAAACCATTTACAAGCTAATTATAGGTAGCATTTTGGCTTGAGCATTTACTGAGTATTTGATATTTTACAGGTTGTTTCTGAGCAGAAGAAAAATTGAAAGCAGGAATTTCTTTATCATAATCCTTCTTCTAAGAAAAACAGATTATTAATTCTTGTGTCCTTGAACACGGACGTAACAGACTTCTTGTTCATAATTCTACAGCTGTTTTGATTCTAAAGAAAAAAAAAATATTAATAGTGTCCTTTCAGCTCCTATCTCCAGTGAATTCATCCCCCAGACTTTATTGAGGTGTCTAAGTTAAGAGCGTGGACACCATAAATTCCTTCTATCATAATTTCTGATTTCTTCAATTGTATAGATCCTCCCTTTCTACCAATGTGCACCTAAAATCTGAATCTACCGTGCAGACTGCCCTCTTCTTCTACTGACTTTAAGAGTGGCTGTGGTCCTAACAAAGGCATCTTGGTTAAGCAGGGATGAATGGATGCCTGACTGCTCCCTGGCACAGAAAATCAAACAAGGTTTTCACAATGGTGTAAGCTCTCTGCATGGATCTATCAATATCCATACTAATCAATGAGAATGGGTATTTCTAAACACTTACGAATTTCCTGGAAAGAATGGCTGGGACATCATATTATGGCAAGTATTGCTTCAACATTTAATAAGCCTGCTCTGCATAGAGCACATAAAAAAGAAGAAAGTATGTTCTTGAATTTATCATGTATTACCCTAAGTACAATAGACAGAATATCACTGACATAAGAAAACAATGGATCTAAGTGCAAAGACATATAAATACTGAGGAGGAATACGAGCAAAGAGGAAAGGAGAGAGAGGGGAGAGTGAGGAAAGTTGTGAGGGACCTTGAGATCAGAACCTGCTTCTTCAGTTCCTATTCTCAAATCCATTTAACTTTAGAAATATCAGTATTGGCAAATGGAGAAGTCAATCTCTATTGGTGTCTCTCAGAGGTCGCTGTTAGAGGTTCCACTTAGGCACTGAGGTGCTGCAGAAATTGGGAAGCTGCTCTTGCTTTCAGAACCTGATTGCCAATTTGTGTAAGAGTTTAGGATAACTCCACGTCCAGTTGTTAGAAACTCATTCTCCATCCCAAAGTGTATTTACAGCATATAAAGGCTGAAGAGCAATTGGGTTGAGGCTGTACAAGGGGAGAAAGCAGTGAATTATTCAGTTTATCATCATAAAATCTCCTCTTTTGATTTACTGCCTGAACAGACAACATAAGAGATAATGGAGAGAACTTCCTAGGTGAGTAGGTAAAGCCCAATCATATGTTCATGTGCTTTGGTCAAGAGCACACCACTTCGAAAGGGCAACATGCTCCTAAGTTTTGATTAACTGCATTAACAAGGAAAACTACACAATATGGAATTTACTCAACTGAGTTCAGGTTCTCTCCTCCTGAAGTCTAGGTAAGTAATAGCAGTGACACCAGAGGACCCAGAGCAGGTTTGATATGTTATTGCATAAAGCTTATTAAGAAGGGCATCGGGTGGCATTTTGTCATCTACTTCAAGTTCAGTCAGATCAACAATAGCAAAAATAAACGACCAGGAAAAAAAGATTCTGTAACACATGACTACATCGATCTATGTTGGAATCAAGCATATTCAAAAGCAAAACTTTTATTAAACGATGTTAAATTGTCTATTGCTATTTCAATACTGAGCAAGATTTTAATTTAATTTCTTCTGGCTTTTTATCGTGTCTTTATTTGTTTTGAAATCGTAAGGTAATCTTTTGTGCATGCCGTTTTGCTTTGTGCACAGTTTAAACCTCTGACAGCTTTCCATTTTCAAGACCCATTTCACACTGTAGGTGGCACTAATTCATTGTGCAACACCAAGCAGGCTCCGTTACCTACAGCAGGTTGGGTGTACAACGACTTTGCTCTGGTTTTGTTCTCCTGAAGGATAAGATTTTTATCCACTTAAATAAGTAGTATGAAAGATAACTTAAAACTTGCTTGAAACCTGGGACAAAAGATATGCTCTGCTGTGCTTTTGGCTGATGTATTCAGCATACAACATTTTTGTTCTGTAAACTCAAACAACAGTCAATGGTGTAAGAGCTGAAATTACAGGGATTACTTAACATGACTACGCTAAGATTTCTCCCACAATTCTGGCACAGCGAAATGTAGAATGAAAGCTGAAAGTCGGAGCCTCTGAACAGTCCAGTGCTGTATGACTGGCTGTTTCTGGGTGTGCTGGGGGGGTGACAGGCAGTCTGACCCACCAGACACTGAAAGGGGTTTCCTGGGAAGTGCAAGGACAATAAGGAGGATGCTGCTTTCTGCTTCAGATTCTGTTTCACATTCAGTACAAAGCAACTGCATTGAGAAAACCTGAGCATTTTGCAGGGTATTCCGACAGGTATTTCTCTGTCTGGTAAAGACCCAAACTGGCTGCTGCCCTTACTTGCAATCACAAAAATAATCAATATATTGCTAACACTGGTAGAAGCAATGAAATGCTGAATTCCTCTGAAAGCTATTTGACTTTCCTAAAGGGCCTTTATGACAATTTGAATATTTATCCTACATTCACCAGTCAGTGATAGTGCTTTTATCAATTTTAGTGGAACAATATCAGTTTTTCCTTAAGACATCAAAATTTCAGTACTTTACCTTGAACAGTGTTTCAGTGTTTAGCTTTTCTCTTCTGTTTAAATGTAGATGAGACTCTTTTTTTTGTTTTTTTGGTTGGGTTTTTTGTTTGTTTTTTTTTTTTTTTTTTTTTTTTGTAGAGAGCAGTAAGAGAGCTAAGTACTATTTATATTTTCCCCTTGGAACCTGATGAATAAGCAAATCATAGTTGGGAGTCCCAGCTGGTATAAACTGGCACTGTACAACTGAGGACAGTGGCATTGAGCCAATGCAGACAGAGGGGGGAGACAACCCATGGTATGATTGTCCAACACACTGGATTTTGGACAAGACAATAAAAAATTTAACACAATAGCAGATTGTTATCAGCTGGAGGCTTGCAAAAGCAAGCCAGTCAGTACCCCCATTCATCCAATTTGCATAAATGTACTGTGCCTACTTTAACAATCACCAGAGGTATTGTATCTTTTTTCATCAGGTGTCAAGAACACATCTCTTTTGGCTTTTTCTTCTGTTTTGGATAGACATCATAAAGTAATTGCCATGTTCAGCTCTGGAGGATACTGTAATCCTGGGTTCAGTCCAGATCCAAGTCATCTGTTTCTGTCAGTGGTCTTTGACATTTTTGTCTTCTGCCTGCAACACTCATTTTACCTCCAAAGTTTCCTTGCAGAGAATTACAGACTGAAAAGTGAATACTACCTGTAGGAATCTAAGGGGACATCTCCGGTGTGCAGCAAAGAAATGCCTAACACCTTGCTAAATAGCTGTACTACTCTTGGAATTAGGTTAATATCCCCAGGCAGTGATGTAACAGCTTGGCTGCATTAGTTCCATTGCTCCAAGAAAAGACTTGCTCACCGTGCCTAATCCTGGGCTGGTGTCTCCAGAGCACAGGTGTAATTCAGCAGGGGATGGACTGCCAGTGGATGTTATGCCACAAGGCTGGATGCTGTCCATATGGCAGCAGAAAAACTACTGTAGGAGCTATGCTAGAGTCTAAACAGGTCAAATAAAACAACTCTTTAGAAAGTGAAGTAGGAGGAGAATCAGATAGCAAGGGGAAAAATTATCAGGATCTGACACTAATTCAATTTTTCTTCCAATATCATGAAAGGAATTGGACTCACTGTTCCAAGCAAGCCTCAGAGGCCTATCTTTACCCTAGAACACCACTTTCACGGCCAGATTACGCTCTGACATCCTCAGACAGCTGCAAAGGTCTACAGAAGCAGAACTGGTCTTACCAAGGTAATACCTTCTGGCACATTAGGCTCCTTTATTTTGAAAGGGCAGAGCTTGGGCCAAAAATAAACATACATGTGGTGGGAAAAGTGGTGAGTAATGAGGTGAACACTATATGCAGCACAGCAAACAGTAGCAGCTTATCATTGCTTATAAGATTCATAGCAGAAATTAATTTTAAGGAGGGATTTGAAAAAACCCTTCACACAGATCTCCTCCCATGTACATGGGATGGCCTGAGGCAGAGGATGAAAGTGCTTGGGAGAAAACGAAGATCACTCTGCAGTGAATGTTAACTTCAAAGGTAAAAAGGGAGGCAGAGTCAAAATCTTGAAACGTAAGCAAAACCAGGCTTTCAGCACATTATTAATTTAAATCACTGTGATGTGCTATCAATTTCAGTTTACTGCATTCAGGGCTCACTTCATCTGCTAGGATCTGCACCTACACTCTGCATCCAAAAACTCTTGAATCATCAGTCAGCATAGAACTACATCTGACACAGCTTAAACCTACTTCAATTTAAAAGGGGCTTCCAAAGCAATCATCTCATTCAGGAAATTGCTCTAACTCCTCCTGTTAGCTCAAATGCTTTTCATGGGATATATGAGTACTACCCATTCCATATATATTGTGGGCTGGTACAGCAAATTCTAATCCTTGGCTGTGATGTTTTAGGGATACAGTCCCTCATCTCCAGCAGTTGTCCCATGAATACAATAGGATCCCACTATGTTCACACAGGACTTCCTCATCTTACCTTCATATTTTGAAGACTCATCAGAATCTTAGTGTCAGTATTTGTGTGATTTTCCATGCACTTTTTCTCTCCTAATAAGACACTGCTAACACTCTTAATGTCATCTCAGATCTCACAATAGGAGACATAGGTTTTCATTAACTGTTACTTCTTAACTAAAACCTGTCAATAACATTTCATTTATCTCTGAAACGCTTTGTGGCTTGATGTGGAATTGCAAATTCCCCTGGCACCATCAGCACTACTACCGTCAGGAAGCAAAACAGATCAGTCCCACCTGTGGAACAGTCAACACTGTTGTCTTATGCACCTCTCAGTCTGAAAAGGCAAAATATCTTCAGTCAATGCTTCATAACTTCTTTCTTTCCAGGACTTGGGTCTTCATGCATAGCGTGAGAAAACCTCAGGACAAGAGCTTCTAATTAACTTACTTTGCTTCTCAAACCCTTTATTAAGGTCAGAAAGGGAAGCTGGCAAGCTGAAGCAGTCTATAGCAGCATCAGCAGCTGGGGGTAAATATGCCACTCTTCCAAGAAGGCACTCCTTTTGAAGTCAAGGAGCCAGGGTCCAGGCAGCAAACAACGATTTAGCACAGAAGATGAAAGAAGGAAAGCCACATTCTCCAAAGGAACACAACCTCCATGGAGGAGACAAAAAGTGGCATCATCCTTTCCTGAAGCGGGCAGGCCCCCACAGTACTCTGTACTGCCGTTCCAAGAACCATGCACTCAAACTCCTGGAACAAGATGAGGAACCCCCCCAGTTTAGTGCTTATTTCCTCATGCTCTCCATCCACATGAGTGCCATGGATACTGCTAGAAGAGAGACTGAAGGGATGGGTAGTAACTGCAAGGTGCAAAGAGCAAGGGTAAGGCAGCAGGGGAATCACCTTGAACTCTTTTTTATTCTTCCAGTTGTGATTTAAGGGCAAGACAGTGAGAAAGACATCTTGAAAAAGAGCATTTGTCTGCATAAATGGTAGCAGCAGAAGGGCTTGGGTTCCTTGAAACACTGTTCTACAAATTACTGGATAGATATTCAGTCCACCTTGTCAAGAAGTGGGGGTCGGTGTCTTTGCTTTGTACTCATAAGGGTCATAAGAAGGCCATGAAGGACAGTGAGTCAATTCCCTGAACATCTCAGATATTTGTTTATTAATGCAAGAAACACAGGAGATAAACAAGAAACCTGGGAATCTTAAATACAGTAAACCAGTTACTACTGAAGTCACACAACTGAGAGTGGAATAATCTATGTTCCCATCATATTACTATATGCATAATAATAAAGAAGGAAATGCACAAGGGTGGTGTCACAGAAAAACTAAACAGGACAGATAATGCAGACAAGGTTTTTGAGAGCAGCTAGCAGAATCAGCCAAAGGTACAGATTTGTAAGCCATGGAAATTAGGCATCTGCATATTTATTAAGGAAAAAAAGAAAAAGATGCAGAACACATTGTCCAGAAAACTCTTAGAAGATGTTTGGTGATGTGTTTATCCTGAATAGAGGTGGAAGAGAGCTCACTTTCCATTTGGTTGCAAGCAGTAGAAGGAAACTGGTTGAGAATGTAGAGAAAAGGAAGCTGAGACTAGGAAGTAAGTGTTCCTTACTTTTGTGAAGGGAATAAGGAAGAATAGGAAAATAAAGACCATAAAGTCTGCTTTCTATGAAAATTAGTGAACTCACAGATCTAAGAAAAATATGACCAAGAGGAAAAGAAGTCTCAGAAGATCTGTCCTTCCTTAAAAACCATGAATGACACAGTTGCAGGGTAATACAAAGCGGAGGAATAACAGAAGATGTGTGTAATGAAGCCAAGTTGTCTCAGTCACAATTTATGCAATTCAGCATGAACAAGGAAAAATTTACACAAATAACAAAGGACGGAATATTCTTCACCCAGGATAGCTGGTAGCACAAAATACAAGAAGGTAAAATATTAAGGGAGACATACACAAAAGCATATCTGTGAAGCATTTGAAGGAGTCCCCTACAGCACATGCTACTGGTATAACCTGTACTGCAATCTGGCATCTAGTTTGGGACCTGGACTTCAAGAAAGCTGCGAACTAATCACAAAGACAACAAAGAAGTGTAAGAAGAACAACCAAGAACCACAACATATCCACAGGGAAAAGCTGAAGAAGTTTGAATTATTTAGTCTAAGTACAGAAGCAGGGGAGAAGGTGACTGTCTTCCAGACTTGTACAATAAAAGTAATTGAAAAGACTAAGGGAATAACCTGTTTCCCATGTCTGCTGTTGACAGAACAAAAAGTAGTGAGCTTAAATTGGAGTAAGGAATATTTAGATTTGACACTAGGAAAATTTTGCTGATTGAGAGCAGTCCATTACCATGCTCTGCTCTCTTTAGGGAGCCTAGATCTCCATCATGTTGACTACTTCTTTCAAGGTTGCCTCCCCCTCTGACCACTGGCTACTCTGCCTGTTGCTCTTACTTGGCACTCCAAAAACTTCCAGCATCTGAAGATATTGTTAGCATTTCTCTTTCACTGACAATGATTGATTGCTTCAATTTGTTCCTAGCCCTACCTCTTTCAGAAATCAGACTCACTCAGTCTGATCCAGACACTACTCAGCTTGATAACCGGTTCATCATCCAGGTTTCTTTGTTGAGACATAGAACAAGGAGCAGTAATAACATTACAAGATTTGTCCACTGTTGATTAAACAGCTTCTCAGGAGGATTACCAGTTCAACTTGAGTACAAAGAACCAGGGAAGTGGTCACAGCCCCAAGACTGCCAGAGTTCAGGAAGCATTTGGACAATATTCTCACATGGGGCAATTCTCAGGGCTGTTCTGTGCAGGACCAGGATTTGGGCTTAGATTATCTGTGTGGATCCCTTCCAGCCCAGGATATTTCAGGAAAAATTTCTTCACAGAGAGGGTTGCTAAGCACTGAAATTGGCCACCTAGGAAGGTGATGGAGTCACCATCCCTGGAGGTGTTCAAGAAATGACTGGATGTGTCACTTAGTGCTATGGTCTAGTTGACAGAGCAGAGATCAGTCAAAGGTCAGATTCCATCATCTTAGACATCTTTTCCATCTTTTTTGTCATCTTTTCTTGTCGTCTTTTAAATGGTCCTGTGTGTGATTCTGTGTGTGAATTTCTTCACTGAAATGGACATCCAGCATGGGAAAAGGCTGCCCAGGGCGGTGGTGGAGTCACTATCCCTGGAGGGATTTAAAAGATGTCTAGATGTGGTGCTTAGGAACATGGTTTATTGTGAACTTGGCAATGCTGAGTTAATAGTTGGACTCAATGATCTTAAAGGTCTTTTCCAACCTAATTGATTCTATGATTCTATGAACAGGCTTTATATGCATATCATCAGTCCTTGTACCTCCCACTGATCATCTACTATCATCTTTCTAGCATAAACTTCCCAATCAGTTAGTTATTTTATCCATATGTTAAGTACATAGACAAATTCCAGTCAGTGCTATGAATTCAGCAGATGCTATGTATCTAGGTTCCAGTGGATAACTATTTTTAACACCAGTAGCTGCACTTTATGACATCCAGATCCAACTGGGTCATAGCAGATTCTAAACAGATAGATGATTTATAGGATGACCCTATTCTGGGTATAAATCAGGGATGTACATTTAAAAAAAAATATTGTCCATATGCTGATCTTTGGTCAGCGTGCTGCAGAGCTGGGAAGGCACAGATGGCACGAGGCAGGAAATTTTAGGACGAAAAATGACTGTCTCCTAGCTAAGTGCTCTCCTGGGAATCCAACCTTCCCTCTGCCAAAGAATAAGAGTGTAATAATCAGTTATTACTCAAACTTTTCATAACTTGTGGTTATCTGTCAGCTCTTCATGTTCTGAGTGCTTGATTTGGAATCCTGGTGCCAAGTTTGCAGGAGGGCAGGCCCACAGCTGCAACTGAACGGGACAGGAAATGTGCCCTGAGCACGGCAGGTGCCACAGTGCTGCCCAGTGCCCGTGAGGGCCTGGGGACCCAACTGAGCCCCCACAACAAGCAGCTTCTCCACCTGAATAATTCTGTGCCTCACATTGTAATCTATAGGGTGGATACAGCAACTGCTTTTTGGAAGTTCATTAGTGTTTGTGAAGCACTCAGATGCCACAGAAAGGGCTTCAGGAAATTAGCAGCTCTGTGTTTAGGTTGAAGTTTGCTGCAAAGTAGGCACGGTGTCACACTGAACTGTGAGGAGAGATCAATGTATTGAGTAACTGCTGATTCCAAAACATCTTACATTGTGCACATTGCACACAGAAATGGGGGAGAAAAGCACCGTTTGATAAGTACTGCATGGTAGGAAAAGACCAGCAGTGCAGGTTTACACACTCAAGGCAAGCAATTGTCATCATCAGCAGCAGTTTGGTTTTGGCATCTTTCTCTGTACTGACAAATTACAAAGAGCATTTACCAAGGAATGCAGCTACAGGATGAGTGATTATACCCTCACCAAGACCATCAGTGACACTGTAGCATCAATAACAACAAACAACCCCCTTATGTACAGATAACAACCTCCTTTTAAGGACCCAACTAAAGCATAATCCAAATGAAATTTGGTTTACAATAAGGTAACATTCCTTTTAGGAAAGGCTTTGGTGATCAGACTGAGATATTCCCTGTGAATGTGCAGAAGTTAGCTACATAAAGGTCATGCAGGCAAACCAATTAATTTTGTGTGCTTAAATTTGAGAACTTGATTGTACCTCCCAGTGTAGGTTTGTCTAAACGTAATGACCATGGGCTGCCCAGCATTGTTAGCCCAAGGACTTCACAGGCCATTAATTCTGTAAGGTTTAACCTCCTGGCATAAATCACCACCAATCTTATCTTCACTTCTTAAGGTGCAGGCTTATTCCACAGGCAGACACTTATTTCCAGGCCTCCACATTTAACATGGAGTCTTGTGCCTCTTCTTTCCTTTGTGCTTTTTCATATTAAATATGTTATTAATAAATATGCTATTAATAATCACAAACAGTACACATTTGGAATGAAAATAAAACGAAACAGCTAAAAGTCTAAGAAACGAATCACGGACAAAAAATGAAGCAATGGAAGTGAACTGGTAAGGTTTTTTTTTCAAGGGTATTTTCTCTTCCATAAACTCTGATAAATATCATCCAAAGGGCATTCCAAAGCTTGATCTTCCTAGTGCAAATGAAGGGTAAGTGAACTCCAACAGACATTGGGCTTGGTTCTATTTTTAATAAGTCGTGGCACATAATCAATTTTTCCTACTAACACTCCTGAGCTAGTAGATAAAATGCAATGTATATGTACAGTGATTATCATCAGTAAGTATTTTATAGAAGTCCCTGCAAAAACATGAATAAAGCACTGAATCATTCTGTATGAGCAGAGGTACTGAGAACTGTCGTGCAGCTCAGACAGATTCTCACTCTGCTCTTTGTTCTAAAGAGAAGATGACATTTTACAATATTTAAGGCATATATAAGATTTTACTCATTGGGACATCAAGAGATTATTTTAAATTGATCAAACCAAACATCTCAATCCTGATAAAAATGGAAGATCAATTTATTTCTCAGAATGTGGGGTGAAGATTATAATTAAATGATCAGGGAAGTGATGTGAGTGCACATGCTCTGGGGGTGTTTGTCAGACAGTGTGAATCTCCTATCCTCTCATCTCAGAAAACACATTACCTGCACATAAATGCAATTAGCTTCCATTTCCCACTCCTCCACAGCAAGGTTTGTAACTCAGTGTTTTATAACCTGTCTTCTGCACCAAGATCCCAGGTGGCAGAAGGAGTTAGTCAGCTTATTGTGGTGTGCCTCCCAGCTGTCTAGTCCAGGAGACCACACAATCCTCAAAGACAAGGACAGTGTGCTGCAGTCAAGGGGTGACCTCTATGCTTTAAAAAGTCCTAAGTACAAGAAAACACATGGTAGCCATCCTCACTTCCAACCTGCCAGATGTCTCCCATAAGTTGTTACCCAACACACTGTTTGTCTCTGAGTCATAAGAAAGAAGGTTTATTTTAGCCACTATAAGGATGACTATTGCAGAGCAAGATCTTGGTACTTTAATCTAACCATCCATTTTGACTACATTCCAGTTAATGGTTTTAGAATACTAAAAAAGACCACTAACGAACCAAATATTCAGCCGGCAAGACTTCTTTTCCTTTCTTATTTTCATTACCTATAAGATTATGAGCCAGGTTTGCTGGAGAATTGACTGGACTTTTTCACCTACCTACAGAACTTTGGGAACAAATTCATAACTGGTTCCTGTCACCTGAAAACCAAGCTGGTGTACTATTTCCCTTCAGTCTAAGAGCTCTGTGACCTGAACCTTACTTACTTGACTTCAACTCATTCTTACTTCTATGCTGCTCTCAGCAAGCCACTGCTATAATTGTAACAATATTATAAATAATGAATGACATAGAGCGGCTGGGGTTGTCTCACACTGTTCATATTTAAGAACCTCATCTGCAACAATTTCTTCTAACAGATACATTTAAATTAACAGTTTCATGTGTTTTAAAACTACTGCAGTTTAATTTTCAATAGCTTCTGTCTGTTGGTTGCCTGACTTTGGTGGCTCAGGCAAATGAAGCTTTTCCTGTAGTTGCAGTGTCCACAAGGACCCAAATGAGAAATGCATCACTGAGTTAAAAATACTTTAGCACAGAGGTCATAGACCTAAATCCTTATATGTCCAAGCAAGCAATATGAACATAAATAACACAATTGTACAGAAAAACAGGGTAAAATAAAACTAAGGTGAATACTGTGTATATGGTATTCCGTATCAGGGTTCCTAGCAGCAGGAAATGGAAAGCAGGCTAGGGCAGGCACAAGAAAAGAGACAGAAATAGAAGGTGGGAAGGCTCTAGCAGGCATCAGCTCAAAGAGATTGAGCTCTGCCTGCCAGTCAGTTTTATGAGCTCTCATGACAACAGCAACAAAAGCAACAACAGCTTGCAAAGACAACCCATTTCCACGAAATAGTCCCCCTTGAACAGATACAAACATGACCCTGACAGCATGAACTTCATCGATTAAATTCCAGTGATAACAATTCCCTCATCTCTGGTACTGCGCAGACATGGAAGTCAAAGGTTGTGATGCTCTCGTATACTACAATTTCAGAGAACACACAAATAACTAAGATGGTTAAAACCCCAAGGAGTACACAATGCTGTCTATAAACCAAACTGTGTTTCACCTCTGTTTTTAGGCTGAAACCAGTAAGAAAACAGTCTACAGCACGGGCAAATATATTAGAGGTTGTTTTTTTCCCCAGCTTCTTGGTAAGCTGCTGAGCACTACGGGATGCTATGCCAAGTGGTAGTTAGGGAGGTCTGCTGCATTCAGGCAAGTTAATTACAGAGATGGAGGACAGCAGGATGCCAAGTGGGAAGAAGGCTTCCCTCCAGAAATGGACTGTCAGCAGAATCAGGAAAGGATGTAATCAGTCATAGCTTGCTTTTACCAACCAGGAATGATCATAGATGTGGCTTTCAGCTTACTGAATATTTTCTAGCATGTGATTTATTCAGATTTTTGGCCCGTGCATGAAACTCTTCTCGGATCTTCTCGTATATAGACATTTGGTGCTTCGTTTTTTTAGAGGGCAGAGGTTGTTCAGTTCACTTAAGGGTTTTTCTCGTTCTTATAAAACGCTGACATGTATTTTTGGTCACTCTGACTGATTTAGAAAACAGTGCTCTCACAGGCATACAGGCAGGTATGTGCTCATCGTGACTGTATCAACATGCACCTTTCTTTGAAGAAAAGGTAACCGGAGTGGTACCAGCTTGGGTGTGGAAAACGCCAGAAGCATTTTTACTGCTGTCACCAATTTTCACCTAGGCTAGTGAAATACTAATTCTTCATGGTGAGAGAGGGACGGGTGGTGGGAGTTCATGTCCAGGTGAGCAGTATATATATATTCACAGTATGAACTATAAAACTGACTGTGGCCTGCTTTTAACAACCCCATAGCAGTTTGGCAAAGCAAGGAGACAGACATGGGCTTAATATAAGCAGCTTATGTTAGTCTCAAGGACAAAGAACATGTGCTGACACACCACTTACATCGCAGACACCTCTGCATCGGGGCATGGCAACAAGCTTGGGAGATGTGACACAGAGAGCAGGCAGTGCACGCGGTGTCGGAACGGGGATGGCGGCAGGGGCACACACGCCGGGCTCGGCTGTTCCCCACGGCCCCAGGGGCACTGCGGGGACAGCCCCGCAGCCGCCTCTCCTCCGCCCCCGGCCCCGCCGCCGCCGCCCTGCCCTGCCCGGCCCTGCCCGGCCCTGCCCGCTCGGGACCCCTCAGCCGCGGCCCCGCCCCCCGCCACCACGTGGCTCGCGCGCCGCAGCGCCTCCGCCGCGCAGGCGCCGTGCGCTCTCCGGCTGCCCGGCCGAGCCCGGGGCTCGGGATCAAAATGGCGGCGGCCGGAGCGGGGCCGGGCGGGCGCGGGCGGCGCTGAGCGGGAGGATGGCGGCGGCGAGTGGCTGCCGGAGGTGAGGCACCGCGGGGAGCCGGGCTGGGAGGGGGACGGGGGCTTGGTGTCACGGCGGCGGAGGGGAGGGGGCAAGACCGTCGACGCCCCCACGGCGGGGCTCGGTGCTCGCCCCGCCGGGCCGGCTGCGGCCAGCCCATCCCATCCCGCCGCGCCGCTCCCAGCCCGCAGCGCCGCGCCGCGGGAAGGAGCCTTGCTCCCGGTGCCGCTCCCGGCCCGCAGGGTCCGCGGTCCGGAGCGCCGGCAGCGGCCTCGGCTGTGCCTGCCCGCGCTGTCGGGTCCTGCCTCGCTGTCCCTTCCCTCTCTGCCTCTGTCCCTGCTTGTCTCCCTTCCGCCCCGGCAGCTCCCCGCGGAGCCCGGGAGAGGCGCCTGAAGCCGTGTCCCGCAGGAGCCGGTGCGGGGCTCGTGCTCCCGCAGCTGCGGAGCTCCGCCCGTGTCGGGCCGGGGCGAGAGCGGCCGCGCTGGCCCGCCGTGGCTGCGGGGTCCCGGCAGTGCCGGGCAGCCCGTCCCGCACAGCGCCCGCGGCACGGAGATCGCTGCTGCCCGGGACAGGTGGGCTTTGTCCCGCTCCTCTCGGCACAGGTGTTACCGCCGTGCTCCTGGAGGAACTTGGAGAGCTTTGTAGGTGATGTGTTCGCTTGTGCCTCTGGAATATTCCTGCTGCCAGTGGGATAAGTGCTTTTCTGTTGGTTCGTGTTTCTACTTGCTCTTCCCCGCCATCCCGTTTGAGGCCGTTGGGTGAAAGATGACACACATGTCGAGTGCTAACATAACATACGATGGTAGGATAATAAAATACGTGTTGATGCAATGATGGTTTGCGTGAGAATTTACCTTAGGCAGTGCAGCATCGCTTGCGGCTTTGCTTCAAACCGGTGTAATAGAATAACAAATTTAAAGTGTTTGGCAGACATACCATTGCGATGTAATCACCTCAGGTTTTATCACATATTGTATGCCCTGTTTTCATTTAGAAATAGAGAAAATAAAACCAGAAGCTCAAATAAATTTTTTTTTAAACCTCGTAACTCATGTTGAGGCACTGAAAAGCTTGAGGAGTTAAAGCTTTACCCTCTTTGTCTGAAAGATCTTAGGCGAGAGGATGAGTCTTCTAAACTTCTACTTTATTGTTTTAAGTATTTCAACCTAGTTCTGTATTGGTATCCTTCACGCAGGGTGGTGCAGGGAGGGGAATTCCTTCTTAGATTCTTCTCCACTTGAACCTTTTGCTTAAGAATTCAATGAAAATATTTTTTCCTCCACCCCTTGTTGACTAAGAGCCTGCTACCAATGTAACAAAAATAATTCTGTAGATATTGTTTATCAGGAAGTGGAACAGAAGTCTTTTAGTAACATACAGATTCTGTGGACCGTGATGTTTACAAGGCGAGGTCTGAGTGCTTATTATATAGAATATTTGGATGAAGATAATGTATTGAGAAGGTATGGATTGTGATGTTTTCTCCCTTTTTGGAGTAATTTATCAACTAGATAACTAGTCTTAGTTGATTGACCAAGGCACAATTGAGTCATTTAAGAACTTGCTACTTTGCTGTGTCAAGTAATGTCCTGTAAACAGTACTATCTGTTCGTGCTTATATGTAAACATGTGATGAATGTCTCAGTAAATCAAACTTGTATCTTAAGTTACAACACAAAGCTGCCAATTGCTCACTGGTTTTTATTCAGATCTGAAGTTAGACTTGCATAGTTGGCCTGCACACAGGTAATCTTGGAAATGGAATTCAGTGTTTTGTGTCAAATGTATAGCCAGTGTTTGTTTTTGTTCATTGGAGATGAAAACAGCTGTTGAACCCTTTGTATTTCAGCTCAGCTGCACTCAGCATTGTTTTACTTGCTTTCAAACTTTAGCCAATGTATAAATGGGTTTGACATTCTAATCTAGTTTGTATGCTTAGACATACAAGGAGCATGGTCACAAGTTGTCTTGGTTCATTTACTGTGGCATTGTTGTAATTGTTGCCATTTTAAAAATCCTTGCCTCTTACAGTAGCAACTTCTCTTCATATGTCCAGATTCCCTTGCTGAGTCATAGATACAATGGTGGTGTAATGCTTATAGCTGGCATGGACTGATTTGCAAAGACTCAGACATGAAAGAATAGAATTACTTTTATAAGCTCTCCTGGAAGACTTGCATGGATTTGTCATAGTGATTTTTAATTTTTTTTTCTGCTCATAGTTTTCAAGCTTGTCTGAGAAGCTCCAGACTTTGTGTTGTGAAGCTATGTTGCTCATTGTTAAATTAGAGTAGAATGTGCTGCCTTTGCAGCCAGCTCTTTGAATTTAATTCAGTGGAACTGCCAGAGCTTGATGAATTAACAACAAAATATTGAGTCTTCATTTTGGAAGTGGCCTTTCAAAGTTGCTGCATACGTGGTGTCAGGTTTACAGATTCATTGTTACTGATGACGATTAATCTCAAGGTTTGTTGGGGACAAATTTTAGACTTGGACTGTGTGTTCCTCTGTCTTGTTAGCGAGCTGCATTGGTGATGTGGTGTCTTGGAGTCCTGCACATGGCTATAGGAGGAGGTAACACTAACCTTGCTTGTTCCTCTGCCACCCTGATGCTGTTTGGTCTTGATATACCAGACCATGTGCAAGAAAAGTGAGTTTATTCTGATCTCTTGGGTACACTGTGGTGACCAAGATAGTTGTGGCTGACCACCTTTCAGAGGCAAACAGTAAGATGAATGAAAACATCCTATGGACATATTGATGGACTGCATGTAGTTCGCATTAATCAATAAATAGATCTATAGGGAAACTGTGAGATTGCATTAAGAAAGAAATAACTACTTTCTTAATGAGACTGATGAGAATCTGCTCTTACAGCCAATCTTGATAGAGAACTGCAAGTTTGAATATTAACTCTAAATTTCTTTTTGTTTGCTTTTTAAAACATATTTACATGGCTTTTGATTTCTGTTACCAGATCAATGGTTTTTCCCATTTTTTCACACTAGTCTGGAAACCCGATGCACAACTTTATCGTACAAGCAGTGGGGACCAGGAATCCTGGTTCAGATGTGTTAGGTGAGCTTCCAGTGGGTCATCTAGCTATTGCTTTTGTTTCATTTCCCAGGTTCTTTGAAGGATAAGTCTTGTCAGTGTATCCTTAAATATTTGGACAGAAGCTATTGTGGATTTTTAGAATGCTCTTTCCTATGTTGGCTTACCAGTATGCCTGAACTGTAAGAAGGGACTGCAGATGCAACATTTGATTCTAGTCTTGCACTTTACACCCATCCAGTCTGTCCTGCGTGTCTCCCAAGAAGGATGCCATCGGTAATGATGCTTTCTGTGTAATGAATGGATGCTAGGAGATCTAAACTTGTTACTATGATAATTATATTTTGGTTTATTTCAATTATTAAACCGTACTTATCTCAACCCATGAGTTTTACTGCATTGTTTTTTCTTTGCCTTCTGGTTCTGTTCCCTATCCCACTGGCAGGGGGAACCCACAACAATAAGGGTGCCTGTGAGGTTCTTGGTAGATGCTTAGTGGCAAAATTGGTTTAAACACTTTAAGTGCACAGCTGCTTTTCCTTACTTCCTGCGCAGTCCCCTCAGCTGTGTTGGTAGAGCTGTTTACATGGCTTCACTCTGAAACATTCAGGAAATTGATCTGTCTGAAAAATAAACCACTAAAGCACAAAATAACTTCTTATCAGATCCTTTATCTGGGTCATCCATTGCTGTGGAAAGTCTGTTTGCAAGCACAGTGTAGAGGCGAGGCCAGGGAGGTAAAGGGGGTTGGGGTGGAACTGTGTTGCCTCATGTGTTGGATTCAAGTACATACCTAACTATATGCTTAGTTAAATTTAAATCTGATTTGTTTGCTCCATTGTGTGCAGGTGTTGTGCAAGCTTACACCAAACACTACTGAATGTGTACTTTAACTACTGGTGACCCTGCAGACAAGTCCAGCCTGTTGGGAGTTTTCTATCATCAGTGAGTTTAAACTGGTTATTTAGATGCGTGAGTGCTAAAACATGCAAGAAAAAAAAGTAACAGCAGTCAAAACTGATTAAGAAGAAGAAACTTTCAGTAGCATGGAGGTGTAGAGTTTGGGGCAACATCTTCTTAAATCAGTTTATGTTGCAGAAGTGTCTTCTAGTGATCTTATTTTGGTTTTTGATCTTTGCATTCTTGCATGAGCTGTTACCTGTATAACTGACTGATAATTTTCTACATCCTATTTGATCTTTGTCCTCAAATTTTGTCTGAATTCAGTGGTCATTCATACTGTATATTATTTATGGCACTCAAATGTCATTCATGACTCAAATGTCATGTATGTTCAATTCTTCCTGTATTAGAAAGACTGGATTTTTTGTATTCATCCTTGCTTTCTTTCATATCATCCTGTTTCCAAACCACTGTTGTAAATTGTAAAGGGCAGAATTTAATTTTTTAAAATCCTTTTTTAAAGAATATCTTTCTAGTGCTGCTGTTACTGTGATTCCCTATATTGTTTTAAAGAGCCTTTTTATTTCTACTCTGTCCTCTTTCTTACAGGATCATTTCAGTAGGGTAATTTGTAGCTTTTAAGATTAATCTCTTTTTCCTGTCATTCTTCATCACTTCTGATCTTCAGTGTTATCAAGTGGGAAGTGCTTTGGAGAGAGATCAAGCTTGTTAATGATATGCAAGATTCCTCTAATTTGGAAACTTTGTCCAAGATCTGTTAAAACCCAGTTTCTGGATAATTGTCAGGACACTTTACCATTCTGCTGATGGTAACGATGGCTAAACTAGAAGGAGGTGATGGAAACAGTAATGTAATAAGTGACTGCTGCTTGGTTCTTTAGTTGGGCATGTTATTTTGTGACCCAGAACTTGCAGAAGCTCTGTGTGATCAGTAGAGCTGCAAAATGTATCTGTGTGTGCTTGCCTGTGTATTTTAAACTGCAGTCTGGGTGAGAGAAGACTGTTCTCATAGTCTGCTGCTGAGGTTTTAATCAAGGTTTCATATACAAAGAACAAGAATACCAGTGTCTTGTGAAGGCATCCAACGTGAGTCAAATTTTATACCTATTTATATGAAAATTGAAGTATTTTTTGAGTGACCAAGTAGATCACATTGCATTAGTGAGAAAGTGAAGTGCTGCTTTGCTTATCATCTGCTACTCCAGATCTCTGTACTGCAATGAAGTATATAAAACACTTCTGTAAATGGGTAGGTTATTTTAAGTGCTTTAAAAATAATCAGTATCAGTGACAAAAGTTCCTTTTCATACTTTTTTTCTCCTGACCCCAATATTGGAAATGCTGCTTGAGAGCTGATTAAAAGCATTTTAACATAACAAATACAATCAGAATGCAACAAGACAGTAGTTTGTTGACTGGTGCTCCGTTATTCTTTGATCTCTTTCGATCTTCTGCTTTAGCTTTTTTCAAATGATGATTCTTGATGTAAAGTTGGGGGGGAAGTGGTTCTTTGACAATTAGAACTGGGTTTGCTGTGGATTTGGTGATTTTTTTACTTTGCCTGGGAAGACGTCGTATTTAAAGCCTTCCTGCTGCTATGATAATTATAGTGCTTATCCACTTAAATTCTGCAGTGTAAGATCAGGTTGTGCTGAAGTACTTTTTACATGTGAGGCCATTTAGAGGGATTTTCTCATGTACCCAGATGTCTGTCTTAAAATACATAAATGGCTAACAACCTCTGAAGCTGCTTGTGATACTTAACTGAATGACCAGAAGATTTCATCTTGAAGAAGGAAGGAGTGTAGGCATACACACAGTGCAATTTTGTATTAATCATTTAAGAAAACCCCAGCGAATCCCAGACTAATGAAGCATGTGAATATATTACAGACTGATGTCTTGTACTTTGATTCATCCTGTACTGGGCATCTCAATTTCAGACATCTTGAGAGATGAAATGAAATGCATATAAAATGTCTAGAATGCAGGTAGAGTAGATAATGTTAATAGGTTCGTGGATTTCTTTAAAGTCATTCTAGTAGTGACTGCTGCTCTCTGAAATAGATCAAATTGCTTATTACCGTCATTTTAAGTTGAACATACCTTTGCCAGTCTATAATGAGGTACTTGTAGGAAGTCTTTGAAATTGTTTTTTCATTATACTACAGAGACAAGCAAGGTAGAAGAATGCTGAGTTGACAAAATGCATGCTGGAGACGGGAAGCTTTGTGTTAATCAGTGTAGTGATGGCCTTGGTACTGAACAAGGGATAATCTAAGCTGTGTCAGTAGTGAGAGGCAGCAGTTGTTACTGGTGAGCTGGACATAAGCACCATAATTTCTGCAGAGGGATGTGTATGACAGCATGAGGAGCTGCTCAGTGTCTGTGTGAGCTCCTCCACACTCCCAGTGTATCAAGTATCTCCATCTTCTCTCCAGTTTATTTTCATGATTAGCTTATCTAAATTTTGGGTAAGCATGTGTGTTTTCTGCTTTAAATTCTCAAATCCCAGCTTGGGTGATTGTTTTGGTTTTTGGAGGTTTTTTTGTATAGCTAAAGATAATATTTTGGAGAATAATTTGATGTATCCTTTTTAAAAAATACATTAAAAGGTACATTATTTAGGTCAAAAAGTACCTCCTGCATCTTATTTGGTCATTAAAATCTATGTAGGGTTTAGTCTTCCATTAAGCACTTCTGGAAATGGGCAGTTGGACTTGAAATGCCAAAATACCCTTCTAACATAGTAAGGTTAACATACAGTATAAGACCTGTCTAGTAGTATTTTGTGGTTCCAGGCACAGATCTGAAGACCTGGTAACCTCTGGTAAAGTGACTCTTGTATGTATTTCTGCACTGCATCAAAGCTGCTTGTCTTTAACTGCATTTGACCACAGTCTTTGATGTTGTAACCTGGACAGTTACCACTTGAAGTTGGTTTTAAAGCTTAAATTACATGTCTTCTGAAAATGATGTTAATCAGAAGTACAGTCTTAAGACAAATTTTCTAAAATATCTGTTCATACTACTCAGGGCTTTTCCACTGCAAGTAAAACGAAATTTGTCTTGTCTTTTTCTAAGTTTCTGAAGACATTTGAATTTCTCTGCTGAGAATATCTGAGGTAATTTTGTTACTGCATAATTTCTCAGTTAATTATTGGCTCAAAGTTTCCCATTTGGATTAACAGACTTGGAAGAATCAAAGGAGGTTTTGGAAGTAGAACACAGGCTGGCAAAGTTTCTGCACTTTGCCCTTTCTTTGAATGTGAAGGAATAGTGGTATCAAGGACAATTGTGGATAAGAGGGAAAGATGAACAAAATTTGGTCTAAAATTACATTCGGAGCAATGGGTTTCTTTCATGGAGTTAGTAATTAGTACAAAGCAACAGACTTTTGCTTTCCTTCTAAAAGTTTTGTTTGATTTCTTTGAAAAATCTATTTATTTTTTAATAATCTGGGGCATCTGAAAAGCTTCAAATCTTGTGGGGGGAGAAGGAAGAGTTAAGGCATATCAATAGTCTGCTCAAAGGGCAGATCTGCCTTAGCAAATAGTTAAACAAAAAGCCACCCCATAAGCTTTTCTAACTCAGCAGCCTTTAAAAGTCTACCTTCATGAGTTATGTGTAGATGTTGCTGAATTAATTAAATTAAATGTGTACATGATTGGTGCCTCTGTTTTCAGAAACAACATGTTATGTCAACATGTGTGATGCTCTTTTGACTGTTCTGTAAAACTTGCATATTTGTGTTACAGGACAAAAAAATGCTTTGGAAGTGCAGAGAGCTTGTTGCAGGAAATGTGGAAGACATAACTTCCTTTTCTTGCCAAGGGGAAAATGTAAACAAAGCTCCAACTTAATTGTAGGCTAAGTACTAGTCTGGTTTTCTGACTAAGCCTTTCCTTCCTGAATTGATTACTTTTATCATTGAGAAAGTGTATTTTCTGAAACGAATTCTTGTAGTTTTGGGCAGGACACACCTTAAAGTTTGTGATCATTTAGTTCTTGCTACACTTTTATGGAATCCAAATGTAGGTATTAATGAAGGTAACTACTGAAACTGAAGTTACTGGTGTAACTTCTGAGGGGAAACATTGCAATATTGATGTATTTTGCTACTATCTTCAAAATGGCTGAAATCTTTGAAGTATATGGCATAGAAAGATTTCTTGGCATCAGATGTTATGGTATAAATGTTAGTTGGTGAAGTCAACGTGGCTCTTAAAATTTTCTACTGAAGTTAATGAATTTAAATTAGCCGTGCAGAAGAGTCCAATCAAAGGAGACATTTTTCAAATGTGTATGCTTTAAAGTAACTTAAAATCTTCATATATACAGATAAAAATTGATTAATATGAACAGGTATAAGATCATCATTCGTCTTGGCAGGGGAAGTGTCTTAAAAGCATCTAAATACAAGGAAAATATTCTGTGGGTTTGACCGGGAATTTCACCTTGCTCAGGGAGTCAGCAGTGCATAACCAGTTTACATGGTCTCAGATAAGTCAATTTTTGTATAAATACCAGGTACTATAAATTTTACAATTTGGTTGTGTATTGCTTCCTGCAACAGTGAACAGAATAGACTTGGGAGTGACTGTGGCTATTAGGAGACAAGGGGAAGATGTGAGTGTCAACAAGGTGTGAGTGTCAGTGTGGGCCAGGTCAGGGTGACTTGAAGAGTCACTCAGGGAGAACAGAAAGGATGACTACAGGAGTACTGTTTTGTGGAGTTGTGAGGCAGTCTAATAGGAATAGTCTTCTCTCTTCATATTGAGAGCTGTGGCATCCTGTTCCAGTTTCAGCTGCCTGTCAGACAAATGTGCCCTCTCCCTTTCCCTGTCTGTTACCTGCCTCTCTCTCCAGCAGTGGGGTGATGGATCAGCCATTTGAAATTATTTGGTCTGTGATCATATAATCTCTGTATGTAGTCTGAGGGGAAGCAAGAAAACCCCTTGGGACGATGGAGTGTGAGGGGAAAAGTACAGTTCCCTCTTAGTTTGACTTCAGTGGTAGTGTCAGATCACTCTGATGTACCTGAGATGAGCTGACAGGCAGTGAGTCTTGCATGCACAGTTAGCTTCTCCCTGTCAGAGGAGTTCACTAGATTGAGGGGAATATATTGAAATTCACATAGGCTTGGCCTTATATTTTTTCCATCTATGAGTAATGCCTAGATGCATATATTCTGGCACTGCAAATTTAAAATTCTCTAAGCATTCAAAGAAGCAGCAGTGGACCCCGTGGACCTCTTTAGCAGTGATGATGGCTATGTGAAATGTTGTTAACCGAGGGAGGAACAAGCTGCATGAACACAGAGGAAAATAAGTACAGGCCAGAGAAGCAGCAATCGGCCAGCGAGATACTGGGAGCACTGTCATGGCGAAACCTAGCTGTAGCTACAGTAGCAGTAGCTACCTAGCTACTAGCTACAGTCCTTTTTCTGCCAGGACTGCCCTTGCTTTGCAGATGATTTTTCCTACTGTTAATTTTTTGAGAGCTATGGAGAAGAAAAAGCATATTGCAAAAGTGGTCTTACAGCTGCCCACTTGAAGTAAGATGTTTTCATTGAAAGTGGTGGTTGGCTGAATGAAGATAGAGGCAGTGCTGTACTTGGGCAGCACCAAAGGATCAACTGGAAACAAACACTGTCCTCAGGACTTAACGTGGCTTTCCAAGTGTCTTCTACAATGAAGGGGTACAGCTCTGCTGCAGGAATGGGGACTGGGAATGTTTATTTTTTGAAGACTGTGTCAACTGAGTATTAGTCAAACTGCATGTTGTGTTTGATTATGGGGAGCAAAGTAACCATTTCTTGCTGTTCTTCCTTCTCTGTGACATCCTTTGGTTTCCTTGAGCCATTTGGTAAACTGATGCAGGGAGCTAACTACACTGGAGAGAAAAAAAATCTCACAGAAGAGAATACCTGTGTTTAGTTGCTGACACAATGGAGGAGCTCTGGGGACATGCTGGTGGTAGCTGCGGTGAGCACTGGAGCTGAGGAAATGTGCATGGGACCACAGTATTGGTGAACCATCTTGGGTTTGTATACACCAAATAATGCATTTTAAATCCAGATTGCAGTTGTGTTTTGGTTGGATGCAAGACCTGTGGCTTGTGGCTTACTGTCGCAAGTATTCAGACTGTAGCTGTAATGAGTCAGTTTTATGGCTGTGACTTAATGCTTTCTTCAATGAGGAAAATCAGTGTTTCTTTAATAAAATTCCTGATGTCTCATGAAATGACTGGTCTAGATTGCCTATTGAGTTCTTTACCACACCTTCTCATGTTCCACCTTCCAGTTTTTCTATTGTATATAGATGTACCTATTGGTGTTAAATGTGTAAGAAATGATGCTACCAACCAATACCTATTGGTGTTAAATGTGTAAGAAATGATGCTAGCAACCAATACTTCAGACTTGTTATATCGAAGAAGAAAGGCTGAATGGGTGAAATTGCTGTTGTGCGATGACAAAAGGACCCACAGAGAGGATGGTGTACAGAAGAAAAGGAATGGTGGTGTATTAACACCTGGTGTGTAGAGAAAATAGTTTTGGATATGCGGCAATATTGGCATTTTTTAGCCACAGGCAGGGGTTTCAGTGGAAATAGATGAGCTGTGTATTGTTACCAAGCATCTTGCAAGCTTGTGTATAAAGGAAGATTATTGTACAGAAACACTGTAGTCATGAGGAATGATGTTCCAAGCAACAGAAATACCACAAGATGTTGTTACTGATACAGTGGCTGGCTGGCAGGATGAGGAGTTGATTGCAGCCAAATTAAGATAGAAGTAATTTTTCATCTGATCTATTAAAAGAGGCCACCCATATGGGAAGGTCGATCAGTATGTGGGTCCAAAACTTTTTAGTTTGCTTTGATGTTGGAGCTATTGTAGTGAAAACCCCAAGCAGTGTCATCACCAGAGATGACTCAGGCTGTGGAAGTTAATAGGGGAACTAAAGCTGAGTGATCAAAAGGTTGCTTTTTTGAAGATAAGTTGAAAATAGTAAGTCATAGGATGGGTGCTGCTTGCCTGCTTATGTAGGTACAGAGCAGTGTCTGGGGTTGTCCCATTAGTGACTCCAAAGCACTCTCAGAGGAAGCATGTTCAGAGAGGAAGTGTAACTGCAGCTGTGCACTGAATTTACAAGCACTTTCGTGTCCAGGAAGCTCCCACGTTCTCATTCAGAGTAAATGGCTTTCTGTGAAATAATTGGGCCTGGAAAAAAGGGAAAGTGTCTCCAGTAAAAAGAAACTGTAGGGTATATGGATCTTCCATATGACTGGGGCTTGATCCAAGGTTTTCCCTTCGTACTAGATTTCTTAATTGAAAACAGGATATTGTGTTGTGGTTGGGTCACAGCTTGAGCAAGAGGAGGAATTCCCTTTCTTAATGAGACAGGGATCTTTAGGGGATGCTCTCAGACTAAACAGGATACTATTCCATGGGGAGGGAAGACTGCAGAGATGAAAGACTGCTTGCCCTGTTCCAGAAGAAGCAGCAATGCTGTTGACAGATAAAGGGTACTGGGATAAGAAGCCCATGAAATAAGCTGTAAAAAGGTGGTAGAGCTTCATGTGGAAGGTTATTACTTCTGCTCCACTGTAGCCTTTTCCAGAGGGGGAAAAGGAACAGGTGACTGAGGATATTGCTGCAATAATGGACCGTCAGTATCTGGAGGCACACTGATGAGGGCAGTGGTCTTACCAGACTGGTATTTGATATCAGTGTCTGAAGCTGAATGTAGCTGAAATCTCCATGAGTTAGGTCCCTGCCTGACAAGACAATTAAGTGTTGGTCTGAACTTTGATGGAAAGAAAAAAAGCAGACTACTTAAAAAAAGAAAGGTCTGATTCTTTTTCTGAGGTACTTCTCATGTACCTTGGAAGTTCCTTTTTCTGTCTTAACCAACTGATGTGTTCATATATCTAAACCAAAGAATATTTGCCATCCTTAAGAAACAAAAGCATGTGGGTGATTTTCGCTCAGAAGAGGCCTTTGAAACACATTTAGACTCCCCAAAATTTATCACAGTATGTCAGGCTATGTTGCAATTATTCTGGATTGGCTAAAATTAATTATCCTCATTTTCCTGTAAATGGTTATATTCATACCTAATTACTCTTTTCAGTGATATTGATAAAGATTTGGTGGATAGGATTTCTCTGATTTTCTTACAAAGTAGATTTAATGATGCTTTGCATCTAAATCAGATAATGTTCCTTTCAAGTTAACTTGTGAAGAAATTGAAAGTCATTGAAGAATACATGCTGTCATTTCACTTCAAGAGAGTCCTAGAGGGCAATAAGTGAGTTCTTGCTCATTTGGCTGAAAGAAGTGTTTTGAATTCATCTTCAAGAACATTAGTTAAGTCTTTCATGTGAATGTTACCAATCAGAATAGACTTTTGGTAAATTAGTGTGTTTTTGCAACCAGCTGGAAGGATCACAGACGTAGAGAGATGAATATTTGTTCACCAGTGTATGAAGACATTTAAGTTGCTTGGGAGGAGCAGCCTATTCCATGCAGGATTGTACTGCTGTAATTCACTTAGTCTCTGTGTGCTTTGTGTGTTTGAATTTTTGAGCTGCTGGAATTTTTTATATTTAGAGGAATATAAATATGTTGATGTCCCCTGCCTCCACACTGCTGTTAGTGATTTGACCTGTCACTCCCTGTTAATGACATTATTTAATTACTTCTAGGATGTGACATGTTCACATCATACTTGGAATTGCTTTGCTGATCATGAGAAATCCTACTTTGAGTGCTATTTGTAAAGACAGCTTTGAAGACAGGAGCTTTTCCTGTGAGTTCTGTGGGGTTTTTTTAACTGTTAAAATGCTGCTCAGTGTTTTCAGTTTCTGAAGTGTGCATATCTTCAAGGTTACACACCTTTGTGCTCTATTTGAGCATAGTTGTTTTAACTTTCACTCTGATTTCTCAGAGAAAAGCCTGAAAATCAGTACAGGTTGTTTCTTGGTGGATTTTCCCCACTAAAACTCAGTCCTATGATTTTCAACAAATCTGTAAATAAAAAGCTAGGACTGTTGTGCTGTTTTTGTCACCTCCATTTTGAAAGAACTTCATTGAGAAGCACACTACTTCATGGAAGAGAAAATGCTGTAAATTTCATGCTTAACTATAAGAAAGGGTTCTTTGTGATGGCTGGAACACATGATTCTCAGCAAAGCACTGAGTAATGCAGTCACTTTCGTAATCTAGTTATATCTGCTTTTCCTTGCCCTCTTGAGCTGGTAACTGCTGATGTGGCTTAAGTTCTGGTGTTTTGCTTATTGGATTTTTCTTTCTTTCCAATGCAGTAAATAATGAAATAACACAGATTTATTAGCCCGTGTCATAAAGAACATTATCCATTCCTTACTTTCGTATGGAACTAATCCAAACCACAACCTTTCAGCTGTTCCAAGTGCATCTTAGTATTGTATCATCCAGTTAATTTTGAATAATGATAAAGGTTGATTGCTTGACTGGATTATAAAAAGGAGTCAAAATAGGCTTTGCGTGGATTGGCATGTGTGTCAGGCTGCATAATTAGCTGAGCCTTCAAATTTCAGTTGTGTCCTTTGAACAGAAAATTACTTTCCAGTTACACAATTTCTTTCAGTTACTCTGTCCCATATGCATTCAGTCCTTTAGCATGTACGCTTCCGAGACTGGAGATTCTACCTCCAAAAAATCTGAGACTGTGCCAGTGCCTCTGAGTGTCTCATCCATGGAAAAAGAGCAAGGTCAGGACAGGTAGTACTCAGTTCCCATCAACTCCTCTTACTTGGAGAACGGTCTTCCAGTAGCATAGTAAGAAAAATGGGGTAGATTCTAAACACACTTATGAAAAAGCTGTTGAAACTCTAGCCACAAGCAACTTTGTCTTCATTTTTAAGAGCTTGTGCCTTAGATGTTGCTGACTTGTAATTCCAGCAGTATACTGTGTAACAAGCAACATGGCCAGGGCTGGCTCTGGAAACTTCCCAGTGAATGGGAACTTTCTTCTGTTCTTCTGAGCACGGGATTGTTCCTGAATCACTTTATGATGGCTCAGGACTCTGAGTTGGTCACCAGATCACTGTTCTGCTGGAGGCAGGTTCAGGATGTTAAGGCAAGCTGGTGTGATGTATTCTGGGGATGATAGCAATGGTCTATTCTCACAAGTTCTTTCTCTTTTAGTTATTGATCTGCTTAACTTCTATGGAAATAAGTTTGTCCTTGCTGAAATTTAGTTGATGTGTTTCCTTACTGGGGTTGGTGCTTTTTATTGCTGAATCTTGTCGTCTTATCTTGCAGTACAGTTCTGCTTTTTACTTGAAATGAGCTGTTGGGGCAAAATAACATAGCATTTTTGGTCTGGATAAAAATCTAAGCAAACGTGAATAAGTTATTCTTATGATGCTTGTGTTGTCATTTACTTATAGTAAATTTAAAACATGTTAGGTAAAATGAAAACCTGAAATACCATGTTGGTACAGGTATTTGCATGTACTTGATATAATTTCCTACTTTGGTTTTAGTATTATGCTATTGCATAATCCTATGGCAGCAACTCCAAAAGAAATACAAAGTTCTTAAAATTTTACAGGGGAAAAGTCAAATGGTTTTGGTTGTAAAACATGTCGTAGCACTCCCTGCCTTGCCCTTTTTATTAATTGGATCACAGTGAACTACAGGAAATTCTATGAAACATTTGTATTGAATGATGATATAAACAAAGTGTCAACTGTTACCCAAAGTCCATTCTGTACAGAAACTTCTTGTTAAATCAAAATTCCCAGCCCAGGAATACCTGGCTGTCAGCCCAGATACCTCAGATGCATGTTGTCTTAGGTTCTTAGGATTTTAGGTTCAGTGTGACAAGAATTGAGAAGACTGAGAAATTTATTTTGGATACTGAAACCTTCAACCAGACTTGTGCTTATTTTAAATTCTTTTCTGAGTATCAGTATAATCTGAAAGTCACTTCTGTGCTGTTTTGTAGGATTTGGGGGGTTTAATTTTGGTTTCTATAACTTCCTCATTTCACATAACACATTCCATGTACTCCTTCTGCAATATAGGCTTTTTAAAACAAGCTTTGACATAGTTTAACTCTTCTTCTGTGTACATGTGTACGTTCAAAATGCATCTGTGCACATTTATGTGTGCGTCACCACTCAGCAACTGTTTCAGTTGGTCAGCAGATGTTGAATTTAGTTTCATTTTGGTAATGCTTACATGCTTGCATACAGGCTTTTAATGAAAAGGAAAGATAAAGTTCATTTTAGTTTTTAAAACAAAATTCCATGTCTGTATTCTGAGATTAAAATACAGTTAAAAAATTCTTCAGATAAGCTGAAATAGGGAAGCTTTTGGTATGCAGGATAACTTCTACAAGAAGAGATGAAATCTGCCTTTCCTTTTGCAGCTAAAGATCTAATTGTTTGTGGTTTGGAGTTTTTTCTTCATTTTTATGTTCCTGTCCTTTTACAAGTGCCTTTCACTGTGGAGAAGGAGCATTC
Source organism: Monarcha castaneiventris obscurior (assembly GCA_026261815.1). Lineage (NCBI taxonomy): Eukaryota > Metazoa > Chordata > Aves > Passeriformes > Monarchidae > Monarcha > Monarcha castaneiventris. Next base: position 15,604,139 of record JAMPIT010000894.1, read on the forward strand.
CTGACTTGGCATTTTTGCAGTAGCCGAGATGTATTGTCTAGACTCAGCTAGTTAGATACTAAACTAACTGCTGTTCAGGTAGGCTAGGTTTAGTACAGAGGCTGAAGTGGACACTAGCAAAACAAACCAAGCAAAAAAAAGGCATCCAAATCCGTGAGTGGTTCAAGTACGCTTTGCTGTCAGAAGATGCAATCCTACTCTATTGCTTGTTTCCAGGTCCTTTCTTTTTCCACCTGTGCTAGTTCAAGTATTCATGTGATGTGTTAACAAGCAAATTGGGTGACTGATGCTGTTTCGACTTTTTGTTTAGATTGGCTCTAATTTTGGTCAGTTTATCTGATTCACAAGATATTTGGGACAGAACAAGCAAGGTAGGAAAAGTGGTTATGAGAATGAAGAGAGGAAAGCAGGGCTTCCTCCAGAACAGAGTTCATCACTGGTGCTAGCTTAATTTTTTGGGAAATGAAACATGGGTTATGTAATATTGTCTCGTAAAATTTGGTGATGTATTAAAAAATACAAGAAATGTACTTTCAGTTGATACATGAGGTTAAGGACAGCAGTGGAACTACAGCTATGGTCAGTTTTGAGCCATGGTGCCCACTACACTTTATGAACTACAACATGTTTAAATTCAAGATGCCAAATACTCTCAAGAAATCAGCCTGCACACACATGACTTAGCAGTGCATGGAAGTTACATATTCTAAATGTAGTGAGTGAATTTGTTCTGCATGATACTCACTTGGGCTTAATGTGTAACAATGTTATCGTGGTAAGCCTCCAAATAAAATAATTTTATCTATTGCGTATTTTAGAAATAATTTATCGTGTTTCTTTTCCAGTTTATATAAATCCTTGTTTGCAAATACAAGCATTGACTGCTAATGAATAATAATAATATTGAACAGTTGCATATATTCCTTGATTGCATTCCTTCCATCTTTTGGTGCATATTTATTGCCAAGTGGAAGGAGGTGGAAGGTATTAACTTCAAACCTGAGACTTGGTTCTAAATATTGAGTGCTTATTTATAAAAAAAAAAAGAAGAAAAACCCAACACTTATTTTTTCTTCCCTGTTTTACATAGCTCCTGGGCTCTTTCCTGTGTCAGGAAGAACTGAAAACTATTAGTAGATATCTAGTAGACAAGTTATCACACTGCAGCTGAATGCAGAAGAGAAAAGTGAAATAACAATGGCATTATTCCAGGGCCCAAGTCCAAATGAACCAAGTCCAATTTTAGCTGAGAAGAGGGAAGTTGTTGGGATATCTGCTCAGGTTGCTGGCCTTTACCTGTGAGCAAGTTAGCATTCAAACTGAAAGGTGACTCTTACGTTCACAAAGTTTGTCCTTGATATAACTAATTCCATCTAGAAATTTACACCACATTTAAGCAGTGTATTCTTGGTGTATACAGAAATCACTTGGAGTGTCACTGTTTTAATGAAATTATTTTCTAAGTGTTTTTTCTTAAGTCACTGAAGTTTTTCATAAATGAAGTAGAGATCTGCATACATATAGGGTCAGTGATCTTCAAGTAACTTATTTCTGCATAAGGGAGAAAATGAGTGCATGCATTGGTAAGACTGAACTGATCCAACATGTTGCTTGTGTTTGCTGAAAGATTTACTGGTGTTCGTTGGTGTGATGTTGCCTGTGTTGTGTGTGCTCTGATTCTATTTTCATCCTGAGTAGGCTTCTGTTCATGTAGGAGGGTATTTTATCTTTGTTTCCAGATGTGTGTAGCAAGCTGAATCTGCATGAAGACACAAGACTGTTTGCAGCTGAGATGACTTGGCTATCTCACTAGGGAAGGCAGGCATGGGAACTCCCTTTTCTCACTTACAAGCTTGTAGGTTGGCTCAAGTTGGCTTGAAAGCTGCTGTGGTGGTTTTTTGGTTGTGTCTCCTGCCCTAGCAGGATTCCACTAGTGCTCAGCAGGCTGCAGCTGTGTGAGGCCACCCTGGGGATATGCACAAGCTGGAGCAGCAATTCTGCCTGATAACCACATCTGTAAAGCCAGGTTTTCAAACCCTTCCCTGCTTTTCCTCCTTGTATAGCCAGCCCTCAAATCTCAGAGCACTTGTTCACCTCACCTCTGTGCCTACAGCAATTTGCAGCCTTTTCCTTCCTGGCCTGTCTCTCACTTTCTGCTCCACAGGATCTGCACTGAGTCTTTCCTTGAAACATGCACTTGCATGTCACTTTCCTGGCCAATTTAACATGCCAGAGACTACCAAGAAAGGAAGAAGCATATAGCAAATCTATATGTGTTCACAATATTCAAGGGAATCTAAAAGATTCTTGGTATAGACTTCACCTTTGTATCGCTCTTTATATGCATATTTGTGTTTTGGAAGGGGGCACAGGTGTTCAGTTGACAGTAGCAGTTCTTCATGTGGTAACTTCCATTTTTCAGTGTTAAAATATTAACACTGCTAATATTGGAATAAATTAGAATGTCTTTGTTGTACATTAGCAATGAATACTTGTTCAAATTACCTCAGGACTGATTTCTAAGATGTTTTCAAATGCCCAAAAAAAACATTCAATGAATCCTTGAATGCCTTATATGTGCTATTTTAAACACACTTCTAGGTCTTTCCAAGTCTAAATTTGAAAAGCAGTACTGAATGAGGACTATGTAAATATAATGAATAAAAATACAGCTGAAAGCAGTGATGATGGTATAACCTCCAACAGGACTGGCTTGTTTAGCTTTCTCAATCAGTGTAATTCAGTTTGGGATTTTTTAACAATGCAGGAATAGGTATAAACATGTATGAGAAGTCTTGGTGTAGTCAAAGGAGAATACCTAGTCTAGACGAACTTTTCCTTGAAATATCCTTAGCTAAAAGTTTGATAGCCATCCTGTTGCATGTTGCAATTTGTCATATGATTTGTGAATGATTTGGAAAACTACAGGTTATTGTGGGGGAAAACAGTTTCTGATCTTGGTTTAATCATTCAAATAAAAAGCTATCTTGAAAGTGTTTGAGGTTTTATTTTATGAAAATACTGTGTGCTGCAAGATGAATTAATTTTATCTAAATCGTGTAACACTTAGTGACAAATAATGAAGTAACTTATTGGTGTTTTTGTTCTTCAGAAATGGAGGAACAGAACGCTGGACCTGGAATTGAAGATTTATAAAGGATTATGGGATTATCCATTGAAGAGCCAGCAGGCGGAATGCCTGAGTGACTGAAGAAAATGGGTGCTAATGCATCTAACTACCCTCACTCGTGTTCCCCAAGGGTAGGGGGAAATTCACAGGCACAACAGACATTCATAGGTAACTCTTTTCAGTTATCTTGTCACTTCCATAAATGACTTAGTGGATTGTGTATGCACTGGATTTGATTTGCTTGCAGAAATGTTGTGTAGAGCTTCTATTTTCTAGGTCACCAGTTTGAATCCATTCAAGCTCAATCGTGCATGAAATTTGGTGCTGTCCATCTGTTTGGCCTATGTATGCAATGAGTTGATCTGTCTTTTGCTAGTAAACAGTTGCCAGGTTATTTAAATAAAATAAGTGGAGTTTTTTGTCATTAAACCATGCATGCTAGTTTTCCCAGTTCAAGAGCAGTTGCTTTCTGTTAGTACTTGTACTGTTTTATACTCTTCGTCAGAATTTCTGTGAAACTGTGTCAGAGCATGTGAAACTCTTGATCATCAGTATTCATTGTGGTATTGACATCGTGTCCAAGTGAATTACCTCCTTACTGCTAGAAGGGATATCTCTGGTAATAAACCTGTTAAGGTAATAAACAGGCTTGAAGACAGCTTCTCTTCCTTTCCGTGTGCCTGTAAATGGGGAATGGAGGTACTTACTGTCCTAACAGTATTATTTACAAGCCAGGACCTTGCTTAGCTGGAGACATGTGTTGAAGTGCCCTTAAGAAAGTATTTTCTCATCCCAGTCATAACTGGGGCAGGCATTACCTTTATGTGTTTTTCAGTCTAGTACAAAAAGACCTCAGTGTAGATCTAAGTACTGTCACTCTATAAATAATAAACATCTATGTTATGAATCTGAAAGAAGGCAGTCTCTGAGAAAATAAATATTCCTTAAAAAAAACCCAACCCTGACAGCCTGAAGAATGATCTTAGCAGTAAATAACATCAATAGTTTATAAATGCTTTTCTCCTTTATGCCTCAGCTTGCAACACTGCATAAGTAGTTATTGATATTCAGTGTTACTTCTCTTTTTAATCACCATTGAAAGCAGAACGATATCCTGAGCAGAGGAAAAATTGACTCACTTTGTAAATTTTCTCTTTTTTCCCAGCTTTTGTGGCATTCCTAGCTCTGAGGTCTCTGTTGAGGACAGACCACAAACTGTTACGTTTAAGGATGTGTCCTCTTGACTAAAAATTCCATGTGTGCTGTCATAGCATGTCAAGGAAGAACTTTTAGTCCTAACATCATGGATATCCGTGCTGTAAAGTTGCCCTCGAGGGTTTAACTATCTTCAGTGTATCATAGCTAACTAGTAAAAGATTTGCTCCAGTTTGCATGTATGCTTTCTCAAATGCAGCTAAAATGCTTTTCTTACATGTTGTGGTGTTTTTTAATCTGCCACTGTACTGAGTGAAAAGAAACCCTTAGAGGCCTTGAAACAGGCAGATTTGCAGGCTGAAACACCTTTTGAGCAGATTTTAAGAGAGTTCCAAAGGCTTCATTAAATTCCCAAGAAACCTTCTACATGATATGTGGAAGGTTTAGTTGATGCTCTTCATTATTAAACTCAAAATAGAAACCCATTATGTAGTATGTCACAATAAATTTACTGACCCCTGTTACCTTCGGGAAATTGTGGCTGAGACTCTTTTTGAGGAAAGCCTAAAAGCATGTGCTTGTCTCATCTTAGGGAAGGCAGATGAGCGTTCTGGGTAAAATTCTTGCTGAAATATCCTGATATTATGGGGTTCTGTGAGTGTGCTATCTGCATCACACGAGTGCATCTCTTCTTCCCACTTTGTGGCGTTTGGCTCTTTCTCGTTTTGATTTTTGTTTGCATGGTTAGTTTTTGTAGCTGTCTCAGTAGAAAACAGATGTATCCTAAAATTGATAGCTTTGAGGTTTGATTGAGGTTTACATCACTTGCCAGAGTAATGATGTTCTAATGTTGTATCAGCTTTTACATGTTTGGGGGCTTGGGTGTTGTGGGGTTTTATTCTTTTGCTGGTGGGGGGATTGCCTGTTTTTATGGTATTGTGGGGTTTTTTTTATGTAGAAGGCATTAGATCTATTTACTGCCCCAAAGCAGAACTGAGGGATAGAGTTATAATAGCTGCATAACGTGTATTAGTTGCTTTATTCCTGGAAACTGGCTTCAGGCCTATGGGTTTGTTTTAGACATGCTACTTTACCATTAAAGCACTGCACCATCTTTCCTGCTAAATGTAGGATGAATGCTAAAGTCTGAGAGCTGGTATGGCAAAGCACAGTAGTTTCATAGTATGAGCTCCTATTGTTAGTTGACTTCATCCTGGTTTGCTTGTAGTTTATGAAGAGAAGATAAATCAGTTAAAAATAGTGTAGTGCACTTACTGGAAAATAATACTTTGGTTTTAGCAAAAGCTTAACTAGTCATCTCCTTGGTGTTTTGTCTGCAGCATTCAGGAGGAGGATTTCACACCATTTCCTAGGGTGGTACATCTGTTCAAGATGTTTGCTTTTTTAAATAGAGCTCTATAATTAGATATTAAAATGTGTGGGCATGCAAGGGACTAAACAGATCCCATTTTTCATTGTCTAGTTCCCAAGTAGCTCCTCTTGGCAGTCATCTGTTTCCGTAAATATTTGTCTGTCCAAAGCTGGGTATGGTCTAGGGGCATGAAATAGCGATTACTCTTGAACAGCATTTCATAGATTGGTGCCTTTTAGTGTAGTGCTAGGGAATTATTTTTTTCCTACTTTCAATGCTGCTGCCTTATGAAGGAATGCAGGCAGCCCAAAAATGTTCTCTTCCAGATTCTTTCTTTGAGGGATATGGAGCCACCAGCTGTTGGGAACCCAGAGAGGCTATGATGGTGCATCTCTGTTTCTTACAGAAAGCAGTTGTGTGGTGATGCTTTTGTAGCAGTGCTTTATCTGTTTGTAATGGTTAATAGCACCGTTTGCAGTACTCCCAAAGTTAAATCTTGTGAGTAGCTCAGGGTACGCAAAGATTTGAATGGCGTTTTAGTATTTTGTGGTGATTCATGTGCAAGTAATACCTCACAGCAGCCTTCAGGGAAGAAAGAAATTGAGACTTGCGGTGTCCTAGTTTTTCTTTAGTGGAATGTTAGAGAATGTTCTGCACTCAAATTTGCCATTAGAATCCAATGTACCTCAAGTAGAAATGAGCTGGCATGTTCTCTGGAAACAGAATCTGTCATTATAGGGTGACCAAAGTGTAGTTATACTTTTATTGTGAAATTTTCCTTTTTAAATGAAGTAGAAATTCTACACTTGTCTCTGTCATCAGGAGGCTGAATCTCTACTTTTCCATTGTCATATCTAGTATAACATGTGGAAGGAATTTTTGTGGTAGATTTTGCAGTACAACCTCTTTGTTGAAGTTTTCTTGAGTTACTCCTGTTCTTTTCATTTAAATTGATATTCTTTTCACTTCTTGAAATTTCAGTATGATTAATAACATGTTGCCTGATCAAGCAAATTTTAGACTTGGATAAAAAGGTTAGGTGTCTTTCCTCTAATAAAGCAAAGTTCTGTCTCAAAGTTTCCAGTAATAGAAGAATCATAAAACCACTGCATTGTGTGATTTGTGGGAGTTTTAATTAGCTTGACATAAAAGCCACTGTAAAAGTTTAGTTATTGAGACTTAAACAATAAAACAGTTTACAGAACTGTTAGATTGCTACAGCTGCCTTAGTCTCAAATATAGCTTCGAATTACTTCAGTGTCTTTCGAAGTTCAAGAAATACTTACCACAAATCATGTGGCACCTAAAAGCATTGTGTTTTGACAGACTTGCCCATAACATCACTATCAAAAGAGTATCACAGTGAATCTGCCTGAAACAGGTGGAGCTGTGAGATTGCAGTGATAGAACAAATTGTAAAAGGCCCCAAAAGCTTTGGTTCTTGAATGGGCTTTGAAAGATTAAAACAAAAGGCAACGTGTAGTGAAGCTACACAAGTGTACTAATGGAAACACGTTAACTGTTCGTGACAGAAAATGGACAAAGACTATTTCAGATGAACCTGAGATTGTTATTGATCTGTGTAGCATTTGCAAATGTTTTCTTCTCATTTTTCTTTGGTCCAGAAGTGGGAGTTGGGTTTGTGTACTTCCTTTTCACTTTTCTTGTCATGTCTGAGGTTCTTCACCATCTGGCTTAGAGTGAAAGCCCTGTAAATAAACTTAAATTAGAAAATAACCCTTAAACATAACCATGACTCTCACATTAAAGCTATGGCTTTTTTAACTCCTTTTTTTTCTGAAACACTACTTAGGTTTACCATTACTTGTCAAAATGCAGTCTAATTCCCTTTTTCTCACTGAATTGCTATCAGTGTTAGTTCATAGTATAATTTCCCTATAAATTATTTTTGAGGAGAAAAATAATTATATGTATACTTCAATTGTATAATGCTCTGTTCAAAGGAAATCATTATTAATACAATATAACTTCCTTTCTCCATATTTTTTTTTGATGGTGTGTACACACAAATTAGTATTTGTAGTTCTGTGGAAAGGAGCCCATTTAATGTGTTTGGCATTACTTGATTATGAGATGACAGGATTTTTACTTTTCTTTCTAAATTTGCACTGAAAATAATTCATTGTCCTCAGTTTCCCTGAGTGTTTTGGGGTACTGTGTTCTCTTGCTTTTTTTTCTTGTGACTACGACTATCTGATGCCAGGTATGCTTCTATTGTTTTAATGATGCTTAATGATAGAACAGAATTTGAAAAACACTTTGGAGGGGGGATTGCTAGTATTTCACTGACATATTAGGCTTTAAAAGTTAATACAATTACACTTTTAATGTTACAACTGCAGTACTCTCTTCTGGCTTTAGATAAGTGTACCATATGCTATAGAGCTACCTCAACTGGCACTTTTTGGTTCTTAAAATTGAATGTATTTTAAAAAACCCCAACCAAACAAAAAAAACCCGAAACCCCAAAACATCCCAAAATCCAGCAAACTATAAGCTTTGTAGATGCAAATAAAAGGCTTTGTTCTTAATGGCCAGAAAAGGCTTCAGTCAGGTTTTCAGTTATCATATCTGATGTGAGGAGAAGGAAAAGCTGTGTAGCTTGCAAAATCATTGATGGAATATTTAGGTGTTATGGACCTTCCTTTTAAATTAAAAGAATAAATGTGTTCAATTTTCCTTTTGCTTTTAGGGACATCATCCTACTCTCATCAAGGTTTTGGCTGTGAATCAAAGCTGTATAGCCTTGACCATGGCCATGAGAAACCTCAAGACAAGAAAAAGAAAACCTCTGGCCTTGCCACCCTCAAAAAGAAATTCATTAAGCGTCGGAAGTCGAGCCGATCTGCTGACCATGCCAAGCAGATGCGTGAGCTCCTCTCAGGCTGGGACGTCAGAGATGTTAATGCATTAGTGGAAGAATACGAAGGAACGTCAGCCTTAAAGGAACTTTATCTGCAAGCTAATTTGGCAAGACCAGAAGCCAAGACGCTACAAAAAGACATGGCTGAACTTTATCAATACAAATATTGTACTGATGTAGACTTAATATTTCAAGAAACTTGTTTTCCTGTGCATCGTGCGATATTGGCGGCAAGATGTCCGTTTTTTAAGACGCTGCTTTCTTCCTCACCGGAGTATGGGGCAGAAATAATAATGGATATTAACACAGCTGGCATAGATATGCCTATGTTTTCTGCTTTGTTACACTACCTTTATACGGGCGAGTTTGGAATGGAGGATTCGAGATTCCAAAATGTTGATATTCTTGTGCAGCTTAGTGAAGAATTTGGAACACCGAATTCCTTAGATGTCGACATGCGCGCACTGTTTGATTATATGTGCTACTACGATGTGGTTCTTAGCTTTTCATCCAACTCTGACTTAGTTGAAACTTTTGGTGGAAGTCAGAACTGTCTAGATGAAGAGCTCAGAGCTCACAAAGCTATTATTTCATCACGATCTCCCTTTTTCCGTCACTTGCTGCAGAGGAGGATACGAACTGGTGAAGAAATCACAGACCGAACTCTACGAACTCCAACTAGAATTATATTGGATGAATCTATCATACCAAAAAAGTACGCTAAGGTCATTTTGAACTGTATGTATACAGATGTGGTGGACCTCTCCGTTTTGCACTCCAGTCCTTCGGTGGGCAGTTTAAGTGAAGTTCAGGCTCTTGTAGCAGGAAAACTAAACATGACTAGGGCTGAAGAAGCTATGGAACTTTATCACATAGCACTGTTCTTGGAGTTTAACATGCTTGCACAAGGTACGTAATACTGTCCTCACTGTAGAATATATGACCTCATTGCAACAAGTTTTAGCAATTTTGCAGTGTTAAGTAGCTTATTGTCGGCTATCAGTGGCTGACAGTTCCTTTAGAAATGGAATTTGTTTTCCATCTGTAAGTTGTCAATAATTCATCTGTTTTCTAGGGACAGAAGAAATGCCATGCAAGAGATTTGGTTATATGGTGCGTTGTTGTAGAAGCATCTTATTTATATCAAATATTTATAACTGGTCTTGATATTTCAAATGCTTATCTGCATTCTGTAATCCATTTTTTGGGCGTAAACTGCTGGGAGAAGATAGGAGAGATCCTTGTGGAGAGGAGGAAATATCCAGACGTGTTAGGAAGTGTCCCTGTATATTAACAAGGCTGTAACATGAATGATTATTTTTGTAGTTCATGTCAGAGACACCAACCATGCAATCTTCATGTTGGAAGATAAATTTAAACAGCTTTATTGCACTAGTCTTAGGTCTTTAATATCTGCCCCTCTATGTACAGAACTGAAGGCAGGGTCAGTCAGTATTTTCAGACATAAAGCTTAGAAAGTTTTACTGCTTCCGTTATTCTCAAAGATCACTCAAATATTGATGACATACAACCTCCTGACCTAAATTACTGCCATCTCAGGTGAGGTGAGACCTCAAAACGCTGATCAGTGATCTAATGGTACTTCTTGTGGTGGCAGGAGCTTTACCTGCAGTTTTGTCTGTTGGTGTTTGAGCTATTTAGTGGCCATATTATACATAATGAAGTATGGGAATTGCTTCAAGACTTGCTGATGGGGGATAAGAATTTTGATTTTGAGCTGAGAAAGGGAAAATGAAACTCACTGGTATATTAGCAACATAATTTGTTTAAGCTAGTTGAATTTTTTTAGCAAAAGTAGCTTTTTACAGTAGATCTGTACATCCGTAACTTCTGGCTGTCAAATTAAATTTGACAAGATTGAAACCTTGTATTATAAGCTATAAAGTATTTCTAACTAAAACAGGAAACTTGATAAAGAGTGGACAGGAAAGAGCAAGTATAAGCACTGCAGGAAGAGATCATATATTTAATGGGTTCTCCTAATAGTTACATGAAACTGAGAGTGGTAAGAGTATGTGAAACTAATAGAACTACTGTAGCTCATGCAGAGTTTGCCATTAGGAAAGTAATTCTCAGATTATGCTGAAAGTTGAAATAATTGTTCTGGGATAAAACTGGCACAAATCAAAAGGGATGTGTTTTCTGAAGCAACGTGCTACAGGATGCAATTGGGCTGTTCTTAGGCTCAGAATCATCCGATCATGGAGCAGCCCAGGTTAGAAGGGGCTTCCAAAGACCATGTGGTCCCATCTATCCACCTGAGAAAGGGAGCCTAGGTGAGATTATCTAGCATTCTGTCCAATCACTTCCTGAAAACCACCAGTGATGGGGACTATACTCTGTTCCTGGGGAGGTTGTCCTGGTGAATGATTGTTCTCATTGCAAAAACATCTTGTGTTGAGATGTCTTTCAGTGCAACTTTTACCTGTTGCCCTTTGTCATCTTCATGTGACTTCTTGTGAGAAGAAAACCTCTGTCCTCTTTATAGCTGCCCTACAGTACCTAAAGGTACTGTGACAAGAATACTGACTGGGAATACTGTGACAAGGTCCCCCGAGCCTTCTGCTCACGAGGGAGAAGAGACCTAACTTCCTTCAGCCTTTCCTCATAGGCTAGGTTCTCCAATACTTTGATCATCATCATGGCAGTCCTTCGGATCCTGTCGTCTATCTGCACCTTTCTTACCTTTGTTGTTTCCCTCTCAGTACACCTAGAAACATAATGTTTCAGAAGGCGCAGGAAATTTTACCACAGTTGAACTGTGGTATTCAGTTAATTTCTGTATGATATGCACAAGCTAATAGTACTTGACAATAACTCTGTAGATCAGCTGAAAGCAAAAAAGGAAAATGGGTTGAAATTAAAGAGGTGAAGAGTTTCTCAGTTTTGGTGAGCACACATAATATACAAGTGCTAAAAGGATTTAACATGCTCAGGGAATACTAATAAGAGAATTAAATGGTGAATGAAACCCTCAGTGAGACACGGAATAATTATGCACTGTTTCATAAATGAAAAGGGTGCAATTCTTTTACTCAGATTGGAAACCTAAATTGGAACAACTGTGATCTGGTGGTGCTCTCATAAAGCGGTGTCAGTTATATCAAAGCAGAAAAGCATTGACAGATGGAGAACTTCAAAGAGCAACTTAGTAAACTTATAGATAGGAAAATGGCTTTTATTTTCTGTGTTAGTAGATAGTGAAAAACAAGCTGATGTTGTATTTGGTGCTGAGTTTGTTTCTGCTCTCTTTAAGTTGTGTTTGGATCAGCATGTCCTAAACTGGCTGACTTTTCAGTAATGCACTACAGAGAGTGCTGCTCTGGAATATATATTCCATGAGTCAGTGGTAACAAGATCTCTACTTTTTCCTGGAAGTATTCCCTTAGTACTACCTCTAGGAGAGTAAAAGAAAGGCAGCTGCAGGAGCTGCGTTGGGCTTGCACCTCAGCAGCACACTTCGGTGGCTGAAGCCAATGAGTGCAGCAGTGCAGGCTTGGTCTTGGTGGCCCTCTGGATAAACTGGAGCTGTAGTGTTTTGGGGGTGGTCATAGGGAGGAGGTAAAGGGATATAGTAATGTTCAGAGGTCCTCTTCTTTCCATAGTAAATCCCTTTCTGACCCCAAAAGTAGTGAGGTTGAGGGGTGAGGCTGTTGTTATATATAGGGAAGAAATGCAGTAAAATCAACAAGTGTTGAAATCTATTAAACTTTCAAATACTAGAAAATGTAGATTTGGCACCTCTTCAGATACTGAAATTCTAGATGTTAACTTCACCTAATTAGGATTTTACAAACTGGTGCTGCATTCCCTAGCTACAGGAGAAAGTAGTAAGCACTCTGTAGATCTGTATATGCCAGTGGAGTCAGAATCTAATTGTTAATTTGCAGAGTTCATGTTTAGATCTTTGGTACTGTGCAGACATGGAAGAACTGTTCTGATGTAGTCTTACAATCAAAATTAAAGCTTATTTGGTCAGGGAAAACTATACACCTGCATGTGACTGAGATCACATAAAGATGTGATTTATTTGTGACCACCATTCTTGTTTCCGACTTAATTGTAGCACCTTGTCCTCACTTATTATAATACTTAACATGAGGAAGATGGGAGAGCTTAATTTCAATAGTGTCCATCCCATTTCACAGCTAGCAGACTTCTGTGCTGGAAGCTGTCACTCAAACATCTGACTTCTAGATGTTATGCACAGTGATGCTGGAAGGGACAGCATTGTGTAGGTGTTGGAGCAGGCAGTTCCCCTGAAATCTCTTTGCTTGGACTTCTGACAGTTTTTCCACTCTGTGGTGCAGCAGGTGTCTAGTTCTGCCCAAGGACTGATCCCCTCAGCTGGCTTTCTCAGTAGCTGATGTCTTAAGTTTCCTCTCTAGATTTCCACACCCTCGTCTAAAGTTTTTTGTTTCAGTTCACTCCTGCTAGCCAATTGCAAACTTGCTAAGGCTTGTCTCCTTGGTTTCCTGGAAAATATTTTGGGCTTATTGTGTTGAGTCTGGATACACTTGTACTCAGTTTTGCCTGGGTGTTTGTAACTGAGTGTCAAGTGAAGTTTTATTTTAAAGCTCCTGATCAGCTGTATTTATTTTCAACAGATTTTAGTTTGATTTGTCTTCAGGGACCTTTCTAAGTATCCAGATGTAATTTTTCTTCAGTTTCAGCAGATGATTCAGCTTTGACTATTTCCATGGAAATTCTCCCATTCCTAATACAGTGATACTCCTTTTTCTGACTATTATAATTTAATAGTTTCCCCCTGATGAAGACAGTGATAGCATGTGCAATGAATCTTTATTGTCCAAGTAGAGCAGGACAACCTTTATCTAGAATTTCCTCTGCCTTTATCTTGATTTGTTTCAGCTGAGGATTGCCATTATCTTACAAGAGAAACTGAAGTGGATCTTTGAATGAACTTACTTGAGTAAATGAACTAATCAGCAAGCATATCTGGTCATGATACATATATCTGGTCAATAGAGCTGATCATACTGAAACCCATTTGTACCTAATAGGACTGACACTGCTCTTAGGGGTGCTCTGGTAGTTGTTACTATCAAAAGTGAAGCTCTTCAGGGCTTTCACAGAGGCTGTGAGGATTAGAGCCCTTTCCAGGAGGTTGGAGCACATCCCTTAGTGGAACATTTCTGTGCTCTGCTGCAGTTTGTCTTCATGCTACCTTGCTTCTTTCTGTCGACTGTACTGGTGCAATCATTTTAACACATTGACTCACAAAGATTTGGTTTAATATCACTTATCCCTTGCTCTTCTGTAGCACAGTTTCTAAAACCAGATCAGTTCCCTTGTCCTGTTCATCACATGTTGTTAAAATAACCCCCACTCCCAGTCTTACTGTACTGCCCTGCTGTTGCAGGGAAGTTTGACTTCAGGCATATTAATTTGATTAGATAGCTGTATTACATATGTGAATCCTCTATTGCATCTTGGCCTTATTGCCCACTGTCATGAATAGTCCCACTGAGGCTGTGGTACAGAATGTTTTTCTGTGATAGGCTTTTGGATACTGGAACCTTATGAAATAGTTTTGCCTGAGAACCTTTTCTGTCAATGATTCAAAAAAGTTTTCTAAAGTAAGACTGACAAAAACTAACTCAGTTTCAGACTTTTTGTTTTCCTTTGCTTTTATTTTAGGTGTTGAGTTTACTCTTGACAACTATAAGAACTTGGAAGCTTTAAATAAAGCCATATTCAGTAGCACAGCCTTTGATCTAGAAGCAGGTATTGCCTGACATCAAAAGTACTCTTGATCTTAGGAGGGCTGAAATACTGAAATGCCAGGAATCCCAGGGTAGCAGTATTAAATACACATAAATGTATTGGGAGATAAGTGCAAGTGTGTCAGTTACATATCAGTGCAGTAGGAATGCTCAAAGGAGTCTGGCACTTACACCTTTGAAATAAATTGTGTATGATTAAATAACTATTAATGTAAATCATAGAATCAAATAATGGTTTGTGTTGGAAGGGACCCTAAAGATCATCTTGTTGCAGCCTCCTTGCTGTAGGCAGGTGCCTTTCACTCGGCCAGGTTTTTCAAAGCCCCATCCAGCCTGGTCTTACACACTTCTGGGGATGAGGCATCCACAGCTTCTCTGGGCAACCTGTTCCAGTACCTCATTGCCCTCACAGTAAAGAATTTCTTCCTAATATCTAATCTAAACCTGCCCTCTTTCAGTCTGAAGTCATTCCCCCATGTCCTTATCCCTACATGCCCTTGTAAACAGTCTCTCTCCAGCTTCCTTGAGCCCCTTTAGGTATATAGGTGCTGTAAGGTCTCTGGGCTGAAGTGCCCATTGCTGGGTCATGTCAAGCTTCTCATCCACCAAGACCCCCAAGCCCTTCTCCTTAGGGCTACACTCAATACATTTTCTGCCCAGCCTGCGTTTGTACTTGGGATTGCCCCAGCCCTCATGTAGGACCTTGCACTTGGCCTTGATGAACTTCATGAGGTTCACAGGGGCCAACCTCTCAAGCCTGTCAAGGCACTTCTGGGTGGCATCCCATCCCTCCAGCATATTGACTGCACCACACAGCTTGGTGGTGTTGTTTCCAGAAGGGTCTGCTCCATGATCTTGCCTTGCACAGAAGTGAGACTGACTGGCCTGTAGTTCCCTGAGTTTTCCTTTTTCCTATAAAAATGAGGGTTGTGTTTCCCCTTTTCCAGTCAGTGGGAACTTCACTGGACTGCTACAACTTCTTGGATATGATGGATAGTGGTTTAACCACCTCATCCACCAGTTCCCTCAGCTCCCGTGGACCTGTGCATCTTCAGGTTCTTTAGATAGTCTTGAACCTGATCTTCTACAGTGGGCAGTTCTTCATTCTCCCAGCCCCTGCTTTTGCCTTCTGTGACTGGGGTGGTGTGGCTGGAGCACTTGTTGGTGAAGACTGAGGTAAAAAAGTAGTTGAACACCTCAGCCTCCTCCGTTAACTGAGTCTTCTATTCCCTTCTGAAAAGGGCTCGCATCTTTCCTAGTCTTCATTTTATCACCAGTGTACCTGTAGAAGCTCATCTGTCCTGTTGTCTCCTTGTAATGATTCACTTGGACTCAAGCCTGAAACTATTGCTTAGGTTTTATGTTACGAAGCCTGCTGAAAGCAGCAAGTGGAAAGGATCTTCCAGTATAGCAGTTGCATTCCAAGGTTATATGCAAGGATAAAGAATTTGACTGAGTTCTGCAACAGAGCACATAAAATTTGTTTGCAATGCCATAATTTACAGAGAAACAGTGCTGGTCACTGTTTTCAGGTTTTTCTTTCAGCCACGGGGTTCTAGGAAGTTCATGGCTTAAATACTGACCCATGGTGGTTGGTGGTGGTCACTCTAAACATCAGCTCTTCCTCCCTCAGCTCTCTGTTGTTCCCATGTGAAGTTCTCCCTCTGGTTTGTTATGGTTGAGTTGGCAGCATTGTGTTTCTGACCCGTGGTGGTTTTCTGTTTAGGCTGGATCAGCTTTGCTGTCTGCTGGTGCTGCTGATGTGCTGCTGAAGGAGTGCTGAAGCCAGCCAAGGGCCATTACCAACTGAATGGCTGCAAGAAGCTAAAGATTAGGATGCACATAGGGGTGCAGATTTCAGGCTTCCTAAATTCATGCATTTTGCCTGTGGCAGGAGCAGAACAGTAAATTCATTTTCACCTTTGGGAGAGAAAACATTAAAGAGCTTGTGCCACCAGTATTGATTGCTTTAAACATGTAATGATTACCTTGTTTTTCTGGCTAAACTTACAACTTAAAAAATCCAGCTGTCAATATCTTAGACGGTTTAACAGCTTTATAACTGTATCAAAAATGAAAATATTTTTAAATAATGCAAGTTGCATGGTTTTTGTCTGCGGTCTAATTTATTATTTCAAATAACTGAATAATATGTTGTATTGGATTTGACACAACTCAAGACTTTTCGCTAAAGAAGAGTGGCTAAGAGTAGCACAAAATGGTGCCTTGACCTTACTTTCAAAACGTATTTTCTTTTTGCTTTAACAGTTAATTAAATTGCTGTGAAGTCATGAGCTTTGTATTTGAATAAAGCAAACTATAATACTTCATACATTAACAATGCCATAATAGATGTACTTTGAATCCAGCCTTTCAAGGATGGGTTTACATGCATGTTTTAAATTTTTATGCTTGGAAAAGTCAGCAGAGGGATTAAAAATAGCTAGAAAAACATCACGAATTTGGCCATAGACTTCAGTGGTGTTTGACCCTTATGGCCCATTGAGCACTTTATCTCCAGTGCAGTTTAGGTCTTGTTTTCTCTTCTGCAAAACATTCACATAGTTTTACACCTTCACTAACCAGAACATCTGCTTCAGAGTTCTAAGATATGGGAAAGTGTACCTGCAAATTCCAGCCTTGGCATCAGTTATCAATTAACTTAATCTGCTTTTAAAGATAATTTTAAAAATTAAATTCAGGAGGAGATAGAAAAGCACTAAAACTTTGAAAAGCTAGGAACCTGTAGCATTCCATGAAGATGGAGAATACAGTGCTGCCAGGAGGCAATAAACATTAATAGACTGGGAAAGAGCCTGCATCCAAAAGGTGGAAGTTGAACAAGATCCCCGTTCACAATACAGTTAGAGGAAGGTAGAGGCTGTTGGAGTTGCTGCTTCTGTGATAACTAGTTAAAAAGGTAGTTCCTGTTTGTACTATGTAAGTGTCATGACTTGCTTGTACTGGTTTTGTACTGCTGTGGAGAACATAAATTCCAATTGCCATGTCCCTCAAGTATATGAGGTCGCTTGAATCTGACACTGACTGATTGGTAGTGCTGCCCTTCTTCCTGCAGTAGTCTCCTTGTTTGTTTTCTGTGCTCTCTCTAAGGTTTGTGCTATTGTGGATTTGATGTTGCTGGAAGCTGGATTGACGGAAATTAGTTGGCCAGCTCAGTGAGTGGCCACCAAGCACCAGCATGGAGAAGAGACAGGGGAGATGTGGTGTGTAACAAGGAGAAAATTTGGTTTAATGCCACTGTGTGAGTTTAGCTTCTGTGAGTGCTCCCACAGCTGGTGAGCATGTGCTGTGGGATTCCTCTAAGGAATCCTTCGCAAGTATAGGGTATGTTTGCAGCTTTGGGTCCGTAAGACGTGAGAAAGAAGCTGGACAAATGGTATCTTCCTTTTTTTCTTTCTCTTCCTTTGAGAATCTTGGTTAGAGAAGCAAGGATGCACATCAGTGGATGAGACCGGCATCTCTGGAACTTCCAAGCATGTTGCAGTCCAGACCAGCTGCAGGCCATACATCTGAACTGTTCTCTACGTGCCAATGTATTCCAAAACTATGGTTCCTGTGATTGCCAGCACGGTCTCTCCTAATGTGACAAACTTAAAAAACATGTAATAGCTTCTAGATTTCAGTTCAGTGTTAAGATGAATTCTTACTACTTTTTTTTTCCTTGGCTTCACTGGGTGTGCACAAGTTTAGAGGGAAGGTCTTCACCTCAGGATGAGTTAAATCAAGCTAACGGTTTTGTAGCTTTGCTTAATGCCACTTTCCTTGATTGTTGAAGGCACTTAACTTGTCTTCAGTAGGTCCATCAACTGTCTGATCCCAAGCCACTAGCTAGAATGCTAAATGTGGGCTCGAGCTATTTCTGTCTGGACTGTGGAACTGCATTTGAGAGAGAACTGCGGAAGCAGAAAGGACTTGATTGTAGGCAGGGTCCATTGGCATCCAGCAAAAGGAGTGCATGGAATAGCATAATTTGTGCAAAACATGATAGTTACCTTCCCTTTTTGTAGATTCCAGGTTGAATCTCTGAAGGATGGCAGTGGTCACAGAAGCCTGTGGAACACTGCAGATGCGTCTTGGGAAGACTGTTGCTGCCTGAGTATTAAAAAATAGTGTTCACAAGGAAAAAATGCCCTATTTCACTCTGAAGAAGAATATTGTGGCTATTAGATAACTACTTTTTTTGCCAAGTGGCTGATTGTTAAAGCAGAAAAAACTTCTGCCGAAGAAGAAAGGAAATTGGATTCCTTCCATAGCTAGAATTGGGTTGCCCCAATTTATTTAGAAGTTCAAAAAACACGTTCATTATTACCTTATGCTTACTTCAGAAGAAATACTTTTAATAATCCCACACATCTGACCCATTGCTAAAATTACTTGGGAAAAAGTGTTTCATTTGCTAGTCATCCTTAATGAGCTGTTCACCTGATGTCACATTATTGTTAGTTGTGCAATAATTGAACTTGACAGAAGACTTGAGACCGAGCTGATGCAGTGTTTCTATGAATTGGTGTTGCCGAGATCTTTGGAACTGCATTTCTCATCTTTATTTCAAAAATAAATGTCAGATTGAATACTAGGAATGGCATTAACTTTGAGATAAGTCTCTGCTCTTGCAGTTTGAGTTTCCTGGTGACTGATTTCAGTATGTGAGTTTACTGCCTTTGAAATGGAACAGTCCTTATGTGTGATGTTTAGAGTTCAGGGAGATGCAGTTCCTGCTGAAGTCAGTTTGCATGCAAGCAGAATAATTGCATGCTAAAAGTTGTGTTAAGATTCAGCAGGGGAAGGCTGAGTGTAGATGACCCTGAAGAATTGTTTCAAATGATTGTGTTTCTTATTCATGGGAGTCAAACTCCTCTTTTAAGCAAATTGCAGCTAGTCACCTTTAGCTTTCTTTCCTGTGCCAGGTTTACTGCTAACTTAACGTTTTCCTTTCTTGAGCCCCAGAAGGAATGTTGAGAGGGACTCGCAGGACAGCTAAATGCAATGTCAGCCCTTTGCTGTTTGAGTGAAAATGGATCCTCAAGTGGAAAGCTTCAGACTTCATTTACTCGTGTTTCTGACGTATGCTGAAGTATTTTGAGCTTTTTTTATGATAGGTTGGGTTTTGGATGGTTTAGTTGTTTCTTGTTTGTTTGTTTAAGGCTCTTAGATTCTTGACCAGAACTTTCTAAGACGTAAGACTTTCGGAATCTGGGAAATTCCCCCATCTAGGGGGGCAGTTTCACTAACCTGTACCTCAGCCCATGGAGTGTATTTCAGAACAGTTCTCATCTCTGCTCTTACCTGTACCAGTGATGACTGGAGTGATGTTCCAAGGGCCTCCAACCCATCTTTGTTGCCTGTGCACTGCTCACTTGGGGCCAGGGCTTGCCATGCAGGTTAGAGGTCAATATCTATAATGAGGCATCTGTTCTTACTAGTAGTAGTAATGATAATATGTAACCTCATGGAAATAGGTAGCTCTGAGAAGTGCAGTACTATTTTGGTAATGGTGGAGGACAAAGCAGTTGTGTTGAAACATGACTCAACACTCACCTCTTTGTCAGAAACAAGTGGAGAGTCTGTCTGGGGATGCACAGTGTAATGCTGCATGTGCTGTGTTGTTCAGGAATGTGTATGCTTTGTGTAGCCCTTCTTTCAATGCCTGCGTTCAGTCTTCCTTTTCTCAGGTGAATCAGGCATGTGAAATAAAAAAAAATCATCCAGCTGCTTGTTGAGGGAAATTAGGTTTAAATATGAACTGTGTAAAATGCATTACTGTTGGGGGACAGACATTACTCTCATAAATTGCTTTAGAAATTAAATAAAGATTGTTTCCAAAACTGTGAATACATGAAAAGCTTAGAAAATTTTATTGGTAGAATATTGTTGATACAATTACCACATTAGGGTTGTTACATTATTAGGTACAAATATGTGTGTCTAATAGGACAGGTAAATTCATAACCAGTCTCATGTTTAAAACGTTGCTTTCTACTACCTTCTTAACCCTCCTGTTTAAATTTCCCTTTCAGTGATTTTACTTTTAAGTAGTAGCTCCTTTGACAAATTCTCTCCTACTTGAAGAAATGTGTTCACTTCTTACTCCTTAAGAACATATCTGTCACATTATTAGTTGCAATGGAAGTGGAATGAACACTGTATATTCTGCATGCTGTCCTATGTAGAAAAGTAAGATTTTTCTTTTATTTCTGTTAATTGTTGCTAGTGTGTTTTACCTGTATGCAGCCAGTACAAAACTGCGTAGCATCAGGAGACCCATCTTTGTCTTGACTAGGGTTGAGATTACTGTGCTAAGCACTTTTTCACTCAGCTTAGTTCAAGAGCTCAGTAATGTGATACACATCCCTAAACAAAGTTTAGTTTTTAGATATCTTTGAGAGAAAAATGATGATGTATAACAAGTAAAATTGCAGTGTAGACATGTAGCTCTGAACTGTCTGGGGACCTCTTATGGGCATAAGCACAGCTGTAATTTTGTGGCTGTAGTGGGTTGAGACTGGAATGTATAATTCTGAGGATTTTTTTTTCTTAAATTGCTATCTTTGTGCTAAACCAGATGTACACATGAAATCAACAGAGTGCTGTTGGAGACTTCAAGTTACCAGTGTTGTGGTACCATCTGTCTTAACTCTAGCCCCAAGTATTCGTGTTTTCAGCCCTCCCACAGTATGTCTTCCCTCATTTCTTCCAAATCTGCTCCATTTCCCTTCAGGAGTTTTAACTATTCTCTCTCTCCTTCAGAAGACATGTACCCTGTGAAAGAGTAGATCTTAATAAAGCAGTGAGTAGGAAGAAACTGTAGCAGACTCTCCATAAGTCTGCCTCCCTTCTGCTTCCCTGTCAGAGAAGGTGCTCCCTGTCCTGGCACCCTCTGTGCCTTGCTGGATACTGAGGCCATGGTGGTGGCCTGGAGCAGCCATCCACTGCTTCCTGCCTTCTCTGTGAGTCAGAAAATGATGCTTTGCTGCCCTCATCCTGTACCGAGTAGCTGAGTACCAACACAGTGTCACAGCTTGTTTCTGCTCCTCTGCATGGTCTGTCTCAGGAGGGTCCATGAGCAAAGTGATACTGGTGACAATCCCACCTTTGTTACAGTTCATAGATTTCTGTGAATCTGCTGCAAACAATAGTGATTCAGACTCAAATTTGCAATGTTAAAATATGTTAAACACTCAGATAACCAAAGCGAGGTTCTGGCTGGGTTGATCTAGCTTTCCAGTTTTCATCCAGGCATGCCAGCAGCCATGATGCTTCATGTGCCTTTAAAAGGTAAATAACTGTGTAGTTGGAATCCTAAACCACTGTTAAAATTATTGTACTTTTAGTCAAAATATAACCTTGATCTGTAGGGCACTTCTGTATTTAGTCTCACTGGTAGTCATATGACCCTTTGTATTACAGATTTAGCCACATGTATTACTCCTTCAGGATCAAAGTGCCTCTGTAACAACATCACTGATTGTTGCCCTTGTTTTGTAGGCTGTGAAGATATTATTGCTGAGAGCATCTCACTGGACACCTTAATTGCCATTCTGAAGTGGAGCTCTCAGCCATACGGTTCCAAGTGGGTACATCGCCAAGCACTACATTTCCTCTGTGAGGAGTTTACCCAGGTCATGACTTCTGAGGTCTTCTATGAACTCAGCAAGGACCACCTGCTCACAGCTATTCAGTCTGACTATTTACAGGTAACCTGCATTGCAGAATAGAACTGGTCCTGCTAGAAGCAGGATGTGTTATACCATTGCTAGAAATGCTTGGGAATAGTTAATTTTAAATTGTAGTCTGAAGTGGGCTTGTACACACTAAGCACTCCTTCTGTAACAGATAAAAAAATGAAATGGAAGTAGTGATTAAGAAAATTGTTTTGTTCTTGGCTTGTAACACAACCTAAATGTGGTATATGCTATTGCTTAGAAGCCTAATAATAGTTTATAAATGGATGCAAATTATTTCAAACAACACATTTCTGAACCTAACATTTGCCTTGCCTGTTCAAGAGATTTTTAAAATTACATGGTGGGAGTAGTTTTGCTGTAACAACACACATACTAATTTAGGGCAGTGGGAGCTAATAAACTAGAAATCAGAAAACTCAATTTATTTTTGTGGAGAGAGAAAAATACCTTCTCTGACAAGTATTGCAGAATTTTTATTTTTTTTGTGACTTGCCTTCAGTGACTGTGTGGTTTTAGGGAGAGAGGATGGTACTGGCCAATAGAAAGCTTCTGGATTTTTGCTGCCATTTCTCTTCAGGGGAGATAGCTTTATAATGATGACCACCCTTTTTTATAGCTTAAAGATTACTAGATTCTTTTTTTAAACTGCATGCATCTCAATCTTACTTTTTTATGAAGGATTAAGTGCTAGAGATTATTTTAAGTGGTTCTTTTAAAGGTTTGTTTACTTGAAACATTTCAGAAATTACAGTTAACAGTACTGTTGATCTTCCATGAGAGGTTATATTATGACTAAATTTCCTACCCTGCTTGTTAAGAAATTACATAGATACATTTTTCAGTACATGATTATTTCTGTAAGAATGTTAGTGGTCAGCACATGTATATAGGTATGAACAAAGCAAAGTTGTTTTAATTATAGTATTACTGAAAAGTTTTCTCTTCTCGTAGATTATCATTTAAAAGGGTTGATTATTTTCATCATTTTCCAGGCTGGCAGATGCTGAATTTGTAATGTTAAACAAAAGTTTGAAAGACCCAGAGGTAGAACTGCCCTTTTTAATTAAATTTAATAAATCATACTTTATACCTGCAAGTTTCCATATTAAATAAAAATTTTCTTTCTGTGGAAAACTTCTTCCTCTTCCTTGGGATTCAGTAAATAATATGAATCCAGAAGTTATGGTGGTAATAATACCGGTAGTACAGCTTAAAATATTAGGAGAAAGTGGTAAGCAGATCATAAAGTGCAATCGTGATTTGGTACAGCTGTGTTTCTTTAGAGCTGTAAAAGACCTGTGATTTTTTTTTCTTTTGTGTGTGTATGTGACATTAAACTGAGCATATACAGATTACTGACTTTCTGTTTCTACAGGCAAGTGAACAAGATATTCTTAAATATCTGATTAAATGGGGAGAGCACCAGTTGATGAAGAGGATAGCAGATCGAGGTGAGGATCCTTTAAACCACACAGTACTAAACCAAATAAACCAAAATTTATGGCAGTTCTGTTTTGTGAGTCGTCTGTAACGTAGGGAAATTCAATCGGTCTTGCCCATCGTACAGTCAAAACGAAGCAAATGCTCTTCCTTTCTTTAAGGGTTTTGTTGTCTGGAAAATGAGAACACAGCATTCTGAGGGAGATGGGATTGTTTAGGCTGAAGAAGAAAAGGCTTAGAGGGGATCTTAGCAAAGTCTATAAATACCTAATGGTAGGAAGCAAAGAAAATAGAGCAGCACTCTTCTCTTGGCACCCAGGACATGATGAGAGGCAGTGAGGCATTAACTGAAATACAAGAAACTGAAGATGGTCAGACACTGGCACAGGTTGCCCAGATTAGTTGTGGGATCTCCATCCTTGGAGGTATTCACATCCCAGCTGGATGCAGTGAAGGGCAATGTTCTGTGCCTTAGCTGGGAAGAGGGCATTGGTTGTGACTGAACCAAACTCCTAGAGGTCCTTTCAATCTCTGTGATTGTCTGATTTGAAGTCTGGTTGGTCTCCTGTTGTCTCAGAATTATTTTTCTTGCAACTAATTCATCAAATAAAAAAACCCTGCAGTATCTTCTTATGCAGGCTTCTCACAGCAGTCTTAGTTTACTGTGTCAGCCTTTCACTTCAGTTTGAGTGTCTCTCTCTCACAGGAATCTGGTGGTGAGAAACAAGCCAACAAGTGGCACCAGTGTTTTCCCTAAAGTAGATGTAAAGGTGTTTTTATGAGCCTAGATGCACATTATTGCTACAGTGGTAACTTCAAGGGCAATCTCACATGTGTTGGATATGGAAAGTAGGTTAAACGTATATTTCCCAAATAACAAATGCAAGGATCTTGTGGTTCATCTGCACTATGAGGTGTCAGTCACACAGTGCCACAAGAGAAACAGAAAGGGAAGAACCTGCCAGAGTAAAAACAGAGCAGTACTGGTGTGACTGCTGTCTTGGGGGGGCTGGCCATGCTTTTGCAATCCACTGTTACCACTTGCAATACAACTGCTTTGTCATGAACATGTTTTATGAAATGCAACAAAAAGTTAGTTAAAGGATGTGCTTCTAGTGACCTGAGTAAGTATTAACCTATTTCCAGACCAAGATTTACCAAGTGTTTGTCCTAGGGCACATTGGAACATAATGGAACCAGTTAAACAGTAACAGGCCTGGGCTGGGGCAGAAGCTGCTCCTTTGGGGTCACTGCACAGCTTCTTTCTCTGGCATTCATTAAGTAAACAGCTCACTTCTCTGATCTGGGATCATCAGATAACACAATAAGCAAAAGCAGAAATAACAGCAACGCCAAATTCTGTCAGATTAGGGCCAGATTTAGTCTAGTAATTTCATCTAAATTCCTCAGTGGAACTCCATATATTGCAGCTCTGAATGTGTGATGGTGTCACTAAAACGCCACAATGCATTAGAGAATGTAACGGGCTCTGGCCAAAACTTGAGCTGCATGTACTGAGGGAGGGTGGGTATGTTTGACAGGTTCCCTCAAAGAGGGAAGCTAGTCAAATTCAGGTTGGTCACAACACCTAAAATACACGTGTGGGTACATGGTTGTCTTGCTGTCTCCAGGAAGGTACCCACTCCTGGCACAAATAGGTGTCCTGTGACCCTAAGAGCAATTTGAGTGGATTTGACATTATGGTACAGAGGTGGGTTCCACAAGGAAGTTAGAATAGTGTATCCTGAGGACTCTTCAGACCTTAATTTGTAGGAAGTGTCTTTGAAAACTGCTGGGGAAAGGGAGAGGAGCTACAGGAGAGAGACCTCGTGGGAACTTCTAGCAGGGAGGTACAAATGCTTTCAAAGCATAGTTCTTAATAGAGCTTTCCAAGTGTTTATCCCAAATGTTATCTTTGTATTTTCTGCCTGGCTTGCACTTTGAAACTGGCAGCTGTGCAAATGACCTGTGCTGGTATGAAATGAACCTGTCTCTCTGGATGCTTCATAAAAGATTTCAAGGCATGAAGTAGAATCATAGAATCATTTAGGTTGGAAAAGACCTGCAGGATCATGGAATCATTTAGGTTGGAAAAGACCTCCAGGATCATGGAGTCCAACCTTTGACCAATCACCACCCTGTCAACTAGACCATAGCACTAAGTGCCATGTTCAGTTGATAGTTTTGTGGAACAGTGCTGATGAGCACTATTGATATAAAATGAGAGTTTTCTTTCCTTTTCTATAACTTCCTGTAAGCCCTGTACCTCCTGCTATCCTCTTTAAACTTTCTGATGTAAACTTAGCATGTCTCCTTCCCACAGAGCCTAATTTACTCAGTGGTACAGCTCACAGTGTGAATAAAAGAGGTGTGAAGAGGAGAGACCTTGACATTGAAGAGCTGAGGGAGATCCTGTCTCCACTTCTGCCTTTTGTCCGCATTGAGCACATCTTACCCATGAATAGTGAAGTACTGAGTGATGCAGTAAGTCAGTAGTCTCATACAAATACCACCTCTGGGTTCTTTGTACTTCACATGTCGCAGTGTTCAGGTGTGAGAGTTTTTTTGCTTTGGTGGGTGTTGGTTTTGTTTGTTTATTTTAAGGATTAACTTCTAAAATGTTATCATTGAGAGTAATAAAAGTATAACACTTTTTCTGGTTAGATTTTGTGTCCTTTAAATTTATCAGAAGGCTAAAGAAAAATCAGTGGTGTAGGCATTCAGTGTAAAAAATGCATTTATTGCAAATTTTTACCATATTAATATTTAAAAAACCGTAAAACTCTTTCTTGATTCTTAAAGATGAAGAGAGGCCTGATTAGTACTCCTCCTTCAGACATGCTACCAACATCAGAAGGTGGAAAGTCAAATGCCTGGCTGCGGCAAAAAAATGCTGGAATATATGTGCGGCCAAGACTGTTCTCACCGTATGTGGAGGAGGCTAAGGTAATACCAGCAACATGTGACTGTTCTCAGGTTGGAGTCATCAGGGGGTTCTGTAAACAGGGAAAGATTTTGGTATGTTTTGTGTCTTTTTACATGTACTGGCCTAAAATACTAACATTTTCAATTTAACAAGACTTACAAGATTGATCATCAGGCTCAAGTCTCTAGAACTGGTCAGAAAAATTTCAACAAAATTTTTTTTTGTCGAAATTGAAATGTTTGCGAGACAGATCTTGATGAAATTGCACCGGAAACAAAGCAGCGTTCTGAGGGAAACCTCCCTGGTTTCCAGCCAGTTTGCCGGCCCAGCTCCTCGGCAGCCCTCCTGGCAGGCGGATGGCAAGGTGAGAGCCTGAGAGTCCCAGTCTGCAGCTACTCAGCAACCTTGGTGCCAGCTCTTTCAGGCTCCCCAGCTCCCACCAGAGCTGGGTGGGGAGCTGCTATTCCACTCGGCAGAGGACTGATATTTCATCTTCTTGTTTGAATCAGAAAGTACCCAAAAATCTTGTGATCCTCCACAAAATGGAATAAATATCCTGTGATTCAAATGAAGTTCTTCGTTTCCCTCTCAGGCAGTTGCTTCCTTATTTAATGTCTTGCATGAGCACTGTCAAGCTGAAGATCTTGTAGCATCTCTGGTGGTGACGTTTGGTGTCAGGGTGGAGATGGTGCTGCACGGGGCAGGAACATGCCACGTTCTGTTTGACAGAATGGGAGCCTTTTGTGTCACTGACTTATGCCACCACTTCAGGGAGCTCTGACTTGAGGGCTTTTGAGTCCCAGCAGTGCAGGTGACAGCAGAACAAGAGGGTTAGGTGAAACTGTGTACATCCACATCACCTACAGACTCTGACCTCTGCTGTGGTGAATTTGGAGCTTTTTCCCTGTGCCTAAGAGAGAAAATGTTTTCTGAAGGTATGAGTTGTTGTTGATGTCCTCTCTGAGGGAAGAAATAAAACTATTTTGCATTTTGGGCACAGTGGTTAGAGAGCAACAAGTGGCACTAAAACAGCAAAGGAAGACTAGCTAGTTAAAATGTTCTCTTTGTATCTTGAATTGCTAAAACTAACAAAAATGTGATAAAAGCTTTGACTCTTAGTTTTCAGGTATATGCCATGAGAGTGCTTTAGTAGTTATCCAAAGTAAAAATTGCATTCTAACACCTCCCATACCCGCGTCAGGATTCCAACTTGTTAGTATTGGTTTCATATTATGCTGTCAATATTTTTTAAAGCATTATTGGCTTTTTAACCTTAGAGGGAGGACTCTCATATGTAGTATCTGGTAACTTTACTCCTTCTGTTGGTAGTTAATTATTTTAAAATGAAAAAATTGTGAATGAGTGATTTTTGATCTTTTATTTTTTCCCCTACTAGTCTCCCATTTTTTGAAATAAATTCATTTAACATTAAGTAAGAATCTTTAAAGGGTAGGCCATAAACCCTTTCTTATTCTTTAAGATGTCTGAGGGAAAAGTGTTCCATTTTCAGGCTAGTGCCTTCTACTCAGTGGCACAGAAGGTTGAGACTCAGAGACAGTCATTGTCTTAAGTCCAGAGGGTCTGCTCTCAAGAAGGTCAGGTCTAATCTGACAGGTTAAAATAAACAAAGCATCCTTCCCAAACTATTCTCCTGCCTGCTCTTAGCTCTGAAACTCAACTGTGATCATGACTGGAAAATGGAATAGAAAATGCTGATGAAAAGCCAGATGTTGTTTGTGACCTGACAGAGTTACCGTGGTGTAGACGTGGCTGGACGTGTGTGGCTGGGGCTGTGCTTGCAGCAGTGGCCCTGGGGTGTGTGCAGTGCCTTCACCAGGCTCTGGTGGCTGTCGTTGCAGTCTGTGCTGGATGAGATGATGGTGGAGCAAACCGACCTGGTTCGCTTGCGCATGGTGCGGATGTCCAACGTGCCCGACACGCTGTACATGGTGAACAACGCGGTGCCCCAGTGCTGCCACGTCATCACCCACCAGCAAGTCAGCACTAACCAGACCAGCCCTCCCTCAGTTATAGCCAACGAGATCCCAGGTAAGCTCTGGTCGCTTCCCGTGCCAAGTGATCCCCTGGGAGTGCGGGTGAGCTTGGGCCTGGGGGGAGTGAGTGCCAGTTATTGAACTTCATCATTTCCTCAGAGAGTAGTTCTGCACCAAGAACAGTCCTTTTCCTTTGGTCTATCCTAAAGACATTAACTGGTTCTGGATGGCAGAGTAACTAGTTAGAAAAAACCCTTGAACTGGTTAAACACGGTAGAACACTTGTTGGAGCCTGGCTCTCCATTCTCAGAGTTTTTCTACAGGGTTCTCAGTTTTCTACAGCCAGTTGTCCAATATAGGTAAGATCTGTGAGTCTGGAAAATTTATTTTAAAAATCAAAAGCCAGAGAACATAACTTGTAAGGAAATCAGCTGAACTCAGTATGCCAGGAAAGTACTGAAAGTAGGCACTCAAAACACATTTACTTCAATTTACCAAATCCACTTTAGCTTTGAAGTCAAACCAACTTAATTCCTTGTGGAAGAGTGTGTCAGAGTACATTTTTATAGGCTCAAGTAAATATGGCCTCTCTTGACTTCAGGATGATTGGTGTGACATTCCCCATAGGCAAGCCAGGAAAGTATATACTAAATATATTTTGCCATTTATGCATATGATCTTTTGGTGTCAGACTGGAGGAATGCATCTAGTGGGGCTCCTAAAGCATCTAGCACTTCTCGCCTTTCCCCTGTCCCATTAATACTCATTGTGCACAGAGAATGCACTGGCAAAACTTGAAACTGGTGACAAGTTGGAAGGGTCAGTGGATGTTTTGGAGGACAGGATTAGATAGCTAAAAATGACAAAGATTAAATTTTAATTCAGTGAAGGAAGTGAAAAACACTGTGCTTATGGCATTCCCCATTTTATAAGCTCTTTGTGTATCAATTATGTCTCTCTTCAGTCAACTGTTGAAAGGAAGTAGATTAACTGTTCTTACAGATGGTAGAGCCAGGACAAAAGAAATGGATTGAAATTGTTGCAAGAGAACTTAATTTGAGGTGTTAGGAAGATTTGAAACACTGTTTAGCTACAAGATTTGTAGGAAAATTTGTAGAATGGTTTTGATCTGTTTGCTTCTTGTGGTCTGGAAAGAAACTTGATAAAGCCTAAAAGGAGCTTCTGAAAACTTACTGTTTGAAAAATTTGATAAAAGTACCAATTGTTTCTTTAGAAATTTGGAGCTCTCAGCAAAACTGTGGCATCTCAACGGTGCATTATAGTACTTGGACTTCCCTCCCCAGAAAGGCATAAATATACTTACCATGAATTGACTATAAAGTATTTCATATTAGGTAGGACTTTGATAACACTTTGCTCAATCTTAATTTCCAAAGAAGTTGAGAATAGCAGCAGGTTCTCAGAGGTCTTTAATGTTTTGCAAAAGTTCTCATGTTCTTAAAAAAAACTGGCTCTGTTGGCAAGCATGAGACATTTTGACCAATCTGAAACTCCCCTGCAGCTTGGTTCTGTACAATTTAATAGGTAGGAATTATTGCCAGCCCTTTGATTTGAGCATAGATACGACTCTGAGCCTGGCCAGTAGTTGGAGCACAGGAATTGTGTCCTGGCAACTGTCTGCTTTGCTTAGTCCTGTAATTAAGCAAAAGGGTTGATTGTTTTGCCAATGCCTTTTTGCTAGAATGAGCAGATGGGGCCCAGTTAATTTGAGGAGATTAAAGCCTATTCCAATCTCTAACTTGTACAGGAACCCACCCTGGAGCATAGATGGAGCACAGGGAGTATAGGGGGAGAGCTGGGCAGTGTTGCCTCCACGGCCCTTGGGCCGGGCTCAGAACAGGGGGTGCTTCACAGCTCGGCTGTTCTCCGTCTGTCCCTGGCTTCTCCCTGGACCCACTGCCTGAGGACTGTATTTGCACAGATCTGCTGGCAGCATGTTTTAGTGCTCTTTCTGCAGCACTATTGTAAAATGAGTTCAGCTGAAGCCTGTTTGAATTTGAGGCCAGGTTCTGCAAGTGGTTGGGTTTCCTTACGTATTTTCCAGTTTCAGTTTGAATTAGAAATCTTGCAACTGAGAGAATTGTATTTTTTATATACATAATCTTTCGTGCATGTGTTTCACATGAATAATAGTAAAAAAAACAAAAAAAACCAACCACACCGGAAACAAACCAGGGTTTGAGAAGACAGCACTTTTTAATGAAAGCCTTATATCATTTTTATGCCTACTAGTTTGGAGAACTGCTTCAGACTTCTCTTAAATCCTCTTCTTTGAATATTAGCAAAATACTGGCTATAGCTAAACATCTGGCTGCTAAACCAGGATTTTTCAGAATTTAAGTGTGCGGAGGGTAGCATGGAAGTCTTATTTATGAGCCTTGAAGACTGGTTATAGTGGGTTCCTTCCCTCCCAGTACAGGAGCTCCATTGAAGGGGGGAATATTTTGCACTACATACACTTCTCCTTCATGTACCAATGTAAACTTCGTGAAATTGGGACCACTTGTAGTTGTGTGGTGTTGGGTTTTCTGCTTCTCTGTAATGCAAATGTCTTTTTGCACTGTTCTTGCTGTCTGATCTGTTTAATTTTTATGGGCTTTCAATACGGACATCTGGTCATGGTAATACATAACACTTGTGAAGCTGGTGAAGGATCAGACTCCAGGACTTACACACTCAGAGATCTGGATTTGTCTTCTCTATTATATGCACATTTTCCTTAGGACAGAAACACCACAGAGATATCATTCATCATCAAACAGCAGTAAGAAGTGGCATGAGAAAGTTTTGCAACAGGATAAATACCCAAAATTATACATTACTTTCTTTTGGAATGGTTTTTAAAAAATTATTTCAATATGACTGCATAGAACAACATAATTTTAACAGGTTTTTGTTGGCTTACAGTTTGTGTAACTTTTGTAAAATGCTCTTTCTCTAGTTACACACTGGTGTTATGGTCTTGTGATTATTGAACTGCGTTAGAAGTATGAAGTGTATGCCAAAAAAAATCAATGAATTCTTGGCCTGTACAATTCATGAGGGAACATTCAGTTGTTATTTAAGATATCCTGCCCCCACCTCAAATCATGGAATTCCTCCATCATAAGGGGTTTACGAAGAAGGATCTATTTGTGGCTCATTCTAGCAGAAGCTGGAGAAGTGGTGTATGTTTCTGTCATTCGTATGGTGTGTGTTATCCCATGTGGCTTAATGATGCTCCGTGGAACATGTGTAAGTTGAACAGTT
Organism: Monarcha castaneiventris obscurior; assembly: GCA_026261815.1. NCBI lineage: Eukaryota > Metazoa > Chordata > Aves > Passeriformes > Monarchidae > Monarcha > Monarcha castaneiventris. Next base: position 15,635,784 of record JAMPIT010000894.1, read on the forward strand.
CTTGGCAGAATGCTTCTTAAAAAAAAAAAAGCCCAGGAAGCCTGATGTTAATTTTTTTCCTTCAAAATAAATTTACCCATTGCAATCAAACTTACTGTCTCACAGTTGAAAAAAAAGGAGTCTCTCTTATCCCTACCCCATTCTGTTGTCCCTCCAGTCCCCAATCTCCTGGTTGTGAAAGAGATGATCAAGCGGCTGCAGGAGCTGCGCCACACCGAGCAGGTGCAGAGAGCCTATGCTCTGAACTGTGGGGAAGGTGCCACTGTCAGCTACGAGATCCAGATCCGCGTGCTGCGGGAGTTTGGACTTTCTGATGCTGCTGCTGAGCTCCTGCAGGTATGGAGAATGTTTGGGCAAGACCATGGAGGGACTTGATTGTGTACTCTGCAATAGTACACGTGCAAGTGCACAAGTGCTTTGAAATGCCTGTGACTGTCCAGGTGCAAATGCCAGTTGCATTTGATGTATGTGATTTTATAAACCTGTAAGTGCCAGGTATAAATAGTTTTCTAAAGAGTCATTGCCATTCAGGAGGCTCTTACTGACACAGATTTTGGGGACAAAATAGAACTGTTAAAGAGAGAATTGATGAGAGCAGTAGAACCATAACTTGAAGCCATTATTATTATTTATTTTTAAATCAGAGAAGAGGAAAAGTGCTAATACTGTAGGTCTGCACAGTACATGTCAGGACTGGGAAACAGAAAATACCTCTTCTGTTTATACTAAAGCAAATGCATTTGTTGGTCAGCTTACAGTGAATCTGATGCTTCTTATTTAAAAAAAAACCCCAATCTATTTTGCATGGTTGCTGCAGTCACCTTGAGTGTTGGCGGGCTTGTAGATAGCACAACCAGGAAGTTACAGTACTGGCATGTTTCTGAGAGTATTAGCTCGGGAGGTTTTTCTAGATGGCTTCCTACTTTGTCTTGTTACATGCTGGGTTTTGTACCTTTGCAGAATCCTCACAAATTCTTTCCTGATGAGCGCTTTGGGGATGAAAGCCCACTGCTGACAGTGAGACAGTCTGGACGATGCCGCGTCAACAGCACTCCCACTGCAGAAACCATGTTTACAGAACTGGACTCTTTCGTGGCCTTCCATCCTCCATTGCCCCCTCCTCCACCTCCATACCACCCACCAGCAACTCCTATTCATAACCAGTTCAAAGTGGGCTGGAAACAAAGGGTGCCAAGTCACCATCCGTCCCGTTCCTTCTCTTACCCGTGTAACCACTCGCTGTTGCCGTCGCGCACGGCCCCCAAGGCGGCGCCGGCCGTGCTCCTGCCTGGCGGGAAGGCAGCGCCGCCCGACTGCACCAACACCGCCGCCCTGGGCCGCCAGACGGTGGCGGCGGCCGCCGCAGTGATGGCCGCTGAGAAACAAGTGGTGAGTGCTGCCATCTCTCCTCTCTTGCCTGTTTCTGGCCACTCAGAGTACCTCATCGAAGGAGCTGGGGAGAGTTGTTATGGTGAAGTAACTTGGCTTTGTTAAATATAAAGAGCATCTTTGTCAGTTAGGAGAAGGTTTTTCTACCAAACTGACTGTCAGCATTCTTTATCCCAAAGGCATGCCCTAATCCCTGGGAGAATGAACGTTCCAGGGGCCAGGAGCATTGTTGGAGGGGCAAATGGCAAACTCAGGAATCTTCTGAAATCACAGAAGCACAGAATATCCTCAGCTGGAAGGGACCCACAGGGTCTGTTGCAGTGCCCAACCACCTTCTGGGTGAAGAACCTTTTTCTAATATCTAACCTAAACCTCCCCTGATGCAATTTTCAGGCTGTTCCCTCAATCCTGTCAGTGTCACCACAGAGATCAGTGCCTGCCCCTCCTCTTCCCCTCACGGGGAAGTTGTAACTGCAGTGGGGCCTCCCCTCAGTCTCCTCCAGGCTGAACAGACCAAGGGATCTCAGCCACCCCTTGTGTAGCAAATGTAGTTTGCTCTACACTAAAACAAAGCATAAGCCAACTTCAGTAGTGGACTGCACACTAATTCACAGGTAGAAGTAGTGGGGATATTTTGGCTATTCACAGGTAAGTAGTCTGAAGTAAAACAGGTTGCCTGTATACACATGTGAAGAGTGTGAATGCTTTACAGCTGAGAAATATTTGAAAAGGAATTGGCAAGAAGAAATTGGTAATTGCTGATACAAAGGGGTTTATTACAGTATTTAAAAGCAGTCGTTATAGTTGCTGAACTACGATATGATGCAATAAAAACAATTAAATATAAGATACTCAGTAAAGACAGCTTTGTGAAGTACAGGAAGTGCTAAATGAAGGATTCGGTAATTTATTTCTGCAGTGAAAAAACTGTCAGTCATAGTTGTGGCACATTAGATGCAGATTTGAGCATCAAATGGAAAAATGGATTTTATTTTCTTCCCATTAGCAATTGTTTTCAATATATTGCACTTCTTTTTCTATTTTAGAATAAAATATATAATTTCACATTAGGAATGTGTGCCATTGTTTGTTCAAAGGCGGGGTTTGTAGCATGTCACTCTCCTTTGATCAACACTGACTTCCCTAAGGAAACTATAGTAACCTTTTTCATATCAGAAATACTTCTGCTAGAATATGTCTGTAAATAAAGCAAGGGGGAGCATGGGCTTAATATAGGTGATATTTTTGTTCTGTATTCTTTCTGCAATTTGTGAGTTAATCAATGATTACTAAAGTTGCTTTCATGAGAAATAAGAAATGTGAGTAGAAATTCTCACTCTTCTGTGTGGAAGGCTGTAATACGAGCAATTCTGCATTGAGGCAAGCATGGGGTAGAGAAGAAAGCCACACACCAGCTTCCATGTACTCTGTGGATCTAGTCAGCCCTGTAACTGATGCTCCCCCGAGCCCTGAGGCTGTCCTGCACACACATGGCTCTCTGGAGTTTACTTACTTTGAAATGGGGAATGCTAGCAGAAGGTTGTGTCTATAGTGATGACACGTGTGTGTCGTGGCTTCCCTGCACTAGAGCTGTGTGCTTGACAAGCCATTTGTTAGGCTCTGCACCAAGTACCTTGTTTGGTTTGATAATTGTGAGTGGCTGAAAGCAGGCCTGCCTTTAAGAAGTTCAGCAGTACCGTGTCCTTTACTGCATGTTCAAGGCAAGGTGAATTTAAGAGGAGCTGTAATTGTGACACAATAGCTTCCTGAAGGAAAGAGGCAGGAAGATGAAGGTTGGTGGATAGATGTGTTCTTTAAACAGTGCAGGAAACTTGCAGGCTGAAGTTGGCAAGACAAAAGTAGATTAAGAAAATGCCATTTTGAATTACAAAAACCATCCTAACTACAGTTTGTGTTTAGCTTTTGTCTTTGTTTCCATGGACCAATTTCTTTTCTTTTCCAGTGCACTCAGCCCTTGCTGAATGAACTGATGCCAGACATCGCCATGGGTGTGTCAGCAATGTCTTTGAAAGACAGAAGATTACCAGAGCTCACGGTGGACACGGAGCTCAGCCAGGCAGTTACAGAGGCAGGGCCTGGCCCACCCCAGCACATTTCATGTATCCAGAACAGACACATGCCTACTTCTCGGAAAAAACATGCAATAGAGCAAAAAATAGATGCTCGAGAAAATCCGCAGGAATATCCTGACTTCTATGATTTCTCTAATGCTGCATGCAGACCCTCTACTCCAGCACCCAACAGGCACAGTCCTTCGCCTTCACAAGGCATTTATTTTGGCCCAGATTTGTACAGCCACAATAAGGCATCACCAAGTGGCTTAAAGTCAGCCTATCTACCTTCCCAGATATCTCCTAAAAAGCAAGAGGATTCTAGGAGGGAATACCTGCTCTCACAAGATGGGCATCAACACAGGCAGAAGAATGAGCCAATACACCTCGATGTCTTAGAACAACCTCCCCAGCGACTGGACTTGGCACTGGCTGCCCAGGAAAATGCTGGCAATGGCCCTGTTCACGTCAGGGGAAGAACAAAAATGGAAACGGATTTAACCTATGGGCTAACCTCCAACAGACCTTCTCTCTCTGCCTACAACTCTGACATGCCAGAAGAGAGACCCAGTAGGAGACTGGCAGATGATGAACCATTGGAACATGGAGCACAGAGGAATGCAGATTTGGAAAGGGAAGATGGAGTAGGCAGAGGAAGGAGGTCTCCAAACAAACCAGACTTCCTGTACAAAAAATCTGCCCTATGAAAGCAACCTCCACTATTTCTCTGTGCCTAAGAGTTGTAAACATCCCATTCCTTGCAACTTTTGGCCTGACTTCTGTCAGAGAAATTCTTTCATGCCAGCAGAAAAATTTGGCTTTGCTCACTTCTTTTGTACATACCTTGCTTTATCAGAGACAGCATGTTATCAGTTTGGTTTTAATGCTGCTTCTGGTTTTATTTTGTTGCAATTTTTTTTGGAGCAGATTTAATTAAGCCTTTTAAAAGAACAGAAACTGGTACCTTTTTTCTACAACCTGGTAGCCTTTTGCACCTGTACATCTATTTTAGTGTATTAGTTTTGTACTAATATGTTAAACTTTAATGTCACATTTAAAGGACTGTATTTTCATACTTTTGCATTTACCCTTTCACATGCCGATTCCTTATGTGCATTGGGTTGCACATTATGAAATGTATTTTCTTATGAGATAATAACAACGCGTTTATTTTTTAATTATAGGAATTCCAAAGAACAGCACATCAAAAAACCTACATTTTTAGTTAGATTTTTTTTGTTTGTTTGTTTAGATTGAAATCTTCCTGATTTTTACGACTATGGCAAGAATCCAGTCTAATATTTTGTTTGAAAAGTTCTGGCAGCTGGTCTTTTCTTTATATAGATAGCAAACCCACTTCAAGAATTGTATTTGGGGTTTTAAGAATCCAGAAGGATATTTTGGAATCCAAATTCCTGTGAAATTCACTGGAATATGACAGTTTGAGTCTGTTTAGTCCTGTTTCGGCTGTGACCGTGGAGGACTCCATGATCACCTGGAAGCACGTACTAGACAGACTAGACTTGTTGATTTGCCCATTCAGAAATAAATCTAGAAATACTGTAAAAATTATAGTAATTACTTGTTCTTCCAGCTGCTCATCCGTGGGTAAGCGAAGACGAGGTGAGCGGATTCCTGCTGACACGTGGAGCGTCAGGAAGACGAGGCACAGAACCTTGGCTGTATCCTGAACACGTGGGAGGCTCCCCTCCCTGGCGGTGCCAGCCCATGGCCTTGCTTTTCCCTGCCTGTGGCTGCAAAGGGCTCCACTCCCAGTGACACTGCTCAGTGTTCCCTGCCTGGCCTCGCGTGGTGCTGCCTCCACAGCTGCAGCTGTTCCGTGAGCAGAATCCAAGTGCAGTCGCTGCTTGAGCAGCACCACACGGGTGAAGCTTTGGCACTCTTAAATTCCGCCTCCATTGCCCGGCCTCGCTTTTTGCGAGCACAGAAATGAGATTCCCCTGTTACCAGGATGTGAGGAGGGAAGGATTCTGGTCTGGGCTGGCTCCTGCACTGGGGGGGTGTCCAACCAGGGCAACGGTTACAGTTATGAAGTGCATCCTTAATACTCACTGTGCACTTTTGACAACAAATTCATTGCATTCAGGATAGGGATCTGATGCCACTGCAGAGTGCTGATTGCTGGTAAAGTCCTGTTTGCAGAGGGGTGGGGGGGGGTTAAATGCAGTTTCTATAATGAGTTTCCCTGTAGCAGAAAACTACAGTCCCAGATATGACCTAAGGATTGCTTTAAGGTTAGGTTGAATGGTTTCCTGCAGCTCCAAGTGCTTAATACTGTTTAACAGAAATCTTGCTGCAACTTTACTTTTGGTTTTAGTTGATGGCAGATTCTTACCTAATGTTTCATTAAAGCATGCAGGGCCTGGTAACAGCACAGTGCTACTGAAATATATTGAATACTGCATTTCCAAATAGCTTCTAGATAAATGAAGATATGGGTCTTTGAACCAATAAACCCTGTGTCTCCTGCAGACACATCTATAGACCTGCTTTTGTGGTAGCTCTGCAGGTGCTCCTTTTGAGATGCAGCTGTGGAAAGCATGGTGTAGGTTTGGAGCAGAAACTTGGCTAAACTGTGCAGGTGATGTGTCTTGTGGATGAGGGGAGGTTTGTTTCTTTTTCCTCTGTCAGCTTTTTTAATCTTGTTTTTTGCCCACAGTGGAGGCACTGGGTGGTCCTGGCTTCATCACCCATCTGTGGGATTTCCATGGGACTGTGGTGTACAACACTGTTAAATGCACGAAGGTGTCAGTGGGGGGATGGTGCTGCTGCAGGGTGAGGGGCTGAGGCTCCTTGGGTTTCTTCTGAAGATTTGAGCATGGTGCTGTCTGACTGCGTAGCTCTAACCGCACACAAGGGTCTCATCCTCACCAGCATGAGACCAGCTCACTAGAACCAGTAACTTCCATCACATGCAAGAACCTGAAACTCCCTGGACTTGCATCATGTGTGTGTTGGCAGCTTAATTACTAAGAAATTACAGCTGTCCTCAGAAGACTGATTATTCTCAATATCTTTACCTAAAACTGATAGATGTACTTCAGGAAAACTATTTTAGTTATCATAGTTTGATATGGCACTGTGTGCCTGAACAGAGGTGAGACTAAGATCTACAGGTAGAACTTTAAAGTTTGAAATTTAGGGGGGGGCGTGTGGCTGATGAAGATGAGAAGTTTTGAGGTTATGGTTTGAGGGAAATCATGAAATGCTTTGCTTTGGAATAAGCTGGTGAGAAATGCCTCAGGGGAGGACATGTCTGCATTTTAGAATACAAATTTGCTTCTGAAGTCTCAGGAACTGAGCAGTATTAAAAAAAGAAGGAATAAAGTGTTTAAGAGTAGATGCAGAATGAAAGACAAGTCCTTCTGAGGCCACAAAGACAATCAGGCCATGTAGACAATCTGTGTTTTCACTTGTGTATTTTGAATTGGAAGAAGATGGCAGCTAAGGGCAGCTGGTCTGAAGTGGAAAATAAGGATTTCTTGAATTACTGGAACTGTATTTTTGTACTCCAGAGCAAGATTCCCTACTTAGGATGTGCAGAAGGCAGGGTGAGTCCATTTTTCATGGCAGCATTATTCAGCAGCCAGTGTTCATCCTCCATCTCACTCGCACAACACACGTACCTGTGCTACCTGCTACTCCTTGGTCTCTGTCTACTGAAACTTTGGTGCAGAAGCTCCTTGTTTACATGAAGCACTTTCTGATTAGGCTGGAAATTGACACCTTTTCCTCCTATAAATTTGATGGAGATTACAGATTATTGACTATTTTGCTTGAGGATAGAGGAATAAACATTGTTTTCTTGAATGGGAGAGACTGATGCTCCTTGTTCTTATTAAAGAGAGAGCTCAGACTTGCATTTAGTGAGCAACATGCAAAAAGGTCTTATTCCCCTTTCCCCAAACCCAACTCCTCTTTTCCTTAATGTATGGATGGATAACTTAATTCCTGAAACACATTCTTCCTTTGAAATGTTTTGTTGTTCCACAGAATTATTGTAGTTGCGTAGTAGTAACTGCTGGGTTGATTGGCAGTTTCTTGTTGTATTTTTCCTGTTCTTAAGGATTTTTACTTAGGAAAACTAAGGCTGTGGCCACCTGTACTTGTAAGCCTTGGGTTTTGGTCCCAGAATGTCCCAAATGTACATCTTGGGGGTTTCTTTGGTTTGGGTTTGTGGGGGGGCCTAAGGGGGTTGGGTGTTTTGTTTGGGTTTTTGGTTTGGTTGTTTTGGTTGTTTTTCTGGGGTTTTTTTTTTGAAAGGACACTAATGCTGTTTGAGGCACTGTTCTTCTAATATTTCTCTGCTTCTGTGGTGGAGGTGCTGAGCCCTGCTGGATGCAGGGAACAGCTTAGAGGGAAACTTGTAAAACCGCATTTGGGGTTTCTGTAATTAACTGTACTGCCAGAAGGCAGCCCTGCCCTCGGCAGTGTTACGGATTTGTTTCTTGTCCTTGTGGTGTTACTGGTATAAAGTCAAGTGCCTTCAATGCTAAAGGCTCAGAAAACTTTCTTAAACTGACTTCATGTCCTATGCAAGTGTTTTTTCTACAACCTGCATAACCAGTACTTTGTAAAACTTGTTTACGCTTCAATTGTACATAGTGTTTTTTTAAAAAAAATAGTATTTTTATTTAGGTACCTCCAAACTTGAATTCTAGTCTTGTGTGATGCATTGTAAAACAATACATTTCTCTTTTGAGTACCATTACAGTTGTAAAAAGGTTTTCACTGGTTCTATTTTTCTACTGTTGCTGAGAAGCATGTAACACTGACTTTATCCTACATATAGTTGGCATTTCAAATAAATGGCTTGTATAGAACGTGGTTGTTGTGTGGCTGCTTCCCCTGAGCTGCTGCTGCCTGCCTGCACCCACCACCCTGCCCTGCTCACTCCAGGCCGCAGTGACCGGGGCTGGGGAAAGGAGCCCAGCAGTACAAACAGAAAGGCACCCTCCAAAGTGTAAAGGCTCCTCAAACTGACAAGGTTTGTTCCTGCTGGGGAAAAAGGTGCACAATAATGCTGTGTGAACACCAAAGCCATGATATAAACCAGCATGCAGGAGGGATTTGAACTTAGTCACTCTGATCAGGCAGTTACTAAGAATGAAAAGCATTTCAGTAAAGTAGCTCTGCGAGTTCTGGACAGAGCCTGATTGACTGAGGCCATGCGCTGTGAAAAGCAACAGGGCTGCTCAGAGCTGGGGCCGTGGGGCGCAGCCCTGGGTTCCTGTTCACTTTCTCATCAGAGCAGCTGGACAGATGTGTTCAGTACCCACCCAGCATTCCCAGGTTGCAATTTTCCTGCTGACTATTCCAGCTGACTGTTCAGTACATCTCTTCCACAGAAGTGCCTCACTGCTTCAGAGCAGTAACTAAAGTTCAGAAGTGTCATCCGGCCACTCACCTGGTCTCGCTTTGATGTACAAGAGCAAAATACTGCAAGTTACATCCCGACACAGAGCGCACATGGGTGAGGAGGGAGAACTGTGTGGTCCTACATGTTAATTACTGACACCTTCCCTCCCACACCCAGGAAGATGAGTTCTAGGAGCTTCCTAAATTAGACAGTTTTAACATTTTTTTTGTTACAGGCTTTCTGTCACTCTGCAACAGTGCTTCTAAGCCTGCTAACCTCAAAGGAGAGGATGCCTGATGTCTCTGCTAAGGGAGGCTTTAGGCACTGAAAAGGGGGACTGTTGGGGCTGCGTCCCTTGGGATGAACCCTGCTTCAGTACAGGCTGATGCCAAGAATGGACAGTGCTCATGGTCAGTGCTGGCCCTGTGCTGTGCAACTGGAGCCACAGGAATTGCACATTTGAATTCCTCACTCCTTCCATCACTGCTGTATTTTCTCAAGCACAGCAAGGCTCGCGCTGGGCCATAAAGCATTTCTGTGTGCACTGGGGCCTTTCCCTGCTTTTTTATTTCCTGCGGAAGACACAATTGCCTTTGGTACCCTCTCCCCCACCCCTTCAGTGAATTACAGAAACTGCAATACCGAGGAAACATGACCCCACCCTGCTCTAAACTGTATTTGCCAGCAGGCTGCAATCCTGTATTTCAGACCTGCGTGAGGTAGAAACAAAGGTCTGGGAATCCTGGGCTTGACTGGGCCCCCACTATGTACCTTGGTGGCTTGGCTAACACGTCATCGCCGGGCTCCCTGTGTCTGCCTGGATCGTGGATGGAAACAAAGCACTACAGCAGCACTGAGAAAAAACAAGACAGTACACAGTGAACAGTTCTTTTGATTTTTTTTATATTGTAGTTAGATGTGCAGTTACAACTTCTGTAACAGTTGCTACCAAAAAAAGAGCATGTACAATACCCAGAGTTAAATTTAAAAGCAACTAGGAAAGGGACCTGGGGGTTGATGGCAAGTTGAACAGGAGTCAGCAGTGCCCTGGCAGCCAGGAGGGCCAAGCGTGTCCTGGTGGCATCAGGCACAGCATCCTCAGCTGGGCAGGGGAGGGGATTGTCCCGCTCACCTCGAGTGCTGGGGGCAGCTTTAGGTGACACAATATAAAAAAATACAAAGCTGCCGGAGAGTGTCCAAAGGAGGGCCAGGAGGACTTTGAAGGGCCTTGAGGGGAAGCCGTGTGAGGAGCAGGTGAGGTCACTTGGTCTGTTCAGCCTGGAGGAGACTGAGGGGAGACCCCATTGCAGTTACAGCTTCCTGTGAGGGGAAGAGGAGGGGCAGACACTGATCTCCTCACTCTCAAGACCAATGATAGGACCCGAGGAAAGGTATGAAACTGAGTCAGAGGAGGTTGAGGTTGGATATCAAGGAAAGGTTTTTCTCCCAGAGGGTGGTTGGGCACTGGAACAGTGCCAGGAAGGTGGTCACAGCTCCAAGCCTGCCTGAGTTCAAGAGGTGTTTGGACAACGCTTTCAGGCACATGGTGTGACTCTTGGGAGTGTCCTGCACAGGGCCAGGAGTTGGATTCGATGATCCTGATGGGTCCCTTCCAACTCGGCATATTCTATGTTCTATGAAACTGCTGAGCTCAGCATCTATGCTAAACTACTGTTTGTAAATAAAGTGGTCAGAAACAATTAATAGTGAGAATGATAAAGGCCTACCTTTGCTTTTCAAAAATCATTAACATGGAAGCAGAGTAGTACCCCATGATATAGAAATCCTCAAAAACTAGAACTTTAATGTATGTTTTGGGGTCTAACTACATTAGGCTCCAAACTTAAAAAATCTTAATTCTTAATTGCAGCTAAGTGTAGCCTTAAAAGTCAGTGAAACATCTCTTGTTCCATGATTATCACAGTGGTTATAAAAAGAACATTCCATACTGTAGCAAAATACCAGGATGCTGCAGTGTTTTCAGCAACACTTATAAAGTAGAAGAATTTGCTGTAGGCTATAGTTTTTAAAATCAAAGCTTATAACAAACCCCCCCATGCTTAGTTTGTAATAACTCCGCCTAGCTACTGTTTATGTTCTAATGAGTGAATTAAGATCATGTGACAATTTTTTTCCACGTACACCATCCCCGTCCAATACTAGAAATAAGCTTTTTAATGTGTAAGACCAGCTAGAGCACGCTGTTGCATCAAGCCTAAGCCCTGCTTTCCCGTTTGTGAGCAGCCCAGGGAGCGCTTCTGCAGCGGCGAGCGGGCAGGCAGCAGTGCTGGGCTCAGCCACAGCCAGGCCGCTGCAGCCGCCGAGGAGCCAGGAGCGCCCGGGCAGGGACAGCACCGCCTCGGTGCGGGGAGCCCTCACCAGAATCGCTACAGCCCGAAGGGAGGGAGCAGACAGAGCCACTCAGGCAGAAAGCCGGGAGCGCGTTCCCCGCCGCCGAGGGCAGGGCGGGGCGGAGGCCGGGTGGGTTTAGCACAGCCACGGCTGCAGGCCCGGGCAGGAACCAGGGAAGAGAGAGGCTGCAGAGAAGCAGCAGGGGACAGCTCCGGCAGCAGCCCTCCTCCCCTGGAGTCAAGGCCGGCTTTCACGGGAGCGCAAAGGCGATCGGCACTGAAATCCCTCTAACTGCAGTGTGAGGATTTGTTAAGAACATGTTTTAGGTGCTACAAATAAAGGAAGTATAAGACAAAATGATGATGTTTCTCAGACAGCTGGATTTTGATGAGAAGCCAAAAACTGAAGATGCCTTTTCTGTTTGCCAGTGAACATTGTTTTCCCAGGTGTCCTTTCAGACCCAAACCCCCTCAGTCTAACTACAGTAGTACTGCATCCTGTTAGTCCGTCGCCTTTTCCGAGACTGAAATTCTTCAAAGAAGTGCTGGATATCTTCTCTTTTAACCACCTAGGAGAAGCAGTATGAAACCCAAGTTGTGGTGCAAGAGCTTAATTAAAGGATCCTGTTTTATCCCCACACATAATAACACACAGCACAGAAAAGCAAATACCCTGAAATTTCTCTGGTACAGCTTTCCTGTTGCACCCGAAGAAGAGGGCTCATGCCCAAATTCTATTGTAGATAATACAAACAGGGAAACGAGTTCGCCAAAGGCAGAACAAACACATGGAGCAAGGCTCCCAGTGAAATATTTTAATGACTTTGACCTCTTGCTTTTACCACCAGAAAATTTAACACAAAGCAAGATTTTCACTAGCTCACTTCAGGGTCATTCCAATGACGAATGGCAATACAGTAAGTCAGCCAACAAAATGTGTTACTTAATAACAGCATGCAAATTCCTGTAGGAAAGCAACTGACAAGACTGAGAACCATAATCAGTCCTTATTCTTCGAAGGGTATAGATTCAAGCTAAGAAAAAACAGAGAAGAGCTTTTCTTCCTGAATACTTTACCTAGAGCAACAGAAGTTTCATTTAAATGTACAAACTGCTCTCAGTATCTTGCAGACAGATTTCTGTAAAATCCCTGTTATCTCTCAACAATGCCATTAAGGAATTAAACTTGAATGAAAGCCTGGATTTCTAATTTCTACTGCAGTACCAGCAAGTCCAAGAGACAGGAAAAAACATTACAACAGAGCATCATGGTATTTACCACCCAGCCCTCTTTAAAAAGAACACATTTTCTGGCAAACAAATTCTGGAAGTTGCACCTTACCGTTCCCTCATCTGCAAACCTCCTGAGATAGTCAGTCAGTTCTGTCTTCAAATCATTGTATTCTGGATGGCACAGAAAACAAAAAAAACCCCAGTAAGATACCTGGTTTTAGTCTAACACTGGCTCAAGAACACAACTTGTTCTACTTCCTCTTGTCATTTGCTAGGTTTACTTCAGACAAATGTAGGTTTGAATTAGATTATAAATAATAGTAATAATATAAACATAAGAAGCCTAATAATTTATGAGACTAACCTATGTAGTGTGAGTGGCTGTTTGGGGTGATTTCAAAGATACAGAGATCAGTGAGTGAATTAGTACAATTCACTAGAAGAGTGCCCCTGCTCCCAGCTTCCCACTGAAAAAGCACATGTGGGTCGTGGTGGAAGACCCAGCCTGTAACTCGGGACTGGAACACTGTCCTCACCAGAGTGCAGAGCCCTGACTGGAAAGGAGAAACACAGCTCCAGATATGAAACACTTCAGCCTAACCCTGTCACTATGCTCTGCAGCAGAGCTACAGGGGACACCTGGCTGGCACTCCCCAGGCAACAGGAGATTGCCAAACCACAGAATGGGGTAAGATTAATCAGCCAGAGAGCAGAAGTTCAAATTAATTTTAAATCAATTAAAAATTAAGTTTAAATATTCACATTACAATAAATTACTATCAATACAGAATCTAAGATGTTAAACAGGGTGAAAGTTCCCACATCATCTAGTGTCTCACTGTAAATTAAAGTTGTAATGATGGGCCAGAAACGACCAATCCCAACTGAGAAGTGAAACCTGTCATACAGTTGTCTGCATGTTACTTCAAAAATAGTTTGACACCACACTGCAAGGCCTGATATCAATCTCTTGTAGCAAACTGTTCAGTTAAAATGGGTTAGGCACATTCTAAAAATGAAGTTGTATTTACCACAGATGAGTTCCACTTGCTGGACTCTGTTCATGCTGTTAAGGGTGTCCATTAAAGGATCTCTCCTCTCTGTCTCTTGGTCACTGGTACCCTTATTTTCATAAGCCAAGACAGTGTCACATTCGTCTGTCAGGAACTGGACTTCAAGATCTGAATACATTTTCTGGAGAATAAAGTCGAATTTACTTTTATGTGACAGAACTTCTCAAACTGACTCTCCCCCAGTCAGTATCACAAGTAACAACAATAAAAATAATAAGGTAAATTTGTACTCAGTATTTCAGAATCTCCTCGTAACAACTTCCAAAGCAATACTGGATTTAAGCAGCAAAGAAAATACAAACATTTAGAAGCCCTTTCATGCTATATTAATTCCATAGGATTCAGTGTGAATCTTTACGTGGAGTGAAGGGGGGTTTCAGTGTTTATATGCAGCGTTAAGGAGATTTACAGATTTTACCTAAAGCTTCTCCTCAAGGATTGTCTGGGAGCTCCTCCCTGCCTCTCCCACACCTGTGATGGTAATGAAGAGAACATACATACCAAACAGTCTTCACAGGTGCATAATTTGCTCCTCCAGTTCGATGGCCAAAACGTGGCAGTATCTTTTTTTACAAATGGCTTGCTTTGGAGCTCTTTCAGCTTGCAGACTGGCTCCTCGATCTTAGTAACTACCTGAATTAAAATGAGAGTGTTCAGCACTCTATAATGTCACTTCAAAGATACCCTGCTCTTTTTGGCATGTCCTTTTCCTTAGGCAAGATTTTTCTTTTTTCTCAAACATTTACTTTTATGAACAACCTATATTACCATCCACATGAGAATTCTGATGTGGTTTCAGCAATTTCCACTGGAAATTTCTGTAGAAATTTACTGCAATAACGGTAAGTATTTAAGAACTCAGAGCTGAACCATCATGCAAGTGCAGCCACAACACATACTAGAACAAACAGAAGTCACCTCAGTGTAGTGGCCAGGTGGCTGACAAGAAGGGACAGATGTAGCCCACCTGCAAACAGACATTACACCTCTCGACAGCCCTGTTCCACAGCCTACGCTGTGCTCCACAGAGACTGCAGGTCAGAAGAGTCAGTGACTGAAGAGGAACATGGCAACAGACTGAACACCCCACCCCTTCCCTGAGCCTGTACAGAGCAAGATGTGCTTTACTTCAACTATCAGCAGCATGAATATGTGCAGGTCAGAAAAGAAGGTACATTCTACCTCAGGACAGGCAGACCCAGAGCTGGTGGATGGTTCATTAAATTGTTCCGATTGCTTTTCCTCCTTTGTGTCTTGGTGTTCCACTCCACTTTCTTTTTTTATTTCTTTCTTCTGCTCTTCACTTTCCTCTACCTTCAGGACAATCCCTTCATCCTCAAGGGAGTTCGCTTTGGTCAAAGGAGGAACTGGAAGATACATACCCACATAAGGAAAATACTGTGCCAGAAAAGGTACCGATCACTACAGATGTTGTGTCTGCTTTTCCTATTCTAAAACACTCTGCTTCCCAAAAGCTAAGCCCTAGGAGAGGGAAGAGGGTATCACAGTTTGAAAGAGTTCTTTACTAAGATGCTTGTCCTTCTTGACACCCATTGCCAGCTATCACAGTTTCAGTAACTTGTCACATGCTTTTTTACTGTGTCAAGAGTTTTTACAGCTTAACTACGCTAATCTCTTGTTTATTTAAAACAAGTTTTTGTTTTGATGCCAATTTAAGTATGTGCCCTGTGACAAAGCTGGTTAGAAGGAGGAAAACCAAAAACAGACAAACGTCCTGTTCTGTACTATTTACATTAGAAGGAAGAGAACTCCAGGTAGCCATCCTTGAAAATACCATTGAAATTTTGGGCACACAAGAGATCAATCAGCAGTTGATACAAGCAGTATTTTTTAGGAGACTATGAGAAACCAGCTCTTTCCACAGAAACCAAGTCATCTATTCTCTTAAGTTCACAGAGCTGAGAGAGGCCTGGTGTGACCACAGGGAATGTGTGTCCTGAGCACAGCCCCAGCTCCACTCAGATTAACATTAAACATACTCATTTCAGGTCACTCTATCATTCACGCTTTGCTGCTCAGAGCCTCTGTAAGAACTGTTTGTCTCACTGCTTCCCTTAGGATGGCTCTTCAGTTCTTTGATCCAGTTTAGGAATTAAGTTCCTTGAGTCAAGTATTAAATCTTTGTCCATTTTGTGCTAGACATCTTTAATAAAATAAATAAAAGCGAGCACCACGGAATTAAGAATGAAAAGCTACTTCTTTTCTTTTACACAAGTTACTGCCACCCCACATGTTCCACTGCTGAAGGTGATTGTCCAATATAATTAATGAGTTTCATTTCTCCAACCACTTAAAACCAGTATTATGTTACTAACCAACCATGTATGAGAAACACATGCTCACGAAATACTGGCTCAGATCTCTAACTTTCTTTACCTGCTAATTGCGACGCATAGGCCCACAGGAAATGGCAATGATTCATGCAGGCCTGGCACACCATTTCATGGAAGTCTCCACTTTCAGGGGGAACTGCACCAAGATGCTGTCAGAAAGAAGCAAGCACACAGTAGTGAAGCATCCACTGCCAATTAACAGACTCCACATTTAGAGGAAGGAAAACATCAGCTGCTATCACATTTTCGGCACAAGCACTCACTCTTGTAATGATCATCAGAACAACTGAAGACTGGAAAGAGTCGATAAAAATTCCAGGGAAAAACTCAAGTAATTCTCTGTTTGTCTATAGCCTTTTATGTCTTCCACATACCCAGAAATCTCATTTCTAAACAATACTCTACTAAACCGTTCTAAACATAGGACAGATGAAGATACCTCTTGTACACTGCACATTTCAACTCCTAAGTAACTTTTTATGACTTATGACTCCTTCCTTACACGTAAGAGATTGTAAAGTCTTCATAGTGATCACAAACTGAACTTGACAAGAATTAAGTCCCAAAGCTGTCCATAAATTGATAAGAACTATTTGGGCAATTAAAAGCACTTAGTGGCTTTCTTCTGAAAAAGCATTCCTGCAAGGCTCACAGTATGCAGCACAACACTCTTCATTCATACATTTATACAAAAGAAGTTTATCTACAAGAATCCATTATTGGAGCCAATCATCTTTTTTTTACTCTTTGATCCTGCAACTTCAAACACAGAATTTCACTTGTGCCCTTCAAGGCACAAGAGGCTGAATCCTTAATGCTTACCCATTAAGTAGGGCACTCACTACACTGCTTGGCTGCTTTCAAAAGACTTCCCCAAAGTTCAAAATCAAAAATGAACAGCACAGTCTGTTCCTTGCTGCTAAAAGGAATTAAGAGTTTAAAAAGCATTCTTTTGAAGGAAGAACTATTCAGGTAGTTGATAATGATGTGCCTCAGTAAGCATCTTTTCCTCACCAACTATACCAATTTGAGTTTTCCAATTAAAGAGACAGTTATAAAGTTATTACTTTATTCTGCAGTGGTAACCTTCAAAAAGGTAAGACTCTTCCCAGTATTTTTTGAACTGGAGTGGACAGCAGTGCAAGATTAGATTTTCAGTGCTCCTTTGCATAAGCTGAAAACAAATACCTTGGAACTCATGTAATAATCTCTTCTAAGAACTACAGCAAACTTCCCAAGTAAGAATTACCATACAAACCTAACCAACACCAACTTGTTCCCATGCAAATGGCAGTTCTGCTACTTATAGTTTCCTTACCCTTCCATGGAACCAGTCTTCACAAACTATGCATTGGATCATCTCATCTGGAATCTAGATGAACAATCATATTATTAGCATTAACAGCAACCTCCAGAATCTTTCTCAGGTCTCAAACTGCAGTATCAAGCAATCCTGATCAGTGCACTGCATTTCCCTCTTCACCCCTCACAGGGAGCTGCCATTAATAAGTAGTTAGTGCTTTGTTAATCAGCTTGCTTCCCTCAGGTTCAGCAGCACATGTCATTTGTCATATGACTGAGGAAATCAAAACCAGCAGGGCAAGACTTTCTCATAGAAACCTGATAGAAGTTAATACACTACTGGTATCCTTCCTATAAACAGAAATGCATGAAGAGACAGCTCAGCAGAAGAAAGATACTGATATTCACACTGTCATGAGGTCTGTGAAAGATGCCAGAACCAAAATCAACTGGTCACCATAACATACAGTATGAAGTGCTTTGTTATAAAACAATTATTAATGATTTCTTCAGAAAAGTTTAGCTGTCTCTGAACTTCAGAAAGAGGAGTTTATAAAATGCTGGGTTTTGTATTTGAAAGACTTGTGCCTTCCCTGTTCTTTAAAACACCTGACTTCTGTGACTGCAAACAACAGCATGCACGTGCAAATCAAGTGCTGTGTTTTAGAATTTCAGAGAGAGAAAAAAAGTGTTCTGGCTACCACCAAGGAGTGTAGCTAGTGCTACAGGACAGGACGGACTCTCCCCATCCCAGAATCCTTGCTAAAGCATTGCTGCAGGCATGGGGAAGCAGGTTCTGGTTTCTGCTAACATGGGCAACATGATTATTCTGCACTAGCCACATTTCTCAAGATGATGATAACCACGTCCCCTAGGGGAACGCTGCAACTTTAGAGAACTGCAGCACCATTTTGTCCAAATGATGAGTTGTCCTCCTCATCTGTCTTTAAGACATAAGCATATTTTACTATTAAAAAAAATTATAAAGTAATGACTTCATACAACACATGACAACCAAAATGGAATGTAAGATTTCTTGAAGTGGCACCTTCCTTGCAAAGCAGCTCAGTGACCACCCTTTACACAGTATCTAGCATAAACACCATCTATATATGATTACTACTGGATTTTCTGTTTCTTACCTCATCTTCAGGATCAGGATAAGGTCTTTTACATGTACAGTACAATCCGTAGAAATTGTCATTGTATTTATTTCCTGAATTCACCTTGCTCTTTTCCTAAGAGAAAAGGAAAAAATGTCTCAATAGACAACACAGTAAAAAACAAAAGACAGTAAAAACACAGTTTCTGTTCCCCTTTAAATACTAAAAGCAATCATTATTTTCATCAGCCTGAATATACAAAAAGAAAGATATTCTCCAAACACCTCTGCTTTACAGTGAGCAGCAGAGAGGGCACGTGAGGAATGCTAGAGCTCAAAAGCAAAGAGGAAAAAGTCTGCTCACCTTTGTAACAAATGGCAACTGTGGTGTCAGACAGATTCAATGGACAGATGCTGAAGCTCACTTAACCTATACAATTGATTTTTCACTGAACTGAAGCAGAAGGAACAACCACATGATCCACTTAATTGACTTAAAGGAGAAACTGTAACATCTTAAAATTGTAACAGGTGTCTCTGTAGGGATCAGTGCACCGTGACTTGGCTGACTAGCTCTGGATCCATCTCAGTTCTCCCGGAACAAAACAGGCATATGCAAAGCCACTGTCTATGTTTGGACCATTATTATCCTGGGAGCACCACTGCAAGCAAGCCAAGCAGCATCCTGTTGCTGCTTCTCAGAAGATTACTGGCTACTTGACAAGTCCAAAACGCCCACCAAGTATGAAAGCACAGGCAGCTTCATACAATAAAAAACCATCCCATCAGTAGGCTCCGGTGACAACCTATCAAAAAATCTTAGGGCACTAATGCCACCACAAAGAAGGAAAGGGAACTGTCCCTCTGACAGTACCACAGCCCTAAATTTTCTTAATGCAACTGCAAAATTGCAGCCCAAAAGGTCATTCTGAAACAGCTTAAAACTAATGAGATGTACCAGTGCAGAAACACCAGAACATGCTTCTGGAAGTGCACTGACCATGGATGCAGAACTGCTGCACTCATGGATGACAAGGACCAAATATTCCTTCTCCTCCCAGCATTTCCCTTTGGTCCCTCACCAGTTTTATCTCCTGCCATAATACTCCCACCTTTTTTAACTTGCTGGGAAGATTGGAGGCGTCGCATGAGTCAGCACTGGCTGAGGCAAGGCACCAACCTCCCAAGACTGTTATTTTGACTCTGAATGTCTGAAACCTGTCTGAACTTACCGGGAATAACTTGCACTGCAGATTTTTGAACTTGCTATTCCCACAGTCACAGCGGAAATTCCTGGAAAGAAAAATGTAGCATTTCGGGGTTTAAATTAAGTGAGAACACGCTGGGTTTTGTTTCCTTAACAACTCCCAGCAGTTTACCAGGAGCCACGGGAACTGTGAGGGTCCTACATGGCCGTTCCCGCCCCCCCGCCCGCCGTACCTCTTGGTGTAGAGCTCGAAGAGGCGGTGGGTGCCGTGGCACTCGTAGCTGCAGGCCAGGCAGATCCCCGCGGGCTCGGCGCCGGGCGGCGTGCAGGTGCTGCAGGCGTACAGAGCCTGTCGCTTCACGGCGCCCTGCGGAGACACCGACCGGCGGCGGCATGAGGGGCGCCGGGGGAAGGCAGGGGGGGCTGCCCCGGCCCCGCCCGACCCCGCCCGGCCCCGCCCGGCCCCGCCCGGCCCCCGCTGCCCCGCCCGGCCCCGCCCGGCCCCGCCCGGCCCCGCCCGGCTCCGCTGCCCCGCCCGGCCCCGCCCGGCCCCGCCCGGCCCCCCTGCCCCGCCCGGCCCCCCCCCCGCCCGGCCCCGCTGCCCCGCCCGGGCCCCGCTGCCCCGCCCCGCGCCCCCGGGTCACGCCCCCCGGCCCCGCCCCGCGGCCCCCGGGCCCCAGGCCCCCCCCCCCCGGCCCCGAGGCCCCCGGCCCCGCCCCCACCTGTGAGTAACTGCAGCGCTCGTGGTCGCTGCCCCCCAGCACGGCCCGCGCTTCCTTCTCCAGCTCCTCGTTCTCCGCCAGCACCTCCGCCAGGGACACCACGGGCTCCTCCGCGCCGCTGCCGGCGCTCCCCGGCTCGGCGCCCTCAGGAGCCGCCGCCTCCATCGCGGCGCGGCGAAGGCCGAGGAGCGCGAAGCGAGGCAGGAAACCCGCGGCTGAGGTGGCGCCAGGGGGCGCCACAGCGGAAGCGGAATCGCGCGCGCCCCACGTGACCGGGGGCGGTGGGTGGCGGTGGGCGGCGCGCGCGGCCGGCACGTGACGGGCGGGGAGGGGCGGGCACGTGAGCGGGGCGGTGATGGCGGAGCTGGCGGCGGGCGCGGAGCCGGGCCCGCCTCAGGAGCTGGTGGCCGAGCTGCGGGGCCGCGACGGGCGGACGCGGACGGTGCGGGTGCCGTACCCGGCGGCGGAGGAGGGCGAGGCGGCGCAGCTGCGCGGGCTCCGGCGGGCCCTGAGCGAGCTGCAGGAGCGGGTGGCGGAGATGCTGGCGCCGCTGGTGCAGGAGGAGCGGGCGGCGGCGGGCGGCGCGCGGCGCGGTGAGTGCGGGGGGCGCGCCGAGGCGGCTCCGCCGGGCCCGCGGCTCCGCCCGCGCCCCGCACCGTTCACCCGTGCCCGCCCGACCCCCGGCAGGTGGTGGCGGAGATGACGACGACTACGATGAGGACGAGGAGGATGAAGGCGAAGATGAAAACAACGTGGACACGGCGGCGAGCGGCGATGACCCTCCGCTGAAGCGAACGAAGGTGCAGCAGCCGTGAGGACGGCGCTGGAGGCCGGGTCTGCGCCCAGACCGGCCCGTTCGGCTGTACCGACTGTAAGTGTCCCGGGCCCGCTGCACGGGCCGGCTCCTGCGGCGCTGCTGCTCCTGTTTAAATGCGAAATGTCCATCCCGACACTTTTAATACGGAAACCTTACTGAAAGGATGCGCCTGGGTGCGAGGAGCGTGTTGCTTACAGGGTGCCAGTGTTATGCTGACAACAGTTTTTTGGTAAACTAGTTGACAACTATAAAACTTTCCTCACAAATCTTCTGATTGGTATGTTTTTTAATAACTTATTCCGAGTCACAGTATTTTTCATGTGACAGCACTTTTAAAATAAAGGAATAAAATCTGAAAGGAGTTATTTTGTCAAATATGATCTTTAGAAGTACAAGACAAGTTGTTATTTGTATGAAGAAAAAGCAATATAAGACCACTATAACTATCAAAACTACAAGCATGTGTAGGACTGTGTCCATTCCTGTACAGTCCTACAATGGAAGATTATTTTTGCCTGTCATCTTCAAGGTTTAGTCACCTATCAATCAATAATGCCTCTGTGAACAGGTGTAAAACACTCTTGATAGTCAGTCCATAGAGCCTAAGAGTCTTCTCTAGCAGAATTTAACTGCTTGAATGAATAGTGTGCAAAGCATTTTGGAGGGTTATGTTCACTATGTATTCTGCTGGCATAAGTTTGTTTATATATTATAGAAACTGAGCAAATCTTGAGACTTACATATGGAGGACAAAGTGTGGAAATAAATGAATTTTTATAAGGACAAAATTGTCTGCATTGGTTTGAAATGCAGGGAGAAGTCAGAAGTGAGGTCGAGTAAATGTATCCTTGACATTTATGTACTCAGATACTCTTAAGATACTCTGTTGGCAGATGAGATAGAGGCATAACTCAAAAGACCAACTCAGAAGTCCAAGGAGGTTTAGTTGCTGAGAGTGAGAGAAAATGACACTCGCTCTGATTTCTTGTCAGGCTGCAACATCATGAAGTGATAAAATGCTTTAAGTGTTCTAGAGTAGATAAGTTATTGCAGGAAGTGTCCTACCAAAATGACAAAGGCAACACTTAGTAGAAAATAGTAGTCTGATAAATGTATCAGAAGAGCACTTTCACATGATCTGTGTTAAAGTGATGACATCTTCTATGAGCTTTGTTCTGCAGCAGTCTTTGGAAGCTTGTTGTACACCTACATCTGAGAGCAGTGTTTTCCCTTTTCCTCCACACAAAACACTCCAGAAGTGGTATGACCTGTGTGATGGCTGAAAAGCAACATTGAACATTAGGCAAGAATTTGTGGCCTTTACATGTAAACTGTGTAAACAGTCCACTGGCATGTCATGGGCTGAAAACCTTTGGTCTAAAGCGACAGACCCTAACTTTGTTACAAACTTTGTTTGTATCCCAGTAATGGGATACTTCTTTTTTTCTGTCAGCCTGGACACAGGAATATGCTGCACCTGAGCATCCAGAAAATACCAGTGAACACTGAGTCAAAAACAACCCCTCAAATTTCTGCTTTTAAAGAAATCTTTGCTAGTCTTTATTGTAGCTACGAAATCTTTCAAGTGACAAAAAAGAGCACTGCAGTTTCAGGGGACCTTATGCAATTCCGAGTTGTAGGTTTGCTTGTGACAAAGGTGCCCTAACTCAATAGACCTCATTTTTCTGAGTTGCTGTGAGGTTACCAGGCACAGGAAACGTTAGTGTGATGTAGTTCCCTACCCTCCCAATCCCCTACAGCTGTGTTCTGAACCCCATCTGGGGAGCCCCTAAATCAACTGTGGCCCCTGAATTACAGGCAGAGGAGGTGAGCCTCGATGGAAAAAAAGATGCTGTATTCTTCACCTCAGAGAGCTGCAGTGCTTTTGTACTTAACCAACCTTCAAGTGGGCATAGAACAAGCTCAGTTCACCACATCTGCACTGTTTTGTGCAGTTTGTATGTCTTATTAATAGAACCTGGTTTTACTGGCCCAAGGGGGCTCAATGGATTTCCTCACTGAAGGGGAGAATGCTGGTATGTTTGTATGGTATTAAAAGAGCTGATGTGATACTAAATTCTTGGTGGTATTTAGATGGGAACCAACTACTCTTACTAGTTAAAAAACAGAACAAAAATGGCAAAGCATGTCTCCTTCACAAAGACTGAAATTCCATGACATACTCTATTGTTGCTGTTTTGAAATACTGAATTAGCTGGTTCAAACAACTTTGAGGCTAAATTCACAAAGGAACTTAACAGGTTGCAGTGTTCTGTGTTAAAAAAACAGCTTAAAATCTCGAGTATGTGAGGCACTCAGTTCTGTGAGGGAGAGGAGGCATTCCCATTATGCCCAGTAATTGGGGCATTGTCTAAAAGTGCAGGACCTTTCCTAGCTCTCAGGAGAGAGATCCACAGTCATCATTTTCATTAAAGGATTTGAATGCCATTCACCCCCTGCAGCCCATTTAATTCCCACCCACTCCATCTTAAAAGGCAATTTATACACAAGCTATTATGAATGTCAGATTCTCTGTAAAATACCCAGTAGTCTGACAGTTGGGACGTCATGGGGCATAATTTGTGGTGCCTAGGTCAGCACTCAGCAGTGTGAACACCTGAGCAGTGGTTCTGGGCACATGCACCAGCCAATTGGACTAGACATGGGCTCTGAGGACTGAGTTGAGCAGAAGTAGCTTTTTATGGTTTGTAGCATATTCTTTCTTCCCAGAAGAAACCTGCACCATAGGGGTATCTTTAAGGAGAGCTAAGATAAGTCAGTTCTTAAAATGTAACTACATGATAAAGTTATTAAACTGCTTTTGTGCATTAGGTCATTTGTAGAAAACTGGTTCTCATCAAAGACTGTGACATAAAAAGCAAGATTCTTAAAAAACTAGTAAGAGTAATAAACTAGAGAGCATCCTTTTAAGAGAACAATGGACCAGGCAAGAGAAAATAAGGAGAGTTAATGTGTATTCTGCACCAACTGGAAAGTTTTGTTCCAAGGATAAGTCAATCCTCATATTTTTAATTTAAAAAAGAAATCAAACTTCCAGTCCTACTTTGTTGCTGGAAGAAACGTGTCATAAGGAACACATTTTATTGCAACTTACTTTTGTCCAAGTTAGAAGGGCTGCAGCCTCACGTTATACTCTTCAGTGGACCTGCTCCCCTGTGGCAGGAAGTGAAGGACAGGCTAAGTAGCACTTACAAATATGTGGCAGACACATTCCTGAGATGGGAAGGGACTGTCAGGTGAAGGTCAAGCAGCTAAAGAAACTGAGACTGCTCAAGTGATGTTCAAGCAGTCTGACAATGCTTTATCTTGTGGCACAAATGAATAAAAAGAAATATGGGCTAGGTAGCATACAGATGATTATTAATCACCCTTGTGTTACAGCTACTCACTTTGTTGGCAGAAAATTAAAGCTCAGAACGTTGCAAAACTTCAAGCTTAATTATCCCAAAAGTTTGTAGATGATGTCATTTTCTGTTACAGGCAGTTCTTTGGTGACTCAGATAATCAGCCTTGACAATACCTATAAATTTTCAGAATAATCAAGCTAAAAAGTTATTTCACTACTTGTTTTTTTTAAATATTGCAGTAAGTAAAAACCATTTAATCATTAATTTTTGTAGTCTTTCCTTTATCTACCCTGTTGGTAAGATTTCACCTGTTGATATTCCTTGTGCCAAAAATGCTGGAAGTACCAGCAGAGCTAACTTCGCTCCTCTCCTACTCCTATTTTCTAGTATTTGTATACACTATGCTAATAGTTAAAACTAATTTTCTCCACTGCTGCTTTCCACTTCAAGCTCAAATCCTTACACACGTAGCATTTGCTTGAATTAGACTCTGTGTTTTTCTGTAGTTAGTTGCAAGGCACATGCTTGTCAACAGCTGTAATCCAAAACTAGGCTTCTCATGGAGAAGTCTACAAACACAAGCCTCCAAGTCCCCGCCATGCCCAGCACGTGCTCCACATCCAGACAGCTTGGCTCATCCCACCAGGCCTGCTGGTGAATTTGCTAAGGGTCACATGCTTGCACAACAGAAAATTAGGCAGTTCTTCCCATCATTTTCTATTTTTGATGCTTCCTCTTATGCCCTTGGCTCTTTAAATAATTCCATCTGGACACAACATAACTGCTCAGTTTAACTTACAGCATCAAGTTAAAAAACAGTCCTGCCAGAAGTATCTCTCTTACACAAAGGTACAGAAACAACAAAGGGATTCAGTTTCATCCAGCAAGCCCCAAAATTTCAGGCTACAAACAAGTAATTAGGGCACAGAGCATAAAAGGACAACAAAAGATGAACTGAACACACACACTGAGGGAAGGACAGGAGAGCAGCAACTGACAGCCAGCACTGCTATCTGGCTCCAAACACCACTAAAACCCCACTAAACCAAAAAACAACAAAAATGAAAAGCCATTGATAAGTATCTGCATTAACAGACTACTGTTTATAAACATTGAAAAGTTTTTATTTTATAGATAAATAGCATGGTGATTTTAAAAGTTCAGAAACAACACAACTTAAAAGCTCTGACTCCCCAAGGTACTAAATACTTGTCAGAGTTTATAATTTACTCTTATTCCAGCACACTAAGATGGCAGCTTCCTCCTTTTCATATTGCACTTAGAACTCCAAACCTTCTTGCAAAGGCTACATTGTTTTCAGGTCCTAGCACCGACGCTGACAATTGAAACCAGTGGCTCAAAGTATCTCCAAGTGCAAACAGAAAGTTTAAGGTGTTGTAACTGCCATGCTTAAGCACAGCAACACTGAAAATCGTGCTCTCTTTCCAAAGCAAGAGAAAGACAACACTCTCCAGGATTCCCTTAAAGCAGTCAGAAATGAATTGGCATTTGTGATGATTAGGTATGGACAATCACATACAGTTTTAAGTTATAGTCCAGGAGTTTAGCTTTTGAGCCTACTGCTTCTGAAAAGTGTATTTTGCACTGTTTTCATATTTATTACTTCCATCACGGCTGAGACAAAAATTTAGTTATTCTAAGAAGAAACAAAAACTGACAGAAAGAAAGAACAGATTCAGTCTTATTCAAAATACACAATACAGCAGTTAGACTTAAATGTTATTCCAAAATAGCACTGGAAAACAGAGCTTGAAACTATGGCAAAGAAATCTCAGTGGAATTTCAGTATGACTGAAGAAATTTGCATTCATTACAAGAATGAGAAGAAGGTACCTTACTTCTTTGAATTTCTGGAAGAAACATGATTATCTATCTTACAACCTGTTTGTAGCATCCCCCAACCAGTTAACTTTTCCAAATTCAGAGTTTTTCCTAATATATCAGTTCTCCCGGAACATGGTTTTACATGATGTCTGGAATGAAATTAGAATGGTCATAAATTTCAGCAACTTGTAATTTTATCAAGCAAAATGTTTGGAGAAGGAAACACAAAAGAATTTTTGTGCAAACTACAGGCCAACGCCAGGATAGGCTGCTTTTGATGTCATAGGAACAGTTTAAAGCACCGAGCTCCAGGCCTATGCCACTCCTCACTGCCTACCTGCTACAGTGTTGGACTGCTGTGACTGAAAACAAGTAGGCTACCACAGGAAAAAAATGTACTTTTTCCCTTTAAAGGTTTGCACAAACTTTATTCTTTGCTTCCTGTTTTTACATCTAAACTTATTTTTTAAAAAAATCATTAAAAACAGCACTGATGTAGATAATAAAAGAAAAAGAAAAAGCAAAGAATTGTGTTAAGTGCAGCTTTTATAATTGTGTTCTCAATTTCTTTTTTCCTTTTACATTTACCACAAAAGAAGTATCTTTTCATTGATTTCACTCCAAGGGAAAACACAGGAAATCACTTTTTTGCACAGAGGAGTAAAGTTGCAGACCAGAAACTTGTTTCCCTACAGGACATTTCAGATGGAGTGTTGCAATTTTGCATCATTAAGGCAAAATGAGGAATACTTCCATCACGAGTCACACAGGGCTCTCCCACTCTGGCCACTTGATAGATCTGTAATTAAAAACCTTTGTAGTTACTTGTTTGTTTTAAATAGAAAACAGTCACTCTTCATTGCTTATCAGTTTGAAAGAAAAGGCTCTTTCCAGCCTTCACTCAGAACTTCCGTCTTGTGATTAGATCAGGCATATGCAATTGCTTCCAATCAGCAACAGAAACTAGAACTTGAGCTAAGTGTCAATCAGTTGTAATCTACTGATCTGATTAGAGGCCTTCACAAATGTTTGGTGACGATTGCAAACAACAGCCAAGCAGATAGGAATGATGCAGTACCCAACAGTTTTGGGGTCAGCTCTTGTACAGGAATAGAGGAACAAGAACATCTGCAAATACGGTATTAAAAATATTATAGTCCACAGCCAAAATGGCAAGGACAGCAGTCGTACTTTTAAGGAGTGTGTCCATGTGGTTCCTTCCTGTGGTTCCTTGGGGTGTTGCTGAATGTGCTCCAGTGCTAGTTTGTTGTAAGTCTCATTGATTTCAAAGACGTAATAAAAAGCTGCAGCACTTGCTAACAAGTACAGCCCCACACCAATCCAGCCCATCCTCTGGCGGAAGTTCATCATTCTCCATGCTCTGCACCTGAAACAAAAGGTGACATGAACATTCAGTACAGCTCGAAAAAAGAGGGGACAGATGAAGCTTGGCTTTCATAAGTTAACTTTCTATAACTTTTTATTACCCATTAGTTAAAACAGCACACACACACCAATTTCTGAAGACCCGAGTTTTCTCTACAACATAGAAAATCATTACTCTGCCAGCAACAGGTTAATGGCAACAACATAAGAAGCTCCACTGATGGCTCTGCATAGTTTAGGGCTTGCTGGCTAGTCAGGTACTGAGGGAACAAAAGTCACCAACTGGGTAAGTTACTGACCCCATCTGCCCTCAATGTCTCTAGACACAGAGTGGGGATAATATAAGATTTTCTATAAATATGTAAAGTTTGGAAAGCTCTTTGATGTCTGCAAGATGAACATGCTGCTAGACAGCCAGTACAGGAACACTGCTGCTTGTCTGTAGTGCAGCAACATCCATCTGTATTAAGCTCCAGCTGAGTGCCCATCTGTGAACCACAGAAAGGGACATTTTCAATTTGAACATGAGGTTCAAGGGTTAGGTTGTACTAAAGATATGTGCTTGCACACACGAAGGTGCTATAACCATGTTACTTGCACCTAACTGTATTCCTGCTGTCCCTGTGTGGACAGTTGCCACAGGCCTTCCAGAGGAACAGAAGTGCACATCTGCACTAGTCAATGTCTCGGTGCAGAACTAACCAGACACTCATCACTGGGCACTTTTCAGAAAAAGCACAAATTATTGCAGCCCCACAGACACTACTGGGCTCAATTTTAGCTGCTTCAAATCACCAGCTGGCTGCATGGGTCTAGGTGACTGGAAACACTCTTCAAACCAGTCACAAACACTCCAGCTGGAGTATCTCCACACAAATGAAGCCATCACCTCTTTCCATTCAGGCAGCCCTTGCACAGGGCAGGGAGAACCACTGCTTCTCTGTGCCTGATTAGGGTTCTCAAAAAAAAAAAAAGCTTTTTCAGACTTTTGGACTTTTACCTTTCTTACCTTTTCCTAGAGAGGGGTAAAATCCATCTGTGTACTGCTGTTTTAAGAAAATATATCAGGCCTTTAAAATACCAGGCAGAAATGCTTATTGAAAAATGAATTATGTATAGAAAGCCATAACAATTCATGGAAACATTAGAGAATTTACCATAAATGATACAAAATCATTACATCATTCTAAATCACCCTTTCTGAGCCAGACTAATCTGCCAGTTTGGTTGGCAATCCTGAAAGACTTACTTCCTGGTTTTACATAACTGAGGGATATCCTCAATCCTGACATGACAATGTGATCAAGGCAGCCCTGGAGAAATTGTTCTGGCCCTCAGACTCCTGCATTCATGGTGGCTAAAAGAGTCAAACATACAGGGACAATAAATACCTGAGAAGGAACAGTAAATACCTGAAAAGGAACAGTAAATACTTGAGAAACCTATTACAGACTTAAGTAATGGCAACTTCTCGTTCAGCTGATCCTTCTATGTAACTCAGCTGCACGTTTTCCTTTATTATCCCGAGTCAATACGTTTAACAGGACAACTGAAACATTCGTGTAAAGAGCTGTTAATCCACATGGTAAAAACTTGAACCCCAGGTCTGCGTTTACCCGCTAAATAAGCCGCTGGCTGTTTTTTCCAGCAGTTCGGCATATCCCAGCTGGCTCACGAGCTGTCGCCTTCGAAGAAAATAAAACGTCAGAAGGCATGTACATACTGAAAGCACAAACACTATCAAAACAGCAGTAGAATTAAGAAGGTAAACACCAGCGGGTTTTGATCCTGCCTTTGAGCAGCAGCCAGAACAGAAGCCTTTGCTCCCGGTTATACCGAAAGAGGCTGAGGTAACAGAGTCTTCTCATTGTTATTCTCCCTTTCCAGAATCCACTGAAACTTGCAGCTTTCGGGCAGCCCCGCGATGGTCCTCGGACCCCTTCACCCCACTGGGGCTCTCTTCCCACGACCGCCCGCACACACCGCCCGCCAGACCCGCGCTCTGCGAGAGACGCGCCTCCACCACGCGTCCTTCCCGGCGCCGGCAGCTCCTTACCTTCCTCCGGCGGAGAAGGAGGGAGCGGGAGGGCGGCGGCGGGCTGCCCGCTCCCCTCAGCCCGCGCCGCGGCGCCGGGAGGCGGCGAGTCCCGCGGGCCCGCCCCGCTGCCCGCCCGCCGCCATGGCCGCCCGCCCGCACCGCCGCTTCCGGCACGCGGCAACGGCTGCCGGGGCGCGCGGCCGCATCCGGGGCGGGCGCCTTGGCCGGCGGCCATCTTGGCTCGGGCGCGCGCCCCTCCGCGGCCGGGGTGGCTGCGCCCAAAATGGCGGCGGCGCTGTGAGGCGGCGCTCGGGCCCTGGCGGGGGGACGGACCCAAACTGCTGTGTTTTGGTCGAGGGAAGTTACAACAGTGATTACTGGAGACGTTACAGTAGAGACTGAAACGGCTTCCAGCAAATGGCGAACGTGTAGTCAAAACCCAGTATATGCTTATACATAAACATGACTTAGTGGATTATTTTTATTGAATTAAAGTACTAGGAGATATAATATGCTTATTATCCCATGGCAGCGGGGGTCGGGACCAGATGATCTTTAAGGTCCATAGGTTTCTAGCGGGGAAAAGCTCTTAATGAAGCTAAAAGATCATTTAAATTGACAGCAAAACGATCCGGTCAGGTGCGTGCCGTTCAATAATGGCACAGCAATGGTTTTGGGAGAGTTTGTGTGTGCAGAACGTGTTTGCCTGAATTCAGGAACTGTGTGACGTGAACCCCGTGCCAGTTAATGCCGAAACTCAATCGCGTTACATAGGAAGTGAAACTTGTTACTAAATTTTTGTATCCAAAGGCGTGAGGAAACTACAGTTTTTCATAGAGAAAGCAGCTGTGGCCACAATTCACTCTCATGCAGCTGTCCTTGAAAGGAGGCTAAAAGAGGATTTAAAAAGGGATGCCCAATAAGAAATGAAAGATGCTAAAGCAATGACATTTTGTGAATACATAGGATCTTCTGCCACTTTTCGTGGGGATGTAGTAGGTGCATGTGACACAGTATGTAAGAGCTGCTGCAAAATCAAATTTATGATGGCTTATCCTGCTATGTTTGGTGTTTCAATGAAAAGTGTTGCAAGCTGATGTTTTGGATTATAGTCAGGACAGCTGATGACAAAATGCACGGAGCTGCAGATATCAGTAGAGAAAAGTGACACTGTTGAGAGCCCACAAGAGTCAAAAATACAAATCCTCTGTCACAGAGCAATTTCACCTTAAGTCGTGCTGTTTTGGGGTTTTGTTTTGTTGTTTTGTGAGGTTTTCTTTTAAGTATTATATTGCTTTAATGCTCATTGAACTAAAGGCCCTAAAGTGACACGAGGTGGCGCCCGGCACCACAGGCAGAGCCAACCTGAGCAACAGCCTGACTCCCAGGTCAGAGATTTTACTCTTTACTTCAGTTCAATCAAGATTTCATTATCTTTCCTAAAGTTTAAATAAACCATTAGTGTAGTTGTGATGATAGATGTAGATATGAATAGCTACATACTGCTAATTATCCCTGGGACACTTCTCTCAACTAAATGGCATTTTTTCCATTCTTACAGGTGGTGGAGTCCCAGGTGATGTAAAAGTGAATAAAACTCCTGTGTGGCTGACAGACCTTCCACTCAAGCATGGCTATATTGCATTTTCTTATATTGAGGTGAGAGATAATGACGGGAAATGAACCAGATTCTTTAAAATACCCACCTAGATTTCAAAGAAAAGGGTTTCAGTACAAATTAATATGTGAGTGTGAATGAATGGCTTGGCAGTGGATACATGTGCTAACTGTAAAGCTTGCATTTGCACTTAAGATTATGAAGAAAAAGCAGTGAAATATGGAACTTATTCCTACTCACGAAACTTGTCTTTTCACTGAATGGTTGGAGTTGGAAAGGGAGGACGGTTTAGGATTTAAGCTGCTTGTAAACCAAGTAGGTTAAAAGACCCAACCATGGGTCTTCTGTGATAACCATAAGCCTGAGATTCTGGTTATGAAGAGAAGCATCAAAAAAATTTGAAGAGTTGTTATAACAATCACAAGCTGCCTTTGAAAGCTAAGGCATAACACCAGACAGAGTGATTTGTAGTATTTTTGGGCTAGATCTCCATCTGCATAAATTCAGTGTTATGCTTAACCTCTGGCACAGTATAGGAAGGGACAGAGCAAATAGCTCAGCTGGGGGTTTGTTAGTTGGTTAGTTGTAGCAGCAGGCCTTTGAGGGGGAAGGGAATAATACCAAAATTAATAGAACAAGAAGCAACTGTTCTCAGCTTTAGACAAATTCCAGTCACAAGTGCTGGTAATAATAAGGGGAAAGAACTCATAACTGTGTATTGAAATGAGAACATACACTTGGTGAGACTCAAAAAGGTAATATTCACCTTGGCAAACAAGAGGAGAAGATAAAAGCCTGCTGAATCCAAAGGAAATAACATTTAATGAACAGAATCAGAGAATTAATCATGGAATTTTGTAGCATTAAAAAAAAAGTGTTTCACTTAGTTTTGACATGCAATGTATTTTTATAGAAATACTTGGTTTATTTTGAAGGTAAAAGAGAAAAGCAATGGAGCAGCGAGAGCTGGCTGCTCCACAGAGGGCAGGAGCCAAGCATAAAAACACAGCTGATGGGGCAGAGCCTCACTGCACAAGCCCAGTCCCACAGAGCCTGAGCAAGGCAAGCAGAGCACACCAGATCCAGTCAGGAGTACATGGCATCAGGCAAGTAACAAGGCAGGTCCAAGGTCAAGCTGTGAAGGCAGCTCACAGGCTAGGGTCAGGTCCAGCAAGAGCTAGGGTCAGACATAACCTAGCAATTGCCATGAAGGTCCATACTGATAAGGTCGAGCTAGGAATTCAGTCTGTAACTCCAGGTCCAGATAAACATGGCTTGGCACAGTCATGGCTGAGCTGGGGGCATATAGTGATACAACACAGGTCAGGCATGAACTGAAAGCACAGGGCTTGGCTAAACTGGGGCTCCTGAGCCCATGGGAGAGGTCAAGTGAGCACTGTTGGGGCTATTAAGGCCTGTTAGTGCACTCAGGATCCTGACAAACTACATAGGATAAATGAGGGTTGACAAGAGGAATTGGAAGGGTTAGTTGTAACATTTGAGTCACACGAAGTTTTCATAATGCAGTATTAATAGAAAGTCTTGCCTAGGCTTAGATTTTGGCCAAAATAGAAAAGCAAAGTAGAAGACCTGAGATGATTACAAAATCAAAATTAGTTGGCCTTCCAAATGGAAGGCAGAAGCTGAAGGACAGAATGCATCTTGCATCCTTTTGGGTGGATCTTATGTTTATATTTAGCAGAGTTGTAGTAGGTTCTCACTGACAAGAACTGAGAAGTGAGAATCTAATACCAGAAACATTTCTGTCAAGGTGGCATTTGCCTTCCACTTTGTAGGACACTGATTTTTGATTCATCTAGAACACCATGTTCCTGGATCTTTTCCTTCTTAATCCTAACTCTAAACCAAACTCTTGGCTACAGAACTGGGGTCCCTACAGAGTCCATATATGTTGGGATTCCAAGGACAAAACTGGCATAAATGAGGGGAACAGGGCATGAGCACATGTGTTGGTCCTATGAAGATCATCTCTAACCTTAAGCCAAGAGAGTTAGACTAGTTCACATCTCTTCCTGGCACTCCAAAGGCAGGGCACAGAGCAAACTGAAGAACCAGTGCTTTGACTGGAGAAAGAAAACACACATGAAAACCCAAGCCTCACATGACATCTACCCCCAGCTCCAGCTGGGCAAACTCTCCTTTGTGTTACAAGCAGAGTTAGTGCTGTGTTTATAAAGAAATACAGAAGGGAAAGGGTTTTTAGTGAATTTGAAGTAACACATGAAAAAACTGAGGCTGTATATTGGGAAAAGAGAATGCTTTTTTTTTTTTTTTCTCAGAACAATGTTTATAGTACTCACATGAATTTTTATCAGTGTGCTTGAATGCCCAGTGTTTCTGCAGCTTATAGCAGTTTTATTTATTAGATGTAGTTACAGTGAATTTCATAGTATCCTGTTGTGGTGTAATGAGTTGTTTTGATCAGTTTCTTGTAATTTAGTGTGAGTCAAGAACATTAGTTTGCTTCAATTAATATGTTTTATTTCATGTTTTATGAAACTTTAGTTTGTGTTTTAGAAGTTTTGTTTCCTCTGAAAATAAGGCTGTAATCTTCTGATGCCCTTTTTTTTCTTGGGTGGTTGTTTTGTCTGTACTGCTGTCTTTCTTTGAACTCTTTTGTTGGAAACATCTGTTTTCTTATAGAGTGTAGCACATTCCTTTGAGACCATGCAAGACACTTTTCTATAGAATGGAATTTTTATATTATATTTCTTCTCATTTTGAATTGAAATAGTATATTTGCTTTGCACACTTTGAAATTTTGGGACCTTAAATTACCTTAATCTTTAATTCTCAGTTCCTGAAATTCTGCTTCTACTGTTTTATTAGCAGCAGCCACATCTGAGTTAAGCTTCAGGCAATCATGCTAACCAGGTTCTTTGAATACCATCCATATTTTGTTCTTAGTTGTAGAAATATTTATCATCTTTCCAACAAACTTTTTGATATTTACAAATGGAATAGCTATCTCATTCTCTCAAACATCCACAGTAGACACTTGCCAAAGGAAGAATTACACACTACTAGCCTCTGTCAAAGTGCCTATAAAGAACTGAGTCTTTTATGAGGAAGGGCCGTGGTATTTTAGACTGCACTCTTAGTCTTCACTACACTGATGCTCCTCATTAATTAGTTACCACTGAAAGTATGCCTCATGTCTGCATTGTCTGTGGTAAAACAATTCCGGCAGGAAAGAGATAAAATCTTTGCTTTTACCTTCTCTTTTTCAGCCAATTACAAAGTTGCTTCAAAGTTGAGCAAGAACTGACAAAACATACTGAAAGGATTAGGGCAGAGGTGTCTGGTAACTGACTATTCCTCTCCGTGGCATTTATTCAAACAGAGAACAAGTACAATTTATGCAGAAGCAATGCAGATATTGATCTCACAACTCCAGTGATATGACCCAGCATTGTACTGACCTTGAAGGAAAGAGAGCTTTCCTGCAGAATTTTTGTCAAACCAGTTTACAGTTATAAATTGCATTTCAACAAAACCATTGTTCATTACAATTTATTGGTTTTAATTAAATTTCCACAAATAATATAAAAAAGCACCCCAAGTCCACTTCCAAAGCTGCCCTTAAACCCCTGAGAATTCTGTTTTTCCATGTTTTCAACTAAAGTAAGCTCATACTGCTAGAAAGGAACAGTTTTTGAATTTCCATGCTGAGTTTGCTGCTGTCAACATGTCTGGTCCTATAAACAAGTTAACTGAAAAATCACCCATGTTAAGAAGAAAAACAGAATCCTTCTTCTGTCCATATAGATGGTCCAAGAGGAACATCTGACCATCTCAGAGTGACTGCTCCATCCTCATGAGAGGAGCAGTTAAAAAAAAAAATTCTACTAATTCTCTCCTTCAGTGATACTTGTGTGAAGCAAGTCAGAAATACCATAGAATTATTTTAAAGAGATGTAGTTATTGTCTTTTCTGAGATTCCCAGTTTCTAGGCTGTACCTATCTTGCTCTAGACTGTAACCTATCTTGCTCTAGACTGTAAACTGTATTTTCCAGAAACATAACTTTCTTTTACTAAACAAATAGTGAAAGAATTCAGTTCATATCAGGCCTTTTCCCAAATTCAAAGGATCCCAGTTTTGCATAGACCAGGATGGAGGTTTGGAGGAGGTAGACAGCATGTTAAGATTTGCAGAATCTAACCTTTCAAAAAACAGAAACAAAGACAAAAACAAGAACAACAACAACAAAAACCAAACCAAACCAAATCAACCCAAAAACCCCAAACAAACAAACAAAAAAAGATGCCCTCCCCCCACCAAACCAAACCAAACCAAACCAACCAAACCAAACCAAAAATTTTATGTTTGTGTGTCCCAGTTTGAGAGAAATTCAGAGGAACGTCCAAAATTTGTGAAGCGTTCCATATTTTTAAAGACAGAAAGGCACAGGAATCATACCTGGGTATAGAGCAGCGATAGGGGATCCACATCATAAAGTCATCCCAAGACAGCGTGTCTTTGTGTCTTTTAGAAACCCATCCCCTCTGTCCTGTTTGAGCTTAGGAATTAGCCCATAGTTGCTAACATTAAAATGTACTGCAAGAGGCATATGTGTAAGATATCCACCCATATAATGTGTGGGTTGATAGGTTCTTAGTCACAGAAATGTCTGCATAGATTGTAAAAAAACTGAACTTGCCTGAGGCAATGGGAAGTCACTGTCAGAGGCAGGCTGAATGACAGAAGTACCTGATGGTTTATCCAAGCTCCAGACCTGTAGAGCATCTTGTTACCCACAGAAGTGCTCCATGTCAGCTCAGCTGTCACAAGTGCACACTGTCAGCTCAACAGAGAGGCTGGCATGAGAGGGGAGGCTTTCATACAAATGTCATCAACTGGAAGTAAGTCTTCATCCTCATCTATATGGAGGGCTCCTGTTGTTGTCCTGGTGTTTATCTTTAGTGAAAGATAAAAGTCAGTTCACTGTAGTTGTGAAGTTTTTAAGTACTCACTTAGCCTTATACCTGAATTTGCCTTTTTCTGAAACCCTAGGTGCTAGAGGTCTGCACCAGAAATCAGCACAGAGACCCAGAATGACTCGAACATTTGAACAGAGACATTAACAGCAGTTGATGATTACTCTCAAAGGGAAAATTTCAGTAATTTATTAGTAAGTAAGTATTTGCATTTCATTTAACAAAAGCACATTAAGCAGTATTTGCAGATCTTTAAAGCAAAAGGCATTACATTTTTTCCTTGCTGTGCAGAATTTTTAAGCTGCTGCTCTTTGCTATATAAAATGAAATTCCAGTAATGCCTACTGTCATACTCTGTCCTGTAATTCTAAGTGAATATTTAAACGTCTCCAGCTTAGCACATTTACTCCTGCATTTGTTGGCATTCTTAAAGAGGGGAAATGTCCACGTTTCCACACAAGTGTATGCTTGGTTTACCTTTCACCAACAGAATGTAAATGTAGTCATCATAACAACATGAAGATACTGGGAGGGTAAAGAAATACGCTGCTATGAGACAGTAGCATGTTCAAGTGCATCCAAATCAACACCTTCTCCACACAAAAAATTATCTGGCCTAATTAATGTGTTACTGTAGGTGCATTTCTGCACTGCTTTGTTTAATAGGACTTAGAGCACCTCCATTCTAAAATGATGCCTTTACGTAGTGCAGAGCTTGTTTGCCAGGTATAGTGTTCTGGGTGACTGTTACCAATCAAAGTGTTTCACCAGTGAATCCAGTGCATAAATGATGATGTTGCAATGGATTGTGACACAAAATTAAACCTATCCTGATCTGGGTGTTGAAGCAGAGGTTACCATTTCAAAGTTTTTTCATCTTCTGTCACTCTTTTTTCACTCGCTAGACACTATAATTCTCAGGTTGTTGCACATTTTTGAAATGCTAGTTCTAAGTGCTCTGTCAAAACAGCCTCTGAAGCAGTGGAAAATCTTTAGCTTGGTAAAATTTGGCAGCCTGATACTTTTCTGAAGTGGCTTCACACAGTGAAAATGCTTGGAAACTTGGTTAGCCAGCACTGGACTGGTGGGTGAGAACAGCCACCCTAACCCAGAAGGATCAGAAAGAACAGCAGAACAGAAGGAGTAGATGCCCCTTCTCTGGAAATCTGCACAAATAAGGCCCCCAAAAAGCCACCAAGGTTAGCCAGCAACACCAAAGTTTTGTCACTGTGGAAAAGTCTGTGACAGCTGCAAGTTCTCCTTTCCCCAGCTGTGTGGAGTGATGGTAAACCAGTCTTTTGGGGCTATTGTCATTGATAGCAAGTGGAGATGATTAGCAAAGAAGAGTTCAGGTTTGAATGCTCTCAGAATTGAGTAGGTGAGATCCTTTGACAAGACCCACATGCCTATTATTCTCCCCCACCCCAATCTAGGCATCATCTTCAGAAGATGTCCTACAAATTGTGGTAAATCCCTCTGGCAGCTTATTTTGTTATTGCAGAGTAGCCAAAATCTAACCTGAAACCACTATCAACTTTACCCTCAAGACATCTGGGCTAACTTCTAATTCTCTGGCTTATGAAATCATTTTCTTTAGAGGACTCTATAGCCCAAATAGCTGAAAAATTACTTAAGTGCTTGAAACACTTTTATGACAGCTTCTTGGCATGTCCTAAGGCCTCTGCTGTCTAAATGGTGGCATGAGTGCTTTCTTCTGGTTTAGGGTGTTCTTCACCCTGTCTGATTTCTCCTGGCAGGCCTTCATGTGAAAAAGAATCCCACTTCATAGGCTTGGTGCAAATGGAGCAGAAATAACCACTATTCAAAGTGCTGAGAGTTCAAGAACATTCCCTTGTCTTCTATCTGACTTGTTTAGATTGTTTTCCCAAATAAATAAAAAAGGGAGTGTCTATGTATCTGTATTAATTGCACTATTTCAAAAGCAAGTACATAGACCTCTTTTAGACATTGAGCTTCTATAGGTATTGGGACAGTTGGCACTTGGGTTCTGATGAAGGGAAAAGGTACAACGTTAGCTCATCCCTTATCAAACAATGGGAATCTTCATAGGCACAAGTTAGGGCAAACTTTTCATCCATGTGAAAAGCTTTCTTCAGAGGTCACACCAGAAAACTGAGGCTCCAGGCAAGCAGTCTTCATGTGTTCAGTCACTAACATTCTTTCCTCTCTCCAGAAGCTCTGAGAGAAGGAAAAATCCCAAAGGGCAGCATTGGCATTGTATGTTCAACCCTAAAGGTGGCTCTTGTATATCTGGTACATTAATATGAAGCACAGAAGTGGCCTGTTCAGAACCACTAGGAATATTTGCTGTGATCCTGTCTATGGAAATGTCCCTTTCAGCTGTCAGGAAAATGATTGGGAAGCAGTACCTGTCCAGGCAGCTCCATAATGACACTATGGGATTATGACAAGTCCCACATTCAGATGTGCTCATTGCCTAAGCCGTATTTACAGACTGACAGGCACTAAGTATGTGAGATAATAAATTTAATAGCACAGTGATACAACAAGTATTAATGGAATTTATCATCTATGCAGCTGCAAGTGTCTTACAGGATCGTGATCTGAAATATCTGAAAGTTTGTGATTCTAAATGAGCTATCTATTTCACTTGACAAGCCTGAGCATCCAGTAAATGCTCAGAGCTATAACCAAATTGTGGTCTCAGTTGATTTATTCCAGCTCTTTTTGTTGATGGTGCTTCGGCTTGGGTTTTTTTCCCTTTTTCCTTTTACACTACAGTTGATTAGCTCCTATTTTCTATAACTTACTTGTCTCCTGAATTTCCAGTTCTTATCTATATGATCTTCTTCCTTCAGAAGGGCTGCATGTAGTAGGAGGTGGAAATGGGGATGTTACAGGACAGAGTGTTGGTAACGTGGAGGAGATGTATATGTATAGTTTAATCTTTGGATATGAGACTGGTACTTCAGCAAGAAGGAGAAAAAAAGCCTCTTTTGGTTATTGAGTATGGGGATTAGATAATGTTTCAAAATGCACTCTGAGTGGGAAAAAGCCAAGGATGGGGGATGTGTTTCATGCTATGAGAGCTATTCTTCTTATAGCTGTTTGTGTTTTTTTAATCAGGTAGTTTTAAGTATGTATAACAATTCTGGGAGCATGCTCCCAGAAAAATGAGCCATCTTACCACAAAAAAAAAAAAAAATTCATTGCTGTAATTAATTATTTTTTAAAAACAATGTAACTATTTTTAATATGATGAATGTACATAAGACTGATAGGGACACATAACTCTTACATATAAAGTCATATAAACTGACCTGGACATATATTAATCCTACCACTATTGTCCCGTATTTTTCTGGCTTACATCTGTCTTTGCTTCTCATGTTAAGAACATGTTCAAAGTGACCTCAAGAACATGTCCTCCTTCCAGTGGTTCTCCACTTCCATGAGTTGTTTGTGGCTACATTTGAACCTTTTAGACTGCTAAAATTGAGAAAACAGGAAAGACAGAAGTCCGGTGTGGGCCACAGCATCACTTGCACTTTCTTCTCATGCTTACGGCTCCAGTGATTGAGGACCCTTTTCCTGTTTTGTTTAAATGCTTCCTTAGAGTTCACTAACAGTTCACAGGCATTGTGCCTGCTGATTTTGCACAGTCCCATCAGGAGACACTGGCTTTTTTGCTCTCTGGGAAGGGCAGCAATTTCCATCTTTTCAAAAGCTACCACAATGTATAATCTTACAAGTGCAAAAAGAACAGCTGCAGAAAAGCATTTCCAAAGCCCATGCCAGCAGTATTCCAAAGCCAACTAACTGTAGTGTATTAAAGAAAAAAAAACAAAGAAACCAAATCCATCTGATAGTACCAGAGGCAAAAACAACCAAAAACTGTAGAAGCTCAGCTTCTGTCACACACATCCTCTAGTGAACCACTGTGGAAAGACTTCCTATCTGGCCTTTTTATGAATCTTGCAGTGATGAATCGGTTATAGATATAGCAGAGACCTGAGGAAATGGCAGCCCACCATGCTTCTTGTACATTTCTCTCTGGCTGCCTCACTGGTGATACAAGTTTCACATGCTGTGCAGCACCTGGAGTCCTCTTTGAGTCTTTGTCTCAGGGAGAGTGCAGCACAGCACATGCAGGGTTTTCTTTGTGCTCCCTCCTACCTACAACCTCATTCCAGCAGTGCCATGTTAGCACATGATCTGACTTGGTGGTTTGACTGACTGGAGAAAGGGGAGACCTGTTCTGATACAGAAGGCTCAGCCCACCCTGCTGCCCATCTGCAGCAGAGTAACAACTATCCTGTAATAATAAAAAATCCAAATAAAAGTAAAAACCCTAAACTGCAGGCAATGTAAATCACTTCATCACCTTCTTTTCACTCATTGCAAAAGATCCTATCATGACTTCTGCCAGGTGCTGAAAAAATAATTCAAAAAATACTGAGAAAATATACCTCGATAACTAAGTGGGGATGCCTCATATTAATCTAAAATGAATTTCCATGGAATTTCACTAACTTGTGCCACATTGAAAGTATCCAACCTTATCAGAGCCCCTGTATTTGTTGAAAGGGTTAGAAGACAAGGTGTGAGAGGTTCCAGCTAAACAAGGGAAACCTGCTTTGGCCTGTAGCTGGAGCTAAGATGAAGAGGAAGATAGTTCTGATTGCCGGAGGGCTCAAGATCCTAATCAACCTTCACCCCTTTAATTAGCATGAAGCAACTCATGAGCTGCAGCTTACAGAGTTGGGCCACAGAAAGTCACAGGAATAGTCAGCTTGCTCCTGATAGGAATGGCATAAACATTACCCTGGGGCTTCTTGTGGTCGCAGGTTTGGCATTGCCTGAACAAGCTCTGCAATGTAAACAGAGGATTGTAATTTATGTAGCAACATTGTACAGCAAGATGCAGTACAGTGGCACACCAGGTGAAATATGTTTCCCACATCTGCAGTTGTTCAAGGGTTAAGATTCAAAAAATTGTAGTTTAAAATGAAGGCACTTACCAGCCTCCTCATTCCTAAGATTGAATCTGGTCTTTGATATGTTTCATTCAAATTTGTCTATATTGGAACAAAGCAAATTCCTCCTTTTTAGTGCCTGTGCTTCATTTCCACAGGAGCTAGTAATGCTCAACACCTCTAAAAACCTGCTCTCCTGCACGCAGAAAAACGTACATAAATATTTCTGTCTCTGCAGACTGTTTTAGATTGGTCTGAAACCGTGACATTTCTTAAAGAAAAAAAACATTCAGAAAGAAATAATTTAGAAAGTTGGCTTAAATGTTTTCATATTCCAATACATTCATATTCTATTCTGATACAAATATAAATTTTGAGCTTAATATACTGATTCAAATTTTAATAAAGTCTAAAATAAGTCCAGTGAAATGATAGCTGAAATAAAGCACTGATATTGGCAAAATGAAACACTTCATAACAAGAACCCCAAGTCAATTTGTTTCAGGATTTGTATGTAAATTTCATAATGTTTGATAAAGCCTTGTATTTTTGAGTTGCAAATTTTTCCAAAATTGCCCTACTCCTATATAATGTTTAAGTATCAGTGAAAAATTCTGCAGCAGGAATCATGCTATCAAAATACATTTACTAATTCTAATTACATTAATTAATTTACTGTGGAAAAAATGTGCCAATATGATTAAGATAAAAAGTGTTCTGTAAAAGAAAGGTTAGAACATATCAGTGGCAAATAAGATGGAGACAAAGATATTTATTCCTCAAAGCAATCACAAATGGAGAAAAAATGCTATGATACAAATTCTCAAAAACCATTGGTATGAGCTTTGCAGGTGTTTCCATTCCTTGCCTACTTTCCAATATACCCTTGGGTCAGGATGACTGCACTGTTCATGTGAATAATGACAGGAATGTAAAACGCTTTCTACCAACTCCCTAAGTCAATTACCCCTTTCATATTTCTTAAGGCTTTCACCCTTCCTTCCTTCACATGGATACTTCTACCACTGTTCCAATACTCTGCTGAAGTTATAAAACCACTTTTGTTGTGGCACTGTGAGTCAGCAGAATGCTCTGAGCAGTTCCCACTGCACAGGGCTCCAGGGCTGGTTCACAGAAAGCATCATCATAGAAGCATCATCTGCACCTCAGTTCAGGATTGCAGGTACTGCCAACCCCTCTGTGAAGGACATCGTTATTGTCAAGGCCACGCTTTCCATTCCTGGAGAGACAGAGAAAAATGTTCAGGGTGAAAAGGTGATCATTTCAGATGAAGGGGAAAAACAAAAACGGGGAAATGATACTTGTCCTTTGAGACAGCACAGTAAATCAGACTGAAAGATTCTTCCTCTGAAATGAAGCACAGAACAGCTGCCTCAGTATTTAGGGATGCACAATCCAAAAATTAGAATGTCAGCTCATGCTTGCCTGCCTTTTGCCTCCTGCAAAAGAAATAAGAAATAGCTGTTCTTGAAAACTGTTTAATCCCTACAGATCCTTGCAAATGCCGGAAGAAGGAAGATACTTGGTTTTGCACTGAAGATTCATGTTTACTCAGAATCTTTTTTCTGTGAAAGATGTGC
Organism: Monarcha castaneiventris obscurior; assembly: GCA_026261815.1. NCBI lineage: Eukaryota > Metazoa > Chordata > Aves > Passeriformes > Monarchidae > Monarcha > Monarcha castaneiventris. Next base: position 15,678,560 of record JAMPIT010000894.1, read on the forward strand.
TGACCAACCGCTTTCAGCAGCTGTGGAAAGCCGCTCCTCCCTAGGAGCCCAAAATCCCACGGCGCATCCCCGGGCCACGCCCAGAAAGGGGCGCTGTCTCTTTAAGGCGGCGGCGCGGGCGCCCCCTGGCGGCGGCGGCGCGGAGGCCGCGGGGCGGGCGCGGCCCCCCGGTGCTGCGGCGGGGCGGGAGCGGCCCGGTGCCCGCCCCGCGAGGTGGGAGGGAGCGGAGCGCAGGGGCCGGCCCGGAGGAGGAGGAAGTGGAGGCGGCTGCGAATAGCGGGCAAATGGGGAGCTGAGCGGCTGCAGCAGCAGCAGCAGCACCACTACTGCCACCAGCACTACCACCGCGGCCGCGCAGCAGCAGCAGCAGCAGCGGCGGCGGCGGCGACGACGAGTGGGCACGGAGGCGAGCTCGGCGGCGGGGTCCGTGCGTGCGGGCGTGCCGCGGGGCGGGCGGCAGCGGCGGCGGCGTGCCCGCTCGGCTGGGCGCTCCGGGGCTGCTGCGGGGCGGCTTCTCTGTGCTGCGGCGAGCTGCCCGCCGGTGCGGGGAAGGGCCTGTCTGGGCTGCCCGCCCGGCGGGGGCTGCGCCTGGCGCGGCTCGGCGGTTCGGCGGAGCGGGCGGGCGGGGGGCAGCGCCCGCCGCGGGGAACCGGCTGATCCTCCTTTCTCTGCTTCTCTTCCAGCCGTCGCTTGGCAGGCGCCGAGTGCGAGCGTCAGCCGCGCTGCCCCGCCGCCCCGGACTGGTCCCCTGCTCGCGGGGCGGCACCATGCAGACCTTCCTGAAGGGGAAGCGGGTGGGATACTGGCTGAGCGAGAAGAAGATCAGGAAACTGAATTTCCAGGCCTTCGCCGAGCTGTGCCGGTAAGGAGGCGGCCCTCGCCGCGGGGACCGCGGATGGGGCCGCTCGGTGCTCGGCCGTGGCCCTCGCCGCCCTCGGGCGTAGCGCACTCGGTGCTTGGGTGCGCGGAGCCGGCTCTGCCCGCCGGCACCGGGGCCGCCCGGCTCGCAGTGCCCCGGGCACCCCGCCCCGCTGCCGCCGGGCCGGGCGGAGTGCTCCTGCCTCCCGCTCACCTGGGCGCTGCCGGTCTCTCCAGGGAAGCGCTGTCCGGGATGGAGCAGCGTCCCCGTGGGTGTGCAGGGCCCGGCACAGCCCCGCGTTACTGCCCGCCTGGGTGCATTTCTACCCCCTGCTTCCCGAGAGGTCCCTGATATTCCCGTTGAAATAGTGTAATTTGGGATCTCTGCGGACCTTGTTATGAAGCCGAGTTATTATTAGGAAGAGTCAAACGTCTGGAAATAACTTTCCTTCAAGTTGTGTGAAAACATGTAAAATTAGGGTCTACAAACCCCTGAGTAAGTGTATATTCATTTGAGATGTGAATAAGACATCTGAAGGTGGTATAACCGTGTCTGTGTTGTGCTGTCCCAGAGGTAAAGGTTAGTTTGATAAGCTGTAATTAGACTTTATCTGTATAGCTTGGAGGATAATTTATGCAGTATATTACACAATTTTATTATTTAATTGGGAGTTTAAACTCCATGTGGGTCCAAGGTCTTGTGACACATGCATCACAGTTTCTGATACTGAATAACAGCTTTTTCTTACTTCGTTCTAATAGTAAGTTTATAACAAGGATACTAAATCAATTTTGATAATTGAAAATATGGTACAAACTTTACAGAATATGTTGTCTGGGATGTCAAATACACTTTATTTAAAGCATGTCATGCTAAAAACACCAGTCCCTGTGAAATTTCTGTTGACAGCACTTGCTTCTTTCTGTAAAGATGAAGGAGGTAAAACAGAGAACTATTTCAGAAAGTGACAGAAGCTTTTACATCAGCTTTTGTACTTGGTATTCTGTATCCCCTCTGTCAAACTTCAGCAAAATTTACTAGACTTTTTTTGAAGTATAGAAAGGGCCACAAGTTCTGGTTTAATGTCTAATTTCACACGGTTCTCTAAGCAAAATTCTTGTTGATGAATAATGCTAAGTTTTGCCCTTGCGTGAGAGGTTAGTTTTTGTCATGCTCAAAAATACACTTTTACCTCTATTAGGCATATGAAAAATGTAATTTTTAGGTCTGGTGTAGGCTGTTTTTCATGCCTGGAAACTACAGTGAGTCTCAGAAAATCCATTAAAAACTTCTTGGTATTATGTACTGTACATTGTTATATTTAGGAATCTCCAAAACTGACTTTTTTGTCCTCCATTGTCCTTGTTTCTCTTTTTGACTAAGTGCTTTGCTTCATTTGTCTCTACCTCAGAAATACCTTACACGTGTGTTACATAACATGGTTCCACAATTTCTTTGTGTACTGTATAAACTTATTAATAGTTTTGGATCCTCATGGTGCTGTGAAAATTGACCCCAAAGTGTCTCTCTTGCTATACTTTACTAATTTTTAGTGAAAATTAGGCTACCTCATCCTGTGCAGGCTAAGCTCAATTTGAATACCATTTACAGACACTGGATAGAGGTTGCTCTTCATACATGCTTTGGTACTTTAAAAAGCATTATTAGCATTTCTGTACAAGCAGAGTTAAATGTTTGGTTTAAATATCAATACAGTCATTGTAGCACATTCTACTGATATCTTGGATGTTCTGTTTTCATTCCCAGTAACTTTTATTGATACCAAAGGGAGGCTGCATTCATTTGGGCAAAGATTTCAAGTGTTTATGGATAAATATCTACTTGATAACTTGTGTGTTTGTAAACTTTCTTTTCCGTAGAAGAAGTTGTGCCAAACTCAACATACATCTTACTAGAAATCTTGTGTGTGGTAAAAAACAAGCATAGTCATTCCTGTACAGTGATTCATGTGTTAGAGTGGACTATGTGTCTGTCTGTCTACTCTATGTGCTTTATGGTGACTGCTACTTGGAATTTATTTGCCTGTTGCCTAGGGATATACTTTCTGGATGACTACAAAGTTCAAATTTGTTTGTACGGGTTTGTAATGAAGCACTTACATAGTCCAGGAAAGTAAGAGGAGCCTCCTAATGAACTCCTGAAGGATGCTGGCTTTAAATCAGGAACATTATTACAATAAGGAGAATCTTTATTTCTTTACAGTTTGCCAGGGCAGCCACTTCTTGTGCGAAGCACCGACATCCAAAAGAGGTCATGGACAGACATTTCAAAATCTGTTCAAAGCATTGTCTGAGAGATGGACTCTAAGTGCTGGACTGCTTTCTTAAGCATGGCTCCAGGTTTTAGGTTAGATTGTCTGAACTGAAAGGAGACATGAGCCAGTGTGAGTGGACCAGCAGTTAAGGTGCAGCTTTGGGGCATAGGCAGCCCTGCCTTCAGCTTTCTGCTCCACAAACTCTGGGCAGGAGCCTTAAATACTTTCCTCGTGTTTGTATCCATCTTGAAACTTCCTGTATGACTGACATGGGAGCTGTCCTGCCTGAACATAGTGTCTTGGGACTTTTGCCTAATCTTTTTATCCACAAGGGAATCTTCATTTTATACAAGGCCTTTGAGTTCACCTGTATGTTTGGTCCTCACTGAGACAGACTAGATATGTCCCACCTGAACTGTATTCTTACTAAAGCATGAAGGTTTGTAGAGATAAAGGTAGTTGCCTGTGTCTGTATCTACCTTCATATTTATAGCCCAGACCAGTGATCCCAAACTGTGAGTTGCAGCCCAGTGCAGGCTGTAGTGCTTCTACGTCTCCTTGGGGTTTCAGAGCAGAGCGGTGAGAAAAAAGGCAGTGTGTTTTCACAGGTCTGTTGCAGAGAATCAATGATCCCTGAATAGTGCCTTAAGAGCTGTTGACCTGGAGGAAGGTAGAGCACTTGGCCTGTCACCTGGGAAGCCTGGTTTCAAGCCTGCAGCTGATATCTCCCAGGGGAGACCAAACCTGAAGATGGGCCAAGCTCACTCTGATCCTCTGGCTGAACCTGCCACTGTGTATAGAGAGGAATGTGACTTCCCTCCCCAGTGCCAGGTTAGTCATTCTCCCTGCTATGTCTGAAGCACCATGGCAGGGGCATTCCTTTGGGATGAGGTGTGTCCCCTGTTCTGGTCTGTTTCCTACGGTGGTTTTTGGTTTTGCCCAGCAGCTCTTTTCTATATAAGCTGCTTTGTAAGCTGGCATTGGAGCAAGATTTTTATGTTCTGTTCTGTGCATCGGTACAGTTTCAGTGGTGAGAAGAGAGTTTCTGTCTCAGCCTTGCTGATAGGAAGGCATTCCTGTTTGAGTTGTGATATGGGGTTGAGCTCTTTTACGTGGAACAGGGCACTTGGTACATGTTTCTTATACTGTCTGGGAATATATTAGTCAGGCAATTTACTGCTATTGCAAAGTCGTCCTGTGCTTTTAGTAAAGCTGCTAGAACACCATGCTTTGGGTTGCACTTGGAATTGTCTGCTTTCCAGCATATATGCTGCAGCTGCAGTTCCCTGAGTGTAGGGTCCTTGTGGGACCGCAGCGTGCAAATGTCTGGTTTGTGCATCTCAGACAGACTTCCTTGTGAGCCTTTATGTTCTGCTCCTCTAAGGTGGTACAGTCTCAGAGCTTTAGGTTGCTGTCTGTTGTCAAAATATAGTGTATGTATTCCCTACTGAAAAGTAAGCAGGGTTTCTGGGCACTCCTAACTGAGAATTTAGGAGCCTGTGATATAAGTGTGTAGTTTTGATGTTGTCATGTGTCCCTGCTGCTGCTGAAAGGAACAGTTCCTCCTTTCTCTAGCTGCTTGGTCTCATCCTCTGTCTCAAGCTGGGTTTAATGGTTATGCAGTTGGCAAAGTCTCTCAATCCAATCAGTTCCATGCTCATCACACTGACCTTGGAATGGCTGTCACTGTGCAGGTGCATGAGCACTAACACGAGGTTAGGGAAATGGAGGTGCCACATTCCATTATGGAGATGGGAGAGCTGTTGTGTGAATATCAGATGGTGATGAGGACTCTTGGATGCCCATGTTATAATTTTGTAAAATTTGTGTGCTGCTGGGTCTCTGTGGATGTTGTGAATAAAAAGACTCCAGTTCATGCCATATGAGGAGTGGCATATATGCATAAAAATGCATATATCTACTCAGTAAATGAGTTGTGTGTGTTTGGCACCAGTTAGGATTAGTGAGGTGCAGCCATTTACAAATGTCTCTTTGCTCTGTAAAAGCCTCCATTTCCTTGGTAGTTGTTCTGCTTGTCAGCTGTTACTATGGTCTCTTCTGGGAGCTCTGGAGATACGAGGCAGTAAGGTCACAGCAATATGAATAAGTTATAGTGATGTGAAGTGAAATACGCTTCATCCAAGAGGAGATAATTTAAAGTCACCTAATTCTAAAGGATAAGCTACTTCTCAGTTATATTGGACGAAAGCATTCACATGTGCAGCTTGTAAGTTTGCATGGTAAAGTGGTAGCTTTTCTGTGTAGCTATATACATAAAAAGTCAGAATTTCCTCTTAAGGGCAGGTAGAAAATGAACAGAAAAGGAGTTGAAGAGTTGCCTGAAGATGTAATTCATGTCATAATAAATCTCACAATTTGACTGATAGAAGAACAGTGCTTGTACACCCCAATGGCCAGATTATTTATGGTAAGATTTTACTCTGCTGTGGAGTTTTTTGTTTATATATTTTGTTTGGGTTTTGGCTTTCTTTTTGTTTTGTTTTCGTTTGGGTTTGTTGTGTTTTTCATAAAACAGGGTGAGCATCTGGGAGGAAGAAGTTCTCAGGAAATGATAGAGATGCTGAGAAACTCAAACTCTGCCCACAAAAGACAATAGAAGGGGCGTGATTGAGTTATGCCTTTTAGTAAAGCCCAGTTGTCTTGATTTTTAGTGAGCAAGCCAAATTGTCATCTTCCCTCCTTGAGAGATCATGCATGACAAATTGATAGCATCCCCTGATATGCAGGAATCTGAGTTATCTTGGTCCAGTTTGGATTCCTAGGTGCTGTGCACTGGTGAAGACTGTTTTGAAACTCGGGGCTCTGTTCTTGAATTGCGACCTGCATCAGTTCAGCAGGCCTGGGATTTAGCACAGAACTTTGGGTATGTAGTTCCAACATCTGTCACCTGTGCTGAAGACCATTTTGTTATGACAGGTCACTGTGGTGTGTTGGTTTGCTGGGTTTTTTCATTGAGTTATGATGAAGCTATTTTGAGGCTGACACCAGGTCGATCTGCTGAACATAGCAACCAATGATTTTTTTTTTTCCTACCAAAATATTAGTATGCCTCATTTAAATTTCTGTGTGGCTTGATCTTGTTTGGTTTTTTTCCTTTTCTTTAGGCTAAATCGATTCTTTGACTTCTGTCCAGTTAATTTTTGTGATAGAGTTAAGTATTATTTTAGCACATATGAGAAATCACGCTATCTAGTAATCTACCATAAAATAGCAGGCACTGTTGTCAGTGCTGTAGATATGTATGGTTCTCTTTTTCTCTTCTAAACTTTGTGGTCCCTTGTGTGCCATTGGCCTGTGCACAAGAACCTAAACATGAGTTTTAAGACAGATTTAAGAATAATGCTGGTTTGAGGGTATTAAATTAATCTGTTTCTTTAAATAGCAGGCATGAAGTATATTACATATTTTTTTCCAGGAAGAACTCGGGGGATTTTCTTTAACCCCAATTCCCCACAAAAAACCCTAAATACTACTTTTGTTAAATACCTGGCTTGTGCCAGTTAGCTTTTACAGCCTTAAAAGCCATAAAAATAAAATGTATGTGTGTTGATCAATAGCTCCCATTGTTGGTTGTGTTAGTCTGAAATACTATATCATGAGAAGTAACTGGGGGCCAGATGGGTGGGTAAGTTTCTTTGACATCAGCTCTTAACAAAGACAACTGGCCTAATGGTAGGAATTATACTAAGCCATGAAAAAGTGTTGAAGGTAGTAGCAAAGAAGGGTGTATTTCTTGGAGGAGAAGCTCACTCTGTTTCTGGATTCCTGCTCCTTCTTCTGGTCATGTGTAGAGACTACATCTCAGAAGAGCTGGATATGTGTGCATTTTCTTAATCTCTGAGAGCACCTACTGACAGGCATTCTCACAAAGAGCTTATGGTGTTATGCTTGCAGAACCATTTCAGGGAACACTGCGCAGCTGCTGGACAACAGAAGTGACTGTAACAATCACCCTTTCATAGCGACTCTGGTTCGTGGTCTAGCAATCATTTACCTCAGCTTCAGGAAGTTTGTGTTTTCCTTATGGCGCATCTCTTTACCACAACCTGTTGGAACTGATATGCAGCAAAGGAACAATAAGCCTGGTCATGTGGCAGCTTTTCTGAGAAAGATGTGCATTCTTTTGCAGATCACAGGCAGAATACAAATTGATAGTGTTGCCAAAAAAAAGCCCCACAAAACCCCAAGCAAATGTCATCTTGAGGTGCATGAGTTGGAACAGAGCCTGTGAGGCGTGTGAAGTAAAGCCTCCATTCTGCACAGCACTGATAATGCTGCTGCTGCTGCTGCAGTAGCCTCACCTACTGCCTTTGGTCTGGGGCACAGCGTTTCAAGGAAAAGGCAGATCAGCTGGGAAGTGCCCAAAAGAGAGCAGTGAGAAGAATTGGAGGTTTTGTAAATACAGTGTATTGTATTGTGCTATTCAACATAAAGAAGAGGCTGGAAATGGATCTTGTCTGTAAAAAGCTGTCGTAGGAAAGAAAAATCCAACACGTGCTCCCCCTTCTCTGCTAAGCATATTGCCCAGTTCTGTTGTAAGTAGAAGAAAAAGTAGTGGCCTTCAACTGTGCCAAGAAGGGATGATGGGTAAGTGGAAAAGATACTGTAGTTGTCTAGGCAGGCAGTGGAATTTTTTGCTTGAGAGCTCTACAACCACCTTGGACAAATATGCTGGGAATGATACAGGCCTGTGGTGCTGTTTCAGGGTAGAGATGTTGACCTCTCCTGAGGTCAGTGCTGTTCCTGGCTTGGTTCAATCTGTAATAGTGCAGAAGGTACCTCAGAAACTCTTCTTGGTGTACATTAACTAGCTTGAAGTCCCTTTACTGATTCGGGAGTCATGACTTGGGAAGTCTAAGCACACAGTCTTAATGTGTGTAGGTCTCTTGAACGTAGGGGCTCAATGTGAGTGGGATGTCAGGGATGACAGAAAGTGTTTCCTGTGTCTTAACGTGCTGCACCTGGGAATTGATAGCATATCTCCTGATACTGACCAGATAATGTGCTATACATCTCAACAGTTGACACTTTTTGGTGAGATGTCATTCTTGAACATGTTCCAAAGAAAGAAGGAAGCAGTGCATGTAAAACACACTAAAATAAGTGTGATAATAGATAAAATAAGCACCTGGGCTGGTCACATCTGTGCCACAGTGTTGTGGAACAATCCCTCTCTTGTCTGGTTATCATCCGTTTTCTAATTTTGAGTTCAGTGTTCAGTCCTTGAAACAATGGCTTGTTTTGTACTAATGGAATTTAACTCTGCTCAGAAGTAGTTATGTGGTTAATATGATCGAGGAGGAAGCTGCTGATACTTCCATACTGTCCAAATACTACAGAAATGCTAGTTAGTATTCAGAGAGAAATCCTATTTGGAGGACAACCATGCTCTTTTGGAATGGCTTTCAAAATAACTGAATTTCACTGAAGGAGCTATCCTTTATTTCCAAGCAGAATGTCCTTACTTGTATTTCTTTCCTCCCAGCTGCAGTGCTTGGGCTAATTTGACTGGAGTGTGGTTGCCACTCATGTAAAATAATTCTTATGAGCTGGGAACCAAAGCAGAAGTCTGCTCTTTCCCACAGCCAGGGTGCTCCCTATGCAGGCAGCAGGGTGTAGCACATTGAGAGGTTGCTCTGAGGGCTCTTGAGGCTCGGATCTGTAGAGTGGAGAAAATCATGTTTACAGATCTAATGGCACTTTTAGGAAAGTAATTGGCAGAGCCAGGCACAGGACTTGGAAGCAGGTTCACTTCACATCAAGCTGTTTAGTCTTCTCCCCTCTGATGCCAGTTAGTGAAGATTTGTAACATGTCTTGTCTTGTAACATACTGCTGAGTCAAGTTCGCTTGCTTGGAAGAATTCGAAGTTGGTCCTTCCTCCTCAGAAACAGGCTTATTTTTGCTCTTCATCACACTCCTCACAGACTTTTCTTTCTCCTTGTCAACCAGGCATCTTCAGTTCTTTCCCTTTGTAACATGCTGGTTCTGCATGTGCACTGTCCTGAGGCACTGCCTCATGAAACTGAATTCTCCATGGTGCCACTGGCAGGAAAAAAACCAAGTGAATGAGACCTGTTTGTAGCAAAATACAAGATACTAAATCTTGAGCTGTGAAGCCATGATGCTCCTGCCTGTCATTCTGAAGCCCCATGGTTGTCTCATCAGATTACACCACTAACATTCATAGATATTGAGGGTCTCCCCCGCAAGAGCACTAATGAGCTAAAAATCAGTGTTTTGAGAGACCTGGTTTGAGTTGAATCTTTTAGCCATAAGCAACATAGACGTCCTTTCCTGAAATCTGTGTTTTAACACGCTGGTGATTCTTTGTACTTTCTGTAATTTTCTTCCTGATGTTAGGTATGGATAAATGCATGCAAAACTGCAATGTGTTTTGTTACAGCAGGAAGAAGTAGTTCAGAGGATTCTCTGGAAACAAGGCCCTTGGCACTGTGTGTTGTAGTGCTTAGTAATGGCTCTTGCTGCCTAACCTTGATAAAGTTATCTTCATGTTGGAGTTGAGGCAACTGGTTAATAGCTGATAGACCAAGTGATGTCTGGGGTGATTAATGGTGCTGGAAGGAAATGATATCATAAAGGTTTGCTTACAAAATGCCACGCCTGACCCATTGGCAGCCACAGTGCCACAGTCCTTTTTCCCTGCCATTCTGAAATGACTTTTGTGGTTAAAAATTTGGTGGGATGACTAGGCTTATTCCTTATCTTGTCACCTTGCTTTCCTTACAAGGATGAGAAGTGTCATCATTTGTATTGGTGGGCTGTGAAACACTGCCTGCTTCAGCAATATGTTTTAGTTCAGGTATGTTTTAGTGAGTCCAGGAATGACCACTTAAACCGAATTGGGTATGTGTGTTTCAAGGAGTTATTCCCTTGTAGTTAAAAAACAAACCACAGAGATGAATGTAAATACAGAACACTCTTGTTCTTTAGCTCTATCTGCATGTCATGCAGCTGTGTGTAGATGCTGCTTTGTTCAGGAACATGCTGTTCCTTTGATTACAAAATCTTGTCTCAGTTTTGGGGAATTTACAGGCTGAGGATCCAGCCCCCTCTGGCTGCTGTCACTGGAGTCTGGTACCAGACTGAGCTCTCCTTGCTGCCGTTTGAAGGTTGAGGGGCTGGCGGGGGTAATGATGAGGTTACTCCCATACAAGTTCATCAGTATGTTTTGCTTTGTAGCAGAGAACGTAATTGCTTGGACCTGTTTGGGGTGACAGGCCAGCTGAAGAGTGTGAGGACAGCCAAACAGACCTGAACCCAGCCAGCCAGGACCTGAAGGGATGGTTACAGCAGATGCTTAGAGAAAGTATGAGGCACAGAGCAAATGTACTCACCTTCTCCTTGGCAGACCCTCCTTGCATTTTGTCAGGCACTTTTAGAGACTTTGGTGTCAGCAGTTGTGTCCATGGTACCACCTTTAATAGCCACAGATGGATCTGCTCCACATAAACGTATTAATGCATTTTTGAACTCGCTTTCATTTCTGCCATCAGGGGAACATAGGGAGGCTATTGGCATTTGTTGGCAGTTCTCTAGTTTGGCTGTGGGTGAAAACATAAGCAAATACAAAGTTGCATTTTCTGTGTTGTGGGGGGTTTTTTTTGTCGGGTTTTGGTTTTAGTGTGTTTTTTTTGGTTGGTTTGTTTTTGGGGTTTTTTGTTTGTTTGGGGGTTTTTTTTAAGCCTATAAAGGAATAGGTATTACTTATTTTAACTGTATATCTAGGTGTTAATTTTACAAAAACACCCTGGCTCTTGACTAATTAAAAAAAAAATTCAGTCAAGATATCTTGAAAAGTTCAGAAGTCAAAAGTTCTTCCCTAAAAAGAAAACACTTTCCTATTAAAAGTAATATAGCTTCTAGAAGAGGGAGGAGGAACTAAGAGTTTGGTACAGTTTAGAAGCCATCTTCTAACTTAATCTAGTGCATGGTAATCTATGACTTGAAACCAACAGTGGAGGCACACAAGGAACTTAAAAACCCCTTGAAAGTGAGATAAAAGAGTGTACAGATCCTTGTTTGCTGCCTGATGAGGTTAAGTGCTAACATAGCAGAGGGGCTCGCTCAGAAAGTGAAGCACTGTATTAGTACTGCAATAGTAACAGAACCCCTCTCTTTCTAGCATTTATGCCAAATGTGCAATTAATCTTTTAATAAAATCTGCACCTGACTTTCATCTTATATTGAGAGCATTGAGTTTTTCTGGTTTTCCTATTGATTTTTTAGTTAACATTGCCTGTCTCAGGTCTCAAGTATGACTTTAAGTTGCTTCAAGTCTGCATTCTTTCACCCCGTTGTCTAAAATGGCTTTTCTTTGCCAGTCAGTCTTTAAGCACAGATGTGCATGCACTCAGCAAGCCTCGTGGTTTTAGAGTTACTGTGCTGTCTGGAACAGGTATGCACCAATAATGTGTTGAGTCATGATGTTTCCAGCATGTGTATCTTTAACATAAGTGTCATCTGAGATAGTCTGGGTAAACTGTGTTATCAGAGACTCTGTACGAGGCACCCTGGCATGCCAGAGCTGTGTGTGAAGCTCAGCATTCAGATACACTTGCTAGTTGGAGGGGTGGGAAGAGAAGGATAGAGGGAGCTTGTTCTGAGGTTGCCTGTGGTGCTGCTCTTGTTTTGTCGACAAAGAGGGAGCTTAATTCACTGGAGCTGTCAATCTGGTAGTTTTCAAGCATTGAAAGAAAACTCCTGTAAAACTGTGTGTAAGAGGGAGGAAAGGGAACAAGAAACTAAGCAAGACTACTATCTTGATGAAAGATTGATGCTATAAAAATCCCCCCCCAATTGTAGTTGCTGACCTGCACACTGTATCTAGTAGAAAAGGGGAAAGCGTAAGAGTAAAAGGGAAGTATTATTGCTGGCATATTGGGTTGGAGCACTGTGTGCTGGGGGAGAAGTACGTGGTGATAGAACTGAACAGCACCCTTTGTCCCTTGGTAGAAGTTTTCTTTTTCAAAACTGCCACCTTTTAAATCTTGTTTAATCTGTGGAGAAAAATAGTTTGTGCTACACTGTTAGTTGTTCCTGGTTGCATGAACTGCAAGTGGGAACTGGGGCTACAGGAGGAAAAAAGATCTATTTGGAAGTGAACAAGCACTGGATGGGGTTATATTTTTTTCACTTTGTGGCTTGATATTTTGGTGTAACCTTTCCTTCTGTCTCATGAAATAGATCAAAGTCCAGGGACTTTGTCCAGCTTGAAGGGAATTTTGAAAAGATTGTCTTTTTTACTGAACCAAAATTTTAACTTGCTTTGGATAGAAAGTACAGGCTTGCTGCTAGACAGGGGAATGAAACTCCATTTTGTTTTTCTTTCTCTTTCTAATGCTATTTTAGGCCCTGAGTTCTCAGCATCTGGGAGGATGTGTGCTTCAAATTTTGGTTTCTGGTTTTTTGGTTTTTTTTCTGTGATTCAGTAGAGTGAAAAATCTTTGGTCATAGGCATCCACCAGTCTACATTGCTTTTGTTTGGGGCTAACTTAGTCTCAAGAACTCTTAGCTAGTTTCCTTTCTGATTCCTTTGTTAGTGCAATGTGACTAGCTTTACTCTTTATGTGTGCTGTAGGGCATTGATCTTCACCACTTTTGTTGCTTGCTAGTGATGGATTGCCCATTTTCAACTAGCATCACACCTCAAGGTAGAGCATTCTGTGGATCAGAACTTGCTTTTTTCCCCTAAAAATAGTGGATCTTGCTATTGTCTGGTCTAAATGTAATTTAAAGGCTCTCTTAGATATCTTTAAGTATCTGACAGGTTATCATTGGTTCCAGATATTGTAATCAAACCACATGGAACTTTAGCATATAGCTCATGTCTCCCTGAGAAGGCTCTGGAGAGTAGAGAAGATTTTGCTTGATTGATGCTGGTCAGCTGCTGTTTTAATTGTGAATGTTTCTAAGAGACTGGTGGGATGTAAGTGCTCATTTGAGTCAAATGGGAGTGGAGCTCACAATGACACTATAAGGAGTGAGAAGTGATTGAATGAGAAAGGCATAGGGTCATTGAGGAGTTCTGTCTTTTTTCTCTGAGTAAAATAAGCTCAAGTTCATAGCAGAGAATTATGGTTGCAGCAGACTATCGCTTCCAAGTGTGCTGTGCTGACCACCAGCTCTTGTGGTAAAAGTCTTTCCTCATTTCTGTGCTACTGTGTTCAGTGGTTTCCTGATCAGTGAAGGGGCTGCCTCTTGGCTCACAATAGGTATTGTTTGGGTGGCGGTTGGCACAATATTTTTGTGCTGTGATTTGATCCCGTGTTTGTATTGAATAATCTATTAAAATGTAATGCTTAATCCCTTTCCTTTTTGGCTGGTTTTTCTTTAGCATTTTTGCAGTAGTAATGAAACAGTGTAGCTCTGCTTGCAAGGGAATCACTGAAGAAAAACAGTATTTTGGGATGTTTCTTTTATGCCTTTGGCTATAGAGCAGAAAGAACAGCCAGAGGCAGAGTAGGTTGGACCTCCAGTCTGATACACTGTGTCTGTTCATATGTTAACAAATAACCTCCCCAATTTTCCCTGGCTCCTAGTTTCTCCTGTTTGCCATTGTGAAAAAGTTCTGTCGAAAAAAATATTGGGAAATTTCTTCAAACAGGGAAATATGTTTCTGAAATTACAGAACATGGTTAGAACATTTACTATAGCTAATGTGTGTTTTTTAAGTCACTTTGGTACCTGTAGACTGTGGAAAAGCATGTTCCTTCCCTGCCCCCTACCCCAAATTAAACTAACTTCAATTAGGAGACCTTAATTAAAATGCTTGATTCGTAGCTTGGGCAAGACTTTGGAAACAAAGTAATTTATTCTTAGACAGCTTTGCCAAAGATTTCTTCTGGTGCAAAGCTGTTTCCTGATGTGTAAGATCAAGATCACTAAATCTTGTTTCTTAGACAAATTAGATGGGGGACAAGTTCTTTGTATGAGTGTTTATTCCTGAAAAAGTAATCCTTGCATATGAATTAGGCTGAGATTCAGAAAAGCTCCTACTTTTTAAGGTGTTGAGTTTCTTTAACCTTGGTGGGAACTGATCATGTTCGCAGATTTTGGCCTAATCCAGCTCACTCTGAAGCTATTAGGAATCTCTGTAGTTGGATTCCTTGGGAACTGGATATTCTGAACTGGTGTTCAGATGGTTTTTTTTTTTAATGGAAAGCCTGAGAGACTTGGAATGAAATAGAAATTGAATTTGTTCATGTTGGCACAAGTTTGATGGTGAACCTGGATCACCGCATGGATTTCTTTCACTGCCTTGTTCTTGCTTTGTTGTACCATAGCTACTGACAGCAGGCACTTAAAAGGTGGCAGGGCTTGATAACAACAGCTGATGGCCAAGAATCAAAAAGGTGGTAGGTAGTAATTAAAACATGCAACCATGATGCCATTGAAAGTACACTAAATGCCCACTTGGCCCAGGGAAGTATCTGGTAGTGTAATTTGAAATTTGTTTTTGTAGGACCAAGTATAGTATTTGAGTTTCCTGTTGCTTGTTACTGCTGTTGTCACCTTTTCTTATGTTGACTGATATGTGGGTGTGAAAGCTCCTTGGCAGAATAGACTTTTAGCACACTTGCTGCTGGTAGTGAAACCTGAAACACAAAATGTTTCTGGAAAATGTGCGTGGTCCATGTGAAATCTCCTGGTTCCCTCACCCTTTAAATTGAAGTAGATTGCTAGTTGTTTAGGGCTGATCCAGGCAGAATGAAGCAGCCTAGCAGTGCTGTTAATATTAAAAGGCTTGTGCTGGAGAATGTTTTTGGTTTAATATTTTTTGGTCTTTGAAATAGGTGATGTCTGTGCGGGGCCATTTTCAGTAGCTGCTTTGGCTTTGAGAGGATAATTGTTGAAGCCTTCTATAAGAGCAGGGATGAAGGCTCCCTTTCAGTAAAACTTGACCTCCTTTTGATGAAATAAAAACTATCAAAAGGTTAACTTTTTCTCATTCTTTGTAAGTCTTTGAAAGTGAAAAATTTTTCCCTGGCTTTTTTCCTTCTCTCCAACACTTCAGGAAATTAAATTGTTTATTTAAAATGCTTGTTATCAGTGTTGGATGCCTACAGGAACTCAGAGGTATTGCTGCAAGGCCAGTCCCCAAAAAACCTGAGAGAGGGATCTTTCCTGCTGTACTGTAAGTGTATAGTTTGACTATAAGTTTTTGAAGCATGCTGCCCAGACAGCTTTGAAATATGAGCAGAGTCTTAGGTGTATGTAGATGATCTGGGAACAATTGAAATCTGTTTAAATCTTGATGTCTTCCATGTATTCACTAGGACGGAGGTTTTACAGGGAGTTTCCAAATCAAGGAATACTCTCTTCTCCAAGAGAGACTAAAGACCCTTGTATCAGACATAGGCCTGGCAGCTAAAATAGGGTTGGCTTTTGGCTCAGTAGTAGGCTTAGCTGTAACTTAAGTAAATTAGTGAATTTTCTAATATACTTTTTCTGTAGGTCTGAAATAATACAAACCTGTCAGAATGCTGTTCAGTGGCTGAACATTGTATGTGTTGCTCATGATCACTGGATCTCGAAGAGGAGCTAGTGTGTGTATTACTTCATCTTGTTATTTGTCAGCAGCTCTTAATTTACATTTAGCTATTCCAACACATAGTTCAAAATTAAAAATAAAAGTTTATAAAATTTGTCTCTTTCTCATTGGTGATTTCTGTAAAGAAGAATCATTGGACCTAGTTGTTGAGGATGCCAAGATGTTTTAACAATTTTAGTTCACTCAACTGCTGTTCTCTTTCAGACCTATTTAGTTTATGAATGTTTTCGGTTCATATACGGAGTAAGTTACTCAGTTTTTGCCAAGCTAAGATTTCATCTTCTTGCACTGACTTTCCTAACTTGGTAACTTTAATTTGTGGTGGAAATAAAGCCATGGTTTGAAAAGCGAAGAGGAGAGAAGCAGTCAGGAGGCTGTGTACCAATCCAGTGCAGAAGAGACAGTGATAGTGATAAGGATTGTTTTCTTGCTTACATTTTTCTGTACTTCTTGTGTGGCTGCCAGAGTTCCAAGAAGGCCCTTGTAACTCTGTAGAGCAAGTAGTTGCCATTTTCTAAGTGCATATGAAACCTGCACAGGAAAATGAAAACTCTGAAGTCTACAAATAAATTTGAGCTTAAATATAAACCTGCTCAGGCTAATGGGAAGGTTTACCTAACACAGGAAATCTGGAAAAAAAAAAATCCCCCAAAGTAGAAGTTTTTTACTCTTCTTATAGCAGCTTCTCTATGAAGGTACTATATAACTTACTTGTCTAGCTGTGAACTTAAAAAAAAAAAATCACTTCTCAGAAGTGATTAATTTTCTTTCACATCTGTATGTTGTTTACTGGGACCAGCTCTTCAGGAAGTCTGCACTCGTCTGTGTTTATTCTACACAGTTTTACTTGTATTAAACATCTGAAAGGCTCAAATGATTGGCTAGTTGAGGGTTGTATCAGCAGTGGTAACAGCTTGGTTTTGTCATGCTTATTTAAAAACTAAAAGATCAGGTATAGTCTGCAGCCTTTTTTTCTAAAAGAAGCTGCTGTTCACCATTGTACCAAGAAACTATTTTTTCCCTTCTAAATGAGGCCTGGATCTCCTAGGAGATTTGAAGACTGCATAGTTATTTTCTGAAATACAGGCTGATTTGATGCATCTTCTAAAATGATGTTTGAGAAATAGCACCATACCTCTTCCCAGTGACCAGCAAGCAGCACACAGCAGTGTTTCAGTCTTCCGTTACAGGTGAGAATGTAGCTGTGTGAACTTCTGGCCTTAGATCCCATCCTAACAGTGAAAGTGGAGCAGTGTAATCTAAACACTCCCAAGTGAAAAAAAAGTGAAAAAAAAGTGAAAAAAAAGTGAAAAAAAAGGGGAAAAAAAGGGAAAAAAAGGTGAGCTCTTGTATGTCAGTTGTCTCAGTCACAGGACTGGAAACAGTGTGTCTGCAGAACACAGTGTGTTCAGTTAATCTCTGGGTATGTGAAGGTTTCAAGGAGTGCTCTCACAGGAAAAAATAAAATGCCAAACGAGAATGAAACCTTTCTAGACTACAAGGCCCTGTGCCTCCTCTCCTGGCTGCTTTTCAAATGGACAGCTGTGAGCTGTATCTAGGAAAGAAGATGGATGTGGTGATCAGAGCAGGCTGCCTGCTGTGATGCCCTGAGCTGGTCTAAGCACCCTTCCTGATCCAACACAAGGGTCATGCATGCACTTAAGTTGGGGTGCTGTTTCTACTTCTTCTGAAGTAAGTTCATGTTGTTGAGTTGTCCTGGTGTCACACTGTTTTCTTTTTACCATGATTTTGTGGATGACTTGTGGACTAGTACTGGCTTCTGAAACTGCATGTTTGCATCAGGGAAAGGAGATCCTTACTCTGTGTGTTCTTATTTTGTACTCAGATTGGCAATGTGCCATAGATTTCCCATGCTGTTGATCTGTTGGAGAGTGCATTTCTGGTCTCTCTCCCTTTCTTCTCTAAGGTATGATTTTTTTTTTTTTTTGTCATTCGTTTGTTGGAATTTTGTGGAGTTTTGTTTGGTTTTTTTGTTATTTTTTCAAGGAGGAGATTTGAATGTGGTCTTTTTCTTCTTGGCTTTGTAAATCCTTTGGAAGGATTTCTCTATGGTCCCACTTGTGTTGAAGAAATTATGTTAAGCACCCTGTGACTGGGTGCCAGGGGAGGATGAAGTTAGGCATTAGGCAGAAATACTTCACAGAAAGGGTGATTAGATACTGCAGTGGACTGTTCAGGGAGGTGGTGGAGTCATCATCCCTGGAGGTCTTTAAAGAAATGCTGGACGTGGCACTTGCTGCCGTGGTTTAGTTGACATGGTGGTCTTCATTCATAGGTTGGACTTGATCTGAGGACTTCTCCAACCTAATTGATGCTGTGATTCTATGTGTGATTTGTCCATTCTGCAGGTGTGTGGTAAGTGGTAAAGGGCTGCTAAAGCAGTTTCCATTCTGAATGGACTACTTGGTGATGGTACTGCCCCACTGTCCAGCTAATCCAGCTGCTGTCTTGAGCATATGCACAGAAGTGATGAAATTTGGGGTCGTTGTTGCTATGCAGGTACCAGTTAATGGCAATGTCTGAAATGCTCACTGATGTTCAAAAACTTCCTGCTGGTTGCTTTGGATGAAGGATTTGATAGTCCCTAGCAGGTGCTTTTCTCTTTTCCCCCATAGTACCATGCTGTGGAGGATAGAAGGGACAGCATGATAGCTGCCACCTTGTCTCGTATCACTGGCGTGAGAGAGCAGCAGGGATGGCTGCAGTATTGCAGTGCCCTCCCAGGCAAGGGCTGGGGACTCCTTAGCCCTCTGTCTTTGGGTCCCAGAATGTGCAGGTGTCACATTCAGGGTTTCTGATAACAGCAAATGAAGGCAGTGGGTACTGCAGGATGAATGTGGAAGGACTCCAGAGGAGGTCCTTGCTTTTGTGTGGAGTGTAGGATAGATGGGCCTTTGGGGTGAGATGCAGACATGGCCAGGGTAACTGTTGGGCCTGTGGGATGCAACTAGTGGAGGCCTTGGTGTTCCAAGTGAGAGCAGTGAGGTGGGTGAGAGAGTAAAGAGCACCAACAGTAAAAGTGAGGGACAGCATGAGAGGCAGAGTTTACAGTCGTAGCCTCCTGTCCCTGGAATGTTTTGATTGAGGCACTGATGGGACTCAGTATATCCTCAGAGGCTGCAGTTTTAAAACCCATTTAATGTAAAACCTTTCCACTGAAAAACTGAATTCTAACTTTAGCTCTTTAAAAATACCTTTTTATTTGTGTTTATAGAAGAAATGCAAACTTCTGCTGTGTGCATGAAGTGTCTGTAACAAGCTTCACATCCACAGCTTCTGTTGCATGTATTTTCTGAGCACGTTCATCATCAGTGGAGGTGTTTGGTACTCGACAGCATAAGCCTGCCCCACCTACTTACACTACTAGAAAGGTGCAAGATCAGTGATATTTGGCTTGGTGCCATTAAATTACAGCACAAGAACTGTATGGCTGTAGGTGAATAGAGACATTAGATCTTGAGCAAGCCGAGCACCGAGGCAGTGGTAAACTTTCAAGAAGAAATTAAAAGAAACTTACTCTTTGGTGTTATGTTCTCTCTAGTTTTCTCTTGTGTATGAGCAGAGGGAGAAATTTAATGTCAAGTTCAGCGTACAGGTTATCTTTGGAATAATCTGTAAGTGGTTTACTCTAAGATAGGATTCAAGACTTTTTGGGCTAGGGCCTTAATTATAGTGGCATATTTATACAGAATGACTTGAAAAAGAGAAATATTCCTGCTTTTAACAATATTAAAATTTTGTTTTGTTTTCACATAAGGGCTTATTCGTTCTTTCTCAGTTCATAGCCTCAAATGGCCAAAAATGCAGTTTTACATTTTTTTCTTTCATCTCCTAATTGTTTGTCTGTAGGCTTTTTCTCTCACTAGTGGTGTGAGCAGAGAAGTTAATTTTCACCAGGGAAAGTTTTTGAAAAAATTCTAGGTGTGACTTTACTAGGATTTTTCTAATGAGAGCACCACAGTGTGAAAACAGTGGAATCATAATTAAATGATCTTTTACCTTTCCAGTGTCACTTCTGACTGAATATGCTGAATACAGACAGGGACATAAATGAAGATGTAGTGTACCTCTGTAAGCAGGGTCTGTGGTTTAAAAGCGCCCTGGGGCACTTGGCTGCTGTTGTAAACTCCATTGGAAATTAGTAATTGGAACTGTAGGTATTATGTCTGACCAATATGTAGGTCAATGCTTTTGTCGGTTCAAAAAATTTGTACTTTAGTACTTTACACTGGAACTGGTCTGAAGCCAGGCTTTGAGAGAGGGTCCTGCTGCAAAATCAAGGCTGGCTGTGGTGCTGTTGGACTGCCCTGGTGGGCTGTTGCCAGCTGTGCTGGCTGGTCTGCAGCCTTCCAGGTCTGAGAGCTGTCTGTGGGACTTGGGGGGTGTTTGGCTGGTGTCTGCATTGGGGCAGTGATGTGGAGACATGCAGGCCAGGCTGGAGGAAGATTTTTTTATGCAATGTGGATGTTGATGCTAGAATTCAGATGGAAGGAATAATGCAGGTGTTCAAATTATTCTTGCAAAAATTTAAGTAACCTGGCAATTTTTTTGTTTTTATCTGGAAACTAGAGAAAATAATTAGGGGTGATGTAGTGTTTCATTGAGATGTGGGGGAGTAGTCCAAACAATATGACAGTTTACAGTCTCTTAAGTGCAACTTTTGCAAGGTTTTGATTCTCATTTTATAACCATCATGACATTTTTATGGTCAGCTGGGATGGTTTTGAAGAGGAATGTTTTTGCTAAATTGGATTAGCTTCTGCCCTTAAGGTGATGCCTGTGTATTTGGCACCTTGGACTGACCAAGCACAAAACCCTGCCAGTCCATAATACCCACCCAGCACAGGCGTGAAGTCAGCAAGGCTGAGCAACCGTATGCAAGGGGGTTACATAAAGCTGGGTGTGGAGCAGCCTCCTTCACTGTGAAACACAGCTGACTGCAGGATCTGATGTGCAAAGAGCTGTGAAAACATGCTGCCAGGGAAAAAGACTTCTTGGGATAAAGAAATCCTGCTGTTGCAGATAGATGTGCTAGTGGAGTGTAAGAGCAGACACTTGTTCAAGGATTTTCTTTTGCCCTCACGAACAAGAACTCATGAAAATATTCAGAGCAATTTTTTTTTATTTACTAAGAGATTGAGAGGTAAATGTATACATTTGCAAATTTTAGTACTATAATATGCTTCAGTCATTTTAATTTACTGTTACTTGATAACTTAAGCAACAGCAAAAGGGCTGAACAAAAGTCACATTACTTACAGTTCAAATATCTAAGACATTCAGGATTTTTGACATCATTCAAAGCTGTAATTTAACACAGATTTTCTTCTTATGTATAATGATTCTTCAAGTTCTTATATATATTTTGGAATTACAGCAATTTAAAAGTTGTAACAAGTCCTTTTCCTTTATGTTGATTGTATGTCCAATTAACCCCTGATGTAATTCTGGCAGTATCTTTGAGTTGATCCTGTATATAACTCTCTGTTGAATGTGAAAGCCCCGAAGAGAGAACACAGGTTGCAGCAGTGTGCATCCAATAATGAGCAATGTGGAAATCAGTCTGAAACAGCAGAGGAGTCGTCAGCTTCTCCTTGCCTTGTGTTGTGCAGTCACCTATAGGCTTGAAATCCCAGTGCATGGTACAACAGCATCTCCACAGTGCTTATCTCCTGTGTCTACAAACAAAAGAAGCGAGCAGGGGAAAATGACTATGCTTGTCCAAGGGAGACTTATTCTGTGATCATGTGTAATCAAACATGTAATCAACGTGTAATCAAACATTTAATAAACTACTTGTATTTCTCCTTCTAATTAGTTGCTGCCAGTTATTGGGATTGAAGAGTGAATTTCAGGCTGGAGACGAACAAATATAACCCGGAGGAAAACAACTAGCTGCTACTGTGCCTTTGTGTGACTGCCTCTCCAGTTCCCACTCTAAAGCTGGATCAGCTGTTTATATGTCCACCCCCTTAGTGATAAGGACAATGGTAATTTGGTAGATTAGAATAGAAATGTAGCTTTTCCTTTTCCTGTAAGAGGAATTTAGGTTATCTTTTAAAGTCATTGGCGTGTTGTGATCGCACCAGTGTTGTAATGGGGAGGGGCAGGTACCAGATAATCTAGATAAGTCCATAAAGGGAAGCAAATGTAAAAGATGCAGCTGAACTGTTGGCCTAAGGCTTTTTTTTCTGAGAGGAAGAAGTAGGGTATGAGTAACAGAGCTCAGGTACAATGGTAGGATTTAGCTTGTCGAGGCAGCTTCTAGAAAATCTGAGGAGGCCCAAGGAATTGTCTGTCTTTTCCAGTTATGCCGTGTGGCAGACCCCCCAACAGATCTGCAGCTGGGCTAGAGGGGAGTCTGGTCAGAAAATGTAACAGCATTTTGCGGGTTGTATATCAGCTCCTGCATGCCCTGGCCAAATTTGGGAAAGTTGTCATCTCAAAACACATGTGTTCAGTCACTGATGGAAACAATGGGTGTAACAGCTGCTGTCTAGGCTAGGTCAAGAAAAAAAACCAAGGCCAGGATGAATTAGAGGGCCCTCTGTGTTCATGTGTACTCTAGTGTCAGTGGGAGAGAGAGGAGCAGCAACGTGTGCCATGGAAGGTCGGGGTGTGGGAGACAGCAAGGCACGTGCTGTGGGTATTGCCTCAAGGCAGAGCTCTGAAGGGACCTCTTGGGCGAAAGTCATGCCTGCAGAAGGACTGAACCTGATCAGAAAAAGAACGTTGCGTTCACAGAAATGGGATGCTCTAAATTTCTTGCAAGTGAACAGGATTTGTATTGAACTTCTGTCTTTGTCATTCACTTCACCTTTCAGATGGATGTGTGTTTTTCTAACAGCTTGGATAAAAACCAGGCAGTATTTGTGGTTTTTGATGTATCAGAGGGCTGGGTTTTTCCTCTTACTGCACTGTTAACAACCCACTGAAGCAAACAAGAAAATTGGTATTCTGGCAAACCTATACATATGCTACTGCTTAAAGCAAGAACCCTATGGACTGGAAGAAATGGGGAGTATTTTAATCTTTCTCTAACAGCAAACTTCAGTGTAATGTAGAGCAGATAAAATGCCTGATAAAATATATGTATTTGTAGCACATACATAGATGTGCTTCTCTGAAGTGGTTTAATCACCATGATGGAATTTGCACCAGCTAGGGTGGAGATTTCTTGAAAATACTGTTTTGTGCTTTTCAGGTGCAGAAACTATGGTAAACAAGGGAGTCTTCATCCCACTGTCTAATCTTTGGTCCAGCTTCAAGTTTGTACTTTCTGACCTTGGCTGATCCTATGCCTATCCCTGCTCAAAGCTTTTGGTATATTTCTGTGAATCTTCGTGGTCTGTATTGCCTTGATTAAGAGGTTAGCAGCAGTACCTTGGTCCCTGTGTTGGATTTTTAACTCCTCAAACTGCAGCCCTATCCAATGAGATCAGTGGAAAACTCTGTTCTCTTACCTGAACTTTTTTGCCCAGGGTGTGTTGGGTTTTATTAATTTATTCTTTTTGATCCCCACCCCAATTTTCACATCAGCTATTCAAATGATTCTGTATGCTTTATAATAAAGAACATTTATTAACTTGCTGTCTCTCCATTTAGATACTTTTTCTTGTAAGGACCATACTCAAATATTGCATGTTCCAGAAATTTTATTTCATTTCCAGGATCGTGTATAGTTTCTGTAGATCATCAAGAATATTCACTGCAGCACTATCAAATGCTCTATCCTATTCCTTCTCAGGGAAGTTGGCCACGTGTCAATAAATGGAATATTTTCAAACAGTATGATCATCACTTGTTGGAAGCCAAGCTTTCATTTTATTATAAACCTGTCTAACAAGGCTTCCAAATAAAGTAAAATCATTTTTATTTGATCTACATTGAAGTGAACTTGAGCAGAAGAATCAGTTGCAGTGGAGGGAAATTCCCATTATTGGTATTGGCATCTGCATTTATTCAAATGGAGAAAAGCACTCCAATTCACATTTCTTTAACTTGTACTATGTATCTTCTGCTGAACATCTCTTTCCTCTCACATAGAGTACCAGACTGCAGAAGTGCACTTTTCAGATTCTAAGTGCTAGTCTGTTTTCCACCGCTGTGGTTCATACAGTGTTTGGGGAAGCTGCATAATGAAATAAAGGTGAAATCCAATTTCATACGACACTGAGCTGCTTTTAACCAGCTTTTTATTTGGGGCTTAACCAGCCACTCCTCTTTAAAATAACAGCTGTATTCCTAAGTGCCCCAAAATAAAGGCTGAAGCTTGAAATGCCTTTCAAAGGAACAAATAAAACAGGAGCCAATCGGATGAGTTATGTGATCCCGAACTGATGCAGAGTTTGAGGGGAAAAGCTTTCTAGGAATGCTAAACCTTTGCATGGATGTCCTTTTAACCTGATTGTTATCTGTGCCAGTGCTTTTATCTGGTGCAGTAACTTCCCTGCGTAGGCTCCTGTTATTGGTTATGTCTGTGAATCTATGGCTGACTGCCGTTCCATAGAGGAAAATTTGTTCTGTGCATATGCAAACAGTGGTCACTTGGTGAGTGTAAAAGACAAGAAATCACAAGGGTTCTCAAAGGTGATGAAACTTAAGGGAGGCTTGGTGTCTGACTTGTACAGTGCCAAAACACAGTCCCTTACAGAGAGGAAAAAAGGAGTTGTAATCAGGTTTCTTCACTAAGCAGACATGGTAACTTTCTCTTGTTTGTATAATGAAGTTTTGCACAAAGAAGAAAGCCCCAGACACCTATATATCTTACTTGAAGCCTGGCTGGAGATGAATAAACTTACTTTTGCATGGCAAGTTGCTGAACTTAATATGTCTGTAATTTCTGCCAAAAAAATGCCCAATCTCTTTTAGAGAGCCAAGAAGTGAAAAAAAAATTTGTGTATTGCACATTTCTCATGCATGTCTCAGTGGGTGTCTGGCCTCTGTAAAAACTCCCAAAAGGTTTATTCAAGGCTGTTTGCCAAAGTCTTGGATAGTTGCAGAGGATGTACAGCGTTTGGTTTCAGAGTTAGTAGATTAAAAGCCATTTGTAGATGAAAGCTGTCTTGGCAGACATGCCTTTCTCTCTGTACCCCTTGGCTTTAGCAGAGGGGAGGTGTGCGTTTGTTTTCCCTTGTGGTGTGCAGGAGACCTGCAGAGCCTGCAGCACTGGCCTGGGGCCCAGCAGAGCCTCGTCTCACTGGCCATGCTGAGCTGGTGGTCTGTGTGCAGTGAAGAAGAGAGCAGCTGAAGCTCCTTCTCAGAACATCAAGGCACATCTCCAGTTTAGAGACAAAGATGTCATGTGGGACAGTGTCAAATGCTTTGCACAAGTCCAGGTCGATGGCATCAGTTGCTCTTCCTTTAGCCACCAAATTTGGCAGGCACAATTTGCTACCTGTCACCAATCACCTCCATATTGTCCAAGTGTCTTAGTATAGTTTCTAGGAGGATCTGTTCCATGATCTTGCTGGGAAGTCTCCTATGAGAATCAGGGGTTGTGGGTGTGAGGCTGTTCCTATCTGTTTACACAGGGCCTCATCTGCTTGGTCTCCCTGGCCAGGTGATCTGTGTCAGACCATCACTACAGTGTCACCTGTCCTGCCGTCCCTTTAGGCCTGACCCATAAGCTCTCAGTGTGCTCCTCATCCATTCCCAGGCAGAGCTCCTTGTACTCCAGCTGGTCATGACACAGAGGGTGACATCCCATCCTTGTATCCCTGGCCTGTCCTTCCTAAAGAGCTGGTATCCTCCCATTCCAGCTCTCCAGTCATAGGAACCATCCCACCATGTTCATAGGTTTCTAGAAACCTCTAATAGCTTCTTCAGGGAGAGTTTTTTATGTATAAAGATGAATACCATGTCTCTCCCTGGAAGGGATATTGTCTTCTGCCTCGTGATTCTGCTGCCTCTTCTCAGGTCTCTTTGAGTCATCACTGGTGCCTCATGACCTTAGATTTTTGAAAGGGATGGGTCATGTGTTTGCTTTCTGCATATTAAGGGTCATATTAACATTGGGGTGACTGGGGTCATGGGGAGACAAAGGGAACTGGGAGCAGAGAGGATGTGTGTGTTCTTTGCAGAGCTTAAGGAAGCAAGCAGCTTATTGAAGCCAAAGAATGATGCTAGAGCAATTTAGCCTGCAAATTTGAAGGACTCTGACCTTTGGGAAATTAATGTCTTGTAATGGAAGATACAGTTCCAAAACAGCTTGGTTTGAAGCTGGTTTTTAATAAGGTTATAAAGAGATCACGTGGTGTGGCTGTTTGCCATAGCTGGGAACTGGATCTGATAATGTCTGGTGGGGTAAGCCTATGGCTAAAGGCTGAACCCTGCCCAATTGCTTATAATTGTCGTCAGGTACTAAATCTGTCTCTGAATGCCTGGTAGGATGAATAACTCATTGCCTTTAATAATTTTTCTGCTCAGCTGTTAATCATTCCTTCTTCCCACTGATGATTTTTCAGGTTTTTTTTTTTCTTTCAGAAGACTGTGGTTAAAGGTTTTCTGTACTTGCTGGGAAAGTAGCGAGTAGAGGCTCCCAGAACCTGGGGTCACTAGTTCCAAGAAAAGAGTCTGGCAGAGCTCAGCAGCACTGATCCGTCTTAAATGCCTAGTTTAAAAAGAAAACAGATTCTTTTGAGTTTGTATTTACTGGCTTTATGGTTTTTATAACTTGGGATACACAGATTTTATTTCCACTGTAACTGGGTTTTTTTACTGCTGAAATTAGTAGCCCTGTAATGTTTCATTAAACAGAAACTTTGTCTTAATATTTAGTGATTAAAGGCAGTTTATTTCCTTTAGTTACTGCTTGCAGTGCCTGTTTTCTTTCTTTCATGGCTTTTTCCTGCCTTCTGCTTGAATGTCTGAAGCATTGATGTTGGATGCTTCACTTTGTCATTGCTCTTTCAGGATAAGGGGTTAGTAGGTGTCCAGCTGGATCTCTGCTGTGAAATGCTGGTGAATCTTTGTGTGTGTTGTAGCGGGAATTCATGGCACTGCAGGTGAATACCAGAGTGATGCTGCTGCTGCCCTATCAAGATCCTCTCTTATCTTCTAGTCCCTTTCAGGGCATTTTGTTCTGATACAGCACTCTTAAGCATTTTTATGGCTGTAAATGGGATGATATAATGCTTTGAAGATGTGGAAAACGTAAGATGGTTCTACCAAATATCATGTGTGAAAGGGATGGTGGTGTGAAAATCACTTATGGTGTTTTAGTGTCTGATGTATGAGGGCTCCTATTGCTTGGACCATTCCCTGTTTATACAAACAAGGAAGAAATGCATTAATGCGGCTACCTTCTGTGGGGTTTTATCCTACTTGAAAGGTCTTCCACGACAGGCCAAAGTATTAGGGTTTTTTCAGCCCACCTAAAGAGGACTTCGAGTTTGAAGTGGGATGTTTTCTCCCCTGTACTACATTATCTGTACCTACCAGACTATAAAGATGCACTCTATTTCCATTCTCCTTTGGATCTATGATGCTTTACAGACTGAAGAAATTGAGAACTCTCTTCCCCAAATATCAACTTTAGATCCATTTCAGACATAAAACTTTCCAAAATACAGATTAGTGGGGAAAACCTTGTTAAAAGGTAAGTGTAGTTGGATATAAATTGGCAAAAATAACGGATTAATTGCCTGCTGGATAATTGGTGTGCAAAAAACCAAACCACAAAAGATCCCCCTGTTACAGCAGAGTCTTGCCATGTTTCAGATGCCCCCAGGTAACTTCCACGTGCTCTGCTGGCTGTGGCTGCAAGCTGGAGCCCCTGGACAGCAAGCACCCCAATATTGGAGCTGCTGCTTGGTTGCTTCCCTGATAGACAATAAGGTGGAGTCCATCAGTGATGAAAAATAATGAAAGTGAGGATTGTAACAGATACTTAATAACAAGAATGCAGAGTATTCTGCTGATGGAAAAGCTAAGGCAATTCAGCTGAGCGTGCCTTTATGCCGGGGGGGAAATGGGCTGTCCACAAGGTTGTGGCTGGTCAGTATTGGCTGGTTTTCAGTGTGGTGGAAAGTCTTAGTGGCTGCAGGTTTTTGCTCTGATGCATTAATATTTATAAGCCCCCTTTGATGCCAGTGTATTGCTTTTCTGAGAAAATGCCATTTTTTTAATATTAAAGCAATACATTATTATTATTATTATTTGCCACTTCTTTACATGGGAAATTTTCAAAGTGAAACATTCTCATATCTGAGAAAATTAACTTTGCTGCATGTACTAATAACTTCTTAGGCTATTAAAACAGAGAGAAAGATTGCCTTTTACTTTTGAAATTGTAAATTCCATTTGGCATTTCTCAGTCTGTCACTCAGACCATACAGTGAAAACAAGTTGCTTAATTTAACCATGACTATGATATACAACCTGATAGTAGTGTTTTCTCTTTTAACTGTCATTCACTATCATGTTCAGGTCCTAGATGCTGTGGGGAATTAGTCCAAACTGTTTACGTTGAATGTTGAAAGAAAACCCAATCCCAACCCCAAAAGCCAGCTATTCTACATAGTTTAAGGCTGTGGCAAAATATCAATTTCAAGACATCGATTCATGTGCTTTTACTAACTTGATACTGAATTCTTCTTTAAATCCATACATCATTCCAACTTAAACATGAAGGCAACTAGCATGGTAATTATTTTAATTGCTATTGCATACAGGGAGGCTTGCATTATCCAGTAGAGTTGTTCACTGGTTTCAGGTATAGATCTAATAAGTCAGAACAAGCTTTTGGGTTTTATTTGGTATTGCAGGCTAATGCAGCATTTGCTTAAATGTTTCTGGTTTTCCTGTAAGTGTTGCAGCATGTAGATGATCTTTGGAATTAAATGTATTTTGAAATTAGTGACCCCTGGGAATGTAGTTTAGAACTGACCATTTTTCAAATACCTATTCAATGAAAGCGCACAGACGCAGTCTCTCTTTGACACAGCTGAGTTGCCTCTTTGGAGGCAGAAGGGAAATACAGCTAATAATGATCTTTCTTTTCTCCTGAGAAAAAGAGATTTCTCAGGAGGCAGCTAGGCCAGCTGGGAATGTGAGCCCTTCCCTTGGAGGCAGTGGCTCACTTTCAAACTGCATAGGAAGCAAGAGGGTCATGGACAACACCATGAGGGACACAAGAGAGGTGGTCAGTACACCAAGTGGAATAGTCATCCCATCCTGTCCTGTCAGTCATGCCCTGCCTGTCCTCTGCTAAAGAAACAGCCCAAAAGAACGTATACCAGGGTTGTAGGATGTATTTTTTTTACTGGCTTTTTAAAGCACAATAGGAAGAAGTGGTAGCTGGTCCATGGCTCTGTCAGACTCCCAGCACAGTTCATTCAGCAACTGTCTTGTCTCCATTGTGTGTCCTGCACAGGCAGCCCCTTGTTGGGGAATTGTGGCCCACAGTCTGCTTCATTCTCTCTGTTTACTCTTTTTTTTCGAAGGTCCTAGAGTTTCTTGTGCATAGGATCAGCTTTCTTTCCGTGCCTGACCCTAAGCCCTTTCCCAGGTGATGTAAGGCGGTTTGTGTGGTTAGATGGTATTGCACGCTTGGTTGCATAAGGGATGTCTTGCTGCCCTGAGCTTGCAGCTGTGACCTGCCTGGCTGAAAAGCCTGGAGTCACTGGCTTAGGAAATCTTCTGGGTAGAGAATCAGCTAATAACAAAACTGAGGTGCGTGGTTGCTTGACATCCTGGTTGTTTGGATACTTCTTGTTTTTAAAATAACTTATTTTCAAATAAGGATATTTTGGTAGAGGATTTTTTCCCCAATTAACAGTCCTCAAAATATGCATGCTTCTATGGTTTCTTGTCCCCTGGGTTTACGTAGAAAAAGTTCTCATATTTCAGGTAACAAAAAGGACATCCTGCTTCCCTCTGAAAAGGGGAAGACCAGCCTACAAGCCAGCTTTGGTAATTGCTTCCTTCTTCCTGTACCTTTTTAAGCATGTTTGGCATCGTATGTGAGAGCAGGCACCCCTTCTCTCCCTGCCTGTGTGCTGTTCTGGCTTCTTCCCTTCTGCTGGGACAGTGCAGTCAATTTCAGTAAGTCCCAGAAAATTTGCAAAGTTCATTTTGGGGGGCGATGGATTACAGAAACCGTTTGGACTGACTCTTTCTCAAATGGGTTTGGCACCCAGCTCACAAATATTTATCCTCCTCAAAGTAGAATAAAGCTTATTCAGTGTATACGCAGGCGTGACAAGAAATGCAGCTTTTGCCATCAGCCACTGTTCTTCCAGTGGACTCTGGAGCAGTTTTGTGTGAAGCCTGGTGTATTTCCATGGTAGTTCTAAGTTGTTCTGTTTACTCCAGGGCAGACACAGCAAAAATGTTTGATTACTGTAAGTTTTAGCTTACAATACTTGGAATTCTTCTGATAGTCTGCTGCCCTAATTTACGAAACAGCATTCCCCATCTAATTTTTCCTATTTTTCTTGCTTAGCTCTGTGAAAATCATGGTTTCAACAATTTGGCTATTAACTCTTTCTCTACAAGATTCATTTCTTCTCACCACAGAGTTGGAACGCATCTGGCCAGCCTCAGGTGATGATCTACAGTAGTGCTTCCCACAGCATATTCCCACCCACCACTTACAGCTACTGCTACCTGCAGGAGGGCTTTGAAGTTCTTTGCAAGAGGTGCTTGGTTTCATTTTCTTTTTTATTTCCTTGCTGAGCTCTCACAACAAGCTCTCTCCTGTGTCTGTGCATTGAATGCTGCTCCTAGGCCAGAGAGACTCCAGACTGGTAAAGTGGAAGAGGGGGCAGTTTGGGTCATAGATGCTGATTGATCGCCTGTCCCTTTGGGCATCTTTGTAATGACCTCCCAAAAGAAAGCCCTGCTGTATTGGGAGGAAAACTGGAGGAGCCATTGTGTATTCAGCAGTGTGCAGCATTTGTGACTGTGGACAACAACACAGACGCTCTTAGATAGAAAAGCATTGAGGGCAGAGTTAGGCGGTCCTGTTCTATGACCTCCCCAAAAAAGGGGCTTTGATTTTCACATACAGGGCTAGTGGGAACAAGGAAGAGAGATTCCTGTCTTGTGCTTGCTGAGGCTTTTCATTTTTAAGTTAAATTTCCTATGTCTTCAAAGTGAGAAGAAGATTCTAACTTACTTAAATAGCCTGCGTATATTGGGAGGAGGGCATGGAGCAGGAATGGCTGGGCTTTGTGCCAGGGGTTCAGTTCTGCTCTCAAGACTAGTGCAGAAATTGTTTGTTTTGCTTGATAACTTGTCAAAGGCAGTGACTGAGCATTGTCTGACTGCATGTACCTGAATCTCAATTCTCATACCAGCAGAAGAGACAACTATCTCTACAGATCTGCCTAAATTGGCTCTACCAATTGCAGTTCTCAACATTTTGGTGTATAATTAGTAGGCCTCTCCAGTCTTTCATTCCTGGTGATCCAGGATCACTGAACAATTCTCCATATGGCCAGAGGCTTGGGCCTTTCTGATAGTATTTGAGTCCCAAGTATTTGAACTGTGCTTGTGAAGAAGTCAGACTGACTACAGTCAGTCTTTGAACTGAAGTCCAGGGTAGCATCCTGTGTACCAAGATGATGGGGGTGGAACAAGGTTGTAAGTAAAAGAATAAATGGCTGCAAAGTGCTGTGTTCATTCTCCCTGACATTTATACATGTATCCTTGGTTCAAAATAAAAGATCTGTCAAGCATGCAGAATGTGCTGTGGTGCAATTTGCACACTCTGAGGGCAGATGAGAAATGAAAAGCAAACTAGATCTATTTAAAATTGAGATGCTCCCTCCCTAATATCTAGGCTATCCCTAATAGCCACTTTCTACCTGTGCTCACCTGACAGCCCTATCACTCCCAGCACTGCAGCTGCTTAGTATTCATCTTGGGTTACTTCTGGGGCCATGATTCAAAATCTGCCAAAGTGCTTCTTAGGGAATGAAACTGAACAAATGCTTTCCTGAATTTGAATCAGATTATTAGTGCAGATTTTTATTGTTTGCATTCTAGTATGAAGCAGTGCTTTTCCATTAGTTTTTGTTTTTACATTTTCTCCGCATTTCCAACACTAACATTTCCTTTTTTTTTTCTTCCTTTTTTTTTTTAGGAAAAGAGGCGTAGAAGTAGTACAGGTGAGTAAAACCTCTATTTTCTTGTAAAGAAGGCTTACTGATTTTAAATGCTGTCATTTGGATGCCAGTATGAACTGGGCTTAATGATTTTTCTTTCCATTCAGTTCTCTATTACAGATACTGCTTTTGGAAATACAAGATTCCCCTTTTATGAAGCATGTGTTCAGCTCACATGCAGTCCAGTTTAATAGATGCCCTAGTGAAAGTGGGAGTGCAGTTAGGCTTTTCTTGTGTCTGTCAATTAAGAAGATCTGATAGTTGATTAGGTGATGTTACTCTTTTAATTGCATTCACAGGCAGTCAAGCTTAACAGAAACAGGATCTGCCCTTTGAAAAAAAAGCCATGGCAGAAGGAAGTTCTTGTAACCCAGTGAGCAGTGAAATGATACTAAAGTGCCTTTGAGTTGTGGTCCATCTACAGAACAGTTCAGGTGTTGGCTACATTTGTTCTTTCCCAGGTCTGAATGGTCATATTTCACACAAGGTGTTACTTAAAGGATAGTGTGAGCTTGTGGAAGGAATTATGTTACATGTCAGCTGTAACACAGAGCACTGTCAGCCCTAAAAGATGAGGGGGAAGCATGTTCTTTCTTTCTGGCTTATTTTGTGTGCTTAGAAGAACTGTTTGTCATAGGTTTCAGTCTTGCTGATACTTCCCTGGTGCTCGTTTTGAACTGTAACATGGTCAGTGAGTTCCTCACTTAGTAACAGAGATGGAGCTGCCTCAAGAGAGAGGACAGAGGAGAGAGGAGGAAAATGGTGTGTCAGCCACTGGTGATTGTGGTTGCTCTTAAATTCATGTGAAAGGTGCTTCTCAACACCAGCAGGGAGCAGGAAAAAAGCACTTAACAAAAAATAAATTGAAAAATGAGGTCATGTTATTTTAAAGAATCCACTGTCAGAAGACTTCAAAAATTCTCATTGCTAGTTAAAATGAGAGTATGTCTTTCAGTTATGAGTGTGTGTCTGAGAACTGCATGATGTTAGGACAGAGGGCATATACTTTACTGGCTGCGTTTAACCTTTCACCACTACAGCATCATCTTCCTTACCTGTACCTCCTATTGCTCAGACTAATAAAAACAAACCAGCATTTGCAAGGCACAGCTCCATCAGGAACACAGGGAGAAAGTTAGCCCATATTTGTGTCACCGTCCAGGGGACATTATTATTTTAATAATACCCCAGTGTATTACAGCCTGTATTTGTTATACATGTATATATATATATATGCACCTGCACTGAACATTTAAGCAGCAAGGGGCTCATATGAGATGAATTCATTGATGCATCCATTAGTTGAGCAGAAGGCAAATTCCATGTTACTTCAGGGATTAAAGCTGCTGTCCTTCCACAGGTTGCCTCTTAATCTGATGTTTGTGTAGCTTAATGGCTAGTCATCAGATAGACACAAAATTATTGGAAAGTATTTATTTATATTAAGAGCATTTTGGGAAACATTTGGACAGAACTAGAGAGGACTTTTTCCTTTAAAAAACACTTCATGGTCTCATAATTTATTGGTTCAAATTCAACGGTGTGGTTGGAATGTCAGACTAATCTGTACTGGGAACTTGTGCCCCAGAGGCATACCTGGATCACTGGTGCCTGCTGCTCTGCTGGAACAGGATGGAAGTGTGAGATCACCCTTTGCCCATCACTCGTGTGTTGCTTCATACATCCCAATGTGTGTGCTTCAGCCAGTAGGGAATGCATCAGAAATGGGCTCTTTCTTCATCCCTTCTTGCTAGAAGCCTTTGCTTGAGGCGCCTGGCCTGATTCATCCCCCTAGGTGTTCTTCTAGATGAAGGATTGTCTTGGTGTCCATCTGGTGCACAAGGTCTATTTGACAGAGGGAATATTCTCTGTCCATGTCTTCCTGTGTCAAGCAGCAGCATTTCTTTGATTTGCTTCCCCTTCTCCTCCTTTAAAGAACCTGTCCTGATAGAGAGAAACCAGCTCTTAGACCTGACAGTAAGCAAGTAACTCAAAACCCAAGATACACAGCGTGTTTACCTAATTTCTTCTTTACATAAATTCAGAATTTTTCTGAATGTAGACTTGCTTTTCAGTAATAAGTAGTGAGCTGGAAGGTAAGGTTTAGTTACTGGCTTCTAGAGAGCAAAGCACAATGGACTGGTATGTTCTGACTTCTGTGAACAGAATCAGATTATTCTTTTCCAAAGATGTTTCACAGGAGCAGGAAAGGATTTTCTACTACTAAAGGGAAGCTTGGAAGTCTTCAAATAAGCACCTGTGTGACTTTGGTTTCCTTCCTGTTGGGAGGATTTAGAAGAGTCCTCACTTCTTTAGCTAGACAGATTAAATTGTTCTATTTTGCTTTCTTAGAGCTAATTCTGCTGTATAGATTCAGTGAGCTGCTGCTAGACAGCAATTAACATTTTGTGACTTGTGTTCATGTTTTGTGTTTTGTCTTCTCTCGGTCTTCCACTTTCAGCAGAAAGAGTGTTTCCAGCTTTCTGTTTTTACTGAGTGGGGAAACATGCACATTCTCCAAAGAGAAATAAAGTAAGAATAGGAGTGGCAGTGGGATGCTAAGCAGGCATTCTCCTTAGCTAGCAGTAAGACCTTAATTAAAGCATCACATTGAAAACAAACAGAAAACATCTCAACTTGTGTGATGATAAATAGTTGGGTTTTTTTAGAAATACTGAATAAATTCTAACATAATAAGAATTCACTATGAACTCAAGGTACAAGAGCTGAAATGTGCAACATTATATAGTACAACAGAGTAACATCCATCAAGCTAGCTGGCTTAGAAGATGGTACAGTAGATTAATTAAATAAAAAGCTTTCAAGGTTATGGACTTTCCAAAGACAGTATGAGTCTGAGCCTGCACCCAAACATTTGGAAGCCTGAATAGGATTGGCTCATTTCTGTTTTTCCAGTGGGCATGGCAGAACTCTGAGTAGCAGCATCCTTAAAATCTGGCAGTGTTTTGGATATAGATTTGCTTTCTGCAACTTAAATCCAAGTCAGTGTGGCAGCGGCAAACCACTGTTATGTTACAAGGAAGAAAATCAAAAAAGTCATTTACTGGCTTTTAAAATGGGCTCTTAACAGAATACTTTGCTGCATCTCTTACCTTGTGACAGGGCATTTGCCCTTTTTTTTTAAGCAGCGATCACTCCAGTATCAGGGTGCTTTTTGAATTGGGGTGCTTACTTGTCTGTACCCCATAAGGTAAGGAAGCACTCCTGTTCCAGTTTTGCAGGAGGAAGGACTGAAGGATGTGTTCCATTTCCCCCAGGGAACAGCCCCAGTGCTGTTGGGATCTGTGCTGCAAACCTGTGCTGCAGGAATTGCAGCTGCAGCTGTCCTGGCAGGGCTGTGGGGCCATTAGTTCGTGCTGTTGTGTGGGCACGAAGGGAAGAGCAATGAAAGGTGGTCAGCAGGGCTGGGGTTGCTGGCTCTCTTCCAGTGAAAGGCAGCAGCACCAATCAGCTGCGTTTAATCTTCAGGCTGCATTTAAAGTACTCTGAATGCAATGCTCTTGTGGTTCCTGTGGCAGTTGCATGCCTTCTCCTTTCTCACCGGCTCTGCCCACCCTTCACAGCTGCCTGCTCAGCTGGCCTGGCTTGAGCTGGTGGCCAGAGAAGGGCAGAGATGCCCTGAGCAGGTGACAGACATGACCAAAGCCCATCTGCCATGGCCTGCAGGCAGTTGCTAGGCAGGCAGCAGCTGGCAAGGCTGAGGCAGAGCAGCTCTTGTGCTGGCATTGGGATGACTTGCCAGAAAATGCTTAAACTGAAGCATTTCTTAATAAATTCTTTCATCACTGTTTCAAGGGGAAGACTGCCTACGAAGCTATGCAGTGGATGGCTGATGAGGTGTTTGCTATTAAAAAAAAAGCTATTTTTTATAATGGAAGCCAGAAAATAAGGGTATTATGTAGTGTCTTAAAAGTAAAGCTGTTCCTGATCTTGTTCAGTTTCCCACCCTCCATCACCCAAGTTAGTGGAGGGCCAAATTTAGGACTGAAAATTATCAGTTCTTCTTTAGCTAATGAAGTAGCCAGTTTCTTATGACTTTGTACACTGGCAAAGGAGAGAAAGAACATCTTCATCTACCTTGTTTTTCAGGAAAAATCTGTTGGCTTAGTTTGAAGAATGTTAAGAGTGAAAATGTGCAGTGAAGTGGAAATCATCACAAGTACCTCTGATAGAGACGTGCATTTATTTTTGTTTCACAAGCTGTGCAAAACCAGAATAATTAGCTGCAGCCCTTTGGCTTCTGACAAATTGCCAGTTTGGATTTTGTGTGACAAAGTTTGGAGCCTTCATATTTCTTGTGACTTCAAAGCTGTTTCAAGCACTTCCACACCCAAACTTTCCTAGAGCTCTTGCTTGCGTTTTTTAGTTCTAAAATAGTGGAGGTTTCCTATTTTTGGTAGGTGTTTTTGGTTCAAATGAACACTAATGCTCTTTTATATTAGAAAGATGTTCTAGTCAGTTGGCTATAAAAGTGGGATTAGTAATTGTATTTCAAACTGCACGTGTTTTAATAGCAGCGAGATATGAAGGAGAAGATGTTTTCCGATGTGGAACAGCTGATTGTAGTAGTTACACTGGTCTTGACTGCTGTCTTGTTTTTCCTTTTTCCCCCAGCTCTCTGGGAATCGAGATATTTGAAATCTTTTACTTTGGAAAATAAAACTGTCCTTTGAGACATGGGTTTTCTTGAAGCCTGCAAAGGAGGCCCCTCCACACTTTTTAACTCTTCAATCAAAGTGAAATTCTAATGACAATGGTTTCTAGTATTTGTTGCCAGGGAACTGCTGTTTTCTAGAAATGAGGAGAGGTTTATTTTCACATGAAGTATTAATGGAATAAGCTTGAAATGGCAGTGTTCTGACCAAGAAAAGAGCTTGTAAAATATATTTGATAGCATATACAGAAAGATGTGACTGGAAAGCTTCCAAAGCAAGCAGGGTTGTTGAGATGTTGGAGAGTTGGCTCTCTAGTACTGGGAGAAGAAAGTTTATTTTTACATGCATGCCAGGCCCTCAGTAAAGTGTATGTTTTCCTGAGAATGGCAGCCTGCTTTGCCTTCAGTGCATTTTTGGAAATGATGCTACAGAGGCCCTCCAGCCCTTCCCAGTCTGGATTGTGTTAGGTACTTTGCGTGTGTTTGAAGGTGAGGGGCCACTGGTTAAAATCTGGGAAAGATCCCGATACTTCTTAGTGCCAGTGCTACAAAGGATGTGCTAAGATCACAAAGTAGGATCTTCCAAAAAAGTGCATTAATCTCAGTTTCAAACCCTGAAACAGCAAGAGTGTAGAAGAACAAATCCCAAGCAGAATCCTCCCTCTGGTCCTTCTCAGTAGGGGAGATCCTTCTATGTGAGACCTTCACAGTAGCTGAGAAGCAGCATTGCCCAGCAGGAATGAAGCCCAGGTTCCAGTGCAGGGAGAGATGATTTTGGCACAATGCTTTATATTGCATCAGCACACTGGTCAGTTAGGTACAGCATGGGCCTTTCTGGTCCACTGGGGAAGAAGAATAAATACACATCTGTTGGGGCAGAGAAGGAAGACAAAACCATGGAACATTTTCACCATGTGGATTAGGCAGATGAAATAAACAACAAGCACTTCTTCTTAAAAGTTACACAGAGTAAGCCAAACAAATCAAATTGCATTTAGATTTTTTTTCTTTTGGTGAGTGAGTGAGAGAGAGAACCATGAAGAAATTTTTGTGTCTCAGAGAGAGTCTCTTACTGACTGGTTTGACTGCTTTCTTTTGATGGTGAATCCCAGTAGCCTCGGAGAGGTGTGGGTTCTGCAGTCAGTTGCAGACAGCACCTGTGTGAGTGAAAACATAACTAAGATTTAGAAATCTGTAACTAATGTATAATGGATGGCTGTCAGGTTGGAGCTTGTACTGTTTTGGCCTATGGAGCCAGCTCTGCCCAGCCCCTTTGTCCTCTCCCCACTCCTTGGTATGTAGTGATGAGGCAGTGGTTCCTAACAGTGCTAAAGGCTGGGAGCTGGGAAGACCTGAGTGAAAATCCAGTCCCTGTGGGACCTCTGCCAAAGATTTTGGTGGTTGTAATGGGACAAATTGCTGTGGGGAGTTGCCTTGCTTTGTCACTTAACTGCAGGCATTTTGGGCAAGTCCCTTAAAATTCTGCCTCTTTTTCCTAATGAAGGTAATGTTCCACATAGTGGAATGCCAT
Organism: Monarcha castaneiventris obscurior; assembly: GCA_026261815.1. Classification (NCBI taxonomy): domain Eukaryota; kingdom Metazoa; phylum Chordata; class Aves; order Passeriformes; family Monarchidae; genus Monarcha; species Monarcha castaneiventris. Next base: position 15,716,626 of record JAMPIT010000894.1, read on the forward strand.
TTAAGTTACTTTCAGATATCTAAGTGTATAGATTTAGAGAAAAATGAGTGTGTGCAGGAAAATGGGGCTGCTAATTTCTGAAGATCGCTGTGTATATTATTTCTGTCATTAGCATATGTCTTCCCAGACACTTCTGTGAACTGCAAAGCTTCATAAATCCCTCATCAAGAAACTGTATGGATAGAAATAAGACCCTCACAGAAATGCTGGGTTGTAAAACTCTTTATTTGCCTCTTTTTGGAGCATACAGTCCCAGTCTTTGCACAAAATGACAATTAGACAGTGCTTTTATGAATCATGATTATTGCAGTGGTGCCTCTTGGCCAACAAAGACTTGGCTTTAATTCGAGTCTGTATTTAACAATAGGATTATTTGTCTCACTGGATGCAGGTGTTGTGATATGGTATCAAAACAGGCACATGGAGTGTGTTCAGAGATATGTGACGCAGGAAATGCCTGATTTTAAAACCAACCTGTCTCATTTGCAGTTTTGCTGAAACTGCAAAGTCAGTGTTGATGTACAAATATGCGTGTAGCTCTTTTGACCTTTTCTGAAGTTTTTTCTTGGAATAGGAAGGATGGGGAGTAAATATGATGCCTTGACAAGGGTGACTGTGTCTCTGACGCTGTCCTCTCCCAGATTAATGCCCCATCCCTTCTGTGTTTTAGGGGTGAAATCATGCAGTTCTCTGCTCTGTCAGAGTTGCAAGCTCATTCCTGTGACAGCAGTTGTAACCTTGTCTTCAGTCCTGGGGTTTAGTTCCACAGAGACGTTTCTTAGGAGCAGTGACTCATGTATCCACCGTAGCTCAGACTTGGTTTTCAACAGAAGCTTTACAGAGGGAATGTCATCAGCGGTGAAGGAGGCTATTTGTGTGTCTGTCTTCCTTGGTGAGGGTGCTGGTAGGTCTGAACTGCAGATCAGTGGAGCTTGAGGAACTCTTTTCAGTGTATGTTGACTCTTCTTTCTTCAGCTTCTGCAAGACTTACTTCCTCCTTTGATCTGTGACCTGAGATAATTGTATCTGGAAATATTGCATGCCTGTTTGCTCTTCTGGCACGTCACAATTAAAGGAGATAAATATATTCATGTTGCAAGATTGAATGGTTCCAATAAAACCTGGTGTTTAAAGATGTTAAGCCCTAAAGTTTCTTAGGTTTTCCTGTATTTGGTCTTTATCTTCAAGCTAGAGAAACTCCTAGTGCATGTACTTAAGCTGCCTCTATCTAAAACAGAGCACAATCAAATACAGCAAAAACTGGAAATGTTTTCCTGAACCTCATTGCCTTCATGGAAATATAGCAGAAGACAGAAGAGGGGCTTCAACTTAATTAGAACAGCTGAACTTCTGTCCGCATCCTACCCCCATTTTTTCTCTCTGAGGGGCACTGTGTTTTAAGGATGATATATTTTTCTAGAATGAATGTTTACTTTTCACTTTAACTCTGCATTTCTGGTGAAAGCAATATACCTGTTTTTTCTTTTAATTTCTTTTTGCAGAAGTATAGACCTCTTTGCTGTATGTCTAAAAGTAGACAGATTAGACAGAAAGGGTTTCTGCACATGTTGTAGGAGTTTTCTGTGCCTTTGGTTGCTTTTTTTGCAATATCTCTCGTATTGACCTTTCAATGGAAAACACTTCTGGACTTTTTGACAGTTTATTTTTAATCACCGTCATTTTTTTGGTAATATTGACTGCTAATGGTAATTTTGCACTGGTACCAAAAGCAGTGCAATTAATAGTGTAGGGTGGAAATTGTTGAATCTAGGATTTCACTTTGAGGAAGACGGGAGATTACCAGGAGAATTTAGATGACTATAAGTACAGTTTCTCCAAAGTGAGGTAGAAGTTTGGTTGTCCAAAATGTGTGTTTCCAAATGACATTTGGTTTGTCCAAAATGTGTGTTTCTTTAGCATTAGATTAGGTCACAGAGTTGTAGTATGTTAATTTTTTATTTTATTTTTTTCAACCCTCTTCCCTCATATGACTTGTCAGGAAGGAGACTGCTGCTGCAAGTTTCTAGATGAGATTAGTGTGGTTCTCTATTGGCTATGCCAGGAGCAAGGGTGGGTAACCACACACAATAAATGGATTGAAATAGTCACCAGATGCCTAAGGGCACTTATCTGCCCTAAGCAGTCCCTTAGCAAGTGATGGAAGTAGACCCTCCTTTTGGAAAGCTGTTTTCAAAGAGAAGGTTGAGGGCAAGATTTAACTTTGTTCCCATGGACTGGGGGGAGCCTGGGGAGAAGCTTTCTCCAGCAGGTTCCTGTGACTCTCTCTGTTGCTCGGGTTTATACCAGGAAGAAACTCAGTTTAAAGATAGTGTGCTACTGGCATAGTAATGAATCGGTGCAAATCCCAAAGCCAGAGGAACCACAAAAGCCACCCAGCTGTGTGCAGCTCTGAGGCAGCTTTGTTCATGGTAGTCACAGTTTGTGCTCTGCTGCTTCTCCTCCAGCTCACCTGCCCCTAGAGCAGGGTGATTTTGTTCCCAGGAGGCTCCCTATCCAGGTGTGCTTTCTGTGACTCAGCTGTGATTAAAAACAAAGCAAACCCAAGCCTGACTTCAGTGTGCAGATCCGTCACCGAAATGGTGATTTTACTTTAATGGTTCTTTTGTTATATTAAGTTTATTTTTGTCAAAAGGAGTCAAAAGAATTACTTGTTGCCTATATTATAGGTGAATAAAAGCCTGTCAAGAGAACTTGTCCGCTATGCTTTTGGTTAAAGTTTGCTTGTCAGCTTGTAGAATCCTAAGACAATGCTGTCAGCTAACCAGTCAGTAAGGTATCTCACATTTCAGTCATGATTTAAAGAAAAAAAATCAAATTGAGAGTGGTGCTGCTTTGAAAATGGGCACAACAGAGCTTACAGGTGGGAGAGCAGAAACTAGACCTATATACAAACCACAGACTGCTAAGTCCATTGCTGAGCAATGGACTTACCTTCCACTGTTTTTTGGTTGCTATTTTAGGATCCATGATAGTTCAGTGTCTTACTAGAATTCACTGATCAGTTTTTCAACCTGAGCTTCCTTCAGTAAATTATAGTTGCCTCACTTGATTTCCCAGTTGGTGTGCTTCCCTGAATAAATTCCTGCCTCATTTAAAGCTGTTACACATGTTAATTTATACATAGTGTCCTTGTTTGAGTGTGTTTTAAGGTCAACATTGAGTAGTTAGTGAGGGCCTTTTTTACATAAAAAGTAATCCTCCTCGTGGTACTTTGCCAAAGTGCAAAGAAGTTATTTACAGTGTTTTGACAGAATCATCCCAAGACGGGATGGAAAAGATGCCATTGGGACTGAGCTAATACTGTAAAAGACTGAAATGTAAGGAAAACAACTGTTGTAGAGGAATTTTTGGCTGACTTTGCAATCTGAGAAGCTTTTTAGCTTTGTTTTTGTCATAAATTGTTGATTGGAGCAAAGAGCTTCCTTACTCAAAGGTCTTAAGTGCATCTGAAATTGTTTTCTTGTACAAGAAGCTTTGTTGCACAGCTGCAGTGTCCTGTAACCTCAGTGGCATAGCCAGTGTTAAATTGTTCATCGCCTTACTGATGGCAAGATTAGAGAACAAGCTAACTGCTTTCTGTAGAGAATTTATGTTGATTGCAGAGAGGCCATTTGTACTTCAGGTTAGCTTGGAAAATGTTCTTTCCTGTGACCTAGATGAGCTTATTTTGTAATACCCTTTCCTTTTGATAACAACCTTTAAGTGGCTGAAAAAAGAACGGTAGCTATAAAGAGGGAAACAGAACTTTTTCTTTTTAAGTACAAAGCAGCTTGAAACTGAGTCAAAGCAGATTACGTGTTCATGAGCCTGTTGTGATGACTTACATACCATGCAAGACTTAATAGCTGGTTATCAGTGAACTAAGTGACTAAAAAGGAGGTAGAGATAGCACTTGTTCCGTGCTGGTGACAGATCCTTTCACTGGTCCCTGCTCCTGGTAGTTTTTCCACTTCTGAGCCAAAAAGGGCAGGTTAGAGTTGATGATCCTCCATTGTCCAGAGGACCTTTCTCCTGCCATGTCCTCACACTGCTTTCAGTTCCTGTTGGGTGAGGAAACTACACCCTGGTGGTCAGTCTTGTCTAACAGGTGTGTGGAATGCTTCAGTTCTCTGCTGTCTTTTGATAAATGCTCTGATTGCTTTTCTTTGAGGTAGCTGCCTGCTGGCTCTCAGCTTCTTCAACCTGTTTGTACAATTAAATCAATGCATTTTTACTTTTTCTGTGCTTCCAAAAATCTGGATCTTTTCAAGTGAGCCTGTAGAAGTGGATGCACACAAGAGCTGTGTTGGATCTCTGAGCACTGTGTGCCACATAGGTGTGATTCTGCTGTGCCTGAGCAGGTACAGCACTCTCAGGGACCAGGACAGTGCTGCTGCTGCTTGTGCTGTAGCATGTTCAGTCTATGCAGTACAGTCCAGGCCTTGCAGTGCCTTTTAAAGGTCTGTTGGTGTAATGTCTTTTTACTAGTTTAGTGCAATCAGCCCTTTGTACAGCAGCTCAGTGGATTATACTTACTTCTGTATTAGTACAGAGTAGGTTTGACTTCAAAATAGCACAAGGAAGGAAAGAGGCTAGTGAGGCACCCTGATGGTCAGTGGTAGTTGGTGTAGTGGAAGCTTAGAAGGCAAGTGGAATTACATTTTCCCAGCTGTCTCTTCAACTTCTCCCATGTCAAGGTCCTTTCTTCTGAAGTGGCAAAGTCCTGACTTAGACATGAGAAAGGTTTAAATACTGCTTTCAGCAAGTCTGCTTTCACCACACTCCTGGCTGTGCTTACTACGTCTCTGCACTGCCAAGCAGCTCATACCCTTGAGTACAAGGAGGACGTCTCCAGGCAGGAATGGAACAGGGAGTGCCTTACCCAGTTGTAGCCCCAGCAAAACACCAGCTGGAAGCACTAGTGTTGCAGGTGGAGAGGATCTTGTTCAGTTTGGAGGGACTGAGTTCAAACCGAAGGCAGGCATGGACAGCCCACTGTCCTTGAACCACATGGGACTGGAAAGTTGTTCTTATGTGGTTGCTAAGCCATGGTCACATCCCAGGAACTGTGGCAGTCCCGAGTTAGTGGAGATTGTTGTCAGGTGTCCTGTACTTTCTTAGCAGCTGGCAAAGCGGTCTGTTGGTGTTTTCACAGCTCATGGCTCTGTGACACTTTTGATGTGTTCTTCTCAAATCAATGAATCTGGTTGCTTTTGCCTTTTCCATAAATCTGAATATACCCAGTTTTGGAGGATTGTTTTTTATAACTACTGTCCAAGACACTCCTGGAGTGGGTACAGCCTAACTCTGCTTACCCTTTTGCTTTACTTCAGCAAAAGTAATTTTGAAGTACTGTTATGCTGTCTTTTTGTTTAAGGAGTCACAGTGCAAATGCAGCATAATCATGCATGAAAAATAATCTGTCCATGGTAATGCTGTCTTGATGGTCTACTTTGTTACTGCCCAGATATGTCAGTGTGTAGCCAAGTTTTGGTGCAGTAATACCATCAAGCTGATGTTTAAATGAAGAGCTGACAGAGTTTACTTCATCTTCAGTAGAGAGAAGTACTAAGCATAGTTGTTGATGATTGGGAATTTTAATTCCTTACAAATTTTCTTAAGATTGATGTACTGCAACTTTATTTATTGAATCTCTCAGGATTGTTTATGATTTTGTCTCAAGAACTTGGTGTGTTTGCAGAGGATCACTTAGCAACAGTCTATGGCACAGTGACATGCTCATGCTAGTACGATGAAGCATAAAACAATGAGGAAACACCCAGAAACAGCAAGTAAATAGAAATTTAAAGCAAACAAAGCAGCTCATTTACTGAACAGTTCCATATTGCTGTGGAGGGCCACTGCTTGTAAAATACTTTACTTACATGTTTGTAATCTTGATCTAATGACACTCTCTGCTTATGTAGATGTTCATATTCATGGGACATCTCCAGCTGTTATAATGGAGCATCTCCTGAGTATTTAAAATAGAAGCAACTATTTGATATTGAAACAACTCTTACTTTAATCTGTTAAGTCTTCTTAACTAGTGCTCCACCAAATAATAGCTAAGGAATAAAATTTCCCTGGAAGGGAATCTAGGGATCTAGACTGGTATTCCAACTTTACAGTTTTGTGCACACTTTGTACAGCTCAAAGGCTCTTCTGCTTCTAATAATCAATATTTCTTTCCCTGTGGTGGGGTTTTCTTCTTGTTTAGGTTTGGGGTTCTCTTCAATCAAGAGGAATTGCAAGTTCAGGTCTGAATGTCTGCATATTTCAGGCCTTTTGTTATTGTGTATTGATAGCAATAACGGGCTTGACTTAAATGACTTCCAAGCAGTGCCATGGAAAGGGACCTGGGGGTCAATGGCAAGTTGAACAGGAGTCAGCAGTACCCTGGCAGCCAGGAGGGCCAAGCATATCCTGGGAGGCATCAGGCACAGCATCCCCAGCCCAGCAAGGGAGGGGATTGTCCCGCTCTGCTCTGCACTGGGGCAGCCTCACCTCGAGTGCTGGGGGCAGTTTTGAGCACCACAATATGAAAAAGCCATCAGGCTGTTTGAGAGCGTTCAAAGGAGGGCCAGGAGGACTTTGAAGGGCTTTGAGGGGAAGCCGTGTGAGGAGCAGGTGAGGTCACTTGGTCTGTTCAGCCTGGAGGAGACTGAGGGGAGACCCCATTGCAGTTACAGCTTCCTGTGAGGGGAAGAGGAGGGGCAGACACTGATCTCTTCACTCTTGTGACCAGTGGCAGGACTCAAGGAAAGGTATGAAACTGAGTCAGAGGAGGTTGAGTCTAGATATCAAGGAAAGGTTTTTCTCCCAGAGGGTGGTTGGGCACTGGAACAGGCTCCCCAGGGAAGTGGTCACAGCTCCAAGCCTGCCTGAGTTCAAGAAGTGTTTGGACAACTCTTTCAGGCATGTGGTGTGACTCTTGGAGTGTCCTGCACAGGGCCAGGAGTTGGACTCAATGATTGTGATGGGTTCCTTCTGTGATTCTGTGGTTCTGTGACTTAGCTTGTACTGGAGGTGAAAGCTGAACATGATCAGAAAAGACCTTTTTTAAAATTGCCCTCAGGGTCTGGTGTATAGACAATAACTAAGTGGCAAATGTCCCACATCTGTGTTTGGTACAAAAGTAAGTTGACAGGAACATAGATTACACTGTGTTTATGGCTCTTAGTGGCTCAAGAGGTGCATAGTAGGTGTGGGAAATGTTAAGTATTGTAAGGAAATGCTTTATTGTAAGTATTCTTTCTGATTCTGGGATGTGCACTAAACAAATTCTACTATTTTTTTAAACTTTTCAAGAAGGAACCAAAATGCAGTATTTGCATTTACTGTTAACTGAGCTTTAAAGGAGTTTGGATATGAATCCACGTTTTAATGGAAAAGCTGAGATTTTGGTAGAATTCAATTTGTTGTTGCTGGTATTCCTGCAGTCACTAAAAATTCTTAGTTCCCTGACCTTAGAATCTGGAGTCTTCAAGAACAAAAAAACAGGGAATGTTATTACTTTCTTTGGAAATTATCCCATGTAAAATACATTCTCATAGTAAGGAAGGTATGAAAATACAGTGCTAAGCATGACTGGTGGTATTTTCTACTAAAATGGAGAGGCTGTCATACTTAAAGACCTCAGGTCTTAACTCATTTGCTATCTTACTCTGCCATACAACAAACCTGTAAGCTGGAACTGCTCAACAACAAAACAGTGCTGAATTCTCTCTCTCAGTTTGCAGAACCAAAGCTGTGTCTATAATGTATTTTAACACCGAGGGATGAGATCTTCTGGTGTAGCATGCTTCACTGACCTGCAGGTTGTCATGCTGTATGCTTACTTCATTCAGAACACTACAGATGTTGAAAATCGTACGTCACTGTGTTCATCCAGGCCGGGTTTCTCTGAGATGAGGCAGCTCGAGGAGGTGGGGCAAGGAAATGGCACGCAAAGTCTGTTTTGGGCAAGGTTATCACAGTTTGTTTAAGCTGACGAGGTAGGCCAAACCAAACCCATCTTGGTTGTCTTGTTCTGTGGGCAGCATAGAGATTATTTAAGGTTGTGCTGTCATTTCTGCAGATGCTTGCAGCAGCCAGGGATTTGAAGGACTTTCATTTTATCAGAACAAGAAACCATTAATTGTGCCTAGAGCTTTGAATTAAGTGCCCCTATTGCAACTGTTTGCATATAAACCACATACAGTGCTTCCTAACATTTCAGTCTGGTGTTGGGAACTTTATAGTAGACTTTGCTCTCCTGTCTGTTTTCCATGCATTTCCCACTATCTACTTTAATATCCATTGCTTCATGCATTTGTTATTTCTCCTGTTTCAAAAGCATTTGACTAAGAATAAATGGATATAAGAAAAAGTTCTCTACAAGCTAATTCTAAAACTGAAGACCATCAAAATAGTATTTGTAGATGTGTTTTATTAAGGCTAGCAGTAAAACCATTAGATGCTGCTTTTCCATGTGTTGTAGTTTGGGGTTTAGATGCTCGAAAGAGAGCAACGGCATGTCTACCAAAAAGTTCAAGTCACCAAATCTCCATGTATTTATGTTAAGGATACATACAACTTGCTGGTCAGTGGTTTGCATTTTGTCCCTTGTTTTACAGGCTTTTACTGACTGGCTCATTTTGTTAAGCTCTGCATATGGAACTTCCTTTTGAGATGAATGTTTCTGCAGTTAACATAAGCAGGTTAAACCTGAAGTACAGAGCTTTTGAAGAGCAAATTTCAGACTTCAGATCACTCTTTGCACCAGCTCTGCATCCTTCTTTGTTCCCCTTCACAAACATCTGCGCTGTGGTGTTCAGAACAGGCTGTACTGAAGGACCTGTGTTTGGAGCCTGTCCTGTGCTTGTACTTGAAGTTGTTGGGAGGCAAGCCAACTCCTCATTTTAAGGTTGCAAAATTGTGCTAATGTGTAAGAGGACTGGCTTTGTTCTCCATGGGTCTTACTAGCCTCCTGAGCCCTGTGCCACATCAGTGAGGCCAGGCAGCGTCCCCAGAAGAGCCAGGGTCCACCTGCTCTGGCTGTGGAAAGAAGAGGCAGATTGTGCATGTTTCTGCCTGTATGTGACCAGAGACCTACCCAAAATGTATTAATCTATCCAAGTACAGCACTGGAATGACTGTTTCTGTAGAGAGAGCCCTGGTGATGAGAGGCCTCCTGCTTTGTGATGAGCTGTTAGGACAGTTCCCTCAAAGTGCTCGTCTCCCTTCTGCTCCTTGCTGTGTGCCAGCTTACACTGCTGTGTTTGTCACACCTTGTTCCCTGCACTGGGACAGGCAGAAGCGTGCCTTGCCACCGGGGTGTGGCTGCAGCACATCCTGGGCTGTAAGCTATGATGCTACCTCTTAGCTGGAGGTGGCAGCCTCAGTGTTTGAACTCTTGCTGTTGTGTCCTGCAGCCAACCTCAGTGAGGAGTCCTGCCTCCTGGACCACTGCTAAATGCTGAATTACAGCTTGACTCCAGTTGTAATCTTCTGACAGACAAGTGTGGCAGAACTAAAGTTACCAACACTAAATTTTTCATATGTTCCTTTAGATTTTGAAAGGTGATTTTTTTTTAATGGCATAGAAGGTGTAGTGGGAACATGAAATTTGCAGTACTACAGTGGAAATGAGGTGTTCTAGTCAAGGGGAAGTAATCATTAAAATAGATACTAGATATCAAATTAGTTTCACAGTTAGTAAAAATTGTTTAAAGTCATGGTTTTATTATTTGCACAAAGATAAGTATTCAGGGTTGTCAGTTATGAGGGAGGCCATGGTGAGGGGAAGTTCTGTGGCTTGGGCCATAGGACAAGTCAGATGAGTGACCATACTGGTCCTTCTTGTATCTGAAGTCTGAGGTAAGTTGCTAAGTAATGAGCCTGCTTTTCGAAGGTGCTGAGCAGCTGCTGTTGAGGTTCATGGAAAAAACCAAATGCTCTAGAATTTCATGTTTACCATGGGGTATAATTATGAATGCAGCAGCCCACTCTGCACAGATGTGTGTCTGTGAATCTTATCTCTCCACCCATCCTCCAAAGAATCTAAGCTGAAAATTTTTTTCTGAATGAATTCCATTATCGAATGCTGGCAGATTTTCTGACCATCTTTACTGTTATACTGCTTGTATTTGTGTTGTTCTAGACCTCTTCTATTACTTAGTGATGCAGATGTGCATGAGTGACTTGTACTTTTGGGGCACAGGAAGGCAGAGCCTCTCAGTCTGCGTACTGAAGCTAATCCATTGGTGTCCTTCCCTCTGTGAGCATTCATAGAAATTGCTGTACTTTTTTTGGCCATTTTTGAGGGATTTTTCTAAATTGAGAGCAAAATATAATACAATGCAGTAGCCTGTGTTACGCTTCACAAAACAGCATGATTTTGCTATTTGTGTTTCTCATGGCTCTATTTTAAAAAAATACTACATTGTGAATCTGCTATAGGAATTCGACTCTATGATCCTTGTGGGTCCCTCCTATTTCAGGATATTCTGTGATATCATGATACCTACTGGCAGTGCAGTAGAAGAAAACTAAAATTACTGGCTTTTAATTTTTTATTTCCTAGAAAATAAGCTTTACAGAATGAGGAATTTCTGTTAATGTTTCAGTGATTACACCATTCCTTTGCAGTTAATAAGATACCACCATATGCAAAGGAACATGCCTACTCCATAGGCATGCTAGGTATGTGGTAGAGAAAGAAGGCTTGTAATACTAATTTCAGGATGAAAACTTTTTTTTTAATGAGATAATTTCAGTATTCAGTGAGGGATTTTGGTTCTGTGGGAACTGGTCAAATATAGCAGACATAAATATAGAAGGTAAGGAGCATGGCAACTTGGAGAGCCTCTGCCCCTATGGAATAAAATAAACAAACACACCAGCAGCTTATTGCTGCATTTATAGTATGCTTTTTTGAAAGAGTCTGAAGGGGTGAGAGTGTGAGAGACTGATCTCTTCCACAGTATGGAGAGACTTCATAAAAACCTTTTCTGTAGTCTGGCACATCGTGCGGTCCAAGGAGGTGGCTCTGGGCAGGAGCTGGGGGGGTGCTGCTGTGGTAGAGCTGGGAAAGTGGGGTTGCAGGAGCAGCCTTTGTAGGTAGCATCTTTTCCACCTGATCTGGGTGATCTGCTAAAGAGCATGAAATATGTAGTTATGTTGGTAATCTGGACTAAAGTCAATCCCAATGTGTCCTCCTTTCCTAATTTTCCTAGGAAGATTTGTGCTAACACAAGTGTGGGCCTGTGACTCAGCCACGCCTCCCATTGCATTTTAAAATACCATGCATTTCAGATAGAGCAGTCCCAGACCTGTTTTTGAGGATACCACCCATTTTCTCCAGAACTCAGGAGAACCTTCGGATTCTGAAATAGCAGACTAATGTAATGAGCTTGAAGTGTCTAAAAAAAGGAAAAACTGCAAAAGAAAAGTTTTATTGCTGAGAAAATGAAGGTCAACCCTCCTGCAAGCACAGGATGAAGAGGAGAAACTTTATACTCCTGGTAAAAATAATACCCTTGCTGTTGCTTCCTAAAGTAAAAAATCCAACCAAATAAAAAAAAAAAAAAGAATAAGTGAAATAAATAGTTACTCTATTGCTGTCACCTTTATAGTGGGTAGTTAGCTTATGTCTAACTGCCTTGTGTCAGTCTGATATATAAATATAAGTGATAAAATGCACTTTATTGGATGGGCTGGAAATTAATTGCTGTTAGGTCTTAGTTGTTTCTCTTCGTGTTTCCCATAGAAGGAGACAGCTTGAAAGGCACCCATTTTTCATGAGCTATTTTTATTACTCAAAAGTTACTTGAAGCACTTATTTGAGGCATTTATTTTAAGCAGAGAAGAAAACAGCTGAATTCTCCCGTGCATATTCTTAGTTTCTGCTGCCAGGTGAAGTCTGCTGCAAAGCCCACTGCCATGGTGGTAGTACAGCTGGATTGCAGTGCCTTGCCTCCACCACTGCCAACTGTGTGAACCTATGTTTTGTTGGTTTTAACCATAAAACCAGTTCCTGCTATATATTGATAGGATATATTCAGTGGTATTTAGCATGTTTCAGCTACTTTTCCATTTTACTTTCTTCTACAGGCAACAAAATACTTAAAACTGAAATTGCCACTGTTAGCAGGAAAGGTGAGATTGCCCCCAGCATAGTACTCATTGCCAGTGCACCCTGGAGATGAATTGTTTTTGTGGCTAATTTTTGTGCTTTCTGGGGTCATCCTGGGTTGCAGGGTGCATAAAGGGAGGAAGAGGAAAAAAAATGATAGATTGAGGTGAGAAAGGATGACAAGCCTTGAAGTCTTATTGTCAGTTACTCATGGCAGTAATAAATATGACATGGCATCCTTTCTGTGACTTACCTTTGTCTCTTAGAGCATATTTACCAGTTGTACATACTCACAGTGTTGAAACACCTGACTCAGGATGTGCTATGGAAGTGCATGCTCCGTAATCCTTGCTGCCTGGCTTCTGCTGAGCCCAGGTTGCCTCTGAAAGCTCTTATCAGACAGTAAATAAAACTAGTTTTGTTTGCAAAGGGAGTTTCCTAATTGCACTGGTAGCTTGTTTGGTGTTGAAGTGCACATAGTGGAGAGACTATGAACTTGCCAAATATTGAAAACTGTCACTTCTTATGTGAAAAGAAAGGCTGTTGTCCCTTTGTTAAATGAGCTGGACTTCTGAAAATGCTGGTTATTGATAGTCAATGCAAGGAAGTGCCTGGAACCACAGAGCACATTGCAGCACATAGCACTTCCCAAAATACACTTACATTGGTATGTCTCTGCAAATAGCTGCAGGTCACAGCTATTAAACCTGTGGTTACTCAGCCCCATACTGCTACAGGATAGTTAATGGGCTGAACTCTAGCTATGATAGGTCTTTTTGTATTATTAGGGGTATTCAGATGTACTGCTGTCTACTGCATTGTCAATGCCACAGAGCTGAGCTGTGTAAGAGCTTCTTAAACCTCAGAATAGATTTATTGTGAAAGCTTGAATGACACATGTCTGTAGTAAGCAATATATGAATACTCAGAACACTAACCCTGCAAGCCTGCCTTGGTTAAGGACATGGCAAATGTCTGCAGTCTCTACACAGTGGAGGAGGCCAGTCCTTTTCAAATGCAGGAGGTAATTTTCTTGGCCTTAGTTTCACATTTTGCAGGCTGGCAGGGTCCTGAGCTGAGAGGCAGTGCAGGGATCGAAGCTGGGCAGGCTGTGGTCACAGAACCGGTGCTGCCTTATGGAAAGGGACAGGTCCAATCCCCCTGCATGGTGATGGTGTCATGCTTTGCTGGAAGCAGAAGTGCTGTGACAAAGAAAGGATCCTGTTTAAAAACTTCTGTGTAAAGCTTGTCCGGTTGGCTGAATTGGGGAGGGGGGCTCTGTATATGTGGAAATACCTCTGTCATTTCCCTGAAGTGCAGGATTACTGCTTATGGTTTGTCTGTTGTTTGGTTTAAGTTCTTTCATAAAGCTTCAATCGACTGGACTTTCACCAGTTCCCATGGGAGATTGCTCCATGGTCTAACACGTTTGTGTGCCAGCAAGTCTTTCTGGTGATCAGCCCATACATTTCCTTCTTGTCACCCTTTCAGTCCTAGTTAACCCTTTTTGTGATGTGCTCATCTTAAGCATTCTCTCTCTTCTAGAACAAAGCACCTTTCAGATGCTGATACTCTTTTACCTTACCACCTGTTTGTCATGGCTGAAAGTAGGGTTGCTCCACAGCTACCTGGCTTCAGCAGTCGATGAGCTGTAAATCCACACCCTTTATCTTGTGGTAACTTGTTTGCTTGGATGTAACCTAAGAATTTCAAACTAACTACCTAGGAAATTTAGGTACCTAAAGGTCACAGCTGTGACCTGGAAACCTGAATCCTTATGTTCTCTTGGATATCTTATCTATGTTTTGCCTTCTTAGTGGAAATCAAGCCCTTTTTTGCCTGTTTTTTTTTTTTTGCTGGTCACAATGTTTCTTCCAGCAGTGTAGTGCTCTTTTTTCTGTAAGCTTTGAAAGGTGCAGAAAAGAAATTGCTTCCATTCTGTATATTTTGCAAGGATATCATATATTGACTTAATGGTGTTTTGGGAAGGACTATGATTTAGTTTATGTAAAGCTTGATTTCATACAGTTGGAGTTTGTTCTCCTTTTTCTCCCTCCCTCCTTCCCATTTGCACTTGAGAAAACTCTCCCAGTTTAGCTCCCACACCCTGCAGCAGAATGGTTTCCTGTACTGCTAGGCTGGTTCTTTCTGTATGTTTGATTATATTACCACAAAGGTGTATTTCTGAGGCACCTACACTTCTGCTTTCACTCAGTATATTTATATTGAGGCAGCCATGAGGGGAGTGAACTTGGGTAAGAAATGCAGTGGTGTTTGTTATGTTACAGACCATGTAGCATTGTGAAGAATCTTCTGAGTCCAGTTTATACCTTTCCCCAAAAGGTGATTTTGATGTGGAACAGGTTTGCAGGTAGTATTATAACTTTAATTTTAAAGCATGTTTTGCCAGTAAACAAATAAATAAATAAGTACATAAATACCAACTGCTTGCTGAATTTCTGCTTACTTCCCCTGCTATTTTATGAAACCCTCAAGACATTTTCTGACACTCAGAAGTTTCCATTGGGCTGTGTATAACAGTCCCCCAAAATCTGAGGAGTGCTTCAAAGGGTTCCCACTCACTCTTAGGAAAGTACTCTACTTTCGCAAAATTTCCCTTAGTTCAGGATCTGTCTATGCCGGGGTTTCCTTGCAGTATTTCAGGCTGATTCAGGTGAAGCCTTTTGCATGTTGATTCATTTTTATTCTCAAGTGAATTTGACAAAACTATGTTGGCATTTTTTTGCATATCTTTAATTTTCCTACTTCTTCTAAAGAGCAGTTAGACCTTTCTGAAAAAAGTTCTTGAAGAGCATTCATCTAACTTGTCATCTTTTATTCTTATATATTGCACTGCTCCTGGGAGTAATCCTCCAGTTATAGTGTGGTGCTATTTATCCCCCGCAGTGGCATCCCCAGCTGCTGCTTGCCTCTGGCAAAGAAGACAAATGGTTATTGTGTTCTGGAGCCATGCCAGGTCTTCTGTGTCTCCACTTGGTCAGTATTGTGTTTTATTTAGGAACTAGCAGTGTTTGAATAACACTGGTTTATTTTGAGCCTTTCCTTCTCCATCTCCCCACACTTCCCTCCCCCTCATTAATTTTTTGTTTAGACACCTGGGCTTAGTAAAGGGAGACAGCCCAGCCTGATGAGCTCCTTAGTAACCTGAGAAAATACACTCTGAGCTCGAGGTTTTATAATAATGATGAAGAGAATGTTTAGCTTTTTGTGCAAATTTTCGAGATGATTGTGTTTTGTTAAATTGTCTGGCTCAGAAGAGAAATGTTACCAATTTTGAGTAAATTGTTACACTCAAATTTCATTGTGAACAATGTGAACAAGCAACTCAGCCAGACTTTTATGTATGCCTTAAATATTTGTTCCAGAGTAAACACACCCTCATCAAAATCAAATGACTTCTCTGTTTTTATTGTCTACCCTTAACTTGTGTCTGCAATGCTCATTTTCTTTGATGATTCAAACTAAATTTCAGCCATGATCCCTCTGTTACTGCTCTGAATAGCAGTGACTTTACAGGACTGTTCCCCTCACTGCTGATGACTGGTTATCCCACACATATATTTGTATAACTTCCTTCCTTGGAAAGCCTGAAGGGCTTCATAGTCATAGAATGGTTTGAGTTGGAAGGGACCTTGAAGATCATCTTGTTTCAACCCCCCTGCCATAGGCAGGGACACCTTCTACTTTGAGACCAGGCTGCTCAAAGCTCCATCCAGTCTGGCCTTGAACACTTCCAGGAATGAGGCATCCATAACCTCACTGGGCAACCTTGTCCAGTGCCTCACCACCCTCACAGTGAAAAATTTCTTCCTAACATCTAATCTAAACCTGCTCTCTTTCAGTTTGAAGCCATTCCCCTTTGTCCTGTTACTCCATGCCCATATAAGAAATCCCTCTCCCTCTTTCTTGCAGTCCCCCTTTATGTTCTGGAAGGCTTCATGAGTAGCTCTCACTTAAGGTGAGCATGTTCCTATCTTCTCTTCAGCCGGGCCTTATTTAGCAGTCATACCCATAAGTAATGACATGGCCTAGCTAAGAGTGATTAGCAGACAGTCCACTAATTTTCTCAGGGAATTGGGAATGTATCTTGGTCATCTTCTTAGCTGTACATTAGGGAAATTGTTTCTCTGCCTGTGTTGAAAAGGGCATGTTCTGTCAGTGTATTTTAAATAATACTTGAAGGGTGTGAAAAGCTTGGAACAGCTGAAATAAATAAAGGAAAAAAAATGGAATGAGGGGAAAAATGTAATGTCAAAACTCAAGATCCACTGATAGTGAAATGACTTTCCTTCTTTTAAATTGCACAACTGAAAAGGTCACATTGCATTTATATGTTAAATATAACTACAACTTTTCTTTCTCCATATCTCCATCTTACAAGGATATCTGCTTATGTGTGTGTGTAGAGATGGGAAAGGGATTTTAAAAAAGACCTTGGACATTCACCTGAACAACAGAAATGCCTGGTCTATGCCTGCCAGATGTTCTAAAATGTATTATTCACTTCTAATTTTAACCCTATGACGTGATTTTAAATCTGAGTTTAGCAACAGCTTGAGCTCAAATTTCGAAGATACTTGGTAAACCAGTGTGGTGGGTTGACCCCAGCTGGCAGCTAAGACCCCGGCCTGTCCCTGCTCACTCAGGTGGGCTCAGGTCTCTCAGCTGTGTCCCCTCCCAGCCTCTTGCCTACCTCTATCCACGGGCTGCAGGGGCAGCTTCAGAGGCAGAGGTGATCTGAGCAGTGTGCAAACCCTGTTCAGCAATAACTGCAGCATGGGTGTGTTACCAACACTGGTTTTGTCACCAGTTGAAAACACAGTGCCATACAGGCTGCTGCTGTGAAGAAAATTAACTCTCTCCCTTCCAAACCCAGTACAACCAGTGACTGTCCTAAAGAGCCTTGTTCAGGGATCAATTCTTGCTCTCTTGCGGAAGAAGGAATAGTAGGTAGCTCTAGGAACTTTGACAAACTTTGTCACAGAGAAACTGCTCCAGAGCCTTTCGCATACCTTGGGAGCTGGTCAAAGCTTACAGTATTGCCCTGAAGTTGGGAAGTAATAACAGTCTCTGCTCCTGGCCTGTTGCAAAAGTGGAATAAAGAAACTGTGCTAAGCACACCACTGTGTCAAGCTGCAGGATCCTCGACGTTGGCTGACGTTGCAGAGACCTGAAAAGCTCAATGAGTTGAAATATAATAGAAAAACATGGGTGTCAGTTCTGTTCTTGTGAGGCTCACAGCTGCTGTAGCTTCATAAGCATGTCTCTGATGTCCTGATCCAGATTTTAAAGACAGAGTAAAATGGGCTGATGATAAAAATGCACGGTGGAGGAAATAACTTGAAAGGGCTTAAATGACCTCCTGGATGGTGAACTTCCAGGTGTGAGAGCACAGCAGGCACTCCAGCTTAAAGGAAGTCAGTCTGCTAAAGCTTATTAAGGTAGTGCTGATAGTGAAGGGACAGAAATGAGGCCTCCTCAAGGTGACTCTAATGCCTTGGAGAATAGTGTGTTGTGTTTTAGTTAAAACATTGCAGTTCCAGCTATAATCCTTGTATTTTTCTTCTGAAAAACTGCTGTGAAGAATTAAAAATCCTTGAAGGTCAGCACTGATGGGCACTCCCCAGGGCCTACATCCAGGACCAAAATGGCCCCATAGCTGCGGGCCAGTAGGAAGCTGGTATGGAAGATGCCTCCGTTGGTTTTCAATCTCAGTGTTTTTCTGAGGTCTTGGCTTAGAGTTCAGCACTTCAGGGCATGCATGCAGATCTTGCAATGCTTCCTGTTTCCCAGCAGTTATGCTTTCAATGCATAACTCTCTTGTCTGTATTAGACATTCCATGTGGCTGCAGTTATGACAAGGCACCGGGAAGGTTTATCTCTGGTTTTACATAAAGCTCTCTGCCTTTTCCTACATCACCTCCTCTACACCCTGTCTCTTGTTTCCATGAATACGAAGAAAGAGGGAGAAATAATGGTAAGGTGCCATTTACTACACAGTTATAGATAAGATATCCTTTGAAATGCAACATATGACAGAAGTTTCCTGACACAAGCAGCTTTCTGATTCATAGTTCTCCAACATCCCCTGCTCCGGCTCGGACAAGTTGATTATTTCCTCCTACCAGCAGATGTAGATAGGAACAGTTGGAGCTGTGATAACTTTGTCTTTAGTAGGGGCCAGCTGGGTCACACACCTTCTCTTTCCTGTCTGTAAACAGCAGCGAGGGATGGCCCTGTGGGCTGCTGGCAGGGAGCGGTGGCCTGACTGAACTGACGGGAACTGACTGGAGAGAGGGAGATGCCAGTTTGGCAGTCATCCTCAGCTGCCAGGGATGGAGCGAAATTAGGGAGGCTTGTAGAGACATGCAAAGTGGAGAGGGAAGTCATGGTCAGAAACACTTTTTAATGTCTCTAGTAAGGTGACAATTGGGAATTGGACAGCTCTGGATCACCTGCCTTCTGTTGGGGGTTCACTGCTGAAGGCATCTCTACTCACATTGCAATACAGCTTAAAGGAAGCAGCCTTTGGAAATTGCCTTACCAGCTTCTGCTGGGAAATAATTTTTTCGCTCTGCCGTGATGTGCAGGGTGAACTTAATCTGCAGGAACTCTTTTTGCTAGTTGTCTGAGGCTTTTAAGTCAGCTTTTCAGTTCTAGTGGGTTGAGCAAGTACAATAAATCAAGTGATGCAAAGGGGGAAAATTCTGTTCTATTTTTCAGCATGGTCTATTAAAATCCTCATTAAATATAAGTTTTCCCTAAAGTTGTATGAAGATGATTCTTATGTGACTGATGCCATAAATTAAAATGGAAAGTTTGTTCACATCTTTTGTTTTCAATAAGGAAAAGAGGTTTCATTTGGAAACACAGATTTATCCTGAAAGTTTCAAGTGCCCAAAAAGTTTAAAGCTGTTTTGCTTAGCCTAGCAGTGAAGACCAAACAGTCAGGAAGCACATGGAAGGGGTTTTGTCAGCAAACAGGCCCTTTTTGCCGACTGTATGTGAAAACCTCTGGGTATAAAAGCTGTGCCAGCAATGATACGTCATTTCAGTTTTTCCTGCTCAGAGAACTTGAAGCTGACTGGTTATGGTGAGGTGCTTGGCTCCCAAGTGGAACAGGCAAGGGACAGAGTTTGTGTCCATGTCATAGTTTTAAGGACTAATGTCAGAGTAGTTCTAATTATCAAGTGATTTCACTGAAATGCAATGTAGTGGTTTCAAGCACCCTTTTCTCCCTGAAATGTAGGCTTTAAAATACTCCAGTGGTGACAAATGACTACAGGGAAACGTGCAGAAGCTCAACATAAGTTCTTGGTTTCTAGACCAAGGTTTTTAGACCTTCTAGGAGTGTGTCTGGCACTCTGTCCTGTGGTTATAAGCTCCACAGACAGGCTTTTCACACTCTAGCTGTGTCCTTTTATTTTAACTATTCTACCCCCTTCCCATCTTTGCCTGTTAAAATGAGTATGAATACTGATGATGGGATTTGGTGTCTGTGGAAGGCATACCAACAATTGATAGACTCCATTTTCTTAGGATGTTTTACCTGTTGCTGTGACAGGAAAGCTTGAGATTCCTGTAAACAGTTGAGTGAGGAACAAAAACTGCAATTTTAGCTATTCTTTTTCTAGCTCATTTAATTACCTCAGCATTCACCATCTTCCCTGAATAGGAAGTCATTTTCCTGTTCAAACAGTAAAAAGGAAAAGAAAATGAGTAGTGAGGGGTGGGTTATGTCATTTTAAAGCCCCAGCAGTCAGATGGTAGGCTTGTGAGATAAAACCTGAAACTATTATTAACCAATTAAAATGAAGTTTTGACCTACTTTGTGTCACCGATATTCCTGTAAATCAGCACAGCCATCTCAGTGAGACAAGGTGATGCAGGATCCTTGCAGAAGACCAGCGTGGCCTGGCTGCCTTGCCAAGGACAGAGCTACAGGTTCCTTCTCCATCTGGTGAGGGTGGCTTGTCAGTCCGGTGCATGAGGGAAGACACCAGAACTAGGGAGTGTGCCAGACTTGATTTACAGGTCAATGACAAAGTGCTGCTTTGCCTGCTTTTTCCTGAGTGATGTTTCTGATGGTCATCTTGCCTTGGTGCTGCTGACTTAGTGCTCTGTTTATGAAGTGGAATGCAAGTTTGAATAATCTGAAACCTGAGATTCTTCCATTGATCTCCATTGCCGTACCTCCTAGTCCTTTTTTCCTGTGAGAATATTTAGGGAACTCCAGGAACATACATGTTCCTGGGTGGCAGATTTCAGTTTGTGCTGTACACCCCAGAATGCCCATTTATAGCATCAAATCAGTCCATATTCCAATGCAGCAACAGTATGATTAAGGTAAGCTATTTCTTGCCAGAAAGTGGTTAACACTCTAAGAATCTGCATTAGGCCAAATGCTCCTATTCATAGTTTATAAGGATCCATGACCATGGAATGTGTGGAAGGGATTTTCTAGATACCTGAGCCTATAACTTAAAATGTTTAATTGAATTCTTAAGCCTTTTTTTTAAATTTTGGTTTTCTGTTTCTAGTCATGGATGCCCTAACTGGGTGAAGCTGTCCCACAGGGCTCTCAGTAGTGCCTTATTCACTAGTTTAACTCTTAAAAACATCAGGCAAAATACCCTGATCCTGGTGAAACTATTTTTGTCATAGCTGTACTTCAGCTACCATGCCAGCATACTTCTCTGAGCATAGAGAAGTATGCATCGTCTTCATTTTGTATTTAGTCAATGTTGTTCTATTTCCGATTCTCCCTTCTGCATGATACTTCTAAGTGGTGGAGCCAGTTAGACTGGGTAGATACTAAGGTCTGTCAGTAATCTACATACTGTGCTAAGACCACTAATGAAGTTATTAAATAAAATGGTCACAAAACCAGCGCCTGAGGAACACCACTAGCACAGCCTCTCTGGTTTGCCACTGCTGCTTTCAGCATGCAAGCCATTGTCAGTTTCTCTTTTATTGAACTCTTCATTCACCTTCCTGTGCTTCTGTGGGTCCTTGTATTTCTCCAGTTCCACCTGCCTGCATGCTTTACTGAGAAAGGAAAAAAAAAGAAAGAAAAAAAAAGAAAATAGCTTTGCTGCATTTTCTCTGTCTAGAGAATCAGTGGTCATACAGCCAATTAGATGGGTTTGGTCTGTCTTTTTGAGAATCATGCCACGTTTTACTACATTTTTTTATTTACGCCTGAAGATCTGATAATTATTTGGCTTCTTCAGATGTATTGAAATGCTTTTATACTGCTAGGTCGGATGAACAGTAAGTAGCTGTCATCTTTCCCTCATATAGTTGCCTCTTTTTTTTCTTTTTTTTTTTAATTCTTTGGAAGCACTGTATAAAGGATACAGTTATTCAGTACCTTTGTATCACAATCCTCTGATCTCCTATGTAATATTTTGTTTAATTGAATTTTGTTTTCTAGAGATGGGGGGAGGAGTGCTCTTTGGGATTTTTTTTTTTTAAGTATCCAGTTATGGGAGAGAGACAGTTTCCCTTCCCCTCAGCACGTTAAACTCTGAAGAGTCATCTGACATCTGTGCCACTCCACTAGGCTCCTTCTGATCAGGCATATTTCAGGTGTGATTCCTCTTATTCTAGAACATGAAAGTAAGACAGGCTAAATGAATTTGAAATGTCAAGGTGTTTATTCATTTCTCTTTGACTGCAGGAAGAAGCCTGAAATTAATGCATTTATTCACTCCTGTGAATCTCGCTCCATGAGTTCTGACTTTGGCTGCTGGTACCCACTGATATATCTATACCCATCTCTGCTCACCAACTTGCCTTGCCTCCATGACTGGCCTCTTTATTCTTGTTGAAAGCTGAAGCCAAACATTTGTGTAGAATTTGTGGCTATTCTTATATTATCCTTAATATTAAGCCTACGCTTGCTACACAGAGATCCCAATCTTTCTTCTTTTTTTTAAGTATTCCCAAAATACGTTTCACTGTTTGGCATGCTGGCAAAAAATGCTAAGCATCCTTTGTTATCAAATCCCGGAGCTTTTCACAACTCAGCAGTCTTTACTAATTACTTTCTTTATACATTTGTCATCCTGAAGTCATAAATCTGCTTGAATTGTACACCATTCTATCCTGTAATTTGAACTAACACAGCTTGACATAGTATTCTTTATATTATTAAATTTTATGTTAGTTTTCCTTCTTCAGAATAGCTGGGCTGTAACCTCAGAAGGATTGTCAGATGCTCTCAGCACAGCAAAAGCAAGATCTTTTACATTCTCATTTAAAAGGAATTTTACTTAAAATGTTCTGCCTGGGCCACTGGTCTGCATATGTGTTGGGCAGGTGCTGCGCTGGAAGACTGTTCACCTGGGCCAGAAAAAATGTCTGATGTGTGGCTGAGCCATGGACCACTTGTAAAGATTTTATCAGACACGGCAGAAAGTAAAAAGCAAATCTATTTTGCAGTTGTTGCAAAACAAACTGTTGGCCATTAACTATTGACCACTACCTCTGTGCCAGAGTGTTTGATGATGCAATGAGTCCCACCCACTGAGACTCCAGTTAGAGCCTTGCCTGTGTCCCAGCCACCTTCTCCTGACTTCACTTTCTGCTCCTTTCTGCAAGACCTTCTAGCCGTGCAGCACCAGTGAGGGATGATTGTAATCTCCATCTGTGCCCTTCTTCCTCTGTTTGAGAAATGATAAGCTGTTTCACCTTTGCAGCCGCATTCATTTCAGACCATTGCAAATGCCTTTAAATTCACCCTCAGAAGGGATGGTTTAATCATTTTGTCTCACTGGGAGCAGTGGTTTCAAGCTGAAGTAATGCTTTGTAATTGAAAGGCAACTTCATTCTTCCGTAAATAATACTTCCTGGAAGAGAATGGAAGGGAATGCCACAGTCTCTTCAATCTCTTCATGATCTCTCTTCTGATTTCTGCTCTGCAGCATAGGGATGTGATATAGATCAGCCTAAGCATGGCCTTCTCTATATTTAAGAGCAACCTTATGCATTTTTATTTTCCCTTTAGGTTAAGTCTTCTAAAGCTTTTGTGTTTCTTCCCTGCCTTATTCCAGTGCACTTCTCGCTCCTCCTCCTCCTTTGCAGTTGCACAAGCATTACTAGCTATCCAGTGTTCATGAGCAGCACCGTACAAATGCATTTGGATGAAGGAAGCTTTTTTTTAAGAGAAGTATGTTTCAGTTTTGGTTTGTTTTTCAGAAGGGATCCTAATTAGTTTAGGCAGGGGGGTGAATAAAGAGCATAAAATCTTTCTACTCAGACAGGTATTGCTCCCTCCACATGTACTTAAATTTCCTAGTATGCAATAAAGAGCACATAAATTCAGCAAAGTGATAAGCAGACTGGTGTAAATGTACATTGGGTGCTACCTACATTTGCTTACAACTTGGCGTCATCCAGAGTCTCTTGAGGAAGGGAAATGCACCTAGAAATACAGCTCTCTGGGGGCTTGTAGCTAACAGAAGTGAAGAGGGTTCTGGCAGCCTGGCTGGGCCAGATGGGAAGCTTTGTTGAAGGGAGAATTACAACAGAGACATTGGCAATTTTATGGGAAGTACAACTGCACACACAGGAGCTCTGACTGCTCTTGGTGTTTGACAGGTGCTGCTGAAGAATTATCCAAAAGCTGAGCCTGAGCTGTGTAGTGTAAGTCCAGAGCTGAGCTTTGTCAGCCCTTAGGATAAAGGGTAGTAGCCAGGCTTTCTGGGGGATGTTTCTTATGTATCAGCTTTTCTACTTACCTAATCCCATGATCAAAAGGAAGGAAGTTAGGCAGTCTGTGTTTGTGTTTCTTCAAGAGAAACTCTCAGGATATGTTTCCTTCATCTTAACTTTCTCTGTATCCAGTAGATATTAAAAAACCAAAAGTATTTGTAGTACTGTAAGGTCTTGATATTTTGATTCCATATATGGTGATATAATTAAGTGTTGAAAACTTAGCGAAGTGAAGTTCACCACTCTTGTGCCTCTCCTTTTGCTTACCTGGGTTGTACTGGCTGTAGTGCTGCAGTATTTCTGTATTCTGGGTTACCTAGAGTGTTCTTCATGGATAGCTTCTCAATTCCACTCCTCTGCTGTCTGCTCTCCTAAAGGGTTGATTGAGCTGTCAGTTCAATAACTGGGCTACACCTGAACCAGCTCGCTCAAAAAACATTAAAATTCTGCCATATAAAATCTAAAAATATATAAGGGTTTCTGGGTCTGATTTGCCCATTCCAGAAGAGAGCCAGAGGTTTTGTGAACCACTTAGTAATTTTCCCATACCTTCCACTACTGAGATTTCCTCTATAGCCTTTTAATCTGGTGCACTGAACATTGCCTTTTTGACAGTTCCAGGAAGTAAAGCAAGGCAGGTTATGCTGCATGCTCATTCTCCTGTGTTTGTGTTTTTCTATAACTTGCTTTCATTCTTTGGGGCACTAATCCTCCCATGTCACACAATTTCTGTTCAACTTTTCTCCTCTGCTAATCTCTGGATTTGTTCTGCTGCCCTTCTTAATCCACAGGAGCCTTGGTGACCTCAGGAGACACCCTTGGCAAGAGGCTTTTCTGGATTTGGGTAACATTGATTATTTCTCCTGCATTGCTTGAAAATCAGCAATTGCCTTTCAAACAATCCCTGAATAAGACTGAGCTGCTTAACCATTTGCCTACTAAAACCTGCTCATTGCAGTCCACTCTTAATGGGACATGAGCTCTCAGTTTAATATCATGCTCAGAAATAGCCGTTCTTCAACATCTTGGCAAGTTCTGGAAAGAACTTTCTGCAACTGACAAAGTATTGTACAGGAGATAAACCAAGCTGTTAAACTTTAATTGCTAGAATTTATTTGTGTGTGTGTGTTTTGGGCTGTACGTCTATAACAAAGTTCCAATAACAATGTTCCAGTCCTGGGTAAAGAAAATTGTTTCTGTGAAGAACTTCAGCCATAGCTCAAACATGGGATTTCTTGTCTTGGTTTTAAAGAAGTGAAGGGGCAAAACTTAGTGCTAACAGGAGGATGATGGTCAATGGAAATATGTATACCAGGGTCAGAGAAGTAAGGAGGGAAGTGAGGGGAGCAGTGGGAGAGGTTTGAGTGTCTGGGATGCAGTAACTTATCCCACTGTTGCTGCACAGGAGAGAGCCGTGCTGGCTCACTCTTTGCTTTTGTGGGATAGGGCAGAGCAGGCTGTGGGGAGGTGATGCTCACCAGGGTCCTGGGGGATTGCATTACTTGGTGGACAAGCCTCGAGTGTACAAGGACTAGTCAGTTTGTGTAGTAGCTGGGGAAGTGATCCATAAATAGTGTCTGTGTATGTTAGCATATGTAGTGTAAAAAACCCCTGTGGGATTCCTTTTCCTTCATTTCATCTAGAATACAGCTAGAAGTGAGAACTTCCCAGATGTTTCATACATCATACCAAGCTTCAAGGGGAGCAGCTGTGTGCAACTCCTGAAAATATGAAAAGTGCTCACACATGCTCTCTGGCAACTTGTGCCCAGCAGAATGCAAAGTAAACACAAGAATGCACAAAGAAACCATCTGTTAAACCCAGAATCTTTTCCTCTGGTGTTCAAGTTTCAGTATCTGGGAAAATGGGAACCCAGCACAGCTTCATAGGCTGTGTTATGCTGCTCCTCACCTTTAGGCATGTCGTGATGCCTGGGATGTCACTGATACTTGCTTGAGATTCTGCATGACATATCACAGTGTGGGACTTGCTTTCCTTCTCCTTTGGTGGTTCTGTTAAACTAAGCTGGGCAGAACAACAGCAGATAACCTCTAGTGTGGAAAGGTAAGCTCTTTGGTCGGTCTTTAACTTCTGTGATTTCAAAAAGCCCAGGAAGAAGGCAGGGTATTGCCAAGGTTTCCTTCCTGCTTGGGAAGGAGTTCCCACGTGAGGTGGCAGCTGTAAGCGATGCCCTCTCGTCAGCGTGGGGGGGAGTTCTCCTCACCACAGAGCGTTTCCTTTCTCAGATTGCTGGTGCTGCAACAGGATGTGCAGGTTAATGCAGTGCTGGGGAAGGGGGCGTGGGGAGACAAACCAGCACCTCTTGGTGTACTTTTTGCTCTTTCTTTACATCCTTTGATGGTCAGGTCCCTGTTTGCCCTTTGCAATGTGTTTGTTGCCTAGGGAAGTTCATGTTCTCCTTTGGTATCCTTTGGTCTCGTTAGCAGCAGCAGCAAGTGCTGAACAGTGTGTGATGAAAACCCAGATAACTTTCTCAGACAGAGAGATGAGAAATCTAAATATCTTAAACATCTTAAACATCTTAACTATCTAAAGTTTTACTTAGTTACAATACGTGGGTATTTTAGGAGCTATGGAGAGCCTGTATACTACCGAAAATGCCAGGTAGCATAATGTCTTTCCTTGTGAGGAAGTGTTTAGTGATATATACTTTATTACCTTCCATGGGGTTTGGCAGGGAATAATTTGTGTTAGTTTTGTGCTTGCTGCTTTTGTGAGTGTATAGTCCTAGTGGAGGGATGGGACAGGAGTGAACTGCTCCTCAAGGATTAATTTGTGAAAGAAGCATGTGCTGGTCATACTTGGTCATATGGATTTCCCTTGGTTTGTCCCAAGAGCAGTCAGGCTTCTGTGCCATTCTGTTCTGTCACTGCTGCTGTGCACAAGTAGGTCTTATATGTATGGATAGAAATGCACAACTGTTTTCCTGATTTCTTTCAGGAAATTTCCAAACTTTCTCTCAAAAGCAAGAACATACTGATATTAGAATTTAATCTGTATTTTTGTTTATTTTTTACAGCAAGGTAAACTTTTTACAGTGCTCTTGACAGTATTGATTTTTGTTGCTTCCCTTCCCTCTCCAAAGTGCTTAAGATATTTTTAGGTGCTTTTTTTGAGCTTTTTGGGAGAGAACAGTGTCCACCAATAGATCAGTTGTCAGGGTTCAGCTTTGTGAAGACTTGGCTTTCTGATCTGGAGCTGGTTACTTTTTTTCATTATGACTTGCTCAGTGTTGATGCACAGCACATGTAAACACTGGGGATGGGGTTGGGAGAAGAATTTGAGAAGCTTTATTTTACAAGTCTTTTGGTATAAATGTATATGATGAAAATACAGCATAGAAAATAGCCCCAGGAATGGAAGATGAGGGCTAAAATCCTGAAGGTTTTCATGCAGTGAAGTTTAAGAAGCTGAATTAAGATTGAAATAAACACCCCATGTCTTGGGATCAATACAACTTTAACTGAGTATCTGAATAGCAGAATACAATAGATTTGTGTAGAAAATTCTGTATTCAGTCTCAGGAGTCAAGGAGAAGAGAAGTCAGGTCAGGCTGAAGTTGTATGTCCAATTCACAGGGAGGAGAGTAGTTAAATTACCACAAAGCGACTTTTGGACTGTGATTTTGTGAAATGTGTAGCAGAGCATTGACAGGACCCTACTGGAAAGTTGAATGGATTCTTTCCCTTTTGTGGCATTTTATTAAGTTTTCTAGCACTTGAGTTAACATCTGATGATTTGGCTGCTATCTGCCTAGTGAGAAGGCTTAGATTTCTGATTTGTCTTCTGCCTTCATTTACCTCCTTTGGCTGAAAGTTTCATGAACATTTTCCACCTGCAGATGACAGGCTGCTGTGAAGGGACGTGCACTCCTGTTCTGCTGTTCCTAGCAGCACACCAAAGGAAAACGTAGCAAGAGACATAGCAAAAACTTAGAGCAGCATCCTGGTGAGTGGAGTTTGTTAGCAGACTGGAGAGTGGGAGCAAAATGTTTGAAGAATAGCTGTATGAGTCTTTTTATTTTTAATGAAAATATAATAACAGAAAAGTGACGGTAAATAAAAATGTAGAGATCAACTCTACATTCCTCAGGGATAAAGCACTGAAAATAGCTCTCTTTGGTTCAGATAAAATAACAGGTTGGTATTAAGACTTCATTTCACGTGAATGATAATCCAAAAACTATTTTGGAAGAAGAGCTTTAAAAAAAAAAAAAAAAAAAAAAAAGAAAATCATAAATCCTAATCAGGCAGATTCTGAAATACAGCTGATTATACCACAGACTGGAAACACTGAATAAAACAAAAAATACATAACTATTTTTAATCATTATTATAAATGATATTTCTTTTTCCTAAATCCAGCATTTGTAGTTGCTTGGCTTTTTTTTTTTTTTTCCCTGAGTGAACAAATCCAGATTTTCTCCACTTGGACATAGTTTTATTTTTAAACACAGCTTCCAGAAATGCATTTGTGTGGGATTGCAGTTGGGACCAGTGGAGAGCCATGGCACTCTGCCAGGCACTCGCCCTGTCCCTGCAATACAGATGGATTGCCAGGGTTCTGGAGAAAAACAGCCCCAAAACTTTAAACAAATTATGCTTAATGGAAATAAACATTTTTTGCCCTTCTCTATAATGATTTGGATAATGTGCTGGCTGTGTGCTTCTGGAGGACAGAGGAAGGGGGAAGGGGAGAGGAGGGCAGAGACAGAGCTCTGCGTGCCTGTAACTTGCTCTCCAGCGGATTCTCTGGGAAGCCTGTGGGAGAGACTGTCGTTTCTAAGCTTGGAGCATTTTGTAACTTTCAGCCCATCCTTCCATTAAAAGGTGGGCAGGCTGGCTGCAGCCAGCTATGATAAGAGCATTTATCTACTGGTTGGTTTCTTCCATATATGGATTTGAAAGACTGGGAAAGGCATACAGAACCATATAACCATTTAGGTTGGAAAAGACCCTTAAATTAAGACCAGCTGTTAACCCAGCACTACCAAGGCCATCAACAAACCACGTGCCCAAATGCCACATCTACACGTCTTTTAAATACCTCCAGGGATGGTGACTCCACCACTTCCCTGGGCAACCTGTTCTAATGATTGACTTCTTTCAGTGAAGAAATTTTTTATAATATCCGATCTAAATCTCCCCTGTTGCAATTCTAGGACATTTCCCTTTGTCTTATCACTTGTCACTTGTTACTTGGGAGAAGAGACCAACTCCCACCTGGCTACAGCCTCCTTTCAGGTGGTCCCTCCTCAGCCTTCTTTTCTCCAGGCTAAACACACCCAGCTCCCTCAGCCACTCCTCATCAGAACCATGTTCCAGATCCTTCCCAAGCTCTGTTTCCCTTCTCTGGAAATGTTTCCAAAACCTCAGTGTCTTTCTTGTCATGCGAGGCCCAGAACTGAGCACAGGATTCGAGGTGTGGCCTCACCAGTGCTGAGTGCAGGGGGACAATCCCTGCCCTGGTCCTGCTGGCCACACTATTGCTGACCCAGGCCAGGATGCCATTGGCCTTCTTGGCCACCTGGGCACAGCTGGCTCATGTTCAGCTGCTGTCAAATGGCACCCCCAGGTCCTTTTCTGCAGGGCAGCTTTCCAGCCACTCTGCCACCAGCCTGTTGTGCTCTGTGGGGTTTGTTGTGAGTGACCCCAATGCAGGACCTGACACCTGACCTTTGTTGACCTCATACAGTTGGTCTCAGTCCATGGATCCAGCCTGTTCACATCCCCCTGCACAGCCTTCCTGCCCTCCAGCAGATCAACACTCCTGCCCAGCCGGGTTTGAATTGCAAACTGACTGAGGGTTCACTCGATGCCATTGTCCAGATCTTTGATAAAGTCATTGAACAGCACTGGCCCCAATACTGAGCCCTGGTAAACACCAGGTATGACCAGTTGCCCACAGGATTTAACTCCATTCACCACCACTCTCTGGGCCTGGCCATCCCGACAGTTTTTTACCCAGAGACAGTGCACCCGTTCATGTCACATCTGTGCCATGTATGTTTACTGTGTATGGCTTTGACACTCTCTTCCATGTCATGCACCTGACTTTTGCTGGGTTTTGGTGGCAAGTGACAGTGCCATGAAACCAATACCTGGTTGGGTTTGTTTTTTTAACATAAAGAAGGGCAAGCAGAGTATGCTGCAGGCTATAACCTATCTCACAGAAGAAAAGGCCCCATAGACGTATCTCTGGTTTTTCAAGCTGGTGCTGATAAATCTTTTCTCTTACTTCTGTTGCTATGGTGTTAGTTCTTTGCAATAACAAACCTTTGGGTGATCATGTCAAATGCAGAGATCATTCAGAGAGAGAGATGCTGAAAGGGAAGGGAAGTAGGAGGGCTTAAATTCCAGCTGATGACAAACAATGAATCAGTGTTTGTCTCAGCAGAGGGCCATCAGAAATTTTGTACTTTGCTTTCACTGACTTCTTTTTGGGTCTGATACTCCACTTGAAAAGGCTTCTTTTTACCTTCTCAAATCTTTTTTTTCCTTCTACTTTTACTTTTTTTTTTCTGAGTGCATAAAAGGAAAGTGGATCTCTTCCAAATTCCACATAGCCCCGGAATATTTGCTTTCTGCAGCATGGCTCTAAACACAGAGAACGTATTTTTGCAAATGGTTTGATCCTCCAATCCACAAAATACTGGATGAAATATTGAAGGTTTTTGTGGCTGAAATGTACCTGCTGTCCTTGTTGAGGCAATTGAAGTGGTCACTGAACTTCCTTCCAGAGAAGCTTCTTTATGATGCTGTTGTTTCTCACATTGCTTTAGCGGTGAAGGGGAAGCAAAACACTGTTAAGGGGGAGCCTTTTAATGCTTTCCGGTGTGCAGAGTAGCTGCATTTGGTTTCATTCTCAAAATATGCCCATTGCGTTTAGCTGGTACAACTGCTGTGAAGAAGTTATCTTGCCCAGATGTCTCATGCTTCTGGAAAACACTGTGCTGGAAATGCCTGGATATGCCTTGAAGGCTTACTTCTATTCTTGGGTCAAGGCTGAAAGGGAGGACTGTTTTCTTGCTTTCTGAATGTTTCTGTGCAGACTGAGCTGAAAGTTCAGGAAGAATGTAGAGGGGTAACCAATCTCAAGTACTTATTTGCTTCTTACCGTTTTTCAAACTGCAAGTCCTGAAAACGGATTAATTCAGAATTTTGTACCTTGGCAACCAGGAACTTTCTGACCTAGTTAAATGGACCCTTTGTTTTGCTGTTTCCTTCCAGCTGTGATAGGCAGATGGAAAAAAATCAGAAGAAGCAGTGTGGTCATCTGAGATTTCTTTTAAGGATATTAACTGATTTTTCTGGAACTTGGTTACAGAAGTTAATTATCTCCTTCCGTGTCCTTTAGCCAAGCTGCAGTTCACTTCATTTTGCAGACCCTTAGGCTGTCCCTTAGCCTTTGTGCTGCACTACTTGTGAGAGTGAAAATATGTCAGGACAGCCAGAGCTTCTGTGGACTGCCCCACCTGGCCACAGCTCACCCGTCCCTGAGCATCCATCCAAGTCCGTCCTGTTGGCCTCTACCACGGCTTGTAGGGAGTGGCTGCCCACCTGTGAGCGGTGCCTCTGTTCCTCTCCTGCAAAGAGAGACACGCACTGTGTTTTCCAGTTGTATTGGAATCTGCACAAGGACTTCAAAGGGCCCCAACCCATAACTGTTAGTAGGAGCATATAGTAATGGGCAAGCAAAGGTGGTCTCTGAGGGAGGAAATGGCAGTCTTTCAATTTGCTTTTGTGCCCGATAAGAGAGCCTACATAAGAAAAGCAATTCAGCTCTGTGAATTTGTTACATTAGCAACTAGCAAATTAATATAAGGCTGATAGATCTCTGCTGGTTTAGTTTTATTGGTTTTATCTTGTCTTGTCTTTACCTTCTTTAAGACACTCACTCCTCAATTCAAAGCAGAGCCATTTCTGTAGGGTGGGAAATTTTAGTAGGACAAAACTCAAGCTAACAAGACAGAAAACAGCATCAGCAGCAGCCTCTTTTGCCCAGCCTCTTCCTCTCCCCCCTGTGCCTCCCATACCCGTCTTTACCAGAGTTGAATAAAAAAGAAAGCAGCAATAGAAAGGTTCATGCAGGTTAAATCAGATGCTAACTTTAGTGAGCACACATCCATCTTTCCTCTCAGAGATGTTCCTGATTTGGCATTTACAAGATTAAGTTGCCATTAATGCAACAGGTCTCACAATTGGTTGAATTGAAACTCACAGCTTTTGTGCTGTGAGCAGCCTGGTGTGTTGGCTAGAACATGAGCCAGTTCTGGCACTTAGACTGAACTAGTGTTAAATCTGGTAAGTAGCTTCATGGGATCGTTAAGTTTCATGAGCATCTTAGGGGTCTGCAATGCATCATCTTCATCAAAGCAGATTTGGCATTAAATTTAGACTGAGTTGCTTAGGGCTTTGCCCAGTCAGGTGTTGAAGACCTTGAAGAATGGAGATCCTGCCACCACTGTGGGAATCTGCTGTAACCAAACTGCCTGATTTAGTTGGAATCTCCACAGTTTTGATTTATATCCTGATAAATCCAAGTCGTCACACTGGCCGGCTCTGTTAGGATCTTTTGCATGCATCCCATCAGGTCCAGTAGGCTTCTTTGCATTACTATTTCGTCAAGAGAAAATTCCTCAATCTTCTTCCAGTGCAGGTCGTTCCTCTGCTCTTGAACCCTGTTTTGGTACTAGAACCAAGCCCTCTAAAACATTGCCACCATTTTCATGCCTTCCTGTGCTGTCTGGAGCAGACGTTTTGCACACGCCACCCCAAATCTTTGCCTCCCACCCAGCTAACAGCCAGTCTGCTATTGGGAGTTGTCTGGGAGCTACACCCCTCCTTACCAGCTAATTAGCTGTCTCAGTAGCAGGTGAATTTCCACAGATCCTGAGTCACTTGCTTTTGTGTTACCTTTATTCCTGTCCTGCGTGCTGTTTTGTACGATCCCAGTGGGTGGAGGGCACAGCAGACCTTCTTTTTATTAGTGGTGTTAATCTTTGCTGGCTCATTCCTTTTGCATGTATGTGAATATACCAGGAAACTGAGCTGGGAGGCATATGTTGGCTTAGGGTGGAGAGGAACAGGAAGATGTTTGGATGGAGGGTACTTGCTGGTGACTTCACTGCTTTTTCATGGAGTTACAGCTATGCTGCTGAGACATGAGTGTCTGAGTAAAGTTTTATAACATTCAGTGAAGTGTAAATTCTCAGAGATTTGGATAACATACCAAAACAAAGGCACTGTGTAAAGTAAATGCCTTCTGTGTGGCAGAAACACCTTGGATGGTGGCAGGGACAAGAGCTTGGATCCCCCATTATTAATAAAACGTTTCTCTCTGGTTTCTTCAGCTTGACCTCACCAAACCCATTGAAGATCAGGGCCCTTTGGATGTGATCATACATAAACTGACAGATGTGATCCTTGAAGCAGACCAGAATGACAGCCAGTCACTGGAGTTGGTTCAGAGGTTCCAGGTAAGTGGTTGTTTCTGCATTTCAAGCAAGAGGATGAATTTGGTGCAGTAAATTCAGTCTGATTACTGTGCAGTTTGTAGGGGTTTGATGAAAAAAGCTGTCTGGCACACTGCTGCCTTGCTACTGATAGCCCAGCAAAAGTAGTTTTGTCAGTTTAAAATGGACTTGCACCCTGGGAAGGTTTTGTGTTGGATCAATCAGGTTAGTTAGAACTGGTTTCCCATCAAATGTTCTTATGTCATTTCAAGAGTCTTAGTGCTTCTCACAAAGAGGAACAGGTGTTTGCTGAGCACTTTATGTGCATCTCTTCATGACAGAAGCCACTGAATTAATTTGGCCCAGTTCTGTCTAGTCTTCCCAGTTCCTGGAATGCTAATTTCTGTAACACCAAGATTACTGTGGGAGACTCTGTCCTCTAGTGCTGAAAATCCTGTTATATTAATTTTTTTCCCTCAGGTTTACATTGAAGATCAGAAATACGCAGGGTGTAATGGTACAGAGAACTGTTTTCCTAAAGAAAAAGTGTCCTCAAAGCTCATTCATTAGAAAAAGATTCTCTCCCGGTACCTTCCAAACTTTTCTGTTTTGGAAGATAGAGGATGAGATAGAGGGTAGAGCCCCTGTGAGCAGTCATCTGAATGATATCCTCTCTCCAATAAAGTAAGGCCTTAAGCTTTTGCTTCTGCAGGAGACCAAGTTGTGCCACATCACTGGCATGCAGGAAGCATCCACAGCAGTAAACCATATAGCCAGGAACCCGTGGGGCAGAACACAGGCCTTTCTGTGTTGAATTACATGCCAAAATGTGTTTTTAGAGTACACTCTCATGTAATTTTGTGTCCAGGGCAGAAACTGTCTGGAAATTGCTGCCTGTCTCCATCTGTCCTGTATTATTTTTAAGATACTGAAAATCATTAGAAATTAAGAGAAGCTTATTCCCTGAAAAAAATAAATTGAAAGAAAACTTTTGTATAAAGTGTGTGGGAGAGGGTTGTTGTTTTGGGTTTTTAAAACTAAAATCAATGAGCAACCTAGAAAATGTAGAATGACCCCTTGCAAGAAAGCTGTTTGCACGAGCGAGGTGTTATATAAGCACTGTGGTATTTCTGGCACCTACATACCAGTGGAAATAGCGTGGTTCCCTTATTGTTGATTAAGTTGACTGAAAAAGTTCTGATGATCTTAACCAGACCAAACAGTGCAAAATTCATTATGCTTTTTTCCTGCTATTGAATATAAATGTGACAGCAAGATGATACCTGGCAGCAGTCTTACTGTTGGCTCCATAAAGCAGTCTTCCAGGAAGCAGAGAGCAAGGGATCCTTGACCACAGGAGGAGGAATGCTCTGCTAGACTATATTTATGACCTTTTTAAGAATTACTTTTTTTCAGATCTATGTTATAGAGACCTTGACCATCTAATCTGCAAAGACCTAAGGAGGAAACTGGCTTCATATTTACATGACACTGTGTCCCTGCTCTCTGGAGCCTGTGATGAGCCCTTGTAGGGTCTGGCAGAGAGTGCTAATAGAGCAGGAAGCCTCTTGGCATGCCATTTTATGACTATTTTCAATTGCCTTGGAAAAAAAACATTACAGGAAAACAAAAATGGTATGGAGGAGTTGCCTGTTGACAGGGGGATTTTTAGCTCCAGAAGACCTTTAGAGCTGAGCTTTCTGAGGTCTTTGTGCTAGCTGGATGTGGTATGGACTGCAGTTTCTCAGGAGAATATCAGTGGGTGCAAACTGTTCCCCACTGCACTGAAAATTAGTGATCTCATCCAAAGCCAAAACAAAGACTGCATGCAGCACCTAGTGTAGTGCATGAGATGAAAAGTGGAGAAATATTTCTATTTGCTTTCTAGGACACTTAAATCCTTATTTTGGGGATGATGATTGTTTGTAGAGATGATGGTCAGTCTCCCTTCCTACCCACTGTAACACAGGGCTGGACTGATTGAACACAGGTAATTAGTTAACTGTAAAAATTGGTTATAGTCCTCAGTGGTTCCTTTTTTTGACCAGAGGTTCATGGAGGGAAGTCAGGTGAAGAGGCAGAGTCCCCTGGGTGCCTTTAACTTACTGGTGCTACAGTTCCTGCCTTCTTGGTAAGAAAGAAAACCAACTACCCCAGTTCCTGCCTTCTAGACAAAGTATTTGGCCTTGAAAACTGAGTATGTTTTGGCTCATGTAAGGCACTGGGGAATCTTTGTTATGCTTTCATTAGAGCCAAATGCTCTCTGAGCAGCTGCCTGTCATAGTTGTACTGGGGTTTGAGTAGCTTCATTTACTGCCGCTTCATATTGCATTCAAAATGATGGCTCGAGTGATGGAAAATCAATAGGGTTATTAATTTGTCTTTTAGAGCTTTCTCTGAACAGGTTCTCTTTGCATTAGCCTACTTAAAAAGACAGATCAGGTGCAGATTTTATGCCTAGTCTTCTGCTATCAGGTTGATGAAAATTTAAAATGTTTCATCCCCTGCTGCACTTCAACTCTTGATTCCCTCATTCTGGAGTTGTCCAGGATGGGCTCTTCTAATCTTGATTGAGAAGCTTTCTTAGAAGGGTTTGGGACTGAGAGGAAGGAAAATTAGGGAGATATTTTGGAACGGAAGGAGGTAGGGGACTTCTCAGCTGAGAAAAGGCAAGGAAAAAACCAAAGGAAACTATTATGTCTTGGTAATTCTATTCTAATTGGGGGGACAGGTTAATACAAAATTGAAATGGTCTATCTGCACCTGAATTCACAGGCTGATACCTGTGTTTTACCCATTTAAAAAATAATGTCTTAAATTTGTTGGAAGAGCCTCATAAACAGCAAAATTAACTGAAAATTTGTCATTCGAGTGCTAGGTGTTAGGATAGCTTCCTGTGGGTAGGTATTTGCAAGATGAAGCAGCAGTGGACTTCTGAAGGCCAAACAGGGCATCTGAGTTAGAACTCATCTAAGTCAGAACTAAGTCTGAGTCTGATGCAAACTCTTTATACAAGCTTGTCTTTACATCTGTTTCTCCCTTGGAAAATGTTGTCCTGTTTTTACAAGCAGTCGTTGTCATGTTTCTGGATGTGGAAAGACACAAATCCAAATGGCGTTACTGTTTCTCTTGCTTACTTGTTTTCTTTTGGAATATTTTTTATGGAACTTTGTTGAATATTAAACAAAAGATTTATATAAGTTTTATTACTTAGTAATAAAAGCATGTCAATGAATCAGTGAGTCTCTCTTATCATCTAATGACTTATTATTTGCAGTAGATACTGTATCAACTTTCTGTTAAAATATATAAAAAAAGATAATTTGCTACCTTTCTTGGGTAAAATGACAAGCAACTCCGTTGTCATCTATACACAGGCTTTTCAAGGAAAGTATTTTTTTATTAATTGCTGGGTTGTATCCAGAGGTATTTAATAGGGAACATGAAATATCTGGTCTCTCTTTGATTTCAAGTTTCACTGCTGGCCTTCTGCCAGGAATGGGGCTGGTACAAAGCATGACTTAACATCAGGCCTGGAATACAAACGAAGGAGGATCTGCTAAAAGTCCTTGTTTCTTCTTGTTTGCTTTTATTATGTCAAAGATTAGAAAGAGGAAAACATAGATGTTGTCTGGGTCGAGCTGAACTGCAGCCCAAGGACAGAGCTCTTTCAATCTTTTGTTGGAAAGCCAAATATCTTCCACATTGTTGCCTGGGTGGTTGGAGTCTGCTGTTGGATATCAGTCTTCAGTAAGTCCACTGAAATGGAGAGCAGAGTTGTTTTGCTAGAAGGACAAAAGATTTGAACGTTCAAAGTTGAAAGGTTGTGCTGTACTGAAAGCTCTCTCTTGGCTTCAGTGTTTCTCTTTTCCTTTTTTCAACTGCTTCATTTTCAAGTTCATGTCTATAGTACTTCACCTGCCTTCAGAATAATTAGGCAGAAACCCTTCATCTTTTTCCAGATCTATATTTCTGGTAGTGGAGTCCTGTGCCATTGGAGTGCTGTTACTTAGGCTACATCAAGGGTTTTCCAGTCTGTTAAGTGATCTTCACAGGTCACTTACCGGTGCTACAGTTCTGCCTTCTTGGTAAGAAAGAAAACCAAACTATCTCAGTTCCTGCCTTCTAGACAAAGTATATGGCCTTGAAAACTGAGTATGTTTGTAATATATGACGTCTGAGTGTGGAGCAGTTTCTAGCAAAGAATCAAAGTTTATGAAAAGTTTCACTTCAGCTACCATAATTGTTCCTATGAAACTAACAAAATTGACTTTTCTTATTGTAATTTCCTGTTGTAGAGAATTGGTGTAAGGTTCAGATTTTTTAATTACTTATTTAAAGTCATTTTCCATGCATGGGTATTGAAACTTTCTTTTGCATGTGCTGGCAGCCCACAGGCCCAAGGGGAAGCTGGATGATTTGCTTTGGGGATCCTGGTGCAACTGGATGGGTTTGTTTTTGAGTGCAGAGTTAATGCTTTGTGATGGAAATCCAAGCAACAAACAGCATGTGAGAAGAGATGCAGAGTTCTGAGGACTTGAGTGCATTTTGATGCTCCTGTCCCCTGCACAGCTTCAGCAGTTCATCTCTAGGTGTGTTCAAACAGAAAGGACACATACAAATACACTGACCTTGTTCTGCATTTAGAGTCCTGTGCTTCGAAGGAGAAGCTGTTTCTGGATTCAGTTAAAAGGAGAGATACGTGGCCTGTCCTCAGATTAGCTCTAGGAGACATTTAAGTTTCGAGTCTTTTCCTTTCCTTAGATGACACAGATCTTCGCTGCCCTGCTCTGAGTTTTGCCATTCCTGTGCTCTCTGGCTGTCCAAGTGCCTAGGCCTGCACATGGAGAAGAGTTGGAGAATAGCACCTGATACAGATTTAATGCTGAGAAATTTCCTTGTTTTGTAAAGAAAGCTAATTTGCTCAAAGCTCAAAAGCCTTTGTGTGTTTGAAGGGGCTGTTGCCTTTTACCCACTGCAGTTCTTCTTGACATTAGGGTAGTTTCTTAAAGTCCTCCAGAGTCTAAATGGCTTTTGGAAAACTGCTCCCACCTCCTTCATCTTCATCAGTTATTTCATGTTTGCCTTACAGAGCTTTTTGGAGGCTCCTTAAGGCAACAGGATGAGAAATCAGACACTGGAAAGTCAGCTTAGATGCTCATTTCTCTTGACATGTTGACTGGTGTAGGATGGCCTTGAGATTGTGCGTTTTTTCCTGTTAAACTTTGTTATGCTGTGGCAAGCTTAGTGCTTGGATGATCTTTTAATACGGTTTAGAGCTATTATCATTAGAAATAAAGCACTCTTCCCTTACAGAAAGCATAAAAAAGCCAGACTCCATCTGGAAATACTTAAAGTAATGTGAGCCAAATTAACAAGTAGAATACACGAATCCCGGGCAAGCAAGGATAGTTCTCAATGCTGAGGTGAGCATCAGGAAAGTTCAGGAAGGTACACAAGGAGCTAAGAGACACAAAAATCTCTCCTTGGAGGGCAGTAAAGGCAATGGAGTCCACAGACTGGAGGAATGTATGTGTGAAAGGAAGGATTAGTATGTGCAGAGTGGGCTGGGCCGGGATGGAAGTCTGGGGAGCTTGAAGTCAAGGTGGAACCAGAGACTGGTCGAGGAAGATGCGTGGTCACCACAGTGTAAAAGGAAGAGCTTGTACACACAACAGAAGTGCTGCAGGACACTTGCTGCTGGAGCTATGCTGAGGCCACGTTTCAGAGCTGTGACATGTTCAGTCTGGGTGCTGTGCTTGCCTGCTGCCCCATCAGGGTATGGGCTGTCTGTAAGGAGCTCGTCCTCTTGGTTTGCTGGGGAAGACACAGTGTTCACAGACAAGAGTGTGGTCACTCCCTGTCTTTTAAACGGAGGCACAGAGGGACTGAAAGAGCTGTCTTGTTACACTCTGGAGATGCTGAGATACTCAAGTACAGTTTCACTGTCAGCAAATTCAAGCTAATGCTGTAATCACTGGATCATGCTAGCTCCACAGGGTGTCTCAGGTTCTGCATACAGGGCACGTATGCATAGACATGTGTGGGTGTCTAAGAGGCATTCCGTAATATGATACTCGCTGAGCTGATTGCTCTGCTTAAGACTCTGGAAGTACGAGGGGCAGGAGACTCATGAAAACTGTATGTTCTGGGCTTTAGTGACTGGAAATGAACCCAGCTTCTGCTCCACTGAGCTGATGAGGCGTTTTATCCAGGCTGTACTGCAGGGTGAGACAACAGCTGGGTCTGACAGTCTTGATGACCAGCTGTGCAAAAGGCTGTCCCTTACTTTTCCCATGAGGCAGCAAGGTTGAACATATCTTTGGGGAATTCATTCTTTGTGTTCTGCAGGGATTACTAAATATGTCAGACACAGGCTATTGCCACTGAGGGGTGCCTCATGCCCTGTGAAAGAAAGCTGCTTGTGTCTTGTGGGTGATGCAGTAGGTTCTTTAAACCACAGTGCTGGATCCTCTTAACCTTAAATGAATAATCTCCTTTTAGCTGCCGTCAGCTCAGACTATGTAGCCACCAGAAAGCAACAGTTTGCCAGTGCCAGGGTGGAGAAGTCTGCATCCCCAGTTAGGATCCAGAGCAAAATCAGTTTCTGGGAATAGATTATTCCATTCTTTTCTCTCCAGCAAAGTGCATCTCCTAAGGCCACCTTGTCATGCTCTGAAGTATCTTTTGTAGTATGTTTTCTTCTTTGAAATAGTCAATGTAAATGAAATAGAACTTTGTGGAAGTCCATTAATTGCAGCAGCATTTGTATGAATGGATATTTAAAGAAGTAAGTGGAAACATTAGGATGGCTTTGGGAAGTTGGGTAAAACAAAGAGAGATGCTGACTTTGGATATATTTGTCTGATTTTGAATAGAGTAAGATGGATGCGTGTTTCCTATTGACTTTATAGAGCCAGGCTGGGGCAATGATGAAGAAACTCAGCTCCTGTTCTAAGAAACAGAAGGAAGTTTTGTTGGGTTTGCAAGGCCAATACCTGGCAGCTGTGTTTGTGTTCATGGCCAAGATGCAGTAGTGCGGTTATGACCTCAGTGAATGGGGAATTGAGTTCCCAAGATGAAGATCCATGAGGTCATTAACTTTGCTTTGTTCTTGTAGTCAGAAAAGGAGACTATGAACATAGAGAAGTAGCAAGCAATGAAGACACAGTGAAGCAGCAATCTCTTCAGCTCTGCCAAAAAAAATTTCAGCCCTTATCGTCCAGGCCTTAACACTGTCTTCAGCCCAGCTAGAGGACAGCAATAAAAACAACATAAAAGAACCCAGATATATTTCTGAGCCTAGTTCAGATAGTTGTGATATTCACATGTAGAAATTGAATGCAAGGCTGACCCCAAGATAGCTGTGTGCCATCTTTTTTCTCCTAATGGCTTTTCTCAGCCCTGCTCACAGCTCTTACTATGGCACTTTGCCACTGGCTCCCTTGTGAGCTAATGTGGTTGCAGCACAGGTTTTGCTACCAATAGTGTCTACAGGAGGAATTTGCCATCTAAACCAGTTAGCTGTCATGTTTGTGTTTAGTTCAAGCGTCAGTGTTTTGACTGTCTGGTGACTTTCTGCATTGCCAAAATCCATTTGGCTCCCCTTGAAGAGAAGCTGGACTTTGAGGTTTTTAACATTATCTATTCTCTTCCCCAATATTTTCTCTTCTCATTGTCTTTCTACACTCTTTAGCCAACCTAATGCCATTTTTTTTTCCTATGTATTGTTTTGCAGGAGTATATTGATGCTCATCCAGAAACCATTATCCTAGACCCTCTCCCGGCTATTCGTACACTTCTGGACCGATCCAAGTCTTATGAGCTAATTCGGAAAATAGAGGCATACATGCAAGGTAGGCCAACATCTGCTCTCCCTGGAGGCTTTTATTGTGACTAGAGAAGGAAGCAGCTTCCTTCTGGAGGCTGGATGTGAACTTTGAAGTAGTGGTTTTGGGCCCCTTGCGTTGTCTCTCCATGGGAGCAAAAACACTGAAGCATTCCTGTGTCACAGGATTGCCCTCTGGAATTCTGTGCTCTTCTTTTTCCATATACAAAAAGGAGGTTTGTATCTGATTAAAAATACGATGTGGATTTAATGGGGAGCATATTTACCACAGTGAGCACTCTCAGAAATCTTCTGGAAAACATTGTCTTCTTGTGTGTGCTGGTAAATTGAAATGACTGTACAAACTCAGCAGTAGTAAGAATCCTGAGGCCTGAATTGGAGGGAGAAGAAGAAAAATGGTTTTTGGAAAGGACCAAAAGAAATTAAAGTGTAAATAGAGCTGAGGTCTTTGAGAAGTATTGGAAGCCTATTGCACAAGCTACTTGCTAGGAGGAACGTAAATGCACTTCTGGTGCTGGCTTGTTACCTGACATAAACTGTTGCCTTTAATTGGTATCATTTGAGCTGTATTCCCATGTTTAGAAGTCATGCCTTTTCAACCTGAGTAATTCTATTACCTTCTCATTTTAACCATTTTAACTGTTGGGTTAAGTTAGTCTTTCATTCCCTTTCCACTTTCCCTTTGTGCTGTTTTCATGTTATTGAAACATTTATTGGCTTTTGAATTTAAATATAGAATAGCTCTGAAGTAGTTGTTTCATATGTTAGATGACTGTAATGAGGGGAAATTGCATTTCTGAACTATGCTCTAATGGGGTGTTACTGGAAATACCATTGAGATTGTGTTATCACTGTCTTGATGGGCAGGTAAGAAGCTCAGCAATTTGTATTTTTATAGTTGTGGATTTATGGACATATTATTTGCATATAACCTGCTTGGCCCCACTGGCACCGTCTTTATGTAAAAATAAGACTAATAATTCACAGCACACTCCCTTGTCTTTTGGAATCTCTTAGGGAGAAAATACTCGATTAGTTTAGAAGGATTTTGTTTTGGAGTGGTTATTGCTGTTTATGAGTGGGAGAAGGGTGCTGAGGGAAACCTGTGCTCTGAGGAAGTGGTCAGGATTTTGTTCTAAAAGCAGAGGGATTCAGTAGGGTTTGGTTTTGTTCTTTTTTTCTTAAATTGCTATCAGTACTATTGTTATCCCTATGAGAACAATATGTTTGGGAGAGCGTCCAGTTTTTGCAAGTAGTTTGTCTTGCACATATTTCAGCCTCCTTTGGTCAAACTGATAAGAAAAAGAAATAAGTACTTAAGGAGGAAAAAGAAAAAGGAAATTTGTATTCAGGTAAAACTGACAATTTTAAAAGAAGCTATTAATAAAGTTGAGGAATGAAGTAAGGAATGGCGTTAGCTA
Organism: Monarcha castaneiventris obscurior; assembly: GCA_026261815.1. Classification (NCBI taxonomy): domain Eukaryota; kingdom Metazoa; phylum Chordata; class Aves; order Passeriformes; family Monarchidae; genus Monarcha; species Monarcha castaneiventris. Next base: position 15,759,228 of record JAMPIT010000894.1, read on the forward strand.
TTGTCACTGGCTGCTGCAGTGTTTGGTGACCATATTTCCCCTGACCCTGTGTCTCCCTCCCCCTGGCACTTTTCTCCCCAGTCTCATCTTATTTCTGTCTCATAATCAGAAATATCATGACCAAGACCTTGAACCAACTCCATATTTAGCAGGGGAAATCCCAGGAAAGATGAGTAATTGTCTTCTTGTTCTGGCCTAAGTAGATCAGCCTCTCTATTCCCGCACATGATGATGTGCAGTAAGAGAAAAGTTACACCACTCGAGACAGTGCTGTGGGTTTCCCCCCCTTCCTTATTTTCACCTGCTCAGTTATGTTTTCTCTGTTGTGGCTGCCATCTCCTGTCCCAAGGCCTTGAGCACTTAGAAAACTCAAACAAGAAGTAATACATCTGTGAATAGCATAAACTCTTAGGAGCCACATCTTTATTGTTCTGGAATTTCATTATGGAAGTAACTGCTAGGAAAATAATATCCTAGTCTTTAGCTGTAACTAGAGAGCCCTTTTTATCACGGGATACAAAATTAATGTGATGGGTTAAGTTCAGTGCAAGGGATTATGTCTTCCAAAGGGGTGTTGTAAACTCAGGAGGGTTGATTATGTATGTAAAGAGAAGCCTTCTGCTATTCAAAGTCTTTCAAAAGAAAATCAGTTTTTATTTACAGACCGGTTTTGGATTTCAGTGATTATTGCCTCTATTTGAATTATGTTTGAAAGTAACTACAAATGAAGTATAATCTTTATTTATGATCCTCAGTTTACACTTTATTTCAAAGCTGTAGACTTTACAACAACTGTATAACTGAAGATTTGCACCAGTTGGGTTAAAGAGAGGGTGACCACATCCTCTGCTGAGGTGACTGCGTTCTGCAGCAGTAAGGCCCCATGGTCTGTCTATAAACAGCTTGATTTTAACTCTAAATATTTTTCAGATGTCCAAGTCACTGTCCTTTTGACAAAGAATTCTCCATGCTTCCTGAAAAAGGGAATCCCTGTTTGAACTGTCTAAACTGGGTACATGTACATTGTTAGGCTTTCTGAAAGTCCCATATCTTGCTTTTTCTGGAGTCAAGTGTCTAAGTGATAAGTACTTTGATCCAGCCTCCTGAGAATGGGTTGCTGAGACACTTTGTGGCTGAGACACTCCTTGTCTCTGCGGCCACTACAGGAACTGAGGTGGAGGAAGACTGGAGTTGGACCAGTAGTCTGAGGGAAAGCATGGGGTTGAACCTGGGCTTTCCATGTCCTAGTCTGACCCAGTAACCACTCAGTCCTTGTGGAAATAGAAGGTTCACAGACTTGCCTTATCACTGAAGTTGGAAAAGGCCTCTTGGGAATATATAGTCCAACTCCCTGCTCACAGCAGAATTTCTAGAGCAGTTCCTCAGGTCCATGTCCAGTGGTTTTTGTATTTCTCCACAGATGGAGACAGCATAACCTCTCTGAGAGATGTGCTCCAGGATTCACCTTGAACCCGCTATGCTAGCATGCTACTAGCAGTGCTGAGGTGATTTGCAGATTGTTGCTTTATTCAGTATAGATAGTGATATCTCCCTTGGAAGGAAGTAGCACTCTTTTCTGGGGAAAAAAAAAAAGCTTTAAGAGATATTTTAACATTGATTTTAATGGATTCTATTTTGGAGTCAATAGTCTGGCTGAGGCTGTGGCATACTCTTTTTCCAGGTGTCTCTTATTTTGAGTGCAAGCTCTAAAAGAGCTAGTTATTCTGCAACCTGTGCTTCTGAATATTAAAAAAAAAAAAGATTTGAAAAAATAAAGGTTGCATTCCCGGCTAGTGTCCTATATAGCTGTCAGGTCCATGTTGAAATAAATCACTGAATTGATTTTTTTGCTGTCACAGTTGTTCTCTCATCAGTTGTATTGCTTTGTTTACTTATCTGTGAAGAATTGCTTCTTATATAAAAGTGCTCTTGATCAGTTTTGGTGATGTTTGGTGAAAGATTAGGAGCATTATTTAATGAAAATTTGTTTTTTAACAGGGTATTGTATGGTTCAAACTGTATCAGCCTTTTAAAGCTCTAACCTAATGAAAATAACTAAATTTTCTGATGGTGTGTTGAAAACTTGTGATCCTTCAGATTTGAAATTCAAAATCTGGCACTTAAAATCAGGCTTAAGATGGTAATGGATGAGTACTGTGACTGGGCACTAACTAAGCTTTTCATATTACATTTTTTGTTAAGTAATAATCCAAGTTGAAGGAACTTAAACCAAAACAGAAGTAAACATGCTACTCACTCAGTGTGCTATCTAGTTAGTGTTCCCATCTGCTGCTCAGCTTCCTCTGCTGTCTCAAGTGACTTACTGGTTTCTCTGATAACGTTTGAACTTGCAGACCCTGAAGTTCATTTCTTTAACCACTTGCTCCTGGCTTTTTCTTCCATAGTTTAAAAATTTTGCTGTTTTTAAATTCTTAAATTTAACTCCAAATCTAAAATTTTTACAGACAATAGTCTTTGTGGAGCTCTCTGAGGAGAGAGAACTCCTGCATGTGCCGAGCTGCACCTACTTAATTTCTCTCTTCGTAGCAGTCGTTTTTGAAGTATGGGAGCTATTTCCTCAGGACACTCTAAACAGTATACACCCCTTTAGCTTTGATATTTGCATCCTTGCATGTAATCAAAATCACTTATGTTTCATTGGCTACTAATATAAGAGATGCGGTTGCTGCTGTATGTGCTCCTTTCTCATTTTGGGGGATATTACAGAACAGATCACAATATCCTTCTCTATTCTGTGGATTTCTTTTTATCAGATTCTGTCTGCCTTAGAAATACTCCTTGCACAGCTGCATGTATCTTTTGCTGCTGGGAGAGAAGCTCAGTATGATGTAATGGGTAAGGCATTTGATTTGGGGCTCAGGGTTTTCTGCTTGGCACTGGTTCTGCCTTGCTGCATGATTTTGGACATAGCGTGTCACCCCTGTGCATCTCTTTCTTTTCCTGACCCTCACCTGCCTGTCAAGATGCCACATTGTTTTGGGCAGGAACTCTTTTCCAGGTGTACATACATGTGGAAACAGCAAGTGTCTGTGCCAAGCAAGCTGCGTAGGTATTGTTTTAACAGGAAGTGTGGACCTCTTGTGGAATAGAAAACTGCGTCTACAATTCGACACCAAAGCGGATAGTCAGGGGTGGCTTTTTTGGGCATTATGGAGCATGTACATTGCTGGAGCAGTGCATACTTAGAACTTCTCAAAATCAGGCCACCCAGTTAAAAGTGCATGAAAATAGCTGTATATACATAGCTTTAGGCATTCAACTTTTGAAACCATAGCATCTTCTCTCTATGGCCTACTTTTCAGGGAAGTTTTGGTCAGAGGGGAGAGAAAAATAGTCACACAGGTCAGCTTCAGACACCTCTGATTTTTATTTGAAGCTCCTATTAAAGTGAAAAGAAAAATCTGGTTTAACTTTAAAACCTCTTAATCACTCACCTGGGACTCACTTCTTCATGCAGGGACATATCAGTAAAGGATCTTTAGTTAGAGGACTGATGTCAGCTACTGTAAATAACCACACCAGTTTTTGGGTGCAAAAGTCTGCCTTGTTGACTGTGTGTTCTCTTTCCAGCAAGAACACAGCAGACAGATGTCCTAGTACCTCACTCAAAATGTGTGGTGCATGTTCACTCACTGGATTTTAATTTCTGTATGAAAACTAGTACACCTGTGTGGAAGGAAGGAGTCAGAATGGAATTGATACTCTCTGTGACTGTAAGCAGCTTGTCCAAAGTGCCTCAGCTCCCAGCAGTGTTGCACGTGGCAGTCCTCTATCGCTGGCTGCCAGCACCTGGTAGGTCTCAGTCCTGCTCTGTGAAACTGGAAACACACTGGGACATTTGCCCCAGGGAAGTGTCACCTGACAACTTTCTCATAAAAGCTCATTCATTCATCTAGGAGGAGGGTAACAAAGGGACATCAGCATGTGGGTATTATCATAACAAGCCCTGGCTTTGAAATTTAAAGTAGACAGCTGCTTCCAAAGGACTAATCCTGTCCTGAGAGAGGTGACAGGAAAAGAAAGTGGGAAGCCCCTAAAGGAACCTGAAGTCTTCTGTCTTGTACCATGTCTTTTGTCAAAATAGTGTATAAAAGGATTTTCCAAGGTAAGATTGTTGAAAGTTAGCCATTTCATAATCAGAACAAGCTCTCCATTTCCTTCCTGCCTCTCCTCTCCCCCTTCAGATTTTCATTATTTTGAGCTGTGATCTCTGTCCCAGCATAGGTAGGAGGGAGCTGGGGACCTCTGTGGTTATGATGGGCACAGTCCCTGTTCTCCCAGCCAGGAGTGGCAGTCTGCTGGCCCACTGCCACTGGCCTCCTGAGATCCATCAGCTTGGGACTGTTCAAGTGTCTCTGCAGGCCAACAGGCACAAAGCCCAGAGAATAATACAGAAAATATTTTTATTGTTTTGTCTCACAGTGTGCCAGTCAGAACTCCTTGAACCAACAAACAATCTTCATCTTGGATCCTAGTAGTCTTAATGGCCACTGAGCTTTCAAAATAAGCCTGCCTGTAAAATTCCGATGTTATTTTTGGGTGCACTTAGGTTTAATCTTTAACTCTTATGTGCTTTTTTGACCAGATATGGGGAATCTGCACCCCATTTTCACTCTCTTTTCCTTACCTGAATCTGAAAAGAAACAAGGCTGGACCTTTTATCCATTTATTGAATACCAGTGTTGGAAACTTTTGTTTTATATCTACATGCATGATTTCAAAGCATTTTTCTACTTGATAAAGCCGAAAAAGTGGAAAAGTTTATATCTAGTTAAGTGAGAGCTTCTATGAACTTAGTGTTAGGGGCTTGGGTGGATCTGAAGAATGACTGAATTTGCATTTTATGGGGTAAAGATAAAAGCTGTGACTGCACTCTGTGGTCATGGGGCATTCCTAAGACATCTCCAGTTTGGGTTTTATGAACAGAACATGGATTAATTCTTAAGGATTATGGTCTCTCTAGAATTAGGAAAAAAGGAGCAGGGATTCTTCTTGTCATGATGAAGTCTTCACTGAATAAACTAGATATTTTAAATTCTAGCATGGTTGTGTTTCAATTTACTCTGATCCTCTTGAGCAGAAATTTCCTTGGCCGACATCCAAATTTCCCAAGTATCTGGGTGCTGCAGTAGAAAAAGTAATGAAGGAGCATTGAAAGATAAATTGCTCAAAGTATCAATGTAAAACTTAACTGGGAATACTTTTTGCAATAAGTGGCTTTTCCCAGTGTTTCTACTTGTATTGTCACAAGATCAAAGGTCAAGAAATAAGTCTTGAAAACTAGGACCTTTCATCTGAGTTGGGCACCAGGACTTGGCTGATAGAATATTACTCCAGTTCTGGTGTAATGTGTTTATGTCACTTTTGCTGCTGAAGAAGCAGTTTATTCTGGTGTGGACAAGAAAAGTAGCATCCCTTACATTTTCTGAGATAAGTATCTAGCCAACATGTGCTATGCCTGGTTAGACTCTAATGTCTCCTCATGTAGAGTCCAGCAGGACCTTAAGGCTTTATCCGGGTTGTGTGGAATCAGCTGATGGTAAAACTGCCTGGGAGATCCACAAAGAGGATGCTTTCCTTTACCACTAGGACCCTAACATCCTGTCTAAAATCACTGTTGGCTCCCATTTCACTTATCTGCTGGCTTTGTGCAACTGTTCCTGCTGAGTGTATCAGTAAAGAAAATCATGAAAGCCTGAGTGCGTTTCTTGTTCTTGACGTCAGTAACTGTGTCTGTCTCATGAATTCTCCAAATGGCTTTCAGAAATTAGAGTGGATGAGGCTGAAAGTGTAAAGTTTGATGAGAGGAACTTGAAATGGTATGGATTTCTTGTATGGTTTATGACTGAGTGGAACCAAACCTCTATGGTCAGTTGCTTGATAGTCTTCCTAGACAATGTCATTTACTTGTCATTGTCATTTGATACACTACACCACTAACATCTTGCTTTTCTCTGTGTTTGGGGTACCCTTTTTCCAGTAGTGCTTGGAAAGTACTACTGTTTTGGTTTTCTGATGTGTAAATGCTGCATATGGGGTGGAAATAGAGATCCCAATACATTCATGGGCTGGTGTGGCTGTATGGAGACAGTCGGCACCTCTGGAGCATCAGTAATTGTGGTTCAGGTCACTGCATTTGTGTAAAGGAAACAAAACTGATTCAGGAGGATACAGCTTTGCTCCAAGGAAACAAAAAGATGCTATGCTGAGAGGAAAAAGCAGTACTGTCATAGCCTTGTGTTGCATCCCTTCATACCCTCTTTGGTGGGCAAGGTTGCATGGAGCATGTTTCAGAACTCCTGCCATTTGTAGGGAAGTATACAATCTGTTTAGTTCTGTACACTGAGAGTGAACCACTGCTTGTTCAATTGGGTTAAGATAGTCAGAATAATAAAAATTGTGTATCCTTCAAATGGCACTGTCCATGTTGCTCTAGTTGCCTTCAGGCCTTCTGGCCTATTAGAGTTCTTGGTAACAGTCAGCTAGAAATTGGATAGCTGAACACAAGTCAGCACATTGAAATAACTTTCAAAAAAAAAAAAAAAAAGTCACTCCTCAGAGGGTAGATCTTAAGTAAACTGAAGCATCAGAAAATGCTTTACAGAGACCAAAGACATGGAGAAGACAAATAAAATCCTTTCAATGAGGCAAATCAAGCATCCCATAGTACCCCTACTAGCGGCATTTCAGGACTTTTATTATTAACACTGGAAAAGTGGATGAACACAGGATACCAAATTTTTTAGATAAGTCCAAATAGTTTAGTTTTTTTCCAAACAAAGGGAGACAGCAATTTCAGACAGGTTTACCAAAAGACAGTGAAGAGTCAGCATAATGATTTTTGTCTCTTGGATCTATAAAAAAATAATATAGACGTGCGTTGTTAACTTCTACATTGACTCATTACTCAGGAGAGACCTCAGCATCTCACTGGAAACTTCTGCCCCTTCAGCCTCAGTAGTCAAAAGAGAACATGCCAACAGAATCAAACAAAAAGATTATGGTGGCCAAAAATAGCATTGAAGACACTGAGCATACAGTTGTGTAAATAAAGCACTTTCTTTTTCCTGAAGACTGTTTTCAGTTCTGCTTTCCTGAATTTAAAAATATGCATTAGAAATGAAAGAAATCCTGGAAAAAAGGGATATGGTCAATGCCAAGAGACAGCCACACAAGTGAAGAGTAAAATCAATCTCAGGCTAGCAAAGGTGGAATAAAACCTGAGCAAACAAAACATGAATAAATGGAGAAATGTTCCCCTTTTTTCTACCATGTCAGAGTTAGAGTTCCATTGAATAGCTGCACAGTTGCCATAAAATATCAACTAAGATCATAGCTGGACTGAAGGAGGTAGGACACATTCACAGCTACATTTGAAAGGTTTACAAACCATTGTGATTGGTGGTATATAGTACTGACTGGTGGGTGTTAAAAAGACACTCCATGATGAACTCTGAACTCCATAAGCTGGGATATGTTGGGGGACAATATATATTCCCTTTTTTTTCATTTGATACCCACTGCCACGTTGAAAAGATAGAGATGACGTGGTATCAGCTGAACTGTGTTCTCATTTGGTTTGATAATTCCAGTGTTCATTTCTCATCTCCAGGGAAGCAAGATTGCCTGAAAGTGCAGTGAGGATTTAAAGCACTTTCTCTACTCCATAACTTTTAAACCTCATGCGAATAGTAATACTTTAGTGTTTTTACTGTCCTGTGAATAAAGTCTTGGTATTTAATATAAATCATTATGAGCACTCAGCATGTTAAATGGGAACTCAAATAGAGCCACATGTGTTAAAACTGTTATTCTTTCAGAAATATGGCTGGATGATGTGATTATGACTTTTTTCTTTGATAGTTCTCTCTTCTGCTGTATTAAGACCCTGTAGAGCTAGACAAAGGAGTGTGTTCATGAGGGGACAGAACGGAGGCATTGTGGGACAGGCCTTTGTGATACATGACAGGGAGGGAACGGTACTGAACACCCCTGAAGAAGTTATTCTATCGGGTTTTAGTCTACTAGAGGATCAAGGAGGTCACCCTCCAGATCACACTAGTGCATTGTCTGGGACAGGGCGTTACTTAACACACTGGGACTTTTCAACTTTTAAATCATTTTGTTTCATTTCCTCTCTTGCTGCCTGGCAAAATCATGGGGAAGACTGACCAGTTGCAAAATTTATCTCCTATGTAATTATGAAAATGATTGAACAGATAATGTTTCACAGTCTCACCCACCTGCCCACCCTAACAAGCCTACTCCATGATCAGAATAACTGCAGCTTTTTTCCTTGCTACAGTGCAGCTGCCGGCTTCTGTAGTGTCTGCCGGGGCAAGGAGGGAAGGGAACTCTCAGCTGTTACTGAGTGTTAACTTTAGATGTGGCATCAGGTTTCCTACACAAGGGAGTGTTCGTATCCCTGCTCCTTCTTAATCAGCTTGAGGATGTCATGTGGGTGTTTGCTGTCTCTGATTGAGTGCCAGCAAGCAGCCAGCAGTGAAATCTCTCCTGCAGAGATGCAAAGTGTCAGTCTTGCAGACATGTACCCACCACCCATCTGCTGACAAATGAATATTCTGAATGAGGTCCTTTTTTTTTAAACATACTATGAAGGCAATGGAAGATTCAGGAAGAGCTTTATCTTTTCTGATCTGTATTTTTTTAGTATTTGAGGGTTCACTGAGATCCTGGTTGTGTGGAACAGTTGAGCTTCACTGAAGCAATTTCTTCACTTAAAATTGGGAGTTTATTCTATCACATCACCTTATTAAGGCATGGGTGTGTTGACAAGACACCCATCCAGGTGAGTAGCAGAGACACTGAACATGAGCCCCATCCTGTGCTAAGTTCTGGTTTGCATGTAATACAATTAATCTACATGCAGCATTGTGGGCAAGGCATAGTCTCTGAGATTCAAAGGATCAGTAATCATAGAATCATTGAATGGTTTGGGTTATAAGGGACCATCATCTAGCTCCAACCCCTCTGCCATGGGGTGAGCAAGAACATGGGGTGCCTGCAGGGGCACCTTCCGCTAGACCAGGTTACTCAAAGCCCTGGCCAACCTGACCCTGAACATTCCAAGGATAGGGCATCCACCACTTCTCTGTGCAACCTCTTCCAGTGCCTCACCACCCTCACAGTGAAGAATTTCTTCCTAATATTCTAATATTTTTTTAATTGTTGAGATTCAGGGATTTGACAACAGCCCTGCTTACTCTCTTGATCTCTAAAATGCCAGCCAAACCTCCCTGCTCCCTCAGAGGAACTTTTTGAGGATTAGTCAGCACTTGGGAAGCCTGTGAATGTGCTGTTTAAACACTGGTAGAAGGGGTAAGTATGGGTAAGATTTTTGCTTGCAATGCTGCTGTAGTGCTGGGGCAAACTAATGGGGTAGTTATGAATCTCCTGTACTGGAGGCTTGGGAACAGACTGGATAGGGGAGCATCTGCCATTGTTGGTGTTAGGAGCATTTCATCTTCTCAGAATGCAATGGCACTGGGGTAGGTAACCCGGTAGCCTTTTAGACCAGTACCTCCTGATGTTGGTTGTCCTTCAGAATGAAAAACATCAACTCCTGACAGTCCAGTGATCTAAGAGTTAAGCAGTCTGAGAAGTCTTTGGTTTCCACTGAGGCAAAGTTTTCGTGGGTCAGTGTAGCCAGGCCTGGATATGATAGGCTGTATTCCCATACAAAACCCAACATGTTTCACCTCGACATAGTCCTGTTACTCTGGCTGTTTGACTTCCGGGCCAAAGTTGGCTTCATTCTGCTTTTTAGGGATGCCAAGAGAGGAGCAGTGGGCTGGCTGCACCTGTTCGTATGGATGTGGTGCGGCAAGAGCAAGCATTTCCTCCTCTGTAGAGAAATCTCTGGAATGAGTTTGTCACTTGCTTCACAAGGGTGAGGCAGTTGAGCGATGCATTCCTGAATCAGCAGGCTCCTCTTGCCTTGGGCGTTCTTTGGCAACCGCACATTAAATCTAAAGCTATAAATTGTATAATTTGCATAAGATATTAGACAGAGAAGCACAATGGGACAGACGCTAATTGCTGATTTGGGAAGCCTCACAAGCATTTGCTAGGAGATAAACTGCAGTTACCTCAGTATTGGGCAATTAGTGTTGGTTTTCTAAAAGGAGAGAAGTGTATCCCACCAACTGATTTCTTGTACTGTGTAATTTGCTGATTTCATTGTTGCTCTTGGGGACAGTTTTTTAGTTCCTTTTTAAGACAATGTTTTTTAAAAACTTGCTATTTTTGACAAGGAGGTAAATGCAGTTTAGGAGGGATATTCCCACCAAGAAAGTTCAATTGCACATTCCTATTTTGCTGCAGGAAAATGAATTCTGCCATAAATTCTTTGGCATTTCATAGTTCTGTCCTAGGTTGCCATGCAGGTGCACCAGATTGCACATTAGGGGGTTTTGGTTGATTTTTGCTGCCTTTGCAACTCAGAGCTTGGTATGATTTTTGGGGGTAAAATTTATGCTGGCATTTTATTGTGGTTATCATTAATTTCTAATCAGCTGTTAGGCTGCCACTTAGTTAAACTGCTAAATCTTAAAATGTGTTCACCTCGATAGCAGAAGTGCTTAGGGGAGTGTAGAGCTCTACATTTGCCAGGTTTTTCAACACTGAGTGTTGTGTCTTCCAACACTGCCCCACAATGTTTGTATGCTGTCTGTTTTATGAGCTGTTAACAAAATACAGGCAGTTCTCTAAATGTGATGCTTCCCCTCAAGGTCCTGCACCGGGGGGGAAGTGAATGTCCTAGATGCTAGAGCTGATTGTAATTGCTTTTGGTTTTTGGTATTTTGAAAGAAAATAATGTTAGAAGAGATCTAAAAATATTAATTTTATTTTCACTGAAGAAATGATCATTTATAATGAGCTTAAAAGGGGCATTGGAGAGAGTTAGCATTTTTGAGATTTCAGAATTTGGAGAAGAGAAGAAAATAGCTCTCTCCCACTCTTACTCCACAGCTCACTGTCGCAAAAGTCCCAGGAAGAAAGGTGACTTGTTCTTTTGGACACTTTATTTGAAGTGAAAGCAAACAAGCTTTGCTTTATGTTTCACTGAAAAGCATCTTACTCAATACCTTGATAGAAGTGCAACTGCTTGCAGGCAGTTTGGCCCATCCAATTGTTTTGAACTTTACATTAAGGATTAGTATAGCTGTAAGCTGGTTGTTTATAAAAGTAAAACACAAGCTGCTCACACCAGTGGGAGTCTGGATTTACAAGAGTCCCATCTAGGAGATTCTGTGGGCTTGTCTTCATTAGGTGTGTTGCTTTTCATTCCTTCCAGTGAATGACAGCTCTGATGTGGATGCTCTTACACAACTTCCTGCGTGGGAGGAGGGCTGAACAGTCCCAGAAGAAAGCACCTTTATAGTCTGTATAACTACATCCGTGCAGGTGTTGGGGCAGGGTTACCATTCCAGATGGTAATTGCACCTTTGGCAGTAACTGCTCCATGGATGCAGCTCTTTGCAAGTGCACGCCTGTCCAAGATCATGCGATGTTTTGCCTCTTCTCTCTTACCTTACTCCTTTAGAGTGATTATTTTCAAAGTCACTGTTGTGAATTAGGGGAAATTCTTTGAGAAACAGGGTGAAGATGTATAGCGTGTATAACTGTATAACTGCCATCATTTAACTGGTTAGAAAAGCTTTAAAAAATTATGTAACCTTATAGCTGAAACTGTAGTGGAACCTGTGCCAAACACAGGCATATGTTGTTCTCTGGAGGCAGGTATGGGTGGAAGACCTTACACAGTTGGTTTGTGAAGGTTTGTCTGCCTGGGATTGGATTCATGCACTGGATGCAGCAGTAGGCAGCCACCTAAAGTATTGCAGAGGTGAGGAGAAAAAAAAAGGAATAGCTGAGAAAGCTCCAACAGGTGGTACATTTGTGCCTGTGAAGCTGTCTCTCTCCCCCAGAACAGAAAGAAGAGAGAGTGAGACAGACAGACTGGTTGTGCACACCAAACCTGCCTTTTTTTTTTGTTCTTTCTGCAAGGAAATTGTACTTTCTGTGTTAGTTCAGTATCCAGGCTTATCAACAACATAAGCAACACAGCCAGGATTATCGAGTCCTGGCCCACCTGTTCTAAGCATTTTATCATCCAGCCCATTCCAGAAACCCAGGGTGAGCCAATGAAAAGGTTAGCCAGGTTTTCTCCTTCTCCACACCTTGTTAGAAACATGGAACGGACCCTTACAATTGAATCCATTAACCCAGCACTACTAGGCCCAACACTAAACCATGACCCTATGTGCCATGTCTGTATGTCTGTTAAATAACTCAAGGGTTGGTGACTCTACCACTTTTCTGGGCAGGCTGTTCCAGTGTTTGGCAAGCCTTTCATTTATGAAATTTTTCCTAATATTCAATATAAATCTCCCATGGAGCAATTTGAGGCCTCTTGACCTATGAGTTGTTACTTGGAATAAGAGACCAAACCCCACCTGGCTACCTGGCTATACATCTTCAGCCTCCTTTCAGGTGGTTGTAGAGAGTGATAAGGTTCCCCCTGAGCTTCCTTTTCTCCAGGCTAATCACCCCCAGCTCCTTCAGCTGTTCCTAAGACTTGTGCTCCAGACCCTTCCCCAGCTCTGTTGCCCTTCTCTGGACACACTCCAGCCCCTCAGTGTCTTTCCTGAGGGGCCCAGAACTGAGCACAGGATTTGAGGTGTGGCCTCACCAGTGCTGAGTACAGGGGAACAATCCCTGCCCAGGTCCTGCTGGCCACACTATTGCTGACCCAGGCCAGGATGCCATTGGCCTTCTTGGCCACCTGGGCACAGCTGGCTCATGTTCAGCTGCTGTCAAATGGCACTCCCAGGTCCTCTTCCACCAGGCAGCTTTCCAGCCACTCTGCCCCCAGCCTGTTGTGCTCTGTGGGGTTGTTGTGAGTGACCCCAATGCAGGACCTGGCACTTGGCTCTGTTGGCCTCATACAGCTGGTCTCAGCGCATGGATCCAGCCTGTCCAGATCCTCCTGCAGAGCCTTCCTGCCCTCCAGTAGATCAACACTCCCACCCAACTTGATATTGGCCATGAATTTACTAAGAGTACACTCAATCCCTGTGTCCAGGTCATCAATAAATGTATTGGATAGGACTTCATCCAGTACTGATCCCTGGGGGACACCACTAGTGACCAGATGCCAACTGGATGCAGCACCATTCACCACCAGTCTCTGGATCTGGCTCTTCAGCTAGTTTATTATCCAGCAAAGAGTGCATCTTTCCAAAATTACCAGCTCTGTGATTTTCCCCAGCATCCAGGTCAGGCTGACAGACCTGTAGTTCCCTGGATCTTCCTTCTGGCCCTTCCTGTAGGTGGGCAGCCAATTTGCCAGCCTCCATTTGTCTGGGATCTCCCTGGTTGCCAGAACTGCTGATAACTGAAAGTGGTTCGGTGAGTTCTTCCACCAGCTCCTGCTGTGCCCTCAGGTGGATTCCATCCAGCCCCATAGACTTGTGTGTGTTGTAAGTGGTGCAGCAGGTTGATGACCATTTTCCCTTGGCTTTATTCTTCTCCCTGTCCCCATCATTCAGCTGGCAGGTGGCTCAAGTGCCTGGATACTTAAACAGCTGAGAATCCCTTCTAACTTCAAGTCCAGGTTTACAGGTTTACCCATGAAAAGAAGTAACATCTTGTAACAACACAAATTTCTATCTGTATTGGCTGTTTTACAGTTTGTTGCAGCCTGAACATGTGCACAAAGAAAACCAGCTCCTATTGAGACAGCTGGGTTCAAAGCATGATAGACATTCACTGCATAAGAATTACATCTAGATGTGCACAAACTTCTCTGAAGCTAGCAGTGCTTGTCTTATCTTCCTTCCTTATTTATCAGATTTACCACAAGAATTTTATCTTAAGGGGAAAAAAAGTGTTATAGTTCTCTATCTAATCCTACGGTCAGGGTGGGTTTTTTTCCCTTCTGATTTAGGAATTGAAAGGAATCCTTAAGTAAAATTTATCTCCTAAATAAAAATATACCAAATTTTAGGTGCATTATTGACCTTTTATGTTAGTGAATTGCATCATTTCATTAGTGTTTATTTGCAATGAAAGTCAAAGCCTGCCTGGAACTGAAGAGTAAAACAAATGCATTTCATATTGAATGTTATGTATATCACGACATACAGATGGTTTTGATCCATTTCCCTTTTGCACTCTCATTCAGTCTTTGTTTTTTATATTACTTTGTCCAAAAGAATTTCTTTTAATAACTTTCCGTACTTGGTTAGCCTTTGTAGAAAAATTAATTTTTCCTTTTGTAAAGGTAGATCTTCATGAGCTGAATGTTTGTTCAGGCTTACAGGAAAGATTTTTTTCTTTGAAACCTAAATGTAAGGCAGCTTCCTCTTCTTTTTTGACTTGAGAAAAACAACTGATCTTTTCAAAACATTTTCTGTTTGGTGCTCTGGTTGTGTCATTTTTTTTTGCTATATACACCATGTACTGCAGCTTCTAAAGACTAACGCGTTGACGTGTGGTTTTAGTGGCTGTAGGGCACATAGTATTAATCTAGGAACAGCACTATCATTATCTTAATTAAAGCAAGGGTATTGTGTCAGCCAGAAGGTACAGAGAGACACCGAAGTTGTAAAATCTTGTTGAAGAACTGCATTGTGCTGGGACTTGGAGGTCTTGATCCTGTTTCGAGACTTAGTGATGGTGCCTGAGTAGGTATTAATCTCTCCACCTCCTTGTTTCTTCATTTCACGCCCCTGTCCTTCATCAGTCCTATTTGGTTTGAAACTTCTCTGAGGGGGACATCACCTGTTATTGTGTGTTTTGCACAGTGCTCAAAATACTGGTCTTGCAATGCCACTGTAATACAAATGATCCTACAATGTTAGAGGAAGATGGTAAGGCTTCCATGGTGTCCACATAGCTTTTAGTTGTGACTGTATACAGAGGAAACCCTTTGAAACCACATTTAGTGGAAGCTAAATTCTGAGCTATGACCTGGTTTCTTTAAACATTCAGGTTTTGTCATTATTTTGAAGCCTTCAGTATCTGATGCTAAAAATACACTGTGCTGAGCTTCCCACGTGTAGGTAGTTATATAAATCTTGCCATAAATAATACTTGTTCACTCGATCATTATAGAAATGTCTCGACATTCAGTTCATAAGGGATTTGCTCAGAGCAAACCAAAATTGAGTAGAAAAACACAGATTAGAATGAGAATTCCTAGACCTATTTAGATCCTGCTTTTATAGTAGCATTTCAATCATTTCATAGCCTAGTTTGTAATTTTTCCAATATCTAGACAAAGCTGAAGAGCACTAAGGAGAATCTTCCTTAATTCTTCACAGTCAGCTGTGAAATGTGAAGGGCTGGTACTGCACCTTTACAGTTGCACATCTTGAAAAGGTTTAAGTTAAATATCTTAATAGTCTGACATTGTTATATGAGTAGAAGCGTAGAGTGGAATGCTGGATTTCACAGACATTTTTTAGAAACGTTTGAGACTATAAAACTAAAACACTGAGTAGGATGCAAGTCCTGGTTGTTGATAGTTATTGGAAGAAAGTGTATTTTATAAATAGGAGGGGAAAAAGCATAGATGAACTGATGGTATACAAGGCAGCATTCTTCAGCCTGGCAAGCAAAGTCCAAATGGATTTGAACTTAAAAAAAAGAAAGACCTTACAGGAGTCTTTCAGTATGTAAAGGGGGCTTCCAAGAAGGCTGGAGATGGACTTTTCACAAGGGCATGTAGTGATAGGATAAGAATGGCCTTAAGCTGAGGGAGGGCAGGTTTTGATTAGATAATAGGAAGAAACTTCACTGTGAGGGTGGTGAGGCACTGGAACAGGCTGTCCAGAGAGTTTGTGGTCTCCTTATCCTTGGAAGTATTCAAGACCAGGCTGGATGGGGCTCTGAGTAACCTGGTGTAGTGGAAGGCATCCCTGCCCATGACAGGGGCACTGGAACCAGATGATGGTCCCCTCCAACCTAAAGCATTCTATGATTCCATGAAAAAAGATTGGTGCTGGAGGGGGGTGATTCAGACAGGTGGCAGTTACGAAAAGCAACTCCTAGCATATCACATATAACTTGCAGGTAGTAGTATAGCAAAGCAGAGATCAAAATATTAGTGAAGGTGCAAGCTTGTACTAAACTGAAGTGAAATCTGAGATGGGAGCGAGTGGTGCAGTTGAGCTCTGAAAGAGTGTAAATAGCAAGTATATGTCAGAAATTCTTACTGGAAGCTCAGGATTGATTTAATTAGGAAGAAAATGTTTTGACTTAATTCTCAGAAATGAGCAATCCCTACTTGCATGAATCCCAGTTTTGCCTTAGGTTCTTGTCAAGTGATGGATGTCATCGGTGCCCAGCCTATCAGTCCCCTCAGCCCCATCCATCACCTTCATGCCTTCTAGTTTATTCCTGCACATCCTGCTTCAGGTTGAAAAATGACATAAAATCATTGCACTAGGAACTGCAGTGAAATTTGTTCCTGCAAAGAAACAAAATTGCAGTTTGTTAGACCTATTAGGAACAGCCAAACTCTGTAGAACCTAATTCAGACCTCAAAATAAACCTTGAAAGTGAAGAAAATTACAGTGTACAGAACAGCAAGGCAGAATGCTCAGACAGCTCTGGGGGAGAGAGATCTGTCTCCCATGAAGAGTGGATCGGTTTTGGTGCCCAGCTCCTTCTGTCCATGGAAAGGCCAGCCTGCCTGCTCCCCAGGAGCCCTGCAAGGCCTTTGTTATGCTAGAGCCCTGGGGTGGGAAGGAACATGGAGAGATTTTAAGCAGCAGGTGGACTGTAGTGTTCACTTTAAAAGTATGTCATTTTTTTTGTGGGTCCCTGATCTCATTTCTCTGCATGAAGTGAGAATTGTGCTTAGCTCTGCTTTGAGTTACCCCTGTTGTGGATGCAGTAGGGGTAATTTGTTGTGTTGCAAGTGGAAGATGAATGGAATTACTCAGGTCATCCTGGTTTACCTCCAGCAGTTCTCATCCAGCTGCTTTGATTCTAACTAACATTTGTGGGTCAGATCTGTGAGTTTACTGCCTTTTGATGTAGAATATTGTTGCAAAAGAATTTCAGTTTTCTGACCTTTTGTTGTTCTCTCATTTCTCTGCCTCCCTTTTTTCATTCTGGCTACATGATCTGTGAATGTAAGATAGAGCAGGGATCTTTTCCAGGAGGACCCTCATCTGTTTCCATTAAAAAGCAGACAGGGAACATGACTGAGAGAAGGTAGATTGAGAAGAATAGGAAATTGAAGCAGTGTAGTGGGATTGCATTAATAACCATGAGAATAAATTACACTGTTTTTGAAAAGGATACTGCAAAAGAAGTCAGTAATTAATATTTAGGGCGTTTGGGGTTTTTTTTGTGGGGCTATTTAAAACTTATTCTACAGAGTATTTGCTATAACTTAATGCAAGTTATTACAAAATAGTGAAAGAACAGATATTCAAACATGAGAATTTTCCTGCCAGGACATGACAGGAAGCAGTTAGACCTTTAGGAGAATAAACAGTGAAAAAGATTTTTTTAAAAAATCTGCTTTCTCTATCCATATTAAATAACATGCTAAAAGAGGATACCAAGAGCAGATGAAGCAGTTTGTGATTGTTTATCTTCAGTTCCAGGTGACATCAGTGCTAGAAGCAGCTCTTCTCATACTGCAGCTCTCTTCTCACCTAGTGAGAAAAAAAATATGATTAGAAAACATCTGCTCTAGTTCAATGCGTGCAAGCATCAAAACAAGGTTATTTGCAAGAGAACCTAAGGCCACTTAACTCTAGGTTTTACACATGTACAAGACTAGAGCATGAATTCCACTGGAGAGTGCTTATTCTTAGGAAAAACACAAAATGTTCCAATATATGAATGCAGTTGCCTTATCCACATGCTAAATCTGGGTGTGGAGCTTGACAGGTACTGTTTGTCTTATAAGCATCTGGAAATGTGTGCTCAGTTTTCCCTTCCCATTTTATTAACTCTTAGTGACTCCAGGGCCCCCATGGGGGAGGATTTCTGACCTGCTCAGTATCTGCCAGCTTAAAAAGCATTGTGAGCATTATAGCACAAGCTTTGATGGACTGATAGTGTTTAATAAAATTTTGAGGGTTAGTTTTAATCTGTCTTAACAGAAAGTAACTGGAATGTACCTGAGTTGAAGTACCTAACCACAGATTTGTGTGTTCAGGTCGTCTGGGGTAAGACTGTTATCAGAGTAAATACACAACATGCATGTGTCCTTCCATATCAGCAGGAGATCTGCACTTACTCAGTAGCACTGTATTATGCCTGGTCTAATGCCCAGGCTTTTGATTTTTAGTAATTCAGACAGGGATGTTTTTCTCACCATTGCAGAATACTTCTGACAAGCAAGAACAATGAAAAGAGGTAATATTTAGGCTTCAGACCCCAATGTCTCCAAAAGTAGCCAGAACCTAAAGCAGTAATTTTTATCCCTCTCCTCATCTGTCAACATCTCAAAAATTGCAGTGTCCTATTCTTTTCTCCCTAGAGCCCTTCACTATTCAATTTACCTCAAGTGAAGTAAAAATCTCAAGTGTTTTATATGACGTAAATGGTCCAAGAGATCTGGTGGGACCCCTGGCTACCTATTTTCCTCCATCTTCTGTTTTCTTAGTCTTAAATTAAGGCCAGTGTCAGTGCTGGGCTTTTGTTGACTGAAGAGAGGTTATGGAAATTCAGTACAGGTAGTCATTCAAGTAATATAAAACACATTTAATAAGAAGAGCCACAGTGACTGAGTGTGAAGAAATTTGTACAATGAACCACTTTTCTTACACTCACTGTCCACCTTAACTCACCCTCCTCTTTTCTGCTTCACCAGCTAATGTCTAAAAGTAGTTGTGGGCTTTCAAGTTTGATCAGATTGTAAGGAGCAGCCTCTTGGAAGAAGGGATCAGAGAAAGATTAGCACTGCTGTGAGCTTGGTGTTTACTATTTCAGTAGTGCGATTTAACTTTCTCCTTTATACTGATTGTCATAAGGGTTAAATAAATGTCATGGCTTTTAAACACAGTACAGAAGAGTGACACTGCTTTGTAGTTTGAAACAAAACATGTCTTTAGGGCTGGGCAGCATATCCAGAGTTGAGATATCGTGGTAATTAAAATTAATGATAATTTAATGTAGTGATCCTTATCCTGTAGGAAGATTTGTTTGCTCAAAATGAAGTATTACATATGCTAAAGTCAGAGTTTGATGTAGGGGAGTAAAAGTCCATGGGCTGGCAATATGACACCGAATGGAGCTCAAATAAACCAGACTGTATATTTGTGTTTTAATTAACTTAATAGATGTGTCTGTGAAGGGCTGCAGCTAAACTTTGGTAGACTGAGTTGACCAGAGAACTGCTGTTTCTAAAATAGGATTTATTTGTTATTTTTTCTATTACATTTACCATTTGAGACATCTCCAGCTGATGGCTGGATAAGATTAATATTAGGACAAGTCTGCCATTTGTCACAGGGCTTCCTGAAGTGTCTTTTGCCAGTACTGACCTTTATGGTACATAATGATGATGTCCTTATTGAAGGCGTTTTCTTAATGGGAAAATGCCCATCAACCAAATTCTCACCATCATCCTGTGAACGACTCACCTGAGAACCTCTGATGTAATTACTGCTTCAAGTGCTATTACCAAGATTAGAGACATCTGTTTGCTCTGATTTTTGGTCTCACAGTTCCCTGAAATACCGTGCTTGGCTGCAGGCAGCAAAGCCTAAAGCAGCAGTAGTTGCCTCTGCTCACTGTGCAGAGCGTGCTTGTGTTGCTTTGCAGGGAACAGGTTATTTCTGTGTCACACTTGTATCTAGCCACGGGCATTGCATCCTGCAGGAGAAACATACTTTTCTTCCATACTTTATCTTTTTCCAGTAATGGGGTAGCCCTCACTGGCAAGTATGTGCTAGCTCAGAATCACAGCAGCCTCTGAATTTACTCCTTTTTAGGGTAAAAGGAAGAAGATGGGCTGTGGAAGGGCGCTACTCAGATCTGATTCCTTTCATGCTGCAGGGACTAGGGATGCCTGTGTAATCAGCTGAACACATCTCTTCTGGGAGGGGGGAGAGTGAATCTTGTATGGAGTTTTCTGGATTCAAAACCAGCATCTGAGCATCTTTCTTAACTCTTCGAGCTGAGCCCCACACCAGACACATCTACTGCTACAAAGCAAATACAAAAGCCCCGACCTAATCCACCTACAAAATCTGATTCTTGATTTAAAGTTAACCTAAAGTTAAAGCTTATTTCCAGCTATATGTTATTGTCTATATTCTCAATCTGAGAATGAACAGAACATGTAAAATATGGCATTTTACAGTTTAAATTAGGTAAGTGTTTTTGGTAGGGGCAAGGGTGTATGTGGTGTATTTGGGTGGGGATGGCATTAAGCAAGCTGATTCCCTGCAGGCATCTCACTTGAATATTGCGCCCTACCTACCTGCATGCGAGTCTTTACAAATTCACATCTAGATGCAATTGTGGATGAAAGTCAGAGTCTGACCAGCACTACCAAATTCTGAGTTGGGCCTGCAGTGGTTTTGTTGGAGCAAGACTCTCCTCCCTCCTTCTGAACACAAGACTGGGAGGATTTACAACCTGACTTAGCTGCATAGATATTACATAATATCTCTTTGATGATGGCCTCTGATTAGTTTTCTAAGTCACACAAAAGGAATGTGTTATGTTTAATGCTCTGTAACTGCATAAGCGCATTTTACCAGCTTCATTATAACTGCTGAAGTACATTCCCTTCTGATCTAAGACAATATAAATTAAGAGCTATTTTTAAATTAATTAATATTCTTTTTAGAGCAGTTTCTAGTTCTTAATAACTAGATTTTTTGTTTTAGGGCGCTTTAATATGAGAGGTAGGGACTTTGTGTAGGAGACTGTGTTCAAAATCTGACCTGCATCTACAAGCACAGTATTCTCTTGCATTTCACAGACCTCTTCCAACCAAGTATCTAATTTCGTTTCAGGAAGTGGCTGTTTTAACCTCACAAAGACTGCATAATAACCTGGTATATTGAAATACAACCTAAATAGTCTAAAGCCCCAAAGCAAGCTTACAGAAGTATGGTTTTTGGTTTTTCTCCAAATCTTCCACATTGAATACAGAATTGTTTGATTGCCTGTGCTGTAAAGAATCTCTACTCTAGACTCAGCACAAGTCTTTGCAGGCAAAAGTCTAAGATTTTTTGACGGAAAGTTGCACTGTGTGACTGAAATGCTTCATTATAGTGGCCAGACCCTTTCTTTTCCATCCCCAGTACAGCAGCTTCACTGGCAAAGAATTTAATCAAACTGAAATGCAGAGTTCAAAACTTCTTGAAGCAGCTGAGAGGGGAGGGAGCACAATGGAGGCCTGTGTGAATCGGGAGCAGCATGCTGATGATGAATGGGAACAGCAATGTGTTGTTTCTTCTGGTAAATATGAAAGTAGTAGGTGGTAAGCTTGAAAAAAAACCCCCAACATTTTCACTATCCTACACGGCATAGTTAAACAAGGAAATTCAGTGCCACAGAGTGCTGTGAATGCTAATTTGTGTGCGTTCAAAAAAGCAACTAGATTCATGTCAGAAAAACCTGTTGAGAGAAGATAAACCCTTTACTTTCCTGAAGAAGTCCCTAAAGGGCTGCTGCAAGGGGCTATGACAGGGACAACGTCCTTATAAGCTTTTGTGGTTTTATACTCTTTGCTGGACACCTGCCACTAGCCTTTCTCTCTGCTGATTTGTGCCATTATGATCTGGCATTGTCCTGATACTGGAAAAAAGTCTCCTTCAGTAAAGGATGCTGAAGATCTCCTTGGCAAAGACCAAAAGAAAAGGGAGGGGAGGAACCTAAGGGAAAAATAAAATACAGAGAAACAAAGTGAATGCTAGGAACAGTTTTCCTGGGAGAGTGTGAACACGTACCCCATCACTACAAGTACACATCTGAGCTGCCATTTTTTGGAAACACCACAGGGCTCCACTGACCTGGTAATGCAAAGGATTAGTCTTATCCTGGGGAACAAAAACACCTTCCTGATCCTGGTTGGATGAATCTTTTTGGTCTCTTAGAAAGACTAGCAAACCTAAAGCTGGTTTGTTTGATATGATGTTTAAGTCCTGTCCCCTGTTGTTCCCTCTATTGGTCATATTGCAGTCAGACAGGTGTTCAAGTAAAAAGACAGCTGACATTTTTCCAGGCTTCTCTGATGAGAAGCTGGAATAAAATACATGTGAAATTACTTTTAAAATGTTAGTACTGGTGCCTGCAGGTTGTACCTGCTGGATGAGGTGGGATGCTGCCTGTGGGGATCCCACATTGTGCTGAGGAGCAACTTTGGAGAGTCTTGGGCTGTGTCCTCCTGAAAAAGTGGTCTGAACTTTGGCTGACTGCAGTTTAACGCTGGATTTTGGCAGCTCTGTGTAAGGCAGAACATAATGATTAGGCTCATGCTGCAGAATATAAGTGCTTTTGAAAAGGGATGCAAAGGTTAAAAATGAAATTAAATTAAAATCCTTGGGTATTTTTTGAGAGAAGCTGAAGTAAAATGAGTAGAGGAACTTGCGGAAGTGATCATGAACTGTAATAAATGAAAATCCTTTAGAAATCTAAAGTCACTTCTTAGAAAGATACATGATTAAATGTGGTCTCTGGGATTTCCTGCTTAGCAGGATAAACAGAAAGGGAAGAGGAAAGATTGGTAATTTCATTCATACCTAACTCAAATTCTTGCTAATGAAGAACCGATAATTTCCCAGCTGGCAACTACGTGTTTGAAATGCTTCATTTTTCACTGTGCTACATGAACATCTGTCCTGCTATTTGCCTTTTATACAGAAAATTAATTTCTTCTTGTCTGAGATAAGCTTGCAAAATATTTATGGGGAAAAGCTATGAAAGTATATCAGTATTAGGGAAAAAAACCATGAATGTATTGGTTCGTTGGCAGGGATATGTTTATAGAATATTCTCTTACTCGAGCAGACTTAAGAAACAGGCATTGAAGACAGGGTATTTATTTCAATCACCAACAACTATTGCCAAAATGAACATAATTACTGTTTCATGGTATACAGGGCAGGGGTCATCCTGCAGATTTGAAAGCAAATTCAAATAAGCATCTAGCTCAGCCTCATGGTGAAGAATATGAGCTGAATGAAGTGCATAGTGTAGAAGAGTTACAGTTTCAGAAGATGCTGAGATATCAGCTCTGTGCCCTGAGCATGCCTGGCTCAGACATGTCTTCTGCTTTGTTTCAGCCAGCAGAGGCTGTGGCAGTGCCATCCTCCTTGGGTTCTCACTATATTTGCCTTCCATGGCCACGAAGTTGAATGCACCTAGGAAGAAGGCCTACCTCTGCTTTCCCTTACAGTAGGATTAAGCTTCCAGCTCCTCCAGCAAGGTGGTTGTATTGGTTTCCCACTGGTTGTTCCAGTGGCACATCCACATGCTAATTGCTGTACTGTCATGGCTTGCTTATGACTGAATAAGTGTGAATGTCACAAGCATTCTGTTGGGCCCTGAACTGCAGGAAGGTGCTTGCCTTCTTCACCAGCCTCCCCCTAGAAAAATGCAGGTGAATGATCAGGGTTTGTTGGGAAAGAAAGGGCATTTCTGGTTCTATGGTTTCCTCATTGGTCAGTCTTGGAATGATACCTTCCATGAATCTGCTGGAGTGTAAAGCCCATGTCCTTGTGCCCTGAACAGGGCTATCAGAAGGAAATGGAGGAGTTTGGTTCTACAAGGGTGCATTTAGTTAGAGCAGCCCCTAAAGTCCGTAGTGACAGTATTAAGTGTCGTGAACCGAAGTCATGTCCTCAATATCTCATTTAGAAGGAGCAGCAAGCTGTGAGTTCAGCGGGGTATGAGTTCTGTTAGACTTTGTTTCCTCTCTGTTCACAACTGCCTGTTCCTGCCTGGAAGCCTGAATTGTTGCTCTCAGGTGAACAGAGTAGACAGGATGCCTCCCTCTTCTGTGTATTTGTATGAAAGTGGTCTGCAAAATCAAGTAGCGGTAGTGACATATTTTTGCATGAGCGAGGTAGGCTTACTGCCATGTGCTCTTTGCTGCTATCCTGTCATGTTGGATGTGGCTCCCTGGCACTTTCAAAAGCTGTGATAGCCTAACCACTGTCAGGGTCACAGCCATCCCTTCACAGCATTATGCAAGGCACGGTCATCTTTTTTCACAAGGAACTTGGCATGTTCTCTGCTTCCCCTTTTAGTAAAGCACCAAATCTCCCAATGGTTTCCTGCTTTTGTGCTCTGCTGTATGCTGTGCAGACAATTCCTAAGGAACCTAAGGAGACTATAATTAGACACTTGATGGAGAAGCTTGAAATGTTGATGTTACATGCCTGAAAACTGGAAAATATTGACACCTGCTGTGATTTTCTAGTTCTGAACACACTTAGGTTTTTCTCCATTTTTTCAGTTATACAGTATAACTGATACTTGCAACGTCTCTTCCTGTGGAGACGTTGCAAGGAGCCCTGAGGGCATTTCCTCCTCTTGTTCTGCTAAAACTAAGGGTTTTCAAGGACAAGCATGTTGTAAGGCTGAGCCGTGGTACATTCCTGACTGTTTTCAGGTCCTATGTAGCCTCTGACTCCTGGTGCAATTTTGGAGACAAAATGTCACCCCTGCTCTTGGAGTGAGAATCCCCTTCTTTAACTGACAGCATATTGTATTTTGGCACAGGATGAATGTGTTTCTGGAATTGCCTGTACAAGTCTCCTCTGTCTCACTACAGCATTTGGCTGCTGCAGACAGTACATAGATGTGACTAATAGTCAGACTTACTGGAACAAAACAAATGCTGGTACTGCCTGGGTTGGTGTCCCGGTAGGGCGCTAACATGTCCTTGTTTGGCAAAACAGAGCATTCCTTCCTGAGTGCTTTCCCCTTCTTGCTGAGCTGAACTCAGCAACACTGAGAAATAACAGCATCCTCCTCCACAGTCATCTCAGGGAGAAGCTGCTGAGGTCAGGTTTTGAAGGCTGTTCCCCAAGAGACCAAAGGTACATCATTCCACCATTTTAACACAAGTGTTGAATTTTACAGCACCTTGTCTGCAGTGGCCTAATGTCTTCTGTTGCCCTTTTCTCTGGTAATGTGAGTAAATTATCCAGAAAAGATGTATGTGCACTGCTTTGCTGCCTAATACATGGTACTCAGAATTTTTCTAACAAATGGTGCCAGTGCTGGCCTCAGGGAAGAGGAAAGAAAGTTGCAATGTTCTTGTCAGGGCACATTCGTCGTCTCAGAAGTCCTCTGCATAATTTCATGTTGTCCAAATGTGAGTTCAAGTCAGGAAGAACAGCCTCTCCACCCCAGAGAACTGATGTGTTTGTACAGCCTGTGTCCTGCTTGTTTCTGAGGTGCTTTGAGCCCTGATGTAGAGATCCTTGTGTTTGAGAGGCCCTATAGAAATGAGCACACTTGGACACCTGCACGGTGCTGGTGGCACAGCTTACACTTACCTAAAATCATCCATGGGCACAAGGACCAAAATAAGCAATCACTAATCATCACAGCAATACAAGAGCACAAAGTTGAAACCCAGCAAATGGTCAGGGATGTGAGCTTCCAGACACGAGGAAATCTCATATCAAGCTTCAGCTATGTGTCTGTGTTATGTATCTTTGCAAATCCTAATGCTATTTGGGATCACATTCTACATTCTTGGAATAAACTAAAATGCTTATACTCTCTGTGATGTTCATAGCTTTTATAAACTTTTCCACTGCACTTTTTTACTTCAATATTTTTGCATCTTTGTTACCTTTCTCTTTATTTAAATGCTTCAACAAACATTGTTCAGCTGTTGCATTGCAAGTGGCTGGTGATTCATAGCAAACCCAGAACTTGGTTCAGATGGAGTCCTAACCAGGAACTTGGTTAAGTTCTTGGTTCAGATGGAGTCAGGCACAGAAGATGAGGTTTTCCACCCCTGCCCACAGGCTGTCTCTTGATGAGCCCTTCTAGGGTTTTGTCTCTTGCTTTCACTGCTGTAAAATGGATCAGTGATGAGTGCTGCCTTTGTAAAAAGGGAAAGATCTCCAAACAAGGAGTGCTGTGTGAGAACATGAGGCAATTGCAGGTATGTCCTGAGTGAGCCTACCACCAAAACCCACTGTTGCTTTGGTCAGTTCACTGAGGGTCTGCTTCAGCTTCCCTGGCAGTAAAATGAAACTGCTATTGGATAGTGCAGGAGTGAAGGAAGAATCTTTGATGCATATGGAACTTCGTGTATTTCAAGAGGTTTATATAAATAAAATGTACGTCAATGATAGTAGCATGGATTTTTTATAGGCTTTTTCATCTGCATTTAGCTAGTTGAAAAGTCTAACCTTAGCGTATATGCTGTGTTTTATTTTTTTTTAATCTTTGCAAATACAAGCTAATTATTTTCATCTAGTAAGGAGCAGATTAGTAGAGTTTTGATGCAAAGATATGACCACATGTCTCAGAAATCTACTAATTGCCCTTGAAGTATTTAGCTTTCCCAGACCCACAGGTATGTTCCTCATTTTGAAAGTGCTCTGTCTCTCAATGTCTTCTGTTGCCCTGACTTTGTTACAGCATTTTCAGTCTGTCAAAAAGAAAATGAGTACCCAGATTCCCAAAGCCTGGAAAAAGGTCATTAAATAGATCAGACAAAAGGAAATAGCATGTCTACTAAATCAGAGATGTTTTATACAAACCATGATGGGTCATGCTGAGAGCTGTCTAACTTGTTGAGCTTAGCAGTGTTTCTCTTCTTGAAAATTAGCCAAGAATTTAGCTCTTTCCATAACTTTCTAATCCACCTACAGAGCAGAGTTCGGATACTACAACTGGTATGGTATGAATCCAGCATTTTTCTGACTGGGTAGTCTGTAAAACTTCTTTGATTACAACATGATTAAGAATAGAGTTTAGCCTGTGATTTTACTTATCCTGTTAAATTCTTTTGTGCAGGACAAAACAACAAACCATCATATTGTAGAGCATAGGATTTTGACATATCTTTGCAGCATTGACAACCACCAAAAAGTGGGCTGGAAAACAGCAGGTACAAATCAAGTTTTTGCAACTATTAACTTCTCAAAGAAGTGCATTTTCTGAAGACACAGGATGTTCCTTTTCCTTTGAGAAAGATCTGTTGAATTCTGGGAATTGACCCTGAACACGTGGGGAACTTTGCTCTTCACTGATCTCATAGATACTCTCAGCCACAAATTATGGTGTTGTTTTTTACACAGATGTGTCTGTGTGGCTCAAGGCATCTTCTGTCTCTGAGTCACTGTCGTGTGTCCTGTCACTGGCTGTTGTGAAAGGGAAAATCCTTGTTTTACCAGCTTATAGGGCTCACAGCTGTTGGACAGCTAAGGGGTGGATATGATATAGTCTGACCTTCTAGGAGTCGGCATCCCCTGTATTTCTTGGTATAGGTGCACCACATCTAGGGAACTGGGGACAGTTGACCAGAATTTTGAAGAGGTTCCTACACAGCTGCTTGCACTCACACAGCTCCTGTTCTCTAAATGATCCAGTCTGTGGCTCTGCTATACCTCAGTTTACTTCAATCCATCCATGATATTTGAGGCTTCTTCCTCTTGAGGTATTACTTGGCTTTTTCATATATACTTCACTGAGAAAACTAATAAATGTGGCACATTTCTTTACAACTTTAATTTGTTAGATCGGTTAATGAGGAGAGATGTAAAATGGATCCAGACACCAGGGGAAAGGAAAAAACTGTACAAGCTTGAGTTTTGGCAAAGGGGACTTGAGGAAGGACCTGGTTTTAGAAAAGGAGTTTATCCATGAGGAAGCTTGTGATGAGATGGGAGTGTGTAGGTGCAAATGGGAAGGTCAGGGATGGTGGCACGGTTGAGTTAGAAGAGGAGGTGGGACCCAGTGGTGGACAAATGGCAACGAGCAGTGTGCTAGAAGACTTGTGGGCTGTCCTCTAACTAAAGGACCCCCCAGGATGAGAAGGCCTAGACAGTGAATGTTTTGCTGTATTTGTCAAAGTGGGGGGATGAAGAAGAGAGAAGTGGAGACATGGTCGTTATATGTAGAAAGCACATAAAATTGTAGAATGCTTTAACTTTTACGGAAAGCACCTCCCACACGCCTTAAATCCTGACTAATTGGAGATAGCTGTTAAATCAAGTCTTAAATAACTAAACCAGTGGGGGGAAAAAAGTATACCCCAGTACAACTGGTCCTTATGTCAGCAGATGGGAGCTGCTTGCAGAGACAGGTACAACTCCTCCAGCCCAGTGCAGTACAAAGAGATAAACTGAAAAAATATTCCCCTCACTCCATGAGGAGAACTCCATACTAGGTAGTTAGGGGAGAGCAGGAGGTGTAATCCAGGGCTCATAATTTGTTACAAGCATAAGATTCAGGAAGCAGCAGCAAGCCTGTGCTGAGGAGCCCAAGACAAAACCAGAAACACACCTACAGTCAGGTGGTTCAGGGCAATATTTGCACTCCATTTAAAACGAGTAAAATTACACTAGAAAGTTTATTTGGGAGCTGATGTTTGCCAAAGTGGACAATATGATTCAGGATTTGTCCTGGCCAGTGTTGCTATATAAACTAAGGAAACTTTTTAAAGGGCATGTAGTGATAGGACAAGGGGAAATGGCTTCGAACTGAAAGAAAGTAAGTTTAGATTAGATATTAGGAAGAAATTCTTCACTGTGAGGGTGATGAAGCACTGGAACGGGTTGCCCAGAGAAGTTATGGAATGCCCCCTCTCTGGAAGTGTTCAAAGCCAGGTTGGATGGGGCTTTGAGCAACCTGGTCTAGTGGAAGGTGTCCATGCCTGTGGCAGGGCAATTGAAACAAGATGATCTTTAAGACCCCTTCCAACCCTAGTCGTTCTGTGATGCTATGAAATCAGCCACAAGTTCTCTGTCTTTTCTGGACTTTCTTGCTGGGTGTTTCTGCATGTGGACATCTCCTCCACCCTTGCTGGTATACTTGTCAGTAGCAAGTTCATGAATCAGGAGTCAGTGTAGTAACTGAAGCAGAAAAGGATAGGTATTTCTTTGTGTATTCAGACTATACAGGTCAGCATTGTTCCCTGCAAGACAGGAATGCACATTTCAGAAAAACAGGAAGATTACTTTGCAGCAACAGTTCTTGTGAAGGTAATTGTCTGGCAGGAAAGGGCAGGTCATTGCACTTCACACTATCTAGCTAGCATTTACATGTGTATGCAGTACCAGGAGTTTACAAACAGTGGGTAGAGATAGATATGTCCAGAAGTTACTAGTTTTAAACTGCTGAATGTATGAGGTAAAATCACTGGTCAAATGTGCCTGTGTCCATTGGCTTTGCTGGTACACAGACAGCTTCCAGAAACAAGTTGGCTGGAGCCATGTGAGATGTATTCCCTCTTCTGTCACGATTATTCACTGGCATACAGCTTTTGGGAGCTCATGGCCGGTCTCAGGAGGCTCCTTGTTACTGCCATGTGTGCTGGCACATCAGTCAAGGACTCCATTCTGGTGGAGCTGTCTTTCCTCCTTCTGCCTTTTTATTGCCATGTCCCTCCTGCCCAGGTGTTATTGAAGGAGATCAAGTGCTGGACTTGCTGCTTTGAAGCACTGAGGTTTTCATGGAATAAGTGGCTTCTGGCTGCTGCTAGCTGCTTGACATGCCCATTGTCAAACCCAGGACACAGGCATTGATTGCACCAAAGATGTGGCCAAAGACCTAGTCTTACAGTGCCAGAGAAAACAGAAATAGAAAACACTTTGTCCTGGATTCTGCTGGAAGTCTGGCATCTTAGCAGATAACATCCACAGAAATACCAAGCTTGGGCACATGCCCCTTCTAATTCAGCGGCCATTACCTCTTCTCCATGATGCCAGAGAGAATCACACAACACAGCATTTTCTCCTGGCAGCCTGTCAGCAGCGTGGCAATAGTGTCAGCTTCCTACACCAACACGGGTTTCAGGATAGTAGGTAAGGACTGCAGGTCTTTGCCTCCCAGTAGTTTCTCACAGGTATTGCAAAGTGTTTTGATGAGTGTTGGGATCTGGTGTGGGAAAGCTGTTCCATGGGATATCTACCCAGAGTGCTTTTTCAGTTGTTTATGAAAAGAGATCACAGAATATGCTGAGTTGGAAGGGACCCATAAGGATCATTGAGCCCAACTCAATGGCACAGCACAATCCCCAAGAGTCACACTACATGCTTGAGAGCATTGTCCAAACACTTCTTGAATTCTCTTAGGCTTGGTGCTGTGACCACTTCCCTGGGGAGCCTGTTCCGATGCTCAGCCACACTGGGTGGAAACCTTTTTCTAATATCCAGCCTAAATCTCCCCTGACACAACTTTAGTCCATTCCCTCAGTCCTGTCACTGGTCACAAGAGCAGAGATCAGTGTCTGCTCCTCCTCTTCCCCTCACAGGAAGCTGTAACTGCAGTGGGGTCTCCCCTCAGTCTCCTCCAGGCTGAACAGACCAAGTGCCCTCAGTCTCTTCACACAGCTTCCCCTCAAGGCCCTTCACCATCTTCATGGCCCTCCTTTGGACACTCTCTAATAGCTTAATATTTACGGGGCTGTCTGAAAACTTTTTAGCAACAGAAACTAATCCAATGTAAACAACATTGTGTGTGTGCATTCCTTTGCTGTAGTTATACTAACATAATTAGAACAGAAAAATATACACTAACAAAGCTTTCCCATGTAGATAGGTCTTTTTCTTTCTGATGTTAAAATACTCGTAGCTTGTTTGGCTCAAGAGTTATTTTTTCTCATTGATTTGGAGTGGGCCCAATCCACCTCACTTGGGAAAAATCATCAAGTTGTATCAGTCTGCGTAGTAGGCAGCAGCCTTGGTTGGTGTGCCCAACTCCAGTTAAAATATTGCACACAAGTGCAGAGCAGGATCCTTTAAGGCCAGAGCCAGAGCTTCAGTTACAAGTGCTTCAGGATTGTCTATATGATCTTCAGTTGAAAATCCAAAATGTTTCTGAATAAAAGAAACCTGTTCATTTGAGTTTGTTCCTTCCATAACACAAAGTGCAAGCCCTGAATGGTGAGCAGTGTAGAAGGTAAAAGTCCCACATGCATTAGAGAAGTTTGCTAACCTGTGCAAGGACAGTGTTAGAGCAGGGCAGTAGCTTCTTGTTTCCCCTGTTACATACAAACTTAGGAGCATGATCACGGGCTTGTGTTGTTGAGTTGATGGTTAAGTCTCTGCTTAGCTATCTGCAAACAGTTCCTTCCACTGTTGTTATTGAAATGCCACATGCTTACATTTCACCCATGGCTCAGGAGGAAGTGCATTGCAGTTGTATAGTTCTGCTCTGAGTGGCTGCTTTACGTAAAGGAACTCAAATGAAATCAGTGGTCACCAAATCTCTGGCAAGTGTTTGACCTCACAGCACAGAGATGACCTCCCAACACAGGTGATAGGAGGTGCCCAGCCACAGGGCTGGCTGTCAGCCCTGCTCAGCTGTGCAGTGGCAGTGATGTGCCTCTCCTGTTGCTCAGTGTTATCCCAAGATCTTGCTGTGTTTTCTAGATCTGTATGTAAGCTCTTGCACTTGCTTTGTGTTCACATACATGTGAGTTGGTAGAGTAATAAAAGACAGGTATTTATTCCCATTTCCTCTGTCATCGCTGGTATGGTTTGGAGCAGGATCCAAAGGCCACGTGCCTCTCTGGCTTGAGCTGGAGCACAGGTGCTGCAGGAGTCCTGCTAAACTATGGGGGCTTGATCTAAGCAGTGAATGACACTGTCAGAGTCCCTTCCAGTGTGTCCCTGGGATACCTCTCTACCTTGGAGGGAGTTTTGTCACTATTTTGCACTCCTTGTGGGCTGCTGCTTTGCCTCTAACACAGCATGTGTAGATTGGAAGTGGTGCTTGCTGAAAGCCTGGGACATGCATTGTATAGTATCTCCCAGGATTTATCTTCCAAAAGCTCATTAAACTGATCTTGTTAAGGGCCATCAACCCTCTTAGATTAGAGATATAAAGAGCTTCAGTGGACTCTACTCATCTGGGTACTCTAATATCTTCAAATGGACTCCGTCACAGACAAGAAAAAGCTGCCTACGTCATGTCTGTCATCAGGCCCCCTGCATGAATGCATTTTCTATTTTATTAGACGAAGTATTCTGTATAATACAAGGAAAGACTGATTCTTCAACTGAGTGGAACTAACTGGTTGAAGTGAGTAGAGTTACATACAAATAAATTCAGTAAGGAGTTCAGCATTGGGTCTTCACAGTTTACCTTAGATTCCTGGGCATGATGAGCATCTCATATGGAGAAAACTGGTGCTCTCTCTGCTGTTGGTTTCTCAGTGAATCAGGTGGTCATGAGGAACCTTGGAGCTATGTATCCATTTAAGTATGAGGTCCCTGCTGTTTGCATCGTTCACTCAAGCTCCAACACATAGTGTATGACAGTATATTTGCTTCAAATCTGGTGGTCCCTGGCCATTTTCAAGCTCTGTGGGTGTGTACAGGGAAGTGCACAGCACTGTCTGTTCCTATCCACCATCTAGGCCAGGGGGATGCAAACCGACATCCCACTGACTTCTGTCCTGGAGCTGTGTAGTTTGCAAGTAGAAGCTTAGCTTGGAATTTGTTTTGTACTAGTCTAAATAATGTCTTAGCTCAGTATTTGGGAGAGGAAGCATAAAAAATCCTGCATTTGGGCCATTATATACCTTCTGTATTTCATGGGAAAGAGTCACATTTGGACACTGGCTCTTGGTTCTGAGACTCCTTTATCATTTTACATAATGGGGTTGTCCATGTTGGTAAGAATACTAAAACTGGGGACTTTTGTCACTTGAAAATGGCAATGCTAAGTATAATTCTTGTATTCAACATACATAGGTAAGCATATGAAACAGCAGATACAAGTTACTGTTTAGAGACAGTTGAGTTGGTTTTAATCGGGGTTTAGGTATTCCCACTGAATCTGACATTTGCATTTTAATGTAGAGCAGACATGCAGAGTATATTTTGCATAGTCTGTCTTCTTAAAAAAGCCTTTGGGGTTTTGCAGATACCAATACTTTCAATGCCAGTGTTCTGAGCAGAACATCATTGGGATAAAAATGCAGAAAAGACTTCTTTGAGTTTGTCAAACAATCCCTTTCATTTTTTTCCTTGATGAGGAAAATTGCTTTCATTCTTCCTGTAACGTTGGAAACACCCCTGCCTGTAAAATGAGTCCCAAGTTTTGGTACAGCTTCAATGCTCTAAGGAAAAAATGTTACTGTTTCAACAAAAGCTGTTCTAGCAGGTTTTCTCCACCCTTCTTCATTACTTATAAGAGAGTTTTGCCTAACATTCTTATATACAAAGAGTCTAAGAAGCACCAGAAGGTTTATTTCTTTCTCCTGGACAGCTAGTTCATTTGCCTCCTTTTTCTGTGGTGAGGTGTGCTTGGTTTTTCAAATTTAACTGCAAAGCTCCCTGTCCCTTGCTTTTGCAAGGTGGTGGGTAAGCACTTTTACCTGCTGAAAAATGAGGCTATTTGATGATGAACACCCATCTCCCAGCCTTTACTCTGTCTCCTGAATGAGGTAATTAATTTTTCACCACTAAACTGTTACATGGTCGTGAGCTCACTTTAACAGGTTGTGTCAATGCCTGTGTTTCACCACAGGTCTATTTTAACTGAAGGCTTGTCTGTAGCTGTGCTCCTCTCCTCGGGTGCCTCTGAGGCTCCATCACCACAAGTGAGCAGAATGCTTGTCTGCAAAACCTGCCTCGTTCAGCCTGAGCACCCAAAGGATGACATAAATTCCTTTCTCAGGAATCAGAAAGGTTCTGCTCACTAAGGAAGGTGGGCATAAGATGAAAGTCTAGATCTAAAAAGTAAAGGAGGAACTGATACAGACCATAGCTTTGAGAAATGATTGTCTCTGAAGAGTTCATCTGGGAGAAAAAATTCCATCAGGCTGACTTTACTATGACCTTTGCCTTTATTTCTTCTTTATGGTTTATACTTTCTCTTCAGTCTAAGCTGATTTAATCATGTTCAAAATCCATAATTAGCACTCCTAAATTGCATGGAAATCACAAGTTACTGTGAATTTTTTTGAATAGGTTCGTATTTATATTTAGTGGTGAGATTTCCTCACTCACTGCCCAAATGCTTCAAATCACTACTTTTTTTAAAAAAAAAAGGCTGTTGCTCGGCAGATGTTCCATTTAACACAGATATTCAGTGTGCAGTTCCTTGTATGTCAAGCTAGGGTAAGCTTGAAATTGTGCCCTCAAAGCTGAGTCTGCTCTGCCCTCTTGTGTCTTTGGAATGTGTTGCCAAATGCTCCCCAGATACAGCTGCTTTATCCTGAGAACTGGAATTTTCCTCTCACAGACTTAAAGAGTAAGATGCAAACACATGGATATTCATATATGCGTTGATTTTTCAGTGATGAGTGTAGATCAACGTATGTTTGAACTAAATCTGTTCTGCCAATACTCCTCATGCACATGCATTTCTGAGGGGAAGGGAAAACAACTTGAGAGTATTTTTAATACAGCTCAAAAGTGCTGAAATAAACCTGATAAAGTTGTGGGGTTTATGAATAAAGTTTTTAGGTTTATGAAGTTTCAACTGAAAAGCTATCTACTAGAGGGAGGAGTGAAGAAGGGGTTCTTCCAGTTCATAGGGGCTGGGCTGCTGTGAAGTTGGGATTGGCTTAGCTTGACCGACTCCTTGATGTAGCAACCTTTGACCTTACCAAAAGTTACAGTCCAGAGCTGTAAGTGTACAGTCATTAAAGGGATTCAGAGAGAAAAACACTCTGTCATGTAGTGGTTAACAATACCTTTGAGATAAGATTTAGCTGCATGCTTAAAAAAAAAAAAACCTTGCCATCTTGTCTGTGTGGTTGGGTTTTTTGGTTGAAAATGAACTCAGTAGGCAGGGGTGAGCTGGAAGTTCGTATTTCCTCCCCTTATTGTATTAGGAGAAAAAGACATTGCCCTAGCCATGTATCCTATCTTTTCCCACAGGAGCAGAGTGCCACAAGCTGGTGGAAGCTGCACTGAACACAGTTTACTGAAAATAAGTTTATTTTTAAGGAGTCTTAAATGTTTTCAAATCATAGTGCAAACTGTTCTATTAAAGAGTGGCTTTTTTCAACAAAATAGGCAGTTTAGAGTTTGTTACCATCTGCTGTAAATCTTTCTGATAGTTTAAGGCTCTACATTTGCTCCATGGGTGTTGGATGATGAACAGCCTGAACCAGTCCTGATTTTGACATGGATGGTTTTGTGCTTATCTGAAGGGTGTTTACACCAGAGACCAGCACTTTTCAAAGCAGCTTTGTCATTTTTCTCCATAATGCATTGTGTGATGTGGAGGTTGCATACCCAGTCTTTTTAAGAATAATCCTGACAACCTTTCCAGGCACAGAGAGCAACTTTGGCACAGCTGTGCTCCATTTGGAATTGCTAAGCAGAATTAGGGGATCTAGGCGTGCCAGGTCGGTTGCACACCTGGGGGCCTCCAGGCCTCCTCTTGTGCTCCTTTGACAAACTGCATCTTCCTTCCACCTCTTTCACAAATTCACTGTACCAACTTCTTTCACCTTTCCCTTGTCCTCAGCACACCCCTCATTTGGTGCTTCATTTACCTTCTGTGCCTAAACAAAGAAGGTACTGCTAATTATGAGTATTGAGCCTGGGCAAAAGATATGACATTCTTCAGTAAACACCTTCTGGTTCCTGTTTTTTCCAGTAACACTGTAAGGATTTTGGTTGGTGGTGCCCAGACTGAAGCTTCAAACAGGTAGTTTGTTCAGCTACTGTAGTCAAAAAAATCTTTTTCCTGGAACTCCTTAAACTAGAGCCAAAAAGCCCTGCCTGGCCAAGGGGAGGTAAAGCCTTCTCCCCACGTCATAAATGGAAGCTCAGAGTTAAACTGTGTTTGGTGACTGCATCGTGGTCTTGTGGCAAGAGGTTGGTGATGCTGAGAATAAATACTCTTTTTTCCACCTGTCTGCTGCACCTCCTAATCCCTAGGCCAGGTAGTGAAGGATGGTGAACTATGAGGTAGGGAAACATCTTTAAACAATAACTCTGAAGTTTAATAGGCAGTTGTCTTCTCGCTGTTTGTATTTCTTTTCTAGACACAGTTTTTGAGCTTTCTCACATGACCAAAATTCTCTTTAAACTCCTTTTCTGAAGACAAGGAAATACAACTGGTTGATCTGTGAATGCAGTGCATTGGATCTGCAATCTATTATTTGTTTTCTTACCTGTCCAAAATCATAAGAACCAAAGAAATCCAAATAGGTTCTTCTTCTCTTATGGTTGTTTTTTTCCCCCACAGTCATCTCACAGCTGCCCACTGTCTTGGTACTTCTCGAACTTTTATAGTACAAGGACTTTCTACCCTCATCAAAAACCATCCTGGGACTGTCTTGTACAGCCCTGTCACAGTGGTTTCCATTTAATATTAAGATTTGGTTTAAATGGGAACAGCCATTACTCTTACTTTTTCTTGATCTGTTTTGCCTGGCTGCTGAGTGGGATTGTGTTGAGTGTTTGGCCTCTTGTGCCTTCTTCTGCAGGTTTGGGTATCCTGTGACTGTTTGGCAGGCTGTCTGCAGGCCATCAGGGTGCCCTGAGTAGAGAAGCATTACTCAGCATCTCTTACTAAAGCGAGTCCTGAGCACAAAGAATTCCACCAATTCTCACTGCCAGAAAATTCTTTTCCCCAGCCAGTTTTTAATCTGCATCTTCCCCATCTTCACATCCCATTGCTCCTGTCACTATTGTTGAACTTCATCTGGAATAATCCCCTCCTGGCACAGACACCCTGGTTTGAGTGCTCTTTCACCTCTCTGTTGTTGGTTAACTGTGTTACTCATCCTGTAAACTGGCCTTCATCAGTCAAGCCCTCACAATAATGTTGTTGCTCCATGGGAATGGAACAATGCTCTGACAAAGCTCACCCCGCAGCAGGGTGTGCCAGGCTCGCTGCCCTGGTGCTGTGATTGCTGCCTGTCACCTGTGACCTCTTAGTGCCAGCTTCCTTGCTGTCCTCAGGTGTCCCAGTGCAGACACTCCCCCTGTGCTTGCAATGAACATGATCCCTCCAGCCATGAGCTCCGTTCAGAGGTGATAGAGGGATAAACCGTAGGTAGCACTGAAAGAACAGAAATAACAGTTGAAAAAATGAACAGCAGAGATGAGAGATGGGGATGGGTGTGAGAAAAAAATACAGAAAAGTGAGAAAGAGGAGAGAGAGAGAGAGAGAACCCCCTCTGAGATCAAATAATCTTGAAGAAAAGGGAGAATATTTAAAGGAAAATATGGAAAACAGATACCACAAAGTTTGTGCTAGAAATGAGGACAACGATGGGGGAGGAATGGAGTAACATAATTTTGACTTTTAAATTTAATTATAATATGTTGTTTTTAACAACAAAAGTGCTACAGATACTTTGGGTACTTGTCTGATGTGAAAGCTGAACACTTTGATCTGAAGAATCTTTCCACGTTGCTGTTAAGTTGGCAGTTCTGGACCTGACAAGGTTCACCTGAAGTCCTGCCCATATTTCAAAGGCAGGACACTCAGACACTACCAGGTGCTTAGAACATAAATACCTTCTCTAAGTGTGCACTACAGCAATGTACAGAATCTGAATTCACAGCAGTCTGTAGACTTATGGACAGTTTTTTCCTGCTGATACCTTCAGTTCAGTGCAGGCTGCATGAAGGAAGATAGGGTTAATAATTGTGGTCATCTGCTTATTGTACGAAGCAGTGTATGTACCCAAAGGGAGGGAGGAAGTGCCTGAGTTTTAGTTTCAGATCCAATATGGAAAGATTAGAAATTGCATATGTAATAATCTCTTGGGATTTAAGGTCACTTGTACAAAGCCAAGGATGGAAGATGAGGTGGAGTCTTTTCCAAACTTGATGTTTTAGAAGAATATTCTTCCACTCAGCAGCATCTCAATGCACAGCACAGAGCTGAGTACTGATGGTAGAAGAGCAGCAGCATCAGCTCCTTGCACAGGGTCTGGGCTGTATCAGGTCTGTGTCCTGACAGGGTCACTTCTGCTAGCAGTGTATGGCCAGTGCAGCTGCACAGGAGGGGTGACATGGCTGTGGCCTCATGCTGTACTCGTTCTCAGACTGCTTTCATTAAAGTGCTTTGTCCACACTGGGCTCTCAGGTGCAAATGAGAATATTGCTTGGTTTTAGATTGGAGGGATAGGCAGTAGCATGAATACAAAGGGTCAGCAGTGGAGCCAGAATCTTGACGCCCTTCTCCTCTCTGGATTGTTATGTTCACTCGTTTGTGTATATTTAGTGTTGTTCTTTTTGGCAATGGTTTCCCATGGTGTCTTGTCACTGCTGGTTTGCAAAGAAGCAGTGACAGTGCCAAGGGTCCAGCACCTGACCACAGCTCAGTAAGTCCACACTAAAGCAGCTTACTCAGCAGGAGGGGAGGGGAGGGTTCAGTGTACCACTGGGGGTCATTTGCACCCTGTGGGTCGCATGGTGTAGTTCCAAGCTGATGTAGATCAGTACTGAATTGACTCTCAGCCATTGAGTGAGGTCTATCCTGGACCTCAGTGCAGAGAAGGTGTGCAGAGACTGCTGTGACTCTGGTAGTGGGAGCCTGGTGATAAGAGAAAGCTTTAGCATGTATTTGCCACCCTGGGAAGGAGGAGAGGATGATTGCTGGCAGCTGGAAGACTTTTTTTTTTAACCAACAGCTATATTTAGAATTTCAGCATGTGCAATTAAACTCAGAGCAGCAGTTTTCTAGCTGTAGGCTCTACTGAAATCTTGTGTTTAGTGAGGATTTGTTTGTCCTCAGGTCTGGCTGTGAATTAATGGTTTGTTTTAGAGGTTTCAGTGGGCTAGAATTGCCTTCTTGGTAGAGAAAATGCCAGTGCTGTGCAAACTCAGCGGGAGCACTTTGAGATGCTAAGAGTCTTCTTTGCTACTTTTTGTTGATCCAGGTGGTCTTTTCTAAGTACAAAGTCAAAGAAATTACTGTTTGCTCCTTCCTTCTTCTCCCCATGCAAGTGTCATGTAGTCAGCAGGAACACTGAATCCTCCCCGTCCTCCATTCCTGTTTGCATGAGAGAGAAACAGAGGGAAGTGAGATGGAACCATACGTTCCTCTGCATCTGCACTCTGAAGGGAAAGTTATTTGTGAGCCTTAAGCATGTGGGTGGGAGAGCTGCCAAGCCAAAGTTGTTCCCAAGTATCTGTAAACTAAATCTTATTCCCTAAATTCATCCAACTAAGGAACTTTTGCTCTGGCAAAGGCTTGTAAATATTACAGTACCTGTCACTTTTGGATGCTGCTTTCTGTTTTCATAGCAGCAAATTGAAAGCTTTGAAATCTGGGATGTTTTGTTTAGTTTTGTAGAGGTTGACCTCAAAGCATCAGTCTTTCTGCTCCTTTTAGAATGTATGAAAATAGCCTTTTCTCAGAAAACCTCTTGTAGCGGCAGCACTGCTAATGAACAGAGTTCTCGGATATTCTAAAAGCTTAGGGATGTATTGAGATATGTGTACCAAAATATAGAGAGTTTTGCATCTCTGTTATTTTCAGAGATTCAGTTTTCTTTGTATATATATATACACTTACAATGAAGTGAAAATTATTAATCTAAACAGTGTTTATGAAGTGATTTCTGAATGCGTGGCTGTCCCAGAGTTATGGTTAGCTTTGCTGGGGTTTTAGTTCACATGTACTTTTCAGTTTCTGCACCATCTGCACAGCATGGCCTCCACCTGTTTGGATTCAGCCATGTTTTGCTTATTTTCAAGACAAGTTGCTGGTTGATACAAACGTGTGACTTGAGCTTGCCAGATACAGTTGCTCGCACCATTTGTGCTTGTCTCCAGTTGCTTCTTGGAGGAAGGTGTCAAGCTGCTTCTCTTGAAATAAGTCTGAAAAGCTAGTCTTGGCAGACCTGTTCTGAATTGTGTTCAGTACTGTGCAGCTAAATCGAGTTATAATTCATTTGTGGCTCCAAAGTTGACCTGGCCACAGCTCAAACTCCATGAAAGTAGTACGTTTTTAAGGCTGTGCTCACTGAGGAGGTTATTTGCATAGT
Source organism: Monarcha castaneiventris obscurior (assembly GCA_026261815.1). Lineage (NCBI taxonomy): Eukaryota > Metazoa > Chordata > Aves > Passeriformes > Monarchidae > Monarcha > Monarcha castaneiventris. Next base: position 15,799,369 of record JAMPIT010000894.1, read on the forward strand.
CATTCATACTTGGGTGATGTCCTTGATTTGACTTTGTCAATATTGCCAGCATGCACACAGCTTTTGTCTGAAAACCTGTGGGCCTGCTGACCTGTCTCAGAACTATGGCTGAAGCCAAGGTTCTCTGTACACTTGAAATTGCAACCCAGCCCTCTTAAGTGATTTATGCTCAAGTCCTATGAGTCCTACAGTGGTTTTCACCTTTTCTGCTGCATTCCCAGGGGAATCTCAGTTCTCCTACAGTGAACAGGAAGTGAATCCTAGAGAAGTCAACTTCCCTGGTCACTAAGAGGACTGGTTTTTGACTCCAGCCTTCCCGCAGCCCCATGTGAACAAGCACAACATTGGCAGAAACACTCTGGAGCAGACCTGCCCCATTAAATTCTACCATGGTTCCCCTGATTTTTCTCTTTGACTGGAGCTTGCTGAGCAGTCTCGACATGGTGATGTCTCAGCTGTGCTCTGTTTGGCTTTGCCAGACCAAATGAACATTGCTTTCATGGCAGAGCCGTACCAGCGAACAGCAGAAAGTTCTGGCTGAAGTTAATACGCACTGGAATCTGCCACCTGAGGAGCCCTACAGGAGAGATGGCGTTGTGAGACTGCCTACTCTAGTTACATTTCCAGACCATTCTGTTTTCCGTAAAATGCTTTAGAAAATTATGCTTGAAGGCATAAAGTTAAGAACTAAGATCCCAATTTCTTTTCACCTCACTGGCTAAGTCTCGTGCAACTACGTGTTCCTAACCAAGTGATCACTTTTGCTTCCTGTGAAAATACTGGCTTTATATTTCCATTTTGATTATCTGAAAATTTGGCCTTTCATCTTCTGAAATGTTTCCAGAACTCCAAATTCAGGCCTGGCTTACAATCCTTCTGGGTGCTTTAATATAAGCTGACTATCAAGAAGCAGTTAGTATGGAGAGAGCTGGCAATGGTGCAGCTGAGGAGCTAAACCCCTCATCTTCATTTGAGCCTTTTTATTTTCTTGCAGATGAGAGGATCTGTTCACCACCCTTTATGGAGCTGACAAGTGCCTGTGGAGAAGATACCTTGCAGCTTATAGAGAAGAATGGACTGGCATTCCCATTCAGTATGTACATGGGCATTTCTTTGGTGCTTCTAGTAGGTTCTAAATACTGCACATGCACCCCCCAAAACATAGCCAACATTATAGGAGTGTGGGTTTCTCTGTCAAAGGTTTCAAGGATATTAAAACTTTCCTGAAACAAATGCTCTGAGGCAGTCTGCTTGGAATGTGGAACAAGCTCCCTCCCTATCAGCTTTTACTTTGCCTATTATTGCTGTTCCTTACTTTAAACACCTCTCTACAGTAAACATGCATTCCTGGGAAATGCTAATAGTTCTAACAAAAGTTAGCCTCTTGCCCTGAACTTGTGCAAGATGTTTCTCCTGCCAGCTGCATTCATTATTTTTCTCGAGAAAATCACTGCCTTGCTGACTGGCCTCTTTTTTCACCCACGCCTCCCTTTCGCTGGTCCAGGGTACAAATGTAATCTTAGAGGGTAAAAGAAAGAGGGTTACCATGGATAAGAGACTCCAAGGGCCCACAGCTCAAACAGCTGCTATGAACTGTTTGTGCTTTGTAGCAAGTTTCATTGTGGGGCTTGTGCTTTAATTCGTTCCTTTATTTGATTCCTTGCAGTATAAAGTGAGCAGGATCGTTAGTCGGTGTTTGTTACCTTGGTGTTTGCCTCATTTGTAAGGTTCAGAGGTAAAGTTGCGTGGAAAAAGCATGTTTTGCCCTCCCTGCCATCGCTTCCCCAAATGAGACAGGTCTCCTGAAGCTGCATTGTGAAGCAGTACTTCAAATCCCACTGAATGGCTTTGCCCTTCTCTTCACATTGTGTCTCAATACAGACTGACTAGTCCTCAGTAGTCATATATTCAGCAGCATATATTCAGGAGGTCTGAATCAACCCCACTAAATGATAATGAAATTACAAAATAGCACTTAAAATTAATATACCTTGGTATTCTGGGAGTGTTTTTTTCTTTTTCCTGTCTCTATTTTTATTTTTTTCTTAAAAATGCTCCAGCTTTCCAGACCATATGTCTGTGAGACATCATAAACCACTTTCCAAAATTTCAAGTTACCAGCTTATATTGGATTCTAGTGCAGGTTATCTGCCTTTTATAGCCGCCTGTCCTCTTGCCTGGCAATTTGATTCTTCCAACAAACTGCAAAGAAGTCTTGTCCTATCCACCCCCTCACTACCTGCAAGTTTTCATCTCCTCTGCTTAACACATAAGTTAACATCAGCTCTAGTCATCGTGTGGTTCCTAGGGTCTTCAGCTCTTCTCTGGCCTCATAGTAGAAGGAGCATGTTGTTTCTTTCCTCTTACTGGTTTTACTCCTCCTCTTAATCAGGATGGAGGTGAGAACCAGGATACACAGAGCAGATAAGAAATGTGAAGGAGAAAGAAAAACTGCTAGGCTCTTTGCCTTTTTTGTCCCCCGCTATGGTTGCCTGTGAAAAATAAGTGACATCTTGGTTTGGTTCAGCTCATTACATTTCCTGCTCTTCCCTGAAAACAGGGAGGTAGGAAAATAAGTTGGTTTCCACTGTATCCTGGTTCCTTTGTTTTAAGGACAGTGGTGTTTTGTGGTACCTGTAAAGTAGCTCTAGCCTCAGAAAAAAAACTACATAGTTGTGAAAATGCTCTCTGAGTAAACAGGATAGCAGTTCCAGTACTAGTACTAACTTCTTAGCTGATGCTTGGCAACTCTGTCTAGTCCTAATAATGATCTGTGCTTGCACCTTAGTTACAGAGAGGAATTGAGAGAGTAGAGCTTGGAGCAAGCCAGGCTTTGCAGTGATCAAGGACACTGTTCAAGCAAAGATTGTCACTGGTGTCTGTTACAGTCAATGGCTTGGTCTGGTGGACTCCAGTGTTTGCATGTGTAGGTGGGAACAGGATTATGAAGAGTTTGTTTCAGTGTTTCAGTGGCGAATTGTTTTTTCTTTTTCATTTATCCAGTTTGTAAAACCAGAGTGGCCCATGGAACCAACTCTCATGAGGTGAGTTAAAAAACTTTGCAGTATTATCCCTCTGCTTCCAGTTGTGTCCTGTCCCCCACCCCCCCTGTGATGGTTTGGCTGGTGATTTCCAATCCTGTAGTGGGTAGAATGAGGGCTGTGCCCAAACAACTTTTCTTCCCCACCTCTCCTTCATGTTTAATTGCACCGTTATTTTTTCAAAAATCTGAAATTTAGTCAAATGGGACTTGAACCTCCTGACACAGAAGTTATTTTTAGCAGTTTCTAGCTTCTATAATATTGTTGCTTCTAGAAGCTTGTAGTCCCCAGTCAGCTTTGTCTGCAAGAAATCTCCTTCAGTCTCTCCTTTGGTAAGAGGTCATTAAATAAAGTTTCCAACCCAGAAAGTTACTTTTCCAATATGTATGTGGTACAAATGAGAAGTGGCTTTGTGCTTCAGATGGAGCAGCTGGCTGCTTTCCTTGAGAGGAAGGGAGTAACAAATAGAGATGGTTTCCAGGCATGTTCAGTTACAATAACCCAGTGAGATCTGTGGGGAGGACAGGACTGGTAGAACTTATCTGCCTTCCTGTAAGGCAATTGCAGCTAAAATGGTTGTATATTCCTGGAAGGAGTGCATTACCTATGAGACTAGCTTCCTCTAAACTTAAGTGAGTTGAGTCCTGTTTTAATTCTTTTCCATTTGTGCTTCCTGCCTTCCTGCTTACTGCAGACCAGTTTTGAGAATCCAGCCCTTGCTGCTGGCTCCATTAACTCCTGGCTTCCTTTGTTAACCACATGGTCATCAGTCCAGCTTTCCCAGCTGCTCTTGAAACGTGCACTACGAGACATTGCTGCAGTGTCTCTGAGAGCTGAAGGCCCTGAAGTAAATTGTAAATCTAGATGAGCAGAATGGCTATGGCTGAAATCTTGACTGACCAGCACTTCCTTTTAAAAATGCAGTAAGATTTTTCAGGCAGGCCTTACCTTGGCTTATTTCATAAGCCAGCAGAGAGTCCTGTTAGTTTGCTGGAGCAGCTGTTATAATTTTTAGCTGTCATTCCTGAGAACACTTGGGGACTGGATTGTTAATGAATTTAAGACTCCAATTTTCCTGCTGACTTTTCTGTCAAGAGTTCCTCTGCAACTGTGAACTGAAATGCATGAATCTCTCCGTACTTGTCCAGTTAGGCTTGGACTTTATTTCCCTGGTGAATCTTTCTTTGATCTTCTTTCACACAGTGCAGACACATCTAAGCCTCCTGCCAGAGCAAAAATTAGACTAAAGTACAGCCACAGTCTGCACTTTATCACAGGAACTTATGTCCAGAGCTTAGGAGGACCCCTGGAAAAAAGCCTGAAGTCTTGCACAGTACTTTACATAGTAGTAGTAGTTGTCACTTTTGGAGTTGCTGAGTTCTCAGGAGTGATCCAAAATTATATTTATAATCAGAGTTGAAGTGTTTTGTAATTGCTTATGGTCAATAATTACAAAGGAAGCATAGGATAAATACCTACTTACAGTACAGTCTGTCTAAAAGATGGAGCATAGGTCTAGAAGCAAGAAATTCTTGTCTGTTTTATTAATGACTCCTTGTCTGGCTTTTGGTAAATCACTTCATTGTTTGTGGATATATTTCCAGTGCAGAGCTGACACTGAAACTAGAGCACTGACCAGAAACCTGCTTTTCTTCATAAGATAGCTGTTAAGGAAGTTCAAGTACTGGCTAACAAGGACAGCTGAAGGTGCAGGCCTGAGTTTAAGTTTGGTGTGTGAGTTTGGGTTTGGTGTGTATATTCGCCACGTGAGGCTGGCAGACTCCACTTTTCTCATGTGAGCACATGCTGTTGTTTAGGTGAGGTGGTGTCAGCCTTCCTGTGATGTCCCCAGTTTTACATGGCCTCTGCACTAGCAGTGGCCTCAGCAGCTTAGCACTTGACCCCCAGTTTGCCTGCATCATTTGTTAAACTTGAACAGAGATGATGGCTGAAAGTAGTGCTTCCTGGCTGCCAGCAGGTCAGAACATAACTAACCTCTGTTAAAGCTGCCATGAGAGACCCAAAGCCTGAAGAAATGTATCCAGAATTCTTTTTTCTGAGCATTTGAGCAGACAGGAAGGAAAAGGCAAAAAATCACTATGTTTTTTTGAGACTGAATTCCTGGTGGACATTGTCAGTTAAAATTCTTGGTGCGAATGTTTTGTTTTGCCTTCAAAAGAGCTCTGCATTTATAATGAGAAATGCTATTTGGAAATTATGATATCAAGGGTTGTAGCCACGTTACTGCCAGACACAGCAGGTCTGTGCTAGATGACAAAGAGCAAGTGCACCCTGCAAGCAAATTCTTGGAGCTCTATTCATGCATGTTAAAAAGCATGAGACATGGCAGTGAACCAGCATAACGCAACACCACGGGAGTTCTATGGCCTGTGTGCTGGTCCGTGGGGCTGCCAGCACAGAGCTGAGACTAGAGAGGCTTCACGTAGCTTCCTGCGGTCTACGTCAGTGCTGTGCTGGGAAGATAAATTCTGGCTTTCCACACTTCTAAAATAGGCTGATAAATACCTGTTCATCTTATGTTTGTTTGTGGGAATCAATTAACTAATAGTGGAAGAGAACACTATAGGAACAGCATAGTTGCCAGTGTTCTGGTCCATAGTTCTGGACTCTATAATGCCAGCAATCCACAGAGGAGGAGGAAGAGAGCAATGTTTCTTGCCACCAGTAAGAGACAAATGAGTTATGAAGTTGCTGCTGTGAATCATCTTGATGGATGATTCTGTCTGTTACAGAAATTTCTTGCACAGGTTGTTACCACTCACAAATTCACTCTGTGCTGTGTAATAAAGACAGCAAGAGTATCAGCTGCGAGTAGGTATTGAATGTACACATTGACTTGAACTCAGAAAATGTTAATCTACTGAGCTATTGTGCATATGTGCAGACAGTTACTTGATCTACAGATAAGGAGGAATAAGGACAAAAATGCGCTCAGACTTTTAACTGTATGTAATCACCACATCATTTACCACAGCCATGCTTTTGAAGAACAAAACCTATTATATATTTGGTATTTTTTACAGAAACAAACTAAGGTGTTAGCAAAAGTTCAGTCAATATTCAGATAATTAGAGCAGAGCTTTTTCAGGGTTCTGAGGTTAGAGACCAAACCTGAGTGTATCCTCAGTGCTGTGTAGAGGCACACAGATATATAATTTCATCACTTGTGCAAGAATGGTGCTTGCTGCTGGTTCTGTGTAGGAGTCATGGCACAATCCATACTTCAACAAAAAACCTGCAAAATGGGGCACTATAATAATAATAATTATATATGCATGTAAGCATGGTAATGGAGAGGTCAATGGAAAGACCAGTGTAACATGTGCTGAAGATAAGCTGTCTCATCAAAGTATTTCAGGGCACCTACCAACGTTGCTTCCATGCTGTTTAAGGCAGCTGCTGGTCATCATTCATAAGGCCCAATAAAAGCCTTCCTTTTTGGCATATTTATTCCAGTGCCTTCAAGAGGACTATCTGTTAGGAGTAATGGGGTGAAACCATGCCAGGAAAACTGATAGGCCAGCATTTGTTAGCAGTAAGAACTACTAGAGTCTGAGAAATGTTCTCTGATGGTGTGGGTGAAGCCCTGGTGCTTAGGCTGTTGCAACTGGGCTGAAGCAAATCAGGGGAATAGAGCTGTGGGAAATAACTCATGTAGTTAGTGCACAGAGCTGTTTCTTCTGTTTTTCTCATGATACAGGCTTGTTTTCAGCACAAACTTTGTCATCTGTGTTGGTCAGATGTTTTAGCCTTTTGTTATACCTGCAGTTGCAGTAGCTTCCCAACTAAAGGCAGCAAATGAAATTGCAAAGAGCTGTGAAGAAAATGTTGATTGAAAATGAAAGCTTCACTGCTAATAGTGTTAGCAGAGCAGTGTGTCAGTTAAATGAAATGTAATGAAATAGAACAAGAAGCTGAGATGGAATTCACATGTGGTCAATATATAACCACCAGTAGATGTTCCACCTTGTTGCTTGTCAGGTGTGGGTAAGCATGAAATTATTGCCAGCCTTGTGCACAACTGTGTGTGTGTTTCCAGATGGCGATCATCTTCAACCAGGAGGGCCTCAAAGCTGTTCGCCCCCCTTGCGTCATTCAGAGCTTCATCAATCATAATGCTGTGCTCTATAAAGTTTTCGTGGTCGGGGAATCCTACACCGTGGTGAAAAGACCATCTTTAAAGAACTTCTCTGCAGGCATCTCAGGTACGTTGTACTGATGTAAAAAATTGTCCATTCTTGCAACATCGGCAGGAAACATCTCTGAAGAAAATATCTGTGAAAAGACTGCTGAACTGAAGTCAGCTGGTTCTGACAAACCATGTTTCCTCTTCTGTATTATTTCAATAGGAAGGGAGATAATTCACCTGCTCAGGATTACGTACCAATGACATTCATATTGTAAATATTTATGTAGTGGTAACCTGAGTCTAACCTGTTAGACACAGTGTTTTGTGTCATGTGGAAAGGGGGAGAGGGAGAGAAGTTCCCTCCTTTTGCAGTAAGCTCATGTGTCATTTGTTCCGGAGTTTGTTTAAAAATCTGCTTTGGAGAGCATTTCCTGGATTCCATCATTTCAGAACTTCCTCTCCCTATTTTTACCTGAATATGTGTGTGTGTTTAAATTAAAGATCACTTGTGCTCTACCCTAAACAAGCCTTGCTCTTCATGAGAGACCCAGTGTTGTAAATCTTGGTGGGAAGTGTCCTTTGGTTTGTAGATATCAGGTGCATTGGGGAGAAGGAGGAATGAATTTCTCAGCGAGGAGAGTGATTCTTCTGTATGTCACTAGAAAGCACCACTCAAAGGGTTTTCATTAAAGATTACTTAGATTTCCTTTATGGAAAAAAGCTCCTTTCCAGAGAACTGCATTCTGTGGCCCACCAAAAGCATAAAAAAATTAGCAGCACATGGATGGGAGCATGATCTGCTTGAGGAACTGGACAAATCCAGGAGGTGAGGATGGCATCAAACTAAAGGAAATGAATGAACAAATGCCAGGTTTTTGTCACTTTGCTTAGTGTTTTCTGCTGATCCTAATACATCCATATATGCTCACCACACCATTACACACACAAATATGTATTTTGGTAATATAGGTGTAGTAGGATGCTGATAGAAGTTCTTGTCTGTAGCTATGTGTGCCTATATTTACATTTAGGTCTGCTCTATGTCCTGATCAAATTAAGTAGGCCAGAATCTGTGTTTATATAAACTGTTAGGAGAGTTGGTCTATACTTCTGTTGGAAGGGAACATTTTAAGGCATCTTTCTAAAAATGCCTTAGCTAATGTCTTATCTGTTAGTTTAAGACTTGAAAGTTGTCTGGAAGTCCACATAAATAAGTTTTGTTGGCAGATTAGGGTAAGTGTCTGTCTCTCTGACCCATATCAGGAGAGTTTGTGGAGGCCGTGCCACAGGAACCTGAGCTGGCAGATCTGATGGATAAGCAGATCTGGTGGCTGTGAGACACAGAAAGAGCTGAGTGTCTGAAAGTACAAGATCTTTCTAAACAAGAGAAAAGACGAGAAGAGAATTCGGTGGTCAGACTGCAGAGTGGACTTGGATTTGCTTTTCACAGCTTTCCTGTCTTCATTGTATGTGGCCCTGAGGCTGCTCTTGAATGTCCAGAGAGCAGCATAGCAGAAATACTCTTGCTGGTGCCAATTGTGTGCTGAGACTTTGGTCTGGGTGTTCCTGTGCAGGTTGTCTCTATGATGCCATCAGTCTGCTGTGGTGGGAATCCTAAAGGGAAACATGGTGGGGGATTTCCTTCAGCTGTAAAACCTCCAGCACAGAGGAAGCAGGGTGCGAGGTGCTGGTGCAATTCTCCCTACGGTTTCCACTGTGGTTCGTTGGTGACTTCTGTCACCTCAGAGTGTCTCCTGCATTCCTGTGGTGCCTCCAAAAGAAGGACAGGTCCTGGCCACAAAACGTATTGCTTTCTGCCATGGTGACAATACCCTGCCCAGGTTCACAGGGATCTCAGTGTACCCTGGGTTCTACCAGCCTACCACCTGCAGTGAGTGCAGCTTCTCCCTTCTGTCACACACCTTCCCCTTGGAACTGTCACTTTGAGTATAGCACATTAATAAAAGTTAACTTCATTATCTGACTGAAGTTAGTTAATTTGCTCTGGTGAAGGAATGGAAACTGATTTCTGTTTACCACCCAGTGCGTGGTTCTATTTATCTGTGGTCTGAGAACCGTGGGTGATCTGTCCGTGGGCTCCTGCCTGTGCAGGCAGCCAAGTGCCAGCAGGCAGGAGAGCCCTGTGGGTGGGGTGGATGGTTGAGACCAGGACGAGAATCCCGGGGCTGCACTGCCACCTACTGTTCCTTGTATTGTTCATTTGGAAATTACAACCTGGTATAAAGTTATTTACAACCTGTTTTTAATTGCAGACAGAGAATCAATATTTTTCAACAGCCACAATGTTTCCAAACCAGAGTCCTCATCTGTCTTAACAGCGGTAAGTACACTTAGTCTTTTCCCTTCTGGTGCAGCTGGAAACCTATCTAATCCTTTCTTATGGAAGTGTTAGTAGCTAGTGACTCTCTTTCACAAGCTGTCTGCTTCTGTGTTGCAGGCTGAGGTCTGTTTGGTACCACGAACCATCATGACTGTGTCCCCCTCTGGTTTTCCTTACCGAGCTCCGGTGAGGAAGAACTTGTAGCAGGGCTGTGCTGCTTCCCAAACTACCCAGGGCTAATCTAGGCAAAGGGAAGAAGGAGGTTCTGGATGCAAACACCTGGCTTTTTCCTGTCCAGAGAGATTAATAAACATAAATCATCCTTCTAGGACTCAGTTCTGTGAGGAAAGACAAACAGTGAAAATTCAAGCATAGAAATTGAGTTGGCACAAGGTCGCAGAGGGCCAGTAGTTGTCTGCCATATGAGCATGCCCAAGCTGTGACCATGGGACCATTTCTGGGTGTCCTTCAAGACCAGCAGTGCCAGCACACTGCACAGTTTCATGCTAGCATTACCAGTCCTTTTAATGAGATTTGCACATACGAGTCCCAACAAGTTCTTGGCACTCGGCTACTGAGAAAGTCACTTTACAGCACTGGGTCCTTTCAATCTCTTGAGTCTTGAGATTCTTTTCTGTTTCACAAGCTCTACTGGGGACTAGTTTCATATTTGATTTTGAATTTTGTGTGCATTATTCAGCCATGCTAAATATTAAAACTGTAATTGTGCTAGTCATAAATCCCTTTGTGGTTATGTTGAAGGAGAAGCCGCTACAAAAAATTTACTTTCAGACTTAGAGAGTGTGCTCCTGTGGTTTACCTGGATCTCACTCATACACATATATATTCTAGTCATGCTTCTGCAGGCATAACAGCAAACTTCTGCTATGTAACATGTTGCTTAAAAAGCAAAGAAGGGTGCATCCTCCAGTCATAAGTAACCTGAGTCACTCGTTTTAATAAATACTTACAAAGTAATTTATACATGAAAACCCACATAAAAGGTATGCTCTGCCCTTAAGATACTAGCTGAGTTGTATTGTATAACTCAGATTAAACTAACAGGAGGAGTCTGTCCTGTCAGCCCTTTAACACAGACCTTGATCTACCCTGAAATAACAATGATAGCCAAAACTTCTGCAGCACAGGGTTAAACATGCCACCTATACATGTTTTTTAAGGTGTAGATCTGGTACTTAAAATAGTTAGTCTGATTCTCCATTCATTCCTACACTGCTTTGCTTCTCTAGCTGCACCAATATGAAGAGGAAGACCTAGATGCTTTAGAGCAGATGAACTTCCAGTTTAGGAAGGATTCTGAATTATGAAAGCCGTTTCTCTTTGGTGTCTTTCTGTTTCATGTCACTGGTTCTCTGCAATTAGATTTGGTTGATAAGCACCTGGAAACTTCTGAAAATCAATCTTTCCACTAAAAAGGCTGCTTCAGAGTCCCTTAGTAATGTGTCTTTTTCCATTATAGCTGGATAAAATTGAAGGAGTATTTGAGCGGCCAAACGACGACGTCATCCGGGAAATCTCTAAAGCGCTGCGGCAAGCTCTGGGAGTTTCCCTCTTTGGAATTGATATCATCATTAACAATCAGACTGGGCAGCATGCAGTCATTGATATAAATGCATTCCCAGGTAAGAAAGGCCTTTTCACTCATGCTTTGGGGGGAACAAGTTTTACTGCTGTTGTCTCACATTATCACTTCTTAGGCTGGGGATGGGACAGCAGCAGCCAGATGGTTCTGAGATCAAATACAGGTCAATCTGGGAAGGGAACAACCCTAATCGAGATATAGAATTTGCAACTGAAGTATCAGCTCTTAGGACATACAGTCAGGTTTTAGTGGCCAGTTGTAACATAGCTGTTGTGCCCTCCTCTGCAAAGGGAAGCTCAGGAACTGCAGTGTGGGACTGTGTGCTTAGGACCTAGCCTTTCTGGGCCTAGCCCTCATTCTGAAATGAAAAGAATAGTAAATCCTATTTTAGGAGAGCCTTTAAAGATTACTTCTTTTTTCAAACTCTGTGCCATTAAAAAAGTTGAGGGGGTGGGAGCAACAAACTGTTCCCTTTGAAAATCTCTTCCTCTGCAAATTGATTCCCCACAAAATGACGTTTGTGCACAAAAACAGTACCAGGAATCTGAAGATGATAAAATTGTAGATGCACAGAAGTTGCTGTAGAGAGTTAGTATCCCTGCAGGTTCTCCTAAGTGGGTCCTGGAGTAAAAGGATGGATTAGAGCATGTAAAAGTGGGTAAATGTGTCCTCCACTTTTTTTAGTGCAACATATGTCTTGGAAACAGCTAAACAAGCTCCTTGATCACTGGAATTGTTAAAAGGAGATGTAAGTGTGAATAAGGATGAGGAAATAATGGTCTGCCACCTGTGCTAAATTCAGTAGTCTAACCCAGGGAAAGAATACGTCATCTCATTTGATGCTGTTTTGCAGGGGGGGTTCTTTCTGAGAATTTCCTCTCATTACCTGAATGGAGATGTTTGTTTCCAGAGACATACACAGACTGTTGCATAGTTTCTTTAACCTGTCATTGAAGACTTTAAGCTTTCATTATGGCTATGGTGTCTTTACATCTAGAGGGCTTGTCCTGAGCTCCCAGTCTCCTCAGTTTTTCAGATCAGGTCCACAGTCCTCCTGCCCTGTAGTGCCTTGTCTGTCTATCTCCACAGTGACTGGCTTCCTCTTAAAATTCAGCTGTGCTTTCTCAGGTCACTTTCCAGCATGGTTCTACCACATGGTGTTATGCCATTTGCAGACCTATGAAAACATCCTTCTGCCCAGGGCAGTGAAACAACCTCAGCTGGGTGTTAGATGAAGCCATATCAGTTTTATGAATAGAATTATATTTCAGACATTGGATCTTGAAGTCAGTGATACAGGACATTCTTTTGCAATCCTGTATCCTGTGTTTTGGTTTGGTGCTTCATGTTTTTGGTTTCAGGTTTGGTTTTTTTCAAGTATTATTTTGGATTTGGTATTTTGCACAGACTGAAATTCTCCTTTTCTTGAAATGTTGAAAAGTCCACATTGGGGAACAGCAATGTGGCAAACATATATTTAGAGAGGACCAATGTCTTCTTGTTGTCACGTACATTTGCAGAACTGCTCTGCTGTACTTCTACCCTAGGGCAATAGTTTTCAATATTCAGCCCAAGTCCTGTGTTTTCAGTCTGCACAGTAATTGATCTTTGAAGGGAGTTTGAATTAATAGTGTTTTAGTCCTTGCAGGAGGCTTGAGAGCACAGCTAAGTTTCTTATGCACTGATCAATGTGTCTCACACAGCAGTTTTTTGATCATGAACATGTGGGTCATGAAGGTAACTACTGACTTTATCACCATGGGATAGGTTGTGACCAGTTGGAGGAAAACTAGAAGATCACAGCAGGGCCCAGACATATGGAAGAGAAAGCTGGGGAGAGAAAAAACTACCTTCAAATTTGTAAAAGGTAGCAGAACTGAGAGAGAGGAGGCCTTGTTCTCAAGGGCTGTTGGGGTCAGAGAAGAAACAATGGGGTAAAATGCAACAGAAGCAAAGTTACATCTCAGCACAGAATACTCTGTTGCTCAAAAGCATGTTCAGCACAGGCAACTGCATTTCCCTCCAAGGGCCAGTATGATTAAAAGCTGAAGAGTTACAATGACTGACTGTTGACAGAGCCATCACCTTGCTGGTGAGAAGTTCAAGCTCAGCCCACCTCAAATGAGTCACTGGTGGGCTGTATCAACAGTGGGCCCTGTTCCTGGCTCAGTGCTGTCCCAGGAAGGGCCCTCCCTTGCTCCTCTTCCTCAAATCATCGTAGCCTTCAAGAGTTGCAGTAGAGCCAAACTGCAGCCAGCCCTCCTGGGCATTATCTCCGCACCACTGCTTGGAACAAGGAAGGGGAAGAGATGCCTTTTAAGAGTATTCTCAGCCTCTTTCTTGGGACTCAAATCATGGCTTGGGGCCAAGCCTGACCAAAGCTTTGTCCAGCTACCCAAAGGCTTGCTGCCTTTCTTGTGTGCTGTCTTTTGTGTTTACTGGGCTTGAAGCTCATTTGAACCTCCATGGATGTCATCTTGAGATGAATCCAATGACAGAATTGAGAGCAGGTGTACCTGTAGGACGATATTGTCTGTTATCTGCTCCATTAGCACCAGCAACTCTTCAAAGAGATTTTAAAGATAAATGTCTGAAAGGTCTATTGTGTCTCCTGTTCTGTGGGAAACGACTGGTACTATATTTAGCATTGGTTACCAGCTGGGGTATCGAACTGTAGGCACAGTCACAGTCACGTAGCATGTGGGAGTTATGTTTGTCTGACCTCAGATAAGTGAGAGAAAAGGTTCCATGTAGCCTCTGTCCTGTGGTTGTGGCTGAGCTCACCCAGCTGCAGCAGCTGCAGGCTGTCACCATGCAGGTGAACTGCTGGCTCTGGTGCATCTGCGTGGTAGCTGGAAGCATCAAATTTGAATGTGCACTTTGTGTGTGTAAAGACATTACTGTAAATGCAGGATATGGGCTGTCCATTTTTCTCTGAGCAGGGGAAGATGCAGAAAAGCCGAGTGTGCCAAATCAGGGGAGTCTCTGAAAAATCAGGCAGGTAGCATTTGTAGTGCTAGCTTAAAAATGCTCATAGCCATTTCTTGGCTCCACCAGAGCTTACAGAGATGGGCACTTGTTTTTAGATGCATTGTTGTGTGGACATCTTTCCTATCCATGCTCAGCCAGAGGACTCTGGAGACTGTTTTCAATATAGCAAAATTCAGGCATCTTGTAGACAGGCATTTCCAAAATGGTTTCAAGTGGGCAGTGCTAGCATAGCACCTGCTGGAGCACGATTCATGCAAGTTATGTTTTAGGCATGCAAAGCTTATATCCTCCCACTGATTCCCTGTGTGACACGAATCCCAAATTCACTGCCAGTAGTTTCTGAAGGTGTAATTCAATCTGCACTTCTTGATTTCCTTATGATTGCAGCACAGTGATGTCCCACAACTGACTTGTTTGAGAGGCCTACAGGAGCTCTAGGTGAACCAAGTGAGGCAATACCCACAGTTTGCAGCCTTCCCCAGGTGTCCTGTGAACCAAGAGTTGAGCCACCTAATTCTCTTCCTCCCTTTCTTGTATTTTTTACAAGTTTGTGAAGTTTCTTCTGAGTGACAAGGCAGAATTCCTTGGGCGTTTCCACCCAGTGTGCAGAGGGCTTGCACAGACAGAGCCTGCCTGTTACATACAGCTTCCTTTCACTAACATCTGCTGATTTCAGGACAGAATAACTGGCCATCTTGTTCCTATTAAATATTTAAAGCAACTTCTTTGTGAGTTTGCCAGGTGCCCTCCTACAAGGCTAGTTTGTTTTCAGTGAGCAGACACGGAACACTCTGGGGTACTATGGATCTCCTCTCTGAATATTAAAGCTGTTACTATGGAGATGGCTTATTCCCAGGGTGTTTGAAGCACTCTGAGTAGATTTGAAGGCTAATCCCAAGGCTTTTACATAAGCAAGAAAGCGTAACAAGCACTTCTGTCCAAGGGGTGGAGATCCTATTCTGACTCCCATGGCCAGCCCTAGGAGTCCTAGTTGCCCCCTGCAGACCAGTGAATTATCCTGTGAGACACTGGGAAACTCGGTGTTTTGAAATGAGCCATTTGTTTGGTGAATCCCTTCAAGGGCCTTTGAGAAAGGAAAACTGTGAGCTCTTGTTTCACATTACTGATGTTTTGTGTGGCCTGTTAAGTATCCAGGAGAATTGGGACCAAGTGCAATGAAATCCAAAATAATGTAGCAGCCTAAATAAGAGTTAATTGGTTGACATATGGCTTACAAATACACGATAAAATCCCCACATTTGTTACGAGTGAAATTATAGTCTTACTTCATGTTTTCCAGGAAGTTGGTTTTTTTCTTGCCTAAGGAAGTTGGTCTTTACAGGAGAATGGAAATTAAAATTTAATTATTTATGGATCTGAGGGACTCTTCAGCCCAGTGATCACATCACTGAAAGTGTTTTAAAATGTGCATTTACTTTGTGGTCTCTGGTTCTGCTCATGTGCTGCTGTGTGAATGTGTGCTATTCACATGGGTCTTTTAAACTTATTTATTGCTTCAGTCTCTTGTATTAATGCCAGGTCACTTCCAGAATACTTTTATAGACATTTTAAAACAATCAGCCTATCCCATTAAAAAATACTGAATGTCACATGTCACCTCTAAATACTAAGGCAAACTGGTAACAATTTTAGGTAATGCAGTAGCAGTTAAGATCCATTTCAAGACATTGCACCCATATGTTGCATGTCTGGTTCAATTTTAAAATGAAATGCAATGATAAAACTGTGCCTGTACCACAGTGTTTAAAATAGAGCCAGAAGCTCTGTACACCTACTGCCACCCTTTGTGTCACCAAAAATGTCTTGTCTACTGGTATTTGAGCAACTGTTTTAACCAGGAAAGTTGTTATTAAACTGCATTGTAAATTGTCTGGAATCACTTAAGAGAATATGCAGAAAGGTGGTTTCAGTAGTGAAATAAATGACTGATGAGTGTATCAAATCCTGTGTCATTGATATACATTTCCCGTCCCTCGGGTGTTTTTCAGACATAGCAGCAAACATGTTTTAAGTGTCAGGGTAGGTTAGGTTAGACGAGCATCACATCACTTCTTACACAGTGGGGAACTGCCTTTTCTGTAGGGTATAAAGCCAGCCCTGCTAAAACCTCTGAGGTTTCCCCAACTGAGGGTATTGCTGGGCAAATTCTGGAGAGGGTCCAGACCCTCAAGGAAGCTCTGCGTTAGAGCTACTTGCCATAGTAAACCTGGAAGTGGTATGGAAAAGATCAGTGTTATACCAGAGAGTTTGTACGTTACGGAAAAGCCTGGACTTGGCAACAAATGATAGAATATACCTAAAATCATATATATGTATATATACTTGGGAGGAAAAAGAAGCAGCAGCTCTTAAAGACAATAGTTTTTGTCATTGGAAAAATATTTTTATTGCAAGAGTCTCTGTTCCTTTTTATGCTGATCTGCTTCTGCTGTCACTTAAAATGATGTCATGGAGAAAGAGCCTTTTTATTATCAGTTTTATTATCAGCCTTTTTATGATTAGTGGAGAGCAAGGACACTCCAAGAAATAAACTGTTAAAATAAGCCTTACAAAGAACCTAAGGAAATTACTTAATTGCCTTTTTTTCTCTCCTTCATTTTTTTTCTTTTCAGGTTATGAGGGTGTTTCCGAATTTTTCACAGATCTGCTGAACCACATAGCTGCTGTCCTGCAGGGTCAGGTACCTGAGGTGACCCAGCTAAACCGCAGCAAGCCCCTGGCAGAGCAGAGCGGTGGGATCATGGACGAGCGGATATGCTGTGCTAGCACAGGCTGTCTCAGCGTCATGGGAAAAGACTCCTCCTGGATTGTGGAAAGCGAGACCAACAGCTCAGTAAAGCTGCAACACCAGAGACTAGGCTGCAACTCAGCAGTGTCCCCCAGCTTCCAGCAGCACTGCGTCGCTACGTTGGCAACAAAAGCTTCTTCTCAATAACTTGCCAATGCCATGGACTGAGAAAAAGCCCCAGGGATTCAAATTGTGGTCCCAGAACCAGATCAGGCTTTAACAATACAATAGAGAAAAAAATGGGAAAAAAAACCAACATAAAACACAACACACACAAAAATAAACCAAAATAAAAAAACCCTTTCATTTGATTTAACCTAATTTGCTGATGAAACGGACTGAAAGGGGAAGAGCGAGAAAGTGATCCAGATCCATTTCATCAGATTCCAGTTGCAAATCTGTAGTGAGTTTACACAGACGTGTTTTAACACTAGTCCTTTCGTTGTGGGAGGGTTGCTCTTTCATTTCTATTGTTCTTTGTAATCACTGGTGACCAGCATTTTAAAATCGGACCTCATTGTATCAAGAAGATAATAATGTTGAAACGCAGTGTCTGAATGTAACAGTGCTAGAGATTTTTGCCTAAAAAACTCCCCATTCCTCTTTTTTCCAGGTAGGCCATTGCAAAAGAAAGCTAAGACAACTTCAGTACCACTAAACCAAATCTCCTGAAACATTGACCAGTCAAGATGTTGGCAGGTAGCTTGCTGTGAAGCCGCTGCACTTTGAGTAGGACAGAGCAGCCTGCTTATTCAGGGCACAGAACCAAGGTGACCACCTCTGTTCCAACTTTGCCGTTCTGTCCCCAGGCCTCATTGCTTCACTCCGATCAGCTTCTAACCACGCTTGCCAACAGCAACATGTTTCACCCAGAGAGGGTGCCAGTATTTAGGTTGAGTCATTTAGTAGATGAAATAACATGCTTTCAATTGTCTGCTAGTGCTGAAATCCTAGAAGAGTTAATGGAAGCAGCTCATCTCTTAGCAGAGAATTTAATTCTCCCTCCACTGCACTTGTGAGGACTCTGGGAAGAGGCTGGCAGAGCTGTGCATTTTCCTTGGAGCCCACACCTGATCTGCATATCCTGAGGGGTAACACAGTTGCTGCCTTCCACAGATCCATGCTGTTGTGCATTTTTTTCTGTAAATTAAATATAAACAAAATTGTGTACCTTCATATGAGGTAGAAGTACAGGACAGCTCTAGCTTGGAGACCTCATTACATTGTTGCAAGCTGCCAGGTGAGGCCATGTAGTAATTTACAACAGTGCTTTATACTATTTGTAAACTACAGCACAGCCAATTTGTATCTCTTGAGGTATCTTCTGGTGTGGCAGCATCTTCTGATGTTGAGAGTTCCTGCAATATTTGCCAATTCCGAACACTATATTCTCAGCCAAGTGCTGAGAACAGAGACACTATTTTGGTAGAAGTGGCCTTCTCTTCCCCTTATTAGCCCTAAAATACATTTAAGAAGGGTGGTGTTAAGAAAATTTCCTTAGTTAAGCTCCTACCTTGCAAATGCAGGAATTTCTGTCTTTCTGTAGCACGTGTTCATAAAGCATCTGTCACTGCAGCATTTAATACCAGTTTGGTTAGTATCATGTGTTAGATGGCTACTCAAAAGGAAAGGATCTAGAGCTTGAATCCCAGGTAGATCATGGAGAGAGGATTAAACTGTGTAGAAGATGTCACCACCCTACCTGATGGTACCAGTCCTGGAGGGGAAGAAGTTTTCAGGAGTGTTGTGTAGCAGTTCTTTTGTGTAAACAATGCTTTTTCCTTAGGAGAGATTGGTCTTCTTCCAAAATGCCATTCTTGGGAATTTCCTGTATCCAGGATTGAATTTTTCAGGATGATTTACACAATAGCAGATGATTCCACGTATAGAGGGATTAGTAACTTTAAATTATTTCTATAGAGACTGGAAGGACCTTATGAAGCACCAGTCAGATCGCAGGGTGCACATATGCACAGCCAACTTCCTCAAGTGTTACAGATCAGTTCTGAGCTGGGCACGCTTCACAACCCTTGTGTGCTTTGAGGCTGCTGGATCCCGTGTTGTCTGCAGCTCGCAGGTCTCGGATGGCTGTGGTGTGAGTGAGTCAGATGTACATAGGTAAGGATTTATAAAAGTATTCATGATAGACCAAACCTTTCGTAAAGCCATGACTAAAATAAAATTGACATCTACAGCTTGGGGTTTGTTTTTGTTTGTTTAAAATAAAAGTGTTTTTATGTTACATGTGTAACAAAAGATACCCTCAGGAAGGAACTTGCCAGTGCATATTTTTGTATGGTACTTTCTTGTAACCAGCTGGTGGAGTGTTTGTAGACTTGCCTATTTCTCCCTTTATTACAATGGCTTGGGCTTTTCTTGGTTTTTTGGTTTTTGTTTCTTTACTGGGTGGTGGGGATGAAGCAATGATGTTAGAACTGAGTTACTAACTCAAGACCTTTCAAACTAAGTATGTTTACATGAATCTGAGTGTTGGATCCAGTTGAAATGTCTGTATGCTGTTTCCTAGTTAGAACATCAAATAAGAATTTTATTTTCCTGGCTGCCTTCTGAATTTTGGTTGGCCTATTTTGCACTGCTTTTTTTCTCCAAAATAAACTACTGAAATATAATTGTGCATTTTAAACTTGTTTACAAATGATTGTTAGAAGTTTATTTTGTAATTCTCTGAATGCTTGCAGAAATACTATATTTAAATATTACTCCAGACCTTGGCAGTAACTAGAAAACAAGTTTAGGTCATTGGTGTGATCAGTGACATTTTTCCCATAGTCTGTAATTTATTTTTTATTTATCGAATGTATCGGTATCACTTTAATTTACCAGGTGCAGTTATGCAGGTACCTGTTGTGATGTGGCATTACAATAGAGTTTTGACATAAATTACCATGCATTTGCTGTACTACTATATTTCCTTGCAGAAATTAAGGTAATGGCTCATATACTAGAATGTTGCTAAATCACAGGGGCAAATTGGGAGACCAATTTGTAAAAGCCAAAACTGTAAATTACCAAGTATCCAGACATAGAATTACGTTATTGCAAAACTTTCGAGCATGAGTATGTTATTAAGCTTGTGCTAAAGTGCTTTTCTGAATTGCTGCCTCATTTGGTAAGTTCAGGATAGTTTTGATTTAAGATAAGCTTCACAGTAAGTTAGTTAATATTCTGTAGTCTTGTCTTTCTTTATAAAAGTAGAGGATTGTAGTAACATTAGACCATACCAGAACGCCCTTGCTCTTAAAATTGCAGACAATCTGAGGAGATTTTCCATAATGTCTGTTTGAATTCTTTTTATTATGGGTTAAAAAAAAGTTCTTCTGTGTTTTCAGAGGCATAGCTGTTATGGCTGTGCTGATGGGAGCAATTGTATTAAAATTACATGGTCACCAGTTAGCTTTTTAGGGATTTATTACTCTTCTGCTTCACTGTTTGAAATCCACAAGAATACCATTAGCTTGACTGGAATTTCTCCAGGTTTTGTGTCAGCATGGTGGAGATGAGACTCTGGTTTCCACTGTAATTACATAATTAACTTCAACAGGTGAAGATTTTTCCCTGTTGAAGAGAACTTGAGTGGTATTACTGCTGCCTATGATGTAAAGTCACCCTCTTCCCCCTCTAGCTGACTTGGCCGCATTGTGCCTGACTTCGTAGCCCGTGCCAGAACATCCTGATCATTATGTGGAAGCCAGCTGCAGCAATGCAACCAGACCATGAGCATCAGTGCTAGCACTTGTGGTTTGTGTAAGGCAGAACCACTGGGCTGGTGATGCTTTTGCCTTTGGTCGAGCTGTCTGGCTGTGCAGCCTTTGTGCTGAGGCGCTGATGGACTGGGCTGGTCGGTGGTAGATAGGAAAGGTTCATTATGACTATTCAGACTGTTGGAATGATAAAGCTCTTTAACAATCTCCATCATCAGTGTGGGAATATTTCTGCAGAGGAGGTCTGCAGCAGGTTGCACAGATGGAAATCTACCGGTTTAATTTGTTTTCATTGTACACAGTTACAAATTAAGAACCTGAGCTGGAGGCATCAGGAGGTAACGAGGATTGCTCTCAGGGTAAAGCCTGAAGTTTTCTAGATTAACTGTGGGCAGTATCCAGCCAGGGAACAACCAGGTGAAGTAGTGGTTAGATAATGGAGGCAGAATACACTCCAAAAGCAACAGAATAAATGGGGCCAGAGGTGTTTGAATTGGTGGCAAAAAAATGACCAAAACAAAGGAAAAATGCTCCTGTTGTTTCCATCCAATTAAAAAAATCCAGACTTACCAGTTCTTAGACTAATGCTGGTTTCTTGAAGTCTTTGCATGGCAGCAGCGACAAGTGAGTCAGGCTTTTCCACACTAGCTTGTAGCCTTGCCTTCCACAGCTGTGCAGAAAATCTTGGATTTTGGTTTTTTAGTGAATAGAGTTTGAGTTTGTAGCAGTCTCCCCATGCGCACACTTGCAGGAGTTCACTTGCATTACCCTGCTAATTTTTCCCCCCCCTCTCTCCTTTTTAGCAAGAGATGTATTGATTTCTGTATTCAGTATACAATTACTTTATGGTGTGTGTTTTGTAATTAGGAATATGTGAAAATGCTTTGTGTAGATGAAACTATTTCCTCTAATATAATCTCCTCTCGCTTTCATAGATAAATGAACATGCCATTGCAGATCACATTGCTGGTTTTAATTGTAATATTGCTTTAATATCTATTTCAGAGGAATGTAACTTCCAGAAAAGTACTTTCCACATCTTTACTACCTTTCCTTTCACTGTTCACCCTATGTGGATTCAGGCCATCAACACTTTGACTTTTGAGCTTTTGACTGGGTGGGTTTCAGATCCTCCATGGATTCTGTCACATTTATATGGCCACAGAAGTTACTAAAGATGGTTGAAGTTTGGGAGGATCCAGGTATAAATGGAGATGTTGGAGTGATTCCTCAGCAACACAAGCACAGTATCATTTGTAGCAAGCAAAGAGAATAGTTTTCACTCTGTGTGTGCAGGTGGCTCTTGAGGTCTGGTCCACCCTGCTCTTGGGGCAGCTTTCCTGTGGAAATAAAAAAATCCATTGAGAGAAAAACATCCTGTATCTGTGATGCAGACGGAGGGTAGGGCTTGGGAGTAAAATCCTGGCCAGCAGACATCATGATACCAGTTGTCCAGAATTCCACTCTGTGGGTTTCAGTAGCAATCTGGGGAGATGTTTTCTTCCTCTCCATCGTTCTTACCCTGAATCCACTGGGGCTGATGATAGCAGGTGCCTGTGGCCCACATGAACTCATTAGCAGGTGACCTTACCCAGCATGTCATGAGTTTGCAGAGGGCTCCCAAGTTGGGAAGTTTTTGTTGTTGGCCAGGAAATCTCTTGAAACTCCAGAAATAGCTGCAACAGCAAATGGAGTTCATGAAAATCAGGTCTTCCTCTTCCAGCATTTTTAAAGAAACCCACATTTTATTTCCTCCTTCATTCTTTACACAGTAGCTTTTAGATATAAATTATTTTAACTACTTTTTTTTTGTGTGAAAAGTCATATATACATATATAAAGTTATTAAAAGGTTGAGAGTATGTTGAGTATAAAATAGTGACTTCTTTGTTTCAGATGTTAGCAGCCCCTAAAAATGAGTTGTCTATCCTCTTGTAAAGTCAGTGCTGTAAAAAACTATTAAAAATAAAAGATGTGTTAAATGTATCTTTTATTATTTATTTCTGATTCAGTATTTGATACAGCTTGTGTATACCCTTGTGACAACCACATACTGAAAACACTGTCGTTCTTAAAATGGAGTAACAACAATTCCTTGGCATCCCAACAATTTTGAGCAAATTGACCCTTTGGGTGTGAATAGCGTTGGATATTGTCCTTCAGTGTCCAGCACTGCTCCCCACCCAAGCATGGCTGAATCTCGGGGACCATTGTGTGTGTGTGCTCGGTTTCAGAAGTTCATTGGTATCTGTGTTCAAATCCAGCTGTACAGTGTTAACAAGTGTGTCTTGTGATTCGCTTCAGCCTGGTTCACTATGAGTTCTGAAACATAATTTCCATTTTGTACTTAAATTTGTATAGAATTACATAAACCCTTTAAAGATCATGGCTTACTGTAAAACCCAAAATACTTGCTATTTGGCATCTTCAATTGCATGACTGATCAGATCTGACAATGGAGATGGTGCTTTCATCTAACAGCATTGATTTCAATGGTAATATATTAATTTTCTTTTTGTTTGCCAAGCACCTGTTTTGGACAATGTTTTGGTTTCAACAGTAAAGCAATATGCAGTAGGTATCGTGGCATTATCTCTGTAATTGTTTTGAAGAGAGAATTGTCCCTTTCCGACACATAATGAAAATAAATGCCTTATAACAAGTTCTAGTTTGGTTCCTCTTTGAGTAGCTAGGGCAGCAAGGTGAGCAGCTCATCAGGGGAGGCCTGTTTTCATGGGAATTTGACGTTCACATCCCTTCCGAGTGCAGTTGTTTGCAGCCCTACGCTCAGCCTTGAACACCATCCTTCTCTCTGAAGAAAGTCCTTGGGTCCCAAATATTTGTGATTACTTGTCTATCCAATTAAGACAGTATTTATAGTAGCTCCATCAAGTAACATTATTTTTCATCTTGTTGATTTTGTGTCAGGTATGGACAATTTCTGTCTGCTGCTGCCATCCTTTGTGAAAAAATCTTGTCTGACGCCTTTGAACATGGTTGTGTTTCTGTGGGGGTTGCTTGGTTTCTTGGGTTTGAGGTTGGTTTTTTGGTTTAGTGGGGTTTTTTTGGTGAAGGTGTGATAGAGGTCTGAGGGTTTCTGTGAATTTATTGTTACATGTAGTCCTGAGTTTGCAAGGGGTTGTACGGGTGCTGCTGCTGGCAGAGATTCTGTCACAAAAAAAAGGGAGAAACTAAATCATAGAATATGTCCAGTTGGAGGGGACCTATCAGGATCAAGTCCAACCACTGGCCCTGCACAAGACACCCCAAGAATCATCATGTGCATGAGAGTGTTGTCCAAATGCTTCTTGAACTCTGTCAGGCTGGTGCTGTGACCACTTCCCAAGGGAACCTGTTCCTGCTATAAATACAATATATTCACAATATACAATATTCAGATTTAAAATACAGTATTCAAATTTAAATTTAAGTGAAGATCAATATGTAAAATGAGATTTCTCCAGGTGGAGTAACTCCCTAAATGACATTTTAGTACTGTTTCTGTGCAACACGTTTGGTTTCACTTTGGTTCCTACGTGTTTCCCTGAGGTTAAAGAGTGTGTGATCTCCTCAGGACAGAGTTGAAAGACTCACATCTCGCTCCGGTGCACTTTCCTCAGCCAGGCTCTTGCCCGGTGCCTTGTCTTGGACTGTGCCCTGTGCCAGGGCAGCTTTTGGGCCTTGGCCTCAGCACCACCTCCTCCCACTGAGCGGTGGCTGCCCAGGGCTGGGGGAAAGGGCAGTGCCCACTCCTGGCCCTCCCTGGGGAAGCTCATCCCGTGGGTGGGGTACAGCTCTGGGTACCACACGACTCCTGCACCAGGGGACCTCACACACCCACCCCCGTGCAATGCACTCCACATGAGGTTTATTGCAGAATAAAGGAGTGAGTCGAGTTCAAAGCCTGGCAGCCATTCCCTGAGCATCTCAGCTGTTCTGTGGGCTGCAGGTGATGGGAGAGAACTGAGCTTCAGTTTGGGGGGGTCTGGAATACAGCTCTGGCAGTGGGTGGATCTTTCCCTCTCCTGCCAATGCACATAGAACATCTAAAATATGATCAGTGCTCAGACATTTTGGAGCCAGCTTCCACAGCTCAGGCACCACCTGGTCCTCCAGCTGCCCTGTGGTCTGAAGCCCAAAGGAGGGAAAGGTTCTGCCTGTAAGCGCAGTGCCAGCTGGCCACCATGGCTCCTGTGAGCCAGTGCACAGGAGGGGCATCTCCTCAGGATGGGCCTTCACCTCTAGGGGAGCACAGACCGGTAGTTCTCCTCCTGACTGGCCTATTTGTTACTTGTCTTTTTTCTTATCTACTCCTGTGCTCTCCACATGGCTTGACTTGGTCAAGTATTGCCCCAGTGTTTAAACTTTCAATTGTTTTCTCTCTGTGTTCATCGATGAGCCCCACATGTGACCCAGGTCTCACTGAAGCACCCAGGACACCCAGTGCCGGGGCTGAGCTGTACAGCACCAGCGGCCCCCAGCTGGGCAGGGAGAGCCCCACAGTGCTTGGGATCACAGGGAAATGTCCTCGATGCCAGACCCCAGAGGGCAGCAGGGAGAGCCCCACGGTGCTTGGGACCACAGGGAAGTGTCCTCGATGCCAGACCCCAGAGGGCAGCAGCGCTGGAGCCTGGGTAAGGAGGGAAGCACCATCACGTTGTCTCTGTGGTGAGGAGAGTCCGCCATTGCCCTCCTCTTTGCAGGACCGTACAGGCCCTGCAGCATGCTGACAACCAACACTGACGCTGCCAAAACAAAGGAAGGAACCCACTGCAGTTTTATTTTTCCTTAGATAAATTTTTTATATAGAATATATTACAGTCAGAGTTCTCAGCTTTTAATCAAAAGATAACAAGTTATTGCAGTTTTTTACCCAGTGAAACTACCGGTGAAAGAACTTTCTAGAAAGCTGTCCTGTCTTTTAAAAAAAAGAGGGAAAAAACCCCACCCAGACAGAAAATACACATGTAGGTTGCACTTCACACCCACGGGCGCCCTTGCCAGGCTTGTGGGCATCCGTGTGGAGAGGGGAGCATGAGGTGAGGCAGCGGCGATGGGCACAACACTATGGCGAGGGAGGCAGGCCTGGGTGCTAGCGAGGTCGGTTCCTAGGCACGGTGCTTCTGCTCGGCTTAATTGCTCTTAGATCAGGAAATGAACACGCGGTGGGAGGGAGGAGGGCGGCGGCGCTGCTTTGGCCGGCACAGGCAGGGCCGGGGCCCTCAGCCTCGCCTCAGCTCGTGCAGCTTGTGGGCGACACGCTCCAGCTCGGCCTCGATGGCAGCCAGGCTCTCCAGCTCCTGGTCCTGCAACAGAAGCCCAGGAAATGTGTCAGTGGCCACAGGTGGGTAGCCCTCACCCCCCAGAGCTACAGAGAGCCTTGCCTGGGCCACAAGCACAGCCTTGTCCTGCCCCATCCCTTCAACCTGCACTTGCCCCTCTGGACAGACGGTGCACAACACTGATTACTCCTGCCCTAATGTTAAATTACTGCAGCTAGTGATGGGGACAAGAGGTGCAGCTGCCCTCCTTCCCCAGTCCCCTGCCGGGCAGGGCAGCTGCCAATGGGTCTGTGCCTCCAGAACAGGGGGTTGGAGGGAGATGGCTGCTGCAGAGCTGGAGCAGGCTCTGCCACACAGCGCTGGGCGCTGGCGCTGAGTCGGTGGCCTCAAACCAGGATGGGCACGGGTGCCTGCCTCCTGCGGGGGAAGTGCAGCATGTGCCCTGCTCATGCAGGGGACAGCAGTGTCCCCTCTCGCCACCCTGCCCCTGGGTCTTTGCTTACACCTTCACTAGCAGAAGATACTTTTCCTGGGAAAATAGGGACTGAGGAAGCCATCAGTTCAAAGGCTCAAGCTGCCCATCGATTGGTGCTC
Source organism: Monarcha castaneiventris obscurior (assembly GCA_026261815.1). NCBI lineage: Eukaryota > Metazoa > Chordata > Aves > Passeriformes > Monarchidae > Monarcha > Monarcha castaneiventris. The sequence continues at coordinate 15,825,901 of JAMPIT010000894.1, forward strand.
TTTCTATACCAGCTCTTGTGTATCTGTGCTGTCACCTGTAGCTGCTTCATTTAGTGCAGGTACTCAGACATCTGACTGCATGCCTTTGCCTGAACTCAGGTCGTATCCAGCTGGCCCTGCCTCGCTGCCAGCCCCAGCTCTGCCTGTCCCTCACAGCTGTGGTCACCAGGGCTCTCTGCAGACCATGCACTCAGCACAGCAGCAGCAGGCTCTGTGTGAGCAAACTTAGTGCTGTACCATTTCGCATCAGCAGAGCCGAGGTGACAGCCCCCCTCCTGTGTGGAGGGAGCAAAGCCTTGCTGCTGCCTTCAGCAGCTGCCAACCACAAGTTGACACTGAGCCACAGCACTGCATGTGGGTGGTGTGAGAAGAGTAAAGAAGTATACAGAAATAAGTAATTTTTTTCTCTTCCTGAGCTATTTTCCTGAACAGGGAAAAAAGTCACCCTGCCCTTCCACTGGGCCCTTGGCTACAGTAGGGTGCCAGCAGCTCAGGGTGCCTGCAAGCACCCAGGGTGCCCAAGAAGCTGTTATATTTTGTTTGAAGTGGGTCAGGGAGCAGCTCAATGAGGCTCACCTTGCTGGAGGAGAACTTGGGCTGCAACTGGAGCCCCAGAAAGGGAGAAAAAATAGGTTCTGAAATCCTCTACAGCACCCAAAGAGAGCTTGGTCAGACTCAAACCACTGCCTGTGTGCTCTGGCTTGCTTCTGCCTAGCCCCACGTGCTGAGCCCTGGAAAGTGCAGGGGCAGCACACTCAGCCCATATCTGTGCCCACGCTGGCATCATTGACCAAGCCACATAGCCCCATGGCCCAAAAATTAAGAGAGGGGACAGGACAGCAGCCAGAGTCTGTGCCTTCCCTCACTGCTGCGTGCCTGGTCTTGATACTTCCTCACTGACTCCCAGAGGCCCTGATCTAGTTTAAAAAACCAACCAAGCAAACAAAAAGGTCTTGTTGCAACTGTAAACACAGCAGTTTTGCAGCCTCAGCAACCTCTTTTCCAATCCCCCTTTGGAGATTGAGTCTGACCCCTTGCAGACAAGGTGCACCCCAGAGCTACTGGCAGGGGCAGGTGGGGAGCAACTTCCTTGGGGCAGAGATGTGGGATGTGAGGAGACAGGGGTGAGGAGGCAGATGGGGCAGCCCACCCCACTGCATCCCTGCTCTGAGCAGAGGCATTTGGCTTTGCTTTGAACCAGCACAATTGGAGATGCCTCATGGGAGGGTTGCTGATGGGTAATCTTTGGTCAATGGTTTGGTGCATTACTGAGGCGAGGGGGGTGTTTCGGAGGCAAGAGAGCCAACTGGCTTCACTCACCTGCTGCCCCAGCCTGTTTCCAGGCACCTGATCATGGCCTGTCCCAGGCCCACAAAGCCCAAGCCCAGCCCCACTGCCCAGCCCCCTGCACTATCCCAAATCAACTCCTGTGCTGGAGCTGGGCCTCAGCACAAAGGTGAACCCACGAGCAGCTCCTGGCTGCTGAGGATGTGCTGAGCTGCTGCCTAGCATCACACGGAGATCTCTGACTTTGGAAGCCTGGCTCAGCTGTATTCCTGTATCCATCAACCATTTCCACTCCAATGCCCCCAGTTTCTCACCACATCTTTAGAAGGTCTGACATTACTCACTCCATCCCTGAGACAGGGAAAGCATTCCTTTTGACTTGAAAGGGCTTTGGGAGACAAGGACTACCCCTAGGCTGTTATAGCTCTGGTCACTATGTCCAGTGCAGAAGTCCTGTCACTGGAGACATGACTCTGGGGGGCAGGGAAGGTTTTGCACTAGTCACTAAAACAAGGATAAAAACCAAGGCACAGCCAGGTGCAAATTTCAATAATACCTGAGCCTGAATGACTGGAAGTTCATTAAGCATCAACCTAATGTCACAGAGAACCACTGCTGGCTATGTTAATGCCAATATACCATCCACATCTCCAAGCACAGTTTGGATAACTGGGTAGGATTTATTTTTAAGCCTACGTACACCAACCTCTGTTCTCCTGTTAGCGCTGCCTTCCTCATCCTTCTTTTCTTCAGGCATGGGAGCAAGTGGAAAGCCTCCTTCACTGCTGTCCTCCTTTGAGTGACGCTTCCATGACCTTCTCACATCCTCCTCTGGACGACTGAAAGCATACTTGCGGGATCTAAATGTCTTTTTCATGGACCTGTCTGGGTCTTCCTCACTATCGTTTTCCTCCATGCGCTTCTTCGATGTCAGCTGCTTGGCCAGTTCATCCATTTTATTCCACCTCTTGGTGTCTTCCCACTCCCTGGAGAACTCCTCCTCCATCTCATCGCTTTTGGCATCCCTGGACTGAAAGGTGTCCTCTTCTCCCTGCATCTCCTCATCCTCCAGGCGATGCCTTCCTCCTCTCAGTGCCCGGGGTTGCTCTTCCTCCTCCTCTTCCTCCTCCTCTTCAGAGCTCCGCACATCTTTTCCAAATCCCAGCTCATCATCATTATCTGAAAGAGCATTAAACAAAGCAGTGAACACAACTGTTAACCTGAGCCTTTAGTGGCAATGCCAGATGTATTTCCTGACTTAGGCCCACTTTCCCAAGACTCTGGAAATACCCACTCTCATGTTGCCATGTCAGTAATGGGGCTTGAAGGCAGGAGTCAAAAACCTTGTAGAAAGTTCAGGGAAGATGAATTAGTTGTCCCCAGGAGCTATGAGAGCTGAGCAGCGAGGCAGCTGAGAGGCCTGTGTTAACCTGCTGTATGTGGGACTGTGCATCAGGTGTTTGTGGTGGGGTCTGGGTGGCTGCTGGCAGGGGTGTTTCTGTAAACCCAGTAAGCACCTGCCTCAGCTTTTTGGCTTTAATGCCTCTAACCCGTCTGCCTTAGTGCTCTCAACTCACCCCAGGAAGGTATCAGTGCAGTCTGGGATACGTACTGTCATCTCCCTGCACCTCCTCAGCCTCCTCGTCCTCCTCAGCCAAATCAAGTGACCTCTCTGCTTCAGTAGGGTCCTCCTCTGCAGCTTCATCTCTGTCATCCTCCCGCTCCACACGCTCCCCTACCACCTCCTTGCTGTGCTCCGGCCCCTGCCTGGATGGCTCTTCTCCCTCATCCTCAAGCTCCAGGCTGTCCCTGGAGCCTCTGGGCTCCTCCTCTTCATCCCCTTGCTGCTGCTGCTCATCCTCACTGAAATTTTTGCCAATGTGGTTGTCCAAAACTTTGTTTCGATGGGTATCCTCTGCATCCCTGAAGTCATTGCTCTCGACTTCCTCCTGATCCTCTTTCTCAACAGGGCTGGTATCCCGTGGCCTGGGCTCTCTCTCCTCCAGGCTGTTTTTTCCCTCCTCTCTTGAGTCTTCATTTTGCTGGGGCTTCTGTGCTGCCAGCTCAGCCAGGGACCCTGTGGGCTGCTCCTCTTCAGGGCGCTGCCCTGCTGCATCTACAGAGGGAGAAACAAGAAGAAACACCTCTGCTGAGAGCTCATTTCACAACCAGCAAAGCCCAGGCATTTCTTAGGGAGCTTCAGCCCCGCTCAGCAATCTGCTTAACCAGCCCGTGGGCCTTTTTGCAAATCACTTCAGCATATGTTTGCATTCAGGCAAGGCAGTGCTCTCTCTAGTGCCTGTGCTCCTGGTGAGACTTGCAAGGCTGAAGTTAAACATATGCTGAAGTGTTTTGCTGCAGCACAGTCCTCATCACCATCTCTTGAGATGCCAGCCACGAACTCACCCTGCATGAAACCAGACTGCGTGTAAAATGAAATTATTTAGGAGTGTAATACAGCACTTGCACAGCTCTCCCTGCTCTGAGTGCTGCGCTCACATCACATCCTTATTTCTCCCAGCAGGCTGAAGAGGCAGCGAGCCCTGTTCACAGGGTGCTGGAGGGAGGAGGGGTTTCTCTGCTTCTGCAAAGGAGCTACTCAGCAGGAGCTTAATATGGGTTTATTTGCTCTTGCTCAAGGGAGACTGGCCTCTTTTAACATAATTAGCCAGAGAAAACACTTAGCAAAAGAAAAGATGGGGGTTTAAAAGCCAGAGTTACAGAAAGGCAAGTGCAACCCCAAGGAGGGCTGAGGAGCGTGCCAGGATGAGAGGATGCAGAGAGCTGGTCACACAGGGCTGGTGGCCACCAGTGACACCATGCTAGTGTCACCAGACTGTCAGTGGGCCTGGATGGCCCATGTGCCACATTTCATCTTCTCTTCAACTTCCTCCATCTCCACACTGCCAGAGCAAGAGTTTCATCTCTTGGCAGGAGGGAGATGCAGTGCCAGCATCCTACCTGTTGGATTTTGGTCGTGCTGGCTGCAGCAGCTGCCCCTGGGGTATCATTCCTCATTGCTCTAAGCAGCTTTGGACTGGTGTCACAGCAGTGCTGTGCTGCTGTGGTCCAGCCACGTGCCCCAGACCGGCTTGAGACCCTCTACAGGGATTCAGCTGCTGCTGGACGAGGAGTCAATCACACACCATGTTGGCATTGTGTCTTCCTGACAAGGAAAAAGGATGGGGCCAACCGCTCCTTTCCGCTAAACTGCCTGTCTGTAGTAAGGCCAGAGAAACAGTGACAAGGGGAAATCCCAGCTGAAGGTGATCTTTCCAACAAGGTGTTTTGTGTGGGTGTGTGCACTGTGTGTGTATCAAGTTCAATTTTTCCTTCAGAGACTCATTACTTAATATCTTAGATGCCTGGAAACAAGGGTGGCAGGCACAAACCCAGATCACCCTTGCCTGTATCACTGAGTCTTTCAGTGCAGGATTTCCCTGGCTGTGACTCATTTTAAGTGTTATGAGTGAAAGTGCCAGCAGCAGGGTGAAAAGTCAGTATCAGTTCGATAACTTGACCATCACCAGTTACTGTCGCTCAGAAATTACATGTTGTTTGAGCTGGTAAATAAGAACAAAGCAAACACCAGGTTGCTTGTGTGTGTCAGCAGCAGCATCAAAGAAGATGCCTAAAAGAGAAGCAGATGGACATATCAAGGCTGTTAGAAAGAAGATCCTTGTTTACAGCCTGACCTGGATTTCCCGGGGGTGGAGGCTGACACTGACCTCTCTGCTTGTTCTTGTCGTTCTGACTTTCAAGGACTTCGGAAAGTTCATCTTCAAAGCCGCTGTTTTTCTTCTGCTGCTGAGTTCTCTCATTGGCACCTGTGTCAAGTAACAAAAAGTAGGGAAAGGCAACAGTCCCTCCAGTGTTTCAGAAAGTAGAGGTAGGAAATTTGTTCTGTGCCCTTTATAGTTCCTACAGTGGAAAAATCTACCTGGGCGCTGAGAGGAGTGAGCCTGGAGAATATGTGAATCAAATGCAGTAACAAAACCACCATCAAAAACATCATTTGCAGGAAAGAAAACGGTTCCTAAATAGAGAAGCAGGGCTGCCAGGAAAACTAATACTGATGGAGATCTAGAGAATAAGAGGTGCTGAACTGCAGCACACTGAGGCCAACAAAAGACTTCATCACCAGAGTACTGAAGGATAGAAATTGCCTCCTGCCAGACTCTGCCTACGCACCTCTGTTGAGGTGAGCTCAGAGAGCTCCTGTGTCCTCCAGCCTGGTTGTGGGGGCCCCTCTCCCCTGAGTGCTGGGAGGAAGAAGCAGCATTCATTCCCACTGCAGGGGTAGTCTGGGGCTCCAAGGCCCCACACCTTAGCTCTGGGATTATGGAGTCTGCTTGAAAAATGTAGCACCCTGGAGAGAGATGTCTGAAGGCAGCACGAGCTGGAGGTCAGACTGCATCTGTCCTGGCAACCAGCACTTGCCAGGCAGCCCCATCCCAATGGGATCTGCAAGCCAAACAAGTCCTGTCTAACTCAGCTCACACCCTGCTTCTATGCCTTAATGCAAGGGCAAGAGCCAGTGCTGCCAGACCAGTCCTCTCCAGCCCAGAAATGAATGGTGTGGGCTCTCCAGCCTGAGAAGAACCAGCTGCAGCCAGCACAGAGGACACCAAGATAAACACCTTTGTTTTTCCCTTGGTCTACAAGACTGTTCCACCCCCAATCTCCATGAATTGTAGATTATATATCATTTACCCTGAGACTAAGTGGTGTGATGGGCTCAGGCCAAGGAAAGAGTGGAGCAAGGTGCACCTCCATGAAACAAGCCCCTATTCATGGACTCCATGCTGAGTGGCACAGCCTGTCTGATACCTGAGTGCTCCTCCTCAAATCCCTGGTGTGCCTGGGCAGCTGCATCCCAGCATACTGAAGAGCCCAAGGCTTCTTTCTTCTCGATCACCAGAGCATCTGTGGAGTCCATCTGAGGTCACTGACCAGGTGGCCCCTCCACCATACGGGTAGTGACTAAAATACAGCTTTGGGAGCTGCATGAGACTCTTCCGCAATTCTGACTTCCTGAATTTTTCCTCTCCCATTCCCCTGTTGCCTCTGTGGCTTCCTTGCACTGAAAGCATTCTGGTGGCACTGCCTTCCAGCCATCTCTGGCAGACTTGCCACACAGGAGCAGGGCACAGGGATGCCCTAGTCATTGTCTCTCTGGTGGCACCCAGCTGCCCTGGTTACCCCAGGCAGAAGGAGAAGGGAAGGCCAGGAGGTGCTCTCCCTGCAGCCTGGGGAGAAACCCGTTGCAGCCTCACCTGGACAGATGGATCTGGACTAGCTCTGAAGTAGCCTTGCCTGGGATCTGCATGTTAGCTCTGGGCAACAGGGCACCCTTTTTCCCCTCAACATCCCTTGGCACAGCTCCATGGTGCTGCTGCTGCTCCCACATTGACCAGTGGTGACCAGCCTGCACCTCTCCAAACCAAAGAAACTTGCATTCAAGTTAAGGAAGCCATCAAAGTGTCTAGACTACATCACCACCAAGTTACATTGATAACTATTGAAATAGTCAGATACATATTTGAGTTGTTATAAACAAAATTCCTGTCCCCACTCAAACAATCTCTGCTGAAAATCTTGGACCTACACTTCCTAAGGCTTATTTATATGATCTCAAATTAATATAAAATAAAAAACCAAACCCAAAACCAAACAAGCAATAAAACTCTACAAGGGACTACAACAGAAGAAAACAATCTTCCCTATAGTTATATTCCCAAAAAAATACACTGGCACTGTACCTTGAGCAGCAATTTCCTGAAGTTCCTTCAGTAAGTTTTGGTGGCGAAGGATAGAAATAATTCGTTCATCTGCAATAAGAGAGACTTAGTACAGAAAGCAGTCAAAGAAAACCTCTCTGTAACCCCAGGAAATGAAAAAGAACCCCAAATTCCACTCCTTCTTAATTTGCCCTTTTCTTTCCCTTGGCCTGATTTGCTCTCACACCTCTTAACCATATGACTAAGATGACAGGAAGGTCCTATGAAAACCAGGCAGTTTGATGTCTCCCAGCACCCCCGTGGCCACAGTGCCAGCATGAGGCATGGCCTGGGACAAGCAGTGGCACCATCCCTGCTCCTGGGGCCCTGCAGCCCAGTGGCAGGGACCCCTTGACAGGGGTCCTGGGGCCAGGGCTCAGCTGGTCAGGGCAGGACCAGCCCCTACTTGCCAGACTTGCTTTTGCTGACACCCAGCATTAAGTCTGAGGCAGTACCTCCTCGGAGAGTCTCTAGGCATTCCTCACTGATCGGCAGGGGGTTTGGCTTAGATAAAGTATCAGAGATGACCTCTACAATGCACTTCATCACCTAGAAAGAGACAAAAATACAAATTAAAGAACTGGGTTTTTTGTCTTTCGTTCCTACCTGTTACCAAGGCTAAAATACAGCACATGATGGCACAGATCTCCTTCCTTTCCTGGTGAAGCCAGAACTGAATGTTCAGTTCCCATTTTCCCTAATGCAGGAACAGAAGGTACCTCCTGCAACTGAGAAGTGAGCAAATTACACGTGACAATGGAAAGAGCTTCTTCCACATGACACACAATTCAGCTGAGGATTGCAAGGCTTCAGACCATCCCAGAGTCTGGGCACATCTGGAGAGTAAAGGGTATCTGGATATTTACATAGAAAATCCAAAACCATCCTCTTTCAAGTCAATATATCTCAACCTACATCTCATAAAAGGACTCAGTGGGAGGTTGTAGAGAGCACAAGTGGTCATAGCTGTTCAATAGATGACCTTGAAATCTTAAAAGCTCTTCAAACCCTGGGAAAGACACCACAGATAGGTTGAAGCCAGGCATGGAGGGTGAAGTGAGGGAAACTACTTTCAAACACAGATGAGAAATACTGCTCTCAAACCCTAGAAAAGGACAAGACAATCTGGAGAAGTGTTTGACCTTGTGCTTTCAGTGTTCAAACCGTCTGTTATAGACTGGAAGAGCTCTACATGATGGCAGGTCATCTGAAAGCAAAGAAGTTCTAACACAACTTCTCAGACAGGGTGAACTTTTGGCCCACCCTTTCCAGCAGCCCTTTTCTTTGGTGTAAAACCAGGAGCGTTTTTTATGTAAGTTATCACCTGTACTGAGATTGCAGACATCCTTGTCATGCCAAGACACACTGCTGGGAGCCCTAGTGTGGGGTCCTGGTAGACCTAAATGGTCACACAGGACAGAAGCATTCACTACAGTCTGGTGCTGATTAGTAGTGTAGAAATCAGGCTGCTTAGTTCAAAAGGATGACTATTTACAAAGCAATCTAAGAAGAATGCAGGGCTCGCAATTGCCTGTGGAACAAAAGAGAGGCTAAATTGAAAAAAGAATATAAGTAAGCCTTGGAGGCAAAAAAATCACTCACTGAACCTCTTTCTCCTGATGATTTCGGCAGGCAGCCCTGAGAGCCCTGACCTCCCTCACAATGTACCATTCTCAGGAGAGCAGAGCACTGTGGCTGCAGTAGAAATTAAACACAAGTCAGCAGTTCCCAGTCATCCACAATGCTGTTCATTCAAGCAGTTGGATATATTCACTGGACAGCTGGAATGGGCAAATTTTCACCCTGTCTAAGGAGAGAATTCTGCTTTTGCAGATCACAGCCATAAAGTGCTGAACTGCTCTACTCCTTACACAGTTTGAGGGAATTGCCTGATGGATTAAAAATGTTACAGAAAAGATCTAAAAAAAAAAAAGAAAGAAGGGGAATTTCCCTGGTATCATTCTCCTATATCACAAGCAATCCATTAATACTGATTTTATATGACTTTGAATCACTCTATCTTTAAATAGAGTAAAAACCAGATTCTGATGTTTCCCTCTTGTGTTTTGCAACCTCCGGACCCACTTACTGCAGCAGTATTTGATGCAGCTTCAGAAGTAAAGACTTTCTCAGCATGAGAAGTAAGAATCTGATTCAATGAAATATTCTATTCAAGCTTTTTCAAGACTTCTGAGCTGAACTAAAGTCTTTGAGCACAAGGAAACACATCAGTCGCCACAGAAATACATTCACCTCTGTGGAGGAACTCTGTAAGGTAATGAAATGAAAAGTGCAGTCATCCCACAACACTTTCCTTGTCATTTTGTTAGAGGAGGTCTTGCAGAGCGAGATTTCACAAGGTCATGAAATAACAGCCTGCATCAGGAAATGGAGGAGATCCTTTCCAAATGAATGTAATTAACCCAGTGCAGAAACTCACACTGGAATTTTGCCATAGCTATCATCTAACCATGAGCATGTAACTAGATCCTTAGGAGCAGCTCACAATGTCCCTACACAGAAATCTTCAAAGAACTGTGCCCTTACAAGGACAGACTTCTCCATATTTGAGCTCAGCTATGCTCAGGCCCTCCTAAAACGTATGGTTTTAAGTGGGAAATAGTGTCCTTCAAGCACCAGGGTGGGCAAACACCAGAGACATTGTAAATGCTTTGGTCTTGTTCAGCTCCCTGTGGATAGCCCTTGGTGTAAGGAAAGTCTGATGAGTTGTCCAGGAAAGGCCTGCAGGTGCTGACTACCCATTACACAGCCCTGAGCCACCCACAAATGCTGGTGGCAGAGAGCAGGGTGTGTAGGAAGAGCTGCAGTGCTCGCTGCTGTATTCATGTGATGATATCCCTGCCCTGATCTCTTCCATAAGACCAGGACTTCCTTCCCTGAAATGCCATGTCTCAGAGAATGGTGAAGGCAGGAAAGCCCTAATGGCTTCTTCCAATTGCAGCAAATTCAAAAGAAAGCTGATTTTGCTCTCAGTTAGAGCCCGTGTCAGTGTAATACCCAGGGAAGGGGGAAGGTCTTGGAAAAGTCCTTCCTTGGTGGAAGCATTTCCATGGAGTTGCACCAACTGCCACGATAGTGCCATTCTTTACACACAGAATATACTGGGGAATAGACCTCTCAAGGAAAATCATATGATTCATGGATTGTCCCATTAAATGCCCACTGCGGGATGGACAGTTGAAGGGGCAAGTGCCTGTCCCGAGTCCTCTTCCTCAGCAGCACACAGCCTGAGGAAGACACCCAGTGTGTCACAGCTCATGGCTCAGCCCCAGGAAGGGCTAAGCAGGCTAAAAGTCTTAACAAAGCAAGCGCTCTCCAGGCCCAGGCACGTCTCACAGGAAGTAGGGAGGCGTTGCTCATGGCACACGTCCTAGATGTAACCTGCAATGGAGCTGAGACTGGCGTCAGTGTGCCCTCCCCTGCTGCTGCCTGGGGAAAAACACTATGTAGCTAGAAGATTTCATAACATGAAACAGTTCAAGAAGGAAAAAGGAAAAAGGCTGAAGTTTCCTTTATGGACATGAATTTCTAAAGAAATTTTAATTTGGGCAGCCAATCAGCTCGTCTGAAAGATGGGGAAGTGGGGGGTGGGGGTCAGGGAATCATGTCTGATGTAGATAAACACAGGCAAACCTCCCTATCCAAGCATTTAGGTGCCAAAAGGCCAACGGGAGTGCACGTTTGTGAAATGCAGCTATAAATGTTGGAGGGTGTGACACAGATATGTGCACAGAAGCCTGTGAAGGAGGGCTGGAGAGGTCAGCCAAGTTCTGCACTGCTCGTAGCCATCCAGACAGGCTGAGCAGGAGCTGAGGATGGATTAGCAAGCTGAGAGTACCAGTTGCCTATTTTTCTGGAGCATGCATGTTTAAGTAGCACACCACACACATACAAAGCCACATGTATACACCCCCAAACACACACAGTTTCTGAATCACATCTCCCCCCACTCTCCCTTGAGTCACCTCCTGTTGGGAGCTTTGAAAAGCTGAAAGTAGGAGGACTAGGGAGAGTTATACCCAGCCTTCATCTCCTCTCTAAACAAGCTTGCCTGATCCCTCTGTTGCATCCTGAGGGACTACCTTGGCTGCCCAGAAGTGGATGCACAAAGGGTAAATTCTGTTAGAAAGGGAGCAGAGATGGATTCTGCTCTAGGGATCTCATGCAAATTCCTGGCACTTTCTACACGGTATTTCAGTGGGAACAGCCCAAAACCAACCACCTAGGTGGAGGTGAAACATCACATAATTTCTCTTCATTTGACCATTCCACTACAGGCTCATCCTTACCTTAGTGTCGCCTTTATTCATGTCATTTGTCACAGGAAGGGAGACGGCTGTAAGGTAAGGGGAGGGGGAAAAAAAAGAGAACATGTTATTCATCTCATCTGGAAGACAAGCAGAGAAACATTTTTCTTCTAGAATGGGAGTGGAGAAGAGGGGCATCCCTCTGTGAGGGAAGTGGTCCCTGGGTGCAGCAGCTGGACGTGTGCACTGTGCCCGTCTCGGGAAGGGAAGGGAAGGGAAGGGAAGGGAAGGGAAGGGAAGGGAAGGGAAGGGAAGGGAAGGGAAGGGAAGGGCAGGTGCCCAGGCTGGCAGGGCCGGAGCGGCGCTCGGCAGTGACCTTGCGGCGGCCGCTGTCCGCGGTGCTGAGGCGCCGGGCCGGCCTGTCCGCGGTGCTGAGGCGCGGGGAGCGGGGCCGCGGGCGCAGCGCTGCCGCGGGCCGGGGCTCCGGGAGCTCGGGGCACACGGAGCCATCCCAGCCCCACTTACCCGGCACGGCCAGCAGCAGGACGGCGAGCAGCTCTGGCCGGCTCATGGTGCTGGCGGGATGGAGGCAGGGAGAAAGGGGCAGAGGGCGAGAGTATCGTGGCGTGGGGGCTCCAGGCGAGGTGCCCGGGGGAGACCAGCACGGAGCGTGTGTATCTACGCCAGTGCCCCGGCTGAAGATCCCAGATGGGGCACTGCAGCAACCGGCTCATTTATATATCTCAGCCCTCGGAAATGGCGTCAGGAGGAAGCCACCTCCTCCTCTGCCCCCTCCCCTCGCACACAGGCTTCCCATCAGCCTCCATCGCTCCTCGGGTGTCGGAGGAGCGGCCCCACAGCAGCGTCCCCCGGCCTCCCCGGCTGCCCACGCAAAGGTGTCGGGCTGTAATCGCTCCCTCTTCTCACACCCTGCAGGCACAGGAAGGCTGTGAGGTGTGTTTCCCGGACAGCACTTTCCCAGCACCTCAGCCGACGCGGGCAATCTGCAGCACCTCTGCACGTGTGCCCTCTCTGTAGGGACCTGCAGCCAGACGTGAGGCACCTCACGTGTCCCAGGCAGCGCTGCCATCTCTAGATGGTTTTGCCCTCTCAGGGCCCCCTTGTCTTTCACTGACCACGGAAGTTTAAAACAGGTGCTGAAAGTTTTAGATGCCTTTTAAAGACCTCCACAGAGGATAGGGGTGCCTGAAAGACTGGTTGAGAGCCAGGGAACTGCTCACCATGAAAAGGGCTTGCCAATGGACATGGTAGGTCCCAGCTGTTTATGAAAGGTTTGTTAGTAGGATATTATTTGGTGTAAAGATCAAAGGCTGGCGCATCTGCTCTCCATCTATGACTCTACAAGCGAAATTTTAATAGGCTGTTACCCTTTGTTCAATGTTTTTTAACACTCTTCAGCAATACCCTACACTCCAAAGTTGAAATAACCAAGATTACCTGGCTGCCAGTTTGCATTGACAAGGGAGAGAGAGGAAACAAAAATTCTCTTAGTCACAAGCATTTCCGTGCTTTTGAAAAAATGGGTGCCTATTCTTTGGATGAAGTGTCTGTCAGGTCAACCAGCTGGATTCTTTTTTTAAAGTGACTCCAATGCTTCTTTAGGAATAGCAGCTCTGCTACTCCATTCTATTCCTCAAGCAGTTTCAGAGGTCACAGAATGCAGGGACTTAGACGAGAAAACAAAATTCAGAAAAATGCACCATCTTTCTTCCCCACCCTGCCTCACTCTGCCCACTGGGGGGTCCTGCACCCAAGGAATTAGGGAGAACCTAAGAGGTCATCACTTGTCATCTTGTCTCCGATGACAAGAACTTTTCTACGAGACTAGGCAGTATGGACTGCACCATCATTTTCCCTTTCTCTTTCCAGGTGCACATGGAAATGTGTTTCCAAATGTCCTCTAATATCTACCTGATTTAAATGTATGCTTCAAAAGGCACATTTAGATTGTAAAAGGCATTAATACAAAATTAAAGCTCCTCTTGTCAACTGCATTTTCCAGTTAAATGCAGAGAAAAGATGGAAATAAATTGAACTTCTGAACAGTGCTTTGTGGATGGCAGTGATGGATGGTTAAATGTTCATAAGTTTATGAAATGAACAACCATGACAGTTCTTGTTTCATGGGGAACCTCCAGGAACAAGAGATACCCTTTCTTTTTGGTTGTTGTGTTGTTTAGGTTTGGGGGTTTTTTTCCCTTTTTTTCTTTTTTCTTCTTTTTTCAGGGGGTGTGTGTATGTGTTGTTGAATTATTTACTGGGGGGTAGGGATTGGGCCGTATAGAATGGCCTTTCCCTCATTCAGGATACACCAGAGCATTTAAGTCTCTGAGTCTGAAATACTGAGCATTATTAAGCTTGTTAATTCCTATGTATTCATAAGTGAGAAACAGATTGATCTGCTTATCAGGCTATGTTTTCCTAGTCAATATTTACTTGTCCTTACATATAAATGCTGATCTTATTAGGGTAATAAATTATCTCAGTTCTAATCCAGTTTCGTACATGAAGCCCTTTTCTTCCTTGGGGCCTCTTTTTGAGAAAGGATATGTAGTGTCCATAACTATTTTTTCTTTCTTCTCTTTCTCAGGGTGTGGTCTTGCAGCCATTAAGTTCATTGCAAAGGAGAAACTAAATGCTTTCCAGGTATGGCATGCATCTCCCACTGTAATACCTTATGATGGATGATGAATTTTTCTGTTTCTTGCCCCAGAAAAATGAATATGAAACTGTTAATTCAGCAATCAGTACTTCTGGTATTGGAATTTGTCTCAGTACTTTGCTATTGGAATTGGGCACAGCTGTATTAGAAACTGTCACAGTAAAGCATGTCAGGGAAAGATTTATGTCAAAAGAGCAAAAGTGAAAGGTATTCTGCCACTCAGAGAAAGGCAATGACTGAAGCAGACTCCAAGGGAATAGCAGGTCTGTGAGTCGTTAAAGTAGTTTGTGTTTTAATATAGGGGAAAACAGGAGTAGATCTTCAGTGGGTGGCAAAGTAATGAAGATGGACATTTCTGACCACGTGCAGCCTTATAAAAAAAGCTGTTGATGTCTATAGAGAGCAATTCAATTTTTCCTTATAGCTGCACAATTTCTCATGCATGAAGTGTGGTGGGACTGTGGAAAGCCATATACCATAACCTGCCTGCAGTCACTAATGTAACGTGCAGATGGACAAAGAGAGATTTGCCTTCCCAGCCTGAAAGTGATTTGAGAAGATGGCAGTGTCTGGATGGATGGAAGCAGACACCCAGCACTGTTGCATTATCCATGCTCTGAGCTGAGGGAACAAGAGGGTCAGCCTAAAAGCCATATTGATATATGATCTTTCTATGCAGAAGGTCATTTCATTGAGAGATTATGTGGCTTAAGTGCTATTCTCAAGAGTAAAATATTTTTTTATCTTATTTCAGAATTCAGGAAATAAAACCAAGGGATCTTGTGTTTATCTGTGAGTTACTTTGAGAGCTTTTTTCTCTAATTTCTTGGCTGAATCTGGGTTAAGAATTCACTCCTGTTGTTTGAAACACTGACACTGCATTTCAGACTGCTGTGATTTTACAGATCTGGATGCTGAGGCACATAAAGAGGGAAAGTGTCATTTTCATGAAGATATCAAAAAGGTTTGAAGCCAAGGCACAGCTAATACCACACCCTAACCAAAAAGACACTAAGCAAAAAATAGGCAATGATTATCTTCTTGTATATGAAATGAATTGATAACTGTTTGACTGAAAAACTTGAATGTAAGCTCATTGCCAAATTACTAGCAAAGCCTATTAAAACCCACACATCACACCTTTTCTTCTTTCCCACCTTAGTCAGTCACACTTGCCTCTCAGTTCCCTCATACAAGCCTTGCTTGTCTGCCTGTAAATAGAAATAAGCTTCAAAGCTCAGATTGCTGCTGTGAATACTCATCTGTGCTGCTCAGAGGCAGTCCTCTCTTCTTTTTCAGGTCAGGCAAAGAGGCAAAATGATGTTGACTTGCTTTGATTTTCTGAGTCTAGACTGTCCTTGCACCAACCTGAAATTAATTGATTTTCCTGCTGAAAGGTTTACTTACACCCCATAAAAAAGCCCATCATTGTGCCAAACCTGACAGTAGCTAGCTCTGCCTATCCATTTTTGTCCTTGCCTGGCACGCACAGCTCTCACTGGGGCAGATGGAGTATGTTCCCTGTTGCAAGAAGAGACTTCTCTGTAGTGATCACAGAATACCATCTGCACACCCTTACAAATAGCTTGGATCTCAACGTAATTGTTCTAAATGTTATTCAAGCACCAGTCTGGAAAATGTCATACCCTTCTCATGCCATGGTCAGTTTACCTGGCACTTACAGAAAACCCTCATTGATTCCCATGAGCCCCACTGAATCTGCAACAAAAGATGTGGAGACAGAGGTTCTTCCTGAACAGTGATCTCAAACAGCCTCCTCTGGAAATTACTGATTGTTTCTATGGCTATGGTTTTATTTGACTTGTGACAGCAAAGTTTATATGATGCTGATGTACATATTCAGCAAGATAAAACAATTCTAGAAGTTCTAGACTGGTCTTAAGTTCATGAGAACATAATTGATACTGTTTACTTAGCTCTGAAGCTAGAGACAGGCAATCCTATTTACTGACCTGCAGGCACTTACAGGATTCATGAGAGTTAAGGGAAAAAAATAGTGACAAGAGTAAGGTCTATGGACCAGCAGTCCTGTCCTGGGGGGGTCCATAAGCCCACCAGATGGCCTCTACTCTGCCAGCAGCTCACAGCCAACACATGAATTCTCAGTCAGCCATCAGCATCAGCCCAGATTCTGAACATTAAGTGACTGCCTGGTGCATTTTGTAGAGATCAGTTTTATTCCTCTTCCTTTAAATACCCAATCTGTCTGCCCATTCCAGGCCAGTTGCTCAGTGAAAACCAAGTGAGCCACAGGGGTACCTGGGTCTCCTGGGCTGCCCATAAGGCCAGAGTTCAAATGTTGTGAGCATGGTAAGGGGCTTATTTGAGATGTAAGTTAGATGCACTTGTGCTAACTTTTCCAATTCATGGAGATGAAATTACAAAATCCCTAATTAAAAAGCAATTTTAATTAGAACCTTTTTTCTTTCCCCATAACAGCAAGGTTTAGAATCATGGAACACATAAACAATTTCCATTCTGGATGCTTTCTTTGATCTCCCTTTGCTTACATTGGAAACAAAGCACTTAGATGAAAAGACAGCCGAAGACAGAGCCTGCTTCCCTGCCACTCTTGCGGAAGGATGAAGGATTCATGCATGTACTCCTGACACATCTCTGTCCCCAAAAGCCAGACTTAAGGACTTTCAGGGCATTGCTGTCCCCACAAGATTATTATTCTTCAAACAGCGGCAATAGCACATCCCTGGAAGCATCTGGCTGGAGATATGGAGCACAGGGACACAGCAGTTGCTATTTTGGGTTGGAGCAGGGAGCTGGAGACCCTGGGCCATCCCCAAGAGTTAGGAACAAGGGCTGGGATTGGACTAGGGCCTCTTCCTGCCTGTGTGCCAGGCTGGATCCCAGCTTCCAAGCCTCCCAAAAACTGGACACTGGCCCTGATATTTATGTTACAGTACTCCAGAATGTTTTACTGTTAATTAGCAGTAGCTAGTTTGATTGTCCCTCTGAGAGTCTCTCCTGAAATTTGGTACCTTCCTCAGTCTTATGGCATTAAGTGCCACAGCTTGCTTAAACACAGCAAAAATATCTCATCTGTTATTTTTAAATTACCTCTTATTCTATTCTAAAATCTGGGAAAGACAAAAACCCTTTCTCTTCCCTAGTCCAGTGAGGCTTTCATGATATTTACATTTCTCTCTTACTCATGTCCTTTCCAAGAGAAACAATCTCAGTCATCTGGTTCTCATGAGGCTCCGTTAAACTTGGATACTAGCCAGCAAGTCCCACAGGTTAATTACCTATAGCATCTAATTACCTATAACATAATGCAAAGACATCCTGGGGTATCCTGCTCTCACTAGAGCACTCTCACTAGAGTATTTTTAGTCTTCATTCAGTGACCCAGAAACTTTCTGGGGATACCTAAAAAACCTGGTTTTCATTTTAGGAATGGCCATACATAGATGTCTCAGGAGTCAGAATCCTTGAAGATCTGTTATTCCCTCACATAAAAGACATTACAGAGAGGACAGGGAGGATTTCTGGAGGGTTTACACATGCTCCAGCAGTAAGTCAGTAGTAAAGAGTTGCCTCAGCCTGTATCAGGAAAATGACTCAGTTTGGATAAGGCAAAGAAAAAAATTCCCACTCTGCTGGTCTCAGTTGGCACCTTGGTCCCTTCCCTCCATCCACTCACCCTGCTTTGGGTCAGGCTGTTCTCTGCACAGCCTGAGCAGAACTTTGAGCAGCCTGTGCAGTGCAGATGGCTTCTACCTCAGATGTTCTGTTGATAAGGCAGTTTCCGAACATCAAATTGCATGTTAATGCTAGTTAATGAATGTTCTCTTTACAGGCACAGCAGCCTTTTCCTTCTATACTAAGCAAGGAACAGGAGGAGGTAGCCTTTCAGGTATTAAATTGCTTGAGAGCATCAGCATAGAGTAGCTTGAGGAACAGCCACAGAATCTTAAATTACTGTTACTGGGCTTTTTTTCAGCCTGCAGAAGCTCAGGTTTCTTACCTGACCAATGCTTTTTCTTCACAGGAGAGTAGGGTTTGCAGTGCCTGTCCTTGGGGAGCAGCCATTACCTTCCGCAGGGCAAGGAGACAGCAGCATGAGGCACCTTCAGATGCAGCAAGGTCTCTGCTGAGCCTGCCTCATCCAAAGGCTCTGCAGACAAAATAGTCCAGACAGATTCCTCTACATTGCAGGATGAGTCCAAAGAAAATTTGGGGGATCCTGAAGAAGTTCTGCAGCTCCCAGTTTGCTCTGTTTGGAGGAAAGGGTTTGGGCCACTGACCACCACTGACCTTGCAGAGATCTCCTACCCATTTGTACTCAGCTGAGTTCAGACTCAGTCTCTGCTACTAGGTGCTTGGGAGAATGTTTCAGGACAAACCACATTTTCTACTTTGCTAGGGATTAAAAAAACCCAAACCAACAGGAAAAAAATCCAGACCATGCTTCTCTTTCTGGTTTTTTTAGAGTTTTTACTGAAGCATTATCTGCTGACTCTCAATAGCTCTTTGTTTGATGGAGGCAGCTAGATAACCAGAAACATGGTGAAATCCTTGTGAAATCCATGTGTTCTGTGCCATGTAGGAGGCAACTGTTGTTGTGTGTAGTCCCAAAGGGTCAGAAATGGAAGGGTTTCCCCCAGGCAAAAAAGATAAATGGTACTACGTTCACTTTGTGTTTAAAGCTGCAGTGAGTACGTGACTTTCTGTACAGAGGGGAATGTTGCAGCTGCTTGACAGATTCACACAGTGAGAACTGGAAGTGTAAGGAGAAAATGTGCTATTTGCATTTCTAAGCAAATTGTTCATTGAGAGCCTGAACCCAAACATAGATCAATAGAAAGACTTTTACCCTTTCCAAGGTTCAGTTCAAGACCTGGCTTCCTTCCCTGAGGTTGGGATGCATTTCCCAGAGGCAAGGCTATAATTTAAGTGTATTTAGGCAAGGAGTAAAGGTAACAGTGAGGATAACAGCTATAAGAGGGAAGAACAGCTGCTCAGAGAAAGTCTAAAAAAAAAAAAATACATCAGTCGATGTTGTTCATCAACAAAAGTAAAGACAGGAAATCAATTTGAATTCTGCATGTACAGGGGGACGATCATGATCCTGGTCCTGCTGGCCACACTCTTGCTGACCCAGGCCAGGATGCCATTGGCCTTCTTGGCCACCTGGGCACAGCTGGCTCATGTTCAGCTGCTGTCAAATGGCACCCCCAGGTCCTTTTCCACCAGGCAGCTTTCCAGCCACTCTGCCCCCAGCCTGTAGTGCTGTGGGGTTGTTGTGACCCACATTCAGGAGTGATTCTCCTGTTTCCTAAACTGGCTTTGCATCACCTCTGTCCTTAGCAGCTTAAGTGCAGCCTTAACTTCTGACTTGTGCAAGGACAGGGAGAGCCATGTATTGGTGCTCTTCTCAGCTCCTGGAAGAGATGACCTCTGAAGGTAAGCACTTCTGCCCCTCCCTGCAAGGATGTGTGAGTTCCTTGGCTTCCAGAAACTGCCTGCTCCTTTTCAGCTTGATTTACTTGTGTTTTTAGAGGTCCAGTAAAGCAGTTCTTACTTGCTTTGAATTTCTTGTGAAATGTGGAGTAACAGGTGCAAGCCTAACAATGAAATAAGTGTCCCAAATCATGTCTGTTGAAACTCCCTGTAGGATCAGTGCCTCAGAGAGCAATGCAGCTCCCTCCTTGGAAGTTGACTAGCAGCATATTTTCCATGGGTTTTGATGATTATACAAATTTTCATCTATTTTGACTGTGTTTTTAATAAATGAATGCAGAAATTAAATGGGATATTTTTGTCTAACTTTTTTTAATATAAGGATTAATTTTTCAGGCCCTTTGAACTGAAACAACTCTGGTTCATTGAAATATTTTGCAGAAACACTTTTCCATATTTTGATCAACCCTATTTATTACTGTGCTGAAGCCCATCTCTACCACCATCAATTGGTATGCTTATAGCCATCTGGATCACAGGCTACTCATGTTTTTAAAATGATTCTTGCATCTATTGATGCTTTTTTAACCCTTTATAAACAGCAGGTGCACACTGTACAATAGCCACAATGAGAATTGGGAATTCAGTCCTGACCTTTTGTTCACACGCTCCTGGGTATCGCAATCACTCCAGTTTTATTGAATTTTATTTTATTTTATTTTAATATTTTACATGCAATTGTTTCAAAACATCAACCATCTGGGGTTTATTCCTTGACTTAGGCAAAGGAATGAATTTTTCATACTCTGAGAGCAGCTTTATTAATTGGAAGAGGTGGGTAAGCAGAAGGGCCTATTGGAAATCCACACTGTGATAGGAGATCCAAGCACAGAACTCCCTCCTGTGCTGCACCAAAGAGGCTCTCAGGAAAAGCAGCAGCCCTGGGTGCCCCTGCAGAGGGCCTCAAGAACAGCACAATTACAGCAGCTGCCTGTGTTCTGTGGTTAAAGAAAGCACCCTAGAGACAACGTATTGCTGTTTGATTGGAAGAGTATTCAATTGTCTAATGAAGCTGTTATCCTCTATTTAAACAGAGATGAGAAAAGGAAATCTTTATGTATTGCTCCTATGTAAAAAAAAAAACTAATTAAAGAAGTCAGACCCTCAGGGGTAAAATAAAACCACCACAAAACAAGGAAATTATGGCATTAAGTAAAAATGAGCTGGAGACTTGGCACAGCTATTCCAGCTGCTCTGTTTACTCAGCCCAGAGGTGGACACCCACCCTGTGCCTCACTTTGCCCCATAGACCAAGAGAAGGTGCTTCCTCATTTTTGAGGGGTATTGATAGTTTCATTTTCATCTTTCATTTTAGAAGTATCCCTTTAGCACCAGAAATTACCTTGGGATATCTTGTCTAGTATTGCAGAGATCAGTAGGTGAATAATGAGAAGCTTATCATCATATTTAATCTCCTTTTTTTGTTAAACCATAACCCTCACATACACTCCTGATTTCAGTAGGATTCACATGGAATGACCCAGGGACAGGCTTTTTGCTTCAGCAGGAGCAATGTGCTTTTGTTTGAAATCCTGAGATACATAATTGGTGCTTCTGCAAGAAAACACAGAGCTCCCCCATATTATTGGGGTGACCTTGCATGGTGTTTCTATTCCTGTCATCATCCTGGATGACACCACTGGTTTTTTTGTATGGATTAATTTGAAATGTTACTTTGGATCATTAGAGCTGAATGATGAGTTTGTACTCATGGGAAAGTTCATTTTGCAGTCTGAATGCTTGCAGCCAATGGTCCCTGCTACAGTGATAAATGGATGCTTTAAATAAAGAACTTCCCAAGACAGGCATTTTTCCAGCAGAAAAACCTCCATTTTACTGGCAGACTAAGTTTTATGAAGTATTTTTACCCCCACCCCAATATCAATCACACTGCCATTGTCTTAATTTTACTCCTCCAATATAGAATAATATTTTACTTTTAAACAAGAAATGAGAGGTCACAGTTTTATAGGAGAGGTCTATTGAAGTGTAATAGGAAGGACAGGCTGGTGGTTATCCTCAGCACTATGGGATGTTGTGCGATACCCAGGGATCAGGCTGGTCAAGGACTGTCATACACACACACTGAGATGCTGGACAAGACCATTCAAACCTCTCTGTTTCTTTCAACAATGCCTATTATCTATGTTTTCTTTTCTCCTCTCCAGAATATCCTGCCTGATATTTTATTTGCCTTCTCCCTCCTATCCATCCAATTTTAAAACCCCTAGCCCTGCTTTTTGATTTTAATTCCAAAGAGCTCAATTGCATCCTGCACTTTCTCTGAACACTATGTCCTCACATCATCCTAACCAACACCAGACAATTCTGATGTGCTTTCATGTGCAGCTCAGGATGCTGTGCTTTGCAGGCCTGCCTGCCACAGGTGTCATCTCTATCCTACACAACGGTGGGTGCCAAGACCAAGTATAGCTCATCCAAGCCTTCATTGGAGGATTGCAGTGTAAAGGGGAACTTGGATCAGGACTTCTGAGCTGCAGATTTATCACCCTCTCCAGGAGATTCCAGTGCCAGTCTGCCATCCCTTCTGCTGGATATCCAAATGCTTCTTTGTTGTGCTCTGGCTAAAAAAGAGATGTTTCAGTAGCAGTCTCAGCACAGATCTTAATTTTCTGCTTAGAATTTCATTTTCCTCTTGTCTTCCTGCTAGGCTGCACCAAGGCCAGATTTCCTTCTACAAGCACAGAACAGAGCTTCCTAGTACCAGCCCTTATCTTCATGAGGATTTCACGCTGGAAATTTTGCTCACAAGATTCCAGACATTCTCCATCTCCAGCACTGTGCATGAGACATAACTTATTTTATGGAATGAGATCTGCATTTGCCTCTGGTTACATTGCTTGAGCTGCAGATGGTAAAGATACCTAGAGGTCAGTCTGTTAACCTAATTCTATGGTCTTTGAAACAGCTGCCAGAAACACCTGAGCAGCAGTGTTGCTCAAGACAAATATTCTCCCTTCCTAGTGATAGTCCAAGGAAAGACCTGCTTGACTCATCTCCCTGCTTTCAGAAAATTGCCTCCTATTTTCTAGTGAATCATTCATCTCATTTTTCCTTTCCAGCAGTCACCCAGACTTTGCCACTGTTCACCTGCTAGCCAGCAGCTCCCACAATTACTGCCAGCAGCCAGCCCAGGTGGCAGCAGCACCTGGCAGCAAATAGGTGCAGAGGAGTCAGGCAACTCATTGCATAGTTTGGCTCAAAGCAGCACTAACAAAGGTAGCAATGAGTTAGGTAATGGCCCTGAGGAACTGGGGGAAATGTTCCAGCCCATCATAAAAGCTTGGGGACCTGGTTTCTGTGCTCAGCTTTGCTATTCCCTTCCCACATGACCACTGCAACACATTTAACTGTCCAGTGCCTCAGTTTACTCTTCAGAAAAAATCCTCTTTGTAGAGGGACCTAGGAAGGAAGGACCCAAGAAAGCACTGATCATTCATTTTCTAAATTTTTTCCATTTTAAAAGGGATTCTTATCCTGTCTTTTTGATCAAGAGATAAAGTGAACACATAAAGAATTTTAGAGGCAATTTTCATATACCAAATGTTTCAGCGAGATGTCACTCCAGTCCTGCAGGGTTGGCTCAACAGCTTTTTGAACTAAGAGGAGTTTTTCCCACTTGCAGTCAGCAGGATCCAGCTCCCATGGAGGAGAAAGAAGAACACCTAAACTTTTAACCAGCTGTATATTACCTCTTGCTGCTTCTTGTGCAGTCTGATTAATCTAACTATGGGCTCTGCATTCCAGCAAGCGCCTCCATCGCATTTCCACAGGACTCATGAAGCAGAAAACCTGCACATCCCTGGCAGGACTCCATGGCTGCAATGAGTAAGCACAGCACCCCTGAGGTGGAGGGAACCTTGCCAGCAGGCTGCAGGTGAGGGTTCACCCCTCTGGATTTTGAGGCTTGAGGACAGAGTTGTCTGGGAGGGGAGTGCAGAGCACTTAGATACATATCATCTCTGACACTGCAGTCAGCCATCTGTTCCGAGTTTATTAAAAGTGATGTACTCTGCTGGGAGGATCAGGAAGCATCTGCTGGTGCATTTACATTCAAATCCTCACAGCAATCCCATTCATCCTCCTTTTTTAATTAATCAAACCTGCTTTTTGGTAAAGGCACACAGATAAACGCTTTCTCTGTAAATGGGAACACATATTATGCTAATACCATTAAATAGCTAATACACAGAAAAACAGTTAAGTGCAAGTAGCAGCATCTCTCTCAGGATTTAAGAAAGCTGTTCTGACAGAGATCATTCCTGTTTAAAGGATCACCATCTAAACCTGGCTTATGCGGCAGTGCAGTTTTGCTGCTGCAGAATTGCTAATCAGCTGCTTGGGACAAGAGTGAACCCTGAGGTGATGAACTGAAGCAGACACTCCTTGTGACCCCATATGTGAGGGCTGGAGCATGCTGAGGGACACAAGACCCCCTCAGCACAGTAGAGACCCAGGGAGTTTGGAGGCAGATGCCACAGGGCAGGTATAAATCCTGTATGGGTGAAGGGATAGCAATGGGATGCTCTACCCACCTGGTAGCACTGCTTTGCATTAGCACAGCTTCTTTGAAAAGGTGAGGAGTTGCAGATATTTCTCATCATGACCAGGTTCTCTGAAGGGTGAGGAGGAAAAAGGTGGTGGCAAGGCTGCTGGTTTCTCTGTTAACTCTGCTTGGCATTGGGAGCCCATGGCACCATTCCTGCTGGTGCTGCTGCCTGCACTGGTTACCCCTGTGGTATCGTTAAGTGCACAGTACTGCATGGAGTTGGCTCTCTGGGTTTCCCCATGGGTTCAAAGCTGGGCTGCAGTGGCAGGCTTGGCCTCCCAGGGTGCCACTGGCCAGGGTACAGCAGATTTATTCAAAGGGTTGGAATCCCTGCAGCAGATCATGTTTAGTTCTTGGTACAAAAAACCTCTCCTAGAAGTGCCAGGATTTCAGCATCCTTCCATTGAGAGGGGCAGCTCCTGTTTTTGGGGAAAGGTGTCTGAATGAAAGTCAGTGGGAGCTGTTGGCAGAGGTTGCCATGAGACAAGACCATATTTGCCTCCAAACCAGGGTGGTTGGTCTCTAGGGACTGTCAGCATCCTCTTCCAACTAGACAGAAGGAAAAAAAGGAATGTTTGTCCACTGTAAATCCCGGTCTATGCCCAAGGATCATACCTGACTTACACATAGAGTGCTGGAAAGGTTCTTCCAAAGCAGGTCTCTGGGGGCACATAATGCCCCTGTAACCAGGCTCTCCAAGTGAGTGAGGAGGTTTTGCTGTGCAGAGGGATGGATCGACCTTCCCCACTACCCTACAAAAGGGATCAATAATGTCAATGGCAGCAACAAAGGCACTGAAAAAGTGGGGACACTCGATGGTGAGAAGCCTTGGGGCTGTGGGTTTGAATTAGTGCTCATGATATAATCTCATTTATCACTTATATGGAGCATAAGGGACAGAGGGCATTTCTGTGTGCTTGGAAACTATGTCCCTGTCTCTCTGTGCAGCTATTATTAACAGACAACTGATACATGAGTTAAATAGAAATATTCTACTTCTTGGCATGCTGTTCCTCATCTTCTTACTTTGGATATATCTTCAAGGCCTTTTTTAAGCACAACTAGTTATTTTCCAAATCCTCTCTTACAAACAGTAACACTGGCTGAAACAGCTAGAAAATGGAAAGTGCAGTTGATCCTACCCTTCCCCAAATATGTGGCTTCTGGCAGGCCCAGCTTTTGTCATGAAACACCTGGTCCTGTGGTGAAGCCCTTCTCCCAGGTCAGAAGCAGAAAGTTTACAATCCTGGCCCTTGTGTTCCATTAGCAAACAAGGGACTTGCAGATGCTGAGAGACCTTAGGAAGGCATATCTTGCTTTTTACCTTTTGTTATTGATGTTAAGTGGTTTTTAACTTACATTCTTTAATTGCAGACATTGTTGATGAATTTGCAAGGCTGCAGCTCAGCTGCTGGGCAAACTGCATTTAGGGTTGTTGGCCTCATAGTAACTGTGGAGCAAATAAATATGTGCATGAAGGGATATTTAGCAATTGCAGGGCTGGAAATTGAGTTAGTGACAAGACAGAGTGATTTAAAGAGCATTGGGTCTCATTAGGCTCAGATCAGACAGCAAGAGATGTGCTGATAAGGACAACTGTCATGTGCTTTCCTCGGTGCCTCTTCAGAAGGGACTTGCCCCCAGCAGCACATTTTGAGTGAACAAATTGTTCTGTGAGCAGCAGAGTTAACAAAACCTGGGTTCTTCTAGTCCCTTCAGACAGCCCCAGCACACAGTCTTGACTCCAGAGTCTCTGTCACTGACTATGTGAGTGGTCCAAGTGCTGCTACAGCATCTGCCACTGCTCAGGCCTGTGCAGCATCAGCGCACTGCAAGAGTCAGCCCTCCATGGGCGCTGGCTGCTGGCTTGTGTCACTAAAGGAGCTGAGAAACACACTGGGTGACACCTGGCTGCTGGGGATCTTCCCAAAGGAGTTTTCAAAAGTTGTTTTTGTGGGAATTGTGTTTTTAGTCCTGAACTGAAGCCTCTGATGGAGTAACACTTGCTGGTTTTCACCTTAGCCTTGCCTCACAGGTGAAGCAAGGCACGGAGCTTTTCTCTGCATGACCCCACTGCAAACTGAATCCTAGGCAGTGCTTTCAACTGGAGCTGTCAGAGTCAGTCAAACACTCCCCAGGCTCCATGGAACTCCCTCTTGGCATGTCTAAACAGTATTTCCTTGGTAAGACAGCTCATAGCATCAGAAAGCCCACTGTGTCTGCTGTAGTCCTATATTTATTACCAAGAGTCCTTGTCTCTTCTGTAGTTCATTTCTTGTAACCAACTACTTCTTCCTTTATTAAATAAACACAGGTTTAGTCAGCGTTATGTATTTGAGTTTATCCAGCAATACATATTTGAAGTCATTTATGTATCAAAGTGTGGGAGAAAGGATGAACTGCTTTTAAACCAAAGGGATTTAGCTTTTGAATTTCTTTGTAAATTGGGCAAAGGATGTAATTACACAATAGGTGTATTAAGCAAAAGAACTACAGGGTTAAATTCTTCGTTTGGAAGAGACTTCACTCCCTCCATGCAGTTGTCAGGATGTCTCCCTGGGGACTCTCCACGTGTTGATTCCCATCATAAGCAGGCCTGTGTGTGCTGAAGGGGGCACTCACATAAGACTGTTGCAGCTACTTCAGCCGGACTTTCCACAGGATGCTGTACCTAAGCACCAAAAATTTAACAATTCCCTGAAAAAGGGAGTTTTATAATTAGAACAGAATTCCCTAAGAAATGTCCCACCACTTGCGTCTTAAGGAATGTGATTTTCCTCTCATGGGTCTCAACTTGGGCTTTGCTGACCCAGTTGTGGAAGTCTTGACTGCAGAGATTGTGACAGAGGAAGGCTAAGCTCATGCTCTCCTGGTAATTTAAAAGCAACTGCTAAAACACAGCAGCATTAGACATTATTAGGAAAACCAGCTGCTTTCTGCAGCCCCTTTATTCTCCCCCAGCATTTATCTTCAGCTGGTGGGTTAGGGATGGCAGGTGACACATTCCTAGTATTATCTTCTCTTTTTGCCGTATCAATATCTGTATCCTGCTGTCCCTGGATTTACTCAGTACCTTTTTGTCTCTTCTGGTCTTGTCTGCCTCTGCCAGCTCCCATGGCAGGAGCTCCCAAGCTCAGGAGCTCATACCTGCTGCAGAGAACTCCCTTACTGGCTTTAATGCAGTATCCCAGTGGTTACCTAGAGATCCTGACATCTCATGACACAAGATTTGGACAGTATTGGCTCTGCTTTCACACTAGGGTCACCTTCATGATTTTGTGAATACCACCCATATCCCCCCATAACCTTGTTTTGTCTGAACTGAAGTGTCCCAGCCTTTGTGTTTTCTCCTCTCAGATGCTCTCTCCCACTGACAGTTTCAGGTGCTTGTCATGGTTCAGGTTATTTTTCCCCCTATCTGCATCTCCTACTTTATCCACTGAAACTCATCTGCCACCTTCTTCTCCACTCACCAGCTCAGTGAGATCCCTCTGAAGTCCCCTGCCACTGGCATGACGTCTGACCAGCTACTCAAAACAGCACAGTTATCACCTGCAAACCTGGCTGTTTCACCTTCTGTCACATCTACATGCACCTCCTTTGGGGTCTTGTTTCAGCCTTCCCTCATCATGTTTTTAACAAAGCTTTGCAGCTGCGTGTGATGCAGCTCTGAAGATGTGGGCAAAACAAAAACCAGTAAAGGAAGCAAAGCAGCTCCAGATGAGTCCTGCCGTGCAGGGACTTTGCCCCCTTCTCCAGGAAGTTGTGAGCAATGACTGAGAGTTGATGATCCCTTCTAAAACCCTTTATCTGACCAACAGGTGACTTCTAGCCTGTCTCTGTTTCCAGTGTCCTGAGGTAATGAGAGAAGAAGAAAAATCCATGTTTTTCAGGCAAACCCTACCTGCATTTGAGGGGGTAGCTGAAGTGTCTGCCTGTGGATGATGTTGCTGCCTGTTTGGTGTTTCCTGAGCAGCTGCTTTTGGTTTTTCCTCCTCGTGACACAAATTGTTGTGGAAAAAGGCAGGAGAAATGTCTTCAGCATGCAGTGATTATTGAACATGTATCTTAGATTAAAAAGGAGAAAAATTCAAATCTTAAATTCAATGTCTTACAAACAAACCACATATGCTGGAGCTGAAACCTTCCTTCAAAGGCTGCAAAAAGGTTAAATGCTGCAGAATTAAAAAATATGGGGTTTTATGTAAGAGGAGCATTCTTGTATTATTGGGGAGCTCAAAGCTGGGAGCTGATGCCTGCTTCACCTTTCATTTAATGACCTGAATAATTAGCAGAATAATCCTTTTAGAAAAGCTCCAGTAGCAGTGCCCTGGTTGTTGGATAAACAACCTCCTGGAGAGGGAAAAAGCTGGCAGTAATAAACAACTGGTTGAGGGAGCAGCAAGGGCAGTCATTAAGCTGGGAGAACATTCATCAGCACATTCAAGGAATCCAACAAGTGAGAGCTGTTTCACAGGGCAGGCTAAATGAGGAAAATTATTTATTAGGACAGTGAACAGAGATCATTACACTCTGAAGCCTGGTGTTAACATCCACTGTGGTTTCGGTCTTGCAAACAATAAAATAATTGTTTTCTCTTGACAGTAATTTACCATTAAATCCTGGGTACCTCGTTCTCCTTCCAGGCATTAGCCTCCATTTGGGAATCTGTCGAGGACAGTGGCAGAGCACTCTGGCCACGGGCACACCTGCTGTGCCCTCTTCCTCACACCCATCACCTTTTTCCCCTCTCATTTCATTGCCAATTTTTACCCTTCCAAAAGAATTTGTTTCAGGACTGAAAACGAAAAAGACACCCTGGGGTGCTGGGCAGGACTAAGGTTAATATGTCTCTGAAAATTATTTCTAATATAATAATTCTTCAAACTCTGTCTGAAAGAAAATGGTGAAAGCAGTACCATGTTGTTGCCACAAGAGACTGAGAGCATATTGGATTTTTTACTGCCTATGTACCTCTGGTGTGTGAACAAATTTTGAAAAAATACCACCTGGTACAGCCGTGAGGATCAGAGGAAGGTGGAAGATTCACTCTAAATTCACTGAGATCTCTTGTATTGACACTGTCATGATTTCAGGTGCTTATCACCCGTCTTCTCTCTTATTTTAACAAGACTGACTCCCAGAAGCCTCAGGCTGAAGAGATCTCTTACAGACCATTTAACCATCCGGGCCTTCAGGGTGGATTAGGTAATGTGGGACCTTCCAGCCTTGACAGCCATGTGGCTGATGGACACATGAAGTCTTACACTTAAAGGAACTTGTCTAAATGTTTGGCTATCCTTGTTTCTGAAAATTGAACTCTCCAATTTTCTCCCAATTTCTATGCTCTTTTCTTCAGATGAAGCTGTCCAGCATGGGATATGGAGATGCCACACTCTGTGGCCCTTCTGTGTAAGATTGCTACCACATTTCCCCAGCCTTCTCCATTCTGAATTAACCAAGCCTCTCCTCACACTCAGGTATTTTCTAAACTTCTCATTCATGGTGCTGTGTCCTGGGTATTTTCCATCTCCTCTCTCTTCCACAAAGTGGGGTTCCCAAGGCTGAAGACAGCAGCTCCAGCTGAAGCCTTGCAAGAGCAGCATCACCCCACTATGTCTTACAGAGAAGCAAATGAAAGACATTAGCAAGGAAGCTCCTGGCTTGCCCAGACTGGGCCTGTGTTCCTGTAACCACCTCTGATAACCCCCTGCCAAAAGTTGCTCTTTTCCATCTTGAACCCAGTAAGGATTCTTGACCTATTGGGAAGCTATTTCAGACTTTCATCCTCTGGTACAGATACTCTTCTAATTTCCGAATCAAGGGTTTTCACAAGTAGTTTAAACCCATTTCTTGACTTGTTTTTTTGGATTTGGTTGGTTGGTTGGTTTGGGGATTATTTTGCAACTGCTGCAAAGCATCCCTTCATCCCCAGGTTTCTGCTACTATTTCCCTTGAATTTTCTCTGTGGACCTTGTTGTAGCTGTGCATTGATTTCCCTTTTCTGCTTGCAGCACTTTGCTTTTCTACTTGCCCAATTTCATCTTGAGGATTTCAGAGCACTTTTCCTAGTCATCACAATAATTTTGAACTATAAGCCTGCCTTCCAGTGTTTTTCAAGCTCTAGCAGCTTGGCTTTTTTCAGACATCTTTTAGCTACATTCTCTTCCTCATCACCCATTCTTCCACACAGTGGTCAGACACAGGCTGAACACACATCCCCTTGGTCTTGCAATGCTTTGAGCCACCTTCTACTCTTCCAATTTATCATGTAGGCGGATTCAGTTCTCCCAGTCAAGCCTATACTGTGTTTCCCTGCTGCACACCTGAACATATCCACCAGGAAAGTGTCCAAACTCCTAGAATTAAATCTGTTTCCCTTAGCCACTAGACCAAAGAGGAAAAAATGAAAAAAATTGGCACAGCTTATTCTTGACAAATCCCTGCAATGTGTTTCAAATCAACTGACCAATCTGTACCGGATTATAAACTGAGGGTTTCATAATGGGTTCTGGCAATCTTTTCAAGAATTAAAGGGAGGTATATTTACATTCCTTGACTTTCCCTGCAAGGCAGGTACTAAGTGTTCCCTTGTTATTCCTCTCTTATTCCCCAGCTACTCAAAAGCAATTGTTAATAGCTTGGAAATTGCTTTGGATGGTCCTTAAGCTCTTACAGATGGATTTTGTCTGGTTATGCAAACTGGAACACATCTCACTAATCTAAATGTTCTCTAAGCTCTTCTTTCCTTATTTCATTCCATGGCTCCAATTGTCTTGTTGTATGTTTCAGTTGTCTTTAACATCTGGTTATGATAAAGGTTTTTAGGAAGTTTGGAGCAGAAAATGACAGTGGATGTTTCAGTTTCTGCTGGGTGTCACCTCTCCAGAATACAGTTTTGTAGACTGGTGCCTTTAACCCTTTCCCTATGACTTACTCAGATTCCCTCTCAGGACTTGAGAAAGGTGTGATGTTAAAGGCATGCAATAGGTATCCCATTATTTTATTAACACAAATGATTCAGGAAAACCCAAAACAGTCTAAGGATCTACCCCTACTCAGGCACCTCATCTCGCTGTCTATAGGCTCAGAGCTATGTGCAGACATGCTTTAGGCAAGGTACATAACTTGATGTTCTGTGTTACACACTGGCCCCAGAATGAAAGCCAGAAGATAAAGGTGGGCTCCTGAAGTGTGGGGCGGGGTTTAGTTGTCTATGAGGGGAATGTGAAGCTTTATGGAGAGACTCATCCCTGAGTCAGCTTGGGTACCTGACCCAAGACAAGGAGAACCCTCCACCTGCCAGAGCCTCAGACCCAGCAACCTCTCCTCAAGGAAGGTGCCTTGTGGAAGGGAATGAGCAAGAATCACAGTTTCATGTTATGAACAGGAGCCAGTGAGGTAGTTGTAGTGCAGTGCCTCTCTCCTACCATGACAATATTTAGAGCATATCCTCACCTTCCCCTGCCAAAAATAGAAAGCAGTATTTTAAGGTTTAATGCTTCTCTCAATTTGATAGATTTCAAAGACGTAACTCCCATCCTCTTGAGAGTCTCCTGGCCATGGGGACCGTGGGTACCCCAGCCTCACTTTTGCCTGAGCTGTCCCAAATGCAGTTGGAGCCTGAACGAATGAGTGCAAGGGAGCATGTAGTCTTTGTCTGCTTTTTAGGGCACCTGGATGGGAGAAGTGAGCTTGGCTTTTCTCGTCTTGTGAACTGTAACTGTGGTTGCTTCAAACTATGACACAGAGAGTGGGCATAATCTTCTGAACCAGGTTCCTGAGAGTGCTGGGTTTGGATTTTACCACTTCAGAAAAAGGTGTCAGTCTCAGGAGGAGGAACTCAAGCACTTTGGAGTCAAACAGAAGCCACCTCCAGGACTCAAAAAATAAGCTTTTCCATAGGCATATAGTGCTGGTATAGCAGCAGATGGTTTGATGATGAGTTACATTTCTTGACAGGAATACTACCACAGAGGTTATTTGACACAGGTTAAATTGATTTCACACTTTTATTTGTTTTGCTCTACTGCATGGTAGAATTAAAGGCGGGCAAAAACAAATATATGAATGTATGAATATATGGGTAAAATGTGGAAGATCAAAACCATGAGACAATCTGAGTCCAAAAATCTGTTGAGGCACCATGAGAACTGATGGCATGGAAGTGGTGGGCAGGGTGGAGAGGAAGGAGACAAGAAGAGGTGGCTTGAGCTGTCTTTGTGCCAAGTGTGGCATTTATAGTACTGGTTTGTCAAAAATGGGCTCTGCAGGGCACCATCAACAACCTGGAGCCTGGGAGGTGGAGTGGATATGAGTAGGAATGGGGCTGCTGCATAAATTTGAAGAAGCTCCTGCAGAGAGAGAAAGACTCCATGTATGACATTTGTATTGGGAAGGGAGCAGGAGCTGGATTTAAGATTAAAGAACAAGGAGATGAGATAGAGGGGTCTGCTGCTCTTTAACACACAGTGGCGGGTATAGGTGAACAGATGTCCAGGAAATATCACTGTGGGAAGAAGCACTGGTTACACAAGTCATTCCTCCATGTCCTAAAACGCCTCAGAGTTACTGGGTGACTGGCAAAAAGGAAACTTATTTTATCTGATCATATGACCAGGAACCCAAGACCTGAGCCTGATCTTGAGCTGCGGACTGCTGGTTCACACCACCCTCTGGGAACTTTGTTTCAGATCATGAGGAGGCTCTCACCTTCCTGTATGGCTTCTAACACTTCTCCGGGCTTCAGCTGCCTTACTGTGGAAGCAAGGCATGTTTGTGGGGGTAGCAAGAACAATTTAAGCAGGTGAGTACAACAAACCTGCCCTCCCCTGGGCCCCACAGCCTGGCTCCTGAGCACATCCATGTCACAGGGTCCCTGTGAGAGCTGCTGTGGTTTCTGGGCAGAGGCACACCAGCAGTTCCCCTGGGCGAGAAGCAGCTGTGGACAGGCAGCTGTCAGCTCTGGGCACACACTGTCTCCAGGCTTTTGTCACCAGGATTTTAAAACCATTTGGTAGAGAATTCACAAAATTCACATTTGATTGGGGTTTCTATTTTTCCTTAGCATTCACAGCTAAAGATCTGAGAAAAGTCACTCTGGTTTGAAACACTCCAGCTAAAACTAACACCACTTCTTATTAGAAAACCTGCATGAATTCTCTTAGCAAGAGCCTGTGCCTGGTCACAGATTGGGATGCACTTCTTGGGGAAAAAGCAGAGAGCTGGGCAGGTGTGTCAGCAACCTTTCTGAAGCAGACATATAAGAACTGCACCAAAAGCTTTTTTCGTACAAAATCATCCAAATGAATGCAGAAACAGCTGCTGAAACTTGCATCCCAACCACTCCCTTTGTAGCAAAGTTTAGCATTAAGAGCTTTGAGGCTCCAGGGCTCCGGTGCACAGTTGTTATAGACTAATTTATTTATTGCAACAGTTATAAATACAGCCTAGTAGCTTCACTTTTGCTTTGCTTCTAATAAAGTACTCAGGGCAGGATCTTTTCAGTATACATCCACCCTCATTATTTTTCCATTGCATGTACAGTAAATATCAACTAACATAAAGGATTGTCTAATTAAATCTTTTGCTTTATGAGCACCTGTGAAATTAATTGGGGAGTGCAAAGAACTTTACTGGTTTGCAAAAGCAAAGTAACTTGATTTAATCCACCTATTGCATTTTGTACAGATGCTATTAGGGCATGTTTGCTCAACAAGCCTTTCAAATTCAGTAGTCACCATACACATAAGAGTCAAGCAAACACACAAAATGATTTGGAGAAACTAGGGCAAAAATCCCCTTGATGAGTGACTAGTTTGATGCACTTATCCCAACCCATGTCTGATCAAACATTATGTAGCACAACCAAAGCTTATCATAACAGTGGTTTTGCAGAGTGTTGCTGTGCAGCTCCTTCCCACGTGACAAGAGAGCAGAGAGGAAACATCTGCTGATGTTTCAGACAAGCTGGTGCCTG
The DNA here is from genome assembly GCA_026261815.1 of Monarcha castaneiventris obscurior. Lineage (NCBI taxonomy): Eukaryota > Metazoa > Chordata > Aves > Passeriformes > Monarchidae > Monarcha > Monarcha castaneiventris. The sequence continues at coordinate 15,859,967 of JAMPIT010000894.1, forward strand.
GCAGTACTTGTGTCTCCTGAATAACATGTAGGTATAGGTGGCATGGTTGGAGGTGGTCCAGTACTAGAATCATACCCTGGGAGACAAACTATGTTTCTCCATGTGCCTTTCAGAGGAAGAGTTAAAATAGGGCTACCTACAATTAAACTTGTTTGACCCTGAGAAGTTTGAATGACCAGAGCTGCCCTGGGCTCCTGTGAAAGACTGCATTGACCTCCACGCTCTTATGCAAGGTGTGCTGCATGTGAGGATATAGCCAGAGCTACTGCCTTTGCCTCACACCTCCCTCTGGTGCAGTGCGACTGCTCTGAGGAGGACACTCACACTTTGTTCTTCAGCAGATGTTCTGTATCTATATCTGGTTACAGCCTTTCCTGGACCATGCTGGGTGTTGCAGGTGATACACCAGCAACACTAAGGAATAATGTGTTTAAGAAAGTATATCCTAATTAACTTTTTAATACTCATTTTCCCTAGCACCAGCCTCATTAGATCTGTGTGTGTGAAGTATTTGTTTAGCCAGTTATTATATTGCTAATCATGAAGACTGGCTTGTTGCCTGGATGCTTCACCCAAGCCACAATATCACAATTACAAATACAGAACTATAAAACAAATCACTCCTTAATCTTCAAGATTATGTTGCTGTGCTGATCCCTGCACTGCAGGTAACTATATTTTTTGAGCAACACAAAATGAGCTCCTGCTACACATGATGTGCAATGAGAGATTCAGGTCATATTTTTAAATTGTTATTCTGAATTTGTCCTTTCTCATTTCTCTAAAGCCTCTGTGTCTCTGGGGCATTTTCTTAAAGGGAAAAAGTTCTTGTACATCAGTGGTGTAATACAGCAGTACTTAGGCCCTTGCACTTTTGCACAACAGGGCAATCTGCACAAGCTCCCAAAAAGGAAGAGTTTGTACCCCAGTCCTTGCCTCATGGCTGAGGGAACAGAAGGAGGTTTCCATCCATACCAGGCCTACATTCAGATGCACTAATCTGTAGCCACTCTGTTGGCAAAATATGAGTGGCATTAAAAAAAGTGGGCTAAACAAGGGGAACCTCAAAATTCTGGGATGTGACTACACCTTCCTCTCTTAGAGATGCCTTTGGAGGACAAAAACCCCTTATCATCCTGCTTCTGCTCCCCCAGGGACAGGACATTAAATTGCCAATTTCGAGACTCCATTGCAGGGTCCTTTATACACCTTCTAGTTTGTTACTAGCTTCAGTATCTCTGGATAAAGTTTTTTCAGCAAAGTGTTTTCCCTGAATGATGTTGTCCAGCTCCCACAGGTGGAACGACTGGAACACCCCAAGGGCCAAGGAGATGTTGTCAATGCACTGCTTCATAGCTTTTAAACATACACAGTACTTGGTCCTTCAGAGGCTGATCCAGGCCTGATCTCAGTGAAGAGAAGACTGTGCTGTCAGTCCAGCTCATGTTTTTCCATAAAGTCCATGTTATCCCTGCCATTCCCCTCACAGATGTGTGAAACTTTGTTGAAGCCATTAGCCCCATCTGTAATGGACTTGTTTACCACCCTTATAGCAGTCACTCCATAATTAAGTAAGTGGACAGTGATGACCTTCATCTACCCCCTGGGTATTTTCCACAAATACCCACTTCAGTGTTCAAGTAAGATAAAATCCTGCCAGGGATGCTGTTTAGGAAGAGCTGGCTAAGGGATAATGCAGCCACTAATGGTTAGCAATCTTCAAATTAGAGCATGTTGCTCTAGAAAACAGCTTTTTTAGACCAATGCTGAGGGCAAATTTCCTAGCATGACTTTGGATGGAGTCAGAGATAGAGGAGCTTTATGGCACAAGTGAAAACAAGTCACACTCTGGATTTGGAAGAGCAGTGGCCAGTCTTTGGAATGTGGGAAGGTAAATTTTTAAGTAGTGTTGCCTGTTTGACTCCTTGATGGTTCGGAACAGCAGATAACACCTTGTTAACCCATGCTGAGAGTATGAGTCAGATGTGCACAAAAAACCAGGGGTTTCTCTGGGCAGTCCAGCACATCTGAACTTTGACAGGGCTTGAGAGGTAAAGTGTCCCAGGTGCACCTCATGCTGGGGGGAGCAGCTCTGACTTGGCTCCTGCTCCTTGCAGTGAGAGGTGAGGGGAGAAGGTGCCCAGAGGGTCCAGACTCTGCACCCCTAGATGTCCGTCCAGCTGTGCTCTTACTGTGACAGGGGCTGGGTGCTCATTTGAGCAGGACCAAGCTCAATTAGGAAAAAATCTGTGAGGCTCACATGCCAAGAAGAGCAGGACAAGTAGTTTGATAAATTTAAAATAGAACTGCGTGGAATAATAGAAAAGAAGCCATAATAGTTTTTTCTCAGCAGCTGACAATGGAATTCTCAAAGTGTTAAACAAATGACACCTCAGTAAAGACAGCTATAATTTGCAAATATAAACTGACTCTTGGACAGAAGGTCTAAGCTTCCCCATGTTACCAACAGCAAATAGTAACCTCTCCTAAGCACCCCTCCTGACTCAGCTACCAATTTACTGTATGACACTGGTTGAGTAACTTAATTTCCCTTTATTTTTACCTATATACCTAAGATCAAATTGAGCCTTATGAATAAATGGATATCTTGGTATACAGACATATATCCCCTACATGTCCATTTAATACAGTTTAATATCTGAATTTTTAATGTAGTAGGATTCAGTCCTTCATAATGAATAAAACACAGGGCTGTATCAGTGTCCTTGCAGAACAGAGGTGCCCTAATGCTTATTCATGTTTGCAGAATAAACTGAAGGCCAAGGCTGAAAGATGCCAATGCTGAAGACTATTGAAGGTTTTATGTGAAGGGGCTTTGTGGTGACCCAGCACCCCTTTGCATGGCTTCCCCCTGCGTGGAGGAGGGGAGGGGTCTCTGCTTCTGAGCCTCTGTGAGACCTGAGAGCCCTAGAGCAGAATGGTCAGCAGCTGAGAATTTGGAGAAAAGTGGAAAGTGGATGATCCACGGCCTCCAGAGTTCCCTCCTGCCCAGGCACACCTGTGGCTAGCCCCACCAGTGGCTGATGGAAACAAGGCAAACAAGGCAAAACCCCTCTTGGTGAAGCTTGGCTGCACACTGAATTAGCTGTGGCTTTGGAGTGATGTTTAGAAGGAAACAGCAAATGGGAATGTGCTTAATTAAAGTTGACAGTCATAATGGCACTGTCTGTAATAGTATCAGGAGATTATCAGTTACAGGCCAGTGCTACAGACTGGGTGACGACCCTGCCAAGGTGTGACCCTTAGCAGCCCTGTCTGGCCAGATCTCAATATCTGCCCCTTAATGCTGAACATCTCGTGTTGATAGGGAAGAGAAAACAGCTTTTTTCCTCCTCATCTCCATCTCCAGCTGCTTGCTGTACCACGCAAACACTGATTATTGAGAAATCCAGTTTAGGGTTTATCTAATTGATCGTTAATACAATATCAAGTAAATGAACAAAGGTTATAGGACAGGGCTTAGGAGGAAGAAGATTACAAAGTGCCTTTTCCTCTTCTGACTAATGGGTTGAGTATTCCAATATTTACTTACTTACTTCACCTATATCCAGGTTAAAAAGTGGGGCAGTTTGGGACACCAGGAAGAAACTCAAATAAGCCAGCTGGTGTGGGATAGTAAGGGATTCCAGTGAGAGGATACAGGGCATTTATTATCAATTTTATCTCTGCCACTTTCTGCTGGTTCAGATGCACTTCCCACATTTAATGCCTACTGCAGACTGAAAGACCATGCTGGAGGCATGCAATTCAGCTTGCATCTGCAGTCTCCCTGCTTCAACCACAAAGCTTCTGCAATATGGACTGGTTTTTAAATTGGTCTGCACACTCCTTTGTCACTGACCTTCCTTCCTGTTGCACATTCTGCACTGGTAAATGGATGTTCCCAATGCCTGCCCAGAGATTCTTTCCCTAATGTAAGTGAATCCTTTCCCCATATTCACTGTGCATCAGAACATACCACCCTGGAGGCAAAGCAACTTTAGAAAATGAAAGATATCCCAGTGCTCAAGAAAGCCTGTCTCTGAGACATCGCTTCAAGGCCTCAGCTGTTGCACGCTGTAGTTTCCTCCTGAAGCTGGCACTTACTCATGGATACGGATCCACTACTTGCTTCCAAGCAACCAGTGACATGTGTCAAACACCAATCTTCTGGTTTGGCAGAAAATTCAAATACAACTACTGTTTTTACAGAAGGTGAGAGCAGCTCTCTTTTAATTTATTTTGTCTCCACTCCTTTTTCTCAAAAAGCTCCAGGATCTTAATTACAGCAACATTCCCCAGTGGAATGAGAGCACTCTGATTGAGTAGGGTAATGAGGTGCATGAATTAACAGTGACATGGACTCACGCCTCCAGTCAATACTTTGATATCTCATCTATTGAAGTAAGTACATTTTAACATTAATCCCACCAGAATTTGGTATATATATGTGCACTGCAGTCAGATGATCCAGACAGATGGGTTCAAACCCAGTCCAAGGAATGTGGGAATTCAAGTGAGAAAGGAATTCAAGAGATTCTCAAAAAAAGAGGTTCATAGCTTTCAAGATGGGCTTAGCACTTCCTTGGAAATGAGACATAGTTCCTGTAAATGCAGAGGTTTTGGGGGGTTTTGTGACATTCAGGACTCCCAAATCAAATTACTGACATGGTAGAAAAAAGCATCAGAATAAGCTTCTTCCTGGCACAGCAGATAAATGATGTATTTGGACATGAGACCATACATACAAGAAAGGCAGAAAAGAAGTCCATACTGGTGGAGATATTAGCTGGATGTATGTATATAATGACAATAATGTTGTAAAATAATCTAAAGAGTTTTAGCAGGTCTGTGGGATTCAAGAGATCCTTAAAGCTCACATCCCTCTTTTACATCCTCATCCAGATATAAGAAATGCAGCAGCCTCTGACTTTGCTGAAGGGTTCAGAAGGACAGGCTGTGCATGCTGCACACTGCTGGGTAGTTTCAACAGTGCAGTAGCTGCTGACAACACCTAAAATGCTGTAACTGAGACCATTTCTCAGCTCTCACCTCTGGGATCATGTGCTAACCCATTCCACCTCCCCCTCCAGAAGCATTAAGGAGGCAAACCCCAGAGCTCGAGCCAGAAAGGAGCTTTGGTTCTTGTGGAAGGAAAGCAAAGTCAAGCAGGAAACTTTCAGAGGATCAAACTGGAAAGGGAGCTCCTGGGCAGAGAACTTGTTAGAAAGGGATTGGGAGCAGTCAGTGAGAATCCTCTGTTCTTTGGTTTGGACTCACTGGTGCTGTGGGAAGAAGGGCACTGTGTATACTGGCAAAGCAGTGGGATATGCCAGAGAAATGCCAAATTCCATTCTCAGTTCCTCCCCCAAAAGAAACAACCCAAAATTTAAAAAGCCATTTTTCTGAACTTTCTGAATCATTATATTATTCAAATGTAAGAGCGCCATGTCATCAATGTGTTGGTACCACACTCCTTTTCAACAGTGTTGGGTTAGGTAAGGAACCTGGTGCAGAGAGGTTAATATAGCTTAAACCACGTTTTTTAAAAACCAGATTTAATTCTGGATGCCTCCATTTGAGGACACTGTGGCCAGGACTTGTGATGCTTGATGTTAAGCAGAGACAGTCAGCCACCAGGCCAGAGAAGATGAGTAGGAACCTCCATGATGCAGTAATGCTGATAGTTGTTCATTTTAGTTGGACTCCATGAATTAGAAAATTATCTATTTCCCCTAAAACACAGGCAGTGAGCCTCCCAGCATTTATCTTAGACACATTCCTGCAGAGTTGGAATTATGTTAGAGCGCTTTTCCTATGAGACCACCAGCAGCTAAGAAGTGAAAGTTGTTTAAAATAGCTTAAAATACTCTGGGAAGGGTTAAGTCACAGTCACAACTGCTCATTCACATTCAGACCTCTGACCTTGTAGGGGTAGTGCTGGCACATTAGCCAGAGTGATTCCCAAGGCCTGACTGAACTCTTGTGCAATGCAGGCATGTCGAGGTCCATGTTTTTATCCACCCCTGCAGCTGTGTTAATTTGGTGAGGTGACTTTGCTGGGTGAGGGTGGGACCTGATGCATGGCAGACCTGGAGTATTGGTTAACGTGGGAAATTTGAGTGTTTCAGACAAGCTGCCAATCACTCAGGTCTCTTCAAAGCCATGGCAGGGTCACTGCCCTCTGCTCTGGATGTGGCTGAGCAACTCTCAGTAAGTTACTAATGAGCTCATGCTTAAGGCAGTGAGTTTTATTCTTTGCTTTAGCATTCCAGGTCCGACTTCTTAAGGTCAGAGGTGGGTCACCAGATATACAGTGCAATGCATTATTTGATGGTCCCCTGAGAGCACAGCCTGATGGCTGTACCCTTCACCCGCACGCTTCTGCCTCCTCCAATCTGGCACGGTAGAACAGTTCCCTGAGGTCTGCCACAAGCAATTGCTTAATGGGATATGTGCTGTGGGGGATGGGACAGCATGGTCATTCCTGACCCCAGGGCATGGCAAACTGGGGCAGGAGCAGAGCACTGACCACACCTGCTAGTGGTGATGTGCTGCTCCCTTTCCAGGGAGGCCACAGGGCAGCTAGTCCCAAGAGCTGTGCCCAAAGCAGGCAGCCTGCTCCTGCTGGATGGTGAATGATGCAGCCCTGTGGAAGCCTGCCAAGAGGCTCCATGGCTGCATCTGCCTCGTAGGCAGCGTGGGAGGCAGGAGCCTGGCAGGGAGCAGTGAGTGGCAGGCAGCCTGGGGCTCTCCAGCGCTGCACATCCACATGCCCTGGATGTGCCACCTGTGGCAGGGCCAGCTGTCCTCCTGGTCTGACTTGCAAAGGGACAGTGGTGCAAGCACGGGAATGCAGAGCAGGGACACAGACTCCTGCTCAGAGGCTGGGAGCTCTTTCTTTGGTTTTTCTGCCTGTTGGCTTTGGGGTGGAGGAAAAAGAAGACTGTCAGCCTCAATGGATGCCTTGGTCCTGGAGCCCACAGTTTTTCCAGAGCTGGTGCCATGGTAAAATGGCAAACTGCTGCTGCCAGGCCACAGCTGTGAGCTGCCATGTGGACAGGTGACCATGGGACTTAAGCCACTACACCCACAGCTCACCACAGACTGCTCCACCTTTTCAGCAAACCAGTAGGGTGGATGACAACAAGGCAGGAATTGCTCTAGTTTGGACTTAAACTCAAAGACTTGGCCTTCTTCCAGCTTTTGGCCAGACATGAAAGAGAGGAGTAGCTCACTGAGGGAAGCTGCCCTCACAACTGGTTCAAAAACGTTCCCAGACTGGCAAGCATCCATGTTAGGTAGATTTTCAATCCAGACACAGGCAGCTTTTTAAAAGAGTGTCCCCTTGAGATTTCCATGTACCCACATCAGTCCTACAGTGCTCCCTCACGCCTTTGCAAAACGAGAAGGCCCCTGAGAAATGTGGACCTCTTCCTGCAAGACCTGGCTGTTGGACACCGTGATGCAGCTCCAGCACAAGGCACGGCTGCTTCACTGCCTGCTCTGAGGGTTTGTGTGGGTACAGTGCTGAAACTATGGGCACAGGGAGCTGTGGATGCTCAGAGCCCCACAGAAGGGAGGGACACTCCTCTTAGTGGGTGGGATTTTGGCTCCCTGCTTTCCCATGTTTTCAGGGCTGCCAGGAGGGGAAAGGCCATGAGTCATCCAGCCAGTATGAGCACATGGGTGGCAAATTCTGCAGCAATCATGGGCATGTGGCAACATACATGTGACTGCTGTTTCTCAGAGCCACTGCTGGGAAGCCCATGCAATCCTCCTGTCATAGATGAGCCCCTCTCTTTACCTGTCGCTGCAACTGGTGACCATCATAAGATCAGCTATCAAAGAGGGGGAGTGGCTGGTATCAGCTGATTACCTCCCTTCCTTTTCATTTATGTGGATGAAAAGAGGAGTATCTAGCTGCTTATGCCACCACTGGTTTGGAGAGGCAGGATTCAGGCTAAGGACTATGATGGTTGGGGCTAAAGGATTCAAGGTTCAGGATTAGGTGGGACAATTAAATGTGTCTTGGAGCAGTAACTTTTCAAAAAATTATGTTCTCCAAACTGGCTTGGGCAAGCCATGCCTATTCAGGACAAACCACCTGCCACCATTAAATGGAGCACTTTTGACTTAATTTGAAACCAGAATAGAAAGTAGCAATCAGCAATAACATGTGCTTGACAGTCCTTCAGAAGGACAGTAGAAGTCAGCTTCTATGGAAAGTAGTGCTCCAGAATACCAGCTGCCACTGTCTCATCCCTCAAAGAGAGCACACAAGAAAGCCTGATCTCTTTGGAAGTGTAAAATAATTTCTTGCTAATCAAGAGATCAGGCAAAAATATCTATTACTGGGAAATTCTGCATGAAAGTGACTATTAAAAGCATAAAGTCATATCCACTCTCTGCCTCATTTGTACTGTTAAATCTCAGGTTCTGCAATACAGATGACAGTTATTTTTCAAGGAAAGGGACATGATTAAAATAATGGCTGGTAGGAGATGTTCGCTGTTTTCTTTCAGTATCATGAAGGAATAAATTTGGAATAAAATCTGGTGAACAGATTTAAGACACAGTCCATATCTTTAAATGCCTACAGTGTGCTGATACAAAAGTGAGAGACAGGTTTAACCAGGGATGGACTCAGCCTTCCCAGGTCCAGAGCATGTGGCTGAACCTTGGCCTCTAGATTATTCTTCCTCTTCAAAGCCTATTGCTCAGACCTACTTGCTCCAACAGTGCTGACCTGTGTCTCCCTCAAGCAGGGGAACAGGTCCCACTAGGATTGCAACCAGGCACACCACACTTCTGTGTGTAATGTAGATCAGACAGATATACCCCACTGAACCACAGAATCACAAAATCATAGAATAGTTTGGGTTGGAAGGGACCTTTAAAGGCCATTTAGTACAACCTAGTTGAAGCAAGCACAGACATCTTCAGCCATATCAGGTTGCTCAGAGTTCATCTAACCTGGCCTTGAATATTCCAGGGTTGGAGCATCTACCAGCTCCCTGGGCAACTTTTGCAGTGCTTCACTATCCTCATTGTAAAAAAAATTTCTTCATTATATCTAAATCTTAAATCTGACTTCTTTTAGTTTAAACACATTCCCCTTTGTCCTGTTGCAGCAGGCCCTACAAAAAGTCTGTCCCCATCTTTCTTACAAGCCCCCTTCAATTACTGAGAGGCTGCAACAAGGTCTCCCTGGAGCCTTTTCTTCTCCAGGCTGAGCAACTCTAACTCTCTCAGTCTTTCTGCACAGGAGAAGTGTTCCACCTCTCTGATCCTCTCTGTGTCCTCCTCTGGACTCGCTCCAGCAGGTCCATGCCTTTCCTGTGCTGAGGACACAGTGGTCCAGGTGGGTTCTCACCAGAGCAAAGCAGAGGCGCAGCATCCTCTCCTCAACCTGCTGGCCATGCTGCTTTGGGTGCAGCCCAAGACACAGCTGATTTTCTGGCCTGATTCTTCTAAAGTTCTGTCTTTCACTCTTCCAGACTGAAAAATACAGGATGTGAAGAATCTTCAACACATTCTATGATTTTCTCCTGTGCACTAAGTAATTCCTTAACTTACTCAATTCACTATTGCTGTTATTTTTTCAGAGATGATTTGACTTCTGAGTTTACCTGTCTTGCTCAACCCTGTGTCAACAATGACCAGAGGCTGGATGAACAGAAAAATTAATTTCTGACAGTCAGTCACACTTTCTCCTGTAATGTGATTTCACCATATTGGTGTTTTCAGCCCTTCAGGGGAATAGTTTTAATAAAAAAAATTTGACATTTCAGAAAGGAGTTATTCTTTCTTTGCATTTGACATAAAAACATAATTTCCTCTTAAGAGGACAGCAGATATCCATGCAAGATATCTGTAGTATGCACAGTAAGAATGAAATCTGAACAGCTATGTTATCCTGACTTGTTTTAATGCAGCACTGGTAAATAAAAGCGTGCTGGTTTGATTAGCTTTATAAAATGACTGTAACATAAAACCATCTTTGGGATGGTAAAGGAGAATAACACTCCTTTTGTTGAGGTTGTTCTTGTTCATATCAGCATATATCTGTATAAGATGTTCATATGTGGAAAAGAAGACCAAAAGGAGGCCCTGTAAAATCTGTGATTTACAAGATTATTATTTATTATTCTATTTTATTGCATTTTACTATTTTTAAAAGCTGCAGCCCTCATGAGAAGCAAATGTGACCAGCCAGCTCTCCAGTCCGTGCTGGACCAGGTCACTTAGCTTACCCTGGGAAAGCAGCCAGCTCTGTCCTATGCCATCATTTTCTTTCTCTCCTTCAGAAATTAAAATATAGAATTAATTTACCTCACCATGAAAATGAAAACCTTTGAGCAGCCAGAGTGGTCATTTCCAAAACATCTCAAGTCCCACACTAAACAGTAATTTCAGTTGTTACTTAAACCTGTGTGGAAAACTAAAAAATGTGCTGAGCAAACCCTAAAGCCTTTGAAATTTGGAAGAAAACAGTTTTTCCAGTCTCCCTGCTGGATTGCAGTGCTTGCTGCAGTGGTGCAGATGGCTCCTGGCCACAAGGCACTTGGTATCTGTGCCTGGGCTTCAGCCTTTGGAAAACACACACTGAATCCCATAAAATTACGAGGAGAAAACCACACAGAAAACCCATGAGACTGGATTATGTGAGTGGCCAGGTCCCAGCACTGCAGCTGCACCAGAGGTCAGGCAGTTTGCAAGTGAAAAGCAGGGTGCAGGAAGGGTCCAGCCGGGCTGCCCCTACCCTGGGTCCCCACATCTGGCCCCAGCGTTGTCCATCAACAGGACCAAAGAGTGACCCAGTGACCCATTTCAGGTTATTCCTTGGCCTGCTCTGACTGAAGGGGACATGGGAGGGTCTTGTTGCATGGTCATTGGAGGCATGAAATACAGAATAAATGGTACCTATGGATGGGAACCTATGGATGACTTTTGCTAGAGCTGCAGGTGAGACACTCTCCTACTTCTTTTCTTCAGGCCTCCAGCAACATACAGCATTTTCCTCACAGACAACTCAGTGCCCTTCCAAAGAGGCTCTAATGGCAAGATAACTTTGACCATCTTACTAGTCACTATTTTCAAAGAAGCAGGTGTGGTAAGGCACTAAACTATCAAAATCTATGGGGGAAAGATTTATGAAACAGTAGCAGTTGGTAATGCAAGCCCCTAAATTTCCTGCCTGTATCTTGACAAAGTTGCAGATTGAGTCATGCTTCCTGACACATTTAATAAACAGGTTCAGTGTGTGGGAAAAGGAGAACGGGTGGTGTTTGTTCCTGCAGAGGAAAACCAGAGAAGCACCTTGGAGTCCACAGAATTTTCCAAGCCTGTTCCTCTTTGCTTATTTAAGAGCTTCATTTTTTTTTAATAAAAGCAAGTTTACAGAGGTAGGAAGACAATAAAAGGCAGTGTCATTTCCTAGCTTGTTAGTGCTAGATAAAGGTGGCAGTCTGAACAAAATCATCCTTGTCCTTATAATTTTCCTTTTTGATTGCTTACAAATAAACCAGTTTAATAAAGGCTCTGAGATACAAATGCCACATGGCCATATTGACAGGAGCAAGGGAAAAGAAAACACAATAATCATGTTAGCTCTATCCCTCAGATTAATTACCTAGATAAAATACACATTTACCTCATTCTGGACAGAAAAATGTAATTTACCAGCCAATGATTTAGGCAGGCACCCTGCTGTTAAAAGCCAGACCCAGCTGATCCTAACTAGGAGGAAAAGATGAGCTCCAAGCCTTGTGAAGGACAGGCCTCTCCTCCCCTCTTCAGCAGCAGCCACTGTGGCAAGGCTTGCACCTGCTCCTCCTTCAGCTCCAGACAGGAGCAGCTTTAGGACACAGTGGATCCATTTTAATCCCATTTCCTTAGGACTCAGCACACCTGTATTTAAGGAAGTCCACCACTGGGGAGGTTTTATCCCTGTGGTTTCACTGTAACCCAGGACACTTAAGCTGCAGTGGAGGTCGCAGCTGGAGGATGCAGCCTGGACTGCACCAGCATCCTGCCCACTGCTGCCTCAGCTGCCCCTCGGGACCCCTCAGCCTAAACACAAACTTGAGTCTTATCTTGCCAGACCCTGTCACAGGTTAAAACAGACAAGATCTGTCTATTCTCCGACAAACTGTAGTTTCCAGGCCATAAAAAAATCATTGAACTAATATTTACCAGCTCAGTGGGGGAAAACCAACAGACCCAACCCCTAACCTAAGCTCAGCTGAAATTGCATTTCAGCAGATTTCTCTCCTAATAGTGCTGTATTAGTCACTGAAATCAAGGCAACACCTGTCAGAACTTTTTCATGGTCAAGCATTGAAAAATAATTTTTCCTAAACATAAGACCTTACTGCAGTGAATACCCCAACTTGGACTTAAGCCAGTAAGGCGAAAATCCTGAAAGAATTCCTGTTTAGGCACTCAGAAGGTGCCTTGAACTATCTCAAGCACTAAGTAAAGTGCAGCCATCCTGAGGGATGACATGCAGAGGAAGCTGTTGCTTAGAAGCACCTTGGTTTTCAACAGCTCCCACACTTGAGGTCGCTGGGTCCCAAGGTCAGACCGGGTCCTTGGTGTTGGTTTGGCTTGGAATGATGGCTGAGGGGTTTCCTCTTTCCAGAGCCGAGGTAGATGGAAACTCAGCTTCCACAGGTCAACAAGGATGCTGCAAACAGAGTCCTCCTTGCTTTTCTTCACATAGTCGAGGGGGGAAAACGCACCACACTGCTGCTGACCTGAGCCCATCATCAAGGAAAAATGGAGCATTGTGTTTTCCTGCCGTAAGGGAGGAGGTTGGAGTATTGTGGGGCCTTGCAGCTAAAGGCAAGGTAACGTATGAGTAAAATGAGAGGAAAATGGTAAGACTTAAAGGCATGTATTTTATCTAAATTCCAGAGGTCAGAGAAAGCACCAGTTTCTTGAAACTACCTGATTTATCCACGTGGAAATTGAGGCAAAGAAACTTAGAACTGCTGGAACACAGTGCTGTTGAGAGCTGGTTCTGACCTCCCAGAAACTTCTTTTGTGTCACAGCCAAGCTTCTTTCAGCCTCCTCCCCACCCATCATCAAATACTCAGCTCTGGGTGTAACTTCTATTCTAGGAAAATAATTCACAGAACTGTGTTTCAACATCTCATGCTAAGCTCTTTTGGAAACAACCTGAGCAGGTATTTGGTTCATCATCTTCTCCCCCTAAAACACAAGGTGTTCCAGGTAAAATAATAGTAAACAGTTAATAAATACAGTATCAGCTATAAGAATTGATGAGGTGAATGTTTCTGGGTGTGTGCACCATCTCATCCCACTGCCTCCACCCTGCTAGAGGTGGGCAGAGCCAGGGCAGGGCTACACTTACCTGGAGACGGCTGTGATGGGCCCCATGGCTGGCTGGATGCGTGGCCCAGGGCCTCATGGTGCCTAGGGCTGGGTACACAGCCCGAGGCAGCAAGGGCACAGCCCCCCCAAAGCAGCAGCTGTACTGCTTTCTTTTATTAAAGTCTTTGTTGCATAATTGATGTGTGTGTGACCCCTTGGGAAGCAGCAGGTGCAGGTAGTTCAAACCAATGCTTTCAATAACCTTGGATTAATGATAAATAGTCATGTCTAGCTGATACAGGTGATCACACAGCTCTCCTTTATGCCTATGGAAAGGTCTGTTCTGGCTGCAAAGCCAGGCCCCAGTCCTTGGATGGCCTTTTCTCCCTCCCTGATCCCCACAGGCAGACGCAGGATTTTTGGCCTGTGAACAGTCCCCAGCTGTGTCTGGCTTGGTGGCAGAGGCAGCATCACTCCCACCTTCTCTGCACGCAGCCCTGCTTCTGTGTTGGCTTGGAAGCAGAATTTTGGGCAACTTCCCCTATTGCTCTCCTGCAAAAATGTCATATGCAGTGAGAAATCCCAGTCAAGGTGAGGTGTTATGGCCACACACATCACAGATGAACCAGGTGTGTCCTGGTCCTTGATACCCCATTGCCTGGCATGAGGCAGATGTTCCCTCTCCATGACTGCAGATGGGGTCACTTGCAGGGTACTGGCAGCAGCCTGGGAAAACCAGGCTCCATGGGGCCAGGGCGATGGAGCTGCAGCCCACAGTGCCTCCCACCACCCCTGAAGAAGGGGCACAAATGGCTCTGCAAAGGCAAACCTTGTGCTGCTTTTGGGAAGCAAGGGCTATGAGAGTTTGTATGTGAACAGTTTGTGGCCAGCTGAATGTCCCATAGAGGTCAAAGTCATGGTTCACTAGGATAATAAGGCCCAGAAGAATCAAGGCTTTCCAAAACAAAACCCAGACTCCTTCCTTCAGCTGCATAAATACGTTTTTAGGAGATTCCACTTGGGAAAGTCTCGATCTGCATATCCAGTTGGCAGACACTGACAGGCAATTCAAGCCAGCTTTATCGTACAGGGAAGCTGTGAACATCAGCATGAACAGCTGGGGAAATACTGATTTCTGCTCTTTGTTTCATCTGCTGCAGCTGTGCAGCCTCCTGAATTGTTGAACGGGAGGGAAACTGGAAGGCTGCAGCGGAGATGGGGCATTCACGGGCAGAGATTGTGTTGAGCAACTAACCACCTGTTTGGGCAGAAAACTGGCATTCCCATCTCTCACCCAGCAGAATGTGTTTTCTAATTACAAATTAAACACTAATTGTGAATCATGTTTTCTTGTCGCTAAAGATACCAACACAAATGCTTTCAACAAGCTTCCTAATTTTTTAAATAGAGCAATTTAGGACAATTATTGCTTGAATTTGCACATGCAGACTACGTCTATTCCAGGTTGCTGAAAGATACTGGTGTTAAGGTGATATTTTTTATAAGCTATTGAGAAAACACATCAAGTGTATTAGCACTAAACTGTAGAAAGTGCTGTTGTTGATAATGTTTCTCTTATCTATGAATGCCAAAACAGACTCCTTTTCTGTGGGAAAAAAATAAACGTTCACTCTATCCCATTCCACTAAGCCCAGATATTCCCTGTACCCTATCAGTTATTTTGCTGCAGTTGATTAATTTCAGCTTTGCTAACTTCAGCAAATGAGAACATCCATTTCTTATCACAGACCTTTACCAAACACACATATTTGATTTTGCAGAACATCTGGAGCCCATCCGTCTGCTGCTACAGAGCTCAGACTCTTGCTTATTTGTGTCCTCCTCCAGTTTCTCCTCAAAGAATGTGGACTCAAAACGCTTTTTTTGTAATTTGCCTGGTATGAACAGAACGTGCAAACATGAAAAGCTGTACATGCAATATCTGTCTGAAAAAAAGTTAAAATTCAGCATAGGAAAGGTCAAATCTAGACAAGACACTCATCCATGCTTCTGATTCTTGACTAGAAAAGCTTAAGTATTGGCATAAAAAGGCCATTGCTTCTCTTTTATCATCTTTTACTCTCTTAGAAGAAGTCTCTTTCATGGTATTTGACCTGTCAGACTTTTAACCACATTACTAGCAAAGGTTTGTAATTATAAATCAACTTTTGTTTTTTCCCTCCAACTTGAAAAAGTGTCTCTGTGTTCCCAGCCCAACCTTTTTTGCACAGCTTGATTCACTTATGCCTCGGATCTAGTCTATGGTTCATGATCTCTCCAGTTCCTTGAGCTGCCTGTAGTACCAGACACTTTCTCCAAACAGGTTGCAGTAGCTCCTTGATGAACAGCATTTAATTCAAGCAGTATTGCCAGGAAGCAGCATTAGGTAGGGAGAACTCAAAAGCTCTTTCCACTGTTTGTGGAATGCAGTGGTGGGATCCAGTTTTGCCACCAGCCCAATATCGACTACCCTAAAATAGAAATCAAATTAGTGAGTGCATTTCTGAAAGGAAACTGTGTATCTAAGAGGATTATTTGAGTGCATGCACATGGATGCCTGTTAGAATAATGCAGATAATTTTGGAAGCTGCTATTCATCTGTCACAATTTTTGGTTTGCTGACATCTGTTTGCCTGTTTCCAAGTCAAGGCTTTCAAACTCAAGCTGTAGGGCAGGAAGATAACATACAGATGAAAACACATGAAATTCTGATTAATTCTTTCATAGTTTCATAGCTAAATATCTAGCAACACATGGATGTCAAATCTTACAATCAGGCTGCAGTTGGTCAGCAGAGAAATCCATTCTCTCTGGTAAAGCAGTATGTCTCTCATCTATATTGATGAGAAACCAGCAGATTAATTACTGTGCAAGTCTGATTTCCCCCTTGTTAATGTTATCTGCAATCAAGCAATAAAGTCAGTTCCTTTGCACAGGGTCTTACTATACATACAGCTGACCTAGCACAGCAAATAAAGCACAGATCAGGTATCAGCAAACCAAGGTGGCAAAGAAGAGTTTGATGTCACACGAGGGCTTGTGAGTATGCACACAAAGCCCTTTCGCAGAAACCCAAATCTGTCTCCAAGTACGTCTGCCTAACTGAACATGTACCAAGATGAGCAGTCTGAAAGAAACAGGTGTTTTCTAGGCTGCAAAACATCAGGGAAAGAGTAGTTTTGCTCTTGCTACCCATCCCCGCCTCCCTTTGCAGCCTCCTCCACCTGAGCAGCTCCCACCCTCCCCTCGGTGTCTCCCAGCTGCTCTCCCTGCAGTGCTGCCCAGAGGGGACAGCTGCTCTCACCTCCTTCCAGAAAGGTGGCATAATGCACTCTGTCCTTCTGACCGCAGCATGGAAGCTGGGCACAAATGGCAAGGGGGCAAACAAATAGAAACAAATAATGCAGGGCTCCCTATCAACTCTGTTCCTCGTTCTTCATCGTTTTCACTCTGTCAAACTGTGTGCTTGATACCTGGAGCAGTTTCAGTCCTGGAAGGAAGGAAGGAAATAAAAACTGACTTTTCAATCACAAAATAGCCCATTGTGCTCTCAAGGCAGAGACAGAGTAGCTGGGAAATGAGATTCCTCTTTTCTGTGAGTTGTGACAACCATTTATTTCTGGTGCTAGGCTACAGAGCGTGGAAAGATAGGGTCAGCATTTGCAGTATTTTCAAAACAGCTGAAGTGATATTCTGGTCTCTGAAGTGGGAGTAGTTTAACTGCCCAGTACTTTCATAGTCCCTCAAGAAGAAACTTGGCACTTGGAGTATCTTCCCACCACTTAGGCTACCAGAAGTGTTTTGTTCACTCCAAAGCCATTTTTTCAACAAAGACAACCTCCCAACAGAAAGGCACCACCATGAGGAGCTGCTTGGCAGAATAGTGTCCTTCTGTCACCTTTGACCTGTAGCTGTGGCTCACCTCACAAATCTATACAGATGACATTGGGGACCAACACCACTGATTGGAGGCAGGAAGTACATCAGCCTTCAACTCAAAATGCAACATCTATCTTCAGAGAGACTCCACCACATGGTCTTGTGTGTTCTTGCACTGCGTCTGTGCAGGCAATGAACTGTGGGGCAAAAAATCCAGTGTGTTTGAACAAAAGCTTTCTGGAGTAGTTATTTCTTGTCTAGCTCTGAAAACTGTTTAGCACTGTCCAGAACACAGGGCTGATGCTATTCAAGTGCCCTGCAGCAAAGACACTATCCTCATCTCTAAGACATCACAGGGAACACTACATAACCCAAACTGATACTGGAATACAAGAGCTTAGTTAATAGGCAGAAGTTAGCAGAAATCTTTTAGTGCTTACCTCTGTGAAATTTCTACCAGAAAGTCTGGAATACTGAAGAAAAGAATACTAATCTATGATGAAGGGTTTCATAACAGCTTCAGAAAGTTTCACAAAAAAGTATCTCTGTATTCCAAAGTTGTTGTCTAAATAAAAACCCCAAACAAACAGAAAAACCCCACCAACCCCCCAAACAACCCACAAAAACCCAAACCAACCAACCAACCAACCAACCCAAAACCACACACAAAATAGAAAAAAAACCCAAAAAAACCCAAGAAAAGGGAAACTGAAAGAGAAAAGGAAGTAAGAACAGACATGCAGTGACTGTGAAGTCAGAAAAGCTGTAAGGAGTTTATACCACTAAGAATGCTCCCCCCAAAATGTCACAATATACTGAAATATCCAAAGATTCAGTGTTTTGGATGTGTTTAAAATGTAAAAACTGGTTGTGTGTAGAAAACGAGTGTGCAAAGGTCCTTTACTTGATCTCCTTCCATACCAATGAGTTCCCCCGGGGTTCAAAAGTAGCTTTAGTACCAGAATTGAAAAGAAAACGGGCAAAGGAATTAGGCAAAATGCAACAAATGTGATAAAGGGCAGACACAACTTGCAATAAATGCTCTTTTTTATTACTCAGTTCATCAAAACATTTCAGTTTTCTCTGCAAGATCTGAATCAGAGCAGCAATACAGTCATTTGTCTACTGTAACATTTCCATAGGAGCCAGCGTGACAGACTTCATGCACAGGACCTAGTGCTGTGTGCTCAAGCCACATGAAAACTGAACCACAGCCCAGAGCAAGAGTGACAAATTGCTTGTAGTCATCTTTTCATTACCCAGCTGTGAGCACCACACAAAAAACCAAGAAATTTCTTAAGGAAAGAAAGTGACCTGGTATGATTGCCTATTGATAATTCATAATTACAGAATGCCACAGTCCAACAACAGAATTACTTGAGTAGGTTTGGTATTTTGGGTTTTACTATAAATATTTGATGAGGTTTATCTATTAGTATATTTGGTGAGTGTTTAGACATGAGAAATTTTTAATGTTTTGATAGATTTCATATAGAAATAGTCTTAATTAAGTACCCAAAGCTTTAGAAAATAAATGTTTCAGTAAGATCTGATTAAGACACGTGTACTAATGAGAGAGGTATAAGAAAATGCAGTGAAAATATACAAATTTCAAGTGCAAAAGAAACACCATTATTTCTCAACAGTTTAAACCTGCTTTCTCAAAAACCATCTCTCTTTCTCTAATAAAGCTAAAATACCAGCCTTTAAATAGGCAGCCCACTAATCAATTGGTAGGAAAGATACATCTATTGCACTGGAAGTACAAAGCTAAGAAGAATGCATAATATTTTATTCTTAAATTTATTTACAAAAATATATTGCACCAATCCATTGTCCTTTATCCAGTTAATGTTAAGGAAAAGCCTATTATGTACAAAGTTAAAAACAGAAGTGCAAAAGCAGACTGAAAGAAACCAGAAAGAAGTTTATTTAAAATGCTAAGTACAATTTATTACCTGACCATAGCCCACATCCAGTATGACCTAAAATAATTCTTCCAGACCTATCTGCAATTTCAGAAATCCTTGTGTTTCTCTGCAGAACAAGCCTTTTCTTTCACTCTAACCACCAGAGGGTCTACATAAAATGTAAAGGTTTATCAGAGCTTAACTTAACAGCTTCATTTCTCCAGGTAAGTGATGCTCTTTTAGGCAAATTGAAAAAGCTACATAGTATTATACACGTATTTGAAAGGTAGTGATAAATCAGGCATGATGGTTTTCATCCTTCTGAAACACCATGAGGAAAAGTTTGCTGATTTTTCAGGACTGATTATTCCAAAGGCATTGCCAGTCCAAATTACATGAGCACAGCATATGGTCCTGTCTCAGTCTACCTGCCACTGGGACTGTCATGATGCATTTCTGGGCTGTAGGTAAGGAGAACAATCATAACCCAGAGATGAAGCAAAGCCTGGGGAAAGAAAAGAAATAAACTTAGCACTGAATCATCACCCACAGCAGCAGTAAATAGGAGAGCTCTCAATGAGAGCTAATAAAACTTGTTTTGTAGAAATACTTTGATTAAAATATTTTTTCTATTAATCAGATACTTCTAAAAAAATAATGGGCATTTGAACAATTAAATGCTGAATCAGATTCTGAACAAGCTATTTACAGAAAATGAAAGACTTTACACAAGCAGCAAAAATAAAGCAGCCTGTTTTCCTACAGATTTGTGTTGTCTGGTTTCTCTTTTCCTCCATGCCACAGTGACTTCAGCTGTTCCCTCTGATACCCAGTCCCCAGCCTGCACATTATGGGATGTGCCTCGAGTGACTGGTAAGCCACTACTCACTCCTGTGCCAACTGGCTGACACCAGACTGTAAAACAGCCAAGTTCTGCTTTCCTTCTCCTTACCACAGGCACTGATTGGAGGCATTTTTATGAATTCTGTAGGAATGTTAATTCTCATTCAAATTTGGCTAAAATTATCCAATTAGAATAGAAGTTTTGCCTGGAGTGCAAAAAGGAATACATAACCCACATTTATTTAAAAAAGTATTTTTAAAAATTCAAGTTATACTGGTCAAGGTTTGAGCTGAAAAGGGTAACTGCCACTGACTGCTCAGCTCATACACAGCCACCATTAAGTTTCCCTTCAGGTTGCAGCTTAGGCAGCAGAAGCCTTTGGTGTTTTTTACAAAGGCTGCCTTTCCACAGGTCCCTGCAGCTGACAGGAACCTGCCCTCCAGTGGATAAGGGAGGCATTTCACTTCTAGCAGTTGCCAGCCTCACAATTTTGCCCAATGTGGGTGAGCAATTTTCTTCTATTTGTGTAAGTCTACCAAGAAAAACTTTTCTTGCTACTTTTTAAGCTACTAGAGAAGAGTGATCATTAGCCACTGAAAAAAAACAAAGTGAAGAGTCAAATATTAAAAAAAGCTCTAAAAAATGTCATTTTCCTACATGCAGTGCATGCAGGCATGGCAAGTTAACCTTGACAACTGGTCACTATTATTCCATATTTTACTACTAGAAATCTACTTTCACTGGCCTTTAAATGGTAGTTACGTAAGTGTCTTTAAGACTGCTATACTAAGAATTTCTGGGAAAAACTGAAAACTGCCAAGCAACATGACTCTAAAATGCTGTTGTACAAGCATTATTTGGTCCACTTTCCAAAAACCCACATTGAGTTGTTAATTATAGCCTTTTGAACATCTATCTTGCCATTTAAGACATACTGGCATATAAAGTGGCTACAGAAATCTTGCATTCAAGAAAGCTGACTCACCATGTAAATGATTACAAAGACTCTTGCTATGGGGTATCGCCTCAGAAAGATTCCCAGCCGAATGCTACACAGGTAACAAGAGAAAATACACAATTCAACACTGAGCACTAAATTCTTGTTCCTCTCATCCCACTCACCACAAACTCAAACATCATGGCTTTGTTTCTGTCTTGAACTGGCTCAAATACACACAAGGCTTTGTTGTCTTGAATTTTACTTCATGTACTCAAAACATTAGGTGGGGTGAGAAAATTCAACCATAAAACATATTCTCCTAATTTAATTCAAATCACAGAAATCCTTCCACAATGAAATTCAAGTGCCAAGGAAGCACAAAGAACTTTCTGTCAAGGTATCTTGCTTCCAAAGGACTAAGAAGTATCACCAAATTTTGTTTTCTGTTGGTATTTGGTTCAAGTTTTGTAGCAGACCTTTGCTACGAATACTGTCAATTCACCTAACTTCTCAGAAAGGGATCAAAGCAAGTCTATTGCTGGATCCAGAATGATTTTCATTTACTAATTCCTCACACAGATTATCTTTCAAGGTAAACAGCTGCACTGGCTTAGAAGGCAGAATCTTGTCTTCATCAGGACTAGAAGAGCACAGATGATACTCCCTCACTAACACACTCTTACTGTGCTTATCACAGACACAGCCAAAACCTCTGAAAGTAAAAAACCGTAGAAGATGTATGTAATGAATTAGGTTAGATTGTTTTCATAGTTTAGAGAACCTCCTGCATCAAAATCTGTAAGAGCTTTGTTTAAATAATTGACTATAATGTGCAAAAGCTCAAGAATATGAATATCATAGGAAAGCACAAGTGAAGTGGGTCAATACTTAGTAATTCATACCATACTTTAGCTGCATATTTTTTAACTTTTACCTTCCTAAAAGCAGTAGGTGTGTCACTTGGAAACTGTAAAAGGATGACAGCAGCTACAAATGTGTTCCCTCGGGGCACTCTTACCTGAACTGATCTATGGTACTGGCAGCCTTGCGGACCCTGCCATACATTCCTGCCACGCTGGAATCCACGTCACCGAACAGCACAGGAACACTGCGCATACGAGCACCTGCTCGAAGGGAAAAAACCCCAAAAATTAACCAAGCTGTTGTTTAACTAAAACAGATTGACGGTATGTAACAAAGATATATATAAATAATATAAAAATAGTCATCAATGTGATTGTAGTGTCATCAATTCTTGCTAAACTTACAATCAAGTCAAACATTTCTTCAGCTTAGTATGTTTTTAAAATTTATTAGCTTACTACATGGATATCTTGATATTCAATTCTATAATGTCACAGTAACTATTATTAGATGTATAACATGATGGGCTTGATACCTGCTGCAGTTTCTCAAATTATTTTACTCTTATACAGTGAAACTTTGACTAGCATTTCTGACACTACCTTGCAAATTCAACAATTTTTTACCTCATTTACATTTTTACTATGTATTGATTTTATTAAAAAAAGAAAAAAGATTCTCAGATAATGTTACTTTTGTGCAACTAAACTTCAGCTTCCTGAAGTTACTCACAGACAACTCCTGCTTTGATAAGCAGAGACACAAAAGACTGGACTGTTATTTCACACTTCTTGGTGATTGTCCCTTGCTTTTAAAGCTACTTAACATCTATACAAAACGACAAACTTTGACTCTGCAAAGTAACATCTCAGCACCATGGATCAACTGCTGAGGTTGTCCCAGAGATACAGGACTGAAAAACCAACCTCATCAGAACCATCATATTTTAAGCTACTTTTCAAGAAAAACAGAAAGCAAGGAAGAAATTAATTTCAACCAGATCAATCTTCAAACAGAAGTATTCCATCCTTGCCCTCCTCCTAAACCCTTTTTGCAAGAGAATACTCAGATCCTGCTTCTAATATTCAGTTTAAACCACAAAATACAGGTTTATTTGCACCTGTGACAGCATTGTTCCAATAGTGCCATATTATTGAGAATTAATGATTACATTGGCTTTATTAACTTTACTGAGGTCATTTGCACACAAAAAGGAGCTTCTAATTAACTATTTTTATGACACTGGCTGATGTAGAGAAGGTCTCTAGCATAAGTGGCCTATTTTCAGCACATGTTTTTCCTTACAAACTCAGACTTTCAGGGAAAGGCATTAGGAAACAGAAAAGCCTGAACTGCAGAAAAGACAAGAGTTTAAAGTATTGCATTTCCTTATTTACCTTCAGCACCATCAATGCCTGCCATGTTAATGGAAGGTCCATTAGCACTCGTGCCTTGGAGAGCCTTCAGCTGTTGCTCGAGCCGTTCCAGTTGGTACACAAGGGAGTTCTTCTCTGTGCTCAGGCTCTCTAACATGGTTTGCTTCTGAATTAGTGTTTCTGTCAGCTGATGAAGCCGGTTTTCTAATTCTGTCTGACTACTACTGCTTAGAGTCTTGTTTGTGAGCTAAAAGAAAAGCAAAGAAAAAAAGTCATTCTAAATTCAAACTCTGACCAACTGGCATGTTACAAAACTCTAAAATAATCTAAGATTTCAAGAACCAAATTACTCCACTGCAGAATTTTTACAGGGTAATGCCATCAAAGCTATCACCAGTGAGTGCAATAAAGAGGAAAGTTAATTTCAACAGTTGTTAACTGTTTATGTTACACAAGGGACTCAATGTAAAAATGTATCTTTCTGTTTTCCACCTATAATCATACAAAAGTTCCTGTATAACCCTAAATTTGATCACACAATCACTGCTATGCTTCAGAGACTAGTTTAAACAGCAATCAATAGCAAGCTAATCCAGCCTGGCTACCATATTTTCAACTTAGTGAGTATGTAAAAATGTTTTCAAGTGAGGAAAGCAAAACTCAGTACAAATGGGGAGAATCCCAATGCCATTTTACAGGAAAACTTGAATGAAATGGTGAAAATGCAGGAAATGTTGCAGAAGAACTGAGGAGCACCGAGGCAGAAAACATGGTTGTACCAGCAAACAGAAACTGCATGGCAGGCAAATGGATCATGCATTTGACATGGATCATGTAATTCAATTTGCAGAAAATATTTAAAGCAAATGGGAATCAGCAGATTTGCCGTATGTGCCATAGCTCATCTATTCACTACAGTCTTGGACCTCAGCCACTCTGTGGCATCATATTGCACAAAAATGTAGCTTCACTGATGAAAAAACAGAATCATTAGGGATTACAAAGATCCAAAATACAAATTAGGTGCCTGCAACAGGGCAGGTGTAGGTAGTCCTGAAGTTCAGCACTACCAGAAAATTCATCCACCAACATGCCCAAAGAATCCATCACAACACAACCATTTCCAAATCCTCTGACATGGTAACTGCACAGCTGACCACACCTGACTCCAGACTACCAATTTCTCCACAAACAGACTACTTTTCACTATGCTAAGGTAATTTAACAAAACCAGGCCTATGTCCTCATGCTGCCCAAGGAGTCTGTGGGGGCTGACAAGTATGAGGAGGTTCCAAAAGGGATGAGACTGATACAAGGAAAACAGGTCCATCAACACACCAGTGGAACTTAGCAGAGACTTAAACGCTAACAACCCTAATCCAACTGCTGATGCTGAGCAGGTACACGGAGTGAAGGAAGTGGCCAGGCTCACGTGCTGGCCCCTACTGCCACTGGGCAAGATAGAACAGTGGGCCAGATGGATCACTGAGTCTGCAGGATGTAGCTGAGGTTCTGTGCCCAGCTACAAGGATCTTGGCAGAATTCATAATGCCCTAATCAAAGTCCAGTGAGTTTTTTGAGTTTGCAAAGAGAATAATGTTGATCCAACACCCCCTGCCCAGGTCTAGCAGGGACAGAGGCTGATTTTCCCCTCCCTTTATATAAAAGCACATAACAACTATAAAATAGGCTATTTACACGATTCCCTTCTTGTACTCCCTACTCTCAAAACTCCACTCTTTATTGAAAAAAAGTACACTGTACCTCACTAGTAGAATGCTTATGGGATTTTTCAGGATAGTTTAGTCAAACGAGTAGTTCCTACCACTGTTTTCAGAACTGAAAGGGATAAAATTATTTTCTATACACACCTGATTTCTGAGCTTCTGAATTTCTTCCTCTCTGTCTTTTATTCTGCTTTGCAAAGTATTCTTTGTTCGATACAATTCTTCTTCAGTATAATGGAGTTCCTATAGAATTTATCACAATTACAAATAGAAGATTTTACACATACATGTATTTTGAAAGACAAACTCTAGTTATCTAGAGTTTCACAACAGAACACAAGAAAACAATATGCTGCAATCAAATACAAACTCAAAACTGTCTTAGTTACATGTCTGGCTAGGATGGGGGGTATGGGGAAAGAGAGAGCTGAGTATCAAGATACAACCTACCAAGGCCAGTAAAATTCTTCTGGGGAGACTGTCCTAATATAAATATTAACCCAGACTAGTTTACTAAGAGTCACACAATTTCATTGGGACCATAATTCATCTTCCTTACACTTTCACCATTTGTTGTAGTGCTATCTTGAAACTATGTCAATAATGTAACAATTACAAAATACTTAGGGGATATCTGTATTCCTAAAAAACCTCATTAATTCAAAATACCATTCTTTAAACATGTTTGAAAACCCTTGGCATCTCTTATCTACGATTCTGTGAGACATACATCTTCCTCTAAATTTTAGGATGAATTAACATAGCAGATGTGAAAGGAGAAGGAATATTAGTAAAAAGCAAATTACCGAAGAGTAAATCTAACCATAAGTTTTGTTACTCCCATGATATAGTGGCTATTTTAGCTCTCACTTAAAGACTTGTCAAGCTTATCTTTTCAATTAAGACCGTCTTCAAATCACTATCACTTCAGCTGTCAGTTGCTACAGGAAACAGATAATCCTGTTCTCCCTTTGAACCATCAGATATACAAAAAAACCCACCTCTACTTATTTTCCATCTTCAGTTTCAGAAACCTTATGACAATAGTTAAAGCAACTTCCAGACAGAACTGACCATAATTATATTAAGTATCAACACAAGCAATTATGTTAAAAGCACATGTAAATGGGTGCCATCCAAAGGAAGACTTCAGTTTCTGCAATAACTGATAATGCTTTTTTTAATACACCTCACTCTCTCTATTGACTTAAAACATATTCCTCAGAAGGGTAGAAGTAACAAAATACAATCTACCATCTGCTCTGACATAATAAACATCAGCTACCCATCAAGAGCAGACCTCGACTTCTGCCTTTTAATTAGTTCAAGCTGCGAGAATCCCATTAAAATGTAATTTCTGGAAGGATAGATAATCCTATAAGATAAATTGTTCCTAGCAGATATGGAGTACTTGTGCTTTCCTCATTATTAATTCTCTTTACATGAGCTTTTTCTTACAAAGAAAATTTTTCACAGAGTGCAAAGTATTTGTCCAATTTCTACTGAATAATAAGTTTGTTCACATGAAATCAGTGTTTGCCTTTTTTTCCCTGCTCTATTTTTAGCACAAAACTGCTTATATCAAGGCAGAGTTTGCTCATAAAGGTGACACAATCTGACAGAATTCATTAACATAATTTTATCAGCAATTTATCTAATAGTGTAGTTTAGAAGTAACAACAATTAGATTCAGAACTGAGTAACAAACTGATTAAATAAAGTACCTCTAAATTGGTACTACAATGGCATTGTTTTACAAGTTGAAACTCACTAATTGAGCACAGGAAGTTTCACAGCAGCCACTTCCAGTATTAGGGTTTCTTGATACAAAAAATGTTACAAATGTTGCTATATCCCTGTTGTTTGATTGTCTCCCTGCTGAATAAAATTCAAGATCCTGATCAATTCTGTGCACTCCCTAGGGTCCTGTTTATTCAGCAAGATCTCTGTTCATCAGGAGTATCCAGAAGGCCCTGACCATTGCTTAGTTCTGGCTGCACCTTCCTTGACCTAGTGATATTCCCCAAGCTTTTGGGGATTTCTTTGGAATACTAGACAAAAAATTAATCAAACACTGCCCAAGTATCCAAATACTCTCTTATTAAGCCAAATGCTTTGTGGATGGCACCACATGGGGCCTAAAAAGAGATCCAGCTTTCAAGAATTCCTTACCTGTTTTTGCCGTTCTAGCTCAGCTTCTGCCTCTTGCTTGGCCATTTTATGTGCTGATATCTGCTCCTGTAGGTCTTGAAGCTGCTCTCTCACTGACTCAGCTTCACTTACCTGCTGTGTCTCCATATCCTGAAACAAACAAATGTGACCATTTCACTAACATTCAAACATTACCGCAAATCTGTCATAAGTAACAGCAAAAAAAAGTAGTATATGCAATATTTCTTCAAAGGAAAAGGAAGGTGTGGGTGTATTGGATAAATGACATTTGGTCATTTTATACAGACTATTTTTACTAATACAGTAATAAAATAAACATATTTTGTGATCATGTAAAGCCTCTGCTTCTTCCTTTCTACTGTCTACAGGCCGAAACTGTGTAAAATAGGCTGGCATGCAGCTGCTGTGTTGAGCCCATTATGCCAGCAGATGACTTGGATTACAGTGCTTCAAGGATTAGTAGCTCTTGCAGAAAAAGATATAGGTGATGGCTAGAAAAATCACTATGTTTGTTAGGAAAGAAATGCTTCCCTCAAAAGGAGTATGCAGTAGGGAGGGAAGAGAGAAGTAAGGTAATACATACTAGAAACAACAGACCCTCAGTATACAAGAAAATAGTGCTTTGTTGTAGTTAAGTACAAATACAGGTGTACATAGGCACATACCTGCATCTCTGTTCTCATCTGCTGTATTTGCCCCATTAGTTTTTGTATTTCTTCTCTCTGAGTGTCTCGTTCATGTCTCAGTTCCTCCAGTTCCACCGTGCTTGCTGTATTGCTATCCAGGCCTTCAATACCAGAGCCTTCTTTTAAGCTGTTTATCAGCTTTTCTTTAGACTGAAAAAATAAGTCACTGTATTATTTGTAGCAGCATTGAACAAGTACTCAACTAGAACATGCTGTAACAACTGCTCTAAAATTCACACATAGACATAAAGTACTGGTTTATTTGTTCTTTTATCCAATAATGACTCTACACATTTGGAAATGAAAATGCTTCCATATTGATAATTTTTCTGATTTCCTGTATGCCTTTAGATTTACTGAAAGCCTGTGTCATCTGTGGAAGAGTACAACTTTGTTCTTTACAAGTGCCTGGAACGTTAAACTTGCCATGAGTAACAATTTTGGCCCTCTAGGTACCATAACAGAGAAGATGCACACTAACAGACACTAAGGACAAAACTGAACCCCTTTTTCTCCTGCCAGCAAAATCAAGAACCAAACACAGCGATAACTCTTCCAGGAAACAGGATAAACAATTTTATTCAGAGTCAGCCAGTGTTACCTCAACACTGACTTGCAATTTCAGGCTTTTCATATTTACCAAGATGATTTAAAACCTGTCCTTGAACATTTGACTAAATTAACTATTCTAAACAGAGATCTCCATCTTCAACATCTTGCTAACATTTATATAAACAAGACCCAAACTGACCACATTTGGACATGGTACCTTTGACAATTTAAATAGCACAGAACTCCGCACAAAATACCTGATTTTGCCATTGTTTATATAATGTTGATCACAAGCAACCTTTCAGGACATGGAAAAATATTTTCTGGTCACATGTTAAGTATCCATTCTATGCCATGCTTCAGCCTCAAGCAGAACAGAACAACATTCTTGCATCAAGAATACCGGATATGGAACAAATTGTAGGTTTCACCTACTTAACTATCTGGACCCTTGGATGTGGAACACACTGAGAGATGATGCGCAGTAAGTGCAAAGGTTCACTTGGATTTTTTTTCAGGCTGAGGACCTGAACTACCATTTCAGTTTCAGAACTTCATCCCTAAACTGAAGATTACAAAATGCAGACTGGTAGCTGTTCTATGTATGTATCATTATAGATATGCCCCAGAAGACATTACAGGCCACACGAAAAAAAATCCCACAAGTTAGATTATCTGAAGCATGACACCTTAAAAAAGTCGAAGCATACAAATCAAATTGCATTTCTGGACAACAATGCTTACTTGGAGAATGCGAGTAGCTTTCTGTTTATAGTCTGTCAGTTCCTGTTTTGCAGATTCTAGGTGGCTTTTAGTTACTTTGACTTGCTGCTGAAGCTCATCAGCTCGCCTCTTTTCATCTAAATACTTTCTCTCTGCTACAGTTATCCCTTCTGCCAAGTTCTGACGTTCTGCTTCCACTTTACTCAGACGAGCCGCAAACTCATTCTATGAGCAATAAAGAAACAATACTTTGTGTTTAAACACATTCTCAACTTTAACCTAGAAAGGAAAAAAGAAAGTTTAAAAGCAACTACACAGGGCACACCACCCCCTATCTACCACCTCCTACTTAAAGACACATTACTGCTATGTGGAAAGAAATTCTGCTTGCTTAAGCAAGTGGTAAATAATCTGAGTAAGAATATGATTTTCTTTTCCTCATCACAAATAGTGAGGGAATAACAATCTTCCTATTATTCACATTCATTTAGCAAACAAAAAGCAAGCTTGCCCCTCAAAAGATATTATCAATTGTAGTATGACATATTTTGAAGAACTTTAAAAAAACCTAAAACCAGACACTGATAAAGATTTTCAGAGATGTTATTATATATACATATATATATGTGTATATATATAATATATATGTATATATATACATAACAAAGGCCAAATTAAGTGTGAAAACATTCTCTATCAATATATGTACTTGCATATTTACCACAGAAGTGATCATCTATCTTAAGATTTCACAGTAAAATTGTGTAACAATAAGCTGTGTAACAACACACCATGGAAAACTAAACTGATTAACGATTTACTTTTAAAACATGTATTAACACTAAAGTTAGCATGAAAAAAAACCCAATAAAAATTGTCAACATTCATCCTCAAAAAATTTTACTCATGAAGCTTTCAAAATAACATATAAGAAGTAAATTAGCATCTCACAGATACTGAGTGCAGCAGACAGCACATCCTTCCAAGCAGTTAGTACCCTGAACAGGAACTGAAGTCAAAGGGAGGAGAGAGTACTTGGAACGTCACAGATCTGATCTGAAAAACAGTCTTAAAGGCTTCCTTACTCTTCATGTCTAACCTGCATTTGTTTGTAACTTTCTTGTTCTCGCTTGAGTGCAGAGTCTGCATCACGCAGCCTCTCCTGAAGAGTTTGAAGGGCTTGATTTTGTAAACTGCTTCCTTCACTGTGGTCTTGTATTATCCTGCAATAGAGACACACATTAACTGAAAAAGAAGCAAGCTAGTGTGATTTTTTGTGTAGAAATATAGCCTCCTGGCTTCCAGACCAGCTTTGAAAATGTGCCCAGTAGATCACTGCATATGGCTGACTACAGGTGTAAAGCCTGGAGTTAATGACTCACACTTCTCCTCCCTGACCTACATTCTGGAGTGTCCACTTGCTGACTCACATCCCAGCACTTAGGTAAGTTCAGAAAAGACTTTACATTTGTGAAAAAGCAGGACTATTTTTCAAGAAAAAAAAATTATTGGGATCTTCAACTTCAGGCCTCTGAAACAAACATAAATGCTTTACAAAAAATGTATTTCAATAATCAGATGCCAACTGATGCCCTATTTAATACTCATTTGCCCTGTTCCCACTGCCAACTATGATACAGCAGTCTTAGAGCAAACTTTAATCCTTGTATTTCAAATCTTTCTTCATTAGTTTATTATTTTTCATTCTTGAAGAGACTAAATTATCTACCCTGATTTTCTCAGACTTATCACTATTTGCAGAATTCCAAAGTATGAAATTATGAAATACCGTGATTTTTCATTCTGCAATGCTTCCAAAGCTTCTGTCCGAGCACTTAAGAGCTGATCAGCTTCTTGCAACCGTACTTTCAGCACAGCCAGCTGTGAATCTTTGGCACCAACAGCTTCTGTCAGATCATCAACTCGAGCCTGAAGTTCTCTAACCATCCTGTCACTCTTTGAGTGGTCAACATTCCACTTCTCCACCTTCTCCCGGGATTTGTTCAGTTCTACAAAATAAGAAGGTTCTTTGAAGTTTACAAAAGTAGATATTGGAAGGTCTTGTAAGCAGTCATGATACACATATCTCATTTCTTAAAGAAAAAAATTAAATACAAACAAGCTGAAGTAAAACTGAAAATCTGTGAGCTACTGGGAAGTAACAAATGCCAGAGTGGCTGTCAAAGCACAACCCATAAAATTTTGGAGGTGATCTCAAAATAGACATTTCCTTCTGGGTCACACTGCAGATGACAGATTTCACCTGCCCCACCCTTTGCAGTGGCCTTCCGTCAAATATCCCTGTGTGAACAGAACCTCGTTTGAGTTTGTTGTCACATAAATAACAATAGAAAAATACACCAGTGGTGAATAATGCCTGCATACTTAGAAGCTTGTGTTTTTAATCTAACATCACACATTAAACTTAACCAGAAATTAGAATGATCTGATTTATGCAGTTACTGTGAAAAAAATGTGGTATCTCAGTTTTATGCCTAACAGCGGGAGTCTGTTGTATGTTTTATTGTTTAATTTGTATTCACGTTTTCTACATCTGTCATTTAATTTGGCTTTGAAAAAGCCAGGGATGTCATAAAAAAACTACTAATTTTGTATTTTTACTGTCAGTTTCTAGGCATCAGAGACTGTAGTCTACTACAGCTGGAAAGAAGTCAGTTTAAAGTATTTAAAGGAACTTACTCATTTAAAAGTAAGTATTTTACAATAGCCATTAAAATGGAGAAGTATTTTAAATATGGTATTTGCTACCAGTGTTTTAATAAGACGTAAGCTTTGTAACTTACTTGAATACATAATTTTAATCAACATTTGTTTTATCTTTGTAGATGAACAAGCCTTTTAATTTCTCCCATCTCACGACATGGCAAGTCACACATGCAAATGTACCTGGAGAGCTTTCATTATAAATACACAAAGCATTGTTTCCTAGTTCACTAACATTTTACTCATGTTATAGCTGAAGTACCTTCTTGTGTTTCTTTGGACCTCTGTATCAATGAAGCCACTTCTTGATTTAAAGACTGAACTTCATTTCGCAGCAGCTGGTTCTCCAGGCGAAGATTGGACAGCTCATGTGATTTGGAATCATCATTAGCTGAAAGGCTGGGGCTGGTTACTGCATTTAGTGATGAATCCTTCACGCTGCTCCCTTGTGCTCCCAGGCCCGAGTCTGAACTGTCTGGAGTTTCTGTACAGAGAGATGCAAGTTAGAACTAATGCATGTATTTGTGAGCTGCCTTTATACAAACAGTAGTTCCATGTTCTGCAGCAATGGTTAAGTAACAACAATGATAATAAATCAAAATAGTTTATACTGAAATGGAGTATGAGCTGCTTCTCACAAGGAATTGCACAAAATAGAACTATTTACATCCCTCATGCAGTGTTTTTGTTAATACTGCAAGACAAGACATAGAAGCTATAAAATCTCTTATTACATAAATGGAAACTCTAGGATTTCAAAATATTTAATGCTCTATTTATGACTTTACTGCTCAGAGAAGACCTCAGAAGCTGAAGAGTAACAGAAAACATTAAATATACATAGCAACCAACTGCAGAAATTTTTAGTACAAGCTCATTCTGGGTTTCCATTCAGATTTTGCCCATGTCAATTTTATTTTAAAAAAGAGAACAATAAAGGAAGTCCTAGCAGTATTCTCAACAACAGTTCCCTGCAGGGAAGGAGGAACCAACAGCCTTTTCCCACCATGCACGAGTACCCTTGATTAGTGCTGTGAAAGCTACAGAACCACTGTAAGAATCTTGATGCCAGCATGCAGATAGCTGGCAGCTTTGCAGCAATGTTAAGATAAAATGACATAGCAAGCAATGAACAAACAAGCAGGCAATCCAAAAATATTACTGCTGAATTTAGTATGTCCCAGGGGAGTAACTGCTGAAAATCCAGGGTGGGGCCAGACTGCAACTAATTCCAAGCAAGACTGCAGTGAAATTGTTAAAACTTTATTTACTTCCCCCTGTGATCACTAACCAAGCTGCTTCACCTTTCTTCTTACCACTGCAACAGTCCCTAACACCCCAAGCCCAGGGAACTGGGGCACACTATTAATTCAGAGCACCACCAAACCCACAAGTCGCAGCAGTGACAGGAAGATTTCTTCCACATTTTCTCAAGCCCTTCTGATTTAAGTGATTCTAAGGAGTGTCATCATATTTCCTTTGATTTATTTACACAGTTTCCAACTTATGAAACAATTTAGGCTCATTTCTTTTTCTGGAAAACTCAACAAATTAATGAAACTAATGAAGAAAGAAATGAGCCATTTATGGCACAGATTAGATTATAACCATGGCAATAGACAAAGTATAATGTTAACTGGTTTTGTCTACAGCTAATATATCATAAGATACTTCGACAGATTCT
The DNA here is from genome assembly GCA_026261815.1 of Monarcha castaneiventris obscurior. Taxonomy (NCBI): domain Eukaryota; kingdom Metazoa; phylum Chordata; class Aves; order Passeriformes; family Monarchidae; genus Monarcha; species Monarcha castaneiventris. The sequence goes on from JAMPIT010000894.1 coordinate 15,893,390, forward strand.
GTGCTGAATATTTAAATGATAGAGATACATCTGTACAATCAACTTTGGAAAACAGCATCTTCAAATCCTATATTGTAACTGCATCCCTTCTTATTTAGCATCTCCACAATGCAAACTCTGCTCAAAAATCCTCTGAATAAAATTCAACAGGCCACGCTGAGCAAAACAGATGTTTCTTAAGCACCAATCAGCAAGGTCATAGAGCCACATCTAACATATTTGAATTATTATTAGTAGCAAACCTTACTAAAAAGTCATGAACTCAGAAACAGAAAAATACATCTTTGAAATTACCGCTTTTTACATCTAAAGCTTTTCAGCATCCTTAATGTAGTAAGTAAAAAAATGGCATTTACAATGCTTTACATGCTCAAAGTACTGAACAAATAAAGTATTCTAACTACATTATTAATAACAGAACCACTTGCTTCAATTTTCTAAAATAAGTAACAGCAAAGTAGCACAGCAACAAGGATGGAGTACAGACTGGACAGTCTGATAGAGAACACAAGTTCCTGACATTTCCCAGCCACGTTCTCCTTGTTGACTTGAGCACAGCCCCACCTTTTGACTGGCTGGCCTGGAGGCTCGTTCAGGCCTCTGGATTTAGACTGCAGCCATGAACTACTTCTGGCCTCCTACGTGGCAACAACAGCTAAGGGCCTGAATGACCAAACAAAAGCAGCAGCACCTGCACTTCTACATGGGGCCATATGGCACTGATGCAAAGTTAGATCACAGCTCAGAGAGGTCAGGGAGAGCAGCAGCAACAAGGCAGATCCAGAGCACAAAAGATTTAGGTATTAACTACGCAGCTTGTCAAATTAGCATGGTACCTAGTATTACCCCAGTGATGAAAAATGTGAAAGGCCCTGCTGTACCTCACCCATTTGACATACTACCACCATGAAATGCTTCATGAAGTGACAATAAACGTGTTACCTAACCTTACCCTAGACATACTTGCGTTTTAAATATCTCTAGGTTCAATACTATTTAACTACCATTGCCTTGGCTCCTGACGGAATTATCTTCAGTAGTTTTTGCACTCTGTGTACTGGTAGACACAGAACTAATGCTTGAAGTCCGAGAGTGATTTTGAAGAACAGGTGCCTTGCTCTTCTCCTTTTTAGAATCTATCCTCCCATTAGGTTCTTTCTCCGAACTGTTGAGAAAATCAAATAGCAATTCATCATCAGGTTCTGACTTTTTTCTTCTCACAAAATGTGAGGCAGCTCTAGGTGTGGAAGCATTTTCTACTGGAGAAGCTGCCTCTGAGGATGTCCTACGTGCTGTTTTAACATTTGCTGTTCCTGCCAGGATTGTGGCCTTTTGGTGTTTAATATTATCGGCTGCTGAGGAGATGTAGGCTGCTTTGGATGATGTCTGGTATTTCAGTTCTCCACTATGCTGCCGCACTTCAGAATATTCACTGGCAGAGTCCAAGTTCTTATTGTCATAAACTGCACTGCTTGATGTGTCTTTTTTGCTCAGAGCCGATGCAGCTCCTTGATCAACTCTGTTGAGTAGATCCTCTGCCTTTCCAGCGAGATCAGCAAGCCAAGACATGATGAGTGTCTGTTGATGAACTCTGTACAATTAAAATTTCAGGACCATGTACTGCAAAAGACAAAAGGATTACAATCAGATTGGTGCTAATAAGGCAAGATGTATGTTGTACCTAAACAATGGCTGTCAACCTATTAGTGCTGTAGTTATTGTAATGCTTTTCTTCTATTCGTTTGGTATATTGTTGTTTTGGTAACTAATGGAAATAAACCAAATCAGTTTCTGAGGAAAACAGACAAAACCTAGGTTTTCAAATCAAGGCTATTAAAATCACACCACTGTATCAGTTTCTGGTATAATCAGCTGCGACAGAGTACCACAGAAGAGAAAACAACTACTTTAGACGTTTGGCCTGCAAATTCCCAGCCTGGCTTAGGCAGAGGCTCTTCTCCCCCACGAACTCTGCAGCCCGCTGCCCCTCCCGTGACACCAGCACGGCGCACAGGTACGTGCCTTCACCGGCACCACGGGCCTGCGACAGCGCACCGGCGCCTAGCTCCCGGGAATGGCTGCTGCACCCCGGGACTGGACTGTGGAAGCAGCGGACGGCAGGGCGACGTTCGGAGCGGCCGCTGCCCCCCACCCCCAGCACTGCCTGTCCGCGGCCCTCCCCAGGCCCGGCCCCACTCAGGAGCGGCGGGGGCCTCAGCACGGCCCGGCCTCACCTCCTGCAAGCGCGGGGGACGCCCCGGCCCGAGGGGGGCCGTGAGGGGCCGGGGGGCAGCGCCGGTCAGCGCGGAGCCGCGGCCCGGGCCCGGCGCCTCAGCCCCATCGCTTCCGGCAGACGTGGCCGCCTTTCCGGGGGCGCCGTGCGCAGGCGCAGGGGGCGCGGCGCGGCGCGGCCCCGCCCCCGGCACATCAGGCCCCGCCCCGGCACCCTCAGGCCCCGCCCCGGCACCCTCAGGCCCCGCCCCGGCACCCTCGGGCCCCGCCCCAGTACACGCAAGCTCCGCCCCCGGTGCACTCAGGCCCCGCCCCGGTACACTCAAGCCCCGCCCCCAGTACAGTCAAGTCCCGCCCCATTACACTCAAGCCCCGCCCCCGGTGCACTCAGGCCCCGCCCCTCCAGCGGGCGGGGGCGGTGCTTGCCGCGCGCGCCACCTGGCGGCGTTTTCAGTAATTTTTGAGGTAAGACTTGTCAGGAATTGCGAATGCCACAGAATCACAGAATTATCAAGGTTAGAAAAGATCTCAAAGGTCATTGGGCCCAGCTGTTAGCCCAGCACTGCCAAGCCCACCAGGGAAACCGTGTTTCTCGATGGAACCTAGGACTTCTGACTCTAACATGCTTCCCTGCCATCTGTGACTTGGTGTCTCCAACCTCCAACTTGAACCTTTTCAAGCTTTATGGCTGTTATCTGTCTCTTTAAATGCTTATTCTTAGTAAGGATAGCAGTTAAAGTGTACATAAAGTACACTTAAGGTACACTTAAGGAACTACATAAAGTTAAGTTTTGTTGTTGTTCATCCTCCCATCCCCCTTTATTTGTTTCCTCAACCTCCTATACCAACATATCACAACTAACCACTATACTTGCTTCATGGAGAGTTTCTCATGACTGAAGTATCAGCAAGAATGTGAATGAAGACAACTCTTACACCTCCTGCCACTTCAGATCCTCTTCTCTTTAGGACGTGTTGTCCTCCTGATTTTAATGCTGAATGCATGGCTGGTAACTTACCTCCATGTTTCCCCAGAGCTCTAGTTGTCATCTTGTCAGATCACACCTTACAAGTATTCTCTGGTTAAATTCACCGGTAGGCTGTTATCAACTTATCTGAATGTTGTTATCTGGCTTACAGAAGTTTCCTTACATCTTATCATGGTAATCCTCTTCCAATGGGGAACGTACAATCTTTGGAAAGATTATGAAGAGTTCCAGTGTAGGTCAAAGGCTTCAAAATGTTTGTCTACAGATATGAATTATCAGTTATCACTGGGCGTCCTTCGGACTTAAGCCCAAGCAGGAGACATCCTGCTGCCTATTCAGAACATCCTCATGGCACTAGTACTGGCACAAGTTAATAGAAAATCCATCCTGCCTCATTGCAGATTAAGCAACACATTGGAAGTAATAATAATAACAAACAAAATGAATTCACAACCTTCAACTTTTACATCATGTGATTCAGCTGCAACAATAATCATAATTTCAATTAATGTGACTGTATCACCGTCTTAGGCACTAAGAAAAGGAGAGATTCTTAAGAGATTGTTTTAATTACAAGTTTACACTTGTTTTACTCCATTTGTTTGTTCTTCAAAACATGTTACAAATCCCCTCAGTGGAAAATTCACACATGAATGTGAATGTTTGAAGTATTTGATCATTGCAGACCAAAGTGACATGAACAATGTTCAAAAGAAACATGAAGGGCCAAAGCCAATGCCCTAGATTATCTGTCTTTTACAGAAAGGATACAGACAAAGCGTATTTCAATCCAGAAAATATCCAATTGCATCACTGCATCTAACAAGCCCTTTTCTGCATTAGAGTCTGAAAACCAGTTTAGGAAATATACCCACAGCAGAGATGCATAACCAACAAGGAATTCAATTCACATTTTCACATGTCCTATTCCACTCTAGAGCCACTGCATGGTCCGTGTTTGACTGAATCACCTTACAGATGTAAACTATTTTAGATAAGCAAATGGTTGGAAAGAAGTGCCTTTTATTCAAAATTACATAGGCAGACTCCTAGGATCACATCTGAACTGCCCACAGCCTTAGAATTTCCAGGTCTTGCAGAGGACATCATTATTAACCTTGCAGTAAATTCCATAGCAATCCCTTCCCCTGTTCATACAAAATCTTTAAAACAGGGATCCTGTATTGATAAAGGGATTGGCCCAGAGTGAGGGAAAACAAATCCTTTAAGTCCTGTATAGATTTTATATGGAATTGTTGAGTTATAGAATCATTCCGTAAAAGAAATCATGCTCTATGTGTAACCTGGAACAGTCATTCCTTCTGAATGCTCTGATAAAATATAGTAACTCCACTACATTTTCCCCCCTGTTTAGTGTCTCCCATGTGGTGTATAATCTTTGCAAGTGCCTGACCTTCTAGAAGACATAAAGGTTACAGCAACACTATTAAAATTTGTTCCAATTACATTTTCACAATCACTGATAGTCTCCAAAAATAATGCTTCCATTCATAAAATTAGAAAAAAAAATAGCAGAAAGTTTGCTGGTTGAGACCCTGAATAAGTAGTGATATCTCTTTCCTTGGTGTTTCTTTAAGATTTGCATTTTTATTTCCGTAACTGATGTTCTCAGGTTTGCAGGGTGGTGAGGAAGGCAGAGGAAGTAAAGAGAACTTGCTGCTTGCTTGACTGACCTATTTGTAAAGTCCCTTATGTCTGCTGTATCAACAGGTACTTCTGAGAATCCTGTGACTGCCAGGCTGAGTGGTGAGAACATTTAATTCTGTCACAAGGGGCATACAGCCTCATTAACTACCACTGAAAACTTTACAGGTGTCCTTTCAGTTCACAGGTGCCCTCCCCAGAGTCCTGGCCCTGATCTAATGTGCTACACGTGTTGCTGCATAGTTTGACAGGTTCTGGCTGCAATTCTCTGTATCTAGCTGTAGACAAAACATCAGATTCTCTGTACAAAGCCTTTCAATCCCTATTCATACTCAAACTAGAAGTACTTTTAAGCTATAATTTACAGACATTTTTTCCTATTATAGCTCTCATTGTAAGGAAATGTAAATAACAAAGCTAGAAAATATCTGTCCCAATAACTATATCACAGCAAGATTAACTCATTTCCTCAAAACTCATTGCAAGAAAACAATTGGGGCTTTAAGTCTGATTTTTTTTTAATTAAGAGAAGAGGCAGGCTCTGCAGTTGACAAAATTATTTTTTTTAAATTACCATTTGCCACTTTGAGCTGATTCACAGGTTCTTCACTGCTCATTGAGGGAAATTCTTAGGTAGAAGAGGCAAAAACAGATACATAGTCACATGACTTGTACTAAATTAATCTCTAAGTATACTGAAATAGGGCTTCAGCAGTTTCTGTAAAAAATTGTGCTGAAAACCATAGAAATTGCAAAAAATATAGCAACAAAAAATAAAGATGGGTCATGTCATCCTCACCCAGCCTTCTTTTTCATGTGTCATATATTAATACACAACTACATATCCGGTCTAAGGTCTTTGATTCATGCAGTACATTGGAAATGGGCCAAACATCAAGGATTGCACAATAAGGTGATGGTCACTGGATGAGTTGCTACTTAAACTTTTATTTCACTCTCAGCATTCAGTATCTCACGCCATTCGTCACTTCAATGCACCACTGAATAAAACGGTATGAACTTGCCCCATAAGTTCATACGACTGTCTATGACTTTGCCTGTCTGTGTGTGGGCAGAGAAATCGGGTCCTGCCCGAAAAGCTGCGGTGAAACAGCTCTGTGCTGCCTGCTCACGTCCCCACATGGAGCCTGCAGTAAATGAGGGTACGTGGCCTCCTCCTTTAGCTGCCTTGCATGGCCTCACCCACAGTGCCAGGGGAGTCCACCTTCAAGCTGCACACACCCACAGCCTCTGAGGCAACTGCTGTTACTATCTTCACATTCCAGTGGGGAATCGAGGTATAGCGAGGAGGAACTAAAGACAAAATCCTCCTCCATGCCTGAACAGAGAAAAGCAGGTTTGGTCTGGTCAAAATGTGCAAACATTGGGGAGGGACCATGTTCTTTGCTAATGAATGTGTAAGAGAATTATAATCACCAGCCTTCAATACACATCTGGGGTCTGAAGGCATGTAACTTGTCCAGATGGGACTGGCCTCTCACAAACAAGGCAAAAAGTCACAGCTGTGATTTGAACACAATAGTTTTCTTGGTTAGTAAGGCCAGTCAAAGCACAAATCTCTCTCTGAAAGTGGCCAACTGCAAGTGGGCAGGGAAGTACAGTAACAGGACAGAAGGTATTTCTCAGCTACACTCTCCCTAGGATTTTGACTCAGGGACTTCCAAAGCCAAAGGTGGTATCTGCACTTAAAAGGCCTTCAAAGACTTTTTTTTCTTTTTATTTATTTAATAATTATTAGAACTTTTCAAAGCATATAGGTGCAAAACCATCTCAGCTAGAGAATTTGTAAACAGAGGCACAATTCTGTTTTCTTTTGCTGGACCCTCCTCCCCCCCCCCCTTTTTTTTATTTTCCTTGGTATCACTGAATGATTTATAAACTGAAAATTATCAGAAAGCAGTGCTTCCATAAATATCTAGCATTGAAAAATTTTGGGGTAAACTGACAGGATTTTGAGGGGGACTTTTAGAAGAGCTCGTTGGAAATTCTTAACTCTGCCTAGTGGCTGTAACTGTGGGCACAGGAGTTTACACAAGGTGCAGGGGTGCAGTGCAATGGACCCTGGCTAGAACATGCAGCCAACTCATGGCTGGGGTATTTGAAGTTAGACCACTGCTCATTTATGCCCTGGAAAGGCTGCTCTGTCTCCACTGTTGCATCCTCACTTTCGTGTCAAAATGAAAGGCACAAAGTTAGAATGTGCTTGTATTCCTTCTTCCTCAGTGTAACTCAGTTGAGGAACACACACACAGATACCCACATACATTCTTTCAATCTTTCTGTTGCTATTGTTTGTATTTTCTTTTGTGACTCCTATTTCTTTATTTTCCTGTAATAAATCACAATGACACTTTTTCTGCAGTGTCCTCAACACCTTATTTCCTTCCTCTACATAAAAATGACAGAATTAGCATATTATTCTTCTAGCAAGAAACAAAACCAACCCTCCTAGACACTGCCAGAATTTTCAAAGTTAGGACATCAGAAGTGTCTAGTGACGTTTAAAAAATAGCAGCTTAAGAAGCACAAAGTTCGGAGAGTAAAACGCCATTTAAGGATTCAGGGGGTTATTTGTATTCTGTCATATGCCTTTCCTTATGCATTTTCATGACCTCGTGGTACTCAGAATAATTCTTTAAAAGGGTAGAGGTTTACCTCTAACAAGAAGATGCAATTTGATGCAAAGAATGGAAGATAAATCATGATGTGAGTGTTGTGTGAAAGATCTTCATTGGGCCAGTTTGGGAACTTCTGTCTTAATTGTGAATTACATGGATTAATCATGGGGTTTCAAATGTATAGATTGCCTGGGCAAGCTTGACAGTAAAATGGAGGGAAGTGTATTTTAACCAACAGAGAGAGAAAAGACCATTCTTCCTGACAGTGGCAATGGGTAATGCAACTGTTTGGAATCTGAGTGCAGATATCCACAGTGATACTGCAAACATATCATATATTTATACATTAACTGTGTACAGGAAAAAAAATCATTATCAAGAGGATGCATGCAGTGAGGCCTAGGAAGTATGTCAGTCAGATATGAGGATTCCCACAACTGCAATGTCTGCAATGAACTAAATAGATAACAGAATTCATGTTCAGAGAATCCTGTTCTGGCTATCCTATTCATAATTGACCTTTTACCCCCACAGTTTTCAGAGAATATTCTGTAGGTATGAAAATGCTGATGAACTAGACTTGCAACAAATAACACCATTAAGCCTACTGCTGGCCATTATGTTATTTCACAATTTTTAAAATACATTCCCCATTGCATAGTCACACAGGTTATTTGGAAGCTGCTCCCAGTAAGGATGTGTTTGTAGTATTTCAACCTTATAGATTCTTCCCCTTTTCCTCCTCCCTGCTTGTTTTCTCTAGTACACATTGTCATTCCCTTGAATTTTCTGATCTTAGGGATATTTGAGGATATCACCTCATACCTACTTTATCCTACACCAAACTTTTGGTTTTTTCCATACAACTCACTTGACTACACTTCTCTACAAAAGCAGGAAAGTGTCATCTGCAGAAGAGATGCACAAGGTTAGAAGTTATTTTCATGTTTTCTGTAGGACGAAAATAGAAACCTAAGCTGAGTGCATTTAGCTTTTCTGATGAGCCTTTTCTCAGCTCTCCATGCAAGCTGGTGTTCAAGGAAGCATTTCTTCGTTTGCAATTGACACTGTTGTGCACAGTCTTGCACTTAAACTTTCTGGAATACTTATTCAGACTTCCCCAGATACAAATATAAAACCGTTACATGCAGACAGTTCCTAGGTAAGGACATCTCTAAGCTCTGTCTTCTGCATATGTGTCTGTATATGTTCCTATTCCCCTGGTCACAGAGTGAATCTCAGCTTCTCCTTCCCCAGCAGAGTTCTGCCTGGAGAAATGACCTGACAGAAACATTGCATTTCCTGGGACATTGCTGTCTTTCCTCAAAAAGCCCATAGGAGAAAGGAACAACAAAAAATACCTAACTTCATTCGGACTTCAAAGAAAATATGTTTCCTCTGGTGCTGTCTCAAGTCTTTCCTTCTACCGTCCACCTACTTTCAAGAGAAATATAGGAATCCACTATATTGAACATGGTCAAATGTACTTAAATCTGTCAGAATAATTGAAGAAATCACGTACAAAGCTGTAAGGATAAGATTATCTCTCATTCACTTTCAAAATGTATGTGTATATATTCCCCAAGTGATGTAAGTGAATTAAAAGTCCAAACCCCTCTTCTTTCCAGACTTGTTTAACCTCAGTTTATCTTCATGATGATATGCCTGACATTAACTTTCTTTCTTTCAGAATTAAGGTCACTTTATATACATCTCTTCTCATTTTCTTCCCAAAATAAAGATGAATATTGCTTTTTCCTTTAATCATTTGATAGCTAAGATCACCCCATTGTTAACCTATTAATTTTGCTAAAATGAGAATCTTCCCTTGTTTCAGATAATTTAATACAGAATTACCATGTCTGACGTTTGCCTTTACAAGGCAGCTAGTCATGCGTCAGTGCTAGACTGACAAATTTAATCTCATTACCTTAAATATTAGCTTTTTCTTCCTAGAATTTCTTATTTTGTTTTGCTATTAGTTATCAAGTTAGTGCAACTACAAAGAATAAGCATATTAAAATGTTTAAAATAGGCTAAGGAACCTTAAAAGGTACACATCCTATGTGTACACATGTACACATACATGATTCCAGTCCATTTTTTTTCCCAGCTAAAAATGTCCTTGACTCATTAAAAAAAATCTTGAATCTATTCAGCTGCTCCTAAAGGCAAGTGTAGGTGTAGTCCAGAAGGGCTTCCTGTACATTTTCTGAAATACCTCTTCTGCTAGATTAAAAGCAAAATCAACTTTGCAACCTGAATTTTGTCAGCTGTTAAGTTAGTGGCATGGAACCATAAATACCTGTGTTAAAACGTCTCTAGAGTTGTGCCAAAAATCTGGAAAACCTCTTTTGGGGAAACCTGTGCGTTACCAGAACTACTGCTGCAATGCCAGTGATGCCTTCTCCAGCCACCTAGAAACAGAGACTAGACAAGATTAAGGGAATAATGATAGGTATTTATTTGAAGGGCCTTCAAGGTACACCCTGGGGGAGCCAGAGGCTGCTTCCAAAAATGGACCCCAAGATGGATGACAAGTCACAAGTTCTTCACACCTTTATAGGTTTGGTTCATTTGCATACCACGGTTAATTCTCCAATTAAAGCCTCAGTTCAATGATGTAACTCCCCTCAGCTTGCTCCCCCCTTAGAGTCTTTGGTTTACACATTTTGGGCCTAGAACAGCCTGGCTGTCCTTGAAGGCAAAGCCTGGAGAGGCTTTGTTATGTCTATCTTGCACGAGAGAGCAGAAATTACAGGCTACAAGGAGCTTAGAGTTACACTCTAAGCAGTACAGAATTTGAAAAATATAAAAGTTAAAACCTAAGGCATCACCAGCACCACCAGTCCAGCCTGGTGTCAGCAATGTTGGGTATAGAACTTACAATCCTCTCAGAGCACTCCTAGCAAAACAGTCAGCGCTAAACCACCCAACCTTACCCATATGGCAGCCTTCTGTTTTGTAGGAAAGCTATTAAGAAAGTACTTACATTATCTGCAGTTTTGAAGCTTCACATTTGGGGTTTTTTTTTTTGGTTCTCATTTAGTAAACACTTTCAGAATTTGGAAGCATCTTAGATACCATTTGCAGCATGTGGCTTTGGTGGGTTGGTGGAACTGCCTTCCACAGAGTTAAAGTTTTGTTATGAGACATATGGGTGGTGGTTACTTTTGCTTTTTAGCACTGTCAGAGACAGAGCAAATTGTTTCATAGCATCACAGAATGGTTCACACTAGAAGGGACCAAAGATCATCTTGTTCCAGTCCCCCTGCCATGCTAAACCAGGTTGCTCAAAGTCCCATCCAACCTGGTCTTGAACACTTCCACGGATCCACAGCTTCTCTGGACAGCCTGTTCCAGGGTCTCCCCACCCCTTACAGGAAAGCATTTCTTCCTAATACCTAATCTAAACATGCCCTCTTTCAGTTTAAAGCCATTCCTCCTTGTCCTATCACTACATGTCCTCATAAAAAGTCTGTCTCCCTGCTCTCTTGTAGCCCCATTTAAGTACTGGAAGACTGCTATAAGGTCTCCAAAGAGGCTTCTCTTCTGCAGGCTGAATAGCATTTAATTTAATTTAATTTAATTTAATTTAATTTCATTTCATTTCATTTAATTTCATTTCATTTCATAAATCCATCATGGTTTTACCTACTTACGTGTTCTTCTCTTTTAAAAAAGATGATATGTACATTTGTTTACATGGTCATAGTCCATTTCTTCTCTTCCATGATAGCAGCAGTCACTAGGATCATGCTGGATTCCTGCTGCAGGTCATGTAGCTGCCTCTGATGGAGCCCCACAGCTGTACCATATAAAGCTCTCTGCTTACTTCAGCCCGTATACCCAGCAACACCATTCATATCTTTCCCTTACACAAACTTCCTGCTCAGTTCAGGAAGGCTTCCTAAATTTCTAACACAATCAAAGAACTATTCGAATTCAGTAGTAAAAATCTGTGTATTACTTGAGTGTCTTTAGTACCTGCCTGATACATTTCAACAGAGATGTAGGATTCTTGTAGTGGTCTTCCCATCTATCTTATAGAAAGGAACATCCTGCTGATGTTTATTAATGCAGAAGTTGTAGACTTTGGCAATGATAGTATTAAACTTCTCAGAAGTGACAGCTGACACAATGTGTACTTACCTCACGTAGCCTGGCTATGAGAAACACCTTTGGACTTAGATGATGGATCAGCAATGCTTTTAAGTGATATCTTTTAAGGCAGCAGGATAATGAAACATAAGCATAACCCACTTGGCTACTAAACTAGAACTAAAGGAGGCGAAAGGAAGATTCCCAGCTTGTTTTTCTTGCTGGATAATCATAAGCACGGTGATCTTTGTCAGTTCAAAAGGTAATTCCTGAAGTGACCCAAATTCGAACAGCTTGACTATGTCAGGAGGCATGGCAGGTCACTGGGCACCCAGCTCCAGAAAAGTAAGGATCATTAACCTGTAATGACCTTTTACATTAATGATCACAAGCAAAGCTGAGTCGGTGCAGACAAGCAAATGGCAGAGTCAGAGCAAAACTATGACTTTCTGCAGACATTCAAAAACAGTTGGTCACAAAATGCAAAGTTAGTTGTCGGGGGTTTTGTACTGATATGCAAGTGTTTTTTATAGTATGCAATGAGGAAGCTAGTGTGCTTCTTTGTACGTGGTTTATTAGGCGAAGAAACAGGTGCCCCTACTTTTCAAAAAGGCTCTTTGTTTTCCCTGCTCCCATTAAAAGCGGAGAAGACTTGGCAGAGGTGTCAGTGCACGGCCAAAGCCCCGGCCCCTCAGCCGCTGGGGTTCAGGGCCGTGCGGGCCCCGGCCGCGCCGCCGGCAGCGGGCCACGGGCAGAGCACAGCCCGCAGCAAGCAGCCAGCGCTCCTCGGCCACCCTTGCAGAGACACACACGGGGCTTGTTCGTCTTGTTCTGTCATTTCATGGATTCCCTCTGGCACGTTCCTCTGCCTCCCCGTTCTGGGCCTCCTGCCTCCATCCTGCCCCGAAGGCACAGGGCAGTTCCGACGGGAAGGCGCTGCCCCGTTCGCATCCCGTGGACAACCTGCGCAAACGCCACGGCCCGGGAGGCTCCCGGCGGCTCCCGACCCGTCCGCGCCGCGATCCCGGGCCACGTGAGAGGAGCTTCCCGGGACTCCTGGGATACCCGGGACCGAGCGACTCGCCCCGCAGCCGCGGAACTACAACTCCCAAGAAGCTTGGCGCGCAGGGCCCGCGGCCGCCCGGGCGAGTGGGGCGCTGGGCTTGCTGGGGCTCGTAGTGCGGCCGGATGGATGCCCGGCCCCGCCTCCGCCCGGCCCGATTGGCCGCGGCCCGGGCCCGCCCCGCGCGCCGCGGTCGCCTGGCTCCGCACGGCGCTCGCCGCAATCACAGCGGCCGCGGCGGCGACTCCTGGGCACGGCGCTGTGCGGTGAGAGCGGCGGGGCCGCGCTGTTCGGGGGCTCTGGCCGGGGGGAGGAAGGGGGTGCGCCTGAGCGGAGGGAGCTGTGAGCGGGGATGGCCCGCTCGCTGCCCGGCGGCAGAGGCAGGGGGGAGCGGCCGAGGGTTTCCTTCCCGGGCTCCGAGCGCTGCCGAGCCCCCGCCGCTCCGCCCGGCGCCCCGTCTGGCCCTGGGGCTGGCACGCCTGGCTCGGGAGCTCTGTGATCCCTCCGTGCTGGAAGAGAGACGGGAGTCAGAGCGGCTCCTTCCGAGGGGCATTGGCCAGGGCTGGCAGGGGAGAGGAGGGAGAGCTGGAGGGGGGAAGCAGTGGCAACAGCTTAGATTTAGTCACCGGTTATACATTTTTAATGGGGGAAAAGGATGGCGTAACTATTGACGGGATTTCTGCAAAGAGCTGGTGATTCCTGCGAGGTGCTGCGCTGTGGCTGGTTGGTGATAGCTGGCATACAGCTTTGCCCTGACATGAGGTTCTGCTGGGAGGTAGTAGCACCGCTAGCTCCCATTAGGAGGGACCAACACTGTGTCGGGTGTCTGTATTTGGGGGTTAAGATAAATATTGTAGCCAAGATCTGAAATGCTAAGATAAACGGTAGTAAAAGACATGTGGAGTGCAGGAATCTTGTGTAATCTCACACAGGAATTTCTGCGTAATAACTTCTCCCAAATTTCATTCTCTCCGTGCTCCCAACATTTCCATGTTTGCTGAGCAGACACTCTTACCCTTGTCTGACTTATTCTTCTACCCTTATACCCCCCCATGCCAAATCAAGGAATGTAATGAAGTTACTCATGCAGTGTTGCAGTATCTGTTTTTTCTTATTATCAGAATGTGGTGGCAGAATCTTTGTAGATCTGCAGACAGATAAGAAAGTAAATAGCAGAAGCAGTTTTACTGAAGCCTTAAGGTTTGCCAGATTTGAATCTGGGTTTTTTGAAGTGTGTAGAGAAAAAAATCCCCTAAACCAGGTGTATTGGCTTATCACCATTTTAGGAATGGTTTTGGTTTTTTTACCTTCAGGTAAATTGTACCATCTCTGCTGCTGAGAGAAGTAAATCTGCAAACAGGAGAATGAACTTTATTTGTAACTACTTTTAAATACATTTATTTAACATTAGGAATAATTCTGAGTTAACTACAAATTAATGGGTTTTTACAGTAAAAGTGGCTTATACATCTTCAGTTAGCTAAGTAGAACTATGTTACTACAAGTTCTAATCGTAATAAGCCGGTTCATAGAATGGTTGCTAGCAGACTTTGTAAAGAAATGTTTTGCAACAGGGACCATAATCCCCTTCAAAACGTACCTTATCAGAATTTATAATGATAAAGATTTTTTTCTTTCTGCAACACAAGTGCAGAAAGAAAATCAGAAAGTCAGATTTTTTGTGCAGGGACCTAATCACAGGTTTAGGTGCTTCTGTTTGTATAGCAGCCAGCACAGCACGTAGGCACAACATTGCTGACAGAACTGTGGACATCAGTTTCCTGTGAGGAGGACTGCCACATATTTTGTGGAAATCAGTATCTTAAGTATTACAGTGGCAGGCAATATGCAGGCACTGTGTGGAGAAAGGAACTGTGGCTTGATTCTGGAATCTGAAAGGCTAGTGGTTATAAGTGAGCTGTTAAGAAAGGCTTCATAGAAAAGCTGTAATGATCATCTGATCAGCTTAAGGCTGTTACTTTTCAGCAAGGTTACTGTTAGTGTACTTACTTCTCATGCAAGTAAAATAGAGATACGGTTTTTGTTTATATAGCTCTTGGAGACTGTGCTTAAGGTATTTGGAGTGCAAGCTACTGAAGTGTCAATATTGCTTTAAAAGCTAGTGGAAAATACTTTGATCAACTCAAAGTACTTTCTTTAGAGTGTTACCCTGTTCTAAGAGTATTGATCTTAAAGGACTGTTTCCCAAAGGAAAGTTGTGAACTTGGGGAACGGGCAGTTGGCCAGAAAAATTGTTCTGGCAGCAGCCGGCCATTTCCAGATGTGCTCTTCCTTAATCATCTCTCTCTTATCAAGTCAGAGATGTATACTACCTATCTAGTGGGAAGTGGTCAAAGTACCTCTGTCAGGAAATACTGGTTTTAGGAGTGGATTGTTCTGGCAGGAGTCACCCAATTCTGGACGGGCTTTTTCCACAGATTGTGCAAACTGTGCAGCAGCCTTACCTGCATGGTGGTCTGATGCTGAACTCGCTGCATCTGAGATGGGCCTTTGTCCTGGCATGGTCTGAAGTTAATTAACTCTTCTGTCAGAAAGACTAGGCAGAGCTGATCAAATCTTATCGTATTTTGTGGATCAACCAAAGCTCTAAGATGATCTTGTAGTAAATTTTCAGTTTTTCCACACAGTCTCAATCTGCATGTGATTCAGGACTGATCGCATGTGACGGATCTTCAGAGAAAGGCTTTTTCAGTACCTGTGGTGAGCTGGTCAGCTGTGCTGCTTTCTCTTAATATGACTTGAAGACAAAACATGTGATGGGGAACTTTCTCTTCTCAGCTGTAGGTCAAGAACTTGTACAGCACAACCCTGAACAGAGGCTTTTAAATCGCTCACTCAGGGGCTTCCTTTAAAACAAGTGGAAATGTGTGTGTGTATTTTTTTGTTTGATCATCATTTGCTTGTTGGTTTTGGTTTCTTTTTTAAGTAGTAGTTAGAGACAAACAATAAAGATCCATTCCCACTGCACATGTGTTTAAACCTATTTTAAGTGCTGCTTGGAGAACTTAGGGGAGCTGAGCCTTTATTAATTATGGTTTATTAGTCTATTGTGGCATGTCTGGGGGGCTTTTTTTGTTTCCTCCCTTCTTTCTGGTGTTAATCTGATTTAATTATAGTATAGGAAAAGACAGATAAGTGAGATTATGTGTCATTAATTAGTGCCATAGAGGAGGTTTTTTTCTATTCTAAATAATCTATGACAAAATACGTATGACTTGCTAGTACAGTGTAATGTTTCTTGGTGTTTATTTTTTTCTCCTGGGTGTTCTGCATCAGTCACAACTTTTGTCTCAGCAGAGGTGAGAACTGTGAGGACTTAGATACCCTCTTACTCTCCGGAAGACTCTTGAATCCCTCCTGGAGGGACTGCCTGAGGGGCTGGTAGCTTAAGTCTCTGTTCCTGCTGTGGCCCGGGGTTTTTCTGTTGTGGGGCAGAATGCAGTGCTGGTGTGTGGTACATCTGTGGTACATCTGGGCGTGCACAGCATGGGCCTGCTCAGAGGCACTGTCTGGGCTCCTGAGAACTGTAGATCCTTGTTAGTACAGCCAGGAGCGTGAACTGACCAGGAAAGCCAATCCCATCAAACTGTTTCTGGTTGCCTGGTATATCAGTAACTGATAGTGGCAAGTGACTCTTTCCATGTGCCAGGACCTCCCTTGAAATTAGCTACCATGTTATATGGCCCAGTGAACAGCTGGCACCAACACAGCTTCTACTGATATGCCCTGGATTCTAATGAATGGTATCTCAAAGAGCTAAGCATTATCATGTGAAAGGTTCTCCAGCAATTGTTTGAACCGTTTCTTTTCTTTTTTTTTTTTTCTTTTTTTTTCTCCATGTAAATACCTATTATAGTTGGAGAAATGTTATGAGACAGACACTGAGCTCTGAGGGATCTGTTTGCAGGAAATTCAGCTCAATATTCCAGTAAGTCAAACTCAGTTAAGATTTATAAGCAGATTGTCTAAAAGATAATGATTTTATTTTCTTGCCTAATATTTCAGGAGTTAAATATATCTGAAATTAAATATTGGAAATGAATAGGCTCGTTGGCCTGTATCAGGCATACTGTGGCACTTTACAAAAGTTCTAAACAGCTTGGTCTGAATCTTAGCCAGGCTGTAGGCAACAGTTTTATGCATGTTGTACACACCGTGCATCTTCAGCACAGTACATTATTTGTCTTATCATCTGAAGAAGTGACAAGATAGATCAGGCAGAGTTGTCATATGAAGCCCCCTGTCATTGTTTGGTGACAGCAATGATACAACTTTACAATTCCAACTCAATGTGAGAGAGTATAATCATCTAATGAAAAATCTGCGTATTCCTTCATATCTGCTTGACTGCTGAAGAAGCTAATAATTCAACAAACCCTAAATTGTTAAATTACCAAGTGTCACAGGCAGTGACAGGAATGGCTTCTTCCTGAAGATAAGTTTTTGGAAGAAGCAGTGTTGTAACAGTTAATGTTGGTTCTGTCTTTTCTATTCTGGAGTTTTTATGTGTGGTAACAGTTCTTCCTATAGAAGCTCATATGATAACATGACTCCCTTTTCTTTGTGCTAGATCCACTAAAAAGGATAAAAAAATCCAACTTGTAAATATGTATATGTATATAGTATAATATATACGTTCATATACAATTTTTTCATACTACTGCCTGGAAGACTGAATCTTAGTGACCAGTGAACCCATGCTATGTGTTAGGTTGGTAGTCTTCACACTAAACACAGCTGCTTTGGAGAGGAGCTGGCTGCTTCTCTGTTTCAGCCTCATTTGAGTGGCTGCAGATGGGTGGTTTTGACTGGTGTACTCAGGCTGGCTTAGATACCATTTACTTGGTTTAGTGGTAGTTTTGACATTTTGCCTTGTGACTGTGTTGCGTGGCTTGGGGGTTTCTAGCTTTCATTCCAGAGAAAGCCATGTTAGAGTAGACTACTCTGCCTCTTACTACAACACTTCTTCCTTACCTAGCAGCAATTACTGACTTCCAGGATCTCTTTTCTGTGAGTAGATGGGTGTAAAATCCCATCTCTCAGTGCATGAGGAAATCTGTAATCTTTATGTGTGTGCCAGGAGCATGCAATTCTTCAGGGGAGTTTGCTTTTAGAGTTTCACATTGGATGTAGCAGACCTGAAACTGTGACCAATAAATGGAATCTGCCTGCCCCCTCCAACCCCAATTCCAAAAGCAAACCTTAAACCTGTGATTAGATATGGCCAGATAGTTTGCTTGTAGAGCAAATGCTTTATCAGACAATTAAGGTGCTCAGGACACTGACTAGCAAGGACCCTACTTCTAGTCCTCTCAAGAAAGTAGAAAGAGCCATTTATGCATGGGCTCAAACCTCCCTTCTGCTCAGCTTTTCTAAATCTGACATTCACAGGCTGAGATGCAATTTTCTCACTGTGTACCTTGTGCAAACACTTAACCATTGAGCAAAAGAGGCGAAAATGCTGCTCTTTCATGTGGTACTGGTCCACATTTGCTCTCCACTAGCGTGGCAGGTTGCACAAATAGTGTGAGGCTCTCACAGCCTGCACTTCCCCCCAGCCCCAGCAGTTAGGGCTGTTATCTTGTGGCACGGCCTCTTTCCACCCTCTTTGGTGTTGTGGGCACAGAGAGATTTTGTGACGCTCTGACCTTCCAACTGCCCAGAAATTCTCCATGTCTAAGTATCCTACATCACCCGGGATTTGACTCAATAATAATGGGCCAATTACCAGTGAGTGGAAACCAAGGAATCACATAAGCAGAGACCAAGAGAATAGCTTCAATCTGAAAAAGTTTTATCTGTGAAATAATTGACATTGAGGCTTGTTTTGTATTTGAGACATTCATTGCCAGCTATTACAGAACAAAACAACCAGAGGGAGCTGAACAACTTGGTTGTCCTATTCAGAATTGCTTTCAGTCAGATTTAAAAGCTAACAAAAAACTATTGTAACTAGTAGCAGCTTGGTGCTAAAGGAAGATATGACCAGAAATTGTACTGTGGGTTAAATGGTCTGTAAAACAAACAAAAAAACCCCACAAGCAAGAAGAGCTTCTAGTTGTGGTACTACTGATGTTCGTTTTGCATTTGGTTTTGGCTGATGTCCTCATTTACTTCTCTCAAAATTCTTCATTAGGAAAATTTTCTGCCATTTGTGGAGTAAATAAAGAAGAGAGATGATATTGAGAGCAGTTGTGCTGCTGGGCTGTGCTCTGGGCATCAGCACATTCCCCATGGAAGAACCTGAAGATGGAGGCAAGCACTGGGTGGTGATTGTTGCGGGTTCGAACGGCTGGTACAACTATCGCCACCAGGTAAGGACCGCTGCTTCCACATGCTGATGCTGCCCATGCTCCAGGAAATGCCAGCTCCCAGACCTGCAGGAAGGTGATAGCTGCCTATCATCTAGACTAGTTCAGACCTTCTGTCATTTGAGTGAATGCATCTACTTCTGGACTCCCAGGTGTGTGTGAAGTTTTCAAAGCAAACAGCAGCAAGATTGACTCAGAGCCTGCTCTTAGTTCTTGTTGTTACCACCCCAGGAATCCCCTTCCACTGTTCCTTTTACTGTGTGAAATTTTTTTTTTTTTTTTTGCGTCCAACTTTTTCCAGTCTCTAACCTCTTGAAAAAGCCATCATTACAGGAGGAGAAGTATTCTTGTAATCACACTTCTGCATCCTGGGAGACCTGTGCCTTTTAGGGTAAATCTCAGTTACTAACTAGGCTAGAGGATCTAGCCCCAACTTGCAGTTCTACAAATGATATCTAGAGTTAAACCTCATTTTGAGACACATATGTATTTCTTCCTTTGTTTTCCTCTTTTCATTATGCTATGAAAAGCTTCCTTTTTTTCTAATTAAAAAATCTGTGAAGGCTGCAAATGCACTGTATGTTTTGAGGAGTGGAGAACATGTGGAAGGGGGTTCTTTTTAATGTGAACCAGTTTGCTGAGTGTGTTCAACAGCATTGCCTCATAATTATGTTGGCACAACAAAGATATGGTGCACCAGAGTGCCAGGAACAAAGTGAGTGACAGAAACAGGAGGAAAGGGAACCGGAACTCCTGAGTCTAACACTGCTGGGAAAACCAGTGTGTTGTGAAATCGTGGGCTGAGTGTGGGTGTCACTATGGACAGGATTAAATCCAAGTGACATAACGCTGATTAAGTTCAAGATTTATGATCAGCAGTCAGGAAACTTTAGCATTTTCCCCTTGGGGAATTGCTGGACAATGCCTTAAACAGATTAATCTATGCTCAAATGCTGTCTTTGCTCTACACTTGCAACTTAGCTTTCCTGGAGAACCTGGTTGATTTAATTCTGGTTTATGTGTACATTTATATATTTCTAAATGTTAGAAAAATAGTTTACTATAGTATTGTTGGTTAAATACCAATGTACAAAATAGTTTACTATAGTATTGTTGGTTAAATACCAATGTACAAAATCAGCATTTTAAAAACTGAATAGTAGGAAATGTACAGGCTGATTTGCTGAACACTGGAACTTTTAAAGTATTTATTATTTTTTATGTAGCTGCCTGTAAGATATAGAGAGGCTTCCTCCTCTTGGTTGATGGAGGAACAAATGAGCCTTCTGTGTGTTGGGCACCCTGGGTTTTGTGTGTGTTTCTCCTCCTTCTCAGCTCGCAATCAGTTTGTAACTTCCAGTGCAGTGATGAGCTTAAAACTAAATGAATCAGACTGGCAATCTTGTTGCATCTGAAGGAACAACCTGTTACTGGCAAGTGCTAGCTCTACACTTTGACAAACAGGTTTCAGGGATTTTGCCACCTCCTTACAGAGTAGATATCACCTGATAATTGTAGTTGGAATATTACAGCCTTAATATAAACTATTCCTATTTAAAATTAAATCTTAAAGAAGAGTTTTAAAGTTGAAATTGGAACACAGTGATGAAAATACTACTGCTGTACTTGATTACTGCCTGTCTTGGGGTGTCTAATTTAATTACTGAGTTGTGCTCTTTTTGTTGCTATTGCTGTATAACCAGTCTAGCTGGCTTCCTTCCATTCTAGGAGGAGCTAATACCACAACATAAATTTTTCAAATAAAACTACAGTTTTGAAGCTGTGGTTCATGAGAATTCCTTTTCTCAGTTGCCTGGGCACAGTTTGTAATCTGTCAGTGAGCTTTCAATGGCAAGTGTCTCTGCCAGGTATAATAGGGTTATGAAGAACACAAGATCCACACTTACATATTTGTGTCCAAGAGTCTTTGGAACATGCCAGTTTCACAGAAGTCTATTAACTTTTGAGTGTGGTCATGCTTTGCACACAGTTATTAATTAATTCCTTTTCAATGTTAGAAAAATGAGAACAGTTTTTCTTTAAATACCTTAATTGTGAAGATAATGTCTGCTAACAATGCGAAATATCTGCCATGTCAGATTGTTCTGAATTTAAATACTAGAAATCTCTGTATTTTAAAATAAGACTTGCCTCAGGTATGTTATTAACATTTGGAAATAAGAAAATTAGAACACCAATAATAATCCTATTAAAGTTATAAAAGCAGCATCATAAAAGAGTCTGTATGAAGGATCCTTCAAAATGAGGCTGGGTTCTTACTTGCCTATCCTGAGCAAGATACTGTGCATCTTAACTTGTTATGGAAAAGATTAATTCCCACAAGATGCAGCACATCAGCAGCTTGTGCTGTTCTGCCTAGTGGCCTTTTGTGGCCAGTCTTAAGGGTCTGGTGGGAGTGAGCATGCGTGGTAGGAGAGTGACATATGGTTAGACAAACCCAGCAGTTAGTCATGGGAAATCCTCTTGTGTGTGCCAGGAAGTGTCATCCAGGCAAGGGTGCCTTGGGTATCAGAAAATTGGAGAAATTTGTTCCCAGCAAAACAAGCAGAATGATAGACTTTTAGGACAGTTATACAGAGGAGGAAAGGTGCTGCAGAAGTCTGAGGAGTTCTAACAAGTTTTTGGAAACCTTATGCAGACTGATCACCATGTCTTTGTGTGTTAGTGTTCCCTACCTTCCAGCAGTGGAAGCAAAAACATCTAAAGTAATTAAATTATTTGCTCAAGTCATGTGCAGTGGAACTGGGAACAGGACTTGGTCTGTCACTTCTGTGCTTCAGAACACATAGTGAACACACATAGAAACATGTGGTATTGTTCAGTAGAATCATACCTGTACTGTAGGAAATCAAAGCAGCACTCCAGGATTGCAGGTTTGTGTAATTTTTTGCTTTCCAAGGGAGAAACTGCAGAGGAAAATGCATTGTACTCTAATTCACTTTACTCCTGCCATCACCTTTCTTCCCCAGAACTTCTCTGACCCAGCCTGTGTACAAGTGGATTTGTAGATGTGTTCCAGTAAGTAGTTATTCAATGTGGGGTTTTTTTATTACTGGACCCTTTTCTATTCCCTACATGCAACTGCACTCATAATGTCCCTTTGTAATTTGAGAACTGAGTAGACATATCTCTGGGTTTCAGTTGCTCAGTTCAGCTGTCCAGGGTACAGTTAGTACATGATATTGCATGTTTGTATTACATCTTTATTTTGTGAGCTCCACTTGTTTTGCATGCTGCCTGATTCAACACGGTCAAAGCATACTGTATTGTCTGCCACACTAATTATCTGGTGGTAATATGTGTTCATCTGACTGAGCAACCACAAAAGCAGAAGAAATAGATTAGATATTCAAAAATGTCCCATTTCATACATGAAATGCTGTACAGACCCCAGGAACAGTAAGTTTGTAAAGACTGCAGACCCTGGAAACACTGAGTTTGCACCTGTAACCTCAGGGAATCTGAAACTCTGTCCAAGACTGGTTATTTAGCTGTCAGTGGTCAGGATCCATTATCAGTGGTATGAACCAAGGGTAGAAAAGATAAGGAAAAACCCCACCATCTGCACTTAATATGAGTGAGATTCACACCTTGCAGGCAGTTGCTTCCTCTGTGGTGGCTGAACTGGGACTTCTTCCTAATCAGGATGATCTAAACTTGTTTTATGCATTTATCTCATCAAGCTCCTAAAATAAATTCTAAGTATTTTGTGTAGTATAGGGCCCAATGTAATAGGCTTACTGTCATTGCAAGGCTAGCTTGTATATTGCTTTATGCTTGTGCCTTCTCAGTTCTTTGGTGTTTTTATCCTTATTTTAGTGGTTTTAATTAGAGTTGCCTGGGCTGTGGAAGGGCTGTCAGTGTGCTCCTCTCCCCTCCTCAGCAGTTACACTGACTTCTCTGTAGCAGCTTTTCTATTACCAGACTGGCTGCTGTTCAAGAGTACTGCCCCTGTTCCTTGGGGAAGTGGCTCAGCTCTCTACTGCACAAAGAGCTGGATAAAATACCTCTGGGAAGCTTGGTGGCATAAGTGAGCAAATACAGTACTAAATGCTTTTGTCAGATTTAGAGAGTGACTCAACAAACTAGTTCTTATTAGGAGAAATAGTCTGGCTCTTCTGTGCGATGGACATACCAGCTAATTCAAATCTAAAGCTGGCTTCGCATCAGATCAGAGAGACAGACCGTTACTTTCTGGGTACTCAAAACCACATTGTCTGTGGAAAAGCCTGATGTGAAACGAGAGTCTTACTAAAGGTGGAGTGCATACTCGAGAAGAATGCCAGACTGATAAAATCTGGCAAAATTAAAATTTAAAAAATAAGAATTTGTATACATGGGTCTGGTTTTGGTTGTTGCTTTTAGTCTTATACCTACTGAGCTTTGTGGGTCAGAGACTGTATTTATTCAGTGCTCTAGACACTACCAGCCAGAGCAGTATCCTATTCCAGGACAGTCTTAAATTCTCCTTTTCTGTAGGTAACAGACACTGAAGATGTCTTGGCCGCATGGCTTCAATTAACATTTCCTCACTGTGCTTAAAAAATTTAAACCGAACTTACAGGAAACCTTCCCTAAGTACTTGATAGAGTTACAGCTTTGGGCAGATTCACTGATGTATGTTTGAGCAAAGGAGTAAGACATGGCTGGAATTTCAGACATATTCTTCTACCTTGTTTATATACCAGAGTTCATTCTTGTTTAGGCTGTGACATTTCAGCAGAGCTGTAGTGGGAATCGTGCTGCTTTACGGTGAAGCTGACCGCTCCTTACGCATGCCTTTCAGCCATGAACCTCGCAGTCATAAGACAGGAAGTAACCAATTTTGCACAAGTCCAAGCTTTTCCCTTTAGGAACTATTTATGCAAGCTTGTGTCATAAACAACTTGATTTTTCCAAAAATCCCCCCAAGTAGTCTACTTAAAAGCTGTGTCATTCAAATGTGTAGACAGCTGTGTGGCAGAGGAAAATAGGGGTGTGGTGGTTTTTTTGGTGGGTTTTTCTGTTTGTTTGGTTGCTTTTGTTTTTTTTTCTTGGCTTTCCCCCAAATGTACATTTTGGGAAACAAAATGCCAATCCCAGGAAAACAGGGTAATTCACGCTCTGATCCCCATGCTTTGAAAATCTAGGAGTTAATTATTTAAGCAGATCTTCTGTAGTAATTTGCTGATGTAGCAACAGGTTTAGACTAACCAAGGGGTGAAAGGTCTTAACAGCATCCATTTTGGAGCTGCCCATAAGGTCAGTTGTGCAGCAGGACCATTTCCTATGCTGTGTGGGGCAGCTGCTGCCCTTCCCCAAATGACAGTCACAAAAACATGGTTTAGTGACAATTTATCTAGTAAATGTTAATAGCATTCATTTCACATATTAAACCAACAAGAATAATACCAATAAGAGATCTGGAACGAGTCTCTTTTAGAGTGGTTTACAGGTACAGATATGCCAGAAATATTTCTGAGAGAAACTGGCTCAAATAGCGGTATTTGAGAGGCAGTTGCACATCAACAGGAAATACTCTAGATTCACATACTCCTCCCTACTCTAGCTGCAGACTTTTCTACTCTGGTTTTATAGAGATTCATGGGGTTTTTTATGTGTACACAGGGACCAAGCAGGAGCAATATCAAAGGTGACTGATTAGGTCAGCTAATTCTATGCAATAAATCCCAGCTGTTTACTCAGAACTGTCCTACTTTAGTCAATGGAGTTTTAGCAGGAAGACATGTTTTTGCACTCTAGCCTTTGTTGGTGATATCATTATGGTATCAGCAGGTACAGTTCCCTTATCGAAAGCTTTAAAAGGCTGGGACAACTCCCAAACAGGCATAAGTTAAGGTTGAAGGGAATTGACTGCATTGATCTGTCTTCTTTACAGTAGGGATTTTACTAATGTTTACTAAGTCAGGACATACTGAGCAAACAGTGAATGAACCATAAGGAAGGAGAGGAAACAAAAAAAGCTGATAATATGCATTTATAAAGTTTAATTTTGGGTACTTGGCATCAGTTAAAAACACCTCTAAAATCCCTGGTGGCCAGCTACGTGTCTGTGGGAGCACAGACACTTGCTGATTGAATGTGGTGATACTGTATCACTGTATGCCTAAGCATTTCCGTGTGTTGCCAGCCTATAAAAGTTCCTGTCAGCATCACAGAGGTGTGTGATATCTTGAGAGTGAGATCTATGATCTACTCATCAATCAGTGCAGAGAAGCCCTGATTAGTGTTTTCTTCTCCTTCTGCTGATGTTGCTTGTGAAATTCGAATACATGCTTGGTCAAACCTATGCTCTTCTATTTCATATTATATGCAATACCTTCCTAACTCTGTTTAACCTCGGTGTTTTGACTTGTGGAGGCAGCAGCTGGTATAATGACATGTAAGGAAATGGAAAACTAACTGGGAAGTTGTCTGGGATAGGTGGAAGAGAGCATAGGCTGACCTGCAAAGTAGGAAATAGCACGGCTTTAGTAAGAACAGTTCAATGCTCGGGGTTAGTCACATGAAGAAATTTTACTGTGGAGAGTTCATTAGCATTGAGTGCTTCACCCTTCCCAGAGTCTTGTACAGCTATCTTCTCTTTTCAGTTTCATCTGCACTTAGAAGACCATGGATTATAAAGTTACAGTATTTTGCAATGTCCTTTTGGTTACACTAATCAAAATCACTAGTACTCCTAAGTAATCTGAACAGACATTGATCCACTTAAACCATTTCAGTTTGGTTTCCAGATCAGCAAATTAGATTAGTTCAAGAGAAGTAAGCTTTAAAGCTTGCTTCTTGCCTGCATTTGGACTGTGTATTTGTTAGATGAGATCTCTTCCATTAAATCTGCACAGTGATTGTTACTGTCCCATTAGGGCATTCAGGGACTGTAAGTTTTAAAGAAGATAATAATTTGGGATGGGTTTACTAAGTTAGCATTCTGATAGAGGTCTGCATTTACTGTAATATCACTTTAATGGGTATTGTTATTTCTGCATCACCGGAAAATGGTTCTGTAAAGAAAATGTGCTTATGCATATCCTGTACAAATCAGGAAAAGAGCTTGAATAGAAATTCTGCAATTCTGTTTTTCAATGAAATCTGTTGTGCCCTGAAGTTGTTGCTCTGCAGAGTAAGAAATACATAATTAAAAAGAAAATACGCCTTAACCCAAATTCTCATCTTATAGTAAAGCAAGATTTAATAAAATTTTTGCAGAGATGAGATTGGTAAACAATATTTGTTTAAGTCAAGGACAGTCTTCAATGCCCAGTCATGCAGGCTTGGTGCAGAATTAAGTGAAATTGGTGGAAATCCAGCTCTTTTCTTCTGCTTGGCACACTTCAGATTTATCTGTCATTGCAGAAGGTTTTTATTTTGATTTTCTCACACAATGCAGGATGTTGCTGAGAACTTCATGTTAAATTTTGTTATCTGTACCAAGTCTGAAGTAACTTCTGGTTTCTCTTTAAATAAGAAATCAAAACAGGTAACAAGGTTGCCTGCAACTTGAATTGCAACTGCTCCTAATTAGAGAAAGACAAAGACCTCTGATTTAAGCATTTCAGCTCTGTAGCACCCCTCAGTCTCTTTTATTGGAATACCATTTCTTTTAGACAATATCCTGCTCTTAGGTCTGAAAAGTTTTTTTTCCTCTGGTCTCAAAGGTAAAATTTCTGTTAAAACTAGTAATGAAAATTTGCTTAATTTCAGGCAGATGTGTGCCATGCGTACCAGATTGTACACCGCAATGGAATTCCAGATGAGCAGATCATTGTCATGATGTACGATGACATTGCTGATAACGAGGAGTAAGTGATGAATCACAGTGGTCCTAGTTACTATAAACATGCCATAGTCACCAGTGTGTTTTGAGTTTGTAGTAGTTTTGAAAGAAAAGCCTTTAAAACCACCTGTGATATGCATAGAGATGTTTCATCCATCAGCACAGTAATGCTCCTTTGAAATGTGCTCATGAGCTTTCTAAGCCTTAGTCCACAGCTCAGCATCAGCTGTGGCACTGAGGACTGCAGAACATCATTGTTATGAGGGTAAGGGATCTTAACTGCCAGGCATAACTGTGCAGCAGATAAATAACCTAAACTCATGAACACAGGGGAGCTCTGTGGATGACTTGCAGGGCTTTTTTGAAAGGATATTATCAGATTAATTCCCAGCACATGCATTCAACAAAGAGGGGTGCAGGTCCCCATCTTGGTGACTGTCTAGAGCATGTCATTGCTTTCTGTATGAAACAGTTTGTTTATACAGCCTCTAAGTCCAAAACAACTTCCCCCAAAATCAGGAGACATTACAGGCACAGCAGCACTGGGAGCAAAGTGTTCAGGGGAATAAAGGCAAGACTGCAAGGAGAGAGATGGAGACCATCCACCTATATCTTCAGGTTAATGATCTGAGGTAGAAGCCTTGAATGTACTCTGAGGGTCAGGACACCTGAGACAAACATATGTAACTGACTGAAGTGCAATATTCTGAGATCACTTAATGACAAATAGTGCAAGTTCCCATACTCTCAGGCAAGCTGGCTCCTAGTTGTTTTGTGGTCATTGTAGGGCATGTGGCTAATTATTCCTGTTTATGTTCTGTTTACCTTTCAGAAATCCAACAAAAGGCATTGTCATCAATAGACCTAATGGCTCAGATGTGTATGCTGGGGTGCCCAAGGACTATACAAAGGAGGTAGGAACAAAACCCCTTTCCCTGGGGAAGGTTCAGCATTATCCAATGTATGAATAAATTATTTCAGCCTGTAGCTTACACTCCAAAATGCACATAGTATAAAACATCAAGTTTATTCACCTGCATGGTTCAGCATGAAGTTTGGTGTTCATGAGATAAATACAAACAATAGATTCTTTGAAGTGAAGCATTGGTCATAAAAGTGAACCTTTACACTGTTTCCATGTTGACACATGAAATAAGAGGAAGAAAGGTCTTGGATTTGTAAATGTTGTAACTCAATCTGAAAAACAGCTATGTAAAACTAATTGTTTCATTAGATCAGTACAGTAATCCAGTCACTCTGATTTAATGATTCAGCAGCCAAGTGAGTCATTAGATAAAGATGGATTGAAAAGGATGGCCAGCTGTATTTGCCATCCATGCATGGATTCTGACTTTCAGAAGCCATCTTTCTAAATGAAGATTTTTGTTGTTGTGTTTATGATCAGATCTAACTTTAATCTTCTCAAATCCTTAGGATGTTACTCCAAAGAATTTTCTTGCGGTTCTCAGAGGAGATGGGGAAGCAGTGAAGGGGGTGGGATCAGGAAAAGTATTGAAAAGGTAAGAGAAGTTTAATTTAGAAAATAATTCCATATGTAGTTGTAAATTGACACTGATTTCAACAAAAAAATAGGGAAAATTAGAGCAACTTGAGAATCCAGCAAAATTATTGATGGCAATTCCAGGTCCTTCACATTACAAATACAGTGGTTCTAATTTCTTAAACTATGCATCATAAGGAATCAACTGCTGATATTTGACTCATACGGAGTCCAGTATAGATTAAGGTATAAAAGTTCTAGAGGACAGTATCAACTCTATTAAGGTATTTGTTATTTAGGCTATTGTTTTTTGCAAGAATGGCTATTCAAAGAGGGTGTTGCTAAGCTATGGAGACCTCTGGAAATGGTTTTCTAAGGCTTGTCTTAATGTACATGAACAGTTTTATTCATCAGCTGAAGACTTAGGTCAGGTCTGCAGTCAGTGGCAGAGGGACAGAGAGAGCTTAACCAGCTCCTCAGCTGGAAGAATTGCATGTCTAATCTCAGCCTTGGTCTTTGTAGCACATGTACAGTAATTGAGGCTGAAAATAAACCATTATTCCATTCCTAATGAAATGAAATTATAGTTTATAATTAATGCAGAAAAAAATCTTTGTGATTGAAAAAGTAATATGAGCAATTAAACTTGTAAGCGATGTATTATGCTTAAATTATTTGTAAACTAAGTTACACAAATGATTCTAAGTTTAGCAATATTTTAATATATGAAGAATAATAAATTTTAGATTGGCTAAGTGGAATGTAAGATTTTTAATTAATAGTAGGTTATAAAGGCTTATATAATTTAGATGATTCAAGAATGTAGTTAATGTATTTGAGGGCCTAATAAGAAGTCTTCTTGGAAGGATACTTGGTGTCAGTTATTCATCTTGCTTCTGCAGAGTTTGAGATGTGAAAGTATGATGCCTGCTTACTAAGATGTACTATATTTCTGACTGTTGGTAAAGAGCTATATCATATTTTTCTATGTACAGGAATTACTGTAAAACGTTTAAGAATTTAAATTCAACCGTTTCGAAGGACTAGCCTTGCTAAAGAAAAACTGTGAAGTCTATCTTCATCTGACAGTTGATTTTAGAGGCATAGCAGTGAAACAGAGCAGAAGAATCTCACCCTGGCACTGAAGAGAACAATAAAAAAGAAGGAGCAGGGCAATAGTCAAATAAGTTATTGCTCTGAATTTTTTAAACTTCATCCTTAAAAGCTGAGGTTGAAAATTAAATATGCAACACACATAGGCAAAAAGTTAATAAATTACTGCACATTACCAGAGTGTGCTCTTCTAGTATTTGGAATGAGTCAAGAGGTGACTAAAAAGCAATTTTTGTTTAAAAAAATGTACTTCTGAACACACCTCACCTGTGAAAGCTTGACATTCCAATTCAAATAAGGGAGTAGCTACGCAGAGGGCCAGAGTCTCCAAATGTACTCGGGAAGACAACTTGAACCCACAAATAAAAGTCCTAGTTGTTTACATTCCACCTTGGTCAAATTTTTTGCACTTAGGATCAAGAGCAGGAACCTGAAAAGTAACACTCAGCCCTTCTTTATTAGGCTGTGTTTGAATTTTCAAGTGGCCTGACATTTGCTCTTGGGTGGGACGAGAACTCAATTATCCTTTCCCCAGGTGGTTTCTAGATGGACTTCCAGGTGGTGCCCCTAACCAGCAGGTTATTGGCCAGACAGAAGGCTGGACAATGTTCCCTTGAGCTGCTGCAGTTGTACCTGTTTGCTGTGAGGAAAGAGTAAAAGCAAACAAAGATTTCTGGACTCTGGTACAGAGGAACAGAGGAGGGCCTGGACACTCCTGCTGATCTTTTTACACGTTTTATATTTAATTTCCTTGAATATAGTTTAAAGGGAAAATTCCTTTGCAGATCTGGCTGCTAGGGCAAGACCTTTCTGTCACCCAAACATGATTTTGTTTGATTTAGTGTGCAGTCAGACTGTACAGCAAACTGTGCTACACAGATGTGAGGGTGTCAAAGCCAGTGAGCATTCAGTGCTCGACTGCAGAGACACTGGTGCAAATGCCAGTCTGTCCTTACAGGTGTGTGTGTACATCATCAGTTCCTCATGGAGTTGTAGGCTGACACTGCTTTGTGATCTGTACAGCTGATCATGGCCATGGTAGTACTCACACATACCTAAGGGTCTTAGCAAAGAGGGTTTTATGCTTTATCCCTGTGTTATTGGTGCCTTGGTATTACTTAGGTACAAAAACATTCCTTTTTTACCAGACTTCTACAAATGCCCACAGTATAACAAATGCTTCAGATAGCCATTAAAAACCAATTGTGTTTCCACCATACTCTGCATAACAGCCCCTGTCTCACAATTACAGTTTGGAACATGAAGTGCGATTGCCGTATTCCCCGTGCTTGAGGGACTAGCCTATATCCCTATTTCATTCCTTTTGTGAGCATTCATCTCCTCTAATAAGGATCCAAAATAATACGCTTGGGAGAAAAAAATATTACCAAAAGGAGGAGGTGCTTCAGCTGTATTATTTTCAGATACTGACATGTCTTGGCACCGAGAAGCAGATGATTGTTGTTGTAATTAAGGTTAGGTTGGAGTAGTTAAAAAGACTTTGTTTGCAATTATTTCATTACAGTGGTCCCAAGGATCATGTGTTTGTTTATTTCACTGACCATGGAGCTCCAGGACTTCTGGCTTTTCCTGATGATGATGTAAGCATTCTGGGAATAACATAAAACCCATCATTTTAGTGACATACTAAAATAATAACTAATAAATGTAAAACATGAGAGTATTTAGTGCACTGCTGTATTGAGGGGAGAGGCAGAAAAAGAGCAGTATTCTTCTTATCATTGTGTTTTGAATTTTTTCCAGTTAGAATCTATAACATTCAGTTGAAACTTAAGTTATGTCATTCCGTATTTCACTGGACTTTGGTGGTCCAAGCAGACTGTTTCACACAGGTGTGACTTGGCTTTCTGGTGCACCATACATATCCTCTGGGACCATTACTCATCTTTTCCAGAGTGGTAAAAACTAGAATGTTATATTTCAGAAGGGCAAAGGACTGGATAAATTTATTGGGGAAATGGTGGACATATTCACTACAGTTAGTATTTATTCTTAAGTGAATTGTGTGTCTGTTGAACATAAGCGGTTTTAATACAAGTCTTCTTATTTTACAGCTTCACGTGAAGGACTTGAATAAGACTATTTGGTACATGTATCATCACAAGAAATACCACAAGGTAAACAAGCATACCAGGAGTTCTGAAATTAAAAGAGCAGCTGGCATGGAAGAGAGAGATGTCTTCAATTTGACAGTTGTTCAAAGCAGGAAGAATCTTCTACATGCAGTTAAATTTGCATTAGGATTTTGCACTTAAAAGGATTTTTCCAAATTTTCTCCTTCCATATTTAGTTTAGTTGTTTTTGCAGTCAGTGTTGAGATACAGTGTGACTGCTGTTTGCTAATGCTGCATATTCTGATTAGAAAAACAACATCTGTAACTGCCGTACCCCCATAATCTGTACCTGACTGTTTCTTCCTGTGCTTTGTTCACTTCAGACTGTGCTGTTACTACAGGAAGTTTGTATATACCTCATATTTTTCTTACAGTTACTTATATAGTTTAAAAGACTCGATGTCTTGTCAGAAAATTCTGTGCATTTATTTCACCACGTATACCGTTAAGCAGAAAAATTAATATTTTGAACATTTTACTAGTGCTTTTTTTTAAGCAGCTTTGTGGCAATGTCTGCTATGGCTGGTTGTGTTTAGGAACACACAGCTGGCATCAGTTCCAGAGATACTACATTCAATACTGACACTTTGCTGTGCCTGTAGAGTGGCTGTATATTTGATCTGTGCTTTGTACATTAGCCAATAGATCCCTGTGGATTCTGTAGAGATTAGTAACACCTTTTTATTATGATTCTTTCCCCTTTCCCCTTTCCACTTTCCATTTTCAGTTTGATTCCTGAAAATGAAAAGCTGTCTTTTGTTTTGGAGCATTATGCATAGGGAATAGCAGTACAGGCCAACTAGCTACAGCTGAAAAACACCAAACAACTTTTCTCCATTTCCTCATGTAATTTCTTATGGTCTGTGATTTATTTTTTTATTTTATAGATGGTGTTCTACATCGAAGCATGTGAATCTGGATCTATGATGAATCATTTGGCTGATAATATCAATGGTGAGCAGTCAGTTAACTTACTGGATTTAAATATCACAACTTGTCACAGACCTAAACAAGTATTGACTGTGACAAGAATAGGCTCAAGGCATGTTTATGTAGAATTTTAGCAGGGGAGCACAAGAAAGTAATAGTTTTCATTTACAGGAAGTTCCTTTCAATAGAGTCTTACAAAAGACTGAAAAGGCTTTCTTTTCTTGGAAATGAGAAGTTGAAAAAGTATTTCTTTTCAGGAACCAGGTGGTTGCCCTTGGCTGGTAGCAGTTAAGTCACAGACATTTCTCAGCCTCAGCACTGCTAACAGCAGGTGTGAAGTTCCTGCTCTCAGTTTCATTGAGTAGTAAAGCAGCTGTGAGACACCACTGCCAGGCAACTTTACTGCACATTTGCACAATAACCGAGGACGTGGAACTCAGATTTTTCAGGGTTTCCAAGCTCTCTGCTGCAGAGCAGGAAACTCAGCCTTGATTAGGGTAAGCAATCACAGCCTTTTGAAACACCTATTCTGTGGCTGGGGCACAAGTGCTTGCTGTTGTGGTTTTGAAGATGTGATTGCAGAGAAGACCAGCTATGTGCCTGTCCATGGCATCCTGGGTGTTTGGCCCTGGGTGTGCTGCCTGACACCCACCAAGATTTCTTACAAACAGATTTTCTTTATTACAGAAAGTTTCATGTTGACGATTGTTCAAGACAAATGCTCAGTAATTTTCAAAGTTTGTTCTATCAGAAATTTCCAGGCTGAGGACTCTGGTTTTACAACCAGCTCTGCCACAGACTTGCAAAGGCAGAAAATTGACAGTTTATGTATTAGAGTACAAAGCTGCCTTTGGCAGCTTTCACTGATGAGCTAAGAAGTTTAACTGGTTATTTAGTAAGCATTTTGAAGGGTGCTAAAGGAGCATTTTACTGCACAGACAAGATTCAAGATTTTTTTTTTTTTGTACTTTGAGCTTTAGGTACATTCTGAGTAGAAACAACACAATAGTTCTATAGAATCATGTAGAACACTTTCAGTTTGAAATTTGGATTTTCCTTCAATTACACAACTATGCTATGTATTGACTTCGGCAAAAAGCCAAAATAGCTTTTGTCTTTCTATCTGTAAAAATGTGTTTACAGTATTTCTGCTGTGTTAGAGATGACTTCCTGGGAACACTGTGCTCAGGGCAGATGTAGGTTTACTTTTCTTTTCTCTCAGTGTAGAGCATTATCCAATGAAGTATATTACTTATAAGGTGGCATTATCTGGAAGAAAAGATGATTTTTAGGGCATTCACTTCAAGTTTGAAGAAAAGTTCTCATTATTGTAATAAAGAAAATGAATGTTTATATAGTTTTTAGTGTGCAGTGCTCTCAGGCAGTTCTTGAATAGTAGATTTTTCCCTCAGGCATTCTTTTTAAACACTCCAGACCACATTTGGCAGCAAAGAAGAAGCTGTTGAAACAGCAGTGAGGGTGACTGAGCAGAATGATTAACAGGCTTCTTTCCTTCCTGCTATTTAGAAGTAAATGATCAAAAGGCAAAGTACTTAGATATATCATGTTCAGCTAAGAATTAAATCATGGAGGGGGGAGGGGAGATTAAAAAAAAAGGAAGATAAAAAAGCCCTTAATATTTGTATTACAGTTTATGCAACAACAGCTGCTAATCCCAAAGAGTCATCTTATGCATGTTACTATGATGATGAAAGGCAGACTTATCTTGGGGACTGGTACAGTGTGAATTGGATGGAAGATTCAGATATGGTAAGTTACTTAAACAGATTTTCTTCATTTTCGTGTATGAAAAAGATCACTAGGCTTTTTAAACATAGCTCTTATACAGGATTTGTGAAAATATTTGGCTTTATGTGAGACCAAAATCAACAAATTAAGTTGGTAAAAGTATTTATCTACTACTTAGAACCATATATATATAATATTTATTTGTTTGGGCCACTGAATTTACTTCAGAAATATTGTTGTCTTTTGTTATTTATAAGATAGAAAATATCTACTTTCTAGTTCCAAATTCACATAATCTTTATTGGCTAATCTGAGACCACATCTCCAA
Source organism: Monarcha castaneiventris obscurior (assembly GCA_026261815.1). NCBI lineage: Eukaryota > Metazoa > Chordata > Aves > Passeriformes > Monarchidae > Monarcha > Monarcha castaneiventris. Next base: position 15,927,962 of record JAMPIT010000894.1, read on the forward strand.
ATGTGTTAAACAAATTGGGCAGTTCAGTAAGTAGTATGTCTGCTTCAGGGGTGCTTAAATACTGAACTGTGGCTAACCCACTTGTTAGTATAATGGAGAATAGTGTTAATGAAATAAACCTGGGGTTTGTATGCTAATCCACTCCCTTCTTGCACATTTGCTGGGAGATTAGGAGATTACTAAAAGCAGTATGACAATATGCTGTCAAATCTTTTCAGTTTTTACTTTCATGTCTTTCAAAGGTTGTATAGCTCTTGCCCTATACTTCCTTCTACCCACTGGCAGCTAAGACCCTTTTCAGCTTTCTCTTGCATTTTTAGAATAGCTGAGTTTAAGTATCTTTGACCTCAAGGAAGTTTCTTCATGCAGGAGGATCTAAGAAAAGAAACACTCCACAAGCAGTTTCAGCTGGTGAAGAAACGCACCAACACCAGCCATGTGATGCAGTATGGAAACAGAGTATGTATTTGAGAGGGCTTCCTGCTCAAATATATCTTCAAGCCTTTTGAACCCTATACTTTCATGCCTTAAGCCAAACAAACCCAAACAAAAAACAGCTGTAAACTGGCAGGGTTGATCCAGTCATTTTCAGTCATGAGCCATTTCTCTTAGAAGACCTCTTAGCATTCAAGAGATGATGATCCCAATGCTAAAGGAAATCAGCCTTGCATATGCTTCAGTCCAAGAAATCAGGGTACAAGTTGTCCTCCAAGCTCTGCTAGTGATTTGACACTTTAGTAAAGTATAAGAGAGGTATTTGCCTCTTCCAGGCATATTATGAATATTAGTGAAAAGTTTAAAAGTACAATGATCCCTCAGATGGGAAGAGCTAAAAGGTGATACAACATTTATAATAGTCCCATTATGCAACAGATTAAATACTTGTTAAAAATAATGTGCAGTTATGTAACCTGGCAGCCTTTTTCCCCCAGTGAGTTTTGGAAATAAAAGTTCCTGATTTTTTGCAGCCTTTACCTCATTGTATTAAAAACCCCAATATGTGCATACACACAGACACACACATCTACAACCCTGTGATCTCCTTTATTTTCTCTAATAAAACAAGTTTAGAGAGTTAGGTTTGCGTGGCAGACAAAGACAGAACTACCTGTGGAGGGTGATTGACAGTTTCCGTCTGCTTCCTTTCTATCCTTCAGAGCATCTCCTCCATGAAAGTGATGCAGTTTCAGGGCATGGGGAAGAAAGTTGTGCCCATTTCTCTGCCACCTGTAGAACACTATGACCTGACGCCTAGTCCTGATGTGCCCTTTGCAATCATGAAACGAAAACTGATGGCTACCAATGACATTTCTGAGGCTAAGAAGATTGCTGCAGAGATGAAAGCATACCTGGAGGTAAAAAAAGAAAAAATAATTGCTCATCAGGCCAGATTAATTTCCATCCTAAGCAATGGCAGAAGTAAAATCTCGGAAAGTCAACAAAATTACTCTTCAGAAGATAACCTGTAGCTGATGGTTTACTCTTCATTTAAAAATCAGGGATCTATTCCACAAGGTACATTCAGTAATGGTTATCTAGGCAAAGGTAAGCAAATGCAAAAGTCAGTCTCATTGCTTTTATTGACAGGAAGTTCCTCATCTGCATCCATAGGGATTCTTGTGGGGAAGACTTAATCTTTGGTGTTAGAGAAACTCTTGTCTCAGTAGAACTGAAACCTTCCAAATCAAATAGCTCCTGCAAAATGGAAGTTGATGTTTGTGTTGGTGGTGCTTTCTTTCCCTGGCAGACACTAGAAGGACAGTAAGTGATTTTGGGTTCTGGGAATCTTGACTTTCTGTCACTTTTCATTTGAGTGTTAAGAGACAAGTCCAAGAGACTATGCTAAAAATAAATGGCAAAATTTGGTTCCCTAAAGAGCCTAAAAGTCAAAGGAGGTTTAAAGAAAGAAATTTCATTCAAAGTCTTTAAATTAGATTTAGAAAAAGCATGTTTTAAGCTCTTGTTGTTTTATGCGCAGGTGAAAGAATTTATCCAAGAATCCATGCGGAAGATAGTCACTGTAGTAACAGGATCAACAGAACAGACCAAGCAAATTCTGTCAGATAGACTGACCATCAGCAATTATGACTGTTACCAGTCAGTGGTGAACCACTTCAAAGCTCATTGCTTCAACTGGCACTTACCTGTGGTAAGTCACTCATTAGATATGACCTGATAAACAGGCCAGAACAACTAGCACAGTCATAGGCACATCTGCAAAAATCAGCTTCTATTAAAAAGCTACCTTGGGGCAGTCATACAGATTGGTTTTGAGTAAGTAATGCTTTTGGAAGCAGGAAGCCACTTTTACTACACCTTTAGGTAAGCAAGACATTTACTAAAAACAGCCCCAAAAATAAACTGTATTTTTTACTAGTTAGTGCTGTTACTAACTAGTAAAACTGCTGTTGCAGTTCCCTCCCCAGAAATCCCAATGGTAAAAAAAGTAATTTTGTCTTTCTGCTTGAAACATCCCTACTGACAAAACAGAAACACAAGCACCACCACTCTGAATTCATAATCTTGGTACCTTGAGATTTCTGTATTATGATATAATATTATGCATAATTCCTTGCAGTAGCTTCACTGCCATTTCCATAATCTTGCTGAATTCTTGAGAACCACTTTTTAGTTTAGGGGCTTTATTACAGTTTGCCTTCCTGGGATCCCAGTTGAGGATCAAATTCTGTTGTTAGACTGTTTAGATAAGAATAAGAATGTCCTGATATCAGGCAAGATAGCCTCTTCAGTGCATTTTTTGTTTTGTTTTGTGGGATTTTAAGAATGTGATGGGTTAGATGGTCTTGCCTATGAGGCCAGTGTGCGGCGCAGCTGAATTTACCTGAAGTTCAAAGAGTAAAGTGAGCATAACAAAGATGCATTTAGCCCAATACTAGATCATCAGTTGAACACCTTGAATATTAGTAGCATTTCTAAATTATTTCTGTTTAGTCTGGATAAACAATACATGCTTGTCATCACTGAAATGATTAACAATGTTTGTTTATTTCAGTATGAGTATGCACTGAGACAGCTGTATGCTTTGGTCAACCTTTGTGAAGGAGGATACCCCACTGACAGGTAATGAGGTTCCTACATACACCCTATAGTTTTAACTGTGGCTAAAAGAACAAAAGCTAATAGGCAGATAAAGCTTAATCCTAAAAGCTTCTCACTTAATCTGCTCTTGTTATCATTTTGTCAGTAAATCACTCTAAAGTTAGAAATGTTTGACAAACGTCTTTATTAGCTCCCTCCCACTCATAATGATCCATGTCCCCATAACCCTTTAATTTCCATACTGAGCCTCAGGGGAAATGACAGCCAGTCAGAGGATCCCACTGCACCACACAACATCAAACAAAACAGCATGACTGGTGCAAGGGCGTTGCCCTGTAACTCCTGTATGAGTTTACACTGAAGCCTGGTTGGGAACTGCTGTGTTTTCTGTGCTACCCCCTCAGCTGCTACCTCAGAACACCACAGCACTGCTGCATTCTGGTTGGGAATATGAAATCCCATTCTGAAAGGGGATATGGTGCTAGGTCCTTCCTGTGTGTGGTAGGAAAGCAGGGAAGTAATGGTCCAGGCTGACCCTTGTGATGGTGCAGTAAAGCCAAGGGCAGCATGGTGTTGGAATTCTCTCTTAGGAGTTTGTGGTAGAGATTGGGATCCCAGTTTGTGAGTCATGCAAGAGGAAGAAAATGGAGAGAAGAAAGCAGAAGGGTAGGGAATGTGAGGATGGACTGGTAGCTCAGACAGTGTACACTTGCAACTCAGAAGGTGAAGAACTGCTGTCCCCCACTCCTGGTGGCAGTCCACTGCAGTCTGTTTGGGAAATAGTTTGAGAGCAGAGTGCCTAAAAAGTTATTAATCATTATTGTTCTCTGTTGCAGAATATGCCTGGCCATGAATCAAGTGTGCCTTGGGTATTGATGGAAACAACAGTCCTGAGTATAACCCTTACTACAAATGATAACTTTTAATAGCTGTCATAATCCAGACTTTACGTGCATGCAACCTGGAGAGAGTCAGCCACTGTACTGGAACTGTGCTGGGAGCTGAGGCACCAGACCATGAGCAGTGCAGCACTTGCCAGTGCTCTCCCCTGCATCCCCATCTGCTGACAGCCTGCTGCTTTGGGAGAGGCATTTTGGCAGACCACCTGGAGCTTTCAAGATGGATAATTTTTTTCAAAGCACAATGCTCTTAAGAATCTGGATGAACACTACAGGCCACCTATGTGATTGCTAAATCCATTCTAAATCTAAGCATTGAGTCATTAATTCTGGATTTTTTTAATACTCTTGCTAACTCTTAACTTTAAAAAAACAAGTTAATGGAATTCATTACAGTGACTAATTTGCAGTTTGATTGAAGTGATAAGAAACCAAAGCTTGTTCTTTAAGCTTTACTCCTTAAAAGTTTAAAGAAATGAGTTGCATTTGAGAGCTGTTTGATGTGGACAGCACAGTTAAATGTTGAACAGTAAAAATCTTTGTGAGTAGAAAGCACTGTTTTCCAAAGAAAAACAGAAATATCTAATGCTGTAAATTTAGCACCAGTATGCTGTAATTAATTGTGTATACTCACAAACTTGTGGGAAGTCATAGAGTACAGAAATTGCCTGTGAATAAAAATAAAGTTGACAGTTTCATCTACCCACAGTACAATAGTGTTGGACATGTCGTGTCTTGAAAATGAAGGAGAGCTAATTAATTCTGTGATAGGCATTACAAGGTTCATCTGTCCCTGTAAGACTTTTGTAAGGCAGGTCATCTCAAAAAACCCCTCTCTAGCTAACCAGTGAAACCCAAAACAAAACTACAAAACTCCAGCCTAAAAGCAACAACAAATATGTAAAGCCCCAAATCGCACTTGAAGGTGCCACTCCTTAGAGGTGACTCAGTAAAGGACAAGCACGGCAAAATTAGAGGTTGTGAGGTGATCCACAAAAGTTTCAGGTTCTCCACACCTTTTTACATGTGGAGACAGGATACAGAAATATTTCATAGTTATTTTCAAAAAGTGTGTTAAAATATGCAAAATTACCTCATCTCCACATGAAAAGAATGAACTTTGACAAGAACTGAACCAACATCACCAGGAGGGAGAGAGTTCTGGATAGCTTCATACAGAGGAGAGGGGTTGTAGAGGTCTAACTGCTTCTTTTATATAAAGAAGAGCTAGGTAAAGCCAGGAACATGAACAACTTCATGAGCACTGTCTGCTGAGAGATCGATCCCAGAGCACAGCTACTGTCAGGATGAATGGAAAAGGTAAAATGCTGTGGAATTAGGCTTTACTGAATTAATAAAGTAAAGTTTGCACCTTGGGGGTTATTGCAAGTTCAGATATGTGCTGCTCTTGAGTTGCTGCTTGTTTCTTCTCAGCTGTAAAGCTGGGTTTTTTTTCAGCAGAAATCTAAAAATAAGAGTATGAAATTCGTGACTGCCTGAACATGTTGCAGTTGTTTCCCCGGTGGCAGGAGGAAGGGATGGTCCCACAGACAGCTTTTAGTCAGTCTGGCTGCTATCGTGAAAGAGCTCGCAAACACTTGGAAAGAACAGGAGAAATTACTCTTTCAAAGCCCTGTTTGAATGTATACATTCTGTCTGCTGTTTTGCTCATCTCTGCTTTTAGAGTTGTTCTCTGCCCTAGAAATCCAGGCCGCTTCTCAAGCACTTAGCATCATCAATTCATAGGTTTAACATTTTTTTCACCCTTTACAAATGTCCATTTTCTCCTGAAGTATTCAGAAGAGGCTTTTGTTCTTTTGGATTTTCATATCTAGAATGCAGAGGTTAAAAAGAGGCCTCCAGTTCCTCGTAGATGGTGTCACTTTATGGTCAAGAGTCCGTACTAAGCCATACTAAGTAGACCTCAAAAAGTAATTATCAGATGAGAAATCAGCTGCTAGCACACATTTTTATTGTCAAAATTACCTGACACCCAGGTGGCACTCATTACCATCACGTTCCCTGGCCCTTCTGCAGACCCTTGTAGCCCTGAGGATGCAAAACTGAAACATGAGAGTGGGATTTTGTTCTGCTTTCCTCTTGCAAGTGATTGTCTGAAGCTTCACCATCCCGGATGGCATTGTTACCCCTTCCCTCAGGTATGTTGCAAACTAAAAGACAGCCAATGATGATGTCACTGCACCCACAATGCTGTTTGAGATGGAGCAGATGAATTTTCAGTTCATATCCAGAGACCCATTTCCTTTCCAGTCACTGAGGGAACAGCCCCACAGAAGAAAAAACCAATACCCTTCACCTGCACTGATCAACAGATTTGTTTTAAGGCCTCCAAATAGCATCACAGTGCCTGCATGGCAGGCTGTTTATTTTGTGATGGTAATAGAATCTAATGAGAAAATAATTTTAGGCTTGTGCAAGGTCAGTCTTACGCCAGACTACCTTGTGGTGTATTGGGCAAGTCCAGACACCCTTGCTCTTCCTGCAGGTATGCGGTTGCTCAGCCTATCATTCCTAGAATGTTGGGATGCTGGAATGTAAACTATGGAAAACTGTCAGGTTTCCAGCAAATTGTCACCACTAGGGAAAACAGGGCAAAGTTGAGACTGTGTTATTATTTACAAAAATAGCAGAAGAGTTGCGTATATCCGTAGCCCCTGGGAAGAGTATAATTCACCACAGCCAAGGTTTCCTGTCCTCCTCCTCCTCCTCCTTGTTGCTAGGAAGGGAGTCCAAGGCCCTTTTCCCACCCGTGTGCCAAATCTACTGTGTTCCTACCCAACATCCTGCTGCACAGAGCAGTTCAGTGCCTTTCCTTGGCGAGGACCTGGAGGGCAGGTCCATGATCAGCCTCCACAGTACACTGTGTGCTGGCTTCTTCTGTATAATGCAAACTTAGATGGATGCAACTTTGTTCAGAGCATGGGTAACCACCCTCCCTTCCCTCCCTACCCGCAATAAAGCAGAAAGCAATTCACCCGAGTTGGAGATAATGCACTTTTTTAGAGATTCTAGTAAACAGTATTGTTTTAGCTCTCTTGAAAACAAGTTGCATCTTGTCTCTTCAGGACAGCTTAAAGTAAGTGCTGAGCAGCTGTGCCCATCTCAGGGCAGGAGACTGAAGGCCTCTCATTCATGTGCTCAGCTTCTGCCTGTGAGAACAGGGATGGAGGGGCAGCAGTGGGAAAGGAAGCTTAAGCTAAAGTGCTGACTTAAAGGGCTTGGGCAATTCTGAATCAGAGGCTGTTTCCTTCCTAGGTGCATGGTACCCCAAAAGACGCAGAAGACAACAGAAGTCCTACAATTCTGTAAGCCTTGCAGCACAGGCAGAGCTGGCCAGTATCCCACAGTAGCAGCACCCATCCAAGGAGGGATGCTGGTGGGACAGGCAGGGCCTGCACAGCAGTTGGATAGGAGGAAACCATTTTTTACAGTGCAAGGGGTTTAAATGCTGGACTAGGGCCCCAGCAAGGCTGCAGGACCCTGGAGACTGGAGCACTGAAAGGATGAGGCTTTGAACAACCTTGGGAAGCAGCCCTGCTAGAGCAGGGATTGGACTGGTGACCCCCAAGGGTCCCTGCCAGCCTCAATCACTCTACAAGCCCATAGTAAAAAGCTAGGTCTTGTGCCAGGTTTCAAAGTACAGTTGGTGACTGGAGTGTGAGGAGGCCCAAAAGCTCTTGAATTCAGCATGGAAACTGCCTTTGATCTCAATGGCTTTTTTTTTAGGATAAACTGACCTGCCAGTGTAATTATTTCAGTGAATTATTGACAGATTGTGTCACCGGGTGCAAACTGGCGTTAAATTATCTCTGTGTATGCAGTGGCCACGCAGGCTGGTTGTTTCTTGGCAGAAGTTGCTGGGTTCAGCAGGTCTCCCTGTTCCTCTCTCTCTCACTGGGATCCTTTCCTTGTGAGTCAACGAGTGATCATTGCACAATGTTTCTTTGCAAAAGAGTGTTTGAAGAGGCCTTGGCTGGATTGCACAACCCTACTTGGTCAAAACCTCCTGAAACACTCCTGTCTGCTGAGGGCTCACATGAGGCCCAGCACGTGAGTCACAGTGTGACCATCTTGACTAACCAGGGGAGGCCACAGATCACCAGGCTGGGCTGCTTCCTCCTCTCCTGGGCTGCAGCATGAGGGAACCCCATGGCAAAGCCAATGAATAAAATCACATGGAGCATTTAAAAAAGCCCATTGCATTCCCATATTTGACTGCTTTTTCTCACACCATCCCAAATGTCAGATACCTGCCCAAAGCAGAGCGGTGCCCTGAGCACCGAGGTCCAGAGGAAGGGTCATGCTGAACTGCTCCAGCAATCTCCACACTGGAAAATCAGCACTTTGCCAGGGTCACCGAAACAACGGCATGTTTGTTGCAGACAGGCTGTTTCTGCATGGCCCTGGTGCAGGCAGAGCCTGAGTGGCACCACTGAGCTGTGAGCTTGGAGAGGCAGCATCCTTCTCTGTCCTGAGTCATCCAAAATACCATCATATGGGTCATCTCCCACCTTATGTGGCCACGTCACCCCCATACCTGAGATACGTGTGTTTAGTGACATGTTCCTGGTGGTTTATATGATGGGACCAAACAGGCCAGTTGCTCCACAGCCTCTGAGCTAGCTCCGCTCTGCACTGAGCCCTAGCACAGGGATTTCTTTCCAGGCAGCCAGGCACAGTAATTCGCATTACTGTCAATAATCTCTGGGTTCGGGTGACCAATGGCCACTCTTGCAAATCAAATCAGAGCTTTGCAGTTGTTATGCCAGAGGAAAATGTTGCATGTGCAATTTGAGAACCTTTGTAAAAGCCCATATAAATTTAAAGGTTCAAGGCATTCCTTGCATTTCAAAAACTGGAATCCGCAGGTCTGATTTTGGGTCTAGACATTGGTAAATTTAGGTCTGAGCCCATTTGGATTGCAGTGATTTAGCACTGTTTCCACAGGCTCCACCGACCAGCTCTATATCCCATATTTCCCCCTATCCCCAAGGTCCAGCTGGTGACTCAGATGTCCCAGGACACTGTGAAGTGCTGGAGTGCTTCGTTTCATCAATCAGTTGCTTGACCCTGCAGTTGCTCTGCAGAAATATCCAGCAGAATATCAGTCCTAGCTTCTTTCCTTCCATGTTTCTACTTTAGCCTCTTACCCATCAGATTACTTTCAGGCTCATTGACTGTGAATGTTACAGTATAATGATAACCTGATCAGGCCAATGATCAGGGAAAGCCCCAGACCTGGACATCAAGCACCTCCCTGGGAATGGGGACAGGCTGGGGGACAGGCTGAGGGCAGGCAGGGCAGGGGATCTGGAGACCAGTTCTGCTGCAGCATCACTGGGGCAGGGGCTGACAGCCCTGGGAGGCTGAAGTGGGGTCCTGGGCCATGGGCAGGATGGGGAGGCACTGGACACAGCCACGCCTGGGGCCCTGAGACCAGCATCACCTCCCAGACCGGTACTGGAAACCTGGGTCTCAGGTTTAGTCCTGGCATCCCAAGTGCCACCCTGAGAGCAGCACAGGCTCCCAGCAGGAGCACACAGCCCCGCAAGAGGGTGATGGCAGCATGAGGGATGGGTTCAGCTCTGGCATCCTGCAGATGTGCTGCCCAGAGCTCAGGCAGAGGTGCCAACAGCTGCACGTAGCAGAAATAACCATGACTTTGGAGTCAGCTGTGGTGTCACGCACTGCAAGCTCTGCACATGATATCCTCGAAACCAAGATTGCTGTTATTCACTGTTCCTCATTCCTGGTTGTTGTCCCTTCCCAACAAGATGTGCACACAGCCCACGCTGGCAGATGCACAGCACTGGTTTTGCTATCTGTATGCAGATTTGGCTACAGCTGGGGCATATAGACACGACATTTATTTCAAGCCCAAGAGACTGAGACACTGACCAGCTACATGTAAAACCTTTCTATTCTTGGAGCTTCAGGAATAAGGCAGAGACCTTGGGCAATTTGGCCCAAGGTGCCCCAAATCTCTTTTGAATGTTATTGGGAGGAAACAGTCGCAAGTTTGAGCAAAACCCAGAGTAAAACACCTTTTCTTTGTAATCAGAGCTTTGCTAGGCCTGATACCGAGTTGGTGTAGCTGCAGTGGAGGTTACTGGCCTCCTGCATGCAGGCAACCCAGTATTTTGTGTTCGCAGTGGGAATTTTGCCTGTATGAAGGCACCCAGACACAGACCTGTTTTGCAATTAAGCCTCCTGCTTCCATTATCCAATCCTGAAAAATTTTTATCAAATTTAATGAAATGCATTTTTGCATTGGTTCAGTTCTTCTGTAGGAATTTATTTGTTATGGGAAATTTAAGTGTGCAATGACTGAATGATTAAAAGCACACACAGGAAGGAGAATTAGAAAGTTCTGTCTGCAACAGCCTGAATTTATTAAAGTAATAACCTGGTGGGAATTATAGGTAGGATAACACTTGTGAAAATGACAGCCGTGTAAAAAGGGATTGGTATTTAATTCTAACTCCTTTTGACTTTCAAATTTTAATCTGGTTTGATACACTGGGCAAATTATTAAGTTCTTTACAAAGGCTTATTTTAAAATAATTGCACCATATCACACATTGAAATAAATATACAATTAAGCAGACACTATCAAACAACCAATGTGAATAAAACTGCTGAACATGTAAAACAGATGGTGAAGACTTCCAATCTTTAGGAAAAATACACTGATGAAAATGCTTATGCTACCGGATTCCAGTGACAGATAGATAGCAGAAAACATATTCTTAGTGAAAGTACAGGGTCATCTTTCATTGTTTGTAATTATGTGGATTCCAAAGGTGAAGATACGTCGTTGACAGCAAGACAGAGATGGAGTTCTGCTACAGGTGGCAACCCTACGCCACTGAAGACATCAGACAAGGCCCAGTTTATACAAACTGGGTGAACAGATTCTATAAGGCACAAACACAGTCTTACCTCCAAACAGATTGAGGTGTGCAGACCTTTCAAAGGCCCTGTGCACAGATGTGATTCACACCTGTCATCATTTATTATAAAGTAAATGTCTACCTTCTTGCAAGATCTCTGGATTTTCTCTACTGTTCATTTATATTCTGCAGTGTTGGCTTGTTGCAACTGAGAGGTTCTGAGGCTTGATACTTCAAGTTTTCCAGAGGGTGAATATTCTCCTGCATGCTCCTTTTACTTCTGCAAATGACCTCTGCCGAGAAATGCCGTGTGTTCAGACACCATCTACAATTAGCCCATCTGCCCTGTGTTGAAGGCCACACCCCAGAGAACTTCTGAGGTCTGCGGACACCAGAGGATCTCACAAGGTAAATTATCCAGCTCTTCCAGGATGACAGCAAAGACAGAAATAAAGCAGCATGGCCCTTAGGAAAAGTCTGACTCTTTGACAATTGGAACTGGTGGGGTTTTATGGTCTATTGGTTTATAAATAAAATGGAAATCTTTCTTGGTTTCGCTCTTCAGCAGGCAGGCTTTGATATGGTGAGGAAGGGCATCTTTGTCCAGCTGCAGCCACTGGTCATCAACATAAACAAAGAGTCCATAGTCCTTGGGCTGGGCCACTTCAAACTTCTCAGCACATTGCTGGCTCAGCTGCTCAGCTGTTGTGTCGTGACGGGAAGCAAGTGTCCTTGATTGACCACTGATTTCCAGAAAAGAGATACAAATGAAGTCCTGAAGAGAAACATGAGGAGAGACCTTGCAGTTAATACAGTAACCTAGGACTGAAGGAGCTAAAATTCAGTCATAAAGCCCTAGCTGCCTAGAGCTCCCAAATATCCTCTAGTCATTCTCCAATATCTGAGTTATTCTCTTTTCTTCCCTCTGACAGGCTCTGAATCAGCACAGACTTAACAAGGACTTTACCAAATAATTGGCACCATAAAGACACTGAAGTTAAAGCACTTTTTTCTGATTTTACTGAACATCCTTAGAGAACGATCTGCAATGGTTCATTCTCCCATCTTTTTACAGCTCCTGAAGAAAGGGTTTGCAAAGAAGCGACAGACAAGAATAACAGACCACAAATGTCAGAGATCTAGCCTGAAAACCTCCTGTTTCCCAGAAAGAGGATAGGGCTGGCAGTGTGGTGACCTTGCAACTTCACTAAACAGCACCTTGAGAGTGTGTCCTCTGAATTTCCTTCCATCAGTAAGGAAATAGCAGAAGTTATACTGAGAAAGCTGATTTACTTGTATCCTGTTTCAGGCAGTAACAACTGTTGTGACAACTTTCATCTTGCCAAATACATAAGGAACAGAATCTAGAGAGCTTTTGGTCTCAGTGGAACCTGTGTGTTTAATTTGCATCTGTGAACTTCAAAACAAATCCCAACCATTTTGTTCAGAAAATAATGAGGTTCCCCAGCAGAAGGGAAATTTCCAAATGTGGGGACTATGGGCTTCCAAACTGCATTTAAGGAGTGTCACTGCAGCTGATTGAGGCAGGCAGAAGGATGGGCAGAGGCCTGCTGAGCATATCAGCAAGCTGTTTAGCTCTGCCAGAATGGGCTTTCATGTCTCTGATACTACCCCTCATTCAAAGGGATGGAAAATGGCCTTTCAGCTGTTGGAGGTGGTGGGAATCTTGTGGGGAAATGTGTCATTTGCTTGCTCAGCTGTTATGCTCCACGCTAGGTACTTCTATGAGCTACTGCCAGAGCAGCACTCAGGATTGGATGGGTATTTGCTGTATCTCAACCACCATTCATAGTTTCTGAGCTCATCAGGGACTGGTTTGACTGCAATATGGGAAATCCGTTCAACTCCATGCTTTCACACACTACATGGACTATTCTCCACCGCAGGAGACTTTCCTCTGGCTTTCCCCATGGCATGCACAATTTTCAGTTCTGCACTGTGAAGGCGCTTCAGAACCTGAGACATGGCCTTTGCTGCCTCCCTGTGGGTGACAATTTGATCACAGGACATGGGGCTGGCAGGGCATCCTGCCTGCCGGGACCTGCACCCAGCCTCACCACGGCTGGAGGCCCAGAGCACCCAACTGTTCTGGGACCCTCTCCCACTGGTGCCCGGGGAGATCTCTGCCAGGCCATGCACAGCATGGGCTTCAAAACTAACCAGACCTTGATGGGTCTTTCCTACTGCTGGACAGGCTCTGGAAGATGCTTGACTGACTGGCTCTTGGGATGTCTCAGACCCTCCTACAGCTTTACGCCATCTAGCAGCAGCCCTGCATAGCCTGCTCACATCTCAGTTTAGCCTGTGATTTCCCCAGGCATTAGGGGAGATGGATAAGAGGGGCTCCTGAGTCCCCACCACAGCTCCCACATGCAAAGGCTCCTAGCACACTTCCTTTGAGAATGAACAACAAAATCACTCTGCAGTCATATTTAAAACCACAACATTAGGAGGGTACTTCAAGATTTCAAAATGTATTTCGTAAGTAGTATTTTTTAAGATCTAGAAATCTTGCCCCAGATGTACTCTTTTTTAAAAATAGTGATTTCAATTAATTTTGTTTTGAAATGATTACCATATTAAACATTTCTAAGTATGGAGAAAACATGCAGGCTTTTTCCCTAGAATATGCCAGCTACCTGCACTGATGAGCGGGAAGCCCGGGCCTTGTTCAGCGTTCTCCGTCGCTCCCAGCGGTGGATGGAGTCCTGAACCTCCACACTCAGCTGCCGTGTGACAGTGATTTTGTCATAGTTCTTGATATGTTCCAGGACCCCATAGGTGGTGGTTAAATAATAGGAGCCTGCAAAAGTTGAAAGTCTTGTATGAACATCACACCTCCACGGGCCATTCAGTCCCACTCCCACCCTGCCTGCTGATGCCCACACAGGGGCAGCTGTCTGACCCTTGCGCTGCCTGTGCCTTGCTGGAGGGAGTGCAGGGGTCACTGGCATTAACCAAATGAAGGACACCTAGTGACCAGTGCCCTCCAGCCCCTCCTGGATACTGCTCCAAATCAGTATTGCTGCCCAGACTGCTGAGCTGCAGATGTCCTGCAAGGGAACACAGGCTGAAAGGGATACAAAAGCTGCTTTCACAAACAAGCCCAAGCCACGGATGTTTATTCTTTGGGCCATGGCCATCTTTTTGTTGTGTTTGACAGGGCCCATGCATCAGGTCTGTAACTTGGGCTCCTGAGCAGTCCCCACAATGCAGGGAAATAGAGACAACCGTAGAGTACTGCAGGAGAAGCACAAGGCCCCGATCCAGCCCCCAATTCCAGCTACACTGCTGGAATGTTTGGACCCTGGGTCTCCTGTGGGCTCAACACTGTCTCAGACCTGCAGGAACAAGTCACCCTCTGTTCCCTCCATTCTCTATTGACTACACAGGCAGCCCAGGTATTCACCTGTAATTCCTGGACTGTTCAGAGTTGCGGGATAAATCTTGGTAAAGCAGAGAAGCAGGATAAAGTGACAAAAGCCCTTTTCCCTCAGAACCCGCCCCCCCCCCCCCCCCCCCCCCCCCCCCCGGCTGATGCGGCATTGCTTGCAGAGGGAAATAAATAACCAGCTGCAGCCACAGGGTGGCAGCTGGGCCATGATAAAAGCCGGCCTCATGCACAGAGGTGCAGCTGAGCCCTGAGAAGGACGGAGATGCTGCTCTGGCAGCAGGGCAGCCCCGAGGCAGGCAGGATGAAGGGCTCGTTTGCCAGCTCCGCCCTCAGCCGGGAAGCGGGGGCTCGGGCTGGGGCTTGGGCCGAGTCAGGCCGCGGAGCAGCCGAGCAGCAGCGCAGGGTCTCGGGGCGGGGGAACGTCCCCGATCCGGCCCCGCAACCCGGTGCCTGGCAAACGGGGACAGCTCACGGCTGCCCGGCGGTCCCTGCCTCCTTCGACGGAGCTTCACACCAATTGCAGTGCCTCTAGATGGCCCTCGCACACCACCCAACCCTCGCTGGCTCCTCAGGCGCTGCTGAGCCCACGGTCAGCGTGGCTGGCTGCCTCAGGGAGGGAAAGGTAGCATTTGATTTAAGAGTAGTATTTTTAGAGCACCATTAAAGTTTGGTGTAGGAGAGACCAAGACACTGCCATTTGATTTCCTGTACTCTGGTGGATCGATGAGGAGTGTCCTACAGTTATGACGGTGTGTGCACAAAACACTCTCAATTTTCTTTACTGTCTCCCACAAAGAGTTGCTGAGAATAGACTAAGAAGCCTAAAAGTGCCAATTTTCTCCTCTTAAATATAGTTGCTACCCTCCTTTGCCTGTCATTCAATATTTCTCCTCTTCTGGCTGAGTCAGAGGTAGCTGTGATGGGACCTGCGATGGGGTGTATCCCTTCCCTCAGAATCCAGGAAGGAAGATCTCTGGGTCCCCCACAACACGAATTCATTACAACTTTTTAAAGAATTAGGTGTTTGCCCACTTCCAATTTTTTTTCCATCCAGTTGTTCCCTATAATCTGTCCTTGTCTTTGCCCCGGCAGTCAGCATCACCATTGCTATTAAATAAATTCAAAGTATATTTTTCACTTGCATGCAAAATTTAAGTGATTTTGTATATTGACCTATGCAATTACACAGTTTTCTCACTTCAGCTTTGCTTTTTTCCCTTTAATTTCTGTACCTGAATCAACTTTTGCTATTCAACTTTCAAAGGCCTTACTCAAGTTAACTTTTGCCAGTTCTACACTTTGTGATCTCAGAGCTGTCTTCACTGAGATGTTCTTTTTTTCCCCATTTCTCATATCTGCAGTTACTCCCAGTGTCCTTTCTGATGTGATTATTCAGTTTGACCTGGAACTCCCTCACAAAATTTTCCCTTTTGAATGGAGTACCCATTTCACACATTTTTTGCATCTTTGATCTAAGAGAACTTCCAGCCAGCTTTGCTTTTGATACCCTGAGCTCCCCAACCCAGATTACTTCAGTAACCAGCCTGGTAGTATGCCACTTTGAGGTGAAGAACCTGTGTGCAGTGTAGTCACCCAAAGCAGCTTGGTTGCATCCACAAAATGCTGTGCTTCAGCTAACATTTTCTGCTAAAAGTTCTTCTCAGCAGAAAAACTAATCTGTGCAGAAACACTTTACTAATGTACTGTATTGCTACTAATCATTCTATTAGTACTTCTGTTCCGCTCTGCACTGTGCTGGGATGGCATGCTTAGTTTCAGACTTACATCCCTGTTTAATATAAGTAAAATTAGTCTACTGTTGTTCATCCAGGACTCCTTTCTAGAACCTCAGTACTTACTCAAGCAAAGTCTAAAATAGACCCCATTTTATTTGTTTAGTGACTACTTGGTGATAAATTATCTGTGTTCCTAATTCAGAGTGTGTAATTGGTAATTGTCACTTGGGAAGCATGTGCTTTCCAAGCTATATTTAAGAAACTAGAGGCCCACAGTTCCCTGGGGTATTTACCTCTCTAATAACAGAGGTCTTTAGCCACTTCCAAACTCAATATTCCTCTCTAACCTAACTTTATTTTCTCTGTCTCTCTATAATGCTCAGTCAGAGAACATTGTCAGGGTTCGCTCAAATTTAAGAGTAGAGTGACCATGAGAATGATGTATGGCCTCAGGCATACAATGCAGTTTAAGAAATGTGCTCTTTTCTCATTGGAATAAATAAAAGTATCTGCACAATTGTTTGCAGCAGCTGTTTAATTTTAGCAAAGACCTTCCAGCTCTTCAGTCTTAGGGCCAAGGAACACAAGATATCTCAGTTTAGTTTGCTAATCTAGCACCTCAGTTATCATTTATGATGAGTCCCTGCCTTTCTAGCTTGTTTCTTAAGGCACTGCACTGCTAAAAGGAGTTAAAGTGTTTGGCAATAATTTTAGAGCTTCAGATTTGAAAAGATTGGCCAAAGCATTATCCACAAAATCTAGCCAGAGGCCTGCTGCCCCACTTTCATAAACACTGAAATGAGACAAATAATGACTTCCAAAGTGAATATCCCATGAGCAAACACTGTGCTCTTACCTTCTCCCAGCTGCAGAGCAGGGTCCATGAGCTCCATCATATACTCCACATTCAGAAGGACTTCAGTCAAGTTGCTGCGGGCCAACACGTACATGAGCACAGGGAGGAAGTCATCTGCACCATAGGGCTTCCCTGAGCAAACACAAACACAGAGTGGTCCCAATAACACCACAAAACCATGTTCCCACGCAACAGTGTCAAATTCTCAAACAAATTCTCAAACTTTGTAGACCTTAGCTTATATTATCTGAAGAGTTAAAGCTCAAAAGCAAAGAAAAAATGCTGAAAACAGAAAGTTAGATAACTTAAAAAGTAGACTTGCTTCAAGCCCAAAATAGGATCTTATAAAGTAACTGGAGAAATACAAAATTAACTTCATTTATCACAGGCAAGTGGCAATTTTTGAAGAGTGCAAAGGCTTCCAGCTTGTCCCTCATATTTGATACTGACATCAAGACTGCAGTTCAGGTTGGCAGTATTAGTAGGGAAGTTGTCTACGTGCATTAGGAGTATTTATTCTCTTAGGCTTACTCTATGTATGGGACCAAAAACCAGAGAATAGAATTTATGACAGTGGTTTTAGGACTGAGGACTTCTGAGTCAATGTCCCTTCGGAAGGCAAAACATCACAGTACATATTCCTAATTAAAACAGTCTCCCAAGAGCTATGATCTAAGAGGAATTATCTTTCTAACTATGGTGTCTAGCAAAGAAAACAGAAAAATTTTCACATTGGACTTAAACCTAGTTTTGAAATTGGTGTGCAGCAGCTGCTCAATATTTCCTGTGCTTAAAGCATTCATATCAACTGAGTTAACAAAGTGAGCTAATATGCAATCTGTAGGAGCTCTTTGGGATCTCTGAGGACAAAAAAATGCATGCTAACGGTCATCATTACAAATAATTACTACTTAAAATAGAATCCAGACTGAAGCTTCCCTGCATAAACCACAAAGAACACAAGGATAACTTTTCTTATTTGAAAGATGCTTTCACTTTCCACCAACATGTCATAAATTCATCATGGAAAACCCACAATAGCAAGTTCCTTACCAGACCTATCTTCCCAACATTCAGAGTTGATCATTCCTCTTAACCTAATCTGCTTTCATTCTGAATGTTTTTCCTCAAACTGTGGGGAGTTTTTTTCTCACCTGTGCACTTGGATATGTTGATTTCATGGGCTATGTGTGTCTCACTTGAGAACTGCTTGTCTCACCTCAAGGAATCAAAACTACCCTTGATGCAGCTTTGGTGGAATTATGGTCTAGCCATTTTTGGCCCATAGCACACACGCTCTTCCATGGTAGGGCATACATTCCTACTTCTCAAATGTTCCCACTGACTTATTTCAAATATTTGCCATGAGTCAGATTTCTTTTTTTGTCATTCATAGCTGACGCAGATTCTCCACTGGCAAAGAAAGATATTCTTCTGAAGCCTCAAATAAACATGAGCTTAGCCCCTGATTAAAAAAGAAAAAAAGTGTGGCTTTGAAATAAACCCAGTAATACATCTAGTGAACAGAGAGTTTATCCAGTTAAAACAAAGTGTTAGAGAATGAGAGATCATCAGGGCTGTAATTCAGCCTGTTTCTAACAGAGCCCACACACGCCACAGCATAGACAATTTATTTAATGAAAGCTGGATTAACGCTTTCAATTCTGATTGCTTTGTTATGGCTGCCTTTAGTTAAAAGACGTGGCCTTAGGTCTTCAACAGAACTATAAATGGACTTAATTGTTCCATTAACATCTGGATGGGCATTTTTTGTCTGTTGTTCCTTTGGCTTGTGTCTCTGTGAAAGCTTTAGCTCTGCGAAGGGTCCAATTCATTACTGTCATATACATTACCTTAATACAAGCAGCTTAGTATTACAGCTGTTTAATATTTTCCAGGAAAATAAGATGACAAAACCGGGACATGAAAATGCAACAGAAAAACTTCACAGCAAAAAGCCCTATTCTCATTTTGCTCCAAGTTCACCAGAGGCCAACAGAGTTAGTTCTGTATAAAACTAGTATAAAGGAATACAAAACACCAAAGATCTGTTAGGCTCATTTTTCCCTTCATTAAAAACTTCTTCTTTATGATCTATTAGTTACTGACCAGTGGCATGGATAGAATGATTCTAGTTTCCTGAAGGCCAAGGGATTTTCAGTGCAACACCAAAAGCAGAATTTCCCCTACTACTTCTCTTTCATGACTAATTCATACCGTGTCTGATAGGGCATCCAAGATAGTTGCTACTTCACAATGTAAATTCTCTGGAGCAAAAAACCCAGGGGTGTTTGTTGGTTGGTTGGTTGGTTGGTTGGTTGGTCAGTGTTTTTTTACATGTCACCAAAATAGATCATGAACAGAGAACAGATTGACCAACTAATGCAGAGTGGAAATGGCAGCTTGGAACTAAACAATTCCATGTCCCCATTCATCAACTTCTGGTGTCAACAGAAGTGAAATTTAGAGGACAGTTCTCAAGAATGCCTAGAGAATCTGTTTCTTTTTTGTTGTCTGAGAAGTGGTTGTACGTACAATCAGGCATGGCATCAATTATTTTTCATGCTATCTCATTTCTATAAGCTGATTTAGCTGCTCTGCCCTCCAGTAGTTGGTATAAACTTTTCTCAGCTTTAATACTTCACAGAAATATTGTTGGACTCCCAGCTGTTTATATGCCTTAAATATGAAAATCTGATATACAGTTTCTTTTTGAGTAATAAATGCTGAGCAGGGATGTCTGACTGAAATAATTGAAAGAACACATGTTCCATATGCTATATGCTCACAACCTGCATAAATTACTAGACACCACTTTAATCCACTTGTGGTTATATGATACCCAATTTTAAATACAGACATCCATAGCAAAAGCTGAAGTCAGCAGGAGCAGAATGTGTCAACAAGAGAAAAGCAAAACTAATCACCAATCATCTATCTCTGACTCCATGTGTTGCCACAAACCTCCAGTGTGGCCAAGGGCAGGTCAGGCATGGTACATTGCACCTTGTAGGCATTGCAATAGCATCTCTTCACTGGCTGCACATGGAGCCAAGGAAAAGTGCCTGAGAGGGCATGACTCTGAATCTCGCCTGTTCTTCTGGCTCCTGCAGGAACAGGGACTAGCTTCAGCATGTACAGCCATCAGTCCAAGCACAGCCCTGAGGTGCTCTGTATCTCAGTCCATCCATGGGGATAACAGATGCTGTCAGAAACTCAAATATGACCAGAAGCAGGAGTCTACAAAGATAGATGAAATAATGCCTGTGAACCTAGATACCTGAGAGGTTGCTTCAGCATTGTATAACCCATGTGCCTCCTGTGCCATGAAAGGCACCAGGGCACAAACCAGTGTCCCTCTGGGAGCTGCAGCAAGGCTCTGCAGGCTCTCTGCAGGCTACTGCCTCCACAGCTCTACTTTCAAGCTGGGCCTGAGCCAAATTCCTAGACCTATGTGGCTTGCTCCATCTGTGGTCTCTCACAGAGGGGTATTTTTGCAGCTGACAGAGTTAAATCTAGCTCTGACCCTGCCACTGCTCTCAGTGCCTATTCAAGGTGGTGGTGTCCTACTCCAGATATTACTTGCCTGCTTTATTTCCCCTTCTTCCCTGCAGGGTCAGGAAACATTTATTTCATAAATATCTCTAAGAAGCTTAAAATAAGCCTTCTCTTCTGCCACAAACTCATCCTATTATGTTTATAGCAAAGCAAATACAACGTCAGCTCCTGGCTGGGATGCGGCACTTGAATAGATGAGTATTAATTAAATACATGATTTAAAGCAACTGGAATTCTGCCCAAGCCTCCATAAAGAAATTACAGCCTATTTTAACACATTCATGCATTCCTTTTCTTTCTGTATATTGCTGTATTCTGAAAACCAGCAGACAGGGGTGATGCCCTGCACCTTGCTCTAATATTTTACAAACACTAGCTTGATGTCTAGAAGCAGATCTCCATGAAATATGAATTTTAGCCTCAGTTTGTAGCTGGGAAACCTGAGGTGCAGAAAGGTTAACTGGAATTTGTTCAAGATCATAAGAAAAGATTGTGACTTTCCTTCCACACACTAGCATATTGCTATCTCTTGTCTATCCCATACTACTTTCAGCAAGGTTTAATTTGTGATATAGTGAATTAGGCGAGTTAATAGATGCAGACAGCATGAATCCACTTCAAAAATGTATGGTTTAGAGATCAGAGGAATTTGTTCCCCATGAAAAATTTGAACTGGCTCTTTGATTCAAATGTAGAAATTGTGCTAGACGGCAGAAAACCCAAAATCTCTAGTCCATCAATCTTCATTTAAAGTAACTTAAATACAAATATCCTCTTCCAAAAGATATCAAAGTAAACCTGTTATGTATAGCTTTATTTTCCTTCTCAGAAGTGATATATGATAATAGGCAGTGTAATGGGATTGCTCTGACAGCTTTAGGAGCTTCTAACACGGGTTCTACATTGGCTGCTGAAGGATTGGAGTTCAGTTTCCTTTCCACAAGCTCAGCTATCCCACTGAAGACACATGGCTTTGCTTTCGTCATCTGCAGAGACTTATAGGAGCGCATCAGGGCAGCTAATATCTGGCTGCTCAGCTCTGTAGGGGGACAAACTTCATTCTAAAAGCTAAGAGAAATATTCCAATGGAATATATGTCCTACCTTATCGTCCTTTACCAAAAGCAGACTAAGCACATTAGCCATGTAAAACTACGCAATAGAAATTATTAAATCAGATGTTTCTGTCACCTAGCCAATTCCATCACTAGTACAAACTATAGTATTGAACTATATACTCCAGCTGCCTGTGCAGTTCAAAGATAGCCCAAAAATGAAGCTTCATTGTCTTAGGTAGTTCACAAGTTAGAAATGGTGCAGGAAGAAAATTGTACCCCCATTCTTCTTGAATCTCCTTTGAAAGCAGGCTGCCCATCTTTCAAACTTCCAACCTGAAGTTAGAGCTTTTCCATCCCTGATCTTCCTCACTTATGGTCTGACCAAATTTGACCTGTTTGTCTCACAGTTTTTCTTCATAAACCAATGCCTATTGCTGCTTTTTTTCCCCATCAGTTCTCCTCCACAGTGGCAGTTCCCAGGCAGCACAAGGCTGGGTGACCCAGGCACACCACTGCCAGTACACACCACACGTATTGCAGATTTGCACAGTTTCTCATTCTACAGGTGTCACTTGTGTTTTTGATGAAAAGCAAAGGTTCTCATTCTACTCATTTTACACAACATACCTTTAATCTTTTGTCAGAGTAAAGGTATTTCTGAAAGATACATAATAAGGGGTTTTTTTCTACATAACATTACGATGTTTATACATAAATTAGCTATGTGCCCAGCTATTCCTGTGCATGTTGCAGCATGCCTTCCAAGTGTAAGAGCTTCTTGATTCCTGCCTCTTACTTTTTCTAGTGCCAAAAAAATATGCCAGCCATTTTTTGGGGGGTGGGTTTCCAAGCTCTTATTTTTTCCTATTTTTTTAAATGCATTTTATTCTTACTAACTATTCCTAGTGTTTTTAGCAGGCAGGTTACATATTTTCAGATTGTAGGTTTTATTTTTGGAGGCATATGTTTCTGTTATTTAAGTTTGCATAGAAGTTGGAAAAGCTCAGTGAGACACCTCAATACTATCATAATTGTGCCTTTGGTGAGGATTTACTTACTAATATCTCTGCCTACACAGTCCATATGAGCATCTGAACCAGTGGCCCTTAATTTCTTTTATAGCCAGTAATGAATTAATCAATATTATCACTGGAGTTTGCCTTGAGTCATCTCGCCCTGAAGCAGAAACCTATATGTAGCCAGATGAATCACCTGGATTCCATGGACTGACTCCACAATGTGATGAGAAGCTGGGCACGAGACCCCTCTGTGGCCACCTACAGCAAGATGTAGCCGGAGATCAGACCTACTTCAGCTCTGTCATGGAGCTGTACTCAGTTTCTCTTGAGAGAAAGGTGTATGACAAAGACTGTGAACTTGCCTTCCTAATTCCTCGCAATCAATCAGATCCACAAGCTGATTGCCTTCAGCTTGAGGAAAAAATGCTAGTTTAAACCAGTTGAGGATCTGACCCATTCAGTTCTTAGTCTTAAGTATCAGGGATTTCAACCACAGCCAATTTATCAGGCAGATTTTGTCGTGTAGTATGAATTGTAATCAAACCAAAGGTGATCTTTCTTCAAATGTCGATATACCTGGAGTCAATCAAGGTAGACTTCAAAGTTTAATGATACTTTCAGCAGTGCAAAGATGGGCACTGCCACAGGTACAGATGTTCCTAAATAAGCCTATCCTTACTTTTAAAGCAAACTTGGTACCTCTTGGGACATCCTGGCCAAACCTGGACTGCTGTACGTGGGTCTCAAAATGTTAAAAACCTTGTATTTTCATATGTGTCTGAAAAAAAAGCTGCTTGATTAGGTGGTGTTTGCACTTTGCTTTGAGATAAGAAGCTATATTCTTAGGTCAGCTCATCCTATGGTCAGCCTAAAGTGAATAAAGACCTGGCCTGAGCTGACAAATTGCAAATTAAGCCAGACACCATAAGTCGTTTCCACATTATTGAACAGGTAATTTTTCTGACAGAGGTAGACTGATTTTGGTCCTGCAGCAGAGGGAATGATTAGTTTTGTATTCCATCTGCTCTGATCTTGGAAGAGGAGGGAACTTTCTAGTTCAGCAGTGAGGAAAAGGAGCTAAAAGGAGAAGAAGCTATTGCACAGGAAGCTGAGCATGGCCACTGCTCTTCCTGTGTGAAGAACACTGCTCTGCCTCATGGCTGGCTGAAAGTAAAAGGGGCCCTGTACTGTTGCTCTTGAGATGGGCAGAGAGCAGGAGGAGAATTCCTACCTGCTGAAATCTGCTCTGGGTAGCCCCACAGCATGTTCTTTTGTATGCCACCAGCTGGAATTTCCTGTCAGAAAAGTATTTCAGGTTGCTGAGTGAGGATTTGTCTTTGCCGGTGGAAAATGACAACGATTTGGGATCAGTTCATTCTGTGAAAGAGGTTTCACACATTTCACTTCTAAGTGGGTCTATAGTGCATTTCACTCAATTTCTCTCCAAGGCCACTGTGTTTCAGGAGTTAGATATAGCATTCTTCTCCCCTTAACCTCTTTTTCTGGTCTGAATTAATTGGGGTACATTTCCATAATTCCAGGCCAGTTTTCTTCTGGCCAAGCCCTGATAAGCATCACTGATCATGTGTAAGGGAGAGGGAACTGGATGTAAGGGAGAGGGAACTGGATGCACAGGGGTGAAATCAGCTTCCAACCTACACCCTACTGGCAGTAGTACTCAGGATGAGAAAACAGCTGAGCTGGCCGAAATGCACTGCTTTGGTTAGTGTAGCAAACCACAATGAAACCATCTGGTTTCATTAATGTCAATATTTTAAACATGTAGGGGTTTTTGAATTATTTCCCTGACCCCTCATTTCTGTTACATAAAATGACACAACAGTATTTCCTTCAACAGAGAAACTCCAGCCCTGAGCTAGCTAAGGTGTCATGTATACATAAGATACCACCAGCATCAGAAGACCGTGTGGGTTTTAATGAGGCTTGCAAGTCCTTGATCTAAACCAAATTTATTCTCAAACTTCACACAACAGTTTTAACAAATTTACAGCAAATTCCCCTACTTATTTCCAAGTCTTCTCATAATACCTGAAGACAGTGAGAGGTCCTTTCCACCCTGCAGCTAAGCAAGAAACCACCCTGGGGTGGTTTCTTGCTCTGCTGTTAATGTGTCTAGACGGGTTGCTGAAACTTGCTGCTTACTCTCCAAGAGATCACCTTGAGGTGAGGTTCAGCAGGGATGTAACCATCCCTGTATGAGTGTTCCAAGGCTGTTGCCAGTACGAAATAAAGCAGAACAGCTAAAAGCACCTTTGGTGACTGTGAATTCTTGAACAACTGCAGGTTATTGCAAATTAATACCGGGCTTCTCTCCAAATTCAGGCATGGCTGGCCATCAGCTCACAGTATACAAAAAAAGCTCTTAAACTGACAAGGCAGATTGCTGGAGGAAGGGAGTTGGTGGTCTATCTGCAAAGATGCATCCTGTCTGCAGGCCAAGGGTTTAATTTCTGCATTAGCAGTTGGCCTGAGGCCCATGTTGTTTTTATATTCAGAGCATATACTGCCTCACATTGAAGAAGTGGCTTTTAGAATTTACTGAAGCATCAGGAATTAGTAACAAACTACTAGCATTCTGCATCTCCTCCTCAGTTTAGGCAAAACTTTGTAAAGGCCAAATCAAGAGTCTTTTCCCAAAGACCCATTCCTAGAATTTACCATTACTCTGCTACGAGTTGGGACAGAGCCCTGAGGATATTTGAAGAAGACCTGAGCAAAAAGGACCTTATCCATAAAACACATACTTACAGGTAACTAGTTTTTGGAGTTACAGAGCTTAAAGTTAACCAGGTAATATCTTATACCTGCTATTAGTGCAGAGAACTTCACAGTCACTAACCATTCCATTCTGAACACAGCCTGTGGATAGCTGATACCAAACACATCAACCATCACCACTACCTCAAATGTCAATATTGCCATGCCAGCTGTATCATAAACCCTATTCCTCTGATACATGGAGAAGGACCCATGGTGGATACCATTGCAGTAGGAGTGCTGTACCTGGGTTTCCCTGAGCCATGGAGTCATAGATGAGTTTGCAGGTCTTCAGCAAGATGGCAATTTTCTTTTCTGGAGAGTAGGTCTTATGCATGGTTGTGAACTTGTGAAGGATCTTTTCCAGCACAGCAGTTTCAGGCACACTGGTTGTGACGCCCAGGTCAGTGGTAGTTGTGTTTTGTATCACAAGTTGGTTCTCTTTCAACTGCTGTAAAGATCCATCTTTGTTGTGTATTTCTTTTAAGGAAGAATTAATGGCTTCCTTTAAAGGTTTCAGGACACATTTGTACAGAGCTGTCTCAGCATTCACTTCTGCATAGAGAAGGGAGAACACAAAATCACATAATAAATAAGCAATACAGCAGTACAGGTGCAAGTAGAAGTCCTAAGGAAGCATGTGGTTGGTTATTCAAGCACTACTACATAGCTCTGAGAAGGGAACAGAAATTAGATCCCAGAAAGTAAACATTTAATTACCAACACTATCCAGAAGTCCTAGATGGGCTTGAGATGAACATCAGTGTGTGGTCTCTGTCACTGGAGCTGTAGGAGACCTCCTGCTACCAGCAGTCCCTGCTCTCTTTGCCTGACTCCTGGCTGACCAGCATGGCATTGTCAGGCAGGAGGAAAGCCAGCTCTGGGAAGAGAAGAGGAACCTCACCTAACTGTGATTTTTTTTCACAGCCCTGCCCTTACAGATGGCCAGATGTGATTAATCTCATGTCCCTTCTGACCTCTCCTTCTGACTTGTTTGAGATATTCACTTTGGGATGAAATTAAATGCATCCTCAAAGCACCGCTTTCTTCTCAGTGACTGAAAAGCAGCTGCAGCCACCAGCTCAAAGACAGACACCAATATCTGGTCAGAAGTTTCTTACCCTTACTGCTCAAGGGACTCCAAATGACTAATCCTGTAAGACACCTCTTCCACCACCTGTGGAGGAGGAAATAGTATGTGTGGGTTGAGCATTTGCTTAATATTTGTTAGGAGATTAAAGGAAGCATAAGACACTGCAAGGAAGTCTGTTGTCTGACTCTTAGAAACCAGAGGCAGAACTAGAGGGACTGCAAGAGATCCTCTTTTTGCACTGAGGCAAAAAGGTCATTGGCAAAAGAGTTCATCTGTTCAGGCAGTGAGGAATGAACCAGAGGGCAGTAATACTTACGTATAAAAAATGCAACTATTTTAAAGAATCCAGAGGACCAATCAGCCTGAAGCAGAGCAAATTCAAGTGGTAAATCTTCCAGTGAGAATCCCTGTCCCCCACAGAAGACAGTCCTGTCAAGGCTGACTGGGCCACATCATCCTGTTAAGGAACTGTCGGTGAACAGGGCTAGGTACAACCAGAGTACAACCTAGACCAACAGGTCTGTGAGAAAATGGTGGGATACTTGGACACATGTAGCTCTACCAAGCATAATAAGGACACTTCTTTCTTCCTCCTTTCCACTTCCACTAATCAAGATTCAAGACAGACTTTTCTGTGTTGTCCCCACCCTCCCTACCTTGAAGAAAGAGGTTACTGGGACAAAGATCGACGGTGTTACACAAGGTGCATGGGAAGTGAAACTGTGGGTTCCCTCTCCTAGTTATGGCAGGGGCTGGCAGCAGTTCTGTTCTGCTGGGGAGTCTGCAGGATCATATAAAGCATTTGCTGAGGGAGAAGGAAATCAGCTGAGCCCACTGAGACTGACAGTGGACTGCCTTTTACTTCTGGCCCACCACTAAGTTGAGTCACACCTAATACTGGAATTGCAGTTGCACGAACCTGGTCACTCTTGTGGTTCACTCCATATTCTGGGTCTTCCAGCTCCCAGCTTGTTTTAAGCTGACTTAGGGATCCATAAATAGCTCTGCATTGGTTCTCCGGTCCTCAAGAAACAGTTTTAAGCTTTCAAAGGAGCATGTGTGTGCATGCATGCACGCTTTTTCTGGCTGTACACCTTTAACTACAATAAAAAGTCCTACAGCTCTTTTTATATTCCCTCATGGATGTACATTAACAGACTAATCCAATCCTTAGTAAGGAGAGAAGGAGCACGTTATTCCCATACAGAATATGAATGAGAAGCAATGAAACACCTGTAAACAGTTACAAATAATATTTTTACTCCCCAAAGGCAAATTATGTCTGTGGCAAAGAGGTGAACACTTCATTTTGGAGCTGGCTGTAGTCTTGCAACAGCTTGCAGTTTTGCAGCCCTTCTGCACCTCTGAGATCTGAGAAGCACAAAGTGGAATCAAGTGATTCCTCCAACCTGCCACTAAAAATCATCATAGTCTTGTCCCTCCCCATGAGACAGTGATTGACCCCTTAACTGTCTGCCACATGCAGGGAGTTCTCCATCCTTGTAGCAGAGCAGTGGATGTGGAAGGCCATGGGAATGCAGCTGTGGAGGGGAAGGTTGGCCTTTTTTGTGTTTCCAGTGAATTCAGCTCTGTGTGTGCATACCTATGTGTATACATACATACACCCATATATACATATACATACGTGTATATCTCTCATACACACAAACACACGTCTCTTCTGCTTAAACTCTTCCCTTTAAAGCATTCATAAAGGTATTTTCCCCGTCATTGGTCCCCAGGTTTTAGAGCTGTTCCTCTAGGTGCTGGCAACCACAGAGAAGATTTCAATTCATGCCTCTCTGGTTTTAGGAGGTGGTTTGTAAGTCTTTAAAGAGCTTGTGTCTGCATAATTCTGTCTTCCTCCTCACCTTCCCAAACCATGCCCAGGGATAAATAAACCACAGTTACCTACCTAACTGTTCCTCGGTGTAGGAGGCTGGGTCTATCAGAGATTTCAACTCGGTGCTCTGCACTAAGTAACTCTTCAGCTGCGTCATCATCAGCCGGATTTCTTGTAGCATCTCTGTGCTGGAGCTCTGTTTTGCCATCATCTCTAAACTGTACACTCTGTAGTCCCGCACCAGGTTGCCAAAATATGAATCCTTGTCCTGTGCCAGCTCCACTATCTTCTTCTGCAGCTTCCTGTCACTGGACAAAAAGACTGTGAAGACATTGGACAGGTTCGCCAAGGACAACCTATTTTTGGCCTTGGCCAAGATCACGGAGCGTGTCTTTTTACCAGATGAACTACTCAGCATCTCCAGGTCATCCTCTGTACTGCTGGTGGAGTAAGAGTCCGGCTCAGATGTTGATGCCTGAGCTGTGGTGCTGCCTCCCAGGTCCTCCAGGGACAAGTGTGAACCTTCCAGTTCAGCTGAGCTGACAGCTTTCTGGCCATGTCCTGCTTCAGTCTTGGTGTGTGTGCAAGTGGCACCACCCACCACTGTAGCTGGGCTGCCCTTGCACACAGCCTGCCCTGTGGCCACAGCCATCTCTCCCACTGTTCTTTGCTTCGGCTGGCAGGACGTGGGGTTCCTTGGTACCTGGGAAACCCTCTTCCTTCTCGGTGGTGGGATAGGAGGTGTCTTTCCTTTCTCAATGGCACTGCTTTTTATCTTAGGCATGTCCTCCTTCTTCTCTGCAGGTTCGGGCTTTGTCTCCTGAAATTGTGATACAGCCCTTTTGGGAATCTCCCCAGGCATTTCTACAGCCTTTTTGCACAGCAACATTTTATCTCTGCTCTCTGTACTTGTATCTTGGTTTTCTTCTGTCCCTTCCCCTTTCAGCATTTCACAACTTTCAGGGTTACCCACACAGCTCTCCTCCGAGGTCCTCTCACTCAGCCGCCTCCGCGGGGGAACAGAGGGCTGCGAGCCCTTCTTGGAGCTCACTGCCAAGGGTTCATTGGCCAGGCAGCTCCGCTTCCTTTCTTTATCGTCACCGCCCTCAATTTTCATTTCCTCGATGCTCTTCCCTAGTGGCTTAATAAGTAGATGGTCTTCTTCACAGGCAGTCATGGGGTCCTGTGGGAGATTCTGGGATGATTTCTGAACGAGAGCGTGAGAAGGTGGAGGTGGAGGGGGCCGTCGAGGAGACCTCCTTTCAGTAAGCACGGTGGGATGGGAAAGATCAAGGCTCCCAGAGTCGCCTTTAGGAGAAGGTGCATCTGGAGGACAAGGACTATTGCACTCTTCTATAAAAATAGGATTCACGAACCACAGCCTGTCATTTCCTATTGACAGCTCAATTTCACATGAGCAGTGGTTTGTGCTACTTGCAAAACACTGGGTAGATCTTAAACTGAGTGCCTGGGTAGTGCTGAAGGCAGAGTCTGTTGCAGAGTGGGATAAGTCCTGTCTTCTTCTGTGGTTTAAGTAGGAATCCCAGAAATCTGTCAAAAATAAAAGACAAAAAGAAAAATGAAAAAAATTATCTGAGACAATTTTAGCTTCTAATGATATGTAGAAAATCTACTTATTGTTAAAAGAAATGGTACACAAATTTCAATGTCAAACTTTCAAACCTCTGCACAAAACAGTGTGAAGAAAGGGTCGTCTGTTTTATGCATGTGAAATTCATCAAGCCAGGGAATGACCTCAGAGGCTTCACCAGCATTCTTTCCCCTGTCAATTTTAGGACACTTACCTAGTGAAAGTTGACAATGCCGTTCAGGATTTTCAGTACGAGCAGGAAGGTACAAGTAACAAATACAAATGATTTTGAAAAGGGATCTATGCTTGTTCAGTCATCACTGCCCTCCAAATGCAAATAGCTGGGGATACCTGAGGTGATGATGTGAACACCCTAGGCAAGTTGAGTCTCCCTCTTGCTCACAACAGTATGGTGTAGATCTGAGGCAGACAGCCTGGATCCAACATGCACCAAGAGATAACAGATGAAGATGACTCTACTATGCAGCAAATTCATGTGGCAGTCTGTTCTACGCAGAGGTCTGATCCTGCCTTGCAATATAATCAGTTCAGAAACACATCATTTTAAACACCTTCCCCAGATTAGTATTACCATTAAAGTCTATAGCTCTGGATGACTGTTATCTATGCCATGGCCACTCTGCCTTGCACCTTGCCTTGAGACTGTCTGCCTGCAGGTGTCAGAGAGGAAAGTACATAAAAGACTGTACACAGGAAGGATGTATGATGAAGGACTAAGGAATAGTTAAGTACTTCAGTGCCATCAACTATGACTAAAAAAGAAAGATGGTGTTTCACATACAGGTAGTAATTTCTGTCAGAAATCTGTTATTATAATTTGTCTTTTAGTAAGTGATCTTCAAAAATTACAAAGCATTGGTAATTTTTTTAGTAGGTTCAGTATCACATCTAACTTTTTTCCTGTCCCCCGAAGGTGAGGTTTCAAACCCGCCTTACAAGTCTGGTTGCTTTCAATCAATATTAAAGCTACTGACCCAGGGTCCACTACTGGAAGCATCAGGAAGCAGGATCCAGCAAACCTCATATGTTCTGACCAAGGAAAATGGTATAAATCTCTAAGGGTATTCATTGGATGAGGACTGTATTGATGTCCACAGATTTAGGGTATTCATTGGATGAGGACTGTATTGATGTCCACAGATTTAGGGATAAGGAGAAGGTGGGAAATCCTGGAAACACAAGGACTCAGACAATTAAATAACTATTTCAGCATGCTTGGTCCCTGAACACAGACCTGACACTGATGGCACACTCTTCTATGTGGATTTCAGGGGACGTAATGGGGCTGCCACACAATGCCTAAACCCCGCCCTGTGCTTGGTGGCAGGAGTGTCTCACTGCCAAAACATCACATGCTGAGCCCAAGAGAGGATGGATGTGGCTGCACATATGTGGGATGACCCTTGGTGCTGATCATGGGGTACAGCTCTCAGGTCAAGAGGTGAGCAGTCTATTCCCATCAGGATAAAATTGCCTGTTTAGCTTCTCACAGCCTAGGCTAGTGTCCATAACAAATTCAGCTTTATAAACAAGTCAGCATGTTATCTTACTGACTGACATCAGAACAGCTTTATTCCCTGATTTCTTACTGTAAGAGGGAGGAGAACAAAGAAGCTTAAAATAAAAGTGTTGCCAGGAACAACAGCACTCTTGACAACAGAATTTGGGAGTAGATGCACAGATGCAACTGCACATACTAGCACCATGCTGCCAAACCCCTCACATCTGAGATGGCTGGGGTACCATTTTCCTTAAGCTCTCCAGGTCTTCTAGGTATCAGCAAATGCAGGACAGTGGAAATTGCTTTAAGTCAGAATATAGCGCTGTGAAGTCTCATGGGCTGAGGAAATGGTGAGTAAACCAATCTACACAGGGGAAGTTGGTCATTTTTCTCAGTAGTGGTCAGGATAAGGCACTGTGATGAAAATGCAAAGCTCCACTCAGGCTGGGAAGGAACAGATGATCTGGTCCTACCAAGTAACAAGGCTGCTTCAGAGCAGGCGTTTCCCAGCACAGCCACACTGTCTCACTGCCAAGAGGGATGTTTGATCATCTCCCATTGCTGTCCTGGATCTTCCCTTATCTTGTGCTCTGGGAGGGATAATTAAGCAGTTCTTGGAGTCTTTGGCATGTCTGTGATGGTATGTGCCCTTTGTGCAGTGCAATCATGCTAATTCTCCTGCTAAAATAACTTCTGTACCAGTGAGGTGAGGACTAGTGGGCCTGCAGTACATCCTCTGTGACAACATACAGAACAACCAGATCCTTTGTGGAACAATTCAGCTTGCTTCTTACTTCTTACTTCTATCCCCTAGAAACACATATTACTTTGAAATAACTACAAAGCAACATATGAGAATTTCAGACAATGCTATGTTTCCTTTGGAAGTGCCACTTCAGGGAGCACTTATTTTTTGTGTACTCATTTGTATCCACAAAATTTTGTTCCAGGAAGCAATAAACAGGATCAGTCAGTAGCTGAGCTTGTTTGACTCTAGGAAGACAGCATGGCACTTCAGGAAGCGTCATTTCCCAGGAAGATGCACACAATAGCAGTTTTTTTTCTGTTGTCAGAAACTTGTCTGGTGTGAAATACACCATGACAAATAAATTTCCAATCCTCACTACTTTTATGACCACCAGTACAGGGAAGAAGGAAAAAGACTACAATCAATATTGCTTTGGTGCTTGTGCTTTAACTAATCTCTTCTTTCAGAAGTTGCTGGAAACTTTTGCCTGAATCAAGATAACCTCTGATGGCTCAAATTAGACTGAAGGTTGCAGATGCATGATACACTTCCTACATTTTAATCCAAATTTTTAGACTTGTTATAAAAAATTAAGCTTGCAACTTGTTATCTCAAGTTGTAAAGTACCTTTTTATAAGCAATAAGTGCTGACTGGACACCCATATAAAAGGATGCTTTGACAAATCGGAACATACTCAAAATAGAGGATGCTGAAAATGTTAGAGGCAAATCTGTCGGTCAAATTCAACAAAGCTGCTTGAACTGAAACCAGTGGGTTTGCCCGTGCCTTCTGGGAGGTATGATGCAGAGGATCCAAAAATAGATACCTAAAGGCTCAGAATGCTCTAATAAGAATGTCTAAATGAGCTAATTCTTCAATTTTCTCCATTGTTTGGCTTTTTTCAACACCCAAAAGAAAACTGGAAAACCAAAGAGCATGAAAGTGGCTAACTGAAGTAGCTGTCTCAAGTGGAGTGTGTTAAATGGAAGAAAATAGAAAGGAGACCTCCTTTAGTTTACAGAATTTCTTTTCCTATCTCTGTAACTTTATACATTTCACCTAAAACTTGCTTGTTTGGTGCTGTCACTAAAAATAATGTTCCTTTTTGCCTGTGATTAGTGCGAGGTGAGAGAACATGCTGGGACGATATACATTTCTCTACCAACTAGAAGTCCTGCAGGAGCAAGCAGAAATATTAAAATGCAAAAATATCACAGTTTCATCAGCATTGCCCCCACACATCAGAAGGAGAAGTTGCAAAGGTATTTTCCATATAGCTCAGATGCCAGCTACTTCCAACATGTGTAAGTTATCCCAAGAAGCTGTGCTGCACTTTAGCTGGTGAAAGCCACCGCTTACACAGAC
Source organism: Monarcha castaneiventris obscurior (assembly GCA_026261815.1). Classification (NCBI taxonomy): domain Eukaryota; kingdom Metazoa; phylum Chordata; class Aves; order Passeriformes; family Monarchidae; genus Monarcha; species Monarcha castaneiventris. Next base: position 15,961,417 of record JAMPIT010000894.1, read on the forward strand.
TGTAGGTACCACACCCTGGACAGAGATTGGAGGTTAATGGCCAAAAGGGCAAGTGCCCTTTTTGTCAGCAATCTTCTATGAACATAAAGATCATAAACATCATCTTCTTGCATTCAGACCTCTTTAGCTATTCCAAAGACAATAGTTCATCTGTCTTCCAGTCGCATAATGTCTCTGCAAGGCACCATTGTTCTCACAAGTCCAAGTGAAAATCTGACTGCTTTGAGGGACTTACCTATCCCCAGACTAGAGATAATTTCAAGGTCTTGAAAACTACTGGCTTCTAATATTGCTTGTGGCAGCTTCAGGGTGAAGGGCAGCAAGTCCCTGTAGAAAGAAACAGAATGAAAAAACAGCAAAAGGATAAACCCCACAATTGTTAGGAATTCCAGACTTCATTTGGTTTTAGTGATTGGATTCTCTCAAAATTTCAGCCCTGTTCTGCAAAGCTGTGGCTGGTAAGGAATCATGAACATTGTGCTGGCATGGGTTGCTCTAATTTCACAAAAGATCACCAGCTTCTGTGGAGATGCTTCATGCCATAGCACTGACTTAATCCCTGTGTCTTGGCTCTGTCCTCTGAAAATAGCAGGAATGCCTCTCGCCTCAGGGGAGACCACAAGGGTTGAAATATCTTCCCATGAAAAGTGAGGTGCTGCAAATTATAATAATTTTAATTAGAAAAGCCAATCTTTTTGGTGTGGAAAGGATGTGAAGTCCTTTTTCTTTCTGTATACTCCTCCCTGCTACTCTGCTTACTCTTTTAAAACTCTCTGTAAGTGTAAGGCATGGGTACATGGCAAGGCACAGAGGGATTAGGGAAGGAAGACCCTGCCTGGCAAAGGGTAACCCCTGGGTAAAGGGACAGACAGCAAGGAAGTGCTGCATGACACTGAGAAAACACATATCCCTCTAATTCTCCACTCTCAGACTTCCGAGTCCTTGGTTTCCGGAAAGATGCTGTATTTCTACTGAAAAAAGATGGAGTTTCTCAGAGGATGTTAGCTGGGTTTCACTGAAACACACCCTAAGTCTCAAGCAATGAAACAGAGCACTTGGTCTGCCAGTGAACTGTTCAGGTTTGCCTCTTGCCCAGTGACAATTTGCTAAACCTGTTCTTGCCTCAATTTCCATTCTAACAAGGACTAGAAAATCTAGTCCCTAAAAGACGTCAAGGAATGGTGCAGGATCATTTTACACATAAAAAGTTTTACAAAGTGTTCTACACAGTACAGGGAATTATTATAGAAAAAACTAGCCTTACGAGTGGGAGGTCTCTGCTACACAAATGCACACCCCAAAAATGCACACAACTGCAGACCTATCTGTTGACAGATGAATGCAGGGGGCCTATTTCTGACCTTTTTAACAGATACATATCTTACTGATGTATTGTGTTCTCCATGGGTTCTCTGTGCACTGCTGAGCACCCTGTTGTCGCACTGACATAAACTGATGTGATCCCTGGCTTATTATTTTTTCATGGCAGATATGAGGTTTAAAAGAGGAAGAAGGTCCATGTACCTTCTGCTTTCTTTGTTATTTTGTATGCATGAATAGTTCCCTTGCTCTTTTTTTTAGATAAATACATTTTAAGATCAGGAAATATTAGGACATTGCCCTAACAGAAAGAAATATGGTTTTATTAATGGGGCAGCAGCCTGCAGACCAGCCACCAAGTCACCTGATACCTACAGGTAGGTAATATATCCAGGCCAAATTTTTTTTCGAGAAGGGCCTGTCAGCCCTGAAAAGCTGTTTCCAGCTATTCATAGACAATTTACTACATCCCTGAGAACAGGCCTCTACATTCACCATCACAGACAGCTCCTACGAGCTGCCAGCAAATGGTGGGTCAGTGCCTTTCTATTACCTGCTTCTCTCAGAAAATTATTCCCTTTTTAGCTTGTCTTTTGACAGTAGCCTGGAAAACCATATGAACCATCTGAATGTGTATTTGACACTCAGAAATAACATCTATAATAGGAGCTAATAGAAGAACTTTTCTCTCTTTCTTTCTTTCTGAGACTCTTTCTCAAGCCACGATCCTTTTTACAGGAAAGCAGAAGTGAGCATACTTTCTCTGTCACCAGCCATTTGACTAGAAATGCCCAATTCTATTTTGCATTTGGGCTGTTCTGCGCTTTGGTGAGAAAGAAGTGTTTATATGGGTTTATATTTATGTCCATTCTATAGGGTCTATACACATCTAGATGGCTAAATGTCTATGAAGTGCTGAGGGTGAGGTGGAGCATGGTTTCTTCCATGCAGGTAGGAGCCATGGCCCAGCAGTGCTGAGCTCAGCTGTCTGCAGAAGCAGCTCTCAGAATAGTGGGAATATGACTGGCTGGGTAAGCAGTAGCACACTGTATCCTACACAGACAGACTGTTCCTACCGTGTGACCTAACCAAGTGACTGACGTGACTGCCTTGTAAACATAGCCTGAATCTGCTTTCTCCTCTTAAAAGGAAATAACTACTTTAAGAGTCACGTAAGTTTCTATAGAGGAAGTCAAAAGTCTACAGCCAGCTCCCAACGAGGCCTGCTGCAGTAGGGATGGGGTAAGTAGGTGGTGGAGGTATTGCTGCAGTGTGCCCGGCACAAGGACACAGATCAGAGGAGGCTGCAGACTTATGGACTTAATTACACAGAGGGGCTCATCAGCTGCTGATCAAACCTTGCACTAGTGAAAATGACATTACAGGTCTTTCTCATCTCTGTACCCATTATGTTTTGGTATTTCTGTGCTGAGCAAACAAACACTTTTTTTTTCATTTTAAATTTTAGCGAAAGAACATACGTTGTTTCAGGACTGCTTTCCTTGACAGGTTCCCCATAGGTGACTACATGCTTTGAGTCTCCCACAGGCAGCAGTCCATTAGCAGGTTTGCTAAATTGCTCCCAGGTGTGCATGTGTGTGTATGCTTAAAGCTGCTCTAAATAAATAATTAACTTGTGGCCCTTCTTTCTTCCTGCCCTCCTAGCCCTGGTTCTGTGCCTCTGCCCCTTGTGGAAGCAGCCCTATGGACAAAGCTTCCAGCTGCAGGGATAGCAGTGCTTGTGGTGTGCCTGGCCAGAAACTAGGTGATCTGGCCCCACTGTAGACACAAGCGCGTGAAATACCTTCTTGTCTGGCAGGTTGAAGGGTAGCAGAGGAAACGGAGGGGTCTGTGCTGGGACTGGGGACTGGGGAAGGGCAGACCAGAGGGGAAGGCTAAATGACTGCTGTGGAAGCAATGAATCCAACTCACCTGCTGACACAGTAGAAGGCAACCAGTTTGAAAACATCCTCAAATACAAGGACAGATCCTTCCAGGTACAGGACTGGTGAAAAAGAAAAAAGAGAGTCAGCAGCTGTTTTCTTTGAGCTATATGATTAAAAAAAAGCAGGTAGGTTTGGCTGGCACATCTTGTGTTCTGTGACTGTCCAGTGATTGCATGGACTAGTATGAAGCAGAGTAAAGAATTGGCTTCAGGTGGCCAAATGCAACAAGATTCTTCAGGGAGACACTAGAGAAGAAATATCTCAGCCTGGCTTTCAGAAAAGCTAGCTCAAGATATTCAAGTGTTGTGACACTAACAGAAAAAATGTGAAGAAAAAACCTCCCAGGTCACTTCCAAAGGGATCGTTACAAGCCCATCCGTCTCTAAGGATGTGCATATCTGCAGTACATATGGGGCTGACCTTGTGGCTCTTCATGCTGGAATCTGGTTTGGTTGGGATGGACAAAGTGCTTTGAAGAAAAAAAAATAGAAATGACTGTTTCATTACTATGTGTGTGGGCTCTGACCTGGGTCACACAGGCAGTGTGAGCACAGCCTATTTGTTTCTTTTCTGTCTTCTCCCTCCCATGGTGTTATTCAGTGACTGCACTCTCCTTTAAGTGGCAAAATAAAATCCACCATATTGCAGAGTTCTTCAAGATGACCTCTTTTATAACGACATGCATTTAGGCATTGTGTTGCCCAAACCTCACATGCTATATAGAGCTTTTGGCTTTTAAACCAGAAAAAAATTCACTGGCCAGTGGAGAAAGTTTCACCAACCAATAACCCAAGGCAGAGAGAAAGACCTGGATCTGCAGGAGAAATGTGTCCATCTTTGCTTCAGCTTTATTGTCTCACAAACTGTCTATGCCTGTTTGTGCACAACACATCACCACAACAGGCATTGACACGGGTAAGGAAATCTGCAGTGGATTCTCAGAAGTGCCCACTTTTTGGTGGTAAAGAACCACCCTCAGAGCTGCACTCCAGAGCTGCCACAGGAGCTCCCACCCCCACAGCACTGCCCACAGAGGTTGTGCATCTTCCTTCACACTGCTCTAGGCCACAGGTCAGAGCTGTGGGCACAAAGCTCAGCTGCTATGATTCAGCTTCCTCAGTCAGCCATGATTCACAGCCCTGTGAACAGTCCCCAGCCCTTTGCCATGCCTGCCTGGTGGTTGGTCTCCTGCAAAGCAGGGTCTCCAGAACCTGAGGGAAGGAGACACCTGCCTGGCTCTCCTCTCCCTCACCTCTGTGCCTTGGCTCTTGTTCTCCAGCCAGCAGATACTCCTACTGCAAGGAAATGCTCAAGATTGTCTCTTGTTCAGGTTCATATCTCATTCCCCAAACAAGGCATTTCCTCCTTTTACTTCTCCCTTTGTTCCAGCCCAAGCCCGGCAGGTTGCTATTTTGGGCTGAATACACCAATGTAGGCATTTTTTAAAGAGACAAAGGCCATGTAATTCTCAACAGACATTCCTAGCATCAATACATGTTGGATCAGCATGAACAGTTTGACCCCAGTGTATGCACCCATACCAGACTGCAATGTGGAATTTAAAACATACTTCAAGCAAAACAATTCCTTTCCTTCACTTTTGTCTCACAACTGGAAAAATCATGTTTGGCGAGTTTTTTCTTTTTCCATAGTAAGAATCATGTTTCATTCAGGGATTTTCATTAAACATCTACCATGAACAATTTCTGTAGTTTGAAACCCATCTGCTTTGCAGTCCTGACACGGGAAACAAGAAATAAAGACAAAACCCAGTCCTGTTCCGGAGAATGAGACAAAAACCAAGAGTCTGAATTCACTTGAATCTCCAGCAATTAAATGAAGCCCTTTGTACAGATGATGGTTTTAAGGGAGTATTTTTCTATTAAGAACCACAGGTTCACTTTGGCATTCTGAGTTGCAAGAGAGCAGGCCGCACCTGTACATGTTCACATATATGAGCAAATTGCTGAGATTGGGACACTTGATTGTTTCTGTGCCAGGAAGCTCTGCCATTTGGGAGCTTGAATGTTAGACAAAAAAATATTAGTCCGAGTCCCTCTGTGTCAGGAGTTTTCACGTGTAAGTGCCTTGCCACTGCACAGCCACTTCTCCTCACATATATAGTTAAACAGCGTAAAACACCACAAATCATCAGGAAATATATAGCTAAAGAAGACTAGGTACAAAAAGCTGCTGAAGCTTAAGGACAGAAGTTTTCAGCAGGTGGTATATATAAATAGGACTGTCCCTGCTCTGGGAGGTCACAGAAGGTAACAAAACCGAGCATATTTCTCAGCAGGCTGGAATTCATCATACAGAGTCCCACAGCTCTCCTGGGACATTTTTGGGCAGCCTGAAAACAAGTAAGAACAGATGGAAGAATAGTAAGAATAGTGCTTTAGATGGGTCATTACTCGAGGTACTAACAGCAATACTCAGCCCAAAATTTATTCTGAACAGTGCTGATGTCAAGCAGCCTGCACAGGGCTGCCATGGCTACTTGGATCTCTCCCAGCACAGCACCCATGGGGGAAGCCTCACAAACTCCTGTGGGGAACATCTTCCTTGGGAGAAAATTTAATGCTTTTCTCTTAACCTGTTTTTGTCTAGACACCTGCTGACACCAGCAGACATCGCTGATAAGTAGTGCTTTTCTTTTGGATGGCAGATGATGGGTTCGATACAGGAGCATCTCTTGTGGGAATGGCTGTCATTCACCTGTGGAGACCATTACGTGCATTCTGCTGCATGTTTCTAACTCTTGGAAAGACACAGAAAATAGCAATTTTGTACAGCTAAAAGGGCTCTGCTGACTGTTGGGGACAATATTTCTCTCCCCCAGATCCACTGCTGCCTTCAAGGCACTCTGCTCTGAGAAGACAATCAGGAAGAGGTGATTTTCTCTGTCTGTGGGTGTGTTGTGGGTAGCTGGGGACATTTCATTGACATGAGAACTGCTGCTTGGAGAGGGATCGTGATGCTGCCATTTATAGGAACTCATGAGTTCTGCAGAATCTACAAGCAGACATCTGCCAGACTGCTGTAATCCTAATGAAAACTGCAGACACAAAATTCACATTTCTTGGGCTTGTAAAACTAGATCCAGGGCACCTGAAGAGCAGGGAAATATCTATATCTCACCATAACAGTGCCAGAATGTCAAGAATATGATCAAAAGCAAGAGCAAAAATAGGCTGGGTTCTGTGAGCCAAACATATTGCCACAGCATATTGAGTTTTACCTGATATTTAGAAGCCCATTGAAAAATGTCACCTTCAGGAAATAAAAGGGGAAATGTGTAGATCAGTGGGCAATTTTGAGTAGTCTGAAACAAAGAGATAAGAATTAATTGAATTTTTCTTATGGGTGACAGAAGCATTAGCAACATGAATTAGTGGTTCATTGGTGACTATACTCTGTTTTTGTGTCCTTTGGCAACTCAGTAAGTGAACAGAATACGGCCAGGTTATAAACTGTTATATATATTTATGACTGTCTCATCTTTCCCTTTCAAACACCAGCGTACTCTGAAGAGTATCATCTTTAGGCACTGACTGGAATCTGTATTCATGTTCCCTTTACTCTTTGGATCATCCCATCATTTCTCCATCAAGATGTAGATGTCTTTGAGTCACACTGCCCCTGAGTATTCTGCCTTCCTTTCCTCTTTGATTTTTCCCCACAGAATTGTGTTTGCTAGTTCCATTGTTCTGATCACACGGATAAACCAACCCAATTTCCATCTTATTGCTTACACAGGCTCATGGGACTCAATTACTTCAGCTTCTTCTTCTCTAGTGGCACTGTTAGTCCTATCCACTTAGTTTTTCTTCTTTTTTTTTTGTTTTGATATCTGTGTAATCCTTCAGAGACATCTGAATTCAAAGACATGAATTCCTTATTCTGCAGCAGTTATGTTGACAGAGGACTACTGAGAACACAATCATCCTCAGAAAGCCCTGCTTGGATGTGCTTAGTTGTTCTCATTTTTCCAGGTTCTGGGAAACTGAGATTTATCATTATGGGTGTGATTCCAGTTTTCTATTTCTATTTTCAGGTTATAAATCCATAGTGTCCTAACAAGAGGTGTTTCTCTCTTTTGATATAAGTCTCTGGTTTGATACCACAGTTGCCATGCCCTTTGCAGTAAGCAGCACAGGCCAGCTTTCCTGCTGCTCTGCTACCCTTAGTGAGTAAACCTCACTATGAAGATGGGATCAATCCAAGGCAGAGGCTACCAAAATTCCTACTCCCAGATACTGAAATTTCAAGCTGTTGCAGGTAAGCAGTTTCCTGCCACTGGGGAATGAGGCCTGGGTACTTTGATGGAGTGTTACAGTGACTGCTATAGCCCCAGTGCTGAGGCTGTTGTGTCTGTCACGATACACCGTGCTTGTCCTACCCGCTGTGCTTTGCAGGAATGTGTGAGAGTGTGATGTAATTCCTTCAGGGTATCGTTTCAGTTCCCCAGTTCTGGCCCTTATTCATGCACTTGGCTCATGGTGGTATTAAGAGAAAGAGCTTCAGCTGGATGTTGCTAAAGAAAGGAAGTTCAGACTTCATTGGTAGAAGCCCTTAGTGTGTTTATGGGACTTTTCTGCAACTGCTCTTCAAACTCTGTTTGGAAGTTCCTAGTATTTGTCTCTAGCATTGTTTCTTGTGTTATTTCTTCATGACCTTGTGGACAGTACTGTATAGCCTTCTAGTGCTGTGTTCTTATAAAACACTGTTACTGTTTGTCTGTTTTCTCTTCTCAAGACCTTTGTATTTATTCTGTTATCTGATGCCTCTGCTTCTTCCACATGATGTCTACGCTGTAGTTTCGGTTTTGGTTGCACAATTCTAGACTGTGCTGGTCATCCTATGTCTGTTTTGTCTTTCTTGTCTTTCCTAGTGATTATTTTCTTAACTGCCAGTTGTTTCTGGCTTTTTCCCTCATCAAGGAAGGGCTGAAACTTCCCTGGTTTGACCTTCTGCCTGAGTCTCCTGTTGTGCATCCAGCTCAAGCTTTCTCGAAGGATTTCAATTTTATGGCTTCCTACAGAGTTTAGTCTTTCTCACCATAGTGAAAAAATCACTGCTCATGGCAGTTCCTGGGAAATTGAAACTAATGAATTATGGAAGTGATAAAGTGTTAATGAGCTTGGTTCCAGAGTATAAGAAAAACCTATTTTTAAACTGTGTTCTTCACTAAATATAATTATGTTGTACTGGACAAAGTGCCATTAAAGAAGATGCAAACCACAGGCTTTTGTACTCTTCTCTGGCTGGGGCTGAGTAGAAGGAACACTAGGTAGAGATGACAGCTCCCTTCTACCCTGTGTGCATATTCTGCTGCTAAGATAAAGAACTGTCCTCACACCTAATAGCCACAGGGGTCTTGACCACTCCATTGTATTTTGGCTCATCCACATTCACCCAAGCAAATGGGCAGCACCTTGGTGTGCACTGAGATTTTATGTCTTTAATTCCATATAAAATCCTGGTGCTGCTTGGTCTCGTTGTCTCTGCTGCAGGATACTTGAGCAGGAATGTGTTACAGGCATTTTGCTCCTCTGTTTCCTCCTCATTGCCATCAGTGTTTCAGCAGGGGCTGAGAGGGTGCCTCTCACAGGTACTTCAAGCACAGCCAACTCAGCTAAAAGAAAAGTGTCACAGCTCCTCAGTGCTTTCCTTAAAGGTATCCATGTGGATAGCACTGTCAGCTATTTCAGGGATTCAGAGCAGAGCACACACCAGAGAGCGGCTGTTCAGTTTCAAAGCCCTTGCCTTGCTTGTTAGATACTCAACCCCATATCCCCTTTCCAGATGTGGAATAAACACCTTAAAGTCTGTGGAAATTCCACTCTTTCTTCAGCCAGAGGCTGGAGAGATCCAGGCTTTCTTCTGAGGGCAATTCCCAGGACCAGATGTCAACATGAGATACAGCTGGAGCTCTAGATGTAGCCCCACAGGGTCTGTTTTTGCAGGAGTAAGGCAAGAAACATGGCCTTTCTGAAATACTGAGGACTGAGAGGGCTCCCAGGGACACCCAGAGGAGTAGGATAGCACATTCAATCAATGTGGACCCTGCAGTAAGCAGCTGAGCAAGAGCTGGGATCATTGCTGGAGAAGTCACATTTTTGCAGGTCATTCAGCATCCACTCAGACATTACAATGGCAGCAGCAGATGTATGCTGCCTGGCTGCCCGTTCAAACTGTCAGGGCTGAGACCCATGATTGACAAGACAAACTGGATATAGATACTTGTAAGTTACTCTTAAAAGGCAAATTTCTTTCGTAAAACTTTGTAAAGCAAATGAAGCATCGAGATATATAAAGGGTCTCCCCTGTGCCTCATATAACAGGAAACAGTGCTATGATTTGAAATTCTGGCGATTTAGTTCTTAGCAACAATCTCCAGGTCATATGGATAATCTTGAGAATCAATCCTTATGTGAAAAATGTGTGCTATCATACAGATGTATTTTATTAAAAAATATTTTTCTCCATTTATTTTGGAGAAAATTTTATTTCTCTGGCTCTGAGATACAATGTGAAGTACCATAGTGCTGAGGTTAATCATACAGAAAAAGTAAGTTTGCCAAATGTTTTAAGGGCAGCTATCCAGTATTCAGAATCACATTCTGAAGGAGAGACTTCCAGGAAGAAAGGCATTTACAAACAAGACAATTTCCAAGGGTGAGTCATGAAAGAGAATAACCCACTCTGAAATGGCAGAGATCAATATGGTGGACAAAAAAGGAAAGAAAATGATACTTCTGCTTCCTAGAGCTGAAATCCCACCTAGTTGCCAACCTGGTGAAAGAAGCTCCTCTGTTTCCTGCTTCTGAGTGGGATAGATTGCACTGTCACTGACTTTGAGGGTCCTACTCCCAGGCCAAAGTGTGAGATCCTTAATGCCCTCATTTCACTTCAAACAGTATCTTATTTACCTCATTTACAATCTAAACTGTTGTTTATTAAGCTCTATAAAATCTTCAGATAGCAAACACTCTCCAAGGACAAAAATTATAATTTGTTTCAGTTTAGCCACTGAGACAAGGGCACTTGTATTATGGGTACTGATTTAGAGTAGCTATTTTAAAGCCAGTAAGCTTTTTGGGTTGTGTTCAAGGTACCGAGCAGAGCAGGGTAAGACAATATTATCCTAGAACAGCACGCACAGTCTCTAGCTCTGATTACACACAGATTTTGCATTATGCCTCTTGGGAGTGAAAAATAAGACAAAAAAAAAAAAAAAGCCAAAGCAAGGATTAACAAAGCTAACAAGACCCCGAGGGCTTCTTTCCAACAGGCTTTCCCTAGAATCCCATCGGTTTAAAGCTTACAGTAAAAATGAAAGTGTGTGTATGGAGAGAGGGGCGGTAACTCTTCAGCATGGGAGCTTAAAAAAAAAAGAGAATAAAGCTACCCGCTATAAGTAACCAGAATGTTTCCAAAACAACTTGTAAACCACAGAGAAACCTGGCACTGTTACATCTTAAAAAAGCAGCTGCACAAGTGTTTTATGTTTTAAAATAAGCAGTGTGTCAAAGTGATGTGGAACTGAGCTCAAATGAGAAGGACTTGGTGAGACTTTCTGCTTTCCTTGTGCACATCTGCATTTAGGAGAGAAATTATGGACTTGCACAACAGGTTATAAAATGTGTCCTCATACCATGTTTTACAATATCCCCCAGGCCCGTGGTCACTGTTCTTGCCAAACCAAAATTCTGGGTTCCTAGTTCAGAGTAGTCTCCTGAAGGGGAAGTCCTTGACTCTAACCCAATTTCCAGGGTTAATAGAGATGTGGATAATGGAGAACTCATCCTTGGCAGACAGACTGATCTTGGGAAGATGTCTAGGTTAGACATCCTTAGGGGCTAGAAATCGTTCAGTGTCTTATCTTGAATCAAACCACAGACAGCAGACTAGACAAAGATAATGTCTCCTGTGTCCTTATTACAGCCCACACAAAGGTGGCCTTTGGTCTGGTACTGCCTGTGGAGGCAGATGACATCCAGCAGAAAGCAGCAGCAAAACCGGACTCCCAGAGCTGAAGGTAAGGGCTGGGGCAGAGCTGCCCAGCTATCCCATGCCATGGAGCTGACTTGCCCAGTGGGAGGTTTCTCATGCCAAGAAGCTGCGTAGGTGAGGGTAGAGTTTCTTGCTAATGAGAAACTTGCATAAACAGGGGAAATTAGCCCATGCAGGCAGATTGTTATCTGTGTCTGAGAGAGGCTAATCTGAAGATAACTAGGGTAGGTCTGCATCTTATAGGCAGCATTAAGGGACAACATTTGTCAGTCTGCTCTCTTTAATGGCAAGGTGTCTGCCACACTGAACAGAGTCCTTTACTCGGAGCAAAATAGGAGACAAGTTGTGGGCCCAGGGGCCTCCTTAAATGCAAATAAACTCCTTAAAATGTGAACCTGAAGGTTAACTACATATTCAGGTTTTCCAGTCTCCCCTGCTAAAAATACACAAACTTTTAGTCACCAATTTGCTAATCCTTGAAAGCAAGTAGTCTTGGACAAGTTTTGCTGCTGAAATATATGATTTGTTTAACTGAGATGGAATCAGACAGTTTTGGGGAAAGAAGGGAAGAGGGATCTTCTGTCCCAAGGGTGTTGATAACTTGTTATTTTTTCCAGCACACTTCTTTTTTGAGGCTTGTCAGGCCCAGAGATGACAACAGTTTCTTACTTTGCCTCAATCACATGCTCCATCATGCAGCAATAAAGGAAAACATTCCTCTTAAGTAAATTGGAAAAATTGACTCTCCACACAGTACAGCAGCAGAGCTGCCTGTCAGGCTATACAAAAAGCATACAAAAGAAGTCTGAATAGCTGTGTTGATACCTCAGTGCTGAGCACTGTCAAGAGCTCGGCAAGTAAAAGGTTTCTCTGCAGCCCAGTTAATACAATGCTGGCCATTATGGGCTTGTTCAGTGCCGGTGATGCACAGCTGGCTGAGCCCCTTCAGCAACCTGTGCTTCAGCCCTCAGCCTATAAAATTGATGCCTTCCTTTGGAAAAGTCAGCTGAATTCAGCTTGGCAGGGAAGAGAATGTGCATCTCCTTGTCTTGCTGCCAGCAATGCTCTACCCAGGAAGGTTGGCTGCTATGGGGCAATTGGGCCACAGTTTTGCACTGACCTCCCACCCACCCCAACAGTGCTTTTGCCCTGCCTGCAGCCTCCTCTCCTGGCACCATAAAGCAGCTCTGATGGGCTCTTGCCTCTGTGGTCAGCCTAGAGCACATTGGAGGCTCACGCAGTTATTCAGCACTACAGGATGTGACCCCTGTTGGTCACTTGCTGTCCCTTTCCAACTTGCTCTCAGACCTCTCTCTCCAATCTGCCACTAACCGTTCCCAAAGTCACCTGTAGCCCCTCAGGCCATTATCACTTTTTTCTCCTTTCCAGACTTTATTTCACATGACTCAGTATATGGTAACACCTCCAAGGAAGCATTGCCCCACCACATTGTCCTGCTTTCACACCCCTACATCCACATTGCCCACTCCTTCCCAGCCATCACCTGCATGAGGCAGAGAAAGACAGGGACCAGAAGGGTTGGAGGGTCCCTGACAGGGACACGTGCTACTGACAGATGAGGAATGGCAAGAGCCCTTCTTGTGGCAGCAATGTCAGCATGAAGTTACAGCCTGAACTCACATAAAACCTGACACTTTCCTCTCCCTGGAACAGTACCCACACCCTTCTCCCTGGAACAGTATCCACACCCTTTTCCACCCACTTTGCTTGTACTCATGAGGCTGCAGTACCTTAACTACTAGTTGCTGGAAAAACTGATGGTTTTGCTTTATATACATAAATATGTATTTCGGTAAAGTCATATTCTGTAGTGAACTTGAAGGTGCTTAATGACCTTCCTGACTGGTAGACAATTCTCCAGAGCAGTTCATGAGGTGGCTGCCAAGTCAGTCCCCTCTTTGCTTTATCGCTGAATGGCAGGATCGGTTATCAAAAAACCTGCACACAACCCAAAAAGCAAAAAAAGCACCACCTTGATCTTTTCACTCTGTAACGTCAGGTTCAGCTTCTCATCTATTTAGAGGAAATCAAAGCTATAAATAGTCCTACCCTGCTTTCATGCCTTAGTTTACAGAATTAAGATTTCTTCTTTCCGGTGTTGAATGCTGCAAGGCTTCCACTGAAGGAGACCAACTGTTTGTTTAAAGTGACCATTTAAAAAAGAACAGTACCATTACAGTGATAACAGAAGTAACCCAATATACTTTCTGATGGGCCCTTCTGCCTACGGTCTGATGAGCCAGAGGTTGTTTTGAGAGGTTCGACTTGGGAAGGGTGGAATGTACATTTACTGCTTGGATTGCCCCATGCCAGCTGAAAATTCCCTTTAACATCTGTGCAACAACAGTCGAGTAGAATTGCGGTGTTATTAATGGCACATGATGAAGTCTATTTCAGCCTGCAGCAAGCTCAGCTCTCCAATATGCCTAGGGGCTTATGATTACCTCTATGTGGCATTACTGGGCTTTTTCAAGCACGTTCAAGTACCTGATAAGAGTTAACTGCAAATCTGCACTGATTAAATAAACCGAGCACATTCTATCTTTCCCTATATACAAATAAAAAGCCACCGAAAGGAATGTTATGGGTTTGGGGGAGATCACAGGTGAGACACTAATACAGAAAATATTTGTTTTATTTATTTTTTCACCACTATCCCTCTGTGAATCTTAGCAGTATTTCTCCAAGAACCTGGCTTTTGGAAGTGCTTTTGCTGCTCCACTGAGATATCCTTTCTGAGAACTGCTGTCTGCCCTGAGCTTGCCCACAGCCTGACTCAATATCACTTATGGGATCCCTCAGGCTGGCAGGGGCAGTAGGAGGTCTCTAGCACAAAACCCTGCTAAAACCAGGGCCATCCATGAGGTCAAACCAAGTCCCTCAAGGCTTCATCCAGCCCAGTCTTTAAAACCTCCTGTGAAAATCTGCAAGTACTACCCAAATAAATGCCTTTATCTTAGATGTCAGGGTCCCCAGCACATAGACCAGTTTATTCACTTTGGCTATGAAATGAAGGATCCCATTTTTCTGACCTCAGTCCATACCACAGATATCTACCTCTTCCATCTTCATTCTAGTTCAGAAGGGATCAGAAATAAATGCAATTAAAATTCATTTTTAAAATGGCAGATTGTCTTCTTATATGTTATTTTCCTATATCTTCTGTTTCTGAGTATTTCCAAAATTTTAAGTTTTTCTCTGCATTTGTGATGGTTATTTTTCTGTCTGGAAAAAAATATTCTGTCTATCTTCACTCTACTTCCTGATTCCAGGAGGCAGAGTGTTAGCAAAAAGACTTGCAAAACTGAGGAAGCTATTACAAGAGCTGTCAACACTTCCACAAAAATATTCATATCACAAAGTTCATCTGCACAACTGGCCACTCTCATTAAAGGAGCCAAATTGTGAGTAGGCTGCAGTAACTGAGCTATCCTCTTATTTTTTCCCATGACCTCATTTGTGCAGGACTTCAATGTAGTTCACATGGGAAAATACCACCTGACCGTACTGTGACATGTTAGCAGCAAGTGCTTTAGTCTCTGAGATCATTAATCCAGCCTCAGCATTATGTATTAAAATAAACATTAACAAAATTAAACAGGGAAATCTGCCATAAATGACCATATTTAGCCATGCTGGCTGGGGTGACAGCAGAGTGCAATAGGCAAGTCCATTGTCAGCATCTGAAGGTGCTTGAGCCAACAGAGAGCATCCACTGCATTGTTCCTGCTCAGTCTGCCTCCTCCTCCCTGCCCTGCGAGTGTCCTCACACAGCCCTGGGACGCACTGATCCATGCAGGCACACAGACAGGAATTTGTCTCCTTCGTATCTGAGCTCTGCCATCATGCCAGGCATGCCCACAGCCCTCACCTCAGGCTGGCTGGGATGTAAAGACCAGGGCTTTCAGCAGCTTTGTTCAGAGCTAAGCCTGCAAAGACGAGCAAAGTCCATCTCCCTGTTGCTCTAATGCCCCGCTGTAAACATGCTGCTGCCTGATTACTGTCGCTTAATTTCCATCTGTTACTGTTACAGGACAGTCAGAATGACTGCACATGTCCTTTTTATCTGTGCAAATGGCATTAGTCTATAATAAAAAACTGGGGTTTTTTTCCTATATGCGCCTGGGAAGGAGGAACAGCAGTGTTGAAGTGACTGAAGTGACTTCATAATGATTGGCAAAGCTGACTTTGAGAGCTAAGATTTCTTTCACATCTTTAGACTGCACCTATTTGAGATCATTAGGCAAGAAAGTATATTATACAATCTTAGCCCCTAAGTAATCTTTTCCTGTTGATTTCACATTCCCTAACATCCAACATGGAAAGGAACACCTCTGCTCATCTAAATTTCTGTTTGGCCTCCCCAGCAAGGCCTCCTTCCTGCTGCCTCTGTATCTTCTTTCTGTCCTGAGGGACAAAGTTCACTGGCAGATGTTCACTGGTGGATGTACAAAGTGGTCAGATCCTCACAAACTTTCATGGCAAACAAGTAAAAGCAGTTAGAGAATTAACCAGGTTAATTCATAGCAGGTTAAATACATAGCAGGTTAAACTGCTGCTATGCATTTTACTTGAGTTGTAATCCTTTCCTAAATCCCTACTGTCTCAAGCATGTCATATCAAACTCCAGTTCACACTTCCCAAGCTCAGTCTGACTTTAAGAAAGGTCAAATAAGGTGACCAGGGCAGACATTGGATTTCTTTATCAACATCATTTTTGCTACCAGACTTGAAATTTTGCAGCAACACTCAGTGATTGCTCTTAAACTGCTTTGGAGTGCAGTAATTGCCTGCACTTTTTCTGTCAAGGTATATTGTGGGTCCTTACCACAAGCTCATACCACACAGCCTGGAGTGCAGCTGCTGTCCATAAACTAGAAATTGAGTATAAGCTACCGTGTCCAATGGCAGCGTGTCTCATCCTTCAAAGAAGGTATTAATCATGTTCTGGACATTTTTGTATTACTTGGAGATAATTTATTTTGGTTTTCCTATTTGATTTTGCTAAGGTTATTTCAAGACCTCTGTTATACTCCAGCTTATTTGAAGTTGGTCTCCAGAAAAGCTGGGAGGGTCAGAGCACAGAGAGCTTTAATTTAAATCCAATAATTTTCCTCTAATAAATGAAAAAATCACACTACAGCCAAGACTTCACTATAAACCCCTCCTTCAGCTGTGCACTCGTCGATTTTGGGGGGCTCAACCCAGCATTGGCCCCATGTGCTGTAAAAGATGCTTCTGAACAGTTATGTCTGGTGTCAGATTGTCCTCCACAGGTACAGCTTAAATGGAACAAGGACAGCGACTCCACAACAAAGGCTCACGTGGACTGCCTCCAGAAAGTACACCTCCAAGTGAGCAAAGCCACTTGCAGCAATGGGGGATGGAGGAGCATGATTACAGGAGATGGGCAGCCATGGCAGGGTCAGGCCAGCCTCAAACCCCTTAGGACATGAACCTGAAGCATTCAGGACTGACTTAGCAAATCAATTTCATTGTTATTTCTATTTTAAAAAAATTAATAATATGAACAATATGTTCTTTATTCTGTGAAATTGCAGATACTTCTGTTTAGTGCCATTTTACTTAACTTGGAATCACATCCTCTTTTTTTGGTACAGAAGAGGTTGGAAAACAATTACTACACATACCACACCAAAACATGCGTAAAAGATTCCTGAGAAGTGTGTGATCAACCTGTGTATTTCATGAAATCAAATTATTTTCAGCTATTATTCACAAAATTTCCCAGAAAAAAGAAAGCATTAACTCAGTTTATGGTGCTAGAGCATCCCTCTGTTAAAGGACTTTACCCCTGTGGCAGATGCCTTCATAACTCTTTGTGAAAGTAAAAGCTACTGTCACTGCCTGCACCGCATGGTCTGTTGTACTCAGATGCCTCTTCCAAGCTCTCAGTCTATGCTACTTCAGAAATGCACTTGTACTTCAAACATCTGATTCTTTCCTTTTTAATATTGCTATAATGGAGCTGAGGTCAGCATGGTGACAGTATATACGTGAAAAGGAGGGGGAATTAGAGCCTGAGGGTGCCACCAGTTTGCTGAGAAGAGCCAAGGGCAGGAGTCAGCTGAGGAAGGGGTGCTCAGTTTGTGAGGCGGGGGCTCCACCTCTGAATGAAGCAGAAGTATGGGGCAACTCTCAGAAGAGAAAGTGCACAAAGTAGTTGAGAGTTTAGCAAAGATTGAGAGGTAGCTGCCAATACTGCATCTCTAAGTGGTAGAGATCTTGTAACAAGCTTCAGGTCTGGGAGATTTCCACTGCTTTGAGTAAGAAGTAAGGGATCCTTCAGGACAAGTGCAAACCCACTGAGATCCAAGGTTTTGAAACTTGCCAGATTTCTAAACTTTCTGATGAACCATATGGTACCTGGGATCTGCTGTTTGATCTCTGCTATAGCTACTGATGCCACCAGGATTTAGCATTCCCGTCTCTGGAGGAATTACAACCAAAAAGAAGGAACCAGAAGAAAATTTTTAAAATCCATTCTCTTGTTCTCTCTAAGGGCTACTTCACAGAAGAGATGAAAATTTCCCACAAATAAAAAAAAAGGAAAGGGGTTTCATTTCTTGATCCTCTTACCTAGTGGGTTCTTTGGGGATTTCCATTTAAAGAGAAAAATCACAATTAACTCCACTCTTCCCATCAGAAAACTATACTTCCCTAAATATTTCATGAAATAGCAACACAGCTGATATGGGGAAAAGAAATAGTAAAACAATGAACCACTCTTATTTGGCAGTGTAATACCGAGAAGTTTCTGAGGGGTTTTTTTGTACTTCATTAAATGGCCATCTCTATATGGAACACAGGGGGTGGACAACAACCTCTGTACCATCATCATGATACCATGGAAAGCCTTGTCAGATCCTATCTGAAAAGTAGGAAGGAATGAGAATGGCTCTACAAACAGCCAAGGACGAGAAGCAGCTGGCAAGGTTCTTCGAAACAGTAAGCTGGTCGCAACTTGAATTTTGCTGGGTTGAAACTTGAATTTTAATTGAAGGAAGGCTCTCCATAAAATCAGAATTATATACATCGAGGCAAATTCAGATTTCAGTTTACATCTGAATGCATCAACTGTGTGGAGTCTAATGAGTTGAACTGAGGTAACGAGAAGGATTTGTTCCCACTTCTTCAAACCCTTTAGGAGGAGCCAGCTCTCAGAAAGGGACAAACAGCTCTCCGTGGGGCACGTCACACAGATCATTGCTTAAGTGTCAACTCAGAAAGGAAAAAGGGATTTTCTGAAGTTAATAGATGTTTGGAAAAACCCTGCCAGTCCAGAGTGGCCCTCAGGCAATGCAGCTGGGGTGTTTTACATATTTACAGGAGTGCAACTTACTTGCATTCCACAGCAAGAGAACATCTCTTGGGGTGCTCAGAGGTCTCCTACCCTGACTCTTACAGAATATAAGGGATGAGTGAAGGGCACATCATTATTCTGAGGCAATCCAGACATACCAGTTTATGTGTCAAGGAAGCTCAGGTTCTAAATTCTTTTAAAGCATTTGGACAATTTTAAATTTTATTTCTGAAAAAAGCTTAGAAGGCAGTGGAGTAATGCAGGTAAAAAGCTAAAGAATTAATTAATTACTTAAGGTATTAGATGACTCTGTGACACAGAAGATTTACCAACTCCCCTTGCACTAGGTACAGTCCTTTGTCTTTATTTACAAGAATTTGTTCAATTCCTTTTAAACTTAAAAGCCAGGGTACTTACCCTAAATGAGAAAGGAAGCAAAAGAGTGACCATTCTGTACCCAGTGTGTTCTTGTCAAAACAGTGCAGGATGGAGAACTGAGAGGCTTTCTACCAACTGACACTCAACACTGACAGAACTCAAGCTAAAAATAATGTGAATATCCACCACAGACATGCATGAGCCTCGTGGCTGCTGGGATTGCTGCACGTGATGGCAGCTCTCCTGCTTTATGAATGAGCTGAATTTTAATTACCCTCCTCCACTTACTTCGCAGCTTGTATGAAAGTGGTGAAAACTGATTTAATTCTTGTTTCTACCAGAAAGCTTGTCTCCCAATACATCCTTTGCACTAAGTTAGTAATAAATTAGAAAAAGCAAGCAAGTCTAAAAAGCATGGCAGAAACGTCTCTCTAGATAGGGTAGCTCAGTGACATTTTTGTACTACATTTTACTTTGCCTGTCCTAAAAGAAATCAGATTTTATGGCACAGGACATGAATCAAGAAGTAACATTTCTATAAATGACATTTTTTAGGATGACAGGATTTGATTTTTTAACTTTTATCCAAAGCAAAGCTTGAATCATCAAAAACCAATTCCCCATCATGAAAAATCTAAGTCCTGGGTCAAACTCAAATAGCTAAATAAAGAAAAGGTTTCCCTACCCCGCAGATAACCCTTGCCCTTCTATTCTTAATTGAACACCAGAAGTTGTGGCAAAAGGTTTGCTGTTCCTGCCCTCACACAGGAGCACTGAACACTGAACATCTCTGCAGCTGGGTGCTCCCAGGAGCAGGGAGATGAGAGGGAAAGCTTCCCAGGGGATGCAGCAGCCAGACAGGGAGCAATGTTGTGACAGCCTGTGGCCTGGCCTTGAGAGTAGAACAGCCTAAGAGTTGTCCCTCTGGCTTTAAAGTCTGTTTACAATGCAGAGGTATCTGAAGAAACATAGGAAAATGGAAAACTTCATTTGAGCAACTGTCAGAATTCATTTGAACAAGGGGAAAGAAATGTTGCAACATTTGTCTGAAGAAACACATGCTTTAGCAGAGAATAAAACAGTTTCTCTGGGGAGCTGGCTTTGGGACAGAGCTCAGTGACAGAAGATTTAGATGCGTTCAGATAAATAGTGTGAAGTTATTTTTATGAACTCTTTTGAGTGCATTTTTCTATGACTATTCTGAAATTCAGTTGCTTACAAATATTCCTTTGAAAGTGGAAATCATGTGCCTTACACATCCATTTACACAGAGGGCTGTATTAGATATGGCTGACTGTGAACTGGATTAATTTTCACTTGCTCATGGCAGACTTGGCTATCCTACTGGGAACAGCACCAACACCACCAGCCACAAGACCCACCCACTTCCCAGTTAGGCTTTGAAAACAAACAGTTTAGGAGTAACTCGTTGTTCAATGTGACTGTACAAGGTGCATGAAAAGGCTACGCAACAGATGTCAGATGACTGGTGACCCCCAAATTCAGTGGCTTAAACAGAGTCAGGGAGTTAACAAGGCTTAGTCTGCCAATGCTTTCCACTTTCCTCAGGACTCCCACCTGGTGAAAGGCAGTTTTCCTTGCTCGATCAAAGCACTGGCCTCCTCATCTGGAGGTGCTTTATTTCCCTGTTGCGAGTCTGTAAATGATAACAGAAGGTGCAGAACCACAGGGGAGCTGAGGTAAAGCAGCTGCAGGAAATATTAACTGAACTACATCATAAAAGCAAGGTCTGCTGCCGGTCACAAGAGGAACCTGCTCAGTGCAAGTGAGATTACATAAATATTGGTGATCACAAGAGGACTCAGTACAATAACCAGAGCGAGACCAAAAAATGTAAAGACCTTACTTGATTTTTCTTCTTTAATGTTGTACTCCAGCACACCAGGAGCCTCATTCTGCACCGGCAGGCGGACTGAGAGGATCATGTTGTTCACATTACCCTCTTTCCTAACTAAGAATATCTGAAAAGGCAGAAAAGAATCAAGAGCTCAGCTACATTATGCGAGCTTCTAAACTTTATTTTAAGTCATTGGCAACGTATATTTTTATGAGCACAATCCACCTTTAAATAGCCTTATTTTAGCTTTGTTCCACTTAGTTAAGATTTATACAACAAAAATAATTAATAAATGGACAGTTCATCAGACCTGCAAATGAACTTGTGAAGTTTCTATGCATCACTGACGTCCCACTTACGCCTAAAGCAAACTATTTCATGATTTGTTAAATGATGGTCCTCACATCAGTGCCCTAAATCACAGATGAGTCATCCTAGAATGTCCCAGTCCAGGTGTAAACAATGGGAGTCACCTGTATATTGAGTCGGTAAGGATTTGAGTGTCCATGAGTGGCACATAAGGCCAAAGGCTCTGGTGGCCACAGTGTCCATGGCAGAGCATTTTCACGGGACCAGAAGATCATCCAGGCTGGCAGGTATCCTGGGAGGACTCTTCTCCAATCCCTTGGGTGAAGCCATGAGGCCAGACCAAGTTTCTCAGGACTCTGTACAAGTCTGGGGAATGTCCAAAGCTGGAGACTGCACAGCCTCTCTTGGCAACCTGTCCCACCACTCATAGTCCCCACAGGGACAAAACACTTCCCTGTACCCAGTCTGAACCCCTCTGGTTTCAATGTACACTGTCATCTCTTGTCCTCCCACCCTGCAGTGCTGAGCACAGCCTGGCTTCATCTTCTCCGTGACCTCCCTGCAGGTACCAGGGGTTGCTGTGTGGTCCCCCTGAAGTTGTCTTCTGGCTGAACAAGCCCTGGTCCCACAGCCTCTCTTGAGTGTGTCTGTGCCCAGCTCAGTGCCCACCATCCCTACAGGACCTTTCCCACAGAGCTGCTCAGCCAGGCAGTGCCAGCCCGGATCGCTGCCAGGGGTCTGCCTTCCCAGAGAAAAAAAGCTTTGCTTTTGCCCTTGTTGAATTTGGGAACAAGCCCTGTCCCCAAAAGCTTGTCTAAGATCTCTCAAGTGATCATTCAAGTGTATTGAGTGGTCCTGAAATCACAGAATCACAGAATCAATTAGGTTTGTAAAGACCTCTGAGATCATCAAGTCCAACTGATGATCCAACACCACCACCTCAACCAGACCATGGCACTGAGTGCCACATCCAGTCCCTCCTTAAACACCTCCAGGAATGCTGACTCCACAGAGCTGATGTACTTGAAAGGAGGTCTGGAGATCACCTAGTCCAATCCCCTTGCTCAAAGAAGGATAAACTACAGCAAAAAAAATTGGTCTGGCTCAATCCCATTGGGTATTCAAAAACATTGGTAAGAGGCCCCTGAGTATTTAACCGCAACCAGTGGAACGACTGGAGCTGGAGCCACTGTGTCCCACCAATGACACCAGTGGGAAAAAAAAAAAAAGAGAAAAAAGATAAAACAAATAAGAAAAAGAGAAGAAAAAGGAAAAATACCTCATTCTTTGTATGTTGTGAGATCCTAAGTGTGTTTCTAATTAGATCTCATTGTCAGGGACATTTTTAGCTTGTATCTTGAAGGTGCAGATACAAAGACAAAATAATCTTCACCTTCATCTGTTCTTTGTTAGTAAGCTTAGGCAGAAGAGAGTCAAGGTATTTTTTAAAAACTGAATTAAAAAATCAAGCTAATTTTGTAGCCTGGATATTAAAATTAGAAGGAGAAGTGCAAGTTGATAAAATCATTAATCAACTGCAATGTATGGAAATCTATCAAAAAATGATTAATTTCTTGGACAGAGGAATTTTAAAAAAAGCTTGTCTAGAAGCCAGGACCTTTCCCAACATGAATGCCAGTCATAGGGGCATCTCCAATCACTTTGAAGTGACCATGCTGAACACACAGCTTTGGGGCAGCTTCATGACCTCACACAGTGCTGTCACCTTGGCCTCTGAGCTCAGGAGAAATGGAGCCCCAGGGACTCGGGCCCACCACCAGGGCAGAGAAAATGCAAACAGAGGCACAGGTGTATGCCCTAAACAGGCTGGTTTCTAGCTCGAAGCTGGTTTCTAGCTCAGGGCAGCCCCTATGTTCTGTCACAGAAAGTGTCTGCAGGTAGGAGGCAGGTAGTATCTGCAGGGAGAGGCTCTCCCTTGCCCAGGTCCTACCAGCCACATGGCAGTCCCTCTAACCATGGCTGTCAGACAGCACCATCTTACATTGCTTCATCTGAAATTTCCTCTAAGCAACCAGGGAAATGAAACCTGGAAATGAATCACTTCTTTTTTCCTGATAGGCACGCCTGGTTGCCATGGATCCAAAGGCTAAAATTGGACTACGTCTGTTCAGAGAAGTAGGAGGTGGGTTTTCTGAGCTGTACTTAACCCTACAGGTCAGGACCAGTATTGAAATCAGCCTCTTCTATTTTCGCCACAGGTGGGAATGGTGCTGCCTCAGTTTCAGGCGGGCTCAGAGTGGGCAGGAGATTCTGCCCTTGCTGTGGGACTCCTCTGATGCACCACCTCTTCTCCTGCCTGCTTCTGACTGCAGCTGAAGACTGTGCCCAAGGACAGTGTGAGCAGGAGGAACAGAGGTAAAATGTTTCCCCAAAGTCACTCAGAGGTGGGGAACTCCCTGCCTGTGGGGAATGGATGATGGCTGAGGAGGCATGGGGCCATACATGGCTACATCACAGTCACACACATCCCCACTTACAGACAGAGCAGAAAAACAAAGAGAATTATTTGCTCAATCTATTTGAGAAGTCTGATTCAGGGTGAGGTGCACTGCACAGCCCAGGCTGCTCAGGTGAATCCCACTGGAGGGTGTCACTTGGCTGTGCCAGCATTTAGCCCTGGGACAGACTGACTCTGCAAAGGATGGGTCCAAACATCCTCAGAGCAGGTGTGCCCTGACATCAGCTCAGGTCATTTGTACCTGCCCTTCCCAAAGGATCCAGCCAGGACATCTACAGCCTGGTCACCTCTCAGACCTCAGGAAAAGGGAGCAGCTCCCTTTGCCACAGAGCTGTTCTCCTTAAGCAAGCCCTGAGCTTTGCACAAGTATGTAACTTTCTAATATTCAGTTTATGCAAACCAGATACCAATTGTTGAAATAAAAATGACTCCCAGCAGCCCCCTGAATTTAAGGGCCCTTTCTTCATAGATTTTTTTTATTGGTTCAGATTAGGATAATCACCATACTTTTGGGTATGGTAGTGAATGGGAAGCCATCTCCATGAATCTACATGGTAAGCAAATAAAACCAGTGATAAGATTCCTTGTTTTCTCAAAGCCAATGTATCTGTCTTGGGCTGTTGAGAGAGGTAAAGCATCAAATAGTAATGGAAACAGAGAGCAGTCTGCTAAATACTTTTTCTTCCACATTATAAAAAAGCACTGCTCTCCTAACCAAGGACAGGAAATGTGGTTGTCTGAACTGAAACCATTTTGGACTTACCCCTGCTGTTTCTTTGCCAAGGATCGCCCCAGCCCTTTCCTGGCTCATGTTCAGCTGAAGCCAGACAGGACACGTCTTGATGAGTTTGTCAAGGATGCTGATCCCTGGATGCTGGAGGCAATTTTGCAGAGCAGCAGCCTGACAGAGATGTGTCTCTTTCCCCTCTTCACTGGTACCTCTGACAGGGCTGAAACACAGCAAGGGAGTCCCTGGTAAGCAGAACTGCAAATGGAAAACTGGGGGGAGTAAGGACTGTAAGTGCAAACAGAGAGGCAAACACAGGGGTGCTTAGACATCAGGAAGGCTCCTTGAGGGGCATCAAACCACAGGCACATTGTTATGACAGCAGGCTGGCAGGGTGATTTGTGCTCAGCTCTGTTGGTTTCGGCTCACCCATCCATATTGCTCAAGTGCAGGTGCCCACAGACACAGGTAAGGGATGCACAGGGGCGGCCAGCACCACAGAGGGCTGAGCATGCCTGTCCCCTGGATGCCACCCTCCAGCTGAAGGGTCTGGGAGATGTTTCATGGCTTCAAAAGTGGCAATGCAGCAGAGAAGTCCCTGCAGTGTAATGTCAGACTGGTGTTAAATACTGGCTTCTAGCTATGATTTATACATGTGCTTAGCACTGCAGGCAGTGGAAATACTTGTGCTGAAAAGTCTGGCCACAAGAGCTCTACTGGAGAAGGCCATGGCCTCATGGGGATATGGGCTTGTCATTCATTTGATTAATTGATTTTACATTTAAAGAAAATGTAAGGGAACATACACAAAAAGTGTTTTGCTGCACTGATTTTCTGCTTAGATGTCAGAACCGTGAGTAGGAGGACTCTCACTTTTGATTTGGTCTTACTTCAAATACTTTTCCTTTTTCTTTTATTTTTAAAGATACAGATCTTAAGGTATTACATTTCAAATAAGGTCAGTCTTAAACTACTAAAAGAGAGTAATTTCAAAGGCCTAACCTAACACAGCAAGTCTCTCCCGAAAGTCAGTTTGTGTAAAAATAGCCTTTCAAATCCCAAAAGCAACACAGAGATTTTATTTTTAGTAGTTCTTTTTTTTCTTTTGCAACCCTTCACAGACAGCTTTCTTAGAAAATACAGGTGCCTCTGTACCTGTATTTTGGTTGTAGATTTGCAGTTTTGGTTGTAGATTAAGGGTATTAGTTCATAGAATCTTGATTTTAATCAATCCTTTTCTTTAAGATCACAGTCAAGACAGTAGGAATGACAGAACTGTGCTTAAAAAAAAAAAGCAAATTAAAATAAATGAAACTCTCTTTTTACCTGCGATAAAAGCCCAGCTTGTCACACAAGTGAAGGAATTTCTTTCAAATGTAACTGCAAGTGATTTTAAACAGTATCATCTGAACATATAGAGTAAAACAATGGAAGACTGC
This sequence comes from Monarcha castaneiventris obscurior, assembly GCA_026261815.1. Lineage (NCBI taxonomy): Eukaryota > Metazoa > Chordata > Aves > Passeriformes > Monarchidae > Monarcha > Monarcha castaneiventris. The sequence goes on from JAMPIT010000894.1 coordinate 15,987,237, forward strand.
TTTTGGAAGTTAACCTGATTAATCTCTCAGAGATTTTTAACAGAAGAAACAACCAAAAAAAAGCCTTGTAACCATATGAAAGGAAAACATGTGTTGGATGGCAACATTCATACCCAGTAGTAGGAAAGAAGTAATGAGTTGAAGGGAAGGAAAGTTGAGTTAAAACGAAATGTTCCATAACAGCAAAAGTTACTCCCCTAATTAGTCACATAGACATGAACCTGGTCACATCTGAATGATGTGTGAAACCTAAATAAAAAGGAGGTCGATGCTGATAATGTCCTGCTGTGGCAGCAGAAGGTGACATGTATGGCCATAGCTCCTGTGATGCTGAGCTTTGTTAGCCATTAATTATATAAGGAGGGGCCAGCAAAGCACTGGTGCTCAGAAATCCCATTGCCTGGAGGGAAATGAGGGTTATCAACAAAGCCAGGAAAGTGACACAAACCAGCTTGGACCTGGTGAGCATCAGGCACACAGTGACCCTGGCACAGGGCTCCCCACAGTGGGTGTAGGCATCCATCCCACTGCTCCCTCCCAGGAGCACACCCTCTGGACAGAGCCCTGCTCACTGCACCGGCTGGGGCTTGGCAACAAGAGCAGGCTGCTGAAGAAAAATAACAGAACTGACCTTCCAACACATGTGGCTGCATGTAGAGTCTAAATTTTGGAGAATGGATAGAAAATAGAAAATAATTCCAAACTCAGACGTACAAGATGAAAAAGGAAGAGCCTGAAAATATTTGTCTTAATGGAAAATCTCATTATTTGAGAATGTGGAGTCTTTCAGTGTACCAAATTTAGGGGAGTGGATAAGGCTTTTTTTGGCAGAACAGGAATCTAATATTTTGGAGGCCCTCAGGGATGAGGTATTCTCCTCTCAAAAGCCAGATCAGCCTGGAAGGAGCTAAGCAGGCTCTTGCACCTCTAGAGAGGGAGGAAAGCACAGCTGAGTGAAAGGGGAGACTTTGGTAAAAGGAAAGGCAGGAAGAGTCATTAATGGGATCATATGGAATCAGGGGAATGTTTGGCGAGACATTTCCTGTCAGTGAGTTATTAGAGATGATGGATAAATTCCCAAGAGAAGAGGAAGAAGATTGCATTGCCCAAATCTCTTGAAATGCCATGTTTGGAGCAGTAGCACACACTTTACTGAATCAAATCTGTGCTGGCTAAGAAATGGGAGTGAATGACCTCCCAGACCTTTTTCAGCTGTAATGCTGTGACCCATGACACACCAGTTGACGCAGTTATGGCACCGATGCTTGACTTCTGTCCTGGGCACAGCTGTCACAAAGATTTGGATGGGGCTGTGGGAGTGCTTAATCCAGCAATTTAATCTGGCTCTGGGGTAGCTCTGTGGCTGCACGGAGAGGAGGGAGCCCAGGCAGCTCCTGGGCTCTTGCTGTGCTGCCAGTTGAAGGGATTTCCAGGGCCACCACAGTGAGCAGCTGGCCTTTCCTATTTTGCTCACTCAGAATTCATGTGATTTCTAAACTCACAGTTTAAAAAAATGACATAAAACTCTGTTCTTGTCCCACAGTCCTGCAAAACCCTTTGGCTAATAGCGGCAGGTGCTCATTTTGCTAGGTGTGATGCAAAGCTGAAAAGCTGGCCCTAGAGCTGCTTGCTTTTCTTTTCTTTTCTTTTGTTGAGCTCTTACTGCAAAGCACCTTTAAATCTTGCAGTGGCTCTGCTAAACTGGATTCAGTTGGGAAGCAGGGAGCTGTGTGCTGCATACTGACTGGCAGCACAGGCTAATTAATTGCACAGTGATTTCACTCACACACCTGCCCCGGGCTGGCAGAAGGTATCAGTTTGCTTGTTGGAGGCAATAATAATGACAATGGTGGTTTGAATTATTTCACAGTGACTGTACACTGAAGTAATGTACACCATGACTCACTGCTTTAGAAACCAGGAGCCACACTTGCCAATTGAATATTCCCAGAAGCAGAACAGCAAGAGGATATAATCCACTGAATTTTGCACAGGTGAAGGCCTGAGCATACCTTTGCAGGGTGTTTAAAAATATGGCCACAAACCTGCTGACACTAAGGGCTTCCTGGCTGAACTATATGTGGCTGGTCATTCTGAATTTCCCTGAGGCAGCTGAGACACACAGCAATTGTGTGAAACAGCAGCAGGTCAAAATGTGTGCCAGCAGGTTTGATACTGAGGGAGAAAGACACAGCCACAAACTCCATGTTCCAGGTGATAGAGCAACTTTTTGCACCAAAGCTCCCTAGTATCTGAAGGGATATCACTTGGTACAAGCCAGCTTGTGACTGAAGCTGACATGAGGAAACCCTTCAAGCACAGCAAAAGAGGTTACAAGGAGCACCTGGAACAGGAAGAAAAGATAGTCAAAGACTCCTGAAGTCAACACAGCAGTCCTGATGGAAGTTGATAGACAGTGCTGTTAATTCCTGTAGTTAAGAGACAGCTGGGAGCATGGAGCTTCATGGAGAAGGGTGAAATCACAGTGGTGAGATTAAAAGACTGACAGAAGACTCACAGGTCTGATTCACATCCTGTGTCACAGCAAACCCAGTTGGACTTGGTTGCAGGGCTTTGTGCCACTGGTAATAGAGGCAGATCTCTGTATCCCTTTTTTTCATGGTCATGTTCTTTCCTTACAGGAATAATCAGAGTTACATGGGCAGCAGCTAAAGGACAAGGTTTCACCCATTGCAAGAGCCAGAGCTGCCTCTGCTTTCTTTGGTTTGGTATCACTTCTGATTAGACAGGTGTTAAGGAACACATTTAATGTAGGTATCTTGGTGTCCAAGCTGCACGGACTCAGTAAAAATCTTTGTTCATACACATGTGAATTTGTGTGCTGTTACTTTCAGTTCATTGTGAGGGAAGTTATGTAGTGCCACAGCTACAGGATATCAAGATTCATTTTTCTTCCCTCTTAGAAAAGGCCATTTTTTTTTTTTGGCCATTTTTTGATGCCATCTACTTACTCTCATAAGCCAGCCCATCTTTGATCACTTGATCAGTTCAGATCAAATTATTCTGAGATGAAGGAGAAGGATGCATTTACACTCTGGACCTGGTTTTGGTCACCTAGCTGGGTTCTTATTTCTTTCTTCCAACAGATGGTGGAAGAGATACCCTGAACCCAACCTAGCTGCAGGAAGAGTTGCAACGTCTTTGAAATTCTAGAGTTGTTTCATCATAAAACAGAGTATTAGGAAGATGGGAAGGCAGCAAAGTGACATATTGAAAAACCCACAGCACAAAAGCTACCTTTGTGCACCACACATGAACCCTGACTTACAGAAAATTCAGGTTTTAATAGGTGCTTTTTCATAACAGAGCCAAGGGATCTGACAAAAGTCAAACCAACAAACAGAAGTAAAATAACCAACAATGAAAAACCCAAAAGAAGAGAAGTTCTTGAGATCTTCAGGGATCACACCCAGCTAATTGTCACCCTCTAGTCAGAAATAAACAGGTTTCTTGTTGTCTGACAGGCAGAAAGAGAGGGAAAAGATGTAGGGTGTTAAGCAAGCCATGAGAGCTTCCTGCATTGTAAGGTTCTTGGATGAACAGAAAAATTGGATAACAGAAATGATGTGAGCAGTTTGGTGTGTCCCATGAGGCAGGCTTGCCTGTCCAGTGTCCTCCCTACCCTGCAGAATGCTTATGTTACTGGTCCACCCTGGTGACAAGTTTATAGCTCAGGAAGTTGTGCTGCTCAGCTTGTGGTCTGTGGAGAGCCTGTGGCTGGCAGAGCACTTCCTCCTGCACACTGGTCCCCTTGCTCCTACTCTACTTAAAAGTCCACCCTTCGACTCTTTGGTCTTTGGTCTACAGCTGATGCTTTGCGTGTCCAGGAGTTTTGCCTCAGCCTGGGAAGGACCAAGCTTAATAGCTAAGGCATCAGCTGTTCCAGCTGCCAAAAGGTAAGACAAACCAAGGGTCTCCTAAATACCCTGACACCTCATAGCTCAGCAAAACTCCCTGTTTCCCACCCACTCCACTCTCTGTTAGAGGCACTGTCAGTTTCAACAGTAAATTTTGTACTCTGCAATTGAAGTCGCACTTCAGTGAGCTTTTCTGTACCTGTCAGGGATTCCCAAATGCCCACTTCTGTGAAGGCCAGCAGGGGGTTTGCATGCAGCTGGACCCTGTTTGCACATGGGTCATAGAAGTTCGCAAAAGTGGAGCAAGTCATCACCCTGCCAGGGAGCTCCATTAATGGCACAGAGGAATCAGGTGATCAGGTGTGGGACAGCTCACCTACCCTTAAACCACTCACCAAGTCACCAAGCCCTCACCACCCTGATGAAAACCAACAGACCAAGTTACAAAAATGAACAAGTTCTACTATAAGGGCAGAAAGGTGTCATGGCCACTTGTGGAAGAACTCTAATTCATGTGTCAATTTATTAAGTAACAAGTAGCCACAGAGTTTTCTGCTCACATATGACACCAAATTTGTGTCTTACACAGTACGTGGCTCGGCTTCAAGGTCTGATAGATCCGCAGCACACTGGAGGAGCTGCGTGGGCTTGCACTGTTGCCTGCAGAGCACAGAAAGGATTGCTGGGCTAGCTGGAAGGAGCTGAGCCTCAGGAGCAGGCTGTGCACAAACACATGGAGCTCACGGGCAGAATGACCAAGCTTGTGCTAAGCCCTGGTGCCCTGGCTGCTGCCATTACCAGGTTTAAAGCTAACACATGTATTTTCCTCATTACTTCCCTCATGCACGCAAAGGACAGGACTGCAGTTTATCAGCATTTGAACTGAGCAGAGTCTTGCCCCTGCTGAAAGGTGAGGAGACAGGTCAGCTCTCCAGAAGCCTTGCTGGAGGAGAGCTGCTGTTGTTGTGAGGGACATGTAACCACTGCCCCTCATCAGAGCACAAACCTGGTGTTCAGGACCAGCAGTGGTTCTCTAAGGGCAGGAGCAGCAGGGCCAAGTAACTCAGCAACAGAGAAGTAGGGGGTGCCTGCAGTGCTTCCCCATAAACCCTCCAATGCTTCTTCCTCCTAAATTAGTCAAGCTGAACTGTATGTGCCTGTAGAGAAGCAGCAGCAACACCCCTGTCAGACTGTCTTATCTGACCTTGTCAACAACCTTTCAGCAAAGAGTGCTCTCAAGGAGTGGGGAGCTGCAACGAAATGTTTACCAGGTTTCCAGCTTCTCCATGATTCCTAGGTTCATTAGGTCTGTCCCTCCATTTAAATACACTAAGTCATGTATAATATAAAGAATCGCATTTGCATAAAACCCTCCAAAAAGTACAAGCTAATTCACATTACTGATAGTTCCCAGGTCAGCTCTACTAACAAACAAGCCTTCTCGGACACACTCACAGCCACGGCATGGACAGAAACAACATAAAAAACAAACATCCAAAAATTCCCTGAAAGAAAAGCCCTTCTTTCAAAGCCCCCCCTGGTTTTTTCCCCTTCAGTCTATGCCATTTCCTGCATTCATGAGCAATAATGGGATATGCTGCCTGTGGCCTCACTCTGGACTGGGGCTACTATATCCTATTGGGGTAACATGTCTTGGCTGGTAGTCACAAACTGTACTGCTGCCTTTATGTAATCTTGCATGTATATATTTTGCAGTCAACAATTTGTCTCACAAACATTAACTGTCTTTTTACTCAGTCAAAACATACTTTGGCAAGTCAAAACCACTTTGCAGGTTTTATTAGCTCTACTCCCTTCCTAACACCCTTAATGATAAGTTGTTCTCCCCCACATTTATAATCAGAGATTTTCAGGGCATTTGTCCTTTGCCTATTTTTCAAACCCAAATTATTCTCTTAGGAATTTCATGTATCAGCAAAACTAAAGATTTTTCTTTGTGTTCAGGCAACGAGGGATCTTTTATACTTCTGCAAGGCCCTTCCTTTCAGAAGAGAGAGCTGCTGAAGCACCAGCCAAGGCAGGGTCAGAGTGGCTAGAGAACAGATATTTTCCTCAACAAAAAACTGCAAACATGTTTGCTGGATAATTCAAATTCTCTGGAAAGGCTTGTGCAGTGCAGGAACCAGAAGCAAATGTTGTGAAGAAGAGAAAAAACTTCCTAAGCTTTAAGATCAGAAGGAAAGCCCACACCTCCCTCACCCTCCCATGTCAGTGCTTGAGAGGGGCCCAGCCGAGCCAGAACCCTGGAGAGAAGGGCTTGTTCTCTGCATTCCAAAAACACCTGAAGTGCTGGAAGCCCAGAGCACCCCTGCTTTTACTGCAGGGTAAAGGTGATGGGCAGAGGTTTTGCCCCTTTCCAGCTCATCTGGACAGGAAGGAAGACAGGAATGGAAACCCTGGGAATGCTTTTCTACATTGTAGTCACCTAACAAAGAGGGGAAAAGGAAACGGAAAATAGAGGAACAAATTTCAAATTCAAACTTCATTAAGAATAGACTGCAGTTTACCTTTCATAAAGTCATTCTGTTTCAAACCCTGTATATTCAAAATTATTTGAAATCTGCATGATGTGTTAGAGCCAAAAACCTGGGCAAAATATTTAGAGAAACATGAGACTAGTTATAAAAAGCTATGGCTTTGCTCACCCTGTGAGTGGATTGAGCGTAGACATGAGAGGCTAACCACACAACCTTGCATAACGCTGAGCAGCTTTCCTCTGTACTAAGAAACATCCGCAAATTCTTATCTCAGTCATGATTTGCAACTAGAAATGGTTGTTTTGCCAAGGGAAATAAATCCACTGGACTTCCATTCTGCAGTATCTGAAGGAACAGAGTGCTGGACTTCTGAAGCCTCTCCTCTCATAAGGCACCACAAAAAGTGACTTACTTACACACAAATATTCATGGCTTGGGTAAGATTTCCTTCCAGTGTCAGTGTGAATGGATTTCAATATGTGGTGCTCTTAGGGAAAAAAATAAATATCTAAATCTGTGAACCTACTCTTTGTTTGTCCTCCTTAAGCCTTACTCCAGAAATTTCATATGCCTCTTTAACTTTGATTAGGCATTAGAGAAATGTGTTTATTTCTTGCCTGTATTCACACTGGGGCAAAGTTAGAGATCTGCTTTCCTGAGGGAAGGAAAGGAAGAACAAAAGGGCTTGTTTGGGTATTTCAGGGATATAGAAACGTGGTGAAAGGACATGGTCCCTCACCACCTTCTAGTGGTGAACACCTCTAGAACACCTAGAAGCAACTAGAAATTCAGGGTGGGAGAGGTGTTCCAGTATGCTAAGTTGAGCAACCTGTCCTGTGGGTGGCCATGGCCCTCATCATCCTGTGCTGGTGGGACAGCCTGGGACCAAAGAGCTGGTTAGTGCCGCAGTGTCAGAAACTGCTAAAACACCCCTGCAGTCACTGGCAGCTCAGCATGTGACTACAGAACCTGCCAAGCAGCAAGGCAAACCTGTCAGCTCCACCAGACCCCACCAAACCACTGCTGGGACCTCAAGCTTGTTCATTTTACTGTGCTTGTGGTCACTGGGTAGCCAGGGCTAAAATGTAGGTAATTCATGAGCCACAGGCTTTGTGTTCATAGTAGTCTAAGACAATCCACAACATGTCATGTCCTGCCCAAAACATCCGTGCTGCAGCCACCCCCTCCTCCAGGCTGCTATTGCTTGTGAGGCACTGGGGCACTCTGACACAGGGGCCAGAGGAGGGAAGAAGGTTAGTGCTGGACACAGCTCTCTGGCCTGGCTCCCTGCTCAGCTTGGTGAGGCATTAACAAATACAAGACTTGGATTCAGCCCACTGGCACCAATCACCCTGAATTGCTCCCTGGAGCTGCTGCTTCTCCAGTAAGACCAGAGATCACCATGGGTGCATAGGTACCTAAATGGGACACAGCAATTAAACACCTAAAGTGAGGCAGGGTAAGTCCAGACTAGATCTAGACAGCTAGCTCTAACAGCAAGGGAGACAGCAGCATGCCAGGCCAAGGGACTCACCCCATCATCTATCCCTGTCTCAGGCTGCCCTTCACAGTGCCCCTCCTGCAACCTCTACTGGTTTCCCAGCACTGAGGACCCATCTCTGCTGGGAGGGTAACACTCATTTTCCCTTTTGGCTGGAGAAGTTATCAATGAGATCCAGCCTAAAACGAACTACTTTCTAATCCTAAGAAAGGATTAGAATGGGAATTCAGGACAGAATTACACAAAAATACTCTGTATTACATATTGTCCTACGGACAGAAAGGAAAGTTGCCCAAAGCCAAGCTCGATCCTGTGTGTTGATTCAGCAGGAGAAGCTCTGAGCTTTGCCTGGTTTCTTGTTTTGTGGGGGGTATCAGGAGTGACAAATTCCTTGAAGAGAACTCAAGGGGGCAAAAAAGGAAAGAGAGAAGAGAAAGATTCTTGGCAGGCGAGATGAAAGGTTGGGCCAGGTCCCAGGCTGTCATTTAGCCAAGTATGTGCGACAACTTTTTTTGCCTAGAAGTCTGCTAGCAATCTGCAGAACAGTGATGCAGGTAGCCAGCAGTGTTGTCCGTCTTCAGACTCTGCTATTTGTTGGTCTCTTTCTGTTTCCTTGGTGAATTTTTCCAAGCAGCAGAAAACTTAATCCAGTTCACAAGGGGCTGCAGCTGCTTTCTGTTCTGCCCAACAGCTGCTTTTACAAGAGAACGACTTCAAAAGGCTGGCTTTCTCTGGAGGGCCATGGGAGGGATGTACATGAGCTGTGTGGATTCCCTATATTTGGCAAAGTTTTCCCAGCATCCAGAAGGCTGTCTGTATTCAGTTGCTTTCAACAAAGCACTTGAAATTCCCCAACAATTCATTAGACTTGCAAAAGCGAAGAGAAAGTACTAATTAACATGGTCAGGAGATAATTTCAAGCAGTTAGACAGGTCTTCCAACCCTACCAGGAGCAGTGCTGATACACAGACCTCAACGAGTCACCTAGAGCAAATCCCAGCAGCCCCACCCCTTGCAGGATCATTATCAGAGCCAGGATTCCAGGCCTGCCTCAGAGAACAACTCTTAGGGTGGGGTTTCGTGCTCCTCCTCATGCAGGGCAATGGAGGGTACTTCAGAAAGAGCACCACTTCCACACCCTCCCAACACACCACTTTTGCTTCAGCTGCAGAGGTTGTGTAAACACTGAGGAAGCTCCATAATCAAACAGGGAACTCATCCACCAAAAAGAAAAGGCTTTCTGAGAAATGGATTCTGCTTCTAGCATCACTCCAAACTTAAAGGATGGTCTGGGGAAGATCGAGGTTTCACTGCTTAACAAGGATCCAGGGGATTGGGCTACAAAGTAAGTGACTATAATCAAATCAGCTCCATGAATCCGTGCCTCAGTTTCCCTTCCTGTAGTGACTACCTGACTTCAGCTGGTTGTTGGGAGGCTCAATATCCATTAAACACTCAGAGATCCTTTCATACACACAAGGACTTTATATTAATCACACAATGTGATTACAATTAATGGAAACATTTTGTCCCCTTTAAAGTTACCAGTAATACAGAAAGCAGAAATCCTTTACTCAGACAAAAATACATTCCCTGTTTAGCAAAAGGCTTACAGAAAGTCTGGGAAAGGCACACACACAGGCATGTATATATTCATCTATTTGAAAAGAGCTGCATTCCATAGCACTCCCTGGCTCGCGTGCATCTAACAGAATGTCTATTTAGGAAAATGTGACTAGCACAACCAGCTATGCAATGCTCACATCTGCTAATCCTTTACTGCTCAAGTAATCATCTTCACTTGCAAAAAGATTTATACTATTTTGGGTGCAGGCAAAGAGGAGCTAAGCACTTCAAAACTCTTGCAACTGATTATATTGAGGAAAGCACTACCTTTATGTTCCCCTCCAGCAGGGTATAGAGGGATCTCGTTTCTGGAGGTGGGTGGAACTGCTTTATATAGCTCAGACAGATACAGAATGGACAGAGGAAAGGCTTGTGGCTACAATATTTACCATACTGGGTGACATTTTTAGGTCTGTTTCATCTGCACAGGTTCAACAGCACTGCTCCCTCGACCACAGCTGCTTTGCAGCGCTGTGTTACCAGGTACTTTCACAGACACAACCTCCCTGAAACTTCACCATTGAGGGACACCAGCTGACAGCTTGCCTTGCCTCTCTGAGACACAAACACCTGACAGCCTGGGATGGATTCTGAACTCAGCCAGCTCCAACTCTGGAGAGTTACTCCAGACTGACACCAGAGCACATCTCCAACTAAGCCATGTGCATCTGTGTGGTTTAGGAATTCCCTTTGCCAGGGTGGGAGGAAGGGATTGGCACTTGCATTCCTGCATTGTATGGAGGAGGGAGAGTGGAGTGCCAAAACAATACAGCATGCACACAGGCAGCCTTGTATAACAGCCCTGCCCTCCACAGCAGATGGGTGCAGCCACCACACAAGGACAACTCTCCTCACCCTTGTGTACCACTGGCAGCCTGCTCTGGCTGGGAGGCATAGATATGGTCTGACATATTTTGTCCCCGATTTTGATCCCTTATCTTTTTTGGTGGATAGTTCTCCATGGACACCTGCCTGCCTGTTCAGCTGTCTTCTCACCTTTGTGCAGCCAGATCAGTGTCAGAGCCAGGGTGTGCCCAGTGGCTTTACATCTCCCACTTTGCAGTACAGATGTGTCCCACTTAGTAACAATGAATTTCAGAGTACTCCACTGCTGGCTGGCTCTCCTGGAAAAGCTGTGCACCCTGGTTCAAGTGTTGTGTGTGCAGGACAGGACTTTGTCATGTATATCCCCTCAGGCACTTCGCTCTTCAAATTCATGGGTGGACCCCACTGATTCCACCCCACAAATGCCATACAATGTCTCCTGTGGCCCATGGCCAGCACTTCTGGTAACCTGACCTAGCTTTGTACAAATTGTGCAGCTCAGAGAACACAGTCAGGAACACAGGCCATGCCTACCAGGGCTGTGCAGGCATTGCCTCCTCTCATTCAGCAAATTCTGGAGAAGAAAGCACCTTCACTAAACCTCTCATGTACCTGTACCTAGATTTTAAGAAAGACATTTTCTCATACAGGCAGACAGGCAGGAGTTATTTTAGAATATTAATGTTTGACTGTGTTTAACATTATAGAAGACCTAACAAGCATTCCAGATGTCTCCAGCTCAGACATAACGATCAACAAATACTAACAGTGGGGAAAAAAAAATCCCTTACCTGTCCACATACAACCTCCCTTAAAGTTTGTAAAAATGTAACTGGGGAAACAAAAAATTGGCAGATTTTTGATCTCCTCATCCTCAAATTAAACATGCCATAAAGGCTATTTCTCCTAAAACATATATAGTTGATTGACCAGCAGAATTTCTGCAACAGATGTTGTAACCCTGGAAGACTGGTGTACGTACCCAACCTGAACAGAACAGTGGTTCTCAAGCTCTTCTCCTATTTAACATCAGAATCATCTTGCCTTTGACACCTTAAAAACTCTGAACGAATTTTAATTAATCAGTTCTTGTGTTGCACTGGTGATTCAAGTGGTGATACTAAGTTATTATTCATATCTGTGACAACTATGGTACAGGAAGTAAGGTCAGCAAGCATGAGGTCTTAACCTTTTGGATAACTTTTTAAACAACCACCATTTACTTAGGGGTCTACTTACTTACTTATCTACATTGCAATAACATTCCCAGTCCTCCCTAAGGATAAGGGTATGCTCATAGCTGGAGTGGGTCCTAACCTCTCTTATCTGAAACCGGTCCAGTAATGCAACCTGCAGGTGTGGCAAACATCTGGCAACCAGATGAGGTCACAGCATCCCCATCTGCCCACGGACTCCCCACAGCCCATCTGCCTTGGGAGCCAGCCCCCGTGTGAGATGCCAGCCAGTCAGAACCCCACAGATGAAGAAGATGCATGGGGAAACAGGTGGATTTTGTATCTGGTCACCAGAAAAGCGACTCTGTAGAGATCTGTGAGAGGTCACAGGAGCTCTGTGGGGATGGGTGTGTTGGCATGGGTGGACAGAAGTTGGATTAAAGACAACTGAGGGATTTTGTCTAGCTCCTGCCTGGTTCCAGATGAGGATTTACTCTAGAGATTCCTCTTTATTATTCATCATGAAACACCTACCCAACACCACAGAAAAAAACTAATCTCAAAATTAGGATTAGGAAGTAATGTAGGACACAGACTGAATTGCAGACCACTGCAAACCAATGCCGGCTTTGAGATACGAGAATTGCAACTTCATTGCCCTTCTAGCATGATTTTGCATTAACTGCTTCCACTGGTTCTTGAAGGCCTTCTTAAACTCTCTTCTGCAGTGAAACATAGTCTCCTTTCATTCTTGTTTTCTCAGTTGTGATCTAGAGAAATCTGAAAGTCTTCTTTGGCAGTATGAATACTTCAAAATTTTTTATAATGATCAAACACCTCAACTATTTCTGCTTTAATTCCTCAGATGGAATTAAAGGCTCCAGGTCAGCAAAATGATCTATGATTCAGCTGCTCCTCTGAACACTGGGACTGTCAAGACCAGGTCCATCCTAGCACATCCCATCCCCTGTGACTTTAGGACCACCCAGAATTGATGACATTATAGCAAGAGGCATCATAGCCTCTCTCTGGTCTTCTACAGAACATGTGCTAAACATGCTTTCCCCTGGTTCTTTCTAACCCAAAATCTAATTAGAAAGAATATAATGACATATCAGATACCTAAATTCATCTTCATTAATTTGTAATTCCTCACAAAGGGCAACTGAAACAATCACAAATATACAGACACCTTCCCTACACAGGGGGGACGCCTTTTGATACAGTTGGAAACGTGTGATAGCCTTCTGGGACACCAAGGGCTTTTGATGACCATATCTACACTGTACCCACAGATCCATCTGCACTAGAATTTGACCAGACATTCCAAACAGCTGCCTGTTTTTTCTAATTACCCTTCCAAAAAGCTATTTCTTTCTATTCCCAAATGAAAAAAACCTTCTCCTTCAGAATTATAAACGTCAAAGGTCTGTGATGGACAATACTTTGTCCAAGTTTCACTAAGGCACTTTGGCTTCTGTGCTCTTCATCAATTGACCCAGACAAGTATTTAAAACTTTTCAGCTTTTTTCTTCCTAATGGATTTGGTTTAGGTATTTTCTTTTATGTCTATTATTCAGGTAATTTTGGAGATTTTCCTGAGTCCCACAATCCTATACTGTTAATCTCAGGGAAATCATCTATATTTACTGATGAATGAGAGGAAATATGGTCTTACTATCATTTGGAAATATGCTACAAAATAGATAATCTCCAAAGTATCTGGACCATGTACACGTGGTTTGATAAGGGATGGAGCTAGCCCAAATTTGTGCCAAGCAACTCTCCCAGCTGGTCTCCAGGACCCACTGCTTTACGTGAGTACCTGTGCACGCAGAGCAAGGGAGATGTGTGTGACTTACATGTACCTTTTTCAGCCTGTGTTGCCTTTACGTTGGAAAGCCAACAATACAAACCAGCACGTAGCTATTTAGGTCAGGAAGTGAAAAACTATATTTAGCTGAACCTGTAGTAGAACGTACTTGATCAGAATATTGCTTACAGTTGTGCCCCCAGTCCTGTGAGCACTGGTATAAGACTGTTTGCAGTGATGAGAAGCTCCTGCTAAGGGATGATATTCCCAGTGTGGCCTGTCCTCCAGCAAACAGTGGGACAGTTGCCCTCTCTGCTACCACCAGTACCACTGCACAACATGCTCCAAGCATCCACTCATTTTGGCAAGGACTCATTTACTGGAAGTGCTGGAAAAAAATATGTAACAAGTCAGTGTGGTTGTAAAAAGCTTTTCAGTTAAATGAATTTCAGGAGATTTTTGTCTCCTCCCTACCAAATTCAGGTAGCTTTGGAGAGCAGCTCTTTTTTTGTATCTTTACAGTGATATCCCAATCTTGGTGCAATGCACCTTGAGCACAGTGATTTCCTTCCTGAGGAGCACCATCCCCCTCAACTGGAAAGCGTATCCCTTATCAGAACTTGACAGACAGCAGGGATTTAATAACACTGATTTGTTTCCAGTTGCCTGAGCTGTCCCTTCCCCATTTAAACACCACATCTCACAGGTTCTGGGTAGAGGTTTTGTTTGAGGAGTACTTTGCATTGGGTCCAAGATTTCCTGAGCCCAACAGGACTTTTTCCACTGATTCAAATAAGCTGAGATTAAGCCCGTTACAAAGGATGGCTCTTGAGGAGTTTTTAAGAATTTTTTTCTCGGTTCAAACCTGAACCTGGTAAAAGTTGGTATAGGATTTATTTACTGCACTACAGAGATGTATGTGTAGCCTGGGTAGAAGAACCCCTTGGTAACAAAGCTCTTGTGGCCATCTAATAACACCAAGGTCATGGGTTTGATCCCCGTATGGGCTACTCACTCAAGAGTTGGACTCAATGATCCTTGTGGGATCACAGAATATTCCATGATTCTGTGGAACTCTCATTCCAGCAGAAGTCATGGTTTTCATAGCATGCTTGGTGGGTTCTCTGGTCTGCTCTACACAGGGAATCAGACTAGACAATCTAAACATTCCCTTCTGAAACTAAAATCTGTGAACTTATGAGAGTTGTTCAGTTTACAGATTCCTCCAGTGCTTCACCTCTTGATGTCTACATTCATCACATGAAAACTGTCAACTGTAATGGTGGGTTTTGTGCCAAAAAGACAGGTCACCAAAAAGATGCACAATCATTACTTCATTAGATAACCTGGTGTCCCAGAAATGAGAACCACTGTAGCCCACCCCAGCTATCTGAAGCAGCCATTACCTCAAAGATGTATTCAATATTTACTCATAGCATCTCTGTCTCAGCTGCTGTCTGCTCTACTCATCATATCCTCCGTACATTTGCCAGATGTTGGAGTGAAGGCATATATCTTTACATAAAACCATGGTCACCATGGTCAAGCAGCTCACATTTCTCCAGATGTTTTGCAATCTCACCACTCATTAATGTTCCTAGGAGTTAGCCTGACTCTAGGTGAAAATTAATGGTTAAATTTCCCTGCTTCTCTCCCATAGCATTTTGGAAGAATTTGATTAGATTGATTTCTATCCAAGCCCTAGCTGCACTTCTCCCTCATTCCTCTCTGAGTAGCTGCTAATTCTGGAGGCAGATTTCTCCCCAGTGTCTTTCTGACATTTCACAGATATAAATCAGCAGAACTTCATGGATTTACTACATGCAGAATAGACCCTAGTCCTTACCAGGAATGAATGCATGGATATTTCCAAGTTGCAGGGGTACTTCCATGATAATTTGCACTGCCATAGTTTTTGTGCATGTGAGTAAGCTTTCCCTTTTAACTAATGATAAAACTATGCTGAGCAGAGGGGCAATCTCAGCAACTGCTCATGCAATTTTTGTGCACAGAATTTTAAAATCCGGTCCAGATTCTCCATCAACACCTTGCCTTAGGTTACCATTTCTTTTGAAAGCTATAAATTCCAAATACTTTGCACAATTTGCACCTAATTCAGTGTAACCATAGGAAGCCACAACGTATGCATGCTAAAGTGTAATTCTGAGGATCTCCAGCAATATTATAGCACGTACACAGAAGGAGTTAAAACAGATTTTAAAACACCCAAGTTCCTTTTTATGAGTGGGAGATAGATTGAAAATAAAGACAATCAGTTAATGAAATAAAAGGTTATTCTGTTAAATTGTTCAGATGCTCAAAAACCTATGAAGAATGCATGCAGCATGCCCATTGATGCTTCAGTGTTCCTCCAACCACTTGATTTACAGTCCTAATCTAGGGTGTATGGCTTGTTTACTTTCTCCTGCAACTCTAGACTGAAAACAAACCTTTGCAAGCATGTGGCTCCTTTTGGATAATCTCAGAAAGAGGTAAATGAATTTATCTCACCGTTTATCATAGTTAACATCTTAACTGTCACAAATGCAGGGAATAACTGCAAAGTGCAAATTCTTTAGTTTACCATCTAGTAAGTTCCTCTTGCCAGTCTACAGGGATTGGCTGCTTTCATTTTTTCCTGACGGCTGTGTGATCTTAGTCCCTCAGTGTTTAATATTACATGGAACCGGGGAATTACACCTTGAAACAGGAGTGGCATTGTTCCACTTACTGCAAACAACTGAACAAGGCAAAAGCAGTGACAACTGCAATGCAGGGTTCTGCCTCCATCCCCCCCACTCCATGTGTGTATTTGGAAACAGTGCTATGGTGAAACCACTACACACTGGCCTATCAGCAGCAATTTCACCCCCTTTTTGACTGAGTGTGCTCTAAGTAGGGCAGCACCCTCAGTAAATGGAAATGCAAGTATCCCGTATCTATCCACCCACCCACAGAGCTGCTTCTACTGGACCCATCACAGAAATATCTGGGAGCTTTTATTCATGGAAAACAGGCTAAGTGTGTCAGACAGATAAGAAAAAGTCTCAGTATCTGGTATTATGAAGGTTTTCCAAGCGGGGGGAGGGGAGGGTGACTGACAGTTTCAGCAGCTATGTAATTTTCCCCTCATTGTTTACAACAGGAAACAGAAATGCCCAGCTTCAGCATGGGCTTTATGATACAACCAAGCCTTGGGAGGATTCCAGCCTTATCCTGGAATCCCAGTAGCTAGCTGACTGTTCTCTGAGTCAAAAACCATTTTCTCTCCCACTGTTTTCCTGGGGCTTGGTCCTGCAAGGTGCAGTGTTTCGTCCAGAAGCAAGGGAAGCCTGTAGTCTTTTCCTGACAGAAAGTACATTTGAAATCTCCTGGGAGTCTGGGGACAGGATTTATGTATACCTTAGCATGCAGGGAACCGGAGTGACCATCAGATCATAGGGACGAGCCCTTATCTACCTCTGCATTTGAGCAGAAACAAAGCAAGACCCCCAGAAAAGCTTTGTCACATTTCCAAAACTAAAGACGTCCCTTTTTCTGTCCTTTGCCCCAAACTGCAGCTTGGGATTCAGCCTTCTTCCTTAAATAGCTAAGGTTCAAGCTAAATTAAGGTATTGCAGCTTGTTTTTAGTTGGAACTTGTCAGTTAAAGGAAATACTGTAAATTACAACACAATCATGCCACACCACTCTGACTGTAATTGGTAACTCAGCAGTCAGCTCACAAATGCAGCCTAGAACTCTTTGTTAAGTAGGAAAAGGAAAGCAACAGTTATTAAAAATGAACAGTCACTAAAGATTCAGGACTTACCCTGAGTCATCCCTGGCTCCCTTGTCTCCTGCTGATGTTTTCATCATTACAGCAAACTTTAAGGCACTTTCTGTATCACAGTGGCTTGAGAGTTCCTCGGTCAGAAAAGCAATTCCATCCCATCGCTGAGCAGAACTTCCACATCCTCAGGTTTTGTACTGAAGATGGTATTTCAAGGGCATGAGGGGGAAGATGTTTAAAACCAGCTTCAGGCTCAGTAGTATTGGAGGGCAGAGGACTAAACAAGCACTGAAATGAAAGCAAACTACCAAGAAGATCCGACTTTAGCCTCTCTTATTTCTACTTCCTGTATTTATATGAACGGGGGATTTCAGGAAGAGGCAGTCTTTGGTGGTCAAGGGTGTGTGTGTGTGTGTGTGTGCGTGTGTGTGTTATAAAGCCATATTTAGTAGTGCAGGCAGGTTAACCTTATTAGAAAGAAGGGTCTGAGACTTTCAACTTATTTGTTTCTCTAACCTAAGTAAGTTTCAGAGGAAATCGTTTTACAGACTACAGGTATATCAGAAGGCAACGGAGCATAGTGAACTTTGTAAAGGATTTTGTAAGGCAGCAAAGCAGTAAGTCTCCATCTGCAAATTCCTGAAGCATGTGTATTTCTACTGCTTGAGTAACTGGAACCAGATGGAGCTTGGAAACCTTTATATTTACACAGGACCTGAGAAAATGAAATGTTTAACACTGGCAGAGGGCAGCTTCACAAAAGCACTCCCAGTTAAAGCAAAAGCTAATGCTAAGGTTGTGTGACTGCTGGCAAAGGAATGGCTATCCACGCTGGGAAGCTCCAGTCGGGCTCAGTGCACGTCTGACCTGCAGTTACTGAAGTGATGGAGTGTTTGCTGTGCGGGAAACCCGAGCAAACACACGCCAGCTGTGGAGGCTGGGGGCTGACAGATGTGCTCTCACACAGGGCTGGTGGCACTCCTCTTTGGCAGCCCCGTTGCTCCAGAAATATTTGATGTTAGGAGAACACATCATGGAAAATAAAAAGGCAGAAGTAGAAAGAAGAGGTGGAGAAAAGTAAGTGGATGGAATGGAGTGGGAGACGAAAGTAACTTTTTGCCCCTTTTATCTTTAGAAGGAGTTTCTCAGCGTTCTAAAAATAGACTGTGCCACACAGTCCAGAGCAGAAATGCAAATGCCAGAGAGCTGTCAGTGTATTGGCAAGAGGGAAACTAGACCTCAGTGTAGAACAGAGAGCCAATTCTGCTGGCACTGAGCTAGGGAGAGTCAGGGAGACTTTCACCATCACCAAGTCACACCTTCAATGTGACACAAGATAAAATTTTCCCATGGTTGTTTTTTTTATAAAGACTGTAACTTCAGTTCACATTAGGAAATTTATCTCCCCTCTTTTACAAGGATTTATCTTAGAAAGTCTATTATCTTGGAAAGAGCCTTAATGAAAGATTGCAAAATGGAAATTTCACTACCCTTCTAAGTAAGGTATCTTAATGCTTAATTGCTGATAATATTTAAATTCACACCTGATTTTTTGCCCTATCTAACTTTAAATTTTCAGCTACTATATCTTGTACTGGTCTTTTTTGCTATATTAAGGATCTCCTTGCTCCAACTCCTGCAGTCATTTTCAGGCAATAACAAACTCATTCAATGAAAAACTTAGTCCTCTTGAACAAACTGGTTGGCTGAGATTCACTCATCCTTTACTGCAGACTTGTCAGATCTCAGCTCCAAATCCTTCTGTGGGTTCTGGGCTCAGAGGTCTAAGAAAAAAATATCTTCTAGATTTGTTCACCAGCTGGGCACCCTTGAAATGCACCTCGAGTACTGGCATGAGAACAATCTCCTACATGCGTCACACAAATTCAACTCTACCCCAGTTTCCACCTCCCTCCCCTGCAATTCAGCAGAGACCAGGCCCACTCAACATTTGCCCTTGCTTTGCTGGAAAAAAAGGTTTGCTGAGACAAAAAAATGTAAAGTTGTGCTGCTTGCATGAACCTGCTCACATGGAGAAAACTCTGCACACAAAGAGGCACCCATCCTAGGCAAAGACCTAAGACTTTGCAAATGCAGAACACAAGAGAGTTAGACAATTCCCACAATATTTTTAGGGAAGAAATATTTTAGGATATTTTAGGAAACAAAATTACTAGAACTATTAAAAAGATTCAGGAAAAAATTGCAAAGGTACAGAATACAAAATTCCACTATTTTGGTGCTATCTCCGTTTCATGTGATTTGAGTGAATTTGAGTACTATTTCCAATGTAAAGAATGCAGTTTCAGAAATCTAAAGTTTTGAAATTTGTTTTGTTAAAGATACTGACCAAATTTAATTTTAAAAGTCTCATATTTTCTGCAAAATACTCAGCATTTCTGTAAAATACTTAAAATACGAAAATGAAGATTAATTTTGTCCAAGCTTTACTAGGTGTTTCCTTGAGCCAGAGATTTGACAGGTTTAGTATATGACAATGTGTTCTAGTATCTTTGGAAGTTAATAATTATACAAAAGCTAAATGACAAAATAATATCCAGTTACTTCAAACTGACATTCCTCTGTCATAAATCCAAGCCAAACGGGAGGAATTCATACCTCTTCTAGGACTGATTCACCCTTTCCATTTTAAGCCACAGCATCCTGCAGCCCTTTTTGTAGTTTTATGCAGCTGGGTTGGAAAGGTTTAAAAATGGCTCATGGGGGAAGCCATTAAGTACAATGAGCACTTGAGCTACAATAAAGGGCTTTCAGAATATGCCCAGATTACACGACATTTCTGCTTTCCATACAGTAGGGAGCGGCTGCATCAACAATAAGGCATGTGATGGGAGCCCTGAGGAGCTGTCATGCCTATTGTCACTAATCCATAGATTATGTGCCTTTTATAGAGCCTATTACATAACAGATCATGACGGGTCACCGTGCCAAGGATGGAAGGATTAAATGAAGAGGTACTTTTCACATTCAGACTCTGATTCTTAAAAGTTAATTCCATGTATAGGAAGGCATCTTTTGCTTACAAAATTTAGCCTAGCATATACTAAAGAATGAACTCTTATGCAAAATTCAAAGAATGCAGAATATTCCTTTCCTACACTTCCGTAAGTCTTTTCTGTAGATGCACAAAAGCCCACAGTGGCTAATGACAGGTTTATACAGGAGTAGGGATTCCAGTCTAATGCACAGTGCTTAAGAAAAAGAAGATCAAGCTTTGTTTTAACTTGCATCTCTTGGTAGTAAACTGGCTAGAAGCATTCACGAGAAGACTCCCGTCTAATGAAACTGTTAATACACCAGGCCATGAGATGAAGTAAATAAACCCTTAGCTCCTCTTTTTCCAAGAACTGCATTTAAAGGTTTTCCTAAGCCCAGCACAGACTGTACCACAGACTACATACAATATACCAGGAGTCTCTGCAGACCCTGAAATGGACTACAGGGATGCTGGAAATGGGCAATCAAGGGTAAGAAGGGAACTGTGAAAGGAAAGCAGTACTGTGTGGCCTTCAGACCTTATTTCCAGCCTCTCATCAGCATGCAGTACCCAGTGTGACCCTGCTGGACACCAACACACCATAGGATGAGGCAGCCAAAATGCTCTTGATCAGGGGTTTTTCTGAGGTTGCCAGAATTGCTTCTCCATCAGTGACTCAGTACAGCAAACTGTGTTCTCAGCAAACTGAGTTCTCAGTTTTCTAGTCCCAAAAGTGCAAATTGTGCATTTCAGAATTGCTGCGAATCAAACTGATACACTTAACTCACTCCAAATAATGGCTTGATCCAGGCAATATTCCCTGTAATACACAGAATGTGGACTTTCTGTCACTCAGTTCAGCAGGGCCCAGATTTCACCAAAAGAAGTGTAAGTGCACATCCTATTTGGGTCCTGAAATTTTAGATTTTCAACAATATATATGAGAATGTTTCACATCTACTAATCATCTGAGAAGAAAACCAGTAAACGCTCTTGTTTATATAATTTATTGATAGTGTACATATTTTTATATAGTGCATTATAATACTGACTGCTATAATCTTTATAAATGTTGAGTTAACTATTTTTTAAAATTCTCACAACAAAAATAATCAAATATCATGCCAACATTTTGTAACAAATTATCACATTAAATCCATTTGGATTTCATGACATATTTATCTGTACAATGGACCCCATATCACAGAGCATTCACAGTGCATAAGGTCACAGTCATTGAAAAAATAAATAAAATGAGCGATTTCTGTTATTTACAGTTTACAAACCCATCCCTTTCTGTTTTCAAAGTAAGCAGTTCTAGAAAGTTTTCATAATATTTAAAGAGGTGATGCACCTCTGAAGGGTGCACCACAAATGCCTGCAAGTATGAAACACAGGTTTTTAAAAGGTTCAGAAGTTATTTCAGTGACCATAAATTACTTTGAATAATTCGTTGCAATGGAGGAGATACCATGAGCCAAATTCCATACTCAATTCCACTGATACTAATTTGTGCCAGCTACCAGGACATTAATGAGCACTGGCACCACTCCCAAGAATGTGAAGTCAAGAACTTGGTCATAACTTTGCTGCAGGAACAGCCATTTGAAACACAGGTGTTGCTGGGGAAGCAGATTTAAAAATTCTCTTTGCATACATAACTGGTATATGAATGAAGGCCATAATCTTTCTACAAAAACCCTCTGAAAGGAAGTATCTCAGTTGTTATTAATCTTTCTAGAGATTGTATCTGTCTGGTTTTCATGTATTTTGATACCTCTAGAATTTGTCACCATGCCTAGTGCTATAAACCAATCTTTGTCTTTTATTTGTCATTCAAGTTTATCAAGACCATCTCAGTGACAGGACAGCAATGATAGCCTACATTCTTTGTGCAAGTAAAAAAGAAAAATAAATGGGATTAAATTCCAACTGGCAATTCTTCTAAGAAAATACCCAAATGGAATTTCCCATAATCATTCATTTCTTTCAGATAGTGCACTGTACGGTAGCAAGCAGAACCACATGATGAACAAATTGCCACAATCACTACACATCTCGGCCCATGGAAAAGCAGCTACACACATCTCACTGTCAGGACAGGCATGTACAGGACTACACACACTTCTCTGGGGAGAAACCATCAGGACCTCACACATGGGAAAATGTGAGAAAAGTGTACGCTCAAGTTATTCAAAAGGAGGCTTTTAAACATGTACACAGTAGGTCAGAAACTGGAATGCACGCACCAGCTGAACAACATTCCCTTCTTCAGCAGGACACTGATCACTTGCATACAGACTTTTCCAAATGGTTCAAGGGAGTAATAATGGGTTTGGTACAGAATTGCTGGAACTAAACACTGTCATTTACCTGTGTAACCATCACATAAATCTCACCATCCAACAAAATGAAAAATGTGGCATTCAGACTCATAAAAATAGAAAGAAAATTGTGTAGCAAATGCATGAGCTGCAGAAATTTTCTTCTGAGCATTTAAACACAAGTAACAGAGAGATCTGAGGCTTGCAATGACAGAACATTATGCTCAAAGGTGATGTACTTCAATTAGGAAGATTCTTTGGTTTCACCTTGCTATCAGAGTTATTTTAGTGTCTGTTTCATATTACATAATGTCTGATCTTTCCTTGGCATGAATAATCAGACAGTATTTCTACAGTTTAAAGAACTCTACCAAAACCAACTAACAGTAGGACACAAGTCAATGGCATTACAATTGCAAGAAATCCAAGAAAGGAAGACAACAAAACTCATGAGGCATTTGTGCAACTAGAGCAAACACATAACAGAAACAAGTGCAATTAAAGCAGAGTCACAAGGGAAATCAAAGACAGAATAAACCTTCTCTATAACTGCTAAGTATTAGATTAGTAAAGACCTTCACCTTTTGTTTACATGTTGACAGAAAGTTCACAAATGCAATCTAAATCCAGAAGCTAATTTTGTTTGTTACAGCTGCGCAAGCATATAAAAACAAAATAAAATTGGCACGCCAATGACTGAGCCAGGAGGAAGATGATTGACTACGCTGTACCTGTTGGGAAGACTTAAGGTGTTCTTCTAAGCTAGACTTCAGCCCAGAGAGAAGTCCTTAGATCATCAAAGAGACATGAAGATAACCATATCTGTAGCTTCTTAGATTCAGACATGCAGATCCTGAGCTTGAAATTTTTACTCAAGCAATACTTTATAATGCAGTACAACTGTTATGGAATCATAATATTATGATTCATAAATGGAACTCAATGGAAACACTCCCAGTTCCTTGCTACAGACAGGATTACACCCCACGGGTCAATGTGGGACTGTGCTACTCCACAGGAACTGCAGCACAAAAGAGCTACTAAAAGCCCTCCTTGGCCAGCTGTAACTCAGTTTTGATCCTGCTCATACTCAAGGGCAGATGCACAGTTTAGAAGTCTGAGACAAGGAACAAGTTCTCTTATTTACAAGAGTGGAAATCCAAAGTGGTATCAGCAGAACAGAAGTCCACAGATTCTGGTCAAACCTTTTAATTTGAGAAAGAAATAAAATCTTTAGCCTACAAAACCAATAGAACATGGAAAGAACTGAATATGATAACCCAGAAACCATGCTCCCCTGTCATCTTAGGACACGATCCAGCAAGGCACTTGGATAGATGCTTAGCTTTAAAATGGAATCAAACCTATTGAAGTTAAGCTTTGCTGGATATGGGATATCTTTTTCTGAGTTGTGTTACTTTTCAGTGTTAGTATGCTGGCAAATTTCAGATCACACTAACAGTTTTCTCTCTCACATCCACCAGCTTTCTTTTCACTCTTGAGTTGAACATTAACTTACAGAACATTGTGACATACATTCCAAACTCAGCCAGCTATCTTTTGCAATGGTTAATAAAACAAAATGGCTACAAAATTTTACAGATACAATCTGAACAGCTGCAGTATAGAACTGTGCTAACTGTGGAGAGCCACGCACAAATGACTCCTGTTCTCAACTAGAAAATGGCAAAATTAGTAATGGTTTCCTGACCACACAAGCTAATGTTTTTCTTTTTTTCTGTATACACGTGAAAGGCACTAGTCTGTTATTACTCGGCATCAGCCTCCTGAATTAGTGATACATTCTCATGAGGGTTTATCTGAAATACAATAATTTGTCAATCAGATCTTTCTTGGACCATTCAGTTTACCTGCACAGCTTAGTGTACAATTATTTATTTTAGCATTTGGATAAGGACTACATAGGAACTTCTTGAACTACTTCATATGATTATGTGTCATCAAGGCCCTAACACAGCATCTCATAATTCTTTGGCAAACAATACATCCTTGCTCATGGGGTGGTGTCAAAGGAGAATCCTACTAATGTTATTTATAATGATAAGCATGGCATGATACCGGTCTCATAGCAGTAGATGCAGGTGAGAACACCCCATGAAATGCAGAATTAGAATTCAATATAAATTGTCCTGAAGTGGGTCTATGTCTCAGGGAGAGCTGTAGATTACAGGAACCAGCCACATGTTGTAAGGGTTGTTCTGGATTCTGAGAGTGTTTCTTGCTAAAACACAACACTGGTTTTCTGGAGCAGGTGATACTACGATTAGGCAGAGTAATTCCAAATGATGTGTCAAGGACTTAGGGAATTAGCAAACAAAATTCGTGCATATTTGGGCTGAGTCAGCTGCCATAGAAATATTGGTGCCCATACTCTTCTGAAGTTGGCTGGCTCAGAAATACGAAGGTACAGTACAGTTTGCTAGATCTGGCACTATAAACTTTGATGCCCTCATCCCTGTCAACTCAGCTGATCACTAGGCATTCAAAACCAGACTTTGGAACTACTCTTCTATTTTGTAAAGACAACTGAGCTGCTCGAACTGTGCACAGGAGAGCAAATGTTTGCTTGGAGACAGTTCTCCAAGACAACACAACAGCAGAATATAGGAAAAAACCCATTTACTCAGCCTCTCTCTCTGCTCCTTCCAGTCTCAAATCTAAGCCATCACCAGATTTTAAGCAGTAAACCATCTTCCTGAAAGACAGCAGGGGAGAGAGCAATGATGCTCCTAGAGAGGGATGCTCCTACAGTGGTACACCAGTAAGCTGCATTTTCACAGCCTTTCTGCAACAGAAGACTCAAAGATGAACATGAGTTCCATCTCCTCAGCTTTATACTGCAGCAAAAATGTTGTGAATGCCTGGAAATGGGGTCACTGGCATACTTGAGATAAAATGTGTTTACTGCATTTTAGTAATGCTGTATTTGTGCCCATTTTTAGTTCTTAGTTAACAACATAACTATTTAATTAAGGTAAGAAACCCTAAATGGATACTAATACTGACATTTGTAACAAAATGTAAAGCAAATAACTGTGTTGCTCTTTTTTTCTTCAGAATCCCATTGAATAGACCCAATTAATAAAAAAACCCCAGCAGCAGAATACACTCTTTAATTTATCCTAAAATAATTTTTAAAATAGTTTTAATTGTAAACTCATTGTCTGGTGTAAACAGTATTCTGCATGTCACTTGGCCAAACATAATTATTTGTCATATACATCAAAAGAAGGAACTTTCTGAGTAAGTGCTTATTTGCTAAGTTTTTATAGTATATTCTCATTGACACAATTTTTTATATATAGTCTTAATGGAAAATATTAATATATTTAAAAACGCATCAACTGTTAGTTGATAGGTTTGTTTTATAAACATTAAAAAATTAAAAAAATCTATGTATAAACGTTAACTGTGCTTCTTCAGAAACTTTATGTGATCATTCACATACAGCTTCAAAATATTTTTAAAGTTTAGTAGCAATTCAAAATATGCTGTCTCAGTGATTTACAATTATACCACTGCTGAAATGTGGAATGCTACCCACTATTTTAATACTTTGGGCTGGATCTTGCTGTCAATCATATCCAGAGTAATTCCTTATATCAGATTTATGCTGGTGGAAAGGATATCAAAACTTGGCTTCTACTTGGGGTTAAAAAGAAGTATATCATGCTTCAAAACTTGCATGCAATCAAATCAAGGACCACATTCTCTTGACAGACTTGCTTTTGTCAGGGTGATTCTTATCTGCACTGCTCCATGTCAGACACTCATCTTCATTAAGCTTCTGGGAATAAGAAAAAATGGTGAAGAATACACCATCTTCTCGACTGATGAAATAAGCTTCTTCCTCCCACCAATGAAACTGAGTCAAATCAAATCATAATCAGGGTGGGTTTTCTTGTCAGAAAGTCTAGATTATGTTCAGGTACTACTCCCAGCTGATAACAATAACTGATAGTTACTGAGCACCCAGTTACATTTTATTTGTTTAGTTTCTTCTAAATTTATACAATGGGCTTACAATGGCCAATGCAAAGTTTTTCTTGTGGTGTAATATTCCACAAATGTCAGTTTATATTTATGTATACAGCATTCCTCATTAACAATAAAACATATTTTTCAAGTATGAATTTCTGCATGTAAATTCTCTTCTTCAGTATGCAGATACTCTGACTTCTAGTGTGCATCATCACAAGTGATACAACATACAACCATTTCCTCTTCTTTCTCTGCCACATTGTTCATGGAACAGAGTGATAAATATCCAACACTGCCATCAAAAACTGTCAGTGCAGTTTCTCTATAAGCAGAGCACTTGAAGTGGGAAATGATGTCCTCAACAGTGCATGCCATGATATGTGCCTTGGACTTTCTGGTCCTGTAGTTTAAATATTCTTACTGAGCCAAGAAAGGTTCTGAACTTGCTTCTTATCCTTCCATGGAAAGTAAATGTCAAAACTAAAAGAACTATAAAGATTTTTCTCCCATCCTCTTGCTAACCTTGATGGTGGTGGTCGATTGTCTGCAAAAGGAGAATTAAAACCACAACAGAATGCCCAGAAATGGGTCCTTTTAGAGTTCTGTGTAAGATCCATGTAGCTTTATGACTGAGCAGCAATATCCAAAGGTGAGGAAAATGCTTTGGTTGCCTTCAGCTAGCATGTTAAAAGAAAGGTATGTTTTCCTTCCATATAGGTAAAAGTGCTTGTTAGCTGATGAAGCAGGAATGACACTCAAATTACTGATGGAAAGAAGGTAGAAATGTGAAATGCCTCCTGTCATTTACAGCATGTGTAATCAGAAGAATTTCAGTCTCTCTCCTTGTTGTGGATTAAAGTTCTTCTCGGCACATAGGGAAGTTGACAAAGGTGAAGACATTGAACTCTATCATTATAGATAAACACAGGAAAACAGCATAAAGAAGCAACACGTAGATGCCTAATTTCCTGTCAAGTTTCCACTTATTTATATGGATTCCAAACACCTGCAAGCAAACAGAGTGTCAGTTAATTTAGCTCTGAAGGAGACTTTTGAAAACAACCATTATAAGTTAAAAATGAGAGTATTTTGAACTAGAGATGTAGGAAGACAAAAATATATTCTCAGTATTTTATAGATCAGAAAGGCAACATATGTTGTTGACCCTGTTCTGATTCTCAGTTGTCCTATGACCGTTTTACAAAACATTTAATGAACTAAACTAAATGAATGTCCCCCCTCAAGTGTTCTCCTCCAGATCCCTTATGCCCCAGTAGTACACCAGCACCTAATGCCCATTCTTTCAACAGCTTCTGAAGAGGTGCTTTCCTTGCTGATTT
Organism: Monarcha castaneiventris obscurior; assembly: GCA_026261815.1. Classification (NCBI taxonomy): domain Eukaryota; kingdom Metazoa; phylum Chordata; class Aves; order Passeriformes; family Monarchidae; genus Monarcha; species Monarcha castaneiventris. The sequence continues at coordinate 16,014,988 of JAMPIT010000894.1, forward strand.
GCTGAGCTCCAGAACTAAGGGGAGTTATAAGTTACACATAGAAAAGCAATGAAATCCTCATGAAGGCATCTATTTCCCATGGTGTTGAGCTCCTCTGAATTATTACTTATTTTTCTCAAAACTCTCCACTGAGTTTGCTGGGAGAGTCTGTGCGAACTAGGGTACTCAGCACAACAAACGAGACAGTAATAGATGTCTCACTCAGGTGATCTGGCTTCTGCTATGAAAAGACTCTCCTCAGAAAAGCATGAAGGGTTAGCACAGTAACAGATCCACATAATCCTCCCATTTTTCCCCAAAGAGCTGATTAACAACATGCATGCAGCAACACCAGATACAAATGTCTACAGAACATCTGTGTCATTCCACAGGCACTGTGCAGTATGGCAGGCTGGGGATAAGAAAAGAAAGGAACACGCTCTCACACCTTGTAGATCAGACGCATTAGGAAGTTAGTAGCAGAGTGAACATCCCTGGTCATTCTATCACTTAAGTCATGCACAGGTGATGTGAAGCTTTGTAAGACCTAGTCATGCAACAGTGTGAAATCTCCAGTGGTGACTCCCTCCTCTACAATGCCTCTAAAAAGCCTCCACAAGCAGTCAGTGAAAAATGTTAGTGTAAGTGGATATTTTTATACCTTTTTGATTCCTTACACCTTATTTGATTCTTCTTACAGTGTTCCCTGGGAGTCAAGCAGGATCAGATCTTAAGTACCAGCAAAATTGACTTTTTAAACAGAGTTATTGTTTCACCTTAGGAAGTCATGTGTTACAAGGGTGTCTTATGCTGAGTGACATTTAGCATGTCTGCTCCAAGTCCTGGGGTTCACAGTCCTCACAGACTAGACTTCATTAAGGGTTTAGGCTACAGCACTTGATTAGTCCAGGCTGGTTTTGGAAATCAGAAACAAAGGCAAAGGGTCATGAAGCACACCAGATCTTCTCCCAGCACAAAGTAAGAGACGGGCCTGGGGAATGGACACAGGACCACAGAAGTACTGTTGGATTCAACAGTTCCAGCACTGCCACTGAAATCCATGGGACCTACACATATCCAGCATCTCTTACACCAAATGCCAGATTTCAGTCCTCTCTGAGGACAATGATAGCTTTCCAACTCGTGGTATTGCTAGAAGAATGATACTTCACAAGAATCAATGCTAAATATTTCTATTTTTTCCTTCTGTAACATGCAAATACCTAGTAAGTATTTTCAAATTGGAACACTTGTAGATTCTCTAATACTTACGGTAAGTGCCACTGATCCTAGCAAAAGTGCAACTGAATAAACCAATCCTTTGCTGTTTATTTTAACCTGTGGAAATCAGAAAATACTTTTAAAATGCTGACCATGTAACTGTGCTTTGGAGATCAAAAATCAATTTACTGATTTTAAGTCCACCTTCTGCTTTGAATAGTGCCTTACATATTTTAAACTATGCAAATCCATCATAGATGTATCCTAATGAAGAACAGGAAGATCAAGGAATCAATCAGAATGTAAAATAATCCCATCTTCATTAAAAAATAAGTGAGCATTTATAATGGATTTTATGTTAAAAATCCTCAGAAGAGAGACATGCTGTTATTCTGATTTTAGTGACAAAAATACTAAGGTACATGAAGACAGGTTTACTGGAAGTTGTGTAGTAAGAAAATGACAGAGCCATGACAATGGCTCCATCCATGGCAATATTTTTTTGCTACACAGTGTAATGTACTCCAGTTGACAAAGTGGAAATTAATTGCAGCTTGTGGAACAAGAATTGCTTCCTTAACTTTGGGTTCCTTGGCAAAGAAGTAACACCTTATTTAGCAACTAATAACATGCTCAACAGGTTGGTTTTTCTTTTAAATTTATTTTATTTTCATGCTTTCTTTTTAGGATTTTTTAAAACTGGAATAGAAGTGCAAATAAAAGATTTGCCATGTATACATACAGTTGATCCATAATCAATCGCTATGGTCTGCAAACCCCACGGAACGCCAAGTCCCACCAGAATGTCAAAGACATTGCTCCCTACTGTGTTGGATACTGCCATGTCACCGAGGCCTGCAGAGAAAAAAAACAAAAACCAGCTCTTTGATAAAATCAAAGTATATGGCCATTATTCTGTGTACTGGAGGGGAATGATCTGCATTGATCCAATCCCCCCAGAACTGGCCAGAGTATCCGAGGTAGGGAGACAATATCCATATAACCTGCAAAATTAATTTAGTGGAAAGGTAGTTCCATAATAATTCTGAAGACTATTCTGTACTGTTTTTGTGAGAATATTCTGCACACAACAAATAATGCAACATGGAAAATTATATACTTTAAATATGTAACACATTTCAAGCAAGCAACATTTAACAGCACTACTCCTATCTCAAATTACAAAGGTGGGACTTTTGAGTACTTAATTATCACTGCATAGCCCTTGCTGTTTGCCCAATGATGTGTGCTGGAGATGTCACTATCTGATAAAAAAAAGTCTATGGGAATTGAAATAGTGGAAAAGAATAAAATTAAGTCCTTTTCTTACTCTACTGCTGTACAGAGGAACACACTACCAGCTTTCATGTTTTTCAACAACTGGAAGGGATGTTGCTACCAGCATTTTACAAGTAAAAAAAAGAAACATAAAGAAAGTTAATCAAAATTTAAAGACAAATGAGAAAGCCTTTGACAATTTCAAATGGACAGCTGAGGAGGATGTAGTTGTCAGTAACCCAAAACTCTTTGCAGTGCAGCTATTCATATGCTCCAATGGGAAAGAGGTCTGCATTTGGATGAGAACTCTGCCTGGAGCAACATCACTTCCACCAGATCCTCTTAAAACACTTCACTTCCTTGGGTTTGAGAGGTCTTCTAGAAATCAGTACAAGTTTTACATGGAGAAGTGCTGGTCAGTATATATTCTTCAGTGTCATTTTTAATAGCTGATATTCTAGTTTTGTCTACGACTTTTGTCTTTTTACCCTGACTGATACATACAATGCATGGGATATCTGAGTGTTGATTTACCTTCTAGAATGCTAGAATGCCCAATCCCAATAAGCAAAAGATAATTTTTTGGTTCACAATATCGCTTTTAATGAGGTGCTGAAACAGTAAAAGTTAAAATAAAATGATAAAACTGCATTGACAATTTGTGCGTATGGAAGAAGCAAATCGCATGTAAGACTGCAGTTGTGCTTCAGCAGACACAGTACCTTGTCTTGCTACTATTAAGCTGGCCATGCAGTCTGGGACGCTTGTTCCTGCAGCCAGGAAAGTAATGCCCATGATCACATCTGGTATCCCAAGGGTGTATCCAATCACAGTCACCTGAACAAGGAGGAAGGTAGATTAACTGATCCTATTTAGGTTTCCTCATTCCAATACAGCTGTGGCATACTCTTAACTTTGATTTCTGGTGTGGACATTAACAGGAATAGACTCAGAATACTTATCCATTTCTGCAAATTAAGTACTCGTGGTAAAACAAGCCTAAAACCAAAAGAAGAGGACTTTGGGTCTTATTACTCAACATTCTATGAACAAACAAAACTCCATTTCCTGCTGCTCTAACATGACATACTGATGATTTAAGGAGACATAATCCAATCCGTGGGTTTGGGGTATTTTTGGTTTCCGTGAATGGCAGGATTCACACTGGTTCTATTCTCAGAAGGACTGCAACCAATATTACATTGTAATATTGTAGCAGAGATAGAAAGAACTTATTATAACCTAACACACAAAGAAGGAACTAGTTTCTTGCATGACTTCTAATATGATCCCGAGTGAGCACGGCTCGTTATATCCCCTGATATTCCAGATGCAGCTTTAAAACAGCTAAGGGAATCACTGAAGATTGCAGCAGAGCTCTTAGAAAGGACAAGGAACTGTATTTAGCTGGCACATCCAAAGAGGGCCGAAAAAAACATCAAGAAAAGGCAGCTGAAAAGGAAATAGGCTTGTGAGAGCGAGGAGACTGAACCAGGAACAGACAGCTGCTTCCCTGCTGAGACTGCTAAAGATGGAAGTCTTCTAGGCTATGTGTTGTTTTCTTGAAATAGTTTGCCAGTCTATCACATGAGGAAAATTGGACCCTTCACTAAAGAAAAGGTGTATTTTAGGAACTCACTGACAAACCTCATCTTCAGGGGCAAGCAGAGACCCAGAAATAGGAGGGGCCATGATTCTCCTGCTGAGACTGGTAACAAGGTACTACAGTCCAGCTGCCTCTTAAAGCAGTATATGCTGCAGCCTTAATGAGCACTTCTCTCATTTGTGAAGGGGATATCTACATATGGAACCAAGGTACAGAGTATGACCTTCCAAAGGACATATAATATGATATAAATGTGTGGCTTTGGCTGGCATGTGAATTTCTTATACACAGACTATGTTAGACAATTGTTTTACAATGCAAAAATTATATTGAAAGTTGCAAAATGTATATAGAAAACAAAATTCTTTATGAGAGGAAACATAAAGTGGTGCCTGACAGGCATTTGAGGAAAGTAGAGATGTTGTCCAGTACCTTCCTGTACTGTATTGGACCCTATACAGTAAAGGCCCAATTATTCCTGCAGAAAAAAGGCAGCAGAAAGCTAAAATGATAATAATTACAGTACGAGCTGAAGAGCGCTACAATTACATGCCTTTCTTTAACAAATGCACAGAAGATTTTTACATACTTTGAGATGCACATTTCACTCAGAACCAAGTCCTGCTACATACACTTACCATCCACACCATGAAGTAGGAGAACAAGGCAATCCAGAGAGTGGACAAGATGAATGTCAGCATAAAGCACTTCTCCCAGCGTGGTTTGCTGCAGTTTGGAATTGTGGTAAAGAGCACGAATATCAATGGCCATGTCAAAAGCCATTTAATTTTGTTCATTTTTCCATCTGCAGGACAAAGGAAAGAAACAGTTTAGTTTTCCCATCACTATCCCAGGCTCAGTTACACCTCTTTGAGCAGAGCAGATGATCCCAGAAGGATGCTTACAGTCGTGCATGTCAGCTCATTTTCCAGTGTACCTTTCAACTATACTTGGCCTTGTCACTTTCAGCCCAGTTCTGCATGCACATCCAGAATCTTCTCATAGTTAAGCCTGCCAAGGTCTATGAAAATCCATGGAAGAATTACAATGATTTAAAAGCACAGCTGATTCTAAAACCAAAATTAAATCAGGTTCGTTGCTCTTTCAAATGTATTACTACTGATCCAGAATTTTAAAAAACCCCAACAACAAAACCAAACAACCAAAAAAACCCCACCCTCTCACCTTAATAGGAATATCGAAATCTAAGTGGTGAAAAATAACTTGTACATTCTGTGCAGCAGCAGAAAACAGAAGCACAAGACCAACCTATGAACATGGCAATTTTTTTTCACATGCCTCATTGTTCTAACTTGGGCAGAAGTTTACTTAGAAGACCTGGATTTGTTACGTCTCTCCATCTGCATAGAGCACCACTTTGAGATGGTAAAAGAAAACTCCTGGAAAAGGAAAAAAGGTAGTGACTTCCCTTGTACAGCTCTCCAAAATCAATTGGTGAGAAATAGGCAAGAACTGCCATTGCTGAAGACAGGTACACACCTTGTCAGTTTTTTTAATGTACAGTATTGCAAATGTAATCTCAATACATAAAACAGAATTATTTATAACTGGCCCATACATAAATGGGGTACCATTTATACAGTTCATGAGGTATCCTTCAAGTAGGGTAACAAATTTGTCTATCAAGCTAAGTGAGAGTATCACAGCCAACACCACGGCCACTTTGGCTTGGGCTCCTTATATTGTGTTAGAATTATGCTAGAATTAAGTAGGGGCTTCCATCATAATGCTATGCTTGAGATCTACTAAAATATGCTGTCATTGATCAGACTTAAGAAAATTATCAGGTACATCCGCCAGTGAAGTTATTGAGCTACATTAGAAAGAACAGTTAATATCCAGCTCCTATCAATTTCACCAGTAATTTTCTTTCAGCAAAGACTTTGGGATTTACGATTTGTTTAACAGGAATTTTTGTTAGTGCTTTTAATTCGATTGAACTCAGTCCTCTGGAGCAATGTGCACCAGGATGCAATGAAATTTAATATTAAACATTTACAAATTACTAATACTTTTATCATTTATGAGGCTACTTACTAGTCTAATTTAACTGGATGAGTCCAAATGTCTTTACTCATTTACTTTTGTATGTATTCTAGAACTAAATTTTCTTGCTTGAGTTATGAAACAGCTTCCTGACTTGAGATTTCTTGTGAATTCTGAGATGCCATAAACTCACAACGAAATCTTAGACTAAACTTTGCTCTTTATTCCTATTTATACCTTGTGGCTGTGGAACTTCTAATGCATAAAACTACTACTACTACTAAAAATGAAGTCTCCCAGGGTCATTTCTAATGCCAGAATCTTGCATGTCACTGAGGCTCTATTACAGATTTCACAGGAAAGACCTTTTTCCCCTCTGGTACACATACTGCTGCACAGATGTTTTTTAAACAGTTATCTTTTACCTCTTCTGTCCAGAAAATGACACTTCTTTGCTCCCTTCTCTCTTTAATTGTTAACAAGGCTGTAAATATTCTACGAAATAGCCTATGGTAATTTATACCTGCTCCTGCTTAATTTGTTACAGTTTGGATTATTTAAAGATTCCTAGATAGTTAATTTTTACTCTTTGTCTACTCAAGTTGCTAAGCTTGGTTCATAGTCCAACAAGTTAGCATGGCCTAGGCCAGTATTATCCCCAGCACATAACTCCAAATGCTGGGTCAGTGGATGACTGAAAAAATTACGGATCCAATTCTGATCTGTGTTGGTGTAATCTGACTGACTTTGGTGCTGCTACACAGAGGCAGTCCCATTTCTCTTTTCAGTAACATAAATAAAAGAAACAGAATTGCCTTAAGAACAAATAGAGAATAAATGCACTCAGTCTCTGCTGGGGAATATGCATCTTGCCTGGGATCCTATCTAGTACTCTGAATTACTTAAGCAAATGCTTAACTGAGAATGCATAGTGCCTTACCACTGGCATAGCTTTGCTTGTTCATTTCTAGGAAAACCTAAGTTCTAGTGGAGGAGGACTTGCCTTTCCATTATCTTTGCTGAGTTTGAATGGATGTGTGTCAGATTAAAATTCCTGGCTCAATTAGCAGTGATGTTTTACCCACACAACGTCTTGAGTTGAAACTGCTTAGCTGAGGGTTTGTGGGAGTGACATTTGCATTCATTACATTGGCAACTAGGCTTGAGACTTTGGGGAACAGCTGTGTGTAATTCTGGGGTTTGCTGGGTTAACAAGAGAAGCTGAGTGGCCATTTGCAGTTAGCCTGGAACAGTTCAGAACCACCGTGGCCAAAGAAGCTTACTTGACACATTCTACATTGGCTTCTCTTCTGTGTTTTTGTTTCCTAGCTTTTATAAACTTTTATATAAAGCCTTAAGTGTATCTGGTCTTGGTTTTGCCTCAGGCCTTTTTATTTAGCTCCTACTATGCTGGGTCATGGAACTTGTGTGGCACACAGTGCTGAAGAAGTCGACTCTTATGCTGTAACTTGGCAGGTTGTTAAGACTTTAAGTACATTTAGCAGCAACCTCAAATGAAGTGAGACTTTATTTCCTCAGGAAACTGATGACTTTATTCATTTCGCATGGCTTAGATGAATGCACAATCAATACACAGCTTGAAGATAATTTTTTTTTTTTAGTTCTTTTCAAAGTACTTCTTCTGCTGTTCTGTTGTTTTGGTTTTGACCACCCACTCTAAAATAATAATTTAAAAGATTTAATGATAAAGATGTTAAAGTGAAGTATGCTTATAGGTCATGACAAACTGTTTTACCACTGTTGAGTAGCTCCCTAGTACATCTGCAAGGAAGAAAATTATCATTCCCATTAAGGCCATTATTCAATACACAGCTGTTCTGTCTCATTACAAGACCTCAGCACAGTTGTTTTAACAGTGGTACCACCCACTCCTGTGAGCCCTGGGTCTAAAGGCTCCTGCAGCAACCCATATAACAGAGGAAAGGTGTACTTTGCACCCCCCACGACAATAATGGAAGAATATTGCTTTATTACAGAAAAAAAACCAATGGTCTACATTCTGTTCACATCACTCTGCTGTAAAACAAGATGATGAGGGGTTTTTTGCAAGAAGTTGTTTGCACTACTGTCTACATCCATTTTTTCTGTTTCCACAGATATTTGGAAGCCAAGCATGCCACATATTTCAGAGAGGTATCATTACAAAAGAGCTTGATTACAATGTTTCTGAAAATGAAGTGGCAGCCCTACAACAAAGAGCTCTTTCCTAATTTTTAATACATTCCTGGGCTAGTCATCTTTCCAGATGTTTTATGCTCACAATAATTACTTTCACATACAGATAGTGTCCTGGTGAACAAAGACAGCAACATACATCACAGCACTGAGAAGAAACAAGTATTTCCCTAAGGTGCTAAAGAAAGCACTTTTTACAGAAAAAATACAGTTCTATTTGCAACACTCAAAGAGAGCTCAGAGAAGCTCAATATAAAAGTGTGAAACTACATTTGTGTCTACCTTTAGATCAGAAGTGTACCCTTGAAGTAAAGGTGATGACTGACCCCACTTCATATTTTTGGGTTTGCAATTTACTCTCTTTTAGTCTGCAACACGAAGCAGACTTGTATCACACCAGTAACTATTCCCTTGGTATAAAGCTGAACCAGAGGCACAAAATTAAAAGTGTTCCAAGTAATAGTGGGCGTTTAGTCCAGGGGCTCAAGCTAGAGCTAGTCTGAAACAGAACTTCCAAAGGCACATAGTGCAGGCAGCCCGTTACATGTCACAGTAAATAAGCTGCAGAGAAAACACTTTTTCAAGTTTAAACAGAAAAAGAGTGGAGTCTGTAACTACACCATTAGTTGGTTAAATTTGATAGCTTTTCCACTTAGTTTTCCCTTTAAAAGTGTGTCAGCCAATCACAGATCTCAGCTCCATACATCAGTTACTTCAGAACATGCCTAAACCTTCCCAAGTTAAAGAAGCACCTCCTTACACAGAGCAATGATTAGCTGACTGATCTAAAAAAAGTATAACATCCCTGAGAGGCACGGATCTAATTGGCACACAGGATTTTTGTAACTGTATGTTTATGACTTCATATAAATCTCTTACTTAAGGTAACTTGAAAACTGGGAAAGGTATTCTCTAATTGAAATGAGAAAGGCTTCCTGAAGTTAACTATCGATTGCTATTTTTCCAGGGTTTTTTTGTTGATGGTAAACTTAGAGGAAAAATGAGGCACATCCAGACTCACCTAAAAAGATGATTGCTGCAATTTTTTTTCATGCTTCACTTAATAATTTTTAAAGTTTTTAAAGTCCCTTTTTATCATTTTAAATCTCTTTACCCAACCCACCAACCAAAAAAACCCAACCTGTTTTTTCTCCAATTAAAAATGATTTTCAAAACACCTGTCTCCTCGGTTTTAATTAAGCTTTATATTTACAAAGATGTATTTATATACATATTATTTTCAATATCAGTTCAATTCTCAACCTGAAAAAGTGTAAAAGCAACACACATGTCTCTACACTAGGAGCTTTGTAATAACCCATACAGCAAGTAAATTTCTGTTAGAAAATGCTGTTCACCAGAGTTCAGACTGATTGGAAAACTTCAATATAAGTAAATTAGATAATCTGAAAACTTAATTAATTTCTAGTCATGTGCAGTATCCAAAACACAACAGTGAAATACAAATTTTTCTCCCAAGTATGGTACTCAATATAGAAACAACTGAAACTGATATAACAAACTAGATCCATTGTGAATTTTCCATCAGAATTATTTTCCACAGAAAAATGTCTGTTGCAAAATAAAAAAAAAAAATTGCCAGAAAATAGCTTTCCATTTGTTATTAGGAAAATCAACACTGATTTCAGTTCTGAACCTTCCCTTAGAAATTGTGGAGGCAAGAGACTGTATTATCACACTAGAAAAAGGCTGTGTAGTGTGTAAAACAGCATCCAAAGAGGCTCAGTCTTTGTCAGCCTTCCAAGTGGGCAGCAGACAGATTAAAATATTTTTATTGCAATTCTCCTACAACAGACCTTTGGAAACATTTTTTTCCTTTGGAAAATTCCGAGGTTTTACTTCTCATCTTCATCCAAAACAGACAATTTTTCAACCTACTGATACTCTTCTTGGAAGTTTCATTTTCCAGAATACAAGTTCCAAATTCCAGACTGTGAAATCTGTCCAAAACAACTCAGATTTCTATTTGCAGCCTGTGCCTTTACCACATTTCATATATTTGGACTTATGCCAATAATTTTCTCTTAAATACACATTTTTGTTACAGAGGAAACTGGTTTACAAAAAGGAATTTGCTCCAGTACACAGAAATGAGCTCTCTTCTCAGAGCTACAATAGGTTTACACAGGACAACATGCAACAAAAATAAGATGTAACTGAACATAGATACTCCCCGTATCTTGTTACACCTGGCTGGCTTTTGGCCTGGTTTATTTTCTATGTTTTAACCTTGCTGTTAAACAAAGAGCCACAGTATCCTGAGTGTTCAAGTGAGGTACACTGGGTTTGCCTTATCCACCGTGTTTCCAGTAAAAGAAGACATTAAGTGAAGCAAGTAGGAGCCAGGTTCAAAGTAAGTAAAAGGTTCTTCACAAAATAATGAAACTCTTTTGCAAAGGATGGTGCAGGTGTTAAAGGTTTGCAAAGATTCAATGACAATTAGACATTAGGTTAATGAAGAAGAAACACACTAAGGAACTTTAAATCAAAATTTTACACCCAGAGTAAAAGTTTCTTGAGGTGAAATCAGCTGAACAGTAACTTGTCCTGTCTCATTTTTCCCCAGGTTTCTTCATAAAATCATGGCTGGAGTCAGAATGTTGAGACAAACATTTGTTTTGACCCAGTATAAACATTTTAAATCTTTTTAGTAGATGCTGTTACTTTTTTTGCTTCTATCCTACATGCTATCTTTTTATTTTGGATCCAAACAAAAATGGATAGGATTACTAATCTCCTTTATTGCCATCTCATTTTAGCTCCAGGAATTATTATTCCTGTTTTAGCTAACGCCATCATGACTTATATAAAGCATCCATGCTCCAATCCTGTAAGAGAAGTAGTTCTTCATTCCTGTGAAATGATCAGGAGCTGAGATCACAGAGTATTTTAAAGGGTGCTGAACATGTGACAATGGAAGGGGTTTAAGCATCCATTAAGAGCTACACAGAAGTGCTTTTCTGAGTCTGGGCTCTAAAAGACAACTGAGCTATGCAAGGGCTTTAACACACCATTTTGCTGTCAACATATGCCTGCCCAGTTTTGTCCTATTTTATTCTGATCTGTGGGGTGTTTTTTTACAAGTTTAAGACCTGTTTCCAAACAACTGTAGAGTAATCAAATTGTAAAGCTTCAAATGAGCCTTTCTCTTGGGAGATAATCATCAAAAGGTTAGGTCAAGAAAGAAATTTCTCTTTTAAAGAGAATGTGTTTTTCCCACACAGAAACCAAAGGCAAAGCCTGTTTGAATGATAGCATATGCAGCTTCCACAAAAACTGTATGTTGTCTCCTGTTTCAGGATGGGCCTGAACCACACCCACACCCGGGAGTAAATCTCTCTGGATGTTTGACAAAGGGGATATATGCTGAAACTGGTTGAGACTGTTTTCATGTAACAACTATATTCTCTACTTCTGCTTGCTAAAGCCCTACACTTACTGCTGAGCACTCCTGCTGACAGAGGATAAAGAAAAGAACAAAATGCAAAAGATGCATTTTGAGATGGCAAATAATTACTGTGAATCACTCAGAGATGAAACGTCACACTTCACTTACATTTACTTCTGTTTCAGGAAAAATGCAAACTTGTTATTGGAAAAGCATCTAGAACATGCAAGTTGAAGAAAGTCAAATCCCAAACTAGGCTAGAAAATGTGACTACAAAACAGCAAAAAAAAAAAAAAAAAAAGGGGTTGGGCCACTCACAGCCATTGCAGTTGCAGCTCCTAAAATACTGGAGTGAGTTTTTTACTTAGGACACCGCAACCAGTTGAATTGGAAAGTCCTATTGAAAACTGAAAACCTATTCTTCACAGAACACTTTACAGTACTGAAAAAATACATGAACTTCTGATCTTTAGAAAATGTATGTGCCTTATCCTGGACTGAAAATATATCAAAGAAAACCAGAGGGGATCCTGGCAAACTGTGTGCAAACTACCTTTTCCCTGAAGCCAGTTTTAAATGTCAGGAGTTTTTTAGGCAACTGATTGTGCCACAGTACTTAAGCAACAACAAAGCATGATGCTGGGTCCTCACATTTTCGCCAAACTTATTAAAGTGGTGCTTTTGAAAGCAAAATGAAAGAATTCTTGTTCAGAATATGTGAGTTGAGCAATAAGAATCCAACCAATTGATAATCATCTCCAGACAACAGGAGTGACAAAACCTGAAGGTAATGATGAGGACTTTATACAATCACTTAATCACTTTTACACAGCTCCTTGAGTTCATGTTGAACTTTTGCTCCCTTCAGTATGAATTGTATCACCAGTGGTTCCACTCTGGCCTGTTGAACCTCACTTTATCTTTAAAGACTTTCTCAAAAATGCAGGAAAACTGCATTTAAAGAAGACCAGTGACATAACTAATAACTCCCTATTTAGTTCAGAGCATTTTGCCTATTGTGAATGTCACACACTTAGGAAGCTCTAATCTGAAATCTATGTTTTATTCATAAAAAAAGCCATCTGGAACGTAAGAAGAAATGCATGATTGCACTACCCTAATCAAAACTTGTATCCAAAAACTTGTAAAAAACATGTCAGTTTAAAAGTCTTCCTTGCCAACACAGACGAGGGTGGTCAAGGTTTGGAACAGAGTGCTCATGGAAGCAGTGGAATCACTGTCTCTGGCAGCGTTCAAAAGAAGCCCAGATGAGGTGCTTAGTAACATGGTTGAGCACGGACAGGGCAGTGCTGGGTTAATGACTGAACTCAATCATCTCAGACATTTTTTCCAATCTTACTGATTATAGGATTCTATGATTTTTAGATGGTTTGGGGAGATATTTTTCCTTTTTGTAAGTTGTTTAATAGTTTCTGTTGTTATTATCACTATTTTTATTATTACTACTGTTGTAATTATTGCTATTATTATTATTACTACTGTTGTCATTAATGTGCTCATGTGCCCAAGCATATTGCTGACTTGGATCCTGTTAGTTCACCATACAAAAAAAGTACTTTTTTCATTATCTCATGAATGATCAGAAGCCCATCTAATGGGCCTATCTTCTGTAAGTTAGTTTGCTTCCATTCCTCACTCCAATTCATAACTGCTGACTGCAAGAAGGTCCTGTGGGAACACAGTAACACACAGAAACACACAGTATCATCTAGTCTTCATATAGCACGCTTCAGTGTTTGTTCAATAGCAAACACCTCTTCTACAATGACAGCAACTGAAGCAACGGGATCTCTAAGAAATAAGATACAACATGGAAAATCCTTTTTCACTGCATGTGGTATTTATCCATGCTGAGCAATACTTGTGCTAAACAGTAACCATGTGACAGACCACATGTCTGTGAGGATTGACCTAATCTCTGCTGTCTAATCTCCAAAGCATTTGGGCAAGAGTCAACCTGCAGTGTGCCAAAGGCACCAGCACAAGAGGTTGGTTATACATAGCCCTTCACACCAAAGAATTTAAAAAAAAATTCAGAAAGTGAATACTATTGCACACAGCTATTCTAACAATTTTAAATACTCTTCCCCCCCAATTATGTTTTCCTTTTCATCCAAGAAGCCTCCCCCACTACAGTCACTGAATCAATTTATTATATATATATACACCAAGGTTCCTCTGGCCTAGCAATTTCCAGCAGGTCATTATTAGTTGTTTGTCACAGCTGCTGGCCGGAGGGCTAAGAAAGACTCAGAGACAGAAATGCAGCCAAGAGAATGGTTGGAATTATTTAATTAACAAAAGGACGGGTTTTTACGTGTTTAATTCTCTTAGTGTCTACCTTAATGGCAAGAGATTATTGGACCTCTTGCTAACTACCTACCAGAGTGATTGGTCAATTCTCACATTGTTCATTCTCCTAGTCGAAATCATAACAATTTTAATTATATTTGCAGGTGCAGGACAGCAAACTCAGTTTACAGAAACCTTATCATGTTTTGCATAGTTCAGCATGAGAAAGACGGAGCTTTCACGGACTACTGCAGAGAGCTGAAGAAATCCTCTGCTGAGGCTTCTTCAGCATCCATAATTGTTGACTTCAAAATTACTTGTAGTGCAGTGCTCATCAGGTCAGTCTGATGTGTTTCAATATAAACTTCCCTTTCCTGCTTTCCCTTCACCTCTGGCAAATCAGCACTTCTACCATGGCTGTCTATGACTGGAAAACACTTTCCTAAGATCTGCTTTTAGCCATCAAGCCTCCAAGCCCAGTTTTACTGTCAGCAAATCCATCTTTCAGACAGTCAAACCAATCCCCTTCCTCCTCTCTCCCCACATTTGTTGTCTTTCTTACAACCCAGTGTTCGGCATTTAAATTATCTTCTCTTTCAGTACTATACACACCTAGAAAGTAAGCCTTACCTGGCACTGAAAATGGAGTTAGACTGTCCTGTTCATTTTCCTCCTCTTGGTTCCCCACAGGGATGTTTCCATTTTCGATATTCTCTTGCCTCCTGCTCTGAAGTGCTTTGCTTGAGCCATTGGCAGATTGGATTAACCGCTGACGCTGCAGTGTGAAAACAAAAACTGCCATAGTTCAGAAAGTATTAACCTTGTGAAATCTGAGTTTTACTGTCTGTACAGCCCCAGTCACATGAGCCATGAAGTTTCTCCTCAAAGCTTTCCTTTCAGTGAAAAACAAACCTGTCAGTGGCCTCCCTGTCTGCATCAGGCATCAGGCTTCACCACACTAACCATCCACTTCAAAACTACCAGCAGGAGTCTTTCAAGCCACGATGGAGAATGTTGTAATATTTGTTCTTCCACATAATGTTTTAATCAATGTGGTTATTCTAAAGCACTTCTCACTCAACAGTTCCCACTCAAACCAGCAATAGCACCATAATCAAGCGGTAACACTCAAGACATCTCTGCACAATCAGAGTTAGCTTGTGAATGACTCATTATCCAGGAACTCTCCTTCCCAGATACAACTCTTCTCATCTCCATTCACTGAGGTAAATTTAAACTTCCTATTTTTAATTTCAAAAGCAAGACTAATCCCTGTCGCCCTTGTCCCAGTACATGAAGCTCATAATTGGCCCTGCAGATGTGCTGTAGTTCCAATACACAATACAACAATTACAGGGATAGGTTTTAAACAACAGTTTATATACCCATTCATGCACTGGAGAACGTTAGATGCAACAGTAATTCCTTACTTTTATTAAAAAAATAAATATTTTTAGTTCATTAGATGAGGTAATGCAGGGTTGATAAGTGTTCTCTTTTCATGACAAACCTGCAAATTCCTAAAAAGTGCTCTGAAATGCCTTGAAAAATAAAGTAACTGCACAACATGCAAAAAAATTTCTGAAAGCAGTATCAATATAATGTAGAGAAAACCAGAGAAAAATCCCATCTGAATACTCTGCAAAACTTGTGAATATGTAAGTGAGAATACATAAGACCATAGATCCAAAATGCTCAAGTTTACAGAATGTTTTTTGCAGATGTTGAAAGGGCAAGTATCAGCTTTCTATCCACACAGCCATTACAAATTTTTCCCCGATCAATGAATTGACTTCAAGGACTACAGAATCAACTGTTGCCATGTGCCCTGTCTGATCATCTACTCCTGACCTTTCACTATTTTACTGTTAAACTGGATTTTTGTTACAAATATATTAATGGTGCTTTTATTCATAAGGCTGGCTGAACACAGGAGCTGTGTTATGATACTGAAATCTATTTACTTGCCAGAGTAAATACCTCTCATATTTGATACTGTGGGAGCAAATAATAAAGTCCTGCCTTCATAGCACCAAGGTTGGTAGGCCAAAGATTTCACCCCCAGTACTTCACTCAAGTTCTGAATAGCCTCACTTGCCAAGCCCTGCCACTTCAGCTGCAGGGTATGGAACAAGCAACATATAGATGTGACAATGTATCAGGTAAGAGATAACTGAAACTGTCTGTGGAAAATGCCCCTCATGAAAATATTTTGGTCCATTTTTATTTTGAGTTGACGACTACAGTGAATACTGAAGAGGTAGGCAAATCTCTGAAGTGATCCTGAAGTGTTGATAATATAAGAGCAGTTCTTAAGAATTCTGGTTGCTGTCTTCATTATCCTTTTTTAACTTGACTACTTTTGTAGTAATCAAAACCAATCCTTCTGCTGCAAATAAAATCTAAATGTGCACATATGCACGCACACACACTGAAATAAACATCTGTCAGTGAGATAAAGTAGTCCCTCCTTTTTGACTGCCCTCCCATTTAAACAGGCAGCATCATCAGTTTGGAATCAATCTTCAAATCTGTTCTCATATAGCTGCTAGAGAAAGACATAGTTCTATCCCATCCGTAGGAACACGGGAGAATCTAAATTCCAGAATCACTATGAACACAGCTCTTTGGTGACCCCTCTGGCTCATGGTCATTTACTGTTCTCCTAATGAACATACCTCATTAATGATGAGTCGGCTTGCCATCCGCATTCTGGTGCGTGGCCCAAATTTATTCGTAATCATGATCCGTAATCCAGCTTCAGGGAACCGGTATTTGGGAGGACTGGAGCAGATTATCTCATCCACCATCATAACACTGTTTTTGCCATACTGCTGCATCCCCTTCACTAATGATCACAATGGACAGAGTTAGCAGAGTAACTGATCTTACCGTGCGTCCCATCATGCAGAGCCAGGTCTTTTGAGGCTCAGGTGGGGGTAATATTTCTCTGAATGCCTGAATTTATGAGTTACTTTAATATTTCTGCAGCCTGGTGAATCTCCTCATCAGTCAGGCGCGTTGCTTCAATCACATGCGGGAAAGGGATTTCACTCTGCTAAGGTAGCCACCAAGCCACTGTCAGGTTAGTGGGAGCAGCTTTCCCCAGCTGCTCATGCTGTAGTACCAGTTTTCCTTGCTTATCTTCCACTAGAGTTTTGTACTCTTTCTCCAGAAGTGTTTGCACTGTGGCAGTGTAGACAGCACTCCTAAAACCTCTAAAGCTACTCCACTGGATAAAGGTGCTGCACATCCAGAAGGCCCTAATGTTGTGGTCACTCCTTCTGGAAATCATCACTTTACCCTCAAAGAATATTACCAGTAACTCTCACACGAAAAGATTCAAAATGATCAAAACCAACAATTGTCAAGAACAAATCTATGCTAGCCTTTGTTAATATAAAGGAACCCGTACCAAGGTTAAGATTACAAAGTTAACAAAGTTCTACTGTGTTAAGAACTTGCAGAGACAAAATTTTATTGGGAATCAACACAAATACAGGCAAGGACTTTAGGAGCTCACCACCAAACCAGTATTCTCACAAATGCTACAGACTACACACAGCAAGCAGAGCAAGGCTCAGCAGACAGGAGACATACCCATGTGGTGTTAGAAAGCAGGGCAGGAAATACACACATGACTATAATAAATATTAATTATTACATTTAATAATATGTACAGGAAAAAAAATTCTTTGCTGCTTCTTTTCTGCTTTGCTTAGCTTGGCCTCCCCCTCTCCCTCCCCTTTTGCGTTGTTACTTACATTAAGAAGAGGAGGAGAATTTAGGAGGTAGAAGTGAAAGATAATTAGTGCATGGTTCCAGTCAGGAAGCAAAGGAAATCTAAGAAAACATTCAACTCAAACAATGGAATTAAAATGGACCTGTTGTAAACACACAGAAGCCTACATTGTTACTCTTTTGCACTGTTACAGTGCTGAAATATTTTTGTTTTTCAGGAAGAAGACTGGATCCATGCATGCATCTAAGTCACATCATGCAATAAAAGCTTTGCTGTCTCAAGCATGTTCTAGCATGTTTTCAGTTCAAGAAATACTGCCTCCATAATGATTCACCAAGAAAAACCTATTATTACCAATAAACATCTCTAACTTTTACCCTTCAGCATTTGAGGGTCTTGCCTCGTTGCACTAAAATGGGTTCAGTGAGTACACTGGGGTCACCTAAAGTGTCATAAATACAAGATCTCTGGTTTCACAAAGACATTTGCCCTACTCAAAGAATCCACTCTGCAGTCTTGCTTGCAGCTTAACATCTCTAATACAGAATAGAACTAGTAGTAATTTTACATTTGCTAAATGTAAAGGAGCAATTATCTTCCTCCATCCCAACATCTAAACCAAATTAACCTTGCTGAGTACAGCGGCTGATGATGCAAATAAGGAGCACATCCACCCCAATGACTCTTAAAGTGTAGCAGCTTTTCTGTGAAGGAATTTAAAGCCAGACAGGTTTCCTAGGAATCAGTCCTCACAGAATAGGACTCAACCACATCAATTTAACATTTGCTTTAATTAAAGAAAAAGAAATAACTGACAGCAATGTTGGTAAGGTAAAAAGGCCAGATATTAACAGTCTCATCAGGTTAACTGCTCCCAAGTGAGTTTCTCCAGAGAATTAACCAAAATACTTCATCTTACAGTGTCATGAAAAACATGGAAGCAATGAAGTGCCCTGAAACTGTTTCTTAGAGCCCTGTGAAGACAGTGAGCAAACACTCAGCTTTGATAAAAGTACCATGATTAAAAACTCAGTACTGATGTAGAATACCTCATGCTAAATATATATATAAGTAACTGCAGCTGTTTTGACTTACTGTGGCACGTTGCTCTTATTATTTTCATTATTTTCAGTCTGACTCCCTGTGCCTGTAAATATACATACCTCAGCCTTTTGCACTTCTCCTTTGTGATAATCCTTAAAAAAACCTACTGGGAATAGCTTTTCTTTCCAACAAACTTACTGCTCACCATCAAAGGTTCATCACCAACAACCCTGTCAAAATCAACAGAAAGCCTCCTGATGACTTTAGCTCTGATCAGGCCCTCAGAAAACTCACTTTTGTCCAAATTTCTGATTTCAGGCAAGGGTCAAACCATGCCACCTGGTGGAAATTTGGGTCAACATAATAAAAGTCAAGGGCAATACATGTTTGCACTTTGAAAATTGGCGCAGTATTCACAAAGTACATCTATTTTGCCTTTACCTGTGTGTACAGAACTCACCCTTGAAATGGAATTCTTTTAATGGTGAAAAGCTCTCCTTTGTCATTCTGAAACTTGAGTGATGAAAGGTTTTATATTGTACCACAAGAAGCTCTTGAAAGTAATGAAACTTACAAGCATAAAAGGGCTTTACAGTGTGTGAACCCACCTTTTACCTGCACCCTGAGCAAAAGACTATCCTTTTTAGAAACAAAGTTCCTCACCCAAAGCAACTGTTCCTTTATGGGGAGTAATCAGGCTTTCCTCCTGTGGAAAATCATATTAAGGTCAAACCTACACCTTGATGAAGCCAAGGGAGGGCTTTTTTGGTGGATCTTGAAAGCTGCTAACTAGTGGTTGAAGGCAAGGCAGAGGCCAGCCCTAGTTCTCTCCTTGCTATTAGCAGTGCTCCTTTCTGAAAGCTGCTGCTGGGGAAAAGGCAGCTCAGCTTGTGAAGCCAGCATGTGTCAACTAAGAGGGAGTCACCGATGGGTCACGGCATATTTTGAGAGAACAGGAGGGAAGAAGCAAGAGGCAGCCATGTGACAGTTTTCTAGGACAGCATCTTGACACATAAAGCAGCTAGGCTAATGCTGCCATCCTCCCCTCCCACTGCTCACTCTAAATCCTTAATCTCTTCTTCCTGTACTTTCTCATCCCAGGCGTGTTTGCCTATGACAGTACCTACACTCTCTGAACAATTGTCCCTCCAATGCAGCATGTATTTGTGTAATGGGTGCTGGAGAAGGCAAAGGGAATCTGACTGAAACTGCAATGTCACTGCATCTTTGAGGGAAAATCAGAAAAGAAATCTGCTGTGGACAGTTGCTAGTGAAGCCTTCTTGCTTCTTTTCTGCATGTTCTTCACAAGCATTCAATAATCTACACATTTCCTTGAAAAAGAAATAGGTGGACAGGCAAGCACTTTGTGCTATCATCCCTTTAGCACAAGGCCTAGAGAGCAGAGCCTGCTGGGAGATGGCATCAGAACCCAACGAATGCCTCAAAAGTAAAACCCACTGGTATCTGTGGTCTTTACTGGATTACCCATTTCCCATGTCTCCACTTGAATACAGGAGGCATCTGTGGAACCTTGCATGGACATCAAAGTGACAGACCTCACTATATCATAGTCAATGTTCACAAAAGCTCATTATAAAATGAAAATATTTCAGAGTCACCTTCATTTAATTATGCTACGATGTCCTATAAGAAATAATTTAAAATTAGTATTGTCTGAACACCTTATCTAGGACCAGAGTTGCAGTGTGCTGTCACTGAATAAACCTGTAGGTACCTCTATCTACCTTCAAGAAATCCCAAACACTAAAAGCAGAGTGTGATTCTTTGAGTCTGCCCTAAATTCCTGTTTGGCATTATTTGTTATTATGTGAGGATCTCTCCAATGCTACCAACACTGCTGATGAGCTCAGCCTCCTAGAACGGGAGATGTTTGCAAAGAACAAAGTGAAGAGACCTCACTTGTTAAGAGCAGCCCAAGTGCTCACTAAATTACATGGTTTGTGCTTTGAAAGCAGGAATGATTTTGCTCTACAGAGAAAAGAAAGAATGGAAGAGAAGAGGGATAAGACAAAGATAAAAACAGGCTTAGAAAAACAGCCAAAAATGCCCAGGTAATTTTGCTTACTTTCAGTACCAGAAGCTGGATATCTTCTTTCCTTTATGACAGAGACACAAATAGCAAAGAACCCACATTTTTCAATTTTACCTATGTGCCTGGTGATGTATACAGCCTATTTAGGCATGTGAAAACCCGTCTTCTGAGAATCTGAATGTAATTCCTCTTGCCCACTGATCTACCCATGTCCCTTCCTTCAACAGCCACATCTAAGCTTCTCATTCCAAACTAATTTTTGAAGTGAAAATTGCCTTCTTCCTGGTAAAAAAATGTATTTCTTTCACAAAGTTGTAGCTCATCACTGAACAGGAGATAAAAAGGGAGGAAAAGTGCCAATGTGCAAAGCAGCTTGTTTTCAGAATATTAAAAAAAAAAAAAAAAATCTTTTTTTTTAATGTGGCAGTATGACTGGTGAATCATCCACTCAACCCTGCTTATGACTGAATAATAACACTGTTTTGATATACATTAAAGAAATAAAAAAAATATCCTGTGAACTCTTTTTCCAAGTCCTGTCTGCTCAGCCTTACCTTTCCAGAGTAATGGAATGGATGGGTCATCATAACTAGAGGCATAACATTTATTACCATCTTCCAGCTCATTGTTGACTGTGTCACCATTTCCAACATTCTTGCTTTTAAGTGTGAAGAAATTTTGCATCCTCACGTTGTACCTGGAAGTGCAAACGAAAGTGTAAAGGTTGGATTTTGCATTTTCTTGGCAAACTTTTAAGCATCTGAGAACAACTTATGCAGGCAAGCAGTAAAGCCTAGACGCATGTTCTCTGACAACTAATAGGAAGTGAAGAGAAAGGACTGTCCAACTCAGTGGCAAGCTGACAGGAAAGCAAGGACTGCACCTATCTCTCATGATACATAGCAAACTGCAAAAAGGCGCTAGAGCAGATTTAGTGAAGGCAAAACGCTGGAGCTGTGGATTTTGGAGCCGGGACATTCACTATACAGCAGCTTCCTTCCTCCTGCATCAGCTCACACTGTTTCTCTCAGAACTGTGTTCCCTGGGGGCAATTCTTGAGCATTTCTGGGACTGCTGACCACTCCCTTCGATAGACAACATACATCTATTTTAGCACTAGGGTGGGATCCAAGAGGGCTGTCATGAACTCTGCTAAGACTTGATGTAGGAGAAAAGGGAGTTACAATGGGGTGATTTGTGAAGGGAAGGCACCAAGGGATGTAAGTCTAAGCAACTTGCAATAGAAGGGTGGACTCACAGACACTTGCAGTAACAGTCAGACCTCTGACTCTCCTGTCAGAGGCAGTGACACAACAGAAGAAAATGTCAGTATACAACCTGGTATGAGATGGTCTGAAGATAAATACATTCTTAGCACTCTGTTCTTTGACCTTGTTCTCCAGGGAGTACAAAATACGTGTAAGAGCTGACATGATGTGTCCTTACAATATAGACTACCCCACAAACGTTTTATATAACTTTGTATAAATGACATTTTTCTCAACTTTTTCTGAAAGCCACTTTACCTCTGTGCACTATGAAAAGGATGCATGAAAGTATTTGCTGCTGACTGAGCACAAATCTAGAATTAAACTGGTTAAGCACAAAAACCAATACATCTTACACAGAAACATGACTGGCTGTACTGCCCTCAGGCAGGAAAGCCAAGGACAAAACAAGACCAAAAGAATGATGGTCAGTTAACACCTAAAGGGTTTAGCAAAGAGAAGTACTTACTTCATGATAAGTATGTAGAATGAGTACATAATGATAAGTACAAGGCTTTCCCACCTCAAAGAGACAGAAAGAAGTGTTAGAAGGCCATTGAAACAGCTGTATGCTTTACAAGTTTTATGTAGGAGTGTGCCTTAAACATCTGGTACAAGTCACATTTGCGCACACAGGATTCACAGCATTAAGATTAGATGGTGTCTCAGCAAAATGAGAGGGGAAGCAGACTCTCAAGTTTCAGTAACTATGCAAACAAAATGCAATGCATATATTTCAGAAATGCGCTATGCAGACTGAAACCACAGCTACCCTTTGAGGATTGTAGCACCCAGGCCTTTTGTCATTTCAGTGCTGAAGCACTGAAACACAGGCCAAGCACTCTGAGAGCACTGTTAGAAGATGCTTACGATCTTCCACTAGGATTCACATTGGGGTGTTCTTTGCAACACCTGGCACCCCCATAAATGTTAACAGTCAGAATCAGAGCAGAAGAGTTCTAGTTACCCTCTCTGTACAAGGGAATCTTCAGGCCTTACATATAGCCTATGTACATCCTTAATGTTTCCAGGTTTGTACATTTTTCTTTTAGTTTTCCCTGACCATCATAAAAACTAAACCCAAAGAAAATACATAGGATTTCCTAAGTGTTCAATCCAGCTCATACTCTCAGTGTGTAGAATGAAAGTAAATTACACAACTCTATTTACTGTTGAGCCTCATGGCAAATACAGGACTGTATGGAATAATTTACACAACTTACCATTCTATTTTCTCATCATATATGAACTAGAAGGAGGAAAAAAGAGGAAACACATAAATTGACCATGTCTCTGATCTCTCTCGAAAAACAGCCAAATTTCTTTAGCAAGTATCAGCCATATCTAGAAAGACCTAATCAAGTTTTCACCCCTTCTAACCAGAACTTCCACTATATGGATTGTGCCCCTCACAGAACACAAACCTTGTGAACAAGGCCTGGATCCCTGTCAGTGGCTGTTGTAAGTACTAGTTAGTGAAACAGTGCAAGCATGTGAAGGACAGACAAATATGCACACACATACCCACGTGCTGTGCTGTGCAAATGACAGCAAAGTCACTTATTCCAAAAAGACTTAACTTTTGAGTCCTTTTAACAGCTAGACTAGTTTTAGCAGAAGAGGCAGCCATTCTACTTCTCCTCTTGGGCCAAGTGGTTATACACATTTTACTCCACCCTATGTAACTGTTGTTCCTGAATACACAGCTAGTGAGCCACTCGTATTACAAAATACAGGATTCTTCCCTTCCTTGCCACTAGACGAAATAAATGTGTACACTCAGGAACTACCACACTGCTCTAGATGAACAAAGTGGTATCTCACCTGTGCTACATGTGGAAAAACCTACCCACCATCTGAAATAAAATTACTCTGTAGGAGCAAGAAAGAGCCACCTTCAATAATTGAAATAGAAGTGTAGCTCAAAATTTTTCACCTCCACAACGAGCAGTCTCCTAGGTCAGAGGAGAGTGCTATGTGCACTGCGTAACAGTAGCCTCCTAGCCTGCAGAACTTTACAAACCCTAGGTACAAAGTGAATGGACACTGATGGCTTGATGGGCACATATTCCATGGGGCTGTATGAAATTTTCATATTTATACAATATTGTGGAGCTCAGGCCTCACTTTCAGATGCTACTAGAACTAGTCAGGAAAACAATTATTGGCCAGTGTGTATCAATAGTTAGCAGGCTGGTCCTCCAAAAATTCGAGCAATGAAACACAATAGCTGATAAGAGGACTACTTACAACAATAAGTATGATCACAGATATTGTGTAGTATACAGAATCCCGGAACACAGCCCACTGGGTGAGACAAACCACCTGAAAAATACCACACCTTCAGCCAACAAAAATATGCCATTTCAAAAACAGATAAACAAACAAAAAGGCCCCTATCTTAAAATAACTCAGGTGCGTGAGCAGAGTAATTATTATTATTAGCAACAATTCTGAAACCAAATGCAGTTTTATGCTACCATGAAGATGCATCAGGCTGTTAGACAATGAATCTATAGTAAGCATTAGTAATAAAAATCACACAGAAACTTCCATTAATGAAACACATTTCTTACTAATGATACTTGATTTGGTCATAATTTCAATTGTAAAGTACAATTCATTGTACTGCAGCAAATCAGTTGTTCCTCATTCCTTATATTTGTGGATATACTGGACTTACTACCTGAAAAAATATGATAAACAGTTTAACCATCTATCGAGTAAATGGAGCAAATCTCATGCTTGTGTCCCAGATTCTTTGACTGTCATCAGTACTAGGAAAGATCAGCAGATGCCACTGATCAGCTGACTGTAAACACAGTATTGTATGAAGAAGAACCAGTTTCCTCTGTACGCTACATGTTCAGAGTGCTGAACTTTTCAGAAACCTTTGCTACTTGTAAAGCATTTCTAAATTCTTTCCAATCCTCGACATTTTTCACAATGCCACTTTCGTCTGTGATTTTGTGCTTTTGTTTTTAACATTAGCTCATGGAAACCCCTAATTTATAAGCAATTGAGCTACATAAAGACAAGTATCTTACTAACCTGTCCTGCAAACAGTCCACAGACACCAACAATGCAGAGGATGTTGAAAACTGCTGAACCAACAATGGTCCCAACTCCTACATCTCCATGAGTGATAAATACACCTGCAGAGGGAGCAAAACACACATAATTACCTCTGTCATTTAATTTGAAGTCACTCAGAACATGTACTACTTGTAAAGTAGAGACTGTTTCAAAGATTAACCAAAATACGTTTCATAATTAAGGCTCACTTCTCTGTGTAATCATTTGTGCTTTCAGTCTAGCTAGCAGCTCCCCAGTTTAGGCTTAAAACCTCTACATATATACTTTTATAAAATGACTTCTTAACTAGTTGGTTCAAGACTAAGTTCTCTGTTTCACAGCTTGGTTGGTAGTTGTGCAATAATCCATTCAAATGAGTATAAAACATCTCCAGTCATGTGGGAATCCAAAGTGCAGGGAATATTTCTCTGCCTGTTTTGAAGAACTTAACCCCCCTGAACAATGCTGTCTTTGACCTTTATCCATGGAGAAAACTGCCTACTCACTGGGAAGAATTAAAATCTACACCAATGTGAACTAGGTGATAGAATATGATATAAGGATGTCACAGGGTGAAGAATTTGGAAGTTTTGGTTTGTTAATGTAGTATATAGATAAACAGTAAAACTTCCAAGATGGAGGAGACCTTGCAGTTTTTAACCTCCGTCTTTCTTCTTCTAGTCCCCCATATTTTGCAGCAAAAGTAGTTTAGGATGGTTGGATGAAAAGTTCAGCAGTTCCGGCCTGCGTGTCAGAGTGATTTACTGAACACTGGAGGAAAAGTAAAAATACCTGTCATTTCAAGTTTTTATTGGTTAATTTACCTTTAAAAGAGCTGTGAAATCTTGATACGAGGCCATTTTCTCGCCATTGTCTCGCCACATTCTGCTCTGCTATGTCTTCTCTACGCTAGTAGCTGATAACATTAAAATAAACAACTACTTGAAGAAGCAATTAATGCGAGTTTGCCTCGTCTGTCTACTGAACTCCTTGCAAGGACTCTAAAATCCTCTCTCATCAGAAGAGGCTGATTTATGGCACGGTATGTGTCAAGTCACATTAGAAGCACGGAATTTATTTAAAGCACAGAAATCTTTCTCCAAGGTGAGCAACCAAACAACTTTTATTAAACTTACTTGATTGCTAAAGGGAGCCTTAAAGGCTTACAGCCACTGCTTTTCAAGAAGTTGGATGTGAGGTTATGGTGCATTCCTTTGTATAGTATTTCCTTACAGTTTGTAAAAACTTCAATCAGGATAAAGCCTACAAAGGCTTTACTAAAGATTTATCAAATTTAAGCCATCATGATGCTAGAAAGCTACAACCTAGTTGCATTACCGAAATTTGGTTAGACACATCCCACAACAGCCTCCCTGCTATCGCGGGCCATGAGCTGTTCAGAAAGGGCAGCTGAGGACAGAGCAGTGGGGGTGGTTGCCTGTGAGGAAAGGCTGAGAGAGTAGTGTTTGTTCAGCCTGAAGAAGAGAAGGCCCTGAGGAGACTTTGTTACAGCCCTTCAGTACTTAAAGGGATCTTACAGGAAAGATGAGGACAAACTTTTTAGGACCCCTAGGACAAGGGGCAATGGTTTTAAATGAAGAGAGGGTAGATTTAGACTAGATAAAAGGAATAAATTTTTTACAATGAGAGTGGTGAGACGCTGGCACAAAGATGACCCCGCCACTCGAAGCATTCAGGGTTAGGTTGGATGGAGCTCTGAGCAACCTGATCTAGTTGGAAATGTTGCTGCTCACTGCAGGGCAGCTGAACTAGATGTCCTTTAAAGGTCTCTTCCTCTTTAAAGGTCTCGTACGAGTGGAGTAGAGGGGTAGAATCACCTCCCTCAACCTGCTGGCCACACTGCTTTTGGTGCAGCCCAGGATACAGTTGGTTCTCTGGGCTGCAAGTGCACACTGGCTGTACATTGACAGATCATGATGAGCTTCTCATCATCCAACACCCCCAAGTCTTCCTCCTCAGGGCTGCTCTTAATCTTTTTCCAAATATATCAAATTACTTCTCAGGGGACTTCAAAAAATCTCTTCTTTTGCATCCTGTGTTCAGAATCAGACATTCCTCTCTGTGTTTTGAGAGGAGACTCACAGTTTTATGAGATATTTTGAGTAGTTAATTATACCATGAACCACAGACTAGCTGACAGCTGCAATTGCTGATTATAAATTGACAGAAGAATGGGTACCTGTGCTTGATCTGCTGCTCATTTTTCAACAGCAGATCTCAAAAAAGCTTGTGTGTGGGCTCCTTACCTATAACAGACGCAAACAGTTCTGGGGTGGAGCTCCCTGCCGCCATGAACGTAGCTCCAGCAACATCTTCGCTCAAATGTAGTTTCTAGAAAAAAACAATTGGTAATTTCAGCACTGCTACTGTATTTACATTGTGGAGTTCTATAGTTATATATGTAAATGAATAGTCAATTGTGGCTTACATGGAGCTGATTAAAGAAAAGTATCTCTGCAGGTTCAAAAAGATTGTAAACATCTCAAATTGTTTTCATTAATTTACTTTTGGAACTCTAAACACAATCATTCAATGCTCCAACTCTTAGGGCTTCTAAAATTTGAAAATAAGAATCGGTAACAGAAAAATATGACCTTTGTGAATAAATCCTACAAACAGCAGGCTTGATTCTGGCTTCACTTTTCAACTGTGTTAATAAACAGTGAGTCCGCTGACACAGATAAAATTAGTCCAATTAGACACAGAGAGGCAGAGAGACACAGTATGGCAGAGAGATCTATTTTTATGACAGTGTCTCTTAAGCTCTAATAGGATATAGATAACTTGGAGTTCTCAGACCAGCATAAACATGTGCAGGTCCACAACTGAGCTGCATCAATTTAGCAGTCTGAAGATCTTTCCCTTGAACCATAAACACAGTTTTATGGAGGAGCTTTTTCCTTTTTGAGAGTCACTAGGCTCATCTTTAGTACATTATTTTTCTTTTGAGGATAGAAAAGTAACTAGTGACAAAAGGAGAAGTAAAAAAATCCTGTATTTTTCAAGCAGTATGCCTGAAAACATCTTAAGCTGATGACAATGGCATCCTACACATCTTGACAAAACATAGAACACAAACATGATCTATTACCAGTCATACTGCTGCAGGAGCTCAAACCTAAGTGTGCTATCTGAACTCTTCTTAGCTGTTTAAATGTTCAGCAGAACATGAGACAAGACGTAAAGATTTTATGAAGGATCAGTACCAGCAATTGGTACAACCAACTGGTATGACTTAAATATGGTGTCTAAGGTGCATGCTGAATACAGAACACCTGGAAAGGGAAAGAAAAGATCCCAACTGAATATTTTACTACTATTTATCACCTCCCTTATTTTTCTATTTGTTCTTCTACTGATAAGTGTAAGTTTGTAACTCATAGCAACACCAGTGACCAACATAGTACGTTTAGCCATAGGAAAACAGACTTTTTAATTAGCTACAAAAACCCACAGGAGTTTTTCAGAAAATGATCACTCTTATTTTTGTTTAAAAGCAAAGGAGATGAGATTTTCATTTTGCCTTCAGAAAGGAGTTAAAATCTGTATTTGTATTATGCACTCATTTTCTTCACCAAAGTCATACTGAACACAACATTTATATGCCAAGTATATATTTTACCCTGTCACAATCAACTCAGTTAGAACCCTATATGTAATTTTGCAAAGTCTTCTCAAAAATTATGTAAAGGCATTACACTTTTGGTTTTGTTTTTTTGTTGTGGTTTGTTTTTTTTTTTTTTTTTTTGCATATAAAATAAGTATTCTCATTCCATTTCCAAGGTACATACTTTTCTCATGCATTTTCCCTTTTCTCCACTTTATGGTAGGACCACATATACTCCTCTCTCCTTGCTGATATAGTCGTAGATGTGCAGTAAGATTTGCATAGCCAACGCATTCCTTTTTCTATCTATGGTATCTTTTCACAAGTTACTTTTAAAAAAAGGAGTACAATAATAAACCAAACTCATCCAATAACCCATACTTCTAGTTACATGTTTCAAGTATTTAAGAGTAGGCTTTGCCATCCAATCTCATTGAATCTTTGATTTTTTTTCTGGTTGAGTGTGGCCAGAGGAACAAGTATGCACAGACCACTCATATGAAAGCTCAAATCATTTGAAAAGGATCAATGCCAAAAAGTTGACAGGAATGAATTCTAAACAATGATGACACAAAATTTTTGATTCTCTAAATAATATTCTCTAAATACATTTCTAAAAGAGTAACGAAGTTCTTTAACATACCTCACAAATTTTCTCCAAGGATGGAACAAAAAAGTCATCACATACTATGGCCAAAGCATAGAACATATATAGAGCCTAAAAAGGAAACAAATTCAGGGATACTTCAGGTTTTTCCTGTACATGAAAAGAGGAAAAAAGGCAATGCTGCCTTTATTCAAATTAGCAGAAATATACAGCTTCAATTTTTATTCTATTCCGAATACCAATCTCCCCATAGATAAATTTGTAACATAAAACCAGATTTTTGAATGTAAGATTTCCTTTAGAACAAGAATGTTTGTCAGACCCTAAAATATGAAAGGTACCATACTTTGACAAAACAGGATGCCACAACAGATTTCATAAAACGAAAAGTAACGGGTAAAGCTTACGAAGTTGTGTAGCCATCCTCTATATTTTTAACTAACTATCACACCAGGTAATTAAACCAAAAGTAAAACCAGGCTGATTAGCAATATTCAGGAAACAGTTACACCTGGAAATAAGTGGACCCTGGCCATGCATCACTGCACCAAAACTCTTAGGAATGATCCTTATTCCCTGCATACAGTGTGATTCTCCCACTGTCTTATGCAGCTTTATGTGCTGTGCCCATGCAGTTGGCCTAATCCTGCTGTTGTCCATCAAACACAGCTCCTTCTCACTTTACTTTCCCTGAGCTGGAAATGATAACCTGGAGCCTGCAGGCCTCGCTTTGTTTTTACTACAATAGAAAATAAAACTCCACATAGTATTTTCTATATTCTTCAGGATTGGTTTAGGGTTTTTTTTTTTAATTATAATTGCACCTATTGCATAGAGGCACAAAAGAAAAGAAACAGATTCAAGAAACTTCCACATCATGCTCGATGTCATCAATGAAGGAATCCCACACTGTCTATACAACATGAAATACAAGCCATGTGAACCATTCTGCCAGGATTTATCTCCAAGAGGATGAATGAATAGGCACTGCATTCAGACTTGCATCATTTTCTTGAATCATAATGTAACAGAACCATTTAGGTTGGAAAAGACCCTTAAGATCATCAAGTCCAACTGTTAATCTGACAGTAGCAAGTGCACCACTACACCATGTTCCCAAGGTGTTACCTTTCAAGAATTTGTACTCATATAGAAATGCTCAAATCAAAGTATAAAAAATTGTTGATACATACAGAATTCTACTTAATAAGGTCACTATGATGATTACTATCTTATTAAAAAAAATAAGTAACATAATAGGAATAAGTAGGAATAAGAAACATAAAAGGAAAACAAGAATGAAGCACAGTAAAGGAAAACTTACAGCAATGATATGAAGGAGAATTCCTCCTTGCCGACGTTCTTTATTTGTAAATATATCTTCAGGAAACTCATTAATGGCTGAAAGAAAATTATATTTTTTTAAAAAAAATGTTCAGCGTGTATAAGTGGAAGAATGAAAAATAAGCATGCATCCGTGGAAACTAAGTGTCTCTTCTGATGTATTACATTTCAGCTTGCCACTTCACAATTTCTTTACTGCTCTGTAGTTTTGAGACACTGTGCAATCACAGTTGACATTCTTACTCTTACAGGAACACAGTACAGACTACTGGTCAAGATGCAGCAATCTGCAACGCTTTAATCTATTCAATATGTTTTATAAACATTTTAAGATGCCAACAGAAGCATATATGCATGTAACAGCCAAGTAGGTTCCTTGTAGTAATACACTGCTATATATAGTAATTTAGCAATATCTAGTATAGTAAAACACCATTCGCTCCATGTAATATCATTCCCTCCATGAGAATAATACTGAAATACCATCAGCTTTAAGACCTTCTTGTCAGTTTCATTAACTGACAAAAGCAAAATTTTTCAGAGAAGTTATTCCCCACCACATGAAATAACGTATGGTAAAAAATTAGTAAGTACACAAAGCATGTGGTTTTTAATAAATTCTGCCTATTAAAAGCTAATATTAACTGATGTGATTAGTTTAGATTAGAACTAAAAAGGCATTAAGGAAACTTCTCCTGTGGGAGAAAAGACCCAGATCTATGGGGTGCTGGCACCTTAAACAATATGGTTGTTCTTACATCACTGGCTAAATACCATGCCCACATGGATGTATTCAGGACACACACACTACTTGCAACCCCCATTTTGTCCTCTGTCTCCTCCATTCAAGCTGTGGCTGTGAGAATACACATAGGACAGCAAAGAACAGAGCTGGCCCAAGTCTCTTGTAACAGGACCCTGCATGAGGTAGATCTTTTCACATAATCGGATGAAAGATGTGCAGCTCCCATCACAGGTGCTCGTGCCAGAAGTGCCATCCCCTTACTGCCACCATACAGCAGAAGGAATACACCCCTGTCCCCTACCTTGGCAAAATGGATTTGTCATCTGGGAAGCTATTACCTACCCAGTAATCTCATTCAGTTAACTGCATAGTATTTCAAAGTACAACGCTAAAAAAAGTCAAGTTAGTATAAACTGAAGTTTCAAGAAGCACGAATAAAAACCACTATTTTTCTAATCTTTCTAAGATGACTTTACTTATCTGAAGTTAATACCAAACAGGAAATCAGAAGTCCTGAGGACATCAAAGGTAAGAGCCAGAAAATAAAAATGAGCCTAGGCATCTGGTCACAAAACAAAAGCAAAGCAGCTTCACTGCAAACTGCCCTGCTTCATTGACAGCAATAACAGTGTATTCTGGTGATAACAGTATTACTAATAAATAATTACCTGCAATAAATACCTGCTTGTCTCACAGAGGTAATATTACATGAATTAACATGAAGACAGCTTTTCTCAAAGATAATGCTCCTCTCTACAAAGAACTCATGGTGTGCAGTTGTTCTTACAAGGAGACAATCCAAGATCTTTAAAAGTCAGGGAAATTAACCAAAGCTCTGGAGCTTGGTAGGCAAGATTTCTTCCTTAATGAAATGGCCACCTACCAGTGAGTTTCAAGGTATAGTATGGAGTTTCACAGTATAAACATTTGCTGTCTTTATTATCCAAATAACCATAGGTTTGGTCTAAGTCTCATCAATAAATTCTGTATACCTTATCTATACGCACTGTTCTTTATTTACTATCTCCATCGTGGCTTTAGTATTTTAAACTATTTGTTTTTCTTACCTACTGCTGTGATAACCTGGTTTCTCAGAAAAAAAGCTGTTTGGATTCCCTTGGGTCCTATCTTAGGCCTGGGAATTCCACAGGATGTAACTGAAGGGGGCAGTGGCATTCCCTCATCTGTATAAGCTGACAGAGAGAATACGACATTATCAGAGTTTGAGAGAGCAGTCTGCCCTCATGGTACAATCTGATGTGTGTGCACAGCAAGGCACTGCTCTGCTTCACACAGAGATATCTTCTCGTGTACGGGAGATGGAGTTATCTGGCTGTCTGAGTGGGAACTACATCTCCTTGGTTTCCACTGAAAAGAGACAGAACAGATGGGAGAAGGAGATGAAATGAAAAGCAGTACATCTAATGGGGCTAACCTTTGCCAAAAAAAGGAGGGGAACATACACCCATCATCTTAAAAGCAGATAGAAATACAGAAATATTTATCCTGCTGGTACTGTTGCAAACTCATGGCTCCTGTAGCTCATCTTATCCAGCACAGATCTCAGGAGGAAGGGAGGGCACCAAGAAAGCCAAGTCTATACTGAAATTGCCATCATTCTGTAGCTTGTTCCCTCTCTCCAATCATTAAATGAGTGGGGAAACAAAAGCAGTTTAATCCAGTTACGACTTGGAGGGGACATCACCACCTTTTTCTCTGAGTCATGGACATGAAAAAAATCCTTCATTATGACATGACAGAAAGGATGATTCACCTTTGATAAAAAGCTCTGGCTGAGCTGCCTGTGGCTAAAGAGCTATACAGTGCATGCAAACAGCATGTCTCAGAACAGAATGTAAGAGCAGCTGCACAGCATAAGCTGCCTGCATGGCTCTGGAGCAAAGACCTGGCACCAAGCAGCTGGGGCAACCCCGGCATGCCGGTGACACCTGCCATGACTTAGGCTGTGAGCAGGTTAATTCTGGGTACCGCGGGAGCACTGTTTCCACATGCCCTACCCATACTCCCACAGGCAGGCTGCCAATGAAGCTGAGTTTCAGAATCCCCTAAGCCTGACAACCATCTCAACAACCACGTGGATCTGTGGTTTTATAACCTGCCTTGACATGTGATTTCTTCACCTTATTAGCAGTTGATTTACTCACAATAAACGTGCCAACTCTTAACACCTGCTAAGCGTTCAAGCCTGTTACAACTCTTAACATTGTTCCTCACAGGGAAAATGGATCGGTAGATTTTTGAAGGCTGTGTGCAATCAGCTCTGCCTTTGCAGGAAGAGGGTTAGGCACAGGATGTACACAAATGCTCACTGCCCCTTTTAATGCCTACATCTTGCTCCTCTGTCCCTTCGGGACACATTACAGCTACAGATTGCAATGCCTACCCCTTCACCCCGGCATTCAGGGATTGCTGATCATCAGACTCACCCAGAGCAGAGGTGTGAGGGGATGAAAGATAGACAGAAGATAGAATTACATACTTCCCCTTTTACCCCTTCAATAATCATATTCACAAGCCAGCTTGTATATTTCAAGTTTGTGTCATATTTTTAAGCACTGCAAACAGCTTTAGGCACCTCTGCATGTAAGTGTATTTCCGCTTATGTGCAATTCCCTTTTCACATTCCGGATCCTCATCTTCCCCAGGCCTGGGGTTGTGTTCATACACATGCAGTTGTACCTCAGTGACAGGAAACAAACTCATCACTGTGTGCAGAAGTGAGCTTCTTTGTACCTGTCAAGCAAATGCATGCATCATTACCTGGTGTCAGCAGCAAAATGTCAAGTTTTTGACAGGAGCTGAACTTGCAGCAGACTTCATGGTACTGCAAACTGCACTAATTTACAATTCTGTACTAATCTGTTAGAAGATTTGTTTGAAAGCCAAAAAATCATCACTCCTTCCAACATCTCCCTGAATGAAGGGGTCCTATATCAGCTGAGTTGCAACGAATAGGGTAAGTATGTCTTAGAACTACTCTTGCTTTTAAAACATTTGTGACTTTAGCCCATACTGGTCTTCAAAATCAGTGCAGTGGGAAGATTTTCACAGAAAGTTGGTTAGCAACTTTGAAAGCATCCTCCCATATTGTCTTTACCATGAATGTCAAAAGGGTCAGTCCCCTGTCATGTTTCACCCATTAGCTCAGGTGCTGAAGTGGTACAGTCTCAGAAGGACAGTGGTGACCTCAGAACATGTAGGTAATAGTCTCAGGGAATGACATAATACACTCACCTGATCCTCTTGCACAACCAATATTGTGCACTCTCAATATTGTGATGGTAATTGTGTACTTGAGAAAAGAAAAGCAGGTAGCTTTTGCTCATAGGAAAGTATTGACTTTAGTTATGTAATGTAGTGTTAGTACTGGAAACAAAGTCAAACCTAAAGATCTTACCATCACAGTGAAACTAGTTTACTCAAATATAAAATATGTCCTATGAAAGTCCTCCTTTTTAATAATGCTTCCCAAATTAGATATATTGGATTTGAATAGTCATTAGAAAATCACAAATGTTCCAGGGTACATTAAAGGTATGTTTTGTAAAGAATTACAGGAAGCCTAAAAAAAATGAAAAACATAAACATATATCTCAAAATTTAAAAGAATTCTTCATAAAATCACAAGCTAGTATGCCCTTAACTAAATTGTCAGTGAAAAAAAATGGTACACTGAGCAAGTGCATTTAAACATGAAAGCAGGTAACATATAAATCTTACAAGGACCAAAGAAGAAATAAAGAACAGTTCACTGATAATGTTGGATGCCCTCTGGAAAAAAATAAGAATTACCAAGCTTTAAGCTCCCATGCCCATTAGACAGCTGTTTCCAGTTTTCTGCAGCAGGATGACTTGTGGATTTTCCCTCAAATGCTCAGTTCAGCTTCTGCTGCATACTAACCCAGGCAGCAGTCTCACAGCAAATCAGGAATGGGTTATTCAAAGAAATACACGTTTATTTGAAAAATTCTGCAAGGACACTTCTGTAGAGATAATTCTTTAGTAAACTCATCTCATGGATTATACCACCTGGCAACAATAAGGCAACCAAATGAAGTGCAATGAAATTGTTTGAAACATCACCCAACTTCTTTGAGAGGCATTTGTGCATCCATGTAAAACTACGTGATGCCAAAGATCAAACTTTCTATTTGCAGGCAAAGTACCATCGGGCAGGAGGCACACTAATTATCCTCCTCCATACCCCTCACCTCATAAACAGTACAATTATGAGCAAATTTTATCTCTCTGGTATATTAATTCAATTTGCATTGCTCAACCAAAAGATTATATGTGCTCAACCAAGTGCGATTATATGTGCAACAGTAAAGTGACAGCTTATGAAGCAAATACCTGACTCAATTCTCAACCATTAAATCCATTTAATATATGATTGTAAAGAATGATATATTTATGAAATAGCCTTGAAAACTCTCCATCAGTATGAAGTAATGAAAATATCTACACAAGACTGATTAGCTACAATAAAAAGTAGAATTAATACCTGATTAAATCCTGGACTTACACTGAGTTTCTTTTCTCTTTTATAAAAAAAGGAAAGTATTTACACTCATTAAGTCCATGTCAAACAATGCAAAAACACAGATAAGAATTATATGTCTGTCGCAGCTGCCAACCAGAGAGTAAGAAAGACTCAGAGACAGAAATGCAGTCCAGTGACTAGATGGAATTATTTAATTAATAAAGGACGGGGTTTTATGCATTTAGTTCTCTTAGCGTCTACCTAAATGGCAAGAGGTTATTGGACCTCTTGCTAACTACCTACCAGAGTGATTGGTCAGTTCTCACATCGTTCATTCTCCTAGTCGAGATCATAACAATTCTAATTATATCTGCAGGTGCAAGATAGCAAACTCGGTTTACAGAAACCTTATCATGTTTGCATAGTTCAGCACGAGAAAGACGGAGCTTCCACGGACTACTGCAGAGAGCTGAAGAAATCCTCTGCTGAGGCTTTTTCAGCATCCATATATGTCAACGAAAAAATTGAAAGGGATGATGAAATCCCAGTTCCTGATCAAGGGAGTCAGTGATGACACAACGATACACAAGTAGTGCAACATGAGGATGCATCGCCGTATCAGAGAGCAGCATTTCATGTATTAGCCTTGTGTGTTAATTGTTTTAATGTCCTCAAAATAACTCTAAAAGGTTCCCAAGGTTTGAGATCATGTTTTGTTTGGTTTTTTCTCCCTGGCCTCCACACCATTCACATAATTTCTGAACTCTTCTGGCATCTTCTCTTATTATGACACTGGTTTTCCACAAAGCACGTGTATATCCTTCAAAACCCCACCTATGGACACCAACCCTTTCATTTTACACCTCAGATTCCTAAACCAGGGTATTAAAATTAATTTTCACCTTCTCCCCATTTTTACTTACTGACTCATACTGCCTCAGCTCTGTTTACACTATTCTGAGCCAAAGCTGGCAAAGCAGTTCAAACACTGGCAGGGTCCAGCACTGGTGCAGTTTTTTCAGACATGATATGTCATTTCCCAGCTCTGGGGGAATAATTCTGGTTCTCAGAACTGAATAAACACTGTGGAATAATGTGAACACGTTTAAATTGTACTATCTCTTGACTGTTCTATGAATTAACTACAGACATCAGTTACCAGTAAAAAATTGTGTCTTCTACAGGGAATTTGCATCTGGTTTCCCATTCTGGGCTCCATACATTTGATGTTCCCTCTCCACCTTTCTGTCATTTTTTTCTTCCTGAAAGTCACTGGTTTCTATGGTCTACAGCATCTTGTTTCATATGAGGGAGAGAGCTCTCTGGCTCTGCTGCGTTTTGGACTCAGTTTAGCTGTGTCCCTTTTAAATACAGATAAAAAGTGATGTCCCTGGCAAGATCACCTTTTGGAAAAATGATAATTACTGGATTAACAATCAATACTGTGACTCACATAAAAAGGACAGTTATTAAAAGGTCAGGCAATTTTTCATCCCTACAGAAAAAAATCATTCCTTATGTTTTTCACAGGCAAGCCTTCCAGCTGCAAACAAGCTGGAGAATCAGATACCACACTACGAGGTTTCGGTATTACCAGCTCAAGCTCAATGAGGTCTTGTTTTGAATTTTTTTTGCTCCCAGTCAGACTCAAAAATCTCTTCCAGAACTAAAGGATGGAAAGTATTTATGCTAATTGTTCAGCCTCATCACTTATAAACTCAGTTTGTTCACCTCACAATAATGCCAAGAAGAGGCTGCTTTGTCTGACATGTCAATAGCATCTTCAAGGGAATTCCACTACAGATCTATTCATAAACTGTATTGCCAGGGGAAAAATGACAACCTGGTTTCTGTAACAATAGGCTTTGAAAATCAACCAGACAAGTTGTAGCACTTCACTGAAAAGAGTAAAAAAAGTGTAACATAATTTTAAGACACTGTGGACTAGTGACCCTCTTTGAAATGACCCACTCCATTTGGCACAGGAGGACACTTTTACACATACATTAACTGCCCAATTTTGTTGCTGAGTATGCTCTTACATATACTGTTGCATTATGTCTAATGAGTAGCTTGGCAATCAGAGTATCTCCTCCTTGGTCAACAAAATTACTCTCTCTGTGCTGCTAGAAAATGCAAGCAAGAGGGATCAGTTAAGTGAATTTGGTTCAAGGTAGAAATCCTCCTCCCTGAACATCTGAAGACCTCATTTGGCAGAGAGATGCATTATTAGTCCATTCCAACATTATTCCATTGATGCCACATGAACAATGGGATCAAGACTGCCCTTAAAAAGTAAAAGCTGGCTACCATTTCAGAGCTAGTAAGAAGGACAATTACATTTATGAACAGATATAAATGAAGTTACAAGAAATAATGTCTTTCCTCATAAAATATCACTGACCTGTTCCATTAACATCTCTGCTTGCAAAATGACTACTAAAGTACTTTTCTGTACCACCAAGTTCCTTCTACCTGTCCTGAGGTTACTACCTCCTTACACATGTTGGAGATAGACCTCAAACAACACAGAATATGAGGCTATTTCCTGCCTGGTACACCCTCAGTAGAAGTGACAACCACATTCAAATGGCAAAATGACTGGCAAAATTGACTTGATTCAAGTCAGACCACAAATAAAGTTTGAACAGCTGGCAGCCAGAAAAGCTACCAGGTTACTTGAAAACTGGAGAGATCACACATAGAAAGCACTGAGAAGAAAGAAATAAGCAACCACAAGAGCTGCCACAGCAGCTATCATTCAGAACAGAAGTGCACTTTAAACGACACTGTGCTATTGTGCCTTCAGTACAGTTAATGCATAATAATAGGCCTTTGAATCCCTTCTACTTCAGTAAAAGCTCCAGCATGGCTCATTTAAAAGCAGCTGTATTGGCACACACCATTCTTTTTCCCCAAATGCATGGATAAGGAAAGGAAATTTAACATTAAAAATATACCCCATCCAAATAGGATTTTAACCATCCAGTAAAATTGTTATATTCTCCAAGTTGAAATAGCACAAAAACTATATATGGCTAAGACTCTACCAGGTTAAGATTAAGTCGAACGAACTGCTTTTCTAGAAACAAATGGGCATGAGATAGCAGAGCAACAGCAGACTTTAAGTCAGGCATACTAAGACAAGAGAAAGGCATAAAATGAAGTCAGGTATGGCTTAATTTCCTTACTCAGAAGCTTCTCTTTCTAGATATCAAAGGAAAATCATGGAAAGCAGTTGTAAAAAGACCTACTCAAACATTTATTCCACCCATGCCAACTTAGGATTGTTTCCAACAGTGAGTTTTCCTGCGCTTTGTCCAAAAAGCTCCTTTAACCCAGAGGGAACAACTAAAATTCAAAGATGCTGAAATAAGGCAGAGGCCTTAAGGCCTCTTTGGTGCCCTTTCTGAGGCCAGAATATCCAAGAGAGTTCGGTACAGGCAAGCCAAAATTTTCAAGGAACTCAGACATCCTACCAAGCCTTTATAAAAGTCAGGCCATTGACGCCACAAGCTGCGATCTGCCTGTTAATTCTCCGAATTTTGCTTTTATTTTGGAAGGAAGTTGAATTTTGAAAAATTAATTCAAGTTGCACCTACTAAGCTCTCAGAAAAACCTCCAACAGTGTTAAACACCTCTGGATGAAGTCAGGCTTTAAAGTCAACCATTTAGTATAATTTTTGGTTCCATGTACCCCTTGGTGCTTTCAAAGACTCATTTTCATATGGAAATCAGAAGC
Source organism: Monarcha castaneiventris obscurior (assembly GCA_026261815.1). Taxonomy (NCBI): domain Eukaryota; kingdom Metazoa; phylum Chordata; class Aves; order Passeriformes; family Monarchidae; genus Monarcha; species Monarcha castaneiventris. Next base: position 16,054,750 of record JAMPIT010000894.1, read on the forward strand.
ACAACAGTTTTTCCATGTGAGCCATGCTCATGTGGAACAGTCAATTCTTGTCACTTCTTTGTAAAACATATAATATTTGTTTTTTACTTTTTCTGAAACCATGGTCCTGAAATCATGTAATTATGTAAGAACACCAGCTTTCACTTAAAACAAAAAAAATCTGCTTCAAGCCTTTGTGTTTGTAGAAGAGGGCCTGAGCCCAAAAATCTAAAAGATTTACAAAGCCCAGAAGACAAACAGAAAAGAGACCCAGACTTGTTGTTTATCTTTTAAACAAACATCACAATTTTGCAGGGCTAGGTTTACACTTTGTGAGCACACAGTATTACAAGCATTACTCCTCAGTTCATATGCTTTAGCTCAAAGTCACAAATACATGAATGTTCCAGCATGTGGTTTCTGCTCAATAACATAAAATTATGTCAACATGTTTCTTATGCCACAGACTAACATCTCCTTCACCTTTTCCATATAAGTAATCCCATCCAAGGCAACTGAGAGTTAAACCTCCAGCTGCTATGTCATGATTCCTTTACTACACAAATATTTTTTCAAATGGCAGATTTGCACAGTCCTCCCTAGACAACATCACTTGGAGCATCTTCTCATTAGTCTGGAAACTCAATAAGAAGCTGTAAACAGTACTACAGTACTTCAAGAACAATCTCTTTCATGTTCTACCCTCTACTACATACTTCAACAGCCTCACATTTGATACGAAATCTGGTAAGTAAAAACCGGCTTTCTTAGATGATCTGGAGACTTACACATACTAGTAGCCTATTAAGCAGCACTGGAGATTTGAGGGAGAGAAACTGATTTATCTCCTAAATGCATAGTAATTATTCCAGAATAAAAGTGATTTTGATGTAGAATAGAGGCAAACAGCAGCAGAGTCCACTGTTGGAAAGTAGTAAGATAAACATTACAATAATTTCACAATCCAAAATTACAGTCCTTCTCACGCTGTGTTCGACCACATGGAATCCTATTCCATAACTATTTAGTATCAGTAAATAAATGTTGCAACGAAGCTCATACCAATTCACAGAAAGGAGAGATAAACTCTACTTAGAGCAATGCTACACAAAGCTGAGTACAAGGCCAGAAGCCACTGAAGTGAAATGAGCAAAAGGAAAGAAATAAGGGGAAAAAAGGTACATCGATTTGGTAATGTCACAGCCCAATCATGGGCGCAACCATCCGTACAGGTTTTTTTTAGACTTTAGAAGTGAAGCGTAGAAGAAAGTACAGTTTAACACAACACACGTCTCTCTTTAATCCAGCCAGGTCAGACACCATTAATAGGGGAAGCACTGTCACACAAGCTTCGGCTCACATGGCACAAGCCCAGCTGGAAGCCTGGATATATAGGTGATAGCTGGAGCTTCTGCTTCACTGCTGCTGGTACTACAAATAGCTCACTTAAACTCAGGTATTTCTCCATTACTGCAAAAATTCTCAAGCTGCAAGTTCAGAGTGTTGCTTTGTAAAACCAGGCATCCCAGTCCTGTGACAATCCTGCGTGCATGTATTGTCTGAAACCAAGCCAGAGGGCAGCGCTTCTCATGTCAAAGTAGCCATCAATAGTGCAAACTGTTTAAAGAGCACTAGCAGATTTTATTTTAATTTCTTTTCAAACTTCACTGCCTGACAAGCAAATTCATGAGTTCTGTCCAGCTTATTCTGCACCAGTTTACTACTCAGTATGCATACAGACTATGAGGCAACATTCAGCAGAAAATCACAAATCAACACATCAAAAATATATTTGTACCTGATGGACGCTTGCAAAAGGCTTAACAGGCACCAAACTGTATTGTCAAGCCTTGAGAAGCAAGAAAGGTACATTTACCCAGACCATCAGAAAGGCACCATGGAAAACAACCACTGTCTATAAATATCACTGAGGGAACTATAAAATAAAGACAGAGAATTATGGAGTCTCAGAACACAGCAGGAAAAGAATCAGCATCTGAAAGCTAAGGAAGGAGGAAAAAAAAATGAGTTAACTTTTTGCACTAAATTCTCAACAAGAGGAGAAAATGACATACTCATCTACTCATACCAAACAGTAGCACATATTCATGCCATGTATTATAAAGCACTTTCTGAGACCATATACATCAAATTAAAAAAACCTCAGAACACCATCCAAAATTTTCTTAAGAAACATCACACCAAGATGGTGCCCACAAAACACATGTAGAAATAGCTCATTTAAAGGATGCTTTTGAGTCTGGTCTAAATGAGGTGAGACTCCAGTGTTACCCACATCACACACTGCAGTGCCATTCAATGAACCTAAACACACCTGCAAAACACAGAGTGCATTCACTTCGGCCTGTATAGGAACAATACTACATTACTCTTCTTAAAATAAGCTTGTATCATCTTCATCTCATTACATCAGGTGGTTCAGAAACTGATTTTGCTCTCTTAGTACTAGTTTAGATGAATTGAACAGGAAACCCCAACTTTCTAACGTAGATTAGAAATACACAGAACATATATACATATATTCTGTTCATGTTTTCCCTATATGCATCTATTTGCATTTTCCTCAAACAGTTAGGTGAAAAAACCCCAAAGTGCACAAAAAAGATGGTTCCTTGTACTCCTGCTGTGCACCAGAAAGCAGAGAGTCATAACAAGAAATCTGACAGAATATGGCTGCAGAAGCAGAAGGTGGCTGGAAGAGTGGTCAGAAAATGAAGAAATGTGGACTAGGACAGTGAGTACTGAAGACAGAGCTTCACCACAAACTTCATCTGCTTTCACCTGATGTAAGGAAAACAGAGCCTTAAACTGCTGATCTGATCAACCATATCTTATCTGCCCAGAGAGCCAAACCTAACATTTCAAAACTTCTTTATGGGCCCATTTTGGATTACTAAATTACTAATGTAATAGTGTCACTGTGTCATGTAATACCAATCTCTTTCACAGTCAGAGGGAAAACAGAATGTATGAAAGTGCCTCATACTCTCTGTAACTCCCTTCACCAGCCTGGCACAATGTAGCTGATGAATACAGCAAGCCGACTGACCTGTTTGTGTATTTCAATTTACCTGGAATCAAGGATTTGTAAACACCAAAGGACACCACCAGATGAGTACCATTTTTCTAGTCTCGTCTTCTGTGAAAATGCTTCTTCTGGTACTTGGCAAACAACAAATACTGGGCATAAAATCTTGTACCTGGTCTGTGAAACAGTAAGGCCTGATAAACCTTTATTGCTTAAAAATGGATTATGCCTTTTTAAATCCTCAACTTGAGCACGGCAGTGCTTTGATTCCAGTTGGCTAGCGTGTCAGAAAGCACCAGTTACTGCTCACTTCAGCATCACTGATCAGCCACTAACACAACTACTGCAGTCACTCAATCACTGTGTGAAGCTCACGCATTATTTTCCAGAGCAGTTGCTCTCATTGATGTTAAACGAATTCAAGACAGATCATTCAAATTAATTTTGCAGTGAAGACACAAGCTGAATGATAGAACATGATTTCCCCAACTGCATGGTGTAATTAATGCCACAGTTGGGAATGATATGTATCAGTTTGATTTCCAGCAGTTGTTCCATCCACTAGACAAACCTCTTCCCATTCTTACAGTGAAAGCATATATTGTGGTTTAGTACAAGACTGGGCAGTTAACCAAGTAACAGCTTGTTTTTATCAGTTTGGTTTTTTTCTTCCTAAATTTAACAGTTGGGAGATTTTGAAATGTGCCTGCAGATGAATCAACAGCTTAAATGGTTCACTGAGCAAAATAATTGTATGGATTTTTTTTGGTCAACATGGGGATTTTAACATATTTGCACTTTGCAGACATAAATTAGAGTAAAACTCATTTCAATTTTCATTCCCTTTAACTCTCATTTCTTAACCACATTTTTGCTGAAAAGCTAATATTGAAATTAAGAAGCATAGCTCTAAAGAAGTTAATGGAGCTCTGCTGATTTACATCAGTTTGAGATTCCAGCCCACATATTTTGCTTTAATTAGAAAGGTTCAGAGGCATAAACAGTGCAAACATTGTAAGTGCATGATGATGCTCTCAAATCTGGGTTTAGATCTAGACAAAAGAATTCTGAAGTAGAAAAACTGTTTGGATGATACATTTCAAAAAAGATAGAAGAAGTTTTCATGGTGTTTCATAACAATTACACGGCACAAATCAAGGACCTAGATTCCATAATAGGCTGAGTGCTCTGTCCAAGTAAGGTCATCAGCACAAATCCAGCCCACCAGTTACAGAAGTTCCTATTAATACTGCCTCATTTCAATTAAACTTCTTTTTAGAGTCAGGCACCTATTTAACTACTCTGATAAAGTTCCTGTGATAATCTTATCAAAAGTAATGCCCCCAAGAAAAGACATATTTGCCTTTGCAATTTATTTCATTGAAGAGTTCCAGCTGTAACTAAACAGTAAAACTACATTCTGTTAGACTACAGCACTATTTACACTGAGAAACAATTATACTTGCATATTATACCAATTATATATCACACATATACCACTGGTAGGCAAAACAAAATTCTATATATTGAGAAACGTATGTTGACAATTTAGCCATTATACTCAATGGCACTGGTGTCCTTTTTCCAATGGATTCACACCGTTAACAGTTCATGGAGCTACAATGGCAGCACAGGCTGTAGAATAAAGCTGAGCTAGTACTCAGCCCATTCGAAGCCATAATGTAAGGCTTTCTACACAACTGTAGATGGGGAAAAGCACAGAGACATCAAGGCCGACTGGGCTCCTTATTTCAACCTTTAACCTAGACATCGTGGGCACTGTGCTCTGCTACCTGCATGGTGAAGGAGTGGCAGCCCTGGAACGCTCTGAATTACTTAGTTATTCTAATAAAAGGTGATGTCCCACCCACAGCAAATGTCTCAGAGAAAGCAACTGGAATATGACCCCTTAAGGAAGCAAGGATAACGCCAGATTATTAGAGAATTCCAGCCATACACAGTAACATACAGTGACAGCAGCCCAAGCTAGGCGTGACCCTTTTTACTCAAGGGATGCTGTGGCACTTAGGAACATGATTGTCAGACTGAAATAAACTCCATTATTTGTGGAAGTATTTGGAACATAGGAGATCATCAGAGGACTCAGATGCAAGCGGTGTTTCACACTGGAAGAGGCCTGCCCTGGTTTCTGGATGTGACACACCACACTTAAGGCTGGGCTGTGAATGGTGAAAATGTGAGGAATGCCAGATTCTGACACAGTACTAACTGCAGACCTTAACAAATTCCAGCAATGTTAGTAATGACAGAAAAGGCTGCAGCCAAGGAAGAGTGATCGGGAGTCCACAGGGCTCCTCTGCCACCTCATCAAGCAGGAAGAAATTTGGTTGAAAACCTAAAGAACGCACAGCTTCCAAGGAAAGGAGGATGGTACAGGTGTGCCAGGAGGCTGAGGAGGTGTCAGTGGCAGCTGGAAGAAGCTGAGGAGGGGGTGGTAATTGTCTAAAATTAACATGTAAAGAGGGAACACTGTACCATGAATAACTGACATGAACAATCAAAAGACGAGCAGAACCTTTTCTTAATAATAAATGCAGCCACATAAAGGCATCAGAACACTGAATAACCTTCCAAATAAAGCACTGGTAAAGGTATTGTCAGCAAGAGTGTTGTAGGAAAACCAGACATAGGATACAAAACAATGTTAATACCTACAGAGAAAAAACCAAACAAAACCGCAGTCTTTACAAAGTCACAATTCTCCACACATGTGACATGCAATCATACACTTATTTTCCCACAAAAACCCCAAACAACAACAAAAAACCTAAACAAACAAAAAACCTAAAAAAAACCAAAAAAACCAAACCAAAAAAAACCACACCAAAAAGAAACAAAAAAAATGCCCCAACTCCTCCCTTCTCCCCACCCCCAAAAAAAGAAACAAACCCAAAAAAACACCCCACTGGCACAGCTCTGGGTTGAGGGATATAGACTGCAGGAGGGAAGTGTTTAGAGGAGATTCCAAAAGCCACTTTATACGCATTTGGCTTAAATGTCAGCTGCACTTTAAATAAGCCTTTAAATACTACCATACTCACATGCTAGAGACATGAAAGTGAGATCACAGGCCTGCACATATTAATCAATAAATAATCAAAGTACTAGACTAATTTTGCAAAGAACATCCTACTATTCAAGTCCAACAAAGCAGAGCTGCTAAACAGTTCACACAAGTCATCCCATCATTATGGAATGTTCTCCTCCTTAAGAAAAGCTGAAATAGTGGATTATCTTCACAGTATTCTTAAAATTCATTATTCCAAATACACTATTTGTAAAATTTATGTACACAGTAACACAACTAAGCACAATAGTTAATGTCATAAAACCAAAAAGAAATCATAGAGAACATTATACAGGATTAAGAGATTATTGATAAAGTAATTGCTACAAGAGTAAAAGGTATTAACAGAAAAAAAACCCCAAAAACCACGTAAGAACCACAAAATCACAGAATATTCTGAGTTGAAAGGGACCCACAAGGACCACCAAGTCCAACTCCTGGCCCTGCACAGGACATCCCAAGAGTCACACCATGTCCGAGAGCATCGTCCAAACACTTCTTGGAACTCTGTGAGGCTTGGGGCTGTGACCACTTCCCTGGATAGCCTGCTCCAGTGCCCAGCCACCCTCTGGGTGAAGATCCTTTTTCTAATATCCAACCGAAACCTCCCCTGACACAGCTTCAGGCCATTCTCTCAGTCCTGTCACTAGTCACAAGAAAAGAGATCAGTGTCTGCTCCTCCTCTCTTCCCCTCACGAGAAAGTTGTAACTGCAGTGAGGTCTCCCCTCAGTCTCCTCTTTTCCAGGCTGAACAGACCAAATGACCTCAGCTGCTCCTCATATGGCTTTTCCTCAAGGCCCTTCAATGTCCTTTTGGCTTCCTTTGAACGCTCTCTAATAGTTTAATGTCTTTCTTAAAATGTGGCACCCAAAACCGCCCCCAGCACTGGAGGTGAGGCTGCCCCAGTGCAGAGCAGAGCGGGACAATCCCCTCCCTTGCCCAGCTGAGGATGCTGTGCCTGATGCCCCCCAGGATATGCTTGGCCCTCCTGACTCATGTTCAACTTGCCATCAACCCCCAGGTCCCTTTCCGCAGTGTTTGCTCTCCAGCATCTCGTTCCTCCATCTGTATGTACATCCAGGGTTTTCAAAGAAGAAAAAAATCGAAGACTTTTTATAAAGACACAAAGAGCTAAGAAGGAAAAAACAGAAACAAGTGCAGAGCATACACAGAGAAGTATAGAAAACTAAACGAGGAGTGGGAAATTACACAAAACATGCACAGTAAGGCATAATTACTAAGAGGCAAAATGCCATTTTTGACTGCCGTTTTTGACTAAACATTCAGGGATGTGCTCATGAGACACAAGGACATCCAGGAAGAAAAGCCTGAAGATCTGAGAACAGAAAAATGTGTGAGAATCAGGCACAGATACACACACTTGGAAATTAACCATCAAAGAAGTGATGATTGAAACCAGCAGAGATGTAGACGTCATAAAGAAGGCAACAGAAGGAAGAAAAATGAATTATGCCAAAAGAAAACTAAAAAGCAGGGCAAGTAAACTATGAGTAAAGCATAAGATACCCAACAGAGCATGACAACGAAGAAGACAACAGAAAGGAATACACAAAGTGACAGTAGTACCAGCAGAAATATACAGATAGATCAAGAACTGTCCCAGTGGTCTCCCTAAGGACACAAAAAGAAATCACAATTACCCCACATATTTCATTAGGAATGAACCTATGGGAACCACAGATGTTAAAAACATTTTAACCAAAACACCAAAACTGTAACTCCCATCAAAGAACCCACAAAAATAACTAACATATAAAGAGCCTGATTGAACAGTATCAGTCAGGTAAAACTTGCAGTTTAAATCAGGTGATCAGAAAGACTTCAATAATTTGTAATAGTGATTTCTAAAACACAGTAAATTAAACCCAGCACTACTTACTTATGCCCAATTATTTTCACAGTGGCTTTTCCCTGAAATATGACTGCACATTTTGGCCCAACTCATCATTTTTCTTTAAAATCTTCTCTCTGCCAAAATCTAAATTACTTGTTGGCTGACTTTTGAACAGTATTAATTAATAAATTGTAACAGCTGGGCTACTAGTCTGTCCTCAACTGAGGCAATACCCTGATGTATAATCTTGAATAAACCACTTGGATTCAGATCATTGAAATCACCCATTTCCCATCTCACCATTTTGTCACTTTTGATGACTGAAATGCAAAGGGGTTTTACAACTGAAGACGTGATAAATAATAGTGTCTACATTAAAGGACAAGTAATGAAAATACCTTTCTTGTTATCAAACATAAACATGCCAATAAGAGTAAGGAATACACTTTCAAGACATCTACTGAGATGTAGAAGATTAGATCATTTTGACATTTGTTAGTTGGACTTGCTATTACTTTGACTTTTGTAAAAGTTCAGTTAACACTATCAACCAGATGTGTGCTAGCTGTGTTTTTCTAGTTTTGATAAATGTGTCTGTAGCATTTATGTGCGTATATTATTTAAGTGATTTTGATAAAAATATTTCCGACTTCAGTGGTACCAAACATAATAGTCTGAAGATTTTGCCTCTTAAACAGAAATTTAGGAAAGGAAAAATATACTGTTTAACGTGAGTATATGCTGTGCAGCGTCACAAAATAGCCATTGTGATCTCAGAGAAAATATTATTAGACAATGTTACATTTCATGCTTCAAAGGTATAAACTCCATCAAGCCAAGACTATCTGATCCTGTTAGCATCTGCCTTTCCACCAGCAAAAAGAATCACTGAACTGCAGAGGCAGAAACAATACTGCTTTTTATCAGGTGCATTGAAGCAGACTGATTACACCAAGCAAAAAATGAGTTGGATGAACTGGAAGCATCCTCTTCTACTTGGACTTCCCTGAATTACATAGCCAGGTAAAACAGGTAGCTCTGGTTTGAATCACCTGTGCTACCACATACAAGTAATCCCCGACTTAATTTCATATATTAATATACTTTCCCTCTCCCATTCAACCATATAAATTACATAACCCTCCTGAAGAGTGTAAAATAACTTGCGTTCTAGCTTTTATTAAAACATAAACAAGCAATATAATGGGGTGCCAGAGAACATTAGAAGACTATGCTGAATAACACATACTTAAAAGCAACTCCAGATCAAAATGAGAAAGAAAGAACACATCATTAGGGGTAGGGTGAACACTCTTAACAACTATCAAATATCACTTTCAAAGTTCTAATTATTGGAAATCTTGCAATTATATTTACAGTGAAACAGCCAATAAGCTACATTTTACCTCCATTATAAAACTGCAGGGCTGGAGGTCTGTATGTTTGTTGTGCTGAAGGTACTGTGAGTGTTTTAAGACCTGATTCTCCTATATGAATGTTTGTTCCAGTTCTGTCCCAAAAACAAAGTCTAGATGACCCAAAACTTGACTTCCAGCCCCGTATTTCTGTGACTGGAGGTGCAGAAGGCTTATCTGGCTAATTTATTCAAATGCAGGTGCCCCAAATGAAGTCTGAAGACCATAGATGCCTATTTCTGCATAATTATCCAACCTGACTAATTGCTGTAAATTCTTGACCTCTCAGCTTCACATTTCCATCTTGTCACCCATGCTTATTACCTCAGCTTCCCACTCTCTTTACACCAAACTTGCCCTCAGCCCTTTGTTAATTGTACTTCTAATCCACAGCCTTCCTGTCTCTCCAGCACTCACAGGGCCTTCTTTCATCTCAGTCATTTTCCTACATTTTATTTTAGACCCTAATCTTGGGAGCCAAGTTAAAGCATGGTTAAACTTGCTTTCTCTAATAAGGGTAGACATTAACACACATTATACTAAGGCAAAGTCTGGGGCTGTGCTTTATGTTGAAAGCTGGGGCAGGGCACAGGAATAAATATCTCTCTAGGTATCCTGTTTACAGGTTTATAAACTTACAGATCCCTAGAAGAAAAAAATCAAAGAACAATTTTCAGGTTGCTTTTAATTTTCTGAACTAGAACATAATGGAAAGTGGTTATGACACACAACTGTAGGAAAACAATAAAGAGACTGCATTTGGGGGTTGGTTTAGGGCTTTTTATTTTAAGAGATTGATGGCGAGAGCAAGGGTGTATAAAATTTTCCTATATATTCTTCCTCGTCTTTTCAATATACAGCTCTCTTTTGTACTATAATACAGCCTCAGATTTCTAATAATTCCCCCTTCTCCTTCTACTCCCACCTTTTAAAAGTTCTCAAAACCAGTAATTTTAAGTCTGGTCGCAACAGGATACAGAAGAACCGAGATAAACAGCTTTTGTCCCCTGCAATAAAAAAAGCAATTAAGAATCCAGAAGTATGATTCTTGCCATTACAAAACTGCAGGACAAAAGAGGAAAACTTAGTTGCAAAAGAATGAAGATGCAAGTTTTCAAAGATGACTGGAGGATTTAGTGCTACTTTGACTTTATTCAAATTGTGTATCCAAATCCCTTACTCAGTTGTGCAAATTTCATCTGGGGAGTTCAGATTCCATGATACTACAGGTAAGATCTCCAAAATTCTAATTTCCATGGGCACTGTAATGCAATGTAATGCAAGATACAACACTGTGAATTTAACAATAAATTCCATTAAGACCACACTTTGAATGTTTTCAAGTAACATTTCTAACATGCCAGTTATCTCAGAATACAATTGAAAATGTCATGTAAAACAGAATAAGTATCTCCAGCTAAAAAGCTGCCATACTGACAGTCTAAGAGCTCAGCTCCCAGTATTGTACGTAAAGAATCAGAATCTCTGATACAAAAAGCAAGGTTCAAGATGAGTCCCTTAGTGCTTCAACTATTCTCTTTTGAGAGAATCTGGAATAAAAAATAAAGTGGCAATATGCAGTTTACCTTCCAAAGAAAGCATTAACTCGCTAGGAATAAGAACTGCAAAGCTTATGTATTACAGCACCACCTGGTGTGGATTGCCATGGATACAGATTTTAAGTGAACAAAACCTACCAGCTCATCCAATTTACGTGTCAACCAGTGCAGAATATATCACTGTAACATACCCTTGGTGTTTTTAATTTTGTTTATCACTTGTTTTGGAAGACATAATTCATATCTAATCAGATTTATCATCGGTATTTCATGCAGAAGTAGCAAAATAATATTCCAGTCACAAGACTGATAGTTCAGTTTTAATTAACAAATAAACTGTTCGTAAACGCTGTGACTTCCCACTTCATGATGACTGTCACACATGCAAGACAACATGCCACTATCTTCTTAGAAATATAAATTGATTAAGTGTTACAAGCAGAAAAATGTGAAATCTCAATGTGAAAACGTAAGGTGGATTAGCAAAGATCACGATACAAAGCAGCATGACCCCTCAAATCCTATGAGAGAAGATCTTTCTATCAGGTGATGAAGGGGCATTCTGCTGAGATTACACAGAGGATTACACAGCACACTTAATTGCATTGTGCTTACCTGTTTACATGCTTAGCTGCTTGGCAAGTCATAAAAGATAAATTAATTCTTTAGTTATTCTCTCCACATTAGGATAGACAGCCTTAGCAAAGAAGGACAGAAAACACCCTAAAGTGTCTTAAGTATCTTAATTATCTGGTACACAGGCACCCAATGCATTGCTTTATAAAGTATTCCATTTCCTCTTAGCTTTCTCTGCTAAAAAAGAAAAGTTACTGTATGACACACATAATCCAAAAAGCAAAAGGCCTTATTTATGTCTTCTGTGAAGTGTGTGAAATTCAATAGAATGTGAACTGCTATAGTTTAGCAGAAAATCTGTCCCAAAAAGCCTCTATTCCAACAACCAGACCAGTCTCTTCTCAAAGACAAGAAGTGAGTTGGTGTGCTCAGCTACATCAATTCTCTTTGTCCTGCACATATTTGAGTGCTTATGTTTATTTTTGTCCCAGGCTACTGGCAGGGAGGTGCATCTCTGGCTAGGTACAGTGCAAGCTGGCATCTGTCTAGTCAAACAAAAGCGCCAAAATTTAGTACAAAACACAAATCTTGCCAAATCCTGGTGTCTAAATATTCTGTAAAATGGATTTTCCTGTACACAGTAATCCACTGTCCTCCGTTCTGCAAAGGGAAGAGCATTCTTGACAACAAATAGTAATAGAACTTTCAAGAATAAGCTGGTATTTCTCACTAGAGATACAAACAAAAGGAAAGGTGAAACTAACACTGAAGGATGGACACAGCTGCTTTCTAAAACACTCAACAGTAACACTATCAACAGTCTTGCTTTCATTGTCAAAAAGCTTGAACAAAGGCCAAGCAACTTGCAGACAGACCTGTCTTTACAACCAGAAGCTTACTAAGTTTCTAATTATCTCTAAAATTCTGCCAGACACTTTTGGCAATCTTTAAACAGATTCTTCTGTAATTGCAACGCCATCAGAAAAAGGAATCCAAACCTTTCACAGGTTCTGAGTCTGTATAGAAAATCTTGCGCACACACATCACCCACTGTCCTATAAGATAACCCCCAAAAAACAGACTGAGCATAAACACTGTCCCTCACACTGAAACAGCCTAAAAGAACCAGTAAATTTCCTTTATTACACTTTTCATTTTGGAGATTTGTTATACAAAAAACACCACCTGCCAAGTTTTTCTGAAATACAGAGGAGCATGTTTCAAAGAAAGAAATATCATGAATGTTAGTCACAAATACACCCTATGCTCAAGTAACAATTAAAAATTCATTTTGCTGTTTACTTATCCCCTTCATGTCTAATTTTATGTGTATATAACTGATTAAAGTTTCCCTTAGGAGCAATCTATTCTTACTTTTTCAGCTTCCCTTCTTTGAGGTAGAAAGTACGTGTTGCCAGAACATCATCAACTGCCAGCAATTACATTAGGTAAAAGAATATCAGGCAATTTTGAAAATAATTTTCAAAGAAACTACTCCCTCTGCAAGAAAAATAAGTGAGCAAAGTATCTGTAAATCATTTTCAGTACACTGAAAAAACAATTAGGTCTACCCTTTTGATAAAGTAAACTGACAAGAACCTTTCACCTCTTCTGTAAGATGCAATTTGTCTTCAAAATTTCTAATTTCTCCTTTGATATGCAATGCAAAAAAAAAAAGAAAAAGAAAAAAGAGAAAGAAAGATCAAGTGCTTTTGAACTTGTACTAATAAATAATATATATTATCCCAACCATAGTATAAATTCTCTAAATCTAAACTTACAGTTTACCAATCAAAATTATAATAAAAATAACTCAAGAATGCTTTTTTACCAAGAATAGTATAAACTGCCTGAAAAGTGGTTAAAATTATGATCTCCATTCTACTTATCTATCAATAGAATATAAACATTTACCTAAACACATCAAGTATGTGCAAAAACAGGTTTAGAGAAATCTCGTCATTCTTGGGAACTGCACAGAAAGTGTCCTGCTTGCTCTGGTATAATGTTTTGCCTACTGATTTGAAGTCATGTGTATGAAACACCTTAGTCACTCTTAGCACACAGGGATCTTGGAAAAATCTCTTCCAGCTTACCCATCACTACTTTTGATATTAGAAGGGAGAAAGCAATCCATTTAGTTTAATATTAAAATTACATGCTTCATTTGCGGGCAGTCCTGCTTCAGAAAGGCTGAAATCTTTAAAAAAAACCAAAAAACTTCAAATGCAGTCATATGTCCAAGAATTTGAAAGACTCACAGTCTTCAAAAAGGAAGAGGCAGACTGCCCATTTCCTCAGTTATTCTTATTTCTTTTTTTAAACAATCAAGTTTCTAAATGCTAACTATTAATCTTCCAAAGAGCAACTGGTGTGGTTTCTTTTAAATGTTTCCTTTGATAGGGGTTCATTTTTTCAGTACTCTCCTAGTGTTCAAATCAGAAGAAATGCATTATTGTTTGTTCTCTGAATATTTCCTATCAATTTATCAAACACATGCAAAAATCAGTAAGGTGATACACAAGCACAAGTTTCCATCACAGCGAATGCTATTTTTTGTTCCTTTTCCAATTAGTTTTCATAGACTTGCACATTTTGGAGCCAGAAAGGACCTTTTTAATCAGATATATTAATCTTCAATTTAGCCTACAGTAGGATAGGTTATGCCAAGAAACCCCACATAATCATTTTTTTATTAATCCACTGGGGATTTAAAGCAATACATTACATTGCTAAGTAATCTATTTTGAAGCTGGATTATGCTCATTGTTAAAACATTCATTTGCTTTTTACTGTGAAATTTTGATAGACTTGGTGGTAATTTCCATTTCCTGCCAGATGAAAATGCCAGTTTTTTTAAGACTTCAGGACAGTTATACTCGTTTCCATCAGGTAAGGATCTCTTATCCCAGGGTATAGCTCTGCATCATTACTGCGTAAGACATGATGAGACATGAAACTGCAGGATTCTCAACAACTTATCAAATAAATTATTTCAAATTTCTGATACACATATGGGTAATGAGGCACTCAGTTCCGGAAGAAGAAAAAAAAAGATGTTGAGCTATTTTGGTCAGGTATGGGTATTCCTGTGTTCCTGAGTCACAGAGGCAGACACGAGCTTATCTCCATGAATAATTGTAAAAAGCAGGTTCAACTTCTCACAGGGGCTCTTGGTGGCTATTGTAGTATATCTGCATATTACAGACAAACAACACTACGTTTTAGTGCTACAAAATCATATTACACTAGAATAACTTAGTTCCAGACCCATACTTAGCCATCACTGCACAAACATAAAGCAATTACCAAATGCAGCGAATTAATCCACTTGTTTTTTAGTCAAGATAACCATTACCCAGGTCTTATATACATGAAGCAGATAATTTTTTCTGCATTCTTCTTCATTGTTTCAGAAGAGAAATTGCCAGGCTCATATGCCCATATGAGTATATTCTACACAGAGGTGAACACCTGCTGCAACCTGCTCTGTGAAAGCAGCATCCCACACATCTTTTCAGAACACTCTGAAAACCCCAGCTGGACAACTGCTTCTGATTTGCAGTTCAGATACGGAGAGTAAACACAGTGAAATGGGTGCAGTGACTAAGACTGGAAAGAGCCCATGACTTGCAGCTTCCCTTGACAGGGAGTGCTGCTGCCTGCCCCGTGATCCCTGCAGGGCTGAGGCTGAGATGCTGAACACCAGATGCACCACTCAAGTGCCACAACTGCAGAACAGTTTATACTGCACTGAATCCACACCATGAAAAATGAGGAAAATAGCTGGATCCAAAGAACTTCGACAATCAGAGTCATCTCAGGTGTGATAATGGCATATTCTAAAAGATGTTATTTTTAATAAAATGTCAAATTCAGCCATCAAACACATAAATAATTTTAATAAGGAAAATGTAGGCTATATTGTACATCATTAACAAACAAGAACACTCCAAAAGTGAGGATTTCAATGTTAAGAGAAAAAATATCTGAATTAGCTAATAGTAGCTAATTACTATCCAATGACTAATATGCATATGAATCAAAAATATGCACATGTAACAGGTGACTGCTGTGTTTACATGTTTTAGCTGTTCTCCATAACTGAATAAATGTGCTGAAAACAGTGCTGAAGTTGCAAGCATGAATGGTTACAAGCCCAGAAAGAGTACGGGAGGAATGAATATTGGGAACAAAAGGAAGGATAAAATTTAGCAGTAACAGTGAAATGGTCAGATTCAGCAACTCATCCCCTGTACCTACTTTAGTAGGGATATGAAAAGAGAGTGAAGAAAAGACGGGGTGGGGGGGGGAAGGGGAGGGAGAGAAGAACCACAGATTTGCTGGAAAATGGGCCTTCCAAACACATTTATTGGCATGCTTACCTTCCCCGTCCCCCATTTCTTATTGTTACCTCTTTGGCTACAAGCCATATGAGACAAAGCAACAAGCTGTCTCTCTCCTGAGATCTCACCAAAGATGACAGCCTCAGTGAACAAAAGCAAAGTTTCCAACACTTTTGGAGAAGAGATAACTTAGGAGCAGCTTCATTTTGAGGGCAATCAGGAATCAACTCAAAAAGAAAGATGAGAGTCATTGCCATAAACATGGCAGTGAAGTAGTGAAGAGAAAAAAGAATACCAATGACAGACACCTGAGGGATCCCTAAAGACGACAGCGGTAACAAATTACTTCAGAAAAAAACATGAATTAATAGTACTTCAAAACAAGAAAAATGTCATTTACATGTTGTGAGAAGGTCCTTTAAGTATATGCACCTAAAAGAGCAATAGGTGCAGAGATCCTGCTCTTCAGTCCTCATGCACAGACACTCTTCCCAGTCTCTTCAGCTAGATGGCTGGATGTACAGGAATTCTCTTAAATAATTGCAGAGTGCTCAATGAGAAATAGGCACTACTGTGAAGAGACCACACCAACAAGCACTTATGGGCCAGAGACAGAAATACATAAGCTTGAACAGCTACTAGAACACCTAAACTAGATACTCATAGATTTAAAAGATTTAAGAGTTGAGCATATGTGCAGCACTGAATTCCAGGTTATTCTAGAGATTAAAAATACTTCTAACTGCAGTGAGAACATGTATTAAGTAGATCAGCATTTACTTCTTACTATTACTGCAGTACCAGCATTCTACTAACAAAGAAGATCGAGCTGTTTCCTTAAACAAAATGCTTATGCACATACCTCACTGACTACATGGCTCACATGACTGTGAGAGCCACAGGACAGCCAACAATGGTAAAGCTAGCAATAAGACAACAACATAAATATGTAATGTTCCTTAGGTACAAAGTAAATTCCATCTTAAAACCCCAACAGCACCTCCACCATTGTCCTAACGTTTGAGGCATGAAACAAAAATCCACACAAAACTCTGGCCGAATGTAACCAAAATGGAACTTGGATACAATATAAAATAGACTCAATTTCATAGACAATGAAGTCCAACTTCTTTCTAAAAGGCAGGAGAGAAACAACCACAGACAGAACCCATCTAATGCTAAAGGTACATAATTTTAACCCCTAGGCATGTGGAGAGCAGAAAGAAGAGCTGTGTCTCAGCTTTGGTTCCTGAGTATAGTAAAAAAAAATCACTGTTTTTAGTATACTGGATGCCAAGAAATGTTTGATTCATGAAACTAAGTAGATTTCAAAATTTTTACTTAAATGGAGAAACCCTTGTCCACCGCAATATAAGAACCTACATTTTACATGTAATTTGGTCAATAAAAGAAGGGAAAACAGTGTGGTCCTCAGATAGAGTAGCAATTTCAGTGTTTTTAAAAGAGTCTCTGAAATACACTGTCATTCCCCAGAGATAAGTGTTATAATCAGTGTACCAACATACAGCAAAATTAAGAGTTGCATTTGACTGACTTTATTACAAACTATATAGAATGCTGAGTTAAATCAACAGAAGAAACGAATAATCTAATAACAGCTTTCAGTGATAAAAAGTTGAGTACAAACACCTGCACATAACTTTCGTGCTTTCACTTCTTTATTACACCATTTCAACAAAGCACCAAAATGTGCAAATAACATTAGCATAAATAATATCTAGAAACTTTTTTGCATTGGGGCCTAAGACAGTTCCTTTGAGAGCACCTGCACCTAGAATGAAAAGACAATTACATAGTAGACTACTTCCCAGACCAACATGATCCTTAAGTTCATTTTCAAAATGGCAACAGTGGCCTCAACTAAATCACACACCTGCCTGCAGCACATCCACAAACTTTTCACTGTTTAATATTCAGAGCTTCCTCATATTGTCATGGAGCTACCTCAAGTGGAAAATTTTCATGTCATCAGAAAGAAAATTATCTGCAAGACTACTGATTTTTTTTGACGTGGCACAGAAAGTAATTAATTGCTAATTTCCACAAGAAAAGAACAACTTTTCAAAGATCTAGATTCTAGAGAAGCTTGAATAAGAGTTTGCAAACTCTATTCACTAGATAGGAGAAAAAAAGAAAATAAAGTATGAGGGATGCAGAAACGGCTCTGTTCTACTGTCCTAGGTACAGGGTCACTTGATATACCCACACTATTGTGTTTATCAGAGCTGTTGAAAGAATTTTTAACCTTAAAAAACACATCCTGAGTAAGAAACAGTTCATATTGGAAGTACTCATGATTAAGGCAGTAAGATAACTGAGGCTCATGACTGCCACCCTGGCCTGCACATGTATGCTCAGATTTCAAAATACAGTATTTGTCAGATCCACAATCAGTATCTACTCCCCTTATAGGAAACTGAAGTCATTCTCTTGTTTTCAATGTATCTTTCAATGTCTCTTCACACCTCAGAACAGAAAGTGTCCCCCTGTCCTTGGTTTATCTGGGGCAGGGATGGAAGTATTATCCTGATAGAGGAAGATTCACATACAGCCTTAGATTTTTGGAAGTCCCAGAATCAGCAAAACACTGTTGAGGACACACTGTGGGAATTTCAGAATTGCACCCTCCAGCTGTGCAGGGCTGGAGAGTAGATTAGCCTTCCTAGGTGGTGCTGCACTACTGATGTAAATCCACATGCAATTAAAAAAGCCCAAGTCTCAGGTGGTGGCAAAGCTGGAGGAAGAAGTTCGTGTCTTGTATGTGCCCTGTCACATCATATTTTCCTGCTTTTTTCTCCCTACCATCCAAGCTGTGCACGTACCTCTACCTTGAGATACCTTCCAATAAGGATAGTTCTTCACCTAGAACTTTACCTGAGCTGCCTTACAGCACAACAAAGGTAATAGTAAATGGGAGTAACGAGTCATAAACAAGAGGTCAAAGGTTAGGACTTCTTAAGTCAGTTTTATCACTAGAGCCAGCATCTTGCAGAAGGAGCTGTTAAGATTTCACCTGCTTCCAGGCCTTTTCTACCCAGCTGCACTGCTCCAGAAGCAGCAGCCTAGTGTACTACTCGTGCCTAAGGTTCTGACAGATTGCCTGTACTGGCATATGGGAAGCTGTATAAATCCCCTTACTCACCCATACAGACACAAATGCTATAAAAATAAAAGTTGGCTCTGCTATAGATCTCCGTATCTTCTTCAAAGAGGTTAGATGGATTTTCTTCTCTCACTCAGTTGTGTCGTATGTCGTGTGTGGGGTGCAATTGCGTAATGGATGTGTGACATCCATGCATGTGTAAGCAATTAATGTGCATTTCAGTAATTGGGAACTCCATTTTCTTTCACTATCAGCACTTCTGCTGCAGATATTACCAGAAAATACAATATGAACAGAATCAAAATACCCCCTTTATAAGCTGGAAAATACTATGTTGAGAATAAAATTTCATCTAGGTGCTTTAACACTCTAAGACAGCACATCTAATAATATGTAGTAGTAAAAAACAGCAGGCATTATCTTACTTACAGTACAGCAGGTACACTGTTTCAAGAGACATTTGGAAAATGGCTCACAATTACAGTCGGGTTTAGATCAAAATGTACTCTGCAATTTCTTCTCTTTTAGCATGTGTTCACAGATGACTCAATTTTCTGACAAATACTTATTTAATACTTTTGCTTAATAAAAAGATCACCGAGAAAAACAAAATTGCTGATGGGGTGATCCCTAAAAAGGGTAAGGTACATACTCTTTCACCTTTTTTCTTCGCTTTTTACAAGCTCCAAATGTTTGATTTATAGTCTGCTGACCAGTTCTGCAGATGCCACATGATCTGTAGAAGGACTTGGCCAGGGGACCTGGGGATAGCTGGAATGAGATCAACAGTTCATGCAAGAAGAAACCTTCAGCTTTGGCTGTAAACTCAGAACAGAAGAAATGAAGTGGTGACATGATGTTCACTCCTTAAGATTAAAAGCACTGCTCCATGCTAATCTTGAGCATAACTCAATATATGCATGGAATGCCTAATAATCACAAGACAGACTGTATAAGAGGAAACAAAGTCTTTCAAGAGTACTGCTTCACCTTTCATTGGTTTGGGAAAGAGCATCCCCCTCCCACAGTAACATCAGTTCAAATACAAACTAATTTTTCTCCGAGGCCTCTGGTTAGGAGCATTCAAATTTTCTACCTTCAGCAGACCCTGTTAACAACATGCTTAAATGCTCTCCTGATTTAGGGCCATAATTTAATTATCTATTGCATGAGATCAAGCTGGCAGTCAATTTTGAAATATTTCCTTAAAACATCCACAGATGTAGATTTATAGAATTAAGCTCTTTTAGATTATTTAATGAGGTTGCAAAAATGTACTAATAGTAATTCATCACTTGGAAGCTTGTACTGTTTGACTTATGGTTACTACGGCTGTCTGCTTAGTAGAATACAGAGACAGGAAAACACATATTTGTGAAAAAAATACCCCCTCCTAAACATTTTACTTAAGAGCAATTTTGCCTTAATATCTAGAGAAAACAAAAACAGAGTAGGATGCAGTACACCATACAGGATTTATTTGTATCCACCTGGGATGACATCCAGCAGATCCAAACATTGCAAACACTAACAAAACGTTCACATGACAAAACCCAACTCCATATTCTGCTCCTGCTTGGGTCACTCACCACACAGCACATGTCAGTGACAGCAGGCATGTGACACACAGCACAGCATCTCCCAGCTGGGCAAATCAGCCCTAGGGGATTTTAGACAGTTATGCCAGAGGAACATAGGACCATAGAATACCAGGCTGGAAATGAACCTGAAGGAACACCTGGTCCAACATTTTCTGGCAAAAGCACAGTCTAGATAAGATGTTCCAGCATCCTGTCCAGACAAATCTTAAGTGTCCAATATTTGGGAATTCACCACTTCCCTGGAGAGATTCCAGTGGCTGATCATTCTAAATGTGAAATCTATTCCTCTTGCATCCAATCAGCATCTCCTCAGGGATAACTTGTACTCATTACCCTCATCTTTTCCACATGACTCCTTGTAAAAAGGGACACTCCATCATCTTTCCAGCCGCCCTTTAAACACTGTAACACGGTGATAAGGTGTTCCCTAAGCCTTCTTTTCTCAAGGCTGAACAAACTGAGTTCCCTCCACCTTTGCTCATATGGTCACCTTCCCAGTCCTGGATCACCTTCGTGGCCCTTTTCTGGACCCTTTCCAGCCTGTGCATAGCTGTTTTTTGATTGCTGAGACCAAAACTGAACAGTTTATTCCACATGTTGCCTGACAATCGCTGAGTAGAGTGGGAAAGTGACATCTTTATCTTTGCTGCTGATGCCCTTGCTGATGAAAACCAGCATCCTGTTGTCTTAACTTTTCCACAGCAGTGCACTGTTCATACAGAGCTTGTCCACCAGGATCCCAAGGTCCCTTTCCACAGAGTTGCTCCCCAGTTAGTTAGATCCCAGCCTGGGCTGCACCCCTGGATGATGTTTTCCCAGGTGTAAAAACCTAACACTCATCCTTGTAGAGCTTCCTAAGGTTCCTGTTAGCCCACTCTTCCAGCCAATCCAAGTCACCTTGCAGGGTGGCTCTCTTTTCTGACGTGTCCACTTCCCCACTGTTTGGTATCATCAGCCATCTTCACCAGGGTGCACTTGATCCCATCTTCCAGATCACTTATGAAGATAATAACATGTTGTGCCCCAAGGGGGACCTCACTTATAACAGGCTACTGGTTTGAAAAGGAGCTACTTACCCCGACCCTGGTGCTGCCTGCCAGCCAGTTCCCCATCCACACAGAGCACCCCTCTAGACCCCAACACACCAGCTTCTCTAGGAGGAGGCTGTGGAAAACTATAGTGAGAGCCTTGGAGAAATCCAGGTAGACAATGCCCATTGCCTGCCCCACAACAGCCAAGCAGGTTACTACTTTGTCAAGGAAGATGATAGAGTTTGTCAAGCACAATTTGCCTTTGGTGAATCCATGCTGTCCTTTCTCAATTGTGTGCTTCATCTCACTTAACAGTCTCCGGGAGGATTCATTCCATAATTTTCCCAAGGACTGAAGTAAGACTGATGTGTCTAAAATTTCTTGGATCCTCTTTTAAGCCCTTGTAGATGGGGGTGACCTTTGCCTTCTTCCAGTTTTTGGGGATGTCCCCTGATCTCCACAACTTCTCAAAGATTATGGAGAGCGGCCTCACAATGACATCAGCCAGCTCTCTTAACATCCTCAGGCAGATATTGTCAAGGTCCATCGATTTGTAGGGGTGAAGAAACATGGCTTGCTCTTGCAATCTTGTCTCTCAGAGTTCAAAATACTGAGTTCTTTCCCTAGGAAATCTGTATTTATCAAGTACTTCAAGGCATTTTTTTATTTACATACATTTACACACTAGTGTCCAAAATCATAAAAATAATGCTGACCACTGAGTGTCTGAAAAGGACAGGCTTGGTTGCTGTTCCAAAGGTAAGGGGACACGACAGAAATGCTCTGCTATAGCAGAGGAACGTGGCTATAAGCACCATTCTTGAGTGTGTCTACTCAGGTATTGCGTTTCCTTTCTATTAGTTTGGCTGGTCAGATGAATTTCTACTTCCTGTGCTACAGGGCACCCATCTGACTGATATGAGGTGGACTTGCTTTTCACAGAGGGGAGAACAGAGAACATGGTAGGACTATAAAGACTACAAAAAATGGAAAACATATTCCAGCTTTTATGTGCAACAAACACATACACTTACTTTTAAAAAAATCACCCACATGAATATTTGTTTTCTAGTCAAATACACTCAATCAGAACATTAATACTGCTGAACAGACAGAACCATGCCACTATTGATACAAGGGTCTGGGAGGTGAGGGACATTCCCCCAAAATGGATAAGATAAGTAAGTGAACACCAGGAGGGAACTGTAAGTGTAGAGGGAGAGAGGCACAAATGGCACCACATCAATTTCTTGTGATGGACCAATTTCCTTAGATTTCCCATAAATACACTCTCTCAATTCAACTCCTCTAGTTAAAAAGAGATCCACACTACAGCAAGTGCCCCAAGTTTATTACAGTTCACATTCTTTGGATGGAAGAAGCATTACTATGTGTGCCTAAAAATTATGACATCTAATTACTACCTACTCAGCTGAAAGATACTTTGCAAGTGAAACCAGTAAGTAATGAAACATGCAGAAAGCCTGCAGTCCACACATATTAGTGACATTCCACACAGGAACTAGTGATA
This sequence comes from Monarcha castaneiventris obscurior, assembly GCA_026261815.1. NCBI lineage: Eukaryota > Metazoa > Chordata > Aves > Passeriformes > Monarchidae > Monarcha > Monarcha castaneiventris. The sequence goes on from JAMPIT010000894.1 coordinate 16,077,905, forward strand.
GTATACAATGACAATAAGACTGGGAATTATTTAAATACATAATTCAAAAATATATAGTATGAAGAAGATATATAATGCTGCTACTGATAGATCATGTGTGCATGCTCAGAAGAACAAGAAATCACTAAAAAAAAGCACTCAAAGGTACACTGGTTGGAAGATAACCAGTAAGATGATGGATGGTAGTATGATGGAAGGTAAGATGATGATGGAAGTTTTAGCTTCTGCAGACCTGGCCTTCTGAAGAACTGAATCTTTAAGTGCAGGTTTCAATCACAAGAAGAGCACTGAGCTGTAGCCTGGGGCAGCAAGCAACAGCAGCACTGGTGGCTGGGCTGCCTGACTAAAGGAACCTGCATGACAAATTTGGTGATGAGCAGCATCTGAGGAGGGAGTCAGCAATGCCTGCTTGGTGAGAAAAGTAGATTTGGAGCACTCTATACTAACAATGCTTAGAAGAGTAATTGCCACCCTGGAAGAGCAGGGAGAGAACAAGAGTCCTAAAGTATTTCTAGTATTCAATGAGAGATCCAAATCCTGGCAGAAAGCATCAGCTGCCATTTTTAAATCACATTCTCTGTATGCAAATAGTGACAGTACACACAATATCCTAATTCTTACTTTCTTAACTTCCTCCCTCTACTATATATAATCAGTAAGAAATGAATAAAGGAAATGTCCAGGTATATGACACATCTCTTGTCACTTGCTCTACGAGACAAACTAGTGATTGCTGCAGCAACACAAATGAGACAACAAAAAGTCATTCAAAGTCACATAGACACAAATTCTTCTAAAAACATAGAAAAGTCTCTTGAAGAAAGCAACTCACAGAAACCTAAGACAAGTCAAACCAAAATGAAAAGTCACAGACAAAATGTAAAGGAATTACAATGAAACAGCAAATTAAGAAAGAAGTTGGTCACATTTCTTTCCACCATCTTAGCTGGGCCATTACCAAAACTTACTTAGAACTGTGTCTCTGGAGACTGAATTTCACTCCCATAACACATAAAGGATGCTTGTTTTAGAACAGATAAGTAAGACACCAAATTCATCTGACAATCAGTGTACAAGGTATTTGGGATGCTTGTCTCCAGTGAGGATAAACATGGTCTCCATAACTAACAGTCTCAATTTGAAATGGTTAATGTCACTTGCAAGCTACTCTCACCATAAACCACCAATATAACATGCACTACAGGGAACCAAACTTTTAATGGTAAGTGCTCGCTACTGTCTAAAGAGCCAAATATTCAACAGGTAAAAAAAATCCAACAACACTGTCATCACTGTTTCTGAACAGATGAATATTGTTTAAAATTTGCAGCTAAAATAACGCTAGCATAAGATGTGGTATGTCATTTGAAAGGTCTGTGATTTTGTATTTAGTATCTTCAGGGAGGAATTATTTCAAATGCAATGCTCGATTTGAGAAACAATTTAAGTGTATCTTGGGTATAACATAACTGCTGAGTGTCAAGCATTCTGTGGTTATGACTGTCTTTCTGTTTGCAGTATTCTTCAGCTTCCGTTACTGCAGCACAGCATTTCTGTCTAAAGCACAAAACTTCATTGTACATTTGTGAGACATAAAACTATTTTTAGTCAAAGTGCACAAATAAGGCCTGAAACATAGAGGATTAGATGAGAACTACCAAATTTTGCACTAAACAAGGATTAATACTGAATTTGAGTAAATAAATGATCCAGAAAGTTTGCATTAGCAGTTACCTATCCCTGGAGGAAGCACGAATACAGCACCTCCCTATTTATCTTGCAGGTTCCCTAGGCAATTTCATTTGTGCAGAGCTACCTTCATGTGGGGAAAGAGACGACTACATTCCACCTGAGCAACGCTACACTCCAGCAGCAAGGTGGAACAGCACTGAAATCTGCCAAAGCCTCTAGAGAGGCTAGATCGATTAGGTGTATTCAAAGTACTCCTTACACACCTCAGTAAGACTGAATTCAGCATAAGCCACTATGGCCATTTTAATTTAAAAAGTTAAACTTAAATCCTTCCATTTCCAGACTAGTTCTTTCACACCTCACTGGTCAGTAATTCAAGGAAATTTTAAGGAGAAAACCTCTCCTAAAAAAGCCCCAAAAGATACAGACTACAACTATGTCAACTATAGTCCTAAAGTTGATTCATACAGCAGAACAGTTTTGCATCCCTGCACATTTACTAGTTAAGTCTGTCCAAAATGAATGAGGAAGTGTTGCTAGCAAGGCAAAATAGCTCCAAAGTTTCCAACCTGCTCCACAAGAACTGCTAACTTTTGAACATGAGTTTTCTCCCACAGTCAGAGACATATGCTCTCTGCTGCTTTACTGTCCCCCATCTGTTCTGTGTATTTCCTGTGAAAGATTCTGTAGTGAGAGCTACTCATCCACTTGTCGAAAGCTCATTTTGAGTTCAGAAGTCCTCGCCAACTTTACTGGACACACAGCAGGTATTCAGGTTTAGAGGCCTACATCATTTCAGAAAGAAAATACAGTTCTTCAAAAACACAGTAGAAAGTTTTATTTAACTTTTCCCCTCCTGCTGAAGTGCCAAGATGTCCAGGTACCTAAGCATGCACTTAGTGAGATTGCCAAAGACATCTAACTCCAGCTGAGATCCAGAGAACTGAGCACATTTACTCTAAAGATTTCACAGCGAATCTGTCTAAGTATTGAGGTCCTTAGAATCCCACTCTACACCCCATTTCCCTTTCCTGTTCAAGGGAATTTTCCTTACTGACTTTTTTGAGAATGAAATCAATTAGCTTTCAGTGATATACCCCCTTATTTCACTGTCAGAGATACAATTTCCATGGACAGGGGTACAACTCACACTACTAGAACATTTTGCTTTATTACACTGCCATTATCTGTTCCATAGCTCTGGATGCACAGAAATAGGTAAAGAAATTAAAGGATGACACAGTGCTTTCAGACCACATAGAACACTTTCTACCGTCATCTGGCACTTTTCCACAGGCCAAGGACAAGAAACAGCCTCTAACACAGAGATTTACAGTTTCTGCTTTACCACCCGAAGTCATCTACCAAGATTCAAGGTACTTCTGTGCACTAGACAGCACAGTGAGATCAGTTTTCATCATTTAAGAGGGAAACACTTCAAGCAGTGGTTACTTTGCTTTCCACCAGACAAATTAGTTTCACTGTAATCTTTTTCAGATGTATAACCCATGAATTTTTAAGTTGGTTGTAAAAGTCCACAGAAATGCAATTTAGCATCTTCCATCTGTACAGATTTAAACACTCTTCTAGAACAGCAACTGTAATAGTTTTGAAATGTCCTTTCCCTTGGTTCCCTTCCTTCCTCCTCCTTATCTATACACTGTTTAATAGTTTTGATGACACGGGGATATTTTAGTACTTTAACAATGACATAGAGCACATCAATGTTTTCACTATATAATTAGTGGAAGAAATACAAATACCTGACAGTAATTATGATTTTGTCTGATATTAAATCTGATATTTCACTGTTTAAAATTACGAGTAACCTTCACAAACTGCTACGTAGCCCTATTGTGAAAGAAAAATTATTTCACAAAAAATTATGAGAAAACTTTTTTCTCTTTATAAGGTGCATTAGTAACATGAATTGAGAATATCTGAGAATGCCAAAATAAAGGGTACTTCTCTCAGTGGAATTAAGATTTTAATACTTTGCCTTTGATCTGAATTACACAGTATTCTTTAAATCCAAGAGCACAAAATTCCAGACCTCCGTAAATAACCTGAAGCTTGCTAGCACAAATCTGCCAAATAACAAATCCCTCTTCATCTCTCCAAAGGCTGCATTTTTAAAGGTCATTAGATGGTCAGCTCACACACTAGACTTACAGACCACGCAAATATAATAGACCAAAGACATATAAAATGTCCGCTCCCCATTTTGAGTAGCAGTGCTTCTTAAGAGCATATCACCCCCAGGTAAATCAGAGAACCTGCATGCAGGTAACACTCGCAGGCAATAACAGCAAGATCCTAACTTCCACTAGATAAAGCAGTCCAGTGCTGCACTTGCTGTGTTTGTAGGGGTCCTAGTGATGTGAACAGCGGCTTAGGAAGAGTACAACAAAATACTCCTTTGAACTAAAAAAAACCCCAACAAACTCAAAACCTTTGATTCCTGCCTGAGTCTACGCCCCCGTTTTGTCTGAACACAGGCTGAAACATGAATGATCTCTCCCAATGGATACTCAAGGCATTAGGAAGGTCTCAGTTCACAAGATCAACAACTTCAGGTCAACTACATGTTCAAAGTTCTGCATAAATGCTGTACTAAATTTGAATATTGGCTCGAGTGAGCCAAGTGAAATCATGGATTAGATCCACCTTGAGTATACTTAAAAATCTGCCCTTCAAACTGAAATGAACACACTGTAGTATGGAGTGTTGTAACAAACTTCCAGTTCTAGACAGCTTGGTCCTGGGGCAGAAATGGTCCCTCCAGGTACTGCCATGTGTGTGCCAGTACCTCAACTGCAACACTCCACTCCACAGGTTTTGTTTTCGAAAGGTTAATCAAGAAAATATCAACTGAACAAAACAATAATTGAAACACCTGAAGTAAATAAATACAAAACAAAGTAAATAAATACAAACCTCTAAACCTATACATATATTTGCATTAACTTTCCAAGACTGGACTATTCCCGTAATACTGAAGTGTGACCATGTTTGCATGGGTCACTTCACTTTAGCTGTGCCTCCAGCCTGTCCTCAACACTAGGTGGGAGGTTTACACTAATCAGCTTTTTCTGAAGTTTAAATTGCAGCATCACATCAACAGCTGTTACACAACATCAAGAAATAAGAGCTGTGCTGATTTATGAAAGCCAACCTGGTGCTATTTTCAAGCCTCTGAATTAGCAGATATTTTTCCCCATAAAATTATTCAACATCATAAAGTTAAATATTTTAGTTAAGAACTCATAAATGCAATGATGCATGATGTTCTAAAAAGCCAGAGCTATTTTACAGTTAGCATAAACTTACCAGCAATTAATACCTTACAACAGTATGATTTTTCTCACAACTTTAATTATATGTTTATAACTTTATATATTGGAGAGTGAACATTTTCTCAAAAGGGAGAAAACTCTTACTACTTTCCCAAGTTTGTTTTAAAGAAAAAATCAAATGATCCTAATTATCCTCTCATAAAACATAGGCCATACAGCTAAACAGCCAGTAAACCCAAATTCCAAATTTCAATTCTTAGATTTTGTTATTTTGCAGTGGTAAAGGTGTCTGGCACTCACAGCAGCATGTGAAAGAACACCTATGGATTTTAAGCCTTTTACATTCTTTGAATATCTTTCAGCTAACAGAATTTTTATCTAAAGGAAAAACAGGGGGGAAAAAACCAAAAGAGAGAGAAAATAAAGCGAAACACATATTCAGTCAAAGCACACATGTATTCACGTATCAGTCTTCAGGAAAAATCAAAACATAGTGTAACTCTTGTTAATCTCATAATTGCAAGAGGCTTTTACCCACGGCTGTTAAATAATACGATCCAAATGCCTCTTCAAGATTAAGTATATAAAGTCACTGCGCAACTAAAATAGCAAGACACCAAAGAGTATGGTACACCATTTGCATAAAGAAGAGAAAAATTACTATTGTTTCCTTAACATTTAAGTACCTTTACTAGCAGAATATAAATGCATTCTTTGGGAACTTAATGACTGTAACTTTGAATTTTTACTCCTGTAAATGCCTAATCTGATTACATTACTTTAAAACAAGCAATTTGCTTTTGCCACATAGAAGATCAATTTTACAGACAGAAAAGGAGGAAAGGTATTTTTGCAGAGGAAAAAAAGAAATAATCAGAGCAGTGAACTGAATTATCTGAGGGCAAGAAACAGGCCCCTCATTGACAAGCTACATCATATTTACACTCATTCTAAATCAGAATTTATATTGTGGCACCAAAGTAGTTGCAAATCTACCACTGGGAAACCCAAGATCATCTTCACTCTCTATGGAGAACAAGGCTTACTATTATGAAGACGCTTTCCATGTTCAGAGCCCAATCTAAATAGGTAACATTTGTAGAAGGAATAGAGAGACAAGGTTCCCTGCTAGTGTTGAATTATATTTTTGCTCCCTGGGGAATAAAAAAAAAAGTATTTTTTTCTGGAGTGAAGGCATATAGGGTAAAGTTCCAAAGAAATTCACTGCTGCAGGCACTGCTAGAATTGAGGATTTTCTGGTCCCCATATCACACTGAAACACTGGATCTCAATCTCTTGCAGTAAAGATTGGTGTATGTATGTATGTTTCATGTCAACACACAGCACTACCAAACACAAATTTCTACAGCTACTGTAATAAAATTGCCATTAAAACAACAGACTCACAAAATATCTGTACTTACAAAAAGAGATGCAAGATTTTGTTGTAAAAAAATTCCAAACAAAAAGAACAAAAAACCTCTCTCTGCTTAGTCACTGAACTTAGTCTTCTACACAAAACAGATGATAATCTGGTTTCTTATAATAATGCTCAAGATCTCAGTTTGGGGTCATGTCTGTAGGAACTCAAGAACCAGGACGTATCACCCCATTACAGTCTGAGCCCAGTGAGATGTCACAAGTCTTAGCACAGACAGGCACACAGCCAGCATTGTCCAACACAGCCATTTTCCCCTCTACACTTTGGATACAGGAGGTTCTCATCTCTTCCACAAGTTACCAGATGTGCAGCCTCTCACAGATGAAAACCCTTTGGAGGACTGAATTAACCCACAGAGTTGAGCCTGTGTCAGAAAGAATCCTCAGAGGTTCCTCAGAGCTGAACTGCACTGCTTAATTCATAGTCCAGCCTGGAGTCAGCAATGCAGCAGGACCAAGGCATTTGGAATTGGTTACTGAATGAAAGGAAAGAGTTTTAGTTGTGAAGGTTACAATTTTATTTGTAAGAAGCATAGAGTACTTGTATCATTATTCCCATCCCATCTGCAATATCATCCCAGAATAATAGTAATGCTAGTGGCATTTGTGCAGTATTCAATCCAGCAACAAGTAGAATGGGGGAGAAAACATAAAATTTTGAAAGCGTTCAACAAAACCAAGAGATTCTGCAAATAATTTCATGCACTCCACCAAATATGAACAATTTCAAAAGCCACTGAGCTTACACAGAAACTTATATAGTACTTTTTAAGACCCTGAAAAAGTTGCATGATATGGACAATTATCCTTTTTCAATATAACATCTTTCTTACATGTGCAAATTGGTTTTGTACCTATATCTAGGGAGCAACTGGTGAAACACTGAGTAAAAAGAATTTCACAAGTAGCTATTTAGCAGAGACTTAATCATCCTTTAGCCAGTCTGCATTTTTTTCTTTAAAGCAAATTAGAGTCCAGAGTGCAAAATGGGTATCGTGACTGTTTCAAAACCCGCTGTAAGTACTCCTTTCAACCTAAGCAATTTGAGATCGTTTGCTACCTCCTAGACTAGATGAAACAATATTGACTTTCAAAACCCCCTAAGACAATAGAAAAACACAACTGAGTCGAGTGACCAGGCTTGGTGCTATTCAGAAGATAGCACTGAACCAAGTTGACTAACTTCCCATTACCAGTCTGCTGTCTTGCAGAGAAAGCAGCCCAGCTCCAACATTTAATTACCTAAGTAGTACTTACTAAACTTAGTTGCCCTAAATATCCACAGATTAAAGCAGTTCTGGAGATGATCCCAGATAGTCTTTCCAAGTAAGACCTCTCTCATCACGTGCTATTGCTAAACAATCCTGTACAACCAAATAACCACAGTAAACACATACAGTATTGAAAAACACAACTGATTAACTTCAAATCTGAAGTACATATTCTGCACCCAAAAGTCAATTGGCCTAGATACACTGTCCTCTCACCCTCCATGAAATTTAAAAAAAAAAAAAAATTCAAAGAGCTTTGAGTCAGGCACAAGCACAGGTTTGTTCACACATGAGAAAATACTGCTGAACATTTTCTTTCCTTTTTCAGCCTGCAAGCAGCAAGAGGTCCTCATTTTATCCCTGGTATGTCAATAGAGTGTTGGTATTTTACTCAGTCCCTCTCACACAGCAGTCCCAAAAAGCACTCCCAGGTGGTAGAAACATCACCACAGCAGAGACCCGCAACTTCCCTAGTCACAATTTTTTTTCATCTCCATTCTCTGTAGAGAGCAGCTGGCCCAAAGATGGGTCAGCCAGGAACATACTCACCCCCTTCTAGGGAGCAACTAAATAGATTTATACATTCCAAGGCTTCTTCTCCATCTAAGTGGAGGACATGAAGAAATCACAGGTGCTCTGTTGCGTAGCATTGAGCTACCACTTATAACTAGCTGGGAAGTGCTAACACTTTACTTATTGTGGAAAGCTGTATCTTTCATTTTAAGAAGCACAATAAGAGTCAAGTCAGGAGCTGATCAGGAAGGAGGGCTAAGAAGTGATGGTGGCAGCAGCAACAGCTCCAGGCTCAATGAACTTAATATGGCTACAATTTATGATAATGTGGGGGGAAAATGGAGCTCAGCTACTGACCTTCCTTCTCTGCAGACTTCGGGTAAGTCATTTTGCCTTTTTTCGGTCCTCTTTCGCTCTTCCTTGTACATTTTCATTAGGCACTCTCAGGGACTACCACTGCATCTCAAAACAAGGACAGACAACACTATAGCTCTATAGGGACCTCCCACCCTCAACTAGCAAAACATCACTGAAACAGGACTAATTAGTATGCTAGCTTTGACTTCTTCCCTGTCTAGCCAGTCCTGGCTGGCCAGTTTCTGAGAGCACCGTAGTACTCATGGCTCATGAAGTGAGATTCAAGGAAGGAGAGAGTGAGAATATCCCAGATAGTTTTTTCACCTTCTACTCTGGAAGGGTCTGCATAAAAATATCAAGAAAAGGTAAACGGACATTGCAAACATCTCAAAGTGTCAGTGCAGGTAAATGAAGCAGACAAAGGACAGCAGCAACAGGGAAGAGGAAGGCTTGCAAAAGGCTTCAGAAGGTAAGAAAAAGCCTTACAATTTTAGGCAACAGCAGTCAAAGATCCTATGGAGAGATTTAAAGAAGCATGACATAATCAAGTACAGAATGCAACCTTTACAAAGGCATGAAAAGTAAAGGAAGAAAATCCTCATCAAAGAACTAAAACAGAAGCAGCATCCCACCATCCAGCACTAAATCTGTAGGGCAGAGCCTCAGCTGCTGTAAACTGCCATGGCTGTATTGATGTTTTGATGTCATGATGTATTGATGAGCACAGATATGCTCCCTGAGGCTCCAAAGAACAACTGTCTCTCTCAAAGAGTCGGTTTTGGTCTAGGAGCTCACAAAATTCAAAGCACAAGATGATTCAAAGTAAATGGAGGGGGTGGGTAATAAATCTATTTTCCACATTTCAGTCAATTTAAACTTCTAAACATAAATTTCATTCAGAAATTCCATTCCAGAAGTTTAAATGTTTCCTACCATCTGTGAATATCTTACATCTTGCTATTAAAAGGTTTAAATACCTTTGAATAGCAAGAGATTCAATCATATTACCCTCAACTCACTAAACAACTGAGTGTATCATATATAGTGGAAAAATAATTCATCAGGTTTAGGCAATCCCCGAGAATCTACCAACAAACATGGATAGAAACTGAACAGGCAGAGTCTAAATTACCATCTTCTTGCTTGCAGGAAGGCACATTTACCACTGTTCCTCACTATGGGTAGATAATGTCACCCTCAGCATCATTAATGCAGCACCTGTCATTAACATTGAACCATTAATCTCATGTTGCAAAAAAGAAGCAACTGGCTGACAACATACACATGGTAACCTGCATTCCATCTGAAGTGTTTGCTCTGCTGTACTTCAACTTACCAGTAGAGTCCCAGCAGGAATTAATCTGACTCAGTTTCTAAGGCTATTACAATTTCTACAAGAATGCCTTCAGTATCTGTCCACTTCAAAGAATAAAGAAAACCACCACTCTTTACTGCCTGAAAGTCTTGCCTCCCAGTGGAACAGGACTGATGCCAGTTGAATTGTCAGCAGGTTCATAGAGTATTTTCAGCCTGCTAGGTGGGTAACCACATCTATTCTGTAAAATGTCATTGTAATAATGAATACAGAACTAAATATGCATAATAAAATTTTGTAACAAAAAAAAAAACCAATTATAAGGGTTCTTATCAGAAATATTAGCAGAACAAAGTTTAAAACTAATTTACTGTAATGAAGTTCTAGATTTCTTGCCCAACCAAAACCAAACCTCTCTCTACATTTTGATTTTTCACTTTCTTTTATCACTTTCTCTGCTTACTACTTCCCAGAGCCTACCTCTTTGCTTTGCTATTCCCAAGATTCTCCCATGGTTCACTATCCAAATTCAGTCTCCCTTCACTCACATGTCTCTTTCATCTATCCTCCAACTCCAGGATGCCTGACAGGATAATCTTAGCCTTTCTACCACACAATTCCAACCCCCAAATTTCTCCATCCCTCTTGCAGCTCCTGGTGACAATCTTCTATCTCCAGGTGCATTTCACCATCTACTTCCCTGCAGCCCAGTTCTGCACTTGTACGGTTTTGTCTGAATCCTCCACACTGGTGGTCCAAGTTACAGACTGATGAAACACTGAGAGCACAGAGATGAAGAAATGAATCCAGTGTTTTAGCATCTGTCAAGCAACCCAGTATCTCATAAAGACTGCGCCAGGCCAACCCCTGGAGTATGGATTACAGTTACATAACTGTAGTTACAAGGTCTTTTCAACCCTCTTCCTACAAAAGTCAGGTGCAGTAACAACTGCAGGTGATACAAGGCGAGACAGCAGCGCTTTCAGTCTCAGCTGCAGCACAAGGCAACATCACAGCAGTGAAATCAAAATTGCCATGGACAAGGATGGATACATTTAAACACACCTTTTATACCAACAGCACCATTTTCTGAGTGGAAAATGGGGCACATATCCACAAAACAGTCTATCTCCACAGTCATAGTAGAGAAGAACATATCCAAATATACACACATTATCCCCCACTAAAGGTGAGTCAGTCAGCAATACCATGGAGAGCTGCACGCCCAAGTCTCGTTAACTTTGATTTTGAAATCCCTAATTCAGGATTTCAAACATATCCTGAGTGAAATTTACTTCACTTGACTCCCATACCATATCACAGACAGCTCAGGTTGGATAGAACTTCAGGAGGTCATACTAGCCCAAACTTTTGTTCAAACGTCATTTTTCCAGGAGCCCAAATCTAAACTGAGGTATCTGGACTTGATTTTATCTCATATTTCCTCTGACCTCAGGCCAATAATCTACACAGCTGGTCTCTGGCTGAGTTGTCTGCAGTTACAGAAAAAGAGATGTTGCACTATTGCTACATTAACATCTGAGGAATGCTCAGGTAATGTGGTTTGAAATAGAGGCAAATCAGATATCTACATACTAATGCTGGGCTAATACAGGAAACTTGACATCTTAGTCTAGCACTCCAGAGCATTCATTCAACCTGGATGTTTCAAGTATGAACCTGTGTCCACAGACATTAAATTTAGCTCTAAAGTGGCTACATTTTAAAATTTTGAATTTTTGTTTCAGGCCTGCTTCTTGGTTTCAAAGCAAAGACTTAGTTTATAAAAGTCCTTATCCACAGTGTGCTTCAACTGGACCCATGCCAATTGTAAATAAATCTGAGTCATATGAAATAAAGATTATATTAAGTAATATTTTTACTAGGTTTAAGAATATACAGTAACATAAGAAAATACTATTTAATATTAATTTGCCTTTGTTTACTACATCTCTACATGGCATTTTAGTCAGACCTTAATTTACTGTGTGTTAAACTGCTTCCAGAAAACTTGACACCTAGACCTGGCAAAATGGATAAATTACCCTGGAGCTCGTTTTCTGTTCTCAGTTCTCCAGGGGATGCTGCTGGCAGGTTGAGTCAAAGCACAGAGAGATGTTTGTCTCATTTCTTTCTAGTATTTTGGATGCCAGTATTAATACACTGCTAGAAAATGATCAACTCAGAAAGAAGGATGATTATTTTTCAACTTCTATGTTCAGTCAAAGCACATTTCCTACACTGGTTCACAGAAAAACCACAAACAAACAAAACAAAAACAAAACATAAAAAACCCCCAACACAATCAAAAACTCCACCACTTTTCCCAACTAACTTCAACTACACCTACTTGCATAATCAGTTAATACCCACATTCATAGGCCACACAAAGATGCCAGAAGTTCAACCTCAACTAGGTGTGAATTCTGATTTAGGAGACCTTGGCAGTCATGTAAGAAAAACTTGTAATAAAATGTTTGTCATTTGCCATCAACTACCCCACTAAAAGTAGTTTTAAATTGTCACACATGTATCTTCCCCAGAATCAGAAGCCATACAAATGAGATCACAATCGATAAAGTTTACCACTCAGCATCTACAGGGACAAGAGGGAGTCTGAAGTCACTGGGTGAGGGGGAACAACCCAAAGCAAACCCAAAACAAATAAAATCCCACCAGCATATGACAAGTAGCTCCAGAAATAAGCTACATGTTAGCTGATTAGTAAGTGTTTCAACTACATAAATAAACACACATTCACAGGACACTGCACCTATATGTTATGTGAACACCACATGCATAAAGTAACTAAGAAATTTTTTCTTAAACCTTTCTTCATTTTCATTTCTCTTTACACCAATACAAAAATAGAATGTTTATGGTTGATAACTTTCCTGGTCTTTGAGGGCATAACACACTGGAGTGACAAAATATTTTAAATCCACATGCATGCACTATCAATAAATCTATCATACTGCAATAGTTGCACATATTCTATGCATCAAGGCAGAGAACAAGTCTGACTAATATGCAAGTAGGGAATATTTGCAAATAACAGAACACATTAATTGCCTGTATTATCTCAATGATACCATGGTGTTTCTGTGCTAGATATTGTATGAATGCACAGTAAGAGCACATGCAGGTCATGCTGAGCTTACTAATTTTTAGGCTGTTAATGAAACAAAGGTTTACAGTGAAATTATTAATACCACATTAGACCTCCAAAAGTGGAGGTCTAAGGCATTTATCCCTGCTATGAAATGGAAGTTTGATCTAGGGAAGATCATGAGAGCATTGTTTAAAAGAAATACATATTATCACATTGTTTAAAGAACACTTACATCAGCACAAAATTTCATATTCCACCAGCATTTATTACTCTAAGTTTATGATCTTATATATTAAGGTTTCTGTAAGAATTAAGGAAAAAAAAGATACCTCAATCCATCATGTTAAGACTTATGCATTTAAATAAGCACTGTGTTTGTTAAATAAAACTAATGGAAATCAATAGTTCCTATAATGTCTTTACTGCAAGTGTGTAAGAAATAATTTTTTCTACACCTTTGGAAAAGTGCCTGGAAGAGTCAGTCCTGTCTTCTCTAGTGATCATCAATTTTTGCAGCAAAAAATAACAGGTTCTTGTTCTGTCTATGGTACACTAACAAAACTGCCTAAGACTTCTACAGCTTCTCTACAATGCATCACATCTTACATGAGTCCCCAAGGTTATAACTAACAGTGTAAAATATACATAGACTTAATGACTTTGATCCTGACTCAGAACTCAGTTGTACACATGCTGCTGGGAAACACACTTTACTGTAGAGAACTGACTCTTTCTCTTTCACTGCAAGGACAGAAAGCATAGCTACAATGTGCCTTTTAATTGTAAACTAAAAATGCAGCATGGCTCAGGAAGAAATGCTATCTTTCCCCCAGCCCACAATTCATCCTTACCCACTAAAAAAATTGGGAGGAACATGCTTGAACCAAATTGCCAACTACTTAAAATCAGTGTAGCTCATGAACTGTCCATGGTTGACAAACCATGGCAAGAAAATCCCCCTGCCTTTCTGCTTCAAGGCCGCTCACTGACTAGTGTAAGAAGACAATGGAAATAAACTCCCATACATTTCTAATTCACAGAAAAAAAAATATTTTCTGTCCGTATACCCGGATTACTTGAAAATATTCGCAACAGCAGAGTCTGGATCAGTTGTTTAACAGCCTAACATGCCCCAGTGGAGTGTCATGGTAAGAAATATCATGACACCCAGTCAGCCCACCTCGTAGGTGCCCTGGAAACGTTACTCGGAGTTCTGGAGGACATGGAGACATAGGAACATTTTGAAACAAGAGGCAAGCCATTGGAGCAGAGAAGCTACAAATCAGACTTGCTGGGCAGATGGCACTGCAAGCTAGTGAGCTGATGGCAGATGGAAGTGAGAGCTTGGATAAGGCAAAAAAATCGGTTGCAAACTAATGAGATATGTTAAGATGCTAGAGACAACTACTCCTTTCTGATCGCTCTCCTTTAAGTGAGGGTCAGGTCAACTCCTCCTCCCACAGAAATCTACCCAGAGCCATAAAGAAAAGGTAGTTTGGTTTCCTTCCAAGAGGAATACCCACAGCAGCCATCCAGAGAGTTACTCAATACCAAATAAACATAAGATTCGTAATTCAAAAATCTCAGGCTCTCACGAAATTTCTGAAGTCCAGAGCCTTCTACATACAATCTGCAAGCCCTTTAGCCTTCAGGACAATATAAAGACCGGTATCTTATCATGGCAGAGGAGCTTTCAACAATGGGGAAGTTTAAAGCCAGGAAGGATCTTTAATGGAAAAATGCTACAGAACACATTACCGTGGTGAGGATTCGGTCTCAGTTCAGACTAGAACTGAGGTTGGCTTGGTGCTCACAAATGCTCCACCTCCTTCCTGCAGCTGACCTACAGTTCCTTTGCTGCTATGGGATAGAGAAAATCTGTAACTCTTCATGATTGCAGAATATTACTATCAGAAAAAAATGTGGAGCACCTCTTAAGATAGTCACGGTTATCTGTCCTCTGATAAAAAAACCCAACTTTTCTCATCTAGTTATATACACACACACACATAGATTTTCTTTTCATGTTTCAGAGTCCCCTGGTTCTTTTTAAAAGCAGCATTGCCAAGACTTCAGCATTTTTTCCTCTTCTGATACAATGGCCCCAGAAACATTATCAATGTTTCCAGAAGAACACAATAC
Organism: Monarcha castaneiventris obscurior; assembly: GCA_026261815.1. Taxonomy (NCBI): domain Eukaryota; kingdom Metazoa; phylum Chordata; class Aves; order Passeriformes; family Monarchidae; genus Monarcha; species Monarcha castaneiventris. The sequence continues at coordinate 16,093,043 of JAMPIT010000894.1, forward strand.
AAAATTATCTACTTCAGTAAATGAGACCAATCTCAAAACAGTGTAGATTATGTGAGTTTCTAGAAGATAGCAACTCCCACAAGCTTCTAACATTACTTCTAGAAGCTTATGGAGTTTTTACAACAAGATATATTACAAAGGATGAGCCTTTCTTGCCAGTGTCATGAAGTGCAGGGATCTTATGGTCTTATGAACTTCTACAGCTGCCATTTCTAACAACTAGGATTTTTATTTTATTTACTTATATGTAAATAAGAAAATTGGGTGAAGTGGTAAATATATTAACTTCATTGAAGGCCTTAGGAAAAAGGGAGGTAAAGCTGCAGACTTGTGTGGGAAGCTAATGAAAAGGGAACACAGCAATGGCGCAGCAATGGCACAAGGGATTAACAGGCTCTCAGCAAGAACCTGCATTTCTCAAGGTACTACGAAATCCTTCTAACCTAAACACACATAAAAACATCCACATAACAAAAGAAAACTGCTATATACCATACACACAGCCATGCATTTGTACGGCTCCTCATGCTTGGAGCAGACACAGAAATGACACAGGTAAGAATAAGTACATCTCATAAAGGAACCGTATAGTCATAATCCAACTGAAAATCCACACTCTCACCAATTTCCTATGCAATCTCCATCAAGTCTCTTGACCTTTCCTGGGACTTCTCTCTCTGTAGTCATGTGATTACACAAGCTACATTCCCACAAAGATGAGCTATGTTACTTGCTCCTTTTTGATGAGTGTTCGGTCATTGCTACCTTCTCGTTACATGACAAATCTCAATCCCTGGCTACCAGACAAGAATGAAAAAAAATAAATAGAAAAAAAGCAAGTCAACATCTCATACACTAAAAAACAAAAGAACGAAAACCAAAGCCAACAAAAAACCTTACCCCAAATCTACAGAAGTTGTTACTGAGCAACAACAATAATGGGTTCTTATGGACCCACTCCTGCCCAACAAACATCACTTTCAGCTATTTTCAGATGTTCCCTTTATTTGCAGCTTACATCTAGTCATTCTTGCAGCATCTCAATTCCCCCTTCAGCTGCAGAAGATACACAGTGATAAGCAGTACATAACTGCAGAATAACAGGAAGTGATTAAAAATGCTACAATTGCAATCCTGTGACAGATTTGATCTGGAAATCTGTGTTCTAACTGAAGAAATACTTTTTAAAAGAAAGGCTACTACCATCACTGTGACTGGAAATTATTCATTTAATGCAAGTCTTGTGATATTTTTCTTAGAACTTCAGCATCCTGAGGCATATTTGGGGCTCCCTTGTGTCGATCTCTTGTGGTTACAGAGAAAAGTGCACCTCAGAGACCTGAATTTCAGAAAGCACATCAAAATGACCCAGCTGTATTTATCTATTCCAATTGTTCTTAAATTAATCTCACAATTTTAGAAGAATGGAGGAAGCTGAGCTGTTTGTTTTAAACATGTGAAGAAGTCAGCATTGCTTCTGGAATTCCAATTTACATGCAAGCATGTTTTTGCCTTGGCAGTTTTATCATATCATTGTGAGAAAGTTCCCATTCACACTAAATGGAAGTCCCCATCAGAACTTTGACAGGTATCTTTCTGATCTAGCTTCTACAATTTTGTGGCTTCCATTGCCTTGACTCCAAGTATGCTGCCAAGTATGTGCTCAAACATGATCCCATTGATGCATCCACGTATATGGAGGAAAATGAAAGATGAGTGGGAAAGAGTAGTATTTTCTGACTATTCATCAAGAATCACTACGTGTTTCCAAAAGGTCCTTTCTGTGTTCTTTCTTGCTTGTGAACAACTTTGCCATACAAATCAAGAGCATCATAAGGTTACAGATGCAGAACACAGCAAACCGACCCACAAAGTTCTTAACAAAAGCACAGGGAAGCTCCTGGACATCAAGAAGACAGTTAAAACTTTTGGACCCGCATACTTAGAGCAATGTTCTTCCACTCCTCTCTCAGGAGTGTATAAGCACAGCAGTGATACTCAATCTATACAACAAGCACCCCAATATTACAACAAACATGTAAGTGAGGGCAGGAATACTGCTCCAAACTCTCCTAGTGCCTGGGGCTGACAGTATCCTAGAACTCATGCTGACATTGTTGGCAAGAAGGCACAGACTCCATTGCTATCAAAGAGTCACATTAAAAAAAATAAATCTGAACTTTAAATTAACTTGGCTAGTGCCATTGGCAAAATGTCTCATCTCCCACACACCATAAACCGCAGAGAGGCAAGGAGAGAGAGAAAGGAAATACACACTGGAAAGACAGATGGGAAGATGAAAGCATTGTGGACTAACACTGATACTAAAATGCATCATCTATTCCTGCCCTCAATCAATTTTTTTTGCCTGGCCAGGATAGATATCCTGAAGTAAAATGGATTCCAGGGTTTCCATATCACTTATCTTATCATCCCCCTCCACACAACATAAATTCCTGCTCTGAATACATAGTTTATCATTAAACTAGCAAAATATGATTAACTGTGTAATGGTAATGAACATAAATCACTGTGCTCAGATGCCATCTAAAACACTGCATGTTTAGCTACCCCCAGTGTTAAGAGGAGCATAGCTCTATGACTTGTGCAATGTACACAGCATCAGCTGGACAGAAAAGAATAACAGCCAAAGGAACAAAACTCCAGAAAACAAATTGTCAGCACCAGTCTCACAAGAATCCCAAAACATTCCTCTAACTAAACATTACCTTTTACCTTTGATACATAAAATCATGTCATTACATAGCACAATAAACCTTATTTCTACACAGAACAGTCCTGGTTTGCGGGGGCTTTTTAAGCTTAACGCTGGTGTTTACACATCACTGCAGCTTGGTTGGTCGTGACAAAACTACCCAATACATCTCAATAATTTACAGGACACTGCAAAGTTTTCCCATCTTACCTGGCTCTGTACAGTTCTCTTTGTGTGTCCCATTAGGTGATGCCATCAACCTTCTATTCCTCCACATTCCTGATACAATGCTTCTGTCTGGCATAGCTGATTCTTGGCCTATATTAAAGAAAAAGACATTATGCCCACTAGCACAATTTTTTTCCTGCATCATTCCAACTGGACTACATGCGCCCACTATCAAGGAGCATGGACAGACCATCAGAATGCAAATGGGGCAAAATCCAAGGTGTGACTGGAGCACATGACAGCAGACGTGTGCCAGGTGCCCCCAGCTCCAAAGGGTGGAACCAGGCGCCACATCCGAGCTCTTGGCATGTCCTGGCTATTGGAACACTTGGCTGTGACCCACAGCAGGAAAATATTCTGCAGCAAGCAAATGCTGAAGCCTGTACCTGTGAAAGTCAACACTTAACAGTTCCTATAGATGAAACCAGCCCAGCTATGCTGACATGAGCAAAAATCACACTTCTATTTAGTCATCTGTACTTGCACATATTACATTACTGCTTTCACGAAAAAATAAAAATGCATATGGATATGTTCCAGTTACATTTCAGTTTATTCTGAACTTTTCAGTCTTGGGTATGCTTAATAATATCAAACCATTCATAACTTGTCAGAGAAAATGGAAATCACAGTGAATCCTCATAAGTCTTAAAAAAACCTGAACTTTTTTAGCAGTCAGGGGAGCTTTTGCCAAAACTCATATTCCAGAAGCATTCTCAACGAAACCTGTTAAATAGAGTACAGGAGCACTTGTGAAATCATGTACCGTATGCAATTATAATAATCAAAGAAAGAATAGAGCCTCTTAATTAAATCACTTCCACCTCAATCTTATTTATTTCAAATGAATATAGTAACAACAAAAATTCTTCCTTGGCCAATTTTAGAGTTTATACAGTCATCACGTAATGCTTGTGTTTTCTTAGTGACTCTTGGAAAAAGAAATCTTGTTTGGAAGCTAGTTTATCAAGAGTAAAATATTCTGAGCCACAATTATAAGAAACATAGACAACAGATGGTCGGTGTTTATGGATAATATGTACTGTAAATTAGCCAGCTAAAAAAAAACCCTACCTGATGCAGCATACCATCAAAAATTAGGTTATGAGGGATTTAGTTGACAACCCAGGAGATTAAAAACTTTCATTAGTCATTACATTTTTCATGAAAACCTAAAAAAGTTCTGGAAAACAACAACTGCACCAAAAAAAAGCCTCAAGCTGTGCAAACATATTCATAACCCCATTACTTGTTTTCAAGTTGAAAAAACAAGTTGAAAGTTTTAAGATGAGCAATATGGTAATATGGTAATATGGTCTAAGACACCGAATTCTTATATGGATGGCTTGTTGCCATCACAGATACAGCTCAAACAAGCCAGGCAATAATTTGAGCTCAAGAGCATTACAAACTATGACAAGTTCCAGCAGATTTTTCTTCCCTAAAGCACGCACTTGAACTTCAGCTATAATTTAAGCAGATGACCCATCCTAATTGTGCTGAAATCTGAGTTTCTTATATTAAACGTAGATGCTTAGTGATGGGCTTAGTCAATTTTGTTCTTCAAGGACTGTTGACAGCCCTGCCTAGAAACCCAAGTGCTGTCCCAGCAACCTTAGACTTTGCATTTTGAGGGATGCAAAGCATATTGCAGGATGAGGACCTGAAACTGCACACTTACAGCCCAAACTGTGCCAGCAGGCAGAAAAACAAGTGGGAATGATATGGTTAATTACAAATGCATCAGTTTACCAATACAGCACTTGCACAAAGGATGCAAAAGACTGTATATTACTCTCTCTGCAAAACGTATGATTAGCACTGTTCCTAGGCTAAAAGGCAGAATTTTCTGCCAAATCTGTACTGTAACGGGAGGAGAAGTGTTGGGGGTGCGTGCGAGACTGAGAAAAGAAGCAGCTATAGCTGATGGAGGTTTACAACCTAAGGACAAAACGGAAGGTAGCCCGAAGTTGCAGAGGAGACCAGAGCCGGCTGGAGACAACTCCACTCTGGTGCAACGGCAGGGGGAAACTCCTTCAGGGCCGTTCCCAGGCACAGAGCTGCCCCATGGTGCCCCTTGGGTTCCCGACCCGAGAGGCGCGGCGGGCTCGGGGCCGGGGAGCCGTGGACGAGCAGCTTCCCCCTCTGCCCGGGGCTGCGGCCGCGCATCCGCCCGGAGCTGGGCTTTCTCCCGAGGAACCCGCGCTTCTCCCCGCCTCGCCCGCACGCCGGGGCATTTCCACTGCGAGACTCCAAACGGGGACAGCCACCGCCGGCTGACCCCGCCGAACCCCGGCCGCCCCGGGGCGGCTGCAGTCCCCGGGCCGCCCCAGCCGCCCGCCCGGCCCTGCCGGGGTCCGCCGGTCCCGCCGCCACTGCCACTCACCCGCTCTGGAGAGCAGGCTGGACATGCACCAGGCGAAGAAGAGGATGGCGCAGATGAAGCCCAGCTGCTGCAGCAGCATCTCCCGCCTCTTGCGAACTTTCCTCAGCATAAGCAGCATGGTCTTTGGGGTGGCGAGCGGCGTCTCCTCCAGCTCCATCGGAGCGAGCGCGGGCGCCGAGGGGGCGGCCAATGGGTCGGTGGGAAGGCAGGGATCACTCCCGGCGGCTTCCCGCGGACGGCTTCATATCGGTCGGGCTGCAGCGCGAAGAGAAGCCGATGCCCAGGGCCTCAGGTCGGCAGCGGCGCAGCGGAGCGAGAGGCAGGTGGCGGCGGGCGGGAGGCGGCGGCAGCCCGGAGCGGGGGGGCGAGGCGTCGCGCTCAGGGGCCGGGCTGAGCCCCGCGCCCCATGGCCGGCGGCGGAGGCAGCGGCGCGGCGGCGCCCCGCGCTCCTCGGGCAGCGGCCACCCCACAGCGCGCCGCGGGCTGCGAGTCAGCGCCGAGGGACAGACACATCCATGCGGCTCCCTGCACGCCCGGCCAAGTTTGAAGTTTATCCCTTTCCTCCCTCCCTCCCCCGCCGCCAGCCGGAGGCAGCAGGTGGGCGACTCAGCCGCCGCGGCCAGAGCAGCTGCCCACGGGCTCTCAGCGCGGCGCCAGGCGGGCACTCGGTCCCAGCTCGGCCCCTTCTCCCCGCCCCTCTCCCGCAACTTTCTGGGTGCTCCTCCGGCACCCATGGCAACGCGCATGAGCCCTCCCCCACCGCCGGGCCGGGGGGAAGGAATTAACTGGCGAAATTAATCCTTTCCCCTAAACGGTGCAGGAATGACCCGCTCTCGGTGTCGCGCCTGGCGTCCCTGCGCGGATGGGAGCGGGCAGCGGCAAGTGCCGAAATGCGGGCCGGGGCCAGGTCCCTCCTGAGGGGCTGGAGCGGGCAGGAACGCCAGCAGCGCCCCGGGGCTGGCGGGGAGCACTGATGGCTCGGGGCTCTTCCAGCTGTCTCCAGGAGATGCGTTTCAAGATGGGCTGCCCATGGGGAGAATGGCGCTTCTGCGTGCAGTTTGCGCTGCAACGAACCAGTGGTGTTCAAGGTGACAAATTAATGACCCATTTTGTGAAACGGTGGTTGGTTCCAGGCTGTGCCAGCGCGATTTCATTTATTTTTTTAACTAAAATTGTATGTTTACATTAATTAAGTGGTTACTGTAAGCCAACGAGTGGTGGGAACTTCCTCCCCGCACACGCATCGGTTCTGTATTCCTCCCAGAAACGCGTGAGGAAGCGCATGTAGACAAAACGGGATTAACTCATCTGATCTTCTTTTCGATGCAGCATTTGGTTTACGACAGAAGGCCTTTCAGGTGATTCCCTCTGGATCGTTGTCTATATTCTTCAGAACATACAACACATACCTGGCATTGTTTCTCATGGTGTCATGATTGTAATACAAATAGCCTACATAAACAATCATCACAGAATAACACTAATCCTGTTTTCCCATCATTGTTCAAATGTGTTTTTTAGTTTAACTTGTGAATTCTATCCACTATAGTAAGATGCAGCAGCACAATGCTCAGGATACTCTGGTACACACTGCATGTGAAATTGCTCTGGATTCATGCTGAAGACTGCCAGTCGTCTCAAGTGCAAAAGGCATTACTCAGGCTGGGAGACCAAAGAGAAACAGTTGTGTTAGTCTTGTTGCTTTTTTACATGCACATAGCTACAGAAACTTGTGTGTCTTAACCATCCAAGCTCCACAGGCACTTAAGCTCTGATGGGCTTTTGACTAAAGCAGGAAAACAGCTGCATGTCAGAAGAATGGCACTGAAACATGCTCCAGTCTCTTCTCTTTCATTCCCTTTATAGCTGCTGAGAGAGGAAAAGTAACTCGGAGAGCTCTTGCCTACTACAAAAAAGGTAGTCGAGAAGATTATGAATCAGGTTATATGTCCCTTGATTTCTCTCCATGGCCAGATACGAAATCTCAAATTTGAACCCAGAACAGTGAAAGCCATCCATGACCAAAAGAACTTACAGGCTAATCACACACAGAGGCAATAGAAGCTGGATAAAGGCAACTGAAGGTGTCTTTAGATCAGCACCTTTGTTTATAATGAACTTGGTTTTTTTCATTGAAGACCTTTAAGCTCCAGTGAAGGTGTTGATTGGCCATGTCAGTAGAGATGCCACTTTATACCCTGTCAGTTGTCATAATAGATGGGAACTAATTCTTCATGTGGCTTTCCATCACCTCTTTGCTAGCACTAAAGCCTCCCCTTCTACTCACTGTGGCAATGCAAATATTAGTCTGCCATCCCCTTCTTCTGTGTTTAATGAGAGTTGCAGTGCTGACAAGCCTGTAGTTTTCCGTATGAAGATATTATCAAGCAATAGAAGAGTGGTGGCACTGGAGGGGATTGCAGAGACATTGCAATTGACACATTCACCACTAAGCCATGTACCCAAGTGCCACATCTACACATTTTTTGAACACTTTCAGGGTTGGTGATTCTACCACTTTCCAGGGCAGCTTGTTCCAATGCCTGACCATTCTTCACTTAAAAGGGCCATGGCTTCAAAGAGGCTGTTCTAATGGTTGGGTCTCTTGTGCAACTGATGAATGTTACTTGTGATTTTTATGTTTACTGTGTTTATTCACTTACTTACTCTTTACACTGAAGACATTTTCAAAGCCGTTGCACTCCTGATCTGAAGAGGTACTGATGTTAAGACATGCAATGATAAGTTTGCCACAATTGAGGTAAATTTGTGTCTGGAGTTGAGGCTGTCACTCACAGATATTCTGTATGTGTGTCGATGTGTTGTTTATACAAAGACCGTGGAAATGAACCATTGTTAGAGGTCCTGAGTTTCACATGTGAGGGATTTTGATTAATTCTGTCGGATCCTATGAATATCACATGGATCAAACCAAAGCACATGGCTAGTAACAGGAATGCAATTATAATATTGCCTGTTTTGACATAGAGTTTTTTGCCTTTTTTTTGGCTGTTATAAAGTTGTATGATTTGGTGTTAACAGTTAGTGACTATAGAAACCTTGAGGCCTTCCCTGTGAACCACTGAAAGCAAGAAACAAGAACCAAAACAGTGAAGGGTTCTTTTGTGAATCCCTTACAGAGGAGAAATCTGCTACCCATGAAAGCAGTTCTCAGTATGATGGTGTGTGTCTCTCCCTTTCCTGTGTACACAAATGAGGCAGATCAAAGTTCAGACGGTACTAATCTCCTAATCATGCAAGCTTCTGATTTTTAATCAGTCTGGTGATCACAGGGCAGCCTCAAAATTGTTCTTGAATACTAAACTTTCAGAAAAGAAGTCTGAATCACTTTTATTTTGTTGCCTTTTTTTTGAGAAATGTGTCAGGTAACTCTTTGTGCAGGATGTCTCAAAGGGAAGAGGTGCGCTGCAGAATTCAGCTCCAGTTACCTCTCACCAGGAGAGTCTATTTGAGAACATTTGAGCCATTCACATGGAGGTTGTTACTGATGTCCCAACACTTACACCTGATTTAAGGCATCCATGCTGTGTGTGAGTGTACAGTGATACAGTGTTGAAGGCAAAAAAGAAGCAAGTGCTTTCTGCATAAGTTGACATTAGAGAAATTTGCATTTATTTTTAAAATCTTAAATTATTGCTATCTCTTACTGCAACCAGAACAACTGTATATAAATTCAGTGAGGCCTTCCATTAATAGTCTCAAAAAAAAAAAAAAAGAGTGAGACACATGGTTTTCTGAGTGATGCTTTCACAGTGAGTGGTTTGGTGATACCTCAGATGTTCTGTTTCTAGTATAATCAGAACAAAATGTTTTCCAGACTAGGTCTAGGAATGCTGAAAGAATTACATTTTGAAAATTAAAGATATTTGGGAAATATCATCAAGACAAAGTGTAGAGGAAGAAAATATTAAGTAGCGCTTGCCTTTGAGCCAAACACAAGAAACAAATCTTCCTTATTGCTGTGTTTATCATTGTGATAATTTAACTTTTGTGTATGTCCCACGCCAAAATGTCTCACTAGAAGCACATACTAACGTTAGTTTCTTCTAGCACTGCCAAATGTGCTTGTTTTTCATCTCAAGCACAATTAGTATCTTGAACTGAGAAACAGCCAAAAGGCTTTGAATTAGGAAAGTGTCTCACAGGAGATCCATGAAAGCAGCTCATCTGAGAAGAAAATATTGATGCTGCTGAGAGTTGGAGGAGCAGTATGTTTGGATTAATTTTTTGTGGCACCCCCTAAAAGGAGCAGAAAAAGCAGCAGCATGGCAGTGTTACTGGAAGTTGAGGCCCTGTTAGTTGGCCATGAAGACTGTTCCAGCACAGAAGAGCTGGGTGTGCATCAGCTGGGAAGCCTGGATGATTAGAAGATGATTGTGACAGGTACCCAACCAGGCCTAAGAGCCTTTTCAAGTGCAACTTTTCCAACTGATACAACCATCATCCCAGTATCAGCGCCTCTGTCCTGTCTGCAAGGTCAAGAGATAAAATCAAAGAAAAGCCAAAAATGTTCCCTTAAAAAAGGACCCAAAAATCTCCCATAAGCCATAACAGTTTAACTGAGAGGAAAGGCATTGGTTTGAAAAGAGACTGGGATCCTGCCTTTGCTATTTGGCCCAGGTGGTTCATATAAGGGAGCCATGGAGAGAACCTTAGCTTGGCACTGTCCATAGTTACCTGACTCTCAAGGAAGAAGCAGTCCTGTGTTTATTTAGGACCCAGTCCCTGGCAAAGGAGGACACACAAATATGACTTGACAATACAAGCTTGCAGAAAGCAAACCAATGTTCAAGTGTTGAACTGTAACTCCAGCCACCCTACCTCTTTAGGTGTATATACATACCCAGATGGTTCTTTAAGCACTGGTGGAAGGTGCTTTGCTGAACCATACTTGAAATTTAGAAAGCAGATCCATTATTGGCATCAGCACAGAGGGTTCAGCCAGAGCCTCTGTGATGGGTAAACCCTGAACTGGGACCACTATATTACAGAGAAGCTCCAGCTGTAGTACCCAGGACTCATCCTTGTGCTAAGATCCTCCATGTCTTTCTGTGCATTCTCAGATTTTCACCTCCCAGTTCTAGTGGAGAGTTGCTACTTGTGTTATCACATAGCATTTTTGCATGCTTCAAAGGCAGAAGTATTCCTTAATAAACGGTCATTTCTATATTTTAACTCAGACTTTTGTTTTGCTTCCAAGGCTGTAAACTTTGAACCGAAATTTAAATGCTATGAAGAAGTCAGTCTCACACTGTAATATGGAACCACATTTTCCTTTAATTTACCCAACTCTTCCCTTGTGTTTTGTGTCATGCAGTTTTCCTACTGCCGATTTCTCTTTAATAATCTTAGGCAATGCTACTTTGTATTTCTGAGGAGCATCTGTGATTACACCCCACCTTCAACACTTGCTAGGAGCCACACACTCACCAAGACCCTACTTGGGAGTTTGACTACAGTCACTCGAAAATAATGGGATTCTCCTGCAGTATGCAGAGGTGCTACACGCAAGAGTTCCTCATATCCTTCATGCCATGAACAACCTCACATAAGCCCAGGAAGGAGGTCAAAGTGATGTAGTAATCTTCCTGCCATACAGTAAGAACAAATGGTATCAGCCAAATCTATACGCTTGATGTCATCTTTAAACTGCAAGAAAATAAGGTCAGTTGACTCTTGATCTCCCACATGTGCTGTTAACACATTTTAGTTTAGGTACATTGGCTCTATTCATTTCTCCAAGACCACCAAAATGTCTTCTTGCCAGACAGAATGAGACATTATGCATATCAGTGGTATTCAATGTGTTCTTTAGTCATAAGATTTCAATCAACTTCTAGCTGAAAAAGGGATTTTGTTAGAAAAACCTCAATATTTGCCCCTTAAATCAATATTATCTAAGCCCTCCAAATTCTTCACAGCATCTATGTTTAATGCCCTCTAGATTTCTCAGGGATATAGGCATAGATATAAATGCTTGCCAGATTTGAAGAATTCATGCATGTGCATAAAGCCGTACTGAAATGGGGGTTAAATTGTATATGTCTTAGGTTACAGTGTAAGATGTAACCAAAAGTACTATTCTATCACCATATGTTAAAACCAGGTGGGGCAGGTTTCCTTATCTCTTCCATGACACACCCTGATAACTCCCTCCAGGGGATATCTTCTGCTAATGGGGCATCCAGCCTCAGGGCATGACTCACAAAGTTACCTCATCCCATTGGGAGATGCTCCGCCCAGGGGGAGGAACCAACATTCCTACCTGGATATAAGCTGAGGTTTGGAGCACCACACTGAGCCCTTACCTACTGGATTCCCAGAGGACAAGAGCTATGTAACCACAACTGGACCTTCAGAGGAAGACCAGACCCTTCTACAGGATCACTGCTTCTACAGAACCTCATCTACCACTTCAGGAGGGCTGCAGCTACCCCTTAATCAGACTGCTACCACCACCCAGACCAACAAGGTGCCAGGTCATATCCTGACTCTATCAGGTAAGCCATTATTTCTGTATTATTGCCTTGTTACACATACTAGTAAAGAACTGTTATTCCTATTTCTCATATCTTTGCCTGAAAGCCCCTTAATTTCAAAATTATAGTAATTCAGAGGGAAGGGGGTTCCATTTTCCATTCCAAGGGAGGTTCCTGCCTTCCTTAGCAGACGCCTGGCTTTCAAACCAAGACAATATTCTCCCCCACACATTTACTGTCTCTCTCAGTGTCTCAAGTTTGCTGTCTCCAGTGAATTCCAGTATCAATTAATTTTGCTATGCTTTCATTTTGCCAGTGATTTTCTATTCTGCTCTGCTTTCACAGTCACTTTCTCTTCTGCTTCCCTTATGCTTTCCCTCTTGTTTGCTACATGTCTTTGTTCCCCACTTCTTGATCTTCTAGGCCCAGTGCAAATTTTTCATTTCTTCCTCTCTCTATAAACAGAATTCTTTTCTCCTCTTCAAATCTACACATGGGTTCTAAGTCCTACTCCCAGAGGATAGGGGAAGTTTGACCGTGCTTACCCTTAACTATGAGGAATGAGGTCAGCTGACATCATGCTAAACACAAGGCAAGGGACTGGGCCTAATCACAGCACTTTTTTCCATCAGTATACAACACATTTGTTTGCTATTCATAATCTCATTCCACTCCCAGATAAAGAAACTAAATTCAGTTCCATAAAATGCTCTCCCATTTGTTTTATTTCTGGAAAGTTTTGGTGTGTCTGAAATAAGTGAAATTCAAAACAGCTACTGAGGAGACATCTTCACACACCTCAGTCAACCACACTTTTATTCAGCTTTCATACCTACTAGGAATTTTTTCCAAACCCCTTTGCTAGTCCCTCAGAATGAGAAGGATCATTAACTAAGCAAAAATTGATTCATTACGGTGAGAAAATTTTTCAACAGCTATGTGTTTTTAGCCCAAACCACAGGCTGCTCTGATCTTACGAATACACAGGAGGAAGCTATGGAGAATTCTCTCACAACAAAAAGCCTCAGATGGTGTCAGTGCTTGAAAGCCTGAAGGCCAAAGAGGTCCAGGGAAAGTCCTGTTGGGGTAGCTGGGAGACATTCAACAGTGCAGCTCCTTTCCCTCATTAGATTAGGGAGAGAAGAAGAGCAAGTATTCATCCTTAATGACTATGGAAAAAAAACAACTGTGAATTCCAAACGCAATATGTACAAGTGCAGGAACGTGTGTCCTGACAACTGATGTCCTTGAAACAACAATATTGGAAAGGTGAGAACTGTCTTTATTCAGTGACTTGTAGAACACATGTTTGAAGGAACCTGGAAAGGTCATCTTGTTCATTCCCTTTTCCTAAGGGAACACCAACTCTCCCTAATGTTGAGTGGGCTTGTTCTGAAACTTAATACCCATTTTTATACTGAAGTTGCTGTTTGACTGCCTATCAAAGCTTTTAAAATAAAATGATGGTGAAAAATGTTAAGAAAATTTACACCTCCTACTTTGGCTGGCATCTTTTTTTAACACCGTTAGTGAGCAGAGCTTGGGGAGTTCTGTGAATTTTCCCCCTCATATGACCACAGATTTTCAAAAACAAAAGTTTATTCTATTGAAAACCTATAATGTTAAAGCTAAAGGAATTGTAACTGTCAGAGAAGGGGAAGAATATTCTTACCATTTATTTCCGTAAAGTTAGTAGAAATCGGGTTCTTTTATAGATAGTAGGAAGAAAACAACCTTGCCCTAGGAAGATAAATTCAGTGTATAAAATCATGTAAAATGATAGTCTAGAGGGAATGGCAGTCAGAGAAACCAAGTGCCAAACTCAATGAAGTGTTTTGTGTGAGGAAATCAGGGCATTTGTTTCATTGCTGTGTCATGTTTTCTTACTTGGAAAAGATCAGGAAAGAGGGTTAAATTGCTACCCATTATGTTCAGAGAAGAGGCGGGAGAACAGAGAAGGCTAATTTGAAGTCCAGGTTCAGAACAGGAAGGAGAAAGGTATTTGTCTAAGGAGGCATTTGGAGGGAGAGATTTGGTACACAAAATAAGATGGTTCTAAGCAAGTAGGCTGGGCACAGTCATCAGTGGGAGCAGAGGGATCCTGAATCAAAGTGGATCAGGAGGATGAGTGAAACAAACTAGACTGGGGAAATGGGCACCACTACATCCACTTTGAAGATCAAGTCTTGTACTGTGAATTTGAAAAGGGTTGGTGTAGCAGGAGAGGCATAACTGTAGCTGCAGCATATTAAGAATAGTCCATTAAAGTTCCCCTTAAGCTTACAAAAATGGCCACATCTGCAGCATGGCCCCCTCCAAACCCAGATAATTGATGTTTGTTACCATTAGTGAAAAGACACGGTCAAAGCAAATGTTGGCGTGTTTTCAAACATTGGCAGGAATGCTTTTTACAGTATTTCCATGTTAACTTCCTAACAGACTTTCAGCAAAATACCAAGAAAATTTGTAGTTATTGCCAATTTTAACAAGAAGTCTTTATCGCTGGCAAATAATAAATACAGCAATCTTGCAAATTAACTTCTTTACTATTCTATTATTATAGCAGGATCTTTCAGCCAGGCTTGGTCATAGGTGTGCTCAGCTGCTTCTCAGCATTTGGATAGCCCAGGTTCAGGACAACTCCTAAGAGCTGGATGCTGTTTTCAGCTTGTAGGAGGAGAGCAGCAAAGGTAGCGCTACCCCATAGTCCAATTTACTAGAAGATATTGTGGGTGTCACCTGCCTGTAATGTCTGACTCACTCCACCATTTTTCTGTTGTTTTCATTTAATTTTTAAACACTCAAATATTCCAGCCACTTTACGTTTCATCTGCTCAGAAAGAAGCAATGTTTCAGAGGTGTTACCATGGAAACAATGGAGTGAGGAAGCAGCTAAACATAAGTCATCTATCAGTAAAACCAGAGACATGCTTTAGGGTAACTTGAAATTATAAAATAGATAATTAATTGAGCTGTTGCTGAACATCTGTTGGTCCATATTGCTTTCTTCTAAGTGACAACAGGCCACCTTTTGCATGTGACAAGAAAACAAAAACTTCCCTGTACAAACTTTTCAGTAGCTGAAGTCCTTTCTGACACAAGAGATAGTACCGCCCTTTGGAGATGACCACTGCAGTTACTTATCAGCAAGGTCAGGCAATTGGAATGGTATTGTTAAGGGTCAGCAACACCAGCCTCCTCAAACAAATCAAAACTCCCTTCTGATAGCAGTTTGAGCGTTGGAGAGTTGTGATACAAGATACTTGCAAAGTTTAATCAGACTATGGGAATAAGAAGATTAGCATTACTGGAAGTGAAAATGCAGCTAGATCTGTCAAGCCCCTTCCAATTATGCAAATGAATACACAGCCATTCTGCTCAGAAGTGGGTATTAAATTATACTTGTGGATAAATATGAAAGCATACCTTTGTCCATCTGTCACTATATATCCTGAAACACCATAATTACCTCTCTCAAGCATGGGAAGGAACAACTCGTGGCTTTTGCCTGTGCTCACATTATAAAATGTTTCCCTGTGACTTTACTCAGCCTTAGGTTTACTGAACTATGTATTGCCTGCAGTGAAGGTAACAAAGGAAAATCCAATGTTTCAAGTATGTTCTGTGCAAGAAACTCAAGTAAACCTCTGTAATGAATATCATATTCACTTCAGGCATCAGCAAATTGACCACAGAAGCGCTCAATATGTTTAAATATTCCACACAAAATGTTCTGTTCAGATTCAGAAACAAAGCATTGGAGACTTGAGCTTTATTTGCTCTTTATAGCCTTTTAGATCATGTTTAAGACTATCATATTTTCACTTGTGGGCAAAGGAAGTGTCTTGGGAGATGCCTAAATCCCCTTCCCAGTGCTGGAAAATGTCTTGATGATTAAAAGAACCATTACTACCATCAGTGGCCACTAGAAAAATTTTGTAATTGTAGACTGTAGAGTGGGATGCACCTCTAGCAAACTAGTAGCTCTGGTCTGGCTTGCACACTGAGCACCT
This sequence comes from Monarcha castaneiventris obscurior, assembly GCA_026261815.1. Taxonomy (NCBI): domain Eukaryota; kingdom Metazoa; phylum Chordata; class Aves; order Passeriformes; family Monarchidae; genus Monarcha; species Monarcha castaneiventris. Next base: position 16,108,886 of record JAMPIT010000894.1, read on the forward strand.
GTGTGTTGATACCAGAGCTGCCTTCCCCAGGAAAGGTGCCAGAACATGCTCAAAAAATCACCCTTGGTATTGCCTGGGACCATCTGAATTTTTACTGATTTTCAGGTCCTCCAAAATCGTTCTTCTTGAAACAGTGATCCACAAGGAGATGGAAGCTGTGGTGGAGCTTCCAACTCACAGACTTCTGTTCAGGTGAACAGCTGCCACTGCACATTAGGAAAACTTTGAGGTGAAGGAGGGCAGACCAGATCCTACAAGCCTGAAACACTGATTTGATGCAGTATTGAGTGCCTTTCTCCTGGAGAGTTGTACAGAGGGTCGGATGGTAAATGAGATGTCCACATAGCCCACAGCCCCAGTCAACTGGGAGAGGAGCATGAGGGAACTGGTCTACTGAGTCTTGGAACACTGACGAGACCTTGCTACCAGCAAACCCTGAAGAGCAGATCCTACCTATACCCAGCTGGCTTGGGAGCACATGGAAGTGGACAGCCAGGCCAACTCACAACTGGCTGGCAGAGCACCGTGGCATCAGACAGGTTGTAATGATCATCACAAAATATATTCACTCCACAGCTTTTGGAAAAAGGTAATTTATACAATTCTTTCTATACACACACATCCTCAATAATAGCATAAAAATACAGCTAAATAAATGTTTATCTGGAGAAAACCGATCTGCTGTCCCTTTGACAATCATTTTAAAAAGTTGAGCTTAGCCTTGGGACTGATAGAGTCTCACAGAATTGGTTATGCTGTTGGCATTGACTGTGAAAAAGAAAAGAAGAGAGGTGGGGCTGTGTTTTATGCAATATGTTGTTCTTGCTGTTGGAAATCTATTGTAATTTTCCTGCCCAAGCTATCAAGATGGTTGATAAGCTGGAAATGGATCATGGAGGTGAATGTTTCATAGCAAGCTATTGTGTAACTGAGCTGTTTCCTATGTTAGCTTTCCAAACGCTAACAAATCAATTAAAAAAAAAAAGATACAAGAATTCTGGAAGATTTAACTAGCCTTGTTTTCAGTTTTTAAATTAACCCTAATTAATGAATTTTTAATTACATGCAAAGCAAACCCACAAAATCTCCAGAGGCTTAGCTGTGTCATTGCCAAGAAAACCAAGTGAAAAGGGCACAGCTTTGTTTCACTTGTTTTTGTCCCCCCAGAACAGATCAGAAGCTTCAAGAGTGAGGCTGCCTCCTGCTTTCCCTTTGCTCCATGCCTGGCACAGCCTGCTCTGCCATGTGCCATGGCTGTGTCAGCTGCCATAGCAGACATCCTGTAACACCTCTTGTTTGAGGTGGGAATGCAGCAAGGCCCAGCATTTGGGATTTGCCTTGCTGCACGGTTTGTGGTGGTTAGGAAGCTAATAAGCACAAATTCCACTTAAAAGTCACGCACACAAAATAATAATCATGTCCAGGGCCTGATACTTTTTCCACATTTGAACAGGCAGGTGAACCAATTCATGTGAGTGGAGTTACATAAAATCCAGACCATTTTGCTGTCCCCAAGACTGTGCCCCTGACTCAGAGCTTTGTGGAGGGCATTACACTGAGTTACTTGTGACCAACAGACACCAAGCATTGGTAGGCTCATCAGTGATGTTCAAATGCTAACTTACAACAGGTAAGTATCCTAACTGCCATTTTTATTACTTACAGGCTGTTGGAAAAGTCTCAACCAGAAATCATTGCAACAGAATCCAAAATGCTGAAAATTTTTTCCTTGCCTTGGTAAAATATCTGGCTAGAATGAATACTCATGATTTCTCTGTTGAACTCCAAAGTACTAAGGCATCATCACACTTTTAAAAATTTAATGCTATTTAGCAAGTAAAATATTTTACAGTCTCAGACTTCACTGAGAAGCAGACTTTGAGGGAGGGAGAGAAAATGTTTTAGCACTAGCTCAGCAGTACTTTTAAACTTCTCAGTCATATCTCTTGCTACCTGAGGAATTTTAAAGAAGTGGAATCAAATCTGTCTGATTTTGGGTGATGTGCAATATTTATTCTGAAGGCTCATGCAGCTTCTTTCACTCTTAAATTATTTACAACATGCATACAGTGTCATGTCTCAATAGATCACTCTATAAGTCCATTAAGTAAAATGAAAGCAATTGCACATTTATGTGGGTGTGTATGTGTGCGTGTAGAGGCTTAGTAAGAATCACTATTAATGATCATCTGTACACACAAAGGATTAAATAATTTATTGAAGATAGAGAGAGGCTTTACTGATGAAAATTAATATAAAAGCCAGGTAGTCCACCATTTACCTTGAGCACCAATTAGTACTGGAGGTTGCAAAACAAGGTTGAAGAAATTGAGTCTCAACAAGAAGACTTGTTTTCAATGCCAGATAGCTGGTGACTAGTTTAAATGCTGGCACTTGGAGGAGTTTGATCCTTCAGTAGGTTTTGTTTGTTTATGAAATAGAAAGTATGAAGAAACCATTTGCCTTTTCTATCATCATATTTCCTGTTGCTGGGCTAGGCTGGCTGTGCTAAAAAAAAAGAAAAACAAAGAATAGCTTCAAGGCAGATGTGTTAGTGTCTGCATCAGTATCAGTTTCTCTGTTTCTCCAAAAGTGGTTTCACAGTAGGAATTCCAGTAGGAATTAAAACACTTTCCTACAAAAGAAACTTAGAGAATGAGAGCTGCGTGCTGCAGAATACAGATGGGATTCAGAGTCCCTAACAAGGCTGATAATTTTCTTTGGCCCGTACCATTATGTACAGGCAACCATAAAACCATATAAAGCTCTCATTAACAGCAAAACACTGAAGCTTTGAATGGCTCCCAGCCCTATAGTACAAAATTTTTGAAGAACATAAAAACTGAGGATTCAGGATTGTCAGATAATCAACTATTACAGCTCTCAGCATTCAAACTGTATTTGTATTGTATAATACACTAATTGTTGTGATCAGGACCCTAACAAGGTTATGACTAAAATGGGGCACAGAACCTGAATAAGAACCTAGAGAAATCGATGTGATATTTTTTTTTTCTTTTTTTGATAGGAATCAGATCTTTTCCTTATACCATAGTGAGCCATAGAAAAGAGATGACCATGCAGAAAATAATTAGAATAATAAATGAATTCTGCCCAATCATCATTATTCAACTATTCCTTATAGTCATTCCAGCAGTAGCTGCTTTGGATCAATTTGGAAACTGCTGTCTCAGGACAAGCTAAGAGAGATGAAAGGAAAGACTCCACAAACCTCAGTTGATGTTAACAACTGTGATGGATCCAGGCTTCTGCAGTCACCATCTGATTGGATAAACTTGTGTGCAGGGCAACAGAAAAAAATCAAAAATAATATGCCTCACCAAGCCTTCCCAGAGCATTTTTTAGGCTTGTATAACAAGGCTATTTCAGAGAAGTAGGAATTAAGGAAAACCTTTACATAGAGCCCTGGGAACATATTTCTGGGTAATAACCCAGTAATGAAATTTGATTTTTTTATTTGGAGAAACCCCAGCAAAACCAATAGAGCATGCATGGAGAGAAACTGAAGAGTTTTGTTCTCTTTGTATAGCTGAGGAATCCCCATACAAAGAGTTTTTTCATATCTGCATAAGAAGATAGTGCTTGTTTATACAATGGGTTTCCCTATGTACCTCTCCAATGCTTGTTTCATACTTTATCTAAGAAAACAAAAGTTTAATGAAGGTGATATTTCAGAAACAAAGAAATAGAAATCACATTGAGATAAGCTTAGCTACAAAGGGACCTAAACAACTGCTGCAGAGCTTACACAGTAGGGATAGAAAGTCATTTAATCCTGGTAAAGTTAAATGGAAAAAGGTGCTTAAACCAAACAGTGATATCACTTCAGCCACTATTGTGAATGATTTAAAAAATTAATTTAATTTTTTAATGCAAAAAGAAATGAGTAATAAAGAACAAGCTAGGACACTTACAACCTGAGTCTGTATGTTAGAAGGAGCCTCAAAGGAAATGTAGCAATTCCCCTGAAAACTGGACCTTGTTTATAGGCTATACCACTATGTCAGCAATTACCATGCATGAGGAGAACGTGACTTTCCCAGTTGTGTGTATATAAACAGTAAGAAAGAAGGAATTCTCTTTGGAAGGCACCTCAGTTTTTGTTACGTTTCTCCATTCCAGCAAGAGTTATTAAAAGAGTAAGAGAAGGATATATTTTAAAACCCTAGGAAACAATCAGCATGCACCAGTGTGCTCAGCAGTGCAGAAAACACTTGACAATTCTCCAATTACCAGGGCACGCCTAACAAGTTAACCTTTTGTATTCACATGCTGACTACCAGGCAGTAGGTAGGTCCATGGAAATATGGGTTGTATGATTACAAAGTGAGAACAGTGTACCATCTGTCTATCTAATACTATCCATGTGGCAAGCACATCACTATTTTAAGCCTCAAACTTCTCAGTACCGAGGAGGCAAAAGACAAGTGTTGCCATTACATTGTAGTTATAATTATGATGTGTGTACATTTTGCCTGGGACAAAAAATCCAAGACTAGCAACCAAAAATATTTGGAGAGTTATCGCAGTACCAGTGCTTTTGACTTTTCACTTGATATTTCATTGTCCCACAAAAAGCTAAATTGTTACCTAAAGCTGGCATATTTACAAGATGTAAAATGCAGAAAAATTCTTTTCTGTGTCTATGAAGACTAAGTTAAAGAAGAAACGTCAGTAAGAACAGCCCAGTGGCTAAATATCATCTGCATAAGAAGCCAGAAAGCAACCCCTATCAGCTGTCACCAAACTGTCTGCTGAGTTGCTAAGAGTATCCAGTGCTCAAAGGTAGAGAAGGAGCATCTCCCCACACTGTAATCAAGAATGGCAGTTACTAGAATGTAATCAGCAAATCCAAATCTGAGGATCGTGTCTATGAAAGGAGTTAATCAATTCACATAGCGATCATTTCATGAATGTGCATCATGAGGCATATTCTGTACTCATATATATATGTATCTGCTCTGAAAAAAGTGATGAGTTAACTAAGCCCTGACTTCCCTTAGCAACAGAGAATGTTTTCCTCTTAGTTTAGAACAGTAGTTCTTTCATGCTTTATTACCATGTGGTTTTCCAGAGAAGTTACTTGTTGCAAGACTGCATGTCTCCAGGAAAAGCAGGACATCCCTGGCAGCTGGTCCTGCCACTGCAGCTCAGGTTTAAGTGCTCTCTCCAATAGCTGTTCTTAGATCTATGTCTTTTCTAAGAGCTGATGCTCAAATCTCAAGATTTGAATATTTCACCATCTTTCATCATTGTGATTTTGCCTCATGTTTGTACTGACTGTACATGTTCATGTCCCCATGAAACAAAAGTCTGTCCTTTTTGCCCCAAAACAGTTAGATCCTTATATGGCCCCACGGCACTCAGAGTTCTTGAGGCTGCTGATTGGCAAGTGTCTCTCTTCCATTCTTGTGAGCTGGAGTAGTGCTGGCACTGCAAAGCTAGCTACAGTATCAGACATTGTGACAGGTTACTTTTACCAAGAACTATTCAAAATATTCTATCTGGGAACAACTAATTGCCCACGTGCTTTGCTTTTTGCAGACCTCTTTAAAAATCTAAGCAATTTTATCTGTCTGTTCAGCTTTGCCCATTCTTGTAAGGGGGTTTTTTTTTCTGATTCATCCTTTGCAATTAAAGGTGCCTTAATATTGTGTCAGATATCCATAACTAGCTTGTTATATTTCTGCTGTGGGTCTGTGCTCATCTTATTTCAGATTTTATTCCCTCTTTTTCCAGGTACCTTTGTACCAATGTACCTGGAAAATTGATAATCTCATTTTCTAAGTTTCAGTGTTTGAGTGATTTGGAGGTGTATTTGAAAGAATGACCTGGGTGTGAATAGTCAGCTATCTTTGTACAGACGTGTTGCTTGTCTGACTGGTTCATTGATGTTTCACAAGAAAGTGGTGTCTGTATTGTTTGCATAGTTTATTTTCTGTTGCTGCCTTTTTATACTAGAAGGCTGCTTCTAGATAAGGCAACAGTTGTCCGTCTGCCCCCCTGTCATTCTCTTTCTTGTAATGCAGAGCAGATATTTTGGGTTCCCTGTGGCAACACTGAAAGGCTTTGAATTGCTCCCCATCCTTAGATTTTTGAATGTAAGTCCTTCCATGTCCTTACGTTATTGCAGGACACCCTCCATTGCGTCAAGGGTGTTTTTATTCTTTTGGCAATACAGAACCTGATGTCTATATCTTTCTGATGAGATCACACAAGATCCTGAGCATTCCTAAGAGATTGCTTTTACCTGAATTTAATGAGAATGCTGCCCATCTTTATTGTGGTTCAAAATCTATCGCACTCGGTTCTCTCTATTACATGACTCATTTTTGCTGGGTGACAGATCCAGTTTCTCCTCTTGATCATAAAGGAGCTGTTCACTCTCTTTTGATGTTACACTACTTTTACTTGTGTTTCACAGTCTGACCTCTGCAGTTAAGGCCAGTCATATGTTTGAAAACTATTTCTCTTCTATCATGTCACAGACATATCAAATCTCACATTTGAACTTGCTGCTTTTTGTTTTAGTATAGCGCTATTTGTGTTTCATTTTATTTGTAAACTCTGCAACAATTGTTGCATGTGAACAAACACAAAAAACAATTTCCACTCTCTATCATATCTTCATGTTTTCCTTTATACTCAGTTTGTTGCCTCTGCCATTTGCACTGGCATAAGTATTGGTGTATTTTGCACGCTTTTCATGAGCAATTAATTACATCAGTCTCTTCACCACTTATGTCCTGTATTTGCAGATGAAGTTGTTCACATGTGCAATGTCTATGGCTGTTAGTAGTTAATGTGAGCTCCCTGAACAGTGTTAGTAAAGCACATTTGTCGTGTTCCCATAATTTCTGACACTTTTCACCTCTTTAGAAATGACAATGCAGGAGCTGACTGTTTTGTGATATGCTGGTTTATTGTTTTCCCAGAGCTTTTCTCACAAAGAAACCTTTTATTTATGACATCTTTTTAAAGATTAAATAACTTTTAAAGCATCACTGGGATTTTACAGTTTGTCTTGTTTCGATGTTCCTGCTAACACATGTAGCTGTTTTTCCCAGTTGCGGCTGCTGGTGTGGCTGAGTTTACTTTGATTTGCATTATGTCTATAGACAAGTGCTACTAAACTGATCCTCCCTTTAGTCCAGGGCTGCAGGGGTAGAGAATGAACAGTGTTGCTGTAAATATGTTTCTTTGATTTTATTTCTTTTCTTTTTTTCCTGTGTGCTGTTTAGTGTTATGAAAGACATCCCACACCATGCAACAGACAAGTCCTTTCTCCACTTACTCTGTCCACACATCTAGCACTTCCAGAAAGTACTTTCAGGTATAATCATTCAACAGCTTCACCTGTGTGGAAGAATGTCTATTGAAAACCACTGGTGAGTACCCTACTCAGTTCTACACTTCCTGCATGACCTTTGAGGGTTCACTCATCTTGTCTTTCCAAGATAACTACATATTTAACTGTTGCATTTATGTCAAAAAGGTCTGGTCTGTAGCAATACAAATGCACAGGGACCATTATAAGATCAATAAAGTTTGCAGCAGAAAAGTCACCAGTATCTTGTCCCTCAAGCTGAAATAGAACCATTGCAGGACAGAAAAAAATCTTCCCGTTTTTTCCCCCTTCTTCCTCCTCAAGGTTGCACAGAGATCTAGCCAGTTTTGCTCTCTATTATGTTAAAGGTATTTTCAAAAGAATCTCAATGAAATTTCAATCATGCTAGGATGCAATCCCTGTGCAGACATATATAAGAATGCTCCATACATATGGGATTGTGTTGGCACATTGTATGCTCTTACCTGGCTGAAGATGCCAACATTAGCATTGCAGCCCTTCCTTTCCTCTTCAGTAAAAACACTTCTTCCTTGAACTGTAATCACTCTGAAGTAATGGCATGAAAATAACCTCTCTGCAAACAAGGTATGGGCTCCTGTCTTAGCAAGATCAATGGAGAGTGACCAAGAGAGGTGACACTGTAAAGGTTTGGTCCAGAATCCAGGTCTACATATGAACTGCTGCCCCAAAACAGAATGAGGAGGATATAGGGTCACTCATAGCTTCAAGTACCAGACCGGTTTTTGTGGATGAGCTGTTTTTCTCTATTGTAGTCTTAGTTTTATATGAAAGAGCTTGATTGGCCACATTCAAGTAATTTTCCCCCTGGCCAGTATGCATTTTCAGGGTTTAACCCTAAGCAATGCACAGACATCTTGAGCAAAACCATGCACCAATTTGTCCTTGCAAGTCTTTTAAAGTACCAGCAGGGATAAACAATGTACAAGAACTTTCCAAGCAGCCAAATACACAAGGAGTTCTCTTTCCCCTGGCAGCTTTACAAACCTAAGCTAAATTAAATCTAGTGGAAAACCTGACCGTTTTTAGGCACTTTTGTGGGCTTTGTAGCAATCTCAGAAGAATCACAGCCTGATGGGACGAGGATCTACTCATACTCAGTCAGCCACATAATCATGACCCACATGAAAAGTCATTTCATTAACCAGCCAAGTAGAACCCAGAAGAATTTTTTTTTAAGGGAAAAGCAATTCTGTTTTATATAATATTTTCTTAAATATGTTAGAGAAGTTGAAAGGCACTGAAAATGTAGTTTTTGGTGACATCTAGCTTGTATGTCACATTCAATTTTAAAGTGAGTAGCAAACACAATCCTGTCTGCAGGTGATGTTAACAGTGTTAACCAGACCTAAAATTCTCTATCTTGTTACCTCTAGATTGCCTAAATTCAATCAGGATTTGTGCTCTGATGCTCATTCTCATCCAGTTGATTTACTAGATATGAGTTAAATTACCTCCAAGTTTGTATCCAAAGATTTGCTGGCCCTTAGCCATTAGAGAGAGAAAGCTACCACCCAAATGAAAGCTCAAGTTAGCAGCACTGTACACAAGCATGTTGCACAGGTGAAGGATACATGACATTTGTTTGTTCAGTGACACAACAATGACATCAATATTGCTTAAAATGCTGGCCTCTTCATCTGGGTATTTGGCTCAGGGATCACAAAAGACAGTTAAATTGGACTGAGAAGAGACAAGGAGTTTTTAAACAGAAGAACAGGTCTCAGGTGGCAGGTAAATGGGACTCTGTCAGAACTGCAGAATGATGAGACCTTCAGCTGTACAGACGCCCACCAAGAAGCCAAATGGGTGCATCAGAGAGATAATGCACATGGACAGTAGGGTCACTGTTGGAATAAGAGCCACAAAGTAAAGAGCACGTCACCTTTCCTGAGAGATTTATATTCATGTGGCTCTCTGTAATGGTAATTTGTTACTGACAATAGCTCTTTCATATGTTCCAGACAGTTGTTTCACTGACACCATCAGCAGTAAAGAATCTTTGTCCTTCATTAACTTCTCATGCAAGCATTAATTATCCCACAGATTCTAGTAATAATAGGCTTATGAAACTCATGTTTGAATGTACCAATAACCTCTGCAGTGAGCTGTCCCATCCATCAGCAAATCCAGGAGAGTAACTGGGAAGGGAATATATTCTTAGAGAGTTTCAACAAAGATCCTCTGCCTCCTTTCAGGGCAGTTGAAAAATGGAATGAGGAAGCCTGCTTTCATTTTCCAAGCTCGTCTTTTCATTCAGTAGCTTCTAATCACTATGAAACTTAGTTGTTAATATCTCTGAAGTCAGACACAGTACTTCAGACTCTGGACATTTGGTGTATATTGCTATGCAGTTCTTCCAAAACAGCACCAAGCACAGGAGGTGCACTGTTCCCTCCTGCCTGTTTCTGTTGCTTCTGTTAATCTATGGTAAGACTATGCAGGAGCCTGTGGTGTTGGGCACTATTAAACACTGACCATCAAAGCTGCATGCCCCTAGGAGCCAGAACAAGACAGCTGGAGAGACACACCCAGGGAGCAGAGTACAGGGACCACTGAAGCAGCAGGAGTTAGTATGACAAGCACTGATTCTAGCAGATGAGGAGTCCCAGCTCCTAGTCTGATTACTGATGGCCCTGGTCCTTGGAAAATGCTCTGCATGTCTGGAATGCTGCATGTACAAGGTGCCACTGATCCTGCTGGAGCCCTATGCAGACTCTGTGGTTTTCCCACAGGGAGCACCTTTCAAGGTCAGGTCCTGTGAATGCATAAAAGTGCAGAAAATCTCCCCAGTCTCCCCATGACCTTGAAGTAGCACACTGTCACGTAGCTAAAGGAGATATTTCCTTGGAGTAGGGTCAGGAGAGTGCTAAGGCTGCTTATTTTCTGTGATTGCATCCTTGGGTAGGTGTCTTAACCTGCAGTGCCTGTTTTCCAGCAGTCCCTCAGGCCTCAAGCCATCCCCCCTGTAGCTGGAAAACTTGCCAGCATGCATGTTCTAGAAAGAGAAGTCCAGCAGAGTGTTCAGCAAATCAATCCTCCCCACATGTGGGTATTTATTACAGTGGCTGTTAGATGCCATAAGCTTGAAACAGCAGCATCTTACGCTGTGAACTGTGGATTTGCATGTAGTCCTTTATGCCAACTCTCCTATTTCTAAAACTCTCATCATAACACAAGTTAAAAATACCTGAAATACCAGGGCCTGTCTAATTTTCTGTATGAGAAGCGAGTTCTCTGTCAGCACCGTGCAACAATGAAACCTGCACTGTACTTACTTTAGTGTGCTTCCTGGGCTGCTGTGATACAGACACTAATGAACTGTAACCTGGGAAACCACTGCAAGTCACTTGGCTTAATGCATGTGAGATACTTGGCTAGATTAAGGTGTCTTTCAGAATGGAAACTGAAGAGACCTTCAGCCCCCACAACTTCATGGTCTTCAAGGCTGCTCCTTTAGAGTAGTGAAGTTTCTTGAGACTCATGGACCCAGTTTTAGTGGGGTTTTTCTTCTACCTGTGATGAAGCAAGGGCAGGTGTCTGGAAGTCACCAAAGCAACTTGTGAAAGAAAGAATGTATTTTCTAGATTGGGTTAAATAATATTTTGCACTTTGATAACAGAGTCATGCAGAGGTTTCTAAGCACTGTACCTATTTCTGTTAAATCTCATACAATCCAATTAACACTACCCTTACCTTATATGTAGCAGAATGACAGGGAGTGTAGAAGAGGGTAAGACATTCACTCAAACTCACTATGAACTGGATTTGGGCTAAGAGTCCCCAACCTCTTCTGGCCTTCTGTCCATAAAAATGCTGTCCTCCCTCACCTGGGCCTTTCACTTGTTATGCAGATCTGTCTGTCTGATAGCTCCTTACACACGTGTGATCTCTAACACAGAGTCAACAGGGCTACCATCTGTCCCACCATCTCTCCTTTCTTTTCTCCAGCTCACTTGGGAAACTGCCATCCTTTCACCCCTGCCATTCTGTGTCTCATCTTCTGTCTCCAAGAAACACCTCAGCCTGACAGGTTGTTTTTACCAGTATCCCTGTTATCTATTTGTCTCATTCAAAATCCTTCTAGAAAATAATTTTCCTGTGCTGCTATTTGGATGCTTCACTTTATCCTCTCCTTGCATTGCATTAATGTCTTTTTTTTTTCTCATCTTTTCACTCCCAGCTCTTCAAACCTCTACCCCTGTCTAGCTCTTGTCTTCTAGTCATTCTCACAGGGATTAAAATATGCTTCTAAACAGACTGTGGCAGGACCCACTTATTTGGAGTCCTAAAACATGTCATCTATCTTGCCCTCACACAGCGCAAGTGGTCAATGAAGTTCCATAGACGTGCTTATGTGTACCCTCAAACATTTCTTAAAATCTCTTTAGCCAGGATGTCACCAAAATGTTAACCAGCTAGCCAGGCTGCTGGTAGCTGGAGCAACCTGCCTCTCACAGTGAGCATCATGTCTCCCCTGGATCACCCGTACTCCTACTAAGCTGTCTGCATCCTGCTGTGTTGAATCTTATTCTTAGATGGCAGGCTTGGGGTTAGAGGCAGAAATTGCCTTCTTGTTCTGTGTTTGCAGAGTACCTACCACACTGGGAAATGAGTCCATCATTCCTGAGTCTTTGACATTAAGGTGATAAATAAGAAATTAGTCACAGAATTGTCACAGGGAGCAAGTGACAGCACTGACAACAGAGCAGCAGTATCCTGTCTCCCCTACTTGCTGTTCATGCCTCATTATTCATTGCAGTAACTCTGTGATTCTGCACCTGCACACGTGCAGCTGCTGGAGCAGTAGGATTTGTCACTATCTAGAAGTCTTCTGCGAATTAGATGAGTAAGATCACATGGCTTTCTGCCAGCCAAATAGTTGTAAGCTCTTCATTTACAAGAAGCTTTCACTTGAACTTAGCCACCACAATCCAATTTGCTCAATTTCAGTAAGGTTTAAATTGTTCTCCCTGCTCTTTCTACACTAGCAGCCCCAGAACAGTATGTTAAGAAGATATAGATAACATGTCTGTGAGAGATTTTCAACTGGATGTGTTAAAATCTTCTTTTTTGCCCCTAAAAGTGTCCTAGAAAGAGAAAATTACTAGTTGCAGACACGTGTTTCTGTCATATTTATCAGCAACCAAGCTAAGCTGATTTGCAGCCTTGGACACAAACCATCACTCTACTTTCAGGTTGCTGAGGACTTGATTTATAAACATGCCAAAAGCTAGGATGCTCCCAAAATAGAATATGCTTTAGGATTCAGCATAGTTAAAGCAGAACATTAAGGTGAAAAAGCAAAGAGTTGATCACATTTAGAGTGGAGTGTAACAGCACACTCGAAAGAAAGTAAGTCACCTAAATGTTGTATAAGAGGAGATCACTTGGATTTAGTGAAGATGAGGGGCAGAGGGAGAGGCAGAACTGAGAGTTAACTAGTTGTGTACAGGATAGGAAAATGAAGTGCATTTTTCCCAGCTTGAAGGCTGTGCCATAGCTGTTAAATGGCCTCTTGAGCCTGAGCAGACTTTATGTATAATGAATATTTTCTTTTGATGTTTCTTCATGTAGGGCGCTGGCCATCATAAACCTGTTAAATTTCAAGTGCTATTTTTATGGCCTCTGTATGATTGGAGTAACCTCACTTAAAGGATTACAGGGGTTACTTCATGTCTTTGTAGCCAAATGCATTCTGGTAAAGATCAGATTGATCTGAAGTCAGCTGTTATCTTTAGCTTTGATTGTTAATCATTCCCAAGACCTTTTTTTCTTTGATTGTCACTAGGGAATCCTAAGTGCAGGGTATGTTAATTAGTACCTGGCTTATCAGCAAATGTGCATCATCAAATACAAGAAATATATCCCTGATATTGTTAGGAAAAGTACCTGAAAGTAAATTTAAAATAATATTATTCACGTGATGATTCCCACAACATTTTGCCGGTTTGACTTTAGTGTTTGCAACTGTTTTGTAGCTGAGGCATTTAAAAGGGAAGGCAAGCAGCATGCTCTATTTTAAAAGGGATGAATGCTCTCTAAGTAAAAGAATTCACAGCCTCGAGTGAAGCATTTAGACAAACTAAAGTCAAATTAACAGTTTAATATATTTGTGAGGTTATTCAGTGCCAATCTGCAGTAGAAATGATGCATACACTGCTTTCATATTAAATAGCATGTTCCAGCTGATCCTCACAAACATCAGAAAACACAGTAGTGATTGATTACAGTCTTGTTCTAAAGCTTAATAGAGCTTCTTAATGAAAAATACAACTATGCAGAGTGAACTTTGAAAAGCACAGTCCAAGTACTGTGTGATGAGACCTCCATAGCGTAAAGAACTACTTTGTGTCTGTGTACAGCTCTGCTCTCCTCTCAGCACCCTGTTGCACCTGGGCCTGTCCGCTCACCAGCTGCCTGAGAGTCACCTTTTGCTGAACTGCTTCACACCTTTTACTTTTGAAGAAGGATGCAAGATCCCCAGTGCTGTTTTCATGTTGCCCAAGCCAAAAGGTGTATCCAGAGGAAGTTGTGGGTGGCAAAGGAGGACCATGAATGATGTGTAATTTGGCACCCAGATATGCTCAGGTTCACCTGCCACATCAATTTTTAGAAATTCTTCCTGTGGGTCCTTTCTTTAATCCCAAAGGTCTCAGAGAAAGGATCCCTTTAATACACTCTAGCTCAAGCTGTTTGATTTCAGAAAAGAATTGCACCAAGAAATTGTTCTAATATATTACATTAGCTAGAGCAAAGACACTCAGTATTAAATTTGAGTGACAAGGTCATCCTCTGCCTTACAGTCTGTAACAGGAAAAGATCACAGAATCACAGAATGATTGAGGTTGGAAGGGACCTCTAGTCCAGCCCTCTGCTCAAGCAGGGTCACCTACAGCAAGTTGCTGAGGACTGTATCCAGACAACTCTTGAATATCTCCAAGGAGGGAGACTCCACAGTATCTCTGGGCAACCTGTTCCAGTGCTCAGTCATCCTCACATGGAAAAGTGTCTTCTGATGTTCAGAGGGAACCTTCTGTGTTTCAGCTGGTGCCTATCTGCCTCTGGTGGACTGGACACAGTGCTCCAGGTATAGCCTCACCAGTGCTGAGCAGAGGACCAGGATCAACTTCCTCAACCTGCTGGCAAGGCTTTGCCTAATGGGTCCCAGGATACCATTAGCCCTTCTTTCCAAGGGCACATTGCTGGCTTCTGTTCAACTTAGCATCCACCAGGATGCCTAGGTCCTTTTCTTCCAAGTTGCTTTCCACCTGGGGGGTCCCCAGTACACACTGGTTCCTTCCCAGGTGCAGGACTTCGCTCTTCTTGTTGAACTTGATGATGTCCCTGTCAGCCTGTTTTTCCAGCTTGTCAAGGGCCCTTTGGATGACAGCATAACCCTCTGTTATATCAGCCACTCTTCCCAGTTTGCTGAGGGTATACCCTGCCCTACCATCTATTAATGAAAAACTCAAATGGGAATGGACAAATACTGCTTTCCATCTTGAGGCTAATGCTAATGCCAGTGCCAGCCATTGCCTTCTTCCCTGGCATTCCAGATCCGTGGTGCAATTTGAAAAGTAAATTAACTTGTTAACACCAGGAGCTTGGATATAACTGGAGCTTTATGTTTTAAAGAATAGGAGGAATTCCAGAAATGTAGCCTTGGTATGTGAAAGCCCTAGGAAGTAAATGGCCTGAGCACATGCACCAACATACTGCTTCATTTTAGACTGGGCACTGGTAAGTGAAAAAAGTAAGAAACTGAAATGTTCCACACAGGATACCAAGAGCTGGGTAAGTTCTGCTTGGAAGTGAATAAAATTCTGCTTCCCTGCTGTTTATCCTCAGCTTCAGGAAAGTCTCCAAGGTGTAATTATTCAGGCCTTTCTCGTGTGAGCTGAACAGACTAAAGCTGCTCAAGCTCCCAGAGTGGGAAAAGCAGGCACATACCCACAACACGATAAGACAGGACAGGGACTGAACGGGGCAGGGACCAAGGGAGGCTGAGACATGAAGCACAGAGCAGTGCCAGCAGGCAAAGGCTCATAGCACACAGATCTGGCTACAACCCCTTCATTTAGTCAAAGCAATTCCTTTGCTGCTTATTAAACTGATTAGAATTGATTGCTTTTTAACAAAGTTATTGCTTTGATCTTAGGCTCAATCCAAAGGAAATAAAATAGCAAAATAGTTATTATGAGATAAAAGACAAGACTGGAGCTCAATGAAAAGGTAAAGGCTTCTTTCTCCTGGTGTTTAATCAGGGATTATTTCAAACAGAGGTACCTACATAAACAGTACATTGAGAGTCAATAAGATAGTCAGTGTATCTATTTAAATAATGAATTTAAATCATCCTAATTCTGCACTCTCCGGGTCCTCAATCTATGTTTACAAGGTGTCACTGAAGAGCAGAGAATGAGGGCTGCTGGTTTCCTGTTGTAAGCAGTATGAGTACCAACAATCCCCAGCCTCAAGTCAAAACCCATTAGCTCTGCTTGGTTAGACAGGACTTGGGCACAGCTATGCACCCTCATGGCCCTTCTCTGCCTCTTATTCACCACTCCCTCTCTATGGCAGCCACACTGGAGTTCTCCACTGCGGGTTTGCCATCAGTTATTTGGGGTAAAAGCATTTCCTTGAGTGGTGAGAACTAAATCTCTGACATCCAAGAACAGCATCTAAAAACTAATGCTTAAATCAGAACAAGATTTAATACAGTCTTTCTAAGATATAAGTACAATTGGAAAGAAGTTTATGCACACATACGTAAGGTGTACGTGGTTAGATGAGGTGTACAACATTGTCACAGGCTTAATGTTTTAGAGGAAATTCCAGTCTCTAGAGGCTTCACTCTGCCATTTGATATATAATTACTGTTACAGTCTAAGGAACAGTAAACAACATCCACAAGCTTCATGTGGATGTGCCAAAGAAATTTTCAATCTACTGAGAATTGCAGACCAATAATAGAAGTTTTCAACAAAGCCAGAGATGGAGAGGATGGAATAGAATTTTTACTATCATTTGAATCAAATCTGTGTTTCCACAAGATAGCTGGAAGTCTTACTTTGTCAGTATCAACTAAAGATGCAGTGGGTCTAAGTTACCTTCAAGGAAGGTGTAGCCAAACAAAATAAATATAAGCAAAGTATTTCAGCTGTGAAGTTTCAATTCCAGCTTATTTCTGTCTCTCAGGATAATTCAACTTAAACAAAAGTTTAATTCACCAAGTTAATGCTGCAGAGGATTTGGCTTTCTCTGAAATTAGAAGAGAACAGAACTTTGAGCTAACCATCTGGAAGGGGGGTGTTTGCTTTTGTAGGAGCATATGTGCCTGATCAGACTCAAGCAAAAGAGCACAATGACCACAGAACAGGTATATAGACCATCAGGACAGTTTAGGATGTAGGAAAGACGACTAGATTCATTAGGAAAAATTCGCTGCATTACTCAACACTGCGCATTCCCAGCGAGACAGACTGAAGCCATACTCAAAACCTGAGAACATAGTTTTCAGTGAGATGTAGTACTGCTGGGAAAGAACAACCACAGAGATGGACCAGCTGCTTGGGCCTATCTGATCAGTCACAAGTGACTGAAAAGTAATGTTTTTTGCATTGGTTTTCACGCAGTCTTTCCAGGTTTATAGGTACAGAGAGCCATGGCTGCTGAAAGAACAGAGAACTCAAAACTTTTAAATATATTTTATGATTTTTTTTGTATCTGAATAATTTGTAATTTTGAAAAATTAATCTGAAGAGGCCATAAGTAGCACCTGGAGCTCTGATTATTTTTTCTCGCAGCATTTCCAGCAGTGCTAGCTGCTCTTCTGTCCAACATTTCATGACTCAGAGGAGAGTCACAGCAAATAGACACTTATTACTCTAGCTAATGATCTACAATTAACAACTAAACCAGACTAAGGAACTTGGAACCAAAGTAGGAAGAAGTTTAAAAAATCACCTGAAAAACCCAAAAAGCCTTTCAGGTAGAACATGACCACATCCCTGCCAGACTTGGGTTCACATCTGATCAAAGATGAAACTGGGATCATAACAGCCCACACTGTAGAGCTTCACAGAAACTCATGATTTATATCCTCAAAGGGCTACTGCTGGGCTTTTCTGTCTGGAGAGGAAAACAGCCACACATGGCTGCTCTGCAGGAAGAACTTACCCAGTTTAACCCTTCCACATACAACACAGTCTTTTCCCAAACCAAGTGCTTCTCTATATGCGATTGAGAGTAAATGCTATAATCCACTGAGCTAATTTAGTAGAGGTATTTCCCATTATAGCCATGGCAAAAGTAGTTTATTAGCATACTTTGTCTCCAGGGGAGGTTTAGACTGAACATTCAGAAGCATTTCTTTACAAGAGGGTGGTCAAATATTGAAACAGACTTTCTAGAGAGGGTTTGATGCCCCCAGTCAGTGTTTAAGAAGCATTCGGACAGTTCCCTTATTAACATGCCATGGAGTGGTCAAACAGTTGGACTAGATGATCATTGGCATTCCCTTCCAATTGAAATAATTTTATTCTATGCTTTATTTTCCAGGAGTGATGGTAATAAAAGAAAAATCCGCCTTTTCTCCATGAGAAAACAATTGATCAGATAGTGCCCAGAGTATTGAAATGCAGCAATGTTAGCAGTGTCTTATTGGGATTATGAAGAGCACAAGCCTCTTGACTTTTTAAAAGAGGGTGTTTGGATTAGCACAGGAGGAGAGGACTCAAGGGAATGCTAAGAATGCTGTTAGATCTTGGAAGAAGTTTGTCTCAGATTTGTTTATCTCAGGCGTGCAGTCTCCAACCTGCCCCTGTGTGATGTGCAAAGTTAGAGGACCCAACACACTAATATTTCAGCTTTCTAGAGGCCTTTTTTAAAAATTAGGATCAATCACAAAGTAGACAAATTTGATACTTTGACCTGAGAGCTCAGTCCAAAGGGGACCTGAATTTGTCAGAACCTGAGAGAGCTCACAGATCTGGGTAGGGTGTTGGGGGCTCCCCAGGGAATGCCACGGGGCAGTAGAAAGGGGAGCTGGCTTCACTGGAAATGGGCACACCAAGCAAAGGGCTGCCTGAGCCAAGCCAACAGGGAAGGCCACCAAGGAGAACATGCAGTTATGTCTGCTTAGAGATGTCAGCTGTGAGCCCATTTCTGAAACTGGCTTTTTAAAGCCAGAGAGAAACAGGTCCAGCTAACAGTTAGATAATTCCAGATCATCACTTTTGGCTGATTTGGAGCAAGGAATTTAACTCTGTGACGCAAGCCTTCATGATCCATTTGAGCTCTGGAGACCTGCTGCATGCCAAAGATAGTTTAGGAAATTCTAGTCCCTAGAAGACAGAGTCCTTTTTCACCAAATAATTTCCCTGCACTACTCACTCTCAAACTAAAGACTGACATCCTTGGATCCCCCAGAGACAAAAAGGGAGTCCAACTCCTTGATGCCCCAGATCCTGATTCCTGCTCCATGGGCTGTTTATACATTTCCAATAACATATGCTCATTAAACAGTTGGTCAGGACAGTAGCCAGCGCCAGCCTGTCAACTCAGTGCACCACTTACTCTTCCCTTCTATCTCTGTTCCAGACAACACTTAAGCTTTTTTTTTTCCCCAATCACAGCTATAACAGGGAAGGAAGAAAGCCAGAGTAGTACACAGCCAGCAGGGCAGGGTGGTAAAAATTTGGCTCCTTTTAAGCAGAGAAAGGGGCTGAAACTGTGTAATAGGCAAACACTCCACACAAGAGCAGTCATTTTGGAAGAAACATGTTCTGTATTTGTATTTTAAATGTGCTTCAAGGATGCTACCTCTGGTGGGTTAGCCTTGGCTGACAGTCAAACTCCCACCCAGCTGCTCACTCTCCACTCTCACACACCCAAAAGTTTGGGGTAGAAAACAGGAAAAAACCCCAAGAACAAGAAAGCTCATGTATTGAGATAAAGACAGGGACACCACTTAGCAATCCCTGTATTTGGCAAAACAGATTCCACTCAGGGTAAGAAATGGAAAATGGGCACAAAAACTGTCAGGGGGCTGAGAGAGTTGGGGTTGTTCAACCTGGAGAGACCTCATTGCATCTTTTTATTAAAGGAGCTTATACAATAGACAGAGAAATGCTTTTTGATCTGACCCTGTAGTGACAGGATGAGAAGCAGTAGTTTGAAAGTATGAGAGGTTAGATTTCAATTATCTGTAAGGAAAAAAATATTTATGATGAGGGTGGTGAGACACTGGAGCAAGTTTCCTGGAGAACTTGTGGATGCCTCATTCCTGGAGGTGTTCAAGGCCAGTTTTGAAATGGCTTTAAGCAAACTGACCTAGTGCAAAGATGTCCCTGCCCTACTCTGTAGACAGAGTGCTTTGTCATCAGTGAATGTTTGTCTAAATGCAATAAAACTTCAGGCTGTGGCATTTGCTATCCCAGCAAAGGTTAGGGCAGAAGTTCTTGCAGGTGAGGCTCAAAAATGGTGGCAGAACTGAGGGGGGAAAGAATAGCCGAGTTTTTCTTGGCCTCATGAAGTGCATCCTGCACTGGTGGAAGAGAACCAGAGCACCCATCAAACTCCCTGCTCCTGCCCAGGGCCTCCACACTGGGAAGCTGCAGTTCTGGACCAGGAGGCTTTGGTACAATGTTTGAGCTACAGAAGAACCATGTCTGCATTCCATGCATAACCTCAATGTCCTGTGGAAACCTCTGCTCTTACAGTCCTTTCTGAGAGCTTGGAGAGCTTTGTGGCTGTTAGTAAAACCTAAAGAGGAAGGTTGTAATGTGCAAAAGTCTAACTAAAAATGAAACTTCATCCCTCTTTGTGGGTGAAATGGAAAGCTATTACTTTCTGTGCTCCCGGAAGATGCATTTCGAAAAAGATCTGCATTGTCTTAAAGGCTTGCAAATAGATTGCTCCATTTCAGGTTTTATTATAGTCCTGAGGGTCAGTAGGAAGCTACTAAAATATTTGAGTAATGCTGATTAAACCTAGTGAGTAAACCTAGAGGAATTCAGAGTCCAGATGAATGTCACATAAATATTACTTTCAGTTTCATAAAACAAGCAAAAGAAGGGCACTGGCTTCTGCTTGGACTTTATGGCCCATATTCAGAGGAAATTAACTGCTGCTGTATCTAGACAATGACGAATGCAGGGCACATCAGAGTGTTCTGCTGAGCCTGCCACTGGGCTGACTGCAGAATCAGCTAACAGAGGATACTCAGCACAGGAATACAGGTGTCATTGAGGTTATCTCCTACAGCCCTTCCCACTTGGACCCCTTTAGAGGAATGCCACACTCAAGGAGAAGGGGAGGACAAGCAGGACATTGCAAAACAAGAACAAAGAAGAGGCTTGCTCAGCCTGTGGGCAAACAACTATATCCCCAAGTTATAATCTGGTTCTCCTCATCAGTGGATCTTTTCTGCAAACACGATCACCCACTGTCCTATTTTGGAGACAAGGAAATGGAGTTCAAAAAGTTAAATTACTTATGGAAGGACATTTATGGCTGCCCAGCATTGCAGTATTAGCTTTCAGTGAGCTGCTAACTCTGCAGTCATTAGTTGATAACACTCTTCATAATTTCCAGCTGTTAGAGCCTACAGACAGTGGCTTACTGAAAATTCCAGACTCATGCCTCCTAGTGAGCCTTAGGAAATGCAGCCACTGGGTTTTGGTACAAGTTGTGATCTACAGATGTCAAGAAGTCTGGCTTACTTGTAAAACCTGTCACCTCAGATTTGCTGTTAACACACTGCAGACAGAAACACCCAGCTCTTGACAGCTTTACCAGGTACACCACAGCTTAGTGCATGAGCCTGACTTCAGCAGCTCTTCTCAAAACATTGAAAGTTTGAAGCACTACACTGTTTTGTCCCTTCTGCTTTTATTGCACCATTTATATCTAAGTTCTAAAAATAACAATAGAAAACAGTAATCACTTGTTGCTAGTCAGCAACTGCAGTTATAAGGAGCACAAACCACAGAATTTAGAGGACATGTCTGACCAAAAAGTACTTCCCATTTTCTATTTCTAAGGGAAAAAAGCCTTGCAGACTTACATGAAGGAAAATTATCAGAAATAACTATCTCTTTTTTTTGTGATTCTGAAGGATTCTGATATCTGATAGATAAATTCACATCTGTTATCTATTTCATTCACCCTAGCTTTGTTCTAGTAGTCAGTGCCAAACCTCAGAGAGGTGTCCAATGTGCAGAAGTTCCCAGTGGGCACAACTTCTGCTGCATTTAACTTTGGCACCAAAGAGCATTGCAGGGAAAAAAGTTAAAAAAAAAAGCCAAAACAGGCTTAGTCTGTCAACTTTCCCCAGAAGCCCCAGCCCAAAGGAGAGAGTCATTCATCCATGTGTAGCTATCTACCTGATTTCAGGGTGTGCTTTATTTATTAGGATTTAAAGATCTTTCAGAACCTAAAATGGGACACATAAATAATTTTTAGACTTTTGCCCTAGACTATTGGCTGGAGACCTGGACAAACAGCACAGATAAATCCCAACAGACAGAGGCTGTTACAACCTTCTTTTCAGGGCAACACTTTTTGGCTGCACTATCAGCTTTCATAAATCCCATAATGACATTAATTTTGGCCCAAAAAAAGAGCCTTTTGCCAGTGGCTCTGTGTTGCAGATGTCTCTTCCCATTTTTCCTAAACACCAGGAGTTCCCTCAGATCCAGCACCCCTGTCATTTGCCCTTCCACAGAGGTACCTGGCTCCAGACCTCCAGCCTCTCTGCCTGTGGCTGTGCTGCTAAATAACAACAGGACTGAGACTGGGGCCAAGTGAACTACAGTGGGTCATAGAATCATAGAATGGTTTGGGTTGGAGGGGACTTTAAAGATGATCTCATTCCATCTCTCCTGCTGTGGGCCACACCTTTCACCAGACCAGGTTGCCCAAAGCTCCACCCAACCTGGCCTTGAACGCTTTCAGGGATAGGGCATCCACAGCTTCTCTGGACAACCTGTGCCAGTGCCTCATCACCCTCACAATAAAGAATATCTTTCTTATATCTAATCCAAACCTGCCCCCCTTCAGTTTGAAGCCATTCCCTCCGTGTCCTGTCACTACATGCCCTTGTAAAAATTCTCTCTCCACCATTCTTGAGCTCCATTAGGTACTGGAAGGAGCCTTCTCTTCTTCAGGCTGAACAACCTCAATTCTCTCAGCCTGTCTGCATAGGAGAGGTGTTTCAGCCTTCTGTTCATCTTCACATCCACACTGCATAGACCTGGCTGTTAATGTCCTCTGCAGCCTTTGTAATGCTTTGTATCCTTAAGAACTGGGACAGGGGATGGTGTTTAATTCAAAATGCCTGAAATAACATGACTTTAACACATTATGTGATTTCAGCAGAGTGATGATTTTATAGCAAGTGCAGGTGAAATATCTGTGCCATGCCGCAGGGCATAAGGGCATGCAGGAGCGCTGGAAGAAGCAAGGCTTTCTGGAGCCTGCCAAGGGACAGAGGAGGGGTCAGACACTGCACAGTATTTTCCATCCTACCTGAGAGGGGTGGTCTCTGGAGCATCATCTTCCCTTAGCCATGCCAACTACCAGCTGGCACAGCCCAGCCGCAGAAGGCAGTAACCTGCCAAATAAGTGACATGGATAATTCCTGTCCAGTGCTTAAGCTCACTAGCAGATGTTGGTTTATTTAGCTATATGGACACACAGTCTTATACCCAAACACCCTCCCAGAAAAGGACTGTATGTCAGCAAAGAGGGACCAACCCTAAAAGTGCAGATAACCCCAAGAGCCCAGATCTTACAGATATTTTTGCCCTTTCTCACTCCCTCAACTTCTATCGGCAGAAAGCGAATAATAGCAAATCAGGGATGAAGCAATCAATTCATTTCAGTCCACAGAGCATGGAGAGGGCAATAAGCACTATGACAAAGCCTGTCCAGAAAACACCAGTTCTGCTTTTAGGGAGGACTCAAAGAGCACACAGGAAATCCTGCTGCAAACCCTACTGTGAATAACAAGAGCAGCCTCCAACACATGAGACTGGGTCCTGTGCTCTGTGATGCTGTTTTTAACTCCATTACAGATGGACAAAGGGCAAGGGGCAGTAACCTGGATTCATCCCACCACACTTCTGCATTCAGACATGTAACTTTAGTCAAACAAGTTAGAAGCTCTGCTACCCCTGAATTCTAATGCTAAGAGAGAGAAATGAGATACAGTTTTGTAAGATCCCCCTAAAACCTTAGTTAGGTTAGTTATCTACAGTGGAGAAGGATGAATCTGTAAGTGAGTGGTTGATTTTGCAGTGGAAATTATCCCTTCAGGATGTTTTCTGAGAAGGGCCATAGCTGAATTATGCAGAGCCAGCAGCATGCTGTACATAAATGCACCAGTGTATACGGCCCTGTAAAGAAATGAGGCTGCAGAGAGGCTGTTTCAAAAAAAAAATTTTAATTGATCAGATTTTTTTTCAAGCAAAATTTAAAAGATAATCAGAGAAAAGGAAGTGGAAGTTTCTTACGCAGTCACATTTTTTGTAATTTGAAGAACTATTAGCAATTGTAGGCCAGTAAGGCATTTACAAAACCCAACACTGTCTCTTTGATTAAAAAAAAAAGTTACTGAATAGCTTTTGCAAAAAGTTTTGAGCAGTCCTTTACTTAGGACCACAAAGCAGAGCTAAGTAGGTTGCTCTGTTGCAGGTCGGCCCAGATTCCTTCACCTGGTGTTGCTTATAAAAAGACCAAAAGAGCGTTTTGGTATTAACAGTGAATAATACATGTGGATGTTCCCTGTCATCTTTTTGATACTGTTCATACAAAAACTTTTCTAGAAAACAACAGAAATCTTTTCAAGATGCCATCTCCACTGCACTGGGGCACTGAGGAGCTAATGGCTGTGAGAATGATCAGGGAGGCAGAGCAGCGCTTTGGGTGTGAAGGCTTTTTACATTTTTCTTTTTCTCCAAATGTTCTCAACAGCTTTGTGATGGATTAAAGAAATGATTTTTCCACAAGATGATGCGGGAAGAAGAATAAAACAATTACTTCAATTATCATGAACAAGCCATCATTTGTTAGGAAAAATATCTAGCTACTAAATTTGTTTCAAAATATATGTAAATGTCTTCAGGGTGATGTTAGAGGATCTGTTCATCTATTCAATGATCAGCTGCAGAAAATGCCCTTGTTAGAGATCAGCAATGCAAGACCTTCATCACCAGAGACATCATAGCTCAACAAAGACAGGATTGTTTGTTGAGATACCATAAGCTAAATGTGTCCTTTCACTCTAAGTCACATAATACAAACATTAAATAGCTCACTAAAGAGAGAAGCTGACCTCATGGCCCTGTTTTGACTTCCTCTAGACTAGATTGAGGCTGTCAAAACAGTGCCCATGCACAGCTCCAGGAACACAAAGACACCACGAATGTGTTCCAAGAAGCAGGTACCGTTGTCTCTGCATGGAGAAATAAATCTTCGGGTAGTGTTGAGAAGACAAGACAAAGTCTGTGTGCTGTTAATGCCCAGAGTACAAGCCCTGCAGAGAGAAATGGCCTGCAGAAGGGCCCCGGGGAAATCTAACCCGGGTAAACGTGCTGCCAAGCCAAGTTGGGGGCTGCTTTAACACTTGCCAGGAGAACATCAGCACCCTGGGAACCACAAAGCTGTGCTGGGCTCTCTTTATGCGTGTTAGATCCCTGAACTGAGTACAACACAGCCTGACGCCTGGGCTTTAGGTTTTCATCCTCCCAGGCAGCCTGCTTGCCTTTGGAGAGGCAGCCCTTGCAGCACCAGCTATATACAGCACAGGAGAAGGGCTCTGGTTACATGCAAAGCTGCCACACTCCAGGAGCTACCAAGACAAAAATATTCCGTCAAAAAGCAGCAACTTTCAGAAACGTTGGAGGAAGGTCATTTGCAGCATGATTACAATCTACACTCCACTTGATTTGAGGCTGCAGACCAGCTGCAGTACTGAGTACAAAGACTGAGGCTGGCCAGAAATTTTATTCCAAAACTTATTCAACAGAGAGAGAGTATACACTTTATGTGAAAGATTTATATGATCTGAAGTGAAACTAGAGCGTGTTTCAGCCAAATACTTTTCTGAGTAAAACTCTTTTTTAAAAAAATACGTTTTTCTTTTGGAAAGCAAAAATATAGATAAACTTGGCTAAGGTGAAAAACTGAGTTTCCTGGAGTTCATTTGCTGAGAATGGAAAAAAAAACCCCCAAAAACCTGATGTTTATGGATTTTATTTTTAATTAGCATTTTCCATGTAGAGAAAAGAAGATTTCACCATGTCTGGGTTGGCATTTGCTTACCCAGCAGCCTTCTGGTCCTGCTCTCCCCAGTATAGCCCCTCTTTCTCTTTGCCTTCCACAGCTCAAGTTGTCACATAAACTTGTAGAGAGTAGAGACCAGTAAGAGACTTAAGTGGGGGCTTTCCTCTGGGAAGCCATGTGTGACCAAAAGTAATACTGAAAATAGTAAGAATAATGGGAAAAGAAGGAAAAGCACTTGCTTTGGTCCACACTTCTTTCATGCCTCTGTTATCAAGGATCATCACACTAAACTTTCCTAGGCCATGTATCTATTTGCAGCTAGAAACATTGCAGGTTCCTGGTGAATACATCTGACTTCCATTTCTATAATTACCATTTTCAGGATCTGTGAAGGCATTCTGGCACAGCTTCAGCTCTCAAAAGTGTAAGTACAGGGAACATTTCAAGTTTTTTTTTCAAGGATTCAAACAGTGAAAGCTATATTAAATAGGAAGGATTTAAAATTCTGCAGCAGTTGAAAACATGCAGAAAGTTTAAAAGTGCCAAAGGGGCTAAATATTGTTCAGATGACAAAACATATGTACAGCAGTTTACCTAGTTTGAAACAATATACTCTGATTTTGTAAAACAATATAATAACGTGCAGCATGACCTCTTTTCCTATGTTTATGGGGGTGAGCAAGCAGATAGCTTAACTACTAAAATCTCATGATCTTTCAAGTGGTCATTCTTTCAGCAGCATCTGCAGTACCACATCCTGACTGAGGTCAGGTGCCCAGGGACATGCTCTTCCTTGCTCTTTCTTCAGAAAAGCATCTTCTATCTCACACTAAACTGTAAAAGAAAAAGTGAGCACTTCCTCAGTGGCACTAGTGAAGAGGAAAAACACTTGCTCATGACCTGGGTCTTGAAAAATTAAACCAGATGAATTCTATGAGACAAGTCCTCTCCCTTGGGAGCAAGGTGAAACACATGCAGGGTTAAAGGCTGTCCCTGCTGCAGGCAGCTTGGGTTAGACCCATGGTATTGTAGATTACCCTTGGGCAGCAATATTGAGGAGGGATAAAGCTCTAAAGCAAAAATCAGAGTGGTAACATTTGGTACCACCTTCCCCACAGAATTCATTACACAACGTCCAAGACAAATCTCAGCCCTGAACATATTAATGATCATTTTTTCAACAAGATTTTATTATCCTGATTTTCCAAAGTCTGCATTTTGTTCAGTTGTGGCTTTCTGTATCATGGAGCAGAGTGAAAAGCAAGACTATCTTTTTCCATCACTTAGAAGATACCTATATCTTTGAATGTGCTTTCATTAAATTCTCATACATAGCACTACTAGAAGAATTACCTAGCTTAGTATTGGGAAGGCAGTGTATCAGACTGCAAGGTGTTATTAAATCCACCCAATAGCAACAGTGGGATGAAAGTCATCAGTTCCCAATTCACAGCAGCAGAACATCAAATGGAAACCAGCCAGCAAAGATGAAAGCCCATTTAGGGCGATGAGGTTCCAGTTAAAGAATGTTGAGGCTCAGCAATGATACAACCTGAAAAGATTTATGCAGCCTCTCAGCACATAACTGAAAAAGGTACATAGCATGCAGGGACTAGTAGGAGCTTTGGGGCACTAAAATAAATTTCCTTTACTTGATCATGTGAGAATCCGGAGACCATCCTGTGACTTACAAGCTATGACACAGCATTCATCACTGAAAACCAGCAAAAAATAACTCAAAGCAACAAAAATCTGACTGAATCTGTACATTTGAAAGTCATTGCACACATGGAGCACAGATTTGGAATAGCAAAGGTGAAAAAACAAAATCACAAATAGCTATTTAACCCCTAGATTACAGTTTCTCAGTTACAAATATTATTGATAAATATTTTGACAGCTCATCAGTATAACAGATTTCAAAGGGGAGACAGAAAGTGCCTATCATAAATATCAGATCAGCCAGAGCTCACAAACAAGGCAGCAGAGTCAGCAAGTGATACCATAGGAAGCTCATGGGCCAACTTCTGCACTTTATTACAGCAGTGGCAGTGCTAAGAGATTCCAGCAATTGATTTCCACAGCCACAAGATGAGAAGTCCCTTGGAAGATCTGTGCTGGGAACACTGCTCTAACCTTCCTTCCCCTTCTCTCTTTTTCTGATGGAGAAAAAAAAAATGAAAATAGTTTAAAAAAAAAATTCAAGCAGATATAACTAGATCCAGGGTGGAGGCTGGTGATCAGAACCTGCCGACAGTGAAGAGATTTAAGACATCTATTAAACAGGAGAGGAGGATAACAGAGAAGTAAAAAGAAGTTTGAGGTGTGAAAATCCCCATGTCTCTATATGTATATAGATGATATTAGTAAGATCTAAAAGGAAAGAGCGGAAGCTGGAAAATCCTGCACACATTTCAGAATATGGCACGTTCCCAAACATTATACTGTGTGTGAGGTTTTGACACCTTTAGCATTTTCAGCAGGAAAGAAATTTGCCATAAGCATTGGAACCTGCTGAAGATCTAGTCAACTGACTAAGAGCAAATGACCGCTGGTTTTCTTATCTAACATTATGTAAAACATTAACACATAGGTCTGCTGTGTTAAATCCTCCCTTGGGGTACTCAGCCTCGCATGTGTAAGCCTAAAGCAGCTTTTGCTGGAAGCAAATGAAGCTAGCAAATTTATCCCACAACTACGTCCGAAAGCTAAAACACTAATGAGGCTCCAGCAGATGCTGCAATCAGCTACAGCAATCATCTGGCTGCTTGGCTCCTCTTCCACTCAGGATATGTTTTGGATGTAATGAATTTATGTGACTGGGAAAAGGTGGCAGGAAAAGCTCAGGGCACTTGTCTGCAGCAGCTCAAGTTTTCTGAAGGAAGAGTCCTGCTGCCGTGGGGATTCAGCAATGGGGGTAGTATTGGGATGCCTCCCATCCTGCACAGGTCTGGAGCTGACAGAGGGGGAAGAAGGAAAAAGGGTAGTGATCTCAGGTGCACAGGAGGTGAGAACAGTGCTAGGAGACTCACTGCAGTGAAAGGGAAGAAGGTGAGAGGAATATTCCAGCTCATTTCTTGGAGCAGAAGGAAAATAGAGAGGTTAAAGCCAGGTGTGGAGGGAGGGAGCAGCAATGTGCTTTTCACATATTCATAGGAAAACCGCGATCGCAATCACCTCTGGAGGTACTAGGGAAGAGGGTACAGGTCCCTTCTGGGAAACACCTGTGAAGAGTCAAGATAACCTGCCCCAGACAACCCACCTGTAGGGTCTCCAGTCATTCCTTTGAGAATTGGGGGGGGTCTTACCCCTATTCCTCCTTTGTTACAACAGTGTTTATGCAGGGCCACAAACACCAGCAGCAGAGGTAGAACAGAGCCTCACTCTTCCATTTGAATTTCCCATCTTAAACCATAACAGTCAGATAATTAACTTGCACGTTTTTCATCAACAAATCTCAAAACATCTATTCTCAGTTCACAGATACAACCATGAATTGGTAAGAGACTTTCCTAAAGCCAGAGAGGAAATGAGGAGACTGCGGATGAGCCCTATTTGGGGACGGCCAGGCTCCTTCCTCTTCAGCTGGTGAGGAGGCCACAACTCCAGAAAAGAATCCTCCCTCTTCCACTTCTGTTTTCAGGCCAGTTTGCATATCAGAAGTGACCAAATGTAGCAAAAGAAAGCCAAATTAAGCCTAAATTGGCTTTGATATCAATGATACACCTTTTGCAGTGAACTCACGTTACTGCTTTGCGGATTAAATATTTGAATGGAGAGGAACCGATTGGCAAGTGTCATGTGTTATTTGCAAGTGAATACCAGATCTTATACTGCACTGAGAAAACAAATAATCAGACCCCCAAATTCATGTACCTTTCCTTTAGCAAGAATCACACTGTGTTGTTACATCAGCAATTGAAATATGACAGAGTGCTTGTGTTTATACTCAGAGAAGTCATATACAGATTCCATCTGTTCAACATTTGGAGCAAATTTGCAGTGATTACTCAGGCTGAAAATTGCTTTGGAGTTTTGTCTGTTGTTGCTCGATTTGAAATAAATCAGGGATACGGTGCCTCACTTCTGAACATAGACACACATGTCAAAGTGACAGGACAGCAGATGAACTTTGGCTGTTCTGATTTGCAAGACATTCAGGTGCTGTTGACTCTCACACAGTGGTTTTCTCAAACACAGGCTTTTGGGAAATCCAGGATGAACTAAAGCTGCTGCTGAGGTGAGGAATTAATATCCTGGAGCTTTGCCTCTGCAAACTAAGAGTCATTCCCCCTTGGACAAAGTCCATCCCATGTCATGGGTTCTGGGACAGAGCCATCAATAGACGATGTCACATCCCAGAGCTGCAGCTGCACTGCTAAAAGCAGTTGCCCAGGAGTCTGATAGAGGTATCAGTGAAACTGTGGCACAGATGATTCCCAGCTGTTTGAAGTCATCAGGTCCAGACTTAGACCCAAGCTTTGAAGCAGCGGTCTCTTGCTGAACAGGACAGCCAAGACTCTGGATCTCAATAATCAAGAAGAATTAAGAAACTTTGGAGCTTCCTACAGCTTTGCTGATTGGGCTCTAAGTCAGAGCACTAGAAAGATGAATTTCAAACTCAATCCTTGATCTGACCAAAGAGGAAACCACAAAAGAGAAAAATTAATTTCAGTCATTCAAATGTAGTTGAATATGCTCAGCTGCAACTTCAGGGAGAAATCAGAGAAGAAGAATTTAGCTGATTGGATTTTGAACCAGAAACAACTCCCACTAAAGTGCCAGATGTTCAACAGTAGTCACAAATAATAAGGGTTAAGCCCTACATCATCATTATCCAATCCTTAAAAATCCGTGACTGATGGGAGGCTTTTTACATGAAGGTAGGCTGTTCTTCCAGTCCTGCCTAGCTTGTGAGATCAAGTGGAGTAAAGCAAAAGGACTGGCTACCCCACCTAACAAATTAGTAGGATGAGAGAGTGAAAGCATGTGCTGCTCAGAGAACCAGGCTAACTATGTGGGTGGCAAAGAGATGGGAAATGGGTTGGAGGGAGTCAGTATGCATTACCAGCCCCTGATCCTCTGAAAAACTTGTTGACAATGGTGCTGCAGCCAGGGAGCTTTGGAAGATGAACAGCTTGGCTGGTGGAAAAACCTGTTCTCTGGCCACCCACGCCATGGAAACCAGCAAGCAGTTGGCTTCAGAGGGATAAAAGGTTATTTCTACGGATGAAGCACACTCAACAATTAAGGGTAAAGTGGCAAAGTTAGGCATCGAGTGAGCCCTAGCTAACACCCGGTGACTGCAGCATGACTTGTGAGACACTGACACCATGACACCATCTGTTTATGATTTATGCTGAACAGACTGCATATAGAAACAGATGGGAGGTGTCAGCTCTGATCAGAATTGTTATGCTGGTGATTCCACAGCACATTATATAGCCGACAGCCTTACTTTCCCACATACTTCTATAAAGAGCAAAGTGTTTATATTCGTGTTAGTCAGGGAATCATTCCTGCTGAATCCCCCACTGGACAGAATCCTAAAATTATACAGCTGGGACTGATCTTTATTATTGTATTGGATGTGGTTTTGTCTTTTCAATATTCCTAAAATAAGGTCCCAAAGTATCTTTTTCGGGCTAGTTGTCAAGGTTAAGTCAGAAACTTGCTGAGACTACCTTCAGGTTTGTTATGAAGTGAATCTCAGGCCCTGCAACATGTTCTTTAGCACTGCCATCCCTGCTATTTCAAGTCTCAGCTTTAGAAGGTTTCCTTTATGACTTCATGTAGTTGTAGAAGTTGAATTTTCATGACGGTGGAAAAAGATGATAAATGTAATTCAGATTCAAAATAACAGAAATCTCCATTGGGAGGAGACTCCTGGGCTGTCTAATCTCTCCCTTGAAGGAGGATCGCTTCCAACACTGGGACAGGTCAACCACAGCTTTGTTGAGCTGGATCTTGAAAACCTCCAGATTAAAAGACTGTATAACCTCCCTGGGCAGCATGTTGAGAAGTCAAAATCCAGATATAAAAAACTAAACCCTGTATTCTCCAAGCCTGATGTATGATTTTTAACACAAAGGCATGGATACCTTCAAGATGATTTGTCTAATATAGATAATAGACCATAAGGCACATTTTATGCATTATCACTGTCTATGGACTTCCCTTCATTATTAGGAGATTCAAATCAATAAATATGAGATCAAAATAGCAAAAAAGAATACTACAGGTGAAGGCAACTGTTAAAAACTAAACTGATTCAAAACTTAAATTTTGTAGGAGTGAAGAGACTTTCTAATATTTCCAGTTAGCTAAACTGGAAAGATACGGTTATGAGAGACTTTCCATCAGTGCTCAGCAGATTTTTTTTACCTGATTATCCTGAGGTGTTCTCTAAGCAACAGTGCATTCACAACTAATTTCAAATAATAGCAATAGCAATAATATCAATATTAATATTAATAATGATAATAAACAACTACGCCCTGAAATGCCCAGGCCACAAAACTGCTGTAAGAAACCACACCAATAGGCAGTGTGGTGCCATGCATGGTCTGCCATTGCTTTCCCAGTTTCTGATCTGGGTACAAATGTCACTGAGTGATGTGGCACAGAACATAAGTCCCCATGTCCACTCACACACAAATCTGCGGTAGTCCCTACCACAATCAGAGGCACTCAATTTATGTAAAATGGGTGCAAGAGTGAGACCAGCCCTCTCATCTCACTTCCACTGATCACTGAGAAAGTAAAATGTCTATGTCTGTGGCTATCAACATCTTAAGCTCTATGCACCTTTTTTCCAGTCAGAATAAAACAGCTTTCACTGATTCCAAGGGACTTGAGCCGATTGACATCAGCAGGGTGCTGTTCACTATATTTTTAAGTATGAATGTATGTGCTAGACCCTCAAAGTACAGGTAAGTAAAATGACACAGATATGGATTGTGTAGCACAGAGAAATCTGGCCACCTTTCCCTGGAAGCAAGGGGATCCTACCACTGCTGCTCCAGGGCACAGGACCATGGGTGTTTAGCTGCAGGTCCCACTGCTACAGCAAAAGCAGGCATCTGACCTGCGGGCTAGCTGAGAATAAAAAGGCACCCAAGAATAAAAAGCAGCAGATGGCACAGCAAATCGTTATAGAAACAAACCAAAAAACTTTTTTACTTCTTCCTTAAACTAATTAGGTTTTCTGAAACTATAGCAAAATGGAGCATTGTACCACTCTGAGCTGCCACATCCTTCCTGGATATTGTGGCCTGGGGCAGTGCTGCAGTGGGACTCACCAGTGCAGTACACACCAGCCACTGCACTTCCAGGACACCAGCAGACACAGGGATTGTAATTACATAGATAAGAAAGAGCAGATTAAGAAGCAGCCACGTTTAGGCTGAATGAGTTTTTCACAATTTTCTTCAGGTCCTGGAGAAAAAAAGCACTGTAATTCCCACATATGTGGCTTCTCAGAGTCTGTCCTGCCTTACCTTCCTGGCATTATCAGAACTGATCCTGAAAATCACCTGCCAGATCAATCGCATTAACTTCCCAGGGCAAGATCCAATTTTGCTCAGTAAAGATGCAGAACCCAGCTGGCCTGAAGGCAGACAGGTACGATGGAAGCACAGGGTCTGGTGAGGAGGACACTCAGTAAACTCTCTACAAGATTCTGCTTCCTCATTAGTCAGCACAGTGAATGGCTTGCAGCTAGGGACAGGGCCATGGGAAGAAGCTACTGGCAGAGAAAGTTTCCCCATGTGTTTAGGGCAGAGGAGGGAGGCTGTGACCTTTGGAAAGATGCTCTCCCCCTATCCTGCTTCTGTGCTTGGTGCTGCTGCTAGATTGATTCCCCTCTGCTTAGCCACAAGACTCCTTGTGCTGGTGGGCTCGGAAGAGATGTTCAATGCTCTCACTGGACAGAGCTGGGGTGTGGGGTTATGGTAGCACACCCAGTTTGTGGTTCAGGGAGCAAAGCAAGCTGCCTTTTCTCCAGCAGCATCCAGTTCCCTCAGTGCAGCTTTATGGGGCCTGTATGCAGGCATACAGGTGCAGCACACTCCCTGGACACCTAGCACAAGGACAGCCAGCATCACACTGCAAGAACTTTTCCCAGCCTCATCCACACCTGTCAGCCACCTTGCAGGCAGGTTCACAGAACGGGAACCCGACTAGGAAGGATTTCAAACTTGGCCAAGTGTTCGAGTAGAGGGGAAATGCTTTAATTTCTTAACTTTCCCTTAAAATCATGTGCATGGTCTGTTCTGGGAACACCCACCCAGTGAAAATCCCTCTGGAGACTGCCTGCCAAAGCCTGTGAAAATCCCTTCTGGGAGCCGTGTCTGCTATTTCAGACACAGCCTGTTCATAGGAACATAAATCTGCTGTCCTCACTGATGAAGATTATTCAAGCTGGATTTAATGTGCCTGGGCACATCTTTCTTAACTTAGCTCAGATGACCACCTGCTACTTCACGTGCATTTGTTGCTCAGTACAGATCTCTAACAGAGTCCCCCCTGCTGCTCACAGCTGCCTTGGGCTGCACACTCACCTTTTCCCCACTACCTGGCACAGTCTAAGCATACCTGGTGCTAGGGAGGAAGTCACTGATCTGTGCTCTGCCCAAATATTTTTCCTTGGGATTCTCTTCTATAGCAGCATTTTGCCAACATGTCAAATCTGGAGAAGAGAACACCTGGTATTTAGGAAAGAAACAGTGTAGCACAACTCCCTAAAAACATAATAGAGGTGACACTTATGGAAACTTAACATCTGTAAAAAGTTCCCTATCTATGTAAATGTATCTATGTAAAAAATTCCCTATATGATTTATAAGAGAATGGGTTTCTTTGCTGAACCTCTGACTGGAAGACCATAAGGGAGATGTTCTACCACTAAAATTTCATTTGGGGGTCAAAACCACTGAAGGAGGATTCTGAATTCTATAGGTGATCTCTCTCCATTACAGTAATTCCTATAGTAAAGAAGGGAGGTGGGGAGAGCAGGAATAAACTACATATTTCAGCACTTCTGCTGGCAACTTGTTGAATTGTTTAAAATCAAAGGAATCCCCACATTTTTTTGGGATGTCGGAACATTGGCACACAGAGACCTTTGTAAGATTTGGCATAAGACAACACTGTTTTTACCCACGAGTAGTTCATACTGCCAGCCACTCCAAGCACACTTCCATCTCATATGCTGCTGGCACCCACTCCACCTGCTGGAAACAACCTCACGTCCCAGCTAGATTCACGTTCTCTGAATGCAATTGTTATATTTGAGAACTTGACTCTGCTAACATCCATGGTGATTTCTCAATACTAAAACCTTCAGAACCAACCAATGCTTGGTGTTTTCATATCTTTATCAATTAACTGATCAGAAGTTAATTCTCATTCTAATGCAAGGGTTTAACTCTGTCCACGTTCTCTATAATTCACTCCTTTATCCATGTATATCAGAAAATTAAAGGTAAGAAACAAAGTTTATCCTGTGCTTTAATTTTTTAGCTAATTTACATACAATCAATTCAAGCTGATTTAGTTTATCTAGTTTGATATAAAGTAGATGAAATAATCATAATGAAATATTATTTGTGGCTCTTAGCCAAGGCTCCTGAACACATTACAAGCATTAGGCATCAGACTTCATGTTCACAGATCCCTCCTCAGGGACGATCAGATATCCACCATCATCTTATGTACACACACTCAGAACAGAGAATTTCACATGGTTGGTCCAATTCTGAATCCACTATTTATAAGGCTCAGAACTTTGGGTTGAAACAAGCCTTCATAAGATTTTCACCTTCAATTTGAAATTCTGCCCAGTGGGGAAACCACCCTGTCAGTTGCTGTTGCACTCAGTTGTTAATTACCTTCACTGTTAACGCTTTGCTTCTTACCTCCAGTGTCATTTCATTTCCCAGAGATGATGGGCTTTTATCATCCCTTTGGCTGCCAAGCAAAGCACACTCAATTAGTGTAAGTGTCACAATGTGGATGTTTATCAGCTGAGTAAATTATTGCTTAGCCTTTCCTTTAAGCCTTTTTATTACTCTTGCATTCCTATTTTCCAATTGATAAAGAGGAAAGAGGAATATAGCTGATATCTACACAAGGCAATAAAGTCAAGCATACCTTGCAGGATCTTGATACTCAAACCTCTGCCCCTGATGCTTTCCTCTAACTGACATTTCTGCTTCTCTCCTAATACTATTTAACAGCAGCACAAGCTGGCATATGCTGGAAAATCCAAGCATACAGACTGCAAGGTGGTAGAACACATGCATTATAAAAACAGTAAAGAGCTAGAGACCTGTTCACTTAGATGAACTAATACAAATCCTGTGATTCAAAGTTTTATGAGTTTTACTGAATATTAAAATCAAGTCAAAATTAATTATTTGCAAAAAGGTTTGATTCATTTTATCTGGGAATCAGCAGTTACATCAGGATTTTTTTAAAATCACCTGTGTGCCAAATCCACAATTCTCTAGGTTTCCTACACATTTGTAAAATCAAACACATTCAATTCTTGGAAATATCTGGAAAATACCTAACTTTATTTTTTTGTTCGGAACTTTTAAAAATAATCTAAATGAACAGTCAATGTTCAGATATGCCCAGATATAAACGGTCCCAGGAAAGTTCATGTAATGCTCTGTTACTGAGTTCACGATACCGCTGGCATTTTTCCCAGTAAGTCAGTGGTTTTATTATCCTCATATACTTTTTTTGCAATAGGCAGATTAAACTCATACTTTCTGAAGATACATCGAAACACCTTCATTAGAATTCTGTATGATTCAAAGTTTTTCTCCTGAGTATATATCACTGGAGTAGCTATGATGGTCTAATAACGCCAGAGAGAAAATTTGTTGGCAAAACCAGAATCTGTTATTAGAAAAAATATTTGTATTTTCAAAACATAACACCTAATCTAATAAAAGAGTTGCTTTCTTTCTATCAAATTTCAAAAATATCTTGAGTCAATTTTGCATCATTCAAATATCACAGATTTTTTCTGCTGTAGCAAAACAAAAAGGTGGTTGCAAACATAGTCCTCACAACATTTTTACTTCTATTTACGCCAAAACTGCCTTCAAAATTATATGGAAGTTCCTCTAATCTTATACTTTTCTCAGTGTAATTTTTCCTAGAAGACAGAGGCTGTAAATTTGACTCAATACTAGGAATGATTATCTACAGTTGTAGTGCTCTTTCATCAACAGTCAAGATGTCATCCACTTACCATGTGAGTGGAACAACTAGCTTTTTTTTATTTAAAAAACCCAAAAAAAAACCAAAAACCAGAAATCTTCCAAGAAGAGCTTTAAAAAATACATTTCCTTTTGATTAGTCTGTCACTTCTGGAAAGGCATTTAATCATTATCAAAGTGTGTCAAGTGATAATCTCAGATGTGGCAGTCAAGCACAGGCACAACTTTGATGCAACACCTCATATGCACAGCAAAACATCTTTCTGGAGTTTTTTCCAGCAATTAAAATCTTCATCCTGTTGCAGGAGCTGAACTGCTGTGTAAGCTCAGAAGGACACAAAGACTCAGCTGAAAATGCATTTGAGATCTTCTGTGAGCTTCCTCAGGTTTTACATCAAGTCAGGACTGTCCAGCCCATGGTTTTGGTGAGAGCACTGTACCAACACTTGCCATAGCAGAGCCTCTATTGCTGCTTCTCTCTCAGAGCGGGCATGAAATAATGCTTCAGACTGACTGCTGGGACTCCTCCCATCTCTGGAGTCTTATCAATACTGAGAAAATGTTGACAATTTTATAATGAACCACTATCATTTGGGAAAAAGAGAGAAATTAAAAGCAAACATCTGGTAAATAGAATTAAACATACTCTCATCACACATTAGATGTGCTCAAATCACAGAGTATCTGCTGCAGGTCTGCTGCTCAGCACACATACATCTATGCCATGGATTACAAAACTTTTTTCTCCTTTTATACCAGCATTTATTCTGATGCAACTCTGATAACTGCTCCAAAATTACTTGCTTACTAGCCACTGCAATACTGTATCATGAGCATATAAAAATCCTAACATCCTGTGGCTCTGGATACCTTCATATTTTTTAACCTCAAAATCCCTCCCTTCCCTGAAGTGCTCACCTAGTGATGTTTACAACTCCAGCACCAACTCCTCCCCCTAAGTAGGCCAAGATCTTGAGCCTAATGAGCCATTGTTCGTGACAGTGGAAATTCTGTCATCTTATTCATACCACACCTACTAAAATCAATCTGCAACAATGTATGAGGACACAAGAATAGGCATTTGTTGAAAAGACTTTTACAGTATCTATTTTTGCACCTGACCATCACATCAAATTCTTTCGTATCAAAAAGATTAGTTTCTGTAGTCCTCTTCTAAGTTATGTTCTCAACATTATCTGCTAGTTACGTAGAAAAGGGCTATGTAATTTTTCAAACAGCTGGTTTTTACCAAGCAATATACTCAGTGAGTTTTAAGTTAGTTTATTTATGGAACTATTATGAAGTATCCACTCACTTCCTAAAGAAGTCCTTAAAAATCCCTTAAACAAACAACAAATAACAGAAAGCAGAAAATTTACATTTTTTTGCCTTCCTTTTATTCCAGAGGTAACCTACCTGATAATAAGCTTCCATTAAATGTTAATAAAACAAAGGTTACATAATTCACTATCCAGCAAGGACTAAGCAGGATAAATCCAGATACTAATGATGGTTTGTTTGGGATTAATGGTAAGCATTGGATTAGTTGAGAGCTTCTTGGTATCTGCATTTCCCAGCTCACAACAAAAACTCCAACAGCAAAAGGCTAGTGCCACCTTTGGATGAAAATTCGTATTAGATCCCTCAGTCAATCTGATTTTCTGTTCTGCTATTTGATTAGATACTTTGTCGAGCTTTCAGCAAGTTGAGTAAGATTTAATCAGAAAGTTGTTTTCTCCTTCTCTCTCACCTCCCTTTTTCCTTCTTTCTCCCACTCAACTTAAATTTTTAAGCAATAGAGAAAGAGTTCTTCCCTCTTCTCAGTGCTCCTATGATAGCTCTTTGGAGTTTATTCTTCAAAATGTATCAGAATGTCTATTAATTGTGATACTTGATTAAAGCCCATTTGTAAGATATTTCCACAAAAATGTTAAGCGTTTGAGGGAGAAGAAAAAAAAAAATCAGTGAAACTTTTAACTTAAGTTTAGGTAAAGGTTTACATAACTTTGATTCTTATTTTGGTACTTCACCCATTTCCAGACTTATCCTTATTTTACCTTGCTTCAGATAGCCAGAAATATCCTCATCAGTCATCAGACCTGCAGCACCTCATTCATCTAACTAAGAAAGGGCTGCTTCATTTTGAAAGGCTGTATCCAAATGTGTTATACAGGCTCTGGCTGAAATGGAGTTCACTTTCTTCACAAGGGGCCATGCCCTGCTGTGTTCTGAGCTTGTGACTAGAACGGTGTTGCTTAACACCCCAGTGGTTTTGGCTACGGCTGAACAGTGCTTGCACAACATCAAAGCTTTCTTGTTAGTCACTCTGGGGGTGGGCAAGGATTTGGGAGGTAACAGAGGTGGGACAGCTGACACAGACAGGCCAAAGGGATATTCCATACTGTGTATCTTCATGAACAGAGATTAAAATCTTGGGGTAGGGCATGGAACATCTTCCAGCACAGCCATTGCTCAGAGTCTGGCAGGACATCGGTCTGATCATGAAAGATGGCGAGTGCAGCACTTTCCCTCTACCCTCCTTCCTTCACTTTTGAACTGTCTTTACCTTGACCCAGACATTTTCTTGCTTTTGTTCTTCCTGTTGTATCCCCACCCCACCGCAGGAGGCGTGAGCAAGCAGCTGTGTGGGTGCTTAACTGCTGGGTCAACCCAGCACACCAGGGTTTGCAAAACTTGTGTCTCCGCAATAGGCACATGGCAGCATCCAGCATCTTATTCCTTAAGGCAACATAGTACAGCATTACTGACAATCAAATCTACAGTCGTGGTTGCTAGTAACAAAAAGTGCAGACTGTAAGCAAAAATCCCAGAGAGGCAAATGATACCATTTGCTAATTGGCTTTCCATCTCTGAGTGGGTTTTATAATTACATGTGAGCTTTATTTGATTTCAAGGGCTCTGCATTTATTTCTAACAGTACTACTTTCCAGTTCTTATTGGATGATCCCCTGGAGACCTTGTACTAGGGAAAAAATGTGATCAGCCAAAAACTTTACTTCCTGTGTTCAGCCGTACTTCTACAGCAACATGAAACAGATGCCATTTAACCTACCACACACACAGGCAAGTGACAACTTGAGAAAGACTGTCTGGAGTGAGTCAAATCAAAAGAAGGGACTTTTCTTGATGATTTCCCAGTGCAACCAATTAAGTCCACTCCCTGCACACTATGTGGCCTTGTTTTTAAATTTTTTATGATTTCTTTTCCTTAACAATTCCCTTTATCCCCTTAGGGATGAAAGGACAAGTGTTTGCTTTCAACTGAGGAAATGCTCTGACATCAATGCCCCTCTACGGCCATTCTATTTCTAAAGCTTCTGATTGCAAAGCTGAGCAAAGTCTGGCCAGCTGACTTCTTTTGCTCTCTGCAAGTACCTCCTACACTTGAGGAGAAAATTCAGGATCATCTGAAAAAAAGTTACACACACAACACATCAAGACATAACTGCAGTGATACCACTATTACCATGTGAGTCATTTACTGGAGGAAAGGCTCATGTTTCCAGTTTTTTCATACACCTCTACCACTAATGCCTGAGTGCTTGTACCTCACAACTTGAGTCAAGGTCAGGTGAATATAAGAATGGTGTAAGTCAGAAGATTGCTGAACTCCTGATATGCTGGGAAGATTTAAAGAGTACCTAAAATCATATCTTGTATAACAGCATTTCTTATTCATGTTTTATTTAAGTGAAAGTCAGTCAGTGAAGTAAAGTGCACATACAACTCTTCCTTTCTACCATTTTTATCCAAATGAATTTAGCATATATCCTAAAGGGAACTCTGGAGCTGCCAGCATGTGTCTGTGTACATTTAATACAATGAAAGTAAATCAAAGTAAATAAAACCTATCAAAACGAAGAGTAAATGCTGCTCTTTTCTCAGTTCAATCCATGTTTCTTGGCCCATCTGGCACTTAAAGCCACCTTTATGCTTCCAGAAACCCAAACCTATGAACAAGATTATATCCCAAGACAAAAATGCACATCTCCAGAGTGTGAGAGCTAGATTAAACCATTCGACAGGTATTTCATCCCTGTCCTGCCAACATGAAATGCAGCAGCAAGCAGGCCCTTTCTGCCAATATAACCCATTTATCCTATCACTAACCCACCACATATCTGCAGTCCCTGTCGAGGTTGCCTACATTGGGGCTGACATTCACTCAGACCTTGATTATACCCAGCTTTAACACAATGGTGGGACACACCCAGTGAGTGAGAGCTAACCACTTTAGTATTCACAGTGTGTGGACCATCACTAGGTTTTACTTTTATGACTGCAGCCAACTAGTTTTAAAAGTAGTTACCTGGTACCCAAGTCAGGATTTTAATACAGAACATAAATCCAGCAGGTGCTGGAAAAATGCACCCAAAAAGCTGGATGAATATTTGGCCAGAGGATCCAACTTCCCAGGCTGGCTAGTTTAAAACATCAGCTGCAGCAAGACAAAAACAATTTGCAGATTCTCATTAAGTAATTCATCAGAGTATGTAGCTCACAACTAGTAAGCAACACTCTGCTAGACTTAGCATACCTCAAGGCTAAGCACACATGATTCCAAAACAGTGAGCTTGTGACCATATGAGGGTTATCTAAATTTCTGTACCACCTTGCCCACAAAGGCTGGCTCCATCCCCCCTAGCCAAGATTCTAACATTGGCAGAAGCCAGTAGGCTGACGGTGAGTCTTGCCCCTCTTTTATTTCCCTGACCAGGTGGGAGCCTTCCCTTTCTTCAGCAAGCAGCAAGAACTGATGTGACTGCTCTGATCTGAGAAAAGGTAAAGAAGGAATTCTGTTCAGACCAGGGGTGTGGGGGGACACTCACAGCCAGCACCATCTCCACTTGCAGTCTCCCCGGGGCAGACTCTGGCTTTCCAGCAGCCAGATTAATACCTCCTAACCCATATTAAACTACACATTCCCTCATCCACTACCCCAGGAAACTATGAGGCCCTTGTCCAACACATTTAAAAGTGGCACAGCTGCAAAGGGTACAATGATACCAAACAGAAACATCAGGATTGTAGATAAATGTATTCCAAAGTTTAGTAACACAGTAGGCAGTACAACTCTAAATAATCAGCTAAGGCACACTGTAATAAAAAGTTAGGGACACAGAAATGCAAGTTGACTCCTTATGTGTGAGGCTGTAAATACCACCTGAAAAAAAAAAGACCTTTCTCTTGCAACCATCAGAAATCCCATGTTGCCCAAAACTTCAGCGCTAACCCCCGACTTCCAGCACTTTGTTGTAACAGCTTACCCAGCCAGGCCGTCCCCATGTGCCTCCTCCAGAGCAGACAGGGCCTCGCAGTGCTTAGCTCAACAAGAGCCACCAGAAAGTCACGACTGACACCATAATGATGTTTGTTCCACATATGGCTGCAGCTCACACTTCATTAGTGCCTGCTCCTAAACGACAAGTTTATCTGCTGCTCTGACGCTAGCTGGCTCACGCCTGCCTAACCATATTGCAGGCAACACGACTAACCCAACAGCACTTTGGTTCCAAGAAATTCCATGTGCCATGTAATTTACTTATCTGGTGAAAAATCATATGCTGGCGAAACCCTTTCAAAGGCATTCACAGCAAATGGGCTGTCTCATGAGGTCTGCAATATTGCTAACCACTAGTGGCTGACACCACTGGATGCCGACACAAGCCGGGAAGTCGCCCTCCCACCTGCCAGTCAGTGAGCCCAAAGGGACACTCTCAGTCCCAGGCAGTCACAGGCCCCTCACAGGCAGAACACCCTGGGGAACTTGGGTATTTTTTTCCTACTGTAATTTATTGACAGTTAACGCCAACTTCCGATTGCTCATCTGAGTGCTGGGGGGTGGGTGGGAAAGTATAAACACCTCCATGAACAGCTCTCCTCCCCCTTTCTAATCTCAGCTTCTCACGGGCCACAGAGCAGTTCCAGGCAGCCCGTGCCACTGCCCTGCCGAGCCAGGGCGTGAGGGAGGGGCTTGGGGTTGCACGGTAACAGTCCCACCTGCTGCTCTTTCCTTCTTACTGTTTTTTCATTGCCTCTCCACGTCTTTATGTTTCCAGCTCAGCGTGCCCACAGTCACTGCTCCTCAGGCGGGTCCTCACCCTGGTGTGAGGTGCCCACAGCCACCGTCCCCCAAAGCATCCCTCCTTTGGTGTGGGTCACTTTCCAAGAGCA
The DNA here is from genome assembly GCA_026261815.1 of Monarcha castaneiventris obscurior. Lineage (NCBI taxonomy): Eukaryota > Metazoa > Chordata > Aves > Passeriformes > Monarchidae > Monarcha > Monarcha castaneiventris. The sequence continues at coordinate 16,151,993 of JAMPIT010000894.1, forward strand.
GCCGCCCTCACAGCATGGTGCCTCTGGCCCCTGGCAGCTGCCATTCCTGCTCACAGGCATCAGTGCTGACGGCCACGGGCTGCCCTCGCCACGGGCTGCCCGCTCCAGTCGGCAGCACCAGAGGGCCGGCGATGGCCACCTGCCAGGCAGGGCAGCCCGCAGCCCCCACACAGCACACGGCCACGCAGCGCCCAGCTGCTCTGCATCACACGGCTCCAAAGTTAGGGACAAACTATTAAGGGGAAAAAAAAAAAAAAAAAAAGCAATCTCAGTCTTGTTCTTACACCACTAGATAAGTCAAAATATTGAAATAATATTAAAGTAGAACAGCACTAATACTTCAGCAGTCTTTAACATGAAATTGTGGAAAATCCTCTCATGATTTACTTTGGATTTATCTGTTCTAGATTTGGGGTATTTTCTCCCCCTGCAGATTTCCATTTGTTTTAACACATATACCAAAACTGGGCTGCTATTGCTATGCAAATTGTTTCATTCAGATTTCTTTTTATAGTAGCTTTTGTTTCAAAGGCTTGCATAACTTGCTAAGGAACTCATGCTTTAAAAATATACATACTGAAAACAAATTAACATTTTCTGCAGGAGGTTTCAAATAACTGTACAAAGGGGAGCTAAAAGGGAAAAAATCAATTATCCTTTTAAGTGGGGTATCAGAAGTGAGACTTTTTAAGTTACTTGAAGGATATAATGGTTGAGTTTGTTCAGACACAGAATGCAATTTCAAACACAATGCAATTTCAGAAGCAAAGTTTCCTTGGTTCCAATAATGTATTTTCCTGAAAAGAGCCTTTGGACTAGACACACACAAACATCCCACTTTTCCAAAGAAGCTTCCAGAGTGAACTGCATCATTAGTGTCCTTTGGCCTTCAAAGCTCCAGCCTCAGACCACCCTGAGACGTTAACAAGTGCCCTGCGGCCACAAGTGCAGACTGAGTTTTGATAGTGCTGTGTGCTCTAGAGCACAGAAGCTGGAACTGGGCAGGTGAACGTGGCAGGTGAGACATCACACAAACACACAGCAAAGACACATGAGTTGGGTCTGTAGGACAACGGATTGGTCTTCACTAATATTAGCCATACCAGTTTTGATTTCTGGCCAACTTGTATCACAAACTCTGCCTTTTCTTCTTTTTTGGTTGGGGTTTTTTTTTTTTTTTTTTGTGTGTAATCGAAATGGCTTGCACTTGCATTTATATTGGGAGCTCTTTTCAAGCACATGACAGGCACAGAGGAGGTGTTTGCACTGAAATTCTTTGCTTATTTTCATCTGACCATTGCATTGTACTTTTCATCTCTGAACTGCAATGCATTCTATCATGTTCTTTTAATGATGTAGTTAGTAGTAACTAGCCAAGAGGATTCTGCAATTAGTTATTTCTACAGTTTCTGGATATGATGAAAAGCACTCAAAAATATCTAGAACTTCCTTGATATTTTACCATTCAAGACAGCATTATTATCTTCAGGAATGCAATATTCTGAAAAGACAGTTCTCCCCATCAAATTTCACCAAAAGTCATGGAAAATTAGACATGTATTTTTATTCCTAGAAGAATAGAACCAAGGAAAAAACTTCATGCCTCAAGCAGTGACTGACAATCTTTGAAACTTCCACGCATTTTGTGACTGTATTATTGAGATGTTTATTCCATGAATTGCACAAGTTTAATCAGACAGTAAATTTAAAGAACAAACAGCAATGCAAGGGCAGACAATTTCTATTAGGCTAATATCCCATTTCTTGACTGAAGCATTGAAATCAAGGACAGCCTTGCCTCATACAGGCATCCCCAAAGAACAGCAACTCCTCTCTCAATAAATAGTCAATACACCACAAGTGTTACAAGATAACCCCCAAGCTTTCTGAGCTACTGAGACTCTACATCCTAATTTTGGCTTCATTTCAGAACTGCCACTGGCACAAGCTGAAAAGACTAGAGAAGCAGAAACAACAAAGCATTGAGTTGACTAAAAGAGTTCGCAGAAAAAAAAAAAAAAAGCAGAGCTTCTGAGTGTCCCAAGAAAACCAAGGGGTCTGAATGAACCAGAATGTATGGAACTGTAAACTGGAGTAAGAAATTCAAGGATGCTGCTTTAATGTACTCTTCTCTCGAGCTTAGTCTCCCTAACTAAAAAAAAAAAAAAAAAAAAAAAGGCATTTGAGACAACCACCCATTCACTATCCATGAATAAACAGAGACTTCTAAGGGGAAGAAATGCACAGAGAGTCGCAGAGACATGGTGCAGAAACCCAGATGATACCAAGGGAAAATCTCAACTTCTCATGTTCTGGATCACATCCTCCACCTTCCATAGGCAGCAAAGGAGCACTGGGCTTCTCTTCACCTACACAATACACCTGGCATTAGTAACCTGGCTTTTCTATACACACATCATAGCAGATGACAGAGTAGAAGACTTCTACCCATCTAACTAAGAGAAAAAAGCCCAGAGGAGGTAGTTATACTAAAGCAGAGTATTATAAACATACATCACAAACAGGTTGAAGCTGACAATCCAGAAAGTAATTTTTAAGTATATGCCACAGGAGTATAATTAGACAGCCAAGCAAGAATCTGCCTGTATTCACCCCTTCCATCTTTCCCCCTCATCTTCCCTGAAGCATACCATTTATCAGCATACAGAGATGCCTAATCAGACTAGATATTAGAGGTGTCTTGCTACTAAATTTCAGCTGCTTGCATAGTGACACAAGCTACTTACCAACGCCAGGGCTAAAAATTTGATAGACAATCAAAAAAAGAAACCTTGGAGTCAAAACCAAGCAGCTGACGACAATTTCCTAAATAATGTAAATAATGCAAATAATGCTATATTTCAGTAGTTCTCTTCAGTCACTCAAAAGAAGCCAAAACTCTGTGCAATAAACAGTGTGTGGCACTATTGGGAGAGAGATTTTACACTTGTACATACATCAGTAGGCAGCAGACTTTCAAAATGCAGTACCTTATTCAGAGATTTCCCTGCATCTGCCCTCTTAGAGCCACAATACACAGAAGATGTGGCAGAGCACTTGCAATCAGAAATCAAGGCTTTCAGAAGTATACACTTAGGAAATTAGCAGTGTTTTAAACACTATTTCAGAAAGCTCACAGAATTTTAAAAAAAGCAGTATCATAATGAAAAGTCATTTAACACTAGGAAGATTTTTCAGTATTGAGCAGCCCAACTATAAAAATTCTCTCTAGTTCTGGATTTCATAGAATTACATTGCATACAATTAAACTATGTATTTCACTAATAATTAAGTGAAAGAATGGTATAATCAATATAATAAAATAAAAAGCAGAAGTAAATATCAGTTAGTCCAACAAGTTACACAAAGCTGTGTATTCAAAATGACACAGACCAACACTTTGACCAGTGACAGTGGAGCACTGCATTTACTAGAACTTTATGAATAGACAAGAAATAAAGAGTCTTGTAACTTCTTGTTGTTCATGTCAACCCAGTATCAGTTGATAAGGCAGAAGTTTCCAAGAATAGCCATGATTTGCCTTTAGTGCTCCTCTCTGTATCATCGATACCAAGCCTCATTTTTGCTTCTCTCACCATGAGACCATACAATATTTCCATTTGCAACCTGGTGCCCCTAACCCTGCCCTTAGCCATAACCTGAACTATGAATCAAATAAATCACCCAGCACAGAACACTTCATAAGCAACTTGCAGCCATCAAACCCAGACCTGCAGACTCTGCTGTGTGATCAATGAATTTAATTCTTTATGATGCTGTTCATAATCCTAACTAAATCTCATCCTGGAAAAAAACATACACCATTATCTTCTGAAATGACAGGCTTGCAGAAGCTGAAAAATTAACCACTAAAATTTCCAATGCTTACACTCATGCTTAATTCTATGGGGAATAATTGACAAGACATCAATAACTCTCTCAAGCAAAGCAGAACACCATCTCCCGAGAAAAGTCATCACAGTTTTGGTTATTTCTCCTTCCTTCCATGTTGCTTAAAGCTCTTTCTTTACTCCATCCATACTGTATTTCCAAACCAAGAATACCAAGGCAGATATCCTTTCCCAGTCTCAAAGAAATGCTCAACTTCAAAGAAAACACTGCCCCCTGACTAGATGAGTTATTTTAGAACCACTTCAGCATTGTTAGAGCCTACATTCTGACAAGCAAAGGAAAATTCCATTCACAGATCAAAAAATAACTATAACATTTGGAAGCCAATGTAGGAGTAAAATTACCAGAAGCACTCAAGTACTGTACTCTTAGGTATGTAACTGTTGACTTGTAGATATGGCTCACACAATGCAGTCTCTAGCTGCTTCTGAGATCATGCACACATGCATTAGAAATACAATCTTCAATTTTGTGTCTTAAAAAAACGTAATGTAAATTACCCATTTCCATACATGAGTTTAAAGGCACTCATTTTTGTATGTAAATAGCAGGAAGGCTACTACTCATGTTCAAAATGTTCAGTCTTTCCAACGGGGTCCCTGAACACAGAGCTATGATTTCCTTCACTGCATATTCTCATACCACCAACACCAGCAGTCTTTTTTTTTTTAAGCTGGCTTTTTGCATTGAGCTGTCATCTATGACATAAAACTTGTGTGCATGTGAAATTAAGACCACACATTGTAATTGGCATAAGGCAGTGCACAATATTGCAAGAAATAAAATCAGTAATACGTGATGGCACAACTTTGTTGCTTTTTCATAATAATTGGGTTCTTCAAACAGTTAGACCAGACTACACAGAATGGACAATTAAGTGTGGTTTTGCAGGATGAGACTGTCATCCAGGCATTTTACAGCTATTCAGCTTGGAAGGTACCGGGCTACATACATGATATCTAACTTTTTCCAGTTTAACATTTCTTTTTCTTCTTCTTTTTGTCCCTCCATACAAGGACCAGAAAAATTTCACATGAGGAAAAATATTAACAGTCCTGTCCTTCCAACCAATGGAGCAGTAACCTACGGGCTACTCAAATCACTTTTTAAAAATTGAAGAATTAAAAAAAAACAATGCCCAGAAGTAAATAAAATCATATTTCACACAACAACAAAAATAGTATTTTGACACTCCTGGAAGAGAAATCAGAACTATGAAAAGGCATTACTGAACTTCTACAATAAACACAATGTTAACTATTCAAGTCATTAGCACACAGAAACACAAAAGTTGTGCTGAAAAACTGTTACCATCGACTCCAAAAGGAAGCACATTAGGATCATGGTTTGCAATATCAGAGTGTTTTTGGACTGCAACAGAAACTAAATTTAGACCCAGTTACATAAAAAATACTAATAGCCTTAACACTTTTAATCAGCATAAGAGGTTTAGAGATACACAAATGATTTAAAGTCTGTTGACTAGTTTTATACTGCTTTTGCAATATTGTGCATTAGTAAAGTCAGGGAGATTATGAAAGAAATACTAAAGCACAATAAAATTACATAAAACATAAAAAGCACGCTATACAGAGCGACTCCAAACATTGATGCTAAGAGAAATTTTACCAGAATATGTGAAAAACATAACTTCTCTGTAGATTCTTGCAGCATGGAGGTTAATCTAACCAGGTAATGCAAACCAAGTACCTGGTAGGTTCAGAAAATAGGTTGGACTCTTTATAAACGCAGTATTAACTTGTGTGATCCTACAAGGGGCAAAGAATAAAATACTTACTTATCTTCATACTGTTGCAAACTGCTGATCCATGCCTAGCACAACAGCACAAAGCAATCTGGCAGCCTTTCAAATGCCAAGTCTGGCATGGTGACGGGCAATATGCTCCGCCAGCTGTGCAACTCCTTCAGGAGCTGCAAAACAGCAGAAAAAGTAATTCCCTGATGATTTTTCAGAGCAGTTCATTACTATGTCTTCCAGAGCACCTGCTAATAATTTATGAAGCATTGATTACATCGTGCTCAGGGGTTTTTGCTCCATGAAAGTTAAACAAGTTCTCTGAAAACAACCAAAGATATAATAATAGTGTCCTAACATAAATAATTACTTGGATACGCTATACCTGTTGCCCCAGACACATGGTAAAATTACAAAATGTTATCACACCCAATCTCACACTTTTTGATATGTAATCCACACCATGAAGACATTTTCAGGTTCACATCACGAAGCATATGCAACAGCCTAGTTAGGTAAATGTGGGTAACCTTTTTTTTTTCCCCTGACCATTTTTTCTTTATTTGACCAGTTCCTTGCAGTGGCATCAGAAAACATTCCTTAGAAGCCTGTTATTATCACTGTGTCCTGGGCAGATATAGAAATTAAATGGCTGACAGTCCTACTAAGTTTTAGTGATGATTAAGTTCTAACTACATCACATTTTTTCCTTTCAAGGATATTTCAAAATCCTCTTGTACAATTTTAGTACAAAATTTGAGTGTTACTGCTGATAACGACATATTACCTACCTGCTTCAGAATTATCGCTAAGAAACTTTGGTAATAACAGCTGAGATGAGCACACTATAAAACTTATACAGATGGACTTTTTTGATTAAACATCCACACTTTGAAACAACTACTGTAAAATAAGGTATACTGGAAAATAAGGTATGATACCTATGTGGTCAGTCACATTTTTGCTCTTTCTACAAAAATATAAACAGCTGGAGAGGAAGCAGGTCTCTGGATTAGATTAACTGCAAGGGTTTTACATAAAACTGCAACCTTAAACCCCAGTAAAAGGTTATCTTTCAACCTCTAAACTATTAATAATTTTTTTTCTTTGCTAGAATTCAGTGATCTAAACTGCCTCACTCCAAATTAGAGTTCTTGTTCTGATTTACAGAGCTGGAAAGCAGTTGAGTAAATGACTGTGTATCACAACATAGTTCAGAACTGGTGAGACAGCTAAACGAGACTTCTTGCAGACAAGGTAACTGAGTTAAGTGACAGCTTAGAGAAGGTATCACTGAAACCACCACTTGGGAATCGATCACTCCAAGAGCTGTTGCTTAACAACTGTGTTGTTAAGAGTTCGTTCTTCACACCTGTATCTTCTTATAAGCTAATTAGCACAAACAAAGGAAAAAAATTGTTACATCTAAAAATAAAACCTTCAACATTTTGAAGATGGAATTTTTATTTACTTGCAAAAGTTCTGACATTGTTATTGACAATAAATGTTATACTTTATTTTCTACATCTTAAATACCAGCAAGGGCATAGTAGTCACTACTACTCAACATGATGAATTCTCTCCATTGGTTTCCCATGTAATTTTCCAGAGTCAGTTTTACAAAAACTAGTATCAACCTTGGGCCAAGTTCAACAGAAAGCTTGTGGTTTGGGTTGTATTATTTTTTAACTAAAGTGACCACCATTGCAAACTTCTTTAGAATCATTTGTCAAAAGTAGCTTTTAGAGAAGTTTTTATCACTTCCAAAAAGCTGCACTGAAAATGAAAAATATTTAAGAAAAGCCTACACAACTGAAATAATGTATTTTCTCATTATCAAAATTGGTGACTGCCAGATTGCAGTTACAAACTACACTTTTTGGCAGATGTTTAGCTCGTTATCATTCAGCTGTTGAATCACAGATCCAGCGTGCATCACCTAAGAGGATTATGCAACAATAGGCAGGTTTTTACTGCTTAAAGCTCATACAGCAAACTTGCTTCTTCTAACCTTTAGAGTTTGTATGGATCCTTCTCTTCCAGGAAAACAGTTACAGGGCTTACTGGAAGTTCTACTAAATAATGCAGGAGTGAGGTTGTTTTTTGGATTTTTTACTTTTTATCACAGTGGTAATACATAAAATATCAAAGATAGTAAAATTTGAAGTTCACTGCACAAAGCAATCTTGTTTTCTCACGTACTTGTAACTATATTCCTCTTCTACCACTGTGAGGAAGTGTTATTGAGCTGAAAGGAAGGATCAGTTCCCTTACCACGGAACTGCAACCGCTCCTCAGAATTCCTCTGCCAGAAAACTCTAAGACATCCTTTACAACACAGAATTAAGAATTTTATTAATGTAATTAATGTAGTTGATCTGAAACAACATGCTCTTTCATCCCTTGGTTAATACTGGTCAAGCAGTGTGATGTACATTTACAGTTCACAACATATACTGCTTATCATGCCATTTTAGATCATCCAAACCATTCACTGAAATATCTGTCCTTCCAGTACCCTTCATGGAAATGAGTTTCTACAAGAACTTGTGTTGTTATAATGGAAGCTTTCAACTTCACTAGAAATAAAAAAAGTACTCATACAAAGATGATTACTGCTCACTTCAACTTTGGCTAACCACCCTGGTCTGTACTTTTGAAGGAAACAAGCCATGCAACGAGACTCCCAAAATAAATGCTGGTGATGCAGGATGGACATGATCTGGCAATGTGCTCTTGCAACGCAGAGAGCCCGTTGTATCCTGGACTGCATACAAAGCAGCGTGGGCAGCAGAGTCGGGGAGGAGATTCTGCCCTCTACTCCACTCTGGTGAGACCTCACCTGAAACACTGCATCCAGCTCTAGGGTCCCCAGCACAGGAAGGACATGGACCTAGTGGAGCAACTGCAGAGGAGGGCCACAAAGATGATCAGGGGGCTGGAGCACCTCTCCCATGAAGGCAGGCTGAGAGAGCTGGGGTGGTCTAGACTGGAAAAGAGAAACCTCTGGGGAAACCTTGGAGCACCATCCAGTACTTAAAGGGGTCCTACAGGAGAGCTGGAGAGAGACTTTTAACAAGGGCATGAAATGAAAGGACAAGGGGGAATGTCTTTAAACTGAAAGAAAGTAGGTTTAGATTAGGTACTAGGAAGAAATTCTTCCCTATGAGTGGGGTGACGTACTGGCACAGGCTGCCCAGAGAAGTTGCGGATAGCTCATCCCTGGAAGTGTTCAAGGCCAGGCTGGATGGGGCTTTGAGCAACCTGGTCTAGTGGAAGGTGTACATGCCCGTGGCAGGGTGCTGAAACAAGATGATCTTTAAGGCCTCTTCCAAAGAAACCATTCTATGAATCTATGAAATTTTGATCTTTGTATTATATCTCTTATCCAATCAAAGTCTCAAGATAAGGTAACACTCAATACTGTTTAAAATATTTTTAAAAATTAACATCAACAGGCAATTTTATAGATTCTTTTGATCTAGTTTCATTATGCCAGTTTGAACCACCATGGGTTTCTTACACAGTTTTCAGACCAAGAGCTAAAATTCTGTTTACTAGATACATTTCTTTATCAGATTTGACTGTGAGATCATCTTCCCCAGCACTTCCTTTTCAAAACTATGAAAACATCTCTAAAAACCATGAAACAGAATATCATGCAACATTCAGATCCTTACAGTAAGATTACTTTTGACAAAGACTCAAAAAATTTCAGTCGTTTTCGTGGTTTAGGAATGGTATTCTCCCATTTAGTGTTTCCACCAAAACACTCCAAACCATGTGCCACTTGTTTGCTCCTCCCTTCCCCTCTCCCTCCCCTGTTGGGGTTGAAGTGAAGAATTGGAGTCACAAAATGTGAAGATCATGGGTTAAGATAAGAACAATTTACCAGAAACAGCAATGAAACAAGAAAATGAACAGTAACAGCAACAAGATTAATAACAAAAGTGTACAAGGGAAGCGAGCAATTCCCATGCGAATGCTCCCCCCTACAGCAAAGGGAGCCCAACAATACCCAACCAGGAAAGGACCCCTTCCCCATTCTTGGAAAATGACCTGAGGTGGCATAGAATAACCTCTGGGTCCTGGCCATACCCCTCCTGGCTGCTGCAAAAATTTAACCCTGTCCGGGCCAGAACCAGGTTTAAGTGTTTACCCCAGGCAATACACTCCCCACTCCTACCTGCAGTATTAATATATGTCATGCCTTACCAAAGAAATCTTGATTCTGCACAAAACAAGTGGTTTAGGGTACAACCATCTATAACAATTATTTAGATTGGAGGGTAGGGAGGGAGGGTGTCTCTGCTTGTTAATTCCTAATGAATAGCATTTGACCCCAATTAAAAGCTAGCACAGATATGGGGAAATCCCTACATTTCCAAGCAAGTTGTAGCAGCAAGTAGATCTCAAATGCTGTCACAAGACTGTTACTCTGACAGAATGCTGGGCATCCTACATTTCCATTAACAGCTTACTTTAAGAAGTGGATCCAGTTAAGTCTAAATATTGTTGAAGGATGGATTCATCTTCACTACACCTTCACTTCATATTGTCAAAGTAAAATGATTAAAAATGAAACTGTCACAAACAATGTTATTTAACTCAGTGTTATAAGTTAACCTATGTTTTGATAATGGGAACAGCATAAAAATTAATCCTAGAATTACTTTTTTTATCATTAGAATTCTGCTTCTGCATTCCCTTAACCTTTTAAAACACGTCTTCGCATTCTACGACATGGTACAGGAAGAAGAGACTATAAAAGCTAGGATTTACCCACAAGTACTACAGACTCTGGGGATGGAAGAAGGCAAGTTTCCACCTTTCCTGTCTCCACATACCCTTGGCTCTTCTTATCTGAGCAATCTGAACTATCCAAGAGCCTTGGAAGGAAATATTTTTAACTGGTGAACACCAAAACTAGGTTTGAAGTTAATGTTCTTACCCTCAAGGGAAATAGATTAGCAATAAGAAATGGTACTCCTTGTCACATTTTTACTCCTAATGAAGAAAATGTAGAAGTCAGAAAATACAACTTACAGATCATGGCAGCACTGACATTTTGTGAAGGTAACCGGAAATTAATCTTTTAGTTCAAATACAAACAAGAACCTGACTAGTAACTCTGAAAATTATACAGAGAAGTTCACTTACTGTCTAAAGCAAATCATATTAAAGAACACATCAGGGAACTGACAACAGAACAGGCAAAATTAATGGGCATTGGCTTCAGCTGCACACTGCTTACAAGTACTGCACGCACAGCCGAGGAGCACACCTGCCCCACAGCACCAGTACAGCCTGTGATACATTTTCTACAGATGTCCACAACTCCAGTCCCAGCACTCACCTGAGTACTGTCACCTTGTGTGTCAGCTTTCTAGGTCTGATTTCACACTTCAGCCACCCTTATGCTAAATAGACTAAAATAAGCAGTTAGCTGTTTTGCTTATATTTGAGCCTCTTCCTCAGTGATGGCACTAATTTGGGGTTCTCTGTCGGCACACACTAGAATTTAGTGACTGATAGCACTAAAATGTTGTTGATCTTAGCTGGGTTTGTATCAGTAGGTTGGAAAAACAAACAAAACTGATAGAAAGGTTTATCATCACACTATGTTGTCTTTATCTTTTTCTTAAAAACAGCACTATTTTTGACTTCCTAAGGGGTTTTTTCTTTATTAGCATACTCCATGCAGGTGTATGTAATCCCATCCTAAACCCTCAAGGTAAAAGTCCTAAGGCCAATATGATTATGTACAAAGTAACTCACTTTATAAAAGTTCACTAGTATCAGCGACAATAGTAATACAATAGTATTCAGCAACAAGTGTTCAGCATCATGTAGATTTACATAGCATTGCTACAAAAACAGAGCATTTCTATGAAGTTCTGGTTGCCAGTATAAGGGAAATACACATTTTTCTAGACTGTTAAGAAAAAACCCCAGAACACCGAGCCATCTAATTATCCTTAGCTTTTCTTTGTGTAAGAAAATACATTCTCACTCAGCATTACACTTTCAAGTTTTTTACAGTTCTAGTATATAGTTCTACCAGATGTTTAACAGAGTCTTCACTTTTAAGTTACTATTTTAAACAGAATAGTCTGTAGATCAGATAGAAAATTTTTGTTGAGAATGAATGGCAAAGTAAATTAGCTTTCCACTGATAGCCCACAGGGCTATTTTCTGCCACTTTTTCACAAGGTTTTATTTAAGCATACACACAAAGAGTATATATTACATAGCTGTTTTATGTAAAAAAGCAAACAACCCTCCACTGCCAAAGCTGGTGTTTCACACATGGACAGGGAAGAAAAGGATTAAACAAACTCAAGAGACCATTTGTTTTCATAAGTTAATTTCTGAGAAATTAATGAACTCAAAACTGTGCTTACCCTCACCTGAAAAGTAAGGTCAATTGCTAGCATCAGCAGCTACAATAAGTCTCACTGTCAAGTAGAACAGAACATGGCACAAAATCATTAATCACGTGAATGCAGATTTCAAGAGAAAAGATCTTCTTGAACTTGGGTCATGGGACTCTGAACAAACAGCAGTGCATGGATAAAGGCTTTAGACTTTGGAAAGTATTAAAATCAAAGCTTGGAAAAGGTTTTACAATTGGCATAATTTTGCAAAAGCTAGGAGTTACAAATTCTGTAAGTTTGTGCAGAAGTTACTCTGAAGCACAATTACTGCATTTTAAACTGCCTGAAAATAGCATCCAATCTTCTTAGAGTAGTTGCCCAAGTGGTTTTTTTATCTTGCAGATTAATACTTTCATATAGAGTATGAAATGCTGTTTCAGAACAAATCAGTAAGATAGAACAGATACACCATTAAGATGCAGCCAGATTAACACTGGGGAAACTTTAGGTAGTCTAGCTTTAAGTGTGCTGTTAATAATGTACTTCAACTAACCTCAAATTAAAAACAAAAGAGGAAAATATTTGAGACTGTTTCCCAAATCAAACTTACTACAAAAACCACTAAACAACCGAAACCAAAAACAACCACACAGAAACCAAAACTAACAAAACCAAAGAAACCAAAGTTCTTTATCCCATCTTATTTTAGAACAGAAAAATGACTTTTACATGTTTCGTACTCTTTGGCAGGAAATCTGTGAAACCATGCCCTCACAAACTGAACCTTTCCTGAGAAGCGTTCATGGATTCATTTATAATGTGTTATGTGGGAGATGCAAAGTTGTAACAGTTTAAGAGTCAACTACATGGAATGTACCAATAGATTTATAAACAACAATAGCAGTTACTTACATGTTCATGGCAGCTAATTTTTCTTTATGAATTAGATTTCCCTGTATAAATTAGAAAACTACAAAAAGTCAGAACTGGGAGAAACCTCCATTGTCTGTAAAAGTTCAAGTGAAAACACCTTTGCAGCACTTTCCTTAGACAATAGCATATTGCTCATATAAAAGGTCTCTTATCCTATAGAAGTCCTGGCAGAGGCAGCCTTCCAATCCAATGCGCCCTGTTTCAGTCTGAAACAAAAAATATGTTTCACTTTATTATCTTTACTTAATAGTAAATGAGGAATTTACTATTAAAATAGTATTTTAATTTATTACTAAAGTAAAATGTATTATAATATTATTTGCCAAAGAGATTAAGACACAGAAGACCTACCCTGCGGACAGCCACCAGGTTGTTGCACACAAGCACTCCTCCTACAAATTCAGCTTGGATACCTTCTCGCAAGAGAACCTGCTTGAAGTCAGACAGTCTTGGCTCATTCATAAACACAGACTGATGTCCAAGAACCTTCAAAACAACACACACAATTTTACTACTTCTATTTAACACCTTGTATTTTTCCAAAGATCTCATTACTGCGTAGGCAGCAGTGCGGCCTCAGCTAAAGGACTCTAAATTAGAAGATTGGCTCTATTTCTGTTCACCTGCAGCAATACATCTTCAGGATTGAAAGGCCTTAGAAGTTACCCATCAAGAAAATCAAAAGTCTTTTCTTTGCTCACACATTGAAGACAAATGGAAAGCTGACAGTGAAGATCCCTCTTCCAAGCCATGCTATGTCAGGGACCAAGCTGCAGTGAGCTGCACTGCTGATCAGTACAGGGTGCTATGATGGTTGCCATTAATCTGAACAGACTTTAGAGCTGCTGCTATAGTTGTCTAGTTCCCAGAACAGACTACATTTAGGACTGTGAAACAGAGAATCTTTAAAAGCAACTCTAGGATTAAAAGGTACTGGAATCATGCAACAGAAAGATAAAAAAGTATCTCCTAAAATGCAAAGTATTTTAAGAGTAAGGGTAAATTTGTAGAAAAGAGAAATGTAATGAACTCTCAAATCACTACTGTAGAAGCAGACGTATGAATGTCAAAGATCTGTATCTCAAGTATATGAAATATTTTCCATAGCATTAACAAAACATAATAAAATCCAGAAGTGACTAACACCAACTAATTTCTCTATCTGCAAGTACTAATTACAGATATGAGACGCTAATTAAAATCTTATCTTCATAAATATATGATACTGTAAGCTAGGCACTGTTAATGGATGCAAAAGATCATCCTCAGTGAAAAGCCTAAAAGCTGAACAAAGAACAGCACCGGGTTTAACAAAGAGAAACCCAAACATGAAAACCCAGTTTCAGTTAGGCTTTCATTTGAGTAACATCCCAGTATCAACCTCTAAGCACTAGAAAAAGACAAATGAACACAGAGGTCTTCATAAAAGAAATCCAGACCAGCATCATTTCTGTACCTCATGAGGTGGCAGAGGTTCCAAAGTAGGAATGATCTCACTCTCCTCACACATCTCCTTGTCATCATCACCAAAGAGGCTTTTCATGGCCTTCTGCTGTGCAATCACACTCGAGTCTGAAGAAGGCACATCTACTTGCATCTCTAAGTCTTCATCTTCCCTCAACTCTCCCTCTTCCAGAATAACTCCAGTATCCACTTTTGAAACCCTCATGTCCAGAACACCATCTATCCAAGCCAACTCGGCATCCTTGGCTTTACAGAACTGAAGAGAGCTGACAAGAGAATCTTTCAACCTGACCTGGGTTGCACAAAAATAAAAATACTATTATTTTCATAGAAAATACAGAGTTCTTACTTCAAGCTTTAAAGATCAGCAAGTTTCTCTTCACTGTCTCTCCAATGGGTTTGGTTCATATACTCTTGTGGAAAGAAAGGAGGGAACTGGTATCACTGAGGCAAGATACTTTAAAATTTAGTATGTGTAACACTGGTATCACAACTTAAAAAGCAGCAGAGATCAACACCTTTCTCATCTTTGCTAAAATAAAAAAAGAAACTATCGAACTGCAATCTGAGTTAAATTTACAACAAGAGCAATCATTTCCTTTTAAAAACCAGGAGCCTTTGTCCCAGCCAAGCTGTCCCTCGGTTGGTCTTAGCAAATTCAGAGAAAGTTTTTAAGCTACAATTCTGCAATCTGAGTTAAATTTACAACAAGAGCAATCATTTCCTTTTAAAAACCAGGAGCCTTTGTCCCAGCCAAGCTGTCCCTCGGTTGGTCTTAGCAAATTCAGAGAAAGTTTTTATAGCTACAATTAGGTTCTTGATGAATAGTTTCAAATTTCAACCCTCAAAAAACATTATGATCCATATTTTATTGTAAGAAAAGATGTTGTAAATATGAGACTACCAACAACCCACCCACCTACAGCACAGCCCTCTCTCTTATAGCTTTAAAAAGTTAAAAAACCCCAACAACCAACAAACCAAATGCAAAAAACACACTGTTTTAAGGCTGTCATAACTAGATGATTTTTAATAACTAGCACCTTCTACTTCCTAGAGGATAACAGATTTTTCCTCTGGAAAGAAACAGAAGTACCTCTTTCAACAATTCTACCAATGTTTTTCTACTAACTTTAAAAAAACAAAGGAATAAACAACTACTGCAAAAGTGCTTGTGAAAGACTTTCCTCTAAACAACTTCAAAAATTTAACTGGGACCATACAAAATTTTCACACAATTCACACAAGTTATTCCAGCTTTCTTATTTAGAACTTAATATATTGCATTTAATTTTCATGGCTAACACAGAGCAATACATCATCATAACCTCACCTTCCAAGAATCATCACATTAAGTTTTTGGGGGTATGGGTGTCTTATTATTTGTTTTCATCATTAACTTGCTCCTAACTTTACATGTTCAATATTAGGTACCATTTAAGTATGAAGAATTTTTTTTTCTAGCTCTTTAAGGCTCCATTTCAGATTTCAAAGAGAATCCTGAATTGCAGCTAGTATAAAATGGTATTCTAAATATAGGCATTATAAATTTATAAATCCTTCAACAAAGTAAACTGATGTCCCCGTGGACATGAACACTGCTTCTTGCACTGCAGGTAAAAACACGCTGATGTCACATTCAAGCTTTCAAACACTTATGAATAGTAAGCATCAGGTTATCTAGAAGACAGAAAAACACTAGTAACACCTTGATCATAAAAAACTAATTGTACACACAGGTAGTACAGGTAGCACCACCCCTCCCTTCCCAAGAGCAGAGGGCAAATTACATTCTGCCCATACAGTCCACAGTAGTTACACAACTGAAAAATTACACTACCTTACCTGGTAAATGTGAGTTTCACTTGTAGCATCTACAGTTTCATGAAGTTTGGGCATGTAAACTTTAATATCTTTTCCACCAAAAGCTCTGCAACATTCTGCAAGGTCCTGACTGGCCTCAGGTGGTCCATGGACAATGACCAGTTGTCTTGGTTTCATTTGGTTAATAATTTTTTTAATTGAGTCCCCATCTGAACGTCCTTCATAGTCAATGTATGTAACTCTGGCTCTAGTTTGAATTAAAAATCCAAGAATAATATGTTTTAGTTTAAAAGATTAAACCTCTTAGTGCTCCAAAATACTTCATTAAGATAGTTTTTAATTATTCTACATCAACAAAAGCTGTCAGTACAAGGCATATTAGGGATCTGTAAAATACAGTTGTCAACTATTAGCATGTGTGTATTTAACACTATACATTCACAAAATTCACTTACATAGTTATCAAAAAAATAAGTTATCCATGAAATAAGCATATTTGAATATGCTACCCTTTTAACAAAACATATTTAGGTACCTATGCTAACATAGTATTGTATCATTTCTTCTACTTTTTCCAGTTGTCTCGGTAAGACAGGGAACAAACCAAATTTCTTAAGAATGGGGAACCATAAGACTGCTCCCAGGAAGACTAGTAAAATACAGCATAGCTTGGGGAAAAAAAAATAAACAAAAATCAAGTCCTTTCCCACTTTCTTAAATCCAAGCTAGCCTTTTACCCAATTTGCACTGTATCCATGCCACTGTTCTAGCAGAACTGACAAGAACAGTCACTCACTTAATTTCCATGGATTCTGTTGCAGAAATACATTTGGTAGGAACATCTGATAAATCCTGGTCCATAGGCTCCTCTCCATTTGTCAAACCAGACTCTAATTTGCTTTTTTCTTCTTCTGTTGCTTGAAGTTCTGGAACTAGAAAATCCTCAGGTCTAAAGAATGAAAGGCATTTTGCTTTTTAGAGTAAAACCAAAGCACTAGCTAATATAAAAACAAACAGTGCTGACTATTACAACTAAGATTTTTTGGTAACTGTTATTGCCAACAATTTCACTACACCTGCCCTCAGTAATTCCATACTTGAACAGAGCTGATTTGGAAAATATGACCTTCTTATCTTAAAAAAGAACTTGAATAACTTGGGAAATACTAGCAAATCAAGGATTTCTAGCAAGTATTTCTTATGCAAAGTAATATCACTAGATTTTGTTAGGATGAACAGTGTTTTTTCACCTCACAAGTTTAACATTAAGTGTAATTTAAAGCAGAAAAAAGTCAGGTTAAAAGAATTTTAAATCTTCTATTTCATACGATTTTAAAAAAAGCCTGGAGTGAAAATACATCCTAAGAGATGTGAACACAGGTCAAGGATCAGCACTCTACAGCTTCAATTCTATCATAAGCTTCCTGTAAGACTTAGCAGTTTGAAGAGCATATTACAATGCTGCAAAAGAGACAAAATAGTGATTTTAATTCCTTCTAGTTTTTGATTATTTCAGAGATACTACGTTAGTAAACATTACCACCACATACTTGATAATTTCACCATATTCATCCCATTTAATTCTTTCTTCAGGAGCTGGAAACATTGGGTAAGATTTTTTTGCCTGTTTGAAGAAGCTTCCTTTCCGGCTACCTTCACCTTTCATCATCAAATCATGTTTGGTCTTATGTAAAGTTGGCTGATCAATATCCTCTTCAGCATCACTCTCATCACTGGAATCGATATCTGCCCTGAAATGACATTCCAAAAAAAACTAGCACTTCTTTTTTTCCTCAAGTTTCATATTACATAAACACACGGACCTGAAAATAACAGCTGACATAACACTAACCAAGGCCAAGGGCAGTTTATGTATCTGAGAAAGACTCACAGTCAAACGGCAGATGAAACTGGGTCTATCAGAACAACAGATTAAAAGCAACCATTCCTGATTTCTCAGTACCCTCAGACAAGTCTACTGAAACTATAATTTTCCTTTATCCCTGTAAAGAGTTGAAGGAGCAGAATAATCTCAACTCTGATCGTAACAGCAGAATGAGCAAACATACTTACTCTTTAGACTGCTCTAACTTCTTAGCTGCTTCTTTCTTTAGTTTCTCCTTTTCTAGGTATTCTTCAAGTTCTTTTCCTTCCAACTTGACACGTTTTCTCAACTACAGATAGAATGAAAATTAATGTTACTGTGAGTAGCTGATACAACTTTAATACTGCTTTAATGCTGCTGACAAGAATGTTTGTACTTAGGTATCAAGGGCAAGTATAAATTGTATGTCACATACAAGACAAGACTATGACAAACATGTGGCAACTTGGCATGGCAAGATCATGACAGTGTTAATTAGTATAGTCTACTTTAAAAGGAAAGCATTTCTAAAAATAGTAAAATCTATTACGCTTTCCAAAAATTTCTGAAAATGTCTTCAGGAAATATCTCCCCAATAAGTGAAGGCAAATACTCTTAAATGAGCAGTGGTTTTTAGTTTTTCTATCATTAACATCAACCCAGAAGAACCTAGAAAAGTCATACTAGCTGGCAAAACAATGGCAGATTTTGTTTCTTGTTTTCTGAGTACAGGTCACTTTGAATAAACTGAATTCTAGTAATAATCTAATACTGTAATTCAATGTTTTCAATCCAATCTAAAACTAAAATAAAGCTGCATCATCAGTATTGAGATAATCACTGCAATCACAGGGGACTTCCATAAATTAACAATGTGCACCAGAAAGAAGTAGACACAGGTGTACAGATTATTGAAAGCAATTTGAAAGCATGCATAGCAATTAATTATCCCTTAATTGCCAGCATTTGCTTATCTTTCTAATCCTGGTGGTATATATTATACTAATTTGACTTAATTCTCCTCTCACCCAAACCTGGAGCATTTCCCAGCAATACTAACCCATCATATGTGGTGATCTGTACATCAACTGCAAGAAGACTTTTTTCTATTATAATAAAAACACAGAAGTAAGTGTTGTCTAAAAATAAATATTTAAAAGGAACTTCATGCTCAGGTCTACGGAGTATTAATTTTGCCACACCATAAAAAAGAATTTTGCAATTCTCACTAGGAGACCTATTTTTATGTAAACTTATCCACAATTTAATAAATATGCCATGCACTGATTTCTGGTTTCTCTCAACCACTAGAAGAATTTTCAGAAGATCAAGAAGGTAACTATGTTCAGTTTTGCCCATATGACCCCAGATGGCCCACAATAAAAACTTGGAGCTATAGAGACAACTCTTACCTCAATATCTATAACTTTTTCAGAAGGATTATCAATCAGGAATCGTGCTAATGTTCCAGGTGTAGTGCGGTATGTCAAAATTATAGAGTTTTTGGAATCCTGGCACCATTGAATGAAAAGATCTCTAGAAAACCCACACTCCAAGTCAGGCTGACTGGCAAGAACAACTTTTGGACTAGGCACTCGAGCCAGATCAGACAGACTGTGACATAAGGAGAGATGGCGGAACTGAAAAGGATTATTTCTCTTGTCTTCAAAGCACCTCATCAACTTGTCACTCATCCATTCAACCTAAAACATGTATTAGAGAAAGTTATCTATATGAATACAAGTTCTTCAACAGTACAAGCCTGATGTGAAGTACAGGATGAAATATGCCCATGATTACTTCAGTATTTCTCAGCAGGTGTAGAAATAATGCTGAGCATAACCAACACCGAAACAAGTACTTTTAAGTTCTCTTTTCTAACAACTATAAATGATGCTAACAAGTCTTATCATAAACACAGAAATCAGTGTGAAGAAACATGTTCACTGTCACAACTGTACCCTGTGTTACTTGATCAAAAGAGCTGAGACACAAACATGCACTACAGAATAAGGACACTCCCCCAGTATTTTGCCATTTTTTACCATTAAAAATAAACGGTTTTGCATAAATGTTCCATTACTCTTCATAACTGGATTTTAAAATCAAAACAAACCTGAGATTTAGAGAACTCCACTACATTGTAGCTGACATTATTCAAAAGTGCGAGAGAGTAGACTCCTAATCCTGCATCTTTTGTTCTCCAGATCTGATCAAGAAGTTGAGCAAGTTCCAGAACTCTGCCTGCTGTATCCACTGCTATTAATACATTTCCATCACCTCGTAATGTCTCCAAAACATTAGCTAAGAAGAATTAAAAACAAAACAAAAACCTATTTATACTTTGAACCAATAGGTTTGTGGTGTGGCTTGGGGGTTTTTTGTTTGTTATATGACGCTAGCAATCCGATTCAAAAGCACAAGGAACACAGAAACAAATGAAACTTCAAAGGAGATCCAAACCCACACTTCCACCAAAATTAAAGAGAGCTGGAGTTTCCTCAGTAGCTCTGAAGATCTCTCTGCCTTGGTACTTCTTTCTTTTGTCTTTTTTTAATTAAAAAATAAAAGTGAAACAGAGTTTTAAAAAAGAAAGTGCTGAGGAAGGTAATTTAAAAATCCCTGAAGAGACTTACAGATACTGGGTAAAATATACTGTTTTCAAATATGGTTCACTGTTGTTAGTAAAACATTTAACTCACAGGATCAGTATCATCAGAAAAGAATAATACAAAACTTGTTCCATTTTAGTAAGGGTTCTTAAGTTTAAATGCTGATGAATTTCTAATAGAAAAATCATTTATAGTGGCTAATAAATCACACTACTTTTATTTTGAAGCCCAAACAATACATACTCAGCAGCTGTTCATCCCTTTGCTTCCTCCTGGGTTGTACATAAGTAGCATTAAATGAATCTGTAATAAGCAATGAAGGCCTGCTCAACATTTCCAAGGAACATCCATTCAGATGGCTGTGGAAAAAAGGCAAAATCTCACTTTTTTGCATTTCTATTTTAAGAGAAAAAATAAGACAGCTAGCTTCCAGATATTTGCATGTACAGAAATCAAACTGCTCAGCTACTGAATGCTTCCTGCTTCAAATTTACAAATAAATAAAAATGAATGGAATAAAGAAACCCAGAGCTCATGCTTGCTTCAAACTGATTAATCTAGATGCAAATGAAATTAGTGGTTTTATTAGAACTGGAAATGCACTTCTGCTTCCACACCTCTTTATCACCCGCTAAATGATACACACCCAACACAGCTAACTCTATACATTGCTATGTTGAACTTACATCTCCCTCTTGTGGTTGAAATCAACGGCATAAACAATTTCTTCCTCCCCATCCTTGACAATCTTCCAAATTGTGCCTCCTATCATGTGACCAGCTGGCAATGGCGTGATTGACAAACCATGTCCTTTGCCTACAAAGGTTTTCAGTATTTTAGGTAGATCACATATATTAAAATCCATTACTCTGAACAAGACATAGTAACTTTAAACAACTGAATGCCTAAATTACTATTGAGAAAAAAAGTCAAATGAAGTATGAAAAAGCAGTAATATTTGTCCTTCCCATCTAACCAGTAACATTAAAACATTTTGCAATTCACTTTTATATTTCCTCTAGAATAAAGAAACTAAAGCAAAGACCACTTCTTCCCTCCACCTCACGCTGATACTCAGAGGCACTGCAGAGCAGCTCTAAGTATAGTTGTAAACAACAGTAAATTATATAAAAAACGTATCACAAGAAAGCAAGCACACTGATGAAAGCCAGGACCCTCTCTGGGGCAGTTCTGAGTGTTTACTGTATCATTCACTTTTGAGGTACTTAGAAAAAGTTACATAAATTACACAACACAGAAGCTTTCCAGAATGATAAACACACAAGCCAAACCATAGCAGGAAAGGTGTCCATGTGCTGCAGTCGGGGATGACAGAACTTTTCAGCACCTGATGCATTTTTTAAACGCACTGTTGCTCCCTGTCATTGATACCAGCCTGTATCTTTGTCAGATTAAAATGAGACCACCCACGACCATTACTCACTGACTCTGCTGCATGAAGTGCACAGTAATAACTAATAATTAAACATACATTATCATCTTAAATGCCTCCATTGAGTCTTTTCAAATCACCTCTACTGAATATAAAAGAAGCTGGTTGTTTTAAAAAAATTGTACACTAAAATTACTCTTTAGATGTGAAAATTGCCAGCACAAACAGCCTTGCTACAACTATCTCAAAAAGGGGCTTACAGTCTTTCAAGGATAACATCCCCTTCTTATTTTACTAGTAAGAAAGTTAAGTATTTTGGCAGCACTATTCATGAACTTGTGAAATACTTCAGAGACAAACTGGTGGTGGTCAGCTTGTATGTGTCTCTGTTCAAGAAGAGAGTTTTTATTTCATTCTGATCTTTACATTCAACACGAGTGGAAAGCTGCTGATTGTCTGGTTGTCAGAGGTCCCAGCAATAAGCTATACTGAGTATGATCTGAGTCAGTGAAGATCTCCCCATTAATTCCCCATTACATGCTGTAACTTCATGTCTGCAACCTGCTCTAGAAAGTTTTCCCTTGTGTTACTGCTTATGAACAGTTCTGAAGTATCTACCACTAGACATAAGTAAATGCTTTTAATAGACGTGAGTAAATTTCAAGAAAAGTTACAAAAACATAAAAGAGAAACAAACATCTGAACATTCTTTGGCATTACTTCCTCTGCATTAAGTGAATATTCTATCCATTTCTAGATACAATTGCAGAGGCAAACAATTCAGCTGATACAGACTGATATGGGGCTAATGAATTCAGCACTGCAAAACACACAAAATTTCAGAACTCACTCCCTTTAAAAAAGTTATTTTAACTCTTAACTACTCTGTTGCCTTTCACTAAAAGTAATTCCTTGAGGCTTTGGTGACAACTTTACCTTTCAAGTTCACAATCTGAGAAAACTTCAGCTGTTGTATCTTATCAAAGGCTGCATCTACATCATCCAATGTAAAGAGCGTGAAATCTTCAGTATTGTGACGGGACTAAAACAAAGAAAGAGGTACAGAACATTCAAACACTTCACCCTATTAAAGGTGTTGTGTATGAAAGTATCAACTTAAACATACCTGGTAGAGATCATACATAAACATCTGTCCCATTTTATATACAGGAATAGTTGCATAAATGGCACAATTCAACCCCATTTTTCCAACTGCATACGGAAGTGCACCAAGGTGTAGAGGGTCAGGGTGGGAAAGAAGAACAGCATCAACCTGGTGTACATGCCTATAAAAAGAGGGCCAACAAAAGCCATTAAAAGGAGTTCTGTATGGTTTTGTGTATCTCCTGTTAGGGCTATTTTGAGAATACATACACAGTCTGAATGTCAAACAATGAAACTTCAACCCTTCAAGGTTCGGAACAGTTTTAAAATTCATAATTAAAAGTTACAGGTATTTCCTAATGTTCAAGTACTTAAAAACACAAGTGATTTCCGAAAGCATAATTTTAAGATCTGGAAGACGTAAGTTTCACATCAAACTCCTGATGAAAAAGACCTAAGTTTGTATGTGGATACCAGAAAGTAACTGAAGGACCAAAAATATCAGTACAGATGTACTACAAATTGTTTATACACCTAAAAATAGACTATAACTTTTTCTTCTGATGAGAAAGAACCAAGTAACAGGACCAAAGACACAATAATCCTCAAACTGATAAACATCAAATCAAAATATATTTCTTTAAATATAGAAAAGACCAAACATATTGTTTAAGAAAAGTAGCACATCCGTTTGGGGGATCTTATTACTTTTGAAAACAGTATTTTTTTCTTGCAAAGTGTTGCATAAAATTAAAACTCAGAATGAAACCTTTCCATGTATCATAATTGAAAAACTTGAGGGCATAAAACACATGTATTTCACCAATGAAAATACAAGTTGGTCTGACAGCTTTTTGTTCCCTTGCATAGTAAGTGGGGAACACACATTCTTCTCAATGGCTGTTATGAAAAAGGGAATTTTATCTAATTGCTTCTCAGATAAGACACTTGAAAAATTTTACAAATTATCCTTACTACTTAACAATCCTCAGTTAAAAGATTCCAAACACTGCAAGTGTGTCAGTGCTATAAAACTAGTATCAAAAAGCTTAGTTTCTGTCCCAAATTTCCATGTTTCAGTCCTAACTTGGCAGTCATCACAGCTCCTTGCTGTACACCTGCAGAAGTCCAATATTAAAGTCTACATAGATTTTGATTTACAGTTTTTTTTTCGCTTTCCAGGGCTGGTGTACTGACAAAAGGCGTTTTCCTGACAGTCTATTCAACTTGAAACAGAAGGCAAGAGCTGAACTGCTTTGCGTTCAGCCTACATACACTAAGGCTTCCTCTCCCATTTAAAACTTAGTTTAACTGTTCTAAATTAGTTGAGAACCAAGGTCAGTCTCCCATAAACTGTGTCACATTTATGACAATAAAAACCAAACAAACTATCCAGGCCAAAACAAACACCCAACAGCCTGATAATTACAGTTAAGAGACCCAACTCACTGGACTGAGAAGAAAAAACCCCAAGGTTTTGCGGGAATGTTTCAGCAGTGTGATTCCCTTCAGGTAAAACATACACAAAACAAAACAACAATTTTGGATTTAGCAACACCATACATTATACCACTGCATGGAATTTCGAAAACTTTCAAGACAGGCCAAGACCTATTTTAAAAAAAGGAGTATTAACTGAACTACTTACTTCCTCAGGGAATCAATAATATCCATAGAAAAGTTTTCATCCCAGCCACAGTCCAAAAGAAAACGAAACTCATCTACTTGCAACAGATAGCAAAGGGCAGATTCCTCCTGCACGCCCGAGAGCGTAGTCAACTTGATAATCGATGTCATTTTCCTCTCCCAAGTGCTTACTCTCCAAAAGAACTAATCTGTATGGGGGACAAAATGTTTCATTGACTAACACAAAGAAGAAGTCCATTTACTTAGATCTAGCTTTACATATGTGTTAGTACTGCTCAATACAGGTGCTGGATACCAATTAAGTCTCAGATATTAACATTCGACCGTTGCAGGTCTTCTGTTATTAGAAAGTGGTGGGGTTGTTTTTTACAATATACATCAAAAATAATTAAAAAGAGGATCCCTAGGAGCAGCGCAGCTAACAGCGGCTGCACGGAGCTGGATGGGGACACCCAGAGATGGCAAATCCAGGGCCGCGACCCCTCAAACCCAGGGCCTGCCCGGCCGGGGCACAGCGCGGGGCGGGCCGGGGGCTCCGCGCGGAGTCCGGGGCTCCAGCGCCCCACCGGGCCCCGGCGCTCGGGCCTGGCCTGAAGGGGCGAGCCTCGCCGGGCGGGGACGGCGTCACGGGGGCGAGCCCTGCACCCACTCCGGTCCGAGACGAGGAGAACAACGGGGAAGAGGGGGACGGTGTGAAAGAGCCGATACCTGCCACCCTCAACCACCCCCGACCCGCGCCGCGCTGGCCGCCATTTTGCGGGAGGCGGGGAGGAGGAGCGGCAGGCGGAAGGGTAGCGGGAGGCACCACCGCGAGCCCGCCGGGGGGAGGGCCCTGCTCCCCCGCCCTAGCGCAGGCCGTGGTCTCTCCCGGCTCGCCCGTTCCCGTGCCCTTGGCGCGGCAGCTGCGGGGCCCGGCGGCGGCGGCGGCGGCGGCGGGAGCGGCGGCGCGAGCAGCGGTAATGGCGGGGTCGCGCCGGGCGGGAGCAGCGGGGAGGGCGGAACCGCTGCCGGACCTCCCCGGGAGCGCCTCGCCCCCTCCCCTGCCCCTCCGGCCGGGACGCGGCGGCGGGCGGAGCGCCCCTCAGCCGGGGGGCGTTATGGCGCTGTTGCCCCGGGGGGGCGGTCGGGGTTCCGGGCAGGCCGGAGGCGGCGGAGCCGGGAGGTGGCGGGGCCGTGCCGCGGGTCCGGGCACGGGCAGCTCCTCCCGCCGCTCCCGCAGGCCGTGGCTGCGTGGCCGCCCTGCAGCGGCAGTGGCGGCGGTGTCCACCCTCGGGGCTCCGAGCCCGCGGCAGTGTGTGACAGACATCTCTGGTGTTGCGTGTAATTCCCTAATCTAGGAGGTTTTGGTTGGGTCGGAAAGGTTTGCTGGGCCTCTTTAGTCTGGAGAAGAGAAGGCTGAGAGGGGATCTCATTAATGCACATAAATATCTCAAAGGCGGGTGCCAGGAGGATGGTGCCAGACTCTATCCAGTGGTGCCCAGCGGCAGGACAAGGAGCAATGGCCGTAAACTAAAACACGCGGAGTTCCGCCTCAAGACGAGGAAGAATGTCTATAAATTGAGGGTGGCAGAGCATTGGAACAGGCTGCCCAGGGAGGTCGTGGAGTCTCCTTCTCTGGTGACATTCAAAACCCACCTGGACGCATTCCTGTCTCCTGCTCCAGGTGACCCTGCCTTTGGCAGAGAGGTTGGACTGGATGACCTCCAGAACTCCATTCCAACCCTAACCATTCTGTCATTCCGTGATTTTAGAAATGTTCTTCCTTATTTCAGAAATGTCCTTTCTTATCTGTCAGCTCCCCACTAAACATACAACTT
Organism: Monarcha castaneiventris obscurior; assembly: GCA_026261815.1. Taxonomy (NCBI): domain Eukaryota; kingdom Metazoa; phylum Chordata; class Aves; order Passeriformes; family Monarchidae; genus Monarcha; species Monarcha castaneiventris. Next base: position 16,178,696 of record JAMPIT010000894.1, read on the forward strand.
GTCTCTGACACTTAACACAGGCAATAAAGTGTCCATCCACGGGAGTTTAGGTTATAGAAGTGTTTTTAATGTTTTACAGAACAGCAGACTTCTGTAGAGTTGCTTTTAATGGGTGAATTAGAGAGATGTTCTATTTCTCTCCTGTTTCAGGATGAAAGACTTTTTCCCAGGGCCGAGAGTTAGGATTATTTCTAAGAAACTCAGGTATGGGTTTGAGAGCAGTGTGTGTCTCCTAGAAGTGTTTGATCACCCTCGTGTATTATGTCCTTGTAGAGTCCTAGTAAGAGAGAGTAAAGGTGCTAAGCATGCAACAGTTTCCAAGTGCAGATTTATTAGTAACTCTTACCTGTTACGCTTTTCTTTCTAGCAGTCATGGTGAATTTTGCCCAAGCTGTGCGTGACCACTGGGTTCACATCCTTGTTCCCTTAGGATTTGTGATTGGATGCTATTTGGACAGATGGAATGATGAAAAATTGTCTGCCTTCAGAAACAAGAGCTTATTATATAAAAGGTCTGCTTTATGATGCCTCTTATATGCATGTATAGTTATTTTTCAAAGCGCTTCTCCGTTCTTTTTCACAAAAAAGTTATAAGTATAACCAAAAAAGGGGAAGAAAGCCCTAAAAATATCAAGCATTCATGAAGTGCTTGAGGTTAGTAAATACCGTCTGAAAATGGACTCTTTAAGAGCTATCTTCATGAAAGAAAGGATCATTAACTGCTGTCAAGTTCTTGGTCATGAAATGTGGAAACCATTATTTTGACTCTAAAACTTCAGCAGGAAACACAGTGCTTGAGTTTTCTCTTTTAAATTTAAAATGATCATAGAACTGTTTAACCAAATGCTTTTTACAAATGTGTGTTACTTAAAAATAATAACTGAATTCTTGAAAATTAACATACATACTGGCAACTGCTGTATCTTCACTGAATGATGTGATTATAGGCACTGATCAGTTTGGGTTTTCTGTCTGTGACTTCTCAGGGAGAATTTACATCAGAGGACTTCAGGCATTGACTCATCCATATCAGTCCTAATTCTGTATTAGATCATCAGGTTAATAAAAGAAGAGGGGGAAAATTATGTTGCATAGACTGATTGTAGGATTGTTATCAGTTTGCTGGTGGATATCTTTTTCCTACTCTAGCCTCATCTAAATAGTTTTGAGTAAGAAAGAGAGCTTTTGACATAATCCACCTCACTAATACATTAGCACTTTTTTTAATGCATTTGTTAGTGATGTTGGGCTGCTATGTCAGCATCTTGCAAAAATCCTTTCACACCTCTCTTTCCACTGAAGTACTGAATTATTATATTTAAAATAACTAGAATTATTATGTTTAAAAAAACTAGAATTTTTCATTTTGGATCCAATTAAAACTCTATTAACTCCTTAGAAGTCAGCTGTTCTGTGCTTCCATTTAAATGAATGGAAGGTAAGAGGACTCAATCCATTGAAGCTTTTGAAAGAAAAGAGCAAAATATTGAAAGATTTTTAAGTGACAACAATTGCATGGAAAATTAAATTTTTACATAAATCTCAAAATTAAGGTATTGTTGAATAAATACATTTATTAATAATTATTCTAAAAAGAAAGATACTAATTTTAGTCTCTTCCCTCTTGTTTTTTCTTTCTACACAGGGAGTTGAAGCCTGGTGAAGAAGTGACATGGAAATAAAAGCTGATGATAAAATGGAACACATTTTTGTTTGATTCATCTTCTTATCTCACATATTGAAAGAACAGGAATATGGTTTTTACCTTGAGAGGATACTACAGTAAAGGACATCTGCAATTCATCAGTGCTAGTTTAATTTCCAGTGTTTCTTTCTGAAATTGATTTAATTACATGACTAATATGTGTCCAGGAATTCCATTAGTCCATAAGTGTTGAGAAAATTTTGTCCCCTACTCTGGAAAGGAGAGGAAGAATTATAGAATAAACTATGCAAAAATCATTTGTGTTGTTATTGATGTGTATGGTGTGGAATCCATGTGTTTATAGCTAATTCATGAACTCACCTTCAAAGGAATACTTTCGTAGACCCAGAATGTGATTGACAGTTGTTGGGGTTTTTTTATTGAAACTGGGTACGTTTCTTTCCGTGTTTGCTCTGTAGGCTGGGTGCCGTGGCGTGGTGGGCAGAGCAGCGCGTTGTGAGGGCAGAGCCGGGCGGTGTGAGGGCAGAGCCGGGCGGTGTGAGGGCAGAGCAGGGCGGTGTGAGAGCAGAGCAGGGCGGTGTGAGGGCAGAGCAGGGCGGTGTGAGAGCGGAGCAGGGCGGTGTGAGAGCGGAGCAGGGCGGTATGAGAGCGGAGCAGGGCGGTGTGAGGGCAGAGCAGGGCGGTGTGAGGGCAGAGCAGGGCGTTGTGAGGGCAGAGCAGGGCGGTGTGAGGGCGGAGCCGGGCGGTGTGAGGGCGGAGCAGGGCGGTGTGAGGGCGGAGCAGGGCGGTGTGAGAGCAGAGCAGGGCGGTGTGAGAGCAGAGCCGGGCGGTGTGAGGGCGGAGCAGGGCGTTGTGGGCGCAGAGCAGGGCGGTGTGAGGGCGGAGCCGGGCGGTGTGAGAGCGGAGCAGGGCGGTGTGAGAGCGGAGCCGGGCGGTGTGAGAGCGGAGCAGGGCGGTGTGAGAGCGGAGCCGGGCGGTGTGAGGGCGGAGCCGGGCGGTGTGAGGGCGGGGCGGCCGCTGAGCCCCGGGCCGGGCCGGGCGCTGCTCCGCCGGAGCCGGGGCTGGGCCCGCCGCGGGACGGCCTCCCCGCCAGCAGGGGGCGCTCGCTGCGGGCACGGCCTCCCCGCCAGCAGGGGGCGCCAGCGCGGCGGCCGGGCCCAGCGCAGCCAGCGGGGCAGGCCCTGCGCCGCCGGGGCCGGGGGGCGCTGCGATTGGCCGGGCGGGTCACGTGGGGCGAGGCTGCGGCCGCCACAGTAAACATGGAGTCGATCTTCCACGAGCGGGTGAGTGAGGGAGCGACTCAGGGCCGGCCGGGTCCCGCCGCCCGCTCTGCCGCTCGCCCGCCTTGGGTACGGCGCTGTCGGTTGTGGCCGTCCGGGCCGCCGAGACGGGGGAGGCGTGCGAGCTCTCTCTGAGGAGCTGCTAGGGCGGCGGCTGGGCCTCCCGTCCCCGCGCTGACCGTGGGGCAGCCCCCGGTGCCCCCGGGGTGCGCTCGGGCTGTGTCTGACCGGGCCGCGCTGCTCCTCCCTGGCATCCGTGCAGCCTGAGGCAGCGGCTCGGCCCCTGCCGCGAGGGAGAGCCAGGGCCCTCGCGCGGCGGTGCCGGTGCTTACGGCCCGTCCCAGCTGGGCTCTGCCAGCCCTGCAGGAAAGGGAGAGTCAGGGCTGAGCCTCGGCGTCCGCTTTGGCGTGGGGACTGTGTTCTGGGGGCTGCAGAAACAGACCCCACGTGCCGGGAGGTGTAGGCTGCAGCTACTTCTGTTTCTTAAGAGAGAGCACGCATGGCTGAGAAATGAGTCTGAGGATAAGCAACGGCAGGCGGGGCTGTCCCTGTGCTTTCAGACCCATCTCTTCACCGAGCCTGGCTTGGTTAAGGTTGGGTAATGAGCAGGGAGTGGGAGAGCTGCTAAAGAAATCTCAGTTCATAAACGGTTTCTGTGTGCCGAACAGTATTTCCTGGTTTGGAGGACAAATGCTTCTGTGAATTGCTATGATTTATCCAGGTTCCCAAATATGACCTATTTCTGTTTCACTGCTGTTCAAATTGCAGTTGGGTTTTTTTCTTGTACTTTGCAGTGTCTCTTCAACTTTATTGTGTTAATCTTAACACTAGTTCTGTTACTTTGTTTCGATGTGTAGGATTGGTTTACTTAAGAAATCGAGTCAGATAGCTGTGTACCTTCCTTTAAAAAAATTGCTGTTCTGAAATGCATGAAAACTGGGGAGTGTTCTTTCTGAGTGGGTTTGGGTTGCAAAATTTGTCAAGTGTTGTGGTGTTAAGTAGCTGCCGTTCAGAGGGTGAGTGTTGGATTTCAGCTATGATGGCCTCTGCTTCAGTGACCTTCAGTCTAGGTTTGAATATAGTTTAACGAAATTTACTCTTCTTGTACATGGCCTAGCCTATCACAGTATGAAATAACTTTTCTATTACTAAGTTGCTTTCTAGTTTAATAACAAAACTGCTGAAATTGAAATGACAAAGCATAATACATTCAGAGATAGGAGGTGATGGTGATTTGTAGTTGCTATGCATTCTGGGGAAGGGCGAGTTGACAGTCTCTCCTCTGAAACATATGTGCTCCCTGGTGAGTTGTTACACAGTTAAAAAGTTGCACCTGAATGTGTTTTAAGTTGGAGGACCAAATATTTTTATTCTGTTATTATTTTAAGGAAAATCTAACTGAATGTGTCTTTTTGACTTAAGGGGTATTTTTTCCCCCATCAAGTGCTGTCAAAATATTTTGAAGTGCTGCATGTTCCTGTGTCTGCACACTCCAGTTGTTTTGATAAAAAGACATGGGAAACATGGTATTTATAAAGAAAATTTAATAAAACAACCAAGCAATGTGGCATTTTTAGAGAGAAGTGACAGTTGCAGAAAATAGGATTGATGGATGGGGCTTCAGGAGTCCCCATCCTACAAGTTTGTCCTTTCCCTTGATAAGATACAGATGATTGAAAACACTGAAAGCAGGGCAGCAGTTTATGTCAGGAGAGGTTTCAATGAGGGGATTTCAGGTTATGGAAAAGAAGCAATATTCTCTGCAGAAAACAGTGGAAGTTCGTGTCAGTTAAAAACTGTAGAATCTGTTTTCTGCAGTTGACACCTAATGTGTATAACTTTTACATATGAAAATTAAGGTTTCTTAATTTCAGATAATACTGTACAAATACAGAAAGGTCCTTTTAGTGAAATTAAGATGTAAGCCTGTAATACAACTAATTTTCAGAGATATTTTAGTATCTCTCTGTTTCTAAACTGGTTTCATATAATTCTGATGAGGAAACTTGTGATTGTTGAGCAGGTTCTGCTACAGTTTTGTCATATGACCAGCAGTAGGGATGTGATCCCAGAGGGACAGAAGCTGGTGTCTAGTCTTGAGTTTCTTGTTGCAGGAAGGGTGTGAGCTGGAGGAGGTTTCTGGGTTCCATCAAAGCCTGGCTGTACGGGCAGTGGAGCTTTAATAACTCTTTGCTCAACCGAGTGATGAAGCCATAGGAACATTCTGGAGTAAAGGGAACTTTGGAGGTTTCTGCTGTGGGGAGATCCTGGGAGAGTTGTACATACGATTTGTATGATGCTTTTATGGAATTTTAAAGAACATTCCTCAAAGGCATACTCTTGTATTCTTAGTTTCTGTGGGTCTGGTACAAGGGAGGGGTGTTCTGTATTGTTCTTGAGGGGTTTTGTTTTTAAAAAAGAGCATGTAAAGAGCGAGTAGAGTTCTTAATGTAAATAAAAATGAAGACTGATTAAAACAAAAGAGAAAAGAAGGATTTTAAAATTGGTGTTACCTGTCTCGCACCTGGAGTTATTTGTTAAAAAAAAATTGCTTTTCATGGGAAACTGCTTTGGTTGCTTTATGTTGTGAGTTTTATTTAATGAGGCAGTATTTTATCTCTCATATGAAAATTATGGAGCCTGACATGCATTCATTCAGATTAGAGATTTTTTAAATTTGTACTACTAAATCATGACTGACATTGTAATTTAGCTCTTTTAAAATTTGTGCTGATGTTTTAAAAATGTTACACTATACTTCTACTATTTGTAATGTGCTGGATATATAACAAAATATCTGAAATGGTTTTTATGTAAATGATTTATCAATAAAAAATATTTTCATTGTTTAATATGGTGAATTTAATAATTTTTTTTCTTGTTTCCCCATTATTGTTTTCAAGATTTTCAAACTAGTGGTATGATCTTATTTTTTTCTACTTCCTATATGTAAATTTCATGTGGAAAAGGAGCTTTACTGCTCCTTCAGCAGCTAATCACTTGCCTGGCAATAAGGTGGAGAGCAGATTGTCAATAGCCACATCAGGAAGGGAAGTTAAAAAATAATGAGAGTATCTGTTATAGAACGTTTGTTACTACGAAGTAAAGATCTAAACTGTTTGATTTTCATGTATTGATGATTTGAAGAGGATAGAATCCATTGTTCTGATGGTTGCAGAATCTCTGTGTGATTTGTTCGGTCATTGGCAATTTTTATGGTGCTTTCAAAAGCAATTTTTACATTAAATTTATTTCCTTTGAGGAAATAAGGTAGTATGCATGTTAGGATTTTTCCCCTCAAGTGGATGGGAGGGTTGTATTCTATAGCTTGCAGTGTAATACATTGAAAGAATCTATTGTATTCTGCATGAGTGGGGAGGGCAGGAAATTTGCCAGAATGAAATGGTTGAGTCATTTTACAGACTTTACATTAATCTGATTTTCTTCTTCTTTTCCCTCCCCACTTTTTTTTTTCTTATCATTGGTATTTTTTTCTCTTCCACAATTAGCAAGAAGGCTCATTGTGTGCTCAACATTGTCTGAATAATTTGCTGCAAGGGGAATACTTTAGTCCTGTTGAGTTATCCTCTATCGCACAGCAGTTGGATGAGGAAGAAAGGATGAGAATGGCAGAGGGAGGAGTATCTAGTGAAGAATACAGAACATTTTTACAGGTAAAATCATCTTCACTTGAGGTTGCTTGATATTTGCCTGAAATGTAATATTGTCTGGCTCAGACCTGCTAGTCTTGCATAGCTAGACAAAGTTAATTTTCTAGTGCTAAAGCTTTTTAAATTTATAGGCCTTTTCATTCGTGCATCTTGCATGTGTCATTTTCAAGTGTTACTAGTACAGCTTTACAATAATTCTACAAAACACTACATTACCTTCATCTTACAAGTAGGAAGATCAGGCATGATGAGGAGAATCAGCAATTTGCCTTTTGTTTCAGTAAGCCAGTGTCAGACAGGAACAGAAATTCCCATGTCTGTCTGCCCTTTATGCACTGAACATCTCTAAAGGTTTGAGTTTTAAATTAATATGCCTATTTTGGGCATTGTAATCAGCCTTACAGACAAGGACGTAAGTTGTTGCTTTAAGAATCTGCAGTTACATTTATTTTCAAAATTCAATTATTTTTGACCTTTTATGCTTACACCATTTTTCCCTTTTCTCCCTCCCAACCTCACGTCAAGCAGCAGCCTTCTGTAAATATGGATGATAGTGGATTCTTCTCAATTCAAGTAAGCACAGCTCTGCTCTGACATCATTTCCTATTTATGCAATGTATGTTCTCTTACATAATTTAAATAGCATTGAGCTTTTTCATATAGTTACCAGTTTATTGCTTAATGGGTTTAAGTGCTGGACATCCAAATGTTCGGAGTGTTTTCCATTAAGAACAGTGACTTGCAGTTCTTCAGTTCATGGGCCCTCAAACACATAGGAGAAGCATGGATTCTAGAACTGTGAAATGACATCTGCTGGCAATAAGCTTGACTTCTAAGCTGTTTCTTTTGGGCACTTCAGGTGGAGACCTTGGCTCCCACAGACAGCAAGTGAAAAAGCAGAATTCAGATTGCTTTCTCAAATTAGAGACTGGAAAGCCCTTGGCAATGTTTACAGGGTTATCACAGTGACCTGCTGATTTTTCTTGGGTTTTTTGATTTTGTTTTTTTAAGGTCATGGGGGAAAAGTAATTAATAATAAATACTTAAACCTAAACAACAACAAAAAAAGTTTTGAACACCAAACTGGGGCTTGTGTCTAGATTAGAGCTCTAGGCATCTTTGGCTGTATCCCAAACTTTCAGTGGTGCTTGTCAATGCTCCAGACTCCTTCAAGAGCCTCTCTTCCTTATGGCAGACTGGGCTGTTTTTCTGTTTAGCGAGGAAACCGTTAACAGTTTGGCTTTCTTTCTGTCACTAATTGGGCTGCTTCAGTAGCTGAAAAAATGCTTCCTTGTTCTACTTTTTTGTCCTGTCATTGCTTTGCCATTTGCTGCACAGTTGGCATGCTGAAAGGAAGTTGAATTGTTAACTTAAAAATTCTTACAGTGTTATTTTGCGTAGCTTTAAAGAGTTATTGTAAAAGAGTTGGTGCTCAGATCAATAAACTGATCCTGTGATAATCCAGTGGTATGAAATTTCCAACAGTTACTGTGAAGAAAGATTGAGATTGTCTGGGGGGAGGGAAAGTAAGGGCAGAGCAGTGCATTGCAAGTAGAGAGATGACAACTTAGGAAGTGTCAGTGGAAGGTGAAATGACAGCTTTGTTTGGGGGAATAAGCTCATTAACAAGGCTGAGTTAAATCTTAGTTTTGTTACTTCTCCTTAGGTAAGATAGGAGTGTTATGTTGCACGTAGATTCATGACAGCTGCATTTTGAGTAATGTGATTCCTAAGTTTCCTGGCAATGTTTTGAAATCTAAGTGTTATGGAAACAGTATACTTGTGTAGTGTAGCTAAGATGGTTGCATTGCTCGAGTTTAGATTTGAACTAGTTTGACTCATGAAAAGTGTTATTTTTTGACAGGTTATAAGCAATGCCTTGAAAGTGTGGGGTTTAGAACTAATTCTCTTCAACAGCCCAGAATACCAGAGACTTGGGATCGATCCTATGTAAGACTTTCAATCTATGATTTAAATCATCTTTCTTTAAAGTTGCTGTTTCAAGCTGTGTTGCATTTTGATGTATTATCCCCTGACTTTGATTTTTTTGTTGTTGTTTTTTGTTTCGGGGGGGGGGGGGATGGTTTTTTTTTGTTTTGGGGGTGAATGAGAACATCTGTCCCCTTTGCCTTCATGATATTTTAGTATCTGTGGCATCACAGGTATATGGAGATTTCTGTTATATTGACAACTTCCTGAATGTTATAAAAGCAGTATGAGTATTCGGTAATGTAACATAAATCGTTGCATTACTGAAACTTTATTACTATATAAGTTGGAATTAGTGATAACAAAGATCTTAGATATTATTATGTACTCTGATTTTAGAGTATTTAATTTTGTTTATACCTTTTGTTTTTCTTTTTACAGAAATGAAAAATCATTTATTTGTAATTATAAGGAACACTGGTTTACAGTTCGAAAGTTAGGAAAACAGGTGACACTGTCTTTTTTTATTTTAAAATTGACTTCAGAAATGGGTGTGGAAAAGTGGTTGCAAGTAGATTGTGCTTCCCTTTTGCAAGCTTTTGCTGCAGTTTGGTTTAATAGTATCCCATATTTTTGAAGAAAAGTAAATGTTTTATTACAAAAATGCCAGGCAGGTCATTGTAAATGTTAGCCTGGGGAAAGATGGTAGGATCAACTCCCTCATGAATCTGTCCTGTAGGGAGCTGCAGCTCTGGTAGAGTCTTATGTGACTTCTTAAGCTATTTTCATTTTTCTTCTGCATGAAATACTGAAGAAAAATTGTATAGGGAGTGGGAGGGAGTAGGGAATCCTGAACAAGGATTAGGATCCCTACAGAATGCAAACTTATTTTAATACAATAAGCTACTGACTTGGTGAAATAATTTTGTTTGTTTAAATAGGCAGTAGATATAAGGAAAAGTTCAAAGTTTTGATGGATAATAATGGATACTCAGAAGAGTATCCATTAGAATGAGGTTTGGGAAAGTAGAATCACAACTTTGTTGTATTATATAAAACTTTGTGTGTATATATATATATATATATATATATATATATAAAACTTTGAAACAATTGTATTCTGAGCAGGAAATAGTTATTAAAGGTTAAGGGTGGCCATATTAGTGTGTGGTACATATTTACCAACTCAGTTCATATCCATATCCCTTACACCACCAATGCAGTGTTTTATTTCAGTAGCCAGTCATTGTTCTGGATCATACTTCATAAGCTTTTATACAACAAGAGCTGATTTGGTGTTTGGTTTTTTCCAGGGCTTTTTTTCATAGAAAACATTCACGGAAAACAGCTTTTAGATTCTGTAATAGTGGGGCAGGAGTCTCTCTGCCCATTTGATTCATTTTTGCAAGTTCTGGCTACTTATGTTGTCATCCAGATTAAAAAAAAAAGAAAAATCACCACCCATGAATGAGAAAACTTAACTCTACTGTTCTGCTTTAGTTCAAAAGTATGGGTAATGTTTACAGGAAATTTTTGTTTATTTGATATCAAAAAGGCTGGATTTTTTTTTTAAATTATGGAAGTGCTCCTTGTTATATAATGCAACCGTGTAAGGTGGAATTTTATGAGACCATTCTAACCCAAAACATTCTAAGTTGGAGGTGGAGTGTCTTTTGTCTTTTTGTATGTGTGGCCTGTAACCACATAAAGACAATATTAGATTTCTGTTATCTAGAGGGTAATGAGATGACTTGACAAAATAGGTTGACTTAGATTTATTTGACCTGCTTCTCTTCTGTTACAGTTAAAGCAAAGGTAGTTTCACAAAACTTTCTCCTCCATAATGCCTTTTAAAAGTTGCCATAGTCTGTCCATCATATTTTTTACAGAACTTTTTATTCCCCTGTGTTTCTACACTCTTGGTCTTCTTACCCATTCCTAGTGATAAAGAATGTTTTTGGCAAACTAAATGATTGCATCACAGGGTGGTAGATAGTAATTTATATTGTTGTATGGGCCTGGCTGCAAGTGTATGGGTGCATATATGGAGGTTTGGGTAGATCAGTGCATTTCTGTGAGAATGGAGATAGAAGAAGGAGAATTCTGTCTCAAATGGTGCTTCCTGGTTAAAACTGGGTAATATTGAATGAGTAGGTCTAAAAAAAGTTCTTCAGCTTAATTTATATATATGGGGTTTAAGGGTAGAATATATTGTTTCACATTGAATGTATTTTCTCTAGAAGCTTTATGTAAGTATTATACTGCTTCTCTCTTAGAAGTATTATAAATTACTAGTTATGGTCTTTGGGGAACTAGAAATGAGTTGTGTATGATTATATGAAGTGTCCCCTGTTATAATATAGTGCTGTACTCTCAGCATATTAAATTTGAATATATTTTTCTTCATTTTTAAGTTTAAAAATTATCTGAGAGAAGGGTAAACACTTGTTTGCATCTTCACCTGTTATTAAAGATGGAATATTCAATGAAAGTATTTAATGGAAGTAATGTCTATTTCCCATATCTATTAATTTCTTAACACACGGCATTAACTGATGATGGGTTTCTTGCTTCATTAGTCTCAGGTTTAAAACTAGGATTAATCAGGATTTTAGAATGATGTCTGAAATAAATCAAAATACAGTGGTTAAGAATTATCTGTTTTAATGTGTTTCCCTGGTACCAGTATTCAGTAATGGGAGAGAGCATGCAGTAATTTCCACACTTCAGATGTCCTGTTACAGTATTTGAAGAGTAACTTTTAGCAGTATAGGTCTTATGCTTCAGAAAACTTTTACTTGGTAATTTATTTGATTAGATTTATTCGGATATTCCATAATAGAAAATTACCACAATGTACAGGAATGGATTACCGAGTAATCTGCATGCTAATTTGTTCTCTCAACCTTTTTTTTTTCTTAATTACAGTGGTTTAACTTGAACTCTCTCTTGATGGGTCCAGAACTAATATCAGATACATATCTTGCACTTTTCTTGGCTCAATTACAACAGGAAGGTAATAGTAACTTGCAGATGTTAAATCTCATTAATTAAAAGTAGGTAGTAATCATTATTTCTTAGAACTTATGTATTCAGTTAACTACCCTTAGTTTTATGATTGAAATAGTGAAATAACCCAACTCCTTATAATGAGAGGTGGAGTCTTACATCTTCAGTTGCACATTATTGTATTCCATATAGTGTGCATTTTAGAGTGTTTTTATCTGCACTTTAATGCTATAGACTTACAATTTCTTTCTCTCAGGTTATTCCATATTTGTAGTAAAGGGTGACCTGCCAGACTGTGAGGCTGATCAGCTGCTGCAGATGATTCGGGTACAGCAGATGCAGCGACCAAAACTGATTGGAGAAGAGGCAGCACAGTCAAGAGATCAGAGGTAAGGTAAATAAAGATTTTATTTTAATAATGTTCAGTATGATTGATTTGTAATTTGGAAGTAATAAGAAGTACCTTTAGTTCAATGTTTACTGCTGTTGCACACAGTAAAAGCAAGCTGATTGGCAACAAATGGTGTATTTTTAAGTTGGTAAAAGCTGCCTTGATAAGGATTCCAGTCTTTCCATTGAGTCTAATGTGCATAAGCATATTACAGAGCAGATTTTTGACTTAGGGAGGAAAATGGGTTAGCAAATCTTATAAACTGTTGTAAATAGTAATTATTCTATAATTAAGACTGGTTTGCTCATTCTGTCATAAGTAAAACAAGACACTGATCTCAGATTTCCACATCATATAAATCATACAGCATTCCCTTTTGGAATAATTTCGCCACAACGTTGTGGTGCGGCTCATTTTTGGTGCATTCTGCTAATACAAAACATCATTGAAAGCATAAAAACTACTACTTCTGCAGTGATTTTGTTGAATTTGCATAGTGAATAAATTGCATACTGATAAAAAGGCTTAAGGCTTCTCGAAGGAATTTGTTATTTTTTCCTCTTTGTAAAGTTAAACTGATGTTGTAAATTGATGGCAGTAACATGAAAAGTGTGTACAGTTTACATGGATTGCTTTAGTGTGGTCTTCAAGGCCTCCTGAGGAGGAGACCATATGCACTATTTTCTGCTGGTGTAACTGTTTCAATAGCAGTAGGTTTGAATAACATGTAGCATGGCTCTTTGTGGGCTTATCATTTTTGACGATTTGCTATCTAACATCTTGTCAACACGTGCATTGTTTTAGAGTGCAGTGTGTGGCAAATATGTATTAAGGTTGCACTGCAGTTGCTTGCAGCCCTTTTGTGCTTTTTCATTTTTCGGGAAAATACTTGTTTATATAACAGACTTTAACAAGAGAAATGTTTTTTCCAAACTTAAACCTAGAGTTAAATTAGCAGAACATACTGATTTTAAACCTCATCATAAAACCTAATGTGATTTCTGTCTGAATTTTGCAATGAATGTATGGATTTCACAGACTCCCCAGAAGTGATGTGGACCAAGCAATAGAAGTTAACCATCCCTTTGATGGAACAGGCATGTTAGACGAAGATGAAGAGAATTTTCAGAGAGCCCTGGCTCTAAGTAGGCAGGAAATTGATATGGAGGATGAAGAAGCTGATCTTCGCAGAGCCATTCAGCTCAGCATGCAAGGTGCAGTGCTTATCTAAATTTCTTACAGTTGCTTTTGTTGCTTATGCTTTAAGCAGCTACTGGAATCAGTTTGTCAGGCACTCTTTCCAGCATGCATCAAGCTCTCCGGAAAGACTGGTTTTAGGCATGCAAGGACAATCCAAGATTGCCTGTAGCCATCTCCCTTCTACTCTTTGAAAAGTTGTAACTTGCATGTCGGCATTGATTATTAGGAAAGAAGAACGAATTGGCAAAGGGTGGCAGGAGGAAAGGGAAACAGTCCTAAGGTGAGAAGGAAAGAGAGTATCAAGCAAAGTTACTCTAGGTGCTTAGCTCTCCAACAAGTCTCTTTCTTCTTCTCAAGTTTGAAGACATTTTTTAAGTTATATTTCATTTACTAACTTCATTTTACTATAATTAGTGGGATGTGGCATGTTCTGGTTTTAGGTAGCCGTCGAAGTGAGCTCTCAGGCTCGTTACCACAGAATGTTCCTCAGTCATCTCACAGCAGTCAGACAGACTCCCTTTCCTCAGAAGAACTGCGAAGGAGAAGACAAGCGTATTTTGAAAAGTAAAGTAGCTGATAGAAAACTGCATGTGGAAGTACATGTTGTATTTTTCAGTGCTTTTTGGGGTGTGGATGGGTTTCTTACTGAGGTCCAGCACACCTTTTCTGTCTTAACATGATTTCCTAACAGTACTTGAATTTTACTATTCTCAGGTGGTTCCTACAAAGAAACCTGTAGTAAGAGGGTGTCTGTTAATAATGCAGTAGTCTTGCACTACTTGCTATAATACTGCAAGTTTTGTGAGGAAAGAAAATAAAACATATATTATAGAAGCATTTTAAATGAAATCCTGTAAATTTCTGCAATTGCCTTCCTGACAGAAAGTATTGTTTCTCTAAAACTTTGCTTCTGGTAGTGATGCTTCTCATGTGCATCACACAAAAGCATAAAACATATTTTATGTTGCTGTTCTGGTGTACCTTCTTAATACATAGTTGGGTTATTGTAGCTTTTCCTTATCTTGGTCTTACAGTAATGGAGGAAATAAAGACCAGGGAGAGATGCTATGAATGTGATAAGTTAGACTTGGCATGATAGGATCAGAATGCAGAGCTTCCAAATACTGGGAAAACAGTCATGTAGCTTGGAGTACAATACTGGGAAGATAGGTGTCTGAAGGTTAGCAGAGTGAAATGATGAAAGATTTTGGGCACAGGGGTGTTATTGTACCAAACAGCTTCTACTTCTGACTCTTGGCCTTCCTTACAATGAAATGAACTTGATTCAGGTCTCATACTGATGTTAACCTTATTCTCTTATAAATTTGTAACATTTTCAGACAGCAACAACAGCTACAGCAGCAAGATCAGACCCAAAACCTACAGGATAAGGCAACTCGTAGCTCAAGCACTCCGGAAGGTGGCCCAGGTATTATTTTTTAAACTTACATCCAACACTGAAATCTGTCTTTTTCATCTTTGTATTGTTTCTTAATTTTCCTTGTCTGCCTACTTCATCACTTCAGCAGCCATTCCAAATGCATATCACAGCCATTACTGTACTGGCAGTGAAGGAAAGGATCACTTTCCTGAAAAGCCTGTTTCCCTTTGAATGGCAATACCCTGTTTCAAAGTGAAAAAGCACTGCTATTAGACCACTTGAGTTTTGGCTTTTGCTTTTTGTTGTTTTGCTTGTCTTGAGCATTACAAATTAGAATCTTTGATGGGATTTGTGCCAGCTATTTGTTTTCTAAATTACTTTTAAAGTTGTCATACAACTTGGAGTAATATCTGACAAAAGTATTGGAGCCAGTTTTCAGAAGAAGGTGTGTAGACCTTACCAGTGTTAGGTATTGATAATCCAAAATTGGTGTGTGTTGTTGCAAACTGACTGTTGTCAGTGAAAAACTATTGCAAAATATTCAGTGATTTTAATAACAAAGCAAATTTTGTGGTTGGGGTGGGAAAAGGTGGGTAGGGACAAAAGAAACAACAAAAGCATTTAACTGAAATGAAGAACTGTGAATTTATTACATCTTGTATGAATTTATTGTCTTTAGGAGGTGATATGAGTGAAGAAGACATGCTTCAAGCAGCCATGAATATGTCTCTGGAGTCTGTTAGAAACCACTTGAATTCGGAAGAGGAGAAATAACATCATTTTCCCCCTCTTATTGTCAAAATGCTAAGTCTCCATTAAAATTCTACTGTGTGAATGTTGCACAAGCAGGGTTCATTTCAGAGTTCTGGAAGCAGGAATGAAAGGGGGGCTGCTGGAGGTCAGTTTAGAGAGGATCTGCAAATATGAAAAAGATTGCACTAATTTAGAGAACTGTAGCACTCCTACTACAAAACATCTGCTCACAAGAGTAGTGGTGTTAAAATTACTGGAAGTGTTCACACAAACGAAATTAGACAAGGGTAGCAGCTGTAACTTGCATTTAAAAAGCAAATGTAAATTGTTTTGAAAAATTCTATAGAAGATACAAATGGTGCTGAAAACAGCATCAAATTATTTTCTTCAGTACTAATGGAAAAACAGATATGAGTAGTAAGTTAGCTCATAAATCCTTTTTAATAGATCACTCTAAAATGGGGAGAGTAATTAAGTTCCGTTCATCTCAAATAATTTATTTTGTGATTATTATTAATGACTTAATGTCAACTTTTTGATCCTGCTGTCCACTTTTGAAATGATCCATTCTGCAGGAGAAACAAGAATCCATAAATTTCATGCTTTTCAATTCAAGACAACATTTTCATTGTATTGTTGATTATAATGTTACTGCTGAGTCATTCAGTGATTTCTGACTTTTTAACAGTTTTTGGTTTTACTTTCAATTCCAATTGTAAAATTTTAGGTTCATGTTTAACATACTGTCTTTTAGCAGAAAACTTGCCTTATTTGGTTTGGGGTTTTTTGTTGTTCTTGTTTGTTTTTAATTATTGTATTCTTATGTTCTTTCTCGTTAAGCCACTGTCTTTTTTCTACAAAAGCAGCATATACTCAATTGGGTTAAACAGGTTTTCTTTTCTACCTCTTCCAGAGTCTTTTCCTCTTCAAGCTCAACCCTTCATTCTGGCCTTTCAGTATGAAAGAGCTGTAACTGAGTCTAGGAGAAAGTAGGGGGGGATTTAGGTGCCATAAAGTCAGTGCCACACACATAAGGTGCATTCCTGCAGTCTGAAATGACCCCTGTGCAAGTAGCTCTTTTAAGAATGAATATTTATGTCTGTGTGGATGTTCTTTCTGAAATGCTTTCTATGAGTGTCTGTCAGAATGTTGCAGTTTTTTCAGGAATGGCCTTTATTCACGCACCTTACAATTTTTTATCATGCTGTTTCTGATGCTGAGAAAAACTGGGAAGCAAAGTATGTGAGAGAGCTTATGCTATTGGTTGTAAGACATTTGTTTTGATATCCAGGATGAATGTGTAACAGGGTGACCAAACCTAACTTTGAACTTCAGTGCAACGAAAGAGAGATGTTTCATTTCCCTAAATGGTGCTTGAAATACAAATTCTGTTTACATATAAATTATATGGAAATATGTTGTAGATAGAGTATATAAGCTGTAGTCCAGTTAAAGCATTAACAGTTAGTACAGGCATTCTAAGAATCTTTCAAAGATAACCCCAAATTTCTTTATCAAAATATTCTGATGTTACATCTTTGCACAATAGTAACATTTAATTAAAATTAGTAGGAAATGAATGGTAGCTAGGTGGTAATACACATTCACCATCAAGTAGTACTGTACATGAAAGGGCTCTTACCTCTCCATAAAGATTTGTTTACAGCAATGGTTTCCTGATAGCTTAGGATATTATTATATCATACATAATTGGGCTAAATTCTGTTTTTCTTATCTATGTGCTGGATTTTCACCAATGTCACCAGAACCACTGGTATGTGTTACACAATATGAATTTTGACATGAGACAGCACTACCTTTTAAAAACTGCTTTTTGTCTTTTTAAAATAATACTATCATGCACATTATAATTATTTGTAATGTGTTAAATTAATATAGCTGAAAAATTACTTTTAAAGTCCATCTGTGCGTGTGCCATTTTGAAATGCTATACTTTTCAGGATGTGATTTTCCGCTTTCAGTTTGAAATTTCTATGAAACTGAAAGGAAGACAGGTGTCTAAAGCACTGAATTTTTTTTTCTCATCTGTCAATTAATCACAGCTTAATTTTTCTTTTTTGGTTGTGCCATAAACTAATTCTGAAATAAGATTCAGTTTTATAAATAGGTGTAGACTGGCAATCTGATGCCACTACTTGGAACTCAGACCTTTTATCCTCTATTATAAGAATATAATAAAAATGTATTTCTATAGCTCTAGCAGCCCTATATTAAAAAAAAAAATATCTCAGCCCCTTAAATCTCACTGACTAACCCAGGCCAGCTACATGATTTTATAATCACTAAAACATGGAGGCTTGCCATTGAACTTCCATGTCACATCATAAGTCACTTACCTTTAACTCAGCCAAGTCCACCACTAAATGTAATGTTCCTAAGCACCACAGCTACACCTCTTTTAAATAGCTCCAGGGAGGGGACTCAACCACTTGCCTGGGCAGCCTGTTCCAATGGTGGACAACCCTTTCAGTGAAGAAATACTTCCTGATACCCAACCCCTGAACCTCCCTTGGTGCAAATTGAGGCCATTTCCTCTCATCTTGTCACTTGTTACCTGGGAGATGAGGCTGACACCCACCTCACTACAACCTCCTTTCAGGACTTGTAGGGAGTGACAGGGTCTCTATTTGAACTGTACCTAAGGAAAAGACTAATACTAGTTGCTGACAGTAAATGTTTTATAACCCAGGTCTCAAGTTCAAAATGTCTGGACCTGCCAAGACGCTGTCAATAAAACCCTGATGTCATTTTTTGGTGTGCATTCTTTCAGTGATAAACAGTTCTCAATGTGGCTTAACTATGCTTCTAAGGTGTTTACTAATTTAGAGTGTCCTCCCAGTGTTATCTACCCTGTTGAGCTGAAGGGTTGGGTTTTTTCCCATGTTACAGCTTTAGGCCAAAGTCCATTGTAAAGGAGCAGACATTGTGGGTTTTTTATTTTTTTTAATTACAAAATTATATTTGAGGGAATTTCAGACTTCATTCATTCAACAGATTTTTACTGTTTTCCAGTGAATGGTTCATGTGACTTAATTTATGGTTTTCTGCCAGTAGAAATCAAAGGGGCAGTGGGAGTGAGTGATAGAGAAGTCATTTTGGAAGATATTTATTGTAAGTATAATTCTGCAAACTCCTTTCATGGTCTTACAGTGAGGGCAGGAGGAACAAGAGTTGTAATGCAGTCATGCTTGCATGCAATTCTTGTTAGGCACAGCAAGTACAAATATGAGTTGTTTAAATGCTTACATTCTTCTAGACTTGAAACTAATCTGATACACTACTGGCTTACTTTAACATTTGGGCTTCCTGTGCCCTTCAAAGAACTGCAGCAAATTTAATTTTTAGCTAAGGTACTCTTCTTACTTGTCATACTTTATTACTTGGCAGACTACTTGAAAATTGATGTGTTTTAATGTTGGACTGTTGCTTCTATTACAAACTTATAGAATGGTAGGGGGTTAAAATGGCTTCTGTGGGTATCTAGTAGACAAATATTATCATTTGCAAGCTGCTCTGTCTTATTACAAAACTGAACGGCTTTTAAAAATGAATAAGAATGTATTACAGTTCTAAAACGTGAAATTTTCTAGAATTAATTATTGGATCAAATAATGATGAAAACATAAAAATGGTGGCCTTTATACTGAAAAATACAGTACAGGGGAATAGGATCAGAGAACTAGAACTCAGACTTAAAAAGAAGTATTATTTTGCAATTCGTGTTACCAGCACATCACTTTTAAAGTAATTAAAATAAGAACCCAAGGAGAAGAAAAATTGATGTGGAAACTTTCTTTAAGGGCTTAGAAAATTATGTTGTTTGCTTGGTAAGCCATTACTGTCTTGCATAAAACAAACTTAAGTCCTGGAAAATCTTGGTAACTATTCACAAATCATTACAAAAAAAAAAAAAAGGAAAAGAAGTCTAACAGGTAATACGTGTGTACCTGTTCCATACACACAGAATCAGTTGTTCCAGTGAGAATACTTAATACATTCAGACTGGCTTAGTCCAAATATTCAGTTCTTTAATGTAGAATTAGTAGCTTTGTCTTGTATCCAGGTTTTCATCTTAAAAGCAGGAGCTCTTCTGCATGAACTTTTTTAATCTTCACACACACATTTTGCCTTATTTACATTTCAGAGATGGAGGGAATGGTGTGGTATTTAACTTGCCATAGTCACCTTCTTCCCCAGTTACCATTCTTCAGACAGTTAGTACATGTGACTTTTCAACTGCTTTTACCAAATCAAAATATTTATACATTATTGTCTTTGTTAAGAAGAACAAATAATTATAACTACACTTTTCTTTTAATCTCCCCCCACCCTCAGTACAGCCACTGTGTGAATTCAGGATGGGACTTTTTTAAAAGAGTTTGGACAAAGGGATGTAATATTTAAATGCCATTGTGCAAAAGCAAAATGACAAAAAAAGATAAAAACGTTGATCTTGTCTTTAAAGCATGTAGGCATTGATAAAATTTTATTTTTTGCTACATGAAAACCCCTGTGTACAAATGAGGGTAGAGTTAGGATTTTGTAAGGGAATAATTTTTTTCATCTCTTGCCTAATAGTTGTGTATTTTAGAAATCATTTTCAGCAACAGATTTTTTTTTCAAGACTGTTTTCATATCACATCTTTGGGTCTGGAGTCCTGTATAATTTTTGTCTATTTTGTGTATATAAAGCATAGAATACTGAAAAGATTTAAAAGGGAAAGCTGAAATGCTTTGTCATTGTTTTGACTGGAAAATGGCAGCACTGTTCAATATTTTGAAAATGCTCTCCAAATAGGCATGAATATATATGGTTGTATTTGATATCACTTTTTTAAATAAATATGATTATAGCTTCTAACGTTTCTCTCGTAAGTATTTGCACATGTGCTTTCCCTTATGTGTGGATTGGACACAGAATCATCAGACATTGAAATCTCATCCCTGGTATCAGTAGGCTTTGCACCACAAGTGTGTAGACATCAGCAGTGGGGTAGTTTTCCATTGCTGACATTTCATCACCTCTGATGTCTTTGCATCTGTTGATACTCTGAAAGTTGAGTAAAGACACTCCTGTTAAGGAAGGAAGTTGGTTCCAGTTATGTTTCATCTTTAAAATTGTATGCTTTGTAATTTTTAAAGTAAGCTACAGTTTCCTTCTTTGCTGCCAGAATACTCATTCTTTTTGTGACACAATGCATTGCTTTTGTAGCTTAGTCAAAACAGAGTATACTGGATGATTTGTGTGCCCTTATTAACAGTGGATGAAGTCAGCTAAAAAAATTACTTGCAATGCTAAATAGTCAGTTTCTAGTTTTGCAGGAGTAGTAATTAAAAAGAGTGGGACAAAAAGCCTTCTGTGCTATTTTATTGATTGCATGCCTTACTTGGCATTATAAAATTACCTACAATAGAAGACATTTTTATCATCCCTAAATATTTTTAACATCTGCAGGACATCCCTGATCTTAGTTGAAAAAACGCTAAGAGAGTTTCCCATAAAGATTATTTAGCCAAACACTAAATGACACATCTTTACTGTCATGAGGACCCGTGTGGGTTTTGTTAAGCCAATGATAAGGGGTCTTTTGAGCGTTGTAAACTTTTCACCTCCATTAAACCCAATATTGCAAATTAATAAAACTGATAAAGATTTATCTACATTCCATGCTATATCACAGCACTAGTACTTCGTACAGTTTTGATGCCTCTTTTTTTTCAGCCAGAAATGAATTTGAAGTGGTGTATGATTGGTTTTATTATGGATAATCATAAGCGTGACAAGTATGCCATTAAATTAATACACTAGTAAAATCAGGTATAAACCTGATAGAAGAATTGTTCAGTAAAGAAGAGTGAAAGCAATCTTTATTAGAGAACTTTTAACTTCTAAACTCCTGGACCATATAGTATGCCCAGCCTTAGGGTTGCCTGTGAGTGACAGAGGACAGTAAAGCTAAAAGGCAATACAGTATTGCAGGCCAGCCATGAACCCTTCACCAAGGCTCTGCAAGATACTGTTTGGGAAGCAACAAGCAGATTTTTCCATTATCTGTCTGGTTATGCTTGTCAGCTTATAACTCTGGAGCATGTGTTTTGTGCCTGCTGCATTCTCAGACCTCTAAAAATCTCGGATTTCACCTGTGAAATGCTCTCCTCAGCTTCATTTTGCTGCTGATGTGGTGCTTTAATTATGCATCCTTTCATGTAGTTATCAATTTGAAACGGGCAATGAGCCAGCTGCCCTGTATTTTATTTCCGGTATGCACATTTTTTTATAACAGTGTCATTCTGACTGATACAAACTGCTTTTTCTGTAACAGTGCAGCACTCCTTGTAGTCCCAAGTAAATTTAAACACCTCCCTTAATCAAAAAGAACTTTGAATTGGACCAGTGTTGGGGTCTGGCTGGAAATCCAGTCAAGAATCACAGAAGAGACCACAGTGGGACATCTGTCCAACCTCCCTGCTCAAGCAGGGTGATCCCAGAGCACATTGCACAGAATTCCGATGATTCCTGGATACCTCCAGTGAGGGAGACTGCACAGCCTCTCTGGGCAATCTGTTCCAGGTGCAGTCACTGCACAGTAAACAAGTTCTTTCTGATATTCAGGTGGACTTTCCTGTGCAGCAGTGTCTGCCCGTTGCAGAAACGTTGTCCTATTGCTGGGAAGCACCGAGAAGAGCCTGGATCCAGCCTCTTGGCACCTCTCCTAGAGGATAGATATCGGTTAGGGCCCCTCTCAGTCGCCTCCTCCCTTCCCTATCCACTCCATTTACATCCAAAGCAGCCGGGGCTCCAGGCCTTGTGTGTTTTGTGAGAGCACCTATTCAGACACAAATCGTGTCTATTCCCGTGCACAGCGCACTGTTTTGCCAAGGGCCCGAGTCCCTCCGGCCGGGCGAGTTCCCGTCCCTCACACAGCGCCCCGCCCGCGCTCCGCCACCTTCCCGGCATCCTCTGCTTCCGCCCACACGCCATGTCCGCCACCGCGGGGGCGCTCTAGCCCGGGCCGCCGCTCTCGATGGTGTTTGGGAGGGGTGTCATGGCGGTCGTTGAGGTGGCAGCGGCCGGAGCCGCCGGGAGGAGCAGCTGAGCCGGGACGAGACAAGACAAGCCGGGAGGAGCAGCTGAGCCGGGACGAGACAAGACAAGCCGGGAGGAGCAGCTGAGCCGGGACGAGACAAGACAAGCCGGGAGGAGCAGCTGAGGCGGGAGGATGCGCGCGGCGCTGGCGGAGGAGTTGCCGAGCCCGGTGTGCTGAGTCCGCAGCAGCAGCCGCGACCCGCTGTAGCGGAGAGAAGGGAGGCGGAGGCGGCCCCTTGGCCCGCAGGAACCGGCTGCAGGGGCCGCCCGGCGGGGCCAAGCGACGCCCGGAGCCCTCCGAGCCGCGATGGCGTCGTGGCTGGGCGGGCTGGGCTCGGGGCTGGGCCAGTCCCTGGGGCAGGTGGGCGACAGCCTGTCCTCGCTCACCGGGCAGATCTCCAGCTTCACCAAGGACATCCTTCTGGAAGGCGCGGAGGAAGTGGGCGGTAAGGGGGGCTCGGGACGGGCCTGCTGCCGCGAGGGAGCTCTTCCTCCGGCCGCCGGTCCCCTCCGCACCGACAGCGGCGGGGCCTGCGCTGCCCGCGCCGGCCGGCAGGGAGCTGATCCCGGCTTGGTGCCTTTCGCGAATGCTGCTGGCTTTGCTGCCTTTGTTTTTGTTTTTATTCTGCTCTTGTGATCTCAGGATCTGGAGAATACACACATACGTTCCCAGGCTCTAATAGCAGACATTAACCTGTTTTAGGCTTGTTATTCAGAAGTTTCTGAATTGCGTGAAGTGTTATGTTGCTCCGGAATGACAGCACTCAAACGACACTCTTTCTCCTTTCGGTTTGCTTAGTTTATCTAAAACCTCAGTTAATTAGCTGCTTTTACACTGGTTCCATAAAACTGCAGCGTTGTAGTACAGAGGTTGTTTTGCCACTGGTGTGATCTAAGTCTGACGTGTCACACAGGCAAAGGTTCAATGTTTGTCATGTTTTTGTTTATATTTCCGTTGGGCCCGGAGAAACCTGTCGAGTTCTACAATTCCCTTACAGCCAGGTAGGAAAACACGGCCCTTGCTTTATTACAGGCTAGAACGATTTATCTTTAAAACAGAAAGTTGGAACAAAAAAATCAGAGACATCGGAGTAAGATTTCCTATAAACCAATAGTAAACCTATTCTAGAATATAATATTTTCTTTGTATTTTTAATAAAACTTTTTGTTACAAATTTTTGAAAATACTTTAGAAAAACAGTTGTATAACGTGATAATAAGTATCAATAGATTAATATCCCTAGTATTGTTTACCATCTTGTACCTATAAATTATTTTAAAAGTTAGCTTTCTCAAAACAGTGTTAAGAATAGAAACCACAAAGAACAGCTAAAACTTCTGAATAGTCATCTTAAATGTGAAATTAAACAATTCTACTTCATTTACAACCTGTCAGCTATGAAGCATTGTGAAAGAATATTATAGAAACATATGTTGCATAAACCTTGTTGGAAGCTGATACAATGGGTTTCATATGGATGGCCTTTCTGGTAAAATGCTCAGAAGAGAGAAATTCTGATAACTGTGAAGTAATTTTTTTTTCACTTTTCTGAAAGACTTACTTTAAATTGTTTTAAATTTCAAAATCCGTAGTAGTTTAGTTTGGAAAGTTATTTTATGCTCCTGAGCTGTGCAGTCATCTAGGGTGTTTGTTTTGCTTTTTAAAAGATAATTTGTGAACTCACACATTTGTGCACGAGTTTGTGCAAGAGAGATGTAGTGATGTTCAGTAGTTATTTCCAGGTGTACTTCACTGCTAGATACTGCTGTCAACAACTTCATTTTGCTAAAAATTTCAGAGTAGTATATTTGTATGGGTTACTAGACTCCAGGGTGTAAAAAATCTAGTGTCATCCAAGTATTCTTCTGTAAAGACCTTTAAATATTGTATGGCCTAAACAAAACTTTTCAAGTACTTCCTTACAGTTTGGGTTTTTTTAATTTCCTAGTGGGTAAAAGTTTCCTAGTTTTTAGTATTACCCTTGCATTCAGTGTTTCGACTGCCATCAGTTGTTTGTGGATTATGGACTTGCACATGTTCTGTTTTGCAGTTTTCATGTGTAAATCGTTGCCTCTGCAGTGCTTGAGCTGTGTCAGTTTTAAACAGCACATAGGAAATTATGAAATACAGTATTTACTTGGAAGTTGTACTTATTTCAAATTTTGAAATATTGTCAAAGTTGCTTTATAGTCAGTTCAGGATATTTCTCATTGATGAAAGGAAATGTGGTGTTTCTGTCCATTAAAGGTGGGACATAGGAAAAACAAACATAGTCAATTTGAGGAATATCGATCATTAAAATGGAATTATGTGCTTTTTCTATTGGATAAACTGGGATAGTAGATTATCACCTTTTTAAGAGACAATGAGTCTCACAGGGTTGATGTTTTCTTGTGTGGGTTTTGTTGGGTGTGGGTGGTTTGTTTTTTATTCTGAAAATTCAGTCACTGTTACATGTATTTAATTGAATTATTACTTGCTTTGAAACTTCATATGGCATTGCAGAGAAACACTACTCAGGTCCAGAGCAAGTTTGAAATGAGAAACAGATTCAGGGACACAAAATAGTCAAGTAATCATTTTTATCTCTCTTACTTTAAAGCTTAAATCCATACTAATCTGTTAGGGTTTTGATTTGATTTAAAGCCTAAATATGAGTGAACTAAATTACATTCAGAAAGGCTGTCTGAAAAATAATTCCTACAGTGTTCTGATAAAAACAGCTTTTGATGTTTACCTAGGAATGAATATTAAAGCAGTCTGAAGTAAGATATGTATTAATAACTGGTCTTAAAAGATTGAAAGGATTGTAATTGAAATGAAAATTTTCACTTTCTTTCAGATGCAGCAACAGAGCTCCACGTGTCCAATTCTAGACTCAGAGAAATAGAAAGTATTAATGCAGCACAGAAGTTTGAAGTAAGAAATTTTGAAACACTACTGTAATTAAAAGCAATGCATAGAATTTGTTTTGTATAAGTTTGAAATACTGCAGTGAAGTTGCTTGTCCCTGGGTAAATCCGGAAACAATGGTGACAGTGGCAGTAGAATGTGACTTTTTGTGACAAACTGCCATCACAGGGAGGCACATTTGTTTATTGGTGTATGCATGTGGTGCAAGTTTTCATCTTTGGCTAACTGCTGCATGCTGTGACTGTTCCTGCCTGTCATGTGGACTGGGACTGCAGCAGTAGGCTTAGCTCTGAAAAGAGTGGGCGTTTTCCCTGGTTCTGTTCTCTCTGTTGTCCTACTGTATGGTCATCTTGACATAGCTATGGCTGCTCATGCTCCTCCAAAACCACTTATAAATCTCATGTGCCCTCATGAAAAGTAGCTTTGTGCACCCTTATAAAGGACTTGTTGGTCTTGTGACTTTGTCTCTAAACAAGCAACTTTCATGTATGTCTTCAGCCCTCAAGGTCATTGTGAAGTTAAGATACTATCTTGGGGGCATAACTGTTCCTGCTTGTCCTCTTTCTAGTTTTTTGCCATCTGCTGTTGGCTAAGGTCAGAGAGAGAACACTGGATATTAACTCCAGTTTGTGCTTTGTGGCTTAAATTCTTAAATTTTACCTGTGGATCATGCTAAGATCCAAGTGATTCAGCGCTGAGTTTTTTAATCCTTGGCATTTATCTCTGGTCATCACAAAACTTTTTCTGAAAATGAGCTGGAGTCCATGCCATGTAAAAATGGAAATCTTGGATGTGACCATAATTTTGGGCCCACACTTGAACATTGCTGTTACTGTGTGTTATGAATTAAATAACATGAGAAATCTGTACAATTTAATTTACTTCTTTGCTGTTCAGTAGCCTTTTGCTTTTCTGATTCTTTAAGGACTGCTCTGAGTTTATCAACATTCATTTCTCATTTTTGATAGAATGATAGACTGAAAAAAGTCTGTAGTGATTTAGAAGAAAAGCATGAAGCAGCAGAGCTGCAAATAAAGCAGTTGTCTATTGAGTACCGCAATCAGCTTCAACAGAAAGAGGTAGGATACAGAGTAAAATTTCTCAGTAAGTATGTCCAATAAACTTACCCGTTGTCCTGTTTCATTCCTTTGTTACACTGTCTGTTCTCTTCCAGTGGAAATACTGGTCACAGCTATGGTTTCTTGGTTTGTTAATGTAAGCTAAGACATATTTCATTGAATCATGCAATGCATGCATGATTCATGCAAGCCTAGCTGCCAGAAGATAGTTGAGACAAGAGAAAATGCTCAGGGAATGTCATGCAGCTGTCAGAATTTTTGTTGTTTCTGGGATCACTGTGAGAAAAGACACTATATACTGCTTTGTATTTCTGATTCAGTTACTTTTAAGGAAGGCAACAGGAACAAATTCCCATTTGAAGCAATTATTTTGTCTTTAGATATCATTATTTATCTTAACATATACAATTAAAGAGAACAGAGCTGGCTTTCAAAATTTGTGAAATGTCCCTTTGCAGTGGAAGCATCAGCTTTATAGCCTGCTGTATAACATGAGATTTCGTAGACCCACATGAAGAAAGTTGCCAGCATGCCAAGAGTTACACAAAAGGGAGTTTTATTTCTGCTTTATTCACAAATTCATGTGGGAACTAGAGGAAGCAGAACTATGAGATGTATAAAATTTTGCTTGTTAAATACAGTAACAGTTGTTACAAGAAAATTACATGTAGCTAATTTCACCTTATTATAAATGAGTAAATTTTCAATACATTGAGTTGTTAAGCATGAAAGAAATCAAATGTAATAAAAATAACTGGAAAATCATCATATATTGCTTAACTTTCATATCTGAATACCCTCTTTATATATTTAAATTTTTTGTATAATCTGTTAGCCTGGATATTGCTATACTATTTGTGTACCTTGGCTGCTAAAAAAACCCTGTGTCTCTGTGTGAGGTACTTTATAACACTTGAGCTAAGGGTGTTTTTCTCCATTATGAGAATGTTCAGGGTTGTTTTTCTTTTTTTAGTGGAAGTGATCCGTTATTTGTACTGGGGGGAAATTGTTTGGTTCACGTTTCATAAGGCCACAAAGGGTGAAGTAGAGTGTATTTTGATATTCTTCTTATTCAAACAATGCATTTTATTTTGTATATTCAGGTGGAAATCAGCCATCTAAAAGCCAGACAGAACGCACTACAGGAACAACTGCAGAAAGTACAGACAGCTGCTCAGACTGCTCAGTTGGGAGCTGGTGTTTTGCCAGCAGCCACTGCATCGGCCTCCTATGTTCCAGAGGTCAGACATTCCTCAGGTTTTGAAGGAGATGACATGGATTTTGGAGATATAATCTGGTCACAACAGGAAATAAACAGATTGTCCAATGAAGTTTCCAGGCTCGAATCAGAGGTTGACCACTGGAAGCAGATTGCAGTGGTGGGTGGCTTCTCTTCTACCCTGCCTTTCCCTCCCCCCTCCAAATTATTGTTTTCATTGCTTTTTGTGGATTAGGAGTGGATCTTTTGGAAGTTCATGTTAAAAAATGTCCAGAAGCAACATGTTTCAATGGAAAAGCCAAAACCTTTCTTGCTGTCGCATGATTAAGGATATGTTCAGTGACCAACTTCCAAGTGCTTTTTTGTGATGCTTTTATGCATGATTTGTCAAGTTGATGCCTTTTCCTGGTCTTAAAATCAAGAGTCAAACATGGTTAGAAGGGAAAAAGGGATTTTACCTCTGTGTTTATTTTAAGGATCCTTAGGTGCACCACGTCCAGGTGGAATGCGCGGACATGCGCATTGCAATGCACACACACAGTAGATCAGGTATATCATTATAGGTCTTACTAATTAGCATATCTATCAAAAATTCCCCAGTGGGAGGCTTGAATGAGCCCCCCTCCCCAAGGAACCTTCCCCTGGATGGTTCTATCTTAGTTTACAAAATGTGTTCTGGAGAGGACCTTGGGGCCTGGGGCATATTGATCCCTAACTACAAAACCTTTAAAATGTTTAGTCTCCTAGCTTAACAAACAAGTCCAAGAATGTAGGCAAAAAATCACTAAGAATACAGAAGTTGTGAAAAGGTATAACAGGGGTATAAAAGAAAAGGCAGAAAATCATCATGGCATCAAGTTAGGTGAGAGGTTTCGTGA
Organism: Monarcha castaneiventris obscurior; assembly: GCA_026261815.1. Classification (NCBI taxonomy): domain Eukaryota; kingdom Metazoa; phylum Chordata; class Aves; order Passeriformes; family Monarchidae; genus Monarcha; species Monarcha castaneiventris. The sequence continues at coordinate 16,207,174 of JAMPIT010000894.1, forward strand.
ACATTCACCTAGAATGCTACTTTAGGGTTTCATTTTTGTTCGGCTTTTCAGAAAGATACTTCCCTTCCTCCTGGCTATGATAATATTTTTTATTGATAGCACAGTACTGTTCAAAGTAATAGCTGGATACTTGCATAATCTTTATACTTTCTCTTCTCTCAGTCCTTGGTATGTCAGTTATAATTCATGGTCTGTTGAGACAAAAAAGTATAATCTTTGAAGCTGCTGATGTGAGTTATAATTTTTCAAGGTATAGCCTGATTTCAGAGGTATGCTTTTTCCACGTGAAAATACTCAAAGCTAAGCAATCCTGTTGTCTTACTATGAGCAATAACACCCCCCACTCCAAACTTTTACCCATTTATATGTAGCAATGTAATAATAGAAATCCATGGAAAATTAAAATGTTTCTATTAAAATGTATTTTTTAATCAAAATTACAGTGGATTTTTATTTTGCTTCATGTTAGCTTTGTTGTTTTTACTTTTGAGTACCAATAGGGGAAGAATTTACATAAAAAATACATGTATTTATCGCAATTTTCATAGGGATATGTGGTTTGGGTTTTTTTTCAGTCTTCCAGAGTGCAAGGCACAAATGACCCTGAACAAAGTGAAATATGCAAGCTACAAAATGTTGTTAAGGTAAGATGACAAACTAATCCCCTTGTGCTTTACTCTTTGTGGTTTTGCATATGGTCACATGACTTGTAAATATTTTAACTAGCACTATTATTATTAAAAACGCACAGGGGTATATTGTAGCATAGCAACATTTCAGTCAGCAGTACAGTATTTTTAAATGGTTACTCTGAGAAAGGGTATTTGTGTAATTTGATAATTGCAGTATTTTAGCTTGGAACAATGGCATTAGTACTTAAAAGGGCAAATCACTTTATGAAGCTGTTGATGACTCATGAGATTGTATTTTAGATACACAGAATAACTTCTCCCTTCTCAGAAACATCTTACCTTTCTTTGCTGAAGATGCAAAATACAGATTTTACATGTCATCCTAGAAAGTCACTAAAAGTGTACCCTAATGTATCCACTTTGTATGTAACACTTGTAATTGCTTTACATTGGTTTAGTATTTGCTGTTGTGTAGAGCATACTATTTGTGGAAACATCTGTTTTAAAGAAATTTCTTGCAACACATTTAAAAAATCCAAATCAACAAGTAGCAAGAAACTTGACTTCTGCTGTGAGAAATCCTTTAATAAATCCTTTAATTAGACTAGGGAAAACTTATTTTCTTTCTTTTGTATTGTACTATTTCTTTCATAAGAAGACACTGTGCTGTATTTTGCCATTTTGTTTCTCTAATGATATTTTTTAGGAGCTCAAGCAGAATTTAAGCCAAGAAATAGATGAACATCAGCATGAGCTGTCAGTGTTGCAGGATGCACACAGACAGAAGTTGGTAGAGATAAGTCGCCGACACCGAGAAGAACTGCGTGAATATGAAGAGCGAATTGAAGAACTTGAGAATCGGTTACAGCAAGGTCTTTGTTACCACATGCTTTCTATTTTATTTAATGTAGAGTGAATGTTGGTTAAAGTGTTGAATATGCATGTGGCAGTACAACAGATATCAAATACATGATGTTTAGAATTTGAATTTCAGTTTCAGTTCAGCTTCATGTTTACGACATGTCCTGTATCTTTTATTCACTCTGATTGGCTTCAACACTGGAGCGATAGCATTTCATCTGTGACATGTATCAGTCTGGAGGGTCGCTTTCTATACATACCAATTGTTGTGCTCTGAATTTTACACTTTCTGGGTTGGTTTTTTAACTTACACTGAATATAGGTGTGGATGAGACGTACCGAATTGATGATGCGAAAATAACAGCACAAAAATATCTTTTATGAGAAGTACTATGCGCCAACTGGATTACTTGACAAAAGCTCAAAGATTGGGTAGTGGGACACTGGAACAAGTTGCTCAGAGAAGTTGTGGATGCACAGTTTCTGGAAATGTTCGTGGCCAGGTTAGATAGAACCCTGAGCAACCTCATATAGTGGGTGGCATCCCTGCCCATGATGCAGGTGTTGAAAGTAGATGATCTTAAGGTCCCTTCCAACCCAAACCATGCTGTGATCCTATGATTGCCATAAGAACCACACCTAAGAGTGTGGCATGACTACAATGTAGAAGCTCAGTAGTTCCCACAAGGAACTTTTTGTTGCCTTGTAAGTATTACATATTTGCTAAAAATAGTAATGTCAGTTGGGTTTCCTCTAGAGGCTTCTTTGCACAAATACATAAGCTTTGCCTGTAAACCTCTATTTACCTGGGAGAGCTTCAACTTCTAAAGAGTATATACTCTCTGTTTGGAATGAGTATTCTGTTCCTTTCTTAGAAGGAAGGGAAGTATTTTCACAGCTTCTCTAACTTGTAAGGTAGTACTGATAGAGAATTTATTTCTTAAAATCAGATGCTTGTTAAGATGTAACAAGTTTTTTCACTTCGCGTATGTACACCAGTGGGACTAATGTAAGGAAGTTGAAGGTAGAAGTCTCTTATCTTTCACATTACCAGTTATCTGCAAAATAAATACCATTAGTGACTTTTGAAGAAGTAGAGTATTTTATATTTTTATTTTGTTCATTCTGTCTGACAACATGATTGAGACTAGGGCAGGGGCAAGTGTTTGAGCTGACACCAAAGTGTATTCACAAATAGTGTGCTTTCATTTTTTTCTGTACTCTCCTGATGACACCTTTTTGTACTCTCTAACTTACCTGGAAATTATGGAAGATTATACAGAAATATAAATGTCAGTATAGTATGATAGTATGATGGATCTGTAAAAAGATTAATTCTGAAAAATGTTTTTCTTCAGTTGAAAAGCTTAGTGCATCATTTAACCAATTATTTGTAGCAAATTGTTCCCTATAACAACCATTTGGCAAACCTTTGAAATGTAATTATTTAAATTACAAATGGATTTTGCATCAATCTGAATTAGGTGGGATTTGATAAATTATTGTTAGAAAACTGAGAGATTCTTCCAAATCCTGATAAATTAGATTGTCATCTCCTTACCAAGAGAGGTGGGGATTAAGTATATTCTAATTAAATTGCAAACAAAAGATGTCTTGCAACACTTAGCATTTAAAGTTATTTTGAGCCAAGCATGTGAAAGTATTCAAAAAGATACTTATCAAACCAGTAATGTGTATAGCACAGCTTCAAATGTTAAACCTATTTAACTAAACTTTCTGTTGATGATGACCATGTTTTTGTTTTAGGCTCTCTCTCTGTCAGAAGAGGTGAAAGAAGAGAAGTAAAAGATCTAGAATGATGGTTTTGGTTAATATTGCCAATAATCTCTTTTGTCTTTTAGATGGTGTGAGCACGGATGCCATGGACGGCTCTAAAATTACTGAACAGGAAAAAAAAGCTCAGAGTCTAGATGGAGGAGAAGTAGAAGAGTTGCAGGTTGTAAAGGACCTAGAGGATGAAATAAGAAAATTAAATCACAAATTGTCTTCTGCCAAAGCAGAAAACAAAAATCTTCTGAAAGAGCAAGAATTCGCAAAGCTAGAAAAGATTCAAATAGCACAAGATTATGAAAAGCTTAAATCTGACTTTAGTGTGCTTCAAAGATCTGTGGCAGAGCAAGATGCTCTCCTGAAAGAACAGAAGCAGCTCCAAGCAAAGACATCACTACCACAAGATGTTGTCAGACTACAGCAAGCATTGTTAGGTACTAAGATTTTTTTTTTTTCCAGTTTATTTTCACAGGTTTTTAAAACAAAATTTATTTTACTAATTTGAAACTGAATATGAGAATATGTGCCTTTTAAGTGTTGCTGCTTTAGAAAAGCATTGTCCATTGAAGTACAGTGAAGCAGAAAAGAGAACGTTGTTAGGACTAGCGTGGTTATCATAGGGGTTTCTGATTAGGGAAGTAATCATGTCTGCCACCTGTTTGGTGGGGTTTTTTCTTTAAAAGTAAGTAAGCAAGCCTCAATAGAAGTTGTTTGTTTAAATTCAAAAAGTACATTCTTGTGTGTGTGTGTGTGTGTGTATGTATGGAGATACTTGGTTGCTAATATCTTCTTGAGGAAACACTAACATACCCATATAGGGAATATATATGTAGGTTGAAAATATTTTAATGTTGCATAACTGATAAACTGTAGTACCAAGGTCTTCCTAATGGGGCATCAGTTGTGAAAGTAATGCTCTGCTTTGTGGTAGTGACTGATGGTACATTTGAATCTTTCATGGCACTGATGCTTGTCAGCACAAAATGCTGTGAAGCTATTCTCGTCTGGGCAAGGTGGGAGAATGATTTTGTTTCATTGTTGTGTGAAAAGTAATAAAATTTTCTATTTTATTTCATTTTCCTTTATAGAAGCAGAAAATGAAATAGCAAGACTTTCCAGTTTAAATCAGGTAAAGCAATTTCTAAATTAAGCCAACAAAAAAGCTCATAACAATAGTAACTGGTAGAAAACACACATTTTGGTAGTTCAGGGGTTTTTTTGAACATTCACATTTCTACATAAATAACATTGTAATGTAAAAGGAAATAATTGTAGTTTAATTCTATAATTACATGTGGAATTTATAGAAACAATACATTTTTACTTGTGAAACTCCAGTGTGTTCTATTAAGGAAAACCATTCAAGTTCCACCTATCTTATTGTTGCCTAGAAAGCTGTAACATACATTTTTAAAGTACTAATAGTACATTCTGTAAAATACATCATTTTTCACTTCTGCTTTAGCATATTTCAGTTTCAGCACTTACCAGTTGTGAAGTACTTCTCTTCTGTGTGGTACTCGTAATAATACTGCATTCCACCTTACTGATGAAGTGAAGCAGTGGAATATAACACACCTTTAGTTTTTGGCATGGTTGACTTAGTCCTTTATAAACTCTCTGACTTCAGAGATTTGGTTTATTTTACTTTGTATCCAGTAGTATTTTTCAACTGAGGTTTTCTCTGTTGTGCATTTATTCAAGGGTTCCCATAGCATTTTTCAGAATGATGTTATTTAGATGCCCTTGATTAAAACTCCTATCTCACCATGCAGCCTGCTGTGTTAAGGGTGGCTCTTGCAGCTATAATAGTTTATCCCAGCTGTCAATCCATACCTCACAGGTGGATATAACTTCTTACCATAGCATGGCCTTTTGTGCAGTTTATAAACTGCACTCCTAAACCAAGTGATGAGGAAGTAAATGTGTATGTATGAATAGTGGAGACAAATATGTCACAATAAAGAATTTTTAACTGGAGTAGTATTCATGTAGGCTTAGAGATACTAACATAATTTCAGCAAGATAAAGTCTGATATTTACAATTTTTTTTTTTTTTTTATTTTGAGGGACTTGAGAAGGAACTGACAAGTCCACAACATAAACATGAGAATATTCTTTCTTCGAATACAGAGGATCAGAATTCAGAAATAAATCAATTAAGACAAGATTTGGAAAGGAAAGAACATGAATTAGATGAAAGTGTTGCTGAAAGAGAAACATTAATAGCAGAGCTGGAAGAACTAGACAAGCAGAATCAAGAAGCCACTCAGGTAATAAATACTGCAACTAATTATTGAACTGCTGAATAAATGTTTAGAGTTGATATTTGAACACAGATAGCAGGGAAATACAAGTTATCCTCTGAGGTCTAAAAAGAAAACTGGGGCCAGTATTTTTCCATATCTCCCATCTCAATGTGAAATTCTGAAGTGCAAGTAAAACCCACTTGTTATAGACAAAGGAATAATAGAGCGTGTCAGCTCTACATAAGGGATGTTACTTTACAAAGTCCAGTTAAATAGTCCCTGATTTTTCATTGCAACATTTCTGATTAAATTTTTCCTGGTAGTATTCTGACTGTTTTACGACAGTATGCATTACAATCATTATTTGAAACTTTTTTCCTTTTAAAATTTTTAATTATGTTGAATATTTAAGTTACTTTATTGCAAGTTCTTTATAATATGAGCATTTGTGGAGTAAAAAAGCCACCAACTACATACAATCAGAATTAAATTATACCTTTTTGTCAGTTCCAGTATATTTGACCTGTAAACTTAAGAGTTGCAAGCCATGTGTTTTCAATTATTGTTTTACCAATGAATCACCTATGAAATGAATCCAAACAAGTATGTTGAAACAAGAAGTTGAAAATAGAATGTGCAGATAATTTAAATGTGATTCTGCCCTTTCTTTAAGCAATTTTGTTTGCTGAATCCCAACTGTCTTGACAAACTCTGACAGTTGTTTTTTTTAAGTAATTAGTTTTTTATTTCTTGATTCAGGTAGTTAAAGTTCTTTGGGGGGGATGGTGGACTTTTTTTTTTTTGTAGTGAAATGTCATCTGTCCCTGTTTGATATTTGGTTTTCATTAATTTAACATTGACTAGGTGATATGACTTGACAACTTATGTTGGCAACTAAGAAACAGTTTTTTCCTCTCAATTTTTTTTATTGTTTAGAGGATAAAAGTGAATGAAATGCATAGTTCAGCTGGTTCTCCTACCCTAATGAATTCTGTTTTGTGTTCATTTCCAGCATATGATTACACTGAAAGAGCAGCTGTCAAAGCAACGCACAGAAACTGATAGCATCATCAAACAGCTGAAACATGACATAGATTGTGAAAGAAAGAAAGTATCAGAATTAGAAACTGAGAAGATGAAAACTGTTAAGGAATTAGATAGTCAGAAAGAAAAACTAAACCAATGTTCATATGCACTTAATGATTTGCATATAATTAAGCAGCAGCTACAAGATAATATTAAAGATCTTCAGGAGCAATTAAGGAAAGCCCAGGACTGTAATTTGCATAGTAAAAAAGAAATTGGAGAATTGCAGCAGAAACTAAAAGAAAGAGAGGAGGAGCTTCGTGTATCCTTGAGCCAGTTAACAGAAAAAAGTAATGAGGAATCTAACAACACTTGTCAAGATCTGATTCTGAAAGGAGAAATTACAAAACTACAGAATGAGGTTTCAGAAAACAAACAACTAAATGAAGATTTACAGAAATCTCTGTCTAATCTTAGAACAGAAAATGCAGAGCTGATAGCAGCCACTGAAGACCTAAAACAGGAGTTAAGTGATGCCATTTCTGAGAAAAAGAAAGTTTATTTGGAAAAAGACACTGTTGTGGAGGCTTTGAAAATGGAAAAAAGACAGTTAGAGAGTGAATTAAATGAGACAGAGAAGAGGCTTTTGGAACAAGCACATAATTATAAGCAAACTATCCAGGAGTTATCAAATGCCCGTAGTATGGATACCACTGCACTGCAGCTTGAACATGAGCGCCTGGTTAAGCTCAATCAAGAGAAAGACTTTAAGATTGCTGAGCTTAAAAGGAGCATTGAGCAGATGGAAATTGACCATCAAGAAACAAAAGACATGTTGACTACTAGCTTAGGAGGACAAAAGCAGTTGACAGATCTCATAAAAGAGAAAGAGGTATGCATTGAAAAATACAAAAATCAAGTCTTACAGGTGAAGCAGGAACTTGAGGAATATATGGAAGTTTCAAAAAAGCAGGATGTCTTAAAACAGAACTTGGAGGAAAAAGACAGAAGTCTTGCAGTCATGAAGGAAGAAAATAATCATTTGAAAGAAGAAATTGAACGCCTTAAAGATCAGCAAAGTAGATCTACACCTGTGGTTGAGCCTAAAACTTTGGATATTATTATTGAACTTGAAAGTGAAGTAACACAGTTAAAAGTGATAAAGAATAATCTTGAAGAAGAAATAAAAGTTCACAAAAAAACAATAGAAGATCAGAATCAAACAACAGTGAAACTTCAGCAGTCGCTGCAGGAGCAGCGAAAGGAAATAGATGAGTCCAAATTTCAGTGTGAGCAAATGAATGTCACACATGAAAGACTCTTTTTAGAGAAAGATGAGGAAATCAAAAACTTGCAGAAAACAATTGAACAAATAAAAACTCAACTGCACAAAGAAAGACAGATTATTCAGACAGATTCTTCTGATCTTTTTCAGGAAACCAAAGTTCAAACACTTAATGGAGAAAATGGAAATGAAAAACATGACTTATCTAAAGCTGAAATTGAAAGACTAGTGAAAGGTATCAAAGAAAGGGAGATGGAGATTAAGCTCTTAAATGAAAAGAATGTTTCTCTAAGTCAGCAAATTGATCAGTTGTCTAAGGATGAGGTTGGTAAACTTACTCGGATCATTCAAGAGAAGGATTTAGAAATACAAGCTCTTAATGCCAGAGTTTCCTCAGCTTCCTACAGGCAGGATGTTCTGTCCCTTCAGCAGCAACTGCAAGCTTATGTTATGGAAAGAGAACAAGTACTAGCAGTTCTAAGTGAAAAGACAAGGGAAAACAGTCAGTTAAAAACAGAGTATCGTAATATCATGGACATTGTTGCTGCTAAAGAAGCAGCTTTGGTGAGGTTGCAAGAGGAGAACCGAAAGTTATCTAATAGGGCTGAAAACAGCAGTCAAGACATGTCTAGAGAAACTATTCAGAATTTGTCCCGTATCATTCGAGAAAAAGATATTGAAATAGATGCCCTAAGTCAAAAATGCCAGACCTTATTGACTGTCTTGCAGACATCCAGTACAGGTGCTGATAATGGGGCAGGAGGTGTGAACAGCAACCAGTTTGAGGAACTTCTGCAAGAACGTGATAAACTAAAACAGCAAGTAAAGAAAATGGAAGAGTGGAAACAACAGGTAATAACCACGGTTCAGAACATGCAGCATGAGTCGGCTCACCTCCAAGAAGAGTTACACAAGCTGCAAGCACAAATTTCAGTTGAAAGTGATAGTACTTCAAGGCTGCAGGTAGATTATAATGGCTTGATTCAGAGTTATGAACAGAATGAGAAAAAGCTGAAAAGTTTTAGTCAGGAATTAGCACAGGTTCAACACAGCATAGGACAGCTTTGTAACACTAAGGATCTTCTCCTGAGTAAACTGGATTTGGTAACACCATCTGTGGCAACAGCTCCCACTGTTTCACAGCTTTCAGGTGTTCAATACAGTCCTCCTGAAGCACTCAGTGAGGAGTATAAACTCCTTCAAAATGAGTTGGAACAACTGAAAAAAAAGTTACAAGAAAAAGATTCAACTATTAGGACTCTTCAGGAAAACAATCAGCGATTATCTGATTCTGTTGCTACAGCATCAGAGATTGAAAGAAAGAGCCAAGAAGGGACTGAATCAGAGATGAGGCAGATCAAAGAAAAACATGATGTGTTACAGAAATCACTTAGGGAAAAAGATATCTTAATTAAATCTAAAAGTGATCAGTTACTTTCTGTGAGTGAAAATCTTAGTAACAAAGAAAATGAAAATGAGCTTTTGAAGCAAGCTGTAACTAATCTAAAGGAAAGAAATTTGGTTTTAGAAATGGATATTCGAAAACTGAAAGAAGAAAATGAAAAAATAGTTACAAGGTGCAGGGAAAAAGAAACAGAATTCCGTGCACTTCAGGAGACTAATATGCAGTTTTCAATGATGCTGAAAGAGAAAGAGTTTGAGTCTCACTCAATGAAGGAAAAAGCTCTTGCTTTTGAGAAGCTGTTGAAAGACAAAGAACAGGTATGTAATTTCATACTTACGACTATCTCTTAAAACTAGACAACTTCAAAATAATACTCTTCCTGGATATTTTTCTGTGTTGCAAGGCCATAGATGTCCTGGCCTTTTCCTTGTTAGATCAGTAGTATCTTTACACTCTTCCTGGCAAAGACTATGCTTCTGGTAAAACCTTTGGCCATGCTTGAAATACTTGTTTGTGTCTTCAACAGGGCAAGACAGGAGAATTGAATCAGCTGTTAAATGAAGTTAAATCAATGCAGGAGAAGGCTGTTACTTTTCAGCAAGAGAGAGACCAAGTCATGGTAGCACTCAAACAAAAGCAAATGGAAAGCAGTGCCCTGCAGAGTGAGGTACCAACAAATAATTTATAGTTGCAAGAAATAAATGAAAAAAGAGTAACAAATTGCATCCGTAATAGTTTTTTGATTATTTTAGTAGCAATGGCTTGTTAAAAGCACTTAAAATAATACACTTGCAAAGTGCTTCAATGGGCATGTGTTACATTTGCTTAATTTTTTTTTAATGAGAAGTGATAGTCCAGGTAACTCAAGGTATGTTCTACCCAGGTACAGCATTTGCATGAGAAGGAGCAGCGCCTAAATCAGGAACTGGAGAGGTTGCGGAATCACCTTTTAGAAATGGAAGACTCCTACACCAGAGAAGCTTTAGCTGCAGAAGACAGAGAGGTCAAGCTGAGAAAAAAGGTTTTGATTTTGGAAGAAAAACTTGCATCCTCATCTACTGCAGTAGAGAATGCCAGGTAGTCTTTTAAATATCACAGTTAGCTAGACTGGTGCTGATGGCTCTGTTATACTGAATTGCTGTCCTGTAACATGCTAAGCACTTGAGAAAACAAAAAGATACAAACTTTTGTTACTCAGAATCAAGAGGGTGATTTGAAATATACTTGGCTACTGTTGAGAATTTAATGTAGTTCTCCTTTTAGTAGCAACTATTGAAATCTTGTATTGTCAACAGTGCTTAGAACTAGAAAAAAAATCCTCAACCCATCAGTTTAGTTGTGTGTGAAAGAAGAAAGTGACTTAATTTACTTTTCAAGTCAAGGCTTCATTCAGTTTGAAAGTCTTATTTTATACGCTTCAGTGCACAGATGTGACTGTCATGCTTTGTGAATTGCTTTTGAGACACATACACTTTCTGACTTTGTCCCTGATGCCATGGAAAGTATAGGCTGCTGAGACTTCCTTCTTCTTAGTGTAAATATATAGAGCAAGATGCATTGACTTTGTCATGGCTAGGAGACTCTGGGAGGCTAGAACCAGTCATGGGGGTTTTTTATTTATTTGCCATAAACAGTTTTTTCAGCCGGCAGAATGAAAGCCCAAGTATTAAAATTACTCATTGTTTATCTTAACTGCTTTAGTATCTAATTTAAGCAAATTTTGATTGCTTCAAGGAAAATAATTCTTCTTTTCATGTTATTGCAGTTGTCCAAAACAACAGGTATTTTAATTAAAAATATGTATGTAGCTGCAGTCTTGGGGTTTGGCGTTTCCTAAGCACCAAAGATGGATTCTGCCCTTAACTTTCTCAGAAGATTTCCAAGTTGAGCAGAATTTTTTGTGAAAAATTATGGAGAAAGTGCAAATGTTGGGAGAAGATTATGTGAAATCTGAATGTTTCTTAATTCTGCATCAAACTTTTCAAATACCTTTTGAGAAATACTGCCTGTTTCCCAGGCAAGTAAATCAGTTTCAGAATATTTTTGCATAATGGGAAAGTAAATGGAGCATTCAGTTGTTAGTATGTAGCAAGCTATACTGAGTTCTTGGAGACCAGGTTTAAAAGTAAAACTGGTAGAAAGACCTATTGATTCATAGTAATTGAAGCAGACAATCAGCAAGATATGGATGCTTTTTTTTTTGTTGTTAAAGAGGCTGTTATAATAATGAACAAAAACTAGGATTTTTTTTCTAATGCATTTTAAACAAAAGAAGTTAGCTGGGATTTTTTTTTTTTTTTGATTGTCAAAATTTTGTTGCCAGACATCTTTAAAATATCTCTTTAGGTTGGTTTTGTTTGTTTGTTTTGGAAGAGGAATTGGGGGCAAAAATGCCATAATTCTTCTAAGTTGAGCTGAAAAATTCGTGGTAAGCTATTTTTTGCTGGGATTTGATTTTCTCTGTGGTAATTTCCATTATTTAAGTAATGTATCTTGTTTTCATTAAGTCATCAGGCTAGTCTGCAAGTTGAATCTTTGCAAGAGCAGTTAAACCTGGTTACCAAGCAGAGAGATGAAACTGTTCTGCAGCTGACCATCTCCCAGGACCAAGTGAAGCAGTATGCACTGTCTCTGGCCAACCTGCAGATGGTACTAGAGCAGTTCCAACAGGGTAAGGTTTGTCAAGAAATAGCAAAGATTGAAACAAGTACTTTTTAGCTGGGATAGTTATCGTATTTTGGTGCTTTTGAAATATTATTTACCTGGTTTACTTTTTGATAGCCTTAATTTAAGAATCTGTTGTCCATTAAAAAACTTAAAAAAACAATTCTGTGAAAACTGTTGATCAATATCACATTTTAAAAACTTGAATTCCACCCTTACCTCATGAAGACCAGATACAATAATGCTGAGGTTTTGCAACTGCATATCCCAAGAAGAGTTGCATGTTGTAAATTAAGATTGGTTTGTTTTGTCTCTTATTTTTTATCCTTTAGAAGAAAAAGCTATGTATTCAGCGGAACTGGAAAGACACCAAAAACAGAGTGCAGAATGGAAGAAAAAAGCAGAAAACCTAGAAGAAAAAGTTGTATCACTGCAGGTAGGCTGAGTAATGAAATTGAACCTTGTGAAATTACTTTTTAATTCTTGACTGAGCAAGCAAAGTAGCATTCTTCTGCTGACCCTCCATTTTCTGAGGGTATTCACAATACAGTTATTTTAAAGAACAAGTGATTGGAGTCTCTTCATACGTTATGTCTGATGTGTGTTGTGTTAGTGTAATTGTGATAGCAATCTCCCTTGCTTCTCTTTTTGTCCTTTTCCAACCCTCTATATAGGAGAGTTTAGAAGAGGCAAATGCTGCCCTGGATGCAGCATCCAGGCTTACTGAGCAGCTTGACATCAAAGAGGAGCAGATTGAAGAGCTTAAGAAAGAAGGTAACAACATTTTTTTCATTTCTGCTTGGAATATTTCAAGCAGCTGAGGAGACTACGTAGTATTCCTAGAAACTTAGTAAAATTCATATCCTATAAGAGAAAGACTAATTTTGTTCCACATTCTGAGGACTTTCTTGTTTATAAAGCAAATATGAAAAAGTATGTTTACCTTCTGTTAGGGATCTTTCTCAAAAGAAAGTCCTGTAGAAGTTTTCTGGGTTTGGGGTTTTTTTTCGCTGTTAATACCAGGACACTTGATTTAGCTCTGTAAATGTCTTTTTTTAAAGTTGGTGAAATACCAAATGTTTTCAGATTTTCCAAAGTAACTACCATATTTGACATAGATATAGGAATATATAGATATAGGAATATATCTAGTGAGGTAGAGATAAAGGGTGTGCAGTGGCTAAGAGATGTAGAGGAAGCAGCTCTTGCACAAATGTGACTGCTGTCTCTGCTGGATATAGTGGTAACTCATGCTTTGAATGTATGCAATTATTTATTGCTATTCCTTTTTAAATGATAATTAGTCTTACTCTTGAAATAAGTGATGTTTTCTTGAAGCATACTTGCTTATGATCAGATAGGTGGTGTGAAATGTCATTTGAAAGTCTTCAAGATTCCAGCAAGAACTTTACAAAAAAGTTACTCCTTTTCTGATACATATTTGAATGTGTACTTACTTAAACTTAGTTCTCTCTAAGTGCAGTTTGGCATCCAGGTGGGCATCATAGGAGTTCACATACGAATTTTACAAGCTACATTAAATTTCAAACTGCTACATAATATACAACTCATGATCTGGTTTTGAGTTGACTGCTCTGTGTATCTATTTCTCACTACAGACATTCACAGCACCCTGGATTGAAATTAATTTTGACATAGGCAAATACTGCACTCTTAAATGAGAAGTTCTTCATTACTGTTTAATTTTGATGTCAAACACTTGCATAAGAAAGCAGGAGGGATTTGAACTTGGAGAGAAAACTAAATCTCAGTATCAAGCAGTGCTGTATTGGCAAGCAATTTACTTGATAAAAAAAATTGAAATGGAATTGTTGCATAAAGGAAACAGCATTTAAATGTTGTTGTAGAGTAAATCATGATTTTTATTAAAAAAAAGTATCACTTCGTGTTCTCTATTTATACAAGAAAACATATAATGTCTTATTGAAAATTGGCCAAATACATTCCCAGACACAGTTTTGTTAGCCAAATCTTTTGAAGGATTTCTTCATGGATTTTTTTGGCAGGAGAAGTGATTTTAATGGAAAAGTATAAGGTGTACCAGATGCAGTTTTCTGGATTGCCATAAATGGTTAACAAATTATTGGAGACTGTAAATGTCTGGTTTACAGCAGTCCATGCTGAATTTTGGCTCAGGACTTTTTTGTTACTTAGTCTTTTCATACAGCCGAAGTATGTGTTTAAGTCCTTTTCAGCTGTAAGATTGTATTTTAGAAGGAAACATTCCATTTAAAAAATATGTTTAATGGTAAAGTTGCATAGTCACTGTGGAAGGAATATAGCAATGTAGTGGTCCTGAAAAGTTGGTCTACTTTGATATAAAATCCTTTTTTCATTTAAATTATTAATACTTTTGGTTTAAAATTCATCATAAAGGGATAAATGAAGTGAATAAAAATGGAAAAAGCAACTCACAATTGTCCTGCTTTGTACAGAAATAGCAACAGTGTAAGATTTAAGTGAAATTTGTTTTCAAAGGCTGTTTATCTTTTTGTAGCATTAGTAGTTTAACTCTTTTTATTCCCTTATGTTCTGTGGACATCCAAATAACAAGTCACCTATGTATGCTTCTGCAACTGTATCTTTCTATAATTATACTGTCAATGTTTTCCTTCAAGTGTTGGTATCCTATTTAACCATATTTACAAAGTAGCATAACTTTAAGTAAATGTAGACACTGAAACCACGGATTAATTCTGTGCCTCACCCTGGTGTGTTGAGAGAAGCAAGTTGAAGAGCAGTGGCGTTATTGGAATGGATTTCGATGCATGTGGATGCAGTTGTTACAAGATAGAGTGTTGTATAATACGTGTTTTGCTTTGGTTAACTTGCTTTGAATGAGGCACTTACTCTGCGTGTTCCTTGAGTAAGAACTTTTCCAGCATGACATTAGTTAGTTTGTTCTGTTCTGTACTCCTTAAAATTCATATTTGTAAAGTAAAATGTTTGTATAAAGATGTGGAGTATTTGAGCAGGGCATATTAGGTTGTATCCATTTCACAGACTGGCTCTTTGATGTGTATATATACGAAATCTCTGTGTGGATTCTCAGGGAGTTATTGGTGTTAATTGAGAACCATGTTTTGTTAACATAGTTGTGGCATGCACTTATTAAAGATTGAAAGTTGTGGAAACAAGAGTGGAATGCTTTCCATGCATCCCAGATGATTTGAAGGTTGTAAAAATTCATAAGTCACTTTTCTTACAAAGTTGTTGAGGTTTTTAGGAATTAACTATAACATAGATAAACCAAACGTGTGTATTTTGTGGGTTTTTTTTTTTAATGAAGCATTTTCAATTAACATGAGCCTAAAAATTGTTAAAATGGTAGGAAAACTAAGGTGATCAGCAGTTTTTCCAAAGGATCTGGAGATAAGCATTAAACCTTATAGAGGGAGACGAGCAAAAGTTCATCCTGTCTTCTTATACATCTGTAGGGTAGAGTTGGTCTTCACATGGACAGTCCCTGTTATAGTGTATGCATCAAGCTTTTGTGTGTAAGTAATTGTACTTCTATTAGGCTTCAAAGGTACTATCTTGCAGAATCCCTTTGGTTTGAGAATTTGGTGAGAAATTATACTTTTGCAGTCTTGAGGTGAAGCCATTTGAGGTTTAACTTCCAAGAATTCTTAGTACCTTGTATGTAATTACTTGCTTTCTTGTCTGAGAACAGTTTACTGCCAGTGTTCTAAAATCCTGCATTTGGGGATTTGAGGAAGATAAATTTTTCCAGCAAGTTATTCTGTAGGTCTTACAGAAACACTGCAGACTTGAACATCAGAGACTTCTATCCAGTTTTTAAGATTTCTGCATTTTTATAAAGAGAAGATTTCCTGCCTTGTTTCCTTACAATCGGAATGCTGTACAATATTTATGGCAAGTAAAACTTCTAGGAAATTCTGTTTTCTTTATTATGAGCTTTATTTTTATGAGCTTTATGGGAACTAAGAAGCAGCCTGAGTTACTGACACAGTGTGGTTGGGGTAACTGATGTATTTCAGTTAAAAAGTAATTTGTTTTATTGGAATTTTTAGAACTGTGGAGAAGTTGGTGCTGTGAAATTGTTGGGCAACAGTGAATATAACAAAATCATGCCATGGCTTCTTTTAAAATCATGGGTTATTACATTTGTCTCCCTTGTTACACAGTCCAATGTTGTGAGGCTCAAGTGTGGAGAAAGCAGACAAATCGTTTATTTAAAGTTCAGGAATTTCAGGAAGCTGAAATGTTTACAGCACTGGTAAATGCAGAATCTAAACTCTTCTCTTACTCTTCTAATTGTTCCTTTTGGGTTTGTGAAGAGGAAAAATAGTGTGTTTGTGTAGGCCAGGAAGATCATTCTCAGTGTTATGCTATCCTGGATGAACAGATTCATTGCAGCTGCTACAGAACAGTATCAGAGCTTGCAATCAGTGTGCAAAAGAAGGCAGAAAATGTGTGTAGTGACTCCTAGCACACTCTTAGGCCACCTCCCATTCATTAATTTTTGATTCTGGCCTGTTTACTCAGTTTGCAGGTCATGATGCCTGACTGAAGTGTTTACCATTTTTCTCTCGGTTTTCTCTTTGGTTCATAGTAGCTGTGGCATTTCATCTCTTCCATTCATATTTTTGTTCCCAAAGTATGGGTAATCTTGCATATCTCTGCCTCTCTTGCCAGTATACTGAATTGTGAAGCTCAGCCCTCATTTCTATTATGTGTTAGTGTGTCCCAGCATGCTGTTTCCAGTTGCATTAGTTGCAGAAGTGGGAAAGGTCCTAGCAGAACAGACCCACAGCAAGCTCCTGATGTTGCTCTGCTAGCCAGTAACTCACCTGGGAAACTTGAGAGCTCCTTGGTGCTCCAAAGGCTGTAGCAACCTGATAGTAGGGTGTACAGAATACCTGGGCTTGGGTAGTATTTGAGGTTAAGGGCAGAGATGAAAAAGACCTGATGCCCACATGGAGCTTGGTCATTATGAAACAGATGCTACCACAGAACTACAGACCTTGCTGTAGAGTTTCTTTCCAGTTCTGTATTATTTAGCTGGAACAGAGCAGTTCATCAGACCTTCTGCAGTGGATTTATTTCATGTGTGTTCCTGTACTTTGGCATTGAGTATCATTCTTGAAATTTTAGCTTGTGGTTTCAAATAGTAATGATGTAGTAGACACCTCTTTATAAAAAAATAACATAGATTTTATGGTTTTGGTTTTTATTTAAAAGCACCATAGCAATATTTATGGAAGTGTGTATTATTGATAAATTTTGCAACGGTGTTTCAAAATTTTGATTTTTGTTAATTCTGCTGTGACATCAATTTATAGGTGAGATCAGAAGAGAAATGTTAGAAGATGTACAAAATAAACTTATGAACCTTATGAACAGCACAGAAGGAAAAGTGGACAAGTAAGTCTTCACTGAAAGATTTGGCTTAAGTTTTTGGGTTTTATTCCTCTCAGTGTACAGATGTGGCACTCACAGTTGCAAGAGTAGTGCAAAACTGTACTTCTGTATGTTGTCTTGTAATTGCAATTTAATTATTTTGACATTTTTCAATTGCTTGGTGGTTGTGAATAGTCATTTTGATTAGTAAGACCAACAGATTTGGATCACTGATGTGTTTCTTAAGTGGAAGTGCACTTCTATAGCATGAGCTGTGCAAATGGAGATAAGAGTTCTTAATGAACGTATTTTATAATGGTCAGGGTGTGAACAACAAGCCCTTTCATGTATCTGCATCACCTGGATGTCATGTAAATCTCTTCCTTGGTCCTTTTCTTTCTTCTCTACCCATCAGAACTGAAACAGGGATAGGCAAATGGGCTCCCCTGTCCCTTTCCTTACATCTTGGTTTGGGACTACACAGAGCTATCTCTTTAAATGCTCTCTTGAATCAAGATCTTAGAACAAGCATTTTCCCTGACTGTAGTATGTGCATCAAAATTTGCCCATGTACCCTTCAGTTTCATCTTACTGCATACAATATTGCTAATACTGTCCAAATTCATGCTTACTGTGTAAGAAATGTGATAACTTATAAAAGGAGGAAATTGGTGAGGCACCTTTTTAGTTATTTGTATTTGATGTGTTTATTTGAATTACTGTAAACTAAGCAAGAGTATGAGGAATAAATGCATCAATATTATGGTATCAGCTGTTACACAATAGCAGCTTGTATAAGTAGCTTCTTTTGTTCTGCAGACTGTTGATGAGAAATCTCTTTATTGGACATTTTCATACTCCAAAAAATAAACGTCTTGAAGTCTTAAGGTTAATGGGAAGTATCTTGGGACTAAAAAAGGATGAACTTGATCAGGTAATACTTTGCAGAAAGCTAGGCTTCTTTTTTTTTCCTTTCTTTGTTTTTTCTCCTTCTTTTCTTTTTTTTTCTTTCTTTGTTTTTTTCCTTTTTTTCTTTTTTTTCTTCTTTTTTTTTCAGTATCCTTACCTGAAAATAGAATGACTTGCTGCTAAACTAAATGTGACTGTCCCTGCACATCTTGTGGGGAAAGTATGTTTTTTCTTCTTTCATCTCACTTTTTTTTTTAATGTGGGACATGCTGATCTTAATCTTTCGATAATGTTGTTTTAATAGAGTAGATTTCATTTTGTTGATGAATGCTAATGCAGTAAGGAAAGGATTTAACTTTGTGCTGTTGTGTATAGTGGCTGTAATATATCAGTTACAGAAAAGTAAGCCTGTCATATATGTGCCAGTAGTACTGTGAAGAATTTGAGGCTTATATTTTTAAGTAAACTGCCAGCTTTTTAGATTGCCAGTCTAAAAGCGAGAGACAGAGAATATGGTTTTGACAATAATAAAAATGTTTATCTGAGTGCCACATTGTTATAGTGCAGCTCATTGTATTTACTCACTTTCTTTCGTCTGCTGCTTTATTTTTTTTGTTTCCTAACTTCGTTTTCTTTAAATACTCTAGTTACTATCTGAAGAGCAAAGAGGAGTTACAAGATGGGTGACTGGCTGGCTTGGTGGAGGAGCAGGGTCAAAGAGTGTTCCTAGTACACCTTTGAGACCAACTCATCAGAACATTTTTAATAGCGTAAGAATTAATCATTCATTCTTTGAGTGCAAAAATGGGGAAGTTGGATATTAATGCTTGTGTTTGGTTCATCAGTATATTGAGCTTCATTTACTGATGCTACTGTATCTTGCATAAATTGTTTTGTGCAACTGCTTTGGCAAAAGGTTTTTTCCTGCACTAAGGAAATATGTAGACATTGAAAATTATACAATACTAAATCTTGTGCTAGTACAGAAGACAATGACTGTTCCCCTGGCTCCTGGCATCACTCTTTTCTTATGCTGTGGACTTCATCTTGCAAACTATGAGTGCTGGAAGTTAAACATATGTGAGATTATGGAATGCCACAATACTCAACAGTTTGGAAGACCATGACACTGTATTTTGATGACTATGTTCCCGTATGTCCTTTAAATTTAAATTGAAAAGCTTTTTCAGCTGCTGCAGCTAGTGCCTTTTCTGTACAGCATATAAAACTGGTATTTTAAGTTTTCAAATACTGTAAAGCAACAGATCTCATAGCATGGTCCATGGGAGCACTTTATCTATGGAACTTTCCATTTTGCAGGCCAGTAAATAATGTACTCAAGGACCAAGCACTGAGGGCTTGGGGTTTTTGGATTGACTCCAGTTTTTTGCTCAGTTGTGCTAGAAATGTTGAGAATGGATTCCTGTAAATCATCTTGAAGTGTAGGGATTAGTTTTTCCCCCTAAAATAGTGCAGGCACATAAGCCTCTGAAGGACTGTGGCCTATGTGGCTTATAGATGTAAAAGAGAAAAATTAATGCTTTTGTGTGAATAGTACAGGCTTTACTAAGCCAACTTTTATCTTGTGATGCTACCGACACCTTAATCATTCCATGCTTTCTTAATTTGAGGTTCTTTGTGAAATAAAGCATACATGGGCTTTAAGAGAAAAGATTGGGGTTTATGTTTTTCTGGAGGAGAGATTGGTTAAGCAAAAGACAAAGGAAATACTGTGATGTCAGTAGCAGCATGGGATTCTTGAAACAACTGGCTTAAATCAATGGAACCATGGTAGAAGTATGTGTGTTATCTTTAGAGTTTATCGATTTTACATAAGTGCTTCTTAGTGAGACAGCAACAAAGAGTGTATTTTGAAAATAAATTTCATTGTCACTCACTGAGGACTGCTGAGTACTAAGTACAAGTACAAAATTGATTGCAGGCTGTTGACAGCTTTTTGTTTTGTGTATATATGTATTTTTGGCTTGGTGCTCTTCGCCAGAGCATCAGTGAAATATAATAACTACTAGCCTCTTACAGTCTTTTTCAGAACTGTTCGTGAAATTCCTTGAAACTGAATCTCGCCCAAGCCTTCCCCCACCCAAGCTCTCTGTTCATGGCATGAAACCTTTAGGAGCAGCAGGAACTGGTAAAACCAACAGTACTCCATCCAACAGTCAAATGCAAGGTAATATTTGAATCTTTACACAGAACATAAATAACTAAAGGTAGAATTTTCAAGAGGATTTTAATGATTCTGTGCTTCCTCACTTGTGAATTATGAATTCGATTTCTTCCCCCTCAACCATTTCCTACTGTCTCTTTTTATTTTCTTTTTATTCTTCTCCTATCTCTCCTTGCCACTGCATCTATACCTCACTTTCTAAACTTTCAGTACAGATGATTAGAGAAACCAAATTCCCTTTGATATGGAAAGGATCTAACAGCACCTGTTAGAGCCAAACAGATGCTGTGCAGACAACTTCATATGGTTTAGCAGTGAACCCAGCCCTGATTTTCAGCATCCCTGATGATCAGCTTGTGTTAAAGTGAGTGAAGAATGCAAGTAATACAACTTTGCAGTGTCTTTCTGGTGTGTAGAACCTGGTTGCTCAGAGAGGACCAAAATAAAATCAGTTAAGTGTATGGCCTGATATGAAATCTCTGTAAGCTGTGCAAGAGTGTTTGATTTTTCTGAGGCAGATAACAGTTAGGCTTATATTATGCATGTTAAATTAATGTACTTTTGTCTTAAGTAATTTATGATTCAAATCTTCAGTTTAACTGGTCCAGTTTGTTCTTAATTTTTTGTGTTGAAGACTTCACCTTAATATAGGCCTGCTAATTTGCAGAAGCTTGTTTTGTTTGCAACTTAGCTGTAAACTCAAAAGAAATTAAAAACAAAAACCCCAAACACCAAATCCCTGCATATTATACATCTGTACAAAGAGAGAGAGAAATGCTAAAAAACCCTCTTTCAATTCAGCTACAGTTACAAAGTGCTGTTTATTTATCGGGGTTTTCTGGCTGACCCTGGGGAAGCTGTGCTATGTGTTGGGAAACCTTCCTGTGATCTGCATTGCAGTGGGTGTGCCAGGGCCCTTCCACCTCTGCACAGTGCTGGAGTCGGTGTGACAGATAGGTCATGTCTGGCATTGCAAAGGTGAAGTGAACTGCAGAGGGGTTCATGTTGCCTGTCACATAGTTTTTTGGGTAGCTTGAGCTGTTACAGAATTTGCTGGTGGACTTGGCAGTGCTGGGTTAATAGTTGCACTTGACTTTAAGGGTCTTTTCCAACCTAAATGATTCTATGGTTCTATGAAAGAAGTCAGAGACAATAAAAGTCTTTGAGGGTGTCTACAGTCCATGGCAAGGAGGTTTTCAAGGACTTACATGTTTCATAAGTGATAGGCAATTTTAGAACATCTTTGTGAACAAATGCTGTAAAACTGGATAGATTTAGGAATGCTTTTGAACAAAGTGTTTTTATTGTTGGTTTAGGTTTTTGGGGTTTTTTTTTATATTCCAGATTCTGCAGTCTCGGGAATGGGTAGAAGACCAGATGCAAATCCATTTTTAGCACCTCGATCTGCAGCAGTGCCTCTCATAACACCAGCTAGTAGTTCTGGACATCTGCTTATGAAACCTATTTCTGATGCCTTGCCTACTTTTACACCACTGCCAGTGTCCCCTGATGCCAGTGCTGGTGCTGTATTAAAAGACCTCCTAAAACAATAGATCATCTTGTATCAGTATGATGAGCACTTTAAGGAAAATGAGAACACTATGTTATATATAATTTATCACAATGAGGCCTTCTGTAAAAAGTCATGTATTTGACTGCAATTGTACTTTGCTTTTCTTGTACTTACAAACTTATCAGTGCTTTGGAAATTGTAATGGTAGAATGAATAACTGCCTTCTGTATAGCAGGCATTTATTTTGGGCGTGGGTTAAATATTTAACTGAGAAAAAAATCTGTCTTGTTGCTAGATTGTCACAAGACAAATTAAAGGAGTTTTAAACCTTATGTATACTGGGTTGTTTCAGATATGCATAGACAGCATTAACTCTTTGGTGTTGAGATCCGTTTTTCCATTAAAATGATCTGCCATGTACCTTACAGAACCAGAACTAAAAAAAAATACGTAAACCACCCAATTACTGGTGTTTTTACTTAATGTACTTTTGGCATATATCTCTTATTTACAAGTTTGATTGCATTTGGGGGCAATTTGAGCTACATTAATCTCTTTGCACAATGATTTGATATATGCCCCCAGACTAATAGCTGTTTTCAGCAGTCTAATCCGTCAGCACCAAGGAGTTAACTATGGCAGTGAGGCTAGAGATATCCATGTGAAGAGTGGGTAATTTAGCAAATGATATATTCATACATATAAAGACACTGTACTCTAATGGTCCAAGGTGTATATTTGAGAGACTTTTTATCTTGCAAGATTTTGTAGATCCAAATATAGACTTTAAGCTTGAACACATGTATAGAATTAAAAGGGAGGAAGGTGTTTGCTTATCTCAAATGTGTAAATAGGTCTTTGTAAAACCAGGGCCAAAGTCAGTTATTATGTAAATTTTGCTGTGATAACTTGTACACTTTGTTTGGCAGGTAAAGAATGAAGTTGCATACTGAAGGATAAGAGTCATCCTCGTAGTGAATCTGAGATAAAACATCTTCAGTTTAAAATGTGTAATTTCTTAATCTTTTTATATGCCTCTCCTTGTTAAGTCAGTGTTAAGATAACTGTTGTGCAAGTTCTATATTAGAACTGTCAACCTCCTTCATTTTCATTAAGGTCCTGGATGAAATTGTTGTAAGAGTTATATTTAAATAAAATTAATTACTGAAACTTGTACAGAACCAAACAAAATAATGCAAGAAATCTTTGCATTTATTTATATAGAGGTCAAATAGTGAATTTCTTTTGTTGCCTTGAAACCTAGCAAAGGTTTTTTTAATTGCTGTACTTAACTTAAGAGCTGTTGGAATCCCTTGTCTCCAGTACATTAATGTTTCATGGAAGACTTAGCAAATTTGTAACTGGATTGACCTACCATATTGGATTTTGATTTTCAGTTTTTTACCCCACTCTGGACAGTTTGGCAGTTTGATTTCTGAAAAGATAGCAGACATATTTATCAAAGTAAATTCTGTGTTTTGTAATAAATGTATTGAGAATCTCAAATTACCTCAGCTGAGAATATTGCAGTTAGGTACTTCAAATGTACATCTTCATTTAAACTGGACTGGAACAGCTACCTTTTTTTTCTCTATAGCAATTATAAAGTAAAGTGAAATCAGATGGCTTCTGTGCAATCTCTCTTGGTCTTGTAGTCATGCTGTTTAATGATAAATAGCTGCTTCGCAATGAAATTACCTTTTGGTGAGCCAAAGCAGAAGGAAATGTTTAGTTTTTAATAATTATGTGACTTACATGTTGTAAATTACAAATGGAGTCATGCTGCTCACTATTCTCTGAAGATACTAAGGGAGCAGTTCTTAACTTTTTTTTATGCATTTTTTTCTTCTTTAACTGCAGACAACTTAATATGTACACATTTCTCTTTCAGGAAGCTTTCTAAATGCCAATAAAGAAAAGATAGTAAGACCATTTGTTTCTGCATGCTGTAAATCAGTTCCATTTATACAATAAGCTATGAGTTTGAAGAGGGAAATCTAATACCAGGCAAAGGTACTGAAGAACTTCAGAGTTCCTTATTAAGCGCCTTGAGAGAGAAGAAAATCTACAGCAGAGATACAAAAGGCTTCAGTCCTTAAGTCCAAGGAGGTGAGCTCTGTTGAATTATGGAGAAAATCCTCATGCCTTAGAGGTTTCTGTTCTAAGGCTTGTTCCACAGGACATTGGTGGGGTTTGATGCCTTGTTAGAAATCATCTGGGCTTTGTGTTCCAGGCAGTACTTTTGTGCAGAGCAGTGTAGAACAACTTCATTACTTTGTTTCTTTCTTCCTTCTTTGAATGTTTCACAGACCATTACAAACATTCAGGCTTTGTTTTCATTGAATGATTAGTAGATATATTTTTTTCCTCTAATTTTTCTTCTATGTTTACTTTGTTCTTGATAACTGCTCCATATATAGTTGCCTTACCAGTTTCCCA
Source organism: Monarcha castaneiventris obscurior (assembly GCA_026261815.1). Lineage (NCBI taxonomy): Eukaryota > Metazoa > Chordata > Aves > Passeriformes > Monarchidae > Monarcha > Monarcha castaneiventris. The sequence continues at coordinate 16,231,518 of JAMPIT010000894.1, forward strand.
CATGTACATATGTGACTCATGTAGTCTGTCCTGTTAATTGTGTGGGTCTTTCACACAGCAGCATGAGGAAAAAAAATCTCTGTAATTTATGAACAAGGTGCAGTAGTTGAAAATGTTCGTTCTTTCATTTAATGTAATTGTTTTCTTTTCTGTAGCTTTTGCAAGGAGAAAAAGGTGTCTGGTCCTCCTAGTTTTGGTCTAACAAGCTGTCAGTTATCTTTAGTGGCAAGGTAACAGAATTCTATTAACAGATTCATTTTGCAAACTTGATATAAGCGGGGGGAAACGATTTCCATTGTTCTCTTTAGAATTTTTTTTTTTTGCTGTTCTTTGCTTATCCTGCATTCCATGCAAAGAGAAGGAGGTAACTGGTTGATCTTTCTAATTGCGACTGTAAAGGAATGCACGGTGTGTGGTTTGGGGTTTTTTATTGGGGTGGGGGAGTGTTGGGGTTTTTTTTGTTTTGGTTTTTTTTTAATTAAACATTCCTGCATTGCACCAGTTAGTCACAGCAATATAATTTCACACATTACAGTGACCAGTGTAGAAATAACCTTTTTTTTTAAACCAAATGTTAGTCCCCTGTGTTTTATTATTTTTTCTTATTGTCATTCTTGACCATTTTGCATAAATAGTTACCAATAAGGCAGTCAGTCTGGACTATGTATAGGATTGACTGATGGCTAAAGTAGAGGAGACAGAATGGAAGATGGTTGTCTTGTAAGTATTTCACGTTATCACATACCTTGTGAAAACTTTGCAGTTAATTAATTTCTTGTTACTGCTGATGTCGATATTGATACACTCCTGGGTTTTTGCTATTTTCATAGAACCATGAAACTGCCTGGTTTGGAAGGGGCCTTCAAGATCATCCAGTTCCATTCTCCCTGCCGCAGGCAGGGACACCTTTCACTAGACCAGGTTGTTTAAAACCCTATCCAACCTGGCCTTGAACACTTCAGCAGATGGGGCATCCACAGCTTCTCTGTGCAACCTATTCCAATGTCTCACCACCCTCAGAGTCAAGAATTTCTTTCTAATATCTAATCAAACCCTACCCTCTTTCAATGTATAGTCTGTGTAAAAAGTGAAAAAATACTATAATATTTGAGTTATGGTCAACTATTTTTAGAGGGTTTTGCCAGTTATTGATGGAAGAGAGTTTAGAAGCTCTGTCACATGTGGCATTGTAACAAGCACTGACAGACTACAGACCAATGGTACCAGGGAAACAAACTACTTATACCTGTTTTGTGTGTTTGTTAACAAAGTGAGCAAGCTGACCCTTGTACCAACAACCAAGAACATTCTATTTCCCTTAGTGTAAAGGACATCTAACTCTTCAGAGAGCTGCCTGGATACTGTTTGAATGTTAGCCAGTATCACAAAGGTAAAGGGAATCTTGGCAGTACCAAGTGGTTAGACCCAAGGTTTTAATTTTTGACATTGGATGCTGCCTGCTTTTCCCCCCAGTGAATTTCCAGATGGTTATGCAAGGTGGATTGAATTGCAGCATGATCAGGTGTGGGAGCACAGACCAAGGAAGTTTTACAGATTTGAGGCAGCTAGAAACTATTTGTTTCATGTCACTCATGAAATAGTAGCTCTTAGCCAGCACTATAGTACAGCCACTTAGTAACTAATGTTTGTTGATGGAATAGTCCAAGGGATTAGGGAAAAAAAGGTGTGTAACACACTCCAAGTGGTGCATATTTTGTCATTTGGCAGCTTTCTGCCAAGGCTCTCCTATGAGGTGAGCAAAGTCAGATGATTGATTTTGAGCTAGTAAAAACCAACCAGTGCTATCTCCTGACTCCCTAGAATGGAAAGCACTGTTAAACACAGCTCTCTGCAAACAGAAAGCTAAGAGTTATAATGCTTCAAATGTAACTTTTTGTACATTAGGGAGTAGGGAGCTAAGGACCTTATGAGGTTTTGAAAATTACTTTGACCTTTTCAGGGCTGCAGAGAAAGACAGAAGCCCACATTAGGCAGCTGAGGCAGCTGGATTTTTAGAACTAAATAAAGCTATACTCGTTTGTACAACTTAGGTAGCCTGAATCCATAAGTTTCCTGTATAGTTAATATAGTATTACTGACAAAAATATATTTAGCCTAAGTAGCAAAGTGGCAACTAGATGTAAATAGAGCAGCAGTAAGAGGTAGTAGCAGTTTTGAGTAAATCAGGGATAAAAAGTTGGATAAGAATATTAGTTCCTAAATGGGAACAAGTATAAGATATGTAAGCTGCGAACATTTTCACCGAATCCATTAGAAAAGATTTCTGAGATCATTGTGTCCAAGCTTTGACCAAACATTCCTTGTCAACTGGACCGTGGCACAGAGTGCCACATCCAGTCATTGCTCAACAGCCCTTTCTGTGAAGAAATTTCTCCTGATGTCCAGACCTGAACCTTCCCTGGGGCAGCTTGAGGCTGCTGTCTTCTCATCTGGTTGAAGAGACCGACTCCCGCCTGGCTACAACCTCCTTTCAGGTAGTTGAAGAGAGTGATATGATCATGTTCTCAGGAGAATAAATAGAGATCATGAGAGTGATTCCAGACACTATTTGGGTGCAAGTGTCTAAGAAGCTGCATAGAGAAAGGGAAATAAGGGATTCAGGTTTCAGCTAGTCATGAGGAAAGCCAACCATATGGTGACTGTAAAATTAACCTTTATGTAAAACCATTTCCCTATCTCCTGCAGTAGTTTTCTTTATTGTTATAAGGTATTAAAGTATTTGAGTGATGCTTTTATTTGTGATAAAAGGATAATTTCAGAATTACAAGCAAATTACCAAGTTGATTCTGGTTCACCTATGTGTTTTGGCTTACATGCCATACCATAGATACAACAATAAATTGTAGCAGGAGTAAAATTATAGTAAAGGAAGTGGTTTGAATGGTAGACTGGAGCATTGAAAAATAGTAATCAAAACTGAAACTTTTTCTGGAAATAGATTTGGAAAATATTTAGACTGCACTTTGCTCTATGCTTAAGTAGTGGGTGCCAATAAAAAAGAAGACAAACAGAACACTGCCTTCTTTTTGACAATAGGAGCAATAACAGATGTATTCAACAGTTTTCAGCTAACTTAGAGAAGGCTTATTATGAAACTACAAAAATTTGAGGAGTACAGGATTCTAAAGAAAATGAATGAGTCATAACTGGGGTTGCCAGATCTGTCTGGCCCCAACTGCAGATTGAATAGCAGCACATTGTCTGCAGAGTGCTCTGGATAAAGGACCTGCAGAGTGCCACTGCAGGCAGAGGGGTTGCAGGTGGTACCTCTGTCTTTACTGGACTCTGAACAGAACAGCAACTATGGTGTGCTTCCCAGAACCTGCCAAGTAGGTAGGGCTGGGGATCCAGGGAGCCTGCTGCACTCTGGCTCTGATGTTCTTCTCCTCAACTCAATCAACATTTCCAACTGCCTTGTACAGGTACTTAAATAGCCTGATGCTTTGCTGGCAACCTGAAGCCTGCACTGCCCTGGCCAAATGGGACTAGGCAATCTAGTTCATGAAAAAGATCTTCATTAGAAACTAAAATGGAATAGGGAAACATCAGAAATTACTGCAATTGATTGAAGCTTGGAGGGCCAACCCTCCTGTTGCGAAAGTATGAAGGAAGCTCTGGCGAGAGGCCAAACTGAGACTTAATTGAGCCTGTGACTCACAGGGAGAAGGTTACATGGACTCTGTCACAGCGACGTGGTCTTGACATTGTGCTTGGCACTGAGTCCCCCCATTGCCCAGGGTACTGATGCATCTTTCTCTGCTGCCAAAGGGAGAGTGCAGAGGAGAGGCAATGGACTTAATACTGAGAAGTTCCACTTCAAAGAGCAGTTGGTCTTAGCTTCTTGTGTCCTTCCCTCTTTGACCCCCATCCCTGGTCTCTTTGTAAGTATCTCGGCAGACCTTCTAATGTTCCATGTGCCAAGTCCCCTGGGAGTCTCAGCCACACCGAACTCAGCTTCAGTGCCCATTCCATGATCCTTTTCTGGGGTGGCCCGGGGGTTTAAAAAGGCTATAGATGAAATAAAAAATTTTAAATGGCAACTGTTATACAAAACTTCCCAAGTTTTGCTGAAAAAAAATCACATTTGCTATTTACAGGTGCCAGTTGGGAGTTGACTGGAGCTGGTTTCAATTGCACGGAGCTAGACTAAATGTAAAAATAAACCTCTATACCATGGAGCAGAGCTATTTTTCTAAGATACGTAGTTCTTAAGGATAGTCTCCAAGAAAACCTATGCCTAGAAGATCACAGAATCATTAAGGTTGGAAAAGACCCTTAAAACCATCAAGTCCAACCTTTGATGGATCATCACCACATCAACTAGACCATGGCTCTAAGTGACACGTCCAGTCATTTCTTGAACACCTCCAGGGGTGGTGACTCCACCATCTCCCTGGGCAGTCCATTCCAACCAATGTTTAATAACCCTTTCCATGATGAAATTCTTCCTGAATTTCACTAAGTCTCCTGTGCTGTGCTACTGATTTCCAGATATTTTGGATTTACTGTTCTGTATTTTATTAACGATTATATAGAAACCTATGAAATACAGGATTGTATTTGGTAGTTTTCTTCTAGCACCAAGGCAATTTTGTGAGAGATTGCACTTCAGATAAACAATTCAGCTGTTGCAAACTGTCATATTTAATTCAGTTAACACATAATTTCTTAATGTCAAGTGAGTTCTGATGAATGGTTTTTCTTCAATTCTTGATTTTTTTTCTACAACCTCTCCTGCTGACATTTCAATTTAGACATATCCTTCCAAACAGGATTTTTTTGTTTGTTTGTTTTTACTTATTTCTTTTTTTATTTTATTTTATTCCACTCTGGTAATCTCTTGAAGTTTCTCTAGCAAAATGGATGAAGAAGAAACACTTCACCTTCTACAGTGATTTTAAATTTTCTAAGCACTATTTTTATATCTTGTTCATCTGTTGGCTTTGCAGACTGTTTGGCAGTTTTCCTGCTTGTGGTGTCTGAAAAAGAATTTATTATTAGTTTTTATGCTTCTTATGATTTGTTTCTCAAACCTTCTTGGCCTGACTTTCTGTTTTTCACATTTAACCTCTCAGAGTTTTTGTTCTTTTCTATTTTCTTTATCTGGCACAACTTCAGCTTCTTGAATTTTGTTATGGAACTGTGGACAAAATGGGGACTGATTGATTTATCAGGCTCTGTCTGTGGACTCTGTTAGCTGTACAAATGCCTCTGTTGGAAGTAGGGTCCAGTTCCACTGACTTTTCACATGGCTGTTTGAGGTTCTGGTACCCCACAATTCCCAAATGGATGGGAGCCCTGGGCATAGCCAGGCTGCTTCGGAATGGGGAACTCCTCCTACTGCTCAGCTTCCTCTGCTGTGGCAACTGTGGCAACTCAAAGCAAAGGCCAGCAGATTTAAAAAGAAAAAAAAAGAAACACTCTGTGTTAGAAACTGCATCCTGTTGCAAGACTTTGTAGGCTCTGCAGCACACACAGCACAACTAGGAATTGGGAGTAAAGCTTGCTCAGTGGAGTTTCTACATTTAGCATGCTAAATCGCTGCCTTACAGCAGCACTTGTTGCTGCAGACCAGTGAATAATGAGTCTGAAAACAAACAGACAACACACATCATGTTTATCACCCAGTTTCATAGCCAATTCTTATGAAAAGCATGGTTAGGTTACAAAAGTAAACAGGTAATTTGTGAAACAGTGTAATCCCTGCTGTGGGAATAAGTAAATGAAGTGTAGGAGTTCTTAAACCGAAGAAAAGTTTATAAATGTCTTCTGGGGTTACAAAAGCAGTTGAGAAAGTACAGAACAGTCAAAATTACCTCTCTCCTCATAGGGAAACTTTCTGCCACTCCTATATTTGACTAACATATAGTCCCAAAAATCTTAAGATAAGGAAAAGACCCAAAAATGTGCCGAGTGTTTTACTGGAAAAAGAAACCAGAAGTCTTTGCTTCTATTGTATTCATTCACCTATGAGAGTGAAACATTTTTAAAAAGGGAATGTTTTCCACCACTTGGAAGAAGAGAAGCTTTGGAAAAGAGGGTTGATGTCAAATATTTTCTACTCTGCATTCACCACCAGGGTTCTGGCAGGTGCCCTTACAAAAATAGTGCACATACTTGTGAATATTCGAACACCCCTGTTGAGAGATGGCATTTCCACAGACTTGTTTGGGTTTATTCAGAACCTGAAGTGTTTTAATGGAAAACACAGAATATGCTCAATGCTATGGTGGCTAATCTTTTGGATAAAAACAAAGTGAATTGCCAAAGCAGACTAAAAAGGAGAAGGATGCTCAACTAAATCTGAAAATAAAAACCAAAATCAAACAAACCCAAAACACAAAACCCACCTAAAATATAAGTTCTGTGTGGTGGAATTGAAGTACCTGGGAGCCGAGGAAGCACAGGTGAAGCTGGTGTTTTACTGGCACTGATGCCCAGCAGCCAGGGAGAGCTGTCAGGGTAACCAGTAAAGGTGAACCACTGTCTCCAGTCAGCTGCTCTGAGGTGCCACCCAATCTTGCTGTGCCGGATGTGCCCAGTGTGGTGCTCGAGTTAGTAAAGGGCTTGGGAAACTGCGAAAGACACAGCAGTCTTGAGGCATTTTAGTATAAAATAAATCAGTCCGGAGTATTTCTAAGGGAGGTTTTAGTACATACTTCCAACTGTCTGGTCGTAATTGGAGACCAATGGTTTATGTATCCCAGGCACTTGCGAAGACTGAATGTTGGCTTGCTCCAACAGTGAAACAGACTTTAGTCTTGGTCCAGGAGTATTAAGAGTTTTAGGTCTTTATTTATGGAAGGTCATTATTAGCTGAAATTTGCCATAAAGAATTTATGCTTGCTATTAAAAGGGGCTGGTAAACATTTTGTCACAAGATTAAAGAGCATTGTTTTCAACCACATTGTCTAGACCATTTGACAAAAATGCAGAGAAGGCTGCAGCCCAGTTTATGTACATGTCAATCTTATAAAATAAACAAAAACAAACTAAAATATCTGTCTAGTTTCAGGCAAAATGTGAACTGCAGTTACCAGAGCTATGCTGAGTTTCAACAGAAAAACAAGTATAAGTATGAACAGTGGGCTGGGGCACCTTGGATACTCAGAGCAACCAAGGGGGAGAAGGGAGTTCTCAAGTATATCTTTTGTCTTTAAGTACAGGATGATATTCCATACACTCTTTACAGGAAAATATTTTAAAAGTAAAAATGTCAGTCATCTAAAGATTGAAAATACAAGAATGTTGCAGGCTGTTGCAAAGTACTAGTAATTATTACTCTCTGCTGAGAGTTGTCGCATACACCAAAAATGTTGTGAATGGCTCTGTATTTTTCCTGAGAAAGTTACACTAATCATTTGGTTTGCTTGTTTACCTTACTTTTATTGGGTTAAAAAAACACTGCACAATACTGAAGAATTCTTCCAAGAATATTACTCTTTTTTGCCTCAGGCATCTTCGTAGATGATCCTAGAAAGTACTACAGCTAGACAGGTGATCATGAACATCAAACCTGATCTCACTAAAGGGACTATTCCTGAAATAGTTCTGTCTTACAGTAGATGCAGTTCACTGGGCTGTTTTAAACTGTTTCGGTTTTGGTATGTACCTGCTAGATTGTAGTACTCCTCACCTAAAGGGACAAAATTAACGTGTTTTCAAAGCAATGAAGTGGAGTCAGACACTAGTCCTTGTTTAGAGTTGTTGCATTTCAGAATGGATCCAGTGGTGTCTGGGCTTTCCACTGGTAATTTCTATCCTAAAAGGAGTTGTGCTATTAGAAGCTGGTATCAGAGTGACCACAGACCTGTAAAGATTACTCAATAGCTATGAGGTGTTTAACCCCAGCTGAAACCAGGACAAAGATGAAGCATTGGAGTAAACCAAGGACTTCAAGTGTTTATTTCATGTGGTTGGGCACTGTGAGTCCACCTGGTACAACACTGCAATGGGGCTCAGCACGTGGCTCTTTGGAAGCAATATCACCAGTATCCTCTTCCCAAAGGAACACGTGCCTCAGACAGACAGGTGACATCCCTGTACAGGAGGAAGGAATGGGTGCTGTATTGGATCTTCTGTTTTGCATGGATATCCCATGCAGGTGGTAGCTGTACCGTTGAGGCAAATGAGCCCCAAGAGATGGCAGCACAACAGGAACTGTTACATTTTCTTCTTCCTAAAAATGATATTGTGAGCTGCAGATCAACACACCACAACATCTCAGGGGCCCTACATTCCCAGTACATTTTAGTTAGCACTACTGATGTCTTTACAATTACGTATTATGTTAATTTTCACTGTTAATTCTAGCTCGTGTTATGTTTGGCTAGGAAAGGAAAATATACGTAGGGCTGTGCTTTTGAGCTTCTGGCCTGAGCCATCTGGAACAGGTTATTGCATCATTCGTGTTATGAGATGGCAATTATAATTCAGACACTGAACAAAGCAGACCTCAGCTGATAATCTAAGGTAGTCTTTGAAAATTATAGGGAACCCTCCCTAAACACCAGGAATTTGCAACTGAGATTTTTTCCTGGGAGGAGGAAGAAATGAGCTCTACTTTCTCAGGTGGATCTCAGGGTTTGAGACCATGTTTCCCTTATGCTTCATGCTTGGCAGTAGGGTGAGATGTGTGTATGTGAAATCACTGCCTGTCATATCAGCATGTGACAATATCAAAAACTTGCTTATTTGGCAGTCTCCAAGAACACTTAGATCAATCTCCACAGCCAGGCAAAAGCTCAACTTGTGAATCTCATGGACCTTAGATGTTATCAAGACACAATTGTTTCTACAAGTGCCCAGCAGTTTTGCTCTGAGTGTTTTACCATTTTTGCTGGTAAAAACATTCAGTTCCATAAAATTTAGTAGGAGCAAAATGAAGCTTGGACATGTGGGGCCTTAAACTGCCAGTTATTGACAGATTTAAATCTAATGAATTTAAACCAGTCTGTGTGGCTAGGTAAAAGATGTCTAAGACCTGGCATGTAGAACAACTTTGGGCTCACAGACCTACCACCATACAGACTTGTGTGGTTCAACTCCTCTCACAGTCTGACAATGTTGTTGAAGATGTTCGGAGTGGGGGAACTTTAAAAACGACAGGAACATCCAAGAAGGGTGTTTGACTGATGTGGTTCTGGAGAAATGTAAGAAAAATATCAGAGTTAAAAAAGGAGATCAAATGTTGTAAAACTTAGAGGATGAGGACTTGTTTCTGTGAGAAAGATTTTGTGTTCAGGGGTGCTGAGTGTAATTAACTCTTCTTAAGTTCCCTGACCTATTTGCAACTTTATTCTTAGCATTTAGAATCTGTCATATTATGTTCTCCAGTGCTGAGGGTTCCTGTTCATCCAATGCTGTGCTTTATCTGCAGGAGCATGGCTCAGTTCATATGTGCAGCTGTCTCATCCAAGGAGAGTAGAATTAAAGTTATGCAACACTGTTTATATCCCCCTTATGGTTATATATTACACAATTTTCAAAATCCAAGTCTTAATTGGAGATACAGTTTCAACCCTAGCTATGCACAAAGCAAACTTCGAAGAATGTAATTATTTAACAGAGCCCCATTTTATACTGGGGACAGTTCCACACCTCCTCATGAAGACACAGCAAATGTCAAGCTAATCTAAATGAGGTAATGGATTTTGTAACACAGAGGGATATTTGAGACCACTGAAGTGAAAGCACCGCTAGAGATAAGTCTAGCCACCATCAGAAGCATAGATGCTGAAGGTGTCAGCACAGGGTGTTGAAAGATGCATTGAATTGTCCATTTTTATAGGATGAACAAAAGGAGTTTTATGCACTACAAATTCCTTCCTTTATGCAACTCTTCATACCAAAGGAAGTTGTGAGAAGGCTGTGGCTGCATCTCATTGTTTTGTGACTGATGGTAGTTACAGAAAGGTACAGCAGAAATTCCACTTAGCCACAACATCAAATCCTTTTATTTTGGAAAAAAAACAGTCACCATGCTGTAGACCAGCCCAGGTTGTGGTTTGGTACACTTCTTATACTCTGGTTTTTATCCACTCCAGCTGTCAGATGGAGACAGGAAAAATCAAAACATTTGTACAGTATTTCTTCTTAAAGGAGCCCCTTAGGTGGTGAGATTTGGATTCACCTCCTGTCTCCGGGGCTGGAGCACCTCTGCCAGTTGGCTGATGGATCAGAACTCTGAGGCAATTATTTGGGAGCAGACTGGTGCTGTGCTCATACAGTGGTTCTGGCATGCGTGCAATGATTTTACCATGTGATTGTAGAAAAATTCAGTGGATTAGCAAGTGAAGTATCATCAGATGAAGCAAGCTCTTCATCCACACAGCTGGATGCACACACCGTTTGCTTTCCTGTAAAGCTGTTTCTCATTGTTTCAGTAGATTTTCACTCTTCTAACATACAATAAGCACTGCTACTCTTAGGTCTGTTAGCTCTCCTGGTTATTGAATGTATTGAGGAACTCTGGTGGTATGGAGCAATGAGAATACTCACTGTTAACATTTGCCACAATGAAAATTTCTCTGGTCTTTGCTTGGTATCCTCTCTTGTTTGTTTTCTGACCCATGGCAAAACTACTTCCATGCCCAGCAGCTTCTTCAGAAGTCCCTTCTGTGAGTATTTGTTAGGCTTCTGGGAACTTCATTTAAAATAATTAAATTGATTCTTGTTTATCTGCAGATGTATAGACACTGTTTGAATAATTCTAGGTGAGTGTTTCATTTTCCGTACAGTGCAAGCGATGCAAGCAAGCCAGAGAGACAAACTCTCAGCAATGGCCCAAAGCCTCTGGTGCTGTCATTTTTGAAAGGTAATTTGGACAATTACAGCCAGTTAACAAGGTACGGAGCTCTTGAGCTTCCCATTGGCTCCAATACAACTTGTGGGGGATCAGCAACCCTAAAGCAGCTCAGTCTTTGTATCTCAAGCTAGATGTCGATGCTTAGGGGCTAGTTTTATTAATATCTGTTGTATCAACTGTACTTCTGTTTCTCAATCTGTTACTCAGAGATGTATGATAATAATTTCAGGTTCCTTAGAAATAAAGGGTTTTCTCAAATGGGACACTCAACAGAAATTCAAAGTAGTTGTTTAATGTCCATGGCTGTGTTTAATTTCAGTGTTCATCTTTGGATCTACTATAATCTTTGCTGCATCTGATTGCTTTCCTTTCACATCTCATAAATGTTCTGCTTGACCTACTAAAGCTCTGCCTGTGGCAGAGTTGCAAAACACCTGAAAAAGTACTTTATTTCCTTCCTCTTCAGTCATAACTGGAGATCTGCAAGTTATGCTTTTCCTAAGAAATATTTCATATCATAAACTGCTCCCTTAATCATGGGGTCAGTTTAAAAAGGGCCAGTGTTTGCAGACAAGCCATTTGTTTTCCCCTGAATGTTTAATTTGTTTATTCCTGTTTTCAAATAATCCCCAAGCAATATAGTTCCTGTAGCTGTGATCGTCATGAATTCAAGTTATTCACCTCCCAGAGGGTCAGACCTTTCATCAGTATGCCATTGGCACAGAGCAGCGAGTGTTGCATATTCATTGTCCAGGACACCAGCTAGAGGGCCTCCAAAAAAGCCTGACTTTTTTTTGTTCTCAGAGCAAGGAAAACAATCCCTTCCCTTCTCCAGTCCCTTGATAAGGGTTTCTGTCCAATAACGGTGCTCTCTGCTCTGAGGCACATTTAACTGTGAAGTTTGCAGCGGGAGAGGCTTTCCTTCAAGCTGTTAGTGTTTTATCCTGGCAGGCTCCTCGAGGTTGTTGTGAGGAGTCTAGCCAGTTGGTGAGCTTTGTAATCTAAACCAGCTGTCCCAGGCTGAGGCCCCCATTTGCATTGTTTAACATACTTAGAAAATGAAGTGTTCATTTTTAACATTCCTCCTCCAATTGGTTTAATGCTGAATTACAGAAGAGAACTAAGCAAAACCAGGTGCTTTCTCTGTATTCTCTCCAGTGTCTGAGGAGGTACAGACGGCTCCCGATCTTCTCCATTACTTGCCATTTCATTCTTTGGACTATAAATGACAGAGGAACTGAAGTGCTAGCAGAGGGTAATGTTTGGAAAACTTTCTAGTTATTCATCAGCACAGACTCTGGGTTTTTTCCACCTTTCCCCAACGGTTTTGGACATGCAAGGATTAAGAAGGTAAGTGGTATGCATGAAACTTCTTTACTTACTGACAGGAAACCTACTTGTGGAAAATAGCTGTGGTGGGGACACATTATGCCAATCCACTTGCTAAAGCCATTTGCAAAGAGATGGGATCTCAATGGTCAGAGGTGGGGAAAGATGATCTGCCTGTTATTAAAGCTGTGCTGTCTCTGACGAGTTCCTTCTTGATCTGTGCTTATACTCTGCGCATCTGTGGGAGCGCTGAACTGCAGCAGCAAGGATCCCACTGGCTACAGTGATTGATTGAAGTTAATTAGTTACTATTGCAGAGGTTAATTACTAGTTTAAAGTATTTTGCCTGCTGGGCAAGCTACTGTGACCAGCTGCATATAGTGTTGATAGGTTATGCTGCATGTCTGTTAATAATTCTTGAGGGAATTTTAGATCTAAAGGAACAAGCAAATTGAGATCGTGGGTGCAGACAGAACATGTATGAGGCAGTAAGGTCACCCCCCCACCAAGAGGAAAGAATATGTCATCTTGTAACAATGGAAACTAAAGACTGTCTGAAAACGTTTGAGTTTTGTCTGACTGTTTTGTAGGGGATTTCATTATTGTGCACTGTCCTGCAGCAATGTGCAGCATAGCCCAGTGGCTGGGTATGTCAGCCTTCTGCTATAACCTGCTGTATTCCCTCCCAGTGCTGTTCTTGCTATATGCAAAGAACAGTCTTTATAGCACACTTTAAAATCTCTTCAAAAAGGTTTGAGGAATCAATAAATTAAGTGCAAGCCTAAATGGGTAAAACTGTAGTTTGAATGCTATGCATCGGACTCTAAGGAAAACTCTGTGCAGATTTTGCCTTTCCTTGTCACTCAAAAGTTGCCAACATGCACAATCTGTCTCCACAGCACTATGAACAACCATTTTAGGGTTTATGTTTACTTTTCAGAGCTTGTCTCTCTCTCCTCATTTGAAACAAATTTGTTGTAATGTGTCAGTCATTGTGTGTGGTTTTGTCTGATGCATTTGTAGGTCTTGCTCAGCAGCTCAGTTTGCACTGGAAATCAGAGACAGCTCTAAGAGAAAGTTGGCAGCTCACATGGGTAGCAGAACTAAGGCTACCTAAAATATCCGCTGCTTCCTGTACTGGTTTTGTGGGAATGTATTGTATCCAATTGTCATTCAGAATTACAATCCAAGATAAGCAAGGTGTGGGTCTAATGGTACTGGGAAGTTTTATATAAAGCAGCAGCAAAACACTGAAATCCACAGTACTTAGAAAAAAATAATTTCTGACTGTGCTTTCATGGTTTTCTGTTAGTAAATATTTGGAAGTGGGAGGTTACTTGACCATAATTTTTATGCTCCGCGTAAGGAGCTCCAAAAATAGCTGTAGGGCTCTGTCTGTGAAGGATCCTCTTCTTTCAGCTGCAGTGGAGAGAGACCCAGTAGGGACCACTAGATGTAAAGATGATATACATAGGGAAGGCTCCATTGAAGATAACAGCTTCTAGTAGCTGGTGACCTGGCACAGTGTGTCTCCTTCCAGAGCAGTGTATTACTTAAGACTGAGTGAAGGCACAGAATCTGGCCCCAAGAAAATGGATTCATCTCAGATAGAGTCTCCTGGGGATGAAACGCGGTTTAGCGGTTGGAGCAACTGGCTTGGATTCAGGACCTCCTGCATGACATGTCTGCAGCCCTGCCAACACGTCACACTGTGAGCTTAGGCAGGGCCTCACTCTGGTTTACCCATCTGTAAAACGTGTACAGTGTGCAAGAAAAGCTTTCATTTTTGCAAAAGAAAGGTGTCAGAGTGGGGCAAAACCACTTTATTGAATATTGCACACTTGTTCATTTAACAGCTCCTGCTTGGGGTGTCATAAAAATTAGATTAGTCCATAGACATGTATAGTCTGGTTTCAATGCCAGTTGCATAAAACCATAGTACCATCAGAGTCAATGACTCTGAGACCTGAGTTGTCAATACAACCCACAGTTGTGTTACTCCTTCTCCAGAGGCCAAATTCATGTTAGCAAAAGTGTGGAATACACTGAAGCATCCCTAGAAATTAATTTATCCATGTGTATTTAATGCTATGTAATGAGCCTGGATATCAGAAGATTTTCAGCCTATTTTCTATGTACATTACAGGATACTGACTGCTTTCACACTGGCTGTCTGCCTTTCAAGCCTTGGAAAAGCACAGGTGAGAGGTGCACGCAGAGATGTGTGTACTGTTTTGTACTGAACTGCTATATGGCATGAAACTTAACTGGCTAGCAGGTGGTAGGAAGCTCTGTGGTCTGGGGTTTACATGAAAAGGAAGTTGTGTGGTCTAAGGGTTTAGAGGGGAGAACTTGGAGCCAACAGGATTCCTGGAGTTGAACATGGATTGAGCTTATTGACTCATCCTTGCCAGCTCAGCAAAATATCCCTGTAGAAACCTGGGCCTCACCGAAAACCTGATTCTGCCTCTAAACTGAACAATTCTGGAACAGGAAATAAGAAAAACTATCCCATGAGACCAGAGACCACTCAGTTCTATTGTGAGAAACATCCACACTTGGAAAATTCATTCATATAAATACACATTTTCTGTGTATAGCAGGATCATGTCTTAAGACTGTTTAATTTTGGACTGTGATCCTGAATGACTGTAACCCAGTTTTCATTTTCACTTATGCCCAAACCCATTTCTGTTCAAGAGGGAAGATGGAAATAAAGCACTCCAGTTCTTGAAATAGCAGAATCATTATTTCTTTGTGTGCTTGGGCTCCAAGTAACTTTAAATCAGGAAAAACTGTTCTTAAAGGCATGATGTTTGGATTTCTAGTTGATAGTCCAGATATATTCAGTGTCCAGAGCTGTGTTTCTAAATGCCTTTGCAAAAAGTCCCTGAAATGTAGTTGTTTTTCTTCTATTACATTGAAAATTTCCTGCACATGGCATGCGTATTGATATTTTTGTGAATATTGGATCTGTATGGGAAATGCTTTTCATGCCCCTGGAGAATTTTTGAGATGTCTTTAAGGGTTTGTTTTTATAATTAAAAAAATACTGTTTCCATTATAATTTTTATAAAAACATCTTGTAACATAAATTGATTTTTGAAGTTGCTTTGAAAAAGCAACTTGAAGTTGAAACTAAAGCAATGAGTTCTTTCTGAAGATACTGAAACTGGTAATTTTGACAATACTGGAATCTTTTCTAGAATAAAGTTCTAGAAAGTTGTTGAAACCAGTTCTACAGTAGTTCAGTGTTTCTGAATCATCATTTATTGTCTGGAACAAAATCATTTTCTTAAAAACTATCTCAGCTTTTCCAGGTAACTTAGGTGTAGTGTATGTACCACACTGTAAAGGAGAACAAAAGGTAAAGTACACACATTCTTTATAACATGAAGGTGATTATAAATTCTCCCATTAGAATATCTTGGCTTTCCACAACATGATACCAAAACATCTTGGATTGCCAAAATAAATGAAGGCAGAATT
This sequence comes from Monarcha castaneiventris obscurior, assembly GCA_026261815.1. Lineage (NCBI taxonomy): Eukaryota > Metazoa > Chordata > Aves > Passeriformes > Monarchidae > Monarcha > Monarcha castaneiventris. The sequence continues at coordinate 16,247,164 of JAMPIT010000894.1, forward strand.
CCTCCATATTTGTCTGACACTTCTAGCAGTGGTTTTGTGCATTCATATGTGCAAGAGGCAGGTGCAGTCCAAACGGTGCCATGTGTTTCACTTCATGTCCTGTCCCTAGTTCCTGCAATGACCCACTTCCACTGGCTCACCCCTCTAACCCTTTGCCCCCTGTCTACAACTTACTACTTTTCCAAACATCAACTAAGTACTTTACTCTTCCACTCATCTCTTCCATAAAGTCCAAAAATAAGTGTCTTTATCATTAAGAAACAACAAAAAAGGAAGAATCTTAAACATACTCCATCCGTCTGCCCTCTGGTTGCTTCAGTGGTTGCTGTTTCCTGGATATTTCTTGTTTACATTCCTCAGTACAACCTATTTACTGGAAGATCCTGTGCTTGTGTCAATTGCTTGGCCCCTTGCTAAATAGCTAGAGGCCCAGTCAAAAACTAGGAAGAGCAGGGAATCATTTTAACAGGCTTTGAAACCATCATCACCAGGACTTTTACTGGTTTAGAAATGCTGAGGTCACTGAGGAGGTGCTGAAGACTCAAGGCTGCAGCCCTAATAATGACCAGTACCACAGAATAGGAAGGCACAAGGCTTCCGGTAACACTGAATGCCTAGAACGTGTTGTCTAAAGATTTATCCTCTAAAAATTACAAGATTTGGTGGAAAGGAAGAGCCTTATTTTTATTAAGCTTGTTATGTTTCGACTGTGGCTCCAGATCAGTCAGTGGCTAACGTGTTGTGTGCAGAATGGGCTGTCTGGGGAGCTTTAGAGCCTGTGAGAGACAAAGCAAGTACCTTTGAGTTGAACCCCCCTGCTCTGGCAAAAACAAGACCCCAAACTAGAAGACTGCAATTCTGTGCTAACAACTCATAACACATGGCACACTGGTGACCCTTGGGCAGAGAAACAGCCTGACACTGCCACCACCTAAGGGTGCCACTCCTGAGCTAAGGGGCTGGAACACATGCTGAGGCCTCAGGTTCATGCCTTGCTGCCTGTCCTCTGGGGAAGGGACTTTATTTTGATGCATTGTATCATGCTGAACAATTGTACTAATCATAATAATCCAGATGAGCATTTGACTCTGCAAACCTCTCATTTCACAGTCACTGAGTGTCCTTTTTTCTCTCATTTTAGCAGCAATGCACTAATGGGTTTGACCTGGACCGTGCCTCTGGGCAATGCTTAGGTAGGACTTTAATTAAATCAATACATTTAAATTTGGGTTCAGAAATTCTGAATTTATTGAGTTAACATTGTGCTGCTCTTACTATGTTTTAGTTGAAAAGTTCCTACTGTGTGACAAATATGTGTGTTTGTAGACATGTATATACAAAAAATATGTGTATTTATAAATGTGTGTGTGTGTGTCTTTACATAGCACTGATCTTTGACATTGTTGAGATACTAACAGGCTGTCAGGGCTATTCAAACAACAGTGATGCATTTTGATAGGAGCCCAGTCTAGTCGCCAAAGGACGGGGATACTTCCCTTCTCTTTCTCCTTCAAAGTCAAGATTTATTGTCTTTGGTGCCTGTCTCCACCTGCAGGCTCAGAAGAATCTTCCATTCTCAGCATTGAAACCAAGTAAACTTGAGTTGAGGCAGTGTAAGGAAATCTGCTCTTTGCCCAGCAGCATCTTTTTATCAGTGGCATTCAGTCTCCAGGACAGCATCTTCTACATGCAATAAAGTCACTCAAAAAGAAAGGGAAAAACCTGCAGCAGATTGTTTACCCTGCCATAGCCTACTGCTTCTGTGGCCCAAGAACCAGGGGAATGCTCAGTTTGGCTAAACTAGTTGTATCTTTCTAAATTTAATTCAGCAACATTCTCAATCAAAGCAAGAGGCCTGAACTGTGTCCCCAGATCCGAACATCCCTAACTTTTTCTGTAGGAGGGAACTTGAGACTTCCAAAGCAGCATCCAAATTTCACAGCTGGGCAGACAAACCACCAGTTTCTGAAATCCTGATCTGCATGTTGTGGTTTGGACAGACCCTCTAGCAGGAAGAGGCAGTAGCATGCTGCAGCCATGTGTAAATCAGTTTTTAAACCAAACTTCTATGGAATAGCAAAGCAGGCCTTGTCCTCTCCCTCTATCCTCTAATAGTGAAGTAAAACAAGTAGATCCCAGGATATGTTGAATATATGGGGTGTTTCCTGTTTTAGTAAAATCTAACTTCAAAGTGAGGCTCCACAAGTAAGGATTAGCCTTTTTGATGGAGAATATAAATTTTCTTTGCAATGTTTTACAAAAAGCATGTTAACTGTTTTTTTGACAGGCCCCATTAAGGAGCAATTGCTCTTTCAACTTTTGCAATTTCATTCCAGATATTGATGAATGTCGGACTATTCCTGAGGCCTGCAGAGGAGACATGGTGTGTGTCAACCAGAATGGTGGCTATTTATGTGTCCCCCGAACAAACCCAGTGTATCGATCACCGTATCTGAGTCCTTATTCCAATGTTTATCCACCGCCCCCAGCACCAGGCCCTGTTCCTAACTACCCTACTGCTACAAGACCTCTGATTTGCCGATTTGGTTTCCAGTTGGATGAAAACAATCAGTGTGCTGGTAAGTAGCAGAAATCTTTCTTCTATATTTTCATTTATATTAAAGCTTGTCTGACATTGCAGAAACAATTGTCTTGCAGTTGTCCTTCAGTTATTGCAGCACTCAAGCCCAGTATTTTGAAGTAAAAATTTTTTAAGGATATGAGCTGTATGTTTCATATCACCATTATTCAATTCAAACTAAGATATGATTCAAACTCATTATTTTATCAGGAAAGCCACTTTCATGAAAGAAGTAATGTTTTTATGAAATAAACAACCATCCGATGGCAGGTGATTTGTCAATGCATCAAAAGCATGTCTTTTATGCTTATGATTCTGCCCATGAGAGAGAAGGTGGCCTTTCATTTGAAGTGTTAGGTGGGGCCTGGGGAAACTTCATTCATCTCTTGGCTGTATATGAGCTGGTCTTTGACAAGAAAAAAAGCCCAAACCAGAGAAGCCATGAGCTTTCAACAGAGATTTTTACCTCTCTTTAGACTAAGAAACAGCATTGACTTCAAAACTCTTGCAGAAAAACACAAGAGCTAAAACTGACTTGTCTTTTGGGCTTATTCTGCCCTATTGTCTGAAATTTCTGGCAGGACTTGGTTGCAGATGATGTACTTTGTTTGTTTCCCTACTGAGGAGACCACAAGAGCTTCCCCCACAGGACCACAGGAGCTTTGAAAGTCTAGAGTTAAATTTGGCTACATTGGGACACATTTTCTGTATTTGAATCACTGTCCTTTCCAAGGTGGGAAAAACATATTTTCTAACCAGCACTCATAGTAATACTGACTGGAAAAATTTAAAAATAAAAAAAAAGAAAAGAAAAATTTAAAAACCTGAGGGTTTTTTTGAGGAGTTTTTAAATCCTGGGATAACTGGGGAGTTTGCTGTAAAAATAAGCATTTTTACTATCTTGTCCTTTGAAAATTGCCTCTAGTCCTTTTCATCTTAGCAAATTGATCAACCTGTTATTTTATCTACTGCTTTGTAGATTTTCAGGAGTGTTCTCATTTTGCTCACTTTGCTGTAGATGATTCAGGAAATGGGGTCATTAGTAGAGAAGAAGTGCTGAAATGAAAGTGGAAATGAAACCTCTGAATTATACAGTCTGGTCTGCTCCATGCAAACCAGAATAATCAAAACAGGTGGATTTAGGAAACTTTTACAGTGAACTTTCCAGCCTCCAAAGGGCACATACGTTCCTATCCAGGATGGCAAAAATGGGAGTACTAATACTTTTTTCAGTCAGGGCTGTTCACTTCTGTCATTCTACTTTTCAAATATGTGGGATTTAATTGTAAAGAAATTTTGTAAAGAAGATTTGGTGGTGAGAGACATTAACAAGAAAGCATGGGAAAGGACAGGCTGCCATTCGAGTTCCACAGCAAGCTGGGAGCAGTTTTTGAAAGTCCGCATCAGATTTGAATTTGGGCAGAATATGTGCTACACGATGAAAAACAAAACTAAAAGAAAACAAGACCTGTCAGGGGTCTCTGCTGGGGTTAGATTTCATTCTTCACTTAGTGAAATTCTCTGAAGACATTCACTGTCTTGATGCAGTATTTATTGTTGTATCTGTGTGGCTTTTGTATCTGTGTGCCCTAGGATGGAAAGTGTGGTCACCAAAGGGAGTGATTCGGTCCATGTCTCACTGTGGTGATGGTAGAAAGGCCTGACCCTGTTTCTGGGATTGCTGGAGCAGTTAACAGGGTTATGTGTAGTTCCATGCTTGAAGTCCTTGGAGGCAAGACACCAGGGAACCTTGCAAGGGTCCTCAGGATCAACCAGAATTTTATCTAGGTCATTCAAGAAAGTCTGAACCAAGGAATCATGGCATCCAGAAGCCAAATATAAGCATCACTCATGTTAATGGTTTTTCAGTTGCACTGTGCTTACCTCCTTGTCGATCTTCAGCATGCTCTTAGGATACAAAGCACTTCAAGGGCTAATTTTGTGATGGAATGGTTGAAAAGAGTGGACTAGAAGTTATTTTGCCCAGTAGCTGAGCCACTATGTCACTTATAGGTTTGTTATGTTGGTGTTCAGACACCACTCTCCAGCACCTTCTTTCCAAATTAAATTAGTCGCGGGTATTTCCATTAGAGATTATGAGATTTTCTGCTATTGACTGCAGGGGAACCAGAGTTATTCTCATGACATTGTGTCTGAGCAATCTGCAGATTTTAACAGAGTACACATTTTTGTCTGGTCAGATATCAGGTTATAGATCACGGTCACATTTTCTACTGCTAGGACAAAAGAAATCTACTTTCACCTTGAATTTCAGTCAAAACAGCTTATTAAACACAGGAACCTTTTCTGGGAGATTGGGAGATTTGCAGCCTCAGCTTTGAAGCACCGTGTAAGCACAGTGAAGCACTGTGTTTGCAGCCTCAGCTTTGAAGCACTGAGGGTGTTCAAGAGACTTCCAAAGTGAAACTGGACATAAATTTGATCTGAAAGCTGTGTGAGTTCTAACAAACTCTTTCTTTTGTTTTTTTCTACCTCTCCACAAAATGTAGGGAGGCTGCAAGAAGGCCACTCTGTCCCCATCTGGCGCCTGGCCTGCCTGCCGAGGCCCCACATTCCTTGGCTCTCAAGGGACTATGCACCCCTGGTTGTTCACATAACATTCCCTCTCATGGGGCTGCTATGTTTCAATGCAGCAAAAAAAGAAATATAATCCATTCTTCTCCCTTTCAAGCTTTTTGGCCTCATCCTTTCTGGCCTGGATGGTCATAGGCAGTGGTTAGGTGTCCACAATCCTTCCCTATCCTGATCACCACTCAGTCTTGCCAAGACTCTTTCATCTCCAGATTTTGTCCTTTGTGAAAACAAAACTTTTCCTGGATCAAGTGCCTCTCAAAGACACCTGTCAGTGATGACTTTGCCCACTCCAGTGTCCTCTGTGGGCTGCAGAAGTACCCGTAGCCATTTGTGGTAGCAGACAGAGAAATGGATTAACGATAATTAGTTCTCAAGTCTTCTGTGGGTTGGATTCCTAATACATGGTATTACTTACCCTGGAGTTGCTGAGTGCTTTATGTTTTGTATGTGTAAGTGTTCTGTGCTTTCAACAGCACGAAGTTTTTGTAAATCATTCCAAAGCAGGTTGGGAATGATTTATAACCACAATTAATGCTGGAATAAAAGACCACATACAGAAAAAAGCAAAGAACATCTAGTGCAAGAGCACTGTTTGAACTGTTCGTCTTCTAACATTACTTCTCTATAAATACAGAAGGGGTTAGTCATAATAATGACTTTTTGCCCAAGGAACTTGGTCTAGTAACTGTTGGCTCCAGTTTACTGGAGTGAGAGCCTGTGTTCTTGCATTATGCATTCGTAAGCTGAGAGCTCTTTCCAGTTTCCTTTCACTCCACCTTGCTGTTTCCTGATTTACAATGATCTTCAAAACATGCCTCAAACACAGATCCTTCTGGGCATTGTGGAAAGAACTGTAGTGGGTGGACTCTTGTTATTGCTTTCCCTCCAATTAATGCAGACTCACAATGTGGGGAGATGATGGGGTTGGAGAGGGCTGAATAGAGAGATCAGAGAAAGCAGACCTCAAAGACAGAGAGGTAGATGTTAGGAAAAGTACAAGCATAAGGCAAGATGAGTATGACCTAGAGACAGAGAGAAGGGAGGAGGACAGAGGAGATAATTATGAAAAAAATGGCATAATTGTTATTTTTAAAGCAAAAGGTAAAAAGAAAAAGGGAATGGAAGGATGCTGTCTCCAAGTGTAAGAGAGAGTTGTTTTTCATGCCCCGTTTGTGCAGTAGTCATTGCTTCAGCTTTCCTCATTTCTCAGAGATTGGCAGGACCTCCTACATTCCCCACCTATGGGTCCCCAGTCCTACATTTGTGGAGTGAAACTCCTTCCTTCTAAAGATTACCTTAGCACAGATGGGTTTTAGATCATTATCCTTTATATTACAAGCATACCTAAAACCCACATCCAAGCCTGCAACTGTACTGCCCTGCCTTGTGCACAACCTCATTAAGAGCAGCCTATGTCTAGATGAGTTTTCAAGCAAAATGAAGGAACCAGATGTGCCTGTGTGGGGAAAGGAGAGGGAAATTAAGAGACAGAGAAATGAAAGGAGGTGCCCAGATCTTGCATCAGGCTCATGGCTGTGCTGGGATAGAGCCCAGAGTTCCTTATCCAATGGCTTAGCCACCAATTCAGGCCACCTCTTCCTAATGACTTTCCTAGTGACCTCTCTGGGCATATAGAAACAAAAGTAGGGAAATGCAGCAAGGATATCATGCCTTAGAGTTTGCATAAAGGAAAAACAAATTAAATCCACTCCTGACATTGCCTTTTTTAACCCCATTTGGTTCAGCTCTGTGTCTTTCCCTTTTCTTCTTGGTCTGTCAGACAATCTCTTTTGCTGTTTCAGAGGGCCAGTTCCTGAAGGCTCTGCATGATCCCTGGTAGGGAATGACTGCCATCGTGTCCAAATTAATCAGAAAAAGAAGGAAAGATTGCATGAAAACAGGTTCTGCAAGAGGCTGAGCTCAGACTTCTGAAAGTATATGTAATTGTTGACAGCTCCTGATTAAATTAAGGGCCATGATATGTAACCTTTACTCGTAGCATGGTTTTCCTGATGGGCTTTGTGTGAGAAAACGTGAATTAAGATCTCATCCTGCCATAGCAACAGAAAAGTTGCCTTGGAAGCATCTCAAGAGGTTATCGTTGGTGGCTAAGGCTTGGTTTGGAGGAGTTTGTGTTCTGTTCCTGGCTTTGCCATAGGTAAGTGTGCCATTCCTGGAGTCACCATCACTGGAAATGTTCAAGAAACATCTGGGCATGGTCTAGGGGACAGTGTAGTCAAAGGTTGGACTCAATGGTCTCAGAGATCCTTTCCAGCCCAAGTGATTCTGTGATTCTGTGCTGGATATTTTGGGGCTAAAGTGAAAAAAATAATTCATTCTCAGGATTATACCAAGATGTTGGGATGACTTCCAGACAAGTATCATATAAAGATACACAGACAGGATAGAAAGGCTCAGTTTAATAATCCTACAACAGTGAAGCTCAAGGCGACACACGTGGAACTCAGTTATTTCCCCAGTTGTCCTGGTTCCAGCCAGGACAGGGTTCATTTTTTGCAGTAGCCAGGAGGGGGCATGGCCAGGACCTGGAGGTTATTCTATACCCCCTCATGTCATTGCAGGGGCAGGCAAAGGGACTCAGTTTTCCAGGGAGAAGGGGTTCCTTCCAGCTGAGAAAATTTATCCAGGGTGGTTTATTGTCACAGGCTGCACATTTTTGCATGTGAATCACTCTCTCTTTTGTACACTTTTATCATTAATATATTTGCTGTTACTGTTCATTTTCTTATCTTATTGCTGTTTCCAGTAAATTGTTCTCATCTCAACCTGTGATGCCTTTTGTGCCTCCAGTAGGAGTGGGGGAGGAGGAGCAGCTTGTGGGGTTTTTTTGTGGGAGAACTAAATGGGAGAGTACCATTCCTAAGCCACGACAGCAGTGCACTAACCTGGCTGGAATTCAGTGACTACTTTTGTCTATATTTCTGCATAGCTCAGAGGAGAGGGGAAGTCCAAGGACTTTTCCCGTATCTCCAATGTGCTTCAGGAATATCTGTGCTACAAAAGCTTTCAGCAGCTATTCGATCCTGCCGTTTTTCAATTATCTTCTACTTATGCTGTACTTGTTTCATGTTTTAGCACAATTCAAGATGGTTTATCCTTGATTATTTAACGTAATGAGACTAGACAAGCCAGGGAAAATAACCATGTGGAAAATACAAACTATATACATTAAAGTACAAGACCATATGTCAGGAGAGTAATGAAAGAAGGATCATTAACATCCTGGAGTTCAGACATACTTAACATAGTCCTGGTCCATTGGATGAACCCACATTTTACAGCTTCAGACAAACATAACTATAAATCTTCTAGATCCAGCCTCTGTGCTTCTTATCTGATGGCCTGATCTATTCACAATCCCAACAATCTTCATAAAGGTAATCACGAGTTGACTATAAAATAATCATGGTTAAAAGGTACATCTGAAAACACTCAGAGCCCCCTCCTTCCTCAGGAAACCATTGCACCAGCACAGAGGATGGGCTGGGGCTGAGGAAAGGCAAGACTCGTCCAGCCACTAGAGTAGGGCCCATCAGTAGAGTCATTCCTACAGAAATCTGACCATCAGTAAAGGTATCCTGTCCCACTTACCATGGGGAATGAGGGTGGAAATGCTGTTTTTCACTAAAGTTAATCCATTCGTGGTAGAGAAGTTGGCTTGATAGAAAAAGCTGCTGTATGTATCAATACATACATACATGCTGTAGCAAGGTAAACTGAGCTTTCTGTGGCTTGGCTTGTTCCTGCTTTCATTCCTCCCTAAGTGCACTGTGGGAGGAGTACAGTCTGGTGGTTAAAGCACAGGCAAGTGCTTCATTTATTTGTGAAACTACTAACAAAGAAATGAGTAGAACCGAACCAAGAAATATAACATGCAAGCCAAGAGTGCTGGCATGTTATTAAGAAAATGGGCACTCTGTGCAATGGAATGAAAAATAGCAGGCTCCTGAGTATGGCAAAGTGTAAGGTGCCCATCATTCTGCGTGTCAGTGCCTTTCAAGCACCACTCACTGACTGTATTTATGTGTGATGGTGCGAGAAGTGAAAACAGAATAAATACAACTACAGTATAGCCACAACTGAACTTGAATGAACTACAGTCATACTGGGTAGGTAGCTGGGCAACAGCTGGGGACAAAAACACTTAGACCCATGATTACAGTCCCTATTGACTTTGGTGAAGATCTTACAGCAGAAGTTCTTGCAGTGAATTAATTAGGTTTAAGTTAAGCTGTCTTAAATCTAACCATAAGTATCTTATGGTCAGGGAGTCAGGTGACATATTTTTCTCCTGCTAAAATACTGATACCACAATAAGGATTTCCTAGATTTTGTGACATTCTTGACATTTTGAGGTCAGAATAGACAGGTGGTCAGATCATCATCTTATGATTAAAAACTGACCACTAGGAGTGTTTGCATTTGCTTTCAACTTTACCTTGAGCTAAACTGATTCTGTCTGTGGAAGTGTGCATCTGCTGTGAAGGTAGTGATTAAAAGTTTTCTGGTTTCTTTTTTACTGAGCTGTGAGCCAGGAGGGAAGCACAGTGGCATACTGAGGGGGACAGCTGAATGAGAACGGGTCATGTTACAAAACATAATGGGTTTGTGCACAGAGAAGGGGCATAAGCACAGAAGGGACAGTGTCCATGTCTTGTTAGATGTGTAGGCTACAGTCCAGACACAGGAAGGTTAAAATCTCTCTAGACTGGGACCTCTCTATTTCATGATGTGTTTCAATTTTCCCTCTTTCTTGGAAATGTATGATACTTTGGTATACAAAGTGGCAAGAACCCAAGAATCCCATCTCCCTTGAGATTTGTAGACTACAGAGAGGAAGGGTATCCAAGGAAAAGAGGTTTAACTGATACTCTGGTTTAATGGCCTCAGTTATGTTTGGTCTCTGAATTGGGGGTTATTGGTCACTGGGCTCTGAGCCAGACAATACACAGACTTCAGTTGTCACCAAGAGTTAGTTGGCAGGAGGTTATATCTGACTCAATTCAGAGGAACAGTAATCGTGCCTAGCCTGCCGTATCCTCTGGCATGTGCTGGCCAGGGCAGGGCTTGCACCCCTGCCATTAATCTGAATGATTCCTTAGACTCCCTGCTAACAGTGATTTGATACGTGGGGCTTTGTTGCTGCCTTGCCTTTATTATGTCTTACTTCCAGGGATTTCAGCAGTGCCAAATCAGTTAAAGCCACAATGTACTGATTAGCTCTGTCTGCTTTGGAGTAGATTTCATGAGCTTTCCCTTATGGAATAGCTGTCATGCAAGACAGTCCCACCAACTAGACAAGTCCAAGGCTTAAAAGAAAATGAAGTCACTTAACAGTGCTGGAAAATTGACAGGTGTCATGAGTACCCTTCCCCAGTCTGTCAGACTTGTTTTTCTCTCATTTTCCTATGAGTGACACTTTCTCTACCTTCCTGTGCCATAACGTGCAGAGTTCAGTAAGTGATAGTCTCTCCTCACCTGGAAATCTGATTTGTTTTCAGTGCCCTTCATAGCACCAGCACTCTGCTCAGGCTTATGTTAAATTTTGCATATATTTGCATCACCCACAATGCCTAGAGATGGCAGTGTTCTCAATGACTTAAAAGTCACTTTTTCTTGGCCTCTCCCTTATATTTTTTGGGTCAGTCCTGTTTCTTTTCATTTGGTTCCAGCCTTAAATTGGCCATGGTTATATGTCACAATATAGATGTTAAGCCAAAATATATAGAAAATATGAATTCTCTCCTTTGCCAGCATAAATCAGCCAAATGGACCATATGTTTTGCCAGACTCTATAGGTAGTGATAATGTGCTGGCAATGCTCCTTTGCCTTGTCCCTAAAACACCAGAGCCATGACAGACCTGCCACACAGAAATAGAAGAGCCACCTGATGTTGTGTGGAGTTTAGCATGCTCTGACCCCTTCATCTGCCAGTTTCTGCCTTCCCATTTTACTACTTCAGTGACATGAGAGAATTTTTCAAAGAAAATAAAGCTACTAGAAGATACACGTGAGTTACAACCAGCCTATTCAGGGCAGTTGTTTCAGCATTTTGCCTCTTAGCTGGGACCTGCTGCCCATTGGGGATGACAAGATGTGCTGAAATCCATCTTCAGTTTTAACACCAGCAAAACCTTCTCTTCTTTGAACTGTAACTCATGGTTGCAGGTGCTCTTGGGCATCTGCAAGTTTGAACATACAAACTCATAAGTCTGTCTGGAGAATTTTCTCGTTTTTTCTGTGGATTAGCTCTACATCAGTAACAGGCCACTACAGTGAGAATAAATCTGTTTGTATTCATGAAGTATTCAGATACTGAAAATAAAATAAGTGCTTCAGCTAAACAGGGAGAGCCTGGGAGGAGAGGGAGAGGAATGCACCATAAATTTGCAGGGTCTGAAAGAATCCACAATCTACTGCTTGGTCTGAGACTGTGTTGTTTGTTTTGGGTTGCCTTTTGTTTTTTCCACAAAATAATTTTAATGCCTGCTTTGTTATAATATTTTGAGCTTGTTTTTATTTTCTAATTTTTTTTTTTTTTTTGTAAAGTAAAATTCTTGTTTTCCATTCAGCCCCCTAAGTAAATGAAGCATTAACTTGTGAGCCAGTAAATTCCTGGTTGGATCAAAGGCATTAACTGGTTTTGTGGTACAACAAACATATCTGCAGGTAACACTGAAGGGGAAGATTGTATAAACAGCAGTACAGAAGTCTAGGAAAGCTACAATTGTGGTCAGGAAATTAAGGGACTGGAACCCAGCAGTAGGTGAAAAGGTAACCTTATACATGGTCATCTGGTTGAAGATGATCAATAGAAGGCAGTGATGTCAAAAGCAATGTAGCTTTAGGCAGTTTCTGGCAGTATTACTAAGACTTCTCATTCCAGAACAGAGAGCAAATAGTACTTCAGCATGTTCTGTTGAGAATGGCTCCAACCTACTGACATTAAGTGTAAGTACTTTACTACCAGATAAATATAAATAAGTTTATGGAAATCTCACTATAGAGCAGCAGCAAGTTGGGGGCATTATTGAGTCTGACTTTGATTAAAAGAGTGAAGTGTGTTGTAAAACTTAGGGTAAGATGACAGTAATTGGAACTGTAAATGACAGAGAAGCAGAAGTTTGTATGGTGGGTGGTACAAAAGAATGATTATTGCTGAATAGGGTATAATTTGCTGAAAGGAAGGGAAATTACTTGTAGACTGAACATAGTAAAGCCCTTTATGGCACTGCAGTGTTATCAGGTTATACAAGAACACAGTAGGTATGTTGTAGTGGAGGAATAGTACAAAATGCAACAGTAGAATAATTTAAAAGCTGCCTGGAACAATCTTTAGCAAGAAAGAGTCTCACACAAGTTGGGGGTGGGATAGATATTGTCAGGTGTAGGTTGCTGTACTTTTGAGTCCTTTGATATATTTCCAGCTTCCAGTGTGCACATAGGCACAAAAAAACCCAGTATGCTTTATCTAACACTGCAGAGAAAAGTTCATAGCGTGGGTAAAAGCCTCCACCCATTAAATAACATTTATTGTCACTGTGGCTGAGCAACACAAAGCTGAGATAGCTTCAACGGGTAGCCTGACATCCCCTTTCCGAAGGAGGAATCTTGGAGCAGTGCAGAGTCTGTTTGCCAGACTGCCACTCCTTAATCCTGGAGCAGGAACCAGGCCAGGGAGAGGAGATGTGATCTGAAAGCTATAGCATGCTGCTAATTTCCTGCTATTGCAAACCCTGTGGGGAATCCCAAACCCAGCACAGGCTGGACCAGCCTTGGACCATGCTCCTGTTCTCCAGAGGTAGACTGCAGCAATATATACAACGCTCATTGCCAGCAAATCACTAAGGACTGCATCTGGAGCTTTATTTCAGAAGCAGATTGAAATTATTTTAATTAAAAGCAGGACTGACTTTGTGATGGAATAGCCCAGAACTGTGCATTGACAACTATCAGTTGATTTCATGCACTCATCCCAAAAGACTGTAGCATGCCAGCTTTAGAAAGGAGGTGCTCTTCCCTACTAAATCAGTGCTGTTTGAAGATACAGTTCTGTAAAGCCTGTATTATGTTTTTCAGGTGGTACATTGCCTTTTGGGACAAAATTTGTTCTCATTAACATTTTCAAGAGGTTTAACTAGTCATAGGTGAGAAGTGGTATAAGAGAACTTTACAGGGTTACACATAAGACTTCAAACACTGCCCATGAATTTAATTGAAAGTAAAAAGTTTATCTCCATGTTCCTCAGGCAATAAGCCCAAATATAGTTTTGAACCCAGAGAACTATGGCACAGGTGTGTCCTACACAGACTAGAGAATACCTCAAAAGGTAATGAGCAGCTGACAATGTATCCATTTGCAGTGTATCCATTAATGGCCCAGCCAGTCACATGCATTCTGGAGCTGGTAAGTGATATATATCATCGAAAGATACAAAATACCATCACATGCTGCTCCACAGAAACCTCGAGCTGACATCTAGAAGCTTGGGACATGGAACTATTTCAGAAATACGTGATCCATCCATGGTTCATTCCCTTTGACCGGGGAGGGACATGAAATGCTGAACTAAGCACTGTCTGCAGTATCTGATTGGAGATGATTAGAAAGACTGTGAATTGTAGAATGCTAATCATACTAAGAATTTTCTAGGCCTGCTTCTTTCCTGGAGACTGTGCCTTCTAAAATGGTCCCTTGTGTGACTCAATATGACCTGAGACCTTGTGGCAGTAAGGGGCTAATAAAAGAAAGTACTGCGATAAAGAAAAAAATGTAAGTTAACTTTCCACTACAGCAGGCCCACATGATGGAAAATTCACTGGGATGTGCCTTCTAGAGAGTAAAAGCAAGAGTTTGCTCCAGGAATAATCACAGAGATTAAATGTTCCTGCTGGTTGGGAACATTGTCTCTTCTGTTTATTTATTTACTTTTCTTTTTTTTTAATTACCTACAGAGAACATGGGTTTTTTTCAGGCCAGGCTACTTGGAAATGAACCATTTGGCTTGGGAATGCTCAGTGTGAACATGTGTCTTTCTGAGCTTTCATGGATGATGTGAGAGCTGGTGGGACTGCCTGTGACACTGGTCCTGTGGCCAGCCTGGTGTTCAGCTTGTAGCGCTAGTCAGGAATTTCTGAGTTCTGGTATAAGAAAGGTAGGCTTACCTTGATGATCTGGGGACAAAAGTGCAAGTCTGTATGTGTGAGTAGCACAGTCTAGTTCTGGGTTTGTACAGCATCCAATGAAATAGTTCACCAACCTCAGCAGTTGCTACTAAATTAAGCAGAGATTCACATGTTAAGTATTTTCTCTTCAATACCTCTGGGCGAGAATTCAAAGTGCAGTCAGTTTCTGTTGCCCTCACAGGCACCCAATTCTCTCAATGATCTGGTTTCCTGGCTCAAAAAAGACCTGGGCACACTGAAGGATATGCAGCAAAGGACTGCTGTGGTGGTTAGAGGGTGGCAGCACATGTCATACAAAGAGAGGTTGAGAGAAGTGGATTTACCCTGCCTTAAGAACATGAGGCTTATGAGGGAATTGTACTGCTTGCTCCCTTCCACTGTCTATTGTGAGTGTGTAGAGCAGATGAAGCCAGATCCATCTCAGAGTGCATGTGGACAGGAATGGGTAAAAGTTGCAACACAGGAAATTCTTATTAGTTATAAGGAGAAATGTTATCACAGTGAAGGTGGTCAAACACTGGAACAGAGGTTCAAAAACTGTAGCTTGGAGAAATTCAAACCTCTACTGGAAAAGGCCCTGAGCAGCCTGACTGAATTGTCCCTGCTTTGAGTGGAGGCTGGGACCAGATGACTTAGAGAAGTCAACTTCAACATGCCTTGTGCAATGGTTCTGAAACTGCAGTGGCTGAAGTGCAGTAGCCTGTGATACTGGTTCTAGCCTTTAATATATTGAAGGCCCCCATGAAATGAGATACTCTCTTTTTCACAGACTATGAGTTTTAGCACTGATTTTAAAGTGCCGTAAGATCTTTGAATGGAGTGGGGTGCTTTTATATTTGCTTTGGAGGCTTTGTAGAGCTGACCAGTTACATGTGACTCAAAAGTCACATCACAACCCCAGGGTCTGCAGGCAGTGAGAATTAGAAGGCCTTTTTAAGAAGGGAGAACTTCAGATCTCTACCCATGGCAGCAACTCTTGCCAACTGCTCCAGGAGCTGTCATGATTGACTAAAGAGAGTGTTATGCTTGGCACTAAGGGCATTGGGGACCTTATCAGGGGAGAAAATTGTTTTTCATATTTCATCCGAGTTTCAAATCCATCCATGTGTCAGCATGCTTTATAACAATCTCAAAAGCGCCACAAAGCCAAGGTAATTCTTGTATAAATGTTAGGACCTTTTGGGCTCTTTTATAAGCAAAGAATGGGTAGTGGAAGAAAGCCAGTGGAGAAGAAAAATCTCTGCAAATACTGGCTTCCAGGCTCAGACAGCTGTGTCCTCATTACTGTTAATAGCAAAGAGCTATGAATGTTGGGCAACATTCCCCTCTGAGTGTATACATAGCAAGCCATCTATTTATTTATTTCAGTGGTGGTGATCATTGGAAAATGCCTATAACCCCTGCTCAAATAACTGGCTTTAACTCAGATCTGGCATTCACTGCTTTATAATGCTTGAACCACATTTTCTTGCAATGTTCCAAAAATTGCCGCCAGCCAACTGGGTTGCAAACCGTCCTGGATAAATGAAAACTGTGGATACGGGAGGTTTACTTTGTTCCAATTAGTGTGTGATGTGGATGTCTACTGGCAGTTTTCCTGCTCTCCTTACTCTCAGTTCATGGCTCCCTGGAAAAAGAGGTGTTTCAACTCAAAGGGCTTTTTCCCCTTTTTATCTCCCCCTAACCCCATTCAG
The DNA here is from genome assembly GCA_026261815.1 of Monarcha castaneiventris obscurior. Taxonomy (NCBI): domain Eukaryota; kingdom Metazoa; phylum Chordata; class Aves; order Passeriformes; family Monarchidae; genus Monarcha; species Monarcha castaneiventris. The sequence continues at coordinate 16,263,242 of JAMPIT010000894.1, forward strand.
TTACTTTTAGGGCCTAAATGAACACAGGAGATTTCAAGATTTATGACATTCTGATATAGCAAGATCTCAAAGGAGATACGCTGAGCCTGTAGAGGCAGAAAGTTATGTTTTGTTTAGCCCCAAGAACTGCCAGTTTTGAGCAGGACCATGACAGGTTCTAGGTGGTTGCAAAACTCCCAGGCAGGACAAGATGTGAGGCTGAAACTGCATTAAAGAAAATTTCTAATGAAAGTTACATAACATTTGCAGGAGTCCTGGCCCCCACCTGTAAATCAATAAATCAATTGAAATAAGGGCAGATCTTCTTCCTCTGTATTGATCCTGGCATAAACCAGAAGTATTGATCTGGATGTCTTGACAGAATTTTCTCTCCATGAAACGGAAGATTCATTTCACTGAAAAACTGATTTAAAAATCCTACATTTCTGATAATTGTTTCTACTTCACTATATGAGCTTCCAGACACATATGCTGCAAGCCAGGCTCTTTTCCCTGACTTTAATGGCTAGGTTGAGGGATTTCAGTGTTAGCCTCCTGGAGAAAGTTAAATTGCCCACTGTATGTGTGTTTGACTCACGCAGTTTCAAGTGACATGAGGCAATCTACAGCCATGCCACCCACCTCCAGGTGGTGCCTCCTTGCATGCTCAAGCCAAGCTTCTTTGGATACTTTGGATTCTTTGAATCCAGTCTGCGGAATGAGATGCTGGTGATTATTGCTGAAGCTTTTGTGAGAGATGAGTTAGTGACAAACCTCATATTACTATTACAGTTTCCCATGATAGAGATCCCTTGTTGTCTTTTTTTAATGTATATTGAAGATTTCAAGTTATCCTGTGAGAGTGACTACAGCATTCATACTGAATTATCTCTATGGGTATGTACCTATTGCTTATCTAGAATCTCTCTTGTATTTTCAGTTGTTTGCACATCATGCTTGATGTTGCACATCCAAAGTGGCTGCATTTTAATGGGAGAAGCAGCCCATCCAATAAAAGTTTCTGTTATAACCTGCAGGTGGATATTTGTATCCCTTTGTTTTCACTGTGGCTTTAATTTCTGGATCCATTTGGATCAATTTCTTCTGCCGTATTAAAAGTCGGACTGTTCTCTTCTTTACTAGTTATTGTGGTTTATTCACAGTCCCAGACCTCTCTAGCCTGCCAAAACACTTGGAAAAGGAGCTCTTAATGACTCAGTTAAAATGTACGGTCAAGAAGTTCACTTATTAGAGGAAATGTAAACTGACCACCAATTGGCTAAACCAGCTGGCTGGACTATTTGTGCTTGAGATTTCTCAAAGCTCCCCAGGGAACAAAAGTGGGAATAGCAGCTCTCTGCTTTTAGTTCTCTCATGTTCTGTACCCTAACAGAAAAGTCTTTGAAAAAATTTTTTGGAGGAGAAGCCAATAGCATTTCACCAACATGTTTAAAAGCTTTATAAATAATGCTTTAAATGCCAATATTTTTGATAGATTCTTTCTTTCAGGATCTTTTTTAACAAACCATAGATTTGTAGAAAAAATATACAATCCTGCCATAGAAAATTCTCTTCATCAGTGTTAATGCTTCTACTCCTCTTCTGTAAAATTTTATAAGCCTTCTCTACAGATTCTTGGATGAGACTATTTCATATCATGCAGCAAAGGTATGATTATAAGGATCTTTTTTCTTATTTCTGAGTGTGCATTTCCTGGCTCTGACTGCATATTTTTTGTTTCCACTGCAATAGAAAGTGCTACTTAGATAACCTCCCATCAGCTGGGAGTATTCTCAATAAAAGCTCACTGGCTCCTCATACCACCCTACCAGCAGATCACAGTGTAGCATGTGGTCATACAAAATAGGTAATTTTGAGAAACCACAATAACACTTCATTTATTCAGCTTAAAAATACGCTTCCTGATGATGAAGATAAAACCATGTTGAGCAAAAATTTCTTTGTATCTCCTAATTCAGCAGATTCAGTGTCATCAGTGGAATAGTAACACACCTACCTCACTTCAGCAGGGTACTCGGGTCACTCCTGTTCTGCTACACTGCAGCTACTTGAAATAGAGTAAGTGCAGCAGGGAAATAGCTGAGATTCCCAAATCACATGCACTGATCATGCATTTCATAAGATGTGCAGAACCTGCAGCAGGAAATCATGAATCCAGACAACACAGTTATGTTCCAGTCCACGGAGTTTCTATGTTTAAGCAAAGGTCTTAGTTGAAATTAGTAGGGTGTCTTATTTTTGATCCCAGAGTTAGCATACTGACTAATGTGCATTTGTGCAAAAGCTCTCATGGGACACCAGGAATAGTCCACACAAGTGGCTGGTATCTTGTACCAACAGGGAGCCCTGGGAATTTGTGGGAGTGAGGATCTGTGGTCAGACAGGTGATGCCAAGTGTATGAACCATGCACAGGTGTGTTCTGAGCAGAGAGGGGAGAGGTTGCTGGCCCTTTAGTCCCCTTGCTGTGCACTTCTCTACATGGCTGTCCTATAAATCTCAGCCACAAAAGCAGCACTAGAACTGTGTTTAAAGAGCAAAGTCCTTCACAGTTTAGCTGTTGTTTATCATCTTTGAGTAATGTGAAAAGTGCACTCGCTAAGGAAAGGCTCAGATAGCTGGCAGGAGACCTAGAACCTGTGACACATGTTGAGCAATTTTCATACCAGGCAGAGGGAGCAGAATTACAAATTCATGCCTCATGCTTATTTAGTATCTGTTTCCAGACTGACCCTCTGTGTGAAAAAAACCACTTTAATCCTTGTTTAGCCATCAATCAATAACCTAATGCACATGGGATGCAGATAGAGAATTAATTCAGCAATCAATGGCCAGTCCTCAGACAGTGAAACATGCAATTAAACAGGTGTTTAGGGAGTTGATCTTGGATGGTGTCCAAGCTCAGCAGGGTCAGTTGTCCTTGGAAAAAACACTGACCCCACACAGCAGCAGTTTGAATTTGGCTTCAGTCTGCGCTTTAGGAATGTGGCATTGTTATTTCTTCCCTTTTCTTATCAAATGTAATTATATTGAGAAAAAAAAAAAGTTTTGAGAAAACATGTGATTTCACTGAGTAAAAATCTACTACTGAGGAAATTATTTTTCAGTGTCCAAATAAGGAGTGGGGGAGAAGTTTGGGGAAAGTGCTCTGTTCCAAGTAATCTTGGAATTGATACCCATGTTACTGAGCTCGGATGTTTAGTCCTGGCCTGCAATTATGCCTATAAAAAACAGACATCCAATCTTTGTATTATTTTAAAATGGAGCCCTGAGGGTTATAAATGACTGAACGAGCTTTCGAGTTTGAGCAGACAGAGATTCTGGAACAAGCTGTCAGCTTTGAGCCTCTCTTCCAGAATGTTGCGTCTTTAGAGCAGGGTTAGCTCCTGGGGTTGTGACAGTAAAACAGTGGGACTAAAACACAGACAGAATAAAATAAAGACATAGGGCCCCAAAATCACCCACACCTCCTTGTAAAAGAGGAAAGAAGATTTTCCATGGCAAACATTTTCCAATCTGCACAACCTGTGCTCTCACAACTGTCAAATTAATCTTCAGTATTACTGTGTTGAACCCCATGGTGCTAGTGGCTCTCAAATAATCATGATAGCAAAAACATACCTACTTCTGTCAATGGCTGATCAAAAGAAGGAAACACAGCCATAGCTACTACTGTGACCCACAGAAATTTGTAGCATGATTATCAGAATTCATTACTTAAGAAAGGAAGTCATGCATGCTAAATATGTTCCAAAGAGAACAAAATGTAACAGTCCATCTGTGAAACAGCACACATTGCCAAAAGCATATTGTCTTGGAAATCTGCTGTCCACATTGGCTTCCCCCTTCATCACAGAGTCCAAGCAAAGTTTCACTTCTAATAGTCAAAGTCTCCAAGAGCATGGTTGTAGCTCAGAGATGATAAGCCCACATCCTTCCATGACAGCTCTCTGCCAGAGCTGTTATTCTGTTGTCAGCCAGCCGGGAAATCTGCCACGGAGGGAGTGGAACGGTCACAGCGCCCTGAGCACAGACCATGCCTGTGGAGGGATAAGCACAGTCACACATCCCACCACTTTCAACACCAGTGGCTGGACTGAACAAGGACAATAGTCTCCCTGTTCCTGTTGTGGCAGGTGCAAATCATCTTGGGATGGAACATCTTTGGTAAACTTTCCACTCTGTGCATTTACTCTGTCATGTGGTATGTAACCACATGCCCATAAGTACCAAGATTTTTTTCCTTTAAAAGGAGCTTTTTGTCAGGAAAATATTTTCCTGCCTGAAGGGCTCAGAAAAGTCTCTGAACTGATGAGGTGATGTTAAGGACTTTGTTTCCTGCTGTATTCTTTAATGCATAAAGTCCTGTTTATGCACAATTAGTTTTTCTTCTGAGCAGAAGAAAGGCTGTGTCTTCGCATACAGTTTTTGAACCACACTTTCCAGAAGGCAGGTGCTTCCAGTTCCTAAACACCTCTGCTCCTTCTCCTGTTGTCTGATGGGTTCTTCCCCTGGCTATCCACCTCATAAAGTTACTTAGATAAATCTACTACTTCCTGCATGACCACATCCTCTAACCTGCAGTTTAGTCCTTTTGAGGCTCTTCAATTCAACAGATTGTCTGTGGTAATAACTTGGATTCTTCCTCTTTTACTTGATTCATCCTTCGTAAAGAAGCAATCACTCTGTGTGTATTGAAAGGAAGGTGGTTGGCATGCTCAACATATTTAGGCTGATGACTTAACATCTAGCATGGAAATGTTATTAATATTTTCTGTGTTTTCCACATATTTCTGAAGTTACTACAAACATTAGGGGTACAATTTCTCTCACTAAAAATCAGTTTTCAGAGGCTTAATCAGTAGCACTACTAAAATGTGTCTTATTTTTATTTCGCATTTGTCTTCTAGACACTGAATTTCATCTCATTAGTTTTAGTGACCATCTCCAGATAAGAACATAGTTTCAATGAAGAGGTTTACATATCACAGGCAAATATACCTTGAACCTTTTCTTAAATAGATTACTAAACGGAGTATTAGCTTTCTCAAGGATAAATTTTCATGGCTTGGAATAACTCTTTGGAATCTCTTGGTATCTCTTTGGAATATCAGTTTTTGAAGTGTTGACACCAGAAATGTATTTCAGTAATTATTGCACTGATGCAATATACAGTGTAAGAACAATTTCCTGTGTCTACTCAGTGTTCTCATGTTTATGCTTGTCTTTTCAGCAACATGATGACAGGAAAAGTTCATGTTCAAGTGATTATCTGCAACAACCCCAGAGTTATTTTTTTGACCTACATTTTTTACTCTTGATATATGACTTTGCATTTGTCTGTCTTGAAAAGCACTTTCAAATGTGCCCACCATACCTAGCAAAATATTTTCATATAAGACCTCATTTGACATTTTAGTTCTTAACTCCTGTGCATTTTATCACAAATATGGAAAACAGTGGGCCAAAACCAGATCCTCAGAATTCCACATTTATGATTCTCTCTTGATATTTTTGAACTCCTAGTTTTAGCTTCTTTGGTTTGAGAAGTACTGAATATGTCTGGTCTTAATTCAATGGATTAGAGCATTGGTTTTCTTTTTATGCTGTGATTTCTCACAATAATATTGGTACAAATAAGAGTGGTCTCAGTCCTGCATTCTTCGTGGATGTGAGTCAGTACAAAAAAAGATCTCCTGATAAGAATTAGCCTCCCCAGTGAGATGTGGTGTTCTGCTGCAGCTTCACATCTTGCTTTCCTTTCTGACTATATTAATATGCTGACCCATTTTTTGTGTATCCATGGATTTTAAATTACTTCTTTTTTCTTTAATTTATGAGCAGTGAATTTAAAATTTCATTAATTGTTCACAATATGATGTGGCTAAATTCTAAGGAATCCACTAATATCCATTAATACTAGCTTTTACAGATAATAAAACACAAAGCCAGTAATTTGCATGCTAAACAATTAGTTCATTTATTTATTTTGACATTGTAAATTATGTCTATCCAGTCACCAGGCATCCTGCCATCAATTAAAAATACAATCTGTACCAATAAAAACAAAGCATCAGCACATCACATCCTACAAGAGGCAGACAGTCAGCCAGAAATACAAAAAAAAAAAAAAAAACCACCAAACTTTCTCCACCCTTGCAATCCCCAAATGAAATCCCATTGCCCCAGCCACCTCACCTCTTGTCGAAATGTCAAGTAAAGACAACATCACACCCCAGAGTTGCTAAACCAAACCACCACAGCCATCATTTTTTTAAGGCAAACACAATGATCTAAGAGAGAGGGATGTGGTTAATTTTGGAGTTTTCAGGCTTAGGCTCTTGCAGCACGTTTCCTTACTAACAGATATGGAGATGCCATCTACCTATCCTCCCATGCTGTCAGTAACCCAGAGAACTTTAAAACTCCTGGCTTGGAGCAATGAGGCTCTGTTCATTGCAGGTGGTATTTCTTAGGAGGCAGAGAGCAGTGGTTGGATGGGCCATGTTGTTGCTCTCAGTATTCATCTGGGAAGTAACAAAGTGAATCATTCCCACTTCACGTCAGATTTTAATTTTTCTGGACTCCTGCCCTAACTTCTGCCATTGGAACTAGCTGTGAGAGCAGTAATGTGGACACAGCAACTGGAAAGATGGGTAAGAGAAGCGAATACAACAACTGGAAGGATGGCTGAGAGAATGTACATGACCACTAATTTAATAGCATACAGCAGGATAATCAAGAGCTGAAACAACTAGAGCCAGCTCTGGCCAAGCACTCCTTGGCAAGAGAAGTTTTGAACAGTGATCCATCCTATCCTGCCTTGGTTCTCTAGTGTGCTTATAAAGTGCAGAACAACTGGTCCCTCAAAAGAGTCACCCAGAGTCAGTGGTCATTTGAGAAAATGTGAATTTGTTCAAAATTATTAGGTATGACAACCTTTAACATCCTCATTTTTTTCATATGTAATTTCACAGCAACACTCACAGTCCTGTCTGTAAGGGTAAGAAGAGGTGTGAAAGCCAGATGACTCTTTAATTTGCTACTGACTACATCAATAGTTATCCTTCTGCTTCAGTAACTACTGGAATCTTTCAGGTTCCATGCACCATTAGGGTAGAACAGCAACATTCTGAGTACCATAGAATTTAGCTGAAAGAGCCTTTGATGCTTCCGAGGTCCTCTAGAAGAACATAATGCTTTTAGAATGATGGTTAATATTTTGTTTTAGATCTCACTAGCCAATGTTGAGTCTGCACAAAATGTCTGAAAAAGTGGGGCAGGTTGTACATGAAAGACTACAAGACAGAAAGGTTTGTGACCTGCTCTTGTTTTTGTTTTTTTAAGTGGTCATAGGCTTGTCCTTTAATTCCTTAATCTTGAATTTCCTTATTAAAATCCAGGTGCACTGGTATTTATCACCAAGTGGGATATTTGTTTGCAGGGTTTTGTCGTCCAATTTGATTTGTATTAGGATTGGAAGACATTAAATAAAAATGGACTCACTGTGAACAGGTTTTGTACATAAGCCCTGTTCTGAAGAGTTTTAGATGCTAGACAGTGAGGGAGGCTGGACTATGGCAGAGACTTTGTAATCCCCATTGTTCAAATAGGAAGCAGGATGATGGAAGATGAAAAGCAAGGAAGAGTTCCCACAAGATAAATTCTCAGCCCATGAGTTACAGTGTGGTCACTGTATCTGTGCTGGCTCCTTGACCTGCACAGTAACCATCACGTACTTTAGTCTGTCTTCACTGAGGACAGATCTAATTTGTATTTCCTTCCTAGTCCACCTCATGTGGACCTGTTGGTTGCATAAAACTTTTTTAGTGAAGTCACCAAGGTACTATTTAGTGCAAAATGTGAGGGTAAGATGTCCAGCATAGACAACTTCAGGTTTATCAGGTTTTCTGGCAGAAATTCCACAGGAGGCCTCCATTGTAAAAATGTTGCATTCAAGTGGAAATATGCTTCCAAAACCACCATAAAAGGTAAAGAAGACTGGTAGTAAGCAAATAAATCTGCCTGGCAAATAGCAAATGGAAGAGGTTCAGCATCTTACTTCTCTGGAGTGGAGCTCATGCAACTGCTACAAAGATGACTTGGGAACAAAACCAATCCCATAGCGACCTATTGCTCTAAGCGAGACACATTGTACCCCTGCAAGAAAAATGCACCACAAAAGAGTGGAGGATCTGTAGTCTTGAAACAGCCTTGCTACCATATGTGGTGAGATCATGGCCCTCATTTTGTTTTCACTTCGCTTCACCTATTAGTATTACTGGAAGCAGGGAACATGGAAAATGAAAATCTCCTTTTTAACCTTAGTGCAAACTAGAAAAAGCAGAATTGGCCAGATCCCAAGGTACCATTCCTAAAACAATAAGCAAGCATGACAAATAGAAAGCTTTTTCATTTAGAAAACATTAATGTTATTGTTATTGAATTTATGGTTAGATAAAATCTCTGTTCAGATACTACCAATTATGTGTGATATGCAATGAAGGGAGGATCCAGGTTTTTCAGCCCAACAGCAGAAGCAATAGCTGAACTGAACAACATATTTATGGACCTATATAGTCTAGACTTGTTATCTTACCCCTTTCCCACTTCCCCCACAATTTTGCCAGCCTTCATCTGGCCAATAAATACATGAGAACCAATTTCTGACAGAGTTAATTACCTCTAATTGTGCCCCTCTTGTTATCTACCAGCTTTGACTCACCATAAATTGCTCCAGTACAGATGTTGGCAAGATAATAACTCTAGACTCCCTCCATATGTGTAATATGTATGTATTTATTTATATATCTGAACATGTTAGATATGCTGCTGTGGTAGACTGGATCAGTTATTTCATGACTGCTAGGAGTGTACAGCTGACTGGCTGTGCTTGCTGCCTTGGGGACAGATACAAAGATGTAATTCCTGCTCTCTGCTGCCTGCTCCAGCCCAGAGCATTAGCAAGATACTTTCAGTCGTGACCTAACAAAGTCTGGATTAATAAGAATCAGGGAGGATCAAGGGAGTAGCACTGCTTGGATGACATAGTGCTTCAGCAAAGGCCAGTGCATAGTATGCTGGAATAAAAAATAGTTTAGGTATCAACAAATAAAACATAGAAATCTGGTTTGGCTGAAAAAATGACACCATTTATCTTTTGGTATTTCCATTTCTGACATCTAGAGGCAAACCTGATGCCTGAAGCATCAGGAAAGATACTGAGCAAGGAGTGATTCAAACTGAACTTCTGACTCTGAAAGACATTTTTAATCATTTAGGTTCCAGGGCCCTGGCTTATGTAAATGTAGGAATGCTATTCACCTCCTTTGCAAAAAAAAAAAAAAAAAAAAAAAAAAAAAAAGGAAAAGAAAGCCCACAACAAAACACCCTAAGGGTTTGTAATAAAAACCCAAATACATTAAAACCAATAAAGGGGGGGGAGGGGGGATTAAAAGAAAATAGTATTATTGTCAGGAAATTGATTCCAGGGTAGTATACGTTTTTTGGTCAGGTAAAGGTTGACTTTGTGTCTGAAAAATTACAGTGAGATGGTCTGCATTGGTGGGGGTAGGAAGTAATTTTTTTTATGTCTCTGAATTGTGTTTGTACATCTCTCCAACTCCCCTTCATCTCTTACTCTTCAGTGGGGTTGCACAGCCCTTTCAGCAGCCTCTCCCTAGGGTTGAATACTGCCCTGTAGCATGGAAATCCCAGCTCAGTGACATAGCAAATGTGGAAGCAACAAAAAATTTGAGATAATGAGAGACTTTCCTTGAGGAGAAACACTGAGAAACACTGGGTCACTTGCAAAATCCTCAGTTCTCACTCCTCTCAGATGTTTATTATTGTGAATTTTCCTTCAGCTTATGGTCATTTTCTCTACTCCTCCAAACTTTGGTTCCTTGCCCAGAGGTGGTGTACACACTGTACAGCATGAAAAATCTTTTGTTGTTGCTATTTCTAACATTTTCTTTCTGTGTTTCTGTGTTGCAGATGTGGATGAATGCGCTTCAGATTCTCACCAGTGTAACCCCACCCAGATCTGCATAAATACTGAGGGAGGCTATACCTGTTCCTGCACTGAAGGCTACTGGCTGTTAGAAGGCCAGTGTTTAGGTAAAATCCTCATGGGATATGGTATCTGGGTGTCTGTGACTCCCTGAAATAATGTCACTAAGCACTTTTGTCCAGTACACGTTTAAACCTTCAGCTCTGTGGAAAGTGTCTTTTGTCTCTGTAAGTGCCAATGGGATGCTTGGCAGAGAGACTCCCTCACAAAACAGAAATGTAGATGTAAATGCCATATGACTAGCATCATAATAATGTAATAACTGGGCTTTTCATATTCCCAGTCTGAAGGATTCCCTTTCATATAAGGTCAATTTCCAGCATGTATGCATAAGGATTTTTGCCCCAACAGACCTGTCCTTTCCTTACTGTGACAGTGTGAAGGGATCTGTATTTGATACCAAGAAATGGGACAGACAATCAATCCTTAGAGTCAACCAATTCCTTTGTTTGGGTGTGACAAAAAAATTACCTCTGAACTGGGTGCCATATCAGTATCTTCCAAGCAGTTTTATTTCAACTGGGTTATTTTTCTTGCAGCAATGTCCTGTTCATCCTTTTAGCTCAGTCCTGTTGAAAAAACATCGCTCAACAAACAGCACAGGAAAACCTTTCATCTCTCCTCTCCTCCAGCCCTTTCCCCTCACCTGCCATGCTCATGGGATGATGATGTAGATGTTAATTTTAGGTACACAGGTAGGACCCAGGAATGAGCACACAACTGTTTTTAAGAAAAGTTTGCCCATTATTAGTTTTTTCCCTGCAGAGCAGGCTGTTTGGTGCCAGCTCTGCAGAGCTGGACCATCCCGTCACACCTCCACTGGAAGGAGAATGGGCTTTCCCTGCCCATTCGTCCCTGGAGCATCTCCAGTTATTTTCCAGCTTTCTCCTCCCAAGTACCAATTCCATGAAGGACTCACTCATGGCTGCTTTCCTGACTACTGCAAGCAGCTGCTGTGTAATTCACCTGGCAGGAACCAGGCTGAGCCCTGTCCAAGCTGGGGTCCGTGCAGCCACAGCCACTTCAGGGAGTCACTGTCTTGCAGTTCCCTGGGATAAGAAGTCTCCAAGGCTCCTCCTCCTTAATCTATGATAAATCAACTTCTCTTGGGAAAAGAAAAGCCTGTGCTGGTGAATGTACAGGCATACGTGGTAGGGTGGGGATGAGGGAGGGCAGGAAGGCAGATTCTGCTCTGCATCACCTGTTCTGTTACCCATTTACTTCTCCCAGTTACAGGCCAAATGAAAGGGTTGTGTGCAGCATTTCAGGATTCAGGATCAGAACACAGATCTAAAATATACTTCTGCTTGATGGATATAGCAGAGAACTGAAATGGCTGCATTGCTGAATTGATTTGAGTACTTGCTTCTGCTATTTAAAATAGGCAATAATATCCCAGTATTGCTCTATTTATGTAATCATGGGGTGGATTATTGCAAGGCAATGCAAAAAAAGAAAAACAAATTGTGTTTAGAGTTGCTATAATTTTCCCTAAATTTCAAAGAAGTCTCAGTTTTCCATACTTTACACTGGCTTTGGAGAAGTGATTTTTGTTGCCATAAGGCAGAAAAGGAATATTTACTGTAATCAGGGGCCCAAGCTGGGTTTTAGAGACAGATTTTTTTCGTGCACTGTTAGTAAATCACTGTTACAAAAACCTACATTTCTATCTGTTGTAATTATCCCCATGAAGTCTACACAGAGGAGCCAGTGCAGCAATATCCACATAACCCACTCACAAGAAGCAGCCCTGTCCAAGTCCTTATCCTCAAAATGTAGCACTCTTGAGATAACAGTCCTGCAAAAGACAAAGCATGTATTTAACATAATGCATTGTGTCAGTGCAATGAGGTATTAATTCACTTAAAATCCCTGTTATTTTTGCAGGATTTGGTGAAGCCTACTGCTGGTGTACTCACCACCCCTAACCTGGCCTTTAGGTTATCTCGCTAACTGACTGCAGAAAATACACTGGGTTTTCTATTGCACAAATTTAGCTTCAAAGCTTCGAGAGCAGCCATTAAAAAAAATCTCCATAGATCAAAAGCCAGATGACACCAAAGGAAATGTTAAGCCTTTGAAAGGACAACTATTCCAGGGGCTTCATTTCAGTTCTTAGTGCTGGGGCAAAAATCTTCTAGCACTTACCATCTTACATATCTTAGATCATTTTCTTGTACTCACAGCACTCAGTTGCATGCATTGCTAATGCTGCAATTCAGCCCAAACTGCTATTTTGGCATTAAATTAACTGTTTATACAGTCTGTAATTTGTCAGTTAAAAATTAATATAAAAAGAGAATGTGACTATTTGGAAAAAAAGTCTTTCGAAAATATCCTCACTAAAAAAAGAAGCCTTTAGTAATACATACTGCTGTTCCAGTGAGTAGCTTTGGTACATGTGGAGGCAAAGAAGGTTTCTATTTTGATTCTGCCAAAATTTCGCTGTAATGTTGGCTGTGGTTGTGCTGGCGGGCTGTGCCAGCTGTCAGGTATCCTTTGAGGGAGCTGCTTAAAAGAACAGACTGGGCTGCCTGATTTACACTAAGCTGAAGATTACGGCAATGACAATCAATTAATCAGACACACTGGTAGATGTCAGACGTGGATAAAACCACATTACCACATTCTACTGGGGAGAGGTACATTTTAACTATAACTCCATATCTGAACGCCTGGAAGTTTGGCTCTTACATCCATAAGCAGTGTGCTAGGTTATTTCTGTGTTATCAGTACTGTTGGCTCAGCGTGCTTGCTGCTTTGTATCTCATGTGAACATGCAGACCACTGTACTTCCCATCCCTCCCACCCACAGATATCGATGAATGTCGCTACGGCTACTGCCAGCAGCTGTGTGCCAACGTGCCCGGTTCCTACTCCTGTACGTGCAACCCAGGCTTTACCCTCAATGACGACGGGAGATCGTGCCAAGGTATGAGTATGGTAAACCATGGCTGAAATCCTTGGGCCCCACTCAGCAGCACCCTTAAAACTTGCTTGGTTTTTAGAACACAAGTAACCTTCCCAGCATTGCTTTGAAAAATGTTCATGGGTTTGTCAGACAGATTTTTCATAGTTTCCCAGTACCTCGAAGGGGTTCAGGTGCAACATGACCAGTGTATCAGGAGAAATATGCACAGAGGCCCAAACTTCAATTCACTCAATTCAGTGGAATTACCAAGAGTTCAGGCACTAAATTTACTATTAAAATCTGAGGTTGTGTGACCCACCTGAGACGGGAAACCTTTGTCAGATCAGTAAATCAGAGTCTCCCAAGATCCAGACTGGAGTCCTAAGATTAGACTACCTTTTGCTGTGATGTGCTACCTCAAAGTCAACACAACCTCTTCACAGCTTCCCTAGAAAAGCAGGGAGCATCTTCCCACATGCTGCAGGAAAAGGTCTGTGCTAATGATGCCCAGAAGCTGCTAATGTCCTACAAGGAAAAAAATACTGCTTTTGCCTTAGCCCGAGGTTTCCATAAGGACCCCTTGTCATTGCATTATCTTTCTCAGGAAAATCCTACTGCATTTTTTCTCAGGTCTGTTATGACAATATTGGTTCAGTGGTTTTCAAATTGCAGGATAAGGACAGAAACATTTGTAATAAAAATTTCATCCCCATCTTCCATGGTATTTTTTTTATTGAAGACATTCCCAAAATGCTTCACTTCCATACATGTTACATTTCCAACATGCTATTCCCAGGTATCAGCCTGAATCCAAATAAGCAACACTGACTTGGTTATATTTTTTCAGAACAAATCATTCTGACTGTACAGGTAACCTTTTTTAAATGCTCTGTAGTAAAAAAATTAAAATGGAATTTGGGGAGAAGTCACTGATGAATTTGGCATTGGTTTCCCATAGATGTGAATGAATGTACAAGTGAAAACCCTTGCACTCAGACCTGTGTCAACACCTATGGCTCTTTTCTCTGCCGCTGTGAACCTGGCTATGAACTGGAAGCTGATGGAGTTAACTGCAGTGGTAACTGTCTTTATTTATTGGTTTGGTTTCTTTAATTCTATTATGTTTACTTTTTCAAAGGTATTGTTTTGTACAAACTTTTTAAAAAGTTTTTTGCCTTGGTCCGTGGTAGCAGCAGGATAGCTGAAATTCGTATGATCCTCTTTCCAGCTAGAGCACACAGCAAATACCCAGAAAAGCTAAGTGGAGGAGGGCTGCAAATGGTTTTAAAGACATAAGCTAAATATTCAAAAGCTCCAAGGTAACAGCAAAACATAAGAAAGCACTTTGTAATGCTGAACAGGAAGCTTTGTTAGAGCAAGTATAGATAGTCCTAGAACATTCTTCCATGATTAAAGAAATACTTTCTATTAAGCACTTTTCCATTTGTCTGCTGAATGCATGTATTCATTCCTCTTGCTCTTAATGACTGCTCACTTCTGCCTGAAACCTTCCCCAGTTTCCCCTGTATGGCTATGGCTTCACTTTAGAAACAATATATGAGTTCTTAGTACAGGTATTGCTGATCTGTTCAGCACACAGCAGAATAAATTGTGCTTATGTCACTGTACTTTTTCCTCTCTGCTTTTTTTTAAATTTTATTATTTTAATTGAAGGCAAAACTTATTTCTTTGCTTATTGTTCCCTCAGCCTGATAAAATTAGAGAATTCAGCCAATATTTCTTGGAAGGAAAAATGCACTGGAAAATACTTTAGTTTTAATTTACAGTAAACAGATGTAACATGCTGTTTCTGAGAGAGAAGATATGTGAGATGCAGTGTACATGATTAGTGTTTCCCAAGATATTTTTCCTGCAAACCTCTTTGTTACAAGGGAAAGAACAAATATTAAATATCTAAAGGTTCTTAAGCATTAAACATTTAGACTGGAACACCTAACTTAGTGTTCTGCTTTCTAATGGAATTTCTTCTTCTAAGTTAGACTCCTGAATGTTTTTTATGTGCTCACCTCCTGAGCTACCTGGGGGTCTGAACCAGATAAGTTCATTGCAATGCCCAATAAGGTGGTGCTTGAGCCTCATCCATGTCAGAGAGTTAAGCCAGAAAAAGGGACTTTCCACCAACCAGATATAGAGCAGAAAATCTTTTCCTGACAATCTTGTGCAAGAAAATGTTTGACAAAGCAGGTCAAGCTTCTCCGGATGAGCTGCTTCCACTTCACAGGCAATCACTAGACATCTGAGGCTCGCAAAAGGAATGCCTGGTTAGGAGGACACTCCTATGAGACACTCAGGACTCAGATTTACTTCAACAGGAGCAGGGTTAGTCCACGGCCTAGCAGCTAACTTACCTTGAAGTTGGGAGGGATTCTTGCCCCAATTTAAGGAGAGAGGCAGAGATATCAACCTGGCTTTCCCAACATCATCATTATTTTCTAATCATAGAGGTCTTCCAAGTGCATTAGATGTGCTCTGAAATGACAACCATCTTGTTGTCTGCACATAGTCAGCAGAATGCCAGGAGCATTTAGGAACACTGTGGGCTCAGGAGCAGAAATGCAGGACCCTCAGGGCTCTAAGTCCCTCAACACCTGACAGCAGCCAAGCACCAGTTATATGAATCCAATATGCTGGAGGTCTGGGCTAGGATGCCAGAGGGTGGTTGATATCTCAGTCACTTTATGGAGTCAGCCCTCAGTCCATGTATTTTCAGGAAGGTGTTTATTTCAGTGAACTCACTGGGAAAACTCACACAATAACAGGATTATGTAGGTGTAGAGTTCCTTTCATCTCCCTTTTGATAATCTGATTTCAGTCCTAAAGCCACTTGGATATATTTGGACTCCAAATACTTTCCAATCCATCTGCACTAAACACCAGAAGTGGGTAAATGGACTGAGCCCAACTTAGAAGAAAGGGAAATTCAGTCTGAAGAGTAAAAGTGATTTGCCTGGGAGAGTCAACATGTCAGAGCTGGGAATAAGAACTTGGGAGTTCCTGGCTGGGACTCTGGCCTTTGTTTCTTTCCTCCCCTGAACAGGGAAATAAGGAAATGATTAGTGGCAGCCTCCCTCGGCCTAGTGCCTTTGCATGTGTTTTCCCCTCGGTCAGCCATGCCTCCATGTGCAGTTCTGAAGTTTGTCTTTCTCACTGGAGCACAGTTCTGCAGAACACAATGACTGGTCAATCCATGAGTGCAAAGGGAAAGAGCACAGTTTCTGCTTTCAATCAGATATTTGACAGACTGCCTAGCTTCCTGGGTATCTGAGAGAGGGCTGGGCCTTCCAGTATGTCTGACCCAGGCTGGGATGAGGCCTTGTAGTCTTGCTGGAATGACTTGGAAGTAACTGACTAGAGGCTAAGAAACATAAAAGAGACAGGGCTGGCTGCAGGAGTTCTGCTGGAACTCATGTGGCCCTGGGAAAGTGAAGCTTACTCTCCAAAAAAGAGGGAAAAAAACCAAAAAGAAGAAGAAAACTACTGCCAAGTCTTTCCTTTTAAATTACAGCTGCAGCTTTGTTGTCAGAGTATCTCTATCTCTGACGTAAAACAGAAATGAAAACATGGCCAACTGGTGACAGGTATTAGAAAAGAAAAATAAATAAATAAAAGCCATACATTGTGTTCAGCAGCAGCTTTGGTTTCCTTAGGAAAAAAGTGTTTAACCAAGAATTTGTATAGCATTTTCTCAGGTTGCTGCAGACTTCTAGGGAGCTGGAGAGTGCCAGCCTCCAGCTGAGGTGATGGGCAGGTAGTCTGGATGGCTACCTGCCTGCAGGACTGCTCTTTTGACAGTAAAGCCAAAGACACTAAACTTTGTTTTCCCACTGCAGACATGGACGAATGCAGCTTCTCAGAGTTCCTCTGCCAGCACGAATGTGTGAACGGGCCTGGTTCCTACTACTGTACCTGTCCTTCAGGCTATAACTTGCTTGATGATAGTAGAAGCTGCCAAGGTAAGAACATTCCTGCCCTGATTAAAACCTGAGGGGACCAGAAAATAGATCCTGTGTCTAGAAAGAGGTTTTCAAGAATTGAGATGCTTGGTCTGGGCATTTCACAATGAAATACTCGTAGGGGCCAATTATGCAGTTCTGGTAAGAATGTCATCACATGAATATTCCTGCTGAGGTGAACTGGTGTGTTGTTTTAAGTAAGACTTTATTGACTAGGAAACAGCTACAGGAAAGACCTCAAATGCTCTCTCCTCTGCTGCACATCTCTACTTTTCCCATTCTCTAAGGCTGGAGCGTTTGAGCAGCCAATTCCTTTCCTTTTTTTTTTTTTTTTTTTTTTTTTTGCAGCATTTAGCCTGTGGGAGCACTCTAATAAGCAGAAATGAATGAAGTAAAAACTGTTCTTAAAAGAGGGATCAGTTATAAAAAGGCCACCTCTCGTGGTGCAAGAGTTTTGAATTTTGGGGTAATTCCCTAAGATGGAAACCAGTTTGTAGGATTGGTATCTCGTACATATTTCCCTGCTTCAGCCATTCTCTCATTCCTTGTGTTTTAGATATCAATGAATGTGAAATAAGAAACTTCACCTGCACTTCACAGCAAACATGTTTCAATATCCCAGGAGAATATAAATGTTTAGACCCAGTACGATGCGAGGAGCCTTATCTCCAGATTAATGAGAAGTGAGTAACATACCCACAGCCACAAAAGCAAATTCTATCTGTCAGAGTTGTATCCATACAAGCTGCAATTTTACAACACAGCCATGAAGTCTGTCTAAAGAGCTATACATACATGCTGCTGCTGCATTTACCACTGGTAAGGTTTTATAAAAATAAATTGCAATTCCTTACCAGGTCACCGGGTGTGATATGATATGGTATCATACTCAGATGTATGTGAAGTTAGACTGGAAATCAGTTAGTGGAGAAAACAGCAAGGCTTGTGATGTAATAAGAGACGTTACTCACTGACTTCATATATACTCAAAAGCAGCCTGGTTATTAGTAGGAGTATTTCCTGCAAATGGTAACTAGCTTATGCCTGGGAAGTACCTTAAAACATTAGATGATAGTTAGAGCAGGATATAAAGAGTTTCTTGTTGCTTAAAGTTGATAAGTTCTGAATAGTTCACAGACTGATATGCCTTGCCCAAAAATTGGGTATGTCTGGATGGGGCTGTTAGCACTGTTACTGTCTCAATTGGGAATCATTTGAGCTAGCAAAAAATAAATCCTACATTTCTAAAAATTTCCCATTTCTTTTACATTTTTGTATGCATTACCTGGAGCTCAAAATATTTCAGTTCCAAACTGATCTTGATATATTGCCATCCCTATTATTTAATCCACAGTGTTTGCACTAAACCAAATTACCTGGAATTGCTTTGTAGCCTCGTATTTTATAGAAAGGCAAGAGATGAATAATTAGCTTCTTTCCTTTATTCATGTCTTTACACTGCTTTCTGAACTAGGGCAGCTGAAGAGTGGACACATAGTGTTTGTCTAGTTCTGGGTTTACCTACCTTCAGAGGTGGTAGAGTCTTAAACTGGAATTTGAAATAACTGAATCCTCTGTATCTAAATTCCCCAGAGCCCAACTACAGAGTCCTTGCAGAGCAGCTTACACCAGAACCCTTGATCTCTGAGCTTTTTGTTTGGTGGCTTTGGCTCATGTCTAGATGGGACTGCACTTAATTTGTGACATATGTCTAGAAGTGGTCAGTATAAAAGCCAAGTGAATTCCTTGCATCTGTGTTTTTTGTGGAAGGAATTGGGTGTTCATAATGCCAGGAGCCTCTTGATGGGGGCCATGCCAGATGCACTGTCTGAAATTGATGTCAGTAGTGGAGGTTATAGAAAAAATAGTCAAAAAGACCGATGCCCAGTAAATTCCCCCAACATGGCTTTTATAAAGGGATATCCTGCCTCACTATTAGAGTTCTCTGAAGAAATCAGCAGCATGTGGCTAGAGCACATGGACTGATGCAGTCTCTTTGCATTTCCAAAGGCTTCTGAAAAGACCCTCACATAGTTACTGTGGAAGTTAAGCAGTTATAAGGAACAGAGAAAAGTCCCTGGAACAGAAGAATAGGAGGCTGAAAGATAAAAATTAAACAGGGGATAGTATTAAATTGTCAAGTTTCATTCTGAAGTTCTGCAGAGGTCTGAGCTGGACCTACTTGGTCCATCATAAGCAACCTGGGAAAAAGAATAAACCATGACATAGGCAAAGTCTGCAACCGTACCCGAAGACAGCAGATAAAAGAGTGGGTAGAAAAATATTTCAGAATAAGTCTCAATGACTGTGCAATAAAAATGGCAGATAAAATTCAGTGTAGATTAATTCAAAGTAAGAAGACAATCCCAGATTAACAAATTAAATAAGAAGCACTGATCTGATCATAATCCATCCAAACTGAAATTTGAGGGTTGTTCTTGTTCCAAGATCTGCTGTACTCACTAGAGGTCAGAAAAGCAATCTGAATTTCAAGTGTTAATAGGTAGAGAATATCTTTGGAGCACATGTTATTGTGTACCACATCTTTAAGACTGTGTAGTTCCTTCCCCTCCTGTCAAAAGAAATATAACTGGATAAAGGTTCATAAGAAGCAATGAGGATGATCAAAAGTATGGAATAGCTTCCTTGTGAAGAACAGCTAAGTTAGAACCCTTCAGCCATGAACAGGGTCAAATATGAAGCCCTGAGATGTCTGAGGAGGATGAGCAGGGGTTGACTGGCTGCTCTCTGTATACTGGAACAGCTGGGAGCATCAGATGAAGTCAGAAAGAGGCCATGCAGAGAGGGATGAAGGGGGCTGTGGAGCTCCTGGCCACAGCAGGCTGTGGATGCTAAATATTCATGTGGGTGTAAGGGGAAGATGGAAAAGCTGATGGATGAGAAATGCATTAATAGCTGATGAATACAAAGAAAAATTTTTGTTTCAAGGATTCCCTGAGTCACAAGCAACTGGAGACGGTTGATGGAAGTGTTGTATGCTTGGCTTGCTATCCTCTTCTTTCTTAAGGCTCTGCATTTGATGTCAGAGCTTTGGTTAGATCCAGGATGTCTACTGTATGTTTTCATGTAGTATACAAAATAAGGTGAAACAAAGATCACTACATTTATCAGTGCTATCAGCACTATCAGTGAAGTGAATTATTAATATAATTTTGGGGATAGTTCAGTTTAAATCACTATTAGAACAAACATGTACCAAGTATTCTACACCTGCAGAGTTGGTTCAAAGAAAGTCCACATTTTTGAGTGATCTAAGGAAAATGACATGGTATTTTGGCCTAGAAGACAAGAAAAAGGAGGCAGGATATAGGCCAGAGTAGCAAAACAGAGAATGCTAAAAGTGAGAAAATTCATTACAAGTTTCATTGATTCTTTTATCTAGTCAACAACATTCTTTGTTTATTTATTTATGTACCTGTCTTAGCATATAAAGACTCAAATATTACAGCAATTTTAACCCCTGATGACAATTCTGTCTCTGACAATCAGCCGCTGCATGTGTCCAGCTGAAAACCCTGGGTGCAGAGATCAGCCGTTCACCATCCTGTACAGAGTGATGGATATGGTGTCTGGGAGGTCTGTGCCTTCAGACATTTTTCAGATGCAAGCAACAACTCGCTACCCTGGAGCCTATTACATCTTCCAAATCAAATCAGGGAACGAGGGCAGGGAATTCTACATGCGGGTAAGTGTAGCGCTCACTGGGGTAAAACATGGAGTGTCTTCTCGTTAGCTGAATGTCCTGATAGCAGAACTGAGCTTCTAATGACTACCATTTAAAGCTTCAGTACGAGGCATTTTTTACATACAGACACGCAGAGCACACATGCAGTGTGCTGGTCTGCAGGAACTGCTGGATCTCTCAGGAGAGTAACGTACCCAAAGCAAACATGCCTCTCCTATGAGACAGTAGGTTTAGGAAAGCCCAGAGCTGCACCCATGTCTAAGAATAGCTCAGGTCTCCCAAGCTCAAGAGAAACTATTGTGCCAAACTGTTTTTTACTTGATGGACAACCAGCAATTGTCACCGAAAGATTCAATGTTTCTTGTCTGTTTTATTAAACTCTTCATTGGAAATTGAAAAACGTGAAAATCAAAAAAGTAAGCAAAAACCCCACCTCTTTATACCAACAATTGACTTTCTGAGTTCTTTGCTTTCATTTGTTATGAATTTTTTCACTGAGAATACACATTTTATGTAGATACTGTTAGAGAAAATGTAATTAGCTGGGTTTTTTTAATCTGTTTTCCTCAGAAGATCTCTCTGTTCCCTGGTCATCTTTGCATCACTGACGTGCAGAGATTTTGGGAGTGTCAGCAGAGAATGGGGTACATCCACAAGGGACGGTGACACTCAGAAGGTTGATTTTCAGCCCTAGGCAAAACCTGGCTCAGACACTCACATTAAGTCTTGTTCTGTGGCTACTGAAGGTTCCCATCCCTCACAGACACAGGTAGTGGGATAGATTCCAGGACATATTTCTCTCAAGAACCTCAGATTCCCACTGTAAGAAAAGGAAAATGTTTCGAAATTCTGAATTGACAAATGGTCCCATTATGTTACAATCATTTACATCTCACAAGAGCTTTCCTGTTGCAAAGTCA
This sequence comes from Monarcha castaneiventris obscurior, assembly GCA_026261815.1. NCBI lineage: Eukaryota > Metazoa > Chordata > Aves > Passeriformes > Monarchidae > Monarcha > Monarcha castaneiventris. The sequence continues at coordinate 16,284,823 of JAMPIT010000894.1, forward strand.
TTACTGATCCCTTTGACCTTCTCCCCTCATCTGGGCCGATCCAACAGGTGCTGGGGCCCCATCTCCCATCCCCATTGCCCGAGCCTGCTGGTTCCATTGATTCACCCCACCATTCCCTTGGCAGCGGGTGGGCAGGGCCGTGTGGGAGGGACACTGTGCCCTTGCTGAGGCACCAGAACCCGGCCTGGCACAGACCAGGCAACACACCCAGCACCTCTTCATGGCTATGTTAGCTTTGTCTGATCAAAGGTAACAAACACCCAGTTTTGGGGTAAAACAGGACCCACTGTGTCTACCTAAGTTCCTGATGCAAAACAAACTGCACTTGGTTTTAACATCAGCAGGTCTGGTTTTTAAATGCACATAATCCACTGTTGTGGTCAGATATTTATTGAAGGACTGGTTTTCTGAAGTGCTATCGCATATTCAAAGCTCTCTTTGGAGGGTGAGGTTTGTGCCTTTAACATACACAATGTACCACAACCTGGACCCCATCCACATGAGAACACCTAAGTTCTGTTAACATAACCCCTTCTGGGTGTTCACTGCTTCACAGTAACATTGTCCTTTACATCAAACTAAAGAGTACCTCAAACAAACAAACAAACAAACAAACATCATTACTTGTTTACACCCTAAATCCATGTTTTCATCTTTTTTTCTTTCCTGGGCAATACAGCCCAAAATAGCTACTTTAATGTGCAGGGCTCCCAAAGGCTTTACAAACTGTAGAAGGTGATAGTTCATGCAAAACACTGAAAAGAAGCCAAATGCTGAAATGAAACTGTCCCATCAACTGCAGTAGTTTCAAACAATGCAACAGAAAACACCTATTTTGGCTGCTTGAAGACTGTAGTGAGACAGTAGTTTTGAAGAACTAATTTGGCAATCTCACTTGCTTTCTCTTGTTTTATGCACAGCAAACGGGACCTATCAGTGCTACTCTGGTGATGACCCGCCCCGTGAAGGGGCCCCGTACTATTGAGTTGGACTTGGAAATGATCACTGTTAACACTGTCATCAACTTCAGAGGAAGCTCTGTCATCCGGCTGAGGATATTCGTATCACAGTACTCCTTCTAAACCTCGAGTTTGTGCCCTGGAAACATTAAGTCAAAAGAGACAGTTCCTCCTCTGCAGAACTCTCTCCTCAAAAGCCAGTACATATAGCAGCTCCAGACCAAATCACTATTTCCACAGAGCCAGTGACCTATGCCTGTCTGAGCAGGGAGGCCTCTTCATGCACAGTCCCTACCAGGATGCAGATATCTGAAGATGTATTGTCAGCAGATCCCGTATGATTCTCTATGTGGTCATGTATTTTAAGGACTCTTCTTCTCACTGTAAACACTTCTAGGGCATGAGTCTATGTGAAAGACTGTGAACCTTTGTAGCTCCAAGGCTGCTTAGCAGAAAGCACCAAAGAAACTGAGGAAAAAGCTGGCTTTTGCAATCTTGCCTTTTTTTAACATTTTTTCGTTATAAATGAAAAGCAGACAAACAAGCAGAAACAGAAACAAAAAACCCACCTATTGAAACAAGGGACCTCAGAAGTCCTAATTTGCATTCCCAATTATCTCTGGAATTATCAGTCAGGCATTTCGTTTCAATTCACCCTGCATTTGTCTTAGTTTCACCTGTTTTTTCTTTCATTCTATTTTATAGTTAAAATTCATTGTAAATTCATTCCAAGAAAACATGTTGTACTATGTAATCTTTTGCTTTCTGACAAAGTGTCACATGTTTGGGTTCCTCTCTGCATTAAATCTTTCCATATAACAGAGTTCATAGAAATCTATCACTGGATGGTGTGTTTTACAACATTTAGGATTTTATGCTCATTTACACTCAAGATCTTTGACAGAGGCCTGCACTGCCAGAATAGTGTCCAGCAAAAGTGGACAGAGAGCAGCATAAGCCTTGAGCGCAGATTAAGAATCAGAATTTTATTTTTCCCTGTTTTCCTGAGCGTGATAGTTGCAAACAGTTTGTAATGGCTACATTACATCTGTAGTTATGGCTGCAATTAATCTCCTGTTCAAAAGACCACTCAGGTCAGACCTGTCCAAATTCCTTCAAAAAATATGAATTGTTCTTTCCACTTGCAGTCTCTCTCCTACACTTCTAAAATTAAAGGGAAGTAGCTGAAAAGTACTAGGACCAGTCTTATTCATGCTTCTACCACAAAGCAGACCGGACTATACCAGTACCTCAATCTCAAACAATGGGATCCTACAGTTTCCATGGGCATTGTCTTCTCAGGTATAACTGCTGTAACCAATAGAAAGTTTCTTCTAATCTGAAGCTCCGTTGTAATCTGTTGCTTTTTAGCCTACTTCCAGTAGAAATTGAGAACAGTTTATCTTCCCCTTTGCAGCAGTCTAACGTGTCTGAAGACTGTTGTCATGTCTCCCCTCAGACTGTTCTTCTCTAGTCTAAACAAAACCAATTCTTTTGGTCTTTCCTCATACATCACATTTTCTGGACCTTTGATCATTCTTGTTGCTCTCATCTGGATTCTCTCCAGTTGGTTCACATTTTTTTGAAGCACAGTGCCCAAAACTGTGAAAAGTATTCCAGCTGAGGCCTCTCAGTGCTAAGCTAAATCTATATATATGTTTAATAGCTTGAAAAAAAATTTAAATTGTATAGTTGGAAGGTGTAATGCATGTTGAAGCCACTGGCACTTTGGTCTTTTATTTTAAAAGGGATGAGGGTTTATATGCCTTGCTCTTAAATTTGTCTGAAACAAGCTCTTTTGCTTTGTTTTTTCCTTACTGGCTTATTTGCTCTCTAGCACTGCTAGGACAGGAAGGATAATCTTTGCTTTGTCTTTTGAGAACTGGAAGTGCTTAGTGCTACTTGGGAGAAGGGGGTTACAAAGATTATAATGTGGGCAACTAGGAGCCAAGTAGCAGCACTATGTGAGGTCTTCATTGAAGCGGAGTATTAAATGAGAGAATAAAGACTTAGAAAATTATTACAACACAGACTGCATGACACAATCAGAAAATGGACTCTTGTTCCTAGTAAGCTTTGTGACTCAGTAGAGACTCTGCTCTTTTTCCTTGTACTCAGCTTGAAGGAAGCCCTGATGCTCTCAGCAATGAAACACTGAGTTTAGCAGCTTCCGTTTCTTAATGGTTTAAAGGTTTTCTCTCTGCTGCTACAACATCCTGGGATGCTGTGGCTCAGATCTCTGTCCTGTATTGTAACAACAAAAAGGCTGGAGACTGACTCCAGGGTTTAGTGGGCCAAGCTGAAGGCAGAAAGCCAGTGAGTTTTATGAGCAGCTGACTTGGAGGAGATAAACGCAGAGGAAATGGGGAGAGAAATATCAGAAACAAGAATTTGTTTCCTGAGTGTATCATGGCTCATCAAATACCACAGTCTTGGAGGGAAAAACAGAGATGATCAGGAAGGAGGAATGATAGTGTATAACCATGGGACTAAAAGTGCTCCTGTTCCAGATGATGGAAATAAAGCATGGGAAACATGCAGGCTCTGGTGGACCAGAAAGCAGCCGAGGGACAGGCAGGGTCTTGCACTGAAAATGTCCAACTCTTAAAATGCTGACAGCTTTCCCAGTGTTTAAAATCTCTTCTTCTCTTAAAATCCCCTTTCCATGCCCCTATGTTATGGCTTCTTCATGCCCAGCAGAGGAGTCCTCTCTTCCTGCCACCACATCCCCTCCTGGAGCAGAAGCGCAGCCTGTTAGACACCAGACAGTTTGTCACTTCTGGCCTCTTCTCCCATGGCCCCACAGACCAACCTGACTTAACCCTGATTCAGAAACATCAAAACCCAGAGGAATTCCATAACAAAACACTTTGTTAAAAGAGTAAAGCTTGAATGCTTGGTTTTAGCAGGGTCCAGAAAATACTCATAAAACAATATTACACTTTCTATATAAACATTCTGCGCCTTGAAAAAAAAAGTGAAAAGTCTGGAAACAAAGGAATTCAGCCACTTCTCAACCGCCATAACATCTTTCATCACTCACTATCACTCCAGCCAACTTAAACGTTGCCAAAATATATGCCAGTCTCAAAATAATAAATTACTAGCAGTTTATAACATCTAACTCTGTTTCCTCGTCAGGGGTCTGTTTTCAATAGACTATCGCAGACTCAAATATTACAGCAATTCTCACCAAATAAAAAAAGAGGACTACGCATGTCAGGGTTTTACAGCATGAAAGTTAAAACTGCAGACTTGCAACTGCTGCTTATATTCATGTTCTTCTTTGAGGCCAGGACTCCTCAAAAGCAGACAGAATTCCAAGTCTGCTCAGAAAATGATTCTTTATTCTAACCCACTGCCGAGGATTCTCTAACATGAAGAGTTTTACCATATGGTTAATGGCCAGTATTCTGACCAGCACCAGAGGAGGGCATAGACCCTGGTCTGGGTGTGTGTGGCTTCCCTCTGGCTCTGCTTGCTCAGGCTGGCAAAGCTGTTCCCTTGCCAAGCAGGGAAGGGACAGCTCTTTGCCTCTCCTGCCTGTCAGCTGTCATGTCTGTTTGAACACAGGTCCTCAACAGAAAGACTGTCCTCCACTCTGTGTTTGTAGAGCACCTATTGCCAGTGCAATAACTGGAATAAAGGTAAAAGAAAGCAGATACGGCAGCAATCTTTGATACAGATCACAATGATTGGGAAGAAGCTATTCTGGTAAATGAACAAAGTGATTCATGCTACTTGGGTTAGGTGCCAGAGGGAGTAGAATGGGTCCTATCATCGGGCTTATTTGACTTTGAGATATTTTTAGGGAATTTACTTTTTTGACACAGACAACAAAATGTTATTTCACCCAAGAGTTTCCTGGATCCCACAGAACTGCTTTTCAACTGGTGATCCTCTCTGACCACAATAACTTTGTTAAAAATAACTAAGCTTCTTTGGAGAACCTGGTCATCCACCTTCACAGAGTGTAGTGTCCAGGGCCATTCATACAGAGCTCTCTCATCTTCTGTTGGGGGCCTGTGTTCATATTTACCTTTTTTCTGACTTAGCCTTCAGAAGAGCCAGCTTTTATTGTCTCATAAACATGGTATCAGCATCAGCAGAACTTGCATATTAATTTTTCTCTGTCTAGAGCAGGCAGAACAATATAATCACTACAGTTTGTGGTCATGCAAGTTCTCCAGTCTGGCTTATTCACAAAATATGCTACTGAATATCCTCCACAGCATGTAGCTGTATTAGAACACAATGAAAATGTCACAGCATAAAGATGTTTAAAAAAAAAAGGAATAAAAGTATGCCCTAATGTTATTCAATCCTGACAGGATCATTGTCAAAATAAATCTCTATCCTGGATGGACAAAGCCCTCATCTGGTGTTAATCTGCATGACTGATGCTTTTCAATGAAAAGATAACAAGTGTCCTTAGAATCTTCCCTGTGTATGTGTAAAGCACCGCACACGTATCTGTATACAAGAGAATTTACAGAAGCCACAGACGTGGTAGTGTGGCTCTGCATTTGGAAGTCAAACAGCTGTAAAACAACACAAGCAAATTCTGTTTCCTCATCTGACCCAAGTCCAGACAAGTGATTTACACTCATTACATTTTGTTGTTTTAAGTCTTTGAACCAATTTTGAATAGCTCACCCCCAAAGCAGGTGCCAGGCATGAAGACTGAGGATGATGGCCATAACTAGACTTTTGGAGATTCTGCAGAAAGCCTGCCCCAGAAAGGTGACATGTGCTGAAGGGTCAGTGCAGTCCCAAGGTATTTGTGTGGGGATGTCAGTGATAGATGACTGCTATCTGCACCTGCCTCTTTCCTCACCTGTCTCAGTGCAGAGTGTAACTGAAGGTTTTAACTGTGCATATCAGATGTGGAAATCTCACCTATTCCCATTCTTAGCTCAAACTTCTGAGATCCCTCTAGTGGTTTGCAAACTGATCCCCCTGGGTAACTCAACTAATACTGGTAAAGCCACACAAGGGAGAGTTTGGGTACAACTTTTACACCAGGAACTAAATAATGATGCAGGTAACCTCAATGTAAGAATTGAGGAATCTATATGAGTAGCAAAGGGATCTATAGGAAACACTTCAGCAATCAAGAACCCCTGAAATAGTCTCTTTCAATTCCCTTTCCCTTATCCCAGAGGTTACTCATTTTCCCTTTGGAGTTTGTCCTGGACAAATGATCCAATTACGGTCATGCACTGCAAGCACATGCTGAGTGAGCTTCACTTCTTCTCTGGCACTACTTAACACTTTTCATTTTGCTTTGTGGAGATCAGTTGTAGGCTATTCATCTTTTCTAGGGCCTGACTGACCTCAATTTCTTGTCTCATATCCAAGGCAGTGCCATTATTTCCCCATCAGGTTCTTATGCATCTACCACCTGTGCAAGCTCTTCATGTGTTTCACTGGAGATGCAGGCACTGCCATGTTCGTAAGCACCCCACAGCAAAGTATTGGGCGTGAATGGCTGAAGGGATTGCCCAGCCTGCTGGTAGAGCCTTGGCTTCATAAACAGGATTTTAAAAACCCCACAATTCCTCAGTTTTGAAGGTGAAAGATGCTCTTCTAGGTCCTGATTTTCTCCGGAAATGGCATCTGTTATCATGTTGTCTTGATAGTATCAAGGCTTTTCAAGAAGTCTGATAAGGACATGCTTATACAATACATCCTCAGGCTTTACAAACCTTGGATGAGGTTTTTCCAATTTGCAAACAGAGTATGTGGCCCCAGTCAGAGAGAGTTCAATGTGATCATCATTATGCTGAAGTCAGTGACCATTACACCCCTCACCTCAGGTCTAGATTTAGCCCAGTTTTATGTTAAGTCTCAAATCTCAGTGTCAGTGGTATAAATGTAAGCAGATGTGTATTATTTTTAGAGTAGAGCTCAAAGCTTCTTTTCTGTAAATAAATAATAGTATGATTGCAATATCTCTTTCTTTGTGGGCACTATCTTTGGGTTCTTTGAGATTTCCTGAGATAACCTCTAACATTTCACTATTTCTTCTGGTATTTCAAGACATTCATTGATGTGTTTCCATGAATGATTCCTCACTCCTGCTCTTCAAAGGCCAGCCCAGGCACTTGATTCTGCTGTGTTAAAACATGAAGCTACACCCAAGCCTTGGCATAGTCACATCATTCATAGGAATTGTTCCTCTCTGTAACCTGTGAGGGATTATGTTGACTTCTTTAAGATTCTGCAGTGTTCTGAGTAATGCATGTACATGTGTTTGTCCAGACTGAGACCTTAGTCTGGAGATTGTTCATCAGCAACTTGCTGCACATGTTCTCCAACCAACATGCAAAACCATAGCTACAAAGGTTAGTTTTCGACAAAAATCTTCAAAGCATGGGGTTTCTTGGCTGCCTACACACAATGCAAACACAATTCAAAAATCCAGGACCAGAGTTCCCCAGTCTTCATGAGAAATTGCTGTTTTTCAGAAATATTTTGGGCAGTAAACTTGCTTTGTAGATTATGTGAAATGCAAACAAAAAGGAAGAAGGCCTGCCAAGATTACACGGATTTGTTATTAAAATCAGTATCCCCAAGAATACTGGAATATAATTCATCATTTAAAAATATTCCTTTGGACTATGACATCTGATGCCACTCAAGTAGGGCAGAAAACCTGACTGCTTCCAAAACAGCAGCTGCTCGACAGAGATCCCTGGGCTCCTACAGTGACCAGAAACATCTGCTAGCCCAAGTCCACACCCCAGGTCAGTGAAGAAGAAACAAAACTCATAGAGACATAGAGCTGAAGGAGAGGTAAGTTCACTGACTTCTGAATAATATCAAGTAGAAATTTACATCATAATGTCTATAAAATTTCTCACTGCATTTATACATCTGTATAAATGGATCATTTAAAATTACCAAAATTAAAAGGATCAAGCTGTCACCTATCATACACATACTACCTGCAGGAAGCTTTAGTGTGTCCCTCTGCCTTTCCTCAGGGTTGTGCTCACTTGGAATTACCCAGTCTGATTTGATGAGAGTTAACAATGGTGCAAGTGACAGCATTCAATTCACAGCAGTGTAGTCATACCCATGGATGCAAGAGAATTACAGAGGGATAAAATTACAATTGAACCAGAAAGTTAATAAAAAAGAACTTGCTGATTAGTTAACCTTCAGTGCTTTGGTTTTGATGTCATTGACATGGACAAAAATAATCAACTAGAAACACAAAGTATTAAAAAGGAGATTATCTCCTTAGAAAGATAACTGTCCATGTAGCCTATAAATAGCTCTGAAATTAAGACATCCCACACAACATCTGGAAAAGGAAGAATTCACTCCTTGACCTCTAGCACCCTTGTCTCCCACAGCAGGATTAAGCACAGTTGATCCTTATCAGGATATAGACACAATGGCTGTTTGATGGTCGAGCCAAGAAAGAGGCAGGCATGGCCAGAGGCAAGGGGAGGACACACCAAGATAATGTAAAAGTCCCAAAGAATGCTCTCGGTGTGCAGGATCTCTGAGACAGATCTCTCTTGCTGTATGAAGCATTTTAGCTCTGCTTGGGAAATACTAACAGTCACTTCAACAAAAATGGTGGAGGAGGGGGGCAGCATTCATGTGTTTGAATGCAGGATCAGTTTTCCAAAAAATGATGCCCTAGCCAATCTGTCACGTAATGAGATGCACTAGATACCAGAAACCTCTTAGTACAATGTTAGGTATAGCACATATAGTACCACCTTATACCAAGAGTTTATCCTGCAGCCAGTAAGGTGGAAGGAGGAGGACTCAGTGCCCAGCTCGAAGGATGCTGCGTAGTGTTGCTGCTTAAACAGTCATTTCCCTAACTCTTACCTGCAGGCTGTCTGGGTTAATAAACACGTTATATTTTGAAGCCTTCTTTTCTTTCTTTTTTTTTTAAGAATAATTTTGTACTGTAATTTTAAACAGTTTCAATGTCCCTCATCCTGTCCCTTTAGCCTATAACCATTACTTCATTTCTAGCAGAAAATGAGCTTTTAAGTCTTGCATTGTTCTACAGCTCATGAACAATTTGCATTGAATACACCAACAGGGACTACTCTAAAGCTTTTTAAAAAATAAATATATTGCTAACAAAAATTATAACTGAATTCTAGCTTATTTTGATCATTAACTGGTTTAGTGGTGTTCATACAAGATCTGCAAGTATTCATGACAGAATTATGTAACCTCTTTGGAAAGCAAGGTGAATGAGGATCAGTGATACTGGCACACCTACTGGTCATAAACACTAGTGACATACAGGCAGTAGCAGAGAAAACTTCAAAGCAAAATATAATTCATTTTCAAGAGGCTAATTTTCTTTCTAAGTTTATATGTTGTACAGTTGCCCATACTTGGAGGTACATGTGTGTATTTTACCATCATTTCCTGGAGGCTTTATGTGCGATTAGGCTCAAATTAACATTTTGTGTAATACTACTTTATCTGTACTAGGAGCTTGACCTATCTGAGGCATTTCTTTCCCCTGCAATTCCACAATGCAAGTGAAGGTTGGAGCAGATCACTGCTTCTGAGGGTGGGGATGGCTCCCTTGCCCAGTTCCCCCTTGAGCACCAGCCATGCTTTATCCAGCACGTGTTTGGAGGGTGTATGGGAGGGTGTACAGGCTGCATGCCTTGGAAGTGTTCACAGACAATCCCAGGAGATGAGCTCTCCTCCCAGCCTGACATGGTGCCATACCTCTCTCCCAGTTGTCCTGGGTCTTTGGAGTCAGTGAAGGCAGGGGTTTGTAGAGTGACCATGAGTCTACCGCCAGAATTTGGCTTTCAACTGGCAAAATAAACTCGCCTCCATAAAAGTAGTGTTAATATAAGATAATTCAGACTGAACTGGTTTCCTCATATATAAATCATTAACCGGTGGCTAGTTCTCACTCCTGCCTGCACTACATATCTTATGACTTCAGTACAACAAAGGCTTTTCCACCCACATGATACTAAATGACCCATGCCTAATGAGGTTTGAGTTTGTTGGTTGGGTTTGCGTTTTGCAGGTGGAATGTTCTTTTTTCAGCAATTTGCAAGGACAGCCAAAACCGGCTCTGGTTTGCTTTGTGGAAAGTGAAGGAACTTATGTCACACAGTTGCTCTCTCACATTCTTATCACTCAAATAACTCTCTGCAAAGTGAGGTAGGTAATACGCCATTCGCTGGGCTTGTGATGATTTACAAGCCACTCAGAAAGCTGATATGCACTCAAAGGAAGTGCTGCCGCTCATTCCCAGTATCACGAGTACGCGTCATTTCCCTTCACTACACTGCAAACATATTAATTCTGAATCACATGCTCAGAAAAATTACACTGACATGAGCACACATGCAAACTGAAAGAGGAGAGGCCAAGTGCAGGAATGCTGAGCTGCAAAATTGCAGGAGAAGAAAGCAACTCTAGAACTACTCAAAGAAAATGAGAAAGTCGGTGTGACCCTTGATCAAAGACTTATGGTTCTACAGTCCACTCTGGGGTGCCCTGGTAGAAGTGGCCTTGAGTGAAGGTAACAAGGAGCTGGTTTTCCACTCAATGTGGTAGAGAATGGACACCTCAGAAAACACAGCTGCTCTGACTTTACTGTTGGCATACAGCTGAAGTAGCCCAATACGGGGTTTCCACACCTGAATCACTTCATCCTTCTTTCTCTAGTTGTTTAGAATTTGCTTTTTAGGTTGTTACTACACATGCTGCCATGTTTGTCTTACATGAGGTTGCACATGGGACTGAATAGTGCAATCCCCTCCCCTCTACTGCTCTTTTCACAATGCAAGACCAATCTGTTCTGACAGTGTCCTCCCAGCCACAGGACTAGAGCTCTGTGGATAAGGAAATGGTCTCTCCAAAGCTGACTCACAACTGTGGACAAACCTGAAGTAGATTGTACTTAATCTTCTGTCAGTGCTACCCAGCCAGCTGGTAAAGGACACTGCACTGCTGGAGAGATGGGGTTTTGCTGGGCTATAAAACTGACACCCTGCAGGGATTTAACCTCCTGCTGCACTTCCTTAAGGGTAAGCTATGAATTGTATTTCCTTGAGAAGTCCCATGGGCTGTACTCTGTGTACCAGAACTCCTGCTTTCTCCTCCCTCTCTGTTTTTGGTGGCACCAGTTCCTCCTTAGGCCTGCAACTACTGCTGAATGTTGTTAAACTGTCCTCAGTGTCAGCCTGCACAAATCCAAATCAGGGATGGAAAAAATGAGCCCTACGTGTTTTTTCCAGGAAGTCAGACAGCAGTTCCCTGTCTCATACAGGTGAACACTTTCTCACGCCAGTAACTCATTAGGACAGCATGTGTGATCTCAGCTCTTTCCCAATGATGTTTATAGTCTGTGCCACTGTTTGTAAGGACTGGTCTGAATGGCAGCTGGTTGCTGATCCTTAACAGCACTTCTGCATTCCTATTTCTTCTCTTTCTAGCCTCTTTTATTCCTCCTTTCTTGGGCTCTGACACAGTTCACTCACCATACCATTCCAAAATCATCATCAAGGCCCCTTACAATCCAGTACTGAAACACATCCTCCATCTGCCTGCTAATGAAAATCCTTGTCACTCATGGAATCACCATGTCAGTTTTAGCAAAGGAACAGCCACAGCTTTGGCTGAGAAGTGTTTGGTTAGGTTTTCTAAGATCTTGAAGAACCAATTTAATAAATCCTTGCTTGTTTGGATGACTGCACCTTCCATCTTCCAGCACACTCTTCATTATGTCCCTTGGATACAAATGCACGTGGTTTTAAAGTTAAATCCTCGAGCTGCAGTGAAATAATTAACCCTTCACCCTTGAATTCCTTGCTACCATACAATCTAGTTTTTATGGAGCTAAGAGTTAAATCAATAGTTGCAACTGAAAATACTTGAGGCAAGTAGGTATTTGTTTACCATGAAAAGCCAGCCTTAGTCATACATATATAAACTTCTGGGCTTGGGGAATACAGGTAAATAGCATAGCAAAGATACTGTGTCCTTCAAACAAATATTTGTACCTACAGTTACTAGTGCTGACTCAGGATTCTTGAAAATAATCTCTCAAGAAAATACTGTCAAGAATGAATAACCCACAGTTTTCAGCTGTTAAACTTCCTGGTAAAACACTGCTTTGTGATGGCTGCACCCACCCACACAGATGAATCATTGAGTTTTACCAAGATGTAACCCATTTCAGTCCGTTCGGCAGAGCAGTCTCTGCCGGGCTGTATGCTCCCTGCTCTCTGAATACTTTTGTATATAACCAAACAGATGTTAAATATGCAAATCCCCAGCTTTGGGGTGAGAGTGCATCCTTACTCCTACCCTACAATCCCTAGTGACATCGGCAAGGGCTGTGGCTATAGCACATTCACCTCCCAGTGATTCTGGGTGCAAGGCTGAGGAGCAGCCAGTGCTGCTGGCAGTCCTGCACAGGGAAGGCTGGGAGCTTGGGCAGCACGTTGGCTTTCCCTTATTTCCTGTACCTTAAGAGTGCTGTATACTGGTGTGTTTACCTGGGAACAGAGCAAAACAACCTGCAGCTGGGTTAAAGTGTTAAAATTAGGGTAGAGAGGGCTGGTAACTTCTGTTTCTAGTTAGATCATTTCTTAAATGGCTTTAAGTACCTTGCCTTTTCCTGAGGGATGTGCCCAAAGCTCCAGCTTGGAGGTTAGTGTTTGTCTCCTTTTGAACCAAGCAATTTTAGATGGAAGAACAGCATGCCAGCTTCTGTGAAGGACCAGTCACTGGCCTCCATGGATCTTCTTCCCAGCACCCTCACTTCCATGGGGCCAGCAGGCTTTAAACTGCAGTGATTTCTGTAATGGCTTTTTGTCATCACCCTCTTTCAGCAAGGTAAATGAGATTTGCTTTCACCTGAAAATAGAAGACCAAAAAAAAGCTTTTTACAACTGGAAACAATAAATTATTTTTGTGGGTTTGGGCCTTTTCCTTGACTCGGTCCCATTCAGAAAGGACCTTTTGTGTGCTGCCCTTGCTCTGTGCGCGGGTGACACCTGGCTGGCCTCTTCCTCCCGGGGATAGGAACATCTGCTCATCCTCGGGCAGGCCTGTGTCTGCTTTTGGGAGACAGGCCAGCCCCGAGGCTCTGAGCAGACTCTAGAGAGACGCTGGTGTGAAAATACAGGGCAGGGCAGCAGCATGTGGCCCTGAGGTCCCAAGAAGAGGGACTTGGACAGGCAGGGACTCAGGCCCCGAGGAAGCTGGGAGGACATAGAAAGCTGCCTCCTATCCCCTCTTCCACATTGAAAGAGGCATTTCTGGGCAATATCACAGGCAAGTGGGGCTGTAACAGTGTTTGGGGAGACACCCCAGAAGTAACCCACGAGGTTGCATGATCCCAGCCTAGTGGGAGATCATATCCTTGGGAGACTGGACTTCACAACAGCCCAAGGAACATTCCCCAGGTAGGGAAAGGGCTGTGCCTATAAGGTTTTCACTGGGATGGGTAAGAGAAGGAAGAGAGGATAAAGTGTAGGAGTGACAGTTTCCAGCTCCCCACAGGCCTGGTGTCCCCCCAGCCCCACAAAGGTGTCAGATGCCTGGGGCTGGGGACGCTGCCCTGCTCACTGGCTGGGGGTGCACAGGGGTGGCCTGGCTTCCCATGCAGCCCTCAGCTTCCCCAGCTACTGAGGCTCCCTGCCAATTCCCTCCTCACTCCCTTCATAGATCAGGGGCATACAAAATACAGACGCATGTTTAAGTCATTGCCTGCATTTGGACTTCTCGTTTCAGTCCGTTTCTAACTGCAGCATTTAAGCCCCACAGATTTTCACTGCTAACTGGTCACAGCTAGCATTCCTTGATGTGCTTTTGAATCAGAGGAACTGAAACAGTTCTGTAAGATCTATTATGCCTCTGGCTTGTAAAATACAATTATTTCTTACTAGGTTACACTAATATTTTGTAATTCATTCTTAATATTATTCTTCAATAAAGCTCTGCGCAAACAATCTATCCCACAGGAGGAACTTCTGCCAGATCCCAGATGTCAAACACATTTCCTTCAAATACAGGAGTTCGTGACCTTTTATGTTTGTTAATGTGACACCATGGAAATTATTTATAATAAATAAGCATATTTCAGAGTCAGGTGCTCCATTTCTTGTGAAACTTTTTCAGTGATACAACAGCCTTTCCTGAAACAGGTCTTTCCTGTTTTGTTGTGGGTTTTTTTTTTTTTCCCCTAACAATGAAGGTTTGGGAATAATTTGAAACCCTGTTATTGAACCAAATCCAATTACTGCACTGAAAGGTAGACAGAACCTTTTAAGATAACTTATCTTTCATATCTTTTCTAAAATCAGCAACAGATAAGGTTCTAACTTTCTCTTTTATCCTTAACCCTGAAAATGCAATTTTTAAACTGCAGACTGTATAAATAAATTGTCTTACAGCACTGAATCAAAGAGGAAACTAGTGGAATTGTTTGGATCTAAATGACATTTAGATCATTTGATATGCCAACTGATTTTTGCATGTAGGAAGCTCATTTTAAAGCTGGGCTAGCACCACCTACCCACAGTCTTCCAGGTATAAGAGCTCTAGAAAACATATGAAGGTGTCAATATGTTGGCAACATTTAATCTTATCTTTTTTCAGTAGGTGTGATAATGACCTCCCAAACCTGTGCCAGATTAAGAGCATCTGGCTCTAAATGAAGTCAGGCAAGAAAAGGATGCGAGTAGAAAACACTGCAAGGAGCATGCCTTTGGCTCTGTTTCATGTTTTTCTCAACTACACATAAAGGTTTATAATGCCTCCTGAGTTTACTGCATTAATCATCTTGGATTCCTACATCACCAGCAGCAACAAATGCCTCCTGAGGAGGAAACAGAACCGTTTGCTCCTGCACCCACAGTTACTCCTGTTCATCACTCCAGGCTGAAACTGATGGCCTCTCCAGAGCAGCACCCTTGTGCCTCAGTGATTATCCAACCAGGAACCTCTCCTTGCCTTTGGATCGTTTGGGGCTGGCAGCCATTTACAATGTTAAAGGCCACTGGGCAGTGCAGAAGCAACTGCTGCAGCTCACACAGATGTGGGACTGGCTGTGGAGAGACAGGACCAAAGTGTTCTGGTGCATGAAAGATAAGCCCTACTTGGATTTATTATCAGAATGTATTAATGATGTGTGTGTGCAAAGAAGATCTGCCTTACAGCATAAGGCAAAACATAACAAGCCAGTGAATCTTTTTCCAAAGTCACAAATCATCAAATCTGAATGAGGTAAAGAGAATGTCTAATTTGAACAGCAAAGTATCTCCATGTAATTGCTTGTCAAGGCATTGTAGCAATATTTTCAAATGGTACTGGATATTGTGCAATAAAGCTGTCCTTCTGCAGCTCTGTGGGAGGAGGCAACTGGCTGCAGTCTCAGATGGTAGACAGAATTACAACAGGTAATGTCAAGAAAGTGTGATGTTAAACGTGCATTTGATAGAAGGAGAAAATAAAAAATAATAGTCACGGACTGAATTACAGCAGCTTTCTATAATGAAGTGTGTGGACCCCACCCAGCATCTGTGGCAGAGGAGGGAAGGTGTCAGCTAAACCCAAAGGTTATGATGGGAATGGAAAAAAAACAGGCTCCAGCTGAGAGCAGGACAAGGAGGATGAGGAAACAGTTTCATGTTTCTCCCAAAAAAACCTCAGGGGACAAAGATTACTGCTGCAAAAACTTTAATGGTAGTAAAATCCTCTGGCTGTAGAACTTGTTTTGTAATGAAGGTGTATTAACTGCTTAGGGACTTCAGCTGAAAAGTACTCTGCTATTTCACTGAAATCTAAGTTGCGAAATCCTTTTTTTCTCTCAAAAATCTCTGCCTCAGAAAACTTAATTTAGTGGTTACACATGGAGTTTGGCTGTAAGACATTGTAGGCTCTGTGCTGGACTTGTCCTGATAACGCCCTGATTTTAGATCCTGACGGCTGAGCTCATCACTTGGCTATTGCAATATATACTGGAATTTAACTCTGCTCGTAAGATGTAAGTTTCTGAAACTAAAATATTTCATAAGCAGTAGTGTTAGATGCTTGCTCCGAAGGATCCTCAGCTGGGAGAGAGCTGGGAAAGCTATCTGGAATCATCAGCTGCTTAATTTAATGTAATTCTTCATAAACTAGGCAAGAACTTCTATGCAATTATGTTTTCCACTTTTGTGCTTAAAAGATTTCAGTGTGTTCTGTGCAAACATTGATTCAACCTCTAAACCTCTTGATTTTTAACATGGAAGTTGGCATGTCTGTAAGTGTGCACAGGTGGTGGGATCAGGTTTCTGATGCAAAGGATCACAAGGGAGAATTCAGTCCAGATTTATACAAAGCTGCAACCTCCATCAGCATTCCTGCTGAAAACTTTGTTCACTGGAGCATTTGCACAGAGTGAAGAAAAAGGGTCTTAATCTGTTTGAAAGTGTTTGCAGATGTAAATAATTCCTCAAGATTTGTGTCAGTATTTATACATGGGGTTTTTATTATTTCAGGTCCAATTCCTAAAGGTTTGAGGCCCAGAGATAATAATATAGACTTCTGCGTGTAGCTACTTTCTATAGTCTTCTGGCTACTCATCTTTCAACAAGAAAAACACTGGGAAATTGTAATCCAATAGCATAAACAGGCTTAGCAACAAGTGAAAAAGTCTGCTGTGCAGAGGTTCAAAACAGATGAGACAGGCCTCGCTGGGGAGTATGAGAGGTGAAGCACAGCCCAGACTAATAAATTCTCCTCTATTGGCCCTGCGTGGGTCTGCTCAAGTATTTCAGCCCTGCATTTCTGGAGCTGAGAGTGCTGAGGTTTGGCAGAGCCAGCCAAAAACAGCCCAGTTTATTAGCTTGGTCTTAGTACCTGTGGTGCCCAGAGTGGAGGCAGCATAAGGAGCAAGAGCAGCCGCAGAGAACCAGGAATTAGTGAGGATGTGTGGTTGCACTGACAGTCTGGAATGGTCACCAGAGGAGAGGGGGGCCGACAGCAGGAGTCAGTGAGGCAGGGGAACATCACCAGGTTTCTCAAGCGAGGTTTAGTTACAGAAAGATACAGCAGAGCATGGGGCACTCCGGATGCTGCCAGGAGGCTGGCAGGGAAGGAAGATCATATTTGCAGCTGACAGAGGAGCAGGTTGGAGGAGCAAAGAAAAGATGTAAACTGGTTTCACTGCTGATTTGGTTTCACTTCAGACTAGATTTGTTTGGAACAAAAATCTTTTCAGGAAGGAGGGAGGTTTGTTTCCTGTCCCAACTGAAAAAATCACAGTACAGTAATGGTCTCCCCATCCATACAAGATCAGGTTGTCCACATCCCTTACCATGCAGAGCTGAATTTTCTGCTAATTGAAACAAACTTCCCAATTTTCAAACAGCTGAAAGAAGACTGAAAGGTGTCCAAGCCATCAAAAGAGCCACAGGGATGTGTTAATGGGCCCCCTCAAATTACAGGCCAGTCTTGCCCTGATGAAAGAAGGAAGGTCATATTGCAAACTGATTTTTTTTCCTTTAACTGCCTTGTCTAAAATACTGTTTTTAATGTATTTTCCTTCACCACAGAGGCAACCTGCAGTCCCAAAGGATGGCTGCTACTGCACTGCAACTCCAGCAGCTGGAGAGCCATTCAGGCAGGACTGGAAGTCGTTGAGAGCCCGAAAAACCCTAGTGCATGACAATGCCAAGGTAACTTGATAGCAGCAAGCTGCATACAGGGCCTTATCAGCAGTTAAACACACTTCTGTGAACAGTGAAAATAAAGCTGTTCGGTCATGTAAATTAATTCAGTTAGATGCCTTGAAATGTGTGTTTAATGAGCACCTTAGGAGGACTCCAACAATTCTGGAAGCATACCAGGTTACTGGTATTTCTTTAAAACAGTGACCACGCATAATCTCATGAGTTCCATTAACAGGAATCAGAGCCTCTCTGCTATGTGATACCCAGTATTTGCAACTGGCTCTGTGCAGAGATGAACAGAGACGGTTTGTTAGCTCAAAATTTATGAGTCTGTGCTTTTGGCAGAGGGTCTCTCTGCCCTTACAGCTCTGGAGCTTGAAGTAGCTGTGTCACACTGCATGATGACAGGCATGAAATTCTTAGTTAGCAGCAGATCTGTGGTGCTATTAAATTTAAAATTAAAAACATCGTAACAGAAAAACTACAGTCTCAGTGGATGGGGAATCCACCCAAGACTGCAAATCAAGAGCTATTGGGGCAACTGTAGTGCAAAACTTCCAATGACTGGAAATGTTAATGCTCTCAGAGTGTAAACAGCATTTATTTGGGGAAATACACCCTCTTCCCTAGTAATGCAGCCCCACCTTTTGCTCATATTTGCCTCTTGGGATATTTTAGCACTTCCAGTTAGCAGAAACTAGAATCAAGGAGAAACCACCTTGAGACTCACAGAACTTTTCCTTCCTGCAAGGAGATTTCCAAACCAGAATTTCCTGCTAAAAGTACTGAAACAATCAACTGTGTGTGATCCCTAAATTACCCTACAAACTAGGCACTCTCGTGGCAGGGGCTTTCTCACGTGTCCGCATAAAGCTTAACTTAACACGGACCCATATTCCAACTGGACGTGCCGTTTTCTAAGAACATTGTAAAACATGAAAAAATCGCTTTTTCTCTCTAAAACAGAAGCCTGGTTGTGCTTCTAGCAAAGCGAGGCGCAGCTCCGGCACCGGCTTTGCAGGTGTCTTGGTCCGGCAAACACTAAAGAAGAGTTCCGGCAGCCATTCGGAGGTAAGCGTGCCCCGGCGAGCAGCTCTGCTGAGGCGGGAGAGTCCCGGGCGGCCGGGAACTCCCCCCGGCGATAGCGATCGGTGAGGGAGCGCGGCGGGCCGCACCTGCCGGGCCGAGAGGGCTGTGAGGGCAGGCGGGGGCGGGCGCCACGGAAGGAGCGGCAGCAGCGCGGGAGAGCGGCGGGCGGCAGCCCCGTCCCGGGGCAGCTCCGGCGGGCAGAGGGGCACCTCCGGGCAGGTACCGGGCCGGGCGGCGGCGGCGGCGGGGGGCCAGGGCGGGCCCGGGGGCCGTGGGGAGAGCAGGTGCGGGCAGCACCAGCCGTGTGCGGCCGCGCGTCTCTGCTTCCTATCGAGCGGCAGACTTCGGGAAATCTAGGCATGTAGGAAAGCAGTAACTGTTTTGAAGAACTGGGGAATTAAATCTTCATGTAAATTAGGTCCGAGGTTCAGTTGTACTTAGAAGAGTTTCAGCGTGGTATTGCTGCGTGAAAATGGCCTTGTAAAATTTAAATGTTGTGTGTGAATTAATAGCTAAGTGTTGTCACAGGCCAGCAGTAACTAATTAGATCATCTTCTTTAGGAACACTTCAAGTAATTAGAGATGTGGTTTAGCCAAAACTCCAAAGGAAGTTGTGAATATAGCTAGACAGTTTCCCTCTGTATGGGATGAAATTAGCATCTGAAAACACATTATATTTACTGAAGTTGTATCCTGCTGTATCCTAGAGCACTGCTAAAGCAGCAGGTGTAACTGTAAGCCGTTTCAAGCTGTCCTGTTCACAGTTGTTGAATGCATACCATGAAGCTGGATTCCTGGGTGTTTCACATCACTCTGATTATTAAACAGCATTCTGAAATAAATACCATCTTTAATTAAGCTGGTCTTGTAACGCCCCTTTGATGTGGAAACATGCACGGTGTCTCATGTGATGCATTTCTCTGGATAAGAATGAAAAGGTCGATATCGTGACCATTCCTACAACGCACACTTCCAGTCAGTGCCGCTGTAATTGTGCAGAAAAAGAACAAGATCTCGGGATGTCCAACGGGCCACAGCTGTCAAGTGCCTTCCCATCTGAACGATCCTGTGAGCACCCGCACCTTGGAGCTGGACCCTTGCACTCCTAACCCTCAGTCTCTGATCTCTGCAGGCTCAGGTTTTTCCCAGTGATACTTGCTGAATGCATTGAGGTTTGCTGCTTTATGTGCCTTTAGTTTTTACAGTGTTGATTAGTTGGGTGTCCAAGCTGTCCAGGCATCCAGAAGTGAGGTGCATCTTGATAAGTTGTTCTTGGAGAGCCCAAGTATCTTTAACTACATGTCAGGGGATCAGGACTACTTAAAAGCCATGCAGGGGAATACATTGCCATGCTTTTTTTCCCCCCCGTTCCTGTTCTTTCTAGGTTTTGTGTATAGCTGTTAGACAGATGTGAAGAATTAAGTTCTGAATTTGCATCTTTTATTTCTCAAGAGAGTGCTAGGCCCATAAACCTTTGTGCTGTTCTGGGCTGGTGGTCTCTGGCTTCTTACTTATGAAACTGTTTCACCTTGCTTTCAGTACAGAAATATTCATTAGGTGAGCTGTAATCTCACAACTCGGTGGCTAGGGCATGAATCCAGGAGTGGGGAAGTTTAGTTTCGTGTGTTTTTTCCAACTGTATGCTAAATATTAAAATACATATTTGCAGAATACATGTGGTTAAGCAATATTTAATTTCAAGAGAATATATTTATTACTAAAGTGTCCCTTGACTCTTGCCAATACTTATAAAATGACACCTACTAAAAATGCTGCACCCGGAGGGTATGTTGGACTCCACAGATGTCACATGAATTCCACTGCCCTCCCCTGCATTTAATTGAGATTATGGATCCCCAGGTGATTAATTCCTCTTTCTTCTTATGCTGTGGAAAGAATGAATGTGGGCAGGATTGTTCAGTCAGTCATGTGTGTAGGCTGTTAATTTACAATGTTGGAAAAAAAGTTTAGGCACTGGTCTCTTTTTCTTTGTCCTAAACCTCAGACTTAGTTGTTTTACTTGTTTGTTCTGTGTTTAGTGTCAGCTGGTTTGCTTTTCACTCAGCCTCTGTTCATCGTATTCGTGGGTGGTTTAGTTTCAGTTGTAAGTTACTCTAAGTGCACTCCCCAGAGTTGGGGCTTGGCTGTGAAATGGGCAGTCCTGCTCTGGCCCCACATTTTCCCCACTGCATTCTGACCCCGCCTTGTGCAGTCTACCACAGGGAGAGTTGGAAAACCTTTTTTTTTTTAAAGGGAAAAAAAGTTTGTTTATTTTGGTCATTTAATTTTGTATCTAATCAGTGAGCTGGGCCAACTCACTGTGCAGCTGCATGTTTACTGCACCCTACAGGAATGGCTGTTGGCAAGGCAGAGTTGAACAGCCCCTCCAGTAGCAGCCAGCCCTGTAAGCAAGTTTGGGACAGGCTGATGCAGCCCCCGTGTGTGGTGGGCAGAGCCAGAGGACCTGCCCTATCAGGACAACCTCAACCAGCAAGTCAGGCTTTGGCTAGCTTAGGCCTCCTGTCTTCATGTCTGTCCTACCTGCTGTGGCTTATACCAGAAGTACACTTTGGTGGAACACTGAACTTTTTTGCTTGATGAAGATGCTTTTCACTTCATTTGGTGAATTTTATGTGATGTGTATCCTGACATATTTCTCCCCTTTCTGGACTCTTGTTTAATTTTATGAAAGAATGGCTTTGTTTACTCCGAATTGCTATCTCCCAAGATACCTTAAATCTGGTAAATATTCTCTCTAATCTAAGTAGGACAACACCCAATCTCTGTCAGCAGAGAACTTAAGATCTCATCTCTTTAAAGTGAAAGGCAGAGCAAGCTCTGACTTGAAGCAGAACAGTCTCTGAGTTAAGCCATATTGTCATTCTATTCAGCAATGCTGCTCAGGCTCCATCAGAAAGATTGCTTATGCAGAGAGAAGTAATGTTGATAGTGTTTTGCAGCCGGGATGGATCTTCACATCTAAACTGAGAAGCCTTGTGGGAAGAGGTTCAGAACCTGGGTTTTCTTGAGCTTCTCTGTGTTCCATTAAATTTTTTAATTATCTTAATACATCAAACCATGAAGAATTAGTGAGGATACTTGTCTTAAGCTTAGTATTTGTTTGCCTGTCATTGTAGCTGAAGTTTGCACTAATTCACTGCCAAAAAAAAAATTATGTCGTCAGTCTGATGCTTATCTTTCCTGTAAATTGTACCCTGGTGATTTTGTTTTGAATCTTTGTTTTCCAGTGATCTAATAGCCAGACTTAAATGGGAGAGAACAGATGATTAGGTCCCAAATAAAGGCTATTGATGGTCTCGAAGGCTAATGAAGGCCTTGTGGCCACTGCGATGGCCTGAAGAGTGAGTTCTGGAGCTGCTCCTTTGGCAATTAAACCAGCTTTGAAATCCAAAAAAAGCAGTCTAGAAGGACCATGTCCCAATGACTTTGAAACCTCCATGGGACTCCATTAATTTAGCACCTATGCTTTGGAGCCTGGAAGCTGGAGGTGGGCTGGTGCAGGGTGCTGCAGCCTGGCCAGGGGGTGCCTGGCTCCCGGCCCAGCTCCGCTGGCCCCGGAGCCCCTGCGGCCTCATCCGCAGCGTGTGCTGGGGCTGCAAGGATGCACACGGGTAGTGCCTCAGCTTTGGCTGAAGCATGGAGAGCCGAAGGCTGCCGGGCTTTTGTGGGACAGCCTCATTGTCAGAGGGCCCCTTCTTCCCACAGAAATGCAGCCCCTCTCTCCCCTAGAGTTCTCATGCCTCTGGGCAGAGGGAGCTGCATGTGGCTTTGGCCACCCTGCTTGTTGAAGCTGGGTCAGGTGGTTCATGTGGCCAGAGATGGCCCAGCCCTTGACCAGGGCTTGACAGGGGCTGGAGAGGGCAGAGAAATGCAAGGCTGTGGCAGAACTCTCTTTATATTCAGGGCTGCAGTCAGTCCATCTTCCAATAAGGAAAGCGCCTGCCATGCAGAGAGGAAGGGTTAGTCAGGGCAACAGTTAGAAGTCACTTGAGCAGTGCCTATGTGGTTAGTGATCAACTGATACAAAAGCAAGTTGTGTCTCCTGTTTCTGAAAGAAATTTCTGTTGTTTAGCACTCCTAAGTGACAACAAAACATTCTCAAGACCAGTTTCATTTTGCAATAGGGGGAAATTCTAAAATTTTTAATTCTCTGTTGAGTTTGTTGGCTTTTTTTTCTCTATGATTTACTTTTGTAAAAGCGAGTTGTTGGCCTCTAGATTGGGAACTCTTCCCGTTCAGGTTCTCTGTCTTCTCAGCAGTGACCAGAGTTGTAAAAAAATTTCTTCCATGGAGCCTTAATAAAACACAGAACATCTGCCTAAATTACTCTGGCTTTCATTCCGTTCAGTGGTACACATACTTCCAGATCTAGTTTCACCAATATGTGAAATCATGGGCCCAAAACTTCTTTGGAAGAGTGTTGATTTAAATTCAATAGGATTTTTTAAAACCCCATACATTTATGGTGTAGCTATTGTTCAGTGTGGTGTTAAACAATTCTGTCTCGAGGGCAAACAGGGAATGGTAGCTTCGTGCTGCCAACTTCTGCTTTCAGGACCTCTGTCTTGTCAGAAGGGAGCAGAGCCCCAATACCATGTCCCAGAGTTGTAGCAGCGTTTGGCCAATAATGACTGGAATCTTAGATACTGCCATTAAATTGAGACAGTTTTGATTTTTGCTGTTTTCTTCCAGTGTCTGGGCAAACTCCTTGAAAAATGCCTCTGTTACACAGTGCCTGGTTACCACTCATCTGCCTGGGCAGCTGCCAACAACTCCAGCCAGTACAGCTCTCCAAGAGGCACTGCTGGGGCTGTTAAAGCAGTTCTAGGTCCCTGGACTGGGTTGATTTAATGCAAAAAGTAATAAATAGTTGTACTTTATAAAGACAGTATCCTTCTGGACTTTTATTTCAGTGTGTGTTTAGGCAGCTTCCTGAGCTCAGGACACATGCCCTGCAGAGCCATACTCCCAGTCTGGTTTGGATTTGAATTAATTAAGAACAGTTCCCATTTCCTGTTCTTGATTCATTCATTTAACCTGTTTTCATGTATGGAGTGTACTTGAATCACCTTTCCTTTCTTAATCTCAGACATAGTCTTTTAACTTTCATTTATACAACTTACAGGTTTGCTTCCTCTCACCACTGTGTTAACTGGTTCGGCAGTGACAGTATGGAGCAGAACTGCTGAACAGGGAATCCTCACCCACTGGAAACTCCATAATTGACAGGTTTTTTGCTTTCATCGTGAAGCAGGATAATAATTACGTGCAAAATAACTATTAAAAAACTGCTTCACCTGAAACAAAGCAATAGATGTGTGTGCCCATGTATAGGTAAAGAAATTGTCCATCTTCACTCTTGTTTCAATGGTAATGAAACTATTTTTCCATGCAAAACTGCTTGGGTTTCCTCCCACCCCAAGATATACAGGAAGAGCCATTTGCATTAGCTGTCTGGATGTTCTATGTGTACCCGTGTGTTTTCTGTATGGCTCTGTGGTCATGGCAGTGGCTGAGAAGTCCTGAATGCCATTTAATGCTCTTTTTCAGTGTTGCATTGAGTTGGTTTCCAAGGGCCATCTTTTCAAAACTAGACACATTTAGCCATGTTAGGGAACTCCACAGGCAGATGCTCTTGCCTAAAATACCACCTTCTTGGCTGTCCTGTTGAAAAATGAATCCAGATGTTTCCAGTTTTCTTTGGTATCAGAGCTGTAGAAGAACTGCTGACAGTTCTATTTTCGTGGCTTCTTGGCATTAACGGCAGAAAGAGAAAAAATTTGATTAAAACCTGACACAGAATACATAAAGAAAGTCTTAAGTTTTAAGTTAGATTATAAAGTAACAATGGTGATTGTTGCGATTTGTTCCTAATCTGCTTAGAGGAAAGGACTTATCTTATGTTGAATTCTTTCCATGTTCTCATCAAAAGCCAAGTTCTTTTTACAGATATTTTAGTCTCTTCAGCTTTCTCTTCTGGTGTCCTGACTTCAACTCTTGCTTTGCCGTTTTCCATCTGAATCCAGAAAGGTCTGCAGTCCAACATAATAGATTTATTATTTTGTGTTTACTGCCTCAATACATACAATATTGTACATTCTTGTCCAAGTCAGTGAATTTATCTTCAGTTCACAGGAACAGTGTTGTCAGATCAGTAATTGGATGAATTGGTTACTTGCCTAATGCAGCATTAGGAAGAAACACTATATCAACTTTTACAGCCCAGAGCACAGGGGATTCAGCATATTAAAATCCCAAGTTTTAAGCTTTATCGTGGGATAGATTTATAATGTTTCCTTCTTAGTTCAAATATAAATCTCATGGTTCAGATTTATGGAAATTTTTCTTTTGGCCCTTCTAAATTATATTATTAATGTTTTGCATACTGGGGTAGGATTGGATTAAGTCTGCATTTAGGGGCTGCAGGTGCAAGGGTATAATGCTGAAGCAGAGTCAGGGTGTCCCTGGGGGCCGTGTCAGAAGGACAGCTTTGGATGCTGTACTCATGCCAAGGTTTGTTCCCCTTCTCCAAGGGGTGCCTGCAAAGCAGAAGCAGTTGTTCCTGTAGCACAATAGCTCAAGCACACACACCTGCTCAGCTTTATTTTCCTTCGGGGAAGTAGGCAGGAGCAATTAGTTCTTTGTGATGTACTCTGGTGCTCTGTGCCTGGGCTGCGTGTGCAGATGTGCTGAAAGCCGTTTGGCCTCCTCTAGGCTGGAGCCCTGGGAAGAAGCAGCTGCTGAGCTGAACGAGACCACAGCTAGATTGCACAAGTGATCTTTAGGGTTCAGCTCAGGGCCTGCATGAAGAGAGACATACATTAGGTCATCTTTGTCTGGGCAGAGAAGCTGGAGGGAGAAGGGAAAGCTGGAGTGGGACACAGCATGTTCTCTCAAAACTGCATGTGGGAAGATGTGGCTGCTCCAGGAGAAGTTTCTGCCCTGGTACAGTTAGAGCTAGACCTCATTGGCAGGAGAACATGCAGAGCAGCTCTTGGGCTCACAATGAGTTCTGCCTTTACTGCTGTGGGAACATCCAAGCTAAGAACGGATCTCTGAGGTGTTTTCCTTTCCCTCAGAAGAAGCTTGCTGAAGTTAAATAATATTTTTGTACAGTTATCACATCCTGACTGATAGCAGTGACATATTAAGTACTCCTGCTGATTACAAGAGTTTTAAACTTTACCTGCAACTGTTACCTGTAGGAGAGGCCAGCAAACAGTATCTCACCTGAATGCTATGGCAGTCACCAAAGGGAGTGTGGAGACGCTGTCTGCAGGCTCCCACCTTCCTCCTTCACTTGCTCAAAATACAGTCAGAAGAATGCAGAGCCAATGGTGGAATGGTAACAATTTGGAATGTCAATACAGTGCTGTGAGAGCAAGAGCAGCCTTGCCCTTTCAGGTGTTAATTAATGAAATATTTTCTCACCCTAGATTATCCTGTGATATTGTTGAGTCTGAAGTGGATAGTTCCTGGAGATACAGTATTGGTAGTAAAGGAATAGCTATTGGAGCATTTATTTTCTGAAATAAAAACATGTCTTTCTGCTGAAGTTGCTTAGTGTAGTGCAGGTGTAACTGGTTGAAATCTAGTGGTGTCAGAAGCTGAGGGGAGTGGGACAAGGGCTTGTAACGGGTCTTCTGGCCTTCTAAAGAAAAATTCTGCTTTAGCAAACTGTAAGTGAAAGAGAGGAGGTTGCAGCACAGAACTATGACAGTTCAGACCCATGATCTATTCCATTCAGTTTCCTGTTTTTGTGATCAGTGAGAGGAACCCATAAAACTTCCCTGATGGGCTGCTGTGTCATCATTTACCAGTGTGGGAAGGTGCTTCCTGTGCCCGGGCAGTTGGTGGTTTGTTTGCATCATGGAGTGTGACTTTACCATCTATTTCTGTTACCTGATTCAACTGCATAACTGCTTAAACAATGCTGGGAGCCTCTGTGCCCCAGGAAAGCTGTGCAGTGGTCTGTCACAAAATCCCCATCAGCTAAACTAGGTTAACAATGAATGGTCTTCTCTTCAGTTTTAAATATGTAATTGCACTCTTTTTTTCATTTGCTATACTAGGAGAGTTTTGCATCTCTTCACTATGTTTCTGTTGAACTGTTTGTAAGATGTCTCTCACAGGAATGCCTTTCTGGTTGTGTCCTTCAAAAGCCTTCTCATAACTTCTCTTTTTCTGTTGTGTTATTTCAGCATCTTTTTTGTGAAGATGGGTGAAATCCCTTTCTCTTTCCAGTAACAAAAAAAGAGAAAGCCTCACATTATCTTAATTTCCTTGGAAGGCAGAAGAAGTGGAATAATATCTGCATGCAAATTTCCAGAGCTTTCATGCTCTTCCAAGAGAGGCTCTAAGCAGAGGAGGGTATATGTACACACACCCCCACCCACAAGTTACTGCAGATATCACTGTTGTGGGGTTCTTCCAGAAACAGGTATAGAAAGGAGCTTCTTATCGTGCACCTAGTAGGTGTGTGTTGGCATGACATTTTTTGTTTCCTTTATTTTTATTCCTGCAGACAACCTGCTACTGCTGAAGTTTATAATGAATGGGAACAAAAGCTGTATCCTCTCTTTTCACATGCTCAGATCCACTTGAAGTACCTGTTTCTCCTGTGTGGGTGGTACAAGTCAGATCTGCCTACAGTACCCAAAAAAATAGTTGGTTTTTTTTTAACTGTGGGCTTTATGTCTTTGGTAAGTGTATGTAGGTGCTCTCCTTGCTGCTATAGTAGCAAAGTGCCTGGAGGCAAATGTCTCAAAACCATTTAGCTGTTTTACTAGTGTTGGCTGGTTTTGAGATGTGGTGGTCTTCAGCTGAAGAGCTGTGCTGAGAGGGGTGCACAGCTCCCAGATGCTCTCCCCCAGAAGCAAAACCACAAAACAGCTGGCTGTGGAAGTAAAGCCTTTGGCAGCATCTGCACTGTGAAAAGATAATCCATCTGACCTGCATCAGAAGCAGCTTTTGCTGCGCTGTGCTTCTGTTAAACATCTGGAGACCTGAGCTGGTGCTGTTCTGCTCTCTGAAGGATTTACATGACTGAGATTGACTGCATCTTCTGGATCTGAAAGGCAGAAAGTCATAGGGTGGCATAAACAGGTAGCATAAGAGCTATCATAAACGGGGTGTTTGGCTGAGGTGTGAACTAGCAAGCTTGAGCTCACTTTCTCCAGAGTGCAGATCCTCAGATGTTGCAAAGTGTCCTGGCTCTGCTGGGGCTCCTGAAGTTGTAGACGCTTATGTCATTCGAAGATCTGGCCCAAATGCTTTATAACAACTGATGATCCCTATTTCCGGATGTTTTGTTTTACACATCCTGCTGTGTGAGAACTTACTGTTACTAGAATTTTGCTGTGGTATGTTTCTAAAATGCAGATCTGAGAATGCACTGTATACATTTATGACTGGCAATAAATCTCAAAATGTTCGAAGCCACTGGTTTAGCCAGCTTTCCCTGTTTGAGAACAGCTATTTCACCTTTGTTTCTATTGTGTGGTTATAAATGTGTTACCTGTTCAACTCCTATGGAGCAGTGCTGTGACTAAATGCAGTAAAATTCATTGGGAGCTTGCAGTCTTGTTGCAAAACACACCCTTTCCTCATAAGGCAGTAAAGACCTGACATTTCTTTACAGACTACTTTCAGCCTTTAATATTTAATATTGCAATCATCCGTTTTCTATCATGTTCTTTTTATTTAATGAGTTGTTGAAAATATTTACTTTCTTCTCCAAACATCTCTGTCTTGAAATCGTTCTGGAGGCATCTGGAACTAAAGTCTTTGATACTCTGTTTATCTGATTTTAGCTCAGTCAAAATTTCTATCAGAGCAATCTGGAAATCATTAAGATAATTTATGTTTTCCATCTAAACCCATTAAAAATAGTGATTATAATTCTCTAGGCTCAGTGTATGTGTGTGGTTAGGTTTTAAACTGTCATTTCCAGGATGTTCTAATAAGGTTGGCTCTCTTTTTGCCTTAGTGTGGAAGTACTTCTGCTGAGTTACATTTGCTTATCTTACTTCGGCTTGATACTGGGAAGAGAGAAATGAAATGGCTTACTGAATTTGGTGAAAAACACCAAGAAAGAGAGAATTTGACATGAGAGTGACAAGGTCTGAGTTCAGTTCCCTCTTCTGCAAACTCATTTCTCTATCTCTGTTTTTTGTCTGAAAATTAGGGATAATTCTCTTTTCCCCCATCCTTTTGTCAGTTTAGAATCTCCAAAATGGAGGATGCCCTTGTTATGTGCATATTGTCTAGCAAAAACTCACCCCAAAAAGTAGAGATAGTGTCAGGGAGTCTTAACTTCTTGTTAAGATAAATGACATTGCTGGGAAGTCAGTATTTCTTTGGGATTTGGTGAAAGTGTCTCTATAGTTCTGGTTTATCTCATGAATATATTCCCTGATAAATTCATGTTAGTACAACCTTTTAACAACTGTTAAATTATATACTGAGGATTTTTGGGTAGCCAGCACCAGCAAAAGGATCTGGCATGTGGGATAAGTTTAACCTTTGATGCAAATGTCAGCTTCTGTCAAGATCATTAAATACTTGCTTAGTCTTGTACAATGTTTTTGTTCATTTTCAGTTAATAAAATATACAACAGAACCTGCTAAATTTCTTTCTCTCCCACATGGTTAAGAGAAAACTTTTGCATGCAGTGAAAGTTGTATAAATAACTGTAGGCAGCTTGAAAAGTACAGATACAAGAAAATGTATTAACTGGGATTCAAGCCATATAATTTACTGCCAAGATTGCTCAAACAAAAAAAAATCCCCAATATTTATCACTGTAGCTTAATTAAGTGAATTAAAACTTTTAAAAGTAATTGAGGCCATCCATGTTGTGATTCCATGAATGAAGCAAGTGCTCTAAGCAGAACAGGGGAGCACTGTGTCTAAATGGTCTGTCTCTCAGCAAATGCTGTCATTTTTGAATAATGTGGCTGTGGTGTAAGTCTAGGGACCCAAGCACAAGTTTTGTCACTGAAACCATTACCTTTTTAAGCTTAAAGAAAGGGTAAACAGTGTTCTAGTCTCTTACTCATGGAACTTTCTTCTCAAACTCCTATAATAAAGCTAAAACGGAAATGGAGGCTCTGAGATATGTGTCTATATACTTTGACATTAACTATTGATATTGCCTTGCCTATTGCTAAGGAGCAATCTGTAATCCTTACTCCTCTTTACAGTAGGCAGTGATGAATTGCTTTATATTTGTCTTCAGATAGAAGAACAATGCGTGAACATTTGCATACTGATAAATGGGGAGGAAAGATAATGGTTAAAGAGTATCACAGCTACCTTGGTATTACTGTGAAAAACATGGTCTTTTTAAATGATAGAAGAACAGAAGGTGTAGAACTGCATTATTACTGTTATCCTCAATACCCTTAGGAAGCCCTTTCTTTATAGGTAAGGCACTCACCCCCTGTGAAGGAAAGGCAGCTGCTTGTGACAGATGATTTCCATTTGTTTATTTGCTCACATTAATGGTTCCAGCTAAACAATTCATGACCATGAACTGAATTTTCTCTGATGAAGAAAAATGAATTTTTCCGCTTTATGTAGCTAGAAAGTTGGGCAGTACTAAGAGTTTGGTTTCTTCACCAGCAGTAGCGAATAAATTCAATCTCAACATTTTGAGATAAAAGTCTGTTTTGCCTGTGCAAACTGCCACTGAGGCTTAGATACCATTGTTGCAAAGCTTAGAGCAAACAGCGCAGCTGTTTCAGTCCAGTTTAAACATGGTGAACAAGAGTGAAGCATATTAACTCCAGCTGTGTACTGATAACAGCTAGGAAGGAAAATCACTGCAAGGGAACCCAAAGTAAATTAGCAGCCTTAGCTGTCATGAGTGTGCCTCCAAGGGAGGAGCAGCAGTGAGAATCTGATCCTTAGAACCATGGAGAATTTAATGAGAAGTTCCCATGCCTCCTTTTGTGCTTCTGTAAAGATGCAGAGCAGGTTCTGGAGCTGGTGCCATTGCCTCTGAAGATTTTTGATGCAGATCTCGTGTTGTACTTAGGCTCATGGGCAATTTTAAGATGAAGAGAGAGGGATTCCGAGCAGAGTAATGGTGTCTGAGTTAAACAAAGTGTTCATGACTTAGTATCTCCACCTGACATCTACAGAATTTTGAGGAGCTTTTAATGAAAGAAACATTTGGGGGATATTACAGTTATTTGCATAGAATTTGTGTGGTTCTCTAGCTGTCTTTTAATATACAAAGAAAATTACAGCGCTGTTCAAGCTGCCAGTGGGAATGGTTTCTGTGTTGGAGCACAGATGTTTTCAGAAATTTATTGAATTTGAAATAACTAAGCAAACATGTCAATTTTTCATTTTTTGGTAAAAATGCATATTTTCTTTGTGCTTTCCCCCCATCTTACTTGTTGTCTTCCCCATCCCTTCAGCCTATGTTCATGTTCTGTTTGGTGTCTTCTAACCTTCATGGAGTTAGAATCGTGTCCTGGGTATGTTCTACCTTGTGTACTTTAGGTGGATGTAAAAGGACTAGACTTAGCTAAAGTTTTGGACAGGAGGCAACGCAGCTGTCTATGTCCCTCTGAAAAGAGAACATAAGGATATGAATAAAGACATTTAAATGAGGCCAGTTAGCATTGTCATAAAGTTCTTCTAATGTTAACCAGCTGTTAGAGACTTGTTCTCATTCTTTTGTAGATTACATGCCTCTTATTTTGCTGAAAGTCAGCATGCTGTATTTCTGTGTGCACAGCAAACAATTATATAATAAACCAGGTCTTCAGTTTCATATGTATACAATTACAAGAAAGCAGTAGTTTCTCAAAGAAGGCAATTTTGGCATCGTTCATAAAGCCTGTTTTCAAGTTAAAAATATGGAGTATGTTGAGTGAAAAATGTAAACACATATAGATGTATGTGAAAATAGTAGGAGAGTGAAAGAGGATAGGAGAAACATGAACAAGGGAAACAGAATTAAAAACACATCTTGCAAATGACTTGACAATACCATGTCAAAACATCTGTAAAGCTGAGCAAACTCTAAAGCCCAGTGGCACACAAAACTATGAGGAGAATTTTAGTGTTTCCAAAAAACAGGGATCTGTCTAAGTGGATCACTGAAAGTATTTGAATGCCATATGTTAAAATTATCTCTTTCCTTGTGCTTTTATATAAAAATGATCAGTCTCAGTGAGAGAAATCTGATGGCTCTGATACTTGCATGACTGAAGTAACTTTCTGATTGATCCTGAGACTGTGTCCAAAAAGCAATTGCATATGAAATAGCTGATAATAATGCATTCTGATTTTAGTTACTCCCATTTACTATGGTTTGTTTTACTGTGTTTTTCAGATTTGATAGCTGCACTGGATCACTGATTGAGGTCCCTCTAAATTGTAACACTGACAACAATGGCAACAGAATGTATAAAAACCTGCTGTAAATGGTGTTTCTGCATGGACAAGGAAAGTAAGTGATTTCTGACATAATGAGGATTTAATAAAAGTTTTGCCATTTTGTTAGTTTTCCCATTAATAAAGTGACTGTGTTACCCCTGATAAACTTGATTTCTCTTACAACATGCAAAATTCTTCCCATACTTCCACTTGGGAGATTGAACACATGCTTGTTAGTGTTATGAATTGGAACTGAGAAATAACACTTGTCTGATGTCTGCTCTTTGCAGTCTAGAATACTGTCCAAAAAGCCGGCTTTTTTACCCAAGGTTGTGTAAAGGTCTTATATCTTTCAAACTCTCAGAATTTGAATGCACTTTTCTTTTTTTTTTTCCTTTTTTTTTTTTTTTCTCTGTGGATATTTTAAACTCTGCTAGGATTTTCTTTGGTGTCTTATTTGTTCAAAGAACTCTTCTATGATACAAGTGTAGCTCTTGTGAAAATTCACTTAAGAGGAAGGTAGCTATAAATATAGAAGCTTGGGCAACAAAGAGTTTGGATCAGGACAGGTGTCAGGAGGATGAATAGCTTTTCCTGGTGCTAGTCCTGAATGCTGTAAAACTGAATACTAGCAGCTGTTAAGTAATGTATCAAGCACAGATATTATTAAATAAAAGAGATCTGTTCATAGTATTGTTCAAAAATTAATGCACATGTGTACTGTCTGTTTTTCTTGCTCTTTATTTTTGGCAGTTTCCATGGTGCAGGAATCTGAAGCAGCAGCTGCAAGCAAGCCAACTATTGTAGAGAAGCCTCCATTGTCCTCTGTGTCAGTGAAGCGTCAAGTTGGCTGTTCAGAGGATTATTTGCTTTCTAAACTGCCCCTGGATGGTCAGGAGGTACCATTTGTGGTCCCTCCATTCAAACTGGCTTATGTACAGCCAAAGAACCTTCCTAGTATCTCACATGCTGGAGGGATTAAAGGTAAAATACAGACGGTATTGCTGAAATAGTAGTTTAACTTCTGCTACTCCTTGAAAGTTGTCAAGTATTCCTACTGAAAACATATGTTTGCAGAACTTTTCTAGAAGCCTGGTCTTGTTTCAAAGAATCATAGATTATGCTGAGTTGGAACAGACACACAAGGATCATCAAGTCCAACTCCTGGCCCTGCACAGGACGCCCCAAGAGTCACACCATGTGCCTGAGAGCATTGTCCAAACACTTTTTGAACTCTGTCAGGCTGCTGCTGTGACCACTTCCCTGGGGAGCCTGGGGAGCTTGTTTCTTTTCTCTCTGGACACACAGAGAAGTTTTGGGAGCTATGTAATCCCACTGTGAATCTCTGTGATGTTGCATGAATAAAACTGAATGGGAGGATTGCACACCAGTGCTCATACTCAAAAGTAACAGAAGACACTTAAAGGAAATGGAATCTTTAGAAAGAACTTATTGGAGGCAAGGAAAGCCCTAACATATCCGCAGCTTCCAGATCATTCAAGTAAAAGGAGGAGGGTGTTCTGGTTTTCATGATTAGTATTTTGGTTTGTTTTAACATACTAACACATCTTGCTTTTCAAATTTTGCCAGTAGATGGCATGTGCTACTATTTGGCAGATTTTTTTGTCCCTACTATTTCCTGCTCTTCTTGCTGCTTTTTGGAGGCCAGGGGGCACAGATCCCATTATGAGGTTTCATATGATACTATTAATTTTTTGCTTTACAGCAATCTTGTGCTTCAACCTCTGTTACTGCCATACTTAAACTGCCAAAATGAGGTACGTGCAATTTAGACATGGCAGCATTTTAAAAGAATAGGATCCTGTCCCACTAACATGAGTTACAGAGCGTATGCTACTGTTAGGCTTAGTCCTGCCAGGACACTGAGGTAAGGGAAAATTTTGGCACAGGGACATACCTGAAATGTTGTTTCCTCTAGAATTGCTTTGCCTCAAGGACATGATAAGCTGGTAGTATGTTCTTAGTCCCATGTGACTGTATTTCCTTTCTGAAGGTGAAAACCCTAATAACTGAAAGAAGTCAACCATATGTTGCATAATAACTAATGCAGTACTACCTAACTTTTTTGCGATTGTGGGGTTTTATTCCCACCCTTCCCTCTTCTCACTAGGTCCCCGCTGTTGCTTCTTTCCTGCTCCTGCAGGCCTATTACCAAACTTCCTCCCCACCCACTGTTGCATGTACCAATGGCACCATAGCCAAGCTAAGCAGCCTAGCAGAGCTGTTCAGTACAGATTGGCCATTCTGTGCCCCAGCTTCTTGTGGGCTTTATTTGGGTTGTCTCACCAGCCATTAACAGCAACTGAGGAGCTGGAGGTGGAACACGTGAGGCCCCCTCATCTCTCAGCCTCACCTCCTCACTTGCCTGCTATTTCAGGAGCTAGTTCTTGTAAGTCCATAGTTGGATAGGCTATGGAAAAGCAGGACATGCTCCTGATAATCCCCATTCTTACTGGGTCTAGGTTTAGGCTCTGCCTTATCTGTGTCTTATCTTGTCCTCAAGATACTGTACAGAGAAGTTCATCGAGGACTCTGAGGCATGGATGTTCTCCAGAGAGAAGGAAGATGTGTATAACAGCCTTTAGATTAATGTTTTCCTTGTTCATGCTGTTAACAGTCAGTGACTCGTCCACACTGAGAATTCTGCTTCCTGATCATTTCTGAGGGACCTGGTGTACAGAGTGGCCCTTAGGCTACAAGCTGGTAGATCTTCTGGCAGGATAACCTGACTCTTCATAATTGTCTCTCTTGAGCAAATATTTTAAATGTTTGAACAGGTATTTGAAAAGTGACTCTTAATGTCAAGTAGGAAACTTTCATTTCTCTTTCCAAATATAAATACTAATTTTTTAAAGTACAGCTTTTTAAGCCGCATTAGTTATGTTTAAAAATGCAGTGTTTACTTTTTAGGGAGATTTACTAAATACAGTGAAGTGTGCTGTCATTCTTTCTTCACATTAGCCAAAGCACCAGCATACTCAAAAAATGTCTTCAGAATACTTTTTTCTTAGACTGTTGTTAAATATCTGTAGAAGTCCAAGTTCTGTTCTCAGTTCCTCACCATTTTCAGCGCACGTCTGGCCATTTTCCTTTAGTGAAACAGGACATGCTCAGTGTTAGCTCTTGGCAACCCTTCTGAAAGCAATTACGTTCTGGCAGCCTTTCTCTTCAGTGCTCACTGCAGTGTGTCTCATGCTCTCACAGAAGTAAGCTAGCAGGAAGAAGTGTGCTCCTGGTCTGGAACACTGGATTTTCCGTCATCTGCTCTGTAGCAATTTTTTGTGGCCTGACTTTGTGTTCATCCTGATTTACGTCATGCTCAAGCCCATTGCACTTGAGTTCTTGCTTTATCACTGCCCTTGTTCCATCTCAGTGTTTTAGTTTTTTACTTTACTATTAACACATGCAGGAGAGGACTCCTGAGCAGTGATATTTTGCCTCTTATGGTGCAACACACTTGCAGAACTGAAGGCCCTTTATTGCAGAGTAAAGAACTTTTTAAGAGATAGTTTGAAGTCCAGGGAGGTGAAGTGAAGGAAGCAAATATCAGAGTTTGGCAGAATCTAGGTCACCCCATTCTCTAATGTGCTGTTACACATGGCTTCTTTTCACTCCAGGCAGTAAAGAACACTACAGCAGTGTTCTTCACAGTTTTGCTGACCAAGACATACATGTTTTTTCTGAAATGATTATGGGCTGAGTAAAGGGCTGGGATTCAAGCATTCTCAGATATGTCTACTTATGCCTCAGCCAACAACGCAAGTAGTTTTGGACCAGTGACTTTACCATGGACAGACTTCCCATGGAAAGTAGATAAGGAGACTGCAGTCACAAGCTGCATTATCTTTCCGTACAAGATCTTCCTGAAGGTCTGAGGGTCCTTTAGTTCAGTAAGAATATGCTGGGGGTGGGTAACTAAATAAATTGGAGGTTTTCTGTACACATGGTGCTACTTTTCCTGTTAACTTCTGTCTTGCTGTCTGTCTTTGGAGCCTTCTGCGTTTAACTACTTAGGCTTTTATTGCAAAACCCCAAGACAGGGTATGCATAGTTTTTTACGGCCAATTTAATTCCAGTGTTTGCTCACACACTGTGGAAACCTGACATAATGTGAATGTGTATTTTCTTTTTCTTTTTTTTTCCCCTTTACCCAAAGTAGATAATATTGAAATATTTTGTCCTTTGCCCTGAAGGCACTCTGCCTGCCTTATGAAGCCAGGCAGCGTGTGTTATGTCTGGAACTCTTGCATTTGATGTTTCCTTGTGCTGCACAGAGTCAGCCAGAGCGTCGTTCGGGGAGCGGAAGGCAGAAGTGCACGGCGGGTACCAGTGGCCCCGCTATGACGTGTACAACCCCTTCTATCTGGAGCATCGCGTCTCGCCAGACCTCGTCAGGCGCTTCCAAGCAAGACCAGATAGCAGGAAATTGTATGGGTCAGGTGAGAAGGACCACACCCTTGCTCCTCTGTCTTCCTCCCTTTTTCAGGGTTTATAGGTAAGAGGAATAAAAGCCATTAGTCTACAGAAGACTTGTTCGATTATAGCAGTTCCCAAGCCGGTCTGAGTGCTACAGACACTTCTTGGTTGATGAATCAATCTGCAGAGCCAGCTCTGCTTAATTTTCAGCTGCACTGATACTTTTTGTCTTTTGGGGGCTTAACAAGGCTTGCATGCATCACACAAAGGTAGAGAAATTGGCAAAACGAGATACCATAGCTGCCTCCGATCCAAACCAGGATGCAGTACTGGAGATTTCAGCTACCAGTACAAGGAGTGAGGGAGATGGAAAAAGGAAGCCAGGCTGTATGTTGAGTAGGAGGCATGCCTGAGGAGTACATATATGGGGAGAGGAACAAGCGCCAAAAAACATTCAGGAGCAGATGACAAGCACAGGTGCAAAATGGGCCATGATGCTATATGCTGGACTTTTTTGTAGTTTGCTTTTGAAGCTGCAGCCATGTCCCCACTTCTCAGTGTGTGTAAGAATGAGGGAGGGCTGTGAGATAGGAAAAGTTTAGATAGAAGGCGTTTGGCTGTCTAGGTAAATACTGTCTTCTGTGCTGTTCGTTGGTGTATGTATCCTATAAAGAATGCTGTTCAGACTGAAGTAGATGAGTAGTTTGTTGCTTGTGATTGCTAAGGCAAATGCATTCAGAAAACTCAAAACACTCCAAGAAATGTACACCCTCTCCCTGAAATCGGAAGCTGGCAACAGCTCGCATTTTTAAAGATGTTCTATTTAGAATGGTATATCATGCTTATTTTCATCTGGGGAAAAATGTCTCAGTCTGTGTCCTGTTTTAAAATAATTCTGAATCACCACAGAGACTACATGAAAAGACTATTCTGTATCTTTTTTTACGAGAACATAACACACGTAGAATTTTAGCAGCCTTTAACACATATGGTTTTATTAGGCTTTGTAAGCACCTGTGGTGGTAGCCAAATGGGTTTTATTAAGCTGTCTTGAACATCTTCCCTTCAGTTCATCATCTCTTTTTCCATTTCTCTTCAAGCTAAGTAAACACTTTACTAGTTCTGTCTTAGTAAGTTTAAACACAAGAAAGGTTATTCTAGTGTGTGTAGAGTACAGTTCTAAAATGCCTTTTTCCTTCAGAGCTTTTTGACAGCTGTTTCAGAACTTAGAATTTCACGTGATTGTGTAGACTATTAAAGCAAAACTTTTGATGCAGTGACTGCTATGATATTTTTCATGCATGTGGGTTTAGAACTACAGAATGTGTTTATTTGGAAGATATGAAATTAAAGTCTTCAATGGTAATGTGAAGCCCCTTCTCTACATCTTTAAAAAAAACTCCACACAAACAGAAAAATAAATTAATAAATGTTTTTCTGAAATTCTGCTTATTATTGGTAAACAACGTATTTTTATGGTTAAAATCTTTCTGCTCTTTTATATTTTACCGACAACTTCCTGCATAAAAATTGACATTTTTTTCCATTAAAATTTTAATTTTTTGAGAAAGACAGCATCTCTTCCTCCCTGCCCCATCCCCATGTTCCTGTAAAATGTTACTAGAAACAGCAGATCATACTGCCTTTAAACCATTTTGGTCATTTGGAACCTGTAGGCTTGAGCAGATATTTTCCAACAGTTTGTGAAAGTTATTTTTAGTTGAGTTTTCTTTCTAGCAGTTAAGCTAACATGATTTTTATTGTTCTCTTTGTCTTATTAGTTAGTGATTTAAGACCTAGTGCTTTGCCTGGACCACTTGATGTAAGTCGTTCGATGTTTGATCTCAGGAGCCCACCTCACCGATTCATGAAGGTGAGTTCCCTTGTAACCAGGATTATACTGAAAACTCAACTAACTCCGTGTATCTGTTCCCGTTGCACTGTGTTTCCAAAGTAAATGCTGGAGGGCATTGCACTGTGCACTGGGAGGACTAGAGGGAAAAGTTCAACATCGTGACCAACTTCAAGAGGCTTTTTCCTGGTGTCTCCTCTGACATTTGCTGTTCTGGCCCAGCAGGGCTGTTGAGAAACCCAAGTGGGCTGTTAGGCAGGACAGGAGAGACAGCATGTCATGGTTCATCATCTTGTGGTTTCTCCCACCAGTTAAAAAGTGGAATAGTGGAAGTTTCCATTGACACAGAACACTGCGTTTATTTATTTCTTCTTTAATAACCATGTCTTACATAGCAATGAAGTTGTGTATATTCCATGAGCAAAAAAATCTCTGCTGGTGAAATGGGTCCTCTATTAGCTCATTGCATCAAAACAGTAATTGCATGCTGCTGGATCAAGAAACTAGTAGGGAATGAGGCAATTATTTGAAATTGAGTATTTTGTTTTCATCATATCTTGTTTGATGGTGTAGTGTCTGGGTTTTGCATCTGTTGGTCTGAATTTAGTGACTCTTCTTTTCCTGTCCCCAGAGATATGATTCAGTCTCCAGTGTACCTAGCAGTACCTCTTCCAGGAAGGATTCACAAGGCAGTAACAGGAGTCTGGGTAAAGACTTGTTTTGTTTGTTTACCTTGTAATGAAATATTTCCCTTTGCACATGAAACATTAAGCTGCTTCTACTCTACTGTTGATGTTTTTGTTTGGGCTTTGGTTTTTTTGGGTTTTTTTTGAGATGAATCTGACTAGCAGGTCAGCTGGACTTGGCAATTTGAAATTAGGAGTTTTGGGTTTGCACTGTCCTATTGTCTGGTGATTGAGCAAATGAGACTTTGAGAAGTTCTCATGCTTTTGAGAAATTCATACCTGGATTTACTGCACAAGTGAACTAAGAAATTACAGACACTCTGTTAGGATAGGATGCAGCACTAGGTCCTGGGTCTGGTCCTTCTTCATGTATCAGTATTTTTCTCAGTGAAGTGCCTGAAATCCAATACCCATAGTACAGTGGTAATTAGACAAGAATATTGCATGCAAACCCAGTATCCTTATTTATGAAAAAATGATGAAAAAGTGGAGATACTGCAAAATAAACCCTCAAAAATTAATCAAGTCCCCACAGAAGTCACCCTGCTAGAAGTCAGTTTGACCCAGTATCCTGAAAAAGAAGACTGAGGCAATGGCCTGGTTCCTGTCATGACAGAGAAATGCTGGATATTAAATGGCTCTTCTGACTTGGAGACAGCTAATAGTAAAATGTTTACTAGACTGGAATTGAAATTTGAGAAAGATAAAGAAGAGGACAATTTATAAACTTAACAGTGAAAGAGGTTAAGGGAAGTGATAGGATATAAATGTGTTCTGGGTGTCTCGGGAACATGGCTTTTTTCTTTCTAAAAGTTGTTTGAGTATAACACAAGTTATTAAATTTAGTTGAGATAACCCAAGCACATGGTGTGACTCTTGGTGTGGTCTCCTGTGCAGAGCCAGAAGTTGGACTTCTATGATCCTTAAGGGTCCCTTCCAACTCAGGATATTCTATGATTACATGATTCTATTCTATGAAACGTGAAGGCTTTTAGGTATGCAGAAGGTCAGGGTACTGGACTTAGTGGATATTTTGTCCTTAAAATGTAGGTGTTAAAATATTTCAAACTTATTTTGAGAGAAGTTTGCAAAGATAAGCAGCCCACCTACTAGTGAGTTCCCTTATTTCTGGAATGAACTTTTAAGATACTGCATTACTTCTAAAAATATTAATTGGCTTTCTTCCATAGATACTATTACATTATCAGGTGATGAACGAGACTTTGGAAGACTGAACGTGAAGTTGTGTTATGTTTCATCAGTAGAACAGATTTGGATCACAGTTTTACATGTAAGCAAATATAAATAAGTTGGTTACTTATTCAAATGACTATTCTACTAAGTGGTAATTGTCATAAAATTTGTCTCTCTGTTACTTTAATGAATACTTTCATGAAAAAAATAAAATTACATTTAAGTGTTAATCTAAACAAAATTCAGTCAAAGGTAATACTAGGCTTCAAAGCATCTTCCTCTCCTTTAATTTTTTTCTGTTGCAGTCTCTGTTCTGCTGCAGTCAATAAGAAGTAGTAGTACATATCTCCTTATTTTACTCTACATATGTTAACATGCACTCTGGTTGTGAAGTGAGGAACTGTTCAGCACAGACTAGAAAGCTGAGCTGGTCATAGGCTCATCCTGCTGTGGACGTTTTCCTGTGGAAATCGGAAGACAGTAAATGGGAGCAACTGTGGAGGCAGCAATTAAGTGACTTCTGTGATTCTATGACTTTAACAGTTCCTTCAGGGCAGAACCCTAACAGAGCTTTGAGGGCACGTAGCTTCTTGTGGCTTTTTTGTCAGCAAATGCGATACGGTTATGCTGGTTGTTTTATATACTTCCAAGAACTGTTAATAATATTCAGGCAATGGAGCTTTAAGTAGACCCTGTAACTACATCAAATGGTAAAAGTCTTGCATTATCTAAACAGACTGTTTTCAATGTTGCAGTGCAAAGACCTGAGCTGGCCTTCTAGCTGTGGGGAAAATCCTCGTATCTGTGTCAAGGGAATTCTCACACTGCCCAAGCCAGTGCATTTCAGATCTTCTGCCAAGGAGGGCTGCAGTGTAAGTAGAGGCATGAAAAACACTGAGAAATATTTTTCCCCACAAAAAATAAATGTAACATGTAAATGGATTTTTAAAATGGACCAAACATCCACTCCTATGCTATATTTGCTGGGGTAACTGCCCAGGTGTGTTGTACTTCCCCCAACTTCTCAAAATCCTATTAAAAGCCTTATTCAACTTCCTCCCCCTATATCCTCTCTTGCATTGTACTCTTGCCCTCGTCCTCTCACAAGCTGGCAGGATAGATATGCTCATAGGGGACTGAACCATGAGCTGCTGGCCTTGGCACCTCCATGGTGGGGCACCAGAGGAAGACTGGGCATACCTGTAGGTGCCCACTCATCCCAGGGAAGGTAGCTGATGTACCTCCTCTCATCCAGCAGGAGACAACGTTCACACTTTTGTTGCAACAGAAAATAGTAAAAATTGGTCACATGGGACAAGATTCTTGATAGTGGCAATAAAGGAATATTAAGGGGGTAGAAGGTAAAGCAACATACATCTCCCATAATATGAACCAAAGGTGAAAGAACATACAATTAGCTGGAGAGACTGTAGCAAAAGGCTAGAGAATCTGTTATGGCAATGTGTGTGTGCTGTTGTAAAGCTCCAGAAGAGCCACAACTCATTATGGTAATGAAAAATAATCCAGAACTTTGTCCCTGCCAGGGTGTACAACGAGGGGATGAATGTGTGTGGACTTTGCACTATAAAAGCACACTTGTCCATGGCAACCTAAAATGGTAGTTGGGAGCAGTGGCTATAGAACCAGGATGCCTTGGTTTCTAGGTTTTGGGCTCAGTGGGATTCTCTTAAAATAATGATGTTACTCCTCTGTTTTTCTTTCTAGGACATTGAATTTATGGAAACTTTTGTTTTTGCTATTAAACTGCAAAGCCTGCAGGCTTTCAGATTGGTATTTAAAATCCAGACACAGACTCCCAGGAAAAAAACTATTGGAGAATGTTCCTTGGCACTGCGGGAGCTGAGCTCACAGGAGTCGAGTCATTGGCTGGATATATCTCCTCCTTCCAAAGCACCTGTAAGTGCCAATACTGTGGAAGTATGTTCTTATCTCACCTAGAAAGAGTTGCTGGAAATGAAAGTAAAATGATTCAGGAGTGAAAACTAGAGGGGGTCTTTTTTTTAATTCCCTTTACCCTACTTCCTTGGAGAAAGGCATTTTGATGGGGAAAAAATGCAGACTTTTGAACTCTGCACATAGCTGTTCTGGTCATAAACTGCAGATGTTTCTAGGAAAAGAGCTAGAGCAAGCCCTTCCACATCATGGCTCACAGCTTGAGGGAGGGGCATCTGGGGAAATGTTCAGCAGAGAACACCGGGTAATTGTCTTTTCTGACCAAAAAAGCATTAGAAGATCCTTAGGACTCACAGCAAGAGCTCAGAGCAAATGGAATCTGCTTTTTTTATGGAAGAAAAGTGCTAAGATTTTCAGTGGCCTGAAACTGCAGAGACAGGCATATATTTAATGTTCACATTGCATGCTGTGAAGTAATAATTCAGACAGTTCATTTCCATTAATGTAATAAGAAGCAGGTGGTTCTCGCAGTGGGATTTCCTTTCCCCCTACCCTCACTTTGTTTGTTTCTTTTATAGATTGTGTCTAGACATTTGTATTTTCAACAAATTAAACTTGAATTAGCAATTCAAAAGCAAATTTTATTTAAGTGTGTCTGAGTAATATGAATGATACTCTTGATTTTTAACATAAGTTACACTTGACATTTTTTAGTTCTAATGTGAAAAACCATATTGCTTCAAAAGCAGTAAGATAAAGTGACAGATGAAGGTGGTTTAGAAAGCATTTAATCTCAGTGTAAATTTCTGAATCATCTCATAGTTTCTCAGTCTGTGTTGGCTTTCCTCACCATTATATCCAAGAGCCCTCCAGACACTCTGGGATTCATCCCTGTACTACCCTGTGAGGCAGCAAACTCTACCCTCTCTGCCAACAGAAAGCCAAAGCTCATAGTCGACACAGAAGTTTTGTGGCTGAGCTACAAAGAGAATTTGGATCTCTTTGATTAACTGGAGCCTGACTTTTCTTTATCTGGCCTGTTGCTCTCTTGCTTAGTGCATTTTGGTTCACTGAAGTGCATTAAAACTTGAAGGCAACAAAGACTAGCAGAGCCCATTTAAATGACGGCTGTCAGGAAAGGTGGGTCTCCATTGGGTGTTTCGTGCTGCTCTTAAAGTGTTCTGAGGACATTAGAGTCTGACAGGAGAGCAGTCAGAATGATTCAGTGCAACTTTGCCCCTGGCAAAAATTCTAAAAAACCCCCCCAAGAATCAGACTGGAGATGTTTATACATATGCTAAGTGTGTGTGGCAGTGGTGTATGTGTGTGGGTATGTAAAACAAATACTTTCATAACACAGGAAACTACACAGTATGCAATCATGACATTAAGTGACAGGGCCTTGTATCTATGGAAAACATTGCTTATATCTCCATAGTGCAAAATTCAGAAGTGTGGGAGGGGGAACTCCAAAGGTTTTTGTGTGAGTGGAGCATACGTGGTCTCTCACTTTCACACCCAGATTTAGTGAAGTTGCAATGGCACATCTGGTTTCCCCTGTGTATATCTGCCCTTACCACGGCAGAATCTGTACCAGGTGAAAACCGAGGACTACTTAATTTGCCCAGTATCCCTGGCTGCAGCCCACGAGGGCCGGATGTGCACCACACATCAGCAGCTCATCAGTGGAGCACATGTACTGCAGCTATGACAAGTGCAAGATGCACTTACTGTGCATTTGCATGTTCTGTATACAACACATGCTTATATTTCTCTCCAGGAAATCCCAGACAGAAATGTGGGAGCCCAGCATATGACAAAATTCCTGTGTTTCCTGAGTTTATAAGCAACTCAATCCAGATGTTATGGCAACATTCTTCTGCTTGTAGGTGTGCCGTGCAGAACTTCAAATAGGAACTTGTTTTCAAGCAATAAACAGGAGGATACAGTTACAGATTCTTGAAGCACAAAACCTTCCTGTTTCATCTACGCCACTGTCTTCAAGTAAGTTACAGCTCAAGTAAGTTACATCAGCGGTTTCATGCCTCCTGTCTAAAAGCATTTGTAACAGGTAAATTGCTGCTAAAATGGGT
This sequence comes from Monarcha castaneiventris obscurior, assembly GCA_026261815.1. Lineage (NCBI taxonomy): Eukaryota > Metazoa > Chordata > Aves > Passeriformes > Monarchidae > Monarcha > Monarcha castaneiventris. The sequence goes on from JAMPIT010000894.1 coordinate 16,329,146, forward strand.
GGGCAATTCATAACATTCCTTACAAGCCTCAGACTAACATATTGTGTGGTAGATTTCCATTGCCAAGGCTTGTTTCCCCAGATGTCTTACTTGATTATATTTTGTTTGGTTTGAAGATACGTGTTTATGTATTTTGGAAGATTTTTATCCCAGTATTAATCCTGACATACAAGAGCATTAGCTTGCACTTGCTGTTTGGATACTGTGTTAATCAGTTCAACATTACCGAACATACTCTGTTTGTGTGACTAGTCAGGAAAGCTATTGTACAGTTCTTTTGGCCAGACTTTTGAGAAATTGATGCAATTTGAACCATACATATGGATCTTGTTGGTTCCTTTTTGGGTGTGTTGTGAGTAACTCTTTGTGTGCTATGCCTTTTTCCTTCCCTGTTGTGCTAGATTTCTTTGTGAAAGTCGGAATGTTTAGTACAGAGGGGATCATCTATAAGAAGAAGACTCGCCTTCTGAAGTCCACTAATGGCCAAGTGAAGTGGGGAGAAATGATGGTTTTTCCAGTTAGCCAAGCAGAACAAGGAATTAGCTTTCTCATCAAGCTCTACAGCAGAAGCTCGATGAGAAGAAAACACTTCCTAGGACAGGTTGGTTTCTGCTAAATAGACTGATATCCTTTACTTAAAGTCCAGTTTCACAGGTTTCTTGGTATGTATTTTAAAATACTTTAAATGAGGCGACATATAACAAAATAGTATATTCTACTAAACTCTTCTGGATGTAATCCAAGCAAGAATGGTACTGGGCTCTTAAACATGCACCATCATCAGAATAGGAGCTGGCATTTGATTTTTCTTTCAAAAAGAAATCCTAATGTCAGTTCTGTGTGGATTATTACTATGTGACAGATTCCTTCCAAGAGACACAGGATCTCCTCTTTGCCTTTAGCTTTCTAAAGAAAGCAAACGGCACCCACAGGAGCTCCATAACCTACAATATCCTGTACAGCAAGGGGGTGTTGGTTCACCATAACAATACACTCACAACAGGAATGTGTACAAGGAAGTATCAACAGCTACAGTGAGACTGCTTTCCTGTGTAAAACAATGCTGAAGTCAGTACAGTAGTCTGTGTATCATCAAGTAATAGTGTAAGTGTCCAAACACAAAATATTTTTAGCTTTTTTTAAAGTTTTTTTTTTAACAGACACAACTTCAGTAGTATCTCTTTGAAAGCATTTCTGTGATCATATTTATTTAACCACCATAAAACTTAGTAGTCTGGTCTCATTATTCTCTCCATCCTTTTCCCCTGCTTGTTCTAATTTGCCATCATCCTGTCCTTTCTGTCTCTCCTCTTCTTGGTATAGTGAGCCATAGCTGTTCTTAATGCTCTGTGCTTTTGCTGACCCAGTTAGATGCAGGAACAAAATTTTAATATATGCATAAATTAGTAATGTAGACTTGATTTGGAGACCCCAACTGTAACGTCTCATGTCAAATGGAGGACTGTGCTGTAGGTACAAAAAATGATGCTGTCCCATACTGGTGATGTTTTTTTTGCCTGCTGAAGACATGCAGCTACAGGAGATGCTTTTGTGCTATAAGCTATAGAAATGATGTGCCAGCAAGAGTTATGTGAAGTTCCTCCATTTTTTTATACATGTCCCATCTTCCTGTTGGTGGAATTAGATTTGAAATAGGAAAAGAAAAAAAAATTGTTCTTTTTAGTTGTAATACCTTGGAGGGAAAATAATTGGGTATGATTTTGCAGTCACTTAGCACTATGTGAGGTAATCTGAATCTGATGAGTTACATTTAATCATGGACCTTATTTTTAGGGGGAGGAAAACTTGTGCTCCTCAGAGGTTATTTGGAAAAGGTTGTTTCAGCTCACGAAGGCAGACATTGCCACATAACACATGAAGACATAAAATATGGCTCAGGGACAAATGTACTTTGAGCAATTGGCTGGGTAACTGGAAAAAAAATGAATATAGCTGGATCCATTAACTTTGTTCTTCAGAGAATGATGTTTAATTGGATGCTGTTCTAAGCAGACAATACTTAGATTAGGCTGCTTTTACAGGCATGTCTTTAATCATGAGCAAGATTTACATTGAATCTCTGTGGATGAAACATCAGCTGTCTGTGGTATTCTGGAAGACATTATTCTCACTTCTTGAGGACTCATGCCCCAGCAGTATAGGCTAAATGTACTTCATGGTCAAGGTTTCTGAGAAGTCTTAAAAGGACTCATTCTTGGAAGACTTGAGGAAAGAGAGTCCTGTAAATAACGCTACCTACTTACATAAGCAGAATTCTTTTGGCAGTGGAGGCTGGTGATAATATTAAGGGGGAAAATTTCCTAGTTGTACTTCTTTTCCTCATTTAATGGCCACTATCCACTAACTGAATACTGAGAAGAAACGGACTCTTACTACGTGACTATGTGTGGTATGGGCATGTTAGTAACCTCTGTGGAATGCAGGTTTGGCCCTGGCTGTGGGAGTGTGCAATTTTAAATGCTCATGAAAGTGCTGGACAGCTCGTGCCGGATGCTGGATGGCTTGGAGCCAACTGTGTCCGGACACACAGAGCCACCACTGGCCTGGTGAGCCCCTGACCCCAGCACGTGCATTTCAATACAGCAAGGAATGCTTCACTTAAAACATCTATTAAGTCCAGAAACATTATTATGTAGTGGGTTCTCTAAACTATTTTAGAGGCTAAATTTAAACACAGACTCCCTGTGTTCCCAGCTGAAAGCCAAGATATGTTAGGACTAGCAGAACTGTATTTGTTGCTGTTATGCTTTGGTTTGCAGTCTATATTTTGTATCTTGTTCTACACATCCATGGTATTTCTTTGGAACCAGTAAAGGCTGGGCTTTTGTTATATCAGGTAAACTCAATTTTTTTTTTTTTTTTTTCCTAATGCAGATCTGGTTAAGCCCTGATAGCAGCAACAGTGAAGCAGTAGAGCAGTGGAAAGATACCATTGCAAACCCGGAAAAAGTTGTTGTTAAATGGTACAGCATTGGTCCATCTTGAAGACTGGAGATGAAATTCAGAACTGATTTTTCTACAAAAATTCATATGCTGTCTAAAATAGTATAAATAAAAAGAAAGACATTGTCTATGCAAGTTCTTCAGAAGTTCTCCACTGCATCATGCCTCTGTGGAAACAGGGAAGATTCAGTTTCACCAAGAGAAATACTGGCTAAATATTATTACAAAGAAGACTTGGGAACTGGAAAAAGTGCTCATATGATTTCACAAAATCCATCTTGAAAAAAACATGTTTGCCCCTTTTGGGCTTCCTAAAAGCACAGAAATCCAGTTTTGGAGAGAAGCAGCTTGAATCAACTCTATTCCACACTAGTCACTGACATCACGCTTATCTGCAGTCTTGTCTTTGGCAGACTCCAAAGTCCAGGGCATGGGTCAGGTCAGTGGCTTGATTCTAGGTACCCGTGAGCCTCTGGGGTTGTTGACACCATTTGATCAGAGTAACATGTGCCTGAGCAAGTAGGAAGGCTGTGGCAGTAGGAGAAGGCATAAAGGGAAGTACACAGTAAGGCAGTACCCACAGGCTTTTCTAATCTCCAGTTTGGATGAAGGGTTGTTCGGAAGCCTGTAGCTTGAGCTTGCCCCCATCCTTTTCTCAAAACAGAGAGATGGAAAGATAAAAGTTTCTCTAACTTAGTGATCTTTAAAAGAGAGGCCCTCCAGACTTGCTCTGTTTGGGTAAATTCTGGCTGGAATCAATGGAATAGTACAAAGAGGCAATGACCCTGCCTAGGATCAGAGCCAGTATTTTTAGATTACTTTCTTGCACAGAATACTTATATGTAAGCCACTTCCTATCTAATCAACATGCTCTAGCATTTGCTTACATTGCCAAAACACAGGCTAACGTGTACAAAGGAGTAAGCAAAGATTTACTCACATAAGTGCTTTTTGATATTAATTAAAATGCAGCACTGTAAAGGATTCAGACTTTGGTTAAAGGATCGGCTGCTACTGCAAAAGCATTTGTTACATGTTTAGGATGCTAAAAAAATTACATGTGGGAGTATATTTTCATTGTTTCTATTTGTTTCCACTAAGAAGAAATTACTATATTTTTTATTGCAAATTGTATTTTGCCAACAAAATCCTAATATTATATTTTCTTTTAGTTCCAATATTTTCAGGTGTTTATTCACAGTTATTTTTAAGGGGGGGAAACACCAAGTATATAATCGATAATGTATAAATCCAAAAGCACAGACCTCTTTGCACTACTTCAACTACCTGAATAAAAAATTGAATAATTGATAATTGAAACTTTATTTAAACTTGGACCATCCAGATTGTTGTTGTTGAAATTTGGTATTTTGAAAACAGAAGGGTTTTCACAGACTCAAACATATTCTGCTTTTCAACCAGTCATTATAAAAGAACTGAAAAAAGGTTTTCATGTGACTTGGAGAACAAGCATCGCTTCTAGCTCTTAACTCTTTGCAAAGCTTCCAGTAGGCCCAGAAGATCTTGACTGACACTGGTAATTTTCAGCCAGTTACAACAGTCAGGAGGAGCCTGGCCTGCTGGGTAAAATGAAAAAAGGAAATAGGCTGAACTGATATTTTTGGAGTATCTTTATTTGAATACATGGATCTTTTTTATTCATTGTGGCTGAACATTTTATTCATTGTGGCAGTAAACAAAAGTGCAAACTAACTGTTTCCTGATGCAGAATGCTGTTCTGTTTAAAAGAGAGGACGGGGAATATCCCAGTGTTTTGCAGACTTCAGTCACCACAGTGGTGGTTCTACAGAGTTTGCCAACTCAGTGGATACTGTCCGAAGTGGATTTCTGGGGCTGTTTTAGGACACCTACCCTTCTGAAGGCCTAATTAGTTTCTTTTTTTTTTTGCTATGTTAATATTTAATCTATATGTTTATAATAAAAGCTATGAACAGAAAACATTCCTCTTTTTTTCCTAATTGTTTATACCAATGTCAAGCAGCATCTCAAAGTGAAGTTCAATTCCTACTTTTTTCTGTGGGAAAATGCCAGCTAACAAACTCTGTTTCATGTAATGCTGCCTGTAGGGGAGTTAACTGCTGACACATGGAGGAGACACATAAGGCTTCTGCATGCAAGATGCACACAGGTCCTACAGCACTGTGCACAACTGCTCTGAGGCACTGCTTCATCCTGTGCTCACTCCCCAGCTTTGGCACATTCTGCATTTGTGTGCATTCATGTAAGAATTCGATGAGTTCTTTAACAGTTGACTGTCATCAACAGTTGTGCTTCTTGTCACATAAAGCACTTTTTGTTGGTGATTCAGTGGGTCTAGAGCTTATTGGTATGGTTGGTCTGTTAGACAACAGTCCTGAAAAAACCCTGAGGCGTGGGGATACTCGCATATTCCTAGCACCAGTCCCGGGTAAAACTGCCTGTAAAATAGGCAGTTCAGCAGGTGTTATTTCCATCTGACTGTCTTAAAATGCCAGCTAGAAATCACCTGGGACATCTTGTCTTTTAAATGCGGAATGTTTTGCTTTACTGCTTAGTGGGTGCCTCACTAAAATGCATGTGAAACTTTAGCTCCTTCAAATCCAGCTCCTGGCTTATTTGAGACTAAGGTAGTTTTCCAAGAAAGGAAAATGATGCATCACTTGAAGACCAGTCCATGATAAAAATTACCAAGGAACTTCATGTACTCCAGAATATATGAAAGAAAAAGGAAAAAGAGGTGTCCTGGGACACTTCTAATGGTCACAGCTGTATGTTGTCCCTCTAAAGCATCCTCAGTCACTATTTTGGTTGTTACATCCAAGTTTACTGTCATTAAAATTACTGTTAAAGCTGTTTTGTCAGTTCACTTTATTTGTAGATAAAAGGCACACGTGGTTTATAGTTGGATTTGCTCTTGCTTCTACTTAGTGACTCACCCAGCTTCCCAACCAAAAACAATTCCGGTGAAAGCAGCAGAGGTTCAGAGCTGCACCAGTTTTATTTTTGTCAGTTCCCAAATGGATGTGGATGAACTGGAAGAAAAATTATCTTAAATTAATTATTTAATTAAATAAATAAATTAATTAAATGTTATTCTGTGTTATTCTGTGCCTGCATAGTTAGAAACCAACCACAGACTAAACTTGATCAGATTTTCCAAAATATGTATAATTTCACTGGTTAATCAAACAATCCTGTTTTATTTATTTATGGCTAATAGCATTCTGTACGTAAATGAAGTCAACAAATTTATTTTTCAAGTTTTTACGTCTCAGTGACTTGCCATGGCAATTTTTTAAAAAATGTGAGATTCTACTGCAGAAGATGAGTGGGTGTAACAGTTTGTAAACCACATTATCATACAACATTTCTTGGAAAATAATTGTATTTGAGCATCTGATCTTATGTGATCACAACATAAAAAGAGCCATGTTGTTAAATCTATTAGGCATCTCTGGTTTTTCCTTTTGTTGGCAGAACATCTGTATAAAACAAAAGGTGATTTTGTAAGCATTCAATTAAGTACATATGCTGTTTGACTTGAAAATTGTTTGCCTGATGAAAGTTCCTTTTAGAGTTATGAGTCGATTTTGCAGCCAGAACATAAGCTTGTCTAGAAGTTTGGGGCAGGATTGTCCCACATCTTATTTGCATCCTGCCAACATATATATGACATGGCTGCATAGTTGTGGAAAGCTTGGCATATATCACCCTGGACATGATTTACCCTCCTTGTTTTTCCAGCTTCTGCTGCAAAATTACATCACCATGTAAATACAGCCCTGAACATGATCTCATGCTTGGTGCGTAGAAAAAGCCATCACTAAAATCAGCACCATGTTCCACAAACACTGCTCCAGCACATGCACGTTCTTTTCTCTAGCTTGTAGTGAGAAACAGGCCATTGTCTCTCAGTCCATGGCAGAACTCCCACTGTGTTCAGCAGAAGCAACCAGTCTTCAAAGCTGGTTCAGTGATGGTATGATTTATCTAACAAAAGGTTACACACAACTCCTTTTTATATCTATTTTTAAAATAGATTAAAATGTCTTCACAGTGATGTTTCTGTAGAAACTGAATAGCATGGAAGTGGATCTGCATATCTTAATGTAATGCAGTTCTTCCCATAGGTTTCAGAGTCTTTAAAATAAATCCTCTGTGCTTATTTTTCCCCCATATTCAAGGGTGCAGTTTTTTCATTCCTTTGATTTGACTGTAGACTGCTGTTCTCCCTGAGCATAAAGAAGTCTGTAAACAGTGTCTGGTTTTTGCAATTAACTTCCTGAGTTTCTAATAATGTTTCCCTGTTCTTTACCTAGTACTGGGAGTAGCATTATACATGTGTAATTTGTTGTTTAAAGAACTAGCTACAGAAGAGGGCTTTCATCCCAGGCCTTGGCTTGTGTCTGATGCTCTACATTTCTGAGCTACCCTTGTTCACAGCTTCAATGGTATGGTTCTTTCGGTGCTCCCCAAATTTCTGTGTTGTCTGCCACCATTGAATATGACAATGGGACAAATTAGTTGGAATTTTTTATGAGTACCTGGGTATCTTCATTTGCCTTTTTCCTCCTCCAAAAATTACCTTAGGAAATCATTTTATGTGATGAGAAGGAGCAAACTGTTTGTGCTTCTGACCTTTTAGGACAGCAGTGTTGTTTGACTGGCACTGTGCTTTGAGAGACAGGACGGCTCAAGGAAGAGTCATAAAAAGCTGCACCTCCAGGTGGAGGGAGGCCTGTACCTCCTCCATGTATGATCTGGGAAACACTCGTTAGCCTGGGGACTGGGATCCCTTGTCAGATGCACATTGTATTTTTTATCCTTACCTTGCAAAACTTTCTGGAGCTATGGAGCGGCTAAATAGAGAAATTTTCCATAGGAGGAATGATATGGTTCACGTATTTCTGTGAAGCAGAGAACTGACTGAAAGATCTTGGAGGTCTTTGAAAAAAACAGTCATAGGAATGTACTTCTTAGTTTTAAATACAGCTAAGCTTTGTCACTTGTCGTAGGAGAGGAGCGGATTCTTACTTTGTGATACACAGCAGAAGAAAAGGGCACATATATCCCGAAACAGGGCTGGCTTTCCTCTGCACTGGAATCATTAGTCCTTTCAACACTGAGGTGGAACTATGCATGCTTAGCTGCCTCTTTTCCTGCAGTAAGGGCAAGTTGGGTGGGGAATTGTTAAAAAGGAGGTAGTGAAGGAGGTAAAATAAAAGCAGTGCTTTTGTTTTGAAAAACATTGTCTTTCAAAGCAATGTAGCATGCCTGTAACTATTGACAAAGCTTTTATTTGACATGACTAAAGATAGATGATTACGCATTTAAGTATTTGCTTAGGTTCTACCAATATTTCCTAGCATGAGACTGGATTCTCTCTGTATTGATATGGTGCTTCATTCTGCTGTGTTCATTGACCTTTGAGCTCCAGACATAATTATGCCTGATTTCCTGTGGATTCATCCCTTGTGGCTGATTGACTTTGGTGTGCAAATCAGGGTAGACTTCTGCCATCTTTTTGCTGCACATCACACAATTACAGAGTTTCTGTCTGTGATGGATTCTCTCATTTCTAGAAAGAGATGAGCTTATGGCAGCTATTCTTTCACCTGGGAAACTGGGAACTGGCTCTTCCTTTTCTACCTGAATATTCTTGGGTTTTCTTAAAACCTTTGGAGACAGAATTATCTGTGACATCTCTGCCATCAGTCAAATTTGGCTGTAATGACTAATGGGCTCAAAAATTATTGTGGACCTTGGAAGAGAAATGAGTGAAAGCAAGCTCTGCTGCTTCAGGACCCTGGGGCTCAGCTGTGTTTTCCTCTGCTCTGCCACAGGCCAGAGAATTTTTGCAGATCAGTGCTGATCATGATTCCAGCAATACCAGTTCTCAAGGCAGTCTCTCTAAAGACACATTTCTCAAAGCATGAACATTTTCTGTAAGCATGTCCCTCTGTATGAAAAGATCAAAGCACTGGTACAGGCATATGAGCCACGTCAACTGCATCAACACTTCAGAATTTTGGCAGTACAAGCCATGAATCCAGTATTTAGGTGTAGATCCTCAGCTGGTGCAATGGAAACTGGACTGTGCATTGGTAGATCTGAGCCAGCTCATCCTGGGGGTCTGGACATGCAAGCCACAGAAACTCCAATCTTCTGCTAAAAATGTAGGAAGATTGTGACTGTTGCTGTTCATCTCTGGGAAAGCTTCAGTAGGGTGCATCAAGGTCTCAGAAGCTTGTGTTCAGGGCTGGAAATGTATTTTCAGCATCTCACATGAAAATGGGAAAAAATAACCCTCACCTATAGTCTGGACTGATGCAGTGTTACTCTAGAAATCTGTGATTTATGTTCCCAGTTTTAGTGCTTCCTGATTGAAATACAGCTGGATGATCAACAAGCCTTGTCCATTTGTTAAAAAGGATTTCTTGATATGGCAGGGAAGAAGGAGGTGGCGCGGAAGAATATTTACTGTGATCCTTGTCAACACTCCTACAAGCTGCTTGAGTATTTCTCTGGACTAGTTTTCTGAGCTGCAAGTGGGAAGCCACTTTTACTCTAACAGAAAATACTAAGATACTAAACAAGAAAAAAACCAAACACAAAACAACAAATTCTTTGACACCGACACCAAATTTGTTTCTTCATGTGATGCAACAAAGACAATTCTTGCCTTACAGAAGAGACCTAAATCAATAATTACATAAAATGCAGTGCTTATTAATTAAAATGTAATAACATCAGATATTTTGCTTATTCATTAAAATATAGTACTATTATGTCCTTATCTATGCTACTAAATAACTCAGAGAGTTAAACCAGCTCTGACTTTTTTCAGACATTTGCTTTTTCTTCATTTGAACTCCTGCATTTCTGTCTTTGAGCAATGCAAATGAATTGGCTGTATTACCTCTGAATGAGACTGGACTTCTCTCATGCAGTATTCATTCAATAACTGGCTGTCTGTAGAGAATATTTAATAACTTCTTTCAATGAATTGGATCTAAAATCTGAATTTTGGTTTAATTTTTATATTACATTACCTGTTTATCAGTATGCAGTATGCGAAATAAAATTATATAGGTTGTTGGAAGCAAGGGTGGCAAAGCATCTACAGGAAGGGTAGGTCATGAGGGATGCAGAACTGACTACTAACTTGTAATTCCAACAAGTGCAAATAAGAGTCTAGTTGGTTATCCCTGGAAATAAAGTGTTCAAGGCTGTTCAACAGTCTTTGCAATAAATAAATAATAAAATAATGCAATGCTTTCACTCCAAGGATGTCTCCTCTCAGAAGGTGTCTGCAGCTGTTAAAAGAAATAATAGGCAAGACCAGAAATATTCCAGTGAACTGCTTGTATACAGATTTCTGGTTTCTGTGACTCAGTCTTTTACAGGGGAGCCAACACACATACTTGAGAATGCATCTGCTAAACAATTAGCCCAGCAGTGCTCACATTAGGGTCCAAGGAGTTCCACGGTGCCCAGTTTTACAGGTACTAATGTCTTACAGGCCATAGCCAAGCAGAGCTATGCAGCAAATCTTAGTTCCAAGGATAAAAATTTGAGAATTGGGGACATTAAAAATATTTCACTAACAAGAATCTGATATGTGCTGAATCTGCAACACATAAAGATTGCAGTAATTTCAAAGTATGCCTAGAGAAATAGGAGACTGGAAAAGGGGGAGCTTGGCATTTGAGTCTGGTCTCCTGAGAGCACACCTGACAATGTGGTGGTGAGGCTTTTATCACTTCTTAAGAGAGATCTATTTTTTAATTAGTGAGATTAATTTAGACCATCTATGAAACTGTCTTACAGAAATACACGGATTTCGCTATGTGAAAAAAGGAAAGTTACTAAATTCACATTTTTAGAACGACAGGGTATGTTATAATCTTTGAATTTGGGGAAGTTCATTGAGGGCCCAAGAGGCAACAAGAATACACCTGTAAACTGAGATAAAAAATTGTGACATTGCAAACTGTAAAATCAATTTGTGATAATACCACTGGACTTTGCAAAGCAGTGGCATCCAGCTCATAGAAGCTCCTATAGGTTTACTAAGGCTATGATTACACAGGTGAACCCAAATATTAGAAGAAGGTTAAAGAACAAAGGCAGGTAACACTAACGAAGAGGCTCTAGGAAAAAATCCACACTGTTTCTCCATCCTGCAACAAATGGCACAACCTAAGACAATGTTCAGCATTTTGATGAAGATGGAAAACCTGCAGTAGACTGGACAGCCACACAGGAGATTCCTCATGCCTGTACCCTGGGTACAAAGAAGACAGTGGCACTGCTATGCCAAAGGAATATTTTGTGGTGGAAGGCTCAGGGGACCATGTTGTGACAGGTAAAGCACACAGTTCTCATGAAAGCACATGAGCTACTGACTGCTATTAGACAGGGTCACAGAGTGAAAGCTAAGAAACTAACAGGACTGTGTTTATGTTGGAAACTGGCATCCAACTGCCGGGGTGTCAGAGCCAGCGGTGGCTAAGAAAAAAATCCTGATACTCTGAAGTTCTGGGACCTGTCACTTGACATCACACTCACACACACACAAAGAGAGAGAGACACGCACCCATAGACTGGGGGACAAATGGTTTAGGCAGCAGCATCATAGGAGGTGGTCCTGCTGTTGAGTGAGTTTGTTACTGTGACTAGAAGTAAACCAGCCAAAAAAATAAATCCAGCTCTCTTCAAATGCCACACTGCCAAAGTGCACATTTTGCTTAGGGACAGAGAATTTCTGTGATCTCCCCCAGTGAAGTTGGCACCTTTCTCTACAACTATCAACCTGGCAGTCATTCACTCCCAGACATATAGTCATCACAAGCCTATGCTGAGTATTTCCACAGGAAGGCTGTTTAGCACTTCAACAGCAGACCTTTTTTTGGTTTACTGGTTGTCAGTGTAGATAGAAGGTGCAAAACAATCTGAACTGAAAGGGGAGGATAGCTCAGTATCACATTTGTCAGAGCAGGTATGGAGATTCAGCCAACTATCAGACTGAAAGAAAGGCACATTTTGGTACCACACAGCCACTGGGGTATGATGTGATTGCACTGATTCTTTATAGTCCATTCACTGTTGAGTGTGCAATCATGTCAGGGATAATATTCCAGTGTGCTGAGGTTAATTGCTTAATTTCTGTTTATCCAAGCTGATTGCGGGCCTCCCAAATTACATACACTCTTAAAATATTGAAACATCTCCTGACAGCTGTAATAAATTAGCCTGCTGTTGTAATTTACAGGAATGAAACAGTAAGGACAAAACTATAGCACAGTAACTTCTGGAGGTTGATACTGAAAGCACAAATGGGCACAGCACACATTTTCAGAGGGTGAAACCGGTATTTTGTGCTTCAGAATAAAGGTTCTTAAACTGGCAATATATTACTCTTGCAAAAAAAAAAAAAAGAAAAAGAAAAAAAGAAAAGAAGGGAGGTACCATCCTGAGACCAAAGTTAAGAGTTTTGCACAGATGACACAGTTATGCATTGCTTCACTTTCTACTGAGAAAGCCCAGTGGCAGAATAGTGTTGAGCTGTAGTCATCATTTTTCAAGACAGATACAGAGCAAAATGGAGAGAGTTTAAAGGAAATTATGATATCAAGAACAAGAAAATCTGACCTGTGAGTAAGGAGTAAGGTACTGGGTGGTTGAAGATGGAAAAGAGAAAGAATTGAGATAAAATTCTAATCTTCTAATATGCAAATGTTTGTGGAAAAGGAAGACAAAGATTGACTGTTCTCCATGTCACTAGGGAATAATCATTACAGATTACAAGGAAGTTTCAGCTAGAAAATATCTGCTTTGATTTTTTTAAATGGCCCAGCAATATTTTACCATCTCTATAAAATACTGAAGCAAAAAGAATGTTCTCAGATACAACCTGAGTATCTTCAAAGTTCAATTATTACTGCAGATGAATGAGAAGGTGGTTTTCTTCTTTATTCTGCTGTCCTGCAGAAGAGTCTTAAAAAAACAGTTCTTAGCAGCAGTTCAAAAATGATAGATGGGAAGCTTTTAGTGACATCAAAATTATATCTCTTTTTGACTGGCTTTTTAATCCTTTCATGAAAGTTTGGCAGTTCTCAGAAGTAAGACTGACCAAAAGTTAATTTTGCAAAGGGAATGTGATGCACTCACCTCACTGCTGATGAGGAAATAACCCTGAGCAATTCACCTATTGGATAGATACTTATTTCTGATACAGTAATGGTCTACATGGTAAATAGTAATGTTAGTATGACCATAAAGCACAACTTTCAGCAAACGCAGCATCTCCACCTTTTGTTTAATCTACTAATTCCTTACTGTCCGTTCTGTCCCACAAACTTTGCTCTGTAAAAGCTTTCCATTACATCAAGCATGAACAAAAAGCTAAAACAAAGGTTTATTGACTTCCTCAGTCAGGGGCCTCATCACACCTTCCTTGGGCACCTTTCATTGTAAGGGGTGTGTCAAGTATGCACGGGGTTCCTTGTCAGGCCACGAGCCAGAAACAGGAGTTTATGAAGCACTCTTAAAAAAGTTTAGCAAGTGTTGTTTTCTAATCTCATTTTGGAAGCTCTTCGAGTGATTTTCACTGTCCAAGCCCACTTTTATCAGTGTAGTTATGAACAGTGACTTCTAATGAAACAAGATGAAGATGCCTGCAATAAAACCATGGTGGTACACAACCAGGGTGGAATTTGTTCCAGTTCCCTCTCCTGAAACAAAAGGAACCATACTGAAATCAGTAAAAACGCTTTAAATTTGAGGGGTTTTTTCTTTTTAAGTCTCATCCCACAGTACCATCAGTTTCTTTTTCACTTAGAAGCTGGAATCTGATATTTCTGTCTATGGGGATGGCAAGGACTTAACCAGAGAGAACAGCTATGCTAATAATGTGGAACAGAACACTGGCAGCAAGAAAATATAGCCTGTTCTTGGTTTTAAGCTGAACTTGCCTTAACTTGGTGAACTGTTGGTTGCTTTGAACTTGATTATGTTTTGACTTGGTAACAAGTAAAAGGTAATTTAAAAACCCCCACATTCTACATTAATGGGACACATGGGGTAAGAAGGTAGCTTTTGCTTACATATCTATAATGCATAGTTGGAAACTCAAGCAGCACCACTGGAGACTTTTAAAATTGCATTTCAGTCCCAACCTATCCACATTTATAGTATAGTCTGTAGTATAGTCCAGATGAAACTGATTAAGCACATCCTGAACTTCAAAGCTCTTCAGTCATATTTGTTAAGAGTCTGACGCACAAGCAGCTTTGCTGATTCCCGAACAAGTTCAGGTATAACAGGACTGGGCCTACCATGTCTAATGTTGATTTTCTGATTATGATATTTTATTACACTTCATTTATACATTGCAACCATTTCTTTTTTTCTACAGTGCTTCCTGTTGGCAATGTGCCACTGTGTGAATGGCATATAGGCATGACTCCTTTTGCAGTATCGTGTGGTCTAATGCCAACTTTTTGTTTAAAAAGGGTGTGAAAGGATTTGGTCTATGAGAAAATGATGCTAAGCATTAGCTCTGACATCATTTGAGCACCTGCCTCATGAATAACCCCGGATACTCTCAGAGATACAGAGCAAAATAGAATTTTTAAAATCAATTTCAGCAAGAATTCTGCTATAAAATCCCAAATGTCCTTTCTGTTTTTAGTTTCTAGCTTAAGTAAAAGTTTTGTTCTTGTTCATAAAGAAATTTTATTATTCACAAACCAAATACCTAACTACTATAAATATATGCTCTGGAAAAAGGCCAATTATGATAACCATACTTGGCCTTAGTAAGCGTCAAATTAATTTCCAAAGCTGTTTAATATGGTTAGCAATTTCCCATCTTCATTTGTTGTGCAGCGTTGCTAGGTGCTCTTATACCACCTGTGATACAACCTCTGCTCAGCTGATTTTGTGAGTGTTCCTCTGGGCATAGAAAGCTTTTAAAATGCATAGGTTGTGTTATGGCAATAAAAACATGACGAAAGAAGTCATTAATAAATATTTTTACAGATTAAAATGAATATGCAGATAATCTAGTTTATTTTCTAATTACTTAGACCTTCGGCCTTGGAATGAGTATTAATTTAAATAAAAAGAACAATGGCCATAAATGGTTCTAAGATATGTATGTGAAGCTCTGCATGAAAAACGGAACAGAATTAAGTGAGTACTTATTGTCATGTTCTCTTCATAAGATGTTTTCTTGTGGAATAGACAAAACAAAATATTATTATTATTTAGTTCCACTGCTAATTTTTTGTAAAAAGTTTAGGTCTCAAGGTAAGGTCTTAGGCCCTTAGAAACCAATGGAGTTACTTCTGAAAAGTAATTTCTAATGCTGTTCTTTACCTAAGGAGAATATGTCTGTTTTCAAGAAATTACAGAATCATCATTAATTTATTTTTTTGATAATCTATTCATTGCCCCAGGTATATTCCACAAAGATGGAATAAGAAAGAAGCAGAAGACTTAAGAAAAAGCCGTGCCCAAATGAGTATGGGGTAGTAGAAAGATGATGCGTGCTTCTCTGTGTGAGTTCATGCATCTGGTTTGTGTGTATCTACAGAGGATTCTGCAGAAGGAAGTGTAGAAGAAACTGGCAGAAGGACCACAAGATAGTTGTGTGCAGAGTAAGGCCCCCAGAAGAACAGAGAAGCCCAAAAGGTAGCAGGCAGCTGACACACGAGCAATAGAGCTGAGCTTGGCTCGACACTTGTGCTACTCTGGCAATACAAATGATTTCTGAAGACTTTGATTATTCAGTGTGCTCTGGCTGCTTTAAGATGCTCCAGAGTAAATCAAACCAAATAAACCTTTTTTCATAACTATCAAGTTAAAGCATGAGAAAGCAAAGATTGAAGTAATTTTCATGCTCAAATAATGTCTTTTTCATATCTTTAATGTGCTACTTTTTAATTAACCTTAATTACAAGTTTCCTTGGTTTATCATTTTTAGTTTAGGAGTATTAACAACATCACTCTAAAGTCATCTGGAAAAAATTGTCTGGATTTTACTCTACATTATGAAATCCATTTTCAAGTAGTTTTGTCAGGGACTAATTCCCAGCATTGGCTGAAACAGCTTTTGCGGAAAATTAGATCTTTATTAAATGCACATTTTCAAACAAAAAGTCTGATTTCTGGGGAAAATCTTGTTTTCTTTTAACTAATTAAATACCCAGAAACAGTCTTTTAGCCAAAAACTGAAAAGCCTCACTTTGGAAATACTCCCATAGCTTCCTATGGGAGCTGTAGCTCAAATGACTCATTGTCCTCTATTAGGAGTTGCTCTCTGCAAGGGCAACTCCAAGGAAGCACTGCAGGCACGGCAGGAGACTGACAGACATAGCCACAAGCCAAACCTGAAACCTCGGCTACAGCTCCAAGGAACCAGCAGCATGACAATTTCTAGACTCTAGCTTTTGGAACTCTTAAGGAATAGCTGGAAATGTGGCTTCCTCTTGTATTCCAGGACATAAAACATAAAATTTCCAAGAGCAATTGAATAAAAATTACTATCAACTTGTCTTTCTCCTTGCTCCTTTACAATTTGCATTATTCATACACCGGAACATGGGAACTGTACAAGGTTTTGATATTGTGGAGTTTGGCACTGGTAGTACTGGTCCCACTATCTTCCAGAACTGTCATCTGACAGCTAACTTAAATCATGTTATACCCGGTGTCTGCACATTTGTTTGCATATACCAATTAGAATTTATATAACCCTAAACTGTATTGTAAAGAAAGTTCATCCACAAAATATCCATCAGCATAGCTTAATAAACAGTCTTATCTTACGTTAGGCTTCCACTCTTTCCCATTCAACATATGGTTTCACTTTGAAAGAACAGACTTACAATAAACTGTATCATCACTAGGCTGATAATAAATGCTGAAATTCGTAACAGGACGTCTGTTTCCCATGCCTACTCAATGCTTAATTGCTTTCTAAAATACTAACTTTTGCTATATATTTAGACACTGAGTACTGTATATAGGAAAAGAAATTATGGTTCTTGCCCATCTCTCCAACAATTTTAGTTTTTCATTTATTTTACATGTACATGCTGGTGTTTGGATACTTAACAGAGATACTAACCTCAAGATCATTTGCACTTAAGAGACAAATGGGATCTTAACTCTACCTCAATGGCCCTGAGTTTGCTGCTCTTGTAATCTGGCACGTCAGAAGTTCTGAATAGTGTAATTTACATTTCACAGTGCAAATGTAGTGGAATCACCAGATCCCACACTGGGTGCTGGAAGGTTCCTGAAAACCTGCTGACCCAGATGAAGACTTGGGCCTGCCTGTATGAAACATTTTGCTAGGAGATCAGATGAAGTGCAGAGATTACAGAGATCCTTGAGGTTTCTGAGGTTCCTTGTGATATTTTTTAGTCTTTCTTCTTTTTGTGACATCACCGGAATACATACAGTTTCCACTTGAGCCATCAATCAGTGCCTTTTGCCTAGGCAGTGAAACAGGTCACTGTAATGCGACTATTTCTCTGTATGTGGTAATTGTGGACGTATCTACACAGCTCCCAAAAAAGACAAACCACACCTATCTTCAAAATAACAACACCAGTGCGGGTCAATGCCCAGTGCTTTTTCTTATAGACATGAGTCTGCAAAGAAATGTTCCCAAGAGAGTGCTCAGGTAAGATATTTAGAGTGGTATGAAGATTCAGCACTTTGTAGGTCTCAGAGCTTGCCTGGTGAGGTACTGCCATGACGTGTAAACATGTGAAAGGATTAAGGTTCTGTCAACATGCTGACGTGGGAGGTTTATGACTAAGACAATCATCCTGTTTAAAATGCAAACTTGCACTCATCAGAAAAACATACAAAGGGGCCACTAGTAGTGCCTGGAGCCAGAAATTTCCAGGTTCTGCTCTCACAGGGCAGCTGGCAAAGACAGATTCTCAAGATGAAACAGAGGCAAGGCAGGAGATGATGGGACTAGAAAACCAGGCACCCCTTCCCCGAGTGGTACAGAATGCTAAGTCTGGCAGAAATCATCAGCCTGCCTTTGGCGTTGGATGCAAATCTATGCCTCAGATTGCAAGTCCTGGATCATTTGGCAGATGAAAAAGCCAAACCCTAACCAAGCTTTTCATCAATCTTATCACTTTATTAAATATAATAACACTAAGATAATGCAATAAAATAAATCTATAATAAATATAATAAATACAATATAATATATAATAAAACATCATCTCATCTCATACCATATCATATATCATCTCATCTCATCTCATAATCATATAATATATAATGAATATAATAAATACAATAACACTAAAATACATTTCATAACACCCTTAGGTGAATGAGATCACAAAACAAATGCTGATCCTGAAGGTATATGCCAAAGAAATTACATCTGGGGCTGTTCCAGCCTCTTGGGAAAAAAACAATTCCCCATGTAATTGTCATTCTTGTGCATTTTTTGGCACAGGACCATAGCAGCACTGAAAGATGTTTTTTCTTCTATGTCCCCAAACCAAACTTTTACCAGATAATAGTGGAGCCATTTGGATATCCAGATATGATGGAATGAACAGGTTCTCCTTCAGCTTCTGGACATGTGAACAGTATACCAAGCTGGTATCATACTTTAGGCTGATGAACTGCTCCATGGGCTAGGGAAGGAAGGGTACATAGAAAAATCTAGATTCACTGTCAAATTCTAGAGCTTCAAAATCAGGCTGTAACTCAACAGATGAGCAGAAACTGGGTACAGACTGATGCCTGTTTATTAAGTGCTTCTCTGTTTTTCACTTTGCAGTGCACAGTGAAGACCAGTCTCAAAAGACTACCAATTTAAGAGGCCTGTGCATAAAGATCACATGAATGAATAGCTCATTGTGAATTCAGTAAATTTGCATCACTTATAGGGTTTTTTCCTTATTCTAGGATCTTCTGTTTGTTCCATTTGGCTATTTCTGACACAGATTTTGCTTCCTCATTCCATGCACACCCAAAGCTCTCTCTTCAAGTTTAGCCAGAGAATCAGGTGTCCAAGAAGTAGGATTAGTCTCATCATAGCAATTTCTTGCAGCAACAATGTGTTCAGTTGATCAACATTGAACTTTCTTACAGTTCTTTCCTGTTGAGTTACAAATCTGTTTAACCTGTAAGGCGTGCAAAGGTGTTGCTTGTAGAGGTGAGGGACTTAAGAGCAGGCCAGCTCAATCAAAGTTTTTAGCAAATCGCCCCACTGAGACTAATGCTCACATTCATGGAAATACATTCTACATGTTTTATAAAGCCAGGCTATATGCATATATATTTTCAGAACTAATATCATAGTTCTGTAAGACTGCCAGGAGAAACAGGAGACAAACATCTTGGCCATTGAAATGTTGCACTGGTTTGCAAGACATATGTCCTCTTCAGGCAAGGTATAACCCACAGATCCATTACAGAATTCCTAAACATTTCCCACACGAGCAAATAAGGAGCGAATAGTTGTATTTGCATTCCTTAAATTTTTAATTTTCATGAGTTTACATCAGAAAACAATTGCTTACAATTTGGATCATGTTTCTTGAAAATTTGCAAATCCATATGGGTGTTTTTGTGCTTTTGCTTTTTTGTAGTTTTGGATTTCAACATCAATTGTTCCCATGGTAATGTTCAACACCGTTATCTAAACACAGTCTGGTATTGCCTCAAGTGTGTTTTGGCACAATGACTTATTTTAAGTGATGTAGGTTTGGGTTGTTTTGGTATGGTTTTGTCTTTCAGTATGTCAGTACTTAAGCAAAAGGCTGTGACTGTAGCGTATTACACACTCTACATCATAAACAATCATATTTCTCTTTTATTTTGTATTACCCAACTCTATGCTTACATCTGTTGTCTACAAGCACTCTGAGCCAATGCCATCTTTCCTCTATGAGATTAATTCAAAGAGGCCCTGACTCACTCCTGAAGCTTTTAGTATCTAATTCAAAATTAACATGAAAAAAATAGCATTTTTTTTATTTAAACACCTGGCCAGGACATACATATTGTGACAGTAATTTCTTTCAGCATCAATCTTAAACACTGAAGTGCAGCTAATTAAAACCCTGTTTGTCCTTCAGATATCTTTCCTGCTGTTGTGTGTGGATAATGACATACTAGCTTCTCACTTCAGTGGCCAAACTAAACAAATGGAAAATAATTCTGGTTTGGGTAGAATGGAAAACATCTTAGTCATTCCAAAACAAAAGTTTATTTCTTTTTATGCATCACCTGGAAAATCAAATTTTAAATGGAAATGTAACTTCACAACTATAGTTTTGTCTCAATTTTGTAGCAACAACATAGTCCTTTTCTGTATTGCTTTTGGGTCTCAAGAAAACACTTTTTATTAAGTGGCATATGACTTTGTTAATAATTGCTATGTTCTGAGAGAATGTTTTTCAGAAAATCTAGTATCTGCTGTGAATACAGCTCCCTAGTCTGCTGGATTGTAAGAGGGGGAAAGCCATTTAGTTTTTCTCGCTGTGCCAAAGAGGAACCTCCTGGAGTTTTATTTATTATCTTCTGTTGAGGGGATTAATTTTATATTCAGCTGTCCCGCGCATCCCGGCAGCTCCTGCTCAGAACCAGCGTCGCCCGGGCCCGCAGCCGCGTTCCGCAGCCGCCACGGCGGAGCTGCCCCGGGCACGACTCTCCCGCCACCCCGCTCTGTGAGGGGCGCGCAGCGAGGCCGGGGCACCGCCTCGCCAGTGCCCGCCTGTGCCTCTGCCCGTCCCCTACGAGCTGCCTGCCCCCGGGTCCTTTCGCCCCCTAATGTTAACCACCAGCAGCCAGCGGCACACCCGGGCCGCGGGCCGTAGCTCTCTCCCCGCCGGTGCCGGTGCCCGGCCCCAGAGTCCCCACACAAGCCGCCCGCAGGGAGACAAGATGGCGCCCGTCCCACACCGGCGGCCGCGCTCTGCGCGCCTCCCGGGCCGCCCGCCGCAGAAAACAAACCATCCGCTTGGTCTCTCCTGCCACGCAGTGGCTGCTGTGGAGAACTGTCAGAAACCGTGTCTCAGGCCTCGGATAAATCGGGAGGTTTGAGGGCTCATTTAATTCCCCCGCCCCGTTGTGGTCGGTTCGAAAGTACAACTACCCGCCCCCTTCCTCAGTAGCGGCTTCATCCAGGCTCGAACATCAACACACTCTCAAGGCCGCTCACCTGTTCCCGCGCTCCTCGACTGTTCTTTAATTTTTGGGGGGGAAATAAACACTAAGAGTAATGAGTTTAATTTATTCTAATACCGTTATTATCTGTTGAACTGAGCACGGGGCCAGAGCTGCGGTGGAAGCCAGCAGCGGCTGGTGCTGGTCTGAGGCGGCCGGACCAGCTGTGGCCCACGAAACACTGGAGGCATCAGGGCTGCCAAACCCCCCTGCGCTCCTTCAGGGGCCGCTTGTTCCCCCTCGCAGTGGTGCTGAGCAGCGCTGGGCTCTGTGGGCTCAGCGGGCTCAGCAAACTGCTTGCTAGCTCCTGTCTTGAATGGGCAATGGCGTTGCATGATACCAGCACCACTCTAGGGACCGCCAAAGTTGAAAGCAGAAACAACCACTGTTAGGGAGTTGTTTGTCAACCAACAAAAGCAATTCCTATAGGTAAATAAGTAGCCCTAAATCCTCTTATAGATGATTCAAAGGGAATTAGGCCTTCTCAAATTGGTTTGGTAATTTCAGCACATGTTGCTGCCTTCAGTCAGGTGAGAGAACCTGCTGCTTCCCTCGTTGCAGCAGGTATGAAGACGGAGTCTTTTTTGATTTGTAATTCACGGAACTGGATTATGATGTCCACAGAGTTTTTGGTAAGGAGCCATCTGATGCATTTGTCTGATGAGCTGGAAATACACAGATTTAATCACTATTCTGACCTACCTGAGAACAGACATTGATTGGGAAATATTTCTCTTTACCAGACCACCTTATCTTACCTCAAGGAGATACACAGACTACATTAGGCTAGTTCAAATTTACCCCATTGTCCAGGAAGGCTTTTAAGCCAGTGTTTTGCTTTCCATCCCATTTCTAATACTACTTGGCAGAATGAATTCCTGATCTTCCTTGAAAAGGAATTCCCTCCATTTAAGGTCACAAAATGTACAGTCAGGATGGTACTTATTTTAATTTATATGTCCAAGGAAAGTACAGTTTAAAAATAAGGCTTAGTTATGCCATTTCATTTGCTGAAAAAAAAGTTTCCTTGCTGCTTGAAAAGGAAGACTGATGGCCCTGTGCTTCCAACAATTCACATACACATGTGCAAAACAGATGGTTTCTGGGTTGGCTCATTGACTTCTCCATCTTTCTAGCATCCAGATTGACAAGAGAGACATTTTCAATCATTTTTATCCTGGAAATAAACATCCGGAACCTATTGAGACCCTCTTTTCAGGTATTACTCCCTAAGGATCATATTCTCTGTTCCTGAGGAATCTCATTTATGGCCCATTGAAGCCAACAATTGTCCCTTGACTGACCCAAAGGTCACAGATGAGGGCCAGGCAGGGAGCAGGCCTCTGTTCTGCCAAGTTTCAGCTAAAGACACACAATAAAGAGGCAATGCCTTTCCTAGAGAACTTGGAATCTGAGATAAGAAATAATAGTATTATGCCATTTTCTGATGTTCCCAACAAACAGTTTGAGGGTTCCTAAATTTCAAAGACTTCACTGCAAAAAAATTCTTTCAATTTTAACATAGAATTATAGAATGGTTAGAACATAGCTGGGCTGATGAAGTTCACCTAGGACATTCTGAAAGTTTTCTCTCCCCCATCTAATGATGATTCGAGCATTAGTGGAGAAACACTTATTAGCACTAGAATGAACTTCAAAAAAATTCCTTTTTAAATGGATGCACTAAGCCAAGCATGCACAGGAAGTGTCCTGTGTTGCCTCTGCTAATTCTGGAGCTAAGAGTATTTGAAGATAAATGTATCTCCTTAACCTTTGTTTTCTCATTTGGTTGAGTCTACAGTGATCCTGAGTTTTCCTGAGAAAAAGTATGTTGAGAGAAAGCCAAATCCTTCTTAAAACACAGATGTCTTAAATTTTCCAGATATCATCCATGTTTAGCAAATAGGGTGGGGGGGCTTGGATGCTGATGGATTGACCATGAGTGATCAACCTTTCACTGTTAGACCACCAGTTCTAAAGAAGCACAGAACAGTGGGAATTACCAATTACAGGTTTGTATTTGATTCTGTGAAATATGCTTGCTGGCCATGACCCATTTCACAGTGAACAAATCTGCACTTCTTAAAAACTAACGGCAATATAAGAACTCATTACCACAAATATCAACTTATACAAACCCTTTTTTCTTTCAGCATCAGATCCTTAAGATTAGGTTTGGGGGGGAAGCATATATTATTCTGAAGCTGCACTTCTGATGCTGCTAAGCAGTTCAGGCCTCAGGAATGCAAAGACAGCACCCAGTAGTTGCAAGGGATTTAGAAAATAAAAAGTCAGCCAGAACTATTTTATGGAAATTTATGGAGATTAGACCTGGGGACACCACTGACCTTTAGATTCCTGTGATAGGAAAGGAGAATGCTATTTACAGCAAGTATTTGGAAAGCTCTCACAGCTTCCTTGAGACTAAGAAATTGGTTTGGCAGTATGGACTGTGCTATGACCTTCTTTACACTTCCCAGTGATTGCTGGGTTTTTTCATGATTATCTTTCTGGTGAGAATTAAACTTAGAAGATTATTCATATTATAATAACTAGTGATTTCTTTCATTTGAATTAAAATTCTCTTTAATATAAAAGCTTCCTTTATTTCTATTTTTCTCTTCAAATATTCTTTTCTGCTCTTTTAAGTGGCAATTTTCCTTACTAAGCACAACTTGCCACTGCTTATTTTAATTGTCATGTTTTACTGGCTTATTATGGCTTTTGCACCACTTTGTTTGGCAAGCATTGTTGTCCTCCACTGATAATATACTGGTATCATAATGACAACATGATTTTATTTTTGAGAGAGTGAGCCAACAGGTTCTGTAGTACACAAAAACCTTTTTACAGAGTACCATTGTGCTTTGGATCAGTGATGGATATCAGAAATTTAAATTCTGAGATTAAAAGTCTCTTCCTGGCTATGTCGGAGACATTTTTAGGTGAATTAGGGACAATAGTTTTCACCACGGTATCTCATTTTCATCATCAGACTGAGCCTGTCTGCTTCTCAGGCATGTTGGAACTCAGCTTACTGACATTTTTAAAGTACTTTAACATATTTGCAAGTGTTACTTGCAATTACTATTAACGCTATGAGCTGAGCATTGTAATATAGAGATGTTAAGTTGTTCTAATGTGTATGTTGTGAGAATTGTTAGTGTCTTACTGCTGTTGTGACTTTCGCAGTCCTGTTGACTTAGGGGCTGTTCTGATGTTTTATAAATGTCTATTTTTGTATGTATGTATACATATACATTGATATTCACAGGGCATATATTGGCTATGCGGGGCAGTGGTGCCACTACTGGTTTTATTCCTTCAGTTTCTGCTTCCACCTGTTGAACTTCCTCATTTTGCACTTTGTTCCAGGATGTTTGCCACAGACGACCAATTATTTCCTGATTTTATTACCCTGTATTTGAAGCTCTTTCCTTTGCAGCTTGGGAGGGCAGAGGAGAAATTTAGACATGCTGATACCACCACCTGTGAATAATGCTTTCCTATGGGCTTGTGTTTGGCCAGCTGGTAGAAGTAGAGTCATGTCAGCAGTTACACAGCTACACAGCTGTTTATGGCACAGTAACCTGTTTGTCCACACTTGGCTCCCTGTTCTGTAAGAAGGAGAAAATGATAAGCATTCAGAGCTGACTGATGCTGTGATCTTTACTCGCTGTCTATAGAAGGCTAAATATGGATACTTCTAAAAGAAATTACATCTTAAAAAAGCACGGTGTTAGTTATTTTCTTTAGATTTTGTTCTTTGCTATGTCTGGCCTGGAGTATACAATACCTGCCCTAAGTCCTTCAGAGGGAATAACGTACCTGATAACAATTAACAGTATGAACAGATTATTGCAAGCAGATGTGTGAGAGCTGCTTCAGGCAATGCTGACCCCTCCATTCAGCTGGCTGTGAGCACATCGTATTGTTTCCAAGGTGAAATGAGAAGTGTTAATTCCCCAGGAGGAGAGATTGGCAGCAGGCAGCTCTGGTTGTCAGCCTTTTTAAACTGCTGCTGCTGGTCTTCACAGGGTCAGAAGTGAAATGAAGGTGAGTTTTGGCTCTGTAGTGATTGAAGCTCTTGAGGCAAGACTGCTAGTCCAAGGGGTGAAAAGAGACAGCTTTTACTCTCAGGAGGATCTGGGTAGCGGAGGGTATTACCAGTAGAAAATTTAAAATGGAATGTATTTCTTCCTGTGCTAGTTACCTTAATGTACATGAATGCATATTTGAGAGGCAGACTTTGTTTTGATTTTGGTGATGACCACATGTCACTTAAAAAGTAGATTTTTTTTTTTTTAGGCATAGAATAATGGATTTTCTTTTATATGCCCATTCTTTATTGAAGTAATAGTATTATTAAAAATTTATTTAGTCCGTTGAGAGAAGTTACCACACAAAACATTGTGGTTTGTGATTTACAAAATTTTTGAACTGAAGCATGCAATTCACTGAACTGAACAGAATTACTTAATTAAATGTGACTGGTAATAAGTGGTCTCAAAATTTATGTTCAGTCATATACTTGTCATACAGTTTTTCTATGAAAAATATAACTGGAAACATGCTGTTGGAATTGACATCCCAACATGGTCCTGGGCAACAAACTCAAGGTGGTCCTGATTGAACAGGGGTGTTGGACCAGATGCCCTTCAGCAGTCTGTTCTAACTCCAGTCATTCTGTGATTCTATAGTCAGAGGCCTTTGGGGATATTTTGAGCATGACCTCAGCCTGCCATGGCACTGACTACATTACAGTTTCTTTTCTGTACCAGTAGCAAGCTCAGCAGTTACCAGTCTTGCACCCTGATTTTGGTTGTGAAACTTAAATCTCCACCTTGAAAATACATACTTGTCACCTTCAATTAATTGCAACCTATGACTTTCAATTTGATCCTCAGTGTTCTCCACTCGTTAATTTGTCTTTTTGCATAAAACACATAACTTGCATATGTCAACTTCAGACTGAAAGTAATGATGTATATGAAGATGTTTTCATTAAGATTATGGCCTCTGTGATCCTAGAATTGCTACAGCACATCTGCTTTCAAGGAAAAAAAAAGATGTGTACCAAGAATTTAACCAATTCAATCAGTTGTTCATCTATGAAGTCTGTGAAGTATTTGACTAGTTTAATTGCAATGAAAAAATAGAAGACTTCTCAAGGTAAAACGTATTTTTCTAAAAAAAGCAGCTATTATTTATATAGCATAAATGAGGAGAATAATATGGAAATGAGAAGGAAGCTTCTACTGATGTATAACTCTACTGGGCTTGTTTCCAACAAAGAGATAATGAAAAACACCCATTCTTGCATCGTCCATTTTAAAATGAAACAGGACAGGTGACACTCAGTTTTTCCCAGTATATACGTGATTAGCATGAGTTGTAAATTAGTTTTAATGACAATGCTGACACACTTATTTCACTAAATCGTTGTTGCCACAGGTCTTGTGGGCCTATGTAGATACCCTGCCTGTCATTTATTCTTTGTCTTGTCTACTAGGCATCTTTGCAAGTCTCTCAAAATTAGAGACCATTACAAGAGAAATTACATGTTTAAATACGGCTTCGTCCACTCTCATTCCTTCATTCCTGATATAGTATTTTGAAGTTCAGTGCTAGAGTAAGAAATGTGATGATAGCTAATTGAAGGTGAGGTGAACAGTAGCAGGTGGCAGCTGTTTATTTCAAAGAGGTGAGTTGCAGAATAGAAACAAGTATGGAGTGGGAAGCAAACAAATATGTAGTGGGAAGCTAGAAGCTGAAACTTCCAGACAAATGGATATACTGAATATGCATAGCCCAGAAAAGAATGAGTGCACATTTTAGGGTAGGCCAAACAACTTTGAATTGTAACCCTGGAGTTCAGTTGCAACTACTTGAATTTGACTGGCATGTTACCAGTGAATATTCTTACAGGAATGCAAAGGGATGTATTTAAACAGAATGAAAACAGAATGAACGAAGATTTGATCTTCTGTATAATTAGAATAATTAGATCTCCAGCGGTGGGTGGTGCTGGTGCTGCTGTTTGTTTATGTTCCGAGATTTCCGTTTCCTGACTAGGAGAATAATTCATGTGCTATTTCCTTGGAGGTCTTTTCAGAGTGCTGACCAGATTCCATCTTTCTTGCCTTGAGAAGCTTTTACTTGATCCTAGCCATATCCAAATACAATTAATATAATTCGTTTTGCCTGTTGTTATATTTGCCTGAAAGTTAACTTTTTTATAGATTTATATATTTATTTTTATGTCAAAGAGATTCAATCACTACTGATTTCTTTTTATTTTTCGTAGAATGATTGTTTCGCTGTGCAGCGCCGCCTAGTGCACAGACCTGCTGCTGCATCCAGGGACAGCTGCGACGCTTGGCACGGCTGGGAGGGATGAGGAGCCTTTCCCGGATAGCTCATGGCAAACAACGTTACTCAGCTCTTGAGAAAAAGAAGCTTTTTTATTTCCGGCTTTCCTTCTCCAACACACGTGTAGGTTTTGCCTTCTTCTGAATTTAAATTCATTCCTAGCTTAAGTATAGTCTACTCTCTTACTTTCTTGCTAGTCTGTATAATAGTTGCAGGGCCATTATACTACTACCTATTGATGCTTCATGTGTTATTTTTCTTCAGCACAAGTCCATGGCTGCTGTTTGCGATATAGGAGGCCACAACCTGGAACCCTACATTTCCAAGGTTTGTATTTCCAAACACCAGGTTTTTGCCACATGGAATGCTTTTTCACATAGTAATTTCTCTCTGTTTATGGAAATGAGGTATGTATACAAAGAAAGTAATTTTGAATTTGAGTGTAATGTAACCTTTTTTTTTCCCCCCTTAAGTAGTAAAGTAAAGATGTAAGGGGTCCAAATCTGCTGTTATAACCATTTTGGCAAAGTTCCAGAGGAACTTTCAGATGAACCAAGCTCAGAATTATTAATTTCATGCATTTTCAATTACTGGACTCACTGTTTTGCAGGGTTTGTACCATTTCTATCAGTGGTCTCATTTGAATTATGAAAGTTTCTAAAATAATAGTTATTCAGCATTAGTACCATCAGCAGAAACTGATCTTTACTGTGGAAATCCTTCATTTTAGGGTTTTGTAGAGATTACTGAAGAAGCTGTCTGTAAATAATTTTTTGTTACAAAGAAATCTCAAATCAATAGGGAGAGGTTTCTTTATAAATGAAGTTCTGTGTTCAGTCAATTTAGTCTATGCACAGTAGTTTACAGACAATTATGAAAATAAATGGCACTTTTACACTTGATGAAGTAGACAGGTCCTCTTTTCAAAAAATATTAACTAAAAATCAGTCTCTGCAGTGGCTCTGCCTCTAAGTATACGCAGTCATTCAGAGTGACTGTTTATTTAACAGGAGAGGCTATCTGGTAATGCAGGCAATTGTTTTCAATTATTAAATCTTGAAGATGAAAAAGTTGTAAAAGCAAATATGTGTGTACAGTCATTCAGTCACCTTCATGAGTGATAAGGAAAGCTTTTTCTTCCCTAAGGCAGGTGCAGAATTTAAACCTCCTTTTGCCATGAAGCACAGCATGACAGCTACACAAAAAAGCTGCTGCATTAGCTAGTCTTCACACATACTTTGTTAATGCTGTTTTACCATGAACATGTTCTCTACAGAAACATTAATTCTTCCTGGTAGTAAGTTCTGAGTGAAGTTCCAGGTTAGAATACTTGATAAAGAGACAAGATCTGTAGAAGCAGTAGTAATATGCTTTATTGGTTGTGTAGTTGGCAGAATCAAGCACAATCCTTCACCTAGTTGAAGAGCAGCAGGCTCCAGGCAAAGTATTAAAGTGATACCAACACACAAACAAGGAAAGTGTAGTCTGTGACCATGCTAAGCATGAGCAGTCATGCTTCATTACTTGCTGAGAGGTCATCAAAGGACATAGCAAGCTCATCAGTCATATACCATATATTCCTTGTTCATCTGCTACAGAATGCAGATGGCTGTAATTAAATAACTCATGTATTGTCACTGTATGGATTGAATCTTGACAGAGAGACTGTCATTTCTCCCCTTCCATTTGTTGTAGTGTGCTAAATATAACATTCTAGGATAACTTGGGCTTATATAGGTGATATCAGGAAAGTATAGATTTAATTCAGCTGTCTTTTAATTAATCTCTTCACTTGACAAAAAATAGTTAGCCTGTATAAGGAGAGAACTCTTTAGAAGTCACTTTCTGTGGCAGAACAGTGATCCACCAATCCAAGAGCTGATTTTAATTGAATGTTTTGGTACTACATTTTGCCATGAAGGAGAATAAAATGTGTCATTATTTTTGTGTGGTGAAAGTTCTGTGAGAATCAAAATCCATTTGGCTCACTGCTCCTCTACTATAAAAAGAAACCTATCAAGTTCAATGTACATACATAAATTTCACAGAGGGAGGTGTGTACCGATGCTTTAGGAGGAAGGAAATTGTGTATAAAAGATTATTGAAATCAATGGGAATTTCACCATTTTTTTTGCTGTGTTTTGAGTATACAGATAAAAAGCCCTTTATTCTTGTAGAACCTTCTTGAATTTATTAGATGTAAATATCCACTCCAATGACCACTGCAGGATAATGTACATGGTATCTTTTCAGGTATCTTAGGAAAAAACATTCTATTTTGTTAACTTCTCAATTTGCTCTGAAAAGATTCTTTTCTTCCCCTTGCTAATTTGCTCGGAATGTATTTCTTCAGGTGTATGCCAAAGCAAGAGATCTGATTGAAGCACTGAACCTCAATTCTATTCTGTATCATCTTAAGCAGCACAGCTTTTGTCTTCCCTTCATGTGATTATTTATTTCTGATTTGTTGCCTGTATTTCAGTTTTGTACATTTGGAAGCATATGCCAGGCCTGAGACTAACAGCAAGTGTTGTCAGCTTGTACTGTGATCATTTGGGAGCTTTGCATCTAACTCTTTTGAGTATGTCAAGGTCTGATAGGCTGGAAATAAAGAAGCTAAATGTTTTAAAATTAGTGGAGGTCAAAAAAATTCAAATAAGGGTTGTAAAATATCCTTTAAATCTGCAAGGAACAGTTTTCTTGAAGTTGTGTACAATGACAAGTAGACTTGATTTCTGCAAGGAATTGAATCAAAAATATCCTTATTGTATGAAGAAGTGCCAGGCCATTGCATATATACAGCTCTATGTACATTTTAAATGTATAAGCTGGACTGTGTGACAACAGCAATGCAGTCAGAGTAAAATTCAGGTAAGAGATAACTATGAATCCTGTAGTACCAGTCCCCATTCTACCACAAAGAGAATGATTTGACCTCTGTATTTATAGCCCCCCTTCAGTTCCCTCCAAACTGAGTGTGCTTGAAAAGGCTTTTTCATCCAGCCCATGTGGCCAGGTTACACTTGTCTGGTGCAGAGGGCTTTGAGTGTTCACCCCACCCTTAGAACACAGCTCAGTGTTGCTGCATAGGCAGACAGTACTGTATATGAAAAAATGCATTTCTGACTTACAGCTTTTCGCTTACCCACTGAATTTCACCTTCCTTCTTATAATCAGGCTCATGATACCATGACATCCCTCTGCAACTCAACATAGTCAGACACAGTCTGTACTGTGCTTAGAATCATTAGTGACATTCATCACCTTATTTTTCATTCCTTTCCAATTCAGTTTTGAATAATTTGCAAACAAACACACAGAATGCAAAAACTGGGGTTCTCTACAAGTCACCTCCCTCCCATGAGATGCAGTGCTCTACTACCTGTACTGGCATAGGTAAATCCTCTTTGCATTCTTTGTTCCTGACCATAAGTGTTCTGCTGACAATGGCATCATCAGAATATTATACCTGCTGAATCAATTTACATAGTACCAGCCATCATCCAGTAATACAATCCTTTTGTACCATTTGCTATTCATTTTTGCTGACAATTTAAATGTTCTAAAAGAATACCTTGGGTGCTATTTAGAGATTTTTGACAGCAGTCACACAATCCAGCTAGCTCTTTGCTATAAAAAAGAAATACTTATGGTATTATAGATTCTACCGTTTGTGATCAAATAAAGGAAACTTTGAAAAGGATACCTATTTTATGGACAACATGTCCATTGCAAAGTGTAGAAACAGCTTCTTTTAAAAACTAAGCATTTTCATTATTTCCAGTAGACAAGAGCTTTTATTATTGGATTATGTTGCATCAAAATACATTCACATATAATAGTAGAAATTGAGAATGAATAACTATCTTTTTTTTGGACCTTTTAGGAAGTAAAAAAATTATTTGACCATGTATTGTGCCCATGATGTATCACTGAGCAGCAAATAATATTTTTTGAGCATAGTTCAACCAAAGGGAGAGGCAGTATCAAGAGCTCAAAAATTCATAGCCTCTATAAAGGCCAAGTGATACAGTGTTGGTAAGATGAGGATACTTAATATGCTACTATTTAATACTTTCAAGCAATAACAAGGAAAAGAGTGTTGGCAAAATACTTCATAGCTTCTATTTTTACTTTTTTGATATGTTGTTTTAGAAGCAAATAATAAATGTTCTAGGAAACATGAAAATTCACAATTTGATTGTGGAAGTATGGTCAAATATGACATTCTTTATCAATATTTACTTTTCCAGCTTTTCCAAAACAAGTCCACCAGTAGTAATTCTGATTCACCAAAGCACCTCTGCTTTGAAAGGAACAAGTTCTGAAAGGAAGGGTACAGCCTATTTAGCACAAACTATTGGGTCTGCCTTTAGCTCAGTACTGATGACATCAGTTATCACTATTTCTAGTTCCAAAGATTCATAGATTCCTTAGTATTCTGGTTTAGGAATGGTGCTCCCCAATTCAGTGCTCCCACTGAGACTCCAAACCAGGCTGCAGTTCACTCCCTCCCCCTTTCCCTCCTCCCTGTGGAGGGCTGAAGAGCAGAACTGGGGGCACAAAAGGCAAAGATCACAGGTTGAGAGAAGAACAATTTACTGGGAACAGCAATGAGATAAGAAAACAACCAGTAACAGGAGCAGTATTAAGAACAAAACACTCCCTTCCCCCATACCCAGAAAATTACATGAGGCATTCTAGAATAACCTAGACTGTGCCCCCTCTTGACAACTGCAAAAATTAACTCTGGCCTGGCTGGAACCAGGACACTTAGTCACCTACATGATTCATACAGAACTCTGGAAAAATCAGGAGATCCTTTCCTGGACGAGCTCAAGAAAAAATAGATGCCATATGTACCGGACAGTGTCTTGCCTTTTGAGTATTTATGCAACTCAGCCTAAACAAAATAGTTCTGTTATCAGTCCTAAAGTTGTATATTATTGTTGTTGTTGTTATTATTCTATCAGAAGTTTTCAGACACACAGAACAAGAAACAGAAAGTTACATAGCATCAGTGAGTATAGTAGATTATTAATACCAAAACTACCTGAGAAAATCTCTTGGGTTACCACCACTTCTTATAATCTATCATATCTGCTGACAAGATCAGTTTGACAGGCATTGTAAAAGATGTCAGTCAGTCCTGAGAGATTTGTATCCTTAGTTACCCCTTTCTAGGAAATCATTTGAACTCTTCTCAGAAGCTGCTTATTTTCAATAGGTAAACACTCTATGGTTTCTACCTATCTTCTTGTTTATTAGGTAAGTATTTCTCCTCCACAAGAGTTCCTTGAATTTGCAATCATGGGCCTGTGTGAAGTGATTCTTCAAGTGTATCCACTGTTAAACTGATGTATTTTATGTTTCTCTCTGGCTGTATCAGTTTTTTTTATATATTCCAAATTTTCAGAGGTAGGTGCAAGTACAAATAAACATGGAGGGGAGATAGGCCTTTCAATCCCACGCTGCATTTTTAAGGAAACTTTGCTTAGCAGCATTTACTGCAGTCAGTTATAAATCAACAGAGTAGAAATTTGGTGGTCTTTTTACACTATTTCTCCATCATACTCTCTCTATTTTCATAATGTTCACATAGCCTAACCTTCTTTGTAACGTTTTAGAGGTTTTTAAAAGAAGTGTCGCCATGTAAAAGTAACAAATTCCCACATCTTTTGTCTTCCCCAAACCACAAATCTATGTATAAATGGTTCCTCTGTACATTTCAGATGTCATTGTATAGAAATTTTTTACGTTCTTTGCTGTCTTTATTGACCTGTTTAAGGATCAGGCAATGTCAGCTGAAATGTATGTACCACCTTGCATGAATGTGTGCTCCAAAACAGCTCTCTCAGATGTCACAAGATGCTTTACTGTGCATTTTAGCAAAGAAAATACACTTCTGCTGCTTTTTATGAGTATTCCCATAAGAAGGAGAGATTATGGAACTGTAGTCTGTGTGTATATGCATGCAGATATCCTAGCTATGTCTATGCATAGAGACAGACTATAAACAATTTTAGTGTGGCTTCTTAGTTTGAATTTGATACAGCTGCTTCACTTACTGAACAGCCCGGGACCTTCTGCCAATAACTGTGGCAATAGCTGCAGAATATATATGGACAAGGCTATATGAACTCTATTTGCTAGAAAGAAGGTAAGTAATTGCTCTTTATCTTTTTCAGCAGACAGACAAAGGAAACACAATCACAGAATGTAAGCCTGTCCCACTAGCTGGTGGGGAGCTTATGAGGACCTACTCTCAAATATTGTTTCATCTGTGCAGGTCACCTGGCATCCACATCTGGTATTTGCCTGTTTGCTTTGACTGCAGAAATTTTTTTCTTTAAATTTTTAAAAATAGTAGGAAAGAGACACACTTTTTACTTAGGGAATTATCCAAAACAATAAGGAAATTATACTTCTTGTTATTGGCCAGTTGGAGCAGCTCTGGTACTCGCAGACTTCTCACTGGGACATTGTTCACATTATTTTTCCTCTGTAACTGTAACTGTTGTGGAGAAGTTTCCCATTGAATCTGAGGAAAGCAGTCCCTGCATAAACATCTCTTAGCTATTATGAAGGGTTTTGAGTACACTGGTATTGCATTCTATCTTTCTTATCCCAGTAAGATGCAGATGCATGTGAATATGAGTCAATAATTTGTTACAGTAAAGGGGGCATTAATATATGTTCCCTCTTATTTCAAGCTGTGAATTGTGGTCCTGTATTGCAATACCACTGTTTCCTACTCAGAATAGGCCCACCATTTCTTTGGAAGCTTCATGTGAAATGCAAGTTCCAGTATTTTACAACTCTGACAATTAGCAGCAGCTCCCAGATCACAGCTTTTCCTCAGTTCACAAGTCAGCAGCACTCAAAAGATCCTATGCCTTATAGATGCAAAATTTACTTCTTGGCAGCTTGTCAGAACCCAATACTCTCTGACCAGGTGACTTTAGAAACTCCACATGAGGAGTGTTTAATATCAAATTTACTTCTTTGGTATAGTTGGTATTACATGGCAGTTCAATTTAGCAGAGTGATGCAGCAATCAATTGAAATCACAGCACAAGCATAATACAGCAGTTGCAATATTCAGCTGTAGTTAAATCTCTGTCCTAATGTGATTCTCGTTACTGGTCCCTGTATGCTCACTGTCATAACACTGGGCATCCCCAGTCACCTGGAAAGAATAAATGGATGGCAGCAAGCTCAAGCCTGTTAATCCCTTCAAAATTTATCATTTGTCCAATTTTTATGCTTTATGTTGTGCCGAGCTACCTATGCACTGCCCCACCACCTCCACCTCCCATCTCCCAGTGTGGGTCTGGCTGGCTCACAAAGACCTTGCTCTTTGTTAATAGTCTTGGAACCTGATGATTCATTGATGCAACTGTCTGTAACTAAAACCAAGTTTGCCATCCAGTTTACCTGGTGTCGAAGTTCAGCTTCCTTTATATTACATTATTCCCTGAACTCACTGGGATTTGCCCTTCTTTGACCTCTCATCCAGTTCAGGGGTGTGCAGGTTGGTTACGCAGCTGAAGTGCCAAAACGCCTGCTGAGTCCAGCAGTCAGTGGATGTTGGTACCCTGCATGACTTTGCCTTCCTTAAGCAACAGTAAGACTTACAGAAGTCCTTGCTGAATCATGTCACTGCACTGCCCAGGATGCTACAAGCACCCTGGTCTTGTTGTGAACAGTAAGGGATGTCAGAAGCTATTGCTCTGTGAGTAGCAGCTCCTGCCTCACATTTCTGCTGAGCTTGTAACCTAAGCTTTTAAACTTGTAACAATTTGGATTTAAGTACATAAGCATTTCCCATGTATTTCAAGTATGCATATAAATGTGGTTATAGCTGTTTATAAATAAATAGGCCCTTAATTTTTTTTTCTTATTTGTGATATGCTTTGAACATTGTTGTATAATCATTTTAGAAATCACTATAGTAATTAGTGGTCACTATAGAGGCATCTGGATGTGGTGCTGGGTAATATGGTTTAGTGGTTTAGGGGTTACAGTGATAGTGCTGGGTTTACAGTTGAATTTCATGATCTTAAAGGTTTCTTCCAACCTTGATGATTCCATGATTCTGTAGTAGATTAAGATGTTGTCAACTGCAAGGTGATTATTAGCACTTCAAAATCTTTTATAAGCTCACAAGTCACTTCAATACCTCATTTTACTTAGTGTTCATTCTGCTGTTTCTTGGCTAATTGCTCCTTTTTCTCTGAGTTTTTGCTTACTCCTTCTACTTCACCTTCCCTGAGGCAACACTCCCTTTCAGCCAATCTCGACTCCTTGGGCATAACTTGTACTCCACTTTTCCCCATGACTTTGTTTGAGGCAGAGGCCCCTCAGATTTTGCCTCTTTCAGAAAGAAGCTCAGACTCTTTTTATGTTGCTCTTACTGAAAGCTGATTTCCATACCTGCCAATTTTACAAGTCTAGTAAATTTGTAACATTCTTATCTTCTGTCAACTCATAATCCTAATGAGGTTCAAAAGAACATTGCTGTAAACAACCCTTTCCAGCAAGGCAACAGTTCCTACTCCATGTGGACACAGTTGCTGCCCCTCATTTACATACACAACATCTTAAATAGCTGGTGCTATTTAATAGCTGGTGTTATTTATTCAGATCACTGAATAGATCAAATTAATAGAATAGAAGCAAGGTGAATGTAAGTAACAGAGATCAGTACATAAATAGAATCTTACTCCAACAAAACAATGTGTGTGGTTTGATAATTATTTTAATTGTGTGAAAAAACATGTGGATTTGGGTAGGATATGTCTTGTAAAGCAAGTTATTCCTATTGATAAAAGTTTGCATGATAAAATTGTTCAGGAGGAGATTGCCTTAATCACTAAGATAAACATCTCCCACCCAGACTTGAGAGAGGTAATTCTGCAGTAATTGGCCTTCACTAGTTAAAGTTGGAGTTTACCCCAAGTGACCATTTGTTGAAAAGACAAGCATGTGGTAATGGTATTAGTGGTGTTCAGATCACTAAGGAAACCAGCGTCTAGATACTAAAACTTAGCATTCTAAATCAGGAGGAAAAAATACTTCAAAGACATATTTCCTAAAGATTATAGCATTTATGAATGCAGGTCCCTTTAGGAAATTTGCAAAATTTATGTTCTTAGATCCCAAAGAACACCTTTGAAAATCCCGGCTCTCAGAGGAGACAAAATCCTGTCCCATGCATCTGATGTGATGTGAGCTACACTTAACCTGTCTGAGGAGGCAGGATGGAATTCAAGGTTTTCTTGAAACAGCAGTCAGTCCTTTATCCTATGCTGAGCAAGCACCCTGCTGATGATAAGAGAGTAACACCAGGATTTATAGCTGATCATGATGGGAGTAGGTGACCTATCAAGATGCTTATATAGTCTGCATACATGTCCTGGGGTGACTTTATGATATGTATCCCCTATTGCCTGCTCTATGCCCAGACATGAATCCTTTGCCTTTCCGTGCCTTTAAAACTGGGTCTGAGAGAAAGGAAAAAAGCCAGGCAATCTTTTCAAAGTGGTTTTGTGTTCAGGGACACAGATACACACTCCCCTGCTTTCTGCTCAACTCACTGAGCATAGGGCTTGAACCCACAACCCTGGGATTCAAACTGGGACAATACCCATCAAGAATGCTAAAATCTTGATAGTCAGTTTATTTGTTTCAGGCCCAGTTATTAGTTGCAGTAATACCTGTCTGACCTTTCTGCCTCTTAAAGGAAAAACAAGCAACTGTGCTGCTGCCACTGATGCTTGTCTACTCTACAAATGTACTGCTAGTCTTGCATTGATTGCTGTGGCTGGAATTCTGGCTGGAATTGTTCCCTCCCATAGCTACCTGATGAATCCATCCTCTGCATATAAGCCCTTCATTCTGTGTTCTCACTCACTGCACAATGACTTTGTAGCCTAATTGTTGGACTCTGGTCTCTGATCTTGAGGCTATTGTTATTGGTCACTGGAGTAGGAAATCAAAACCAGTTCCAGCCATCAGCCAGGAACTTAGGACACTCTTCCTGCTGCAGTGTTACAGGTTGAACCACCATGCTTCCTCACACATGTTGTATTTCTGGCTTCATTTCCCTGTGTAAATGCCTAAGAGCAAGTATTTCTGCACTAGGAAAGATGGAGACAGCAACATCCTCACCTAGCTTTATAAGCCAACAGTCAGGATTATCTCTTGAGGAAAGGGTTTGGGCTCAGGCTGTGGAGGAGGTTGAACACAGGGCTTTTACTTTCTGGGTGAGTGCTCTGACCAGTAGAGTTGTACTGCCAACAACCAGCACACCCAGCAACAGCTGGCTTTGGAAAACTAAAGTAGCTACACACACATTTTAAAACTGAAGAGGGGCACCTAAGATTCCTTTCACCTAACTACATGTGCCAGCTGGAGAGATCTCCTTAGGAAATTGATGTGCCACTCCACTTACATTTGGATCCTTATTAACTTATGTGGGAGCTGGGAAGTTACTTGCATAGGCCACAGCAGGCTCGGTAATGCTCAGACAAGTGTTGAGAAAACACAATGACAAAGGCAATGGTCACAAAAGGAAGCACAGGAAATTCCATTTAAACATAAGAAAAAACTGGTTTGCTGTGAGGATGCTTAAATACCGCTTGGGCACTGTCCATCCTTGGAGATATTTGAAACCTAACTGGACAAGATCCAGAGCAGCCCTTTCTAGTAGATTCTGTTTTGTGCAGGGGATTTAGACCAGGCAGTCTCCAGAAGTCCCTTCCAACTTCAATTATTCTGTGTTTCTGTGAACACTGAGAATTTGAAGGCCAAACAGAAAGGCAAACTCTGACCCCAGGCTCAGATTTTGTTCTTGAAACTCAGATAAATCCTATTTTTAGTACCCAAATCCTCACTGAGATCAAAGCAAAGAAAACTAGCTGTGGGAACTTCCTTTACACTTGCATGTATTTTCTTTCATGCATTAACATGGTTAAACTTAAAAAGAAATGTGTGTGGTGTGGGGGTGGATGGGTGTGGGGGTGGATGGGGGGGGGTGTGTGTGTGTTAAAAAAGAAACAACAAAAAGAGGGAGGGAGCTGCTTTGTAAGAAAGAATTAAACCCAAGGGCTGGAAAGCTCAGAGCAGTTGAAGTCAGAAAGGAAACTTTCAAATCTACACTTTGTACAGATTTTAAAGCGTGAAATAAGTGGAGATGGAAGGGCTACAGACAAAAAAAAAAGTTAAATATCCTTCCACAGTTACTTCTGTAACTTCAGCCAAACTGGCAAAGAAACAATTACTGGTTTTGTGGAGGGAGTCTGCACAGTTATGATGAAGAAATTTTCCATATTCCATTCATATAGCTTCGAATGGAAGTGAGTTCTAGAGTTTGATTTTTTTCCCTTTCCTTGTGATTTGCTTCAACTACAGAGAACTAAATACATCTCTTTGCTTTTCACTCAATTTTATAGCTTATCTAATGCTCCAAGTGTGTTTAATAAACCTTATTGTTGGCAATCAATCACTACTGGAAATGAATGCAAAAGAGGACTGGGATTAAATGGATAGCTACACACTGGAATTCTCTGTTTGCAGCAAAGTCATTACATTTACAAAATGCATCCATTACAAGCCATTAAGAGAAAAAAAAAAATTCTGATCAATAGCTTTGCTTCCACATTTTTTATTCTGAATGGTTGTTCAAATACAGTATTATTTTTTTCTGAATAGTTTTGGAAAATGGGAGAGTTACATTTAGAGTGAGTCAAGAAAAATGATTATTTATTTTATGTAGTGTAAAAAATAGTTATATAAAATTTTACTCAAATTCTCTGGTCGTCTTTTCTCAGTCCTTGGATAGTATATTAATATACATCAACAAAGTATTCCTCTACATAACAAAAACTGTTCAAAAAATGTTATTCTTTATGAAACTTCAGGGAAAGGAAATGTCCTTCTTCTGGTTTTGGTTCACTCTTGTTACATTATTATTCTTATATTCTTTCATATCTTCCTCTAAATAATCAGTTTCTTTCTGGTCTTTCTGTTTGATTCCATAGAGATGTGCATTTAATTACAAATATCTCATGAGATGTAGTTCAGAAGATTTGAAGGAAATCAGACTATAGGCATTGGGCGAGATCAATCTTTGTAAGAATGCCTTCTGATGAAATGGAACGACTTTGATACAGAAGGGAAATCTTAGATGGGTAGTGGAACACTTGAAGAACTGAAAAATAATCTGAGAACTCTCTTATGCTGGTTTGTCATAAGGAAAGGTTGTGAAATGAATCAGTTAAAGAAACAGTAAATGTCTGCCAGGGCATGGAAAGGTCATTCATGAATTTTAAACATGAAATTCCTCACTTGAAAACTGTGGTGTTTAACCCAACATTTCAATCAACCAAGAGAACAGAAGATGACAGACATGTCACTAGTTTTTAAAAACTACTAATCTCAGGGGTTATCTGAGAAACTGCAATACCTAAGGTCTGACTTTCATGGGTGGCAAACTAATTGAAATTTTTGTAAAATAGAATAAGTAGAAATTTGAGTAAATTAAAATATGAAGGAACAATAAATATGGTTTTTGAGAAAGAAATTTGCATAGCAAATGTAGCAATCATGAGGCTGAGCTGGTGATTTTTATGTATTTGGATTTGTAAAATGCTTCTTTGAGAAAGGTACCTCACTAAGAACTTTTGAAGAAGTTGACTGCTGCTGTTGTACCAAGAGTGGCAAGAAACAACACAGTCCAAGTCCAGGGAAAGAATGGCCAGAGCCCTTTATTCCTCTACAGACCCATTTTTATACCCCAGTTCACTAGCATGACATAAGATCATTGGTCATTGATCATCCGCCTCCCGTAGTGGTTGGCTAGAACCCACAACACCCACTGGAAAATATTTTTCCCAAGGTGTTCCATAACAACTCTGCAAAACAGAACCCAGGTGCACAGATAAAGATAGTTTACAAATCCGTCCTCGCTGTTTTCATCTAGTCTGTGTGTGAAAGCAGTGTTCTCACAGAATGTTGAGAAAAGGCTGAAGAATTTCTCTGCTTCTAGCTTTTTAGCATCCACAGTTAACCTCTCATGGAATGGGAGCAAGGATAATCCATGGGCAAACATCTGGATGGGAGATCCAAAGGAATTATAATTTTCCACAAATAATAAAGAAAACAGGGTTCCACTGGATCTACATGTGTCCAGACCCTGCTGTACAAGTATTCACAAATGACAACATAAGGGTGTATACTGAAGCAGGAAAGTTTGCAAAGATAAAAAGTTGTGCAGCAAAGTCACAACTAAAGAAGACAGCAAGGATTTGAAGAAAGTTTAAACCAGTGCTGAGCAGCCAGACAGTAAAACCTCTCATACAATGTATGCTTACCAAATTCAAACACAGGCACTTGAAAGAAAAATACAAAACAGAGAGCTCCTAGCTGCAACTACTCATGAAAGGATTTGGGAGTTATTTGAATAGGCAACACCGTGCCCTGTGACAAGGAAAGACAAACTGAACATTACAATTATTTCCTTATGAAAAGAGTAGAGGACAAACCAGGAAAACATCATCACCAACAAAAAACCAACCTTGAATCTCAAATACATGCACTTCTGGTTACCAATCTTCAAGACCAGTGTGAAAACACTAGATAAGATATAGGTAAGTTAAGCAGTAGGGATCAGAAATAGTGAATAGGTTCTATTCAAGGGAAACTGAATAGCATATTTCTTCATGGAGAAAAGATGATGAGAGGTGTAGAGAACATAAAACCAGTGGTATAACTATGGTGATTCGTTGTTTCTCAGAAGCACAAAAGGAAACTCTTTTACACATCACTTGGTTGTACAGAACGCTGAAACAGATGGACCTTTGATCTGAGCAGTGTGGCAGTTTGTACAGTCTTGTGACTGACACTTTTTCTCTGACTGTGTTCAGTGTCATGTTGAGGCAACATCAGTTGAGCAACATGAGAAGCTCAGTATAAAAATAACATCCTTTTCAAAGTATTCTTTCCATTTGTATCTACCACCCCTCTCTACTGTGACAGGCATTGCCAATAGCTAAAAATATGCAAGCACATAAATAACATCAGCACCAATCGTGTGGCAGTGATCCGCTTGTACCATACTTGTCCACATCATTTCTGTTGCCAGTTTTACCAATTCATAATTGGCAACTGCTTCTCCCAAGTACTCTGGTAAAAGTATGGCCTTGCCACATACACTGCAAACTAACAAAATCAGGCTTTGTTACATTAAATGTAGAACTATGAACTCTTCAAAGACACCTAAGCACACTCTAAGGCCATTCCTAACAGAAAGAGGAATCAATGAAATGGTCTTCTGATCATTACTATAACAGCATTACATAAGGAGAAAGCCAGTTTTGAAATGAGTGGTTCAAAGACAAACAAATTCAAACAAGTCCCTTTATACCTTTGCACTAGATTAGTAGGCAGGAGGAGCAAATTTTGCAATGCAAATATATGTCAGTGCAAACATGGTATTTACTGCGTTCTTTTAAATGGCTGTCTTTGCTTTGGAAGTTACTAACTTATGTTCACAACACAGCTATCTATAGGGTAAATCTACAACAACTGTGATTATCCCAGAAACCTCATGTATTGGTGATATGGTAGCATGTATTACAACACAGAAGAGTGGCAGCATATGTAGGAAATTATTCATTGCATTCCTCCAGTTCCAATGACTGCTTAACTGTGGCTACAGAAAGATACAAAAGATGAAAATGGTTTTCCTCTCCTCCAAGAACTGCTGTTAAGAAAGCTGAGTCACCATTAGGTGATGCCTAGGAATTTATATAGAAGGAGAAGAACTTCCTACCTTGTGCATTCATTTTTGCAAAAGAACCATGAGCCTGTCTATTCTTTTGTGCACGTTTATTGGAAGAAATTGTCAACAACAGCCTACAAATTTCTTTAAGGAGAATGCACTGTGCAGAAATAAATCAACAGCAAAATCTGACACTAGTTTGAAAAAGTGCATAAAATGAATCTATTTTTAATATATGCTAAAATATGCCTTTTGCTATTTAGGATGAATAAATTAAACTGCTATTTTCCATGTAACCCTATGACCTCCTAGGGGGTTATTTTCAGTACAGTGTTTTGGAGGGGGAAAAAAATCCCTCAAGATCCCTAAGTTCTTCTGCTATGAAAGAGCTGAACTGAGGTAGCTGGAGGCAACAAACAGCACAGTTCCCAATTCTGATACCATTCAGTGTGGTGCAATTAGAAAAGTGCCATTTAATTGTCATTCCAAAAACATCTCCTCTTTAAATGGCTGAAGTCTTGTTTTGCTAGTAAGTTTTTCTTTCATTTTGTGAAATGTATGGATTTGACTTTAAACTAGTATAAAATTGCATAATACATCCTGTGCTTAAAATGCAATTGATTAACAAAATTTGTATATCCTATTAAACTCATATTTCTTATTTTCCCCCCATACTGTTACTTTTCCCATGTCCATGCCTTCACCATAGTTTGTGGCTACAGTGGATTCTCTATATAGTTATTGTGCAATATTATCAGGGATCTTTTCTCCCCCTTGCGCACTCCTCATGCCTACAAAGAGGCTATACTGAACTAAAAGACAAGGTTTTATGCTGGAATCCCCAAGAAGTCACTTCCTGGGAAACTTGAGAACAATATTTGCAATGTGAAGAAGAAGAGCACTATACATGGGATAAACATGCAGATTGATAGAGGAAGGCTTTCAAGGCAAGTATAAGACAAGAAAGAGAAGGATAGAAAAAACCTCTAAAAATGTATTTGGCTTCATGAGGGAACCAAGTTATGCAGCACCTTGCAAGCACAGAGAGTAGTCCTACAGCAGGGAATATGGTACAGCAGAGATTTCAAACTAATGATAGCTATGAGCAGGATGGCAGGTGAGAACATAACCTAAGCACAACTTATTTGGGTGTGCTGAAAGGAATTGGGAGGAACATAGCAGAGATATAAAGAGGGCAGCTGTATGAGTAAAGGAGGAAGATGAGCTTGATTGGATCCATGATTTCCTCATTGAGAAGGTCAGGGAAGGGATTTAGTGCTGGTCCATGTCATATATAAAAGGTAACAGGAAAGTATAAATCATAATCCCAATGATTTGGGATTATGAGAAGTGAGAAGCGCAGAGGAAAGCAGGAAGGGATCAAGTTTTCAGCTTTACTGACTGGAATTAGTCTTGTTTTCCTTTATCTCTAGTTGCCCTAGAATACTCTCATTGCTGGAAAGCACTGTAAGATCTTTAAGTGATCAAGGCTCTAGAGTGGCTGTTCAAGGGGACCTCAGCAAATGCCAACTGGCAATTCTGTTCTCCCCATACATGCACATTAAATTGAATAGCTATATTACCACATATCTGAAAAAGTCGAGAATGTCTTGGCATCAGGGAACCTCAAACACCACAGAGCAGATGTTTACAAGATTTTTTTATGCAGGAGATTTCAGAAAATTTAAAGAATTCTCACCATACTCTTTTAGTCAGTATTAAACACAAATAAACACATAGAACTGAGATATATTCTTAGAGATCATACATTCTCTCGTTATTATTTTCTCAGGTTCTGTCACTAATGAAAGGCATAAATGTCACAAATAAATCCTGCATGATAATTTGTTTAGACAATTGTTAGTGAATATTTAGTATCTATTATTCTAATAATATAATTAATTTCCATAGAGTGAAAAGCTGCAGTGATGACTAATGAAACTGTAGGCACTTACACTGTCTTTGTTAGCAGTGTCCAAATGTGGTCCTAGTTGCATTTATTTAGGACTGTTTATCCTCCCTGTGGATTTAGTCCCACTGTCCTGCACCAGCCAGTGCACAGCAGAGCTGTGTCACTGCAGTCACCCCACACTTCAACACACTGGGGCGTGAAAGCTGCCAGATCCCCTTTGCACCTCACTGCTCCAGACCTTACTGGCCCACACACCTTCTTCCTGCTGCACATCCGCTGATAACGCCCACATG
Source organism: Monarcha castaneiventris obscurior (assembly GCA_026261815.1). Taxonomy (NCBI): domain Eukaryota; kingdom Metazoa; phylum Chordata; class Aves; order Passeriformes; family Monarchidae; genus Monarcha; species Monarcha castaneiventris. Next base: position 16,373,697 of record JAMPIT010000894.1, read on the forward strand.
CCTCTGATGCCTTTGCCCATTAGTCACAGAAGTGTCTCACTTGAGAGCTCTGCTTCGAGGCCGCCCATGCTCTGCAAGACACCCTCATAGGAGATTAGTACATTGGACTACTAAGTTTGACTTCAGCATCGATGTCACCTTGCAGCAGAGGATTCCATCACTTTCTTCAACAAGCTATGAAAAAAGAACAGTTTTTCTTGTTTTGATCATCCCACCTGCTTGCTGGACTTCTTGCTCCTCAGTTCTCATATTGGAGGGGACATTAAACAACCAACCCTTGCTGACTTTCTTCATGCCTTTCAAGATGTTAGAGATGCCTGCCAAATCCTGTCTCGGGTGTGAGCCCAAATCCTATCTCTGGTGTCAGCCAGAAGGGAGGTAATAGATATGGAAAAGGAGGAGACTAGGCTGGGAATGTAGAACCAAAGGAATTTCTATATTGCTGTTGAGGCAAACCCATTCCCTAACAATTTTGGTTGTTTTTTCTAGGTAACAATTAGAGCAAAACCTCCAGTTTTGCATTTGGTCTACTTAGCTTTGTTTTTAGCTAGGGAGGGGATGCAAAGTAAGGACAGTGCACATTTCCCTCTCTAAATGCTTGGCCTCTGTTACTACAGAGCTCCTCCACAGAGCCTGGTATCAGGTTCTCACCTCTGCTTTGTTGGCTTCGTATGCAAAATGGAAGACACTAGAGCCAACTATAATTAGTAAAGTAATCTCTTGAGTAGTTGGATGTGTTCCCAATCTGTTTATATTACTTAGTTGCAACTTGCACCACAATCATTCCTGTTCTGTGCAAGTCTTGAATTATTTGCATCTCTAAGGCCATCGTCACAAACACTGAAGTGTCTCGTATCTTTTAAAATTGAAAAAAACTAAGTTATATTGAATTGCTGTCAGAACAATGGCTGGTTCTAAATTACTTCCTTAAAAAAACTCATCTTCCTCCTTTTTTTCAGGACATTTTTTCAGGTTTCTGACATATTTTTATATTTATTACAAGTTATTACATACAGAAGTATTGTCACTTTCACTAGCTTTTGTCCAGGAACCTGATCCTAAATTTACACAGGTCTAGTCCAGTCATCCCAGATGGCTGCTCCAATTGAAGTACCAACCTGCTGAGACTCTGTGTGTGTGTGTATGGATGAGTGTCCACCACCATGTGCTGCTGTCTTGTTCTGGTTCTGACAATGTCCCTTCTCCACCCCTTTTGGCCTTTCTTCCTTTTCACTCTAAATCCGCCTATGTGCCTAAGGTAACAAAGAATTTATTTTAATGAGAGTATTCCAGCAGATAGTAATTTTTATGTGATTAGGTGGAGATATAATAGAAAAATAGAGGTAATTTTTACCCTTATGGGTTTCTGATGAACTTTCAAATCTTCCTAGAAAAAGGGTTATGACATGGATCTCATACTCCTGACTCTCTATCCATCACTTTCTCAAAAGACCATCAAATGTGTGGGTCTAAGAGAAGCCTGTTGTCGTCTGAGCTATGGATAAAGTATTGGAAACCTTATTTAAAAAAACACATGGGAGCAAAAATTAGTAATAGGAAGTCTGTCATAGAAAAAGGGAAAAAAAAGGACTCAATAGCTCTTACTAAAAACTTTACAAACACAGTCCATGGGTAAAATAATACATGTAAAAATAGAAATATGTATTGCACAAGGACAGCTAGCACAATTCAGATGTCTTGGAGTTCCCCTCTCAGAAGGAGGGGAATTTCCACTGCCGGATGAATGAATGACCCAGGCATGTTCTCTGCATCAGCAGTGCTTTGAAATTCTTCAGTCTTTTGATAATGAGGCCTACATATTTAGATAAAATGTAGCATTTCCAGAGAGGCATGCAGGAATTCAAAACAAATACAGACTTTGCATGACTGTGCAGTTGCAGAGAACTCTTAAAAGGAAGCTCTGCTTGGAAGATAAGGGTCTTTTCAGTACTCTGAAAATTAAGATGACAATAGGAGTTGAAAGAAAAGAGATTACATTTCTGTTGAGTGGATTCATATGCACATTGTGTAGGAGGAAGAGTCACAGGATCTTAACTGCTGACCTTCACAGGTTCATGTTTGTGCTTCAGGTACAAGAACAGGGCTACTGCTTCTCAGGGATCTTTGGCAGGATGTGAAAGCTGAGTGGCAGCATCTGTGACATGATTCAGAGGGTATGGCTGCAAAAGAGTGCATGCTGCAGGAATCTGAGATTTTGGAGTGCAACAAACGGTTCTGCAAAAAAATAAAGCTCTTCAGAGCAGTCCTTTCTGATCCTTTTCAATTTCTTAAAATGTGTTAACTGTGAGGACACCAGAGTTACAGAATGTGGCATTAAAGCTACTTTTATTCCTGATGTTACATTCTTTCACAGTGTACTAGTTTACAATACACCCAAAAGGTATATTATAGAATCTTACGGACACAGAGCAGTATCAGAAGTTTGTGTTGGGTTGCTTGTTTACTATGCAGCCTTGCTTCTTTCAGAGCTGCCTTACTATTTATTCCCATAGATGTGACCCTGTTTTTGGCTGTATCTGAAGGGCCCCATTTAAGAGGTGTAGGTCAGAGCACAACCAGGCCACACCCTGGCTGCCTAAACTGCTCATCCATCAGGTCTTGAACAAACACTGTTTACAGCTCAAAATTTTAAGTGAAAGTGTCACTGCTTGCCTTAAAAATGCAGTGCTTACTGGGAAGCACTTACGAGCTCATAGACATTTGTAAAGCTGGAATAAGCCAGAAGCAGCTGCCAGTAACCTTCCCAGCTGTCCCAGGCTAAGCCATTCCTTCTACATCAGCACCTTCAGTAAGTGAACCAGTCTGTTTCTGACCCTTATGTCCTCATCCATTTCTTGCCATTATTCCAGGCTCTCTGAGTCATACACAGCTTTATGCACAGAGCTTTTACATTGACTTTCTAAACATTACAAGAAATCCTAAATAGCATCAGTCCTACTCTTGATTTCTCACAATCATGTAGGATCATCTACACGGATCAATAATTCCTTTTGAGCTATGCCAGTCACCTCAAATATGACCCATGCAATGTGAGCTTTCTTCACAGAATACGATGTTGACTTTCCAGAGAAATACCTGACAACTATTCATGTATATTATATCTGCACCATTACCCTTATGGGCAACTTTGTAATTTAACAATGTATTCAACATTTTTCTCCCTAAAGCCACATGAGCTGCTACTGCTATATGCCCATCTTGTAATTCTTTATTGCATTCTGTGTGAGCACTTATAGTCTGTGACTGATGTCAGATAAATCAGTCTAGTATTATCTGGATTCTCACTTGTCCAGTTTGAAGGTTTATAGTCAGTCTTCATGTCTTGCAGAATTTCTGCAATAATTTAAGCTTTATTAAAAGTTAGTAAGGTTTCATGCTTCCTGAGATCACACATGCAAGCCTCTTTAGGACTCTCAAATTCAAGTTCTTTAGGACATGCATAGCTAAATATGTCTCTCTCTAAGAAAAGTTGTTTAATATCCTTCTCAGTAATGACCAGGAAAGCATTTAGTCATCATCATATGATACAAATACATCACACATTCTTTCAAGCATAGAACAAATTTATTTATTAAACAATTCTAATTTTTTTTTATATCAATATCAACACTTTTAAAAATATTGATAGAATAGCCCTATAACAGTGTTAAGATTTAGGAAATATGAGCTGTTCCTAAAACTACCAACCATGCATAACTCTTGACATTCTTATCCATTTTTTCTGTGCTTCATAACTTGTAATGATTGCTAGGTTTGTTTTTTGTCTACTGTACATATTTATTTCAAACTGCTGTGTTTGCTTCCCCACTAAACTAGAAACATATTTTTTCTGAATCACCTCTCTTTCTTGATCTTGAATATTCTGACTCCTTTACAGACATCATCTTCTTTATAGACCCCCCCTATTATGATAATTTTTCTATGTAATTTTTTACTTCTCACTCAGTCATTAATTTTCCACAGCTTTTTGGGCACAAGTCAGAACACATGCCTTGGGAACAAGAAGACATAGTGAGTGTCCGTGTGTGTGCAGTATGGATTGTAACCTTGTTTGCACATATTGAGTATAGCCATAACTATATACTCAAGCAAGCACAGACTTTCATTCTAGCAATAATCTTCACCATAATAAATTCTGAAGTTTTTAGTTTCCCTAATGTAATTTTTTTTGTCAGAAAATAGTTAGCTAGGAGTTTCAGGAGCTCTAATAATACCTTTGTACATAGGACCAAAGTTATATATGTGACCTGAAGTTCTTCATAATAACAATGCAATTTTCTTTCCCAAAATTATTTTTAGACACTGAAAGAAAAAGTTATCTTGTTCTTTAGTCTTGTGCAAGAAAGTAGCTCTCTATGGTAAACCCAGTTTAGGCTTATTCCTATTACACTGATCCATGTGTAGTTACTTTCCTAGGAATATGAAAGTTTAAAACTGTATTTGGTACTCCATCTCATCATTTATTACTCAATTCCTGGTGGGCCAAAGTTTCTGTCAGGGCTAGGTCCTTTATTATTTACAGTAACTAAAGGGGCCTAAACTTTTTAACTCAGTTAATAGCAGCCTCTCATGATGCCTGAAGTTATTTCCTTCTGGACACAAACTGTCAAACTGCTAGAAATGGAGAGAAAGAATTCAGGTGTGACATGACAGACTTGCTTTCCAACTCATTACTCCAAGAAAGAAAGAAAGAAAGAATGTTTCTTTCTTTCACAGCTACTTTCCAGCATGGGAAGTTGCTCTCAATGCCCAACCTTTTTTTCTGGAATACCAGGGGTAGAAATGACTGAAAAAATAAAACTGCTTGCCAAATATAATGAGAATTGGGTTAAAACCTGACAAGTGAGCACTATTGTTGGACTGAGCATTGTTCAGACTGGTATCAAAATAAAACAAGGCCCATTAAAAGAAGCTGAGCTGAACATTTTCATAAAGCAAACTATGCAAACTGAAATCTAAGTTCTTGTTTTCAATTAAAAAAAATCAAAACTGCAGTGAGCAGTGTGGTCTCCACTTAATCTGATGGCCACAAGAGGGTACAATTTGTAAATGGTACACGAATATAACAGCGTTTTCTCTAAGTGACATCAATATTTTCTGAAGTCACAAAAATCCATCTCCAGACTGGTCTGAGAGAAGTTTTAGCGCAGCACCTGCTCAGGAGCATCCCCTCAAGAGTTTCCCAGGGCACCAAAGGAAGGTGAGGAGCATCTTTCTGTGCACATGCTGTGTAGTGGTTCCCCTTCAGCCGGGCCCACAATCCACAGTTCTCAGACATCAGAATCTCTTCAAACCTGTCGCTGCTTTAGCCAAGCTGAGAACCGTGCTGAGAACAACGTGCACAAGATACAATCGGCTACGTCACAGACACCCAAACACTCTTGAAGGCTCTTGTATTCTTAACCAGCTCTTGGGCATCTGAGCAAAGGTCAAATGACTTTAACTGGGCCCATCAGGAATTACAGAATATTCTGATTTGGAAGGGACCCATCAGGATCATCGAATCCAACTCTTGGCCCTGCACAGGACACCCCAAGAGTCACAACATGTGCCTGAGAGCATTGTCCAAACACCTCTTGAACTCTACCTGGCTGGTGCTGTGACCCTGCGGATCTTGTTCAGGAAGCTGGCTATCAATCCTGGAACCAAACACTGTCTTTCTCACAGAGCAAACAAAATAGAAGATGGACAAAGGAAAACAGGGCTTGACTAGAGGCTTCCTTGTGACACATAATTAATTTTGAGGTGAAAGCTGCGAATCTGTGGTTTTGTCTCAAACCACCCGCAATATAACTCACTTCGATAAACAAGTATCAGTACTTGTTCGAAAGCATAAGATAACAGAGTATATATTGCAGTGTGCTCCCATGTACACTGTGTATCTAGAATGTACTGTGAAATGGACTCTCTTATGTGGTGGTGCTGGTGGCGTCCCAAATGCACCAGTGTTTTCATATATTTTAGGGAAATCTGTCAAACATATGCTCAGATGTTGGCAGCAGTGGCAAAAGCAGAGCCCCGACAGCTTCTATTTATTATTAGAATTGTTTGATCCCATCTACGACTGCTGAGATCCAACAGACATTCAACCAAAAGCTGTTTAACTTTGGGATCACTCGGCAAGGTGTGAGAGGAGGAAAAAAAAAAAAGAGAGAAAGAAAGAAAACGGCAGGGCCGGGGGCCGGCGGCGCCTCCCCCAGGCCCGCGGTAACGGCGCGGCCGCAGCCACACGCGCGTTCCCCGCGCGGGGCCGCTGGCTCTTTAAATGCCGGCGGGCGGCCCGTGCCGCCGCTGGCTGGGAGACCCCGCGCCTCCAGTGAGAGGTGAAACCAAGATGGCGGCCGCGCAGTGACTGAGGCGGAGCCGGGGCCGGAGGGAGCCGGGCCGCACCAGCCGCTGCCGCTCGCCCCCTCCCTCCGCAGGGCATAGCGTTTCTCTGCCGGCTGGGCCGCCGAGCGCCTGGAAGCGCAGCCACGTCGCAGGGCGCGCTGAGGAGTCGGGACTGAGCCGCCGCAGCACCGGGAGGAGGAGGAGGAGGAGGAGGAGGAAGAAGAACATGGCGGCGGAGTTAGGCTGGGAGTGAAGCCGCCGCCTGCGACCGGAGCCCATGGGGAAGACGGGGCGCTGAGCTCGGCTGGCCATTCACCCCGTCCCGGGACGGGCAGTGTCCGCAGGCCGCGGGCAGCCCCGGCGGGAAGGAGGGCGGCTCCGTGGAGCCCCGCGCTGACGGACGGCGAGCGAGGGGCTTCGGGCCTGGGCAGCTGCTGCACAATAGAGCCGGGCTACAGGCCGGGGCGAGCGGCCCCTCTCCCGCCTGCCTCCCTTCCTCTGCTTCACTCCGGCCTTACCAGCCTCCCCCTTGTTTTCCTCGGTAGGGCTCCGGCTTCCAGGAACGCCTGCTCCTGTCACGCTGGGCCGGCTGCTGTCCGCCGCGGCTTTCACTACCGTGGATCCCCTTCTCCTCCCGGATCCCTTCTTCACCGCCTCTCCTGCCTGCCCTTCGCCCTGCAAAGAGCCTCTTTCCTCTCTGCGGCTCTCCCTGCTTAGGCTTACTCGCCTTTTGTGCAGCGTCTGACTGTACCTGAAGGAGCAGCTTCGCTTTTCACATCTTCACCTCGTTTCCCCCTCTTCCCCAATCCTCTGTTACCCTCGATAATGAGGATCCCGTTGGGGCACTGAAGAGGAGTACGAAGAGTTTGCTTGGCGTGCCCGTGTGGGGCTGCTCCCTTCTTTCCCGCTCCCCTCCCCTGAGGGGGGCCTGGCCCCCGACCAGCCTTGTGCTCCTCCAGCGATTGCAAGCCAGAGTGGTGGCTGCGGTGTGGCAGGCGGCAGGATGACAGACACCCGGCGGAGGGTGAAGGTGTACACGCTAAATGAGGACCGCCAGTGGGATGATCGAGGCACAGGGCATGTGTCCTCTTGCTATGTGGAGAGGCTCAAGGGCATGTCCCTGCTAGTCAGGGCAGAGAGTGATGGTAAGTGTGTACGGCTGAAGGTACAGTCTTTCCTTTGCCTACCCAGAAGAGGAACTGGGTGTAGCTTTGTGTCTGTTGCCTTAATGTTTTGCTGCATAATTCAAATGGTATTCCTAAAAGCGAGTAGTCACTAACCAGGTTTCATTCTTGCTAGGCCAAGTGAAAAATAGAGGATTGCCATCAAGTGCAAGCACAGTAGGCACTTGGTTCATGCTGAATACAGAGTGTTGCATGCAAAATGCGTTCAGGTCTGGTTGTAAATCTTGCATGGGTTTGGATATCTAGTGGTCTAGTTTCAGAACTGATCACTGGATGTTTCTGGAAGCGATCCCCTCGTGAAAGTTGTCGTTCAAAACTTAGGTCTTGGTTTTTAGTATTTGTTTTTAGGAAGTCGTTGGATGGCTAACGCCCTGCTTTCCACCTGCCCTTTTCTTTGGTAGCTTTTAGAATTATGTAAGGCATTACAACAGCTATCAACAGTTTTCAGATATAATTATGGTAGTAAAGACAATACAATGGACAGAACAGCATTTTCCAAGATGCTTTTTTTTTATTTTAATGGAATGAGATTTCTCAGTCCTTCAGCAGTTCTAGGTCTTCCTGAAAATAAATTTAAAATGATGGATTATTCTTTCACGTTTTTTGGCAATGTATGTCAGTAGTATAAGTTGAGTAGTAATATCTAGCCCTGTAGCTACATGTTTGGGCTAGTCTTGACTATTGGTTAAGTGAGTTCATGACTGCTCTGATCAGAGATTTTAAAATGTGTACTTTACAACATCAAGCTTGTACCATTTTGCCGTTAAAGTCTGTCTGTGCATGACTTACTACTTCATTAGATGTACAGCTACTGTATTTAGTGATTTGTAGATCTAGTTGTAGCTTGTGACTGTCAACAGACCTTGTAATTTTATTTATTAAGCTTTTTTATTGTAGGAAGTAGGATGAAAAGCAACTTGAGAATCATTAATCCTTACTTTTTGAGAAAGTTCTGACAAACTGTACAATATGTAATCTCCATAACAAAGTTCATAAACTGATATGGAGGAGTCAGTCATCTAAATAGGATTTTGGTAATTGAGCTTCTGATAAACCCTCAGAGAGATCTTGTAGTTTCTTGATAATACTTTAAAAGGTTAAACAGATATCTGATTTTTATTTATTTTATAGTGAGGAAGATGCATTTAAACCTTGATGAGCTTCATAGTGCAAGAGAAAACATTCAAAATGGAAATAGATTTCGTTTAATTTCAACATGAGAAGGGAATTAAAAGAGCTATCACTAAATTTTTAGGATAATTTTTACAGTATGTTTTGTTGTAGATACCGTCCTGGTTGCCTACATGGCTGTTGGGGTTGTATTTAAAAACTGTCATGCCTCCTATACATTAAAAGTTTTCTGATTTTTTTTTTTTAGTTTGTTTTAGAAAAGAAATAAAAAGAACTGCAGTTCCTAACCTGCTTATGAAGAAACAGCTCCTTCAAACTAAAATCCATTTATTAACTTACAGTGGGATATGTGTGCTTCAGATTGATTAGAACCTGAGTTGGACTTTTCTTGCCAGCTCACCTGTAAATGAACATCTGTAACAAGGAAGATACAAATTGGTATAAAAACTAAAATTAAGTCATTGCTTTGTATTGAATAGCTATGATACTGTAATCAAAGCAGAGCTGTCTCAAACTTACTAATTGCACCTAATACACTGATATTTATTTGGGGGGATACACACTTTGGACCTCTCTCAAACTGCATCCTTTGAAGTATTGAATAATTTACAGAATTAAAGTTCTTAATATAGTAGGTAGTATCGTTCCTGGGTAAATGTGCACTCTATTAATAGCTAGTTTTTCTAACTTGCTTTTGTAAACACCTCATAAAACTTGATTTATATTTTGTTTACTCACAGTGTCTGTTGTTTGTGGGCTAATTTTGAAGGCAAATAGTCAGTTTTACATGTGAGCAAATTATTTGGAAAAAGGTAATGCCATACCTGGGTTTTATATGCTGTGCAATTTGTGCTTCCTTGCATGCTTTCTTAACTAAATGAAGTAGTTGACTGTGATTTTTGACTTTATCCCAGTTATCAAGGACATACAAGTAGTAGGAATGGATCTGTACACTATTTGCCTCCCATGTTCCCCCTGCATTCTTGTGTTGTCTTTCTTTGTCAGCTCCTCCTCTTTCCACAATGAAACTTCTTCCTTCCTGCATTTCTAAACCAGCTTTTCCTAGCCTTTGAGCTGAGATTCATCTTGTGCACACTGGCATATTCTTACTGACTTAGTCCAGGAAGCCGACAGAAAACCTCGGGATCTGCCTGAAGGCGCAGGCTCCGTTTCCTGAGTAGAGGAGGTCGTGGTGTGTGTGGGAAATTCCCACTCCTGTTCAAGGGCCAGTTGGGCTCTGCGCAGATCAACAGCAGAGTTACCAGTGGTTTCTTTGGCTGACCACGTGGGCTAGCGCATAGTTCAGTCTTTGGATTTTGCAGCTGTGGCTTGGTGTAGTCGGCTGCTTTACAAGTGGTTGAGATTTTATAGCACACTCAGGGTGTTCAGATAAGGGAAACAGAATCAGTATGCCTTGTCCAAGGTAAGTTGTCATTTGGAATTGGAGGAATAAGAACTCAATAGAAGGGATTTTTATCTGTAGGAGTGTTTTTTTAACTTGTACTGGTGTTTAATACCATCTTAAAATAGGGCAGATAAGTGATTTGTGTTGCCAGCTGAATGTCTTATGTTCCCAGGCACTGAACTGTTAAGAGTCATTGCAGAGAATTTGGAGTAATCAATTTTAGAACAGAAATACCATAAACTGCGTTCATATCAGGTATATTATGCTTTGAAGCATGAAGTAATAATTTTTTTATACTTTAATAGCTATTCACTTTTTATTTAAAACCCTGAAAAGTTTTGCTGTGTGATTCCTAGTTGCAGTGTATTCTACTTGAATTGCAGCAGAGCAATAGTGAAATCTTCTTACAAATTATCACCTACCATGTGAGTTTCTGTGTGTAATCAGAAGCCTTTAATTTCTTACCCATTTCTGACATGGTATTTTAGGCTGCTATGGCCTGCCTTATTCTTAAAATGTCTGTGCTTCTTGGGGTTTACTGCGTGGTTTCAGATCACCTTCTTTTTGTTCAGAGCCCAGATGACTGAAGTGACCTCTAAAGCTAATGTTTCTATTTGAGTAATTTGTGTTAATTTGGAGGCTTAAACCTTTAATTAAAACATACTGGTCTTGTATCTAAACTTTTCAACAAGCCAAAGTTAACCCCTCCATTGCAGGCCATATTGGCGAGCTGTCTTTTAGGAACTCTTAAAATTTTCATTCAGAAGTTGTAGTTTGCTGCTTCTGAAGTCTGTATGTTAATAACTTATGGCACAGGGCAAGCACCCATCCTTGCTGTTTCTGTAGTGCAGGTATCAGTAAACCTGTACATCTCGCAGAAGGCTTAGACAAAATTCAGCTTAAGTTTGTTTTACCTTGTTCAAACTCAAGGGATTGATTTTATTGGCTTGTTTTTAGGAAAGCAACACATTATTTATCTTAGATCAAAATGAAAAAAAGCATGGGGGAGGATGAATTGGGGGCGTTTTGTTTCTTTTCTCCTGGTTCTCCCCTTTCCTTAATATTTGGGTTTGACCCTCCAAAAGTGTCTTATACTCAGGAATAGTTTCTTGCAATTGTAGAACATTTTCTTTAGCCTTGGTTTGAGCCGTTTCTTGAGTTTCTGAGGATTGGTTTCTGTGATTAGGTTGCAGCAGGACTGATTGCAGAACTTAAACCTCTGTGTGCGTCTTGCAAGAAACAGCTCTTGAATTGAAACTTCCATTTAAATGTAAACATGTTTATACTGTTGAGGGGTAATCAGCAGCAGTATTTTTTTTCTGCTTTTGAGCAAGACTCCATGTAACAGTTTGGTGGGAGAGGAGCAATGTTCCAGATTAACTGGTCTCTTCCATATGCATATTTGTAAACAAATCTGCAAATTTGATGTTTAAGACTGTTCGATTGGGATATTTGATGTCTCTAAATATAATTGAAAATAGCATCGAATATCTGTATGTAATCTCTTTTGAGCAAGTCTTTCCCTATACACACATTTCTTCTACAGCACAGAATGGTTTTCTACTAACAAAACCCCCAGCTGTGCTGTATTGCATTACAGTGGAAGGTAACAGAATTCTGCAAATCAGTTTTCTTTTTTATTGGTGGTTTCAGATGTAATTTTTAGCACCAGCGTTTTGCAGTTACCTTTACAAATTCATTCAAGGCTGTAATTTTAAAAATAACTAGATCTGCATAATTTTGGAGCACTTACTAAAAACACAGCTTATATTAAGGTGAGTTTTCAGGTCTTACCTAACTTTGAATAGAGTCATTGGGTCAGTGAAGATGAAATTTTGTTGGTGTATTTTTATGAAGTAGACTGGATAGTCTTAACATTTTCTAGGACAGTACCAATGGAAAAATACCTACATAGAAAGTAAAGCTTATGACAAAAGCACCTCAAACAAGTGATAATGACTTTGAATGGAAAAGGCATTTATTTGTGGTGTGTTATATTTCTGGAACCTTTTCCTAAAGAATATATCTGTGTTTCAGACATCTGTTACTGCTGCCGAGTTTCCACATGCAATTAACAAAGACTGAACATTGCCTCCTACCAGGAGGGGACTTGATCCTGTAAAACTTAGTGTATGAAATAAACTCACTGAACTAACTAGTAGAACAGTCACTGATTTTTGACTTGTTGAACCCTTTTTGGGGAAATTATTGCACAAATAGAGCATTGTATTCTCCAGAAGGTTGGATTTGGGGCAGTTATTAGTCATAGAGCACAATTTACCCTCCAGTATGTTTCTGTCTTCAGATCAATATTTTTCTAGTTACGAATCATGTAGTAGTGAGAAGCAATTCAAGCCTTGTAAAGCTTGGTTTGTCTTTCCTGCAAGCATCATGTTTAGTAGAGAAGAAGTAATGCTCTTTTTTGATAAGTCTAGTAAAGAAGTGATTCTCTAGTGTCTGCTTCTAGCTTGGAAGATGAAGTATCTGCATTCAATTGTTTCAATTTTTTGGAATAGTATTTTGTCAAACATGGCATTCAAGTTATGTATGATATTCTTCTAATGTTGGGATTTACATGTCTGTAGGTCTGTGTTCAGCCATTGAAATATGTTGAAATTATCAATTACTTTGGATTGTTAGGAGATTCTAATTCATACTTGCTGGTTTTAAATATTTCTGGACAGTAAAGACTTTCTAGAAGTTAGTCAGCCAATTTAATAGCACAAATAATATTCTAAATCTTCACGTAGTAGAAGCTGAGATTTTGAAAGCACGACTGACTCTGTGTAGCTGATGATTGTAATGGAAAAGGAAATGCTGGTTTTAGATGTTCATTAGGCAAACCCAAAATTCAAAGCTCGAGACTATGGCCAAAGTATGAGCAATATGTTGGAGTCGTCAGTAAACCTCATCTTAGATGTTTTCCTTCTCTGTCCTGCTCTATGGTTTGTGATTATTTTTTTCTTTAGTTATGTGGTTACACTTAAGCAAATAAGCTGCTTTGGTAAAAGAACTTGTGCAAGTTAGAAAACTGGAAAAACTCAAAAAAACCTGAATAGTGTATTTGGGCTTGAGGCAAGAGAGCTTTTTCTTTGTGTCTTGTTTTCCCTTGAGGGATATTTATTTCAGTTTTGTTGTTGAATTGTATCTGAGTTTGTAAACAACTTTTACCCCAAGAGCAGTTGAGACAGAGTGATAGCTTCTCAAGCCAACTTCATTAGTGGAGGCTGCCTCCTGTAGAACAACAGACTTAAAAATTAGGAACAAGCGGCCTTCGCAGGTACAGTAATTTAAAAAAATTACTTAATTGTGTCTGATGATCACATACATAGTAAGCTAATGGATATAAAAACCATTGGTAAAGCTTCTAAATTCATGAAGTAGTAACCTTTCTTATGAGACAAGAGAATATTTTGATATTTATGTAATTCTTTAATGATACACCACTCTTACGGCAAGTGAAGTTTTGTGATCTTCTTCTTCAGTTTCTTCCCTCACGTCCCCCAGCCTAACATCTTCGTCAGTGTCAGAGGGATTGAGTGTGCTCTGAGCAGTTTTGCAGATGACACCAAGCTGCAGTGGTGTGGTTAACATGCCCAAAGGATAGGATACCATCCACATGCACCTGCACGAGCTCAGCAAGTGGGCCCTTGTGAGCCTCATGAGGTGCAAGTGCTGCACCTGGATCGTGGCAGCTCCTGGTATCAGTCCAGGCTAGGGGATGAACAAATGGAGAGCAGCCCATATTCTAGTAGTGTGTTTGCCTTAGAACTATAGTGATGAAACTGAGAAGTTAACACTTCTCTTGAAGAAAGTTTGGACTTTCCTTAAAGAATAAATTTAAACAGGTAAGTGAATGGAGCATGCCACTTTAAAGGGATGCTTGCAGCCTTATGTTTTAGTTATGATTGACAATGCAAGTTAATTTATCAGTATTTCTTCATGTAAGCTGCGTGAAGCTCTGCAGATACGTAAATTTAAGTCCCGCTCTAGCATTAGTGCAGCTGAGTAGCAAGGTGGATGAGGGAAGTGATTGGTCCAAGAATAAAATCAGTTTTAAGGGTTGTTTTTGCATAGATCAACCCTTCAGATCGTTTATATGTGACAAAATAATGCTAACATGGAAAAAGAAGGAAAGAAGACACAGACATGAGAATGGAATTGCTCTTCTGTGTCTTACATCAGTAAAACCTGCTGTGAAACCATGGTTCCTGAGTTTATTGTGTGAAGTTTTTTGGTGTTAGCAGTCACAGTGGTTGCTGCTCTAAGCATTAGTTTCTAGATATGCTTCCCAGGAAAGTAAATGTTTTAGCTAACCTTTAAGAACAAATACCACGTGATTACAAATTTCACACAAAACAACCATAGGTAGTGTCTGGAGTGCAGTTGTGATGCTTTTGGTGTGCTGACCTGCAGACTTTATAATCTCTAAAAATTTTTCTGTGGAAAAGTCATTACTCTGAATAAGAAGGTTTAAAATTCAGTCCTCAGAGCACTCTTAATTATTCTGTACCATGTGAATAATATCTCTGAGGGACAAATGAAATATAAAGCTCAAGGATACGGGTTAAGAGACTTACTGTTGCTTGAGGAAAGAGTGATCAGAAAATTCATGTGGAGATTAAAATTTTAGTACACATATAAATAAGTGGAACTTTTTTTTTCTAGGCTCTCTTCTTTTGGAGTCCAAAATTAACCCGAACACAGCGTACCAGAAGCAACAGGTAAACATACTTTTCTTTTCCTCATGTTTAAAGGCAGGTTCTTTAACAATATTCAACCAACAGTGTAGCAAATAGTATTTTTTTTGCCTCTATTGCAAATTATATTTTATGTTCTTGTGCCAAAGACAGGCGAAGTAGTGTGCACCATTTTTGTGCATTACATGATCATGTGTTATTTCTCTGCATTTTTAGTGAAGTTATACAGCTAAATTGCACTGTTTTGTACCAGAAGTTGCTTTGGAAGAGACAGGCAAAACATAGTTGCGAAAATCACAAAGTAGCTGAGATTCCTGAGGGTTATAGTATCTGAAACTTAGTATCGTCTGGCTTTTTTCTTCTTTATGTTTCAGATGCTATAACTTTAAATGTATTTTTATTCAAGGTAAGACTAGAAGGCTTTAAAGATGTTTACATATTAACCTTTGTCTTTCACTTGGAAGGTGGGTATGGGTTACTACTGCTCCAAAGCATTCTGTATGCATAAAAGCAGCTTCTCACCTTTAGTTTGCATCTTGCTTCAATTATTTGAGCCATACATGGTGAGCCCCTAAAGAAAGCTCATGAGATAGGTGAGAAGTGAACTGTGTAGGTTTTGTACTTTATTTGCTGTTCTTGTTTCGTGGATGCTGAGAATTGCCCTTAGAGGTTTAAAAATGCTGAACCAGATTGTATTTTGTTGCCTGTTTGGTCAGCTCAGACTTGTTAAAGTCTTGTCAGGTACAGTTAATGTATTAAAACACTCTTCAGTCTTTTAGCTTTAATAGTTTATTACAGGCATGGGCATACTGTTGTTTTGTTCACAGGCAGTCCCAGTAGTTGTGTAACTGCAGCTGTTTGTAGGATTGTATTTTGAACTGAATGGGGAGAACCCAATATGGGTTAAAAATACCCTTCCTTGAAAAATTTAACCCAAATCTCTCTTGATAGAATTCATAATGCACCATATAAGCAGCCCATACTGAACAACTGATAAGGCCAGTGTGGATCTGGAGAATCAATTCCAGGGAATAAGAAAGGACTAGACCAGCAAAAATGCTAAGCAAACTTAAGTTTTAGCTGTAATCCTGACTATCTTGAGGTCATAGTTCTATGATACAGTAACTTGAGCTTTAAAATTCCTGAAGTGACACTGAGTATTTCACAGCTCTATGGCATAAAGTGCTGATCTGGTGTAAACTTGCTTTGCTGGGTTAAATCTGTTCAAAGAGCATTGAGAGGTGAGTTTTGTATCAATAGGCTGTATGCCAGATCAGACATGAAACCTACTTCAAGTAGGCATAAAATTGCAAGATTGGTGCAAACCACCACACATGCCTGTCAGTGTAACAGCATACACATATTGTAATCTAGTGCTGCATAAATCATACTGGTCTTTGTGAAAATATGGTTAGAGAAATAAAAATATTAAACATGAACCTGTCCCACTAGAACAGCACTGTACATTCTCTGTTCTGGAGAAGTGCTGTTTTTAAAGCTTTCAAATGCTGCATAGACAGAAATTTGTATTTGCGGGTGGATTGCTAATATTATTTAAGCAAACCAGTTTCTCATACAGACTGAATATGGGGCTCCGCTCCAAGCCTTAGAAATACCAAATGTTTCTTGGTGTGTGTATTAAATCTGCTTTGTAGCCTGTTTTCTTTCATGTGAGGCCCACTTATCCTTTCCCTTAGTAAAAGGCAAGTTCAGAGTTTAAACCTGATTCCATATGAGCTAAGCTTGGAGCTTAGCAGCTGAAAGAAAGAGTAGGTTTTGTTTCCAGCTCTGCTCCTAGAACTCTGAACAGCCTAAACTTACTAAACCACAAGAAAATCAACTTGGTGCTTTAAATCCCTCTTCAAAAACTGGTAACTCTCGATGTTGGCAGAAATTTCAAGCCACCTTACACAAGATCCATTTGTGGAACTGAGATGGAAGAGTGAGTGAGATCTTTATTTTTGGCTGCAGAAGGCCACTTAGGTCACCTCACCACTAGTGAAACTGCAGCCTGAGATAGACTTGCTTTTGAGGTTGCCTGCTGTTGTTAGTTGCACTTACAAAATTTCAAGAAAAATCTCCCAGAAATCTAAGACTTAAAACTTCGAAGTGGGTGTGTAGTGTTATGATCTTACCAGGCTTTTATCTCAGAATTTTGTTGTGAGGGTGAACCTCCATTCTATTTTAAAGGGTACATAGCAGCACATCTGTTTCTACTGTGGCACAGCATGTAGCTTGTGGGCACTTCGAATATCTAATGGAATAAATGGATGAGTTCTGACCTTTATCTAAGCTGACATGAGGCTTATAAGAAGAAAGAATCTTTTATTGGACCAACTGAAAAAATTTGTGGTTGGAAGCAAGGAGAAATAATGTGTACTAAGTTCTTGGGGAAACTTGCTATGCCAGTTGCTTTGGATCCTTCAACAAAAGCCTGTAGACACATTTGTGATAAACAGTGAAGTCCTTCCACTGGTGACAAAACCTTTTACCTGTGCTGCTCTGTTAGTGCCATTGTGAAACAGATGGTCTTGTTTATTGTTGATGCCACAAATTATGAAATCTCATGGTATACATATGTGTGTTTTAATAACTGCATAGCTTAGATAATTATTTATCAAAATACCAGCATGAAGACCTGAGGACAAGTTTGCCTTGCTGCCTTTGTTGCCTTGGTGTGTAAAACATTCATGGAAACTAAAAGAAAAGCAACCGACCCACCAAAAAAACCCCAACAAAAACTATACCGGTCAAGCTGAGCTTGTAGTAGGATTTTGTCCCAGTTGTCTGCTTTATATTTCTTGGTGTTTAGTATTGAAAGCAATGACTGCCCTTTGTGGTGGTAAATACAACTTTCTGCCTTTGGAGGGAAAGAATACTTGGGACATCTTTAGTCCTGCTCAGGAACTCATCTTTGATACATCAGCCTGAGATACTTCCATTTGCACAGTCTAGTTCCCAGTCTTCCCAGACTTACCTGCCATCTGGGGGTTTGAAATAATTCATTGAAGCGTGAAATTCATAGACAGTCTTTTAACTACCTTTTCAGTAGTCAAATAAATTAGTCTGTCACAATGAAGAGCTGTTTTCTGCTGTATTGAAAAAGAAAGATAGGTCTATGTATCTGATTCTGCAACATAGAATTGCTGCCAGTGGAAGTGTATTGATGTTCTGAACCATGTATTTCCTGGCAAACTCATCACTACTTACACTAGAGCTAGAAGAAAGGAAGCCATATGAGGAAAAACAGCTAGAAAGAAAACAACTTGAGAAGCTAGTGTCCTGTGGCTCAAAAAAAGGGCTTAATATTTCTTATGTTAAGGTATGACTTGCAGGCACAAACTTCTTCAGAAAAAGCAAAATGTGCACAGTACAACTACATGAGCACCTGATTTGTATTCTTGTTTACAGCTTTATGTTAAGTTTTGTTGATGTTTTTATTTTAAAATGTTACAATAATGGTCCCATAACTTTGCCATGGAGTATAGTGGATTTCATCACTGGGTAAGTAGCGTACACCTTAAAAGCAAATTTTGTTTAGTAGGTGGAATTTAATTATACAAGGCATTGTTGGGTCACATGGAATACTTAGTTTTTCTCTTCTGGTGTTGGTTGTTTTCTTAATATTCTAGTAAAGTTAGAAGATATTTTAATTGTGGGTTGGAGGGGGTTAAGGCATTAAAATTTCAGAATATTAATGACAAAGATGCTGTTCTTAAACAATTGATCCTTATTCAGAAAATGGATAATTGCACTAGTATATTAGGACAACACATCTCTTCCTATGCAGCCTAAAGGATTAAAAAACCTATACACATAGCATTTATCTAGGGGGAAACCTGATACAGGTGTGGACTGGCATACAGCTTTTCAGTATGTTTTGGCAATGCCTTAAAAATAGAACAGTAAAGACTTGTATCCTCAGCTTTTTTAGAAGCATCCATGTGCATCCTGTAAAGCAGTGATGAAGTATATATTGCGTCC
The DNA here is from genome assembly GCA_026261815.1 of Monarcha castaneiventris obscurior. Lineage (NCBI taxonomy): Eukaryota > Metazoa > Chordata > Aves > Passeriformes > Monarchidae > Monarcha > Monarcha castaneiventris. The sequence continues at coordinate 16,392,452 of JAMPIT010000894.1, forward strand.
CTTTCTGTGCCTGATACAAGGGAGACTTGAGTTGCTTACAGCTTCCACCTACAGAGTCTTGCCTCTGCACTAGAGGTGTCTTGTGTCCTTTGCTTTTGCAGTCTCTTTTTCAGTTCCTCGGAAGAATAAAAACTTAAATTCATCCAGAGTACTGTCTGCTAGCTATGTAACTTGAAGGTGGCCATCCTCGAATAATGGAGAGCAGACTTACTAATAAAAAAGCCAAGCTGTGAAAAGATCCAAAAAGGCACTGACAGAATGCTCAGAGAAGATGAACTTCATACCCTTGCTGCCATGATAAGCAAGCCAACAGTGAAACTATTTCAATAAAATTTGTCCATATTGTAGCAAAGATAGTAAGGAAAAGTGTGTGGCTTTGTGGGGTGAGGGAATAAACAAGGGGAAGGGTGGGCTGCTCTTGGGTTTGGGGTGGGCCAATTCATTGATTTTAAATTAAGATACATTTCTTTTCCTTTGTGTCTGTTTTCCTGTGTATTCTGATTTTTCTGCTGTTCTGAGTATGGCCAGTGAGTCAAGGTTCTGCTGCAGAACTAATAAACTGATTTTATTCCATTTGATTAATGGGAATGCAGCTATGAAATCACTAACTAAAAAGTTGTTTGATTTTTGAGCTTTCATAGAGCTTTCATAGTAGAACACAATCTGAGTATGCCTTTGACATGTTAATCAGTGTTTTGAATAAATTGTTAGCACATAATCAAGTTCTAGGTGAAAAAGTGCATGAAACCAAATGCAGAATTGAAACTTTATATTACATTACTTGGGTGGGTTTTTTTAGCTTGAAGATTCTGCCACGACCTACCACAATACTGTATATTTAACTTAAGAAGTCTAGGTAGTTTGGCTAGTTTATTTCATGAAGAGAAACCTGAAATTATGAAGCTGTACTTTTGATTGTAAATATTTAGGTAGCAAGGTGCTGAACAGTGGCTTGGCATGTCCAGGGAAGTGTCTGTAAATAATATAAGGGCTTAGATAAGGAACTAGCAATCAGGCAGTCCAAGAGGGGAAGAAACAGCCTGGCTGTGTTGAACCTAATCATAGGGATGATGCCAAGAGAATGTTTTGGAGCTACAGAGAAGACTCATGTTCTCCCTGGACATGAACAGTAGTAAGAGTCCGTTGTCAAACAGTAACAGTTTTGTTAATTTAATCACATTAGGAAAGAAATCGTAGCAGAATCAAATCTGAAGTACTAGTTGCTCTTAAATTCTTCGTGATGAAATCCCAGAGCTTGCTTTGGAGATTGTGTGAGTGCTGTACAACACACCTGCTAATCAGCTTTCTAATACTTAAATAAAATTGATTTTGTGTCTAATAGAAGTTGCTCTTTAGTGAGTGCTAGGGCAAGAACTTTAGACTGATAGTATGTATCAAAAACTTTTTACTCTTGAGGAAAATCAGAAACCTTTTGGCAATAGTTTCAAAGAATGAAAAGTCATAGTGTAGATACTAAACCCTGTCCTTAAGTGCAATTGCCTCTATTTCCTGAGTTAAGCTATTGCAGGTTAGCTGCTGAGGCATGAGGTCTCAAATAAAACTGTAGCACACAGTAGTGCTTCTGGAGAACCTCTAACCACAGTTTGCTTCATGAGGGCTTGATGCAGCTGGCAGTGGGAGAAGCAGTGCAGGAATCCCCCATTCTATCACAAATTTTTGCCTCAGACGATGCCCTTATAAGGACTAGAGGGTACAAAGCTATCCTGCACTTATACAGATGATTGATACCTCTCTATGGGAATGTTAAGTACACAGGTCTCCTAAAAAGAGGCCATACTCAGAACTTCTTGTTAAATTTTAAAATTCCTCATTTTATCTGTGCAGTCATAATGAGCACTATTATAACAAAAAACAAATTAATGTAAATGGTCCTAAGGAGACAGCAAATTTTGTATGGTCTAAGATGACACATCCAACTGGCACTACTGTCAAAATATTTTTTTTGCAAAGCAGCAAATGATTTTTCAATCTTTGAAAAAGATCGTGAACTCTACATAGATAGCTCCTGATTATCATCCTATTTTAAAAAGGTCTTGCCAAGAGCTGTGATGCATCTTAAAAATATGAGCAGCTAGAATGCTGAGATTCTTGCAGAGAACTCTGTATAAGATCCTTAAATGATAAAACTGTTGTCCAGGTTTGTGACGATTCACACAGTGTAGCTGTGATTTAATACTGCTGTTTCACATTTTAATTGTTTAACAGTGAGCTAGATAAGAACAAATTTTAGATGTGTTAATTATCCAGTTCCTTGTGTAGATGTTAATATTTTATATGAAATGCAACAACAAAGGATGTCTTTGATCCAGCTGAACCAGAATTGCTATTATGAATCAAATAAAATTGAAGATTTTATGCTCATCAAGGTGTAATGTGCAAGACTTATCTCCCTACCTCTCTAAGCAATAGTCACTATTACTAAGCATATTTATCCTTACTCCTGTTTTCTCTTTGGAGGAGGAATTCTTAAGAAATTTCAGTTGCTTTCTGGAGTTTCAAGAAGTAGTGTTTGACATTTGGCAGCAACAGACACTCCTATTCCATAGCTGAGAGATCCGGAGTGGTTACTGGACTCAACTTACACTGAGGAAATTTTAAATCAAGCATATAGAGAGATTTCTTTCAATAAAATAAACAGAAAGTAGACTGTTATTGATGTGTTCTTCTATTTTTAACTCCATCTAGAATTTCCTTCACTCATTTCTTCATACATATATGTCTTGTACTGTTATTTCTGATGATTATAAGCTTAGTAGAATTAACAAAATGAAATTACAGTCACAACTGTCTGCATTTAACAGTGAATTTAAACTTAGACAGAACTGTATATTTTGCAACAGAGTGAAGTGCTTTTTGTTTCATGTTCTCTTTTTAAAAGCCCTTTGATGCAAGAAAGGTTGTACAAACAAATACAGTTTACTAAAGATCCAGAGAGTAGCAATTAATAGATTTCTGTTGAGGAGCCATAATACAAAACCCTTCTGTGATAAGACAACAGATACTAATAATTTTAAATTTTAATGTTGGCAATTGGAAAACACTTTTCTAATATTGATAAACCAGAAGATGATTGTTCTGCTGCTCAAATGATTTCTTTTAGCATTTTTTTGTTTTGTTTTCCAAAGAAGAAATAACTAAAAAACCCCAGAATGCGTAAAGGTGTGAAATTCCATGTTTAGTAGTAGATAATCTTGTTAAAGGGAAAAATTGCTATGCTATGGCCAAATATACTTCTCTACATCTGTGACTGTAGTTTTCAAAAGCAGGTGTAACTTTCTGTCTTCTCTTTCATTTTTCTCTGCCTGCCTTCCTTCCTCTGTCTTGATCCTTTGCTGGATGTTATTCAGAGACTTAGAGCTTTTGTTTATTAAACTTAAGCAGTTAATGTAAATAACACTGCTCTTGCTTGTGTTCTTCTAGTCATTTCCCCATTTGTTAGCTATGTTGTTTATCAAGAAGAAAATACATTTTGGTCTTCTGGAAATGACTTGTTTAGAAATCTAACTACTTTCACCTGAATGGAAATGTAAAATTAGATGGGAATGTTTCAAGTTCTGCTAGGGTTTGCTTAAAATGTGGTGTTAGGGTTGTTTGGGGTTTTTTAATTAAAGAAGCACTACTCAGCATGAAGCTAAGGATAGAAAGGCCTTGAAAATTACTGCAGTAGAAATACAATTTCAGAGATAAATGTATTAGAATTGGAACCTGATACCTCCATTTAATACTGCAGTAGGGTACATACTGTTTTTAAAAGATGGTAAACAAAAAAAATTTTTTTTTGGGACCTTCACTTTTCAGATTTTTGTAAACTGATTTTTCTTGCTCTTTTGGAGTCAGCAGTACCAGATGCTGTCAATCTGTTATTACCAGAGTATTTGCTCCATGACCTGTCTTGTAGAGAATAAACTATTAATTATGATTTTTTTTCTTCCTTTTGTATTTTGGAGGTGGTCTTCCTAAATCCCTTTCTTCTGTGTACCACCTCTTCCTCAACCCTTTGGAAAAGGAAAAGGTAAACTATTTGCCATTTACAAGGTAAAGCCATTAGTGCCTCTGAAGCAGTATAGCTGCTCTGGTAATGGCAAATTGATTATATTGTATTGCTTGACAATCCTATTGGAGCTGGCTGATTGTGCTGTTTAGCTTATAGTTTAGTTTAAGGTGTTTTCTAGTAAGTGCATATCAAAATCTAAATGTAAGGTTTCTCTTCATTGTCAGTATTCATTTTAATATCACTATAAGCAAAATCTGTACTTAATGAAGTAAAAATTCTGCATATTATGTGTAAGTAGAAAAATTCTCATGTCTCTTGTCCTAGTGAGTAAATGCATGGTTTAGCACTTGGCTGAAATCATGTGGTTTCATGGAGCTCTATATATTTGCTGTGGCTATATTTCAGCTGTTACAGGAAGACAAAAGACTAACCATAGATTCAATACATGTAAGCAGTGCTGATTTTATTTTCTTCTTTTATTCATTTAGTTTTATTTTTTATGTAGTTATTCTAAGAGTTATTTAGCAGACTCTCTGTAAGCTACTTGATCAAATACCTTGTCAGTGTGTGACATTGCTGTTAGCAGGATCAGCTTCCACTTTCATGTATTGGTTTTGCATGCACTATGAGGGCTCTGATAAACTTTTGAAGCATCCTAGTAAGTAGATGAGAGCTTCAGTGTCTGGGTAGTAAACATAACTAAGCACAGTTTCAACTAATTTCTAGAAATCTAGGGCAAAACTTCTTCCAGAATTGTAGTTTGGAATAAGTAAAACTCATGTGTGATTCAGGGTAGTGGGTAGGTGTAGTCCCAGGGAGCCAGCTGTGCTGTTTCTCTTTTTCAGAGTTTGTAGCCATCTTGGGACTACCTTTTAAACAGTTGTTCTGTGCATTAGCAGAGTGTCTTCTGGGGCCAACAAAAACGGAAAAATGTATTGTAACTTTGATCCTACAGAAAAAGTGCAGTTTTTTGTGGTCCAGTGGAAACACTAAAAAAAAACCCCTAGCATAAATCCCCACAAAACCTGTTGCTTTTGTTATTATATTTTATTAAAGAATGCATTGAGGTAGAAGTGCATTTTCTAGATCAACCTTTTTGAGATTTACAATATTATGGTCATATAAATTAAGAACTAAAACTTTTGATATGTTTCTGGAACTTCTTTTTTCTGTTTTATGCAGAAATGTTTTTAATCCTAAGAATCTCAGAACATACAAAAATTTTATGAAGTGTGATGGTTGCATTTGTATTGTATGACTGTCCTGTCATAATTAGGTGTCAGGGTGTTTTTATTTTGAAATTTTACTCTTTAAATACTATTTAGGTTTTTAAGATCTGAAATATATTGCCTGAAAATACTCTTCCTCTCTTTAAAGGATACCTTGATTGTGTGGTCTGAAGCTGAAAATTATGATTTGGCACTTAGCTTTCAAGAAAAAGCAGGATGTGATGAAATATGGGAAAAAATATGTCAGGTAAGTTTGATAAATATAAGATTGAGACAACCTAATTCATCTTAATGTTTGTGTTCAAAACTTTTAGGCTGTTCTGGGAGGCGAATTTGAACAAGAGTAGATAGAAAGTAAAAACTACCATTTTAGCCAGCTCTCCCAAATTTTGCATTTTTTAAATTTGAAAACTTTCTCCTTCCTCCAGAAATGTAATACAAACCTAATCTATGTTTTGGGTACTTTTTTAGTGCATTCTCAGGTCTTTCTGCTTAACATAACTTTTTAGCTCTATTTTTGCCCAAGGAAGTGTAGCTCAAAATGAGTGCTTAAAAAGTTGCATTACAATTGATGTCATAATTAACTTTTTTCAGGTTGGCCATAAGGGAAAAGATTACCTATCTAAGTTTTATTTAGAGAGAAGAACGTATGGGACCTCTTAGTGAGTTTTATAATGCATTTCTTATAGGATATATGGTAAAGTGTAATTTTATATATGGTATATATAATAAAACCATATTCTATTTACATTTCTCTTTCTACATTTCTCATTCTTCTGTTTCAGGTGAGGGGAATGTTGAGTTTCTCTCAGAACTTCTTTTCCCTGTAAATGTTTCCAGGCTATCAAAAGATTGATCTGATAGTAGGAGATAGCTCTATCCTTGTGTTATCCCCTTAAAGATAATGTTTTAAGAAATCAAACAATTTATATGTAGCATGTATATATTTTAACATACGTTTTACCACTACAACCAGATGACTGTATAGTCACTGAATCAATGTTGTTTGTGGATAATATTTGTTGGGGTATTAACTATTGATTCAAAAGAGTTTAATCAATGTATTCACTGATGTTAGTCCACTTTATCAGTTGTTGTTTGGGTTTTTTATTCCCTTCCAAGCATTACAACTTCTCTTAATTCTGTGCTGCATTATGTGGGATTTCTTTAAGTTACTCTAAATCTCTCTCTGCACTCTCTTTCTGTTCTTAACAAACATTTAGCTCTCTCTACTATGTGTTTTGAAGTTTGTTCTTACTGATTTCAGAAATAAAGCAAAAGAAATCTGGTTTCACAATTACATGTGTATAGATTATTCCTTTTTTTAAGAATGATTGTTTTCAATGCTTTACCACTTACGTAAATTAAGTACAGAAACATTTCCAACAACCTTAGCAGTCAATGGCCCAAAAGCTGGGGACAGAAACAAAGTGGGGAAAAGGGGAAGTTTTGTTCTTAGGAAACACCCAGATAAGAAGCCCAGCTTCCTCACCCTCATGTAAAGATCTAATATTTTTGTAGGAAACCAGTGTCTTTACATCCTGTTTTGAGGCCATGCTGTTGTATTTGTGTCTGGTGTACTTCATAGATCTTAAACTTCCTCAGTCATTAAAACTTCTTCTAAAAGGAAAGCTTTGATACTGTTTATAGAGAAAGTGGTTGCTGCTGTTTAAGCAGAAGAATACGTGGGGTTAGAAATGAAGCATTATTTCTCCCAGGGGTTTTTTGCCGATTTTCAAGATTTAAAAGAACAGCACCTTCTACTGTTCTGCACAGCAGTGCCTCTCTGATTTTGACACATCAGACTCCAGGCAGATGCTAAAATTAATATGTCATTAAAGCTGATACACTCTAGTGCCCAAGCATCTGTGCATTTTTTTACTAATTCATATTTCCCACAGTTTCCTCATATCTCTGGAGAGATCTTTGCAAGTCCTGTGTATTATTTTTCTGACAGTCAGTTTTCCACTATTCTTTTGTCAATGTTGGTTTGAGCTCTTTTGTTCTTAAGAGAAGATTCTCTATCTCTGTTGAGTATTTAGGAAGTGCTCAGTAACAGATTTTGACTTGCAGCTCTCCAGGACTGAAAACAACAGATAAATTAGCAAGACTGGCCTCTCTCCTCTGTTTGAGGTAGTGGAAGCTTTGAAAAGCATCAAAAGCAGTTAATAGCCTATAGATAAATGTTTAAACCATCACTAGAATAATGTAATACTGATTTGCATTTGAAAATCTGTCTGCGGAGAATAAAGACTGGAAACAAACAGCTTAGTTCAGTAGTCTGTTAAGAAGTTGCTGTCCATATTAATAATTGCAAATATCTGGTTTTATTTGAAGTACTCAGAAAATGTTGTTTTTTCCTTATTCTTCCTCCCGTTTTTAGAAAATAAAGTTAAATGTCTAATGTAGAAACAGTTCCTTAAAGCTTTCTATTTGAAGAAATCTCATTATCTCTGTTATTTTCCAAACTAGCTATACTCAGTGTCAGACTAGATTTGCATTTCCATTTTGCCCATACAAAGAAAAAGTGTGTGATACTTAAATGGTATTTTTTAAAAAGCATTCAAGTAGCAGTAGAATTAAACTCCACTTTTTGACACATCTTATTTTGCAGGTTCAAGGCAAAGACCCTTCTGTCGATATTACTCAGGATCTTGTTGATGAGTCTGAGGAGGAGCGCTTTGATGATATGTCATCACCAGGTCTAGAATTGCCATCCTGTGAACTCAGCCGACTAGAAGAAATTGCAGAACTTGTGGCATCTTCGCTGCCTTCACCATTACGTCGTGAAAAACTCGCACTAGCACTGGAAAATGAGGGTTATATTAAGAAGCTCTTAGAAATTTTTCATGTGTGCGAAGACTTGGAGAACATTGAAGGACTACACCACTTATACGAAATTATTAAGGGAATTTTCCTTTTGAACAGAACTGCACTTTTTGAAGTCATGTTTTCCGAGGAATGTATAATGGACGTAATTGGATGCCTAGAATATGATCCGTCTTTATCACAGTCACGGAAACACAGGGAATTTCTGACTAAGACAGCAAAATTTAAAGAGGTGATACCTATATCTGATCCAGAGCTGAAACAAAAAATACATCAGACATACAGAGTACAGTATATTCAAGATATGGTCCTACCCACTCCCTCAGTTTTTGAGGAAAATATGCTATCAACACTTCATTCTTTCATCTTTTTTAATAAAGTGGAAATAGTTGGCATGTTGCAGGTAAGTTTCAAAAATTCATAGTCTCTTACTTGCGCTTGGGCAAAGAAAGTTGGGTAATTATTCCTGGAAAGATTGAGGTGCTTTGGTGGAACCTTCATCTCTGTGATTCTGTAAGTGATTGTGGAGTGTGACGGAAAAGGCATGGATTTGAGTACTGAGTTGTCAAATACAGGTTCTTTAATTTCTGGGTTTGGACTAGATTCTCTGTAACTGATTTAAATGAAGCAGACATATGCAGAATATTGAATGAGGTTCTTTGGAACGAATAGTACTGTTTGCACTTTGATTCTTTGATTTTAATAGGAGTTTTGAGGGTTTTTCTTTTTTATTTTGGGACTTTTTAGTCACTAGACATAGGGGATATCTTTTGTCACGTTACTATGAAAAAAATTACTTTGCCTAAATTTCACAATATAATCTCCTACCACAATGAAGCTGTTGCTAATTTTGAAGTAAATTAAATTAGCTGTTTGGAAAGTACAGATTAAGAACATAAGACTGCTTTAGATGCTTGAATGCTTTCTTAGTTTGTCTTAATAAGTCCCTAAATAATGCTACTTGGAATTACCAGTTTTTCATTAAGTATGTCTTACTGCAAATGTAAAGAGATTGTTTGGTACTTTACATAGCTTAGCATAGACCAATGTCTTAGATGTTCTGCACCAACCCATGAACTTCCTGAACAGTGTTAGAAGTGGGGGGCGCATCTCAGGAAGGGGAGCTTTCTAAAGCTTTCAGCTAACTCAGCAGAGGTTTACAGCACATGTAGTTTGGTTTGTAGAAGTTAATTATCGTTATCTTATTTCTTCCAGAGTTTAAAAAATGAATAGTCACTGTCTTTGTAGGGGCTGTCTGATCTGGAGAAATGGACCAAGTGTTAGATGGTACTGATTGCTTTAACCTTATTTTTCTTCAGTTTGACTCTCAGGATGTACCTTGTATAATTTCAAGGGGAGTGAAAATTCCTTTTAAAAGCTCATAGAGCAAATAATTGTCAAAACTAGGCCTCACAACTTTTCATCCATCCTACTCAGTTATCAGAATACTGGTATTACTTAATCCACTCTCTTGGAGCTTTAATTTGTCAGGTGAAACACCTGGGCCATCTTCAGTAGCTCTAGGCCCCAGCTTATGCCCAGGTGAACCAAACTGTTCATGTCTGTATGTGTGTCCCTGATAAACAAAGTCACAGTTGCTTATCTGAAACAGTCAGAAGGCCTTAATCATTTTGGAGTTGCCAATTTGAAGAAGTTTACAAGTCTGACTTTGAGAGAATGTTGGTAAAGATCCAGTTAAGGGGTCTCAGCTGGAGCATTCAGCATGACTGTTATCTCAAAAATGTCTTGCCCTCCTTGCAAGGGTTGCCAGAAGCACATTTCTGAAGATGATACATTTGGACTTGAGGAGGAGGAGGGGAAGAATTTTTCAGGAGTCTTGATGACAGTGGCTGATTCTGAGAGGGGTCTTGAGCTTTGAAAAAGAAACTGGGTGAGAAAAAGAGGGCCTGATCCTGCAAAATAATTAAGGGTGTGTTTGCCAGACATCCCAAGATAACTTCATTGAGGACTAGTGACTTATGAGTTTCCATTTTTTGTCTCTTACAACTTGTGTTAGGTTAATGGATGTAGGGCAGGTTTAGGTTAGCATATCAAGGTTTAGTGTGGTTGCCAGACTTGTTAGTTGCAGTTTACAGTTGAAATAAAGGCTCAGATCTGATTTTGATTTGTTATGTGACAGCAGATTTTTGAACCTTACCTTCACTTCTGTTGCTGTTCTCTCTGGTTGAGAATAAAGTATACTTCATGGATGTTGGAGCCAGAAGAACTAACATTGCATTTCAAAGTTAGATAAAGATTTTGAATTGTTGAAGTGCTTTCCACAGCTTTGAGGAGGCCAGAATGACAGCACACAAGAAAGATAATACATCCTGTGCTGTACTGCATTTCATAGTACTTTCACAGTACAGCTCTCTAGCAAGGAGGGAGAACTCCCTGAGTTAATAAGTAAGAATCTGTTGGAAATCATTTGACATTGTTGATCAATTTTTGGTTTTGAGGGAATTAAAAAATACTTACAAATAATGTGTCCATTGCATTTCTAAGAGTATAAAAGGCTTGATTGATTGATTGATTCATTGATTTTTCAAGTTCTTGCAGTGTAGCTCTAAACCAAGGTTTCAGCCTACTTACCTGGTATTTATTTATTCGTCTATTCATAGAGCAATAGGTCAGGTTGCACTTTTCTATAATCTCTGCACTCTAGTTTCATTTCAGTCCCCCATTCCTACAGTCTGTGTATAAAATGTAGGATGCTATTCCTTCCCATTTCTTTAAGCAGAATAAATAATGCTCTGAGAACTGAATTAAAATACTTGTTTTGTTGATTTCACTTCTATAACTAATTCCTAAGGGCTTTCTTCCATTTGTGTGTGGTTTAACATGCGTTCCTGTAGCTGGTATCACAATACTTTGTGTGTGTGGAGGGGGTGCTATTTAATGAAGAATGTATAGTTCTCTGTAGTTCCTGCCATTCATTATTTTAAGTCTTCTGAGATCTTGGTACTCACTAACCTTACATGTGTACCTAAGAAGTGGTTTCTTTTAGAAGTCATTCTTAGTTGAAAAGACTCTTGGATGCTTTGTGGTAGTTTATTGGAAGCCATGGATGAGATCTTAAGTTCTTAGTTGATGCATGATAAAGTTGTTAATGCCTTTGCTGTTGACTTTAGGTTGTCTCTCTTGGACCATTGAGGATGTGACAAGAGATCTCTTTCTGGGACGTTTCACTTGGCAGAATAAAAGTAAACTCCCTGAGCAGCTGATATCCCATGACATACTGCAACTCTTGTGTATACAACTGAGTTGTTGGGTATTCTGTTCTTTCCTCTCTCTCTGGCTGTGAAGGAAAGGAAAAGAAAAACTGCTACCTCCATCATGGAAAAATAGTGAGCTGTAACAAGGCCTTTCCACTTCAGGCTGTGTATTAACCAAAGTGGCACCTTACAGTAGTCTCATCTCAACTCAGCCAGACTTCAGTTTCAGAGAAGTGACTACGAGTTTGTGCAAGACTGTACAGATTGTGTCTTGTGCTTTTTGACAGGCCAAGTGACTTTACTAAAAGCTACCACTGTGTTTTATTTAAGGCATTTACAGTCAAGATGGGCCATTTATGGTCATTAAAGGTCACTGACATTTAAAGTCAGTTTTTCAGTTATAATTAATGAATATTGTAAATGAGAATATACTGATTCTTCAGAGTTCTGGTTTTATTTGAGAGACTTTGCACATGTTTAAAAAAAATAAATTCTGTAATCATGGAAGATACTTGCTTCCATGATTTTGCTTTCTTTGGTAGGCAAATAACTGTTGCCCTTTTGTGCTAAAAGCAAAACCAGAAAATAGGTAACCCTTTGACATTAGGGTTATGAACCATATTCTTCCCACCTTCTTCATGAAGTTTAGCTTTCCCATAAGCTTTATAAAAGCTTACGTTGATGGGCTTTTCTGAGAACTGCAGGTTAGTTTGTGATTTTATTTTGTAAGACTGGTCAATTTAAGTGAGCATGTCACCATCCTGCTAAGCTAGATACTGTTGCATGATGAATAGTAAAGGTATGAAAGCAGTATTTCCAGCCTGCAGAATTAACTGCTGTGAAAATCCACTGAATTACAGGTTTTGTCATTCACAGTGTGTAAGATATGAAAGAGGTGTATAACATTTTTTTGCAATTACAGCCCCTCCTAATATGCTCTCACTGCTTGGGGTCCAGCCTGTTCTAGTCTTGAGATGTCATAGCCACCAAGAAACCTTGCTGAAACATGGAGTTCGCCAAGTTTTGAGAGTGGGGGTGGGACAGGTAAGTGGTGTTTCTTGCTTTATATGACGCTCTTTTGCAATTTAAAAAATACGTACTAATGTTCACACTGGAGGCCACCAGTTCTTTCCCTTTGTATTATTAACTAGTTCGTAAAAAAAAAACTTGCAAAACTGCGCCATAGAGTGAGCAAACACTATTTCTTTCTGTTCTCTCCCCCTTTTCTCATTGGTGTGCTCTTTTTGCCAGCAAGATCATGTGATGTTTTTATCTTCCAGAATAAAGAATATTGTTAGGATTACTTTTGGGTATGTGCATGTAGACTTCAGGGTCTTTAATTTTCAGGGAAGTGGCGAATTAGAAGGAGAAAAGTGGGCATATGTTAAAATAATTTTTGTGCCTGGTAGAGCAGTGATCAGATCTATTATTGTACTGGTAAATCAGAATTTTAGATACAGAAATCATATTACTGATAGTCCCTATATCCCTTTCCAAGAGCTAAAAAATTTCAGGCATTTAGGTACATCTGTATATTTTACTGTATTTATGTGTAACGATAGGCAGTGCTTTTACAGATAGTTGCTTATTCTTAACAGAGCCCTGTGGATGTAGTTGTTTTAGAGGAATAATTGTTAGTGCATGTTGGTAGTTTTGCCCAAATCCAGTCTTCTTTCTTATAGTAGTTGGCTCAGGAATAACTGGGGATTTACTTTCAGCAAAATTCACCTTGCAGTAAAGTGTAAAAGGATACTGCTTTCTGGGGAAAATGACTTAGTGAAAGACATTTGTGAGTGGTGCATGCTCATGATTTTTGGGATTAACTTCATTGTAGAAAATTATTTTCCACGTGTACAGAAACTACAAAAGTGGTTTGGGGTATCCTCGCTACTTTTCCAGGATGTTGATTAATGTAGAAGTAGTGCACGATGAAGGCATGTGTGGAAAGGCAGATATAAAGGAGATTTTAAACTAAGAAATCTTCTGTGTGGTAGCAGGAAGGAATGTGTTTGAAGTGGTGATTATCTGTTTGCTAGTAAAATTTCATGAAAATTTCACTTTATGGGCTAAAATACTGTTTCTGCCCAAAATGAATATGGAGGCGGAATTTAGGATGGAATGTTTGCTCTCTTTCCAGTTTAGGTGGTGTTGAGTTTCTTGGATGGTTTTTTTTGGAGAAAAATATGTTTTATGTCATTTATCTGTAATCACAGACACAAAAGTATCTGACAACTGAATGTTAATTACTAGAGAGGCCTGGTTTTGAAGAATCCTTTTTTAAGTGTCTTTTGGGAGGAGGAGGACTACTTTGAAAGTTGAATCACAAATAGTATCTTTTTTGTGACCCTACCTTATCTGTGGGTTTTCTTGTTTTTAAAGTCATAAATGATTGAGTGAGTAGTTGGCCTGGCTTGTTTTTATCTTCATGAGCTTTGAAATGTATTAAATCCTAGAAGCATCTACTTAGAACTTGCAAAGCATAAATTAATATACTTAGTGTCTGGTATACACATAGTTTAAATGTTGCACTTGTAATAATTTCTGTGCCTGGGGAAAGTACCTAGAATCCACAATTACATCGTAAGCTATTGTTTGCAGTTTTGTTTTCGTGGAAAACAGTTGTGACCTTCACAGCTTCTGAGATATAGTGAAATGTGTTTTGATACTTGTCTGCGTAAAAAGACCACATGCTGCAGAGAATTATGCATTTGCACTGTGTTCACAGACATATTTTGGGGGATTTTTGAGAGTTAAAAAAAAAAGATCATGTAAATTCATGTAATTCTAGCATTCATTGTTGGTGCTTTGTGACTTCTAAAATATGTGAACTCTGCTCTCAGACTGCATTTCCACGGATCCTGGTAGTATTGTTTAGGAGTGTTTCTTTAGGTATATTGCCCTTGTCAGTAATTTTACAGCTTGGGAGAGAATCTTGTATTTAGAATGTTCTTTGCAATGACAATTTTTCTATAAATGTGAGAGGATTGGGTCTTTTCTCATGAACAGCAACCTTTCATTAAGCATCTGGAATGATACAAATGCTAAAAGCTTTTCAGGACTAAGCCATAAGTGTGAAGTTAGTGATAAGTTGTTTTTATTTTCTTGGAATAAGTGCCATTTACTGCATATTATCCATGCAAGGGTGGGATGTTTCGAATCACTCAGATCCATCTTAATTTGTCTGATTTTAAATAGGTCATGGTTGTTTTGAAGCCTGGAGATTTCAGGTAATCTTGTTAATTTAAAAGTGCAAAGTATTTAATGGGGTTTGGGAGAGGACATGGCATGGAGAATATTTCAGTATTATATTTAATGCAGAATTGTAAAATACTGTATTGTGGTCTATATTTGGAATGCTGAAAAATAGTTACATACTGAACTTCTGCAAATTCTTCCTGAAACATTAAGGGTCAGCATTGAAGTCTTTACCACTTGCCAGTGTTAAGTTCCCTCTACAAGTCCCATATGTTTGCAAGCTCAGTACCAGGGTGAGTGGGTTGCCCTGTGCTGCAGACAGCCACATGTTGAGTAGGTCAGGGATGCGGCAGGATCTGGTCAGAGAGCTGAGCTGGGGTCCTGCCCACGCCTTCCTGCCCAGCCAGCTCCTGCCTGTCCTGCTCTGCCACAGGATGCCACATGTGCAGCTTCCCCAGCCAGCTCCACCTCTGGGACACTGAAGTCTCATAAATGAGACCCACATACCACCAACAGTACGGGGTCTCCTCTTCTCCTTCCACAACATAAAAACCCCAGTATGATGCATTGGGTAATATTGTATACCCTTTTTTTAACTTTTCAGAAGTACACTATTCATGGCTCTTAAATATGTAAGAGCCATGATTATCTGCTGCTGATGTTTCCATTATTTTTTCACAGGGATCACTCTAAGATAATTCTGTGGTATTGACTTGCCTTTACTCTCAGGTATTATGGAAGAGGTGAAAAGTTGCTTTCACAGTGAGAATGGAAATAGGGGTTATACTTTCCAACTGGGGATAAGCATGCACCTTCTCAATAGTTTTCATAGATAAGATTAGTTCTACATCTTCATCAAAATAGAAAAAAGAGAAATGAAAGCAAACTATGTAGCCTTTTCTTAAGTGCCCTGCTAATCATGGAAAAGAACCTGCATATTCTTCAAAAGAACTGGGTTTTGTGGGGTTTTGTTTTGTTTGGGTTTTTTTTTTAATTTCAGTGGTTAAGTATGTCAGTATGTCTGCTGTGGGTTACTTATGTTACCTGTGATGTGTAATGGGTTAAATATTAGAACAGAAAACTTACAAAACCATGTAACAGCTGGATGGCAGGTAGTCAAACATCCTTGTATTCTCCCGTCAAAGCTTCAGGTATGTTTCTTGAAATCAAAGACGTTAATAGTTGTTTTGAACATATTTGACTGTTGATATCTGAAAATCAAAACTTAAATCTGTGCTTGATCCTCCAGAGTGAATTTTGGTGTACTTCAAATGAGGTCTCTCCTGTCTCCTTTTGTTTGCATTTTGAAGCAGACACAGAAATAGCACCTGAACTTGTGTCCAGAAATCACTTTTTTTCCTTGTCTGTTGGGTCAGGTTAGGAGCACAGCTCAGCATCAGAGGAGAGGAAACGTGGCATATTCTAAATATAGGATTTATCTTATAGTGCAGTGAAATGCAATAGCTCATGCCAGCCTGTTGTGGGTTTATCTGTGTTGTGCAGTGCCGTGTAGAGATCCTGATTGCGTTGTGGCAGTGTTATAGCAGCCTTAGCATGGTGTGCTGTCAGAACTGAGGTACTCACTCTCAGCAAGGCTGCATGGTGAGCCTGCATGAGGTACTGAGGTAATTCACAACACAAGAAAGTGTTTGTGTGTGTATATGAAGTACTGTCATGGTTTGGCTTTATGCAGTGCAAACATAAGCAAAGCAGCTTGGATTTCTGGCACTGTGGTTTCGGGATGGAGGGATTGTTGCACATGGTGTAACTGACATCACAAGAAACAACACTGGCAGGTTTCTGAAAAAATGTATTAGTATCTGGTGTACAGGAATCCTTCTCAAGCAGGCGCTGTTTTATTACTGTATAATATTGGGAAAAGGGTGGGAGAAAGTTTATTTCTGTCTTAATAATCTCCTAGTTGTTAGGACTGTAAGGTTCATGGAAAGCTAAGTATTGCTGCTTCATTCAATCTAAATACTCATTTGTAAGGTGTTTGCAGCTGTTTGCAGTTTTGCTAAGGTACAGCAGTGTGAAAATAATGGAATGGCTTTTGATTGCTGTCAGCCAGAATGCCCAATAAATTCTGTATGTAATGGGAACAGTTGCTTTGATTTGGTCTCTAGAATTCACCCTTTTCATAACATTGAGGAGGAAGGAATCTCACCTCATTCCTGCTGTTAGGCAGCTTTCCCTTAATTGTGTTCTTGCTTTTGTTTTGCTGCAGACATCTAATAACATTCCAAAGATATAAATGTATGAGAGTGTTTGTGTGTGCGTGCGTAGGGCTGTGTGGGAGATCATGTTTGTAAACGTGTGTAAACAGCTGAAGCAGGGGTAGCGTGATTTAGGGGGACAGGCATGTGACAAGGGGGAAGGAAGTTGAAGAAGTCAGAGACAAAACAATGAGAGTTGCAGTAGAAAGTAGAAGAAGGGCAACTAGAAGGCAGCACAACAAATGTAATTGAGAGTGAATTTTTGGGGGGGTGGAGTGACATGAATATGATTAAAGCTCAAAAACAAGATTCATATTAATGTACTTGCAAATTGAATTAGAAAGTTGATACTGGTGTGATTAACTACAGTATACAAACATATGTTCTCTTCATTCCAGGAAGCATGGTCTAGAAGAACTTTATATTATACTTGGATGCCTTTTGATATTGTCAAATAAACAAATGGTATTGTTTTGCTTTTGTAGGAAGATGAAAAATTTCTGACAGACTTGTTTGCACAACTAACAGATGAAGCCACAGATGAGGAGAAAAGACAGGAATTGGTAAGAAATCTGTAAAATATACATGTGACAATTACCACAAAGTGACACGTGCATCCCTTTTTTTTTTTAATTACTGACTAGTATATTCCTGGTTTTCAGGTAAATTTTCTGAAAGAGTTTTGTGCATTCTCACAAACACTGCAACCTCAAAACAGAGATGCATTTTTCAAAACTTTGTCAAACATGGGCATACTGCCTGCACTAGAAGTCATATTGGTAAGTCATTTCAATTCTATTTGTCACAACGAGTTTGTTTATCTTCAGAGAGGCTTTTTTTAAAAAGTAGCTTCAGCACAAACTTCAGCAAGTGCTTTTCTTTTTATTTGCTTCATTTGGCTTGTCGTATCTTAAGATTTGGGATGTTCAAAGTATTTTTGTAACACTTTAAAAGCTGTTACAATATGACATTGGTAAGTGCCATGGCATTCTTCAGTTTTTGTTTTCTCATATGCTTTCCTAGCTTTGCTTGCTTTTTGGTATCCAAATAAGTAACAAAATAGGGAAATCGATCAAAGGGCAGGGAAACCATAAAATCTATTTTGCCCAACTGTTGTCAAATCTACAAAGAAGAAGTGAGAGTTAACTTAGTTTTAGAATATGGTTTTAGCAATAGTTAGGTATGATTTGTGAGAAGGAATTAAAGCTGTATGTTTTCTGGTTCCATTTAAGCTTTTCAAGAAAACATAAATGGTTTTATTTTACTTCCCCAGGGTATGGATGATGCCCAAGTACGAAGTGCAGCCACTGATATATTCTCATATTTGGTTGAATACAACCCATCCATGGTACGAGAATTCGTCATGCAGGAAGCGCAGCAGAATGATGATGTAAGTAGAGAGTCCTCAGAAATGTGTGTATTGTTTTTGAAATTACTGGTTTATATTTATGATTCTGTGAATGACATGAGCCCTAGTTTCTAAGAAGTATGGAATTTGATAACAGGATACTGAACTGCTTTGTGGTTTTTTTTAAAGAGTTCTGTTAGGTGAGATGAACGTTCACCTGTTCACAGATGCTTGTTGCATTGTGTAATTTCAGATTTGGTGCAAGGGAGTAGCATTTGAATTGATTTTTTTTTCTCCCCCTCTTAGGATATACTACTCATTAACCTCATTATAGAGCACATGATTTGTGACACAGATCCAGAACTTGGAGGGGCAGTGCTACTCATGGGTTTGCTTCGTACTTTAGTTGATCCAGAAAATATGCTTGCCACTGCCAATGTAAGTAAATACCTTCAAATGAAATTACGTTTAATTTTTTTAGAGTATTTGATGATATGTGTTACATATATTTTTTTTCATTCCATAGAAAACAGAAAAGACAGAGTTCTTAGGTTTCTTCTACAAACATTGTATGCATGTTCTGACAGCCCCTTTATTGGCCAATACTACAGAGGACAAGCCTAGCAAAGGTAATGACACTCTGGATTTTGGGCAGATCAAGGCTGTTGAATGTCAGTGTTTAGAATAACTGTCAAAGGACATTTTCTGTCTAAAAAATTAGAGTCTGAGATTATGATACATAGTTCAAAGTAAAACGCTGATTCATTATTTAGTCATTTGAATAATGCGTAAGCATAAAACTCAGCAGAGAAACCTGATTTAAGAAGTGAACAACTTTTGCTGTGAATTTGGCTTTAGCAAAAATTAAAATACTTGTGTAATTTTTAGGAACTCATGGGGCAGTTCACTGACGTAGACTTGTAAACATGTCTAAATGTTTTTTTAAGGTCAGGGATTACTAGAAATGTTGCAACGTTTTCCCTGGGAAGGTGTGCTGAATTTGAGGGTATTGTTTCTATATCAGACTAAGAAAGTGGAGAACAGTGATGAACTGTTCATGCTGGCTACTAGCAGCAGTTCTTACTACAGGTATTAAAAGACCCCAAGATATTTCTTGCACAGTATTTTAGTTAAAAGGCATTGTAGATCACATTTTTAGTGCAGACTTAGTCAAGATACTGCATGTGGGGCAATAGTTTATGATGTAGATGTGTGGACATCATAACGTGATTTGGTTGAATAAGCCTGACTGCTTGTGTTAGGGCTAAGTTTTGTACTCTGAACCTTCAAACATCAATTTAAGAAAAATGTAATTGGTTTCATATTTTAAGAGAGTTTCCTGCCATGTCTGTATTTATAGAAAATATTCAATCCATAACACGCTTGTTCAATTTCTGTTTTAAAGACTAAACATATCCTGCAACATGTTCCATAAAATGTCTGTGGGAAAATAAAAGAACTTGGAAATGTTTACTGGAGTGCAGTTGGATATTTGAAGTTAGCTTCTGAAGGCAGCATTCCAGATATGTTAAATTATTTTGGTTTTGTTTCATTACAGATGATTTTCAGACAGCTCAACTCTTGGCATTAATACTGGAATTGCTAACTTTCTGTGTAGAACATCATACCTATCACATAAAAAACTACATTATTAACAAAGATATCCTGCGAAGGGTACTGGTTCTCATGGCCTCAAAGCACGCTTTCTTGGCATTGTGTAAGTTTGAAAGCTAAGGAATAAACTAGAGTTTTGTGAATGTGAACTGATACATATCTTCACTCTGCTGGAAGAAAACTGTTCATAGATGATAACAATTTTTGACTGAATACAGAAATTCTACTGTTATAGTTTATGTTTCTCATACTAGATTATAGATAAATCAGCTACTATTAGTAAATAATTCTGCAGTTATAGATACCTTTTTATCCTAAAAAAAGAAGGATTTTGCTTCAACCCAAGTGGAGAGGGGAATTGAAGAGATGGTATGTCAGTATTGAATATACTAAGAGAAGCATTCCAAGTTTTGATGTTTTTTTAGTAGAAATTATCAGAGGTAGTCAATTAGAACTATGACTACCTGACTGCATTAAACTGCACAGAAGTTCAGTGTGCTGCTCTTCAGGCAATGGGAGTTTCTTGCCCATGCTCAGCTCAGTAGTGTCAAAGCAGTGTCACTTAATTCTGGAGGCAAGTAAGAGATTTTCTCTGTAGTTCTGTTGTGCACATAGAGTTAAACAAAGCCTTAAGTTGACTGAGCAGTACCATACAATAAGAAGTACCTTTTACATTTTGTAACTGAATAATCTGTACACATGGCTGCTAAGCAAAATGTGCTGCCAGGTGATACTGTACTTTATGCATGGACATTTTCTCACTTGTGTACACTTTATAGTTCCAGAAAGAGCTTTAAACTGGTTGTAAATCAAGCCTTTGCCTTACTATGTGTGTGAATAAAATGTCATTTACCAATTTTAAAATTAGATCGTTTCTATCCTAATCAAATAGAACTAATTAAATCTAATCAAACATTTGAATAATAGGGATGATAAGCAAATTTCTCAGTTCTTTTACTGAGAAAATGTTTTACCTTTACCATAATTTTAAAAATCGAAAATGGATTTTTATATTATCAGTAGTATAGTTAAACAATACTATATGAATCCTTCAGTGAAGAGAGATCATTTCATTTGTACACTTGCGATGAAGGATTTCTTTATGATAGAGCAGATAAGTAATCAGCAGTATAGTCAAGACTGTTGAGAAGCAGAGAACAACTGAAGGTATTGCTATGTGTGAACTGAGGCTGTAAATTGCCCTAACTAATGCTGAGTAATTTCTGCAATTTTGCTTTTAAATTTAAAAACTCCTTTGACAACACATCTGTTTCAGGTGCCCTTCGTTTCAAGAGAAAGATAATTGGGCTAAAGGATGAATTCTACAACCGTTACATAATGAAAAGTTTTTTGTTTGAACCCGTGGTCAAAGCATTTCTAAATAATGGTTCCCGTTATAATCTAATGAACTCTGCCATAATAGAGATGTTCGAATTTATCAGAGTGGTGAGTGCTATTATATGCTGAAGATAATTACTGTATTGTTTAGTCTTGTAATTCAAGATGACTTTCCTTTTTGCTTTTGCCTTAAATTATGCTATCATAATGGGACCATATGATACTGTATTTATATGAACCTTGTTTTACATCACTATTACATATTTGTACATGTTCTTTTTTACATTCAAATAGTACCATTACTTGAAGATTAAATTAACTTGATACTGTACTCACAGTACCCAGATTTGCAAAGGCAGCACTAATCAAATTTCATCATGCAGATTGGATGGGCTTGTTACAACAGAAATGTAATTAGAAACTACTGCTACAACCCCATCAAATTTAGCTGTGCTCTGTAATGTCAATTCAATGGAATATGGAAATATACAGAAGAGCTACCAATCTCTTTTGATTATTTTAATGAAGTGCTACCAAGTTCCTTCCATGGGGAGTCTCTTAAATATTCATGCCAGTTGGCTGTCTGCACAGTACTGTTTCCTTGCTGTTGTTTGCATCCAGATTCTGACAAGATGCTGGATGTACAGACTGTATATGTGGTAAATGGGGCCAAGCTAGGGTGCAGACGGTTGTGGAGGAGTAAGTCACCAGTCATTGTCACCTCTTGTAATCTTTAGTGTTGATCACCTCTTTTTTCTTTGAGTTGGGACTCAGGGTAATTCAAGAATAAGATGACCTGATCATCGTGGAAGAGTTGATTGTAAACTATTTTTGAAGCTATGAAAAACGTTCATCTGTGTAGGTGGTTGTGACTTGTACAGTGGTGTATTGGGTTTGCATGGCAAGGTTTTGGTGGGCAGTGGCTAAAGGAGTGGTTTCTATATAAGCTGCTGGAAGCTTCCCCTGTGTTCAGTAGAGCCAGTGCCAGCTGGCTCCAAGATGAATGTGCCACTGGCTCGGGTCAGAGCAGAGATTCCCCTGCAGCCCATGGTGATGTCCATGGTGAGACAGCTGTCCCCCTGTAGCCCACTGGAGCTCCACCCTGTAGCAGTGGAGCAGAGATCCACCTGCAGCCTGTGGAGGACCCCAGGCCAGAGCAGGTGGGTGCCCAGAGGAGACTGTGACCCCTTGGGAAGCCTTTGCTGGAGCAGGCTCCTGGCAGGACCTGTGGCCTTGTGGAGAGAGGAACCCACAGTGGATCAGGTTCACTGACAGGACTTTTGATCCCATGGGGGACCCTTGCTGGAGCAGCCTGTTCCTGAAGGACTGCATGCTGTCTCTTATCAGTATAAAAATATCTCTAAGTTATACTGGGAAAGACATTTTAGACTTGGGTTGGGAATAGTTTTTATCAGGCTTTAGGTTCTGTCATGTTTTGAAGGAGATGCTGCTAGAACATTGATGCTGTTTTGCCAATCAAATACTTGAGGCTCTAGATTTTTAATTATAATACTCATTTTTGCGTAAGCTAATGAATGCAGTACTTGCTATGGCATTCTCATTTCAGATACTTGTTATATTGTATCAAATAAATTAATTTGAGTGAAAATAAGTCACTTTATGTTTTTTTCTTCCTATAGGAAGATATAAAATCGTTAACAGCTCATGTAATTGAAAATTACTGGAAGGCACTGGAAGATGTAGATTATGTGCAGACATTCAAAGGACTGAAACTACGATTTGAACAACAAAGGGAAAGACAAGATAATCCAAAACTTGACAGGTAAAATGCACTAAATGCTCTTATTAGTATATTGATGCTTTAATTATCTTATCAGACTACTGATGGGTTGTTTTCTTATACTGGGAAATGGAGATAATTTAGACTCCTGCTTGCATCTCAAGCCTTGTTGAATTTACTTGATTAAAAGTGGGATTTTCTAATCTGTTGCTACAAATTTTTGATCAACTTTCAGGAAACATTAGTTGCTGGACCCCCAGCCATAATGCTAATTTATCATGTTTTAAATGTATGTGCACTACTTTAATGAGGCTGGGAGCCTACCAAGTATCTCTACCAAGTTCATTTGTTTAAATAACAGATTTCCACTGCTGATTTGAAAGACTGTTCAGTTGTGAATTACCATTCTGTGGATTTTTCTTTCAAAAATTTACACATCAGATTTCCTTTTATTTTAGTGGTGGGAGTGGATATTTAGATAGGCTTTATCAAAATGCCTGAGGAATAGAATAGGCAAAGAAATTTTCAGAGAATGCTTTTTTGTCCCTGTTAAATTTGCTGATGGAGTAAAAACAATCTGATGCTAAGCTTGAATCGCTCCTTCCATTTGCCAGAGCAGAAGTTCCCTTCTGTAGTATACAGGTGCCCAAGGTTAATAGGTTGAGATGTATAAAAATAGGAAGTTTAGGCCTTTTTGCTCCATTTCTTTTTGGTTTATATCTAGTTTCATTAAAACAAAATGACTGCTTTTGTGAACAGATGTGTTACTCTTGAGAATTGTTAGCAAGACCTGTTCTTTTTCCGCTGTCTTGAATTAGTTTGAAAACGCATTAAAATTAATTCTGATTAGTCCTACTAGGATATCTTGAAATTTCGGACTTTTATTTCCTGCCACAAGATCTCTTAATACTTAAATTTGAGATTTGTACAATTAAAATGAGACTGTAAGTGTAGATTTATTTCAAAGCATTGAAGCACATTTCAAGAGCATGTACAGGATCTGCAATTTTGAGTACCGAGGTGTTAAAAGCGAGATGTTATTATTTTGGCTTATGTCATCTAAGCTTATCACATGAACAGCTGAAATTCAAGGCTGTGATTCTTACTTACATTAATGCATGTGTGGGAAAGAACACCCAGCTGCTTTCTTTGGTAATTTCCATCCAGTGTAGCAAGTAAAGCTTTAGTTTTTTTCTTGGCTTGAGTTGAACTAAGTGGTTGTGCTGCATGAGTTTATCCAACAGAAAATAGAGCTGCAAGAGGTCTGTAGCTCAGCCTTCTTCCTACTTCTTATATAGTGGCTGCACAAGTCCTGTCACAGTCCATGTAATTTTTAAAGTGAAAACCCAGAAATAATAAAATGCACAAATAACAAGAATCTCTTTACATGTTTTAGCAAAGAAAGTTCAGTAAGGGAGGAGATCAACATTTTGTTGACATGGGTCACAAAAGTATTCATTAGAGTTCCACTTATGTCATAGTTTTGTGCTGTTAGCAGAACCTGAGTTTAAATATAATGTAAAATGATGCAGTATGTATAGATACAGATGATAGTGCTGGCAAGCAACTTACTTATAATTAGATTTATTATTAAAAATACATTTAGCGTTTTTATTCAATAGCGTGTAGTGTTCTGATTTTTTCCCTTGTGGCTTTTTCCTGCAGTCAGAAATGCAAATGTCTAGGTTGTATTCTTAACATTTTGATCCCAGTAACAGAGACTTCATGAAAAACATGAAATTTCATCCAGTAAATTGTGAAGTGCTTCATTAAGAGTTTCATGCTGCTGTTGGAAACTGAAAAATACTGATAAGTGACCAAAAGTTGTAACAGGTGGATGTGGCAGAGAGAGATAGCTTTCTTTTAAATATCTTTTTAAAACTGGAGTCATATTTAAGTTAGATTTTTATTTTAACTTGTTGGACCCTGAATACTAACAGGTTACAAAATGTTTTCAGAGAATAAGTTTATATTTCTAAACTCTTTGACAACTTTTTATTTACCAGTGCAAACTGGTAAACCAAGTCTGAATGCAACACTCTAGTGAGATTTATTAAAATTACTTTTAATAGTGCTGTTTATGTGCTACAGAATTTTTTACTGATCGAGTAGGCTGTGCTATTAGCAGAGTTGTACTTTATTTGATTCTTTACATGGAAAAGTTTTTATTGATATTTGCACTGAAAATACAAAGGTTCACATTAGGGAATAATTTGCTGGTGTTTTTATTGCTCTGCAGTACATGGATCTGTAAACTGTCTCTGAGTGTCGAGTAGAAGTTTTATTATTAATAAGAGTTGATTCTTTTAATCTAAGCCTTTAAAACTTACTGTTCTGCAGCATGCGCTCCATTTTGAGAAACCACAGGTACAGAAGGGATGCAAGAACCCTGGAGGATGAGGAGGAAATGTGGTTTAATACTGATGAGGATGATATGGAAGATGGAGAGGCAGTGGTGCCCCCTTCTGACAAGCCTAAAAATGATGAGGATATTATGGACCCTATCAGTAAATTCATGGAAAGAAAAAAATGTAAGTGATGAGAAGATGAATGCCATAACTTGTATTATTTAGTCCTACTGCAATGAAGGATTTGCATGTATTTATTTTGAAACTGCAACATCAATTTGGTGGACCACCCTTTAAAACAGTTTTGTTGTCTTCAAAAGCAGAATGATACAACGTGTTGTAGGTTTCTTAAAGCATTTGAATTAAAATCTTAACTGATAATCAAGTTTTTCTGTGTTTCATTTGGGTTATAATTCAATGTTATGTATTGAATATATATAATACTGGTTTATAACTTAAATTTTTCTACATAAATGTTCAGGTGATACCACTGGTAGAGCAAAAGTGTTCATTCCTGGCCAGTGACAACAGCTGTTAGGTGGTACAGTAGTATGGAAAAAAGTCTGTGATGACTAACTTAACTGAATTATACATAAAGACCTAAAGTATTAAGCCTTTTCCCAAACAGTGAAGTGATTTGTAGTTAAATGTTGCACTCCGTGCTTTACTTTTGCTTTTTTTTTTTTTCTTTTCTTTTCTTTCCAGTGAAAGAGAGTGAAGAAAAGGAAGTTCTTCTGAAAACTAACCTTTCAGGTCGTCAGAGCCCAAGTTTCAAGCTTTCTTTTTCCAGTGGTACAAAATCTAACCTTACCAGCCAATCATCTGCAAGTAATCTGCCTGGATCCCCTGGGTCGCCTGGGTCTCCAGGATCCCCTGGCTCCCCCGGCTCAGTTTCTAAAAGCACATCTCAGATGGCAGCTATTACAACTAAGGTAATTTTGAATGGCTGTAGGTTGATTTCATTGTTACAGAGTCGGAATTTTCTTTTGCATCTCTCTGAAGTTTGTGAGTCCTGACACGTTAAGCAGTAATGGACTGTCTGGTTTGTGTGAACTTTGTGTCTGGCCTTCAGCATTTTTAACAAGATCTGCTGTATGTAGAAGAAATAAAAGCTCTTCTAATGCCCAGACTAGTCAAGTAGGAAGCATGCCACTAGTTGCTCTTAGCAGTGATATTTACTGTGAAATACAGACAACACTGTACTTATGTTAAATTGCACTGGGATATTTGACAGGTAAAAATAATTATTTTGGAAATGTAGCCAAATTTTGGTAGATACCACAATGCTCTGCCACATCCACTGAGGATTTCTACTATCACCATTTTAATACTGTTCAGAATTCTATAATTGACCTATGTGAAGGAAATAAATTGCATTGAATGGTGATTGCTGTAAGCCAGAGCAATTTCTAATACCTGAGTGTGACATTTTTACCTTTGAACTAACTTACAGTTTTGATTTGGAATATACTGAAATAGAAGAAGAAAGCCCCTTTAAAAGAGCATTGTAACTTGGAGTGAATATTCAAAACTAGCATTTTTAAATACATTTTAGGACACTGTTGGATTTTATCAGATTTTTGACTAAAAATGTTTGAACTGAGTCAGGAAAGTAGAGTGACTGCTGTTTTCCCAGAACAGAGGGGCAGATAAGGTAGTGCTGATACAGTGCAATTCAGATAATGAGAATTTATTTTCATAACAAATGTTTCCACTTCTGAAAGGTGAGGTATGTATGTCAGTTGTTTAGATAATCTTGGAATAACACT
Organism: Monarcha castaneiventris obscurior; assembly: GCA_026261815.1. NCBI lineage: Eukaryota > Metazoa > Chordata > Aves > Passeriformes > Monarchidae > Monarcha > Monarcha castaneiventris. The sequence goes on from JAMPIT010000894.1 coordinate 16,419,309, forward strand.
GATTCGTCCTTGTTTCGTAATGCTACCATTCTGCTTGTTCACCTAACATCTGGTGAAGGGAAATGTAGGCTTAGGTTTTTTCTTTCTTCTACTCAACATGGCTCAAAAGTTTGTATTTGGATTGCATTCTGTTGAAAACACCTGGATTAGAGGAGTTTGGCTGATGGAAGAAGCTAAGGACACTTCCTCTAAATCCCTCTGTGGAGGAAACAGCTTGCATGACCCAAGAGTTAGTCAAGCACTTTCTGAAAAGGATGGAATTGGCTTGGAAAACCATTCAGTCTATTAGAGGCTTGTTCTCTCCCAGACAGTGTAATTTCTTGGGTCTGAAATGGAGCCTTTACATATGGAACATACTGGATACAGTATGACTCCACAAATTCAAGTAGTGGTGGCAAAAGAAAAATGTTCAGGTTACAAAGGGGAGCATGCAGTGCACTGAAAAACACTCATGGATTCAGGCATAAGGTAGCTTACCTTCTTTCAGAGTGAAATGTGCCACAGTTGCAAACTAGAAACAGTGTTGAAATTGGGTTGTTCATTAATTACCTGATGATGTTGTTTTAGGTGTAGTATACTCAGTGTTATGTGTATGTGACTGTACAGAATATGTGTGATTGTTTTTCAAGTTGTATTTTGATATGCAGTTGACTGAAATGTTCTGGTTTGGATGTCCATTATTAGGCACCTGAATAAGTAATAAGACATTTGAGTAAAGTATTTGACTACAGCTTCCATTTTAGTCAAATGCTGGTTAAGCTTCAGAAATTGCAACATAGTATAGTTAGGGGAAGTTTCAGAAGTTCATGCTGCTGCTTTTTCAAGGGTCCAGAGCTGCCTAATCCTAAACTTGTGGGTATTTGCAATACAAGGGAGTTTTTAATGTTACTAGATACATTTTCATTTTCAGCTGACAAGTTGTTTAAACTTTGTAACCCATACACCTCATTCAGTTACATTATTAAAAAAAAAATCTTAGTCGCTACGCATTTGAACTAACTTCTGTGAAGAAAACGTGTGTTCTAAAAGTATCATAATTCAAAAATTCAAATTGAAGGATATTCTGTATTTGTTTTTGAAGTGCTTCCAGATTGCTCAATGTAGTCAGCTGTACTCAGTAAAAATAAACTTTATGTCTTCACACATGGAGCTGCAGTGACTCTTAGGAAAATTTATGTAGATTTTTGGCTTTACTTAAATTTCAAGTGGAAATATTTCCAGTTGGATAAGTAAAACCCCATTTTGGCTTTATTAATTTAAAGATTTTTCAGAGAATGTAATTCTCGTTCATGCTGAAGGATTTGTTTTTGTTCTGCCTCATTTTATTCAAAACTTCCTGAACCAGTGTACTTATGGCAAACACCATGTTACAATGCAGTCGGGAACTACTGATGTGCAAACAATTTCTTAATTATCATAATTGTGTCTGTGTTCGTAGGGAGGCCTCGTTGGGCTTGTAGATTATCCTGATGATGATGAAGAGGATGATGAAGATGAAGATAAAGAGGAAACTTTACCTTTGTCAAAGAAAGCAAAGCTTGAGTCATCATAATGGCAACTGCTGAAGAACATTACCAGTTGGGGAAGGATTTTTTTTCCAAAAACAAAACAAACCCACAGCAAAGCAGCAATCTTTTGTGAATTACTGTGTATGACACAGATCAACCTCTACAAATGGATTTCTGCCAATCAAGTGCCAATTCAAAGGAGCAGAAGAAGGAGAAATACTTTGTTTAGGGGAAGGACTTATGCCTTTGAGTTCTCCAGCTTGGACCACATGTTGCCCTTTTCTCAGGGAAGGAAATGGAAAACAAAACAAAACAAAAAAAAAGAAAAAAAAAGAAAAAGAAAAAAAAAGCCAACAGGGCAGGAGTTTTGTTAGTGGAACTCTGGATTGGCTGGTCAGTTGCTACAATCAGAATATGCTTTCTTGGACCATGTATGAGACTTCGGAAGAAAAGGCAGGTTTTGCCGTAGTTCTTCACTAGTTAAGAATGCCAGCAGTTTCTTTGTATAAAAGAGACCTGCCTTTGAAATCGTACATTCTGAACATTTTACTCAAGCTCCAACAGGTTTTAAAAACCTCTGCGGGGGAGGGCCGAATATAAAGTTTCCTCTTTTTTTTTAAATCTGTTCCCTTTGCCCTTTAAACTGCAGAAATTTTTTTTGAGGTGGGGGATTTGTTTGTCCCTTCTTGATTAAAGATTGAGTGGAATTCTAGATGTGGTCACTTTTGTGTCATAATTTTTTTTGCCCCCCTGAGTGTATGCTTAGTTGTTGAGTATATATTTGGGACCATTAAAATTTTTTGATGTAATATAATCTCACTGTTGTGCTGGTACCTGTTTCACACTGTGTAATTTTGTTCTGCATCACAGTTCTTAATGTGTTAAGGAATTTGTGGAAGATGGTATCGTCTTTATTGGAGAAAAAAAATTTGCCACGTTGTGCATAAAAGGAATACTATTTTGTGACTAAATATTTTATACTAAATTTTACGGCAGCATCTGTTGAGAGAAAAATCAGGGAAATAGGATGAAATAAAAAAATTTAAACCTATAAATAGGAAATTAGTATTCCAAAGAGACTTTGAAATTTCGTAACGCAGAACAGTGATGGTAACTAACTCATCAAAATGCAAGGTGAGTGAAGTAGGAATACCAATATACTGACTCATTTGACTTAGAAAAATAAAGAAGAAATAATTAAAGCTGAAGGAAAATGACATTAGTAGTATTTTTTAAAAATCTCTGATTCCCTTTGGAATACCAGTTATAATGAATAAAAGATGGTTGTAGAGAATAAACTCTTTACCAGGACACCATCTTTTGAAATTAATTCTAATACTCAGTTGAAAAAGAGCAATTAACTTGGTCTAACTCAATGACTGCCTTCTTTCCCCTTTTCCCAAAAGTCTAAATAATACTAATTTGAAATTAGGCATTATATCCTGCTTCCTTACTCCTTTTAGAGAAAACGGCTTTGCACAGCAGTGCTTCCTATGAAAGGGCATTTATTCAGTTCCTTTGTAAACGAGAGACCCTTTCTTATATTTTTTTTCAAGAGCCAATTTCCTTTTGGGCATTCAAAGCACCAGTGTTGCAACAATCACAATGTTTAATACGTAAATGTGTCAATACAAATAGAAATAAGAGAAATGAGAATCTGAGGCAGGGATCATCGGTGATCACACCCAAGGGGAGATGAGCACTTGGTTTCTGAACGTTGCAGATGGCGTGGCAGGTTCTGTGCCAGCTGCGACAGGCAAAGCTTCAGTGCTTGGGCTTTGTCAGTACATACCAGCCAGTTTGGATTTCAGTAAGAGTGTGCATTAGGGAAAAATTATTAGCCATCTTTTCTTCAAAGAGTTCATTTGTAATCACTTTCTAAGGTGGAGTTATTACAGTGTATTTGAAATGTCTGTGATAGGGCACTTCTCAGCAGTAAATTTTACAGAGGTCAGGAGTTGTGCACATTGTCACTATGGGATTAGACACAACCTGCTGCTGCAGGCTGAGTCCCTGTGCTGTCTCAACAAACTGTCTGAAACCTGATTTTTGCAACTTTGGTGTCCGAGCAGACATTGTGACAAGGAAATCTGCCATTCTGCAGGTTTTCTTAATTAGCCAGGATCTAAATCCAGCTCAAGCTGTCAAACTTTCCTTGATCATAAAGCTCTCAAAATTTATCCATACAGTCATCTTCAAGTCTTCCAGGCTACATCTCAGGAAACCATTCTTCTGAGTTGGTCAAAGGCACACTTTTTGTTAATGTTTTTTTCTGTTCCTTTAGCAATCGACTGCTTGGATCTTGCGATGTTTGATGCTTCAGTCTTCCAGACTTTCAGATATTTTCATAATACTTGTAGAAATCTTGGATTTTGAAGCATTGCATTTAACAGAATAAGTATTATCCTGAAGTTACTGGGCTTGGTCAAAATAATAATGAAAGCAGGAACTTTTTGAAGTTTTTATATTTTTATGAAGCTCTAAAAGATGGGTAAAACGTTAGTCTGCACATCTTTTAATGCTTTCTAAGTTAGTTAGTGGTCTTTCCAATTACCTAATGCTTGTAGCCTGACAGGGCATGTGTGCACTTGGATAATACGTCATTCCTGGAAGTTGGAAGTAGGTGAATGGTGGGTATGCTCTTGCCCAGTGATACTCACTTTTGTGTTCGTGGAAATCATGAAATGTATTTTAGAGGGGGAAAAAAAGAAAATACTGGGATTGCAAGAAGTGATGGATAATTTAAAAAAAAATTAAAAGTGGGTTTGAGTTGATAGGTGGAAAAAATGATGTTAGGAAACAGTGCTCTGTTCTAGATCTTTCTCTGGGCTGATTTTTAAAAACCATTTGTCCTCATCCCAAGACAGCTGCTTGTATATTGTACTAAGCATGGCTCAGTCATCTTAGTTGCATTTTAATTGTGCCCTGAAGTGTGGTTTACAGGGCACCCCTTCCATATTCCAGACAAGAGCCAAGGTGTTTGAACCATCCGTAGAGTGGCTGAAAGACTTGATGCTGATTCCTCAAATGTACTGCCAAGCTTTGAGCCTAGGCTTGCTGGGAATACCAGACAGAATGTGTATGAAGTACCTGGTCCCCCAAGGAACCCACACACTAGTGAAAGTAATTCCAGGTGATCTGGAATATTTCCAGATTTTCTTCTAATGTGTGCAGAGTGTGGCAGTATTTGAGTTAACAGTGCACATCACCAAAAAAGAGATCTCCTGTGTCATGAAGGTGAAAGGATCTAAAACCTGGTGTATCTAAACAGTGAGTGGTCTCTAGAATGTACTGTCTGTAATGTGCGTGCTTGGCAGCAAAGATCACACTATTCATTCATCCATCTCTCGTAGCCCACCTGGGTGAGACACCATGTTCTCATGGAATTAAGCACTTAACGTACTAAGGATGGGACTGTTTGGATGAGGTTTGCCTGTGTTTTTACATCCCTGCAGAGATGTTTGATTGGAGAACTGATGGGGCTCTGTTCTCATGTTGCTGCGGTGGCGCTATTAGGCAAGTGGCTGCCTTTTCAACCCAGCACAAGTGATGTTGGTTGCCTTGCTAAATGACATTTCCTGGCATCTGCAGAGTGGCCATAGAAGTCCAGCCTTACCCCTCTCAACCGTTCCACAGCTGCAGAGGCATCCTGGAGCAGTGCTGTCAATGCCTGAGCATCACTGCAGTTCCCCTGCCTTGAGGACATTGACTCCCACTCCAGGTAAGCTGTTGTACTGGTTTGGCATGGCCTGGTTTTTGGTAGCAGGGGGCCCACAAAGGTGGCTCCTGTGAGGAACTCCTGGGAGTTTCCACCATGTCTGAAGATGGACATGCTGCTGGGCAAGGCTGGGCCAATGAGAGAGGTTGGTAATGCTGCTGTGATGACATATTTAAGAAGTTTTCTTCTTAAAAACAGTCACAAGATTTTGGATTCTAGTCACAGAAGAGGAGGAGGTGAGGGAAAACAACATGGTGACACCAAGGTCAGTGGAGAAGGAGGGGCAGGAGGTGCTCCAGGTGCCAGAGCCGAGGTTCCTCTGCAGGCAGTGGTGAGGACCATGGTGAAGCAGCTGTGCCCCTGCAGCCCATGGGGATCCACGGGGGATGCAGAGATCCACCCGCAGCCCCTGGGGATCCACGGGGGATGCAGAGATCCACCCACAGCCCGTGGGGATCCACGGGGGCTGCAGAGATCCACCCGCAGCCCGTGGGGATTCACGGGGGATGCAGAGATCCACCCATAGCCCGTGGGGATCCACGGGGGATGCAGAGATCCACCCATAGCCCGTGGGGATCCACGGGGGCTGCAGAGATCCACCCGCACCCCGTAGGGATTCACGGGGGCTGCAGAGATCCACCCGCAGCCCGTGGGGGAGGTGCCCGTGCCGGAGCGGGTGGATGCCTGGAGGAGGCTGTGATCCAGTGGGAGACCCGGTGGAGAGAGGGGGCCCTGCTTCCAGGCTGCAGCAGCCTGTCCTTGGAGGGATGCACCCCGTGGAAAGAGAGACCCATGGCACAGCAGTTTTGGGAGGGCTGTGTGCCCGTGGGAGGGGCTCACGCTGCAGCAGGGGCGCTGGGGCTGCTGCTCCTGAGAGCGGACCCACGCTGGAGAAGCTCACACAGAACTGCCTCCCGTGGGAGGGACCCCACGGCCTCACAGGGGAAGGACTCCTCTCCCGGAGCAGCGGAAGGAAATCTCGGTGATGAACTGACCAAACCCTGCCCTGTCTCCCTGCGCTGTCGGTGGGAAGGAGGGAGGGGCCGGGGGAAAGGTGTTCTGAGGGCTTATTTTACTTCTCATTATCCTCCTCTGATTCTGATAGTAATAAATTCACTTCAGCTTAAGTTGAGCCTGTTTCGCCCTTGAAGTGTTTCTCCCGGTCCTTATCTCACTCATGAAGCGTTTGTTAACTTTTTTTCCCTTTTCCCTCCTTTGCCCAGCTGTGGCAGGGGAGGGCGAGCGAGCGGCTCTCGTGGGTGCCTGGTGTTGGGCCAGCGTCAAACCTCGACAGCTGTGAAAGGAGACGAGATGGGTCACCCAGTGTAAAACCAGGCAAGCATTCAAAGAAGAGAAGTTGCCACAACTTAAGTTTTTCAAGATAAGTTGTCCATGTGCATGTTCTCCACCACTTTCTTCTTTTGGAGTCCAGAAGAAATAAAGGAATATATAGTTCATAGTTCAGAAAGGAGGCAGGGCATGTGGACATGCTGTAGGTACAGGAAAACCTTCTGTGGGAGGGTCTGTAATGCCTACCCTCAATCAGATCCATAATTTAATGTCTTAATTCATGTGAGGGAGGCATAACTTACTGTATTTTGGGGTTGTCTTGTACAGAACCAGGAGCTGGACTCAACCCTTGTGGGTTCCTTCCACCCCATGATATTCTGTGGTTCTATTCTGTGTTTCTGTTCTATGGTCCTATGATTTTTCATAGTGGCTGGCTACCTGATGAGCTTGTAGATTTGACTTGATGTTGTTCTAGTTGCAACCACATTTATTGGTGTATGACTCTTGTGGGGGTTTTATATAAACTATTAGAACAATTGAAAGCTGAAATGAAATCCTGTGGACTGCTGGAAAAAAGGCAATTGAAAAAGGGACTCTTTACACTGGACAACCTTAATTTTGTGCCTTCTGTCACAACCCCTCAAAACTGGAGTCTTTCATTAGTTCTTCAAATTCTTCTTCCCACATCTGTTTGACTCTTGCACACAGAAGTGAATTTGGGGCGCTATTTGAGCAGACAGCAGGGACACAAATTCCCTCATTCCCCTGTTGTTCACTGTTCCAAGAAATGGCTCTACCCTTGGTAGGTGTCAGAGGTAGTGGTCTCAGCCTCACTGCCATCCACCTCCCTGCTGAGGCTTTGTTAACGTCTCCCTGGAGTGTTTTCCTTGCACGTGAATTTATACTTTTCTTCAACTCTGAACAGCCTAAGTATTTCCCAAAGCTGCTTATAAAACTTTTGGCTGTGCTTGCCTATTATTTTTACCTCATGCCCAGTGTCATCAATATAGGTATTGATATACTCTTGTATAACTCAAACGCCAAAACAGCAGTCTGAAAAATGAAAATTCCCTAAAGTTTTGAATCTTCAAAATCACATTCTGTTTTTATAAGGACATTTGCAGTTATAATTGATAGGAATTGATACTTATGATTTGAAATATTTTTCATATTAATAAAACAATCAAAATATGTTCTATTTGATACATTTTAGCTCTTTCTGTGCTTTCTATACTTCCCTATTTTTCCTTTAAAGCAGTCAGTAACAGTTCCTAGCGTGGTCCTACTAGTTCTTTTACTTGTCTCATGAGTCCCAGTTAGTGCTGCTGATGTAGTTCTTCTTTTACCTCCTGACAAAGAAACTGAGAAACATACACGGCGATCTTCTGCCTTGGGTATGTTCCCTGCCCTGATGGGAACACAAGTCTTTGGATAAGGTGCCCAAGCCTTTACACAATTATTCTCTTCAGTAATCACCTTCTCAACAGACCAGGACCTGTTGTGTCTTTAAAACCTGCAAGAGGACACCTTCCCCTTTTCTGCTGCTGCCACTTCAGAGGACATCTGTCCCAATATGCTGGACATGAGGTTCCCACCCTACTGTATCTCCTGAGCTCACTGCATTAGATCATCAGCACCAGCCTTTGCTTCTAGCACCTCTTGTGGTTATGAATCTTACTGAAATTAATTTCTTCTCTCTCCTTGCAGGCCCATGAGCATTCCTCCACTGCTGTGACACTCATTGCCTCTCTGAAGGGTTCAAGTCAAGGAGGTTATGCCATCATTTTGTGTTTGCCTGGGATGTGAGTCTTCCTCCCTTGCTTTCAAGTTCATGCAAAGAGCCATAAACCGCTGGTGCCCCTTCATCTCCTCCCCATATCTTTTGCTGAGTATTAACTTTATTGTTTGTCTTGTATATTTGACTATTTATTTTCTATGGACTCAGAGGTTTATGAGATATTCTGCCCAAACTCCCTCTCCTTGTATTTTAGATTCTCTATCATGTTGGTATCAGGAGCGTCAGCAGCTGGCTTAAATTTCAGCACTGAACAAACATGTGCCAAAGGTTAATGCTAGTTTTTTTCTGGGAGTTTGTCTCTGAATGTTTCAGATACCAGCCACATACTGTTAATCACCAGCATCCCCCTCCACCCCTGCATTCAGATTGATTCAATGCACATTAGCAAATACTTCTGGGGTTTTGTTTGTGTTTTGGTAGCACATACAGGTTTGTTTCTTTTTACTCTCATTCAAATTTCTCTAACACTGTTTCTTTACCACCTTTGTCTAAAAATGAACAATATTGCAAACAGCATTTCAGAATCGAATATTGCGAGGAGGAAAGCTATCTTTTGACCACCTTCTTTTTCTCCTGGCACCCATTGTTTACAGCTCCAGTCTACTTAAAGCAAACATGCTCCATAGCTGAGAAGTTGGTTGATGAACAGTCGAGTCATATTTACAAGAAAGCTGCTTAACAACAGTCCCAAGCAAAGGAGGAGAAAAAGCTCTTTCCTGATTACCATGAGTTTAACTCTTGTATTGTAACCTCAAGAATTCTGCTATTCCCATCCCTCAGCAACTTACACTTCAGACAGCAGATGAATGGTGGAGCTTTGTTGATGGTTGTACTCGTTGCTAGGGGACAGTCTGAGGGGGGTGAATCATGCCATTTACAGTCAGCCTAAAGGAACATTTGGAAATGTTTGAGCTTAGAAAGTTCCTTCTGTAGTCTGTGTTGTTGAGTGCTTTGTGGCTGTGAAAACTGCTTTAAAAATACACATGAAGATAACGGAGGCATTAAACACACAGGTGTCTTCAGTAGCTTGTATCTATGGATGTGTCTTAAATCACAGTTCTGGTGCTTCTTAATTCTTTGATAAATATGTTCTTAGTTAAAAATTGACCATGTGAAATGGTGTTAAAACAAAATTGTTGCAAATCATATTCAACTTAAATACTACAAGTTTTCATCCTTGCTTTTCTGTAAGAAGCATGATTTCTAGATGCAATTGCTTGTACATGTCTGGATCTGAACTTTCTTGGATAAATTCGTTGGTATTTGTTTTATTTTATCTGCTGTGGGAAGGCGGCAGCTCAGGTACTATCAGAAATGAGAACTTGACCTGTAGTAGGAAGGTGAGGTTTTACAAGATACGTCTTTTGTGGAACACAAGGTGGGTGAATAAAAGGGCTCTCTCTATAAATGCTAAGGCATAGTTCGGAGAGGACGTGGAGGAGGCAGCACACACCCAGCTGGGGCTGGCAGGTATGACACGGCATTACCGAGGGGAAGCCCCTCCGCAGGCATTTGGGGGCTCAGAAGCAGAGTATGTGTTTTGCCCGAGGCGGGCCGCCTGCCCTCCGCAGTGCCGCGTCCAGGGCTGCTCTCGGCGGAGCACCGGGCAAGCCTGGGCTTGTTGCTGCCGGGGATCGGGGCTCTGCCGCCCGCAGCGCGGGGCTCGGCTGCCGAGGGAGACTCGCAGCCCCCCGGCCTTTCCCAGCGTGCGTGCCCCCGGCCCGCAGCCCTTCGCAACGCCGCGTACCGCTTTGCCCCGTGCGTGTTGAAGCAGTTTATCAGCATTTTCCAGACCGCATCAGTGCTCCCAGCGCATTCCAAAGCAAGGAAAGTATTATTTCCCACTGCCGCTTTGCTTTCGGCATCCGACGGGAGCGCGCAGCGGCCTCCCGCGCGCCGCCCGCCGCCGCCAGAGGGCGCCCGGCCCCCGCCCGCTGTGGCTGAGGCGGCGGTGCCCGCTTTGCCGGCCCCACTGCCACTGCCGGCCCCATTGCCGGCCCCACTGCCACTGCCGGCCCCATTGCCGGCCCCATTGCCGGTCCCACTGCCGGCCCCATTGCCACTGCCGGCCCCATTGCCGGATCCACTGCCGGCCCCACTGCCGGCCCCATTGCCGGATCCACTGCCGGCCCCACTGCCGGCCCCATTGCCGGCCCCATTGCCGGCCCCATTGCCATGTCCAGCCCCACTGCCGGCCCCATTGCCAGCCCCATTGCCATTTCCAGCCCCATTGCCGGCCCCATTGCCGGCCCCATTGCCATTGCCGGCCCCACTGCCGGCCCCATTGCCAGCCCCATTCCCAACCCCATTCCTAGCCTCTGCCCGTCCTGCTGCCGCGGCTGCACCTCCAGCACCCGCCTCCATACTGCCCGAGGCCAAATGTTTCCTGTAACACAGGCAGGCACCTTGAATAACGCGTGAGCATTTGGCAGCTAGCAGCATCCCCAGGAACGTTTCCTGGGTAAGAAGTTTGGTTTTTATAACTGCTCCATGATGTGCCCTCCCTTTCAATCATCTCACTACTGGCAAGACCTGGATCGGACTGTGCAGCTGTTGCTTCTTTTCAGGAGTCTGTTTGTCCTACAAACGAGTTGTATCCAAGTTGTAAAAAGTGGGAAAGCATTCTTCCATCTTTATTCTGTCTTCTGTGAATAGGTCTATATATTTTTCAAATATTATGTTGTTTTTTGCTCGTAAACAAGTTGCAATTCACATGTACCAGCGTAGCGAGTGGGAATTATCCGTCCTTGTCGACAGGGCTGCCTAAAATAAGGATCCGCATGAAGCAGATCATTAAACCCGATCTTTAGTGGGACAAATAGGCCTCTACAATGAGCACCAGTGTCTATCATTTAGTAATAGTTTGCTTGCAAACTGCTCTAGTCCCTCAGGCACAACAACAGATGTCTCTCCCTCAGCCGATGCACAAACACACATGCACCCACCCCCTTAACAAAAATACGTATCGAAGGTAGGTGGTTAATAATAACCAGAATTTCAGATATGTTCTGTCTGCCTGTGCAAGATGCAAGATATATTTTGTGAGTTCAATATGATCGAACAAGAAATATGCAGAATGCACTAAAAAGTGGCTGATGCACAGGCTGATAAATGCCAGAGATAAAAGAGTGCATCTGTGAAAAACAGAGCAAACTGTCAAACAGAAATCCTGGCACAACGAAGCCCCACTATGTGACACCGTGCATTAAACCGGTCAGCTTCATGACTAAATTATTTCTCTCCAAGTTCCGAGCCTGGGATAAATAAAGCAGCAATCATCCAGATGACCTGGCATTATTGATTTTCCCAACTGAAAAGTGGGTAAGTTCTGCCCCGCAGGAAAGTAGCTGGCAGGCGGGTGGGCGCTCTGGCAGCAGGACCGCTGTTCCCCGGGCCCGGCCCGCCCGGCCCGGCCCCGCGGGACCTGCCCCGGAGCGGGGAGCGCCCCGGGCACCTGCTCGGGATTCGTTCCCAGAGGGCGCGCAACAGGCTGTGCCGCTCGCTTTGCTCCAAGTTTTCCCTCAGTTCTTTGACCTGCACTAAGGGGTTTACGCAGCGCCTCTGGAAGCGCCCCCACGAAGTACTTTGTGGGGAATTTCGTGGCTTTTAAAGCGTAAACTTCGGACCCGCGCTCTCCCGCTCAGCGCTGGCGCCGTTGCCAGCGGAGGAGGGCGCGGCGCCGGGCGGCTCCCGGCAGGTACAGCGGCCCCCGGCGCGGCCCCGCGGCCGAACGTCCCGGCGCGGCCGCGCATCCCCTCGGTGCCGGCGGGAGCGAGGCGCAGCCGCAGGGCCGCGGGGCGGGCAGAGGCCGCGGGCCGCTCTCGCTGCCGCGTGCGGGCGATGCCGAGCGGGCGGTGCGCCCCGACCCCACACCGCGTCCCGCCCCCGCGGCCGCCGCCCATTGGCCGGCGCCTGCCCCTCCGCCCCTGCCATTGGCGGCGGCCGCTGCCCCTCAGGCCGCCGCCGCCGCCGCCCGGGTCTAATTGCCGGGGCTCGGGCACGCCCCGCCACAGGTACCGCGGCGGCTGCAGCGGCTGTAGCGGCGGGTGTGTGGTGCTGCTGCTGCTCAGAGCCGTCCTGTGGGAGCTCCCCGCCTTTGCTCCCGGCCCCTGGGCGTTTGTCGTGGCAGCTGAGCCCCCTTCTCCCGGCGTGGCTCGCTCTTGCCTGGGGAGCCCCTGCCGCAGCCGTGGGGCGAGCTCGGCGGGGGAAGACTGGCCTGTTGCCGTCGGGAGGAGGGAGCGCGGCGAGCAGCCCCGCGTGTGCCAGCGGGGCGGGGGAGCGATGAGCCGCGCATTGTTTGCCCTGTAGGCAGCGCCCGGCGGGCAGTGGGGCGGCGGGCCATGGGCTCCGCGCCTTTGTCTCCCGAGTGAGCCGGCCCCGCTCCCGCAGCCTCCCGCCGCCGCCCGAGCCCCGGCGACATGGACGTGACCGTCTCCGAGCTCCTGGAGCTCTTCCTGCAGAGCCCCTTGGTGACCTGGGTGAGCAGAGCTGGGCGGCGGGGAGCCAGGGGGCAGCCGGCAGGGCAGTCCTGTCCTGCCGGGGTTGGCCGTGTCCGCCCGCCATCCCCCAACCCCGCTGTGCTTCCTCCGGCAGGTGAAAACCTTCGGGGACCTGGGGAGCGGCGACCAGGACAACCTCGGCGTCTACATGGACCTGGTGGATGGCGTGGTCCTGAACAAAATCATGCTGCAAATGTGAGTGGGGTCGGAGGGCGGCAGACATGAGGGGGGCGCGCCCCGGCCCCACCCGCGGGTGTGGGGCTCCGGCCCGGAGCTTTCCGCTTGCGGGGAGGGCGGCCTGCAGCCGGAGCGATTTTCCTTTTGAGTGCTCTTCGAAATTTACAAAAAACAGTGGGGAAAGAGCTCCGAACTAAACCAGTTGCATAAAATATTCTTTAACTTCTTTTTCTGGTCTTTTTGCGTGGAGTGTGTGTGTTTTTCCTTCTTTTTTTTTTTTTTTCTTTTTTTTATCTCCCAGTTATCTCAGTTATTCACGCATGCTACAGTGGAAGGTGTGTGGCGGTACAAAGAAGGAAATGAAAGTACAGTATCATATAAAGCTTTACTGGGAGGGTTTCATCTGAACTTTGTCTACTCTTGCGTAAACTTCGATACTGAGTATATAATTTGGAAAAAACCCTCAGTGCTACCTCTTTCAAGTGGCACTGTAAGGCCATGTGTTGAGGGATCTTAGAAACTAGTTAAAAGATGGAGTGCTGAAAATACCCTAACATCGAAATGAATCGTTGTTAGGACTTGTGCTGTGTTTTTAACCACATCCTTTCCTGTTGCCGATCTGCTATGCTGTATGCAGAGCCTGACTGTTTTTTCTTTTCTCTGTATTTGCTTTTAAATATTCTGAAATACATCTAAGAGAGTTTGTAGGGAGAGGTATTTGTCTTTCAGGGGAGGAGAATTTGGAAGTCACTCAGTTTTGGCAGTGCGCTCTCTTAAGTGACTGAAATCAATTGAAGCTCGACCAGTGATTTGCAGTGTTAGTCAAAGTATTTAAATTAGAATTCATATTAGAAGCTCTTTGGAACTTGAGAAATAACATTAAGTCTGATAATCAATGCCTTACCCGCTCAGGTTGCCAAGTTTTGTTATTTTCTGATACCTGGTTGTTCCATGTGAGGAGGTAATAAAACTTTATTTTATGTTACCAACGGTGAAAATTGTGTACTGGAACTTACATAGTGAAGCTGGTGAAGATCCATGATTCAGAACAGAACCCAGATCGGCCAACATAGATGGAGATAAACTAGTGGTGTAAAATGTTAGCAGGGATAGATAGAAGCCTCTTGGAAAGAGAAGGCATAATTTCCAGCATTTTTAAAGGAATAATTACTCTTAAAAAATAGTTTTCTGCAGATTAAAACCTCAAGTAAAAACGTTTAGATCCAGGTTTGTAGCTTTCCAAGGTGTGGGAAATTAAATTTTGATTTATGAGCATTGTGTTTGGCGCAGAGATGACCAACCAAACTATCAAGAACCAGCAACTGAGTTGGCTCCAGGTTTAACTAAACAGTAGTGTTATCTAAGACATTTATTTAATTATATGTGCAATAGTCTTCTTATTTAAAAACAAGAAGAAGTAACTGAGTCACACTTAGTCACAAATTTATGAAGTTGTGTGGCTTTTGAATGACTGTGGCATTTTTATGAGGGCTTTATTAGGTGGTGTGTGCAAACTTAAGTATTTTTAGTTGGCCATTGAACTAAGTCTAAGGAGATAGAGTTGTTAAAGTCGAGGGAGCAACTGAACAGTGATCTGGATACAAGGAGAGAATGATGAGATCTCATGGAAATAAGATGAGCATATAGGCTGGCTGAGTGCAGTGACACCAGTTGGCATTTTGTCTGGTCTCATGTGATTATGAGAGATGCCCTGGCATGTTAACTTGTTTTAAGCAGTCAGGTAAATAAGTTGGTGGGATTTTGGTTTTAATTTGTTTGGGGTTTTTTCCCAAGAAACATCTCTGCCAGTGGTGTCTCAGAAAGTGAAGTGTGGGAGGCACAAGCACTGTGGAGTAGGAAACTGTCCCATTATACACAGTCGGGCCTTTTTTCCCCCCTTTTTAGGGAGATTTACCAGTGCTTCTAATGGTGACTAAGGAGCTTGAAACCAAAAGCTTTGTACTGAGAGCCCAAGATTGTTTAATTTAGGAAGGATTGCAATTTTATTTATGTATCCTGACCTAGCAAGGTGCTCAGGAGAGCTGCTGACTGACCTTTACTTTTTAAAGTTTTAACTTTAGAAATTGGAACGCAATTACTGCTTGCCTGTAAGTCAGGAAAGTCTTGCAAGGCATGTTTCTGCCCCACAGAGCTTTCAGAATAAAAAATAAATGTGTTTTTAAAAATTCTTGCTCATTGTTTTTAAGTCTTGGTCCCTGAAGATCGTTTTCAGTGCTTGGCTGGAGATTTCTTCCTGCTGAAAGCATATTAATGAGGGCCTTTGATA
Source organism: Monarcha castaneiventris obscurior (assembly GCA_026261815.1). NCBI lineage: Eukaryota > Metazoa > Chordata > Aves > Passeriformes > Monarchidae > Monarcha > Monarcha castaneiventris. The sequence continues at coordinate 16,434,586 of JAMPIT010000894.1, forward strand.
AATCTGGGACTGGATTTGCCATGCCATGATAGTGTTGATTGCTTGAAAGCACAGGTGCAGACATGTACACACATGTACAGAGTTAGGGGCTGGCAGGGTGAAAGAGCTGGGCTCCTGATGTGAACAGCTGCATCATCCCTTGTGTGTTACTTCACTTGGAATTTTTTTATCCTGCTTGCCTGATTATGGGAACAGAAATAACAGGGGCACACAAGCTTGCATGTAAACACCAGGTATGATGCAGTACTTTGCTGCAAATGACCGTGTTTCTTTCTGTGAAGATTTTGAAAGCCAGATTCTTGTGAAATTCATTACTAAAAATACAACATTTCTGCCCTGCAGCAAAGCAGATTTTAAGTTTTATTCAGGGCAAAAAAGACAGGTGGATCTGTGAAGAAATCCAGATGTACCTGTTGGGTGGAGATTGCTGAGTGGAAGTAAAGCTTTAGCTGTTTGAGTTGTGGGTGGGCTGTAGGAGTTCAGTCAGCCCCTAATTTCTGTTGTAATGGTTTGGATTTTCCCCAAATGCTGTCTGGCAACTTTGGGTGGAGAAGATTCCAGCTGCTTTGTGTTGCAGTGTCAATGTTTTTTAGGTGGTGGGTTCATCTCAGCAAGGCAGCTGTGTCACCAGAGAGATATGTGACAGCTATCTATCACTTTTCCTTCTGGCAGGTCCCTGCTGGCTCTTTGACAGGAGGTGAAAATAGGGCTGTGCCTTCACTTCATCCTCTTCAAAAATGAGCTGCCCCTGGGAATGCTAGCCCTGAATAAAATGTGGTTTGCTCAGGCTTGCCAAATGTAGCCGTGGCATAAGGGCAGAGGAAGGGAACCTGGCCTGGGCTTAGGCAGACTGTACTCAGTAGGACAGCAGCTGTTGGGCTTTGCTGGTGATCCCTTTGCTTACTGGTAATCTCTAAAACAAGCAAGACTATTTTTAAGAAAGTCGGGCATTATTTGGTTCTCAGTAGGGGCATCTAGCTGTTAAACGAATTAAATTTAGTAGCAAGAGTCAGACAGCAGTGTTTGGTTTCTCCACTTAGATTTTAAAACAAGACAAATGATTTTTCAAATAATGGTTGTAAACAAGTGGTTTCATTTGCCTGTGTCCTGCTCAAGTGTATATCCCAACCTGATAATGCATGAAGGACAGCGCTGATTTTTGCAGACTTGCAGTACTGGCTGAATGCTCTGCATACAAAAATGTTTCTTAATCTTCAGAGGGCTGTGTTTCAAGCTTGTGTTGCTGATGGATTTATGTATACCAGGTTAATGAGTTTCTCTGCAGACATACTTTAAAGAACTTATTTCAGATGGCTGTGTGTCACTTCCTGGTATGAAATCAGCACGTGGTGACACTGCATAGACTGCCTTCAGTGTTCCAGTTGCAGCTGTGGCATAATACCTACAAGAATAAGCAAATATTTGCCCCATTTAACTTCCCAAATGAAACTTCCTGTAGGAAGGTTTATGCAGGCATGTAAGTGTTTTCACATTGGCTTGTTCTAGTTCTTCTAATTGATAATTGTCTGCTTTTTTGTCAAAACCTTTAGCAAACAGGAATGTGTGTTAGGAATACAGCTGATAACACTGTATACCTAACACTGTTAAAATCCCATTATAAAAATGCACAGTAATAGGTTTTTTCCATTTCAGTGGCAGCTGTCATGGTTTGTGGTACTGTTGATATGTCATCTTTAATTCAGACCACGTGACAGGAACAGCCACCTTGTGAGTGCCCGCTCCTTGTGGTTTCTAGAAAATGGCACGAATACCAGAAGGTTAGAGATGTGCATCTGTTAAATTTAAAATTTTAGAATCTTTCTTAGAGGTGCATTTTTCCACCATTTTCTAGGCAATTTAGGGATCTGCCAGCCTTAGTGGCATTGCCTCACTTGGTGACAGAGGAAGAAGTTGGGTGGTAGGAGAGTTAGGGTGGCCCCAGAGTGGTGTATTTTTGATTAGTGCCTTGCCTGAAGAGTGAAGTGCTGCAGGATGCTGGGCCAGTCAATTCCTTCTGGCATCTCATAACCCTTGGGCCTGGTTTGAGGGCTTTCCCCTTGCTTATCAAAATGGCTTGTCAGAAATTGTAAGAATGGGTTTGTAATTTTAAAATTTAAATTGGTTTTTTTTGTGGTTACTTTTATTAACTGGTGACTTACGGGATTGCATCTTCATGCACTTGTGTTGCTGGCCTCATGCCTGCTGAACTTGTCACTTGATCTGTCTCCTGACCCTTCCTTTTCTCTCTGTTCCTAGAAGAGTCATGAGAGTGTACAAACCAGATGACTTTTTTAAAATGTTTGGGTATATAGTGAGGTTTGAGACTTTCCTTCTGTTTATTTGGCTAGAGTGGGTTTTTACTGGTTTGTGGAGTACCTCCCTAAGTCACACCTCAGCCATGCAGTCTCCATCTTATTTAGATAACCTTTTTGATCTTGAGGAGTAGGTGGCTTTCAAAAAAGGGAAATGTAGTTTTCATTAGATTTGTGTGTAAGGGAAAGACCAAACCTCAAAGGACTGAAAAGGCATCTGAGGTGGTGTTCATGGATTTTTCAGATATATCCAGACATTAATTTGTTTGGGTTACCTGGTTGGTGTTGCAAAAAAAATCTCTTTAATTTTCAGTGTGATCCTTGGAAAGAGTTCCTTTCTATAAAATTCTTGATAAACAAGTTTCACCATACAAGCAGGTGCTATAATGTACAAAGTGTGGTACCAACAGCTCTGCCTTCTCTAGGATAGGGCTGTCTTTAAGCACAGAAAGAGGAAGCAGGATCTTGCTTGTTGAGAAGGAATTGTTTTGTTTTCCTGTGAAGACAGTAATCCCTGTGTCAGTTTGAAGTGTAGGCTGTGCTGGACTTGCACATCTTGTGCAGAGGGTCCTCTCTGGAGTGAGCTGAGGTGTGAAGCTGGTTACACAACATGTTCAGAAAACTAGGGTTTTTGAGTTACCTTCTATTTTCAGAAAAGTTTTTAACTTCTTTGTGATGGAGTAGTGGCAGGAGTGCCAGAGCTACACTGTGCTGCAGGTTAAGAGGACCTGAGGTCAGTGGCATTAAGGGCTCTTGGAGCAATCAATTACCCTTAACGAAGGTGATAGGATAAAAGCTCTGGAATTGCTTCTGAGGGCCTGGTCCTGCTAGTGCTTATGTTCTTGTAACACAATCTCCACTCTGCAAAAATGAGCAGATCTTGTCTAGGAAGTAGTTGTTCTATGCCTTATGTGCCTTTGAAAACCTCATCCAAGTCCTGCAGTTCCACTGCTGCAGCTGCTGAAGAAATAGCCTCTCCTTTCCTGTGGCTCATCAGTGTGTTTTGTGGATTTTTGCCCCATTTTGTGCAGTTCTGGGAAGGATTGTGGAGTAGTGACTGCTAGCCGGTCAAAGATCTCCATTCCTGGCCACAAACCTGGAACACTGCCAGACAGTGCCATGGCAGCATGAGCTTTCACATGGTAATGAGAACTGTAGGCTGACCCTTCTGTTTGGCCAGCTTCTCTTTACTGAATGTTTCTTCCCTTTTAGCTTCCCAGTTTGTTGTCATGGCCTTGCCTAAAAAAGCTGTATCCAGCTTCCTTTGAGGTTCAGCATCTGCTCAGACAGTACTGAAGGGCAGGATGCTGTCTGAGCTCAAGCCCAGGTGGCATTTATGCTTCTCCCTCAGTGTTGTCGAGGACCCATCCTGTCAAACTGTTACAACTATGGCTTCTGCACTCCTGTATCTGAGCATCAGTAAAATGGAATACTTACTACAGATTTTACTTTAAAAGCTTGTTGCAGTTGCCTCTTTTTGTTCTTCCTTTTATAATTTATTACAGTACTCATCCATATACAAAATCCTGTGTTGCTGGAAAGGCTGTGTAATGTCTTTCTAGTTTATGCCAGTGCTGGTCATCTGTGCTTCACATTGCTTAAACCCTTGTACAGAAATACCGTGTCTGATGTTATCTGCTGTCAAGGCAGTTTTCCCTCATCTGTGGAATATCTATGTATTTTTTTGTACTTATTCGCATAGAACTGCTTTCACTCAAGAGGTGCTCTGGAATGGTTGTGCATTTAGAAAAAAAAAGTAAAAGCTCTTTGACATACTTATGTAAACGTTGGCAGGTATATTTTAAAAATAAATATTGGATCAGTTCCTCTTTTATTTCCTTGTCAACGCTCGAGTTCAATAGTTGGCCCTGGAAGAGCTGTGAATGGCTTAATTAACAGCCAGAGCAGAGCTCTGGGAGGCAGGTGTTTGGATTGTGTAGGAGTCTGCTGATAAGAGTCATTATTAGAAGGCAAACAAAAAGCTTTGATCTGTGCTATTGGCAGATAAAGATTTTTGGGTTCCTTTTTTTGCAACATCTTAGAATGTACAGAGAGGATCTGAAGGTGTACATTTGTATGAAATTATTTGCAGCTTTTTTCCCATGTCTTATTTTTGTTTTAGAAATAAAATTGCTTCAGGTACAATTTTGATATGTTTTCTTTAAAATCAAACAAAAAACATAGCATGTACATGAGAGATCTAGTTAGATGATATGGGTGTAATAAGTACAGTATTCTTTTCCCTTCAGTAATACATCTGGTCTTTGCAGTTGTTTTTTTTGTTACATCACTGATCAAGTATTAATACCCTCTTCTTGTCATAGAACTCCAAAGCCAGGGAAGGCGTGATAGTATTTCCTAGACTTGCCCTTGTTTGAATAAGGAAAACCCCATATTATCAGAGACTGCTTTGATCTGGCTTGCACAAACTAGATATGTTCTATTTTCAGGGAAATATGGGTAAGAAGGGAAGCTGCCCTGAAGTGCTGTGTGGGTTGCAGTAGGGTACTTTGTGAAATGCAGGAAATATTGCCAACTTACACATAGGTGCAGAGGTAATGAGCTTATTCTATCAGGAATTAATGTATGTATTAATGTATGTATTAATTAATGTATGTCTTAATGTATGATGTACCCTGTATAATTGTCACTGTATTTAATGCATAAACTTAAATGTATTATTGAGATGTTAAGTCGTAACACCAGTTTAATTAGTAATATTGTATTTTCTTCTTCCTTTTTGATAGAGATCCTCGACCAACCAACCAACGTGTCAACAAGCATGTAAATAATGATACCTATCTTCGGGTTCAAAACCTGACCATCTTGATCAGAAACATTAAGACTTACTATCAGGTGAGATTTCTGCTCTCTGCCCGTTGATCTGTGGTGACTGCTGTACTATTTTAGCTAGTGCAGGGGCTGGGGGCTCAGAGAAGCTTGCTGCAGGAAATGGAGGGGAAATTGTGTTTGTGTAAAAGTACTTCCAGCCATGCTTTCTCTTCTGAAAATGACAATACAGTTATCTTTTCTATCTATTCCTCATGGCCAGAGGCTGCTTCCTTGCCCTCCTCTTTTTTTTAAAGACGTTTTTGTGCTCAAAGACTGTCATAGCATTTGGGGATGCATGTACTAAAAGGGCTGTTTTGTGGTAGGGTTGTGGGTTGTGTATGTGAAGGGGTTTGCTGAAATGGAAGTAGTGTTTCTACATATAAGACTTTTTAAAACAGGAAACCTTTTCTTAAAGGGGCTGCTAGAAAATAAAATCTTGATGAAGAAATGTTTTTGACACTAGAATATAAACCTTAAATTGATAGGAAAAATAAATCTGTGCTTAGCTTGAAGGAAGACTTCTTACACTCCGGTGTTCAAGTAATTTTTTGTTCAGAACTCCTCTAAGGGAGCGAAGTGCAGGAATGACTGCAGAGTCTCACAGTGCACTTGTTGGGTGTCATTCTTGAGCTCAGTGTTCCTCTACTGTAACAGTGTTCCCCTAAAACCAGGGTGGTGACAGCTGAGCGCTTTTGCAGAGTTACGAGCGTGTTGGCTGCCACTGGAGAGCCACAGCACAAATTCAGTTACTCTAAATAGAATTTCTGTATGCACATTGTTATGTATATTTGAATTTCTTAGTGAGAAGGTAACTGTTCTACTGTTTCCTTCTACACATCTTTTGCCAGATTTGAATGCTGTGCAGTATAAACCAGGCTGAAACCACTTAGGATTGTTAAAATGCTTCTCTGTGTGTCTCAATCATACAATGAATAGGCAAACTAAACTGTAGGAGTTGATGTCAGTGTGTTTACCCTGGGCACTTCATCTTTTCTGTATATATAGAAGAGACTGTATATTGTTTTTATCTTCAAAATACAGAAGAGATGTAGAGTAGTGCCTTTTCATGCCATTCTCTTCCAAGCTTGCCTACTGCTTTTCCATGTGATTGCTACAACTCTGCTCCTGGACTTGCTTAAGGAAGCCAGAAAGACAGGCACTTGTGAAAAATGACGAAGTCACATGGGGCATATGAGTCATCTGTGCAAGTTCCAGCAGCCTGCTGCTAGGAAAATGAAGTAACTTAGGTTTGAGATGGTGTAGGGGAGGGTATCATGTACTTGTGACGATAACTGATCTGTGTCTCTTGTTGAGGTCTGGAGATGCTGATGCAATGTGATGTCATTCCTGATACTTGTGATCTAAGGGGAAATTCCATTTGGTCCTAACTAGAGGCTGAAGTTTGGGGGTTAGTGGGTTGGTTTTTTGTTTCGTCTTGTTGTTGCTGCTTGTTTCTGTTACTCAGTAAATAGTTTAAATGTATATGGAGTCTACGAGAGAGACTAGTCCTAACTTCCTTTCTCCTTGCCCCCACAAGATTTAATGTCTGAGAGTCTGGTCCTTCAGGAGTTGAAACTTTGATTCACGTGCCTTTTTTTCTTTTCTTGAAGCTGATACTCTGACCTCTTTTAAGAGTACCTGGAGAGAGATCAGAGTCAGAAAAAAAGAAAAGTGATTCAGAGTCATGTGTTAGGTTGCTTGTTGAACTAGCTATTGAGCTAATCCAATAAAGCTAGCAACAACTAAAGTAAGACACAGAATTTTCAATGGGAAACAGTAGCTGAGGCTTGCAGTATCAGCTATAACAGTCATGTTCCTATTGTAGTCCAGAAATTAAGTACTATGAATCTTGCTGCCTGAGGACAACATACACTGTATGTAAACGAAGTAGTCATGAGAGCTCATCAGTCTTTGCATTTGGTCCTGAAAATGTAATTGCAACAAAGTTTAAAATAAAATAACTTTTTTTTTGTGGTAATAACATTATATAAGAAACTTATTTTTCCTTGACACAATCATATCTTCAGGGCAATCCAAGGTCTTGATGCTAATCTGAGATTCCCTTTCATGTGGTATGTGCAGCCTTCAACTCTCCATAGTCTGGGGGTAGTTGAGGCCATCTATGCTGTAACTGAGCTCTGTGTGAGATTGATGCAGAGTATAGTGTTGCATCTGTACTCGTGTCTCTGTTTGGTGTTTGGAGGTTTTCTTGTCGTTTAGGATATGATTTAAGTAGGTTTTACTAGGATTTTTTTTTTAACATGCAACCACATAGATGCTTTGGAATATTAAATATTCTTAATAATTAAATATTGTTAGGCTGCTTCTCTCCTGAATATTAGAGATGTTTTTAAATAGGCTGGAGTTGTGGGCATTGTTTGATGAAGTAGTATTAATACATTAGCATAAGTTAAAGTGAGGGTAGTGTCTTACCGACTGAAAACATGTTTGCAGACTGTGAGGGAAAAGTTCCTGACAAACAATAGGAACACAAATTTTCTGCTTCCTCAAGAGAAACAAAAGCTCTTAAAAATGCAATACTGGCTGTGACATTTTTCATTCCTTTTCGCTTATTGGACCAAAGTCAAGTTTAGGGCGTAATTGCTGAATTTGGTAGACCAGGTCATCTAGAATGAAGTGGCATTTTCCTCATTGTTTTTTGAAGGACATTGGTAGGTATGAAAGAATGTTTGTCCTTCTCTGTACTGGGCAGGAGCTATCAAGAATATGACATAAATTCATCGTACTGTAAACAGTATCTGAGGAAGGTGACATAAGTGCCTACTAAAATTAATGCTGATATTCAGAAGGTAGCTGAGATTTCAGATAATGTCATTGTCTAGTCTTTCTGTATCTAATATCAGCTTTCTAGTATAGCTGATACCTTCATTAAAGCAAAATTCTCATTAATAGAGATAATACTTCAGAAAACAAGGACAGGTCTGATCCAGAAGCACAGTTCCAAGTATTACAGTGTTGGCACTTTCCTGATCTCATAAGCTGAGGGTTTCTGCTGGAAATAAGTATAAACAAGACAGGTTATTGGTGGATTTTGGGTTTGATTTAAGCTTTAAAGATCAGCCCCTAGATGTGCTTCATCAGACACAACTTGGGAGGGGTACGTGCAACAAAGAGGCCTTTTTTCTGTTTGAATAACCTCTCTATTTTAGAAATTTGCCAACTGAATTTGTTCATTTGCAATTTTCTGAAGAGTTGCCTGCCATCTTGCAACTTTCAGCTGCATGAGACTTCATTGCTGGTGGCTACTGAGAAAAACAGTGTCAAAACTCTTAAAACAGAGGACAACATTGGTTGCTCTAGGCTTTGGTGGTTTTTATTTATTTATTGGCTACGTAATACTTGTTACCAGCGGTACCATGCAACATCTTTGCATTTCCCACTCTCAGTTGTACCTTTCTAGGTTTTTATTGACTTGAGAGAGCCCCTCTTTTGAAATGGAGCATATGACTCATTTTGCTGTGGGATTTTATGAGCATTCAAGATAATGTCATTAATTGCTTTTAATAATAGTTATGCTACTGGTTCACTGGAGAAATGGCTGATCATAAAACTTCTGGAATTGGTGCCATATCTTGGAAAAGGCTGAACACAGCACAAAGTTTTCTTTCTTCATAGTGTGAATTTTATGTGACTCTTCTTGCTCTGACTGAATTCCAATGCTTGGCTGTCTTTAAACTGAAAGAAGATGGAAGAAGAAAGCTAGAAAATCTGAAGGGTGTTAGCCTCTCCCTTTGCTGTATTGTACAGAATATTTAAATCGTGCTGGTACTTGAAGATTCTATGTAAGAGCAGCTGTCCTGCTATCTGCAATGCAATGCTTGGATAATATGCTCATACCTGTAGAGTTTTGGAAGAAGCCTAAGGCAGGCTGCTGGGGAAGCATGAACTGGCTTTATTGTGCTTCCTCTGCTCATGTGTCAGTCTTTCTGTTTAATGTTTTTTCTAAGGAACTAAAAATCACTTTGATACTAGTTTATAAAAAAGGACTTTTGTTAAAGGGTGTGTTTTGATAACAGGTAGTTTCCTAACCTTCAAAAATGTCTGCAATCACTCCAGCAGTATATACTGCTCTCTCAAGCAAAAATTCCTAGCATTTACATGAAAAACTTGAAGCTGACAGAAGAAAAGAATGTGATCATACCCTGGATGGGTATTTTGGTCACATCTGGAGTATGTGGATGAGAAATGCTGTTGGAAGAAATGCTACAGTGTGGTCACGGCTGTATTTTTGTTACCTCTATTCTGTGCAGTTGTGGCCACTAAATACCTAGCAGATTACCTTGTGTTTCCACAAGGTTGGAAACGTCTCTTAATTGAAAAAAAAAAAAAGAGTTGTACTGAGCCACAATTCTGAAAAGAGTTGTGACTGTGTGGCATGTGCAACTTCATTAAGAAACTCATAATAACCCTTAGTGTTCTCATTAAAATGAGAGGGGGTGTGGTGAAGAAGAAGCAATTCACTGAATTTTTAGAGATACTGTATCACCGCACATCCTACTGTTCCCACTTAAATCACTTAGCAGGGCCCAGAGATCATAGAGGGCAAGGATTAATGCCTTAATTTTAGGGCATATTTCTTCAGACCCATGTCTTCCTTTTACTTCTCTGCTCTATACTTGTGTAAAACAAGTACAAGCAGCAGAGTTTTTATTAGGTGCATTAAAGGGTCTTAGCTGCCCGTGAGTTGCTGAGGCTGTTTCTAACCTCTGGAATAGAGATGAGTTTGTGTTCAGGCTGAGGCAAATGCTGTTTTTCCCTGTGGATCAGTGCAGGTCTTGCAATACCAGTAGCTTCCAGGTCAGTAAACAACTCCCACTTCTGTAGTTGAAGCACTAAGTCAGGTTTGGAGCTCTTAACTGAACTGCAAAGAGGAATTCAAACTTGGGCCTCCAGATTTGGGCACAGCTTAGGGACTGGCAACTGTACTCATGCTATAAATAAAGTTCTGGAAGTAGCAGTGTCCTCTTGTGTGAGCTGGAATCTTTCCCTACTAGGCAGGCTGCTTCTAGTGGGCTAGTAATCTAGTTCTTAGCAAAGTAAACACCAGAATGGTAGAAATGCACATAAATGCATGCACCCTGAAGTCAAAAAAGTATTTTTCTGTTCTTTGGGGGAAAATTTGTGCTCCCAATGGCCTACTGAAATTAGGTAAAACTAAACTGCTTTTTGCTAGCTTTGTGAGCTTGATGGGTTAAGCTACACTGTGGCCGAGTGACTGCTGTTCCCTAGGGAGCAGGTTTGGCTTAGGGACAGCCTTTCTTCATCTTGAGCTTTAAATTCCAAAATTATTAACTGAGAGTGTCAGCTTTCTTGTGAGCAAGGTATCTGAAGCTTCAAGAGGTGCTCTTTTTAATTCAAATGCTTTGCTGCTCTCATGCACTCCTAAGTGCAGCTCTCTCCCTTTCCTGTACAGTTGAGTGGGCTGTATTCATAGAGCCTCCCAAATGTTCTGCTTTGGCAGTTGTACTGTTGCACCTACCAGAGGCAGTGTGCATGTTCCTGTGGCATGAAGTTACAGCTGCACAAAGCAACAACAGTGAGCAGCCGTGAAGTCTCTCTGTCTTTTTCACAAGTCTACAAGAAATAAACACACTCTTAGGAGAAGTAAGTTATTTGTAAGGTACTGTTGTAGGGATGGGCTGTGTTTCAGTGAGGCGGTGGGCCTTTCAAGACTCGAGATTCTGCCACTGGCACAACCAGGAGTAGTACCTTATTAGCTGGGTATTCGCTTCCACCTCTATTCTTCATTTGACTTCTAGTTAGTTTAAACTTGCTACAGGCACAGACTGTCTATATGTATTTATGCTGTGCTTAGCTTAATGAGGCCTTCTTGGTTCTGCTGTGACAAAAATATTTTGAGTTAGGCTTTCTTTTCTGCAGGAGCATGATCATGAGACATGAAGGTTGTATGTAAGACTGTATTGTCCACAGTGAATTGTGAAGACATTCGCTTACTGTAGTGGTGGGTGCAGGGCAAGGGAATGACTGACCTTGGTTCTGGGAAATGCTGAACCAGCGATGTTAGTCTTGGATCTAGTTCTTCAGCTGAAAACAGGTACCACTCTTCTGCAGTGGAGCAAACATAATAATAACAAAAATCATGATCATTTTGTATAGGTCCTGTTATCAGGTATTTCAGTGGGAAAGAGATAGGTGACTCATCACTAGCAGCCAGACTGTCTGATGCTTTGTTAGTGAAAATTGTCTTGATCATTTCCAGAAGAACTAAACAAACATTTCTGCTTCAGAGTTGAAATAAGTTTCTGCAGAGGTCAGTTTTAAAAGTGTTCCCAGGTTGGTGAGAGGTACCCATTCCAGGTGACTTAGTAGCATGATGTTAGATACCTGATTGAGATTGCTGGCTGTGATTCTAGGATGCATTTTGGCTGATAGATTGAATTCTGTCTGGAAGTTTAAGGGAGGACTCATTTCAGAGACATGTTTTTTTTCCCTTGAGGCTCTATGTGCATTTTAATAGAGAATGAAATAGTGACCTCAAACAGATGGAAGAGAATGGGTTGACTTTTAAACTACTTTTTTTTCCTGGAGCTAGAATATGGGAAAGGGCAGAGTAGCCTGACATATGTCTGCAGTCTTGTCTTTGTTTTGCTTAATAGGCTTGAGGGGTGTGAATATATTGTGCAGACAAATGAAGAAACTGAGCCAAGGAAAGAGAGGAGCAGTGGCCTAAAATAGAGAGGCAAATGGAGGTGACCTGTAAAATTTTACAGTATGGAATAGCTGTTTGGTTCCCACAGAGAAGCATTTACTTAACCTCTGACATGTTAATTGAGAGCAATTCTTGGGATGTCTGAACTGCAGAACGCATCCAGTGTCCTTTACATGGCTTAAAAAAGACTAATGTGAGAGTGTGTGTGACTTTCCTTAAGGAAAGCCAAGACCTGGTGTTAAATCTCCTTAACTGTTGCTGTGATTACCAATGCTAAAGCCACAGAGTATTTCAGTCCTCTACTACATATGTATTTTTAGATATTAGGTTTGAGATGTAAGTCGCTGTTCAGACAGCCATATTCAGTCCTGCTGCCTCAGTTTTGGGCAAATGTCCTATTTTTGTCAGCTGAAATTTTGTGAAGGAGGGAATTAAGTTTTGTAGAGCCTACCAATTTTGGGTAAGTTAGAAAACAGCCTGTATGCCACTTATAGCTGAAAATAGAGTTGAGGTTTATTTTATGCTAAAAGATAATAAAAAATGAAAGCTAAAGATTGCTTTGTTGCCTGTGTTTCTGTAATGAATTCCATGTAATTTAGTTCTTTTCATTCAAAAGTCTTTAAAGAGAGAAGATGAATTCCACAAATGTATAAGATATGATTGCCAAACAGTCCCCTAATTGCATACCAGTTCCCAAAGCAAACAGCTTCTGCTTTTTAATGGCAGGTAGTAAAGGAAAGTGATTTATATTCTTATTTTAAAGGCATGTTCTGCCTGTGAAAGTGTTACTTAATCCAGTGTTACTTTCATTGAGGTTATTGTCACATTCTGTATTGTGACACACAGGGTTCAGTCCACAGTCTTGCTTTCACACAGCTCTGACTCTGGAGTAAGGTTTGGTGTCCAGGCTTGTTCCTGTCAGTTCCAGGCAGTGATCTGAGGCCCTGTGGTGTGGAGCAAGCAAAAGGTGTCTCTTTGTGCCTGTAACTCAGCTGGCCTTGGCTTTCCACTCAACAACATCCTAGTTCAGCTTGTGATACAAAGCTCTGTCATGAACTTTCACCTTTTTAATGGCTTATTAGAACCGTAAGCAAGTCTTCCACAGTGTATTTTCATCTGAGACAGGTATTTGAGATGTCTTTTAAAGCAGTGCTTCACTGTCCTTTTGAAGGAGTATCAAGTTTCAGAAATGTGTGGGAGATCTTGGATCTAATGCAGAGTTTTATTTACTTCTGAAAACTTTTGCGGTTTGTGCTGTAAAAATGTGCTTGAGTTTATGTTGACTTCCAGTACTTTTGGCAAATGTGAGTGCTCTTGGGCCCAGAAATCGGTGCAAAGGTTGTGGAGACACCTACCCTGGTTAAGAATGGTGGGATTTACCCTGCTGAGCAGGTCACTGGGCCTGAGAAAGTCACGGACCTGGGGACAGGAGGGAGTTTTAGTGTGCTAATTTCTTTTTGAAGATAACTCACAGGAAAGGGTATATTTCCTACTTTATGTGGTGTGTGGACTTTACACCAATGCAAATTAAGGAAGGTGTCTGCTCATGAGTGCACAGAAATTGAAATGCTATCATTTCTGCATGCATGCATCTTCCATTTGCACATGTTGGGTTTTGAAGAGAAGGATTTATAAAATGAGCAAACTCTAAGGAGCAAATAAAGCAGCAAATTAAAGTGTGTACACATTGTACTTTGAGTAAGCAGAATGACTTTTTGAAATAGCTGTTTAGTTGAGCTGTTTGAATATAAGCTGTGTGTGAGATTAAAAGGTGGAGTTGAAGGAGAGTTAAGTGTTTAAATTCTACTGGGTCCTCATATGGCCAGTAAAAGTGCCTAAATAAAAATCTGCTCAGCAGACAGAAATGGCCCCTGTGGAGCTGCCACTGTCTGTTCTCTTTCATAATTAGCATTATTAAAAGTCTCTAGATGTGTATTTAATTTGTTTTTTAGACTTAGAATGACATCAGTTGTGTGTGTTAGATGATCAAGATAATAGTGATAGACATCTGCTCCCTTGGGGGCTGGTAAGAAAGACTTGTCTTTGCACAAAGGAAAAATATTGTATGAATGCCATTTAATAATTTTCACAGGACAGGAAGATATTTATTTAGTAGGTAATTAATATTTTTAAACTACAGTAGGTGATGCTCTTTCTCTAAAAAAGTCACCTTTATTTACCTTGCGTTAAAGAACTGACTTTGAAAGCATCTGAGTTGTTCGCCATATGTTTAAGCAGCAAAAGAAGATAAGTTCCCTGTGGAACCTTAGAGTTCTTGTGTGTCTTGGTTTTTTTTCTTTTTTTAATGGTGCTCCTATGTGTTATATATCCACTGGAAAGGTATTTGCAAGGGAGGGGAGCATCAAATTTGTATTACAGAAAGACCTGTTAGGTGTGCAGTGTGTTTTATAGGAGAGAAGGTTGGCACTGAGTTTAATGCCTAGTTCATTTTGGAGCAGCTGTGTTACAGTAAAGCTAAATGACTGGGGGTCCCAAGGGAGGCATGAGCATTTACTGGTAGGAATTGGAAGGAGGTGGATTTCTTTTAAAATTGTTTTATACTATAGGCAGAATTACCAGGTATGTTAAAATGCTCATTTGTCAGGATAAAGTTTCTGAAGAAACAGCATCAGTCCCAAGAAGCAGTTGTTCTAAAAGTAAAATACATTTCACTTAAAAAAAAACCAAAACCAACCAAGCATAAAAAAAGATCAAAAAAGATAAAAAATCCCAAGCAAAACCAACCAACCGAAAACTAACAACAGCAACAATGAAAAAATCCAGCAAAAACTGCAGTCACCAAAAAACCCCTACAGCCAAAACCCTTCTCATTTGACTAGTAACCTGTTTGAGTTGCTTGGAGTCTCTCAAGACTGTAGTTACTTCAAAGCAAAACAGCAATTTAACTACAAGGAGTTGCCCCTTTAAGGTGTAATAAATGTCTCAAGGTCACTTCTTCAATGTTGATATTTTTAAAAGTGAAAGAAAACCCCCAACAACCAAACAAAAAAAGTCTCACTCTCTGTTTTCCTGAATATGCAAAAGTGTCAGTATTGAAAGCTTTCTCTTTGTTTCCAGAGTTTGTGGCAAATGCTTATCTGAACAGCATGTGGATGTATCTTTACAGTTTTACATGCAGAAGGAATGATTCTGTAGTAGAAGACCACAAAAGCTGCCATTATTAGAAGCCTTGCTTACACTTCAGTGCTCTGGCACTTAATCTAGCTCCCAGCATCCAGTCATGCAGAAGAAACTAAACCAGAGTGCTCTAATTCTCAAACTTGGTTGAGTTCTCACATTTCTTCCAGTATGCATTTCCTTTGTAGCCTGAGCCAAAATCTTGATTAGAGGGGTGATTTTCATCCCCCCTTTTTCACTTAGCCCATTCTCTTCGTATAAATTGGTAGGTCCAAATTCTGTGCAGTTGAGGGATTCAGATTTCAAATAATTTGTTGTTGCTTGAAGACTTGTCTTCCCTTAGACACAGCTGCAGGTTTGGCCTTTTGTTTCCTAAAGCATTTCAGTTAACTTGCAATTGTCCTTCCTTTGTATGGCATAGGGTCTGATTTTAAGTGACACTGACTTGATAGACTAGAGGTGCTGAACATCTTGCACAGCAGGGTCTTCAAACAGTTTTGGTTTGATACCCTTGGATATTGTGAGAGCTGTCTGCCAGATCATGATTTGTTTTGGTTCTTCTTGACATATTGCTAGCATATTGCAGCTTTTACCAGTGTCAAGGTATGTATCACACTTTATCAGTGTGTAGAGGTTTTGCAGTGTTTATGGTAGCCACTTGAGTATTTGCAGAAGATACACTGGCTTGCTTTCCCAGTCTTGAGCTTAGCAGGACACCTAGTTTTGCAGGCCTTGAGTCCTCTGCCAAGCCTACTGCAAGAGAGGCACACGCAGATGAGAGAGCTGAGTTGGCATGAGAGAGTAAAAAAGCAGTTGTTTTTGTAACACAGTAAACTGCTGTGTTCTTCTAGCACACAGACTTTGCTGTCAGGCTTGTACTGTCACCCATTTATAAAGAACAGCTCATTTAAAGCTTCTTTTCAGTATGCTTTTAAACAAGTAGAAATACACTTACAGCCAAGTAGATATAGAGTTATTACCAGTAACTCTTGAGACTCTAAAGGAATAATCTTAAATACCAAATACATTAAAAAAACCCCAGATTCAACAACAAAACAAAACCAAACCCACAAGCCACTTTGATCTTACTGATACTCATGCAAGTCTCTCCCTTCAGGTTGCATTAATCTTAATTCCTCTAAGTGTTTTGTAAGTTAAGAAAGTTAATAGTGAGGAGTGATTTATTTTTAGTTGGTTAAATGCCACTGAATGGTGCTTAAAACACAAAGAAGTTCTTGATTAGCTGTTTTTTCTCTAATAGGTACCATATATAATTCCCATCTTAAAACTTAAGCAGTAACTCAAGTAAAATACTTCAGCTGCTTCTGCCAACTATATTTAATATGCAAAGGAGGTGACAAGCAGATTGGCCTTCAGCACATTTGTTTTAAATAAGCTTTTCTATGTGTGATACTTTTGAATCAGTGAATCTGGGATTTTAAAGCAGCTGTCTGACGACCGTGCCAAAGGAGGTTATCAGGTCAGCACTAGATTTAAGTCATTGTAGTTGTGGGGGTTTTCTGTTCTGTGTGTGGGTTTTTTGTTTGTTTTTGTTCTGTGTAGGGTGTTTGGTTTGTCTTTAATATGTAGTGTTGCAGTTTGAGAGGCTTGTGTAACTGGTAAAGAGGTGCTGAAAGATATCTGCCTAAGCAGAGAAGAGGCTGGGAAATACTCAGTCCTTGTGTTTTTCATTCCCAAAACAAAGCCATATTGAAAATAAAATCTCACACACACACAAACTCGTCTCCCTGCCACCCACCCCACCCCCCATAAATTTATATCAAAGACAGCCTTCTGAGCTGTAGGTTTCATTGCATTTATGTGTGTAGTTTTTGGAGTGGTGGTTGGTTTTTTGTTCTTAAGAAAGAGTAAACATACCCTGCAGGTATATGCTGTGACCTTGCAGTTGTTTCCCTGTTTACCCTCTTTGTCTGATGTCTATGATAGGGAGTGTTTGACTGCCAGTGTTCTTTTGTTGGGGTGTGTACCACTATTGTCTTTTCTTCGGTGGGATGATAAGGAATGGATCCTGCCTATCACCGTACCAAAAAATTGTGAAAGGGACAAGTGTACAAGTCTGGAGATACATACCTGGAACTCCTTTCTCACCATGCGGATTTCTTGTACCGTCAAGTTAGTTTAAGAGTTACAATGAAGGGTGCTTGAGTGTGAAGAAAGATTAAACTGCAAAAATGTACTGCTCAGTATTTCATACTGGTTGGTTCAGATATGTTTTTGAGGTGTTTGATGTAACACTTGTTTAAAATTTCAAACGTGTTTAATTCTACAGCAACAAAAATTACATGAGTACATATATTTTTATGCATTGTGATAATTTTAATTGTTGTCTTATTCTACTTTCAACTAGGACTAAGGGTTTTTTTTAAAAAGTCCTTCTTCCCCTTTCCTACCTTCTTAGCCATTAGATGAAAAGTTTAACGTGCCCCAAATGAAAGATTTCAGGTCACTTTTAAGAAAAGAGGTAGTTTCACAAAATGAGAAAAAGTGGTGTCAAAGTACATCTGTGTGACTTACATGAGATAGGTTAAGAACATGAAATAAATTAAATGGAACAGCTGTCAGAGAAAAAGATTATGAAAGCCCTGACCTCAGAATACCTGCACTCTAGATATTGATAGATTTATCTGGGAGAAGGGGAAAGTCTGAAATATGATCCCATTTGCTGGATTTGTAGCAACTATGGTACCAACAACTTTGAGATCTTTGGTTTATTGCCAGGTTGATCTGCTGGTGTTTATGGTGACTTTGACTTCCTTAAAGCATGAATCTATACAAACTGAAATGTGCAGCTTCCCAAATGCCCAAACCTTGCAGCACAAGCCTTCTGTCAGATGAGTGCCAGGTTCTAAGGACAGGTTTTCTGTCTGTTGGGTGTGTTGTGACTGTGGTGGGCACAAAGCCTTTCCAGGTGGGCTTATGTGGGTAGGGTATAAGAGCTCAGGCAGCAGGGACTGTGCCTGGAAGCAGAGACCCCTGGTGAGGTACAGGGAGCTCTGTTTGTGTGTTCCCTTGGAGTGCTGACACCCACCTGCCTGGAGAGACCGGAGAGCTTTGCAATCTTGCGATACAGAAGGAAGCTCCCATTGGATAGACTTTCCTCCCCCAAGTACAATGGTTGAGAACTGCAGCTGCTTCAACAAGGCAGCTCCTCCCCATATATACTCATGAGCCTCTGAGTTTATTTATTTCAGAGTAATCTGTCCTGTGGATATCGAGCTGGCTGGCATAAGGCACATCATTTAATTACTCCATATGTATGTGAAGAAGCATTCAAGTATTATGATGGAAGTGCAGTGCTTTTTGCTTGGTGTTCCAAGAAGTCTCCTAGAAGGGTATCCTGGTCTCCTTTTGCTAGTCTTAAATTAGGAAAGGATTTTAAAGGACTGTTAAATTTTTGTAATCTGTGATGCAAATCTTAAGGCCTTAGGGAAGCTGTGTGTTCATAAAAAGGATGAATTTGGCTCTTAAGGTTAACTGAGATCAGCTCACTGCACTTACTGGGGGGAGAGAGAGGTTTTTGCACTTAGTCAGTTTAAGCACTCCCAGTTTGTTTAATCATCATTCTCTCTGTGTGATACAGCCCCTTTTGAGCTCCACATATTTGGCACGCACTGCTGCTGTATCAGAGAAATTATGAATGGAGTGAACTGGTTTGCTGGCACTTGGGAAGCCATTGAAGTTTGTGTTTAACAGAACAACTGTACTGAGTAATGTAACATGATATTAAATACACAGCAGCCTAAAATAATTTGTTTGCAGAGTGGGGACAGGCCTTTTTTGTTTATTTTTTTAGTGTGTCATCAAAACAAGTATTAAAAGGGAAAAATAATATTTTTTTAAAATTTTCCTTCCAAGGAACCAGCTAGAAGAGGGTAGAGTTTAACTACTACCTCTCACCTTTTTAATGACAAGTCATTATTTTTTCTTTGATATTCAGAGCAAGTCTGTTCCAGTTCCCAAGACATATGCTGTATGCCCTTGAGGAGTAAAGCAATTAAGAATTACAAGGAGTATTACGCATTGCAGAAATAAGCAACCTGCTGGAATAGTAACCTGCCATGTGCTCCTAAGTCTCTGTATGAATCAGGGCTTTAAAGTGGTGACTGATACATGAAGAATATGTCGTCTTTGAGATTAACAAGACAGCTGCACTTGAGAGGAGGAATACATTTATCTTCATCTTCTGTAACACTGACCTTCCTTCATGGAAGAAGATTCAGGCTTGAGTAACTGCTTAAACTGCTGTCTCAGTCCTTGGGGGATAGTACTGCTCTTCTGCTGAGACAAAGCAGTATGCAGGTTTAGCTGAATATACTTCATTGCACTGTAGCTCTAATACAACAAACTCTCATTTCCTGACTGTATTAACTGCCTGGGTTTCTTTCTGAGACGTCCTCCTTTGCAGAAATAGGCCATTTAAGCTGGTCTTGCTTTCTTGGGTAACTGGCCTCTAAGAATTCCTCTAGCTTTCTCTCAGTTGGATAAGTAACCCTGGTTCTTATGATGTTTTAATACCCTGTGGTATATCTGTACCTCCTGGTATGGAGTAGTGTCTCATTCTTGACCACTGGATTTTATGCAGACTGGTTTGGGAAGAGCTTGGGAATGCAGTAATTCACTTTGAAGAACTGCTGTGGATCTGTGTTTTATGTCTGTCTGGACTCAGGAATTCAAACATTGTCTTCTGTATTAACCACTGGACTGCTGTCTTCCTCAATTATATACATGTGAAAAGCAGAACACTTGATGAAGCAGATGTACTGGAAACACATCAAAGTTTATTAAAACACATCAACATTTAATAAAAAAGTTGCCTAGTGGAAAAAGTTAGTGTTAATTAAAGAATCTGTGTGTATTAAGAGTTCAGAACTTAAAGTTCATGTTGCTTGGCTGCCAAATCTTACGAAAACAAATTCTATGAGAGGTCCAAAGAGCAAGAACATACACATCTGGCTCTATGTAACTGAGATATTTTTAATCCATAAGGAGGAGTGGTGTGTTACAAAGTAGTGGAAACCACTTTGCATTGTGTGCATTCATAAAGAGGTGCTCATTAAAAATGCATTTTTAGTCACCACCTGTTATTTGTTTAATTTGGTGCTTTACTGCAGTGCTGTATTATTTTTGTCATCCTCCTTTTCCAAAGCACATTATTCATCATGTTGAACCATATGGCCAGAAATATATTCTGAACATCTGATTTCTGTGCTGGCCATTCCCTGAGGAAAAACCCTTGTGTCCATGTATATGACTGACCAGCAAAGCCTTTCGTGTCATCTTTTCATGAACATTTCTTACCTTCTGCATACCAAAGATGCAATTAGGAGAATCACAGCTGTGGTGCTACAAGGCATCAAGGGGGTTGCACTTGATTAGGCAGAAAAGGCCTCTTTGCTCAAATTCATAAATAAAAACCAAGTATTATGGGAACAGGGGAGAGCTCTCTCCAGGTCCTGTGTCCTCTACCTCCCTCTCTCTTTCCTTTGCTCTTTCCTTGCCTGGAGTGGTACCCAAGGGTCTCCCCTGGCAAAATTTCACAGAAACTTGTAAAAGTTTGATTCCTCTGGATTGGTCTCATAAAAATGAGTATGAAAGATGCCTGTGGAGTTGTTATAATTAGTTTTCCTTGTCTACTCCAAATCTTCTGTAATGTGCAAGTGTAACTGGGGATGAAGGACCCCATGAACTGTGCTGCAGCCCTGCATTTCAGCACTCTGGCTTTGTTGACTGTGCATATCTCCCCTGTTTGGAGATAAGATGTTGGCATGGTGCTGTCTCCCACTTATCTTTTGTGATAGCAGTGTGTCCAGTAATGCTTGCATGAGTTGTGCACTCTGAACAGAGCGTGTGTACAGTGTACTACAGTGAATTTTTCCTTTAATGTGGGGCAAGGGAATGAATAGATGGCCAAGTGTCCTTTTCCTTCAGTCTGGTGTGAAATCTTGTATTAACATGACCAGTGGGCAGGTTTCATTCTTATTCTTCTAGCCTGTGCACGTATCAAAAAGCTGCCATACAACCTGGTGTAATCAGCAGTCTGCCCACAGGAGGCCCTGAGTTTGAAACAGCAGGAGTTTTGCAGCTTGGAGCTGAATGGTGTTGGCAGAGCTGTTTGAAGAAGTTTGCTTAGTTCCTGCCTGCATTGTGCTGAGCCAGTTTCAAAGGGGCTGTTGCCTCTACCTGTGAGAATGACTTCTAGTCAAAATTCACAAGGAGTCATGTATCTACTAGTCTGAAATGCAGCAAATACTCTTTTTATTTTCAGTTTCAGTTGTGCCTGTTTTTGTATTGCTGCTTAGAAAGTGACATCAGTGGCTACAAATTTAGTTTGGGGAAATTCTGGTCTTTACTACTGTGTGTTAATGTTTGACTTAGCAGATCTACATATTTTCACTATCAAAAAAAAATTGCTTTGTTTGGAGGTTCAAACTAAAATGCCTGATTTTTAGCACCCTGTATTTACCGTGTATCTTAATGTTGTGGAAATACAAACTTTGCCTTATGCTGAGATTTAGAGGAACAGTGCATTTGGGTACTGCTACTGAGGTGCTGGAGTACCTTGACTTGTGTTAAGGTACTGTGTTATAATTGCTTGATTTTTGCTTGATTACTTCCTCTAGGTAGTAAGAGTCTATTTCTTCTTTTATAATTTGTGGGAGCTGCATGTTTTTGGAGCACTGTGAAGAAAGATCATTAGTTTGGATGCCCAGCTTCAAAATGCAGGCCTATTACTATAGGTTCGAAGAGCATGATTTGTTTTACTGTAACATTCTTCTGGTGAGCGACTGCGCCAGTTCCCATAGAGCTCCAGTTTCTGATCGGCCATTCATCACTGAACTAATTCATGATACTCTGAGACAAACAGGTTTGTCAGAGTAATTTGATGCCTCCACCAAAGTATGTTTAAACAATGATGCAGAGCCATTTTAATAAGTTACATGAAAAGCTGCTACTCAATCAGGATAAGCTAGTCCTTACTCCAGCATTTAACATCATTGTCATTTCTGAGTTTGCAGTGGAGCTTGCATGGCTCCTTTTCATGTTTTACAGTGGAGCTCCTTGCCAAGGTTTTGTGCTTTACTGAGGTGAAGGGTGTAAACACTGTCTCTGCAGATAAAATGTTCCTTGTGCTACATTGCTCAGATTGTCATGTCCCTTAAAATTTCATGGGGGCTGCTTCTAGGAATCAGACTTCTTCCAGACCACCAAGGAGGTTCAGCATGCTTTGAGTGCTACTAGGCTTAGATCTGGTGCTCGGTAGATGCAACAATATACACTTGTATACTTGTATAACCTATACCTTCTGAAATACTAAGTCTTTATTTCTTCAGAGCAATGCAGCCCAGATGTGCTGGATGGGGAGGTGTTGCTGTTCTCTGCAGCCTGAGGCTTGAATTTCTCTTGCCTGGAGCAATTTTCTAGGGATTTACCCTCCCCTCTGCTGCTTCTAGCTCATCATGGTTCCATGGCTCTTGTTTTGTGATCTGGTTGATAGGGAGCTCAAAGTCACTTGATACTTCATATTGGGTTTCCCTCCATTATGTTGCTTAAATAATAAACCTGAGCTCTGCTGATGGAGGTAAGAGATACTAGCTATGTGTGACGCAGCTTGGAAATTGCTGAGAACCATACATGCCTTCCACCTTCATGTGCCCTTCAAGGACACTGAAAATTAAGTACTATGGTTGAAAAAATGACACTAGTAATAAAAAAGGGGGTTGGCACTACACATAGTTCTGCTTTTTCTACCTATAGCCAAGGCAGCTCCTTGTGTTTGGGGGCTCTTGCTGACTTTGAATCTTTTTTGAGCATTTTTTAAGGTTTTCCTCAGTAAATACAAGGTCTCGAAAGTTGCTTTTTCCTTCAGCTATAAATGAGGCTTTTGTCTGAACATATGATAGATGACATCCGCTCTCAGGAAAACACTAAACATCACAATTTAGAAGGAAACTGTATTTTGTTGACATAAAAAAATGTAGTGGTCAGAAGCCTTAAAACTGGCATAGTACTGTTAGAAGCTAATCTAATGTAAATGTTAATAATGACATAGTGACACAGCTTGTCTGTTTCTCTCACAGATAGCATAGAGAAAGGATTTTCTAGGATGCAACAGTATCCTTCACATTTTTTCTCTTATCACGGGTATTTCCAGGGTATTGTATGCATTGAGTGTGCTGTGACTACTGGTCAGTACTGATGAAGAGAAGTATAAAACGTGGAGAAAAGTCTTCTCTTAAAACATAATAATTACTTAACTGAATTTTCTGCATCAGAAGCTCACCATTGCTGCTTACCTCTGTGGAAGCAGTCTGCTGGGTTGTCATGAAAGAATGCTTAAACTGAGCTCTGTGGTATGAGGCTGGTGGGGGAGCAAGAAGGGTAAAGCTCTGGTGAGTTAATTAATGTTAACAGTTATGAGTTATCTGCAAGATTCGCAGTAGATTACACAGATTGTATTAAGCAGGGTTAATCAGTCCTTTCAGATACTTAAAGGAGCACTGTTAAGAACTGGCAAGACTGAAAGTTCTTGAGAGAGTGTTTGCATGTGCAGGTATGCATATGTGTGTAAATGCATAGCCTGGATTGCCATTGATAAGTAAATTTTCCCTAGCAGCTACCGAAGAGGGATATTGGCTATTTCCTGTTCTGTGCATAGGCGAAATTGTGGCAGCTGTTGGAAGGGACTTTTTCCTTTTATCTATTTTTGGTCGTAACTCTCTTTTTGTGAAATATTTCCCCTGCTGTGCATTAAGGAGATCTTTGTTATCCTGTGATATTAGCTGCTTTTTGAATTGTGGACTCAGTGTGGCTTCATGGCTTTTCAGAATTAATTTTTTATGGCTTTCTCTTGCATATCTCTGAAATAGAATGTGGAAGGTGTCTGGGGTTTCTAAGTGTCTAGAGGGTGAATTCATCATAACGAAGAATTTGTTGATTGCATATGTAAAATCTTGATGTATCACAGCACCTTGTGTTGGGATTTTTCATATTTGTTCAAAATGCTTGTGTGTTCATTTTTTTAAACAAGTGTTACAGCAACTATTTTTTGGTGTAAATTCTCAGACTCAAAATAAGTTGGATAACTGACCTGACCCTGAAAGATTAACCTTAAATTTTATCAAGTACACGATGTAACACAGTTTTTCTTTCATCGCTTCAGCACTTTTCAGTGTTGTGTGTTTAAGAAGCCACCTTGTTGCTGTGTGGTGTGGGGTAAGACTCCTGATGCTCTTGCTGCTGAGCCGTGGGGACTCCAAATGAGTGAATGTGGGGGACAGTTTTCCCTATAGCAAATCAGATGGGGTTTCCAGAACGATTTTGCTTGTTACAGGTTTGAGCAGTTATAATGGTCGCAGAGTAATAAGGGGGAGGAATAGCAGAAATACACACACACACACAAAACTCGGTATGTGTGGGTGTATAGAGATACATAATGCATGTATCTATATCTTGTAAGAGGACAGTATTTGTTACTACGGGACGCCCAGAAGGCTGGGGCAACAAGCGAACTTCCGTGAGATGGGAATGGCACGGGAGAGGGCAAATCCCCCAGTGTCCTGGGGTGGAGAATGTCCGGGGGCTGCCGCAGGTGCCCTCCTGGACCCGCTTGCTTTGGGTGGGTGCTGAGCACTAAGCATCCTGAAGCACCATCTCCTTTGTTCTGGTAGCTCCAGGCTGGCAGTTTACAAAGGGATCAGAGGCCGGTGAGAAGTCTCCGTGTAGTGGGACCGAGGAGGGGGCTCCTCTGTCATCTCCCCGGTGGCAACAAGTTGGGCAAATCAGGGAGGCTGTTCTTGGCAGCTTGACCTGGTAATTGCCTGTGGGTTTCGCCTGACCTGGCTTTGCCGAGGTGCAAATTACTGGCAGTAACCTCTGTGAATAGCCGAATGTCAACTGCAAATAACTGTGTCTCCTCTCCGTGGGTACCTGTGCCCCGCCTCCGAGGGGGATGCGGTAACTCTCCAGATGGAAAGGTAGTTTGCCTTTGAAAACAAATAATCATAGAAAATCCAGGAAGGGAGGGATGAGAGCCCAGAGGCTATTTTGAGGACATGGCTTCCTTTTCCTGTCCTCTCATTTTATTCACTGCTAGATTCCGTGGTCATCTTTCTTCTTCTCCTGTTTTTCTTCTGTTGTAACTGCAACTCAGTGTTAATGGTAAAACTGATGACTGTCGCAGTAAATGCTGGCAGTGTTTTCTTTCCCGAGGGTGCTTGGGAAAAGTGAGAAAGTCACGTGAAATTTACTGCAGCTACTCTACCTGTACGGTGCAAGAATTGTTGATGGTCTTGAAAATTCCCTGTGTGTTCCCTGCCTGGGGCAATCTGCTAGCTATAAAGAGAAACAGCACTGTACATTTGTGCATTGGAAGACCATCTGATCTGACTTGAAGCTTCTCCCTTAACTCACCTTAAGAAAAAATTTGAGACTGTTGCTACAGTGGCAAAGTACATGGTTAGGGATGTGTGGGTGTTTGTTGACCTTGTTAATATTGGGTAAATTAGATGATAGTGATAATGTGGTGACACCTTGAAGTAATGATGCTGGATATAAATTCTGCTTCAGAATAGTTGGAAAGCTCATAACATTAACCTGCAATGATACCCGTTAAGAGCTTTTTTTAGGAGTATTTGAGAGGGGCATGCCTGAACTACGAGAACTCTCTGCTTTACTGGTATTTGAGTTTTTAGTGCCCCTGTTAGCTGGTTGGTAATGGGAGTTTGCCTACAAGAGAGCATCAGGTGGTTGTAGCAGAAAGCACCTAACATAATCAAATGATTAGCAAATACAGACTCCTTTGGTTTTGTTTTAAACTACAGACCTCACCAGTGAAACCTTCTGTTCCCTCTAGTTCCTCAATCACCTTATTTGTCCCATAGCATCATACTGTTGGGTCAGGCATCCTTGTAGGGTGGCACAGCTTGTTCCCTGTACCCTCTCCTTTTCCCTTCAGACCAGCTAAAAACTTCCCTCTTCTGTAAATCTAACGTGGATTTTTGCATGGTTATCTGCAAATGCCTCAAGGACCTCTCTTGCCCAGGCTGCATTCTCTGTTGCAGCTAGATAATAAGCTGATGGCATAGTGACTGTGTGCATGCTTCCTGAAACATTAACTTGCTATCCAATACTAGCTTGCCTGTAAGCTGCCCAAGCACAGGTTTTAAGCTTGTTGGAAACTCTTGGTTAAAAATCTTTAAAATTAGCTTTTGGAAATTAGTTGGTTTAATTTAAACTTAATTGATTTTTTTTTTCCCCCTTCACATTTATAAACATGCTAGGGGAAGAAAGTATGACAAGTACTGACAGACCAATTGCTCAGTTCTCTAACAGGTATTCGTCAAGCACTGTCACAACCCTTTTCCTCACTGGGAGAAAAAAATTGTCCTGGAAATACTGCATTTCCTGAGTTAGAGACAAAGATTTTCATGTGTTTCAAAGTGAGCAATGCTAACCAATAACCTAAATGTTTATCCCATAAAATTTCTGTTGGTCATCACTGCTTGAATACTGTCCATGTATTTACAGTTTCTCAGTTTCAGGTGTCATTTTCTGTGTTTCTGCAGTGCTACCCATTTGGGTTTCTCAAAATGGTTTACCAGTGTAACATGAATTAAATCTTGTTTGTTCCAGAAGTATTATTCTGGAAAAACCGAACACATTTGTGCTTGTATCTGAGCCTTTAACTGCCTTATATTTGAGCAGCTCTGAGGGTGTTTGGATGTTTGGAAGGCAAAGCATGGCACCTTTTGCTGACGAGAAATATTTTTCTCTGTGAGCTGCCCCCATGGCAGTCAAGATGGCTGAGACAGTAGGATGTTACTCAGCATTAGTAAGAGTGGCAGGGTAAAGCAGCTTGTTTCTTTTGGGGACTGAGAGGTAGATCAGAAGATTTTCCTGCTTCAAACAGGACATTAGAGTATCAGATTGGTAACAATCAACTGGGATGTTTGTTTTACTTCTATTACCCTGAGTCACTGATGAAATTTGACTCATAAATTCACATTAAAGTCCTTTGCATCTGTTAGGCCTTCTGTTTGCTACTAAAATATTTTTCATGATACTAGGAATCATGGAATTATCCCATTTTTTTGGTCTCCCTGCTTTACTCATTTTTTTCTAGTTTGACAGATTTGTTTTCTTATTTAAACTTCAGCGTTGACTTGGCTTTTCAATATTTGTACTAGAGAAACCTCAAAGTTATTTCTGTCCCACATGGCTCTGTGCCCTCACAGGATTAACAGTTTGTTTTAGAGTTTTCCCGAAGAAAACACTTTCTTTTTCAAGCAACATTTGTACTAATAAATTACTTGATACTGTCAAAAATGCAAAAAGTATACATTTGTGCTACCTAGCTCCTGCTCATTATTGATCTTTGGGAAAGTAGCATTGCTATAATGTGTAACTGGTATTCCTACATCTTCCCATCTTTAACTCATTTTTTCCTCTACTTTTGGCTGCCACTTTTTCAGGAATTGTGTCACAATTGTCACTCTGGTGGTTGCCTGCTTCTTTAGAGTCTTGGCACTTTTTCAGGGTCTGGACCTCTGTTACAGTGTTGAAGTTGCAATGCAGATGTTTAGTTCTGAACGTCTAAGTAAACCTCACAACTTGCCATGTACTTGCCTTGAGTTAATTAATTTTGGTCTTCTTCACGGCACTATAGAAATTGTGTTAAGAAATTCAGTGTATTTTATGTGAACTGGTATCATGTGCCCAGTTCGGTGTTTACTGTGTATGTTTCATATGAACACATAAACCCCCCAAGATTTAGAAATGCTTGTAATAGGAGAAATGGCAGAAAACAGCTCTTGCACATAATCTTCCTTAGAGAAGCTTTTATTGTGTTCGTGTGTTGTTTCTTGATAACAAGCTGTATTTTAATATTATAATTTTTTTCACTCCAGTGATCAAGGGCAGTGGAGCAGAGTTTGTATCTCGGAGCTCTGCATGGCTAGTGTGCTTTGGTACTTGGCTTCAGTGTTAAGCTTAAATGTAGTTACTCAGTTTTAGAGTTTGAGGTGAAAATTTTTGATTATGCCAGTAAAATATGCCCAATGTATGTGGAAAACTGACTTCGTTTTAAAACGAGTGAGGGTTCTTGGTGCTGAGTTTCAGAGGATTCAGTGGTGCTTTAAGTCTGTTCTGATGGCCTGTGGTGTTTTTTTACTGTGTGTTAAGGTGAATTATTACAGTCCTTAGAGACCACTGTAGATTAGCTGAAAGTGTGTTCAGCAGATGGTTTGCATTTTATCTGGTTAGATTTGTAATGTCAAGTGACAAGCCTTTAACACAGCACATTTCATATTCCCTGTTACTGCATAAACCACCGCAGGACAAATCTAAGATGAAATAAAGTAGAAGTCAAGAGTAATTTGTCAGGACACTATTACAAACATGTGTAGTCACTTGCACATGATTTGAAAAGAGAAGTTGAGGTTAAATCAATAGGCTTTTTATTTGTAGCAAAAGTAGGTAAATTAGTCAAAGGTGCTGCTGGCAATAAAAGCAGGAAAACACAGTGTTCCACAATTGGATTTTTTTCTTCTCTGGGTCAAATCAATATTGCCACTAGGCACAACCATAGTTGTATGTTTTATTAACATAAATGATTCATCCTGGAGTTAGTGAAACTAGGATAAAAAAATCTGCTGGTATACATATTGTTGTTCAGAAGTAAATGCACATTTTGGCACTTAGTTTGATTAAAAAATAAAAGTCCTATGCAAGCGATGTCTGTCAGCTTCTCCATTGTTTATTCCACTGGACTAGAAGTAAAACTAATTGTGTCCTAAAATGTTTTTTACATATATAAAAGTACCTTTATTTAAATACACTTAGATTCTTCTATTTTGTGATGTGAACAATGTGTGTTGTGAACAATTTCATCCTAAAGCAAAATATATTTATCAGGACTTGTTTTGCTTCTCATGCCCTCCAATATCTGGAGTGATTTAGTTCTCTCCAGCCTGGATGACTTGATTTAACCAGTTCATAAAGCAGCAAGAGTGCACACAATGGATCATATTATAAGCACAGAATCTTATTTTCATTTCCTTCCTCCACTGCTTGTTACTATTTTTTTTTTCAGCCTGCCAATACCTTGGGAATTTGTAACAAACTCTTTGTTCTG
This sequence comes from Monarcha castaneiventris obscurior, assembly GCA_026261815.1. Taxonomy (NCBI): domain Eukaryota; kingdom Metazoa; phylum Chordata; class Aves; order Passeriformes; family Monarchidae; genus Monarcha; species Monarcha castaneiventris. The sequence continues at coordinate 16,463,711 of JAMPIT010000894.1, forward strand.
GGGATGTCTTACTGTTTGTACAGCTCCAGTGTATGAGGTTTTGCTCCTGGAGGGGACCTCTGCACTACTCTAATACAAATAACAAAACCTGAGCCATAACAATGAATTGGGCGGATGGTTATGCCTGGGTCCTTCTAGGTTTTTTCGGGGATTTTATATGATAGACTATAACATGCCATCCAAATCTCATATGTGTAAGTTTTTAAAATAAAATCCCATCTTACAAGGTGTATTTCTACACTGAGTGTGTTTTTGTCATTTAGTGGGTAATCTGCACCCTGCACAGGCTGAGCACAGTTAAGACTAGGTATGATTCCTTCACATTCCCTCCCACTGAGATTCCAGTCTATGATTGTCAGAACTGATTATTTTCAGCAGATGAGGCAACAGTTATTTTAGTGGCTTTTGGGTTTCCACTTGAAGGGTCTTTAGAAATGTGCTTTGTAATTTGCTGGTTTTCAGTAGGAAAAAAAAAATCCCTTTAAAGACAGCTAATCCTCTAGTCCATCACATAACGAGTACAATTGTTGCAGAGATGAGCAAAGTTCTTAATCAAATTTTGTCATGTATATAATGTGTTGGCAGGGAAACAGTGAGCACTGAGTCACATACATGGTGTCATCAGGCGTGCTTGCATGGTAAGATGTACATGGAAAACATGTCAATAAAACATTTGTGTTTCACTTCCTTGTCATTTCTGTGCAACCACTTGTTTCATCTTGTTTAATCTTTTGTGAGACCCTGCCGTGTAGTTCACAGAATCTTGCTATGATTTCTCTGACACGATTAATAACTCCTCAGATAATTACAGCAACACCCCCAACCTTTATGAAGTTTATATCTATTGGAAGACAAATATATTTTTCATCTAAAATATAACCTCTTTGTAGGCTGCAAAGTAGCTTTTCATTATTATTTTAATACAAAACTGAACACTTTGAAAAAAGCATACTTAAAAAAAAAAACCCTTGTGTCTCAATTTGCTGTTTAAAATGTGCTTTATTTTAAAGGTTGTTCATTAGCATGTTTGCTCTTTCTTAGAGTTCTGATTCCAGAAAAGCTTGTTTGATTGTCCCTTGGACTTGGGAGTGCACCTTGCCTGGGAAATGCAGCTGCCAAGCCTGTCTTGGTGGTAGCATCCAAAGGGGCCTTAAAATGTGTAGGGGCAAAGCTGCCACCCCATACTGCTGCTGGGAGGCTTTGGGCTGGTGCAGATGGCCAGACTCCTGCTGAGACGTTCTCTAAGGATTCAGTGTTTCACCAAATGTTTCCTGCTCCAGGGATGTTTGTGAGATCAGATCTACACTGCGGTTATCGAAGTAAGGTGTTGGCTGTGCTGCACAGACAGGACTCTGCTGAGCTTTCCTGCTCTGTTGGCCTGAGTTGCAGCTAAAATGTAAGCCAAATTCCCTGGCTAGGTACTGTTTGCTTTTGCTGGTATAAATAAAGCTGATGATGGTTTTTCCTCATGGGCATTTTAAGTAGGAAAGCACCATTTGGCTTCCAGTCAGCTGGGCAATTAGCATTTTATAGCCAAGCAATGTACTTAAATGGAATTGCTTGGCTTGAGCATTGAATTACAATGACTGGTAGACTGCCTCTCTCCTTACATAATTTATTTAGTACTCACTTCTTGTTTAGGATTCAGGCAGAGGTTAATTTAATTTTGCATGAGAAGCTAGTAGTTACTCTATAGTAATGCTGTGCTGGATGGTAATGCAGGGGAAGGTTTTTGTGTAAAACTTGTATTTGTCTGGTCTCTCAGCCATGGAGAGGACAATTTTACCTACTCCTTTTCTAGCAATTTGTTCCTTGCAAGAGCTGTTGGCACACTTGAATTGGCACTAAAAGAGTGCATCTACGAATACTACCTTAAGACTATGCTGTTGCACATGTATTTTTAAGATGCAAATATGTATTGAAGTGTAGTATGGACCAAAGAGACTTTGTTCCTACAAAATTACAAGAGGCCCACTTACCCTGTTACAGGTAAATACAGTGTTAATATGTGACCACGGTGACTTGAGAGGGAGAGCTTCCACTGCATCTCTTCTGAAGATCTAAGGCAAAGAGCAAACATCCGGTGTTGTGTGATCTTGGAGGGATAAAAAGAGGACGTAAAATATGCCTCAGCACTCCAGGAATGATTAGAAACTTTCAGATGGAGGGAATGAATGTGTTTGTTCATGCGTTTAGTAAGCCTAAATGCTTAATTTGGTACTTAGAATTCTGTCTTTAATCTTATATGTGTCTTGATTTTTCCTAAGTCCCTTGACTGTTAGAATCAATGTGGGGGAATTTTGGCTTTATTTTGTCTTAAGCTTCTTTTTTAAAAAGTGATTGCAAAGAATTTGCAAATGTCAAGCAAGTTCACAGCAGGGGCTTAGATACCAGAAGGCTGCTGATAAGAGCACAGCATTTATATTTATGCTTAATCTTATGGTTTCTAGGTAATTCACTGATGTTTCTTGGTGTACCAGTCCTAGAGTGCCTAGGTGCTTTCAGTAAGACTTACCTCTGGCTTAGGCAGTGTCCTTCTCATTGCTGGGGTGTCACGACTGTCCCAGCTGGCTTCAGGCTCCATGTCTGTGTGGGTGAGCACTCAGTGTGACCTTCACTTGAAAAGCCCTCCATGTCATTACAGGGTCATGTAACTGCTTGCTCAAACCTGTGTGGGCTTTATCTACTGAGTTTGGGTGTCTCGCTCAAGGAGTGTAACTCTTGGCTGTTGATCCTTACGTTTTGTCATCATGGTGGTGATGCACTATCTAGAAGCATCCGTTCTTGCAACCATCGCTGTTGTCAAAAGACTGGACAAATCTCTTCAAGTTTAAAATACCCTGATCTTTGGGCAAGGAATATTTCAGAAACCTATGGGCACTGCACTGAGGCCTGTCAGGGATTTGTTTTGATTCCTTAAATAACACTTCTGATACCAACTTTTTTTTCCTCATGGAAATCTCATTAGCAACAAAAAATAAATTAAAAAGACAAACCATATTCTGAGGGAGGATGTTGGAGTCCGAGAGGAGAGAGCTCTCACAGACTGCTGACTTGCAGAAGCTGGCTTCTGAGTTGGTTAGTGGTCTAGCTGTAAATCTGGCAACTTAGATCCTAATGGTTCTAACAATCTGGGAAATTGTTACCATATGTTGTTGTTGTAACCTTTACTGTTTTAACCAAGGTTTAGTTGTGCTGTAAAAATAATTAAAAGGCTTCTCATAGGAGGAATTAGACTTTTTGCTAGTACAGTTGCTCTCCAGGGTACTCTGGGTTGCTGTGGGCTATTTAAAATCTTTGAAAACCCTGTTTCCCTCTCCAGCTCCTGCCTGGAGGTGTTGCCCCTAGCCCTGCTGGTTGCCTGAGGCAGAAGGACACACACACCATCTCTGCCTCTGTTGTGGAGTCTAACAGCTGTGTTTGATTTCAAGCATAACAGCATCCTTTATCTATAATGCAGTAACATAATTGCTGCCCATGTGGGGAAATGCTGCATTTTATCTACCATTTCTTTCTCTGTCTGGGCTTCAGTGGTGTGTCCAGGTTCATCCAATGCCCAGAGTAGCTGTACCCTGGGAGATGGTTGGGTCCATGGGGCCCTTTGGTTCCCAAGCCACTTTACAGCCTGGAACAGCACAGTTTTCTGCCTGAAGCCTAAGTTTGACTTCCCAGGGTCTTCAAGGAGGAGTGATAAGATGTGAGGGGAGCTGAGAGGTCAGGCTGAGGCACAGCATTTTACTTGTCAATCTGTGTTATTGAAAACAAGAAAATACTGATAAATGATAGTCGTTGAAGAATTCCTGATTTGCTCTTAGGTGAGGGGGATGCTAGTTCTATTTCCAGATGTGGGATTTTGAGCAATGGATCTGAGACGTGGTCACATTATCCCAGATACTGAGTCAGTCACCGAGTGTCAGCTGAAATTCACTAACTTTCTGAGGTTTCAGTCTGGACAAAATCTGAGCTAAATTGATCAGTGCAGGAGCTTTCCCTTAACGTGTTTTATCTCACGCTTGTGAGTGGATGGTTCATTGGCACGTTGGTTCACAGAGGATAGTTTATTAAAACTGAAGTAACTGTTTCTCTGACTTGCTTTCCTGAGCTTGAAAAAGGAGACCAGTGGCTCTTCCTTTATAAAGTGTTGAGATCTGCTGGTGAGCTGCACTGCATAAATCAGGTGTTACCACAGGCACTAATCTGAAGGTGAAGGCTTATCTGTTTAAATATTTTACTTTAAAAATAAATGGGTCAGAGTATCACCTCTTGCAACAATTGGAATCTTTCAATCTGAATCAACAAATCACTCTTCCAGGCTTGGGGCCATTTCAGCTTCTATTCATTGACTGTCAGATTCTTGCTAGAAGATACTGAGATCAGACAATTATGAGGGAGTTCAGACATGGTTGTGTTGGATGGTATACTCAAACAATTTTGCAGGAGGAGCTCATGGGAATATTAACAGCATAAAGGTTAGCTGTAATGTCTTTTGTGTCTGCCAGTTAAATAGCTAGTGATCTGATGATTACACAAAGACAACGCAAATTCCTTATGCATTCCTGCCTCAGTGCTGCTCCACGTGCTGGGTGACTGGAAGCAGAATTCTTTCTCTTCTTTTTTGCCATGGAAATTGCTGGTTAAAGCTCAATACTTCAGTATATGCAAAGTCTGGGGGTTTTTGTTGTTGTTGTTGTGGGGTTTTTTTTTTGGTGTTTTTTTTGTTTTGTTTTGTTTTGTTTTTTTTTTTTTGTTTAAAGCCTCAGTACCATGCTGCATTGTCATAGCACATATTGCAGTCCAGCCATGTGCTCTTACATCCAATGGGTTTCACACCTGTTTTGGTAACAGATGCAAACAAACTTTGTTTAATGTGTCTCAAATACATAATAATGTGCCCAAAATACAAAATGCATTTGGCTAATGAGTCAGCGAATGTTTGCTCTGCATTAGCCAAGCTTCATATTACATAGGGGACTGTAGAACCTTTTTCCTTAACAGCTCCAGAAACCCTATTAGCTGTGACACTGAGATACTTCTACTTTATCCAAAAGCAGAACTGCCAAGGAGTCTGTTTTGGTATGGATCAGAGGAAAAAAATTAAATGTGTTGTGTCCAAAACATTTTTTTAGAATATGCACTCTGATTGCTTATCAAAGGCTGCAGGCTCTCTGAATTATTTCCTCTTTCAATCAGGCTTAATCTTCCTCCTGTGGTATAACTTTGAAAGCAGAGAAATAACAATGGATAGCTTGGAGGGGAAGTGTTTGGGTGAATGGGTGATTGTTTCAGGAAGTGTGTTTCTTTGCTGGGCTGTGGTGCTTTTTCCCCTGGTCTGAATGCTTTGCAAGTATCAATGCATGTGCCCTTCCAGTGGCCTAGGGGTAGTCTGGGAAGTGGAGACAAGCCGGAAAAAGGCACCTGCCAAACATTTGGTAGGGTAGTATCTGTGAACTTTTGTTTCCTGAATCTCAGCACAGCATTTCAGTCATACAGCTGTTTTCCTCCCAGGCTTTTTATGTGAAATAAAAACTTGCTGCAAAATGTTTTATCCAGATCATTGCAAGTGGATGCTGGTGACTGCAGGTCAAAGCTAACAACTGTATTGCTCTGCTCTTTGTTTCTGGGGTGCATGGCTGATTCTATAACTGTGCAGAGTCCCCTTTGCAATGTATTTATTGGAACAACTTTAAGCATTTTGCCTGCCCCAGGATTTGTAGCCTTTCTTCTCCCCTAAGCCATTCTGTGACTTCAGAGCAGCTTCAGACAGCTGATATTTACATGTTGAACCTGATACACCTCCCTTCTGTTATCTCCCCTGAAATAAAACAACCCTTAAATGATGTTCATGACATACTTAATTCTCTCTTACTCATCATTAAAAACAATGCAAATAAATCTAGAACTTTATATCCAGTTTCTCTGAGCAGTGCCAGATGCCAGGTCAAGGGCTTTTCCCCACACCCACTTCCCCAGCTTATCCTTACATTTTCAGATCCATGAAATAATTTGACCAGTTATTTGAGTTACTCAAACTTAGACTGAGTGGCTTAGGTACTTTTGAACCAGCTGCATTTATATGCCCTGAAACATGACAGCAGCTGTATGTTGCACATCAGATGAATACAGGTCGTGTCTGGGGTAAAGGCATGAATGACTGGTGTGCCTGTCATGGTCATGCATTTATCCTGATTAGTGCCATGGGACCCTTTAAATTCCATATTAGCCATTGTTAAAAGAGGCGATTAGTGTATGTTAGCTGTGCAACCTGATGCTGTCTTCAAATAGTGATTTCTCTCTCAAGTGGGGCTTCCTCTTGTGACCTCTGACCTGCCAGTATGTTAAAGGCTTTGTAATTGATGGAGCTTTATATTCTTTGTGGTGGGATTGATTTGAATTCCTTCACGCTGAACTTTGTTGTTCTCTTTTGTTTAGGAGGTCCTCCAGCAGCTGATTGTAATGAATTTACCAAATGTGTTAATGATTGGCAAAGATCCTCTTTCTGGTGAGTAGTTCATCGGGTTTTTCACCCATCTCCTCTGTAATACTAAATAAAATCTGTTTTGTTTTCTTAAGCGATTCTGTAATTCTTTTCTAATATAGGTTGGAAAACACCTTAAAGAGTCCAGCCCTTAACACTAAATTATGTCCCTGAGCACCACATCTATGTCTTTTAAATACTTCCAGGGATGGTGACTCAACCACTTCCCCGGGCATCCTGTTCCAATCTTTGACCATCCTTTCAGTGAAGAAATTTTTCCTAGTGTCCATAGGAGTATTCTTAAGCCTCCCCTGGTACAACTTGAGGCCATTTCCTCTTGACCTATTTCTTATTATTTGGGAGAAGAGACCAATCCCCATGCACTACAACATCCTTTCAGGTAGTTGTAAAGAGCAATAACGTCCCCCAGAGCTTCCTTTTCTCCAAGCTAATCACCCCCAGCTCCCTCAGCCACTCCTCATCAAACCTATGCTCTAGACCCTTCCCCAGCTCTGTTGCCCTTCTCTGGACACGCTCCAGCCCCTCAGTGTCTTTCCTGAGGGGCCCAGAACTGAGCACAGGATTTGAGGTGTGGCCTCACCAGTGCTGAGTGCAGGGGGACAATCCCTGCCCTGGTCCTGCTGGCCACACTATTGCTGACCCAGGCCAGGATGCCATTGGCCTTCTTGGCCACCTGGGCACAGCTGGCTCATGTTCAGCTGCTGTCAAATGGCACCCCCAGGTCCTTTTCCACCAGGCAGCTTTCCAGCCACTCTGCCACCAGCCTGAAGCGGCGCCTGGGATTGTTGTTGATCCATGGGCAGGGCCTTTACTGCTTTGAACCTCATACCACTGGCCTCAGCCCATAGATCTAACCTGTCCAGATCCCTCTGCGGAACCTTCCTACCCTCCAGCAGATCAACACTCCCACCCAGTTTGGTGTCATCTGGAAACTGACTGAGGGGTGCCCTCAATCCCCTTGTCCAGATCATTGATAAAGATACTAAACAGGGCTGGCCTCAGTACTGAGCACTGGGGAACCCCACTTGTGAGTGCCCACCAGCTGGATTTAACTGTTTGGAGAGTTTAACTGAGAGTTGCTCCCAAGGGACTCTGGCAGCCAGTCTCCTAAACAGGCCATAATACAAACTCGGTTTTTAATAAACTGTATGTATTTGTAGGCAAATGACAAATATTAGAGCATCACTGCATCTTACAGCTTTATGTATCTAGAATGTAACACTGAGGTATTTGTATACCTGTACAAATAAATATACATGTGTATTTGCATGTGATGCATATATGTGTGTGATGAGTGAGTTCTTGCCAAAGCCAGAACAGCTGCTTTTTGTTTGTTTGAAAGCTGTGTCTCTTCACCCCTTTCTGCAAGTGACCCAGGATATAGTCTGCCATAGGACAATGATGTGTTGCCCTTCAGGTGTTCTGTGTGCCTATATAATGAGTTTAGTTCTGGCTGTATGTACACACACAGGGTCTTGCAGAATTGCCAAAAGATGTGAAGGAACTGTTGCAAATGAAATGTGGGAAGAAACTTAGGTGAGGATGGACAGAAAAATGCATATATGAAAAAATAAGAAAAAGTGAGGAAGGGAATGGACAAAAAGAAAAACACTTGTCTGGCCATGTTGTTTAGACAGTTATATCGGTTGCATGAAGTATCACATCAAAAGTAAGATGGAAGCCAATGAGCTCATATCCAGAGTCCAGTGCTTTTAGTGAGACAAAATGAAAGCTATTTAGCCTGAAAATGAAGTTGACTTCCTTGAACGACATTTCTGAAATGGAAAGTTTTGTTGCTATGTTTCTTACTTTTTTTTTTCTTTGTGCCTGCCCATTCTGTCTCTGCCTGAGCCCAGTGCTAGTGCCAAGGACACTGTATTTGTTTTTACCAAAGAAGGTAAACTGAATGAACCCTGTCATCAGTGATGGGGAATGACATGGTAATCAGCATCTCCAGAACAAAAAAATGGCAGAAACCTTGGCAGAAGATTCTGTTTTGCTGCTCTTAGCAGCTGTAGAGTGTGTATGTACAGAAAAGCATTTGTCAGAAAAGAATATTAGCAGATGTTGGATCACTGAAGCTCATAGTCTTGGCACTTCTGTGTTAAAATCGAGCTGAGAGTAAGGAATCCACTTCTTCAGCAAACAGAATAAAGTCTGTAAGTCTTAACTGGGCTGTACAGGCTAGTGTTATGGGTAAGGAAGAAAGTCAAAATGCAGAAGCTGTTGTTCTTCTCACTCATATGGGCAATGGGCTGCTTAGCGTCAAGAGTGCTACTGAATAGAAATGTCTGAGCCAGCAAGGCAGCATCTCTGCTGGCTAAGTGTCAGTGGGAAAGGCTGGCTGGTTCCTTGTCACAGCCATTCCTGAGTGACAGCTGGCAGGAGACTCATAATGTGGTAAATACAGTTTTGGTTCCTGGGAAAGCTGCACATTTGAAAGCTGTCCTGTGTTCAGCTATAATTTACTATCATTGACCTGCTGGTTTTTGTCAGTACCTTAGATCTCTCTTTGAAGAAAGTACCCGTGTCTCTTGCAGGAAAGACACTGGTCATCCATGTGTTCCTGTCTTCTAGCTCTTTCAATTACAACTAGAAAACTTTGTTCTCTGAGATCTTTTAAAATGTGGTGGTTTGGTTTGGCTTTTTTAGGGTTTTGTTGGGGGGGGGTTTTGTTTTGTTTGTTTGGTTTGGTTTTTGTGGTATTTTAAAATTTATTTTTCCCATTGCTGACTTATCATTGGAATTATTGGGACAGAGCATGAGAAGAAAGGATAAAAAATGCAAACCTGTAACATCTGGATGTCTGAAGTTGATGGGGTATGTGTGCAAAAAAAAGTACAAATTTCTCATTTAGCCATATTATGTAAGGATTTTTGAGAACCAGTCCCAGCTTAGACACAACAAAAGAAGGTGGTGAGCAAAGGAAGACTCAAGATGTGTTTTCTTTCAAGAATGTATTCAAGGAGGAGAGTATCTGAGGAGCTGATCTGAGTCTTACTGTTGGGTAGGCATTCACTGGTAAGACGTGCAGGAGAAACAGTTATAGAAGTGGATAACTTGAACTTCCTTCAGGAAGAAGAACCTGGCTGAGGGCTAATGGGAAGCTTGGAAAGAGGGAACAGGAAGTAGATGGCTGAGGCAAAGGTAGTAAAACCAATGCAAAAAGCTGAAGGAATAGGCTGTGATGAGCAATGTAAGTGAGTGATGACCTGGTGATGATGTCTTTGTTTCGATCTTGCAGAGAGGAGTCAGAGGAAGGCAGTAGCACTTGGGAGGGGAGAAACAACCTAAACAAAGATACTCTTTCTCTTGTAGTGAGGCAGCGATGAAATCCCAGTTTTGCCTTCCCTGTCCTGTAGCTAAGTTATTTCACTGAAAGGTCCCTCTTGATCAGAGGAAGAAGAATCAATCCCATGGTCACATTCCTGGAACAAATCCAGTATTGCTTTGTACTGTTTGAGTTGGGAATGCTCTTAATGACTGTATTGACTGCACAGGTCCAAGACCAGAGAGCTGTTACATCTGATTCACTGTGTACAATTTCAGTGACTTACTTCTTGTAGCAAGCCCGTGTGATGTTACTTTTGCCTTCTAAAACACAGCCAAAAGTGGTGTTACAGGCATTAAATTATGAATTGAACAGCACTGAGGCTGTGAACGCCGTTCTTGCTATTTAGCTTCCGTTTGGCACTCACCAGTTGATTGTTGGGGGCTTCTGCAGCTCCTCTTTGAACATAAGATTATTGGAAAAAGAGTTACCATCACAAAAAATGCAGTAGCACTTGGGCTTTTGCATAGGAAAAGGCACATGTCTACTGGGTTTGTGAGCTTTACTTGCTTTCATGTCCTCTAGTTTGGTTCCAGGCCATGGCAAATTTGCCTACTTTAGTTCATTTGTCCGTGGGCATAAAAATATCAGAAATATCTGTTTGAAGATGAAAGCTTGACTGTTTTCTAGAATATAGGGAGCTAAAAATAAATCTGAAAGTTTAATTAAAGGATTTAAAAAATTTTCCTAGGAATTTGACTTGCAGAACAATGCAGCTGATATTAGAGGATTTATTCTCTTTACTGCACTGTGTGGTAGACAGCTACTACCATTAAATTTCCTCTTCATTTCTGTCTTTCTCATTTGTTTTTCTTGCTGAACAGCTTTTTCAATTCATTACTGCACCACAAATCCCCCTGTGTTCAATAAGAGAATCATCAGCCTATTTATCATATATGACATTGCTGTAATCACTTTTCCGTATTATGTCTGGTTTTAGCATGCCTTATAAATGGCCACTCATTAATGTGGCCACATGGGGAATATCAGTACACAGTAATGGTTGTGAACATCTATTTAGATGCATTTTTTAATTTCTCCATTCCTAGACATTTTTAGCTTTACACAGCTAGTGAGTGTATTTGGAAACTTATGGCAATTAATCTTTTGAAACAGTCATAATCATGAGGGGGAAGAGATTTTAACTTGTTTTAGATCAATAATGGAAATGAGCTAAATGAGCCTAAAATAGGCTCATTTCTGTCCCTTCAAAAACCTTTGCTCTTTATATATGCTTTTCAAATTACATGTTAAGTTTGTGAATGAGAGACCCCAAAGTCCCAGCTAACAAGTGTCTATAGAAAACCAGTTTTCATTAAAATTGTAAAACTTGTCTACTCTCACTTGGGTATTTTTCATGTTTGGTTTCCTTCCTCATTTTGTTTCACAGTCCTTCAGAGGCACAAAGGTTCATAAAGTTAGTAACAAAACAGTGCCTCAATAGTGTAAATTTAGCATTCAAGCTTTTCTCACTGAGGATGTTGCTGGAGTTGGGAAAAATGGCACTTGTGTGTTTCACCCTCCCCATGTTCTCTGCACACCCTCCAGCTGCCTGTGGCACTCCGTGTGCTGGCCCTCCCTCTCCTGTGCTGGATGGAGGAACATCAGAGTAGAAATATGGAGAAACAGGCAGCACAAGCCCAAGATTGTACTTACTTGGACCTGCTTGTTCCCATTTCCTCTGACATCTTTCCATCCCCCCTCTCATTTTTTTCATTGTTTGTGTTCTCTCTGTACCTTGATCCTCCTTTTTTTTGTTGTTGTGTCTCCTAATCCCTCTGCCCGCCTTTTCCCCGAGTCCTGCCATCTGTTTCCCACCCTCCACCCCCATGAGAGCAGAGGGATCTTCTGGCTCTGGCACAGAGAGGCTCCCAGGATGCACAAGTGCTGTCTGGGCTTTCCCTTCCTTTATTTTCCAGGAAACCTGCTGGCATTCTCTCATGCCTGGGAGCAGATGGGCTTTTTGCAAATGCTCCAGGTGGCTGGCTGGCTCCCTTGCAAAAACACAGGGCCTGAGAGCAACTGCCCTGGAATTTTAAGAGAAGGCATAAAAGAAAAGTGGTTATTTCTTAATTAGCACCTTTCTGTTTAAGTGATGGTTTGACTCTTGTCCGTTCAGCTTGTGGGTACCTCTCTGCCAGGAGCTGCCCCAGACCTAAATGTTTGCATCCTAGGTTGTAGGAGGACAGTGTCTTGGTAAGATCAGCTAATAAGCATGAGTAGACTCAGCAGACTTCCTAGCTGTCTGGGAAGGACTTGTGTCATCCCAGTGAGCCAGCATAGGGGAGCTGGCACATTCCTGCTTATGCAGTTGCACAAGGAATTTTAGCATCTTATAAATGGGCACAAAGCAAGCTTTTTGAAAAACATGAGAACCATTACTGTTTAGAAGGCATGATTGAATCAGGGATGACGGTCACTTGCTTTTCCTCAGCATGCATTGCAGGATTAGAGGCATTGCAGGGCAGAAGCACTGGCTGCAGTGTAGGACTTCACTGTGGTGCTCTGTAATAGTCCTAGAAGTGCTTCTCATTCACTTTGTCACCTAGGGCACTCCATTGAAGTGTGTGGTATCTTAGCTCTCCTGTGGGTGAGATGAAAAGGGAGAGGGGTAATTAATCCCTTCCTGGCTTGTTTTGAGGTTTAATTGAAAACTCTCTCTAAAGCACTTCAGATTGTTAGGGAGGTTTTTTCATACTCATGCCCTATTTTTTCTAAAAATCTCCTGTAATAGTGTAATTCTACAAGGCTTTAAAATGTTACTCAAACCTAGCTTGAGTATGAGTGATCTGGGAATGCCTTACTGTCAACAAACTGTCTCCTTCCCATGGGAAACAACTGAATGAAAGCCCAAGGAATGGAACTCTTTAATCACATATGATATTCTGAAGCACTTGTGTGGCTGGTGTATCTGCTGAGTGGACCTTTAAGCCTTAGAAGGGTTTCTAATGGGTAGTACAACCTCACTTTCATTACATGATGTAGCATGTCTGCAAGCATAGAAAAATTTATTGAAAAGGAAACCTTGGAATAATCCTGACAGCTAAATTTTCACTGCAAGCTGCCAGGGGGGAGAGCAGACTGCTAAATGTTATGTTTAAAACAGTAAGAAACTAATAATTCATTATTATCTCAAGTCTTAATTTCTCACTCCTTTCTATAAACTCTGGCTTGTCCATCCCCACCATGGCTTGTCATGTCTGCCTCAGCTTCACTTCCTTGTGGGAGGACTGGAGTGGGGTAAGGTCTCACTCAAAGGACTATTTCCAGGCAAGGTTAGTCCCTGTCGGGAGACCAGGGTTGACCTTGGTAAGTTACTTTGCAGTAATAGCCAAAGGTGTTTCACCTCACAGGGTCATGCAGCAGCACCAATGCCCATCTGTTACCTCACTGAGAAAATAGCAAAGCTTTGGTGCAGAGGGGTAGAGTGTGGTTTGAATGGCTTTAAGTAACTCACATGTCTTTAGGATGGTATAGATGTTGTCACAGTTGGGAAGTAGCCCTGGTGTTATCTAAAATGAGTGATTTCAAGGCACTGTGCTCACTCCAAGAATAATTGGGATGCCATGGAGGACAGATTGGAATTTATGGTTGACAGATGAAGGTGCCCAGAGCACACAGGGGTTAGATCTCTTGTCTGGCACGATCCAGAGCAAGCAGCCTGACTTCTTAGTCTCTCCATGGAGATGTTCTGCCTGAGCAAGTTTGGGTCAATGAGAGACACACTCAAGGCACTTGCTCTCCATAACTTAATGACTTGCTTTTGTGTCCCACAGGCATGCTCTGCATTTAACACTTGGTCTGTACCTGCTTTGAGCTGATGTAGAATGAAACCCAGTGCTGAAACTAATGAGAACTCAGTTTTCTTGAAAAAATACCTTCTGACCAAACCAATAGTCTCCCAGTTGTGCCCTCAAAGGAACTGTTCGTGAAGTAACAGATTTTTTTTTTTTTTTGCTGTTGGTGAAGGGTTTTGTGTCACTGTCTATGCTTAAGATTGTGTTACTGAGATTCATACAGAACAATCAGACTTTCACAGACTGAAATGTAATTTGTATGTTAAATTGTAACTTTTCAGGAAAGAGGAAGCCTTGTATGCTGCTATATATGGGGAGAAGAGTAAGAATGTATGTTTTTCAAAACCCGTTTTTTAACTATTCTGCAGGGGAATAAGCTATATTGTATTTACAGGCTGAAGTGTGAACTAGTATGTTTAAAGATGGCTGTTCTTGTTGAAGAGAAGAATTTCTGCTTGCAAAATCTTAATGGTTACTAATGCAGGACCTGGATGTTGAGAATTATAGTGTTCATTCATACACTCATGATGATTTTTGTAGGGCATTCTTGAGTTGTTACAAAACATGAACATTCCTAAAAATTGTCAAAAATTTGTGGGTATGTTTAAAGACTGGTTTAGGACGTTTGTGTGCCCAGAAATCAGGAAACAAGTTACTTCCTAAGCTGCCTGCACGTGGCTGTGCTGGCTTGCAAGGTTGTGGGAATGGCAGGAACCCTCGTGGTAATTTAGGTCAGTGCCTTTGTGCAGCTGTGGGGCTGCGGCAGTTTAACTGATGAGTCAGATTAACTCCCCTTCCCTGGCCTTGGGTTCTGCACATGCCTCTGACTTTCTGCCAGGGCAGCCTCACAAGGGCATGGTGTTGGTGGAGGAGCACAGTTGCACTCAGAAATTAGTATCTATTTAGTGATGGGGAGTAGCTGAACACCCAAGTAAAGCAGGGTGTAAAATGAAAGTGTTAGTCCCAGTTACACACTCAGGAAGAATGCAGATGTGTAGGGATGATCGGAAAGTGTATGCGGCCTGTTCTGTTTCTTTGTTTCTCTTTCCTGATCTTCCCCCAGTGTGGATGAGGACAGGCTTTTCCTGAACCTAGCTCTGTAAAGATGTTTTATTTCCTCATTAAAACTCCTTGCCTTCCTTTTGCTCTCATTGCCTTGACCTTTGTCTTATTTTGATATACATAATATCCTTTACCATCCAACAATCCACATTAATTTTGTTGAAACAAGCTGGCTCTAAGCTGCACCAGTTCCCTTTGTGAGGCTTTCCCTCTCCTAACCCTAGGAAATGGCCGGCAGGGCTGCTGGTCGCAGCAGGGTTCCCTGCTGCAGCAACGGGGATGTGTCTCCTCTCCCCACGGCTCCCAGCATATGGTCAGCTCCTCAGTATCCCTTATACATCACTCATTCTCTGCCCTCTTACCACATGGGGTTTATGCTTCAAAGTGTGAACAGGCTTTGATGCAGAACAGAGGCAGAATTTATTTGCTAAAACATCTCTGAGAGAGAATTTATATGCACAGAATGGTATTCAGCTTTGGGAAGTCTGAGTGGCAACTGTTTTGCAGAAGGAGAATTTAGGGCAAGTTCTTTGTGAGTAACCCTCCTTTGCTTCTGCCCAGGGTGTTTTTGTTTTATTTTGGTGGGGTTTTTTGGAGTGGGGAGAGCTGTTGGTGGTTTGTTGGGCTTTTCTGCACTCTTGTTAATCACAACCCAAGAGACAAGCTTTGGTCATATGCCTTGAACTATTTAAAGGAATTCTTTTTGTGATGTATTGATCAGACAAGCCTTAGAAAATGATAGGTGAGGATAGCACATCAAGGGAAAAATGCCTTCCTGAAGCTGGGATTTTAAACTAATCCATGAGAACTGCATTGTTGCATAGAAAATACAGTAACTTTATAACATGCATGTATATATTGTTCAAGCACTTGTTCGAAGGTCTTACTTCTCTTTTTAGGCATGTATTTTGGAGAGGATCACTTGCAAGTACTTTATCTGTTATACACGTACTGATGACCTTTTTTCCTCTCTAGGTAAAAGCATGGATGAAATCAAGAAGCTGCTCTTGTTGGTTCTGGGATGTGCTGTGCAGGTGAACATTCATAGAAAATAAGGTTTTTTTGAATCTGGTTTTTTTTTCTTGCTGAGCTGAGAAAATCTGCCCAAAGATCATGAACAAATATATGAATAAATCTTGAGCTCAAGACAACTTGTGAGCTAAATTGTGAGAAACACAATAGGTGAAGGAAAGAAATGCAGGGGAGAGGAAGCACGTTGTGTGATAGCAGTAGCCTCAATTTGTTGCTAGTGGTTAATCAGACACGGGATGTGTACTTTTGCAACTTCGATAACACAGTGGGACGAGATAAGTTTTGAACAGTGCTCTTGATATCAAGATTGTTGTTGGTTTATTTTCTTACTGTTTTAAAATACAAAGTGGAACAGTACATGCTAATGCCAAACAAATAGTTTAACAAGTCTAAACATTTGTTTAATGAATCGTGATTTTATTTGCACAATATTTTGATTTAATATTATGTGTCGAAAATACCAGATTAATAGGTACTTTGTATATTAGTGTGGGGATCTTTGTATGACATTTGTTTCAATAAATAGAGAGACAATGCATATGGAAAACTCTGCAGAGATGCACAGCAGTTACCGGATAAAGAAATCAGTGTTCTGCCCACCAAACCTCTGAGGCAGTAAACAATGGTCTCGTTGGGCAGGCCTTTGCTGATAATTGACCTTGTTTGTAGGTCTGTCTAGTGTTTTTGTCATGCCTTAGGACACTTACCCTGCTCAGCTATGTCAGCTCAATTATGTCAGGGTAAAGCTGTCTTCGTATTGCCCCTCTGAACTATGTTAGTGTTGCATTGCAGCACAAAGAATTGTTTTGGCTGCCCTGCATCCTCAGTCCTCATTTACTGGTCTGGGGTTCTTCCCAGTGAAATAAATGGTTGAGACTCAGAACCCTGCCCCAGAAGGACACTGTAAATGCTTTTAAAAAAACCCTTTTAAATACTGCTTAAGTTCTTCACAGTGCAGTGTTGTTACAAGAAGGCAATAATGTTCTTAGTGCACAATCACAGATATACAGATAGCAGATGTCTGCCTCTTCTAAAGCCTTAAGTAAAAGATTTACTGAAATCTGTTTGTCTGAAATGTCACTCATTTTTATCCAGAATGCTTCCCATTTTTTTATCTAAAGCATATGTTGATTCAGTCCAACAGACAGCATTGGGCGTTGATGTGAATAATATCTAAAGTGATGCATCTCTCTTCATTGCCAAAACTAAGCAAAATGCAAACAGCAAAGCAGACAGGTTAAATGATGCAGTGTAAATGAAGGTTTACATTTGTGCAGCTCCATTAATGAAGCTATGATGATTTCTTCCAGCTGTTTCCCCACCTCTTGATCACACTGCATGTTGAACTTGTTTCTTAAAAGCAAAACCAGCCATTTAACTTAGCCTTAATTGTACTGACTAAAAAGTTTAAATAATTTAATGCATAATTTGGTTCATGCTCCATATGGAGCAGTGAGGTGTTACCTTCTAGTATGACAAAGCATAGATCTTGAACAGTGTTTTATTAGCATTATGGATTGTTTGTGTTCGGGGTTTTTTTAAAATTTAAGTGAAAAATTGAGCAGTTAGTTTTAGGGTATGTAGCACTGTTTCAGGGTGTGCTTTCTTTTAACAGTGTGAAAGAAAAGAAGAGTTTATTGACAGAATAAAACAACTGGATATTGAAACCCAAGCTGCCATTGTGTCACACATTCAGGAGGTAGGATTCCTATTATTGTCTCTTTTGATGTTGTATCTCTCCCTTCCTTGACTTAACAGTCAATCTGTTAAGGATTTTTTTGCTATAAAATACTAATGCTTAGAATTTCATAATGGATTCATGAACTTCACAAAAATAAAAGTGGAATATGTTACTACACTCAAATTGCAAGATGGAAATAGGTGCTGGGATCATTACTTGGCTCAGTAGTCTTTTAGAGATGCAGTAGTAAATGCCTTGCTTGCCACTTAAAGATTATGTAGAAGGAATTGTTGTAAGGATCCATGTGCAATATTGACAAAATCCATGTATGTCTTAGAAGCTGCAGAGCCCTTGCACCGATGGTGTAAGCGCCTAGTCCCCAAGCCCTGTGCTAGGTGACACAGCCTGCCCAGTGACTCGCTTCAGACAGTGGCCTCTGAGCTAGATCGTCTTGAAGAGCTGCAGTTGGACATATGGTCTTTTTAAAAAGGTGTTTGATCCAATGACAAGCATTCTTGGATTTCTAGGCCTTCAGAAGAAGGAAAGGCTATGGATAGGCTTGCCAAAGAATACAGAAAGTCTCTTACTTTGAAGAGCCAAGTGGAAGTGCCCCTCAGTGGGAGTGGGTGCTGACTGTGGCCAGGTGTCAGTGCATGCAGGTGTAGAAGGCCTGGTACGCTCAGATTTGAGGAACAAATAGGGAAAGTCTTAAGACAGGAACTTTATCTTAACATCTAAAAAAAAGTTAACTTTTAGGAAAGAAAAAAAAATCGTGATGAGCTAAGGACATGGTTATAACAAAAGCTGGAACAATCATTTACTGAGCTTGAGAGACTTGCCTGACGTTTCTGCTAAATGATTCAGAGTAAATCAATTTAGGTAGGGTAACAGTTGAAAGATACACTGCTAGCAGCAACCAGAGGTATTTCTGCAGCCGATACAGCTCCTCCCACCTGTATCAGCTGCAAATTGCAAATTCATTGGAATTGGGGATTCTTCTTAGTAATGTTCAGTGTGGGATCAGTCCCTTCTCTGTGGAGATTGCCTCAGGGTCAGTAAGACAGTTGCATACTTCTAATATGCAAGTGTGCATGCTATTGATCATAATATTTATCTGATCACTTTTAAAACTCAGACTTAAAAATTATAAAAAATGTAAATTCCAAAAATTCCTACGTAGTGTTATACTTAAGGTAGTTGCATTTATTATTTGCAGCCTGGGTTTGGTGAAATTGATATGTTTTCTAATTTATCAATAGAAGAATCTGGGGGATGCTGCATATATGGTGAACAAATTTTCAACTCAACCAGTGGAAAGACATACTTTTCTGTTCCTATTCCTAGGTGACTCACAACCAGGAGAATGTATTTGACTTGCAGTGGCTGGAGCTCCCAGATATGGCCCCAGAAGAACTAGAGTCTCTCTCCAGGAACATGGTT
This sequence comes from Monarcha castaneiventris obscurior, assembly GCA_026261815.1. NCBI lineage: Eukaryota > Metazoa > Chordata > Aves > Passeriformes > Monarchidae > Monarcha > Monarcha castaneiventris. Next base: position 16,482,550 of record JAMPIT010000894.1, read on the forward strand.
TTCCACCTCAGGAGGCTCATTGATGAGAGAGATGAATGCACAGAAGTATGAGGACATACCTCTCCCATATAGAGCTGATGAGAAGCAGTAGATGAGGGCTCCATTCTCTCTCTCGTGTCTTGTTTGTGGACTAGGTTTCTATTTCTTCTGCACCTTTCTATTACACCTCTGAAAATTTGTAGAAAGTATTTGACTTTTCCATTGGTTCTTGTGTAAGCACTAAGATGTAGTGAAGTGATAGGTGAAGAGCAGGCTCTCCATGAAGTGGAGACTGAATGTCTCTGAATGTCTTTCCAGTCATTCATGCAGTGCTTCCCAGTCTCTCCGTTGGCATCTACCCTCCTGAGCTCCATTGTCTTCTCTAGTTTCTTTTGATTCATCAATTCCTTTCCCTTCAGATCTCTGGAGAAGCCTTCTCCCCTTCTTTAGCCTGTTAATCTTCTGTCATGCTTTTGACTGTGATTGTGTTAGTTAAAACTGTTAGTTGTTACAGGTTTTTATGAATTCTTCAAGGAAAACAGACTACTTATTTTGAGCATTGGAAGGGGATGTTTTAGTGGTTAGACCATAGTGGAGATTCCTTTCCTCTTCTGTGTAACCTTCACTCCTGGCTGTCACTAGGATTCTGTATCATGCCAGACCAATAATTTCCTAAATCTAAAAATACTTTTAGTTATTTTTAAAACAATATATAAATACACTAGTTATCTCTTGGCACTACATAGTCTTCTGTATTTCCAGGTCATTGTAGATCTCACTCAAGAGAGAGACTATCTGCAGTCTCAGCAACCACCAAGCCCTCTGAAAGTACCAAGTCCAGATTCTTCACCAAACCCTGCCAACCCTCTTTCTAATGAAGAAAAGCAGCACCTTGCAGTTGAGCTGGCAGACACAAAGGCTAAATTGAGAAGAATCCGTCAGGAGCTGTAAGTCACCATTATTTTGTGCTTCTAGAGAGACTTGCATATTAAGTCTTGTACATCCTGAAAATGCAGGAGCCTGTTGGCTCCAATACACTGGCTTCCATAGGAGCTCTCAGAATCACACCTTTCAAATCAGAGCAGTAGGAAGCTAGTGTCTTCCATCTTTTCTTCTTTCATAATTGGCTTTTAAATGTAGAGTGGTGGCTGCTTACATTCTTCTTCTTGTCTCATCTCTCTCTTCCCCTCCTTCAAAATACCAACTGCTAGCTCTGCTTTTTAACTTGAAGTAGGAAGTCCAGAGGCCAGTGAAGCTATCCATGACAGCAGGTGCACCAGTGAGATTTAAACAGAGAAACTTAGTATAAAAATAGAGTTGCAAACTCCACGATATGCATATGGTATAATGAGAAAATGATAAAGCTGTCATAATAAAGAATATGCTGAGAGATTTGTATCTTCTTTTACAGACTTCTGGCAATGTCCATACAATCAATATTGTTTCAGGAAAGAAAAAAAATTACTAAGATTTTTCTAATCTTTTTCAGGGAAGAGAAGTCTGAGCAGCTTGCAGATTCTAAACATGAAGTTGAGCAGCTCACCCTAGAGCTGCAAAAAATAAAGCAGGAGGTGAGATGGGCCTGTTTTACTGTGACAGTCTTCCCTATTTAAAAAAAGATCCTGTTTCAGTGTGAGACTAAAATTACTACTATGCCTGTTTTGTAATGAAGAAATCAACTTAGTCCAGCAAGCTGTTCAAAGATTATGGTTGTGGCATAGCAGTGCTATGCTTTCCACTTAACTGTTGAGACCAGTCTCACCTGTTCAGCTTGCAAATAGCCTAGCAGTGCCTGAAGCTTATGCAGCATCAGGCATTAGTAATGTCCAACAGGCTGAAGGACCTCTCTGTCTTGTAGAGAATTTACTGGCTACTAGGAGAATTCTTACTCCTTAACCAGGGGAGTACTATTTTGTCTACACTTAAAATCAGTAAGTAAATACAAAAAAATAAAGTTTGAAGTACATGCTTAAAAGTATTAACTTAGGTTTTTCTCCCTGCTTGTCCCTCACAGAACATGCACCTTGCCTCAGATGCTCGCTCTGCCCGAGCATACAGAGATGAGCTCGACTCTCTGAGAGAGAGAGCGAACCGTGTGGAGAGACTTGAGATGGAGCTGGTTCGCTGCAAAGAGAAGCTTCATGATGTGGAGTTCTACAAAGCTCGCATGGAGGCAAGTGAAAATTAGGAGAAAGATTTGCTGAGTAATCCTTAATGTTTGGCTTTTGTTGTGTTACTTGTTCATGTGTCATTTGTCATTGAGCTGACCGTAGCAGAACATCAGAGCAAGTAGAATTTTCACAACATACATCATAGCAATTGACTGAGCATCATTAAACCTCTTTCAGTAGAGGAAGGACTTGGTGCACACAAAATAAATGCCCATTAGTTTTAAAGAACTCTGCTTATGTGGCTAAACAGGACAAACCTTTCCCGGATGTTTTTTCTAGAGTCCAAATCTTTAGTTTAGCTTTAGGTAAATTCCCTGTGTTCCAGAGTTGTTCTTTGACCAACATTTTAAATACCATGTATAAATTAGTTGTGTTAATGTCTGGGCAGTTTTCTTCAGGGATTTGTAGCAGATGCAACTGTTGTTAAAATGGCATTTTTAAGGATGACCTCAGATGACAAATTCTAGCCACCCCTTTTTGCAGCTGTTACTTGTAGTAGAAAGGAGAAAAAATGTGAATCCTCACTAGTTTTACGAGTGGGATATGTTAATGTGTGGCTTTGTTCCAGTAATAATGTCAGTTACTCAGCTTAGTCACCTGCAGCTATGCCCATCCTGGAATTATTAATTGAATTAGGTTGCAAAAGACCTTGGAGATCATCTGGCCAAACTCACTGGCTCAGCATGGCTGATGTTAAATTTAGGTAGTCCTGCTTTTACTTTCTGTTCTTTCAGCTCTTTGAGGCATTCACACCAAAACTCCCAATAATCCACATATGTAACACTTCAGCCAAGGTCAAATAAATCCAGACTGCTGAACAAATGGAAGTTCAGTAATTGACAACCTCACTATAATTAGATAAAATCCCAGGTCTGAAAGAAGAGTGATGTTGCCAGGCCTCTGGCTGAGAGCACAGACCTTATTTTTCTGCTCTATAAACTCTACTTTGTAGGTGACTTTTTTTCCCTTCTATAACCTAAGGGGGCAGCTAGCTGCTGCTTCTTATGAATAGGTTCACTAAAATGGATGGTTATTAAATGTAGTAACAGACTACAAAAGCCTGCCTTGCTTCTCAGTAATTCTCAGTTTGCATTAGGAAGTATGAAGCTCTGTCTCTCTCTGTTTTCCTCCCTCAAGCTGGCAAATCAGTCATGCTCTACCCTGGCACACTGGCTATCAGTGAGCCATCCTGGTGTTCCCCTTCTGACTGTGTACTGGTGGTGCTTAGCTTTACCTGCTGCTCAGATAATTTAGCTGGAACTCGGAGAGTTTTTATTCCCCTCATCTGAGATCAAGGCAGTAGCCTCCTTGCTTCTCCCAGAGCCAGCACTTCCCTGCGCTGCTGTCTGCATGCCCTGCACTGCTAATGTTGCTTAAGAGACCTTCATGTTAGTTTCAAATTTGTTCTAACTGCTCGCTCTCTCTTCCACCCTGTCAGTTTTTGGTGGAACTGTGGAATGTCAGAGATGGGTGCTGGCTCTCCAGGGATACCTCCCTGCAATACTGTCATGGTTTAACCCTAGCCAGCAGCCAAGCCCCTTGCAGCCACTCCCCTGCCAGTGATATCAGAGAGAGAATTGAAAGCGTAAAAGCTGGAAAACTCGTGGGTTGAGATACAGACAGTTTAATAGGGAAAGCAAAAGCCAAACACACAAGCAAAGCACACCAAGGAATTAATTCACTGCTTCCCATGGGCAGGCAGGTGTTCATCCATCTCCAGGAGAGCAGGGCCCCATCACATGTAATGGTGACTTGTAAAGTGAAGCACTGTCACTCCAAATGTCCTCCCCTTCCTTCTTCTTCTCCCCACTTTATACACCGAGCATGATGCTGTATGGTCTGGAACATCCCTTTGGTCAGTTTGGGTCACCTGTCCTGGCTGTGTCTCCTCTCAATCTCCATACACCCCCAACTTCCTTGCCAGCATGGCAGTAGAAAAGCAGAAAAGGCCTTGACTCTGTGTAAGCCCTGCTCAGCAACAACAAAAACATCTCTTTATTATCAACACTGTGTTCAGCCAAATCCAAAACACAGCCCCATACCAGCTATTGTGAAGAGAACTTGCTCTACCCCAGCCAAAACCAGCACAAATACAGTAGTGGGACAAGGAATATTTTCCATTGATCTGGCACATAGCTAATTTGGAGCCCCAGTGTGGCCTTTAGCAAAAGTTGTCACTATTGTAGGGGCTGAGCTTTTCTAATGTGCAGCAGGATTGCACAGCTGTCTGCAGGGTGCTCTGTGGTTTAGAATAGACAGGGAGTTTCACATTCTCACCACTCCCTCTCCCATCATTGATCAAGTTTTGACACAGCCATGGACTGCCAGCATTGAGCAGCAGGCAAATTCCATGGGTCTCAGGCTGGTGCATTCAGAGGATTTCACTGGGCACTATTCCATGTTTTTATGGTCATAGAGTAGCACAAAGGCTGTGCATACTAGCCAGTATCCATCTTTCTATGGAGCCTCAGTTTTCTGGCAAATCTGACTCAAGTTCTCTGCCCCTCTGAAATAAGAATTAATGTCTCTGGGGTCAGTACAGTGTCTGGTTAGATTTGTTCTGGGATGTAACATGGCAGAGATTCTTACCTCTAGACTGTCCAGTGATTATTCATTTTGTGGTGTTTACTGGTTGCTGATGGCTTGCTAAGCTCTAACCCTTAAGACCTGAACAAATCATACAGAGCACAGCAGTGAAAATGTAGGTGTGTTTAGCATCAGCCACTGTTCTGTGGTAATGTGATACCTTAAAGCTCATAGGGTCTTGACAGGGTTGTTAATAAGCAGTGCCAGATTGGTAGGTGAGAAGAAAAGGTGGATTTAATGTTGTGCATCAATGCAGAAAGCTATTAAATGAGTCCTTAAATCCTTTTCCTTCCTGGTATTGCAGGAGGAGTGCAAAAGGTTCAAATCTGTATGTCAGTGTAAAACATTTAGGGCTTGTGCGTTGTTTTCCTTCTCTATATGTCTTGACAAATTGTTCAGGAGTGACATTTTAGTTGAACCATTGTTGAAGGAACATGAATGTGCTCTGGAGCCTTCCTGCTGGGGTGGCTTAATGAGCTGTGAATGTGAAGGAGCAGCTCAGTGCTGGGCTTCCTTCACAGAGGTGCTTCTCTGCAGTGCAAAGCTCCCCTCCAGGATTCATCGCCACTGAACCTTTGGCTGTTGCACGAGATGAGATTGTTTGCTGAGTCCAAGGAGTATGCTTTGCGCAGTTTTCCTCCTTCCCACCATAATCAAATTTCTATGCAGGATGACAGGAGGAATCTCTTGTGAATTTAAAAAAAAAAGAAAAAAGCAAAAGTATCTCTTGTATGTTTTCATATGACTATTCAATGTTTGATTGTCACAAGATGTTAACTGTGCCCTGGCTCAGTAGCAACAGCTTCTGAACTGCCTCGAGGCAGGGGTTTGAACTAGGTCTGGATGTGCATGTGCAAATTCTCTATTTTCAGATTTAAGCTTCTTAAACTGCTTCTTCAGTTTCTGAAAATGTTTCCCAGTGGCAACACACTCTGATTGTGCAACCACTTATCCCCAGAGTTAATTGTAACCATCTGAATGCACAATGCACATTTTTTACGCTATTTCAAGTTGCAGTTGATAGGGCATCAAACCACAATATGTAATTCATTTTAGAAACTGCAAAAGCTGAATTAAGCTCAGTGTATTAGACAAAAAAATACACAGCCAATTGTTTGTTGCTGATTTAAAAATAAACTTAAGGTTATTTATATTATTTTAATAATGTTGGTGAATTTGTTAATTCAATTAAAAATAAACCTTAATTGCAGGGGAAGCAGCACCACCCCATGACCACCACCTGCCGACTGTCTAACAAGTGTGATTTGTAGCCAGAGAGATTTTTAGGTCAGCTGTGTTATTCCAGCAACTTCTGGGAGATGTTAGTGCTGAAATGTTTTAGTTAGGACAGCTTTGCTTCCCAGGCCCTGAGATGTAACTCTACAAAGCTCCCATGGACTAATTATTTAAATTATATGAACTTCTCAGTATTAAGACAACCTCAGATCATGGTGATCTGAGAGTGAGCAATGTCTACCTTGTCATAGCAGGCATTTCCACCTGGTTATTAATTTAATATTTCATCAGAACTACTTTGAACTGGCATGACTGCCCATCCTGGGCACTCAATGGAAAGTGCTTCAGTTTTCCACTGCAGCTCCCACTGATGTGTGGTTTGTACCAGAGCCTGCATATGTGCATGTACTTGGCACATAGCTTGACTCTTGATGAGACACTAAAATAACTAGTTCTTGCTTGGTAGGCAGTTCTAAGGATAGTTATGAGGTCATGTTTTTGAGGTCAGACGCCACCTTAGTTCTTAGGACTGTGGTCCAGACTGAGTGTGGTGATCTAGCAAAGTAAACTCTTGGCACGTTGCTGTTTCATTACAGATATTCTGGCAGCTTCCATAATAACCCAGCAGTTTTTGTGCCATGTACTTCCTCTGGTCTGTCATCTGTTCAGTGTCAGCCTTTTAAGTTTGCCCACCCTGAAGTGACCCTATTAGATCAGACTTGGCCCAAAATGCAGGTTCTGTAACCTTAGTGTTTCAGTATTATTGTTATTTTGGTTACTTGCATACTCAGACATTTTAATTGAAGATGAACCTCTTCACGAGCACTGACATACTTGTCCTTTTAATGCTGCTATAGTAGGGAAATTTTCTCTCTCATGATTTTCAAGTTGGTAGCTGACCCACTGAGAGATCAAGGGCAGTATGGTACTGCTTAAGATAGACTTTCCATATTATGCCATATACAGTCAAGCTGCAACAAACAATTACAATTATGAAAGGCTTTTAAATGATGGCCCCCTGTAGTATCAAAAGGCAGGGGGAGTGGCTGTCTCTTAACTCTTAGCTTGTTCTTAGCATCTGTCTTCTTTCTTTTTCTTCTTCTTTTTTCTTTTTTTGTTTGTTTTTTAAATAATTGAGCCATATAAGGCTTCTTAAAGCTGCTTCCACCCCAAAAAATGAGAAGGTGGTTGCTGATTAAGCTGTGAAAGTGATTAGCTCATGCTTGGTGATCTTTCAGGAATCTACTTGGTTTGGGTGTTTGTGGTCTGAGAGACCAGACATGAACACTGTGTCAGCATAGACATCACATTTGAAGTCAGTTATCCAGGAATAAACTTGTCAAGCATTTTGTCCTGTTTGCACATATTCTGATTTTGCAAATTTCATTGGAACAGCAGAATGGTTTGGGAGAGGAGGGAGGAAATCAGAGAATGACAAAGGAAGTTTCTGTAGAGAATCAATCTGCTTCTTGCCCAGTTGTAACTCATCTAGGGAAAATTCCTCACTGTATCCATTTCATCTTTGAAATGCTGATGCATTCCTGCCATAGAGCATTTGTCTTGTACTCAAGACTTACCTGAGGATCAACAAAAGTAAAAGCTAGAAGTGATGTATTATAGCTTAACGTGAGACTTATTTGATAAATGTGTTTAAAACATGACCAGATTCATGGGCCATTCATGGCCAGATTTCATGCTTTGGATATTTCATGTTTCCAGAATAAGATACTTGAATGCACAGAGTTTCATTTGTTATTTGCAAGGAACAGTTGCAGTGCAGTATAATTAACCTGTTTCTAATGCTGTGGCTACGGCAAAGTAATAAATTAAACTTCTACTCAGTAAAACCAGATCCGAAAGCACTAATGAGTAAGCGATGTGGCTTGTGCAGTTAATGCTCATGTGTTTAGTGGGGAAGTGGCAGGGAGTGTTAAGTATAAAACAACTTCTACTGTTCAAGTAAATGAAAAGTCTGTTCATGAGAGAGAGAGAAACTTTATTAAACTGGCATTTGCACATGAGTGTGCTGAAACAGGAATGTGGATATTGAATATATTGATGGATACTGTTCCCCATCCCTTGAAAGTAATCTATTTTGAAGCTGGGAAAACAAGGGACTATGATAGGTTGGCAAAGGAATTGGTATTACAACAGTGGAATTGGAACTGAACAGTTGCTCTTTGTGCACCTCTTGATCTAGCCTCATATGAAGCAAATGAAACTCTGTTAAACTTGTAAAATTCAGGAAAAAAACCCTAAGAAATATTAGATTTACTTGCATAATGACTCCCAGGTAATGAAACGTAGTGTCATCTCTCATTAAAATATTAGGTAAAAATCTTCTTATGAGACAAACTTATCAGATTTCTTTCTTGTTTTTTGCAATGTCACTTCATGAAAATCACTTGGTCTGTGAAAAGTCAGTAAGAAATTAACACTTTTTTTCCTAGGAATTAAGAGAGGACAACATTGTATTGATTGAAACAAAGGCCATGCTAGAAGAACAGCTAACCATGGCAAGAGCTCGTGGTGATAAGCTGCATGAATTAGAGAAGGAAAATTTGCAGTTGAAATCCAAACTTCATGATGTAGAGCTGGTATGCACTTTCTTTTTCATTATGCTAATTTTTTTAACTTTTGTTTTTATGCTACGTTACAAGGGCATGTAGCGATAGGACAAGAGGGAATGGCTTCAAACTGAAAGAGAGTAGGTTTAGAGTAGAAAGTAAGAAGAAGAAATTCTTTACTGTGAGGGTGGTGAGGCACAGGAAGAGGTTTCCCAGAGTAGTTGTGGGTGCCCTATCCCTAAAAGTGTTCAAGTCCAGGTTGGATGGAGCTTTGAGCAACCTGGTCTAGTGGGAGGTGTCCCTTCCCATGGCAAGAACTGCATAATCTTTAATGTCCCTTCCACCCCAAAACATTCTATGATTCTGTGATTCAGGACATTATAAAGGTCATGTCTTGCTCAGCTTTTACAAAGTGAGATTTTGAACGCTTTTCTGGGTGACTTGAATTTTTGGGCTATGGTTTCTGAAAATTTGAGAACTGCTGAGGCAGCACTTCAGTTTCAATAAACGCAAACGGCCCAAATAGTCACAAGAAGCAACAATAGACTCATTCCCCAGATTTGTTTTTGGGAGTTGAAATTCAAATTATGAGGCAGGTACTACTTGCTGATCCATATGACTGTGTCCAAGTTTGATGTGATGAGTTGAAGCTCTGCAGAATTCAAGGTTCTATCTGCAGAATTTCCAGTGTGTCAGAGCATGATGGTGCATGTTTCTGAAGAGCTTAGCGCTGGAGACATCTTGAATCCAGCCTGCCATGCTAGTCTTGGCTTGTAGTGGCCCTGTCATCACCTGGTCTCACTGCTATCCCCCTCTCTCCAAGTGTGTCGTGGGCCAGAGCTGATGCTGAACAGTCCCAGCTGGGCTTTGCTTTCTGTGGCATATGTAGTAGCCCACAGCAAACGTTTAATGCTGAAGATGTATTTCATTATAAAACCACAGTGTTTAAGGAGATTCTTCTACCCTCAACATACACTGTGCTTGTAGCAGCTCGACCTAGAATCTTCCAGATGAGCTGAATATGCATTTTCATTCATGTGTGTCTTGCACAGGACCGGGACACAGACAAGAAGAGAATTGAAGAGCTGCTGGAGGAGAACATGGTCTTGGAGATTGCACAGAAACAGAGCATGAATGAGTCTGCACACCTAGGCTGGGAGCTAGAACAACTGTCTAAAAGCACTGATCTTGCAGACAGTGAGTACCAGCTGGGGTAGCTGTGGAGTTTGTGATCTATTTCAGAGTAGACTGGTTGGTTGACTGAGATGGGAACAGAAGTTGAATCCAAGATTGGAAAACTTCCCTCATTCAGCCACTTGACTTTGACCTTAGTTTTTTTTGAACTTCTAAAATGTATTCCTTTAGTATCTTTCACTTTCCTTTGAAAGCATCAAAATGTTTTTCTTTTGTTTTGTTCATCACTGAGAGAGTGACTTTTAAGTATCCTACTTTAATAAAAATTTTTTTTAAAAAAGCAAGCTTTGGAAATGACACAGCAGAAATGTCACATTGAATATTTCTAACTGAGTGGTTGGGTGGAGTCTGTGATCTTTAGTATACTTTAGTACAGTTAATACAGACAATTAACTGGTCTTTAAGTCCCAGGAAGTAGTGTATGCTGAAGTCATTTATTTTTACTAGATACTGAAAAATGTGTGCAGTTAAAATAACTGGCTGATTTCTTTTCTTTGAGTGGTTGATTTGATTTCCGTAACTATCACAAACATGACTAATTCATTCTTCACTGGACAGGTTTTAGCACTGATTTCTGTGTTTAACATTTACTCTATCATACTGATTCTAAGTGGAACTTGTGAAATACAAGCTATTTCCTCTAATCAACATGCAGCTTTTACTGAGTGTTCACCTTATTTTGCTAAGACTTGCATGTTTGGCTTTGTGTACCAGAACAGTTGAACTTGAAGACAAAGGAATAAATTAGAGTAAGCAGATGTTAAGTTTTCAGTGAAACTGTCTAGAATAGCTTTGTTTTGTAAAACAGCTGAGTGTTTGCCTGACACCAGTTCTGAAATCTTGCTGTTTAGGATCCAAGTTCTCTTCACTAAGATTAATGGCTAGTTAATTGTTATTTCTAAATGATAATCTTTCAAAGCAGGTTATGTTAGCCTGAGAAATGAATGTCACTCTAGTACTCCTTATATGTAATCAAGGATATTGCTTATTGTGTTAGTGGGGGGAAAACAGTTCTCTCAAAACTTAGAAATTTTGATCAGGAGTATTTCAGGAAAATGTAAAAATATCTAGTTTTCTGGCCTGTTTAAAATACCAAGTTTTGTTCCCTTCCTGACTTGCCTTCACTGTCGATGTAATAGAAGGAGGAATGCTAGTTTTATTTTGTTACATCTTATTTACTTATTTCTGAAACATAACTTTCAAAATTTGCTTGAGTGATTTATCACTGCACTGATGTTTAGCACTGGAGCTTCATTTTAGCATTTAGCATTTTAGCACTGGAGCTTCAGAAACTGATTAACCAAAGAAAAAGAATGAGGAACTGAGAACATCCATAATCTTGTACTCAGTAGGAAAATAAAATGGTGAAGGAAGCTGGACTTTTTTTTAAGAAAAGAATATTCCACTTTGAACTTTTAAATTATCTCATGCAAGTGCTGTTGTAATTTTACAATAATTCTCTTTAAGAAGTTTTATTTTAATCCATGTTGCTGTTCTGAATGCAGCTTGTTTGTACAAATAGAGTCAAACTGCAAAACTCTTTTGGAAAATCTCCTGTTCCTGGATATCAAGTTGAGTCTGCAAGGGTGACAGATATAAGATTTTACCAGCCAGTTTGGAATATTTTATTCAGAATAATTTAAAAAATAATCACAGTAAAAAGTAATTTAGATGGACCTTGCTTCAGAGCAGAACTCAGCTGGAGTATTCAGTTAATGTTAATTATTTGTATCTTCACTTGACCGAAGCTCTCCAGGTGATGCTCCATAAAAGAGGCAAATAGGATTTCACCATTCTCAGAAAGTTGCCAGCTTAAAGTACTCAGTATGCTGTAGTCCTTGTTTAGAAGGAGTTATTAATTTTCTTAAAGACAGTGTTAAAGTCAATTTCATATGAAATGAGGTTTGAGGTGATGGGTAGCAGTTACTTCATGTGAAACAGAAGATTGCTCTTGTAATTATTCAAATGCTGGGCAGAGAAATTAACAGAACAGTGAGACTTGGGTGATGGATTTTGAGGCTGAGAGGTAGTGATACTTTTGATGTACAAACATTGAGTAAAATAACATCTCTGTTGTAAAACTTGATTAAATTATTTTAGTTCTGAGATTTCAACTTCAGACACTTCTCAGAGCAGCATTCTGATGGGCATCCTGTGCCTAGGTACCTAGTAATAAATTATTCTCTCTGATTCAGCATACTCTTGATGAAGAAGCTGTAAGGATAAGCACTGGAATTCTCTTTTGTAAGAACTTTTTTCGTTACTAAATGTGATTGGATACCTGAGTTTTCACTAGCTCTTGGAAGTGCACCACCTTGCTGTTTTAGCAAACACGTAGCAGGGGTTTACTTTCTGCCTCAGTTTATTTCCTCTGATGAAAGTATGAGATGGTATCAAAGTATATTTTGCTACTAACATTAGACGCATTCCTAACATGACTAAAACAGATTTAAGAAGAGTTAAGACAGTAAGCAACTTCTAAGATGGTTGGCTGTTCAGATGGCTGTTTGTTCAGAGTAGCCTATTTATTAAAGGTATTAATGGTTATCTGTGAAAATGGGTTCTTTTTTTAACCAAGTCTTTACTTAACAGTCAAGCTGAAATTGTAAGACTGACATCAATAATCTTCATCCAAGTGGATCTTGCACACCTCAGAAGGAGACGTTTGTGAATTGATTAGTGCCACCTTCTGCTTCTCTTGTTTCAACAGCCAGAAAGTCCTTTGTGTTTGAGTTGAATGAATGTGCTTCAAGTAGAATACTGAAGCTAGAGAAGGATAATCAGAGCTTGCAGAACACAATCCAAGAGCTGAGAGATGCCTCCTTGACCTCCAGAGAGAGCAGCCTAAAGTTTGTGGAACTGGAAAAGGAAAACCAACAGCTTAGCAAAAAGGTAATTTGCTCACAGGAACAAAGGGAGCTCTTAGTTTTTTAAACACAGTGCGCAAAGGGCTGTGCAGCATTCCTGAATGATGAGAGTTTTCAGGGAATTCACCCATGATCCCCATAAGACTGACCATAGTTTTGGTCCCATCTATTTTAATTGCATTCTTATGCAATTAAATTCTAATAATTTTATTTATTGCCTTCTACTTCACTGCCTGCTTACATGCATCATTGTAAGAAAAAGTGACTGTTCCTCTTAAATGAAAGCTGGTTTTCAGTGCCTGTTGGCCCCTGTCAGATTGTACTGTCTATTGTGTCCCTTTCTGTTGTCTCACAACCATCACTACTAGGAAAGGAAGCCGTAGTAACACTGAACTACTTTTGTTTTCTGAAAGTTTAATAATTTTTACATGTAAGTCAAATAAATCACACAGGTGAATTCAGGTTAGTATGTTCTAAACGTTTCTCTTGCTCCCCAGAGTCCTGGGTCTGCTTTTTCTTTTTCTTGTCCTCTTGGCTGTTTCAAATTCTCTAGTGTCTCTCTCTGTCTGCAAAGATCTCGGTTCTTTCAGTCTTTGTAATAAACATGTAGGTCATCACTTTGTAAATTTACTTATATATGTGTGTGTGTTGCACTGTGTTATTAAGTGTGATTACATTTAGCTCAAATGCCAACTCAGTGCTTGTCCTTGTGAAACAAACTGCTCAGTTCACCTCCAACTACCAGCCTTATTTTTGTCTGACTAGTAACTTGAATCCTCAGCTCTGGTTAATTGAGCCAAATGCTGCTGGGGAAAAAAGATGCTTTAAGTCAAAATTTTTGTGTTGGATTTTTCTACATTCCTACCATTCATAAATTATCCAGAATATAAGGCTCATTTCTCCTTTTGCCACTACTGCTGTAACCTGTTGTGTTACACAACCTCCAGTTGTGTGAGACATTGATGTAATGATTTCAGTTCTGTTTGGCTTGCCTGTGAGCTAACTGAATGCTTCAAAGGACAAGGGGAGAAAGCATCTAGATATGAAATGCTGCTTGTGGATTACTAGATTGTAAGAACCCATTTCTCTGCTGGAGAGAACAGGTATCCAGCACTGGATCATTCCATCATCTGGAGAGATTAATTTGCTAAGCTGTGATCAGTTCTGCTTCTTTGCTTTCTTTTATGAGCAAGGAATACTGCAGAGATTCAGTTCACTCTAATCTGCCTTCCACACTTCCATTTATGACCTGTTGTGTATAAGTAATTCAATCCAGCTCTAATTTACATGCCTAAAATTGGAGATGGAGGCATAGAAAGCACTCAGCAGATACCTGTGGTGTACAGCAATTCAAGTCACTTGAACAACTGTGGTCAACCTCTGGCTTTGCCCCAGGCAGATTGCTCTGGGGTGCCTCCTGTTATGGTACTGTATTGGTGCCAACAGTTGTGATTCCAGAATTAGTCTGAAGTTTTTGAAGATGATGAATGCTTTGACGTGGTGGGGTCACCTAAAGGTCTCATAGTTCTGTAACACCAAAAACAGTAGTAGGGAACACCTGTGTAGTGGAAGGAGAGCACCACATATATCAAAGCAATGAAAAAAAACAAAAAGGCAGGTAAAAATAGTCCTATTAAGAGCAAGTGAAATGCCTGAACACTACACCAGAAAAAACACAGAATATGATAGGAGCTGTTGACTGAATACCACAGACCAGTCAAGTTGTTGAAGGACCTTTATCTCTCCTTCAGGAAAATTTGGGAAAACAATTACTAGACAGCATTCTGTCTGTTTGTCAGTGTACAAGATTATTTTACATACGTAAAATAATCTTTGATTTGAGGTGTTTGAATTTGTTTTTATCTTGCCTTTCTGAAGTACGTTTTCGTACTTCTCCCACACATGTATCCCCTCAATTAGAATACAGCAAGGTGTGCCAGGGAAATAATAGGCAAAGTCTCTGATTCACTGCAAAATGTTTACTACAGTGGGCAGGGGAGAGTGCAAGAGCTCTGGAGGAGTGTTAAAGTCAAGCACGTATAGGTCAGAGGACAAGAGATAAAGAAGTATTTTTCTCAAATGTTTTGTGCCTTTGGGGTTCTTTTGGTAACTTTCCTGAGATACCCATAGTAAAATCTTGTCTCCCTAAAGTCATTTAACTGAGCTGAGATTTCATCCACTGTCTGAAACTTTCAAAAATTGTTGTTTGAATATGCTTGTTTGTCTGCTGATCTAGTGGGATCATGTAGCCAAAACAGGATCATTCAGGTAGTACAAGAGGAGATGTTATAAAGGAAAAGTCACGTACTTTTTGTTTTCCTTTCTTGAAAGGTTTTCAGAGGAACTAATAGTAGAAAACCCTCCTTTCAGGCACAGTCAAGTAGTAGCAGTCCAAGTACCTGTCCATTGTCTCTGCCTTTCTGACTTACTGACAAGAGCTGTAAACAGTAATGTCTTACTTGCCTCCAGTTTTCTGGGAAGTGCAGATGGAGATCAGCTATTGCTGAGCTACTGAGTTTGTTGCAGCTTTCTCTGAACAGCTCCTTTGAGACCAATGAACCTCCACATGGTTACATTTCTGACTGCTGAGCCCTCCTTATCTCCAATCTGGGCAGCCCCTGCTTGTTTAAACACTTCCTGTAATAAGGCACATGTTGACACAGGCAGAGCCCAGCCTCCAGCTATTTCCCACTTGTAAGAATTAGGTTTAATACCCCTTTCATTGACATTTTCACTGTTGGCGGAGTTGTTAATACCAAAACAAAAATGAGCTGGTAACTTGTGCAGAACTGTAGGTGCTCACAGTACTTTGCAAGCTTAGAAAGGAATATTTCCTGACTTGGGGAGTATAGTTCCCAGAACTTCTTGGTTTTAAATACTGAAGAGCTACTGCTTTTCCATTCTTCATGCATTACAAGTACAACTTTCAAAAGGAATAAGTAAGAAAACTTTGTTGTAGGACTGGAGCCTTGTTCACAAATCTTCCAAATGCAGTGTTGTCACTTGCTGGGGAAAAGAGGGCTAACAGAGCACAGGGAGTGGGAACTTCAACTTGCTCACTCTGATGCTTTAGTGTTTTTCCACTGTTCTGTTTTAGGTTGGTGTTTTGGGTTTTTCAGTGCTGGTGCTCACTGAAGTGTCTTAATAACTTTGTCTGCATTCAGTGGTAGAGTAAGACCATCAGTGATGGAGTGGCTAGGAGGAGGCAAGTTCCTCAGGAAGGGGGAGCACCTTAGTCTCTTAGAAGGGGGGAAACTTAATCACTGTTGACAGGAACACAACAAGGCATTCATCAGGCAGGTGAACTAAGCATTTCTTACTGCTGTGCCTTATATGCTCTGATCTTAAATGACATGAAGAAGATTCTTGGCACTGTGAGAAAAACAGTCCATTTCCTCCTCTGAGATTGGCAACTGCAGAAGAGAAGGGTTTACTCTTTCAGCCACAGTCCCCATCTCATTTCCCTCTGGTCTTCAAAATGACTTAAGTGCAAACAGTCCTTGTGTCAAGCTGTGGCTGATGTGTTTTGGTGTGTTCTCTCCATACAGATTGAAAAGTTGCAAAATCAAATTGAAAAAGAGAAGCAAAGCAATCAAGACTTGGAAACCTTGAGTGAGGAGCTGATAAAAGATAAAGAGCAGCTACAAGTTGTCATGGAGACTCTAAAAGCTGACAAAGACAGACAGGTGCAAACTTCTCAAATGTAATATAACAACATGTGCTCAGTAATGGTAATTCAGTGATGCTGTTTAGAGCATCTGGTTCTCTCAGGGAGATAAGGCAATTTGAGAGCTATTAAGTGCAGGTTGAACTTCTTCAAATCTAGGTTAAAAGCTTCTTCAAGTGTAGAAGCCCAGCATGTGTTGCTGATTTCTGCTCTTGTTACCATAAGGGGATCTTCAGGCTGTTATATGAAAGACATTCCCCCTTGAGGGAAAAAAGCCCTTGGATTTTACTAAATGGAATACCAGCTGGTTTTAGGATGTGCAGATAAATCCCCATTTTATTGCTGAAGATTGGTCTTCTGCCACCTGTATGGCATGATCGGTTTGGTTGAGGTTCTTTAGCCACCCAGCCTTTTTGCACTATTTTAAAGACATGCTGAGAAAGTATTTGTCTTCTGGATTGGCATTTTAATTGGCCTTCAGCTTTTACCACTGTGCTGCAGTTCATGTGGAATGCCTGGAAATTCTCCTGTTACAGGTTTTTGCAAGTATCATATCATCTGTATTAATTTGGCAAATGAAAAATACACAAACACACATCATTAGAGACTGGTCTGAATATTCTCAACCTGTATGAAAATGTACTCTTTAATTTTTTGTGAGGTGAAAATTAAATAGCAAAACATCTTATTTGTGTAGTTCTTGTCATCTTGAAGGATTTTTACCCACACTTCTCCCTGTGAAACTGCACTTTACCAACAAAGTCTTGCATTTCAGTTAGAACAAATAGAGATTCTTTGTGGCAGGAATTAATGGATAGTTTGAAGGTAGAGCAGGAAGTAAAACCGGAAATATTCTCAGTTGTCAAAAAAGAGCAGTTTGTGATTTTTTTCAAGTCTAGGCGCTTTAGATTTGTGTGGATGTCTAGTATAAGAATCAAATGCAAATTGCAGTCTAAATTGCAATTGCATCCGCTGAAATTTGACCAGTGGGGTAAGTGTACTGTCCTTACAGGAAGTGTCTTTAATGACATCTGTAACTGCTCTACATTTTCAAGCATTCTGAGCTTCCTGACACCTTACCAGAGATAATTTCAGTCTTCAGATCCCAAAGATGAAGACTTTTGGACTTAAGACTATCTTAGACTAAACCTAGATAGAAATATACCCTCTATTAGGAATGATTTGTAACAAAGCATCTTCTCCAAGGTGTTCTCCAAAGGTCCTCTGTCCACTTTCTCCTTCTGCTCCAGCCTTTTTGGGTGGTAGCAGGAATGTAGCACACTTTTAAATTTATTAAAATTGTGGGTTACCAGAGGTAACAATTTTTTTTCAATAGTTTGGGTTCTTAGTTATAGTCAGTAATTTGCTGAGATTTATCTTGGATTAAATAGATATGATTTTGTTAACAATCATCTGTCTGCTTTAGGACTAATTTGTACTGCACTTGTAAGGTAGATGAATAACATTTGCACAACCGTTCATGTAGATAAAGGACCTTAAGCAAGAAAATGATCACCTTAATCAAGTCGTCTTATCCCTGAGACAAAGATCACAAGTGAGCAGCGAGGCAAGAGTGAAAGATATCGAAAAAGAGAACAAAATCCTTCATGAAACAGTTACTGAGACTAGTAGCAAACTGAGCAAGCTGGAATTTGAGAAGAAACAATTGCAGAAGGATTTTGACCAGGTTAGAGAAAAAGTGGAAAGAGTGGAAGAAATGGAAAAAGAGCTCCACCGACTGGAGAGGGAGAATGAACAGCTCACAAAAAAGGCGGCAGTGATGAAAATAGTGACAGAAAAAGTGGAAGTTCTTGAGCAAGAGAATGGTGATCTGGAAGTGGAAAATAGGAAACTAAGAAAATCCTTGGACACATTACAAAATATTTCCATCCGGCTTGGCGACCTGGAAAGGGACAACAAGCAATTGGATGAAGAAAATCTGGAGCTTAGAAGAGTAGTAGAGACCATGAGATTTACCAGCACAAAAATGGCACAAATAGAAGCAGAAAATAAAGATTTGGAGAGGGAAAAAGAGGACTTAAGAAAGAATGTGGAAATGTTAAAAGCAATGAACAAGAAATCAGAGAGGCTGGAACTAATCTATCAGAGTGTCAACTCTGAAAACCAGAGACTTCAGCAGATGGTGGAGAACAGCAGTAAAAAGATCCAGGAATTAGAAAAAGAAGTTCAAGGAATGGAGAGTGAAAATCAGGTCCTCCAGAGGAACCTTGAAGAGCTAAAGGTTTCTGCCAAACAGCTAGAGAGGTTAGAAAAGGAAAACAAAGCCCTAGAACAAGAAATGTCTCAGCTAGAAAAAGACAAAAAAATGCTAGAGAAAGAAACTAAACGGCTTTGGCAGCAAGTGGAGCTGAAAGAGGCTATTTTGGATGACAGTGCAGTAAAGTTGGCAGCTGCTGAGAAGGAAAACAAGACACTAGAAAAGGAAATTGCTCGATTCAGAGATTCATCTAATAAACTGAAAGAGTTTGAAAAGGAAAATAAGGACCTCCTAAAGCAAGTTACAATTGATAAGAAAACACTAGCTACACTGAGAGAGGTAAGCAAAATAATTCTACTGGGTTGTATGCTGCTTTTTTTTTTAAGCTCAGTGAGGTACTAAAGGGAGATATCTGTCCCACAGGAGATCTTCACAGCCTTAACAACTGTCCCTGGAAAGTGGAACATGCCAAAAACTGCCCTTGGTGCAGTTGTGCAGTGTTCCACTTTGTGTCCACAATACAGAGTCTCAAAATGATGCTTTTTTTTCATGCAGAATAAAATTTTAAAGCAGCTCTTACATGGTGCCTGTTAACCAAAGACTTTGATACTTTCTCTGACGGTGACCACAAAATTGCTTGCTAACGTAAGAGCTCAGGGGAGATTGACTCTAAGGTCTAGAAATTTCTAGCAGTTGCTGAGGACACATTGACATCCCTGTTCTGAAAGAGACAAAACCATCCCAGATGACCAACCTACACCCTTCAATAAGAGCTGCACCAAGATTTTGCTTTACAGCTACCTTACATACAGCATCTTTCCCCAAAAGCTTTCCTGTTGAGTGAGAGCATGCTAAGCAGCAGTGATCTCTCCCTGCACCAAGCATTAGGACTTTGGCAATCAGAGGATGTGTGCCAAAACCTGACACTCTTGTAAGTGGCCTGTGAGCAGATTCAGGTTATTGCAGCTTGTTCTCATTGCCTGTCCCAGATGCTGATGTCCTGCCAGAAGCAGGATTTCCTGTGAAAGAGCATTAAAAGGAAAAAGGGTCGGGCTGCAGTAGCTCAGTGAAATAAATTAGTTTAGCAAGACTAATACAGTAAGCAATCACTTACTTTAAGGTTTAGTTTTATTTCAATTTTTGAAGCATTAATGTAATTTTGAGGAGGAGAAATGAGGTCTGTCAGAAACACTTGACACAGTCCCAAGTTGTGTTTCTATCCAACCTTCCTTAAAAGTAAAATAATATAATTTCAGAGAAGGCTGCATTTTAATCTTTCCATTCTCAGACTTTTGCAAATTTTCCAGTGGTGCAGACCTCCATGCAGTAGCCTATCTTCTTTTCCTTAGTTACTTTCTGTGGATCCTGCAGAAGGAGTTAATGGATGTTGAAGAGACCTTTTTTTACAGACCACTGGACAGACCACTGGACTGGCACTGACCTTACCCATACATTTTTTGCCCTTGCAGTGTGAATGAATTAATGGCTAAATTTGTGATATTTAATAAGAGTCAGAGGACTCTCGAATACCTAGAGTTTAACAGAGTGTTTTTCTAAAATTTTATTCTTGCTTCTATTTGATGTTCAGGAGAGCATTTTTGTTCTTTCTTCATGTGTTGTTTAAGAAAACTTACCAGAAACACGAGCAATGTAGACCTCTATGGTGCCTTTGTATTTCAGAGAATTTTGAATGGTAGGGATCTTCACACTTAGCCATGCACCAAAAATAATTTTTTTAGAAATGCAGGCTGGCACTATTTCTTTCCAGGCCATTTCCACACAGACCACTTAACAGGCATAACAGCAAAGCATTGTCCCAATATACCTTGTGGTACAGTGCTGTCAGGTCTTCTTGTATGACTTCCTTGCTGGGTTCTGCTTTAGTTTCTTCCCAAAGAAACCTAAATGAAACCAGGCTGCATCAGTGGATACCAAAATGAGTGCCCAAGGTCACACGTCCAAAGCTGTCCTGTTTCTTATGCTACAGTGTAGCTACACTTTTTAAATTTTGGGCAGTAATTTACCATATGTCAGAAACTCCGTGCATTATTCACTACTGACCCTGTTACCAAGTCCCTTGCTAATAACATCATAGCCATAATACCTCAGGAGACTTCCATACTGAAGTCCTGTTGCCCCTCACTGTGTGTGCCAGTGCTGGCAGGGCTTTTTGTCCTAGCTGAGAGGTGGGAACTCCCTCTGCTGGTCCCCTGGCCTGCACACATCCCTGTGTGGCACGGAGATGGGGTGGTGTCTCCTGGTCCTCACAGTCCCTTGTTTGGCAGGCAGGCACAAAGCCAGTGTTGGCAGAAGTTGCTCAGTACAGTGAGTGAGGCAAAGGACAAAAGAAGCATCCTGCAGATTTATTTCAAGTGACCTATAAATAAAAGCAATCAGTTTAATTCTGCACTCAGCTGTCACTGATGAAGAATTTTAGCTGACCTACTTGAGACTAGGATTTTATCCAATGATTTTTTCAGTACTCTTAAAAGAAATGCCTAGTGCTGGATAATTATCACCACCCTTTGCATAGCAACTAGTCATGTTAATGCTTCTTTCAGGATTTGGTCCTGGAGAAACTGAAGAGTCAAAAGTTGTCTAGTGAGCTGGACAAACTGAGCCAGGAACTGGAGAAGATGGGATTGAGCAAAGAGCTGCTGCTGGAGGATGATAATGGAAATGACAACACGTAAGGAAACCGAGCTCTTTTAGTCATTCTTTTGACTCAGCCTAACCGAAGCCCTTTGCCTTTCTTTTTGGTTCTCATCTATCTCCTTGCCATTACCCTTAACAAATTTGGAGATAAATTGCATTTCTCTGAGGCAAGCGTGGCAGCATACTGTAAGTTTTGCAAAGCATTTTTTGGGTGGAAGGAGGAAATGCTGTTTTCTCCCTCCATGCTAGCAGTGTTACTACAGTTCCTCTGTACTCCCCAGCAGAGTAGCTGGGTAGCTATTTCAGTGTGTACTTCTCTTCACGATCTCTTTAACAAGTAAGGATAGTGTCATTACTTCATGTAATTGGTGATCCAGATACCTGTTAGTATAAACATAGATGTTGCCTAAGAAATATCTGATGGCAAGGAATTCCTTTGTAAGTCCTATAGTAATGAGCAAAGAAAACCCCAACAACCTGTGTGTATATTGGCTTCTTCATAAGACCTACCTAGAGAAACATACCCATCTTGTAGGAGTCTTTAGACTGTGGATTTTTCTTCTTGTCAAGAATGTAGAAAAGAGCCATGAGAAGAAATTCCTGTAGTGTAATTATGGGAAAAAGAGAAAAACTTATTTTCTTTCAAGTTATGTAACTCTCCGATACTTCTGTAGAACCATGCTGGTGTTAACCTCTATTACAATGGATTGGGTTTTCCATAAGTGAGTTCCCCAGCTATAATATATCAGTAGCAATCTGCAACACTAGAGGAAATAATTTTCCTGAAGAAGCAAGCACATATAATTTAACATGTAGTGAGGCTGGGAATGGGTGAAGGTGGAGTCTTCTGTTTAGATGGTGGCTCATATCCTAGTGGCATGCACTGGAAAGCTATTGTCATATTTTTCAGAAAATACAAGGTTCTGGAAAGCAAAACTGAATCAGCACTAAAATCAACACTAGCTCTGAAAGAGGAAAAGATTGCGATGCTGGAAGCACAAGTGAAAGACTTTCTGAACTTGAACCAGCAGTTACAGAATGATCTAAATACGGTAAGAGCTTAAGTGAATTTAAACTTTTCACATTGCAGTTCTGAACATGTAAATGTGTTCACATGTTCAGAGATTCTTTGGTTTGAGGTTCGAGATTTTTTTTTTTGAAGAACAGGTTGTCTCTTCTCTCTGCCCCTTCCTATACACATCCTTCCCAAAAACTTTTTTTTCACTGGACTGCCTTTTTTTTTTGTCCCTTTCTATATAATGAAACAAAATTCACAAAAAAAAAAATTGTTCTAGGGGCAGGCACATCAGCAAGGGTTCTCTTGGATAATTGCTCTTTGTAGATCTGTTTTCCCATGTTTTTTTCATTGGCATGGCTGTGTTTTTCTGCCTTGTTTAGTGGAAACATAGGCTGAGGAAGACTGCAGTTGAAACATCTCACCTAAGAACAGCCTGTTTGTTAGGTGATAGTGAGCTTGAGCCAAAAGACACCTGACTGGAGGCCAAGAGATTCTTCCACCTGTGTCTCAGCTACCCTGTCTGTGAAGTGGGGTAATGGTTGTTGAATCTCTGAAAGTCTGTACAGAGCAAGAGAGGAGTGACATATCCCATCATTATTAATGAATAATCCCAGCGCCCTCAGTGCTGAAGGTTGTTGCTTGTTGACTGTGTAGGTGAAGAAGGACTTCGATGCACTTAAGCAGACTCAGCAGGATGGGCAGTATGCTCAGAAGTCACTGAAGAATTCAGCAGAGAAGCTCATTCCCAACCAGAAAATGAATGAGAAATTGGAAACGGCGCACCAAGAAGCTACCACAGAGCTGCTGAAACTGAAAGACAGAGCAATTGAACTGGAAAGGAATGTAAGCCTTCTTCTGTTTCCTCCTAGTTCATAGACTTCTCTTGTGCTCGTGAGTGGGTTGCTGGAAACTGGATTTTTGAGCTTAAAGGAATCTGGTAGGTTTTCTGGAGCACCCAGGTCTACCAAATTCCTTGGGCGTCTCTTAGGGCTGCATGGGATTTAAGTGCTTCGTGTGTCTTGTGTCCATCTTGTCCCATCTTTGCAGGGATTAATCCTGTGTAACACCTGTCCTTCTTGCATTTAATGCTGGGAAGAGTTTGTTTTATGCCTTTGTTGCAGAATGATCATCACTAATTGGTTCTCATCTTTGGTAGGACTCCAGATGATCAGTACAGCTGTTTCTTTTCTTCCTGTCACCTCTTCAATGCCATCTCTCTTTCAGAATGCAGCCCTGCATACTGAGAAGCAGCTGCTTAAGGAACAGCTAAAGCATTTGGAAACACAGAATGTCTCCTTCAACAATCAGATCCTGACACTACAGAAGCAAAACGTCTTCCTTCAGGAGCACAACACTGCCCTGCAGACACAGACAGCCAAACTCCAGGTCAGGGCAGCCTTGTGCCTCTGTGCTAGGAGGTTGGATTTGATTACAGTAGTATGGAGAAGATGACAGCTAATAATAAAATGTTTGTGTTGGTAGGCTGATGTGATGATGTAAAGATGAGGCCCAGAAGGTGGAGCTTAGTTTGAGGTCTGAATTTCTCCAAGCTAGAGGGGAAATCGGCTTTGTAGCTAATGTCTGGTAGCTACCTTCAGCAAGAAGGTGGTTATTTAGAGAGAATTTGTTAAAATCAATGCAGCAAAATCCAGATGTGTTATTTCAGAAGCTATACTTCTGAAATAAATAAAACCTTTGCTCTTTTTCTGTTAATGCTATGCCTGTGAAAGAGCTTGCAAGAAATGAAAAGAGGACACAAGTCAGCTCCTTGTAGGTATTGTAGCAATGAGTTCCAATCACAGTTCTCAGGTTTCTGACAAAATGTCAAAGTTGCCAGTGGAAAAGATATTCTTAAAAATTAGTTGAATTTAAAAAAAAAATAAACTTAGCTTGAGAAAGAGACCAGTTTCAAAGGCAGTATTGGATTATCTCTATTTTTCTTGTGTGACTTTCACTTCTCAAGCTTTTCCTCTTACATGTTCAGAGATGGGTGGTTTGGTTCTCTTTAATTATTTCTCACCTGTAATTGACTTATATTATCAACATATAAAATCAGTGCACCATCTCTCTACTGAAACCAGACTTGTTAGGAGTACTGCTCACATACACAGTGATGCAGTTAATATTTTTGAGTTTGGGTGAACTTCCGTTTCATTACTTGTACACAACTGTGGGGTAACTTTTGACTTTGATCATGATTGTCAGAGATTCAATTGAGTTGTGAGTATTCCAGATCACCTCAGTCTTCGGGCTCAAGAGCTTCTGGTAAAACAGTGTTTTTTCAGTTTGGAGGTTACCGTGATAATTTTCATACTGCTGATAGCATGGCTTTATGGGGTGCATACTACCAGCAGTAATACCAAAATTATGCCAAATTGTAGATAGATGTCTTAAGTCTACAAGGCAGTGGGTTCATTCTTGACTAACTCTATATTGATGTAAGCTGCTGCAAAATGTTTGTTGTATCTACCAGTGGAGGTGAATAAGTAATACTTACTTTTTATTTGAGAAACTTTAGGTAGAAAATTCAACTCTCAGCTCCCAGAGTGCTTCACTGATGGCCCAGAACACTTTACTCCAAAATCAGCAGACAGCCAAGGAGAATGAGAATGAAAATCTACTGAAACAGAAGGAGCAGATGAAAGCTGAGTATGAGTCATTGCTTCAGGACCATGAACACCTTGCTTCACTGCATGAACGGCAGTCTGCAGAGTATGAAAGGCTAATAAATCAGCACAGCTGCCTGAAAACATTACACAAAACCCTCGATCTGGAGCACAAAGATCTGGGTGAGAGGTACGCTCACTGCTCGGGAGTATAGTGTAGCCAGAATGTGCCCATGTTACAATTTTAGCCTTAAATGTTGTCTCCAATTACAAACAGAAATTACAAAGTTGTTGCCCTGAAAAACTGCCTAGTCATTCTTGTTGTCATTAGGACATTAGATGAAAATACTTGCAAAACTCTAGATTTCAGATCTCTAAAGGTGTCAGAACAGAGGTAACTGGTGATATTTAGCAAACAGTGGCTTGGATCTTGGGGATGCTTTGTCAGAAGTAGCTTAAATGCTTCCACTACATTTAAGGATTTGCACTGTAACAACATACGGCCTTAAAAACATTCTCCAGTTCTACTGTGTGGGGTCTCCCTTCTGACAATGAAGTCTGCAGGTCACCTAGGTAGCTACCTATATGTGACTAGTGTGTATCTTGAGAAATTTCAATAATTGAACTTTGTGGCATCCATGTCATGTCAAAGGAGGCTCTCTGAAGGAAGCTATATTGACCTATCAGATAGTGATGTATTATTAATTTTCTTGTAGTTCTCATAATCTAAAGCTTTTGCTTCATGCCTTTCAGTTGAATTAGGAAATCAGTAAATTGTTAATTGTTTAGTCTCTCGTCACTGTCATTTTCTGACAGTTGTGTGTAGGTTGAACAATATACATGATGTAGTACTACAGAAATGCTGCTCCTGCCTACCTCCCAAACTTCTCTTTTACATTTCAATGATTTTCCTCAAAACACTTGTATTTAAGTTTAATTTCTGTACAAGATCATGAGTTGAGTTCAGAGCAACTCAGTGGTGATCCTTGATGGTGGACTGAAAATTTGTGCTAAATTTTTCTTTCTTAAAGATTAAGGAGCTGGCAAATACAATGTGTGGTAGATTTTTATAAAGTACAGAAGTGAACTTATTGTGATTAAAATATCCACTGGGGCTGTGTGACAGGACAGCTGCTTGGCTGTCGACTAAATGAGCTGTAAGTGATTACACAGACACTGTTTCTGCTTACCAAGTCTCTCTCAGACTGATTAATGGTTCTCATTGATTCAGGCTTTGCTTGAGATTACTACACTGCAGTCTGTTAAGGCAGTTTGCTGTGTTCTTTCTTTGCTTGATGAGTACCAAATACTAAGCAGCTCTAGCCTAAGGAAAAAGTGTTTTTCAAAGAACAGGTTATCTGGAGAGGTAAGTGCTTGGATCCCCAGTGTAATCATTAACAGTCTGGACTCTGTTTCTGACATGTGATTCCTAGTGAGAGGTGTGGCAGGGGAGCAGATGGCAGCCTTCTCTATATTCAAAACAGGTTGAGTTTGGCAGTTTTAAGAGTGCAGTATCCTCCTCAGCAGATCAGTCTTAAAATATACTTATCAAGGTGCTTTGTCCAAGGAGCCCATTTGGCTGTCAGGAAAAAAGCCACAAGCCACTTTTTTAGTGCATGTTTTGTTCTCCCTCCATCATGTGCTGCTGAGGGAGCAGAAGGGAGAAAGAGTAGCATAAGAAAAGTTCTCTTATACCTCTTCTTTTTAACTAAGGTATTTAACTGCTAAGATGGAATAGTTCACTTTCAAAGTCAGCTAGAATGCGCCACCTGCTAAATTTTTGCCAGAGCAGCTCAGTGCAGCCAGGGTGTTTCCTTGTGTGGTGTTTAGGAGATGGGTTTTGCTCATCAGAACTCCAAGGTAATTGGTTTTCCTCAGCTGGTGACAGCATTGTAATCATAGTTCTGTTGCTTAAGGCAGGATTGCACTTTTGCACAAACCTATGACTGCAGCTTGCCTAGAAAAATCCACAGCAACTTCAGTTAGGTTGTGCACGTCCAACAACACATCCCCAAGGTTTGTGTAGCTCACTCTGCTGCATTCTAACCACAGAATGTTTTCTGCACCTGAGCAAACTTCATTAAAAACCTCTCTTGGTTCTGTCTGCACAGTATTAACACTGCAGTGGGGATTTAATAATGGGTTGTGTGTAACTGCAGTGAAATGGCCTGTCATAGTCCAACAACCCGCAGATGTGTGGGTTTGGCTTAGCAAGAAAAGGAGGGTTGGTATGTTAGGGTCATTTACCATTAATAGCAGTTTTTTGACTTTGCGGTGTCTGGCTGACCATCTCAGAGAACACAGAAGGGTTGGCTGCTTCTGCTGCATTTTAAAAATTGCTTTATATATTGCATATTACTAAGAGAAGGTAATAACTTTCTAGCTACAATTGATTAACTGATCCTGAGCATTTCTTTGTGGCTTAGTCCGGAGAAGTCTAATCCTACAGAGACACTGGAAAAAGAATCCCTGCTGTGTAGGATTACATATTGCAGGGAGTTGTATTATTATATTACCAGTGCTGCCTGGTAATTATTTTTCTGGGTTCTTTTTGCCACACTTTCTACCATAGCTGAGCATTTTCAAAGTTGTCTCAGTCACAAATACCTACCCATAGTATTTCTCCTCAAAAAGCAGCCGAAAGAATAAAAGTCAAAAGGAGTAAAGAGGACTGCGATTGTTCAATCCTAGGAATGGATTGTGTCAGAGCCAAAATAGATTCTATATACGTGTATAAGAAAATCTTTTTAAAACCCTTTGTCCAAGAGTCCGATGCTTTAAAAAGTGAAATGACCGTGAGTGCTGAATAGTTTACAGGGAGGGTAACCTGGTCCCTGGTGGTTGAGCTTGTCAGGTTGCACAGAATGTTGCTCAAGTTGTAGGCTCCAGGCTGAATCTGTACTACAAGAAGGTTTTGGCTGAGGATTTCATTAGGGTTCCAGACATGAAGAATCATTTACATTTTTGAGACAGTCTCCCCTTTCTTACCTTTCACCTAACAACTAAGGGAGCAGCTGTGGTCTACCTCAGGCTCGATGTGGCAGCCTGTGGTGCTGGGCCTGGCTGGTAACACTGGACCAGTATTCCACTTCTTTCTAAGGTGCCCTCTTTAAAACATAGAAGGCTTGGATAAAAATGAACAGAGTAGCCCCGTCATATGGAAACAGCAAAAGAATTTACAGCACAGTTTCTGCAGAGACAGCCATGGTAATCTCTGCCAAAGGACTGACTGGAGTTTGTCTTCTCAGACTCTGGATTGGCACACTGTGTCTAAAATGCTTCTTGGAGCTGGATGTGAAACCTTCCTCTGCTTTCAGGTTCTTCCATTTGTTGTACGGACATTGAATTTGAAATGTCCCAGACCTGAATGGAGGAAGAAAACAAATAAATAAGGTTAATTAAACTCTACTGCTGTTACTGGGAATGAATAGCATAAAGCAGCTTTTGTCTGGGAGACAGGTACTTTTCTGTGTGGCCCTTGAATGGACTGGAATTTGGGACAGGCTGTAATTTGACCCTGGGATGAAGGGAATGGTAGCCTGAAAGAAAAACAAGTTGGCAGGAGTATTTGGTGCTGTCTGCTGGTTTTGGTTTTGGTTTGAAGTTTTCATGACAGCAGAGTAACTATGCTCTGCATTCATCTCTGCTGGCATGAGAGTCATGAAAGATGATGCTTGTTCTCTTTAGCTTTTTAAGCAATGCTGCATCTTCCACCTAGATTCTGTTTTAAAATTGCTTGGAATAATATTTCTCCATTACTGACACAGATATATCTGATAGTTTGGGGCCAATACCCTTTTATTACAGTCACCAAAAAATGTGCTGATGACTTTCGACATTCACTGCACCAGTGGCCCGTGACCTCTGCCAGTGTGTCTGTACGGGCACAGATTCTGACAAAAGCCACCAGAGGGAAAAAAAATCTGGCAACAGCTTGCTGCCTTGGGAAGTGATTTCAATCCACCTTGTTCTTCACAGCATTTTCTGAGTACAGGTGGTGTAGCACCTCAGGGAGGCTGAGCCTCCCTAATCCATGCCTGTGCCAAGTATCAGGGGAGTTGTTCCACACCTTGGTTACTTCAGCATTCCAGAGATCAAAATTAAAGACACAGTTGATGGCATCAGCCCTGTCTCTCTATCCCCATCTCCCTGCCCTGAATGGTTTATCCACAAGTTATATAAACCAAGTAACAGTGGAAGCCTGGATGTGAACATCACTTTTGCTCTTGGTTTTTTCACTAGTGAACAAATAGAGCCACTCGAGCATGTGAGTGAGCCCCTGCTTAAAGGTGTTTTGCTGTCAACTCACTGATACTCATCATCTGTCTGGAATATGCTGGAGATTAGTAGATGTACAGGATTCTATTACCTATACATACAACCTAATATGCATGAGGTGGTTACCTAATAAACTGCTCTTTGCTCTGCTTTCTTGTTGCTTTTTGGGAGTTGCTTTCTAGTCAGGTTTTTGACTCTTGCCACTGTCAATTATTTGTGATTTGGGTTCTGATTTAGTGGAGCAGTTTCCATGCACTCTGCAGAATCTCATGCTTTTACCAAATGACCAAAATCTGGAATTGAAGTAAGGTTCTCGCAATTGTGTTCTAGTTGGCTTATAAAACGCTTTTCTTTTTCTTTTTTTTTTTTTCCCTAAAGTCTTCTCTGCTGACTTGTATACTAAGTTGAATTTTCATGCATAGTGGAATTCTTCAGCTTTGGTAGAAGTTTAACCACATAAAGGTGGATGAAACAAAGCAAGCAGGAAAAAAATACTTTCTGGTCATTGTGGTATTACCTATTAAAAATCTTAATCCAGAGGAAGAGAAATGTTTAAATGAAAGCTGAGGATGTGCTATTCCTCCTTTTGCAGATACAGCAGTTTAATGAAACACAAAGCAGAATTAGAAGAGTTGGAATTAGTTTTAAAATCTGAGAGAGAGGTTCTGCAACAAGAGAGAAGATCAAATGCAATAACCACTGGGGAAAATCAGAAGTTGAGGGAAGAACTGGACAGGTATGGTTCCTTTGCTGAATTGTTACATATATAATTTAAAAGTCAATTATGCAAAACATGGATATGTTGCTTTAGCTCTGAAGTACCTTCATATAACCTGTCTGTTCTTTTTTATCTATTTCAGTATTGTTAATTTGGTAATTTTAACTCATTAAAGGTTGTCAACTTCATGAATACTGTCAACTGATACTGTTATTTGGTGCTTCAGACCTGGGACCTTTGCTCATACAAAATAAGCTTCCACACGTGGTTCACAAGCGTTTTCTGCAATGAATTGTTTCCAAGCACTTGCCTTTAGGCAGAGCTACAAATGCCCAACCCCCCAGATTTTTTTTTTCCCTTGAGGAGAACTGGTTTATGGGTTTTACACAATATGATTTTAGCTCTAGGAGTTACCATTGTTTATTTTCTGCTGCCCAGATAAAACTGCCATTTCTGTTACTAAAAGCAGTCTTAGAGGCTCTTGATCAGTGGGTAGCTGTTAACTCATGGCAGAGCCCCTTTTGAGAGCCACCCCCAAAAACCACCCCTAGCCTTGCTAATTACTACAAAGGTGTTTTGAGAATCTGTTTGGTACAAATAAGGGACCAAGACCACTTCAAGTTAAAGCAATGTCAGGTTGAATCATATTTAAAAAATCACATTTTAAGTTGAGCTACAATTGTACAAGTGTACTTTAGAACAGTGCAGAGCTCTCCAGAGGTTTTCTCGTTTTCTGTTCCCAATTCATTTTCTTAGGGACAAAGATGTCACATAATGTTGATTGCAGGGCTGGTAGAGAGCCAGGCTTATCTGTCAGCAGATACAGAACTTAATCTGTTTGTTTAGTTACTTAATGTTATGCCTTCATGATTTGTTGTCATTGTTAGATTTACCTAAAAGTGTAAAAGAATGCCACAGTATCATCTTACAACACTACAGTGTTTCGCACTTCAGAACACTTAAATGCTCATAATTCATGCATCAGGATAAAAAAAATAACGTGTTTTCTTTATTTGTGCCAGATAGAGCTGCCTTTATATACAAATGCTCTTAAATACATTGTGCCTCAGAAATTTGTGGTGTGTTTCTTACATATTGAGGAAATAGCAGTTTTATTTGCCATGTATTTTCCTTTCAGTTCTTTTGTAAATTTGAAACTTTTTTATAATGTTATCACTACTTCTTAATAAAATTTTATTATATACTTAGAATAAAAATGTCCTTAGGAGTTACTCTTTGGAACCATGTTTGATTTAGTGAGAGCTCCAAACTGGTGGTGTGGTCTTCGAATGTGAGGTAGTTTCTGTGAAGTGTCCTTCATAAGTCTGCTGTCATCTTCATGTTTAGGGTGAATTTCTTGCACAATCAACTAAAGGCAGAGTATGAAGGGCTGCATTCACACACTAAAGAGCTGAAAACGTCCTTGAACAACTCTCAGTTGGAGTTGAATCGTTGGCAAGCTCGCTATGATGAGCTGAAAGAACAGCACCAATCCATGGATATCTCTCTGACAAAGCTGGATAACCACTGTGAGGTGAGTAGCTGTAGATACACGGCTGCTGCTGCTTTTGAGTTAGAGAGCTGACATTTATTGTGTGAAACTTTTGACATGCTATGTATAGAAGGTCAAACTATGTAACAAGACTCCCATAATACTTTGAAGTGTATAGGTTTGTATCTTAGGTAGCCATCTACTGTGTTACCTTGATTATGGTGCGCTCCAGGGACGCCAGATGCAGAGGAGAGATTAATTTGTCTTGTTTAATAGCTCCTGTCCCGTCTAAAGGGAAATCTGGAAGAAGAAAACCATCATCTCCTGAGTCAGATTCAGATGCTGAGCCAGCAGAATCAGATGTTATTGGAGCAGAACATGGAGAGCAAGGACCAGTATCATGAGGAGCAGAAACAGTACATGTAAGAAAAAAGAGATTTGACTTGTGAAACCTAAAAAAGTAATCTAGAAAAATATAGAATACAAATCATCCATCAGGACTAGAAGAGCAGGCAGTGGAATGATAGGTCTTCTTGATATCTGTCAGAAAAGGGGGTGTTTGGTAGGAGATAAGTGTAATGGGAGAAAGCACAAAATGTTTTCACACTCTCTTACTGCAAAGAGATGTTCATGAAACACCTGGGGAAGTACAGCTCTGTCCAAATAATACAGATGAACCTATGTGGAAAATTCAGTTAGAAAAGATTGGATGCCAAACCCAGTGGTACTTCTCAAAGAAGAAGAGTTTGGGAAAGTTTGGAAAGATTTTTAAGATTTTGAAGAACAGCCAAGTTGCAACAAAAATTTAGTCTTATGAGAGTCATTTTGTTTTTCGGTTCCTGAAGAATAGCAAATATTCATATTCCTCTTGTTTTTGTCATTTGCATTTTGAGAAATCCCTGCTTTGATGTTGTTTTTAAGGATACAGACATCAACATATCTTGCTGTGTCCTTCATGCACAGGTTGACATGCTGAAGTGAGATACCCTGTTTAAAGATCCTGTGCATTTACAAAGAATTGTGTTTTCACTGCAGTCAATTTCTCTTATAGGTATGAAAGAAGGAAGAAAAAATGTTCTTAATCCCAAGAATTTTAGTTTAAGCACATGAAAATGATGTGGGAGTTACTGAGTTGAGTTTTATAGCAGTACTGGCTTACATGGTTGAAGTGTTAGTAATTGCTGAAATAGGCTGAATACAGTTCAAATGTACTCTAATATGTTTATCCTGGTGTCTGACTGTTCTGTGATGGAGGTACATTTGCCCTACTACTTGAATGAAAATAAGATTTGCTAACTTCCACTGTCTAGGTTAATAAAATAATGACTAAGAGATACAGTTAATCTTAACACCCACCAAACTAACTTTGCCTGAGATATTAGTTAGTAATCTAGCACCACCATCTACTGTTGTTCTTTTACCTTTCATGTTTATTGCACAAAAATCACCCATCAGCATGGTTGGTAGGCTTTTGCATTTGCCCTCTTTAAACAGACTCTAAATGAGCTCTGTGGGATTCTGAAGGTTCAGGATAGGAAGATATTTCAGTCTCTTTCCTCTCTTGGTGGCTTTTAGTCTTCAGTTTTTTGATTATGCTTAATTCCATGCAGATGATTCAGAATATGCTTTTCCCACTCACAGTGATAAATTGAATGCCTTAAGGAGACATAAAGAAAAACTTGAAGAGAAGATAATGGATCAGTACAAGTTCTATGATCCTGCTCCAAAAAAGTAAGTCCCACATGGATTCGGTTCTGCTGTACAGATCTGTGAGGACAAGAAAGGGCTTTCCATAACTGGGGATAACAGAAACTTCATCTGAAGTAAGGGTGGTGTCATCTCCACTAGTCTCTTCACTCTCCCTCTGAAAGATATTCCCTGAAGCAGCAGGTTGTGTTAATGTAGAGCATAGGGCTTCGTGTGGGCCCCTCTGTATTAATACAGGAATCTGAAACAAAATTAATTGGGAGCTTTGTTCCCAGTATGGTGACTAAGCAGCACTAGGAGCTTTCACAGATACTCTTTAAAAGCAAGGGATAAGCAGTCTGTTGGAGAGAAAGGACTTGAAAATTATGTTAAGAACAACAAAAAAGAGCCAAGCTAATTCCACCGTACCTAGTTCTGACTGATAACCTTGGCAAAAGAGGCTTCAAAGCAGCTTTCATTTCTTTCCTCCTTAGTCTGTTCTTGTAGTGGAGTTTTTCACACTGTAAGAATGTCTTATGTGGGTCCATATGTGTAGTTTAGATTTCTAGCAGAGTGAACAGTTGTCTTTCTCACATTTCTCGTGCTGAAGAAATATTTCTGTAAAAGTAATTTTGACTTTAGTAGAGAAATGGATCTCAAGTGCTGTGAAATTCATGCTGCATTTTTTGAACCAATTCATGACAGTAAACAAATAAGAATGTAGGATGGCTTGATGGCTTTAGCACAGCTGTAAACTTCTTTGGGGAGTATTTCTTGTAGCATTTTCTGAATTCCATTCATAAAACCTGCTTTATCAGGAAAAACCCCTGGATTGGAGCCAGAGCCTTAGTCAAATTAATCAAGCCAAAGAAGGAGACTCCAAGGGAGCGGTTGAAACCAGCAGCAGAAAGCCCCACATGGCATTCTGAATCCGCAGAGATGGTAAACTCTCCATCTGCTTCCCAAAAACTGAAATATCAACATGAGGCTCAGGATAATACCTCTCAAGGGTCAAACCCTGTGGAAGAGAGAGAGAACCCTGGGGGTTCTTCAAACAAAGGTAAGGAATGCCCTGCCTGAACTTATGAGCTGAAAAAATTTTTAAAAAACTTTAATATATAGAATATGTTAAGGCTCAATCCCATTATATTTTATGTCTTTTTTTTTGGTTGTTTTTGGGGTTTTTGGTAGGGGTTTTTTTTGTTTGGTTGGTTTCATTTTGGTTTTGTTTTTTTAGTACAATAGAAGTTTTAGTATGCATAACACCCTGAACTAGAAACTTGAGTAACCTCTAGAAAGTAACAGGTTTGGTTTGGTTTTAGTTTACTTTCTTCCTTTTATCTACTACTACTCCCTTCACCTTCAGTGTAAAATTCCTCAGTTTGCCTAGATGTATTGCATGTTACTGAATAAGTTGGTTCAAATACTTCATTTACTAGGGTTTTGCAGCAAAGCAGTTTAAAACTTGATCATGGAATAGTGTGTGGTTCAGGAGAGGCTGCTCTTTGCGGGGCATGAGCTGGCTGACAGCCACTGCCAGCAGGTGGTGCACATGCAGAACAAATAACCCATTTATTGTAAATAACTGATTTATCATAACCTGGTGATTTTGGAGGACAATACCATGTTTTGATTTAGAATTGAACTAGGAATTTTGTAATGTAAAATAATGAAATTATTTTTTTTTAACACTAAAGCATATGTAAGGAAGATGGAATGATTTTCTGTTAAGTTAGTTTATACAGTAAATCAGGTGTTCATAATTATGGGAAATTTAAAAGAAAGTTTCTCAAAATAAATACTCTTCATCCTTGTTAAAGGTAATATGTATGTCCCAAGCTTTGTTTATTCTATTGAGATAATTTCTGTCAGCTTCTATATGTAGATTGTTGTACTCCAGGAATACTTTTCAAGAAACAAATTTGAAATTGATACTTGAATAATAAATCCTGCCTTCCCACTGTGGTGGGTGGGAAACAGAAGGGGAGCAGCTGAGAAAAGCAGAACTCTTATTATAAACTACTATGAGTATCTGTCTGTCTGAAGGTTTCATTTTGATCGGGTAAAAACCCTTTCTCTAGTCTAATTCTTTGAGGTCATTTATTCACTTAAAGTAAAAACAGATGTTTTATGGAATCCATATGATTCCAGGAGATGTTAAGTGTTTAACATGCATCAAAAGGTCAACATGGGAAGTTGGGCTTGGGTTGCCACAGAGCAAGGCCCTTATAGAGTGCCAGAGATAACAGAAGGTCTCTGGGCTTCATTTGTTTTGACGTTGTGTGAAACACTTCTGTGGAGATGAGGATCACCAATACTAAAGCCTAGAAGACATCTAAGGAATTTGAGTGTGTTATCACTGAGTAATATGTACACCAATTTAATTTTATATTATAAAGCAAAAACATTTTTAATGCTCTAACAGTAATTTCTTAGTGGATTTGCTTAAATATTGTGTGTATGTGGTAATCTATGCCTTAATCTGAGTCAGATTAGCTATGTTCAGCTATGCATTCATCAATCCTTCATTATAGGTGTTGGTCACTGTTTGGCCGTATCTGTTTTTGCTGGTTGTGTAGTCTTTAATCTGTGTTAAGACATTTTAAGTTTTATTTATAAGGCTTTTTTTTTACTTTTTTTTTTTTCTTCTTCTTTTTGGGATACCTGGGTGATAACAATTTAGCTGCACAGCGCAAAAAGATTGCCTTTTTGAGAAGCAAAAGCAAGGATAAAGAAAAGTCTCCTAAGTCTCCATCGAATCATCAGTCTTTCTCTAATCGGCTCCGGTTCTGGTCTTCTTCCGACATCCCATCCTCTCCTAATGAAACTCTTTCTTTCCCGGAACTGGGAGTTTTCTAACAACTTCTCTGTAGCATTTAACTTCATATATTTCTGTCAAATATTAAAAAAAAAAAAAAAAAAATTCCCACATGCCCTAAAAGAACACGCACATTGATAGAAACACTCAGCATGTCTATACAATACTCTAAATCAAAGCAAAGATTAGTGAACATGGACTTAAGTTTTCCTGTAGAAGATGAATCTCTGTTGCACACTGTGGATCATTTCTTCAATGCAGCACACTTTAAGGGACCTCATGGCATACAGTTTGCGTATGTATATTGGCTGTGGTGCATGTTGTAAGTGAAGTTGCTATTCGCTTCAATATTTTCTTGCAATCATGTACTTGCATTGTGTCCAGTTAAAGTGTTGAACTGATTTGCTGTTGCTATGCTTTCTACAGTGTGGTAGCCATACTAAAATACAAATACAGTCTCAAACACCAGAGATTTTTCCAATAGTCTGTGCTACTAAATGATTTAAAACGGCAGGTTTTTTAACATCTTTTTCTGCTTTTAAATAGTCTAGCTTTGAATATAGAGTGGAAACTACTGGAAAATTTATTCTCAGCCAAGTGTCTTGATGCTTGCATTCAAACTTGATATTTGCAAGGTTTTATACTTCCAGCTGTGAAAATCCATCCTGAATTGAGCTGATGTTTTGGTTTCTTCTGATTCAGCTTCAACAGATTTTTTGGAAGAAGAATGTAGATTTGTTCTCTTAAGACTGGGAATAACCTTCATTAATCTGTTGCCCAGAATTCTTGTTGTCTAATAGTTATGACCTGCTGGCTTCTGAAATGAATGTGCAGGTCCAGTCCCCACCGTGTTAGAGAATTGGATGCAGCTTGGGCAGTGTGCTACCAGGAGCTCAACAGAGAGGCCAAAAGATCTCGTTTCCCTTCTCACTCTGAGAAGTGTCCCCAGTGGCAC
Source organism: Monarcha castaneiventris obscurior (assembly GCA_026261815.1). Taxonomy (NCBI): domain Eukaryota; kingdom Metazoa; phylum Chordata; class Aves; order Passeriformes; family Monarchidae; genus Monarcha; species Monarcha castaneiventris. The sequence goes on from JAMPIT010000894.1 coordinate 16,519,261, forward strand.
AACCAGGGACTCTGGCAGAACAGCCTGTTGCTGCCCATTTTCAGATTTGTAGAGAATGTTAATCTTCAGGGTAATTAATATTTTTGGCATCCGTAGAAGGTGTTAAGTGCATCTACGAAGTCAATTAGAAATACGGATTTGCATGTGAAGCTTTAGCCAGTAATTGCCCCTGCAGGCATGGTATAAGCTTCAGTTCTGAGAGCAAGTACTGGCCCTGTGCAGTGGAATCCACGCAGACCTTGGGAGAAAACATTGTTCCTGAATTAAGTCAGCTGCCAGGGGCCACCTAAGATGACAGCACCTTGGTCTATTTCTCGAATACCACTTCACAGCTGCTCTGTGCTTTGAACTGTCTGTCCATTGTCTCTGCAAGTTGTTTATTTTGACTGCTGCACTCTGCTGCATTTTCAACATTTAGTTTCTATTACTTAATTAAGTATTCTGTAGAAATATATATAGAATTTAGAATCTTGCATTTCATTAAGTGTGTATTCTGTAGTACATTCTTTAAATTTTGTTCTATGTGTGCCTTAAAGCATTACCTTCATGTTACAAGGAATTAACCTGCTTCATCAGTAGAAAAGAATTTTTCAGATTCTTAATCTAAGTAATATTCTAGCAGACAGTTTTGTTGTTCTCCTGCTAAGATCCTAGGAACTCCACTTAAAAATCATTGCACCAGAACATCATTAGAGCTGTTTCAACCTTGTAAAGACTGAGCTCTTACCCACAGCAAAGATCTAAACCTGAAAGCAGTTAGCTTAGTGCATGGTTCATGATAGATAATTTTCAAATCAGCATTATTTTTCTTTGAGTAAGAGCATGACTACTGTCACTCTTTCCTTATTCTATTTTATTACCGAAGTAAGTTCTTACAAAATGCACCTACAAGGAATAATGTTATGGGAATTTCACACTTCACTTATCTTTTCTGGATTCATGTCTTTGCTCCTTTTCTTCCTTCTTTCACAGTAATTGTTGCATGTATAATATCAACCCTCCCACCAGCACTAAGCAGCCCTTGTCACTCCCACACTTTACAGAGAGCACACATGATTGACAAGCTGGTGGCAGAAATTTCCTCTCCACTACTGCACTGTTTATGGAAAAGCTTGCCAAACTAGTGCCTCTGTTGTGCAGTTTCTTTGTGCCTGCTTGTCATGTTTGTATGGGCAGATAAATACAAATCCCCTAATGCTATTTTTTCATTGAGTCTTATTCATTTACCTCTCTCCCCACCAGCGCTAATGGACCTAAAGCAAAAAAGGAATTCCCATCACGGAGGCAGCAATGATAATGTTGAAATTTCAGCAGACTCTGCAACGAAACCCAGCTGTGTGGAAATGGGTCCCAGGACTTACTCAACCTCAGCTATTCACGTGCACACTTCCACCCCCATCTCCCGGCTCCAGAGCAGGCCCAAAGGTGTGTGGTGCATTTGATACGCCAGCTGCTAGTGCCAGGCAGGCTGCTTCATAGCTCCTGCAAGGCTGCTAGTGGCATTCCAGTACAAACCCAGAGCACTAATATTTTCACTCCTACTTGATCTGCTTAATGATTTAATGATGAAATACAGGGTTTACTCACTCTTGCAATGTCATCAGCTTGACAGACCACATTTGACTGCCAGGTCTTCAGTGGTTCCCTACCCAGTATTTAGAAGATGGATCTGTAAAACCCTCTTGATCACCTCAGTCTTCTACACTGCGAGAATGGCCTGAAGGATTAACCTTTCTGTGTTCAGTTGGCCTTTTAAGTTTTATGTTCTTTTCCAGGCTATAATTCAGAAGATAATCTATGTGAACAGTCCCCAGAGGTGGAGTTTGCAAGCACCAGACAGCACGGTAAGCTTGTACCATGTGTGAGTGCTCTAAACATCTGCGTTAAGACTTGTTTCATCACATCCATGTCAACTGTCCTGGAGTATTTTAGTTACATTAATATTACAGAAGGAGGTGTAGTAATGCAGCACCATTTTGGGAATGTGGTTCCAAATGCTTCTAGTTTTCTGCTGAAGCTCTTAATGGATGTTTTGCCAAAATGAACTTTCAAAACAATGCTGATGTTGAGGCAAGTTGCCTTCCCCCACCCAACAGACCTTTTAATGCATGTCCTACAGATTTGTTGCTGATTTTTTTGGAGGATGTCTAATTCCTTCCTTAAGGGAGTGAATCAGCAGAAAGAAAAATTCTGTGTGGGGCTTGTGGATGCACAGTGGCAACACTGTTGAAGCAGCAGCACTGCCTGCCTAGAGATTGTGGAAGACTTAATTTGCAAGCTGGCTACCAGCGCCTTCCAAAGAAAACTGAGAATGAGACAGCAACTTATTGTTGAGCTTTTTCAGTATCTGCATTACTTTAAATTTAGTGTAAAAACAAAACACAGAATGTACTTCTTTGTGCAAAAAATGAGATGGACAAGATGGATCCTAAATAACTTGAAAAATGAAGATGGTTTCTACTCCATCCAGATTTTGGCATCCTGTGTATATTATGTTGTTGATGTTTTCAAAGTGACTTAGTTGCACAGGTCCTATTTTCAGAAGGGAGACTGATGCCAAGTCTTCTAGAGAATCAGAGGAACTTAAGATCTATTTGTTCAATGCTTGATTTTTGTTTTTTCAGTGTCCAGGCCAAACAGTTTAGAGAGCAGTAGGAACGCTTCCAGCAGTAGTTCGCCTCTCAATTTGAAAGGTAAAGCTTTTACAGCAGAGTTGTGACAAACAGGAAGTGAAATTCCGTGAAACTGTGTGTAAAATGCCATTTTCCTTCCAATTAATTTTGAAGACTGTTGTTTTGAAATGGTAATGATTATGCAATCTGGACATGGCTGTCTTGGGAATCAAAATGCTGGCAAGAAGTGCTTTTCTAAGATTGATTCTGGCAAGGGGTGGCTTTTAAGGCATGCAGTCAAGTTTTGCTTCAGTCTGACTGGCATTGTATTGTGGGAAATATCAGGCCATTTATTAGACTCTTTACAACAAGAGGCCTCTGTGGTTCTTACTCTGTACACAGCTTGTGTATGGAATCATTGTGCTCTGGAGATTTGCTTTTGCTGAAATTGTGCATCCTTGAAGGATGCCGAGAGGGAAAAATCTACTTTCTGCTTTTCCACTGTCAGGTTCTAGCTCTCAGATCACACAGCTAAGACTGGGAGATCTTTTAGTGATGCACAGGTTGTAAAGAGGTACCTCAATATTATCTTATTAATATAAGGCTTATTAGCCCCCAGTGCTATTTTTATTCTTTGGAGAAGTAGTTGTCCTTGTTTAAGGTGCTGTAAGACATTTACTAGTCCTGATTTTTCAAAGCTCTGATTGCTTTTGAGTTCTGTAGGAGAAAAAAGTAAGGTAAAAAATGTCATCCAGTCTGTGTGGAAATGGCCCTGGATGATAAAGTTCATACCTGAGTGTGAAATCTACTGAAATTACATCAGAGCAGTGTCACTAATGGTATTTATGCTTCTCCTCAGGTTCCTTAGATCATATCCATGGTAGAACTGACAGCCTCAGCAGTGAAGATATGGTGCCAAGCAGGGAGGCATCAGCCTTGCTCCGAGACACCTATTCCCTTCACTCTGCTGCTGCTTTCTTGAGCCCTAGCAGCAGGCATGAGCCCTCCTCCCACCGGAATGCTTTGATGTCCTGTGATACCCCTCTGAAGAGCAATCCATCGCAGTCTTACGGAGGCAGGCAGCGGTCTGCCTCGCCTGGCAGTGAGATGGTAACTTTGGAAGAGTTCTTGGAAGAGAGCAACAGGCTGTCTCTACCAAGTGTAAGTAAATAAAGCTAGATAGCACATTTCAGATGTCAAAAAACTGTTCAAAGCTGATTTAGGAGGATGAGGGCATAGGGAAACAGAGAAAGACAAGATGATGTTCATATACATGAGTACTATCAAGTCTTGCGAATGAAACAGTTTCAGTAACAAAGGCAAAATTACCTTTCACGTAGCACTCTGCTAATTTATTTTGGTGTGTATGAGCTAAGGCAAGTCAGGTAATTCACTGCAAGTACTGTGTATTGGACTGCTGGGGCTCTTTGCTAGCAAATCATTATGGTCAAGGTTTTGTATTTATAATCAGTTCTCAGCTCCAGGTATTTTTATTTATAGACTGGTAACTTTTCTGTGTAATTTTCAGCTGCTAAATCTATAATTATGAATGAAACCTAGGATAGTTTTCAATTGAAGCGCAAAATACACAGTTGTTAAAACCATCTCTTAATCTGAAAATATCAATGCATTTGAGAGAGACTATTTTTCTTGCAAAAGGAAGTTTTTGATACTTTTCACCATGTTTGTGTGTTGACTGGTACTGTCCTGTTGGGTCAATGACTGCAACAATATGTCTCAAAGTGCTTTTTTCAGGAATTAAGTGTTTGTTTTCAAGATGGCATTTGTCTTTCACTGCTCAGACATGCTGTACAATGTGAGGCAGTGCACTATTGAACAGGTACATACTTGTAAGGAATATCTTAATTAATTGATAGTGTAAGTGAACAGAGATTTCTGTTTTATGAATGCCTTGGTAGAAGTATTGAAATCAGCAGAGCTGTGCCGTTTCATGGCATCGGTAAATTCTAGTCCTTGAACCTCCAGAGTAATGTTTAAATATACCTCCTACTCCCTCATTATTCTAAGTACAATTCTTAGCTTTTAGAGATGTTTAAAATTACTATTTGTGTGTGTGTCTGTTACTACCTGACCATGTCCATTTTCATTCTTTCTGTCATCCTGTTCCTTTTCAGCATCGGCGCAGTTTAAATGAGGCTGAAATGATTTCATTACACCAGTTTCTGTTAGAAGCTGATGCACTGTATCCCTCTTGCTACTCCCTATGTCCTTCCATTCATCAGGAACATTCGCAGTCACTCGAATCGCTCCTCAGTGTTTCATGTCCTGACAGCGTGAGGCACAGAACAGGCAGGGGAAATAGGAGATCTGCTTCATTCTATATCCCCAGGGTATCCATTGTTCTTATTATGAAGGCAACAGCTCCTGACTTACCACAGCTTCTGCTAGCATATTAATACCTGTAGAAGCATACTGTAACTCTTAGTTGTTACTTTAAAGGCTGGCAGATCACTTGCATTAATTGCTCCTAAAATATTTGCAGCGCTTGTTCGTACACATGCGTGTTTTCGGAGGACTCAGCATTCTGTAATGTTAATGTGCGTAACAGCTGTTTAAATAAAGTTAAAAATAACCTTAATGCTTTAACACTTAGTTGAGCTTAGAAATTTTCACACTGCACTATTACCATTGATGGTGTTTGGTTATGGAAAATGAGTTTTTTGACTGGAAGAAATATTTGGAACACTAGTGAAATAAGTATATTAAGCTTTAAACATGCTCCCTGGAGAAAATAAGTTAATTTCATGAGCTTGTTCAGCATGTTGTTTGTAAAGACAGCATGTCCCTTAACTGTTCTGAGCATGCCTTTTACTAATAGTTCAATGGCTGCTGATCAAACATCGCCATTTTTTGATTGCATGGACCATCCCCATGAAATACTCATGGTATATTTTCTTTTACTGCCAGGTTAATTGTCTGACTTGAAATTTGCAAGTTCATTGCGGGCAAAAAATTTTTGTAATGACATTTTTGTACATTTTTTTGTATTGCACATGCAGCTTTTAACATATATAGTATATTGAGTGGGAGAGGTGAAGGGAATCAATGGAGAAGGAATGAAACTTTTTTGTAATGCTGGCACATTTCCTCAAGGTATTGTCTTCTGTTACATTCCTGAAGTTACTGTAGAGAGTTATTCAGATGAACTGTATTCTGGAAGATGACAGACATCATTGATATCTCCTGATACCAAAGGCTGATGTCATCAATATGGTATTGATGTTAAAGTGACAATGGCTGATGTGAAAGGAGGTAAAAGAGCTGCTGTCTAGGTTGCAACCAAAATCAAACTTTAAAATATTATGACAGTTAACCTGGCAAACAAAGCTGTCACAATCTATTTGCAATAAGGACATTATTCCTTGAGTTGGATTTACACCCATTTAAGCATTTACCTCTTGTGTTCCCTACTGTATAAAAGACGTGGTTGTGTTTGGTTTTAATTAAGTGGGAAGGAAGACTCTGTGAATACAGAGTTCTGCATGATTCTTTAAACAAAGTGTGTTGTCATTAATGTGACGTGCATATTTTCTCACACCAGGACACCTCCACTAACAGAGATGACTTGCTCAGCGATTATTTTAGGAAAGCAAATGAGCCTTCAGCTACTGGGAACTTGCTGGTTCAGCCATCCAGAAAGGAGGCTGCTAAGATGCCCACTAGTCTTGTTGCTCCAACTGTGAAGATGGCCATTGCTGGTGAAGAAGGAAGAATGACTAAGCCTGACAATTACATGAAACCAAACCCCAGACAAGTTGAACCTGATACTCTGGCAAAGCCCCAAGGGTCCCTTAAGCTTCCTCACACGCCGCAGCACCAGTCTGCCAGCGGGATGCGGCAGATGGCACAGCCTCAGCAGCCTGGAGCCGTGAGCAGGAGGAGTACGTCACTGAGCAGGGCGTTTAGCTTAGCCTCTGCAGACCTCCTCAGGGCTGCTGGCCCAGAGGCCTACAGACAGGAGAGCCCTCAGAAGTCGGGAGCAGAGCTGCATGGGGGCAAGGACACTGTCAGTCAGACCACCAGGGCTTCTGTGCCAACGAGCTCCCAGGCACCATTAAGAGAGAGGCCGCAGTCTGCAAAGGTGGCAGGTTCTGTGCAAGGTGTTGATTCCCGCTGTCGGCAGCTTGATGCAAGGCGCCTTTCCCTGGTCCCATCAAAAGATGAGAGGCCACTCTCCTTCCATCAGTTCTCTGCCTCACCCACTGCATCCACCAGCAGTCTGAATGCCCAGCAGCAAGAGCGTGTGAACCCTGGGCAGCACTACTCACCTGCATCGCACACTCCCTCAAAAGTCAAACCCAAGTCAGCACCTCGTACTGAGGAGGTGGCCACAGTGGCCCCTGCCAGAGCTGTTTGCAGCAGCACTGAGGGAAGTACTTCCCTAGGGCAAGGCCAGGGTGATGCCCTACTTACCAAGTGCCAGGGTAAGCTGTTGGAAAGCAGCTCTGGGACTGTAGAGGAGCCCATGAGAGGAGGCAGCTCCAACAGCACTGGTGGGTCTCCTGATCCCCAGGGGGATCAGCAGACGGTTTGGTATGAGTATGGCTGTGTGTAACCCACAGGTGTAGCTGGAATATGTGTGTTTGGTATGGCTGATGTCCAGGTACCATTTATCTAGACACTGTCAGGTCTTAAAAGGCATCACCTGCATGCTGCTCTGAGTGTTCTCTGGGTACTGTTCTGTAGCTGGACAAAGTGTGATTAAGAGAAGCAAGGAGCAAAACCCCAGTCCTTCTTCTGACACTGTTGTGCCTAAAACAAAGTGGAAGCCTGACCTAATCTCACAGCAAAGTTGGCACCTGACGCTCACAGGTTCTGAGCATTCCCCAGTCCAGCAGAAGCTTAGCAGGGTCCTCTATCATTGCTGCACGATGCACCCTTTCTCCATGCATTAAAGAAAAGTTTCACAGGTCATGTGTGTGCTAAATCCAGCCCCGCCATCGGTAAATAACCATACTGAAAAGGTCATATAAAAGCCAAACTTCTCCCCTAAAGATAGAACCAAATGCTTAAGTAGCATAGAGATGAAGAGCAGAAGTGCATGGTTTTAGCCATGGATTTGGTAAAATCTATTTTTCTAGCCACAGCTACATCTTTTAGAAGGTATTGTGTAGACTTCAAGGGTGACTTCTCAACCTTTCCCACTTGGACTGTGTAAACACAGGCCAGCATAATTACCCCGCTGCCTTCACTATAGCTGCAGCTCAGTGGATCCTTGACTCTGCAACCAGAGTGGTGCTGCCTTTTGAAACTTGTTTTATCTTTTATACAAACACTGGAACTATTGCAGCCTTTCAGGGGAGATGCCATTTCAATTGCAAAGGTGGCATCTCGTGTACAAAAGTGTCTTGTAAGTATGTATATAAGAAGATCAAGTACTGTATAAGAATGCTGTGTAAATTGTATTATTACATCCTTGTGTGCATGACAGGCCACATCCTAAGTGATTTGTGGGGTTTTGTCTCTTAGAAATCCTTGTTTGTCTCCAAGAACTTTTCTCAGTATAGAAAGCAAAATAATTTTGTACACATGTGAAAGAAATATACTTTTAAAAATCTATTTATGTGCAAAGAAGTTCCTTGTATGTTTCTGTCCAGAGTGTCATCAGCTGCTTATGTATATATGATCAAATGCGTATCTTTAATTCCATGTTTGTAAAGCTGTTTTTCTTGCAATAGACTAAATCCTTAAAAAAATACTTGTTTTGCTGGTTCTGATTTAATTTAGTAAAAGATAAAACTGATTCATTTAATGATGTTTTTGTTATGTAGCGATCCCATTCTGAAAACTACAAAATTGTTTATAATAAAGATTAAAATAAAATTGATTGATGTTGTACTTTTTGTCCTCGGAAAAATAAAAACCCCCAAAAATGTGATTTGCAGTGCTGGAGATCTGTCTGCAACAGCTCTTCGTAAGCCTTAGTATGGATTTGTATGTCTGGGTGAAGTTTTATTTGTTTTTATAACATAGAAGGTGTACCAGAAGTCTTTTTGTTTAATTGTAAGCTTCTTACCGAAGACTGCAGGAGGGTTGAAAATGCAAAGTAAGTGACTTACAGTTCACTCCATAATTGGACCGTTAGATTTTTATGCTTCTCTGACCACTTCAGACAAGGCCAAACAGGCTGTCAATTTTGACCAAGCTTACATCTTGTATAGTCTGTTTTGTACTTAACTCTCAGGATGCCTTATGAAAGCGAGAAATTATTAATCTTTCAACATGGAGAGAATGGCAAAAAAACGCTTTCTGCCTTCTCTGCTATTTTAATTGCAAACTATAATTTTTCAACAAATTTTAAATTGTGTGCTGTATGGCAATTTTAGAACATACTGAATGTTCTTAGTAAACTCAAATTCTTCTTCCAGAAATGTTATCTCAAAATGGATTCTTGGCCAGACCACTAAATATTCAAGACTGGTATTTCTCCCTTGTTTCAGCTCCTTTTTGGAGGGCATGTGCAGGCTGGACTGCTGAGGAAGTGATCTGTGACTTGTTAGTTACTGTAGATCTGCTTTTGATATAAATGCCTGCTCAGTGGCACACCTTAGTTTCTGAGTAATTTACAATTATTTACGTTCTCAGTTCTAGTGAGTTTGAATAAAAAGATACTAAATACATATGCAGTACCATTCAGGTGTGGGATAATTCTAAATATAGATGTTATACCATGGAACAGCTGTTGAAGCACACAGTGCTGTGGCACTTAGGCCTTTCTGGGAATGTTCAGGAAAGTTCTGGTACAGGTGCCTGCCCTGCCGTGGCAGGTGCAGTTATTTCGCAGTCTGCTGGGTTCATTAATTGTTGTCAGCTCTTCCTTATCGGTGGCGGTGGCTCCCGGGCCGCGCTCCCGCCGTGTGCTGTGCCATCAGGTGAGGAAGGGCTGGGCGGGAGAAGGCCTGCCCACAGCCCCGCGGTGCTGCTGCGCTTTGTCTTCCTGAGGCGCGCAGAGCCGGCGGTAGCATAAAACACGCCTTCTGGTGCCTGAGGGGGAGCAGGCAGTTGTGTTTAGAGCGACAGAAATCGGCAAATCCTCTCTAGTTTTGTGCAGGTGGAGGTGCCGTGAGGCACCAGCTTGCGTGAGGTGGCGGGAACTGTGGGGAGAGGTGTTCCCGTGAGGGTAAAGGATGGCGCGGAGCTGCCCGACCCTTTCCTGATGCCTTCCAAGAAGTGAAGATGAAATAGCAGCTGTTTCAATTTGCAGGCCGGGCCATGCTGCGGGGGGGACACAGCGAGCTGGCGCACCCCCAGCTGCCTCTTGGACAGCGGGAAAAAGGGATCTCCAGGAGCCCCAGGCTTCCGCACGCTGGCTTTTTTTCCCAGCTCTGCATGGGCCGTAGGATGCTGGTATTTCCTGACAGGAGGGAAGGGTGTGCTCTCCGAAGGTTGCTAATTATGTGCTAAGTAGTGCTGCGAATGGTTCTGGATTCAACGCTTCAAGCCGTTCAGTGGCTCATTAATTCTCTGGATCGAGTTTTCTATTAGAGGACGGATTTTTGAAGGGGATCCATCCCGAGGAGGCAGCTAAGTTGCCAGTAGTTTTCCAAGAAAGCCGAAGGGTGCTTTGTGACTTTGGCAGCGTGCTCAAGCTCTGAAGTCAGTGAAGCTGTTTGACACAAGGAAACAAAAGATGGTGCGTGTTTGAAGTGTGATAAATGGCTGCTGTGGGAATGGCTGCCGGGAGCTTGCGTGCTCTGCTCTGACAGTATATCCTTAGCAAGAAATCTGAGGTCCTTTACAGACAGCGTGTCATGGAAACCTTTTTCCTATTAGATGTTCTTCCGCTGTTCCTCAAACTTGGGACGTGATTGTGAAGTGAGCAGACCTTTTCTGATTTCTGTTAACTGAGTTCAGAATATAAAACCACCACAAGAAGAATTTGAAAAAATAGAATTTACTTTTTTTTTTTCCTATAATGAGGGAAGTTCTAAGTGTTAAGGACATTGTAAAAATAACTAGTGCTTAGTTTAGGAAAACTGTGCATCAGCATGTGGTCGGAAATTATTCTGATTGTCCAGACATTTGGGGATGTACTAGCTCAGCCACAGGTAATGACTTTAAAGGCAGAACATGGAAGGAATTTATCCAGAAATTTTTCATTCATGTGAAAGGATTACAGCCTGGATGTTAAACTGATGTACAAGGAACAACGCTATTTCTTTCCTTTTTTTCTGGTTAAACATGAACCCAGCTGTCCAGAGAGCATTTGAATTGTGGGTTTGCATTTTTAGATGAAGGGGGCAGTGGAGTGTGGAATCAGTTGTGGTAGATTTCACAAAAAAAAAATTTATCCTTGCATCTCTGCCTCTCAGGATCATGGAATATCAGATCCCAACAGCGCTGGAAATGTTCAAGACAAGGTGGAAAATTTGTGAATGTTTTTACAAATCGCCAGTACCAGGCAAAATTAACCTGATGTAACAGTGCAGAGTGAAATAATTCATTTACCAGAAATAACGAATGAAGTTGTTGTTATTGTTATGAAGGGCTGCAAGACTGGAGAATTAGACTGGGCCATGAAGGTCTGGCTTGAAAGCTGGTGCTAGAGGCTGCCATATGAACTAAGAGAAAATGGCATCAGCTGGAAAAGGCTGAAAAAAGTAATTATTTAAGAGAGTACTGACAGGAGTTTAAAGTTACTGGGAGAAGGTATGGCAAGTTTTCCAAAGCTAAATGGTGTTTTTCCAGTTACAAGAATTTTTTCAAAAGTATGAAGGGAGCAGTAGAAAATAGAGAGCTGCTGTTCAATAGCTTCTCAAATAGGAAAGTCCTTAAAAGGCTAACCTGTGTCCTAAAGACAGAAATGCGAGTTGGTGAAGTGTGACAGAAAGCTGAGGTTAGTTCAGATTTGGAGGATTGTGAAGAATCCCATTAATGAGTAACATGGATGAGTAAGGGGCCCCAGTAGAAGAGTACTTGTGCTTCTCTCAGCTGAGACATGGAAGAAACAGTTTATTTATTGACTCTTGTGGGGGGTTAGGATGTAATGGTAGGGAAGCAAAACTGGGTTTTCCCTGAGAACAGGACAATGAAAACGTGGTTATTCCACAGAAACTAGGAATGTAAAACATGTCCAAAACAAAACATAGGATGCCATGGAAACTGTCAGCTCGTCATTCCCAGATGTTCTAATCAGCTCTAGTTAAAATACTTGAACATTTTTAACCAAAGATTATCATAACTGAGGATTATGTAGCTCTGATGGTGAGACCATGCCAAAGTGTGTGATGTGTGTGTTGCATACCAGAAGGAAAAAGAGCAGCAGATCTGAGCATTGGCACCAGCCTGGGAAAAGCTGTATTGCACAAGGGAAAACAAAAGCAGCCCAGCTCCCTCCACAGTGAGTGACACCCTATGGTGTTGATCTGAAACTCTGCTAAAGGAGAGAGTGCTTAGGAAAGGGAAAGTAAAGCTATTGGTGAAACTCATTGCACCAGGCTCTTATGAAATCAAATGGATTCATAGAATATCATGGTGTTATAATGGTTTTGATTTATGATATGAGAGAGTTCTTGGGAGAGCTAAACAGCTCTAAGAAAACATCATCAGAAGTATAAGAGCCTCCTGCTTCCTCTCCAACATCACAGGCTAGCTGCCTTTGGATTCCACACTTGGGACAGTGAGCACTTTGTCCATGTAAAAAACCCTGAAATTTGCAGGTCAAAGATCACCTCACTTTTTGCAGTTGTTGAGTAGTCTGGAAGTGCAAAATGCACTAATGGCAAGAAAAGCACAGTTTGTGTTTGGGAACATAGTGCTAAGGAAGAATATGAGCGTTGGAGAAGGATATTCCAGATGAAGAAGCACAGCTTGCCAGTGGACTGCTGAGGCATCCCTAGAGACTTGCATTGGAGGGAAGAGGGAGTTTTCTGCAAGAAGTGGAAAACTATGTCTGAACAACTGAGGTGAGCATTTTATAGGGCTATTACTATGATTGTTTTACCATTTGGCAGGGTATTTTGAAAGTTATGGGATTTGGAAGTCTATGTTCCCTTGCTATTTTAAGTACCTCTCACCAAAATTACCCCATTCTTGTTAAACTCATGAAAAAATGCTTCCTTCCACCTTTGCAAGAGGATTTTTTTCTCTATGCAAAACTTGGACTTGTATTTGTGTGCACTGTGAGCCCACAAACACCTAATCCACAGATGAGTGTGTTTTAGGGCTGCTGGGGATGTTCACGTGCAGCATCTCAGCCTTCTACAGAGATGGAAAAGTGCTCCTGTAGGACCCTTTTGACTATTTATAAGTGAAAGTAGAAATCATGCAAATCAGGGAAACGTCTGTGAAGGAAAAATCTTGGGAACTTTTTTTACACCTGCAATCCTCTGAACAAGGGTTGCTTGCTCATAGCAGTGCAAAAGCCTGTCAGAGTTCAAGGAGCATCTGGATGATGCTCTTAATCATGTGACTGAGTGTTAGATAGTCCTGCAAAGAGCAGGGAGTTGGACTTAATAATCCTTAGAAGTCTCTTCCAACCCAGTATATTATTCTGTGATTCTATGAAAAGGCAGATGGAGAAAACAGGTGGGCACAAACTGAATGGGATAGACCTTGTATCAATTTAGTTGGGATTTAACTAAAATTAAGCTGAAGTTTGTAACCTTCAATTTGCTCAGTCTCTTGAGTTTGCTTTTTTGGTCCTTCAGTAAATGATTTGAAGTGGTAGAATGCTTTAGGAAGCTGTATGAACAGCATCATGTAAGCAGGACTGTACAGCTTATGTACTCCCATTTCTATCATATCTCCCAGCTTTCTGGTACACTTGTTCCTTCTCCATGTGGAGTAGTTCTGGATCAGTTAGAGCACAAAAGGTTTAAAGCAGCATTCAGGGAGGGAGCCATTGTGTACACTCCAGAATGCAGCTTTGGTACCCTCACTGGCAAGAGGATCTCTCTGCTATTGCTATTTTTGCTTGTGTTTCCACACGGTAGCATCTTGCTCCTGGATAGCTGAGGCTTAAAGGAGGTGGGTTTTATGTGTCTGATGGGGAACAGTATATTTTTAACATTTTGGTATGCTCTTAAAACTACTTCTTCCAACAACAACCACATGGTGTGTTTGTAGAAAATTCTTTGCATGAAATGTCTGAAGGAGCCTTCTTGCTAGATCCTGTCCAACAGCTCAGACAGTGCCACCAGCTACCACAATCTGATCAAGCCCATTTCACCTCCAGCAGTTTTCCTTCCATTGTGACTTCTCCTTGCCAGCACTAGACATCTTTCTGTTCTTCAGCCCAGAGTTATTATCTTTATTCTCTACAGGAATTAGCTAGCACTTAAAAATATTAATAGGATGATAGATGCCTTTAAGAATATCTGTATCACTTTTTGCATATTGAGGCAATATTCATTCTATTTAGTATTTATTCTATTCAGTATTTTTAACAGTACAAGTTTCCACATCATTTTCATTGTTTTAGAATTTCCTTCCTTGCTTATTTTGGCTTCTTTAATTGAAAAAAACTTTGAATTCCTGAAGCCTGGTTCTGTTACCCACATTCAGCTCCCATGAACACAGATCCTTTTCCTTGTTTATTTAACCAGCCATATCAATGGCAACAGGTCCCATTTGGCAGATCCTGAATTCCCACCCTGCCCTACGTGGACACGTGCTTGTTCTCTTCTTATGCAACCAGGCAAATGAATGAAAACAGATACCAGCAAGACTTTATTGTACCAAATTTCATCCACATGAATTTTTGTAACAAAAATCAGAAGAAATGTTCCCTTCATGTGTTAAGCTCTCAGGTTATATCTGTTTAACAGGTTTTACCTGGAAAAGGAGAATATACTTAGAAAGGAATCTAAAACTGAGTGTGGGAAGGAAAGCAAAAAATGAACTCAGTGACCCCTGTCTATTGTTTTTAGCACGATGTCTGTAGCAATGTTTTATGGCAAGCACCATTATCAGAGGAACTATGAACATTCATGCTTTGATAGAAGACTGGGGACTATATTGTCCTTGAAGTATTGGTTCAAGGGCATTTAGGCCCCATTTTCCTCACTGCATTGGGGCACTGCTGTATGGACTACCTTATGACTACAGTTCTTCTCAAACTGAAACTCCCAAATCCATGCTGCTAGAGAGAAGAGGAGCAGCACAGGAGATGAAGTCCACATGACTGTCCCTCTTGATGGGCTCCACTTACCTGTGACCAGCCTTCTTTCCCATTGCTGAATGGAAGTTCATGCACACATTTATAGTGTACCAACACATCCTCAATCATCCACGGGTCCTTTACACAATGAGCCACACGTCAAAGCCTGTGTCTCTGGGGGCACCATAACTGGGGAAAGACTTAATTCAGTCTGTTCTGTAGATAGCAAGAGCCGAGATATTTTAGCCTGGATTCTGGACTAGCTGTAATGACTACTGATACTGCCCTTGATGCCAAGATTTTGAAAAAACTTTATTAATTCTGATAGTCTTGGCATAGAAATTTCTGCGTTCTCCACTTCCTTTGTCTCTGTGTCTGAGTTGTTCAGTATTGTGAACAGAAATGGGCAGAGCTCCTGGATGGCTGTGTAATGCTCATATCACCTCACTCTTCACTCTTTCTGTATGAGTGAGGCCTTTCTCCCTTTACAGACAGAGGGAGGAACTGGATGCTTGAAGCTGTACCACAGGGCACTCTAGGGCAAGCCAGCTGATCCTCTATAGGTCCTTGATCCTCTGTAGACGATGACTGGTAATTCACATGGTAGCCACCATACAGTATTACTTGGTTGCCAAGTTCACCCCCATGAAGCCCATTTCCAGCTTCCAAAATGAAGTCTCTGTGTTGGATATTTGCAGTCTAGGTGCCAAGGATTGTTAAATTGCATTTTGAGTGTAAATGAAACGTGTTCTCTGCCTCGGGAAGGAACTAGAGAGGCGTATGTTACCTGGCAAAAAAACCTAACCCTGTGGGGATGGCTTGCTATCCCTATCTAGCTTACTGAGTCCTTGCTGCCCTTCCAGGTCTCTACCTCTGCTGAGGTGGGCAAAAGTAGGACTTTTTGAGTGCTTTTGAATTTAAATTTTGAAGGAGCTTGGAAAACACCAGCATAGTGAGAGCAGAGAGAATTTCCTGTTGGTCATATATTCCTGTGAACAACCTATTGCCCTTCTGACCTGTGAGAAAGGTTAAAAATAACACATGGTGCAGTGCAGATGGGGACAAGAGCAGAAGCAAGGGAAAATAGGAGGAGAACAGCTAGCTAAAGCAAGATGTTTGGCTGCAGTGAAACCTCTGAAACAAGTGAAGCATTGTGTTGCATGGCCACCCCTTCAGGCAGTGTAAGAGCTGGCCCAGCAGTGACTCTAGGGTGGTACCAGGAAGAGCCTTAGAAAGTCCTTGTTATTCAGCTATAAAATATGGGAATATCTCTGTGTCACAGCAAAAGAGAGAACTTAATTTCCTCTTTTCCTCACCAAAATGGGTGCTTGAAAGGATTTAAATCGAATTCCATAGGAAAGTTGACTCTCATAGGCAAAGCGTAGACCAGGTACTGGGAATCAATGCCAACACTGCCAGAAAGGGTCTCTGCTGGAATATGCTTAAGGAGGAATGCTGATGACTGGAAATGAGACCAATGTGGGTGAGCAGAGGCCTGGAAAACATGATCTACAAAAACACTGGAAAAGTGGGGCTGCTTACTCTGCAAAAATCTAAACAGGGACAGCATGTTTAATTCTCAGACATTTAAATTATTGATATTGAGAAGGGTAGCAGTAGGCTGTTTTTCATGTACATTCACAGAAGGACAATAAAATGATAAATTAATTTGAAACATGGAAGATAAAGATTTTTATATCAGTGCAAGCTTCTTAAGAACAGCCCTAGCCAGGGAATGGAGACATTGCAAGGGGTGAGGCAGAATCTTCCTTAACGGCAATTTAAGAGAAGCTGAAGTTCTAGAGGAGCTAGTCTAGCTTTCCTCAATGGGTAAGGAGATGGTCTAGATGACTTCCTTCCTGCTGCATTTCTGTGGCATCTGTGTCATTTATAATGCCAGTTTAGCTGCATTCTTTTTGAATCTTGCTGCTTCTAGTTTTGACATATGCAAGCCAGGAGCAATTCAATTCAATGGTGTTACTTAATCATCACATGCATTAAAATGATTTGACCAAAGTGAGCGAAAAGCTAGAATTGCTACTCACAGCGAGTAATAGCTATTTGTCAGCTTTAATAACTACTGTATAATTCATGGAGATAAAAGGCTACAAAAAATGTTATTTCTTTTCATTTTTAGAGTTTTAAATATGGTCCAACATAATATGCAGTGGCTGAGTGTGTGTGATGGAGATGACAAAACATGGCTCTGCCCCTTTGGAAGTGATGAGGGCAGTTGGCCCAAGCCCCTAAATCCCATTATTTTAGTTACCTGCTTTACGGCATCTGTATGCTGAGGCAAGCAAAATAGAATGTCTGGATGAAAAAGAAACAAACCCAGGATTTTTCTGGAGTTTATTTTGCTCTGTCATTTTCTGAGAGGGATGTTTGTGGAAGTCATTGTTTCTGCTCCACTCACAAGGCATAATTTACCAGCTGAATGGGTCAAGTGCTGCCTTTTTAGCCCCCTCTGATAGACCTGTATTGTGTCTGATGACCAAGGTTCAGGCTGTGCTTTCTGGATATTCTGTCCACCTGTATCCAACATCTGTGTAACACATCTTTGAGTATGTACACTGTTGCTGTTCTCACCACGGCCAAGCAGAGAAACGACAGGAATCCAGGCTCAAGGATAAATGGAAGCGATTTAATTTTTCCAAAGGCTTTTATATGTTAGTTTGCAAGAGTGTGTTAAATGGCATAAGGTAATTGGTCTTTTGGCCATCCACCCCTTGAGGGGATTGGCCAAGTTCTAAGACATACATTTCTAAATATTTATCTAGTTAAAACCATAACAATACTGCAAAACAACTTGCAGGTGCAAGAAGTTTACAATACTGTAGTCTTGTTTAAAATAATCTGCATGGAAAAGACAGAACTCCACAAAATGCTGCAGAGAGCTGAAGAGATTCTCTGCTGAAGCTTTTTCAGTATCCATAGTTCACGTCAGCATGACAACTGCAGCCAAGGTGGGAACTAGGAAAGAAATACTGCCCACGATGTTACCTCTGCCAGTATCTCTGCTTTCCCTGGCACCCAAAGTGTAATCACTGTCTGTGGGTCTTCTCAGGGCTTGTTCCCTGTCTGCAGCCTGGACCCTGCAGAAGGTAGAATGCTTTCCCTGCAGCCACCAGTGAGAACTGGATACCAGTTCTCTCTGCCCTAGACAGTTTCTCAGGGAAGGCAAGTAGTCCAGTATAATGCCCTGTTGCTTTTTACTGAAGAATAGTGCATGTACTACTAAGGAAGTTACTGCACTTCGTTTTCTTAATAAAATCTTTCATAAATTCTTTAATAAAAGTGTTGCAGTATCCAAGGGTATATAATTTTGGATTGAGAGGTATGGAAGCAAGTGTTTTATTTCACTTCCTGAAAGGTCCCAGTCTGGGTGATTTTCTTAATATAAGTATTCTTATATATGTATATAAAAATAAATAATAAAGACTAAATGAGTACAAAATAAAAGAAAATGATTTAACCACAAACAAACAAAACAGCAACAGAAAAAGTTAATCAGAGGAGGGAGTATTCCAAGTAGTCCTAAGAAATGTGACACCAACCATTCATATTTCTTAACACTGCAGAGGGTGTTCAGCCTCTGGCTGTGCTCCCAGGAGCCTGTGCCTTGCCTGTTCTGCCAGGTATGCTGCCTGACCTCTGACATCCTCTGAGCAGCACGGTGAGCCTGCAAAGGACTGTTCTCTGCTTGTTGCAGCCTTTTATGACCACATCCAAGAATTTTCTATTTTTTCTGCTGTATCCCTCCTCAGAAACTCAGAGAGGTTTCTTAACCCTGTAGATAATTTTAGATCTCTGATCTGCCAGAGGCCCTGTCAGAGGGAGGGCTCTGCCATCGGGTAGCCTGTTCTACCTGGAGAGCCCTTTGCCTGTGTTTAGAATGAGGAGTTATTTTTGATGCTGTTTCTGATGTTAGCCATGGGTACTCCTGGAGTATTTCCAAGTTTTCTAAATAAATGTTCTTGTGTCATCTCCCTGTTTTGGTTTGTTTTATTTTTTCTGTTTTGTTTCTGTGCTTATGTCACTCTGCTTTCCACCAGGCTGGAAATGGAGAACACGTCTTGGAGTTCCCTGCACAAGATTCCTGTTTCCAGTCTCACTATGTCTGGCTGTCCTTGGAGCACTCTTGCCCGTTGCAGTGAGCAGAAGGGAGCCCTGGTTGAGTGCTGTTCTGACCATGCAGGGCCACTGGTGTCCCTACAGCAGCACGGCAGAGCACTACATCAGGTGAATTACACACCAGTTTAGAGCTTGAGCTGGTAACAGCTTTTGTTTCCAGCTTCAATGGTGTAATTTGTGTCTATCTGTGTTTTTAAGAGCAGTACATTTCAGTTTGAGTGACAGACAATCTAATAGATATCCCACAGTACATCTTTCACTCCTGTGGCAACAGGGGTAGTGCTGGGAGTTAGCAGGAGGTCAGTTTTTTCATCTGCTACACTCTTCCTGAGTGACCTTGGACAAGCCCTTCGATCTGTTTATCTGTCTGTCTGGCCCTCAGTCTGACTGTTTAGACAAGAGAGGAAGGAACTGCCCCCCCTGCCCCCCCTCACAGCCCTTGCTCTTTCACAGTGAGATAAGATCCTTCCTTGTGCAGAGATCACCTTCTGCTGTGTTTGGAGGTAATGGTCTGATGTCTGCGAGCTCTAGAAACAGCTTACTGTAAATGATACCAGTAACAACACTAACACTCTGTATACTTTTCAATGCGCCTGCATGAGGCAACATCTGTGTGTGTTTAGATAAGCTGGGAGCAGCTGTATTTGGCCTCTGCACCAGCTGCTGGGATCGCAGTGCAGTTCTCTGCTGGCCCGTGCGTGTGCCGGTGGGTACAGCTGGGAACACCACTCCGTGTACGTTGCAATCTCTGTATTTAGTACCTGCTATTGGCACTCTCATCTCTCTCATTCATGAGTAAGTGGGTGAGGGAGGGGAGGGCTGGGCTGGGCTGACTCCTTCACAGATGAACCATAAAGAGCACAGGAGCTGAAACACAATCTCCTCCTCCTTTCCTGCGCTGTTTCACGGACAGCCTTGCTCACAGCTGGGAGGGGGACAGCCTCACCAGCAGCCTGAGCAGGAGTGAGAAGGGAAGTTTTGTGCTCTTCACACTGCAGGCGAAACGTTTTGCATTAACTCTGCTAACAGGTGAGTTTCATTTTTATCTATTCATTCTTGAAAGCAAGTTAATTTTCCATCATTGAGCTAGGTCTCACCCCTGGAGAGGTGGTAAGATAGTTTTCTATCTGAGTTGTTAAAGCAAAACAACGAGGTACTCCAAGGACTCAACCATAGAAACGTTTCCAAAAAAATTCACAACTTCAAGATTAATTTCCTTGGCAAAGTTCCTACTAGCAGGAACTTGGAATAAAGGTTTTCCCAAAACCACTTTCTTGAGTTCCAGTTAGGCACAAGGAGAGCTGACTGTTCAAGTTGTATTGATGAGAGGAAATTGTTAACATAACCTGAGAAACTGTTGTTTGCAGCAAGGAATCAGAGCAAACAGAACCTGAAGATAAGTTCCTGGAGTAATTTTCAGAGAACTTAGTAGTACTGTGTAAGTTGACTAGATATAAGATATTTGGAAGGACTAGTAAGTGACTTAAATACTTCATTTCCCCTGAGAACACAAGCCAAAAGTTACACCTGGCATGAAATTGCTAAACCACATACCTTGATGTGTGGGTGCTCTGTGTTCACCCATATAGTTTCGTCTTTGTATCTCAAACATATGTCATTACTATATTTTCCAAACACTAAGCCACTTTTCTTGCTGCTGTTCAGAATCTGGCTTGGGAAACTTTAAATGTGAGGGTTTGCTTAGTGAGGTGAAATCCATTAGGTGAGAAATTAATCTTTTTATTTTTTCAATAGGATCAAAAACTTTTGTTCATTATTGTAGCTTGTCCTTGTTATGAGAATGTTTTTATGGTTCTTGTCAGTCTTTGTAAAGGAACAAGAAAAGCAATTCACTGAGTGATGCTTTCTTCTTTTGTGTGTTGCATGGGGAGGGGAGCTGAGAAATAGAGAATTTAGAAGAATATAACAGCTTGTCCTGTCCTTTTCTGTTCAGAACACATGCAGATATTTATTAATAAAAATGTAAGGAAACTTAGTAAAGTAAGTAAAAATGGCTACGCGTAGGCTCATAAGACGTGACAGTGTCACCGTGAGCATTATGGGACTTTCTGAGCGGTCTGTTACTCAGTACCCACAGTGACTTTTTCCACATTAGCACCCTGTATTCACACTGACTCCAGAAGAGCAGAATGTCTAACCACTTCTTCTTTCGAATTTCTTTAATCAAGAAGCCAGTAAAAGATAGCAAATCCCGTGTATTTAACACCCACTCTTCCATTTCTTCTTTGAGGAAACAAAATTTTCTATTGTCCTCAGCCCTATCCTTCCTGCCTCCTCATCTTACTGCTGCTATGTTGTTGCTCCCCCATATCAGGCTGCTCCTGCGCAGGCACTTGTAAAGTCTTTCTGTTGTATGAGTGAAGAGGCAGAAGAGCGCCATTTCCAGCTTATTTAACTCGGTGCTATACAGCTGTAGGTAAGATGAAAAGTAGATGTAGATAACATGGTAAGTACATCCCCGAAGTTTTGAAGGTCTTTACAGGGTCTAGGAAGTATATTGTAAGAAAATATTGGGTTTATAGGATCAGACAAGTATGTTGTTCTGTGATAGCAGAGGTGAAAATGTCTACACCACAGCGTTGTGATTTGAATACCACAGTTCTAAATGAAGAAAGATTTGGTGGTTCCAATATCTCATTAAAAAGCCTTGTGTCACTTGACATCTTCAGTGAGAGGTATTTATTTCACTTTGTGGTTGGTGGACAAAAAATCACTCCCTTTGTTCTGGATCTGAGGACTGTAAGCAATCTTACAGCAGTGGGAAAGAGAGAAGTGGGATATGGGGAAAGGGAAGAGAAGGGAGGAAAGTGAATCTCTGCAGAACTAGGTGTACACAGGTGTCATCGTACTAGATGTCATTAATTAGGGTGAGCCTGAGGCTGCTTGTGAGGTCAGACAGACAGGAAGCTTCTTACCTGTGGCTGAGCACAGTTGCACAGGGCCAGGTGTTCAAAGAGGGCATTAGCTTCAATTTTCCTCACCTAACCAGCCTTGTGGATGGTGTTACTCAGATGAACCAGCTGATGCTCTAAATGTGAGTCTTCTTGGCATGGTTGGCATGCACTGGCTTCTCCAGTGCATGGAGAAGAAAATTTCTTGCCTTCCAGTTTTTCTAGTCCTGACCTGAGGGTGCATTCTGGTGCCCTGGGGCTTCACTTCTGATGGCTGTATTGTGTCAGTGCAGTGGTAACTAAAGAAAGTCATGTCCACTCATGAGGACATTTACACAACTTGGTAATTATTTTTAGAGAAGAACTGTGGAAAGAGAAATCCAGACATGGCAGCCTTGTGAGGCTCATTACCTTATAATTAGCTGATTGTCTCCTCTAATATGTTTGTTTTTCCTATAAAGCCTATTCTGAGTGGCTTTTATTGCTTGTTATGAATTATTCTGCCAGCTGAAGCATTTGCAGAGCTGCTGACCCTGACAGCTGGTGGCAATTGTTTTTGAAAAGACACAGAACAGCTTTAATGTTTAGAAGAAACTGACCAATAATTTTAATTAAAAGTATTAGTAAGCAAGAGCAGCTAAAAAAAATTGCAGTTTATTCTCTAAGGGATACATCCACTGTAACCCTTTTTCTCTGCTAGAAACACTGTTCTGAACTCTGTTAATCTACAGGGTAGCAAAACAAGAGCTTTTTAGGCACTTCATCTGGAAGCTAATTTGTCTGGAAAAGAGAAAAAGACTAGATAATAGGTTTAAAACCCTGCTAGAGGGAGAGTGAAATACAGGCTCACCAGAAAGTATATTTTCTGTTCCTCTCCATGGAGCCCTCTTGCCAGAAATTGTTTCTGTGGCAACAAACTTCTTTCCAGCAGGGTTGTCTTGGAGTTTGATCTGGGTTTGCTTAGGCTCAGATCTGTCACCATGCCAGAATCAAATAGAAACGCAAAACTGATCTGACCTTCAGGTAACAGAGAGGGCACTCAGCTGCTGTTACTGTTGCTCCACAGGAGATGTCCTCCCGACATTTTCCACTCAGAAATTGCTATGGACAGCTATTGCTGCTAGGATGAGCCTAGACTTTCCTTTCTGCACATTGTTGCTTTATTCAGCAAGGTTTCAAGATTCCTTTCTCTTATGTTGTGTTCTGTGCGTCAGCAGTAAAGACACAAAGCTTTGAAGAGAGGCTGAGTAGCCAACAGAGGAAGGGGAGATAAATAACAAATTAATTACAAAAGCAAATGTAATTGAACTATCAAATTTCAGTCCCTTTAACAACACCTGAATAAAATGCTAAAATGGGCAATATCAGCAGGGAAGAATGGAAGTGTTTCAGAGATCTCTTGGTTTGGCTTTTCTTTTAACTCAATATTTTAGTAACCATTAGAATTTTGTCATTTTATATCTTGAAGCATTTTGTCTTCCTTCTGCCAAGGAAGGAGAGGTTTTACTCTGTGATGGATAATGATTTAGTGTCTACTCACATACCTAATTAGAGGATGTATCTGGTTTATGGTCCATGTTTAAGAACTGTTTAGCTTTAAAAATAGCAATTGTCTTTTAGACTTACAAGAGGCTTAAACAAAAATATCCGAATCTGTCATGTCAGAACATGATTATTTGGAATTTGAACTTATGTCCAAATTTCAGAGCTGTTTCTACACCTCCACCCCAAAGCAGGACCTGGATTTCTGAACAGCTCTCAATTTGGAATCTCACATCTCCTGTGCCAGCTTTTCCATCTCCTCAAGAGCTCATCAGAACTGCCCTGAACAAGCATTTGATTCTCTCCCTTTTCTCTAATCAGAAGCATGTTTGGAAGTGTGAATGGTTTACAGCAAGGTTGCTGCTTTTGCTGTGAATTGCTTCTTTGATACTATTAAAGAAGGGGGGTTTTGCATTTCTGTGAGGTCATGCCTCTTCAACTGTTTTTCTCAGTTTTTGTGTTGAACGTCTTTTATCCAGAAATGGAAATTCAGGAAATGAAAATGTAAGGAAACCTGCAGATACAGATGCCAGCACTTTATTTAAAGTGATTAATCCACCGGGAACTAGGTTGTTGGAGTCCTGTACCCTCAAGTGAAAAACAAATGACTGACGTTTTCAATGGTCATCTAGGGAGCAAGAACAGCAACGAGGGAAAGAGCACAGAGGAAAACCTTTTGCAAGGCACACTGCTTCTTGTGAGAAGACTGAGAAATAACAATGGAAGAACATGTCTTACATGTGAATATTGACTCAGTTCTACAGGAAACTTGGTTAATCTCCAGAAGGGAAATGAAAAAAAGGGAAGAAATTTAATTAAAGATAGCAATAAGGGATAGTTCAGTAGAGTTAGGTTTCTGCCAACTAGATGGGAACTGTTTGAAGACATGCACAAATACATATGCATAATGCACCGCACACACCATCCCCCCCAATGCTGTATCCAAGGAAGAAATACAGAAATACAGAACAAGAGCCAAAAAAGGCTCAATAGAGCCTCAAAGGAAATGAGCGTAGCTAAACAGAAGTGCGTGGAAGGGCGGGTGGTGTGCTAGACTAGAAAGAATTGGATCTAGAACAGAAACATGTCTGAAGTGCACAATGGTGATCAGTGTAAGCCGGAAACACAAACAGTACAAAGGCAAAAAAGTTTTAGTTTTTAGATGGCAACAGTGCACACAGTGTTAGGTGCTTCAGTTGAACAGGCTTCTATCCCATGATGCATTTATGCTCTTTGTTTAAGATAAATCCAAACAGAAGAAAAATAATTAAGTCAAAGAAAAATTAGTTGAAGGGAAAAATCTTCAAATATTGTAAGCAGCTTTTCACTTTACCATGTCTTAAAACTTTTGCAGTACAAAATGAATCATATACTGAATCATATGTGCAGAAAATGGCATTTCAAAAAGAGATGACTTTATTGAATGTATCATTATTTGCTGATGCATAGAAAAATGAAAATGCTAACATTCTCTTTGAACAGGAGATCTGATCTATCTCTTTAGACATGCCAGGGTTTCAACCAGTTAGACCTAGCTAGCAACATTTTTCCGTCAGACAGCCTTTGCTGGTTGTCAGGTGTTATTAGTCAGGCATTGATTATGGATGTCCCAAGCTTGTCAGCAGCACTGCACAATAAGTCCTGTCCACTGAATTATCAGTGAATGAGGAGAAAAAAATTCTGTAGATGGGTGTTTGGTTGCTTTCCGGGGTGTGCTGATCAGGATGGGGTGTGCTGAGTGGGATGGGGTGTGCTGATCAGGATGGGGTGTGCTGAGTGGGATGGGGTGTGCTGAGTGGGATGGGGTGTGCTGATCAGGATGGGGTGTGCTGACCAGGACAGGGTGCCAGCAGTGTGCTACGGCCCATGGTATGTAAATGTGTGGCTCAAGCTCAGGCAGCAGAGAAATCTGTGGGTGACTCCCATGGCTCCCTTTGGGCAGCCACTCTGTGAAGCAGGGGCTGTGTGGTAGTGCTGGGGCTACAGGGACACACTGGCAATCTGAGGAAGGCAAAAATCATTGAAATGCAATACAGATATGAATTAAACCTTAAGTCACTGACCTCAATGCAAGATATCTGGCATTGCCTGATGTAGCTCTGTGTTGGTGTCAGAGCAGGCTACAGCATCAAAAGAGGCAGTAATACAGAGTTTAGGAAAATGAATCAGAAGGATGATTTTCCCCAAAGCTGTAGATGGTAAAATGAATCAGAACTCACTTAACTCAGAAGGATGAAGTTCCTATTTCTCAATCCCAGGCTACAACACAGTTGTTCCAGTTGTTGTTTCTTATTAATATTGCATGTTGATCATGGCTTATGTGGCTTCTAATAAGCAAGACCTGTGTAATCTTGATTTTTCTTGCATTGTCTTGTTCAATGAGGATCAGTGTATGAGTTTGGGATTATAAATAGTTCTGTTGTCTATGATTGTTTATGACTTGCCTGCTGCTTCTTCAATAGAGACAGGATGGGTTTTTTGCTTTTGTGTCAAGGAGGATTGTGGGGCAGAGGGACATTGACTTGGTTGAGGTTTTAGTTCAGGGAGAAGGAAGATTTGGAATTTTTTCTCTGAGTAATAGAGTGATTTAAGATGTCTGCAGGAAGTGGTGTGATGTGTTTTCCTCCACCCACTGTTCTGTACTCAAGCAAGTCATACAGGGAGCTTCAAGGAGATGTGCCCTGTGGGTAGGAACTAGTCACAGTAACTCAGCAGTGCAATACTTGGAGGGTCATGTTGTCCACTTGGTTGATCTTTAACAGCAGGAAGTGGGGGGCAAATTAGGGTCATTTTTTAAAGCTTTGAGGCAGCTATAGCATGACTAATTTCTGCTGTGATTCACCTCCCTGATACTACTTGGACTGCTTGCCTGAAATTACACATTGCATGAACTTCTTATTACCATAAATAGGGATTTTCCAAAGTTTTTTCTTTTTTCAGCACTTTCCTGTGCTCGACCAGTTGTTCAGACCTCACATTAGGTAAAAAGGCCTAGATAAAGAATAAGTAGTAGTGTGAGATAGAATGAGTAGTCTGAGGGAACAAGCAGATGTAGTTGCCAAGCTACTGTCCATGATATTTGAGAAGTCATGGCAGTCAGAAGAAGTCCCAGGTGACTGGAAAAAGGAAACATTGTACTCATCTTTAAAAAGGGTAGAAAGGTGAACCCTGGGTGCTACCAACCTGTTAGCACCACCTCTGTGCCTAGGCAAGATCATGGGACAGATCCTCCTAGAAGCTCTGCTAAGGCACATCAGGGACAGGGAGGTGATTTGGGACAGCCAGCAGAGCTTTACCAAGGGCAAGTCCTGCCTGATCAGCCTATGGCCTTCTATGATGGAGTGGCTGCATCAGTGGACAAGGGAAGGGTTACAGATGTCATTTATCTGGACTTCTGTAGAGACTTTGACAGGGTCCCCCACAACAGCCTTCTCTCTAAATTGGAGAGAGATGGATTTGGTGGGTGGACTCTTAGGTGGGTAAGAAATTGATGGAACAGTTTCATCCAGAGGGTCATGGTCAATGGCTCAGAGTCCTAACAGACCTCAGTGGCAAGTGGTGTCCCTCAGGGGTCTTTACTGGGACCAGTTTTATTTAGTATTTTCATTAATGACATAGATGAAGGAATTGAGCCTCAGCAGATTTGTAGACGACACCAAAGAGAGGAGGGACACACATGAAAGATGGGATGCCATCCAAAGGGACCTGGACAAGCCCAAGAAGTAGTGCATGGGAATGTCATGAGGTTTAACAAGACCAAGCACAAGGTGCTGCACCTGGGTCAGGGCAGCCTCTGGTATCAACACAGGCTGGGGATGAACAGATCAGAGGAGCCCTCCTGAGAAGGACCTGGGGGTGCTGGTGGATGAGAGGCTGGACAGGAACATTTGGAGCCCAGAGAAGCAAACATGTCCTGGGCTGCATCCAAAGCAGCATGGCCAGCAGGGTGAGGGAGGGGATTCTACCCCTCCACTTCCCTCTGCTGAGACCCCACCTCCAGTGCTGCATCCAGATCTGGGGTCCTCAGCACACAAAGGACGTGGACCCTTTGGAGTGAGTCCAGAGAAGGGTCTCCAAGATGATTAGAGGGATGGAGCACCTCTCCTGTGAGGAAAGGCTGAGAGAATTGTGTTTATTCCAGCCTGGAGAAGAGGAGGCGCCAGGGTGACCTAATTGCTGCCTTCCAGTACCTGGAGGGAGCCTAAAAGAAAGCAGGTGAGAGACTTTTTACAAGGGCATGTAGGACATGTGAAAAGACAAGAGGGAATGGCCTCAAACTGAAAAATTTAGACTAGATGTT
The DNA here is from genome assembly GCA_026261815.1 of Monarcha castaneiventris obscurior. NCBI lineage: Eukaryota > Metazoa > Chordata > Aves > Passeriformes > Monarchidae > Monarcha > Monarcha castaneiventris. Next base: position 16,546,882 of record JAMPIT010000894.1, read on the forward strand.
AGAAGGAAATTCTTTACTGTGAAGGCGGTGAGGCACTGGCACAGGCTGCCCAGAAAAGCTGTGGATGCCCCGTCCCTAAAAGTGTTCAAGGCCAGGCTGGATGGGGCTTTGAGCAACCTGGTCTAGTGGAAAGTGTTCCTGCCCATGGGTTGGAACAAGATGATCTTTAAGGTCCCTTCCATCCAAACCATTCCATGATTCTATGATATTGGACAAACTGTGCCTGTTATCCTACCTGCCTCCCTTGCCCTCCATCTTAAGTTGTCCTTCATATGCGCAGGCATCAACTAAGAAGTCCAAAGTAATAAAAACGAGAAATGAAAAGGTTGGAAAGAACACGGATTTACCAGAATATTGAAAGTTGGAGCAAATGGAATGATTTACCCAAGACTTCAAATAGTTGCATGTCTGTGTTAGGAAAAATTGGTCATTGATGACTAATTAGTCCTTTGTTTATGTGGATTCTGAAAAAAATGTTGCCGACTTCCTTCTTTGACAATAGATTTATGACAGGAGTCATCTGATAATGACAAAAGTAAAGTTATTTGTAATTTACAGAACACTTTCATGGTTTTCTTCAACTGAAACAGATCTACAGTAGTAATTATTGTACTCAGAAGTCTAATTTGTTATCTTACTCAGAAAAATCCACTTGCAACTTTCAGACACTGAATGGATTGTGCAGAGATATAAATTACTTTAGTTTAGAAATTCAGTTTGACTCCTCTTTTTCACGAAAAAAAAGTTACGTCTGTTTTACCCCAATTCATCGTAATTCCTGAAACATCAGCAGCAATAATTCACAAATTGCTGTAAATAAATCCCCTGGAGTACATGTTTTTTAAAATATCTGTTAGTCTTTGCTGATCTATTTTCCTCTATACCCCCATTCTGTTGTTAAAAATAATTTTGTTGGTTGCTGGTTAACAATTCTGGTTCTAAAGTTTGGAATAAAAACCAACAGCAAATATTTCAGTTATCTTTGTATAAATATAAAAATACTTACATACCATATAAACGTATGTTATATAAACATATATATTATACAAATACATACATATTTGTGTTTGTGCCTCATATGTACTTGTCTTTCTTTTCCTTTACTTACCTTGTGTTAATAGAAACATCTTTCATTGCCTTTAATGGCTCCTTCTGCTTGAAACCCTTCTAGAATAAGAATGGTCTGGTTTGGAAGGGACCTTTAAAAGCCATCTACTTCAACTCTCCTGCAATGAGCAGGGGCATCTTCAACTAGACCAGGTTGCTCAGAGCCCCATCAAACCTGACCCTGAATGTTCCCAGGGATGGGGCATCCCTCACCTCTCCAGGCAACCTGGGCTAGTGTTTGTCACCCTCATCATAAAAAAAATCATCTTTGTATCTACATACATACATCTGACTCTACCCTCTTTTAGTTTAAAACCATTACCCCTTGTCCTGTTGCTACAAGTCCTATTAAAAATTCTGTCCCCGTGTTTCTTGTAAGTCCCTTTAGGTACTGAAAGGGTGCAACAAGGTCTTCCCAGAGCCTTCTTCTCCAGTCTGAACAACTCCAACTTTCTCATCCTTTCCTCATAGGAGAGGTGCTTCACCCCTCTTGTCATTTCCGTGACCTTCTTCTGGACCTGCTCCAACAGGTGCATTGTTTACATCATAATTCTTCAGATTAAACCCAAACATCATTGTGCCATTTCTTCATACTCAGTGGTGCACCCAAATTTCTACTTTCTTCTACTTTTTTTTTTCTTCAAACTTGCTCTAGGGATATTGTCCCTTTCCTGCCCATTTTATGTTGTTTGACCAGTCCCTAGTCTCTTCTGCTGGTCATCGCTTCCCTACCTTCTTACCTGACCTTATTCTTCCAGGTTTTGTAAAACAGGATCAAACAATCTGACAAACCTGCAAGTGTTGAAGGAAGTTTATCATGTGAATTTAAGGACTGGTGTTTATGTAGATAATGACCTGAACCAAATCCTAAACTGAAACCACTCTGGGTTTCTGATTCCAAGATATGCAGGACAGTTTAAGTCCTGCAATGACAGCCAAGTGACTCAGGCCTGTCTGCACTGTATGACAGGTGCAAGGACAGATTAAATAGCAAGAGACCATGCAGGCACACAACTATGTGGGTGCTTTGTGGATGAGACAAGCTGGGTGCACAACTGTTGCAAATTCCAGCAAGGAAGTTCTTTGGTGCAGTCCTATTTATCTCTGCTAAAAAAATATGTAGGCCTAGTTGTAGACAGATTTCATACAACAAACATTGTAGCAATATTCACTGAAACTGAAAAGACCCACCTGGGCTCCGTGCTACTCCTTGGTCCAAGGTGAAGAGGCTGCTGCTGTCCGTGGCTCTGGCTGCTTCCTGTGCCGTTGCCAGCAGGCAGTGCTTAACCCATGAGCTGCCCCATGGCTCATTGTGCAGGGGCAAGTCATGCATTTGTCAACAGCTAAGGCACAAAGGAGTTGGGAAAGAAAAGAACTGTTGTTGAACTCACCAGTGAGTAATAAAAGTTGGCTTGTTTAAACCATGAAAAAGTGAGGCTTTCTGAAGCTCAGGGATCTTTGGCTTTATTTTTAATCCAGGAACAAGAGAATTGTTTGGAGCTCATGTAGATGGAGAGAGTCTTCCAATTTATTGCCAAGACTTAAACTTAGATGGGTATCATCTAAAAGATGTGGGCATGTAGGAGAGAGAAATATTGCCTGGAAATGACTGCAGATTCATGATACTGAACGTGTTACATAAACTACGCTCAAAAAAAAAAGAAGTCACACAGCTGCACTATGTCCATATTAAAGCTGTCTAAAAGAAATGCCTTTGTGTTCCTGTTCATAACTGCTTTCAGCTTTATGATTGTCTGCACCCTAGATGTTTTTCATAGAGCAACTTTTTAAATTTTTCTCCTCCGTCTTTCCAGACATGGCCAGTAAGTAATGGGGGAACTATTTGTCTTTTCTCTTCTATACCATGCATCACCTTTCCTTCATTTTCCCCTTTTTCGGACAGCTTGTAAAGTATTGTCATATGTTCTTAATAACAGAGTGGGCTCTCCCACACCCATTTGTTTAAACCTGCCAGTGCAGTCCTTTGATACCAGGTTTGTTGAAAAAATCCTGCAGTTTCACTCCCTGTCTGGTGCAGAGCTATATTTAGTGTACCTGGTGCTGGGGAAAAGGTGAACTGCCTCTGTATTTCCATTTGGCTACAGAGTCTGTCCTTAGCCAGGCACGAATGGTCAAAGGGTACAAAGGTGGCCCAGAGCCCACACACTGAGGAGGCTGAAACAAGGGAAGGTTTTCCTGGCCCCCTGTTGCCACTGACCAGAACAGCAGTGTAAGACAGCTATTGCACAAGAATCTGGACCTTTGTTTTTCATCCCCATCTTTGAAATTGAGGAGGGTTTGTTAGCACAAGGCAAGGAGATTTGTTACAGCCAGCCTTCTTTTCCTGCCCCTTCAAACAGCCCACTCCAGAGTTTCCTCCAGGAGCAGGAAATGTTGCTGTAAATGTAAGTGTATTATGCTAATGTATTAGCATAATATTGTATCAATAAGACTTTTTCTGCCTCCTTCAGATCCTGCATTCTGGCAAGACTTTTAAACTAAGCAGAAATTATTTTTACAATCATATTCTCTGTACGTAAACATAATTTGATAAAAACATTTTGAGTTCTTAGAGGAAAAGAAACATTTTCAAAAAACACTGCTTCTGTAGAGTACATCTGCTTTTCCTCATACTGTGATCCATAATGACTCACTGGGTAACGCTGAATGAAACTCAGTGCTAGACATATAAAGACAGTTCTGAATTTTCAAAACTGTCAACAGCTTTTGAATTGCTATTACTATTACTTATTGACAGGAGCTGGACACTGGCTGGACACTGTGTTGGTAGATAAGATGATAGGCCTCAGATTTAAGGCATTTTAGAGGATAACTAAGGTGTGCCAATCATCCTGCGCAGGCAAACCCTTACATGTAAAAGTCACCAAATTATACAGAAATGCTATGAAATACAAACTCGGTCCTGCAGCTCTGGATTAAAAAGGTGGGGTGGGGTAGGAAGGTTATCAAACCTGCCTCAGCAAAGATTCTGTGCACTGCCCTTGTCTGCAGGTGGAAGAGATATGTGATGGTTATCAAGCCTTTGAGAAACTGGATAATGTTACAGGAGAACTAATGGCCAATAAGTATCAGTGTTTGGGGAAATTCGTACATAACTTTAGTGACTGATTTCTGCTGTACATGTCAGCACTGCTAACATTGACATATTTATTCAAGGGAAAGGTTATGGCAATCTCCCGGAGCAAACTTCAAACTGAACCATGGGTATCTGTGACGGGGTCCCTTTAGCAACATTTCTCCTGCTGAGTTTGACACCTGAGTTGTAACTATTGTGACACCCACATTGGAAGGGGTGAGTCTCTTAAACCCCAAAGGAGCTACTTAAGACTGAAAGGAGGAGGAGAGCAGAGTGCTAGACTTGAGCAGTCTTTCACACAAGTTGCATTGAACAGTGAAGTTAAAAGTTGTGAGGAACATGATCTTACCTTGGCCTATTATTTAATGACTGAGAGTTTCTGAGCTCCCAAGGACATTCCCACCAAAACCACGGCTGATGTTCTCTCTGTTGGAAAGAAACAGTAAAAGTAAAGGGATGAAAAACACCTCCCAATTCTTACCTGTATGTATTTGCTGTGAATTCTGTGGAACTATGCTGGTTGAAGCTAAAAAATGAAGTTCTTTGCAGGTTTGATCATTTATTTCAGCCAGGCAATTATTTTCTGGCCTAAAGCAAGTGATTTTCTTTTCAGTTTCTACGGGAGTAAAGCCTATCACTATTTTAAAAAAAATCAGGTATTAAGAAAAATTATTTGACAGTAACATCCTCAAATGCTAAAGCTGACACTAGTTTTACTGTAGTGTGGCCATGTTTCTATAAGGATTGCATTGGAAGAAATTTTATGTTCCTAGATGGGACAGAATATGATGAAAAAAATGCATATTAGCATAGCAAACAGAAAAAAGCAGCAAGGTCTTATCTTTGTATTTGGATAGTGCTTCTTTTGAATCCATAGTATCTGAAGCTGTAAAAAGAGTACACGAATTGTTAACCTTACAAAGGTATAGCCAACAGCCCTGAATTTTCTGAGCAGAGATTGAAAGAAACACAGTCTTGCTGTTCTGCACCATCAGGTTAAACATGCATCCCCTTCAGACTAGGCACAGTTTGCCCTGCTGTTCTCCAGTGCTGAGCATTTGTGCCCATGCGAATATATCACGAGGTGATAAAATCCTGAGCGGGGTATTTCACTGTTTAGTCGAGGGTTTCATCACTGTGAGCTAGGTCCAGGCTTGACCTAGTAGAACTGAGTGCTAACCCATTGTCAGCAGTGGTTCTTGTGTTTTAACTAGGTATAGTATAGCATAGCATAGCATAGCATAGCATAGCATAGCATAGCATAGCATAGCATAGCACAGTATAGTATAGCATAGCATAGCATAGCATAGCATAGCATAGCATAGCATAGCATAGCATAGCATAGCACAGTATAGTATAGTATAGTATAGTATAGTATAGTATAGTATAGTATAGTATAGTATAGTATAGTATAGTATAGTATAGTATAGTATAGTATAGTATAGTATAGCATAGCATAGCATAGCAGTGGTTTCTATGGGTATGTGTTTGGATTATACCAGACTCTTCAGGTGAAAACAATTACATTCATATTTGGTGAAAGTGAAAAGGAAGGATACAAATGTATAAGTAGTAAGGGTAAATGAGTGAGTTTGGGAGTTGATGGCAAATAAGGAATATGTAGTATCATATCCTGTAGAACTGGGACCATGGGGATTCCCTGTAGCAGAGCATTACCATGTCCTTCCAACAGAGGAAGACAGCTTGCTTTCAGGATTGTGTTTACAAGTAGCTGTAAGAGACAGTGCTAAAAATTCCTTTTTTTTTTTTTTATCCTGATGAATTGAACTGCATATTACATGGTATCTTGTATATAAAGGAAAATTTAAGAAATGGAAATTAAAAATCAACAATTTCGTGCACCATAGATCTTCTAAGGAAGTCTAAGTGGACTGCTGGTTTACCAGAGACACCTTTTCCATTGTAGACAAACCTGATTACTGCTTTTCTGTCTTATCTGTAAAACAGAGATGATATTTCTTCACGTTTTAGATACCTCCAAAGCTACAAATATTTCTAATTGGCTTTGTGATTCTGGATCACATAATCTTCTGGCACTTTTCTGTTACATACTAGGAATTACATGATTCATGATTTCCTAGACAGGCTTTATCAAAGACTATAAGATATTTAGGGCTAGGAAAAGGCAGCTTTCTGAAATGTGTGCTATATATTTAACAATTGTATCCCTTCTAAAGATTTCCTTGTGTTTTATCTTCAGGTTATTAACATCCTGCAGCAAGGCATCACTTCAGCCTAAAGGTCTGTGGAAGAAATAAACTCTACATGAAGACTGTATGTAATTAAGTCTTATATTCAGGACCCTGATGAGTGATACACAGAGAAAAGTAGAAGATGGTGAATTTCACAGAGAATGGGACTGAGAAGTGCAATATTAATCATGATATCCACGAGACATTATCCCCTGTGGTGTACATTTTTGTGTTTATATTAGGCTTGCCAGCTAACTGCCTGTCACTGTACTATGGGTATTTACAGATCAAAGCTAAAAATGAATTAGGTATCTACCTTTGCAATTTGACTATAGCAGACCTGCTATACATATTTTCTTTGCCTTTTTGGCTTCAGTATGCTTTACAGCATGACAACTGGACCTATGATGAGCTGCTGTGCAAAATCTGTGGCATCATCCTGTATGAGAATATCTACATCAGCGTGGGCTTCCTGTGCTGCATCTCCATCGACCGCTATCTGGCCGTGGTGCACCCCTTTCGCTTTCAGCGCTTCCGGACCATGAAGGCTGCTGCCATCGTGAGCATCATCATCTGGGCCAAAGAAATAATGACGTGCTGCTTTGTCTTCACGCACGGGGAGATCAGTATGGATGCTGAGAGCCACTTGGTGTGCTTTGAGCATTACCCCATCAAGAAATGGGAGCACAATGTCAATTACTACCGCTTCTCTGCTGGCTTCCTTTTCCCTTTCTTTCTGCTGGCCTTTTCCTACTGTGGGATTTTACGAGTTGTCCACAAGAGTCCCGGCACTCAAAAGAAGAAGAAAATCCAAATTAAAAGACTGGTTTCCAGCACTGTTTTCATATTTTTAGTCTGCTTTGGGCCATACCACATCCTACTTGTAGTTCGTAGCTTGTTGGAGAACAACTGCTCATTTGCTGAGAAAGTATTTAATGTTTACCATATTTCTCTCCTGTTAACTACTTTTAACTGTGTTGCTGACCCAGTATTGTACTGTTTTTCCAGTGAAAGCACTTACCAGAACTTTGTCAAGATGAGAGACTCTTGTCTAACATGTTTAGGCCGTCTGAGTACTGAGACAAAGGAATCCTATCCACTGAACACTACTGAAACCCCCAACAGAACACAGCATGAGCAACAACCAGGGTTATTACAAATACCGCTTGATGGTGCTGGAATGAAGGACTGCTTCACAGCTGATAGAGACAGCCTATAGCATTAATCAAAAAAGGACCTTAATCCTAAATCTGCAGCTATGGCCGTGTTGTGCATCTGTCTGAATTATTCATGTATTACAGCAGTGTGACCTCCCAAAGGCTTATGAGCAATGCTGTACAATGAAGCTGTTTCTGGAGGTGCTTGGACCCTGGCAATAGTGAGGAAAGCATATGCTAGGTCAGTTCAGTTATTATTATATATCTGTTGTTGTCGTGCTACCACTTAAAACCTGTGACTGCATTGACTGGAATAAGCCAATACTCATGTTGTGTAGCTCTGGTGAACTCATCTTTTAACTGCTGTTTTCCCCTGTTGCATCTAGAGAAAATAATTCTCTACAAGCTGTCATCATCTATTGAAAAGGTCAGAGACAGAAAAAATTAAATGTCCCCATATGTACTTTTAGAAAGAAAAAGAACCAACAAAACACTTCTGCAACATCTCTGTAACTCTCTGAAATAACTTCTCCTTCTGCCAGTTTCAAAGCCTGTAGAGACCATGCCAGAACCAGACTCCTAAAACAGTGATTCCAATAGTGCGAGACATTATGGGAGAACATGCACAAGGAACTCAGCACCTGCTGAGACCTTCAGGCTGTTATTTGACTGTTGAATCTCAGACTGTTAAACCTCATCATAAGGCTCCTAGAGACTTCCAGAACTATGAGACTCTGGGCTTCGATGGTGTGTCAAGTGTCAATAACTTGGTGTGTTGACTTGGAAGAGAACAGGAGGTTGGTAGTATGTGAGGCACTTTGATCCCATGTGCTTCTCTGAGTCACTGTTCATTTATTTATATCTAAATTCTACTACACCTTGCTACGGTTTGGATTGTATCCTTTGCAATTTGTGTATTTTGTGCAGCACAGACCATGCAGGCAATTACATTTGTCAGGGAAACTGTTGAATGAATTCTGTTTAAACTCTGTTCTTTCCCACAGATAATACAGTTTAGGGTTCCATCATGGTTCAGTAAATACAGTATCAGAAATATAATGTATGAATGATCTGTGTCCTGGTTTAGACAGCAACAAAATACAGGAGTAAGTGGAGAATAGTGACTTTTAAAGATGTGGGAGTTCTGCTCTGTAGTATTGTTTTTACCACCACCTCCTCTCTAGGTTTTCTAGGGTTTTTTTGTTACACTAATGAATTGTACATGATTCTTCTTAGTGATCTGCTCATCACACCTTTTTGTAGCTGTAGCTGTTACACCATGAATATTGCCTTGTCCTTTCAGTTCTCTGGTTTCAGATCTTCTTTGAAGCACCTCTCTCTCTGCACCCTGGAGCTGGAGCTGATCACTTCCAGCAGTATAATCAGTTTTGTTTCTTTGGTTTGCTTTTAAGTCAAAAGATTGTCTAGACAGATGGTCTGCTCCTGCTATCTGAAGTATGTCATTGTAACACAGCCTTGCTTGTCATCAGATTCCAAAAGGAATATATACTAACAGTTTTCTGGAAACCACCTTGAGAGTGCAATATTGGGTATAATTAGTGGAAGTGTTTAATAAAGCATGTTTTTATAATTTTCTTTTTATATTTTTTCACTCTATGTTTGAAATAACTATCTTTTAGCTTTGGCCCACAGTTTCTATTTGTGAGACTACAGATCTTCTCCTCCCTCCTCTAGCAGAAAGGATTCATGTCCCCAATCCCAAGAGGGGATTAGGTTTGCTTAGTTTAACATTTGGTTTGTTTAATTATTTTACATTTCTTTATACTTCGACCACTCAGCTGGATTAATTACCTTACATCTGCATTTTTTTCTCCTGACTATTAGCACTGTTTAGCTTTATTTTCTCCTAATCTTTCATCTCATCTGCTGTGTGTTCCAAGGGGGTCACAAGGCAGGGACTGGTGTAGTGCTGAGCCTGTACATTGTTAAGCACCAACTCCTTGGACCCCCATGACCTGTCAGACTGCAAGACACACACATGGTTTGTTCTAGGATCAAATATTTGTTGTCATGTTTATGTGTTGCTTCTTTACAGTTACCCATGTTGTTTAAATTAGACAACTGGAATGCAGAGCATGCTGTACTACATGGAATTGTCATCTGAGGGATTAAGGCTTATTTGAGCTGGTGCTTTGATGTGGTCAGCTTTGGTCAGCTGCTGCAGTTTAAAATCAGATGGAAACTTGGGTAACACAACCCAGCATTCTGCTACAGTTCTCAGCACTTAACCTGCTAACCCTCAACAGAAGGGAAGCATTTCTTCTTCTTTTTCCTCTTTTTTTTCTTGAAGCTTATATTTTATCAATTCTTTCTGTATTGTAACTGGCCTCAGGCCGCAGAACTGTAACTGATACAGCAGGAAGGTAACTCCCACTCAGAGTTTTCCTTCCATCTCAGTCAAAACTCACTCAAGGGTCCTGCTAAGTTTGCTAGAGACACACTACACCTGCTATTGCAGTAAATGCAGTGCTTGGGACTGCACACAAGAAGGGATTTTAAAAGCAAGCACTAGAGAAAAAGAGAAGTAAATTACTAAATTTTGTATTTCTTAATGAAATCCAACTGTTAAGACTTGTATTTTTGGGGAAACGAGCCAAACCTTACTAAATGAAATTTTTTTGACAAAAGTTAGTGCTTGGAAAGAATTATATACATTGCACCTGTTAGTTTAATATGTCAGTAGCACACAGAGAATAAAATCAGCTGCTTCTTTTAAAATGATGCCCATTTCATTCTGTGAGTTCTATGCAGCAGTGAACATACGCCATCCTACAGGGTTATTGGCTTTGGCAAAAAGTTCAAGCATTCATATGAAATATTTTACTTAATATTTATAGTATGGAAAGTTTGGGGACTTCTAAAGGAGACTTCTAATTGTGAAACTTCAAAGAGACTTTTCTAGAACATCCTTTCAGAAGGTTTGAGATAAAACAAATCTAAAAAAATGATCAATCTATAAAATAAACATTGAGATCTTCGGTGAATCTGAATGTCTAGCAGCAAGTCTGGTTTTAAGATTTCTTTCTATCATGTGTTCAACTATTTTATGTCTTTAAAGGCTGTATATCCTCAGGGACTTCAGGAGATTAATGTTCAAAATTTGCTGGTGTTGGTGGTATGAAATGATTTTTCTCATTCTGAAGAAGTTGTTTGTCTTGCACTGAAGAAGGAAAATAAAACTCACCTGCCAGGAAGGAAAAGAGATATAAAGTGCTGCTGGCTGCTGGAAGTCCAACTAAAGGCAACTTCCATTTTACGACGGGTAAAGCACCAGTGCTCTAGAGGTGCAGTGTCAAAGCTACCCTCCCCTCTCTGCTGTGAGGACTGACAGCCAGCAGAGTTTCAGTCCTGACACTCATCTGGAGTTAAGGTAAAATCACAGCTTTAAATGACAAAAGTTGGGCACAATGCACAACCATTTGTCATGTACTGCTTCAGTGTTAGAAATCCTATGGGATAGAATTTAATGTTATTTCACTTGGTCTTGTCACTGATGCCATGATGATTTTTGTCTTTTCTTTTATACCCCTGTTATACCTTTCTGCAACTTCTGTATTTTCGATGCTTTTTGCCTACATTCTTGGACTTGTTTGTTAAGCCAAGAGACTAAACATTTTAGAAGTTTCGTAGTTAGGGTGCCAGGGTGCCCAAACCCCAAGGTCCTCTCCAGAACACATTTTGTAAACTAAGATAGAACCATCCAGGGGAAGGTTCCTTGGGAGGGGGGGCTCATTTGAGCCTCTCATTGGGGAATATTTGATAGATATGCTAATTAGTAAGACCTGGAATGTAAGACCAGAGCTAGGAGAGAGGGACTTTGCGGTGGTGATGGTGGGGTGCACAGAGGTGTATTCGACCTGTTCGTGGTGCACCTAAGGATCCTTACAACAAATACCAAGGTAAAACCCTTTTTCCCCTTCTAACCGTGTTCGCCTCTTGATTTTTAAGACCAGGAAAGGCATCATCACGAGCCGAATTTCTATAACAGGAATTCATGTAGATGTTTATTTCCATAATGTTATTCGTTTCTAATCATACTTTTATTTCTAATAATTAATTTTAATCATTATTTATATATTCAATTAATTTCTTCTTAACAACGGGATACTCTGAAATGTCTACAACTTTATTACCCAGAAAGGGGCAAAACACATAAGTGGCAAACTACTGATACAATGGAGGTCAATGGCACAGCCTACCCTTTACACAGAAGGTCTGCAGTGCTGCCCTTATTTCATTAGCTCAGTTGAAATATTCTCCTTATCTCCTCACACTTCCACAAACTATCCCCCACCATAAGAAGACAGAGGGGCTACAGGAAGTGTGCAGTGGAGCTTTCACTACTGTAACACTGCAGTTTTGTTTTGAATCTCCCCTCTCTACTTTAGCTGTTTTCCTCACCACAAGTATTTTTAAATCCAAGTTGTTACGAGAGTTACTTCCTGTTGCAGTTATGAGGTCAGTAAAACAAGAACAGCGGTGCAATAGCTCATTGTATTTGCATGATTTCTTTGCAAAAGCCAGATCACCTCTTATTATAAATCATTTAATATTCATTCTCCATTATAAAATAACAGAAAAGAAAGGTAGACCAAGTCATAGTGATGATATCCTCTTCTTGTTTCACAGAGATGTTGTAAGGATAACAGTTAAAGGCTGTGTGTGGTCCAGACACCAGAGATGATAAGTCATCTTTTTCTGATCTTTTACACCTTGTGAGAGCCTCAAGAATAAGGAAATGACATGGGAGCAACTCTTAGTGCAGAAATCATGAGGGGCAGTCACTGCTGTGCTTCTTGCAGCAGCTTTTCAATCATAAGTGAATGGGTGTTGTAGAAGGGCAGCCCGTCCACTTCCATCTCTAGACTGGCAGTTTTGCCACTGCGGACCCCGAGCTGCACAAGTGTTTTCAGAAGCTTTTCTTCCTTAAAAAACAAAGAAACAGAGTATAATTAAAATTCTGAATCAGACAAGAGCAGCCATTAAGATCTTTATTTTAATTCTGGGAGAGACTGACCATATCCTCCATATTTATTTGGCCATCAACTTGCAAGTACTATCTTGTCCCAAAAAATATGTTTAGCATCTGGAGCTCAGGGAGCATCAGCCGGTTTATAATCTTGACTGCTATTTAATTACTGAATATTATTGTTCTCCACACTCCCTCAAACAGAACATTAGTGTCAATTCAGAAACATCTATAATTTTTTGCCTGGTTTCAAGTCCCTATATTGCGCAAATCAGAATCAGAGGAACCTCCACCCAAAGTATCTCAAAAATCCATCTGTGGTTTCCCCAGCAAGGCAGCTGGCTGCAGCTGCATTTTTAAAGAAAAAGAACAGAAGGGAAAGAGGATGCACCAGGAAAAAAAGTTACAGAGAGCACCTGGATGGGCTGCACACTCACTTTTCTGCAGCTTCTCTGATCTCTCCGTGCCTTTGACCCTCTCTTCCCTTTTTATTATTGTTTTTATGAGAATTTTAGTTGCTTAGGGAAGGAGTGGGGACAAAACTTCAGAAATTGTGCTTTCTTGGCATGCTCTGAAATAGCATACACTTTGTTTAGAACTACAGTTATTTTCTTGCTTAACTAATATAAGCAGATAACAAAGCATGTTCCAAGTTGAGCTGTAAAAGTACACAGAGGGAACAAAATCCTTTTTTGTGAGCTATGGGCCAGTTAGCATCGTGGGATGAAAAGATGGAATAAAATGAGCTCTGAAAAAACCACAGGGAACAGTGAAATTTGAAGATCTGGTTTCAAGTGGATGCATGTCTGGCATAAACTGCTCTGCTTTTCATTTGTTATGAAATGTACACAGTTAAACTCTCTATTTTTTAGCATTTACTATGGTGAGAATTTATCTCTTGAATTCTGTTAATAAAAATCCAAGAAAACAAAAAACCTAGCTTCCCCTACACCAACCCTATGACAAGTTATGTAAGACTTCATAACACTCACCTACCTATCTTTTCCTCCCTTTCTTTGCTAGGAATGCCCTTTCTGGTCTTTGTCTACTGTGCCATTTCCACTTACATGGAAATTGCTACTGGAACAGTCCTACCAGTGTCCTTGACAAAGAGTTCTCTAGGTTTTAACACTTCTTGTTTGACATTACCACACAATAAACTCTAGCAAAGTTCTTTATTTCCTGGACACAAATGAATAATGAAAAAAATAATGAAAAAAATTATAAAGTTAAAATATCTGTTCTTCTCTTATCAAATGTTAGGATTTTTTCCAGGAACACTTCTAAACCACAAAGAGTATAGTAGCTGTAGATCTGAATTTAGACACAATATGGTTGTATTTTACATCATATATGTACATGGCCAAAATATAATCATTTCTGAATGAAGCAAAGCATGACCTGCATGATCAATTCAGTTTAATTTTGTAACCTGCTTTCTGAATGCACTTTCTTATGATCTGTCTTTTATTTCCTGGTAAAACATCCTAGTTCTCAGCTGCAATAAAATTAAATGAGGCTCTGGTTTTCTACTAAAGGAAAAATATGCATAGTTACATGTTGTCAGCAGTAACACATCTATTTAAGGAAATAATCTGGATCCATTAGTAGCATAAAATTTGCTACTTTATAATTTATAAACTTATAAATACACATCAGTTTATATCATATGAATGATCATATATATGAATGCAAATACACAACTGATCTTTCAGCACTACAGAGGTTTCTCTTAGCACTGAGTGTATCTAAATGCATAAGGACAAAGGAGATCTCCCGTGTCACAGAAGAGATGCCCAAATTGGATACATAAAAGGTAATCTTGAATATGAATGGTTTCTGCTACATATTTACATATTAGAGCTCTCTGATCTGCTTATATGAGGTAAAAAAGTTTGCTTGCTTAATGCTACATAACTATGCCTGATAAACCATGGTCTGCCATCAAATGCCTACTGTTTCCATTTGTAATAAGCAAATACAATGTACAGCACACTTCCTTAGCTGTACAGTGCTGCAATTTGACCACAGTTCTCTCTTTAGTAAATAATTATGTTGGGAGTGAGGTAACCAGAAAAAATAATCGAAATAATAGAAAAATACCTTGTTAGTTTGTACTTTATTCAAGGGGAACAACTTCCTTATGAATGACAAAGGTAATTAAGCATACTAAAAATACATCACACCTTCATATATTTATAATATAGTTCATCTTCTCAGAGGTCATAACTTAAAAAAACCCAAAACCTATACAGTTAATATGCTGGCATTAATAAAGAGTTCAGTAAAAGAACAAATGATTGATATGTTAACCTGATTGTGAGATGCAATGAAATGCAGGGTTGACTGCAGGATGTTTAGCATTAGCTACATTTGGATATGTATGAATGAATTAATTTCATTACAGCCACTTTGGTATAAAAGTACTACAAACATATGAAAAACCAAGCCAACACCATTATCAAATTAGTGGGGAAGCAAAGGTAAAGGTAAGCAAAGATTGTTTAGGTCCAATTGTTTCTTTCTCCTGCAGTTCTCACCACGGAACAAATGCTTTGCAGCATCTCTCACTAAGATGAGTGCCAAGACTGATCCATGAGCACAGAACAATCTTAGTTTGCTGTTCAGTGGGAAGGGAGAGCTCCACAATTCTGGGGTTTGGCAGCACAACCCTGACACTGCTTGAACAAGAGCCTGCAGGGAAATAATATTGGTGTTTCAGGGGAAGTCTTCACTCAGTAATTATGACCTACAGCATTCATGGAAGTGCCATTTTTTGAAGAAAAATAAAGCACATTATAAGAAAGCCTTAAGGAGTGCTTAGGCACTCCTTCAAATATCCTCTTTTCAATTACAAACACAACTATAAACACTGAGATGGATCTGTGTGGTGTTGCTCTTTATCTCACTAGGGCAATAATTATACCATTAAACAAAGCTGAATTTTGCAGAAAGTAGCCATATAAACATAAATGGTCTGATTTTTTTATAATAATGGAGTATGTGAATACTAATGTATTCAATCTTCTGCACTATTCACTGTTGTGTGATTTATAATTAAAGATATCATATTTTCTTGTCAGACATTTAGTCATTTTCTCTCCTCCACAAAACTGTTTCCATTAATTTTATCTCAATAGATTTTTGTATTGCACTTTCAGTAGCCCATCATTGGCTCCCTAATATTCCCAGCTGTATAGCTTAGTAAAACAAAAACAAGAAGGTTTTCCTGTACACAGTATGACATTTAATTACAGTATCTCATTACCAGGAATTTTGATCATAGTAATTTTAGGATGCATTAATTTAAAGGTCAAAAACCAGTAGATGCCACTGGAAAAAACATTGAAAATTGAAAAGTAATTAATCTATTTTATGAAAAGACTGTGCTGAAAAGGGCCATATAAGCTTTGTTAAACTATATGGCTGTGCCAAGTGTTGGTATCAGTTTCAGTTTTACGACCTCTGGATAAAACTGGATAAAAAACTAAGATAGCAAGAATTTAAAAAAAAAACGGTGAGATCTACTCTAAAATACTTAAAAGGTGCTTTGTTGGAATTTTATGCAGAATGTGCTGTCGTGTCAGGAGAAAAGCTTCTTTGTTTTGGACAGTTTCTATGGTAGATGGATTGCATTTTGCTTAGCATTCTTGGAGGTCACAAATTTAACACTTTTGTCCAAATCGCTATAGATAAAGCTGAATTTTGAAGTTCCTAAGTTATTGCAAATATGTGGAACAAACCTTATTTAATCACTAAGTGTGTGTGTGTATATATATAGAGTTTTTAACCACTGCCAAGTTAAAAATAGAGGCACGTGCTTAGCAGGATGAGCACAGATCATAGTCATTTCTCACCCCTCTCAGTTATCTTACTTTTTCTCCGTCTGAAACCTTTGCATTCCCAGAATATCACACTGTACAGAGCTGCATTAGTCAAAACACATTTAAAAATAATGTACAAGTTTTTCTCCAACTTTAATTTAGAAACATTAAAACTAATTGTAGAAAGGTTCCAGCAAACTAGAAAAGGTGGAAAGATCAGAAGTATGGTACAAAGATCAGAAGTATGGAGTGGCTACTGCATAAGAACTGTGACTTTTGATTTTGGAAGCAGACATCTAAAGGACACTAGAACAGAGTGTTATAAAATCATGAATGATGCTAAGGAAGCAAACAGGGAATTTCAATCACTGTATCTCAATCCCGGGATTTTTTGTATTGCCCATAAAATTGCAGCACTGTCTTCTGCTTGAAGTTAGAAGACATGAATACATTCATATTGAAGGATTTTTATTTGCAATCTGTTTTGAATCCTTTGTGGAACGGTCTAAGTACAGTGTGGCTGCTCCTTCTCAAGGAATCCCCAGAAGTTCCTAAAGACCTTGTGTCTTAGGTTACAGTGTAAGATGTAACCAAAAGTACTATTCTATCACCGTCTGTTAAAACCAGGTGGGGCAGGGTTCCTTATCTCTTCCATGACACACCCTGATAACTCCCTCCAGGGGATATCTTCTGCTAATGGGGCATCCAGCCTCAGGGCATGACTCACAAAGTTACATCATCCTATTGGGAGATGCTCCGCCCAGGGGGAGGAACCAACATTCCTACCTGGATATAAGCTGAGGTTTGGAGCACCACAGGCAGCCCTTACCTACCAGATTCCCAGAGGACAAGAGCTATGTAACTGTGACCAGACCTTCAGAGGAAGACCAGACCTTCAGAGGAAGACCAGACCCTTCTACAGGATCACTGCTTCTACAGAACCTCATCTACCACTTCAGGAGGGCTGCAGCTACCCCTTAATCAGACTGCTACCACCACCCAGACCAACAAGGTGCCAGGTCATATCCTGACTCTATCAGGTAAGCCAGTATTTCTGTATTATTGCCTTGTTACACATACTAGTAAAGAACTGTTATTCCTATTTCTCATATCTTTGCCTGAAAGCCCCTTAATTTCAAAATTATAGTAATTCGGAGGGAAGGGGGTTCCATTTTCCATTCCAAGGGAGGCTCCTGCCTTCCTTAGCAGACACCTGGCTTTCAAACCAAGACACCTTGTGAAGGTAAGGTACTGAAGTGGACTAGGCAGGATTCAGCAGCTGGTGGCCACTTCCGTGTGTGTGTCACGAGCAAGTGCCCACCCCTGGCGCACAGGAATTACCTTGGTGACGGACGGGAGCGCGGGCAGCCAGCGCCTCTGGCTCGGTGCGCGTGGAAAGCCGACGGCTCTGCGCAGGTAGCGGTCGTGGCTCTCACAGGAGCGCAGCACAGACAGGGCACAGGCGATGGCGTAGCCACCCCAGTTAGAGACCCCTGCAGAGAGTGACACTGAAACCAGACTGCAAAAACTGGCTGCTTAGTGCCCAGAGTGTGTCAGAGACACCTGGGTTAGGAACAGAGAAATCTGAGCCCAAGAACAACATGGACCATCCAGTTCACAAGTTGGTCCTTGCTGAACACCTCTCTCTCACTGTGGATTTTAACTCATGCTGGTGTATAAGAGACTTTTAACTGTAACATTCAACTTTAGTTGAATATTAAGAACATATATTTGTCCTTGAGCGATTATTGAAAGAACTTATCTTTTTGTAAAGGTGCAATATGACTAATTTTTGCCTGATACGAGCACATTTACGGAAGTTTATCAATTATACTGAAAATTTGTATGTGCACGGACATTTTGATTTCCACACAGATCACTTCTGCAGTCTTCCTTATTGATTTTTGTTATTGAGTAACCTGGTCTAGTGCAAGGTTTCCTGCCCATGGCAGGGGGAGTAGGAACTGGATGGTGTTCAAGGCTCATTCAAACCCAAGCCATTTTTGGATGGATTCTATGGTTCTATGATTTTATATAATATGTGATTTTTCAAGAACACTCAGGATTTGCCCTATTTCCAATTAAATACACTTTGTTCATGGAGCAGTCTCAATTTTCAGTCAGTTGTTCTGAAGCAACAGGTGCTTAACTCTTCAGAAAATGAACATAATATTGCGATAGATTAGTTTGCCAGGAATGACTTGGAAAGGAACAATACAAATTACTTGGAAAGACAAATGTTTCCTTGTCAGTTCTATTCTCAAACATCAGCTACTCTCCCACCCCACCAAAAATCCCTTACCAGCTACAACAGTAAAATCAGCTTCAACATCACAAGCTATAACATCTCCATTTTTTATGTGCTTCTTTACAGCATCTTTTACTTTGCCCATTCCTAATTCATTTCCTCCATCTCCAACACCTTTATAAAAGAGAAAAAGACAAAATTAGTATGAACACAGCATATTACTGACAATCCCTCTAGAAGGCATCCACTGCCTTCCCCACAGTTGCTGTGATAGTTCATAGCTCCATATGAGATGGTTTATCCTTTTTCATCCACAGTGCCTAAAACCAGAAGACTGTGAATGAAACAGATGAAAGCATCCTCTATTACATCCTCCATTACAAAAGAGATCAAAACTATCAAGTGGTTGTGAACTGCAGACAGAATCAAGACAATAAACTTAGCTTATGGAAGGTCTTACATGAGTGTTCTGTGTACTGCATTATCACAAGTATATCAGCACAGGGAGAGGAGATAGAAAATTAAACCAAAATAAACCTGAGAAATTAGCTGACAATTCTATAATACAGCAAACTTAGAAAACTTCGGCTTGTTACAAGTTTTAATTTAAAAAAAAGCAGAATAGAAAAAACTATTGTAGAAAGTCAAGCAAAAATATACATAATGATCTGGGCAGGAGCAGGCCTGACTGCACTGCCCATCTGATACAGACCACTAACGTGCCACAGTACACAAAGAGCCCAGCCCTGTGTACTATTACTGTTTTAATTTTCCATAGTCATTTACCAAAACAACATTTATTTTTTTAAGTGTTCTTATATACTGCATGTGGGGCCTTGATTTTTGTTGCACAAATAGAAATACTGTGTATTTGTCTTAGTGATTTTAGTGAAATTAGTGGGATCTATGTAATTCAGAAAAATTCTGGGCAACCCTATATTTAGGAAATAAAGTTATCAGATGTCATTTAGAAACCTGGAGATGAGGGTAACATATAAACTAGCAGTTTACATAAAAGCTGGATAGTACCTCTAGCCTCTTATCCATATATTAAAAATGTACTAAAAAATTCCATCTATTTGGTTGGAAACTAAAATTTCACTTTCATCTGTTAGTCTGAATGGCATCATCTTCAGTTTGAAGATTTTACAGAAAAATCCTAGACAATGTCTGTGAAACAGAACAGTGAAGAGCTCCAAGTCCTCACTGCAATGTATCAGATTTGAATTTGAAATGTGACTGTGCTCTAATGCAGAGCATGTGTTACAGGAGAGAAATTACAGTATTTATAATTTACACTTCAAGCCCTGAAAACTGGTAAGTTTAACACTTTTAGTAACTGCATAAATATCTCATGTGTCTGTAGCAAATTTCTTCTTTAAGGGAAATGGAAAGTTACTTCTCAGCAGCAATTTTTTATTTGATTCCTTAAGTCTATCCAGTCAAGTGGGGCATAACTGAGTGACACATAGCTTACATAAAAGGATTTGCTGTGCAACAGCTACTCTTTTGTATCTTTAATAATCTGCTCACATTTATTTCACCATTGGGAGTTAATGGTGCTTTCAAAAATCTGTTCATTGGTAGTACTTTTCAAACAGGTATTGATTTGATCTTGGTGCTTCTATCCTCATATATAAATATGGAAGTTCTACTGCTTTGTAAGAATTGCACACAATGTTCTGATTTTTCTTAAACTAAAAATTAAAATTTTTGCTCTTAGTAGTCTTTAAAAAGGCTAAGATGAATTTTTGTTCCATGAAGATAACCAACAGTTTCTTTAACTGAAAGATATCCATTGCTCAGGGCTTTTTCTATCAGTCCTGCTTTGCTTTTCTTGTCTTTGTGGGAGTCCTGTCACCAGGATGGCTGCACAATTAGGAGATCTACTGCTGTGGATGTATCCCATTTTATGACACTGGGAGGAAAAGAACACCCCACTGAAAAGTCTCCTGTCCCATCTGTTTTCTTCTTCCTGCACACATTGCAAGAGAACTGTTTTGCTGTAGATCTCCAGAGTGAAATTCACCTGTGCCATCCACACATAAGCCAGTCAGTTACACTGCTTTTAATGTCAGCAGAAAGAAACACTCCCTTCACACATTCAGTTCATCTCACCCCAAGGCAGACATCTCAAATATAGATGCCTGAAAATAGGCAAGATAAATCCTCTTCTGGAGGCCCAATTGCTTTCCAGGCAAAGGAAAAATAGTTCTGCTGGATCTTCCATGCAAGTTCCCACTGACTATATTGTTTTCTGAAACTACATTCATGAAATATGCAGGAGACGTCAGTCTTCTGTGCTAAAAATCTTTATGAAAGGGAAATGTGTGACCCCATTTTTTCATGCAGTACTTTGGAAAGCTTTTAATTAGCTCCTATATAAATAGCATATAGCTATGTCAATTGTATGACAGCTGAAAAAAATAACACGTGGTTCCAGTAACATCTCTTTATCTTTCATTTCAGTCGTATGTGGAAAATGAATTCCTTCCAAACTCAGCCTTTCATGTTTTCTTACTCTGTGAATTCCTCAAGGCTGCTCCTTACTCCCTGAGTTTATAGGATGTCAGTACCTATACAATTGTAGGCATTGCTTATGCTTTGTCTGTGGTCAAACTACCAGATCAGATTTTTTTTTAAAACAGATCTTGTTTTAGATGGAACTTGACAGCAATTAATCAGCATGTAACAAATGGTGTAACATTTCCCCTCTCCACCTACTGGCACAGGGCTTCTTGCCACAGAGCACACTATATAAAGAACTTCTGTAGGCTGAAAACTTGACCTTTCTAGTATTCTATCCTGTAAGGTTATTTGAGTACTCCACCCTAATGCTGTACAATATTTGCATTTATTTTGGAACCAGTCATATGCCTCCAAATTCCTACTGACCATAAAGAAAGTTGAAGATAGCTCCACCAGAAAAACATTTATCCTCATCAGTAGCAATACATTGCTATCAGTAATGGGAGACAAGACACAAAGGCCACAGCCCAGTGGCTAAGTTAAACTCAGCTTTGCAGAAACGCATTGAAAAACCCAACAGCCAACCCAAGAAATTGCTACCCAATTACAAAAAACAGACACAAAAAATTAGTGTGATAAGCAAAACAAGAAATGTTAACTAGGTAATGGACAGTGTAAGAAACAATTACATCTTTTTCCCATAGATACTCAATTAGTTCTCCAGAGCAGAATATCCACATACACAAATGCCATGGGAGATGAGAGCAGATCCCTTCATTTTCCTTTGAAGCCTCCAACTTGTTAAACCATTTTCTATGCAGATGTCTCTTTAGAGAAAGTTCACAGCACTGAGACATAGTGAATCTGAATAACTGCTTTTCTTCTTTTTCACAAGCCTGTGGTATTTTTTATTAATTGCATTTCATAGTATATTTGAATAGTTGGAGAATGTTTGAAACAAACTACATTTTGCTGAATAGATTCAAATTCTCAGCTGGCAGAACATTCCAAACTCCAGCAAATGAATAATATACTTTGAGCTGCTGTGGGAGATATTTGAAGAGATTAGGGTATTTTTACTAAAGGAATCAGGTTGTGATGTTATGTAAGTAGCTGGAGAGATCAAGTTCTTGTATCAACAACCTAAAATCAGGGGCAAGAGTTGAAACTAACAGCAGCAGATAAAGCTCTGAGGCATTTTGCCAGACATCTTTACAAAACAGAGCTTTTCCTATACTTATTCAATCTTTGTCCTCTGTTGAGATTGCCAAGACAGTGCCATCTAGAGTGCTTCCTTTTGAATGTTGGCAGGTATTTCTTATGAATAGGAAAAAACCTGAATTAAATTTAAATGCAAAGTATTGCAAAGTTTACAATAATAAAAAAATCAGTGAAGTCCTCTGCTACACAGTTTTAAAACTATACCAATACAATGAAATCAGACTATGAATTATCTCTGCAGAAGATCTCTAAATTCTGTGGAAACATTTGAAAAACAACAAAACTGAGAAGCCAAAGTTCCCATACTTTTGGTAACACTTAGAAGTGAGTACATAGCAGTATAAGAAGAAAAAAAGCTAAATTAGCAGACATGTTCTGATGTGGCAGTCTGGCATGGGTACTTATTTCCAATTTAATTTTAATATTTATAGAGATTATATATCTCCAAAACTTTCATTTGGGCCACACATGGTAACAGGAAGCATTTGATTGTACAAGGATGTTGTACAACGGTCTACAGCATATTTTTTCAAAACCAGATACAAATCAGTTTTCAAGAAAAAAAAGGTTTATTGCCTAAAGAGAGGAGCAGCATGTTGACAAAAGCATTCTCATTAGAGGTACTAGCAAAGGGCAATGTTGTTTTGGTGGGAAGGACAAGGCATTCCTTTAAGGATTCTTACTGTACGCACATATTTTGTTAGAGAAGGCACTATTATAATAGATGCAAGTAAATAATTCCTGCTTAAAGGAATGTACTGCTAAAGACAATATAAACAAAGATTCTATCCAGACTGTTGTTTTAACTGAGGTGTAACAATCATAAACCAAATCCTTTAATAAGTAATGTTACCATCCAATAACCATCTACTTTCTCTGCTGCCTTTAACACATAAAATACAGAATGGATTCACTATTAAAAACTCCCCTTAGAGTGTATGTAGATACACTTATGTACAGGTAATACACCTGGGCTTGCTTTTTTGTCCTTAAATAACTTTGAAATCAATTCTTTGGTTTTTTTTTTGGCTGTGAGAATCCTTTAATAGCACCTTGCAGTTTTTCTCCAGGAATGGTCTCTTCAAATTCAACCACAACAAATGGCTGTAGCCTGAAAGCAGCTACTCAGCACCTGCCTCCTGCTCCCCTTCACTACCACTAGGAGGTCCTGTTCTGTGCTTCTCTGGCTTCTGAGACTATCACACAAACTCACCTGTTGTTGTGACTCCTGGAATGGTTTGTGCTGTTAAAAATAGTTCATCTATGGGATCCACAAGATGTTTAATGTTAACTTTCCTGGCATTGTAATAATTGCCATCAGCAGCCATCCCAGCACGCTCTATTGCTATCAGGTGATCAAATCTGGTTAGAGGTGAATAAAAAAACAGAGGGGAAAAGTCAAAGCTGTGATTTTCACATGAAAAATTCTTCTGTTGTCTGCTTGTGCTTGGTTCTACTTTTTGACCATTTGGGATTCAAGGTAAAACTTGGATACTGTTTTGTTATTTCTGAATGTAGTTCTCTATGGGTTTTTTTTCAAAGGTTAGTTCAGGGGTTTTTTTAATAGTTTTAGTGCAGGTCCACCAAACCACATTTGCTATCAAGAAATGGAGAAGTTCTTGCAATCCTCCTAGCCAGCAAACCTTTGGGTCAGCCATCTGGCCTGGCCCTGTTTCACATTAAAGCAGATGGTACCTTGTAAAATATTAGTCTCTGCAAGTGTATTCAAAGAAAACAAAAAAGTGGAAAATTAATGATCATCTAAATCCTTGTTAGTGCAAATATATTTTCTGCTTAAAGTACATCACTTGACAAATATTCATCTGTTTCTAGTTAGGCAATGTTTGGGTTTGGGTCTTTAGATTTGGGGGATTTATTTTTGAAGTGTATGGCTATTTTGTTGGTTATGAAAGTAGACAGATGTGCTGCAGCTCTCCTACATTTTAAGTAGAACTTTAATACTCAGTTCTGCCACTGTATGTTAGAATTAAATTATTTTGCTTCTGTTTCTCCAATTTTACTGTCAAGAGATTACTAATTCTGCTGAATTACTTAATGTTCTTGTGGGTGGGTATCTGCAGTGATTCCAGAGACCTTCAGCAGGTTAGTTGTCTACCTAAAAAAATACTTCAGCTTTTTGGGACTAAGGGACCAATTTAAATAGAATCTGCCTGTACTTTTATTAAGCATAGCTATAAAAGACATTTTTAAAACAATACATCAAAAATGAAGACAGTATCATGCATGCTATTACAGTACACACTAACTTGTGGAAAGAAATGGGAATTGAATAAGCTAATGAAGCAAATACTAGGGTGAAAGACCTTTTTATTAAAGAATGCAAACTGAAGGCAACTGCATTAAAATACTTTACAAGGAAAGATGAATAAAAATGAGCAATGTATGCCTACTTCAAGGAAATTTAAGTTGCCTGCTAAGTAATGAAATGAGCAAACAGCTACTTAGCAAGTTCTCCAGTGCATTAACCCTAATCACACCATTACAAACACACAACACTTTATTAAGTCAGGTCAGATTCCCCAGCTGTCATACTAGAGCTAAAGCTCTAGAAAATGAACACACTCCCCAGCTCTTTTCTTAGCTCTTTCACTGACTTTGATACAATACTTTTTGATCTTCTTGCTGATTTAAAAATTGGTAAAATAATATATAGTGTGTGTACACATATTTACAGAATAACAGCTGAAAACTTTTAGAAATTTTTTGAAGGAAAAGAACTATTGATATATGAAGAATTGTTTCTTTTTTGTACCCCAGAAGTGCATAATTGCATAATGTGGAATTCTGTACTCTGTGTATGCTCCAATAACAGTGTTGGGCTTCAGAGTTCATTCTGTTCATTCCAAGTCTTAAGGATTTACTTGTAGCCATTGTGCCTTCTCAGACCATGGTCCTTATTTTTATTATAATTTTGCACAGTAGAGGTGTGACCCTTTCTCAAAAATGGAATACACATACCTAGGTCTCCCAGGATTCCCATTCTCACACAAAAACTTTAAAGCTGAATCAGCACTTTCCCTTTGATAACTCAGTAGAGGGATGGATTTCTTCAGGATTCCTACAGGAAAGCAAAATGAAATTCAGATGCTAAATACTATTCATTTTGTTTGATGTACATTTGAGTGACTTAAAAAAAAAAAGAAAGCAAAATTTCTAGAACAGTAAGAATTCAAATCAAGAACTTTACACAGTTCTTGATGAGCTCCCTATAGCCTTATTTTAATTTAAACTTGTTTAGATGTAAATGCTATTAAATGGGACCTTGAGGTTGAAAACACATCTACAAGAACAAGAACAGACATCCAGAATTTATCCCAAGCAACTCATCCAGAATCAGTACCCAGATATGTACACACTAACTTGATGCCAGCTAGGTTTAACAAAATGTCATTGTAGCAATGCTGAGCAGGGCTTAGAGGATGAATTCTGATTCATTCTCTGGGAAAAAAAAGTCCTGTACTAAGTGACAGATCAAAACTGAAGCAAACCTTGGCTCAAATTAGCAAGATAAAAACTGAAAAAACCCATGTCTCTTACCTAGTTGAACAGCTTCTTCCATAATCTTTTTATTCAGATCCATGGCTCGCTGATCTGTAACCATGGCAACCTGTTTCTCCAAGGCCTGCAGCATAGCTGCGATGGCGAGGGCTCCCGGGGGGCCGTCGTTCTCCTCGGGCGGCTCGTGGGTGAAGTGGGTGGGAAATCCCGTGGTTATCAGCACGGAGCCGGCGTGGGACAGGGCCAGGCAGGCCCCCAGCAGCTCCCCCCGGCGCTGCAGGTGCGCTATGCCCCGCTCTCCTAGACAAGGGGTTTGAAAGACAGCGGTTCACTTCTATGCATCATCCTCCTGTCGAAGTTTCCCTCTGGGTGAAAAGTACATACTTTAGTGACATAAAATGGGTTTAAAAAAAAAAAAGAGAGAAAAACCTCTGGTCAAGGCAGGAATTGGGGTAATTTCCTCAGGAAACCTAAGAAGATGTAGGATATGAGTAACGAAGATAATGGGCTGTTCTGCCAGGTTAAGAATGCCCAGTTTTGAAAATTATTATAACTAGCATTTCTAGGTATGAGTGTAAATAGCTTTTTCTGAGAGCTTATTGCATATGGTTTCCTTTCCTTTGGCCCCCTGCTTTCCTTTGACAGTCCTGCTAGACCAGGTTTAGCTACTGAAGCTAGGCTGCAACTCAAGCATCCCAGACCTTACCAAAGTTGTAATGCAGACTTCAGATATGCAAGCTGCTCCTTTGTCTCTATTTAACTCCATCCACCTCGGGAAGAGCTAATTCCCAAATAAACTTCACTTAATGAAATGATTAACCTCAGAAGTGAGGTTTCAGAGACATTGTAAGTTACCTGGGGACTTTATAAACTCAATTAATACAGTGGTATCCAGGTGACTACTAGAAGTTCTTGTAACACTTCATGTAGTAGAGAACCATATTATCAGACCTTGAGAAATAGGTGAATATTAACCGAAGTCTCTTCTCATGGGTCAGTCCCTAAATAGGCAACACTGTTTTCTGTGTATGGCTTTCATTGTTCAAACACTTCCTGTGGCGGTGTCTAAGTCCACTTTACCCCCTCCCCCAGTTACCCTAAAAGTGATCCCTCCCTACAACACTGCTAGAAAATTCCCCCTTTGTTTAGATGATGCTCGTCACTGGCCCTCTCCCCCCTCCCATCCCTTTTCCCATTGGCCCCAGTTATGTCACTCAGCCTTGCCTCTGCCCCCAAGCCCTCAGACTATTGGTTTTGGATGCTCTGCCCGCCTTTGGGCGTTTTCGGGATAAAACAGGCGCGCATTTTCAGTTCGAGGTCCTTGCCTCTGTTTTCCTTTGGGTGTGTTGCCATCAAACGCCTCGGAATTACACGCAGAGAGCCCCTCTCGGCTCTTCGTCTCCGGTTCGTGCTTGGGCTGTGTGTGTGAGGGGCTGTTCACGACTGCCTGCGAGGGTGAGAGCTTTGCACCCGTAGGTGCTGTGGGAGTGCTGCCGAAGCCTGTCCGCGAGGGACCCTCTAGGAATAAGCGCGGCATCGACCCACCGAAGCTCTCTTACAATAACTTCCTATCCCATGTCCCTTCCCTGTCACTTGGAAAAAAGTTCACAGCTCAGTTCTTTCAATTTGCTAGCACTCAAGAAAACCATGAATACCAGCATGATGGGCTCATAGAGGTAAGTCTTCACTGTTGTTTTCCAGTCTCCTCACGTCTTCATCCTTTTCGCTCCCCTCACCCCCACATTTTCCTCTTTTTGTCCTCAGTTTCCCCTTTGGCATTTATCCCTCTGTTCCTCCTAAATAACACACAAGCAATACACAGATAATGGACGGAGAAAAATGTTCAGAACAAAACCTAGCATTAAGCAGAATGTCTCTGAGAAGTGGGGTATACTGACTGAGACAAAGTACTGTACTCTTCTTTAGCAATAAAATGAGCTAATTCTTAAGTTAGGTCCTGTATTTCTGCAGAGCATGGCATTGTGCCAAGCCAACTCCAGAGAGTGGGAAAGGAGAGGCCTTGTGAGTAAAAATAAACAGACCCAAATGTATGCACACAGCCCAAACCCGGAGCTTGGGAGTGCTGGGCGTAAGCTGTTTTCCACTACTGCCTACAGAGGATTTCAGAAAATTTATGGCACACTGAGCTCAGACTTTACAGTAGCCAGAGGGGACTAACTCAGTGTGTATTTTAGGAATGGTTGCACTACTCAGTTTGCCTTTGCTTCCCTCTCTTCCTTGTACACACAGGCAGCCCTACCTACACAACCAGCCACTACCTTCTGTGGTGACCTGGTCACTTTGGTCCATCATACCAGTGATGTATGGCATAGATATGTCAGCAGAAATTAAGATAATTCTACCCATCAGAGAGCGGTGTTTGAAAAACACATGCAACTACTAGAATTTTCTGTTAGGAGCACAGTAGCCATGAATATATGTAAAGAAATGTGCTATTTACTCTACAGTGAACACCCTTGTAGCTGTTACCAGCAAGCTGAGGTGCCCTGTACTTTATATACCAATTTCAGTTTTACTCTGTAACAGTTCTTATTCTCTGGGGACACTCCAGTCTGCTGTAAACATCACTGCTCCTGTGATGTTTGAGAGCATATAGTCATCAAGATCAGATATTCCATTACCCACTATGAATGGTTTTGGCCAGACTCTGATATTAACTACACTAACAGAAAGTGTAAGACCTAGTTATATAAACTCACTGCATTCCACAAAGAATTCATAAAATCACCTTTAGATCCTTACTGTGTTCTTGAATTTTAAATACGTAAAAAGGCAGGTTAGGTGGTATCTACCCCATAACAAATGCATTAAAGGGAGAAAGTTTTTGTTTATACCTGGATCTATTTCAATTAGGGTCTCTAAAGCATTTATCTTCTGCGCTGCTTCTGCTGACACAATACTGAAATGAAGAGGATCTTGAGAGATGCAGTGGACCTGTGGGACTCCTCCTAAGGATCTGACATTGTCATTCTTCAGGTCAGTAATGAACATGCAGCCAGGAGAATGAGTAAAAGCTAATGGAGCTCCTAAAATGAATGAAAAAACTTCAGTTAAATGTTATTATTGCAAAATAATGAATTATCAGGATGATAAAATTTCAAAAAGCTACTTCATATAACAACAGAGTCCCTGTCTGATGACACTTATAAAAACAGGCGATATTTTAAGTTACACTGCAGTAATTAATACACTTTGAGAAAGAAATATATGCCTGTACATCTGAAAATATTTTCACTTTTAAAAAACTCATGTGGATAGTTGAGTTTTCTCCACAATATCCTTCCTCTTTGGTCTAAACTTAAGGCAGCTGAAGAACAGAACTCTGGTGCCCTCCCAAAAGGTCTGTCATGATGGTGTTTATCTTCCCAAGGCACCATTACATGTGACGGGGCCCTGCTGCCCTGGAGATGGATGAACACCTGCCTGCCCACGGAAAGCAGTGAATTAATTCCCTGTTTTGCTCTGTTTGCATGCATGGTTTTGCTTTCCCTATGAAACTGTCTTTATCTCAACCCATGAGGTTTCCAGCTTTTACTCTTCCAATTTTCTGCCCAATCCTGCTGGCTGGGGCTAAACCACAACCACTGTAAACTGGCAAAGAGTAATGACAAAAGGGGACCAGGAAGCCTTAGCAAAGGAAATACGAGTAGCCTCTAAAACCCTGGAGAAAAATAAGCTTCTTTATACCTGACAGCATAGTAGCTCCCTAAGCTGAAAATATTTCCTGTCTTTATACTGATTCCAGAAGTCTGGATCTAGGTAATACTTGTTTTGGCAAAACTGGTACACTGTCAGGTAAATCACAACTGGTATACTTAAACAAGCAAATCTTCACTCGGTTGGGAGGGTGAAAATGGAGAAGATATTTCTTTACTAAGTACATATGTGCTTGGTTTGAGCTATATCTGTTGGGACTCTATGGCTAGCAATTTAAAGCACCTGGGGAACATGGTTGTTGAGGTTTACTAGACCTCATCGAACCCTGTGAGCAGACAATTTTTTGTGACAAGCTAGCAGATTAATCTAAAGTATGGATACTGATGGTAGGGCAGGTTTTTAACTCCCTAGCTGAGAAAGTAGCACAGCAAAATAAAAACTGAAAAATTTCCTGGAATGCACTAATGACAACTGGTTTTAATATAGAAAATGGAGAAATAAAAGTGAAAGTCACTTCCAGGCGAGGGCAGGATAGACAGTCACTTTGGGCAACAGATTGGAGAGACATTGGCAATTTTTTCTCTCTTTTCCCTACAACAAGGATGCATGAGGAAGATAAGTAGGTTTGCTGAAGAATACAAGAAAGAGCAGGATTTTCAGCACAAATTTGGGACTGGAGAAAAGAGATTGTATGTAAGAAAGAAAAAGAAGTCTCTTCTCTTAAAGCTGAACATATTTAGAGCAGGTGTTGAGAGAAGTTCAGATAAACATCTGTAAGCAACCACAAAGATCCTGTAAGGAGAGAAGGGCAAAGCAGATGGCCTCCCAAGGCTCTCACAAATATACTGCCTATGATTATTAAGCTTATTTTTCAGTCAGAATGAAAATACAGTATTTCATTCCACTCTAGTGACTTAGAGAAATATATAATACTGTTACTATGGTTTTGCTGCATTTTCTTGCCCTTTGTGCTCATGCCTCCATAAATGACTGCACACAGTGCAGAAAAACTGTGCAGAGGAGAAAGTTTCATTTATGTAAAGTGTGTCACATTTACTTAATTTTGGAAAAAACTAAAAGCTCAACATTCTCCATGAGATACTTAAGAATTCTTTTCCATGTCAATCAATTTGCTAGCTCTTGACAACATTTTGGAATGATTTCTGGGTTCTCTTTCTCTCTTTCTTTTTTTCCTTTTTTTTTTTTTCCCTTTACTATTGCTTTACTTCAATGTAGTACAAAATAATATTTCAAAAGAAAGAAGCTTAAAAATGAATGCCTTTAGACTTCTTGTTTTTTACAATGCTTAAAAAGATGTTTTGATATTGCCAGAGCTGTAGATTTAGACCTTTAAAATACACAAAAGTGGTGAAATTTCAGTAGGAATTTTCTTTAAAGTAGAGCTGTATTTCACAACAAAAACTGTCCTGCCAAAGGCTTTTTTGTTGTTTGGTTGGGGTGTTTTTTATCTTACCCTAAAATCAAGCCTGCTAATCAGCCAACTCACCCAGTCTGCTTTTAAAAAAGTAAAATAAAAGAGAGAGAGAGAGAAGAGAGATTGAAAGATAATTTAAAAAGAGTCTCCAAGCAGCACATACTGCAGTTGATAATTGCTTCTACTCCTGTTACTCCACAGGCCCAAAACACTGGAATATCACCGGGGTGAAGGTCAACTGGATCTCCATAGTCTGGTTTAGAAAGATCTTGTATTCCCAGCAGACCTGGAATTGATCAAAAATTAAATCATGAGTGATTCTGATTAAAAAGTAATACTGCAAATCTGGGTGATAGACCCCAAACATCATTCAATGACACTGACTTAAGAGTGCAAGAGTGTCAAGTCCCCCTAAAGTGGGACATTTAGTTTGCCTTTGAGAGCATATTCTCAGAGCCTGAGCTGACATGATTTCCCTTTTTGTACTTGATAACACCAATAAAAATGTATTTACCTTATTTCTGCAGCAAAATACAAGCTAGACATCTGCACTGAGTTTCCAAGATAATATAAATCCTCTGGATCAACAGAATAATTATATTTGTAGCATTGGCAAACAAGAATGAATGATTGCAATGCAAAATGAGTTCTTTCTAGAACACATTTTCTACTGCTTTAACTTCCTACATTCTTTAACTAGAGAAATGATCAATATCTCTTTTCCTCTCTGCCTTAGATAAATACATCTCACTCTTAGCTGCCTTTTACTAAATTGTCTTTAGCTTTATTCTAACACCTACTTGTAACAATCTGGGTCATTCTAAGCACTTGCTATCTTCCCTTGGTTTTAAATTCTTCAGATGTTTTAATATACCACTATCTTTTCTGGAATTAATTTATATAATCTGTATATATAATAATTTACTCTTTAGTAATGACTTATTACTAGTTACTCAGACTTAAGTACTCAGATATGTTACTCAAATACGTTACTGGAGTGTTGTGTTAACCAAAGACACCTCCTTCAATGTGATCTTTCCATGTATGCAGCCCATGACTACCAAACTTCTGACAGCAGGGGGGAATTATTCCAGTCTATCTTCATATTACAGATGTTTGTTTTGTTTTGTTGTTTTCCACACAGCCTCCTGTCTTATTTTTTTTCCAGTTTTGTTCAAACTAGATTTTAAAAAAAAATCTTGTCATATTTCTATTCATTCTGTCTTAAATGTTGTGCTCATTGTATGCCATCTCAGTATTTTTAAAATAATGCAGTATTTATTTTCACATTCAACCACTAAGACACAAAACGCATCCACACACACTTTCTCCCCATGCTGTCAGTCATTGCTACCCTGTCACTGGAGTCTCTGACAGCAACAAAGTAATCACATATAAATGAAACTGCATACATTTCAGAAAAATGTGATTACACTTTTTTACCAAAACCACCCCTGACATAACTTACCTACATCCAACAACTATCTTTTATCTGAGAAATCTGTGTGTTCAGCTTACTCAAAACCTTGGTTTTTGGGGTTTTTTTTCTTCTTTCTTTTTCCTTTTATATTCAGGTTTGTGACCATTAGAAAGGATTAAAACATAACAGATTTAGTGGTACAGGTATTTCAGTCCTACCGCTTCCCATGCTTTCCCCCTTCACTTTTATACATAGTCAGGTGTATGAAGAGTGAAAAATGAAAAACACTGACCAGGGTCACCTATGTGAATTGGTGCTCCATGGGCTTCTTTTAATTCAGATGTTGCAAGCACAGCTGCTTCCAACTTGCTTTCAGGAATAGGTCTCATTGTGACTACTAAGTTGCAGTGAAACATAGAAACGCTGTAGCAGGGCACAGATGTCTGGCAGTTAAAAGAATCCAGCGTTAGCAGGAATACTGAATAATATTTCTAAAATATTAGAAAAAATGAATCTAAATCTTTGTGCTGTACTTGAGTGTAGAAAGCCTGCATTCTAACATTCATTTTGAATTCTTTTGAAAAAAATTCCTAGGATCCTGAACTTTTTTCCTTTAAGATTCCATCATTTAGCTTCATCATATAGATCACTAAAATTTTCAACATCATGCATTTCTTGTTTCTGTGCACACAGCAAGGTGAGCTCAGTATATGTTGAATATTATCAGAAAACAATGATATGTTCCCTCTGCAGAAAGTGAAAAAGCTAATACAAGAATATTGCACAGCTGCAAATCTTCTTGGACTGAATCTACCCTCTGTACTTGAACACAGTGCCCTGTAACATGCCTGGGTCAGCCACTGCTGATGGCAGTACCCACTTGTACAGAAGCAGCATGCCAGTTCCATACATACAAAACCTTTCATGACTCTACAAAGGCTCTGGAATTCATAATCCTCACCAACTGGGAGGCTGAAGCACCTTTTCTATTTAGACATTTCTATTTAGCAGGTCAGCTTTTTAGAAAAAAATGTCTTATATCTGAGTTACAGTTGAACATAGACAAGACATGCAGAGAGCTAGAGCTGTCTAGAAAATGTTCATTTAAAGCCTTTATAATGATAATAACAGTCACACCTGTCACTGAAGAAACACATTGTGCAGTTCTTTACAGCATTAACATGCTATAAACTATAAAATTTTCCTAATTCTGAAATGTTAGAAGCAGATACATAGTTCTATCTTCTTCTTTGAGCTTGGTAGAACGACTCACGTATGAGATACATTTGCATCTTCATTTTGACCAGCAGCATAGCACAGATTGTGTAACAGTAACACTGAAAACAACAATAACCTTCCTCTAGTAGCACAACATCTGAACTAAAGGAAAAAGGCATGCAGATGTGTACTTTAAAGTTCTTCGTATTAAGGGGTTTATTTACTGGAGCCAGAATTACACTAAGACTTCTGTTAACATTAAAATTGACACCATAAACTTTCTGAGCACAGTCATAATTTTCAGTGCTATGGTAGACACCCTCAAGTCTTTGGGAACATCCATCCCAGAGGCCTGGGTTTGTAGCAGATGTGCAGTTTAAAAGCTCTACTGTCACAGGAAAAATCCAAAATGTGGCTGTCACACAGAAGAAACTGCTATGGTCATGGTTTATAAAAGGAATACTCCAACTACAAGCAGGAGTTGGTATGGAGAGCAGGACACATGTAAAGGCATGGTCAGAATAGTGCATGGATCATTGGGTGAAACTAAGGGGGCAAACCAGAACAGAATCCAAATGAAATGGCTGCCACAGGAAATGGGGAAAGCTTTGTCACGAAAAATGAATTAAAAAAAGGAAGATTGGCTTTGCACTGAACTGAGGCTGAGAATATCTTACCCCAGATTTTCATGCACTCAGCACTAGCACATGCCTTAAGTTACTATGTAGGTAGAGAAAAATGGTTCTGATTTGAACAATAGGTATATGCACCTAATGTGAATACAGGCAAAACTCACAGGCAAATTACAATAAGGACTATGTGTGTGTGCATATACTTACTTTGTACATGCTTACATTACATTTTTGCTCAACGTTTCTAATAGGAATGCCAGCTTTTTGGACTGCTTTTTCAAAAGAAAAGCTGCAGCCTAAATAAAAAGTCACCATGTCCTTGAGTTGTTCCGAATATTCCTTAAGGCTTTTTAGTGATCCAGTACAAGCTCCATGCTCATATTTTCTGTACTGTAGGCAGTCAGTTCTAGTGAAATAAGAAGTTATCACAGCTTTATCACATTTTTTGAAAACAACGTGCATTGGTTGAATTGACATAAAGCCAATGTGAAACCACAAGATACAGCCTACTTTATCAGTTTTTTCTTTCTGAGTAATAACGAAACAAACACAGGCAAAACCCCCAGAACACCTTATTTTGCACAAAAACACAGCATTTTTTAGGTTTTACAGGTAAAGGCCCCTTGTGTGTATCTTGCCTCTGGCTTTCAAAAAATAGGAAGCTGGTTTAAGCCACGTTTTTAGTGTTTACTACAGGAGTACATCTTTCAAATTTCAGAGTCTCTACAAGTACCATGCAGACACCATGGCCATATTTCTAGTAAATAAAACAAATATAAAACCCTAATACTGAATTCTGCAGGCTCAGACTGCAAAATATTTTAAAATTACACAAAATTTTGCCTTTGGATTAGAGAAATGCTCGTAATAGTGACAGTTATCATAATATGTTTCCCAAGAACAAGATGATCAGGCTGTTATTTACATGGTTTTCACACAGAGGTATAATTCCAAGAAAAGAACCTTGTTCAAAATGTTCAACAGTGTAAGCAAGCTGTTTCCTGAAACCCTCCTAATCACCACCAGCATTCACTGCAGAATATTGACCAGCAGAGTTGGTCTGTAATTACCTGATATCAGAATCACTACTCAGGGAAGGACATTTCCAATCACCTGGTTGACTTCTGTGCAGCAGTGGCAGGGGTCCATCATTTGCATAACAGAACTTCTCAAAGTCATCAGCCAGGGACTTGTGCAAAATCACAACATTGGCCTGTTTATAGCCTTAAATTGTGGAAGGTAGGAATGGCTGGTTATTAATTCAGCTTTTTTTTTGTGAAACAATAACTTTTCTGTATACATTCCTTTGGATGTTCCAAAGGAAATTTTTGATTCAGAACTCTGTAATTAGATTAAACCTCAAGTGTCTTAAAAATCATAGCTGGACCTACTCTACCTGTGAAATCATTCACAGCTAAAACAGTTGGCAGACATGGGTAGTAGCAGAATATGAAGACACCATAAATAATAACATTTCTGTGAATTTATATATAAACATAATTTCTTGTCTAACCTGGGAAATTAGTGTTCTGTAGGAAAATGCTTTATTTGCAAATGTTAACCCAGAGCCAAAGAAAGGCTATCACATACCACACTTTCAGAGTTATTTTTCACAACACCAAGATATAAATTCCTGGTATCTTGTTCATAGAATATTCTTTAAAATTTCTTGGCTAGGGAATGTTAATGTGGGCTGCAATTAAACAGATATGATTACAGGTCAGGAATAAGCTCTTGACTGCCCACTGAATCTCAGTAATTTCCACTATTTCTAATTTAAAAAACCCCACCTAAAATAAACAGAACTGCTACACTTTCTTCACTTGGAAACAGCTTTGATTTAAAAGGTTGTTGACTACTGCCATGAAATAGCTTCTAAAGACATTGACATTTTTGTAATGAGTACCACTGAAGAAAGGTCCCATTCATTTATTTAGCATTTATTTTCTTAACAGTAGTAGTTAATACCAATGCCATTTAAATTTTCCTGCATGGAAATATCAGCTGTTCAAATAAGGAGGGGAAATTTGAAGTACAACTGGTCTGGGGTGTATAAACCCAGCAATTAACAGTCCCTAAATTCTGTACTGATACTCTCTTGAAGAGGTATTACTGTCTGATATCAGGCAGGCGAGTAGGAGGCTGCACAGAAGCACTCACTTTCTTAAATACTGCAGCAGTCTGTCATCAAAGAGGCAATAATTTAGTTGAAATCAATGAGCTTCCTTCAAAGGCTGTAGAAACTGAGCCAAATCTTACTCTTGACCAAAGCTAACAAAGAAATCCAAAGATAGAATTCTATTCCTGATGGAAAAATGCAAAGCAAAGGCTGAGGTAAGCATGTATTTGCATACTGAATTTGTCCACAAACTGCTCTCTTGGGAGTAGTCAGCACAAAAATTCATTTTATTACTAGCAATAGTTACTAAATACAGAAAGAGATTCTTGCTAAATACAGAAAAATATTTTTGCTGAATAAACATGCTACATTTAGCACTGAATAAAATACTACATTCAGTTACCCCTCAACTTCATTCCCTGCCATCCATGAGAAATGCACAGGCACTTTCTGCTTTGCTGGTTATATTAATGACTTCTTAAAATTATGGGTTTAGCCTGGGCATTCAACCAACAACACTGAATTTCACATACTAGTTACAGATGACAGACTGAATCTGCAGGCAAATATTCTTCTGATAGCTATCCTTACTTTTTTGTACAAATGAAATCCATACCTCCTGATATATTCACTTGCCTTATGGAGCCATTATTATGAATGTATTCACAAGCAATGGTAGTGGAGCTGGATGTGCTGACCAATCCAGGCATTAATTCAACATGCTTATTTCCCAGTTCAGAGAAGTTTAGAAAGAACTTTTAATTTCTTTGATGAATGACAATGAGGACAGTAAGAAAGAATTGGATAACAACAACATAAGACAGTTGGTTACAATGGTTCTTTTTGCATAATGAAGCTGCTCATGAACTTGTTTTATATGTCAATAATACTTCTAAAAATGCTGGAACTAATACATTTAAAACTACTGCAGCAACGAATTCACTTAAAAATTCAGCTGGGGCAAACTGCAAATTATTAACATTATAAAATGTCTTCCATTAGTATTTTTCAATTTAGGAACTGATAGAAAAGAAAACCACAATTTCAAGACTCACTATGGTTCTACAAAATGACCTTTAACATTTTTTATAGTTGTGCTACTACTGTACACACAGCTTTGTCGATCAGCTATTTGCCATGGTATCTTTGTTTTTATTACATTTTAAAGTTGATCAGAACAATGACAGGCTTCTCTGCTTCTGAGAAGTCCAGCTATGAGAGGCAAGACAGAAATCAATCTTCCAGAATGCATTCAGTTATCTGAGTATAAAACTAATTTTTCCCTCCCCCCTTATAATTCCCAGCCTTGCTGAGCCAGAAATCTTCACTTTATGCAACAAATGAAGCAGAAAACCACTTCTGTAACTATATATCTCTAATTCTTCCCCAAAGCATATTTGACGTGCTAAGTAAAGCAAGGTCTCTGTGAAGAACATAGCAGGTCATCTTACAAATGTGATAATAACATGCAAGCAAAGCCAGATTTGGTTAAAGATTTTTCAAATATTTTCTGCATCTCAGTGGCAATTGGAAGCAGAGGTATGCACTGCTAACATTGAAACCAAAGTCCATGTACATTACTCAGGTAGGATGGTGCATTTTCTCTGATATATCTTTATGATTTAAAAAGCAGAGTCGGGTGCTTACAATGTGATTTCAAAAACTCCCAAGAACATAAAATTTTCTTCTGTTTCACTTTAGTGCTTTTGATATTTCTTCAATGCTTCACAAACAAAAAACCACAGTTATGAATCTAAAATGGAATGACTTTGCACAGAGAGCTGTTAGGTTTACTTACCTTCCGCCATTCCAGAAGTATTACTAATAGTGAGTCTGTTGCATCGAATTATTCTTCTTAGCACATGGGGAAGGAGAGATTTCAAGCCTCCCGTCAAAAGCATCTCTTCATCCTTAACGGAATGATAATTATAAATTTAAACACAAAGCACTTTTTTTTTTTCACATTTTAAATTTTGATTTTCTGGAGAACTTAGCTAACGTTCCCGTCTCGTGTTCCATCAAAGTTATTATCACTGGGAAATTCTACGTTGTAACTCAAAAGGGAGATCAAAGTCAAAGGGTTATTTTACTGACATTCTATAATTATATGCAAACTGAATCTTTCAATAAATCAGCTGGAGACATGCACTTTAACCTTTGGGATAAAATGCAAAATTTTGCTGCCCTATAATGTAAGAAACATTTATTTCCTCCCTGATAAATATTAATTTTCTAGAGTATTCAGTTTTCCAGAAGTCATTGTAACTTTAAAATTGCAAAAGCACAAATGGTTTAACCTACCAAGATACGATCTGTAATATTACTTCTCTGATCAAAATACTTTTAGACACATAGCAAGGCAACCTTGTGGTAAAGAGAGAACTATATTCAAAAAATGTCACTGTAATACATTTCACATGTATTATGGTTTTCAAATACTAACTATGCAGAAGTGAATACTCCTGTGGCTATTCTTCCACTGGGAAAGCAAACATAGAGATGTTTAAGTGACTTGTCATACAATCTGGAGTAGGTACAGAAATAACTTTCCTAATTACAATCAATATCTGTCTCTTTTTACTTCTTTTGAAGATTTAAAATGTCATTTTTCTGCAATCCAGACAAAGTTCACACAAAGT
This sequence comes from Monarcha castaneiventris obscurior, assembly GCA_026261815.1. Lineage (NCBI taxonomy): Eukaryota > Metazoa > Chordata > Aves > Passeriformes > Monarchidae > Monarcha > Monarcha castaneiventris. The sequence continues at coordinate 16,585,868 of JAMPIT010000894.1, forward strand.
TTTTCTCTCAACCTGAACTACTAATAACTAAAAAGGGTTTATTATATCACTATCAGGAAAAAATAAGAGTTAAGTCAGACTAAAATAATAACTTGGCTGCATATGATTTTAACCTTGGTCACTTCTAGGTAAAGAAACTGAACTATCCTCCGAGTAATCAAATTACCAACCTCCAAGTTTTTCTTTAATTCAGAAGAAGCCATTCTTGATGTCATTCATAAGAAGTAATAAATATGAGAGAAGCTGTGCTGCTCTTTTTAAAAGATGCTGCTAAATTAATGTATAATGAGATGTTACAACTTTCTAGCAATAGTTAACTTTTCTGTTAAATGTTCGTAGTTTTTGGGCTATAACTATGACAGTACAAAGTTTTACTCTCACAACTGGAGACTGGAGTGGAATAGTGTGAAAATTTATACCTCTGAGCAATTACTCTGTAACTAACTTGAAGAGCAGTGATATATTTTGACTAAAATCATACTTTTATCTTAGTCTGTCCAAAATGTTTCCCAGAGTTTGCAGAGTTCTGAAAGGTTAAGTTAGGTGCACTGAAATTTAGAGTAAACTTCGCATCTATCTTAATTCTGAAATCTTTATATAACACTGTCAGCCAAAAAAAGGTCTTTTTTCTGAACTCCAACTTACTACTTTCTAGCTCTTCTTTGCTGCTTTTACATTATCACTCTGCAGGCTGTACCAAAATAGTCTTCATTACAAAATCATGAACAATTCCAAACACACACTTTAAAGATAACAAGAAGTTGGATATAGAGATGTCGCTGAGCACTAATTCAGGCCTATAAGTATAAATTTAAGATACACTATTCTTAGTGTAAAGAGAATTTCTAACACCATTCTGGAATGATTCATTCAAGAGATTTCAAACTAAATACAATGATCCTAATAAAATATTCCAGATGTGTTCATTAGATTCTTTCAGATAATTTTTCTTTATTTCTGAGCATCTTTAAAACCATCTAAATCATCTGTAGGATCGATGGCCTGCTACTGATGAACTACTAGTTTACTTGGACTTGAAAGACAGTCTGAGTTCAGAAAACTAGTTTGGAACAAAAGCTGTCTTTAGCTTGGTATTTTGTCACAAAGACCTTGTCTGATGTCAGGAAAGCCTGACTGCCTTCTCATAAAGTGTGTGCCCAGCAGCAGAAATGAAAGTACCTATGAGGTTTTATCAGCAAACATTTAGGCCCCTAAAAGTTTTTGGTTCGTATGACAGCAAGTGGCTAACAAGCTACAGGACTATGAGTATCAGTAATGCTGAAATGTCAGGTGTAGATAACGTAGAGAAGCACCTGGGCCTGTTCTCCTACTTGTGAACAAACATGCACTGTTGATGACTAGTTAGAAAGTGAGCAATTTAAACTTCGTATAAGAGCAGTGAGACAAAACTCACCTTCCTGTGGTGATTTTATACAGTAACAGGGAAAATTCAATAGGATTAACATTCTGAGTTATAACTTCAGATCACTGTATTTGCTGGACAATATCAGTAATAGATGATGCTGTTATTTTTGTTGATTAATTACTAGACAATAGACAATAAAAAAGGTGAGATGATCACAGTAAAACCCAGCTTTTGCTATATGACTTGCCCACGAATGGCTGGAAATGCAGTATGCTATTTCTCTAAGCTAGGAGGCATAGTCAGGTTTAGATTCCCCAGCCATCTCTAGAACTCCCTGAAAAATCCTTGAAGCTATCATGACCATGGCATGTTTGGAATGACTGGGGAGAAGCACGGACATAATTAGGATCTTAAAGCATCTTTTCCATTTTGTCCCATCAGGATGCCTTATGAAGTGTACAGACTGACTTCATGGGGGCCTCAAGCAGCACTCTAAGTAAAGTCTGAGACAGTGGTTAATCAGTTAGCAGGATCTGTGCCTTGGCAGAGGTTTCTTAATTCCTTTCACTTTGTTCTGAGATAGTTTCAGATAATGATAGTATTAGTTACCTCATGGGGGTATGTTGGATCATGACACAAATAAAGACAACATGCAGAGTGTTAAAAAGGCCATAAGAGAAGAGGGTGAGAGAGCTTTTACGATGGCTGTTGTGCCTGAGGGGATCCTATGTGCTGTCTCCCCAAAGCGATTCTAAGATCTGGCTTTCCAGTGTGTTGTCTTTAATAAAATGAACATCTAAAGCAGACCAGATAGAATCCTGTGTAAACGGCATTTGAAAATCAAGTCACTGACTGCTGCATAATGACAAATTTCATACTTAAAGCACCCAGTCTGAAAAAACACCTTGTTCTAAGTCATGCTGCTTACATCAGACTCCCTGACTTCCAACAGCAACAACCAATATAGTAAAGCTTCATAGCACTGAAACATCAAGTTCGCTCTTGATGAACATTTTCTTAAACATTTGGTTCCACATAGAAGCACAATAAACGCTTTTATTTTTAGAGTTTTCATGAAGATTCAATACATTTCATGTGTATCTTGAATTTTACATACTGAACTTAAATGCATAAGTATTAAAGTACATTGCTGTCTGAAACATTAAGATGGCACTTACCCACTACTGATTTGTGGGCACTACCATATCCTGGCTTGCACTTCCAGATCTTGACAGGGATGATGAAACTTCAAAGCTGGAAAGAGATGAAAATGATGTAAAGAGCTGTGATGAGAGGTGGTGATGAGAGTATAGCTTATGCCAGATCAGTAGTTTAGAATAATGAATCAATTTCTGAGAAACAATATTGTATTGAAATTACATTATATCATATAGATAATGATATATATATAATAGATAAATATTCAAGAAAAAACTCTTCTTTGTGTCAAAGTGGCAGTCAAAAGTACAGTTTGGTAAAAGCACAGTAGAGTTTTGGTAAAAGTTCTACACAGATCTGGCTTTAATAAGTAACATAAAATTGTTAGTTGACATCTTCATTCAGTAAATATTTGTGCAGCACCACTTCAGTAGAGTTAAGCAGATACACGCTGATTAATTTGGTCCAGCTGACTTTCAAAATATCTCATTACCCAGACAATAACAATTTTCAAGAAAGCCAGATTTGGAGGGTGAATATTTTTTTATTTGAAATTGTGATTCCTGGTTGCCATATGAAGTTTTAAGTCATTAGCCATTTCTACATGCTGTTCTCAGAGCAGTAGGTTAACACGGGTGGCTGAGTGCAAAGATGTGCTGGTCTTTGCTGAGGTGGCTGGAACAGAACTGGTTCTAAGCCTCATTTTAATAACTGGTTGTAAAGAATATGCTCTACTTCCCCCAAACTCCACAACTCATGCAAGGAAAAAGGCATGTTGAGAGGAAGACATGAAGCAAGAAAAATGTAGTTCCAGACAAGATTTAATAAAGAGATTGCCTTGTGTTTCAGGTGACTTACATGATGGACAGAGTAGCCTCTTAGCATCTCCCAGGCTATTCCTTATTTTCTTCCTCTTTGTCTACAGTGTGCCTTTATCTCTGCATCTTTTCCTCCCTGAGCTCAGACCCCTATCCCCATAACTCCAAGCTAGGCTGGCCTTTGTAGCACTTGCTTCCTTGGTTTGTCTGACTGCATCCACTGCCAATATGGGATGCAGTTTGGATGCCTTCTCTCCACTCACTAGCTCTTCTAAATTTATATACTTGCTGTATCTCTCAGTTGTACCTTAACCTCTCAACTTTTAATCTTAAATGAGCTTTTCCTCTTCCCAGCGTGAGACAAAATAGTCTAACATCAGAAATCATAATACACAATAAATTCACAAAAGTTTTCCCAGACTTGTAAGATTTAGACTCCTCTGACCCTACTGTACTCATACGTGTATATATCTCTGTATCTGTATATACACCTTTTAATATTACAGACAGGCTTGGCTTAAGCATAGTTTTTCTAATTATTTCCTTCTTAATTTTTGACAGTGGAACCACCACCCAGCCTTGCAAAGTTACATATCTTACAAGCTATAGTTTATAAAGCATTTTTACAATCTGCATAACATAAGCTCTTTATGGAAAAAGAAGGAAGAGCAGTAAGTGAAACATTTTACATTACCTTAGAGCTTTCAAAATGAAAAAGTGAATCTGTAAATTTCACAGATATTTCAATACGAACATAGATTCTTTACAGGCCCACATTGTAAATTATTCATTACCCAAGAAAATGGAAAAATGTCATTTAAGTGTCAGAGAGATTACACTTTGAGATGCAGTGGGTGGGTCCATACTGCTGTGCTAAAGCACACCAGACAAAAACGAATCAAGAAATTATGTAATAACACAAAGAATTAAAACATTCTTCAGAAGTGTCAGTGTGACTACTTGCCTTCACACATATCAAGTGAATTAATGAAATAGAAGTAAAAACATAGCATTTCTGTGGTTTAAAAAATGGAACACATGAGAATACACAGCCTGTAAAAAGTATGGGTGGCAAGGGTAATAAAAAGGTCTGAACACTGCAAAGCAGTTAACACCAATTTCTGGCGTTACATATTACAGGTCTGTTTCTCCAGTGGCACTGAGAGGCTAATAAGAATATGGTTTAATGCAGTGTAATCTAGAGACTTCCTTGCAAGGAGCCCAAAGACTCTTATGAAATACAGCCTTGCATAGTTTATATCACTTTTGTCCTATTTTCAGTTTAAAGTTTGATAATAAGAATGGGTGGGGGCATTTACGGGATCATGGGCCAAAAATGTGCAAGGGTCACTACTTAAAACTGCTAGGCAGGTTTTTTTAGATACTGTCACGCAGATACCTTACCCAAAGCTACTGCTGCATGAACAGGAACAGCAGGGTAACCTGAAACATGAGCCAGCCCATGGGCTGCCTTTACCAATACATAATGGAAAGTAATCTCAACTAATTATAATCTAACAAACTCTTTGTGTACTATGCCTTGCCCTAGTATGAATATGGTTACAGAGGCTTGTTAACGTAAACACACTTTAAATGACCTGCTGTTTAATCATCAAGCTGATTTGAAATTCTGCCAGAAGACTTCTGTGAAAAGCACAAGCTTCTCTGAAAATTTAGTCCATTCGATTTTCCAACAGGGTCTCTCAGTTACACTTGTGATCTTTTATTTGAAGAATCAATTAATGATCAGTTTTCTTCCCATCTGCTATGAATCATTTCAAAGCACAGAAGTTCTTTGTGTATCATTCCAAAAGGGGAGTGTGTTGTGCATTTTCAGACAGCAGTTCATCTGGCAAATTACTATTTAACTTTACCTTTGAAATATAAGGTATTTGCATTTGAAGTTTATGCACCTTTAAATGAGGGCTACAAATAGACATTCAAATTAGCTTCCATTAGTGTTCTCTCTGCTGCTTAAAGCAGCCAGCCTATACTTGAGATCTGCAGATGATGTCAGGATGAGAAATTGATGATAGAAGCAATGTATCTTTGATGCAATCTTGTTTATTTGCAAAAAAGGTACACAATATCTAGTTTCTCTCAGGATATTAAGAATAAATAACAGAAAGCAATTACCAGTTTCAAAGTGGCTATTTCAGACAGCATTGTATGCTGCTGTAGCCACTACATTGGTTTTACTTTACACTCAGCTTCTGCTCTGGGACAAAATTAATTGTTTCTCAGGTGGAGAAATATGGGCAGAGACTAGAGAATGGTTCACATCAGAGCCCTGCCCTTGCATGGGCACAACCTATGCAAGATCCCAGTTGTTCCGGCTTTTTTATCCTGCAAAGGATGAGGCCTCATGACTTCACACACCTTTCCAACCCCTTGGGTCATACCCTAATACCCACATTCCTGCCTCATCACCTTACAGATACACATGACCAACAGGTTTTAGAACAGCCACCTCGTTTACATGCACCTTTGTCAAGATACAGCATACATCTAAGAGAAGACTAGGAAATTCATCAAGATTTAAAACCTGCTACTTTCATGCTTTTGACTTTGCTGACAGGAATACTCACCAGATGTAGTAAGAAGAGACTACAGATGATCCACCAAAGGTTGTTTTCATGTAAGATGACAAGATACGCTTATTCAACTTCAAGAAATTGAAAAAGAACATGAGGACATGGGGTGGTATTTAAATATTGTTTGCCTATCTATGCTGAGCTAGAGATCTTTAGAATTGCTCCACAATTCTCTGGGCTGGGTCCAGATACCAGTTCTCTAACTTGGACTCTTCTGGCACCAAGACAGTCCAAAAATGCAGGAGGACCTTGCTGCAGGCCACCAGTGCCAGCCTCTCCAATGCCCTGTGGCAGCACTGGCCAGCTAACAGTGCACTGCACACAGCAGCCAAGGTGATGGGTATTGGCTGGATAAAAACTCCTAAAGTGAGAAAAATCTATCTTTCCAGTGTTATTCAGGAGAAAGGAAAATGGAACTCCCTAGGACAAAGTACAGTGACTTGTACTGCTTTGTTGGCAAGGCAGCAGCCACAGGTGCTTATTTTGATAAGAACATATGTCACCACCTAGGTTACACCCAGCCACGTCATGCACGGTCACAGGGCTGATGGGGTGCTCACTCCTACCAAGGAATTCCATCTGAAGGTAAGCAGGTAAGTGATGTTCTGCTACCTACGCACCATAAAAATAGAACCACACTCCCAAAAAACGTGCCATGCTCCTGCTGTCAGGTCATTCAGGCTCCCTCCAGGATTACACCATTCCTTTTGTGTTCACGTGTCTGCCAGCAGGTGCTGTCACTGCACCCACTGCTGCTCACCAGTTCTCAGCGATGGTCACTAAAGAAATGATTGCAGCCCATTGTTTTACACAAAGTCAGTGTCCTTCAGGTGTGGGTGTCTCAGTAGGCTGTGTCTGGGGAGCCTCCAGTGAATTGTAGCTCTCCAAACTACCAAGAACAAACATCTCTGCCTCCACACATACCTGTAATGAAGAGATACTAACTTTCATTGTTCCACTGCTTCTTTCCACTCTTAGACCAAGAAGAACCGCTCAAAAGGACCAAGCATTGTTTCCTTGACAAACTTCCTGGCTTAAGTAGTGCTGTGTGGATAATCAGATTAATCTGTGGCAGGATGTCCAAGAATATCCCACTGCAACTTTCAGGAATGAGTATGGAATAGGCAAATTGCTGTTAGCAATTGTGCTATGTGATAGCAAATGGTCTGCATTTGGACTATTATTTTGTTTTGAAGCATCTACACTGCCCCTGTAGCAAATGTTAATTTGCATCAAGGATACCTGGACAACTCTGTTCTGCAGCATCCATTCTAACTTGAAAGGCTCCAAGTTACGGAGGAATTATGGCTGCATTACTATGCTTTTGTTAATGCTTACCTGACAACTGTGGTATTATGTGGTGACTGTAGTTGTCATGATGATCTGGAAACTGCCCTCAGTGGTCCGTTTGGTGCAGCCAGGCACCTACAGACACATTTGCCTTCTATGTGCAAGAGCTTAGGGTGTGTTTGACCAACACTTAGTAGAGCAGTACGATGAAAAGGAATAGCAATGAGCAGTGCTATTAGTAATTAGACATATACCCTAAGGCTGTATCATAGTCCTTTTGGAGAAGAGAGTACTGCTTTGATCCTAATGAAGATGCCCAAGCTCTAAACCCCACAGACATTACATACTTACTTAATAGACAGCATCACAGACCCGATAAATAATCAATGATAATCTTCACCATTCCTGAACTTATGAGCAAGAACTTGTAGAATGAATGAGCTATAACTCTGAACAGTCAAAGCCCCTTGTGGTGGCCCAAAGGAAAATCTGTCCATCATTCCTAGCTCTTCTTCCCCTACCTATACAGAGAAAGTATGAAATTCTACAGTACATGAACCTTTGAGGACCTCAGCTGGGCAGTAATGTGGGTGATGGAAGACCTTGATGATGTGGCAGTTCAACCAAGCAAATGAGTGTTGCTACACTGACCTGATTGTCCAGTCATCTGCAGGAATCAAGAATTAACTAATTTTATAGGCAAATGGAAATCATGCTGCCATGGGAAGAGACATTCTGCAAGTAGTGTGTTGATGCTGCAGAGTACCAACAGTCACCCTCACCACTTCTGAACTCAAAACAGTCATTCAAGACCAGTATATGATGTAACTGCACTGGGCAACTGTTCTCATCCACCACAGCAACCCTCGGCAAAGCAGAGATGCTACACCATAGCCATAGGTTACCATAGTGCCTTCTGCCTAAAAGAAAGGTAGGCTTGAACTGAAGCATTGTGCTCTGAAAAGGAAATTCCCAATTACCTTACACTTCTAAATTGAAAGAAAGGATACAGGCCCTTATTGAACTGTCCTGGCAGCCTGACCCCACAGCATGTGGGTGTTTCTGATGCAGTCACTCTGCCATGGCACCCTCAGGACATCACCGTGGGTGGCAGCAGCACTGTGGCTGTGCAGCGAGTGCAACGGAGCAGCTCAGGAGCTCTGCTCTGCTCTTAGTCCCAGCACAGGCCACGTGAAGAACTTCACATCTAAGTTCCTGGTGACAGATTAGATCAGGTATCAGTTGACTACACTGTCTCACTCTGTAGCTATTCAGTGCCTTACACAGTTATATACAGGACATCACTGCGTTCCATGCAGTTACAGCAAGCAGAGTGAACATCCCCAACTGCTGTGTTCATAAGCAGTTATCAGGAAAGAACTCAAGATGTTGAAAAAATGCAGTTACCTTTCTAGCTCATAGAGTTAATCCTGAACTTTTACCACTTTTCCCTACGTTCCATGGGTAGAGTAAGATCTCTGTCTTACTGTCGTATCACCCTCAAACCTTTCATCACCATTAAAACATTTTTTTAAAAAGCAGTTTGGTGATAAAAGAGATGACTCATAATGCTGCAGCATCAATTAGCTGGCTTGAAAGGGATGCTAATGTCATAATTTTGATTTTCAATACCAAAGAATAAGAAGGTAAGGGCTGGAAATGTTTTATACACCTATCACCTCATTTTATATTTTAAAGATATAAATAAGCTACAGTCATCTTGGTGTGCTCTAATTCAAAAATTGAGCCTATATTTTGTATAGAAGCAACACAAAACAAACATTTAAGCTCCTACTATTATTTTTTTTTTTTAGAGTTGTTCCCAGATATGGTAGAGGTACATATGCATAAAATGTTACCACAGAGCTTACAGTTTAAGGACTCAAACCTATAGTACTTCTGTGAATAAAAGTAAAAGAGATAAGCAGATAATTAGTCCCATTGAGCTCAAGGACAGATGAAGTGCTTAAACATTTGCTGCATTGTACTTCAGCTGGATACGTTTGAATACAAGCCATATACTATATGCAGATCTAAGCAAAGAAAGATGTGACAGAAAAGTTAGCAAAAAGACAGAAGAATATATAAGCAATACAACTGCTTTTTTTAAGCACGTGTATGAAGCAACCTAACCACCTTGATATAAAATAAGTTATAACTAGTATTGAAGCATACAGTTCAGAAATAAGGTTTAGCTCTGTTTTTTGTCTTCTTAGCAACCATTGATCCATTTCCTGGTTTCTGTATACATGCCAGGTAGGAAATTGTAATAATGTACCCTAAAATTCCATATCCCACATTTGGAATTTGATAGGACAAAGGGTAATATCTTTAAACTGGAAGAGGGTAGGGTTAGGTTAGATATTGAGAAGAAACTCTTTCCTGAGAGGGTGGCAAGGCACTGACCCAGGCTGCCCATCTCTGGAAGTGCTCAAGGCTGGTTTGGAAGGGGCTTTGAGAAACCTGGTCTAGTGGAAGGTGTCCCTGCCCATGGCAGAGGAATTGGAACTAGATGGTTATCTGGGTCCCTTCCAATCCAAACCATTCTATGATATTCCTATTTAGGAAGCACTTTTTAAAAGAGTAACTATTTTTGTTCTTGGACTTTTTTTCACATAACTTATTATATAACCTAAGTCTGGGGAGTGTGCTACGTTTTGGTTTATTTTGTTTTCAAATGAGAAAAGACTCTTGGCTCATTTGAGCATTAGCTTTTGATCCGACTGAATTTTCCTCCTTCTCTGAAATGGATTTTCAATTTACATTACATCATAGTGCCTGAACAGTTTCATGGTACTTTTAATATATACATAAAGTCCAAATAATTAAAAATATAATAAAAACAATATTCTTCAGAAAATAGAATTAAAGCTACATCTAGCCCAGTTTCCTGACATTGATAGTGATCAATAATGCATACCCAAAGAAGAGTTCAAAAGCAGAGAAAATGTTCACGAAACCTAGCTGGTTTATCCTTCCAGCATTTCATGACCTCTGGTTCAGAAACTCTGGAGCTAAAGGACATCTCTTTGTTTGTAGACGTTAACGTAAAAAACTGATAGCCAAGTGGACTTTATCCCATATAACTGCAGCTTGCAGCATATAATATGGATTTCACCAGCTATCTCCTAAATTACTTTACTTGGAAAACTGTCTAGATGCAAATACTAAGAACTTTGCATGGATAGTTTCATTAGGATTTCAAAGCTAATATATTTAAAAGTAACTAAACTGTCTTTATATTAGAATGCAATCTACAAACACAGGCATTCCTTTAATCCTAATTCCATAAAAATATTTCCTCTTGAGACAAGCATCTTACATGAATGTGCCAGCAATTTTCAGCAGTACCTCCTCCCAAAGGGTCAGACTACACAGTATATGCAGTGAAAAAAGACAAGACAAATTAAAAGCACTCAGCAGCTTGCATTAATGTGCTTCAAATCCAAATGTACTATTAAAATAGAGCATTCACATTTGAAAAATTGAACTATGAAAAGCTGTGGGGTTTGTCTTCAAAAGATTAGTCAAATGTGTGGGATTTTGATTGTGGGGGAAGGGAGCAATGAGTTTGGTTCAAACCTAGGCCTATTTAGGTAGCTTCTCTTTTAAAATAATTAGTACAAAGACACATTTTTGGGACCACCTGGAATTTTGAAGATGGAGTATTTAGGAACAGTGTTTCTGGACAGAAAAAAAATACACCTACAGAATGGATAATTGTTCAGCTACTTAGAAATATAACCAAAAACAAAATCATATAAAGCAAGGTGTACTGTATGATATATTGCTATATCGTAAATACCAGGAAGTATTTTTAATAATATGCAAAGTTAGAAGAACGTTATGATATGAATACAGAATCAAGGTGTTTCTCATTACAGATTAAAAAAGAGAGGATTTTAATCAGTTAAAAGTAAGATGAACAGGCATCAGTTACTAGAAACTGCTGTGATTTCCAGTCAGACTGATGGAGCAGTAGGAGACTGCTATTAAAAAAAAACAGTTACTACAACTAAAACATTTGAAGAGATGATGGTACCTAATGACTTTCAAACTCCATTCTCTACTGACTGATTTCCCTAATGGAAATTTCTTTTCTCTTCTCATAATACTTGTCTTTATAAATTAACTGACTTTGACATAGAAAATTTGCTACACAAGGCTGATTTTGAATCTATTAAGCACTTCAAACTGCAGATATGTGAGATATACAACCATTGTGTCCATGGGAAAATTGGCAGAAGTAATGCAAGCTTACTGGAGCATTAGAAGACTATGAAACCATATATAAAAATAAGCAAATCTGTGTCCTTTGCATCAAACAATAAACATACTTCCCCCTCCTCCCCCCCTCCCTGTAGTGGAAAATTTAAAAAACAAGCATTCTGAGTAGATCCAGCTTCAGTTTGGATAAAATTACACAATATTTTCCACTCCTTTTGAAGAAGGAAAATATTGTGATCTGTACTTGGTTTCAAAATCTGGGCAAGAAAAAAAGTATATATATATATGTGTGTGTATATAAATAATATATATGCATTCATTCCATGGTTCATCATATAAAGCAAACTGTTCTCAAGCAGTTATTTCAAGACTGAATAAATTTAACAGAATAAAAGTCCAAAATACGTATCTTATAGTTCAAAGAATAGAATGATCAGTATGTGACTTTTCCATGGTTACTAAGTATACAAAAGAAAATACGTGCAACAAAGGGCATCGTTCAGGATATAATCTATGTACATTAAAAATAGCTAAGAATATTCACAGAAACGCATCTAATTTCAGTGACCTTGGGTTCATGAGCTGAAGTCAAGCATCTCACATCTTTCTTAAAAATAAATAGGAATAGAGAGGATACACACTTATAGATGACTGATTTTGTACCTGAAAGAGACATACTTCTGATGGACAACCAATTTCTGACCATTACAATCAGCTTCAGTGAAAAAGTCGAAGTTTTCACAGTTTACAGTTGTCTTCTAAGGGCCTTCATCATAGCACATTAATAATCAGTTTTGGGGGACACCTTTTTGTTCTGAGTCTGCATCTTGCTCAGCACAAAGTCTGTATCTTGCCCAGCTACAGCAAGGGCTCTTCAGTATTACTGCACTGTGATGTAATCTCTTATCTACACTGAACACTTGGTAAAGCTGTATGTTTTCAATTAGAGATTGAAACTTCTGCTGAAAATAGCCTTGATACCACCTATAAAATAACATTCAGAATTAATTCATTTGATCTTTTTGCAATAAATCAGAATACATTTGTGGCTTCTTTGAAACAGCTTGGGAATATTGGGGATAATCTGACTGCTGAGATATTTATTGCATGAATATGTAGAGGTAGATGTAAGACAAGCAAATAATCAGAAAAGACAAGAGGTAAGTTTCTCCAAAGTAAATAGATGAAGATTAGCAATGAACATTCTATAAACAGGGCATGGTATGATTATTAACAAAATGGATAGGCAGACTTTCTTTAAATGTTTTGGGTTTATGGTTATTCTAGACAAGGATCTGGTTTAATAAGAGTATATGACTTCTGTGTTAGTCATGTTTAAGAATCTCAACAGGAATAAAGTTTACAAAACCAAACAGAACAGCCAAATCAATAAGGCCAAACCACATTAAATTGTAGCCCAAAGCTTCAACTACATAAGAGGATGCACTGTGAAGCTTCAACATAGAGGGGGAAAAGCAATAATAGGAAGAGACAAGTGGTGATGTGAGATGCTTAACGTCACCTTCAGCTGTGACAACAACATCCTTAACTCTGCAATTGAAGACAAATGGATGTTGCTGCTACCGTAGCAGAGGCAGGGAGTGGGGGGAAGGCTGCTCTCCTGGGGTGTGTGGGTGGTGTGAAGGCATTTACTTCTGCAGAGAAAGAGAGGCACTGGAAAGATTAGGCAGCTGTTGTCTTAGAGAAGGCATGATTACTTTTACGTGGCATATCCAAAGTCAGAAAGAGTACATAAAAGGCTACAGAAAATACGGGTTTGGTCTGCCTTGAGATGCAAGATTAAATAAGGGATTAACACTTGCTGTTTGTCAAAGCAGTCATGATTTCCTCAGAAAACCTCTCCATCTCCTCCGTATATATCCATCAAAGGATAGTGTTCTGGGACTGCACTGGGTTCCTGTCCAACCCCAAATGATTTATAATTCTGTTGTTTTGGTACTTGTTATCTAAAAGTAATTATTTTATCTTATGTGTAAACCAAACCACTACCTCCACTAATCACAGTTTTCTAAAGAAAAATAACTGTCACACAGTGGAACAATTTAACCAATTTGTTATCTAAAGAAGGAAAATCATGGCAAGCATCTCGCAACTCACTACTGCCAAAACCAGATTCTTGGGCGGGAAGATATTATAAGGCCACCTCACATTATAGATCCGTGTTTCTGTGCTAGTGTGAGAGACTGGAAGGATTGCTGGCTCGAAACCTTTCGTGTATGTGTGTATAAGAGGCAGGTCAGGCCTTTCCCTGGTGAGGCAGTGCCCTGCCCCATGCAACCCCCCAGGCCTCTATCCCTGCCCCGCAGTTACCACCGAGCCCTGGCACACCCAAGGCAATGCTCCACACCTGCCCCTGGAGCTCCCAACCCAATTCCTGAGCGGCCAAATAACCACAAGTCCCACCAGGGGGAAGGGCCCAGGAAGGCCAAGGGGTATTTAGGGGCAAACAGGAGACACATACATGTCTTGACCTCTCTTCTCTTGGACTTTCTATTAGTTGGAAACTGCTAGAACCCAGGAGTTGGTAGCTATATTTGTTCTTTTCAGTATATTTGTTTTCTTCTTCTGATTCCCTCTTGTTAGAGTTTTGAGTAACTTAAAATTGAACAGGCATTGAGTTTGCTAAGTAGAATGGGCTAAGTTAATACTTTGAGAAGTGGTTTATGTTGAGTGAATGCTGCTCTAAACCTTTTGCCAAAGTTCTTTGATTTTCTCAAGTTACTAGTAAAGTCTTTTTTGTTGATCAAGAATATCTTGTCAGGATTTCTCCTATGTATCTAACTCAAAGTAGATGAACAACTGTAAGCCCTGTTAAAAGTCTCAAGTTGTTTGGGGGCCTTACAACTGGTTTTGGCTGGGGTAATTAATTTTCTTCACAGCAGCTGGTATGGCACTGGTATGTTCTGGATTTGGCTGAACACAATGATGATAACAATGGAGATGTTTTTGTTATTGCTGAGCAGGGCTTGCAGAGAGCCAAGGCCTTTTTTTGCTCTTGTGACTGCCATGCTGGTAAGGAAATTAGAGGTGCATGGGAAGAGACACAGCCAGGGCATGTCACCCAAACTGACCAAAGGGATATTCCAGACCATATGACACCATGTTCAGTATATAAAGTGAGGAGGAGAAGGGGGAAGGGGAGGACATTTGGAATGATGGATTTCATCTTCCCAAGTCACCATTACCTGTGATGGGGCCCTGCTCTCCTAGAGGTGGCTCAACACCTGCCTGCCCTTGGGAAGAAGTGAATCAATTCCTTATTTTGCTTTGCTTATGTGTGTGGCTTTTGCTCTCTCTACAAAACTGTCTGTATCTCAACCCATGAGCTTTCCAGCTTTTGCCCTTCCAATTCTGTGCCCAGTCCTGCTGGTGGGGCAGTGAGTGAGCAGCTGGTTGGGGCTTGGCTGCTGACTGGGGTTAAAGCAAGATGGTTACTCAGAGAACAAGTGATTTAATCAAAGGCATACACTAACTTCTCTGCATATTACAAGTAATCTGTGGCGTTTGCCTCATTTGACTTCCAGTTTGAAGATGCATCTCACTAGAGTTGCAGGAAGGTAACAATGAGTCGAATGGGAAGCAAATAATTTACCACAGTAAATCTGTAATCAGTGTTGGATTTGGAATAAAATCCTTGAATAGGAATGTGTTCTTTTAAAAATTGAGAGAGATGTGTTACTAGTATAAATCTTTATTAAATCTCGGAAGTGCTGGGGGGTGGGGGGGTTGAAATACCTCAAAGTTAATGGAGTTGTTTACAATGTCAATAATCTGCATTGCTGTCATGTTCCCCATGAATATATTAAGAAGCAGTCACAACAGAAAAGTAAGCTTGAATGTGACGTGTTGTAAGAAGGAGGATGCCAAACCTCACTCTTATCCAGGCTTAATAAATGCCAGTTAAGGGAAAATTGCTTAATTGGGCACTTATTTGCATAGAAGTCTAACACTTCAGAGAAAATGCAAATCCTGAAGAATGTACAAAAGGAGTATAAAATGACTCCTGACCAATTGGAGTTTGACATCCTCTTCAAAGACCTTTCATAGCAAACACTCTACATTAGAAAAAAGATATATTAAAACTGAGTGTTCTAACATTTAAATAACCTAGGTTTCCCCTAGAAGTCTTCTCCACCTAAGAAAAATTAAATAAATGAGGCTGTCCATGGATTACTGAAAGCTCAAAGAACTCCAAGTACCTGGTACATAACCTCTACAGCTGATTATCTACAGTAAATATTTTACTTGATATTTTGAGGCAGTGAAGCTACTGCTTCATATTCTAGGTTTGCCTATGAAACAGGGACAGATGTAACAAAACCATAGAGGTAAATATAAGGTAGCAATTCTTCACTCTTTTCCTTGTTTGCATCCTGTATCTAAATAAATCAGTATGGGATGAAAAATTTAAGAAAGACAGTAAAGAAATCATAGAATTGCTTCAATACCAGTTACCTGTTAGCTCTAGTCCTAAGTCATACATTTTACAGTGCCAATTATGCGGGTAAAATTAAAAATCTCCATCTTTTGGATGTACTGAAAATTTGTAATCCACTATTATAGCTTTTGCTACTTGATTTTTCAAGTATTTTATATCTAGGCCACTTTCATGGAAACATTTATATACTGGTTTTGTAATACATTTTTCTTTTTGTTCTTCAAAACTAAGCATAATCTTTCAAACCTTTCATCAAAACATTTTCCTGGTCCTTTTAAATGTGTTTTTAGTTGTAATGCTGCTTATATTAAATTATATTGTATTATATTATAAAATATAATAATACTCTATGTTAAGACGTGCCTTCCAGATACAGTAGTTGAAACTAATGGGAGTTTTTCTACTTTTTCTGAGGAGCTCCAAGTTCCTTTCAAACTCCAGGACATACACCAAATGAGTTTGAAACATATTTTCTTAATTTATCCATTTGTTTCTGGATTTTCTCTTCTGTTATTTCAATTCATGAAGACATCTTTTAAAATTTAAAAGAGTAGGTTCAAAACCAATAATCATACAACTTTTCTCAAGATAAAGGAAGAGGAACCTCTGTAATATTGTTCACTTCATTAAAGTTTTTTGCTCTGTGGTAATTTAACAGATGCAATATCTTTAAATACATCATTAGAAGAAAAGTTATGGAAATGAATTTATTATTTTTTACTTACAGTTTTCAAAAATTCTTTCCCCCTTCATTTTATGTGGCACTTCTTTTTACTCTTTTTCTGCAGGCTCTCTTTAAGAAGTACAATGCAGAGCTTTAAGGTCTGCCATTTATACACTTTTTTTCTCATGTTTATGCTTCCTTCTCTGGAGTAGGAAAGCAGAACCGTTACTTCTGCAACTATCAGAATGTATTCACAATCTTCATGATGAGTTAAAAGTTTTAATTTCATCATCACTAGCTTTCAGATCACCTTGATTAACTTCTCCTTTCTAAAGTCCCCTTCTCCAAAATTGACAGTAAGTTTCCAAAATAGTGAGAATTTACATGCAGGTCTTGAAAAGGACTTGAAGTTTACTCAGTCAGTATTACTGAGGTTTAATGACAACATTATGTGTAACAGCGCTCTATGTTCCCTCCAACAAATCTGAAAGAAAACTCAAACTATTGTGAGTGAGGATTAGGATCCAAAAGTCAATTCCTTTTATTAAACAGGAATTCCATTTCTGCCTAGCTTAAGCAGCTTTAGCAGTTCAAAAAGTAACATAACCCTCTATTTCTGTTTTGATGGCCAGTGCTGCTTTCTCTCCCTTCTGGACAACATTCACTCATTTTCCTTTTCCTCATCAGAAACAGAGAAACCTGACAATTATTTTTATTTTTTTCCTCTTCTATAACCATGCAGCCTTTTAGCAATTAAACTTTGTAAAGTGCTGCCTGTAATAATAGTAGCTGCAACTGTACAGTGACTGAAGAAAAAGATAAACAAGTGACTTTTTAGTGAAGAAATTAATACTAACTGAAACAGGACCCTAGAAGCAGTACACTTAAATGCACTCTTTCAAGAAACGATCCACTTCCTGACAGAGTTGTACCACTTCCGTTATGAGAATTATTAGACTTGGATGCTTAGCATAACTTCTCCTTTCATGGTAAAACATTAAGTGGTTTTAGAGAGATAAAACTGTTGCCCAGAGCAGTTTCATAAAAAATACTTTAAACAGCAAATACACCTACCCAGTCTACTTTTCTGATAGTTACCAAGCACAGAACGTTCAATTAAAGATTCAGATTAAACAAAAGATAAAAATCAGAATATATGCAAACTAAAAACTAGAACTAATACTGTACTAAAATCTCACACAAAAGCTGTTTTGTGTCATGTTTGTCTTTCACAGTGAGTACTATCCTAAATTAATTTTGTGGTTTCCAAAATTTGATCCTTTTTTATCCCTGCTGTGCAAATGTTCTCCATGGAGTGATTAAGGGGAACATTTTGTATCATCTGGCTTTCCAAAATTTGTCCTTTGAAAATAACACCTATTTCTGTAATAATTCAATGGCCATAAGAAAGCACCAGACACCTTCAACTTTAGCCCCATAGAAACTACAATTTCCATGAGCAGCTCCCTTTCAGAAAGGACGTAAACCAAATAACTCAGAACTGTGAGGCCCTGGCACCCTGGAAGTATGCAGCTATAGCACTCATGTTCTTCTTCCTTTTCTCTCTCATTTCCTCTCAGAAGTCTGTACACTGAGCATTTCAATTTCACCTCAGCCCTCAAACCAGCTTGGCACACCACCTCTATTAGAACCAAACAAAAAATGTTGTGACACTTGTTCTTTAATGAAGCTCAATAATATCTTTCTATGTGGGAATTTCCCATAGCATTTTTTTCCTCCGTCTTTTCACAATTAGGAATGGCAATTAAATACGCATATTTTTGAACAGTTGTGTTGTGTGGTAGAGAAGGGACATCTACCTTTAGAGTGGTGTTACTCCATATTCCCAAACTCGCAGCACATGCTCAGCCCAAACACTGACCTGTTGGCTGACTTGACCTGTCGGGTTTCTCTTATTGTGCAGATGAATATAAAAATGCTACTCAAAAAAAACAACCCAACACATTTACACTATGGAGCAAGAGTGGCTCTGCACTGCCCTGTAGCTTTTAATCATTTAAACATCAAATATTTTTCCTTTTAATGCCAGAGAGGTAATTTATCAAATACATATTATACAAATAGTAAGTTTTTTCAGTGTTGCAGCATACATACATATGTATTTAAATGCAAGTAACACTTTCAGTCAGTTAAATTGCACTTCTAAAAGCAGTTTACATACCAAGGGTGGTTTTACTTCTCCAAACTATAAAGAAATCTCTTGCAGATCAGTCTGTACTCCCTCTGGGTCTACAGCCCATTATTGTTCCTGTACTTTCTCATGCTGATTTAGCTGCAGGCAGCCAAATTTCCTCCCTCATCTGACTCTGTGACTGTCTGTGATAGTGATTTAAACGGGACAAAGGCACAGTCTGAGTGCTGGCACATTACTATCTGCACTTCTGACTGTACCTGGAACCATGCTTCCAGGAATGGTTGGGTCCCTGACTAGTCCTCTTCCAAGCAATGTCTTTGTACAAGTTAGAGGCTAGCACAAATAAGTAATGGTGTGCAGTCTCTACAAATCCAGGAGGCAATTAAAAAAAAAAAAAAAAAAAAGCCACTGTTTTGAAGGGGAAAGAATTTAGCTGCACCATGCTGTCATGCCACTTCCCAGACACCTACAGAATGAATCCCCATCAGTTTTATTTTCTGGTACAGATGTAGCCTGTATATTTCCACCTATCTGTAATTCCTATCTACCCTTAAGGGTGACAGAACTCTGGCCTTTTACAGTCACCCATAAAGCCATGTTGATAACTGCTTCCAAGACAAGTGTGATGGAGGCAATGTAACCAGCCCACCACGCCTGGACCATTCCACTGAAGGTAGAGCTACTCTTAAGAACATGACCAAGTCTAGCCCTCCACTGCTCCCAAAAGTTCAGCTGAAAGGAAAACTTGAGCATAATCTTGTATTCATGGAGTACTGACAGAAGAATTAGGATTTCACTACAAATGTAGCTCTTTTGTCTGTCAAAAGGTGGGATTCTTTCCAAGCATTCAGTAGGGCTGCTTTGCTGTTTCTGGATATGACACAAGAATCCCACTGCAAAAACATTTTAACACCAGAGAAACTGTTATGTAAAAAATCTTAACTTTTTTAATGCAATGATCATGTGGCAAGTAAATCAGAGAATCCCTCAATGACAATAAAAAGCTTTAAGTTCATATAGTAGTACTTTGCAAGCCCAGTCACATCTTAAACTAAAGTATATGCAGTAATCACTGTATCTTGTTACATGCATAGTCAGCATGAATCAGTATTCTTGGTTTGGTATTTTAGGGTTATTGCCTCATTTTTTAAAGCTGTTTTAGCTGAAATTTGGAAGGAGAAATTTTCAGCCTGAGGCAAATAAGCAGATACAGTCTGTCAAGCTATGAACATCTGAAACCAGGACTATTAACAACTACTGGATTCAGTGCCAATACCCCTCACACTGAGTGCTAGTAAATGGAGTCAGATTTCAGGTTCTCTCTTCTGAGGCTGCCAGGGACAGTTAGTCCAAGTGTAGGCTAGTAGAGCCATTGGATGAAATATAGTACTAGTCTCTTTAGTATCTGGGACATGGAATAATCAGAAGTGGTTGTTACGTCTTGCAATGATGAAGTAAATCTCACAGACCCCACTAAGGGTACAGGGGAGCCATTAGTTACAGAGATGCAAAAACTTAATCAGTGTAATATTCCCATTTTTATGTATCAGTTTAATATTATACTGATATAATATTTACTTTCTCTGCAATTGCGATGCTTCTAGAACCAAGTGACAAAAGCTAGGGAATCAATTATTTTCCAGTCTCCCGTGATCAGACTTTCTATATTTATAGTCTTGATATAATGCTGTTGGAAAGGCAGTAACTCGATGGACATTTTTGGTGGAGTTATGTGTGTATCATATGCTACAGGAAGATACCTCAACAGAACAGCTGCAGTGCTTGCTGGGGAGCACCTTCAAAAGTTTTACCAAAATACTATGAAACCTCTAGGTAGTATTTTTAATTTCTGGGATGACAATCAATTGCAAAGGCATCCTAAACCTGAGGTTTTGTATATAAACAATTATGAAGTAGAAAGCTCTCATCAACTTTGAATAGTCCAATTCTCCACAGGAAACTGCAGAAATGTATACACGTACATGCATTTTTTACATGTATGTGTACAAACACACTTAATATTTTATCCTGGAATGTGAATAAAGGATTAACATAAGACATTTTATTTCGTGGATCTTTGATGTAACTGAATTAAGACTCTGTGTGAACATTGCTGCTGAGGCATTGTGAATTAGCTTGTGTGTAATGATAGAAGCAGTGGCATTCAAGAGTAACAAGTGAGAAATTACTGTAAATAAGAAACGGAGAGAAAAGTCATTTGCGTTGTCTCAAGGAAATGAGGACAGCTTTAGAAATACCAGATTGCCTCCAAAACATAACAGACTGAGAGGCTTAACTGAGATGAACAGATTCGACGTGTTTTGAACCTTATCTCCCTCAACAACGCAATCAAAGCCCGCTGTGAGGACAGTGTCTCCCTCGCAGCTGAAGGGGCCAGATGAACGCGCCCCAGGCAGGGCAAAGTGAACGGGCACACGGATGTACCCACCCCGCAACTTCGCCCGCTCCCACCTCACCCCAGGCAAGCCCCTGCCAGGCACCTCCTGAGCTACCACAACCCACCAGGCCGTGCGCCTTTCCAGCGATCACCAAGGCTGGCTGAACTTTAGTACATGCGGCCTCTTCCACCTCCCCAGCGGCGGCTCCGCTCGCCACCTGCACCCCAGCCCAAGCCACAGCCCCGGCCCAGGGCGAAGGCGGTATCAGGAGTGACCGGGGGCCCCGCCACCCGCGCCCTGTGTCGTGGGGCCCCAGAGCTCGGTGCCCCGAGCGCCTGGCGCAGGCCGCGGGCCGCGGGCGGATGTACCCGGGTGCCGCCGCTCTCCGGCCCGGCCGCGCCGCCGCCAGTCCGCACGCACCGCCCGTGCGGGGAGGCGGGGGCTCAGCGGAGGCTCAGCGGGCGGGCGGCCGGGGCCTTGCAGGAATGCCTCCCGCCCCCGGCTGTGCCTCGCTGCGCCCTGCCCCGCCGCATCTCCCCGCGGGGATACCCCGCTTCCCATCCCGCTGCCGCGTTCCCCTCGCCACGCTGCAGCCCAGCTCCCCCCCGCCGCCACTGCCAGTGGGTCAGCCCACGACTGCTGCCCCCCTTCGAGGACGGTGGAACCAGCCCGTAACGCGAGGAAAGACGCCATGGCCGCTCCCTCACGTGATTGCCAGCTCCAGCGGTCAATCAGCGGCTTCCCTTCCCTCCCGGCGGCTCAGCGCCCGCCCTCCCGCGAGGGTCGGGGGGCAGCGGGAGCGGCGGGCGGGAATGTTTACAAACAAGCGCGGGGAGCGCAGGGGCCCGGGGAAGGCGGGGGGCGGGGCCGGCGGTTGGCGCAGCCGCCGAGCCAATGGGGGCGCGCGGCGCTCGGCGGAAGGGCGGGGGCGGCGCGCGGGGAGCGTTCTCTGCCCGACGGCCGCCGGGCTCGCGGGCGCGCGCGGCCAATGAGCGCCCGGCCCGGGGAGGGAGGGGGCGCGAGCGCCTGAGTCGGAGCCGCTCCCCGCGGCGCCCCCACCGCCGCCCCCCGCCGCCCTTCGGCCTATCCCGGCCGCGCTCGGCTCCCTTCGGCTGCCCTCGGGTCCGCTCGGCTCGGCGGGGCTCGGCTCCGCTCCCCGCTGCCGGGCGGGGAGGGCGGCCGGAGCCCGGGGGAGGGGAGCCGCAAGGACATGGGCTGGCTCTGAGCGCCGGGGGAGGGAAGCCGTCGTGCTTGCGCCTCCCTAGATTTTAATAACTGTTTGTTGTTGGGTGGTGTAGGTTTGGGGGTTTTTTCCCCCCCTCCCGTTTCCCAAAAGGCGGAGGGGAGAGCGGCAGCCCCCAGCGCGCCTGCATGGCTCCTGTCCCCCGGAGCGCCCCTGGAAAATAGAACCCGTCTCGGGCCAGGTGACATCTTCCCGCCGCCGCGCTCGCACTGACGGGAGCGGCAGGGGCGGGGAGCCGCCCCAGAGGACATGGAGGGACCCTCGGGGGACGCGGAGCTGCCGCTCCTCACGGTGAAGCACGAGCTGAGGAACGGTGAGCGGGCGGGCCCGGGGGTCGCGCGGGGGCGGAGGGGCCCGGGGCGCCGGGCTGGGGAGAACAGTGCTGGGCAGGGAGCGCCGAGAGAGTTGGCTGGGACCAGGAGGGAAATCTCAGTGTGGGGAAAAAAGAGGATGAGCTGGAAGATAAGGGCAGGAGCGTGTGCGATGGGGGCGGGGAGGGGGCCTTCTCTTATTTCTGAAAAAAGTATTTCACTTCGAGTTCTGCTCTATGCCTGACTCCCCTGTCCCACTTCCCGGTGGTATTTGACGCTTTTGGAGGAGATAAAGGGTAGCCAGGCTATCTTTTGAACAATTTTTTTTTTTAAAAATTTTGTGTTTGACTGACTTCTATGGCTATGTTGGGGGGGGGCGGTTTGTTCCAGTCCTAAATGAAGTCGTTTTATATGACAGCTTTTCTCTGACCTCGGTGAAATGCCGGAATTGTAGGGAGGGGAATGTGCCAACACGTAACCGCAGAGTTATCTGGCTTTTCAGTCTATGAATCTTTTTGTAGCTCGGTAGTTACTTGACGACCCTCTGGAGAAGTAGTTCAACATGTGAGATATATATGGCCTTTAAAGATACAACAGAAATGCTCCGTTGTAGGTTGTTGTGTTGGGGAAGAGCTTTATTTCTTTTTAATAGGGATTCTCTGCTTCTCAGAAGTTTCCAGGCAACTTGAACACTGCGGTAAATCTAAATTTTAATGTTAATTTAGAAGTGCGTGTAAAACATAATCAGAATGTATATTCTCTGCAATGATTAACAATGAAGGTGCTGTTAACCCATGTCCTTAATTCCTTTTCTGTCATCATCTTTTTCTCCATGATGAAGTAAGAGTAAGCATATAATGCTGTTCACTGCAAAAGTTTGAGAGAGCTGCCCGCCGGGTTAATGTAGTTGACGTTCTCGGATGGGCCGATGTGAAAGGCGGGTGGTGGTGCTGGGTCTCCTCGCTCTCGTTCTGCCTCCTGCCCCGCTGTCCCTCGGTCATGGGGTCGGGGGAGCAGCCCCAGAGGAACACAGCTATCACTGCTGCTGGGGGAGGCGGGGGGAGAGGAGGAGAGAAGAAAAAAAAAGAAGGCGGTCTCTTGATAGCTACAGAAACAGAAGGGACTGTAGTTTCCTTCTTTCAAGAAGTAAAAGAGCTGCTGGAAGACATAGTTGTCTCGCTAGGTGTTGCTGCATTTAAGTGTGGAAGAGGAAAAGGTAAGGGGAAAGGAAGTAGGACACATTTATTCATATTTGCATAACTGTGTCTAGATTTCTTTTGTAAAGGTTGAGAACGTGTATGCCTGGGGGATCGTTATTTAAAAGTAGTTTGAGGAATAAACACATTTGTATAAACTAGGCAAACAACTGTCTAATGTAATGTAATAAGCAACTTTGATTTTAATCCTGATCATAAAGCTTTATGAAGTACCCATTCTCACTTTCATTTTAAAAATTCTCAACCTCGTTTGTCTTTTTAAGCTTCTGAAATTCAGTTTAGTAGGAATAAGTTGCTTCTCTCTTCCTTGTTCTCTTCTCCATATTCAGTGTTTAGAAAACTCTGCTTTCTGAAAAATGCTTTCTAGCAATGACTTGTCTATTTCTGGAGCACTAGGGTGGAGGAGGGAGCTGCTCTGTCATGTACTCCTGGGAGACTCCTACTCCTGAAGGTGTCAATAGTGTCATTGCTATGCAAGACGTATGGAAGTACTGTTTCAGAACTTGTCTCTGTACAATGCGCAGAGATACAATAATTTGAGGAGAAAAGTTGCAGTCAGCTTCTGTTGATACAGAAATGTATAAATCTATAGGATACTTTGGAAGTTTAAAGGTGTTTTTTGTGCTGGGTCTGGTTGTGTGCACGCTTAGCTGCTGGCTAGGGTCAACTCACGGTAGCTTTAAAGCATGCAGCATGATTATTTAATTTTGCTTCATTTTGGGAAAGAGGGTGAGAGGACATGCAAGAACTAGAATTTGGAGCCAGCAGATCTTTGTCATTCCTAAATATATCCTATATAATGAATATCCTTTAATGTGCAATTTGTTTGGGTTCTGGTGTTCCCCTCATCTGTGTTCTTTCTTTGATGGTGCTAGGTCTGTGACTAATTGAATCATTTAGAATTACATAGAGAAAGTAGCTGTCAGTTGACAGATGAAAAAGAGGTCAGTCTCCACAGTGCTTTGAAAGAATTTACTATTGTAGTAGAAATAGAGACTTCTTTGAGAAGGGTGTATCTTATTTTCATATTGTGGAAGCTGCTGCTTGAACCGATGGTAAAAAACTCACTAATTCAAATCAGCTGAATGCAGGTAAATGCACAGTTACAGTTTGCATTTGCGATTACTTGGTCTTGGGATTGCTCTAAAAGTATTAAATGAGTTAAGGACAGGCATTGATTATGGTCAAGTGAGTAAGTGAACATACTTTAGAATTTGAATTTAAGATGAAATGAGTATCTTAAAGAATGAAACAGATGATTGTTGTTACCGCCAAGCAAGTATGGAGGCATATGAAAATGTGTTAAGTTTGAGCATATGCAGTGCTGTTTCTGCATAGACCAGCTGATTGTTAACCCCATCATACCATGATTTGACTTCTTTTAAACTTTGAGTTTGAAATTACAGTGCTGGCTTTGATATGTAGGGTCAGGTTTAATTTTAGCTTTGTATCTCATAGTGTTAGAGCCCTGAAATTCCTCTGTTGCATGACCAAAAAGTAATTGCTGGAAAAACATCACTTGATAGGCATGTAGATTGGGTCTGTGATAGGGAAGTAACACTTGAGTGCCTCTGTGTGATGCCATGTGATGTGCTGTTACAAATACTGGGCACTGCTCTCTGTGTGTGTGTTGTGTGTATATGTGTGTGTGTGTGTGTTGTGTATATATGTGTGTGTGTTGTGTATATATATATATATGTGATGTTTTGCAGATTAAATGGAGCAGTGACTTTTAGGACACATTTCATTTAATAATGATATTCTCCCAATATATTTACCAAGTTTTTTTTCTTTTCCTAACACCAAATCGTTTTTTCTTCTTGATAGAAGCCTCACAGTTCAGCCACTTCGGAAGTTACTGTATTTCTTGTCTCTCTTTGGGAAGGCAAATGAGGTTTTGGGGAAAGTGGAATCTCTTTTCAGGAAGTAAAATCAAAAATATGCCAAAGTTGAAATAGTAGGAAGTGGTGACTGTCTCTGATTGTCACTGAAGCTGTCCAGTGAAAATAATAAGAAAACAAAATTTTCTTTAGCATCTATTTCTGGAATCTTGTGAAGGGAAAGGTTTTCTTTTTTGAAGGCTAACTTTCAGAGTTAATGCAGCTTTTAATCTTTTTGCAGACCTTAGAAATTACATATTATTTACACAGAAAAAATAACATTGTTACATCTTAACATTTCTGTTGCTTGGTAATGCTGTGGAACTGAACAATGGCAAACGTAAAGCCTATTGGAGGAAACAGTTTACATGATAGAGAAGGATATGGAAAGAGAAGAAAAGCCTTGTGATGTCAGAACACGAGAAGGAGACAGAACAGTTAAGAGTGAGATTTCATCCCCACATCCTCTTGGCTTTTGTCATAGCTCTTGTTTTTACAAAAAAGGATCAAAGGATCCTATACCTTAAGCGGGTGTGAGTGACTTCGTAGGAGGTTGCCCATCTTGTGGCATGCGTGTGCACTGCCTGCTTTGCCCAGGGAGAGGCGGAGGTTACCAAAACTGGGATCTTGAAGGGAACTTGTGAGACATTCCATGAATATATGGGCAATGGGCTCTATATACGTTGTTTGTTTTGCTTTACAGTGGTGTTCTTTTCCTTCTAGCAAGTCTGTTTTGAAGAGGATACTGGATTTGTTTTCATGTTATCACAAGCTTTGGGCTAAAGAATTTGTGTTAGTTTGCGGTTTGCCAGACGGTAACGTGCATGGGAAAAGGCATGTATAGCCCAGAAGGTAGTGTAGAAACGGGCTGCAGAAGAATTTGGAACTTCCCCTTGAGTCAAACTTATAATTCAGTATGAAACTATGAAAGGCTTCAGAAAATAAGTACATGGATTATCTAAAGGGTTTCATAATGCAAATTCTTAGTTACACCTTCTTGAATGGGAACTTAAATTGGAATGGATTTACTTGTAAACTGGAAGGTTCATGTTACGTTCTAGGGAATTGTGAAAATTCCTGTGACGAAAAAACATGATGAATCATGCACTGCATAGCAAATTCAGCCTTCACTATGGAGGTCCATCTGGCACCTATATTTTATTTTTTCTATTTTTAAAAGGAAACTTTAGGAAACTTTAAAGATCACTTTTTCTGTAAGACAGGTTTTTCTAAACTTATTTACTAATTCTGTATATTGTTTAGGGATCAGGAGTTACTAACAGTTGACTATTTCAAAGCTTGGATTGCTTTTGCTTCTACTTTCCTCTTCTGAGCACTAAAAAATACATGTTGTTGGATTGTGGGAATTATAAAGAGTATTTTAAGTTTATTAATAATCTTAAATACCACTTAAATCTGTGGGTTTTACTCCTTACACAATCAATATTTTCTAAAAATACTTTGTAGTCTAGGAATTTATTGTTATTTATCTTCTCGTAGCTTTGATTATGAAGAGGGATGGCTATTGATCTTTCCTGAGTTGTGTTTGTGGCTTTTTGTTTTTGTTGGGGTTTTTGTTTGTTTGTTTTCCTTCCTCCAAGCTTTGAAATCTAACAAACCTGGCTAAAATGATCTATACAAGGGTCTGGTACAACTGATCATTTTGCTGGCATTGTTTCAGTGATGTTCTATAAAATGTCTTATTTAAATGAGGACTAGAAGTTGCAGTCTTCATTGTCAGCCTGTTTATTAGCTTTAATCCAATGTCTGCTAAATGTGGTGGTTTAAAAGGTCGTGCTCGATTCCACAAAAGAATTAGGAGTCTTACATGCCATGTTAATACATTTTAGGGTTTTATTCAGAAGGCAGTTCAAAGAACACTTGCCAGAATTCCTTAACCATATGACAAAGCCTGGGTATCTGAGGATGTGTTTTCCCAATACATTTTCCATATAAATGTTTCTGTTGTATCCGCATCATTGTATAATTTGGTCTCTTATGGTAAACATGCTCTCTGTCTCCTCCCCACACAGAATTCCAACGATGAGGTACAAGTTCTACTAAGATTTCTTTTCTTCTGACTCAGTCCATAGATAGGCAGATGACCTGGTTTGTGAAAGACTCGTGTTACATGCAGTCAGTTTATTTGGGTTTGTGTTTTGTTTTGAGATCTATTGTGACTGTTTCCTCTTCTCATTTTTCTTGACACCTGTAAATATTTTATGCTGGCTTGGACAGATGGTTATAAAAGCTTTACCTGGGAGAGGATAATTCTTAAGTTTCCTGGTTAATGTCTGCATAAACAAATATGTAAATACCTTCCATCACCATGTAAGTTGTCAGTTGCTCTTTTTTGTTGATAAATTAATCGGTATTCTGTTACTCTTGATGCTGTGTCCAAGGTGCCTGTGACTCATTACTTATAAGGTGTTTTCATTCATTACTAATGATAGAGGAAACTGAAGTTGATTCATATCTTGTAGTTAGATACAATTTTTTCTTTGAAAAGATATGCACAATCCTTAGATATCTGATTGTTTTAACTCTGTTCAGCATTAGATTATCTACAGCAATTTTATTCGTTAGCATCTTGTCTAATTACATTTTGTTCGGGTTTTTTTTTTAGTTTGTTTTTTTTTTTTTTTTGCAATTGTATGACGTGTAGTGTTGCTACACATTAAGTTTCTATCTGACCATGGAGGTGCCTCTGGGTGACCTCATAGTGATTCAGCTCGCAGTAATGACAAACCTCATAGCAAAGTTGCCTCTGTAAGAGGAAAAAATGCTGCTGCTGCTGCATGCAAATGGATCTTAACATGGAGCATTTTCCAGTACAGACTGCTGTGAGTCTGCGTCATTAATCTCAGATGTCTGGACTTGTATATTTATTTCAGCTTCCTATATGCAAATGATAACTTTGGTGGGATAATCTTCCATTTTCTATTTTCATGATGGTAATGACAATTTCTTATGTTTTCCACAGCATTTTATGCTTCTGAATTTCCACGTACTGTATTCCATGCAATATGAGTGTATGCTATATACATGCATGTATACATATATGTATACATACTGTATTAGCTAGTACTTTAGAGGTCTTTGTCATCTTTGCCTGTGTGAAGTTTGGCTTCCAAGCCTTCTATAATGGAATCAGCAGCTTTGTGAGAGCTCAAATTTTTTTCCAAGCTTTTTTTCAAATTTTACATTTTTTTCTCAGTTGGAGCGATCTTACCCTTAAGCATCTAATATTCTAGAGAATCAGCAGTTACCAGCCCAGTTACCTTAACTGATACCCTAGAGTTCAGAGCAACATGAAATGCATTTTCTTTTCTTTCTCATGAGTTCAGGACTCCGTGTGTGTTTTATTTTTGCTCTACATTCTTTCTTTTGCCTAAGAAAAGGCAAAGAAAAGGCATCTCTTTTCTTGAGATGTTATGCTTTTTAAATTCCATCTTAAGCTTGTAAGGTAGTACCCTGACCTGATTAAATGGTGCTCTTGTTCAGTGACCTGACACTTAGCAGGTGGCGATGGTCTCTCGGATTTCAAGGACTTTAGAATACCTTTACTTCCCTTCATGAATAGTTCTAAGTTGTTGTAACCAGTAACAAAGTATAACTCTATATAGCAGATAAGCAGTATAACATATGCATTTTCTTCAGTGTCTAACAAATAATAGTTGTAGTTTCTATTGCATGGTGTAATTTTTTTTTCCTAGAAAGGAATGTGCTAGTTTTGCTTAATTTTGAGGAAAGCCACCCACTCTTCACTCTGAGTAAAGCACAAACATACAGGTTTTAAAACAACGTCTGTTCTTTGATGCTGTGACTTAAGTAGATCTGTTAGGTGAGTGGGGATGGGCCATTCTCTGAAGTAGCAGGTTAAGATCAAGTTGATACTGGTATTAGACATTGCAACCTAATATTTGGAATATTGCAGAATGTGTTCTGTCTCATTTTCCTTCTTGTTTACTCTGTTGGTCTTAAAATTGCCTGAGGTTCATTGTTCTGCTCAATAAAACAGCAGAATTGTCTAGTGTTGCAGAGAATAGCAGAGACAAGTTTTGGCTTTCAGGCAGAGCTTGTTTTAGAAGATTGCTTGATCTAGTTTGGTAGAGGAAGCTCTAGCTTTGTTTGTGTGCTTCAAGACCTGTATGCAGTGGAGTCCAGAAACAGAGGACAGAGCACATTTTAACTTGAAAACAAACCCTGTTGAAATATTATTTCTCAAGATCGTAGAAGTGCAATTAAAGCTTATAGACTCATTGCACAGTACCAGCTTGCACAGTTCTTAGCTCAGTCTTGGCCATCTCAAAGTTCAGGTGTTGTACAGATGACAGTCATGTCTCTTATGTCACCTGGAGATCCTCTGTCACGTAGAAATGTTACTCTGGATAAACAGACTGCCCTGCTTCCAGGGGACTGAGAATGACAGCAGTGGTCTCTGTGCACTGGTGTCCCTGCATGCAGAGGGAGGCTTGTCTTTGCAGTGGTAGTATTTCTGGATATTTCCTTTCTTTCTGCCTTCAGAGGTGATGATTGCAACTAGTTCCTCTGTCTCCTCTTTGTTTTTATGAATGCTTTGATGTCTTGGCCTTTCCTTTCACTATTTATTTCTGAGTTGATGTGTTACCTCTTGCTGTTGCCCTCAGCTGCACACTCTACTTAACCATATTGGTGCAAAGCTGCTCAGTGTGGACTACAGTAGAACATTAGTAAATGCAAGATTTTTCTAATTGTGCACCCATGCAGTGAGCTTCTCTCCAAGGGGATTTGTTAGCTTTCTTTTTTTCCATTATGTACAACCATCCTTTTGTAGTGCTGTGTCATGTGTAGCTTCATATTATTTGTAGAGAAATTCTCATCCTGTTGACTTGGGGAGTACTTTTCTTCCTGTCCAAACTTTGTTCCATTCTGTGGTGCACTTCAGCTGATGTGTCAAGACACCTGAAGAAAAAAGTGCGTGTAAAAGTAAATTTCTGTTTCCAAAACTGCTTTCTGTGCACCAATGTACATCCCATTGCAGTCTTGACAGATAGGCTGTGCAGTGTGAGCAGACAGTTGTTGGGTCAGGTTCGGATACCACTTCCAGCACGGTGATGTCTGTGGGGTGTGAGAAGCCTTTCCCTGTTCAGTTAGTCATTGTTGTAGTAGTGGTCTCATTGCAGTCCTTTAAAACATCTGTCTCTTTTTGTTTTCACTTCCTCCAGCTGCACGTTGGGGTCCAAATTTGTATCTGTCTTGGTTTGAGACAAATTATGAGGAAACGTCCTGAGATGAATGTATTCTGATAGAAGGCAGGTTTCAGCAGCCCCTCCCCCACAGGTTCAGAAAGAGATTTCTTGGAGGAAAGTGGAAAAAAAGGTGTTTATTTAACAAGCAAAGTGCACGCAGGCACAAAAAGAATAATGTTAGATAATAAACCTTCTCGTTGTGGGGAAAACCTGAGTCCTTTCTGTAGGTGTGGCTCTGCTCTCTCTGGAGCTGGGGTGCAGCATGGGCCCCTCATGGCCACGGTGTGGGGCCTCCTGGTGATGGGGTTCCGGACTGGAGCTGAACAGTTCCAGGAGAAAAAAAGAAGCCACAGTCCCAGGAAAACTCCTTGCTTCAGCTAATGAACAAGAAGCTAGCTAAAAAGCAAAAGAATGCACCTCTCTGCCCTGCTGCAGAGCTGAGAGCTGGGGAGAGGGTGAGCGAGTTATCTGTGTTTTTGAACACAGGCTGCCGAAAGAATTCCACCGGCTTCCCCCTCCCCGCCCCCTCCTGGACCTAGCTTTAAAGGCACAGAACTCATGGCTTGCATAAGGCAAACGATAGGGGATACAGCATCATAAAGTCACCCCAAGACAGCATCTCAGTCTTGGAACAGTTTTGTAACTGCAGAGGGCATCCCTGGTGAAAATGGTCATTCAGGTTCCTGGGAGTGAGTGGTGAATAGAATAACTGGTATTTTGAGATTTATGCTTCTGAAAGCAAGTTGAAGAAAATGTTGGAATGACAGCTTTCATCATGGAGAAACTGCATTTCATCTCTGCTAGTGTGTCGAAGTGCTGCACCTGGTTTCAGCAGATGAAGACAAAGGACTGCTCTAGGGGTGTCATTAGAAAATGGCACAAACAAGCTCTTCAGCTTACTTTTCTCGCGGTATGACTTCAGAGGTGGACAGAGCACTGCAACTGAGGCTGTTGGAGCAAGCCATTGCCATGTGGCAACATTGGGAGGAGCACTTTCTGGGAATTGTTGTTAATCTTTTCTTATAGCTTTGAAGATTTGTTATTCTTATTTTTTAATTAAAGATAATTTTACTTCTTGCTTTATAGGGAGTAATTGTGAGAGAGTTTGTCTCAAGTGTCCTATCACACTTGTAGTTGTTATGCAGCACCCTTTAGCTATTGTGGGATGGCTTTTTTCCTCAGTATGATATAAAAAGAATGAGGTGGGTCTTACTTTGCAGTTATCATATGCTTATTTGTGATGAAATTTTCTTCTTTTACTATGAAAATAATATTACAGTAACCTTCAAGACATTTGATTTTTATTTTTTTATGGATAGGGCCATTAAGCGTCCTGAATGGAAGTAAAAATGGAATTAAGAGGAGAGTGCAAAATTACAGCTCACGTTGAAACAAGTACATAATAATTCAAACTAGCTATCACTTAGCTTTTTATTGTGTAGCATCATGAAAGTGGAAAAGGTTTTACTAATATTACTGAATGTGAGTTTATGGTATGGTTTAGATTAATGGATTGAGTTTTAAGACTTGATCTCTTTTTAGGATCACAGCCAGCACTGCAAATCTTCAGCATGTTACTGGAGATGCAGCATTTCTCTGGGTTCCACTGTCTATTCAGTTCTATCCGCTGTGAATACACAGTCTATCCACTGTGTATTCAGTTCCAAGACTATGGCAGGATTAAGTGACTGTTTTGCTTTCTATAAGGGTATTTAATCAAAAAGCCTTCTGCTGACACTCTTAAAGGATGAGTAAAACCACCTTTCTGGAGTAATTAATCTCAGAAGATCCAAATCGGTGGATCTTGAAGTGAAAACTTTCTTCCCACCCTGAGTTCAGCACTTAGCTAGCATTCAGAGAAGGTCTGTGTCCTGAATCTCTTCGGTGATGTCCACACCTTCATTAAAAAGTGGATACTCTAGCCCTGGTCTCTTCAGAATCGTCTGCGACTTCTGATGTCCCTGGCAGGGAAGACAATATTTTGAAACTGTATATTGAGCACCATTTTTGATACTTGTTAAGAAGAATAATATGTTATATTAAATTGCATGAAAACTGTTTGCTTTGTCTGACACAGCATACCCTAATTGCATAGACACTAATTCAGTGTAGGTTTGCTTTACCTGCTATAACTCCTTCATTGGCACAGGAGTGTGGCTTCCTTACTGCTGTCTTAAGCAGTGACTGTGATGTAGCTCTAGCAGGAGTATTTGTTCTATTTGTAATCAAAAGTAGCACAGCAAGCTTCAATTCAGCTCCTGTGGTGCATATTGACTCACTGATTTGTTCAGGATTCTGGTACTGTCTTACCTAGTGCATGTTAGTAAAATGGAACTGATAACAAAACTAATTTTCTCTAATGATAATAATTTGATTATGTTGTGTTTTTTGATGTGTTAGAATAGCTTGTAGATTCCCTCAGATTTGCGAAAATTCTTGTGTGTACTTCTGGTCATGCAAGAAAAAAGAAACCTGAAAGATCTTTTAGACTTTATATAATCTCACAGTGATTTCAAGTGGTGTTTCTGCACTTATACCATTTGATTAATCCTTCAAAAAGATTAATTCTATAAATTGAAAATAATCTCTTTTTAGGTGAGATTTCACTGCTGTTTTGTATTGAGAGCACTAATGTTGCCCGACCCAACTAATTTTGCATGTGTGTACAGACTCCTAGGATTGTTGCAATAAGTCATGAATTTGCTTTTTGATTTATTTAGTGGTTTTTTTTTTTTTTTTTTTTTTTTTTATACTGGTTCATCTTTGCAGAGAGGTCTTTCCAAAGCTTTGTGTTTTGAGTTGTTGAGTTACTGCAGTTCTGTGAGTGGACATTAATTACACATTTGGACACTGATTTAGGAAGCATGTCTTTATAAAGTTTCTTTGAAATGTCAAACCAAATGAGAATTTCTGTGAAATTAGTAAGTTAATGTCAGCATCTCCTATCCTAACTGAAGACTTTTTCTCTTTACTAGCCTTTAGACATACAGGTTGTCTAGAAGTTTCTATTTGAGGCATTCTTTTAGTAGCCACGTTATGCAACTTCTTCTGCTTGATGCTGCATCCTTAATTGTGGTTATGAGGCTGCTCAGTAAAGTGGATCAGGGAACTGAACTTGGATGTGAATAATTAAACTTAGTTAACTTTTTGTCTTGCTGCTTTTCAGCCTAGATCATTTCAGTGAGGGGTTTTGCTAAATGGTCTGCAGTCATATAGATGCAAATGGGTGCATAATATTATGATAGGAATGAAAGATGGAAAAATTGGCAACTGCTTAAGGCTCTCTTATAGGAGCTTAGAAAAGAAAAAAAAAAAGGCAGTAAACAGCAAAGCAACCCTGTACAACCCCTTTTTTTTTAAACAGAGGTCTTTACATCCCTGCTTAGAAAGATGTATGTTAGACAAAGTAAGTACTCAAAGTGGTATAGATTTGTATAAACATAGAACCTCCTGCTTCCAAGCTGTGTGACAAATGACTACTTTGTAGCAGCTTTGCCTTTTCATACTTGTGAGTTACATAGACGTAAGGTCATTTCTACTTGCTGCTAATGGAGAGTCTTAATAATCCTGTGATAAATGCATGAACAGTTGTTGGAGCTCTGTTTATGTCATCCCAAACACCATATAATCAAAAAAAAAGAGTATTCAGGGTGCTAGGTCTAAGGGATGGCCTGATTGCTGTCTGTAACTATGTGATTGGAGATGACAGACAAGGTGGAACTGGACTCTTTTTACAGGTGCCCAGTCATACAATGAAAGATGGTTTATACAAACTAGATGGGCTTCACTTACTATTCTGTGATTTTATACCTTCGGGTACATGGACGGTGGCAAGAAAATTGCTTTCCCTTGCCTTTCCAGTTGAATACAATATGGAATTGGATGTCTTCTTAGCACTGCTAATTTAATTCATCTGCTAACTTGATTTTACTGCAGTAAGATGTCAGAATGATGTTTTGGTGTACTACGTATCTAATGTGATTTTTTTTTTTCCCTTCAGCGAATTTGACAGGCCATGCAGAGAAAGTTGGCATTGAAAACTTTGAGCTCCTGAAAGTTCTTGGAACAGGGGGTAAGATGCACTATTTTTAAGTTAAATGTTGGAAGCATTACTCTTA
Organism: Monarcha castaneiventris obscurior; assembly: GCA_026261815.1. Classification (NCBI taxonomy): domain Eukaryota; kingdom Metazoa; phylum Chordata; class Aves; order Passeriformes; family Monarchidae; genus Monarcha; species Monarcha castaneiventris. Next base: position 16,620,998 of record JAMPIT010000894.1, read on the forward strand.
TGTACGATTTAGTTTTCTAGCTGAGATTTTGGTAATTGGAAGATTTTGTATTTTTCACTTTTTTATTTCATAGCATGTTTTTTCTATTTTTTTTTTCACAAATATCATGCAAAATTGGAGGTCACGTGTTCTAGCACAGCACTTATTAAGATGCACATTTTTTGAAAAAAGGAAAACATATGGTTGAAAATTTGTGACAATTTAGTATAGTTTGTGAAAAACCTAATCTAAGTTAAGGCATGATCTTGATAATTTTGTTAAGTTTTCAGACTGTGTTTGGGAAAAAACCTGTAATTTTAATATATTATTAGATAAGATGCCCCATTTTTTGACTAATCTGTTTTAGGGTCACTGTTGGCTCCATAACTCTCTGTCCTGGTCAGATCCTAGTATTTTTTAAGATGGATGAAGTTCATTGTTGTATTGTGGGTTTCAGCAAAATGTTGGCGATATCTAGAATGTTGTAGGATTATTGATGGTAATGAAACAAACACTTTGTTTCCCCTTTGCAAAAGGGACACACAGACAAGGCCATATACAGACCAAAAGTAATGACTTTTATTCTTTTTAGGGTGTTTACACTTTTTTGGTCAATATTAACTCAAGTGCATTGTTGAGTAGATTGGGATAATCATGAAGGTGGACTGTCATCAAGGTCTGCAGAAGTTTTATGCTAGTTAAATGATGCCAAAGTTTTGGATGTTACCAGCCATGAATGGCTGGCAGTGAGGCTGTAATTCCCCAAAACATCACTGAAAAGAGCAAAGGATTTTGATTTTCACTTTTAGCTGTCATATCGATTCTTTAATAAATCACCTGAGAGGATACTTCACTGTTTCTGCAGTACATTTTTAAAAGTTTAAATTTAAACATGCTAAAAAATTGAACCCTTGCTGTTAAATTTCAGTAGTTAGAGGCAGACACAAGGAAGCTTTAATATTCATAGATAAATGTTGCATATTCCTAGGTAGAAGCAATCATGACTTTCTGACATGGTCAGTGTGGATCTGAGTGGGGTTGACAAAAAGGAAATTATAAATAATTATGCATTTATGTGAGGATGTCTTTCTTTCCTGCTGATGGAAACATTGGCTGGATTTGTAAATACGTGTGTATGTATATGAAAACCTGCCCCATACCGGAATTTTGTCTTTTTGTTACCTTTGCCATTGGTCTGAGATCATGTTATTATTACAACTATTGCATTTGGGTTACAAAGTAAGTTGGTGGTTTCATAAGGGTTGGTCTTCAGACTAGTAGTAGCCTGACCTTCTCCTTTCTTTAGGCAGCACCTCTGAAATAGCCCGTTTTGCTGCTGTTAAACTGTTGTCATTCATTGCTACCTTCCATGCCTTCTTTTCTTCATGAACAGATTGGCCAAATTTTTCTTGGCCTGGAATACTCTTAACCATAGCAGGTAATCCTTAGGCTCGCCATGCAAATGTATCCTATTCACTCAGGTTAACAGGATAATTCTTGAGGGACCCCTTTCAGAAAAGGCTACTTCAGCGGATTGACAATGGGATTGACTCTGTGTGTGTGTGAAGTAAAAAAAAAAGTGGAGTAAGCATGCCTGTCTGACTTCCTCCTGCTCCAGTAGTCTTCTTGCTCCAGAAATGTCTTCTGTCTAAGTAGATCTCAAACTATTTTAAGAACTGACTAAAAGATTCTTACAAACTTTAGGAATCCAAGGACTCCTTGTGTTTCCTGGAATGGCATTTGTAGTAAGAGTAGTTGGCATTTTTTGTGGTGTTTGTTTTTTAGGTTTTTTTCCACTTTTTTTGATATGCAGTTTTATTCATAGCCTAGGGTTTTTGCTTCAGAAATCTAGACCATAAGGGCAGTCAAGAAGCTTTGTTCAGTCTCAAGCCTATGACAGCTGAGTCTCATGCACTAGATGTGTCAGAGGTTGCTGCTTTCTAATTACTGGGTGGCATTAAATGCCAGTGACCTGATCAGAATGGAGCTAGTTCTCTTTGCTTTTGGGTAAGTGACCATCTGTCAGTTGGCAATGTTTGCTGTAACATGGAATTGCTGGAAACAGGATTCCAAGGTCAGACCTCGAAGATGTCCCTTAATTGCTTGGCCCAAGACACAGTCAGTTATACCTGTATCACCCCTGGTAGTGATTCATTCTTAAAACCCTCCAGTACTAGAGATTCTGCAACCTTACAAAGATGTTCTTGCTGATGAAGTTTAATTTCCTAACTTGAGAAACATTCTGGGCATTGCTGTAAGCAAATAGACAAAAGATATCTTTACTCTGGCAGTGAAAGCTTTATCCGGGTGTGAGGTATTTTTATTAGATATTATTGATAGTACTGTAATATAACTAATGCTAAATAAAACTGTGATGCTGTTTTAAAATGCTTCACTGTGGAGTTATGCAGCATGCAGTGTTTTCAAACTCATACTTAATTGATCTACAGTAATGCAAGGGAGAATATATTGAAACCTCACAGTTACATTAAGTGATGACTGTAGATGCTATTTAAACTAATTACAATATTTTAAGTGTAGTCTGCTATGAAGCAACTGGAATAACCAGAAGATAATCAAAACATGCTAAATTAAATGATACCTTGCTTAAGGATACATAATTGTGACGGTTTCTTACAGGCTCGATGGTGATTCTTCTTGGGTAACAGCAGTGAAGGTTTAAATCTTCATTTTTAAGCTTTATGTTTTAAAAATACAAACATTTAAGATTATTAGAAATAGTATCTATGTGTGCTGATGTTTCTCCTTTGGAAGCCATTTTTTACCATAACTTTTTTCATGCTGTGGTTTAGCATAATTTCATACTTACTATTTTCTTTAATATGAATTGCTTTCTTACATTCTTTTGTCTGTTTTCTTCTAATATATGCACTCAGTTGGAAGCATGCTTGTTATATTTTACTTTTTGGTGTTATAATTGTATCGTACTATATACTTTCTTCTTTTGACCTGAGTCTCGGAGGAAAGACAAGGAAGCAAAAGTCTGAGTTGGATTCTTTTACATTGCAGTTAGGGGGTAGTAGTAGAATAAACTTACCCATTGAAGAAATCAGTAGCACTTCAGTAAAATGAAATACATGACAGTATGCCACTGTTAATGAAGCTGTTAATACTGTACTTGTTGCTCTGGGAACAAATTATTACTGCCTTGACTTCTGACTGGCCCGTGTTCTACTCAGTATACACTTTTTGAAATTGCCTAAGTCCTTCTCTTTCTGTTACTGTATAACCTTGCTAATACAGAATTTTCAGATTTCCTGTCCATGTTCGTATTTCCTGCTTGTCCCTCCTATCTAGTTTAAGCTTTTCTTCTATGACAAGGAAAACTAGAGTCTATTCTATAGAACAAGGTTACTTTTCAGCAAAGTAATCTAATTGCTTCCCAAAGCCAGGAAAGGAACAACAGGAGAAGGTGGCTGTGTTGATTTATGCACGCCCACTTGGCTTATTTGCTTCATTCTTTGAAAATGTGTTTTTAAAATAACAAAATACTCTAGAGTGCATTCTGGTTCATACATTTTTCTACCAATGGATTATTCCTTTTTCTCTACTGAACTTTAATAAATGCCACTTCTGTTCATTCTTTCAACTGTGGTTAAGAAGAGACAATACAATTAGTTCCTGAGCATGTGCACTTATAATCCATTCTACCTTTTGACCTACAAGAAGACAAGAATAATGAGAAACAAGAATCTAACTAACATGTTTTATACATGATCTTTTGGATTTAAGTGCTTATATGGGAAGGATATTTACCTTAGATGTGGAAGATCCTTAGAATCTGAAGGATTTATTCATATGAAGGGAACAAAATTAGGGGGATGAATGTCAGATTAAAATTACTATCTCAAAAATCTTGTTATACAAGGACATATAATGAAGTTTCAGCTAAGAGGTCAGAAAGTATTCTGACAAAGTTAAGACTGTGAAATGAAGTTAGTTCTTTCAAAGCATATTGAAGAAAATATAAAATATTCTCTCATAAAAGGAGGAAAAAGAAAGAAGTGGGGATACTGTGCTCAAGAGAATAAGCCAAAATTAGTGAGTGTCTAAAAATAATTCCAAACTGCAATTAAGTATTTTACTTCAGTTTCTGCTGAGGACAGCTAGAATGTATACTGACTTTTAGGTGGGATGGCTAATTGGAGACAGGGCTTGGAAATGGAAGATTAGTTTTCTGCACGAAGAACAGACTGAAAAGAGGGGGCTGTGTTCAGTATAAGAACCTGGAGAAATTTGTCATATTCATCTACCAGAGAATTCTGAAAAAATCTGTACATTAAATTGGAGATCAGTAGCAAACATTCTTACTGGAACTAATGTCAGAGAGAACAGCAAAAACAGTCTTACATTTAAGAAGGAAAGGAGAAAATGAGATGATGATCTCAGGCAGCTCTTGGTTGTTTGACTTCATCAAACTTCAGCAGTATGCTGTACCTTTAAAATAATTTTTGAAGAAAATTATTTACCTTAATTTTTGCAATAATTAAAAATTGATGGCATCTTTATCCAGAGATAGATTGTCTTGCATATGAGAGCTGCCTTCTAAAAACTTACATGCTTTAAAAAAGAAAAAAAAAAAGGTAGGCATGTATTATCTGCCATAACTATTTACTGTAATAGTATTTACTTTTTTAAAAAAAGGTAAAAAACAAAAAAATAAACAAAAGCAAAATGCTGATATAAAAAGTACGTTTTAAGATGCAACTTACCCTCTCCTGTCACTTTCTGCCTTTCATATTAATCATCACTCACTTGTTTAATGGGAGAGAGCATTTGTTCTCGGGGAAAGTAATAACATTGAAAAAATTCCATTAGTGATTCTTGCCTACCTGGTATCTAAGGGAAGATGACAGAGAATGCCTTGTTTTTGACAGTTTGGTCATAGACAATAAAAACTGGAATTATTCTTCAGAATGCTATTATTTGAGATTTGTTAAGGCTTCTGTTCAGCTTCCCCCCCCCCCCCCCTCCATTTTTCGCTGCTAGAGCTATGTGCTTTTCTAACTTTGCCACATTCCAGTTTTTAATTCCTATGGACAGATACTGGCGTAGTGGGAGTTCTGCCTCCATATTCCTTAGGCAGATTAAAACTAAATTGCAGAGCAAGGATGTCATTAGGCATATATCATGCAAGAATACAATGAAATTTATTCAAAACCTTAAATATTTTGTACCTCTGAGCCTTTTCCTTTGTAGTCTTATGATTATTCTTACACGCTAACAGTAAAAAAGTAATTTAAGAAAAAGGTATAGCTTACGTTAACACTTGAAAAGATTAATTTTGAAAACTGTCTGGATACAAGTATAAAGTTTTGATGAATTTAGGAGTCCACAGAAACCATCCAGTGTGCTATAAACAATAGGAATTGCGTTCCTTTTTCCCTGTTGGAATTAGCTGGTGTGATGCAATGCCTTAATGTGCATGCATTTGTACAGAAAAAACAAACAAACAAAGAATACTTCGTATTTTTAACTTGTTGTCTTTCAGCAAGTGTGTAGTTTAGAATATTCTAATGGCCTGCTGAGTCGTTACTTAGAATTGTGATACATATTACTGTGAATATGAATACTTATATATATATATACTTCTGTCTAAGTATACTTGTATGTATGCTTATATGTGCTTACTATATATTACTATGAATTTGTATTCATGGAAAGGGCAGTAGTGAAAGAGAAGTTTTTAGCACCCAATTATATTTTCCTATCTCACAAATTGATTGGAAATTTCCTATAAATTGCTGATGTGAAATCTCTTAATCATGATAAAGGCTGATATCCATATAAATCAGCAATTAATAATTAGTCTTTAAATTTTTATTTTATTTCTCTTCAGCTGCAAGGTCAGTCTAACATAGTTTGTGTTTGTGTATGTATTATATATAGTAGTTTAGTTTTTCCATTATTTCATGTATTTTCAATGAATTTGGGGGCTGGATATATGGTGATTGTGTGTTTCATTATGGGGTATATATTGCTGGCTGAATATTTCTGCCTTGGCAGTAGGTGAAATGTGCATGAGATTTTATGAGAATGAACATTAAAATATTGCTCTTTGAGAAATTAAAAAAGTTTTACTGAAGTACAACTGTCAGGTAAGAGTATTGCAATTAGCTTACGTGCTCTCTCCTTGCTGCCACTCAAATAAATTGCTTTTGCAGTGTTGTCTTTTAAGTAGATTTCTTGTGGTGATATCAGAGATTCTGGTGTTGAATATATTATGAGTCATTTGATTAAAATAGTGCTACTTGAGATTTATTCTCATTAAAAATGCTGAGAATCGTCATCTTTCTGTCAGTCCTTTTCAGATTCCTGAAGAAACAATTTGTACCATGGCAAAGCTCTATGTTGCAGTCTTTTATGGTAACAAGAGTTTTGTTTCTGGAGAGTCTTACAGCTATTATACTGTACCAGATAATTTTCTCTGATACTACATGTAAAGCTGTAGAAGGTGCTGCATTCTCTCACTTAAGATGTGTTATTATATGTTTTTATAAAACGTGATTAAAGATACAAGTAGCCAAGTGTTACAATCCTGAGGCTTTTGTTTATTTTAATTTAGCTTAATGCAGTCCAGCATTTCTGATAAAATTACTGTTTCCTGGGAACCTAAGGGCACTTATGTTTAATGCTCTAGACTGCTTTTCAGAAAGGCACAGGGAGAAGTTAATTTTCAAACTCCAGCTAAAACCAGGTGTAAACCAGGGCTGCTTCTTTAAGCATTTGGGAAATGCAGTTTAAGGCCATTCTCTGCACTATTTTTGTTGCATGTTAGAAAATGCAGAAGTGTTTGAGAAGTAACTCCTTATAAAGATGTAAATACTACTTTTGGAAGCAGTTTCTTTAAAACAATGATCTCAGTAGTAGGAATCTGTTTTTCAGATGCTAAAAATAATTTAACATCCAGTATTGGAAAATAGGAAATAACATTAAAATGGTGCATATGCATAACAGTATTACTGTGGTCACAATATTGTGGTCTGTATAACCTTGATTCGGGTCACCTGCATCTGTATATCATGACAGGATTTATGGCTCATGCCTATTTTACTAGAGTAATCCTTTTACATCTCTGTTTATCCATTTCTTGATGAGTAGCTGGTGACCATTCAGTCTGGCTTAGGTATGCTTGAGATCTCATAACTACAAAGTTGGAGAATGAAACATAAAATGCAAAATCTTGAAAGAGACTGTCCTACATATCTCACAAACTAGAAAGATGTTTACAATCACCTATTCTATTTGCCATTCTTGAGAGATATATTATGAAAACTTATTTTATGAAAGCTCTTCTTGCAGAAAATGAGTTCTGTAAAGAAGGGAAGCATGATTCCTTAGGGTGTGATGAGTCAGGTAAAAAACTTCTTAAAAAGAATTGTTCAGTATATGAACAGTATTGGTTTTGTAAACTGACTGAAGGAGAACCTGAATTTGGGAAAAAAGCTCACATGTCATTTTGTAGTTTAAAACTCTCTATTACCTGTCTGGAAAAAAATCCAGCAAGAAATCTGGAGTTGCATGTGATGCTTATCGGGAGCTTTGTATGCTGTAGCATTTTAAAAGGGCAACTAAATTTTAGTGTCTCACATCAGGACAGTATACACTTTTCTAGTGTATATCAGGTTTGAGATATTAAGCATTCTCTTTGAGAAAATAGTGTGAAGGTAATTACAAGGGCTGGACAAAACAACCAGCTGGTTCATTTTTCTGTCTCATGATGGCTTAAGGAGGGACTTACAGTGATGGTTTCCTTAGTGAGCTTGTAGCAACCTGCAGTTTGGGGTCTGCCTGAGCCAGAGATTCTCTTCAGTGTTTGGCAACACTTGATGTTCTTTCCTCTCCCTCAGGGATTTATGTAATCTTTTTGAATTCATCTGCATTTTTGACAGCTGCAGTATCATGTAGCACTAGTTCCACAGCTTAACTGCATATTTGTGTGCTTTGCCTAGTTCTTAATGCTGATATCTAATGATTTAATTTGTTGCCTTAGTTATTTTGCTTCTAAAAATAATGAAAATTGTTCTTTACTTACATTCTTATAGTTTTTGATTTTTTCTTTTTTAACTCTGTAATCTTCTTAAGTATTCTACTTTTTCAGGCTAAATAAAACATGGAAGTATGTTTAGTTCCCTTCATGTTTAGAGGAATTTTTTATCCCTTTTGAATGTTTTATACTTTTTTCTGATGGGAGCAGGGTAGTTGGGGACAGAAGACAGAAGGTACCAAAATAGTGTGCTTTATTCAAGACAGGAGCACACAAGGATTTCTAACACAGCATAAGGGATTTCTGGGTTTGTGTTGAAGGTGTGGGGGGTGGTACATTTGTGTAATTTCTTCACTTCAATACTTTCTTTGAAGTTTCTAACATTCTATTTATTTTTTTGGATTAACACTTGCCCTTTTTGAAGACCGGAGTGGTATTGGCTTTACTCTAGTTCTCAGGAATCTTTCTTGTTTTCCATGACCTTTCAAACATGATGGAGGGTGGTCTAGCAATAACATCTGCTAAATCCCTCAGCATTCACGGGTGAATCCCTCCAAGGCTCATGAATTTGTGGGTGTCAGGTTTGCATAACCCTATCCTCAGCCAAGGGAAAGCCCCCAGGGTCTGGCATTCCCCAGGGCCAGCCTTAGCAGTGAGTAAGAAGCAAAGGTATTCAGTAACTCTGCTTTCTCTGTACCTTTTGTCAGCAGGGCACCTACTTCATTTGGCAGTGGGCCCACATTTTCCTAGGTCTTCCTTTTGCTGCTGATATCCTTGAAGAAGCCCCTCTTGTTGTCCTTGGTATCCCTTGCCATATTTAATTCCAAGTGGACGTTTGATTTCCTTGACACATACCTGCCATGCTCGGACAATATTCCTATATTCTTCTCAAGTGGCCTGACCTTTTTTCCACATTCTGTAAACTTCCTTCTTCTGTCTGAGTTTTGCCAGAAGTTCCTTGCCCATCCATGAAGGTCTCCAGCCCCCTTTGCTTAATTTCTTATTCACAGGAATAAGGGATGTCCTGATCTTAAGCATAGAGGAAGTGCTACTTGGATATTAACCATCTCTTTTGTACCCACCCTACCTTCTAGATACCTAACCTATGAGATTCCTCCAAGCAGGCTCTTGAAGATGCCAGAGTTATTTTTCCTGGAGTCCAGGGCTATAATCCTACTTATTGCCATGCTTCTTCCATGCAGGATCCTGAACACCAGCATCTCATGGACACTGCAGTCAAGGCTGCCTCCAGCCATCACATCACCAGGCAGTCCTTTTTGTTTGTTAGTGTAAGGTCTAGCAACACATCTCTCCCTGTGGGCTTCCCCACCACCTGTGTCAAAGTTATCAGTGTTCTGCAGGAACCTCCTGGGCTCCCATGTATCAAGCTGTGATGTCTTTCCAGCAGCTGTGGGGGTGTTTATGAGAATTGTGGGCCTGTGATTGTGACAGCTGTCTGTGGAAGGCCTCATCTGCTTCCTCTTACTAATCAAGTGGCCTGTAGTAAACAGTGTCACCCATTTTAGCCTATCCCTTAATTCTTACCCATACACTCTAGGCTCCTCCTTCATCCACCCCTAGGCAAATCTTGATACATTTTAGTTTTTGTCTTACATAAAGAGAACTCCACCACCTTGCCTTTCTGGCCTCTTTCCTAAAAAGTATGTAAGCATCTGTGACAGTATTCCAGTTATGCAAGCTATCGGGCCACATCTCTGTAATTGCAGTGAGATCATGGCCCAGCAACTGCACACTAATTCTAACTTCTACTGTTTCTACAGGTTTGCCTAGTAGAGCTATCACATTTATTTATGTAGAATTCCTAGGAGTCCTTCTAAGCTCAGTATGAGAGCCTCAGAAAGCTCCTATGTATGAAATACTGATGGGAAGAATTCATTGGCTTTTCTACAGGTTTTTGTAACTTCAGTGCTTTAAAACCAGTAATGAAAGTGAATGAGTTGTGCAAATGTGGGCAGACTATTTTAAGAACAAAAAAACAGCATCTCTCTTACTTGGAACTCTTGCTTAATTCTAGGTATGGATGTTTTAGGTTATTACAAAGGAAGACATCATCAGCTTTTAAAGTTGTTCTAAAATACTAAAGTGGTTGGATTGCTTTTCCAACTCTTGCAGCGTTGAGTTATGAAGCTCATTTGGTAGAAATTTTGCTCAGAAAAGGTCAATCTGAAAGATGGAAAGTGTTTTGGTAGATTTTTAGCCTGGGTGATTACTGTCTGCTATAACAATGAATAATTGAAAGTAATAATGGTATCAGACAGATCTGTAGTACAAGTAGGTAACTTTTATTGTCTTTTTGTCTTTTTTTTGTCTCTCTTTTCTTTGCTTTTGTTTTTGTTTTTTTTTTCCCCTCCCCAATTTTTAAGCCTATGGAAAAGTGTTCCTAGTGAGGAAAGTAAGCGGCCATGATGCTGGAAAACTGTATGCTATGAAAGTACTGAAGAAAGCAACAATAGTTCAAAAAGCCAAAACAACTGAGCACACAAGGACAGAACGACAAGTCTTGGAGCACATTAGGCAGTCACCGTTTTTGGTCACATTACATTATGCCTTCCAGACAGATACAAAGCTTCATCTCATTTTAGGTGAGTAGTCTTCAGGATTCAAGTTTTTATTAAAAAAACCAACAGCAACAGAAAAAGCCCTTTTATCTCAATGTTTTGTAAGGTTTTTTTCATGTGGTCTAAAGTACAGTGTGTTTGGAGATTGCATGAGAGAGCATAGGAAGTAAAATACTGTTCATCTTCAACAGTGTCTGTGTTTGTGGTTTTCCTGTTTGAGCTTCAGTGTGCTACTCTGACTTGGGGGGTGTAGTGGTTCTTATATGCAGCAAAAAATGTATGTTCATCAATGACCTGGAAGCATTTGCTTTGTTAAGTGTTTTGTTGTGAGATAGTTTGATCTTTGAGTATTGAGATGCTTGCATGTTTTAATTTTTGGGGTGTTAAGAGACAATCCAAAATCGCACATTTCTGTGCTGAAAGTAGAGCTTGTTCATAAGGTTTGGTACTACTCTAATTTTAGAAATTTGCCTTTCAGATTAGCAGCAAATTTAGTGTATGCAATTAAGTGTAGCAAATTTTGGTGTATAAGGTGTATTTGTAAGAAAATTGCCAGCAATTTTTAAAACCTTCTTGCTTAGAGAATTTTTAAAAAATTGTAAAATGAATGATTAATGTAAGGCTTGGATTCATAATATGCTTCTCTAGTGAAATGTTTGAGAAAGTAAATTGTTGTTTAATTGAAGTGCAGGTTTTGCATTCCTTTTTGCATTCCACAACTTTGATTTTTTAAGCTTTATTAATCGGCTGATTTACATTAAATTAACAAATTTTTTTTAATGTTAAATGAATCTACACCTCTAGCTGTCAATTCTTAGAAAGGTGTTCTATGTATATACCTTAGTTTCATATACTACAGTGAAATAATAAATATGTGGAACTGAAATGGAGTATTCACTAAATTCCTTTTGAAAGTGAGAGTTGAAAATTGTAATATAGTTTCCTGCAAATTCCTCTGACTAGGACATTAAAGAAATACATAGAAGATTGTCACAAATAAATAGTTAGAAATATATTTATAGCTTTGTGATTCCTTGATAGTAACTGTTAATAATTAAGGTTTTGAAATTTTTATTGGATTTAAAGTTACTGATTAATGACTTGGAAAAAACTGAAATATCCAGTGAGATAAAGTGTGAACATTTATTATAAATATTATAGAACCATTATTTAAGTCCAGATAATTTTTGCTCAAATGCAGCTTAGATCCCATTAGAAATATTAAAAAAAAAAAGAAGAGGAAAAACCCAAACAAAAAAACCCTCACAAACCCGATATAATGTAGTTGCCTAAAAATAAATACATAGTAGGGGGGAAATTTAGGTGATAAGGTTAATTAGAAGGCCATAAAAGCCTATTGTATGAAAGAAAATCAAAAGCTTGATATTATATTCTCATAAGAGTTTAAAAGGAGCAAGCCCAGTAGTTCTGAAGAAAGTTGTGTAGCAGATAGTGCAGCCTGGGCACATGTCCACCATAACACGATGCTGAGGTGATGTTTGAAGCAAGAAGTTCATAGCTAAGATAAAAAAAAAAAAAACAAAACAAGAGGTTGTAATTCTTTCTCATAAGTTCTTCATCCATTCTCAGCATATCTGTTGGGGCGAGAAAGATCCTTTTTTCCTTCATTTTCAGCAGAAAATAGGAATAATTAGTTTCAAAATTACTTCTAATGACTTTCTGTAACAGTGAAAATTTCTCTTACTTAACATGATGTAAATCTACTTTATAAATCAACTGAGTTTCACACCCTCCCTGAGGGAAAAAGCCCAAATAGTTTGTTAAAAGTTTTTCATGTCTTATTATGTAAGTCTGTATAAATCACTTCAATGTAGTTTTGGAAGTTAAGTGTTTCAAAGGCTTCTGGATTTTGGGGGAAACCAGTATCTATCTTGTTTTTGTACTTGGCTGAATTTGGTGTGTAAGTAACCTGCCATCTTAGTTTTAAGAGGTTTTAGAATTGGAGCCTCAGTGCAATATTTAGTACAGTTCTTCATGCTGTCAGATTACATAGCTATATGAATTTAGACTGAATCAAGTACAGACATGCAGCTGCATTTCTGCCAGATTTCCAGAAAACATGGTTAGGAGTTGATTCCAGGTTTTATGTTGGCTTTAAGCTACATTGAATGAGCAATGTGTTGTATCCATGTGAGTACCATTAATTCTATACAAAGCTCGTCACGCAAGGTTAACCTTCTAATACTTTAAAAAATAGCTAAATAATCAGAACTGTCAGGTCGAGTTTATACTGAACTAACCAGGAATTTTTTTTCCATTGTGTCAGTGATGCATTTGATCTTGCCCCAAGAATTTGAAGGCTGGTTGTTTCATTGGGCTGTGGTTAGTGTTACATTCTGGATAAAATTAAGCTTGTTGTGCCACTCCTGTGGCAGCTTTGGTTTGGATTTGTCACAGTCCTTAGAACAGCACCTGGCAATTCAGTGCTTACCTTGTGCTAAGTTAGCAGTTCTGGCTAGAAATATTTTTAAAAATTTGTTTCTGTTACCTTTTTCTGCATGCTGAAGCTCTTTTAGAAGAAGGAAGCAATTGTAAAATGTGGGTTATTTATACTTCATTAAATCTTTTCATTTTCTTACTTGTCTAGATAAATAATCCTTCTCATATTGGTTCCACTAATACTCCTTTTCAAAGAGAGAACTGAAAAGTGGGGAGAGATCAGAATGTGTGTAGTTCGTATATATGCTTTCTCCTTCAAACTATTAACTTAAAATAGGATTGGGCCCCTTTCATGGATTTCTGTCTTAGACCCATGGATTTAAAGAAACAATATTCAAGATAATACTGAATAACATGTTGTGGGGCATGTTCCCATCTCTGTATATGTAGACCTCAAATACAAAAATGGGGGCTCTGAGGTTGCAAATTAATGGCTGTAATGTACACTGCTAGCATAAACAGCTCTACATCTAAAATATGTTTGTGTTGCAGTGGAGCTCTGTTGTAATAATTCTTTTTTTTCCCCTCTCCCTTCACTGTGGGAAAATCCTTGTGTCATAGCCTGCAAAGAATGAAAGTGTGGTTTCCATGAGGGAGTGTATGTGGAAATAATCTCCTCCAGTAAGTTTTGCCATCAAGGTTTCCGTTGTGAAGGGAAAATTTTGTAATTGTCCATAGTTGATTATTTCCCCTAATACCTGTTTTCTGAATTGCCTTTCTTTATGTCAGTCTGCCTTGCTGCTCATCAGAGTATTTCATGAGAGTCTACAATGGTTCTGTTTGTAGCTATTATTTGTACTTCTTTCCTTTCATAGTCCTAAGTAACTAAAAGACTGACTTTGTGAAAAACCCCATCTTTATAATTTAGGAATAGTTGAGGGTTATTTTATGGTTTTGCTGCTTATTCAAAAGTGAGACTTGTTCTTCCCTCAGTCCTCTAAGAAAGAAATTGAGTATTGTACAGCATGATGAAATACTGGTGAATGACAATAAAGTAGAAGCATCTGATAGAGTGTATTACTAAACAGCTTACAAAGTACCTAACAATATTCCAATAAGAAAATAAAATTGTTGGAAAGTGAAATTATAAGGTTCTTTGTTCTATTTTTCAGACTATATAAATGGAGGAGAATTGTTTACTCATCTTTCACACAGAGAGAGGTTCTCAGAAAATGAGGTGCAAATTTACATTGGAGAAATCGTTTTGGCACTTGAACATCTCCACAAGGTAAAGTAACTTCATTCTGGTGCTGATTTTGAGGACTTAGAGCTGTATTCTTTTTATATCATATAAAGTTAGTAAGGAGAATTGTTGTTTTAGATTGTTTTAAATTGAAAGTAACTTTATCTAGCAATGGGACATTAGTTGTATAATTAGAAATAATCCCCAATGAAGTGTCCCTCCTTGTGCACCAGATTAAGGCTACACAGTTTTGTCTGCAGGGTGAGGAGTAATGTTACTGACAAATGATATGTTATTCTTTAGTAATCCTCATGAAACAGTGTATATCAGTAAAACCAATTTGTAGTGAACGTGAACAAGTTTTGGGTTGTATTATTCAGTTATCCTTGTTTCTACACAACTGAGTAGTAGAGTTCTAGCACAAGTGTAGACATGAAAAGTGTTACAGTTCTCAGAAGTAGTAAATAGATTAGTGGACTATTGCAAAGTGTGCATGTATGTCTGGTCTATGTCTAGACCATATAACAGAAGCATCCATTTTCATTCTCAGTAAAAGCCGAACTGAGTTTTGCACTCAACGGCAAGTGTTCAGTCACTTTTAGATTCAACAGATATACAGTATGTCCTTTAAATTTTGAGACATTTATGCACAGTGTAATTTCTGAGAATTTTAATGTAATTTTTAAGTTATTTCTTCAAAGGCTTTTACAAGTTATCTTTTTTGAGGTACAACTTTCATGTGTCAGATTACCTTAATAAGGAGAATTTTGGTAGCTTCATACTTAAATGCGTTTGGCAGCATCTTCTTGATGTGGTTACACTGTTTGGAAATACATTTTTTTTATGTTCTGTTTGCAGTTGGGGATTATATATCGGGATATAAAACTTGAGAATATTCTTCTTGATTCTGATGGCCATGTGGTGCTGACAGACTTTGGTCTAAGTAAGGAGTTTCTTACTGATGAGGTGAGTATTTGGCTCTCCAGTAAGTGAGGACAGAATTGAGCAAGATGACAGTGTCTCATTGAAATCCTAAGCACATTTGAGAAGGGTGGAAAACCTGCATTCCAGACTCCTGCATCACAGAACAAAATCTAGTTGTCTGTGTTACTAGGTTTTGAGCTTCCAGTTTATTGGTCTTAGGCCTGCCAGTGTTGCCATACGTCTTTGTTCTAGTTTTTCTTGAAAAACTTTCCTATTTTCTTCTGCTGACCTTGACATGAAAAGGGAAAGACCCGCATAAGTCTGAAAAGTCACATTTTCATTTTCAGATGCTTTTTAAAAAAAATGCTTGGCTGTGCTAATTCTTTGCAATGACTAGGCAAATGGTATGCTATGACTCTTCTTTATGCTAATAATAATTAATGTATTATTATCTTGTCTTTTTCTCATGTCTTTGTGTCACTTTTAATAAGTTTAATTGCAAGCTTTTAGGATAAAAGCTTATCTCGTTCTAGATACGTACATAGTACCTAACATAGTGATCTCTGACTGTTGATGTTAGCTGTTAATTATTTGTAAGGTACAGTTCTGTCTCCAAATAGGTGTTTTAGATTTCAGAGCGTCAAAATTGTGCAGGATTTTACTTCGGATAAAATTTTAAAATGGATGTTTTTTGGCTTTCACATTAGCTATCAGAGGTATTGAAAACTGGGACTGCAGATCTAAAAGTCTTTGTTAGAAGCAGCAGAAAGGTTTTCTAAAAATAGCTGGTAGTTTCCTCTAGAATATTTGCATTTTGGATGGAGTCTGGTGGGATTTAGGAGGGACCATTTTAAACAATATTAAATTTTATTTTCTGAAGCAGGGAGGTAGTAGAGATAATGTCAGTATATTCCTTTTAAGTTACGGCATGAAACCAAGAGGAGGCTCAACTGGTATGAGAAGGGATTAGCAGCAGATTGCCACACCAGTGCCAGAGAGTAAGTACAGAGAGATGCAGTTTTCATCAGGAAAGAATGATAGTAAAAGGTGTGGCTAGTGAGAGTGGGACCTGCTTAGAGCTGTGAGAAAAACTGCTGGGCACAAGAGACAAAGCAAAGTACTGGTGTTATTGCACTGGTGGGTGAGAAAAGGAGCAGTCCCTCAGCCTCGCAGCCAAAGTTGAATGAAGCCTAAATCTTCACTGTGTTAAGAATAAAGAATCAGAACCTTAAAGTCTCAAAACAGTTGTTTTTAAGAAGTACCCATCATCTGTGCTCACCTTTGGCACATAATTCACAAGCAGTGCAAGGAAAGGTGAGGACTTGGATAGGCATTAGAGATATGTTTGCTTTATCCACACTATGAATTGGATTCCTCTTTCTCCAGTCATTAAAGCCACCTTGTTCCTTGGTCATTTAATGTCGGTTCTTCTGACTCTAATTCATTCTATTTTCAGTATATACCTTAGAAATGTGTTCATTTAACTATATTTTTTTCTTTTATTCTCTTTCACATTTTATATTTCTCTTCCCTGTAAAAAAATCTCATTTCTCATATTTCTTCTCACGAAAAAAGTAATTGCAATTGTGTTGTTTGCTTTGAAAATCTAGGAAATTGTCTCCTATTGACTAAAGTTTTCATGTGTACTTTTGTAATTTAGCTACTGAACTTAACCATGATTAAAATGACCCATTTACACATAGAAATTGATGTTTCATATTTTATTCTCTGTAGACAATTGAGCTACTACAAGAACACTTAAAATTAATTACAACATATACTTCTGAACCAATGTACTTACAACAGGTAGAATTTGCCTGTATAGCTGTTTTCATGCTCACTAGGGAAGCACTTTTAAATAAAATTACACAACTATATAAGTCAGATAAAGGTGTAGCAATTGCAATTTAATCAGAGCAGTGTACTTTCCTATCTCTCCCTTTCTTCACGTCTTTCCTGGTCCACCTGCTTCTTGCAAGAACTTCACCATTAGAAATGTGTACTTAAGCAAGTGGAATTTATTCTAGTAGCCCCCTCTTTGGACTGGTTTTCTGAAACAAGGTATATTTAGGTTATTAAAAATGTATAAAAATTATCATAGTAGAGGTATGTACTATATTTAGAGTTCTTATTAGAGAGAAATCCTTTACCATGTATTCATGAGTTTTGGATAGTTTTGTAGTTAGGGATGCTTGCTAGAAAACATAATGATTCGATGTTTTCATTATCTCTGCTATAATCTGATGACTGTTAAAGATTTCCATGTAGCTGGGCACATAATAAATCTAACAGGACTACAATAATTACAGCAGATTGACTATTCAACAGTGGAGAGGTGGGAAGCTGCTTTTCCTAAGCGCTGTTTGAGTGAAAGGAAGCAAATGCCTGTGACTCGTAGGAAAAGAGAAACCTATTGATTTCTGCTGTGGAGCTACTAAAGCATGAGTGTGAAGAATGCATTGTCAAGTATTCTCTCTGTTATTATGTGAAAATAGCATGCAAGAATAAAACATCGAAGTTAAAGCAGTGCAGCTTTAAGAGCTTTAAAATATTTTATGCTGCTGTTTTGCTAAAACCTGAAATTTGTCTTTTACAAGTAAATCGACAGTGGTGTTGCCTTTGTTTTATCTTTAAAATGACACAATATGATTTTATTTACAAAAATAAATACTATTTTATATGCAAAAAGAAGAAATAACCTGACTAGAATAAAAAAGTTCAGTAAAAGGGAATTTTCATGTAGGGTAGGTCAGTATCACAAGGTATTTAAGTATGAAATTACTTTTGATGCAAACTTTATTTAGAAGCTCATGAAGACCTACAGTTTTCCTAGCCTAACCATAGAATGGAATTAGTAAGAGATTAAGAGATTGAAAAAGATTTAATATTACCTTTTATGGCATTTGTGTTCTTAGCCTTGTGATGAATTTAAGACTAGTGTTTATGATTTTTAAATCTCAACTAAATTGTAAACAAAATTGGGGTAAAAAAGACAATTTTATCCTTACGTTTTCATGCATCTCAGCTGAGTGTTTGTCTAACTGGGGTTCGAAGTACATCTACACATGACATTAATATAAGTTATTACTGGGGACATGGAGAATTGGTATGACTTGAAACTTCTACAGCGCTGTTTTGTTCATTGCACAAGTGAAATCACTTCAAGTCTTGTAATACATTTATCTTTAAAAACCCTAAAACCCCTAAGTTGTTGTTCTGGGGTTTTTTTCCACTATATTTTTTGTGTGTTGTCTTTGTCTTGTGGACTTGTGGCTTAGGCATATTTTTATCTTTTTATCTCATTAATAGCTCTGCTTCTATGCTGGAATTGTTTTGATTTGGTCAGTGTCAGTTTAACCTAGCCATCAGGTCTGGTCTTAATTTTTGACGTGTATTGCTAAAATGTGATTTCATTTTTTAAAATCTTTCTTTCTGCTCACATTTCCTTTAGTTCTGTAACCAAACTAAAAATCATATTTTAGTATACATGGAGATATTTATGTCTTAGAAAAATAATATGAACACACGCATTGAATTACTGTAAAAATGATCTATTTGACCATGCATAATAATTAATGTTTTTCTTCTTAATTAAATCCAGTAAAGTACACTTTCTTCCAGAGTATAGTGAAGTGCTCAATTGGTACATGTCTTCTGCATTAGCTTAAGTTTTTTCTGAAGTTTTTGTGTTTGCTTAATGTAGTTTAAATAAATTAGATAGTAAGTACTGAATGTTGTCAGTCTTCAAACAGTGTGTCTGTGAGCATACAAATGCCTTGGCAATAAATAATATAAAAGTGGATATTCTGTATGAGGGATGATTGAATTGAAACCTAAGACATTGGGTGGATGTCTGTGTACTTCTATCTGATGTGTAGAATGAATATTTAATAGGCGTTGTTTCTTCATCTGAAAATGTCTTGATCAGAGTTGCAAATTTAGTTACAACTCTCAAATGCTTTTCACTGTTGAATTGTGTGATTTAATTTATTTGATGATAGAGTGAACATTTAGTTCTGGAAAGAAAATTAGTATGTAATTTTAAAAGATTTTAAATGATATTCATTGGAGGAAAAGTGATTAAATGGAGGTTGGTCCACTATGGGTTTTGGTAGATGATCTAGGAAGAGATTTGTATACATTCTTAGTGCAGTTTAAAGGTAGTGCAGAACAGAGAGGTATGACTACAACTTGACTCATATAGTGCTTTAGGAACTGTCATCTCACATGAATGAACTAGTAGATTAGCTATGCATTTAACTTTAAAAGACCCTTTATAATTGTACAATTAACGTGAAAATGTCTTACCATTGCAATTAGACAGTACATCCTCCAACACTGAGCATTCTCTTGCAAAAATGAGTAAAATTATCCATACTTCAGATGTCTTGTGTTTTAGTTAAAGGATTGTTCAGTGATGTAGACATAAACAGTTATAAGGAGTAGATTTACGTTTCTTCAAAGAGAGAAAAGTAAGAGTAAACTGAATAGTGAAATTAGTCCACAGAAGTTAACATGGGTTGTAAATCTGTCTGGATAATTAGTTTTGGAAAAAGACATGAAACAATGGCAAAAACTTTTTGCTTTGTGTGGTGTACTTCAGTTGGCTCACTTTTAACTGTCCTGAAATTGAATATTAAGAACATACCAAACACTCTACAGGCACATCACTGAGCTGGACTACTTTAATTGCAAAACCAGGTCATCAGTGATCAGATGACTGACTGAGCCTTTGCCCAGGAGGTTTCCTTCTTCAGTGCTTATCACAAAGAAGATTGTGCTTTTCCAGCATGGACCAGTAATGCAGAAGACCAGAGCATAAAATAGTTTCTGTCCAGATTTTGATGCTGAAATATTAAAGTTCTGTTAAGAATTTTTGCAAGACAGATCATGATTTCTTACAATGATTGCTTTAAGGATACTGTTTTCTTATTGTTATATACCACTTAAAACAAAAATCCCATTTTGGGGAGAAAGACCAACCTGTGTTAAATAGTCTGGTATCTTCTATTGGATATTAGGTTGCTAGTCAACTAAGAAAAATTCTGATTTTGTTTTCCAAAGGAAAACAAGTAACTTTCTGAGAACAAATGCTCCCATTGTCATGAATCCATTTTTCCAATCGATTTTTTTTTTCTTTTGAATTACTGCAAATACCCTACTTCCATGAAACTTGGGCAGCCAGGTGTGAAAAACTTACATGACCAGAAATTCACAGATAAATGTAAGTTAATTTAGAACCAGATGGATTGCATTTGGGCAAAATGGTTCACTCTTAATCCTTTATGTTTTACATGTGGAGCTCTTTGAAACTACATTTATTTGACATGTTCTGTATGATTTTTCTTTATTTAAAAAAAAAAAAAATTAATTTTGAAGGCTTGTAGTAACAGTGAGCAGAACTCTTCCTAGAATTAGTACTCTTCCATACCTTATAATTTTGCTTCTCTTTGAAGAAATATGAGTTTTTCAAGTTTTGCTTTGTATGCTGTTCTTTCTTGGTACTATGACCTCTCTCATCTCAAAAAGGCAATGCTTTAGAAAACAAGCCTGCCAAAAATTGGAATTTTGAGAAGAACCTAGTACAAAATGTTCATCCAGGTTGACAGTGGTACAGACTTGCATTCCTCCCACACAATAATACGTTGTTTCTGAATTTTTTTGTCTGCAGAATTGAGACTTTGGTTTTCTTTACTCTTAGTTATTTACTTTAAAATCCATTATCAGGAACTGGTTTAAATAATTCCTTGTAGAATTGCAATTGCATTGCACTGTGAAACCAAACATTGCTGTTGTAAAAGCCTGTGAAAAGGTTTCTTGAATCACCACTTGACATTAGACGATGGTGTGGCCTTCCATTGACTTTTGTTCTGGGGTCACAGAGGTAGAGGTCGCTGCCTTCTTGGTTAACACAGTGCAAGGTTTAGCTACCCTTGCTGTCCCCTTTACCTGCCTGTTCTGACGGCATCTGCTGGCACGCAAATCTCATTCTTGCTTGAAAAATTCAGTAGCATCATTCCATGTCTGTTTTGGAAGCAGAAGTCATCAGTCTAGCTGTGGCATGAGGCATGGTAACCAATATGATATTCTGACTTAAGTGGCTTCTTCAAGCTGGAACAGCCACCAGGATAGGACGTTCAGTTAATTTCACATGACCGTATACTTTTTAAAAAAATTCTTCATACAGTGAGATTTCAAACTCATGGACCTTTGATTTGCCCTATTGCAGCCATTTTTGCTCTAGTCGAAGCTTTTGTTTTCATATTAGTCTTCATTGTAATTTTGTTATAAGCAGCAGAGCAGTCTGACTAGCGTACCACTAAACTTCTTGCATGTCTTTGTTCTTTCTTGTTTGTCTCCTGCAAAGGTTATGGTTTTGGTCATGAATAGAAGTTTACAGCTGCAGAAGCAACAGTCTTCAGCTGAGAGTCTTTTTGGATGAAGTTACACTTTCTGATACGGGCAGCTTAATTACTCAGTGTTATGTTAGGATATTATCCCCAATAAGTTTCCCAAAATAATTGAAAAAAAAAAAAAAGGGTAGTAGGAACAAGAAACCAGTCAGTACAACAAGGACTTTGTTGAAACAAGACCTTTTTTCCCTCATTTTAAACCTATATCACATCTTTGAACTGTGAGAGTTCTTTTTGCCAATTTTAATATAATTTTGCCTTCCTAAATTAAGATTGTAATTATTGTTATTCTGGGCAATTGAAATAATGGCAAACATTGTCACAGGTATCATTTCTATGGAGATGGGTTTTTTCCTTGGTGCAGTTCTATTTTTGAGGTAAATATCTATGGTAGGTTGACTTCTAAGGCTCACTGAAGGTACAGGTCCTGCTTCTGCCAAGAAATCAGGCTTCTCAGTCTTTACTTGTGAATTTTCTGAAATGTAAAATCCATTCAGCAGGGGAGCTTGTTAGTAGCACCTCTACTATGTGGCCTTTACATATTACAAATAAATTTTCAGTTATGATATTATTCTTTTGATTTATCCCATGGTCCTGGTTTTCTTACTAAGCTTACCAAGGGAACTCTAATGTCTCACTTGATCAGTAGCTTGCAGCCAGTTTGCTGATAGCTAATATATGAGATACTCTGTGTGATACTGCTGAACTCTTCTACTGCTTAAATTCCTCAGTGCTGTAAGCTGTTCCTGGAGGAACTGTGGTTCTTGACTAGTTTGCCAGGAAGCAGCAGGGTGGGGAGACTGCTCCCTGCATTAGTGTGAGCTAAGGGTGATAGTGAGGCAAGTATGGATCAATGTGCTCACTGACCAGGAGTGCAAGATCAGAACAAGTCTAGTGCCAGAAAAACAGGCTTGGGTAACAGTCCAGTGGTTATCAGGAAAGTTTGTTGTGAGGAAAGAGGCTTGAGGACAAGTCAGGATTTGAATTTGGTGGGTCAGTATCAGCGAGGTACCCAGCCAAGTACAGAGATACCTACAGAACAGCTGATGCAAGGTTCAAGAATGGGAGCCTGAAGTTCTACTCCCATCTGAAAGTGGAGGAGGCCTCTGACAAGGTTCCACACAGGTTACTCAGCTGCAGAATTGGTCTTAAGCAGAGATGCCTTAACCCCTATGATTGGTGAAAGAGATTGTGGAGCCTGTTGATAAGCTCAGGGCCCTGACATTGGTATCCTGAGAAAGCTTTCACTATTTATGCTTGTAGCGAAGCTGTAAGTTACGACTTTAAGGACTCTGATTACATACACTCACAGCTGTACAAAATAGGAACAATGATGATACTGATTCTTGTATTCTAGAAATTTTGGTATATCTTTTCATTTCTGATAGGTGCTATTTGAAACACTATTGACAGAGCCGAGAGAGGGTCTAATTAATGCAGTCTGGAACTTTGATGTACCTTTAACAAAGGAAGAAAGACAACTTGGGACTTGAAGCATTTGTTCAGAGGTATAAGCAATTAAGAAAGGTAGTTCTATTCCAGTGTGTTTCCCTGAATTAATCAAATGAAGAGCAACAGCGAGAGTTCTCTGGTGCAGTACGAACACTGGTGTCTGTTCAGGCCAAGAAATTATCTACCACTTTAGGCATTTGAGGAGACTAAGAAATGGATTTTATGTTGCTGTTGAAAGGACAAGAAAATTATTTAATCTGATACCCTGTGAAACTCTTTAGAGGGGGCCATACACCCAATTAAGTCTTCTGAATAGTCGCATTACATGTCGCATATCCTTTCTAACCTTTGCTGTTTGAATTTGCTTATTTCTTAACTACTTACTTTTTTCTTCAGCGGCCATGTAAAAATAGTAGAAGGAATGATTATCCTGTCAATTTCTAGGTATGCATTGAATAAAATAAAATTATTATAAAGGACAGTTTAGTGTATATTGTTTAAAATGTTCTTCCTTGTTAACTTAGAAATTGGTAAAACTGTAAAATAGAAGAGTCAATGGCCATACCATTGTGGCTGAACCTATTTGTAGTATATTGATACTGATAAATATGCACACAAAGACATTTTAAAAATCTCACAAAAACACACTAGCATTATTCTTCAAGTGATTCACTAGCTATTTAGTGTTTCCAGTACTGTTGCCTCTTGTTATTATTTCTAGTTCTGAACTGGGAGTCTGTGTTTCTGCCTTACCCTCTTTGAGTGAGACCTTCTGTGGAAGTGCAACATGCAGGTTTCATTTGCAATGGCTTCTTCCTCACTGGGTGAAGTGTTGCAGTCCTAGCCAGGTGGCAAGTATTTATGCTGAATGCTGGGACTTGTCTACATATTTGAATTAGTGCTGGGAGCTGCTAAATGATCTGATACAAAGTTAGATACTTGGTATCTTTTGGGACAGAATTACTCTCCTGAGCATGTTTTTTTTTTTAGTAAAGCCTTCCATGAAAGGGTATTAGGTATGTTCATTGCCATCACTGAACCTTCATGAGAGAACGATACCTTCTATGTCTTTATAACAGGACTGACTTTCCTGCTAGGCTCATGTAGCTGAATGCAATAGAAAGCCTGGTCTTCACCACACAAAGTTAAGACCATGTGAGAAGTATATGAGAAGTCATAGAAATTGATCCGTGTGTTTCCTGTTCAGAATTTGCATGAAGCACTACTTAGGAAATAGAATTCTTCTTAGGTGCAGTTAGTATATTAATAATCATACCACAAAATAGACATTCAAGGAACTTTGCAAGCAGTTCTGCATTTTTCCAGTATATGTTAGGTAATTGCTAAAAGAGAAGCCCCACTATACAGAGAATTTTAGCTAAATTATGATTTTTCATAAGTTTGATTTGTCATCTCTAAACCTGATCTGAAATAGAGAATTTTACTACCCATGCAATAAGGGAGAATTGTCCTTGACTAAGTGGAAAGTCCATACCTGTATTAGATTTAACACGTTATTTAAATGTGTTATGCCATTTCAGAGTACATCCAAGAGAGGAGCATTCCTCTTTTCTTGCTAGGTCATAACAGTTTGAAACCTTCATAATGATGAAGTCAGATTAAGTTAATGAAGCAATTTAATTTGCTAACTAAGAACTACAGACAAGCATAGGAATGTTGTAAGAATGTTGCTGAAAACCATAGAAGAACCCGGTCAAAACATGCGTAGTAATTCTATTATTTCTCCATAACATACATGATGAGAACCAGTAAATAATTCTTGTCTGGATTGGAGAGTTTTTCATTGGACTTGTGGAGTCAATAATCAGAGCAGCCCTTAATGCCTTCAGGGAGCTTCTGTCTGGCTACCTGCTTCCTGTCTGTGCCATTGCACCCTCTTGCTCCATGGCACTAGGTGCTAACGAGCCGTAGTTACGCCTGACAGATGAAATACATGCCACCAGAGACTGTACCTCTGACTCTCCAGCTCTAGGGGTAGCCTTTGTGTTCTTGGCCCAACAGCACTTACTTTTCTAGGTTTTGGTTTTGTTGTCTTTTTTTTAATACTGACTTCATTGAAGGAGCAATTTTTAAGCTATGTGATAATGCTCCTAGAATATTTTATATGAATATGGAATGCAAGGAAGTTAGTCCAAGACAATTTAATAGCTGATAAGTGTTCTTTCCTTTATATCACATAGTTTTAATTTCTTGAAATTCTTGTACTAGAACTTAACTTGCTCTAGGTTTTAACCAAGCCTTTTGACCCTATCCTACCATCTCTTTGAATAGCAAGGAATTCCCATTAGAAAACACTTACACTATTAAAGAACTCTTAGGGAAGAGTAGCTTTGCTTTTATTTATTTACTTTTTATGAGTTACAAAATGTTTTTAAAGAGTCAAGTTTCGTGGTTTGAAGGAATATGATAGTAATATAGTTTCAGAATGTGTCATAGCTGATGTTCTAGGTAGTAGTCTAGCTCAGTTACGAACAAAGTATTTGTGCAGTAATTAGTTGGAAAACAGAAAGCAGTCTGTCGTGTTTCAAAGATGACCTTTCATGGAGCTGGAGAAGTGGGTCCTAATTCTGAATGCTGAAAAGAATGGGTTCAGTGAATACCTGGCTAATCCTCTGTCTAAATAATGTTTGCACAAAGACTTGTGAATTAAATAAGCCATAAGGTTTTATGACTCAAGAGTCTGTTGGAGCAGTGGTGGCGCTTACTGTTTAGATGAAACTCATCAAGTTAAAGAAGTACTTCAAAGGCTGTATATTTAAATGTTAAATAATACATCTTCAAGTGGCAAAGTAACTGTCTTAAGACACTTGAGTGCTTTCCACACCTGCATTTACACTTTGGAATTAAAATCACAATTGCTCAAGCTCTGAAGTATTTTCCCAAAGCAGTATTTGTATGGCAAATCGATGTTCCCCTTAGTCTTGTGCACATGTGCTGAACAGTGTACTTGGAATATGCCTGAGTATTCTAAGCCAGATACTCTAAATGCACTTTTCAGTTATACAGATCTCTATTTCCATAGGGAAATTAATTTGATTTTGTTGAGGCCGTGGACTAATGATGTTCTGCCTGTTGAAGGAGTTATAATACTATGTAACAGTTCCTTGGGGTCAGGTCCTCTTCTCTGAGAAGAATTGCAAGGCCTTCACCTCCAAGGTGTTGGGAAACACCCATCCAGAATCTGTTGTCACTATTTCTTTGCCCAGATTGCCTGCCCTTTTTGGATGTGTTAGGACATGGAATCAGACATTTACAATGCTTCTGGGCTGTGTGAGTTTTGTGACGCTGGAAACTAACACCGTCCTGCACAGTATCCTCTTAAATCAGACGTAGTGGAGTAGCCCTCTTTCTGAAGAGCTGGCTGCAAAAAGACAGTTTGGCCCAGTAGAGATGAGCCTTTTAAGAGCATGTTGAGCATGAGTGATACCTTTGCTGTCTTGAAGTCTCAGCTGATTCCTGTGATTCACTTTGGAATTGCAGTTCTTGTCCCACATGCAGTTCTTGTCCCACATACTGTTGTGACCTGTTGAGCAGCTGCAAGACTTAACAACTGTCTGAGCTACCCTTGCACATGTTGGTAAACTGAATTTGTATTATTGTAGGCTAGGATGTATGCTCTAAAGGACATATCCCTCTATGACAGTAGTGATTGTTTCTCCATCAGTCAGGCCTTTCCTGTGAACATTGTGTGCTAGTGTATGCAGCAAAATGGAGTTTGATCCTTTTGCTTTTTTGTTGCTGTTAATTGCTTTTTTGTATTAGTTGAAGAAGGCGATTAGACAACTCTGAAGGCATGAGACCTCTCTGTCATTGAGGAGAAAACTTTACACACATGCTTTCTACATTTTCAGGTAGTTTCAAATGCCTGCCTACCCTTCCTTGGTTATAATGCAGTGATATCACAAGTGATGATATCACAAGATCACCAAGAACATGGTGGTGCAAGATTGCCATCCTTCTGTCAGCATTTTTGATTGATTTTTGGAGCTAGGTATTTTGATCTCTGCAATTGGTGGTGTTGTGGTCAAGCTCCTCAGGTTGGGGTACATAGTCTTAGCAAAGAAGACCCTGTTCTGAGGTAGGGTTTTTTTGGTGAAGTCCTGTCTTCCAGGACAAATGGCAATCTGCATTATGCATCTCTTGGATGTCACAGAGTTCTAACACTCCGTACGAAAGCTGCTCAGTGCCCTTCCTTTTTTTGATGAAGGAAAAGGAAAATGGGATGTTAAAATAAGCTATGTGGAGACGTACTGAAACTGCCCTGGCAAGTTAAAGCAGTTACAATTCACTAGGCTGCTTAGGTCAGTCAGAATGATAGCAGGGAACTTGGAAGGAATGCAGTGCACTATCTTTTTTAATATTGCTGTAGCTGGTGTGGGGAAATTTATATATCTACCCTGTGTGTAGTACTACAGTATTTATTAGAAACAGTCTGGTAATATATACTGGGACAGCCACAGCGTTAGTGTGTACCTCATCTCGAAGGAAAAATAATAGGGAAATATAATTTGGTTTTCTAATTTAATAGCAAGATGGTTTAACAAAATGAACTGCCTGGCTGTCCATGTGAATGTATCTGTCTTTCACTATTTGAGAACTTGTAATGAAATTCTCTATCAGTGGCTTCAAGACAAGTTGTTGCTCTCTTAAGCAGCTAACTGGTTTGAGTAGGCACTTTGTTTACCTTTACTAAGAGATATGTTATTGCATAAACATTTAGAAATGATGCTGAAATGTTAATTTGGAGGGGATACAAAATAGGATTTGATTGTGGTTTCACAAACGAATGTTGAAATACAGCTTACACTGACATTTTGTGATAGAATCACAGAGTGGAAGGAATTGCTGGAAGTCATCTTGCCCAACCCCCTGCACAAATACAGTCATCTAGAGCTGGTTGCCCACAAGAAGCCTTTTGAATATCTCCAAGGAGGGATACTCCACAACCTTCATGGCCAGCCTGTGCCAGCATTCAGTCACCCTCACAGTAAAAAAGTGTTTCCTCCTCTGGTCTTGTCACTGGGCACCACTGAAAAGAGCTTTGCTCCCTCTTCTTTGCATACTTCCTTCAGGCATTTTTGTACTTTGATGAGATCTCCCTGAACTTTCAGGTTCACCTCTTCAGGTGAAACAGTCCCAGCTTTCTCAGCCTTTCCTCATAGGCTTCCTTAATCATATTTATGGTTCTTTCTGCTGGACTCTCTCCACCATGTCCTTGTCTCTCATGTACCAAGGAGACCAGAAAATGACAGAAAATAAAACTGTTATTGGAGATAACATTCTTTGAAAATGGTTTTAAACTCACATGTAGTGCATAACAGAGGAAACTATTAATGACTTACTGTAAGAGGCATATTTAACAGTGACAAATTTACCTAAGTGTTCCTAGTGAAATTTCATACTGCAGGACCTGTGTTTTTTAAGTAACGGCTAGATGTAATTGATGAAACCTATAACTTAATAAACCACAACATGAACAGAGGTTTCTAACAAAGAAGTATCTGGATTTTATGACTTGAACTGTTTTGAAGTCAAGACTTTCTACAGTACCTTATGAAGGCAAGTTATGGCGATCTGGAGTGGAGTCAGAGTGCTTTGCTTTCAGACAGTTGTCTTGATATCTCACTTTGGCTGCATTATCTTTACTCTTTGGAGAGGTAGCGAGTGAAGAACAGTTTCTTTCTGCGTTTTCCACTCCCCTTCCTTTTCCCCATTCTTCCTCCCTCCCTTCCTCCCTCCATCCCAGCTGAAGGAAAAAAGAACAGAGATATTGAGTAGGTTTAGATTGGCTGATGGAGGGCTAGGGATTTCTGACATTTTTCTTTGTTCATGCTTTTAATCACATTATATTTCTTTAGGATAACAGGTTCTGGAAAAGATTATCAAAGAGAAACAATAGTTGTGTCAAAAGAAAGTGGAATCATAAAAAGTTCATTATTATATGGTTTTGTCTCAGAAGTTAATATTTCAAGTTAATATTTGAACAAAATGAGGCCTTATAGCTATTTTGAACTCAGAATTTCATCCCAAAAAACCAGTCACAGTATATGTATTTTAAGAAATACAGTTTAATATTATGCTGCTGGACTGTTTAACTTTTATGCCTTAAGGTAGCACAGAGCACTATTTCTACTTTTAGAAGCTTCTTCTCATTAGTGTAGTCTCTTATATAGCACCTGTTTTAAACTCCAAATCTGAATCTACAAATGTAAAACCTGACTTTTGAAATATTTGCTTTTTTGAACACTCTTCTTTAAAGGACCTATCAGGATCTCTCCCCAAAATGCTAGAAGCATGAAGGATAAGGGAGGAACAATGTTGCATGGCCCAAACACATGTGCTTTCGTCATTAGCAAGGTACAGCATGACCTCATGTTGACCTCAAAGGTAAATCGCTACCAGGGAACAATTATACATGCCTGTGAAAGCAGCTTAGTTTTGAACATAGCCAAGAGAATAATTCAGTGCATAGAATAAAATGAAATTTACAACACTGTCTGCCTTTCCCTTTCTGTCTTGTCTCTCTCCAAGTCTCTTCTTGAGAGAATGTTGTTTTTTATATATGTGTTTGTTGTGAAAGAGAACAACTTTCCTAGAGGTCATAACAAATTCCTAAATATGGGGAACCCAAAGGATCTTGTATCCAATTTAGTCAAATTGTACATCTTACAATGAAATTCCCTTTTTAATGAAAAGTTTCATTTGTTATCTAAAGTATTGGTATTGCAGCCTTCAGAATGTATATCTATGTTGCTTGGGGAATCTTGTGTAGTTCTGAAATGTATAAATCATTATAGGCGTAGGGGAGAGTTTTTTAAAATATTAGTAGATTAATTTCTGTGTGTTTATCTTAGATTGCAACATAAACTTATGACATTTTATTTTTTCATAGAAGACTAAATATTCTGTAGCATTATGTGATACATCTCTACATATGATGGAATATTATTTAGCTAGCAGTTCTGAGCTATTTGGAGAAGAATTGCTGCCAGCATCTCGGAACAGTTAGCCATATCTGTCCCTTATCATTTGTATAATATAATTGTTTGATGTAAATGTTTTTTTTTTCTTCTAGAACGAGAGAGCATATTCCTTCTGTGGAACAATAGAATATATGGCTCCAGATATTGTAAGAGGGGGAGACACAGGACATGATAAGGTATATTCTAAGTTTTACTGAAAATAAACTAATTCTTCAGTCAACATGTTGCTCAGTTTGAGTGGCTTTTGTAAAATATGACATTGTCTTATTTAAGTATGTGTTGTTTTAGGCTGTCCTAAAATAGATTATTTCCTGTGTCTTTAGTTGTATGTTGATGTATTTTCCTCTTCTGATCTGAAGGGGATGTTTCTAAAGGTAGTGAGGCTTATTTGTGTTCTGTTCAAAATTTGTTCTAAACATGCTGTGGGACAATAAACTTAGTTGACATTTATTTGCCTTTGCATGGAAAACTAGTTCAGAGTGGAAAGTGACTGGTTTGTGGCTAATTCTGATATACATGTTAAATTGGACATCAGAGAAATCTGTTATACTTACTGAGGTATGGGAGGGGTTATTAATGTTATAAGTGTTCTCATATTGTAAAAATTAATTGTTTAGCTTGCAACTCAAGTTTTATTACACAATAAAGTATCAGTAATTGATAGACAAGATCAAGACAACAATAATTAACAGATGATTTTTAAAACAAACAAAAACCCCTGCTCTCCAAAATAATTCTACTATATTCCTAGATAATTTATTCTGATTGCTCACTATACTGGGAAGTTTTGGAGAATATTTAATCTGTGGTTTTTTACTGTAGGCTGAGTTGACTTGTCTTTCTGCTGTGGATCATGGAATGTACTTGATTGTGGTTCCTTTTATAGCAGCCTGTCTAAGAACTGGAGAAGTCTGACTTTTGCCTGAGAAAGTTCTTTCTTTTTCTTCTCTATGCATTCTATGTCTCTCTTGGTCTGAGTTTACCTATAGTTAGGGAGCACTGTAGTGGGCACAGCTGGGATTTGGCAGTTTCAAGTATAGGAGAATGACCTCCCTGATTTTTCTACTACACATATAATAGAGTGTGCTTTGTCTTTTCACTTAGTCATTGTCTAACACCTACCTTGAATTCCACTGTAACCTCTTCATCTTTTTCTTCTGTACTGCTTGCCCAGCTGCTATTAAAAATGAAATTTAAAAAACTTGCGTATTGAAGCTCTTTCCTGCACTCTCTTAATTTAGTCATTCCACCTCCAGAGCATCTCTCCAATTTCTCAGTCACGTTGAATTATGATTCTGGCTTCTGAAAGCTTACAAATTCAGTCTTGTTGCTGACTTGAAGAGGAGTTTCTGTTCTGTTACCTTTGGTTCTCTCTGATACTTTCGTCAGATGTTGTGCAGAGTCATAGTGTTTTATAATGAATAGCTTCAGTCTGATGGTGAATGTTAGCTGATTGATAGGGGTGGTTTTGCAGTTATGTGTGTGATGTTAGTTTACACCACATACTCCCTACCTTACCATTGGCAGTGTCATGTATTAGAAGGTTTTTAGTGTATTTTATACTTACTGCATATCTAGCAACTCAAAGACCTTACAAAAAGAGAAAATGAGATTGGTTTAGTATGCTGTGCTCTCATTAGTCAATATTTATCATCTGTAATCTCTTCTAAATGATTGCAATGTTTGTCTTAAGGACTTGCTCTAATATTTCAGTATTTTTTTTTTTGAAGTTTGATTTCTGATTCTGCAAATTCTCCTTTTCTTTTGGAAAAACACATGCCAAGAAGAAATTCTTTGGGATTTTCTCTGAGAATTATGTATTTGCACAGATAATTAGTAACAGTGCAGAGACTTCTTCAGCGAGTTCTAGACATTCTTGGCCGAATATATGAGACATCAGATTCTGTGTATTTTGGAGCAAAACCAAATAAAAAATGTGGTGATTGTCATGATTTCACTAGCTGTCTTCCTGTATTGTGTTAATATTGCCAACACAAGTAAAGCAGAAGTTTCACTGATTTGCAGGTTTCATGACTGTAAACCTGAGTTGTTCAAACACCTGTAATTAATTTCGTTGAAAGGACTAAACTGCTTCCTTTGTTATTCATAGTAGCATCCTTCCTTTTGAAAGAGAGAAATATTTTGTAAGTTATGAGAGATATGAATAATATGATGAGTATATGAGAAGCCAAATACCCTTTGTTGTTACCACAGTCCATCTCTCTAAGGCCCATGAGGTGCCGCGGTGTCACTGCGTGACCATAACTGAACAGTGCCTGTGCCATGTGGAGCTACCCGTGCAAAATGGATAGCAGGGAAAGTAACAGGAGCCAAAATGCAGTAAACTGTCAAAGTGGGAGTAACTGGGCTCATGCTAGAGCCTTACTAAAGTTCTTTAACAAACAAAACCACTGTTTTACCCATGATCCATTGCAGCAGTGGGATGTTGGAGACAAAGCTTTTCTGAAAGCTTTGCCTGAGTGAAGCAGCGAAGAGGTGAAACATGAACTGGCTGAAACTGTGTTCAAGGTTGGAAATGTCACAGATCTAATAACAGGAAAGAACTGTGCTTTTAAGCAGATTCCTTAAAAATCTCTCAGGTTCAGAATATCTGACAGAAGCAGATACTACCTAAGTGAAAAATTTCAGGACCCTAAATAGACGAGTAGTGGTTCAGATAATTAAACATTAAAAAGTTGTTGTTGTTGTTATTGACAACAACCAAAAACTGAATGCCATCTAGAGGGACCTGGATAAGCTCAAGAAGAGGCCATGCATGTTAAAACTAAGGAGTTTTAACAATAATGCAAGGTGCTGCACCTGGGTTTCGGCAGTCCCTGGTATCAACACAGGCTGGGGATGAGCAGATCAGAGCAACCCTGCTGACAGGGACCTGGGGGTGCTGGTGGATGAGAGGCTGGACATGACCCAGGTATGGGCACTCCCAGCCCAGAGAGACAAACGTGTCCTGGGCTGCATCCAAAGCAGCGTGGGCAGCAGGGTGAGGGAGGGGATTCTGCCCCTCTGCTCTGCACTATTGAGACCCCAGCTGGAGTGCTGCATCCAGCTCTGGAGTTCTCTGCACAGGAAGGACATGGACCTGTTGAAGCAAGTCCAGAGAAGGGGCACCAAGGTGATTAGAGGGATCCTCTCTTATAAGGAAAGGCTGAGACAACTGGAATTGTTCAGCCTGGAGAAGGCCTAATTGCAACTTTCCAGTCCCTGAAAGGAGCCTACAAGAAGATAGAGAGAGACTTTTTACAAGGGCATGTAGTGACAGGACAAGGGGGAATGACTTTAAACTAAAAGAGGAGAGATTTAGATTAGATATTAGGATGAAATTATTTACTGTGAGGCTGATGAGGTACTGTAACAGGTTGCTCAGAGAAGTTGTGAATGCTCTGTACCTGAAAACGTACAAGGCCTGGTTGAACAGGGTTCTGAGCAACCTGATCTAATGGAAGGTGTCCTTGTCCATGCCAGGAAGTTGGAGCAAGATGGTATTTGATGTCCCTTCCAATCCAAACTATTCTATGATTCCGTAGCGTTTTCAGGTGCCTGGATTATCTGTGGCCTGTGATCTTAAACTGTGCTTTTTGAACATTCCTTAATTTCATTCTCAGTCTCAATCTCGTGAAAGTTCAAGTTCCACTACTTCTTAGCAAGCCTTAGGTTCCTCTGTATTTTGAGTACGTATTAGAATTTATATCACATGACAGTGGTAAAAATAAAAAGGAATTCTGGCAGAAAAACAAAAGGAGCTTGCATAGTCAGTGGAAAGAGTTCATACTGAGAAACAAATTGAAGGAGCTAAGCAGAGAGATTTCAATATAAAATTAATTTATCACAGGAAATACCTTCAATCAGTACAGCAGTTGTTTATTCTTCATTGTATCCCATTTTGCCTTTGTATTGATAGGTTCTTCCTATGCTAGTTGCTTTCTAAGAGGATTGTTTTGTTCCTTCTTTTGTTAACAATTTTACTTCAGTGTATCATAATGTACATAATTATTGTTCTTCTATAGGCTGTTGATTGGTGGAGTGTTGGTGTTCTTATGTATGAATTATTAACTGGAGCATCACCATTTACAGTCGATGGAGAGAAGAATTCTCAGGCAGAGATTTCTAGGTAAGATTCAAAGCTGTGAAGTATATGTGGTTGCTAACAGATGATCCTTATGCCATAATATATGTTTTATGAGCGTTTGTTAATTTAAAATTTAGGAAGAAAGTGCTGCCATGGTAACATTTTATGTGCTCCAGTTCTGTTTAATAGAATGACATCTGAAAGTAGATAGGTTCTATTAGCTAATAGAACCAACTTACAAAAAACCTGTTTTGTTTAAATTACAGTGGAACCACAGCTTTGTAGATACTTAGCCCTGTTGCATGTTCACTGTTGAAAAGGAATTCAAATGAAATATCAAATTGTATGTAAATAGAATTATCACATTCGAAATCTTAATACATTAGAGATATGTTTGGCTAGAGGTACTTTTTTAATCAGCTCTTGCTAGGTCACTCCGTCAGACTGCAGATTTAAAGTGTTAGAATGTACCCTACTCCTACCTTTTTGTTACAAGTAATGCTTATTTTATTAGTGTAAAACATGAAACAGAGAACGTGATCTTTGCTAGGCCCACTTGCATAACTGAGAAGAAATGAATATGATACTTACAGAAATGAAATAACCTATACCATTCTCACCTTTTACGTGTAAGCTTTTGTTCTGTTCAGTAACCCCTACACTTTAAAGGTTTGTTTTCAGTACCTTTGTAAAAGCACTGGAGCATTTTAAAAAGACAAACCAATAAGCTTCCCCAAAACACATAACTGAAATCTCCCCCAAAACAAACATTTCCTTTTACTGGATTTCTTTTGGAGCAGAAGTTGAGGTCTTAAATTGCTCAAATTACTAACTGCTGTCAAAATGAGCTTGTAAGTTCAGTCCCCAAAGTAAGAATAGTCTTGCTTCTATTGGAAGGTATTGTCATGGTTCTAACCCTCACCTAAAATCACTTGATGTTTAAGATTGTAATGGATGATAGAACATACCTCAGTTATTTAGATAATTTATTTTACTTATGTTATAAATTCAGTCAATTTCTTGGGAGATTGAGGCCTGTATATTGGTTTTTACTTCTCTACCAGAGCAGGAAACTTGCAGGGTCACTAGAAAAAATACAGGGGAGAGGCAAGTCCATTAACAAAACGAAATTCAGAACTTCACCATCTTGGTCATTATATTGCAATTAAAACTTCAGTTATCTCTTTCTGGCCTATTTAAGGTTAGGAGTTTGGTTGACTGGTTGCTTATGCCATGGCTGAGTTTGGTAATTTTGATTCCCAAGATTTACTAGGTGGGACTCTGAAGGAGTAACAGGTTTTTTTTTAGAGAGAACCTTGAACCAAATTTTACAGATACAGTTTCCCAAAACCTGGGAAACTTTTTAGTTATGTATTCTACAGGACTTAACTTGGTAGGCCCTTACCTGCTCTTTAGGATGATAATATTTCTGATAATTTGAGTAACTGCAAGGTTGTTACATCTGTCCTCTGACAGCTAGTAACTTATTTTCTGATCTTTAGTTGTGGCAAGTTTACTGTGTTGCTGCTCAGTCTGTTTTTGTTCTGGTGGGTGTTTATGCTACACATTTATAGACAGCAGTCCTGTAGTATTTCAGCTTTTATTTTGATAAATTTAGAAGTTAGATTCTTGCAGTTTCCTATATTAAAGATGTTCCCCAGTCTTCCTGTTTCCTGAAAAAGCCTTTTCTTAACTCAGCTTGTGTTGTTCTTTCTTACATATGGACAATTTATTCTTGTTGATGTTTCAAGAGGATCTAGTTTAGAGGAAGGAAGAATTTACCATCTGAACAAAAAAATACTTCTTCCTTTTTCTTGGGTTCCTCTTGTTGATGCCAGTGGTGGTCTGACAGATCTAATTCCTTCTTCTCTTCTGTCACTTTCAACTGATAACCCTCTGGTTTACAGTAGAAATCTTATTCCCAGCTGTGTAGCTGAAATCTTCTTATTCCCAGCTATATGACTGCATTTCAGACTTGATTTCTTCTGTCTTCTGTTACTTCTATACTCCTAAGACCCACTGGTTTCTGAATCCTTTCCATTGATAGCAATTTCTGTGTTGGATGATTTCAGTTTTGTGTGCTTGCAGTTTATGTCATGAATGTTGAGCTCCTTTGAAGAGCATATGAGAACAGTGCTGCTGCCCTGGCTGCTGCACTGAGTCGTGTGGGACCTTCTGGGGAATGGTGACTGCTGCGTGCCTTTGGGAGCAACAGGAGTGTGTTTGGAGCTTTCCCTGAGGATAGTGTAAAGCAGGCAGGACAGAAACCACATACTGAGAGTTGCCACTGATCATGAAGTTACTGGCACTGGTACAGAGATATGAGTTGGTACAAATTTCTTTCTTGATAGCTAATTTGTTCTCACCAGAAATTATATTGGTTAACCTAAATATGCTTAAACTTGCCAATTGCAGCAGACTTAGAGAATTCAGTTTTTTACTTGCTCACAAGCTCTTGAAAGCATGGTTTCCATGGCCTTTTATTTTTCTGAGTTTAGGGAAAAAAGTCATCTAAATGGATCCAGGTCCTTCTTTTATTTTACCTAGGTAGGAAGTAGTCTTAGATATTTTTAGATAATTTTACTCCTTTGTGTGGCACAATGTCTGTCTGGTGTTAAATCTTAAGCATGAAACTTTATTCTAAAATACCTCTCCAGTGAAGGCTTCAGTTCTTGTGTCAGAAATAGTGTGTAGTTTCTATATATATTTTTTTTTTTCTCTTTCTGATGAGAAATTGTGTTGTTCTTTTATCATAATCTTTTTGGCAACACCGTGGACTTCTCTTTCATGGAAAATGCAACTTAAGTAAGTGCATACTTTACCTTATATCTCTGTCTCTGAAGACTTTTTGTTCACATGCTTGGTGTTATGGGTTATTAAACTATTAAATAAAAAAAACCCACATAAATACTCCAATATCTCTCCTTTTCTAGTGCACCCTCTCCCCTTTCTTTTCCCTTGTTCCCAAATCTTCCTTTCATTTTTGAGAATGCTGAACTTTTATTGCTGCAGAGCCAGGGATAAGACTCATCCTGCAAAAGCATAGCCAAGGGTTGGGATTAATTACACACCCAGTATTTTCAGTTTGACTAGGAATAATTTGTAGCACTGAATTGAAAGACAGACAAATCCATTTTAGGGGGCTGACTTTTGAGGGGCTTGTCATGTATAGGATTTAAAATGAGCAGGAAGGTTTTTGGAGTATTAGTTTGCAGCTGTGCAGCAGCCTAGAAAATCTTACCAGTTTTGGGATTATGAATAGATAGAAACCTATATATTTTCTTTCATTTTTATACATCTATACAATCATCTCTAGAAGTATATGATGCCATATTGGCATAGTAATACTAGTGGCAGCCTGGGGTCTTTGTCTGACATAGTTGGTTAGACTTTATTTAAACTTCATGGAGGACAGCTGAAATTTGACAATCTCTTAGATTAATCTATGATCCTGCAAGAAACCTTTTCTTCATAAAGCTGTTGGGAAGATGCATAACAACTGTATGCTGGGATGCCTTTCTTTATTGATTTCCTTCTTTAATCTGTGCCTGTGAAGACTCTAGTGATTGTGAAAGCTTTTAAAGGATGGAACAGTCATTAAATCTAACTTGTAATTTGCATGATGTCTTCTAGTATTTTTTCCTAGAGCTTATAGCCGCCTATCTATAATATACAGCATTTGTATGTTTAGATGCACATCAGAGTGCACCAGTGACTGTCTATAGATCCATTCAACCATTCCGTAAAACAGATGGTTTTAAGAAAGTTTTAAGTATTGTAGCAAAGTTTCTGACTTGCCTAGAACCAAGGATACACATATGTATCTGACTGCTCCAAGTTGGAATAAAAGAGCAAGGAATTTGGCATGCCTAGTTCTGAGGTGACAGGGTTGTTCTCAAGTATGAAGGTGAAAACTCTGCTTTGGAAATCTTGTCCATTTGCCCTTTAACAGGGTTACAGCTTGGAGTTGCTTTCTCTTATTCCTTGTATGTGCAGATAGACATGTATATTTTTGATGATGCTTGTAACACAATGTCTCAGTTTGGAGACCAGTTCAGGAGAAAAGACTCTGGAATGAGTCACCTCCCCTAAAAAGGGTTCCAATGATCCCTTTTGGCCAATAATGAATAGTAGTGGATGAAAGTGAAAAAAAAAACAAAAAACCCAGCCGTTTATTGACAAACTGAATGCCCACAAGGCATAGGAAAAAGGTGAATAAATGCTAGATATTAAGCTGTCAGACCTTGCACCCTCACACACTAGAACAAAAACCCAGAATGCCAGGGAAAGAAAAAAAAAACCACCGTCTCGCCACCTGCCTACCTACTGATAGAAGATAGCAGCTCCTCTCTCAGGGAAAAAAAAAACCACCTAAAAAACAAACAGGAGATTCAAACAACAGTTTGGGCAAACAGGTGGGAGCCTGACTCTCTGACGTTGCCCCTCTTCACAGCAGATGAAGTGGGTGGGGTTGGTGTGCTTTCTCTCACCAGCTCAGCTTTTCCAAGGTTTGGGGCTGAGATGGAGTGGCCCCTCTACTCCTGGTGGTCCTGACTGACTCCTGTCCTGCAGGTCCTGTTATCTCTGGTCTCAGAATTAAATGAACTGTCCAGTTTACCTTGGAAAAGTTGCCAAAGGATTGCTGCTTCAGCTTATCCAAGGCCAGGGAAAGGGAAAAACTTCTTGCCTGGGCTAACAGAAAAATCAAGCTAGCCGAGCAAAAAAACCAGACCGTGAGGAACCCTGGACACCTGGGGGAGTGAGGCTTTGAAAAAACCCCCCGAAGAGCCCAAGGCTCCCTCCTCCTCTGCACCCACCTTAAAGATACAGCACCCATTTTTGGGCATAAAGCAGAGGATTGGGAAATAGACTATCATCATAAATCACCACAAGACACACAATTCTCAGGGCACTGTAGAATTAGATTAAGCATCTCCTTTTCTTCCTTATCATCCAATAGTGTGTCCTTCGCATTATCATGTATGTTCTTGGTCTGCAGTATTTATGGGGAAAACTCATCAGAGCTCAAGTTCCTGAAAAACAATACCAGTGGGGTTACTCCTAGTTCTGCATAGTCTGCCAAAGAGAAGGGTAAGATGAAAATGATTCATGACTTCAAAGGGTTAAACTTTTTGACGTATGCAAGGGGTGGTTTCTCTGAGTATTCAGTACACACAGAGTTCTCTCATCAGCAGGGTAATCTCAGCTTGCTGCAGCTCAGAGGGCTTATACCAGGCCAAGAAAAGCAATAAATACAGCAGAGTATTCCTTTAGCTTTCCCAGTTGCCACTTGGGATACTTAATTCTTCTGGCTTGCTTCTGTCACTGTTACTGGATCACTTCCATGAACAATGTGGACAACCCCATAAAAACATGAAATGTACAAAAGGATGGTGGTGACTGAGAAAAGAAAAGGGTCATTAATGATAAAGGCCATAGCTTCTTTACAGAAGCACACACATCCCAAAAACGATTTTGATACATTTCCTTCCTCTGAACGTTGTATGGGCTACTGTTAGAGCCTTGAGTGACTTAACCTTCAGTACAGCCCTTCAGTAATGTTGAGCTAGTGAAACTAGGCTCTCTTCACTCGATCAAGCTGCTTCACAAATTTCTGCTCTCATATGTTGATTCAATCTGGTCTTTCTTTCTGGCAGCTTGATTTCAATCCTAATTAATGTGTATGCAGCTTCACATACTTCATGATCATTTTATGTAGTTCCTGGAACTTCTAAAGTAGGTAGCTTCATTTTTCACTGCCTCCGTAATATGGTTCTGTGAACCAATCCAGAGCATCATCAGTGTTTTTTAGTATCAGTCAACCTCAGAAGTATTTCTGAATTAAAGCCACTGGCATGTATAAGTGCAACTTACAGGAGTCTCCTTGTAATGGAGCATGGCAAAATGCTGCCTTTCCTGCAGTGGGTTGGGTCACTGTAGGAGTGTCAACAGATGGAAGATACTTCTCAATACAAAACTTACTGGATGTCTTCTGGAAATACAGTACAGCAGAGAGGAAACAGTTTAGGAAGTTCCTAGAGTGTGTGGAATTGCTCTAGAATTTCCCTTTTGATTTCTAAGGACATCCCAGAGTTTCAATCTCACTGCTTTAGAAATCAATGTCAAGAAATTACTGACTGGAGGAGTTTTTCTCCCTTCTGAGAGCCCAAAGACAGCTTACCACTTTCCAGGATCTTTGTTACTTACCTTTTGGTTCTTTCATCAGAAAGGTTGATAAAGGAGCTTTTTCAGACTTCTTTAACCACAGTGATTTTCAAGCTATGAAAACATTGTAGATTCCCTTGACCCTCCTGTAAATAAAGTAGTTTTTCTATCAAGCTGTCCTGTCTTCTGTCTCTATAAGAGGAAGGTTTTCTTACTTCCTTACCTGCTTCCCCTTTCTGAGACTGGGTGATTTCTGAAGAGACTGAATCTTTATTTCTCCACCACTCCTACAGTGTAAGAATACTCTTGTTTAGTGATGTTTAAATTTGGTATTAACATCCCTAGTTGAAAAATCATTTGATAAGATTGTGCTTTATTCTCCTTTTCTGTAAAGTGAAATGTGCCCAGAAGTTGAAGAGAAGTCTTATGGTTGCTGTTACTTCTGCTAGCAGAATGGCTGTGATTTAGACCCTTGTTGGCAGATCATGCATCATTTAAAAAAACAATCCTGGACCTCTACACTGTGTTAAAACTGTATTTTCCTAACTCCTTTCAGCATTACTTAAGCCAAGAGGTTAGCTCGCTTTGTCGTCTTTGCATGAAATGAGATACTGCGTCCGTAGAAGCTACCCCTGGGATATGTGCATTTTGAACTTGTTCTGTCCTTCCACACTGCCAGAGCAGGATTATTTAGGAAGCAATCTGTTTGCATCTATTTTTGGACTAATCCAAGAAGCTAGAGATTTCAAGATAAAAAATTTCTCATGGGATAACTGACTCTAAGGATATGTCACGCAGTAACTTCAAATAAAATTTAGGAATGTCCTGTAATGACCAACTTAAGCTCTGGCAGAAACACACAATAGTTGAGATTTTAGTATTGCCACGAACTCTTGTCATTTCAGCCTCAGCCTCTCATGGCTTCAAAAACTTTCCGTTCGTGTTTAGTGGAGGCACTGTAAGTCCTTCCATGAAGTCACCACAGTGAGAGTATGCATCAGGCTGTATAGACACCAAGCTGTACATGAGCCAACAAATGTACAGCAAATGTGGCAAAGACAGCAAATGGTATCCTGGGCTGCTTTACACAAAGTATGATCAGGTTGAGGGATATTATCCTTCCCTTTTACTCAGCACTGGTGAGGCCACACCTGGAGTACTCGTTCCACTTCTGGTCTCTCCAGTACATGATATGTTGGACATACTGGTGGGAGTCCAGCAAAGGGCTGCCAATAATGTGAGGAAAGGCTGAGAAGGGTGGTGCTCTTCTGCCTGGAGAAGGGAAGGCTCAGGGAGACCTCATCAATGTACATAAATGCCTGAAGAAAGTGTACAAATAAGAGGGAACCAGGCTCTTTTCAGTGATGTATAGTGACAGGACCAGAGCTAGGGAACACAAATTGAAACACAGGAGGTTCCCTCTGAGCATCAGGAAACACCTTTTTACTGTGAGTGTGACTGAGTACTGACACGGGTTGCCCAAATGAGGTGGTGAAGTCTCTCTCCTTGGAGAGACTCAAAGGGTTTCTGGACATGGTGGTGAACAACCATGTTACCATCTAGGTAACTGTTTAAGCTGAGGGGAGTTGGCCCAGATGACCTCCAGGGATCCATTCCAACCTCAACTCTGCTGTGATTCTGTATGCTAAAAGGTTTTTTGTGTCTCTGTTTTAAACCTGTTCACCTGTCTTTGGATGTGTTACTTTCCTTTCGAGTCCTTAGCTTCAGTATTTAGATTTGGAGTAGCTGAAGGAAAACTTGCCTACCTCTTTATATAGAACTGTGGGAACTACATTTATAAAATACTCTACTTAGGCTTCCACAGTTTTGACTTCCACTGGTACAACTTGATGGTTTCTAGTTCTTGTATTGAAAAAGATGGTATGGTCTCTGTTCATTTTCTTTACTTTGTTTTGAGGGGAACACTGCCCAGCTCCCTTGAGTCATCATTTCAGTAAGCTGGATAGTCCAAGCCTTTTTATAAAATGTCCTATAAAACACATTCTGTGTTTCTGATTAGTCTTATTACTGTTCTCTAAAACTTTTCCAGTTATAGTGCCTTCTTTTGAGACTAGGGCATGAGCACTGCACACAACAGTGGTGGGTGCAGGCAAACCTCCAATGGCTCAAATACAGGATTTTTTTCCCTTTATTTTCTGATAGCTTTTAATATTGGAATTATTTTTGGTTTGACTGCTGTTAGGCATCAGGTTGATTTCTTTGTGGGGCTATCTGTTGCAGCTATGAGATTTCTTTCAAATAGTAAGCTCAGTACGTGAAATGAGGATTGTTCTCCTTTTGTGGGTTGAGTTACCTGATTTATCTATCCAGAGATTGTGTTTCATGTCCACAATTCCTTAAACCTTCCTTTATTTAAAAAAAAGGTTGGTTTCATTTTTGTCATCCTCCTGCTTTTGGTTACAATAGAAGTTTTAGTGAAATGTTAACACTTCCATTAGTATGGTAAATCTTTAACTCTCAACATTTTAAGTAATTACCACATTGTTATTTTGTTTGTTTTAAAGGAGAAT
The DNA here is from genome assembly GCA_026261815.1 of Monarcha castaneiventris obscurior. Lineage (NCBI taxonomy): Eukaryota > Metazoa > Chordata > Aves > Passeriformes > Monarchidae > Monarcha > Monarcha castaneiventris. The sequence goes on from JAMPIT010000894.1 coordinate 16,663,783, forward strand.
ATTAAAAAGCGAGCCACCTTATCCACAAGAAATGAGTGCTCTGTCTAAGGATATAATTCAGCGGCTTTTAATGAAAGACCCCAAGAAGAGGCTAGGTTGTGGTCCCACTGATGCTGATGAAATCAAACAGCATCCCTTTTTCCAGGTAAAGCAAACAACAAAACTCACCAGATCCCACTTACTCTGCATTAGTGCCTGTGAAATCTAAGTTGAAGGAAATTCTGTTATTTTGTTAACAGAACTGCTTAGAGACATGTTCATTGCATGAGTAATTGCATTGAAGTTAGTAAGAATATCCATGTGCTTATGTGTGTGGATTTTGTGTGTATTAGAAGGGTGTGCTAGGTTTTTAATAAATTGTCTGTATCTAACAGTTACTTGAAGAAACCAAAAGACATACTGCTTTAATCAGAAGGTTTAATGCAAAACACTGAAATTGTGTTGTGTTGTCTGCTGGGTTTTTTTTGAAAGGATTTTTTTAAAGATTGCCACTAGCATTTTTAGTAAAATTTGAATATTGATAAAATTCACCAAACTCCTCTATTTTCCTTGGCCTAATTAAATCTTTAATCTTGTTTAGTAAATTTTAATTCTGTTCAGATTTCAGTGTATTAACATTTGCTTTCAAACCACGACGAAGACTGAATTTGTGTACAATATCTGTAGTGTTCCATCCATTGTAGCTAAAATTGTGTGCTTTCTTTGTAAAAAGTAATTATGTATTTATGGTGCTTCTGAAGTTAAGTAGAGTTAAATGGAGTTAAACTTCCTTAATTCACTGTTTGTTTTGGGAGATAAATTTTGTCATCATATAACACTTTCTATTCTTTACTTAATTTCAGTTCCACTCCTTTACAGTAACAGGGCAGTTTTCTCATAACTGCTATTTCTATGCTTCCTCTTTCTAGTCATGCCTTTAAGTAAGAATCTGGAGGTTTATGCTCTCAGGGCTCTGAAAGCTGACATCAGTAATTAAGCACAGAAATTGGCAATAAAAAGTTGAAGATACTACATGCACGCACTGTGGCTTACAAAAATATAAATATTTCTTATTCTGAAAAAGAGGAAGAAATTCAAGGACCATCACGCTAGTTGTTTGGCTCATCTCCACTGTTGAATTTAATTGTGTTGATTTTCTTTTTGATTGGATTCTGTCTATGTACAAATAAGTATGATACTGCTTGGCTTTACCTAAGCAAATTAGTAGAGCATAATTTGAATGTTTTTCATCTGCCTGTGAAAAATAGCAGGTAGAGTTAGGACTGTGTGTCTGGACAAGTCTTTTTTTCCAATATCTCTTTCTGTTGAATTTTCATTTCATTCCAACCTACTTTCCTGTTTTTTGTTTAGAATATGAATTGGGAGGACTTAGCTGCCAAAAAAATACCAGCTCCATTTAAACCAGTAATCAGAGATGAATTGGATGTCAGTAATTTTGCAGAGGAGTTTACAGAAATGGATCCAACATACTCTCCTGCAGCAACCCCTCAGACTTCAGAAAGAATATTTCAGGTATTTTAAGAAATCAAATAAATTTTTAAAAAAAATTATTATTGAATGATTCCCCATGTATAGCTAGCTTTTTTTTTTTTTTTTTTTTACCTTCTGCCTCCAAGTTCTTGGAATTAATTGTGTAATTTCTAGTCCCAGTTCTCAGGGCTTTTTGTTCAACAATTGCAAAATGAGAAAGGTGGAAACAGTCCTACTGCAAGTATGAAATTCCTTGTCTGTCCATTCCCAGCTGAATGTCCTGCTTGCTGGACTAAAGTCAGTCTGTTCTTTATTGATTCTTCATACCTTATGAGTCTTGTCATCTTGACTCCATCAGCCTGGGCTGCCACCTTTAGCAGGAGCAATGTAGTTCACTCATCTCCACATTATCCAAAGTAATCCTTTGGAAAGTGGGAGCTACCTGCAGAGCTGAAAGTAGGTCCTCCACGTTTTGTAGGAGTGCTCTAGGTATTAGACTGATGTATACAGACGAGTAACAAAGCTTTCCTTGCTGTTCCCTCCATGCTACTAAAGAGCAATCTCTTCTTGGATTGCACAGTCTGGATGTCAAGTGGGTAGAAACAGCTTATGTGCAGTCAGCTTGGTACCAAAGCTGCAGAGGTGAACAGCACTTTGGATTGCTTGTTCTTCTCCCCTTCCTTGTGCTTGTTTGTTTTTTATTGTCTGTTTTTAAGCAGCTTAATCCTTAGGGTACAGGAATGTAGCATTGTATTTTGGAACATGTTAGATTCACAGCGACTGTAGCAAGCAGGTTATGCATGTCATAATACCATCTGATTCACCCTGCAGGGGTGGTCACTGCTGTTGTTATGATACTCAAACTCATACATATTGTTTATCCATTTAAAATTGTTTGATGCTTACCTCCCAACATACAAACTATTTCATGCCTTAACTTTAAGGTGTCTTGGGAAGCTGGCTAGTTTGAAGTACGAGCCTTTATCACTGTTGTAAAGCAATTGTAACTGAGCCAGGTTAGCATTAAAAAATCTTACCAGTTTTGGGATTATGAATAGATAGAAACCTATATATTTTTTTTCATTTTTATACATCTATACATCTATAAAATCATCTCTAGAAGTATATGATGCCATATTGGATTAGAATATGGCAATATGGAATATTGCCATATTAATTAGAATTCTTGTACTATTATTGTTTTGTCTTTAACTGTGGAGGATCATATAACCAATTCCGGGACGATAGCTGTTCATGTTGGACAGAGAAAGTTACAGTTTTTCTACTATGATGCAAAAATTCTGATTTCTTTGAAAAATTCTTCTGAAACTTCAAATGTTTCATATGTATTATGATAGTTTATGTGCAACAGTATCAAGCTGTAACCTTTTCTGATGTTTTAATTTCATAGGGATATTCTTTCGTTGCACCTTCTATTTTGTTTAAACGCAATGCAGCCACAGTAGATCCTTTTCAGTTCTATGTGGGGGATGAGCGACCTGGAACTACAAATATTGCCAGAAGTGCTATGATGAAGGTAATAATAATATCAAGACCTAAATTAATTTGGTTAAATTAAAACTGTGGATAACTTCCCTAGCAGCAATCACAAGCTAGGCTACAGATTACAAAATATGCATCATTCATTTATCAGTTCTCTGTAATGGCTCCTCAGATGATCCAAATATCTGATGATCCATCAAATCTTGCATGTGATACTATTAAGAAATGGTTGAAGTTTGATCTGTAAAGTGAAATGAATGTCTAGTTTTCCAGAAGACTGAAGTATAGTAGTAATAATGATGATGATAATAATAATAAGACTCATGATAGTTCTTGTTCAGCCAACCATTTTTAGATATTTTTGAAGCTACATTAATTATATCATAATTCCTTCTATGTGATATTTACCCAAAAGAGTGTATACTTGTGTGAAGCCTTATAAGAACACATGCTATTGTGATGTCCTCAAATGAGCACATAGTTTTGTGGATAAATGTATGTATGACCATCTTTGGTCCTGTTTGTGTGAATATTTTGTATCTTCAACGGTTGTAATAGTAATGATTTATTTAGTGATTGTTTAATGTAATGTAAGCTTTACTTTTTGATTGTTAGAATAATATTTATGCATTTTATTAAATAAAATTTAAGATTAATTTTATTAAGAGAGCTCTTTTACAATTTTTAATGTAGATGAAAAATTCTCATGGAACTTTACTCTTTGTCTTTGACTGTGTATACTAAAAGTATTCTGCAAAACTAAATACAGACAGTTTCCTAACAGGACTCTCCATTTTATCATCATTATGAACTGGATCTGAAAGAGAAACCATTGGGAGAAGGAAGTTTTTCCATTTGTCGAAAGTGCTTACACAAGAAAACTAGCCAAGAGTATGCAGTAAAAATAATTAGCAAAAGGTATAAATATTCTATAAGACAATAAAAATATTTTCTTTGCTTACTGTCACCCATGGAGTAGAATAATGTTCACTACATTTTTGGAAGTGGAAAAATAACTTTAAAATTATTTCCTGTTCTATGAATCTGCAGAAACTTATTGCAACCTTATGACCTTTAAAAGATTCTGAGAGTCTCTTGAAATAAAATGTTATTCTTCTTGAGACACAAGAAGAAACATAGAGAGTACTTTTCTGGTTCCTAGTTGTATCCTACCATTATTTCCCCCGATTTTGCTCCTAACAAAGTAAGGTATAAGACACATCTATCTTGAGACTGAAGTGAACTGAATGTAGGCTTATGCTAGCTCCTTCTCCTAGGCAGCCCAATTGATTGCCTAGGATACTGCTTTTAAGAATGGTCTGCGATGTGGGTTGCCTCAGATCTAATTGTGTGTGTGTGTATTAAATGGAATTAGACTATGGAATTGTAAGTTGCATCTTGTTTCCTGGGTGTTCTGAAGAGAACACCACAGCGGAAGCAGCTGACTTGTTTTGTATACGGGTAGTGTCTGGTTCTCTTCCAGAATGGGTATCTCTGGGAGTTTTTGCCCAGAGAAGAATAAAGATAAGGGATTCTTTGAGGAGCAGATGGCTTTTTGCCTCCATTTTGCAGAGTTCCTTAGTAAGTACATCCCTAGTATGTTGCAGAATGCTGGCAGGAAAGTAGAAGTGTTCTGCTATCAGAATGATAGTTCACAGTGATCTCTTGTCCGAGACATTTGGCTGTACCTCTGTTTTGCCAGACTCTAGAAGAAGCTGTCCACCAGACTTAAGTGTTTCATCATGCTTCTTGAATAGGCTAAGTTCGAGAACGAGAAGCCGAAGTGTAGGTGTCTGAGGTCTGCTAAATTAATGGAGGCCTGCCTAAAACTGTCTTGCACTAGAAGTGGGATTCAGTAACTTAAACATAGACATCTACATAGTGCCATTTTTTAGCATCTGTTGATGTCTTCTCTGTCCTCTAGTTCCCATCAGTCTTGTGACTACTACCTTTGTGTAGATGTCTTCATGGCTGATGTCATCTTGCAGGCACTTTCTTCCTATGCTTAGGCCACTGAATCCTGCTCTAGGTATGTACGTTACAGTGGACTAGTTCAGTCTGTAAGATGGAGTCACGAGAATTTCACTCATTATAATGAGACCCTAAACAAGTAGTGTGTGGTAGACATTGGGTATTTTAATGTGGAAATCTCTGCCATGTGTCTACACTCACAAGTTTTTTCTGTGATACTGGCTGAGCTGTAGGTTAGTGCTCCCATCTCAAGATAATGTGTGTTTTGTTTCTGGATAACAGGGAACGGACTAGTATTGACTTTTCCCCTAGAACTTAACTTTTAGAAATTATGTCCCTAAATTATATTACTCATGGGTTCTTTTGCTCTTTCTTCTTCATCTTGGTGGCTCAGGCTAAATGAAGGTAGGAAGTGATCTGTATACAGAGGTTTAAAAAAATTTTTTAGGATTGCAGGGTGTGAGCAGACTCAGCATGTTTTTACAGTATTTAGAGTTAACAGTATACCCACACTCTGAACAGTTGGCCCAAACCCAACTTGAATAAGAATCTGTAAATAATATTGCTCTGAGGATCACACCAGTAAATCTTGCTAAAAGGAAAAGTATAAGAAGTTTCTAGCAACTTCTCTGCCTCAAAGTCAGTCTTTCACTCCTACTGGGCAAATGTGCCCAAAAAGGGAATCTTAGACCTAGGGAAACCTTTTCTTGATGCTTGAGGTGAAAGCTGAGATGAACAGTTCCTCTGTGGTGTTGCTTTTTAATAGTGCTGGACTTGCCCTCAGCCAACAATTTTGGGTTTATCTGTGTGTCTGATGACCGCTGAAACAATGGACCTCTGTAAACTTGCTTGAGTTACTGTTTTAGAACATCCCATTTGTTTCTCACAAGGTTGTTTAAAATCTGAGATGGTAGCTATTTACAGAGAAGGAAATATTTAGAAAAGCCCACATACAAATTGCTCATGATGCTGAACCTTTCTCATCTGTTTCCAAGGTCCACTTCCTTCTGTACTTCTGATAGTAGTTCAGGGGAAAAGACTCAGAGTCAGATTTTTTAATTCCTTAAGGACCTGAAGTCACTTTCAGTTAAAAAACTTCACCAGCAGAGATGCAGGTGGAACAGCTTAGTTTACTTGTTGATTATATGAAGCGTACAAGAAAGACAGAATTCTCTTGCACAGAATTCTCATTGTGATTCTCATCCTAATTAGGAAAAAAAAAGCAACCAGAAATTCAGAACACTTGTGGTGGTGGTGAGAGATTCTATCTGTATCTGTTACCCGTAAAGCCATTCTCTGAGTCAGTACAGGGTTAGCCTTTCTTGGAGAGTTTTGGCAAAAATTTTGAGGCATTATTTGCCAAAAATAAATCAATATATCTAACTAGTGGAAAAAAATGTTCTGCTCTGTCACCATTCATGTAGCTTTTATAACGATCACCATTTTCACTTTTTATGGCTATAGATTTCAGTACTTGAAAGAGAACTTACGCAGTGATTTTTCTCTGGAGGTAGTCTTTTATCTCTTCCATTTCAGATTTTTGTAATGGTCTGTTTAGGGGTTCATTTTTAAAACATAATTCATATATGGATGATGTTTCTCTTTTTCTAGTAGAGCTTGTATTTTCCATACCATTTTGGAAGTACTTGTCCCCATTAAGAATGGAATAGGATTGGGCCAAGATAAAGGTGAACTAACAAATACTGATAGTAACAGAGGTGAAGTCAAATTGCTCTGGACTAAGGGCATGGTTTGTTTTAGATAGAAACTATTCTATAATATCACATCAGCTTTTGCTGTAGGAAGTTGCATTTGCATTAAAAACATTGTTTGAATTGGGTGTGGGTTTTTTAATGTACTAAATTGCAGGGTTATGCGGAGAGTTCTCCACTTACTTTTAATATGCATTTAATTGTGTTCAAGTGGTTGTAATAGTAAAAAAATCTGGATTGCAAGCAGTTAAAAAAAAAATACTTGGAATGTGCAATTTGCTCAGTAAAACTGGTACAAAATGACTGCTCAATTTTTCCAGAATGGAAGCCAACACCCAGAGAGAAATAACAGCTCTGAGACTCTGCGAAGGACACCCGAATGTAGTGAAGTTGCATGAAGTTTTTCATGACCAGGTATTTTGAAGAAACTATAATCGGCACCTAGCAAACACATCACCATGTGTTTTCCCAATAACTTTTTGGACTTAAGCATACTGTAACTGTGAAAACAACTTTTTTCCTAGGGCTTTTGTCTAGTCAGTATAGAAGATGAAGCAGAAATTCTACATTCAAATGATCTTGCAGTTACTCTAGCAAATCAAAACAGTATGTGAAAAAATTAGAGGCTTGGATTCTGTTTGTTGTTCTGTTCTTGATTGTTAACCATCCTACAATGTGTTTCTGGCCCCATTTCTGTATCTATGATACTGAAATGTGTTACCACCTTTCCCCCAGGGTCGTCATAAATCTTAAAATAGTATTTGTGAATTAATTTAGAAATGTTGCAAATTAAGATTATATATCTAGCATCTTTTCCTACACATTAGTAACTTAATGGAGATAACCAAATAGCTTGTCAAGGTACCAAATGTGAAAGTAGAGCCTCTATTTGAAAATGCATTAAGATCAGTTTACTTAGATACCTTAATTGTCTTTTTCCTTTAATGTAATGCAAACTGCACAGCATGTAATAAACCATAATTTGATCTGAATTGAAATTTGGCTTTGGTTTGAGCCAACTACCAGATGTCCTGTAGAGCTCCCTTCCAGCCTAGACTATTCTGTGGTTCTGGTCTATGATTTTGTAATGGAACAAGGGGTCTTCTCTGGCCTCTCCACATATCCCAGTCTGTCCCCCTCATGCTGTTTATACTGGGGCCAGCAGAGTGCTCATGTAGAACACTTCTAAAATGAGCTGAGAGGATACATTATCTGAACTGTAATTTTTAACGAGAAGAAAACCCTTTTTTTGCATATATGTACAGTATGAGTATACATGTGTAGAACAGGACACTTCTTTCCTTTGATTAAATTGAATGTACTAAATTTAAAAGATGTTGTCCAGACTGCTCTGCAGCTGAATAGGCTGCTCTAAACCAATCAACCCCCACTGTGTTTTTAACTACTTCTGGTAGCTCCCCGGTGTTACGTTTCAGGTTACTTGCGCACAATATTCTGAAGACCAAAACTGATGAAAATTTTCTAGTTTTGTCCGTTCTGCAGTTTGTCTTAATGAAAAGAAGTTCCAGTATTTAACTTGCTCTGATACCAGTCTGTTCAAATTCTACTTTAGTATTCCAACTATATAATATTGGGTTGCAGTCTCTTGATGAGCCAGAAGTTTTCTAGTGAAAAAAGTCTGCTATCCTTTCCAACTTCCCTGTCAGCTATTCCCAAGGCATAAAGAAAACTTGCAGCAGAGGATATTATTCAAGCACTATTAGACACCTTGCTTGTTCTAAGAAGTGTTACTGGCTTCTGTCCGCATAGCTCTGCTTCTGTTCTTTGGTATCTAAAGTGTGCGCCTTCTGACTGTCGCTTTGAATCCCTTTTTTTTGCCTCTTCCCAGAAATTTTTGCTCTGCTTGCAACTTTTGGTTACTGTCATTCAGGGGAGGGAAGGGCTAGAAGCTGTGGCAAGCCTACATCTATTGCCTTTTGAGAATGCTGACTTCACTTCCCTGTTCTGTGAAGTCTGTTGTTTGTTTAATGGCAAGACATTTGAATTGCAGTTGACTGTGTGCCAATGTCTTTTTAAAATCAAGGAAGCCCCTGCTTGTTGATGGCGTTGAAAAGAGCAACCTTCTATAAACCCATTGCTTCTTTAATTTAAAAAAATGCTCTTTAATTTTTGGGAAGATGTCCATTGTAATTCTAATGATGGATTAGTCTTGGCTACTACTCTGTAGGTGATAAAATCACAAGTCCTCGATAATCCTTGATTCAGAGGTAAAGTTTCAGGGTGCTTATAAAGGATTTCATAACATTTAAGAGGTTAGCTCCTTATGCATATTATTAGACATATATCCTTATATTGGAAGAGATTTAAGCAGCAAAAGTTTAGCTTTTTCAGCTTTACTTGTTAGCCTAAGTAAAGCCATTTCATCTACCTAAAAATGTATCCATTTAGCTGGTGGCATTGTATTTTTGTTAATAAATATGGGTGCACATGGAGAAGACATCATCATTCTTCAGTCTCAACAAGATTGATGGAAAACATGCCATCTGAGATTTGGTGCTTTTTTTGGCCTTCCAAATTGCTACAAGCAGCAGTGCTATTTCTTCAAATGTTGAGAACCTGTCAGAATAGCACCTAGCTCCTGAGTGAGTGTTGGTTTGTAAAGTAAATTTCTAACATGCTCTATTTTTCTTTATTGTTTCAGCTTCACACGTTCCTAGTAATGGAATTGCTGAAGGGAGGAGAATTGCTTGAGCGTATTCAGAAAAAGAAACATTTCAGCGAGACTGAAGCCAGTCACATCATGCGCAGACTTGTTTCAGCAGTGAGCCATATGCACGATGTAGGAGTAGTCCATAGAGATCTGAAACCTGAGGTATAGTGATTGTAGATACATGTTTAGACAATAAGTTATTAAATGTCTGGAATGTGATGTATCTCTATTTCTCCAGCCTTTGTTACAGAGTCTTCTACTTCTGTATTTTTAAGAAAATGTTACTACTTTTACTTAGCAAATTCTGTAGGTATTTTTCTGTTCATAGGTAAAAGTAACTGTTAAGAAACATTTTTAGTTCTGTAGTCAATCTCTACTCTTAACTTGTTCAAAAACATTCTTTGCCTATTTGGGGACATTTTTCACTGTCATGTATTGTATGAAACAGTTCATAAGCAGAGCTAGGTTGCTTGGGAACTTTGCATGGACATTTCCACCTTTTGTTTGATCTTAATTTCCTCGGTAGGGCTTCTTTTCCAGTTACGCACTAAATGAGGACTAATAGAGATGTGTGATTTGAGTTCAGTGAGTTCAGTAGTTTTCCAAAAGAAACAATTTATCAATATGTATTTTTTAGTGACTGTTTTTCTGATATTTTGTTGTTCAGCAACATCTTGCATTCTAGACCATTTGGTTTACTCTTATAAAGTTGACCACTGGCATTGTTCTGCTTCCTGGAGCCAGCGTATTCTTGGGTGCTTTTGCCAGCAGTGGGTTGGGATGTGTTTTCTTGAGCCTGAGAATAGTGTAGATTAATGTTGATTTATCCAGTGAGGATATATACACCTATACTGTGGGGTGATTACAGCTGTCATACCCCAGGAAATAGCTGTTCCCTTTGTATCTGGAGTTAAAGAATAATCCATCATTCCTACTGATGTTTTATCTTTTTGTAATATACCTTCTGTGATATGAAAAATTTGGTATTTTATAGTAATTCCAATTCAGATGGTAAAGAAGTCTTCTAGGTGTTGCTAGTTGTTTTTGAAAACCAATCCAAAATATATGAGTTTGAAAGAATCTCTGTCCTGGGCTTCTCTTTTAAGTAAACAGTTAAAGAGGGTCTATTTTGAAATTCGAATGTGTGAGTTGAAAAAGTCATCAGAGAGCCTTTCTCCAAGAGTCACATCATCAGGGTAAGGAGACAACTTTTGAAACAAGTAATTATTAAAAGGACAAAACCCAACCTGCCTTTCTCTCTTCTGTTCTTACCATCTTAGTCTTACTACCACTTTGAATATAAAGGCACAATAAAGCAGAGCTTCAGCTGCATGGTAAATTAGGCAGTCTTCAATTCTACATTATGTTCAAGAACAGAAGTCTGGGAAGTGCAAGTAATGAAGGGTTAGCAAGCAGCTTGCAGAATCCATTGCCTCCACAAAGTTGGACTTAACCTGCTTGTCTCCTTCCTGCTTGTTGTTTTGAAAGTTACTATTTTAGGTTCTGACATGAACTTAGTATGGGATATGCAGGTTTCCCAATATAGATATGGTTAGTGCACTTCTCTGTAAGAAGATATATAGGAAATTCTGTTGCTTCTGTTTTCTAAGAATTCCATTCAGTTTTTTTTGATGTTCAACTTTGACATCTAATGTGCTACTAATAATTCTTTTTTAGAAGTCTGGCTGGTTAAATGTAGCTAAGGATGAGACTTTTTGAATTTCATTAACTGGAAGACTTCTATTTAGCAGTAGTAATTAGATCACATGTGTTGGTCTACAAAACAGAGGAAAAGTACCAGATAGAAAATAGAGAATTCATAGGAATAAAGAGTTTGTGGAGCATACATGACTATATTTGGAGCCTCTCAGTGGAGGATTTGAGGACTGTTTCTGTGATCATTAATCTGTAAACTGGGTTCTAAAGGTATTACAACAAAACATAACAAATAAGAGAGACTGTTTTTTATATATCCATAAAATATATGTGGAATATAGCTGTAAATATTTGGGGGATGGGAGGGTTCAGAAACATGCTTTATTTGCTTAATCAACAGGGAAACCTGAACCATATGTAGGATACTTGGACTGTACCTTTCTTTCCATGCATAACCAATTTAATTTTTGTCTTAAGAAAGGTCTTTTTAAACCAATGTTACTCATTCTTGTAGACTATATAACATCACCATAGAGAAAGGGCAATTATATTAATCATTTATCCTTCTTGTATTTTTGCTGAAATTAGGCTTCCTTCAGATCCGTTTTGCACAACAACTAAAAACTGACTTCTCTGAATGTGCATTAATCTATAACAGCAGTACAGAAAGCTGTAAAATACTGTTTTGTAGCAGCTACTTTCTTTTATCCATAATGAATGCTCTCAGGTTCTCCTTATTGATCTGCTGGCAGCCTAGCAATCATTTTTTACCCTTGTTTATGAGTTTGAAATTAATTACTTTGTGTGAGTCGTTCACCTTTTGTATTACAAAAGGGCTATAGGATTTCTAATATTGAGACATTTCTTAGCATTCATAGATTAAACAGTAAAGGCAATAGCAAAATTATGCTCTTCTCTCAGAAGCTGAAGGGAAGATTAGAATAAGCTTATAATTCATCCTGGCCTCAGACAGTTTTTCTATGACTTAGAAAAGTTTCCCTCTTGTATCTTTCTTGGCAAATATAAATGCTCAGGGGGAAAAAAAGAAGCGGATTGCCTTATGTTTTCCAAACTGATAACAGCTTGTCTGTCTTCAAGTCCAAAGTGCCACATTCCAGTGTGTAAAGCTGGAATTCTCAGGACTACTGTACCAATGTCTCTACCTTGGAGTAGGTTTGTGGTTGGACTGTTACGTGACCTTCAGTGCTTGAGTGCCATTGGTCCCAGGTCTCTTCCAGAACACATATCCTTACTGGCTTTGCCACCTATGCCAGCAAAGACAGCTCTCAATGCAAACTCTGAGCTATTGGTGCACTTCCTAACACCACTTCATAGCAAGGTGCACCTTTTTACTACAGTCCTTCACTTTCAGATGACTCTTGTGAATTATTGTCCTCAGGACAATAATGTGGTACCACTTGAGTACCAAAGACTATTCAGTCACGAGACAGGACAAGCAGGGGGAGTCCCCCACACAAGAAAGCTGTTGTTCACAGCATGCCAGAAGGAAGTGTTAGTTTAAGAAAATTTGCTTTTGTTTGAGGAAGAAGGCAATTCTCCCATCTCCAGACACGTTAATGTCTTAGCTTTTTCTTGTTAGTGTTCCTTGAATTCTTTTCTCCACTGCTCTCTGCTACATGTCCATTTTCATCAGTAATCTCGGAACTGCCCTGACTTACAGGTATGCAGTGGGTAGGTGAACACATCACATTTCTTACAACCCAGAGTATTGTTATTTTTACTTTTCTCTTCCCCCAGTGCCTCACAGTTCACCTTTCCTCTAGATAATAGAAAATTTTCTGCAGTAATAAATGGAGCAAAATAATTATAACCAATTTTCTACCCAGTGCGGGTATTGATTTTTGTCTTTGCTTTTCAGAATTTACTATTTACAGATGAAACTGATAATTCAGAAATAAAAATAATTGATTTTGGCTTTGCTCGTTTAAAACCACCTGATAATCAGCCTCTTAAGACTCCGTGTTTTACTCTTCATTATGCTGCCCCAGAGCTCTTGAATCACAATGGTTATGATGAGTCTTGTGATCTGTGGAGTTTGGGGGTCATTTTGGTGAGTGCTTGAGGTTTTTAACTGTCACATTATTGCATGTATTTACTTTCTGTTAAAATACAAAGGACTTGAAATTATTTCAGACATAAATTGGGTATATGCTGAATTCAAGGGAGGTGAAAATACTGCTGCAGAAATAATATGTTCTGAAGACAGATCTTTTCCAGGGACAGATTTTTTTTTTTTTTTTTTTTTTTTTTTTTACCAAGTAGGAAATAAAATGTAACATTTTTGGGAATGGAAAAATTACTTGATACGGTCAGCTTCTTGCAAAGAGATACGCATGCTAGGGGATTTTACAGGCATCCATATAATATTTCTACAGTTTCAATTCAGAGAAGGAATCCACCTGTATTTTGATCTACAGAAAATTAGTTTCATTAGATATAAATGGGATAGAAATTTATTTTGTTCATAGCTTCCTGGATTAGATGAATGGTTTTTTTCTAACAAGGTGTAGTGGTTTGGTTCAAATTATCTATTACTTACTTATGACACAAGGACTCCAGAGAAAGTCTTGCATGTTTTAAATTTTCTATAGCCTTAAAGTTATGCTAGTTCAAGTTTTGTTGCATAGCATTGGTGATGCAAACAGCCCTTCCTATTTAACAGTAGAGTTGTCCATGAATATACTGTGTTTCCTAATACTGCTTTTGTTCTTGTGACAGTACACGATGCTGTCAGGACAGGTACCATTTCAGTCTCAAGACAGAAGTTTAACATGTACCAGTGCATTGGAAATTATGAAGAAAATAAAAAAGGGAGAATTTTCCTTTGAAGGAGAAGCTTGGAAAAATGTTTCTGAAGAGGCTAAAGAGCTAATTCGAGGTATGTATTTATAAGTATTTCATGTACATTATGTTTTTATTTAAAAAGATAAGCTTTAAAGAACCATACAATATCTGGATGCTGTAATCAGCACCAAAGCATCTAACCTGACAGAGCAATATCCACAGCTTGAGCTATATACTGACCTCTGATACAAACAGCGAGTAGAGGTGGACACATCAGAATACATTACAAATTGCTTGTACACCTAGCAGAGTTTTCTAATGCAGTAAGATGCTGATAAAATTAGTGGGATTAGAAGGAACTGAAGAGCTTCAGAAGAAGTGAACTCACTCATATTTAAAAGCAGAGTTTTCTGTTGTGTTATATTTGCTTTTCTAAAAGAACCAAAAGCTTATGAGATAAAGGTCTTAAAAACGGAGCCTTTGCAGAAAATTAATTTATTACTATTTCTTTTCCATTGGCTCTTTTTTAATTCCTGTACCAAGACTACTTAGTGTTATTTCTGAGCTACTTCATTGACATTTGCTGTACTTTGGGTCCCCTTAAGCTTTTGAGCATCTAATTACGTTTTCATCATGAGCTAGACACCTACCTTAATTCTACTTTCATGGAGTTCTGAATTTCTGTGGAAGCAGACTTGTAAGGAATTTTTCTGCCAAAAGTGCAGGGATTTCCACATTCAGACTTGAGTGGATTGTGCAGGGAATCTGAGGCTTATTTGAACTTCATCCTAGACAGGTTTTAAGTGAAGAAATCATTCAGTAGTTCTGAGTTTGTGTGAAAGGAGATGAGTTATCAAACAGTTAAATACAGATTTTTTGCTTTTAAGATCCTTCTGGAGAGGATGACAGTATAACATTGTGTGAGCCTTATCTAGGATAAATATTGGCATACCTGGGATAAATATTGACATTAGTTACTTATCAAAGCAATGCATGAGATACTATTAAGAAATATTTGCATTTTCTATTGAACAAAGATAAATAGCTCACAGTTTTAAAGAATGTAATGTGTTTCTATTAGGACTTCTTACAGTGGATCCAAACAAAAGAATTAAAATGTCCAGCCTGAGATACAATGAGTGGCTTCAGGATGGCAGCCAGCTCTCATCTAACCCTCTAATGACACCTGATAACTTAGGCTCTTCAGGAGCTGCAGTGCACACATATGTCAAAGCCACTTTCCATGTAAGTTCTGAGAAATTTTATGTCATGTGCTATATTTTGTAATGTGTTATCTAGATTTGTATATGTTTTCTCTGAACAGCAATACGTATCTGTCCTTATAATTCAGTATCTACTTATAGCTGGGTTTTTTTCCTCAATAATGTTTCCTCGTAACATCTCTGACGGAGTACATGAAAATATGGATGATGAAGCTAGAATAAATTGCTTGAAGATACTTATATTCCATGAGGATTTGGGCATTGAGTGCTGTTCTTGAAACGGCTGTTAAAAATATTCTATTTCTTAGAGAAATCTATTAAAAGGTCTTCAAACTTCTATAAAAAAAGACGAAACTTTATATTTAACTTAAGTAAATGTTTGGCTTTTTGTCCTGATGGTTACTAAATTGAGGTAAAATTTCTGGAATATACATAGTTGATGTTTTTGATATCGTGGATGCTTTTTTAGTGGACTTGCTTGTCTACTCAAAAAAACATTTGAACTGCAACTGTAATTTACAAACACAGTGTTGATTCTCGTGATACCTTCCACAGAGAATAAACCAAAACTGAGCAGATTTATGCTGAAATGCTTGTGGGTGCTTTTTAGGAAGGAGAGAAGAAGAAAGTAATTGTTTCTTGGAGAGGTCCTGATAATGCAACATAATTTGGGCTGAAAAAACCCTGTAATTTAACAGTGTCCTCTGAAAATGTAGTGTTAAATAGGTTAAGGCTTGTTAAAAATACTTCTAAAGTAAAAAGAACAAGGAGAGGAAGATGCCTATGAATAATGTAAATATATTGGCTCTTATGTACCTGTAAAAAGGCTGGTAGAATCATTCTTACAGCTACAATAGGAATTAGTCAAGAAATTACATTTTATCTTGTGATGTACCACAGACCAGTCGCAATACGTGATAAGGCATAAAATGTGTTAAATCTCTTGAAAAACTTAGAATTACCTTCTATTTTAAAACAGGCCTTTAACAAGTACAAAAGGGAAGGATTTTGTCTCCAGAATGTGGACAAGGCACCTCTTGCAAAAAGAAGGAAAATGAAAAAAACAAGTACAAGCACAGAGACACGTAGCAGCTCCAGTGAAAGTTCACATTCTTCTTCCTCTCATTCTCATGGTAAAACTACACCTACAAAGACCTTGCAGCCCACAAACCCTACAGACAGCAATAACCCAGAAACCATCTTCCAGTTCTCCGACTGAGAAGCAGAGAATATCCCGTCTCAAGGAGTTAAGTGGTTATAGACTTGGCAGTACCTGTATTGTCTTTTCCCACCCTTCCTCCCTGTGGCTTACAGGCTGCTACAGGAAGACATCTTTTGCTTTAGAAATGTATTTTAGTCATACCTTTTTAGCTTTGTATTTCCATACATTTCTTTTTAGTATTGTTTGGTATCACTGGATATAGTATAATACAATTATACAACCAACATTGTATTCTCTGAGGGCTAAATTACTCTGAGGGTAAATTACTAAATTACTCTGAGGATGTGCAGTCAAGCTCAAGGTGAGGAGCTGTGCTGCTCATGGTACCGCTTGGAAGAAGACTGTTTCTCAGTATCACAACCTTCCTCCCAGTTTCTTCCCCACTACCCAAAGAAAGGAAAGCTCTGTAAAATATATGGAACTTTGGGATCTTCTGCTTTTACCCAAGCTCTATGAAGAACATTATAGAATTTGATTCTTCATGCATGTAAAGAATCATTGGTACAATGCACCAAAGCAGTACAGTACTTTAAAGCCTTTTAAATTTATGGTTACATTTTGTCCCATTTATTTGAATTTTAAGATCAAAATGAAGCACTATGGAACTCTTGTTTTAAAAAGTAACTCCACATATCTTGTTCTAAACAACTGAGAATAGAAGTCTTAGATTTTTATTTATTTATTTTTTTAAACATCTAGGGTAAAAGATATCTAATAAGATGAGATGTCTAGTACTGTGATACAATAATTTTTATTTTTTTGAAGTTACTAACTTCTAAAAGATTTTACACATTCTAAAATGTAATGCTATAAGGGAAAACTAAATTTCATATTTGATGCTTTGGAAAATGGTCACATGTTAAAATACCTATTTCAAGATTTAATTATAATTTATATTTTCTTTTTATATTTACACAATAATTTTAAAATACTGAGATTTTTTTAAAGATGAGTAAACTCCACTTTAAACATTTGTTATTATAGGGTCCATAAAAATGCATACCAAGTTATTTGAATTTTGCATTGTGCAAATAAGGCAATTTAATAGTGACTGTAAAATATTAGAATATATGTTTTATTTTTTGCACTTTATAACATCCAAAGGAGATGTTTTAGAATAAAGTGCACTCAGATCTCTCTTCCTACAAGGTGCTGAGCACTGTTTTACTGGGCTGAATGACCTGAAATCCACCATATTTGGTGGTTGTGGTCATTGTGAAGGAGAATTCTGTAGTTTGCAGGAGTGAATTCCCTGTATATTACCCACTGTTTTCATTCCTTACTTTAAAATGCAAAGCTCTTTCTATCTTGCTTTTACATTGTATATAACAAATACTAGACCTGGGCACCTTGTGTAGTGTAGATGTTAACAACTTATGCACTGGGAATACTAAAGGGAAATTACATTGAACACTGTGCTTCACAACTTGTTCACTGTGGTGTTCTACAGTGAAGTATTTCCTACTGTGATAGTATAGTATGTACATAACTGTTTGGAATCATAAATGTGACTTACAGAAACATCAGCATAAACTTTTAAATCAGTATATTTTATAAATTTATGGAGAGCTCTTTTATAGCTTGTATTCTCAATGACTAGGAGTAACTTAAGTGCTAAAGATGACTCCAGTTTTGCAAATGCTTACATGTGTAAGTTTTCACTGAAGTCAGAGAGGCTCCTTGTCATATGCCTAAATTTGTGTGATGGAAGACTAATTGACTAGAGGATTTTGTTAACAGCTGTCTCTATCCTAAAGTAACCTTAATCCAAACCCTATGCAAAAAAAAAAAAAGGTTATAGAAATTGTTTATATCAGTGGTTTTATTTATAGAATTATATCAGATATCAGTATTGACAAATACTATACATCCATGTTTACAGGGATTGTGTGTATCAAAACCAGGCTTTGAAGCCCAACATGTTTGTTCTGTGTTTCTTTAATATAAATAATGGCATTCTGAGGTTTTGGAATTGCTCATGTGAAATAGTTTACTACTTTCTTGATGTGAATGTCAACAGTAATTGCAGCATTAATTTCAGGTTGATGTGAATATTGAGATTTGCACTGTTTATGTAGAAGTAGTATATTTAAAGATCAGTCTATGTGCTAATAACACAAACAATTTTAAGTGGCCGATGTTAAAGTATTGAAAAATAATTGTCAATGTAATATATTCAGGTTTGCTTTCTGAATGCTCTCTTTGGACGTAATCTCAATAGTGAACATGGCTCATTTGTAAAAGAATACTTTTCCTCTCCTGAATAAACTTGCTGTAAATACAACAAACAATCCACCATTAATACTTGTTATGCAGACAGTATAAATGAATTGGGAGATTGGAGAACAGGTTGCTTGTAAAGTTTGCACTTTGAGCAGTTCTTGGAATTTGTTGTCTTCAGGACAACAAAAAGCAATTTTGGTCTGATTTCATTTAAGTGTAAGACACTTTTGGATACGGGGTGGATTTGGAATATTGTGACCCAGCTGAAAGAACTTAAATGTTAGGAACATGGAACAGTTGTTTCCCTGTTGGGAAATTTAAACTGTTTGTTGACAAACTGATGAAACAACAAGAATGTTTGCACAAGATGCTAAATGCTAGAGATAATGGCTGTATTGTCAATATTTTTTTCTACGCAGGTTTTAAGAGACTGTTGTGAGACTAAAATTATTAGAATACATCACTTGTATCAAAGACAACTTTTATAGCTGAATATTTCTATGTCCTCTTTGTGCTCTCATAGTAGTTGTTTAATAAAAATTTAAACCCAGGGTATTTCTTTTGGGCAGGGCTAACTACATTTAGGTGTCACCTTGTGTTTGCTCTGAACCAGTTACCCAGGGTAGCTGAAATGTTTATGACCTCTGTCTGCTGCCTCCAGGTAACAGAGCTCTTGAGGAAGTGTATTTGACACTAAGCTGTCTGAATTTTGAGATTAGCATCTTTACATAAACAACTGCTGATGTACGTATACACTGATACATTGAAACTTGAGTTGCAAACTAGGCAGCTCGAGAGTAAGTTTACATCTTGTTCTGATGTCCCTGCAGGAGAGTAGTTACTCTTGGCAGAACAGTGTTTTTATCTGCTGCACAGCTTGGCACTCAAGGTCATATAAAGACCATGGGCCAAGTTTTTCATACTCAGATCACTGTTTCAAATTTGAAGTGTACAAGTTAATCTTCATTAGTACTATAAATGCTTTATATTGCCTTGGTGAAGAGATGTTACATTGTAAATTATGTGTAAACTCGGATTTTCTTCACATTGCTGCTATATACCTCAATCAGCTTTAATGTCTAGTAATGGTATCTGTCTGCTGTCGGAAATACAGTGCTGTCAGCAATGCTGTGGTCAGATTTGTATGAAAAATCAAATTTCTTATCAGTAAAGATTTAAACTAGTGTGGGTTTTAATCTAATCTTCAAAGTACTCAGTATCTGGTGAAGCCATTTCTTTGTAATACTTTTAGAAATACAAATACTAATATTAGCAGGTAATTCTGCTAAAGGATTTAGAGAAGTACAAAGAAAATAACATGACTTGCTGTTCTTCTGGCTTAGGGAAATTTCTGTACTTTAAGGAAAAGAATCAGTGCATTTGGCATATGTATTGTTTACTGCTATGAAAAAAACCCTATTAAATACTTTTAAAACCCCTGTTAAATACTCATTAAACAGTTGGGGGTGGGCAGTAACATGTATTGCATCTCAGAATGGATTGAGGCTTCAAATTGGCTCTGCTGATGGATGTATTTTCTCAGCCCTTTTCAATGGCTAGTTTTCTGAACAAGATAATGATTCCAACACGGCTATACCCCTTCTCAGTCATCTGAGAACAGAATAATTCTCGGCAGAAACTGCATTCATTGGTTGTAATGAAATATTGCACAAGCATCTTGTATTTTTAATCTGTGCGTGTGTTCTCTGCATGCATGTAGATACATGCTGGATTGCATGTCTGGATCTCAATTTAAAGTAATATGCCTTGATTAAGAGAACTTGTATTTTAAAAATGGGTTCTGGACTCACACAGGTTCAGAGGACCAGATAAGGGGCTGCCACAGAAGAGGAAGAAGATTATAGGAAGTCAGAGGTGAGAGGCTTCTGGGAAGATTTTTTCAGGGGTAATTTCTCCCTGGCTATCTCCATGTGCATGTATTATTCACTGACAATGAATTGCAAGCTTTCTTGCCAGTTATCCAACATAAACATATTTCCTACCTCTGCAGGTCTCTGAGTATATGTGTATGTAGCTTTATAACATTTAGTTCATCATATTGAAATATTTTTTGTCTCAAGTATCTTTCCAGGTGTTTTTACTAAGTTGATGGTCTTCATTCTTTCCCCCATAAGTGACAGATTTTTCAAAATCAGTTGTTACATGGCAAAACATGACATTGCCTTCCTTCAGTTGAGGTAGTTGACTGAATATTCTGGATTGAGAGAACAGAATATAAC
The DNA here is from genome assembly GCA_026261815.1 of Monarcha castaneiventris obscurior. Taxonomy (NCBI): domain Eukaryota; kingdom Metazoa; phylum Chordata; class Aves; order Passeriformes; family Monarchidae; genus Monarcha; species Monarcha castaneiventris. The sequence continues at coordinate 16,684,479 of JAMPIT010000894.1, forward strand.
ATGGCTGTTTCAGCTGGAAAGAGATAAAAGTGCTTTGATCTTTGTCTGCTGAGAAACACTTCTCAGTTTGGTTCTTTGACCCACAAAGCACTGGATTCTCTAAAAGTAGAAGAAATGGAGAGCTGTTCACTAGCCCTCACCTGCCATCACACTTTTATATATCACATATTAAATAAATTCTGAATGTTCAGAACACCTGTGTAGAAAAGAAAACTCACACTGATTCCTGTAGTCTGCCCTAGAAAATAAAATGATGCTTTCAATTACATAGACCAGCTGAAACAAGACTCGTTCGTTGTACCCAGAAACTGCAAAAAATGGAGAAATGCAAGAGACCTGCAATAATGTAAACTTCAAGAAAACGTATTTTGACAACCTTCGTGTTCTGTGTGATAGAAATGGAAGACAGCAACTGGCTGGGAAACAATTATAAGTGTTTAGGTAGAGATGTTACGGGCTGGTCTGACTAATACTTTATTCAGCAGTAGAGAGGAATCCATATTATTCACATGTAAAATTGCTTTTAAAAATTGGCAGCTAATCTGACTGTATTTACAAGATTCTTGTGGAAGTCTGCTAACTTCCTTTGAAATGCCAATAATAAAGGAAAGAAAAACAGAACTCTTCTTTAATTGCTTCAGGAACTGCCAGAAAACCTAGCAGATGAAACTGCAAACTGATTGCAAACTTGTTACAGCTTTCTTAATACAAAGATATTTGTCAACAAATCCAGTATCAAATCTTAAAATTGGTGTCTCATTTGTGTTCATCTGATTTTCCTTGGTTGTTTCTTTATTTTGTTAAATATGTAGTTGTCTTAGTATGATTGTGACCAAAGGTGTATTTTCGTAAGTAGAAGAAAAATTTAAGGATTTAGGATTAGGCCTTGTGAATAACCAAAAGAAATCTGTTTGGAAGGGCAACCATTTCAAAATACGCATATATATTACTAATATTTGCTGATAAAACTATATCTAACCAAGTACATTTAATCTAAATTATGGGTGTGATTCTGTGTGACATTCAGCTATGTTAAAAAATCTCTGAAGTGTAAAGTCTTTGGAGTTCAGCAAAGTGAGAAGAAGGGGGGAAATTGTATTTCAAGATGATGGTGCAAAGAGGGGACTGCTCGAAATTTGTCCCTAAGTTACTAGAGGTGACTTGTTACGGAGGTGTCATCATATTGTCTACAGAAGCTTACTCATTAGTAACAGTGCATATGCTTTTTTCCTTTCAAATCAATATACAGTGGAGAAGAGAAACTAAATTCACAGCAGCAGCAAATACCTCAGAGCTTTTCTCAGGTGTCTCCTTAATGAGTTCTCATCCTTTAAAGAGACAACTCTGCCATATGGAGCAGTTACTCCTGTTGAAGCTATGCCTGCTTGAGGGAACAGGATCCCACTCTCTGGCAACGTGTTCACTGTAGGGGGATTGTACCAATGAGAGCTCAAGGTGCTGTGTCCCTGCTGCTTTTAAGTTCAAGTGTTAATACAATTCTGCTTAGTATGTATCACCATGTGAGTCCAATTGGTATGCAGCTGTGGCAGGTCAGTTCAATTTTAAAGCTGTCTAATTAAAACAAAGACTTGAGATCTACTTCAGGACCAAAGTGAGAACAGGCCTCGAATCTTAACATACAGCTGGATTACAAAAATGAATTAAAGTTTAGTGTTGGCTTTCAACCTTAACAGTCCTAAAATGCTCCTGCAGCAAATATGGATGCTTACAGATACCTTTACAGTACTGATCTCTTTCACCTGCAGAGAAAAAAACCTGCAAAATTTTTTCTTGCCAGATAAAAACTTTTGCTGGAGTCCCAGTAGAAGAAATCATCCCTAATTTCTACCTTTACCTTTGAAGCTGTAAAGGCAAGAAATGAATTGGTGACAGATTCTGACAGCTGGTTATAAAGGAGCAGGCTGTGTTAATTTGCAGTGAGAGGAACAGGGCGTTCTATTTCTTGTGTCAGTGTGGGCAGGGAGTGGGGAGAGGGAAAGAAATGGGAAGAAGGGAATGCTGAGTGCTTTGCCTCACTGTAATTTACAGGACATTTTGGTTGCACACCATTGCTTTTGAATGAGCAATGATCTCCACCTTTAATTAAAATATTTTTGAATTAAAAAACCCCACACAGATTAACCTGACAACTTTTCTTCTTGGAAACAGTGCCATTTTCAAATGGCAAATACCGCATCATGGACATTAATTTCCTGATTTCCTTAATGCCAGTTATCAACAGATTGCAGTGAAATTTTCTTTCTGACAAATATGCACCTCTCTAAAATTCTTTGTCTTGCCAACAAAGTGCAAAACCTTGTGATAGAAGTTTACAAAAAAGCAAGAGAAGTAACTGAATTGGTTTATTTTGCCCAATATTCAGAAAATGAATGAGGATTTTTGGAGTGAGTCCAGAGGATGATTCTGAATTTGATGGGAAAAGTACAAGAAGAAAGGATAATTTTGTGAATACAGTGGTGGAAAAAATACAGGAAAGCTGTGGAGACTGCTCAGGACTTGGGGAAGATTGGTGGAACCAGATGTCAGGTGAATGCTCCTCTCTAGAGCTGTTAAAGCTAACCGTGCTTATTTGAAGGATGATAAGCCCAGCCTGTTGGCCAGGCCTCTCAGAATCACAGGTTTTAGGAAAATCTATTGTTGGCCTTCTGTCTTGGAGGTACTTTTCCTTATTTGCAAGTCTTGCTAACCACCAGGGTAAGATCAATATTTGGCAAATCAGACTCTTCAGCTGTGGTGGAATGATAACTGTAATGAAGGTTTTGATCTTCAGCCGCCTGTTTTCTTCTTCAGACTATGATGTTCAAAATAGGAAGAGATTTTTTTTGTTGTTGTTGCATTAAATTGTGTGGTTAACCACTGTGATGGCTTCAAAGTTAATGCAAAGCAATCTGGAGAAGTACATCATGTCATTAACAAGTCAGCCTCAAATTCCCTTAGGAGCAGCTCTTGCCAGAGCTGTGCACAGTGCAGAGCAATAGCGTGGCTATTCCCTGTGGTAGCTGATGGTCTGCATGTCCATTGTTCTTCTGACTCTTGAAGTTGTGTGTGCTGGAAACTCTTTTCACAGAAAAATGTAAAAAAAATATACATCTGAATGCTAGGCAGATGATACTTGGGTGAAGGCAGTTTTATTGGTACCAGCCAGGGAGTTTACTGGCTGTTGCATTATGCACGACTTCTCTGGCAGTAGGGAGAAGTATCTGAACAAGTCTCTCAGACAGACTGATAGTATTTGAGCTATTACTGATCTCCAACACTGTCAGGAACTTGTGTTTGGAAGAAAATGTGTGAAAATGCCTATATATGGTGAAGTCCTATAGTATAATGCTATCAGCATACCTAAAGAATCCTACATTTTTCTAGCATGCATTGGGATTAAGTAGGTTATGCAGATTTTGTTTGGGTTTTTTAGGGCATGTGTGTATGGTGTTAGTTTTTATTGACTATTATTTATTTTTACTCCCCATATTGTATACTTAATACAGGAAAGTTCTGTTACTTTCCTGGCCATTCTATTTATGTTAACCCATTTATCTCTTTGATTTCTGTAGTTTTTCTGCTTGTCCTGAAAGGTAATACATGGGTATTTCTGCCCAAAAAAACTGTGGAGTCAAATGACTAATATACAGAGGAAATAAAAGGATTAAGAAAGGCTATGCAATAAACACTTTCCTTTATCAGTGTGGAAATACCCAGCTTAAATTGCACTGGTCAAATAGGTACCTTACTCTTCAGATTACGTGATTGACAAACAGAATGAATCATGTTAGAAGTACTACAAAAAGAACAATTTTTAAAATAACTAAATAATTAAAAATTTTGGGTAGGTGGAATGAGTGCAAACCAAAAGGTAACACGCTCAAGTAGCACCTTCAAACTTGGATCTAAATATACTCTGAACAAGGTGCCAGATCTGGCTGGCTGACTTATCTTTTACGCCTTGAAGTAGAGTTAGGTCAGCAGCAGGTAGGAGAACTCAGCTTTGTCCTGCAGATGTGGAACTTCAGATTTTCAGGAACCTGTACTTGGTTCCAGCAGGAGCAGTAAGTGGTTGAAAACTGGCAATTCGCCCCCAGAAGCTTTGTTTGTGAATCATCTTTGTGAAGATAAAGTCCACAGAAGGATAGTTCACATCCATTCCCAACCAGCTGTAGTCACAGCAACATCACTGTTTTCTACTTGAGTTTTTATCAAGCAGCTAAAAAAAGCACATATGCTCTTCTTACGTTGTCTGTGCTGATAGATAAAATGATCTCCAGGGAAGTGGAGTAGACTGGAAATTATGTTCTGTAGTTTCAGGCAAATGATACACCTTTTGCAGACTTCTTTGATCACGTTACTGTATTTTAAATGAACTGCGTTTCAGTCGTAATCTTCTCTGGAAATACTGAGTTGAGCTTTTCATAGATAGGAGCTATGCCTTATCAGAGTATATGAAGAGGAAAAGAATTGATTTTTAGATAATCTCAGAAGCTGCAAGCAGAGTTTGTCTTTTGACCAAGCAGAGCAAGTATTAGGTAATAGAGTTCTGAAAGGTTGACTTAGGCCAGATAAGGAAAGTTGTAGTGTGTAAAGCCAACTGAATATTGTAAGAAAGTCAGAAATGTAATGCTGAGTCAAACCAGTGAGACTGGAATTGCACGCAGCACTCCAGTACAGATTACAGCAGGGGCTACACTGTGGCAGAATGATGTTGGCTGCTTTGTCCTCAGTAGTCTTTTTGGTGTTGCCTGGTGTTTCATGGTGCACAATTCCATACTGCACAATGCAGCAAAGATTTCAGGGAATTGTCTGTGATTTCCTGACATCCTGTATCAAATGTAAATCAGTCATCTCTAGACATTTGTATTTCACCAATTCATGTTACCTGAAAAGCACTCAGTCTTGTTTTGGAGACATCAAGACTTGAAGAATCCACTGCCTCTTTGGTATTTAACCAAATAGTTAATTGTCATGATAACATTTTAAAAGTCTAATTTCTTATATAAATTTATTTGGCACAGGTCTCAACTTTTTTTTTCCCCTCTGTTATTCTAAGTGCTGTTTTCTTTACATGATATTTAATTTCCAAAACGTAAGGCAAATATGTTTTTGATTCTGACAGTTGTTATGGCAGAAACTGGCAACTGGCCAGGTCTCTGAAAGTCATGTTTGGTATGCTGAAATAGCAGCTCACACTCGTGTTGCTGGGTCTACTTCCTAGTGTTTCTGACCAGTAGGAGTATGGATCTCTTGGAATTTTCCCCAGCTGATCCTAGAAAGTCTCCTTCTCCCCTCTCTGCTAAGGACCTTGCTTTTGGAACATAATAATGTAGCCTTGTATGCAAATTTTCTCTTAGGGCCACCTCAGGCTGGGCAGACTATGTTCTACCACTGTCTTCCACCTTCTTTGGTACATAGGCACAAACCCAGTGTCCTCAGGGTGTCCCTGGTATTCCATGACCTGTTCAAAGGCACATGATGAGACCCAAGGAAGCCACTCTTTGTTTCAGACTATTTTGTACTAATTCTGGATCTGTTTATTCTATAAAAGCTTCTCTCCAGTTAACATAATTGAAAAATCTAATTTAAATGCATGATTTTTCATTCTTTCTAAACATAGAACAAAAATAGTTGCTGAGCACTCCTTTGTCACCAAAGTTTTGCTTGCTTCTGGATAGTAATGAACTGACGATATTGCTAAAATTATTTCATTGTCCTCAGCAACTTTCTTATCCATTTGTCATAGTACTCACAACATACAGTATTTTCTGTCAGTGTTTTAAGGTACCTATGGGTTTAGGAACTTTCCGAAGTTACATGTAGCTTTCGACTCCCTCTGGTGGTCTGGCAACGGAGCTGGCAAACGGTTTAACTGCTCGTAGCGACAGCAACAAGCAACACGTTTGAATGCAGTGAGACGTCGTATTTTGTTTTTACACTTAAGAAACAGGCAAAAAGGGTACATGGCTGGTTTTCTGTGTTGAAGACCAGAGGCCTAATAAAGTGCAAAATCGTTATATCTTTCTAAAAACACTTTTTTTTTCTTTCTTTTTTCTTTTTTTTTTTTTTTTTTTAAGTCCAGTTCTGGACAGTGTTGTCATAAATAAGTCAAAAGAATAGGAAAACGTCTTTGCCTCTGAGGTTCAATTTGTCTAGGAAGGGGGTTTTTTTTGAGTTTAAGCTAGAGATTAAGCTACAGTCTGGATCACATCTACAATTTAGCTGAACTGTGTCTCTCAGTTTTGTTACTGCGCAGACTGTGCGGGGACCCTTTTCACCTGCTTCCCTACAAGCAGTGTTGGACACCAGTTTGAAATACAGTAGGAAAGAGGCTTACCCTGGCTTTTCCCTGAACTTAAAAGTAGCCAAAGCACTTATCTGAAATCCTTAGATTTTGGAACAAGACTGAAATCTTTTACACTTACACAATAAACGTGAGAAACAGCAAACTGTGGCATTTTTCTTCCCATTTTGCTTCCTATTTCTTACTACATGTTAATATAGCAAATTTACTGGCACCATACCATTGTAAAAATACAGTCGTGGAGCAAGTCACAGTTCAGATATAAATACATTTGTTCAGCCTCCAAAAACCAGTGGAGTGCTTTTTTTTTTTTTTTTTTCTGGGAGGTGACTTTTATTTTTTTTTGTATGTGTAAATATATGCATTTGTGGTGCAGAGGGTATTTCCAGGCACAGTGTGGCAGGTTTAAAATGTAGTATGAAACACTGAACTGGAAGAATACGATTTTAATATATATTGCCAGGTGAGTGATACTCTGTTGCCCTTTCACTGGCAGTGCTGGCTCCCATTTCACATGAATGGGCTTGGAAAGGATCTCTTTTGAAGTCAGACTTTTTTTTTTTTTTTTTTTTTTTTTTTGCAGCACATTTAGTAATTAAACTTTGGATTCAGACAATCAGAATCAGTGACTGCTAGCCCCTGTCATTTTTTTAAAGACTATGAATTAGCATCAAGGGATTTCGTAAAAGTGAAAAAATCTGTTTGCCAGATTGTACAGGCATACATTCCATTTTAAGTATCAATTGCCCATTATCTTACAAGTGCAGTATGAACTGAATCACTTTGAAGGCAACAAACTGCAAAATCAAAAGTCCATTGTGAAGAAAGCTTTTCAGGTTCCTAAGTTTTCTTGAGTTGTTTTGTGTATGATTTTAACTGTCAAACAGCCATAAAGGCTTAATGGTTTACAAAATAATGTACATTTGCAGATGAAACTATTTTATCTCTAAGAAAATAAAATCATCTAAGTACAAAACCTTGAAATGTTGAAATGATTTGATAAAGTTTATTTCACTTCTTATATGACTCTCTTCCTTGATAGGAGGCAGGGGTGGCAGGTTGGGCGTGTTGTCAGACTGTTGATTTAGTGGATACTGTTCAGTCCCACTTCCCTTCAAACAGCATTTTTATACTCTCAAAAAGGAGACAAATGTCACTGTGAAATTATTTTCTCAAACAATTTTCATATGGTCTGTTCTAAATTTCATAGAGATTACTGACTTCAGTAGGAATGGAGAGCTGTACAGTTACCTCCTTTCGCTAACAATGTTGTACTAACTGAAAAAAAAAACCCCAAACTTAGATTCCAGTAAAATTTTTGCTTCTATAATGGTTATGAGCTGTGCTCTTCACTGTAGAGAAATTAATTATCACACTAATGAGTTTTGGCTTGAAAATTTTTGCACTTCACATTTGAGAAAATAGCAGACGGTAGTAGGAGTTGATTGTGATTGCCTTAAAATACAAATAATATTTGAATTGCATCTCTGATCACTTGCAGTAGGAATATATTTAACATTCTAATAGGCATTACAATGTTGATTTGAATTGAAAGACAAAAGATTGGTAAAATTACCATTTGTGCAGAGAAGAAGCCTTTTAATATTCACCTTATTTTATTTTTCTGTGGATAAAATAAGTACTTCTGTGCTGTCTTCAGTAGCATCATATTTCTCTCAAAATTGTTTTCTTTCTCTTATGTATGCTACATGCTAGAAAAAATAATTTTAATAATCAGCACTATGACTAGCAGTTTCAGACAAACCTTTTGGAAAAAACCCAACATGCCACTGGTCAGTGTGCCAAACTAAAACCAGAGTAGCAGGTAAACTTGCATATTAAACACTTTTTCTTTAAATAGTGAAACAACACTGGCCATTAAGCATCGCTAACCTTTGACACAAATTGGCTGTTAAGCTTGGATTCCTCCCCGGCACTTCAGTGGTGAACAGTATTTGTCTAAGAAGCCAAAAATTTGTTCTGGAATAAAAACTCCATTGACCCTGTAAGTTTGCTTGCATGAGTTTTTTTCCTCTCCTCTGAGTTTTGAGCATTCTATTTTCATATATTACCTTTATAAATGCGAGTACTTTTTGAATTGGTTTTTCTGATTCCTTGTTGTAGAATGTTTAATATCCTAGCAGAGATTAAAGTGCTACTTTATTTAAATCAGTTTATATTCTCTATAACTTTAACATTGTCACATTAACAGTTTAAAGGCCCATCACACCTGTTTCTTATAGATCTGTGTGGAGAAAGTTCCTTTAGCAGGTTTATTGTCAGGTTATGAGAAGTATGAGAGTACCATATCAGTGTCTATTGGGTTTGTGTGGCCAGGTTTTGGTAGTGGAGGGGGCACTGCAGGAGTGGCTTCTGTGAGAAGCTGCTGAAGCTTTCCCCTATGTCCGACAAAGCCAATGCCAGCTGGCTCCAGCATGGACCGACCGCTGGCCAAGGCTGAGCTCATCAGAGACAGTAGTAAAGCCTCTGTGATAACATATTTAAGAAGGAAAAAGGGCTATTGCACAGATGTAATTGTGGCCAGGAAGAGAGGAGTGAGAATGTGTGAGAGAACAACTCTGCAGACGCCAAGGTCAGTGCAGAAGGAGGGGCAGGAGGTGCTCCAGGCACCAGAGCTGAGATTCCCATGCAGCCCGTGGTAAAGACCATGGTGAGGCAGCTGCCCATGGAAGTCAGCAGGGGAGCAGAGATCCACCTGGAGCAGGTGGATGCCCATAGGAAGGCTGTGAACCCATGGAAACATGCTCATGGCAGGGACCTGCAGACCCACAGAGAGAGAAGCCCATGTCAGAGAGCATTTGCTGGCAGGACTTATGACCCCATGGGGGACCCACAGTGGAGCAGCCTGTTCCTGAAGGACTGCACCTATATAAAGGGACCCACACTGGTGCAGTTCATGAAGAACTGTAGCCCATGGAAAGGGTGCCTCTCCCTGAGCAGTGGCAGAAACAACTGACTGTAAGCCCTGTTTCCTGTCTGCCTGTGCTGCTGGGGGGGAGGAGGTAGAGACCAGGAAAGAGGGAAGGGTGGAAGGAAGGTGTTTTTATAATTGGGTTTATTTCTTATTATCCTGCTCTGATTTTGGTTGGTAATACATTCAATTAATATATGCAGATCGAGTCTGTTTTGCCTGTGACAATAATCAGTGAGTGATTTCTGCCTGTCCTTATCTCAACTCATGAGCCTTCCGTTATATTTTCTCTCCCCTGCTCACTTGTGGAGGGGAATGATCATGTGGCTTTGGTGAGTACCTGGCATCCAGCCAGGGTCAAACCACCACAGTGTATAACTGTAGTGAAAGGCCCTGTTTCTTCATACCAAGCTCGTGAAATTGCACTGAACAATCCATTATTTCTCTTCCCTCTGTGTTTGGGGGAATTGGAGTGGGACAGATGGCAAAATAGTTGACCAGTACATCTTACTTACTTTTCCTGCATTTGGAATTTCTCTCCTTTTCAGAAACCAAGTATCTCTCTATATTTGCTAGCCAGCCTGGCCACCGTACAAGCAGAGTGTTTCTAGCCAAGTACAGGTATACTTTGGTATGCCCCAACAGTGTAATAAATAGGCCAGTTCTAGAAACCAACACTTTGTTTAAGGTTGAAAAAATAAGGGACAATTGACATGCATGCAGGATCATGCTTTTTTTCTCTATTACTTTTATGCTATTCATTCAAAATCCATTATTGTATTCCATTATGGGTCATCTACAATGGAATTTTCTCAGAGCAGTCTTAGGTGGATGGAAGCTTCATTAATGTTAAAGCAGATTTTCTAAGCATTTCAAAATGCACTAATTCCTTTTGCCAAGATGTCTCACTTCATAAATAGGAGCTGTTGAGATAATAAGCCTGATGAACTGTAATGTAAATATTTTAATACTATTCTTTTGCTGGTAGCTTTTAGTGAAATAATGTGATCAGTGCTAACAAAATGTGTTAAAATTGTTGTGAATCAATATGAATAATCTTCATACGCAAATAAGCCTATGAAGATTATTCATATTTTTAAAAAGTTGAAACTTTAGTTTTCATAGTCTTATCTGTAAAAGAACTAGTAGTTATAATATCAAACATTTTGAATTATCATTCTTTTCCTCCCTCATTTTTAACTTGTCTTTTCGCTCCAGTAAAAAAAAACATGTTATAATCAGTTTGATGTTCTCTGGATCTTCTGAAAAATCATGTAGGCAAAAAAACCCTTTATTACTTATTTTTCCTTTTGCTTTTGTTACATTATTAAATCCTCTTTCCAGTCCTGCAGTACTCCATTGTATTTTTTAAACACTGTTATATTCTGCCACCATTTCCTTTCACTTTTAAAATCTGAAGATTATTTTGTTTGAAATGGGACTGTAACCTAAAGGTGCTATAAAAGCAACTTGACAAAAAGGCAAATTACAATATCTGAATTTTGTGTTGTTATGCTTTTAATAACACTGGGAATGAAAAGTAAATTACTTGAAACACTCAACAAGACATTTCATGCCTGCCATAGAGTTGCAATGGCTGTGATGGTCTAAGGATGATGGAAGCAAAACAAGATTTGTTGGAAGTAGATATTTATTACATTGAGGATGTAGCTGGGGAACACACTAACAAGCTTTTAGTTGTATAAGCCTGGGTCTGTTCCTGGTCAATTAGTGAATCAATGGCAATTGTTGATCTTTAAAAAGATGCGTCCTGTTTCTCATATTTCAGCTGATGATCAAAACCAAGCAAAACTTCAGAAAGCATCTGTCTCTAGTATGTGAACACACACGAACCAGACAATTGTTTAGAAATTCTGTTGTGCAAACAACTCTCCCAATGCCCACAGGCAATGTCATGTTTACGTTTAATGCATCTATTTATAGAACAGCCAGTTCTACATTTGCCCATATTTGACTTCTGACTTTGTGAACTTGTAATTTCTAAATACTAACGTGCTAGATCCAGAGGATTGCAATGTATGTAAAATCAAAAATTGAATTCAGCCTGTTTTTTGAATCTTCATCATCATCTGTGACAGTCATCCTCACAAGTTCAACCAAACTGGCTTCACTGACTTCTCATTTCTGTGGATGAAAAGAATTAATTGTACAAGTCTGCACTATGACCCAAGGATCTGGAGTGAGACATATGAATCATCTGAATTCATGCTATATGTAGCTACACCATATCTCTGCAAAACCTGTTTTCTGTCAATGGACTGTATCCTTATTTTGTGAAAAGTAAATAGCAATTTGTGAATTTTTTCCCCAATTCGGTCTTTTTGCTACTTTTTCAGTGAAAATCGGTCATGGCAGCGGTTTTCCAAGGTGTATATAAGTTTGTGGAACTGGTGTGTCACGTATGTGTGATGTAGTTAGTGTTCGATAAAGATACAAACTACCATCAGAATAGTTTCAGCAAGTGTTTTTGTTCCAGCTAAATGTTGGAAATGCATTTATTTTCTCAAACACAGGGCATAATCTCTGTACCTTGCTTTTCCTATGGTTTTGGACGAAGGAGCAGGTGAGTCCCGAGCTGGTGGCCAAGCTGGGGGCTGCTTGGTCTGGAACATGGTGTGCAAGCGTCTGTCGGCTACCGGGACGGCAGAGACCGCAGTGAGGGTAGGAACATGGGAAAGCCAGGGGAGAGGGCCATTAAATAGACTAAAACCTCTCGAGCGAGCGTGGGTGAATGGTTTCAAGGTGGGCGAAGAGGTCACCAGAGAGGGGCAGGAACTAATTTTGCGTTACCTTTTGTGGAAGGGGCAAGTGTAGCGGGCCGGTGTGTGGTCACCACTCGCCGGTGCAGGAATGGAATCAGCCGAACGCGCCATCCGCACCCCACGCGTAACCGGGTTCTGAGGGGCAGTTCCTGCCGGGGCTCGCAGCAGCCCGGCGGTACCGGTCCGCTGCCAGCGGCACTTTCAGCGGCGCGGCGGTGGCGTTAGGAAGACTGCCCCTCTCCCTGGCCCTGCTGCTCTCCCTGTGCCTCCGGCGGGTGCCCGGGCCGCGCTGTCCGGCGGCCGCAGCCACCCCTCAGCCCGGGCCGCGCTGTCCGGCGGCCGGAGCCACCCCTCAGCCCGGGCAGCGCCGTCCGCCGGCCGCGGCCTCCCCTCAGCCCGGGCAGCGCTGTCCGGCGGCCGCAGCCACCCCTCAGCCCGGGCCGCGCTCCCCGCCAGGCCCCGCCGGCCCCGCCGCTGGCCCCGCCCCGCCGCGCGCAGCCGCCAGGGGGCGCCGCTCCCGGCGCTCCCGGGGCCGCCAGCGCGGCGCGGCCGCGGCGCTCGAGTTCCGCCGCTCCCGGGGCCGCCGCCGCCCGTCCCCGCCTCCCCCTGCCCCCGGCCCCTTCTCCCGCCGGGGCCCCTCGGCCTGGCCATGGCCGCCAGGAAGGCGGGCTCGCGGCTGGAGACGGAGATCGAGCGCTGCCGCTCGGAGTGCCAGTGGGAGCGGATCCCCGAGCTCGTCAAGCAGCTCTCGGCCAAGCTCATCGCGAACGGTGCGGCGCGGGGCGGGCGGCGGCGGGGGCCCGGCAGGTGCAGCCGGGCGGGCCGGCCAGAGCGGCCTGCGGAGCCCGGGGAGGCGGCGGGGCTGCCGCCGGAGGGACGGGCATCGGGTCGGGGCGGCCCGGCCGGGGGCAGCGGCGCGGGGGGAGGCGGGAGCCGCTCAGGGCCTGGCCCCGGCCGGAGGCGCCGCGCACATCGCCCGCGGGCGCGGGGCTGGGGCTGGGGCTGGGGCGCCCGCCGGAGCCCCGCGGAGCCGGGGGCCGCGCTCCGTCTGGCCGGCAGCGCGGCCCTGTGCACCGGCGCCCCGAAGCGCGGAGCAGCCCGGTGTTTATCACCAGCGCTGCAGTTTGCAGGCGCACATGCTGACAGTGTGCATAAAGCCCTAAATGTCCTTCTCCTTCTGTGGCTGCCAGGGTTTCTGTGCACAGCGTGTCGTATGAAGGCTTCCGTCCTTTCTCTTAAAAGCAAACCTCAGCAATATAGCGCAGCTTCATTCTGAGGCATGGAAGTACGTAATGAATGAAGGAGATACAGGGAAGTTCTCTTTGCCATGGATGGCTTAATTCTGTGTGAGAAAAAATACGGCGATAGTGTCTGCCTCTCTGTGCTCACTCATATGCTTGAGGTGGACCTGGAGGTATTTTCAGAGAGCAGTCAAGTCTGTGAAGACAGAACTTGGGGTGGATTCAGAGGTGATAAGTTAACAGAGAGAGGATGAGGCATAACATTGACATAACTGGAAGTTTGTTGTGAAAGCAATGATAGCTTTGCATGTTTAGATGGGGAAGAAAACTGCATGATTCAGCTCTGTAGAAATACAAATAAAGGAGGAAAAGCCTGACTCAAAGAGAAAAGAATTTAAGAATAAATGGGTAGGAGATAACATTATATGTGTTTGCCTTAAAAACAACTGAGTGGTGATCCTGACACTGGCGTTGTGCTAACTAAAAATAAACATGAGTGGAAAGATGGAAGGTATGTTTAGTTTCAGGACGTGCATCATTGAGTGATAGACTATGAACTAGTTAGAGATCACTTCAAGCAAAGGCATGTTTTTGCTGTCTACTTGGGAAGCACGATCTTCATAGTTTCAAGATGTACTTAGGTATTTCAGACAGGCAGGGAGAGCTAGGCAGGAGATGTTATTGACAGTTTGACTTGAATTTCTCTAACTTGTGTACTTTTTACCTAGCTGAAGCATATCAGAGAAGATTATGTAATCTGCGTAACTTTACGCTTCAGTGATTTTCCTATGAAGGCATCTTCTAGATTCTGTACCAGTTAAAATACAGATTATTGAAACATTTTGTGATCTTTAAAACATGGGGAAGTGTCATACGCAGATTTTATCTCTTTCTGACAGCAGATGAATGATTAAATCAATCATAAGTGCATGGCTTTCAAGTCTGGCTAACTGAGAACATAAACAGTGAGTAAGCTAAGTGATCATATGGGATTCTTCATTTGTATTGGAGTAACACAGGAGAAGAATAATTTATTTAGTGAGATACCTGCACCTGCTGGTTGAGAGTGTCTAAAACTGGAAGTTTGTGTTCCAGATCCAGGTGTACCTAACAGGTTGCAGGCCAAGTTTATCAGCTAGTGAGACTACCAAGGAGAGGGAGTGCCTCTGTTCCACCCATGAAGGGAGATGTGCACTGAAAAGCACTCTGATGCATATCCCTGTTGTTACTTAGTCTGAAGCAATTAACTGAAGAAAAAGTACTCTGAACTTTACTGCATCCGCCTGTACTGATGCTCAGTTTTACAAATTGCCTTGGGACTGCATAAGAAAAATCTGGTTTTTGGCTGAATGTGTAACAATATGTCATAGGACTGATTTAAAAGCATGGGGAAGAGGGAAAGGGAAGAGGATCTTCATTGTGACCATGTATTGGTGTGTAGGGAATTGGCTTCAACTCTTGAATGCTGGAGCATTTCAACTGAGGATATCAACATTGCTAGGAATAGTGTTTATTGCTCTTTGAACACAGATGGGAATGAGTCCTTAGGGGAAGGCCTCTTGTAATCTCTTCCATCTTGCACTATTGCAAAAGAATAGACTGCTATTTTACTAGGACTCAGTTACATCTCCTTTTTGGAATTGGGGATTAGACAACTTGACAAAAAGTTTAATGGTCCAAGTTATTATTTGGACTGTTTTGCATTAGCAAGTTCCCATCTCTTGAAGCTTGTAGCCTAAATAAGATGCAGGAGGAAATAGCAATGACAACTCCCAGGATGAAGGTCTGTGTGGATACATAAGGCAATAGTATTTACTTCTGATGAAATGCAGCACTTGAGAGGTGCAGTATTTTGAGTAGACTTGTTTATTGTATTGTTTATCGTGTTTAGTTCTGTTGATGGATCCTATCTACTCCCTAATAGAAGTCTGTGTATAAAACCTGGCAGTGGATCAAATATAAATGACAGTTTAGGTAGGATTTTGGATGCATAAAAATGACACTAGAACAAATTTCTGCGTCTGATGGATTGCATTTGAAAGGCTTTCTGAGCTTGCTGACCTTTAAGAAAAAGAGAGAAGAGAAATATTGATGAATTGGTCACTTCTTTTACTATTCTGTAAGTAATAGTCGCAATTTCGATCATAGAAAATGTGTATTCTGTGTCAAGCCTGTGACTTGCATTGCTTTTCACAATGGATGGGTAGATGGATGGATGAAAAAAGGGTCTTTAACCTGACTCCGATTTGTTAGCCACTTAGCCTGTTTGTATTATATTTCGCTACTTCAGAACCAAGACTCAGCAGCAGTACTGAGATTCATGCCATGTAACACAAATCTTGGTTTGAGCTCTTGCTTCATCAGCATTCTGCTAGGAGATTGGGTTAAAACTGTTATGTGCAGGGTGCTGAGTTAGCCTTGGCGAACAGCACATGCCCACCCAGCTGCTCTCCCCTTCCTTAGAGAGGCAGGGGGAAAAGATAGGATAATATTGTAGCTTCAAATAAAGACGGGGAGATCACTTACTAGTTACTGTTCTGGGCAAAATAGGCTTGATTTGGAGTAACTGAATTTAATGTGTTGCCAGTTAAAATAGAGTCAGATACTAAGACAGAAAGAAAGACATGAAAATAACAAATTTTCTTCCCCCTTTCCCAGGTTGAACTTCACTCCTGTGCCCCTCGCCATGTGGTGCGGAGGGGCAAAGGGGTCACAGTGCAAGATAGTTTCTTTCTGCTGCTCCTTCCTTCTCACGTTTTTCCTGTGCTCTGGCAAAAGCTCCCCAGCTGACAGTGGTCCTGCTTTGGAACAGGCTCTCCTCGTGGTACAGTTCCTTCAGGGCATATCCACCTGGCTTGGAGCACCTCCTCCCTCTCCTTCCTGACCTTGATGTTGTTTTTTTGCTGTTTCTCACTCCTTTTGTTCTCTTTTATTTTGTTTTGTGGCATTTTCTGCCTTTTCTGAAATACAGTTTCACAGAGGTGCTGTCAGTTTTGCTGAGGGGCTCAGCAGTGTCTGGCTGTGGTACTGTAGGAACCAGCTGGGCCTGGAGCAGGGCAATCCCTGGCCTTTTCCCACTAGAGCTACTCCTGCAGCCCCTTTGCTGCCAGCGCCTTGCTGGTTATAACCAGTACAGCAGGCTTTTCAAAAACTGTAGCAGCTGGCATAGAAATCATCGTGCTGCCCTGGAGGTCACAAAGATGCAGTCCTTGGATAGACTGTAGCCTATTTGGTGCTGTCCTCAAGTGTTCAGTGTTCACATCCTGAGTATCACTTCTCCAATGGAACTGAGAAAAACCTCAAGTTGTTAGAAATAAAATCTTAGTTTTCATTAGTGAAACATTGTGGGTGTTCCCAACTGGTTTAACTAACTTAAAAAGGTTCCTCCTGAGAAAATGATCTGAAGAAATTTTGATTGCTTGTTGAATTTTGTCTAACGTTGCAAATGAACAGCATGGTGGTGAAGCTTGGTCATGAGAGTTAGTGGATGCCTTGAGTACCTAATTGCTTGCTCACAGAATATTGGGAGAGGTTAAAATACTAAATGCTGAATATCTGAAGCTTATGAGAATATATTTTAAAGTGCTCCCAGAACTGAGAAACACAATTGGAACCTAGCAATCACCTTGCAAAGCTGATTGCAAGGCCATTATGTATTTTTGATGAAACAGTAGCGTCTCATAGGAAGTGTCTACAATGAACTTCAGTAGGAAGGTTGTGTCTGTTTAGGGCATTTTCAGGACATCAGTACTCTTGTGTTTTCTTTCCTTCCTTTGGAAACAAAATGAGGAAGCCTTAGGTTGGTTCAGTAGCAAGCTGAATGGATAAAATAAAGGATCCATGGATTTCCATGGGAGTTTCCGGCCATTCATTGTTGCCGCAATTGGAACATGACCTTGCTCAAGTTCAGTGAGATGTATGCCTCTGTCTGGAAAAGCACTGAGGGGGCGAATTTTTATAGTTTAAATGAGGTAAAATGATGTAATTCTGTAGAAACCTTAGCCAGTGTGAAATATTGCATTACTGTGGGGAGAGAATGCATGCCCAGGAAGTTCACGGATCTATATGCTACCAAGAGCACTGTGACATTGCCATGAAAATAGAACATTACCTACCGGTACCAAGTTTGCTGATGGAAATACACCAACATTATAACACAATGTTTTTTTACCTAGTGAATTTCTTACTACTTCTGCTATCCCATTTCTGTTTGATTTGTCTTGTCTGTGATTGCTTCTCTGCCTTTCCTCTCAACACCTTATTTCTATAGTCTACTATTAGACCTATGCTCATATTTAGCCTGGCAGAGTAATGGAACAGAGAGGAGTTAGGAGCAGAGTAGCAAAACCAAAGGATTATGAATTCTTTTACATGTCTAATTTTGTTTGTCCCCTCCTATGCTGCTTCCTTATCTTGATACAAGTAGGATCTAAAGATAGAAACATCTTATCAGTCTTCATCATTTTGCAGCCTTCATCATTTTGCAAGACCTCAGATGTATGGTGAAAGCTTGTCCTCAGAGTAAACAAGGGATTTCTAAACCTCTTAGGACTCATGCCCTACTTAGAAGGTGTTTACCAAATTTGTTTATTTTCAAACATACAGTTTGTAGTGTGATTCATATATGCAAAGCTTTCCTAAGAGATTGACATCTCTACCAGAAAAGTTTGCAGACCATGTGACATGCCTTTTTGCATGTCCACAAAAGTTGAAGTGAAGGACTCTTCATTTGTTATCTGTTTCTGTTTTCCTCCTGATGCATTCACTGTCACATTTATAGAACAAGCTTACTAAGGACAGACATTTTTCTGAATGAAGAGCAAAGGTGGTGAGAGTAGTTAGATGTATTGTCTTATTTTTGACTGACAGCTTTGTTTCTTCGGATAGCCAGGGGTGTTACAACAGTGTAAGTGATGATGTGCATCATCTGCTTGTACTCCAACTGTGTTGTCATCTGGAATAGAAAATGCTAACGTGTGATTTCACAAGTAACCAGGCTGGTCTAACGCCTCGCTGCTATTATGTAGAGGAGTTCTTTCTTCCTTTCTTTAATCAAGCTGCTTCTTCTCTCTGCAGCTTCTCCTGGTTATGTGTTCCTGGCCTCTCCCTTGTGTTGATGAACACCAGAGGTGGAAATTACTCTGCTTTGCCAGCAGTAAACTCTGTGCTTCTTGTTCTGCGGCCTGCTGTGTTTGCTGGCTTGCCAAGCTGATTTGCCTTGCACAGGGGTCTGAGTAGTTTAACAGCTGGTGGAAAATGAGCAGTAGCAGCAGCCAGTGAAGGGCAAATGTGAGGGGAACTGTGAGGAAGCATGTAATTTGTGTTAGTGAAACAAAGTAAGTATTTTGGATATTTGGGGCTTATAACGGCTTACATTTATAAGGATATTTCTATATATTATGAATATAATCATTTTAGGAATTGGATGTCTCATTTAACAATGTTGGGTTGGTTGCACTTGTGCCTTGTTTAAAAGTTACAAGAAGAAATAGTAGCCAGATTTATCAGTGAATAGATACTGGTATATATCTGTATTATAGCTGCTCTCAGTTCCTTTAAACTAACTTCAAGGGTTAAAGGTTAGGATTAACTTTTCTGTAGGGAAATAAATTCACTAGCATAAACTCAGGATCATTGATACCACTTTTGTTGGAGTTTGAATTTCATGTTTGTAAAGAAGGGGGCAGAAGGTCCTTAACTGCACCAAATATGAGCCATTCTCCTTCCCTACCAAATCTGGGCCATTCCTCCTCCCCATGAATCTGTCTTTTTAAGAATAAAATCTTAGAATTTAATGGTTCAGTTCTTCACAGTTTTCTCTGCACTGAACACTGTTTAATTTGTGAGCTGATAAGGAGTGAACTCGGTAAAAAGCAAAGTGGCAGGATGCTGAGATAAATTGGAAGAAGTGAGGCTCTCTGCCTAATAGTGTGAGGTGGGTAGCCAGACCTTTAATAATTGGAGAGCCTGGATCTCTGCTCCAGGGTGTGGAGGGAGAATGCTGAATCTGGGCATTTCTCTGGTGTCAGCAAATGTGTGGCAGAATGCATGGAGGCAGTTTTTAGTAGCTGCTCTGATCAGTGATGTTATCAGTTGCTCAGGAGGTGTTGCATGAGTTTCTGCAAGTTCCCACCCTACTGATGACCTGTGTGTGATTGGTATGATTCCACTCAGAATTTGTATGTATAAGCTGAAATCCTATACTATAATCTTGTATTATCTAGAGTTGTAAACTGTGTTTCTTTAACAGAAAGTGGGTGGGAAATCCCTTTTATTTCTAGAATTTTGAATGTGGCTCACCTAAGACAAGTAACTTGGTTTATCTCCATAAAACTTTTGCAAAAGCAACCAAGATATGAAATCACCAGCAGTTTACGACCCCCCCCCCCCCCATTTTTCTGCAGTTAATTATGTGAGCAAGTTGTAGCTCATCTTTTAAGTGTGCTTTATCTCAAACTCAGATTTGCATGGGCTTTGCTTGCAGCTACACTTCTGTTTTTCTTTTTACTACTTAATTGCAGTCTCTTTACCTTAATGGGAAGAAAAGGGTGTGCATTAATCAAGGCTTTAATAGGACTACATTAGAACTGGGTTTAAGGAAAGGCAGAATAGAGACATTGTTTTTAGAACAGCTGGTAGAATAAAAACAAAACATACAAACAAAAAACCACCACAAAATATGAACCCCACCAAAACACCAACCAACCAAGTTGCCAAAAGGTACTTTCTGTCTTAACACTGCTAGTTATACACTTGAGACAATTGTCTCTGGGATTGACAGATGTAGGGTACTATCTTTCAAGAATTTACTTGAGGCTTCCCAAGTGGACCTGGAAAGCTAGGAGGAGAAGACTGGAAATGGTAGAGAACTGCGAGATCTTGCCTCTGGGGAACAGAGGCTCATCTATGTGCTTTAATCTAAGCTTTGTGTCACCCCAGAGATTAAAAATGTCTCTCTTCTGACTTGGCAATTAATCAGTGATTTCCTTTTTTGTCAATCATTTACTTTATCTTTTTATGACAACATCACTTTGTCATCATCTCTCAAATTTGCACTGTGCTACTATATAGCTGTTTGGTAGAGAATGGACAAGAGCCACTGTCCTTATGCCATGGCTTGGTTTTTGCCTTCTATCTAAATAGTCTCTAGTATTTTGTTGTTGTTGTTGTTGTTAGTAGCAACAGAAAAACTGTTTAATCCTTTGAGAAATAAGTCGTGGCAAGACTCAAGATTGGAACAAATTCCTAGTTATCAAAGCATGCGCTTTTCCTGTTCTCTCCAGTCATTCTTTGATCTTTATAACCTAAACAAAACATAGATGGGAAGATGTCGCCCTGGTTTTCACAGTGCTCCATGTTTTTACTTTTGTAGTAGAAGTTCTCATGCTCTTTCTATAAACATAGCTCTTGTTTTCTAACCGGCTAAGATTGTTTATTGAACTTTTAGATTGTTGATCATTCCTTTCTCCAAGGCGGAGAAAGGTGATAGACTGTGTTCCTATCCTGTAAAATGCTAGAGGTGTTAACCTCATCTACCAATGTATGATTGTTTTAGAAGAGGTATAAAAGTGTGATAATAAAGGTGGGCAGGCCCCTTTTGGCTCTGCTTGGTGGTCTGACCTGCTGCTACCTGCTGTTTGAATCTGCGTGTTCGTGTCCGACACTGCGACAGGAAGAAGCTAAATTTTGATCATTCTTCTTCATTGTGGTTGATAGAATTGTTTCCAGTTAAACAGTCAGAGATGATGGTGGTCCTGTTTCCCACACTTTGTGCTTCCCGGTCTTGGGTATGACACTCGTTTCTTGGTTTTACATTGCATTTGACTGAATGGGCCGAGTTTTATTCAACTGTAAGCCTGTCAATATTCTAGATGATACACTGTGACTGCCCTGGCTTGATTATTTACTGTTCTGATGGCCTTAACATTTCACAAAATCAGGCGAGCTTGAATATTAAAAAAAAAAAACCAGTTTGAAAGAGTTTTCTGTTCTTAATATGTTATCATAAAATAAATTTCAGTAGTAGTGGTACTTTGAAAGTAAATTTGCCTATGCATAAATAGATTGGAAAGCCTATAATATTTTTCTTCAAAGCAAGTTTTGGCTGTCAAGCAGGAAAATTGTGTAGATACAATATAGCTGCACAGTAAAAAGGTGCCATGCCCACTGTGTACTTAAGAGGCAGAGAAATGAATGACTGTATATAATTAAAGGTGTTAGTAAGTAAAATGAAATTTCTTTGAACAGCTGACTCTGTATTTTCTGCTTCTGGTTTTACATGAATATCATCTGCATCAGTCTGCAGCCTTTCTGCCAGTAATGCTTGCTGGTCTGCACGTGTTTTCTGCATACTTTTCTGCTATCTCCATAGACCTGGCTGGAAAAGATCCTGGGCAACCTGCTCTAACTGATCTTGCTTGGATCAGGGTTGTTGGACTAGATGATCTCCAGAGGTCCCTTCCAACCTCAGCCATCCTCTGATGCTGTGAATTCTTGCTAAGTAGTCAGTGATGGAATCATAAGTGTCATCTGTATATCTATATGTTATTTTTCTTGTTTTTAATGTAAACCTTGTAGAAATCTAAGATTAGTTTTAACATTCATTTTAATTTAAGTAGCTTCTTGTCCAGAGTTACTGAGTGCTGAGCACAAAGTATGAGTACTTGGAGACTTGTACTGATAGTCCTTTTCAAGCCAGTGCTCTTACTGTTTGATACATTGTGAACAGACCAAATGTCTTTGCTTTAAGTGCAACTCGTTCCTGGGTATAAAACATGTGTTTCATGCTTTTTCTGCCTGATGAATATGAAATCAGTTCTGGATCCAGGATTTCCATATCCTCCTCTGGAAGAAAGCTCAATTTTTAAATGGCCTTCTTCATAAATGTCCTGTGGGAGGCTACAAGATTTTTCTTGTTTTCAGCTGTTTTACAGAAACCTCACTCTGAAATCTTTATCTGGGTATGATATAAAGCAGTTGACTCCTTTGGGATCCTTCTTGCTGCATACCACTCCTAGATGAAATTCCTTAGTGGTTTTTGTTGGTTGGTTGGTTGGTTGGTTTGGTGGTGGGAATTTTTTTTGGTTTTTTTGTTGGGTTTTTTTTTTTTTTTTTTTTTTTAATTAGTGCAGCATGCAGCTCTTCAGGTACTCTGAGCCTTCAGTTTTACCTTTAGAGAGAGTAAGAGTTTCGGGGATTGAGTAGGAATAGTTTTTTTTCTCAGTCCCAAGCTAGTTTCCCTCTGGGAAGGCTTGAAGCACCAGAATGGAGTTTACAAAGCAAATCTCAGCTTCCTGGAATTCTGCACAGCAATGCACGGTCCCATTGGGATCCTGGAAATTTCATACTTATCCTCTTTACACCTTGGCCCTTTCCTACTCTGATTTTTATTTATTTATTTTTTAATAGTCGTGAGTTAGGACTTGAGTTTTTCATTTCTCTTTCTTTCTGGACTTGGACTGGGCAGTTGAAGCAGCAATGTCTTCTGTTCTTACAACTCCATGCTTCATCCAATTAATCTCATCTCATACAGTGCCTTCATTTGGAACTAATGATAATCATGATCTTTAGACTTCAATGCATTTGGACAATTGTGCTTTTTAAGAGTCTGAAATAAATTACCTGAAATACTGATGATTTTGGTGAAGAGTGGGTGAAATGATACATGTGATATAACATGCTTCTAGATTTATCTGCTTGCTTACAAGGGAAGATTAAAGTTTGTTTGGCCAGTCATATTCTGTAGGTATTTTGCTCTGTATTTCCTGTTCCTAAATACATTCTATTCAAAATCAGATCCCCAGAGCCTGAGTTTGAGGTTGAGCCTTTTTGCTTAAATCATTGTGGTAGGAGATTTTATCCTAATTAGGCACTTTTTTTCCTTGCAGCTGTTTAATTCAGAGGAAAGGGAAATGAAATACTAAAACTACTTATTTTCATCCATGCCATTTGGCATATAAGGGAGAAAAAGTGTTTTTCTCCATACTCTTTCTTGCCGTAGGTGTTGAGCTGTTGAGGGAGGCTCCCTAAATAACATGTAACTATCATTGTTAGCACAGGATCATGTGTATTCTTGCAGAGAAACATCTGGTGCATGGAGACTTGATAACAGGAGCAGGGTTGTTGATAGTTGTTGCCACAGTTGTGATGGCAGTTGTTATCCAAGAGGTGTGTTTGTTATAGCTCCCAAGTATTTCCTTCTGAAAAAAGTAATTATCAGACCCTTAAAAAATTATTTTTTCTGCATTAATATTAAGAACACTTGAGATACCGCATATATAGTAGTCATGATCTAGACAAACTTCAGTGTTTTGCTTTGGTTTTTATCTGAGACTGTTGAGCCACCACAGGAAAAGTAATACTTTACCAAAGCAGTTATTTGGTACCCACAGAACAATAGGTAGCAAGCAGGTTCATTAGGTCTATTGAGACCACGTCACCATTCTTGGTGTACTCTGGAATTGAATAAACTTTTAAAGTCACTTCTTGGAGTGAATTCTGAAGGTGAGAGAGAGAGCTCCCAATCTGTATTCAGCTATGCTTTTTTTTTTAGCTGTGTGCCATGTTGCCATTCTTTTTTTTCCTCTCTCCTTCTCCCTAACCTTACTTTTCGAAAGGAATTTAGAGCTAGATACTCCTCTCACCCAGCCTGCTAACAGCCCCTGGGTTTTTCAACAAGTACCTGAAGGTTGTGGTAGCATTCATCAGAAAGATGACTATTTTCCATTTTAGCATGTGATTCAGTGGATGGTTCAAGATAGACTATGGTTTTAACCTAAGTAAGTATTAGTATTATAAGTAATCTTCATCATTCTTGACCAAGGATAAATGAAGACTAATCCTCTATTTTAATTCTGTTTTTCTGTGCGTAACTGCTTCAGATCCTGATACTGTGGTGAAGAATTTGCTTCAAAAAACAGATATTAAAAATAAAGTAGCAAAGCAGCTTTCATTATGATATTTTTAGAGACTATTTTACAAAGACATGTCATCGTGTGTTTTTTGTTACCACCTATTTATGCCAGCCTGTATTCTCGTTTTGAAGATGATTAATATTGATCCATATTGCAAAGAGGGATAGCCATGTCTACACAAGGCTCTTCTCAAGCCATTTTGTACGAGTGTCTAAGCTTTCTCTAAGCTGAACGAAAGCAGCTTACGTGAAGTGTCTGTGTTTTTTGTTTTTGCTTTGGGTGCTAAGAGAAATGGGCATTTCACCTAAAGCATCCTTGAGTTTGTCTTGGAGTTCCAAGGTGCTCAGAGCTGTCTTTGATTATAGGCTGAGAACATCCTATTAGTCAGGTGGATTGTTTCAGTGATACTGCGATGTTGCAGAAAGAGATGGGCAAGTTAGGCTGTTCTTCTCCAGTTAGGAAATGGTTCTGCAATGCAGTTGTGATATAAGTCATCAAATACCCCCTAAATCTGCCAAGTCATTATTGTTGATGAATTTTTCATCAGAGAAACAGATGAATAAGAGGGAATCTTCCCTTTAATCAAGAATTATATATTGAGCCCTTACTGTTTCAATTTTCTAAAAGTGGGACACTGATTTTCATGATACTGAAACTGTTTTTGAACAGTTTTTCTTCTGAAACATCTATTTAGACTGGCTGAAGGAATACTAGACTTAAAGGTATCAACTTTACAGAGTTTAATCCTATCTCTATAAAGTCTCTCAGAGAAGAATATCATCTAGATCACTCATGCTGTGCTGGAAGAAAAAGAAAAGCAATTTCTTCTCAAACAGTTTTTATGTTATTTCAGGATGTCGTAAGGGATAGCTATAACTAATGAAAAACTCTGCTACAGCTATGGCTTCATAAATGGTTTCCTTCAGAAATGTCCATGTAATTGGAATTTTGTTATAAGCACCATTGAATGTCATTCTTACTGGCGCAGAATGGTTGACACAATAAAGCCAATGCTTTGTTAATAAAGTACTCGCTCAGTAATAATTTGATTTAAAAGTTTGTTGCCAATATCTAGCCCTGACTGACTGACTTAGCAGATGAGTGGCTCAGTAAATAAGAAAATTCTGCTTTGCAGTGGCTTTTATGAGTTGCAGTCTGTGACCTGTTGTTTTCAAGTGTTAGTCAGCAGCAGCTGTACCATTGCAGCACTTCTGTGGTGAAAGCCAGTCTGACAGTAACTCTTTCTCTTGAGGTGCTGTGTCTCATGATCTACAGCAGTGGTACAGGGAAAGGGTGAGTTGTGCTGTGTATGAATGACCTAGAAGAGCAGCTTTTGTTTGCTCCTCAGTCAGATCTGTATGTAAGTTGCAGCTGCTGTTTTCTCCTGTCCCACCTTTCCTCTGAAGGAAAGTATGGGCAGCACATGTTGCTGCACTATGACTGTCTCTAGCCACTGTGTAAAATCATCAGCTTCTCGGACTTGCATCAATGAGGGGAGCAAAATATCTGGGTCCTATAGACTACTTTGAATCTCATCTTAAGGTGCCTGGATAGTTTCAGGGTATGTGCCAGCTTGAACTTCAGGCTTTGTTCTTGCATGTGTCCTGTCTTTAGAAACACCAAATTTCTAAAGTTTTCAAGCCATTATAAGAGAGGTGAAACTTATCTTAGGATGAAGGGGGGAGGATGAGAGAGGGAAGGGAGAGAGAGGATAAATTATCCAGAGATGGCTTCTTATTTCTCTCCTCTTACTTTCCCCAATGTGAGAAATTCTGCTGTGTATAAAAGAGAAATAATCTTACAAACTTTGTGTAGAGTGCTAGATCTGTGTCTGTCCCTGTCTTGTTCTACTGTGGCCCCACAAATGGGTGAGAATTGGGTGTTCTAAAGCTGGTCTTCCTCTTTCTGTGGTGCAGCTGATATGGATACACTTTGCTCTTGCATGTGCCAGTGCTGTTGTTTGGTTACGGGCAAAGTGATTATTTTCCCCATTTGCAATAGAAATTATTTCAGCACTTAGTTTCACAAATCCTCATGCCTCAAGGTATGCATTTTCATACCTAGCAGTGAAAGGTTTATTTTCTTTTTCTTTGGTGTCTGACCTGTTCTTTGGCTCATCTGTCGTAAGAATCCAAACTAGTTGTTTCACATGCTTCCTTGACAATTTTGCAGTTAATATAAACAAAACATATCTGACAGCTGTGCTGTTGTATAGCTATTCTTACCTCTTTCTCCATAGAGATAGATCTACTGTATTAATTAAAGAAATGCTTGTTACAAGAGTGTGGACCGGAACAATTTTTGAGAGCTACTTGAAGGGGTGCATGTGGGAGGGAAAGGTACATGTGCTACTTTCTTCTTTGGCACTTCTGAAGTTCTGCTATTTGAAGTGTTAAAGAATGTCAGTGATAGACCTCACTCTTTTTATTATAAACATCCTTGGTGGTATTTCAGCACCTGAACCAAAGTACTGGTTTTAGAGTGTCATTTAGATTCCTTGCAATGTTTGACAATCTTGTTTCCTCAACATTCTTTGGAAATGGAGTTTGTTCAGCGA
This sequence comes from Monarcha castaneiventris obscurior, assembly GCA_026261815.1. NCBI lineage: Eukaryota > Metazoa > Chordata > Aves > Passeriformes > Monarchidae > Monarcha > Monarcha castaneiventris. The sequence goes on from JAMPIT010000894.1 coordinate 16,711,212, forward strand.
AGCATTAAACTGAATAAAAGGAAAGATGAATGTTACTTGTTAAATGAAATACTTTGGTTGTGATGAGTACAGATCAGAGAGAAAGTATCAACTTGCACATCCCTTAAAACATAAAGTAACCAGTTTGACATATTTCCACTCTTTTTTTTGAAGTTGCCACTTAACTTTCAAAATACAATTAGCAAAATTAATCTTCATTGTTCTTCTTCCAAGTGAGACATTACCATGCTGACCTCAAGTATTATTTTCAAGTTTTTATTATTTCCTGTTTGTTAATTGCCTTTTTAAAGAGGCTCATAAACAAAAGTTGTGTACTCAGAACAGACTCTGAAGTCTTCTGAATATTATGAGTAAAATACCTGTCCTGAAAGGACCCCCCAGTGACTGAGTCTTTGAAAGGCAATTAATTGCATGCAGTGAACTGAAGTTCAGTTTTGTAAGTTTGGAGCCTCTGATCTCTGAGAGTCTTTCACATAGCCCATGTTAAACTCCTTGAACCAAACTAATCTGCCTTGAATTGGTGTACAAAATCAGGTGTCTTTTCTGTGCATGTACTTTGATTTCCAGAGAGATGGAATAGTTGTGCAGTCCTACGGAGTGTTATGCTAAAGCTATCTTTGAGCAGGGTAATGTTGGTCATATTATCTGATTTTACTATTTGTTTGTAATAATACTGTGGCTACAGTGATGAAATGAGGGATTTGGAGTAAGTCTGTTACAAAGGAGATTTGGACTAAAATACCATGTTTAGATTTGGTCACTTTAGTTTCTTGTTTAGTTTGCAGCTTGAAACTGAAGCTACAAGAGTTGTTGATTGTCTCGGTCTCGGAGACAAAATTTTAGGAGGAAACACTCTGGAATGAGCATCTCCTCCAAAGGGAAAGGGCCTCCTCTTTCCTCTGCCAATGAGGCAAATTGATAACAACAGGTGAATGTGGAAAAAAAAAATGAACTGTTTATTAACACAAAACCAAAACAGAGTAGAACAGAAAAAAACCCCTCAAAATAAAACAAATGCCCGGAGAGGGAACAGACACACGGGCTCGGACCAGCCGGGGCCACCTCACAGGCTCCCTGGACCAGAGGGAAGGGAAGGGAGGCAGTGAGGCAAGGGGGAGGGAAGGGGAAAAAAAAAAAACAAACCCAACAGAACCTTTTTCTAGCTAGCCGGAACAAAAAATATCCCCAAACCGAGCCCCTCGGACGCCATTGGGCCCTGCCGTTCAACCGACCCGGCCCTGCCGCCCGGGTCCATCTTAAAGACACAGCGTCTTTGGGCATTAAGCAGATGGTTAAGGAATAAAAAAAAAAACAAAAACCCCAAAAAAACCCCAAACCCTTGTAACATCACCCCAGGACATTGATAATATCAATTATGCTATGACTTCTGTTTGAAGGAAAAGAAAGAATATGCAGAAAACAGACTGCAACAAAATAGATGCTGAGTATCTTTAAAAATGAAAAAAATCATTGTAGCATATTGGGGTTTTTGGGAAAATTTACTTTATTGCAATTACAATTGTCTGTACCTTTTGTGCTTTTTAGTATATGTCTCAGAGCTTGCATAAAATATGATGATATTGATGGATATCACTCTATTTGATGGAAAAGTCTCATGAAATGAAGCACTATGCCCTGCTGTGTTGTGCAAAGGGGAATGCAAGCCTCTGATAGCTTGGTGGGTTGTGTCAGAGTGTGAAAGAGCTGGCCAAGGCCATTGCATGGACACTCCATTTTTTGAAGGTCCTTGTAGTGCAGGGTGATTCTTGGTGACTGGAAAAAGCTACGTATGGCCATTTGCAAGGAGGGTCCAGGGACTGCAGGTTGATCAGCCTAAGCTTAAGCCCTGAGAAGATTAGGAAGTATGTCCTGGAAGGATAACGAGGTGATTGGGATCAGTTGACATGAGTTTATCAAGGGCAAACCAACCAGATAACTTTTGATGACATGTGATTGACTGTATGGATGGAGACAGTGTTCGGAATCAATGGACAAAAATTGCAGCAAGGGAAATGTTGAATGGATAACAAGCTAAAAATTTCCAGAAGGAGAACAGTCAAATGTTGTATAAGGTCATCTGGAGGAGTAATGTGTGGAAATGCTGAAAACTATGTATAATTCCCTAATGTTGAAATATGTGTTTTATTTCTTTTTCTTCACTTAGTATGTTGAAGTATCTTTTATTTTTCTTTTTTGCTGAATGGCCTTCAATGAAAGAGTGGCAAAATGAGTGTAAATTGCTTCAAACAATCCTATCTGGCTGAGGGAGGAAGCAGTCTGGGATTTCTAGCTTGGGCCCTTTCCTAGGGGGATGCAGCTGCCAGTGACTGTTGGAGCTGGTGGCTATTGCTGCTGCAAGGCAGTGGAGCAGTGGAAGCTGCAGACAAAAGATTTCAAAGCCTGGTGTTGGTCCCTGCAGGTGCTTTATGCTGACAGCGTTTACTGCCCCTTTCCCTGGTTTTTTTGCTATACTCTGACATAATGTGTTATCCTTGTTTTCTAAACACAGAAAAGACTCTGTAAGCCATATTAAGCAATAAATGTGCTCAGTCCTCATAGGCTCACTTGTGCCCTGCTGCAGATAACAATGGGTTTCTTGTGCATTACCAAAATATTTCTTATTTGCCATAGAGCCTTCTCATTCTAGTTTCGTTCAGAAATTTTAAATTACCAGTGTGCTAGGAAGGAGGTTAACTAACCTTCAGTGCAGTATATCCCAAGTTATATCTAAAATACTATAGTCTACAAACTTTGAGACTTTATCAGAATTTACATGTAAGTTCTCCTATTTGTTATGAAACATGTTGGTCAAACTTTATAAACAGGTCAACTTCATTTTTAAGGGGTGTGCAAACTGTATGATGGACTTGCTGATGTATGGCTATTTGCCATATGAGCATTGGAGTGGTAAAGAAAAGCTTTTTTTTTGGTTGGCAATTAGTGATTCCTTGTTACACTATAGCTGTATTATTGTGTGGTAGTAATATTATTTTTTTAAACCGGGAATGGTGTGCCTCTAATAGGTATTTGAAAGATGCAGTTGTCACTGTTTTTTGAAAAGCGGTGGTGTGCCAGGGAGATAAAACAGAAGCTTTTTCCCCTGCTTCCTTATATTTCAAGGCTGTATCCAGAATTGTGAGGATAAATTGAGCAGAAGGTGCACAGTTTAGACAAAACAAAAACACGTGAGGAGGCATAAAGGTGCTCCTAAGAGAAGAAGATGCTTATAGAAAGTGACACTTCAGGTTGTTTGGTGTTGTCTGATCTGGAGATGAGTATTCCTGAAATATTGGGAGAAGATTTGATGGGCTTCTTTTGGGTGAACTTCGGGAGAAGAACTGTTACTAGAAGTTTAAGATTGATGAATTTGACAGTTGTGGTTGGAAAGACAGAAGATTAAGCAGGCTGGTACCCAGGCTGCATCTGTAGTGTGTTTTGTCTTCATCTGGATGCTGAGAACATTCCCTTCTGCAGTGGTGCTTAAGCAGTAAAACATGAGTGAATGGCAGTTGAGAATAAATAAATGTTAGGTTTACTATGGATATCTTGCCCAGCGCACCATATAAAAAAAAAAAAGGAAAAATAAGTGCTCCTTATGCACCTTAGGTATTTCCTATTTGTCTGGTCTCTTAAAGTTCCTTTTGAAGAAATTGTGGTTTAAGAATCAGCAGATAGCTGGACGTTTTAGGGAAAAAATTGTAGGTTTTTGTCTTTCTGCTTGGTAGGACACCTTACTGGACAGAAACACTACAGTCCTTATAGCTTACTGTAGAATGGCATTGTACTGAAATTTGTTGTACTTAAAAGATAGTGCTGATGCATTTATACTTCCTGAAATACATATATTTCCTGAGGGAAAGCTTTTCCTCTGCAGTAACACTGACTTCTGCATGCTCTAGTCTTTCTGCCCCTTTCCATAACTTCTAGGGACTGTGCTAAAGGTGGTGAGCACTTTTCTGACTGTTAATCTTTTGCCTTTTCCCTTTTAAAAAATCTATTTCATTTATCGTTATTACATATTTTTATTACATATTCAGACATTGTTTGCAAGACATGACCTGAACTTTTCAAGTTCCAGAAGGGTGATGACTTTTGCAGCACTCTTCTGACTAGAGGAAAAACTCAACGCATTTCAGTAAAATAAGTTTAGTGGTCCTGCATATGGGTGCAGTAGAGCATTACCAGTTTCTTGAATTTTGGAAGTGTGCTGGGTGCAGCTTTGCTGAGCAGCCTGGTATTCTATTCCACCTTCAGATCTAAGAAGTGGTGGTAAGCCCTGAGAAACTGGGAGAGGGTTGAGAAATGGGCTGTCATACCAAAGACTTGGGATGGCTGGAGCCTTAACAAGGTCTGGGGGAGATTTACAAAGAAGATATGGATGGTGATCACATAATGAGGGACATGTAACGTCAAACAAATAAATTAATCCAGTGATATTTGGATTCATAGTTGAAACCAGTGTTTTGGTGAAGTGATTATCAGAAGTGTATCTTGTCCTGTTCATGAAAAAAAAAAAGCTACATAAGGAAAAAAGAAAGCTCCATAAAGCTTTGGAATCAAGTGCGGCTTTTTGAGGAGGAAGGGGAGAATACTGACTTGAGATTAATGTTTTAATTCTTTTTATTTTAGAACATGGGAGACTTGATTCTACAGTGAATCAGGCACAAAGTATCACATGACAGGTGATGAACCTGAATACTTAATGCTGTGTTTGTTTTGGTTAGTTTGTATTTAAAACTCAGGCAATTAGTGAAATAAAATTATTTCTAATGCTTCCTGTGCTTGTTATTTTTACAGATGACATGGCAGAGCTTCTTCTTGGGGAGTCCAAACTAGAACAATTTTTGAAGGAAAATACTCTTAAACACAGTAATAGTCCACGAGGCCCCCAGCCAAAGCTGACGGAGGTCAGGAAACATCTCACGGCAGCGCTTGATAGGGGAAATCTCAAGGTATGTGAGTCGGCCTGAGCAAGAATTAGAAAAGTTGGACTTGACTGGTGTATTGAAGAAAGGTTCCTTAAATTATATTTGCAGGTGCTGAAAGTGAGATTAGTACAAGAGAGCTTTTTATATCAGAACCTTCTAATGTTCATAACCATTCTGGTCCTTCTTTTACTTAACTATTGTTGTAGCTACTACATCAGCTTACCTCTTCTGTTCTCAACATCCATCTTTTGAGAGATCAAAAGAAGCTTATTTTACAGTCATCTATAATATTTTTTCTTTGGCTTCTGGGAGTATTAATTTCTCTTTCTTTTCTCTCTTAATTCTTCCATTAGTTATTTTTTTCAAGACATTTATTCTGCCCTGATACTTTGAAATGATGTGAATTAAATATGTAGGCTGTGGAACATACATCATTAAGTTTTGATGCTATGTTATTTTCAACTGTGCTTGTGGTAGAAAAAGAAATCACTGGAGGAGTTGTAATGATAGGCTGCCTTTAAATAGTTTTATCACCTGGTAAAGCTGGTTTCCAGCTGAGAGGTGTTTCTGGTACACGTGTAAACAAGTACAAGAATATCTAAAATGACTGGTAATGCTTTTCAGTAACTTGCTGGAATGAGATTTAGTGAATTCCCCTCTACTTCAAGCTTCTCAAATATTACACAAGACAGGATTTTGTTCATTTGTTGCTCTGTTAGAAAAAATACTGGGGGTGACAGAAAACATACCTAATAATTATCAGAAAGGATTAGGTGTGTTTTCTCAGGGAAAACACTCTCTTATTTCTCTTCCTTTTAGCCAGAATTCCTACAAGAAGCCAACCTAATAATGGCCAAATTAAACTATGTGGAAGGTGATTACAAAGAAGCTCTGAACACATATGCCAGAGTTGGTGTCGATGACTTGCAGCTGACTGCAGTGCCACCGTATCGGCTACGGATGATTGCTGAAGCATATTCTACTAAAGGTACGATTGCTCTTTCCAGTATCCTAATGTGGAAGTAGTTTTTCAGAAGTTCATTTTTATCTTGTCTGAAGATGAAGGTTTTTTAGTGTGAATGTCATCTACACAGTAGTAGAGTACCATATTTGTAGACAGAATAAGAGGGTGGTTTGGGTCCTTCAAATTATTCAGGGTTTGTTCTAAGTTGCCAAGACTTCTACCTCAATTAATATTCTAACTGTGCTGTCATCTGATCAAATTTTTTGAGTGTATATATTTAAAGGTACTTCCACATATAAATGTCACAGTAACTGTGGCTAGATACTAAAAGTATTATCACTGTTGCTGAAAGTTAGGGATTACAAAATGCAGTGCAGTTTTGTGGTGGCTGTGGGCAGAATGGAGAACCTTGATTCATGGTGATGCTTTTTACTGAATGTTAAAATGCTCAATCTAAGCTAGGTTGCACAGCTAAATTGCCACTCAATTGAGAAGAGTATTAATGACATGATAACTGACTTAAAGCAATGCATCACTTATTTTGCCATTTTGTTTTTGAATTTTTCTTGTATGAATATAGGGTTTTTTTAGAAATTCAGAGGGTGAAGGTAATTAAAAAAACATTTTCTTTAATACTCTAGTATAGTGAAAATTGTAATGCTGGCCTTGTGTCTTAAGGTGGCAGTGCCACTTCAGTTTAGAAAAGTCTGTTACAAACTTAGGGCTGGTCAGTGTGTTGGGGAAAATGGCAGTCTGTAAGCCAGGGGTTTATTAGGATTTACTGAGTGAAGTGTTTGCTTTGATCTGCTGTGTTTAAGCTTGGGTTTGGTTTCATATGTACTTTTTGTTATGGCAAGAGGGGTGTCAAAGGCAGCAAACAGTTTGTGAGAGGTTTCAATAGCTTTGACTGACAACTAATCAAGGATTGTTTCTATCGTGAGTCTTGGAAGAGAGTGACTGTTTCCCACCAACACAGTCCTCTAGCAAACGTTGGACAAGCATGAATCACGTTGTATAGAGATGTCAAGGAAATAAGGAAACTAACTGGTAGCAGAGACAAAAGGATGCTTCCTAAGTCTGGTCACTATTTAGATTAAAGTGGAAAGTGGGAGTGTAGAGGGAATTCTTGTATATGATGTAAATCTGCCCTGTTTTCTCGAACAGCATCTCTGTGGGCTTTTGGGCAGGGTCTGGTTTGGGTACACTTCCGCTCAGGTTTGTGGATTTTGGCTGTTCATTTTGGTTTGTTTTGTTTTGTTTTTTTAAATCTATGAGGATGCCTGTTGAATTTGTCATGTTCTCTCCATGGACTTGATCAACTTTAGATGCCTAAATTTGCTTTTATCTCCAAGGAATTTAATTGAATCTTTTCCCAGACCTCAACTCTTCTGGCTCTGTTTTATTTGGCCTCATAAGGATATAGAACAGTTGAAACCATGGTGGCATAAATTTTGCAGAAAATATTAGTATTATTAATTTTACTTAATTTAAACACAATGTATTAGAAAATAGAAAAACAGGTATCTTTTCTACTCTGGAATGTTTTGTAGGCGCAGAATTTAAAAAAAAAAAAAAACAGAACAGAAAACCAGCGTATTTTCTGTCTAGATGTGTGGTTTTTATTCTTCTGATTTCAATTTTTATTCTTGAAACATTGAAATCTGTCATATGAGACCTGATTTGTCTTGATGGGACTTCATTACTTTGGTCACTTCTATTGGATGACTGGCTACCAGTTTACCTGAACAAACTGTTGGGGCTTTTTTGTTGTTCTGTTCATGTTCAGGAACATCTTTTTTTACTGTCGTGTTTCCAGTTTGAATGAAATTGTAGGATGGTTTGCATTGAAAGGGATCTTGAAGATCATCTCATTCCAAGAGCCCTGCCATGGGCAGCGACACCTTCCACTGGACCAGGTTGCTCAAAGTCCCATCCAACCTGGCCCTGAACACTCCCAGGGATGGGGCATCCACAGCTTCTCTGGGCAACCAGTGCCAGTGCCTCACCACCCTCAGAGTAGACAACTTCTTCCCAATAGCTAATCTAAACCTGCCCCCTTTCAATTTAATGCCTTTATCCCTTGTCCTACCCTTACATGCTCTTGTAAAAAGTTCCTCTCCAGCTTTCTTGTAGGCCCATTTAGGTACTGGAAGGTGATTTAAGGTCTGCCTAAAGCCTTCTTTTCTCCAGGCTAAGCAACCCCAGTGCTCTCAGAAGATTAAAAAATTTTAATTTCCCTTCTTCTCATGGTGGAAGATTGCAAGAATATAGTCTTCTGTGTGTTCTAGAATGAGGTGATAATGACAGAGCAGTCTTAAATTTGGTATTCAAAGTCTGGACAGGTTTAGAGTAGTTGACAACTAAATAGCATATGTTTCTACCCAGTAGTGTACATTTAATTCTCACTCTCTTCCCCCTTTCTGGTGGATTTTTTTCTTTCTCCTTTTAAGAGTGAGCTGTAAACTTTACAGTCTGAATTTGGAGTCTCTTCAGAGGTGACTGAGGCTTGTAGGTATTACCCAACTAAATACAAGTTATTCTTACAGAGATTTTGTGCTTCACTGGGATTTGTATTTCTGCTTGTATGTTCAGGATAACTGGATTATATAAAGATAAAACTCTTCAGAGTATTTAGATTTTATTTCTTTGGCAGTCATAGCACCATGTTATGAAGCAGTGAGGGACTATCTGTGCCTGTTTGCAAGCATTGGCCCAACTGCACCCTTTTGTGCTGCAGTCTGCAGAGGCAGTGAAAGATACCTGCTGAAATTGCCCCGTTTCAATCCAGTTCCAGTGGATTTGCAGTCTTGTATACTATTGTGTAGTGGTCCAATATGAAAGTTCTTACCACTGAGAAAGGCAAAAGGCAGATAACAAATGGTAGTTTTTAATTGCCTTAAATTTTTTTTCATTATTTAAGGTGGGACCACCTCCAAGTACTTAACTTTTCACTCTGAGTGAGGCTTCATTCTGTAACCTCAGAGGTGATAGATTGAGAGGGATGCATGAGTCGACGTTTCTTCTTCTACAGTTTTTACAGGGTACTTATATGAGCATGTTCCACTGTAACCATAGACAATTCCACAGCTCACAAGAAGCCCTTGGAAATGACCTGCTTTCCAGGTGGCTCATCTTACTCTTGCACATGGAACATCAAAGTATGGCTCTCTGTTCTTCACAGCAAAGGAAGGGTCAGTGTGTGTGTATGGATGCAACAAAGTACAAAATGGATTCAGAGTCAGCTTCAAGCTAAATTTTGCTGGAGTTTCATCTACTGATAGCTAAAAAGAAGGGGAAGAGGAGCAGCAGTAGTGGCAGTGGTAGGGAGAAAAAATGGAATTGGAACACGGAAGGGGAAACCAAAGACCTAAAGCCATCACTGCCTGTGGTGCACTCATGAAAGGTGTCCTCAAATTTTTTATTACGTAAATGAGTTAAATGCTTCTACCTATCTATCTATCTATCTATCTATCTATCTATCTATCTATCTATCTATCTATCTATCTATCTATCTATCTATCTATCTATCTATCTATCTATCTATCTATCTATCTATCTTTAAAATAATGCTTTTAGTTCTTTATGCTGCTTGTGGCTTTAGTTGAGGACAGTGTATTTAGAAGACTATATATGAGAAGAGGGATCATATGGAATGATAGTAAGTCAAGCCAAGGATTCTAAACTCTCAAACCCAGCAAGGAAGATTAAATGATTGTTATTATTTTCTTGGAAATATCTAGTTAGTGAAATGCTGCTTCAGATCTTCCAAAAGAAGTTTCTTGCTAGATTTGTCAAAATGCAACATTGTAAAATTTCAGCAAAATTTTAAGAAACTCCTATTAACTTACTATTTGAAATATTTTCTATTTCCATTATATGTGGCTCTTTGCCAGCCTGTGATGTGCAGGGAATCACAGGGTCTCGGAGCCCAAGAAGTGCTGGAAAGTGGCTCCTTTTGTTGTTCCTTCTAGGGAAAGTGTTCAAAATTGTTAGTGTGGTGATAAAGACATGGCTGTGTTTTATCAGCCTGAATAGCTCATGGACAAGTTGCTTGATTTTAGTTTTTTCCTGGCTTCTGACAACAAAAATAGCTTCTAGTAGTGATGTCTTGTGCTTTATCCTGACTCGAAGAAGATGTAGAATGGTCTGATGAAAAGTTTGCTGCTGCTGTGTCCATTAAAACAACAGGGAGCAGACTAACCATGTGAATGCATGAGGCAAAGCCTCAGCAACTTGGTTAGTAGAACTCCAATATTTTCCTGCCTTTCTTCACGCTTTTCCTCAAATTCACATGTTGAAAACAGAGTTGTAGTAGGTGATGATTTTATTTTATGTAGTTAACTTCATGGACTAGTGTACTTTTTGACCTTACACTGATGTTTTTGTGTGTGTGTGTGCCCATAGAATACAGTTCTGATTACACCTAGTGTTTTCTTTAAGGAAAGAGCTAATTTCAATGCTGTGCTTCTGAGTAATGATTCTGTATGAGTATGTAGAAGGTGTTGTGTGGGATAGACTATTAATAAAGTCATAGTTTTTGTATTAAATACATATTTTTTTAAAATTCAAAGACTTACTTGAAGACATTCAGTGGGACATTTTAAAAATATAGTATAAAACAAATTGAAAAGGTGGAGCTTTTCAAATCAATGGACCACTTAGTATTTGCAAAAACTTGAGAATACTTACTTGGATCTGTTGGTTAGCTTTTCCCCCATCTGCTTGTAAATTCATTTGACACATGAGCAGAGGAGAAGCATCCAATAAAAAAATTTCCTGTAGCAAAATGCCTATGGTTGGAGTTGCCAGCTTGTTTCAAGAGGGTGTCATGAGGGAGAGAAAAATAGGCGTAAAAGTATGACATTGCTGAGGAGTTGGGCAGGTTTGCATGACTGTTGTGGCAATGTGTTAGCCTGAGAGCAGATGTATGAAATTGCTGGAGTTGGCTCCCTGAAGCTGTTGCCTGTTGGTCACAGGAGCACGTCATACCTTTAGTATGGAATTTTAAGGAGCAGTACAGAAAAAAGCAGATTCTGTTTCTTCTGCTGCAAATATAACTTGGATATCAGTACTGATTATTAGAGCTGTCTTATGCAGATTGAGCAAAGCTAAGAAATGAGTCTGGGCAGGAGGAGGAGGAAGGAGAGACAGTCTTGAGATTGTGGTGACAAGTCTTGGCTCCAAGTAAACTGTAGAGGTATTTTGCACATTTCCGGCTGCATTAAATACTTGATTTTTAAGTATCCTCATAGAAAGGACTACTTTCTGATAGGTAGAGAAGGTTCCGTTGTTCAAAAGGTTAAGTTTGTCTCTTTAGGGTCTATTTGTTTATTTTCTTCACTAGATCAGTTTAATTGGCAGTGCTCAATTCTGAGACTGAAGACAATCTTGAACTCATGAAGAATTGAAATAAGACAACTTATGGATCCATGAAGAAGTAATTAAAGAGTGTGTATGTCTTTTTCTTTTAATATTATGCTTGTGTAACTAGCTTTAACTTTTCCTACTTCCTTCTCTTGCAAGACCAATCAGAAAAAAAAAATTATGTGCTATTGCCATAGAGAAGCATGTATTTATAATCCATTTTAATATTGGCTGAAGCTAACAATCCCCTAGGGTTGTGGCCTCTGGGAACAGAACAATTAAGTTTCTGCAAGTTTTCAGCAGTATGTGAATGAGGTAATATACTGGAAAGCACACATAGGCAGTATTCAAATACTGTGCAGGCAGTATCTCCTATGTTTCTAAGCAATTTTGTTTGCTTATGGAAGCAGAGATAAAATGCATGCACAGTGGGATATTGAGGTATTATTTTGGGGAGGAGCAACTTTTCAGGAACTCTGAAATAGCAAGTATTTATTTAACTAGGAAATAAACTTATTGAAATTTTAGGTAACGTAGTTCTGATACTGCTGCCTAAGACAGAAGACATAATTGAAAAAATGAGTTTATAATACTTGACATTACAAATTAGCGACCATTTCTAAAAATGCTTATAGAGGAACATAGCAATTTACAGGTCTGACGTTTCTTAAAATCTGCAACTTTATAAACTTGATTTTAGTAAAGAGAATGTGTTTATAATTAACACAGTGTATAGATTCATAGACTACTTCAGGTATCTGTCAAGATGACTGTGTTGCATTGCATTAATGAATTCTTGTTAAGTGTTTTATAAGTTAGATTGTGACATTACAGAATTGTAGCCTTATTGCCGCAGGTCATTTTACATCTTTATTGCTTACATCTTTATTTGAATAACTGTGTTTACATTTAGATGATGTATGTTGAGAAAGGTGAGACTGTCTTTACTGCTGCTGACCCATATTCAAATTTAATGTTTCATTTACCAAGTTAAATGATTGGCTATTAATTAGCTCTGTTTACAGAAACATGGAAATACTCATTAGGTTCAGTGGCAGTGTCAGGTGCATGGGGATTGCTACTTTGCAGCTGGGAAAAGATGCTGCACTTAACTTTAATCATATGCGATTGTAATGGGATCTTGTGCACTGCTAGCCTGTGTCAGCAGACACTGAGCATCTCTTCATGGAAGAATGCTAAATGAAAGCTGCTTTAGTAATTATGCTGGGGATCTCTAGACTCATTAGGCAATGGGTCAAGAACTCAGGTTCCTCCCCTCCTCCTGTCTTGCTGTGCAAATGTTGCAGACTGTCGGTGAGCATTTTGCAGACCATGGCAAGGAGGTCTATGCCATAGGGAGTTCAAATTTTCTCCATTAAAGCTTTTCTTTCCCCAGACTACATTTATGACTTCTGCCTTGCTGGAACAGGGACTGGGAGGAACCCAGGCATTTGTCCTGCTTTCCTCAGTGCTGCTTTTAGCTCTGTTATTTGAAAGCCAAACTCTGAATGAGAATACAATATTTCTTATTAAAATAGAATTCTTTAGGACTTGAGCAGTTTGGTGGTGTCTTCTTAGTTTCTTCGAAACCTTTAGAATTTCTTCAGAATCCTTCCTTTGGCAGAGTGAAGAGAGATTAAAAATGTTGAGCCCGAATTAAAAAATAGTGATTCTGGCCTTCTTTTCTCATGCCACAGAAAGAGCAGGTATCACAGTGGAGCTTTGTCTTTTTTCCTTAGAGGTGATTGTAGGAGCAATCCTGACACTTTACAACAGAACAGTGTAAATTCCATAGTTAATTTCCATAGATAATTTCCTTTCTCCTGAGCAAATAGCTTTCTTGATGCCTGTTCCATACACTGGCATGCAGCATTTCTGCTTTGGGGGAGTGTTCAGCAGAGAGATATTCACTCACTCCAGGATGTGCAACAATAATCAGTCCTTTTTCCAGCTTTTATCTCTAGTTTGAACTTTTTCAGCCCTACCACAAGATGCTGGCCGGTTAAAGTGCTATACTGTAGCAAGAATTGCCTGGCACATGGTTATTGAGAAACAAATGTGTGTGTGGAAAAATACTGAGCTCTTCTGTTTAAAAGATACTGTGAAAGTCTGTTTCTTAAGAAAATACAAAGATTGGAATGCATTACGTTTAGAGGAAAAGTGTGACCAAATGTTTCACAACAGTTACCTCAGATGATGTTAAAAGAAATCCTGAAATATTGTTATGGTTTTATTGACTGCTTGGAGTAATAAATAGGTAATTATTTCAGAAAAAGAGGTGAGTGTTTCTGGATTTTTTCCCTTGTTAACTCTGAGAAATTTCAAGATGCTTAGAAGCACTAGCATAATAACTATGGCATTAGAAAAGCTGTGTTAATGAAATGACATTGCAGTATGAGCATGCATGATAAAATGCTCTGTTCTGCCTGAAAAGTTGTGCTTACGTTACTCCAAGTTTAGTCTAGAATGGAATTTAATTATCTGTAAGTAGTCCATGTTTAAAAGAGTGGGTAGCCAGAGGAGCTTCCCTTAAAATCTAGTGTGCTGGAAGAAGGGGATATTGGCCCTTTTCCTGGTGCCTTTTTTGGAAAGCATGTGTATGAAGCTAGCCATAAACCTTGCATTCTGACAGTTGTTGGAGACTTCTTCCCTTGAGTCTTGGCATAATGTGGTGGGCAGTACAAGGTACTTTAAAAATCAGAGTAATTACTTTTGTTTCCTTAAATTGTCTAAAGCAGTAGGCAATGCCTACAGTGTATCTTGAGTAAGTGTAACAGTAAGAGGTAGTTTATTATAAATATATTTACTTACTCTTTATTCTTTTTCTCTTTTCCTTTATAATAATTACTTTGCAAATACCAGTAGGGAATTGAAGACAAAAATACCCCCCATGCTTTGCTTTCTAAAAAAATTCTCTAAAAATATTCTCTGCAAGCAAGTAAAAATCTTTGATTGAGGACTTAATAAGTCCTTTCCTTCAGTGAGATTAGCAGTGTATGTTCTGAGTTCAGGAATAAACTGTGGGAGTTCCTTGATAGCAATAACAGTAAGCTAAACATGAAGTTTCTTTAGAAGGAAGTGAAAGGGGGTTTTTGGGTACAGCATTTGGAACACTTACTGTATCATTCATCAGCACTCTGCATAGCATATAGGGAAAACAAAGTGCTGTATACTCAAATACACTCAGGTTTTACATGCCCATGTAAGGAAAACAGGAAGCAAACCCAGAAATCTTTATGTATTGATGCAACTCTCTCTTGAGAAAAACATGTTTATTGACTTAAGTATAAAATAGTAGTTCACTGTTTTTCCTCTGTCCTTTGACTTGTCTACTGGAAACAGTAGATAAACAATGGGCTCCGTTATTATTTGTGGTCTCTAAAATTTCTAGACAAGGTACTGGCTGGCATCATTTATAATCCTCAGATGCATGATGTTATAAGTGTGACAGGCCTTACCCTTGTGGTTTTGTTGAGTTTTTTAAAATGATCTCAGTAGTGGTCTGTGTGGTAAGAGTACTTGGTAAAGATCTGAACTGTGCTGTGGGTTCTGTTTTGACCTTAGAGTAACTTTTGTTTTACTCTCTGTGGTGAAATGGGAGTGTGGCTTAATAGGTTTTCCTACAGAACTGAAGTCCGGGGGTTTTTTGACATAAAAATGGTTGATGAGCTACTTGTGTGGGGACTTCTCAAAAATAGTTTGTTACTTGTTCTTGCTGAGGCATCCTCTTTTTTGGGTAGTCATCAGTTTCTGCAAATGTGGTGGTAGGGCCAGCCTGGTCTTCTATTTGGAAAAAATGTTTACTTGGCATGACCTTGGCCACTGATTTGATACTACAGACACAAGAATGCCACTTATTCGAAGAGATAAAAATGTCTAGTGTCTGTTTTCTGAATATTTTACAAAATGTATAAAGTTTTTTAAAATTTAAGAAAAACTTTTTCAAGTTACTATATCGTTTAAATATTAGGACTATTGTTTTCTTGTCTAAATGCAACTTATTGTAGAAGTTACCTTGCAAAACGTGTAAGCTTAATTAATATGGACTCGTATTCCTTTCACTGCTTCTCACTTTCTTTTCCCTCAGGAAAAGATATCTTGCTTGATATCAGGACTAGATATGTATGAGATAAGTGTCTTCCCAAAATGAAACTGACCCAGTTTGTTGGAAGCTTTTATTTGAAGATGGTTTTAACTGGAAGGGCTTAAACTTAAAAGCCTTGAATATCAAAGTCAGCTTGTGATACCAGTTGTCATGATACTCTTGAATGCAGAATAAAACAAAATAATCAAAAGTTAAATAAAACAATAGCTATGGCCTTTACAACAAATGCAGTAACATTTCATAGCAGTAACCTGTACCTTATTTCCAAATATCTCTAAGCAGTGTATAAACTGTTAAAGAAATGCCTACCCTTTTGGGGGAGAATGGCAGATTCCTGCCTGGCAGGTGTGGGAAGAATCACAAAGGGGAGAACTGCCTTGTCTGATTCTATGACAAGTCTTCAGCAGATAATTTAGGATGATATGTGTTCTTTTGAACTTCATGTGTTTCTCTGTTTTATATGCTACCATGTGCTTGTTCTTGTTTTTTAGGGCCTAATATAATGATCCCCATTTTAATTAACTTCTTATCCTCTCTCAGTATTCTTATGAAGAAGTGGGTAGTACATTATGTGGTTGTTATTGCTGTGTTGCTATATATGTATATTTAAAATTAAATAGTACATTTATATATATACACTTTTTATATAAAGTATATATATACTTTATTACATTATTTCTTAAATTTCATCTGCATTTAAGAAAAAAAATGAATAGTCTGGAGTGACTTGTTTTAATGAAATCATAATTACAGAAATCATAATTTCTTCAGGATTTTTCCTCTAGGTGATATGTTTTCATTTTTAACACAGCATTAAACTGTAATTTTCACTTGTGTCATTACAACAAATACAGCATGCAAACCATTTGGTTAAGTGGTCATTTCAGAATACATATCCAAATAAACTTCCTTCTCCAAAGCATCACATACTTAAAATATACATAATTTCCTGGGTTTAATAAACATACCAGAAACAAAAAAAAGTGAACACTAGTTATATAGTGGAGTTTCTCTAAGAAGTAATGTTCTGTACTTCATCAAAGAACACTTAAAATTAAGTACTTCCCTAATGCATTACTTAAAATTTCTGGCTGAACACTGAGGTGTTTTTGTATCATAATGATAATTCTCAGCTAAAATAAGAAAATGTCCTTATAGTGAGTTTTTCAGATTTAAAAGATTATAGTTATGGCCATAGACTGTAAAAATAGAAAGAATAAATCTGAGTAATCTACAAATAGTCAATTGAGTAATATGCTTCATGTAGGAGATGGTTACTCAGGGGCATTGGCTGTTCATAGTATGGGGGAGAAGGACAAATTACCTGGTGTTTCAGTCATTTGATGCTTTTATTGCAGCTCATTTATTGTATTCTTTAGTCACCTCTGAGTTTGAAGGTGTTCATGTAGGACACTGCAAACTTTCTATCCAGTGTCAAGCTTACATTTAGATCTTCTCAGAGGTCTCTTCAAACCTACTGTAGTACAAAGAGACCTGGCTTTTTTCTATAGTTAAGCCTTGCTACTTTGGGGTCTGTTGTTACTTTGGGGACTTACTAAAAAAAATTTCTTGGATGTTTGTGATTTGACTGAAAAATTGAAAAGAAGCAGATTAGTTAGCTTCTCTAGACTATTTGCAAATATACTTAATTTTTAGAAGTATGCTATGACATGTCAGAAAAACCCAGTGTCTACTGTACTGTCCTTTGATAAAATGTTCTTCAAGCTGGATTTGTGCTACTTGACATTCTACAGAGTGCCCAATATATAACTATGTGTTTTGTTGTTGTTTTTGGTTTTAGTTTCTCCAGCAATGGATTCTCAAAACTTTCAACGATGAATTGAGAATACAGTAACTTAAATTGTAGATTATATCAATGTGGGAGCAGTTGGAGGCACTTTAGGATTAGTGTTTACTGCTTAAAAGCTGGAAGAATGGCCTGAAATAAATCCCTTAATGTGTGGCAAGTGCTACCTCAAATGAAATTAATTATTCAAATAAATATGAGATGGAATAGTTGGCTTGGAGAATATGAGCTGGTGATCTGTTGCAGATCATAAATGGAAGAGAGTTTTTACTAATATGTAAGGGAAGGCACTAAAGTTCAGCTGATTTTTAATACCTTTTTTTTAAAGTGTCCCTTATGAAAACCAGGAAGTCTTTAATCGTCTCTGCTCTGTGCTGTTGAGGCCTCAAGTGAAGCCATGTATCCTGTTTTGGCACAATGAGTCAAGGTAGAGGTAACCAGTTGGAGAGTGTCCAGAGGAGACTGGATTTTAAATAAAAATGATTAGCTGTCAAGGAAGCATGAAAAGAGAAATTAGTGAGAAATGACATTTTTTGTTGTGAGCATGTCTCTCTTTCTAGATGAATCACAGAAAATTCTGTGTTGGAAGGGACCCAGAAGGATCATGGAGTCCAGTTGTAAGTGAATGGCCCATAGGGGATCAAACCCATGACCCTGGTGTTACTGGCACCATGCTCTCACTTGCAGTGTTTTGTGAAGAACAGAATAACCTCTCTGTGAGAATGAATCAAAGCAGTTAATCTAGAGAGGGAGATTTAGGCATTAGGAAAAAATACTGTTTGTGAGAATGGTTGAGCTCTATAGTAATTTGCATATGGAGGCCAAGGCATCCCTATCCTCAGAAGCTTTAAAGAACAGGTTAAACAAGTGTCAGAGGTTGGTTGATTCCTCCGTCAGATAAATGGATTCATATTCTTGAGGTCCTTTCCAGCACTTTAATTATCTTGAAAATAGCTGTAATAGAAGTGACTTGTGTAGGAGTTAGTATTGATTAGTAAAATTGTTGGATTTTTATTTGAGATGAGCAATGATTTTTTTTTTTTTCTTCGAAGTACCACATAATGTATTTGTTGGGTAAGTCCTGAGCAGAAAAGACTTATATGGCCTTGATGGGAGTGAATTACCTCTTCTAAATTTAAATACAAAAATTACACTTCCTAACACATTGGTTTTTTAAAATGTATTTGTTTTTATAGATGCTTTTGCCTTGCACAGTAACTAGGTTAATATTACCTTGAGTGCCTTTCTTCACTGTGCCTTGGTTTCTATGATCATTCTGGAAAAGTGAAGGCATACTCAGTAATGTAAAACTGGTATAGAAAGACATTGTATACTTTTGTGGTAGATTGTCATAATGTCTTTTAAATCAAAATTCCTTTTAAAAATTGCAGCTTCTGGATTTATAATTATTAAGGATGAGTCACTTTTGTTTATATATTATTATTATTTGTGTCTGTTTTAGGGGATCATACCTTCATTTCCTTTGTTTCTTCTCCTAACTAAAGGAGCTTAACCTGGACTATGTTTTAGGTATAATAGTATGTGACATTAGTTTTTAATGCTCCATTTGAATTTTTTTTTGCCTCCCAAGGTCTCTGTCTTGAGAAGCTGCCAGTATCTTCCTCAGCTAGCAATCTCCATGTGGACCGTGAACAAGAAATTGTTACATGCTATGAGAAGGCTGGGGATATTGCTCTCTTGTACCTCCAGGAGATAGAAAGGGTAAGCTGGGGTGATTTTCTTGATTGAAGAATTGTGTGGCTCATCTTTCATTGATGTGGTCTTACCAACATCTTGGTAACTCAACAAAAAGATGTCTGGTATTTCTTTTCATAGGAATTCAATGCACATTTCCAATTTGACAATAGATTAGTATGCATTAATGGATGCCTGGTATCTATCCTTCTGACTGTTCTCTCATTCTGACCTCTTGGGAAACAGTGCTAATTGCCAAAAAAGGGACAGAGCTCCTCTGAGCTACTCTATATATTTAAAATGCTGATCTGTGGCCTCTTGTTACTCTGTGGTAGTTTATTCAGAATCATGGGATTATGGTGTCTTTCAAACACGTATGTTACAATATGTGTGTTGCATGTGGGTACTTACTAGCTTTTCAGATAATTCTTAAAAAGAATTTAATTCAAAATGAAGCTATGAAGATAGAAAATTAATCTTGTGGATGGTTTTTTTTAGCCACTAGCACGACTGCACCTAAATTCTCTTTGATAAACTACTTGAAGATAAAATTCTGACATAACATTGTACCTGTCAGCAAGTTCAATGACATAGCAGCCAGAACAGTAACAGAAAGTGTGTTTCTTCAGCTGATAGGCACAGTCCTTGGGCAATGAAAAAAATCATCAGATATCATAGCCAGATAAACATGTGGTTTTGAAATATAGATGAACTTCAGATAACTCTCAATACTTCTATAAATTGAATCAGGAAAATGTTCTTGGATTTGATAGCCCATTTGTCATTTTGTGTCATTAATATATTCCTTACTGTATGTATGTATGGAACTGCAGTCACTGTCAGACTTTGGGTTCTAGATGTGTAGTAGACTTGGTTTTTATTGATGAAAGCTGTTATCTCTGAGCTTCTTAATGTTAGACAAAATACAACAGAATATGGACAGTTCTGCAGAATATTAAGCAAGTTTCTGTACCTCCCTGCCTTTTAGAAGTTATGGATTATGAATTATGGGAAGTTAAACTTAAGCTTTTCATTTGGTAAGAGTGTAACACTTCATGATTTAAATGCTTCAAGCTTTTTCTGAATTTAAAGGGATACATAGGCTCTTTTATTTCTGCCTCTTGATTTCATTTACACCATTAACTTGTCTTCTGTACGTTACCACTTAGCAAAAACCCTTAAGTGATACCAATGCTTTTTTAAAAGAAATTTGTGGTACCCTTTATTTCTAGGAGTTACACACTATTGCTTTTTATTTAGACTTTGAGGTACATTTGGGCAAAATGCAATATGCTTGGGGCTCTGTTCTTCAGCTTGTGAATGCTGTTAGAGTGAAGTGAGGTGGTAATACCCATCTGATCTTCCTTTTCAGACCCATTGCTTGCAAGCCTCAGGCCTGTCACCTGACAGCTGTCTTTGAAGGAGTTATAAGACACAGTTAGGGTCATGAAAAACAGAAGAAAGGGGAAAGAAAACTGATGGAATGGGGGAAAAAAAGTAATTCACGTTGTTTTTAAAATATATACAGGTTTTTATTTTCTGAGGGTTTTTTGCTTGTTTTGTTATCATCTTTTAGTGGCTGTTAGACTATGTGTACTGAATATGAAGGCAAAAGAAAACTGATAACTCCCCATTTTGACAGCATTTTTAATGCTGATGTAATACAATTATTTCTGAATATTTTTTTGGAAATAGGTCTGGACATAACTTTCAATCTTCTTACTGCTCTCTGCAACAGTCTTTTCTAACCTAACAGGAGTTTTAGATTTTTGAATACCATCACCTCCTGATACTGAACAAGGTTGCAAATCTGCTTTTTCATATTCTTCTCTTCATTTACCATTCTTCACAACAATTTCTGAAGAAGTATTATGAAATTTTGCTTAGCAGTATTTCTGCTTTGTAAATAAATTGTCTTTAAGGGTATAGCCAATGGCAAAAAGGTTGATATTTAGGTGGCAATGGAGGTAAAGCTAGAAATGGTCTACTAGCCACCACCTACAAATGGCAAAGATTTCTCCAACATTAAATATTAGCTTCCATGTAAAAGTACACAAACCTTGATTTTAAGGTTTTTTTCTAAATCCACTTTTTTCCCCCTTTTTCTTTTGTTCTCTTAGGTAATTAATGCCAATATACAAAACAGAAGCCCTAAGCCAGGGCCCACTGCACATGAACAAGAACTTGGTTTTTTCCTGGAAACAGGACTTCAAAGAGCACATGTTTTATATTTCAAGAATGGGTGAGATTTGCTTCTTCTATTACTGTGTTCACTTTTTTGCTAAGGTTTTGTATTTGTGATTTAGCTGGGCATCATTTTTAGCAAATGTGGATTCTGTAATTATGAGGTCCCTTATTAATAAAGTAGTAATATTTTGATTAAAATAGTAAAGCTGCCCATTTTGTATTTATTTACATATTGGAAAATAGTTTAGTCAAAGTATATTAAGCAGAAAGCATTTTATAGTTTTACTTACTAAATGTAAGAACTTAAAGTACCTTAAGGTTCAACTATTTGAAATTTACTTTATTATCAAACACTCTTAAAAATAATTGTCAACATATTGAAACTCTTGATTTTTATATTTTGATCTTATAATTTTGATTTTGTATAATTTTTTTCCAAATCTCTTCAGTTATCACTTATTTTAACATTATGCTGCAGGATTAATGTGCATGAAGATCAACAGTATGTATACAAATATACAATCTTCATTTTACCTGCTCTGTAGATCCCTTTAGATTCTGCATGGGAGTTCCTTTATAATTTATTTTAAATAAGGCTTTGCTTAAAAGCCTAAAAATAAATTCAGTTACCACACAGAATGAGAAAAAGAGTACAACTCTCCATTTTTAAGAACTTCAAAACTCGGCACAAATGGGTTTTAAGTACATTTCTGACATTTGTTGAAATCACATAGTTTAAAAACTTGTTTCTGGGGCTTCTTATTTCATTAGGGAAATGTGATTTTATTGAAATATTGGAACTCTTGATAGGGCTACTATTTTGTACCAAAAATGTTTCTTATTCTTTCAAATACATAAACCAGAGATGAAGGAAATCAGGCAGTGTCTGTAAAGAGTTCGAGATTTTAATGTACTGAAGGTAGGGTAAAAAAAGGCTATTCAGGTTTTAACCTGTTCAGGGATTTCAACATGGAAGTGATCACTATGCTTTTGAAATCTCTTTCTTAAAGTATAGAAGTAGTGGTGCAATAACATGATCTGCGAGTTACACTTTAGTTCTGTTTTCATTATTTAATTGCAGGAGGAATGGAATGTTCTGAAAGCTAATTTTTTTCATTTACCAGAGCTAAAAATAAGATCTCTGTTTTCATGCCTGCACAAAAAATAAATAAAATATAGTTACTGAAAAAATCGCGGTGGCAGTCATGGTTAAGAATAAGCTAGGTATTCCACATTTTCAAGAATGTTGATTGAAGGCCAGGGATGGAAATGGTGTCTACTGCTGATTGCTTTTACACACAACATGTCAGATTAAATGCACCATTTAAAGCAGGTTGTGATTAATGAAGAGAGCAAAGAGCAACTGCACAAAAAAACTCCTGCAGTGGATTGTTAGGGAACATCCAGACAGGAGTGTTTTTCCTAGACAATATCAGCTGGTCTGCTGTGAACTTTGAAAGGTGATTTCATTCCATGTGCATTTTAATCCTTCCCAGTGAAGTTGTTGGTGATCTTGTTAACTCCTACATAAGCATGTAATTTTTTTGTAGTCTTTAATAAGGTGACCCCTTGCAGTTTATAAGCTAATTACACATTATATATAGAATTTTGAATTTCTTTGTCTAGTTCCATTGCCCAGTGGTACTTTTTTTGTGGTATGATAGGAAGCAAGGTGTTAGGAAAAATAGCTCCATGACAATCATTATTTTATATATTCCTGCTGTTACATCCATTAGTTTCCTTCCTTAATTCAGAGTCAATCACAGTTGTTTCAATATTTCCTAATATGGTCATTGTTCCAGGCCACTTGTTGTGTGCCTGCTTTTAGGGATTGCTTTTTTTTTTAACTTCGGTTTACCAGAACTGAAGAGAACTTTAAATATATACTTTTTCTAATAGGGATAAATTTAATTTATAGCCTGGTTTTTCGTACATCTATTTTAAGGATGTTTTGTCTCATTTTTAAATGTGTCATCCCTCCTAATATTAGGTTTATAGAAAGTAGATTTGAGATCTTTCCAGTAAGCTTTGCAACATACTTCAAGTTTTAATGTAATCTAAAATCATTTTTGTACGTGTGTCAGTTTCAAACTAGAAGAGAAGATAACTTTTATATGAGCTGGAAGACCATAATTTCAGCAGTAACTTAGGGAGTATTGCTGCCTGTCCATAAAGTTGGTTGATCTACTTCAAATTTCCCTTTCGTTTGTTAACTGTACAAAGATTTTCTTTTAAGTTGAGTAATCAAGTTTTTGTAGAGGTTTAAGTGATTATCTTTCAGATATGCATTATCTTGTATGAAAAGCTAGGAAGTGTTGGAAACTTAACTTAGCCTTTCTGCTAAGTGGTGGTATTTTGAAAATACACGAAAATGCAATTAGCTAAAAAAGAAAAAATTGGAGTGGAAATAGTCTGAACCAGAAAAGTGTTAGTTTAGTGCTATTAAGACACAAAACTGAAATGAATGGTTTCTTCTGAAGCATACAGAATTTTATTAAAGAAACAAACTACATACCCATTTTTCACTTGGGAGATGAGGAACATTTCAGCTTGGAAATGTGTAACAAGGAAGTTGAGGAAGTTGTTCTAAAACTTGGGGTAGGGTTTGTGTATTTTTTAAAAGACATTCTGAAATATGTAACTTTACATGTCTTTCAGGCTGATTACATAATTTGTGTAGTAGTTGCTTTGTAATTTCATATTGAAGGAGTTCAAAGTTCTGATGTTTTTCCAAGAAAAGCTGTGAGCACAGGAACTTTGACATTCGTATTTAACGTAGCTGTTTTCAAGTAGAATGCCCCTGAGAAAGAGAGGTCAGCTGTTTATGTACCCAGTGTTTCTTCTATCCTAGTATTTGCTTTGTATTCATGTTATGAGATTTACAAATTAAATTTGTCTTTTTTATGATTTTTATTTTTGAGGTAATAATGTTCACAGATATACTGGAAATCTATGCTCTTGAAGTGAAATGGCATTCTGGTTGAAGTCTAAAATTAGGAGGCCATCATGTGAAAACCAACCACCAGCTTTCAGAGCTCTTTTTTTTGTCTTATTTCACCTCCTCCAAGGATTGCTCTGGATCCAGACTGCAATTTGGTCTGGTTTCTGTCATGGTTCACATACTCAATCAAAGCCTGAGGATCCCAGAGCAGATCTGTACTCCTCATGAGACATTACCTGTGCTGCCACAGCCACAGTGAAGCAAGACATTCCCAGTCTCCTCCAGCAAGCTGTTATATATAGACTGGCTTCTTCTCCATAGAAAATTAGCCCTGAAAAAAAGTAATTAAAAAAATCAACCAATTTTTCTCATTTTTTCATATAATTGATATACTTGATTTATATTGGCTTTAAATGTTTGACAAGCACAACAAAAAGCCCTACTTAGAGTAAGGGATTATCTGTGTAGAATTTCTTTTACCTATCTTTCTCTTTTCACTATAGCATATAACAGAAATAGCATAAGAATATTGCTCTCTTTCTGGTAAGGGAGGAACAGTGGATGGGAGGGAATCTGTAGGTGCTTCTGTTCCACATGTGTATCTATAGAGTGCTCACAACTAGGGATTTTAGAGTGATGAAACCCATGAGAAAAGGATTTATGTGAATGCTTAACATAAATGCACACGAAGATCCTGTAAGATCAGCTCTCTACTGTATTAGAATACAGTGCTAGATACCTATCACCCTGCATCTCTTAAGATCTTGTTGCACATCCTACATCAGGTTCAAAACAAGTTGGTGTTTAAGTAAAGAATAGAAAGTAAGATGAAAACATTGAAATCTTACAAAGTATCACATTCCTTATATGTAAAGTATCACTGCTGTATATTGGAAAGCAAGCAAGATCACTTCTGTTCAGTTTTCAAAACAGCTTTGCTGTCTGTATACCTGCTTTCATGTTTGTGTGGTTAGGAAGCTGAGGCAAGAATATATTCGAGATAGGAACAAAAATCACTGCTCTGTGATTCCTAGCAAAAATAAGTTTTCAAAGGATACTTTATTATCTGTCATATCAGATGATTTCCTTGCCCTTTTTTCCAATAATGTTCTTACCTCTTAGTTTTCATTGAAAAAACTTTATTTGAACATGAGAGGAAGTTATTATTCCCTCAGATATTCAAGATAAAATCATCCATTATGAATGCTTTCTCTTTAAAACCTTACTGTATGTTTACTGCTCAGAATTGTGTCTTAACTTCAAGAGTTTAAAATTAGATTCCATTGTGAAGTTACAGGTAGGAAACCTAGCAGTGTTACATGGAAGACTAAGGTGGAAGTAAACATGAAAGAATCACTTTTATTCAAAATCTTATCAACTTTTGTAATAGCTAGTTATACAAAGAACAATGAAAGAGTAATGTCAGTATGTGAGTTGATGTTCAAGGTTGATACTCTCAATAACTTGTGGTTGGAATTCTGACTCCAGCTCACTTTCTCCAAGAAGATACTTAGCATTTTTTAGCCCATGTTCTACATGTTTTGCTGACAGTGGCTGTTGATTGCATTTGCAAGCATCAGATTGAAGCTTTTGGTTTTATGGTGAGTTATGATGGCTGGCAAACAAAATCGTCTTGGATGCTCAAACTGGGGCATTATTATTTTGTACACTTCCCTTGCTCCTCTCAAAATGCTCATTTTACTGCTGTAGTTAATGCTCTTGTTTTTCCACTGCAAAGAGGAGTTACCTACTGTCATCTTCCCCAGATGACACTGCTAGCGTGCATTTTCCTTGTTTGCCTTTTGCTGGTTCAGGTGCTTGTTTGATTCTTCTGTGGAGTCTTTTTGTTCTCAAAGAAATGCTGTCTTTCTCTCATTCTGGTGAGAAGAATTGATTCACTGGAAGGTGTGATAATGGCTGGTGTAGCTGTCAGAAATGAGATAGGATCATGGCAAGTGAGCATGGGAAGATACCAAGAAGGGAGAATGGTGGAAAAGGGGAACAAAAACTAAGATGGGAATGGGGAGGATGAGATCTTCCTCTTCAGGTAGTGAACCATTAGGTGGGCTAACTACCAGTGGAACTACAGTCTAGGCAGTGTTTTCATTTTGAATGCATGAATGCCAGAATTGCTGCTTGATTGGGCTCTTCCAAATACTTAGTCTTGTGTAGCTCTAATGGCACACTGAAGATGTTTTATTTATAAGCCCAAACATCAGTTAAGATCTTTCAAACATCAAGCAAACATGATCTTCTGTAGTGAATTTAAGAAATCTGGGATTTTTCTTTCTGCATGAGGCAACAATGGATAAAATAAGAAGTGTGCCATGAACATTTTTTTTAAAGTAGGTTTAAAAGTAGATTCTGGCAGGAAATTACGGATTTTCTACATTTTATTCAGAAAATAATGCCCCGTGTTAATGAATGTTTTGTGAAAATTATATAGATTGTGGGTGTAATGAAAGTGTAAGCATGAAAGGAAGAGAGTGAAAGCAGAACTGTCTGAAGTTGCAACTATGTTGCCTCTCATAGATTGATACCTAAACACATGGCAAGGTGTTTTTTTAATTGTGGATTAAATTATACTTCTTCTCCACCCTCTTAAACCTGATGGAAAACAGACACAGACATTAGTCACAATCATGCAAAGTGCCGTCCATTGTGCAGAGTATGTAGCCTTGTCCATTTGGGCAGGCCTTTCATTAAAGTTATGGAAGAGAGCCATAGAATTGCAGTCCTTTTTAATTTTCATTTTAGTTCATCTCGTAGGGCTATACAAAGCAGTATGGTAAACAGCATACCTTGGTATTAGGATGTCCTGTTACTACGTAAGAGTTAATCTCTTGATTTGTCACATTTCTTGCTTTTTGCTTATGTAGTAACTTCTTTTAATGTGAAATTGTTTCTGACCTTAATACTTTGTAAATGACTCTTAATTGGCTAGAAGTAATTAGAGTGTATGGATTTTAATCCTTATGTTTTTTTGCAAACATGTCAGTTTACTGAAGTTACTAAAATATCACCATTCTGATTGGCATGCATATTAAGAGTTTTGGCTGCTCTTACTCCTTACCTTTAAAATAATTCCTTTCTTCACTTTCATATTTGAGTTCTTAGGAGAAAAAACCCAAACTTTAAAACTTACAGCGGACCTATGAGTTTACAAACATTACATTTCTTTTTCTAAGTATAGACAGAGAAAACACAAGAGAAGGTGGGAAGTGAGCTCAATCTTGCATCAGAAAAATTAATTAGGTTCTAACATGAATTGTTGTGGCTTAGGGTGCAAATATGTAGACACAAGGATGCAAATAGGCCCTAAGGGCATATTCTGTATGGACTTTCAGTAGGTCTTGGTTCTCAGCCTAACTGGCAGAGTGCTACTTCAAGAGTCAAAGTAAGGGGTTTTTTTTCCCTTGAAGATTTAAAGCAGCAAACATTCTAATTATCTTTAAAAATGAGGAAAATGCAATTCAAAGGGGCTGGTTTGAGCATGTTCTGACAGGAGGCTGTCATAAACACACATGTACGTAACTATCAATGTCCATCTGTGGGCTGTCTTTGTCTTGTCTGAAATCACTGAAAACGTGTCAGTTCCAAGTGAATGTTAATGTACCTTAAAATTCCTTGTCCCATGGAAGAAAGGGATCTCAAAGTCGTTTACAGACACTGTGGGACACTGCTGTCTAAGTTAATGTGCCCTTTTGCTCTGGCATTCAATCAGCACAGCAAGAACTGCTGACATGAAGGCACATCGTTGTGAAAAGCAGGTAAAAGCTGTGTGTGTCCTAGGCTAGGAAGGAAAACCATGTGCCAGATAGCCACCATTCTTCTCCTCTAGGTTACAAATTGTTAACAAATACAGGAAATGTACTTTGCTAAAAGCAGTACGGTGTGGAGATCTACCATATTATTCATGGTATATTTTGCTTCATATCTTGTCTGTCAAAGCATTTAACTCGATTTTAGGGTGATTTAGATTGTAGTTTTGAAGTCTGTTTTTTAGTAAATTTCATGTAGAAGATGCTTGGCAAATCTGTTTTGTGTTTGTGTTGACTTGTGCAGTGGATAACTGTTAAATGCTTTATGAAGCAAAAGCTAGTTCTGTATTTTAACTGCTTTTTTTCCTTGTACAATCTTACTGCTTTTTCCATGATACAGTAGAACTTCAGTCACAAGTTTCAGTTCCTTGCAGATGCTTAAAAAAGTGTAATACGTAACTAATAGCAACCTGTCATGAAGTGTTTAAGAGCTTGTGAAAGTTGCATGCTTTTTAATAGAAGTGTTTTGTTTTTGTTCTTGTAACACATCAAAAGACATAAACTTCATATGGAAGAAAAGCCAATTCCTAAAATTTCATGAAGTTAATTGTGGTTTGAAGTTCTACTACATACGTTTCATCTGCACTGGGAAAATAAAAGTTCAAGCTGATAAGTTCTTGCTCATAACTCTTTTTTGACAATTTTGCCGGGAGCATTTCAGTTTTTTGGCAAGTCTGCTTTGTTTGGTTGGGGGTTTTTTTCTCGGTTTGTTGGTTTTATTTTTTTTTTAAAAATCTTGTTATAAGGATACGTTTGTGACTTTGTGATACAGTCTTTGAGAAAGAACTCCATTCATGGGAAATACACACTTAGACCAGAGGACTTAAAGCTGGGATTCCAGTGGACTGGTTTTGGCTCTCTAAAATATTTGGAATGTAGTATTGCTGAATGATATGTATTTTGGCTTTTCAAAGGTGCTGAATGTATCCAGCTTCCAATGAGTTTGGAGGTTTTCTTGAAAATTGGCCTAATAACTGTCTGTCCTTCATTAGTGTATGAAGTTGGTGTAATAGTCATCAGCTATTGAGGCCTGCCTGTGTGAAATGTATAAATCAATATAGTCTTTCACATAGTCATTTTCATGCAGATGTTTGCTCAAGATGAGTTTTCTTTACTATGTACTAGCTGGTTACTCTATGGTCAAGCTGTGCTGTAGCATGTGGGCTTTTTACAAACAATTTTTATTTCTTGTGTGATTGGTGATTATTTCTTTTTAGCCAACTGGTGGCATACTTTGGCATAACTTTCAGCCTGTTCATACAGGTTTTATTTGGAAATGCTACTTCTTTTAAAATGAGCTTTTATATAGAAGTATTTTAGAAGGTGAACTTGTGCCAGTGAAAGATGATGTCATGCTAGTGAAAGATGTGTGGAAACTAAAGTTTCTGAAATATCCTGTTAATCCTTTATTATGTAAAACAGAACAGAGATGAGTGCTGTCATGTAATCTGAAGAGTAAAATAAATGAGTAGATCTCTAGGTAAAGTGATAGGAGTACTACAATCCTATAGCAAGATCTCTTGCTTCAAACACTAGTTTCAGGTATTCTGCAACTAAATTGAAATAAATATCTATATAAAAATACTGGGTTTTTTTGAATTTGTATCGCATTGCAGTTCAAATGATCAGTATTTTAAATATATTTTTAAAGAAAGAGAGCAGACTAAGGAAAGCAATTTTAACATCTGATTTATAGTGCAGTGCAGTAGTGCTTTTACTTACAGAAAGCTTACACAATATGTAATATTTCTTGTGTCTTTAGGCTCTGTCTTAGGTAAATGCTATGCGACTTGCA
Organism: Monarcha castaneiventris obscurior; assembly: GCA_026261815.1. NCBI lineage: Eukaryota > Metazoa > Chordata > Aves > Passeriformes > Monarchidae > Monarcha > Monarcha castaneiventris. The sequence goes on from JAMPIT010000894.1 coordinate 16,740,819, forward strand.
CATAACATCACACCTTAAGACAATATATGATGTAACAGCAATGATTTGAGACAAGTAACACTTTTGATCAAATAATTTTGTTTCACGACTAAACTTCAAATAGTGACATGGTTGTCCTATTGGTGTGTTCAGGTTGCAGAATTCAGTTGTTCAGGTCAGCAAAAAGCTAACCCTGTCCTTCACCAGTTCAAAGACAAATTGTGTTAGTATAAAATAAAACACTCTCAACTGCTTTTATGTGCAATAAAACCTCCAAACAACTGATAAAGAGATGAGAAAAAGGTAAAGCTGTAAGACCATTCGATATAATCTATTGTTTGAGAAGAAAGTTCAGATCTGCTAAAATTGTTAGTATCAATGATGCCTCTGAGGATCTTCAATCTCTGCAAAAGCTGTTTAGGCAGCACATGTGGAAGAAGTGTAGATGGAGAAACTTGCGTTGCAGAAGCCACATGAAAAGCCAGTCAGAGTCAAGAACAGAACACTGATACCTCAGTCCTCTTCTGGCCACACAGTGGGCCTTAATGTGTTTGTGCTCTTTCCCTTCTGAAAAGGAGTTCAAAATTTTATGTTTTATATTGCCTTTAGGGGTACAGGATTTACTCATTTTTAGTCTCCCTGTTTTAAGATGTCAAGAGGCAGCTAAAATGGATTTTTTTTTCCAAAGTTTATAATTGAAACCTAATGTAATTGGCAACTAAAACTATTGTAGCAAAGAGAGCAACTTAGTTTTTTCTTTTTGAAGTGGTTGCTTCTTACTTTTTTCCTTGCCTTCCCTTTAATTGTCTGCTGATCACGAAAATGTTCCTGTTTTCAATAAACTGTCAGGGAATGTTATAGTAATCAGTGGTGAGGTTCCCAGATGAATATATATATATATCTATCTCTATATATACATCTCTATCTCTATATATGTATCTCACAGAAAGGCAATGAGGCTATGAAGGGAAAAAAAGAAAGTAGCATGGATTTTAACGACTTTATTGAGAAATATTTTGAGGTATTACTTCATCCAAGTTGGAATAGTGTCAAATTCTATGTTTATATACAGGAACTTGACAAGAGGAGTTGGTAGATTTAGAGAGTTACTAAGAGCTGTCGAAACAAGAACTACACAAAACCTGCGAATGGTAAGTTATATTAAACCACTTTCCTGTTGTAGCATCTGAATTTCGGTAGGCAGGGAAAATGTAAAAATAGTGGATGAGTTAGAGAGAAATAGTCAGCTATGTAGCATATTGGTATGGACCTGGTATCCAACACTGTATAAGGTTACATTTCCTGGCTTAAGGGAATGATTAAAGTAAGGAACGTTTGGTAGCCAGTCTCTCCCCTATTTCTTTTTCCTATATGTGGTTATAATTAGAACCTGACTGGTCTCTGATTGACCATGTTTTCAACCTCGATTATAAGTGCCCTATTTATGAGTCAATGTAGTTTCATGTTTTCGTAAGGTAGTGGAGGTGAGAAAAGAGTGCTTAATTTTTGTCTGGTTTCTGTTAAGTTGAAGGCTATAAATTTATAAAGCCTCTTAAAGGAAAACCATAAAAGCAAAATCATGAAGATTTGTTACTTATATTATCAGAAGCTTGAATCTTTTATATAATAAAATGTACTGGGCCTTTAAAACTTCTAAATTGGTAGTAAGGAAGGTAAGCGTTTTCTTAATTCCTTCAATAACTGATTCCCAGTAAATATATTTAAATTATTTTAAAATAGACTTTCAATGAACAGGGATAATATTGCAAATTTTAATAAAAAAGATGAAGGGCTTCTTATGGTATAGGAGTTAAGGTGGAAGATGCAGATCGTATGGTGCTGTCTGTAACTTAAACATTCCACATCTGTTTTTGGGAAACGTTCCTGGGAAGTTCTGCCAATTCTGATGCAAATCTAGATCTTGCCTTCTTTCTACTGCCCTGGTAGAAAATCTTTGTTTTTTCATCATTGTGATATGTAGTTGTGCAGGTTCTATTGCATGTATACGAAACATTAAAGAGGAGATTAACCTGATAGTTATGGATTATAAAAAATCTTTAAATTAGTATTATTTAATTAAAAATATTTATGTAAGTATATCTACAGTTAAATATATGGTGACAATAATAGTCAAAATAAACCTTTTCATTATGATTTTCAACCTTATTTCATTCTTGCTGAGCTTTAGCAGTAGCTAACACCAGCACCTTCAAGTACAAGTCGTCAGAAGCCCCATTCAGCCCACAGACCATAACTGTCTGTGGTGGGTTGACCTTGTCTGGCTGACAGATGCCCACCCAGCTGCCCTCAAACTCCCCTTCCTTAACACATGGGGAGAAAACAAGCTAGAAAAGGTCTGAGGTCTGAGATACAAGGCAGGGAGTTTGCTTACCAGTTACTATCATGGGCAAAACAGGTTCTTCTTGGAGGAAATTAATTTATTGTCAATTAAAAGAGAGTGGGATCATGAGAAACAAAGACAAAAACTAAAACACCTTTCCCCCCCCACTGCCCCCATTTTCTTCGGTTCAACTTCAGTCTTTGACTTCTGGCTCTTCTACTTCCTCTCCCTACCCTCCCATTCCCTGAGTGGTGCATGAGGGGTGGGGGGGTTGTGGTGAGTTCCTCTCTGCTGCTCCTTACTCCTCACACTTTTCCCCTGCTCCAGCATGGGGTCCCTCCATTGGGCTGCAGTTCCTTCAGGGAGTATCATTGTTTCACCATGGTTCTCTTAGCAGGCTGCAGTGGGAACTACTGCTCCACTGTGGTCTCTGTCATGCAAACAACTGCTCCAGGTCTGGAGAGGCAGTAGAGGTTATTGAGCATCTTGGGTTATTGATGATCTTAGGAGAAGCAGTTGGGTTGTTTATACTTCAGAAGTATCTGAATTTAACTAATAGAATTGAAAAATTGTTTGTTATTGCCATTATTTTTCTTCGTGTTTAGAGAATTGAACTGGGTACTTTTACCTGTTAAACAGCATCATGCCTGGTTTTTTGGATGTTGTAGAATAAAAAAATATATTCTATATAAGTAATCTTCATTAGAAAAAATCTGAGCATTTTTTAAGAATTTGTATTCAGCATTTCTAGGGAAAATACTTATCTTTTGCTTTTACAGACAATAGCAAGGCAACTTGCAGAAATTTTGTTACGAGGTATGTGTGAACAGAGTTACTGGAATCCACTGGAAGATCCTCCTCACCAATCACCCCTCGATGATCCACTTCGAAAAGGTTCAAATACTAAGAATTATGCGCTCAGTAGAAGACCACGGGTATACACTGGAGAAAAGTATGGCTGAGTTTATACCTCTTTTGTTTCTATAACTGCAGTTGTTACCCAGTGCACTGGGTAATTTAGTTTATATTTTTGAAAACGTAGAAGGAATCTGGCAGTGTGAATGGGAATGCTTCCCGTGCTGTGTAGATAGATAGATGTCCTGAAGAGACCTAGGGAAGAAACATGTTTCTCCAAATGGAAGTCTGCACTGTATACGTTAGACCTTTTGATCTCAATTGTAGAAATTTTTGTAGAAATTGTAGAAATTTTTTCTTTTTTTCCTATTCTGGTGTATATGATACACTCAATATCTCTTATTATACATGGGGTACAAAAGAAAACATGAACTGGATGACAAATCCGATATTGCACATTTTAGAAGTTGTGTGCTGCTTGTAGGTGTCTATCCTGCTTTATCATAGAAAGGAAAGATTCAACAATATGGTCAAGTTGGTCCAGGAAGCATTATGAAAAAACAAAACATATCTAGAAATTTATCTAGCAGTTTCAAAGGTAGTTTATTTCCCAAGGCAGCTACCTTATAGCTAACCATCTTAGATTAGTGTTGGCACTTCTTTATGATGCCACCTTTTTGTTCAGTTTTAATCTTCCATTGAACCAGGTGAGTGATACTTTTTGGATCATTTTTGTGTGGTATATCTCATAGTGAATTCTGGAGTAGCTATGGTGTGTTTCTTCCTTCTTGAAAATGTAACTTTTTTCTCCAAACCAATCACCATTAGGGTTAGTATTAGCTATAGATAGCTATTTCCTCGAATTTGAAATTTTTCTTAGAAGTTAATAGCTCTGATCCCCAGACACCCCTTCCAGCCTCAACTATTCTGTAATTTTGTGAAATCAGTATGATCTGGGAATGTCTTATGAGGACACATTGTCTGTTCCATAGGAAATTTTTGACCCTCTTTCTTCAAAAAATATATTATTATATCGTTTTTTTGTTTATATTCTTGTCCAGCTGGATTAAAAGTCAGGCATTGTGGGATTGTAATTTCAGTCTTGTCTGACTTCCTCTGGGATGTGAAGTCATTAAAAGCAGTCTGTTGAGCTTTAGGAAGAGATGCAGGCATGGAGTTGAACAATCAATTTGCTGGAACAACTACTGTGATTCCCTGCAAGTACATAATTAATAAACTGTACATGCAGGCAGCCTTTTTTGTATAAAGGAAATACCTTTTTTTTGTGAATACACCTTGATCACTGCTCTTAGAAGTGCATTATTGCCCAAAGATGAGGAAATCTCTTTTATGCAGCTTTAATTATTTTCTTACTCAAACTACTTGGTATTGCACAGCAAATCCTAAAGAATAGTCTGTTCCTCTCTTATGGTATATATGCCTTATTAGTTAACATGAACACTTTTTTCCATAAAGTGATCTTGTTATGTGCCAAAGTGTCTGCTTCTGTGGCAGATTGATTATAGAAGTAGCCCTGCTTACATAATGGAGGGATGTTTTGTTTTAGTGCTTACAGCATCTTTATCTTGTAACATAAATGCCTGCAATGTGACACCATTTTGAGTTGTTTAGCTGTGTTTATTGCAGATTTCCATTAAGGAATATTTTACATGGCAGCAAGCCCACATAATTATGGTGCCTTTACTAAGTAGAATGGCCTTTATCTTCAAAGACTTCTAGCAATTCTCCTTCCAGAGATAGTTCCAGAATAGTTACAGCAGGTTTCTCAGGCTCTAAGTCTTTCAAACCTATGTTCTCCATTCTCGACTCATCCTTCATAGCAACATGCTTCCTGCAAAAGTGGGGCTTTGTTCAGTTTAGGTCTCTCGTTCTTGGGACACGCAGGTAAGGAGTTCCACAATTTCAACAGAGAATGTAATGAAGTCCTTTCGTCACGTCAGACTGGTTAATACCATACCACATAAACTATGTCCAGCTAAGTATCTCATCTCCAGCAGTGATTGAAAACAAGTATCAAAGACAAGCAAGACAGATATGTAGGAAATTTCTTCCTAGGTGTTGTTCTGACCACCAAAACTGATTCTGCAATGCACTGTTTTTTTCTATGTTGCCTGACATTAGATAACTGCATTGTGTTCTTTTGAGGATTATGGGTGTGATTTGGCTAATAGCCAATGATTTTGTAGATCTCTGTATAATTGTCTCTTCAGTTTTCTTCCATAAGTTCTTCACCTGAGCATAACTCTCATGGTTTGCCTTTGGTTGATAGCCATTTCATGTTTTGGTTGCCTCTTTTGCTCTGCCCTGTTACACTGAAATTACTTTACTCACGTGCCTGAATCTATCAGGAGACACAGAAAATGTCTGCGTTCAGCCAGCTTAACTGAGCTTTTTGCTTAGACAGGTCAAAGAAGTTTCTCACTAATTTCTGCACAGAGAGGATCTTCACTGTTTGAGACAAACATCAATATAGCTATGAAAATATGTTTGAAATTGCAAGAGAAAATAATGTTTGATTTTGTTTTAATAAGTGACTTTTTAGTGGTTCTCTGGGGCATGTTGATCCCTTCTTTCTCTGAGAAGGTAATTTCTCCAGCAGCTCTTTCCAATCATTCTGCTTTCTGGGTGCCATTGTCAGTCGGTCAGGTTAAATCTTTTTCCAAGTTGTTAAATTCTGCATAGAAGAGTGGATTGTTAAATAAGGAGCACTCTGATGCTTCCTCATCACTCCTCATTCCTCATCGTGGGTGGTTCTTATTCATGACTAACTGTGTTTTGAAATTTCTTTGTTATGTAATAATAAAAATGTATTCTAAGATTTAGAATACTCTTAAAAATCTGGTGAGCAGTTGCATTGATTAAAAAATAAAAATACAACAACGGAACAGCTGCCCTGGGGTCTTAGCTGTTGTATATTACCACAATACCTTCACAATGTTGCTTTCAAATTGCCTGGAGTTCAGATGTCTTTTAGTTCCCATTTTCTTTCAGGCATTTAATTACTGCTTATATTTCTAGTGCTTTAAAAAAACCCCAAAAGATGTTTTAATGTCAGACAAGTTTTGTTTCCTGTCTTAAATGTATTGTAGTTTAAGCACCCTTAGGACCATAGGAATTGATTATTAACAACAACAAATTATTTTCTACATTTAAACAGTTAATTGTAAAACTAATGGTCTGAGTTAACAGGAAAGAGTACTTGTGCTAATTCAGAAATAGTTTAGAGGAAGAAATCTGATGAGATAAAACACAGTCACTGATTTGGGGGATTTTTTTGTGTGCATGAGAATGGATAAATGAATTCCTGCCAGTGCAGATTGCTGTTGTCTGTCCACCAGCATAGAAGAGTGTTCAGAAAGCATCCAGTATTCAGAGAAAGCAGTAAAGTCTGGAAACTAGTCCTATGCAGACCTTCAGCATTAAGTTAGAAGGAAGTATGCTTCATTACAAACAAATAATTCTATTGCTTGGAAGTAAGAGTGGTTATGGCAAGCAGGTGGAGATTGTCATGGCTCTATTTAAAAGTATTTGTAGCTATTGAATGCATCAGGAAAAAATTCTCAAGCATATCTCATGAAGGACTGATAGAAGTATTTCTCTACATATTGCCTAAAATACAGAAGTTCTCCTGTTCTTGTGTGAGAGTTTACTCTTACCACCATTTGGATCAGTGATGTAGATTCAGCTCAGACAGATTAGGTGAAAGAGGCTAGTTAAACTATGGGTTTAGTGTTTACAGTTGTCAAATTATGTTCAATTTTGGAATCTTTGAATGGGTTCAACTCTGACAGCTGTGGTAGTTTGGTTCGTTTATTGTGTTCAGCCAACTTTCCTGAAATGAAAATATAGAGCATTGCAAAGAAATGCATTTTAATAAATTGATTTTTCTATGCAAGTTACTTTCTGTTTTCTTTTTTGGACATTTTCCAGTTTTTACAGTGCTTTTAATATATATGTGTGAAGTACTCATGAAAGTAATGTGTTCTGCTTAAATAATTAAATTCTCATTTTGAACAGCATCTTCTGTCCTCAAGAAAATACAGAAGAAGCCTTACTGTTGCTGCTTATTAGTGAATCTATGGTAGGTAAAATAGAGTGAATGTGCATGTGCTATGTGTGTTTTCCTTGTTTTGTTTTTTTTTAAATTAAAATAGGATATTCACCCCCCCACACCCCCCCCCATGCCTTACTTTGCCTTGTCTTTCATTTTGTGTTAGGAAAGCAGGCAGTTATTGCTGAAACACAAGTTTTTGTTCTTCTGAGGCAGCAAGAGGAGGTCAGCAAGTGTTATGGAGTTTTTCTCCTTTGGACTGGCTGTACCTTGCCTCCTTCCAGCCATAGGCAGGTGAACAAGCCAGGTCTTACATTTGGCATCACTTACCAGTATGAACCAGTGTTACACCAGTTGGTTACCATTCAGACAGACCCAAATCTGTTATTTTTGTTGTAAAAAGCATACCAAAAACTACTAGAAGAGCATAATAAACATTGCCAAAAAGTATTTGTGCATTGCACTTCAGGCACTCACATTTGTAAATGATTTTTGATTATGCTGAAATTCTGTCTTTGCTACTGGATTATTTTTTTTAAATGTCCCCATTTCCTCAATAAATGATTCCTTTCAATGGTGTACTTGTGCTCTTTATCAACCTGCTATATTTTCTGCTAGCCATGATTCAACTGCCACGTACTGACATTCTCATACCATGTCAGTTTTATGTTCTCACATAAAATGAATGCTGGAGCTTTTACTGGTTTTTTTAAGTGGAAGGGTGAAACTTCTACAGTCTCAGGCATCATGCAGTCTGTCTCACTGCACATCAATGGGATGCAGTCTTTTAAGTTCTGTAGGTGGTTCAAATGCTTACATGTTTTGGCATAATTTCTCTTTGCTACAGTTAAATAGGATCGGAACATTTTAGTGAGCATTGTCCTAGTTTAAATGTTTTAAAGTGGCAGATATTTACCTTGTAGTGCCAACTACTGTCCTCATTCCTAGTGATCTGCATTGCAATATTCATGACAGAATCTAGAAATTCTGTCTAGATTCTGATGCTCAGAATAGAGAAAAATCAACTGAGCAAACGTTTTCATGTGTCATATGTTGGTTTTGCTGCAGTATATACTTACCACTGAGAGGTGCTGCCTGTGCCCCTGTAATGTGCCTGAGTAGCAGTGAGGATGTACAGAATTCTGGTGTGAACTGTGGTCTTGGTGTGAAGTGAAAGCAGTCCCAGTTCTGCAAGATCTGACTACTGATTGCTGTGTTTGCCTATGTAGTTCCTTACATATCATCATTAAGAAACCAAAAACCAAATTAAAAGTACTGCCTTGTTAAGTGCCATTTCAGGTTACTTACAGCTTTTCCTTTGTGAATTAGATCTGCCTAATTATATCAAATGCTGTCACTGTAGAGCATATACCTTTAGTAAGCTTGCAATTATTTTTTTTACAGTAATTATTGCAGGTTATTTCAGGCAAATGAGTTTGTTTCGGGGGAGTATAAAATCTTTGACATGATTGACTTACTTTGGCTGTCATTTGTTCAAATTAGCTTTGGGGGGGGAAAGGGGAAGATTGAGCATAAAAATATTCATCATTACAAACTTACTTTTCTGGGAGTTGAGACCTGTTATTCCAGCTTCAGTCCATGCTAACTTTCTAGCTGTAGTAGTTGTGAAGTAGTATGTGATTTATGATTCTGAAACCAACATTCAGGAAAGAAATAACACTTAGAGAAGACTGAGTAATTGTTGGTGTTTTGATATGCTATTGTGTTATTAAAGTAGTATGATCCCTTACTTTCATTGTCTGTGAATTAGTAAGAAAAAGCCCCATTCAAGGCTAGGCTGGACAGGGCTCTGAGCAATCTGGTCTGGTGGAAAGTCTCCCAGCCCATGGCAGGATGATCTTTAAAAGGTCCCTTCCAACCCAAACCATCCTGTGGTTCTATGATCTGACATCCTCATGTTACACTGCATGTATGTGTTGCTGCATGTCAGCTGAGTTGTGATAACAGAATCACAGAATGATTATGGTTGGAAGGAACTTCTGGAGGTCATTTTGTTTTGCTCACACAGGGCCATCTGGAGCAGGTTGCATCTCTGTCCAGACATCTTTTGAGTATCTCCAAGGAGAGACTCCACAGCTTCCCTGGACAGCCTATGCCAGTGCTCACTGACCCTCACAGCAAAACAAAAAATGTTTTCTGGTCTTCAGAGGGGACCTTCAGAGTTCCAGTTCGTGCCCGTTGCCTCTAGTCCTGTCACTGTACACCAGTGGAAAGTGCCTGGCTCCCTCTTCCTTGTATCCTCCCTTTAGGTATTTCTAACATGGATAAGGCTCCCCTCCTGAGCATTGTCTTTTCCAGGCTGAAGAGTCCCAGCTCCCTCAGCCTTTGCTCATAGAATAGATACTCATGTCTAATATATCCTAGTGGGCATTTGTTGGACTCTCTCCAGTAGCTCCATGTCTCTTGTACTGGGGAGTCCAGAACTGGATCTAGTACTGCAGGTGTGGCCTCACCAGTGTTGAACAGAGGGGAAGGATCACTGCCCTCAACCTGCTGGCAACACTGATGCTAATGCACCCTGGCCTATCAATAGCCTTTTTTCCAGCTGGGGCATCTTGCTGGCTCCTGCTCACCTTGGGTGTCCAGCAGGACCCCCAGGTTCATTCCTGTCAAGCTGCCTTTGAGCTGGGGGGCCCCCACCATGTATGGTGCCTGAGTTTGTTCCCTCCTAGGTGCAGGTCTTTGCATTTCCAAATCTTTTCTGAAGGCTTTGATGAGGTTCCTGTCAGCTCATTCCTCCAGCCCGTTGAGGTCCCTCTGGATGGCAGCACAGCCCTTGGACATATCAGTTCAGCAAACATGCTTGGGGTCGTGAACAGGATCATGCCCAGTATCAGTCTCTGGGATACACTGCTGGTTACTGGCCTCCAGCTGGACTTTGTGTCACTGATCACCACCTCCTGGGCTCAGCTTTAGGTATGATTTTTAACCACTGGAAAAATGGCTGAGCGTATCCTTCCTTCCACTGAGGCTGTGCTGAGTTATACTGCTCAAGAGTGTTACCGGCTTAAAGTGTGTAAGTGTGGCCAGATGGCACATTGCAGTGTAACTGTCACCTTAGAGTGTCTGAGACCATGGCAGCTCTGAAATACTGAGCATCTAAGTTCCTATGTACATTCTGTTGTATAATTATCAAGAAAATGATTGTTCAAATGCACAAGATACCTGTAAAAATTATGAGACATCCTCATGCTTTGGCATTGTCAACCGTTGTTTCACAAGAAGTGCTAGTTAACAGCTTGAAAACTTGCAAGGAGCTGAGTCAAATAGTGATTAGAGGTGAAGTTAAAAAGAAGTTCTTGAAGTTGACTAAATATTTATGCAGTGTAAAAAGAAAAAGCCAAAGACTTCTTGATCAAAAGAATGCAAAATGTCTGTTTGGGGGTGGGTGTGGGGGGGTGTATGTGTATGTGTGGGGGGGTTGTTTCAAACCAAGGTGTGGATTATTCAGCTGATAATTCTTGAGATGTCTGTGCATTTTACACTCCATGTATCTCTTTGAAAAATTTTCATTATTTAATTATTCAGATTTTAAAGATGTATCAAGTATGTTTGGAGCTTAAAATGTTACCCTGTTAAAGTGGAGAAAAAAATTATTATCCCTTATTGTGTGTCATTTTTTGCATCTGGAATAGAGGGAAATAAGCTGCCTGTTAAAATTTAGCATATTTAAGTAAATGTACTAAGGAGGCCATGCCCTGTGAAATTCAAAATAAAGAGGGTGAAGCGGAGAGAGAAGTATCTTTGACTTCTGATTTCAGATTTCCAGATATACTAGCATTTGTACCAATGGGAATATTAAACACCAAGAAAACTAGAAATAGATAGGACAGTGAGGTAATGTGTTTTCAGAGGCTTGATGGTAAAGTGGGAGAAGCACTGGGTCATTCAGTGAGGTACTAGCTACTCTGAGACCAAATTTTGTTCTTTACTCTTGAACATGATTTCTCTGTGAACATGGTCAATTAATTTAATCCATTTCTAGCTCAGCTTTCTTCCTTCCCAGAAGGAGCACTTTGCTTAAAGAATTAGGTTTGCAATGTGCCTTTCACAAAACAGGTTTGAAAGTATAAACACTTACTGCAAACACGGCCTGATTCCAAAGCTGTGCCCAGAACCAGGATCAGTTCTCACATCTCAGTAGTAACTCCTGAGGGTGACTGTGGGTTATCCTGGGCATGTTACCATTCACAAGTTAGATGATAGTGTCATAATGTTGTGAAGAGAAAAGAAGTTGATAGCCTTATTTTATGAAAGCTAAAATAAAAGATTTGAAGATCCTTTTAATATGTTTAATTAGCACACAAAAAGCAAAAAGAAATTTTAGAAGATGAATATCCATTATATTGAAAAGATGCCTTCTTTTGTTTCTGAGGACTCTTCAATAATTTTAAATGTGTAACTTAGTTTATGGAATTAGAATTAAGTAATTAAAAATAGGTCCACGTAGAAACATCAGTCTTGCCACTAATATATAAAATTGGTGATTCTTTCTATCTGTAAGTTAGTGCCAGATACTATCTCTTTGTATCCCTTATAGCAACTGCTGTCTGTGAGATTGAGCAGAATGGCAGTTACTCGAGTGAAAATATAGCCTGAACTACAATGGCTGACTTGGTTTCTTTCTTTGTGGTGTGTTTCAGGCTAACCGTGATGCTGTGCTGAGCAGAATACCAGAGCACAAGAATGATCGTATCATCAGTTTGCAAAGTGCATCTGTAGTCTATGATTTACTCACGATAGCCTTGGGAAGAAGAGGCCAATATGAAATGCTTTCAGAGGTTTGTTGAGAGTAGTCAATATTGCTCTGTGTCATCATTGCTGCTTTCTGTTAACTATGTTAATTGTGGTAGTAATAAAGGGCTATAACTAATAAAGGATACTGTTATTCTGACTGCTTTATAAATACAGGAGGTAGTTTCCACCCCGAAATGTTTACTGTGTAAATTTACACAAGTAACTTGAGGTGGCCAAACAGATAAGTTGTGTGGAAGGTGTGATAAATGTTTAAGGCCACAGAAATCCACATGATTTTTAGGTGGGGATGCATGGATCTGCTTAAAAGAGTACACATTAAATGGACAGAGCAAGAAGTAGTGGCAAAAAATAAAATTTTTTCTGGATATAAAAATGATAGATATAATTTCCTAGGAAAAATGTTTGTAATGAATGAAAAAGGATTTTGGAAGAAAACTTTCTTTTACACTGCTTAGTATTTGAGGTGGTCCATAGTCCTTACAGTTTGTAATAGTTTTGAAGTTAATAAAAAGGAAATGAAGTTAATAAAAATTTTTTCAGGTCTTTGGGAAATGTGTTGCTTACCTCAGTGTCTTATGTTTCATTATGTAGCATGCTTGTGTTTTGTTAGATTGTGGCAACTGCTTCAGGAAACTGCCAAGTTTGTTAACAGTTTTATACCTGAGAAACAGCTACAGTTCTTTGGGCAGAGCAGATCTTTCTGCTGCTCAAACAGTGCTCATCCAGCAGCTGGGTACTGTTGCTGACCACAGTTAATTATTGGTATCCAGGACGAGTACTTCAGCATATGTGGAAGGCATAACCAGGAACTGATTTGTTGAGAAACGGTTTCTCTCTACCATAATAGAGGACTTCTATTAAGAAAAAGATTTAAAAAAACACTCTAGTTCTTCTCTGGTATAGGTTGATAGTCACCCATTAATCTGCATCTCACGTGATGTTAAACCCTCAGTCTGGGTATTCTTTTTCTTGAAAGTATTACATAGCTGCCAGCTGGGATACGAGTCAGTTTAAATCAGTACAATGGAAGGTGTTTCACAGAACAAAGGAGTATGAAGCTCACACAGGACCAGCCCTACAACATAATCAAATCAGGAGTATTTCCATTTACTTGCCACCACAGACACTATCACCTTCATACGGTTTTAGGCGGGTGCACCAAAGGTGCAAGAGGTGGCCCATCCATATATTTCAGTCTAGAGCTTTGGAAACAAGAGACATCAACAAGTATTATAAAAAACCCCAAAAAACCTTGAAAACGTTGATTTCTTTTTTTCTGTAAGTGACTGGCAACCTTTCCATTTTATATAGTAGCCTAGCAACTGGGCAACGATAGAGCAGCCCTGGGTTCCAAATCTGATTCTTACGTTTTGTCTGGTGTCATGATGGTTTTGTTGGGGTTTTTTTTGTTGTGGATTTTTTGTCTTTTTTTAGAATGTTAAACAACCATTATATTGATGGGAACATCACAGGTTCCTGGGATTCACTACTGTCTCCTTTGGGACACTTTGGGTAGCATTTATGTCACAGTAGATACAACTTCTTGCTTCCAGTTCTTCTTACATTTCTTAACAAGGAAGGGTTTTGGCTTCATCAGGAAAGCTGGAGGGATCTCTTAGCCACGTTCTTAGCCAAGTGTCTTGAAGGGTAGGACATTACTCTGAAGGGTAGAAAGAAAGACTTACAGTCCCCTCACATAGTGAAAAGTGTAGCACTTGTTTCCCTCACTGCTTGTGTGATTGCTCCTGTAGCTGACAGATGGTACTGCTTGTTCCTTCTGTGCTTTGGGCACAATTGAATGTTCTAAGTAGTGGAAGATGTTTTAACTTGACTTAGATCTCTGATTTCAGTGCCTTTTTGGAGCTTCTTCTGCTGGTGGTGATCTTCATTATAGACAAAAGCAGGGCCATAAATATCTGGAAAGCAAGAGAGACAGCATGTTTGACAAGCTACGTGGTTGGGGGTTTTTAGTCATGTCCTTAGGCTTTGAATGCTGAAGCCTACCTAAGGCTTGTTTTAAGGTCTTCTTGTTGTTTTGTTTTGTTCTGTTTTGTTTTGTTTTTTTAACCTAGCATCTTTTAGTCTAGCATCTTTGTAGTAATATTCCAACAAAATTGTATGTAAATTCTTTTGAAATGTTCTTTTGAAAATAAGAAAATAATTCCACTATATTTGAAAAATACTTTCAGTACAGAATAATTGAAATGTATTTGTTATATGTAAATGAACTACCTTTCCTGAATATGAAAAAAATTATCTTATGAAGACCTGGTATAATTAGCAATACTTATTTTAGCATACAGATATTCTAGATATACAGCTGCAGCAGGATCTTATCAGGAAATGTTTAGAACATCTCATTTCCTCCTATCCTTGTCATTCAAAGCACAGTGGAAAACACAGACTTTAAGAAGCTCTTACAGTTTAGTGAGTAGAAGATACCTGCCCTCAAGTCCTGCTGCCCATAGTCTGTAACTTTTGTAATTTGAAGTATTATAATAAACACAAATTCAGAAATGTTAAAACATTCTGTTCAGTTATATAATAGGCATTTAATTTTTTAGTGCTTCAGTCTCTTTGAGCTGATTTTGATTGCTGTAGTGGAGCTGTTGTAGATTAAATCAGAAACTGGGTAATTATTCTAACTGTGGAAATGGTATGCACCCACCAGTTCCAATATCTTATTGCTGCCTTCTGGTTTAGCTATAGCTGATTACATACAGAAGTAGTTGATTGTTATATAAGAACATTAAGTGATCAAAAACCTGTCTCATCATGTTATACTGCTCAAATGCCAAGTCATGTTCTTAACTGAAAAGGGCTCATGTTTTTATCCAGTTTGTATATAATGGGCTTTCAATTTCTTAGGGTGGCTTCAAATAGATGAAGGAACTTTATACTGTTAATTCTCTCCTAAACAAAAGTACTCTACTCTGGTTGTAATCAAGTTAGTTTTTAAGCTATGTAGGATGCAAGGTATTGAGCTTGTAAGTGTCCTACTAGAAGAAATGTTTTCCAGACCAGACATTTTCCTACATTTTCATCATTTCATCTTTCAGCTCTCTAACTTCAAGCATATACTTTTCAGGAGACCATAGTGCTAAACAACCAAATTCAGTAATGTGTTCAGCATAGCCTGTTCATATAGTGATTTGTGATTATTTAAAAGGCAATATCAACAGTTGCATTTTCTGTAGGAGAGGGATTGTGCAGAGTGTGTTTTCAAGTATTTAAGTCAACTGCCATTATCCTGAACATTATCTTAACTTGCAGTCTGCCTGGTGACTATTGCTTGTTATGTATTTCTTGTTAAAGCCCGTAGGTCTTTTAAATTCCTTGTTGTTACTTTGTTCAGAAGAACCCAGTTTAAGAGGTTTTCATGTTGTTGCGTAGGTCACAAACACATCCATCCACTCATCCCTTACCCCCACATATGCTAACAGCCAGTTTTGTCATCTTACAAAGAAAAGAAAAACCATTGAACTTGTCACTTTTCTTACTGAGCAGGGCCAAGTAAATAGAACTTGAAGTCAAGCAAAAAGAATGGTAGATATGTTATTAGTATGTTGAAACTCAAGCCTTTTAGGATTACCTACAGTTATGTCCTGTGCCCTTAGTTGCAAAATTATAAAACCTAAATTCTCAATTTCTTAATCCTCATTTTCTGCAGTTAGAATTGGTAATTAATTTGTAATTGAGCAAGGCCTAGAAAAGAAATTTTACATTTTTTACAGTACAGTGAGCCTTATGTATGCATCTCTGTGAAGTATCTAAAATAATAGAAGAAATCACACATAACTTACTTGTTTCTTTCTGAGCTCTTTCTGTTTCCACTTATGAAAAGTTCAATGGGAAAATAAATCCTGTCTTGTTTTTCATAACAGACATTTAATCAACTTACTACACATGCGATCTGATGATGAACCTTTAACAGCAATATTGGAAAGTATTTGGTTTTAGACACTTAATTCCTTTACAATAATATAATAAGAATTCTCTTAAGTAATAATTTTTATACTGGACATTTTGTAGTAGGATAAATTCTTGCATGCATTACTTACATGTAGCAAATAATGCACTTCTGTTTTGTTTCGTTTTCAGTGCTGTTCTTTGCTTCAGATTCTGGTCTAGTGTGGGAACACACTGCACACCTCGTTGTGCTTTCTGTAATGCTAACACTGACTTTGTATGGGAAAATAATTCATATTTTTATGGTATAAAATATACACTGTAGCTGTCAGAGCAGAAAAGCTGCTTCATGTAATTGGACTCTGCAGACTAGAAATTTAATTCCTAAATCACTTTGTTGCAGAAAAGTGTTTCACCTTTCTACTATTTAGAACAGGCCTAATTAGCTAAAATTAACATCGCAAAATGAAATAATTCTTATTGACAACAACAGATA
Organism: Monarcha castaneiventris obscurior; assembly: GCA_026261815.1. Lineage (NCBI taxonomy): Eukaryota > Metazoa > Chordata > Aves > Passeriformes > Monarchidae > Monarcha > Monarcha castaneiventris. Next base: position 16,757,250 of record JAMPIT010000894.1, read on the forward strand.
TGAAACATACAAAATTAGTGTGTAATGCTAATTTTATGTATTTAATCTCAGTGTATTAATAATGATTTTCCTTTTGGCATTCAGTTAGTTTGTTTAAAATCTCAGTGGCATATGGAGTGTGAAGTTAAAATTTTTACAAACAGAAATAATACTTCAAGGTGAATCTTTATATACCACCCCTCCTTTTAAATGGTACTTGTAAGTGCTTGTGGTACTGTTGCTTATTAAGTATTCATGACTTAGGAAGAGAGTGTGTACAATTTTCCTTTTCACTTGAGACTTATCTCCTACTTTTTACAGATAGTATCTTCAGTAAGATGATATTCATCATTCCTTCTTTCAGACTACATAATACAATACCAGCAGGAGTATTTAAATAAACATAGCAAATAGGAAATTAGTTTTCTGTTAAATTCTTTTCCATATAGAATCTAACAGCTGTTTCATGTATTTGAATAATTTCAATTTTTTATTACATATATGTTAGATAAGAGTCTATAAGAAAATCTTAATACTACTGGATAATACTACTAGATATTAGATACTAAAATATCTTCTCAATAATTGAAGAACATGACCTTAAATAACAATTTCCCCCCCATATTTAGTGTTTAGAAAGAGCCATGAAGTTTGCGTTTGAAGAGTTCCACCTCTGGTATCAGTTTGCATTGTCCTTGATGGCAGCAGGAAAAGTAAGTCTAAATTTTTTCTAATTCTTGTATTGATGGCATTTGATAACAATGTTTAGCACTTACATATCTTTCATCTGTAGTGTTTTTGAAAATAATTCTAATCCTTAAATTAACAAAGTATGCTGTACTCCTGAATTTATTCCCAGTGCTGTACAAAGAATGTTTTTATTTGAACAGTTTCTAATTTGGGTGATGATAACAACTATCTTGCCAATAATCTTAAAATAAGCTGACTGAATACAAGTAGTGGGTTATACCAGATCCTATTATCCTGTAAAACTTGTTTAAGTATGCTTTTGAGGACTTAATTTATTTTATACTTAGGTACAAATTAATGCTGATTCGTGATGCTCTTGCTTTTTTTTCCCCTTTGGAAATTTCTGACTTAATCTTCTTTAATATTGCTGCCTTTGAGACTGTGCATTCTGTGCAACTAATGGATTTTTAAAAAATTTTATATAAACCAAGAACTTAAGTTTTTAGATGCAATTCTCTGTTTTCAGTTCTTTTTGCTTTTCCCTGTCATGTTACAGAAAATAAATTATATTCATTATGTAATGTAAACAACTAATTTTCTAAAATGCCATTCTCAATGGGGATATTTTGCTTATTTTCAGTATGGGGGAAAGGAATGTATTTTTCTTAGAAAATATTTTAGCAGCACATTGGTTCTGAAGAGACTTGGTTCTTCTTCCAACTCTATTTACTTTGAGTTATCTTCCAAACTGTGATTGGATGGAGGCAAATAAGTTAAAAAAACAGAGGAGCAGTGTCATTCTATCTTATATCAGACGTATTCCTATGTGCTGTTTTAACTCTCAAAGAACACCAAAACACTGCTTGTTTAGAAAACTCTGTCCCATTCCTTCTCTTTCATTTGCTTGGCTCAAATGCTGTGAGTTTACAGGCCTAACGAAGTTTAAAATGCATCGCAAAACTTTTCCGAATTGCGTACCATTGGAATCACGTTCTTAGGAAATGTTTCTGTGGGGATACTTAATGATAGTTCATAGGAGTTAAATAACAACCGCAGTGCCTAAAGTCTTGTCTTTCACTGGCTTGAGGAGTTGTGGCAAATTGTCACCAAAATGTGTAGTAAAGTCTCCATCACAAAGGAAAAATAAAGTAAATGGTGGAAATAGGAATCTTCTATCTGTGAAACATTTATGCTTTTAGTAATTTCAATGGAAAATGTTTTAAACAGTCTGCTCGAGCTGTTAAAGTCTTGAAGGAATGTATACGTTTGAAACCAGATGATGCAACTATTCCACTCCTTGCTGCAAAGCTCTGTATGGGATCTCTGCACTGGGTAAGCTTTGCCCTCTGTCTTCTACACAAGAGCTGTACTAAAATCTTGATTTAGCAAATACTTTTGCACAGTGACTGCATACACTTGGGCATATCTAAAAACACAGCACAGGTATGAATATGCACATGTACATCCCTGTTTGAATGGCTAATTTGAAATACTTGACAGTGGTTATGTTTATCAAAGTAGCGTATTTTGATACTGGTCTAAGACATAGCTTAAGATGTATGGAAATTGAAACATTGTTGGAAGACATTATAAATGCAGTTTAGACGTCCGTTATTTTCTGCAAGAGGAAACTAACTTTTGGGAAGATAATGAGACAAATCTTATATAATCAAGAGACTTCTGGTGATACCATGTTTGTAGGTAGCGGTGGTTTATGAATTCGTAGTAGGGACAGTTGAGTTGTATTTTAGAAAAACTTTAAATCAGTGTATCTGTACAAAAAGTATTAAAGTGATCAAAGATCATCATGTTGTTTTCAAGATACTTGTGTAATTTTTAGAAAAATGAGTATATTTTAAAAAGAAAAAGAGAAGGGAAGGCTCACATACAGAAATTGAGAAAGTGCTGTAGTAGCACAAACATGGCTTGTTGAGGCTGACAAAAATAAAGCCTTAATTAAGGTATATCCTAGTACTGTAAATTGTTCCCTATGGATTGAGTCTGTGTGGAGTAGCTTACTGTACTTAGCATTTACAGTTTCTGGAATGGATTCAAATGGGCTTTTTTTCTTCTTCCTAGATTATTAAATAGTGTGCTAACATGCATGTTCAGTTAAACCTCGATTTTTTACATGCTTCTCTCTTTATGAGTTTGTATCCATTCAGCAATGTAGTATTCGAAGCAGTTCTGCATGGATATACTGTTTTTATACAGGGCTGGAGCCTGAGTTCTTGTGATTGATTTTCCCAAATAAATGGTTCACGGATCAAGAACTCTATTTATAAAGTGCAAAAATGGTAGATGGCATATAGGGACCAGAAATACCTTTTTTATTGGGAAAAAAAAAGGAAAAAAGGCAAAAGCACAGGAAGTGTGTTTTGTGCCAGATTTCTCTCAACCATAGGAATAGGTGTTTCAGCTTAAAATCTGTGGTTTTTTACTCAGTATTTAGCAAGAAAACTAAGTCTAATGAAAAATGAAATAGTCCTTCAAAGCAATCATGGCTGAGATTTTACCAGGTTCAGTGTGCATAATACACATTGTGAGCATTCTGAGCATTCTTATCATTATAACGTAAGATTTAGCTAGTTTTCGACTTACATGGATGTTTTATAATATTTTCAGTTGGAAGAAGCTGAAAGATTTGCCAAAGCAGTTGTTGATCTCGGGGACAAAACATCAGAGTTCAAAGCAAAAGGCTACTTGGCACTGGGATTGACTTACAGTCTACAGGCTACTGATGGTAAGATAGGAATAAACATTCACATTTGGAAATTCCCATGCTGTCTAAGAAAGGATACCTGGCAGAATGGTAGACATCTAATTAAAGGTTCCGTGTGCAACCATTTTTTCAGTCAATGTATTAAAGCTTCTTCAATTAGTGTATGGAATGAAATCTCATCATTGTTCATATCACTGATTAAATATATCCTTTTTAGCATCTTTGCGAGGGATGCAAGAGGTCTTGCAGAGAAAGGCTCTTCTTGCATTTCAGAGGTGAGTGGGTGTTGATCTTTCCATTTCGTTCTGCTATATGTAGTGCAAAGCTTTTATTATGTGCTAAAAAGAGAGACTTGTAAAAGATTGTGTAATGACAGCTTCACCTCTGGGAGTCTCCTGTCATGAGAACAGAATGTATTTCTTTAGCATCTATTTCCATCATTTTCTGCCAGCATTACCTAAATTGATTTCTAAGGATTTCCCTTTTTTTTAAAGACATTTGTGTTGCTCTCTAGTGTAAAATATTTGTTCAAATATTCTGATCTGGAAGGATAAAATACACTATGTAAGGTTTAAAGTCACGGTTCAATGAGAGTGTTTCTAAGAGCTATCCACTGATCAGTTTGTATAGGAGGCTTTTGCAATTATCTCTGTAGAAGCAGAGCAATAATTGAGGCCCTGCTGCTGGGGCTGAGGAGTGAAGTGCAGGTGGTAAGGTAGTAAGCTAGGGGAAAATGAAAATTCTGTCTGGAGATGTAACAGTGTAGGCAATGACAAGGCAAATGTTGTCTTCCAAGTGCGTTACCTGGAAGCAATGCCATTTGGGATGACAGTAGTTCATTCTCGTGGACTCTGCAAATTAAATGACAATAAACATGTGAATGAGAACATTTCTACACTAATTGTAGAAGAAACAAATCTTGACAACAAAGCTGGCAAAAGAGCTGCAGCATCTAAATATGCCTTTTTTGTTTATATACCCTTGAAAACCCTTCTTTGGTGACATAAGCCTAAATGTAGGGAAACAGATTTGTGTATTAATGTAAAAACGAAGTCATGGCTTTTTGGTGGTGATTTTGTATCTGAGAGGATAGGACTGAAAAAGTATTTTGCAGGTAACTTTAGAGTGAGGCCTGTATGTGTTGGTCCTTCTTTGTTCTGTGTTGTCTTAGCAATTACTCTGTATGTAAATATATTTTAACATTGCTCTTCCTGTTCCTTAGTGGTTTTAATTAGTTTTTTACTACTCCAGCATTTTCTCCATGTTGAAAGTGAACTTTCTTCCTCCTGGTTTATAACTCAGTTCCTCACCCATCCTTCTTATCACTACTGACTTAATCACCACTGTTTCAAAAATACTGTACTAACAGTTTTTCACCAATTCTGCTCATTCACTACTTTTGAGACCCTGATAGTGAATTGCTTCCTTCTGAGGGTTCTTGAAACAGCAAGGGTTGAAATGGACCATAGTCTGAAGCTAACCCATTCCAGTTCAGCATCCGTTGACCCTATTCTCCAGTTCAGTATAGTGATTCCCAAAATTCTGAGAGCCAACTTCTTGCATGGCTCAAAGTACCATCCAGCCTGGCCTTGAACACTGCCAGGGATGGGGCATCCACAACTTCTCTGGACATGGTCCAATGCCTCGCCACCCTCATAGTGAAGAATTTCTTCCTAGTATCTAATCTAAACCTACCCTCTTTCAGTTTGAAGACACTGCCCCTTTTCCTATCCATACATGCCCTTGTAGAAATCTCCTCTCCAACTCTCCTGTAGGACCCCTTTAGGTACTGGAAGGTGCTGTAACATCTTCCTGAGCCTTCTGCTCTCCAGGCTGAACAATCCCAGCTCTCTCAGCTTGTCTCTAACAGAGAGGTGCTTCAGCCCTCTGGTCATTTTTGTGGCCCTCCTCTGGACTTACTCCAACAGGTCCATATCCTCCCTATGTTGGGGACCCCAGACTTGGACACAGCACTCCAGGTGGGGTGTCATGAGGGTGGATTAGAAAGGGAGAATCACCTCCCTTGCCCTGGGGTCACACTTCTTTTGATGCAGCCTAACACATGGTTGGCTTTCTGGCCTGTAAAAGCGCATTGCCAGGTCATGTCAATATTCAGCTTCTTATCACTGTGAAATAACTCTTTTCTCAATCTCTGTTCAAATATTGCTGCTTGGTTGTGTGTTATGTTGCCTTTCACCCAGCATACCAGTCATGGCCACTTTTCCTTACCACATCTGAAAAATAAGTGTTTTCCAGGAGAAGAAAGTTGAATTCTCCATCTGCTACTGGTTTATAAAGCAAGCAGCCTGTACTGGACTGTGTGCTTTGATGTGCCTTTTTAAAAAATAAATTTTTTCTGGATTTTTAAAATCACCTACCTAGAGGGCCAGTTCCTGAACAAATAGAGGTCCTGAAGAAATATATTTACTTTTTGGACCATTGCCTGAGCCAGATTTCAAGGCTTACCAATTTGTGATGGTGGCCATTCAAGAAGGTGCTTGTTGCTTTCTTGACACAGTACTGAGGGGGTGTTTGTTTCACTAAATTTTTTTTTTAAATTTGGGAAGACTTTCAGTGCTTTTCCTGTGGTTGGTGTGAACTGAAGTTTCACAAACCTCACCAAATGGTAGATAGATAATAACAGCTTTATTCTTTCACTGTCTGAAACTTGGGTGACTGAAGAAGCACTCTCAAGTTAAAATCTCTTGTTCTTGTTTAATATTATTGAATTTGAGAATTTAAATTTAAAAAAGGTTTGGTCCTGGACACTGTTAGGCTTTACCTGTGCATCTAGTCTCCACTCTACAGGTAAAGTTAATGAAATATGGAACTGTGCCTTAATAACCTAAAACTGCTTTGAAGCATTCTGGGTGTAGTTGCTAAACTAAGGGGCCTGTACAGCTCTTTGGACTTGAGAAGACAGAAATGAACAGGTCAGAAGCAGAAGCTTCTCCTCTCTGTGTTCTTAGTGGTTTAAAGGTCAGTCTTGATCCTTCCTCCCAATGGGAGCGACTCACTGGATGTTCCAAAGATAATTATTGCACATCGTAGTTCTAAATGAACCTCCATTAAAAGAATGCAACAAATGTAAATGAAAAAATAGTTCCAGGCTTCCTGCCCATTACTTACTACACATAATTTTGGGGTACAGACATAAGTTATTTTTTGTGTCTTTATGCTGAAGCATCCCCCTGCTAAAAACCTCTTGTCTTGCAGCAGGAAGATTGTATTAGGGGGGAAACAGTAGAGTGTATTACAAGAACAATTTCCGTGGGATAGTAAAATGACTCAGACTCAGTGTGCGCATTTGACTGAAACTGTAAAAAGAAGAGAACAAACATAATTTTTTTTAAAAGGTGGAAAAAAGTTGGTATAATTCATCTCTTTAAAGGCATGGTGTTCTGGAGAATTCGTGTTTGAATTTTTTTCCCCTTTTTTTCTGTAAGAAAACTTTATTTAAGGAATTTTTATTATAAATATTCTAAGTAATGACATCTAGTGTTTGTTTAGGAGTACAGTTTATTTGAAGAATCATTTTGTATTAAAGACTTATTTTTAAGATTTAGGCTGAAATGACATAATTGTTTTCTATTAAAAATGATTTCTCATGTCCCAAGGTGCTTCCTTTAAATCAAGGATGATTAGGAAGTATAAGAAAAGTTGCTGAAATGAACACCACTTAAACCAAAATATGAGTATACATGTAGTGAAGAGATCTGAATATGAATAAATGAATATATATGCATTTATGGGTATGTCTAACCTGTCTGAACAAGGGGAAAACTCACTTTTTGTTTTGTTTCTTTGTTTTTAAGGGCTCACAGTTTGTCTCCAACGGATCATTTGGCAGCATTTTACTTGGCACTGCAGCTTGCCATATCCAGACAGGTTAGTTATGTTTTAAAAGTGCAGCATCATGCTGTCATATGAAGATTAGAATTTGTATCTGTTGATGAATACAGATGAATATTTCTTCAATAAAAACCTGGTTTTCCTTGTGCACATATTCATATATAAGGAAAAATACTGAAATACTGAAAAAAACCTCCTGAAATACTCTCTCCAAACACCTTCAGTCTTACGCAGTTCTCCGGAGTTCTGCCAATATGTCCAGCGCTAGGATCAGAAATAAGACAGAAGTAATTCCACTTACTTCAGCATTTATGTTGTTGGAGAGAGAGAAAAAAGTCAGTTTTTACAGTGTTTTTACCTATTGTGTGTAATCTCTGCTCAGATCCTGGGGAGTGGAACTCTTGAATCTAGTCTTTAACCATCTTGACAGTGCTTAAATCTTGAGTATTGGCTAGTACCCATGCCCTTCCTGAATACCTGTATGAGGTTTGGTTATTGTAAACAAAATTACAAAAAAGTGTTTAAGAAAACTGGAAAATATTTTGATGCTATAAAAGAGATCAGAGCTTAGTCCAGCCTGTACAGCTGGTATGTTTAAGGCATTCTACCTTACATCACATGAATTTGGGTAATGTGGAACTGTTTTCTATATATCATGGTAAGCCTCTTCCTTTGTCATGTTTATTTCACAAAGCAGCCCTGAGCACAGTTGTTTACATTCTCTAGGTGACTACTTTTCATCGCTAATGAGTAGCACAGACCTTGGACTATGTCACTTTAGAGTGGAATGGATTGTCACTTTACTAGCACAAAATATTTTTGAGTAGCAGGGTATGACTCTGTACTTCTGAATTCCAAAATTCTTGTGTTGCTTAATTAAGTTTCCTGGTTTTAACACTTACTGTACTTACTTTGAACAAAAACACAGGCATCTGAGGAGATAATGAAATTCTACATAAAGAAAAGTTACTGTTGCCATCTAACTGTACATTTCAGTTAAGCATTGCAATTAAAGTATTTTCAAAATCATATAGAAATACAGCCAGGACTTGAAAGAGAATATTTTAAGGCGCTGAAGGGAACTGTTTTATAAAAACACGTATCTTACTTTCCAATATATTATTTAATTTTCAGTGTTCCCTGCAGAGAATCAGGTCCATTTTAAACTTCTGAGCAGTGTCTCACAGGAGTGTGTAGAATTCTGCATGTTATCTGGGTGAACATTCTGAAAATTTTATGGATGTCAATCAAGTAAAAGGCAATACTTCTAATAGTGGTGCTTTCTTTTTCTGCCTTTTTTTTTTTTTAAAATCAGATACCAGAAGCTTTGGGTTATGTTCGTCAGGCTCTGCAACTACAAGGAGATGATGCCAACTCTCTTCATCTCCTTGCACTCTTGCTATCAGCCCAGAAACACTATCATGATGCTTTGAATATCATTGATATGGCCTTGAGTGAATATCCAGAAAATTTTATGTGAGTGAATGTCATGTTTCCTTTCTATGCTTTCTCTTGTATTTATTTTCCTGGATTCTCATCTCATTCATTTCAAGAGAAAATTGATTTGAAGACTTGTCTATTTTATTTTTCCAGCAGTCTTCCTTCCTGCCCATTTAACGCAAGTCTGCTTATTAAAGGCTTGTTAAACAGGGATAAAGGATTTGATTTGGAAGGGAGGTTAGAGCTGGTTAGGTGATCTTTCTTTGTTTTTTTCTACACCCTCTGCATAGATAATTTCTCCCTGTTGCATGCTTTATAGTATGTTTTTGTCTTCTATTTTTATGCAATATTCCAGGAAGGGTTAACAGGACTTTACTCTTAGCTAGGATAGATTTATCCCGTCCTACAGATTACTCTGTGGATATGTAACCTATTTTGTAAAATACACCATAAACAGAGAATCTTCTCATTTGCTTGGATAATAACCAGTCATCTGAAGTTGGCTGATGGACAACTAAATAAGTGAACTGGGAAGAAGCATGTTTGCTAAATGTTCTCTTGTTTAAGAAAAAATCATTCTTTCTGTTTATTTTTCGTGTTAAGTACATCTTAACATACATTTGGATTTTGTACTTTTGTAAGGTTGGGGTTTGTTTTGTTTTGGGGCTTTTTTGTTTGTTTGGGTTTTTGTTTTGTTTTTGTTTGTCTGTTTTTAAATTTATTTTCTTATGAAAATCTAATAAAATTCTTTATAGGAAAATATCTCAGAGACAGCTTCCATTAACTTCTAGTCTTCCATTTTCATGATTTACCAGCTGTCACAAAGGTTGTAATCCATAATATGACGCATATCCTACATGCTTATTTGGACAATTTTTCGAAGTATATAATTCCTAACTTCTGAATGACTGGCCTATATCCTAAATTGTTATTATATCAGCCTACCAGAAAAATGTGATTTCTTTAAGTGCTATTAGTTTGAAAATAGAAACTACAGTGGTATTCCTTCCTATTCCTTGACATTTCATGTCTCCTTTTGACTGTCTCTTTGAGATACTGTTGCCTTTTTCCTCACAAATCTGACCAGGACCTCTGTTGATATCACCTGTTGTCAGAACCTCTGTGGCTTGCAGTCAGTTCTGTGCAACAGCTTTTGTTGCTTTTTGCTGTATCTCACTTCCTAGTTTATCTACACACCTGACTTGTCTTGGTTCTTATCAGGGCCTTCTCTCCATGTTTCACAATTTCAGAACTATGTAGCAGTTTCTCTTTCAAATCTGTTCATACTTTCCTCAGGACCAAGGGACTTGTCAGTAAGTCAAGGTTTGAGAGACAATTGAAGTATCAGCTTCCTAATTTTATACCCTATTATTGTTTAAGACAATTATGTTCAAAACAGCATGACTATCATCTTCTGTCCTCGTTTCATCTTCTGCCACTTATTGGCAATGTAAATAATGTATCTGCAACTGCTATGTATCTCAGAGTAGTAATAGTCCAGAAGTATTTCTGAAACTGTAGTTTCAGAACTCCCTATTGTTCTAAGAGAACTCCCTATTATATGCATCTCTGCTGTAATGAGAGAACAAAGGTTCATTCAGTAAAATGTTTAAAATTACTCTTGTGGGCATTCAAAAGGTATTTATGGGTTTTTCAAATGTAGTTCATGGCTTTTCCAGAGTAGTTTATACTGCAGCTCTGGTTAAACATGTTGTCTGAGTTGTTCATTACAGTACTGATCTTTGTATTAATGTATGAATGTATATTCATCATATTGGTCATAATAGTGGTTCTAAACTGTTGGTCCTGTCGTATACCATAGACTGTGGTAATACAGTGTACTGCGTTACAGTGTACTGGTACAGGTCAGGGAATTTGAGAGGAATATCTTGGCAGTAGGAATCACATCAGATGTGGCAACAAATGCTGAAGAATCCAAGGTGAACTAGTTATATGTATCTCTAGAAAGTCTTCTAGAGTCTCATTTTTAGTGCTGTCAAGTTCTCAGAGAAGTCAAAAATTTGATTGAGATTTCTTGTCTGGTCTCTGCAATTGATACTGACAGCCAGACAGGCACATCTGGTCAATAATATAAATTTGGATTGATTCCATCATGTAACTGGGTTATTTTTGCAAGGATTTATCAGCCTTTGAAAACTATATGTGGTGCTCTTGAAATGGTTGACAATGTGTACGTGTGTATATACGAAATGCAAAACACAACTGCTTAGTGTATTGCTGAGTCTGTTTTCTCATTTTGTGACTTCTGTAAACACTATAATCTCATGGTATTTCCTAGTAGACTGGAAAGAGATCCTCTTGTGTTCCTCTACAGCTTGCTAATTTTTAGATACACTGAAACATATGATTATTCACCTGTGGTGCTTTATTTGGTTTTGTAAACACTTCAGATATCTTTATGCTTTATCTTTCAGTTATGTCTGCAATCCAGTAAACTAAATACTACAAGAGTTCTCTTGGTATTCTCTGTATTTCTGCCGGGATCCATTACCCCAGCTTTACGCAAATTGATACTTGGATGGCTTTGCAGCATAATAAATCCCTGTACTTGGAAATATTGAAGCATAGTGCTTGTGATTTATATTATTCCTCATTTCTTTCATTTCTTGTGCATTATTCCTATCTGCATACCTCTATATACTGTAATTGCATTGCTGCACTGAGTGCTGTTCTTGCTCTCTTCACAGCTGTATGTTCTTTTTGTTATGCATTTCTTTAAAAAGAATCTATGTTTTCACAAGTTTAATACTGCATCTTTGTAAAATGCCAGAGGTTGCAAGGAACTCATAGGATACACTATGAATCATGCAGAAAAGTGGCTACTTTCCAGCACTCTTCTGTTGTAATCAATTAGTAAGCATGTTGTCTGTCAGTTTTTGGCATTTGGAAACCTGGTGCATTACTAGAGTTCATGTTCAATATTTGAAGCGCACAGCAAGCATACCTTTGGATGTGCAATTAATATTTACCTTCCTGCACTATAAAGCTAGAGATCTGGCCAATCAGATCATGATTTTGCCCTGGGCACCTTAGGTCAATAAGTAGAAAGAAATTCCTCAGAGCCGAAGGATTCTGTCCCATCATTGTCTAAAGGAGTGGAAGGAAGGAGCAAGCACATTGGGCTGTTAGCAGCAAGGTATAGCTTTTTCTTTGAATGGAGAGTTGATTGTTCCTCCTGTATTGATTATATTGGCAGCGTAAATGTGCAGTTTGCTCTGAGATCTGAATAGCTATTGGCAAAACTATTGGCAAAAATCAAAGAAACCTCTAGAATTGAAACAGATATGTAGTAATGTTTTTTTAGAAAGAATAAAAAAGGACGTTGTTTACTGAATATTTATAGCACTATTGTTTCAAACTTTTTGTAAGCTTAAATTGCTAGGTTGTAGCCACTCTACTTAGAAAGAAATAATCTGTGTGAATACAATCAATCTCCTTCTAAATGCTAGCTAATCTTTGATGCCTCCTGCAGTCTGAGCATGCTTTAATCCCGGGACAAAAAGATCTCTAGACAAAAGATTACTGAACAGATTAAGATAGTGAAAAGATTATGAATACTGTACTCAGTATGAATACTGAGATGGGTGGGAATAAGATGCCAGCACCAAAAAACCTGAGTAGTTAATCTCAGTCAGGTGCTACTGTGTTCGAATTGATTTAAAGTTAAGGTTTTTCTCCTTTCATTAGGCAGCTTGTCCTAGTTGTAGAAATGTGAAGTTCAGTTCTTCTCCAGCTTGACAGGATTTGAACCCACAAATGATTCAGCTCAGAGTCCTAACCATCAGACTATGAGGGCAACTGAGTGAGATGATCCCTTTCTCCTCCTGAAACAGAAGCAGGGATGTGCTGCCCTGAATGCAAAGACGCTAGACAGGGATAAATCCTAAATTGCTAAAGTACTTAGCTGTGAGGGAGGCTTCAGGTCTCAGTTGCTTGGGTTTTCCTTGAGATTTATTTCTGTTAATCCAGTGATTTCCCTCTCTGAATGTGTAAGCAGTCCCAGAGGTGTGCATTTCAGTCTGAGGGTGTGTTCAAGGTGGTGCAAGATAACGGTGGTTGTGTAGCATTGGTTCTTATTGGGCTTGTATGCCCTGTACAATATATATGATACACGTGCAAGTACCTGAGGAGCCTTATTTACAATATACCCTGGTTTTTTATCTGCTTGTTACAAGGAATTTATATCTTAGTGGTGTTTCGAATGATGTGAAATCTTGAAACAACACTTCTGTCTGTTTTAAATTCATGATTAGTCAAAAGTAGATTCTCAGTCAAGGGAGATAGAGCCAGGTTTTTTAGTGACGTACTTAGGATATTGTTTTCTTAATCTTAACTGTTTGGGGTTCCCTTATTATTTCAAATGCTGGGGCACTTAAAGACGAGTATAATGCCTACAATTAGTGTAATTAGGCAAAATAAATAGTAAATTGCTAATTTTATGCTGAAAATTGGCACTGCGATGGATAGCAGCTGACAAGCTTTTAAAGTAGCAGAAGTAGGGAACAGCAGATGGGTTATTTGAGGAGTGCAAGCATGTTATTTTAATGTTAAGTATACTCAAAAAGGAAAGACATATGGTAACAGGTTTGAAGACAACTGAAGACTTAGTTCACAGTTTAAACATTTACATTTCTTGAAGTGTGATGGAAATTTTTTTTTTCTTCCAAGAATATTTCACAGAAGCATCAGGCCAATATGTCATTCCTCTGAAAGCTATTAAATCTTTTCCTTCCTGACCCTCAAGGGGTCTTTTGAGCTACATTAGTTTTCCCAGAATCACAGGGCCTTTTAACATTCCTCTCAGTTCCGTGTGTAACAAACTTGTTTCCTTCTTGGAGATGTCCGGGTGGGCGTAAAAAAAGAACCTGTTGGTATAGGCAGTGTAGGATGATACATATACAGTGGTGTTTTGTGGGACAGGAAGAAATTTGTCAACTAAAGGAAACAGACTACACTATTCTGCTTTTCCAATGTCAGTTGTAGTTGCACTGCAGTATGTGGTGCTGGTAAAACTTGAGCTTTTGTGGGATTTTTTTCTTGATAAATAGAGCACTGGAAATTATTTGAGGAAAGGATGGTAATACAAGATTGGACAGGAAGTAGTGATGTGCTATGCTTGCCAAAATCATGTCTTTCAGGTTTGTGTATGCATTCTTGTCAACATTTTACAGCATGCATTTTCAAATCCATTCCATTTCGATCCTGTTTATATTGGGAGTTAAATGAATTAGTTCTCAGGAATGATTTTTCTGGAAGTCATGAAAGACAGTATAGTTTGCTTGTGGTTTTTTTTTTTTTATTCTGTGCTCTTCTACCTCGCTCCCCCATCCCCCTTCCCCTTTGGTTGTTGTTACATGCTTTTGTTGAATGGTCCATTAAAAAAGACACTGTTGATAGGTAGATATTACTGTATATAACAAATTGGTCATTGGCCTCAGGGTCTTCTCCCTGAATTATGTTTGCTAGGCTGTAGATTCTTTGAAACTTGATTGAAAGAGTCCCAGTTTGGGTCATGAGCTGGCTGCTGCAGGGAATTCAAGGCAGGCAAACAAAAAGTTTTCAAGTATAACTAATTTGTTCTGGCTTTAGTCAGAAACTATCTTCATTATAGTTTAGAGATTTACATTTTGTTAAGGACATCGAGTTCATAATATGGAATACAGTATACATACACTGCACCAAAAATCACAGGTCTGACTGCTTTGGGAACAAATATATGGGGAACAATAGGGTGCAAGGAAGTCCATCTAATGTACACCACATATACCTATTCATGATTTTCACAAAATTGTGTTATTTTGGGGCTTGAGGGCTGGTTTTCTTGCTTCTTTTGCTTTTTTGAGCGTCATGCTTCAAATAGCAATCTGAACAGCCTATTTTTACTTCATCCATGTTTCTGTGTGTATATGGACTTCCCAGTACTTGGGATCTGTATGGCTGGAGATGGAGAAGATTTGGTGATTGATTGAGAAACAGGTTAGGACACTTACTTTTTATTAAGTTAAATGCTTTCCTGGAGTTTTTACAAAAACTAGATTTGTTTGTTTGACCTCCTGTTGCCAGTGTTGGACTTTGAGTGATTTCAAGGTACTTACAAATGATGATTTTTCATGTTTTATAATTAACTCTTTAAGTCTCTCCTGATAATAGAACTCTCCTTGAATACTGAAAATGGAGTAGACTGACTGTGCAGTGGTTCACTTTGCAATTGCAGCAGATGCCTCTGCAGCAGATGCGTCTATAAGTTTCTTTCTGTGCTTCGATTATCATGGTTGCATCTAAGATCACTCAATGTGTAAATACATCCTTTACAAAACTATATGTCTTTCATGGTCTGTCTAGTTTCATGTTGTCATTCCCTCTGTAGGTTAAATTTTTCAGTTGTGTTGTTTTGTGTTTTGGTAATGAGGCAGGTGTTTGGGAGTTGAATAATGTGAAGCTGTAAGCTTTCTACAGCATGTGTTAAAGGGACAGCTGTCAAAACTGAATGCTTGAATTTACAGTTTCCAGCTAGGAGGATCAATTCTTAACCCCCCTGACTGTCTATATATTAGAAGTTCCTAAATTTACTTTACTTTTTATGTTAATACAGGTTTACCTAAAGCATACTTTCCAGAGGACTTCTGATCTTGATAAGAACACATTTAAACCTGGAGAAACCATTGCAGCATGTTGGTAGCTCGTTTCAGTGTTGGAGTTGCATTCCTCATTAAGACTGCATTTTTGGTTTTAATTTGAATTGATCCCTTATTGGTTCCTTTCCAGCCATTGGTTTTTATATCATAATTTTCTAAGCCCTCTGCAATCCTGGTGACTTCATTCTCTTGATGGTAGTTTCTGTAATGAGACCACCTCCTAACATCCTTTCTGATAAGCATGTCACCCTACTTGCTGGCAGTAAGGGCATATTCTCCACCCTTTCAGTTATTCCTTGCACTGTAGCCAGTTTTATCATATGTGAACGAGAACTGCACAAAATATTTCAATATCATTTATTACTTCATTACACAAGAAGCACCTGCATCATGTCTCTTTGAAAGGGCTGTGTTAATTATTTTGAGCATAATTGCTTCACTGTGGACTTTTATCCAACTTCCTGTTTGCTGGCATTCTTATTTGCTTCTTGGTTAGTTATTTTTTTGGTGTTTTTCCACATATAGATTGCAAAGGCTGTATTTGTTCCAATAGCTATATATTTAATCTTTAAAAAGATATTTGGCCTGACAGCTATTAAGCCGTGCTGCTGAACATTTTCTTGAGGAAGTTTCCTACTGTGCTTTATAAGGATCTTTTCATTAGGAGGGTATATTAGATGTAAATTAGAGTCCTGTTGGATTAAACTGAAATTCTCAAGTGAGGGATTTTAAGGCAGTCAGCTGTACGTTCTCCTTCTAAAAGAAGCTACCAACTTGCAGACAGTAAACTGTTGTCAAAATCTGGATTGGGACTCAAATAAACACTGGGAACTTCAGGATTTTCTTCTAATTTTAACCTTTTTCTTCTAAACCATTTATTTATGAGTCATTACAAGATTTTTAGAAGGGCACTTGCTCACAGCATGTACTGACACAGAGAAAACTGACAGTACCAAGGTTTGGCTTCCCTCCTACTTCCTCATTTCTTATGTTTCCTGTCAGTCATCAGAAGTTTTCCCTGTATGTAATTGTTGAGTGCAGTGAGTGAGTTGCTAACGCTTTATCTAGGAAAGGTCAATAGATTTAGATTCTTGCAAATAATCAATTTTGAATAATAATTGTTCCACCTTAATTTTGTGCATTCTGTGTACAGCTTTCCCACTTCAATTATTCTGTGGGGTCTTATAGTTAACCTGGTTTAATTTGCACAAGCAGTTGCTACTATGACAGTTTGTTACAGAAATGAGATCAAACAGTATGAAGTATGCATGTGATTGTAAGTTCTACATCACCATATTTATTTTTTCCTTTAAATTCAGATCATATGAAAAGAAGTCTACGTTGTCTTTTAAAAGAGTTTATTTTCAGAGTTCAGTATCTTTAGCATTACATTCTACATCATCATTTTTGTGATTTTTTTTTAGTGCAGAATTATTGTCAAACTAATTAGTCTAGGATTTTACAAGTCTTATGATTAGACTTGGTGAGGGGTTTTTTTGGGGGGGATCATTTGTTTGATAGTTTTTGAGGGGGTTGGTTTTGTTAGGGGTTTTGTTTGCTTTTTTAATATAGTGCTTGGTTTAAAAACCAGAACAACTTCTTTTGAATTCTTCCAGCGTTCTAGGATTTAAATTTGTGAGATATATCAAATAAGCACTTAAATGTGAAAAATGAAATATTATATAACTCCACACAGAATTGGTATTTTTCATCTTTCTTTTATGGTCTCATAAGTAACAGGCTATATATATCAGAATTGATTACATATATAAAGTTTATTATTCTAGTTTAGCTATTGTAGAAATTGATGTGGTTTTCTGGGAGATCAAGCTGTTTGTTTGATACTTAGTGTGGTTTTTTTGTTGGTTGTACCCATATTTATGGGACTCCCAGTATATTAATTGTTTCCTAACATTTTTAATAATTGATTGTCATGTAAAATATACTGTTAGCTGAAGTTACTCTTAGCAAACTCTTAAATTATTCAAAAAGGTTCTCTTAAAACTTAGTGAGTCTACTCCAAGTAGGTTAAACATAAACCAAAGTAGTTGCATTTTTAATCCTGCATTCCAAGCAAGCAGATTTGATGCATCCTTTTAAATTTTATTTTCCTAGGATGGTTCTCAGGTTTCTCCACAAGGCATTTGGTACTTTACACTATAATTTTCAATGCACATACTTTTAAGTGTTATGTACAGCTCTTCCTTATGTTCTCCAAGTCCTGAACAATGTAAATAATTTATATAATAATAGAATAATAATGAAGCTTGCTTCCAACACTGGCTGAAAATGGAGCAGTCTGATCAGTTTTGATCAGGATATGGGGATATGGACCCTTCAGAAGAAGTCTGGTGGAGCTGTAAGTGTCCTGTAGGATGTTGCTTAGTCTGAGAGACATTAGGGAGATTCCTGATTCCTACTGCATTGAGTGACAGTGCTGTAGCAGGCAGGTCTGGGGCAAGAATCATAGATAATGTGTCATGTTGCTGGATTTGAAGAAAGGCTCACAGAATGTAAGGCAGGTCTCATCCATACCATACCATCCATAGTAGTGTATGAAATACAGATATCCAACTATGGCTAATCCAAGCCATTGTGCTCTTACCGTGCACAGCAACTTGTGGAAATTGCAAACTTGATCCCAAAAGAAAAACAGCTGGTTTTAAAAATGATGCTTGAGGTGAGCAATACCTGTTCACTGAAAGAACTAAGAGTTCTCAATATTAATAGTGTCACTTGTCACATAGCACAGTTCAGTCTTCCATACTTCAAATTTTTGCTTTATTCAGTGGGTTAGAAATACCTTCAAAAGCTTAAGCCAGTATTGGACAAATTAACTCCTCTTGATCTCCTGACATAGTAGAGTTGCTATGGAAGGAAATTGGTGGTTGTAGCATCTTCAAAAAGTGAAATGGGCTGGCTGAGAATTAGGACAACAATTGTATTTTGTAGAGTCATGAGTTCTTTGCTACAAATTACACTGGTTGGCTGGTAGAGAAAACTTCAGATCATGGATTAATAGATCTATGGGGAAATAAAGCAGTAGCAAGAACCTTGGACGGCACAAGGCCCCATTGTTATAGTTGTCCTGTCTGTAATACTTCTCATGAACTTATCAGTTGTATTTTAAGAATTTGGGTTATTTGCACCACCTTTTCTGTGGTCTACCCAAAACAAACTGTGAGGAAACAGTATTTTCTACAACTTAATTATAAGTTAAAAGACCTAATTCCTACCCTTAGTGTTTTAATATTCTGAATGGCCTTTAGGTATACTTGTTTTTGTGAAAACAATTTCCTCTAGATAAATTGTTCTTTTCCCTTCCTGCTGCTTGTCTCATCTTTATTTATAGAAAGAATTTGTACTTCTTCTTGGCTTTTTTTTTTCTGCTAGACTGACTGAGTATTTTTTGTACTCTGTAGTTTCCAGTCAATGGATCACCCTCACAGCCTTTCTCTGCAGCTGCTCTGATTTGAAATTCCTCAAGTGTGTGTTTTTAGTGGTTAAAATGAGAATTATATATAACATTCCAGGTGTGGTCTCACTGGGATATTGTACAATGGCACTGTGTCTTTCTCCTTCTGTTCCAGTGAGTAGTCCCTGAATTGCTTCTGGCTTCTTCACAGCTGTCTTACTTTGATAAGCCCAGCTATTAGGCAGCTTTGGTTTGGAATAATGGTTACACAGGTTGTTTGGTACAATCTATTAAACTTGAACAATAACCCTTTTATTTATTAATGGTGTTATCTAATGTTCCTACCCTCCTGACAAAAACATTGGCAGTATAGATGCTGTTCCCCAGTCATTGCAGAAGTGATATTTTCTTTAAAGTTTTTACTTTAGAAAGGACAATCCTATGTGTCACTGTTTCCATAATTCTGAGAAATGGATTATTTTTGACTGCATTAACTTTAGGCATTCTTAAAGTGTTCTTATTCTCCATTTGCCATAGTTTTCATATCTCAGACAACACGGGTAAAGATTATGGTGAAAGCTGGGGGTTCATTCCTGAATAGTCTTAATTTTCATCCCTGTTTAGTAAACACATTTTCTTTTTTTTCCTACTTTGATACAAAAAAGCCTTAAAAAACCTATAATTTTAGTGTATAATAATCTGTTCAGGTGTAGTTTAGCTTTGCTTTTTACTAATGTACATAAGATGCAGCTTTTTGTGTTGCTCTTTTGTCCCTTGCCTGTCCCCTGCTGTTCTTGATAAGGATCTCTGCACATTTCTGAAGTCTTACTTGCACAGTCTTATCAATGACTGGCTTGTCACACATGGAGTTTTACCCATTCAACTTGAGATGCAGATCCTTTAATGTTTGAGCATCTTTGTGTTAAACACCAGGCTTCTGCTGCATCTTGGATGTCTTTGCTGACTTTCGCTATCAAATTACTTGTCGCTGAAATTCAAAGACCTGTTTATAAACCCGTTTGGAATTTTTTATTCTTTATTTAAATAAAAATCCAGTAATATATGGATTAGGTTATGAGCAGCTGTTTTATAATGTCCTCATTAGTTAGTGAGAACTGCCTTCAAGTAATGGAGTCATTTGCTGCTTCAGTAGCTATTTCATGAATTTATCAGCTATTAGCTCCAAGAATAACTAAGTCTTTCCACTTAAGAGTTTGATTTGTTCTCCATTTTGTGTCTGGGTAATTAGTCTCCTAAAATGATACAAATCACTTTTTTTTAAGCAATGTTAAAGATCTGCATCCATAGAAAACACTGATGTTGGAACAAATGCCCTATTAGTCTGTCTTTGAAAGTACCTGTTTTACCTACTTCCCTTCCCCAAAGGATTTGACCCAAACAGATTTCTTATCTGTTATATTTATTCCACATCTCTGACACACATTGTCCTATTCTTCATTTCTTTTTTGAATATTGTCTTTTCCTCATGCTTGTATTCTTAGTAGAGTGCTGTTCCATCATGTCAAGGTTACTCTGGCACCATGTGCCAGTAATTTAAACTTCTGACTCCCAAACAGAGACAAACAGACAATTAGTGATGCTCATAAAATGTACAGCTTAATTTTCATCATCCTAATACTTGGTAGTTTTTATCTATTCTTCATCATTTTAGTAGTGTATCAAAACTTCTTGTAAGGCTTAAAATTCTCTGTGTCTGTAATGCAGGCTGTATTCCAGAAGAGCTGTTTTCACAGATGCTTGAAGCTGACCTTTCAGAAAATCTTTTTTCAGATAACTTACCTCTTGGTTTCTAAAACCTTCCTGGTAATACTTGTCCCTGAGCTGCTCATACCTCCAGCCATGTTTCAAGGGAACTTGAAAAAATTGAGTTAATTTGGGAGACCTGTTTGTCACATAGTGTTCCTCCTTTCTGTTGCCTCCTTCCTCTTCCATTCCTTCCCCCATTTGTCAAGTATGAGTAGTTGGCAGGTTTTTATTTAATTCTTAACCTCCCATTTCAGTTTTCTGAGGTGTCTTCATTCATTTTAAGATTTATAGTCCAAATATTTCTTGGATCCAGGGAAGTTGCTTATGTGGCTTTATAAATGCAACCTTTTCTACTCAAAATATTATTTTTGCTTTAGGGTGGATAATCCCACACCAGTTTATTTATTAGATGCAATTTTCTAGCCTTTCCTTATTAGAATTGTGAATATTTTTCCATTATACTTTGTTGTTTGTATTTTGAAAAATGTGCAAACACCCAGTCCAGACTGCCACAATGAGCAAGAAACAGGAATGACGTTGCAACATGTACTAAGTACATCCAAAAGCAACAAACTGATGTGTTGCTTTCATTCTTACACAGATATTTGTCTTCTGCTGTCTTGACTTTGAATCTTACACTAGTAGTCCAGGTTCCAACATTTTTCTTACACAGACTCCTGTTATTTTGTACATGTATTTTAAAGTAATTTCTTAATAACCCTTTCTATTCCCTGCTCCATTTTTCCTTTTAAATCTTGCGTGCTGAATCTTAGCATTTTACTGACCCTGTGCCTTCCCTCTGCTACAAAATTCCTGAAACTCTTTAAATGCTTGAATACTGTTAATGGAAATACAGTCTAGCTGTAAACTGTACATAATAAGGAATATATTATGATAATTGACTCTAGAGTGACTTGCAAATTCAGTGCTTCTGAATTGATTATGTTCCATAACTTTTGCAAAATGCTTTATGATCACGAATTTTAAGAAATTGAACTTCTATAAGCTCTTCAAACTGTCAGATATACTGTCTTACATACAGAGAAGCAGGAAAGGGTATGTATGAGATAGATTACTGTGATTTTGGTTTCGGGTTTTGAAGCCTAGGTCGTGCTGTTTGGGTGAGGTGTGTGTGCGCATGTGTTAAGGGTAGAATAGGTGAGGGGAGTGTGAAGGAAGGAGGATGTTGTCATTTTTCCTTCTCTCTTCAGTAAAATGATGAACAGACTTGGACATGTTTTTCTTTGAGTGATATAGTCACTGTTGAATGAATATCTAGGGAGGACATCTCTGCCAAATGAAATACAACTTTAAATTATCCATACAGTTCCCTGTATACTCAAATCCAATTTACTGATAGGAAGAAAGCTAAACTAGTGTAACTGATTGCTCTTCTCTTCATTCTTACAAGATACCAAGTGAGACTCCATATGACCTTATGTACCTGGCAGGTGCTCATTTTCTTAAAGTAATGCAGCCACCTGCCTTTTGTTTCTTCCTCAGTCCCACAACAAATACATTGCACACTTAAGGTTGTGTGATTCAGTTTTAGATTTCCATGCTGGGTAATTTCTGCCAAGGATTTTCAGTGTAACGCTAAAGATTTAACTACTGTAACTCGATATAATTTCTTATTCCTGAGAAAACTCTGCAATTTTCAGTTACTATTAGCAGCCTCCAAGTTTGTATTTGGGATAAGAAACTTCTGAGCTTTCACACATACCACCCGCTACACCCTTCTCAGTCTTCCCACGCAAACCATATGAGCAATCATATAAATTTTTCACTTAGTATGGTTAAGGTTGCAGTGGAATGAAACGCCAAAGTACACCTGGGTTTTAAAACAGAAAGTAGGCTAACAGTTTTATATGCATGCTCTCCCCCTGCTTTATGTTCTTGAATCTGGGATTTTACTAAAACTTGCTTTTAAATTAGCATTTTTCTAGTGTATTAGCTGTTCCTAGGTGCTGTGACTCCTATAAATGTGCCTACCAATGGACTAGCTCCTTTATTGTCACATTGTATTTATATTCTTTAAGTAACTAGGACGGTGTCTAGGTTAATCTTTGTGGAAAACCTACAACTTGATCCATCCTGTGGAATCCTGGGATACTGCTAATTTCAATAAGCTACACTGTCTTGTAACATTTTTTTTTAAATTAAAAAAAATCCTGTCAACTATTGTTTTTGTCCAGTTGAAAAGGCATCTTGTAAAAAGCACTGTTACTCTGATGGCATTAGATATTTATTGTAATTACTTCATTAAACTGTTACTTAAATTATTACTGTATTTGAAGTTATGTTTTCTGCAGTTTGGTGTGATGCTGACTGTCTTTAAAAATGTTTTTCTTGAATTGTAATCTCTTTTAATTTCCCTTTCCTTTTCACTAGATTACTGTTTACAAAAGTCAAATTGGAGTCCCTGTGCAGAGGCCCAGATGAAGCACTCCTTACCTGTAAACACATGCTCCAGATTTGGAAATCCTGCTACAATCTAACTAACCCAAGGTAGGATGCTGTAGAGAGCTGGGCTGCTCACTACCTTGCTAAGTAGCTTTTCAGGGCAATATTAGGTCAGCAGTCCTGCATTTACCTGTTTTGGTATTTCATATGAACAAACTAATCCCCAGGGAATCTGGAGACTGACATGCAAAGACACCAGTTGATGGTCATGTGGAACTACCCAGGGTTCCATGAAGTAAGGTATGCCAAAGCTGCTAAATTCTGCAGTGATAAAACCTGGTTCCACAGACTGGGTAACACATCCATTCTCAATGTACTGGTATGGTCTTGTTTTGTTTCCTGATCTGGGTTTTAGTCTTTTATATTGTCTAGTAGAGAGATTGCTGTAGCAGGAATTTAGTTCAAGGACTTTCACTAAATAATATGAAAGAGGACAAGACATTAATTAAAACCCTAGAAGCATCAGGGATCACATGGGTAGATAGGATGTGCTTGCATAGTCAGCATGGCTGCTTTTTTAAAGGGAGGTCTTGTTTATGAACCTATTTAGGTTCTTCAAGGGCATTAACAAGTACATAGATAAGTTCTTAGAGTGCTGTTTGGGTTTCCAAGATGCTTTTGTGAAGGTCCTGTGTCATATATATTTAGATAAGCTGTGAAACAAATGGGAAGGCTATTTAGCAGGAATCTGTGCTGGCACTATTCAACTTGTTTATCAAATACCTGGAGAAGGAGACAAGCAGAATTTCCTGCTATCTGGTTGTTTGAAGGGTTGACAGCTTCTGGAGAAGAGATGCTGCAGCAGAAAGGCTTTGTACCAGGTGACATCAGACACGTGTGTAGCAGTATGGTGGACATGCAGTTTTTGCTGTACTTTGATTCCAGTCATGTAAACACGTGCATCTCTTTAAGAAGATGGAGAGAGTTGACCTAATGGCAGAAGAGGGAAAACTGCTTCTCTCCTTAGGGAGCTAGTGAGCATTCAGAGCAGCAAAGTTTGGAGGATGTGGCAGGAGAAGGCTGGGAAGGCACCTGAGTCAGTCACAGCACATTGAGAGACCCTGACACTGGGTTGTGGAGCAGGGAGCATAACTCGGGTTAAAAAAGCAGGTGTGTCAGCAGCCAGAAAGGTTTGAGCTGAATCTTTTCGATTCAAAGTCACTGAATGAGGAGTAGGGGCCAGGGAGAAAATTTCTCTTCTAACTTAGTGGGTGGTGCTTTATTTTAGTTAGCTGGTTGTGTGTGTGGGCAGGCAGGGTTAAGAGTTTAGTATCAGAATGCTGTACTTTGCAGAATAGCTACAGTTTCTGTGCAAGCCTAATTTCAGACTGGCTTTGCATGTACTCCAACACAACTTTTCACCTTTCATCTCTGCTGTTATATCCTTTACACAGATCAGGGCTCTAATCATAGCTTGTCATTACTGCGTTGTTGTTCTTGTTCTTGTGCTAAGAACTACTGTGCCATGTTAAATACACGTTAAGTAATGCCTCCTTCAGACATCAGCAGTGACTGTGAAAACTCAACTCTTGGCTGTGTCAGCTTCAAACAGCAGTGGTTGATAACTCTCCTTGGCACCATTCTCCTTCAAGAACATCTAAGTGGAAAAATTAGTGAGGACTACTTTGCATCTGATTTTTTTTATACTGATTTTTTTAATCTTGACCTCTGAGTCTTTTCTTGAAGTTATGGCAGTGCATTAAGATCAAATTCAGAATGGAATGAACAGGACCTGTGGATAAGTGTCATGATGGAAGGAGACAAGTTTCCCAAATCACACATTCAGAGTTACATCAAGCAGTGAATAAGGATAGCAAGTTGTAGTCTTTCTTTGTCTGGTCTGTGTGAAATGTAAGGAGTAACTACATGTTGTATCATGGTAATGCAGATCCATCCAACTGTAATCCAGGGATAACAGTTATCACTGAGACCTGAAATGTGACTGGGAAGTTCTATTCACTCAGCTGCATTCCTCATGTACTGAAGAATGATGATGCAGGATTGTTGTGAAAACTTTAATTTTCCAACTTTTGTAGTTTTAACACACATCATTTTGTTGCAAAGCACCATTTGAAAATTATGTCTCCCACTGGAAATAATTGAAGCCTTTTTTAAAAAAGTTTTTTAAACCAGTAATAAAAGATCTTTTAACAATTTTAAACTTATTTATAATTTTGTTTTTCAAATATTTAAATATTTTTTATGCTTATTTGAAATATCTTTTTCTGTTCTGATTTAGACTGAAAACTAATTTAGTGTATCATTTTCCCAATGAGAAAATAATTTACTTTTTTATAAGCTGTGGTTTATATTAAATAGTTCTGCAATTAATCAGATTTTGAGGGAACTTGGGTTCAGTGTCCTCAATAATCTTTTAATAATAAAAATAAATCACAAATACCTAGATATACCTTAAAAAGGGCCAAATGCAATACTGTGCATTACCTTTGTTCAGTCAAGATAGAACTTTTGTCTTTAATTGACATACAAACTTTTTTCTCATGAGATGGTTAATACGAATTTTTAAATTATTTTGTGGTGCAAGGCTTGGAAGATATAAATGTTTGCCTTTAGCCTACTGCTTAAAATGCATTAGAAAATAGTTAAATTCTTTCCCACTTCATGGTTTGCATTTGAAAAAGGAACAAACCACAGTGCCAGTGCTGTGCTTAGAAGATAGTGACGGTGGGTCTGGCTCTACTTGTCAGCAGCATTTGGCATGTGGTTGCATGTGGATTGAGGAAGTAATTACCACGGAAAATTCACACCAAGTGATGTAACAGCTATAGCTGATAGTGCGTGTCCCAGAAAGTTCCCTTCTGTTTCCTGTGGATTTCTATAATGATGTCATTTTGTAAGGAAATAATGCAATAATGTTAGGGTACTGCAAAATTTTAATTCTACCATTTTAGTAACAGCTCTATAAAGAGGGGATGTTGTTTCACTGACTTTTGCAACTATTAAGAAATGTTGGGAGAATTCTTGCCCTTCTCTCAATTCAAATTCAGAAGGAAGCAGTTGTAAAATTAAGGCAAATGGAGAGATGTGCTGAATTCCAGTCTAGATTAAAGTTTCTCAGGTTTTACTTTAAACTAGGAATTTCGTACAGTTTTTTCTCTTCAGGGAGAATCAGACAAAATTTTGCATCTGCTAAGTTGGGCAAGCAGTTAAATTGCTTTAAAACTTAATTGCTTTTAAATTTGTGGACTGGTTTGGTTTTTTAGTGAGGTTTTAAAGAAAATATTTATTGATGATGATATAATGAATTGTACCAGACTTAACAATCCTAAAACTGAAATTACTGTATTAACCATAGAATGTTAGAGAAGGAATGCCCATATGTGCTCCCTTATACTTTGCTGACAATGTGTCTCAATTCTTGCCTCATCTTAAGGAGAAAAAGTACTTAGTTCTTCACTCCCTGTTCTTCTGCTGAATCTTTAATAGTAGTTCTAGGAGCAATTAGTTTTCCAGCAAGCGTATCAACAAGAAGCCTGAGGGGCAGATACTGAGTTACAGCTAAAGTAGAAATTAAGTGCATTTGTCCACGGTGCAATCAATAAAAATTCCTGCTCTTGCTTAGGCTCCTGAGATGTCAGAAATGTTCAAAATGTTTCTGCTATGCTGTTAGAATCAAGGTCAACATTAGGCAGCTAGTATGCATATGTGAATAGATAGAAAAAAACCAACAAAACACAAACCCAAAACAGCCCTTTATAACATCTTTACCTAAAATTAGATGTCCTGGCTTTAGTGGTTCTGTTCAATCTGGGGAAAGTGTGGATTTTCAAACTTACACCTGCCTTCTCAGCTTTCTGTGGTAGATGTTACCCCATATCATTTCTGTAGAGGTGTTAATTATGAATCAAATTAAAAGCCAGTATTCCCTTTGTGGTTGTATTAATTATGAAAACAGAATTGCTGAAGTAAATAAGGATTTAATTTTGCTCAGCTTTGTTCTGTTTTAATGCAACTGGCTTTAATGCACTGTGAGTGGTTAGTGGTGCTTGGTACTAAATTTGGTCATAGCAGTAACTTTTATAGCAAGAACCTTTGTGGGAGTAGGGCAGCATGCAACTTGTATATCAGTATATAATTTTTTATTTTAATAGCTTACAATTTCTGTACTTCATTACAGTGATTCTGGACGTGGGAGCAGCTTGTTAGACAGAGCTATTGCTGATAGACGACAGCTTAATACAATTACATTACCAGATTTCAGTGATCCTGAAACAGGTAAGAACTGCATATGAACAATAAAATAGGTTAAATGATCTGCCATAGCTAGATTTTGTGTTCGTAGTTTTTTTCCTGATTTTGCAAAATGAAGTTATATTTTCATTATTGTCATATAAGTGGAAATAGACATTGTGTGATATAATTTGTTTTTCTTTTTTATTTATAAAGTACTTGCTGACCATGTTGTCTGTAAATTAAAATATCTATGGTATGGATCTTGCTGAGCTTAGTAGCATTTCCTCATGCAAAGGCTAAAAATTAGCATGCTGAACTAGCCTACTTGCCAAAGTCCTATGCTTTCTGGTCCATTCTGTATTTGCAACTTTTTGTTTAAAAGGTAAATAAAAAAAACTTCAGAGAACTTCAAATCTCAAAAAAGACATTAATTAATTAAAATCTCAGTTATATGTTAAAATATAATTACATGGGTGGGTAGGCTTACTGTGGACATACTTTGACATTATAAGCAAAATTTATTTATTGTAAATTATACATACTGTGATATTTTTATATACCTATAAAAAATTGTGGTGCACAGGTGTGCTACATAAAAGCTAAGGTTGTTACATGTGGGTAAAAACTGACAATATATAATTTGCCTGAATTAATATATTCAGTTATCACAATGCAAACTAATACCCTGTAAAAGTTAATGCAATCAAAAGGCATGTGAGCCATGCATTCTGCAAAGATTGCAGAAGGAATTATCATGATGCTGCTAATTCCAAAAACTTTTTCCATATCTTACTTGTGTTCTAAATGTTGGGAGTTTTCTTGTTTCTTTTTAAAACCACAGAATGCTTTTCGTGGCACCTTTCAGGGGTGTATTTCTGCTCAATCATTCTTTGACAAACACCTTATGGGAAAATTTGCCAGCCTATGAATTTGAGTACACTTGACCCATAAATTAAGACACATTGAAATGTATAATAAATGTCTTTGCTTAATATCAGAATAGTGCAGTAGACAGAAATCCAGTTTAGCTATTTAACTTCTGAAAGTTAAAATTGGATTGAATGTTCACTCAATTTTGAATGTAAAGTAGTGTTCTGTGCTTGCTATAGTGCAAGCAGTTTTGATTGCAAAGATCAGGTCACTTTATTTCAGAGAACAGCAATATGATATGACAATTAATATGGAATCTTCTGTCTTCTTGTATTCGTATAATTAAAATGGATAGGATAACATTATATCATTCTGTGATGATCATTCTATATTCTAGTCTAGCTAATTGTTTCATTTTTAAGAACATAACTAGATTTTATAGGTTTCATATACATATACTTTAAAGACATAGCTATAGATAAAATAGCTAGACATAGCTATAGATAAAATTTTATGCCTTCAGAAAAGTGGATGTGGATGGTTTTTTGTGGATGTTGTGAAAAGCTTTTTGTGGTTAGTGGTGGTTTTTCATTTGTTTCTTTTCCAGCAGGGGCAGACAACTCTTGATTTATACCTTCAGGGTGTCCTGTTTTATATCTGCCACATTGAGAGCACAGTGAATTGGTGCACTTTAAAGGCTGCATATTCCTCAATGCTTTTAAGTAAAAATGAACCCTCATTCAAAACAGTGAGCTTTTTAAGAAGCTTGCCCCAGATTCAAATCCTGCAGCCAATATCCTGATCAAAATAGGATCTCTGTATACATTCTGATTTTTCTAGCAGGTCCAAACTGTATTTTTTTTCTGAATCTCAGCTGTGTTGTTAGAACTTAACTCTATTGTCAAGGAGAACAAGATGGAAAATTAAAAATATGGAATCCCTTTTTTTATTATCTATCTTATAAAAGGTAATTGTGGAGGATCAGTGGGTGGATGTCCCTTATGTTTGCTTTTTTTAAATTGGGAGTTGGAGTTGATTTTGTTTGTTGGTGGGGTTTTGCTAACTGTTAATTTTAGCAGAAAAAACCTTGTTGCAATACCAGTGCTCAATTTCTGGCAAGGACTAGAGCTTTGTTATCTACTGTTTCTATGTAATTATAAATACGAAAAATCTCTACATCCAGTATTTGTCCAGAATTCTTCATCAGAATATTATGTAAACATTCTTTAAAGCAGGAATGAAAAGATTATGGTACTATAAGAATGAAAGCAGTCAAGCTTGTCATAGTGTTTGAGAAGGCTTAAGCAGGCTGTCAATAAAATATTATTCACAATAGGTAGATGATAGAAACTATAGATGGTCAAGATTTTAGACGTTTATAGGGCTGAAAGAGCTCACCTACAAAATCTGTGGATCCACAGAGTTTAGAAATGCAGAAGGAATTTGGCAAATAAGTGAACAAATGTTAAAGTGCAAGAAAGTTCTGGTTTAAAGTCTTCTTAGGATGGAAATGTTTGCTCCCCTCCTCATTAAACTACCTTGTGTAATGCTACACTGTGATTACATTTATATGTGTGGATACATGTGAACATTTGGAAATTTTGCCCTTCATAGCTTTGCATGCCATCTGTGATGATGATGATTCCCTTTGCCAGTCTAGTCTGAGTTCAGTCATCTAAGTACCAAGAAATGAGAGCTAAAATCCAAATATGAAGTTCATGTAAAATCTTTCCAAAAAATCTAGCTTCAATGGGTATAAATTCTTGTTGTTAGATGTATCAATTGAGCAGAAGTTGACCTTTTAAAAAAAAGTATTAGAAACCTGTTTTATATGGAGTTCTTACCAATCCTATAATGATTAAGTGATTCAAGTTTAAATGTGTGTAGCCTTTGAAGTATCAAGAGTGTATTTTGGATTTTTTACAAGGCTAGACTGTTGATTCTTATGTCCTGATCAATAACTATGTCAAATTTACTTAAAGTTAGTCTCCGTTTCAGTTGGCTTGCCATGAGTGGCGTGCACCCATATTTGTATGTATCGATGAAGGAAATAAATGTAGAGGGGGAAAAAAAAGGCCTTTGGTAAATCAGTCAATCTCACAGGGAGACAGACACATTTCATATCCAATGACAGACAAAAAAATGCAAATCTTTACAGTCTCATTGGCTATTTGTTTAAGATAAATTGTCATCAATCTTTTTAAAAACTTACTGTTCAGTTTAGTTGCAGTCCACTGACTTTATCATAGGAAGAAACAATATAACCTGAGTTTTAGATTTTGGCCTTTATTTCCCCTTAAATATATTTTTTAAATTTATGCATTGGAACATAGGGGAAAAAATCTTTAATTTGCTTTTTAAACCGAATTTAGTATGAAAGGAGAGCACATATAAATAAAGGGGTATTTGTTTGTTGTTGTTGCTTTCAGAAGTGACTTTTTTTTTTGTGTAGGAGCCATTTTGATCTTACTGAATAGTGAAACAAATGCTTTGCATTTTTGGCATCCATGAGTCCGTTAACCCGGTTGGATCTTTTCTCTTTCCTGTCCCCCCCTCCACACTCCCTTATCATTCTCTTTGTTTCGCTTTTTAGCCTCTGATACTTCCTCATCTTCTCTCTCAAGAACAGAGTCTCCTCTCCAACTGTTTGTATCTTCTCATCTTCCTCATCCTCATCCTAAACCAGATACCTTTGTCTGGCCCCATGCAGCCTCTCCATACTGTGACCAAGTTCCTGAGCCCTGTTCACCTACTCGCTGTAAATTGGCTTTCTATTCCTGATGAGCGTGTTTGTGCTGTATTTTTCGGATAATCTTCATAGCTGATAAACCATGTTTAAATAGATTATGTTTCAGTAGTGTCAGTGAAATCTGGCCTTTCAGCTGCTTTTCATTAAATACTGCATGGGTTTTAAGAGTTTCATCAGAGAAGACTGTTTTATTGATCCCAAAAGATGTAAAGTTACAGACATATTTAATACTCTGTTCTCATGAGTTTTACAGAAAATTATAGGTGTTCAGTAAAAGAAATTATTGGTCAAGGCTGCTTTGTAGCATTTACTGATGTAAATTATTTCCAGTGCTGGCATCTTTTGCCTAACAAGACTGTCCCTGCCACAGAATCTCCTCTTATCTGGACAGTTTTTATTAACTTAATTTCAGAAAGCCTTTAACTAACTGCATCCAAAACATCCCTTGAAAATTCACATGAAGGAAACTATTGCCAAAATATCAGTGTGTATCATAATGCAGGTAGGCCATATTGGTATGATTTGGAGGAGGCATTAGAGCAGTAAAAATCAGCTTTCTGCTGTTTCAAGTCAAAAGCCGTTCTGTTGTTAATTGAAATGATGCCAATTTAAACCAGCTGTAAGATCAATCCCCATGCTGTTTGAATACAAATTGTACAGCAATGCTGCCAGAGTAGTTCAGGTGACAGGGTAAAATCAACATAGTTTTTTAGCCATCTCTTTTTAACTCCTTTTAATTTCTGTTAAATTGCCCTTCAGTCTTACATAGCACTGTTTTTGTCACTGATTTTACTGTAATCTGATCTTAAGAAATTAATTTTGATACCTAGTCTTTAGACTGATTTCATGTCAAATATATTAATTCCAACCAAAACATAGTAAATAAATCTTTGCGTATTAGCAAAATTTCACTCATTACAATAGCTGATGTAAGACCAGAGTCTTGAAAACACTAGCTCATATGTAAGCCTGTAACTGGAAATTAAGGAAAGTTCTGCCTTCAGATGCCAGGAAATCTGTGTCTTACAGAAGTTGAAGTCTAACTTTCTGATTGGCTGCTATTACAGGTTTGGGTGTCATTGAGTTGAACTTGGTCAGACCTATACTATAAACAGTACATTCCAGTTAACTTTAAATTACTTGTTCTTGTTCTTTGCAAAGCTGTAAGTTAGTAAGAACCTACTCAAGAATGAAGGCAAACTGAAAGAATGATGAAGCCAAAGCACAGATTCTATTATGTGAAGCCCAAGTTTTCCATTTCCAAGCTACTGTGTCCTCAGGGAATGGAGCTTGTACCATATGCATGAGAAGTAGCAGAACCATGAAAAAGAAAAAAAAAAAGCCAACACTGGAGTCCTTTGTATAGTGTCAATAATTAATGAAAGTTAAAGCTGTCTGAGTAAGGAGCCATTTCCCTAGATGCCTATAGTATTTTAGTATAATTTCAGGGGCTGAAAATCTCATATTCTGTATCTTGCTCAATTCAATTTTTTTTCTAGTGAAAGAAGCCTAGGGCATTTTGTATTATTGACTTGACTTCCAATTTCTGTTGAATGGGAACATGATTTTAGAGGTGTAGCATCTTATTTAATTTATCTTTTGAAAACCTGATTTACAGTTTGAAGATTATCAGAAATCCTTTGGCTTTCTTAGAATTTTTGGCTTATATATATATCTATATAACATTTTTTTTCTTCTTACTTTGGATTTTAATTTGTGGTTTGATCTATCTAAAGGCAATCCATCAGATGCTTACTTTCATGGGGTTTACTCCCTTTTTTCAGTTTGTAAGTAGTATTCACTGTGCAGTTCTATTAATTTCTCAAGGACTAAAATCACCTTTTCCTCTACCACAAAACGTACATGTTTATACATCAGTAGTTGAAGCCTGATAGTGTGTAAAGCAAGGCTGATGCTCTTTGCCCATTGAGTCACCCTAAGGGCTGTAATCTTATGAGACCTGAGTGCACTCAACTAACACTTGCATTTAATAATTAAAGAGGCAGTATTCATTTCTAGAGGACTGCAAATAAAGATATATTAGGCAGGTCTTGTGTAACATAATGGCCAACTGCCCGTGCATTATATTAGAGAAGATATTATGCCACTGCTTTTCCTAAAGAAATACATTGATCCAGAATACAATATTGCAACTACTGTTGTGACTCATAATAAACTATTACTTTCTTTTGTGGTGCAAGTTTTGCTTGTAAAATGAATGAAGAGTATACTTTGAAATAATGAAATTATGAAAACAAGCTAAATAAGAAAGAATGAAGAATATAGATCAATAAAAATAAATGCTGTTTTAACCAGGACATGAAATAATATTCTTTTCCTCTAAGCAGTTACCTTATAAAGCTGTGTTCATAGCATTCAATATTAAATTGTATTTTTTTTCATTGTTTAGCTTTCAATAGATTTTTATGGGGTAGTGCAGGACATCAATTTGGTGAAGGAGAGAAAAGTAAAAAGTTACATAAACCAATGTTTGGCAGCGACTAAGCACAGAAAATCTTTTTCAAAGAGCTGAGAGGATGCTTTGTGAATGATGCTGTCCCTACCTGACTGCTATCATCTCCATGCATAACTTTGCAGTAAAAGATAAGATAGCTTTGTAGTTTGTGATTGTGAAAGGTGTCTCAGACTCTTAATGAATTTTAAAGGAAAAAATTGAGAATTTTGGCTAAATCTGCCAATCTGTCTTATCAAATACATCACTTCAGTAGTCCTACAGAAGGTGCTGCCTCTTTGTATTAAGTAATCGCTTTTCTAAGAGTTCTCTGTGTGTCACACCACTAATATTCTTACTTCCAGCTCTTTGTGTGCATGTGAAGTTGAGTCATGGGGGTTTTCCTGTTTTCTCCTGCATGAACATTGCAGTTAAAGCATTTTTTTCTTTAAATGTTGAAATGTTTAAAATGGGATTAATGTAAAACTATTGAGTAATATTCTCTTTTATGGTATAAAAAGAAATCCTGCCATAGTGTTTTTGTGAGTTGATATGAACATGTTCTGTGAGGGATGAGCATCCATTCTATTACTCATTTCCAGGAGGAAAATTTGATGTACATAGCAAAGTGATTTTGTTTTTCTCCCAGCCTTCATGCCATCTAGGTCCTGATAGAGTCCATGTATTAGTTAATGTCCATTACACTGCATTGTGAAGAATTTATGTGGAAATGACAAAGGAAAGAACTGAAGAAGTCGTGAGACGCTCATTTACATAGGGTGTATGGTATTATAAATGGTATTTAATGGATGAGTTCATGTGGCCTCTCCTGTAACATTTAAGAAAAGCCTGAAGATAATAAACTGAATACTTTATTCACAAAAGTTTAACTGTAGGTGTGACTTGGAAAAGAAAGGTTTCTGTGAGCTGACTTCTTGGTTAAATTTTCTTTGTTCAAGGCTCTTGGTAGGTTTTCTATTTGAGATTGAAATATTGAATCTGCAACATAGGATGTTAGTATGATGAGTAGAAACTAGATTCTGGGCAAGTACCATT
Organism: Monarcha castaneiventris obscurior; assembly: GCA_026261815.1. Lineage (NCBI taxonomy): Eukaryota > Metazoa > Chordata > Aves > Passeriformes > Monarchidae > Monarcha > Monarcha castaneiventris. The sequence goes on from JAMPIT010000894.1 coordinate 16,791,555, forward strand.
ATAGGAAACCTGAGTGGGAGGTTATACCTTTTTGGTTTAGGAACATTTTGTCCTGGTTAAGACCTTCTGTCACACTTTGCAATGTGCAATGTGATTGTGATTCCAGATGTTAATCAATTTAAGTAGTGAATTCTACGTCTTGCAGAGATAGTCCCTGTTTCACATTTGGCCTTTTTAGTATAAACAAGCTTCAGAACAAAGCTAAACAAATGGAAGTGAGTAGCAAGGATCTATTTTGGTGATATATTAATTTTCCAGGCTTCATGATTTCTGTTTCAAGATAAATACTCTTTGCTGCTTGTGGTATTTGGATGGATTTTTTTCTTGATTCATGTGTGTCATGCTATAACAGCAAATATAAAAGTTGTCTGGGAAGAGCAAGAGTATTTTTGTGCGTGAAAGATACAGTAAAATGTTAAATGAGAAATTGCTGCAGCTCTGTCTGAGCATTTGAAGGAAGCTACAACAGAGTGAATTGTAATACTGAAAGTGAGGATATGCTTGTTTTTGGCTGTGGGTACTGACCTTGGACCAAAGAAGGCAAAGTGCAGATAAGACTGAGATGAGAGAGAAGAGCTGATGATAGAACCAACAGGGAACCTCCAAATAAACTGGCTACATAGGATCTGTAAAGCCTCAAGCAGACTCTAAGATCTACTCATTACCTTTGGTTTCTCACAAGCTACTTTGTATCTACCAGCTGTAGTTGGAATGACTGTATGTTTTAGAATTGTCATGTGAATATAGAGATCTGAACCTGTTAGGACATCCTGGGTTAGGACAAGGGTTCAGATAAGTTAGTTCTAATATGAAAATGCTTGAGTAAAATTTGAAGGAAATCAGGAAAAAACTTTTTAGTACACACAATCTTTAAATTATTTTTAATTGTCTGCAAAATGAAAGTTTACAAAATGTGTTTTAACAGAAGGAGCCAGAAATGAGTCAGATGACAGCTAATTGTGACAATACTAAAGAAGCATTTAGGGGTTCATGGTTTAGAGTATTAGCATGAGTGCAATGTCCCTGAAAGATGCCTGATTGGCCATTGCTTTGTATATGTGTGTGTTTTCTTCAGAGAACTAATTGCTGCAATATGTTAAGGGATACCTTTTTCCTAAAAAGAAATAGAAACAACTTGAATAATAGCATTTCAAAGAGAAATTTTAGAAGTACTTAATTTTTTTTTTTTCTTTGTTTTTTGCCACTTTGTATAAAGTCCAGGGTCGGAAGCACTCAGATTCACTCTGTTTAATTTTAATACAGATGGCACAGAAACTCATAAGAATCTTACCACAGTATAGTTCTTTCTTATAAATAAATTGATGTAAGAAAAGTTTTAATAATATATTTTCATATGTGCTTTATTGTTTAGTACTGGAGGCTTAAAATCTAACAGCACGCTTTCTGTATGACTCTGGCTAGCAGCCAGAGTCCTTGCTTTAAAGAATAGAAAACACAGGCCCTTTTTAATACTAAATTGTATACTTGCTTTTCCAAAGGAAGAGATTAGGTGATCTCCTTTATGGCAGTGAATTGCACCTTTTCTTTACAAACTGTTCTGGAGAGACAAGAACCCAGTTTCACTATTAGTCCCTGGAAGGCTAACAAGTGCCAGGCTGCAGTGATGTGCATTTACAGGAATGGCTGTCAGACAATAAAAGGGTTACTCGTAACTATTGCTTACTTTTGGTACCCTTGCTAGTATTTTTCTTATAATACCCTCCATGTGCTTCTTGCTTAGACTTCCCTTTTAAATATCTTCAGAATTTAAGGTTTAAAATAAGATACACAGAAACTTTAGTGAATGTTCAGCTGTGCAGGCTAGACTTTGAGTTGTTTCATCAGCCAGTAAAAAGGAAAGCAAACTCTACTGCCAGACACTGTTTCAGATCTTCAGGGCAATTCCTTGTTCATAATGACATGAATTGCTAATTATGTCCTGTGCTGCTTTTCCTTTGTTTCTGTCAATTAAGGGAACTATGATGCACACTTTCAGACAAACTTTCTCTTCCTACTCATCTGTGTATTAGGAATTTCCAGTGCTTTCTGGTTTGCTGATTTATCTTGTCACACTTAAAAGTGTTTATTTTATGTGAGGGATCTCTTCTCATTAAAACTTTTAGAAAACCTGTGATATTGAGAGTGAAGGTTTTGTCTATTTCTTAACTTGTAATGATGAGGACAAGCTTTTGTGGTGCAGTTCAACTTGTGGAGGATTCAATACTTTCTTTTGGAGTATCTGCCATTGTTGATCATTATGGATATGGTGATGGAATTAGACAATTTCTCATTTGATCCAGTGTGGAATATTTTACTGTCTTTATTTTTTATTCAGGCCTAATCAGTCTGAGATTTTGTTATTTGTAATTATAAAACAACTAGATATATGCTGAGGCTTAGATGACAAGAAGGAGTGTAGTTTAAAATATTCATGGTCTTGATTTAAAAAAAAAAGTCATGACTAAATATGCCGGCAGTAATTGACTTTCCAAAGTACAGTTGCCATTATATATTCTCTAGTCATAGAAGCTTTTTTAATTCCAGTACTTTGAAAAGGGTATTATTTGCCAATGAGATTCCAATCTGACTTGGAAATCATCCATTTTATGAGAATTATCCTTAGTATGCTCTGGGAATGTTTTTTATGCAAGGGACTTTTTTGCCACAAGGCACTTTAACTCAGCCTTCTTGATTAGGCACGTTTTACATTCAGTGCAGTTTAATGGTGTATTCGTGATAGTGTATGATCATATGTGTGTATTTTAGTTCTCTTTTTTTGTTCTGTTATTAGCTGTAAAATAATCTTCTAATTGCACTCTGTCGAAAGACATAGCTAATACTAACACTGAAGCAAATGCAGCAACCTGAAGACTACAGTGTATGATCCCATCACAAACCTTTTTTGGGTTATACATTGCCACAAAAGTGGTGTCAAGTTTAGTAGAGAGTATTTATAGCAGCAACCCAAAAAAGTGTCAGGCTCAGTTACCAAAGTTTAGTGTGTTTTTTATATAGGCTTTCAGACCAGTATGAAAGCTTTCATAAGAAAATTAGCCTGACATTTAAAAAAAGCCCTCCAAAAAGGTAAATGTAAATTAAATCTTGAGTTTGGGGTAAAGCCTGTTATGAAAAGGGTTGCAATTAAATGTTTTATGCAATGTGTATGGCCTTCATTCTTTCTGTGGTGGTAAATTCTTTTTATTACTTCCACAGGTTCTGTCCATGCTACATCAATAGCAGCTTCCAGAGTGGAGCAAGCATTGTCTGAGGTTGCTTCTTCTCTGCAAAGCAGTGCCCCTAAACAAGGTCCCTTGCATCCTTGGATGACTCTGGCTCAAATATGGCTTCATGCAGGTATTGTGATAGTAAAATTTATTTTTCTATACCTTCTTTCTTGCTAGCCTAAGGACTTGCCAAAATCCATTTGTTTCATTCAGAATCTGTTACCACTTATCAGATCATATTTTTTCCATGTGTGTGGCACTGAAACAAGCCAAGAGATAAAAAGCACACTAGAGTTGCTCTGTGTGTAAGATCGTTTGTGAAAGATAAGGCAGTAGTTTTAGAATGTAGCTGTTACCAGTGGAGTCACATCTTCTGTAGAACAAATCCCTGATCCCTGAAAAATTTAGTTTCTGAAGTACCTAGAGTATCTTAGTACTTGGAAATCTAGGTGTCCTTGCAGAATCACAGAATATTCTGATTTGGAAGGCACCCACAAGGATCAAGTCCAACTCTTAAGTGAATGATCCATAAGGGGATGGAACCTGTGACCTTGGCATTACTAGCACCATTCTCCAACGAAGTGAGCTAATCTGAGGTCAGTGATTCCATTGAATGGAAAAAGATGTTTGTAAGATTCTTGAATAGGGTTCCTGTAACTACAAAAGTTTATAATAGAAAATAAATAACTCTGCATATGCAGGGAAAGGAACAGTAGTAGTACTATTGAGCAACCTGTCCCTTGCAGCTGTGATAATGAGCTTGAATTCAGTTCTTTTCCTTCTGGTTTCATTAATGTAAAAGACTCAGGATTGTTTGTCTAAATGTGGAGTCATCTTGAGTGGATTTAGTATTGTTATGATGCTTCAAGCCTCAAGCTAAATGCAATATCACAAGCGGCTGCTACATAAAATTTTAACCAGAAAATGGTGATCCAGTGTATTTTTATACAGTTAAAAATGCATAACATGCAATTGTTTTTATTGATAGCTGGATCAGAAAGATGTAATTCAGAAATCAGCCAGCAATTGTTACGTTTTGTTCTGCTTTCAGAGCATTTTTCAGTGACATAAGTTTATTTTTCTTTCATGTTTATATTCAACAAAACAGTGCTTTATTTCATAGCTTTTTAATTTGCCTATTTACATTTACAGTTTTATGGTGTGAAAGTCCTTACAGGGCAATGGCTCCCAGTTATTAATGGTTTAGAGGAAAAGCCCAGAAGATTGGAAAGAAAGAGCAATTACAGTGATTAATAATAGTGATCTCATTTGGGCTACTCAAAAGCAACACAGATTAGAACAGGGCAAGGTCCAACGAGGTGTAGTGTAGTCACCTGCTCTGCATTGTGGCATCATTGATTTTAAATATTTATAAACTGTCGCAGATGACCATCTGCAGTAACCCTTAGCATCTATAATGCTGATAATTTCTCAGCCTTCTGTGGCAGCTTGTTCCACTACTTCCTTGCTGTTTGGTTGGGTTTTTTTAAAAAATTTTTGTGGGTCATGTGCTGTTGCTGATTATTCAATTCCTGCAAATGACTGCTACTGTTTTGCCTACAAAGGAGGAGTCTGGACACTCTTTGCTGATTCCTTTTTAGTTCACAACTTAGTCATATTTGCATGCACATTGGTGGTCTGCTGCTAAAATCTGCTACACGGGCCACCTTCCACTCTTAAAAATATCTTTAAAATATTCTGACACGGGCAGAACTCAGGGGCTTGCCACTGCAGGGAGAAAATGCATGCAGCCAAAGCTCAGCTGGAGTTGAAGCTGCCAGAAATATGGGGGACAATAAAAAGAGCTTTTTTATGTATTAATGGCAGTGAGCAGCATAAAAATAACATCAGCCCGTTACAGGATGAGGATGGTCACCTCACAAACAGGGATGTGGACAAGGCAGAGGTGTTTAATGCATTCTTTGCTTCTGTCTTCAACACGGATGATGGACCAAGGGGGTCTCAGGGCCCTGAGCTGGAGGACCATGACTGAGAGAATTATCAACTCCCAGTCGACCCTGAAATTGTGCAGGATCTACTGCTCCAGCTGGATCCTTACAAATCTATGGGGCCTAATGGGATTCACCCAAGAATCCTCAAAGAGGTGGCTGATGTCATCACAACACCACTTTTGATGATTTTTGAGTGGTCTTGGGAATCTGGAGTGGTCCCACCTACTGGAAGCTGGTGAGCATTGTCCTGATTTTCAAGAAGGGCAAGAAGGAGGACCCTGAAAACTACAGGCCTGTCAGTCTCTCTCCAGTGCCTGGTAAAGTTATGGAGAAGATTACTCAGGGAGGTATTGAAAAACACCTGAAAGACAATGCAGTCCTGGTCACAGCCAGCATGGCTCCATGAAGGGAAAATTCTGCTTATCAAACCTGATTTCCTTTTACGACAAGGTCACCCACCCAGCTGATCAAGGGAACCACTAGATAGAATTGTTTTGGATTTCATAAAGCTTTTGAGACCGTCTTTCACAGTATCCTCCTGGACAAAATGTCCAGCCCCCACCTGGATAAACACATCATGTGATGGGTGAGCAGCTGGCTCATGGGTCAGGCACAGAGGGTTACAGTGAATGGGGTGACATCAGACTAGGGACCTGTCACTAGTGGAGTTCTACAGGGCTCCATGCTTGGCCCTGTGCTCTTCAACGTTCAAGGCCCTGCAGAGAGACCTTGACAAATTAGAGGACTGGGCTATCACCAACCATAAGAAATTCAACAGGGGAAAATGCTGGATTCTGCACCTGGGATGGGGCAACCTTGGATGTATGGACAGACTGGAGAATGAGAGGCTGGAAAGCAGTGCTGTGGAACCTGGGGGTCCTCTCAAGTTGAACAGGAGTCAGCAGTGCCCTGGCAGCCAGGAGGGCCAAGTGTGTCCTGGGGCCATCCGGCACAGCATCCTCAGCTGGGCAGGGGAGGGCATTGTCCCGCTCTGCTCTGCACTGGGGCGACCTCACCTTGAATAATGTGTGCAGTTTTGGGTGCCACAATATGAAAAAAATTTAAGCTATTAGATAGCATGTAGAGGAGGGCAGTGAAGATGGTGAAGTGCTTTGAGGGGAAGCCGTATGAGGAGCAGCTGAGGTCATTTGGTCTGTTCAGCCTGGAAAAGAGAAGACTGAGGGGAGACCCACTGCAGTCTAAAATTTGCTCTGAGGGGAAGAGGGGTAAAAAGTGTGACTGGATCTGCAATTTCATGTTAGTTCTTCATGTGGATGAGACTTTTTCCATCAAATAACATTCCAGTATTTTCTAAAAATATACTGCATTAATCAATACATCTACATAGACATATTATTTATGTTTGGTAGAATGTGTTCTGTGAAATCACCAAGGCAACTGAGGAGCAAAATAATGCTCCTCAGGTAGAAAAAGGGCTGTTCTCTCACCAATATGATCAGGTCTTACAGGAAGAAAATAATTTACCCCTGCAACCATATAAAAATAGCTTAAAAAAATAAAAATGGAGGAGGACCTTTAAACTACTAAACCTTTAAACTGAAAGTCCATGTTTTGTTAGTCATTGTTATAAATTGATGTTTATGAAAATAATTATGAATATTCATAGCAGGTATCATCTGTTAGTCATAATGTATACACTCTACTATACTGAATTTGACTAGTTAGAGATACTGTTAAAGCTGTTGGGTGCAATTTTTTCATAAGCAATCTTCTTTAAAGGCACTTAAATATCAGTCTGATTCAGAGTTTCAGGCATAATCTGAAATTCACTGCTGTAGAGTGAGTTCCTGATCTGAGAGCCTTTAAACCAAGATGGGTGGTATTGTACAGTGAGAAGCTTGTCTAGAGCAGCGACTTTGTCACTTTGCTGTTTTGATGCAGCAGCTTGATTTAAACTTTAATCTACAAAACTCTTGTACAGTGTGACACAAGAGAGTGCAGTCATACAATTACTTTGAGGCTCTATTTTTATTTGGTCTGTACCAATGTAAAGGAAAAGATTACCCAACCCAGAATTTTAATAGCTTTTTCTTGCATTTAGTATCTCTTTATTCCTCTCTTCTCCCACTCTTTCAGCAAGAGATTAGGATGAACCAGCAAGGTAGTGAAATAGCAATGTTGAAGAGTGTTAGAGTGTCATAAGAGCTACTGAAGGCAAATACTTCTATTGTTAGTTGTTAATTACTCACTGAATGAAACTTCTTTCCCCTATAGTCAATCTGATTTACATAAGTGTGTGTCAGGCTACTCAACTGATTTAAAGAGTACTGGAATACTCACACGCTCATGTCTTAAAAATAAAACTAAAATGAAAAAATCCAAGACTTAGGATAAAACCAGCAAACTATAACGAGTATTCTGGGGTTTAAAACAGCCATTTAGAAGTTGTAACTCCTCATACACTTAGAAAACCAACTTTCCTGAAAGAATAATTAACTTAAAAAAATTTAGGTAATAATTTCTCTTTTAAGATGCTAAATTTTTTTAGGAAGATAGTCTTTATTTAAAGTGAAATTATTTGCAAGTACAGAACATGTGACAACATCTAGTCATGGTATGATGAAGCAAGAATCATTAATTGGTCCTGACATTCCTTCCACAGCTGAAGTCTACATAGGAATCGGGAAGCCTGCTGAGGCCACAGCATGTACCCAGGAAGCAGCTAATCTCTTTCCGATGTCACATTATGTTCTCTACATGAGAGGTCAGGTGGCTGAACTTCGTGGAAATATTGATGAAGCCAAACGCTGGTATGAAGAGGCCTTATCTATTAGTCCTACCCATGTGAAAAGCATGCAGAGGCTGGTAAGTCTTGAGCCTGTGTTCATAAGCAGCGTCATCTCAACTGGTGATACTATATTATGAAGTCTTGACTTGGTGTAGGTAACCCATAGCTTGCGAGTCGGGGATCTATGTTCTTATTACAAAATGCTTTGGAAACAGTCTTTGGAAACAGACCGTTTCCTGGTCTTCTGTGTGTTGGGACATAAAAAGGATTTGCAGGCCATAAAACTATTTCAATCCTAATAGAGACTATAGAAGAAATAACTTGCATCTGCCTAATATTCCGTGCTGTTGGGAAATGAAGGTGGCTTATGGTAAGAGAAGAGTTGGATACTGTAGTTGGATACTGTACAGGAAAGACCAGTCACTTTGGTGTTCTAAAGTAAAAGTTGAATTCATAAAATCATAGAATATTCTAAATAGGAAGGGACCTACAAGGATCATCAAGTTCAACTCCTGGCCCTGCACAGGACACCCCAAGAGTCACACCATGTCCTGAGAGCATTGTCCAAACACTTCCGGAGCTCTGTCAGGCTGCTGCTGTGACCACTTCCCTGGGGAGCCTGTTCCAGGGCCCAACCACTCTGGGTTTTTCTAATATCCAACCTAAACCTCCCCTGACATAACTTCAGGCCATTCCTCAGTCCTGTCACTGGTCACCAGAGAGAAGAGATCAGTGTCTGCTCCTCCTCTTCCTCTTACAGGAAGTTGTAGAGTGCAATGGGGTGTCTCCTCAGTACCCCCTTCTCCAGGCTGAACAGACCAAGTGACCTCAGCCGCTCCTCATACGGCTTCCCCGCAAAGCCTTTCATCATCCTCATGGCCCTCCTTTGGATGCCTTCCAGTCCCTTTGTGTCTTTCTTACATTGTGGCACCCAAAACTGCACACAGGACTCGAGGCCACATCAGTGCAGAGTAGAGTTGTTTTCTGCATTCTGCATGTTTATTGATTACCTTTGTGCTATGTGATTTCTTGAGTTTTTGAAAGGTAGAGAATCAGTCTTGCCCTCAAATGAATGTGTAGCTTGAAGTACAAAGGTACCTTTCCCAGTATAGACATATGCTTATTTATATATTTCATAGATACATACATGTATATATTGTGTGCTTACTATGTTAGGAAAATTACTTTCTTTTAATCCTGTTTTCTTCCAGATAGAGCAGAATAGAACAGCTGAAATCAGCTTCTTACCCAATCTTTTTATTCAGAAGTAGAAGCTGGTTTCTGCCTAGGTACTTATGAATTATTCAGAGAAATTTCTTGTGCATCCCTGAGGGAAACATATGAGACAAAAGATCAGATAGGAAGGCGGCATAGGGAAATTTTTTTGTTTCACCTTTTCAGCATTTCAGGATATTTGAGCCTGCTGACAAATGCCAAAAGGTTCCTTTTTCTGAAGAAGCAGGCAGTCAATGTAAAGCAGTGCTACTCAGTGAGAGTGAAAGCTCGTGTTTTGCTGGGTATCTTTTTGCCCCTCCTCTGAATCCACCTTTGAATAAACAGTCTGTAAACACACAGTGCTCTTCAGAATGACTGAGAAATTAATTGTCTAAGATGCACGTGAGATGAAAATTACTGGGCTTCCAATCCAGGTTTTCTTTTTATGAGATTTTCTGTTTGAGTCCTAGCTTGAAGGTAACTGTTCATTTTATTGGATTGGACAGTCCTTTTTAAGGATTTTTATAATTCAAAATTCTGTTTCTAAGAGCTTTTTCTACTGTTCTAGACTTTTCTGCACTAGGATGTTGTTTTGAGTGGATTCTGAGAGATTTATGCTGCTTAAATACAAATATTCAAGACGTATGCTGTAAAAATACTTGTCTATGTCATTTCTTGTAGGAGAAAGTACAAGATTCTGTATACTTCTTGACCTTTTGACTATTGCAAAAAGTATTTTAATGAGGAAGCTTGCAGTGTTTACTCTTGCCCGTGTGTATAGATGAATATCTGTACATCCCAACACTTTGTTTGTGTATATTTACCTAGTTATTATAAAGGGAGATGATCTCAGTGGCAGGGGAGCTATAGCAACAGCAATGTGGAGGTATCAGCCTCTATGACAACAGCTCAAACATTAACTTCTAATATTTGTATTCACAATTCTAAGCTGACAATTGGTTTATGAATGAAAGTTCTGTGTAAAAAACCCTTATTTTCTGTGATTAATTTGATACTTTAAAATTATTTGATATGGCTTTCTAGCAATGCTTAGAAAGTATTATAAAGTGTAACTGTTTTCACATAAAAGTTACCTTAGAGCTTGTATTTATTTAATGAGTTTTGGTGAATTTCTTTTTGAGGGTCAAATACTGTGTGTAGATCATAATAACTTTATGTGTAAAATGAAACAAAAAGCAAGTAAGATTTAAGGATGGCATGAGTTCTAGCATGTAGCATATGTATCCAGGCCTGCTTCTCCAAGTGAAATTACTTGAAATAGTTGAACTTGAAATCGGTTTGGAAGGACTTTTCTTTGTTTTTATTAAAATTTTAGAATGAGTGACATCTGACAATCAGTAAAATTTCCTGATCCTAATGATTTGGAAATCTGAGTCTTTGATTTGAGAGAGTCTTTGTAGTTGTCCAGAGGGGCAAAAAAAAAGCTAAATAAAATGTTTGTTTCAATTTGTATGAACAACAATAGCATATTGGGCATAGGAGTTTTCTCCTTTTATAATCCATCCTTTTAATGATGTTAGATCACACTGTAAGGAGGAGGAAAAGCTAAACTTTGAAAAATTTACTTTTTTTTGTGTAACATTTCACACAATATTTTGGCCCTAAGTCTCTCTAAGTACCTATTCCTGAATATGATCTACTGTTTCTACACAGAAACAGCCTTGTTAATTTAAATTATTGAAGAAATGTGTGAATAAAGACCAGACAAGTTAGTTTTGTGGCTTCAGAAGTGTCCTTTTTCCTGTGAGTTACAGCATGTGCTGCGCTTTGGAGTTTCTGCAAAAAGACTGTTGCATTTGTCTCTTGTGCAGACTCCACATTCTGGTAGCGTGACCATGAAGACTCTGCAGAAGTCTAATGTATTATCTGAATGAAGTTACTTTTTATTGGCTGGCATCATCATTTTCGCAAAATCACAATTTTTTTTAAAGAAACAATTTCTTACTAATTTTGCTTCTGTCTTGAAGGTCTTCACTGATTTACTCCTTTTTCAAGAGGTTTACTAAAATGAAAAAGGGGAGGTCTTGATGATGGTGTGAAAATTGGAGCATTTAAGAGTGAGGAAAGAGATCTGTTTGCCAACAAAATGATAATCATAAATGGGAAGGTTTGGGTGGAAGGTTTTTACCTTACTAATGAAGTGTCTAAGACAACATAATAGCAAATGCTGGGGACTTGATCCATGAGTAAATGACAAATAGTTTATCTGTATTCTGCTTAACTAAACTTGGGAAATGGAACTGCTTGGATCATACTGTTGCATTACCTAAGATGGAAGCTATTCCAACAGAGAGTTATCTGCAGGGGCAGCGTGTTCGTGTTCATGCTCACTGCTTTTTCTGCCCCTTCTAAGATGTTGGGGGGCTTATTAATTAAATCAGCCAAGCAACAAAACTAGTTTTGTTCAAAGAGAAATGCTGTTAAAATTCTCTGCAGCTCCTTGTGGAACTAAATTATTCCCCATACTGTTAATGTTTTAATCCATCCATTCATTCCCTTCATTTTGTTGAGCAATGCTCATTTTAAGCTCTGCCTTGTTCTCAGGTGCTATTTTTTATTGTTTGTCACTAACTGAAATTTTCTCCAAGCCAGAGGTTATACCAGCTTGCTATTTGGCTAGCTCTGACTGTTCACAAGATGTCAAGAGGGAAGCAATAACATGTCAGTATTAATTAGGTGTACTTTGCAGAATGCAGCAGCAATGCTTTTGAACAAAAGCAGTGTCCTTTCTTCTTTTTAACGTTTGTATAGTGCACTCAGAAAAAACTATGTGAACTTGTGTTCTAAAGGTTTCAAATGCTTTGGGTTCTTTTCTGAATTTCAAATAATTTTTTCTCACACCTAATGAAATCTAAATTTTTCTTTAATTACTTAATTTTAAAATGATGATTAACACTTCAATGTCATATACCTGTGGTTATCACCTGCCTGATTTTGGCCAGAATGGATTTATTTGAACAACTTTCTCCTTTCTCCCTACCCTTTATCACCACCTCCAGATTTCTGCATTACTGCTGCCTTCCTGCTTTTGTCATCGTTTTCCTCCCCTGTGAAAAAAAGAATAAACATTCTTTTATCTCCTGCAGTCAGAGTGCTGTTGTGGAAAGTAGCCCTTACTGCTGACGTCTGAAAAGTCCTGAAACAGGCCATCATTCAGTAATGCCTGAAATGGCAATGAATATTTCAATCTATTGTCCAGGAAACAAATCTGTGTATTCTCTCTCAGGCTGAAAATTTCCTACGTAAATGTAGCTTTGAAATGAAATAGGTATCCAGCATTCGTATGTTGGTACAATCCCAGAAGACTGTAGTATTTTCTGAATATCAAGTAATTCATCATAGCACTTGCCAGTTAATGCTATTAGTAGCTTAGGTTCTAAGAGCAGAAAACTAAAACAGAAAAGGAAAAATTACTTGAACAATTTACTCATGTAGAAATTAGTTTTCAAAAAGCAGTATCTTAGAAAGTTACATTCCCTACTTCACACTGTTAGATACCTGTTAGTTTCCTATAATTATGCAGAGCTAAACCAGATCTAGTAAGGCTTAGATTAACATTGTGTGAGAGATAACTTTTTATCTCTCAGTTATAAATATACTCTTGTTTATTTCTTACTATACTGACTCTTACTTTTTTTTCAACCCAAAGAGACACTGCCAGAAAGAAGTCTGGCAGTATGTATGGGTAGTGTGTGCTTATGAGCTGTCATGGATGTTGAGTTGACTGAAAGAAAGGAAAAACAGAGAAGACTTTAGAAACATGAATTCAGACCCTGTTTGAAGGGATCATGGGAGTTAAGAAAGAGAAAGTCTAAACACACTCACCCAACTAACTTTTTTCTTTCTGTGAGTCAATGTTCTCATCTGGAGAACACTGAGTAACTCATTTCATTTTCATCCTCAGGCCCCTGCACAGTAAAATTGTTGGTTTAGGCCTCATAGGTTTGTCCTAAGCACATTATGCTGGTTCTCATGGGTAGTTTGGGTTGTAACTGAATACCACAGAGCTAAATGCTGATGCCAAATTTCAGTGCTCATTTGAATCACTCTAAGTGCATCCTTATGCACATGGTGGTTGAAGAAGAATGGAGAAATAAAGGTCTTTGGTTTTGTTAGATGTTAGTAAAATGTTGTGGGTTTGCCCTTCAGAAACTTCAAGATTGTTTCACAAGAAGCAGAGAAAGCAAAATATATGTTTGGCCAAAACCTCACTGCTCCTTACAGAAGCATTTCACTGTGATTTGACCACATCTAAACGTCTACATGTTTCAAGTGATTGCATTCTGTACTGTGAAAAAACAATTTTGCTTGCATTTTAACCTGGAAACCATTGGGTTCAAGTGATTCAAGGACCATTTCAATACATTTTAAATGCTTCGTCTGCCATGAGGCACTCCCAGGCTATATTCTTTTCTGTCATGAAAATATTATTTCCCCTTTTAGCCTTACAAGAGAAAACCATCAGTGCTTGGTGCAGTAAAAAAGTGCATAAAATCAACTTGCATGATCATTAGCTTTTGAAATATAATAAAGTGGAAATCAAAGTGAAAAATTAGGGAAGTTTTTTTCCTGTTTGTTTCAAAGTTATCTTCTTTTATTTTTAATGTTGTTGAGATCAAGTACAGCAGTTAACCACTTCATATTGACTTGGAGAAAGATTAGTAGAATTTCTTATTTCCTAAATGCTTTATCTGAATTTTACAATACTCTTTTAAAGCAGATCTATATTTGTTCAGTATTTGACAACAATAACTGCTACAAATTTGAGTTTAAACTAGAACCTAGTTGCTCTTTTGGAAACAAAGTGACTGTAGGAATTTGCAGCACTAATTTTGTTTATAGCTTGAAGTGAGCTCCCATTTACTCAGGCAAGACTGTGTTGATTCCCTGAGAACTGTTCTTCTGTAAGTGGAATGATGGGGCTGATGGTATAATACTGCTTCATAACAGACTTTCTTTTCACATTACTCTGTATTCACTCCAAATGGCTTAAAGCAGCTGTGACAGGAGCAGATCTTTCAACAAGGAAATCCCTCCATTCTTGGATGCTTTTCACCCTGTAAGAGCGAGCTCTCTAAGGTCTCTTCAACTCATTGGCGCTGTCCTCAGCTGTCAGCCATTACAAAAGGAATTCTGCAGCTTGCTTAAATGATTGTTTGGTTTAGACAATCTGAGTACCTGAAGATGAAAAGGTAATCTGATTTTGTGCAGTATGCACAGTGGCTGTATTGAATGGAACTGGGCTTATATGGAGAAACTAAGCTGTTGATGTGTACTATTTACTGAGAATCTAGTAGCAATGGTTAAGGCAGCTTTCTGTATACAGAGAGAAACTGTTTCAAATAGAAATCCTTGGAAAGTTAATTTAAAAGTAGACAAAAAAAAAAAATCAAACCCAAACGCTTAAAGGTTCAGAAAGCTGGGGTGGTTTCTTTTTAAACTTTGGGGTGTGTTTGTTTGGGGTTTTTTGTTTTGTTTGATTGTTGGGGTTTTTTAACATAAGGATTTTTGCCTGTAATCTGAGCTTTAAATTTCTGTTTTCATGTTATCTGTGTGATAGATTTTTCCACCGTTTATCTATTCAGGCACAGCTTGCCAGAAGCCATTTTATCACTTCTATTTGTTCCCATTTTAAAAAATGGAAAATTAATTAGTGGCAGATGCTGGCAGAAGGAAGGGATGCTTTGGCTAGAGTTACTGCTCTTTATTTGGCAGGTCACGAATCATTTGCCTGTTTTTATTGTATTGTGTGGAACTGATAAAATTCCACCCATCAGATAATTCATGACAATTCGCTGTTGAAGCAGGTCAGTCTGCAACGTGCAGTAGTACTCCAAAGTTCCTTCTCTTTGCTTGGAAGACTTTAAGAATCTTTGTTTGCAGCTTTTGAAATACAAGTAGTGTTCATCTCAAGCTTTGATTTACATTTTATAGGATAAAGTCTTTGAATTGGATTCTGTTATCAAAATGTAGCTATTACTAATTCACTTCATATACAGGATATGGATCATGGATCCATTCATATGGACAAAATATTATCATTTGGAAAGTAGCAACCAAGTATAGTTTCAATTTCAACGAAAAAAATCCAAGGATCACAATGGCCCGGTCTGGAACAGGGCTTATGATGCTGGAATATTGTAACAAAGCATCTGAGGAGGGATTCCCTGCCCTGCACTGTTTCAAGTAATGGACAGGAATGGGAGCATGATGAGATAGCATTTGTGTAATGGTAACAGTATTTCAGATGCACATGTAAGATACATCTGCTTGCCAAAGAGTTTGTGGGGGTCTCACACCCTTGGAGATACTCAAAATCTGACAGCCCTTGACAACCCACTGTAGGTAACTCTACTTGAAGGTTGGCTGTAGAGAATCTCAAGTTCCCTTCCTAATTCTGTCATCCTGTGATTCTAGGAAGGCAAGCAAGACAAGCTTTGTAGATAGAGGTAATGATTTGTGTTAGAAAACATGATGGGAACACTTGTCTGTGAACAAAGTCTTGTTACATTTTCCTGTTATGTGAGACTTACTTTATTTTTACCAGTGACAAAAATCTATAAGGCACAGATTTTGTTCTTTCTTCTCTTGTTTCCATGGAACATTACCCATAACAATCTTGGAAGGAAGGTGCAAGAGATTAATACCTTTCTCAATGGCAGTCACTCATCTTAATTATGTGCATATAAAATATACTCATAGGTATGTATACATATATTGTCTTCTACAAATCTGCCTTAATATTTTGGATACATCTTACTGTCTTTACATACAGAAGTGTCAGTAGCAAAACAGTGCAACTGAAAAGCCTCAACTGGGATCTCCAGAAATTAAGTTTTTGGGCTTCTGTCTCTCTCGATGGTTTTTCTTGGAGGTTCAAGTATACCTTAATGATCTGCACTGAGGCTTCTATAGACAGAGATGTGTCCAATATTATTTAAAGAAAAAAAAATATTTATGACTCTTTACTGTTGTTTACATGGAAAGTGTCTCTTTTGTAGTACTAAGTAGAGATGATGAACAGCCAGCAAGATTGTAGAAGCATCTGATCACAGCACAATGAAAAATTTCTTTTTTCAGGCTCTTTTTTTGGTAGGTTTTAGAAAGGGTAATTTGTATTAAAAGTCTTTCCAGAGTCTTTCCATTTTCTTATGCCTTTTACCCTCTAAAGGGCCGACTACATTAAAGTCATTGACAGATGGGTTTTGTTGACATCCCTTTTCCTCTGTGCCTTTTTCTGGGTAACGGGCCACCTAAAATAGGATGTAGGGGAAAAAACATACAGATTTATACTAATAAAAAAAATATTAACAAGGATGACTAATTTAATGAAGGAAAATGTCAGTAGTCTTAGCAGTCCTAGTAACTCAGGAAAAGGCCAGGAGGCCTTGTGTCAGTAAAGTGCTAGTAGTTGTTCTTGATATTTAAGTTTTCCTTATTTTCAAAAAAAAAAAAAAAGAAGGAAAAGAGAGAAGGCATGGACAAAATGGAAAATGTGTGCTCTTCCTTGCTATCTTCTGTAGTCTCTTACATCCCTTTTCATGGATACTTGCTGGTGCTTTTTTGCATGGATCTCAAAAGTTCTATTTTTATTTTGCTCTGTGTAATTGCCTTTCAATATGAGAATTGCTTTGCAAAACACTTTTTAAATTAGGTCATTCTGCTGAAGTATGCACTGAGCTAATTATGATTATTTTGCTTCCCTGGGCATTTTTTTGCTCATTGAATTTATTACAGTTTTTCTTTATAGCTGGAGCTGAGAACTTACACAGCAATAAAAGCTATGTAGCACCTGGTATGCTTTTGCTTGTAGGTAACATCTGGCATCTAATCACTTATAATTGAATTTCATATAATTAATAAAGAAATTTTTTTAAGGATTGGGGGGTTAAATATAAAGAATCTGAAAAAGGCTTTGAGAGAGCAGCCATCCTCAACTTTAAATGAACAGAAGAGATTTTATTTTCCTTCTTCTGTGAAGGGTTCTGTTGTAGAATTCTGTAGGTGAGAACTCTAACTACAGGACATTTGAAGCCTGCAGTCATCTGGACATGTTGTCTCTTTGTTTTTCTTTTCTTTTCTTGTGCTGCATAACTTAGCAAACTGGTGAAATATAACTAAGTGCTACCATCAACAGCAATTTAATGAGATAAACCATTCCATGTGGCTTAGTTGAGGTGGTGAGTAAATGTGTGTGAGAAACTTGCAGCACCATCAGCAGGTGTCTGAGCCCTGACTCTTTCTCAGTCTGTCTTAGAATAATGTATTATTATAAAATGGTGCATGAGTTATCAGTGCATGTATTTTGCTATAAATCTTACGCAGTTTTCAGGTGCATTTCTAATGCACTGGTGAAATTATCTTTTGCTTTTTGCTTTATATTTGTCACAGGGGAGCTTTACTTGCTTTGGCAGAAGCTATTTCCTGAAAAAACAGACTGCTCTTGAGAGGACCAGAAGTTATCTAATCAATTATAATTCTTTTTTTTTTCTGACTAGGAACTATAAACAACTTGTTCTTGAAAATTGTGTTTTATCTTATCCTTATCAAGCAGAAAGTAGCCTACCTTCATGCAAAACTAGAGATCTGGAAGCAACTGTCCCCCAGGAAATCATTTTAATGCTCGCTTTTGCAGGGTTATGTCAAGCAGCTGTATTCCCCAGATAAGTTGTCTACTCTGGTTCCGAGTTTTTCTGCAAATCCCCAGTCTGGAGCAGTCTTCTTATGTCTCTCTCTCCCTCTTCAGCTCATCTCATTTAAATTTTATTTGAAGACCTCTTTCCCATTGCCAAAGCTTAGCTTCTCTGCTAGCCAGTTTTATACTTAGCAGTAATTCCCCTGCTCATGAGTCTACAGTTTAAAGATGAGTTGCACCTTGCACTTTGGAAGAATTCAACCAACTTACTATGTGTGAAGAGAATAAAATATTTTCTCCAAGATTAGATTTCTTTAAACATAGACTGTGTTTTCTGGAAGCAAACTTGTGTTAGATGGAGTTAGAGAATTGGCTTTTAACATTAGTGACAGACTATTTTTTTATGTCAAGTTATTTTTTTGAATCTAGATGAACAAATTAAGAGAAAGCAATTATTTCAGTGAGCTTTAATTTGTGGGGAAATATGAAGTGTGTTTTGTACATCTCTGAAAACTGTGTTCATTTTGAAGGTGTGATGGTTATTATTCCATAATTATTCTTATTATAGTATATTCTTTCCAACAAGTAGCAACAAATGGCATGAATAAAATAATGCGGTGATACTACTCCAAAAGCTGCCATCTCTTGATTTTTCAGCAGGGGAGAGGAGACATGTTATCTGACCACTTTGTGTACTTCATCTCACTGGAAAAGGCCAATGTTTCCTCTGAATAAAACTGACTGCTGACTTAGAGTTGTTAATGCTTTTAATGCTACTTCTGTAATGGTAAACAACCTGGTTAAGCTGATATGGGTGGAAAAATACATCATCAATGAGACTAAGTAATGATCAACTTGAAAACAGAAAGCTGTTTTGGGCTTTCCTCACTTTTTCAGTCAGCAGTACAGTGTTGATCTGCACCTTTTAAAATTTGATACTTTTATGTGTGGATGTTATAGAGAGCCAAGAGGTAAGAGTTTCTAGTTTCAACAGTTAATCATGACTTTAGTCTGTATGTTTTGTTAAAACACTACCTTTGCAAATAACTCATGGCATTTGAAAAAAAATACCATTAGTTATAGTTATTATATTTTTAGGCATGAATATTTAAGCATTGGAAGAATAAAAAGTTACTGGCTAAATTGAGCATCTGCAAGTGTTATGGCAACTAAGAGCTGGTACATCAAAGAGTAAGACAATAACTTAAATCTTTTTTACGCTTTCTCTGAACCAAAAGTTTGGATGATTTAAAAAGTTATAGTATTTTTTTGATAATAATTTTGAGTGCTGAACATGTTAAGTTTCAAATATGTTTGGCCCTGAAGCATGAATTCCCAGTTAAGAAATGGGGAAACTGAAGCATAGGTGCTATGACATACCTAGCTTTAAATACAGTACAAGCCTCCTGATTTCTCATTCTGAGCATCACATTCATGGGACTCACATTTAATTCCTGGGATTATTCTTTCCAGTGCCTCTGCACTCTGAAGAAAATAATTTTCCCCATAGGCATCTCCAGTGTCAACCTCGTTAGGGCAGCAGTATCAGTATTCCCACTGCCTGCTGAAAGGAGCCTGTGGAGTGTCTTTTGTGGGTTTTGACTTGCAAATTATTGGCAGACTTTAGGAGGACTTTCCCTTATGATATTTAAATTTAGTACTGTCACTGATGGACCTCCTATTAAAATGTAGTTTATTCAATCAGTTCTATCATTTATAAGTGAAAATTATGTCTTGGATAGTTATTGCCTTTGCATGCAGTTTAAGTGAAGGGATCTGTGGCAGCTCCTTTATAGCCATTAAGCTCAGCCATGTAAAATGAGGTCGTTGTATCACTTACTTTCAATACTCTTAAATAATATATCACTTCACTTACCTACAGCTCTCTTTCTCCCAGTTCCCCTCCTTCATGGAAGATTTGTCAATGTTGCCTTGGGTTTGCTCAATGAATATATTATTTCCCAAGTCACTGCAGCTGAGGTGCTTGTGAAGGGGATGTCTGTTTGGACAGCAGACTGGTTCACAAGTCCTGAGGCATCAGTGCATTGTTTCTGTGATTACTTTTTGATCTGGTTTTGAGAGCTCAGTTAAACATTGCATTGTTTTATACTAAGATACTTTTATAGGTGATAAAGGTAAATTACTTCCATAAATCTTTGTTTCTTACCTTACATTTTTACTTGGTAGTAAGATAAAAATCAAGAGAAGTTAACTTCAAACCAGAACTAAATATGAAGTACGTGGGTATAGAAATCTAAAGGAGAAAGGATTGCTGCTTTTATTATACAATGAGAGGTTAGTTTTTCTTAGCTGTTCTGTTCAGGTCTGTGCTTTGGTGCATCTTCCTACAAATGAGAATCCTACCTGGGTTTGAACAAAAAAAAAAATTAAGTCTTGTTTTATGTCCTTGGGGAAGCAGAAGACTAATATAGTCCCTAACTTGAATTGGTGAGCACAAATGCAACTCTGGAATGTTTATTTGTGTGCAACCAGAGTCAGGTTTGGAGAACTAATGTCATAAATCTTCTTTTGTTGTTATGTTGTTTGTGTGCTTATGTAATTACCATTATATGCAACAAATACCATTTTCAGTAAGACTTCTCAGGCCAGCTTTTCCCTGAAGAGGAATAATACCCTCTGGGGAAGATCAGTTTGGTAAGAAATGGCAAACCATAACTTTGTGCTCCTGTTCTGTGATTAGTGGGAGGTAAAAAAAAGAGGACTGTTTAATACCTTGAAGTGGGTCACAATGGTTGTAAATATATATTACTGTCCAGATGTTGAGGCTGGATGTAGTTTTGTACTCAGATGCACTTATCAGAGTCTTGGGAAAATGAGAAAACTTCCTGCAACACACTGCATTACAGCTTCTTAATGCTAATCTCTAATGTGTAGTTTATACATGTGTGGCTTTTACACACTAATCTGAGAAGTCCTGTGTTGTGGTAGATGCTGGTGTGATGCTTCAAGGAAGCTGGCTTTCAAGAAATAGCCCTTAAATTAGATTTGAAGTTGATTTTAGGTACAGCTTTTCTTTCTTAAGAACTGAAGGAAAAAGAAATATTAGCAAAGCACTGAGTTAAAATGGAGTGCTCATATTCAAGAGCCACGTATCTGTACATAAAGCATTTGACCTGGAAGAAATCTTCAGTCTTTTAGTACTGCTCAGATGAACAAAGCAAAGCAATTCATTAGCAAAGCACTTACTTGGCAGAAATATGAAAACATGAACATTGTTCACACTGTTAAAAGCTAAGCCCTGCAAGGAAAGACACTACCCAAAACACTTGAGCACTGTGCTTTAGTAGGCCCGTTAGAATGCAGTCATTTGATTCTTTCAATTTTTCTTTCTGAATACTTTGATGAAAAATCCCAAGGTTTTTAAATGCTTTCCTGTTATTCCAGGAACTAAACATTGGAAGTGAATTTACAAATGCTTCTTTTATGGATGTATCTGAAATTAACATGAAATTAACCCCATTTTTTTTCTGGGTTCTAATTAGTTAGTCTTTAATCAGTGATCTGGTGAAATTATTAGTTGCAACTTGGTGTGTTCAATCTTCCTCCTAATCAGAGTACTAATACTCTGGTTATATCTTACACATTGAACTTACTATTTAAGACCAATATCCTTAGGAAATCAGGCATATGAAATAATTAATTAATACCTTTGTTTCATCTGGTCAGAAGAGGGAATGATTAAAAAAAAAAAAAAGAGGCTTGTGCAAATATTACAAAAATAGAGGCAGGTGGAAAGACTACCAAGGCTTTTTCATTATTTCAGTTTTTATTAGGTATCAGCAAATGCACAAGCGTGAGTGTTTGTAAATTCTCCGCTGCAGCGACATAAGACACAGTCATTAGAAAACCAAACCAGGCTTCACTGCAGTCAGTGCTGTTAAAAGTTGACTTTTAAAAACTATTCCAGAACATAACATAATGTATTGTGCTACATTAGCTTAGTTAGCTGTATTACTGCATAGCATAATACATTTAGACAAAATAGTGAATTGTGAGTAATATAGAGACCTTATCCATAAAGGGCTATAGAAATAACAAAAAAATCATGTGGATTCAACATTTCTTCTGTACAATATACAGTGTGAAAATGGTTTCAGAGCTCTAAATCTACATGAACAAAGATTGTGTTAGGCAGCACTTTGGAAGAATACTTGCCATCTATCGGAAGTGATCTGACCTACTAAATGAAAGGATTTTGCCTTGGCTTCTCAATTAAAATGTTGATGGGTAAGTGGGTTTTGCTATCTTAAAATAAATATTTTAAAATAAAGACATAGTTTTAAAAGTACATTCTCTCATTTAAAACCAAAGCCCCTTATTTTCTAAATGGGTGCAAGTAATAAATTAAGGCAGATATTGTCATTGTGTACAAATGACAAATGTTCAAAAGATGAGCAAGTGAACCTCTGTCAGCTGCACAGCCATTTCAGTTTCCATTTTTCCATGATCCTTGTTACAGTTTGTCCTGACAGGTGACAATAGCATCTTTGGGATTCTGTCTGGTTTTTAATTTATGTCCATTTGAAAAAGTGATAGCCACAGTAGCATTGGAACAGATGGTATTGTGAGGGTCATGGACCCAAAGATTTACCAGAGGGCTATGAAATGCTATGACACAAATGCAGTCTGTGATGATATTTTGTCATACTAATTGAATGCCTAGCCACAAGTTGGTAGGTTGCGGTTGCCAGAAATAACTGGTTTTGATATAAAGTATAAAACTGTATCAAATGCTGCCAGATCTATTAAAGTAATTGACATGTCAAATTTCATTTCCTTTGAAATGGTGATATGATAGTACGAGCAGCTGGCGATCTCTGGAAAATAAATGAGGTAGCTTTAGCTTGGCCATCCAAACTCACCTCATTTGCTGCAGAATCAAACCCTGTTATGAGTAGGTGTGGCCTTTCTGCCATGTGGATTACATTCAATTTAATGTAACATTTATATCTGAATATTTTTGTGAAGATAAATCAATGGATGTTTAACACAATAGCTGGTAGGAAATGTTTGTATCTCACCTCAGACTCAGCAGCTCACTTAAGTTCCAGAATTCCCACCTTCCCCACCAAACCCATGCTGTTGCTGTTGTTCTTATTCCTTGAAAATCCCTTCCTTGAAAAGTGGAAGCTGCCATTCTGCATTTCAGCTCTTTACTCAGAGAGCATTAAGTTTGCAGTTTGCTTAGTCTGATCAAACCTAGCTTTGTGGGGGAGTGCCTTTTCTGTCATTCTTGTTCCTCCTGACAACTTTGCTCCAGTGAACTAGAAAAGTGACTCAAATGGACAAGGCTCTTACACTCTGGGATGCAGGGCTCAAATTTATTCCAGCTGCCTGTCAGCTGACAATAGTAAAAAAAGGAGAGGACTGAGGGAGAAACAGCATTTGGAATTACACTTTCTCTGCAGATTCCAGACTTGTGCACTAACTTACTATACAGCTTGGAAAATGTATTTCAAGAGCCATAAAGCAACTACAGAATATGATTTAACATGCAGTGTCAATCAGTGCAGTGATGGATATCTACTTAGAAAAAGTCCATAACTGCAAGTCATATTTTGCCTCAATCTTCAACAGGAACGTGATGTTCATCATGGATGGCAAAGGTAAAATTAGCAGTGGAAATGAAAGTATAGAAATTATGGCAAGTACTTGCTGGTGGAAGAGTATGGAGGAGTTGACCAGAATTCTGGAAGAACTAGTTGATGAAATAACTGAGGCTTCACTAAATATTACTGAATTTGTTAACAGAAAGTTTTAGAATAGTTTATGCAGTACCTCTACTCGGTGAGAAGAGTTGCAGGACAAAGGCAAAAGTGAGACTTGGAGACCCTTCCGTGAAAAAAATCAAATAACTTTCAGAAATACAAAATGCAAGAGCAAGACTGAGTATGGAAGTGACTGGGGAGGACAAAGAGCGGGAGTAGTACTTGATCAGAGCTGCATCTCCATTGTGCATGAGTTGGCCAGGCACAACATGAGACATCATCTTGTCCCTGTTATCAGCGTCATTATCTCATCATCAGTGTAGTCTCACCTTTAATTGTGTAAGCCTACGGATTCTCCTTCCCTTGTGGAATGGTGGTGTTCATGCTTCACTGGTTGCTTTATGTCCCCAAAACAGAGACTGCCATGCCCAGTGAAACCAGCTGAGGCTGGCCAGCAGGGCAAGTGAGCCCTCAGTATGCACTAAGGCAGAGGTTTCACTTGGGGTTCCTCGCAGGCTGGGGCTGGGATTCTCTTGCAATCCCAAGTAACGTGGCTGGAAGGCAAACCCAGCCTGTGGCTTTGCATCAGTGTTGCCCTTGCAGCCAGTGAGTGCCGAGGTGACTGCAGTGTGGCACTGGAAATCTCTGCAGAGTTTCCTGGGAGGAGTAGGAAACTTTAATACTAATATATGATCCTTGTAAACATGAGAGGAATATGCATAATCCAAATAAGGCTAAGTGGCATTGGCAGTGGAGCAAATGAAAACAAACTAGCTAGGGAAAAATGTGGGAAGATGATGTGAAGAGGATTCCTAGCACTTACAGGCTAAACACTGTGGAACAAGAAATCTTTTTGTAAGGTTGTCTGTAACAACAGGGGATAGAAATGAGTGACCTAAGAGGACTCTTCTGATCTGATGTTGATTAAATGGAAAATACCTTACTTTTGCAAGTTTTAGATAAAAAATTCACAATGATCCACAAAAAAAAAAACAGTTGAGAGAAGATGTGATAGGCTTATATGGAATTTAATTATAAAACTTAGGTGATGCTTCAGTTATATTAATCTGTTTGTTTCCAGATCAGTACTAACAAAAGTGGATTTGTTGAGGTACATTGACGTTATTCTTAGGTCTTTAATAATTTTTTCCCAAAAATCCTGCTGTTCGCGTTTCTCTCTTTAGTTGTCAGAAGCTTTTTTCTGTAGTTTTCAGCATGTTCAACTTCTTCCGTTTTTGTGCAAGGTAATTCAGTATAGAGGGAAGTGTTTTATTT
Organism: Monarcha castaneiventris obscurior; assembly: GCA_026261815.1. NCBI lineage: Eukaryota > Metazoa > Chordata > Aves > Passeriformes > Monarchidae > Monarcha > Monarcha castaneiventris. Next base: position 16,816,355 of record JAMPIT010000894.1, read on the forward strand.
TTTCAGAAAGTGCTAGAAGCCCTTTCTTAGCCAACAAAATGGTTAGGCTCTGGCTCTTCTGACCTGTGCCTGGTGGTGCACAGATGGGAGGGTGTGGGCCCTCCCTTCACACTGAAAATAGCTGTCCCTTAAAGAAGAATCTGCTGGCAGCTGTCCTGGCAGACTGGCAGGTTAGCAGCTACCTACAGCTTCTGCCTTGCCTTTCAGAATCCGGGGAGGGGGGGGGGTGCATTCCCTCTCCTGCCGGGAGGTTTTTGCACACTGCCATGAGGATGGCCCTTCCAGTGCAGTGTGCTGAGCCCGAGCAGCAGATGGCAGTTCACATCTGCTTTGTGCGGGAGGAAGTGGTCTGTTTCCTGGGGATGCTCTAAAAAAAATATTTATTAATGCTGTATTAAAAATAACCTCTTTTTCTTAGAGGTTACTGCAGTGCCAGTGTAGTAAGTGCTGCTGTGGTGTCATAACACTTTTGAAACACTGACATTAGTCATAGTTATAACATATGTATGTACATATTTTTATATGCAGAAGTCTCTTTGGCTAAGGGCAAAAGGAGTAGAAATGTGAATAGTGTGCTTTAATCTATGAATTTCTGTTTTATTTTAGTAATGAAAAGATTGGTCATCTTTTATCTAATACCGCAGTTCTGACTTTGAATATTTAATACAGCATTTTCAGAATATTTGACAGAAATGCACATGCATAAATGCAGAAAGGTACTTCAGAAGAATATCATTCACTTCTGATTCCCTTTCCATAGTCTCAGAAGTTCAGACAAGTAAGTGCTAGTTTCTGTAGTACTGAGTGTGTACAAGCATGGACTACAAGTGCTAGCTTTCAATACAGTGGCAATCTAGCTAAAGATCTCCACAGTGCTCAATTTGAACTTTCACAGTTCTGTTAATTATAAATTTTACTCACAAAGCCTAGCACTGCATCTGCAACTCTGGTTTTCCTTTGATATACAAACTATTCCCCTGACTTCAGATTGATTTCTTCATTAATCAATTTTTCTAATTTCTATTTCCAGAAGCCACATACAACTACCATGTTCAATGTGGCTGTATAGAAGAACTGTCATTAATGAAAAACAGCTTCTTACAAAGTCACTGCTTGCTATTTCTAATTATTTATTTTCTAATTCTGTCCATAATTGACTGATGGACAGAAAAACATTAATTTCTTGACATTATAATAGTTTTGCATGGAGCACAAGCTTTCAAAACCAGGAATGTTCAGGTGTTCTAAACTGGAACCTACTCTTAGGCAGTGGAGTAAGGACCCTGAATTCCTGGTATCCTCAGTTCTTGTGAAAAATCCATCTTTTGCTCAAATAATTGAATATTGACTCAGTGGGCTGACTTTGAGGCTCCTCATTTCAAAAATCTTGGTCTGGGGTTTTCTGTTTATCCTGTTTGGCACTTGTATCATTTTTGGAGGATTTGGGGTTTTTTCCCCTCTTTTGGATATTGAAACTTTAATGTTACTTCTAGGTTTTGAATAACAGAAATACAGTTTTCTATACTTCTGACCCTTTGACTCAATACTGGGAAAATAATGGCATCAATAACAAACAGTTCTTAGGAGTCTCTGTATGGAGCACAATGATCCAGTGGTAAACTTGGCCTTGCTTTGAACCCAGGCAGTGTTGAAATACAGCTACAGATTAGACTGATAAAGTGGCAGGATTTCTGTAGGGAACGCATTGTGATGTGTTTATATCTATAAACTATATAGGGGAAAGGGTGAGGGTGTGAATCACAAAAGACAAGAATTTACCAAATTACAGAAATTACTATGGGCCCATTTCATAAACAGCACTGTGTGAAGCTGTGATCTCCTGCACCAGTTTTCATCACAGGTGTATGTATTTTATAAATCTGGGAAACCCTCATTTCTGGTTGTGGGAAAGGTGAGAAGACAGTGATGTGGCTTCAGTGCTGGGAGCTGGGGGAGGGAAGATGCAATGCTGCCAAGCTTCCAGATGGAGGGAGGTGATCAAGAGACCTACATACAGTTCAGCGTCACCTCATGGTGTCACACCTGGGATGAAATGTAAAACATTTGCACCAGATGACAAATACTCCAAGTTTAGGACTGGCCATAATCTGAGAACTAAGGCTATACGTAATTATTCCCTGATGCCAGTAGTGATGCAGTACTTGCCAGAGCTGTAGCCATCTGCCTTCTGAAGGGAGAACCATTGTGGGTTTACTGTGTTGGTAGTCACAGCATATAAAATAAGACCCTCAATATAATTTTTAGATGGAGATAAAAAGTTAAATAAGATCTGGAGTCACTAGCTGCTTCACTTTATCATAAGCTGTTTTATTTGTTTCCAGTGTACATGCAATAGTCAAATTAGTTCTTGCAATGTAGCCTGGTAGTCATGCAATTTTTTTAAAAGCTGATAGGATGTTCACATAAGGTATAAATCAAAATTACAGCAGATTATTGCAACAACATGTTGTCTTAACAGGAAAAGTCCCCCGAGAACTTCCATCTCAGTGGAAGGCTTTGATCAGCAGTTTTAAAAAAAAACCCTTCGATTTTGAGCCTTTCTGCATTCTGGGCTGTGAGCTGTAAGGAACTAAAAGGCAAGCACATCTTTGTGGGAAGGGGTCGGTCATTTCCAAGGGAGTTACAAGTACAGAGAAGCACTCCCGACCACAAGGGTTCGTTATTTCATGCTGGTGATGTGAAGTTCAGTGAGTAACAAAGCCAAAGTTGTTGTTTTAAAAATCTGTTGCCAAGCAGTAGGTTTTCTCCTAGCAACAAGTGTTTTGCAGCAGGGGAAGCAATTGGATACCTTAGGGGGTATGTTAGCACTGGGGGAAGGGCAGAGAAAGAACAAACTGGGGCTCCAGCGGGGCCACGGAGCACACAGAGGGTGTGCTGGGCATGGAGGAAGGCGAGGGAGGGGGCCAGGCAGAGAGGGACATGTGGCACAGGCGAAGTTCTGGGATAGGCTCTGAGCAAAAGTGTTGGCTCCAGGCACAGGTTCATATTTGTTCATCAGCTGCTTTGTTTGGTTTAGTGAATGATCGACTGTTGTATTATTAGCTGGTTGTTCTCACTTAAAAAAGAAAATCCATACTGAGCTGCTAGGAAGTCTTATTTAGACCACATTTGAAGAAATATGCTTTTTATTTTTTGAAAGAATTGTCTTGTTAGAGTAAATAAGATAAGTAGTTTTTTATTCTGCATTTTGGAAAAGGGATTCTATACATGTTGCAGTTTCTTTACCAAAAGAAAAAACATTAAAGAAAAAGTATTTCTTATCATCTTTACTTGTAAAGTAAGTGTAGTGTGGTTAATCCAGTTGGTTTTAAATCTTATAATGTGGCCACCCTTCAAAATCCCTGCATTAAAATGCAACCTGTGTCTGCAGATACAGAACTATGTTTATTCATCATTTTTCTGATGGAATGGCTTATTTCTGACTGCTGTGCTATGTCACAATTTTTTCTTACTTGCAGAAAATAGTTATGTACAATGACTCAACGTGCATGTGCCTTTGAAAGGAGTTTATAAATGATTTCTTATGCAAAGTCATACTTTGACTAGATGGACATGTTTCAGCACAAAGTCATCAGCTAAAATGAAAATAGGAGAGCATAGTATATAAATAATGTTCTATTTCACTCTGTGTAAGTGTAAAATATTGATTATAGGCTACACTTAAAATGCATATTTTTATCACAGAGGTTGGAAAGTATCAGCTGTAGAATTTTACTTATTTGTCCATGTATCATGACAAATTCTTCTCATTTTGCCTCACTAACACTTCTGTTTCATTATTATAGCATAACACTGTCAAGTCTCTGGTAAACCTTCAGGTTTGATAGATTTGTTTAAAAATAGCAGCCACCTTAACACTTGCAAAATAGGCTGAAAAAGCAGCATGTAACAAGGGGCAGTTTTGTGATGCTAAAATTACACTGCATATGGATTTGCAATGCATATATTGCACACTGAGTTTTGTAACTATTTATGGTCATAATCCCTGATTTTTAAGTTTTTAGATAGGATGGGGATGTTTCTAGCATTTCCTTCTGATATCACAGCTTAAAGTTGATTTTCTTTTAGGTTGGGACCTGCTTAGAAACAGTAAGATAGTGAACTGGGAAAATTATTGTGAAGTTGGATGTAGTGAGGTCTTTAAATCTTTTGGAGCTTTTAAAAATCTTTTTTTTTTCCACATCTGAATAGCTTTGTGTCTGCTTATACGTAATCAGCTGTTAGCTAATTGGGCTTCAGCAGGTCATCAGCAAAACCAGCCACTGTTCTTCTGTCTCCATGCTCTTATCATTAAAGGCAAAATCAGTCTGGTTTTTATTTTCATATGCTTATAATGTTTTCTTATAGCTATTGTTTTTACAAGGCAAACTTTTAGCTCTGAGGGCTATTTTTTAGCTAAATAAGATCTGTCTCATACAAATTTAGAAGCTTTTTAGCAATCAGGTCATGTAACAGACCTGCCAGGAATAAATTAATATGAATATCATATCTGGTACTACTCAAATCTCCACAGCTGAGACTTCTGTAGGTCAACAAGCTGTGTTTCTTAAACATGGTGAGAATCTCTGGCACTTCTTTGCATGTTAAGTCAGCCATGTTCCTTGTTCTTATTCTGTCCATTTCTCCCAGTTCCCAGTTTCCTTCTCTGCAGAGAGAGTTCAGCACCCTCCCTGAAAAAGGCAAGAGTGCAAATGGACTCATGGTCACAGTTCCCTTTTTTTTTCCACTTTTAAATAAATTTCATTGCTTTTGAGAACATCTCCCACCTCTAGTTTGTATTTTTCTCAGAGAAAATGAAAATGTTCCTCTTGATATCCAGTGAATAAAGGTAAAAATCTCAAGTGGTGCTTCTGTTGAGGCTGAGCACTGTTTATTTTCAGGCACGGTGGAGTAGTCAGACAAGTAAACCTTAAGAAAACCTCCAGCTCTCTTCAGACAAAATTTTTAGTTACACTGAAGAAGCCACAGTGATCTTTGTAGTGTTACCTTTTTACCCTTTTTTTTTCCCTTTCCAGTTAATGCAAATATAGTTTAGCACTTTACAAGAAAGCTCTGGTTTGATGAGACATATGATGGGTAATAATTATGACTATAATTTTTTCAAAGTTAGTTCCATGGAAAAAAATTGAATGTTAGCTTCTCATTTGCCTAGAAGCAAATAAAAAGTGACCTTACTGGACTGCTCTAAATGGCTGGTTTTAATAATTTTTTAAATAGTTGTTTTTCAAAGTCAAAAATCAGTTATTTACTGAGTTTTAGTCCTATGTTTATTTGTCTAGATATGTCTTTTCCATTGACAGATAATCACTATGACAGGTTAATTTGCAAAGAGAGAAAGCTGGTCTGCAGAAGAAAGATACCTTTGCAGTGAAGACTACACTACATGCTTATTTAAACAATTATGGCTTTATACAATTGCTTATTATATCACGTTGTTTAGGTTCTGAGTGATGATATTTTATTAATAAATAATAGTGCATTATCTAACTGGAAATTTTATTTGAAGACTGTAACGCTCCATTTGGAAATCCCAATTCATTTGAATGTTTTCTTTTTAAAAAATGCTTACATTTGTCTAATGAATAAATGGGCCCTGCTTGACTGAGCATTGTAAAAAATAGTCCTTGGAGAGATGTTTGGGTGAAATAAGGAAAAAACAGCAGTTTTGTATGTGGGGCAATGTAAAATGAAGTGCAAAGGGAATGATTGAGGGAGGAAACACATGTGAAATCATTGACCAACAAGAGGGAGACTTTGTGACTCCAGACTGGGTAAGGAAAAAGTTGGCAAGATCTTGAAAATAACCTGTGGCAGAAGTTGGAAGCACTTTCCCCCCCCCCATTTCGATTAATTCCTAGAGGGTTTTGTTCTGTTGGGATGTGAAGTTTGTACAGAACCTTGTTTGTAGTGAAACAGTACTTCCCTATCGACGGCAGCACACAGTAGTGTTACTCTTTTAGAAAGCCCCTTTGGAGAGCCCCTGGAATTGCAAAGTCCCTTTTACTCCTAGCTCTGGCTGGGCACTGTAAAGGGCTGTTGACCTTTCCTTGAGCAGAGAGCATCTGAACTCCACAGATCTTTGAGTACTGTTGATTATTCAAAGTGACTGGTATAAATATCAGCGGATTGGAGACATGAAGCACTGGTTTCATTTATTGTGATGATGGCACAAAAAAGTCTCTTTGTTTCTTCGGAGATTCCCTTCACTTTCTTCCTGTGCCATTTCTAATTAGAGTTCTCTCTTCGAGTTTTTTGAGTTACAAAATCAACCCCTACAATGTAGAACTGGCTAAAAGAAAGATAAGGTTTGCTTATACAGTTTACAACATACAGACATCCTAACTAAAGACAAAGTGAAAGCCTTAACACACTTAGGGAATATCAATGATTTGACAGGAAAAAAAAATCAACTTTAAAAGAACCCCAAAATTTTCAACAAACCAAACATGGAGTAAAGTAATAAGCAAGATTTGTACTGAGCTGCAAAATGAAGAGGTCTGCACACATTAGAGGCTTTTATAACTGTGTTGGGAGCAAATGTCATAAATGTATTGTTCTTTCATGTGAAAGAGATGCAATGGCAGGAAAGATCCTGCTTTCTCCTGCAGATGCCAACAGTTGTCTTAAACACTTCTGTCAAGTGCTGCAGCATTCTAAAATGAATGAAGAACTAATAGGTTGCCTTAGATTTCTGTAATTCCTTTGGAACTTACTGGTTTTATTATCTTTTGTCAAATGGATGTTTTCCTACTGACAGTTCTTATTATTTACACAAATTATTATACAGCACTTCTAATTGATTCAGGTTCCAAAATCCCTCTAATATTTTAACCTTTTAAAGAATATATCTCTATTTATAGAGAGGATATACAGAAAAGGCATTCTGCTTCGGTTTTAAACTAACATGCCAAGTCTGAAGGTTTGAACCATATGTCACTTAGGTATCCCTCTGTGTTTCTGCAGAGCTGATGTGTTGTTCAGGCCCATCTCCAGCCATAAAGCAAGAGACTTAACATTATTCTGCAGATAAATGTTGTCCATACATCTGCTGCTAAATAGGTGAAGGCCAGAACTGGTAGCTTCGAGATTTTGTTTCCAGTTAGAAAGCAGAGGAAAATATGCAGTGAAGAACTGGGATAATTTGTACAGATTTCAGGGAAGTCTTAGAGGAGTTTTGGTTTGGGAAGGGGGCTAGTTGGGTGGGTTTTGTTGTCATTGTTGGTTTTAGTGGTTTATGTTTTTTTCCTGAAGAGTTAATAGAGAAAGCAAGCATATGCTGACAGCTGGCAAACTGAAGTTAGTTTTCTTGGATGAGCGTTGGTGCGAGGTCACCAAAGGACATGGCTGCGTGATAGACATGCCTGCTCCTTCTGCCTGTGGTGTGTAATGCTTAACAGAGCAAAGTCAGGCAAGGACTGCAAACAATTTGAAATGTTCTGTGCCTCAGAATTTTAATGAAGTCATCCAGGAAGGGGATTTACAAACTGGATACTTAACAATGGATGACATCTGACCATCATTCTCAGAGAGTTCATGAATCAGAGGGTATTTTGCATTCTTTCTTCAGATCACTTGTTAGGGTTCAGCCCACAACTACAGTTATCAAATATCACTGTCCTTTTAATGCTCTGCTTGAAACAAGTCTAATTTTCTATTGGCTCTTTGGAAGCAAAGCTTCTTGTCCCAGGGCTACCACCTGAGGCAGGAGTCTTCATACCATCCCAGGCTGAGACATCAGTGAAAGACTTGACTTTCAGGAGACACTCCCTCAAGAAAGTTGTGTCCCCAAAACATGAGGGTACAGGATGCGACCCCATTGCCACACAAGAGTGGCTCCTTCACTACTGCTAAATGCTAATTTCAAGACTAATGCTTGTATTCTTAGGAGGGTATAACACCAGGCAAACTGCCAGTATTTGCTCTAGTTCTATCACCTGGAAAATCTCAGCTATCCTTTTTGCCATACAGAATAGGGCAGATATGATGTAATATGTGTCTCTTCCTATGAACAGGCTTATATCTGCAAAATTGGGTTTTTCTTTGGTCTTGAAAAGAACAGCTTGTATCCTTAGCAAGCAGGGAAAATAGTCTGGCGTATTTAAGAAAAACAGTATTACCAATATTCAAATAATTCACATGTTTAATTAGTATAAAATATACATATCTGCACCCTAAAAAAGCAAGGCTTTTGAAAATAGAGAATCTTGTCTTGAAAAATAAGAACATTTACATTTTATTAGGGTTAGGTGCATTGCAGTGACACCAGCTTTGTGTATTCCATCTCCTTGCTTCATTTTTTGTAGTTTCTCATGTGATTCCTACCAATCACTGACAATCACTTCACTGCAGGGAAAAAAAAGCACTGACCCTGAGAGTTATCCAGTTTTTGTATTGGAAGTACTGTTCACTTGCTCTGAAAATGCTGACTCAATTGACAGCTCAAAAAAAGTCCAAACCTAGAAAAGCCCTCCAGCACCTCTATGTGAGAACATCTGCCAGACTGATACAAATTAGCCTGCACTGCATTCATTTATTCACTTGCCAGTACTGTACAGCACTCTTTATATTGTTCTACAGTGCAGGCTGTGCTCAGTTGTTCTGTAGGATGGAGTTAGCAGTCTTCACAAGCTGAAAGTCAGCCTGGTGGGCACAATTCCAGAAATGTATGGTGGATAATGCAGAGGCTGCATAGAATGTCAGTACTTTCTAATCATCAGTGCTTAGGTTAATAAGGATTTTAGGGACAGATGTACAGAGAGATAAAAGGAATTGTGGTCCAGGGAGTGGGGGGTGGGAGGGGAGAAGTCACAAGGCCTCTGTAAGCAGTAAGGGACGCCTCTCTGCAAAACAAAGATTTGTGATCCATATGTGTTTTGCAATACAGAATCACAATGTAAAAACGCATAATATTGTTAGGATTATTATAATCCCAGAATAAAGCTCTCTTACTGGGTCATTCCATGACTCTTCTGGCACAGTAACATAGCTGAATGTGATGGATGGAGATTTCCATGGCCTCATTAAGCCCGTATCCTAGTGGGTTTGGATGTGCTCTGGATCGTGGGGTGTTGAATTGGATCCCATCTCGCAGAGGAAAATGGAGAATCTGTAACAAGGAATCTTATGAGGAAGTTCTGTGCCTGCTGGTCCTTTGTGCATTACTGGGGCAATATCAGTCCCTGTTGCTGTTCCACAGATTAAATCAAGCACTGTGGTTGTTGCCCACTGAGCTAAACTCAGTCTTGTTACCGCCATCCCTGAGGGCTGCTGGTGCCGTGTATGGTCTCTGGTGTTACAGGGCATGAGCTGGGTGCTGAGATGCACAGGGAGGATATGAAAACCTCAGGGCATCCACCTTAGAACTTCAGATAACAGGAGCTTGTTCAAAAGCCCTGGTACTTCCTGCTTCTTGGCAAATGGGTGGAGTTTTTGTTACTTAGTGTTTGTTTCCTGTACAAAGCCCCTTGACTTTGTTGGTGTGGAGTAGCTTGATCCAGTCCAGCATCAGGTCATTTCTTTCCTTAAACTAAAAAAAAAAATTACATAGTCTAACACTTTGAGCCCAAGAGCTGCCTACCCTTATGTCACTGCAGTGACCTTGTTTGAGCTTCAAGAAAGCCCTGCTGGCCAATCTCAGCCATTTCCCCTTTGTTTTCTTGCAGGCTCTGATACTTCACCAGCTTGGGCGCTATAGCTTGGCAGAGAAGATTCTCAGAGATGCTGTCCAAGTGAACTCCACAGCCCACGAGGTCTGGAACAGCCTGGGAGAGGTGCTGCAGGCTCAAGGCAATGATGATGCCGCAACCGAATGCTTCCTGACAGCACTGGAGCTTGAAGCCAGCAGTCCCGTGGTCCCTTTTACCATCATTCCCAGGGTCCTTTGAGAGGGCACCTCGATCAACCGATTTTTGGTCTGACTTCTGGGTGAGCAAGCCCAGCATGTGAGACTGCCTGGTAACTGATTAGTTTGAGAAACCTTAGAGCTACAGGTAACAAACTACAGTCTTTTGCGGGAAAGTGGCCAAAGCAGGGAGGTGCCACCATATGTTAATGTCAGGCTGCGAGGACAGAGAGCTGAGCCAGAGCCAAATCACTCATCTCGCCTGCAGTTTTGCCCTGGTAGTTTTAAAACATCGTTATATTGTTCATGGATGATGTGCCATATTTTGTTAGTGATACTTGAGTGTTACATAAAATTATAACGGAATCAACTACCAATTGTAGAATAAGTTAAGATTCAGTGGCAGAACAGACTATTTTTAACAAGGCTGTTAATAAAACTGTTCTCTTCCTGCCTCTCAACCTCTTTTGGCCCAAAGTCAAAATGTGAATTTTCTGTTTCCATCTCTATTTTAGTCCAGGCCAGAAAATCAGTTGAGTTCTTGTTTTTAGTTGTTAATAACTGTGATGTGTGGCTAACTGTTATCTAGAGCAAAGGCTGAGTACAAGAATATTTATATTTTACCAATGTATGCCTGTTACAAAAAATATATTAGTTATTTAAGTTTAACTTTTTTATGTGAATTCAGAGTTTATTTATCAATGGAAATATGTAAAAAGAAGCCTCAAATGGAATATTTACCGACATTCCTTATACATGAACCTACACTTGGCTAAATGGGATGATTATGTTAATAATAAAATGATTTTTAAATGGAACCTTTCCTGTGTCGTGTCCTCGTTAAGAATTGGGGGGAAATAGATGGTTTGTGGACACATTTTTGTGAGCTGGCTGGCTGGCCTTTAAGATGAACAACACCAAAAGTAAATGTTCTGAGGCCAGTCTAGAGAAAAGAAGCTGCTATACTCTTTGCCAGTGGTACTGTTACCTTAGATTTCAGGTTTGCTTAAATCTTCACTACTCCTTTTTTCTTCCTTCCACTCCAGCTCTCGATGAAGCCAGATTACACTGCTTCTACATAATATATGGACACTTACATATACCTTGGTAGTGCTTGGGAATAGCATGTTAAATATTTATACAATATTCTTTGGGTTTTTTTACTGTCTTCATAGTTCTTTCTCAACATCTCCTGCACTTTGTGTCCCTTGAAAGAAAAGTTGGCTGGTTTAGTAGATAAATACTTGCCAGAGATTCTCTGGGATGCGTAGAGAAGAGTCATAGTTGCAGTGACTATTCAGGGTGCGTGAGCTGGGGTAGTAGCGTCCGCTCATTCTCAGCGTTGGGCATATTTGGAGCCTGGGAAGAGTTCCAGCTTCCCCATTAGACTGGGTGCTCCTTGAAACTTGGCTGATTTGTCACAAGGAGTGGTTTTAAAGTGCTCAGCACAGGATAGCAGATGATTCAGGAAAATAACAGCAAATGTTGTTCTTTGTTGCTCACCAGAGCTTACGTACCTCAAACACATGGAGGATCCTCACTGTGGCAGCGTGGGGCTCCAATGAGCATCTTCAAATGGCAGAGGACTTAAATCTGGGGAACTCTTCAGTTTTCCCCCTGGCATTTCATGTGCCTGTTAGGCTGAGGCTACTTTGAAATTGTATCTGCTTGGCATTTGGACCATATGTTCTCTGTAAAATGGACCAAAACCCTGTAATAGGTAGTGTTTTCAAATCTATTTTAAAGGCAGTAGAAATTGTGTCATCTTGCTCACTGCGAAAAACATCAGTTTTGTTTCCCCATTTAAAGTCCCTGTTTGGCATGTTTTCTTCCTACTGTCCTTGGCTTTCTTTTTCTCTTTTCTATTTGCCAACTGTTCTCTTTTTTAGTCCCAGTTCATAATTTGCGTTCTGGTCCTGCTGTCTTTTGGCACCCATTGCATGATACCAAAAAATAGTGCAAAACCTTTATTTGTTTAATTCAGTTATTCCTGAGCACTTCTCCTAACTTCTTCCATTAGTTAAATTTGTGATACCTTTCACAGCTATGCTCCTTCACAGTATTGACTCACCTTTTACTGTAATATCAAAGCTTTTCTGACAAGGCAATTTGCACCTAGATCTGACACAGGTCGTCTTTCTCAAGAGAGCTTCAGACAAAAGAAGAGAATACGAGAATTCTGTAACAGAATTCAGTTCTGATTCTTCTCATTCCATTTCAGTTCCTGGGCTCTTTTGATAAACTCCCAATGTGGAAAGGTTAGCAATCTAATTGTGTCATGTCTTTTATTAGTGGAGAAGTAGTCACTGGTGTTGAGCATATCAGGTGAACCTGAATATCTGTTTCCTTTTTATTGCACTGGAATCAGTTTCACTGTAAATCCACAAGCTTCTACCTCTTGGGAATAGCCTCAGCTACCTATTTTTAAAAATGGATTATGTCTGTAAGGCTGTACATTTAGGAATTTTCAGGCAGAAGTGGAAATCCTTGCAGCATATGAATTAAACAGCAATGCTTGTTTAAACATAGTTCTTGAGTTAAAACAACAAGTTTCTAGGTTTTACAGCTGCATTTTTTTCATTTTTTTTAAATCGAGTAAGAAGGCCAATATATAAAAATATCTGTTCTAGTTGCTGTACAGAGAGATCTGCCTTTTGCGATCTGCTCTCAGACCACCACAGCTTTTCAGTCACTAGTGAAGGAAACAATGCCCATGTGCACAGCCAGTACCAGAGAAGTGTTCCCTTGGTGCCCGTGGGTTGGTGTCATCCTCGTGAGGGCTGCTCCTGGACTTTGTGGCTGGCGAAATCTCCATGTGGACACACAATCTGTGTGTGCTCTTGCTCCCCCAGCCTGTGTCAGGAATCAGAGCTGTTCAAATGATCAGTGAGGTAAGTCAGGGGCTGAAAACCATGCCAACCCCCTTGCTCCTTTGTCTCAAGGTTTTACTAACCTTTGGGTGGGAGCCAAGTAAAGGCTTCAGGTAGTTCTTCATCTGATTTACTGCACCAGCTGTAACATTAACCTGCAGAGGAGAAAGGCAGGACAGCCCCTGCTTGGACCAGTTTAAAACAGTTATTAAAGTGCATTGTCGAGCACTCATATCAATACAGGGACGAGTTGCACAAGCCCGAGATCTCCAGCCTTCAATGGGGATTCCATACTCTTCTCTTAAATCCATAAGACTGGAATAGTGGGTTCCAGAGGAGACGCCCCTTTTTCTGTAGCGTGCTTGTGCTACTCAAAATGATTAACATTTGGTTTACTAAGCATATGCTAAGCATAGCAGCAATCTCTGTTGCACTTGGTAAAAGGTTGGACTCTGCTGTGCCTGCAATAAGAAAACTTATCATTCAAGTAATTGGTAGAAATTCATCTCTAATTTTGGTGCAGACAGCCATTTCTACTCTGCGATTTATTTCATTTCTACTTTTGCTTTCATGATTGATAGAGAATCACAGGAACAAGAGAACCAATCGAAGCAGAACTAATCCAACTGTATCTTTGAAAACTTTTGTCATTAATTATATGCATTTTAAACATCAAAGCTATTTTTAAAATTGCTTTAATTTTCCTTGAAAATCTGTTTTTTCCTGAGTAGACTGTTCTACTCTGGAATGATAGTAGAAGCTTGGATATACTGGAGTTCCAGATTTACCTTGTTAATTCTTTGTTTGTTCAGTTGTCAGTTATAATGGTATTTTTCTCACAATTGTCCTTTCTCTTCTCTAGCATCAAGGTTAAAAGCTTATATGCTAAAATATGCTTTCAGCAAGTACACTTCTCCAGCATTTCATCTATTTAACCTCATCACTTCCAAACTACCTTTTCTGGTCTCACTGATGGGCTATGCTGGACTGTATTACACTTCCACATGCATCCACATTATCACAAAGACTAGCTGGTAAGGATTCTGCTCATGGGCAACAGGAAAGACAGAGAATATTCAGCTTTTTTCCTGTGTGGCTGTCATTGCTGATTGTGTGAAATTTGCTGGGAGTCTCTCAGACTTGCAAAGCCAGCAGGCAGGCTCAAAGAAATGGGACAGTGAAGTTAAACCTGAGGAAAATCAGAAAGCTTTTTTGGAAAGAGGAACGTGTGGGGGGTGAGTGTTGGTCAGATTTGGTCTTCCCCATTGCAGGGACTCACAATACTGATATGGTGGTTTGTCACCACCTTGGTCACTTGGCCTTTCCTGTTCTCAATTTAAAGCACCTTTGTAGCCCGGGTGTGTAGTCTCCCCAGTTACAATTTCAAAGAGAGAAAACTGTACCTATTAATTTCTCAGTCCTTTGAAAAGATGTAACTGCTTCTGCCTGGCTCCTGTTCCATCCCCAGTCATGGGACAGACAAGCACCAGGTGCCACTGCCCTGGCACAGCTTTGTCCATTTGCAGAGTGCAGCAGCTGCCAGGTGTGCTCTCTTGGATGTGGCCCTAAAGCCCGGCAGGAGCACACAGCAAAGCTCCCAAAGGCAGGAGGGAGAGGACTTTGGCCTTTCTAAATATGCCTTCACTTAGAGAACTTCCTTGGAGGGACTGAGTTTAAAAACCTATTTTAGACATTAAAGGGTCAATGAAATGTGTCATTGCTGTGCTGAATTCTTTTCCTTTGTGTCCTTACATCAGGCAGGGATCTCTGTAGGAGAGATGACCCTTCTTCCAGGTATATTTACATCTGCTTCATCCAGGTATAAATCTCTACAGCCTGCTCCCCCTATCCTCACTGGCAGCAGCATGACTGGCTCTTGGCTCCCTCTCTGCCTCTAGAATTGCCTCCCCAAGGATGTGACACTCTTCAGTATGAAATTACTGAAGGCACCCTGTCTATCTGGTTTGAAAAAATTAATTGATAGACAATTAAATAAGGTAATGATAGTATTTCTTTGTTCCTACCACAGTGACATGGCTTTAAAAGCATGCAGGGGTGGTGTTTTTCTGTTTGTTTCTATAGCTGAGCCCCCTCCTCTGTGAGGACAGTAAAGCTGAGAGTCCCTCTGGTGGGTGCAGCTGAGGAACAAACATCTGATCAGCACGTGGGTCCTGGGCTGGCTCCCAAAGAGAAAACTGGCCCTGCTTACCAATTTTTAAGTGGATGCTTTTTCTACACACGTGCATGCACATGCTCACAGTTACAGAGAGCCATGTCACAGGTGCATCTTACACCTGTGGCAGAGTTTTGAGAGGAAGTTCCTGTACAAGTTCACTTTAGCTCCTGGAAAGCTGTCTGCTCTATAAAGAGGCTTTGCTTTTTTTTTAAAGATAGTTGGTTGTGCCAGAAAAGGAAATTCTGGCCCCAGTTTTCACTCCAGTGCATCAGATGTAGATCAAATGATGAGCCTGAGACATTGTTATTATTAGTGCAGGCTTTCCTAAGATTGTTGTTTTCCAAAGAGCACCAACTACTAATGTAGGACTGGAGGGGGCAACAGAGGCCATAAAACATGCCAACTTGCTTTCCTTTTGACTGTCTTGCAAAAATAGCTCTTTATTGGAAGTAAAACAGCAATCTCCTGACTGAAAATTTGTTTTTTGTAAGGGTCCCTTCAAGAAGGGTTTCTGTCTTTCTTCTTTTTAATATTGCAAGCTTTTACCATAACTAACTCCTGTGAGCTGGAATGAGAACCCTGCAACCTTCAGGGAAGGTCCTGTGGCCAAAGGGCCCACCAAGTGGCTTAATTGACACAAGACCTACATGCTCAGGCTAAGATCACTTCTTCCCATATGTGCATTGCCCTGCTTCTGCAGTGGTTGCCCACGCTGGTGGCCAGCCTGCAGGAAGCCCCGTTTCTAGGGCAGGTGCTCCTGGCCACTGCCCTGCCTCTCTGCACAGGGGTGCATGGGCTGGCAGCGCCACGTGGAGCAGAAAACCACAACACACTGGTTTGGGAGCAATTGTTTCACGGTGTGCGCTGAGTCAGCCACGCTGCCATCTGAGAGATTAAAAATAACAAATAAAAGGAGTAGGCACAAGCTCCTCTGGCTTATGAAAAGCCCTCAAGAGGGCCCACCAGCAGATGCAAACAAACCTTTGTACAGTTTCCATCTTGTGCTCGTCAGAGAACTCTGGCATGTTCTTCATTGTTTTGGGTTAGAGGCTTCATGTGAAGGACCATGTGCTGCAAGGCTGAGCTTCAGCAACAGCAAGGGTTATTCAAAACATGTTTTAGATGCCAGGTTATGGTGCGACTTCACCTCGTACCTGACCCAAACCAATGGCAGCTGCTGTTGAACAGGAGACCTGGTCCCGGTGTTTGCTTTGCTCCTGTTATGTCTGGTTGAGGCTACAGGGCGAGACAGACCAGCCCACCGTGCTCGTGGCCTTTACTTTTGGGGCTGTTTTTTCACTGCAAAGGAGGCAGTGGAAGTGGGGAGGCAATGTGAGCCCATTTCAGAAATAGATAGCAGTTAGGTAGGTTGGATTGTGCCTGTTGAGAACCTGCACTGTTGTTTCCCTCACTGTTTACATCAAAACAAAGGCTGAAGTAGGGTGGCAGTTCCCAGCTGGGTCTCACGCACATGTAAAGTAGTTTTCCCATCCTGGCCACAGAGCACCACATTTGCCCTAAGAAACACAATAGGAAGGAGCATGGGAGGTTTCTGTTCCCAGCAGAGATGCCTTTGCTGTGAGTAGTAGCCTGAGGTATTATGCTAATGATGTCTCTTGTTACATTACAGTTTGAAAAATAGAGACTGGGTGATATTAGAGATGCTCAGGAAAGTTAAAATACATTCATTTCAACTGTGATGCTAATAATCTGTAAGATAAAAATGTATTACATGCTTATGTGGATGTTTCTTGTTCAGAAATAATGTGGACTTTGCTCACTGTAGCTTACAAAAGCACTATGAGATTTTGTAAATTGGTGTCTAACAGTAGCCTAGACTCATAGCTCCCAGCCTTGCCAGAAGGGCCAGAGGAAAGGAGGCACAGATCATATAGGTCACAACTGAGAAGACTCAAAACAACTCTCATGGCCAACATACCTCAGAGCATAATCAGCCTCACCCTGTGTTTCTTATTTAGGATTCTTATCAGACCTTGATTCCCTCTCTGTAGAGGATTTGAATGGGAAATGAGGCTATTGCACAACTATTTCCTTTCCTGGCCCTAAAATGGACTTAAGTTGTAATTCTTGGCCATTATCACCACCAAACATTCAGTGCTGCATATAGTGGTTGCAGTTTTTGAATCATTCTCTTGCCATAGCCCAGAATAGGCCTGTGTTAACACAGGGCTCTGGCACAGGATGGAGGGACTGTCCCATTCGTCTGGCTGTGCTTGTGAGACAGCTCTGTCAGCATCCAGCCTTCACAGACATTTCTAAATAGGATTTTCACTGGGAGTGATATACTGTGATACTCGGGATCCAGCCTTAGCTACATTTTACTTCCCGGTATGCTGATATTGATGCTTTTCTCATGTTCTGATGCTTCAGCCTCCTTTCTGTGCAAAGCCCACCATGGATCAGTGACAAGAGCTGCCTCCATCCTCGCTGTCCTCGATTTCCCATTTCACTGGGACACGCTGAACACTACGCTCCAATGGCTTTTGTGTCCTGATTCCTAGAAGAAAGCATCCTCCCAAGAGCAGCTCACTCGGCCTGAGACGCTCAGGCACAGCGACAGCTGCAGCCTACATGAAGCAGGGGTGGTATAAATAGCTTGCAAGAAGAGAGGCAGGAAAAATTACATGGTATGGCACTATGGCCAGAGCTGCAGTATTCAGGTTCAGCATGGTTCTGCAATAAGCTTTGCTTGAGACAGCATCAGAGTTATACTGGGGAGGGACCTAAAATTTCCGGTTTTCCTCATTTGCTAAAATTCATGTTTCTAAGTAGTTTGCAGAAATTTTACTGTGGTATCAGTGACTGTGAGTGTTTGAGCTTTATCTTAGTCACTGACTTACAAAAAAGAAAAAAGCTGATGTATTCTGCAAGTCAGGAACCCTGGGCTTGCCCAGCTTCACTCATTGGGCTCTGGCAAGGGCCTTACTCTGTATGCCATGCAGCTTTTGGAACCCTGTGTTCCTCTTTGCAGGACAGCTTCAACAGGGGGACATTTTCTCCCCAATTCCCCTCCTTACCCTGCTGATTGAGTGCCTCTCTTTGTGCTGAGGCAGCTGTAAGTCCAAACACTCCCAGCCCAGATGAGACAAGACAAGACCTGAACTATCTTATCAACTGGATAGAGGCTGTAATTTCTGGGCTGTAATTCTGTAGCTTAGCTGGCATGATGTGGGCACATTTGCACACCAAGCCTGAGGGGACTGCAGCAAAATAGTGCTGAAGTTTCCAGGGCAGGAATCGGGTGTCGAACAGACCCAACCTGAACCTCTCCAGCTGTATGTGGTGCTTGGATTATATGACACACAAACTTCCCTACTGATCAGGACATGCTCAGTGAGTTTTCATGCTTCAAGCCTGATAAGCCCCTGAAAGTGCAGGTTGCACTCATGAATAGTCACCTGCATTTGCTGGGTTTTCCTGGTGGATTCAGCTGGGTGGCACCACTGATGCCTGCAGATTACCATCCAGGAGAGATGAAGATTTGTTCACTAAACCCTAAATCTTGGGTGGGGAGTGGAAGTGGCACTGAAGTTCTCAGTTTGCATGAAACAAATCCACAGGCTGACAGACTTTAAAAGTTTCATAAGTTGATGTTTGGATATGGACAATAGTAACCCTCACCCATGACCCCCAGCGTGGAAATGGCAGCAAATGCTTGGCTGAGGCCTCCCTCGTGCCCGCCAAGGGAGGTACCTGCCAAGCCGAGCCACCTCACACACCACCACCAGCTCACTGCTCCAGAGCCAGACAAGCTGCTGCAGGGTTGCAACCCACTGGTAGCCACAGCTGGTGAGGACTTGTGCCTGTCACTGCTCTGCACAGATCACTGTGTCAGACATGCAGCTTTCACAGCCGAAACTCATGCTGAGGCCATCCCTTAGCAACAAAGCTCTTACAGTGCTTTTCCTGCTGCAATGGCTGAAGACAGGGCACCTTCTCCACCACCAGAGCTGCAAAGTAGTGCATAGCAAAGCTGTCCCAAAAAGGCTGCCTGCAGCAAGGCACTGCACCAGGAACACTGCTTAATGTGAGCTGACCCTGCTGTTGTGAAAGACTTTTCTGGGTATCACTCCGTACATACACTGATCCTTGAATAATGTTCTACAAGACATCTCTGTCCTTCTTGGCTGGCATGGCTTGGCTGCTGGCTGACCCCTGCCTTGGAAATACAAGCTTGGTAATCTAAAGAAGCACAAAAAATAGTCAGCATCCTGCAGAAACCAGTGTGACACAGCAAAGCCTATCCACGAGCTAGACCTGAGGAATGAAATACCCATGAATGAATATAAACTCAGGCAGGAAAAAACAGCTCAGCATTGCCCAGGTCTTAGCTGAAAGCCCCAGCAACACTGGCAAACTGTGTGAAGGCCATGTTATGATGGTTCCAGTAACTGTCTTCTGATAGTTTCAGATGTGCTCAAGTCTGGAGCAGCCTGAAGGAATACCACCACAATGATTCCAGTCATTACATGGTATGGCACTATGGCCAAAGCTCCTGAGAGGAGCAGGACTGAGAAAGTCTTCACCCATGAGATGCCACAGCATCTAGATTTATATACTGACAACATACATGCTCCAGATTGCTTAGCACCATTTACTCCAACACCACAGGCCTCCATCACACAGTGAAATACAAGCCAGGAAGCCTGAGAAAATTTTTTAAATTACAAAAATGGCACTTCAACTATATCAAGTATTCCTTGCACTGTACTAGTTTGAAAACAAACCAGTGGGATGCACCAAGTCAGAATAACAATTTAATAGGGAAATTAAAAAAAGGCAGAAAACACTGGTTCAAACTGACAGAGTCAGAATACAACCTGACACCCTGTTAGTCAGGGTGGTGGTAGCAGTCTGATAAAATGGTGGCTGCAGTCCTCCTGCAGTGGTGGATGTGGTTCTGTTGAAACAGTGATCCTGTAGAAAGGGTCTGCTCTTCCTCAGAAGGTCCAGTGGTGGCTATGTAGCTTCTGTCCTCTGGGACTCCAGTGGAAAGGGTGTCCGTGGTGTTTGGAATCTCTGATTACATCCAGGATGGAATGCTTGGTTCCCCCTTCTGGGTGCAGCATCTCACAATGGGATGATGAGTCCTTAGGCAAGGCGTTGATTGGGCTCAGAAGATAGTCCGGGGGAGTTATCTCTGAATCATGCACAGGGCATTGATGGGCCATTAACAGAAATATAGTCCAGAGGAGGAGGCAAGGAAACACGGCCCCACCTGGTTTCAACAGCTCATGAGGATGGTAATAGAATATACTGCAACCCAGGACATGCACACACACAAATTCCTGTTTCACTGCTATCAGCAGAGCATGCAGGCCTTTATATGCTTGGTATTTACAGTTTTCATGGCTCTAACTAGAAGCTTTATAGGATAAGACAGAAGACACTGACAACCACCTTTGATCACCTTTGACCACATTTGTATATCCATGGACAACTGCTTGAGGGTAATGCACAGCATCCAGGCTAATATCCCCACGTGCTCCCTGCAGTGTGCTGCCTGTGGATAGAGGATTACCTGGAATCTGAACAAGGAACATGCAAGAAGTGCATTAAGCCACCTTTTAGACAAAAAGCTTAAATTTCATTAGCCCTGTAGGGTGCAAGTACGCCACACCTGGTGCACTGTAAACTCTCCATCTAGCTTGGTAGTGAAAAGTGTCTCTGAGTGGAGATCAGAGCAATCAGCCCACCTAATAAAATGAGTGAGATTCCATAGGCCTGGAAGGGAGCTTCCCACTGGCACAGCGTGTGCTGAGGTGCTTCACCATCCCTGCCCAGCATTTCAAACAGCTCTTTCTGCAATGGCTGTCATTACAGGAGGCCCTCAACAGCATGTTGCCCTCTCTGCTGACAGCTGACTATCCAAAGTAGTGAAATGCAGAACATCTGCTAAAGGAGCAAGCCCTCCTGAATAAATTAGCATCCACCTGAGATATGAGCTCGGACCGACAAGCTGAGATCAGCTAAGAGACCAGCAAGAGTACACAGGAGCATCCACACCTCACTTCACAAGTCTACAGAAGGCTGGTGAAACTCAAAACACCGCTGCATGCTGGAAATAAGAAAAGAAGGAAGGAAACTGTGTAGTGGTTTCTATCACCCTAGGCTGGAAAACAATTCCTCCTGCGCATCGTGGAAAGCCCACAGGTACCAGTGGGTGTGCTGCTGGAAGCAGCCTCTCCGCATGCCCTCACAAGTGGATGCCACACTCTTCTCTATCACTGGAATATGGGAATAACAGAGAAACAGAGAATGTGGAGAGCTGAGCAACTCCTTCTGGCCCCACAGATAATCAGCAGTAGCCGTTATGCAAACAATGAAGGCGTTTCAGGAGAGTGCAGGCAGGATCAGCTGTGTCTTTTTCAGTCTGTCCTCTCTTGAAGTTGGGAGTCTGCTGCTGGAAGGGATCTCGGGGTACTGCATCCCTTTTGTCCATTGTGGGGCAGCACTGCCTTTTCCTTGCTGAAGTAATGCAGCGGGGTCCTCTGAGCAACAGGCTCTGCAGACCTTTCAAGGAAAACAGTCCTTCCCACAGGTTTGCATCTTCCTTTGCAGAATTTATTGCTCAGGCTATGGTTCAGATCATAGCTGTGGCGGGTGGCTGCTTCCACTGGCTCGGTGGGAATGCTCACTACCAGGGAGAGGAGGTAACTTGCTGAATTTTAATCACATTTTCACTGCCAGTGCCATGGCCAGGAAAATACTTGTTTTTGTGATTAGAGACAAGATGTGTTACATATATATGTGTATGTTTATATGAATCAGGGGGAAGAGGGGGAAGCAGAGGTTAAATGATACTCAGCAATTAGTACCTGAGTATTACAGACAATAACTTCCTGGCTGAACACAACATAAATCTCTTTGTTGTGATCTCCTGGAGTGCCTTTACCTCTAGGATCCTGATGTTCCCAAAGCTTGTGGGAGGGAACGGCACCTCAGCCAGATTCCTGATGTACTGGGGAGCTTACAAGCCCTTAGCAGTAAAAGCAGCTGTCAGGAAGAGGGAGCCTGTGTGCACCAGGAATAACTGTGTTTGGTGAGGGAGAGTTCTGTGTCTTCATCAGGAACAGCTCAGTGGGAGTCGGTGAGCCACAGTAGTTCACAGGGAAGCAAAAGTGAGTTCTTTTGTGTCTGTGCAATAAGTCAGAGAAAAGAGACACAAGACAGCCACAAGCTGGGGTTAAATCACTGTTCCCTTCAAGGGTGCCAGACCTCAAATGAAGGTGGGAGCTCAGTGAAAGCTTCAGGATTGCTCTGAGGAGCTCAGACTACAGCTCTTTGATGGGTGAGGCTAGAGAACAGAGTGGTGCTTAATGGGGTCAGGAAAGGAGCTGGTCCTGGGCAATGTTTTACCTGGCTGCCTGTAACAGGGGCAAACCCTTAGTGGCCAGATTCCTGCTGCCAAATCCCCACCAGATCTATGGGGATCCTTGCAAAGGATAGAATGCAACCTCCTTCTTATGGGAGAGTTTGGAAATGCAAAACACCTGTACAGCTGTGGCCAATTTCAATAATTTCTGAGCAGCTACACAACCTGTGACCCCATCTGCAGAACCACACATGCTAAATCTCTGCCCTGCTCTCCGTGTCTCTCTTTAATATTAGGGAGCTTTTACTTGAAAAATCTTTAATGCAGCCATCTAAAACCAGCCTCCCTTAACAACCCTGCCTATTTAAGTATCTTTTGCAGCTCATCATCTGCCACAAGAAATGCAGTACATTTGGATTTTTCTACTGCAAGAACTGGCAACACCCTCTGCTTCCTAAATCTTCCAAAATAAGTTGCATGCATTCCAGATAACTTGCAGAAAAGCTAAAAATAGGAAAAGCTAACCTCTGAATTTAATTTTTTGCTTTTCATTTTCCTTCTTGGATGTGCTCCCTGCTTTGAGCAGTTGTACTTCCCGTTAGGTCAGGCACTAGACAATAGTTTTCCAAGAGCCTGGAGATTAGAGAAACCCATAAAACAATTCCACATCCAGCAGCACAGAACTGCTGGCACTCACTGAAAGGTCTGCCCTGGAAGTGGCCTGGGTTGTCTCTCTCCTGTCTGCCTTCTTTACACTGATATTTCTCTTCCAAAAAAATCTTCCAAGCTGTCTGCTTTTATCTGCTCCTGCTACTTACCGAGCCTCCCCAGTTTTCTCAGGCTGCACATCCCTCAGTGCCTTGCTCCCACTCACTGCTGAGATTAATGCTGCATAATATTCCAGAGATATCACATTCTGGTACTTGGAGCTCATTTCATTCTTTCTCAAATTCAAATTTAACTGAAAATTTAAAAGCCCCACACAATTGAAAGCCTGTGTATCTAAGTGGATACACAGATCTAGGAGCAAGTAGTGGTTGGGGGTGATGAGGGGGAGGCCATGTCAAATAAAATGGGTGGCCTTTTTGATGTGAAGAAGGTTCTTCATTTTATTTAGGTGTAGGCATGCAACTTGCGTGAGTCAACACTCCCTAGCATGCAGTGAAAAGCCTTCCTAATTTGGAGCACCCAGGAGCTTTGGATTGTCCTCTGCAGGTTTCCTGACCAGGTCAGCAACAGGGCAGGGACTAAACCAGCCCAGAGTCTGAAGGATGTTAGGAGGCAGAGTGAAGGAGCCATCCCGCTTCGCGGACTTTATGTTGGCAACGAGTGATCAGCTGAGGGCAAGCCTGGCTGCAGGACAGTGGTACTGTGATTCACCCCCTCGGGCTGGGAGCCAGCTAGGAAACAGTCAGGAAATCAGATTTTCACACTTCTCAGGACGCAGGCAGGAGGTGGGTGAGAAACCGAGCAAATCTCAGCAGTACAGAGTCAACTGCAGAGTCTCTTGACCCATCTGCCTCCAGCACCGGCAGAGCCATGCTGGAAAATGGGCATCCTGCTCGTGTCTGTTTGCACACAGGCTGGGTCTGCCCTTCCTGCGCCCCACAAATGAACTGGAAGATTCATGTCCCTCTGCCCAAGCCAAGGGCCAGCTTCAGAACACAGCAGCTGGCTTCACCACACATTGATAGAGGAGACACTTTCTACCCACAGTTGTACTTCCCTTCAAAACCGCTGTTGCTCCTTTGCCTTTCAATGGAATAAATGGCATGAAGCACTACAATGGTAGTTAAAAATGTACTCATATACTATGTCATGGAAGAGTGGGCTAATAAGGTAATGATGACTAACTCCAGTGTTTCAAACTGGGGGAACCAAGTTCCCTGAAAGAGTAAGGTGGTTAGGTGGCCTGTTGCTATTGAAAGTTTCTACATCAGCCCACTTGGATCCATGGCAGACAGGTCTCTTGGCCTACAGAGAAAATGCAGATTTACGTGGTGCAGAATGATGTTTTTCCTCCTAGGAAGGGCCGTTCTGTGAGCTCAAGCTGATGAAATCTGCTCTGCTTAATACCTTTTGTGGGCTGTGCTTGCCTGGACAAAGCCTCACTTCTGTGCCTTTCTGGAGCCACCTTATTCCTGCATGTATTGAACTCAGCTGCCAGCCACTTTCAGTTTGGTGCAATAAACTGAGAGCTTCTAAACTCTGGCTGGAGTGAAGTCCAACAGCAACGAGGTCAAAAAGGAGAGAAGCATTCTGCGCCTTGAAGAGAGCTGGGATATTTGCCAAGATCAAGCATAGTTTTTTCTCCAGCCAGTCAAGGGACACAGAAGCTTTTCCAGACACTGTTGTCCAATTCAGAGTAGTCTGGCCAAAAGCAATATTCTGGAGGAATCCACTCTGGGCTGAATTTGGACATTATTTTTAGACAAACACTGTGTCCTTCTTTACAAGGAGAAAAACACCATACAATCTCTGTTCAGGCACCCACAAATACAGTGTTTTGAGACATATTACAGTATGAGCAACCCCACCACTGGTTCTCCTTCATGCTGGAGTACAGTCATGGTGACTTTCATTGACTTGATTGTGCCCAAACCATTCCAGGGTACAGAAACATCAATGTCCTGTCAGGGGGCTTAGTCCACAGCACTCCTTCCCCAAGGCTGGCTTGTGAAGGAGATCTTTTCTGTGCCACCAGGGCTTTGGGTCAAGGGGAGGCAGCAACAAGCAGCGTGCCTTGCCCTTTGCTGTCATGGTCCACATGCCCAGTCTGGACTATTGCCTCCAGGCTTCTCTGCAGAAACACCTCCTGCTTGTTATAGTGAGCAGTTTTGCAATAAGGCCCCACCACTCATTACACACTGCAGTCATTTCTGCTGCATGCTTCTGATTAACTTCTCCACAGTGGTGAAAACAATGAATGGCTTGGAGCAGCAGTAAGAGGAAACCAGAAACACTTCAAAGTTTTCTGTGTGAAGTCTTCTGGGTCATGTTACATCATCCTAATAAAGTCTACAAACCCAGGGCACCCTGGTGGCCAGGGATTTACAGCAATGCAACAACACATCCTGGCACTGATCCTGCCCCATTTCCACCTGCATCCACAAATTCAGTCCTCCTTCCTCCCCACTGCCCTCGGTGCCCTGCTCAAGGGTCACTAGATCCTGAGCTTATGCCTCTCAAGATGCTGTTAGGAAAATCATCTGCTGGCTGACAGCACTGCCTGGCTGCCCAAGGCTGCCCTGAAAGACTGGTGTGTTAGGCCAGCTCAGTGCCATTTGGCAACACAATGAGGTCTCCTCAGAAATGCATTTCAAAAGATTACCTGAGCTCGCAGATGAGCTGCCCTCTGGTCACAAACTAATCCTGCTTAGAGGAAATTGGGCACAACAGCAGCCAGAAGGGATATTTCTGATTAAAACTGTAGTAAAACCTGGTCTGAAAATTCTGTCTTCTACACCTTTTGTAGACACTAGCTTGCTAATTGCTTACTGATTAAAGAAGATCCTATCGCATGTAGACAACATAGAGAATGACAAACTTTTTGTAATCCCCTTGCTGAGACATCCAGCAAGAGGCAAAGTAGCCATTGCTCCCACTCAGTGATGCTCAGTGGCAGCTTTCTGTGCCCATTACTCTGAGACACTGTGTCCCACTTGGTAGATCAGACCACATATAAATGAAAAAAAAATGAGGTTTCAGAAGAAGAACTGCAAGTGTCCCCTGGATTTTTTTGCCCAAAACCTGGGTTACACTCAATCCTTCAGAATGCAGAAGATATATAGTTGATAATAATTTTAATTTTCCTTCAAAATAAGAATTTGGATCCTCCTCTCCTAATAGTACATTAACCACAGATATAGACATTTGCAGACAATAATAATGTTTCTACTTTTCTTTTGCAATGCAATAGAATAACACAAAGGTTTAGCTAGGAGGAGAGTTGATTTCTCCATGTAAAAGCTGTCACAGTGAAAATAAAAATGAACCCAGAAAACAGCACAACTAAACAAACCCACACTGCCTCCGTTGCAGTGGGTTGGGTTGCTTCACTGTGATGGGCACCAGTGCCTCTGTGCAGGCAAAGCATTGGGAGCAGCCACAATGAGCCCAGAGGATGCACCACTGCCATGTGCATAGCAAAGAGCTGCCAGCATTTGCCAAAACCACCCCATTTTCCACAGCTGTCTGTTGTCCACTCTGTGCCTGAGAAGCTGGAGCACTGTCGCTGTCAGCTCACCACGTGTGGGGCTCAGCAGGACAGGAGGCACAAGGCCACCCAGAACAAAGTAAGAATGAAGATCTGCAGCTAGTGTTATTAAAGCTCCCTGCTAGCCTTGGGTAAATGTGTCCTGCAAGCACAAGAAGTAAATTACAGTTTTGTTCCCTTCCCATGTCGCTTTAGAGAACCAGTGGTGTTTTACCATGCAAAAATTTAACATGCTTTAAATTAATTATATATGTGTGTATATATATATATGCATATAATCATATGAAACTCATTCCTTATTATTATCTACATACTTCTGGAAGGCACCAGTTTAGTCAAGGACTGCAGACAGCTTTGGGAACCTTGCATGAAGGGAAACGTACAAGGAATTGAGTCTGACAACCAAAAAACTCAGTCAGGGGCACTGCCACATTCAAGGCAATGAAGACACACGTTTACAAAGTGGGATGTGCAGGTCTCCTCTGAATCAACCAGGAAGCTTCAGCTCCTATCTTTCCACACCACCTTGACTGGGTAGTGCAGGTCCAGCAATGGTTTTGTAGTTACCATGGCAGCTAAGGCCTTTCTCCTCATTCAGGGTCTCTCCTTAGGCAGACACAACATCCAAGCTTTACGGCCCTCTCTCTGCCGGCTCAGTGACAATCACCACTGGAAACTGCCTTGGCACAGCTCCTGGCCTCACTCTGGTGACACATGTGGAGTCACATCCTCCCTGCAGCTTGTGAGCCAGCACTGCCTTCCAGCCTACGTTAACACTATGGACTTTCCTTCCTCCATGTGCTGAAGAGAGGAAGAGCTGCCTCCAGTGCTGTTTATGAAGCATGCACTCATCCAGCTGTGCTAGAATGAATGTATCCTCAGCCTTTTCCTCCTTCGTAACCTGGAATTAGCCCATTTCTTTGCCACAGCCTCAGTGGTGTCACTTACAGGAACAGGCCTAAACTTTCCCATTTGCAAAATGGAATTAAATCATAGTTCCCTGTGTTATGCATCAGTTTATTAAGCAGTAAACACTCAACTTTCAGCAACCCAATAATAATTAAAGGTGGTCAAGTAACCATTGCTCAGGCATGCAGGCCCAGTAGGAAGAGGTGCTAATGGCAGGGCAGAGCTGTGGACAGCTCCAGACCACCCTCTGGGCCCTTGGCCCAGCCTTCCACAGCTGGGGGCACTTTACTTCTCACCTCTCAAGGAGCCATGACACACAAAGTAAGGGATGGGATGAGGCTGAGTATCCAAGATTTCACAAAAAATCTTATTGGTACTCTGTAGCTACACCAAAAGATGCAGCTAGTGGGGTCTGGGAGAGGTAATTTTGGGGAGTATTTCACAAGTTCCCGAGGGAGCTGGGGCAGGTTTCAGTCCCCAGGTGGCTCAGTGACAGAAAGACTGGAGGAGAGGATTACCAAGCTCTTCTGGAAAGAGGCAGGAAGGAAGTGGGAGTGCAACTTCCTACTCAGGACAGTGAGACTTGACCCCTGCTCAATTTTCCTGTGACTCAAATGGTATTTCTTAAAGCAGCCCTCCTTCCAATGACTTAAAAATAGCAACTGCTGAAGCAGAGAAGACTGCTGACTAATGCTGTACTAGAGGATATATCTTTCTCTGGAGAATAAGTTGGTACAAGTACCAGTTTTTGGATGAGCTAGGCAGGACTGCCAGGGTTACCCTGTGACAGCTGACCTACAGTTCCCATGCAGACTATTCTTCTAAAATACAGAAAATATGACTAAACAGGTCAACTTCAATAAAGCAACTTCAGTAACAACTGTATTACCATCTACATAAATGGCATTCCTAAGGGATCTACATTTTCATTGGCAAAAATTCATGGAGTTCTCAGATGAAAAGGACATGAAAACTACCACTAGAGACCAGAAGCCTTCCTCAAATCAAGTCCAACTGAACGTGAGCACAGCATTTGGAAAAAATGCCCTATCCTGATCTTGTGTGGCCAGTGACCACAACCTTTGGCAAGTCATGGCAAGGAGAGGTTCCCCTGACTGTGAAAAACCTGGATTTTACTTCCAGGCTGAATTTGTTGAGATGGACCTTCCCCGCTTTGCTGTTCCCATGCTCTCACCTGCCACACTGAGGAACCCTACAATGGTGTGTTCCTCACAGATGGGAAGCACCTGCGAGAGAAAGCTTGATTGAACCAGAGGAAAGGCTCCCAGCAACTCCCACAGTGGGCCAGGGCTTCCAGTGCATTTGCCAAGCAGACATTTCCTGTTGTGCCCATCCTACCAAGCAGTCTTAGATGCACTGTATCAGTAAGGAAATATCTTCCTTCTTCACCAGGCTCCAACTTTTATATTGCCTGCAAATGTGATCAGCACAAGGGTCATGCTGATACCCTTCAGACTATTGATAAAGCCATAAAAGATGTGGGATCAAGGAACAGACCCTGTAGACAGATGCAAACCCACCAGAAAAAGAGATACACACACACACACACACGCACACACGCACACACACACACACACACAAAAGCACATGCATGCAGAGCACATGCCACAGTTAATGCAGGAGATGAGGCAAGATTCCTCCTCCTGCTGATGACCCAACTGGCAACAGGCCTGCCAAACAACAATTCCCTAGTTACAATTACACAGGAGCTCTGTGAGTCACTTTCCAACCCACTGAACATACTCCACTTTGAATTATGTATCATTTTGGGTTTTTTAATCAAAACATTGTGTTTTCTCGAAGAAAATGCCTGGCTCAAAACTAAATTTAAACACACAAGTATTTTTACCTTTAACCACCTAACATTATCTCAGCAAAGAAAGGAACTCCAGTTAGTTTGACAATGTCTGGCATTTATTAAGCCCCTCTTCCTTCATTTTTAATAGATAATTCCATTCAGCTGTTTCAGTACTTTGCCTGGACTCAAAGGCCATGAAAGGACATCTCACTTATATATTTTAAATATTAGTATATCACCTTTCCTCCACTTTTCTGTCATATCCCTAGTGCTCCTAGCAACACTGCAAATCAACATCTTCAATAATCTCTGCTCAAAAGGCTTTTGAGTGACTTTTACACAAAAAAACCCCCATTTCCTTGTCATCATGCAACATTTGCATCTTCATCTAGCTTTCTCTACAGTTCTTGCCCTGAGTATTGGGGTAGTACCAGTGATGTAACTAGTTTTGTCTTGAAAAATGTTTTTTAAAAAAACATTTGCCTTATTTTTCTGTACTTGGGTCTTACAGAATCACAGAATCATTTCAGTTAGAAAAGATCCTTAAGGTCATTTAGTCCAACAGTTAACCTAACACTACTGAGTCCACTAATAAATCATGTCCCTGTGCCACACCTACACCTCTTTTAAATACCTTCAGGGATGGCAACTCTACCACTTTCCTGGGCAGCCTGTTCCAGCTCTTGACAACCCTTTCTGTGAGGAAATTTTTCCTAAAATCCAATGTAAACTTCCCCTGGCACAACTTGAGGCCATTTTCTCTTGTCCTATTGCTTGTTACTTGGGATAAGAGACTGACCCCCACCTCACCACAACCTCCCTTCAGGTAGTTGTAAGAGCAATAAGGTCTCCCCTCAGCATCCTTTTCTCCAGACTTACAGAATAATAGAATTATAGTCCAGACTGGTTTCTCTCTTTTGAGTTTCCTTTTTTGCCACACACTGCTGTTACAGGATGCATCTGTCACATTTCAGGTGTTTCAAGAAACTCCTAGGTGCCATCCATGCATTGGTCTCTTTCCCAAGCAGTGCCCATCCAGCACTTCAGAGATCATCAGGCAAGGGAGATGTCTGCACTGGGATCTTGCCAGGAAAGGGAGATGCCCAGGGTAAGAAAGAGTCAGGCTGAGTCAGCATCCCTCTGTTGAAAAACACTCTTCTGGTTAAAAAGAAGCAGATCTCCCTAGGGAGAGCAAATTAGCAACCCGTATCTGACACTGTTTGTCTTTCTCCTGATGGATGAGCCATTTTTTTCTCTCTTTCGGAGTAATACTTGGCTGTACTTTCATTTAATAAGCTTTTGGACCAAAGCCCAAAATGGATCAAAGCCATTGGAGGGAGAGGCGGGGAAGCACATGACCCAAACCTTTGCCTTTTCTCTCTTTTTCTTTACAAACAGAAGTTGCACCTTTCACTGTTGAGGTTAATGTCAACAAAGGGGGTTGGTGCTTTGGTTCTGGAGTCACGGGTGACCCATCTGCCAGTTTACCACTGATGGACAGCAAGCAGGAGGCTGTTGCTGCATCCCCATGGGGAGAGCCCTCCAGAGAGGGGTAGAGAGATGATGCTCACCGCCAATAGGCAGCACTTGCCTTTCTAAGAAAATGCATCCCTGCCTGAGCAAACACAGCAGCTCCTGAGGGAAAAACAGAAGAAGGATTAATGGATGATTTTCTACTTCTTGTGTGACACAAGGGCTCTAGTCTCAAGGTGATGAGAAATTGCAGCTGTTGGGAGAGACAGGAGCAAGGCAGGGCAGGCAGGAGACCATGTCACGTCTCTGCTCTTCCTTCCCTGTGTCCCTGGAGTGCGAGTCTATGACTCTCAGCAGACAACTTTGAGATCACTGGGTGGAAAGCACCCCCAATGCCAGGAGCTGTTGCTGCTCTGACAGCCCCGTAAAGAGCCTAAAAATGGGAGACAAGTAGTCCTGCATGGTTACAGCCTTCAGGGCTTGGCTGCACTTTTTTTCCCTTTTCGAATACAGAGCTTTTCCAGGAGTCAGGAAATTTGCACATGCCTACACGTGCCTGCCATAAAAGAGAGCTGAGCACAATTAGGATGCTGATGAAGCTACGAAAGGACAGGAGAGACAAAACCTGCATCATCCAGCAGAAGCAGAAACAGCAATAGCTGTAAAAGCCCGCATATGACCCCTACCCCTCCCCAAAAGCCTTGTGGCTAAAGAGTCAGGGAGGCAATGTGGGCCCCTGATGCTTGGATGCCCGGCCCCCGGGTTCGGCAGAGGTGGGGGAACACAATGGGGCTCTCCAGATCAGCTGCTGGGGCTCTGCCAGAGTTAAAAATGTTAAAAATGTTAACATGTTAAAAATCCTGGGCCAGCACATAGGGTGACAGGGGATGCCAGGATGCTGTCTGAAATGAGCAGCTGACAGAGACTGTGTGTGATGAGGAGCAATGTGCACTGGGGGATGGGTAACAGGGCAATTGCCAGCCCCTGGCTGCCACATGGCCTTTGTGGGGGCCTTTGGTCCCCACTGTGCTAGGAATGAAGGCCAGGCAAGCATCCTCTCACTGGATTCCAGCATTTTTTGCTTCCTGTAGATATTTCTTAGAAGGCATAGGGTGTTGGTGGTGCTCCAAGAAGTGTGCTGAGGACCGTCCTACTCCCAAACTCTGTGAGGGAAATACTGCTGATAGCACTCAGGCTTTTATTTCCAGGAGGCCTCTCCCAAGAGGCGGTTGCCCTTCACTGGGTACATTTTGTGTATTAGGCTACAAGTGTGACTGAGCAAGAACAGCCCGTGGCTGCTGGCAGGCCCTGGGTGCACTGCCTGGCTTGTCGCAGGCTTGCAACACCTCTGCTACACAGATCTGCTCGTGGCATTCTCCAGATGGCAACTCAGGACGTGGGGATTAGCTGTATGGAGCACACTCCTACAGACAATGAAGACGCTGCCAGGCTTATTTGTTGGTGATTGTGTGCAGAATGCTGGAACATGCACTCTTTGTTCTCCCTCTTTCCTACCTTTGCAATGCCTCTTCTCAGCAGAAGACAAATGTTGTGCCTTGTTTGTTTTCAGTGCTCCTGTTGGAGGGGGCAGGAAGCTGCACAGACTCATGTACATAATTCTCTTCCTCTTCATTTAGTTTTCTTTTTCTTAGGGCAAAATAAGAGCCATTTGAGCTGGAAGCATAGAGCTGCTTCTCATTTGCAAATCTCCTCCCTCTACCCCAAAATACAGCAAGGTAAGGAATCGAAAAAAAATGTTAAAACCTTGCATCTGTCCTCCTCAAATATTAGCTATGTCGAGCATCTAAATAGAAAAGAAACATAATGAGGTTCCATAGGATTCAGAGTGTGAAGCACACCCAAGAGAAACCCATAGCACACTAATGGGCATTCCCCAGAGTTCCTGACTCATGAATGTGTTTGGCACTATTTCTGTAGGGCAAGTAGCAAGACAGCCACTAGCAGAGGTGTCTGCAAACTGACTGCAGAAGTCAGTAATGCCAGAAGACTGGAGAGTGGCTAATGAAGCATCTCATTTCGGAAACGACAAGGGGAGACTTCAGGGAAGTGCAGTAGTGACCTACATAGCAGAAGGATACAACACAAAGGCCTGGAGAAGTGAGGACAGCCAGGAGGAGGCAGAGGAATTGTCAGGGCAACGCAGGAAGACTGTATAAAATAGGATGTAATGAAGCAAAGGAAAGTATCTTCTCTACTGTGAAATAAGCAGGCAGGATGCACTGTGAGATGTGCTAATAACTGATGTTTTGATTCTTTCATGTAAAAAAAAATTAATAAAATTGAATCTATGTTGGGAATTCAGGTCAACCACAATCAAATAACACAGACATTTTGTGCAACCCAAAATGTGGGGGATTTTTTTATCAATTCAAAGAAGCAGAAAAATTACCCAGAATGTTTTGCTTGAACCCCCAAAACAGTAAGGAAAATTTCTAAATAAAATATTGATGCTAATTAAAGGAATATTTGAAAGCATCTCAACAAAATACTTTTATGATTTAAAGGGCTTTTTCAGGATTTCTGCTCACAGAAGAAATTTAGTAAAATTGAGATTTAGTTACAAAATGTGCTGCTTTACCTTACTCTACATATTCCAGAGGAGAGGGGAATGAAAAAAAATTAATTCAGCTGCAGCTGGCAGTTGTTTCTAGAGTTGACATTGCCTATTGTAGCTCCCAAAGCAAAACAAACATATCTTGTCTCTGTTGAGTTAATTATAGTGAAACACAAAACCAAAAAAGTCACTTATTTCTCAGCAAAGACCACATCTGCATATGTGATAGTTTCCTGATGAACACAGAAAATGGAAGGGAGATCTCGTGGCAGACTAAGCACTTGTTCTGTGTCAGGGACAGAAGGAGTGGCCCTGTGTCAGTGTGACCACTGTCTCAACTTTCAGTGCTGGCTTAAGCTGATGAGGGGAGTGAGGAGCAAGTCAGTTAAGGCGGGAGCAAGTACTTCGCCTCCACCATGAAATAGCAAGTCTTAAAAAAGAGGGAGCTGCAGATGGTAAAGTCTTAAATTGCCATGGCAAGCTTTGCTGGAGAGTGTTTCTAGTCCCCTCAGATGGAGCCCGTCTGCAGCTGATTCACAGCAGGTCACGTCGGCTTGTCCTGCCTGACTCCTGAGTCTACTCATCGAGTCAGCACAGCTGACAGGGGTGAAAGAGAGGAGCCGGTTGAAAACATTTGATATGGCTCTAGACTGGCAGGCTGATTTGCAAATTCGAAGCACAGGAAAGACTGAGAGATGTTGCAATGGATTACAAATGAGCTTGGAAACACAGGCATGAGGCACGAGGAGGGAATGTGGCTGGAGCTGGGTGGGTGATTACCCTGACGAGTTTTCCACCTGTCTCTGCCCCTTTGCTCTACCTTTCCCTTTGCCAAACAGATCTCTCCTTTCTGAAAACCATATTTACTTGGCATGAAAGGAGCTGGGGAAGCCAGGGACTGAGGGAAGTGCTGAAGGAGAGGTCCCAACTGTTAAAAAGCCAGTAAAGGGAAGCGTGGGTGGACAGGCCAGCAGCAAAAGGGAATGCAAGAAAACTATCTTTTCACTGGTTGGAAATCCTTGCAATATTGTTACAAAACAACAGTGTAGAGAGAAATCCCTGTGAAATGTGACCCACATGGTTCAGCTGTGACACTGTGCAGAAAACACAGCATGACCTTTCTTACAGTGGCAAAATAAGAATCACATGCATGTTTGGCTTTAGACTTCATGCTGTTGTTGCTATGAATTTCTGTCCAGGCTCTCAGGACTGTAACATCTATAGACATGCTTGACATCGTGGGTGGTAAACCCAACAGATAACTATAGACAGAGTCTGATTATAGGTCTAGCTACAATCTACCCCTTACAAGTTCCAGCAGCTGTCAGGAGAGGATGCTCAGGACAGAGCAAAGTGAGGTGTGGACAGAATGATCCCTTTGCAGCAGCAGCCTCCTGTCTTCAATGGGGAGCAGATTGGGAACTTCTTGAGCTTCAGGCTGCTGCCAAGGTTTGATATGTGATAGTCTGTGACAGACCTACTCTTCCTGAAGTTGTGTTATCACTTTCTGAACTTTTGCCCTCCACAACTGTTCATCACAATGAGTTTCATTGTTTTAATATTGGAACTCTTGTGTGGGGGAAACAGACTTCATGTTGTTTGTTTTATATCTGCCAATAGGTAACATCATTAGCTAACCTGTATTGCAAAGACTAGTGAACAATAATTTCCCACTCACTTTCTCCAAAACACCTGTGACAACATTAAATCCGTCAACTCTACCCCAGTCATCTCTGTTTTAAAACAGTGAACCAAAGGCTGTTTGATTCTCCATGCAAAGAGCTGCTCCTCATGTATCACCACCCCAGTTATCTTTGTTAGTGTGCCTCTGGATCCCATCATTCCCCTTGCCAGGTAGAAGGACCGCAGCCGCAAGTAGATGCTACTCCATACATCAGCACCTATGAATTTATACAAAGGCTACTGAGATGCAGTTTTAAGAGAAACAACCAGTGTGACCCAAAGATCTCTTTCCTGAGTTGCACATGTTAATTTAAAGGATATCACTGTGCATGTAAGGCTAAGATTATTTTTACAGATACAGTCCTTTTAAGCTATCTGATGTCAATCTCCTTTAGCATGAAAAGTAACTATTCCTATTGGCAAGCTGATGTAAGAAATTGATTCTTACAGGTAATAGCTAGAGACTTTGGTATGAAATCTCTCTTTGGCATTAATATGGCATTCTTAAGTAGAACATGGTAAATCTTGGAAGAAAACACTTTTTAAACCTTCTCTTTTATGGGAATTTCTAATATGTCCATGTCCTAACTCCATATCAAAACATAGCTTAGGCTGATGGCTGAAAGTCATCACTGTTGGTTGTGAGATTAGTTGCTATTTTCAGTTCACTTCAAAACTCCCATTAGTCCAGCTAAGACACATGCCAAAGTCCTCAAAAAGACAAGAACTGAACTGGCAGAGAGAAGAAATTGTCCCTGCTATGCTAAGGTTAAATCTCCAAATAAAGAACCTGGAGGATGGGAGACTGCATTCATGCTGCATCTGCTCTCTTTGTGGCTAATTCCTCTAATTCCTACCTATACCTTTTCATAGGTGACTTATCCATCAAAACCCATGAAGAGCAGAGTTGAGGTCCCTGAGTATCGTACAGTTGCTCCTAAACCCCAGCAACCCATTTATTTTTTTTACGAAGCCATGGGCTGCTTCAAAAATAGTGGTTTTTTTCTTTGAAAAATCAAGCCAGGTATTAATACTAAGCTCACATTTTCCTCTCAGCTTCTGTCCCAGCAGGAATAACATAATCTTCATTGGTTTGCAAATTGCAAACTGCTCTCCTGCACCTACTCGAGCTTCTCAGCTCTGTTTTTCATACTGAAACTCTTCTGGGGAAGGGATGGCAGGGGGGGCTTGCTTCCCTTGAAGAAAAATAAGAAAATGTTTGCATGATAAAACTGATGCCTGTTGCCTGGTGGTTTAAACAAAAGATCCCTACTGTGGACATTTTCTTCTGTAGTGCAGAGCAGTTTGGAAAGCTGTATAATGTGTCTTGACAGCAGTACAAATCACAAAAGGTCAAGGGCTTGGGGATTAACCACATCCCCATATAATAGGCTGATACAGAAAGGGCAGGACCATAAGGGTTCAGATTTAGAATGAAAGGTTTTGAATACAGCTGATGAAAAAAGATTTGTGGAAAGGGGGGACTACTCACACTCAGGCATGCTAATAAGATCACAGTGCAGAGGCAAATATGGTGCTGTCCCCATTCTTTATTAATGCAGTCAACATCTGGCTATGGGCACCCTAGTCCTGAGATACCTTTTTCCTTTCTCCTCAAATTTTCTTTACCTGCAGGTGCCCATCAGCCCAACCACTCTGCTCAAGATGGGTCAGCTATCGTAGGTTGTTCAGGAGCACATCCATTTGAGTTTTGAGTATCTCCACAGATGAATGACCAACAACCTCTCTGAGCAACCTGTGCCAGTGCTTGGCCACCCTCACAGTAACAAAACTGTTTTCTTGTGTTTTGAACATCTTCTGCATTTTCATTTGTGCCCACTGCCTCTTGAACTGTCAGTGGGCAATACTGAGAAGAGTCCTGCTCCCTTGTCTTCATCCCCTTGCATTGGGTATCTATCTTTGCATGTTGGTAAGATTCCCATAAACCTTCTTTAAGGCTAAACACAAGTTTAAGGAAGTCCTTATATTTTAAAAACAGATTTAAGATAAACTATTGGACTGAAAAACTCTTCATATACTGAATCTGAGAGGTATACAAAATAGTGCTTCCATAGCCACATTAATATTTAGGAGGGTTTCGAAAAGGAGCCTTTTTAGTTCTTTTACTTCAGCTTTGTGATTGTGACATGTGTCAACTGCATCATCTGAGTTTTCTCCGGTGTGCGTGCAGAGTGGTCCCAATACACCACAGTTCAAGCCTTTCCTCTTCTACATGAAGAGAAAACATCAGAGATTGTCTCCTGTATTAGAGATCAACTGAAAGGAGTTTGCACCAGAAAAGCCTATTGAAATTACTGTTCCCCCTCCCACCGATAGAAGTATTTTTCCCTGGAATCAGCAGTGATGACATTATTGAGCATCATCGGAGCGTGGAAAGGACAATGAAGCTTTCAGAGGACACTCTTTTTAAAGCTGTACTCACTGGATAATGAATAAGTTAGTGTTCTTTGCCAAAGGGCAGAGCAGTTTTTGCAGATCTCATTTCAGTAACTCTGCTATGATACTTGTACTCTTTAAAAAAAAAAGAAAAAAAAAAGCAAGAAAGTGAAAATACTATAGGCTACATAAACCTGATGAGGAAAAATGACAGGAAAGATGTCACTGAATGCCACTATTTATTAGCAGCATGGCTCCATGGAAGAATTATTGTGTAGTATTTTTGTTCACTAATTATGTGCTAAATTACATTAAATTATCACAGTAGTGCCTCATAATTACAGTTATTATGACAAACACCAAACAAATGAGTAAAGGAATGACCTCTTTCATTTGAAAACAGCAACAGAAGTCTTTCATAAATGCCAGCTTTCTGAATATGCAGCATTAGTGTCAATTTTCATTTGTGATTTGCAATTGGAAGGACTTTTTGATTAGCTTTTTAAAGCCCACTGCTCAGTGAAGGTCTCCCCTGTTTAGCTTAGACAGGAACAGATAAAACTGTTCCCACTGGCTGCCAGTCGTTTTTCCCTCTACCTTCCAAGGCCTCCTCCTGCAAGGTGCAGCATTCCACAAGCATCCTGGAGACATCTCTCAGAATTTGAAATGTAAAATCCACATGAGAGTTAATGTTACACATACACACACACACACACACACACACACACACACACACATATTTTAAAATATTTATCTATGTTTGGTATTAAGTATAAATAAAGTACTAAATTGTGTCCAAAATGTAAAGCTAGGACCATTTTGGATTTTTAAATTCAATTCATACTTTAATTTTGATACCAATAACTTACTACTGCAAATCCAGATTATAATTAAACTCCCATTTTCTTACAGTGCCTTTCTGCCTCCTTCACTTCTATACAAAATGCCTGATACATGTGTTTGTTAAAAATAGGATTGTAGCTTAGAAAGACTGAAAATATAATCTGTTTTGGTAATTTTCAAGTTCCTCTGTTCCTTCAAAACATGTCAACAATGTTCTCTCATTCCATACCTCATTCACAGAAGAGATGACAAGTCACACTTGTAAAAAATCAAGGAGGAACTTCTAATCATCACTAATCATCACTTCTGTGCAACTTCCAATGTGGGCTTGCTGGACACACAAAGCACTTCACATTTCCATTCCACTGAATGACTGTCACTAACACAAAGCATAGTTTACTGGCAGATTTATTTCAGGGAGTTGTGAAATTCCAGTGAATAGAATAAGTATTTGTTATTTCAAACACCCAAACACATACACTGAAATGGCAGTTCTTATATATTCATTCTCTGCAGGCACAGAATTGCTATTGTTTGATTGACCACTATTAACAAACACTTTCAACTTCAGCTATCCAGACAGTCATCACTGGTTGACTAAGAATATAACCTGAAGAAACAGACTCAGCACACACTAACAAAGAGGTGACCTAAACTCATCAGATGACATTTCTTAGGAAAGATTTTGCAGAAAGAATCAACTAGATAAAAATCTAGGGAGATTAAGTGGTATACTTGGAAATAATATATACCGTACATGGCAGGTCTGTTTTGTGTATCAGCTGGGGTTTTTTTGAGAATCAAAAATGGGATCCCTTGTCATGGCTCCTTTGGGATTTTGAAATCACCAGGTTGGTGATACTGTTCCTAGCATGGAAGTTTTACTATCTACTATTTATTAGTCTGTCTCAATTATTTATTTTAGCTATACATTTTATCATCCTCGCTTAATCCCAGTCGCTACATGTTAAAAATCCATTCCTATGGCAAAAAGGTATTTTGCCCTTTTAAGGGCAGAGGCAAGAGAATCAGACTTGTAAATAACAGCTCAAACCAAGAGCACGCTTCACAGGTATATTGCAAGTGCACATTACTTCTTAGGTACCTGCACACAGTTTTTCAGCTTATGGGTAGTGCCTCAATGCTCTGAACTTGGCAAACCAAACCACTTGTCCTTCCAGAGACAGCCACTGTAATTTCCTATTCAGAGTAATACATTTAAAGAGATGTTATTCTTGTAATGAAAGATGCTACGGAAAACACACCCGATATTTCATTA
Organism: Monarcha castaneiventris obscurior; assembly: GCA_026261815.1. Classification (NCBI taxonomy): domain Eukaryota; kingdom Metazoa; phylum Chordata; class Aves; order Passeriformes; family Monarchidae; genus Monarcha; species Monarcha castaneiventris. The sequence continues at coordinate 16,855,793 of JAMPIT010000894.1, forward strand.
TCATAATCATGTTATGACCCAGTCATAACCTCTCTTAACTCCGCCTGACTCATCACTTGGGTAATTGGTTTCATCTAGTCCAGTGCTACTATCAACAACTTTTTATGAAGGATGGGTCAGAGTTGCCATGTCTCTCAACACTGTATTGCTACAGTATCCTGATGTGAACATGAATAGGTTCATCCTTCATGGCCTCATCAATCTATGTGGTTATAATCAGATTACTCCAACATGCTGTACTGCATAACTTCTTCCAGACTGGAGTCCTGGGTAACTATTCTGCTAACAGTCACCTGGAACAGCTTTATACAGGGCTTGTTCTCAAGGATTTATAATTTGCACTTCCAGGTTAGAACATTATGACTTGGAAAAATTCCCCCAAACCTGTATTTTTTCAGCTTGCTGCTGCTTACATCAGTTTTTCTGCTCAACTTGTGGAAATAAGAAGCTCCTAAACTTTTTGAGCAGTTCCTTTTCTGTATCCTCTGTGGTTTTTTTTTTTCTGGTAGTCTGCCTTAGTCCATCCTGTTTGCTATCAGATATTTTGTAAATTCTTCCTTTTGGCCTCATACTTTGGTCACAGGTAAGGATAGCATGTACTGCATTTGTCCACATGTAGTAACTTGTCAAATTATACTGTAATATTTTCAAATACTTATTTGCTAGTAATCACCCATCACTACTATTATAAAGACAGTTGTTTGTTCTTTGAAACATGGCCAGGAATGTGTTTTTGATAATCCATTTTGCAAAGCCCCCAAAAGACACAACAGCAGCCAAGAGGCAGATCCATTGGTACTTGGTAGCTGCAGAAACTTAACAAGGGGAAACCAGCTCTCTCACACAGCGGAAGCAACCCCATGAAGTGACCCAACAGGCTGTGCAACACCCGCTGATGAGGTAACCTGGAGGTAGCACAAGGCAGGTTTGCTGACAATGTCAGGGTCTGACTGTGCTCTAATGCTCTCGTTACTGCTCAAGCCCAGAGATTGTTCACCGCAGGACAGAGCTAACACATGCCCCAGAGACGAACAGGGGAAACTCACAGGTGTCTTTCTGCCCTGTACTGCTGGTACACAGCCCCCTTCTGTCATTTGCTACCTTTCAGAAGAGTTGCCTGCTCTTGTTTCTTAGCCATTAGCCACATAGGCAGATATTTTAGGATAAAAGAACTCATTTCAGCTTACTGGAGAAAGACAAACTTCTATGGACCAGAAACCCCCAAAGCAAATGACGCAGAATAGGGACAGTCCATTTCCAGGGATTTTTTGAGAAACATGTAAGTACTAATATATACATATAACTTTTATACATAACTGTGCAGTCAAGGCCAACTGGAAGCTCAAAAAGCAAAAAGTGAGGGCATTATCAGAAAGTAGAGCACTGACAGCTTGTCAGCTGAAGCATGCAAATGTGTCCATACTTGTGGACTGACTGATGTTTTCACAGCAAAAATGACTGGCAGAGCTTGTCCACAGCTTCAGGCCTCACAACTGCAGCATCAGTTCCAATAGCTTAACTAGGCTGTTAAAATCCCTCTCTCTGTTTCATTGAGGGAGACACGGGTAGGCATTTAGCTAGCAGGTGTTAGGCTACTGTTATACTATATTCAGGGTTGTTTAGGATTTTTTAAATCAATAGTTCAAAATTCAATGGCTTGGAAATTTTCTTGTCATTCTTATAAATAATGTCAATGCATGAAGTAAGAAAACATCATTAAAGAAAAAAGAATTTAAAACCCCTTGAGAAACAGGCTGTTGGAGAGACTTTTAATTTCCACTTTCCTGCTAAAAGTCCAAAGCAGGTTGAAGGTAACCTCCCCACCCAGAGACAAATGGTAGGTGAATTACACAGTAATAGATGTATTTAAGGTTTGGAGGCCATTTGTTCTGGAAGATGTCTGTGGACAGCAAAACACACAGAAAATTACTTTTACAGTTTAGGGCAGGCAATTAAAATAAAGAAAAAAGCTTTCTTCCAATTAAAACTGGTAAGGAGGGTAGTCAGGAAACAAAATAAAACCAGTCTCAAATTGTCTGGGACACGACACTATTGATTTTGTAGCTGTGAACATGTGAAGTCAGAACCTTAGCAGGTACAAGCAGTCAGCCCTCTGTGCATGTGTGTGTGTCTGCACTCACCATATAAACTATCACATCCCAAAGACAGCAGACTCCTACAGTACAAGGCCCTACAAACTCTGTACACTACAGCCATGTAGGGCGAGCTCAAAGCATGGCTCCTAAGGATTTAAACACTGTCCTTCTTTCTTCCAGCACTGTTCTCACATCCCCCTCTGCCTTTCCCCTTGGATCTTCATTTGTAAATGTGCAAACTGGAGGTTAAAAGCTCTCACACACTGCAAGAGAGATTTATATTCCTTCACAGCATAAGTGGCAGCAGGGGTGCTAAGCAAAGGAACTGGCAGCTCAGGTGGCCATGAACAGGTCAGCTGGTGAATTAGAAGCATGCTGCCTCACTGAGTGCTTTGGGAGGGAGAGGCTTGCTTCAGGAGGAGATTTGGACACATTTTGTGCAGCCCCCACCTATTTCATTTCTTCTTGCGAAGATCAATTCACCTTTGGTCTTGCACGGAATGCCAGGGCAGCCATAGAGCAATGTAAAGGACAAAGAGGGACACGCAGCCCTTGCACATCCTGACTGGCCGTGGAGGAATCATGGGTTTTGACATGAGGGAGAGGGGAGTACTCCTCATGTATTAAGAGTTAGTATTTCTCGCTAGTTCTTGTCCCTTCATTCTGCAGGTCTTTTTCCTCCTGTGTTCTGCAGCTTATTCTCACTCTGTTGGACCGATTCCCAAGGAGTGGCCTTTCTGCAGTGTTGTTACAGCTCAGAAATGTTAGTCACCAGTTTATCAGCGTTAAAACATTCTCAAGACAATCCTTTTAAGAGAACTGTCACTCAACACACTCTCTAGTAATTCTCTCTGTTGCAACAAGTCAGAAGAATAAATAAGACATTCCATTCATGTTACTTATCTCACCTTGTTTTGTACCCAGGACTGGAATGAGTCTGAGGGAACATGCCCCAGTTGTAAGGTGTTTGTGTTTACATTGCACAGTTCAGTAAATCTGTTCAACTTCCAGTAAGAAACACCTTTGTTTGTGGTTCTTTTACAACACTCTGAGTAATGCTCAAAGCACTCTGCAGAGACATATTTGAAAGATTCAGTTCTGGTTTAACTGATGCCATTGCAAATCAAGAATAGCTCCACTGAGTTGATTTTATATAAGATCTACATCACATTTGCATGCAGTAGTGATAGGAACTTTATAATACTTAGATAGAGGAGTCAAAACACATGAAAAGTCCTATACAAATATGATAATTAATTTATTGGAGATGCTGATGCCCAAGTTTTCTTGACTAAACTGAGTAGTCCAGGTCACATTCTAGCCCCTTGAAATCTCTACAGATATTGCCATCAACACAACCAACTCAGGATTTCACAGCATGTATATTTACTAGGGATTGCTTGCTAAGAGAATTCACATGTGTTTTAAATCATTCTTCACTGGTGAATAATTAATACCCAGAAAAGGTTCAGTATTTCTTTCTACAAGGAGGCTGTCAGAAGCCTACTGGATTTGAAGATGCTGCTCAAATATGAATAATCTCCTGTTGCAACAGCATTTCCTACACCTGCAACAGCAGAATCCACACTCCCTCTTTTCTTCCTTGCCTCTGGGATATCCTTACTGTGGAAAAGAGTTTATATTTAATAATCCTACTAACAATGGAAGTTGCAGATACTATATCTTTCTCTACCAGAGGCTGCTGCTGTCAGAGTGGAAGGGGGAGACAGAAAGGAGGTGACGAAGTCCTACACTGCCCCACAGAATATAGATGCCAAGAGGGAATTTTATCCGGGACAGTTCTTCAGAGAGAGGCATGGGAAATGAGAAAGGCAAAGAATAGCAACACTTGAGAGAGACAGGAGAATACATTAAATTCAAGCCAAATCTCCAGTAAATACTTTGCATTTATAAATGTTTCTACCCCTATCTGCTTTCTCTGTCCTAGAGATACTGTGTGAGTGAGAGGAGAGCTAAACTGTGTGACTGTGAGCAGAGGCAAGCCATAATAGTGCCAGTTCACATGAGCTTTGTCTTCTGAAGCAGAGTAGGGAACCCTTCCTCCAATGCAGAATCTTTTTTAATTAGCCCCTCTCTTTTACACTATTGACTTCTATTCTTCAGGTTCGGAAGTAATGTCTAAAGCTTCCTGTTGCTCTGCAAAGTTAAGCACACACTGAAAACATGGTAAAAACTCCAGTAGAAGAGTGAAAGTTATTGACTTTTCATAGGACTGGAGAGTGCATTTGTAGAGAGCCAATGTGTGATTGAAGAGACTGCCATGCTGTCTTTTAACTGAGGGATGCCTCACCGGGGTCTTATCCTGTAATGAAGCAGCTTTTAATTGGTATCTGTGTCTTGTTCAAGGCATTGCCTTTCCGATATGCTGCACAACACACAGCAATGTGATAGTTCTTTTGGAACAGTTCACTGATTTGAAATAGATGCTTTTAAGATATCCAGTGGTTTTGCTTCCACTTGTGGCTCGAACAGAACACCAACTTTAATATTTCTAAGAGGCAAACATTTTTTTGTGTGTGTTTAATGGCATGGGAAACTAATTATATGTGAGAAGACAGAAATGACAGCCTGTCATGGGAATCTCTTTACAGCTATTGAAAACAGCAGTGAAGCACATAATATTAGTAAACTTTGAGTATGACAGTTCAATAGCAGATAAATGGTCATGAATGTGCCAGAGCTGGCTCACCCTGACAAACTAGACTGCTTGGATACTGAGTTAGGTGAGTGACTGAGGTATGTCCTTGTGGGACAGAAGTTTTCCAGGTGCAGCAAGAACATAAACCAGTTTGAATAGCAACAAGAAAAACAGTGAATGAAGTCACCTATTAATTTAATGGGATATCATGAAAATAAAATTACCAAAATATTTTTACCTGTCACACCACAAGATATCAGACTATTAAAATGGAATATACATATTTCTTCACAGAGAGGTGTCATATAAGTTATAGTCCTTTAAATACCCCAGATCACGATCACGAGATTTAAACATGCAATTTACTTTGAATGCTTTTAGATCATAAATTCCACAGGACACATGTTTGCATATGATTTATAGTTACCTTAACAAGATTAGCTACATATATCACTTGCCTGCTGGCTTTAATCTGTTTTTGTTATGCCTAAACCACAAAACTAGCCTGCTCACTTCCTCTTCCTTGTGCTCATTTGTTACCCTGCAGTCATTGTTCAAGCTGACAATACTCCAGACATTAAAAAGCCACAAAACCATATTTTATAGTTGTCCATCTATATGGAAACTGGGGAGAGCCTGGAGCATTTGATTCCACCCAGGCCCCTCTTGCCTTGTATGCCTTGTATTACCTTTGCAGGTCCAGGACAGTTTTCTGAGACAACAAGGCTTTGGGACACAGTGAGCTGCCCTCTTAGTGCTACAAGCAGTCTGAGTGGCAATGAGCAAGTCTTCAAGCAAGGAAATGTTCATTTGGTTTGCAAATTAAAGATTCTTAATAAAATCTGAATGATTAAAACATTCCCACCCTCCCTATGGTACAAAATTTACGATAAAAAAACTGTATCAAAGCAAAATTGGAAGCCAAGAAAAGAAAGAGGCAAAGTGAATCTATGAAGGAGTTTAGTTTATGTGCTCCACAGCATTAAACTAAAGTTAAAACTCTGCAGGGAACAGTGACTAACAGAACTATATTTTTTAATTATTAGATGCACTGACATAATGACTTCATGAGTCTCAAGTGTACTCAGCTTGCCCAGGCTGTTTGGAGTTCACCGCTACCTAACTTGCAGATTCAGTGAGAAAAAGGAGGTGTTTCTTTCTGAAGCAGGTGATAAAGCTCTAGTAAATTTAGATCTTTCTGTACATAAGGTGAGAGCAAACTCTAAGAAAAAATGAGCAAAGTATAATCTTAAATTTGGCTGAGCTCTGCAATGGGAACTCAGCATAATGATAAAGAATCCCATTTTGCCCCAGGTAAATAACAGTCACTGGTTAAAAAATTTAAAAGTCATGATTCAGACCCAAGTAATGACTGCCTCCAAAATTACTGGAGTTATGTCAGTTCTATGTGACTGTATTTTGGGCAGGATTTGTCTTCTGAGTGCTTTGTCTAGACCCCTCGTGCCCTTGACTATCTGTCAGTCAAGTAATTTAGCAGGTATCAACTTCCAGCACTGCAAATCCCTCAGATCCCCCGTCATCCCTGCCCAGACCTCAGCTCTCACTGTGTTTGTTCCCTTGTTCCCCTCTCTGCCTCTCCAGCAGGAAGCCCTGAGGGCTTTTTCACTGTGTTGTCCAAGCAAGTAAGGACTCACTCTGCTCACACAAAGTGTGCTCACATATCCTTCCCTAGCAAGGGGGATACGTGGCACAGGGAGCCCAGAGTCACAGAAATACCTGTCAAACAATTCAAGCATTTGGGGTGATGCACTACTAAAAAAGGCAGTGCAATGTATGCTGAGGTTCACTGCTCAAGCTTATCAGACAAACATCACTTCAGAGGCAGATGCAGAGGTTAAAGCACTAACCCCCCTTGGGAAAAGGGGACATCGGATGAAAGAGGACACACAATGTCCTATTTCTTGGCAATTCTTCCAGAGAAGCCAAATTCTCACCTGATCCTGCATAGGAAACAGGTCAGAGAGTGGAGGGACAAATGCTCCTCAGATAGTTAGAAAAAATAACTGATGACTACTGCAAATGATCACAAGGGCATGCAAAATGAATTTTAGTAGCAATTTAAATATGAACTGACATATTTGCATGGTATTTCAGACACTCCCACAGAAGTGACTCTGACAATTTTAACGCTAAGAAAACATCCATGACAGAGTGAAACCAAGAATGTTCAAATATAAGGCCAAACCAGTAGGGCCTGAGTGCCCCAAACTGAATTTGCTCTAAAGGGGATTCCATGAACATAGTATCTCCTACGCTTCAGAGACATCAGCAATATCTGAGAAGCATAATGCAGTGAGTTAGGCCAAAGTAATTTCTTTTTTCTTTAGTTTTCTTTTTTTGTCTTAATTTGCTAAATTCTTCACATATTTTGCCACCTGACTTTACTAAATTTTGGCTAAATTCCAGTTCAGGAATTCTCTTTTGTGTTTCTAATTTCTTCTTCTAGAAACTGAAACAGTTGCAGATTTCTACTAGGTAGAAACCTGCAGTACTGAGAATGTATCTCAGAGGTGTGCTGTAAGAAAATTACATTTGTAAAGAAGACAAGTATCAGGGAAAAAATTCACAATGTATACTATTTCTTTTTTATTAAGCTTAAATGTATCTCTTTTGTGGTCTTAATTACTGTTGTCATAAGACCAATTACTTTCTTTCCTGTTTTATGGCGTGATTTTAGTGGCTTTCAAACCTACAAGTAATCCATAATCCTATGTTAGTTTACTTGGAACTGGTCTACCGAGACACATTAAATGACAAAAAATTATTACCTACATCAAAGGTGAGTGTTATCAAATGGAAATTGCAAGGGTTGATATTGATTTTGGGGCCAGAAAGTCTGGAGAGCTTAATATCAGTAAAACTCTGGCAGGTTCAACAGGATGTTCTTGATTTATGCTGGAATAAGTGGAAAATTAATCACATCTCCAATTTATCACCTGAACAAAGGCAAAATAAAGCATCTTAGAATTCACAATTCACTATATTGTGGATCCGAGAAATCCTTGGAGTAATCCAGTCTACAGAAAAGTTGAACAGCACAGCATTACAAAAGGGAAAATATCCCTACACTGCAGACCAGATATTACTGTAGCGTCTTCTTCCTGCTGAAGCACAACTTGCTTTGTTACTGCAGGGTCACTTGTATATGTGACTGCTGATACACAGAGATCTTTCAGGAAAAGAATTAACAAGAAAACCTACAATATCTCACTATATTAATTCTTCAAAAGCAAGTTAAAGGGAGGCATAGGTCACAAACGTGAAGAGTTTATATGCAGTTTCCTGTAGCCAATGTGTTGGAGCAAGTCACTGTTAAGTACTTCAACCTCACTGTGGTGAGATGTGTCTCCCTTTGACAGCTGAAAACTCCCTGGTCCTATGAGCATTCCAAGGCTGAGCACAAGGGCTGTGGGATCACTGAGAAGATGTCAAACATTTCACCTAAATAGCCCCTCTTTTTGCAGAAGGTTCTTTCCTGCACATGGCTAAGGAGCTGCTGGCAGCTCCATGGGGACCCTTTCAGCCTCAAGCTGCCTTCCCACTGCCACTGCGGTGCTGGGCATTGGGATTCTTCCATGCTTGTTGCACAGCTGGCAGCAGCAGAAAGAACTAATGCTGCCTTGTATTGAGTGGTGAATGTTGGAGTGGGTGTTTTTTTCCAAAATTAGGATTTCCCCGACATGAGCTGCCTTCTTGATTTTCTGGTTCATATCAATCGTTAACTTACTTCCTCAAACAGGTTCTGTAAGGGCTTTCCAGCAAAAAAAAAGTGTGTATATATGTATTTATATATACACACATATATATATACACATATACACGATTATAGTGAGAGTGTGTGGAGCAGGGCTGACATTCACCCACGCATTGGCCGCTCCCTTCAGACACTGCTGCCAAGAGCCTGAAACGGTGCCTGTTTCCCCATCACCATGGTAACCTTGAGTGGGAAGCAGCATTTCCTACAAGGCATTGCACCGAACCTCTGTGAGATGCTGCCAGGCTGGGGGTGACCCGGGAGCACAAGCAGTGCCCGCCATGTGCTAGCAGCCCCCCTCAGCCTCCCAAAGCTGTCCTGCTGGCCAGCCACTGCCATGATCTCTCCTGGAGGCTCGTGGGCTCCTGCACTTGCAGATGCTCCAGGCCTGCCCCAGCGTGGGGCTGGAGGAAAGCATGGCAGCTGCCTGTGACAGCTGCTGGGCATGGAGGGGCTGGAGGGAGGGACTCCAAGCAGCTCTCCTGCTGCCTCCTACCTGCACTGCCTTCACCCTGACCCACCTCAAGGGGCTTTATGATATGGGGAGCAGTTTACCTCAAAAAACTCCAAGTGAATATAAAAACTCAAACCATGCCAAGCTTTTGACCCCAATTTCTCTGAAATAATTGGTTTCCTTGCTGCAACTCTGGCAGGTAAGATTAGCTAATGTAAGGGTAAGCCATACCTGACCGATCTTGCGGCTTTCTATGATGGAGTGACTTCAACAGGCAATAAGGGAAGACTGACCCATATCAACCCAGACTTCTGTAAGGACTTTGACATTGTCCTTATCTCCTAATTGGAGAGATATTGATTTGATGGCTGGAGTATTCAGTGGATAAGGAGTTGGTGGGATGGATGCAGACAGAGAGTTGTGGTCAATGGCTCTATGTCCAAGTGGAGGCTGATGATAAGTGATGTCTCTCAGGGCTCTGTCTTGGGACTGGTGCTCTTAATGTCTTTATCAATATCATAGACAGTGAGATTGGGCACACACAGAAGTTTGCAGCTGACACGAAGCTGAGCAGTGTGGATGACACAACAGGAGAATGGGATGCCATCCAGGAGGACCTGGCTAATCCTCAAATAATCCTGGGCCCACAAGAACCTCAGGAGGTTCAATAAGTCTGAGTGCAAGATGCACCCAGTCAGGGCAATCCCAGACATGAGCCCAGACTGGGACATGAACTCACTGAGAACAGTCCTGGGGGATGAAAAGCCGGACACAACCCGGCAATGTCCATCTGCAGTTGAGAAAGTCAAACACAACCTGGACTGCATCAAAAGCAGCCTGACCAGCAGGCCAAGGGACGTGATTCTGCTCCTCTACTCTGCTTTTGTGAGAATCCACCTGGAGTGCTGCATCCAGCCCCGGGTCCCCAAGATAAGAAGGGTAAGGACTTGTTTAAGTGAGTCCAGAGGAGGGCCACAAAGATGATCAGAGGGCGCTCAGCCTGCAGAAGAAAAGGCTCCAGGGAGACCTCAGAGCACCTTCCAGCACCTAAAGGGGATCTAGAAGAATGCAGGAGAGGGACTTTTTACACATGCATACAGTGATAGGACAAGGGGGAATGGTTTTAAACTAAGGAGAGGGAATTTATATTAGATGTTAGGAGGAAATTCTTTACTCTGTAAGTGTGGGGAGGCACTGGCACAGGTTGCCTAGAGAAGTTGTGGATGCTCCATCCTTGAAGTGTTCAAGGCCAGTTTGGATGGGGCCCTGGGAAACCTGGTCTAATGAAAGGCATTCTTGCCCATGGCAAGGGAATTGGAACTGGATGATCTTTAAGGTCCCTTCCAACCCAAATCATTCTAGGATTGTATGATGCTATGATAATGCATTTTAAACATGTATGTAGGTTCACTGAAGTTATTTTTTACTTCCTCCTCTTACTTCTGATTAACATCTAGCCACAGTAATGGAAATTTTAAAACCTTATATTTGCTTTGAAGCACATACACAAGTCTAAAATCTGGGTAAACAATTAATAAAATCTCATCCACTCTCTATTATACCAACCCACATCTGTAGCTTTGAGAGTCTGATGATTACCGTAACTGCATAAGTTTGAAACTCAGTGTGACTAGGTATAAATACATTTTTTAAAATTTAGATATTTCTTTCTTGTGTGAATGTCTCTGTGTGTATGATCTGGTATTAGTGGGCAAAATGAGTGGTGAAGTGAGAAAATACATTCTCACAGCTACCTTAGGCACCATTGTAGAGAAAGCCTGCATAATGTAAATTGTCTGCAAATTGTGGTCTGCAGAAAAATGTCCAAGCCATCCAGTGACTAAATACAAATTACCTGCTCAAAGCAAACCACCACTAGTGCACTACCTGTTCCTATCAATCCCATTCTAAACCTTGTTAGTTTTCCCACAGAGGAGTGCTGAAATTGAAACTCAGCCCTTACTCAGACACAGTGAATCCACCCAGGAAAGAGATGTTGTGAATTCCCAGCTGTTGGAAAAAATGTTGGTTATGAGGTAGTACTGGAAAATTTGGCACCAGGGAATTCAACTGCAGAACACAGATTGAAAAGATTTCATTAACTCTGTCACTGGGCATAACATTTTGTTTCTTTCCTCAGGCCTCTATATTTATTCCTTATTTCATTTAAGTGACTACCTCAATTCCTTGCCTCTCCTTCTCCATACTCTCCCATCTCTTTCTGGCAAGGTCCTTCAGTATGGTCCTGACACCCCTGGAGACTAGGTTCTCATCTCCCCCAGGGTTCTTGCCAGTGGAACATCATGCTCTATTTACACCAGCAATTATCCTCTCCTCAAACACAACTTTGGAAACATTATGTGGAACAACTCCTTAGTTAGAGGAGAACACTACCACGATCTTTGCTTTACTACTCAAAACTAAGAGGAATTCTACAACATAAAACTAAGGAAACACTATTTCCTAGGAATTTGTGCCTTACAGATGATATAAGTACTGCCAAATATGCACAAATTCTGGCTCCAGTTGCAGGAAATTCATGGTTGCTTTTTCCTGTGTGAATTCTCTGGTGTATAAAACTGGGGGTTTCACAATGCATTCCTTCTGAGTGGAGAAATTACCAGTGTCTCTCTCCCCTACTTGTATGACAAATCACATAAAGAATTCATGATATTTAAATTCAATGTCAACCATGTCACACTGACTGCAGTTGGATGTGGATTAAAAAGCTAGACAAGGTGAATAAAAGACAGACACCTACCTGTCTCAACCTTCTTTTAGTTAGGAAATCCACTTGATATCTAAGTTTGTCAGCTTGCCTAATGTGTCCTCTAATAGCAAAATCAAAACTTACTGGAGTTTGATGAAGGGGTTGGAGTAATGGCACTCTGGTATTAAATTTCAATGATGCCAGGATTGTTAACCTCCCACCAAAACTTAAGCCATATTGTTCCCAACTATTATGGATATTCCTTAGAAAAAGATACAAAAGTGTGGTTTGCAACAGCACGGAGGGCACCAAAATCCTCACAATAATTTTCTGGTCAATATGATCAACATTCAATTCCTCATGCTGTATTTTTGTTGGGTTTGCATGGCCAGGCTTGGGTAGCAGGTAGGGCTACAGGGGTGGCTTCTGTGAGAAGGTGCTGCAGCTCCCCCCCATCCGACAGAGCCAACGCCAGCCAATGCCTCCAGGATGGACCCACCACCAGCCAAGGCTTCTGGCCCAACCAAAATGGTGGTAACACCACTGTGATAACATATTTAAGAAAGAAAAAAAGTTAACTTCAAAGGGGGAGAGAGGACCATTGACAACCACAGTTCACCAAGGTATCTGTGCTGTAAATACCAAATCTATACATAGAGATTTTTTCCTTAACCAGAGGATTGCTTGCATCTTTTTTTTTTTTTTTAAATGAAACTTCAAAATGATAGAACCCAATTCCTGGCACTGGAAAAACGTTCAATACAGTTAACTGTTTATCATATTTTAACAGCAGCCAAAACACAACTTCTTCAATGAATAGAGCCTATTTCCTGATTTATACCCCAGCTCATCGTATTTCAATTATTTCATGAGAGAACAAAAAAGCCAAAATAAAATATTTTAAGGCAGGGTACTGTCTGGTAATAGCTGCTGGCTGCTTCTCAGGCAGAAGAACAACCCTGGCATGCAGTTAGGAACTCATTTGCCTATCATGACTTACACAAGGGTCATCACAGAAACCACACTTAGAAGGAATCACAACATTTCTAAAGGCCAATGAAATTATTAGAGCTGTTTAAACTTGTCTCCTGACCAGCACAGATGATGCAATTCCATCCAGGTTGCATTCAGATTAGTAGCCCATGGCTTCATGATACTAAAAGGTTATCGCTGGGAATCTCTTAATCAAGCACATTTACCATGCCTAGTTATTTCCTGATTCTTCTCAAAAATCACAGATTCCAACCTGGGTTCTTGTTTGATGCCACACTCAGAAGAAATTGCCCTGATGCCCAGATCTCTCTGTGTACCGTGGTTAGGCTTTTTGTCTTATGCTCATTGTAGGAAACCACATTTATTTGGGTATAGGTGATGACTCCCAAGGGCCATTTAATAACCAGAGATCAGGTTTCAATCCTTCTTTTTCTAATCAAGGGAGAAAATACTACAGCAGTTGCAGATTATACCTGCCTGCTCACACCTTTCGATGCTGAGGCATTAAAGGTAATCGTTTGCACCCCAATAAAAGTCCACATTTGTCTAAGCTACAAAAAAAATCAGTTATACATGTTAAAAGTATTTTCTTGTATAAAAAGGCTTTTTACCTTGCTCAGTGCAATACTGAGAAGCATTGATAACATAACAGTGGTTAGAATAATGCAGATCAATGAAAAAAGTATCAGAAATCTACTTAATTTTGTTGGTTTAGTGCAATAGCACAGACTCTTAAATAGGTTTCACTGCAAGGCATCAAGCTGTCACCCCACTTTCAAGTAACTGTATCCTTACAGATGCCACAGTGGAAAGAATCCATGTTTAAAGGTGGGAACAGTTGTAAAAGGGATTTGCTGTAAAAGGGATTGCACAAGCAGGCCAGTCCAGCAGGTCCAACAAGGGAAACAGCACACTTTTTTTTCTATCAAGTAAGGCTCCACTTGTGCAATTGACTAAAGATGACTTAAAGCAACCACTGGTGACAGAAGAGCCATCACTGTGGCATTACAGTATTCCAGCATCCACAGCTCATGTGGCAACCTCTAGTGACAGCTGGACAGGCACAGTGGCCTGCTGCAATGGCTTCAGTCCTCGCTGCATTCTGGGCACTAACAAGCAAAGCTGGTAATGCTGTAGTTTCACTCCCCTTCTCCTTCCTCTCCTCTGCTGCAGAGCCCTGATAACCAGGACCCAGGCCAAAGGAAAGACATCTGTATTCAGCAGTAACAAGGACAAACCTTGTGTCCTTTTGCTGACACAGAGTGTGACCAGGAACAGCAGTGAGCTTAAGAAAAATCCCCATGAAAGCTGCATAGATTCAAGGAGAAAAATGAAGAGCATTTTTCATCTAGCATGCATTCAGCTCCTTCAGGAGCATAACACCACACTGATGTGTTGTCAAGAGTGTGGCAGCTTCTCTGTAGAGATACTTCAGTAAGCTGAATCAGTAAATTTTATTTAACTGTCAGCCTTTCATTACAGCACTGTATCAAAGTCAAGAAACAAGGCTTCATCCTCATCTGACTCTCAACAAATACTGGCTGCTGGGGTACTTCAGGGAGGCAGAACCCGAGCCAGGGTTTGGAGGAGCACAAAGAGAATGAGTAGCGTATCAACAATGTCTGATTTTCAGAAAGAGCTGAGAACATCCTAAGAAAGTAAAGCCTAAGAAAGAAAAAAATTGAGCTGGGCAGGAACAATCAATTGCAGCAACTTTTGGAGTTTTTCTGTCTGGGAGTTTGCATACTGTCAACTGAATTCTCAATATTTTAATTTGGTCTTTGAGACCAAAATATGAACGCACTTGCTCAGTCTAAACTTGCTTTCTGAGCAACCCATTGAGAATCTCTGCTTCAAGACAAAATACAGGACAGTGATAGACCTTATCCTCAACAGGTTATCCTGCTGAGAGGTAGAAAAATAGACTGCACAGTTGCACCAGCACTTGAATCTATTTCTAGTGATTTATTTATAGGCAAAAAGGCAGGAAAACTGTACTCCTAGCTCCATTCAAAAATACCAGTTGGCTATAAATGTTCCATCAAGGGATTTTTTTTCCCTCCTCCCAACTGCTCTGCAGTTAGTGCTATCTTGTACTGTCTCTCTAGATGTACCCATTGGAAGTGTATGTTGTCAACAATGAAGAAAGCAAATGCTCTGACAGGTTGTTCTCCACCCCTTTCATCTATTATGAGAGAAATGCTGGTTATAGTTGGGTTAATTATTACATTCAGTGTTATCCTTTTGGGAATCAATGACAGGTTACTACCAAGACTGTTATTGCAGATAAACCTTGAGGGCTCTTCCACTTACCCTACAGACAGAAGTCCTAGGGTGGCTCTGCCCTGAGCAGCCGTTTTGAAGAATTTTTCAAACATAAATTCCTTCATTTTGGTGAAATCCTTTTCTTGATGGACAGGAAAGTTTTGAATTTGCTTCAGTTCATTTTCTGTGTTCAGTTGTTTTATGCCTCTGAATTGATGGCCTGTAACAATCAATGCCATTTATGAGATTACATTCACGTGACACCTTGCAAAACACAAACTCTTTTCTTCTGAAAATTGTTTCTGCTCACATGTTATTTCTCTTCAGCCAAAAAATAAAGTAATTCATTCCACAAATCTGCAAATTTTTATATACATGAGACACACAGTTAATCTTGGCATGTTTCAGCATCTGGATATGAATAAATTGCCTACCTCAGAGGTTTTTTGAGGTAGAGCAAATCATATGCATTACCAACATTAAAATCCATTTTAACTTATCGTGTCTCCAGCCCATTCAAGCAGGCCATTATCATAACCAAACCAATCAGACACAGTCATTTCTTCCCTTCTGCTCCAGCTTTGCACGTGATCTCTGAGAGATGGTTTTGGAGAAGAAGAAAAGCTAAGAATTTAAATCAATTATAAGTGTCTATACACTGATCTGGCACAGGTTCAGTAGCATTTTCCTAAAGACTGACCCATAAATGAGTGATTATATAGAGAATAATTTATTCCTAATAATCAAGTGTTTTTCACGTCAAGCAGGTATCGGGCATATGCGTAGCGGCTGTTGTGGCTACCGGAGCCCTGCACCGTACCAGGGTGCCACAGCATCCTGCGAGCAGGTCCAGACTCGGCCGGCCGCCCAAACCTGATGCTGTTCCCGCATGGAAGCAGCCCTGCCATAGAGGAAGGCAGCCGCAGCCGCGGGGCTCCGGCTGGGCCCGAGCCACCTCCTGCAGCGGCCGGCAGGGCGGGGGCAGCCGGGCCCGGCGCAACGCTGAGGCGGCCCCATCGCAAACGGCTGGCAAGCGCCATTTCTCCCCGAAGGAAAGCTGTGCTCGCAGCCCTGCCCAGGGTGCCACCGTGTGCCTGGCGCCGGCTCCCTCACGGGAGCTCAGGGCGGTGCGGAACCAGCCGGCACTGGCTCGCCGAGGTGGCTCTTTCCCTCTGAGGGCCGAGGGAGGCGGAGCCCGGCAGGGTGGCGGGGCCGGGGACGCGGCGGGTCCTTCTGCGGCCCCTGCCCGGCTGAGCGGCCGCGTCCCGCCCCTGCACCGACACGGCTCTTACAGGGATGGCTCGGAGGGTACGGCTTCCGTACTGATGAACCTCCTTACAAAGCCAGGCCAGCTCCTCTTTCCCCTCACATGAACAGGAAACTCACATGAAATGAATTAGTGAAACCTGTGTGCAAAACCCCTCAGGGAGGGCTGACACCTCTGCCTTACACCACCACGGAGGGCAGTGAGGCGAAGACGTTTCCGCAGGACCCCGCTGCCTCTGCTGTGCTTCATGTCTTGCAGAAGCATGGCACCGCTCCCCAGGGTTTTTTTTTAGCTAGACCAGAAAATGCTTTTTCTTCTTCCTCCATTTGCTTTTTCAGCCCAGGCAGTAGCTCAGCCCACAGGGCAGACAGCCCCTCCAGACAGACTCCATGGCCATGGCCACTGACCTCCCACTCCAGCATGTCTTGACACAGCTCCCCTGTCTCTTCTTTTTTTCTTCCTTTTCTTTTTATTTTTTTTTTTTTTTTTTTGAGATCTATCAAATAAATATCGGTTTTTTAACACCTACCTGTGTTTTTTGACAAGAACGATCATGCCTTTTGGTTGTATGTTGTCCATAGAAACTGAGTATTACAGATCCCTGTTTGGTTACAAAAGATGTCCACAAAATGTACAATCACAGTGCATTTCAATAAAAAAAACCAGTTTTCTCAGTTTTCTCAATTTTATTGCACAAAAAGCTCCTGCATGCTCCTGGTTTTCTTCCATAGGTAACCATTAATTTGAGTTTTTCTGTGTACAGTGGATACACTTGCTCACAGAAATCAAATACTCAGTCATGTTTTCCCTTTAGCCACTTGCTTTAGGCAATTGCTTCAGCTACTTAAATCATTTTGCTCAACAAGGGGGCTTTGATGACAAATGTCAGACAAGAAGACAGAGGACAATATTACAAAAAATACATAGATTCTTGTGGTTATGCAGCAACATCAAGCAGAATTTCAAAGAGAAAATGGTT
This sequence comes from Monarcha castaneiventris obscurior, assembly GCA_026261815.1. NCBI lineage: Eukaryota > Metazoa > Chordata > Aves > Passeriformes > Monarchidae > Monarcha > Monarcha castaneiventris. The sequence continues at coordinate 16,872,991 of JAMPIT010000894.1, forward strand.
AGATAGGAGCCTTGTTCTTCCATGTAGAAAGCTCAAGCACTTTGGTGGGACACAGCGGTCCTGTGGAAGGTCTTTACATCCTTCTAGACCAGACAAAATCATTAAAGAAAAGATTCTGGTGTGATTTTGACAGTTATGAATAGGAAATTATCTTCTGTGAATATGCTGCATCACTTAATTAAAGCAAGCTATTTTTGTGAACGTTTTTGTCCATGAACCCTTTTCTTGAATATTCATTGATGATGGGAATGAACAGAATTTATAGGAATTAATTTAAAATGAGTGACTGTGCTTGAGAATTTTTTATTATATTCACTACCTATTTGTTACATATTTTTATTTCTAATGTTGGTTTGATTACCTAAAGATAGAAACAGATGCACAGCCACTTGCACAGTGTAACAATTGTTCAGTTATTGCTGTAAATAATTATTCATGTTATATGAAATCCCTCTAGATTTTTTTCTACAGTGAGTTTGTATCATTGGTTTAAAAATAATTGGAAATCCAGCTGAACCGGGGCATATTCTGCCCTAGGTCTGGTTTTGGTGTGCATTTCTAAAGGCACATGTGGACCAGAGCTGAGTAACTAAGAGACAAGAGCAATCCCTGCTGTACCTCCAATACTGATTCCTTATGAGGTCTAGAAAAGATGGCAGGGATGAAAGGAAAAACACCAAGAGCAGAAAATATTATGTAGCATATGCTGCTCTGGAGGCTGTGGGCTGTTTTAGGCTGTAGAAGCTACTCTAATGTATGCCAGCAGCTTTTCTGGTCCCTGATATATCTTGAAATCCTAAGGCACAATGATGCTTTAAACTTCCCCCAAATCCCTAGGCAATGAAATGATTACCCTAAAGGTTCTTTGCCTCTGGAGATGAAGCATGGTCCCAGCTCAAGAGTCTTCTCTTTTAGCACCAGAATAATGCTCAAAAGAACTAAGCAGAAGTCCCAGGGCATTTGAGCAGATCCTAGAGGAATCAGACATCAAGTTAGGACAAAGACAAAGCTTTCTGATCTTCTCACTCTATCAAGTTGCACTCTTTCAGAGCCTGAAATAGCAATGCCTAAGGGTACCGTGGTGAGGCCTCTACTGGTAATAATATGCGTCAGTTATTTCAATATTTCTAAAAATATTTAAAAGAAGACCAATCTCAACACAGCTTGGTATAAAAGAGGGGGGAAAAGAATAAAAAGAGGAAATATTTATGCATGCACTTTTATCTTATATTTCTATATTGAATTTATCATTATACAGATTGTCTGGTTTTTTACTTGTTTCATCATCCCAAGACAAGTCTACTGAGGCCTGGTTACATGAGTCTCACACCTGGGTTTGTATGAAATGTCCAGGGGCACTGCTGTGAGGAGGTGAGAGTGCTGTGAGAGTGCTCACGTTGCATTAGCAATAGCAGTAGCCAAAGGGAGTCCATCTCGGCCTTTGTTCATTTACTTCATTTCCAGAAAAGACTTTTCCTACAGAACAAGAATTCAATACAAAACTAATAGACTACAGTAAAATACAGGACTGGATGGGGACTTAATCTGAGAATATCTGTCTCATTGGACCTCTGTTGGTTTTTTTACCATGTAAGGTACAGTAGCATCTGCTCTCCCAGTGACTGGGGATGTGGCCAAAGCCATTAGAGGCTGACATGTATCTAAGAGAGAGGCCCTGGCAGGGCAAGGCATGCGGCAGACTGCTCCTGCCCCGGTAACTCAGTGCCAGGGTGTACCCATGGGATGGGAAAGGACCAGGAGCCCGGGCCTGTGTCTTTATGACTGCTTCAATTCCCTTCTAGATTTTGCCACTCCTGGTCCCATTCCCATGCCATGAGTAGTTGTCCTTCCCTGCAGCAAGCAGTCATTCAGTCAGGCTTTGTGCTTTAGTTCCTCAGGGTGGAAAGAAGAGAACAAGGCATGGCAAGGATGAGCAGCTGAACACAGTGCGATGCCCCACATTTTCTGAAGGACAGGCAGTGGCATTAACTATAATGCCAGAAGTAGAATTCTCATCCTGAAAGGACAAAGAAGATGAATTACATTCTGATATGAATGACAAAAATATCCATGATTCTACTAGACAAGACTGAAAACATTTTAAAGGGCAATTTCTTCCCGTGTTTTTAGTCTAGGTTTAATGTTAAGCACAGAAGAAACCTCTGCTATTGGTAGATTTATCCATAGCCTTTCAATACATATTCCTATGGCTTCCCCTGAGGGAACTGAGCTTTGAATGGGGAAAATCCCAGAAGCAGGGTACTGGCTAGCACCAGCTCTGCTGTAGAGTGAAAATCTTTATTCCCAAAACCAAAGGGGATCTCATTACTTATCTACTGTTTCTGTCTGTATTGTTCTGTTCATTAGTCAAACCACCCAGTTCATCAGGCTGGTGGGCACATGTTCACATGGGTATATTGGTCACTACTTAAAGACCTCCAGGGATGAACTGAACACATTTACCAAGATTAACTGGTCTGACTGCTGTTGGTTTGTCTCTAACATGTTACAGGATTGCAAAAAACGGAGAACACATATTTTTATGTATTCTAGCACCCCAGATATATATATATGTACTCTCAGGCTCACTAGAGCTTCTCACAGATGGAAGCATACAAGGAGCAACACACAGAAATGTGGAGCAGCCTTGCACAGTTCCTGCCTTGCACATCTGCAGCTTTAGGGAGAAAAGAGACTGAACTCTGAGCCTGTTTCTGGGTCTGCATCTCCTGTTCTCCTGTACCTGCAGTCTGTGATAGGAATGTCTGGGCACTGAGGAGTCACCTCAGAGCTCTCTAGAAGTTGGAGCTTCCAAGCTGCATAGCCACTTTTTAAAATCCTGGCGGGGAAGGAACCAGAAATGCAGAAAGACATAAAAGCAGAAAAGGAATACACACACTGGGAGGCACGGCTGCTATACAGAAGGTGCCTGGTTCTGAGCGGCAAGGTCCTTTTCTGTCAAGATACTCTCCAAAACAACTATACCTACGACAATTTGCTGTCTTCTCAGCAAAGTCATGCAGAACACTTTTAATCAACTCCCTGATTACTTCAGTGTTTGTATGATTAAGCAAACGAAAGTCACCCAAGACCTAGGCTTTGTAAATACAAAAATATCTATCTTAAACATATATTGTCCACTGTACCCCATTGAATAGTTTACAGTCTTTCATATTCTTATTGTAACAAAACCTTATAAGGGAAAGATGTCTTAGTAATGTATAGTGGTTAAGTAACATATCCAAGGTCACCCAGCTTCATAGCTGGCCAGGAGCATTTTGAGCATCCAAGTTAGTGCTTTAATCAATGAGCAGTTTTTGCAAAAAAGCATATAGCCTCCTAAGCTGTGAAAAACCAGATTTTCAAGGTGTAATAACCTGCAAATGCCTCTAGTGGCTGTTCTCTTGTCACTAGTAATGAAAGCAGGTAAAGCAGATGTAAATTCCCTACACTTAACTTTCCACAAAATCTGTTTTAGGATAAAGAGCTGTCCAAAGGAAAATGAGACCTATGCAACTTCTAGAAGGTTCTGGAAGCTATGGTTTTATGCTTACATTATGTGTTGGTGTAGTCATATCCCTTTCCCATTCAAAACTCACCCCTCTGCTGAGATCAACAGCACACACAATGGTCTTTTTGAATGCTAACCCTTTGTCTTTCCAGTTTAGAAATAATCAAGTAGTCCTATGCCAGATGTACTGCACTTGCCATTGTACTGAGGACATACTGAAGAAAACGGTAAGCTACTTTCATCACAAACATGGTATTTGGAAACTAGGGATTTTTGGGAAGAGGAGGCAACACCCAATGATCACTGGCCACTTACTGGCTCATTCTACCCAGGCCTTTGGCGGGGGTTTCCATTTCTAGGCAATGTAGCCTGGATCCCACTACAGGGATGCAATCATGGACACTCCAAATCTCTAGAGCTGCCTGGCACTGCCAGCATGTTCTTACTCATCCTGCTTGCATAATGCATTGCTGTAGTGTTGTCATTGAGCACTGTAATAAATGGCAGAAACAGCCTCTGCTTTGCTGAGCTGCTCTGAGCTGCGGGCAGAAGTTGTGTCCCCAGGCCAGCATGGAGCCATATGTAGCCAGATCCTCTGACTGCAGGATTTCCACTATGACTTTGATCCTGTTGCAGGCACTTCTGTAATACCTTTTTTTTTTTAGGTCCTGCCTGAGGTCTGTGTTTGGCTCTAAGGCCTTTTGACTGATGGGCATCCCTGATAAGGGATATTATGCAGGCACAATACTCTTCCCCCTTCGTGGTGTGCACTTCTCAGTGTGGTGAGATGTGGTGCTGGGCTCAGTGCTAATGTGTGTGCTGTCCTCATGTAGTGGAGGTGGGAATATGGCACAAAAGGATCCTACAAAGTTTTGCATCATTCTGGTGAGGATAAACCCCATCATTCCCAAAGTAAGCTGTCCCTGATGGATAAATATGTAAGTTAAAATACAGAGTTTGGCTCACAAGAGAAAATGGTCCCTTCAAGAACTGTAGGATTATTAGTAACAGGGAGCTTATAGACCTCATATACCTTCCATCTAAAACATCCTAACCTTTTGTGTTCCTTCTGCCTATGGATAGGTTTAGCCTGGATCTCTTATGAACAGATTGTATCAACAGGGAGCCTGGCATGGAGTGCTAAGAGAAGTATTTATATCACTTAGTGGCACTGTGTGTACACTGCCCATGCACTTTGAAGTTGCTGTGTTAGCTGCAGGATGTATCATGTCCTTTCCACTGCTTCTGAAAGACTGGCCGACACTTGAATTCGTAAGGATTGCATTATTAATGTTATTCTTAGATTTTCCTCAGTGGGATACCCGGTGTTCCCACTAATCCTGTCATTGGCAAAAAGCTGCAAATATAGGGCTTATTTTCCCATGGAGACACCAGGACGAAATGGCCACTGCCAGTGCAGGCCATGAACTAACTTGTCAGTCCTTGGTGCTGCTGGATCTCAGAACGTGCAGCCCATGGGGGCTCATGGATGGGGTCCAGCCCCAGAAGACCACACCTTCTTCAAATAAAAGGTTGTATTTATGTGTTTCTGTTCACCACAAATATTTCCTTGTCACATTGTCTGCAGCACATTGGTATCTCTGTCCACTGTGAGATTGTAACTTCAGTGCTGAAGGGCAGGAGCTTTTTTGTCAGTGACGAGCATGTCATGTTGTGGGTTGGGACAGAATGTAATGGTGGAGGTGGATAAAACTGCCATAGGTAGATTATTACCACTTTGAAATGTGACCTGTACACCAAACCAAATTTCTAGACTGAGAAAACTGTATTGGATATTTAATATTTGGGTGGTCATGACCTCTGTTGTGCGTTTCATAGCTTATAAGGCTTTACTGCTGCCCAAGTGTTCCTTACAGCTTCAGGTATTTGATGGTAACTGTAAGCTCAGACTTCACCTACAACTCAGTCTTTCAAGCCACTGTTCACTGTGAATCCCATGCAGCAAAGCACATCCTCAAGAAGATGAGCAAGAATTAGAGGATCTAGAACTATAATGTTTTAGAACATCCTCTAGAACTAATGTTTTACTTAAAGTCAGTGGAATTGCTCATGTATGGTATGCAAGAACCAGTCCAATGGGTTTCTACTCCATCATGGATTACTTATTAGTTTTAGAAGCTATTTAGAGGTTTATTTAGAGGCTAATTAGCCTCTTTCTTGGAGCTCCTTCCTACAAACCATTTACCTTATGATCCTGCCTGTTGTTAAGAATAAAGTCCAGATAGCACAATCTAATATTTCAGGATATTTTGTGTTTAAAAATCCAATTTTGTGGTGAGGACACTTTGCTAAATTAAAGTCCAGATAGCACAGTCTAATATTTCAGGATATTTTATGTTTAGAAATCCAAGTTTGTGGTGAAGACACTTAGCTAAATTAAAATAAAAGAATAAAATACTGTCAGACTCCCTTAATAACTGGGTATGTCCCTTTCAACATATTTCTCTCTACATGTCAGCTGGAAAGGATAAAATATGGCAGATTTTTTCATTTGACACACAATAGGCTCTGAGTGACTTGTTATGTAAATTACATTTCGTTTAAGTTCAACTTTGGAGTAAAGAAAGACTAAGTAACTATCTAAATGAAGAAGGAAATTTGCAGGATTGTGGCAAATACTATTCAATGAATGAGACCTCACTAGCAGAGACACTAATAGTATAGTGCAGGGGCTGATTAGAAATCTGACCAGAAAGTCAACCTGTGTCATGTATTTTTAACTGAAAAATGTCAAATTTGGAGTGCAACGGGGGAAAAAAGTCTCCTTTCAAAAAAATACAGACTCAGATCCCACAGTCCAACCACAATAAATTAAGCTAACAGCTTTAGAAATATCTCTGAGTCTTTCATAAGGCTGTGTTACTAATAGGTTGTTGAGACAGGCTTTTTCTGAAAAATCTTTCATGAACCTGCTGCACAAGCCCTTTTCAAATAAGAAAGTCTACTTCCCTGAGGACATAGGCATTAGACAGCACTGCAAAACTGCACATTTTGCTCAGCATTATCCACAGCCCACCGGCACATTCCTCCCCCCTTCATATTTGCCTGCTTAACACCCTCTCCAGGATGTCCATGCTGTTGGTGGGGGATAAGGGGAGGCAGGCAGGGGCAGGGTGCAGTGCATGCCCCAGATTTGCTATTGTTTCCATGGAAAGTTCACTCAATGATTACTGTCAGGCAGTGCTGTGTATGTGAGGCATTACCATGTAGAGTGGACAAGACTGCCAGTCAGAGCAACTGGCAGAAATTTAGTTCCACTTATCATAACTCATTGGTGTCAGTGGTAAGGCTCTTTCTGACCTCAGTGGAGCCAAGATTTCAATGCAGTCTAAGTCTGATCAAAGCAGTTCTACATGAGACAGTGCCTGAATTATCAGTAGAAACTAGCCATGAATCCTTCTTGAACAGAAGAAAGAAATGGTTGAAATATTTGTATCAATGCCTACAAAGGCAAGGGTTTGGTCTTGCACTCTGCAGACTGGGAATTCATGAATTTCCACTCAATCATGCAAAACTAATAATTGAGTGGCATTTGGTAGATTATTTAACCTCCATCTAATACAAGTTTTCCACAAATAAAGTGGGAATTGTAGAATCTGAGATCATAATTTACAGCTCTGAGGACTAACAGCATGGCTTGAACCAGGACTGGTGTAGGTTCCCACTGGCTGTGTGGGATTTCTTCAAGCCATGTCTTTAGTCAGTACCATGCTGTTGAGATGCAAGTTCTGCAGAAGATATATAAATGTACATTTCAATTTTTAGAGAAGGCATCTCTGTATACACCCAATATTGGAATAGAATTCAGGCACCATTATGTTAGCATCACTACCTAATCTGGTTTTCACTTAGCAGTTAATAAAAAGTAATGCTGGAAAGCTCCACTTTTGCTACCATTTACTTTCAGACTCTTCTTGGTTCATTTTACCAGCACAGTCTAAATGTTTGAGACTGTGTATGCAGAAAAGAATTGCAGCTGAGAAAAATATTAAAAACACCTTAACAAGCCCTGATTCATTATTAATTTTTTTTTTGGCACAGAACTGTCAAAAATTAAAAAAAGACTAGACACTAAAGTTACGGATTTAAACCTCACTTTCTGTCTTTATTAATACACCAGGTACAGACGTTTGCAAGACAATGGTCCATGGTCCACAGTGCACTGAAATGAAAGCTTTAATGGGTTCAGTTGAAGCCCTAAACTATGTATTTTCCATGCTTTGCAATGGACACTTACAGCTCAACACCAGACAGCACTCTTGTCTTCCCAACTGGTTTTGTTTATCAAAAATGCCCTCCCCTTGATAGTTTAGGAATGATGGCGAATCCCACAGTCATTTCCTTGTCATTTATTTTTTGGTCTGAAATAGGTATTTAATGTAGTATAAAATAGACAGATTTAGTTGCTCCCAGTTACCTACTAGTATAAATTCTCCATATCTCACTGAAGTCCAGGGCCTGTTTTTTCCTGCAATTACAACAGTATCATTTTACTGATATAAGTGAGAGCTGCATCTGGATCACCAGTAGCCCTGCAAGTGTGGAAAAGGTTTTCTCACAGATCTAACTCAAATGCTGAGCCAGATTAACACTACTGGCAACAAGTAGGTTATACATGCACAATGACACCCCTGTCAGTCACTCAGAACTACACCCTATACAAAGCAATACATCTCTGTGAATTACAGTTCAGTAATGTATTATTAAAATACTTTCTATAGTATATAAAGCAGGAATGAAAACAGTATGATGTGCAAGGGAATAAAGCTGTTAAAGATTTTAATTAGCTGAATATTATTGTGAATAGTCTTGATCCTAGAAAATGATGGAAAGATCTCTTTTTTTCCCTCAGAGCTTTAAGCCCTCCATCTTACTCCTCCTTTGTCAACAGCACTAAAACAGTGAGTGAATACCCAGAAGTAGGTCAGGATTGCTAATATCCAAGGATACCATGTTTCTGTGGTTACCTTAGCGCTCCCTCCCTTTCTCCCCCTCCCTCCTTCTCTGGAGCCAAAGCGCAGCCCCCATACCGTCACTCCACACCAGTGCTGCATCACCCACTTCAAAACTGCTGCTCCTGAATTACACCCACGCTGCCACACAGCGTGTGCACCACAGCTCCGGGCTTGGATCCAAACCTGTGATGCCCGTAGAAAGAGCTGTGAGCTGCAGGGTGCCGAGGCCAGGTGCCACACTGCGTCTGTCAGGCTGTCTGTCCTCTGCCATGCTGCATCAGCACCTTCCCTGATGATGGACAGGAGGCAGTGCAAGAGCTGCCAGAGAACAGTACCCTGGGATCCATGGCCCAGCTGAACCTGATGGGGTGCTGGATGGGAGCAGGCACACGGGCAAGTATGGGGGCACCCCATCATCTCACAGCACCACCCAGAGCCAATCAGAGAAATAAAGTGCAATTCTTCTGTGTTGCTGCAGCCCTGATGCCCTCACGCGTGACTGAAGGGGATGTTTCTCTTCCAGGCATTCCAGATAGGATGACATTAAATAGACTGGGGCTGTGGACATGGAAACAGAGAGGCAAAGCTTAAGGCATAAACACAAAGCAAATCAAACTGTGGCAGCTGTGTACAAAATGGGCCAGCTCTGCATTTGAAGGCGTGAGAAAGGAGCAAGCAGGCTGTGCTCAGAAAGACAGGCTTGTGAGATGTGACAACTTTAGCCCTAATTCATCATGGGGTAAATTTGCCAGAAGTGAGGCTAGGCCACGGGGATTGAAGGGCTCTGCATTGATTCACATTTGGGCAGGCTTTGTACCAGGCTTTTGTTTAACTGGGATGTTCTTTCCCTATTTTTTGACAGGACTCATGGAGCGGTAGAAGTAAGACAAACAGCCTGGCAACTGTGGTTTGTTTTCAGCAGTCTTACGAAGTACTCTGTCTATTAAACTTGCTGGCTCTAAATTTGGGACATATTTGCCCTTATTTGATGTTGACACCAAAATTCATGCCAACCAGCTCTCTTGTCAGACTATTCAGGGAGCACCCTCAGCAATGGGAGTCACGCTGGGCCAAACAAACATGTTTGCAGGGTTTGGATTACAGCTCCTGCTGGTACACACCAGCACAGCCCAATGGCAGATGTTTTAGGACCATATGACTTGAAGCAACTGAATTACTGAACACAGTCATGATTGCAGACTTCATGTAATACTTGTTTAATCCAGAAGGGTCCAGACAGCATCTACTCTACACCAAGCAGTTCCCAGCACTATATCAGCCACCCTCCGACAGTACTTGCCAAGAATTGTGTGTCAGTTTTAACCATTTTGGGTATCTGCTGAGTGCCAGATTTAAGGAACTTTCCACTTTAACAAATTAACACTTCTCTTCTGTCCAATTTTCCCTTAACTCATATAACCTTCAAAGCTGCCTTCCTGTTGTTGTCAGCTCAAAAGAATACCATTGGAAGTAGTCTTGATTTAAACTGAGGCTGTAAGCATTTTAAATTTTAATTACAGTTACCACGTGAATGGGAGGATCTCCAGGACTGGGGCTAACTGCTCTGCAAATGTATATAGATCCATCAGCTTTCTACCTATGAAGTGATAGCAAAGGATGTAATCAGGTAAAGTGGGTGGAATACAAAGCTTTTAGCTCTGATGGATACATAAGCTGATCATGGAATTCAAGGCAACAAAGCACCGCCAAATTGTAACACAAACCGTCAACTTTCACCCAATACCATCTGCAGTGAATCAGAAAAATTGTGTTTGACTGAACCTTTATGAAAGAAGTTTAGTTGTCATCTGACAAACACAGAGGTGAATTAGAATTTGATTCAGAAATAATTCCTACTGTTAAAAAGCTAATTAATTTTAGTTTCTCTTTTAAATTTTTCTGGTCAGCTTCAGCTTACAACTATTGTTTCTTACTCTGCTCTTCTCCACTAAATTAAAGAGTTCTTTAATACCTGTTTTTTTCTCACTGTGAAGATATTCACACCATAATCAGGACACTTCTCAATTTTCTTTTTGATAAGCATAACAGGTTAAGCATTCTGAATTTTTTAATAGAAAGTATTATATCAAATTATAATCCTATTTTTCTCAAAATCTTTTTGGAACTCTTTTCTGCAACTTCATCATTTTTTCAATATTCTATTGAAAATGTGGATGCTCGAGCATTATCCAGCAGCCCACTTGAAGTATCATCAATGGCATTTGTAAAGGAAAAATCTGCACTTTATTACTCCTCTCTCTACTCATCCAAGAATCACATTTAGACCTCCTTTTATATTAATGTCTGTTATCTAATGTGTTGCCAAGCCAATTCTTTATGGAGTTTTATCTATAAATTGTCCAGATATACTGTTTTAAATTGATAGCTAAGTGACATACACCATTTGGCATCTCCAGCTCCTGAAAGTCCAGTAGTCAGTTCAAGGGCTCATTTTTCCATCCATATATCCATAACATCCACAAATACAATTGTACATGCCTGCCTGTCTGTCCTCTCTCAGGTCATCCAGTCCATTTTGCCCACCTTGCCTCAGAACATTCTGGATCTCTGTTTTCCAAATCTGTATGTACAATCTGTAGTGCTAATGCAGTTTTCAGTTTGCATGGTTCTGGCATTACACACAGTCTCTGTGATTCAGCCAAGATTTCCAGAGAGGATGCTATAGGCTGCCCATACACAGAGCATGGGGTAATTAATCCTCTGAGCCCAGGAGGACATGGTGAGCAGGGAAGGAGGCACCCTTCAGACAGAGAAACACTGTGAGGGAATTGGACAGAGGGCAAAACTGTGTAGCAGCAGCAGCAGACAAAAGGGGCAGGGGACAGGCAGACAGGGAGGATTTGCTGTGCTGGTTGCCTTTTTAAGTAAACTTGTCTTTTTTCCCCACCATCAACCTCTGTTCTTCAGCTTGTCACTTACTGTATTACCTTTTCCTCCACCCTACTTTCCCCTAAAATGTCCTTTCTCCTGCTGCCTTTTATTCCCGGTTGACTTGTTCTGACTTAAGACTCACCCTGCCCTGCCAAAGCTCTTCATGGAAACAGCATTCCTCCTGCTGCTTTTGCACCCCTCTTTTGGGTCCTCTGTGTCACCCCCTTGTCCTCCTCTTTCAGGATATTAGAATGTTTCTGGGGCAGGGGCTACTTGGATCCGTGTTCGCCCAGTCCCTTGTGCAACTGGGCCCCTGCACTTGCTAGTTTTATTTTAGCTGCTCTCCTAATAAATGTGACTAATCGCAATAGCACTGTGATGTCTAGTAGGAGAGACTGATGAAATAACTGTGTAGTGGGGATGAAACAGTCAGGCTGATGGTGAAGCCGAGCAGGCATTAGCTGTACCAACCTTACATAACATTGCAGGCTGAGTGAGAAGCACCCAGAAGGAACTCACTTCTTATCTCACCCCTTCCTCCCCCTTTATTATGAAAAAGAAAAAAAGAAAAAAAAAGAAGAAAAGAGAAAAAACAGTTGTATTTCCTTTACTGCTGCTGCATGCCTGGGTGCAGGTCCCTGGGCTCGCAGTGGGGCGGCAGGGACAGCTGCCTCTCTGTGCCGGTCAGGACTCGCTCCAGCTCTGATCCCACTCGCTTTGCTGGGCACAGAGTCAGATGTCACTGTTAAGAAATGGTTCTCTGCCTTCTGATTCATGATGCCTTTTTTTCCATCTTGCAGTGGATGTGAAGTATAATTTGAGTTTCAATATATAGCTGGGGGGGGTTTCTTCTCTTTTTAATTAGTTATAACCCTTGCCTGTAGTGATGCTTATGTCACTTTAGATGGCTGATATCTGCTAACCACCTTTCTGAAAGATTACAAAAGACCTGTGAAAATGAGAATGGGGAGATGGATGGATGGATGGATGGATGGATGGATGGATGGATGGATGGATGGATGGATGGATGGATGGATGGATGGATGGATGGATGGATGGATGGATGGATGGATGGATGGATGAGGGATGCCTCAATTACAAGGAACGAGCACAGAAAGCTTGGATTAGGGTGAACAGCTGGTGCGGATTCAATAATCAACTGCTCTGAAAGAAAAGCCTATTTTTTCTCATCTCATGGCATTAGAGAACAGGATACCAGAGCTGCCAACCTTACAATTGAAATCTGCCCACACAGAATAGCAAATTCCCCTTGGCTTGCATTTAAATGCTCCTGGCTCAATTATAACTCCATACAGTCTTTAATACATACATGTGGTCTGCATATTATCCTGCAAACAGAGCACTGCACTGCTTCTCTCAGCATGTCTCTGCCTTCATTTTAACACCAAAGGGAGGGACAGGGCGGGGGGAGAGAAAGGAGGACAGAGAGCTTATCGAGTTTACAGCTGCTGCTGAGAGTATTGGTTTGATTTTCACTGCTGGTCAGGATTCATTTCCACACCAGGCAGCAGGTCGGGGCGGTGAGTGTTGGTTTAGCAGACTTAGGAGGTTATTCTTCGGGACAGCCCTGTGGGAGTAGCACTCCCCTCCAAGGAGCCAGCTGGCAGCTGGGAGCCATCCTGGTGAGCTGTGGCGTGAGGAAGGGCTTTGACACTTTCAGCTCTCAGTATCCAGAGGGGAACAGTGGAGCTGGCACAGGCGTCTCCATAGGAAAAATGAGGGGGCTTGTTGGCTGTTGATTTTCCCAGGTATTTTGGTGATGCTAAACATGGCAGGGTTACCAAGACTTTCTCTGACCATGCTGGCAGTGGCAGTAGCTACAATGCAGTCTCCCTTCCCTTCATCTGTGGCCAGCAGCCAGCCCTGGAAGGCCAACATAAAGCCCCTCACTTAGTTTCTGCAGCACCTGAGCCCTCTCCTCAAGCTGCACACCTGCCCAGATGCCAGGGGTTCAGCTGTGATCTATAGACCAGACAACAACCTGACCATGATGGTGACAAATGGGACAGCAAACAGCTGCCAGGTGGGGCCATTTTTCTTTTCATTCTGCCAGATGTGAATAAGAGGTTAACAGCTCAATACATCACACTCGATCCCATCAGCCAGTCTCTTGTCTTTTCAGAAAAGTAGAGGAAATACATCGGTTTTAATACCCTCTTTATTTTGAAAGATCAGGATAAAAACAGTGACCAGAACTCTTGTTATCACGTAGTTTTAATCTGTAACAGGATACTGAATATTCAGAGGGAGAGAACCCAAAATCTTGGGCTTCAGGTTTGCAGCCGACCCTATTAATAACCACATCATGTTCTTGTTTATTCTGTGGCCTTTTTTTTAAGGGAAAACACAGCTCATCCCTGCTGCCCCAAATGCAAGGAGAAGACTGGAAGGGGCTGCATGAAAATGTGTCAGCCTGGGTCCCTCCTGTGCTTCTTGCAGAAAGGAAAGGAAGATATTAATGCAGATGATTTTGTTACATAAATACATGTTGTATCAGGGCCATTTTTAGCGTTTGTGGGGGTGTGAAGAACTTCTTCAAGCTGCGTATCTATTTCATAGGATTCAGCTGAACTGAGGAAAAGGACAGAGAGTTTTAAGGTAAACTATCAAGATACATTTATTTAAGCCCACACAATTCTGTACAGAGCTCCACATGACAGAAACAATATTTCACTAGCATGTCTCTGACCTCAGTAGTGCTTTTTAATGCTTTGTAACTCAAAGACTGCTTAATATAATTGGATAAAATTAAGGACAAATTTGTCATCAAATTTCAAATATTGTATCTGCCATTTTCTTCAGAGAGTTTCAGTTTCTTTACATTCCAAAGGGCTGCAACACTTAATTAAAATGAAATTTTAAAATCCAGAAATCTAATTTTTAATTTAATCTCGAAGCAATTTAAACTTCAAATAGATAATTTTCTTGTCAGGAGGGAGCCCATTTTTGAACAAAAAATAAAATCTGAGGGTAATTTCACAAACCAAGTTCATAAAATACAGAACTTCTCTTGATTTCTGAGCAGTTTTCTATCATCCCTTCCACTTCAGCTCCATGTCCCATTCATTCCTGAGGGGTGCATGGGGCTCACTTCACTCTTCCTGATGTGTTCATCTCTACAGAAGGTAGAGAGTGAACTGTGGCCCTCAGCAAAACTGTGCCAGCTAGGAACATCTTACACCCAGCCTAAAAATGGGCCCAGGTTTAGCTGTGGGTGTAGGCTCAGGGTGGCTGGGGCTGGCATGGGCAAAACCAGACTTTTCCCTCCTTCCGCACTGCAAGTGTCCAGCTACCAAAGCAACAAGGAGATCTTCTGAGGAGTTTTGGCTGCAAATGTTTCCAAAAAGCATTTTCTCATATCTCAGTGGCCATCTGAGAGCATTTTCCTTCTGGAACACAGTTCTGGGGGACTGTGTTTTGCTTACAGGAAGGCACTGCCAAAGGGAAGTTTTCATGGCATTAACTAGTGCTACATTTTTTATTCCTCATGCTTCAAAAGGATCTGGTTGTTTTTAAAGGGTTGGAGTTTTCTGGGTTGTTTGTTTGTTTGTTTGTTTTCCAAAAAGGACATAAAAAGCTAACATTTATAAATCATCTGACCCTGGTAATCTGGTTAATTTTCACACAGTGCCTGCACTCTGTGTTTCTCCGAGCTCACCATGCAATCCACATGGCAGATCCCATCTGGGCCACAAGGTGCTCAAAACTAATGAGAAGAGAAGAAGGTTAAGAAGGAGAAAGTTTACCTAAATAAGCCTAGTTTAATATATTGCACACCCATACCAGCCTTGATCCAGAGTATTTTAAAAGCATGGTAAAGAATGTCAGTCTTATTTAATAAAATTAGGCAGAGAGAGGAGTCCATATTTTGGGCACTTTACCATTTTAGAACTCAACTTTTCTGCCACCTGTGAGTTACTGCTCTAAAAGATTAATTTAAAGCCACCCTCTGAACTGGTGGTTTAAGTGGAAAAGAAGTCTTGAATTAATTTCACTGGTTACAATAGTTCTTTTTGGTGATATAATGACAAGAAGACTCAAGCCCCCACTGGGCCCCCATATTTACTCCTCAATGCTCCATTTGCTCATTCTGTTGATGACTTTATCTCAGATTTATTTTGAAGACACTAAACTCCAGTTGAAAATCTATCCTGCTGGGAAGGGAAGAAAGGTTTAATGTTATTGCTTAGTATTCATCAAAGGAGACAAGATAAATGCAATACATCATAATGATAAGGATTTCTGGGTGACCCCTTAGATTCTAGATCACAACTTTGCTAACAGCATAGGAGGAGACTCGGGAATTCAGAAAGCCTTCAGAGAGGTCGTATTCTGTGGGGAACAATAAAACTGCTAAAACTGTCCTTTACACAGGCTGACTGCCCAAAGCCATGGCTTTTCTTTCTGGAGCAGGAAGTAAAAATATTTGAGATATACATCTTGAGCAAAAAGTAAAATTCATTTGCAGTAATAATGCATTCAACATGAAAGAAATAAAACAACGGAAGTCTCATCTTTTAAGAACACTTGAATCTGGTTCAAAATGAGATACACACTGGAAAAAGGCATCCAGTACCAGCTACAAGGACAACTGAATGGAGAAAATAATACAGAGACAGAAACCTTTTGTTTCCATTAGAAACATAGAGTATCTCCAAAATATTTGTGTTCTCTAACTGCTTGCCACACAATAATACCACAAAAGCACTTTTCAGTGTGTGACAGCTGAGACTGAAGAGAAGTTGCAAAAGCCAAACCTCACAAAACGAGTCACTGGGGCAAGTAGGTTGAAAATTAACAAGACCTCTAAACAATAAAACAGATGAAATCATCCTCTTAGACTGACACTCTGCGTTACAAAAGAGAAAGTAAGGAAAATATAGAATGGAAGGAACGTGCAGTTCAATGTCTTCAGCATGTGGCTAGGAAGCAGGAAGAGAGCAAGCCAGGATTTTGTGAAGATTTCACTGAACTGAGTACCTGTAGCAGCAGTCCCAACTCAGACACTATGCCCCTGAGACTGCTGGGAGCCCCCACTGTGGTGTCACCAGTGCACCAGGCTCCTCACCAAAGTATCCTTCAGCAGTCACAGCAGTAGAGGACATTCTGAAGGGTCAGTCAACACAGCTAAAATCTGTATAGAACTACCTGTATTTGTACGTCTGTTCTCTTCCACCTAATTAAGGTGCTTAAGTTAGGGCCTTTGAAGCTCTTGTACCCCTCTCTAAGTAAGAAAGAGAAGTAGGATACTTCAGGAGGTGGCTTTGGCTTTGTTTCCAAGGGGCAGGTTTTGCTGGTAGCTAAAGCACTGTAATCTTCACCTCCTCTTCTACCCACTCACATCAGCACACATGGGTAGTTGACAGTGAAGCAATGCTGTGAACTGGGTTAAAAGAAAACTCAAAAAACCCCAACCAGCCAACTAACACACCAACCAAATAAACCCCACAGAAATTAGACAAGCCTACAGTTTAGTGGATGAAACAAGTAGTGACCTGATAATGAGACCATTTGTTCTCCAGAGACATGTTCATCCTCATGGGTTTAAGAATACAGAATCAAATTAAGAATACTGATGGGCACAACAAGTACTGAACATGTTGCACAGGGCCTTTCCGCAGGGAATATGGAAGTCTGAATGATTGCATAAACAGTTACAAAAGGGAAACACTAAGAACAGGTAAATCCCAAGTTACAATCAATTTATGAGAAGTGGAATGACCTTTACTCACTTTCCTTCATCTCTCATCCTTACAAGGAGAGAGAAAAAAAAGTTGATTTTACTATGTTATGTTAGCTCTTTTTCAAGAGACACAGTGAATTGTATTTTGTTCCTGCAAAGCTACTGCCAGAAAAGGTTTTATTTGTACTAATGTGCTGCTTTGTTCCCAGAACTGTACAAGAAGTTACATTATAAGGACACAGACACAGTATTTATTCAATTGCTGTAATACGTTATATTCCTACTCAGTGGTATTTCAATATACTCGCACAGGAGTTTAGAACTGAAAGTTTCCTTGGATAAATGTCATCCTCTTTTTTCCTCATGTAACTATACTAGACCAATACCCTAAGCAATAATATATACATATATGTATAAACATGTATTATGCTGTTTTGCTAGTGCTGTACATGCTTGTATGCACACATCTTTCCCTGCTCAAACAGGACCTGTGGCCTAGCTGTATTTGTTACATCTTTCTAATTCTATTTGATAAATGCTCCCTTTAAAATCTTTCCTCTATAACATGAAAAGTCAATGCCCTAATTTTAAGTCACCCTTTGAAAGCAAGCCAGTATTCAGATGGATATTGACTCCGGACCTGCTGGTTGTTCTACAGCAGTGTTTGGAAGGCTGCTGTTCTAATGAATATGTTAACATTTGATACACACACTAAGAAAATCAATAGCCCTATTTTTAAAAAGGCATGCAGCTTTACTAAGTACACTGTCACTACCCCGTTGTGCAAAATTTACTAGAAACCTCCCTACATGACTAAATTGCTGCATCTGGTTCATTTCTCTGGTTGCCTGCCAGTATGCATATTACCAGACTTCAAGGACATCCAAAGTCAGCCTCTGAAGCAGAAAAAATATGGTTATTTAAGTTTGAAGTGTACGTGGCAGTCAGTACCTGAAACTGTCATGCAAGCGTTCGGTTTTTCTCATTTCTACCCTGCTGTTTGCACAGAAGACACCTAGGGGACCCGACGGTTTTCACATCAGAAATTCATGCTTTTGTGGTTTCTGAATGAATTGGGTAACTATAGGCAGAGAATAAAATGTTTTTATAATCACTGTTGAATAAATTAATCCCTGCTTTTTAGCTCATTGTCTTCACTGGGCATTGCCAAGTTCTTGAATCTCAGTCCTAGATCTGCTCCAGCCCATCTAAGTCACCCTGTTTTCCAAACAGCCACTGAAATCATCCAGTCCATGTGAGTGAACAGGCTAAAAACCTGCAAGGGAAAGGAATGTGTGTAAGAAGCAAACCCAGATGAAATCCAAATGCAGTATATATTCAAGCACTTCTGGTTACACTGACTTAATTCTAGATCTGGAAATGTGTCTTCTCCTTAAGGAGCTGATCCAATGCTATAGTATGTAGGCTTGAACCAGGGACCAAATATAACACCAAAGAAGTCAACAGTTAAGGCAAGATAGAAGATCAAACAGGTAAAAATCAAATAGTACATTAAACTGTATCTTCAGTCTCTGAAAAGTTTCAAAATTTAGGAGTACAAAACTATGTGCATCAATCAAAACTAATTATTTCCATCATTTTACTCTTCAGGGCTAGTTAGAGATTTCTTCATATGCATTTGTATATGCCTGTAGCAGACATAGGTTAGCTGAGAAAGGAGCCAAGCAGCTTCATCAGAGGAAAAATTTAGATTTTGGTCCACATGTGCCAAAAGATGAGCTGGTGACCTTGCTCAAGAGAGCATTGGCTGAAACTCAGGAAATAAAAGGAGTTTATGACTTAGGTATTTCCTGACTTAAACAATTCTTTGAGTCTATGATTTTAAGTGAAAAAAGTTTCTTTTTTCTTCTAGTTTGAGCAAGCAATGATCATGCTAGAAAATATATGACTTGGTTTTTTTAAAAAATTACCGTATATAATTTCAACACTGGGGCTCCAAAAGAAAACATAATACTGAAATGTTCATATTTATGAAGCAGCAGTATTGTATCCTTCTGAAGTCCTGTAGAACTGATAGAGAAAAGATAGAATATTCTTAGCAGAGATTCAGAGGATATTCACTAAATGGAATGTTTGGTAATTCAAAGAATATTTTTCCCCACAATGAATAATTTGGCAGGGAAACTCATTGTCACAGACTGTTATCAATGTGGAAAATGGAAACAAAGTGCCGATTCAAGGAAAGAATAGGCACTTTAATGGGTTAAAAGTACATCATAAGCACAAACTCAAATATAAATTGTGTTCCATGCAATATTTCACCATGGGGGAGTAGGAATGAGATTTTCTTGGTGGTAGATTACTACTGTTGCCCTTCCGTGCTTCTTCTTGCTTTGTCCTCCTAGATGCCTGGTGGGTGTCCTTGCCAGAAAAAATTCAAGGCTATCTAGGTCACAATACAAAGTCATTGCAGCAGCTCTACCTCTTCAAAACATCAGCCTCTCTTTTGAGACAGGGATAAAAGACAGCACAGGAAGCTTTAACAAGTGGTTCTTGCTTCTCTTACAAGAGCATCGAGAGGCTCTGGGCTAGGCTGCTCTGCAGGCTGCCCACAGCCCCACAGAAACAAGCATGGCACATGAGCAAGCGTGGCTGCAGGTGGACCAGTGCCTGTGGCACAGACCTGCACACGACCTGGAGCAGCCAGCACAGCCAGCAGGCACAGCCTTCAGCCTTGTGGGCATCTCCAGCCACACCTGTGTGAAAGCCTGGCCTGAAATCTCCTGACTTGCTAGCAGTGGTAGTGAGTTTAAAACTGTGATGGCAATGCCCAGTGCTGCAGCAGTGAGCTGTGGCGTGCTGTGATCCTACCTATCTAAATGTCATTATCCTCACTTTCAAAAGACACCTAGGATAAAAAAGGAAATTAACCGAATTACCCAATTTATCTGTATATTAGGTGAGGAATTGATCCCAGTGTTCTTGGGCCCCAATGGACTGCTTTAACTCCACATTTCCTCCTACAGAGACACTATAAAATTAGACTAAAGTGGCCTCTATGCATTTGTAAATGTCTTATACTGGGAAGGCAGAGAGGAAAAAGACTACTCTGCCCTTTACACATAAAGCAGTATCATGTAAACAGGAAAGAGTGGGAAGGCGATCTCCGCTACAGGCCTTTCTAATGAAACTGTACTTGTGAAACTAGAATCCAATAGGGAATAGGCAGGAGAGCACTGGGAACCATCTAGAGATCCATGGCTTATTCTGAACCCACATTATTCAAACCAAGACAGTAACCTTGTGCAAGAAGTCCAGAGGCTGGTGACTGGAAAAGCACCCCACACTGTTGTCATGTGAGCAATGGTCAATGAAGTGAGGGGAAGCCTGCGGAGGCAGAGCATCCATGAATGTGATGGCAGGATGGAGCAGCAATGAGGTCTGCAGAGAAATATATCTGTAGTTCACTGAGCTACCACAAACTCAGCTCACTGAGCTACCACAAACATTTGCTGAATTCTTCCTCACATTCTTCTGTCTCATATTATTTAATCAGCCTCACTAAGTAAAGTCCTTCACCAAAAAGTCAGGATATTACAGATTGTTCTGTGGGCAAGGGATCACCTATGGGTATCTAGCACACAGATATTAGGTTAGCTTCTGGGCAGGTATTCATCAGGTCTAACCTGTTAGAATACCAGCTGTTTTTTCTCTTCAGCTGACATGCCTTTCCACATATAAGTGATATAAATGCCTGCATTTCTGCCAAATCAGTAGGCAGTATCACTCAGCACCCAGAACATGGGGTCTGCCGACTCTTTAAGCTCCTTCTGCTCCTGAGGCAGTTCATTCAATCATGATTCATTTTAAGTAGATGATTTCCACCATGCTGGACAATTTCTTGTTTTTTTTATTACATGATCCCTCCAACTACAGGGGATAGTTTGACACGGTGCAAAATTTCATTATGTGCATGGATACATCCTGCAGGTTGTAACTATTGCTCTGGATTTATGATAATCAAGGATGTTCCAGAAAGGGAAGAACTTCATTATTTATAGGCTCAGATTTTTATGAGAAGTACATTACTGCTGATAAGTGTTTCTGTAAGATCTGATACTTCACCCATTGCTGCAAGAGGACTAATAATACTGGAAGGCATTAATCTGTCTTACTCAAAATTATTCTGATTAAAGCACTAAGAAAATTTCCTTCAGGCTTGGTTAAGACCCTTTGTAGAGTGAAACACCTAATAAACCGTACCTAAAGGAGGCCTACAAGAAAGATGGAGAGAGACATTTTACAAATGCATGTCATGATAGGACATGGGGGAATGGTTTTATTATAAAAAAGGAGAGTTTTAGGTTAGATATTAGGAGGAAATTCTTTATGGTGAGGGTGGTGAAACACTTGAACAGGTTGTCCAGAGAAGCTGTGGGTGCCACATCCCTGGAAGTGTTCAAGGTCATGTTGGATGGAGCTCTGAGCAACTTGGTCTAGTGGAAGGTGTCCCTACCCATGGCAGGTGGTTTGGAACTAGATTATCTTTAAGGTCCCTTTCAACCCAAACCATTCTATAATTCTGCGGTATGGATAAAAGTAACAGCCATCCAATGCTGTGGGCCAACCTCTGGGCCTAACAATGGGTTGAGCAGAGGGATTCTTTGATCAAAACCAGCACCACTTCGATGTGTGTCTGTGAGGGAAAAACCCAGCAAAACCTGCCCGAACAGCAATGGGCCATGTTGTAAGAACATCCCCAAGGAGTCAGCAGGAAGGTCTATGGCCACAGAATACAGGGAGATTGGGGTTGTGAAAATGGCTTGGGTGCTTTTTATTTCTATTAAAATTAGACAAACAAGACTCTAAGGTCAGTAGCAGTAAATAAAATGCTTTTTAAAAAAGATTAAATCTCATTGGAAACTTCCAAAGGCTTTGCATATTGACTAGCCACTCAGAGGGTCGATGGTGCTGGAAGAACACCTGGTCACATCCTCCTGCCTGTGTTAGAGGTATTTCTAGCTGGCAGCCTTTTCCCAGGTGAAACAGCTTTTCACTGGCAGGTGAAACAGCTGCCAGTGTAGGGTACCAGCTTGTTGTTGGGTCCTGTGGGATTGATGGGCATGGGCTGTATCAGAGTGAGCAGGATGACAGTGCACATCTTGTTCCACAGGCTGATTGTGGAATGTAAAATCTTCAGGAGAAAAAGAAAGGCCCTGGGTTTGCTCTATGTGAGATGTTTTAATTTGCACAAATGCAAGTGACAGACACTTTGGAAGTTTCCACTTTGTATTCTGCTTTCATCTTAATTAGTTTTTACTTATTCTCCCAACAAGGGAAAATGCGTGGCATACTGATCAAGAGAAGAGAACTTCAGTAGTTCTAATAGTCCCCTTCACTAAGCTGTTAATACTGCACTTAGAAGGGTATACATGTAGTGGCATATCATCTCTAATAACCAGGTTTCACAGAAAGAAGTTAAATTCATTGTTGTGACAATTAACGAAAGCTACAGCAGGATCACACACAAGGTGAATTTAAGGCATCCACTGGATGCCTTAAATCTGTTCCTCACAAACTGTGAGCAACACATGGATGCTGGTTCTTTATCAGCCTGAGCCCATTTAACTGCAGGATTCTCAGGCTTAGCTGTTCTCTGGCCAGCTCCTGTGAATTTGGACATTCCCCTTTGGCCTGCTAAAACTGAAGGTGAATATCTTTCTGCCAGCTAGGCATGCTGAAGTGCCAGGGTACTGGAGCTGGTTAGTGTTGGAGGCAGGGTCCCATGGCCAGGAGGTAAGGAAGGACATGACCATGGCAACTAGCTGGTATATAGCTGAGGTGCTTGTCAGATTACAGCCAGAACAGTGAAAAGCAACAGTTTTCTTTCTGTGAAATGAAGGTGCTGATGCCAACTAATAGAGCTGTGGAAACTTCTCAGGTGGCTTTCCATGACCCAAACATCTGCTGCAAAAGTGTGATAGAAGAAAAAGGTGACTTGGTCTGACTAGCATCTAAATTACTTTTGTATTAACTGACCAAACTTCTTGCAAGACATGCTCACTTTTACAAAAAAAAACGTAGTGAAAGACAATAAATTATTTTGCAAGTTGCAAAATACAGTCACTGCAAGTGGGCACAAGTGCAGATGAAGCAGCCAGCACCAGGAAGCATTATACCTCCTGCCTAAGAGCCCCTCTTCATATTTGTTATATGTTAAGTTGCTCTCTGCAAGCTCCATTTCAGAGCCTAGAGGTAGGTGCAGGATTGATTGGCATACTGTGACAGTGCCAGTGGTATGGTGGAGGAATCCTGACACTGTTGTTTTGCCTCAGACCAGCCCTGCCAAGTGTGGAAGGACAGGATTTCAAAAATGGTGGGCACTCACAGCTAGTGCCAATGGCAGGTCAAGGTGCAGCTGCCCTGCAGCTCCTGCCACTGGGTCCTGAGGGCATCTCCTTCTTTCCCCCAACAAGCACTACCTGGTCAGCTTCTCCATTTCCAATTAAACAGAATACTCTCTTTACAGTGATGTTCACTACAGCTGTATGTGTATTTTGGACCTTTCTGCTCCACAGAAACATGGTAGTCATCTCCTAAATGAATCTAACCCCTCAACAGCCTTCTTGGGTAGGTACTGTGCCATCAGCTTTCCCAAGCAGAAATCAAGTGCTTTGCAACTGAATGCCCTGCCAAGGCACAAGCATTTCTGTGGCACAGAGCAAGGGGAACCAGCCATGCACCAAGAGGGCAAGGACTCTGCTGTGTCACCAGGGCATCGTGGCCTCCTTCAGCCCCTGCTCCTCTGCCCCGAGGGTCAGCCCCATGCTGGCTCTGCCTGCAGACTTCAATAAGCCTACTGAGATGTACCAGAATGGGATTTGCCTTTGCTTTGTTCTACCAAATGGATGTAACTGCAACAGCAAAAACACACAGAGAGGATTTTCCGGCCTGTCATCCAAGTAGAAAAAGAACAGGAAAAAAGAGAAAGAGAAAGTAGAATAACAGAGAGGGTCAAAATGAAAGCAAGCAGGGAAGATAGGGTGGAAACACACTTTTGACTTTTTAGCCCACATTCCTCACTATTTCAGCAACTGTATCACATAAATCTTGATCTCAGACTTGTTTGACTTCTTCTGAACCCTTCCACTCTCATTGGAAAGCTATTTTGGAATCTCACTCCTCTCATTTATAGAATACTTTTAATTTCCAGCCCAATTTTATCCATAAATATATGTCCAGATCTTCTTGTGGAACTTTAAGCTATAGTCTGAACTACAGCTTAAGTAGTTCTCCCTGGATGCTAACCTCACAATGCTGGTTTTATGCTTAGCTTGAGTTGTCTCTGTGTCTGACCTGCTGCCAAACACCTGATAACAAATATACGTACAGACAGGACATTCCCTGGTCAGAAAGATGTCCCTCTGCCTAGCAACTGAATCACACAAACCAGCTCTGATTCAGGACCCTGATCCCAAGAGCTGGAAGATGGGGTTGACCTCTGCAGAAGCTTCCTCTGGATCACATCCATTGTACCTTAACAACACAACCACCTCCTTCCTTCCCACTCACAACCTGCCTGGTGCAGAAAAGGGTGTGCAAATGTTGTGCAGGACTGTTTTACAAGACCCAAACTCCCTGGTATATGCTGTGACACCTGGGCTGGAGAGATATATACAGCAAATTTACTGCCCAGCCCCACACCACCTGGGCTCCATGTGTGTGATGAGTCTCACATGAGGGACACCCCAGCCACATGTACATATGCAGAAAAGCTGCTGAGTCTGTCTGCAAACCCCAGTGAATCTTCTGAGGTTTCTGGACATCCTACTCTGGATGGAAAAAGAGAGTTTATCCCTTGGAACATCAGAAATCTTCCTCTTGAGCTACCTTTGCTTGGTTACAGAAATAAGTATTTCATAAATACAAATCAGGAGACAAGCAGGAAACAAATAACACTGTTTTAGAAAACCGTAAAAATATGACAATTACCTAATCCTTAGATTCAAGCCATATTAGGGGACCAGAGGGATATATAATTGCTCTGCTGCCTGGATTATCTGATGGAGTAACACTCAGAAGTACTGCTTGCCAACTGCATACATAAACCTGGTTTATTGCATCCCCAGCAAAGTAGATTATGTTTTTGTGGTGCCCTTATCCACATGTTCAATCAACAAGACTGCATTACCTTCCTCAGTGACCTTCATATTGCTCTTCCAAATTAAACAGCCTTGCATTAGTCTCCAGCTCTAGCTAAGGTACCGGCTGCAGTGTGAGTGGTGCGACCTGGGGAGGAGCTTCATGGTGACTTCAAGGTCAATTATCGCAGAAGAGAGAGGAAAAGCCCAGCAGAAGAGACCTTCACCTTGAACCTGCTGTTCGTGACCAGGAAGGCTCAGCCACTCTAAGCTCTTTGTGCTGCTACAAGTAGCATCAGGCATCAGAGAGAAAGGGAAAACAAAGAGCAGAGTTCCCCCAGTGCTGCTCTAATTAAGCAGTTAATTAGGTGCAAGCTGAGATGGATGCGTTGCTGCAGTCTGCGGGGTTTGAGGTCCTAGTCCTAGTCAGAACAAGGGCAAGGGTGCAAATTTTGGCTCAATTGGAATGAAGCTGGAAATTTATGATTTAATCTGGCAAGATTATCTCCAGCATTGAAGGACTTTACCAGTTTCACAGGTGATATGAACTTGTGTTATAGTAACCCATCTCCTTGATCTCATTTGGCATTTCAAACACTGTCAAGTCTGAGGGACTTCTGTCTTCTGTGTTTTGTTCCACCTGTCTTTGGCAGCCTGTGGTTTCCCCAAGACAGACTTCAGTTCCTGGACAGGCCCACTCAGAGACCCTTCCTGCTTACCTGAGTCCTGAAAAAATGGCAAAGCGAAAATTTTACAATATTTTATCATGCACGGAATAAAGAGGTATATATTTTAACTAAGCCAAAAATATTTAATGTTTAAGTTTGCAATTATTGATAACTATCTTAAGACAGAAATCCCTAGATATTTTAAAACTCAAACCATATTGTCCCAGCTGTGTTATCCATAGAGAATATGATACAGCTATGTAAAGCTGCTGTGACTGCTAAGTGTATTCAATTATCTCTGCAAGTTTTGTCCCCCCTCCCACACTCTCCATTCATTTCAGCGTTCACTAAATATTTTAAGCTTGTTAAGTGAGCTCATGCATGCATTACAAATAAGCACTTTGGGAAAAATTTATGGCTATTTTATCCATCTCAATGTATGGGCATGAACGTACCACTAATCTGCACAGAGCTGTGAGACTGTGTCCCTTTTCCTCTTACCCTCCCCCTTCAGAAAAGAAAAACCCCAAACTTTGGAAAACGGGTCATGCGACACAGGGATTTCTATAGGGAGCCAATGGAACAATGCGTGCATTCGCCAGGCATAGTGGGCTCCCATTGTCTCCTCTTTCAGCACATAATAGAGGCTTTGCCAGTGGGGAGGCTAAATGGGGAACAAATGGATGGACAGTAAAGATGATGTCGGCAGAAAGTGCAAGATTCTCCTTCTGCTTCTGTTTCTTTCAAAGGCTTGAAAGTGATAGTGTGCATAGTAATTCCTCTCCATTGTGGTGTATGTAACGTTTGTATTCATGCTATGCTTGCTGAAGAACTGCTGGCTGTGGTCAGCAGAGAGGCCTGGACACATGCCTTTATCCCACCAGCCCCTTGGAGTTCAAACAGTATGGCATCCATGTGTGGGGAGCAAAACACCAACTCTTATGTTAATGAAGATTACAGTGAAGAATGGAGGGATGAAAGCCTGGCTGCTCACCCACTGACAGCAATTGGGGGATTTTCCCTTTCAGCAGTGAAGTACCCAACTATGGCTAAGTTTCATCAGAACTTTCTTTACCGTCCATTTCAGAGTTTCACAGCTGGGCTGGAAAATTTGCACGGAGATAAACCCTTCAGTCAGGCGTCAAACAAGTGTAAAAATGGCTGTTAGCTATTTGTGAAAGCCCCAGAGATGGAACTATGAAAGCAGTGCAAATACACATATGAAAACCTACCTGGTTAGAGATGGTACACATACAGAATTGCACAGAAGTCAGAGAGTTAATTTATCCCAGCTGATACCTTCAATTGTGGAAATGAACACATCTTTTCTTTCCAAGCACTTTTAAGCCACATTATATCAATTTGAAGCAAAAGAATAATTTCCTGTTAAATTCTGTGAGATGACTCAAGAAATCTGTAGAGAGGTGATCAGTTCCCATTCACTTCCAGAAGACTCTTCCCCCAAGGATTTGAAGTGGCAGTCAGCAGCAATAGCAGTTCTTCCATCCCTCCCTCCATCAGTCTCCTCCACAAATTTTAAGTTGTAACATTTTAAACACTGCTATTGCTACAAGTGAAGAAGTAAAAGACATTTCTGAAGTATCACTTTTCAGACCATTCATCAGTCCTCAGTATATTTTTGGTCTGGGAAAAAACACACCTACATTAAATCTTTTTTTCCCCTGGCCTTTTGTTTTCAAAAGATCCATCCCAAGATCCATCTCAAGAGTCCCTTTAAACCTATAAAAATTATCTTGCTGTGTTTAGTGTTGGGCAGTAGTAGGAAGATGGAGTGGTTTTAACCCGTGTATCCTCACTGGCTCCACCCTGGGCTAACATCGATCTCCCGAGGATGCCGTGGTGGCCCGGCATAGAGCAGGCTCACAGCCTCCACCTGTGAAGTCACAGATCTGAAAACTGGTTTCACCATGGAGAAACCAAAGGTTGCAGAGGGGCTGGGATGTCTCCTTCCTCACTCCAGTTGGCCCCTCCAAGGAAAAAAAGGTAGCCCATGGAGAAACTGACAGCACTGCCAACATGCTACCTAATGTGAGCGTCAAACCTGTCTTAAACAGAGGAAATTAATACCAAGCACCTCATTTGAATGGCATCTCGTTTGGGAGAAAAGCCAGGAAATATAAAGGTTGGTTTGCTCTGCTCATCACTCACATGACTGTGCCTTTTGTTTTTCAGCCTGATGAGAGGCAAGGATAGAAAATCAGCCCCAGCTCTGAATTTCCTGGCTTTTGTCAGTTGATGTTACACCCATAACATTATTCAAACAGGGGGTTTTGTGTGTAACAGATAAATGTCGACAAAGCCCTGTCTAATGCCTTTTAGGTTGCTAGGAAACCCGGCTCTGTAGCCACCACAGAGATATCTCTGGCTAGGGGCTTAGATAAGCTCTGACTTGTTTTGATTAGGTGAGCTTTATTGCAGAAAAGACAGCAGCATGCTTGACATCGTGAAAATATGACCCGCTTACAAACCCGGGGCACAAAGATCATTTATTGCTACGATGGCATCCATGGGAGGACACTTAGAATACTTTTCTAGCCTGCCAAATCACTTCTCTCCAGAAAAAGCCACACCTCCTAATTAAGGTCTCCTCTGGTCCCCTAGGGCTTGGGACTGCTGCTGCTAACACCGCTGCATTAGACCATACTGAGGTGAAAAGTCAGCCTGGCTTAATTTCACATGGCAGGAGAATGGGGGTATTTGTGGTCTGGTGGGCAGCACAGATAACTAAGAACTAGACTACCTGCCCTCTGCTCTCAGCTCTGCAATTTAATGATTGTGCTTTGAAAATAAATTTGAACAAGTTGTACCTGTGGCAGATATTTGTGCAACCCCATTAATGGAGGGGCTAGAGGGAGTGAGCCCCTCTGCTGTTGCTTGTGGTGACCCAAGAGCTGCTCAGGGGTGCTCTTTGCCTTTCTGACCCCGCCTGTCTCAGCCTGCTTATGCTGGTCTATGCCCTGCCCTTGCCAATGACAAGCCCAACAGGCATTTGGTGAAATGGTGGAAGCTTCGTGCCCTCCTCATAAGTGGTTTCCACCCTTCACCTCCTTACTGATAAGAAGTTTTTGCCTTTTTCTACCTTACTGCAATGCAAGAACCTTGCTTCTTGTCTTGCCCACAGCCTATATAACAAGTTATCCCTTCCACTCTGCAGCACCTTTTATATATTTGAAAACAGCTCTCCTTTCTTCTTCAGTCAACTTTTCTCTAAACAAAACAACTTAAACTTTCTCTATCTTTTCTCACAAAGCCTATTTTCCCTAAGCTCTTTAACTCCATGGAATATTACCTGTGAAAGCAGGGCAGATATTCTGCAAAGCTATCAATGAAACCAGCAATACTGAGGTGAAAGCACCAGTCTGATCACAGGCTCAGTCATGTTGTACCTGTGAGCTATGCAGCTTCTGTCCAGATTGCTGGCAATAGCTTGGGATCACATTATCTGCTCTTTAATCAGAAAGGCATGAGACAGGAATCTGGAACAGTCAAAATTACATGACAGAGACCCTGGGTTCATGCTGAGGTGTAAGTAGAACTCAGGATGTTCAGTTTGGTCTAAGTTCATGTTTACATATTCACATTTAATAAAGTGCATGGCTCAGTGATATACTGTTGTGTGACAGACATACATTGTACCAGTCAGAAGAGACAACCAGCAGCATTACTAATGAAGTTTAAAAAGGCTCTCCCTCAATTCCCATCCAATTACATGAAAAGTTTCATTCACAAAGAATGTGTAATCTATCCATACTCACAGCATTTTTAAAGAAATTTCTGCTCATCAATCTATCTCAGGTAAAGCTATTACAGGAGCTAAAATATGATCCAAATGGTGAAAACAATCAGGCTCTTTCCAGCTAACTGGGAAAGCAAGTCTCAGAATAATGAATGCTGTGCTGAGAACTCTGCAGTTGAAGCGTTTCAGCTGGGAGAGCTCGGTACAAACAGGTACTTTCCAAACCATTCAGTATATAGGTTAATATTAACATTAGGCATTGCACATTGAATTCAACAGTCTAAGAAGCAATGATCTGGTATGCTCCCCTGCACTCATGACTGAGCCTTGGGTTTGTGTACTGTGCTCAAACACACCAGTACGTCCTGTGACCCTGCTATGAAGGAGACAAAAAAGCCTGTTTACACTGCCTTTGCAGCTCCCACCTGGAGCAAGCCCTGGGTCCCTGGCAGCCTGTACGGCATGGCCTGCATCCCTCAGGAACACTCAAATCGTGACCACACTGCAGTGCTCTGGGAACAAACCTGGCATCTTACCAGCCTCCACTACTGTCTGCAACTGGAGGTGAGCATCTCCTCACTCTCCCAGCACTGATGTCAGAATGCACTTGCCCCAGGCATGGTAGATGACCACACCAGCATCCTCCTCATAAAGTGACCAAACCAAACAAAGGAGTGCAGAGGCTGCTGCAAAAACACGTGCTCGCTTCTGCTCTAACCACATCTGCTGCCATTGCTTCCTCAGTACACAACATCAGTCCCACCACAGAAAACCTCATGCATTGGGGTGCTGGCAAAGCCAGCTCAGGCTAGGGCTATGGATGGCTACACACAGATGCCTGTTAGAGCCAGTCTTGGCCAGATGGTGTTTGTTGCCCCAATTATATTCCTGTCTCTTAACTGTCAGCCAAGCTGTGACATAGCAAGTTGTTATATGGAAGTGTTTGCAGGGCCTGGATGTCATTGTTGGCAAACAAGGGCAGGAGGCTGCTGTTGGAAAAGGCTGCTTGTGTGTGTGTGTACATTAGTAGCACCTGAGGCATGGGGTGAGGTGAGTCTCTTGTCCTAGCCCCTGAGCTGCCCACCTCTGCTGGATAATGGCTGAAGCACACAGCATATCTTTCCTAAGCACAGTTGTACCTAAACACATCCTATTGCTCTCATCTCTTCAGTAAGTATAACTCAGACAAGACACCTACCAGAGCCACAGGCACTGCCAGAAGCACAGCTTCATGCCTGGGGCCCCTCCACTTGTCCTGAGCATGGCAATGAAGATGCAAAGGGTGAATGGATGGCCTCAGAGTTTCATCTGTTGCAAGGCTTGTTAAGGTCCTAGACATCTCAGACCCAGAAGATGCTCAAGTCCCAGGTGACAGTGCAACACAGAGCTTACTGTCATGGCACATCAGTCTTGAGCTGGTGTAGCTCATGATAGATAGAGGCATGTGTGCCAAGCTGCTCCAGCATAATCACTGGCATCACAGCTCTTTACATGCACAGCCTTTGTTTTGATTAATTTGAAGTCAAAGTACTTACTGCTGAAGGCCCAACCCACAGCACGAACTGGCCTCAGTTCTTTGGTATGTGGAGATCCTGGAAGTGCTGAATATGGAAGTCCTGAAATACCTTTTGCACCCAAAAAGCTTTTAGATTTTATATTCAGTAAAAGTCCCAAGTGGTCAAATAATAAGACGATTGATGTAGAGTTCCCCAGGTTTTGAGACCAGGGCCAAGTACCATCTGAGTACAGATGGACTGCACGGATGTGCCCAGAGTCATGGATTGTGTTCACAAGGTCTGAGAAGAACAAGTACAAATTTTGCAGGTGTACTGGGCACATTAGCAGTTTTGGCAACTGCATGCATGCTCTTACAACTCTGCAGATGACAGCAAAACCTGCATCCCAATGATACAATGGGCTCTGCTCTATTTGAAAGGACCAGCATGACCAACTGACCCACATCACCAACTGACTGTACTCCTTGGCATATATCATCCCTCGAGAAAATGCAGATTCCTTGGATTCACAGACACACAGAAAATCAGTGTTGCCTGTGTACTCTCAGATGTGTTGCTGTCACAGCCTCTCTTGAGACTCATCCAAACAAGATGGCAATCACTTGCTCCCCCACTTGCCCTCCCACTTCCTGCTCCAGGGATGAAGTTGAGAATTATATGAAAAATGTAAAAATCATGGGTTGAAATAAGAACAATTTACTGGAAACAGAAATGAGTTAAGAAAATGAACAGTAACAGTGACAATATTAATAAAAGAAGTGCGCAAAAAAAGAGGGTGATTTACATGCAAAGTGCTCACTGACCCCAACCTGACATGACCACAGCCAGTAGCACCCCACCCCAACTGCTCCAGCCTCCATGCTTGCTTCCAGCTGGAAACCACATCCCCTCCTCTCAGAAGTCCCTTCTCAGTCCCTTTCCCCAGCCCACAACATAAGATGGTATCAAATAACACAGTGCCTGTGCCATACCCTTATGCTGATCTGGGCCAGAACCAGGACAGTTTCCTAGACTCTTTTTGAGTCACCTCACCTAAAGACCTCAGGCAGCAGAGAGATTAGTTGTCAAGAAGATCACATTAAGAGGGGATGTCCCATGCCCACTGTTCAGGTCTTCCTTCCCTGAACTGAGTACACGAACATGACTCAATAACAGAGCACATATCTTCCATACAGTTTTCACAGCTCTTAAAGATGGCATCTGACACAGAGTAAACGGCTGAGGTTCAGCTAGAGTCAGTAAAAAGTTTGCCCAATTTAGAAACGGAGTTCTCCTCAGGAACACCAGCCAGACCCATCCAAATTTGTGAAAGCATATCTAATTTGCACGCTTTTAGTGTGTCTGCTATTACTTTTGCCACAAGGCTGAAGTTTTTAATTAGATTAATGATCCATGGGTCACTGTGACCAGTGATTGATGAGGTTCTCAGCAAAATCAATTTACTGTTTCTTTCCACCAAGGGTTGCTGGCACCCTTTCACATCCCAAAATGGGTCACAATTAAGACGATGTAGTTTGATCTGGTTTTCCCTGACCAGACACTTCAATTCAGTGCCTGCAGTTTGTTGAATATGGCTTTCCAATAAGCTCAAGGGAGCCTAATGGTAGCAGTGTGTTAACCCACCAATGCCAATTTGCAGTATTGGGTATCTGGATATGCAAATGAATTAAATTAGATCTTGTTTTCAGAGGGTATCATAAGCTGTCCCTTGAGCTTCATGTGCTTTTGGGCATAATTCGATACATTAACATTTAATTTCTGCCAGGTGGGGTTCACCTTCCTCTGACGTAAAGAGCTTACAGTGTGACACAGATCTTGTACCTCCATCCTTCCTCTGCTAATAACAAATACAAGATCCGGTTTCTCTCTCCCTTCCCCCACTGCTTTCCACCCACAATGTTTTAAAATCCAATGGTAATGTGAAAAAGTGTTGTATGGCTCTGTTTTCACTCAGTGACTCCCAGATCATGTTTGCTACCTTGATGTGCCAGTGCTGTTGGGACCTGAGCAGCAAGGCTGATTGTACCGCTCTTCTTCAAGCCTGTACTGTTCTGGGACAGCTGCTTTACCTCAATCCAAATGTAAGAACAATTAAGAGGAGATTTTTGCCCAGTCCTGGATTTCTGCCGATCCCATCACCTGCTGGAACGGGATTTGGGGGATATTACCCAGCCCAGTGTGAATACTTGCCCTCAGGACATTTCATAGCTTTGCAGCTTACCACAGTTCGATTAATGAAGTTCCAAGTGACAGGGGACATAACAACTGCCAGTATTTAAGATCACAGGTTGTAAAGGTCAGTAGGGACCACTAGCCTTCATTATACCAGAAAGCCAAATAATTTAATCCAGTAAATCCTGCCTCAGATTCCTATCTTGTGGTCAAGCTGGAGCGTATATTTTCAGGAGCTGCTTCAAACTCAGTTTACAGATATTATTTTAAAGAGGTATCCCACTGAGCTTTCTGTGTCCCTGTGACCCTTCTTGTGTACAGAACCATGTGAGACACACATCTCCATTCTTACAGTCAAGTTTTGTTTGAAACATGTCTGGTTTTGGTTAGAGCAGCATTATTTGCTGAGGGTTGCCAATGTGTTCTGCCTAGCTTAAGTCATGGTTTTATGATGTAAATTAGACAGATAATACTGTCTGTAAACCATACTGCATGATCAGATGGCAGACTAAGCTTAGTGAGATAGAGATTTCCTTTTTAATTAAAACTGCAATGCTTCTGTGTGGTGGATTAACACTGAAAGGGTCGCTGGAAGAAGTGAATTAAAGTAGAATCTGAACAATGAGGAAGAATTGCTCAAAAATGGCCACTAACAGCGTAACAACTGTGTCACTTACCAATGTCTTCCTTGCAGGACTACTAAGATTATATTATATTAACCCTTACCATTCCTTAAAGATAGTAAAATATCATCCTTGTTTTATTGGTATGAAAATTGGGATGTAGTAAGCTAAAATAATAATGAAATCATATCGGGCTTCTTTGGTCATAACCTTCATCCTGACAATGAGACTTGGCTTTTGGAAGCACCTGGTAGCCAGGTTCCTGTGGGAGTCGAGAGATTTTTTCAACAGCTCCAGAAATCCAGCCCCAGTAGCTCTTCTTAGGTAAATCATGTTTTTCCTTCAGAATGTGTGCACTCAGCAGTTAAGCTTGCATGCGAACACGGAGCTTTAATTCTCACAATATCCAGTCCTTCTGGCCAGCTTGTCCCAGAAGACTGTCAGTAAGCAGTGCTGCAACAGATGTCACACTTGCAGAGATATATCCTGGCTTTTCAGTGAAAAGAAAATTTCCTTTTCCCTAAACTCTACCAAGTTACAAGTTCTTGATTCAGACTGATGCATGCCCACCTTCACATAGGCCTGAAGATGGATTTCTCCTTATTAGACTCTCTTTGCTGTTCAGATGAGATCTGCTAACAAAGCCGAGTATAATAGATGGTTAACTCCAAATCTAAAACTTGCACTTGAATTCTTTTGCTAAATACTCTGCAGTTAGACATAAGCTGAGTAAGGCAGAGACTGCAGTACTGTATCACTAGGAAACATGTAAGGAGAAGAAATCTGAGCCATCCTTGTTTCACAAAAAAAAGAGCAGCTGAGATACATACCTGAGAAATACAAGGGGAACTAAGAAATCCTGAATCAGCTACTCACAAAGAACAATATTATTATAATTAAATTTCCACATGCATATTTACAGATTAGAAATGCAATGCCTAACAATTCTTAAGCAAATACCAGCTTTCTTCCAGAAAAATTGTCTGTTAAAAACAACAAATCCAATGTGGTTATAGATGTTACAAAACAGAGCCGATTTTTGGTATTAAAGCTCAAGAAATAACCAAATACTTCTATGCTGGCACAAAAGAAATAAAGAAAAGGAAAAAGCATTAACCTGCTGTGGCGGGGGGGGTCGGGTGGGGGGGTGGGCAGGGTGCAAAGGAAATGAACTGAATTAATCACCTACAATTTCCTCCAAAAGTGACTTAATCCTGCTCAACCTTCTATATGACACAACCTATAGGAAAACCAGGAAGCCTCTAATACTCAGGCTGCCAGGTTCTTGAAAGAGGCTGAATTTAATTTGAATACTTCAACAGCACAACAGCATCCTCAACCTTAGAGAGGGCCTCTAGGCAGAGGCAAGGTTAGTTTATAACAATAATAAATAAAATTATGCTTACCCTTTCAAGTACCACAAAGGAAATTAATTTTTAGTTTTTCAGAGTAACTGTGAACAAAAACCACATTAAACAGTATAGACTACATTTGAGACTAGTACAAGCAATGCAGCTATCCAGACACTCAGGAATTGGAAAGAGAGCCCTAAAAAGCATGTTTTACTGCCAGCTCTCCTTGTATCCCCTATTACAGAAATCCAGGAGATTGCAGATACAGGCAGGCTGAGGGAGGACCCGTCTCTCCACCTGCGATTACCTACCCCATCATTTTATGCCAGTAAACTCTGCAATGCAGCAGTGAGTACTCTGCACTTGGGTAAGTGTTTGCTTGTCTCTCGATGTCTGTGCCAGTGAACGTGTGCAGGCAGCAGGGAGCTTTAATAAAGCAAACTCCGCAGTAGACTGCAGAGCAGGCTGATTAACAGTTTCAGCGGTACTGGGGAGCGTGGCTGAACACTGCCTCCCCTCCTCCACCCAGCCTTAAACCTGATAGATCAAAGCTTTGACCAGCATCAGGTGGTTAAAACACAGTTCATTAACTCGTGGTGCTTTCTGCCTGCTCACCGTAGAAAGACTGCAGGAGTTGCTTAGGATGATCACATACAAAATGTGTTTACTGGAGTTCAAAACAGCTTGTCTCCTTCCTGCCAAGCCCGCCCTTTAAAATGATATTAATTAAGAAAGCAGCTTTAATGCAACAGGCAAATGGCATGTAATCAGTGATTATAGCAGCAGGCAAGGACATGATTTTTCAGAGATTCAGTGAGAAGGGGACAAATGCAAGATCTTGTCTTCCCTACACAGCATCACCTGGGCCTTTGACCTGCCCCACTCCCCCTCCCTGCTCTCCAGGTCCCACGGCTGGCATCTGCCTCACACCAATGTCTCTGAGGGACATCTGAATTAGGGAGAGAAAAACAGTTTTCTTTCTCCTTCTGTAGTAAACCAGCTGGGGAAAGAGATGCGTTTCCCCATCCCAGTTTTCAGACCAAGGGAAAAAGAAGACGATGCAGCAACAGAAGGGTGCAGAGTCACAGTCACTCCACCTGTCCCCATGGACCAAAGCAGGGGAGCTGGTTGGGCTCAGCACCTTGAGGTGGGAGCAGGCCCTGAGAGGGTGGAGATGCTGGGTGCAGGCAGGGCAGCAAGGGGCAGCCTCCAGCATGGAGCAGGACCAGGGCCCCAATGCAGGGAAGCACTCAGCAGGCAGAGACTAATCAACAAGCAGATTCACGCAGCTGTAGGTTGTTTCTGACAATGAGATTGAAATCAAATTAATAAATTGTCCCAACTGCTGTCCCCACACTCCCACTCAGTGTATTTGCTCTTCTGCCTTCTGTCTTTGCTCCTGCCCTCCCACATGAAAAAATTGCTATTTGTTTATATTCCTTGCAGTCCTTTATAATGCCTTATAAAACCACTACCCAGGCTTCTAGGCCAAAAACCCATTTTGCAGCTGTAGAAAATGCAGCTTGGAGAGTCAGAGTGACTCAGTTGGGATTTTATAGCCAGCCCACATCAGAACCAGCTTTCAGTACTCATCTTCTTTGGCTCCTAAAATGAACGTTCTTCTACCAGCACCAGAACTTTCCACTGGAGCTAAAGTTACCCATCACACTGAATTCGCTATCTTTAGTCCCTCGGTTGGGTATTTGTTTCTTTGTTCTTCAGAGTCCTGGATGTTGCGGGATGTAAAGCCGAGTGTGTAGTATTGTTCACTTCAGCTTTGTGCTGATGAAAGAACAAGCGCAAAGAAAGGAGAGAAAAGGAGAAAAGGGGGCACCTTCTTGTATAAAAGGCTCTGAAATCCCATATGGAAAAACTCTATAGAAGTGAATAAATGTGATTCTAAAAGCCTATTGAATTTAAGAGAGAATGATCTCCTTCCCACATGGTTTTCTAACACCATATAGACTGGTGCAGTCTTTGAGCATCTAGAGAAAAGAGATCAGACTCTTTTCAGTGCTATGGATTTATCTATATAAAACTATTGCTTTAATTTCCACTAGGTACCTTATGGGAAAGGCCTAGGAAAAAGGATAAAAAGAGAATTAGGATAGCAATTTTAGTTGGTTTGTTTTGAATTTTGAAGCGGTTACCAAATAGCAAGCAGTACTATTGCTTTCTTCCATTTCTCAGCTGTATTGCATTTGTTTACTTTGTTTATAATTTGGGGTTTTTTGTGGCAATTGCAGCTACAGTGTTAGGCAGGGAGTTTTTAAAATAGTGTGAATGCTTTCCTAGATGTTTTTTGAGATGAGTGGCTTATCTAAATCGTTATCTTCACTACACATGGAAGAGGTTATGGTCAGGGGAAGGCAAAGTCGGTCTTCATAATAATTCATCTGCTGGATGAAAAAGAAGTAGCTGAAACAGTGGTATAGATTATGTGATCTAAAAACTCTTAGGGGAAGGAAAGGGCTGCAGAAGGCAGCATTGCTAACAGAAGGCCTTTTCCATGTAGCTGTTGTGGGAGGCACAGGCTGTCGGTCTGCCAGAGAGAGCCACAGCTGTGCCAGATGTGTGGTGATATGAGCGCAATGAAATTCAACATGGCATTCAGGTAGACTAATTTTTCTGCACAGAATTCAGAGAAACTATTCCCAAATCCTCCTGCACGTATGTGCATGTGTAGGTATGTTACATAAAAGCAGTGTTTGTGCTGGATGCCCAGAGGAAACATTAAATGACTGTGTGCACTGTTGATGATGGACACTAGAGAGCCCAAAGGCAACTTTTCTATCATAAATTTATGTCAGTTTTTATATGCTACAACATCTGGGTCCAAAATTGGAGCTAGCAATCTAATAAGACAGCTTGGTTATGAACAGTCACTCCAATGTCTTGACCTTGATCATCTCCCTTTTTTAGATGATGAAAAGCTTGGCCCGCTCACTTACAGGCTGTTCATTTCAGCTACCCACAAGTCATGCCATCTTGCTGGCAGGGGTGAAGTCAGCCCTGAAAGTCCTGGGTACAAATTCTCAGCCACAGGAAATTTGCTGCTGGTGCCGAGCAAATTATCTGTCAGTTGGCATGTGCCGTTTTCTCTGTCCCAGTGAGCGGTCCCTTTGCTGCTGGCATGGGTGTGGTGAGACACACAACGCCATCCCTCTGGAACATTCCCGTGACAGGCAGATACCCCAGAACTGCCAGGCTCTTTCCTGGTGGGACAGCTGGGGTAGGAAAGGCCATGCAACAGGAAAGGGGAGGTTTTATGGGCCCTGCCTCTTTCCTTGCCCATTGGGACAAAGAAAATGCCATGACTGAAAGGGAGTAGAAGGGCAGGGTTTTAACTAATTATTGTTGGTCCTTAAAAAGTGTGGAGGGAAAGGGCTGCTGCAGGGAGCATAGTGACACCATGGTCGCTTACAGGACTGTCCTGGGCTGCTTTGCTCCCATGTACACCAGAAAGCCTTTGTTTTCCTTGTATTCTGGGAAAGCTGTTTCCATAAATTGTGGAAGCAATGCAGCCTGCACTCAGCAGGAAACCACAGAATCAGATAACCTATTGAATCATTTGCAGCTTCTCACCATTTGGATGGAATTTTTCCACGTTTGTATGTTGTTTCCATCTTATTCTGGGTCTCTGGGTTGATAGAGACCCAGGCTGCTGGAGTGGGCTGAGCCCTGTCCCAGGCTGTGGGCCCAGGCTGTCATCACCGGTGTGTATGGCACTGTGGGGCCTGCCACTATGGGCCCCTCAACAGACAGAGCCAGGAAGGAGAGAAGTGATGGTAATAACCCTGTAACACAAGTTAGAACACCTTTTGTTTTACGTATGGGGCTCTTTCTACAGATACCACTGGGTTTTGGTCAGCTCCCAAGCGCAGCTCCTGCTTTCAGGCTGCCCCAGCTTTCCCGATGGCTTTCAGATCTCTTTCAGGCAGTAGGGGCAAACACACCACCAGGAGCCAATCCTGTTCTTGGGCCCATTCCTGTGCCATGGAGGCTGCACAGATCAACAGTGCATTCAATTAGGTGATTAGGGCTCTGTCTCAAGCATCATCATCCACACTGTGAGTACCGATATGCTTGGACTTCAATGAGTCAGTGCTGGTTTTTAATTAATTATGGATTTCTAAGGTTATTAATTAACCCTGTTAATTTTGCTGTTCCATTTCTTAGACAGAAAATCTGAATTAAAATCTCTGGACTGTTTCCTGTCTGCAGAAACAAGCAGCTGTGCCCTTGTGGGGTGGAGTCATGGGTTTATGCTCTGACTCTTATCGATGCAAGCACGCTGGTATCCGTCGCTTTGGTATTCACCTCTTTTCTTACCTTGACAGGTTTTATGAAAGGCAGTGATGAAGCGTTTGCCAGCTCCTTTCATGCACTCTGACAGAGCCACTGTGTGTCACAGTGTGAGCTTGTCTTCCCACCTCTTTGCCCCTCTGATGTTTTGCTATCTGCTTGCAAAGGCAAAGGTTTTATTCTGAGTGTGCATATTACTGTCTCACTCTTGGTAAACTCCAAAGGATGTCTGTGTATCTCATCATACAACCTGACACAATATCCTTCCCAGATACTACTCTGTTTCATTAATGTGTTTCTCACTACTGGCAGAGCCCAATAGAGTTGTAGGAACAGTGGCTAGAGAGTGCAAAAGGCAGTAATGAGATTTATTTTATGTGCGACTTTATGGTATTGAAGAGCTTTATGTATCATCTCTCTGTATCATTCCATCTCAGGCTGCTGCTGGTTGAACATGTTCTGTCTGACTCCTGCATCAGCCACACTGTGTCTTGATTTCCACTTAAATCAGTCTCCTACCACTTTAACCCTGGCAG
Source organism: Monarcha castaneiventris obscurior (assembly GCA_026261815.1). Taxonomy (NCBI): domain Eukaryota; kingdom Metazoa; phylum Chordata; class Aves; order Passeriformes; family Monarchidae; genus Monarcha; species Monarcha castaneiventris. The sequence continues at coordinate 16,913,106 of JAMPIT010000894.1, forward strand.
CCTTTGAAATCAGGAGGCCACTGGAACAATAAGCAGAATTTATACTGCAGTTTTCATCTTCACAGCAATTTTAAAACAAGAATGAATCAATCTTTAATGGTCCCTTATGTGGGACATGACAAAAGACTGCAGGGCTGGTTTTACAGACTGGGCTCAGAAAACCTGAGGGATTTGCTGAAAGCCACAGAAAAAATATGGCCTGAACTGCAAAAGAACAAATGAGCTTGTACTACCAATTTTTTACATCCACATCATGTTCCCAGACCTTTAAACTACAAGGCACTTCATTTTCTGGGTCCTCTATTGCATTACTAACAGCAGAAGCAGGATATTTGCTGCCACCTCACTGTGTCAATGATATTCACTGATGTAACATAGTCTTCCCGTGGAAAGGGAAATTAATTATTGGAAGTTATAGGGCATATGATGATCCAATGCCTGGCAATGTGCAATGCCTTGGTGGAGTGCAGGATGTACTCAGGGCGGTATACCAGGAAAGGTCTTTGTGTGGAAAATTATTCCTCAGGCATTGGAAACACACTCTCTTCCTCCCCCGTCATTACAAAATGCTACCTAGTGGTTTCCTTGTGGTGCTGAACCTGCTGCTCCTCGCTGCTCTGTCTCCTTCTGTTAACTGAGCTGAATAATTTGCGGTTTCACCACTGAACCACAACGTATCAAGATTTCAGTCTAATATTAGTATGTAGCTTTCTCATTCTGCATATCATGGTACATCTGCACCTTAGATATTACTCTGGAGTTTAGATTCTCCTTTCCAAACCCTGTCTACATAATTTCCTTACCAGAAGGACTATCAAGCATTGGAACAGGCTGGCCAGAGAAGTGGTGGAGTCACCCTCCCTGGAGGCATCTAAAAGACATGTAGATGTGGCACTTAGAGACATGTTTTAATGGTGGACTTGGCAGAACTGGGTTAATGCTTGGACTTGATGATCTAAGAGGTCTTTTCCAACCCAAATTATTCTATGACTTTGTGGTCTTTTATATTACTGACATGAATCTATTGTGCTGTGACAGTGGGCAGTGAAAATTTGGTTGTGCTAATAATGTGGTAGTACAAGAAGTCTGACTAAAAATGGTTAACAAATGTGAAGGACTGTTGGAAATTCTGGAAGGTAAATATGGTTTAAATTCAAGGAAAACACTGAGGGAGCCTGCTAACTGCAATTCCAGCTCAGACAACTGTATGCTCCCTGAGCTTGGATAAAGGAGTTTTTATGATTTCCTGTAATAAGCTTCTGAAAAATTAGTTAATTTTTCTATGGTTCGAAGGTGGGTTATGAAATGAAATTACTAACCTCGTAGAATATCCTTACCCTGTAAAATGAAAAGCAGATGATTAAAAAAAAGTTAGCTTTCAGGTCACTGAGAATTCCAACAAAACCAAAAACATCCCCCAATGCAACCAGAGGAGGCAGAGGTTTGTAACACAGCTTCTGTTTTATCTTGCACTTGGAGGCAAAAAGGACTCCTACAGAATAATGTAATGGCCTTTTCCCAACCCCCTATTTCCTGAATACTCCCAAAAGATGAAGGGCCAGGAAGAGCAAACAACATCAAGAAACAGCAGGTTCATCATATTCTGGCATAAGTGAAAGTAGTCTGGAAAGAGCTCTATCAGTACAGTTTTCCTTCAACAGACGTGACCCCATATTTTCATTTGGGCAAAGAAAATCAGTCTAGCAAAAGACAGGGAATTTAACAAATACTTCAGGACAAAATCACGTAATTTCCTAGAAACTAATGAATCATATACATCCCTTCCATTATTTTTATTGGTGCCCACACCCATGATCCACCTCACTTCAGTTTATTAAAGATCAGAGATCCTGTTTAACCTTCAAAGTCAAGAATATTAGAAAGACCCAAAGCTGTCAGCAAATCCTAAAAGAATTGTACTGCTTTTCTCCATTTAATTTTTTTAATTTGCTTTTCTTGTTTTTCCTATTTGCCATCAAAGCTGTGGGAGGTAGTGATGCCTTTGGACTGTTGCCCTATTTCTTTTCATTCTGACTTTCACTTTCCTTTCTGGTCCATTCTGAAACAGGAAAACAATGTGGGTGGCAGAAGGGCAGCTTCCACCACTTCATTAAAACAGCATTTATTTTTTTAAATTGAAATGTCTTGTGGCGTCTTTCATTACACCTATTAATATATGACCTCATACCATTCTTAACAGCATTTGGATATTATTATTTTAGATTCAAATCCATGCACTTTTGATTTAATACATTAAACTCATCTAATTCCCATATATATATATATATATATGTATTGCTGCTAGCCAGTCAGTAGCTGAGTAATATATATCTACATCAATGATGTTTTAATGATGCATTGTTCTAATATATCACCAAAAAGATAGTGCTCACACGATAGATTAGTGCCATACATCACAGTAGTGAGGTATTTTTTATGATATATTGCCCAAACAATGTCATTGGAAAGGAAGAAGAGACACATAAGAAATGGTAGGTTTTAATTTACTACAGTTTTAAAAACACTTCTAATACTCTTAACACAATAATAGCTGACCTAGTCTGAAGTGGAAGAGACATGATATTAAAAGAGAGGTCTGAAGCAGATATCTGAAGTGCAATCCAGTGGGTCAGAAGGCATCACGCAGACTCTTGAGATAAGTGATGTATCTATTTATGCCAGCAAACAGAAAGAAAGAACATGGAATGAGGGGGAACCTAATTTTTTTGTTTTCAAAATGGATATACATCTGATTAGGGAGGTGGGGCTTCTTTGGCTCCTGGCAGGATGCCTTAGTGGTACAAACGCCAGCTGATTCCAGGTGTATGGATCCATGAAACACTCTCTCACTGGAGCTGGGGGTGAAAGGAGGTAACATTTTTGATGGGATATTTTTTTTCCTTGTCAAGTAATGCTGATCCATCAGAAAAGAAAAAAGTTCAACAGAAGTATGGCTGTGTTGATGAGGCATAAATTCAGGCTAAATGTTGGCTGATTAGAAAGGATGATATTTGGGAGTAAGGCCCGGGGCAAAAAGCAGCTGGCTTGATCCAACTCTCCCACTGTTTGGCTTGGCGTGACCAGCTCTGCCCTGACACACTGCTCGCTTCGTGGCTTTGGGGCTTCCAGCTGTTTGCCTTTTGAGCTCACAGTTGAGATGCAAGACTTGAACCTATGGATTTGCAGCATGGGCCAGTGGTTTAACCTCTGCTGGAGCAGACATTTGATTGCAGAACTGCACCCTTGGTGTGCTTGTGCAGACACTGGACAGCTGCAGCATGCACAGCTCTGTGGCTGGACCAGCTCCTATCACCTGGAGGGAGCAGGACCTCAGGGTGCAACAGCGGCTTCCATGGGGAAAGTATTTCAGCATGAATGCTGAAGGCTCTGATAACTATACACACTAAGATTGTGTATTGGGACAGCAAAAAGATAAAGGTGAAAGGGGAAACAAAAATGAGACAGCTGAGCATCCAGCTGGCATGGACAGCAGTGGAGTGAGCCACCAGGTTGCATGGGGCTCTTGAGCAACCTGGTCTAGTGAAAGGTCGCTCTGCCCACAGGAGGGAGATCTAAATGATTTTTAGGTCCCTTGAAACCTAAGCCCTTCTGTGATTCTGTGATTCTATATGCCAAGTAGGACTTGTGAAAACTGCCCTTACCAAAGCATTCCTTTCACCCTATGGCTGTATATACCTTAGTGCACCAAATGAAGATGTTTCAAGACAAGAAATCCCTTAAGATACCTAAAACTAAAGCTGGTGTGCAAAAAGCATTTGTTTCTTCAAGAAAAATACTGCTGCATATGAATATGAAGTGCATTGAGTTGTTCAATAATGCTAGAAAAATACTGCTGCGTGTGAATATGAAGTGCATTGAGTTGTTTGATAATGCTTTTCTTGTATGTGTCCTTCCACTGACATCAGCTGGAACAGTGAGTGAATAATAAGGAAACAATATAATTATTTGTATTAAAGAACAAAATCCCTGTTCACTGTTAATATCAAGTTATGTAGTTAACTTGTATCTAACACATAAAACAAGGCTATGCAGATACTGTACTCGAGGCAAAAAATATTAGACTTTAATTAAATGAAGTAAACATCTCATTAAATGTCTATTTTCATAGACACTAGTGAACATTATTGCCAAAGGGGCAAAGGAAATAAGGCAATTAATATGGTAAAATGTATTCCTTTACAATATTGAGTAGTAAATCTTTCCTGTGATCTAACAAGGTACAATAAGAAATCCTACTATATTAAAACACCTCTAAGGATGTAAGAAAACTGATCTCTGATCAGCTCAGCTAGAAATTAGACCACACATTTCCGCTTGGTTTTTTAAAAACTCCTACTCTGATTATAATGCACCATTGGAGAAGACTGTGTTATTTATTTTAGGATATTTCACACTAGGAGAGCAGAAGCTCTCAACTGCAAGGAAACCTTGAAAGAGGTATGGACATTTGAGCAACAAAGACCTAAATTTTAGTAGTTTTCTTTAACTTCTGCTGGCTCTTTTCAGGCAGAGCAGCATACCTTTATTCCTACATGTTCCCACAGGTTGCATAGTGAGATTTGTACTCATCGTGTTCTGTTTGACCTGTGAAATTCAGGGCACAAAGTATTTTTGCTCAGAGTCTGCCTGGTACAGAGCTGAGCCTTTCAAGGTGCTGGGTTTCACCATCGATTGTGGGATAGGGCTTATCCCTCCTCATATCTGCTGTCTCCACCCCATATTTGAGAAGGGCTTTGCTCCCCACCTAGGCTCTCTCCTGTCTCTTCCTCCTTTCCTGGTTTCCCCTTCCCACCCTTCCTGCTGTCCTGACATGCAGCCAGATGAGGAAGCTCCCTGAAGCTGCCCAGTGCAAAGCACAGGTCTGGACTGGAACAGGGCTCTTTCACAGCTGCTGGTACCTTCTCTCCTGCCCTATCTGCTTTCACCCTTATTCTGCTCCTTGGTTATAGGGAACATGGCTTTTGCTCTGCATATTTTGCCCACATCATGCCCAGCACAGTTCTCTGTCAGTGATTTGAGAATTTCCAAGGAATCAGTGACCTCTCTGCAAGCCTGAGGGGCCTCAGGAGCTGTGTTTGTCCTGGTGCCCTGCTGCAGGCAGCCAGCTCTCCTCTCCCTGGCAGGCTGCAGCACCACCAGTTTCAGCCCTGGGTTTTGACCAGCCGTAATATTCTGTACAGGAGAAGGCACAGCTCTGTACATTGCTCATCCAGCAGAGCTTGCCTGTGGGGTCATTGGTTTATTCACAGGAGACCCTGCCTTTGTGCCATCCCGGTGCTGTTTTTCTCTGAGGTGTTGGATGTAAGGCATTGCTGGAGGCCAGATGCCCAGTGTGGGTGATCTAACCCTCCTCACTTGTGCCTTGGAAATCAAGATCAGTTGTGGCTTATGGTCCTGTGAGCCAGGTGGTTAGCAGGGCTGTTGAATTAATTTCTTGGTGTTTCTGTACATAAATCTAACAAAATGGTTTTACCATCCTACAGCTGGCACATGTGCCTAACTATTTGATCTTTTGCATTTTAAATATTTATTCAGTATTTAATTTAAACCCCTGAGACTAATCCTGGTGCTTTAACTTAGCCCTCAACTAGTTTCACTGAATCATTTCTATGACAATTCAGTGATCTTCAACAAATTGGCTTTGTATATTAGCAGGGCCCCATCCTTTGTTTATTGGTATTTTGGGGGTATTTTGGAAAGAGCTACTGGTGATTTTTTTAAGTATTACAAGGCATTAAACTGTTGTTTCTGTCTTTGAAATTATAGATGGTCTCCATAGAGACACTGAAGTTCTACATTGCTCTCTTGAATTGCCTGAAGAAGTGGCACTTAGAATTACATTCGAAACAATGCTAATTAGCAAATGCTGAATTTTAAACAAGCTTCACAGCAAGGTTTTTGTTTGATAGAAGCAGCAAACCAGCAATCAACTGACCAAACTGAAAAAGCTGAGCTACAGACAACATGCTATTTAATTATTCATTAGACGTTTTACAGGGTTAACTACAATAGGCACCATTCCCATTTTGAGGAATCACCAAGCCAAGTGTAAGTGCCTTAGAAATCCAGCATAATAAATCCTTGGAAAAAATCATCAAAATGAAATCTGCTTCCTGAATTACAGATTTATTGAGGAGGGGATAGGCATGAACAAACCTCTGTAGCCATTTGATGAGAATGACCCAGCATATGTACAGAATGGAAATAACTTGTCATGAGCCTAATCCTGAAGACAAAGCTACCATGAAAGGGTTTGGGTGGAGGACAAAACAGACATTCCCAGTCTAGGATTAGGCCTGGCCAGTGTAAGGTGAAGGAAGATGGAGCACAGCTCCCCACAGGCCCCTCAGTTTCCCCTTTCTGCCCAGAACCACGGGTGTCTCTGATTCACATGTGTGTGTGTAGGGGCAAATGCCCCACAGGAGCTCTGGGGGCCCTGCACGGGCTGCCAGACAGATATTTTCATCACAGCAGAGGTTGGAAACTGGCAGTAGCTGAACACGGAAGCCAGATGTTGTTGCTAGAACTCATTAATCTGGCAAGGTGCAAATAGGGACAAAAAGAAAGCTTGGGAGAAGGCTTTTATATTAGCTAAAATCTTGTCACTTGCAGAATAAGCCATAGGCAAAGGAAATGATTGCAAGAAGGGGGAAGATTTGTGGATCCATGCAGAAGCCACAAAGTGTTGGGAAACATCTCGGACAGACACTGATCTAGGCTCAGATACACTCAGCAAAGTGGAGACTGGAAATACATGTTTATTCCACTATTTGGTTTGATCTGTGCATTTCTAGTGTTAGCTAAAGCTAAGTCTGAGTCTGCTGCAACAAAACCAGTGAGTGAGCACAATGTCCTGCCTCTCCCAAGCCAAAGGAAACTGAAGAGGAAACACTGCTCCCTGTGAGCAGCACTACCAGAACTGCCCCAGGTACAGATTCAGGTGACTAGTTATCTGCAGTTAGATGCATTACAGACCAGGTGAATAATTCTGGGCCGTACTTTGCCACGGTTTATACTTGGAAGAGGACAGGAGAACTGCTGGCATGCTGGAAGGTAGGGCAGCACGATTTGCCACCATCACAGGCAGGAAGCTCAGCCAGCATGGTTATAAGTGTACATTGGTGTAACTGGTGACTGCAGAGGGCACTGATCCTTAAACTAAAAAGTATTTGCAAAGAGTACCAACATGATAGTTCAGTTTCAGTAGTAATACAGTGCCATCCTCTTTCACTCTCTGTTGTGATTTTGTCACTTAAGTGGGAAACAGTGAGACAATTATCATCTGGGATTATCTCTGATGGTCTTGATTTGTGGAGCTTCTTCACTTAAAGAATTTAATGTTTCTGTAACTGTCTCAAATGCTTCTCATTCATCAGACACGGCACCACTGTTAATGAAGGATTCAGAAATGGAGAAATGAGCAAATCAGTACACCAGACTTCACTTCACAAACACGTCTGCCAGCCCTCCATGCATACGTTCAGCACTGCAACAGGCATCTACCTACCACCTGTTCTGTGTGGGGAGAAACACACGTGCAAAACAGGAGGACTTCAAAACAGTTCTGCTCCTTCAGCTGGGATGATGCTTTGTATCAGATATTTGTACCAGGGGATTATATTTCCTGAGATGAGACAAACAAGTGAGTAGGATGAAATCTATCTAATCAATTGGAATAAAATGTGACTGGTAATGCCATTCCCAGCTATGGTGATACTTCATCCTACTTATTATAGTATAGCTACCTACATACGGGCTAAAACCCAGTATAATGAAATCCTTCTAGCTGAAGTGGTTCACAGTCTGTAGTCAGTTATTTTCCTGCTACCACTTTTTCATATCCACAGTAACTGCGCTTGCCCTGAGCATTTGAATGACCTGTCATAGCAGAGACTTGCCCTGCAAACAGTCTCTGTGCTCTGTGGTTCTGTTCAGTAATGCCTGTACTGAACCTGACTACAAGAATGATCTCACCCTGTGTATTGTTTTCTGTGTAGTGTCCACCGTTATTATGACTGCATGTCCTAGAACCCAGAGAAAGGCTCATGTAAAGAAACAATTATTTCCCTTTTCTCTTCAGCATGCATATTTCATTCCTGCTAGTTTTGTCAGCAGCATACAAAAGCTGGGTGCTGAAGCCTGCAGATTTCTTGTTCCCTCCTGACACTGAGTCCCACACATATCTCAGTCAGGGAGCAATTGGTCTCCTTTCATGTGTCCACTGTAGGAGTATTCATAAGGGAAAGCCTGAAATAGGACCTTTTAATTTGACAAATGGGAAATACAAAGATGCTGGATTGCCACTGTTGCTGGCTGAGACAGCCCCTCTCAGCAGCATCCCGGCTGAGTTCAGCATATTTATGTAGGTTTGAGTGAGCATGCAGTTTCTTTTAGCCACCAAAAGATTCACAAATGATCATGCAAAGAGATGAAAAAAAGAACCTGGTGTTTAACTGTACCTTTGTCTCTCCATTTGTTTGGTGCCAGCTATGTAAATACCAGCTTCCCCATGATGTGACTGCTGTCCTAATCTAGGGTAAGGTCCTGCCTCAGGAATAGCATCCACAAGTAGATTTGCCTTGCTTGCATGAAAAGATAGGCACTGTAATCGCCCCCAGACCCCAGACTCCCAACACTATTTCCCAGTCTGAGATGCTCGTGGAGAAAAAGAAAAGGCTATGTGGAGGATGAACTGGAATGCTCATCTGGGACTACTTGCTGAGCCTGCACTGTGTTCACTTTAAAGCAGCCTTGGTTAGAGTTGTGTAGCCTTATGAAAGACATCAGCAAAGCAGCCCTGGTCCACAGGAAGCAGGGAATGGCAGGGAATGGAGGAAGGGGTCCCAGGAGGCTGAGAGAGCCAGCACAGGTGGGGTCTGCCACGGCCAGGGTCAAGGGCTCTCACAATCTCTGGGGATTTTCAGGGTGTAAAACCTCACTGAGACTCAGCTCCTTCTTCCAGTATTTCCCAGACTAGGAAAGAAGGGACATGGAGTTGGACCACTTGGCTGAGTGAAATGAATAGAAATGAGAACGAAATGTTTATTGAATAGTTGTATTCACTTTAACGTGTTTTCCTGTTACCTAGAAACAAATTAGCAATTACTTCAGATCTGATACCCAAAGAATGCACCTCTGGAACTGACCTGACTGCAGGAGTTCTGGCTGCACCTTGGTCTGCATGTGGGTTTGCAAAGTTTGGTCTGTGTCCAAAAGCAATCTGAATCCCAAGAGTGATTGTTGTTTTGTAAGACTCTAATTGCTGAATTTCACAGAAATAAGAAAAAAAAAGATAAAGCATTCAAATAATTTTTTGACTGTAATAAGGCCTGTTTGATATTTCCATGCTTAGTGTTGAAGTGACCCATCATTTGGACTCATTGTTTCCTTCCACTTTGGTCCCAGAACTATGAAGCAACAATACTTTTTAACAGAAGCTATACTACAATACATTAACAAAAGAACTCAGTCTGTCAGAGCTGAAGATGTCTCCTTGGACTAATGTTCAGCTCCTGTATTTTCTGGCTTTTTGTTGATTTATCCATGCAGCCATAATATCATTTTATGTTTCATTTCCTAGCTTTCTAAAGGAAACAAGAAAAATAAAAATGCAATTTAATGCACTCCACAATGACTATTTAAGCATTACATCATCAGAAAGGCTGTCACTAACTAGTAAGTGGTCCCAATGATAAGACAGCATTACCTAGCAACTGCAGAGAAGTTATTAACCCTTTTGTGACTACTATATCTACCACTGAAGCTGGAAATATCTTGTAGCAAACAAATGCATATATCCAAATGCCTGCAAAAAACCCCAAAGCTTCTTTCATCTTGTAATTATGGCGTGAACATTTTTCTCTGTAATTCTGAAAAGATGCCCAGTTCAGTTCTGCAGAAGGACATGTGAGGACCACACGGCTGTGCAGGAAGCTTCTGAGAAAGAAGGGAAGCACGATGAATCATTCTAGTGCTACGTGTGCAGACATAGGGTGATACAGGGTTTTTTCACTAGCCTGAAGAAGGATGACTGGTTAAAATATCACCAGGACTCTCAGGAGATTTACAGTTATCATTTGAACAGGTCATGAGTCTATGCAGGCCTCCTGAATATCATCCAATGTTTTAGAGAACATGTTATGTTCACCCTGTATGCTGCAAAGCAGAAAGAGGCATTAAGCTGCAAGCCTTACATTTAAGTAAAATTTATGTGAAGAAAGCAAAATTAAACCTAAACCCTGCTATAATTTACATGGGAATGGGCAGATCCTGAGGGCTGGAACACCTGGGGGGCACCTCCCAGGCTCACGTCCTCTCCTGCCAAATGCTACCAGTCCCTGAGTTTGTGCAACTTCAGAAAACTCCTGGGATGGCTTTTGCTGCAGGACTGAAATCTGAAATCCACACTGGGAAACAGAGCAAAGACCTCCACTGCAGCTGCAGTACCACTGCATGCCAGGAAGCCAGCAGCAGAAGCAAGTGCTGCAGACAGGAGCAATGTGGGAGAGGCACCAAGAACCAGGTCTGCACACTAAGGACTGTCCTGGCTCCCTGCAGGACAGCATCTCCGTGGACTGTTATCTCCTCAAGAGTCAAAAGCATGCCTTCTTTTCCTGTGTGGTCTTGCACACAATGTTCATGTCCAGAAGGAGATTGCCAGACACAGACAGAGCTCAATCCCTGATGTTTTCTGTGTGAATGAAGAGTGGAGGAAAAAGTGCATGTCCTCCTGTTTCCCATGCCTCATTAGACAGGTGTCCAGGTCCTCAGAAAGACTTGTATGGTCATAGTAGCAGACTCTGTCTAACTTCAAATACTGCCTTTTTGTCTTTTTTGTTTGAATACATATGCATAGCAACACAACAGCCAAATTTGTAGGTCTTTTCTTAAATTGCATGGCTTGCAGTAGCCATGAACCAAGCAAACCAGGAGATTAAACAAGTGTGAGGAGAACAAGAAAAATCCAGAAAAGAGCAGCAAGAAGAGTACAGTAATTGCTTTTCAAATCCAACAAAGATGGTCTGGACAAACATCAGTCTAATTGGAGCAATTCTTCAGTATTTTATTCCAAATAAATAAGCTGTCCAACTCTATTATATGTGACGTTGTGTATTTGTTCCAATGATCTTTAACTGGGTAATGGGACTGCACTGCTTTGTGTGTTTTCATTCCAAATGACTAAAACAAGCTTTGTAAAATCTCCCCAGAAAAACATGATGTCCTGTTAAATCACTACTCCAACATGATTATAAAAAAACCTGACTCTTATTACTCTGTTAGTTTGTCATAAGCTGTAATAAAGCAGAGCAATAACTAGCCAGCACAGAAGAGTGAGCATTTCCAGCAAAAGTGCAGAGAAGCAGATAGGACCTAATTTGTGTTCTGCAGAGCCTCAAGCCAGCCACAGGCTGACACTCTCCCTCTCTCTGACTTCACTAGAAATGTCTCAGCATCTCATAGATTGCAGAGCACCTGGTAATATCGGCCTCATCAGTGCAGTTCCAAGTACTCAGTGTTCACATCAGCTGTTAACATCAATTATAGCTGAGGGGATGCAGTATTTGTAAGAACTAACCCAAACACTGGTGAACACCTTCACTGGGTCAAAAAGGGTGCACCCACTCAGCCATCCATGAAGGTATCATATCATAGCCATGTGGATCAAGCCATGTAAAATGATTTTGCAATATTTCCATATCATGAAATATGTACATACCTTGAATCCACCGATCTTGTTGCCTACAAATACTGCTGATGCCTAGGAATTTACTAAGCCATCCACAGAGCTTTTTGAACTGTCTTTAGGACCTGACCAAACCCCAGATGCTGAGCCTTCTTTGATGCTAGGACCACTTTTATAGCACCCAATTACAGCTGTTTTCCTTATGTTAATTAACCAATTTCTTAATAGCAACAAGATACTTGTTAGACATGCATGCATTTCACTGTGAGGAGATTATGGTACAGTAAATTTTTAAAATTCATTTGGTCTGTGACCTTGCATCCTCTAACATCATCCAAGTAGGAACTGGATTTACAGAAAAGCACTGCATTGCCTGCAGCATCCAGACACCTAAGCCCTTCCACCTCACACAGAGACACTCATTAAAAACTAGCCTATGGGGTGGAAATAAAACAAAACATGGAAACTGTTGTTGCAAAGTAAAAAGTGGCCCAAAAAGGGCAATTCCATTAGTACACTTGTTAATGTAAAGCAAAATTACAACTCTAATGGAGACTTTCAGTAGGAATCATAAATGAGCAATGAAGATACTGGTCTTTTCAAGTGCCACATGGTTCAGTAGAGAACTCACAACATTTTAATGAACAATCTGTTAAAGACAAGAGACATAGCAAATTTTTTTCCTCAGTTAAAGTCAATGGGATTGCATGTATAAGTCAACTATAACTTGAAGTGACACTCTTTAAATACTCATTGAAATTCTGTATTAATACATCCGTTGCTCTAATGGATAATTTTATTCTTTGTGAGTGCAAAGTTCTCTTTTTTCATCACAGCACACTACATGGCCTAAACACATCAAGAAAACATACATAACTTCAAAATTATGCACTGTGCAAAATTTTTAAAACTCCAACTGCAAACCCAGTGCCATCTCAGCAACCTTATTCAGAGGGAACCGGTGGGAGACTGATAACTTCTCTATTCATCAAGGGAAGCCTTGAATACCTAAGAAAGAGGCTGGATTTTTTTCCAAAATAATTGCCATTCTGCAGTTTCTGTTCTCTTTTCAACTGAGATATTACTGACTTTGAAAACCTGGTCCCTGGATAGTCTTCAAGGTATGAGTTAAACTAGAGAAAATACTTTATATAACTTTATACTAACCCTAGTGTTGCACAATGATGTGATTAGAACACCTGGTATTTATTCACATATCCTGGAACTTGTCCACTTGAACATTGCACTTAATTTCTTTGTTAATTTTCTTTTTAAAGGAAAAAAACACTTATAGATGAAGGCCTAAAGTGATAGTCAAACTTCCCCATAATATTAATCTTGGAGAGTGACCAACCCAAATGTATTTGCTTCAAAACTTATGTTTCTATTTTCATTTTATATTCTAGGTTAGAAAGGTGTGAGAAAAGGAGATTGTAATGGAAGCTGGGTTTAATTCTTGACCACAGCAGGTACTGGGAAGATCTCGCAATGATTTATGTGCATATATCTTCTATTTAATTTCCTTATCTTTTTAAATGAGCTGTCAATAATTCAGGCAATGACTGTTTGGATAACAGAGTTTGTGCACCCCTTAAGATTGAAATCTTCTAATTACCCCATAACAGATACAGCTTGGAAGTCGTAACACCAGGTTTCCTTATCCCACCTACCCACAGCCCAGGGCTCATCCCTATGCATGAGCTCTTTGCTATCCAGCTCCCAATTAGTTTTCAGCTTGTCCTTCAAGACATCCAACAAGGCTGACAGTGAAGATAACATTCATAAGAGGCCACTTGCCCTGGGGGAAGTCAACTGTCACTATCAAACTTGTTCCAGCAAAAAATTAAATATTTGGCATATGATAATAACATACCTGTCACTATTGCCTCAGATCAGCCTTCAACCTCACCAGAGAGAGGGTCATAAATCCTTATTGAGCTCTTCATTTTATTTCCCAGTAAGTCCTCCTCTTTGAGCATTAGCTCTTGAGCTCATTGACCTGCGTACACACTTAAGAAACTCTGTTAGTTATCTAAGAAAAGATAAAATGAAGACAGGCAGAAGCTGAGTTCATCTCTTGGACATATGGAAATAATGTGGCAATGCTGTTTATATGCAGGCAGGCAGTTCCCCAATAGCATCACTGCAAAACACTCAGGGTTTTTAAACTGAGAAAAAAAACCCAAAAAAAGGAGATATCCATGAGATAGCCAGAATTTGATGGATTTTATTGAAAGCTCCTCTGCTTAGTTTGCTGTGGGCATAAGGAGCATGATCTGTAATTGCTACACAATATTTAAAAACTAAGGCCAAATTACAGCAAAAAAATTAGAAAGTCTTTCAGTTAGGAAAGGGAGACTGGTTGGACAAAGGAAAAACAATGATTTTGCCATAAAACTCTTCTTGAAATACACTACAATTGACAGTTCTGGCTGCTTAACTTCTCTTCAAGTGCCATAACGGAGACGAGAGATAGGCTTGGCTTTGGTGTTTGGAGATTCAGGTCACCACATAGTCTACTCTATTTGGTAAGGCTTGAGCAAAAATTAGCCATTTTTTTTCTCCCGTGGCTACTCACAGGGTGGTGGCTCCAGAGCTGTGCTCTTCTGATGCCAGTAAAGCTTTCATTTCCAAGGTGGGTTTACCCGGGGACCCTCCTACCCATTTGTCCTTCTAGAAGTATCCCTTGATTTAAATGACCTTTCTTTTCTGCCATTTGCTTTCCTGATAATTTTTATAGAGACCAATCATAAAGTATTAAAGATGTTCATATTGATCCAGGAAGGAAAAAAACAGGAGCCACATGACTGATACAATATAAACAGCTGGGGCATGGGGAGGTTTAAAGGTGTAAAATTTCTCTTTGCACATGAATATCAAACATACTGTGTTTCAGAGGGGGATAGGGGTGTTCTACTTGATTAACAAGAGAGAGGCCACTAATAAAGTTTAAATCTGAATTTGCCAGTTGTTTTTGATGGTTCAGCTGCCAGTGTTTCATTCACAAAGCTGCATACCGCCAGCATCCAGTCGTAAGATGTTTCCTTCCTTGGGTTTATATCCCAGGTGGCAGCACTGGGAGCTGCTGAGCACAGACCAGTTCCCTCCAGTCCTTCCCACCTGCCGACATGCAAATATCCTGCCACATTTCCCTGGGCAGCTGGGTGCCATGGGCCAGTGAGCTGCAGGTGCCAGGTTTGGGGAGGCAATCAGCTGGCCACAGGATCTGGCCCAGTGGCTGCTCTGCTCCTGTGGGCACAGGGAAGTTTTGGCTGGGCAGGAAGGAACCGGCTTCATGGCTGACTTCCATGTGAAGGACAATAAAAGCAGTGATTGGGGAGCTCACAGCAGCCTGTTTGCCTGAATAATGATATCAACAATAACAATAAATCCCCTTTTCCAGCCCAGTCCTGTGGAGCAGCCGGAATGGACTTTAAGGATGTAATTCCCGGCAGCCAGAACATTGTGTGGGTCTCCCACGGCTGGTTTAGGCTGGGCTCATCAGCTGCCGGTGCTGATGTGAGCTCCAGAGTGCTTGGCACAGGCTGCCAAAGCTGCACAGAAAGGGACTGGTGCCCATGAGGTACCTGAGCCCGTCTCCAGCAGGCCAGCATGTGTGTCACCACAGCAGCGAGTCCCTGCCCCTCCACAAAGGGTGACAGTGAGGACACTTGGCCAAACCTTGCTGGTTGAGCAGCCCCTGGTTACCACTGCAATATTTGGAGGCTTGGACTGCGTTTGCAGGGTGGCCTGGAGAGCCATGTCCTTAAGCTTCACAGCTGTGTGTCCTCAGCCTGCTGAAAACGAGGACATCTCTTTAGCAGCTGGAATACCACCAGACTGGGAGACAGTAGGTCCCCTGCCATAGCAGCACCCGTGAAAGGGAAATGGGCAGCCATAGGTAAGGCAACATTTCAAGGAGGTCTCCTCTGCAGAGTGAGAGCAGACATTTGCTGGCAGTAACTCAACTTGCAAGTCACATCTGAGCTGATGAACTTGAGCTGGATGTTTCTGCACCATATTCCTTTCTCTAGGCCATTTCCTAAACTATTCAAAATGAGGAAAGAGCCTGCATTTGATTTTGCCACTAAGTGTTAATTTGGGATCTGCTATACCTTCTTTGTAGTCTCTGTTTCACTCTGTTTTAAAACTGGTGGGATGAAATAGAAAAATAGGGCTAGAGGTTAAAAAAAGGAAGTGGAAAATATAGTTCTGTCTTTTAAACCACTCATAATTGTTCTATTATGTTTTAAGCTCTCATCTGACAGTTTTCAGTCAACCAGCTCATATTCAAGCTTAATTGCTTGTAAGGTTTCAGTCCTAAACTGTGGTCTGGTAATATTTTAAAAATTGAGGAGAACTGCTTGTGGGCAATAACTGGATATAGAGAAAACATTCTAAAAAATTAGTACCCAGCTTGGAAACATGGATTTCAGCACAGGAGACAGAGTCAGCTTTGAAGACTAGGCAGAAAGCCAAGCCATCCCTAGTCATGGCTGGAACTAGAAACACAAAGGATTGCATCCCACTCCTCCCAAGTCACTGTTCCCTAAACCCTTGCTCAGCTTAATGCAGGCTGTGGCAGCTTTGCCTCTGCAGCAGGGCTGCTATCATTTGTCGTAGGTTGCACTCCCAAGGCCATTTGCATGTTTTACGTTTTTTTAATCTATTTTAGATCTTCCCTCACACTCTTCTGCCCCCACTTGCCTCTATTCTCTGCAGGGATTCTCCCAGAGCTGGCTCTTCAGCAATCTCTCATCATCCTTAGCAGAGCTCTTCTGTGTGAGTACTTTGCCAAACACACTCATCTTTTATTCCTCCCTAAGTCCATCAGTCAGGCTTTTCTACCTTTGTTTATATCAGTAACACCTTTTTCCTTTTAAACCTTTCTTCTCCTTTTGCAGAGGGTATAATAAAAAATTAAGTTAAACCACAAAACCTCATTTTGTAAAACCATGTCTGACCTAGATCGCCAGAATCAAAGAAATTCTGAGCTAATGATGAATCTGCCTTGTTCAGCTAATCATGCCTAATTGCCAGAGTTCACGGGCACTGAGTTGTCAGTGCAGGAACAGAACAAAATGATCATAGAGTGGTGCTTTCACTGGTTTGTGCTGAAAAGAGTGATGAAGTTTTCTTATTTGGAAACATAAAAATTGAGATAAAATTTGCTGGAAGGTGATAAATTTGCAAAATGGGTCAAATCCCAGACTGAAATATTTAACAGCAACCTATTCATTCAGCAGGGTGCATACCCAATTCATTAGAAAATCTGCAGGTAAGAGGACTTTGCCAATCTAATAGAGTAAAACTGAAGACATTAAATAAATTCCCAAACTAGCAGTCAACAGTGTGCAGCCAGCAATAGATCTAAAAAAATAGTTCCATTTTCTCACCAATTCAGCTGCGTGACCTAATGCTTGTTCCAGTTGTTACTGTATTAACTGTTCATATTAATTTAACCCAGAATTTGGTCAAGACAATACCTGGCATGTTGTAAATCACTAAAAATACCTACATTGCCATACAAGTAGATTATATGACCTCTGGGTAATATCTTAAAACTAAAGCTGCATGTGAGATTCAGTATTGTTCTAATAACTAACAATCTGCAAACAGATTAGCTTCATACATCATCCTTGAACTAATAACATCATTTGACTAGCAGTGTGAAGTAGCTTGCATGTGATGGACATTAATCATGAATAAGAATCTGAATTCTTCCCTATCCTATTAAAAAGAAAAACATTAAATTACATTCCATTATTTCATAGTAAGCAATGTATTGCAAAAGTCTGAAAAAAGTACCTAGCTATATATATGTTATTAGATATTATTTTTTCATTTATATATACTCACTAGTATGAGCTCACTATATACTCACTAGTATGAGTATAGCTTTGCTATGAAGAAGCTTTTTGCCACATCAGAGAAGGAAGGTTATTTTCCCCCAAATAGCAACTACCTACTGTATGGGATCAGGTCTAATATGTTTAAGTACAGAGTACTAAAATGACATTATTATAAATATTGCTTCATAAAACTTCAAACTACCACAATAATTTAATATCAGTGCAATAAACCTTTATGTGACTTTTTGTGCAGGCATACTTCTGCAATTGAGAGCTTCTTGTACTTCTTCTGTGTGGGTACTCCTGCAGTAATTTAGCAAATAGTAAGTGATGTCCCAATCTAAAGCTGCCTATTAACAGAATTAGGTTTAATGAGGTGGTCTTTGTAGAATAGGTAAATTGTGCCATGACATACAAGAAGAGATGGAGATTAGGGAAGAAGGGAAGACAAAGGGAGAGGAGAGTTGACAGGAGAAGAGGGCTGGGAGGGATCTCTGTGTCGGTCCCAGGTACCACTTTCCTCCCTGTCTCAGACTTATTCTGCGCCACATTACAGCCCTAAGTTCAAAACTTGTGTATTGATCTCTGCTGGGAACAATCCATGTGCAAAGACTCTCTGATAAATCTGCCACATTTTAGGCTCAAGATGGCTGGATATCAGTGGTGGGTGAAGTGAGTGCTTAAGCTTACCTCTAGTATGATTCTGCTCAGAAGTGGACTATGGATACGGAAAAAGCTTCAGCAGAGAATCTCTTGAGCTCTCTGCAGCATTTTGTGAGAGTTCTGTCTTTCCCATGCAGATTATTTTAAACAAGATTACAGTATTGTAAACTTCTTGCACCTGCAGGTTGTTTTGCAGTATTGTTATGGTTTTAACTAGATAAATATTTAGAAATGGATGTCTTAGAACTTGGCCGATCCCCTCAAGGGGTGGATGGCCAAAAGACCAATTACCTTATGCCATTTAACACACTCTTGCAAACTAACATATAAAAGCCTTTGGAAAAATTATTAAATCGCTTCCATTTATCCCTGAGCCTGGATTCCGTGTCATTTCTCTGCTCGGCCGTGGTGAGAACAGTGACAGTGGACAGCAAAGCTCTTCCTGAATGCAAGAAGATATGAGAGTGGTGCAGAAGATATGAGAGTGGGGCACTCCATGTTTACAAAAGCAGTAACTCTTCTGAGACAAAAGCAGCGTTTCAGGAAAGTGGTGAGGCAGAGCAGTGGACGCTCACAGCCATCACTCATGACCAAGGTAGACTTCCAACAGCTGCCTAACCCTGGGCCAAGTAACCCCAGCTTGAAGTTCGGGGCAACCTCCTCTGTATCTTCTTCTCTTGCAGCCACAGCTCTATGCTGCTGTGAGTCAGGCAAGTCGGGCAAGGCTCAGATCCACACCAGCAACCTGGGGCCTGAGCAGAGCACAGGAAAACTCTCTTCTATGCCCTGACCTAAGCGATCACCCTGTCTTAGGCAACACATACGATAAAGTTGCTTGGTGAGAAAACAACTAGTTAGGACAAAAAGTTGGTGCTTGTGAGATCTGGAAGAAGATGTATCATTGGCAGCCCTCATTAGTGAGAGACACAGATGTGCTGATGTACTGGTTTGGGCTGCGGTAGAGCTCATTTTCTTCATAGTTGCTCGTTATGGTGCTTGGTTTTGGACCTGTGAGACAGAAAATGTTGATAACAAAGGGCTGCTTTAGCTATCACTGAGCAGTGCTTGCACAACATCAAGACTTTTTTGGCCTCTCACCCCACCCCACCAGCAAGCAGGCCGGGGGTGCACAGAGACTGGGAGGGAATGCAGCCAGGAGAGCTGACTTCAACTGCCCAAAGGGAACTGCCCGAAGAAATCATGAATGCCCCATCCCTGGCAGTGTTCAAGGCCAGGCTGAATGGGGGCACTGAGCAACCTGGTCTAATGGAAGAGGGGTTGAAACTAGATGATCTTTTAGATCTCTTCCAACTCAAACCATCCTACGATATCCCATACCATATGGCATCATGCTCAGCAACAATATCTGGGGGAAGAACGAAGGGAATCTCCCTATTGTTGGAGATACTGTGTTTGTTTTCTCAAATAATCATGTGGGATAGAGCCCTTCTTTCCTAGGGATGGCTGAACACCTGCCTGCCCATGGGAAGTAATGAATTAATTCCTTGTTTTGCTTTATTTGTGCATGTGTCTTTTACTTTCCTGATCAAATTTTCTGTATCTCAGCCCACAGATTTTCTCACTTTTATTCTTCTGATTCTATCCCCTATCTCACTGGGGAGGGGAGTGAGCCAGTGGCTGATGGGGCTGAGTTCCCAATTGGGGTTAGCCCATGAGAGCAGGGATGAAAAAGAAGCAAGGACTGTGGGACAAGGAAATCTAGTAAAGTCTGAGAGGCACAAGCTGGGCCTGACATGGGTAGGGAATAAAATGGAAAGGAAGGGGGCAGGCAGGACAGGAAGAGGACAGGAGGTATGGGATCATAGTTACAGGGGATGGGTGGAAAAGTTCAGGACCATTAAAGCACAGCCTCCTGCAGAGCTGCTCCCACGGTCCTGAATCCACCTTCCCTCTGCAAACCTGTGGGCAAAGTGCTCCCTCCCCGTGTTTGGTTGGCTGAGGAAGCTGAAGAGCTTTGGTTGCTGTCCCTGTGTTACCTCAAGAGGTCACAGAGATCTGTGCCAAACCCAATGGCAGCAGCTCAGATGATGACTCACTGGGGTGTCACCATGATGCCACAAAACCGAGTTTCCTGTGCTGGGAGTGTAGTTCTGCTTTCCCTTTTGTGGTAGTAAATTACAGGATTGAAACAGCAATGAAAGTACAAAGTTATGCTGGAAAGCACAAAGTGCTGGAATTGAGGGGTTTTGCCGCTTTTATTCCCCTACTTGCCTTTCACAAGCCATCACCACCACCCTATTTTGTGGTCCTAGCATGAAATCACCCTGGTTTTCTCAGTTTGTTCTCTTCCCTGCTGCTCAGGACATGAATCAGTGTGGTGCAATGAAAGAAATGTTGCATAGTTTATGTCTTTTCTTCTTTTGCTTGAACAAGGCAATGCATAGTGAGTGATAGAGGGGCTGAAAGAACCAAGCTGACCTGCTGGGCAATGCAGGCCACTGCTGCCCTGGAAAACAAGTGCTTGTGGTCTCTGCATGGGGCCCTGTGGGGGGTGGGATGGACCACTCAGACTCAGCTGTCTACAGGCAGTTGCTTCCTCCAGGCACGTTGGACAACCATGGCCTGACCCAGAAGTTTAGACTGGTTTTCTGACTTGAAAGATGCTCATACTGACAAGGTGTCTTTGTACCACACATAAGGCATGATTATGATTCTGACAAATGAAAATGTCTCAGATTGATCTCTCAGAAATATTGCTTTGGACCTCAGTGCACCTCAGCTCCTTTGTTTGGTGAGGATAAAGCATGTCCTCAATTCACTGTGTGTCCTTAAAGCAACATTTGTGAAGCACTCAAATACCTAAGTGTCACAGGAAAACAGTAATTCTGACTTTGGAACAAGAGCTGGGTAGTGGGTAGTGACTAGGGTATGGATGGAATGTTGCATTCAAAAGGAAAGTTGCAATGAAATATTCAATACACTGATGGAAAGATGCTGAGGGCAGTATAGAATGAGACAAGACAGTGTCATGATGTTTTGCCATCACATTTGCAATAGGCCAGTCTGGAGTTATATAGATAAACTTAATTGTTTGGGTTTTTTTAAATTTTGAGTACTTAGTTTTGTTACCCTAAGACCATTTTTGTGCAATAGTATTTTCCATGTGTGCAAGTGTTTAACATAGAAAATAATAACCTGAGCTATTTAATAAATTGCCTTCCTCTATAAATTAATTTGATGGAAAATAAATTGAAATAAATTTTCACACTTTAGCTATGCTTTTGTAACTGTACCATCGAGCAAGATATCTTCTTTGGTACTAAAAATACGTTTTACTGACTTTACTGATTGAATCTACTTGTCTTTAATTCAGCTATGTGAGGTGGACAGCATCACGCACACTGATTGTCAGGGAATCTGGTATATTTGTGTAGGAATTTTTATTTATTGATATCTAAATAAACAAATGAGTTAGGAAATATCCATCAAATTTCTTGTCAAAACCCTTGAGAAACTAATTTTAATTGATGTTGCACAGAAATTCCTAGAGGGCTAAATACTCTGGGCTAAAAATTTCACTTCACAAGACAGCCAGTAAAACCCTTCTGAAACAGTGGTTGTATTTTGTCTCCTAACAGAATGTCTGAAGGAAATGATTCTTTTTAATATATTTTTTAAGAAAGCTGAGAATAAGCTTTGAGCCAAATGAGCACATTTGGCAAGTTCTGAACAGAGCAGGCTTACAACTTTTCCAGGTTGCATATTTTCAGGTAAATGTGAAATTAGCATGGAGCAGGGGGAGTTATGGGGGGCCAGGAAAACCAGACAAACTGAGTAACAACACCACTGCTAAAAAAACTTAATGCCCAGGGAGCCCACAATTAAATATTTATATGGACAACAAATACTCTGCAGGACAAGACTACAAAGCAGTCCCATGCACAGGTATTTTTTGCTCTCCCTCTATCCATTTCTTTCACCTTACCCTTTTTCAGAACACTTACTACACTGGCAGCATTATTATTGCCGATCCCACTGCAAACTAGTAAAATGGGGAATGCTTTTTAATGCCTCTTTATGGATTTCTCAGTTGATTCCTATTCAAACACTGTGTTCATATTAAAAGCTGCAAATTTTAGGGCAAGCACGACTTTTGTTCAGGAATCTATTTTTCAAATGCATAATATTTAGAGATCAAGAAATAAAAAATATTCAGAAATAATTTTGATTAATTTTTAGATTATTAGAACAGTTTTCATATTGTACTTCAACCACTATTTTAGGAGTTGTTTTTGTCAGGAAAAGCCTGCACTATGAATAATTCTTTCAGTATTTCTGTGGATGCTGACTTCTAAGGCAACTGAAATGAAAGCAGCTCTTCGGAGGAGATCTGCGCAAGATTTCCCAGTCAATGAAACTTCTATGAAAGATCAAAACAAGAAGACACCACAAATGAGGCAGTGGTACCCACAGCCAGGCAGACCTAGCTTTGTCCATCACCTAGAGGGATGCTGGAAAGGACAACTTGCAACCTCTTTTTGAGGGTCACTGGTGGCAATGCTGGCAGACCTGCTTCTGAACTTTGTTTCTGTAGCATTGCTACATGGTGCTGGTCTCCACAGGGACGTGGGAGAAATTTAACCCCCTGCTGCAATACACTGTTTTTTGTACTAAACGTTTGCAGTTTTTTCTCCTGGAGTTTAATAGTCTGAGGGCTAAAAGGGCTGTGCTGTACTCTGAAGTGTGCTCTGCTCCCGGTTACAGTCAGCAGTTGGATAGAGAGCGACACACTCATTTACTGCTGGGTAACAACTGTGCTTAATCATCTATGCAACTGCAAGAGGTTCTCTTGGTGTCTACCTAATCAGCAGCTCTGCCATTTATTGGGATACTTCTTCAGTTCAAAACTCAATTTATTACTACAAAAGAAATTACCAACTCTTTCAAATATCCTCTGACTGCTTCCCTAGGATACTCATTGATAGGGGTTCTTAGAAAATATAAAATCTGCTAAGTACTTGAGCCTTCATGCAAAGTTTCTATAGCAAACAACATCAAGAATCTTTGGAACCCCAGTTCTTTACACAATTCATCATGTAATTCATTAGTTCACAATCTTGTATTTGGATTTTAAAAAAACCCAATACCATTAATATTTTGGAATTGCAATGCTGTTAGCAAAATATCCCTTCACAACTTGGTATGTTTGTTTTGCTGATTTTAAAGATCCACCCACCCTACTTGAAAGTATACTATTAGGTTTTCTAAATGTCAGTCAGCCAGGGCATCAGCCTTCACTGCCTATGTTCACTTGACTGTTGTATGTCTGTGTATCAGAAGAACATGCTGTAATTCTACTAGGCCTATGCCAGAGTTCACTTAGTAAATTGAAAAAAAAACCACAAACAATAAAACACCATAACCAACAAACTCCCCCACCATGATCAAACAAACAAACCAAACCAAAAAAAACCCAAACCAAAACAAAACCACAAAACAAAAAGAACTCAAACCCTAATTAGATTGCAGCAAAAAAAGTGTTCCAGTTAGTTTCATGGCAGGGGAAAACCAAGCTCTATTAACTCTGGTATTTCTAAACCCCAAGACTGTGGTTTTAGTTTAGGATGTTGTCATCTGGGAACAAGAATCTGCATTCACATCACACACGTGCTGCAACCCAGGGACCAGGACACAGCCTCCCCCTGCTCCATGCTGCCCTGGGCAGGGTGCAGGGACTGGCAGCCACAGCACTGCCCACGGCCCACAGACCAGCCCCACACCCACATGTGCACCTAAGCCATCAATAAGGTATAGGGTCCTTTCTTGAACAGCTTTTTATAATGTCTGTGCTTCTGAAGCTGTGCAAATGTGACAAATGGTTGGGGGATAAGAATTCTCTACATCAGTAACCCTCCCCACCCCTTGCTCCAGCCCACCCCGGCAAACAACAAATACCCCCACACCTGGAGACGTTTTGATGCCTGAATTATTAATAAAATAAGCATGATAATGAATAATCTATGTTAAGCATTTTCTTACCCTTTATTTTTTCATTATGATCAGAAGAGGAATATGATTAACAGCAGTTTAGCAGTACAATTTCAGTATTAAATATAAAACTACACTGCAAGTTGATGTGTTTTAAAAATGGTTATGTATACTCTAGCCTTAAATTTATGTATCAAATACAAGTAACTCAATTGTTTCTTGCCTTGACAATTAACATATCTAACAGGTTTCAACAAGCCAGACATCCATCTTTTCCATTAAAAAAAATAAGCAAGCACACCAACTCTTATTCATAGCAAAGGGGGGTAAAGACTCAACACTTTCCTGAGTGTTGTGCAAATAATAACAGGTTCAAGAAAGTCAGTTAAATAAATGTAATGATAAACCTAAAGCTAAGCTGGAGGACCTTTTGATTAACTTCATATTTCATGTATTATTTGCATCAGTTGAGAGCAACATGAGTTACAGAACTTCCATGAAAACAAGCCACTTACAAGCAGGTGTTTAAGCTTGATCAGTTTATTAAAAGGATTATATGACACGGTTGCCTGCAATAGCAGGGGACTGGATCTGATGACCCAGGAAGTTCTTTCCAGTCCCATGTTTCTAAGCCATGCACCAAGTGTATCCAGCCCACACTTTCACATTTGGAAAAAGCCAAAGCCACACACACACACTCACAGGAAAAAAAATTTAAAAAAAATTTTAAAAAAGACCTTGATGACACCATTTCATTTTTCTAGTTATTCACTATGCAGAAGGGAACAGAGCTTAAGTCCTGTACAGAGGATACGTTTACTCGAGGTTGATGTGGTACTGAAGTCAGTTAATAATTAGATACCTCCAGGCAGATTCAGTTACAGGGCATACCAACACTGCACACTGCCAGACAATTTCTAATCAAGCCAAGAACCTCTTGCAGGATGAGGTCTCTGCTAGCAAGCACAGAGCACACTGAGTAAGCTAAAAGCAGCTGTTCTTAGGTGAACTACCCTACCAACCATGAGTGAATGACAGATGGTAAGAAGCATTTACCTACTAGACAAGATCTCTGCACACCCAGGCAGAAGTAATTAGTTCAGAGCTGCAACCATTGTTCCTACCTTGCCTGTCTCTTGAATACGTTCTCCTTAAAAGCTGGTCTACAGAATCAGTGCAGCCATTCTCAAGCACTATTAAAGTAGCAGTTTGCAGCTGCTACGCAAGACTCTACTTTCAAATGGTAGTCAGACATTCCCATCATTGAGGCCAGTTTGCTAGGACAGCATTCACAGCCACAGCAATAAGCCTTTGCAACAAATAGATATCTAAGCAATTGCCTACATTCAGCCCATCTAACTTTTAGGCACTTGGTTAAGGTGTCTGGGTCCCTTGTCACCCAGAACCCCCCCCACCCCCCCAGGGGAAAAAAAAAATAAAAATCACTGAAGGCAGGTAGTCTCAATTGCCTTCTGGAGGTGTCTCTTGCCCCCCCACTGAGCAAACCAAGTTCTTAACACACGCACCTCAGTTAGACAGGATGAATGGAGACTTGCATCTCTTCCTAGAGACAGTATCAATACTCTCCAAAACCAAATGCAATTAAGCAATTACAGTTTGCAACCCATTACATTTGGAAACAAAAACTTACAGTCAGTAATTATGCTGTAGTCCCTCCCTCCCAAGCATAAAAAGCCTTCCACATGGAGGCTCTGCTTAAAAAAAATAAGAAAAAAGAAAGATAAGAAGCATTCTTCTTTCAGACAAAGAAGAGTGCACACGGCTGCTTTGCCACTCATTCATGGGGAAGCTGAAGGATCAGAGAACACTTATTCAGAGAACTGGAATGACTAAGCACTGCTAGTGCATGCAAAGCAGAAGTAACAAGATCATTTTTAAATTAACCCTAGTCCTCTTCTCCACCCCACAAAATTCATGCAAGTGTTTGAGAAGATAAGTCAAGACATAATAGCCCCAGTTTCCAAAAAGGCTTAGTTTGGTTTTTTTAATATATATTGTAAAATGTCCTTTTGTTTTCTTTCTGCGGGTAGATAAATGCATTTTTGGCATGTTTGAGAATCACAGATATCTAAGAAGTCCATGCTGTTTAAATTCTCCAACTAGTTTTTAGAACCTGTCAAAAAAAACATAAGCAACCTATACATGTTTCCCCAGTATTGACATGCATGCTCAGAGCTCTCCACTGTAGTGAAATGAGGTGTTACTTCTGTGCTGATAGTTGACGAGTCAGCATTACACGACTTTGAGACCAACTAAATTAACATTGTCGTAATATGAAAGGCAAGCACAAGTTCATTTATTTATAGCAAAGGTCTTGGGTTACAGGAGGTCAGTTCTTGCCATCTTGAAAAGATAGGGGATAACTTATTGCATACATGTGCATTATAATTTAGCAGCAAGTCATTCATAGAAACACTTCCCTCCTACTGCTTTTTTGGTTTATTATCTCAATTATATATATATATTTTAACTTTACAAAGCATTTAACACCACCTTTAAGTTAATGGTCTTTTATTGGAAAAAAAAGACTAGCATTTACAACTTGGAATGGACATAAATTGTAATATCTTGAACAGCAATGTTGATAGTTGTGCTGAAGTCCACAGGCTACTCCGCCAGCTCCAAGTCATGGTACAGAAGGTTTTAAAAATATGAGAGTCCAAAGATGCTCCCTTGGTGAAGATTTCTTTTAAAAATTTTGTGAACGGTAACAGCCTGACACCCGTTTCACTATAGTGCAATGCAGACAATGTTAAACCAGTATTTTAACACAGACATGCCATCCATAGTTAAGATCATCGTATTTTTGGAGCACACTGCTACGTACAGGAGAACCACTCAACCTTTAGGGCATTTTCTTTAAGTTTTGCATCCTTCAACCATTTTGCTGCATACCATCCTGAGGTATAAACCAATTTTTAAGTAAACCAGCTATGACAATTTATACTACAAATTGAACTAGAATCCACTGTTGAACAAAAGAGTGGATCCTTTAGGTTTTTTTTTTCCTTTTAATACACATGTCTGACTGTGCTCAATTGTCAAGCTGCATGCATGAAAAACTGGCCAGCCCAAACAGTGTAATAGTCATTAGCAAATGGAACTTTCGAGTTCACTAAGTGCTTCCTTTTTTTTATTTTCAAGGTAGTACAATTATTTATATTGTAAAACTGATGTTTAACTTTATCTTTTGGGGACAGGACCACCAACCATTACATGCAGTTTGTGGACAGAAGGTAATTTGACATTCAGTTTTGCTATACAGAAACAGAATGAATAAATGAACATTTTTTTGCAAGAGGTAAGTAAAAGATTCAATTTGATTCTTCTAGAGGAAAAAAGGTGTAAAGGAGGTCTCTTCACTTTGCGGTCATCATCTGTACGAATTCTGAAAAGATAAAAAGTCACTGTGATTTACTGTCTCCAGAGTACTTCAAGTCAAAAATGTCTTAAACACAGCTGGCATAGAAAACAGCACCTTTCACTGCATCTAAGGTTTTGTCCACGGAAGTAGACACACAAATAAACTAGTGCCTCAAGTATTAAAAATTAATGCCCTTAGTGATGAGTAATGACTGAGGCTTTTCTCAGTCTGAATAATGGTGTTAAGTAAAGACAATCATCTTTTTACCTTCATAGTTGACTTGCCCATCCCCATCAATGTCTGCTTCTCTGATCATTTCATCTACTTCTTCATCTGTTAGCTTTTCCCCTAAGTTTGTCATAACATGGCGTAGTTCTGCTGCACTGATATAGCCGTTGCCATCCTGCGAGAAAAGAGTTACACAGGACCATGAACAACAATCCTGACATGGACTAACCTGGAACCTATACCCAGGTTTCCAGTCCCTGCTTCTGAAGCAGCCTCATGGCACTTGGGACAGATGTACAGACCTGGCACACTGTACATACTGCAGTATGTATTAGTTCCACTGCCTTCTGAGGTGTGCATGACACCATACCCTTCTACACAATTATTGTGCTGTAGTAACAACTGCATGCTTAACTTATAGTTGTGATAAGGTATTTTTAATGCTTTTAAAATTTTTATTTTAAACAAAAATATTTATTTTTTATTTTATTGAAAAATAAACACAAACAAAACCAAAAATGTTTTTGTTTAGTCTTTGTTGCCTAAGCAAGGCCAAAAAGAGACCCATTTCTCCATCAGCAAGAATGTAGTCAACTTTCTCTTCTGTGTTAACACTACCTCTATAACCAGACTGCAGCTGGCTATGTTAGGCTTCTTGGATAAGATGATATAGAACAAATCAAAGAAAGTATTTAAATTTTACTCAAAAGGAGTTTTGAGAAGTTTTATGGCAAAATTAAAAAGACAAGAGAAATTGACACTTCTAAGCCAGTGTCCCCATTTATAATATCCAAACCTAAAGCTCACCCTGAGCCACTTCAGTAATTCCATACACTGGATAAATACACTATCTTAGAGCAGGATATAGCTATCACCAGTAGATAACCTACCTCAGTGGCTTTAAACACTGATCTAGCCTGCAAAAATATCCCAAAATTTTCAGCAAAGTACTAGAGACTGACACTTTTTTCTATAAAAAGTAGTAATAAGGTCTTCTTCCATATATGCGTGTGCATCAGCTTTACAGCTGCACCAGCCATTACTCAACACAATTCTTGTATAAGATCTGTCATACCTAAACAACCCAAAGAGAGGAACCCCTGTTCTAGAAAACTGACACATGCCCAGGTATTCTTAAGCAAGGTCAAGGGAGCTGAGCTCTTAAGTTTTTACGGAAGCAATCGCAGAGTCCGTATGTTGAAAACAGAACATGCAATACTTTGTGTCCCTCTAAATACTAATGACATCATCTTGACTTCAAAAGCTTCCATAAGGTAGTATAAAACCTCATGCATTCATGCAAATGTTTCCCCACTACCCCCAAAATCAAGAAGTACAGAAAAACCTCCCTCCTCCACCCACAGGTCTCAAAAAAACCCCACACTCCTCCAAGCATTAAGTTCTGCTAATCTCTGCTTCTAAGGAAAGGCCAGAAAGGGTTTTTTTAGGATGAGCCTAAAGCTTAGACCTTGCTGTATAAAGCAAGTAGAAGCAGGTTGCAGCAGTTCTGGTTCTATATTCAGAACAATCTCTGCTCTGTTTCCAATTCCTCTGCTTCTACTAGAGGACTCCTTCTAGAGAAGATGAAAGAAAACACTGAGGAAAATACAGACATCATTACTGCTTTTGAAGAGTAGCTGTCCTTTTATTAATACCTTGTCAAAGACTCGGAATGCCTCACGGATTTCTTCCTCGCTGTCTGTGTCCTTCATTTTTCTGGCCATCATAGTTAAAAATTCAGGGAAGTCGATAGTGCCATTGCCTTAATAAAAAGAAACTTCAAAAATTAAACTTCCATGCTTTTCTTCATTAACAGCAACAACAAAAAATCTGGCATTTAACTTAGCCAGGGACAAGATTGACAGATCCTGTTAACTGCTCTTATAGACAAACTGGTCCTTCTCTCTGAATTGCTACCACTGCCTTTTTGCTATTACAACATGCAGCAGCCACTCTGTTTCAGCACAGAATCAGTCGCTGCCTTCTCTCCAGGTCGAGCCACACCATTTGCCAGTGAAGCCACAAGTAAAATGTCAGTCTGATGCTTCAAGATTAACCAATAATGAGACTTATCTTTACTTCAAATCACTCCCACAAAATTAACCTTTTAATTTCTTCATGATCTCCCAATTGCTGTGGGATACTCCACGAAGAAAATGTATTAAGCTGGCATTACAAACCCAGGTTTATCTAGTATTTGGGAAAA
Source organism: Monarcha castaneiventris obscurior (assembly GCA_026261815.1). Classification (NCBI taxonomy): domain Eukaryota; kingdom Metazoa; phylum Chordata; class Aves; order Passeriformes; family Monarchidae; genus Monarcha; species Monarcha castaneiventris. Next base: position 16,943,093 of record JAMPIT010000894.1, read on the forward strand.
AACATGCTTCACTGAACTGTTCATAAATACTTTTTTCTTTCTAAAAATCAACTACCTTATCAACCAAAGTTGCACACCACAAAAGCAACATACCATTTTAAGGGACAACAAAGATCTGCAAATTCCAGTGACGCAAGAAAATCTGCCATTATTTGTTATTACTGATACGCTTAGCTGTAGGTGTTCTTACGGGTATTTTACTGCAAAACTGAAAATCCCCGCTGACATCCAGGCCTCACCCCTAAGATTAAGCTTTAATTCAAATCTCAGATTTAAATTTCAGGCTGCTCAAAGCTAGGAAAAAACGGTATGGTGAAGAAACTAGATTTTTATAGTCAGGATTTAGCTCTATATGCCAAAAAGGCATATTAAGTAGTTCACAAAACCCCATTAAACAGTTCACTGTGCAACTAAGATCTACCCATTGATTTAAAGAAGCATACAAATTCATTGTGCAAGCACAGCAAAGAAGCTAAACAAATGCAGTTTAAGAAAATCCTTGCATCCTAGGAATGCCAGCCTGAGACATACAAAGCTATTTATCATCATGGCCAGCTTTCTGTACCAGTTAAATATGTACACAGGTCTCACACTCAGTTTTGAAAAAATCCTCACTGAACATGTAGAAGAATAGTAAAGGATTCTGCTGCAACCCAAATTTAAACAGTTGGGCAGGCATACTTATCTGAAATCCTCAGTCTCCTGCTTTACCAGAGCAGCATTTTGTCTGCGGCCTAAAGCCACTATACACAAACTCTACATACCACTGCAGACTCTGAAGCTTTTCAGTTTCTGCAAAGACTTAGCAATTATAGTCAATTTACACTTTTAACAAAGCAGTTTAATTAATATGGCCTGATAATCCGATAATTTATACTCTTTGCCAATACACTTTCACTTTTCTTTTACAGAAAGTTTAGAGAAAAATCACTATCACAACCAACATACAAGACCAAAGGCTTGACATCACTGAGCAGGGGAAGTATTTTTCCTTTTGAAAACTGTTAGCCTATGTGGAGTTCAGAAACACAATATGTAGTTACCCTTTCTGGTGTCCATTTAAAATAATTCTGTTAGCCTTGATATGGGAAGGGTTTTCTGCTTTTGCCTCCAATAGTCCCTCTCCATCTATTAGGGATTTAATACTAAGACTATAGTTTAAGACTATAGAGTGTCTTCCTGTTGTGCTAAACTTCCAAGAATTGAAAACACTATTCCACTCAACACATTTTTTGCCTTAGCCAAAACCAGACATTGGTAAAGCTGTCAAAACTAACACAGGCTGACAAAACACATACAGAAAAGCTGGATGGAAAGACAGGTTAATGGCAGGTCACAGCAAGTCAGATAGCAATAGGAAGCCTGTGACCCATAAAATATTAAAGACAAATAGCATAACTTTGTCTCTGCCCATCGCCTGTTTTTAGTCCCATGAATACTGCTAGCATCTTTGACATCCTTCTGAGTTTAGATTCTATCCAGTACTTTGAAACTGCTTTAAGAGATCTATGTCACAGTCCTCCCTATGCAGTTTAAGCCCGGGTGTAGAGGTCATACATATTAAAGATGATCACAGCACCTTCCCAACACTTACCATCAGCATCTACCTCGTTGATCATATCCTGCAATTCTGCTTCTGTTGGATTTTGACCCAGTGACCTCATGACAGTTCCCAGTTCTTTTGTTGTGATAGTACCATCACCATCTTTGTCAAATAGGGAAAAGGCTTCCTTGAACTCTAGAGGCAGAAACAGTCCCAGTGTTTAGAGACATGACCAGCATGAGAAAACTGCAGACTAAAAATGCACTCCACTGACAAAGCCTGGTACAATTCTAAGAAACATTTTCTCTTTTTAGCTAACTGTCCCTTTATTGAGAGAAATAACACTCTTAAGCACAAATAAAAAATTACTTACAGTACCAACACATAATTTGCACAGCAAATTCAAACTTATTTCATGTGGCTATTATGTGCATTACAACTCCATAATTCATTTCCATGCATCTGCATCTTGCCTGAGGCACAGTTGCTCCACAAACAGCAGCTGTTTGAAGTAAGTGAAAGGAGCCACTGGGTTCCCTTTACAATTAACAGACTTACAGGAACAAAAGTGTTGTCATTTACCACTTATTTTTAAGTCAGCAGACAATAAGAATTAGTGTCAGCCACAAATGGGGGACTGGTCTCCAAAAGGTCAAATAATGCTCCTTCTCCTAACTAGCCCGAAGTACAGGCAGTCTATTAAAAGTTTTATTTAAAAGACACTGACTTGTAACAATGCTCAATAAACCCATCTGAGGTTTATTTGTTGCTGTTTCACTTCTAGTTTATCGCCACTCGTTAATAGAGTACCTAGGTCTGCTTTGACTCTAAGTAGTTCATTTGAGTCTAGCAATTATTTCTGTTTGCAAGAAATCTAGGAGAACTTGGCTCAAGTCTGAACATCTAAAAAAAATATCATTATCTGTAGTGCAAGGAATAAGCAGTCTAAATTAAGAGGCAATGAACCAGTAATCTTCCAGAATATTTTTGTCTAGGCTTTTTTTAGTTTGGGATTTTTTTTAAGTGAGAGCTTTTCAAAAGTGGTAGTACAGATTTAAAATTGTCAAAGATGTTTTTTTCCACTACACTTGAGATAATATATTTTCTTTTAGTCACAAGAGTTAGCAAAAAAAAAAAATATCATCAAAACACTTACCAGCAATCTGTTCTTCAGTCAGCTGATCAGCCTACACGAAGAATAGAACATTTTAGAATACTGTTTACCTCTAGCTATGTCAATCCATGAGACACTTCCTTTAAATTTCAGAAGGGATTTACCATTACTTTCACAAAGTCACTTTCAAAACTAGGAATTCTGTCTCTACAAGGAGACTCCACTCACCTACACCATGCAGCTGTTTCCAAAAGCATATAGGCTAACTTGGTTTGAAAATGCACACGAAGAAGCAAAACCATCCTGCAGCTTGGTGAATGTGATTTGGTCCAGTGAAGGACACAGGGCAGGCTCCTTGCAATTGGTCAGAGAGGCATGAAATCCCTAATGCCGTATGTTTGGGGCTTCACAGCCCATGCCATTCCCAGCGGTGCAGTGCCCCAGCACAGCGTGGGCGTATTGCACAGCGTGGGCTTCTGTGCCACCCACAGCTCCAGCCCTGCCTGCCCTCCCCTCACAGCAGCAGCAGCCTCCAGCCCTCGGCAAGCCCCACTGAAGGGGCTCTGCTGCGATATTACCAATTACATCTCGGTATTAGAGAGGTTTTTGCCACCTCTGACAAAGAATATTAGAGTTTTTACACATCATATTATTTTTCCATTCAGCCATGCAGTTAACCTGCATCTGACATGCAGGTTGTTTCATATATAATTTTAAGTAGCAAGACTTAAAATGCCTGCTTATGACCTTCTGTACATCAAGAGGCCACTGCTGCATACAAAGGTATATGGCTCAGCAGGCAATCAAACGGGCTTTCCAGAGCTTAACTGTGATAGCCATATCCTTCCAGAAGCCTCTCCCTATGTCTGGATAGAGCATCACAAAAAGCTCCACTGTTCAGACTCAAAGGAGCTAACTAATTCTTTATGGAAAAATATGCCTTTTCCTAGTAAAGGAAAAAAAAGGGGATTTTACATGCCTAATCGTAGATACTGAAGAATACAAGTTACTACCTTGTTTTAAACACATTTTACTGGACCATTTTTACAAATAGAGAATTTTGTAGGTCAGAGAAGGCAGGCAAACACCTTGTTCTAAAATACTATTATTTAAGTATAAAAACCATCTAACTGCAGCAAAGAGCAACAAATACAATGGAGAATTAATCAGCTATACAATGTTAAGCTCTTGCATATGGGAATAGGGTAGGGTTGAAAATCTGCTCCATATGTTAAGGGGAATACACACATCATCTGTAATTAGGCAGGGGATTTGTTTTAATGTCTGTATGTAATGGTTAAACAATTCCCCGCATGCAGTGTGTTGGAGGAGGGAGAAAAGGGTAGAAATGCTAACAGCTAAAGACAATCTTCTTTAATAACAGCAAAAAGCTTGTGTCCAGCTCGACTTCCTCCACTCTTTGTGATTTTCCAGAAAATGCGAGGTTTCACCTAAAGATTATCTAAGGAATTTACATAACAGACTCACTGCCCTGCAGAACAGGAAACAGAGCCACACCTTGGCAAAAAACCTCCAGTCCACAGCACCAGTTCATTGCCCCATTAATCGGAGCTCGTTAAATGTTTCTATCATATTAAAAAAAAAAAAAAAAACCCACACAACAAAACCCCAAAACCTTCGCATATCCGGCGATGCCCGAGGACACAACCCGACCCTACACTGCCGAGGGGTTCACCTTCCGAGCAACAGGCACAGCCACTACCCCCTTACCACAGCTACAGGACAAAGGTACCCAGCCAGGAGCCATCACCCCACCCAGCCAAGTCATCAAATCCTGTCCTGGTGATGTCAGCCTTCTCCTACGGGAAGGGGAGATGGAGAGACAGAGTCGAGGAACACCCAGATTGCCAAAAAGCGATTAGAGGTCAGTCTGCAACTGTTTCGCCGCTCTCGTAGGAAGCGAAAAATGGCCGGGAAAATCCCAGCCCTTCCTCTGGCTCTTTTGTGAGCAGCGCTGGCTGGCCGCGCAGCAGCCGGCAGATGATGCGATGCGTTCCGGCGGACATCGCCCGGCCGGCGGGGCGGGAGGCTCGCAGCCCGCCGGCGCAACAGGCGCCCTTCCCGGCCAGCAGCCACCCACTGCTGCAGTGCGTCCCCGTTTCCCCTCCCTCCCTCCCTCTCCAGCCAGCGGCCACACCACGTCCTCATCATTCAACCGCGAGGGCGCCCGGGCTCCGCGGCCAGCCTTCCCGCCCCATCGTCTTTCCTCCGGCGGGCGGCGGGGGCAGTAGCTCTTCCCCCACAGCCCCCGGGGAGAGGGGAGGCTGCGCCCCTCCCGCCCCGAGCCCCCCATGCAGGAGCTGGGCCGCTTCCAACCGAGCAACACGCACTGCACCCCGGTCCCCGCGGCCGGGGGGTGCGCGGGGGCCGGGAGGAAGAGGAGGAGACATGATGTAATGCAGACAGCGATGGGCTTCGCCGCCGCGGCTGCGTTTTTTTGGGGGGGGATTGGGGGGAACGGGGGGGGCGCAGTAGCTGCAGCGCGGTGCCCTCCCCCGGCCGCCCCCCCGCTCCCTGCGCAGTGCAGCTGGTGCCGGAGCCGAGCGGGATCCTCGCCCGCAAACCCGCGCCCCGCCCCGCAGCGCGCCCTGCCCGGCGCTGGGGCCGTAGCCCCGGGGAGACGCGCCCGGCCCTTTCCGCAGGGGAGGGAAGGCGAGGCGGGGCGGGAGGGCGCGGGGCCGGGGAGCCCACACGGCAGGCCCGGGGAAAGGGGAAGGAAGCGGCGGAAGAGGAAGGGCCGCAGCGCCGCGGCGATCCCGCGCAAGGCGGCGGGGGGTGGGGAGAGGGAGAGTCCGCAGCCACCAACCCGCTCACCCCGCGGGGACCCGGGCGGGAAGGGCCCCAGCGGGGTTCCCCCCCACCCCCGCTCCTCCCCGGGGACAGCCCGGCTCCACCAACCCGACCGTCCCCAGCTCTGCAGCGAGCGCACTGCGCACCAGCCCCCGCGCCAGCCCAGGCACCCCGTGCCGCACCCGGCCCATCGAGAGAGCGAGCGAGCGAGCCCCTACCATGGCGCGGCGGCGGCGGCGGGCCCGGCGGCGGCTGCACGAACTGCGCGACCACGAGCGGCGGCGGCGGCTGCTGCTGCCTCCTCCCGGCGCGGCTCACAGAGTGCTGGGGCTGTGAGCCTGCGCCGCCCGCTATATACGTGGGGCTGTATCCCTCCGCCGGAGCGGGGCCCTTTTCCCTCCTCCCCGGCGCGGTATGTGCGAGGTGACTGCGGCGGGCGGCCCTGCCCCCTCGGCGGCCCGGCCCCTCCTCTCCCCCGGCGGGGCCGCTCCCGCTCCGCAGCCCCTCGGCCGAGCGCCCCTAGAGGGGCCAGGGCAGCGCGGTGCCGGCAGTGGCTCTTCTCCGCCGAGCGCTGGTGCCGGCCGGGAGCTGCCTCACCGCCGGGTCCCTGCCGGGTCCCCGCCGTTCTCCAGGCTGGAACCCCCGGAGCGAGGGCATCTCGGCCAAGCTGGTGCTTTTTTAATTTTCTAGCCAGCATCCTCGCCAGCGGGGCGGGCCTGCACTCCCCCGGGGAGCCCGGAGCGGCACCTGGGAGAGGATGATGGCGCGGGGACGGGGGGAAACGCTAATAAAGCACTTTTTTTTCGGTGACAAGGCGTGTGCTACAGCGACTGTAAAACTAAAACGTTGAAGCCAGCACAGCTGCTTTTTTATTAATCATAGGGCTTTTGTCAAGCACCAAAATCCAGACGACGGCGAAATTCAATCCAGAATCGGGTGGTCTACAACTGAGGTGCCACTTCAGGCTCTTCAGAAGCCTGCAACTGAGAGGCAGCAAAAGCATGTCCTGATGTCAAAGGGTTTTCTTCATTTCTTCCCTGTCAGCTCTGAGGATTCTGTTCACACTGGTAAAAACCCAAAAATATATTGTAGTATTCACACTGTACCTCCTTTAACAGGTATGGAAGCACAAACAAATATGGACCCACATTAGAATCTAGGATTTTGGTTCCATTCATGACAGGTTCCCTTAGATTTTGAGATTTTTTTGTAGTTCAAGATATTTTTAGTTGAAGGTTTTCGTTTGGGCCTCTCTCTGGATTGGGAGGCTTGCAGTATTTCCAGTGTGGTCATATTCTGATAAATTTGCTTGCAGTATAGCACTAAATCTTTTAAAACTAATTTGTCTATTCTGTTTTTGAAAAAATCATGCATATTTTCAGTGTTTGCAATAAAGACAAAATCAGTTTGTTTCTGTTTGTTTAACAGTTTCAATAGCTCTGCCACTGAAGTTACAATTTATTTGCTTGCCTTTCTGGAACATAGTGATAGGCTGGCAAGCACAGCAGTTACCTGTTTGCAATGTAGAGGGATTTCTCAGCAAACAAAAAAGCATATTTAATGTTTGGTTCCCAAACCATTCTAACATTTGTTTAGCAACAACTGTATGAAATGGTGTCAGAAAACCAATTTGCAGATGGCTGGTGTGCAAATGATAGGTTTATAGACAGCTTCCATTTTAGATGTGGAATGCCCAGCCTCCTCTTTTTAATATACTTTTTTTTAAACTACCAAATAGTGATGCTGAATTTTCTTTCTTTCTTTCTTTCTTTCTTTCTTTCTTTCTTTCTTTCTTTCTTTCTTTCTTTCTTTCTTTCTTTCTTTCTTTCTTTCTTTCTTTCTTTCTTTCTTTCTTTCTTTCTTTCTTTCTTTTTCTTTCTTTCTTTCTTTCTCTCTCTTTCTTTCTTTCTTTCTCTCTCTTTCTTTCTCTCTCTCTCTTTCTTTCTCTCTTTCTCTCTTTCTTTCTTTCTGTAGAAGAATATGAGAATAATTGATCTTTCGTTTTCAAACAAGACCAGCAATTTTAAGCTCTTGCTTTCCTAGCTTAATTTCTTTCTGGAAAGCATGGTGCAATGTTTGATTGGTGTGAGCTACAAGAGTATTTGCTTGGATAAGTGAATCTTGGAACTCTCTGAGACTCACAGGGATATGTAAAGAACAATGTTCATGTACAAATTGTTCAACATATTGTGCTGGTCTTACACAGGTGAAGATCTCATTGTTAAAACACAGAATTCTACATAATTATGGGGCTAATAAATTTGTACAGTTATCTTGCAAAGAAAAGGTATTATCAGAAGAATAATCTTACCAGGATTTAAATGTGACAGTTTAGAATGTGGGTGCTTTATCTCAGTCTCCTTAAAGTTAATTTTAAGCACACCTAGTATGTTCGTCCATTGATCCAAACGTTCACTTGTTAAAACGTGAGGGGGTTAGATTTATCTGTTGAGGAGAGGCTATAAGACAAGTAATTAAAATTTATGTAGATTGTCTTACAAACTATCAGTATTACAGCGTTTGGACATACGTGATGAAACTTGGATATGTGAAGTAGAAAGCCACTCAGTCACATTCAATGAATGTTGCCTAAGATTAACAGGGCCTTTCAGTAGAAGGATTGCTGTGCATTTATTTCTTTTTTTTTTCTTTAACCTTTTGTGTCTACTTTTCCAAACTTGAAGGTTCATGTTAATAATTCATTTACATTTAAAATGCAATTTGGAAATAAGGTTACTTTTAAAATAGTTTGAAATATAATTGTCTTGCTTTATTTTAAAAAAAATTCAGGATGATCAAGTAAGGTGCCACAGTTGGGTTCTGCAGTACTTTCTGTTTAAATTGCATCATTCTTTCTTTGAAAATATTTCACAGCTCACGTTCCAAAATACCATTCTGACTAAGGGGAATTTTTTTCCCTAATTTGACATATGGCAATGATAAATGTACACAAAACAGAATACTAATCTTTTGATGCTTATTTAATGCAAATAAAACATCGCCTAAACTGGCATCTCCCTGCTTCTTGTAAATTTGCTTTCACTCAATTGTACAGCTAGATCTTGATCAGTATTCTTTGTTCTCTTAAAATTTACATTCACTTGTGGCCAGGCAAGAAATGCCCCTGTCATTCCAAGGACATACAACATCAAATGATTTGCCAGCATCTTCTACAGCCTCATTCAAAATCTCCTGAATCTCAGTGGGAGCTGGACTGGGCCATGGAATTGCTCAGTGTTTGTGCCTGACACCATAGAACTTGGCCATCCCATTGCTATAGAGCTTTTCTGTGAACAGAGGGCTATGCAACAGCTATTAAGATGAATTTTGACTGGATAAATTTATTGTTCTAAATTACTCTCTAAGCATGCTCTTGTTGACTTGCGTCTGAACTGTAACACTAAGAAAATATTACTTTATACATTTATTTATAAAATGAATAAAATGGTTGCAGTGGAAGACTTGCAACCATTCTACCTAGTATACCTAGTATAACATTTCTAAATTTCGCCATGATGTGATAGTAAGATTACAGTCTTACAGTTGGTCTTCGTTTCGCCAGAGACTTAGTAAGTCCATTCCTTGGGAGCAGCCTGAGATATAAGGAGGAATTCTGTTGAGAACCTGACAAAATAATAAACCTCACTACTTACATACAAGGTGTGCTTTTCAGCTTTGGCTTTGTTAACATAAGCACCGAAGAACATGGCCTCACACGCATCACCTGTTTTCTTATATATACATAAGTTAAAAAATGCCTGAAAAATAAATTAAAACATTGCATGGACACCTGTCCTGGGAGAACAGATGTGAGAACTGAGGGACAGAAGTTGTCACATCATTTAATGCACAGCTGGGAGGCTGATATTATGGCAATAAGCATAGATAACCAGTTTATAATAAGTTAGAAGAACAAGAAGCCAAAATCAAGTATATATGTGCATGCAACATCTGTGCAACTGGAAAAAATTAATGGTTAGTTTTCATGAGTATAATATTGCCAATGAGCTACCCAAACTAAATTTGTTGTACTGCTTTTCAAGTCAGCTGGAATTCTGTTGGTACATCGATTTTTTACACTGTCTACAAAATTCCCTTCATGTAAGAAATGTTTTTTGAGGAGACCATTTTCCACAAAAATTAATGATTCTAAATGCCATTGGCAGCTGTGAAAACCTAAGCAAGTATCCTTATAGACTATAAGCATCACTAAGTTTGCAAATAAGTGGCTGGAACTCCATTGAAATAAAAAGCTAGAACAGAATTGATTTTGACCACATTTATACAAGAGGTGAAAATAAAAGTTGCTTTCATCTGAACATTTAAAGTTCCACACCCTGGAGCACTTTTTAATGGGTACATACATGTTCCTGTAGGTAACTGTTTTTTTCTGGAAGAAATTTTTAAAAATCCCCAAACTCCCCAGTCTTTTATATGCTTGTGATTTTTTTTTGCATTTGCCTCATTCCTACTGGTGTGCATCAATAATCACATACAATTATGGATTTTCACTGAGCATTTAGTGTTCAAAGGCCACCTATGTAATTGAATAATCAGTGATTGTTACCTACGTTGAGTGTTGTCTTGTAAAGTTTTAGATGTTGATATGAAACTAATTTAACCATTAGTTAGAACTAAATTATTTACACATTGCAATTAAATTAGTGAATTCTTTTTCATGTACCTATGTAAAATGGCATCTTTGAGACCCAATAATTTGAAAAGTTTCATGTTTTAAATGTAGCGTAGTTTGAGTTGGGAACCTTAAAGATCCTGTCTTAAAAAGACTTGGAAATATGGGAATTGCAGACTTGCTTCCACACATAGTCTCACTCGTATATCTTGAAGATTAAACATCATAAAACAATTCTTTTAAACCAAAGTGCTTTTTCCTACGTTTTTTTAACACTTGCAATGTAAAATAAAGGAAAAAAGAAAAAAACTTTTCCACACAGTCTTAAAACCCCCAACCTTTCTTCATAGTCCTATGAAGAGTTCTCTAGAGACATTGGAATATGTGATAACAGGATTTTCCTTTTCAGTTTTTGCAATTGCCAGTTTCATAGAAAGGTAAACATTGGATGATTCATGATATAAACAAGTTATGCGTTCCATTTTGCTGTGTTTTGTTACCGTTAGGGTTTTTACAGATAAAAGGCAAATTGTATCCATTACATTTCAAGAATCAAATGCAGAAGAGGAAAGGATATTTATATATGATGTGTTTGCTAAGTATTTAATATTTTTCCATAACATTGTCAAGCATACCTAGGTCTTGCTTCTTCGCTGATTGACACATGTATAAGACCTATATTCCCTGACGATGAATCCAGGTAAGGCATCTGTCAAAGGAAAGTAATGTATTTTTACCATAAATCAATTTTAAAATATTTTGTATAGAATGATACTTATAGGAATGGTTATTCTAATGATAGAGGAAAAACTCTGTTTCTAGTTTAAGTAGGTGGATTCCTCAAATTTTTAAGTGATATAATGTAACAAACCACTTTTTTTGTCAGATTCACCTTATTAGGAACGTCCTGAGTTTGCATTTTATTTCTTAAGAATATGCTGGAAAAATGAATGGGCCAAAAACTGTTTCACTTTATATGTTCAAATTTCTGCATTAGAATTGATAAAAGCTGAACAGCTGTTGCCATTAGCTACAGCTTTTGAACTAATATATAGCTTATAATGGTACAATAAACAATGGTAAACAAATATCTTTCAGAATTTAAGTGCTGATGAAATGCTGGAAATCAGTTTGTTCATTCCCAGTGATGTTGTTCCTCATGTCAGTTTTTCCTGCTTAACATAGGAAAAAAATCTTCACAGATATTTAGGATTGCTTTTTTACATAATGGAAATTATTAAACAAGCTGTTTGCATTGTTTTTTATACCTCCCTTTTGACCATGAGTAATCAATTTTCATCAATTTGCATCCTGCGGGGCAAATCGGGATATCAATTTTGCAATAAAAGTCCCAGAGAAGTTTAACAAATATAAGAATATATATTATATAGGTAGACAGGTATTTAAAATCCACAGATACATCCTTTAATGGCCAAGTCTCCCTTACTTAACTCCAAATTGTAATTTTGAAGTAGATCTATGTCAAATGAAATTTCTTTGGGTCAGTTGGATCTGTTGTAAAAGTCTGTCCATCAACTCAGGTTCAACCCACTACATCATGCTACAGCTAATGGTAAAAAATTCAACAACTCTACATATACGGTTCAAGGGTGATCATAATTTTAAATCAGAATCATAATTTCTGGTACAGATTTTCAGCAATGTAAACATGCCCCGAAGTCAATAAATCCATGTTAATTTGCATCAGTTAGGGATTTATTCTTTCCTTCCTTTCCCTCACACACTTGAATCGAGGTGTTTCAATAGGTTTAGGATAGAATATTACCTAAGGATAAGAAGCTACAAGATCAAAAACACCTGAGTTAATAATGGATGTCAAATACTGTCATCCAAGACACATCCAGCATTCTAATCTGCCATACTGCAAAGCTGGCCTGAGGCGGGAAGTATAGATGCATCCCAAATTACAGATGCTGGAAGACAGCACCATTGCCAAATGACAGTTTGTCTTACATACAGGAAGAAAACTATGGAATCATTACTCTTCTTTGGATAGCTATTTTATGTTGTTTGTGAATGCACTAGTAATAAACCCACCTCATAATGAAATAACTTCTCCAACTTATCAACACTTCTGGGGAGGAAAAACCCTACATTTTTCAACAACCTTGAAGAGAAGATGCATTTCTAGTATGAAACTATAAATTCCCATCTCTGTAGCCTATTGTCAGAGAGCCAATAGACTACCTCTCCCCTGGGAACATTCCATGTCAGTACCTAGGAAGTCCTCTCCTAAGGGCTCATCTCTTTTAAAGTCTTGTGGGGAACAGGGACATCTGATGCCTCCAGAATGTACGTTCTGATATTCCCCTTAAGGTTTCTCTTTGCTACAGTTCTTTGTGTAGAACTTTAGCTTTTTAGTTTAGGGGACACTAGCATGTGTGAATTTCAGCCTCTTAAAATGTCTAACCCTGAGAGTATGCATCTCCATCCTAAAGCACCTCCCATCATTGTTGAAACTCCAGAAACTGTACCAAAAAAATCCATCTTTCTTTGTAAACTTAAAAAGTAGAGCTGTCCCATGGGGCTTCATATTCTTCCCCATGTTTTTGTGAGCGTACAGTTCACATCAGCTACCTAATTAAACCTCTGTTCTGCCTGCTTTATTCTGAGGCTATCAGCTTCTGTGGAATAAAAATATGCCTAAAATCCGGTCTGTCCCAGGCATGTAGCACTTTGTGCACACCTTTCCTGGCAAGCAGCGTTGACCTTCCCCACAGTATGGCTATTTGTTGTTATTTTTGTGGTAGCAGAAGTATTCTAGATGCTAATGAAGTACTTATATTTAGTAAGTGCACTGTTATGTGCTGGCTGTGAAGCTGTCAGCAGCGCTGTTAAAGAGCACAAGCTTAACACAAAGGTGCACTGCACTGAGAATGGGGGTTTTTAAGCTATATAGAAGGGAAGTACATTTAATGAGTTTATTTTGGTTAGCCTTTGGTTTAGTTTCAGGTCTGCCAATACTGACATCATTTTTCCAAGCAGGGAACACCATCTAAGACTTCTCTGCATCACTATCCTTGGGGTGGGCCTGTGTGTGGGCTGATGCAGTGCTCAGCACTCCAGATCATTTCACTTTGGCAATCATTCTGCTTCTGCTGTCTCTATCTCCATATTCTATTTTAGGGGCTTATGGAGCACCAATCCTCTCAACTAAAATATAACTGAAACAAGATATTCAGCATTAAATAAGCAAAAAACCAAAAGACTTAAAATAGGCTATTTTGTTATTATTATTACGGCGTTAAATCACTTAAACATAGATATCTTCCTACTCCTCTTCCCACTTCTTTCTTTTGTCTCCTCTTGTTCTGTCAGGACCTACTGATGACCCACAAGCTTGTGCAAAAAAAAGATGAACTCCGTTCTGTGATGGGTCCAGGGGCGCCAAATAGTCACCTAGCTTAATTCTTGAAAAAGCCGTTATTGCTAGAATTTTGTCTGTCCTGAGATCCTTGCACCAATCCCTCAGCCTCCAGTGGGGCCAGGGAGTATCCTTTAGAGAGCGATCTCACACGGCAGAATTGTGTTGGCATGAAAACACAGCTACACCTGAACCTGCACTTCAAAGTGAATTTATTACTTGGTCAGCGGGTACGGGGAAGCAGGTGGATTTTTAAGCAGGTACGTGCTTGGAAGGATATAGAGGAATAGCTGTCCGTATGCTGGGGACTTCACCTTGCCACAGAAGATCCAAGTTGTTTGGTAAGACAGCAGGCTCCCCTCACGCCCTGCCCCTCGCACCTCTCCCCGAGGCGCTCAGCACTGCGGCTCCTGCCGGCGCTCCCCACGGCGCTGTGGCCGCATCCGCAGCCACCCGAGAGCCACTGCAGGGCTCTCAGCTGTGCCTCTGGCAGATGCCATTCGCCGGCTTGGCACGGGAAGCTCTGCAGCTCCTCTGGAGGCACTTTGGGACTCGCCTGCACCGAGGCTTTGGCTCGGCGCTGGTGATTGTCCCGCTCTCCACGCAGGAGCTGCCGATGGCGATTAACATTACACCCAAAAGCAGGGGCCCGGGCGACACAGCACAATCCGCTTCGTTTTCCCGGAGCCTCCTGTGGCCTCTCGAGGGACCCTGTTTTCCCCCTCTTTCCCGCAGGCAACGGGGCGCAGCGGGAGGGCTCTGTGCCCGTCTCGGCGGCCGCTCGCTGCCCGGGGGATAGCGGCTGCACCCCCCGCGCTGCCAGGTCCCGCAGCGCCAGCGAGGGGGAGGCAGCGCTGGGCCAGGCAGCCGGTCCGATCCCGGCTCCCTCCATCCCTCGGCGGGCACTTCCCGCCCGCGAGCCGCTGGCCCGCGGCGGGACCTATATGCTCTGGCGGAAGGTTACCGCTGCCCGGCACAGCGGAGCCCGACGGAAGCGGTGCTGAGACATCTGAGGCAGCAGTTTGTCAAGGAGCGCCTGATTGGCTAGCGGGACCCTGCAATGGTTATCTGGTAAGAGTCAAGGCCTCTGATTGGTCGCGCGGTACCTGCAATGCGTCAAGTGAGGATGCTGGGGTGCGCGTGCCAGAGCGCTGCCGGGGGGCGGCCGCGGCCCCGCCGGGAATGGCCGCCCTCAGCCGGCCCTGCCCGCAGCGCCGGCCGCCTCTGGGCGCTCTCGGCCCTTCCCGGCACCATCAGCAGTCCCAGCGCTAGATTTCCCGCCTCTTCGTACCGCTGCAGCTTGCAGCAATAGCAATTGCTTGGCTCATGTGCCAGAGCTGGCAGGAAGAAGCTGTTCCTCAGTCGGTGACCTCTTTAGAGCAGAGTTTGTACATTAAAAAGCAGCAGAAAGACAAAGCCTCTTTTCTCAATCCTTTTCTACAACACAGGGTTCCAGAGGTGCAAAATGTGGCAGTACAAACGTGCTTATGCTGCCCTTGCACTGCCCGTGTGAGAAGCGTCTCTTGGACCGCTGCTCCAAGTGACAGCTTGAGTGGCAGCTGGGGGAGGATATGCACGGCGAAGTGATGACTGATCGCTGAAATATCTTGCTGAAACGCTGCAAAATCTTTCAACACAAAAGAGATGCTTCTGCAAAATTAGCCCCGAACCGCGAAGCTATACTGAGACACGCGAGGTTGGTCTGCATCCATGTGGGACTGGTAGCCCCCTTGGGCCTGGCCAAAACCCACTGGCCCAAAGCCCTGTTGCATAAGGAGCTGCAGAGATACCGTAACCACTCCTGTGGGGTTTTTTGTATGTCTCTAATTGAAATAAGCATAGATAAACCAGAAGCAAACAAAATTGTCTGCTCCAGTAAGAAGCTTACAGGACTGCTTTAAAAATGATGGGGGTTTCAAAATAGCAAGAACTTCCTGGCACATCTGTGAAGCTTGATGCAATAAGTGTCTAAAGGTAGAAGTAGGTTACAGACACTCATTATCTAAATTCTTCAGTATTTCTGTTACTGGAGTGTTTTCATTGCTCTTTTTCAAAATCCCATTCTTGAAGAGTGAGTCAGCAAGAAGCCTGTGAATGTGTCAGGGAGCAGTGTTTTAAATAAGGTTTTGCTGTTAAGCAATTATTAAAGAGCATGTTTACATATGAAAAAATTACAAATTTGCATATGAACATAACAGCCCAATTTTTTCACTCTAATGAAAGTTTTCTTCCTAACTACAGTTCTCAGGGTAACACTCTTGATGTGCTAGTATGGGGATTTTGAGTTAAATTTCTTGGTAATTTGTTTCCTTTGTTCCACTTGCTTACCTGGAAGTAGATCAGTTTTTAATTTAAAATTATCGTGATTTCCTTTTTGGAGCCCTACTGAGTACAAACTGCTTTCCTGCTGGCGTGAACACTTCTTACTGTCTTTTTTTCCAAATAACTCTTTCAAAATATTAAAAACAATCTAACCTCTTTTCCTTGTAATCCTAGCCAAGTGGAACAAGTGCAATGAAACCTTTATGGGAAAATTATATGCCTGTGTAATTATAACGTTTATGAGTCCAAGTTTGCTAAAGTGCAACATAAAAGCGAGACTGCAAACTCATTCTGTTTCTTACCTGGTCATTTTAAGTATTATAATGTTTTTGAAAAATTCATGTTTGAACACCTTAGATCTAAACGAGCTTGACGTCTTAACAAACAAAAAGGAAATTGGTATAAAGCACTGCTAAAGGCATCACCTTGTTCTGGAGTATTTTCCAGAACAACCTATATGACTCATAAAATGAATTTGTTGTATTAATTTGCTATAATAATACTATAATGACTGTACAAATAATAGAACTACATTAATGTCAGAGAACCTGAAAAAAGCTTTTAGAAGTGACATCATCACATCATTCAATGGGAAATAAATATACCAATTTCAGGGTTAACAAGTAAGTAATTGTTGCCCCAAACAGTCTCCTGTAAAGCAGACTATTTAAAAGATAACCTTAAGGGCTTCAGTGTGTTCAGGGGCAGCAATATATTCTATGAGTTAGCTTGCAATGACCAAAAGTTCTAGAATGAATCAATGGGAATAAAAACCTATTATGTGTTAGAAAGATTACATTAGAAAGATTTACATTGCTCAAGTCGTGGTAGTTCCCAATCAATCAGCTCTGAGTGATGATGCTACATTTTATTTTTTTATGAGTGCTTTGTGTAGGCCATGTCCAAAGCCATCAGATTGTATAGCAAAGGCAATATGGAGTAGTAAGCAGAGTTTGTTACAGTTCTAAATATATCGCATTCTAAACATTCTGACTGAAAACGTGTCCCATCCATTTAAAGCAACCATTTAAAAACCAATGTATTTACAGCAATGTCATTACACCAACATCTGTTAAACGTATGCAGGTCTGCCATCTTATGGAGCCTGAATGGTACTGCCAAATAACAGAATGTGGAGCTACATGTTCATATTAGGTGAAGAGTTTGAATTTTTCCTTCACAGGTAATGTGTGCTTTCTTCTAAAACTCACACCATTTGGATGCACTGTTTCTGTTTGATTTGTGTATTTGTAAACACAATCAAATAAAGGTATCACACTGCAAGTTCAAGCATATAAAAGCTGGGAAGAGTTGAAGCTGAAGTTGGTTGTTTACATTATATGACAGCCTGGAACAATATCATCATATGCAATGTTTTTGGGGAGCCCTATCTGTTCTGTCTGATTCAGCATTCAGGTTAGATGGTGCTATTTAGTGAGTAACTGTTCAGAATTTTGCTTTAGCCTCTGTGTTTGGAGTGTGACTGTGCTGTATTTGCGGCAAGCTAGTCAAGTCCTGTTCTGAAGATGAAATTATTAATTCTTCTGTGGGCTTTTCTGCAGCTGTTATTATTAGAGTATTATTATGAACAGTTTTGAATTAAGTTTGTACAGGCCAAAGCAGACAATCATCATGGCAATTTTCAGCCCAAGTGATTAAGTTCCGCCAAGCTATTAAAGTTGCTAAAATGGTGCTTGTTTGTTTGTTTTTATTTTCTATTTTTATAAAAGCTGATGTCAGATAAACTTGATAAGTGACTTTTGGGTCAGCCAAGAACAAATGCACAAGAACACAAGAATGTTATAATTAGTACATCAAGTATTATTATACATGATTTTCTCTTTAACTGGTGCAAATTTATTTTTAGGTGAAAAGGATTCTTCAGGAAGACCTTATTACTCTGCTTTTGAAAAGGTTGGGGTGAGTTAGGAAAGTGGTTGATCTAAGTGGTTGTGATAGTCGGATATTGTAGTGGAACACTTAAGATAAGCAAATTGTCCAGCATTCAGTGAAGTTTCGCAGAGTTTTACCAGCTGCTGGAAAATCTAGTAGTGCCTGGAATCTAAACACATAGGAGGATGCCTGATTTTTCCAAGTTGTACCTGTACTCGAAAATACTCTACATTATACTTTCTCCATTTAGTGTCATTTGCAAATATTCACATCTGCCCTGATACTCTTGCTGGAAAAAGACACTAAGCACAAACTGCCATTTAGATTACTGTCAACTACCTACCACCACAAAGAATTCTTAGCATAATTGGTTTTCACTACTTGAATCAGTTCACTATTGTCATATATCAATTTTTATTTGTCTTTCATCTAAAGGTTTTCCAGTTTCAGACGGATGTTAAGTAACCTTGGCATTTTGTTTGAGAAAGTTATCTTGTATCTCAAAGGTCATGCCACGTGTTACTGTGTCTTAAACAATACAAAATAAAACATCTTTTTTTTTCAGTCAACAAGAAGTTAACCTGTAAATCTGTAAACCACCTATGTTATATGACAGCAGCAAATTTTTCCATGTCCAAAATTTACATCATCTTCAAAGTGGGTAGTTTTGAAGGTGGATACAGACACACATTCAGACCCATTGCCATATACACGTCTCACTGGAGATCTCCTGCCAGATGCAGATACCAGAGGAGTATTTTATGCTGCACAATTCTGAGCTCTAGGAGTGCTCAGGCAGGTGCATCCTCAGCGTGATAGCCAGTGAGCACAGTGCTTGCTAAGTTCATTGGTGGCATGTGTATTACAATGCAAACAATGTCCTGCTACTATAGGTATCCACATCTTTTTATGAAAGACTAGGAATGACAGCAAATTGGCATAAGGGTATGATTTTTATATGAGAGGCACTCATCTGACAAATTCCTAAAAACTGCTATATTAACTCCTTTGTAGCTGCATTATATAACCCTTAGTATTATATTAAATTGTTTTAAGCCATCCTCCATTGGATTTGCCTCTTACCAAGTTAGGGAATATAGTTTCTAATACTTGTCTTTGACTATTTTCCATGGCTATCCAAATTAGATTAACCCGATATATGCTAATTAGTTGAAATAGAGTACAAGATAAAGCACAGCTGGCTTCTTGTGGTATGGTTTCAGAGGTTAGTAATGGGGACCACAGTGATATATTAATGTGTCACTAAAGGTGCCAGGTGCCTTGCCAGTCTTGTATGGAAGTTTGTAAAGCTGTCGATAGCCAGCTTGCAGTCCTTCTGGTTACCACAGCTTTCAATTCTTGCAATACTGAGAATTTATTTGCTAGAATTTCTGTATAAATGAATTCAAGTCCACCCAGCAAAGTTTGCATGGTACCTCTTTTATTTCTTTATCCTGTTGGTGTGTGTTTTTTGTAGCCGTCATAGAGAAAGACACTATTCAGCACAAGCTGATCATAAAGACCATTGCTTGTGTAGGTGACACACCCACCCACCAAAGAGCATTTACTGTGCTGGGAACCAGGGGCTGTGTTAAAGAGCCAGTTGCTTTATGGAAAGCCCTACAGTCAATAGTTGTGCGCCATATCCTGTCAGGTTTCTTACAACTAGGCTGTTATACAGTGAGCTTTTTCTATAGTACCCTGCTGCTTCAATTGTTTGATTTAATTCTATCACAGGTTTTATGGCAGGAGGTTATGGCTCTGAGCCTTCTTTCATTGTGGTGCTGGTTTGATCAGTCTCAGCATGTAATTGACTTTATGGATGTAAACTTTTAACTTGTTTGCTATCCATCCTAGCATAAATTCCATGACAACAACACAGACTGATAGAGAGCAGGGACTCTCAGGATTAATCAGTTGGATAGAAGCAGGCATTTGGTGCTACTGGTAGCATTGTGCTTCTGTCCCCAGACTGATGTGCTGGATGTGCAGGAAGATAAATGCTTCCACACTGGCCCTCTTACGCCACTTCTGCACCCATGTCCATGCATCATATACTGAGGTCCCAAATTGTAACTTGCTTCCCTCATCTCCAGAAAAAGAAGTCAGCTTCATTTCCTCATATGCCTACACTCCATCCATGTCACATTTCCGAACTTGTCTTGGTCCCAGAGTCTTGGGAAAGGTGGCTCTTGGCTAGGTTTACACAGTGAGGGCAATGACAGTGCAGAGACAAGAGCTGCTAACCTGGACAGCAGCAAAACACTGCCCATCAGCTGGCTGGTCTTAGCTGCTGGTTATACACAGCTCCGGGGTGGAGGAGCTTCCAGGCTGCAGAGAACCTGCTCTGTGCCAAAGCAGGCTGGAGATACAGAAAAACTTCACTGTATGCATGGTTAGTGACTGCTTGGAACTACTTTTGCAGTGAAGATTGCTCCACAGCTCGTGTATATTCTATTTGTGGTCTTCTTTGCAATTAAAAGAGTGTTAAAAAGGCAAAATAATGTTGTTAATTAATGGGATTATTGATCTTGTCTGAATCAGAGACCACTTTAGTCCTTAAACCCTCACTGTGTTTCTCTGCTTAAAGTGGTCAGAAACTGGCCCCAAATACAAGTGAAAGTAGAATGTGGATCAAGTTTTTGTGCAGAGCTGCATTTAAAAAAAAACAAAAAACCTACTGGCAGAGATTAAAACAGTTGAGATACTATGTTGAGAAAAAACTATAAATTTGTGTCATTATTTATGTGCCTTATTCTTAAAATGGTTGTTACTGATAAAGCAAATGAGGGAAAAAATTAACTGAAATTGGCATCTCCTCTGCTTTCTTCAGCTCCAAAACAGCAGGGAGATCACAGGAAGCTCAGAGGTTGCTATGTAGAAAACACTGTTCTGCATCAGACTGGAGATCAGACTAGGTCAGTATCTTTCTACAGCTATGGCAAGATGAGGTCTTTGAATGAAGTACTTGTTCCTGGTAAGAGGAAACAGTCCATCCCCATGAAGGATGGTATTCTAAACCTTAACAGTAAGAGATTTTCTGAACTTTGAGGCATGACATGTAAAAAGACTTCCAGAATTATTGTGAACAACCGCAGCTCCAAGTAGTTTTGTATTCATGTACATTTTTAGAATTTACTCAGTTCTTGACCTTGGTGGATTTCTGTAGCAATATGTTTCACCATGCAGTTACTTACTGACTTGGCAAACAGTAATCAAGCACATTCTTTCTTCTACAAAAATGATGCAAGATTTTATGTTCCATTACAAAGGAGAAAACATTTTGGCTCTTTTCTTTTGTCTGAGAAATTGACATACAGCAAACTGCAATCAGCTGGCTGTATCTTTTAGATCCGATTATCTTAAAATGTCATACTGGGATTCTGGTGTTAATTTGCAGTGTGAACATGTCTTAGGGTGGATGCTTAATGTTTTACTGAAACATAATGTTTTCTGGGTTTTCCAGTAATTCAAACCAGCTTTACCTAGTTATTTTCAGCTTTCATAATTATGTGTATTTTTTTACCTTCATGCTTAAATCAACGGATATTATTTAGTCCAGCATTTGGTTTACTTCTGTTTAACAGTAAAAGCCTGTACAGATGGCTGCAAAACAGAACCCTCAGACACAGTTGGATTTGTACACTTGTGCTGATTTCTTGCTTAAGGGAACTCAGTTCAACATGCTGTACTGCCAGATCCATCCCTGCAGTAATTCTCTTGGCTTCAGTGGATGGCCACATGGGATTGCCTGTGCTATCTGGCTAAGCTAAGAGATTCCGTACAATTCCAAAGGGATCTGTTTGACAATATGAAAAAATGAAGTCTGAAGAGCATGCTAACTGTGCTGGGTTTTGGGCAGTTCAACCGTTTTGTTCAAAGTAGGGGCCTTGAGAGCCAGTTTCCATTCAGAGACCACAAGAAACAATTACAAATTTGATTTACATAATGGACAGTAGAAAATATTGTGATCACACTGGGTCCCATGCAGGTGGAGACAATAGGAGGGTCAAAGGGTTCAGCTGATTTTCTGAGGATTTAGGAATAATTTTAGAACTGAGGCAGTCTTTGGGAAGGTGCTCTAATTCTGTCTGTGTGGCATTAGAAATGCTGGAAGATTTTTAGAATACAGCTGCCTACATAAAGTCTGGGAACTACAGGTAAATAAATTGTTCCTATTCATGTGAATTTCTTTGTGCTCCATAAATCTCGTTGTAATTCTCATTATTCCTGAAAAAACAAGGATCATAAAATTTCATCAGTTTCTTTTCCTAATGGAAAACCCCTTAAAGATGTAGAAATCTGAGCAACTCTTGGGGCCAAAAGGAATTGACACTTCTAGAGAATATAATATTCCACAAGATTGCAACATAGGAACAGGCCAACAGCTTGTTTGGCTTTGTTTGGTATTGCTTATACAGGGAAGGCAAAACACGCAGAACTGCAAGTCCTGAAGCTGACTTGTTTTTATGAAGTTGTGCACCTTACCTGAATAATGAGTTGTGAATTTTTGGTCATCCATTAAAGGCAAACTGTGATAGTGATTATGTTAAAGTAAAATTACTTGTACTCACTTGTAAGTTGGCTTGCTTTTCTATGGCAAACGATGTTCTTTTAAAATAATCCAAAATGGTAAGCACATTTATGGTGCAATACAAATAGAACAGAATAATCAGCTACAAAACTGCTATCCAGCACTAAAATGTACTTCCACACTGAGACGTTTGTAGGATCATAGTTTGTAGGATCATAGTTTGTAGGAAACAACTGTGCTTGTAAGCAGTATTAGCACTGTAACAACCAACCAAGAAAGAGTCACCATATAACTTCAGCTGAATCCTGAGGGTCATGCAGCTCAGTTGGGCTGGAGCTGACCCAAAGTTGGAATGCTTCTCAACGCCTTACTCCTCCTAATTGTAATGTTTCTCATTTTCTTTTGCAAGTAATATTTTATAGTGTAAATGGCTCACTGGTGGTGTCATCTATGACATTCTGGCCTTTTCATTCTGCTCCCATACTTTCCTCCAGAAACTGGCCAGGATTCTTGCTGTTGGTGTTTCGATGCTATCTCCCCAGTTCCTTGTAGGAGAGTTTGTTGGGTCAGATATCCAAACTGGATCCGTGCATGTGTATCATATTCACCTGACCTAGAAGGCCTCCCATAATCCTGCCCACTGGGGATCATTTCCACATGAAGGCGCCTGCAGCTGGCCTGAAGCCCAGCTAGGTTTGAGCTGTTCCTGAGGGGAAGCAATGTGGTATGACTGCAGCATGCTGTCTGTCACTCCTTGTTCTGGGAGCATGGTGAGGAAAAACTTCAGCTGTTTTTTCACAGAGGCCACTTTGGTTTGACAGAATTTATGATCTCTGCCTCTGTGGGAAGGTGCATGTAGTGTTTCCAAGCCAGGCACAGTCTAGCAAGAGATGTTTATACAGTCATGGGCTTCAGCTAATGCCTATGCTGGATGCAGGGTGGTTGGTTTTACATTTGTGGCACAGATAATCTGCAATGAAGATAATCTAATCATAGATAATGGAGAAATGGCTCAATGGGTGTTAACAATCCTGCTCTCAGTTCTGATCTTGCACAGTCTGTTATTTTTCTGCTGTCCAGGCACCGCTATCAGCATGAGGTATTCCTGCTTCCTTGCTCGTGTTCCCTCTTCTGCTTGTGGCATGCCAGCCATTCTGTTGTGCTAGCTAGTGAATGTGCTAGTGATTATCACAATCAATAATTCTTTTTTAACTCCAGTCAGCTCTTTGACTTAGTGCTGACAACTTTTTAATGAACCTTAGTTAAGAAGCCCTGCAAGTAATTTTGTTGGCACAGCTGAGGGGCACAGGGGTATTAAGAAGGTTTTAAGCTACTAGTGCCATTTTTTATCATGAAGCAGTCGCCACAGTTTAGCTGCATTTCCATAATTCCACTAATTTTAGTAACTATTCCATTGTAAATTAGGAGTAATCTCAAATAATGCTTTCATGATCACCGAACATGTTTTGAGAAGGTGAAATATTATAAAGAAAATGATAGTTGGTAGTTGGAGATTCGAGAGAAGGCTTTTTCTGCCTTGCAAATACAATAATTTAGGAATGACATCAATAATAGAATTATTTGATTTCAGCAGATGAAAAAAGTATTATCTTCATTTTAGTACTGAACCACCACTTAGAAAACTGCAGGGTTACAAAATTACAAATCACACACAGTACTCTCTGAAAAACCCAATTGCCTCACTGAGCCGTGTACCACAGTGCATTTCAT
The DNA here is from genome assembly GCA_026261815.1 of Monarcha castaneiventris obscurior. Taxonomy (NCBI): domain Eukaryota; kingdom Metazoa; phylum Chordata; class Aves; order Passeriformes; family Monarchidae; genus Monarcha; species Monarcha castaneiventris. The sequence continues at coordinate 16,967,059 of JAMPIT010000894.1, forward strand.
GGCTTGTTGGGAATGAGAAACAATAGAGCCTTGGGTTTGCCAGTCATCTTTGTCATCCACTTCAGTGAAGAAAAGGTTACAAATAAAGTTGCCTCGAGGGCCCTCTGCCCCACAGCTGGGTGTGGCAGGGCCAGACATTGCAGAGAAATAAATGCCTTCTTGTCCTTGGAGCTGCCTCTCTCACACCACCCCACTCGTGGGGGGGAAAAATGGACAGGGTGGAAGGTGACTGATGATCATCAGGCTTCAGAAATCCCATGTAGGAGTGCCATGTGATAGGTCTAACTGTGGTTTTCCTTGAGAGGGTGAGAATCCTTGTGTGCAGAAAACATAATGGAAAAGGAAAAGAAATCCAAACAAAGCGAATAAATGCAGAGCAGGCACTTTGACAAGGAGCAAACAGATTCCCTTTTGACAAGCAATGGAACTGATGACTGTCAAGCTCTTTCCTTGACAGGGAAAAAAGATGTCAGAATCCGCCCCTGGAGAAATCTCACACCCAATCTGACTATCAAAACACAGCTGGCAACCCCAAGGAAGAAGAACCCTGAACAACAGGGGAAAACAACACATGAAAATACTCTATTTCTTTTGACTTGAGAAGAACAAATTCTATTACCAGGAAACTCTGGCTACAGCTATTAATTGACACTATAGGCATTTTCTAACTCTGGCCTTTCTTACTGCTTTCCTCCCTCCCTCTCTTTCATCCTTAATCTCTCCAAGCACCTCTCCCTATCTTATCTATGTTCCTGACAACTCAATAACTCACTGTGCTGATTATTTGAATGTCCTTCTCTCTGGGCTTGTCTGTGACTTGTAGTCCTAGTAATTTACCTTCTTCAAATAGTTATTTACTGAATAGCAATAAAAAGTAGTAACTTCTAGCAGCCAAAGAAAAACCCTGATCTTAGCATTTTAAAATAGCATCCTTTACAGACAAGATGTTAAAGTCTTCAGGGTTCATATTTCTGCAGTGGTACTCTAGTACAGGGCTTCCATTAACTATTATGGCTGTTCAAGCACTTCTATAATGTCAACATTGGAGTCTTTTTCCTTTCTAGTATAGTGTCACAGATTTTTTGCTAACAATTATGGGATACCAACTCACAAACTGAAGGTACAGTGTTCTATAAATGAACTTGGATGAACCTAGCAGAGCCTGCTTTGTGTAGCTCTTCCTAAATGAAGGCTGCTTTGACAGTGTTTAGAGATTCCGCAGTTCATATGAGGCTACTGTGTGCTTCTGCCAAGGGCCGTAACGTAGTTTGGGGTGGAGTGCAGCTTCCACTTTCAGTGTGAAGGTGCCAGAAGTTTTTTATTTAAGCATATGGTGTACTTTCTTCATTAAAACAGCAATGTGCTTAGCTCAGGAGAATACTTAATTCTAAAACTCACAGATACCCTTTTGATAGCAGCGTTGGTAGAATGCCATTTCAGTGTTATTTGGATTTTAGGACTTTGAGCAGCCCTAAATATCAGGAATCAATGCTTGTGATTCCTGGGAAATACAGCTGCAGTGTTTCATTGCTTTCAGCACAAGATTGTCTACCATGATTAGCTATACTTAACGAAGTTGTTCTGGATATACTGACAAACACTAACAATAATTTCTTTGTCATTAATTAATTGTGTAAATTATCTGCCTTCCTATTTACTTCTATATGGATTTTCTGTATTGTTTTATATATATATGTGATTTCTAGTTTGGAATGGTAACCTGATGTAATCACTAGGCTAAATTATAGAAAGAAGAGCTCATACCTAATGTGAATAATAATGGAAAGAGTAGACAAGAATTGTTTATCAAAGCAAAGTGTACAGAATAAGAAACTGTCACTGAAGCGTCTTAGAAGTTTTCCGTATTTACATGACACTTCATGTAAGTAAAGTGAAGGCTTGAAAAGAGGTGAGAAGTCCTCTGTCCAAAAAAACCTGATCGCCAGAGGGGTAGAAAGTATTTCAGATAATGGTTGCAGTTGAGATAATGAACTCAGGGTTCATGAAAGCCCAACAGCCCTGAACAAATTTATGATCTGAGAGAAAGTAATGATGAATCTGTGGGGAATTAAAACAGAAAGTAACATTTATTAAGGGAAGAAAGAGTATTTGGGATAGACAGTGAGATAAATGGTTGGTGTACAATACTGAGTGTCTGGAAAAAGAAAAGGAACAATATATGCCTGGCCATTTGTGAGCAGATGGTCATGTGTGGTCATGATCGTCCTGAATTTGATTACCAAAAAGGGAATAAGTATATATGGGAGACAGATCTGTGCTACGAGCTTTTTGACAAAGGGTTGTCATCTGGTTTTGTGCATGTCTGGGTGTGGAATAGTGGTTGTGAAGAGAGAGAATTCTAGAGAGAGAATTCTTACAGCATCATAGCATGGGTCAGCTTGGAAGAGCCTTCAGAGTATCTTCTAGTCCAGCCTCCTGCTCACGTGGGAATGAAGATGGTTGCAAATATTTTGATAAAGTTGTGCGTGTTCATGTTTGTGGTACAGACTAACAGATTTTTTAAGTACTCGATTTTCTTGGGAATTTGTAAATTTCAAACTGCTCCACTCCTGTGTGTGTGTATAAAATAAGATACAGAATATGAAAATTGTATATACATTTTCACTCTTACCCTCATGCAGGTATATGGGCATTCAAATTATTTTGGCTTAGGCTATCCTTATTCTTGCACTAAGAACTAGGTTTGAATTGCCATCATCCTTACTTTTCCTCCTAATCCATTAAATGTACGTACAACTGGTTCCAGCCTTCTGAGCCAAAAGAACTGCTTTTATGCAATTTAATGGGTGTAGCAAAACACTGAGGAACAGGTAAGGTTAAAAAGACGTGCATGAGAAAAGCACAGACATACCTTTGAGGAAGAACCATAAAAATAAAATTAATGTTCCTTCTTCTCTACATGAGAATTAAATTTCCAATTGCTGTTATAGAGCTTACCCCATGTACTTACCTTTGCATTCTCCTCTTTTCAAGGTTGTGCAGCATACTGATGCTTTTTGGGTCGAAAGGAACAGCTCATCAGCAGAATAACTGCAGTCTGTATGATAGGACTTTCACTGCTAGTAAGATAGAGGATTAAATTTTAATAAATATATAATTGATTAGTCCCAGTTCATACAGTATTATGACTTAGTGATGCCATCCATAATTTAAGTATATTAGATTGGGTTTTTTATAGGCTTAATAATCTTCAGTGTGCTGAAAGAACAGTGTAATAGTTGAGGACAGCAGGATTTCAGGCTATTATATTGTAGATTTTTTTAAACTGTGTATTTATCAACTAGCTTCAATGCCTGTCATATCAGTTGTCTAGTGACAGCAGTCAGCATTCTGGCAGAGAGGTGACATTGCATACAACTCAAGCATTATACAAATTGTCTGGTAATAAGCTTTTCAATACCAATAATAGATATCTATGTGATATTATTTACAAATTGAAATTTTCTAGAAACAGGAAAGTTTATGGTCTTGTTGGCAGCTGAATTAATGTAACTTTGCAGCACAAAAGGAGAGTAGAGAAAGGAAAATCTGTAGGCGTCTGAGCTGAATTGTTGGTGAAACATGGGGATGAGGAAGATTTCTGACAAGGTTGAAGAGAGATTAAAAAATGCAGCTGTACAGTGGAAAACATGGGCTGCTAATGCCACTACAGCTCAGATACTTGTGCGCGACAACAAAAGCTTTTTATTTTTCTAGGTACAAACTGATGCTATTTTAGACTAATTTATGTAGGTAATAATGATGGGGAGGAAACTGGTTGTGTTTAAAGTCAAAACAGAACAGTCTTCTCTCCATCCCCACCTGGTTGAAAAATCCAAATGAAATGGAAGAATAAACAAAACTTTTTTGACAAAGTTTTAGAGGGCTTTTTTAATACTATAAGAACAAATTGATAAATTAGACATAGTAGTTGAGGTAATAAATCAGAGGCTCAAACATGACAGAGATCTGGAATTTATCTAACTCAGATACAAAAAATGTCTGGAATTTACATTCCAGGTATGAAAGAGGGATGAGTAACTACCTTCACAGTCAGAGAAAAAACAAGGAAAAGCTCTGTATGGAATGGAGGACAGAAATTAATTAATCAAGAAAGCTATGATTTGGAGTCTTGGAGGTGCAGACTCAAGGAAGATTTGCCAAACCTAACTCAGAGTTAGATCTTGCAGAAGACTGAAACAAGAAGCAAAAGTCTATTTAGCAATATAGGCAGCACATTGGAGCTAGCACATAAAGAAGGGGGAGCCCTAAAGGTTTTGTATACTCCAGTTGCATTCCCCAGCCTAATTTTTTCAGCTTGCAGAACAGACAAACGTGTAGAAAGGAAAGTCAAAGCCAGAAGAGGATATACACGAAGTGAAAAGAACTGTGAGATGGAAGCTAAACTAGGAGAGCTCAACTTGTTCAAAGGGGTGGGGAGCATTACTGACTAGTGAAAAATCTAGGGAATGAAGTTTTATTGCTTGTGGTAGAGATTTTAATCCACCTGTGGTATTGTGGTGGTGCTATATGGCAAGCATCACTTTTATTTTATAAACATTTGCTATATTTGCAATTATTCCAGTAGTCTACAATACACAAAGCTTTAAAATAAAGTTTGAAATTAATGAAAGCATGGAAATAAAGGGAAGATGGGATAAAATGCAGTTCAAGTTTACCAAAGATAGACTGTGAGTGTATTTTAATGGCAGAATTTTTATGATGGAAACCTGTTAGACACAATTAATTTTTATTTGATAGTGTACTACTTGTGAGATTATTAAGTGAAATGGGAAATAGCACAAGAAATGTAAATTAGATAAAGAAGTGGCTAAAAAGAGGGATGAGAATAGGCCTGTGCTGGAAAGGGGACTATGGGACCAAAGAGGGAATTCAACAGGGGCTCCTTATACCAACATTTGGCCAATATTATTTAACAAAGGCAATGACACAAAAATAAGAGTGTGCTAATTAAACTTGCTGATGGCAAAAACAGGGATTGCTCACAATGAGCCGTATCAAAAATTTCAGTCCTATAAAACAGGTGACCTAGCAGCTTACAGTAATGGAAGTAAAGCTGAATTTAATACAGAATAGAAGGGCATGTCCTTAGGGATTAATAACAAGATTTTCTGGTATAATAGGGGGAATTCATATAAGGGAAGCAACTGTTTGGAAATGCCCAATTATAGTTAGTAATTATAGTCATTATGAGCTACTAGTATGATTCAGCCAACCAAATGTCAAATGCAGGGCTGTAGAATATTTCCAGCAGAGACTGAGAAGTACCACTGTGTCTTGAATACTGTGTACAATTCTAGTTCACAATATGAACTGAGAAAAGTGCAAAAAATTCAGTGGACTGAGCAACGAAAAATTGTAAATTGCTTAATGGCAGAAAGGCTGAGTGGCATGTGATTACTGTCTGTGCATAATTACATCCAGGTTAGCACCCTCATGAAACAGAGAGCTATTTTAAGCCATAGGAAATTGCTGGCCTAGAAACAGATGGATATAAACATGAATGTAATTAAGGAGGAAGCCAGGATGTTTCTAAGCATTGGAACATTGTGGTTCTGGACCTGTCTCTCTACAGAAGTTGTGGGTAGAAAAGCCCAATGAATTTCAAAATTGAATATATGAATAGACTTATGTGGTGAGGTTTTCTGCAGAGAAGGCTGAACTCAGTGACTCAGACCATCCCTTCCAGACATATGGTCACAAAAGGTTAGAGACTAGGGATAAATGCCAAGATAAACTTTACTTGGGGGAAAAGGTCTAATGAGAAATTAGCATGGATTTTACATAAGAAATAATGAAATCCAGGGAAAATGCAGAATTGCTAAATGCAATAGAAAATGGAAAATCCTGTTTGTGTAGCCTTCTTATTTTTTAAATACTGACTATTTAAGCATGCTGTTTCACAGGCTGCATTTTGAAATGTTCATTAGGAATGTGACTCCTCCTCCAAATTAACATCTGATCCTATGATCCCAAGACACTAAAAACCAAAAACTTGCCTCATTACCGTAACTGGAAGCTTCACCTGTGGCTGCATGATGAAACCATAAAGTCACCTCAGAATTATGCAGTAAGTTGAATGTTTTCTGACAAAATGGCATGTAACACTTGTTTTGATTTGACAATAAAGAAGAATGTCAAATGCATTTTTCTTACAGGAGGATCTATTCCTGTGGTATTTTATAAAAAAAGATGGCAGAACTACAGGGTACAAAATATAAAATTAGACGAAAAATAAGGGTGGATGTGGGGTGGGTTTTTCTGTTTGGTTGGATTTGCATTTTTTTGAGGACTAGAATTCATCGCCTCTTTTCTCTGCAAAAAGAAACTGGATAAAATTGCATGGGTCTGGATATATACAGGAAGTTCTGATCATTCTAAACTTCTTAAAATTCTCTAGTCTTCGTCCTGAGAAGGCCTGTGTAAAATGCCAGTGGGCCTTTCTAGCAAACAAAATGCTCTGCTTATGTCTGCAAAATACCTCCTTTCTCTTCAACTGTGTTTTGTTCAAAGTAAATGTACTGGGAACAATATCAAGACCCTCATTTTTTTTGGAATCTATATAGAAATACAGTTTTATATTCACATATGCATACATGCATGCAAAGCAGAACTTAAAATACTTTACAAATCTGAGGATTATGTCTAAACACCTCATAGACCTCTCTAGATTATGGCTTTGATACAGATTTTTCATATTAATTTTGTTGCTGTTTCTGTTTTGTATAATGGAACAGTGTATACATATTTCAAACTTGCCTACAGGATCAGTCTGACCATGGCTTTAATTTGAAGTTCAAGGCCAGCGCTGCCATGCAGCTCAAAGAATCAAGTAAAAATACTCCTTTAGGTTATTGAAATGTAGCATCAGAATCTGAACTGAACCAGTTATCTTTATTACGTATGTCCATCACAAATATACCTGTAATAACTGATCTACCCAGCAAGCACTTGACAGCTCAAAAAGCTTTTTGTAAGTGAAGATCTTACAGACAGGACTTGGATCAGTAAATAAACCATCAGATTTATTGAAGTATTAGAAAGATGGCCTGACAGCCTTTGTGAAAATATTAGCAATTATGCATTGATCAACTTGTATATGTTTATTTTCTGTTTAATTTTATCTGTTGAAGGAAAAATGTTTGCACCTTTTCCATGTAACTTTATATCCCTATTTTATTAATAATTTAAACCACTAAGATTTTATTCAGGTATTGTTTATTACATTGTAAAAAGAAGGTGGTAGAATTGCATTTTTATAATGTAAACTTCAAAATATCTGTATAAAATACTTTAGGAAGAATATACATACTGACCTGCAGAGCAGGTCCTTCGAGGTTAAAATATGATACATCAAATATAATAGCAGTATTATACAATATCATCACCTGGAATACTTATTGTACATGTAACACAATAGATAATTAAAAACTGAAAAGGACATTAGTAATTGGAATTTGTGGCTAAATATGAGTTATTTCCCTCTAAAAATACAAGAGAAGCCTTTTTGAAAGACAGGTATAAAATTATTATACCTTTGTATCCAACTATATTCAGTTTTGAGGACTGGAAGAATAACATTAGACATTTAAGAAGAACTTTTTCTTAGAAGACATCTTCTTGAGTTGCCTCTGTCAAACAACAGCAAAGCGTGAGATGACGGAGAGCTCTACATCTTTTCCTCTGTGAAATGCCCCAGCCATGCCATGCCTGATGGAAGCAGCATGAATCTGGTTACTTGGGAAAGAAAGCAGGCAGGGAGGAGAGCTGGTGGAGGTACATCAGAGGTGGGAAGGGTGAAGGGCCGGGAAGTGTAAGAGCAGCTTTGCAGGGAAAGAGGGCACAGCCAGTCTCCAGCTCCCCACAGCCCTGCCCTCCCCAGCCATGGGCCCCTCCAGGCTGGGCATACTTGTGGGTCTCTGTCCCAGCCTGTCCTTGTCCCCAGGGTGGTGCCTGGTTCCAGGACTAGGGCTGCCTCTGGTGCTCCCAGTGCTCCCTCCTCCTGACTGGGGAGCTCCTGTCCTGGCCCACACAGCTCCTGGGCCCCCAGGAGCTGCCAGCCCACACAGCACCCTGACAACAGGGTAGAAAGAGGAAATAAAATAGCTATAGGGATTTCAATAGCACCACTGAAGCCCCAAACATGTGATGGTCCTGCAGGAGATAATTTTTTCGTGCTGTTCTCCTGGCAAGGCCAGCCATAGGATGGTGCTGAGGTTACAGCCCAGCAGCCACGTGTTGCACCTGGCAGAGCTGAAACCAGAGTTCTTGTGTTTCTGCCTGTTTGAGTAGGTGTCAATAAAAAATTAGTCCTTGGTGAAATTACTGAGTAGATCTCAATACATCTGAGTAGTGCTGGCATAGACAAAAGGATTTCTTAGTGAAAGAAACCTGAGGAAGGGCTGGGAAAATGTAGAGTAAGGCTGGAAGCTCCTGTTGTGCTCCACAGGTCCCACTGCAGGGAGATACAGCTATAGCCCCCTCCTTTTACATTCACCCAGCTCCTCTCACTCTTGGAACATGCTAAATGCAGGGTATTAAAGCCACGTCGGAGTAAGCTGCACAGGCATTCTAATCATGATACAAGTGCATCATCACATGATGCTGGCAGCGCTCAGTACATCAGCGAGGTTTGAAAAGGCTGGAGCAAAAGCCTGCTAGTCCATCACATTAGGGTTGTTCGGGGGAGCCAAAGATGGCACAATACATCCAACTGTCCCTCTAGCTCTGTAACCAGAATGGAGATCCAAATTACTGCTTCACATAGCACCCACTTCACAAATGTCAGATTCACAAATATCCACTACAATTTCATTGTAATAAGGAAAATGTTATGGATCTCATGAGAGGGCTTTTTTTTTTTTGCCCCTAAATAAAATGCCATGAATTTTATCAAATCATACAAAAGAACTCAAATTCTAAATCTACTGTAAACAATCACTCTCACATCTGTTTAGGCATTTCAGCACATTACCCATGTAAAGTTTTTCAAAGAAGAAAATCCTTATCAAAGAAGAAAAACCCTTAAAATTGATTAATTTCAAAAAATTTACTATACCAGACTTCAATATGTTAAATAGGTAGAAACAAAAAAAGCAGACCAGAGTGTTCTTAAGGGACTTGTTAGTTCCTCTAGTTGGTTAGTTTGTTCCTTCTTATTAACAAGGAACTCATGTATGCAGCTACTGTGGTTTTGTCTGTAATATAAAAGGCTTGATGGTTTGCTTTTATTAGAATAGAACTGAAGAAACTATGCTGAGTATTTCTTCACTCTAGACATGAAGAGGTCCTTTGGTCAGGTTTTTTAGTAAATCCTAAGGAAAACTGTGGCTCAACCGCGTTGAGGCAACTTATTTATTTAATACATTAAATACATTGCAGAAAACTACATTTCCTCAGAATGGGGACTCCTCGCTCAGTAATACAAGGAAATGTCAAAGCAGAGGATTTTACTACAGAGCCAACTTCTACTAATGTTAAATAGTAACTACTTCTGCAATAATCTAAGAGCAACATTCACACAAGTTTAACTTCACTTGTGATAATGGAAGAAATTGCTTTCAATTTTGTGGTAGTGTTAAATGTGTTTGGTTGGGGGTTTTGTTGTCACAGTAAGAGCTATATGGCAACAATAATACCATTTTGTTAATGCACCCTTCTTTTTATCCATAATTTGGTATAACTTTCAGGGACACAGGGCATAAATCTGTGCTTAGGATTCTTAAAAATTCTATCTTTGGTCATTTGCTTTACTCTCAAAAAACACATTTTCTGTATTCTCTTTGTTGAGAAGCCATTAGCTACCATCACTGTGAGCAGCTGAGAGACAGTGAAAAATGACATTCAGAAAATAAGCAGAATGCTTTTTAATTAAATAGATTTAGTTTATCATACATCAAAAGCTTGAAAGTACTTTGAGTCTCACTCATAAGAGAATAGGGAAATAATTTTTCTTCTGTAGATAGGTGGTAGTTTTCCCATTGCTGAGGTATGCAGAATGAACACATTTACAGATTTCAGAAACTATCCAAGTAAGATGATAACAAATATTTCCATGAACAGGAGAGTTCTGACTCAACTTTCTCAGTAGGACAGTCTCCCAATATGAACTGCATGCACACTGGAGTTGTGCTCCCACTCAAAGTCCTGCTCTGACTTCCTACCTGTTTTCATCTGATTTGCAGTAATGTAATAACCTGTAACCTTCTTTTAAATTTGGTTGATACTGATCATGAGTTCTAAAACTACCTGGAGAAATTATGCCAGGCAGATAGAAAGACAAAATTACCTAAGTTTTCTCTTCTCAGAATAAAGGCTAAAAGGTGCATGTGGCAAGGTAACTCTTTTTTAATTGTCTCTTCAAAATCGGTAATGTGCCTCTTTTAGCTTTCTTCCCTATCTTCTGTATCAGTTCTAGGTAGATACATGTATGTTACATACTACATTTTCTACATGTTTTACTACAAAACTTCATAGATGTTAACATACCTGAACAAAAACTTGGCTTCATATCAGTAGGTGAAAATACACTTAAAGCCAAACTTTTCAAGTTGTCCACCAGGCCCCACTCCTTTGATGACTTCCAGACTATCAGTGTCCATGACCACTATTTTGTTCTGAATCCTCTTCTCTCTGTACTTTCATACTTATCTGCTGTTGATGAATAGCATTTTATGGACTTACAATAAACTAAAGGTAGGAAACAAGGATTAAGAAATAGTTTTAGAGTTTTCTAAAGGATGAACTCATCAACATCTAAAAAAAGGCTGCAAATGGCAGTGACTGTAGAGTTGACACAGTCTGCAGATGGTGCACAGGCATTCATGGCAATCAGCTGGAAATCTGACTGGGAAAGGTCGCTGAAGTATTTAAAAAATAAATTATAAAATGACAAAAAAGTCAGCTCGGTAGATGTGAAGCAGTGTGTATAGGGACGTTACCCCTATCCTCTACACGTAGTAGTTACCTATTACCTTTTGCCAATTATAAATGGTCTTCTGACAGATACTGTAGCTCAGGAGAAGACAAAAGCTGAACAGAATGATCAGAAGGTGTTGAAAAAGGAGCACAAAACAAACTAGTCCTCATAATTGCATACAATTTCTAAACTCACTGTACACCTAGCTTAATAATTGCATGAAATTCTGGTCATGCATTAGTATTAACATAAGAATTAGAAAAACTAAAGAAATTCAGCAAGGAGAGTATTATGGAGTGGCTGTAGCATACAAAGAAAAAAGGCAAAAATTTCAGTCTAGGAAGGAGAATACTGAACTACATTAATAGGATAAAAAATTTTGCAGAAAAAGGGAATAGGGTGGTTATTTTTTCCTCACAATGCAAGAATCAGGCATTGGCTAGAGGAAAAAAAAAGGAAATACTAGTTCAGACAATACACGATTAAGAAGGGGAACATTCTGTCCAAGAAGGCACGAAGTGTAAAAGCATAACAAATTATTTTTCCAGTTTCTTTGTGGCGGGCAGTCTCATGGACGCTATCAGACACGATGGGTGACTCCCCGGTCAGGAGGCTGAGAAAGGCCCGACTGCAGGAGGTTATTTGTTCCCGTGCCCTCCCTGGCGCTGTTGAGACAGGCAGCGGGGGCACACGGGGCTCCAGGCATACACCCCTGGTTCCCAGCAGAAAGGCCGCCAGGCCTTCTACAGCACCATCTTTGACACAGCCGAGCATTCCAGTCTCCGGGAGACATCTCTTGGGTGCTCATCCCGGAGAACTTCAAGGGGGATGAGGGTGGTGGAAAGGAAGGGCTGGCTCTGGGAACTCCATCCCGCCTTTCCCGCAGCAGTCCCCTCCTCCAGTCCCGCGGTGCGGCGGCGGAGGGCGCACGATACGCATAAACCCGCAGCAAACGGGCAGCCCCCAGCGGCCAAAAGGCCGCGCCGCCCTGCCCCCAGCCGCCGTCTTGGGTCCGGGCGGAAGAACTACCGCTCCCAGCGTGCTCGGCGCTGCGCCGCCATCTTGCCGCCGGGCAGGTCGGGCGGGGGGCGGCGGCGGTGGCCGAGACATGGCGCTGTTCCCGGCCTTCGCCGGGGCCGCCCCGCCCGGGGAGCCCCACGCCGGCAGCTCCAAGGGCTCCACGAGAGGTAAAGTCCTGGGAGAACCGTCTTTCCCTTAGCAGCTCTGCAGCGGCCCTCGGCACACACCGCCGGCCCCGCTCCGGCCGCCGTGCTTCGCCCCGCCGTGCAGCGGCGGCGGGGGCGGTGCTGCCGCCGGGCCCGGGCCCATGGGCCCGTAACCATCGCCCCGGGAGGCTGCGGAGCGCGGCACGGGGACTTTGGGTTGTTGTTGTTTTCCTTCCTCCCCCCCCCCCCCCACTATCTTTGGATATCTTGAAAAGTGTTTTTCAATTCCTTGCTTATTAAGCCAAATCATAGTTGTGGAGGACGTTTTTTTGATTATAATGCATTGTATCACATTGACTTGCAGTTGCGAGTAATACTTTTAATAAGTAAATAATGCTATTAAAGGAAACAACACTTTCTGGTGTAATGGCAAGTGGTGAAGTAGGTACTACGTTTATTAATTCTACTGGACAGGATTTGAACAAACCCTTCCTTTTGCTTGTCAGGTTCTACAGCCCTTAAATCTGCCCATTCTCTAGACCCCACAGCAAAGGGAAACAAGAGAAGCATTTACCTAGGCTAAATTTCTTGTGTATTTGGTCCGGTCGGTATGGTGTATTCGCTTCTTCTTCTAACCAGTTCTGCCTTACCCCGATGGCATAATAGTGGTTGATACTTGCTCTGCCAGTACAGAAATGTTCTAGCTGCATTTAGGACCCTTTCTGGTAATGACACTTGGTGTAGGGAGTAGTGGACATAATAAGATACCAAATTACAACTTCTAGGAATAGAGGAGCTGTTCCGCCAGGGAGAGATACAGTAAAATTCTCTGGTAATAAGACCTTGGTTGTATTTTTAAACTTTGGGAATTTAGCCTTGAAGTTTATTATGGTAGTCTGTGTCGCTTCAGGCCACCTGTCTGGAAGATCAGATTATACAGAAAAAGATGTAAGATTGACTTGTGGATCCAGATTTCAGTTGTTACCACTGTTTATGACTTACATTTTGGTGTACTGGAAGCTTTTTGTGTGAGAATTATTGACAAAACAGGAACATAATTTTTTTGGTTTATGTTTTAGTAAATATCATACTTTAGTTTTGACAATGACGTTTTAATGTAAGTTCTAAAAATCAAATATTAACTCAGAACCACATTTATGATGGTGTATATCAAGTTTCACACATTCAGCTTGTGAGAACTTGACAGGCAACTTTGGTATCTCTCTGATAGATGGTTCTCTGCTCAGAGCTGCTGTGAAGCCAAAGTGCATCATAATACAGAGATCCCAGAGTATTTTGATTTTAGCATTATGTAAAACTGAGGTGCCTTTTGCAGACATTTAGGACTGCTTCATGGCGTTATTGTAAAAGTTGAAGTAATAACGTGTATGCGTTGGTCATGTTTCATTCAGCCAACCACTCTGCATCATACTTTTAAAAACCTTCCTAAACCATTTTTAAAGTGAAAGTGCTATCTGAAACAGAAACAGAAGTGGTGCTTGTGCTTCCTATTGCCTTATTGCCGAGTTGCAGCAGCCTCTGGAGTGCTGCAATTTTGTATATACTTCGTTACAATTATGTTGTCAAGCTTAATGGAAGGTAAATTGCAAATTTATATGTAGCCATGAAGAGGGCAGTAGTAATAAGTAACCCTGCTGACATTAGTAAGCATCCCATGCAGCATTATTTGCAGTCTGAGCTATGCTGTAGGTCAGATGATGCTGTGGATTTTGCTGAAAGCAGATTTTCAGGATCCTGAGAGGCAACAAAAGGCTTTGTGTAACTCTTAAAAATTGTCTGTGTAGACATGCAGTGTAATTTTTTAATTTTTCTTTTTGCTTGAGAAGGTATAAAGAGAATGCCATTGGATTGCTGCTGCTGTTGTGCCCATAAATATGTAACAAGTACATGCATATGATCGCAAAATAGGTCTTTTATATCTGGTCTGTGAAAATGATAAACTTCTTAGACATTCCACAAGAAAAAAGCATAATAAGTGAAGAGATAGTGTTTTAAAGTTTGGAATGCATTGTGATGTTCGAAATGCTTGTATCCAGCTAACTGATTCACTTGAGGTTATTTACAAGTGGTTTGAACTTGCATGTTGCAAAATGGCAAAAAGTGCACATTTTATCCTGAGTATTAGGTCAGTTTGATTAAATTCTTCAGAAAATACTGTACTTGGAGAATTCTGAACTTCCCTGCTGTAGCCACAGAGGTGTATTGACTGTGCTACAGGGCTTGGTTCTCACTCTTGATTCTCCAGTGCATTAAAGATGCAACTTGATCTTAGCTGCTCAGGTAGAACCAAGCTACAGGAACAGGCTGGGAAATGGTGCATGGTGCTGCTCTGCAGCATACTGGTTGGGCTGGTCAGGGGGAGTGTGATTTGGTGTGGACAGTGCCATGAATTGTAGATTCTCCCATGCACAGAGATGGAGGTTCAAGACGAGCCAGGGAGCTGATCCCTCCTTATGGGGCCTTTCGTAATGGGGGTGGGCTCTTGGGAAACACAAACTGGAGCTTTGCTTTATAGTATGTACTTCTTGATGTGTTTATTTAACTTGGGTTAACAAACTGTTTTGCAGTCTGCTCTGCTTTAAATCCTTTTGTGGACAACAACTCAGGGACATGAGACAGAAGAAAGCTTTTCATACTGAAATTCTGTTTCTGAAAGAAATGCTTCAGAAGGAGGAGAGATATATGGCTTGACAGACAATGAGTTCACTCTGTGTAGGGGTAGGGGTCAGTGTAGTCAAGAGCACAAAGACAGGAGTGTGACAGGAAGAACACTGAGGCAAAAGTGATTGTAAAGAGCATGGAGGAGAGGCAGGGAGACCAAATTTGTTCCTTTTGTTATTATCTCTGTCAGTGTGACACTGGAAGGGGCTGCTGTTGAGTTCTTTATTTATGCAAAATAACTTTCGCTGTTTAATAGCTAACAGATTTCACGTGCTTAAAAGTATTCTGGAGATGAAATCTCTATGAAAATTGTTATAAAACTTTTAATATCAGTGAAATTGTGACAGAAAGTTTACCTTCCACATTCTCTCAGTGTCTGATCTTATCTGGTGACTGAAATGCAGAGATTGAGGTGCAGAATGCTTAATGATGACTAATATATACAAATTAGCATCCAGTAGCTTTCTTTCACACTATTGAAAAGTCTAATGATATTTCAGGGACATGTTTTGGCCATGTATAAAACACCTGAGTATTCTTATCAGTAATGGGTGTGCCTATCAATAAAATCGGGTTCAGAATATTTTCCACACAGTCAGTAATGTATACTTTTGTTAGTTTGTGTAAGTTGTATTGCATTCATTAACTACACCTTTTGTTTAATTATGCCTTTCTGTAATTTTTTCAATTTCACTTTTTAAATATGCAAATATTTCTATTCTATATTGTATATAGAAATTAATGTATAATTAATATATAGTAGTAAATATATTATTATACAGTAGATGATCTTATACATGTATAACAAATTTATACATATATAAAAATGTAAGGTTAGAATTTTAAATGATAAAAATGAATATTGGATAGATTCTTTTTTTGTGTGTAGAGCTGTGTATTTTTGTGTATAGAGCTGTGTATAGAGCTATGTATTAAACATAGCTTTCAGTATGAGCTAAATGGGAATTTCATGGACTGCTTTCCAATATGCTTAGTTATTGCACATGACTTAATGACATTTACTGTGAATTTAGCTGTCTGCTGACTAGATTAACCCCCAGCTTAAAAAAAAGCACAGCAAGCTAATTTGCATTGATCTCACTTTTTTTACCTGCAGAATTAGACTGGCTGAGTAACCCAAGCTTCTCTGCAGAAGATGCACTGTTACTGCACCAACGCACTACAGAAGTTACTGATCTCATTCCTGAAAAGTCACCATTAATAAGGTAGAGTGTACTTCAATGTCTTTGGAAATAGCCTATTTCGTCTTGCTTGTCTTTTGTTATGTGAGACCAAATTCAGAATCTGAAAGCTTTTCATTCTGCTATTCAGTATTTTAAAATGCTTGAACTGAGTCATGTGTAAAAGTATGAATAATGCTTCCAATGTCTTTTAACTTAAAACAATGAGAAACTGTACGTATGCAATTACATTCCCATTTTCTTTTCCTCAGAGCTGCATTTAAATGGTTGTTATTTTGGATTGTAGCGGAAAGTGAGCAATCATGATTCTTTATTAGCTTTTGAATATCTTAAGTGACTCTTGAAATAATCTAAAGATTAAGGATTAGGGATTTGTGATTTCTCTGTGGAAACCAGAGAAATCACCCCTTTCACAGTTGCGTTTTTCACTTTTTAAAAAACAGTTGACGATGTGAACTAATGAAATATTACGTGTATGAGGTTGTGTGTGGCTGTAGAACATGCTGGTCAGCTGCAGTGGGTGATGATATCCTTTTACAGAAATGAGCTTTAAGCAGCCACATTTGCTGAAGAACTGTTTTTAATATGTTCACTAGACTTGTTGCTGTACTTGGCTTATCTACAATGTAACTGGCACTCAATAGTGAATGCAGTCACGTTGTAGTTGTCAAGTTCAAAACCTTAGTCACTTTTAATTTGATGCAAGCTTCCATATTTATGATGATTGGTGGTGGTCATAATAGAGAAAATCTTTATAATACCAAACACACCTGAATGCATCTTTTTCTGTCCTTATTCTTGCATTTACATGCATTGTGTATTTGAAATGCAATCAGTGTTTTGTTTATCAGTCATATATTCTACATCTACATCTGTTTCTTCAAATATTTTTAGGACTTTAATGTCATAAAACTAAGGATTTTTCAAATTGCCATCAGATAGAATGACATAATAAACCCACCATATTAATTTTATCTTTGAAAAAGACTGTCAAAAATTAGTGTCCAGAAAAATGTTTGGGTGTTTGTTTTTTGGGGTTTTTTTGCCTATTACTTGGGTACTTGGTTTAATAAAAACTAATTGGTTTTATCTCAGTTCAAGAAAAACTAATTGTTCCAATGTAGTTGGTGGTTTTGAGAGGGTTTGCTTTGTTTGGTTTGCAGAAGTGTGTGTATTTGTTTTAAAGGTCTGCTTATGGTTCTTCCTTGGTTTCTTTTTCCTTAGTGTCCTTAAAAAAATTGTATCAGGGCTGTTACTTAGACTGTTATAATAAGTTGTTTAGCAAAGTTAGGAAATTTTATCATCTTGGTCATCTTCTTTAATTTGGCAATGTTAACAGATGGATATTTGTACAGATCACATATCAAAATGCCTTGACAATATAAACATTAAGACCGGTTGTCAGTAATTCCAGCAGCTGAAAAATATAGTTGTTATTTAATGCAGATTTATACCATTTTTGCTGTATATGTCACTGCTACCATCTCAAAAAAAATACAGGGAGAATAAACATAAAGAGTAAAATGTTCTGAACTGTATTTTTGTGGTATTCCTTAACAGTTTTACTGCTTAGCTGTATGGGTGTATGTATAGATGTATATATTTTTTTTCCAAGCAGGACTACTTCAAGATCTGAGTTGTCTGAGGAGAGTGGTACAGATGAGAGTCTGAAACAGAGAAGTAAGAAAAAGAAAAAGAAAAAGCATCACCACAGTAAGAAGACAAAAAAGAAAACCAAAGGGGATTCCAGTAGCAGCGAATCGGATGTGGACACTAAGCACATCAAGGACAAAGGAAGTGGCAAAAATAGTGAAAGGGAAGCAGCAGCAAAGTATGTACATATTAACACTATGCAAGATATAAATTCATTGTGCTCTTGTGCTTGTCTCTTCAACTGAAATTTTTACCACTGGTTGATGATCTTTTTCTAAGCTTTATATGACTAAACCTGCATTCAAAGCAAGGGAAACAGATTTAGAATCACTTGTTTAATCATATCAAAGAACTGTGACTAAAATATTCAGTGAAGTACTGTTGTGCAGGGCAAAGCATGGTATGGTGGTTATGAAATAAATTTTTAAAGTCATGTAAAGGCTTATGTTCAGTTTTTATAAGCATCTTGTTTCCTGTCACTGATCTCTTGTGAGGGTTTGGAGAGGGATTGCATAAAACATTCTTAATTAGTGCAAAAATCTTAATATGTGGCTGGGTTTGCCTGGTAGTGTAACTTCCTCCTCACAGGGTTAACATTTCCTTGTTTTTCATTTTAAGACAAAATTTGTTGTATGATTTAATATTTCTTTATTTCTTTAAATTTCTGCAGTCTAGGTAAGAAAGCATCCAATGTTCCCAGCAGTCGTTCTATTTGGCTTGATGATCTCCAGGCCCCCACAGCTGACACCTTCCGGATAGACAAGAAACCAGACCCTGCAAACTGGGCCTACAAATCCCTGTATCGTGGGGACATAGCAAGGTATGGAACGTTGTTCTCTGTTGGTATCCAAACTATCACACTCACCTGAGTCTGGCTGTGACATTTTTATATAGAAGATGAGAAAAGATAACTGAGTAGCTTATTTCAAAATTTGACTTGGCTTTGGGCCAGTGTCAGTGGCAAGTGGTATCCCCTGGGGCTCGGTACCAGGACCCGTGCTATCTGATGTGTTCTTCATCAGTAACAAAGACAGAGAGATCAAGTGTACACTCAGTAAGTTTGACAACACCAAGCTGAGTGGTGCAGTGAACGCTTCTGAAGGATGGGATGCCATCCAGAGGGACCTGGGCAAGCTCAACAAGGGGGCCCTCATGAGATTTAACAAGTGGAAGTGCTGCACCTGGATCAGGGCAAGCCCCAGTATCAGCACAGGCTGGGGGATGAACAGATCAGAGCAGCCCTGCCGAGAAGGGCTTGGGGCTGCTGGTGGATGAGAGCAATGATGAGAGCAAGTGGATGACGAGCTGGCAATATGCACTGGCAGCCCAGAAAGCCACTTGTATCCTGGGCTGCATCCTAAGCAGTGTGGCCAGCAAGGCCAAGGGAGGAGATTCTGCCCCTATGCTCTGCTCTGGTGAGACCCCACCTGAAGTGCTGCATCCAGCTCTGGAGTCCCCAGCACAAGAGGGACATTGACCTTTTGGAGTGAGTCCAGAGAAGGGCCACCAGGTTGATTGCAGAGGGCTGGAGCACCTCTCCTGTGAGTAAAGGCTGAGAGAATTGGAGTTGTCCAGCCTGAAAAAGAGAAGGCTCCATCCAGTACCTGAAGGGAACCTACAATAAAGATGGAGAGGGATGTTTCATAAGGGCATGTAGTGACAGGACATGGGGAAATGGTTTTAAACTGAAAAGAGTAGGTTTTGATTGAATATTAGGAAGAAATTCTTTACTGTGAGGGTGGTGAGGCATTGGAATAGGCTGCCCAGAGAAGTTGTGGATGTCCCATCCCTGGAAGTGTTCGAGGCCAGGTGGGATGGAGCTTTGAGCAGCTTGATCTAGTGGAAGGTGTCTCTGCCCAGGGGGTTGCAATGAGATGATCTCTAAGGCCCCTTCCAAACTGAACCATTCTGTGATTCTTGGATAAATGTTTTAAAAGGCAAAAGATGGCATGAAATAATGGGTATAAAGTGCATGATTTTAATTGTTTTTAAAAACATTCTGTGTAGCAAACTGCAGGGCCATCTGAAGATGGCAGCATGGGTCAGATTCAAAGATACATTTTTGAGGCCAGAAATCCCAGGTTGTGTTATAAATCATCTTTGGGCAAGTGCTCTCTTTGGTCTCTGTTGTTCTGTTTCTGTGTCTGAAAGGGAGGTGAAGGTATCGATTATTTAATACCAGATTTATCATGAGGTTTACTTATTTGAGTAGTTTGATATCCTTGTAAAAAAAACCGAAAAGCTACAGGTATATTCTTAGCAAACAGATTTCACCCAGACATTGTACTAAAATGTGTCTGTCCTATGCAATGCTACATTTCAAGTTAGTAGAGGTGAAATTGCAAGTTCAACATCCTTAGTGAGTTACTGGTACTATGATGACCCTTCAGAACATTTCCTTGCATTAATACAGAAGCCCATCCAAAGGAGCCTACACTTGGCTCGTGCATTATGTATGTGCACTTCTTTATTTTCTCAGGAAAATTGTTTACTGTATCTACAGTAATACTGTATATAATTTTTTGTGGAGGAGGGAGGATTTGTAGGTTGTATTTTTGTAGCATTATATACCTTTGCAATAAAATTGCCTGGTTACAATTCATTTCAATTTTCTGTCACCTTTGGATTGTCAGCTGTTTTCTGAGATGAAAAGTATTATTTTAGCATTGCACATCACTATATCTACCACTGAAATTACATTCTTTGTAATATTTGAAGATGGTATTTTCCTGTCTTAATCCATAGGATTGTTGTGGCCTTTATAAACATGGCCTCTCTTTTTCTCTTCACACTTCTCTCCACTTTTTGACGTATAAAATGGACAGAGGCTTAGGAATGCAGAAGGAAATTACTGGATTGAACAACTGGTATCTTATTTTCACTTTAAAATAATCTAATCTAATTAACCCTAAATAATGTCTGTTGTTCTTTCTCCAGGTTTGTCTACATGGGTTAAAATGATAGAAAGGAAAAATGGTTTTCTTCTGCTTGAGTATGACATATATTGTTGAACTCAGAGGAAGCTTAGTATATTAAAAGTGTGATGACACTGAAAGAATTTATAAGTCGAAGTCTTAAATAAGGAGAAAGTTACCAGGTTCTTAAACTTTTGAAGGCATACATTATTTGGGTCAATTTGAATGAAAGTATTTCTTTCAAAAAGGAGGTATCTTTTCTAATGCGTATTTTAGGAGATGTTTAATTGTATTTTCTCTTTCAAGATATAAAAGGAAAGGAGAGTCCTGTCTTGGCATAGATGCAAAGAAACACTGTATAACTTGGGACAGTTCTTCATCAAAAAGGAAGCAAGTACAGAGTCGACCTGAGCGCTACTTCACAAAGAGCAATGTGAAGATGCTGAGCACAGATGGGATTCTTGTTTGTAATAAGAATTCTCCATCTGACTCACCTGCTTTTATACCAGTTTCCCAAGTGGAAGCTGATGATTCTTCTGACACAACAGAAGTTAATCCTCTTGGGATTTATGATAAATCAACCACGGTGTGGCTACAAGGAAAAGGGTGCAAGAGTGCAGACAATGGGTCTGTAAATACACAGCAAACAACTCAAGAGCCTGGGATAAACATGAACTCCATTCTAATGACAAAAGTGGAAGAACATAACAAGAAAGTCAGAGAAAACCCAAGAGATATTAATGCTTGGATGGAATTTATTTCCTTTCAGGTATGTATTCTAATGGACCTTGTTGCTTATTATAAGTAATAAATACATGAACAACATACTGTAGTTTCATTTGTTTAGAACGGTATATCTTCTGTTGGTGAAGAATGAGCTGTTAACTCATCTTCACAAATGTCAGCATTCTTGTGATTCTAGTGATGATTCTTCCTAAGGTTGTAATGATGTTTCCTTTTGTTTTAAGGATGAATTAATGAGAGGACCTAGCCCATATGCCAGTAATGGAGAGCAGGAATTAAGAAGAAAATCACTCAAGTTAATCTTGGAAAAGAAACTGGCTATTTTAGAGAGGGCAATTGAAAGCAATCCAAGTAATGTTGATCTAAAACTTGCCAGGCTGAAGATTTGCGCAGAATTCTGGGAACCACCAGCTTTGATCAAAGAATGGCAGAAGCTAATTTTTTTACATCCCAATAATCCAGAGATGTGGAAGAAATACCTTTTGTTCTGTCAAAGTCAGTTCACAACCTTTTCTGTTTCAAAGATCAACAGTCTCTATGGAAAATGTTTGACAACATTGGCAGCTGTACAGGATGGCAGCATGGTATCCCATCCTCTGCTCCCTGGCACGGAAGAAGCTATGCTGGGTAAGGTTCTTTCTGTGTCATATTATGGACAGATTGGTCTTCACAGGAGCTAACTGCATTAAGAAAAGATTTTCCTATGTATTGCATGAGGCTTTTCTTCTCTTCAAAATGCCTGGCATCCTGATTTCTTAGCTGAGAATTAAAGCAGATATTCCAACCAAATATGGATATAGCAGATCCTTCTCTTCCTCAGGAGAGTTTGTGATACAACATCCAGTAAAGTCTAATGTGCTGAGTGGTTTATAGTACAATGTCAAGACCAGAGAATTGCAGCCAACAGCCAGAGATGTGCTTTTATAAAAGGGAAACTTGTGAAAAAAAAAATTATCTTTTGTTCAGAAGTTTTACAGCTGATTACTTTAATCAGAAAAGAGAAGGAATGTTACAAGTCTGATGTGAAATTTTCTTGAGAATCCCAGTTTGTAGATGGATTCTAAGCTGTAATACCATGTGATCATGCCTTTTGTATTTATTCTACGCATACATCTACCATTTTATAATTTATTATATAATTATCCCTGGAAGGAAAATAAGTCGGATAGTTAGGATGTTGGAGTAGATTCAGGGAAGAAATGAGTTCATGCTCAGTTCTGGCATGGTCTTTAAATTTATTTGGAGCTAAATGACTTAGCCTATCCATTTCAATTTTGCTTCTCTACCTTGGTGTGTCATTGTGATTATTAATCTGTGAATAGACTGAGGAGGGGAAAATATTAGTGTTACCATAAATATTGCCATGCCTTGGTTTTTTTCCTTTTAAAATTCATTTTCAATCTAAAAGAAACTATTATGGAGAAGTCCACTTTTTTTCATGTGCATCATAGTCCAAGAAACCTTGTTTTTATCCAGTCCTGTAATTCCTGATGGAGCAGTGATGTTATGCAATATCCAGTCTGGATTTACAGATTGATATGGTGGGTTGCCAGATTAGTTTCAGGTATTTGGATCTCATATGATCTTTGGCTGATTCATCTTGGATCAAGCACTGGAAAAAGTGCTGCAAAGGGAAAATGCTCTACTGGCCAGTGGATATTGTACAGCCTGGTAGCTTCTAATTGCTTGTACTATCTCTGATTTCCAACATTTCAGTTACTTTGTACATTAACCACGGTGAATGATTCTCAGGACAAGTGTTTTATTCAGAATCTATTTTTGGAAGTGGGGAGGTTTTTGTTTTTCTTCCATTTTGTTTTCCTGCACATATTTGAACATGTGACTCATGAAATACAAACTCAAGAAGCAGTTTGCCAACTGCTATGAGTTTGTCTTTTTTTTTTAATAGAGTTCCTTTAGCAAGTTAACTGATATTAGATTGAAGTTTTTCTAAGTACTTTTTTGCTGGCAATATCCATAGATAGGTTAAAATGAAAATGAACTCAACTTCATGAGTGGAATAGAAACACAAATAACTTCTTGTTGTTCTTTCTCTCTTAAGCCTATATTGATTTGTTTATGAACGCTCTCAAGTATTCTATTTTTCCCCTTCAGAATTCAAATGATAGGATTAGAGAAATTTCCACTGGGAGACTTCTTGTTTTGAGATTTCTTTATTAGTGACTCAACTATGTAATTCTTGGTCTGAGTTTTTATTGACAGTGTACTTATTAGGAAGGTTACCAGGTTGTTTGTTAAGATGAAATAAAATATTTCACAAATTAATTATGAGATGAGTAGCAGTGTAGGCGTACATTAGGCTTGTATCTTCAACCTTTGACCTTTGCTAAGGACAAAGTGTAAGAGCTCTAATTTTAAATTGTGGGGGACTGTGCCATCTAGTGTTCAGTTCAGTATGCAGTATTATCTACTTGGAAATGGGTAGGTGCTTTTTTAAAGCATCTTCAAAGAGGGCTATGATGTTGGGTACAGTGAAGTTCAGGCCATTGTGTCTAACTTTCCATCAGTAAGGACAGTGCATGTATGGTATGAACAAAAAGTTATCTCTGTAGTACATTTAAAGTGGGCAGTCCTAAAGTTAATGAAACTGTGACAATTTTGACATGTATTTATGCTAGTTACTCCCTATGTTTTGGATTTTGATACTGTTCCAAAACAATTATGTTCTACAGCATGTTGTGTATGTATTTTTATATTTGTGGGCGGTGATAAAATACTTTGCAATAAAATTTGAAATACTAAAACTTTATCTTCTTTACCTTACAGCCATATTTATTCAGCAATGCCACTTCCTGAGACAGGCTGGCCATTCTGAAAAAGCAGTGTCTTTGTTTCAGGCTCTGATTGACTTCACTTTCTTTAAACCTGACAGTGTAAAAGATCTGCCAACAAGAGGACAGGTAGCAATTTCCATTTAAATGGGTGTGTGTCTTTATGTATTTCAGAGACTCCTGTACCAGAAAAATGTTGATGAGTTTTTAAGGACATAGGGAAATATCTTGGATAACAGTTTACTTAGAGGTTTGTCAAGGTGATGCTTGCATTGAAAAAATACTTGTGGGTCCTCTGGAACTACAGGCCAAATGGCTTCTTCTACTATATATAATAGAAGTGTGATAACCAGTCATTTCCTGTCTTTTTAAATAATTAAAGATGAAAAAAATGGAGCTAGCTGACCAATGTCTGTGTCTAGTTAGAGCTTGCCCTGCTTCTTTTCCCCCAAAATGCTGTTGTTCTGTTAGTGTTGATGGAGAGAGCTGATAGGACATAAAATCTTCCTGTTCCAGACAGTTTTTAGCAAAAGTTTCTTAGGTTCTCTATTACCTATTTCCATTAATTTGGTGGCTACATTAGGAGATCTTGTGCTTTCAAGTGCCTTTTATTTGACCCATGAGATTCTGTTCAGTTTACAGTGGTAGATGTTGAAGTACTAAATCACTTTTTCTCTTAATTTGTTCAGGAGAATATTGCACATGCGTCCCACTAATAATAAGGAAGGTAATATTTGGATGCCAGTAGCATCATCCCACTGAACTGTTAGGAACTTTTTAATGAGTGGTAGAGAGGCCACCATTTAGGCAGCTGGGCTACTGTAGAGGATAAAAATTGAATTTGCTTCTGTTACCTCACTGTCTTCCCCAGAAACCCAGACTCCAGTTCTTGCTCTCTCAGTTAATGCTGTTACCCACAAATGGAGCAATCTTACAGGTTAAAAAATAGTGGTGTCTTCTTAAAGAGCTAAAATTTAGAGTTCAGTCACAGCTATCATGGAGGATGCACAGATACACATAGTTACTGTTCCAATAATTTGAAAAGCTGCATTATCCATAGTATTTAAAAAAATCTTAGAGCAGGATGAAAAGGAACCTCGATTCAAAAGGTTTAGGTTGGAAAGTGCAGTTCTTGAAAATAGGAAAATGCCAGATTTACAGCTGATCACACATTCTGCTGTCTTACTGAAGTGTTACGACTCAGTCTGGAATTACTTGTTTCTGTACTGTTTTCACAGTCCACTTTTTCACTTGCAGCAGAGAATAAATTTGCACAATAAATCCATGAGGAGCAGAATTATATTTTGCAGTTGCTGTAAGCCCTGAATTTTCTGATGTGTTGATGCTTGATTTTTCTTGGAGTAAATGTTATTGTTAATATTTGTATTAACAGTCATGTCTCAATGTCCAAGGGTTGGTACACAGCAGAGGCATGTAATAGGAGAGGGTTGGTCATTAGAGCTAAGGATACACAAAACAGAGGAGGAGTTGATGAACTTAGAGATGGCTGATTGCATAGTGGCAGTGACAAAGTCACTAGGACTAGAACCCTGGACTTCTGATTCCCTGGAAAGGTGCCCTGACCTTGTTGACCACCCTTAAACCTGAAAGATGAAAGTCCTTACTGATGTTTTTCTCTTGTCCTCAGTCCAGTCATATTTATGTGCAACTGCAACATTTCGATTTGACCATAGGTGTGTGATTGAGTTATCATTCCATTAGCCAAACTCTTCATGGTCCCGTGGGAGGAGGGGAGTTTTGGGTTCTGAAAGCCGCACCCTGGGGACTTTGGATCTTTATCCTTGAAGGATATATAAAGGACCGAGGCACAAAAGTATTTTGCTTTCTTTAAAGAGTATTGCCTTTTAAAACATATATTCACGAGAAGAGCTGATGACAGTCTTTATGTGCCACAGGCATAACAGAATTACTCAATTGTTCCTGATGAGTCTTAAGCAGCATCAACAAAGTCTTCAGATACAGAAATTATGTCCAGATAGGTGCTTGTGGGGTCTGGAAAACTTAAGTTGATACAGCTGATGTCTGTACAACAGCAAAATTAATTTTTCTGTATGTTTTGTTTTGGTTGGTCCTGTCAAACAATAGGTGGAATTCTTTGAGCCCTTTTGGGATAGTGGAGAACCACGAATTGGAGAAAAAGGAGCAAGAGGTTGGAAAGCATGGATGCACCAACAAGAAAAGGGTGGCTGGGTTGTTCTTAAGTCTGGTATGTGTGTGTCAATATGTGTAGTTGTATGTCCATGTGTTCTTCAAAACATTTTGATTAGAATTATATAATCTGATTCTTGTCATGTTTTCGCATACAAATTTTGACATCAGGATAATGTATATCACACTTCACAGGGAATAGCATGTGTTGAATGTTCTGTGCACGATATTGTTTATGGAACATTTTTGTCCTTTCTACAATGAGAATTAAGGAAGAGGACATATCCTCCATGTTGAAAAACTAAAGCTAAAGGTGTGAGTACTTGGTGGAGATTCATGACCGTCAAAAGTGAAAGGAAGCTACTTCCCTTAAGACCCTTTCACCATACTAGTAGCTGGGGTGGGATTATATTATTAGATGACAGTTGCCTCAAGGATACCTAGATTTATGATTCCATTTCTAGAATCAGGTTTCAATTTCTTAAGCAAAGGGTATAGTTAAAATAGGAGGAAAACCTTTCCTTTTTCTTTGTGATGCAGAAAATGAAGGAATTGTGTCTTCACTTGGCTGGATTGCTTCTGGATGAGCAGGGATGCAGAAAAGACTCCCCGCTGCTTAGCTCCACTTTGTCTTGTGGTCTGCAGCACTTCCTTTCATGTCAAGGACTGTTTCTCAAGCAGATAAAGCTTTCAGGGAAGCAGGAGGCTGGAATGTGTCTGACCAAAGATGAGCAGTCTTTGCTTTTACTAATCCTACTGCTGTAGCAACTCCGATGAAGCAAGTTTGGGTCTGCTTTCTGTAAACAAAGGAAGTGAAAGATAATGATGGGCTTCCCTTGTCCCTGGATTAAGATGGAATTTCCTTGGCCTGTTACTGAGGTCAGCAGTTTTATTTTTGATGGCTCTAGACATTTTGTTCACAAATTGAGAAGACTCAGTATAGAGAAGAGGACCACTGCCAGTCTTGGGCAGATCCAATATGTACCAGTGCTTTCCCCGTAAGTGTCAACCCCTGAAGTTCAGGCGCAATCTACAATTGAGTGTGTTCATTAAACACCATCAGGTTTCTTCAAACTTTGATTAGATTTTGGAAATGCTGTCTTCTTTCATAGAGTTGCTGACTAAAGGAGATACTGTTGATCACAAAAATACGTAGAGAGTAAAAATCTTGCAACAACCTGGTCGTTTTACCTGAAATTTAAGAAGAGCTGGGATTGGGAGTGTTTCACCTAGTTAATGGCAGATGTGTGAGGATCAAGAATTTGGAGGTGATGTAGAAATGGCTTGATTTTTGTAATGCAGGTAACCATTAAGTTTTGAGGGCTATTTCTTTTCCTCAGCAGTAAAAAAAGGAACATCTCTACAAGCTTTCCCTTTGGCTATGGGTGCTCCTCAGTTTCTGCATGGAATTAATATATTGCTGTCAGAGGAAAAATATGGTAGTTTTATCCAATAGTCCAGAAAGATTGTAGTAGTGGCATGTGGTTAAGCACATCCTTTTTTGTGTATGTGTAACTACATGGGTTGTTTCAACTGCACATTAATTAAAATGCTGAAAATACCACTTACTATAAAGTAATATGGCCAAACTTGTTTTGCAATGTTTAATATTAAAGTAACATTTTTTATATACAGTGGTTTTCTCAAAATGTTTTATACACACTAGTATTCATAGAGCATACTTGAAATTTTATGCCCAGGTATGAAGTGAAGAATCTAAATTGCACAAAAGGGTGATGGACTCTTGGCTGTTGCTTGCAAGCTGGTGTTGATAAGTGGTCCACAGCCTGTCAGTGTTTCTTTTTCTCCTATGTGAAAAGTTTGAGTGCTGACACTAATTCACAGCTTTTAAAAGTTTGGAAGCTTCCTACCTTCCTATTCTTACAGATTTGGTGTCAAAACCCAGAACATGATGTGAAGTTCTCAGCTATGTCTTGTGTGTTGTTTTATTAACGCTCTATTTTCTTCCATTGTTATAGTTACAGTGTATGTCATGTCCGGCCTTTGGATTTGGTGGATTAATTTTTCTTTAATAACTTCGTGTGTGTATATTTTGATTTGATTTTAGACGATGAGGATGATGAAGAGATAGATGAGGATCAAGAAATAAAAGATAAAAATCTTCCCAAGTGGCATATTTGGTTGGATATTGAATATTCCCGTGAAGCAAGGCACTGGTTACCTTGGAGGCCAGACAAAACCAAAAAGGAAACTGAAGAAGATTGTGAAGATCCAGAAAGACAGGTCACTGTGCTGTAATAGAACAAGGGGAGATGATAAGACTAGTTATCCTTTATTTTGAATTCATTGCCATATTAGTGGGTTTTTTAGAAGTGTAATACTTTCCTTTGTTTGGAAAAAATATTTTTTTCTTTGAAATGCAAAATTTGCTTGAGGTTTTGTGCTGAGACTTCTGAAAACCATGGGAAGCTTAGGGTAAACTTTGGAAAGTCTGCAGGCAAATAGCCTGTCTTTGCTGTTCAGTGATTCCTG
The DNA here is from genome assembly GCA_026261815.1 of Monarcha castaneiventris obscurior. Taxonomy (NCBI): domain Eukaryota; kingdom Metazoa; phylum Chordata; class Aves; order Passeriformes; family Monarchidae; genus Monarcha; species Monarcha castaneiventris. Next base: position 16,995,814 of record JAMPIT010000894.1, read on the forward strand.
TCATCTGTATGGAGAAATCTCACAGAAATATGTGCTTAAGAAGAGATGTGCATTAAATAAACAAAGTTTTCATTGCCTTCAAGTCAGGTAGTTGGATAATTTTTATTCCTTGGGAAATAGGTCAAGTCAGACATTGATTTTCAAATTAGAATGTGTTAAATGGCTTATGCATTAAAGTCTTCCAGACCTTCATTTTGTAAGTTTTCTGTGGAGGTCTTTGTTGCTCACAGGCAAAGAAATCTCTTGATAGCAAATTTATAGTCTGACTGGAGAAACAGATTGCTTGTTTAACTTGTCCGTTTTTAATTCGAATGACATTGTGATGCAATTTAATAGTAATTCTAAATCCTATTGATTTGAAAAAGTTCTTTAATTATATAAATTATGGATTTGCTGCTTTTACTTGATTGCATTAATTAATGGAATTTGTTTTAATTTGGATTTTTTTAGGTGTTATTTGATGATCTTGGACCATCTTTAATCCGTATTTCTAATCCAAAGCTTCAGCATCAACTGTTGTACTCTTTTTTGCAATTCCTGGGAGTTCCATGTACAAGCAAACCCTTTCCTTCCAGTCTCTATGTTGCCATGGATGAAAATAACATCTTTGACAGTGTGCTTTATGATGATAAACCGCTGACTTCTGTTGATTTTCCACTTTCTGGATTCAACAGTGTTGGTCATATGGATACAATGTTACGAGGCAGACATCAGATAGGCCACTATAAAGAAGGAGAGGAGTTCATACAGAATGTCTTCCAAGTTCTGTCCCAGATATTTACAGGAAAGGAAAAATCTAACCTGGCCATTTGTTGGCTACAGTATGAAATATCTAAGGTAATGAAGAGTCTATAATCAATTTTGTGATGTGTGGCTTTCTTCTGTTTTAATGTTTATATTGAATTAAAATAAATTTTCATCAAAGTTGTCTTGCAGGACGAAGTATTCAAATCAGGAAATGCCAGTTAAGATTGCACAAGGGGAAAAAAAAGCAAACCAAAAACCCCTTTTCTTCAGTACATGTTACAGAGTGGCATGCTTGTAGCAAACTACTTTTTGAAGTTTTGCATAAATGTCATTATATGATACATTGTATGCTGGACAGGAATTGCTGCAAGAGTTTTTTACAGTGCAAAGTGAGTCAGCCAAGTACTGCTAAGTGGATACCATAACAAAAACACCTAATCAAGAAACTTTCTGCCTCCTGTACAAGTTACTTTTGTAGTGTTCTTGAAGGATATAACACCATATCACTTTCCCCAACTCTGGCAGTGTCGAAGGCCAGGTTAGATAAGGCCGTGAACAGTGTGGTGTAGTGTGAGGTGTCCCTGCCTGCAGCAGGATGGGTTGGGACTAGATAATCTTTAAGGTCCCTTCCAGCCCTTAAAATTCTGTGATTCTATGCATATGGATTTATTCAAGTAAAACCGCTCTAATAAATGCCCACAGAAGGGCAGAGGTTCCAGGTTGCCTTCCTAGTTCTTAAGAAATTTTGATATTGTGTTTGCTTATGGGTAAGCTCACCCTCTCTTACCTCAGCACTACCTGACTGGAAGATCTCATGTCCTGTAATCTTCCCATCCAATCTCCACACTTGTCTGTTAGCATGTTGCCCTCTGTGAAAAGCTACTTGGGTTTATTTGTGGTAGTCATAAGGTATATCATTTTTTTTCCTTTTCCCAGCCATCACAAGTTAGCAGCTCTGTGTTTGAGCAGCTAGCCTTTTAAAAGAGTGAATTTTGATATTATTACTTAATGTCAGCAGCAGGAGTAAGAATTATAAGCCTTTGTAATTTGACTGTGTTGGAGGGAGCTGACAACAGGCAGTTGTGACAACAGTATTCAGTAGCAACAGATCTGGCTGGTGGTAAAATATGAAACAATATGAAAACAAAACACAGTAATGAAACAAAATTGCTGTGAGGGTTTTTTTTCTCCTTTCTTCTTCCATCTCTCTCAAAATATACTCTGTTAATTTTCTCCTGCAGGTAATTCAGTGTCTCCAAGCAAAAAAGAAAAAGAAGCTAAAAGCACAAGGGAGGAAGAGTAAAAAGTTGGCCAAGAATTTCCTTAAAGCACCTGACAACCGAAACAACCTTTGTCTTTGGAAACTTTATGCATACCTAGAATGGCTGCTTGGTAACACAGATGATGCCAGGAAGGTGTTTGACACAGCTCTTTGCACAGCAGGGACAGGAGGGTTGAAGAGTGCCCAGCTCTGCAGCCTGAGCCTGCTTTATGCTCAGCTGGAAGTGGAACTGCTAGAAAGTATAGAAGGAGCTGTTATGTCCCGTGCTGTTCACATATTGACCAAACTGACTGAAAACGGACCCTATGTGCCCTACAGTGGACAAGTGTTGTCTGTGAATGTCTTGAAAGCTCGTAAAACATATGAGCATGCCCTGCAAGATTATTTAAGTAAAACACCAGTTTCTGATCAGGATCAGGCCAATGATACTGATCAGCTGGTTAGCCTGGTTGGTTGTTATGCACTATTCCAGTATTTGACTGTTGGGATTGATGCTGCAGTATTAATTTATACCCAGGCTTCAGAAAAACTTGAAGCTTCTGGTTCACAGAAATGTGAAAATACTGGAGAGAATTTTGGCATTCTAAATTATCCCACTGCTCTTGAAGCTGTCACACTGCTGCATACAAATTTACTGAGATTCCACATGAAAATTAGTGTTTATCCTTTGAGTCCCCTGCGAGAGGCACTAACGGAGGCGCTGAAACGGTATCCTAGCAACCAGTCTCTTTGGAGGTCATACATCCACATCCAAAGGAAGTCTCACAGTGCAAGCAAAGCACGAAGATTTTTTGATAATGTCACAAGGTCTACTAACTCTTTGGAGCCATGGCTGTTTGCCATCCAAGCAGAGCAGATGAGAAAAAAACTCACAGAAAAGGTCCAGAGGTAATACCTTGCAGCTCCTTACAATTATGCTTTTTTGAATCTGTCTAATCACCTAACAGAGGAGAGAAAATGCTATCACAGTTCTCATTTTTCAGATGAAGAAGCTGTAGCTAGAGGTTTTTTGTTCAAGGCTGAACAGGGAGTCAGTGGCAGAATCTTGAACAGAATTAGAGCCCTGGGTGATAGTTTTATGTCCTTTCTACTGAGCCAGATTGTGTTTGAATTTGTTTGATTACTTGCTACTGGCGTCAGGATGATACACATTTCTTTAAGGAATTACTAGATAACTAATCCTGCTTAGATGGCCAAGATAGACACTGTGAGCTTAGAAACTGCTGCATTTTAGTACTACAGCAGTAAGGAGCATAATACAGAGCTATGCTGCAGTTTCTGTCTGAGCTGGCTGCCCTACTTTACTCCTGAATCACAGAATGTAGTTGTGGCAGATCTGTTTCCATAGTGAGTCCTTGAGAGTTCAGTTTTCATCTGGGGCTGTTACTAGGTAGAAGAGGCTAGAAATTCTATGAATTCACAATGGTTTGGGTTCAGATTTTTTGCTCCTGAGAAAGGAGAAAAGGGTAGGAGATATGGAGAACAAGGTACGTGTTCATTCTTAGAGCTTGGTCTCTTAACTGTTGTCTTTTCATTGTTTGGAGCTACCTATCCACTGCTGCCTACATATCTGCAGTGACTTTGACAGTGTGGTTGTTTGTGTCTGCACAGAGCAACTGATTTCTAGGGAAGAGTTACCTGGAAGTTTTACATGGCTGTAAGCTCACAATATTCACACTTGGTGAAATTACATAATTATCAGTATACTTTGAAATGATGGGGCATCCACTTCTTTGACTGCTGCAGGCTGGCAACAGGCATTCAGACATCATAGTGGCATTCCTGAGCTGTTATTACAATTTAGGATGACATAGACTAAGAGTTCTACAGCCACCAAATGTAAAGGAGGATTGTAATTTGATTTTTTCTGTTAATTACAGATTAACACTATGATAGGTTTTCATTATTGTTACTTGGAACTGAAAATTTCAGAATTATTTTCTCAGTGACGTTGAGTTCCTTTCCAGATTGTTCACTGCTAGCAAAGCCTTTCCTATAGATTCCATTTACAAGGGACAAGTTGGGTGTTGTAAGAGCAGAGCTGAACTACTGCAGCAGGGAGATAAGTGGCCTGTCAGTCTTGCATAAAACTAATGTTTTGTGATATTGTGACAAAATAAGTAAATGTCTGGTTTTTGTCCGACTGTTTCATATTCTGGTTTGTATTTCTGCTTAAGTGCATGGAATTCAGATGAAAAAATGAACATGAAGGCTAAAACAGGAACATTTGTAAGTCAGTGTTAGGTACAAGGCTTCAAAAGTTTGACTCCATGCAGAGTAGGTTACATAATACTCCCTTATGGCAAAAGTTTAGATGAGAGGGAAAATTATTTGAAAGGCACATGAGAAAAAGGGACAGGTTAGGAGCCAGGTGTTAATAGGGAGTGGAACAAGCTGGCAGGCTAAGAGAACATGCACAGACAAGTGATGTTGCCATCAGTGCTCCAGTCTGTTTCTTCAAACTCAAGCATCAACAGTAAGCCAGTCTGTATCAGCTGTGGAAGGAAATTGGTGCTTTGGTAAAAAGCTTTAGTGTTCTGCCTAGAACTTAGGGGATTTGAATTTCTGGGTGAAAATTACTGTTGTAATTGTGTTTGAAATCCAGAGTTGTAGTTTTGACTTTGATCAAAGACCAATGTATGGCCTTACAAAAGTGAGGGGTAAATTTGAACAAATTTGCCTGGGCAGCAGAAGGAGATTTGCTGATCCAGACTTGAATTTCTTTTGAGCTGCTCTGCCAAACTTAGAATGATGAATAATCTTGGAGGTAGACTAAGATGTTTTATGATCATATGATAATGGATCATCATGTTCAAAGAGGAATGATTTTTGCATGCTACATAAATTTTCACAAAAATACTTAATTTATATTTTTTTCCTAATTTTCCTATTTAGAAATGTGTTGATTTCATTAGCAAGTGCTAAAAATCTGATTTATAACATTGAGTTTATAGCACGAATGACCAAAGCCTGGCTCAGTGCTGTGAACAGACAGTACCTTCTTACCCAAATGTGGTCCCTTGGCCTAGGTTTAAAGGACTGTTGTTTTTTCTCTCCTCTGTGTTTCAGGGCAGATGTTGGTGAAATACATTGTACGATTCCTGAAACTGGATTAACAAATCGGATTGTAGCTCTGTTTGAACATGCAGTTCAGAGTGAAAATGGTACCCATTGTCCACTGCTGTGGAGAATGTATTTGAATTTTATGGTGAGAAGAGTATCAGTTTTGTTTTGTTTTGTGTTGGAATTCTCACAAACACGGCTGGAATACTGCTTAGAAAAATGAAAACTAAATGCTGCCATGATTTGCAAGGTGATATATTTGAATTGTACTGCTCCTTATTGTTGGGAACATTAAGGAAAAGGTAATTCACGCAGATTAGGAGTAATGGCTTCTGACAGTGTAGTCTTAATACAGGTGCAGATGTTGTGTCTGTCATCTTACACAGATGAAAGTATGTTATAAGATGTCAACAGATGTCAAGCTGCTTGCCAGTGGAGTAGACCCCTGCATATATTGGTGGAGGAATTTGCACTTCCTGTTGAACTTCGAGGTTCCTGTCAGCTGATTTCTTCATCCCATTGTGATCCCCTCTGGATGGCAACGTGAGCCTCAGGTGTATCAGCCACTCCTCTCAGTTTTGTGTCATCTGCAGGCTTGCTGAGAGTGTACTCTGCACTATCAGCCAGATCATTAGTGAAGTAGTTGAATGAGATTGGTCCCAATTAGTGTCCCCAGGGGTACTGCTAGTCACTGACCTGCAACTAGACTTGTTCCAAGGATCACCACCCTCTGGGCCCAGACTTTGAGACTGCTTTCTCACTGTCTGTGCATCCTATTCTTTTGTCAACTGCTTATTTAGGAGGCTCTTATAGGAGATAGTATCAAAGGCCTTATTGAAGTCCAGACAGACAATGTACACTGCTCTCCCCTTATCCACCAGGCCAGTCATTTCATCATGGCAGTTTATTGAGTTGGTCAGTCATGAGCTTTAGTGAATTCACAGTCTGCTGCTGATGTCTTTTCATTTACGTGTGTGGAAGTAGTTTCCAGGGTTCACTGCTCTGTCACCTTCCCAGGGCACAAGGTGAGGCTGACCAGCCTGTAGGTCACTGCATACTCCTTTTTCCTCTTCTTGAAAGCAGGAGTGATGTTTTACTTCAGTCTTTGGGTGCTTCTCCCAGTTGCTGTGATCAATCAAAGAGTGTCAAGAGTGACCTCTCAGTGACATCTGCCAGCTCCCTCAACACTTGAGGTGAAGTCCACATGCAAAATAAATGCATGGTAGGCAGAACATAGCTATAGCTTCTATAACTTGCCTTCAATTTTGACAGTCTTTTGAATCTTAAAAGCTGCATAGAAAAGTTCTGTTAACTGATGTTGGAGTTTAATGCTAAAAAGCAATAATGTTTGTTTCTTCCATAGTTCACCATGGAAGTACAAAAATAAAATCATATAGTCAGCTTTGCCATCTTGGTTTTCTGGCTTCTCCGAAGTACAGTATGGAAGATGAAAACATTAAAGTAATGACTTTCATTCCCCAGTGTTACTCCTCTGTTCACATCCCCTGGTGTAATAAGTTGTCAGAGGGGGATCCAGAAGGCTGTGAAATCCAGAGGAGGCAGGGGAAGGAGAGATCTTGTTTTGTGTTTGAGTAGATCTCTTGCATAGGACTGTTAATTGTAACCATTTCTACACAAATACATGCTTGTAAATACTTTATACAACTTTGTTTGTAGGAATGTACAACTGAATTACTGTTATTCTTTACAAACTAATCATGACACCCTGTATGCACAGATGCTAAAGATCACCCATTAAGTATTTTATCACTAGTGCTTCATTCGTGGAAGATGCCTTTCTCCCAAGAACATCAAGGAGTATTTACTAGTTGCTAATAAGATGGAGGAAAATACTGTTACAGTAATAGCTTTAGTTACAGTAATAACTTGGAATAACACTGTTTAGAGAAGCAAAATCAATTAGAAACATTAAAATTTTCAGATATAGTAACAGAAGAAGTTGTGATTGTTCAGTATTACCCTAAGTTCTGTAGATCTCTGCTGGTGAAACCTGGGTTGTGGACAGTGATGTGGGCTGGAATCTGGCTGAACTGCCAGGCTCAAAGGCTTGTAGTCAGCAGTGGGAACTCTGCTGCAGGCAGCCACTGGTGCTGTACCCCAGGGATTGATATGGGGACCAGTGCCCTTTAACATCTTCAGTAATGATCTGGATGATGAGAGTCTGTATCATCAGCAAGTTTGCAGCTGATAAAAATCAAGAGGAGTGGCCAAAGCACCATATTCTGCTCTTGGTCTGTCCAGGTTCCTTTTGAATAGCTGAGAACCATGAAAATGAATGAGGGGTTGAAGCATGTGTTGTACAGGGAGGGGCTGGGAGATTTGTGGTCATTCACCTTGGAGAAGTGAAAGCTCCTGGAAGATACAGTCAAAGTATGGAAATACCTCATAAGAGGGTATGAGGACAGCCAGAATCTTCTCAGTGCTGCCTAGTGACAAGACAAGAGGCAATAGCCACAAGATTAAATATATAAAATTCCATTCAGGCATGAGAAAAAGCTTTTTTACTTGGGAGGGTGATGAAACACTGTCCAGAGGTTGTCCAGAGGTTATTAGTCTCCAACCATGGAGATACTCAAAACCCAACTGGATGTGGTTCTGAGCAGCCTGCTTTTGCTGATCCTGCTTTGAGCAGAGGGCTTGGAGCAGATGGTCTCCAGAGCTTCCTTCCAACCTCTGCAATTCTGTGAAAAAGGCAGAGGCAGGACACGACTGAAAGCCCTTTGCAGAGCTGCAAGAGTTCCTAAATTTAATGAATTGACAAGGAAACCTTTTGATTTTTAGCAGCAGTACTGATGTAATCAGAATAAAAGAAAACAAACTCACGATGAAATTTCTTCTCCAAAGATCACAAAATATTTAGTGTATTTTCAGCATTTTGAAACTAGTGGGTTTTTTGGTTTTGCTGGAAAAACCCATTTGTTAAGTGTTCTTTAAAGTATCTCAATTCAAAATATTTCTTCACAGGAAATTGTATTTATTTCTACCTGTAAATGGGATGACTGAAGCTAAGGAGACTGTTCAGTACTCTGACCTCTGCTGCCTTTCTCTTTCTAAACTTCATGATAGCTGTGTGCTCTGTACTCGTATCACACAGTTAAATGGGTGCTTTGAGGAAGAAGTTTTAACTCCTTCCAGACAGTTGCTAATTTTTCATATCCATTTTTGTATGGAAGGAGGTTCAGCTGTACCAAACCGCTGCTGAGTAAGAACATGTATGTACATGATCTCTTCATTGCACAAAAATAATGTATTATCACCTCCACTGTGCAAAAGATGCTCTTTGCAGTAAGTGTGTAGCATATCAGGTGAAGTTTTGGTTAATGATTTGCACTGCTGAGTATTACTGTCAAATCTAGGCAAAGGCACTGACTTGAACTGAAATACTCAGCAGAGGCTCTTTCTGTGAGTCCTTGTTCTCTTACTTGTCTTACAAGTAAAGCCCTGAAACTCCTTTAAGACACCTGAAGGGTGTAACCTGACAAATTGCAAAGCTATGACAGTGTAGAGTAAAAAGGAATTCACCACAGAAGAACACTGAGCTTTTCATTTCTTTGTCTCAGAAGTAATTGTTTCAATATTTCAGCTATTACTGCACTGAAGTATGAATGTTTTTTTTTTTTTATCATACAGGCTTCACTAGGAAAAAAAGAAAAAAGTAAAGGATTGTTTTATAAAGCCCTTCAAAATTGTCCTTGGGCAAAGGTAAGCACAGAAAACAGGTAAACTTGTCATAATTTAATTTTTTAAGTTCTGTATTTGAAAAAAAAAGTTAATCTTTAGTAGTTGTTTAAGAACTTATATGCAAATGAAAGGAGAGGTTTCTGAGGAAGTAATGTTAGGATTTTCTGCAAATAAGAGATGCATCTTAAATGGAAACAGGGTCAGTAGTCAGTGCTGTTTTTGTTTCAGGACAGGCAGGTGTTGCATTGATGCACAGCAGTAATAAATCCTGTGTGATCTAGAAATGACTGAGCCTTTCAGACTTTTATCATGAGCATGGTTGTATCAGAAATACATAGCCAAATAAAAATTATTTGTGTAATAATATATAAAATTATTTAGGAGAACCTGCAACTCCTCAGGTAATGTCTGTATGTGCTGCAAATGCTCTGGTGCCTCTTGACCTTCATTTTATCTTTCTGAATGATTTAGTAAGAGTTGGAAAAGACTAAAGCATCTACTTGTCTGTCACTGTAGAGTACTAATTCTGTTTGTATTACTTTAAAGAATACACAGTATTTATGTTCTTGCTAGAGTTGTTGCTTTTTAGGTACTTCTTTATACTGTGTTTCTTGCTAGAAAGGTTGCACAGAAAATGTTCTTGGTTGTCTTTCCAGGTACTTTATATGGATGCAGTAGAGTATTTCCCTGATGATCTGCAAGAGACACTTGATCTAATGACTGAAAAAGAATTGAGAGTGCGGGTACCTATGGAAGAGCTGGATCTACTGCTAGAGATTTAAAAGAAGATTGTAGCTGAGTGGAAAAAGTACAGAGGCTCCTTCCAAAGCTAACAATTAGATCCATCTCTTTTCATACAGGAACTCTGTTGGGACTTGGGTACTATGTACTTGATATTTTTTTTTTGTTGTTGTTGTTAAACCTTTTATATAAATTCCTATCAAAATGGAGTTCTACTGCAAGTATTCTGGAATCAAGGACTGCATTTTGCCTACAGTAATGGATCCATTTCTCAGAAGTATTGCTGGCTCCCACAGAAGGATACCCTCTTTAAATAGCCTCCTGTTGAAAGTTGCCTGCATTTCTTATTCTATTGTTTGAAATTACATTCCCTAGGGTTCAGAAGAGGTTCAGTACATGCCAACTATGGCTTGGTGAGCAGCACAGGAAATAAACATCTGCCAAATGGATGCTCCACTGTCCTCCAGTTGGCAGACTTCAGTAATTTCCTTCAGCTTGGTATGCCTGTGCATATGTAACTACTCAGTCAAACAGCCATTACATCTGTACATACACTGTGAGTAAAAAGTAAATATTTGTTTGAGCAGGCACCTGTTTTGGTATGCTTTGATAGATGACCATTTTAATATTAATATTTGTGAAAAATATACCTGAATATTTGAAAATTCAAAAGTAATTTGTTTTTTATTTGTTACTTTAATAGAACTCTGAGAGTATTAAAAATGAAAATGTGTCAATAATGCTTCTCTAAGCAGCTCACTTCTAAACAAATTTTTGTAATTGATTACTTGCCTTTGACCCAAATCCAGGCAATTGTCAGAAGTAGAGGATTGATCTGTATTTGATTCTCATCAAAGAAGGCATAGCCTTCTATGATTGTTTAAAAAGCAGTTTATATTCCAGGAGACTTTAAGCAAGCTCCTAGAGAAGTAACATGAAATATAGTAACAATTTAAAGATACGATTATGTTATACATTTATTTTTTAAGACAGAATATGCTAAAATATGGAAAGGACTGTTTAGCTCAGAAACTGGATTTTCATCTGAAACAAGCATACACTGAATACTCAAAACTACTTCAGAGGCTTTTCATGAGAAAACTAATTGTCACTAGCAGCAGTAAAGCAATTTGGGATCATCCAGCAGGTGAGATCTGGTTACACATGAAACTATGTCTGGACAAAGACTTACAACTTCTGCCTCGGGTTTGCCACCATGATACAAGATAGAATATTAGTTCAGGCTGCATTTCATTTATTCCTTTCTAAAAGTATTTAAAATATTGCAGGGAATGTATATAATTTTAAATGGTATTGCAGCACTTCTAAAGAGCCTTATAATATTGATGTAGTTGCAAGTGATGCTGGTTTTGCTGTGAAAGTAATTGATTAGTCTTTGTGAAAAATATATAGTTTATTTAAATCTATACTTTCTACAAAATGGACAGAGCTCCTGAATTGGAGGTAGAAGTTACTCTGTACCCTGAACAGTAATATGACAAATCATGCCTTTGATTGTGCTGCTGCCCAGGTTGGGAGGGAAAGATCATCTGGTCCAACCTTTTGTGGGACAGGGAGCCTAGATGAGATTGACTATCTCTCTCTCCAGTCACATTTGAAAACTTCCAGTGATGGCAGCAATGACCTCTGTATCCATCACTTTCCTCTTCTCTTCTTCCATGCATCCTGTCCCGAGCCCTTTCCTTTGCACAGTTTCTCCCAAAGCAGCAGTTGGGCTGTTTCCTTCATTTGGGTGGTCAGAGGCTTCCTGGAGCAAGTCCTGCCTTTTAATTCAGACCCCAGTAGCTTTCCTGTCCTTGGGGAATATTCTTGCTGTTCACTTTCTCCTGGTATTTATTACTTTTGTCTTGATGTTCAAGTTCAGAAACTTTGGCGCAAGTGACAGAAGAAATTCTGCTGCAAAAGCTGAGAACTGAATTTTCAAACATGGATGTTTTTCAGTTCCTGTGGTGGCAGACAGGGTACTAGAACAGAGTCCTTGGGTTCATTTAATGCAGGGAGCTGAACCCACTTCTTTGTGGCTGTTGCTTCAAGCCAGCAGTAACAGCCCTGTCCCAAATAAAAAGTGCCTTGCTTGCCACACCTGTCATAAAGCTCTTCAGCCCCTCAAGCAATGATGAGATCAACTGCCATGATTAGAAAGTGCTGAAAAATCCCTAGCTTTTTGTGACCTTTCCAAGAACACAGATCTCCTAAAGTTTTTAAGAATGGGTAATAAAACTTGTTTTTCTAGCTCCAGATAAAAAACAATTCTATTTCAGGGTTTCTGTCATCCAGATTAAATAAAAGACTCCATTCATCTGTAGGGTTCATTTTTAACAATGAGCCACATAATTTTTACACAGAAAAATAGAATTCCTTGGCCCTGCTGCTACCATTGTTGGAGCACTGGCAGTAAGCAAAGGCATTGCTGTGGGTAAAACTCTCCACTGTCTGTTACTGGTCAGCGTTTGCTCCCACAGAAAGTTCCCAGAACTAAGACTGCATGTTGCATTACTGGAACTTTTATATAAACCTTAAAAATTACATGTACAACATTTGCAAATTACTTACTTGGAACTTGACAAACCCTTCACAGAAGCGTACTGCCCAGGATACTTTGTAAGGAGTATATGCATGGCTACAGCTGAGCCAACAAACATCCAGCCCCCATGGGAATAGAGCTGCAGATTTGTGTAGAGGGGAAGAATTCAAGGTTAGACTGTAGAACACTAAGCATGAGCTGTGTAGTTAGAAGTTCTCTGTGCACAGCTGCTGCATGACAGACCCTGCACCTCTGGCACTGGGGCTGGTGCCTTATGAGCACACATGTCCTGCCTTTGGTTCCTTTCAGAGACATGCTTCTAGCTTGGATGTTTATGTAATGAACTGTAACCATTTTGGGAAAAACAAATTTATAAACTAATCTTACAAGTACCCTAGCCAAACATACTTAGATGTTTAAGGTAAGATTACTAATGAGCATCCATCTTGCTCTCTTTAAAGGTACCCATCTCTAGCACTTGCAGCTTTTAATTGTACTCAGGATTGCACACTTGTCATTGATTTTCATGTATAAATGACTGATGACAATGAGGTTACTTAAAAGTGACACTTGTCCTAGTTAGCCCCTAAAAAAAGATAAAAGAAGGTAATCAAGAACAACAGCAATGCTAGAGGGGTTGTGACAGACTGCCATGCCTCAGGAGAGTTGGGGTACCTGCATTGCTCCCTGCCCCACTGGTGTGGGTCGCTGAGACAAGCACTCTTGGGGCACCAGCACTTGTTCTTGAAAGGAAGTCAGAGAATGCAACAGTTCCATGTAAATAGCAGGGTTTTACCACCAAAACGGTTCAATTCAAATAAATGTTTTATTGGGAAGTGAAGAGTTACACTGAAAACCCACAACCCACCAGCTTTCAACCTGTTCATGAATGCAAACTAGCTGTGTGGTTTTACAAGCCTCATCAACACAGAGTTCTGTATAGTTCCCAAAGAGACAGATGCTTAAAGATACAGTCCCTCAGGGGTTCCCTCTTGCTTTTTATAGAGAACATTCTCTTTAGACTTTTTGAAATCTTCATTTGTTACTTTCATTCTCCGTTCCCTTAAAGCCATCAATCCAGCTTCTGTACAAATTGCCTGCAACACAGAAAACAAGAATAGTTACAGGTTCTGTGCACCCCCTTCAAGCCACACCCTCAAAGGCTGCTGCATCTTCCTACTGCTCTGGTAACTGCAAGTGAGGAGTGTTAACAAAATCTACGGTTTTAAGTGTGATACTGTTCTGTAGCACTGAAGCAGGCTGGATAAAGGCAGATGTGTGTGTCCAAAGGACGGAAGTAGTCAGTGTTACACTTCCCTGACAGAAAGGCAGCTTTGTAGCAGCAGTAATTTCCCCTGTGCAAGGACAGACACGCCCAGCTGTGTGATCCTTCTGCAGGGACGTGAAGGCTGTGTCATGTTGGTTTGAGCTCAGGAGTGTGGTAACTGTAGCAAGGCCTCGATCTGCTTTAAAAAAATCAGACTGGGTATGGCTGAAGCTTCCTAATAAACAGTTGCATTTTTAATCTGCTTGCAACGTAGTCCCTAAAAATGCTACTTTTCCTGGACTACCTTAAGTAATGTTTAAGATACCTTGCACACGATTCCATATTTTCTTCATAGTTTCTACTTTGCTACTTTAAAATTTCATATTCAGATAACACAGGTTCATACTCTTACCACCACAGGCTACCTCACAATTATGATTTTTATGATTTCGCATTTGTAAAGCAGAGCAAAAAAAAAGACGCAGCAAAAATGATTTGATTTTTGCATTGAAGTATAAACAATGCTGATGTGTACTGACCTTAATATCTGCACCACTGAGATCATCTTTTGCCATAATCAGCTCATCCAAAGTCACATCATCTGCCAACGTCATCCTGCTTGTGTGAATCTGAAAGATTCGTTTCTTTGTCTTCTCATCAGGTAGAGGGAACTCTATTTTCCTATCAATACGTCCTGTGCAAAAGAAAAATTCAGTCTTGCGTTTTTTGCATGCAGCTGTTGGAAACAGCAGGAAGAACACCTGAAGGGTTTGACTGACAGTAACTGCTAAGCTGGAGCGTGTCCAGAGAAGGGCAATGGAGCTGCTGAAGGGTCTGGAGCACAAGTCACATGAGGAACATCTGAAGGACTATCTGGGATATTAGATATATTGGATATTAGGAAAAAATTCTTCATGGAAAGATTTGTCAAGAATTGGAACAGGCTGCCCAGGGAAGTGGTGAAGTCACCATCCCTGGAAGTGCTCAAAACAGGTGTAGAAGTGGCACTTGGGGACATGGCTTAGTAGTGGACTTGGCCATGTTTGCTTAATGCGTGGACTCCATGATCTGAAAGATCTGAATTAAGTTGGATCTGAATGATCCAACCTAAACAGTTCTATTATTCTTCCTGCTGCAGTGAATCATGACTTGGAGGAGAAAGTGAGGTCAGACTATTTGCAATGAACAGGAAGCTACTGGAGCTGAAAGATGGACATGCTGCTGAAAGAGTCAGTCATTGCAGGCAAGAGACCCCTCACCTGGGAAACATGAGAAACCTTCCTTGAGTCATATATAAATATAAAAAATTGCAACATCTCACAGCACAGGGAAGTGTTAAAGAAATACATTCTTGTGATATATTTTATTCTACACTTAAGATTACATTTAGCTCTGAACTTTAACCTTCTGCTGCATATGCACATAGAGAAGATAAATCACTGTGCCAACTTTAATAACTTGCCTATTAAAAAACCCTAAAAAACAAACAAAACCAAAACCAAACTGAGGAAGAAAGGTTTTGGAAAAATAGTTGGAAGCTGCTACTCGCTGTTCCCTCTATGTCAGTAGGGACTCTGCATGTTCTGGTACCTGTTGTTTCAACTGAGCAATCTTTTTAAATGTGTTTTCCATCTCCAGATCCCTCCTTTTTTTCCTTTACAATACCTTTTCTAAAGAGGGTGATTGTTGCCCTGGTTTTCACAGTGTTTTATGTTTTTACTTTTGTAGTAGAAGTTCTCATGCTCTTTCTATAAACATAGCTCTTGTTTTCTAACCGGCTAAGGATGTTTACTGAACTTTTACATTGTTGATCATTCCTTTCTCCAAGGCGGAGAAAGGTGATAGACTGTGTTCCTATCCTAGGAAAATGCTAGAGGTGTTAAGCTCATCTACCAATGTATGATTGTTCTAAAAGAGGTATAAAAGTGTGATAATAAAGGTGGGCAGGCCCCTTTTGGCTCTGCTCGGTGACTGACCTGCTGCTACCTGCTGTTTGAGTCTGCGTGTTCGTGTCCGACACTGCGACAGGTGATGGCACCTCATAAAACAATCCAGATTATCATAAATCCAGACAATGTTAAATCAGTCCATGGCGCTGCTCTAAGTGCCCTGGTTGCTTAAGCAGTAGTTGTAACTTAAATACCTGATACACAGGTGTAGGAAGCTTCCTTGCAACAACTTCCAGATCATCTCAGCTCTCTTTCAATACTGGCATAGTAGTATCTCTGTACTCTAACAGCATTGGGTTTGACCTGAAGGGTCTAAAGCTCAATGATGACAAAACCAGACCAAACACACACACCTCAGCAACTTCATACTGTGGAAGTATTTCAGCTCATTCCTTTGATCTCTGTGTTGTTTTCTACCTTCCAATTAAACAGACAGCACAGACATACTGTGCTTTGGTACATTTTTAGTGGCCATTTGGAAATGCCACCTGTGCCTGCTCAATATGTAACACACACATCTCCCTCTCTCATCCCCCGCATGGCAGGAGTGTGCCAGGTCAGGGAGGAGCAGCCTGAGTTCCTTGCAGCAGAACCCAGGCTGTCTCTGGTGAGGCTTTGGGCTCTCACCCCCAAAACACAGGTGGTGCTGCCCCGCCTTCCCCAGCTGCTGCAGGTGTGCTGCTGCTGCTGCACACAGCCTCCCTTAACAATTACTTAAAATGGCTGTGCCATCTTAACAGAAAAGAAGAATATTCAAATTGTTTATGTATATGTAAAGAAATCAACCAGTTTCTTCTCTCCCAAAGATTTTTCTCCTATTTAGAGGCTTGTGAATGGGTTCTGATTTTAACAGATGCAGCAGCATACATGAGATGGTGAATAAGGACAAACTTGCAGTCTTTTTACCAGCCCATGTTTGTCAAGTTAAGACAAGTCCTTTCACAAGAAAAGTGGCTTAAGCATACACAGCAGGGAAGTCCCTTACCTGGTCTAATTAAAGCTGGGTCCAGTGTTTCTATTCTGTTTGTAGCCATGATAACTTTAACATCCCCCCGAGAGTCAAACCCATCCAGCTGGTTCAGCAGCTCCAACATTGTGCGCTGGATCTCTCTCTCACCCCCTGAATTTGAGTCATACCTTTAAGAAAAAAAAAAGCATAGTCAGAAAAAGCACTATGTAACTGCCACAAAGGTATAAACAAAAGGGGCAGAAAGGTATTTTGTCCGTAAACATCTGTAAGAGATTTTTATAAAAAAATTAATAAACAAAATGCAGGTTTTCAGAATCATGTTGTGACAATCTAGGGAAGTAAAGAGACACTGAACTATTTTTCTAGTTGGGGAATGTAACAGCCATCATGTGAAAGAAATCTGTTCTTTTTCTCTGTTTGTTATATATTTGGAAATATATTTTCCCCACCTAACAAAATTAACATAAAAAAGGAAAATCTTAATTCTTAAAAGCACATACATCCATACATAAGGCAGCAGCTGGTACTTTGGGCTAGTGGCACTTTGGGCTAGTCTCCATGTAGTAAACATGTATGAGCACCTTTTTATTTATTTTAAAAACACTGACTACTTTAAAGACTATTTGCATTGGACAGTTCCAACAAGACCAAAGAATTTTCAAAGTAATACAGTTTGGATATGGGCTGAACAAGAGTTTAGTGTGGCACAAGCAATGCTTCTCCATAACATACACTGTAACTTTCTGTAAAACACTCTCAGAGCAGAAGTATTTAGTCACCTACTCGAGAGGGAAACAACACATGGATATATTCTGTATTAAATATTCTGCTTTACTGTTTGATTACTAAAGCCAATTACTGTATATGGACTTGCAGCTAGAGGACCCCGTATACACAGTGTCTCTTTCTGGTTTTGACACTCTCTCTTAGAGATGCTGCCATGTAGCAAGAGAACAGAGGTTGTCTCTGGTCATGTCTATTTAGCATGAAAAGGTTGTGATATATTGTGTTTCCATGGAAGTTATTTGAAGTGTTACTTGTTACAAATTCTTACATTGAAACAGTAAATGCAAATGGTAGCAGAGCAAAGAAACTGAGTCTCAGTGTAGTTGCAAAAGAAGTGTTTCTAGTAAAGCTTTGGTTGTCCCTGGCAACCCCTGTGAGGGAGGGGAGCTCACTACTGCACCTCTTTGTGCCGATGGCATCAATCTCATCAATGAAGACGATGGACGGGGCGTGCTCCTCAGCCACGCGGAACAGCTCCCGCACCAGCTTGGGGCCGTCGCCCAGGTACTTCTGGATGAGCTCCGAACCAACCACTCTCAGGAAGGTTGCTGAAGTTTGGTTTGCCACTGCTTTGGCGAGTAAAGTTTTGCCTATTTTTAGTTGGAAAGAAATATTGTAATTAGTTTGCAGAGAAGGGAAAGAAAAAGAGAGGGAAAAAAGTGCCGTAACATAACAGCTGTATGAAATTTGTGACAGACTTGGCAATGCTTTAAATACTAACCAAGTGTAAATTATTTTACTTGTGTCATCTCAGCACAGGTGTTACTGAACTGTAAAATACCTGTCCCAGGTGGGCCATACAGAATGACTCCTTTGGGTGGCTTTATACCCATCTCTTCATAATATTCAGGGTGGGTGAGAGGAAGCTCCACAGACTCCTGCAGCATAAGAAACACAAACGTTTTTATAAGAGTGAGTGGTCTCCAACAAAGATCTGCGGGGATCTTCAGAACAGCAATAATGAAAGCAGTGAAGGCAAAAAGAACCTAACTGATTTCAAGCCAGACCTTAAAAAGCATGGTTCTCTGTTGCCTCCATTTCTAAGGCAGACAATTACTCTATCTGCACAGGTCTTACTATTGTTTCTGCTTGACGTGTGGAAGAGCAGCAGTGAATGTTCCCCTTCCTCCATCCTCAATGCATCATCCCAAATTTAGAACCCTGGAGTTCCTGAATCCCAAACACTCATGGATGACCTTGGGGCCAGGGAGCCCTTTACTAAAGAAAAGATGCCTTCTATAAAGAGTTACCAGATACTACACGTCAGTATTTTAAGAGCATTTGTGGTTTTAGACACCTACTCAGAAAAATAGGGTTGAGTTTTAGCAAAGTTCAGATAGAGTTCTGCTGGTAGGGAAAAAACCAACCAACCAAACCCAACCCACCCCAACCAAACAACAAACAAATGCAAAAAACCCCCAATCAATCTCCCTGAGAGACTAAATCCTTGGATTGCACAGCATCTGACACTCAAAATAACCTCTACAGTTTTTACAATTTAACTCTCATCTTGCAACAATTGAAACTTTACATGTTGCAAAGTAATAAGCTCTTAGAGAGATTTTAGGAGCTCTGGGCTCTATGGGCTCCTGAGCGACTGTGAAAGGTCCTTGGGCACACAGCCTCTGGTGACCCACTTAAAAGACTGAGGTCCACAAGTCTGCCAGGTGAACTCTAACAAGGAAATGCCCCATAGAAAGATAAAGGACACCACTAGAGGAACAGCAGCCAGTCCTGCTGTTTCCCTTCTGAGCTCCTAGCACAACAGCTGCATTGCTGGCTAAACTTTGTAAATGAGTACAACTGAGTACCTTGATTTCTTGAATTTGGTTGTCAAGGCCACCAATGTCAGCATACGTTTCTTGAGGAGCCTTCTCTACTTTCATCACAGTCACTAAAGGGTCTGTATCATCCATCAGGACTCCTATCACAGCATGAACCTAATTCAAGAAGTAAGAGATGTCAAAGAAGGCAAGCAGCATTATTAATACAAGCTGAAGTCTAATCCCTATGCCCACCTATTTATATGTGTGAAACAAACAGCATTCTCCCTCCTGTGGTCTTCAGGAAAAAAAAGGCCAGTTAAAACCAGTACAAGAACTTGCAAGAAACGTAATTTTATAAAAACAACTCACCTTATGATTTAGCAAAACAGAGCAGCCTGGCTCTAGCAGGTCCTTGTCCACAAAAGACAGAATACTAACATAGTGTTCTGATCCCACTGATGTGGACACAATGGCGTGGTTGTCATCAATGATCTCCTCCAAGGTACCCACAGACATGGGTGTTCCTCTCAGATCATCCACCTTGGATCTTTCTTCCTGTTGTCAAGAAGAATCCAAGAAACAACTGAACAACACAGCCAAAACATTCTTGTACAACACTGGCTCAACAACTCAGACAGAACATAACAGAACCAGTCTTTCTTATTGTTGTTTCACTGCCCCAAAAAAGCTAACAGCAGAGGTCAGTAACAAAATCCACCATTATTTAAATCCTACCCTATGGACACTATTTATATGGATGTAAATAACTAGAATCTTCTTTCGCTGTTGATGAATATCTGGGAGCTGCACTTTGATACAGCATTAAGAAACAGAAAACTCCTGTGGCTTCATCTGTAATGATCTGTGCTTGGTCTAAAACAATTTAGCCAATTAATGAGGAATTATGATAAACCTGATATGTTTGTATCAACTTGCACACTGATGGCACTTTATTTCCATTGCTTTGGTATGAAGTAGTTCACATGAATTAAGAGCATTTACTGTAACATTGGAAGTAACAGTTCACTCAAACCTCACCTCCTGTTTTTCTTCCAAAGGTTTCATCTGTTCTTGATTTCTGATAAATTCTTCCTCCATTAAGAGGTAATCTTTAATTCTCTCCAATTTCAACAACTTGAGTCTGCACTGTGTGTGAGGAGTCACTGTAACCAAAGCAGAATCACAGTATTTTAGAGCAAGTTTGACATGGTACCAACTAATCACTAATTCATTGCTAGAAATCCTGCTTTATTTTCCTGACAGTAACTTCTACCTTACTTATCCCACTGTAATTCCAGGTGAAAAACAGATTTAATGTTTCCCCTGCATTTTTCCTCAGTTTAATTTCTCTCTCTCTTACCTGGGAATTCATGGGCTGCATCTTGCAAAACAATAATCTTTATTCTATGGAGAGCTTTTCTACGTTAATTAAAAAAAAAAAATTACATTTGGCTTTATGTCAGTGACCTCCACAGAGCCAGATCTTGAGGAGAGAAGAGCTCTGCACTTCCTGAAAAGCAGACAGTCTGCAGCTCTGCAGGGGAGGCAGAATGCTTACCCAGGGGGAGTTTGCTGGCAGCATCTGGTCCCTTAGTCTTCTTCTTCTTTTTCCCCACTCTGGTAGGAACTGGAGGTTCATATTTCTTCTTCTTATCCTTATTCATATAAAGAATTCCATAAGAAGACAAATCAGGATAATAACAAAGAAACAATACACACAGGTGTTAAGTGCACAGACTAAAAGAGAGCTCAAGGTGAAGAACTTCATAACAAAACTTTCTCCTCAGGATCTGTAGCGAGAAGCCCAAAAGAAATATGACTCTTATTTTTCAGGGAAGTTCAAAAATTTCTTCTCCTGCTTATTTTACATCCCACTTTCTAATTTAGACTTCTGCCAGTTTTCAGTGAGTATAGAACATGGAAGGCTCAAGCCTGAAGTAAATCACAAACAAAACTGATAGATGAGACAATGAGGAAAATATTGAATCTCCACCTTTCTGCTGCACTTCAACCAATAAATAATACACATTCAGTTTCCCAGCCTAGACACTGCTTGCCGTGTACACTCTACTTCCAGCTCCAAAGAAGACCAGAGAGGCCTCTGATGTCCCACAATGTGAAGTACAGACCTATTGCAGATCATTGTATGATGTCACTTTCAAGCCAACAACAGTTCCTTAAGTGACAGCTTGAAGGCGACTAGTCTTTCGTAACCCTGACACATTTATACTTCTTTTTTTTAAAAAAAACATGCCACTGTCACGAAATTTAAGGTTTTCTTAAGCTCCCTTTTCTATTTATGAACAGCAACTGTTTTCTCTAATGTGCACCCAGAAAAGACATTCATCAGAACCAGCAGGAGTGTAATTTTATGCAGTTCCAAATACAAGAATAACAAAAAAAGTAAATTAAAAAAGCTTATTGCAGCCAGGCTCCGAAGCAGCACACCTGTAGTTCATTCTGTAAGTATTTATTTGGGTTCCAGTTACCTTGTCATCCTTCTTGCTACCACCAGGCCCATGTCCACCACTCTGACTTTGACCCTAGACAAAAGGTGGAAAACAAACGAAAAACCCTAAATATATGTACAGTTCTATAAATCGAGAAACCTACGGGCAATTCCACGTACAGAAATCCCATAACTGGATTTCCCCTGTCTAAACAAAGCGATAACATATTCCAACTTATTGTCCAAAAATAAAAATAAGTGTCCCTCCCGGCCCGGCCCCACCGCCCGCGCTCCCCCCCCCCGCCGGGCCGCGGCCTGGAGGCGCCGCCGGTGACTCGGCAAAACGCGGGGCGCTGGCGGCGGAGCCTGCAGGGGCTCCCGCCGGGCGCCGCAGGCAGAGCCGCGCCGTGCCCCCTCCCCGAGGCCGCGCTCGGAGCCGTCCCGGGCCGGGGCCGCCGGGGCCGCTCTGGCTCTCACCATGGCCGCGGCCGCCCGGAAACGCCGGCCCCGAACGCCACCGGCACGGCGGCCGCGGCGCTACGGGCGGCGGCGAGGGACAAACCAGCGGGCGGGGCCGAGCGCGGGGCCCCGGCAGCCGCGCGCGTCTGGTGCCGGCAGCGGCCGGCGGGGGGCGCCGTGTGCCTGCGGCTCGTGCGGGAGGGGCGGCGGGACCGCGCGGGGCGGGGCCGGGGCGGCAGGGGGTGCGTGTGGGTGAGGGTGTGGGGGTGTGTGTGTGTGGGGGTGTCTGTGTGTATGTGTGGGGGTGTGTGAGGGGTTGTGTGTGTGTGAGTGTGTGTGTCTGTGTGTGTGCGTGAGGGTGTGTGTCTGTGTGTGTGTGAGGGTGTGTGTGTGTGTGGGTGTATGTGTGTGTGTGAGGATGTGTGTGTGTGGGTGTATGTGTGTATGTGTGTGTGTGTCTGTGTGTGTGTGAGTGTTTGTCTGGGTGGGTGGGTGGGTGGGCTGTGGGTGTGAGAGGGCCCCACATCCCCGCGATGTCGGTGTGTGTGGGTGTGTGTGGGTGTGTGTGGGTGTGTGAGGGTGGGTGTGGGTGTGGGGGTGTGAGAGGTGCAGAACTGAAGCAGAGGAAGAAGAGTGGCAAATCTTCATGCCCTATATCTAAAGTTACCGTTTTGTTTTTTTTTTCCCTGACTTGATCCTTCCTTCCACCTCTTGTATCAGCGAGTCAATATAAAAATAGATTATTTTTCTGTGTGCTTTAAGAATTGTTTTTCTTGTGGGCAGCACTTTCAGATCATGGGTAAAGTTTTCAGGAAATCCCTTCCTCCAGAAAACATAACTTCTATACTTCCAATGAGTTCTACTGGTCTGTGGTACTCCTGGGGAAATGCAGCAGAAACTTTCAGTGTCTGCTTTTGACATTCCCGAAGGTAAAGCTTAGACTGAACTCAAGCCAGTTTTGGGCCAAGCCTGGTTTACACCATTTCTTTGCACCAGAGGTCCCATCCTTGTGCAGGGCCACAGCAGCTGCTCTGTGCCTGCCTGCCAGAACCAAAGCTCCTGCCTCCTCCTGGGGGATCTTCAGATACGTCTCTGCTTTGGGCTGAAACAGCATCACTGGCAACAGAAAGTTACAGTCAAGATGAGGGCATAGTCTATAATAGTTACAGCCTGCTCTCACCCAGTTAACCAGCATATAGATTATATTTACATCCATCACTGTTTTCAGTGTAAAGATCAGAGCATTTGTGAAAAGAAGCTTCAATTTACAGCCGTCAGTAGGATGTGGGATTGTTTAGCTTTGCTTTGATGTTGGTTTTTTTCTTTCACACTTTCTCTAGAATTCCTGTCTGAGTAGGGAACTTTATTAATTCTTAATAAGGTGTGAGGTTTTGATAATTTCCTTTGGTTTGGTTCTATTTTTTCACAAGGGTTACTGTTGTGCACTGTGGATTTAATTTGACTTTTCTATTGTTTTTATTGTTTTATGAATTAGCTGCCTTTTTGTTATGGTATCAGCTGTTCTGTAACTTTTAAGGACATTGAAATGAAATTAAATATAACAGGCGTTCTTTGCTTTAATAACATTAACTTTTTGGAGTTTACAGTCTTACGGGATTGCAGCTGTATTTCTTTTAACCTTACAGTGTAAAGATGCTAGAACATTCTTTCCATCATGCAATTTTTCCTCCCTTTAACCTCCCTTTAGACTCAGACATACCCATATTTATTTCAGATTATACCTGTAATTGGTAGTTCTGGTTATGATTGAGAATTCTTGTCACTTTTTTTCTTAAAAAAGCCTGATTTTAGTGCTGTGTAGCTTTGCAGCCATTTTAACTGTGAGGATTGTGGCATAAACTGACCTAAATGGTAATGGTGTAGGATGAATGTAAAAGCTGAACTTTCCATTTATGAGCTGACAAGACAAATCTGTGACAGCGTATCTGGTTTTGTAGTTTTTATAAATATTAGGAAATGATGAAATTATAAATATGGCAGCAATAGTAAAGGATGTTGTCAAGATTGTCTGCCAGCTCGTTCACTCAAAGACATACTATGGCACAGCTGTGACAGAAAACATGAACCCCAGCAGGGAAATACTGTGTTTGGGGTGATCCGGTTAATGGCTTTCAGTTCCTGGGGTGAATAGTGCTGGCAAACTGGAAATGAGGTAGAAATGTGATTCCGTAACCTGGCTGCTTGCCTTAACTTTGCACATCCAGAATTTTGGTTTGGTTTCAGAGTACGGATAATGTCAAATTAGGAACTTTAAACAATAAATATGTTTAATGATCCAAGTGCCTCTGATTTCTAGGGTTATGCTTACTAGAAAAAAACCCAAAAGAGTGAGCAGGGGTAACAGGAAGGAACACACAGTCCTTGTTTGTTAAAGATGAACATAGCCTCAGGGGCATCCAAAAGCTCCTCATATCAAAAAATACCAAGACTTGTTCAGAGAGGGTGTGGTTTTTTGCACTTTGTTTGTAGTTAGTGTTTTCTACCCCTCCTCTTTATTCTGCAGTAAGCTTACTGCTGATCTTTTAGGCATATTGTAAAGCCCCCAGCTCTGTTCCCAGGCCTCTGCAGAGGAAGAGGGCAGCTGAGGGCTGGGGGAATATGGGGTTTGGGATTAGTATATAGCAAAGAGGTTTGTTTTCCCTTTGCACATACAGGAAATTACTAGGATTGCTTATGTTGTTGATGTTGATTTGTCTTTCTTAGTATATGTCTAGCTGCCTAGAGCTTTTTGTGTTTGCATAAAATGAAATAAACCTACAGATTGGAAAAATATTAATCTTGCTATTGCAGCTACATGTAGTAGGTTGCATTTTCAAAAGCTGCAATTTGGACTCCCTTTTGTCATAAATGGGCTTTGAACTTACATCACCTTCAATAAATGAATAAAAATGCGGGGGTTTAAGGACCATTTGGATTTTTTTTTTTTAAGTGCGAATATATCAAAGTACCAAATTAACCATTAAGCTTCTCTGCTGCTTACAAGTTATTCAAAGTACCAAATTAACCATTAAGCTTCTCTGCTGCTTACAAGTTATTCAAACAGTTTAGAAGTGGAAGGTATTCCTACCACCTACCAATTGGCAAGTAACAATGTGAAGGATAATTATTAGCAGAATACTAATTCTTGTAGGCTCCTCACAGAAACAACTTAGCAAAGATTCTCCCCCAAACTCAGACTAGGGCTTCTCACCTTCTGGAAGAGTCTTTTACTTTACATTGTCCATCCATGGAACTAGAGACATGACTTTTTCAAATTAAGGTACTCATATAAGTGCCTGATATCAGGCAACATGATTGCTTTCTCCTTCTCCCATCACCAAGATTCAAATATGATTTTAAAAATAGGAATGTCACCTTCACCTCCGCTGTTTTTCCTGAAGTCTGTACTGTACATCTGAGCCAGTTCATTTTCAAAAAGGAGTGGAAGCCAATAAGCTTCAGCCCTAACTACATCAATGCCTCTTAGCTAAAACCCCTTTGATGTGAATTATTGGGTATTCACAAAGACGGCGTTCCCTTAGGAAAGATTCACCTGCTGTTTCACGACCTGCATCATCACTCATAAGTTCTCTGCTCTTCCTTGACATCGTGCTGTTTCTCAGCTGTGAAGGGCTGTGGTCCTTATGCCTTCCTGGTGTTCTGTGCCTTGCTCCCAGTGTGGATGGGAGCAGCTTCAGCCTCCTCTGGCCTGCAGTGACTCTGCTGCGTCCCCAGGCACAAAGAGCTCTCGCCCTGCCTTTGTTTCCTTGCACGTGCTGGCCAGGCTGCTACCCAAGGGAGGAGAGGAAACGGGAAATGAAGGCAGCTTGCTAATCCCTCGTTTCACTGGAGAGCCCAAAGGGATGCCCAGTTTTAGTGCAGCTTCATGGTTGTGGACTAGCACCAAGAGGCAGAGCAGAGGGTAAGGGCTGCAGCCATGAGCTTATCCCCCTAAACCAGCAATGCATGTTCTCACCAGTGGTACCAAAGATTGCAGTGAGATTCTTCAGCTACTCAGATTGAAGTAATTGCCAAAGTGGACAGATTCGACTGTGCATTGGAACGGAGATGCTACAATAGAGGAGGAGTCCTTACACTCTTACATCCTAAACAATTTGAAAACTACATTTTTTCCATGGCTAGAAATAATCTGGATGAACTTCATGTTCTTGGATATGCTGTCCTCCATTTACACAATCTGAATTGGCATTTATTATATTCCTAAACATATTTATGCATAGTTTACTGTTGTGAGATTTTATTTCTTGGCAGCAACCACATTAGAGCAACATTTAGGTATACTAAAAATTAATTGTCTTGACAGCATTAGCTACAGATTTGCTTTGAAGCTTTGATTACTACAGTATTGTTTAGAACAAGGTCAGATATGAAAGGTTTTTGAGACCATTCTTTAAAAGTAGCTGATGCACTTAATTTTAACAATAACTAGTTTAAGAGGTTTATTATCTAAGCTTGGAATATACTGTAAACTTTTCTTTGAAAACAGAATTAAGTTTTTTTCATCCACATGGAAAGGCAGTATCTTACTGGACACATGAATCTTAACTCTCCACTCAGAGGGAGGGCTATGAAGGGTAACTTAGGAGACTGTTAAGTGTCACAAACCACCTAAAGAGATGGTAGAAAACCAGTAGGTTTTATACAGGGGCTGCACATGTTTCTTGGGTTTTCTTGGCCATATACTTTGAACCACACTGTGCCATCAGGTTAGCACGCACTGGTCTCTGGAAGGCTGCAGGGCTGGGGAGATGGAAACAGGAAGGATTATTCCCTAAACATGGAGCTTCTGCACAGGGTGGACAAGGTTGGTGTTGCCAGCCAGAGTAACTTCCATGCTGTTCCTTGTTATCTGCTGGTTCTTCTCCAAGAGCTGCAGGTACAAGCATTTTTTGTCATTTAAATATATTTATTTTTCACTTTTAAAGTAAATAAGTTGGGGTCATGGTTTAGTGGTGAAGGTGGCAGTGCTGAGTTATCAGCTGGATTCAATGACATCAAAGGTCTTTTCCAATCCTAATGAGTCTATGATTCTAAATTAGCAAAAAATTTATAAACAGTAAGGCATTAATGAAACTGTTTTTAGTTTAAAAAGCAAGTAGAATGAGTTAACAATGTTGAAGTTTTTTCTCAAGCTTTCTTTGAATAAAGAAATTAATTGTAACCAACCCTTGCCATAGTCTTAAATTTGGAAAAAAAACCCAACCCCCAAACATTTTGCAAAGAAAAATGTCAAAATGTCCAACCAGATATCCCTAATTAGCTTTGGAAGGAAGTGACATGTTTGTCCATTTTCCAGATTAACAACTACCTTAAATAAAGTTGAGCAAGTCTGGTTTTGGTTCTGTAGCCAAAAGGACCAAATTTAATATATCAAAGATTTATCTGAAGGGCAAATGATGCCAAGTTGAATGAAATAGAAAAAACAATTTCAATCTGCAAAGGGCACAGTAATTCGGACATACTGTTACAGTTGAAGGAGGGTATTGCATTAAAATGTACATATTTGAGAGAGGGAGATCAGGAAATAAGGAAAAATGATCAACTGCTGAAGAGCAAGAATCATAAGGAAATAGAAATATGTTCATTTCTTAGCTTAATAATTACTAAGGAGACAGCAAATGTTCACTCTCAGAGCTGTATTAATCACACTGTGATTAACTACAGCATAAACAGGATGGTGTACCTTTTACTTCACCTTTCTGCTCTAGGGGTTGAAGTGTGCTGGCATGTTGTAAAGCATCTGTCCCATCCTGTTTACCTGCTGGCTGTGGCAGGGGTTGATTAGTGCCACAAGTGATGTGTTTAATTTTTCTGCAGTATCTATTCATTTGGATAGCTCACCTGACTTTCCAGTTACTGACCCATCTGCATATCAACTCCTGCTGATATTTGTTGGTGTTGTGGTCTGATTACCACTGAAAAGCAGACTTCTTGGAGCAGGAATTTTTTGGATCTAGACAAGCAAAATTCAAAGTATCTGAAGTGCACGGATGCTTTCAAAAATTTTTGGCAATAAAATTATTGGGAGTCTTTCCGTGCTGTAGCAAAGTCTGACACCTTGAAGAGTGTTTCACATGTGTTTTCAGAATACTGCAGACCAAGTCATTTTGTTAAAAATTATGTTTATAATATCCTATGCCTCTACGTGATCTCATTTGGAAGTCTCAGAGCAACACACAATTCCCCCAAGTTAGGTCTCTCAGTCTCGCAGGCAAGCTGGTAGAAGAAGGAGACTGTCTCAGTCTTACCATCCAAAAGCTGAAGTGAAACTACTTCTCCCTTAGCGTGAGAAGTATCAGAGACACTTCTTTCACCTGGTGGCAAATATATTCCCATAAGTGACAGCAAAGTTTGGCCCAAAGGATCCCAAGGGGTGAGAGAACAAGAGCAAAGTGGAATCCTAAACCCAATGGAAAGTGAGTGTAAGAAGAAAATGCCTTTCTCCCTGTGCAGACATTAGCAGAAACCAGGTAGTGTGGCTTATTAGTTCTCATATTTTGGTAAGAGAAGATCCTGTGGTACTTCAGCAGTGAGCACAGAATGATGTTGCTATGGTGACTTCTTGTTGCATGGCAGGAAAATGTAATGCGAAATCGATTTTTTCTAACATATTAGCTGGTCTAAATTCTGTAGAGTTTTTGGTAGCTTTGTGGAAGCTAGAACAAAAGACTGTGTGAGATAAGAAACTTACTACACTTGGGGCAATGAGAAAAAGATAAGGGATTGAGTATGGAGTTATCATCTAAATGGAATACAGAGTTCTTCACCTGGCTAATTAATGGTTGCTGATGTTGAAAAGATGCCATCACCCAGTGCTCCTCAGAGTCAATCCACTGATATATTAACAGCTGAGGATGGTTTTAATGAACTGAATACTTCATCAGTAATTACATCAACATTCACATAAATTAATTGGATTCACTTTGCAGGACTCACTCAAATGATGAAGACATACTGAAATAACTTTTATGGAAAAACTCCTATCATTTCAGAGAAATCAGTATTTTGAAAGACATAAATGTTTTCTAAATATTATACTGACTACTACTTAGGCTGTGAGTCTGAAATTCCTAGACAGTAATAAATGTTTGCCAAATATGTGTGCTTCATTGTTTTATTAACTGCTAATGATTTGTATGTGTTCCATCATGAAAGGGCAGAGTTGTTATAATTACTCATCTAATGCTGGAAGTGCTCCTGCTTTGCAAAACCAGGAAAGTCATTATGCCTGCTCCAGGTCCTCTCCTCACAGTGCAGTGCAGAGGGAGGCCAGAGGGCAGAGCACGTCCGCACAAATACACCACCAAAGCCCTCATTAAAGACAGGAGTTTGGAGGAGAGTCTTAAAGCCAAAAAGCTTTAGGAACAGTCCCAAAGCCCACTGAAGCAGACGGCAAGAACAGCTGAATCTAACAATGAAAAGCATAAGTGGACTGAAAGCACTGGAGTATTAAAGGGAGTAGAAATTGGAAAGAAGGGAGAGAGCTATGATCAGTGTAGGGGAATGGGAACTGTCTGAGACACCAGAAAAACAAGGTCCCTGGTAACCTAGGAGCCACTAGCTTCACCACCTTGCCACTGGAATTGAAGATATGTTGGCTTTAATCGCTCCTCCCTGAAGTTCTGCATTATTCTGTTGTCTATAATGTAATGGCTCCTCTGTCATTTCCTGCAGCACTGTAATCTAATACTGCACAAGTGTCTCACCATGTTCACATTCTCTGTTGAGTAACTGTGGCTTTGGTTTCATGGCGCGTAGTCTGTTCAATCAGCCTGTAATTGCAGCACTATCTGCAGGTATGGTTGATATATCTATGTAATTAAAGTTTTATTATTATTATTATTTATATAATATAAAGTTTTATATTATTATTATTATTTAAGTTTTATTGTTAATAATGCAAACTGAATCTGTTGAGTTAGTCAAGTCAGTCACCCTCAAGAAGCAGTTTCTACAGATGATTTTTTTAGCTACTGAGGACTGGGTTTTTTAGTTCTCTTTTGCTCTTTCACAGAAAATACACTCTTATTGAAAGATAACTTTGAAAATAAGAACCACAGTCGTGGAAGTGACAGCATGTACTTTAGAGCCTATGCAGAAATCTTGTCTATCCAAAACATCTGGAGAAGGCCCTTTTCTGCATTCAGTCCAATGAATGTGGTACTAGCATGTGGAGTGAGAAATGAGAAATGCATGAATTCCTGTTTGCTTTGGGTATTGCTTCATATGGGCTTTTCTAACACTGCCAGGGGGATGAATTCAGGACTATTCGGAGATGCCAGTCTTGTCTGGAAAAGCACAGAAGCTGAGCAGCTGCTGTGGCTCTGAAGCTGTATTTTATCTTCTACAAACATGTCTGTTAAAAAAACTTTGTCCCTCCCTGATACAGATTTCTTTCCCCCCCAGTCTCACATAAAGTCAGCCCTGGCAAAGATTTTCAGATATAGGTTTATAGTTGATGAAATTGTCTGTATTCCCTGCTGTAAACACAGCTCTCTATATAATTTTCCTTCATATTACTCAAATGTTACATCAGGATAATATACTTCATATTCTGTTCAAGGCCAGGTTGGATGAGGCCCTGAGCAACCTGATCTAGTGAATGGCATCCCTGCCCACAGCAGAGGGGTTGAAACTAGATGATCTTTAAGATCACTTCTAACCCAAAACATTCTATGATTCAATGGTTATAGTGTGAAGTGTTCAGACTGTCTGCTTCCTAGTAGTATGTGGCACATTATTTCCTTCTGCTGAAACCTGCTTTCTTGGGAATATTTTTTGTTAAAAGGAATTGTTCATTTTGTGGTCTTTTTATCTCAGGATGCTCTTTTTGTAAATTAACAATTGGTTATACAGTATGAATAACACTTGAAAATGGGTCTCTTGAGCGCATTTAATGGAGACTGAATACAGCACTGTTGCAATAAAATAAATTCAGTTCTGCATCCAACAGCTGGGGGCACTGCATTTTACATTATACAGTCACAGAGTTCTCCCCTCTTTTTTGCATTTAGGTGGCTGTTGGAAATCATTTGTTGGTTCTGCATTGTTATTCTGGCCAACTGTATTGCCTGTGGCTCTGTAAACTTCCTGAAAACAACTCTGAGTTCAGCTATTTACATAACGACTGTGGAGTTTTCTTAGGAAGTGCCCTCTGAACATGCAAATGTCTCCTCATGTTGCTGGTTCATGTGGTCCCTCAGCTCTGACTCCAAACATCACTTTAAGTTCTTATGTGATGGCAAAAGTGCACCAAGAAAGACTGTCAAAGACGGAGCATTCAAGGAGTAGTGTTATTTTGTTTACACAAAGCTGGTGAGCACCCTCAAGGCACTCTGCCTCCATCTTCCTGCCTCACCACTGGCCAGCTGGGTGGAGACGGCCCTGGCCTTGCAGCAGCTCTGCACACTCTTGATGGCAGCTGTGGGGCAGCGTTACAGAAAAGGTTACAGAAAGCAATCAAGGGGAACCTACCAGATTTTCTATTGGTTCCTAGCAGCACTGTCAACCCTTTTATACTTCATTCTTCTGTCTTCTGCTTAACTGTTGAAGTTTCAGAGTATTCACAAGGACTTCAGGGTATTTTACCAATCAATCCAGGCTTTTGGCTATTCAGACTAGTGCATAGTTACTCCTTGGTAAATTGGAGGCACTTCCAAGTTGGTGCTATTGCAATTCAATGGGAACACTCACTGTTTCACTGGAAGGTAGCCGAGAGCCTTCTCCCATTATTTTGACTTCAATTGTTAGTCCAACCCCCTCTGCTCTGAATGTGGGACTTTGTAAGGACATGAAATAGTTTCCTTCTCTACAATATGAGTGACAAATAACATTATTTTTTTCTCTTTTTACATCTTCTTGATAATGAGACACTATTTGCCTTTTTTGCTTAACATAAGCACTCTTCCTCTGGAGAAACAACAGAGTGAGTAAGTGAGTATCCCAACAAAGCTGAAATCCCCGTGCCAGGGCTTGGGCAGATGCAAACCATATTATTGTATTGGTTTGGCACGACCTGGTTTTGGGTAGCAGGGGGGCCACAAAGGTGGTTCCTGTGAGAAGCTGCTGGAAGTTTCCACCATGTCCAGCAGAGCCAATCTCTGATGGACATGCTGATGGAAGATGGACATGCTGCTGGCCAAGGCTGGGCCAATGAGAGAGGTTGGAAACACCTCTGTGATGACATATTTAAGAAGTTTTCTTCTTAAAAACAAAGTCACGAGATTTTGGATTCTAGTCACAGAAGAGGAGGAGGTGAGGGAAAACAACATGGTGACACCAAGGTCAGTGGAGAAGGAGGGGCAGGAGGTGCTCCAGGTGCCAGAGCCGAGGTTCCTCTGCAGGCAGTGGTGAGGACCATGGTGAAGCAGCTGTGCCCCTGCAGCCCATGGGGATCCACGGGGGACGCAGAGATCCACCCGCAGCCCCTGGGGATCCACGGGGGATGCAGAGATCCACCCGCAGCCCGTGGGGATCCACGGGGGATGCAGAGATCCACCCACAGCCCGTGGGGATTCACGGGGGCTGCAGAGATCCACCCGCAGCCTGGGGGAGGTGCCCGTGCCGGAGCGGGCGGATGCCTGGAGGAGGCTGTGATCCAGTGGGAGACCCGGTGGAGAGAGGGGGCCCTGCTTCCAGGCTGGAGCAGCCTGTCCTTGGAGGGATGCACCCCGTGGAAAGAGAGAGCCCTGGCACAGCAGTTTTGGGAGGGCTGTGTGCCCGTGGGAGGGGCTCACGCTGCAGCAGGGGCGCTGGGGCTGCTGCTCCTGAGAGCGGACCCACGCTGGAGAAGCTCACACAGAACTGCCTCCCGTGGGAGGGACCCCACGGCCTCACAGGGGAAGGACTCCTCTCCCGGAGCAGCGGAAGGAAATCTCGGTGATGAACTGACCAAACCCTGCCCTGTCTCCCTGTGCTGTCGGTGGGAAGGAGGGAGGGGCCGGGGGAAAGGTGTTCTGAGGGCTTATTTTACTTCTCATTATCCTCCTCTGATTCTGATAGTAATAAATTCACTTCAGCCTAAGTTGAGCCTGTTTCGCCCTTGAAGTGTTTCTCCCGGTCCTTATCTCACTCATGAAGCGTTTGTTAACTTTTTTTCCCTTTTCCCTCCTTTGCCCAGCTGTGGCAGGGGTGGGCGAGCGAGCGGCTCTCGTGGGTGCCTGGTGTTGGGCCAGCGTCAAACCATGACAATTATCTACAAAGTGATTTCACAAGAAAAGTAGGCACTCTTCTGAAACCTAGACAGCAATGGTGTGTTCCCAGAAAGCTGATAAGTCTCAGGAATAAGCTGTGATCAGGGAAAGTGGAAACTGCTTTTTTTTTTTTTTTTTTTTTTTTTGGTCGTCATTGATTCTTTAAAGATGCCACACTCCTTCTATAGCAGACAGTATACGGCATGTCTTAAACACAGCCCAACACTGTGAATCGTGTTTTGGAGGTTCTGACGTTTTCTAGGCATTTCCCACAGCCAAGGGGAGGTCATGATTTCCAAGAGGTGACAAGAACGAACTCACAGTCACGTGATTCCAGAGGATTTTGGTGGATTTCTGATGCCCAATTTGACATTTAGCCATTTGAGAATCTAAACTTATGGCCTTTACAGTAACTACAAACTGCCCTGTACTAGTAAGAACCACACCCAGGCAGATGAGAAGCAGGCATAGTACTGTAAGTAATCATAATATTTAGATAAAAGTCTTAATATTAAATATCTGTTCTTCAGCCAGGAAAATCTGTAGCTTGTATAGTCATGGTATTTTCACTTACGCTAAATTCCAGCTATGAATATGCTGTCTTTAAGATACATGGAAATTAAAATGCTGTCTATAAGATATAAGGAAATTAAAAAAGAATGTAACTCATTACATTGTAAGAAGACTTACTGACTAACTTCAGTCTGTGTGTCCCCAAGACATTTGGAGCAGGTGATCTGTCTTTCACCTCATCACTGGTTTATTGGCCATATTCCAACAGGATAAATGGAATCGAAACAAATGGTACACAAACAATGCATTTGTACAGTGAAGGGGAACAATGTCAATCATGGTTTGTGTGGATTTCAGTGAAAGTTTTCAAATTGTTCAATATCCTTAGCAAGGCAAACTAGAAGATGGAATCTCTAGAGCGGGTGGATTTGCTAGCCCAACCAGATGCATTATTCAGAGTTCCTACTGCCCGTTAAAAAGTGATTGGCTGTGTAATTACGGATATGATTATGAATATTAGATCAACAGGCTGACAATGATTGTGGCAGCCAAGTTTTAGTCTCTGGCAGAAATGAGATTAACAATTGAGAGGTTCTTTCATGGAGACTAACCAGATTTCCTGTGCAACATAAGCATTTTTTATTAAGATTGTCCAATTAAAAGGCCACAAGACATCCTGAAACAGCAGTTTGTTTCACTGTCTTCCTCTGATTAGGTCAATGTCTGATGTTCCCATCAGTTTGTTCTATAGGCCACTGGCTGTGTGTGGAATGGGTGCCTGGTTTGATGAGCAACCCAAACACGGCAGGGAAGGCAGCAGAGCTGGATCACCACTAGGTGAGGCGTCTCATCTGAATCTGAAGCAGTGGGGGCTCTGGACAAGCAGTGGGACGCTGGTGCACAGGCTGTTCAGGGCAGAAGCCAGGTTTGAATTGCAGAGTCGGAAGTCACCAATTTCCACACCAAGCAGGCAAAGGTTTTGTTTGAAGGCAATGCAGCTCCAGGGAGGTAGCTGACACCATTCGCTTGAGTCTGCATGTTCACAGCACTGGGTACCTCCTGTTCCTGCCTGTTTGCAGAGTCCACTCTACCCCTCAAGGAGGCTAAATCCATTGTTAGAAGCTTTTCTCAGACTTTTCTGCTGCCTTGTCCTGGGAGTTTTTCAGTGGGAGCTGCAGACAATCCAACCCCATGCTAACAACTGCTCTCTGCAGGGCTTGTGTATAGCATTCACAGCATTTCCAATCCAAATCCCAAAGCCATACTGTAAACACTGAAACAAGAATTGCAATATTTCCCATGATTTTTAGAAACACATTTTAATGGTTCCTCTGCCCACAGCTTTATGACCCTACAGAGTGCACCAGGACCTTGTGTTCCAGCTTTGCTTTGTGACCTCGACAGAGTACTTTTTTTATAAAAGAAAGCTGAGATTCTCCTGGATGACAGTGACACAGGGGCTGGAAGTTCCAAGGAAAGTGTTCAATATGCTCAATGCATCAATAAGATCATGGTGTTGACAAATCCCATGATTATGAATGATCGCTCCAGGAACACAGACCTTGCAAGGCAGTGATGGAACAGTAGGAGTTTGTTGGCTAGACAATGGGCAACAACAAATGAAGCAATGAAAACAGAGGCAGGGGAGCAGAGCTTTGTATGGTTGTGCTGCCTGGCTGCTGGCTGAAGTGCAAAGGGATTTCAGCTGATTGCTGTCACCCATAGCCAGAGAAGGTATTTCTGTAAGGGGAAAGTAAAAGCCTGGAGGAGATGTGTAACAGTGAACAGAAGAAAATGGGAACGTCATTTAATTTTCATCACTAACTTGTGGTAGGAGCACTGGAAAGTCGCTGTTTACATACAACCCAAATAAAAAGGAGCGCTGTGCCCAGCAGAGGTCTGACATGTATCCAATTAACACAAAACCAGCAGGGATGTGATGTCTCCGTGCCCTCAAACTCCTTGGAGGAGGCAAAAATTGCTGCGGGAACCCATAACCATTTACTTGCTTTAATGTCCTGAGTTTGTAAACAATTTGATTCCTTCCATGGTAAAAGAGATGCAGTTTTGGTTCTGGGCTGAGATACCCTGACACCACTTCATGTCCTGTAGAGCCATCTTAGCCAGGCTTCCCAGTGACTGAGGGCTACTGGACAGCTCCTGTATTCACTGCTGGCAGCTGAAAGACAGCCTCACACAGAAAGGACCAGGAGGCCTTCCTATTTCCTTCTTCTTTCTACTCTCCATGCATCATGGCTCAACATACTGACTGGCAGCCCTGTGACTGAAGATTTCTATACACGCAAAAGACAACCTGGATTTCATCCCTACTTGTGTGACCTAAGGATGTAATTCCAAACAGACAGAAGTTCAGTTTTCATGACCCCGTCTCTCTTGAGCCCTTCCCCGCAGCTCAGGTTGTGGCTAGGCATCCCAGCTGCAAAATATCATGAGGTAGGAGCATCCGTCCCAGATGACTTGGGAACAGACAACTCACTTCCCGAAACGGCTGCAGAGGAGCAAGCAGGTGCTGAAAGCATCCAGACTCAGCAGCCACCTGGAAACTTGTAGTGATGAGCCCAGAGGGAAAATCACAGACAGTCACCCTGGTGCTCCCAGCTCTCCAGAAGAGACAAGTAATAAGGAGGAATGGAAACATATCCGGTAGCACCTACAGTGTGTCAGGAAGCTCCCTGCACATGCTACTCTGTGATAGACATATATACAGTTGGGCCACTTGGCATACTGATTTAATTTCAAATGGGTGCACTGTTGAGAAAAGGAAGAGATGAGAATTTCCTCTCATGTGGCTTGTAGCCACTGATTATTGTAGCAACTCATTGTGAGAATATGAAAAACACAATACCTCTTGAGAGCATGTGGGCTGTTTGGTGCCTTTTTGGCCACCTTCATGTTATCTCTGGTGTAGCAGAGAAGTTCTCAAGTCCTTTGTCTAATTGAAAATTAACCTCCACCTCTCCAAGCATGAATGCAACACTAAGGACCAGAACTGAGTTTGGTCATGAAGCTAATTCAACTCTGTGAAAGTAAGTTTGCATCAGGGCTGACTGTAAGAGTCTGCCTGCAGTATAGTCAGTGGCCAGAGCTAAGAGCTCTGCTGGAAGTCCAGAAGCAGCAGTAATACAAATACCGGAAGTTTTCTCACTAAAAATCGGAGTTCTATTAGAGGCCTGTAAATTATTTCAGTTAGGCTTAAGTGCATGGGACCAGAAGCACATGCTGCTTGAGGATTATGTCATTGAGCAGCTATTGTTACAATTAGCCTTAATAGAAAAATCCTCCTAAAAGAACATTTCAGTTCATTCTCTGAACTCTGCCTTTAGCTCAGTTATTAATTTCCTATCTAATTACCAAGTCATATTTCCTCTTTGCTACAAATCTCTTGCTATTTTATGCCTTATAAAGAGCTAGTCTAAATTTTTACACGTTTACTGCTGTTTATCTAACAAGTAAATTGCTTCAGGAATTCCCTTGGGGCAGTTCGTTAAGCAAAGCTCATTAATTTACTTGCCTGGATTGCCTACACACTTCTCTGCAGCTGGGAGTCCAGGTGCATGCAAACACTGGTGACCCCTTTTTTACAATGTAATCCTTTCCCTTGCTGGCACTGGCAAGTGAAACGTGCTCCCTTAACTCACCTGAGTCTGCTCAGAGCAGGGCCGTGCTCCTGTCTCCTGCCTTGGCAGCTCCAGCACTCATCTGTCCTGAGTCAGGCACTCAACTGCCTCTGTCCCCAAGAGTTTTAGTTCTAGAGTCAAGCAAAACTTTACCTCGTGCAGCAGAATGAAAGCGCTAACAAGCACATAATGTATTTCA
Source organism: Monarcha castaneiventris obscurior (assembly GCA_026261815.1). Taxonomy (NCBI): domain Eukaryota; kingdom Metazoa; phylum Chordata; class Aves; order Passeriformes; family Monarchidae; genus Monarcha; species Monarcha castaneiventris. The sequence continues at coordinate 17,033,103 of JAMPIT010000894.1, forward strand.
ACAACTTCAAAAAGCTGGAAGGGGCTCTTTGGGTCATGAAACATAATCCCTGTGACCCCAGACAGCCACACAATAGAATTCTCCAAAACATCCCCTCTGTGCTATAGCTCCGGCCTGGAAATATTTCCCCATTTCCTGTGATAAATATAACCTCTTTTGTACCCACTACCAAGACTGTAACATGCTACAGCAAAAAGGCACAGGAGATAGAGTCACCACAGTCCCTGCAGCACTGGGTCTTTAATGGATGAACACGCCAATCTGATCTAGAAACTGATGGCAGCTCATCTCCCCTTCAGTTTGGGTTTTCCTCTACAGATTCTTCCTTTTGTCACTTGGCAACAGGGAGTTTCAATGAGTTTTCTCTGCCTGTAAATTGGATGGTTTTGTTACTGTGCTGCCATCTTCGTACCTATGTTTCGAAGCTGTCAAACAGCTTTGTAATGAAGCACTTCTGATTGCAAATTCCAGATTGTTTACTTACACTTGATTTAGTTTATCACACAAAGTCAGAAACCACATTGGCAAATGAGAGAACAGGGCTATGTTGCTAATTAGCATCCTGCCAACTGATAATATTTTACCAAGCCTAAGCTCCCAGCATGTGATCACATGCTACACTCTGCTCTAAATTTGCTCAAAAGATCAAATGGAAACTACAGTGGCTCTTTTTCAAAAAAGGCAAATTAAAACTAAAGTGAATGTCAAAGATGCCCTGAAACCCATTGTTCCACTTAACAATACAGAATTCCTGTTGATTCATCTGGATTTCATGAAGCATGTCTAGGTCCCAGCACAGAGAGAATCTGAAGTCTGTCAAGAGAGACTGGTCTGTAGAAGGACCAAATGATGTCCGGAAGAGTATCGGTCCCCATGTTCCCTGGCACTGCAAGCAAACCTCTGGAGCACCTGTTGCCCAGGCAGTGGAGGCTGGTTTTTCAGCAGGGGCTGTGCTAGAAGGACGTGCTCTGTGTGTGGAGTGCAGAGACAATGCCACAAACAGGACTGTCTGTAGAAACACTCACCCAGAGGAAACTGGAAGACAACGATGAAGTACAACAAGGGCAGTGCCGACATTCCCAATCTTTCAATTGTCTTCCTGCTTTATACATTAGTCCTGCAGAGATCAGCCTGAGCTTCCCAGGGAATACACTTTTTGCCATAGTTGGGTTCAGGGCAGTCACCAGGCTCCCTGCAGCAGCTGGTTGTCTTCTCATGATGGAAAGAACAATTGTGGTAATACAATGGCTTTTATATTTTGTTGACCTCTAAATTTGCAGCAGCTGCTGCTACTGTCCTGGAGGTACTTGGAGCTAGAGATGCAAGCAGAAGGAATAACTCACTCCCCTAGCAGCAACCTCCAAGCTTTCAGTGTGGAGTGAGGCATGAAGGAAGGAGCCTGCCACAGGAGAGAAGCTCCCAGGATTTTGGAAGTATGAGATGTCAGTGCATCTGCCTGTCCATGGGAGGTGTGAGTGGTTTAGTTTTAAGTGCAGTGAATGACCTTACATCTTTTCCATACCTCATAACTCTGAGAAGTTAGCACAAGTAAATCCTCTCAGGTGTATGTGCCATTCACTGCACAGGATGCCAGCTGGGGAAAGCATTTGGATTTGAAACATCTAGCAAGGACTGAACTGCCTCACAAAACTGTGACAGCCATGCTGTGAACATCCTGCACTCCAGATCCCCAGCTGCTCTGCAACATCTGTTAATTCTCACAACATGCCATGGTGTTGATTTTGATTGTTTTGTTTTTACAGGAAAAACCAACTTGAAGAATAGGTGTCTGATCCTAAAAAGACAGTTCTTATGCGTATAATTTTGCCAAGTTTATAGATATCCTTCTTAAATGCTGAATGAAATTTTACATACTGGTGCAGAGCTGAGGAGGTGTGGACAATACCAAAACCGATATCATCAGGACACAAACCACTTCCCTAGAGTGCAGCAACATTGCCATTGGTACCTGATGGTGCCATCCATTGGTACAGAGTGGAGAATGGAGGCTTTTAAAGAGAGGATTTCCCTGCTCCAAGGCAAAAGCACTCACACAGATAACTAAAAAGAACATTCATGTCAATCTGATGCCATTATCTTTAATGGAGCTAAATGTGTGACTTCTGCAAAAACAAAATACTCCTACAGCAGAACGAGGAGAGAGAGACACATATTTTAGATTGTAGCATCCCCATGGGAAAGAGAATAAAGGCTATAGACGCTGTGAGCCTAATCACACAGCTCTGGTTATTTTGTGCACTGCAAAACATGGGATTGATATTTACATAAATTCCCTGGGAGAGCTCTCATAAAAGTTACACAAAATTCTAATGTTTATGGTGTGCAGATTATGGATATGTTGCTACCTCCCTTGATCAAGGTTCCATTCATACCCCAATTAACAATTGTGGCCTTGTTTTAGAACCACGTACTTGGGCAGATCAGTAGTGATGTTGGTACAGGGTAGGAAACACCCCAAACTAAATGCAAAATAGATATTTAGTCCCAGTCATCCTCCAGAGTTGGATATCTGGAATCAAACCACATGATTGGACAGTTTTTGGAGGAAATAATGTATGTGCCATTTGGCTTTGTAACATAGCCCCCTGCAATCACTCTTTCCTCAGTGCATGTTTTCCTCAGTGCATTGTACCATTCCTGCAAATTTTGGAACAATAGATAACAATGTAAATGCTAGTCAGTTTTTTACCCTCTCTTTTGCTATAATTATGGGTCTCTGTTCAGTTCCTTATTACTTAAGGAATCTTTGGTTTTACATGACTATTAAATTAATCCAATTACTTTCCAAATTAAAAACCACATCTTCAATTTCTCCATGTCTCTCCAGGTTGAGAAACTGCTCAATTAGTTTTACAGTACAGAATTCTCTGAAGGCCTGATGATAGATCAAGTTCTCATCACTGTGTTGCATCTATCACTTGAGGCTCAATCCCTTCAATAACTAACAGGAAAATGAAGAATTTAGAATTTAAATGTCATTTTGATCCCAGTTCAACAGAGCACTAGGGAGCTAGCTGGTTCCTCAACAGCAGGGGTTAAACAGCCTTGCAGGTTGGGCAGCTGGGGTGGAAAGCTAAATGTTCATGCCCCAGCAAATTCTGTGGTAAGATGCCTGCTCTGCACTGGATGAGCTGTGAAGGAGTACCTGTGATGTCCATGTCATGGGAGCAAACCTGGGAACGGACTACCAGATGTCCTGCCTAACCCTGCAACACTTCCTTTTGGATCAAAGAGGACAGATATAAAAGTGTTCTTCTGAGAGGATGAGGAAATTTTTTATTCGGTGGGGTTTTGTTGTGGGGTTTTTTTGGTGGTTTTTTTTGGTGTCTTTTTTTCTTTGCTGTTTGTTTCTTTTGGGGGGGGTTGTGTGTGTGTGTGGGTTGTTTGGTTTTTTTTTTGTTTTCTTTTGGGTTTTTTTGTGGGTTTGGGGTTTTAGTTCTGTCATTAATACAAAGTCCTATCTTTTTTTTCCCCCAGGGAACTCCTCACTCAACCTTGACAGGAGATGCTGTATCAGTATAGCATTATAGTGATCAACTTGTATTTGATGACTCCAGTTCTTCAGATAATGGGTAAATGTTCTATCATCAAGAAAGGAAACAGTACTTTTTTTCCTTTGCTTATTTATGAATGGTATGATTTATCATGGGTATAAAAGCAGAACACTAAATGGCATGAAGACCTATTTAAACATTTAATCTGCATAAAGACCTAGGTCAGTCAGTTAGTGATTTCATCCCTTGGGATCTCAGCTTGACCTTTCTTGTGAAATTCTGTCACCTCCAAGGATCACAATGTGCTTTGTCTGGGTGCTTTTCTTCCATGAGGTGCACTTGTGCTTTAAAGATCACAGAAGATTCAGAAAATACACAATTAGCATGCTCTATCCTGGGCCAGATCCTGCAAGGACACCATGTGCTCCCACAGCTTGCTGAGATTCTCATTTTGTAAAACTTTCAACAAAATCATGTGACAGCTGCAAATTTAGGGAAAAAAAAGTCTTATCATTTGGACTCTACTGTGAGCCTTTTGCAGGTCTTCATTTTGCTGGTCTTACTTAATTCCCCTGGTGAGATGAATCAAAGCATCCACATCATAAAGAGAGGAGCCTTGGCACAGTGCCACTGCCAATGCAGTCAGATGTATTTGAGATTAACTGGTTGGGAGCAAAGTGCTCTGACTTCTGTTTGGTTACAGTCAACAGGTCAGTGAGGTAGGGGTCATGCAGATCAAAACGGCCTTTTCTGAAGGGCTTTTGGTTTTGTCCTGGGACTTCCCAAACTGACAACATTAAAGTAACAGCTGCTATGAGAAGAGTTTGTGCATCCCATGCTTCAAGAACTAAGCACTTTGATGCCTGAGTGAAATGGACTCTGCTGTTGACTCAGGCAGTCTTTATTAGAGAGGTTCTTCCCGGAGAGGCTGCATTTCCTACTCTCTTCAGGGCTTTATTTATTAGTCTTAAGAATCTTAAAGTCTTCAAATTGTCAGGCTAAAACACAAGAACACACTAGAATGGAGTAGAAGTTAATATACTCTTTCAACAGTTATACTGATTTGGGAAGACAATTTGTAATTGCTTTCAGGCCCATAAATATAGATCAAAAGCCCTCAATGCACGACTGCAGTGCATAAATGCTGTTTACCACTGGTGCTTTCCTTTTGTACATCTCAATGCATCCTACAAAAGTGAGCTACTGCAAACTTTTATAGAGGTGGGGAAAGTGAATTACAGAGAACTTAAGTTACGCTTCCAAATCCCTGCTTGGAACCAGCATTATCCAAGCAAAGTCCAGGCTTCATAAATCCATATCCATAATGCATGAAGTACTAATCATACATAGAAAAGCAGTAGAGTTGTGCTCCAAGTCACAGATTTCCCAGCTCAGTTTGGAGCCCACTCTACCAATTTCCCAAGCCTTAGGTGCATTGGTGTGTTTGTGTGGGCAGGTGTGCTGGAAGGTGGAGGTTTGCACCTTCCCACTGCTCCCTTCTTCACCATGGCTCTTGCTCCCACAGGGTGTTCTGGCGAGGTCCTGCTGAGATTCCTGCTGCTCTAAGTGAAGATATTCTTTTCCCCAGTGCTTGGATTGTGGATAAGAGCCCTCCCTTCTTCTGGCAGCAAGCTGTTGTTCCAGTCTGAGTGAGCTTGTCAGGCTGTCTCCTGAGAGCTTGTGCCTCAGCTGACCATGGCTTGAGGGCCTCTAGAGCTGGATCTACTGTTTCATAATGCAGAATCAAGCATGAAGCAAATTACTAATCTGGTAACGATCCTCTCAAATAGCTGAAGTTCCTTCAAAATGTTTGAACTGACAGACCTACCAACCTTGTACTTTAATCTTCACAAGGTCATGAAGCTGATGTAAACTCCTTATTCTGTACCCTGGCTAATTTAATAAAAATGCAATTGTGTCTATGTGTTGGTCACTCCAGGGTTAAAGTTTTATTGTGTGGTCTATGGATCTGCTATTAACAATTACAGACCGATCATGACAGTGGGTCTGATCACAAGCATACTTCCTTTAGTCTCCTCCTGCTGCTCAGTAAAGGATATTCATCAGCTAACCTGTTAAACTAGAGGAGTTTATCTTCTGTGGTTATCTGAACTCAGTCACTAAAAATGTAATATACTGTTGCACCCTGAGGACAGAACTAAATAACTTGCAAAAGAGAAATATAAGAAGCCACATAGCCAAAACACATACACTGATTTATTCATTGTACAATGGTAAGATAAACACTGATCTGCATTTATACCTATAACATCACAAGCCTCACTAGAAGTCTATTCACACCTCATAGCAAGCTGTAGGTTCTTTAAAAACAGTCAGTGTATTTCAAGGGACGTGTAAAGGCCATTGTCAGTCAGTAAAGATATAATTATGATTATATTGTCTGGTGATCCACTGGCAGTTGAATTATGATATTCTTCTTGTTTTTCAAACAAACCATGGCAGCTTTAAATTTCTGAAGGGAAATATTAGCTGTGATCTTAAGGTATTGAAACACTGTGATATATCTGGATATTTAGTGTTACTATTTCTGTGCTTGTTTGAATTAGTTTACTGCACATGGCTCAGTCTTGCAGAGATGGGTGGAATTTTAGTTTCTGAATGTTGTTCTGCTGCTGGTGGGTCAAGAATCCCTCAGTTACAGGAAACCACCACAAAAAGCAACAACAATTGGAAAGCAAGTACAGTTGTTTTCCTTTCCTGCACAGGTAACCAACCAACCCATCACTCTCTGCAGCAGATGGAGTGTGTGATGGGGCCAGCCAGCCACCCACTGCTGCTGGCCATGCCCTTCTCTGCTTCCCCCTTTGGAACATGTGGAATATGGGGGTACAGATAGAATTAATGGGATAAAAATCTTTTGGCTACATTAGTAAGATGTCAATTCCAAGGATATTGGCTTGATTAGCGACATCTTGTTGGGCAACACTTATTTTTACAATAGAAGATTAACCGTCAGTCAATATAAAAGCTATACTCAGTCACAAATATGCCCAAATAGAGACCCTAAGAAGAGGATTCTAAATATTATAAAATGAGATCTGGTGACTGATTGCGTATTTGTTAGAAAAAGAAATTGTCCATTTCTGCTTTAAGAACATCCAGCATTATTGTTATTGCAGGAAACAATTGCCTAGACAGGCCCAGTGGTTTGGATCAATGCAACAGCCATTATATCCCTGGGGATGCTCTGTATTTATTCTATATTTAAACAGTGACTAGAGTCTCAACTCCCCATCACCCTGATCAAAGCTACCTGCATATAATGAGGTCTCTCAAAGTCTTCCTTCCCCCACCATACGTGCTGCCAGCAAGCCTCCTTCTCCCATTTCTCACAAGCCCAAGTACACTTGGCTCTCTTTGCATCAAGTAACAGGACACATCTGCTGCCAGACACTGTGGCCTCTGGAGGGAACCCACATGAGGAACTGGTGCTCTCACATCCTTCACCAGTGCTACACCGTCCAACATGTGCAACCAGCTCCTGCTGCCTCCCTCTCTGCACTTCACTCTACCAATTCACTTCTACCCCATGTCACAGGCCAGCTCCATTCCCATCTTACACAACACAGCAGTTCCTGTACTTTTTTTGACCATCAGACTAATTTTTGTTCTCATGTTATGTTTTAAGAGAGGTCTTCCTCAGCTAAGAGCCAAAAGGGACTGTGGCACTGGTTCATGATGCAGAGCCTTTGGCACACTGAGGCTACTCTGAGGAACTGGCACTGCTGGTAAGAGTGATAGATTTTTCCCTCCCTGCACTGTGCCTTTCGGTGCAGGTCACTCTGCTTGTGTCTCAACACAAAGAGCACAGCAGAAGAGGCCATAACGCTGCTGCTGCTGCCATCACCCTTTCACCTCTCGGAGCAGAAGAAAAGAGAGTAAGAGGCAAAGCACATACAGCTTTTGCTGTGCCCCACTGAGAAAGCTGTCACCCGTGTTTCGGTGTATTTGTCTGAGGACAAGATTTTCCCTTTTTCAAATTGCCATAGAACAAATTGCCTGTACTAAACAAGGGGTCATGGAGGCTTTTCTCAGAAGGGGAAGACTTGCTTTTTGCCAAGCACACATAGCTTTTACCTGCATCACCTAATTAGCTTCCTGCAGTCCAGTCTGCATTGCTTCAGAACCTGATAGATCCCATATCCGACAAAATCATTGCTGTTTCTATGTCATGCTTCAATTGCACCAGTTTGCAGGAAGTATTTGGATGTTAAATTTGATTTAAGCCATTATGTTTCATTTTTATTGAGACTCTTTGACTCACCATTTATTTAGCTGCTCCAGTTGCTTGTATGGCAGGTTGCCCATTGCCAAGGCATCTGAGAACCTCATCACCACTTTAAAAATCAGCAGACTGATGAGCCCCAAATCCTGAGATACTGGGCCAGATTTTACAGGGGATGATTCATCTTTCAGTTGATAATTTCCAGCTGCTGATATTGGGAGGTTTAGTCCTCTGCATTGATAGCACAAGTGTCTCAGTCAGTCTCAGTCATTTTAGGTGATACAAAGAGATAATGTCTAAACTAGCTGATCCCTGATGTGAAAGGGCCTGCCCCTGTTTATTGGTGATGACAGGAAGGCTGTGTACTCTCTCTAGTGCCACTGATAGCCCTTGACATCAGTGAGAATGGAGTAGAGGCTGTGTGCCATTTTCTTCATGGTATCAATATTAGGAATCAAGACCAAGTGTGAGGGTTCTTGTGATAAAGCATTATATCTGGAAGCTGCCCAGAGGAGCATGCATGGTGCATTCGTTAGAGCCTCAGAGGTCCTAAGTTAGCATGGAGGTTGTGGGAGATCCTGGAGTTGCTTTCTAATTATCCTGATGACAGTCTCTCTAAACAGTCCTGTTGAGAGGCAGAATCATTTCACTAGGCTGTAAAATGCATTAACAGCAGACAAGATTTATGACACATTATGTGTGAGCAACGCAGTTGTTTTAGTAGTAACAAACATTGTCAGATACAATGAATAACTGAGATTTTCCAAAATTAGAGTATTTTTTAAAGTTGTTCTTAGAAAGTCTCAGAACCATTACAAAGAACTGCAAAGCCAAATTAGGGACTTCGGAGAAGCTTCACTAAGCTTTGATGTTAGCAATTAGCTATTAATGTTAGCTTCACAAAGCAATTAATGTTAGTTTTAGACAACTATACATTCATTTTAGACAACTTTAGATTCTCAGAATGAATGTCCTGTTAGCACCCAGGGCTTGAGAACATATTAAACAGATGCAGTAAACACACAGCCCTTGGGCATGTGGACAACAACCATGCATGGCATGCAGCATCTTTAGTACTGTCTGACCCACACTGCTTGCAGAAACTTTATCCAACAAGCTAAGAGCAATGCAGTTTCATATCACCACAAGTCTGGGAAAAGGTAGTGCCATCTTTTTTGGGCAATGCTTATGGCAGTCTCCATGAAGTTTTTCTACATCCTATGAGACTGTACTTAACACAAGCTATAAAGCATGCAGGAACATCAGCAGCTAAACTGCCAGACACTCCTGAGGCATTGCCAGGTGTTTCTGGTGATTTCTGTTCTCTCACCAGCTGCTGTGATGGCTACAACAAAGTCTCAGTCCTACCTGGGGCCATGATGTCAACTTGAGGCTGCTCCTGCACAGCTTCCTGACCCCACCAAACCACAGAATCAATTAGGTTGGAAAAGATCTCTGATATCATCAAGTACAACCCCTGACTGAACACCACCACGTCAGCTAGACCAGGGCAGTGAGTGCCATGTCCAGTCTTTCCTTAAACACTTCCAGGGACAGTGACTTCACCACCTCCCTGGGCAGCTCATTCCAATATCTAATCACTTTTTCTGTGAAGAAATTCCTCCTAATGTGCAACCTAAACCTTCCCTGGCATAGCTTAAGACTGTCCTCTTGCCCTGTCACTGGTTGCCTGGCAAAAGAGACTGACGCCCACCTGGCTACCCTTCCTTTCAGGAAGCTGTCATAGGACATGCACTCCAGAGCCTTTGCCAGCTCTGTTGCCCTTCTCTGGACTCAATCCAGCACCTCAATTTCCTTCTTGAATTGAGGAGTCCAGAACTGGAAACATTACTCGACATGAGGGCTCACCAGTGCCAAGTACCAGGAAACAATCCCTGCCCTGGTCCTGGTGGCCACACTATTGCTGACCCAGGCCAGGATGCCACTGGCCTTCTTGGCCACCTGGGCACAGCTGGCTCATGTCCAGCTGTTGTCAACCAGCATCCCCAGGTCTTTTTCCATCAGGCAGCATTCCAGCCACTCTGCCCCAGCCTGTGGTGCTGTGTGGGGTTGCTGTGACCCAAGGGCAGAACCTGACACTTGGTCTCGTTGAACCTCATACAGTTCTTTTTGGCCCATTGATCCAGCCCGTCCAGATCCCTTGGCAGACCCTTCCTACTCTCCAGCAGAACAACACTTCCACCCGAATCAAGCTTTTAAGACAAGGCTGACAAATGTGTTGGGGCTGTGCGAGGGAAATTTGCAAACTGGTATTTTCATCCGTGTCTTCCCAATCAGCTTTGTGCCCAGACAATAGGCTGTCCTCTCTCCACAGGGCAACACACACCATTTCATCCCCAAGAGTCAATGCCATAGAGGACAAAAAATAAATAGGGTGCCTGAATTCCAGGATATGGGTCTTATGAGTCACATAAATTTCATGGCCCAAAGGACTACTGATGAACAAATATGCTGAACTGTATAAACACCTACATCAATGTTTTACATAATTTGCCCCTCAATTGCCTGCTTAGTGTCAAAACACTCGTTTGTCACAAACTCTGGCTTCTTTTTTGCACCTTTTTTAGTAATTGTATTTAAAATACATAGGGAGAAGATGCTTTAAAACTGTTTATATTACTAATGGAAGCATCATTAATATTAAATTTGTGCAGAATAATGAAATAGAGCAGAAACTAATTCTGATTTTGAACAAACTAGTTTCTTAACACCTTCAGCTGTGGAGGGAAAAAACAATTCTTTCTCTTCTACAACTTTTGATAGTGTTTTATTCAAAATCCAATTCAATCACAGTTACATCCAGGCATGCAGCTTCTGGCCCCCTCCCAGGAAGGACTATTATAATTGGACTGCAGGGGAAGGGGTGTGTTCTTTCTTACACTTGGTTCTTTCACCAGCTATCCCTAGGGTAGCAGTATAATTTTTTTTTCCTATGTCTTAGCTCAACGATATTAAAGTTACCACAGGGAAAAATAATTTTATTGGATAAATAACAAACAACTAAAGTGATTTCCTGTGTCTGGACCTGCCTACTTGCCTTCCTTAAATTAACAGCTTCTCAACTGAAATCCCAATACTTCCTAGTGTAAAAACCATCCATCCTGTTTATTTACATCTAGCAGGGTGAATAGTTCACTTAGTAGGCTCAAAAGGAAACCACTGTAAGCATCATCTGCAGCTGGAGAAAGGTTGCCCCAGGGCTCTCTGAAAGTCTTTCCTGTCTCTGTCCTGAGTCACAGAACGTGCCCGAGGCAGCTGGAAGGGGTCTGGCAGTGGCAGAACAGACAGGGCAGTGTTCCCTGAGCCAGGAGAGTCAGGCTGCAATTCACTTGTTGTGTGGCCCTGACCAAAGCACCTCTCGCCCTACCTCATCCATGGGTTGTCTGCTGGTGGGACACAGTGCTTGTGGGTAGGGGCTGGATGCAGCAGAATGAGCAAGGATGCTTCCTGAAACCAGGTCTGCCTTACCTATCAGTGCTGGAGGTGGCCTCTCCATATCTTGAAGGTGTTCACCAGTGTAACCAGTGTAAGCAAACACTGGTTCATGAAGTGAGACTGGGGAGAGCTTTCAATGTGCTCTAGTCATTAAAGAGCACTGGTCCTAAAAATGAGTAAAAAAAAATTCAAATAGTTTCTCAGAACTGCACAGAACACAGACAATTAACTAATTCTTTCCTGGCAATCTTTACGCTACTCACTTTAAGGCAGTCTTTCTAAGCTCTGTACTAAGCTACCTTATGGTAAAGTTCTGGATATGAATGCCAACAGAAGATTAAACTTTCATCTTCTTCACTGTAAGATTGGTTGATAAAATAGACCTGCTCTGGAATGCACAAGTAGTCAGTCCCATTTTGGCTGGATTTGTTAATGTTTTTACTAATGTAACTGCATCTCATCTAGGCTGTCCTGTTTACTTGTAAGTAGGAAAGTCTGGGATAATAGCCTGTTCAGAGAAAGTAACACTTATCCTTGGTGTAACCTGCAATTATTTCTATTAGGCAATCTGTGAGAAACTTGGACAAGAGAACATACCATTGTCCAGATATTCTTCTAATTTTCTTGAGACAAATAACAAAAAAATCACACAAGGGGCATACATTTTAAATCCCCACTTTTTGTGCTTTGGAGTATCATTTAAAGGAGAATGTCTGATGCAAGTTGCATTTTAAAATGCATAACTGAATACCTACTGGAGCTGATAAGCTAAGCACAGAACTGTTAGAAATTCTAGGGTCTCTGATCATGATTTTTCTCTCCTTAACCAGGTGCATTAGGTTACAGTTTTTTATTTTATATGATTATTGGGAGAGTTCAATGGCCCCAATCAGAGTCCTTCCTTTGCAAATAAAAATCCAAACTTTCTATAAATATTGATAGAAAATTTTTATAAAAACAAGCAAAGAGCAGGCCTACTTCTCAACTCCAAGCAGATGAAGCATATCTGCATGGGTATGACAGCCACACATTGTGGCAAAGCAATGTAATTCCTTTCTTCAAGAGAGGCCCTTCTAGCTAAGGGAGAAGAGGTAGAACCATACTTCTTTGCAAAGCTCTGATGCCAATTTTCCACAATATTTCCATAAGTAATCTAAGGAAATGTGGCCCAAATTAGATGGCTTGAAGGTGAATCAGAACTCACTGAAAACTGTTAGAGACAAGGTTCACCATCAAAATGCAGTAAAAGAGACTTGGTCTAATTCCACATTTTCACCAGAAAAGAGGTCAGAGGTAATACACTGTGAAGTGGTCTGCACACTATTGATGCTACACGCACAGTCCTTGTGCAGTATAAACTTGGCAATCCAAAACTGTACTAGGATACTGTTATATAATCTCCTCTAATTTAAAGATATTTGAGTAGGTTCCAAACCCCTAAGTTTAGGGAATCCAGTTACATAAAATACGAGCTGTTTTTGAAGCCACAGGGAGAAAAGTTAGGTTAATTTTTTTTTTCCATTTTACCAGTAAGCTACTTGTGAGACTTTGCAATCATTGACCTGACCTAATCATTCATCTGATTGCTGTAATCACTCCTGACATCTGATACGTACATTTTCTTGTATTGAAAGAAAATAATAAAATAATGGTCTTAGAATTATTTCTGAAATGCAAGTCTGTCTTGTTTGAGCAACTGCTACCTTTACTCCTTGCAAGACAGAAAGCCTCATGATGCTCTTTCCAGAGAACCTGGGATGAGAGAACCACAGCCTGATCCCTCCCAATGCTTCTGGCCTCAGGTCATGTCTACTTCTGCCATACACTCCTCAGAAATATCCTGTGACATCTGTAGCATTCCTCCCAGAGCTTGCCCTACACTGCAAAGCTCCTGATTGTGACTGGCACACAGCAAAGACAGTTTGGGAACCCCTGGTGTAAAATTAAGGAGTAGAAGTCCAGAGTAACAGCCTGTAACACTGATGATGCTCATTAACACTTCTCACTTATGATTTTGCCTACAGTAAACTATGACACACTGCGAACATGGGACTAAGTTTTAAGGAACAAGTGCCAAAAACTCCCACGTTCCATGTGTTAAAACTGGAAAGCTGAAGTGATAAGCAATGACTATACAATTACTGGGGCTCAGGGGAAACATCATTGTATGTCTTTCCCAAGGACTGTCACAGGAGCTTGAATCCTTCTCGTTTTACTGAACATTAGTCATCTACTGATTTCATTACCCATGAACAAAACCTGGAGCTGCATCTTGTTGGAGTTGTTATATAAGGAGACTTTATAGCACAGAACAAATAATGCTGAACTGCAAATATTTTTACAGAGAACTTTTTAGACCAAGAGCCAAAGCTGAGAAAACTTGCTTGAAACCAAGCACTGATGGCAGACTGACCCAGCACACCAGTGTTGTGAGTGTCTGTGCCCGACAAAATTTCCAAAGCTATGGTACCTTGGACTGTCTCACACTACAGTGTCAGCCTTTCAGCCCATACAGTGTGTATGTGTGCACACATTTCTCTACTTCTGGACAATGCTCAAAAGCTACCTATTTTGGTTTTTTATTACCCCAGGGTAACACCAAAGAGGACAAAATTACCTTAGCTCTTGTTCTGTAGCAGGTCACATATAGGTTACTCCAGGAGCAATAAATACCTTCACATCCCTCTAAGTGGGTCACCTGCACCCTTGTTCTGTATGTGGAACAATGTCCTACTATTACTCAATGTACGGCTGTGCCATACAGCTTTGTAATGAAAAATTTTTTTAAAACTTTCAGGCTGAAGATTTTGCAGGTTCAAGTCCCGTTATCCTCAGACTGCATGTGACCCCGGGCTGCTAATCAGTGCACTATAGCCACTGTTCCCATCCATAAAGGAGGATCCTTCTTTCTCTTCTCAAATACTGTGGTGGCATTTGTCATCAGGAAACCTGGCTTGAGGAAGTGTATAAACACCAAAATCAAGTCCCAGCTTTCCTGAGCCACTTGCAAGGTTACATCAATCAGTATGTTAATGATTGATGTACACATGAATCTAACGGTTTCATGCCCACTAAGCTATTAATTTTAGGCCTAAGCTGGGACAGAATGGGAACATGCAGGAAAGACTGTTTCAAAGCAATTAATCTGTCCTTTGGATGAAGGGTATGCATCTATTACACTATGAGAAGTCAGAAAGCAATAACTGAAACACACAGTACTGTCAGATACTTTAAAATGAAACCATTAATAATTTAGTCAGAGTTCATAAAACTTAGGTAGTTTTTTTATATGAAAGATGCCTTAGAAGAAGACAATGAAATATCTTTGTTCTTTTTACTACTGCTTGTATCAATTATTAAGTAGTATCCATATGTCATCTTGCCTTACTTTGTTACCAACTTGGTAAAGTGTTTAGCTGAAAGGGATATAGGTGTTTACATAGGTGTAATAGAAAACAATTTATTAGAAATGAAAAATGTCTTTTCCTTGTAAAATTGGAAGAATGAGTATATAGGAAAATCAGTAAGGCTTTCCTGGCTCAGTGAAAACATCATATGATGTGAGTGAAGATGGTTTAGTGCTTAAGGTCTTGGAGAGCTTTGATCAGGAACTTTTTTCACAGAAACATCCCAGTTTTAGGAGCACAGGCCTTATTCTGCACTGTAATTTGTGTAGGTGTTAAAATGTTCCACTCAACCCCTGAAACTCTGATACAAGGTTTACACAGAACAAAGTAAGACAGTAACATCCATCTGAACATGAAAATTTGATATTAGATGGGACAATACTCTAAGCAATATACACTGTACTGTTTCTGGACATAAGAAACATTCTAAGTGAAAGACATTAAAGAGATGGTTCCCAGATAAGCAAATTATTTCATAATCATCGATTAATAGAATTCAGTCACTCTTCTCTAAGGCACCTTGCACTGGTTACTGCCAGACACAGATCTGATACACCATTCATCTGTATTCCAGTATTGTATTCTTCTCTCCCCATAGAGATAAAATAAAGTCCAAGTTGTTTATTCTGGAATTTTTTTTAGGGGGGTGAGTATATAAAATGAGACAAGGAGTTGGAGAATTTATGGTTTTGAAGTTTTTGTTTCAAAAACTTCTTACCACCTGTTAACTTCAAAGGCATTACAATTATAATAGAAATAGTTTAACTAAGCTTCAGGGAATTAAAAAAAAAAAAATATCACCACATCCAAAGAATTTCCACCATTAAAGGCATTGGAAACTGGATTTTAAGTAGAGCAGAAGAAAATTGTGATAACATTTGCCTGTGCAAGTCTTGACATTCTTTAAAATACAGAAAGGCATTACTTTAAGAGAGAGACTGACATGACAGTGGATTTTGAAGCCAGACATGCATCAGTTGGAGTTGGATGGGACCATCATGCCCAGGATGCCTTTATACAGCTTAATTGAGTAACAACAGAAGCAAAGCTGTGACAGGCACCAGCACTAACTGCACAAGCCTGCCAAGAGAACTTTAATATTAACTCTTGCATCTAGGACATGCCACAATGTTTATACTGAAATTGTCATTCAGTCCCACTTGGCTGAGTGGGAAGGGGGCCGCTACAGTGACCATAGTCACAGAACTGATAGCAGACCTAAGAATCTGTGAACTGCAGCCCTTTGAGCATGAGTCCATCATGTCCAGCAGTGAATGAATGAAAAGACAAAGCACAAACTGGATTTGAAGATCCAGTTACTTAATGGAATATCCATAAGGAAGAGAGAAGCAACAGTTTCCTTTTGAAGTGCTTATCTGAGGAGCAGAGAGAACACAAATGAGTGATTTAGTAGATGAAATTACCACCCTCCCCTTATGAGTTCCATTTTGTATTTATCAGAGCCAAGCTGCTCTCTGAAGGCTGAAAGTACCCTTGTGTCTTTTTCTCTAGACTCAGATAATTTTCCCCATGAAAATATTCAGTTGAGCCACTTGAGATTGATGAGATTTCTGAGTCTTGTCAGGAAGAGATGTAGCTGCTATAATTGGTGAACAAAAATTGCAGGGTCTTACTTTGATAAGCAAAGACAGTCCAGGCTGTTGGGGAGAAAAATAATTTCTATAGCTCATTGGCTTTGAATTTTCCTTGTTTCACATTCAGAAGAGGTGTCCTGACAAGGCCTACGGATGTTTCACCAGTCCCTGTCTTTGCCACAACATTTGCACTAGTACAATGATTAGCACAGGGCCACTTGGCTGTTTCAAGTTCCGATCCTTGCAGACATGACCTTTATTTTTAATGTCTTAGAAGCATTTTCCTCTCCTCTCTCCACAACCCTACACCCACAACCTTGTCTAGCATTCCTACCCACAGCCCATATTCAGTATGTCTGCTAGAAGTGGAGTTTGATTTAATTTCTCTCAGTTGGATCAGTTTGTTGGCTTGAGTGATTCCCTATCAAAGAGGACCACAAGTCACTCCAGAGAAATACCATTATGATGCAAATGCAAAACACTTAATACACTTATCCAAGTGTGGATGTAACTCATCACTGCCCATGGTTAAATTCAATTCCTCACTCCCTGAGAGGAATGAGGGAAAGTGGTAAAGAGCCAATATTCTCAGAATTCTGAGATTCATTTATCAAGATAATACCTAGTGGCAACAAAAGAGAAATATCTTTAAAACACCAGAGAACTACCTGCACTGTGGTGCTTTTTAAAGCAGGTGCTAGTCTAAACACACTTGCAAGAAGCAGAATATCTACAAATAACCTTGAAGCTTTGTGACATATTCTCAGAATATTAGAACTATTATAGCCCAAAGCTGTTTTTAAAAAATGTGTAGTTGAAGTAGTGCTGCATTAGGGATAATTGTCTACAAAAAGTGTGTGATTATACACTTAATGGCCAGATGCCATTCTTTTAATATTCTTTTGGTACTGGAAACCGTATTTGAACTTGCTATTATATTTTTGCTGCAAGTGGAATTGTTCGACCTCGTGCTATATTGCTAGAGCTGGGGCAAAGTTACCTCCTATTGCTCAAGCAAAAGGTGAGTGCCAGATGACTGTGACATGCATGGTGATGAGCACAAAGTTCTGGGTGGACATGGATTTGTTAAAAGGCTAACAGGTAAGTGACACTGTCACCACTTTTCCTACTCCAGATACTTCTGTTACTTCTATCTTCAGGAGCTGAAATTATAAAGTAATTTTAAGTAGTTTTGCCATCAAACTTGTCTGCTATCAAATCATTTAAGACGTAAAGAATTCTCAAAGTTGGGAAGAGAGATACATAGCAGTAAAACCAGTGGGTGAGTGAAAGAAAAGGTTATGCACAGTGAACATATTAAAATTTGTTTAGAGCTAATATAAAGTACACGTATACATGCAAGAGATATAATCATGCAATTTTCAAATGCAGTGTAGCTGAATATGTCTCTGAGACATATCTCAATTATTCCTCTTTGCACAGTCTGGTCTATGAGCTTATACTGGAGGCTTTAGTTCAGCCTCATTTCCTAGAATATGAGAAACCTTACATAGTGCTGCTGTTTAATCTATTTAGTATTATTCTCTTAAGATTTGGCTACTGTCCCAGAAAAAGCACATAGATAAGGGAACCATTTGCAAAATAAGGGTGAAGCCTTGGAGGAGTTAATTCAAATAAGCTAAATGGGATTGTTTTCTGCAGGGATCTTAGAAAATCCAGTTGCATAAATTCAAGGAATTTTAACATATAGAAATTGTTTTTACTGTAGGTATGACAGTACCACTTGCAAATAAATCCACTGCTAGTTGTTAAATTAGCTGTCTGGACAACAATAGCAATGAAAACACAACCCATAAACAAATTATCAGATTGCCTGTATATAAGGCAGTTGCATAGGCAGAATCCCTAGGCAATTTGTGTTCTGGTGCTTGGCTCACAATAAATCCCACACTGACAGATCTTTACTCTGATGTTTTCCCTACTGCAGTCATTCCTAAAGCTTCTTACCCAAACATACTCCAGATCTCCTCAGTGTTGTTCCTTTTACAGTTACTTTCATCTGGGGGGCAAGAAAAAAAATCCACATTTTTGAACTGTGTGCATACAGACTTGAAAAGATGTGCACTCCAAAATGGCACAGACATTAAATGGCAACTCCAAAGAAAAGTGCTAAACTTTTGTCTAAGGCAAAAGACTTGAGGTAAAATCCCATAACTCAAAATAACTTTTTCTTGTAGCTGTTCCCAGAGAAGACAGAATGAAGTATTCTGTATTTTCTGCAAATAAAGAATGGAAAGGAGAAACATGTTTCCTTGTTCTTTTTGAGGCCATATGTCCCATCAGAAATTCCATTTGAACAGGCTACAAGAACCCTGGTGTAATAATCAGGGGAAAATGGAACCTTCAATCATCTCCTTTTCAATCAAACATTTTAATTTGGAAGCAGAAGACTGAAGTATAGGAATATATGGAAACTCATTCTGCTCCTGGATATCAGATAACTAATTCATAAGAGTGCCACATCTGCTATATGCAGAAGGAAGAGGGAGTGTCATAAAGGCAGAGGAAACTGCCAGTGTATTAAGTAGCAAATTTCCATGAATGTCCTCAGATTTCTATCAATCTACATATGTAGTCTTCCTCTGAGCACAGCATCTGACATTCAGATAAAAAATAATGGTCAAGAGATGCAAATGAGACTACTTGCATATATTTTCATCAGCAACAAGTGGTTTTAAATTATCATAGTGTCACTGACATGCTATGAAAACCTCTGAGACAATCAGGAAGTAACAAGAAGTAATCAGTAAATTGTGGGAGTATAAAAAGTAAAAAAGAGGACAATTCAGCAGGGAGTGTGTGAAAATTGACATGCAGCACAATTCTCCCCTCAGATGCTCTCAGTATTGGTATAAAAAAAATCTTATCAACAGTTAGTTTAATCTACTTGACAACCCCTCAGAGTAGGAATAAGGCTTTCAGGCATGATTAGAGTAACCATACCAACTAGAAAACATCCAAACTGAACAAAAAAAAATCCAAAATCTGCCTCACTACTTCATTGGGACTTTAATAACAAGCGCTAAGAGAAATCAGTTACCCCATAAATGTCAGAAGTAACACTTTGAATAGAAAAAAAAATGGCAGAACTTGTGATTATTGCATCAGAAGACTTAGATTCTTAGAACCCAAAGACTGAACAAACCCCCAGCAAAAGAGGTTGCTGACTAAAGGAATGTAAGTTAGAATGCAAACAAATGAAGAGTACAAAACCCATAGGGTAGCCTCTTCTATTCTCTTCCATTCTCATGCCAGTGCACTGGCCTGTCTGCAGATCTAATCCTTTGGGCAGACTTTCAATTCTTTAAAGTCCTTTAGCTGACTGGAATTGATGAAGACCCAGCATCTGGAAGGCTAGATACTAAACCTGGGGTCTGAACATATCAAAAGGAGTAAAAAGGCAGAGCATGAATCTTCAAAACCTGTAACTTCCCAGATGCTCCTCTAGTCTCCTTGTCACTGACATGAATGAAGGGCAGTATCAGGCAGTGACAAGGCAGTGTCATGTACTCAAAGCTTTTAACATCAAACGAGCCCGATGCTCAGGGTACAGCACAACACGTTCCTAGCAGAGCCCTTGGGGGCTGGTATTGATTGCACTGGAAATGAGGAGCAGGGAGAGGAAAATGAAAATAATATTAAGTTCAAGGGTACTGACAGCCAATGAGTAAAGAACAAGAGTCACACTGACATTTTCATGCGTTAGTCCTGTTTCAGCTTGGTAAGTGCTTACCAGGCCTGCTGTATTATCAGTCAATCACGCCACAGTGTGCTACAGTCAGGATTAAAGTGGTGCTTTTTTTTTTTCTTGGCTAACACAGCAGAGTCCTTTACCACCCCAGCTATTTACTAATATAGGTCACATGGAATTTTAGGCCCTAGAACAAACTCTCTTTTGGTTAAAAAAAAAAGCCCAAAAAGCACCTGGAAGCATCCTTAACAGACCTTTCCCCCACCAGTTTGCTTAATTTCCCTTTCAAATAATTTTAATTTTTTGCCACTCACTAGTTGGAGAAATTTTCAGGCCCATACTATCATTTTTGTAAGATATAACCTAAAGAAAGCAGATCATGACCCTGTGACTGAGACACTAACTTGGGGTGTAGGAGCCTACTCTTTAGAAGAACAAAACCTAGGTCTGATCATTTGTTTCCAACAGGAATTTCAATCTGAATACTTGTCTGTTTACACAAAGCCAATGCCAGCATTTTCCTGCAGGATTTATCTTATACTAAGCAAAGCAGGAGGAGAGTAAATCCAGTTACAAAGAATCTGTAAAACGTAACCCCCAGGTTATGCTCTGAGAACATTATAATTTACTTCCCATATGGGACACGAGTTCTCCCCTCACTCACCACTGACAGTGTTTGTCAGGAGCACAAACTCAGACACAAGAATAGCTTCAGAAAAAATAGAACTGAAGACTTAAAAATCGTTTTACTTACAGCAATGGAGTTTCAGTGAACAGAAGCATCTGCCTTTGGGCAGACAGCACACATGGAGCTTGTGTGTGGGTGCGATGCCTCACTTCAGAAGGGATGAGTGTCTCAATCAGCTGTTTGCTGAGACCATGGGAGCACTTAGACCAGCTCCTTACACACCCCAAAAAGGTGTTGGGAAGAAACCCCAACGTGTTTTCTAAAGTCTGTTGGATTGTAGTGTTAAGCAGGTGGTCATTTTGGTCAGTGTTACCTGAAAAAAGACTTAATCCACACACAGTAACATCACTGCCTTTTATTGAACAGGAAAATATCAGTATCTTAATTTTTAAATAACTTACAAACCATCTCTGGGCAAGAAAAGAAATGGATTGCCTGCTATTAATACTCACACAGCTTCTTGTTTGCAGGAGACAAATTTGGTGATGATAATGCTTCTATAGGGTCAGATTTTATACTTATGGCTTTCAGTATGCTGCACCAATCTTTCTAAAAGCTGCTTAATAACTTAATATTTCTCAATGAGAAAATGTTATCAAAGGAATAGGTAATTCCAGAAATAGTGGAAAAATCACTTTGAAATATTTGCATCTCATAAAATGTGAGTTTTGAGTGATACATTATCACACTTGCCTCTTTGTGAAATGTTAGCCTAATCTCTGATGCTAATCTTATGTACCAATCCTCAATCTCTGCATAAAACAATAGCTGTTAAAGCAGAGTAAGATGATGGAATACAACATGTAAAATTCAATCTAAAAGATTCATACAGCCACATATATTAGTCATACTGGTATTGATTTCCTCACAGGTCTTTTTAATGTAAATGTTCTTCTACATTGTTCTCCTACTACTATTCTAAATTCTGCAAGAATCAGAAATGTAAGCACTCCAGAAAGCTTTGGAGAAAGCAGGACATTATTTTAATGGGAAAGGGCTGGCCTAATATTTAGGCCCCACAGTTGCAAAGGCCAAATAATTCTTCTCAAATATGCTAGTTTACCCACACCTCAGAAGTCTGTCTGCTTCACCCTTAAACAGCTCACACCATTCACCAAAGCTGGAAAGGAACGTGGTAGTTTGCATCTGATTGCAACAAACCTGTTGCTTTTCTGGGCATTCATCAGAAAAGTAGATATGGTTGTAATATATAAACATATATTTTGCTTTTACAACAAATATTCTGTTACGGGATCCATATTGCTTTTAGCACAGATATATTAGTTTAAGTAAATTTACTTTGCTTGTGTATTTGAGCTTGTGTACCTGAGCACTTCAGTAACATGGGACAAGTGTTTGGGATAACTGTAGAGGCTTATTGCTTTGGTTATGAATCCTTAATGTCAAGTGCTAAAGACAAAACCTTCACATGCACTTTTTATTAAAAATTATGTTTTTCAGGAGAGGCCAGTTGTTTTTTAACACTATCTGCCTGGAAGAATGAAATTCTGCAGCATTGTTTTATATCAGATAGCACAATTGTTACTCATGTAGACATCAATTTTAAAAGGTCTACTGCATTTTTACATGATTATTGTACTGCTCTAACTAAACACAGTCTTAAAAGTGCATTTTTTCCTTTTATTTGCCTTTATTTGTCATTTTTTCCCATTTCAATCTTTTTTTAATGCTTTCAGTGGAGATAAATGGGTTTCAATATTTATCTGTTCTGTTCTTTTTTTTTTCTACACAAGGTAATTTGGTCATTCTGCTGGACACCCTGGCACCTGAGTGAGAGATGTGAGCCTTACTTCTGTTGTACCTGCACAGGAGGGAATAGCTGCCCTCCTGAGCACCCACTAGAGCTCATGCTGAAGGACTGGCTTGCCTCAGTCGTGCCCTCTGCTCCTTGCTTTTCCTCTTCTTTCCAGTCACAATATAAGCAAGACTCACACTTATTTTCATGTTTCAGATCTGCAAATAGTCCTGACTTTTTATTTTCCTATGTATGTGCCTTGGAAGCATTTGGGGATCTCAATTTTGAATTTTTTTCATGGCTTTTCCTTGGACATGACTTTTTTTTAACCTTTGTAGTTGACCTTTTGTCAAACTATGACAATAACAACCAGGATGAGGACATATATTTGATCTGTACAGCCTAATAGCATATCTTTATACAGTCTAACTTGTTATTTCTTTTTCACCTGCTTTGCACCTTGTGCAATGTCATCATTCAGCTGCCTTTGGAGAGAGAGGCAATAGCTTCTTTACTTGCCTGTATAAATATCATTCATCTCATGCAATTTAATGTTTTTCCATTTAAAACAGAATATACTCAAGTGGTTTGTGGTGTTGCCATTGCTAATACCAGTGTTTCTGGAGCGCCTCAGAGTTCTCTCCTGTTCTATAAATGTGAAACCCTTGCAGCCCTCATGGGATGGGCTGGGCATGCCTTGGAACCCGCTGGGTGTGGAAGGCCCCAGCTCTGTGTGCAGGGAGGGAAGCATGTGGTGGCTGTGTTCCTGTCAAAGGAGGCATTTGGGGTGGCATGGGCACATTCCCCACTTTCTGTGGAGCTGTGGTGCAAGGGGACTGTTGAAGTGGGCTGGTGTTGGAAACATAGCTGCTGTTTTAAGGTGACCAATGGAACTTGGCTGAAAATAACTCTATTTTCAAGTTCAAGCACCTAAATTATCTAGGTATTTTGGAAATTTTATTTGAGAGGAACCTAGTCTGTTTCAGATATTCAAGTTCTTTTCTTCCCTTCAGAAGAATAGTCTGTTCTTGTAATAATACCTCAAACACTTCGATTATCATGCATTCATTCTCCTGCTGCAGTTTATTGTGATAGTAGGATTACCATGCATTTACTAACACATTTCTCAAAAACCAGCCCTAAAAATTCCCACTTTAGCATGCCATCAGAAAGCAGCATGCCATCAGTGCTTCCCTTTTAAAAGTCCCAATGTGCATCCAGTCTTTGACATCCAGTGTCACTTCCTAACTGTAGTAAGAAGATGGGGAGTATGTTTAGTCAAATCTTATCATTTTCCTTTCTGTGGTCCTGTTCTACATCGTCTCTGTTGTTTGCTATTATTATTAACTGATATTTGCTTCCAGAGGCCTCATTTAGCTCTGTGCTGGAAATTGCTTGCTGCAGTTATTGCTGTTGCCAAACAGTTGTGATACAGCTCCTCTCATGAGCCCATTCAAAGTTTATGAAAATCAAGAGATTTGATGGCTTTACTGTACTGACCTACTTCGTACAAAGCTGATTTTGTATTTTAATGTGTAACTCTCCAGGGTTCAGAGAGGGAGCAGCATAGCTTCCCTCCTACAAGCCTTAGCTCAGGCCAGATTTCCTGCAAGAAGGATTTGCTTATGATGGGTACCTGATGGGAACGCAAAGTACATTTAACACCTTATTTTTTCTGTCAGAAAAGCATTTGCTTGGACCATAAGCCAAGATGCCTTAAACTAGTGAATAATCAACTCCCTCACATTCAGTGCAATCATTATAAATCCACAAGGTTTCTTTTGGGGATTGAAGCAAGGAAGCTTCTATCATCTGCTGGTCACACGGCTCTATTCCTGCTGTCCTTAAGGAGATCAATGTTTGAAAAAAGATAATCAACAGCCTGACACATCAAGGCAAGAATGTTCTTGAAAAACCTTTTTGTCACACATATAAAAATAGTCGTTCTGTGTTTCAGTACTTGTAGCCAGTCAGGTTAAATATGTCTAGTATTGTCGCACTTCAAATAGGATTTGATGTATGAACTTAAATTAAAATAATATTTTAAATACTGAAATGAAAAATATTGAAATGAAAAATATTCCATGCTGATGTTTGACTTTTTCTTTTAATGGATTTTAATCAGTAGAACAGAAGTACATGCTTTGTTTTACACGTGTGGTGGGGGTTAGGATTTTTCCTTTTGTTTCTTTTTCTCATGGAATTTTGTCCCATTTGTTGCTAAGAAACAATAACTACACTTAAGAGAACAAAAGATGTGGCTGGAAGGAGAAGGGGGAAAGGTGCAGCTGGATACTCTCTTACCTTGGAGGGTTTTCTCTTTGGAAGGGCAAAGATACCTGGAGAGTTTGGCCAGGTGGTGATGAGGGCTGGGCTCGGCTCCGCTCCCTCTCTCGCTCCTGGCACTGGAGCAGGCACAGCCGGTCTGCGGTCGCTGCCTGGAGGATTCGCTGCCGCTACACAACTTTTGTCCTCCCATTGCTTCTCTTACTGTGAGTGAGCCTTTGCTCGTTAGAGCAGCTGTTGCACTAGGACCTTATTAACACCCGATTTGACTGGAAGGGACCCTCACCATCTATTCGGGTGCCTCAGGGGAAACACCCAGGACCTCAACTGCCTCCTCCTTCCCGGAGGGTGCCTCTGCCTGGCTGCATGCAGCAGCTGCTACGGGGGAGCCCGGCTACCGCTGCCAAGCCCTGCTGCTTCCTGCCACTGACTCAGGCTTTTTTACTGCACTCTAACCCACACCCGCGGCCTGCGGGACACCCCGAGCTCCTGCTACATGTAGCTGTGGAGTTTCTGATACATTTCATCTGCTGCTCTGGGGTCTGCTTGTTCCTGCCCAAGGTTCCTGCTGCAGCCCATTTCGCCACCCAGCCCGCCATTGCCACCTGAGGGAGATGGGGCTGAGCTCGGGCCACAGCGCCCCCTGCAGGCGGGGGAGACATCGCAGCTGCCCTGCCCGGCCGGGAGCCACCGGCGCCCCTGGCGGCCATGAGGGGAACTGCACCGAGGGGAAAGGGCCTGGGCCCAGAGAGGAACTGCACCGAGGGAAAAGGCCTGGGCCAGAGTGGAACTGCACCGAGGGGAAAGGGCCTGGGCCCAGAGAGGAACTGCACCGAGGGAAAAGGCCTGGGCCAGAGTGGAACTGCACCGAGGGAAAAGGCCTGGGCCAGAGTGGAACTGCACCGAGGGAAAAGGCCTGGGCCAGAGTGGAACTGCACCGAGGGGAAAGGGCCTGGGCTGGAGTGGAACTGCACCGAGGGGAAAGGGCCTGGGCCGAGAGAGGAACTGCACCGAGGGGAAAGGCCTGGGCCAGAGTGGAACTGCACTGAGGGGAAAGGGCCTGGGCCCAGAGAGGAACTGCACTGAGGGGAAAGGGCCTGGGCCCAGAGAGGAACTGCACTGAGGGGAAAAGGCCTGGGCCGAGAGAGGAACTGCACTGAGGGGAAAGGGCCTGGGCCCAGAGAGGAACTGCACCGAGGGGAAAGGGCCTGGGCCGAGAGAGGAACTGCACCGAGGGGAAAGGGCCTGGGCCAGAGTGGAACTGCACCGAGGGGAAAGGGCCTGGGCCAGAGTGGAACTGCACTGAGGGGAAAGGGCCTGGGCCGAGAGAGGAACTGCACCGAGGGGAAAGGGCCTGGGCCCAGAGAGGCCGGAGCTGGGTTCAGGTTCTGTTTGTTGTCACTACCACTATTGTTGTTTGTTTGCCTTGTTATACATACTAGTAAAGAACTGTTACTCCTTTTCCTATATCATTGCCTGAAAGCTTCTTTATTTCAAAGTTATAATAATTCAGAGGGAAGGAGGTAATATTTTTTCCATTCCATGGGAGGTTCCTGCCTTCCTTGGTAGACACCTGTCTTTCAAACCAAGACAATGTGTAAAAATCAACCCAAGTCCTTCCATGTATTGCCAAAATGCTTTTCTATTTTTCAGACTGAATTCTTCCAGGTGATCTTTCTAACAGTTTCATCTATTTCTGTAGCTCTGGGAACACAACTATTTTATAATATGCAATGGAGACTTGGCAAATAAAGGTTTACTTTTGTTTAATTTTAAATTTTAACCACTTTTCCATCAACTAAGCAGTTGTGCAAATTCCCTTGGGATCTGAAAGCTAAATCTTTTTTGGCTCATATCTGAAGGCCTGCAATAAAAGTATTGCAATTGCAGCTTACTGTCAGTTACACTTGATGAAACTAACACAAAATGAGTGTGAAATTGATTGGGAATCAGTGTTCAGACAACAGTATGTCCAGACCAATAGTTTAGTTTCAAACAGGAAGAAGGTTATTGACTGGGTTTTGCAAAGCTTGCCCTGGGTCAGTATTTTTATTACTAACTTGAATGATGGTATACAGAAGACTATTTTAGGTCTGAAGATGATCCCAGGCAGTCAGGTGTGGCAAAGATGCTGAAAGACTAGGATTCAAACCAATATGGATACAGGAAAGATCTGAAAAAACCAGAAGCAATTCAGTAACAAACCATGAAAGATGGTACATTGGAATAATCACCTGCATAACTGGAGGCACTCTAGTTGAGGTAACAGTTTTGAAAAAAAAGAATTTGCCATTCATATCATATGAAAAACTGAAGATGAAGCAACAGTGTTTTAGAACAGCAAGCACCAGCCCAGAGACAGGAACAGGATAGGTAGGTAAGATGAGGAAAATAATTGTGCTGCTCCATGCTCTATTAACAATATATTTTCTGTGTCACTGTATCTCATTTTGAGCACCGTATTTGAAAGGAAAAGTGGACCAAGGAATGAAGCACAATCTTGAGCATGGTAGAGCAATGGTAGAAAATGTCACATAAGGAAGGGGATATTTCTAGCCTGAGATAGCAAAGACTAAGATGAGATATTGTAAAAAATACCTTCCTTTCAAAAAGGAAGGGAATATTCTGTTCTCTGTATTCAGCAGGGCTCATATGCAAACAATGTGCCTCAGCTGTAGTGAGGGAGAGTTAAATTAAGCATCTGGGAAAATGTTTAAAATTAAGATGCTCTGTAATAGGTTGCCTGGGACAACTATGAAATCTCTGGTGCTGGAAATTCATTAGATGCATGACAAAGTTCTCTGTTTTCTTATCATCATGGGTTTATGGATTCTAACTCTTGGTATTGCACAGACCTATTACATGGTGCCAAACAAGGACGAAATCTTCTGCAAATAGGGTCAAACATTTCTGTAGTTTTGGTTGTTCATACACAGGGCCTTAAAGCCTCAGGCATTCAAAGAAGGTAAAAGAGAGAAGGGCAGGGATAGAGCTGTGAATAAAGAAGTTAAGATCCTGGCAGATTAAAGGGTTCTTTTTTTTAAAGATGCTAAAATATCACAACACTTGCTGTTTACCCTTTGGATCTGTGCTGCAATCTGAGGAGGTGTAAGCTGTTTGACACCTTCTCAGCTGATGGGGCATTCAGAACTCTCCGTGTGCCTCACTTGCTTTTCCTCCTGACTTGCTTTGTGTGGTATATATACGATGGTATATTTGGCTAACAGAAGAATTTGATGAACTAAGAAAAAAATAAATGGAAAGAAAAAAAGAAGGGTCTTGCAGGCGTGGACTGAGAGCAGAAAGCTGAGGGAAAGAACAAGCTGGCACAAGCAGTCAGCACAGAGCAAAATCTACCCTTGCAAAACTGCAGGAAGTTTCATGGAAGATGTGTTAGAGTTTTTCAGCTCAGGAAATGAATGACTACCAAACAATTCTTAGAGATAATAATCTGGGTACTTCCAATTTTAAATTGGTCTTCCTTAGAAGTAGATTATTGTTTTGTAGACCAAAAAAATGGTTCCTGGGCAATAACTTTAGTGCAGAACACAACACTGCATGAGTAGAATTAGCATTTGCACAGTTGGTGGTAAAAGCAAAGCAAAAAGCTAGTTACATTTCTGTGGATTATTTTGTAAACTAAAATTAATTCTTGTGGAAAAATGTCAGATAAAGAATCCAGAAGCTATGTCTCCATTGATTTCAGTAGAGCAGAATCCATTCCTGAACGAGAACCCAGCCAAATGCAATGTGTAGAGCCAAAGTGCAATGGGTTTCCTGCCAAAAGTGTAATACCCCTGCCTAGGAGCCTAGGGCAGACAGACTGACTGACCTTTTCAGTCCTTGCCATCTCAAATAAGACTGCCAACACTAATGATACCTAGGGATCAAAATATCCATCTGCTTTGTATAAGGCTGAGAAAAGCAGCTGTCTGGATGCTATTTACAAAGAAATGTGTTTAACTTAGAGCTAAGTATATGCCCAAATGCAATAATTCAGAGGAGGGTCTGTCACTTTCTCTTGGTAGAGGTTTTCATTATTTCATGCAAGAAGGGCACTGTCAGTGTACTCTGAACAGAATGCTGAAGAACCTTCACCCAGCAAATTACAGATATATTCACTGAGATGGGCAGGAACTACCTAGGCCTGCTTTGGAAAAGGGTGACTGGTGGGCATCCAGAGGCATCTTCCATAGTAAATTATTATTTGAATCTCTGAACAGACATTCTCTCTGTCTACTTCTGGCCCTGGGCACTAAATGCAGACCACAGGACACCCAGAGGTTAATGGCCAGCAACTGCTGCTGCTACTGCAGCACTAAGGACTCTTCTGGGCACTGCTCAGTGTCTCCCTGACCATTGCAGAAACGAGAACAATGGTGATTGCAGCCTTTTCAATGCTAACAAACTTAGCACAGCATCCACAGCTCAGACCATCAGCTCATTGCTGCATTTAAACAGATGAACAATTACAACTTTAGAGTTCCTTCATATGAACTGTGACTACTCACTAGAAAGACCAAACCTCTTTGATGAGCTGGAGAAATTGATGTAAACTTGTGTTAGGATAAAGAGGAGGATTTCAGCAGCTCCAAGCAGTACATATAAAGGTTATGTAAGGTCATTTTCATTTTTTCTCATATGCATCTTTTTCTTCTAAAGATATCAAAAAGCAAGGTTAAGTTTTCTCAGATAAGACAAACAGAAAACACTGACAGTGTACTATGGCCTTAAAAGAGGGAATAGCTTTGAAAAACATTTCAAAAGATAACGTGAAAACTAAGTCATCTTGCCTCTCTGGGAGTTTGTGCATGTATCTAATAGGGAAACCATTTGAGTCTAGAAACTGCACCCTTGCTTGGAAAGAGTTGATTTTGCCTTTCTTCAAACTCCTCCTTTATAGAAAGCTAGGCAGCCTGTGGAAAAAAGTGTTTCATTTAAAACATATCTCATTACTATACCTCTCAAAATCTTTGCAAATTTATTTTTATTCTATTATCAGAAATAATTTCAAACAATGAAAACTGAAGGCACATATTAGAGTGAAACTATAGAAAAACAAAATATAACATAGTGTATCTATTCCACAAGGTTGTTCCTAGACTTACGCTCTTAAAATCTGTAATGATGTGGTTTTTGTCTGGTTCGACATAAAACAGGTCTATAAACACAGGCTATATCAAAAAGCTTCTGACTACTTGGACCTGAAGTGTCATTCTTTGTGTTCACAGTTTCTCTTAAATCTAATAAAAAATCAAAGACTGTGTTGGTCCACCTTGATGAGCAGTGGCTTTAATTTTCCTGGTGAAATGTGACCTTTTAAGCAATAAGCAGAGTATTTGGTAGATATTCTTGCCAATAGATGTTTGGAAAATAAGGAGTAAGGAAGGGATTGAATTCTTATTTCCTGGATTAAGCAAAAAACTACTGCGAACATTCCCAAACAGACACATTGTACTTGTGTATTTGGCAGTATTTTCTGCCCAGGGGAAAGAAAACACTTGGTGATTCTCCACAGCTTGTACATGAAATTGGACAAAATAACTACTACTTCTTGAAGAATCTAAGAAATGATTGTATTAGCGCAGTGTTAGTAACCTAGATCAAAACAACAGAAGATGCCAACTGTGTTGCCTGGAAATGCTGACCCCTCTCTCAGCTAAAGCTCACTGAGCTTCTGTTCCCAGCGAGGGGACATCGGCGGGTCACACAAACAGTTCCACTTCCACAGCTGTTGGAGAGGAGTCATCCAAACAACTTAGTACCCTTCACCTCCAGAGAAACTTTATTCAAATATAATGTTAATCAAGAAGCTCTATTTCGAAGCTGACCTCTTTCTCTTGAATAATTCAGTCGGAGAAATGGAGCGGGTTTGTTTTTCATTCCTAGTCCGACCTTCCCTTTGTTCTTCAATTTGTAAATGTGTCAAATATAATTAAAACTGACAGAGGCAAAGGTTAAATCAAACAAAATGTAAACATTGTTTGTGTTACTTGGTTGATGCAAAGCTTTTACCATGAAAGGCTTTTAGATAAATGAATTTGACGATTAGAGTGCTGCAGCACTGAAACTTTGCTCCAACTGTTTGAACTTTCCAGGGACACCGTCAGGTCAGCTTAAATTCAAAACTTAATACATGGCTGGGGTTCTGAAATTGCCTAAGGGAATTAGGTACCTGACTTCTATCATAAGTCAGTGTGTGGTGGGAAGTTAATTGACTTCCATCAGGAATTAAATGCCTTTGAAGAATTTATTCATGTCCTTGCAAAAAGAGGCCCATGTCCTCCATGGAGATAAATGAATGTAACTGCTTTCACACCCACATACCAGCAAAGCACCTGATGGACACATTTTACAAAACCGAAACTATCAAGAAAGCACTAAGAGCTACCTCTATTTATTTGTTTGTATTTTGATAAGCACTGGATATTTGCTTTCAATGTGCAATAGTTATACTGTTCAATAATGATATTATTAAGTTATGGCATAACTATAAGGCTAAATTTCTGCAGATTACTCCATTAAGGACTTTCAGTTTCAGCCTACCAGGCTGCAACATGCAGTTTAACCCACTGATTTTAGTGGTATTCCTGACCTTTTAAAGTGCAGATTCAGAATCTCAATGCATCCAAGGTTTCCCCCAAACATTTTTGCCTTAAAAACCCCACCCCCATATCTCACCAGCTACCATGAATATTCATGGCAGGC
Source organism: Monarcha castaneiventris obscurior (assembly GCA_026261815.1). Taxonomy (NCBI): domain Eukaryota; kingdom Metazoa; phylum Chordata; class Aves; order Passeriformes; family Monarchidae; genus Monarcha; species Monarcha castaneiventris. The sequence continues at coordinate 17,064,472 of JAMPIT010000894.1, forward strand.
AATAGAGAAACTCAGTACTTTTGAGAAGAGGTTTCTGTCTTGTTGACTGAGATTATAGTGTTAAGCAATATGGCATTAAAATTTACACAGCTTTGAAAACAGATCTTTGACTATCTCCTTTAATTCCTCATTGCTGCTTTAAAAAGTAATGCAAGAAATGGGATGTGATCTGTATTTTTATTGCAACTTACTTTTCACACACGGTGGGCATTTGTCACTCCTGTGTTAAATTCTCCTCTTTTTTTGTTAGATGTAAGTTTGTATCTCCACTTGTTTTGAGAATTTAATAACTTGATACTACATTATGAACAGAGCTTTTGGAGATTTCTCTCTTCAATGCCTTTAGAAAAAACAACTGTAGTAGTACCATGGGACTGTAGTCAGAAATTTCTCTCTCTGATCTCAAAAGTCTTATTTATCCACAGATATTCTCTGAGAATTCTACTGGTCTCCTTGGCAAAGCTACCTCATTCAATGTTGAGTGCGGCTGCCATAAGAGGAACTCAATGACAAAGTCAGAGGTCTCTTAGGGACAGGATGACATCATGGTACAAGATGGCACAGGGACAGAATATGCCCGTCCTTCATCTCTGGCAATTGACATCTGAATAGAGATGATTAGTGCAGCTATTTCCTCATTATCTTCAGTGGACGTGAAATCCAACCACAAGTGCAGAGATCTTGCACCTGGCAGGCTTGGCTCATGAGGAAGGCAGTGCTTGAGTGAGCAGAAGGTCAGGGCTGATCAGTGAAAACAGAGCTAATGTACACCAAAGATCCCTCACAGCCTTGTCAAGTCTCTTTGAAAAAAACTATTTATTAGTCCCTTGCTTTCATAACCATAGATGTTTTCAGACCTACTGAAAATAGCTGACAAGGATTCCTCCGTGGTGATGAGAAACCAAGGCTGGTTACCAGAAAGAATGGAACAGAACAACACCACTGTATCATGTCTTGAAACCATCTGATGACCTCCTAATGATTGCTGCAGCAATGGGTTAAGTCCTGTGGTATTTCTGCTAGTGGGCAGAGGAATGCATTGGTAACAATGAGATCTTAGGGGATCTTAATGAGATCTTACAGGCAGTGAACTGAGGTGTTTCTGAATGAATTTGGAAAGAAGGCTTCAGAGCAGTACTTTTTTCTTTTTATAGCCAAGTATTTTTATTCAGTGAGATTGAGACAAAGAAGGCCTTGGGATAAAAAAAAAAAAAAAAAAAGAAGTATAACGATGTAATGGATCTTGGGTATTATAATTTCATCTAAAATAACTCAGTGGCAATTTTTGCTAATACACAACCCCTCCAAAAAACCGAATTAGACCACTTTTCTCTCAGAAGCTGGGGTTTGGAAGATGATTCAGATTTTACATGGATGCAAATATGAAGGGATGCTGTTAAGACTATTCCATTGCTGCACAGCTGAGTTGATGGATATCAGAATTTGGACTAATGACTTCAGCTTGAAGCTTTCCTTGTAACTAAGGACAGCAGGATTTGATTTTAAATTAGGAATTTTACCCCTAATAATGTCAAAAGAGATTGCAATTTCTTCTCTAGTTAAGTGCATTTGTTGAATATCTGGGGTTAACTTATTATATGAAAGGATTCCAAGCTTTTGTTTTCAAATTCAAATATTGATAAAATGAGTATAAAAGTGTTATTCTACAGTATTAGAAACCTAGGTAAAAGAATTTTTGGCCAGAATGAAGAAAAAGGCTATGATATTAATTCCTAATACAAATTAAACTGAAGAGGCTATCTGCCTTGTTCTGTATGAGAGAACTACATAATGGTGTTCTAAATTTCCTAAAATTGCAGTATTCTGAAAGTTTATTCCTGATGCAAACACTCTTCTTTTCAGGGGATCACGTCCTTTGTGGCCAATTCTGCTTATTTACACTCCTATATATTGTTTAGCTTTAATGCATTGCATGTTTAAAGGAGAATCAGGAATCCAGTCTCCCTTAAATTCTTGCTAGACTTTACGTTAATTTAATCCCTTATTTCTCTAGCTACCTAATACAAAGGATGATTTCACTGTCATTAAAGAGCACTTCCTTTCCTGTTTTCATATTCTTCTCACTGTTATTATTCTTCTCATTGAAATTTCTAGTCATAATGAACACTCAGAGCATTTCATTGAGAAAATCGGGGAGTTAAAGCATTTTCTCTTTCCCTAATCAAGACCCTGTCATTATTATCACTGAAAGCCAGAGAAACAAGTGAAGAATGACAGAGTTACATGAAAGAGAAAAAGGACACTGCCAAAGTGATTCTGTGTGATCACAGTCATTTACAATAACACTCTGGATGCTGGCATGGCAATCTAATTGCATACTAAAGCCTGTTGTGTAAACTCAGTTACTAGTTGCATTTCACAATGCTGATGCTTCAGTCACAATTGAGGCAAATAAGAACAGAAATTTGGTAAGTCTTTGATTGCTATTGTGGAATAATTCATAGCACTCATCAGTATGTCAATTTTCAATTGAATTTGACTTTTTTGAAACAGAAAGACACAGTGGTTCAATTCTAGAAGAAAAAGTATCCTTGAAAAAAAAATCATGTTTTGCAAATGTAAAAAATAAAAGTAGGATAAATTTTTTTTCTATCACTTTTGACAGTATCCTCTTATGGGAAAGACTAAATAAATTCTAAAGGCAAAGTTCTCTCCTCATTCACATTACAATAGCTCCAGAATATCCCTTCCAACTTTCATACTATTTTCTATTAAATTAGATCTGCAGTATCACAAAGGCTGATTCATCTTTTGGTCTCAGACAAGTTACTTCCAGGAAACAGGCATGATGAGAGTAAGACAGAAAGCTCCAAACAATCTCTGAATTAAGAATATGTTCAGTAGACACTTGGTTTCTTCCCACTCCACAGATTTCTTATCCTGAAATCTGTATTTCACATAAATGGAGAAGAAAAGAACAGGACATGGAAATTTTATCTGAAGACTAAATTAAAATCGTCCTGCAGTAACCTGCTTGAGGAGCAGATAATGGGGAAGAAGGAAGGCTGGGACTGGTGCAATGCAAAAACTTTAAGTGACAGCCCCCAAAAAAGTCAAGAGGTCTTCCATCAGGAGGTATGCTCTTCACATCATCCCACCCTCTGGTGGCGCTCTCTCCCTAGCTATTTCACTTTAATCATGTTGTTTCAATACCTGTTGAAATGGTTCCCACTGTTTCACTGTTATTACTGTTACTATTTTACCTATCCACACTTGTCTCTGCCAGTCTGTTATTCATAATTGCTAGGGCTCCAACCCCACCAGAGAATCCATTTTGCTTTGAATTAGAGCTCATTTGCCTGGGATACCCATTAGCAGTTTCTGACAGCTGTTTCTGCATGATGGCCAGTGAGACTTTATTGGAGGCCAGGAAGTCTTTCATGGAGATCATCTCTCCTGACAGACGGCGTCCGTCCGTGTCGCTCTCATTGACAACGTCAGTCTCGATGGAGATGTTTCTCCGGCTGCGCACGTTTCCTGGCATTACTACATTCCTCCGTGAATGAAATAATCTTCTTTGGCATCTGTGGCAGCACTTGCAGGCCAACTTCTTTAATATCCAGTTTATGGACTGCTTGATGACAATAGAGATCACATTAAATAAGGAATAGATGCAGCACACCCCCATGAGTATGAAGACAAAGTTGCCAAAGCGGTAAAGGCCTTGGCTCTCATACCTCATGTTCTGGCTACTGACCAGATCACCAAAACCAATGGTGCTGAAGGCCACAAAGCAGAAGTAAAGTGAGTCAAAGTAACTCCACCCTTCAATTGGTGTGTACATTGCAGAGGCACAGCAGGAAATGATGAGGGATGCTACACATAAAATCAGCATAACATAGTACACGGAGGGCTTCCAGCCTGCCAGGCTGTCCACCTCAGAGGTCCCTGAGCCCCTCCGGCCATTGTGAGGGAGAACCCCTTTCCTCCTCAGCTGTCTTTCGTGGCAGGACTTCATGACGTAAGCTATGACAGTGATCAAGCGCTCCAGGAACAGGTTAAAGAACAAAATGGTCCCTGCACATCCTATAAGGCCGTAAAATATCAGAAAAATTTTGCCTCCAACGGTGGCGGGGGTGGTCATACCAAACCCTGGAAGACAAAACAGAACAGTTGAAAAACATAAACCTGTAGGTACCATGTTAGGACTTTCATCACATGCAAGACTGATGAACTGCTAGCAAATCCCTGAGGTACAGCTCAGCTTTGAGAAAAAAACATTCTCCCCTGCTGTTCCCCACTTGTGCTCGACTATGTCTGAGCTATAAGGGGAAGGAAAACATGCCAGCATTTCCTCCAGAATCAGAATGAAACAAAAAGCAGAACAAAACACATGGGAAGGAAAAGGGAGTTCAGAGGAGGTCTGAATTTTGGTCTGGTTGCTAGGTTCACACTTTCCCCCTTTGTGCTTTGGATCACTTCCAGGCTTTGGGGTTACTGCAGCCTCTTTGTTCTCTCTGATGTTGTTCTGCACCATGGGTCTGTCCCAGGGGTGGCTCTTGCCTTCCAGAGATCTATCTGCAGCCAATCTTTGGAACACAAGGTGAAATTTCTCTGAGGCTCACTTGACTCCTGCTGTTAGTGCAGGTGGCACATCACCCAGCACCCAGCCCCCACTGTAGCCTGGCCATGGCAGCCCAGGCTGGGGGCACACACCAGATGATTTAGCCCCTGACAGGATCAACAGCCCTTCATGAGAGTCCCAGTAGGAGTTAAATGCGCCCTGCGTCCGACCCTGCTGTCTGTGACCCACTATCAACTCCTTTTTAAATCAGCATTTCTGAAGTTTTTCTGTTTCTCTCTGTCCCACTCCACAGCTCAAATCTGCATGTGGATCTTCTCAAAAGTCTCCTCTGGTCTGATTCCCTGTCATGGCATTTCTCAGGCCAGAAGTGCTTCAGTCTAGTCTCAGATATTTCCCATCCTAAAGCCTGAAAATCGTAATTTTGTTTTGGTTAAAGCTGTTGATGAGATAATCTTGCTTTTAATAAGTTATTACTAAAGAATAAAAAGATGTCCAGAACATCATTGAGAAAACTGGAGTAACACTCATGATAAAACTTTGCTGGTGCTTTTTTAGGATTAATAAATGATTACATAACTGACCAACTAAGCAAAACCAGGGTTTTTTTGAGAAGACGGAAAAATCACAAGAAACACTGGGGTTTTTTTTTCTTTCGCTTTGTAACTATGACATGCCAATTATGAAATAAAGATGTTGGACTCTGAGAAGTAAAGGAAAACGTAGTCAGTATGGTACACTTGTACTTCAAAGGCAAGACAAGAGCAGTGTGAAAAGACCATGTTTTCAACAGTGCTGAGCTGCACCCCTCTTCCCTTCACTGGCAACCTGCTGCCAGCACAGATTCCTCTCTAGCACTGGTCCTGCCTCACACTGTGAAGTGACAGCCCTCACCCTCACCCTTCCAGCTCGACCCCCACTAACTACAGCTCCAAGCGTGGGCTCTCCAAGGTCACTGCACTTTTGTCTGCATCCACAATCAAACATCAAGTGGTCCTACAGGAGGCTCCAGCCTCCTCATTTAATTTCTGTGCTAGAGAGAGCTGGACTGCAGCTCTGTGGTGTGCCAAACAACACAAGTGACAAACCACACAGACAAAACCTTCTTTGTGACAAGAACTTTTTCCTGTTGCTGCCTTTGGCACACAAATATTTCCTCTTGCTTTCCACCCTCCTTTTCTGGTCCATGACCTGACCCCTAAAACTCTAGTTTTAATGCTTATTTTCTGTGCAGGCTGGCTTATATGCAAGTCATGACCTCCACCCTGTGGACAGACACATAAAAATCAAGGGACAAGAGGAACTTTTCAGCAGCTGGTGAGATCTGCCCAGAGCAACAGTGGGGAGGGAAGTGAAGGGCTGCTGTGTCCCTGGGCCACCCTGTCCCTTGAAGAAGAGAAGAAGCTGCAGGCTGGGCAGAGATGGAAAGGTGGGGAGTCCCTGGCACAAGGTGAACAGCATTAGGGACTGGTGGCCATCTCCCACAGCATAAAGCAAATTCTTTGGGAAGAGAAATGCAGTTAAGGCTCACATTCCCAGGGTGGTTTTATGCCTTTGGGCTGCTTCCCAGATCCCTTTCAGGATCCTACCACTGGCATCATGGCCAGAGCCTGAAGTCCTCAGGCTCGTTTTTTTAGTTGACTGGATTTTGTTGCTAGGTCTGTTCTGTAACCCATTAGCAAAAGCTTTACAAAGGCACTCAATAGGCATTCCGGGAATTATGGTGAACTATGAGTTAATGACTTAGCGAGCAATTAGAGCACCAATGTGACTCATAGAACACAACAGCGACAGAGCAAGAAGTTGCAGATTGGGAAGCAAATACGGAATGAAATTATGAAATCGTGTAAAAGAGGAAATAAAAGCAGTGGCCGACACTTGGAGAATATTTGAGAATACAAAATTGCTTCTTGTGATGAAGAAAACAACCAGGACACAACTGTAGGAAAAAAAATGCCCATGATTTCATGGTATGAGAGAATGCTGATTAAGTTTAGTGAAGATTATTTTACAAGTTGGGTGACATTTCTTGAAAACACTGTTTCAAGTAGCAATTGAGATTATAGTTAATCAAGTGGAAATCAGATCATTCTGAGTTGGGAAAATAGAATGTTTTTAAGGTACTAAAAAGTGTTTCAATCAATTTGTTAGACATGTCTGCAGATATAGTATTGGATTGTCACCATTGATAGAAACGCATGACAAATCCTAGCTTTACCAGCCCAGCAATGAAGGCAGCACTCTTAGTAAAAATTTCAGGATCCTATTTTGGGATCGGTATAATACTGATTTGCCTGTGTCTCATGATCCATTGACTACTATAAACTAGTGTGATCTTTCCTAATATTCAGCTGAACTGGTCAAGAACATTCCTTATAACTTCAATTTTCCTCCAAATAATGTGGGGATTTTTTTCACCTATTGCTTAAGCAAGAATTCAGATTTTTGGATGAATATTGATATCAGTTCTGAATTTCTCTGTAGCAGATGTACTTTTTCAGAAGTTGGAGGAAATCTAAATTTCAAGTAGAGTCAGTAAAAGCTTCTAAACACTGCACATCTCCCATGGGAAAAAAATTTTTAGATTTTATTTTGGCAGCAGAATTTCTATTATGAAGTCTGTTACTGCAAAGCATTCTAAAATTCACCTGTGTGTTCAGGTTATATTGTGTGGATATTCCAAAAGGATACAGTTATGTAAAAAAACAACTGAAAAGTGAAATCACATTGACAGCGTAATATAATCATGCTTCATTTTTTCTTGAAGTAAGTACTGGCTATTAACAGAAAAAAAGCAGTTGCAATTCTTATCAATAGGCAGTCTGATAAGAAGGACTGAGGTCCAACAGGAAGTTCTCCTAAAGCAGAATCATCCAACAGACAGCAAACAGTGAATAAGATCAAGCAAATATTAATCTCAATCTAACAGTAAAAAGATTATAGTGAAATCTAACAAGAGGAAACAGGCATCAACTGCTTATTCCAGGCCAATATTAGGTCATTTCATCTCTTCTGTTGCAAACTGCTCCAGTGTACCAATTTCTGCAAGTGTTTCTCCTGGATCATTACCCACACTCATCTCCCTCTGCCTGGTGACACATGGTTTGGCATTGTATGTTTTAATTCTGGATGTCCTGACATTCACAGGTTACATTAATTAAAACTTCAGTTTCCATTTCCTGGTGCACCTGGTGCCATGAAAAAGTATGAGAAATAGTTCATCAGTCCTAATGCCTCATGAATGAAGCATGGGGTGCCCCATATTGTGTGTGTGTAGGGAGACTGGGACAGACGTATTGATTTCACAGTTAATTTTAGATTGGATGTTTCTATTGTTCTGCAAAATACCTCTCTTTTCTGAGAGATCTAGTTTCCTTTTTGAATGTGTGCAGTTCACTGCTCCTGCCCTTCCCACAAAGAGGAAGTGGGTAGAAAGAGGGGGCAACACTATAGCAACAATGATGAGTCACTGTGATGTTAGAAATATAAATATCAACACAAAACAGTGTTCCAGTTTAGCTTGCAGTCAGAGTTCTTTGTGTCTGTATTCCTAATGTATTTTATATTTATTTCTTTTCCTCTGTCAGTTCTGTTTTGACACTCACTGGGGAAATGATGAATTTTCAGTGAAATAGACACTGGATAATAATTGAAGTTCATGATAGGTGTGAATCAAGCTAAATAGGACAAACATTTTCAACTGCAATGAAAAAAATAAAGAAAATAGTAATTAGTAAAGAGAAATACAGGAAGTCTTAGATACCTGCAAAGATGACCATTCTTTTCTCAGACACCTTCTATACTGATCTACATAAGGATGTTTTGTGCTTCTAAAAGAGACAGAAGAAACAACTCTAACCAAAGCTGTACTTCAAAGACTTCATTGAGAAAATGTCCTGTACTTCGCACTGTTCCAATAGCGTGCAGACACCAATAATTTGGCAAAATTCACTTCTGCCCTGATAACCTACTCTGGTGCTTTCTGAGCAGGATAAGTAGTCCTAACAAAACTACTACAGCTGGAGTAATTTTCACCTGTAGGGACTCTTGTAGGAACAGCGAAAGGACTCTCAGATCTTGTCATATCACTGCCCTTGTGACACTGCCATGTCAGCCAGCTTGTAAAAATGTCCTGTTCCAGAAAGGAAGGAGGACATTAAGTCCTTCTTTCCAGAAAGAGAAGAAAAATACTCATTTCTTCCACTGTATGAGAGGAGATATCCATTTAAGCAGGCATAGGGCTGTCACAGCTACCTGACAGCAACAAACTTGCACTTAGGTCCAATTTCTGATATGAAAAAATAGAAACACACACACACACACAGAGACAAACGCATGCAGACACCTCTGATTTCACATCAGTGGAAGATCAGCATCTGAACCGACTGGTTAGACATACCTCCATGCATATTGTCTTAAACATTAATTTCAACGTCTTGATCTTCTCTCTTATGAGGAAAGGAGAATGAGCTAGCCATGAAACTTTATTTAATGAAACAATTATTTGACAAAACAATATTTTACTGGGACAGCCTGGGGCGTGGTATCATTTATTTAATTGCCAATGCTATTTTCTTGTGTGGATGGCTACGTGGTGGGGAAAGAATCAGCCTGCCCAGGGAGGGAGGGATACATGGCTATAACAACATTCCTGTGTGCTCTATGCTCTTCTGTTTCCAGATTTGTCTGCCTGAGCAGCCTCTGCACCTCCTGCCCAGCATCTCCAGCACTCCAGATTTATAAAACCTGGAAATGTCTCCAGGGCTATTTGAGCTGAGTCATAACTGCAGACAGACGGCTATGATGAGTGCTTGGCTCCTTGGTGACCTGGGATCTGCCCTGAGTGCTGCTGCTGCTGCTTCCATCTCTGCCAGCATGCACCTGCTATGTCATGCACAGGCAGGCTGAGAGAGTTGAAACCTTCTGCAGACCTCCTGGCAGGGTTCAGTCCATTCCAAAAGGACGAACACTGATGCTGGAACTAATGGTGTAAGATGTCTTGATGAAACAATACATGTATGAGATTTTTTCCTTCTCTAACTTGTTTGGAGACTCATCATACGTGACAGACAGCCCTCTTGACACTGTTTCAATGAGGCTGAAGAGCAGGTTGGAGATAACACTTTGAAATCTGCATGGATGCCGTGCTCTGTCTGTGCCACCACAGGGACAGAAGACTTGTGTAAGAGACTGGGCATAACATGTGTTGCCCTCTGAGAAAAGGCTTCTGTAAACCCAACCCTGTGACACAGATGTAGGTTAGTGTCACACCAAGTGTGTGAATGGGACTTCAAGGTTAGAAATAGCAAAACCTTGGGCTTTCACTGATTTGTTCTGGAAGGCATAAGAAAAAGTGGCTTTGTGTTAGTGTGTGAGGCAACGTCTCTGTTTAACACAAAAAAGTTCAGCTCACAGAGAGTCACTGTTAAACCCTGTCTGGAGAGCTGGGTAGGTGTTACCGCCCTTCTCTCATTTCACGTATAGAAAGTGCATGTTCTGCCTTCAACAGAAACCTTCCTTAAGAAAAGCTTCCAATGTTAAGGAATTGAAAAAACATAAGAAGAAGGAATACTAAAGGGACAACATTAAATGAACAATGTCATCAAAAAATCAGTTTTAATAGACATCTTGAGGGGTCTGTTGACACCTCTGTTAGCATGTCTATGTAGCCCTTAAAGAATACATGATTGTAATTTTCATTATTGCGAGATTTTCACATAAGATAATTCATGGAAGCCTTGCCATTCTGTTTTATATAATTAAGGTTATATTTTATTTAAGGTTCACTCTAGGTCTTCTATAAGAAATGTACACAGTCTTGTTACAGCTGCTGTGTGATCATAAATTAAATGTATAAATGTTTTATGCCTACCTTCAGGTTTCTGTTTATAATTTTTATGTAGCTTTTGATGCTGGAGGTGCTAGGTCTAGTGCCTTTCCATCACCCCTAGATAGATTCATTCCTCTGTACAGCTTTTGTGTTACTGTAGGGATAGAACAGGGTTCAGTTTTGAAATACCTTATTACTATTTTCAAACTTCATAACTTCTTGAGCAGTCATTTAAAGGTTTTTATTTAGCCTTAAAACATATAAACATTTATCTAATTTATTAATTAAATATATTTATTTATTTATAATTATTTTGGTAAGCTGAAAAAACAGTGTATGTGGAGGTGTGTTTGTGTGTGATTACATGTTCCTAGCCAATTTCAAGCCCTATCTTGATGTCAGAGAGGAGGTTTGGTAGGCACTGCTACCAGAACCTCCACGTGCCAAGGACCTCAGCATTGCTACCTCCCAGGAAACAAAAACCTCACACAGAAAATTAGGTTGGCCTGATGCTTGCATACATCAAACTAAAGGACAGATCAAAGGAGCATAGCGTAAAAGACAGTACAGATACTGCTTTAGTTTCTCGGAGACTGACAGGGAGCCCCAAAAAACTAAGACTAAAGGAAAAAAAATCATAGTATCCAAGCAGGTGCTTCAGGGCCGACAAATATAAAGCAAAACCCATGAGCTCACACCATATAGAAAAGGCTGTTGGTATTGTATGTAGTAAGGATTTTTAAATATTCCATAAAAAAGCAGAAGCAGATATTTATATTGTAATTAAAATTTTAAAAACTGGCAGATGATGACAGAAAACGTTATCAGAAATTTCAGTGAATATTCATCACTGGAGAACTGGTGATGGAGAAATGACAAATCTGCAAGTGTTTGCAATGAGCAAATGATGATAAACTTCATTGGTTTTATTAACTCTGAATTTCTTATCCATTAATCTGTGTCTCCAAAGCTAGGAGTTATGAAGGGGGCAAAGGCTATTTGTCACTTTTTTGACATTTTGAAAGCAAAAAATTCATTCTGGGGTGGGGGGTGCTGATGGATGGACACTTGGGGAAAAATTATGAGTTTGTCAATTAATCATAGAATTGCAGAATGGTCTGGATTGGAGGGGGCCTTCAAAGATCGTCTTATCTAATCCCCCTGTCATGGGCAGGGACATCTGCTAGATCAGGTTGCTCAGCCTGAATAATGTCAGGCTTCTCCAAAGACTATACCACCTACAAAAAAAGCAAGTTGGCACCAGGTGCAAAAGTGTTAAGACAAACTTAAGATACCATAACGAAGAAAAAAACAATCAAAGAAATGTGACAGCAGTAGAAAGCACAGTGAATTTTGGCTCAGAGAAAAGAGTAAGTCAGTGCTGAAACCTTGTGCTGGCTTCTCTCCACACAACAGCAAGGCGTGTACCTTCGTTTTTGAAATGTCTGGCTTTTTCAAAATGTAAAAGCACTTGCTACGTCCCTGGCTCATGGATGTCCTAAATGCAATACATACGTCCCTTCCTGTGAAGCCAGAGATGCTCTTTTAGTGACAGCTTTAGTGGCGAATGTCTGTAAGACAAACGCAAATTCAGTGACCAAGTCTACTCACATGATTTTAACAGGTCCAAACATTTAGGTAAAACAGGACCTATATGTAAAATATGACAGGGAGGTTCAACACTGTGCTACTCCAAATCCTCCACAGCAACTTTGGCTTGCTGTCAAAGTGTTGTGCCATTGCAAATGTAAAAACACCCACAACACAATACCTATTTCAAGGGCTAAATCTCTTCTCACCTATCTGGGTGATGATCAGTCCTGCTCTCTGTGCATCAGACATATTGAAGATCTCAGCATTTGCCTTACCCACGCAAACAGTTAAACAAGGACAGGACAGGCATGCAGAGGCGGGGAGAAGTGAATGAGATTATAGCAAGATGTTAAGGAGTAGTTAAAAGCTACAGAGCTAGGCATTTTCTGATATAACTGAACAAGTCATGTACTAAGGGCATCCCAAAATCAGACAGTGGCTAAGGTTGGAAGGGACCTCTGGAGACTGGCCAGTCCAGCCCCCTTGCTCAGCAGGGCCTCCTTTGCACCTGGTAGGTGCCCAGTTGGATAGGAATTCATCTAGAGGATAAAAGGGATCTCTGGCTTTCCAGACAGATATTTATAGATTTGTGGAAATAAAATCATACTTCAACGGTGTCTGGAAACAGAGATGTTCATATATGCGAAGATAAAACTGCAGTGAATCCTTCTAGAGGTAAAATTGTGAAACTGTTTCTGAAACACTTATGATTAAAGATTAAATGGCCCATAGTAGCTTTTGGCATCTTTATTTAAAGATCTTTATTTAAATTATTTATTTATTTTAATAAATCTTTCTTTACTTTCTCTCTGCATTATGAGGTTTTTCTTTGCAAGTGGGTTAACTGAATTAACAGCTTTTGTTTGTGAGCAATCACTGCACTGCTGTTGGAAGTATCAGCCATTCTAGAGGAGCTTTCCTCTCTACCCAGAGGTATCTGCAGCTACCTGACCCAACAAGGGAGATTTCCAACAGAGTATTTGAGAAGACTCCATCTTCTCTGATGACAATTCCTGGATGGAAATGATAAGGCTGAAAAATACGAGAGTGATCTGTGGGTGAAATGCCTGGCTGAACTTTGAAGAGGCTACATGCACCCTGGAGGGCAATGTAGCATGCTACTCATTTCCTTGAAGCCTGAAGGCCGTGTCCTGGCCTTCATGCTAAGGAACAGGGATTTCAGAAAGGCCCGTCTTTTCCGACATTAGTGTTTGAAGAAGGAAACACATTTTTAAAAGCACAAAGAGAAATTTATCACAAGAATCATCCTAGAGATTTCAGATTATTTTGGAAGGTAGCTTTTCCCAGTCTTGTGGAAGCTGTTAAGCCTGGAAGAAGGAAGGTTCAGCGATTGGCAGCTTATGTACAACACTCAGCCTTGCAAATACCTTTTTCATAGATGTGGCGTGTTTTTCTTGATATTGTTAATGACAATCAGTTAAATAACTACATTTAATTAAAATTGTTTTTCATGGTCTGCTTATGAAAATGGTGAAGCTGAGAAAGCTTTTACTAAATATGTTTATCCAAAACCACAGTAGTATTGCCTATTTAATTCATTAGGTATTCTTTCAGAGGAAGAAAAAAATGCCCAATTTACTCCAAATACAATCTACTTGTAAATTTTAAAACCCTTGAAAAACTGACAAAGTAAAGTCTTGGCTCTTTCTAGAAGTTTTGAAGATGCCACCTGTACTAGTAATAGGTTTAAAGGCTTCTAACCTCATCATTCACAGTACTGAACAGCACATTTTTCTTTGGAAAAGACACACATAATTAAATAATAGGATTTCTTAGGACTATAAGTGGCTAACTGTGTGAAAAGAAATCTGGAAGTTTTGAGGCCATTTATCAAGTCCTTTCTGCACTAAAAAGACTCTGTGCCATCTTTTGTCTCTCTATAATGGCTTCCTAGAAGCCAAGTCCAAAACAGTTTGCCATATATGAAAAGGCAATAGTGCTTTGATACAGCGTATCATGTACATGCTGAAAAATAGGTACACGATCCTGTGCTACAAAGGACTCTTTTCTAAAATAAAAAGCCTGTTAGTGAAGTACTTGAAGAGACGGAATCTCAGACTTTTGAAAGAAAGGTTTTTGAACTACACAGAAAAAAATGACGCAGCCAGGAGCTGAAGGAATTAATGCTTTCAAAGTCACAGCAACTTTTTTAACAAGTAGAAAAGTAAGTCACATTCTCCAAAGCAGTTTTAAATGAAGAGGAAAAGATTATGCTTTTATGGAGTGTTTTCAAAAAATTCTCAACAGTTATGATAAAGAATGATGTAGACAGAGAAAAATTAACCTTTTTTCAGCAGCATAGGCAGACCACAGCTGCCAAACTCCCACAAGCGCAAAATATAGAAAGAAACCCTAAAAAGAGAAACGCACCAGACTGTTGTCAGGAGTATAATATGACTTAAACATACATTAACATTAGAATGTTGAATGACCATATTAGCTGGTCCAGTGCAAAAATATTTTGCGAAATAACAAAAGGACCAAAAAACTGGCTAGTAATTATTCCTAAGTACTCAGCTTCATCAAGGCTATTAGAGCTCCTGGGGTGCTGATACTTTAATGAAAACTGTGGTTGACCTGGTGATGCCACAATTTGCTGTGTGCTGAGTGTTGCTGCCTTCCAGTATCTTTGGGAACACGTGAAAATCTGTATCACACATACTGGATTTGACAAAACTCACCACTGTCCTTTCCTTTCTGGCCTCCTATAAAATGAAAATTGGCTAAAGTACTTTTTGTTCAGTATAACTGTGTATATATATGTGTGTGTATATTTAATATATATTTAAAGATGTGATTTTAAAGTTTGACTTTGAATAACATTTTGCTTTTAAAGTGCCACAATGGATGTTTTCTAAGAAATGGTTAAAGAAAAACTAGCAAAAAAATAAAACCAGCCACCAGCTGTCTTGCAGTCCCAAGAATGATGTTTTGCTTACAAACATGACAATAGCATTCTTTACCAGATGTATGTCTGGGCTTGCTGAAACATGTTTTTCTATAATCTTGACATGTTTATGGCTTTATGATTTATCTTTTTCAAAATGCACTGCTAATAGTTCTCCTAACAGAAGAACTGGAATGACAAGCTTTAGGTAATTCAAAAGACCACTTCAGAGGGGGGTCTGTGCAAACTTCATGAAGTTCAACAAGGCCCAGTGCAAGGTCCTGCACACAGGTCAGGGGGATCCCGAGCACAAATACAGGCTGGGCAGAGAATGGATCAAGATTAGCCTGGGGAGGAAGACCTGGTAGTGTTTGGGGATGAAAAGCTCAACATGACCTGGCAATGCGTTCTTGCAGTCCAGAAAGGCAACCAGATCCTGGGCTGCATCAAAAGATGCGTGACCAGCAGGCTGAGGGAGGTGCTTTTGTGAGACCCCATATGGAGTGCTGTGTCCAGCTTTGTGGTCCCCACACAAGAAAGATGGACCTGATGGAACGAGCCCAGAGGAGAGCCATTAAGTTGATCAGGGCTGGAGCACCTCTCCTGTGAAGACAGGCTGAGAGAGTTGGGGTGGTTCAGCTTGGAGAAGAGAAGGTTCTGGGGAGACCTTACAATACCTCCCAGTACCTAAAGGAGGCTTACAAGAAAGCTGGAGAGAGACGTTTCAAAAGGGAGTATAGGGATAGGACATGGGGGAATGGCCTTAAAGTGAAGGTTTATATCAGATATTAGGAATAAATGCTTTACTCTAAGGGTGGTGAGACACGGGACAAGTTGCCCAGAGAAGCTGTGGACTCCCCATTCCTGGAAGTGTTCAAGGCCAGTCTGGATAGAACTTTGAGCAACCTGGTCTAGTGAAAACTGTCCCTGCCCATGGCTGGGGGTTTGAAACTAGATGATCTTTAAGGTCATTTCCAACACAAACCATTCAGTGATTCTATGAAATGACAAATCCTTCTTGTTGAGAAATAAAGCTTCCAATGCCATCCATGCTAAAAAGCATTTAAAGTATCTAGTTCAAAATCAAACATAAAATCTATCCTTATTTCAACATTTAATGACTGTTCTGGAATGGATGCATGATTTGGGGAAAGAGGAATGAAGATGTCTTGATGAGTGAATAGCAAATTAAACTCCATCCATCTCTGGGAATGTGCACTGACAGATGAGCCCAAGGACATTAAGACACCCTGCCACCCCAAAAAGTTTTCTTTTGTGTAAGATCTGTTATTGCCCATATAACACTGATGTTAGGGTGTCACGAGACAGAAGATCTGAATACTTGAACAACCTTTGGCTAGCAATGGCAGCTGTTTCACCTGCATGTTACAGCCAGTTCATGTTCTCTTCCTTCTATCCTCTGATCTGCAGTTTTCAATATCAGAACCTTTTCAACATCCATTTACAAGACTCGCAACTGACAACATAATGTTTAAAGCTGAATATGTCTTAGCAGACCTTTTACTGAAGACATCACTAACAAAAACCCTGACACCTTGCTTCAAGAAGTACCTCAGGAATTGTACTGCCAGCAACTGGTCCAGCTGCTTGACCATCTGTGAGTCATTACCACAAACCCCACACAGTATTTGGCAGGGCAGAAGGCCTAGCAATACCTTCACATCCTTCCCGAACCCTGGTATGGGTGCAGCCTGTAGATTACCATGTTTGGTTAGATCTTCACTGAGCAGGTGAGCTTATTTAAAGTCATAGGAATTTTCATTTCCATATCTAGTAAACTTGTCTTGAAAAAGATCTGCTGTTGGACAAAGGGTTCACAAGCAGAGAAGATAGCTTCTAACATCCACGTCCAATGATTGTGGATGCTGAAGGAGTACAAGGGGAATGGACTCATGACTTTGACCAGGTGTGCATCCCCAAATGGCATAATCTCCTCCTGCTGTTGGAATGACACAGGACTAAGGGGATCATTGATCTGGCTTTGCTGGGAATTTTTCTTGTTTTTATAGGAGCCCTGCTTCCCTGCTTGCTCAGTCAGGATTTGCATGATTCCAACTCTACTGCACATTCTATCCTTCCTCCCTTCCATCTTCTCCTTTCATTTTTGGTTAGATGTCATACTTCTGTTGTGTTCCTTAGCAAAAATATTAATTCAAGCTCAGAAAATCCTTTTAACCTTGCTTCTTTACTTAATAAAGCATGTATATTAGCAAATAGCTACTATGAAACATCTTAGAAACATCTAATTAATCAGCTTCCAGCATTTCATAGAGATTAAACACAACATACTTACTGACACAATAAAAAACACAGAGAAGAGGGAGGCTGGGCTAACTGACGTCACGCACATGATTGAATTTTGGGTACTTCCTACCAAACAAGTTTTGATGTGAGAACCCATCTATTCTCATAAAATTATTAAGGGATATTAGCAAACCAGATTTACTTCACTGGATGTCAATTTAAATTTGAGAACAAGATTCTGTGGCTAAAAATATATAGTTCAAATGGCAAATTACTGTAATGTCTCCATACATTATTAGGGTACATGTTTCCCTTCAACACAGAATAATCATGATTATGCGTATTTCAGTTTTTGTTCACAACTCAATTATGAAAACACACAGTGCTCTGGAGATTACCTCCTACATGTCTTGCCACAGCTGAGGCCTTGGAGCTTGTGGGGAAGAGGATGTGCAGTTCTTCCACTCTTGTCTTTCTACAAAACATTCACAATTTCAGTTGAAGACTTTGCCATTTTTACCTTGGAACAATTGTGTTTGAGGAGATCTCTGAAGATTCAGGCAAAGACACCATTTGCTTTGCAGCCCATTCAGCAAGTGGGATGGTTTTTTTCAGGGATGTTGCTCACCTCAGATTTACTGAAAACATCAATGCTTATGGAATATTACTTTTGGTACATTAGAAAATGCAACTTTAAAAAACCCCAAACTTCCACCTTTTATATATCACCATTAAAAGCGTCCTTTTAAGGAGACTGTACAGTTATGCTTCTTATAGTACAATTTAATACTGCTTTATTTGTTCTACTCAGTAAAGTCTGAGGTTTTATTACGGTATCCTCCAATTAATTTCCTTTTAAATGGGCTGAAGGGACTGTTTTTAAACTCAGCAGTGTGAGGGGAGGCAATTCAGCATAGTCACAGCTTAGTGATGCGAGCAGGTGTGAGGAAATGACAGATTTATTCCAGTGCTGTACAAGTAAGTACATGCCAACATAGTCTGCTCAAGGATCAGGTCTTCCACAGCACAGTGATACCAACTGATAGAGCATAGATGTCTTTACAAATGAAACATGTTTACTGCTTTGGCTTGTGAAATGCTTACGCATCATTTTAAAGCTTCTGCATTCCCCATTTTACACAACCCTTTGTTGCAGCAGTGCTCTCTTTGGAGAGAGCCAAAGCATACAGTGCTGCCTGTACTGATCCTGAGAGCTGGGTCAGGTGCACACAAACAACTTGACAGGCTGAACAAATTTAAAGCCTTAAACCTCAAAGTTCACTGCTTTGAGTAGGAAGGTATCTTGTGAGTAAGCTTTTCTATCCACTGCATGGGCTAAGGAAAATCTGGGTTCCCACTACTGTTTCCATAAGCTTCTCTTCCACGATTTACACACCTGCTGTGTATTTTCCAAGACTCTCTAAAACCCATGCTCTACATAACCAATAGAAATTCACTTTCAGTTTGAGAAGCTATAATACACTTCTATTTTACCATGTTTATTAGAGATCTGCCAAACATACTTCTTTTCTAATTTGTGTTTGGACTTGAGAACAGCAATAGCTGTAAGAACAGTGATAATATAACTCCCTCCTAATAAGACAAATTAGTAAGAATTTGAAGGCAAATAAGAAAATGAAGGCATTATCACCACTGATGGGGGGCAGGCTTGAGGATTTTGAAGCCTCAGTGCCCAGTTTTGAGCTGCACCACTATTGTGAGTAACAACATACCAACTTCAGCTGTTCTTGATCAGAGACCTCACCATGTCCAGCCTTGTTAATTGCTGTTGCAGTTCTGCTATTTGGGCAAATGGAATTTGTGTAATCTGGTGGGTCAAGTTACAGATCTATAGTTTCACAAGAACTGACATATGTTGGGGATGAAGGAAGAAAAGAAAGAGAATGCAGAAGGAGCTGGGAGTGAGGATAAATGACCTGATGTAAGGTGCAGATCTGAGTCCAAACATCCCAACAGTAATGTTGAAAGAGACTTGAATCTCCAGGAACAGACTTGACAGATGCTGGCTCTGTATCAGCACTGGGCACCTTATAGCAAATCCTTTATACTTTAAAGTGATAGCAAATTTGAGTGCAGGACTCCAGTGGATTACTGTAAGTGGATCCCACCTACCAAGTTCTGCTTGAGCCCGGTTGCTGCAGTTATGCCAGCAGTGCCACATAAATACAGAAGTTGCCAGCTACACTGATAAAAAAATGTAGCTTTCTCAATTTACACTGAAATTTGGTAAGAGTTTATCTCAGTGGTAATGGCAGCAGAAGCAGCCCTTGCCCACTTGACCCTGGCACTGTCTTTCTTGTGCCAGTGCAGCTGTCTGTAGCCTCACATTGATCCAAAGGAGAGGTTAAAAATCATAGAATCATAAAATGACTTGGGCTGGAAGGGACCTTAGAGACCATCTCATCCCAATCCCCCTGCCATGGGCAGGGACACCTTTCTCTAGACTGGGTTAGACAGAGCCTCATCCAACCTGGCCTTGAGCACTTCCTGGGATGGGCCATCCACAACCTCTGGGCAACCTGTTCCAGTTCCTCACCATCCACACAGTAAAGGATTTCTTCCTAATACCTAATCTAAACCTACTCTCTTTCAATTTAAAAATTAACCTTTTATAACCTTTTATTATTAACCAGAATATTTTTAACCAGTTCAGTCTTGATCCAGCTAACTGCACAATCCCACAAGAAGCAGGGAGGTGTGAGAGAGGAGGTGGTTCCAGGTGCAGAAGGGATTTGGGGAAATGGTGTGCAGCACTGACTCTGAAGAACATCAGGGATGGGGTTTCCACCAGACCAGCTCCTAGTAGGTAAGTGATTCATCAAATGCTTTTGATGTTGGATATGCTGCCCTCTCATTCCTGGAAACTGTTGTTTTCTGGAGGTATGTTTCCTTCGGTCCTGCTCACCAGGGGAGGCCCAGAGTGCTGAGCTCTGCCAGTGCTGCTGCTGGCACTGGCAGAGCTCCCGTCCTCCGGGGGAGATGACAGCACCAGGGGCCTTTTCAAATGGGTGTTGCTACGGGCAACTATGTACAGGAGAACGTAGGCAGAGGCTGAGAAACCCAGAGGGATGGAGCAGAGAGCAACAGCCCAGCAGGAACAGCTCTCAGAGCAGGTTGTAAATGCTGATAAAACAGTATTTCAAGCAGTCCAGCAATTGCAAAGAACTACAGCCAATGCACCAATGGTCTAAAGTTATTTTATTGCTCCTGGAAGTACATGTGAGTTTTCATCCTTCATAAAATGAGGGTGCTGAGGATGGGATGCAGATGGAGAGGTACAGAAGCACAGCAAAGCAGTCAGCTCTGCACCTTTCTTTGCTGTTTTCTCTCCTCTCGTGAAAGATGAGGAGCTGGCATCTGCAGAGGGAGACTTCTCCATCAGGATCAATTTACTATCTTCCTCATATCTAACAGGGCACCTTTGTTTTTGCTATTGTTATTTTGTACCCATCAGGGGAATTCACTTTTAGGTTCTTCTAGAGAAATTTAGTTTCTCTTCTAGAGTGTATGGCAGGCATTTGTACAAGCCAGTTTAACCTGAGCAGTTCAGCTGTCCAGGAAAAGAGCAGGTTACCCTTCTGTGTGACCCTTCATTGAAGAAAAATTTTCATTCTTTCTGTTACCACAAAAAGTAGCAGAAACAGCTATTATACATCTGAGTTTAAAAGCTGAATTTTACCTCCTGTTCTTTTGCAACTGTATTGAGAAGTGTAAGATGGACAGCTCCATGCATGCCACCAGGCCTCAGCTTTGTAACCTTTCCATGACTATAGCAATGAGCCAAAAGCACTGTCAAAGCAAGGTAACAGATATGTATGTCAATGCTACTGCTGGCAACCTGTGACAGTGTTTTTTCTGTGTCTTCCAGTTTGCCTTTTCCTGCTGTCCTGGTTTCTCCTGTGTATACTGATGCAGGGGAACCAGGAAGGCAATACTGCTGCTTCCATCTCAAAGGCTACCTGGTAAATCAAGTAATTGATTTTACTTATTTTAATACTCCATCCCATTGCTGTTTCCCTTCTTTTCCCAGATCCAAGATACCACATTAGCTTGCTTGCCTGTTCTATTTTTCCTTAGGCACTTTGCTGACAGAAGTCCAGGCAGTTCAGGAGGAGGGGGAGGAACTAGAACATTGCACAAATAGTCTCCTTTGCGACACACTTGTTCAGATTAGACTCCATCCATCTCTGTTTTATATGACGGCAGTTCAGCTAAATCAACCTGTTTTTCAAGTATGGCAAATTACTCACTTTTTAACACAAATCCAAGTAAGACTAAAGTCTCTTGGGATCTTATTCAGCCAGACATTTTTCATGTGCAGCTTTGAGTTTCATGCTTTATTTATTTATTTCTAAGGCAAGAAATTGACTGCAAAGATAAACAAGAACTTATCCCAAAATTTGCAAGGAGGTCTTTAACAACTTATCATGTAATACCATTTATTTTATTCTTCATTTCCCAGAGGATAGAAGAAAGCTCTCTGAAGAAGTCATAATAAATAGTCATTGACAGTTTATATTTCATTGCCATTTTTTCAGTAAAGGATGATTTTATCCAAGCCAAACTTCAATAAGTTGAACGAAATCACATCAGAACTGTCAGATCTTCAGGTCTCCAAATTCTTCCCATCATCATTAAACAGATACAGTAAAAGTCTGCTAGCAGCTCATAGAAACCTGAGACATCATCTAAGTAGATGTGATTCTTCCTAAGGACAACATTCAGCTCTCCTGCTCCTGTTTTTTCTCTTCTTTCCTTTGATACAGGCATAATTTGCTAGAAATCAACAATGTTATATTCTTCACATTTTAAGATTCTACTCCCTGCTATTTATGTTCAGGTAAACTAACTGGAACATTGCAAGGGAGAATTACAGCTTTGTACACAAAACACAGAAGAGAACAAGATTTCACTTCAGATGCACAGCACATGTGCATCCACAGATGAAACACTGTGTTTTACCACACTGGATAAAATGCAATATTGGCACCAAGAATTAAGAAGTAGTTGCTAACATTTCCCACTGTAGAACAAGTGAACAGTTCCATCAATACAAGCTTGGTCTTGCCAATTTAAAGTAAAAAGATGCAGGAAATTGCCACATTTACTCTTCACAGAAAGCTAACTATCTCTTCATGGGCGATGGATGCTTTTGAGTTCTTTTCACACACTCTAAAATTTCTCCTTTTCTGACAAAACTTTCTCCTGCCTTCCAGGATGAATCCCACTCCACTGAGTGCCAATGAGCAATATTGTACTGCTATGAAGGAATGCTTCGTTTGAGCTTGACAGATAGAAGTTAGAGCCTTTCAATGGAATGTGCACAGATGGTGTGTGGCTTATGCCTTGAAAAAAGTGAAGTGAAGACAGGAAACATGAACTTCAACTCTTTTAGAAAGAAATGCAGTTGTCAGTGGCATGTGCAGATAAGAAGCGAGTGTGCAATGTGTGCAGTAAGGCTGAGTCTCAAAGACTTCCCCTTGAGCTTCTGACCAAAATGTGAATGACTGAAAATACTGTCACTACTTTCAAAAACTTGCATATTTGCTTAGTTTATCCTGTGGTGAGAAATTGTGGGCTTGAAGCTACAACAAATTGCAGTGCATGTCTTTGCTTTGATAAATGAATAAACCAATGGATGACCATTCAATCCCACTGATGATTCTTCATTGCACTTTCAATTGCAATGGATGGATCTGAGATTTTCTTTCAGTGATACAGAAGTCTGACCTTCTGTGCTCTTTGTTTTTTTTAATGGTTTAAACCATTCCTGATATAGTTATAGTTATATATATATATAACTATATATGTATAGTGATACAGTTATAACTGGTTCTCTCAGAGATAACTTTTTTCTCTACAATACAAATCAAAACCAACTCAAGCATTTATTTTTCTTCTTCATTGTTAATTACACAGTCATAGACTACTGAAAGTGAGAAGAAGAACAGCAAGAAACCATTTCAGTAATAGCCATCTGTGGGTCTTCAGAGGGTTTTTTTAGTTAGTTTGCTGTTAGTGAAAACAAGTGAGTTCTGCTTTTACATCTGGGCAGATTCCTGGGCAGCAATATATAATGCCATAATATTTTGGCTGCAAACACTACAGAAAAGTGATGATTTAAAAATATTTCCATTAAATAATCACCATGTCTGCTACAATAATGTGTTTATCTGCATAGGGAATGGTAATTAAAGGCTAGAGTAAAACATTAGACTAACATTCTTTCTATTATTTAGACTTCTATTTTAGAAGCTGGAGACAAATATCTTCCACAGAGCATCTTCTCATGTAGTTTGATGCCTAGAATGCAGAGAAATATGGAAGAAGTCACTTTACCCCCTATGTAGCACATGAAGTTCAGAAAACCTGACAAATAAAACAAGCAAAAAACATTCGTGTCTGAAAGGGAACACATTATGTAAGATAGGAGATTATGTTTAAAGCAATGAAACTGTTTGATTAAAAATAGAAATATTTGTTTACTTGGAATTATATCAATATTCTTGCTGTCAATACTTCTTGACATGGGAAAGTAATGAAATTCTCAGCAGGAAAAAAAACCCCTTCTTCATAAATTCTAAATGAATGAATCTCTGTCAATGCTGATGGACAAATTCTGCCCTAACTCCAACAGCTGAAATGAAAGAAACACTGAAAGTCTAAGCTGGTCAAATGATACAAACCCAGCTGCTAGACTGGCTGTATCTAAAATCACTTCTCTGTTTTTCATGCAGTCACAAAAGCATCACAGATCCCTCCTTTTTCCTAAATTAGAATGACCTCTAGACTTTTCTTAGAAAACAAATCTCATGATACCCTATTATTTTCATGACTTTTTCCTAAAAATTCTATCTTCTCTCTCTACTCTTTTTATGTAGTTTGAAGCAAGAAAGACAAAGCACAAACTTGACCAAGGGAGAGAAACCTGGTCTTTCTAATATATTTCAGGTGTCCTATTAAAGAAAAAAAAAAGACAAAGTGAAAAAAAACAAGCAATGAAGCAGGATATTAAAGAGAGTCTGTCATAATTAGTGTAGCTCTCCCTTAATCTTCTTTTATTTGGTAACAGGTTTTTTTTTACAGTAGAAAAAAAAGTCAAAAAACTCTGTGTGTTTACCCAGACAAAGTCTTGAGAAAGCACTTTAGGGCCCCAAAAGCCTCCTCCACTTTGGCCAGGTGTGTGAGGGACTGATTGGGATTGGTTGAGGTGGGGAGCTGCCCCAGCCCATTGCCCACCCTCTGGTACCATTTGTCTCTCCTCTGCCTGGCTGTGGACAGGGATGGTGGCAGATGATCTGTTTGCTCCACTGCCAAACCCTGTGCAGCCCTCTGGTATCCAAACGAGCTTCTAGGAGGCTTCAAGAGGCATCAGCCTGAGGGTTTTCTAGAGAGGCTCTGTGCTGCAGAGGCAGTACAAGAGCTGGCATTCCCTAAATGAGGGAGGCAGATCTCCCGACTGCAGCCTTCTGCAGAGCAAGGACAAGGACAGCTTTCCTCCAGTTCCTTGTCACCTTCGCAAAACTCAGTGAACTGACTAAGCAATAACTGAGTTTTCTGGTTTCTAGAAGTACAGTGGAAATACATAACCTGACTTGCAAAAAACAATTGTATTTTCCTTGCCACTAAAGCATTTATCATGAGGACATGCCATTAGAGCTTTTAGTGCTTGTGACTCAGAGAGGGAAGGGAACTGTTGGGTTCTATTTTAAAGAAAATACTTTCTTAGAAAAGTGTGGGTTTATTTTAAAAAGTCTGCAAAACTCACTTTGATTTCTCAGAGTTCTTTCAAAATTACTGAAATGTGTGATGTATTCATACCTACAACAATCACATGAAGATATTTGTTAGGAAACTCGTGCTGTCTGCAGCCTAATAATAAATGTCTGCTCTAAAACTCAATTTCCATTGACCTTCATGTTTTGAACAATGATCTGTTAGAGTTAACTCAGGGCAGCTCTAATGAGCACTTAGCAGAAAAATCTGTATACAGGTCCCTGTTAAAGCTTGTGGTGACTCCAAATCCAGAGTTTCAGTGGTAAACAGTTAACAGTAATTTCATACTTCCAAGTAGCCTGTGTCATAGATTAAAGTGAATTTTTGCAGGGTTTTTTTCTGATGAAGACAGACTGAATTAAAACTTTATTTCTAAGCATCGATTTCAAACCACCATTCATATTTACATGCTACCATGACTATCAAGGGCTACTTAGAATGTAGCCTTTCTGATTTCATTATATATTCTGGCCATGGGCAAAATTAAAAGGCATACCAAGTACTAAAATGGCAATAATACAAAGTATAGAGAGGCTGAGTTAATTTTATCACTAGCAATTTTGCTGTTACTATGGCAAGTGTGAAAGAATTCCCATTATTTAAGGCAGGATTTTGCAGTGCTACAAGTCCTCATCTCAGAGATACTTAAACCCCTTTTTCAAATACAAATTACTTCTACTATACATCTTTGACTTTTCCCTTGTGGAAAAACATTGTCAGCCCATGGTCTCACACATCAGTTGCAGTTTTCAAGACAGTTTCAACACAGCATTTGGATCTGATTCTGTCTAAAACTGCATAAATGAACTGGCTCTCCTCCTGATTTTATCCTCGGCCAGGGAGACCACAATTGGACCTTGAATTTTGCCAAGGGAATCGTTCAGTAAAGTCTCTCTGAAGAAACAAAAATCATCAGACTGTGGGGAAAAATAAGGAAAATATATACGGAAGAAGCAGCATAAACTATAATAAAAAGCTATTTTAATGCATTAGAGTATGTATGTCTCTTAACTAGTGAATGATTTCTTCAGCAAACTATGCCCAGCTGTTCACTGAGAATTTAAGTCAAATTCCATCCTTCATCTTCCAGGAGAACAATCACAAAATACTTCCTCCCTAATTTTCTGCTGTGCTTCTAAACTTCTACCTGCTCATTTTCAGTGGATAACTTCACACTCTTTTTGTCTTTCTACTGTCTTTAGTTTCCAAGTGAATAAGTGGTTAATCCCTACAAAGAAAGCAGCAAAGTCGTCACAACAGGTAAGGAGCAAACCTCCGAATTCTCCAATTAGTCTTCCTACCTATTACTTAAGGGCATACTGTGAAACAAAATGCTTCATCCTTGCATGGGAAGATGTGGGATGACAACCTCATGAGGGTGAGCACTTTTCTCCTGATTTCTATTTACCTTGGCATAATATCACAAATGATTTCTATTTGATTAGAGCTTCTTAGGAAAGCAGGGAAAGGTAATACCAGCAGACCATTAATCCTACTGTGGTAAAGGCCAAATCAACAGCATTTATGCGTGCTGCAAAACATGAAGAATGTGTGTATAACACGTACCTATTCACCCCTCACGCATACATCATAAACACTATATACACATCCATATATATACTATCCTATGGATCTCTCATATATTATTCCTTAAAATCATACAAGCATTTTACTCCTGCTACATTCTTGTAAGGCCAGAAGGCAATAAGTGCTTCTCCTCATGCTGAGACATTAAGCCAGTGTTTCTTCTATTCGTGCATGGTGGCTGTGGAGGTGGGATGTAAAGATCCCACAGAATTTAAAAGGTGTTGGGAAGTCCTGCAGTCCTACCCATATCCCCACCTTCCTGTTTGCCAAAGCACCCATTGCTTTCACTCTGAGAAGGGGATGCCCCAAATATCACAGTAGTATGAGATCAAATTTGGAAATACAGGAACATCTGCAGGAAAACATCACTTCAGAGATAACTAAACACTAATTTTCAGTAGCTGGCAAATCATCCCTGACCTATATAAATGGGAATTCTAAGGTGACTGAAACTCAGATGATAGCATAGTCCACTTAAATTTTAATGTTCAAGACCATCTACAACAAACTGACAGCAACATCTTAGCTGGCACATCTGCTTAAGTGTGAGAATCAATTTTAGGGTCTAGTCTCTTGAACTGAGATAATCAAGTCCATATAGTCCAAAAGGGAAATTTTATTCTGATTTTCTACTTAAAATACCTTGTTAAGGGAGGCGTATTTGCAAGATGACAGTTTGCAGTATCATAAAGACCTCAATCAAGTCACACATTTGAGCAATATCTGGCTAGTGTAGCTTGCTGATCTCTTGGCATACTTCCCATTCCAAAGCACTGAGCCAATCTTAAAAATATTTCAGGACTAAATACAAATCACCACAACTAACATAACTGGATGCATCAGCATGAAAATATTAAATTACCCATTCCTTAAATACATTCCTTACCTTCCAGATACATGTTTATTTTTAAGAACAAAGCATCACTTCTCAAGGAATATATGCAGTAATACAGAGTGTGGAATAAAGAAAAAATACATAATGCAAACTCATGTAAGCAAGAAACTGAGATATTTCCTTTTTTCCTTCCCTATCATAAACTGACTACCAAGAAATAAAAGTGTTGCTGAGTTCTCAAATTCAGGACTTTCTAGCCTTAGGTAATTACCATCAGGCTCTAATTTAAGATAATTGACTTGTGAATCGAAAGACACTCAGTTGCCAGCAACAATCACTGGCACTGCCTCTATAACAGAGGAACTAAAATCACCATAAACAGCAAATTTCACATGCCAATGTGCTAAGCAAAAACATCACCATTGTAAAAGGTGAAATCACCATTTTTTCCCTAATGGCAGAGCAACTAATTTCATTGCAATATGGCTCCTGATGTGAAGACAGAAGTCTTAGGATGATTTGCATTTCAATATGGAAACAAGGACCTGAGAGCTGCAAACTCAGCTTCATACACTCATATTATTAGCACTGCATTAACAGTGATCTTTTCCTAGCAACTGACAAAATTACAAGGACAGCAGCCTGTGCCTGTGATACTGTTCTTTCTAGCTGGTATTTTATGTTGGTTCTAAATGGTGGTTCCATATTTTTAAAACTATAAATACCTTGGTGAATCGGTGTATTTTTTTCATTCTTTACATTTCAGGGTTTATTATTTGTCCTGGATTTTCCCTACTGGGTACTGAAAGCTCTGATAATTTATGAGCCCCAGGTTTATACAGGGGGATGGAAGAGTGAAAATCTCCCCCACAGAATTTCCCTTAACTGACTCAAAGACTGCTTTCTCCAGTAACTTTTTTCTTACAACTGCTGAGGAAGTTCCATCGTGCTCTTGATTTTCATTAAAAGTGATCATGAGCAATGTGTAAGAGTGAAAGATGATTCTGGATTTTATGGGGGAGAGAAACACAACTGTTTCATTTTTACACAGCAAGGTTTTTCATAGTCCCATAACAATGGGGAAAATGAGGAAATAGTCCCATAACAATGAGGAAAAATGGAATATTTCAGCAGAAAAAACGATGAAGATAACAATAAGAATGCCATATACTAGTTTCTTTAAAAAAAATTAAAGTTTCATCTCAATAATTTTCATAAAAGGTTTCAGTTTTGTCTCACCCAGTTTCATTTCCAGGTCAGAAGTTGCTCAAGCTTTAATCCAAATATGTGTGAATATCCAGTCTATATCCTTCCTTCTTATCCTTTATATTCAAGTGTATTTAGATGGGTATTATTTACAAAGCAAAAATATTTTTAGACAAAGATCATGGTTTCCCTGCCTAATTCTGTCATGAGAAGCCCTCTATAATTCTGTTGAACCTATGTGTGTACATTTACATACAACATGTGAATGCAAAACTATTCTTTTCATGCCTAGCTTGGTATTAGAACCAAGTCATTACACCCACAAATATTTTGTGAAGCTCAAAGCATTCAGAAGTCTAAAGAAAAGTTTGGCATAGGAAAATCCAGTACTGATGGCATCTAAAAAAAAAAAAAAAAAGGAGACATATTGCATATCTGTAGTATTAATTGAACTTTGCAATAAAATGGAGCTTAGATGCCCACTTGCCCCCATCTCTCTGATTATCTGTCAGTCATACTCTGCTTCAGTAATTTTTGGAGTTGTTGATCAATCTGTCAAATCTGAAAAGGGGCTAGAAATCTCCAAGATAATTATGATCCTACACGTTTTCTGACAATATGAGTTTGGGTGACAGACAGAGATGCTAATTTGTGTCATTCTAAAACAAGAGCAGTCTGATTAAACTTCTATATATTATGTTTGACAGAGATCAGCATATTCACATTGCCCAGCATTTAGCAATGTAACTTCATAAGACACAGCATGTGCTGACTTTTGTGAAATGAAGGGGATCAGAAGATACTTAACAGTTTCTGTAAGAGTGGGTTGGCTGAAGGAATGAAAGGAATAAATTAAAGGAAACTCAGTTCAAGTAAAAATTAAATGTAAAAAGAAATCTGACCAAATAGATACAATCTTAATCAAGTTTCAGTAGATCCTCACAAACAACAGGACATTTGGGACGTTAACACATTCCCAGTCCAGTTGAAACCTAAGTTATAACCCAGCTTTCTTTCTTGAGGTTATTACCAGATGTGTGAGTGCATCAGGTACAGATAGAACCAAAATCACCTCTAAATTCAATTCCTCTACATGCACTTGACAGTCATCACTGGTCTCCCTATGACTTTGATCAAGTACACACATTTCAATACAGAGGCGTTACTCCTGCATTTGCCTAATAAACACAGAAATCAGCTACATAGTATATATGGTTTCTACATGAAAACAACCTATCTGAAAACAGGAAAACTCCATATAAAATACTGATAAATTTGAGGGAAAATTTGCAGGTTTGGTTCATTTTTGTGTTTATTTCACTTTTTTTGTGTAGGTGTGTAAATGAATTCAAGTCTTCTACAGCATGGCATGTGTCAAATACACATTCACAGTGAGGTGCCACAAGAACCTGGGCAGCCTCTCTCTGTAACTTCAGCAAGGAAGTGATCTGTGAGATTAGAAATCTTCATTTCTAAGTGCTGATGCACTGGAAAAAGTGGTTTCTGCCCAAGACTGAGCCAATATCACAGCCCTGCCCCTGCAGAGTGGCTCTGTCACTTTGGCTCCTGGTGGCACGTCCAGGCTGCCCTTGGCAGTGTGGCACCTTGTGACATAAGGGCAGAAAGGCTCCCAGTTTAGATTCACACTTGAGGCATGGAGTTTGACTAATGACCATGAAACTCTTGTTGCCACAGTTCATTATGTTATGTCAAAGGGGACAATGACGGTTTTTCCAACAAAATGCTCTTAATTTAATGAAACTAAACTGGTATCAGTCGCAGTACAGAAAGGTTCAAAGGAGATAATAATCTCTACAATGCTGCAGGGTTGTTGTTTTAATTGCTAATTTGTGCATGTTTTGACAGTAATCACTGAACCCTGTGATGGTCCCAGAGGTTCCCATGGTCCTGCTATGAGAAGGTTTGGCTGATTCTGCAGTCCTTAGATCCACAGTAGGAGCACATACTGGGTTTATTCCTTTACTCCACACATCAGGACTCCAAGCCTATATATTTTTGTCAAAATACCCTGAAAATTTTAAATGTAAAATTAAATGGACACTGAAGACTTGAAATCTAATCAATCTAAAAAGTAGCTACTTCTTTCTCCTGAGATTGAGGTTTTACAAAGCACTTCACATCCTATTTTGTTTTACCTCACTGTAAGAAATGCCAGCATGAAGAAAACAAACTATGCTTCATTGTCCTGTGAAGAAATTAATGGAGAAAAAAAGACAAAAAAGAAATTTTGACTACACTTATGTTTTGTGTGTAATTGCAGAAAGAAAAATTAAAACTCATTTCTGCAGAGACCTGTTTACATGTTTTACTTGCCCCGAAGGAAGAAAACAAGTAGTTCTGATACTTCAGGATTATTAGGTTTTTCACATGAATCTGCTTCTGGAAAAACCACTCCTGTCAGCCCCCTAGCTTGTCCCACAAGACAGCTGGCTCAGATAAAAGCCTAAGGGAGATTCTCCAGACCTCTGTCCTAGAAGAGCACTCTTCAGAGAAGCCAAGATCCAGTCCAACACAGCCTGAAACCTTCAGTCATGCCTGTGTTGTCATCAGCAGCAAGGTAATGGTCAGGAAAAAATAAAGAAGTAAACAATGAGGGGCAAAAAAGGAAGATTGGGTGCAAGGTCTCTGGTTGTTGAAAGCAATTTTATATAAAGTAGAAAAACCATTTATAGCAGTGTCTGTTGAACTTTTCCCGATTTCAGACCCCACAGCTTTACTGAGTCCTGAAACAAAAAATAAGACCCAGGAAGGCTCTGAAAGGGATATATTTCTCTGAACAAACTAATGGCAAACACGATATTCTCCATTTTAGAAATAAACTTCTGAAACTAAAAACCCTACTGTTATTGCTTCTATTTGACACAAAACTGAATTCATTATTTTAGAAAACAAAACCTAATCAGTTCATGTTACTTCTTAGTCTGATCCAGTGTTTTATTATGCATCTGCTCTGCTGAGTATCTTTTTGTTCTACATTGCTTAGTTTTGTGGCATCTTGCACAGATTTACCTTTTTGGATTTCCTCTGAAAGGCAAGTGCTAAAGACAGTACATGGCTATAAAATCAGTAGTCATATGCTTCAAAAGTATTTGTCATTCTTTTGATAAGGCTGTTATTCCAAGTACTTAAAAGTTGTCTTTGATGTAATTGAGACTTTTGCCTCTCTCTATCTGTAGGTCTTTTGATCACCTCCTAATTAATGAAGTAATGACAACCAATTACATTTTTATCTAACACAAAGCATATTGTTAAAGTTTGTCATTACCACTTTTCTTTCTTGCATGCTAACACAATGTTGTAACCTTAACATTTTCTGCCTCACTGCTGCTGGGAGCATTAATCAGTGAAGTTATTTATTCCATTTTAACATTTTTATTAACTGGCCATTATATATGAAGAGATGAAATGTCTGCATAACTCAAGACTCTCAAGATGCTACTTTCAAGACAAGTTTACAAAATACTTAAAAGGCATTGGGATCCTATTG
Organism: Monarcha castaneiventris obscurior; assembly: GCA_026261815.1. Lineage (NCBI taxonomy): Eukaryota > Metazoa > Chordata > Aves > Passeriformes > Monarchidae > Monarcha > Monarcha castaneiventris. The sequence continues at coordinate 17,096,544 of JAMPIT010000894.1, forward strand.
TTTTGCTCTGGAAAAAGCCTCATTGAAGCTATGAAAGGGAGGTACACACCTCTCTGCAGGTCTATATCCATGTTTTATCACTGGTTTGAATTATCTAGTCTCTGAGTTAGATCTCTGCAAGAGCACAAGCCTCAGAAACTGTGGGGAAGGCTGACTTTCTTATATTTATGTTGATCAGCACTGTTGGGTTTGTGGCCAAGGAGAATTTGAATTTGGTTCTGTATTTAAGGCAGAGGTTTCTGACACCCTCTAGGAAACAAAAAAGTTTGCTTTCTTTCTCTGGATTTAAGTAGGATTCTGTTGGCCACCATAGATGAACTTCATCAGGCAGAACAAACTGACTTCTTACCAAGTCCCATAATAGTTACTTGATGTGAAGAAAAGCCCATGTTGCCAGTGGCTTGATTCATTTCTAATTTTAAAAATAGACCATATTTGAAAAGTGAAAAACAATAAGGGAACAAATAAAGAAAATTACTTATATTCTAATTGTTTCTGTGTAGTAGAATTAACTAGGAATTTTCTAACAAAACATTTTTTCATGGGATATAACAAAGTATCAAACCCAAGCGATTCACAGAAACATTTTGGTTTTGACATATTTTTCCCAAAAAAGAAACAGGATTCTGACAATTGAGCAGCCATCATCCTTAGTGGTCTCCTGAAGAGCCCTGGTTTCCTTGTGTGTGGCTCAGGGACAGCCCCCTCTGTGGCTTGTCCAGTCACAAGTAACTCATCACCCCAACACGAGTTTGTCACAGAGCCAAAGGTTTACGACAGCCCAGCTGTGCTGGCAGTTCTCAGACACACAGCACTTCTAGGCTCCCTTTGGCATGGAGAGAAACTATCCTTATTCCAGTAAAAGGTCCCCAACTGTCCCAATACCAGAAAGATTCCAGAAACCACTCTCTTTTTTAGATTCAGCAAGTGGAATCCTTGGAGCACTTGGCAGTGTGCAGAACCCCTGGCATTACATATCTCCCTGATCCATACTGCTTAGAAAAATGAGAAGAAAACAAATATTCCTGCAGGTAACGTCTTGTGTGTGATCTGTAGAGACTTTTGGAGTCTCTGTGTAAATGGTGTCTTGAGCCTGAACTAGCCCCATGAGGTCACCTGCTTCCCGTAACTCCTTTGAGGACAGAGCTATTGCAAACTGTCCTCTCACACTGAGCACCAAAACTGTGCCCTGGAACAGTTGCAGAGTTGAGGGCTTTACTGGGCCAGTTACCAATTACCAGCCAGCTCCTTCCCCAGAAAGCTGAGTGTCTGCTTTGTAAAGAGTTCTGCTAAGAAACATGCTTCCATTTGATAACCTTGGTCTGTATTATGCAGTAGCACTTCAGAAATGAAGACACAGATATTCTGCAGCCTAATTTACCACTAAAGGATAGACAAAATTATGACAAAATGTTTGTATTTACAAAAGATAAAAAGTTTATCTCTTTATTCCAGGTCAGAAGATTAAATTCAGCTGGTGTCAGGAGGAGATTGCCCCATAATACCCACCTCTTTGTAACTGGTTACCTGCATCCATGATTTTGGCATTATAGTGGAATACAGGGCCAGGGCCCACTAGGCATTACATGGAAAATAAGACTTGCAGAACAGAGCTGAAGAATGAGGAAGAAAATATTTCTGCCAAAATCAAGTCCTTCTTCAGCTACAAGAGGCATAATCCCGAGGCAGTGGGGGAATAGTGGGCTGGATACTGAGAGCCAAGACAGATCCCATATCCCTGGTTACAGAAGACTCTTACAGAGACAGTATTAGATAAATGCTTGTACATACTGCTTTGCTGAGAGCAGCTTCCTTCTCACAAATCCCAGGCATCAATCAAGGCACGTGGGTCCAGTTTTTCCACATACAGAGTTTGGGCACAGCTCCAGTCAGTAGATAGGACAAAACAGTAGAGGGTGAGGAGAGAAAGGTGACTGTATTTGCAATCAAGATGCTATTTAACATGAAAGGTAAATAAATGATGTGATTTTAATGCTTCAGACCAATCAGAGAAGACCAATCCCTGCTGTGGATACTCATTGTTTTCCTGTAAATTCATAGCCCTTTACATTTATTCCTGTCTTCCACAGCTATTTTAACTTACAGCTTTGTCACACAACTTTTCTAATATCATAGCAAGGCAAAATCTAGCTTCTGACCCTCAGAGCCTCCCCACTGCAGAGAGCTGTACCTCAGACCACTGGCCTGCACTTGGAGCACATCCTGAGAAGTGCTTATGGAAATCAGAGCAGCACTTCTGCTCACCCCTATTTCTTGCTTTCATTTCTATTTATGCTGATAAGGTGCTAATTCTCTGTCAACTTAAAAATATCTCAAACTAATACATGTGTTTCACACTTTTTTTTTTTATTACTCATTATGTCAGGAGTTGACATGATTTTGTCAGGATTGCAAACACTTGCCAATGCTCCCCTTTTAATCTGCTGGGGAGGTGATTCTAGGTATGAGACTGTTGTAACTCACAGCTCTAGCAGCAAATAAACACATAGAAAAATGAGCTGATATTTTTGTATGTTTTTGAGATGCTCATTTTCATTCTAGATTTGGACTTCTCCCTATTACTTTGTTCTTATGAAATATGTTCTGTCATGGAAAAAATTATCTATTTGCAAGTGAAAGTGCTGCTGATATTGCTCCAGGAAAAGAAAAAAAAAAAAAATAAAAAAACATTACTTGAAGTCACATATTCTAACCAGCACTTGACTTACCCTAGTATGGACAGTTACACCTTAGATGGTCAGAGAGATAGCTCAGCTGCAAGGGAATTTTCTCCTGAGCAGCTGAGCGGGGTGTGGGTATGTGTGTGTATGGGTGTGTGTGGGTGGGTGTGAATGACAGCAGGATCACCCCAGGGACACCACTGAATCAGAGCAGTTTTGAATTCCAGCTAGGATTGCACAAGAGACTAACAAAGGATGCCCCAAAAGTATGCAGAATCAGTGACAGTTAACACACTTGTGCCCCTTCTTCATCAGCTTTGGTGACTGCATAAATACCAGCCTGGCTGTCTCGGAGCAAAGTGACTCCTTAGCCTGGAGGAGAATTTTCTGCCATCCAGATACGTCCTGTCAATGGCACTCATGGTGTAGCTGTAGCAATGTGAGCTGTATGTCTGAGACAAGGATTGTGCAGAAATCTGCATAATTTTCTGCATCCTTAAGAAAGTTCCCAGCATGTTTAGGACAGCATAGGAGAGGCCAGGCTGAAGCTGAGACAAGAGGGAAGCAGTATATATAGAGATATTTTTTTAAATTCTAAATATGTTTCTGGATCACATTAGTTCCTTGTTCAAGAAATTCTTACAATGGCCATAGGATGGGTCCCTCCCCTATCCATACATACAGGTGAAGTTTTAAGTTCAGAACTCTTGTTTATGATGAAATTATGCCAATTTTAAGCCTTTGCCACAGTCAAAGAAAACACGAACTGCACCCACTCCAAGTGATGGTATTTTCTGCAAATGTTCTAAGGGATTAAAACGCTTCCCACTGAAATGGTGACAAGAAAAACATGCATTTTCTGTGTGAAATAAATGAACAGACATCATTAATGAATTAATCTTTTCATTATGTTAAAGGTCTTTTCCTCTTTAGGGAGTTAGCAACAAAGCTTCAAGCTCAAAGTCATTAATAAAGAAATAAAATGTTGTAGGAGCGAGCACCTGTGCGATGCCCTAATTGTCATGGATAAAGGACAAAATCTATCTTAGGACTGATTATAGACTTACAGAATCATTTTGGTTGGAAAAGACCTTTAAGATCATTGAGTCTAATTGTTAATCAAACACTGCCAAAACCATTAAAGCAAGTAGTCCAGGAATACACAAAGCAAAAGGTTTTGGAGCACAGCTTCTTTGTCAAAAGGCAAATGCCTACACTGAACATGCTCTTTATCCAGGCCTATGTCTTCAAAATATCTGAAGCACCTGTGAATGAGGCACAAAGACATTTAGCCTGGATAATACTCAGTGCCACTAAAAGACAGCTAGATTGCTTTAGTTTGAGCAAGGGGTAGTGAGTACCTGTGCTGCTGCTGTAGCTCAGCAGGTGACTCTGAGCTTGTAATCCTCATCCTTAACACCCTCCTGCCTACTGGCCCATTACAGGGAGGTCCTTTTTGTCTGCAGTTGCCTTGATCACTTCTACTGGCCCTTCCCTCCTTGTTTCTGCCAGCTTGCTCCCCAGGCATCTGCTTAAAAAGAGTGATGATAGTCAGGTGAATGAAGCTCTGTTTTTAACATGAACAGAAGATTGAAAGTAGGATTTACATATTCTTTTTTGATGGGATATTAGGTTGATGAGCCTCAGCGATAGTGAGAAAGAACTTCAGGAAGAGCAAATACACGAAATTGTATTAATGGATGATATTGGGTGCTTTTTATTTAATGGGAACAAAATTAAAAGTTCAAGTTTGTTATAAAACATGACTGTAAAATCACCTAGTAAACAAAGCAGATAGATCTGTGTGTATTTTGAGTCATACTAATGATTTCTTTAGGGTGAGAAGGCTCTGCAGGCAGGTTGTATGAAACAGTATTTATCCCTTTGAATGCTGGTAAGATTTTAAAAAAAAGTATTAAAATTATATGCAATAACTTTAGTGCAACGGTGTTCCAAAATAAGACATAGACTTGAACACTAAATAAAATCATACTTCCAAACTCAGTATTTTGTCCTTGAGTAGTGAAACACTTTACAATCCGTATAAAAGTACAGTGCAAAAGATGGCTTTTAAAGTGATTGAAAACTCACTCACCTTTTTATTCACATGCTCAATTTTAAACACATCAGGAAAACAGTTCAGAAGTTTCTACAATAAAACCTCATCCAGTTAATTTCTTTTTCCAATACTCTCCTGAATCGGCTCTTGAGGCAGGAGATAACTCATTCTACAGGAGCAAGTGTAGTAGCAACACTTCTCCTTATAAAAGGACAATTTGCAAAGCTTTTTCTAATGCAGCTTCAGCTGCATAAATTACAAAATACTTTGTACTTTGTTATTACAAGCCTGTCACCTGCTACCTTCTATTGCTCTGCTCTTTTGGATTCCAGACAAAGCAATTAGAAGGAAAAAATGTAGGAACGTTGAAAGTGTCACTAATGGTCCTCAAGAGTAACTATGGACATCTGAGTAAATGTTTTATTTTTTTTTTTTTGCAATACTTCAATACTATAACTTCTGGAACTTATATCCCCGTGGGGTGTCAGAGAACAGCCAGAATATAGTGTCTAGCTGAAAACATGGTGAAAATTCCTTTCCTGTACCTTTACCAGGAGCACCAAAATGAAAATATGGGCAAGGTTAAAGTTTTACAGAGGGTGCCAGGACCATTCTAATGCTGCAGGGTTTTGGTTTACAGCTTGTCTGAAAGGCAGCATCTCCTTCAGCATGAGGATGTTTAAATTTGTGGTGAAAGAGGAAGGAATGGCCAGAACTGCTCCCTGGAGCAAGCAGACAGTCTTAAGAACTTTCTCATTAAGCCACAGTCCAAACATGGACCTGCTGATTTGATGAACTACGAATACTGCAGCCTGAGAGGGACAAGGCAGACTCTAGCTCTTTGAGCAGATGAGAATTCCTATTTAAAGCATTATACATGAAAAATGAAAGGAAGAAGAGCAGCCTGTATAACAAAATTAACTCCTACTTAGAAAAATAATAGAAACTGGCCATTACAAAATATTTTTCTTAGAACAAACAGCAAAACACTGCCAGTGCACAGCATACAGGGAATGGAAAAGAGATGTGATGTAAGAAGACTACAAAAGGAAGATCTATTATAAAAAGGAATTATTCTGTAATATGAAAGAAAAGTTGCATATATAAAGAAGACTTTAACAGCACTATCCTATTTATATCTTTATGGAAATAGCTTCAGAAAAAATATTTCTGCCTCTAACTGGACTATAATATTTCCTTATTTTCCATGGCATTCATGGAACATGCTGGTTTTGCTCTAAGTAAGTTGTTCAAGATTTTTGAGCTTGACTGTATAAATAACTTTATGTGTGTGCATAAGAACACAGAACTCAGTATCATGACTACTTGGTAAGCATTGTCCTCTACCAGAGAGAATCAACAAAGCTCAGCTGTCCCTACAGGCAGGTATGAATGAGAGAATCACTAGCACAGATGTACATGAGGAGCAGTCTATTTTAGCAAGAAGGCTGGGCAGCTGTTGCTGTAAGCTCTGACTAACTACCGCAAAGAGTCTTGTGGAAAAGTACAAAATGGATGCAAATACAGGCTTAAAAGAGGAAACTGGTTTATTTTGGTCTGCATCTACCTTTAGTACTTTTAAATTCAATGTTTTGCTTCTTGGTTTGGAGTTTTTTTACAATGTTACATTTTTGCACTGAAGGAATATATACTTTCCACTTCTTTAGTTTTCCAGTAACTGATAGCTATCAGATTTTCAGCAGAACTGCTTTCTATTAAGAACAGTTACACTTAAAATAGGCATGATTAGTTCTGTGTGAATAAAGTCACATTTAGAGTCTTATTAATATTCTCACTGTGAGAACATAACCACCCCAAACTCAAAACTGGTCTGAGGTTGCAAAAAGCCTGGGCTATATTTGCAATCAACAGCACCTACTGATGTATTGAATTTTCACTTGTCAAGAAGTCTGAAACACTTCCACGAGCCATATTCTGCCTTCAAGGATGGCAGTGTGAAATCAATGGAACACTGAAGACTCATGAATGCTATAAAATTTTCCATGTTACAGTACTAAGTATTTTTCCTGGCAATTTAAATTATAGAATAATATTTCACTATTGAGCTACAAAAGTTATTTTTTTTCATTTTTAATATTGAAACAATACTGGTTTTAAGTATTTTTAATGTGCTGAAAAAGCTTTAATATATTAACTGTTGGTAAACCAGCCACCTGAAATTTTAACAGCAGAAATAATTCCACAGGACAAACAGTATTATCCATGAGTAAACATAAATAGTAACAAAGCCTTTCAGTATTTTATATCTTGACCAAACTATTCTAAAACTCATCTAAGACAGTCAGCTACTACTGGGATTTAAGTTTGCAAGCCCTCCCCCAGCATTTATGATATAATTTAGAACAAATTTCTCCCTCTTTGTATATGTGGGTTAATCCAAGTCAAAATAATTATTTTATATTAATAACTATAATATACATCATTATTTAAACTGACTATTTATTAATCACTTAAGTCAATGTATTTTTTTTTTTTACCAGCCTCACCATTCGGCATACCCAGACCCTCTTTATCCTAGAATTCATCCACAGGACAAATTAAGGCTGCTCCCATAACCAGCAAGTAATTTGTTTAAATAAGTGTTTTTCTTTTCTCCATCAAACTTATCCCACTTCATGGCACGTCTGATCTTCTCAGCCCTGATTAGGCTTCTGCTTTCAATTAAAAAAGTAATTTTTCCTCCAGGAAATAGGAAAACTTGTATCACCACTCTAGTCAGAAAACCCTTACATGCTGAGTGCTACAGTCCATACAACTGATCTCCAGTTCAGCCTGCAGCAGGCTCCTCAGGAAATTTCTGGCTTGGAAAATTAGAAACGCCTTGGAAGTCAGTATCAGGCAGAAGTGTTAGGATAATAGCAGGGCTATCAGTTCACGAGGTGAGTAGGCTGGACTGGCCTGGGGAATGGATGCATTCTCCAGCTGGCCCATCCGGAGGAAGGCAGCACCTCCTGGAGCTTTCCTCGGCCCCGTGCTCGCGTGCCCAGTCTGCCAAGGAGCTGCAAAGGCCCGGATCTCCTCACGGCTCTGCAAAGGGCTGCAGGGCAATAGCCGGGAATGCAGGCTCCTTCCCATGTCCCCCCAGAGAACTGGCAGCATTTCATTCAGACACACAGGGCTCCTACACGGTCCCTCCTGCATGTCACCTGCAGTGACAGGACAGTAACAGGACTTTCCTCGTGCTCTTTGTCTCCAAATCATACCAGTATGTCAAACACAGGCAAAGGAGGTACAGCAAAACAGACTTCCAGCAAAGTACTTAACTTCTTGCAGGACCAAGATTTTAAAGTAATGTTCTGGTTATTTTTAGCTGGTTTTCTTGATGACTATTTTTCCATCCAGTTTTATTTTTTTTTTTCATTTCAGCAGCAAAGATATTGTTGTATCTGATTTCATTGCTTTAATTAAGTAAGTGCTTCTCAGTCCATGATCAGTTCTATTTTGGGCTGGTTTAAAGTTTATTTAATTTGAGATGTATACTAAGCAGGGTAGCATAATTGCACATCTCAAAGCCTGTTTAATCTTAATATTAAAATGTTGGTTTTTTCCTGAAGGTTTAAAAAAAAAAAATCTAAGAAGTTCAGTGTAAATTTATAAAAAAAAATCTTTTTATCTGTACCCTAAAAATATAAGTTAAAAATTGCCAAAGAACAAGACTCTAAGACTCTATATGCAGCGTGATTAACACCTTGCCTTTTTATTTTATTTTTTTTTTTATTTTTAGGGTAAGAGGAATAATGAATATCTACTATCACAGAACCTGGGGAAAAAAGCCCTGGCAGAGGCAGAAAAAGGTCATCTCATCCATTCACTGCACAATGAAGGAATTAAGGATTCTGGCATAATTCTTGTGGGGTATCTGGTTAACTTGAGTGTAAAGGACTCTGGTGCTGAAGTCTCTATGTCATTCCTAGGGAGACTGCACAATTTTTTTCTAGTTTCATTTAGAAAACTTTTTTTCATATACAACCTGGAACTTCTTTGTTGCAATTTAAACACATTCTGTTTTAATTTCTTCCCGTCATCACTCCTTTTTTAAAGACTGGCAAAATGTTTGTCATTTTAAGTTGCCTGGAATTTCAAATCTTTCTATGAGTTGCCAAAGTGCTCCTTACTGCTTTAGCAATTTCTTTGAATATTCTAGAATGCAGTTGAGATAGCTTAAATTATTTTAAAAGATCTGAGAGATTTAGGGATTCTAACCCGTTCTTTTACTTTCCCCTTTCTTACAAGTGTTAATTGCACCACACAACAGTTCAGAGTTGACCTTTTCAGAAGACTGATACAGAAAAAGCCATTACACATTTCAGCCTTCTTGGAACCGATTTTTGAGAGCTCTTCCTCTTTTCTGTACAGCAGACCAATGTTTTTCTTAGTCTTTCTCATCAGTATTGTGCTGATGAAACATTTCATATCACCCTTGATACCCCTTGCTAATAGCATAATTTTGTATCTGTTCCTGGATTTCCATTTTGTTCCTTTTATTTGTCATCATGGATCTAATTTTCTATCCATTTTCTATATGCTTCCTTCTTGTGACAGAAATTAACTTAAAATTTAACTTTATAGTTCCTGTCCTCCTTCTAAATTTCACATTTGGATCCCTTGAACTAGCATCATTCACATCTTCTGTCCCCTAACATTGTGGGTTACAACCATGTGGCTTAACTTTTATTTTAACCAGTGTCCAAGAGAGAACATGCTAGGCTATCACACCTGTACCTTTTTTAGACCTTGCTTATAAAAGTAAGATTTCCAGGTTGATTTAATTTTATACTTCCCTTCTATTACATGGTTTGTTTTAAGTTTTCTACATTGTTCTGCATATAGCAGAGACTGGTGACAATCCTACCATTATAACCAATGTTCTCCTTTTCACATTTTTCCTACGTCTCTGCTTTATACAGATCTAGCATATATTATAGAAAGCTTTTGGTACAGTTAGAGTAACCATTCACTTGACCATGTCTTTCAAAGGTGGGCAATGTTCTCATTTATTAATAGATGCAGTCCAAGGCTGGTGGCAATTACAACATCAGTGAGTTGACAACTACATGGTAGTCTCTGTAAGGCAAGTAAATGGCCTCAGTTTGCCTGCAACTTCCCTAAAAAGCCTTTTGCTCTAGAGATGCCTTTCCTGCACTGCTTATGGCTCAATGGCTAAAGCAGGTAATTTTGAATTATTAGAGCTGTTTGCAGCTTGTGTGCAGTTTTGGGCACCACAATATAAAAAAGACATCAAGCTGTTAGAGAGCATCTAAAGGAGAACCATGAATATCATCAAGGGCCTGGAGGGGAACTACGTGAGGAGCAGCTGAGATCACTTGATCTGTTCAGCCTGAAAGAGACTGAGAGGAGACCACACTGCAGCCTACAACTTCCTCGTGAAGGGAAGGGGAGGGGAGGGCACTGATCTCTTCACTCTCATGACCAGTGGCAGGACCCAAGGGAATGGCCTGAAGTTGCCAGGGGAGGTTTTGGTTGGATATTAGAAAAAGGATTTTCACCCAGAGCATGGCTGGGCACTGGAACAGGCTCCCCAGGGAAGTTGTCACAGCCCCAAGCCTGAGAGAGTTCAAGAAGTGTTTGGACAATGCTCTCAGGGACATGGTGTGACTCTTGGGGTGTCCTGTGCAGCATCAGGAGTTGGACTCGATGATCCTTGCGGATCCCTTTCAACTCAGGACATTCTACAATTCTATGATTCTGAACACTTCAGACTGGTACTGTTAGGTAACAGCAGATCATTCGGTCTCTGTGACACCAGGAGCAGGCTTGGCCATGGCCCCAGGCAGAGAATTTAGTGCAGCTGCCACTCTTTGCTCAGTCTATATAGAGGAAAGAGAGGGGGATCTCAAGGCTACGAGCAGTAGTCCAGCTCTCTGGGTTTAATGACCTTGGTGGTTTGCTGGGCATTATCACACACACTTTTCTTTTGCACAGCTCTAACTCCACTTAGCATGAACTGCACTGACAGGTGAAAATGAGGAAACAGGCACTTTCTGACACTTTTCAGAACTCCTTCCTTCACTCCATGACACAGCTGCAATATGGGCAGTGCAGTTGTTTCACCCCATGCAGACTTTCCCATTAGCAAACAACACTTCCATGAGCAACCCTTTCTAAGAGGCTGCTTAAAGAAGATGCTGTGACTCCTTCTATCCCTTCTGTACAATACACCAATACATTTGGTTGCTCATTGCTCTCTACGTTAAAAATCTCAGCCTTCACTCCAGGCAATTTTACCTTTTGGGCCTCAGGTAATGCATCAGTTAACAAATCTCTTTTCTCATCTTGTACCAAGACTTTACACCTCCAGCCCAATTTGCTGCAGGTTTTTGCAGAGAGGAAGGATGCAAATTTTGACAATTTCTCCAGAAAATGTATCTCATTTTGTGAAGATGATATAGTTTCCTCCTTCCCCTCACTGCTCACACAGTTCACACAGAGAAGATAAGAAGCAACAGGTGAAAATTGAAATACATGAAATTCCATTTGAATGGGAGAAAAAGACCCTCTTTTAATGTGAGGTTGGTCAAACACTGGCACAGGTTGTCCTGACAGATTGTGGAGTCTCCACCAACAGAAATACCCAAACTCCAACAGGATGCAGCCCTGAGCAGCTGGCTGTCACTGACCCTGCTTGGAGTGTGGGGGTTGGACCAGACAATCTCCAGAGATCCCCTCCAACTTCCAGCAGCCTGTGAAAAGGGCAGGAATATAAGTCAGCTTGAGAAGTTGCTTCAGGTTATGCCTTTTTAACAAGATACATTTTATTCCATTTACAGTTAAAATGAACATGTTCTAACCAAGATCATAATATGGGCTGGGCTGGACATATGCATTTTGTGGTGTTTGTTTGGGTTTTTTTGTTGTTTTAGGTTTTTTTTGGTTTTTTTAAATAAAAATGAAATAAAGTTCTTTCAGTTTTCTAAAGTTATGGAAAGAAAAGCAGCTGTACATGAGATGAGGGTATCTTGATCCACTGATAAATTCTTCACCTGATGCAACTGAAGTCAATACCAGTTTATTTCCAATGGTTTCAAGGAACAGAGGAGGAACTAGATGCTGCAAATACCCCAGTGTGTCAGCTCTCCGTATGGCTCAGGGATAGTAACGTCCACCTATTTCTGTTGGAATTCCAGTGGAACTGAGGGAACCAGGTGTCTGTCACAAAAGATAAGGATGAAGATTCAGTGCGTAGATGTTCAAACACCTGGGCAGTAGTTCCCTACTTCCTGGAGGCACTACTGTGCCAGAGGTCCTTACATCAGAGCACCTGATGATGATTGTGACCCTACAGTCTAATGCTGCTGAACACCCAGTGCCTACCTAATGCTGTATGTCTCAGTATAAAACACATAAACATTCACTGAAGTGAAAACTGGGACTTAGATCTTGTTTTATTTTCTGGTCTGCAGGTATTTTATTAGGCTATGCAAAGTGGAACAGTTTCAACAGAAAACACTGAGAGTCCCAGCTTAAAATTATTCCCCAGACCAGTGGGCAGGGCACTTGGATGAGACACAGGAATTGCTTGAAGTCCTGATTTAGAGAGAAGTTGCTTTGATCTCTTACATCCTGAGACATTACTATTACCACTTGATTTCTAGGCAAAAGGGACACTTCATTATGTGACAAAGGGCTGATCAAAAGCAAAGTGGGCTTTAGGAGGAGCCCACTGCCCATGTGTGGGTTAGTTAGGCACCTGCCTTGAGAGGCTTTGACACCATCTAATTCCTTGGGATCACTTCCTGGATAGTCTAGGTAGCCTTCTATTTGGACAGGTATTTGTGGTTACATTCTTTCATTCCTAATGTTTCCACTTACTGCAAAGGAAACCTCAGTACTGGGTCACACTGGACACATCACTGCACAAAAGGCATAAACACTTACGGAACAAACTCTTAAATTACTAAAGTGAGAAATTAATTATTTTTTACTAGTTCAGCTCTTTTTAGCTTTGTATTTTCTTGACAAATGAAAATAGGCTGTTTATATTTAACTTTGACTTTGACTTGATGCAGTGATACCATGTTCCAAAATCCATGTGACAAACATTTTATGCAAATCTTAATTAAAAAGACAGGATTATTCCTTAGTTGCTGCAAAACTCTCTACTTTCCTCTGAAATACGTGATGGTATTTCTTTCTAGCTAAAGTACAGGAAGCAGTTGATGCTACAAGTAAGGTTTGAGTGATGCTTTAGCAATATATCAAAATGGCTAGGTTCACCTTGTTTACTGCAGAAGAAATAAATTTATTCTGGTGGAGTAGCAAAATAATTCCTGTTATGCAAAAGAGAAAAAAAATCATATAAAGTTTACAAAAAACAGCAACTCGCCTGCTAAAAAAATGCTTTTAACTGAAGGCACCAAATTTTGTTTAGCTGTAGGAATGTATACAACCACCAGGAGTATAGACTGAAAAACACATGAAATAAGCCTTCTACTTTGCTCAGAACTAGCAAGGCTGCAGCTAGAGTAATACATTAATTTTGGGGCACTGTACTGGGGCATGAAAGAAGATGTGGACCATTTGGAAAGGGCTGATGAAAGAGGCAAAATATTGATTTTAGATGCGTAAAACAAAACCTATTGTTAGGATGCCTGTATGGTTGATACAAATGAGCATGTGGTTGCAGAGCCTGCAGGAGAACACTTCTGAGTGGCACATCTCAGGAGACCTGGCTGAAGCACAGTCCTGAGAATGCCCGGAGAGCCCAGCCTGAAGCACAAGCTAAGGTAAAGCACTGAAATGCACAGTCAGTCCCACAAAGCAGAAGTTCTGCTGAGAAGATGAAAAATAAGACATGGCATTGATATGATGAAAGAGCGCAATGCCACTGACTAGATTAAGAAAGAATGATGCAATTCATAAAACACACTGAGAAAGTGCCATCGTTGAGAAGACTGAGAAAAGCAATGTCAGGTCAAAAGAAGCACAGGATGTAAACTGCCAAAGTCTACAGACCATACACAGTCTGAAGGAAAAAGGAGTCTTGAGGACATTTCTGCAGAATCACTGAGGGAGCTGTAAAATGTGGGGAATGGAAATCAGCAAGTCATAGAAATTACCAAAAAGTGAGTGGGTAAGTGGATACCTGTGTTTGTGAGCATCTACAGTTAACAGGAACACAGATACACTCCTCTCCTTAACAATCTTATTTATATAAGATGTGTATTAATGTAGAACTACTGGCACCAGTTAATACCTGTGAGAAGTAACTGTACCACTGCAAATGGGGTTACAACACTCTGGTTTTTGAGAGAAGACTGAAGGGACACACTGACAATGGTCTTTGAGTACCTAAGAGGCCATTCTCTGAGTATGAAGGATGGCAAGACAAAAATAATGCAAGTCCTGAACTGCAGTAAGGCAGACATCAGGAAAACCTCTGGGTAATAATGCACAAGGCTGGATTCCTTATGAAAGCTGTGGAATCTCCAACAGTGCAGGTTTGAAATGGCAACTTGGATAAACATTTATCACGAAAAGAAGAAGTCACGTATAACTGACCTCCTCTAGGAATAGAGGCAAAGCAGGTGGACTTTTGAGGTCTGGTCCCTTCTGGTCTGATATTTTTACTACGATTTCATAGCTGTAGCAAATGTTAGCATAAACAGTGTTTATTTATTTTCGTCACACAAGAAGCACACTTCAGGGGAGATGTTACAATGGCAAACAAACTACAGCAATCCACAAAAATGGGCTTAACAATGCTATAAATTACTTCAAATTACCAGTTCAGCAGAACACTGAAGCATAGTTCTTGGCTCTTAGAGACTTTAGGTCTAAGGACACAAACCACCCAAATCTTGAAGCCCTGAGGAAATACAAAACCAGCCCAATGACACCTTTAACAACAGAATAACCACAGACCAAAAATACCTCAGTATTAGGGAGGGGTGTGCTGCAGGACAGGGCAAACTCTTATACATCCCACATAAACCAAGGCATCTCTAATCTCTTCATCAGGAAAAAAACTGTTAATGGAGATTTCCTGAAGAATTAAACAATCATACATCAATGTACATTTCATTTGTGGAGGAAGACTGATGTGAATTGGATATACCATTACTAAGATTTAGTGATCCCATTTGTCTCAGTGATAATTGCACACAGATTGCCTGTCTTTAACTAAAGCAAGCTCCCTTCCCCTGAGGCTTTTAGCTGTCTGCAGATGCCTGAATGAAGACTTTCTACTGACACCCATGGGCTCCCTGGGGTGCTTATGTCAGTTCCTGCTGCTATCCCTTTTCATCTTAATGTACACCTGTCAGACTGCTCGGAATCTCTATTCAGTATCACCTTCCCCCGAAGGCTCCTTCAGCCCGAATAAACTTGGGTATATTCACAAGTGAAATAAGCTGTGCCCACCGACTTGATAGTTCTGTCTTGAAAAGCCTGAAGAGCAAATAGCCGAGTGGTTTGAAACCCAGTCTTTCCAAGTTGAACACTTTGCAGCTGGACACCACAAAATCTATTAAATGGTTCTTGTTAAGACCAGACGACCCTCAGAAAGAAGCCTTCTGAGCGTACAGCCCATGAAACCTCCAGATCTAAGATTTGCTATAAGATTTCCCAGAATTTAAAGACACACAGCGACTGTTTAAAGCTTTCGGCTTTGGATGCGACTGGTCTCTCACAAAGTCTGCCCCCGTGTACTGAGGACAAGTTGTCCCGCGCAGGCAAATGACCCCCGCGAAGAGCATCCTTGTGTCCGCTGCCCTGCCCGCCGCAGCTCGGCCCCGGCGCCCGCCGGGCTGCCCGGAGCTTCTGGGGCGCTCCCAGAGCCGAGCGCTTCCCGCGAGCGGCGCGCCCGCGGCAGCGCCTCTTTGACAGGGGGAAGGGAAAAAAGGAGCAGCGAAGAGACAGGACCGTGCCCGGCACCGGCACGAGCCCGCTGTGAGCCCGGGAGCCAGCGAGGAGGAGAGGAACAGCGCATCCCCGGGCCCCAGCCCCGGCCCCGCCGCCGCCCCGGTCCCCGCCCGTCCCGCCGCTCACCGATAGTAGAAACGACGGTGCCCACGAAGTAAAAAGCGCCGGTGAAATCCCATCGGGGCCGGATGTCATCGACGCGGATGCCGGCTACGCTCGCCTCCTCGTATTCCCGAAGGAAGTGCCGGAGCTCGGCACGGCTGAGGTTGTGGCGCCGGGTGAAGTTCTCGAGCCGTTCCTCCCAGCGCTCCTTAGCCTCCCGCTCCGTGGGCAGCTCGATGGCCGAGAAGACGGCGGCGCCGCACAGCATGTACAGCACGATCAGCACCGCCAGCAGGAGGAACCGCGCGTTGTCCGCGTTCAGGCGACCCGCGCTGGAGCAGCAGCAGCCGCCGCGACACGCCATCCTCCGCCCGCGGGACCGGGCTGCGGCGCCGCCACGCTACGTCGGGGCCCCGCCGCCGCCGCCGGGCATCGCGGCGCCTCCCGCCAGCCGTGCGCGGGGCCGCGGGGCTCAGGGCGCCGCGGAGCCCGGCGGCGGCGAGCGGCGCTCCCGGGAGCCGGCCGGCACCTTCGCCCCGGGGGCAGGGCGCGGCCCCGCCGTGCCCTGCACGGCCCCGCAGCGGACGCGGTTCGGGCTGCGGAGCATCCTGCGGGCGAGGGAACCGCCCGTCCCGTCCCGGCCCGCAGAGCCCCTCAGCCCCAGCGCCCGCCGCGCGGGGCTCCCGTCCCCGCCGGTTTCATATCCCCTTCCTGCCCCCGCCCCGAGCACGTCGGAGCGGGGCGCAGGGACGAGCACCGCCAGGCGCCTCCTGCCTGCCGGGAGCCGCGGGCCGGGCCGGGCCGGGCCCCTGAGGGCAGCTCCCCTCAGCAGAGGCGCGGCCGCCGCCACCGAGGCTCAGCGCCGGCGGCGGGCAGGGCGGGCTGGCGGGGGCGGCTGCCCCGGCGCCTCCAGCCCTCAGAGGGGCGGGGGCTGCCCCTTCCCGCCGTCAGGCACCGGCCCCGGGCTGCGGGCCCGAGGAGTGCCCGAGGCAACGGGGCCTCTTAGAGACACCGGGCGTGAAACCCGTCAGTCGGTGATATAGATGCCCCCAGTATCAAAGCCATAAAAGTTACCGCCCTTTACCAAAAGAGGGCACCTCCTTCTCCACAGGCCTGGTTATCCATTGCCTTCCCGACAAGGTGTTACATCTCTGTCCTCCAGCGCTTGGCAGTCGAAGGGAAATTGTGTAGGGAAGACAGAAGCAGCTTTTCAGCTGCAATGTGGTTTTTAAATGCGTTATTTGCAGGTTCAAAGAGCAGAGCGCTCGATCCAATTCTTTTGGAAATATCACTCTCACTATAAGAAGGGAAAGCTAAACTCAGCAATATCTGGTAGTTGCTACAGTGCTGAATTCTACTTTTAAATAATTGGGGGCTGGAATTCAGCTCTGCTAAACGTAATAGTGTACAAGCACATTCTTTCCAGTGAAAAGACAACCTACGTATTTTTTTTTAGAAAGCAGGTTAACGAGTTGTAACATCTACTTTCCCTTCCTCACCCAATTTTCTAATAATTGTGTTGCTGTCAAAATGAAATGGGAATGAACATTAAAATCTTAGAAATCTCCCTTAATGGCATATAATTGTACATTCAGTGTAATAGCCATTGATTGTGTCACAGCCTGAGGTATATTTGGGTATTGGTCTGAGCCCCAAGGGTGCACTGTGGACAGTTCCAATGCCAGTGTTTGAGAGAGGATCAACACCAGTTCAGCAACCGGCACAGGGAAAAGGTAAGTCCTTTTCTCATGTTGCACAGTGAAGCAGCAGCCAGGGATGCATTAATGGGAGTCATGTTTCATTTTTTCCTATTTATTGTTATTCATAGGTGATATATCACGTTGCAGGTTTTTATTCCCTCTTAATTAGTCTTTAGCACAGACTTCAGCAAGGAAATTAAAATTAGCAGCAATACTGGAAGATGTTAAATAGCCAAAAATAGGAAGATGAGATGCCAGCCAAACTAACCAGACTCTGTGCCAAGTGCTAAAGGTAACCACATGCTTCCATAAAAAAGTGCTGGTGTATCTTTAAAATTATTGGCAGTTCCTACTAGAGGAAATAAACCCAAACCAACCTATACTTCCCTGCTTTGCCAGTCAGAAAGAAGACAGAACTCAGTTAGTGCACTCTCAGCCAGCAAAGGCAGAGGAATTAAGTGAGCCCCCACTGTCCACACCAATGGCTCCATCCATCAAACCTGTTCAAGGGTGGCTTGGATTAACAGTGGGAAAAAGGGCCTTTAGCTGCTTGCAACCATGACATCAATGTGATTGTCCAAAGGAACATGAATGACAGTAACACTATCCCAAGGACTATCCAAGGCAAATTACTCAAGGTTATTGAGTTCCTCTTTACATATTATTTTGTTAGTGTGGAATAGTCATTTTTGTGTTTGTCTTGGGCATAGAGATAGTTATTGCATTAATGCAGGTAAGATCATCTGGCACAGTTTTGAAAGACAAGTGTACTACTGTCACTGATCATCAAAAATTGCAAATTCCCTCATTTGTGAACTTTGATCTTGGCAGTGATTTAATCGTCTCGTGAGAAAGCAGCTTTTTAAGGATGTGCTCCCTAGTAAAGGATAGAACAAGAACAAGTTGACATTGACTGGAATCTTGAAAAAGAAAATATGGCTTATTCTAAAGAATACTTTCTTGTAAAACAGGTCACCACTCCCACTGCTCTTGGGTAGATAGCTAGAAAAACTGAAGTGTGCGGAGAGCACTAACAGTGTAATCAGTCACACATCCAGAACATTTAACCAAGGTGGAATAAAGAAACGCAATGTGTTCACTGGCATAAGCAAAAAAAGTTAAACATGCTGCTGACATTTAAATTAACCTCAGACCAAAGTTAACATCTTGTGAGCTTGAGCCCCGAATGCAATGCCATTACCCTCAGTACAGTCACTTGTGCATCATTATCAGGGAACACACTCTTTTCCCTACCCCTCAGCACCATGAGCACATAGCTCTCTAATGTCTGTGTGTGCAGGCATTTAGGGACAACAGATTGGTGGTGGTGGTGAGGCTTAGCACAACTATAAAATAATAGGAAAGAAAAATCAATGTATTGATTGTTCTGTTGATAATACTGACTGACAACCCTGTAATTAAGAAAGCTACATCACTGAGTACCCCAATAATGATTACTAATAAGTGTCTGGTCAGACTGGAATTATTATTAATTCATCATCAAATTACTTGGAAGACTCATGCAGAGGTTTAGTTACTCTCATTGACAGTGTCAGTACTTTTTAATTAGATATCTCATTTGGACATGATTAGCTGGTACACTTAACCAGAACTCACTGCTTTTCTTTGGTGACACTACAGAATGGCTGCAATGTACTCCTGAACCATCTTTATACATAATGAAACATCCTGATGGAGAAGCAAATAAAGCAACCTTTCATACTGAACAAAAATTATTCAGGAACATAATAACCTTGACACTATCAAACTAATTTGAAAAAAAAAATACAAAACTTCAGGAACATGTGAAACTGGGCATCTAGAGTAGGCTAAACTTTTTAACATCCCAATTGCTTTGCTAGGAGTCTCAAAGAAATTGCATCTTTGGGAGATTCCTCCTGAATGTGAAGTAGGGAATCATAGAAGTATTTAACATCATTTAGTCCAAACATTAACATAATACTACCAAATCTACCACTAACCCATATCACTAAGTGTTACATCCACACACATCTTTTAACACCTCCAGGGATGGTGACTCCACTTCCCTGAGCAGTCTGTTCCAATGCCTGACAATCCTCAGTGAAGAATTTTTCCCTAATATCCAATCTAAACCTTCCCTGGCAAAACTTAAGGCTCTTCTTTTCCCTCGCTTGTTACCTGGGGGAAGAGGCTGATCCCCACCTGGCTACGACCTCCTTGCAGGCAGCTGTAGGGAGCAGTAAGACCTCCACTGAGACTCCTTTTCTCCAGGCTAAACATTCCTAGCTCCTTCAGTTACTCCTCAGAAGACTTATGCTCCAGACCCTTCACCAGCTCCACTGCCTTTCTCTGGACATGTTCCAGCGCCTCAACATCTTTCTTGTCATGAGGGGCCCAAAACTGGACACAGCACTCAAGGTGTGGCCTCACCAGTGCCAAGCATGTGGGGACAATCACTGCCCTGGTCCTGCTGGCCACACTATTTTTGATACAAGCAATGTGTTCCATTAATGGGATGCTGTTGATTTTATAAAACATCTGGTAGAACACTTGCAAGATACAAGTTCCAACCCAATCTGAAATGTACACATTTAGAAGACAGAACGAAGGATATAATAACAAGATTGCCTTTATTTTTCCTTAAATTTTACATATAATAACTTTTATTCCAGCTACTGGGGTCAACTGACTGTCTCAAAACCCAGTAATTTTTAAATTTATTACAGCCAAAAATGCAGAGAGACTCTCTGAGAACAGTTCTCATCTTGAAAACCATATTAGGAACCACAGTAAAGAAAAAGCATATAAAAAAGTATTCAAAAATGCAGGTTCACTTGTAATAATATGGTTATAGATTCTCCAAGAATCTCTCCCTTATGAACATTTTAATGTTTCTTTCAACTACAAATTAGCCATTATAGAAGACATTGTAGCTTACAGAACAGAAATTAGTTTTTCCAAGTGGTATGGCAGGCTCAGTGTCAGCAAGTGGAACATCACAGAGTACTGGAAATATTTATGACGGAACCCACATATTTCCATGTGTATCAGGGGCATCTGTGTAAGGAATATTCCAAATCCACGGTTGATCTGTAAACCAAAACAAAAACATACTCATGACAAATTCATTTATCAAATGCAAAATTTCATTCTCTTCCTCTTTTCCCTTTGGAGGAAGGTCAAAATTCCCATTGGTTTTCAGATAAAATTGCGTGCAATTTCAGTTTAGTGGAAATTTTTGTTCAGATTTTTTTAAACTGTAAGATACAGAGTTTTCAAAAGGCTTTGCTTTCCCCACAAATATTATTTTAAATATAGTTATAACCCAACATGCTTCTCTCCAACTGTATAAGAGTTGTATTGCAGACAATACACAAGTACAGTAATGCAGCCAAATTTGGTTTGGCCTAGTGCCAGCATGTTTTGTGCTGCGTCTCTCTTAATCCAATGGAATTATAAATAAGCACTGTAACATATTAGTATTTTTCACAGGGACAGTAAGAAATCAGTACCTAAGAATGACACTGCCTGACCTCTGAAAAGTTCAAATTTACCCCTCACTTCTTCAAACATTAAATCTTCAGACTAGCAACAGGTTTGCACCACACAGTTCCCTCCCTCCCACTTCTGAGAATACAGAGCTCTTCCCACTCTCGGGAAAGAGAAAAGGCAACACACCAGGAGTTAACTGCTAGCTCTGCAACCTGCTCTATGCTCTTCCTCCTACCATACATGTGGCAGAAATGCAGCTGTTCTATGAATCCAAGTTATTATTCCACTTCTCTCAGGCTACTCCTACTGAAATAAGAGAAAAACCCTTCAACCCTTTTTTTAAGTGAGTTTTTTCAATTAAGAAATTTATATAGATCCAGCCTGCTTCTTCTCTCCATGTACAAAATGAGCACTGAAGGAATACAGTGACATTAATCTGCACAATGCACAGATTAAACTGAACTGTACCAAGGATGACAGAAATAGAAATTGATTATGATTACTGTTGTGCAATTTTAAGTTTACAGGATCCAATGACAACTTGGACAATACAGGAAGTGAGAATTACTGTAGCAAGGAAAGGAGAGTAAGAAAGTGACAAAAACAGTAATGAAGGGTTATATAAATTACACAACAGCACACTGACAAGTACCACGGCAATTAACCATGGAGCAGAGGGACCATTGCTACCAAGTACTCATTATTACTTGCTACTACAGCGTCCTTAATTCTTGTACTGTAGTTCCATATGTTGCAGTGAAACATATCCCAGCTATGCAAATATTTCAGAAAGTGTCTGTTTACAGCAGGGAGAGGGCAATAGGGTAGTTGGTTGTTTTTTTGTTACAGGGGACAGGTGATTTCAAAGCATACAAAAAATAAAGGCATCAGAAACCAGAAGAAACTATAGCACTTAACTCAAAGTGCTCTGCCAAGAAGGCCCTCTAGGTTTCTGGCTCAACTGCAGGATATCTAGGCTTTGAGTCATCTCTTGAAAAAAAAAGAAATAGCACCATTACTTCCCTACGCTTCTTTTATCAGTCTCCTGCTGGACAGCCATGTGTACCTTTTGTATTTTAGGTGAATACCTTACCACATAGTAAACATTAAGAGTTAAAAAAATGGGTACAGAATAAAGCAAATGTTGGGAAAAGCACTGAGGATTGCAAACATACATTCAGATTTGAACACTGACCTCTATCTATGACATCAGAATAAATCCAGTCCCACTCAAGCACTGGAATCTGTCACTCAAGAGCATATTATGCAGATTAGACCTATCCATCTTCCCTACTTCCCTACCATCTGGCAGTTACTCTTCTTAATTCAGCAAACCATGCAGGCAGAGGAAAACTCAAGATGTACAGAAATAACTTCAGTCACCTCTTTAAAGCATGCTGAGAGACCTCAGTACCTAATTTAGTTTTTTCTAATTGTGGCTATCTAAATAAATGTTTCTCAAGGTAGCTATTAATGTATTTGGAACTTTGTTCCATTAATGGGATGCTGCTGATTTTGTAAAACACCTGATAGTATTTCAGTAAGTCATGTGTAGAACTGTTGCTGATACAAATCATAATTCAGTTATTTTTAAAATGTCAGGTCCAATTTAAGATTATTAATCACTTTTAGTAGGATCCATATGAGCAAGAGAAAGACAATGACTGTGTACAAATACTATATGACAGTAGCTGCTTACTGCTGCACATGAAAATGACTGCCAAACTTCTCGAAGTTCATTCCTTTGATCTTCTTGGGGGGAGGAAAAAAAAGCCCCATTAAATAATTTTTATAAGTGTCCTTAACACACCTACCTTCCACACGTTTCAAGATCAGCGCTTCACTTCTGATGCCGCAACTTTGTCTCGACTGCACCTCACTGGAGTTAGTGTTATCTGCAAGGCTAGTACCACAGCTTTGCTCCTGCCCCATGTACAAACAGCAAAACTCCAGCACTAGAGTCAGCACTCAATAAAATAAATGGGGCCATTCCAGTCCCACTGCTACTTAAACATTACCTGAAAGCTCAGGCGGAGCACTGTTTCCTTCATACTCAGATTTTGAACATGCTCTCTCAACTGAATAGACTACCACATTTTACTTAAAGGCAGAGAGGCTCTGGAGAACTAGACAAGTTCTTTTTGAGTAACACCTGATAATAATTTAAAGAATCCATGCTGACAGTCCACTTCAAACCTTCATGTTCTCATAAATATGACAGATGACAATACAGTCAAAACCAGGAGCATGCAATTGAATAGTAAAGTATAAAACACAATGAAAGCATCTTTGTGATCCTCTTCCTACAGTCTTTGGCACTTTAAGTGGAGATCTGAATGAGAGCATTCCTGGTTGATTTCTAAATCCAGAGACTGGATTCTTACCTCAACTTAATTGAAAAAGGTAGCTTCAAAGCAACAAGTATTCACATACATAGAAAGGTTACAAATAACCAGCATTCTTCAAGATATTCTACATACACATTCTAACATGGCAAACTTACCCCCTAATGCACCAATCTGGAAAGCTCTTCCTTAAGCATTTGCAAAAGGTGCATACTACACTTCAGTCTCTTTGGATGAGCGGGGCGTTTGAAAAGGAACCAATCTTGCTCCTCTCAATGCAAAAATCATACTTAAAGATCTCAAGAAGAAGGAAAGGCAGATGGGGAATAGATGTGGGATCTATATTAATATTCATAAACAAGGCAATGATTTCTGAAGGCCAGGACAATGACCACTTGTTTGGGAAAAAAAAAAAAAGAGAAAAAAAGCACAATCCAGTACTGCAGTTTTAAACACAGGATTTGCTTTTTTTCTCAAAGTGCTGGTGTGATGAGGGGAAAAAAAAAAAAAAAAAAGAAGTATTTTGCACTTTCCTGGAGCATCCCCCAAACTGATATAAAAAAACCTTGACATACTTATGAACTGAAAGTTTCAAGTTCCCTCCACAGAACAGATGATTTTCTCAGTCAGTAAACTGTGTAATATCTAAATCACTTATTAAGTGAAATTCCTTGCCTACAACAAGCAATTTATATTGGTAAGAGAGATAACAGCAATATTGCAACTGAGATGTGATGATGGGAGCTCAATGAGAAGCCAATGTTATGCAACAAAAATGTTATACAACAATATCGCAGTACTCGTCTAAAAGATTCTACAAGGAAATAAAAATCTGAGTACTATCAAAGACACAAAGTAATTTTATTTATAAAGATATGTTGCTAAGTAAGGTAGGCTGTTGTGTGCATGTTTCCCATATATCAGAGTGGGTAATTTTCAGCTTCCCTTCCAAGAACTCTCAAATTATATTGCTGGTCTGATGCCTGAAGCAGGCACCTAAAAACAGAGACTAGACAAGAGTAAGGGAATAAAGGTAGGTATTTATTTGAAAGGCTTTCAAAGGTGCCCCCTGGGGAGTCCAGAGGCTACTGCCAAAATGAACCCCAAAAAGGACAAGTCACGAGTTCTCCACACTTTTATAAGTCTGGTTCATTTGCATATCAGGGTTAATTCTCCAATTAAAGCTTCAGTTAATGATGTAGTTTCCCCAAGCTTGCCCCCGCCCCCCCCCCCCCCCTTTAGAGGCTTTTGGTTTATACTTTTTGGGTCTAGGATGGTCTGAGCATCCTTGAAGCGCAGGCCTGGAGAGGCTTTGTTATGTCTACCTAGCATGAGAGAGCAGAATTTAACAGGCTACAAGAAACTTCAGGAGTTACACACTAAGCAGTACAGGATTTGAAAAATATGAAAGTTAAAAACCTAAGGCATCAGGTCTATAGGTTTCATTTATCTTAATATCATCAATACACTGAGCTTGTGATAGTCTTTTCTGTTATGACAGCCTGAATCTGTTGGTTAACTACAGAGGCCTTCAGGAGACTGATGTATCTATATGGTTTATTTATCTAGATATTAAGTAGCGCTGTCAGCTACCAGATCTTTTTTTTTAATTCTTTAAATGTTTTGCCTTAAAGATACATCTCTGCCCACAAATGGCCTTCTGCTGTTCAGCTGACTATTGGAGGTGATCAACTGCAATTGCTCAAAACAGCAATATGAAAGGAGTTAATAATGTACATGTGCCACACAACAAATGTTATCTGCTAAAAATTAATGAGGGCCTTTGTCATGTCAGAATAGGAGTGATCTTATTCTTTATTTTAAAACTGCCACATGTAAAATATGCATGTTATTCCCCACAGCAAGGAAACATGCAAGATATGTATATACTGCATAATGCAACTCTTTTGTGCTGGTAATTTAAAGCATTTGGCAAGAAACAGTCTAAAGGAAAAATGCCCAGGTAAAAGTCCTCTGTGCAACCTTAACTCTAACCTGTCAGGATGTCATACTGTTACATTTCCTCAGACTTCAAGATGTACAAGATAGCTCAAATCACATGTAAGTTCCAAAACTAGACTGGGCATCATACATCTACCCTGAAATAGAATACCCAAACTAAACAGCATTTTAAAATTCTTGAACTGACCAACTACTGAAGCAAAATACTGACTATATGGTGAATTTGCCATGTCATGAGAGTGCTCCTATCTAATAATCTGAAGCACATCTCCCTTAGCCAAGCATATGCTGAGCTCAAGGAAGTTGGCTAGCAACGTGTGGCAAATCAGATCAGACAGTCAAGTGGCTCCTTTTGATCTTCAAGTCTGCAGCCTGATCATAACATTACATAGAGGTGGCCAAACTGAAAAGTGACTCTGCAACTCAAGTTTCTTCTTATGCCAAGCGTTCACTTCTTCACAATCATTATAAACAGGTGGGAGAACAAGTGTACTCAAATGTTACACTTGGACTCTGGAAGGCCCTCTGAGGAAGTGTCTGATGTCAAGCTGCATTATGAGAGCTTCAAACTCAAACTGCAGGGTTACCAGTCAATAATAATGCTTTTGGTTCTGCTGAGGAAGGAAACTGATACCAACACAGCTGAGATTGGTTCCAACCCCAGCTTCCTCACCCTGGGCTATGAATTACAGTGACAATATACACTTGCTGCCTGAAAAATTGCAAACTAAACTCCTAAACCTACTCAGATTTGTATTTACCATTGCTATGAATGTTAAATAAGTGAAATATTTTCTGTTCAATGTATTAGAATCACTAGAAATAGGACTAGCTTTTAGTTGTCATCTACTAAGAAGAAAGAATATTCTCTTAGACTTGGTACCATATTAAGCACACTGAAAGTACTTAAATTTCTCTAAAAAATCATAGAGAATGCTGCTAGTCTAGTTCTTTCAAACCCTACAAAGCACACAGGTTTCACGCAGCTCTGCAACATTAATTAGAAAAAAAAGGTGGTTATTGAAAAATATTAATTTCCCAGAAGTTGTCTTTCCTAATTTCTTCAAAAATATTTTAACTGCTTGACAGAGAGTGAAACATTCTAGAACTTAGAACAAGAAACAAAGGTGAGAGAAAGGTAGAGACCACACACAGTGACATTTTCCCAGAACTTATACGACCTCCTAAGGATACAGCAGGTCCCTGTGAGGGAGCCCAGAGTAATAACGAATTCCTATAGCTTTGCTGGACAAAACACCAATCTCTTCTTCTAAGCACTGTGCCACTAGCACAAAGCAGGATAAATGAAAATTCTTTCAACTCTTCAGCTAACAGGTTAAACACAAATACCTAGACCTACCAGAACTGGAAGCAAATATGCCGGGAAGTCTTTCTTCCTTTTAGCCAGCACAACAGTTCATATGTAATAAATGAGATGCAGTGTTACTATAGTTTCCTGAAATCACTAGAAATATTTACCAAATGTGATTTCACCATACACCCAATTCCCACTCATTGAAAACCAGACAAAATATCAAGCACCGACTATCTGAAGTTACAAGAAAAAGGTCAATTTGCTCTTCATGCAAGTGTGGCAATGAACACTGAACAGTGAGCAAGGCCCTTCATAAGGGAGAGAGCTGTTCTTGTGAGGTATGTTAAAGATCCTTAACAAAATCATAGCTGTCAGAGGTTGAAAACTTCAGCTAGAGAACCAATGAATTGTTTAAATGGACTGTCAATTCCTGCACAATGCTTGAACTTGTATTAAAGATAATTTTCATCTCATTTCCCCACGATTTTTCCAGCCTCCTCACCATTTTTCCAGCCTAAGATTTGACAGCTTTAGCCCCCAGTTACCCAGGATAAAATACATCTTCCCACTGGAACATAATGAAATACATCTTAATACATTTTTACAAGTTGTGAGAATCGTTCAGGAAAGAAATCCTCAACAAAGGGGAAAACAACCATGGTAATTCATGGAATTGGCATGTAGACAGACTAATATGTAGCTTCACTCTAACTTTAGATTAATCTCAACTGAGCTGGAACCTGTCTTATTTTCTTGCATACACATTCATCTTCTATATACTATTAATCAACTAACAGTTTCTTTCTTAGATCTAAATATATACACTTAAGAGAAAATTAAGTGAGAAACAACTTTTTCTTTAAAATGCATTTACCCCCTATTTCATAGGGTTCTCTTCCAGAGGGTTTAAAAAGTTTCAGAGCATTTTGAACTAAGAGCTCAGAAAAAGCTTTTATAAATTCCTGCTTGTAACCCAGTCATAACTCAAGAGCTGCTGATAGATTTATTTTTAGTTCATCCCCTTTACAATAGTGCTTAAGAGTTCTGCAAAAAGTACACAAGATAATTAAATCTAAAATCTGGCAGAATAATAATGTAGAGAAATGTTTCACCTGCTGAGGTCTCCCTAAAAAGGCAGAAAACAGAGCCAGTTAAACAGAAATCTCATCACACTAACCTATAACTAAAAAGTTAAGTGCAACTCACTAGGAAAAACACCAAATGAAGTAGCCCAAAACAGTGTACTATAACACAACAGTATATTTCACAATACATATAAACCATAGATTCTCTATTCATTGAACTAATTGATTATATAATAAATTTTTTTCTAGCTCTTTTTAGGTCCAAACATATTTTTTCAAGCATTATTGTGTTTGCTAGTAGCTTTGATTGGGTGGTTGGGTTGTTTTTTTGGGTTTTTTTAATCATCCTATGTAGTCAAAATGAGGTACTTAAAAATAGTTCTGGTATGATTTGCCTCACAGGAGAATACAAACTCCCCATTGCAACTTAAGTGACTATGCTGCTACCAGCTATGGTTTGAGAGTCAGTTAAATTTTCTTCTTCATTCACTTCAGGGAGATCAAATGACTCTGGCTAGCAGAAGCAGGTAGAGTTTACCTGTTCATGTATTGTACAACATGTCTCTGTGCAAGTCTGAAATACAGCTGAAAACTAAATGAAAGCAATGGCAAAATTTTAAATATGTGTCACACAGACAATACATCATAATTTCCCTACAGGTGACATCTTAAAGCACATCAATGAATCCTTCAGTGAGTACAGCTTAGCCTGTGATTACATTTCAGTGAGGGACAATCCATCTCTCTAGGAGAGAAAACCAGTACAAATCCAAGAATTTACCTGTCTCACAATGATCTCAACTTACACTCCTTAGAAATCTTTGGAAGAACAACAGGTAGAAAATCATCTTGACTGTTTCTCCAAGAGATCCTATTTTTCTGTTTTGCCTAAAACTTGAGTTTTAGAATGAAACCCACTGACTAATGAGGCAAACCAGGCAAAGTAGGACAAGACTTTATCTTTTTCCTCCCTGTTATATTGGTGCAAGAAAAGTAGGACAGAGGCCAAATTATTTCATTGCTCTTGAACTTAATGGACTTTAAAAGGTTGTGGATCAACCTCATTAATTATTATGGCTGAAACCAGACAAATTATTTACATCATTTATTTCTAAATTTATCATTGTATGTCCTGAGATATATTTCATTACTTTTCAAGATGCATTTATTTCACTGTAATAGTTTCCATGCTGAAGTTCTGTCCAGTATGACAAACACCAATTAGTATGACAGAAAGCCTTTGTGACAGAATAACAAAGAATCTCTGCAATTAAATTATTTCCACAAACTAGTAAACTTTGCTATTATTAGATAATGTAACAAAACGGAAGAATTCTCTAAGCATATCTGATCTATGATTAGAATTTGTACAAGTACAGGAAAAAACAATGTATTTTTTGAATTTTGCAATCTTCTAAGTAGAACTTTACATGGCAAATGTATGGCCCTGCTCCTGACCCTCTCTTCACTATTCTACCCACTTCTCCTTCCTCCTGCCCCTAGTAGGATTTTTCTAATTATATGAAAGTGACGTGTACTTTGTTTTCCCATGGTTAGAAAATCTGAGTTAATGGAAAATCCCCCAGAGCCTTTTCTCCTTCAATTATAAGGATCAGTCAATATGGTTTCTTTGGGGAAAGGATAGTTACTTGCAATTTTGCTTCTCAAGACTATTAAAATAAATCTATTTATATCACTCTCCAGAGAGTTTGGGAGTTGACAACTGTATTGTTAAGGACAGATTACTTTATGAGTCCATCCTTCAACATGGGATTTCTTTAAACATCTTTTCCACCAAGCAGCTGACAAACTGAAACAGAATATTCAGGAAAGAGATGTGAAATGGCACAGGCAGCTGACTTCCCTTCCACTGCCAAAGCCTAGACAACCTGAATTCTGACATCTGTGCACATCCCAGGAGAAAGCTAGGACCCCAAACCAGAACTACAGTCAAACCAGTTCTCTAGAGAAGTAAGTTTTCCATGCAGAAAGTGAAAAAAGTTATTTGGGAAAAAATCCTTACAGTTGGTTGAAATATGCAAAAAACCCACTAACGCAATAGGTTGAATGTTGGAATTAAAGCAAGGACAACATTAACTATGCAAGTACATTTATGCACAAGGAAGAGATGAAACTTTTGAGAACATGCATGGATTCTGCCAACCTGTGTTTTAAAATTCCAAAAATTTAAGTATGACCTCTTAGAAAAACCTTCCTAAACCCATCAGTTTGAGCAGTAGTTAACAAGCAGACAGTGCACACATATCCCAGAGCTGCTCCCTGACATGACAGTAACAGTACTCAAACAGGGTCTTTTATACTGAATAAAACAGCACAACAGTTTGCATTATCATTTCTACACTGGACCACTACTACTTCTCTGGGAAAACTGAAACCACTTAAGAGGTCTTTTAGGTAAGCAGTAAGCTCTCAGAGCAGAACAAACATCTTTCCAAGTTACAGAAACTACAGAACATGCATCATATTGAGGAGGTGAATGCCTGACAGTAGCTGTTCCTGTATTTAAGGTTTGGACTTGTATGACCATGGGTCTACTAGTGAGAAGCCAGGCTTGTTGGAAGCTGAAGGGATTCACCTAAGTGGTGCATGAGTCTCTTTGCCAACAAGCTGGCCAGAACTTTAAGCAAAGGCTTCAGTCTAGATTTTGTAGTGGAAGAGGATGGAGTTTTGAGCAACATTTAACAGCCAAGGGCTGCTGCTGCATTAGGAACCAACAGGAAAATACCTGTGAAATGCTGCAAAGCCATTAAGGCTTGCTCCTCTAAAAAAGTGACATGGTCAACAGCCCAGCTGATGTGGCTCTACAGGAACGCACACAGCATGGATAACACACAGGAGCCACTGTACAGCTAGAAAGATCTAATCAGTATCACTGAAACTTGGTGGCCTGAATCACATGACACTACAGTCAAAGGCTGTGAACTGTCCAGAAGGAAGGAAGACGGAGGGCTTTCCTCTATACATAAAAAAGTGGATTGACTACACAGAGCTGTGAAAAGCAGTGATGAGTGAAAGTGTACAGGTAAAAAACAGAGGTCAAGCCAACAGAGGAAACATGGTTAGTGTTCACTACAGATCACCTAATGAAGAATATGCTGGTGAAGCCTTCTTACTTCAACTACAGGAAGAAGCATCAAGCTCACAGTCTGACCCTGCAGCGGAGCTTCAGTCACCCTGTGCCTTCACTTTTATTTACTATGTAAGACTCTATAACAGAGTCCATTGACTCCTTAGCTTTTAAATGTTCTTTCTCCCCGCACCATTTGGTAGTTCAAGGATTTACTGAAATGTTTGAGTTTCTATAAACTATCTGTGTTCCTATTTCAAGCTCTAATCTAGATGCTGTCTTTCTTAGATCAAGGCTTCTCAAAAAGGAAGCTAGTTACAATCTTCTGACATTAGTTTTAAGAACAAAAAATATAAAAATTTTCTCTTCACAAATACTGCAGATTGCACATCAACATTACCCTCAATATATTTTTATATTTTTCAGCCCTCATCACCCCACAGCCACACTTACCACTTTCCTATTTGCATGTTCTAGAGATAATCTCAGAAACTGAGACAGTTGAAATTTTGTACACCTATTCAAGTGTTATGAAATATAGAATAGATCAAAAGCAACTCTTCTTTCTTCTGATTTACAGCAATTCTTTCACATTTGCACTATAATATTTCTTTCACATTCCACTTCCAGAGGACTGTTTTTAGCTCATGCCTGCTGTCTTCCAAATATTCCCTTTTCAACACTCCTTCCCCTATTAGTTATGCAAAATCCAATTTTAATTCCATAAAAGAATCTATTTTCCTAATACATATAAGAATCACAGAAGAGGAATAAAAACTAGCATTGAAGTTATTGATCCAAAACATAACAATTAAAAAAATTAGAATAAAGAACCTTATAGTTGCTTTCTTTGAAGTCACAAGCAGAACGTGCTACTGATATCATATCGCATATAATCACACCACAAAAAAGGTAAAATAAATCTCTGGAACACAGCAGTATTCAACTGACTCATAGTTACTCAATTAGCTTGCTTTATGCAAAATACAAGCCTACTTTTCTTTCAAAATCACACCTTACCTTTGCTTCCATACTGTTCTGGTGGCAGGTCATAAGGTACAGGAAAATATGTTGCTGACTCTTTCCCTTCCGGAAGCTTTTTCCCTCCCACATGAAAGTAACCTTTGTCCAACCCCTATGAAAGACGAGAAACATGCAGAAGAAAAGACTTATTAGTTTTTGGGGAAAAAGACAAATTTAATCAACAATAGATGCTTTCTCAGCAAGTTACTTTAATGAACAAAACCTTTTGCGTCCTTTACTGAGATTAGATACTTCCTGAAGCACCTTTATGTCTTAAAAAATCAGCTTCTCTTACTTCTACTATTTCAGCTCCTCTCTTTTTATTACATCCATTGGCTTGGCCCCACATGTGGGTCCATATTGGATATATTCTGCCTTCTCAGGCCCTTGCACATATATCAATTTATTTGCGTGTTCACTAGGTGAACACCTTTGGTGTTTAATATTTAACTGAAGTGAAAAGCTTTCTCTTTGCTGCTTAGTTTCATCCTGATCACATTAATTGGATACTCAGTGTGCTTCAGGAACTAAACTAGAAATCCCTTTGTCTTATAGAAGCAAGTCTTCAAATCCGTGCTTTTTAGACATCTTGGGTAACATCATCCACAGACAAAAAATTTAATGAACATTTGAAACTGCTTGCACAAAAGCTTCAAAGACTACACTTATATGAGAATGACAGCATTACTGTCAAACAAGGTTAAGCACTATAAAAAGAAAAAATGCAATACACAAAGGCAGAGAGATTTAAAGTGATTCAAGTAACTTGGGCAGATGGTATTGCTTAGCCACTTCTCCAGAGAAATTGGATCCCAACTGTAGTGAGTTACACAAAAGCAAAATCTTAGTTCTGAGATTTCAAATAGCTTACTGTCAATCAAGTACAGTTTGATTAGAACAGACTAGAAATTTAAAGGCTATCAATTTTTTTCATTTATTTATAAGACCTTACTGACAACTATATTTCCTTCTAAAATCATGTAATAGTTTGGGTTGGAAGGAACCTTCAAAAGTCATCTAGTTCAATCCCTGTGCACTGGGCAGGAACATCTTCCACTAGCAGCAAGTTGCTCAGAGCCCCATTCAACCTGACCCTGAATGTTCCCAGGGATGGGGCATCTACCACCTCTCAGGGCAACCTGTGCCAATGTTTCACTATCCTACCAGTAAAGAACTTCTTCCTTAGATCTAGTCTAAACCTACCCTCTTCTAGTTTAGAACCACTGCCCCTTGTCCTGTTCCTACCGTTCCTATTAAAAGGTCTGTCCCCACCTTTCTTATAAGCCCCCTTTAGGTACTGAAAGGCTGCAATAAAATTTCCATGGAGCCTTCTCTTCTCCAGGCTGAACAACCCCAGCTCTTTCTGTCTTTCCTCATAGCAGAGGTGCTCCAGCTATGATCATTTCCGTGTCTCTTCTCTGGACTCAGTCCAACAGGTCCTTCCTGTGCTGAGGACCCCAGAGCTGGATGCAGCACTCCAGGTGGGGTTTCACCAGAGCAGAGTAGAGGGGCAGAATCCCCTCCCTCACACTGCTGGCCATACTGCTTTGCATGCAGCCCAGGACACAACTGGCTTTCTGGGCTGTGAGTGCACACTGCCAGCTCATGTCCAAATATTAACTTATACTTTGTTCAAGCTCTATGGTCCACCAGTCCGAGTTTTACTGTATTACTGTTTTGTGGTAGTACAAGCAAGCATCCTAATTACCACTAAAAAATCCTGTGGTATTCAAACACACATACTGTCTGAATTAAGAGTCCCATCTATATACAATACTGCAAGTCTTTCTTCACTGAAGTTTTACACCATCAAATGTTATAATTTTAAGTTGGAGATAGCAACATCCACATGACCACATAAAGCATGGGAATCAATGCAGCCTTGAACCCTTTTTTTAATTTTCAAGAATAGTAACCTAGAAAAAGGAGAGCTGCTAAAGACCATGTCAGATAGCAGTTCTAGCAAGTCGGTTCAAGAATCTCCTTCAGAATATAGATGCTTCTTTTGTCTGATGACCCAAAGTATGAGCAAACTACAGGTTATGATGTAAGAAACACTATGTATTATTTCAAGGACTAGGCAAAAGCCACTGCCTTTTAAATGAAAGAACATAGGAAACAAACAAACAAGGTCCATGCTGAAGGACCACATGACTGAAAATCTAGTTTGAACTTCCCTTTCTTATACCATTTAAGTCAGGTATTTGCATAGGTCTTCATGAAAACCAGGCTATAGCATTTTGTGGAGCTTAGCCTTGAGCTAAAAAGTAGTATGTTCAAAACAAACCAATGTAAATAAGCAAGATTATTTTTAAAAGCTCATAAACATCTAAGGGTTTGAAAATGACTGAAAAAAATTCGTAACTACTTAGACAAAATGCAACAATCAAGTTGTATAGCCTTACTTCCAATGAATTTGAATCACTCAGGGATTGGTAGAAATTTCATGTAAAAGGGCAAATAACCATACTTCTGTTTGTAGTGGAAAGAATATGAAATATGCCAGGGATTCTATAGCTCACAAACAACAGGAACTGTGTAAGTGGTGGTGGTGCCAAGAGATTTTTTTTCATAACTCACAGTAGTCAGGCTGCAGTTGGTGGGAGGGTCTGGGTGGTGTGTATTCCTACATACTACTCACAAGGTGACATTTAAATTGTCAGCATGCATGTGACATGTATGAGGCTTGATTGCCCAGACATCCCGTGAGCTTCCCGCTTCTACATGAACCTATGGGAAGAAATGTGGAAGGGCAGAGAAGGTTTCTCTGCTGTATTGTGAGATGGTTCTTATTCTACAACAAACTTCATATGCTTGATCAACAGCACCAAAATTACAAAGCTGCTGCCTGGCACCATCTGAGTCAGACATTTGTGAAACCCTTGCTATCAAAAAGCACAGTGCGGAACATAACCTACTTCAGCCTCTACATACAAAATAAGGACATTTTTCATCTATTTTTTTCCCCCCCTGTTATCCACCCTTTTCTTCAACCTAGTAATATTTTTGTTTCTGCTTAATTTCTTCTACACTCCATGCCCTGGTACTACTTCACCATTTTTCTTTTCAGGTATTTTGCTTCCTGCTCTCGTTCTACAACTTTACTTTTCTCTGTCTTGTTCTTCCTCAGTACTCAGCAATTGTATTTTCCTCTCCTCTGAGAGCCTTATTTCCACCCTGATGCTGTCCTCCAACGCTGCTTGACTCCACCAGTTCATCCCAAAACTGTTTTATCTGTCAGAATTTAACCTATAGAGATCTTCCATTCAGGAAATATTCATCTCAGAAAAGACATTAGTTTTCCTCAAAACACCCTGGAGTAAGAGTCTAGTTTGTGGAATGCATTCTTTAACAAGGCTCTCTGAGGAGATGCACATGCTTTTAAAAATAACTCATGTGTCTATCTTCACACAGAAGTTGAAGTAAGTCACACACTTTGTCTGTTTTGAGCATTTCCTGAATGTTGACAGCTCTCATTGCTGTTTCCAAAAAGACAAACCAGCAGGATCTTGCCTAAAATAATTTTGTCTGACTTGTAAATTTTCCTCAGCCATATTCTATTCCTGCAGAATTTTCCCCTCTGTAGTTTTATTTTGCTCTTTGACTGCTGCTTACAGCAATACATTCTGAAATGTTAATAGATACATATCTCAATGGGGAAAGAATTTTTTTTTGTACTTATAAAACTTTAGGCGCCGATATGGATTCTACTAGTGCCCTAGCATCATACATTGAAAAAGCAGTCATTGGGAAGAAGAATAGGAAAAGGAAGTTTAACAGCTTTTAAAATACTGCCTTCCAGTTTTTGAGGGTTTTTTGCCATAAACACAAAGCAGATCACAGGCTATAAAAAAGAGATCACATAAAGGTAAGAATTGCTAGCCCTATTGGAGTGGGAATTAAGACTAATATCATTAGAGCATTTTGATCCTACTTCTAACAGGAGACGACTGATTATTCCACTGGATGATTACGGGACTATTGTTTCCAATGCCAGTAAGCAGAAAAATAGACCACTCTTAGGCAAAACTATTTAAAAACCTGCTAGTTTGGGCAGCGAAGAATTAAGGATGCACACAAACTTCACAGCAGCCATGCTCATCCGGCCAGCAGAATACACAGCAAAATCCTTCCTCAACACTGGGCTCAATTACTCAAAAGAGAGCTTTATTCAACTGTACCAGAAGATTTTCTCTTTCTTTTGGTAAGAAGCCCACAGTGACAAACTCAGGTATCTAAACCCAAAGTTTCTTGGCTTGGGAAGTATGTCTCTGGGTTTATTAACACTGGAATTTGAAAACCTTGTGGCAGTTCTGTGAACACTTAAAGCAAGGCTTAACATCCTGAAGTCCACATATAAAATCTTGGTTTACTTATATTGTATTAGCTTTCCCAGTCCCATTCTATTTCTACAGGATGAAAGACTTCATCCAAAACTAGAGAAACCAAAGAAGAAAATGGTACTACATTGCCTTGGAAGTTGATGTTACAGTCAAAGAGCTTAACTGACTTGACTTTGGTTTTGCTCGAAGTTGAGCTATGACTGAAGGTGCCTGGTTCAGTTATTTGAATGCAGCAATAATTTAAGCAGTTCAGTTCTGAAAATCACACATATAATGCCTGGCTGCTCTCTAATCCAGATTCAGTTCATACACCCAGCCCCGCAGTCAAGTACAAAACAGTACTTCACTGCAGTGAGTATTCACCATCAAATACTGCACTTCAGAATCTGAAATACTGTTGTTAGCTGTCTGGGTTTGATAACCTAGTAATAATTGCAGGATTCAATAGCACTAGGTAGGACATTATGGGTAAGTTCTCAGTTTAATAGCATCTGTTACATTTCTCTGAGCTTGTATTTATTTCTAAAAGCTGACTGGGCTAGAACCATATTCAATGAACCTTTTAAAAGCTTTAAGTATTCCACAAATTTCTGTACTATTTTACAGGTCAAGTTAAATTTATCTTAGCATCTTATCAGACACAGAAGCCATGAGGAAGAACTATTTACTTAAAAGGTTTTTCAAACAAATTAATTAGTGGAACATGCATTCCAGAACTCCATGCTTTTTGGTCATTGCGTTCTCATTACATGTTTTATCTGCTAAAGATGTACTTTATTTCAGCCTTTGGAAAGGAATCCCCAGCAGCTGAAAGAGCAAGTTGAAAAAGAGATAGTGTAGATGTAGGAGGTGAGAAACAGAGATGGAGATGGAAAGGGAAATGTAGTTCAAACACAGGACAATCTTTCCTATAAATATTATTTTTTACTCAATAGAAGCTTGTGATCTAATGCCAGCATCAGCTGATTTTTCCCTAAACACTAAAACTGTAAATGATAACAGCTGCTGCTATGTTGAGAACAACCATTCAACATATTTCTGAGAGTCTGTATTAGCACACCAGGCCAAGACCCAACCTCAAAGCATAATTTTGGAAGCATTTTTTAAAAAAGACAAAAAACTGGCAGTCAGCTGACAGCAAGTGAGGAACGATCCACTTCCAAATTTGTATTCAGCAGACTATAGAAGGCACAAACTGCAGAGCTAGAGGAGCCCTTAAGATAAGTGACATTAAGTGCGTGCTATGCAAGTATGCCAGGGTAGTGTGGCCAACCAGTTCAAGATGCTGGATCCAATCTCTTCTGGGACATGGGTTCGACTCCCATCACTGCTAGGGATATTTGAATGGTCGGACTATATGATCTTAAAGGTCTTTTTCCAGCCTAAATAATTCTGTGATTCTATGATGTTAAGTCTTAACTTCTACCAGGATAAGTGTCATAAACTTTGTGATAAAAGTGCATGGAATAACCTACAGAAATAGAACTAACAGAAAATGGCAGTATTAAATCAGCATTCCAATAGCTAGAACATGGTGAGTTCCTTGAGGCCTAGGAAAGTTCAGTTATGTTTCAAAGCACTTCATCTAGTTTATACTTTGCATAACTTTAGCTGTAAACAAACTTTTCTATTTCTAAAAATTTTAGTCTGTTCCCAGTGCTCTGTTATCTTCACTTAAAACTACTTTCCCACACAGCATTCTAAAACCACAATGAACCAGTGTGACAAGCAGACTAAGTTATCAAAGAAGCACTTTTTATGCAGAGTTAACTGCAGGGCATATGCATAAGAAATTCATAAACTCAGCAGTGCAACTTGAGTATCAGATGAGTGCATGTACATAAGCCCAGTATCAGCATTAGGTTTGTCTGACTACCCCCTTGTTACCAAGAGTCACTGCAGGCACTTCTCAGCGAAGAAAGAAAAGCAGCTGCAGTGTCTCTCCCTGCTTTGCTCCCACCTATACCATATCATGTGACTAATCAGGTGACTTGTTCTCTTCTGGTTGCCATGATGCCTTAGGTTTTAACTTTTATATTTTTCAAATTCTGTACTGCTTAGAGTGTAACTCTGAAGTTCCTTATAGCCTGTAATTTCTGCTCTCTCGTGCAAGGTAGACATAACAAAGCCTCTCCAGGCTTTGCCTTCAAGGACAGCCAGGCTGTTCTAGGCCCAAAATGTGTAAACCAAAGCCTCTAAGGGGGGGGAGCAAGCTTAGGGGAATTACATCATTAAACTGGGGCTTTAATTGGAGAATTAACCATGGTATGCAAATGAACCAAACCTATAAAAGTGTGAAGAACTCGTGACCTGTCGTCCATCTTGGGGTCCATTTTGGAGGCAGCCTCTGGCTCCCCAGGTGTACCTTGAAGGCCTTTCAAATAAATACCTATCATTATACCCTTACTCTTGTCTAGTCTCTGTTCCTAGGTGGCTGGAGAAGGCATCAGCCAGTCTTCACAACTAATTATCAATATATAGGAAACTGAGAGAAAAAGAGCTAAATATTCTCTTCCAAAATACATACTGTCACATATTCTTGCAAGTTTTAAATAAGTTTCAATTAAGTTGTGTTCTGAGAGGTCTGAAACTCAAACGTGAGACTATCTTGTGCACACTGACAGGTTTTAGTACAGCCACCTGCATAGGAGCTTTCTATAAATCACAAAGACAAGAGTGGTGTGGGCTGTAGAGAGAAAGCACTGTATTTACACAATGGTTACCTAACCTGCTACACACCACTTTGAAAAAAATACAGCAGGCCAAAGAGACTCAGTGAGGAGAACCTTGAGAACATCATTGTGTAATAGTTTTAAATCTGTATCTCTCTCTCCAGAATCATCTTTGCATTTTAAGTACAACCTCTGTCCATCCACTCACCACCCTCCCAACCTAAATGATACAGAGGAAAAAAAATTGAGAAAAGAAGTAAAAGTGATCAAAAAATCTCCACCCTAGGAACAACTGAGCAGGATAACAACTCTTACATCTAGAAATAGATAAAAGCCTCTGTGAAGAGATGTATGAGAAGGATGATTAGGGATCACATGGTTATTGCATGTTTCTGTGCAAGAAGAGAAAACCTTCAAATGAGTAACTTTCAGAACACTGCTTCATGTGACATTATTAAGTTGTGGAACTCAGCCAGAGCAGACTGTGACTGCCAAAAGCTAACAGATATTTAAGAGAAGACAAGAGACACTCACATAATAAGCCTCTAAGTCATGAAATATGCAGGGATAAACTACTACAGAAATGCCTGGCCATCATACTTTTCCACAAGCATCTGCTTTTGACCACTGAGTTTGGAGATGTTGCTTTGATATGATAAAGCCTTCTACTCCCCCAACAATGGCTACTTTAAAGCAACTAGTGTGACAAAAAGGGAAAGATCGGGAACCTTGGCTCTAACTTCACACTGCACCATGTTTTTCTTACCCAGATCTCAGCCATTTACTCCTGTTTTCCATCCAAAACTTCACAGACCAGCATTCTCCAAAAACTCTGGTTCCAAAGCCAGGCCGAAAGAAGGCTACCTCAGTATGATCTCCCCAAATTGGAGCCATATGGATTTCAAGAGTGGACTCTTAGGAAGGTAAGAACTGTCTGGATGGACGCAGCCAGGAAGTTGTGGTCAATGGTTCTATATCCAGGTGGAGGCTGGGGACAAGTGATGTCCCTCAGTGCTCTGTCTTGGGACTGGTGCTCTTCAGCACCTCCATCAATGACACAGATGGCAGGACTGAGGGCTCCCTCAGCAAGCCTGTCAATGACACCAAGCAAAGTGGTGCAGCTGACACACCTGAAGGATGGAATGCCACCCACAGGAAGCTGGACAGGCTCAAGAAACAGGCCCACAAGAACCTCATAAGCTTCAACAAAATAAGAGCAAGGTGCTGTACCTGGGTCAGACATGAGTGCAGACTGCAAGAAATCGTTTAGAGAGCCCTGTGGAGGAGGACTTGGGGGTACAGGCCAGACGTGACCTGGCAATGTGCACTTGCAGCCCAGAAAGCCAATTGTGTCCTGGGCTGCATCCAAAGCAGCGTGGCCAGCAGTGTGAGGGAGGGGATTCTGCTCTGCTCTGGTGAAACCCCACCTGCAGTGCTGCATCCAGCTCTGGGGTGCTCAGCATGGGCCTGTTAGAGCAAGCCCACAGAAGGGCCACATAGATCACAGAGCTGGAGCACATCTCCTACAAAGACACGCTGAGAGAGTTGGGATCGTTCAGCCTGGAAAAGAAAAGGCTTCTCATTTCAGCCTTCCAGGGAGTTTATAAAAAACCAGATAGACAGAATCCTGTGTAGAATGCAAGATTCAGGAT
The DNA here is from genome assembly GCA_026261815.1 of Monarcha castaneiventris obscurior. Taxonomy (NCBI): domain Eukaryota; kingdom Metazoa; phylum Chordata; class Aves; order Passeriformes; family Monarchidae; genus Monarcha; species Monarcha castaneiventris. The sequence goes on from JAMPIT010000894.1 coordinate 17,136,947, forward strand.
AAAATGCAATCCAAAGTGAAAAGTTTGCAGATTGGTAAGATCTAAAACAGGTATAGTCCTTCTCAGCAAAAAAACTAACTCAAATATTCCTGATTTTCTACCCATTTGAAGTATGTTTCTCAAAATTAATAATGCACAGAAAAGCCAGAGTTAGAACAAGAAAATTCAAATTATGTTACATGATGGTGTAATTTGGTAATCAGCCATGTTTATACAAAACCCATCATTTACTAGGTACAAATATACCAGTAGCATAAATTCTTTGCTTGGCAACACCTGCAGATAACCAACTGGAAGCTGGAGTAGCCAACTTCCAAGAATACTAATTTATCCCTTTGAGGCCAGTTGCTGTTAAAAGTCAAATTTTTGCACAATTTTGTTTGCCCAATGCTTCATTATTCTGTTTTTAATAGTTGTTTACACAAACGGTGTTTCTTTTTTTTAGAGCTCATTGATATAAAAAACAATGCTTCCTACTATAAGAAGCTGTAGAATTTTTCTTGTTTCACTCTCAGATAATCACGTTTTCTTCCACATAAACCATGCTGGAGAATAGTATCTCTAAGATTCACAATACCAGAGACCTCACTACTATGCAAACTCATAAATGTCAAGAGTGAGATAGAGGAGTTCTTTAGCTGCAGTCAGAAACCATCAATCTTAATATGCAATCTCAGGAGACTACAATTACCCAGTTACAGTAGGCAAACATTTTTACAATGTCATAATATTAGTAAATATTCATTTGGAACTACATTACTAATCAGCAGAAATTACAACATTATGTGATCATCTGTGAACGTTATCTAGGAAATAAATATTCTTCATCAACAAAATATTTCTAAGGACTTTTAGCATACAAATACTTTTTCAGAGAAACTTGCAATTTCTTCCCTGGAAAGAAGACATTTCACAAGAAGACTGAATGGTTTGTGATCATGGACTAACTGCTGTTGAGAACATTTTGGTACTATGAGGCTCACCAGAGAGGAGGAGGAATGAGCCACGTAACAAAAAACTTGCATCTCCCCCCATCAGGTGATAGATGTAAGTATGACAAAACCCTACCTAAACAAAGAAGGGAAGCTTTTTTCTTAAATACAATGTACAGTTAAGGGCTTTCTACCACAGGGTTTTATAGAGGGCTAAAAACCAGCAAGTGTAGTTCAATAGGGAACTCGATGTGTTAAGAGACAGTCACATGACTGCAAATGCATTTCAGAGAATGAGCAAGAACAGCAATTGGTGCAGCATTACAAAGTGTTTCTCAAGTTACAACACATATACCTTACTTCAGTGTGAATGTGCACTCACAGCCTAGTTTTAAAAAGCACAAGAGATTTGATCAACCTTTCCAGTAACACTTAAAGTATATGTTACAATTTTAAAATATTATTGCCTGTCAATAAGAGGACAAAAGTCACAGCAATACCAAATCCATACCTCCTGTGTAGGAAAACAAGACTCTATGAATGCTTCACATAAACTCTATTTCCTGTTAACTTTCTAATCTCAAAATACAGAACCTACTGATTGGATTATTCAGTCATGCTTGTATTCATAAGTATTTGCAGATTTTCATCATATCCCAGGATTTGTGCTTGAACTATGAACTTACAAATGCTGAAGGCAAGAAAAGAACTCCAAGTTCATAGGAACGGATCATCAGTTGGCTGCCATTTTTCTCCAGAGCTCCCCAAGCTGCTTTAGATAAATTGGCACTGTGAAGAGAAACAAAGCATATTAGTGAGGCACAATCTTCAGGACAGAAAACGTTTAAATAACATAGCTGTAGCAATGCCTTTCTAGCAGAAGAACTTAAATTCAATCAGAATAGCCTTCTCACAAAAAGTGACTTGGGTGTTATTCCTTATTACTATTTTTACAGCACAGTGGGAGCAACAGAGACAATATGTAGAAAGCCATTCATACAACACGTGGATAATTAAACAAGCCTATTTCTGTCATACAGATCTACAAGACAAATTCAGCCTTTTGAATCTTCTCTGCACATTTCAGAAAGGAATTTGGTACAGGTAAATAGCTTCAATTTGATGACTTAATAAGATTAAAGGCTAGCTCAATTATGACCAGTTACAATACCTTTAGTACAGAGTGGGTTTGCATTTTACATTTTAGTACAGAGTGTTAAACAGTATCTTTTGCTCTTGGCATTTTGTTCTTTGATCTATTTATGAAAACAAATACTTATCAAAGAGGTATTTTTGTTTCAATTTGCTATTCAGCACCATGCTGTAGGTAATCTTTCATCAGTATCTGCTACGAAGTAGATGAATTTGGGAGTCAAAAAATATATGCAATTACATTGTCAAAACCTACTTCTACAGCACAGTACAAAACTTACACATTATGTTTTAATTGATGGGCATAGCAGATGCTGTTTGGTAACAGCAAATGGTAGAACAGAGGAAACATGAGAAGAAAATAAAGCAACTATGAATTTCTGTATTAGGTGGAGTAAGCATCACATCTAAAGGACTTAAAACCCCTTAAAAGCACTTTAATCATTACCACTACTGCAGGCAACAGTATCAATGAGTGATGAAATTTAAAGAGACCAAATATAAAGAGAAAAAAAAATTAAAGTAACTGAGCATTTAAGAGTAAGGACACAAAGACCATAATCTATAGAACATACGGTTGCATGAAAATCAGTTTTGGCAAAACTGAAACATATCTGTCATATTATTATATACCTGTCATATCGTATTTTTCATTCACAACAAGACATTCTCCCTTCAAGTCAAGAAATTTCTAGCCTCCTCTTTTGGCTTCTTTAACAACTAAACAATAGAAATATAAAGCTTATACTTCAAGGCAGACTGCTAAACAACTCAATCTGACAAAAGATGAGATTCCAAATTCTAGGTATCTGTATGTTTTATAACAGTAGGGCAGCCCAAGGATAACTTCAGCTTAACCCATACCTATTTTGTAGAAACCAGCACATTCATACATGTCTTAAAAATATGTATCACTTTAGTTGGTGCTGAATATCAAAACTGGCAGTCACAACCCAGACAAGATTTTAGCGCAATTACCAACAATTCCTGACATAACCATTTCAATCTGCAGCTTCAAATAGGGCAATGCAATGGAGAAACATTAAATATGGACAAAAATTCATATCACTAATTGAAGTATTATGAGGATTATGGCAGTAACTCACCTATTACTGCAGCTGACAAAAAACCCAAATATATAAAGTCCTTAAGTGAGAGCTGCATTGGTTAGATGTTTACCTTGTTACTAAGAACCATGCAACCTTCTGGAAGTCAGGAGAGAGTCTCATGTATGTCTTAATGTGAGGTATAGCATGAGTTCGACCCGTGACTTCTGCTGACCATTTGCTAGAAAAACAAAAGGAATTATTTTCATACATTGTTTTATTCTGAGGTGTAAAAAATACTCTTCATACCACACTGCCATAATTTCAGTAATACTACTTATACTTGTCACACTCCATACTTTACTTCTGCCAGAGAAGATTTTAAAATACCACATTTAACTAAACTGTTAATCCCAAATTTCATTTCTACTAGTAGTCAAAAGAGCAGGGGGTTTTTTTTCTGTACAACCAATCCAGAGAAATATTCTCCTCAGTGTGTCAGGCTCTCCTAATAAGTTTTTTCCATTCCTCCGTTCCAGATAGCACTCAAGAAACTAAGTCTAAACTTCTGGCCAATATATCTCTTTAGAAGACTATTAATGGTTATGACATTAAGCAACTGAATTTGGCACCAAACTAAACTTCACAGAATTGCTGAAGGTTATTAAAATTTATTATCCATGACACAGAGGCAGGGAGCAACTGGTAGACTGTTACTGCTACTCTTCCTCTTCCCCCTTCTGTGCCCCTAAGCCACTGAGAAATTTGAGGGCTTAAGAGAATAGAGATCATTCTATGTGTATATAAAAAAACTAGTTTAAAATAACAAGCCATTGCTGGATTAATTCAGCATCAATGTTACAGAACTAAACTGTAAAAAAGCAGTAAATATATGGACATAACTGAAGGTATGTAGTCATGGCATTAAAAAGCACTTTTTGTTCAAATACAATACTTTATCTACTATGAAAGCTGATCAAAAGTTTTGAAAGCAGCAATTAACAAAAATTATTAAGCATTGCAAATCTGTCCTCATCAATTAGTAATACTTGGAGGAAAAAACAGCAATAATACCAGAGAGAAAACTCTGCAAATTACACTGTTTACACAGTAGCTAGTCTAACATAGCAGTCTAGTAATCATTTGCTACAATCAGAAAAGTAAAATCAATATTAAGTTTAGTAACATTATTCTTTTGAGACATTAACAGTTCAGAGTTGCATTATTGGTTAAATACACTCAATTGGCATAAGAGAGAAAAACAGCCCACAGACATTATAAAAATTACATGCCTGGGGCAGACATCCTGCCTCTTCACGTGAGAGGCTACATGACACCATTTTTCCACTCAATTAATCTCTCCCTACTTGCAAAAAGAAGTTATTCCTTCTCCTTTACTGTAAACATAAAAGGTTTGCAGCATTTTTTTTCTCCTTTCAGCTCTGCTAGAATCCATAGTTTCCTTCTGGTTTCATACTATTTTCCAGTACAAAGAGGAATTTTCTAAATTCCTCTAATCCCTCCACTGCCCAAAGATTTTCATTATAGCAAGTCTTTAAACAGCTCATCTTGTATTTACATCTATTGAGACCTGCTGTTTTCTGTGTGTCCCAGGTTCCATGGGTAAGAAGCTGCTGTCTGGCTCCTGCTCTATGGTAAGAGTTTGCATGCAGGGTCTCCTCAAGGGCTACTGCCCTGCATTATTGCAGGGTAAAGACCTGCATCTGGGGAGTTTCTACAGAGCAATTATGTTGGGCCACTGCCATCTGCAGCCAATTTAACAGAGGAACTTGAAACAGCCCTTTTGCTGCCAGAGCAGGACCCTCTATGCCCAATGAGACAGGTATGTGGGCATTTTCTCATTGAAAAGGAATAAATCAATGAATTATTTAATTCTATAGTAACATTCTGTGTACTAAGTAAGAGACTAACAAAAAAGGTTACATCTTTTTTCTAGTAAGATTCCCATGAGGTATATCACTACAGAAACTGAATTAAGACTGCACAAGCACTCCCAGATTTGTGATTTTCTTGCTTTTTGAATCATGACTGAACAATCTTGAAAGCTTCAGGTTGATTGCAGCTTTCTTCCTTTGCTGAAAATGCTCAGAGGACACAGTTTAAAGGCAGGAAACAAAGTCTCACATGCTTCCTGCCTGAGTTCCACTCCTTAGACATTGACCAGCAAGGCTCACAACAGCAAACACCTGCACTCCAGAATGCAGATGGTCTCTGCAACTAGCAATTCTATTTCAGTCCCCTGAATATAATACCCAACTGAACACAATCTTACTTAGTAAATATTCTTACCAAAGCAACTTCTGCCTGGAAGAGTTAAAAGTTTCTGATGAAAGAAATGGGAAATTGTGGTCTTGTAAGAGGTTACAAGTTTTATAAATTTTTTTTGATCTTTGCAAAACAACTTTTCCCATTGTTCTCCAAACACATCTAAGTTTTTAAAGATTCAGCCTGAAGGAGACATCTGGCATGGAATGTTGTCAGACTGTTACAATTTGGCACAACTAGTAGCACATGGAAATAGAAGTTCTTAATAGAAAATGTCAAGCCTCTTTAACAAAAGATATTGCCATAAGGGACTGAGAATTTTTGCAGCTGGACTGCTGCACTTAGAAGAAAAAAATACAGCAACCACCAAAAAAAGCCTTCCTAATCCTGTTGTGGCTCAGTTGAAATCCTATTAATAATAAAGAGAGGCACAAGTAGGGAAAGTGAAATAAAACTCTAAGTTAAAAAAAAGGAGTAACATCATTCCAGTTCAGAGAAGGAAAGCTTAAATAAAAGTTTACAGAAACCTATATCCAGTAGCAACATTATCCCACATAATTTTTATAAGTTAACAGCATGTTTTCTATTGTTGGACATAAGACCCAGCAGATAAGGAACTAAAAGCCTTTATTTTAAGGAGTTTAAGAATATCATACTTATAACCACTTCAATTTATTTGCTGTTAACACTCAAACATTACAGCACTGTAACTTTAAACATACAGTCTGAAAAAAACCCCAAAGAATTGAGTTCTACTTACTGAAAATAGGAATGCAACCACAGCTGTTTCTGTGCTGTCTGTATACTGTACGGAAGTGAGCCACCAGCTTAAGGAAAAAATAGAACATGTACATTTATTTTTTGAAAGACATTCTAAAAGCAGCAGGCATCTAGAGGAATAAGCTATGTGTCCTACCTTCATGAGTTACTTTCAGTAAATTGTTAAGTGCTCCAGTAGTATAAAATGGTATATACTTGCCGGGTTTTTTCCATTCTTATAATTTAGCAAGTTCCTAAACACTACACAGCATATTTACACTAGGAGAAAGAGGAACTATACAGGGAGAATTATGGGTAATTTTTTATAAGATACTACTTGGTATCAACAGATTGGAATCATTACCCATACAAACTACAAAGAGGAAATAAAACAAGCAGGTTTCAGGAGTAAGAACAAGCCTACCAAACCCCAAACAACGTTATTTTAAAAAGCAAGTACTTCTATGATGAAATTATATTTGTATTGATTTGGCCTTTGGCTAATGCACCTTGTGATTTCTTGAAATGGATTTAACAAAGAAGAATCAGCCAGGTATACTGAATTATATTAGTGTTGAGCAGTAAAAGCATGATGCAAAGCCTACTGTATTCAACATGTCCTAGAAGATGCCCCAAGAACCCATTAAAAAAGCTCTACTGCTCTCAGGAACGCACTAATTGCTGTTCATTTGCACAAACACAGCGTTGTGTAATTCACCAAGTTATTTCACAAAGTGAAAGAAATGACAGTAAGAAGTCACTGGGCTGTAGATAACCAAAAGTATTTAAAGACATGCTAACTTAATTCTGGGAACCACAGATACCTATAAATTGTCTGGCTGCAATTTCTACATATGTCCAAACACTAATCAGAGGAAAGACAAAGACTGCTGAAAACATTCATGCTAGCTCCATGCTCAAAATCCACCAGAGTGAGAATTTAAAAACTACTCTCCTGCATAGGAGCATATAGGTATCCAGCTTGGAACAGGAACACTTTTAATGATTCAGCAAAGCCAAAGAATCACTGAAGTTTCTTGAAAGCACCCTCTGGAGATCATTTAGAATAACTCCGTGCTCAAAGCAAGGCTGACCAGAGCACACAGTACAACACTGTTCAGTACAGTGTCCTGTCAGGTTTTGAGTGTGTTTAAAAACAGAGACTCTACAGCCTCTATGAGCAACCTATTCCATTCAAACATCAGAAAACAATTTTGCTATAAGGATAAATTGAGATACAGGAGATTCCCATGTACATCCAATGCCTTTTGTTCTTTCCCTGGTCACCACGCAGAGCATCTGCCTCTACTTTGCCTCTTCCTATAATTTACATTTATACACACTGGTAAGATTTCCCAGGAAAGCATTCTTCTCCAAGTTCCAAGAACTATCCAGCTCTCTCAGCCTCTCCTTGTATGACAGATGTTCCAATCCCTTACTCATCTGTGTGGCTTTTTGCAGTACTTGGTGCAGTATGTCCATATCTGTATTACACTGCGAAGTCAACAACAGGACACAGCGCTCCAGAAGCAGTCTTACCAGTGCTACACAGAGAGGATAGGTCACTTCCTGCCAATGTACTTCCTAACACAGCCCAGGATTCAGCTGGCCTGCTTCCTACAAGGGTGCATTGCTGGTTCATCTTCAGCTTAGTGACCATCAGCACCCCCTGGTCTTTTTTTGCAAAGTTGTTCACCCCTGGTTAACCCCTAGCACGTACTCATGCCTGGGGCATTGCCCCAGCACAGTACTTTGCACTGCCCTCTGCTGCACTGCGTTAGGTTGCTGCCTGCCCACTTCTCCAGCCTGCACAGTCCCTCTGACTGGCTGCACAATCACCCAATACATCAACCACTCCTCCCCAGTTTGCATTATTTGGAAACTCCCTACAGGTGTACTCTGTCCCACCACCAGGTCACTGATGAAGACATTAATGCATGACCCCAGTACCAGTGCTTGGCACATGCCACCACTAGTGGCTGACCTCCTGCAGACCTTTGTGCCAATGCTCACAGCCTCTGAGACCTGGCAGCTCAGCCAGTTTCCAATCTGCCCCACTTCCCCCTCATCCAGCCTGTACTTTATCACATCATTGTAATGATGTTAGAGAAGACAGAGTTGAAAGACAAAGTTAAGCTAAACAACATCTAGGGGCAATCCTTCTATGGTAAGTGGCTTGATGCATGAGGACATCGGGTTAATGAGGCATAATTTCTCCTTTAAAAATCTACGCTGACTACTCCGAGTCACCTTCTTTGTCCATCATATGTTTGAAAATGGTTTCCAGGATTCCTTGTTCCATCACCTTCCCAGGGACCGAAGTGAGTTTGGCAGGCCTATAGGTCCCCAGATCCTCCTTCATACCCTTCCTAAAGGTAGGAAAGAATTCCCTTCTTTCAGTCCTCCTGAATGTCTTCCAATTGCCTTGACCTTTTGAAGACTTGCTTTTGAGTAACAGAAGCTTCCTTGTATCAGAATACTACAGTACCAGGTCCTGTTTCAGGCTGGCTAGGGCTATGCTTTTACAAATATAATGACTTCATGACAATAAACATGTGAATACTGAACAGAACAGTTGTATATTACAATATTTTAAAAAAGACCAATAAAACCTTAGCCTCCATTGTATCTGATGTGCAGAATGACACTGCAATCAGAACAGGAGAACCTGACACATTCAAACCTGAATTTTCGGCCAAAATGAAATGATGACTGGAGTAAGAGCAGTGGGCAAGAGCTGTTGTTTTCCCATACAGTGACATATGAACATGGCTAGGACAGACAAACGTTACATACCAGTGCCCACAAAGCCTTTTCTATTCAATTACAATAGGACAGCTGGAGTCAGAGCTCCAGCAAAAGTAACAGGATTCTACTGGCACCCATTCTATCACATTCTCAGAAAGATGAGAACTTCATGTTAAATGAAAATCAACCACTAAAGTGATTTTGCAGGACATTATGACCACAAAAAGCAAATAAATGGGAATTCATCTGCTTACCAGGATAGCCTTCTAGACTTTGCCTCACATTGTTCACAGTAGGATAAACCTTCATAGAGGTAGAACAAAAAGTAGCTTTAGTAACACTGCTATAAATAGACAAGCTGTCAATTTTCAAACAAACACCTTAAAGAAAACTTGGGAAAAAATAAGTATTAAAAGCTTCATTTTTCAAAATTTATAAAATTACACTGCAGCTTACAACTGCATTTGTGCCAGTAACAAACAAAGTCTGGTATTTTCACCACTCTTACAGAGCTAACCAAAATTAGCTAGCAAGTCACAAGTAAAACTTTCAAGTAGTCAAAGCCAATTCTTAACCTTATTTTATGAGATTTCAGTCTCGCACCTCAAATATGAGATATGAGTATGGAGGGGCAAGTAGCACATGGTAAGGGCATAGTTTGATCATCATTTTTCCCTGCTTTAACAAGCCTCTGCCACAAACTTTTCTGCTCCTCCCCTTAATTGTGCTAATAACCAAAGGTATTAATGACTAAGGATTCAGTCACATCTTAGAAAAAACAGTTCCATCTACAAAACCTGATGGAAGACAAGCTATAGAATGAGAAGATAAACTTTGATGAGATGATACATAATCTAGTGTCATGAAGATGGAAATTATGGTACATTTTTGTAGCAAATCATCCACAACTAAGTGTCACTAAGTGGCATATATATGATATCATGATGAAAACGCCGTTACTGTCTTCCAAAAGTTAAAAGCAAACCAATGAGTAAGATTTCCAAAACAAATGAGTAAGTGTTAAATGAAGGTCACTACCATCTAAAAGACATACCAAATGAATTGGGACATCACATTTACGGAAAGCTGTCACACTGCTGCCTGCAGCCACCAGGCTCTCCTGGAACTCAGAGCACAACCACTTGGACCCATCAGCTCCCATTGAACCAATGCTTGAGAACTGTCCAACAAGAGGCCAGGATTCCTGTGCTGGTAGTAACGAAGCATGCTCCTTCAAAAGCTAGTGAGGGGAATTAAAACACTGTTAGACTTCAACAGGAGAGGAATACCTTAGTTAGTTTGACATCACTTTTGATATAATAAATCCTCTATAATTCGCTTCTGATAATGAAAGATCAACATTCATACTACATATTTAACTTTGCAATAAAAAAAAAAAAAAATCAGGCTTTCCAAATAAGCTCACTTTAAGAGAAGATTAAGCATCCAGTTTTATCCAAAAGCACCAAAGCCAACCATTAAATAATGGGTGAAAAGAATGTTAGCAGCTCTGAAAACATGAAACATGAGCTTCAGAAGTCACAATAAATTAAACAACTAAATATTTTTTATATTTGGTGGTTTTTGGCCATAAAATCCCTCTTGTATCCTAAAGCCATGACACCCGGCTACAATAGAAGCCTACAATAAGAGGGGAAAATAGAACAATTGAAGAGGAAACTGAAATGATCCTTTTAGAGGAATTCTTCAGCTGTGAATGGAATTTAAAGCCACATTAAAAACAGATGGATATAGACAGATATTAAACTGTATGTAGTTGCCACCTTTACCCCACTCTAGAGCAAACACACAATCTAATGGCTTCAGTCATCAATATAGCATCATCAGGTCGATCTGCATTGTCACTAAAAACATTTTAAAATCACAGAAATATCTGCCACAAGACCATCTTTCTCCCTTACAGGCTTTTTCTGGCTTATTTTTTCTTCACTCTGTGTCTAACTAGGCAAAAAAAACAACAGACAACATGTACCAGAAAGGACAAACTCTAAATGAGCAAAGGGATATCTGTAAGAGTAACCTTATGTTGAAAAGCTATGTGATACATAAATATTCTGTATGTCACAGAAGTTTGCCACAGACAGTATTAGAACTCTATGTAAAATTCATGACAGTATTTGAAATAATGCCACTTTAGCAGGAAGTGTAGGTCAAAAATTCTCCAATTATGAGAAGCGTTTAATAGATGACATGAAATACCTCATCAAATTCTGAAAAAAAAACCAACCAAAAAACCAAACCCAAACAAGAAGGGTCCCTAAAAACTTAATATATGCAATCTTGAAGATTTACCATTATGGCTTACCTAAATAAACACAAGACCTCTAAAGGCAACAGAGTTCAACCATTAACGTAACACTTCATATTCACCCCTAAACCATGTCCCTAAGTCCCACATCTACACATCTGTTAAGTAAGGAAGGTGATACTACCACTTCCCTGGGCAGCCTGTTCCAATGCTTGCCAGACTTTGAAGGAATTTTTCTTAATATCCAAACTACACCTTCCCAGGCACAACTTGAGGCAATTTCCTCTTGTCCTATCACTTGTCACTTGGGAGAAGAGACCAATCCCCACTCAGCTACAACCTCCTTTCAAGTAGCTGTAGAGAGCAATAAGGTCTTCTTCTGAGCCTTTTTTTCTGCAGAGTGAACACCTCCAACTCCCTGAGCTGTTCCTCATCAGAACCATGCTCCAGACCCTTCCCCAGCTCTGTTGCCCTTCTGGACACAACACTCGAGGTGTGGCCTCACCAGTGCTGAGTACATGGGGAAAATCACTGCCTTCATCCTCCTGGCTACACTACTGCTGACACAGAATGCCAAGATGCCATTGGCCTTCTTGGCCACACACTGGCTCATGTCCAGCTGTTGTCAACCAGCACCTCCAGATCCTTTTCTACTGGGCAGCTTTCCAGCCACTCTGCCCTGTCAGAGACTGAAATATTATAGTTTACGACTTGAACGTTTTCTTGAAGGACTTTTAAAACTGTATTACAAAAGCTGCAGAGAAGACTTCTGCACCCTGAATGGGGCCCTGACTGAGGCCTTACACTGCTCACTGATGAAGATAAGCTAAAGTAACAACTCAAGGCTGGGGACATTTGTCGCCCTGGTTTTTGCAGTGTTCTATGTTTTTACTTTCTGTAGTAGAATTTCTCCTGCATTTTCTATAAACATAGTCCTTGTTTTCCTAACTGGCTTACATTGTTTTGAATTTCTGGATTGTTTTTCATTCCTTTCTCCTAAGGTGGAGAAAGATGATTGACTATGTTCCTATCCTGTAGAATGGCAGAGGTGTAACCTTCATCTACCAATGTATGGTTGTCTAAAGAAAGATATAAAAGCCAGAGAATGAAGAAGGGCAGGGCTTTTTTTTGGGCTTTCTCTTGCCTTCTGGCCCTTGCCCTGCTTGGTGGTCCTGACCTGCTGCTTGAGTCTGCGTGTTCCTTTCGTGTCCGACAGTGCGACAGACATTCACAAAGCACAGGCTTAACTCTTCCAAGGTGGAGACCACAGCCCCAGGGCTATCAGCTGCCAGGTTGGCACAGACCCTGGCACCAAAGGGTGTGGGGAGGAGAGGCTTTGGGTGTGTGTTGGAAAAGCCTCTGGTCAGAGATGCAGTGGCTGCCCGTCCTCCACTGTGCAGAGCAGCTCAGCTGAGGGATCCTCACCCAGGGAGGAAAGCTTATCCATAGCAGAACGGGGTGACATGGCCCATCAAAGGGGCCCCCCTCAGAGGGGTCCCCAGACCCTGCACCAGAGATGATGCAACAGACCCTCAGTGTTGCAAGGGACAGTGTGTCAAGCTAGCCCCTGCAAGAGAGACATGTGGGCATTCCCACCTGGCCCATGGCATATATTAATCCACGGGATTCTGTACTCTTTGGCGTGTGGCGGTCATTCACCACCACCCTCTGAGATCAGCCATCCAGCTGATTTTCTACCCATCAATGAGTGCACCCATCCAGGCCAGGAGCGGCCAGGAGAATTCTGTATGAAACAGCATCCAAGGTTTTACTAAAGTTCAGGTAGACAACATCCACAGCCTCTCCCTCACCCAGCAGGCTGTCACAGAAGGAGACCAGGTTAGCCAAACAGGACCTGCATTTCATACCCTGCTGACTGGACTTAATGACCTGTACATTCAAGATGATCTGCTTCATAACCTTCCCTGGCACCAAGGTCAGACTTACAGGCATGTAGCTCCCTGATCTTCCTTCTGACCCTTCTCATAAATGGGTATCAGATTTGCCAACCCCCAGCCAACTGGGACCTCCCCAGTTAGGCAGAACTGCTGATAAATGATTGTAAGTGGCTCAGTGAGCACTTTTGCCAGCTCCCTCAGTGGACCCCATTTGGTGCCATGGACTTGTGCACACTTCAGTGTTGCAGCAGGTCATTGCCCAATTCCCCTTGGGTGATGGGGGTTTCATTCCGCTCCCTGTCCTCACCTTCCAGCCTGGGGAGCTGGATACATAGGGAACAGGTCCTGCTACTAAAGACAGAGGCAAAGAAGGCATCAAGCACCTCAGCCTTTGCCTTATGCTTTGCCATTATGTCTCCCCCCTGCAACCAATAAATGATGGAGATTTTCATTAGTCTCCTTTTGTTGCTAATGTACTTATAAAGACATTTTTATTGTCTTTTTCATCAGTAGACAGATTAAGTTCTAAGCTGCAAGCTTATATATGTTATTGGTAACTTTAACTGTAACAATGTATTAAAAGACTGATGACAGCTGGAAAAATTGGAAGGAACTGGAGAATGCTCTCCAAAATTCTATTCACATTTTAAAGGATATTAACAAAACAGGTTACAGTTTTGGTACCTTTCTGAGCCTAAGATGACCCCACTTTTCTTTATCACTGCCTTGATATCGTCCAGGGGTAGAACCAAGCAGATACACTCTAAAAAAAAGAAAAAAAAACAACAGAATTTTGTACATCTGGAGTGCTTTGGTTCGTAAAGTAGCAAGGTATTTAAGTAAAACTTAGCAGCAAGATGGAACACGCAAGTGCAACCAGAAACACTTAATCTCTCTCATGGGATTTACAATACAAAGAAAAGTGGATTTTCAGCTCTATAATTTATTATCGGCATCCTCTATGGCTGTCATGCACCACCAGGATGTTCCACAGCACAGACAAGAGGTGTATCTTTTTCAGTGTACAAAAATGCAGAAGACAGATGTTAGCAATACACACAAATAGCTCGTTTGGCTCACAACTGGGCAGGTAATTTTGAGTAAAGCCAATCTATTGCTACATCCAAATCAGCCGATTCAGGTATGAGTTTTCATTTGAGCACCAAATAGTTCAGATAAAAAGTACAGCTTTTTCAACGGTCTTCCTAATAGTGGGCTTAGTAACCTATTTGACTTTGCCCTGAAAACAGGGAAGAGACCTGCCCAAAGTCACAACAAACAGACTCTTTAAGAAGCTGTTCCCTAGTGCATGCATCTCATGGCTAACTCTGTACACGACTGAACATCCCCTACAGTACATCAAATGGCAAGGAACCAATCCTTGTGCTAACGAGTGACTCCTTCCTAGGCCATGTGTAAACTCCTCTCAGCTAGGGCTCAACTCATCTGTTTAAGCTCATGCTGATATCAATGCAATCAGCAGCAGCTCAGGCTAGTAGCGCATCTGATTATGAAGTACATACCTTTTTTACCCTCTCCAATCTTTTAAGACTCCATGTAAAGATAAAAGCACTTTTTAATGTACAAACTAGACAACATTTCAGTCTCTATTCTCCACCACAGTATATGACCATTTTCATCTTTTCTTTTCAACAATTTTTGGTCAGATTATAAAACAGCAATTAAGTTGCTGGGGAGATTTACACTTTCTGAAGTAAATGCTCATATTTAGGTGGAACCACTTACTAGAATTAAATTAAGCGTCCTGAATTATTTTTAACTAATATCAGCAGTGTGATATTAGAGAAGATTATTCCAAGACCAGCTAGACACAACACTGCCTACGAAAACCAATCCATGCCTGTTATAGGCAAAATTCTATAGATACATGGATTAAACTTTGCCTTACAAATACAGGAGCCTATTCTGAATAAAATCCCCATTCCAGTAACCTTTGATTATATGATCACTCTTGCATGACAAACCCAATACAACACAGTTTTTTCCATTGGTCATTTTAGTGGAGTAAATACTTGAGCCAGACTGGTTCAAATGAAACCAAGTCCTTATTACTTTACAGCTACCTTCTGGAAAGTTACTGCTGGTGCACCTTTCTTTATTCTTTTAAAATGCATGCTTATAGAACAAGAAGTTGGTCAATTTGACAATCTACACAAGATAAAATTTTTAAAACTGTAAAAATTTAGTTATGTTTGAACACTCAAGTCTGAAACAAGATCAGCTTACAAAACAAGCACAAGGTCTAACAGATCCTAACACAGATATTTAATTTTTAGAAAAATTAAAAACAAACCACATGTGCAAGTTAAAAAACACACAAGATTATATACCTTGTCTCTGATAAATCATGTTCTTGAATCAGATTTATCCATTCCGTGAGTGCAGGAGAACTGTAAGCTGTCAAGTAACTTATTAGGTCAGATTTAAAATTAGTTGGAGATTCACCAGCAGAACCAGATGCTCCCTTAGGTAGCCTTGGATATAAAGGGCTTAGCCATATTCTTAAAAGAAGAAAAAGAAAAAAAATCAGCCATATAAACAAGGACACCACACCATTAATAACACATGGGTTTAGTACGTGAGTAAAGCACATCGGAATGTCACTGTGATACTAACTATAGATGTCCTGTCTTTACATCTACAGAATCAGCTCATACTTGAAATCATAAAACTAATACTTTCAAATGAAAGTAACATTCTCATCATTTATCCACACATACATTTACAGCTTTCACCACTGTTAAACTGGTCAGGCTCAGACTTACCAATCACCACTCCTTTCATCAACATTTTCTATAAGAATAAAACACTGCAATATGTTCTGCCAAACTACTGCTTTGTGCAACTGCATGGAAAACCACCAATTAACACATCTGAAAGGTTTATGTAGTTTGAAGAGTAGCTCACAATGATAAGTTGCCTCTCAAGAACCTCCATCAGAGTAAAATGGGATGGGCACTATGCAGGGAAAACATTAAGCATTTATTTCCAGTCATACATTATTGTAGCCATGGGAACCAAAGACTCTGCATTATCAACTTTACAGTGTGTTGATACTATCCTTTGAAATTCAGAACCAGCATATTGTGATACTGCATAACACTGCAGTATGCAAAAGCTAAAAAAAAAAAATATTTCTCACGTTTGACAAGTAGGGGAACTTGTTAAGTATCCCAATAGGTATTTTCACGGCTATTTTTGCCACTCAAAGAGCTTGTCTCAGACAAGCAAAGTCTCAAAATTCTGCCATATTTAATGGCAGCAAAATGGATGCCAAAGTGACAGTAACTTCTGAAAAGCAACTTTCCATTAGTTTGAAGAAATTTTATACCCTGATTTATTGTGGTCATCTAACTAAAAAATTACTCCCATAAAAATCACCAAAACACTGAAGAGGTTGAGGACCTTTATATTAACATGCCACTTAATCCTGTTTTTTGTGCTCCCAACAAAACTACGTCCCAAGCTGGTCATTAAATTTAAAAACGTCTTCCAAAAAAATAACACAGGAAAAAAATTCCTACCCAGGAAAGGACACTGGGCAAATACTAGGTCATCTACTGTATTATGGAACCAACAGGGCCCAACATTTATCAGACTACATTCTGGATACAGTCACAACAAAACCAGATCATTTGTACATCCACATTATTCTTGCAGTATTAGGATAATTTTTAAATGGCTGCTTCAGATCTATATAAATGGCATTTCATAGCTAAGAAGTTTTTTCATAAAGAGACAGCACAGCATAAGAAAATTTTATATCAGTCAGACTGATTTTAAGCTATCAGCCAACCAGGAACACAGTTTTGTTTACAGGAGAAAGCAGAGTTCAGACTTAGCTACCAGCATTCTAAGTCAATTTTTTTTTTTTTAGAATAGCCTTATTTTAGGAGTGTAAGGCTTCTTGAAACACTAGATCACCAGACTGAGTATCCCATCTCCAGCAGTAGCAAACACCTAAGGAAAGTATTAAACATACACCTGCTAGAGATTGTTGCTTACCCCTGAGTTTTCTGGTGCCAATCTTCAGCAATAAGATTGGATGTATGTATCACAACTCGAAGACCTTCTTCATATAACAACAACATCATTTTCCTTTAAAAAAAGATATAGAACTCTTCATCTATTTCAAGTACAATAAGAGTAGGAGATAAATTAGCAATTCATCAAAAAGCCCCAAGGTAATTATTTTCAAAAATCTGTTGTGCATCATGCAAGCACTTATACTTCAATTCATGTGCATGCCAAGCTCACATGGCAGTCATTAGACTATCCCCATTTATTTTATTCCAGAGTACAGCTTAACATCTCATGCAACTAATTACCCACAGCAAAATGAATGCTTGCAGAACACTCTCTGCATTTGCACAGATCTTCAGATAAACTTATCTCTTTGCAGATAGTTAGAAAAAGAATTAAGGAACACTGAAAGGCCTTCACTTATAGCTGAATTTATTAAAACCTGGTAACTTCCCCTTAAACTGACTTTCACTTTAAAAGAAGGTATGTAGTAGCTAACCATTGAGATGGCAAAGAAGCTACTTATTCATAACTCTTAACTCAAGCTACAGCACAAAGGAATTTTAAAACTAGTAACTGAGATAAACATGCATATCTCTATTTTTTGTAATAAAACTGCTCAAATTTTCATATCCAAGTTCTCATTAGCTGTGCAAAGACAGCATATCCATGTGATCCCAAAGGATGAGATCTGAAACCCAAACTGAACCCAAAAGATCTTTGCTAAAACTGCTAAAATATGATTAAATCTGTTCTTATCTGTAGCTTTCCATCTACAAAATTCACTTTGTGACACTTCTATAATACCCAATTCAAGTTTTTTCTTTGAGAAGACCCCCAAATTCACTAATTTCCAGATCCTTCACAGAAACTGAAAAACATGACCAGTAAATCAGAGTTGTGTCTGCCCTGCTCGACTGATCAAGGCTGCATTACAGTTTTGGTATTAAGGCATGAGTTAAGAGCCAGGATTTGCAGTCCACCTGTCTTAGACCAGTTCAACTGTTTAACTTGCACATCTCATATCTATTCAATAGCTAATTTGTCTCATTAAACTAGAACAACCCTGTCATCTCTAAATAGAAGGTGTTTATAGAAACTTTAAGACTCAACAATTTCTATGAAACCCAGTTTTGCTGCAGACCTTTATGTTTCACAGTGTTACTTACGTATGGTGAGTTCCAAATGCAATTTCCAGCTTAGCCTACAAAATTCAAAAGTTGATCATTAACAATTGCTATTGTGCATTGCTTCTTAATTTTGTTTCATTTCACTGCTCTCTAGTGGACAGATCACAAAAATACATTATCTTCCTTCTCAACACTTCTAATGCACTCTCCACTTTCTACAAGCTAGATTTTAAATGGTAATGCAACTCTTGCTGGAACTGTTCCAGAATTTCTATCTCTTACTAGCAGCATTTTCAGAAATAGCAGAAAATAACTCAAGGCTCCTGCTGGACACCAAGCTGAACAGAAGTCAGCAATGTGCCCTTGCACGAAAGATGACTAACAGGGTCCTGGCCTGCATTAGCAGGAATGCTGCCAGCAGGTCAAGGGAGGCAAACCTTCCTCACTGTTGAACACTAGTGAGGCCACACCTGCAGTACTGGGTCCACCAATCCAACAGGAAACTCAGGACTACCAGACTGCTTCAGAGAGAACAAAATTCCAAGATAATTCTCCTCCTAACAAAGAGCACAAAGTCCCCATGATCATTAATACACTTCACCTGGCAAAATCTTGATACACTGGCAAGTTGCCATAGCCACATCCCTCCCCCAGAATGAAGCCAATAACTTCACAACTTAGGGACAGCAAAACAATGAACATCAGAGATAAAATGGCATGTGCCAAGAAGTGTGCTCACAGCAATTTTAACAGTATTACTGAGATTATTTGTATCAGCGTTTTCTTGTGTAAAATATATTTGGGAAATAGTAATTCTTTGATGAGATTTAAGATTGTAGTGACACTAGGAGTAAGTTCTGTGCTTTATACAAAAATAATGCTTCCTTTTCAGCCACTGTAAGAACTTGAGTGTAACATGCTAGTGGAGAAGGTGAGCAGCTCCTCCATGAGCACCGTGACATTTGCGTGGGCAGCCGTTCTGTACAAACTTTAGTGGGTGAAGCCTGCCATAATCACATCCAATCAGGATCACTGTTACCATGTTCGTACAGCCTTGGCATGGATATTCCTCAAAGTGTAACAAAAAACTTCCCACATAAGGTGTTTCTTTTCATCAGTACCAAGACTTTGAGTGTGACAGATGGCTTAACTTCAACCAAAGGATGATGCAACTGTTAATTACCTGACAAAAGCTAATATTCTCATAAGGCCGTGCTTGTGCCATTAGCGCAGCTTTAGATTCTCTCTTCTCACCATGAACTATCAGCAATGGCTTCTTCCTTAAACAAAAGGAGATTACCATTAAAACATCAACTGAATCAGCAACCAATCTCAACCATTCCTTCACATAGCTATGACATCTGGCCCCTAAATCTGATAGCCCAGCAGAAAGATGGCACCAAAATCAATATGCCTTATTAACTAACTCAAAATAGCAGTCACTACAATAGAACCTCTAAAGAAAAGACACTGGAAAATTTTAACAGAAAAAAAAAGGAAAGCAGGAAGTGTGTAGTAAAGCAGACACCACAATAGAAACTCCTAATACAAGATCATGAAAGAAACTTGCCCCTATGGCTGGAAACAAACAAATGTAAGCTCTCAAAAGCACTGATACACACAATGTGTATCTAAGACAATTTGGTAATTATTATCTTACAAAGATGGGAAGAGTGATAGGGAAAAGGGGAGAGCTAGGTCTATTCTGGCAGTAATTTGGCGTTCACTTCCTAGAACTAAACTTCTGGTCCTGCCAACCAGATCTAATCCATAGGAAGGTATGTTGCCTCCCTGGCGTCCAGGTAAGAGACACCACCAAGAAAATTCTCAGCCTGGCTCAGCCCACTGATTATTATGGGTTTTTCAAGCAAGTACCAACAAAGTCCCACTACAGACAAACAAGAGGGATGTCAGGGCCTTGGGACAACTGGTCAAGACATCTGGAGCACAAGTTACATTCTCTCCTGCCAGTTAAATGGAATGATGGAAGAAGACTGGGATAACTGCAACAAGTACAAGCAGCTAAAGACATAACCACAAGACAGGACTGTGAGGCGTCCCTTTGCACCCTCACTGGGATATTGGCACACTCAAATACTTCTATAAAGTATATATACATATATACAAATACTTCTATAAAGTATTATTATTAAAGTATACCTGCATAGCACTGAACAGGGAACAAACAGGAGGAACAGGAGATCTGTGTGCAGTCACAGGGCTTTCATCTCATTGTGATTACAGTGACATGGTGGGATAGCTCACACAACTGGAATACTGTCAGGAAGGGCTACATGCTGTTTAGGAAAGACAGGAAGGTACAGTAGTGGAGTTGCCCTATTCATGAGGCAATATTTGGAACATATCAATCAGGACATTATGAGTTAGGATAAATGAGCAGACGAGTAAGGGTGACACTGCTGTCGGTGTTTGCTGCAGGCCACCCCATCAGGAGGACTAAGTGGATAAGGCCTTCTGCAAGCAGCAGTACAAGCAGCCTCAGGAGCCTGAGGTCCTGGTTTTTGTAGGGGACTAACTACCCTGACATGCTGGAGTAGCAACACAGCAAAGCATGAACAGTCCAGGAAGCTCCTCGAGAGCACTGATGACAGCTTTCTGACATATGTAGTGGAGGATCCCACAAGGAATGACGTGCTGCTCAACCCAAAGTGGTCCCTTCCAGCCTTATCCACTCTGATTCTGTGAACTCTGGTTCTACTGCACTTCCAGTAAAATGAAAGGAAGAAAAAAGAAAAAAAATTGAGCACATTATATGCTCACTTCATCGGCAGAAGTTTGCAATTATCAGAAAGGAATTTCAAACAAACAAGAACTGCTTTTATGACAATACCCATTAACTTACTACATCCTATCCATGAAATCATCCCAATCCTTTTAGTTCAGTTTTCTTGTGCCCTTCCTACATTCTGTCCTTTCTCTTGCACTATCTGGCTCTTGACTCAGTAAAATGTATGGCAAAAAGCTTCTTGTTCCATCTTTACAGGTCATCTACTGCCCTGTCATTGTGGCCCACAATGGGACTTCCTCAGTGTTAAATAATAAAAATCAGAAACCAGCTATCCTGAACTCTGACCATTTAATAGTCTTGAAAACAGTCAAGAAATCAAAGAACCACAACTGTGGAATAAGAGTAGAAAGAAAACTTAAGAGTCCATGCATATCCAATAAGTAACAATCATCTGCAACTGCAAACAAGTGTTTATCATTCGCTTATAACAGGACCTTGTACAAACAGAATTGATCTGGAAAGTGCATCATTTCACCTTTGTAAAATAAACATACCTGAATTCCTGCGGGTACTGTCTTACAAGCCATCCCACATCAAAACAGTAGTTAAACTTGTATATAAGAAAAAGAAAACAGATTCATTAAAAAGCAACAAAACTTGCGAGATCAATCAACTACAGCAAAAAAGCTTCCTATGTGAAGTCATCACACATTACTGCTTTCATCATACACAACATATTCTAAAAACAAGTGTATTCTTGACTTTCACATCCTTTCTTTCATTTCTCTTAACAATTCAAGAATGAATTTAAGTTTCTTAAAAGTGGGCATTAGTGCTCATAAAATTTACCACACAGGAGAAAAAAAGGAATCACATGCACATAATGTAAAAGCTTAGGTTCAAGGATCATCTCTTTACCACGTGTTTATACCACGAATGACAGCAAAAGCTTCTAGGCAATAACAAAGATATCATTCCTAGATTGCAAGGTGGTTCTTCTTTAAAAAACATAGTTTATATAAATACACACTTTTCAGTTGCACATTCCGCAAAACCAGGAGAAAGTAGTCTTATAATTGCCTGAATTCTACAGCAGAACATAGGATGATTTTTGTATTTGATAAATTGTTCAAGAGTGGAAAACATTTAGAATTCCCTCTGTATTTTAACAAGGTTCCCTGCTAATGCCAGCTATGTGGCACAAGCATGGATTGTCAAGTTTAAGGTTAATAAAGTGAAACAAGCAAGTGAAATCAGTTTGGCAAACAGGAAACTCACCTGGGCAGAAGATATGAGAGTTCCGAAAAGGGGAGATAAAATATCTATTAAAAACATTAAAGCATAAATAAATAAAAAAAGTTCCAAGTAAACATTTTGCATCTCAAACAGTTTGACAGCTACCACAGCACAAGGGCCAGATTGTCCACAGACTTGGTGTAACAGAGGCATTCACAAGTTTACTGTTCCAAGTATTCAAGTCACTGACTCTCCTGTGAATTACTTAGAATAACATGCTCATAAAAAGTATTAATCCTCTCAAAGCAAAAAACAAGTTTCAAAAGCTGATTAGGAAAAAGTCCAACATCATATTGAGAAAGGGACATTAAACTACTCTCTCCCCTATCAAGTGGGCTTGAAGAACTGTGGCAGGGTAGCAGCAATAAGGGCATAGTTAATGCTTATTTATCTGCTGCAGACTGATTGTAGGATATGTGCATCCACAGTTCAAACATAGTGACACAGGAAACTAAGCCAACTGGGAATTTATAACCTCAGCAACTGAAGCACAGCACCAACTTGAAAATGTACCCAACAAGTAATTTCTAGGATGCACAAAGTTATTTAATACCTTAGCTCTATAGAAATCTGGTTTAGCAGGTTAAACAAACAAAAAATACTGCCTGTCCACCAGCTCAACTAATCACCTAGCAGAACTCCCAAGAGAGGACAGGCCAAAAGCCGTAAATTCACAAAGCATATAAGAACATGCTGCAGTAAAGCAGCTGAAGTCTCTGACACCAGCTGTGCTCAGAGGCATGAGGTGGAGGAAAAGTTACAACTTAATTGTATAGCTCTTAAATAATTTCTTCTCCCTCAAAGAACTACAATTTTTTTCTGCCTTATTTTATTGTATTTCTATACACAATTCTCTTATTAATACTTGTTTCTGATTCTGTCTTCTGATGTGTAAGATTTTATTTCTAACTACAGGGAAGTTTACAGCTGCACAAAACTCCTCCCCCTTACATCAAATGACAACCATAGAGCATTCCTGAAGCACCAGCATTGTACACCGAAGACTTCACTCCATCTCGACTGATGGGCAGCTCTTTCCCAGCTGAATTTAAACGGAGCCATGAATCCCAGACACAGAACTTCCGAAGTACTGCATCAAGTAACAGTAAACTACTAGATGCAAACCACTCAGCAGCACGAAGGCAAGTGCAAACAACTACTCGGGCAGTTATGCACCCAAGAAAAGCACCCCTTTAAGTGCCACAAAGACAAGCAGTTTTCCCCAGATTAGCTCACAGAGAAAGCAGCAACAAGAAGCAGCACAACTAACCTTGGCTAAATACACATTGCATTTCGGCAGCCTAGCTCAAGTTACAACAAAATATCAGCAAATAATGCTTTATACGCTATACTTCTAGAAGAGAAAGGTCCAGATAACAGAACCAATTTCTACAAACCTGTATATTTGGAATATGAAACCTCAGTGGCACCAAGAAATACGTGCATTTAAAAATACCCACAAACTAAAAAAAAAAGCATTCTCTTGCTTTCTCCCAAAAGCCCACTTCTGTAGAAGCCACTTGGTCACCTTTTATGTGCAGGGCTCCAGAATTATAGTTCTGTTCGATTCCACTGACTTTAGTGAGAAAAAACATGAAAGGATTCCCTCCATTCACCAAATCCCAGATATCTTGGGCTTCACTGGATGTTTCATTATACTCCTCTTCCTTCAGATTCTCTGAGAGTTTGTCATCTTTGCAAAGATTCAAAGGATGCTCTTTGGGTGCATCGTATTTTTCTTCTTTCACTGTTCCTCTGTGGGCATGCTTTTGCTCATCTTCAGGCTCTTCATCACTACTAGAAAGACACCAGCCTGAGCCTTCTTGGCTTAGTCTCTGTTTTACTGGTGGAGGTGTTTCTGTGGAAAGACATTTATCAGTGAGCTTCACGGGAGAAGCTTTTCTCTTGTGAGCAGCTTTCCTGGCTTCAGAGCACGGGTACTGTGGTCCACTTGTACCACGTGCAGCATCCGATACTGAAGATGTGCATGGTTTTTCACTGTCAGAATTTTCCTCAGCGCTTTCATCACTGCTAGATACTGTCCATTTACCGTGTGCACCCTCCTGAAGCATGTTCCTAGGGATGAAAAAACAAAACACCAAACAAAAATTGTACGTTTTTGCTATGATCAAGTCCGTCTCCCTTCCTAGCTCCCATTTCTTTATTACTAAGGAACAGTGCTTTGGTATTTGGCAGAACCTCCACGAAAATTTCATAGTGTACGAGGCTCGTTTCTGTGCTCAGGAAACAAAGAAACATGTGCAGTGGGGGCAACCATCAAATGGGAAGTAGCTAATGCGAAAACCTGCACATGGAAAACGGGCTAGGATAGGGGCACCGATGCGAAAGCATCCCAAAAATCAGACGTGTGATTTGCGCGATCCAGGTATTTCCCTGCGGCTGAGCGATTTAGCGCGCTCGGCTCAGAGGATTCAGGAGCGCGGGGCCGAGCCAGGGCGGCGCTTCCTGGCAGCCTCGGCGGGAACGCTCCGGGCCCGCGGCCTCCCTCCGTCAGCCCCCGCCCCTCCGCCGCGCCTCCCGCCAAACCGCGGCGGCAGAACCCGGCCACGGCCCTCCGCACCGCCCGCGGGGGCAGAACCCGGCCACGGCCCTCCGCACCGCCCGCGGCGGCAGAACCCGGCCACGGCCCTCCGCACCGCCCGCGGGCTCCCGCCGCCGCCCCGCACAGAAGGCATCGCCCACGGCCGGGGGAGGCACCGCGCGGGCCACGGCACCACAGAGCCCCGGCGGCCGCGGCACACGGCACCACAGAGCCCCGGCGGCCGCTCCAGCCCTGCAGCCCGGCGGGACACACACCGCTCAGCCCCGCCGCCCGCCCTGCCCGCCGCGCTCCGCGGCCACCGCCGCCGCTCACTCACTCACCCACAGACCCGCAGCCGCTCCGGCGCCGCGGCAGCGCCCGCGATCGGGAGTGAGAGCAGGCCCGGGCCCGGCCCCGCCCCCTCCCGCGCGGCCGCGCCCCCTCCCGCTCGGCCCCGCCTCCTCCGCGCGGCCCCGCCTCCTCCGCGTGGCCCCGCCCCCTCCGCGCGGCCCCGCCCCCCTCCCCGAGCCGTGAGGCGGCGCGCGGGGCTGCACCGGCGCAGGCGGCGCGCCTCAGTGAGCGGCGTTTTTCTAACGAGCCTTTATTTGACCTTAATATTACACATAGGCAGGTGCGGTATTTGCATAATGACTCGTTCGGCACCGTGTTAATTACTGTGTCTGAAGTGCCCCGCTAATGAGATAACTGCGTGGGCACTTCGGGAAGGAGTGGGAGCAAAGCAGGTGTAAAATTAATCAAAGGAGGAGCGCGGCCCGCATCAAAGCGCACTTCGGCTTCCTCAGTGAACTGAGCGCTCGGTTCTCATTTCTCGTAATTTATTGTAAGCTTATGGCTGCAGTTAACAAATTCTGTAAGTGCCAGGGCACAATTACATCGGCAGGCTACTCTTGGAAAAAAGCATTACTGAAAATTTAGCTGGTTTGTGTAATTTTCTTAGTGCTTGTCCGCAGAGTTGTGTATAATGCTTTTTCCTGAAATGCCCTGTGGATATCCCTCACTATTCTAAGGTATAATACTGTGTTATCAACCCTTGCTGAAAGTCTTCTGTGGGAAAAGCTCTTAGAAAGGTTGGATGGTTTTGTATGTTATGTGCAGAGTTTCTTCTAAGTATAGGCTCTGGAAACACTTCTTTTCTAGAAGTACTTCAGAAAATTTGATGGTTTCTGACTACACTGGCATTGCACTCTCTCATAGTTCCTGTCAATGTAGTGTCTTAACTAAAAATTAAAGCTACCTGGCGTTTTGCAAGAAAATATTTACAGTCTTGTAGAAGCAAATTTAAAGTGATTTGTTTTCTAGAAGTCTGTACTGTGTATTCTAAGTTTGCAAAAAGCTTTTTCATCATAGGCACATAAAATGTAGACGTATGAAAAATTCTATTTTAACCTAAAAATCCAGAATTTAATGGACTCGGCCCATTTTCAATTTTACTGGAAGAGAGTAGATGAATAGAGTTTATTCAACAAGTGCCTATTTTATTTTCTCTGTAACAGTTAAGCAAAGTAAGAAATCCTAGGTCAGGTTTATTGGTTTTTAATGCATATCACTGGTTTTTTGTAGGTTTTTGAAGCATGCAGTGAAGATAGCAAAGGCTATTTGAGCGGAGAAGGCTCTACAGTTGGTCTAGTAATGTTTTTTTGCTAGAAACTCTCAAAGGCATGTACTTTTTCATTTATGTTCTGAGGATCCAGCTTATAGATGTCTCACTATTAAGAACACTGTGTACTGACTGGTCCACACTAATTGGAGTGGATTGCTGTAGATGTGGTAAACAGAAATACCTACAGATCCTAAAAGTAATTTTCTAATCTGCAGATATTTATTTAAAAAAAAAAAATCAACCCCCTGCCTTTTCTGTTGAAGACTATGATGAGCAGAGGGATGCATTGTATTTCATGTATACAAGATATATGAAGTACATGACTTACTGAGCTTGTTATTGATTTTTGTTAGTGGTATGTTCAATTTTTTTATTTCAGTGGTTTCAGTAAATGTGAAACTGCTGCGTAATAAACGTGTATTATCAAAAATATATCTGGTTTTAGTTTCAAGTAATTGGACATTTTTAGCCATGACTTCTCAAATATAAATCTACAGCTCCACAAAAATCTTAAGAAAAGAAAGATTAATTGAGAGAAATAATGTGTTCCCATACTCACAGGAAAATACAGAATAAATTGTATAGCTTGGTGAAGTTTTGGAAATCATATTTTTACTCAAGTAAGTACAAGTGAATTAAAAAGGAGTATGAAGAACACAAAAGAGTTCAGAATAAACACAGTGTGTCTGTGAGTCTTTCTCATGGCATGTCAGTAAATGAGACCAGTCTACTATAAAGTATATTATAAATATAAAGTATAGAAGTGATGAATCAGATTTCTTCTCCAGCTTGAGAATCTTCTTCCCCAAGGACCATTTGGGACCAATTTTTCTTTTTTGTCTCATTAACTACATATTTTGCAAAAATTGTCTTGACAAGGTCGTAAACAAGTTTGTGTCTATGATAATTTAGAGTAAAACCCACAAAAATATTTTAGTAAACTATGAAAGTAGTAATTTCTGATACATTTCAGCTGTAGGTAAACATTTTCACAATGAACTATGGCCAGATCTAAAAATGCTTAAAGCTTCTAACATGAGTCTTAACTGCTGAATTACGAATCTGAAAATGCTCAGCTTCTTCCTTATCTGTCTTCTCCTAGCTATTTTTACCGTATAAAAATTAAGTGTTCTGTCAAATTCCCTGGATGTTTCTTCCAGCAGGAGTACTCAAAACATGCTTCAGGCATTTAAACAAGAGCAGGTTCTGTGCATGAGTCACTGATGGCATCTCCTTGGAAAGAGAATAGAAATAGGGGACTCCTGGGAAGACAGGCAATGCAGGTTTACTTATTTCTTCCTGAAAGGGTGCCAAGTCACACCTGCTGTGGCTTTAGGCAGTACCGTGACCACCTGTTAGACCATTTTGTCTGTGCAGCTGCACAAAAATTAATTAAGAAACCTTTGTTCTAGGGCTGATTCTGTCATCTAGTGGTTTTGCTAGCTCCTTAAGTGGGCCCAATTCCAGCAACTGTTGCCCTTTAGCCAATTACTGCTCATTGTGAAGATCCCTAAATGGTCCCTGGGGAGGCAGATACTTTTTTTGGTGACTTTTGCTACCGTGCATTAGGTAAGCTTTGTGGCACAGCCACGTTTTTCCTTTGCTGATGACTACGTCCTGTGTGCGTTCCTTTTAACATGTGTGGGGGTTTTAATCTAGTTCTGAGAAACACAACTTTCTCTGTGCACCAGAGAAGAACCAAATGCAGATGTCGCAATTCTAAGAGCTGACTGTTAGGATCCAGTTCTTGAGCATGTTATAGTGTGTATTCATTGAAAATTCTCAAAATCCTAGGCTATGGGAACAGCCCTTGTATTTTTTTGGAAACTACTAAGAACAGCCCTGGCAAGGAGAGTCCTTTCAATTGCTTTTGCAAGACATGGGGAATAGTGTGTGCACTTTACTTCTTAAGGTGAAACTGTTCCTTCAACTGCGTTACGTACTAACATAGTTTTTTCAGTAGAAATGGCAATTGCTTAGCATCATCAACTGCAATCAAGCAACTGAATTTTTAGTAAATTGTTGCTGCAATTTTTTTTTTTTTTTTTTTGGTCATGTATGCATTTATTCTATAATTAAAAGTAATACTAACTTTACCCACTAGATGTCATGAATGAACACGTCATTGGAAAAGGTGAACCCTGAGCATTTGAATGACGTTCCTGGTCCGCTTGATTTTTCAAAATAATTTGTTATAATAATGCTATATAATTTGTAAAATATTATTTTAGTGTGTTTATTCATAGAAATTTTGAACTTTACTGAATGTTAATGTTTAAAATTAAGCCTTCTGAGGCAAAAACTGGAAAAAATGAAAACAGAGATTAACCTCATTGTTGAACTGATACTGTATGTATATTTACATATTAATACTGTCATTTCTGGGAACTAGCAGGGTTGTAGGAATCATGTCTATGTGACTTTTTTCTTTCTCTGACAGTATGGGTCAGTGATCCTCTTTTCCCCAAAATTATTTGAAGTGATCTAAAATGCCCTTATATTTCAGCAACCATTCAGCTAACTAGCTGCTAGCATTTAATGTTTCAAATGACAAGGAGACTGCAGGCATTGTAGTCATGAAAATATGTAATTTCCCAAGCTGAAGTTTCCTTCCTGGTACTGTTACATGTAGATCTAACCAAAAGCACTCTCTGCACTGTTCCTGGGAGGCCAGGCCCCAATGTCTGGCATTTTCCTTGACCCAACGCTGTACCTTCCCAGGAGAACAACAGTAGGTCGACAGCTGCTGCTGAACAAGGTGCCAACAGCAGGGCACGCTGGCATCCAGAGTAGAGGAGGGCAGTCTGAGCTCAAGGCTTCTTCCAGCTGCTCTCCTGGCACTTCTTATCAAAGCTTTCTAAACAGGACTCCCTAGTCTGTTTACATACCTGACATGGTCATGGGGAAAGTGCTGCAGGCCAGGTGGAACGTACAGCCTTAGCTTAACTTCTCACACTGTGTTTGGCTTGTCCCTTCTCCAGAATGGAATAAGCTTAGGTTGCTCTGGAATCTGCCTGCTTGTGGTCTGCTCTCAGGTGGTTGTCTCAGTGTTGCAGTTATGTGCAGTCTTGTACTCTGATAATACAGATGTAAGAATTTAGACTCATAAGCACTCAGTCATGTCAAAAAACTATATAAATATAGCTCAAAGTGGACCTCGCTGCTTTACTTGGCTATATACTCCCTCTCTGTTCCTTATATTGTTTCAAGATGTTTTGCAGGGATCTCTTGGTCACCTCCTAAATCAGTTCTGCAAAACCTTTTTTTAAATGGTTTTCATCATGCAATTTAGCTTATTGTTTTTGTATTACTAATGAATCTTGGTAACACGCTAATACTAGTGAATCTTGGAAATTACCTTATCAACATGTCACTCCAGTGTTCCTATCTGATAAAGTTGTGAGGTAAGAACCTGTTGAAAGACACTAAAGGAAATATATAGTACATAAAATAAGATGGGTTTCAGAAAAGCTGTAGAAGCATAAATGATGCAAATATTTTTTGCATTTCCTCCTCATTTTTTATTCTCTTTTTATTGAAGTTTTTATTTTAGACAGATTTGCCAAAATAATTTTGATCCAGCTAGTCTTCAGTAAATATGGTTTCCAATCCGAACATTAAAAAGAAATTTCTTTCATTGTTTAGAGGAAATACAGATGTGGGTTCTGATGCTCTAAAAGTTAGATTTGAATATTACAGTTCCTTTGTGTATAAAGAACTCAAATTTGTATAAAGTTAAGCGTATTTGTTTAAACATACTGATTTTGAGATTTGGATATTGATTAGGACGCTATTAGGACCACATATATACATTTTTTTAAAATAAAAAGGTATTTTTATTTAAATTAGAATAAAATATTTTCTTACTTAAATGCCATAGATGCTACTGTTGTATAGAATGTACAAATCATGAAGCTGGTGAGTCTGGAGAGTAAGTCATATGAGGAACATCTGAGGGAACTGGGGTTATTTAGCCTGGAGAAGAGGAAGCTCAGACTTTATCACTCTCTACAATCACCTGAAAGGAGGTTGTAGCCAGGTGAGGGTCAGTCTCTTCTCCCAACAACAAGGAAGAGTCCAAGAGGAAATGGCCTTAAGTTGCAGCAGAGTAGGTTTAGATCGGATATTAGGAAAAATTCCTTCACTGAAAGGTCTGTCAGGTATTGGTACAGGCTGCCTGGGGAAGTGGTGCTGATTCTGGAGGTTTTTAACATACAGGTAGACGTGGTGCTTAGGGCCATGGTTTAGTGGTGAACATGGCAGTGCTGGGTTAACGGTTGGACTAAATGACCTTAGGGGTCTTTTCCAACCTAAATGATGCTTTGGTTCTGTAAATGAGCTGATCATGGCTATTAAAGAGATTTCATTTCATTTTGTAATACTTTTAGTGCTTCTGTGTTACATTTAGCTTGAACTTATTCTTGCCACTCGAAGTGGCATTTCTTAATAGCAATATTATATTGATTAATGACAGAGAAAAGTATTTAGTAGTTTTTAGTGTTCAAGTTGGTAAGTGATGAAAATTTCTATGAGTTTTTTGATAATGATACACTATTAACCTGGGAAAATAGTGGGTTCCTACACCATAATTCAATAAATAAGCTTTTCATTTACATAGTCCTGCTTGGGTTTTGTTGTCCTTGACCTTACCAATTACACCCAAACTTCTGTTTGTGGGGTCACGTGGCAAGTCTTATTGGATAAATTATTAATATAAAAAATGAAGTTGCAAAAAACTGAAGTTGCTTTTATTGATAAATTCCCTCTACCCTTTTGCCACATAGCTCCACAGGTATTTGTATCAATATATTTGAAAGGCATTATAGAAGCTGATTCTGTTTATTCTAGTATTGATGCTAGAACACATGCTTGTTAAGCCACACCCTTACTTGTAAATCTTTAATTTAGGCAACAAATACAATATAAAGGTTGTTTGGTTTGGTCTTTTTTTCCAAGAGAAAAACCACATGAACGTCTGAACCAGGAATAGTGAACTAAGATACAAAGATAGATTATGGATTTGTTAATACCTAATGGATTTTTTAATTTTTAAGATGTCCTTTTTGTGTGTTGACATAGCTTTACAGCCTGTTCTAGTAGTGCATGAGTCGGCAGCTCTCAAGATCAATGAATAGGCGGGACTCTATTACAGGAGTCATTCTATAAAAGGAAAATTGTGTACTATAATTTTCTGGGCTCTTATGTTACTCTGAAAGAGAAGGAATAAATGGATGGAAAGCTTACACTGCTTTTTATCGTTTCAATTCCATAGTTATCCAATTGAATGGAAAGCTGCTCATGCAGGCAAGTTCAGCATGTTTGGGCAACCTCTGTTATTACAGAAATGGTGCATGTGCAGAACCTAGCAGTTGAAAGCAGCAAGACTGTGTAATCCTGGAAACTGAGACAGTAATAGTTCTTAATATTTGATTTTCCAAGAAGAATAAGCAAAGAGGCACTGGAAATCTGTACACTTGTACACAGATTTGAATTGAGACAGCAGGTGGAGCTGAAGGAGTTGTGCTTTTGAACCACTGCAGAAAGAAGAGGTTATGAATGAATCAAAAGAAAAAGAAGTGCAGAGCTTTTGTTATGTTATTAGATAAAGGAAAAATTCCTGTAGGATACAGTCATCTTGCCTTCTCAAGAAAACTAATTTGTTTAAAATGAAAGTAAGTCATATATCAGAAATGATGGAAAAAGAGTATTTATCTGTGTTTAAATATTGAGCTGAAGTGGGATCCATTTTCCAAAAAAACACACATCTGCAGATTTTTTGTATCAGGATTTTTCCATGTTTTATGCAGAGGCCTCAACTTTTGGGGGTCAGATTTTTTTTTCTTAATTTTTATATTTTACTTTGATTTTAGAAAAAATGGTCAATTAAGAACTTGCAAACAAGATTTACATTTTAATTTCTTTCATTTTCTCTCCATTAGAGAGGTAAGATAAATGTACAAGACTTTCATATAGTGTACAGAAGGAATAACCAGTTTTACACTCAATTTTATTATGAGTTTCACAGGAATCCATAGCTGAGGTTATACATTATTTCAGACTTTGTTTCTGGGAATGATGCCAGATAGATTGTTTATGCAGTATGGATCTTTATCCATGGCATGCAAATGCTATTGGCTTCGAAAAGTCCAGTATTCTCTCCAGTGTAAAGAAACATGAGATGGCAGGTAACAAGAAAAAAGTAGAGGTAAACAGAAGCATTATACTCAAGTATAGAAAATATGTGAGAAGAATTAAACTACATTGAAATGTTTTTGTGATTATGCTCCAACTTTGAAGTTTAATATTTCAGTTTTATTTTTATTTATGTAATTGGAGCTATTCATAATCAGGAGACCTTAGTCATACATATTTTTAAGGAGAAAAATGAAACCAGCTCTTTTTTTTTTCCAGGGAGATTTATTTAGATTTTGCATTTTTCTAGGTCCATTATTTGAGAAGTTTTTAAATCTCATGAGTGCAAAGAAGGTTGCACAGTTAAACAGTAATGAAACAAATATTTACATCTCTTGATACGCAACGTAAGGATTTTTTCTTCTTAATATTTGGAATATTAAATTCTGAAACAATTAAACAAAACAGAACACCTGAAGGAAACAAAAAGATGAGATGTCCTGGATGCAGCAAAGTTAAATAAAGCAGTACTAGACTAATAAAATGGTGATGCTGTTATTATATATAAAGTCAGGGTCAGTGGACTGCGGCGTTCTAGACTGTAGCTCTCTGTCTGCAGTGGTAGGAGCTCCTCCAGCTGTTAAAGGAAATCTCTGGCCATTCACCCCACCTATTTGCTGTTACTGCCTCTCATTATGTCTCTATGACTCCTATTTCTCCACTTATTTATGCCCCAGTTTTTACCAATTTCCTTGGTTGTGGCTATAGATCTTTTTTACTTCTCATGACAGACCAAGGAAAGGAAACCAAAGCAAAAAGGGGTTTTTTTTCTCATTCTCGTTGGGAAGTAGGTGTGGAGATTCTTTCTCATTCATGTTAAACAGCAGAGGATGTCCCATCACCAAACTGAAAAAAGGAAAACTTTATCAGGAACCTCTGAGCCGATGGACTTTCAGATCCTCTGCCTTTTTCTTCCTGATCTCAGACAGGACTGTGGTCCTTGAAAAGAGGGAAAGTGAAACATATGGCAGATCAGATGTTGGGATGATCTGATAAGCATGCATTCAGCTTTTTGCCATGAACTAAAAGTAGCTTTTGAAGTGTTATTTTTAGTGAGTTATTTCAAAGGACTTAACTGTTTCAAGCACTGTGCTTTTGTTTGTCTTGCTGTCTGCTGCACGCAGTTTACAGTAGCCCTGTTTGAGATGCTTTATTTTCCAGATGGATCTGGAAGTGAATTCATAACATAAGTGGTTGATCAACTGATACTGCTCTGATATAATGCATTCAGCAGAATTAAATTGAACTAATAATTTGAATAAATGGATTGTAACATTCATGAAAAAAAGTTTGATACACAATGTTCAAAGTACCTAAGTTGTCAATGAAAAGGGTAGATTTGCAAAGTAATTTTGCCTATCTTATAGTCTGTATTTTCAAAGCTTTGCAAATTTGAAATTTTCAATTTGTTCAGTTTTTCAAAATATATGCTTTTAAAATGAAAAATGAGAGAGTCATAGATGTTGTAGGCACATTATTTTTGAGCAGTGTTCAGTGGCAAAAAGGAATTGTCAGCATAAAATCTTTTTTAGACTGTTCATCTTTATATTGTACCCTTTCTAAAACATTTTGTTAATGCAGTAACTTAGAGTGTATCATCATTTCAGACCTGGGAATTTATTAGCTTACATGCAAACATTGTATTAAGTAGTTTTAAAAAATACCATAATTTACATTATTTTTCTCTTGCCTAATCTTGATCTAAAAGATAGAGGATTTTTGGCTTTTGAAGACTTCAAGAGAGCTTTCAAGTCTGTTTCTCCGAAGTTATCTGAAAAAATCGTGTTTGAAGCCATCAGGTAAGATTAACAAATTGATCCATATTCTTGGATAGCAGTCTTCTTGTTGTTTCAGTTATTAAAATTATCAGATTTTATCATGCAGCTGAAGATAAAAGCTTCAGCACCATTACTGTTTCAGTGCCTTTATTAATAAAGATTATACACAAATTAATGTGTAAATAAGGTAATAATTAATATAAATTCTATAAATTGGATTTATAAAAATAATAACTAAATAATACATATTAACAGGTACAGAAGCTATTTTTTTGCCTGTACTATTTCTTAAGAAGATTAAAACTATTTGCTTTTACATTTTCCTCCTCTAATCAGGAAATCCACATTCAAGAGCTGTCTTGAAAAAATTTAGTTAAGCGGTAGTGCATATTGTAAGATAGTAGTGGTGAGATTTCTTGCAAGGTGAGATAGGCTCAGAAGTGTGGATGTTGAGCTTTTTTTAGGGAAACAGAGCTAAGACTTTTGTTCTAAATTGTACAATTGGATTAAGACTGTATGAAAAGAAAGCCATAAGAAATATTTTGGACACAGATATTTCTCAGAAGCTTCTTGTATTTGTCACACCGAATCTGTATGACAATAGATTTCTGTTAGAAGCAAAGCATATTTATTTTTCATATTTGTATATGTGTTTCTAGTTCTTCCCTGTTTTTACCACAGAGGTCAAAATTAAATTTTGGGACTGAACACAATTTAAAAATACTTCTTTTGCATTAAGTAAAGTAATGTACAATACATATAAGATCTTTAGAATTTTTAAGTGTGAAGACTCATTAAATGTGAGTTCTAAAATTATGCGTGTATTAGCAATCAATACAGCACACAGGGATCAGGTCTGTAGAGCAAGAAGTTTGTGGTGGGGACCCAGTATTTGTTTTGAGGGGGTTACTTTGCCTAAATGTGGTCTGGTCAACAGACTGTATGATCCCTAGAAGTTGGAGTCCTTTGTGTGCATGCTGGGAGCATATCCCTCAGTTTAATTTCATCTGGAAGAAATGCAGTTTGTTTACTGTGAGCACTGTGATGCTCCCCATAGTGCAGTCAGTGATGAAGACTGGGAAATTCAACTCAAAAAAGCATTCCAAGTCTAAAGTAAAAGATATGTAAATATTGAGACAAGGGGGAAAGGGCTTAATTTGCATATTTCAGAGGTCTGTGATATTGTTAAATGAAAAGGGATTTTTATGCTTATTTTTAAAATTTTCTCTTTGGTGGTAATGCTGTCTTCAAACCTTGTCAGCTATTGGTTCCTTTAATTTGGAATGCTTTATTGCATGCATTATTTTCTTACACTTTAAACTAAGTAAAATGTTGCAGAATAAGCAAAGTCTGTGTCTAGTGTCACAAAGGCAGGAACGGAAGGGAAGTAGGAGGCAAGTTCAAGGCACATTCATAATGCTTATCGTCTGGTTACCACACGGAGCAGGGAATTTTCTGCTATGGAGTGTAATTTTGAGATGTAAAATTGAAAACAAGTGTATTCAAGCTGTGCAGAACACAAGGAAGGAATAATACCAGTAATTGATTTGCATGAAGAATGAAGGGCCCCACCAGAATCATTTAGCTTTCAGAGAAAGTAGACTTGATTTTTAGGTATGCAAAATACTCATAATAAAGGGCATCCATACATGTTGAACTAATTGTAACAAACTTGAGGCTCGAAAATAGCTTTCTTTTATTTATCATTCATATATATGCATTATTAATATAAAAACTTTAAAATGTGCAAGATAATATAGCAAGAAGGAATAATGGATTATTCTGGATTATTCTTCCAATTTACCTGTAAACAGCTGTTATGCTCAAAATCTTTATATGGCTACAAAGGAGACCCACCTAATACTTAAAAGCCAATATTTATCTTTATCTTTACTATATACTAAAATCTTAGTAATTTAACAGAAGAATTATTTTTAGTACAGATTTAATAATTGAAAAAAAAAGAAAAAAAATACTATGCAGCAAAATGTCTCAATGCAGTTAATTATGTCACGCACCTCCTAATATGTGCCCCTTTTTTCTGTATTTACTCTCAATCTTCCTCTGTCCCCCTCAGTCCCGAGGCTGATAGGTTCAGGGCAGGCATGGTAGAGTGAGTTACCATTATCCCAACTTCTTCACCAGATGGAGTATAA
This sequence comes from Monarcha castaneiventris obscurior, assembly GCA_026261815.1. NCBI lineage: Eukaryota > Metazoa > Chordata > Aves > Passeriformes > Monarchidae > Monarcha > Monarcha castaneiventris. Next base: position 17,173,545 of record JAMPIT010000894.1, read on the forward strand.
TATTAATGCTTTCTTCTCTCTCTAGCATCTACTTTGGGTCACTTAAGTATGTTTGCCCACTTTCTTCTTAGGTCTGCAAACCCACATTGAATCCTAATTTACTATATATGGCATGTATTATATGTTTCACATACTTGTTCTTTTCTCTGTCACTTATAAAAATACTTTGTCCAGCTCCTGTGTCTGCATGTCTTTAACTGATCATAAGTGAGTTTACAGTCTTGGTCCTCCAGTGTTAGCCTGTGCCCTGTGTCTTAACATCCCATGCCTTTTCTACTCCATGCCATGCCTTTACATCTGCTGTCATGCCAGGCCTGTATTTCTCCACATAAATATATCTATTTTTATGCTGTATAAAGTTAAGGAGAACAAATTAGACATAGCCACCTGGTCCTTGAAAGAACTGTTAGAACAGTTAAAGCAAGTGAAATCTCCAGGGCAAGTCAAACAAATTCAGACAAAGCCTAACAAGCCTCAGTCCTTGCTTACAGAGTTTGTGGCCTGTTGTTAGCAGTGGCTGTGCTGAATTTACTGAAATCTCTTGAGGACCATGTCTAATATCATCTCATACTGATAAAATAATATTTAATGTAGATGTTCTTTCTCCTCAGGGGCTGTTTTCTTACAAATGTCAGTATTACACTGCACACAGCTATTGCTAAAGTTCGGAGAATGTGGACAAGTTTTCGGTTTGTTTGATTGTATTAACTGACTGTAATCTTGCCTGAACAGTAGAGTAACATTTATTGTTTCTGATCTAATATTGCAGTCATATTGAACAAAATGATCAAGGGTTTGTTATGCGCCTGGAGTGCATCTAATTAGAATGCCATTGTACCATAAAAACTCAACATTCTTGACACAGGAGTAGCAGAAGTGCCTGCTAAGGTAAATGGTGTGATGATATGTTCTTTCATGGTGGGGTTCTCTGTAATGGGTAGCACACGGAAGAGTTGCTTTATTCTAGTGCTGCTGATCTTCATGTAGCTACATGTATATGAAGTGTGTCAAGTCCTTTGCTACAATAATTTGTGATAAATGGCCATCTGTAAGTGAATATGTTGTCTTTTAAAGTGGGATTCAAATTCTTAAAAAACTATTTTTAAAAACTGTTTTCCTTCTTTGTTAGGAATATGTCATATTTGAATTACACAATATTATTAATTACAGATGCTGAAAAAATATTTTTCCTAGCTGTAACATTTGCTCAGAAAAATAGTTTATTTGCATGCTAAAGCCTCAGAGCATGATAATGGAAATAGTGACAGAAGTAAGCAGAAAACCAACCACGTGTATGTGGATGAACCTATAAACAATGAAAAATGTCTTAAAAACCAAAAGTGGACAGAAAAGTCTCATACACTTTTTAAAGCTAGCAAGCATAACTCAGATCTTAAGGAAGAAAATGAGGCATTCATGATCTGCTTTTTATGCTACTGTGCCTTTAGATTGATAGTATCATACAGTAGAGGTATATTAGTACTTGTGTATGTATTGGTACTTTCCATACAAAAAATGACCTAATTGTCTCATATTTCTTTCATGTAATTATCTAGTAATGAGAAAATAACCTGTTTTTCAGAGCCACCCCATGGAAGAAATCTTATGCTCTTTTATGCAAGTTTGATTTATAGACATGTACTGCAGAGCACAGTGAATATGAGACATTCATCTTCCTATGGCTAGTTGCTATGGAAACATAGTACACAGTACAATGTCATTCCAGCTCTGGTGATGCCTGCAGTAGTTTATCCCTTTGTTGTTCTTGTTTCTTAAGCAACTGTCTTGCAGCCTTTCATATTATCACACTTCATCACCTATACAAGTCTTTTTCCTTATCTCTTGAGGACCGTATCTAATAGAAAAGATCCATTTTTTGTCTACCTGTGCATGTCAGTGTAATTTTTTTTTTCCGTCGTGGGTTAAAAGCTTGTCCCATGCTCACAAATATACCACTGCCCTAAACATTGGTAAAAGAAGATGCAAACCAGACTGCACATCAGAATGTAAAGGACCTGTCTCAGCATCTTTATTTACCATATCCTGTCAGGGACTAGAGTTAAGAACGATTTTCTCTAACCAGTATCCTGCCCAAGGAAGACAGAAAGGAAAATTAATCCAACTCTCCTACCTGTCCTTAGGTCGTATTTGTGAATTGGACAAAAATCCAACAGCTGTCTTAAAATACCCACTCTGTCTCACCCTTGTGAGGGAGGAACTGGGGAAGTAAAAGGAGATCCTCATACTTTATCTAAAAAAAATACTAAGGGTGTTATGGGGAACAAGAGTCAAATGGAATGTTTTTTATATTGAGAGGCTGTACCCTAACACAAGTTCTTTTTCGAGGCAGTACCTATTTTGGAATTCATTGAACAGGAAACCAATTAATTAAGGGTGCATGTGTCCCAGGTTCTGCGTAAGTGGGGTGATACTTTGCAAGAAAACATTATGAGCTAACACCTAAGATAGGTATGTCTTTTGGGTAGTAGTAGTACTAATGAGTTTTGTTTTGCTTTTCCTATCTCTATCTCTGTTGCCAATTCTGTCATCCACTTACTTAACAACATACTTTGCTATTTGTGGTGGGTTGACCCCAGCCAGTGACTCACTGACTGCCCCCACAATGGGGCGGGGAGAGAATCAGAAGAGCCAGAGCAAGAAAACTCGTGGGTTGTGGTGAGGACACTTTAACGAGTGAAGCAAAGCTGTGCATGCAAGCAAAGCAGAATACAGAATTTATTCACTTCTTCTCATCAGCAGACAGATGTTTAGCTGCTTCCTGGAAAGCAGCACAGCTAATAGTCACTTAGGAAGATAAACTCCATAACCACAAACTTCCCTTCCTTCTTTGTCCATTCCCCAGACTTTTAGTGCTAAGTATGATGTCAAAGAATCATAGAATGGTTTAGGATGGAAGGGGCCTTTAAGGATTGTCTAGTCCAACTCCCCTGCCACAGGCAGGGACACCTTCCACTAGACCAGGCTGATCAGAGCCTTCAGCATTTCCAGGTGTGGGACATCCACAATTTCTCTGAGCAACCTGTTCCAGTGTCTCACAACCCTCACTGTAAAAATTCTTCCTTGCAGCAGATCTAAATCTACCCTCTTTTGTTTAAAAACTATTGCCCCTATTCTGTCACTACAGGCGTTGGTAAAAATATCTGTCTTTCTTGTAAGCCCCCTTTATGTATTGCAGGGCTGCAAAATGGTCTCCCTGGCACCTTCTCTGGGCTGAATGGCCCCAGCTCTCTCAGCCTTTTTTTTTTATTGCAACAATAGTGATACTATAAGTTGCTTTACAGCCTGAGCAATGAATTTCATATGGTAGGGAACATCCCTTCAGTCAGCTTGAGTAGGCTCTCCCAGCTGTATCCCTACCCATCTCCAGCCTACTCACTAGGGGGACAGAGTGGGAAAAATGAAAACCTGGAGGATGTGCAAGCAACTGCTCAGTAGTAGCCAAAACACTTGCATGTTACCAATACTGTTCTAGTCGCAGATCCAAAAGACAGAACCACTTATGCTGCTGTGAAGAAAATTCAGTCCATCCCAGCCAGGCCCGTACATAACTGCAAATTCAAATTATTCATTAGTTATAACATTTTTCTAGTAAAAAACATCACTAGCTAAATCCTGCAGGAACTGGGCATCCTGTTCCTATGGAGCAGCAAGCTATTATAAATCTATGTCACATCCAGTGCAAGCATGGATCTTTTACTATAGATAAATCTGACACCAAATCATCCTAACAAAAATTTTAAGTAGAATATTTAACAGTTATAACTCAAGTCTATCTGTTATCCCAGTCCTACAGAAAATTCCTTTAAAAATCTGACCTTTTTTCTTATCACTTTTTCTGAAGAAGATTTTGCGTAAGCACAGGTATGGTTTTTCTTAGGTTTGAAAGTAAAACCTAGCAGGCGAGTGTTATACAATGTGCCACACACATTTATTCCTTCTAAATAGTTCAACATACATTTTTCTAATTTGGGCAAAATTACTACATGAAATAAATATTTCAATATTTTAAGTTATTAATTTAAGTTCATATTTAAATTAAAAATTTGTGCTTTTTCTGTTTTTGAGGGTAGATCTGAACAAGTATTTAAAATTATGTTAGCAAATTTAAATAAGTCACTGGTTCCTACCTCTTAGTTACCACTCCTGCCTTTCACACTGACCTTCTTTCATTGGTCCTTGAGGTTCAGAGTAAATTATTTTAGCAGAAACCATTCTTATTTAACATGAATCCTTTTAATTTTGTATTGCTGCAAGTAGGGATATGCATGTGGTCAGTTGCCATTACACATTCACAGTAATACAACTTATTAAAATATGTTAATGCCGTGGTAAGTGCTTAGCTGGTCATATCCTCAGGATACTTCTTTCAACCCATTTTCTTTCAGATGCGATAAAACTGTGACATACAATAAAACTATTAGAATGTGGCAGCTATAAAATAGACCTCAAAGATTAATTTTTTTTTTTTATTATGATTAACATCTGTGGTAATAGCAGTACACCTGCCAACATGCCCCAAATGTGAATCAGTTCTTTTAGCAATAGCTTGTATTTGTTCAGTTTGGTGATGTCTTTACGGGGACTACCCACACAGATGTTGATGAGTTTTTAATTGCATTGGATGATAGAAACTGGAAAAAAGACTGACCCAACCAAACTCATTTCAAATAAACTATTAAACGGCCATTAGATGACAAAAATTCCTGTTCATTTTCATCCAAAGCTGAACCTTTACCTTGAAGGGAAAATTATTACTAAAACTCTTTCAGAGCATACATTTTATTAAAAGCAGATTTTTCTCCAGAATTAAGAACAGAAGATTTATTTTCAAAATAAACAGTATCTTCTGTTTGAAGTGCAATTTGTGATGTATGCTGATAGACTGAAAACCTGATGTGTTTGTATTTGTTTTGCTGTAATCAATAGAATAGGATAGAGTAATTCAGTTGAAAGGGACCTACAATGTTTTTGTAGTCCAGCTGCCTGACCAGTTGAGGGTTGACCAAAACCTGAAGCATTGTTGTTAAGAGCTTTGGCCAAATGTTTCTTAAACACTGACATGCTTAAGGCATTGATCACCTTTCTAGGAAGCCCATTGCAGGGTTTGACCACCCTCATGGTAAAGAATGCCCAGTCTAAATGTCCCCTGATGGAGCTTTGAACCATTCAAATGTCCTGTCACTGGATCACAAGGAGAAGAGGTCAACACCTCGCTCTCTGTCAGAGAGCAATGAGGTCATCCCTTAGCCTCCTTTTCTCCAAACCAGACAAGCCCGAAGTCCTTAGCTGCTCCTTATAGGACATTCCTTGCAGCTTTTTTGTCCTCTTCTGGACACATTCAAGGATCTTCACATCATTCTAAATGGTGAGGCCCAGAGCTGCAGCCAGTACCCAAGGTGAGGCCACACCACAGCTGAGTACAGAGGGATAACCATCCCTACTGCCCAGCTGTTTGTGCTGGGTTTGATGCACTGCAGGACCGAGATCACCCTCCTGGCTGCCTGGGCACACGGCTCACTCACACTGAGCTGCTGCCAGACAGCACCCCCAGATCCCTCTGCGGGGCTGATCTCCAGCCACTCCTCTCCCAGTCTGTACAAATGCCTGGCCCTACTCTGTCCTAGTGCAGAATTTGGCATTTTGATGTGTTAAATTTCCTCCCATTAGTCATTGTCCAAAGCCACAGTCTATCTAGATCCCTCTGCAATGTCTTCTGTTCCTCAAGAGAGTCAACAGTACCTCTCAGTTTGGTATCATCAGTAAACCTGCTAATGATGCATTCAACTCCTGCATCCAGATCATTGATGAATATGTTGAAGAGGACTGGTTCTAGAATTGAACCTGAGGTACACCACTGGTGACCAGGCACCAGCCAGATGCAGCCCCATCCACTACAACTCTTCAAGCTCAGCCCTTCAGCCACTTCTTCCTCCAGTACACCATGAAACTTCATCCCACAACTCGCCTGGAAGGAAGCTGTGAGGGGCAGTGTAAAAGGCCTTATTAAAATCCAGAAAAACTACACCCACTACCTCCCCTTCATCCACTAGGTGGGTGACCATATCATAGAGGGGTATCAAATTGTTTAAACAAGACTTTCCCCCTGTGAACTTGCACTGACCATGCCTGATGTTTGTGGTATTCTTTAAATACCTTTCCGTATCACCCAGTATGATGATCTCAATAATTTTTCCAGGCACTGAGGTTAGACTAACTGCAGTTTCCTGCATCTTTCCTCACAGCCTTTTTATAGATGGGCATAACATTGGTTGGCATTCAGTAAGCAGGGATCTCCCCAGACTCCCAAGACCCTTGGCAGATGACAGAGTGGGATCCTGCCATAACATCTGCTAGTTCCTTTAGAACTCTGGGATGAATCCCATCAGGCCCTGTGTACCTGTGAACATTTAGCTGGTACAGCTGATCCCTTACAATTTTTGTGTCCACAGATGGAAAGTCACTGTTCCCACTCTTATGGTCGTCTGACTCAAGGGCCTGAGCAGCCCAAAGTCTGCCTGTGTTATTAAAGACTGAGGCAAAACCCCACATAGAATACAGTTGAATAATATAGTATAAATAGTATGAATAATATAAATAGCAGTAACTCCTTTGCCGAAGCAAGTAAGTGTTTGCAAAGTCTAGGGTCCCTTTATAGTAGGAAAAAACCATGACAAAAATAGAAGAACAGTCATGTCAAATCACAGAATCACCAGGTTGGAAGAGACCTTCAAGATCATCGAGTCCAACCCATGTCCGAACACCTCAACTAAACTAAACCATGGCACCGAATGCCACATCCAGTCTCTTTTTAAACACATTAGTTAAGCAGTTTTCTTTGGATTTAGATTTTTTCTCTTGCAGTCTGTGCTGCATTTTGAGAAAATGAATCAGCATCAGAAATACAACACACTTAAAAAGGGGATATTGTAATACATCCTAACAAAACTCAAACTAACAAGTAGTTTAAAAAATATGTGATGACAGCACTTTTTTAACAAGACAAACTGTGTTATTATTTAATTTAATAAATTTAAGAGGCAACATGCTCTTTATAACACAGCTGCACAGTGTCCATTCATCTTCAGTATTTTGTTTAAATTAATGATGTTATTAATGCATTTAAATGATGTCTGTGCTCTTAGCAATCCATATATTCGTGAATTGAACAAAGTTTATTAAAACATTGCTGTTTCAACTTCACAAGAATTTCTGTGGGATTTTTAACTGATTTTTAAGTGTCCACTTACTGATACCTGTGGAGTTTACAGGCTGGTTTCAGTGAGATCTGAGATCAAAGAAATAATTTGACTTCTGCAAGTTTTATAAAAGTAGGTGAACAAAGGAGAGAGAGATGCTTCAAGTGCCTCAACAGAGGAAAGGGGTGTCATATGAGTTAATAAGTGAGGCACCACAGAGTCTGCATGGAAGCAACACGTCATGAAGACCCAACTGTGGAGCAGCTTTCATCAGACTCTAAAGTTAGTCAGTCACAACATACAAATATAAAAGAAATCAGGAATTTTTAGTTCAACTATTCCTAGAATTGTTTGATATGATCTGTAACTTTGAATTCTTTTCTTGTAATATTTCCATCAGAAGTTTGAAAAGCATAATGCCATAAATTTTGAAAGTTTAAGACAGTACCTGAATTTTTTAAATTTATCCACTGATTTCTTCTTTCAAATTTCTTATACCTTGTGCAAATTCTCTTAAAATAAACTTATTGTCAAGAGAAGATTCCCTTTTAATCATGGATTCCTAGAAAAAGCAAGATTACATTTACACTTGAGCATATATTGCATCTTATGTTTTGGTACGTTGATGATACTACAGAAGAGGAGTCAGTACACCGTGGTACACCATGACAAGAGGCAACGTGTACACATCGTGTTGGGGAAAATGCTAGCTGAATGTGAGAAAATAAATCTTCATTGTTGAGACTAGCCCCACTCTAGATTTCCTTCTCTCAGAAGGGGCCAGAAACTGTGTCTTCAAATTTCTTCAGTGTGTTTGTACACCGCAGTCCTTAGGACAGGTAGTTCATTCGCACTAAATTCTCTATTCCTTTGCGAAAAAGGTCTTTCATGGCAATTTCTCACCCTCTTGGTCTTTTGGTTCTAATATCTTAAATTTTTTAATTCTTCATCCCATCCCACTCCCTCCCTATGAATTCACAACTATTTTTTACCATATTTATTTATTTTTCCATTTTGGCTATTAACTAGGAATAGGGAAAAAAACTTGCTAAAGAGTAAAGTGCTCCATAATTATTCTTTATTTGGAACATCTGATGATGCCCACTGTGATAGGCAGGTTATAGGGAAGGAAATTACTTACTCATCACATATCCTGTTGTTATTGCTGTGTTGCTGTTGAAAAACCTTTTTCCCTCGTTCTTCAAAATTCCATTTCAATCAGGAACTGTCCCTGCTGAGGTTCTGTATCCTAGAATTGAAAAACAGCTGAAATTGTATTCTCTGCATAGACCCTTCTAAATCAGTTCTTTTTATTTATTTTCAGACCCTGCCAATGCTGTTGAAGGTTTAAATTTCCAATTCTATTCATCATATGATATGACATGGGAATTACCTGATGTGGCCTCATTACTTACATTTGGACCCAGATACATATCAACAAGACAAAATGAGCCTTTTGTAGAAATCTGATATACCACAAGTGCTGTAGGTCCTCTGTCAGGACTACTAGGACTGATATAATCTTTCTAATCTTGATAGGGGATATGCTATGTATATGCTGTATGAGTACTGCAGGTGTATTCCTGCATTCTATACCTGTGTTTAACAAATTCTAAATGTTGACAAATTCATTCAACAATTTGGATCTGGTTTTTTTCTCTTTCAGGATGTTTTCCTGTAAGATAATTATCAAGTACCAATAGGCTTACAGCTTTGAGGCACATTGCTGATATCCAAACTGTTGGTTAGCTTAGAAGGAGAGATCCCCCTCTTTTTTTCCTTCTCCAGTTCCAACTTGCTGCCAACTAGAATTCACCAAGGCTTCCTTGATAAATAGGGTTATGGGTTTTAACCATCATGGAGTATCTTATACCAGTTGAAGTGTTTTCCGTACGGAATTTGGTTATAAAAATTACAGAATAATTGGTTTGGGAAATTTAAACCAATTTCAAGGAAACCAAGGTTTTACTTGTCACGTTTCAATTGATTATTTGATTGACTGCCTGTTGAAAGCCTTGTCAGAATCATGTAAGCAGAAGGCATTAGAATACATGTGCACTGTTCAAGCAGTAGAGAACAATCCTGGGGTTGCTCGGACACATGCAGAGGTCATATTTCTTACACTCAAAAATGCATACGGAGACAAATTCAGATCTTACTGTCAAGACAACCCAACATTTCATATTGCCAAATGGCCTGCAGAAGCAGGTAAAGAAATTATTTCAAGTTCTTTATGATTCGAAGTCTTATTCTCCAAGCTATTTATAAGTCTTGCTGAAAGCAAGCCAATTCCCATACTCAGAATGCAGTTTTGCTGTTGAGAAAGCGATCAATGTTTTCTGTAATTTAACTAGTAAGTACATTTACCAAAGCAAAATAATGATTTTTTTGGTAACTACTTTGTATTAAGGATTTTTATTTTTTATTTTTACTGTATTCTTAGTCAGTCTGTTACTGTGTTTATGTGTGTGTCTTTGTCCTCTGATGATGAACTCCTAGTACTGTTAATCTCTTTTGGAATCAAATAATTCTAGGAAATGAGCAAATTAACAGCCCTTGTTTTCTTGACAGATAGCTTTGAATTGTCTTGTCTACTGCAACTAACTGTGTGTCTTGCTTAATCTAATAAATACTAAGCTGTTTGTCTTACACATCTAAATCACAAACTTGGCAGCAAATCTCTTCTTCTTTCTATGGGTTTTTATCTGCTGGGTTTTTCTCCCCTGAGTAACATTAATATGGTATATGCACTACAATGCCAAATGCAATATTAATTCTTTACCTAAGTTAGGGAATGTAATTACATAGTGTCATTGTCTTCTGCTTAAGCATAAATATATGTAGTACACTATGACTAGAATTTTTGAGCATTAGTGTTGTTCCCATTTAGAGACCTAATAGATTTTTTTATATTAATTTTATAGTGAAAAATAATAATTCTGGAAAAAAAAGTAGCATTTTAGTGTAATTTTAAAGGCCATGTTATGTTTTATTTGAAGGAAAGGGAACATCTACTCTTTGTTCTTTTCCTCCTGGCTTCTTATGTTGGAAGGTTATTACGTTCTTCAGACAAACATTTTCATGCAGACAAACTGTGCTTCATAAACACTTCAAATGGAGTCATGTCTGGGGTCATCTAGTAAAATGGTCAGTAAGGAGTCAAAGATGCTTTCAATAGCAAAACTGTAATTAACTCATTTCTTTTCTGGCCCTCACCTTGGCATTCTTTTTTTGAAAGATTTATCTTAGTAAATGTGTGTTATGCTTGTTTCAAATATGTACGTAGCAGAGCCATACTGTTTTACAGACTCCTTCCTCTGTTTCTCGTGTTTAAAATCCTGACTGTTTGGTACTGCAGGATTTTCACCATCAGCCCTTTGTCATAGTGAATTTCCTTTTGCTTTTGCTCATGTCCATCATTTAGAAGAGAGTAAACAATAGTCATACCTCACATATATGCCCACAGATAACTCAGGAGGGTATGAATTTTAGTGACTGTAGTTTCTGAAGTCAAGTGACTAATAATAATATCAGTGCTCAAAGAGCATTGATTTCCCCTGAGCAGTGTCCGTATTTAGACTTTAGTGGGTTTGGAAAATGCTGTTCTTACATGTTAACTGCTCTTCATAGTAATGGCTTGTAATAGTGGACATTTTTGTATTTCATCTTGCTTTATACTTCCACTTTTATGAGTGGAGTACCTATAGAGAAGCTGCAAATCACTTCTTCCTATTCTTTTGTTAGTTTAGTTTTTGGTAACAGTAAATGCTAATTTCAGTCCAGAACTCAGTAATTAATGTCAAGGAATATGGTGACAATGCCATTAAACTTTATCAAAAGGTTTTTATGAAACTTGATTAGGATTTTTTCACTGTCATGACATGAAATGATGTTATCTTGCTGAACTGAATGCATAATGAAGCCTACAGAGGCACATATATACATTTATTGCTTATTTAGTACATATGTTATTTCATTTTCAAATCTTCATGAACTTTCAGTGTAATAAGATACCATATACAGCCTCCTAGTCTCAATGTGATCTCCTTCATAGTCTTGTGACTTGATAACTGTCATGGTTTAATCCCAGCTGGAAACTAAGTACCCCACAGCCACTTGGTCACTCCACCCCAGCGGGGATGTGAATCAGGTTGAGATAAGAGCAGTTTGATTATTGAAACAAAATAATTATAATAATAATAGAAAGGAGAAAGAGAGAAATAACACCAGAGAGGAACAAGTGATGCTTGATACCATTGCTCACCACCCACTGAGGGACGCCAAGCCCGTTCCCCACCAACCATTAGTCCTTCCCAGCCAATCCCCCCAGTTTATGTACAGGGCATGATGCTCTATGGTATGGAATATCCCTTTGGCCAGTTCAGGTCCTCTGTCCTGGCCATGCTCTCTCCCAGCTTCTTGTGCACCTGCTCACTGTCAGAGCACAGGAAACTGAAAAGTCCTTGACAAGGGCAAGCACTGCACAGCAACAACTAAAACATCAGTGTGTTATCAACATAATTCTCATATTGAATCCAAAGCACAGCACTGTACCAGATACTAGGAAAAAAATTATCCCTGCCAAAACCAGGACAATAGTATAAGGCCTTTTAGATGTTACAGAAAATATTATCTATGACTTCAGCTTTAATAGGGAATCATGAAGCCTTTTTGATAGTTTTTAGGTTCATTTAGATTAAGTGGGTTTAAGCCTCTGAAAATTCAGGAAAATCCAGCATGATGGCAGATGTCCAGCCACGTCCAGCTGTGATTTACCTTTGGTGACCAGAGGGATATGGGACCTTTGACTTGGCTGGCTTGTTTGCTGAGGCTGGTGCTGCTAAACCATGTTCACATATGAATGTTATCATGTATTAGAGAAAATCTTAGGAGAAATTGTTGCATCGATGGAATTCCTGGTTTTTACTCCCTTCCTCCTAAGCCCTTTTAATGTTTTAATGTTTCTTAGTCCCAGGAAGACATGTATAAAGTGGAACAGAATTTTTTGAATAAATAGAAAAACTTGTTTGAGATGAAGTTCCATGCCAAAGAATAAAGCTTTCTTCTTTGTGTCAAAAGAGTGATTCAAGACTGACATATCATGTAATTGCAATTTATTAAAGATCTTGTGCATTGCCTGCGGATGGTGCCATTTGGCATACTTTCACGGAGGGGTACAGAATACTTTTGTCAGTGCTTGAATCTGGTATTGATTTAAGAGGTCAGTCTTTATTGTATAAAGGCAAAGTTAAAAGCCTTGTGAAGCGACTGTGTATGTGCTGACATGTAGAAGAAAAACTTAAGAGCAGGTAGCTGGAGTGAATTACAACATGCTGCCTACTCTGGAGTAGGGAGACACCTTGGCTTTTCATTCTATATGGTGGTTTTTGATCAATACTAACTCTATTTTTTCTTTCACTGTATACAGTTCTGATTTTCTAGGGAAGTAATTCTAATGTGTTCACATTTTTTGCCTATTCTGCCTTAATTATTTTTAACACATTGTTGAATTTTAACCAAACTAGAGACAAATAGAAGCTAAACCTTCCTAAATTTCTATAATTCAGCAACATGTATTGTTTTCCAGCTGAGGCAGAGGTTCAGTCTGACAAATAGAAGCAAATTATCTGTTAAGCCTGTATTTACTAATTTCTTGCATATGTATAATTTTTAAACATACCTAAAGCTTCAATCAACTATGGCATATAGTGTCTCTTACTGAGCCAAACAAGGAAAAAGAAAAGGGTGAGAAGCATGAAGAGAACCAGAAATATTGTAAAGTGAGAAGTCGCTGAGGAATCAGGCTATTGTGGTAGGTAGCTGAAGCAAGTCTGTGGAAGGCTAGATTCATTATTTCTCTACTCATTAAACAACTTGTTTCTGCTCCTCTAAGTAATTTTTTTTCTAGAAGAGAAAATTGGATTGATGCTGACAGCATCTGTTATTGGCAAGGCTAATTCCCTAGGACCTTATTAACCCCTTTCTACCCCGCTATAACCCTAAGTGGCTTTTTGAAGAGAATTTATTAAAATATTCCATGACTAAAAGGATGTCAGCGAACAAAAAGGAATAGAGTTACGGGAGACTGAAGGATGGCAGGTGATTGAATTTCTTTCATATTCTGTAATCGTTTATGGCCAAGTTTTTTTCAATTTTTAGTATTAATATGAATGCTTGAAAGTAAACACCTGTGTTGTCTCTATAGGAAGTCTTAATGTCTTCCAGAGAAAGCTTACTGAAGTTAACCTGTTTGCTATTCTATCTAACTTGCAAGAAACATACAGTACCAAAGTCTTCTGTTTCCTAATGGATGAAGCAATTGGTTCATCCAAAACATCCATTTTAACTCCTACATTTGCTCCTGTGTCTTAACTACATCAGATTTACTCTCCTACTCTACTTCCAAGACCCTGTTATATTTATGAAACAAGGTCCATCTAGGGTACTAGCTCATGGTGTCTCCTACCCTTCCTGCAGGTCTATTTTTGAAAGTTTTTCTCTTTTTTGTATTCTTGACTTTGTATCTGTGTCCAAGTTAACAGATACATTCCTTCATACAGAGTATTTTGTACATTATCTTTCTTTTTTAGTTAAATTGAGATAAAAATCAAAGAAATACCATCAACACTGAGTATTAAAACTATATTGGCTATTAAGGAATTATTTTTAAAATTCTATGGGTATTCTTAGGCAAGTTACTCTGAACAAGGTGTGAAGAAATGTGGAAATAACAGCAGGATGGAATGGGATAAAATATTGGAAAAGAATGACATAAATAGGAAGTAGAATGTGTTCAAAGATGGATGTATATCGTAATGGTATGCATGTTGCTTAGCAACAGGCAGTAAAAGTGTGGATGAACAAGTGAGTACTAAAAGTAGTTAAAGAAAAAAGGCATGTGCATGGCATGTTATGGATAATAACCAGAAATACAAAAAGGATGAGAAAAGCAAAGATGGAGAAAAAAACAGATTTAAGGAATGTGGAGAGAAATATTGAAACTTTTTTTTTTATTCTTTGTAGATGGATTTTTTCCCTGTAACATTAGCTAGAAAAAAAAATATGCAGGAACTTCTTTTGTAATAATGCCTCACTATAATATAACTTACTCTAGGGAAAAATAAATTTGAAAATGTGAATTGACTATAAAAAAAATGTAAAAAACTCCCACAAAATAATAGTTTATTTGGCAACATAGAATTATCACAGAGTTTTAATTACTTCAGTTACTTAGAAAATGAGCATTTGAAATAATACCATTCTTTTATAGCAAGAATCCAATTTACCTATCTTTGAATTGCTTCTCCAAAGAGTATGTCCACGTTTTTTCTTCTAAAGCCTTATTTTCTAATGCTTAGACAAAATATCTTATAGTACAGTTGTGCACTTAACTGTCTTCAAATATGGTTAAGAATTTTTTATAAAAAATCTAGAGAATATTAGCCTTTTCTCTTTAAACATTAGTTGAAGATAGAGTATTTTATAATCAAAGATAGAATAAGATATAGTTCTGGAGAGCGTGATCAGTAGAAACTTCTTAAATACCTTATTAGTGTATAGTACTTCTCATCAACACATCACAAACCTCTTTGTATAAGACAGCGTGTCATTCTTTCATTTCATAGAAGTAAAATGTGGTGATCTCATGGTAAAACATCTGTCATCTTTTAAATGTTCTTTAGATGAAAAAAGTATTTTCTTTTGCTTTGTTTTTTCTCTTCGCTCTTGTTTGCAGTTTTGGAAGGTATAGGACTGTTATGCTATGAACATTGAAACAAAATTTTTCCATATTTAAGGATCATAAAAGGTCTTTGAGTTGGGAGCTAGCTTTCAGCTTTCCTGAATATAGTAAGAGAATGGCCAAATGTCAGCACTGACATAGATGAGGCAGGGTTGTAAATAATATTTTTTATAGAAAAGTTGGTGTAGTTGGAAAAACTGAAGGTTTTCAGACATAACAGCTTTTATTGAGGTCAGAAAGCCAAGCCTTTTTTTATCAGTCTTGTGTATAAATTCAGTCTTTATCTGAATTTGTGCTAGAGTTCATCAGTTGTAAATGAGTATCTAGTTACTTGGGCTGAGGTACCAAACTGTAGCCATCTCACACTCATGTGGTTGCCTAGAGAAAGTAGCAAGTAGAAGGCTATTCTACCATGATGACTGGTCTGGTTTGGATTTGGCTTTTGATCTTGACTCTTCAATCTTTCTTTAAATCTTGTACAAATATATATTCCAATTGTAGGCCTATATGTAGATAAATCAGTGATGCACTCTTGACTGAGATCCATAGATTTTAACAGCTGCACTGGTACTTCAGTATATGCACAAGAATCAGTTGGTTAACAAACACTGCTCCAAACTGAGCATTAAGAAACACAGGCAAGACTCCATTTTCACAAGTACACAATAAAATACACAAAACTTTGGCTTAGTTTTCAGGTAAAAATTCTGTAAAGTATTAGTTCTGTAGAGTTGATAAGAGGAATTTAGACTTAGAGCACTTCCAAATCTTCACATTCTCTTTCATTTTACTTGCTTGATATATATATATATATTTTAATAGTAAAAATGTTTTCAAAAGTAACAAACTACCTGTTGTAGAAACAAAGTTCTAACCTGAGAAGAAAGAGATGCTTTAAAAATATGTTTGTTAAAGCAGACATAGCCATGTGCTTTGCTTGGAGGGAATAATCAATCTTGTGGTAATTGCAGCTAATAAAAGTCCTGATCAAAGACAGAATAAGTAGAACTGTGATGCTTCAGGGTCCATTCCTGGACCCATGTGATGACTAATGTTTCTGCTGTTGAATAGGGAAGTAGCCAGTGAAGTGTTGGGTTTTGAATGTGAACCCAATTTTACATTACTCCCAGAGGGTGATTTCAGTACAGTATTATCTTAAAGAACTCTACCATGTACATGGTATACCAGGCTGGAAGGGACCTCAAGGATCATCTGGTCCAAACTTTATTGGCAAAAGCATGGTCTAGGTGACATCTTCCGATACCCTGTCTGGGCATTTAAGTGTCCATCACTGGGGAATCCACCACTTCCTTGAGAAGATTATTCCAAGGGCTGATTTTCCTCATTGTGCAAGAATTTCCATTTGGAACCAATTGGAATCTCCTTAGGAGTAACTTGTACCCATTACCCCTCATCTTTTCTATGTAACTCCTTGTAAAAAGGGAGTCTCCATCTTGTTTGCAGCCATCGTCTATATATTGGAACATGGTAATAAGGTCTCCTCTAAGCCTTCTTTTCTCAAGGCTGAACAAACCGAGTTATCTCAGCCTTTCCTCATGTGGGCAGCTGTTCCAGTAGCAGAAGGCAAGTAATTCTGTTCTTACTGCTTTTAGAAACATTTGTCATTGGTCAGATGAACACATTAATCTCAGTGATAACCCTCAGACAGCCTATATGGGTGTGTGTAATGGTGTACCCAGCTGCTAAGCACATCCATAGGCATTTCTCACCATTCTCAGAGAATGTCTTCAGGATACTCCTCAGGCCCTTGTTGCAGGCTCACAGGATGATGTAGATATATGATATAGCCAGACCTCTCCTAGCAGCAGCACTGTAAATGATGCTAGTGAGACAGTCCAGTGAGATGCAAATACATAATTTCTAGATCTGGGTCAAAACCAATCATCTGCTTTAAATGCAATGTCCCTTACCAACAATGAAGCGTAAGTGCCATTGAGAGTTCCCATCTCATGTTGCTTGGATAAAAGGAATGACATTTAATTATAGTTTTAATAATGCTGTTTGGTTAACAAGTTTCTGAAGTGTCCCTTATTCTTCTTTGGCTCAAACCTGAACTGTCTGGGCCATTACAAAGTGCCATTAGTGTTTTTTATAAGTTGCAGGAAAGACCATGCTTTTTACAGCTACCATTTAGAGGCATTATGAACTGTCAGATGGTATATCCAGGTTCTTTATGTTGTTACATTCTCAAATGGAATTATACCAGAGCTGAGGGAAATGAGAAGTGAAGTAAGTATGGTGTTTAATTCTTATTTGACAGATCAAAAACCGAGTTGCATAAATGAGACATACAGAAGAAAACACACAAACTCTGTAGGTGAAACATAAACTGAACACAGAGGTTATGAGTGTAGACAGACATAGGGGCCCCAAAGTCATTCTCTTTTCCTTGGACAAGTCTTTTCTCCCCCTTTAACCAACCACTACAACATCCATTTTCAAAGACATTCAGTATCATAGTTCTATTACTCAGTGTGCATGGGTCTATGTCCTTTAGCAAAAGGAAACAAATTTAGAGCTACTGCATTGCTCCTGCCATCTTTTTGAAATAATTACATGGGAGTCTGTATTTTGCCTCAGGTTCTTTGGGTGCTTCACCTTCATTAACTCTGCTCAGAAAGCAAAGTAAAGCACAAACTGAAATTACTGCACCATAGCTGCTAAAATTAGGCAAAGTTTGCAGTTTTGTCACTGGAGACTTGGTACTAACCTGCAGTTAGACTTGCTACGCTGTTACATAAAAGTGGGCACTGAAAAAACCTAGAAACAATGGAGACCAGCAGAAAAGGAAATAATTACCTGTTTTTTTATGCTTACATTGAAGAAGAAGTAGAGCTAAAGCCAGCTGCCTTCTCCTTCCATATTCTTCTCTCTACAGCAATTAGTAATAAAACACAGTTCTCTCCAGAGAGTCCTGAGTCTTAAAACATGTGTTGGCGGGGTTATAGGTGATATGGTAATTATTTAAAGATGAATCAATTATGGACACTGAAGCTGTAGGCAACATGTTACTTTGGCTCATATTTCAGAATTTTCCCAATTTTCATTAAAACAAGTGGTCATATAATGCCCATGATATGAATAGATTCCAGAGTTTTTTAACAAGAAGTAAAACTGTGATAACTTGATCTTTGAGCTCTGGAGGTCAAAACTGTAACCTTTTTGTAGAGCTCATTAAAATGAACATGATAGATATGTGCAACCATATAAGAAGTTTAGAAGACTCTGTCAGTAAAAACTCTTTCTTTAACTAGAAGCCCCTACCTGCCCTATGTGTGTATTTTTTCATGATTACTTGACAATATTACTTATCTTACCCACATCTTCTCTTTCATAAAGACACATAATCAGTAGCAGGAGTTCTGCAAGATACCAAGAGAAAAATATGGAGCCTGAAGCAGTTTCTTTTACATGTACTGGGTATGGCTGAGGATCTTAAGTTTAAAATTTGAAATTTCTCGTCCACATAAGCCCATTAATATCTTGTATTTATGACTTTTTTTTTCTGTGAAATAAGTACCGTGAATGTTAAGGTTCCCCGGAAGCATTACAATTGAATTCTTTAAGTGGTTAAAAACTGTAGAACTTTTATGGATTCTGCAGAACTTTTATGGACTCTGCAGATCCTGATAACAACTTGAAATTCTGTGCTTCAGTTTTGAAAATTAAAAACATGATGTTATTAAAGGTCACAAAAAGGCGTTTCGTAACCATGCTTCCAGTATATTTTTACTTAGACACTAGTAATATAAAAGCTTACTGGATAACAGTTTAAACTGAGTAATATTTTATCATAGGAATCACAAAATTATTAGGGTTGGAAGGGACCTCTGGAGATCTAATCTAAGGCACTATCAACTAGAGCAGGAACTTATCTAGGTGGGCTTTGAATGTCTGCAGAGGAGACTCCACAGCCTCCTGGGCAGCCTGTTCCAGTGCTCTGCCACCCTCAATGGAAGGAAGTTTTTCCCTGTCTTGAGGTGGAACTTCTTGTGTTTTAGTTTATGGTTTGTCCTGTCACTGGGCACCACTGAAGAGAGTCTGGCACCATCCTCTTGACACCCATGTTTGAGATATTTACATGCATTAATGAGATTCCCTCCCAGTCTTCTCTTCTCCAGACTAAACCGGCCCAGCTCCTGCAGTCTCTCCTCACAGGAGAGATGCTCCAGACCCCTCATCATCTTTGTGGCCCCTGCTGGACCCTCTCCAGTAGCTCCTTGTCTTTCTTGTGCTGAGGAGCCCAGAACTGGACATGACACTCTGGATGTGGTCTCACTAGGGCTGACTAGAGGGGAGGATCCCCTCCCTTCACCTGCTGGCCACACTCTTCCCAATGCACCCCAGGATATCACTGGCCCTCCTGGCTACACGGGTGTGGGTGCTAAAAAGCTAGAAGCAGAGAAATTCTTCAGCCTTTTCTCAATATTCTGTGAGAACACTGCTTTCACACACAGACTAGATGAAAGCAGCGAGGACGGATTTGTAAACTATCTTTATCTGTGCACCTGGGTTCTGTTTTGCAGAGTTGTTATGGAACACCTTGGGAAAAATATTTTCCAGTGGGTGTTGTGGGTTCTAGCCAACCACTACGGGAGGCGGATGATCAATGACCAATGATTTTATGTCATGCTAGTGAACTGGGGTATAAAAATGGGTCTGTAGAGGAATAAAGGGCTCTGGCCATTCTTTCCCTGGACTTGGACTGTGTTGTTTCTCGCCGCTCTCAGTACAACAGCGACACACGGGCACTTCTGGCCCATGGTCAACTTGTGTTATACAAATCAAGGAAAAATAATTCACAGATCTTCTTTCTTTGTAATCAAATCAAATATTCAAAACTAATTCCATAATCTCAAATTATCCAAACCAGAGCATTTCTGTCTCTTAGATATTCAAGATTTTGCATGAGCATACAGAGATACCATACATATATGGCCATACAGAGAGATCATACCTAAAATTAAATGAAATCATGTTTCATTTAACTGAATTATTTATTATAGGTATAGTTCCACTGTGTTCTGTTTTACACTGCCCATTTCTTCTGCTTCAAGCCTAGGCTGGAGGAGCCCATTGCAACAGTAAGAAAATAATTCCATTTTGTGCAGATTTTATCACTTGATTCCTGTGTTTTCTTAGCTTTTAACCACTAGTTTCTTTGCTGAGACTGCTCATGGAGCTGTTGTAGGTGGTAGGTTTTTGGCAGACGCATTAACCTGTAAGAAACTATATTCACACTGTAACTGGGTAATAATTGGTTTAATGGTTTTAAGAACTTTAAAGATCATAGATGAGATCTTGTAAATTGAAGGTGGAGTCCTCTGTCCAATTATAAATCTCTTTGAACAGAGCCCAGTTCCGCCAAATATACAGTTGTTCAAAGCACTTACTAGTATGAAGAGTAGGGAAAAAAGGCAGAAATTCCATACTTTGTTGCATTTTTAAAGTTTCTTTGATCAAAATTGTGTTATTATACACAGCAATTCCAGAATTTTTTGCTTTTGGAACAGATTCTATTTTAATATGAACACATAAAAGTTGTTACATGTGAAGAAATGTGCATGGCTGATTCCATCACAGTTATTAATTCCTGTTTTATTTGTGGGACAGGATTTCATCCAAAGACAAGG
Organism: Monarcha castaneiventris obscurior; assembly: GCA_026261815.1. Classification (NCBI taxonomy): domain Eukaryota; kingdom Metazoa; phylum Chordata; class Aves; order Passeriformes; family Monarchidae; genus Monarcha; species Monarcha castaneiventris. Next base: position 17,194,157 of record JAMPIT010000894.1, read on the forward strand.
AATTTGATCACTTGTGTTCTCAGCAATATCTCTTTAGATAAACTTGGGAAGATCTTTCCAATTTATTTTTATTTCTATGACAGTTTCTAGTGCTTTTAAGGTCAGCTGACATGAGGGCGTTTCATGCTGGAAGTCGTGATTAGTGGAGGCAAAATGAGCATGTTCTCAACAGAATCTCTTAGGTTCTCACGTGGTTTTTTGGACTTCCTTTTGAACTTCCTTTTAGCAGAAATGAAGTTCCATAAGGTACTTCCTTTTGGTGCAAGTTCCATTTAGATATTTCATTATGTAAGTCTAGATTCATAAAAGAATACTACATATTTCTACTATGTAGTTGCAATTATTTGGTCTAGTTTATGCAACCTGTCACTCTCTTCCTGTTCTTCTATTAATTTTATTTACTTACTCCTGTAGATCTTGAGATTTAACAGGTTTTTTTCCTTAAAAATTAATCCCAACTGTTCTTGTATCTTCTTAGTGAGTGGTCTGTCGGAAGCTCCGAACAGCTAAGAATATATCCTTACAAAAGCAGATTTGCCTGTCCTCCTGTTCAAAGGCAACACACTCCTCACTGCACTCACCATACCACATTTATAAAAATATATCCACAAAACAGGCCCATTCAGCTATTGCTGAATTTTGTTTCTTTCTCGATAGGACATTTCTCTAAGCACCTGAATTTGTAAAAGACAAGCAATGGATGTATATACTGTAATGCCTAGAATAGTCTGTTTAAATGCTTTTTCCTAAAAACCTGTCTCATGAGTGGTTAAAAAGAGGAAGTGTGCAGTTCCCCAGTATTCCTAAAGTCCTTATTGAAAGCACTGCTTTGCTAAAATTGTTGTTTACTGTAAAATCAGTGAACTCATGTTTCTGGTGAAGCACAGCTATTTAAATATAGAAAGACATGATTCATATAGATACACTGCACTTCTATTCCCTTCCTGAAGAAGCTGTCAATATTAATATCCTCGGAATTTACATAAACAGATACAGGAGTTCTGACTCTTATCTCTTGCATGTGTAATCTTGATTATATTTTCTTTTATTTCAAATATGTTTGAGAAAGTAATGTTGAAGGTTCATTTTATTTGTCCAGGTGTAGCTCTGGATGGAATTGTTGGTATTCCAAATAAGTTGGAATTCAGTTTTTGTTACATTAGTAGCTTGAAATTATGTATGTTAACAAATGTTATGAAAATTAGAACATGTATTTATTTATAATTTATTGCCAGTAGCTCACTGCTTTTCTTCTTCTTGAAACTGTTTTTTTTACCTATGCTGTTATACACATGAAATATATTTTTCAGAGTGTGTGATTCTTGCAGCATGCTGCTTTCCATGCCTTCCTCATATTTACATCAAAAGTTTTCCTTAACTTGGGCGTATCAGCCATTTATGACTAGGTTGGGGTTTTTTTTTTTACTTAGTTGAAAACCCAAGCAACCTGTTTCCCCTGGAAAACATATTTAGTGAAATTACAGTCTTGTTTGCCATATGGTGCATCATACAGATGGATGATTATTATGCAAATCTTTTGATCAGTGAGTTTCTGCCATTCTAGGAATCATTTGCTTTATGTGTGTTGGCTTTGTACACAATTAGTTCCATTCTTAGGATGATCTGGGACTGTGCCAAATCTTTGATACTGTTTTTTATAACTTCATACTTTTTTCTTGTATTTATGGTTTGTTCTGTTTTCTTTGTTCATCAGGCAAAAGAAGTAACTTTTACTTCAATTTGCCACATGAGAGATATAATGCAAGCAGCATCATGCCATGCTGAATGAAATCAGTAGCAAAATTTGCATCTTTCCATCATAGATTCTGCCTCCATGGTTATAGGCATGTAAGACTGATGAGGGGAGCATTCAGATAAAGTATTTCATTTCATATTCAACCAGAATGTAATCTGATGATTTCTACTAGCTTTTCTACAATAAGCAAATTTTGTAGTTGAGGTCTGGACAGTTTGATATATAGTGCTAAGAGTCTGGGTTTTTTAAATTTCTACATGGTTCATAAAGATTCTGGATAGGAACTGTATCTTCAGTTCTTCATCTGTGAACATGGAATTGTATGTGAAAAGAAAATGTTACTTTTTGTAGCTAGGCCTGCGGCTAACCCCTCTGTTAAATTTAGATTCCTTAGTTACAAGGGGATAAGGTCTCTGAGGGATGGAATGCATTCAGTATATGTTTAAGTCCCTCACTAACTTAATATACTCTATACTGTAATTTGTTATAGCTCATGGAAAAAAAATCAGAGTTTTTCCCACTGTCTCAAGCAAGTGTAATATTAATACAAATTAAAAAGCATTCCTAAATGACATAGTTGATGTGCATGGACAGGAGCAGCCGATTTCTTATTTCTTGGGAGAGGTAAAAAGTAGCCCTTAGTACAGCTGAGACCCAAGGAGGTGTGAGTGATGTCATTTGGGCTGTGCCACAGGGTGGTAAACTGCACATCACACGATGTTCTTGGAAAGTGAGCTAATCCTTTATCTTTGTCACAAAACCTTCTAATGAGCGAGTCTCCTAAACTGAAATTTAGGTTTTTAAATGTTTCATTACTTGCAATATATTGATGTTGTGGAAATATCTCAGACATAAACAGTATAAAAGGATACTGCTGTAACTTAACAGTATAAAATGTAAAGTGATACTCCTTAACTATATAATTCAAGGTTATAGTGAAGGAGATGGTTTCCAAGAGTAAAACAGTATTTTATGGTCAAAGCCATTGCCTTTCATCCATTTATCTAAATCAGCTCATTAAAACATTTAATGAATATATAGATACCTATCCCATGGAAAGCAGCTCTTATTTCTTCAAAGCTTGCTGAAAATAAAGCAGTTTTATCTAAGGTAAAAGCCAAAATTGACTAGCTGTAAAGCCAAACTGCATAATTTACTTCATCAGAAGCATTACTGGTTGGAAATTTTGGGGCCTAGATGGTTATAGCAAGCCATTTTAGTTTTAATCTCATTATTCTATTAATCACCTGTCTTTAGACAGTTGAATTTTAGATTCTTTAAGCCACTGTAAGGTAAAAGAATAATTGCACTGTTGTCAGACAGGGAATAATTTGAAACACTGTTTCTGCATTTTGAAAAAATGCATGTAGGCCATTATACCTATGTGAAATAATGCTCTTAATTCGGTTCTGAAAATGTGTTTAAAAACCTGGTATTCTAAATAATGGAAGTGTTCCAGAAGTGGGTCCTATTTTGAAAGACAATTAAACCATTTTTGGACCTTCTATTTCAGTCTGGTTTTGTGTGTCAAGAATTTTTACCACTTAAGGCTAAGTATTTATCACTTTTCTTTCTCTCTTGAATTTTTCACTGTCTCAAATTGAGGTATTTGTTTTAATAAGGAAACAGGAAGCAACAGGAAACAGGAAGCATATAGGGCAACAATGGATAAATAAATAAACCAAATCTCTTTCTAAAACGTTCAACATCAAATCACTTAGAATTCAGAGAATTTCTTCAGTAGGGAAGTATACAGGCTGCATGACTTTCTCATCTGATGAGTGTTTCGGTTTCTTCTCTGAAATTTTTAGGTCGTGATTCCTTCTCCCTCCTGGTTGCAAATCTCAGTTTTGCTGTCAGTTTCTCTTGAATCCTCTTGACAGTTCTATCAGTGAGTGTTGGGACCCTCAGTTGCGGCGCAATGTGTCCTACGCTCACAGATTATAGCACCACTCTGTAGTTCCTGACAAGACTTGACTATAACTCTGTGTAGTGACTGTTCAGTGTGTAGTCATGATTGCAAGGAATGCCATTAGTAACTGAGAACTGTCCCAGCATTAAGATCCTCATAATAATAATCCTTCATCAGAATCTTCTGATATGGAAAGAAAGAAAGAAAAAGGAAGGAAGGAAGGAAGGAAGGAAGGAAGGAAGGAAGGAAGGAAGGAAGGAAGGAAGGAAGGAAGGAAGGAAGGAAGGAAGGAAGGAAGGAAGGAAGGAAGGAAGGAAGGAAGGAAGGAAGGAAGGAAGGAAGGAAGGAAGGAAGGAAGGAAGGAAGGAAGGAAGGAAGGAAGGAAGGAAGGAAGGAAGGAAGGAAGGAGAAAAGTACATTTTCTTTAACAGCATTGAAGATTTAAGCAATAGTCTGGAAAGATGAATACTAATTTAGAGAAAGGAAAAAATTCAAGAATGATAATGGGGATTGGTCTGCAAATGCCACTTTGGGAACAGAAGAGAACCAGGTAGCATATTTCTTCTAACTGTGATGAAATTTTAAATGGACTTATTTTTTATTAGCTTGCATGTTTGCTTTCTGGCCCATTCATACACGAGAAAGATTATTTTTCTTTCTCCAAAATAATCCATACAAAAAATATTACTTAAACAATGTTGTCTGCACAGAAGTACTTAATAAGTATTAGAAGTATTGGAAAATATGGTGAATTTAGGACTTGTGAACAATCTATGAATCAGTAACGTGACAGTAAAGGACTAACAGTATTTTTCTTTATGTCTTAGTGGGTATATGAATTTAGTTTCATTGTTCTGTTTCATAGTTGTCAGGTTAAATATGTATTGTCATGCCACTATCACTAAAGTTTCAATGGGCAGAACTTTCCCTTCAATGCAAACAAATTTACTGCTTCATTGGTTTGCATAATAAAAATGTGAGGATCTGCAAATTAAAAGCATGACCCGCCTCTATAACAAAAGTGGTTGGATGGAATGAAGTTAAATACCATTTACTACAAATGTATAATGTTTGTCTTGCATAATTACCCACCTGAACTCACAGACAGCTATACCCTTTTCAGCACTTCAGTATTTTGTTCTATTGGACTGATCATCTTTGAAAGTGTAATTTCTAAAACACTAAATGCACTGTACTGTGCACAAATGGATAAAACTGGTCAGATGCAATGAACAAAATTGCTTTTGTAGAATGAAGGTAAGCAAACATTTTTTCTTCAAACATCTCACCACTATTGTCACATATTTACAAAATAAAAATTCAAATGTAATTTCTTCATAGAAATTGAAAATTAGTAAGCTCTTGTAAGAATTGAGTAAGTCAGATATAGTTGATATTTTAACATTTAGACGATTATTTCTCATTGTTTTTCACTATAGCTAAGCATTTTATGTACCACAGCTGTTTAGAAGTGGCACTTAAAATAAGTTTCAATGGTGGACTCCAAATGTGCTAAAAACTAGCATATACTACTTTCTTTTTAAAATGTTGTTTATTTTTTTAAAACTCCCTTTATCTTACTTCTATTTAAATTATGATATTGAATATTATATTTTATTTATGTATATAAATATGTGTGTGTGTGTGTGTGTGTGTGTGTGTGTGTGTGTGTGTGTGTGTGTTTGTGTATAAAACTGAATGCCTGAATTCTGGTCTGATTTATCCAGCTGTCTGATGAAAGATATTACCTTTTCCCATAAAGTTTTCAGGCTTTGGACTATCTCAGTTGAGACAATATTACACTGATTTTATCCAAACTGATATCCTGAAACTAAGAAGTTCTTTGTCTTACAGCAACTGGATGTTGGATTTCCAAATTAAGAAACTGTCTACTCATTTGGAAATGCATGGGAAGCTATTTTTCTACAAACATGAAATTCCCTTCATAATGTGTCTAACTTTCCAGGGAGAATTAAGCAGCCTAGCCATTCTATATTTACATATACTGCCTTTCAAGCAGCCGATCAACAATGAAGAAAACAATCAGAGTGCACAAAAGCTGCATTAATTTTCTATAAATATCTTCCCATTTGTCATTAAAAACAATAATGAGCAGTTTCTTCTGTGATCACAAGAAACTTGCCTATGGAATTCAGAAACTTAGTTTTCTTGCATTTTTAATGCTAAGATTAGGCTAATTCAGGCTATTGAGTTATGAATTACCTTAGTGTTGAGTGTCATAAATTTCTTAGGAACTTTAATGTCCTCAGGCTATGATCTGGGTACCTTACAGCCACTCCTAATGTGTATAATGAGAGGGGCTTGGGGAGTGAAGGGTTGCATTCTCTCTGTGTTGTAAACAAGAAGGTTGAAACAGAAAATAGATGAAATGGCTTGGCCGGTCACACATGGAACAAATAGAAGCACCAGTAACTGAACACAGACCTCCAGTTCTAGACTAGGCCATCTGTTTGCCAGCCATGTTTCTTCTTCATGATTCTATGATTGGTTATTAAATTAATATATCAGTTTTTTAAGTGGAATGACACATTCCACTGTTTATGTAGTGCCTTTCTAATTCTATTTCCTTTGAGAAACAGAAATTTAACTTATTTACAGAGCACCTGCAAGCCTTCACAAGACTATAGTATTTATATCTAAATAGTAAAATAGACATTAGTTACTACTCTGCTTTCATTTGATTTTCTCATTTGCTTATAGAGCTCTTGACAATTTTTGCAGTATTTCAGCATAAAATAAATAGTTGAGTCTGATCAAAGAGACTTTTTGTCATTGAGAAAAGCAAATTCTAATAAAGAAATATAATTATAAATAAATTTACATATAAACTACTGATGCAACATAATAGAAGATTTACTAAATTTTCTAAAACATAGATCTTTTGTGATGTCCCACCCTTAAGGGGTGGGAGCAGCTAAGATTCATAGATGCTTATGGTTGAAAGAAATGACAAAAGTCAGAGGGTCCACAAAACCACAAAGTTTTATTGGTAAATTACACACTCAGCATAGAATTTTAGTCCCTGACCTCATGTATTAGCACATGGCAGTGGGTTTTGGATGAAGGGGTAAGGGAAAAGAGACAGAGTCTGAGAGGGAGAGAGGAATAAAAGAGGAGGAGAGAGAAAGGGGGAAAGAAAGAAAGAAAGAGGGGAGGGAGGGAAAGAGGGAGAGAGGAAGGAAGGAAGGAAGGAAGGAAGGAAGGAAGGAAGGAAGGAAGGAAGGAAGGAAGGAAGGAAGGAAGGAAGGACGGAAGGAAGGAAGGAAGGACGGAAGGAAGGAAGGAAGGAAGGAAGGAAGGAAGGAAGGAAGGAAGGAAGGAAGGAAGGAAGGAAGGAAGGAAGGAAGGAAGGAAGGAAGGAAATAAATCACCAGTCCTGGCTTCAGTGTTAATCCAGCTGATGGGATGTCCAGGGTCCTGGGGGTACCACCCAGGTTTTGTGGGAGTGCCTTTTTAGAGATAAGTTTTCCCTGCCCTGGAGAGAGGTTTCTTGTTTTCTATGTAAATTAGTTATCATGTGCAATCTGTTCTTTCAGACCTGTCTGGAAATGCTTCAGGGCTGTTATGTGGTCTTGATCCACCCCCCAATCCATGCCCACTTCTCAGTCTCATTCCTGTGCTTGCACTGGACTGTGTTGTGCTTATCTCCAGGAACAAGAACAAGGACGTTTGCCCCGAAGAAGTGCTGCCCTACCTCTGCATGGCCCCTTCTCCAGCCACATCTTGTACTTTCCCAGAACAATCCTTGGCTATTATCAACAATCCTTGGTTGTTATTACCAACAGTCCATGGTTTGCTTCACAGGCAAACAGCTATCGGCATTTGGAACATACACATCAGCCTCTTATCTTCCGGGCTTCTATGCCATTGCAGATTGTCTGTCTCCTTTTTCACATGATCTTTTTACATCCACACTGCTAAATAATGGGCTCTCGTTACTTTCCTTGGGACTTTTGGGTATGGGGAGGCCAATCTACCTAACTGCTTTATGTATTTAATTTAAATTAGTTTTTACCTGACCTTGGCAGATGTAGAAGGAGAAAAAGCACACTGACATTCAGAAAGGGACTTCAGGGTAGAAAATATATGTTTCTTTCCACAAAGATACTGGAGATCTTCTGTGGACATTTTACTATTTGTTTCCGTGTTGATCAGAGCTTTGGTCACTCTCAGGGTTAGGACTATGTCTATGTCTGGGAAACCGTAGAGTACACACATGAGACTTGAATAGTAGGATGGCATCTTATTAAATCCTGCATTTTAATATAAATTCATTAACTAAAAAGGGGAGAAGAACAAAGTTACTGCTTAATAAAGAATGTCAGATAATATATGCTGGTTGAGACTGTGAGTCTATCAAGATATCTGATGGAAACTTTAGTTCAAAGGGGAAATTGTTAGCCCAATGAGAGACGAACACCGTTACCTACAGAATGAAGGCTTATTTGTAGCCAAGGAAATTGTTTACAATAGTCATGTGCATTCTCAATTCTAAATTAATTCAGCAGCTCTCAAGGAAATTATCTCCATGCTGTCATAGATGTGTCATTTAATATTTCTGTTTGTATTCAGCAATATCAGAAACATACGGAGATGTTGGGAAGTAAAATGAGCAAGAAAAGAAACTATTGGAATATTTGTAGTATAGTGTTGTAAATCGTTGTTACTCCTTTCCTTTGGTTGCTCCATGTGATTCAATGGAAACTGATGGTCTCACCTCTCATCTTCCTTAAGAATTATTTACAGGGAATGATTCATCCCACCTATTGTAGGTGTCTATGGCAGAATGGGATTACTCCCTCTCAGAAAGTTCCTCTCCCTCACTTCAGTGGCTAGATAAAACCAAGATAACTGATTTCAGCTAGGCAGAGCTTTTTGAGGACAAATTAAACCACATAAATTCTACCTCCTGACTTGGAAGGGCTTTGTTTTTAATGGAAAAATTACAGAAATGGGCAAAAACTATTACAGATAAGGGCAAACTTGCACGTGAGAAGAAATTGGAAAGATTGGGATCAGTTATCTTAAATAAGAGATGAATAAGAACAGGCATGATTAAAAGAAAGAGAGGATGCTAAAAAAGTCAAGGAACTCCAAAGTAGCACTTACCTTCTATTGTAATAAAACGACAAACACCTTGTGAAAAAAATGCAAATGAGGCTTGCGCGAACACAGAACATGTTATATAAATTCTAAATTCAACAGTAGTCAGAAAAGGCTCAGGTCTTTTACTCCTATGAGTACAGGAAGTTATATTAAGTAGATTTTTACTTATGTGAGAAAATAGGAACACTTAGAGTATAAGGGAGCCACATACCAATGAGCACTGGGAGGAACAGTCCTGTTCTTCCCTAAATGCCTGTTTCAGTTTTTAGAACTATTGACATGTACTAGTGTATTTTCTTGAAGTATCTCTATTGATAACTGTCAAAGACTGGGTACAAGCTAAAACAGTGATTTGATCTAGTGTGGCAATTTTTATATGTATGTTCTTCATTTCTAATGTGAAAACATAAGGTTAAAGTGAAAGCGAGTTCATTTCAGATGCTATGCAAATGGGATTTAGGTCTTGCATTAAATCCTCTTACAGTGTTAGAGGGTGCAGTTGTACCAGAACATCTATCCATAAAATGTGAACTAGCTTTCTCTAGATTGCTGTAAGAATGCATGAATTTTGCGAAACTCTGAAGTGCCAGTGAAAACTTATACTGAGTCTAATCAGATTCTGATTTTGAAAACATCATCCTGTTATTTTTACTCTTTCCCACTACCTTTCTTATCTATTACAGTCATAGTTATTAAAAGCCAAATACATAACAAATTACAAAATCTCATATGAATGCCAATATTTTAAAAGGAGGTCTTGTTGACATTTTACTTTTTCTAGTAGAGCATGCAAGAAAACAGCCACATTCTTCCTTTTTGTATAAAACAAAAGTTCTGTGTCTGGAAGTCAGAACCGGATCTTTAAAATAGTATTACAGTTCATGCACAGTTTAAGAAATTGGTCATGTAAATCTGAAGGTGGAAGATGCAGTGTGATGGGTCTACCAAGTGAAGTATTAATACAAATCTGTTATAGCTGTGTCTCTGTGCTTCAGTCAAGAGGCGTGTACTAATTCCAGTTGCTGTTAACACATGGCAGTATTAAGAACCTGAGCTCTATGATGTATAATGTTTCCTTAATGTAGCACAGTAACTGATATTAGTTCCTATTTTTTCCATTGGTTTTATTTTGTTCTTTAAGGAAATTGTGTTATGGTTTGACAAGGATACCATTTATTGAATGTTGTCCTCCCTAGACCACATACAATATTACAAAAAGAAATTGTATTAGTTATAAATCTTTGTTAACCTGTATACAAAGCAGATTTTACAAGGCAAGCTTAAGGAAATATTGCTGTGCTAGTTGCTTTAGTGGCATTTTTACTAGTTTTCTTCTTCAAACTAGTCTTTTAGACTGCAGGCAAATCTGACTAAATTACAATGTTCGTTCTGTGTTTATTCAACCACTAAGGAGCATTTGGTTAAAACATTTTATAACATTTCACGTAGTAGGCAAGTTTCTCCAAAGTATTTCAAAATTGAAATTGAAAATGTGAAAGCAGTCTCAGCAAAAATTACTTGATAGGAAGGTTATACATTCATTTTCATGGTCTTTTAAATTGTAGAAAAGGGAATTCCCTGTAGTGAGTTATTTCTGAAGTGTGTTCTGCTGCTCGCCATGGAGGAAGTGGTGTTAATGTTCCATGGGAACAACACTTACCGTTCCTAGAGACCTCAAGACGTGCCAGACCTGCCTTTTCTCTTGGGCTCCATCACTGTCTGTGAGCAGCAAGGAACTCCAGCAAGATGACAAGAAAGTTGTGCTAAGCCCAGCATCCTCAGTGGGTCCTTGAAACTCTCTCTTGAGCAACTGAACTGCCTTTTCCTGCAGTCCATGTCAGAGCTGCTTGGGTATTCATGTGTCACCTGCTGCACCTTCAGTGTGGGAATCACAGCTAGGATTTCACTTGAACGTACCAGTGAATGTGCAGTCAGTACCAGTGCCGTGTGCATATATCCTCAGCATCCAGGATTGGCAAATAGGTATTAATCTCTGCAACATGAGATCAGAAGCTACAAGTCCTTGCCACATCTGGTAGTGTGAACTCATCACTGCCAAGGACTGCATCAATACACTCATCTAAGACTCTACGATTCATCTAAGACTTTATGATCTGTTAAAGTGGTCCGTTTTCCTGTGTTGCTTCTTTTGTAGGGCTTCATGTTACTGGGAAAGTTCTGTTGCTGGAAACATGATTTTCCTCATCATTATACTTCTTTTCTAGCTGGATCATAACATACTGGAATACTGTTGTGGACAAAGTGAAAAGCTGTTCAGAATAGCTGTTCTTAAGGGATTAAATGGTTATCATCTCTGTCCCGTTTCTTTCATCTTACAATCAACTTCAAGATGGTACTGGATAACTCAGTTTGAAGTGATTATGTATTTGAAATAGAAAGTATTTGATCTGCTTTTTGGCATCACCGTGTTTAAACAGGTGGATTTCATTCCATTAATGTTAATATACTTATGGTTCCTTGTAACTGTTCCCTTACTTGAATATTCAAGTGACATTTGGAATATAAATCTGTCTAACAGGAACTGATATGCTACGGTTAAAATATCAAACTCTTTTATTTACATTGATACTAAAAAATACAATTAAGAAATTACAAAAGGTTTCTGTACCTGAATAATGTATAGAGAATGGGAGCTCAATGCTTCAGAGAAGGCTTAATGGAAGACAGGACCTTTCACTTGAATAATCACTAGTTTTCAAAAGCTTTTATTACATTGTGATTGTATAATTGTTAGTATTCCTAACCTGAATTGATTACAGAACAGTTTTTATTGATAAAATCAGTATTTTAGTTAATATTATATGGCTTCCATTTTGGTAGTTTGTACAGAGTTGCTAAGATCCATATGCCCCTGAAGAAATTTTCATTTATATTCCTTCTTTGCTGAATACAGTGTTTCTGGATTTTCAGTCCTTTTTAAAATTTAATCTTTGCACATGAGATGTGGCATAAGAAATTCAGTTTTTTATATAATCTTAAATATATTACTGTCTAATAAAAATTAAATTGTATTATTAAAAATGCCTAACACATGCATTACTCTCTTGGTCTCTTAGACATTTACAATTCTGTCTCACTGAAAATAAATTACACTTTGGTCCTCTCGCTTTTTAAGTGTTTTGGAAATTTTTACATCACTTCTTAATATTTTGGTTTTTTTCCTGAGGGTTTCTAAAATATGTTGCTCTCATTTGTAGCATTTTTTTTTACAATTAGATTAACCATCGCTGGCCTGGAATATCCAGATTCATGTAAGACAGGCAGTGCCACTACATTTGGAAGAAACAGTGAATTCTCTTATACTCAGATATTTTTATATACTTTATTATTTTTGTCGCTAAGTAATTTTCAGAACAAATAGGGATAACACTTAAGTGTGATTCTATTGTTCTTCATTGGCTCCTATTACAGCAAGCAAAACCTTGCTATATTTTTGTGAATTTGTTTCAAACTGCTGTGTTATTATTACTACAAAAGAACTAGTTACTAAGATTAAGAGCCAAAAAAGTACTTCTACTCAGTAGCAACAGGTGATGCTTTGGATTTTAGGCACATTTTCAGCATTCAGCTGCTTTAACTATTCTCCCTCAAATCTCTATTGACAGCACAAAATAAGTTTTGTCCTTAATGGGACAGAGCTGCAGGTTCTTAGTTGATCCTTTAGGTATTCTGCTCCTGGATTATTGGACGCCTTAAAGATAATGACAAAGACATAAAATTCGGCTCAGTATTTCATAGGAGCCAGTGCAGAAGATAAAAGCAGATTTGATGTTCTTATAGTTGCAGAGGAAATGTGCTGCTGTGTTCTGTACTATTTTGAGTTTCCCAAGGGCTAATGGCTTCATGCCCATGATATTGCATTGCTGTAGTCCAGCTGAAAGGTGACAAAAGCATGTTCTACAGAGGCCAAATCACCAACAATAAAGATGGGATGAATTCTTGTACCTGTTCAATTGTCAGAAAGAGATGTCCAGGATCAGTTCTAAATTACAGACTGCCTTTTTTTAAGTGGGGTTGAGTAATATCAGCCAGTAGGTACTGTGCCAAAAGCTCCTTAAAGTATTTCTTCAGCTACCAGGTGTGGCTTACCTTTTCCTCAGTTTCTGCTTCCACTTTCTGCTTTTCATCCATGAGCTCAAGTTCTGAGGCAGTCAACATAGTGTTTTCAGTGGAGTTCATGACATCCTTCTAGTTCTTTCAGTCTTTGTGTCTGTATTTTAAATAAGTTTGAAGAAAAAGGGAACCATGAGGAACATTTTTCTACTGCTCCTCTCTGGTTAGGACTCTCTTGAAATAAACTGTTTCAAAACAGTCAGCCTCTTTTACATGCCATTCATAGTTCATTGGCTATGTCAAATGCTGTAGAGAGGCTGGAAAAAAAGGAGCAGGGAAGACTCCAGTGCCCATAATGTGGATTGTCTAACAGTGACAGTAATGCCCTTTCTATACCATGTCCTGAAATAAGTTCAGGTCGTGACAGGTGGTCAGTAGTACCCAGCTGAAAGTGTAAGCAACAAGAATGTAATAATCGAGATCTAGCAAGAATATATTTTGGATGTGATGTTGGGTTCAGATGTGTACTTACAGTGCTGTCTTAACTTGTGAAGCTCAAAGTATAAACTCTGCTGCAACATGGCAGCTGCACAGCAATGAGCAGATGTGCATTTGAAAGCATGAGAACCAAGCAGGCTGTTCACAAAAGATAAATATTTAAGACAGGGAGAAAATTGCATCGTTCATCAAAGAGGACATTTGCTGCTTCTTTCCAAGTTTGCACTATGGGTTTGCAGTCTTGAACAAATAGGAGAGCTCAACTCACCACCTCTTAGCCTATTCATGTGCCCATGACCTTCAATAATCAACTTTTAATCTTTTTATAAAAACAGAATCCTGTGTCACACAGTATCTACTTTGTCCCTTCTAGAGCATTGTCTCAAGAATGACTTAAAGGAATGAGTATTGGAACACTAGCAGGCCTCTGTTCTTTTCCAGAGTACGCATTTTATTTGAATCTTTTCAGATCTGATTCTACCTAGCTTACAAGATCTGAGAGTGCAGCTTTAAATAGTAAGAAAAAACATTAAATATATATATGTGTGTGTTTTTTTTCCTCCAGTCTAGAAGATAGCTAGAGAATAGTATTCTTTTTAAGTACTGTAATAAAAAAATATTAAGATATGAAGGAGGCAAAAATTATACACTGAATTTAGTTGCTTGATGATGTTTAACTATTTGCACTTCTCTAAGGAACGTGGGGAGATGGCAGGTGATCATCCACTTAAACTGGAGCTTTAGGTAGGTACTAAGCATCTGCATCTACAAAGGCTGGGTGAGTGAGGTAAACAACTGTGACATGGTGGACCCTTGGCTCCAAAAAGTGATGTCTAATGAGCAGTCTGAAAGATCTGGCAACAGTGGAAAGGAGGGTGACCATGTGCCACTCGGAGATTAAGGAAGTTTTAAACTAAGTTCCAACTTAGCACTTCAAGGTACTAATCTACTCATCTATTTTTGATTAGGTTTTTTCATGTCTTTTCTTATAGGTATGAGCTCATTTCCTTCCCAGGTTTTGTCTGTTGTATTTTATGGTTCCTTGTTAAATGTGACCTCAAGCTTGACTGGCACTTTTAGGCAACAGCAGTAGATGAATACTAATGATAAAAATAGTTAAATATGAAAACCATGAAGTAAAGCATTTCATTTTTTCAAATAAATCTATTCAGAAGAGATAAAAGGATAAAAAATATTAAATACTTTATAGATATCTAAAGATTTTGTTTTTCAATTCCCTCTTTTCTTCCTCATCAGGCAAGTTAGTACCATGGAACAAATAGTCAGTCCCTGAATCAGCCTCAGGGCTTTTACTGAGTAATTAAAAGCTCTAAAGTTAGTTAGGCATCTAGTTCTCAGCAAGTATGATAATTTTAAAGCAGTTCCACTTAGTGAAATGGGAAGAGCTGAGGAATTATATGATCTTTTGACCAAAGTATAGTGACTAAGATTTTTTAAAATATATTAGCTTGAATATTTGTACGTTACAGGCTATATAGTTTAACTCATTTTTCCCCTAAACATATTTGGTTTATTCTTCATTTTATCTCTTCTTAACCTTTGTTTCTGGTTCTTGTTCAATAGCTCTTTGATATAAGTAACAACTCTATGGAGCTACACTATGGTCATGTCAGCAGGGCCTGATGGACACAAGAATTTTTATTTCCAGATGATTTTTTGGCAGGTTAGGTTTCTGCATCACCTAATATTTTAGGTACTCTTTTAAAAGAACAGATACCAGGACTGAAGGCAGTATTCCAGTGTTGGTGTTATACAGGGCATTTTGCATCTGCAGCATAAATACCACTTCTCCCTTATTTGTGTAACTAAAAATGGGTTCACTCTTTATGTTGACAGATTCTTAAAAGCTCAAGCCAGGTTGTTTTTCGAGAAAGATTCCAGAGCTCTGTATGGTCACCTTTCTATGATTAACCTCCCACTGGGGACACATTTCTTTTTCCTAGGCTTCTAGTTTTGACTCTGCAAAAAGTGTTTTGTTTGAACAGGCAAACTTAATGCACAATTCAGCCCATTGTATCCATGTACCTTGCCTTCCACGTTACGTACTATTGCATCATTCTCTGACTAATACATAAAAAAATTTTTTTTTATAATATGATGTAGCATTTTATCATTATATAGTTAGTATATGCTATATTACACATTAAATATTACCTAGTAAGAATTATAGAGTGTATTGTAGATTATGTGGCACATAAAATTATATTATTAGATATTAATATAATACATATATTATTAGTTCTACATAATTCCAAATCAGGTATTAAAATATTTATTAATTATATTGTTCCAACAATTTCTTATTAAATAAATCCACCAGAAGCACACGTTTGGTGATGGTTGCAAATGGCAGTTCTTTCTTGAGCTCTGCAAGGCATTTCTTATTTTACCTATAAAACCTGGAGATCCTTGTAGATTTCAGTAGATCCGGTCTAAGGGTCAGAAGATTAAGAACAAGTACTAAACAAGACTCAATAAGCAAGGGTCGCTTATATTCAAAGGTGAATAGTTTTTCCTAAGTGAAACAGAATGGGAAGATGTGAGAAGACAAACTGCAGTGGGCAGTTGCACAACCAGACAATTAAAGATGAGTCAGAAAACAGACACAGAGGCTCAGAGGTTCTTCTGTGGAGTTTTCCTTGTCAGTAGAAAAAGAAGGCAGAAGTGATTGAGTGGAGGGGGTCTGGGGTAGTTTGGTCACTGAGAAGCATTCACAGGCAGAAACTGAAGAGTTGCTCTACCCAAGTACCACTACTGGCACAATGGCATCAGTGATAAGGAATTCAGAAAATAGAACCAGTCAAGAAAGAAAGGACAAAATTTGGCAGGTCTGGGGTGTCCGAGACTATTTCCATTGTTCAGAGAGAAGAAATTCAGGGAAAGCACACATCAATGGATAAAGTATATTGCAGGTAGAAAATAGGGCATCAAGAAGAAAGCATATTAGAGTTTCTGAGAGCAGTAGTCAGGCAGCACACATAAAAAAAGGAGGACAGTATTTATTACAGAGAAGAAACAACTGAAGGTAGTATATATTGCTGGTAGAGTTCTCCCCTCTGTTAGTAATTCATTTGTTGCCCACATTTGAAAATTATTGGAGAAAAACTGAACAGCATTGAAGGCAAAGGGAAGTGCATTTCTATCTTAAAAGTACAATTTAAACGCTTCCTGATGCTCTCTTACCTAGCTGAAAATTCTGACTGCCATTACTTTGATAGCATGTCCTGTTTCAAGATGCAAAACCAGGGGGCTCTTCATAATTTTTCTGCGTTTGCTAAAGATCAGAATGGGTTTTTTCAGCATTCAAGTTTTTAAAGAAGTGAAATTAATATACACATTAGTAATAAAGCAGCTGTGAAGCTCTGCAGGAATCCCATCAACAAGGAAGCAAGCAGGATGAGTAGAAGAACCAGCTGGTTAATCAGAAGAGAAGGCAGCTTGTTGAAGAAGCTGTCATCCCTCAATCTTCATCATTTTGTCATCAGCAGGGACTCCTTACATTAAATGTCATTTTTGCTCTCACTGCTCAATCAGTATGACAGGTTTGGTCCTAAATGCAGTGAAAGTCTTGGCCCTAATTTAAATTATTCCCTCATAATTTATTTAGAAATATCAAATAAATGGAAAAGCAGTAAAATTCAGATGTACCAGATACAATCAATTTTTAACTCTGGATGTAAACTTTATTCTTAAACAATTGAGATTATACATGTGGTCAATTTCTGCAGTCTCTAGCAATTGTTTTCAAGTTATTTGGTGGTGGTACTTGTTTTCTGAATAGTTTTCATGTCATGAGTTTCTTAGACTAATTCAAACTAAAATACAGTATTTCAGGTCTGTGTCATCATTGTATAGTTTAATGTGTATTCAAGTGATGTTTCTGCTTACTCTCTGGAATTGCATTGCAACAATACAGAATACTTTTATGAATCTGTTTGTTTCACAGGCTGCTGCCTTGAAAGTCTGAGAAAACATTCTGATCTTTTAATTGCTGTTTCCATAAGCAGTTTGCATATGAGGTTAAAAACAACAGGGGTGTGGGGGGTGGGGGTTTCCAGTTAATATTATTTATTTTAATGAAAATCAGTAAAGCAGTAATCTCTGACTCATGGCAGGAGGACAACATGTTATTCTACAGACATTTTGGCATTGTTCAAGACACAAGGAATAAGTTAAAACAAGAACCAACAGTATGAGAGCCAACTGTCATGTATCTGTATTAGTCTGAAGCTCAGTGCATCAAGGAGAACTGGGAGAGTATTGTAGCAAGTGGCTCTATGAACAAATGAATATTGAAGAAAAGGATGTCAGTACAAGGCTTAAATAGAGTTTGCATACAGTAGACAAACGTGATTTGGAAAATTTTGTCACTGAGCCACATACAGTGGATGATAAAGTTTTAACAGAAAAGCTGGTTCCCTTGAAAATTTAATCCAAACATTCTGACTGAAGCAGAGGAAAAATAGTGTCAAAAATGTAGAGAAGCAGTAAAGGAAAATTGCTGAATCACAAGGTAAGTAGCATTTCTTCAGTACTTTAGCTTCCTTGAAAATACAAGTTAGATCAAAATTTAACATAATTTGAAATTAGTGAAAAAGGCAGTGGGATTCTTGGGTCCTTTCTCCCTGTGAAATCACCATGGGTTTTCTGAGTAGGCTGCTCCCTATGACATTCAATTCAGATTGCATTAAATTATACAATGAGAAAAGTTATTTTAATAGAAAATGGGCTTTGGTTTATCACAGGCAGATCAGAAAAGTGAAAGCGAGACATCATTATACTTGAAATTAAGCATTAAAGAACTATGACCAGAATCATACAATCACAGAATGGTTTGGGTTGAAAGGAACCTTAAAGATCATCTTGTGCTCACCCCGTGGACATGGGCAGGGACACCTTCCACTAGACCAGGTTGCTCAAGGCCCCAACCAACATGGCCTTGAATGCATCCAGAGAAGCAACATCCACAACCTCCCTTGGAAACCTGTTCCAGTGTCTCACCACCCTCGCAGTAAAGAATTTCTTCTGTATATCTAACCTAAATTTCCCCTCTTTCAGTTTGAAACCATTACTCCCTGTCCTATCACTACAGTTCCTGACACAGAGTTCTTCTCTGACTTCCCTGTGGGCCCCCTTCAGTACGGAATGTTGCTGTGAGGTCTCCACACAACCTTCTCTCCTCCAGGCTGAGCAGCCCCAACTATTCCAGCCTGTCTTCATAGGGGAGGTGCTCCAGTCCTCTTATCAGTTTCTCTGGACTTGATCCAACAATGCCACATCCTTCTTATGTGGGGGTACCACAACCAGAAACACTTGCAAAAAGGACTCCAGGCTTAAATCATCCACAGCATTTGAAATGTAGGAAATATTTAATGAGACAATAAAGGTATTGTGAGAGCAACAAGGCAGTACTGCTGAACGGCTCACAGTACTCAAAAGCAGTTTAGATACAATCTAGCATGTTAATTCAGGAAGCTGCACTCCTTAGCAGTTTCCTGAAATAATTTAAAGAAAATGCACAACTTTTCTTTACTCACAGTATACACCTAAATAATGAGATAGCAGGGAACTTGATTATTATGGATTTTGGAGAGTTATGATAGAAATATTTATGAATGCTTAATCTCATTTGCATGACTAGAATAAATAGGGAAAAAATTCTGCTATTCATGGCATGTCCTAAAACCAGGGAAATATAAGTTGCAGGGAAATCATGATTTGAAGACCCAGCCCGTGTGCCTAGCATGCTTCTATCTCTAAATCATGGGGACTAGTATATAATATTGCTGAGTCTTTTAGTGTGGAAGAAAAAATATGGACAATTAAGAAAATCACAGTAGTTCATGAACTATAGCAGAAATAATTTACTTATACATATGGTATATATCTCATTATACCTTCCTCTGCTTAAAAAAATGGTTTTTAAATAGCAGAGTTTAAAAGGCCAGGTATTATGCCTGTCAAATTCAGGTATTTGATAAATTGGACTGTGTGTAGAAGGTAGGGGCCTCTGTAACTTGTTGTTTCTCATAATATCTCAGTTAACTAGAAACCAAAAGTTTTTAGAAACAAACATATAAAATTCCTCACATTTCAAACTCTATGACTTTTAAAGAGAAATGGTAACTTTTAATGCTGTTTTACCCAAGTTTAAATGTCTAATTACTGGTTTTAAGTCATGCATTAGACAAGAATTTATTTGGAAAGTCAAGTAGCCATTTCTAGGACTTTTAAAGAAATAGTTTTCTCTTTGTTTGCTTGGGTTTTTTTGAGCAGTAACCAAAATGAACCCCTACTCATGTAGAAATGCTGGGAGAAGGAACCTGGATGTTTTCATTCTCAGTGGTATACCCATTATGTTATACGTGTCTTCCTGTATTTAATTTATGTGATATATCTGACATTTTCTCCTCATTGGTGTATTGGTTTGAAAATAAACCAGTGGGAGATCGCAAGTCAAAATTAACATTTAATAGGAAAAAAAAATTAAAAGAAAAATAAGTGAAATAATACAAGGCAAAAAAAGCACTGACAAAGTCAGATACAACCTGATACCCTGTTAGGGTGGTGGTAGCAGTCCAGATGAAGTATTTCAGTTGAAGTGGTGATCCTGTGGAAGGTCTGGTCTCCAGCTGAAGGTCCAGTGATAGCTCTTGTCCTCTGGGAACCTAGTAGACAGGGCTAACTTAGGCAGTTCCAAGGCCAGGTTATATCCAGGTGGGAATGCTTGGCTCCTCCCTCCTGGGCAGAGCATCTCCCAATAGGATGAGATAAGTCCATGAGTCATGCAGTGGTTTCTTGATGGCCCATTGTCTGTTATCAGGGGTGGGTCACAGCAGGAGATAACAGCTAATGGCCCACAGCTGCTGGTAATAGAAGACATCTATATTGTAACCTAGGACAACTGGTCTCTATGAGAACTTCTGCCTGCATAAAATAGATTAAATGAAAACTTTCTTCCCAAGGTCAGCTTCAGTTTCTTTAAAGTCAAAGTGAGGACCATCTATCTTTAGTAGTAAAATTAATGATTGCTAAGAATGTTGGCATAGTGGAGAAATGTAAGCTAATTTGAAGTCACCTTCTATCGCTGGGTGGCCTCCTGGACAAGTGTCCACTCGTGGCGGAGGCTCCAGTGACCTTCCCGCAGACAGGTGAACCAAAGGGCGTTTGGTTCCTGCCGGGAATGCCGATGGCCAGGCGGCGCTGTCTCCGGGCGCGCTGGCAGAGGCGGTGGTAGGGTCCCAGCCCCGGGAGCGAGGAAAGAAAGAGTGGACTCTCTGGGAGCAGTGTGAAGGGTTTATTCTTCAAGGGTAGCAGTCCGGGAGAGCCCAGAGCGGGGTTCGGCGAGCATTTTTAAGGGAGGCAAAAAGGGGAGGGGTACCTGGGAAACATCCAATAGGGAGAACAGGAGAGAAAGGAATCGGGGTACACCCGGCCAATAACAAATAAACAGGGGAGGGCAAACGGCCAACAACCAGTGACCAACCGAGTAAAACAGAACTCTCTAGAAGAAAAGGCAGAGTTTCATTCCTTGAGCCAGCCTATGGAACTGCCCTCAGACTCAGATTCGTACCACTTGACACGGAGAGTCTGATGGACAGGAGGAGGCAGGACTGGGGGTTGTTGACACACCCCCACATCCTTCTTACTTGTAAATATCTGGTGTATGGCCATGGCATCAGAGATCTGAGCACAGTTTAATTTATCCTGGCTCTTATTTGGCTTTAGAGACTTGTCCTACTGAGCAAACCTGTTGAAAAGCAACTCAATGGCAGTCTCTGCTGACACTGCAGAGCATTCACTACTCTTCTTTTTAAGTAATATAAAAGATTGCTTAATTCTCTGATTACCATTTACTACAGATACTGAATTATCTAGATAAATACTGGGTAGAATTGCAATCTCTACTGTATAGTTTGGCATGTTTTATACTGATATGGATTAATGAAAAAATATTATTTCTCAGATAAATACAGTATATTTCTAATGGCATGACTACTTTAAGAGATAGGGCCTATGAGAGAGTCTTTCCATACAAAAAGAAGAAATATTATGGCCAAATTCTGTATTTATCTGGAACTTCAAGATCTGACTATATCTAAATTGTTGTGGGGTTACTTGGAAAAATATGAAGTGACTGACGCATATATGCAGCTGTTTATAAAATAAAAGGCTAGGCTGTATTTGAATGTGGATTCCTTTCTAATAAGTACTTATTTCAGTGAACTAATAAACATAAAACTTCAAAAGGCAGCTTATATTAAACATCAGTCTTTTAGGTTATTCATTTACTTCATTCGGATTTATGGTTAAAATATTCCTGTCAGAAGTAAAGTGCCATTTATCTAATCCAGTTTCCTATGAAAATACACTTAGGTGATTTTGGAAGACTTCAATTACATAATTGTATAAGAGAATAATTTATATCTCACAGTCAGTAACTTGAGATGCTGATTATTACTCAATTTTCAGTGAAAGATCAGACAACCTACCCAAGGCACTACATACCTTGAAATATCTCTTATATTTTGCTAAGAGTGTCAAATGAATAGTGACCTGTGAAATAAAGATCAATATGCTGTGACATAGTATTTTCATAATCACAAGTATGAATTTATCATTTGATGCAGCTAAATTAAAGTAAATATTTAACACTCCAAGGCTATCTCCCTTTCAGATTACTTTTGGCAAGATTCCAAAAATCCATAACTTTTAAATAGATGAAGCATTTCTTCAGATTACCACAACTAAGTACTTACCAGTTTATTTGCATTTACTTACAACATGTTTTGCTAATCTCTGCTGAAAAGTTCAGAAAGTGACTCTTAATTCAGAGTCAGTTAGTGGCTTTCAGGGTGTTGAACAAACACCATGTGAAGTTGAGGGCCATTTTTCAAGAGAAGCTTCCAAACATTAAAGGTGTAATTTATGCCTGTAACTCAGATATTTTGGGTGAAATCTTTGCCTTCTGAAAATTAATGGCAAAACTCCCATTAACTTCAGTTTAGCCAGATATCAGCATTAACTTCTAAAACACTCATGAAGTGATCTTCCAGCACTAAATTCTGAGAATTCATCATAATATTAAATAACCCGAAATTTCACTACTTGGTTATTATGCAATCTCTCATGTATTTAAATCTGTAATTTTTCTTTGAGTGATCGGAATTACTTGCAAATAGCATAGATTATAACAATAATTACTGTCTGTATATTTTTTTTTTGTTAAAAAGTTGTTCAGTGGTTGATCTTTAAGATCTGGTTTATGCACTCTTTGACACACAGAGTCACTGAGAAGGGTACTTCAGCTATAAAGAGCATCAAATGACTTGCAAGTTCAAAACAAATAAGAGGTGATACTTAATCTTAGAGCAGGTGCTCAGGCCATGGGCTTCACAACAGTTCAAAAAGCTGTTAGACAAATCCATGCAATAAATATACATCATAATAACATGCAGACATACATGTGTGGTTTAGAGACTCCTGAATGTGCCAAGGGAAGGTAAGTAAAGGAATTATCACTTCCTATGTCCCTTGGTAAGTTACCTTAATAGCCCATCAACCTCTTTTTAAAAAATACTCTTATTTAAGTTCAGAGTTTTCCTAGATTTGGCTTCAATTTGTGCCTATGCGTGTGTCATTCCTTGTAAGCATAAAAAGGTATTTACTATCCAAAATACATTTCCTAGAGAGATATTAATAGTCTTGATTTGAATGGATCAGTTCTCTAATCTCTGCATTCTCTTTTTTTTTCTCCTCACTAAGTATTTTAATGTCTTTTCATAAGGTGTGCTAGGCATGTTTTTTGGAGCCTATATAGTTACTGTTATTTTTTTTTCTCAATTCTTTTAAGTTCCTCTGTATCCCTCTGGAAGTATAGGCACCAGAAAATAGACACAGTATTTCCTTCCTAATTTTCCTAACACTGTATTCTGAAATAAAATCAGTATTGCATTAGATTTAGATATTATCCTGCTTATACATTCAAGGATTGTACTCACACTCATAGGTAAAGCATCACAGTAGAAGATGATCTTCATTTGATTACTTTCTATGACTCTTCAGCCTTCTCAGTTCCCGCTTCCAGGACAGCATCTCCATCTTGTAATTATGACCTGCATTCATCCTTCACTCATGGATAAGCTTACATTTCTTTGTATTATGATACGTGGTATTTTAAAGGATCCTTTTAATCAAGAAACTGTGTGACTGGTCTATCTCCAGCTATCATGTTGTCCCTAAAGACTTGATTAAGGGTGACCACATCTCAAACTTGTCCTCACCTGAAAAGGAATAGATTGTCATCATGTTTTAGTCTTACACTAGAGCCAACAATGAGCTGAAGGAATTTAATT
Organism: Monarcha castaneiventris obscurior; assembly: GCA_026261815.1. NCBI lineage: Eukaryota > Metazoa > Chordata > Aves > Passeriformes > Monarchidae > Monarcha > Monarcha castaneiventris. The sequence goes on from JAMPIT010000894.1 coordinate 17,217,900, forward strand.
TAAACATTTCCATAATGCCAGGCTGTCATTGCATATGTTTATGGGCATGTAAGGTTCATCATTGCACTATGAGGCTTGAACATTGACTGATCGAGTCTACTTCACAAGTAATAGTTCATTGATGGTGAAATTAAGGTACAGGTTGCTTATTGCCAACAGATGAGAGGAATCTTACCAAACAATGTTAAAATTTCCAAAAAGGTGGGAAGTTGGTAGTCTGAGGGATTCTTGAAATAAATGAAGATTAAAAATATTTATTGAAAGGGAGAATAATAAAATTTTAATCTAAGTAGAACTTCTTCAAGGAAAAGGGAAGGACACAGTGCAAACTGAATTTCTGTATTTGAGGCTGTTGTAAATAGAGTATTTTCCTTAACATTTACTAGGTTTTTCTCAAGGGTATTTTTAGAATAAGAGTCAAACAGGACATCCTATCCCTTTGTGTAAGGCTTTCTTGAAAACTGAATTACCAAACAGCTTCTTCAGTATAGAATTTCTTTGAAATTTCCAGAGCATCCAAAGGATAATAGAATGTCCCTCTGCTAAAGAGCATGGACCATTTTGGAATTTTCAGTTTTGTCTATGTAGAAGTTACATCCCATTTTGCATGCTGCAAGATGGCACGAATACTACCATTGAATGCTAATTGTGATGGCAAAGTTTCCAGCACTATAATTCCAGCAATCTTTTTGTCATCTGTAATTGTTGACAGTACTAATAAATTTTGAATTAAATAATGAATAAAACCAAATTATTAATTTAATTGATTGAATTATTAATAATTAGATTATGAATAAAACTATGGTCTGGACATTGGTATAAACCAATGAAGTAATTTTCTAAATGATGAATGAATGTTGAAATCCAACAATTAATCAGTTTTTTAATTATTTAACTTTTGTTAAGTGCATTTCTAGTAAGAATGCTATGAAGAACTAAGACAAATACTTTACAGAATACCATTAATATCATTTTGTCAGCCTTATTTATCACTGCATCAAATAATTTTGCCAAGTGTATTTAATAAAACTTAGCCCTGTGTGTTAATGTCATTAATTGAATTGCTGTCTTCTACCAGCTTCTGTCTCAGAAATAAATATTGACAGCTTTCACCCTTCAGAGACCTTTTTTGACTATTGGAATATTCACTTTCGGATATAATAACATACAAATTAGCTTATTTTTCTTACAGTCACAAGGAGCAGTTCTTCTGTTAACATAATCTTTGTTTCAACATAAGCTTGCAGCATGTGGAAGGTCATGGGGCACTTGGGGAAATTTTAAATGTTAGCTTGCACTATCTTAAGGCCTAGAGATCTTGGTTTGTATGTTGTGCTATGAAACTTTGAGGATCTCTGCCACAGGTGATTGAATTTGGGGACTCAGGCATGAGCTGTAGGATCTAAATTAGTGCTAAATTTGCATAGGTCATACTGTAATTAACTTTTACCTCCTGTTGAATATCTATCATGATACTTGTTCTTTTTAAAAAACTGAGCTGCTCCTATAGATGCACTATGCGAAAAACATTTTTTACTTCATTATTTCTTTGTACAGAATTCAAGTTTTAGGACTTGAGCTCTTCAGAAACAATATTGGTGTTGGATATCTAGAGCTAAGTATAATGGCTGTTTTGCATAGTCTTTTGGGTTTTAAATACCAAGTCTCTTCCCTTACAGAGAAGTCAATCAGGATTCTGATGGCTGCATCAGCTTCAAAGAGTTTGAATCTCCGATGAAGTAGGGATGAGATGAAGTATCACCAGTGTACTTTGCCTAAGGAATATTTTCTGGTAAAAAGACAAAGTGAAAACTTCAGATCTCAAGATATTTAAAAATCAATGAAACTTCATTTGTTTCAGCCAGCATTTTAAGAACTTTGACTGTAAGTGTAGCTCTGAAGAACAGCCTTTGAAGATTTACTCTTGACAAGTTGGGTGTATTAATTTACATGTGTATATGTGTGTAGAATGCTTAAAATATTTGAAATCTCAATTGATTCATAATCACCCCACTTAGGAACTGTAACTCTGTACTTTCTCTTTTTGACTTCACAGACAAGAAAGGAGCAATTCTGATTTCCAGTTACTGTGAAATGTACTTGTTCATTTTTTCAACAGTCCTTTGTTGACAGACCAAAATATATCACACATATGGAAACATGTAGATTAAATTTATGGTAGATAATGCCTGTTGGTTTTGGGTTTTTTATCAGTAGTGTATTTGTCTTCCCTTTACTGTTTTACTTACATAGTTACATATTTACTTACTTTTTATATATTGCACAGTGTTTTTAATTTAACATTTATTAGTTAATTAGCTACATGATTTAGTTCTGAACAATTACCAAGAACTTTGTATGTAAGGAAGCAAGCATAAATACTTAGCTTTTTAAAAAAAAAATTTAATTAAGTTAAAAATAATTTTTTAAAATGTGCATCATGGACCTCAGTCTTGCAGGCTGAAAATTCTGTGTATTCAAACCTTCAGCTGACTTTTAGGGAAGAATTTGGAGCTATACATATGTATATACACTAGCAAGATCACAGAACTTCCCAATAGTTGAGGGACAGTATAAGGTAGAAGCTGTCATGGTCTACGAAGTTGTCTTACCCTCTCTCTCTCGCTCTTTTCTGTCCAGTAACTGGGAGACGTTCTTACCTGCTGTAACTTTATATACATCCATCCAAGCTGTGCTACAATGAGAGAAATATTTTTTTATTCAGTTTATTTTATCTGTGATCAATTCCTAGTGTCTTCTTGTGTTCAGGTTAATAGTAACAGAAAACAGGGATTTCATTACGGGCACTGTCTCTGATCATATGCTCTACTCCACAGCTTCATTTCTGTTTTCCTGCCAGTGGTTATGTTGCTTATAGTAGAGATTATTTTTTTTAAACTGTCCAGAAGCAATCCTCTCCTCAAGAGACCTTACAGACTGTAGCATATACTTAATACTGCTGAAAATAAATAGCAAAATAAATAATAATAATAATAATCAGTAAGAGGAAAACAGTACCAATTTTACCCTTAAGTCAAGAGTCTCCAATTTCTTTCAGATTTCAGTGAGACATTCCAGAGTACAATTTACAGGTGAAGTGTTTATAAAATTATATCTATGTTTTCTGTTCCTGTTACATGTATATTTCTCTCTAGGTACAATCAAAGTGAAATCTTTCTCTTTTTTAATTCCAAGGCAGGTAATATATAAATAATGAGAGGAAGCTGGTAACACTGAGTGTATCAGCAGATATACCTGATTCTGTATATAAGAACCAGGTATCTGCTAGATGAAATGAGCTGTAACTCAAATATCATGCTTTATTTGCTAATCATTGGGAGCAAACTGGTGTTGCCTTTGAAAGGTGATGGTAAGACATGCTAACAGATTGGAGCTTTGCCTTAGAAATGACATTTCCCAATAGATGAATGTTTTCATAAGAGAATCGTCACCATAGATGTTAATTAGCAATATCATCACATGCTCTTCTGAGATGCAGGAGACTGAATTATTATCCCACAGGGATAGCTGGTACAGGTCTGTGCACAGTCATGAGAAAATGTATGACAGTTTGCTGTGTTATTACTTAGACTGTATTTTTTTGTTCAGTAGACCTCAGTTTTCTTGGTGCCTAGACCCTGCACCCTTCCTAAACACTAAATCCATGCAGTATTATTTTATTGTGATAGATTATTTTTATCATTATTTATTATTTTACTTATTTAAAAAATAATTATTTAGTTCATAAGGAGCAGTTAAAAACACTATGGCCTCTTGTTTATATTTCTAGTATACCTATGATTTGTTGTCTAAATAGTTGACAATGTATATGCTATATTGTACAAGTATAATATTCTGTTAAATATTTTACCAAACAGAAAGATCTTTGTATGCTTTTAATAGTAAGAAATTTATATATCATCTATATATGGAAAGGAACTCTGGAGAGGAAAGTGCTCTTACCTCCTTTATTTCCATATGTTCTCAATCCTCATTTTCTCAAGGACTTAAAAAGGTGCTATGAACTTGAATTGCTGAGTCAACATAAACTCCAGGAGAGGCCAATGAAATTTTTTTACCATGTTGGAATTTTTTTAGAAAAGAGCAGATCTGTATTAAAGGTTGATAAGTACTTTCATTTCTCCTTCCTTGGGGACTGACAGAAAGAAACTGCTGATGATCACGGTGAAGTGGAACTGAGTAGGCCATGGTGACACTCTTCCTCTTGAATATTTGAATGGAAATTAATTTAGTTACTGCTTGTCTGAGTTTTGGCTAGCAAACTGCAGAAGCACTTCAGCCATGGCTAAAAACTGGTAAAATCAGGAGTGACATTTACTAGGCGGTGGCCTATTCTCACTAATGTTTTGGGAAAATAACAAAAGCAATAGCTACCCAGCTATTGGTTGAACAAGCTACATGCTCTTCAGTTTTGTTTTCTGCTGCTGGTGCTAGAGCTCCACATCAAAGGTCAGCATGGAAGGATTGGCAGAGCTAAGAGCTACAATCAACCGTAGCCTACAAGCTGCAACTCTGGCAACTCAGTTTAACTTCAGAGTGACATAAAATGAGACTATTCACTCATTATCAGGTTACATTCTTATCTGCAACATTTCCAAGAGTGTAAGGACATCAATGATAAAAGTGATATGAGCCAAGATAATAAAGTTTTTTTGTTTGATCGCTGCCATCTTCTGCCCCTAGGAGCCAGAACTGTCTGAACCTCCAGAACTGAAAAAAAATTAGTTGCAGTAGCTAAAGAGCCATTGCTCTCTAACAAATAGTTATTCATGTGCCTTATGGAACAGGGGATTTACTTACCAGAATGTTATACGATCTTGTCAAAGTTAAGGAGTACATTTGCTTTCTTACTACATAAACTTTTTCTTGTTTTCTGACACCGCATTTACTTAACAAGCAGGATTTCCTTGTTAAAAGTATCCATTAGAAAATATTTACTTTCCAAGCAAGTGATCATCTGTTTAAATTATTTTCAAATGTATCCTTTACATGCTTAGACAATTGCCACCATTTTGTAGCAAATAAATTATATAACCATAAATGCTACCAAAGTATATTTGTTTTCTTCTCCTGGGGCTTCTGTAATTCCCTATAGCTGTTGAAATCTATTATTCTGTAATTTCCTTTTAAAGAATTTGGGTGGTTTAGACTTTTTACCATGGTCTGTACAGACAGCAAAAAGGGCAACTGTTTTAAACTGAAAGAGGGTAGATTATTTTGGACAAATTGTTCAGAAAAGCTGTGAATGCTCCATCACTGGAAGTATTCAAGGTCAGTCTGGATGGGGCTTTGAATGACCTGATGTTGTGAAAGTTGTCCCTGCTCATGGCAGGGGGATGGACTAGATGACCTATAAATATCCTTCCCAACCAACCCCATTCTATGTTTCTATTACTTTATTTATAGAATGAACAATTGTAAAACTATGGTCTTTGGGCAACATGACATTCCTGATGGCCTGCCCAGTGTAGTATACTGAAATATGGGAGAGTTTTCACTGAAAAATAATTCAGACAATTAAGCCCAATATCAAGATTGGCCACATATAAATATTTTCTTTTACCATTTACTTTTTCTCCCTCTCAAGTAATATTTCATCCATTTATTAATTAATCAGAAGAATAAAAAATAAATAAATATGTGCAGTACATCATAGAATAGGCATTATTTCCCTATAAGGTTCCCAAAATAAAACTTTGTGTAAAGATAGTACATTAAGTTTGTGGCAGTGTTACTGTGTCTTCTATCTTTAATCTGCTGTGTGGGTGGTGGCTGACTAGTCAGAGTAACTAGCTGACACATGAAATGTCACAGTTCAAAGAAAAGCTTTGGCATGACTCTCATTTACTATAATATATCAGCTTTACACTTTTCTGGCAATGAAATGCCATCTTAAAATCAGGATGAATTACAACTGCATTCTGCATTTCTGCTTTGATTCCTTAACACTATTCTTTGGGAAGGCTGGCCAAATATAAAAAAAGAGTAAGGCCTGTTTGTTTAACATTCTGTGTAGAGATTCCCAGTAACAATTTGAGAAAATACATTGCACCATTGTCTAAAAGAAATAGTAATAACAACTAGGGGTTTTATTCATAGTTATTTTAGGATCCGTATTTGAGCCTCTTATTTACAAGAAGTAAAAAATTAGTGATGAATTTTAGAAGAGCCCAGAGGTTGCACATGCATTGACATTTTGTCTCAAAGCAGTGCAGTTCTGAAGTGAATCTCCTGATCTTCCCCACTTTCTGTGTATTGGCTTGGTTTTCAGAGTCATTATGGTGCGTGCAAATCAAGATTCATTCTTGAGGAGAATAAGCTAGAGGAGCATTCTGGGCTCACATGAAATGTGTGGCAATACCTAATGGAGATATGAGTCTGAACAATGACTACTTTGCACCACCATGAAGTTCTCCAAGCCTTCCTGCATATGTCAAGCAGTCCAGCTGACCATCAGCAACAAGGCATCCCATTCTTCATGTCTGGTTTTTCATTTGAAAGAAAATCCAGTGTCACTGCCATCACAGTGTCCTCTTGGATTTTTTTCCATGGCTCAAGACCTTTCTTCCTTTCAATGGAACCTTTGGATGTTGATCAAAGTTAGAGTGGGGACAGAGTTTGGTGCCTGTTCCAGTGTCTCCCCACTCTCACAGTATAGAATTTCTTCCTAATATCTAATCTAAATCTCCTTTCTTTCAGTTTGAGACCGTTCCCCCTTGTCCTGTCCCTACATTCTCTTGTAAGAAGTCCCTTTCCAGGTACTGGAAGGTGGCAATTAGGTCATCCCAAAGCCTTCTCTTTTTCAGACTGAACAGCCTTTCCTACTAAATTACTGGTTTTGCAATGAAGGATTTGCTAATGTAGAGTTAGTGAGGGAGTCTGGTGTTTAAAACGGCTTTGATACCCGTGCTCTGGAGAACACCTCAGCCATAGTCAAATATTACCCCTCGCTGGCACCAGGAAGGAGTATTTCTCTTATTGCCCCAGTCAAGTTTGCATTTGTTTATAAAATTCTTTTAAAGAGTCATTCTAATTTATATAAATTTAATTTACTGTTGGCTTTACTATATAAAACAAAAAGTTGAATAATGTGGACAAAGATGGCTTACAAACTAGCTATGAAAATTAAGACACCTACAATGACACATCTTAGAATGAGTTAATGTGTTAAAAGATCTGAGTTAGGTCTCCTGAGAAAAGCCTAGTGGCTGCAGAACATTTATGCTAGAAAGGAAGAAACTTTTAAATACTTAATCCTTCTTGGAGAAGGAAGCTGTGATAGATGTTAAATAATTGTGAAATATTCAGTGACATACTGAGATGTAACAGATGCTATGGAATCATGTTATAGTCAAACATTGTACTAATTTTGTAAGTGTCATATATTTGTTAGCATTCCTATTTCTGGCTAAGGGCAATCTTGAGAGTTAGTAACGTGAAATCTAGTGATAAAAGAGTACAAATAACGAGTCATTTGAAGTTCTGCTTACCCACTCTGTTGGGAAGACAGCATACAGACATATGTATCTATCTCAAAAGGCCTCTGAAGTTGAATTACATGAAATTCTGACTTTTGACAGCACTGTCTTGGAAGAGGAAAGCCCTATTCCAGAACTGATATCCCGTGCCAAAAGAAAGCAGCCCTGAGACAGAACCACAAGTATCCTAGATTTTTCAAGTCCTCATTTGGAAGACAGGTAAACCTGACCTGATAAACTAGCATATATATTAGGAACATGTTTTAAGATTTCTTTTTTTTTCTGAGAGAGTCTTGGTCTGAATCAATAAATTCAATTAAATGTTTTGGGAGGGGAAGTGTTACTTGGTTTTTTTCATAGTTATCTTTGTGAAATGAAGACTTTTTATTGGATATTTTAATAATACCCTGAAGTCAGACCTGCGTGGAAAATTACAGAACAGTATAAATGATGGAGCCTGAAGACCTTTCTGGACAGAGACAGAATTTCACCACATGAAAGATCAAAAGCAGAGTCCTGAAATTTAAGATAAATGCAAGAAAATTGTAATTGTACTACAAGACAAATCTAGGATCCACCTCTTCCAAAGTGCAGTCTCTGACAGTTGGTAGAAGTGGTGATGTAGCAATAGGAGTGCAGAAGAATGATGCCTCTCTGACATGCTCTGTGAGTCCGGCAGCCTGAGGTTCACATCTCCCTTCCATCCTGTACTGTTCTGTAGATGTGATTCTGTTCTCAATCACACTTGCTCCTTTCTCTGTGTCTTTTTTTCAGTCCTGCTACAGTGTTTTTGAGAGGATCAGAACTATGCTCAATACTGAGGTTGTGGAAATAACTGTGGCTTTATATAGCGGCATAATAATGTTTCCCATTTTATGTTCTATAGCTTTCATATTAAGAATTTAAGATTCAATAGTGAAATGGATGTAGAGTTAATTCAGAAATAATGTTAGGAAGCAGTTAGATTCCTCTTTATTTTTGCCATGATCTCCATTTATACATGATATATCATTTGCATATGATTTGTACCAGTTCTCCACTCCAGCGATTCATCATTGCAGTTCTTTGTTCTCCATGGCAATTCTCTACCTATAGTATGGCACAAAACATTTAGAAATGTGTACATAGGCCAAGGGACATAAAGAAATTCAAGCACCTTTGTCCTCCTGAAGTAATATGAACTTCAGAAATGCCCTGTGGGTCAGGTGTGTGGTCTGTTATGTTCAATAGCCTGCCTCCAACTGTGCTCCTGGGAAACACTGTTTGGAAAGGGCACAGAAGCCTGTGTGTTGCCTGCAGTTCAGTCCCCTCATACTGCTTCAGCATCCACAGACATCAGATTAAGAAAGCTGGAGGGCACTCTGCTGGTCTTAAAGACTTAAGAGGCAAACCCCCCAAACATTTACTTTTACCAGAATTGCTAAACACTGGCTAAACTTAACTTGAAATGGCTGGGACTATTCCAATCATAGTTGAAAAAACAAAACCTAGACTCTGACATAAAAAAAAAGTAAACAGTCAAAGACTTTCAAAGTATATTTATGATCTTTTATATAGATGTATCATTCAGTATTCTTTTACAGCATTCTCCTTTCTCCTAGGAATCGTATAAATGAGATTATATTTTAGCTGCTAATTAATAGTGTTCCACAGCCTTCTGACAACAGAGGAAATTCTTCAGTGTCAGCTTTGCTCTCCCTTGCACCTGCTTTCTTTGAAATTACTTTTATCATGCTTTCAGCAAGACTATAGCCCTTAACAGGGGCCTTGGTATCAAAGATGGAAAGATTCAAAGATGGACTTGCACACAAAAATCCTTCAGTTATATTTTACTTCAAAACTTCTATCTATTTGGGCTAAAAATTAGAAAATTGTTTCTCTCAATGACATACCCTGGTATTTCTCAAAGATGTTCCCAATGCAGTTTGTGTATTGCGTTAAGTGTTCAAATGTGGTAAAAATAATGAGCCTTCCACTCAATTATTTGCAGGTCTTCAATAATCTGCAAACTAACACAATCATTAAAATTTGACATAGTAATAAAACAAAAGAACAACAATGAAAGTCTCCGATAAAACTATTCAGGAAAGATGCCTCATAAATTTATAAATAAAGGTATGCTGCATTGATTTTATCCAGTAATTTCAAAATCCAAATGCCACTTGTATGGGATCTAATCCCTCACAGAGGCTGTCATATCAGAACAACATTAATAGTTGGACCTGGTGACCTTAAAGGCCTTTTCCAGAGTAAATGCTCTCATGATTCTATGATTAATACAGCAGACTCATAATTCCAAGTTTATTTAACAAGGTCTGATTTTTAAAAATGTGTTGATTGACATAGGTATAGTACCATCCTATGATTTCATATTGACTGGGTATGGTATTCTCTCATGCATTATCTGCATTTATTATTTATATTTGGTCCTTTTTATGTCATTTTTGCACTGTAAAGGGATGTTAGAATGAGGGCAAATGTGCTTTATACTCCATTTATATTCCTAAAATGGTATAAAATGAACAAATGGAGACCATAAGCAAGGTTATTTTATGTAACTTTGTATGTGTTTAAAGGTGTGGGCTTCTCTGTGAGATTGTACAGAGAATCTCAGATTCCAGGAAATACTACATCTTCCCAAGTGAATGGCAATAATTGAAGTAGCTATCTTCCATCTCTCACTTTAGAGGTTTTCTTCACTCCCTGTGTTACACAATCATTATGGATGTGACATCCTGTTATTACATGAAAAAGTGGAGATTTCCAGGAGATAAAATCTCAATTAATACAAGAACCTTTGAGCGTACATCGCTGGGAAGTTTAGCTAAAAATTCTTCTGAAGGAGAATTCGAAGCCAAGACAAATGTTAAACAGATTGCACTTCAGTGTTTTCCAGAAGTAGCCTGAATCTTCATACTCTTACATGAATGACTTTAAAATTCATTTCTACTTTCTTTTCTATTTACTTTCCAACAGCATGAATTTAGTTCACATTATTTTAAACAAGATTTAGACTTCTGTTGATAAAGTTGTTACATACAAAGAGGAGGTTTAAACATGTTACTGTCTTTAAACAGTCCTGCTGATTGTACAGGAGAAATGCTGATGGAGACTTACTAAAGGCACTGCTTTGAAGAATAAAACTGAAAAGGACCCAGAAATAAAGTAGACTAAGACTGCCAGTGTCACGTCAGGCTGGCCAGAGCATCTCAGGACAGTTGAGAAACCTTGGAATATGACATTAGAAATGCATTTCAAGTATTGAGGGAAATACACAAACAAATTAATTTCTGGGTTTCATATGAAAGAAGTTACAGTATCAAAACTATTTTGGGTTTAGACATGATTGTAATAGTAATATTATTTGTGTCTGCTGATTTGCATTTCATTTCACCCAATGTAAATCCAACACTAGCAGGACTACATAGGCACCAGTGAAGGTAAATGTGGAATTTTTAGAAGTATGAAACTTAGAGCTGTGACACACTGAAGTTACATACAACACATTTCTGAAGTCCTTAGGGTGTGACTTGGGACAAAAAGATACACATGAGCTAATTTATGTCAGTGAAAAGTAGCTGAAACTAGGATGCTTTCAAATATCTGAGTTAATTATTCTCTTGCTAACTGTAGATGTCCCTATGTTGTGCTCCACAGCAGAGAAATACCCCTGCACATTTTTCAATATCCCATCCATAGCCAGTGGAATCAGAAGTGTCAGAGATGATTTTATTTTGTCAGCATAATCTTGAACGCTGATGATATGTATGAAAACAGTAATCTAGTTACATGTCAACTGTTGGAAGTTTTGTTGGAAGATTTGCAATTACACAAAACATCTTTTTACTTACAACTTATATTTCATTCAAAAAACATTGCTGTCCAATAAACAAGAAATACCATTATGCCATTTTGTAGTCACTTTCCAGAGCATAGCAGTTAATCTAACTCTACAGTTACACTGCTACTGTATATTAGAAAATATATGTGATGTTTACTTACCTGCAATATAGGACTAGGGTTATCTTAAACTTGGCATTTTTATGACTTTAAAGTCATCATGCTGTAAACTGCATGCAATCCAGTAAAAAACACTTTTCTTTCCTTTGAATACAGTTGATCACTATTTCAGGAATATTTACCACATCAGCATCTATCCTTGCACAGGATCCCAGTAGGCAAGGTACTCCGCAAACATGTCTAAGGGTCTCTGCCTCTCGGAACAGGGCACATAGTTCGTCTTTCGTGCTGGTGAGATAAAATACTTACTCCACTGTTTTATGACTGATTTTACTTATCTCCAGCTATGCACATACTACATTTTTGCATGTTTTGCAAAACCTGTTAACGCCCCTTCCTGAATCAATCAACAGCAAACCTGAGTATTTCACCTCTGTGAAATAGTCTCTGTTATTATCATAAAAATCACATGGGCAACAGTAGGTTGGCAATCTATGTTTGAGGTTTCTCCTCCCTGCAGCAGATAATATATGTGCATAATTGCTCAAGTGCCATCTGGTTGCAACTTAAGATGTGTTGCTTATTGATAATGAAAGCAATGATTCGGTCCCACACATAAAATGGAAGTCTGTTTAATACAAGATTGCATGATTTTGTAGGACCCTGGTATAAAAAAAAGAGCAATGCCTTGTCAAAACCTTTTAAGAAGTGTGTATTAAATAATAGTTTTTCTAAACAGAATGAAAATATGGCTGAAAGAGACCTGATTGTTTTGGAATTGAAAAATTTAATTGTTGCTGTGAGCATGGAGTGGCATGCTCAGCCCATTTAATCACACTATAGGCCTGCCATAGGGCTTCCCTAGCACAGAGGAAAGGAGGAGTGAAGTTAAAAGGTGAGGGGCTCAGGCCAGAGTGCACTGCAGTAAATGGCAAAACTCTCTTATGACACCTGCATGTACGGCACTGCCACTGTATGGGGTGGTGTCAGAGCAATTGGGAAAAAACCCAGGAAGAAGTGACAGCTGAGCAAAAATATTATTTGAATGCACAAAAGACTTGCAGATATGAAAAAAATCCCATGATAATCCTTTTCTTCATGTCCATTGATACTGCAAAAAGGAATGTGATTAAACTGTGGCAAGTGAGATTTACTTTAAAGCAGGGAAAATTCTTTAATGAACAGGAAGCGACTGGCAGGGATCTCTTGCCTGAAGCAGTTGTCAAATGCCCATTAACAGGGAGGCTCGAGAAGAGGTTGAACACATACCTGCCAAGATAAGCTTAGCCCATTCTGCCATGGGGCAGGGAGATGAAAGAATGACCTCTGAGATCCTTCCAACCCCTGCTGTGGTCCTCTGTATTCTGCATGGAGACTCCTCATCTCGATGCCTTTGTAGCAACATTTGTGCATAACTTGTCATTTCAAGGAGCAATGCCCTTAGCAGTTCTTCCCTTTGACCTGTGTTTGAGACGAGACAAAGGTGTTGCATTATATATTTGGTTTTTTAAAATCAGTTTTAAAATTTGCTTGTCTATCTGATAATGTTCATTTTAAACACAGATTATTGCCATTTCAAATGTGTGCAAAAGCGATGAGGGAGGTGACTAGCAGCTTATTTTTAATTTGCTGCTTTTATTTTCAGGAAATTAACATTCTGGCAAGAAATTTAATTGGACTTTTGTTAATTCTCATAGTGATGCTTTGGTTTTTTCCTTTTGGGACTGGAGAGAAAAGCCAGCATCTGGTGTTTGAGGATGCTAGGGACTTACACCATATTCTGTCTAATATCTCTACTGTAAATAAACAAAATGAATAATTAAGTGAATAATGAGGTGCCCTGAATGAAGACTTCTCTGATGGTATCTATGGAATGGTTGTGCTCCTGTCATTTGTTCTCTGTTGGGCATCTTGGGCAGAACATTGCCCATATGGATATTTGCAATGTATTTTTTTCAAGCAGAACCCAGAAATATTATTAACGAAGGTTATCGGATATGCAGAGAGGCTTTTGTTCTTCAGAGCTCTATCTGTCTGTATGAAAGAGGAAAACATAAGAATAGTAGAATTTGTGTCGTGGCCCCAAGGACACTGACAGGCCTGATGGCCCCTGCCTGGCTTCCCCCAGGGCCACCCCCACCCTGCTTATGGCTCAGGACCCCATGTCAGCCCCCTGGGCCATCAGCCCCTGCTCCAGCAGTGCCACAGCAGGGCTGGTCTCCAGCTGCCCACAGCCCTGCCCAACCGTGGGCTCTGACAAGCCTGGCATAGCTCTGGACCCGTGTTCCCAGGTGGTGTCCGGCCTGAGCCCGTCCTTGTCCCCAGGGATGTGCCCGATGCCCAGGGCTCGTGCTGCCCCGGGTGTCCCCAGCCTGCCCTGCCATCCTGGGGCCGCTCCTGGTGCCCTCAGCCTGCCCTGCCATCCTGGGGCCGCCCCTGGTGCCCTTAGCCTGCCTTGCCATCCTGGGGCCGCTCCTGGTGCCCTCAGCCTGCCCTGCCATCCTGGGGCTGCCCCCAGTGCCCTCAGCCTGCCCTGCCATCCTGGGGCTGCCCCCACTGCCCTCAGCCTGCCCTACTGCCCCAGGCAGCTCCCTTGGCCCACACGGAGCCACCAGGGCCTTCTTCTGCACAGCTTCTGAGGTGGTTTAAGCTCAGACAAAATGTAGACAAGTTACATTAGAGGTGATGCCCTGATACAAAACAATTCTGTAAATTGTTGGGATGTTTTACTGCTCTTACTGCAGAGACAGACCTGGGGTTTTCTTTGCCTCCTGGATGCAGATGGTTTCCCCCACTGGGTCTCCCTGTCCTGCTCGGCCACCTGAGATGACGCCAGGCTTCCTCTGGGGTGGAAAGAGGCAAGTCCCCATCTTTGTATTTTCAGGACTCCTGAGGGAATGCTGCCATTCCCTCATCAGCTCCTCCCAAAACACCAAGACTTGGCAGCTTGTTGAGCTCAGATGTAACTACTAGATGGAACTGAGAGACCACAGTCTTGTGAAGAGCAGCTGAGGGAGATGGCATTGTTTAGCCTGGAGAAACGGAGCCTCAGGGGAGACCTTACTACTCTATACAGCTATCCAAAAGGGGTTCTATCCTGGTGGATGTTGGTCTCTTCTCCCAGGTAACAAATGACAGGACAATAGGAAATGGCCTCAACTTGTGCCAGAGGAGGTTTAGATTGGATATTAGGAAAATTTTCTTTATGGAAAGGGTGGTCAGGCATTGAAACAGGCTGTCTAGGGAAGTGGTGGAGTCACCATCCCTGGAAGTGTTCAAAGGGTGCGTGCATGTGGCACGTAGGGACATGGTTTAGTGGTGAAGATAGTCATATGAGGTTAATGTTGGACTTAGTGATCTTAGAGGTCTTTTCCAACCTTAATGATTCTGTGGTTCATGACTTGTTGGATGCAGACGGTATCTTCCATACATAACGATTTTGCAATGGATGGAAATGTTCAAATCACTGGTATATCAGTGGCACGAAGGGCAACTATTCTCACAGTCCATGCAGCAACTAAGGATAGAGCAAGGGGCAGATCAGCCACAGATCTGCCTCAGCCATTGATGAACAATTGCTTATTTTGTCTGTTCGTTGCATTTTTAAATTATAAATTGGAAGTAATCTGGTTTGTTGATTTCATTTGCTTTTACAAAAAAAAGGTGACAACACGAGTGACTACTCAGTACCTCTGTAAATATGTGGTATCAGGCAAAGTGAAGTCATGTTTGGTTTTTTTCTCTTTGAATACTGTATTAACATTCCTGTGATTAGCACTGAGCAAGCTGAGACCTGAATTTCTGCTGCTGTGCTGAGGCATTGGGAGACACCTCTCTCAGCCAAACTTCTAGTGAAGTTTCTGAAGACAACAATGGGGCAAGAGCCACAAGATTCCACAGGGGAACACCACCATCTCCTGACCATCCTTTAGACAAATTACTGGGGAAGCCTGACACCAAGGCAGCTGGATTCTGTGTCTGGAATTAACATTATCTCAGCTTCAGCTTTCCACCTTGAATGTAGCTGTGTATAAAGAGAATGCGAAGGGATTTTTTGGTATATGTAATATGATAATTAAAGTTAGCATTTTCTCAGCACTTGCTATTCTGAACTGTAAAGGAAAGCTAAATGAATTGTCAAGGAAATATAGTGGAAATTAATGGTGGGGATAGAACTCAGAATGGCTCTGGACATCTGGGCTCAGTGCTCTGCTGAACACCAGTAATTGGTTAAAATCTGTTAAAATCACCTTAGGTGAGTGTCCTAAGCTTTTCCCTGACAACTCCGCTGGCTGCCAGCTATGCTTTTGTGCCTTCATTTCCAGCCCTGGGCCAGACATGCTCTTTTCCATCTACTTGGGAAGAAGACTGAGTGGAATTGGCAAATGACTGCTGCAACTGTATCACCTCTTTGCTCTGTCCCTTGTAGCCTGTGCTCACCGCCAGTTAGTTACCTGGTTAAGATATGTAGTCCCCCAGGTTCCTATTATCTGCTTAGGGAGGAAACTTTAGCCCCTGTGCTGGAAAACATGTAAAATTGTAAGAAATATTGCCCCTGTCAGTGATGGAAAACTGCATAAATCTCACTCTGAACCACAAATGTAGGAAAACAAGTTAAAAGACACCAGTACTCTGCCACGACATCACTAAGATTTGATGAAATGACAGTTCTTAAAAAAAAACAAAAAGGATTTTTATGTCTGCCTTCAAACAGAATCTTGAATAACAACTCATATTCCCAGTATCATGGCATGAAACCCTAGACATTGCAACTACACAAAGTATAGCTGGTCCAATGTTAAACCACCAGCAAGGACAAACTATTTTTAGAGTTGTCATATATTATTGCACCTGAGCTTTATTGGTCTTCAGATTAAAAGGGGTTTTTCTTCAGAGAAGTTCACATGAATTTTACACTCATTTACTAAGCCTTATGTTACTATTCAATTTATTTTAAAGCAGATTCTTTGGGGAAAATTAGAAAGCTAATTTGAATTGATTCTTTGGAGATTCAGGCTGAAATGAAGTGCCATAAAATTGGCAGTCAAAGTGAAAAAATAGAATTGAATTCTATACTTGTACTACTCAATGGACACGGGCACCTTGCTCTTTGCTGCTGCTGCTGCTGAGGGTTTTGACGCAGTATATTTGAGACAATTGAAACACACCTAAGCATGAAACTTCATGGAAGTTTTGGTCACTGAGGAGCCACAGAGTATTCCTTGTTCAAATGATTTTTATCAGATTATAAATTTATGGCTTCCAGGTTCATAAAATTTGTCATTCTCACCAGGTTTTCAAAACTAATTTTATAAACAGCTAGTGGCACTAATCATAATATTGGGTAAGTAATGGTACTTTAGCATCCAGTTGTGGACTTGTCAGAGAAATGTTCCTCACCAACAACCTCCTCTTTCTCCATTTGTAAGTGCACCAGCTCACATTTGGGTAAGAATGTTTTGGGTGTCCAGCAGTTTTAACTCCCAATTTAAAACATTCTGTGACAGGGTTGAGGTTTAGGTAGCAGATGTTTGTTTTGGGTTTTTTTGAAAACAACATAATTTCTAGATTTTACTATCCCTTATTACAGGGCATCTAAAATCATTAACATTTTCAGACAATTTAGGCCACCATGGTAATTAATTTTCAAAGGAGTAAACATTTGGTTTACAGGTTTTCGGTCAACAGGTCAAGCCTGTAGACAGAAACATTTTAGACATCTAGAGACATTTTTCTCTAGAAAAATGAGACTGTCTGCTTAACAGAATTTATATTTTTGTGTAACTGTTTGATGCATTTACAGCTTGGGAAATTCACAGAAATAATGGCTGAGGAGATGGTTGTTCAATTTCCTGTCACATAAATTACTGAGTAGATGTTCATTACTCCATCCCAGCACTGTGCTTCCAACCTAATCAGAAGAAGAAGTGAGGATATGAAAAGACATGCTGGAGTAAACTCCAGTACATGTTATATTTGCTCTGCACATATGGTCCCATATTAGAAATGACTGTTATTTTGTATGAGTAAATATATGAAGAAATATTTAAACTGAAAAAAATATATATTGCTTTGTTCTTATAAACTTTATGTGAAAACAATTTTACTGAAAGAAGCCTTCCTTCTCAGGATTATTTTCTGGTGTGCCTGGCTTTCCAAACAGTATTAGTCAGGAGCAGACATGCTCATTTGCTTTAGCTCCTATTGTAAGTGTTGGACACCTGAAGTCAGAAACCAAAGTTGGTATTTAAATGTGGAAACTAAAATCCCACCATCTTTCACACATGCTAAGTTTTGCTACAACCCTCAGCGATCTCAGTGGGAGCTGTGGCTGCTCAACATTTTGAAAATTTGGCAGTTTTAAGTGAGGTGCTTTGTTAAGGGGAGAGGTGTCTCTCTGCCTTGATCCAACTCAAATGCTCCTTGGAACCAGTTGGAAATGAGGGGGGTGTGATGCTTCCCTTGTTTGCTGCACTGCTGAGCTGATGGAAACCTACGGACTGCTCTCCTCTGTGCCCCTGGCTTTCTGAAAGCAGAGCTTGCTGTTCAGAAACTTCGAGGCACCTGCTATTCAGAAACTTTCTTCTACCCTTTTTGCTTAAGACATTAAGCAGAATTTGCCAACATGCTGGCAGCCACAAGCTTGTCAAGCTGTTTGGCTCTGGGAAGTGGCATGTGGTGTGTACTCTCATTTGTAGGGCAGAATTTTGACAGAGCTGATCGCTGGATCCCTGGAAATCCTTTAGCATCTGTCACGATTACATAAGGAATAACATTTGCTCAAAGCCAGAGACCTGTCCTTAGTGTATCTCAACAGCTGAGAATCTGAAATTTCCCTCTCTTGAAAATGGAATTGTTTCTGAATGCTGCATGCAATAAGAACATAACAACATGAAGGATAAAGACAAAATTAAAAAAGTAAATTTCATCCAGTTGTCTCTGCTTTGTATTTCTGTTCTTATTCCATCAGAAGCCTGAGTCTTTCCTGTCTGTGCAGAGCAGCACTTTGGGAACAAGCACTCACCCATGATGTAACCCTCAGCCAGGCACGTCCCTCTCTTTCTTCAAAGTGAGCATGTGAAAAGATACCAGCACTGTCCAATCCTTAGATCTCTGTCTTATTTATATGCTATAATATTAAAATAATACAGGATAACCTTTTCCATAGATAAACATAGCTTTCTGACACAAAATGAAGCACAAGGTTTGGAAACCTGCCTCCTCCCTGCTCCCATCTCCCTGCAGGGTACGTCCTTCCCTCAAGCTTGGCTTTTCCAGCCTATGGTTTTCAGTGGCTTCTTGGGCTGAGCAAGTCCCTGAAACTCCTGCAGTACCCTGGGGAAACCTGCTGCTCTCTGCGTCCCCACAGCTCCAGGTCTGCTGCCTTCTGCCAGCCTCCTGGTGCACCCTGAGGCCTCCCCCATGGCCCCATCTGATGCTCCCAAGCTGAAGAGGCTCTCAGCAACCTCTCCTACCAACTTGTATAAGGATAAGCAATATTAAGAATCCTGTTTTGATCCTGTTGAATTAAGGGTAAACTACAAGCTTTCTCTTTTACCCATTGATCTCACTGGTGATTTTTTTCCTTGGAGAAGGAAGTTGGCTGGCAGTTTTGTTACTCAGTTGTAAATAATGATGTAAACTGTTAATTACATGATAGTTGTTTATTTGCTGAAGATTAGTATAGGCCTTTTAAGAACCCCAGCAGCTTTGGGGGGGATTATTAAATCATACAGTAAAAGGATGGATCCACACCTGATTCTAAATTGCAAATCCATTCCAGGTAAGGTCTAGAGAAAGTATGCAAAGAAAATGAAAGACACTTCTTACTTTTTAGGAAAAAAGGCTGCATGAGAACAGGAACTCATTGCAAAGCATTTAAATAATTTAAGTATTTTTTTCTAATTAGACTGTTGTAATTGCAGCGAATTGTCTCTTTTTCATAACTGTGTCTGAGTCCCTTTGCTGATCTGAGTGCTGTCCCTCAAACAGGGGGTCTTGTGTCTCATTTGTATTAACATGGAAACTCATAGTTTTCTCAGGCTTATATCAGAGTTTAGTTATAATGATTACTATCTTCTAATTATAGCTTTTAATAGACCTGATTTTATTTAGGTATTTATTAGATCTTTTCACCAGAAATAGTAACATAGTAAAACCAGATTTGATTATTAGCTAAACCTTTGACAATGTAACTCAAACAATAGATAAGTTTTCTCTTTGAGTTAAAGAACAGAAGATGCAATTTCCATTCTTTTAGCAAGCACAATAATTTTCTTTAGAAAACCTTTTGGAAATGTTCTTTTACAAGACTCTGACCTTTTTTATTCTCATATCTTTTAGGAGCAATGTGAAAGAAGTAAAGGAAGAAATTCAAGTGCAGGAAGCAAAAAGAGGACGAAACTCAGTAGAAGGTAGAAAAATGAAAATGGAAAAAAATTTAACAAACCTTTTTATGGGAAGCCGAGTAAGTACACATTGTTTATTTCACAACTACCTATAGAAATAGTAGTATAAGTGAAAATATTCACCATCATTACAAGCTGCCCTTAGGCAGTCTTACTGTAATTACTTTACTCCATGTCTAATGCTAAAGTGTCACACCATGGAGAAAAGTGCTTTAGAGATGCCAATAGATAGACTTTTGATACTAAACCACATGGTATTATCACACAGTATTCAAAGTGAGAAATAGTACAATGGCAAGGGAACTATCTTTATTTGAGAGCTGGGAGCACATGTCCATAGCAGAGCTGAGGGCAAAGCAGAACATGTGCTGCACAGTCCGTGTGTCCTTCCTGTCCGCGCTGTCCATGAGAGAGCAGAGAGCCTGGCTGAGGTGCTGCTGCACCCAGCTGCAGTGCCCCACACCTCTGTGGGTGCATCAACAGCTCACATCCTGTGCAGACAGAGCACTTTTGCTCTCTGATGCTTTCCACATATAATTTCAATGGGACATCAATATCCAGTTCCAGCCACAGCTGCCTTTGCTCTGTTTTAATTACCTGATGACCTTGGTAACTCCATTTATGTTATAATTTTTTAAAGCTATCTATCAGAAAAGTAAAATCTAAAAGATATGTCCAAAGAACCAGAAAATGTACAACATAGGCATCTTTATAAAGCTGTATTTGTGAAACAACTACAGAAAATTATCTATCACAACATTTATGAAACAAGGCTTAAACCAAGTAAATTAGTACTGAAAGACTGTACAAGCCTCACAGTAAATCTTGTTTTTCAATATACATAGGAAACATAAAAGCTTTGCCATGCCAAGTAACAAATTCCCTTTTCCTCATCTCATAGCAAGACCTCTGACTTGAGCTGTCCCTCAGAATAGTCTGATTTTATCTTTGGTTGTTGTTCACATTAAATCCAGTAGATCATTTTTTGACTTTTAGAATCAGGTGGACATTTTATTAGTAGTGTTAGTAAGCAGAAAATATTGTCAATGGAGTTTGCCTTAACAGTTACTTACATTGTCCTACATGATAATGAAGACATAAATTTTTAAATATCTATGCATAAGTGTATTCCAAGAAGCAGAACATTTGTAGTTCCAGAACTCTGTTCCCTTTCTTAAGGCTAATACATGTAGATGAACAAACTAATCTCCAAATAAGCCAAGTCACTTCAATGGTTTTATAGTAAAGGTAAGTTACAGCTGCTTCTAATCTGATACATCCTCTAAAAGGCTGAGGAGATGAAAGACCATTCACTAGACTAAGGTAAGTGCTCCAAGGAATGTGAAACTCAAAAAATGTACACATTTCTGTGACAAAATGCTACACACTTTGTATTTGCTAAATTCATAATAATAGCATAATTATTAGATTGATTTTATTACATACGCAACTAGAATAATTTTTAAAAAATCACTGTGTTTAATATGCTTCATTCACAGAACTAAATATAAGCTGTGCTTAGGCATGTTTCAAAACTTACCCTGTAATTATAATATGTGGAGGATCCAGGAGGATTGCTAACACAGGTGCCATTCCCCTTAAATTGCCTGGCCGCTGCACCATCCAATTGAAGGCAGAAATGGACCAGGATCCATCGGCTTGTATATGTCAGCAAGGAATTATCTAGAATGATCCTTTGCCCATTTATCATTTGGTAGAAGATTTTGCAATAATTTCTTCAGCTCTCATGTGTGCCCACTACAGCCATGTGTGCAATGTGTTTCTTCGGCATGTGTTGAAAACAATTATTAGCACATGCTGAAGACTATCAAATGAGATGTTTGCAGCTGTCATTTCCCAGGATTATCTTTTGCCTCCCATTTGGGCTGATTATGTCTGTTATCAACAGGCTGTTGGAGGATCCTGTAACAGGGGCCAAATGCAAGACTCTTCTCACCAGACAGCACTTAAGGGTAAGAAACGCAAGGGAAATTAATGCAGGGGACATAAAAAGAGATAATAAGCACAGAGAAGGAATAACGGAGTTCTGTTCATAGCTGAGTGATGTTTGATAACTTCAGCATAATTTGGCTTTTTGATTAAGCTAATGCTTCATTCAATGCAATTTTATTCTTAAATTACCTACAAATTCAAAACAATCTTCTGACCATATCATCTGGTCTGACACAGACATGGCAAATACACATCGCTAAGGCACTGACACCTGCAGCTAGGGAAGCTTGAGGCATTTCCTCAAATTCCCATCGACGTTGCTAGAAGGTTTTCCTAAATAAAGGAGGTGAAGTGTCTGTGACCAGTCCTCATAGGACTGGGATGTGCTGAGAAAAATTCCCTGTATCTGAAGGCTTGTCAAAAATACAACGCCCAGCACATGCAGCATTTCACAGCTGAGAGCCACATGGGTGGTGGTTGCCCTTCACCCAGTTCCCTTTCTCTACCTTTTCTTTTCTCATATGTTTAAGGCAGAGAGAAGTAATTAATGATATGTGGGCTGGGAGAAGTGTAGGGTATTACACTCCAAGAGTTAAAATGCTCACAGGCACTTGATGCCTTGCTGCACTGAGAACTACTCACAAGTGGCTGCTCCTAAAGTCCAGCCATATGTGTTAGAAAAACTAGTGTGAAGTTTTAATGTGCAAGTAGATAGTTAGACAGGAACATTAATATTTCATGGAGAATTGTTAGACTCAGATAAATATGCAAGAGGCTTTTATTCAGATCCAAATTTGCCTTTCTCGGCATTGAATTCAGTAGACAAGGGGTTCAATATTTGACGCTTGAGTGTAGGTATCCATATGAATTGCTACTTCTCAGTTAGATGGTGGGTGTTTTTTTTTAAATGAGTTCTCAATCAAATAAAGGATAAATGAAGTCAGTGGCACACAGGATGTGCCGCAGGTAGGAGAGCAATGAGACAGGTATGGCTCTGCATAACATGCATTTTTTATATTGTGCTCTTCAGATTTTGTCTGCAGGAGGAGTTTGATGCAATCAGTCACAGCTCTTACAGAAAAACAGGAATTCACTGACACTAATTATCTGCCTTAAGACAGATCTTTGTACCACTTCTTCGTCATCTCCCCCTCCTTGTCTGGCAAAATGAGAGTGAACATCAGTGCAGGTCCCTGCGGGGAGTTGTTTTGGCTGGAGCCTGGCAGGCACAGATGGACAACAAGCTGCAGTCCCTGGTCCTCCTTGGCTGAACAACCACACCGGGTCAATCTAACGGATACTCAAAGCCATGAGGGCACTCGTTTGCTCTGAACTGCAGCTCCCCCCATTTCCTTGGGTTGACAACTGGCACACTGTAGTCCCTCTCAAAAACAATTCTCTCTGCTGCCCATTTTAGGTTTGTGACAAGCCTTGTGGCTTACTTCTCTTCCTTCTCCCACACACAGAGCCATGAGAAAGCCTCTACCCTTTGTACCCACCACTCAGCTTCCAGGTACTGGTGCTCAATACAGAACATGGGTCATTAGGCTCATTCCTGAGCCTCCAGCTGATGATAGGGTCTGGTCCTAAGAAGCCAAAATTGGCAGCACAGGCACATGACATGGTCAGTGCGGGTGCTCCAGGCACTGCTGATGCTTCCAGCCCACCAGATGTCCCTGTTAACCCATGGCTAGGTGAGGGTGGCTAGAAAGGAAAAGCCATGGGACAAGGGCAACATAGAGAAGCACAGGGCTCCTGTAGAATTAGCAGGATGAGGGGAATGTTGGCACTGTGGTGAGGCCTTGAGTATGGGCAATTGGTGACAGGAAGAGGAACAGCTGGAGAGAAGGGCAGCAAGGCCATTTAGAGCATGGGACATCTGAGCATGGGGAAGGCCTCTGCTGCAATGGCTGTATCTGCTCCTGGTGTCCTCTGCTGCTGTCCCAGTGGCCACACAAGCCTGCTGGTGTCCTGCAGGCTCCAGCTGGGCCCCTTTTTCACCCTTCTTCCTGGTGGGTAGGAATCCCTGCTTTGGCCCTTCCTGTTGACAGTCCTTGAACCCTCCTGGGCCAAGTTCTTTTCCTTTTATTCATTCCTGCAATCCCACTTGTTGTATGAACTGAGACTATTTTCCCTGCTAGCCCCCATGAAACCAGAAATGCTGCATCCATCTCTCTCTTCCTTGCAATCTCTGGTCCCCTCCAGACTGACAGCATGGCTTCTGCTTATCTGGATTCCTTCTGTGTACTCTGACACCAGGGTGTTAGATGAATTGCTGGGAAGACAGGCTTCCCACTCCCAATGCCCTGAAGAAAGCTGGTCTGAGGGTACTTCTTTCAAGTATGTGATGTGGCTCCTCTAAAACCCATGATAACCATGTGCAGTCAAAGCAATCACACCTAGACAGTGGCTAACATTGCAGATGTTTGGGTTCTTTCACTGCATTCCTTTTTTCCCTATAGTTTTTTTCTCCCTCCCTCTATTTTGTACTTATCTCTCCACCATATTCAGCCCTTCAGTCTCCTTGCCCATACTAGAAAAATGAGGAATCTATGATAATAGTACAAGAGTGTCTTGTGTCTATGACACAGTGGTAGATGGCTCTGACAGCACAATTATGTTGAAGCCAGTGGAATTGAACCTTTTTTATCCCAGAGCTAAGAATCTGACTCCTATTTTCAAAAGAGTAATTCTTTTCAGATTTGCAGAAATCAGCCAATGTCTGCTTCTTGCTGCTCCTTCTTGTCAAAGCACTTTACTTTTCTGTTCTCACAACAATCTATTTATTGGAAACAATGAATGAATTTTATAAGAATAATCTTGTGTGTGAGGCTCAGTCAATCCAATTTTCAAGCCTCTTCAAAGTTTTCCAAGCTCTACAGCTTAAAAATCCACACCTCATCTTCTCACAGCAAGTGTGAGATGCTTCTTAAATTCCTGGGCAGTTGGAGCATTTGCTGTCCTCAGGCAACATCAATTTGTCCATTACCACAATGAGCCCGAATTGCTCTCCGTGGTTTGATTCAGTTCCAGAGACAAATTATAAGATTTAGGCACAACTGAGAAAATATAGGTGGAAATTTCAAAAGTTCCTTCCAGCACATACAAGCTCAGCTTCCTTAAAACTGCTAGCACTTGTGCTCCAGGTCAGTCAGTATCAAGGTCTGCTCACATAGCACTTTATTATACCTCTGTTAAGGTGCGTTATGAGAGCCCAGCAGGCATACTTCTTATTTCTGAATTGACTGCAAGCTAGTGAACAGATGTGATTCCCTCCCTCTACCCTCCTGAAAAGCCATTTCACCTGCAGACATGCAGATGAATATTTACTCAGTGCAGGCAAGCTACTTACATCTGCTACATTATTTCTCTTGGTTATTTTTCTGACATGGTCAGGAAGGCCTTTACATTTTTTGGCTGAAGCACCTCAAACAATAACTCTGAATAAGCTGAGAATGGACAATGAACTCATCTGAGTGATTTGTGACCATGGCATCAGTCAGACTAATGAGAGTGCACATTTCTGCCATGTGGCCATTGCTCGTGCATGTATATATCCTTCAGAGGTACTCAAAACCTTGATTTTGCAATAAAAAAACCGACAGCATTTTGGCATAAGACACATTAAAAGGAACAATTCCTTAAGGTTTATGCAATGAAAATAATAATTTTTAAAAAGTACTAAACAAAAAATAGGAGTATGTATGAAAAAAAAAGATAAAAAATAAGTTGCTACTGTTAAGCAGAGGGATAGAGTACTGAATTTTAACCTAATGAATTCTAAAATAGAGATTTATCTGTGTTTCTATGCTATGAGAAATAATCATATCAGACAACACATTTCAGAGTTTCTAGTCTCCTTTTTTGTGACACTGCATCTTAGAAAACTGAGATCAGGTCTTTTACTTAACCCTTTTTTTTTTTAGGTTTTACATTTTTGCGTTTAGTAATATTGAACTTCTGTTTGTATCTGTTCCTTGTCAGCATCTTGTGTATTCCATGCCACTATGGCTGGTCCACTTAACTACAGCTGTGTCTGCTTTGAGAAACATGTGAGCCCCAGGCACAGGTACAAGCTGCAGATCGAATGCTTCCTCCTCCCTCACATACTACTTTCAATGCAAAGAAAACTGGGCACAGAAAAGGCCAGAGAGGGTTGTGGAGACCCACCCCAGTAAACCAGGAACCAGATGAAAGGGCTCACTGCAAAGTGCTTATGCCCACCGTGTAGAGACTGCCTTGGGCCTTAGTGTCCTTGAGAACCAATAATTAACTTTTTTTTTCAAATTTAATTTGTTAATTTCTTTAACTTGCAATTTAATTTCTTTGTCAAAATTATAAGGCATATTTGTGTGCAGTATGCTATTTCTTCAAGTATAGGCATTAGCCCTGGGTTCACAGGGAAGTTCATTTATGGCAGGCCTGACAGAGTGGGGCTATGGCTTCAGCACATGGTCCAAACACCTTGTGCACATTGTTATGACTTGACCTTTTCTTGTGACCAAGATACTCAGGTTTGGAAAATTACCTCTGAGCATGCAGAATATGTCATTCCATGCACTTTGTATATGCAGTGGTGTGCACATGCTAACTGCAATAAAAGAGATCTTCACACACTACTACCAAACCCATCAGGAATTTATGAACCATGTGCTTTGCCTTGAAAAGGTTAAGCAGGTGAAGGGTCTCTCTGAGTACCTTTGCACTATCTCATCATCTTGAAGTTGTTCCCGCCCTTTCTCAAAAAGCAGCCCACTTGTGTTGGCCATTTCCACATGTTTGGATGTTAATTGCAGTATGTTTGCAAGCAGCTAAACCTCTGCTGGTGTGGGGAAGATGGACAGCGCCCAAGCCTCAGTCCTAACAGTGATACAGGTGCCAGAAACACCAAGCTGGCTTCATCCAACTCATCCACACCTTCCAAATATACTGTCATAGGCGATGAGAAACACCTGCCCTGTTTGTGAGGCATTGAATGTTCCTGCTAATGTGCTGCCTCTTCAGCAGGGCACTCAGGCTTGAGCTCCAGTTAAGATGACTGTAAGCACCTTGTACACTTTTGTTATTAATGTTGTCGCTGTTACTATTCATTTTCTTATTTCATTGCTGCTTCCAGTAAATTGTTCTTATCTCAACCTGTGATCTTTGCCTTTTGTGACTCCAGTTCTCCTTTCCAGCCCCAACAGGGGAAGGAGGGAGTGAATGAGTGGCACATGGTTTGGAGTGTTTTGGTAAGAACATTAAATGGGAAAATACTATTCCTAAACCTTGGCAACATAGCACTGGACTCCTCTGGGCAGAATATAAAAGGCCACTGATAAGTGCCTGCTGCTGCTAATGGAGTTTGCAAAGCTGTAATCAGTGTAAACACTTTGTGTCTGGCAATTGCCTACACTGGGTGGAATGATGTGTCCCAGACTTTCAAAAGCATCTTTTGCAATTGTGATGGGATTCTTCTCTCCATGCTCGGTTTTGCCAAGTTGAGGGTAGCTGTGTTGTGTAGGGCAATAAAGGAGTCCTGTCTAGAGGAGAAATACAGGAATGGCTTGAATGCTGAACCTTGTTCAGGAAAATTGCTCTGAGCTGACCTCTCAGTTGGGTGCCTTTGTGTAACAGGGTACCTGTTTGTATGGAAAGGGCCATCTGTGTAATGAGAGCCCAAAGTGAACAGGATGCTTGTCAGAGGCTGTGCTGGAGATTTGGGGCACTACACATGCTGGCTGCATGTCTTCCAAGGTTCCTGCATGCAGAGACAAGAGGTATGGGAGATGGGAGCCAGCCTATCAGAATATTGAATGCACCAGCTGCCAGAGTGTGTGGCTGCCATGGGCTTGGGCCCTGTGATCCAGTGACCCTGAGTCTGCACTTGGATGATTTTTACAGCCAGAAGAGATGTAACCTGTGGTGTTTCTGGGCAGAGCTATTTGCCGATTAACCTCGATGACCTTGGATTCTAATAATGCAGTAATTTTAAGGCTAATGTAGCAAATTTAAACAGTGAAAACCTTTCAGGTGATACTTGTGTTAAAATTCCACTTTAAAAATAAAGTAGGATTAGAAAGAACATATTAGCTAAAACATTTTGCAGCTATTTTGGACTTGACATTCTATTTCTTGTGAATTAATGAGAGTTATCTGTAATATTCTGGCAAACCTTTCCTTCTCTGTTCCTTGTTTATCAGCTCTATTATCCCTTGTCATGTTTTTAGTCTAAGCTAAGAGACTAATCAGAAGCCAGATAAAATAGCCTGAAAGATCTCTGCTGATTTCAGACGTCTCTGGAGCAGACTCTAATGCTAGTATCTCTTAGAATATGAACCCAATTTTGAAGGCATTTATACTGTTGGAATAACTGCTTGCTCCAGGAAGTTACTCTGCATTTCCATCATTTAAACTTTTCTCCTTTTATTCACCTGTGCACCACCAGACAATGCTACTGTGCTTTATAAATAACAGTGAGTAACAGACAGTGATTGTATCCTCATGCCCTCTTTTTATTAAGTTCTAAGCAGATTTGGATGGGTAAAAGCTTTATGCTTCAGATTCGCCTTTTCTTTGTGCCACTTGAATTTTTCATCTCTATAAAGTTATTTTCCCTCTTCAGTCTTTCCCTGTCCTCTCCTGCCTCTGGTTGCTCCTCAGCATTTTAGTCAATAGGAGCTTCAGTCAGTGCAAGCACATTAGGAATTAGCCCAAGAGCAAGTGTGTTATGAGAAAGTTTCCTGTTATTTCCTAAGAGAAGATAAAAGCAAAGGAAAGAACCAAGTATACTGAGCCAAACAAGGACAACAGACAAGTACAGGAGCAAGGAGGGAAGATCTATTAAACTTGCATTCAACTCGTGGAAAGAGAAAGGGCCAAGGCATGTAGCATGTCTGCAATTATCATACAGTGCTTTGGGACAGTGATTTCCAGTCTGCTATTTCCCATTTTGTTTAATTTTTAATTCAAATTGTGTACTAAAAATAGGGAGCATTTTGGAGCTGAAAAGATGTGAATGGCATAGGAATAAAAACCAGAAACTGCAAGAGGAATGCTGCTGTAGCTGAAATAGCCCTGCTGGGATTTTTAGCTTTGTGTCTCAGTCAGTTAGAGTTACAAAATGCAGATTTGCCTTATCTGGGTCACTTTGGCTGAGAGAACGCATGGTAGTCCCTTTGTGAAATAAACAATTAGCCAGAGCAAGTGGTCATCTGTCTAACTCTCTTTCTGTAGCTACTGCTGTTCCCTTCTCTTGTATGAATTTATTTGTACAGCTGATTATTAATAGCAAGAAGCTTTTAATTTTTGCAAGTTTTATAAAAAATGCTGGAGCCTCTAGTTTTCTATTTGTATCACTGCAACATGGCTTGTTTGTCCAGAAACAGAAGGTCAAAAGACTTCTATCTAGATAAAATTATGAAACCTTATGCTTATGTATTAGCCTCCTCTCCAGGGAAGACTGGAGGATTTTTTGCCTGAAGTCCCAATTCAGCAACTGCTCTGAAGAGATCCCTTTAAAAAGCACAGCTATTCCTTCTCTAGGCTAAGTAAAAGAAAAAAAAGCTGAAAAATCAGAAAGCAGTTTCATCTAATTCTTAAGCAGCTGTGCTTTACAAGCCTCAGAAGTCCTCCAGCACGACTGTGTGCATGTGGTGTGGGCACCACTCTTCCCAGCAGCCACTGGAGGTGGTGCTGCTGCCTCTGCCTTTGGATGTCCATTATGTTGAGATTGGCATTGGTGACTTTTCCTGAAACAGCTGATTTGGTGTGATAAGGACACAAACCAGGAAACTTCCACTTCAGCTTTTGGTTTTTGTCCAAATTCCACGTTTGTGAATTATAATATTGGTAACAACATCTCCTATCTTTGTCTAGATTTCTGTGGACTTCTGTTTGAAGGATGAAATGCATTTGCCTAATTCACATATTAAATCAGGGAAGCTGAGAAAGAATAATTATCCTGAATTTTACAAAATCACATCCTTCTTTCCAGAGCTTTTCTAAGATTCTCCAACCATGTCCAACTGGAAGGATTGTTACATCCTAATGAACCAGCTTCTCCTTAAGAAAATACTGGTTCATCCAACCAGAGCAGAGGGTATTTTTAGAAAAAAAATTATCCATATGTTTCATTTTCTGTCATTTTAAAATTTAACAATCAATTATGGTTCAGAGTGACTACGAACAGCTAAAGGGGTTTAAGTCAAGGGGGGGGACTGAAGTTTTCTGACTTATAATGGTATTGGTAGACACTGGCTACTGAGAGATACCACCAAATATACCACCTGGTGCCTGCTTCCAGATCCTGTTTAGGTATGTAGAATCTGGCCCCCTGAATGTTAAGAATTGGGGGAGTACTTGAAAACCCTCCGTTGCACCATCAGTCAAACAATTTGCTTGCTTCCCCCAGAAAGCTTAGAAAACTGTTGGATTTTGTTTTGATTTGACTTCTTTCCCCCTCATTTTCTTTCATCAAATGTTGTTTCCAGTTTCTAATAAGCTTTGGAGCTAACAGCTGTTCTAGAGTTACAACCAATGTTAAGCATACAGGGGTGAGTAAGGATTAATTTAAATTTTAAGAGGAGGATTTCAGCTCAGGAGCCAGGTCGTATTCCAAAAGCAGCGAATTGTATCCAGCCCTGGTGTGGTGGACCACTGGCATCTGAGCTGCAGCTTACATGTTAAAAATAGTTTGTGATTATGTGTGTCTAGGAAGGGATACTACAGATACTACAGGTACCCTTATCGTTCTCTGAAGTTTTTACATGTTTTTATAGGTGAATTGTTTGCCAGACCTGACAATCTCTCTTGTTTTCTGTTGCTGTTGGAGAAAAGATACTAGAGACAACTGAAAGCAAATTACTGTTGTGTGGTATATGGCTGGACCTGAGCAGTAAACCACAAACCAAGCTTCAAAGCTGTTCCAGTTGCATCCTCATTCCCCAGAAGCTGCTTCACAGAGGTGTCTGTTTGCACTAATACAGCATGTTGTTGCTGTGGAAAAGGAAGGCAGGGCTAGGTGTCCTGCATCTGCTTTTCTTGGCAACCCAGCAGTGTGATTTCTCCAGCAGTAAAGTGTGTTGGAAAGCTTAAATAAATCTTCTAGGAGCATGGCTCATGAGATAGGCTTGGGACAGTGGGGATATGGCCCTTGTAAATACAGGGAGCCTGGGATGAGAAAGAAGGCTCTTGCATCTTTCACTGAAATATTTCCCCAATCAAGTTTTAGTGTTAGAACAAGTGGGGAAAAATTGCTTGTTATGTGGGATCACCTGAATGAGTGTGCCTTGCAGAGCAGGATATCCTTGATATCCTGATGACACACCAGGACAACAATTCTTTAACACTTACAGAGTATATTTTATCTTCAAAGCTTCGTGCACATTAGCTAATTAATCCTCATGAAGCCTGAGGGAGTTACATACATATTGTTACAAGCCACGGACCAACAAAGGACTTCACAGTTGTCACCATGCCTCAAGCTGTGGCTACTGCTGGCATCATCCAGGGCAGGAATTAAGATGATCTTACTAAAAAGCATTCCCCTTCCCACCTCGAACAAGTGGCAGTTCAACGAGACTCTCGGCAGTGATTTAGAAGTTGTGATTCAAAATGAAGCTGGACTACATATATCTACCACAGCATAGTATAGTCATTCACAGCTAATGCCTGTAGCCAAGCAGGCTGTGGGCTGCAGCCCAGGGAACTGAGCCATAGGGCATCCAGGGGTCTACACAGCCAAAATCCCAGCAAGCCAGTGCCAGCTCTTGCACTGCTGGAGCTATGCTGTAGCCCTGAATGTTCATCTTCACACCTCAGGGAAATGAAGATGTAGATCCATAGTAGACATGCACAGAGAAAGTGAGCAGCATTGTAACTCTGCACAAACTGTCTGTAGCTATATATATGTGTGTATATATACATATATATATTTTGTCCTGCTTCTTTTGCTACTTCTTCTAGAGCCATGATACCACGGGTGAAGCAACTGCCTTGAAGCATCTTTCTGCTTGGTTAGAAAAAGAGTTGTTCCTCCTTAGCATAGATAGGGCCATCTGTGCACAGCTGAAGTGAGATAACATTTAGGAGCCTTCTAGTGTACTGAAGACTGCACTTTCTTTGTCATCTTTTGCTGTTCAAGATCATGGCAGTGCTCCCTTTGAACTTGCTGTGTTATGTAGTTCTCCCCACTTGCATAAATTGAAGTAGAATGCAATAATTCATGTAAATAATATGGCCCAGGGAGGGCACATGTAACAGAATCCATGCTGGTGGGAGACAGCTGATGCTTGGACATTACAGGTCTCTACACTATGTACCAGTAGGTTTGACATCTGTGTTGTTACATCCATCAGTCAATAAAGCTCAGGCTGCCCATCTTTAGAGGGTGAGTTACATGTGAAAAACTGTTTTCTCTGTAGTTACCAGGACTGAAAGAGAGCACTGGGATTGTGGGGACCTGCGTGGAACTGCTGTGGTAGATATGCCTTACAGAACAGAGATAGATGTGGCTGCAAGGCAGCAGTTTTCTGCTTGACTGGAAGTCAGACTATGCACTCTGAAGGATGTTTGCTTTCGGCCTGTTGTTAAAGACCTACTTTAATGGCAATTCCAGTGCCACCTCAGTGAATCTCTTCTAGTGAATCTCTATTCTTTCAGTGGTTTTCCTAATATCTAACCTAAATCTTTCAAATTGTCACTGTTACAATTACATTCTCATCTGTTACTTCTCCACAATTACTTCCTGTCCAGTCCATCATGGACATGGAAATTATTTCCTTTCTCTGTGTGACAGCTTGGTTGTACTTAAAGGATGATGTTGTGTCCCAGCTGGGACTTTTCTTTGATTTAAACAACCCTGGTTCATTCAGCCTGTACTTGCAGACTGTGGTTTCTAGAGAGCTGATCTATTTTGATCCTTCCATCTGGTATGTCCCTGGTTGTTCCAGGTCCTCCATGGGACATACTGGGGATGTGACCTCACCAGTGCTGAACCAATAAGCAATAATTACTTCATATGTTTTTAATGTTACCCAGTGAGAGAACTCTGCTTTTTGGGTGTGTCAGAGTTTACTGGGGGCCCAGGATAGGCACAGACCCAGGTGTCAAGGAGGGACAGCATTTCCCAGTGGTCCAGAAAACATTTAAATTATATATTTACCATCCGATTTTCACTTCTTCCCTTTTTTATTGTACCAAGAGTAGTAGTAAAGGAAACTTACCTCTGTTATGAAATCTCTTCTCTTGTAACTTCCTGATTTAGGAATGCTAAAACGCAGCAGCACTAGTGATACCACAGCTGCACTAGAAAATTCATTCTAAAATTAACATACGCAACACTCAACCAAGTGAAGCAAACGAATTGTAATGAGTGAGTCATGATAAACTGTAGAAAAAAAGAAGTTCAGAATATTTAGCAGAAATACCAAAGGTCACATGAGAAAGACACAAAGGTCAGTATGAGAATTATTGTATTATTAACATCTTAAGTAAGCTCCTTCAGAAACCAAGTCATGTAATCCTAATTGAAAGTGAAATACAACTATTCTTGTGGAAAAAGACAAAACAAACCAACTATTAAGCCACGAGTATACAGAAATACATAAATTTTACCAAAATCCTGAATGTGGCCAAGAGGTGTTGCACAGGTGAGTGGCTGCAACTTGACCAATGTTGACTTCCGTGTGAAATGGAAGCACATTTTGACTGGGAAATGTAAAAAGGAAAACAAACATCACTGTAAAAGAGAGGGGATTGTGTTTCATCAAAAGTGAAGTGGTGAAGAAAATTTTCTACTTTGGAAAAAGTAAAGGGCATCTTACCAATAGGTGAATGACCTTCATGTTTCAGCTACTTCTTCCACTTCCCCAGTCTTGACAAAGAAGCTGACGAACACTCCTCCCTACACGTGTCACTATATGTTGCAGGAAATAAGCATAACAAAATTTTATGCAAGGCCTTGTGAAAAGGAAAGGTGATTTTATTTTATACAAATCTCTTTCCAGTCCTTCATGTCCATTCTTGCAGATTGTTCATGTATGCACACACATGCATTTCTCATAGGCATTCACACTCACGCAAGAACCTTGTGCTGTGTGCCCAGAAAGGAAGGGACAAGAGATGCTGAGCCTTGACCACTTACCACATCTCAGCTTTTTCTTTTCTGCCAGTGACAAACTCCTCTTTGGCTAATCCTTTCGTACTCTCTAGGAATTGAGAAATTACTGTAGTGTAATAGGTTGACCTCAAATCTTGCTCCATCCTTGCTCCAAGGATGTAAAGCAAGGTTACTCCCCTTTGTATTTGTTTCCTCGTTCTAAGAATATAATCTTATTTCCTGTTGAGACAAAAGGAGAACAGTGGCAAAACAGTTGAGGTACATCCTTGCTCCCATCTTGCTGTTACCAAAGTGCAAGATTTCTGCTGATGAGCCATCTCTAATGGGCTTTATTGCGGAGTAGCCAACTGGTCTTCATGGGAACACACTCCCCAGTACCTACAGCTCAATTTCTGCTGTTCCCATCCTTGGTAATCAGCACGGGTTATTCTTTTAAACCTTGCTCTCATTTCTTACGGTGCTCTGACAACAGGCATTTCTATTCATAAGTCAGCTAGGTTAATCTTAATAAATATGTCACAAATGTCCACACAGATGATAGTCTGCAGCCAGGACCTTGTAACTTGAGAATTATTTCTCCAGACTCCCAGAAGCTCCTAACTCAGCAGAGGCTGCCAGATGGAGAGAGCAGCCTGATGCAACCCAAACACACCTCTCACCCCAGAGAGGAAGGGGATTATTGCTGCCATAGTACTCGCTGTTTGCATAAGATTGGATAAGAAGGGCATAGGTTTATTTTATTTAGATAAAGCAAGGGCCAAAAATGTAGGCAGGCAACAGTGAAAACGAAAGAAAAGAGCTATAGGAGAAAAATACAATTCTGCATTATCACTGAAGACCTTTTTAAATTGTTTCACCATTTCCTGGCGCAGAAGATTTGCCCCTGCAGCATCCCACACTGCCCAAGGATGGATGTATCCTGGGGCTTTCTCAGGGCCAGAGCTGTCCCCTCCCCTGCTGGGGGTACCTCACTCCAGGCGGGCAGGTGAAGAGCTGTCCCTCTCTTCTCTTCCCCTCCTGCAAGCCAGGCTATTTTGTCTTTTCTCTAGACTTCAGGTTTCTTGTGTTAAGGATGTACTGGCAAAACTTTATAAATTGCAGCCCTTGAAAAAAAAGGCATTTTATAATCACTTTATTAGAGTTACACTATCCATTCTACACTGAGCTTTTCTTAAAGATCAAATATAATGTGGCTGTTGGATTAAGTATCCATCTCAGTATACCTACATAGTTGGTTTTAGGATGACACCCTTAGGTTCGCGAGGAGGAAAAGGGCAATACACTAATAAAGTTACAATTACTATATTAGGTACAAAATATAAATCTATGTGCCAGTTGTTACAACCTAGCTAAAGAGGGGGTAGGAATCCATCAGATTATTTTCCCAGAGTTTTATATAGCTACTCGTAAGAGTTAAATTAAATGAATGTGTGTGTGTGTGTGTGTGTACTAGCTAGATTTATAGACTCTCCTTAAAATGTAAGTATTTCAGGTCCTGCTGATGGAGCACAGAAACAGAAGCCAGGATTGTTTCACCCACATAGTTGGCTTCAGCTCTCATGTATTTAGATGCATTTGCCAGTACTAGAGGGGCTCATACATGCTTCACACAGCCATCTCTTGGGACACTTGTGAAAATTTGGGGATTTGAGCCTTGAAGCAGCATGAAGGAGGAAGGAAGCTAACGCTGCAAAAAGCATTTCCTTTGGCAAGTGCTACCTCTTCCCATGCCAGGACCCCTCAGTGAACCAGAGCCTTCAGGCCACCTCCTAGCTACCACACAAAGCCCTGCTTAATATCTGTGTATTTTTCATGTATTTTCTTTTCTCTGTTAGATATTTTTTGCTAGATCTCTAGCCAGACTAAGCTAATGTAGCTTTGCTGGTTTGGGATACTTGAGGATGTAACCCTCAGTCAACAGAAATGAAGTCCCTTATTCAGCTGCCAGTACATTATTCAAGCTGCAGGACTGTGTATACCTCTAAGTATGCACAACAAGCAAACTAAATTATAAATGCACCAAACTTCATTATCTGGGGTGGCAAAGAGGGAAAGGGGAGATTTTGGCCAGTGTCCAGTCTGACCAGGGTCCACAGTGGGGTAGGCATTGCAGAAGCATTTCTGTCCCTTTGCAGGAATGCGCTGTGGGCTCTGCAGGGCTTGCAGCTCTGGCTCGGGCACCGCAGCCTCTGTGCCATGTGCCACATCCCAGCCTGCACAGACACCCTCTCTGGGGGCTGCTGCCTGCAATGGTCCTGTGCACCCTCCCTGTGGGACGGGAAGTCTGCTTGGGCTCACTGGGCCCCATCCTGAAGGGCTTTTGCTGCCTCCTGGTCATGCAGCCCTGCTGGGTCTGAGTGTCTTTACCTCCAGCACTGACCCATGCATGACTGATTTACTTTAATATAATGAGCTCTTTTAGCACCTTCATATTTCGCTTCCTTCCTATGTTCACTCCTCCCAGCCTTGCCTTTCTCTAAGCAAAGCAGCTCCTTCTCCTCTGGACTCCCATGCAGGACAGGCAGTCCTTTGGGCCTGGCAGAAATCCTTTCCCATCTGTTCAGGTCTGAATTCCTCTCGTGTGACACCCGCTACCTGAACGGCACACAGCTCCACAGGGGGCCCTTCTCAGTGGCTGCAATGGTGAGGATGTTTCTTTGAGGATGAGAAAATGCATTTCTGAATTCATTTACCACAGTTTAGGAGTGCGTATGATCATCTTTTAGAAGTACTCACCCTGCAGCTGAGTACCCTGTGATTTTATCTTCTTTAATTAATTTTCAGCTCTCCATCTTACTACAATAGTTTTGTTACCAGCCTTTGCTTTTCCAGATAAATCCAGCCTCTTTCTGTTTTTCAAAGTAATCTAGGTCTTCCTACATGACATTCCAATCCTTTGCTGTGCTAGCACTACTTCCTAAATTTGTGACATCAGAACATTTACTGATATAAATATTTTAAAATTATATATTGATATAGCTTTCTCTTTTTTTTGTAAATTCCTCTGATGAAATTATTGTACAAGAGCAGTCCATGGACATTATTCCCAGCACATGCCTCAGCAGAAACCTCTTTCAGCACAGTCCTTCCTCCTTCAGAAGAATATATTATTCAGTAAGATCAGGTTATATTTTATATATTTTGTCTTATTTGGAAATTGTCCTAACAAATTGCACAGTACTGATCTCAGAAAAAAATTACATAAAATTTTCCAGATTACTTTTCACTTCCTTTCTAGAGGTGCTACCAGTGCTGTTATCTAGGGAGACAGTGCCCCTAGACAGTGTGATTAGGTGTCCTGGTTACTATGCTGCATCACCTCAGAACTGGAGAGGGACATCACCTCCTCTTGTTCCCTCCTTCTGCACTGAACACACATTTAGGTTTGGAACCATCCCTGAATTACCTTTAATCTTCACATCATTCCTATTTCAGAGCAATTCTATTTTTTCATTGTTTTCTTTTTATTTATATAGATGAAGAGCTATTTGTTATTTTAATTTTCTTTGCAACTGTATTTCTAAACTTTGACCTTCAAGTTAGTTTTCTTTGCTGATTTGTCCCTTTTTCCATTTCATCTAAGTGCTTTGGTTGCTTAGACTTCAGGTGGTTAACTTTGTTTTGATTTAAAAGGGACATGTCCCTTGCATTGGGATGTGTGACCTGGCAAGGGGCCGAAGCTGTCCCAGTGTTTCTGTTGCAGTGATATTGGGAACAGGGTCTCTCTTGCTGCCTGAAGTGGGGAGAGGGACAATCCAGAGCTCTGCAGGGTCTCAGGGATTTTTTGTCAGGATGGTCTCTACATTTCAGGCTAGCTGTGGTAATCTGGGATATCTGATCTCCCTATGAGCAGCAGCCATTTTGAAGTTATTATTCATCCTGTTAGATCTGAAGCATTTCATTAAAAGTTGTTGTTTTTTTCCCCAATTTACTAAATTTCAAGCCCTCCCTAACGTCACATCCCTGAGTTATTTGGTCCGTTTACTTTCACTACTTGTTTCCTGGTAGTTAGTTCAATAAATAGTAACAGGTCTATTTTTGTTCATTATTTGATTTAATTTTAACTGAGCCATCCCATATCCACTCACTGCAAAATTTTGTCTATGACTAGCTCTTGTGTGATGCATTCCCCTGCTCACCACTGCATCTTGACTCAGTGTCTCTTTGAAGAAATCTGAGTCTCCTGATCCACAAGTATTTAGGCCATAATACTGATGATGTTTGTTCTGCAATTGAGGCATGGAATGTGACATTTCTGTGACAGCATTATTGGGTATTAGAACCTTTCCTAATGCTTTTCCTGGGGGCTGCCAGAGTTTCAGTAGAACCAATCTTTATTGTCATTCCTCAGATTTACTTTAGACCCAGCAGATTGCTCCTTATAGTGCTGCCTATTCTCTTTCCTTTATG
This sequence comes from Monarcha castaneiventris obscurior, assembly GCA_026261815.1. Lineage (NCBI taxonomy): Eukaryota > Metazoa > Chordata > Aves > Passeriformes > Monarchidae > Monarcha > Monarcha castaneiventris. Next base: position 17,256,230 of record JAMPIT010000894.1, read on the forward strand.
AACTACCACATCATGTTAATCTGCCATGATAATCTCTATTTCCATGTTTCTTGAACAGCATGTACCTTCCAAGGACTTGTGAAACTTAAGTGATTAAATCAAGTCATTTTTAGGATAGTGATTTCCTTAGGCCTTTCAAGTCCTTTAATCCACACCAGTAAAGACTAAGTAGCCCTTTCACTAACTTTTCTTAGCCTTATCTTCTGCCTTAGGCTGACAGAGGCACATACTTTCATCTGTGAATCATGCAGTGTTTCAGTTACACCCTTTCTTTTTCTTCTTGCACGGAAGTTTACTGGGACATCTCAACAAAAACAACATTAATCATTTCCCCTCAGCCCCACCTCTCTTTAAAGCTTGTTTTACAGATTAAAAAAAAAAAAAAAAAAAAGAAAAAGCCAGTAAAGTCCTCCCTTGGCAACCTGTTTGCCTGGTGTGAGGAACAGGTATTTCTGGGTCTTTATTGGGAATATCTGAGCTGTACAAATACTATGCTAATGATCACCACCCCTTTGGAGGAAAGGAGTGCTCTTAGCACCTTTACCACGTCACCCCTGCCTGAGGCATGCCAGAGACACCAGCCTCCTTGGGTTTTCCTTGCCCTTTATTATGTACTCCACTATCCATCTACTATGAGTCACTCATAAACCTAACCTAATCATGACCAGCATGTGAAGAACTAATCTTCAGTTCCTAAGATGAACTGAAGTGGATTAAATAATGAAGGCATTGATGCCACTAACTTGCTTTGATTTGTATGTAGACACATTTCGAAGTCAACAGGGACGTATATACAACTTACTGAGCTCAAATATTTCCTGGTTATTATATTTTCTTTTCTAATAAACAAATTCATTTGCAAGTAACCACAATCAAGCAACCCAAGAAGAAAATATTTATACCATGTTGGCAGTTGAAACAGTTATTTAATTTGCAATGTGTGTCTATTGTCAGGTAGATCCTTGATAGCGTTTCTCATTTTCAGATCTACTTATTTATGTAATCTTTATAATTCACATTGTCATAGAGAAGAATCCATTACAGTTTCTGCAAGTAAGTGAGATGCTACATTAGATAACCAAGTTTCCTGAAGCTATTAGCCATATATATTCTAGATAAATTGTTTTTCTCGTGTTGTGAAGGCAAAATAAACCTGCTAAAACAATAGCAGAATATGTCAATATCCTAAACTTCCTGTTAAGTTCTCTCTGCCTGTAGCTCCTCCAGCTGGGAGGAGACTGGTTTGAATGGCTGAAGAAAGTAGCATTTCTAGCACCCTAATACAAAACAGTGCAGGGCCATATTGTGAAAGCAAAGCTCATATGTCATGAAGAAAGTAATGTTTTATTGAATCAAGAACTTGATGACAATTGTGATTTTCAGTTGTGGGAGTCTGTTGTTTATTGCAGCACCACATTTTGTGTAAGATCCTTCCTGATTTACAGTAATTCACATTGATAGACTTCTTGACTGACACTGCCACCACAAATGGTCATTTACAACAGCTTCAGCTCTGATCTTTTAGTGTTGGTTCTCAAGGACTAGAGCCAAGATCTATTCACCACAAGTAAATCTGGGAGGAAGTTTACTTACTATGAGTATTAATTAATGTTTATCTACTATGGGTTAATTTGTTAAGCAGAGTTTTGGGGTTTTGATATCAGGTCAGTTTACATGACACCAAGCCTGCTGGCAACAGATGGAGTAAACCTGTCTCAAAGGGGCAAAAGGACAAGAAAGACATTGAGTTGCTGGAGTGCATCCAGAGAAGGGCAACAGTGCTCATGAAAGTTCTGGAACACATGAGGAATGGCTGAGGGAACTGGGATTGTTTAGCCTGGAGAAAAGGAGACTCAGGGGAGACCTTATCACTCTCTATGACTACTTGAAAGGAGGTTGTAGCCAGGTGGGGGTTGGTCTCTTCTCCCATGCAACAAGCAATAGGACAAGCAGAAATGGCCTCAAATTGTGCCAGGGGTGGTTTAGATTGGACATTAGGAAACTTTTCCTCACAGAAAGGGTGGTCAAGCATTGGAACAGGCTGTCCAAGGAATTGTGGAGTCACCACCCCTGGAAGTGTTAAAAAAATGTGTAAATGTGGCACTTGGGGGTTTTGTGGTGAACATAGTAGTGTTAGGTTAAAGATCATACTCGATAATCGTAGAGGCCTTTTCCAACGTTAAGGATTCAATGATTCTATTATTTAATTCAGAACATTGAAAATGGTGCTATATGGGTGAAAAGAAACAGCAGTCATGTGCTCAGTTAATTTGAGAGATAAACTTGGTTCTTTATGGTGAAACCTGAAAACAAGTAAACATGGCAGAATGGAGAGTGCATAAGCCAGCTACTCTACACCAGAACAGAGGTGCTCCTCTGTTCTCTCTAATGATGCAATAAAGAGATGTTCAGCTTCACTCTGAAGTTCTTCTCCTGCATTGCTCTTCCTATGCCATGGAGTGAACCTCTTCAATTTGCTCCTTTCTTTTTATTCAGACAAATGTGGAGATACTAGTAGAAGTGATTGAGACTAAAGGGTGGAGCAGCCTCTTGTTGCTGAAGAGCGTTCATGGAAACTGAGTGCATGACTCCCAAGCAGAATGAGAAAATACGCAGCAGATCATATTTTTCTTCAAGTGTAAGAAAAACAGGAATAGCCAAGTCATTACAGATTGCTAACATGCTTGCATTTTTCATGTTATGGCATAAAAAGGTATTCTTTTGTTTTATATTTTGATAACACAAAGCCTGCACTACTCTTGTTTGTGATCCCTGGAAAACATCTGGTTTGTGAGATTATCTCTCAAAAGCACTCACATAAATTCATTACATGAGCAGCAGCACCATTGGTGGAGTGGTTGCCTCAACAAGTCTCTTCTCTGGCACCAGCTCTTCCCTCCCTGAAAGTATAACCTTAAAGGCCAGTACTCCTCCTCGAAGAGGGCTGAGTGTGAGTGGGTGATGCTGCTACCCCTTGCACCAGCGGCCTGTGCTGCCTTTGCAGCTGGGTCGCTCTCCCCAAGCAGCACAGCTGGAGCTTTCCTAACATTCACTATGGAGAGGTGTGGCAATGCTGCTGTAGAACCTCCCTGTCTCGTGTACCATCAGGTGTGGCTGGCTCTCCCTTTCCTCAGGCTGCTCCAGTCACCTCCTTGCTGGACCAGCACAAAAATTCTGCGCTCACACAATGCAAATAGGCTTCCAGTCTGGCCCCTGTCCTCCTTCACAGGCCAGCCCCAAGTACAGTCTGTTCCACACCAGGTAGTTCCCAAGGCAGCCCAGTCAGGAGAGCCTGTTGGGCTCAGCCTTCTGCACAAGAGGGTGAAGTAGCTGCCATCCCCAGTAGGTGAGGACTGCTGTGCTGGGATGCCTCCCTTCCCACCAGCGCCCACGTGCAGAGCACAGCCCCTCCTCAGCCACAGCCTCAGCCTTTTACCACAGGTTTTTCAAAGGGCCTCTTGCTTGCTGCTGCTCTGTGAAGGTGGTGCTGCTGGCTGCCCTTGCCCAGCAGGCACAGCAGCCTAGTGAGACCTTTCCTTGCAGTTTCCATGCAATGGTATATGGTATATGTTAGATAAGCCTTCAATAGACTGCACCTACTTCAGTGAGTAGCTCTAAAGTGTAGCGTACCACAGAAAATAAAACCCTTTTTTCATTAAATTAGGTGTTAGGCATAATGTGAGGAGCTTTCTCCTTCATCTACACCCAGATTTCATCACTGAAGTCAAGTGGAGCTGCATCTTTAGGATTAAGAAAATAATTTGACCCAGTTAGGTGTCACAGAACAGACTTCAGTGGATTGCGCAGACTGAAGAGAGAGCAGAATGTTACCCATTGAATTTACTATCATGTTTGTTTTGGGAGCTAAATTATTCTTCCTAATTCTGCTAGCAGCGTAATATGCTGTCTCAGTAATGGAAAGCATATGAAAGCAAGCAGATGGTGAAAGCAAAAAAAAACCCCAGCATGTCCTGATAATGTAGTAAGCAAGTTCATTTTTTTGGCATTAGGCTTTCATAACCAAGGCATGGTGATAACAAGTACAGACACATTTTTAGAGCACAGTTCATCAAAAAATACAGCCAGTTTCATTGCAGGGCAATGGAAGATTACTTTTTGAGACTTCTATATAGATAAAACCTAGATGTGAATGTTGTTGAATTAGACCCATCATTTATTATTGCTAGAAGATGAGTGACAGAACAGATACTGGTCAGAGTGATTCCATCACAGCTCCTGTATTCTCTCATATCATTACAAATGTAGAGTCTTTTGCCCATTGATTTGCAAATATGCAGCCATTCTGCATTACAGAAATACCACAGACCCTACAATATAGGTTGTTATCACAGAGGGCAGTATTGGAAATTCAAAATATTTTCTTTTCCTTTAAAAGTATGCATCCTCCAGGATGAAATTTTGAAGTATGAGGTTGCTGCTTCTTGGATATTTGTGTATATCTGCAGTACATGAAGCTCCCAGTCTGACTCCAGCAGCCTCTTGCTTCTCCTACCCACATGTCCCATTCTTCCAGAACAGAAGGCAGAACAGTCTCAGTGGGAAAAACACCCATTTGTTTAGCAAGTCTGAGAAAATTGAGACAGCCTTGACTCACTGGCTGAGCAAAAGGCCCTGGAGTGTGGTTTCTGAGGAGGGCACTATCCAGCCTGATGACCTTCAAACTACATTTTTAAGTCTTAGGACAAAACATGGGCAGAAACAATGCCAGATTCACCACTTATCATGTTAAGATTTGTCAAAAAAGGGATAAATTAATCTTTGTTATGATTTTCATTTGAAGCAATGAGGCCACATCTTCATGTAGCCGCAGCCTTGACCAACCTTCAGCTTCCAGGAGTTTGTTTCAGACAGAACAAGGGAGGAGGAGACATGAAAACCACCGCTGCAATGCTGAGTTCGAATGCCAGTGTACAATTGTGGGGATAAATCCAGATCTGACCTCACTGATCTCTTCTGTTGGGAAAAGGGATGAGGAAAGACAGACCCATTTCTCATTAAAGTATCTAGTTGGTTACAAGCCCTTTTTTTTTTCCCCACCTTGTACTAGTACAGCACACTAAGTAATGTGAAGGTTTCATTTTTAAAAAATATTTCATATGCACTGCTTCATTCTTGAATTGAAGAAAAAAAGGCAAATTAGTGGTTTTGATTGTTTGATCCATCTGAGGACCCTGTGTTTTCTGCTTCCCGAAGAAAGTTTTCTCCCTTTATAGTTTTAGTAATGGCTTGCTGATTTAACGTCCCAGGAGGTTTCTTCCAGATTGCTTTCAGTATCTTTGGGATGTGGTGGAGACATAATTCAGATTTCTTTGTCATCCTTATGTCCCCTTCATTTCATTACTTGGCGGGACCTGGAGCAGGGAAGAAATGGAATTGACAATCATGTCCTCAGGTGGCAGCTATTTCCCTGCTCCTTTGCCTGTGGCACCATTTTTCCTGATGTCACCTCCCCTTTCCAGGTCTTGGAGACATGGTAGAGGAGGCAGGTGACCTTCGCTGCCGAGGTCAAGTGGCTTTAACAGCCTGAGCTGGGGCAAAGCCTGAGCATTTCTCCCGGCAGAGCCTTGGGCAGGGACTGAGCTGGGGATGGGCCCCAAAACACTGGCTCAGACCCCCATGCCAGGGCAGGGACGGGCTGGGCAGAGCCCCTGGCTGAAATGGCTGTCGGGCCACTGGCAGCAGGTCATGTCAGAGTATCGCCTTCCTCTGCTGTGCTGCCATTCTGTAATCCCCGATTCTCTCACAGGACAAGAGCCTGAGGTCCCTCCTGCAGAGAATTGAGACCTTGATTCCAAATTGCTTAGGCTGAGCTCAGCAAGCCTGTTTTCAAAGCAAAGCCTGCTCTCCGTGAGTAAATTTCCCTTTCAATTTTTCCTTGAAAATCCTGCAGCAAATGGCTTTAAATGCAGTGTCTGTGTGTAACTGCTCTTTTTGGTGCGTTTCCCGTAATGAGCCATAACATATGTGTGTGTCTTTACACACCTCGGAACAATGCTATGCAAGCATTAGGGGATTTTTCTAACAACTAGTGAATGTGCTGCTTTTCACAGCTCACCCAAACACTCCTGCCTGATAAGCCTGCCTGCAGAGGGACGTTATCTTTACTTCTAGGATCAGTGGAAAAGAGAAAAAAAAAGGTGGGAGGCATATCTGAATATTTTAAACTGCTAATTCTGATGCAAGCAAGTCGCACAGAGGACATTTCTTGGATGGGGAAGCCTGAGGAGGTGTGTTTGTGGAGCTGTAACACTGTCCAGAGAAGGAAGTTTAGTGAGAAAAGCAGAGCCTTGAACTCTTTGCTGTTTCTTATCTCTGTGCACCCTTGAGTGAACTGTTCTGTTTCTCCCTGTGGCAAGCACAACACCAGTATATCCTCCAGTATAGCCATCCTCAGACATTCCAATGCACAGTAAGTGAATTAAAACCACAGCAGCACCATATGTTCCTTGCACATGTGTATAACAGTGATGTCCTGTCCTCCATAGCACAGTGAGGTGCAGCACACAGATGGACAAGAGCCACCACTCACCATGGCACGAGCAGCACCTCCAGAGCTGTGCAGGCAGGGCACTTTCCCTTAGCCTGACTCCCCCTGACTCCTGAACTACCCTACTCAGAAATGTTCTAGCCCTGGGGCTCAGAAAACATCTTTCTGAAGAATAAGAATTTTGCTGCATTTCTGATTTTCACCTGAAGCAATCCAGCCTGCACTAGCTAACAGGCACTTTTTAAAAGGATCTTTAGGCCAAGTCCTTCATATTTCAGTATAGAGCTGCACTGTTATTCAACACATTGCATTTTCCAGGAACAATCATTTCCAGGAAAACGTAGCTGAATATTTTTGCCCACTGGTGGTTCTTCTATCTTTGGTTACTGTCAAAAGCAAAAGATCTTGCTGTAATCCACCTTCCTGGTGAGGATGAGCCTCTGAGACAACTGTGTTCCTGCAGGAGAAATGAGGCAGGAAGCAACACTTGAGAGCAGAGGACTGCATGGCTGGAAGGTGTGCTTGCTGGGCAAAACATCATGTGCATCTTTTTTTTGAAAGATCATCTAAGTCCAATTCTAGCTTCAGCAGGCTGACAGCACCAACCTCCTGATCATGCCCAATGCTGTCACCAACTCCACAGCCCTGCCTCCTCTCACCTGGACCATGCTACTCTGTACAGAGATTTTTGTCTGCAGCAAAGTCAGGAAAATCATAGTTGTAGTTCCCACAACAACAATAAACCCAGATATTCTGAACAAATGCTGTAAAAACCCTGAAGTTATTTGCACAAGTGTTTCTCAGTAGATGCCTGAGAGACCCAATGGTACAGTAGGCTGCAACCTCCACACCTGCCCCTGAAAAACCTGAGCATACAGAAAAGAGGGGCTTGGGGGTAAAACCTTTTGACAGATGATGCCAGGCACCAGATGTTCTGGGGTAGCTGTGGAGTTTCTGGTGACTTGAGGCTATAATCCTGGTATTGGAGAAAGTGGCAACCACACTGTATGTCAGAGCCAGTGAGCAGCAGGTGTCTGCTGAACTGCACGGCAATGCAGGCTAACCAGCATCCTCACACAACACTGTGTCTTCTGCTCAATTTACTGCCCTTAAGTGGACTTCATCACTTTGGTAGCTGAGGGCTTCACGCTTGTTAATGTTTATCTCTGCAGAGGCTCTGTGAAGTAAGGAAGAACTGTTATCCCCATTTCACAGAAGACTGAACCAGCAAGAGGCCATACATCCCCCCCAAAGTCTCAGAGAGTCTGCAGCAGAGTCTGTGCCTCCCAAGTCTAAGGGTCATAACCTCATTTCCCAGTAGCGACAGAAAAGATACAGAACCAAAATTTCACCGGTAAATAAGTGCCACGACCTGCTGGCTGGAGTCCACAGGCTGTGGCCTCCTGTCTGCAGCAGCATTCGTATTTCCCTCTGTTATTTCAAATATTTTATTGTGGTGTTATCTTGTCTAGTCTAAACAATGGTCCCAGTTGCTCCAGAGAGTTGTACTCTGTGAGGGAAAACATTGAAATATATTATTATCCCCCATGTTTGGGTGCAGACACAGAGGGGTGGATGCTCCACTGTCAGGACCCTAGCAGCCCTTTGCAAGCCCAGCCTCTGCTCTCTGCCTGCAGTTGCACAGTGCAAGAGCCACCACCAGCTCCACAGTCCCTTCCCACACGTTCCAAGGCTCTGCTCCTTCCCCAAGCACAGGGACATTGATATCTCTGGAGTGATAAAGAAGTGTGGCATCAGTGGCATCAGTACAGATACATATTAATGGCAGAAGAGGGAAAAACTGTGTCCCACATTCGGAGATGACCCACTGTAGAGAAAGATACGAGCTGTGATGTTCCTGCCTCTGGATATGCTGTCTCTTAAAGCAGGCAGGAGCTCAAATCTCCAGCTCTGTTTCAGTCCTATCCACTAATAAAAACCCCAGGTGTTACTGGAAGAACTATCAGTGTCTGCTTTGGCATGTGAAGTGTGCATCACTTGCCTCGTTGCCTTAAAAGCAATAAATCTCTGTTTATCTTGATGGTTACTTAGTAATGAAAACCAGTGGCCAAATCAGTTATCTGAAAGAGGCTAAATGACAACTTGCTCCACACCCTATATAAGTCAGGCAGATAGCTTCAAAGCCCTTATCAGTTCCACGTGACTGGGTCTATCCAAAGTGGCTGAAACAGGCCAGCATACAGGGCTTTGTCATCCTGGCACTTCCAAGCCATCCTGCTGCTGACCAACCAAGGACACATGGGTATTTCTTAAGTTTCCAATGTGATTAGACATAGCATTCTGTAAGAGTTTATGAACAAACAAAATGTATTTACTCATGCCTTAAAATTTGGTAAATGACCTACCCAGCTATCTCAAAGCATTTCACAAACCTAGTCCTTCTCTTGACTCAGGAATTCATTCCAGTGGGTAAGACACCTTCATAGCAATTTCCTTGTGTTTTCCATTTTCCGCCTGCAAATTGGGAAGAAGGCTGTTCAGCCACCTTTGTGAAGGGATTTGGGAGCTCTGCAAGGGGAGTGCTGCTTAGGTATCAGATATCAATAGCAGCCTGTCACACTGAATTCAGCAAGGGAACGGCTGGCTCTGTTGCTGCAGCATTTGTGGAGGACTCAACTCCCAGATGAATTAAGACTCTCTCTGTGATTGGGTCTTTTTGCATCTTCCTGCCTCACCTGTAAAATGGAGACAATAATGTTTCACTGCATGAGTGTTGAGAGGTAGGACATTAGTGGTACCGAGACCATCACAACACAACACCACACCATGCAACAAATAATTCTGCAATGGCCACACACAGAGCATTCATTTGCATTTGGGTTCAGCACACTATTAACACCTCTACCCTAGAGCAAAATGCTGGGAGACCACATCCAGATATCCAGGTGTCTGCTGAACTTCATGGGATGTGGTGTCCAAGTTTGGGCTTGAATGTAGATTGCACAGCTAATTCCTACTTAATTTACAATAGCCTGAACCTCAACATGAATGCCAACCACTGACTTACTAGGAACCTGAAACAGCTGCCCACTTTGTGCCTTGGGTCTATGTCTTGAAATTACTCTATTGCTTGCTGCAATCTACTCTGAAGCTGGAGATTTATTTCTAAAGGAGGCAGGGAAACATTATGTCACCAAACTACTTCCAGTCTTTTCCAGGATTACAAGTCAGGGAATGGTGGGTAGATCTTGTGATTTCCATCCTATAATTTAAACCAGATGGGCTACCCTTGCAGCATAAACATTTAAGCAAGAAAAGCAAAAAAATTGGCAGAAGAAGTTCTGTTTCCTGAATAACTGTTTTATTATGACTTACATTTTTTAACAAGATGCAAACAAACCTAGTTTACAAGATAACTTGATCACTGTTTTTGATTCATCCCAACAAAATGTGGAGATTTTGTTCTTGCTGTACAATACTCCAGCCCTACTGCTTGTAACAGGTACAGGGACTAATATCTATGAGCTTCCCCTCTTGAGAAAAAACAAGGTGAAGACGCAAAATTCAGCAGCTCTTGCATAGCCAGAGCTATTGGGGTGTGAGTTGGACAGGAGTTGCAGGCAATGAGAGGAAGGATTTAACCAGAATCAAACCTCAACACAAAAATGATGAACCCACAAGTCCACACTGTATTTTATTGTTTGTTGCCACCATGTTGGTTACTTGCAGTTTGTTCATTTTGATACACGTATCAATACCTGAAAAGTATTGAATGTGTGGCTGGCGTATTGAACTAACAGAAGAGTGGTAAAAATCTCTTTCCTGTTCACTTAGCCTTCACATACATGAAAGACAAGACACTATCAGAAGCAGAGGAAAAAAAGAGACCCAGATGATTAGATGCCACTCATCTCAGAACTTGAAAGCCAGTGAAATAACTAAGATGCTGTGAAAAAATATCTGCCATAATTAAAATGGCTGATTGGTGAGAGCTGCAGTGAAGGCCAGTGTATGGGGCCTTGCTAAAAACACTGGAAGGAGGAAGATCTACATACACGGGAAACTCAGAGCCAGATGACCTTACATGAGAATTTCAAATCACAGGCTTACAGGACAAATGCTTAGCTTCAGTGGCACACAGCAAATTAGCACAACACCAGAGCAGACCTGAAGCTGCTCCTCCACAGCCCTGGGCACCAGAAGATCTAAAATTGACATCATTTGCCCAAGCCATGCCTTGGAAAGCTGTCAGGAACAGCCATCACGGCAGGTAAAGCCCCAAGTTTTGACAAAGCCCAAAGTAATAGAGATTAAAAGATTAATGGTCTGATTTTCACTCTTTTGACTTTAATGCATGTGCCGCTCTACCCAGGTCTGAGGCACTGTGGCAGCCCAAAGCCTCTGAAGCAGATTTGGGGATGCAGTGGCTGAATTTGCTGAGCTAGCAAAGAGCTCTGGGAGATCTGTCAGGACAGTTGCAGAAGCCACTTGGAGCAGCATCGTAGCACTTTCTGACTGTTCCTCAGCCACAGCAAACTGGGATGCTCTGTATTTTTAATCCATCTCTATGTTAAGTATTTGCTTGAACCACCTGAGGAAGTGGTCTGTGCTGAGCAGGAGTACCTTTTGCTGAAGGAGACTGGTGCTGTCACACAGGGCATGATGGTGGCTCAGCAGCGTCGCTTCACAGGCAGAGCAGAGCTACATCAAGGAGAAAAAACCTTAACTCTGCCCAAGTCAGATGTAGGGAAGTGCAACTGCCTCTGCTCAGCAGCATGGTGGGAGGGCAGCATGGAGGGTGCCACACTGAGAAGGATGAGAAGTGGAGAACCACAGAGAAGGGAAAAGGCCTGGGAAGCAGGTGCTAATGTAAATGAGGAAGCATAGTGAGCATCCCTTAGTCTCAGGCTAGACCTAGAACAGCCAGAAAAACTGACTGCATTTTTGTGATTGCAACCAAAGTAACAACCTGTAACTGTTGTGTAAATTCCAGGATGACTGATCAAAGAATTGAAAAGGAAAATTAATTTTACAAAGCATTGGAAACTACCATGCTTCCTAATGATTCCTTCAGAGAGACAGCTAGGACTAACTTTGGAAGTAGCAGAACAGCTTCATAAATGTTTTCTGGTGGTTTTACATTATTCTAAATTCTGCTTCTCAATATTCATCAGGTTTTTTTCCCACTAACCATAAAGCATATGCTCTCTTGGATACTGGTTACATGAGATTAACAGATAACCTTATTTTTCAGAGTCAGTCTTTCAGCATTTCTGCCACTGAAGATCCTCTTCTACAGCTTCAAGTTGAAAAATCTTTGTGGCAGATTTGGCATTGCCTGTAATAATTTATGAATGTGATGTGTTGACATGTTTATTGTGTGCATACATTGAGCTACTTCAATATCTGGATTGTCAAGACGTGTACCCAGGAGAGAGAAGATGGATCCAGGCATACATTTTTGAGGAAACACTTGGGAAACAAAGCAAGCGCTCCTCACTGTGATGTTTTGGCTGGGCCCCTGTTAGGCTCACTGGAGAGATTTCCCTGGGAGAAATGTGGGCGCCTGCAAAGCAAGACATGAAAGACCCCAGAGAATTTAGAGAGGGCCATTTAAACAGAAGTTTTTGTGAGCAAGATTCCAAAAAGGGTTGAAAGTGCTCAGATCTGTAGATGTTTAATTTAGTAGACATTGGCAAGACTACAAGAAAAAGTACATGTGAAATATTTTTTAACCAACATGCTTTATTGCATTGGTTAAGTGGCTCTTCTGTTTTAAAAATGTTTGGGTCGTGCAGGAAGGCTGAAGGTCTCTCTTCTCATGTATGTGTGTGAGCTTGGAACATGCATGGGGTGTGTAGGCTGGAGCTTGTGTTTAGTATAGTATGTGGGAGTCAGATTATCCCATGCATGGAAAGGTAAAAGCTCAAGGCCTGCTATAAGCAGAAGGCAAATCAGAAAGACCACTGGCATCCAGAGATAGAGCAGTAACCGTAAGAACACCATCATCTTTCTTATAAGTCCTTACATATAGTTCTACTAATGACTTTTATTAAACATTTAAGCCTTAGCATTCAAATGATTAATATTTGTTACAAAAAGCTGTCCCATTAACACAAAGTACAAGCTGAAACAAAGCTAATGAGCCTTAATACCTGCAGGATAATTCAAAGTTTAAAGGTGGTATTAACAAAAATAAAATAAGGAAGAGTGGAAAAACCCAGTTTCATTGTCCACTGGAGAACCTGAGTTTTTTCCTTTTGGATCATAAAATTAAATCTGTTGCTGAAATGACTCTTACACTGTTACTAAAGTAGTGCAAGAACACATATATGTGTGTAATTAAGTACCCCTATGTGACCATAAAAGGTCTGCCAGGGGAAGGCGAGTGGGACTTGATTCAGCAGCATGAAAGAGGAAATGCCATTACTGTAACCTCCCTGTATTTCTTTACTTTGATGGGGTTCAGCCTTATGTGGTAGAGTGATGGGGTGTACAGCACCAGCAATGGGAGTGTTCCAGTGCAGAGTCTGGGCTATGTGCCCTGAGCATCTGAGACACAACAGCAAATTGACCTGGAACTGCACAGGTATTTATCCTATGGAAATCATACCTCAGATGAGACACGCAAAAAACCTGAGGCAGCCTGAGGCAGGTATATTAGATATACCTGAAAAGTTAGGTGAATTTTTTTATTTATTTGCCTTCTGGTTTTGCAATGTCAGATACGAATGGTAAATGGGTAAATGGAAAAAAGTCACGGAGTCCTGCCTTTGAAAACGTGATCTAGCTTAAAGCACTGGCATTTCAATCTTTGTATTCAAACGAAGGGACCAAACAAGTTCAAGAAACAAACAGGGTAAACAGCACAGCTATAAAATGACATTTTGGAAGTGACAAAGGAGCAGTTGTATGGTGACCATCCTCCTACCACAGTTATGCTCAATTTCATGTGGCGCCCATGAACCACACCACCTGTCCTGGGAGCTCCCCACACATCCCAGTCTTGATAAACAATTTTGGAAGTAAAAAAAGGGAATGGGTATCAATATAACACAATGGAGTTGTGGGGCAGGGCACACACAGGAGCAGTGTTAACATCCCATGCAACACCTAGCTCCACTCCTTGATAAATAATCACATCTTGCTACAGCAAGACCTTGAAGAGACACGAGGGGTTTTATAGACAGCTACTCAGTAGATGCAGTCAAGCTCCTTTTGAGCTGCCTCCCCTGTGAGACTGGAGTCTTTCCCAAGAGGGATCCCTGTGGCAAAGGGCCTCTCATCTGTTTGACCCTGGAGCAAGCACCACATTGTGCTGGCAGCAGAGAGGAGGCAGCAGAGACATTTTCTCCTGAGGTAGGAGAAGAGTCACCTGTGCCCTGGGGCTGCTCTGGGGGCTGCGAACTCAGGCCAAGAGACAGAAATAACCCAGGAGTTGTTAGCTGGAGAGCTTCGATTTACAGACTCCAGAAGAACAAGGCTTAATGAAAAACTCCAAGGAAAATTAGATAAAATGGACTGATTTGGACATCAGAAAACTTCTACAGCATAAATCATAAATTCTCCCCAGTTTGGAGAGAGGTAAGAATTTCATCTCCATTTATTTAATCTGGCAGATAGAGATAACAAAGCAGTCTCTACATGGGAGAGTTAACACTGCTTGGATTGATATAGAGAGACAAGATGCACTTGCAGGCATAGGAAAAATGCATCTCTGAGAAAATTTCCACTATTAATATTCTTCCCTTGCAAATGTGGGTCTTCTAAAACACTCTTTTCTTTTGGAAGGATCTAAATGAGGAGGAGGTGGGAAGTAGAGCTACAAAGCATGTAAGAAAGCCTCAAATACATGAGTGGGAGGAAGGAGGAAGAAATGAAAGAATAATGAAGCTTGCATCACTGGAAGCAAACAACAGAAGAAGGGAAATGCACGTACTTGTGGCTAAATTTTGAAGGAACTTAGGCTGAGGTTTAAAACGGCAGTGGTTAGTGTAGATACAGGCACAGAGTAATTCAGATCATCTGATCAAAGAACAAAGAAATGTTAGAACTGATTTCATTAGGAAAAATACCTGCCTTAGAGTTAATGGGTAAGCACAGGAAAAAATGCCTTGTCTGTGTTGCTGATAGGAAGTAGCCCTGCAGAGGGTTATCAGCACCTGTAGTATCTAGGTTCACGATGAGACTTGGGCATTGCTTCAGTGGGGCCAGGATTTTGCCCTTTATGGAGTCTCTGTTGGCATCTGTGAGATTTCCTTATATGGTGATGATGTTGCAAACAGATATCCATGTTTTTAAAAACAATTAGTAGAAATCTTGTTATTAACATGGTGCCCAGGGTCCCCAGCTCTATCTGCATCAATAGCTGAGCCCAAATGCTCAGCTACTCTTGGAGTGTTGTCACTAAAACTAAATCAGGCATTTCTACTTTGAGAGCTTCTCCAGTGGCCATCACTCCAATGGTTACCCATCTGAACCAGGAAACAAGCCTGGAAGAGGAGCCTGGGGTTGGGTCCATTCCACACCTTCTGATTTTTGTCAGTGCTTTGCTGTAAGGGCATTCAGCAAGCCAGGCTGATCTATCCTGACACAGTCTTTGAAAATTTTGCAGAGCAGTCTGTAGAAAACTTTCAACTGAATTAAACAAGGAACCTGTGTGTCTTACACAGGAATCCTGTGGGATGGGATTGTCTCTGACTCCATGTCACCAAAACCACCTACAGAAAGAAAACTGTAACTTTGCTCAGGAAACCCCAGGGTTTTATATTCACTTTGGAATAAACGGAGCCCATCCATCCATTGAAAAGGCAAGCATCAGGGAATCAACAGGAGGTTTTGCCATATGCACAGACGAGCAATGCTCAGGGATATAACTAGGACCAAGATGGAGGCAGGGAGAAGTTTCATGCCAGCAAGTTTCACAAATGGAAAGACTATGCTGCTACTCCAACCTATACTGGGTTTTCAAAATCAACTTGGAGACAGCAAGAAAAAAGAGGAGAGGAACAATTTTTCTTTCCCTGGTAAAGCTATATTTGATACAGATAGAAGACCCCATCCCTTTTCTTTTTTCAAATCTAGTAATCAAAATTGGGAGTTGATACTTTTTGTACATTGTTGTGCAATACACTGGTGCAAAATCTGGATCTCCTTGTGCCATACCCACAGCAAAGCATGTTGAGCTAGGGTTGGCAGTCCTGTACAGTAGACTAGTGGAGTTTGGGTAGGCAGGAAAAAGAATTGGCAGAACACAGCCGTAGTTCTGTCCTATGTCCAAACTCCATGTGCAGGAAAGAATGTATCCCTTGGGGGAAAAGAAAAAAATCTCATCCCATCTTGGACCAGCCATTCCCACATTACGACAAAATAAATCTAAAAGGATAAGCTAGGCTTTTCCTAGCAATCAGATATACCTCGAGTTGTCACTCTATGGGGTTGGTAAGAGAAAGCTAACTTAAAATTAATAATTAAATGCCCTTTACAGGCTTGACAGTCTCCAGGCGTGTGGCAGTGCTGATGGCACCAGCTCCGAGACTCTGCCAGCCTTTGCAATTGCATTCGGGCCCCGTTCGGCCCAAAGCTCCCCCTCACCTGCCTTTACAGGCAGCAGGGAGAGGCTGGGGTGAGGGCTGCAAAGAGGCAGAGGAGTGGGCAGGTGGAGGTGCATGCACCTTTGGCATTGCAGGCTCCCCTGGCACGGGGAGTTTTCTCTGTTTTCAGCCGTAAATACGATGCAAGAAGATGCCAGGCCTCGCTGAGGCTCCCGGCGGGTAAGGCGGTAAAAAATTAAGAGTTTTAGTTCTGCATGTCTCGTTTTTCAACGTGTAAAAGCCCGGCTCCGGTGGCACGAAGGCCGCTCCCAATCGCGACGAGACGGCCAAGGCGGGCAGCCGAGGCGTGCGGGCACTCACTGCGGGTCGTGCCGCGGCGGGCGGCGGTGGGACAGCGGGCCCGAGGGTTCCCCTGGAGGAAAAGAGACAGCACGCGTGGGACCGGCATCCTCCGCCCGAGTCTGCCGCATCCCCTCACACTCGCAGGAGAACACCCCCGAGGGAGCAGCACCGCTCAGCCCGCCCCCACCGGCTTCCCGCTCCCGAAGTTTCCTTCGGGGAAGCCCGGCGCGGGCACCCGCCGCCAGCTCCGGGGGGCGGCTCGGCGGGGCGGGGCGGGCGGGCGGGCGGCGCTAGGGCCCGGCGGGGCGCGGCGCCGCCGCCGGGGGCGGGCTGGGGGCGGCAGCGGCGGCGCGGGCTGCGGCTGCCTCCGGCTGCCTCCCGCCGCGGGGCGCGGAGCGGGGCGGCCGCGGGGAGCGCCCACCACCCCGCGGCGGCGCGGGAGCGCAGGACGCGGACAGAGGTAACGGCGGGGGCGTTTCGCGGTGTCATCGGGAGCGTGCGCGGCCGCCCGCCCGCCCGCCCGGGCTCGCCGCTGTCGCCGCGCCCCGTCCCTCCCGGGCCACGGAGCCGCGGCCAAACTTTTGGGGCCCCTGGGCCGGCGGCTGCCGCGGGCGGGCAGCGGCGCCGCCCCGGGGCGTTGGTGGGGGCTGCCCCGCGCTGCTGCCGCCGTCCCGCCGCCGAGCAGCCCCGCCGGCGACGGGCGGTGGGGAAGGGAAGGAAAGGAAAGGGAAGGGCGCCCTGGGGCGAGCCGGAGCCGCGTGCGGGGCGGCTGCCCGGTCGCATCCCGGGCGGGCTGTGCCCCCGACAGCGCGGCCCGCGGGCTCCGGCCCCGGCGCGGCGGGCGCTGGTGGGGCAGCGGCGCAGCCGGCGGCGGCAGCCCCCCCTCCGCTCCCTTTTGTTCCTGCGTGCCGCCGGCGCTTGGATCCCCGCCCGGGAAGAAGCCGGTCGGTACTTCCCGGGCTCCGTTTGTGCCTGCACACCCGCCTGAAGGGCATCCTGCTCCGGTAGTGTTGGTCTGTCAGAGCCGCCGGGAAAGGGATTTTCCCCTTCTCGCAACAGCTCCCCGTTGCTTGCCGGTCTTCAGTGCCGGCTCTTCACTTAACTGGACTTGCTGTGTGCTAATTCCTTCACAATGTATGCGGGTGTCCCTGCGCCCTGGAAAAGGATTTCCTTATTGACTTGCCGACTGTGATGCGGCCAGGTATTATTTACATCATCAAATACATGCCAGTGTAAATCTCGCACGGTTACAGTGCGGCTGCTCTCAGAGCCCAGTTTGCCGAAAGTTTAATTGCAGCGGCGATGCTGTACCGTGAATCGGTTTTGGTCAGGGCGGACCGATGCTCCGGTGGGACACCGGCCTCGCCGAGGCCATCGCGTGTCACGCAGGGACAGATCCTGCTGTTTCACGGGAGGAATCGGAAACAAAAATCAGCAAACAATGAAAATTTGTTTGTATGGTTTTGGAAAAAATCTGACGTGGTAACGTCTGTTAAGGGCACAGTAAATCGGGCAGCAAACCCCCAATTTCCTCTGGCACAGCCCATGAATCAGCCGGTAAACAGCATAAACTGTGATCACTTCGCAGCCGAAAATATCAGGCCTCGCAGCCCTGGCTGCCGGAGCGTTACGTGTCATTAAAGTAGCTCTCTTGGAGGAGAGGGACTGTCCCAGGAGCTGCAAAATCTATAAACACTTTTCTGATTGGCTTAAAAATTTAGACACAGGAAGCGGATGGTATCTAATAACAGACAAGTGGAGACACTGTTGTCATGGAAACTGAGAAGACTCCCCCCCCCCCCCCATGTATTTAAAAAAAAAAAAGACAGAAGAAAAAAGTCTGCATATCATCAGAAATGCCTGCAGACCGCCTTGGCTGCTGTTGCCTTTCCCACAGCATCTGTTGAAACCTGAGAACATGCCTGTCAAATCAAGGTCATTTTACAATAAAACCCTGCACCGCCGCCTCCTTCTCTCCTCCCTGGATGTTGTCCCACACTTTCCACCCAAGGAGGAGTTGAGGAGATGCAGCCACCTGCCCCATGCCCACTGGTGTCCTGCCCCAGCCTGGCCTGCTGTTGGGGAGCCTGAGAGAAGGTGCAAAGCCGGAGGACCATGGGGCTTAAAAGGCAAACGTAACAAGGGATGACTTTTTTATAATTGAATGATCAGGCCATGCGTCTTTCCAGGAGTCTATGGACCTGGGAGAGAAAGCTGGGATTGAGCTCCCTCTATTCCTTTGTATTATGAAGTTATATTAAAATGTAATGATTCAGACTTGTATATTAAGGCCATTTCACAAATCTGCCTCACCCATTAAAAAAAAAAAAGTGGCAAATGACTCTGTGCAGCCCTGTGCAATGCTTTTAACAAAAAAACAAAACACAATTCTGTTACAGCATGCTATGAGGAGAAAAGCAGAGATAGGAGAATAAAATATACTTCATTGCTGCTGAATGCAGCATGAGAAAATCAGACTATTATTGTCATAAATTGAAGTTTTACTTTGCCGGACTATTGAAGGTTTATTGTGTGTGAAAGAAGAGAGCTGTTTTGCTTTTGAAGCAGGAGAGAACTATTTCGAAGCAAACTCACAAGAAAGGTGTTAATGTTTTTGCTTGTTTTCTTGGGCAACACCAGTTGATTTCAGATGTTTGTGATAAAGAGATGCCTTTGAGTATTCACTGCATTTTCTCCAAAACATTTCCTTTTGTTGCTCTCTGTAATCTGCATTTTGCAGTGACCAAGCTGAGAAATAGCACTTCAGTGCTTCACCCACTGTATAAATCATCACTTTGAAACCTTAAATGACCAGTTTGCTTGCATATTACACTTTTTGTATTATTATTTCTTAGGAAAACCAGAGACGGGTGATCAGGTCTTGCAGATCAGGAGGTGAAGGTTATCAGTAACCTCTTTACCCTCACCCTTGGATCTTGCTGTCCAATAAACCCAAGGCCTGACTTTAAAACTGGGTTTCAGGCAGAGCAGGCTGAAGGGATGGTAGAGGCAGGGGGAGCAGTGCCTGTTTCTGACTGAGGAGTCCCTGTTGGCAGCTGGGCTGGCACAAGGGTGCAGGAGGTGGGACCCCCCTCCCTGTGTTGGGGAGAGGCTTAGGCAGTCAGGCAGTTGTTTAATCCAGCTCACTTCTGATTAGACAAATGCTGCTTTTGATTGCTGTGGAGTTCAAATGGAGAAAGTTTGGCTTGGTAGCGAAAGTGTGCTTGCTTCTAGAGGGGAATTTCCTGTTGTCAGGAGCACCCTTATCGGCAGGAAGGTTTGTCGGCAGGAAACGTGTCGGTTACTTGTTTTTACACATTGAAGGAAATGAGCTGGATTAGGTATCTTCTAAGTTTACCCTTCATCAGCCTCCGTACCTGTGCTACTTTATTTATCCTAATGATTTTAGTTTGTGAAAGTTTTATGATGTCAGTCATTCCCAAGGGAAATGCAAGAAGTTAAATGCTTGTGTTGTCCTGTCATTTTTGCTGTTATGAAAAACCCCCCCACCAGCCTCTCTGGGCTACGTTTTCAGAAGTGTCCAATTTGCAATTTCTACCTTTTGAGCCTCATTGCTGATACTCAGCTAGGCTTTTCTTTTTCTTCCCCCATTAAAATGAAAGATCAAAAAATGCACCAGTTATTTTACTAATAGGAGCAGTTCTTACAGTTCTGAACTGCCTTTCATCATGGATCATAAATCACTTTACAGAAATTAATGTTCTAATATCCACAGAAGTTGTGTGAGCATAGGAAGCTGAAACTTAGCATTTCACATGGACTGCACAAAGTTTCAAGGCAAATTAACAGCAGAGCTGGGAGTCAAATTAATTGCCCCTTAATTAGCAATTGCTAATGGATTAAAACTTAGAAAATGTGTCTGGGTTTCCCAAGCGTACTCATGCTAATGCACCAATGCAGTGCGTATGTGTTTGGGATGTGGGGCCGGGGCTGAGAATATAAGCAATGGTTCCAGAAAATGCCAGTCGTTTTCTGGTCCCTGCCCAGCATGTCTGGGATGCCAGGTTGGAGGCTTGTAAGATTAGACATGGCTTTGGACGAAGGTCCAGACCAAAGGTGAGAGCTGTGGTTTAGGTCTGCGTGTTCTAGTAAGCAGGGAGGGCCAGGGAAATAAACATCTCTCTGTCAGGTCACAACGGGGTTTTTACGGTGTTAAGCTTTGCAGAGGGTTTTGAGGGGGAAACACGGAAAAGTTATATAAACTTGTGAGAAGCTGCCTGGCATGCTGAATAGCTTCAAGTAGTGGTTGTTGGTGTAGGAGATGTCTTGGTGTTAAGAGCTGTTCCTGGCAGGACAAGCTACCAGGGCTGTCTGGAAACCTAAGCTGGACTGGAACTGGACTATCCTGGCTGATGCTGGAATTTGCCAGTTTGTGACTTCAGATGTAACACAATGCAGCATGACTTTGGCCACAATTTTGACGTATTTGTAATGAAACTGCATTTGGCTTGTTACCTTCTCTCATGACCAAGCCAAAGTAAAATTGTAACAAAATAATGAGAAAAAAAAAAAGGACTCCAACAGAGCAGTGTTTCATTTAAGTGTAAAACTTACAGCTGTGTATTTCCAAAAGTGATCAGCTGATTCTGGGAAGCCAGCCTGAAGCTCTGCAAGGCAGGGTAGTTTTTGGGAAGTGATTCTCTCCTAGAGTTTTGGAAATTCTTCTCCATTTAAAATGCCTCAAGTTAAGGTGCCAAGCATGAGAGCAACTCGAACCCTCCCTAACTTCACTGCAAGATTTTAGGTGCCTTTGTCATCCTTAGGACTTATAATTGTTCTGAACTGAAGCTGGTTGTCCAGTCAAAAGTTTGTACCTTGGGAGCCAGCGTAGCCCACGAGGGAGCAAGGCTCCCTGTGTCCTGTTTGTTGCCATTGAGGATGGACACAGAGCAGGGGGATAGCCCTGCTCTGGAGGTGGCCGGTGAAGGGGGCCTGGGGAATGGCTGAAACTCGCCCTGGCTGGACACACAACTTTCAGGTGGGTTGTGTAGGACCACCCTAACATTAGCCCAGGTGCTGGTGGCCACTTGCTTGCTGGGGATCAGTTTTCCCCCACCACTCTTAGGGCAGTACTTTAGTGACATGTTACGCTCTTAAACTCTCCATAAAGTTCATCTATTTTATAATGTCTGCGAAAATTGGACAGGCTAAGTCTACTGGAGGTAAAGCTTCTACTTATTATGTTGGACAGTATTTTGTTGTTGCTCTTTTAGTTCTTTTGTCTGTAGTGTAAGAGTATCTGCTGGAGATGGTTTTCTCTGTGTCCACACTGACTGCAGGACAGACAGATGGCAAAGCTGTGACCTCTGATCAGGCTTGGTAGGTGCCACTGAAGGGAAAGATCTGCCTAGATGTTTGACACTGGGGGTTTTTTTGCAACATTTGCAGGAATTTACATCAATGCTAGCTGATACAATGAGATTTCCAGCACTGAATGTTTTTACTTTTTACTGAAAATAGATTAAAGCCAACTAAGATAGTAAATTCCAGGAGTTGGATGCATTTGGCCTGCACCAGTTTCTTCCTTTGCTCATGTCCTGTGTTCTGAGTTGAGGTGGGACCCTGCCCTGAACTGTTTTCTCAGGCCAAATGTGAGATTCCCTGGTGGGATCCCAATGGCAAACTGCTCACCTGCCACCAGCTTGCTGATAGACCCTACTCACCATGTCTGGACATACTTTTGTTGCAAGGAGAACATTCCAGACATCATAACAGATGGGACTTTATGTACAAGGCAATCCAAGCTAGACTCTGGAAAGCATTTCACAGAATGGCAGCTTTATTGGAAATTGCTTCTTAATACTATTTGGCAAAGGTCTTGTTCTTTTTAGTCTAGCTCTCTGCCAGACCTTTGCCTGCCCCACTGAAATGAGCAGTGGCCTTGTGGCTCGTGTGGCCCTGCCACAGCCCTGTGGTCCCAGGCTCACCACGGCTCCCCTCTCCAGCCCCTGGCACCTCTGCAGCACCCCACCACTGAGCTGCTTTCTGGTTTATCTCTTGGCCTTTGTGGAGGGGCCAACCTTTTCCCTGGACAAAGCTGGCTTCTGGCACAGCACACAGGCATGAACACAGCCCTACCCATCTGTGGTGAGCCCTGCTCGCTGTTACTTCCCTCAGTGAGATCTTCTTGGGACAATTTAATTGCTGGCTGGGCTTGCTGTGGAGAGGAGCAGAGGCATTAGAGGGGTTACAAGAGGTTATTAGAGATGGGAGGAAGCTGTAGGTCTGACCCATCTAGATTTAACTGAATTATGTCTCATTTTACCCCCAGCTCCAACTTGTTTTGAACTGGGTTTTACAGCAGATCATTTGTAGAAGCTACTCAATTAATATGTTAATTTTAACACCAGATTTTGTAAAGCTTTTATGTTGGAGGTGGTGAAGGGATCCAAATGTTTTGATCCTATTTTTATCATTATCTTCACTGTGTTTTTCTGACTCTGTGCTTTGCAGAGAGGAGTGAAATTTTAATAATTCACTAATATACTTTCACTTCATTAACATTTTATCATTTTGGCATGGTGCGTATGGTGAAGTCCTAGTACTCTCATTAAAGACCTGATCTTACCCCACATTCTTGCAGCCCTCCAGGTGTGGAAAACCCTAAATGCAGATGCTATTCTACTTTTTGGAAAGAGCTTTTCTCTATTTTGAATAGATACTAATCTGAACAAAACTGGTTGTTTCTTGGTGGGGTTGGGGGGGGGAGGTTTGGTGGTGTTGTTTTTTTTTGTTTGTTTGTTTTGGGTTTTTTGTTCTTGTTTTGTTTTTGGGTTGGGTTTTTTTGTTTTTTTTTTTTTTTTTAAATAAACTGGAAACATTTATACAAAGATAGCTGCAGTGGTTAGGTCAGACCCACTAAGTGCCAAGTCTCCAGCCATTACAAAATGTCACCATGTGGTCTAAAGAGCGTGAAGACAGAGGGTGTTGTTGTGGTATCCATTGCATCATTTTATACTGTGGCATGTTTGGCTTAAGCAGAGATTTATACTGGCATTAAAGTGGTTATGGAACTTTCAGCTTACCTGGGATAGCACAGTGCTTGGTATTAGGAGGACACAAACAACATCTAACACTTGATGTAATCTTGGTGATTCAGTACACACCTTTGCAGGCGTGCCCACCTTGTGTTAAATGTGTGCTTTTAAATTGTGTCTGAATTTGAAATTGATGTTCAGCTTTCATGGTGGCTCTCCTTTCTTTTTTTAAATTCTTTTTTTCTCTATTTTATCATAAAATAAAACTCTGAATTAGAGAATGATTTGTTACTGTTAATTAAATAGTGTTAACACACCAAATTATTTCGGGTGTATTCAGAAGGCTTAAGAAGCCAAGCACTGGCTTAGGAGTGAGCAGCGTGTAGATACACAAGGCTGGAGAGTGGAAGGGAATGTTCTGGGTTGGGAGCATTGGAGAGCTCAGGGACATGTAAGAATTTCAGGAGGAGTCATGTTTTGAAAAGAGTATAGCTGTTGGGAGTCCAGAGTACAAGAGATCACAGTAATAAATGTGGGAGATGTTGAGGGAAGTGACCCAAGGTTTTTACTTGCCAAATAGAATATATTTGCTTTTAGAGGCACCGGGACAGAAACTCATCTCTTGTAAATTGGTATAATGCCATTTGAGTTAGTGGAATTACACTGACTTACAACGCCCGATGGTCTGTCAGGTGGTATTACAAGAAGGGTGAGGATGTGAAGAATAGTGAAACTGGAAGAGGTTATAGGCCTGGGCAACAGGGAGGGTGGAAGTTTGTTCAGAAGGGATAGAGAGGCTGGATAAGCAAAGGAAGGTCACAAGGTCCATTACAGCTATATTGGTTTGATTTGATGATGAGATGCCCAGCAAGAGATGTCAAGGAAGGCTGAGAGATGGGCTTGGCTGGAGAGGAGAGTCAGTGACAGAAAGTACATTTCGTATTGGCACAGTAGGGGATTGGTGTCAGAGTGAATAAGATCATGCCCAGGGTGTGGAGGGTATGTAGAGCAGACCAAGACTGAGGCCACAGCAGGAGCTGGGGGAGAGCACATGGGCGTGCAGACCAATCACTAGACAACGATGAAGAGGGCCAGAAGACAACATCTCACAAAGCCAAGATTGGACAAATATCTTTCAGTCTGAAAGGAGGAATAGCAGAACCATAAAATATTACTTAGGGTTAAGAATAGAAAGGGAATGACATTGACTTTTTTAAAGACACGAGCCGTGAATAATCACTACTAGTTAGTAAACTATGAAAAGCTGAACCATAAATAAACTACATCCTCACTGGTATGTCTAATTTTTCCCCTCCTCACTTCTGCTACTGCTAAGTAGTCTCATGTAATGGTGCAGCAGACCTTAATGTCCTGGGGGTGGTCACAGCAGCGTCACTAATGGGCGCTGTGCGGTGGTGCTGCCGCAGCTGCGCTGTGCCGAGCTCTGCGCCGAGCTCTTCTGGGGTGACGTGGCCCTGTCAGCCCCTGCATACCCTGGGGACCCTCAGCTGGGCACTGTGCCTGCTGCAGCTGGGATCCCGGGGCAGGCTGCAGTCACGTTGTTGCTCAGGAAATTCAGAGGTGCTGGGAAGTCATAGT
The DNA here is from genome assembly GCA_026261815.1 of Monarcha castaneiventris obscurior. NCBI lineage: Eukaryota > Metazoa > Chordata > Aves > Passeriformes > Monarchidae > Monarcha > Monarcha castaneiventris. The sequence continues at coordinate 17,281,192 of JAMPIT010000894.1, forward strand.
GTTCTGATTGAATGCACCGGCATTGTAGCTGCAGTTGCTGTACCCCAGATATTAGACCCCAGGTCAGGGAGTGGGGCAGTGCTGAGCCACCTGTGGGTACAGGGGAGCAGGGGAGGCAGCAGGTGGGCTCCTCCTGGTCTGCCACATCTGGCAAGAGCAGGGCTGGATTGTGATGAAGAAGCTCTGAGAGAAATATTGCAGCTTCAGTTTGTGTTGTGGCTGAACAGGACATCTCACTTGGGACGTGGTAGCTTTGTGCAAGGAGGAAGAAAACACAGACTGGAAGAAATGAGGTAAAATGTGAAAAAAATGAGATTAAAATATAGTAAAGAAAAAGGAAAAATGTAGAAATTAGGTATGTGTATTAGGATGGTCACCCTTGTTCCCGAGCTTGTCTCATTACTGGAGCAACTGTAAGCCGTTCACATTCCTGGGGTTCAGTGCGACAACTGGAAACAGCCTGACTGGAAATGGGACTGACTTAATTGTACCGAGACAAGAAAAGAAGGCCCTGAACAATCCAGCACAAACAATGAAAAGTTAAGTGTGTTTTAAAAATCCTGTGGGTTTTTTTAGGTGGGGTACCATTTCTGACAGGTGGGGAAATCCCCATTTTCAGTTAATGACTCTGGTGATCTCCCAGTCCAGCACCTCAGAAGCAGCCACCCTGGCTGGAAAAGTCGGTGTCTTTAGAAACAGAAAGCATTTGGGCTTTGCAAGTGGAATGATTTCTTTGTTTCCTAGTTGTATGGAAAGCTGCCACTGCAGCAGTTTGAGAAAAAAGGCTGAGCATCTTGAAGCCAAAATGGTTGAGAGATGACTCCTGGGGAAAGCAAGGAAAGATGTGGTGGGCTTGGAGGCGCAGTAACAGACGTGAAGCCTTTCACTGTGGGTCTCTCATGTGGGTTCTCCCCAGAAAGCTGCAGCTCCCCTGTTGCAGTGCCTGTCTGCAGCTGGGAATCGGAGGGCCTGCTCCTGTTTGGGCACCGTCGCCAGGAGATGGAGGACTGGTGTGTGCTCCTGCAGCAGCCGTGCTCTGGTTCCCAGAGGGCTGACAGGGAGGCCATGCACCCTCAGCTGTCACCCAGGCTGATTAGAGACCGTGGCTGTAGGATCAGGTTATCTGGTGGTTTGTGCCTGTTCCATTGAAGGAATGGAGCAGACGAGAGGGCCAGGCAAAAGTATATAGCCCCTGAGCCCCTTTTAAGGGTATAATTTTACGATGCTAGTGGCAAAGGCTTTTTTTTACTGGAAAAGCAAAGAACTTCCCCAAAGAACTGCATGAAACAGGCTTTGCTATGCTGATGTTGCGATTAGTATGTCTTGCCCACTTGCCCTTTCTCCCTTCGAGGGTTATGTCCCAAGCCAGTGGACTCTGCCCACTCCCCGTATGGTCTGTGCTTGTTTTATTTGATCCAGGCTTCCTCCTGTCTTGCTTTTTTTGCTCTCTGCTCAAATGAGGATGCCCGATCATGGTGTGATGTGGACAGTTCAGGACACGCTTTGAAATCTGGAGCAGAATTTTTTTATAGTAATTTTTATTCTGAGTTTGTGTTCAATCTTGCTTGCTGCTGTTAGCTACTGCTAGTTCTGTGGGGATGCAAGCTGGGACCACAGAGCAGCAGGGATTCCAAGCACCCTGCTCTCTCAAAGACAGAGTGTGGAAAAACAATTTTCTTTCTGACCCCAAAAACCTACAGTTGATATAAGGTATTTGGAGCAAACATTGCTCCAGTGTAGAAGTCTCTATACCAATATAATTATTTGTCCTGCTTTCATGTTTCACATGCTTTATTTAAGCTCCTGTCACCTGCTAATAACATAGGGACATTGGGAAAATTTGGAAGGTATGCACAGTATTATTGGCATTTCTCAAGCAGCTGCTACTGGCCTCCTTACATTCAGTGGATTTCTTAGTGTCAAAAACACTTATAGCACATGAATGAATGGGCAGGAAACCACCTAAATATTAATGTTGACAGAAACTTCCCTCCCACCTCTCACTCTTTCAAAACAACAATGATGAAGGCAGCAGAATTCAGTTCTTGGGCTGTTGGAGAGATGGGTTTATTTCAAAAGTAGAGCTTTGCTTTGGTGCGGGCTTTTGAGTGCTAGTGCTCGGAATCATAGGACATCCTGAGTCAGAAGTGACCCAAGAGGATCCAGAGTCCAGCTCCTGACACTGCGCAGAATAGCCCCAGAAGTCACACCATGTGCTTGAGTGTGTTGTCCAAACACTTCTTGAACTCAGGCTTGGGGCAGTGACCACTTCCCTGGGGAGCCTCTTCCACTGCCCGACCACCCTCTGGGTGAAGAACCTTTTTCCAATATCCAACCTAAACCTCCCCTGGCACAACTTCAGGCCATTCCCTGAGTCCTGTCACTGGGCACCACAGAGATGAGATCAGTGCCTGCCCCTCCTCTTCCCCTTATGAGGATGTTACAGCTGCAGTGAGGTCTCCCCTCAGTCTCCTCTTTTCCAGGCTGAACAGACCAAGTGACCTCAGCTGCTCCTCATACGGCTTCCCCTTGAGGCCCTTCACCATTTTCATGGCCCTCCTTTGGATGCTCTCGAACAGCTTGATGGCTTTTTTATATTGTGGCACCCAAAACTGCACACATTTTTCAAGGTGAGGCCGCCCCAGTGCAGAGCAGAGCAGGACAATGCCCTCCCTTGCCGGGCTGGGGATGCTGTGCCTGATGCCCCCAGGACACCCCAGGCTGGCTCTCCTGGCTGCCAGGGCACTGCTGGCTCATGTTCAACCTGCCATCGACCAGGACCCCCAGGGCCCTTTCCACAGTGCTGCTCTCCAACCTCTCATCCCCCATTTTGTCTGTACATCCAGGGTTGCTCCATCCCAGTTGCAGAATCTGACGTGGATTGGTTGTGTCCAAATGCAAGGGTGAGAGGTTCAGCCTAGGTGCAACAGCTGTAGGTGAGGAAGCACCTTATCTTCTACAAGTGTTGAGGTAAGCAGCATGGCACTCTGGAAAATCATTCATTCTGGTGCCAGTGTGAGCATGAACGCTGGCAAAAATTGAAGCTTGTCCCTTTTCATGCCAAAATCTGTTGATTGCGATAGTCCTAGCTGATTTCAGTGAAGATTTTGCCTCAGCAAATAGCTTGATATTTGATCATGTAAATACTTTATATTTCAACTCCAGCTTTGTGTATTCAGGGGGAGCTCAGGATGCAGTGGCAGTTGCTTGTGGTTTTATGGATGCAGAATTTGATGCTCCATTGCTGTCACTGGTACAGTGATGGTGGTAATGGTTATCGCTAACTTGTATCCCAGTGGTAGGTAAAGTGTTGGTATTTGGCTGTTCCTCAGACATTTTTGCTCTGTCAAGTGCATCTTCCATTGATACCAAAGGTGATTTATGTGACTGTTCCCATTCTGGCAGTGTGAGTGATGCACATATGGCTCTTTGGAGCCAGTGGATGAGAAGATCTGGTAATACACAGGTGTGCTGCAACATAGATTTTTGTTGTTGTAACTGTGATATTTTTATTTTGTTCTGAACAACACGCAATCCATTACCTTTTTGTGCAAAATTTAGCATTTTACTGGCCAATGAAGCGAGGAGCAGAGGGCCAGACTCGGGCCCCTGGGAGCATTGTATTGGTCTTTATTGACTTGCAGACTCAAGCCCGTGGACTGATCTCAAGGTCTTGTGACACTACAGGAGCAAGTGTAGATGGGCTGTCAACACACTTTTCTCGTGGTGGTGACCTCTGATGTCTATGACTGAACCCAGGTAGCAGCCTTTCCCCAAGGTAATGTCATCAGGTCTCTGTCTTGGCCACCATGCTGTACAGAACTGCAAGAACATAGTTGTCTTTGTATTTAGTTGGCTAAACTTTTTAAGGAGGAAACAGACAGGCAGATGTGGACAGCAGGTTCACTGAAGGCTTTTTTTTAATAGCTAGTAAAGCTAACACCCCTAAAATGTCTGAGTATCATTCTGAAGAACTGCTTTGTCTGTGAGCTTCAGAAGAAGGAAACATGGTTCAGCTATAGAAATGCATATAAGGAGTTTATTACAATATGTTAATTACCACTGCCCATAGTTATCCATTATTAATAAAGCGATTTCCTTCAAGATAAAATAATGAAATGTACATTTTCATGTATCTTTGTCAGTCAGAAGCCCAAGAAGATATTTCTGTTCTACTTCTGTCTTGTGGTATAAAGTAATGCAATTCCACTGAAGTCAGAGGTGGATAGCTGGGGAGAAGGCAGCTTCCTTTTTTGCTAGAGAGCTTTAATACAACATTGTTTTATTTCTGCACATTAAAGTTAATAACACAGCAAGTGTATTTTGAAGTTAAGTCTTTCTAGGATCTCTATATGTTAAATATCTGCAAACAAACTTTATAGTTGTTCTATAGGCTCTTATGATCTATCTATTGTATTTTATCTGCCTGCAAAATCCATTTCTAATTCTGGCCATATCTCCTTTGCGATCACTTGCCAGAAATCTATTCCCAGGATTCTCCTTATTTTAGTGAAATATCTCTGCTTCAGCACCTTTCCCAAGGTGGCTGATCTAATCAGGGCACTATCAGTTATCATTTCTCATTTCCTTTGCTAGCTCTGTCAAATGCAATGCACAGCCTAACAGAGTGACATTCAAATACTCTCAGTGACCAAGGCTATTTCCCTTTCTTTTACCCTGTAAAACTGGATTTGTATGTGGCTTCTTAAGCACATGCCCTTTGCTCTAGGAATGTGACTTATAAAATGCACTGTGGGAAGAGTTAATGTTAAGCAGATGAAATAGCTGCCTCTTTATTCATCACAGTTAAGTTCCATTGATGGTGGCCATGTGGATTTAAAATCGCATATCCACAACTTCGTTTTTTCAGGTAGAGAAGAGCAATGCTTCATTCCTGCCAACTGTGTAAGACAGCCCTGGTTTGCCATCAGAGAAATGAAATTTTTACCTCCATTCTTGTCTTTTTCCATATACATGTTTCTCTTTTAAATAAGAGTGCGGCTGTGTGCAAAGTGCAGCATACACCAAAGAGGATGCTTGTGTTTCTCAAATAAAGAGTCACCTGTGTAGCTGGATCCTCTGCTAAGGTTAAATGTGGTTTCTATAGACACAGGTCCAGCAACAGCATCCAGTTTTGGCCTCTATTTTTTTTTTCTACCTTGGGTGACAAACCTCTTAGTGTTATCTCAGATTGCTATCACAGACTCATGCTTGTTTTAATAAGTGTGTGGCTGACTATTCCATCCGCTCTGGAAGATAGAGTTATCCACGTGCATCCTCATAGCCCTTCCTTCTTTGCACCATTTAACTCTTGCTGTCACAAGCCCTGCTTTGTTGCAGACTCATTTCTCAAATGGTTTTTGTGAGGGCTGAAGCCTAAATCCTGCTTTTTAGGAGGAGAGCAGGGAGCAAGCATTCACCAGACTGGCTGGGAGTGGGAAGAGAACTCTCCATGCACCTGTCCTGTCTGCAAAGCACCATGCAGTGCAACCCTTACATGATGCTGGCAGCTTACCGTGAGCTCAGCTCTTGATTTCTTTTGAAATTCATAGAACCAGTCTTTTTGGGTCTTTTTTTTCCCTCCCACTGTGTGAATGAAGCAAATCTGTCATGCAGTCTGCAGCAGACCATCACATGTATTTCATTTCCCCTGTAGCCTATTGCAGGTTACAGAATTGAGTTTATTAGTTTCAGACAGGGAGAGGAAAAATTAGGAAAATGGATTTTAAGCTGACAGAAAGAACCAGTTTCATTTGTTATTTATGGCCCAAGATACAACACCAACCAGGTGCTCTGTGCTCCAGCTCTTTGGCACATCTTTTGGTGAGCCATATCCCAGATTGGTGAGCTTCCAGGGCAGTGTATTTGCAGTCGTCCAGGTTGTCCCTTGGACACTGTCCCTCTGGTTGGCTGTGGAGCTGGAAACTGGGGAGCATCTGCCCTAGCAGGGGATGGCAGAGCGAGCATCTGGGTGTCCTTGAATGGTAATTTCCAGTGTGGATAAATAACAAGGATGGTATCTAATGGCTTAAAAAGCTGCTCAGAGCAGCATTTTTTCTAGCTATTTCTTCACTGTAGGAAGGTAGAGAAATCTGTGTTAAAATAATAATTAAATGCTGACAGTACTAAATTTCTACCCAGCGTGAGTTGGCAGCAGTTGAAAACCAAAACATTAGGTCATTAAAGAGAAAAGAAAAACCTGATTAAATACCTCTGAATGTTTTTCTGATTAGGTATTCTTAAGCAGAACATGTGGCTGTAATAGAAGGGTGTACTTGACAGCAGCAATTGCTTTTGAGGGGAAAGGTAAAATACTCAAGTTTTAATGTGTATATATGTGTATTTCAAAGGATTTCTTGCTGATCTTAGCTGTGAGCCACCACAAAATCTCCCTGCCAGGAAATATGTGAAATCCCTTCAATGTTATGTTTCTGGAAAGAACAGTTAACAGTGACTAATGTGCTTGGGGTTTTGTTTTGGTCTCTTTTTCCTCTTCTCTGGGTAGACAGAGTTGATTTCACACTTGAGAGTCCAACAGCCATGGTGGACCTTGCTGTAGCATTGGTGGTATTGAAACACTGTGAGGCTCAGGGCTGGCTGCAGCGTACATCCTGCAGATGCAGAGGGAGAAGGGTTTCTGCCCCAAGGAGCTTGCTGCCATGGGATGGTGTGTGGAGTCAGGTGAGGATTCAAAGGGGAGAAAGAATGGTATTGGATAGAGAAACCCCCATTTACTTCATGGCCACTCATGGCCAGTGGTCCACTGCTCTTGGAGGTGGGCTGAAGGGTTTTTTGGCTGAGGAGACTGCAAAAGTAAAACTTGAGAAAAGGTGCATTTATAGGCTGCTACTTTCTACCTCCTGTTTCTCCCTCAGATGCTCTCTATCATATATTTTCTCCTGTGTACTCCATAGTGATGTTTCAGGGGCTGATACCTGCAGCACGTCTGGAGCTCCTTTCAGGTCCTCTTTAATGAATGTTGCTGGAGATAGCAAGGAGGGGAGTAACCAGAGTTGCTGGGGAACTTTGGTCACTGTAGCAGAGTTGTGGCTGCTGGCCCTGTGGGAAGCCCTGGGACTTGGGAGGAGTCCGTGGGATCCTGAGCATCCCCTCTCCAAGTGCCAGGGGCATCTCTGAAAGCTGTGTGACCTCCGTGGCCAAAACACACTTCCCAAGCATGGAAGCATGAGTGTGGAAGGATGTTCTGGCTCTTGTGGCTCCTGCTCCCAGTGTATCAGAGCAACTCTGGTGGTATATTTAAGGTACCAGCCCTGTGAGATTCTACAGGTCATCCCTCCCTCTCCTTGCCTTCTGGCCTTTCTCTGTGTTCTTTGAGAAACTGAGGGACAGGGGGTAAGAGAGAGGATTCACAGATTATTTCAAACTGTTCTGTTGTTCAAAGATTCAGCATAGGGTAATGCATCTTCTTCCTGTATTGTTGTACTCCTGCTGGCACCCAGAATATGCCTATGAACAATGGTCTCACAAACATAATTTCTGCTACCTCCAAGAGGCAGGGGAAAGGTTCATCTGAAGGGGTTTGAGGAAGGCTCAGCATCTTGTGCTTAAAATTTTACTCAGCACTTCTACTGGACTCTTTTAAGGTCAACTGGCATATTCATTTTTCCCTTGGGAGCTGTATAAGTTACACACTTTTTTTTTTTCTTCACTATGCATTCCAGAAGGGAATTTCTCAGGAAGAGTGGTTCTAGTTTAATCTCCAGATTATCTGTGTTTTATTTTTCCTCCTAGATAAAGGGGCTAAGTAATCTGCTAACCTCAATTCAGGCAGAGCTGGGGTTTCTGTATGGGCCTATGTGCGTCCAGATTTGAGAACTGCTTTTGGTTGCAGTGTTGCAGCTGTATGGCCTGAGCACATCAGTTATCTGGAGGTGAGTGCAGGTGCTCCAGTGAGCCTGGCCTCTGCTCAGGAGTCAGGTCCTAAGCCCCCTGGATATACCCTGGATTTGGAAAGCAGAGCAAAAGGCATATTTCTGCAAATGTTAAAGCAGTGATTTTTTGCAGTTAAATGCCGTGACCAAGAACAACAGAAAATTTTGGCTGTATTTCTCTCCTGTGTGAAGATGTGCCAAGCAAAGAACAGATGGGGTCAGGGGACTGCCTGTGGTTGTCTGGGTCTTGGGCTGCCTCCATCCCAGCCCTGGTGGGAGCAGAGTGACCTGCTCTCATGTCTGCTGCCTTTGCTGTCCTGGAGTTCCTGCCTCAGTCACAATCCTGCAGAGTGGCACACGCCAGGGTATCCCTCTGCAATGTGCTATGGGGGAATTAAAGTCCCCCTGCTCTTCCTCGTGAGAATCTTCCTCATGAGAATCAGCCATCACTATACCTTAGTGACAGAAAGTGGCTCTGAGAGCATGGCCCTCGTATCTCCAAGTTCATGGGTCCTTGTAGTACTAGCACTGGGTTGAGACAAACTACTTCTCTACTGACATTAATGTACTTGACCCTACAGAGTGCAAGGTAGCCAAGCAGTTACAGGCCATTAATCTCCAATTGCTCTTGTCAAGAATTATATTCATTAATCCAGGGCCAAACAGTGGTTTAGTTGTCAGCATGGACTATGATAAGATTTTTTTATCTCCTGGTTAGTGCCGAGTTAGTATCTAGTTAGCAGCTTTTGCAACCCTGTACACAGATGCCCTTGAATTTCACTAGTCACTGCACCAAAGCTAAAGCTCAGCATTGGTTCTTCTACTAAATGTACCTTCAGGGCCAGCTCCTTTTCCTGTGCTTGGATGGCTGGTTCAGGGAAAGCTGGCCGATGCACAGGTACCTGTAGGCAGGGGCTGCCTGCTTTTAGTTCTACATGGTGCATCACTCTAGTACAAGACACCCAAGAGCCAGCTCCCAGATGGGCTGCTTTTTCACCCTGTGACCTCTTTGGGCACAACTGGAAGGGAGGTGGGTTGTGTTGTTTCTGTACACATTCACACACTGATTTTATTGCTTCACTTAGCAGAGGAGGAGCACTCCAGGCATCCTGCAGCAGAAATTCCCCTTATTCTTGGACACTGCCCAAGGGCTACTCATCAGAACAATAATTGCTAAAAAATAAGGATGCTGAGCAGTAAGACTCGTGGAGTGCTTTGATAAGCCAGGCTGTGATGATTGTGTACAGAGGGGCATCCTTTTGTTACTTGAATAGCTAGAAAAGGCTTCAATATCCTTTCTCTGGCAAACTGCTGGTGTGCATAGTTGGGAGTTCATCTGAGCGAGTTTTGCAAGCTCAGTGCCGCCATACACATGCTGATCTGTGGCTGCTCCTGAGGTGAAAACTGTTTATGTTTTAATGTATTAAGTTCTGCCTGCACCCTTCTGTACAGAAGTCTTGTTTTGAAAGTATAAGAAAAACAAGAAGGAAGAATGTGGAGATGTTTTAACATAGCAAAATGCATTTTCTTCCTACACAGTGCCATTTCGAAGAGGGAACAGCTTCTCCTACAGTTCTGTTTTGGTCTAGGTCTCTCTTCAGAGATTTAAACATATGCTTATATCAGTTCCTCAGCTGGTGTGTATCTGTTGACATAGTGCATATACTGACGGAAAGTGTGGTCTGCATTTACACCTGATGTGTTTGTGGTGCATCTTCAAACTCAGCAGAGTCCTCAGGTTTTAAACATGGTCCTTTAACAAAGCTGTAGCATGAGGGCTTTGGGCTTTTCTGTGTTTGTGAGAAGAACATCGACATTATTATCAATAGTAAAGGAAAAAGATTAGGAAGTTGCTTTTTATCCTGACATCTATAGGATTTTTTGGTGTTTCACAAAGCAATTGCCCTTATGCAGATGCAGCAGACGGGGATCATACTGCTCCAGGTGGAGCAGGCTGTGGCACACCTGGAGCAAAATCCAGATGTGCTGGGTATTTGTGAAGAGTTGGCACTGCAAGACTTGTCCTTCTCTCGGGAGGCTGCTTGCAGCTGGAGGCAGGTCCATGATTGTGGGGCACACAACATGCTCTGGTTTTCAGATCTGGGGCAAAGCAGGGATTTCCAGAAGTCCATGAGTAAAGCTGGAGCACAAGCCCACTGAAATTCCATGTGTATCCAGGTAAGTGGCTGCGATCACTCACAAGCCATTGCTCTACTCAGCAGAAATGGAAAGGTGGACCTTTGGGAATTGTTGGGACTGCTGTGCCAGGCCATGGGAGGTTTTGCTTTCAGGTTTTATTTGTCCATGCATTTTTTTCTAGCTGCGGTAACGTTTGAGGAGATAGGGTAGCAACTTGAACCTCTGTTCAGGCCATCTATAAAGAACATGGTAATCATCAGAGACTGGGATAAAATCCTGCTCCTAATGAAGGATCTCAATGATTTTTGAGGATGCCGAGGTCATCTGTGGTAGGTTGGCCTCATCAGCTCTGTTAGATACTCTGAAAAAGACTCTGTCAAGCCACAGGAATGTAGTTCTCTAATTTTGATCTCTTGATTGCTCGTGTTGCCCTGGTTATGTTCTTGTTTTCTCCCGAAATCTAAGCATTGTTATGTTTTCATCCTATGTCCCATGCATGCATTTTTTTGCTAATGAAAGAAAGGAAATGATCATGCTCAGATTTCTGTCTTTAAAAAACAAGAGCATCAGTTTGATTCTGTTATATTTTTGATCAGGTTACATGGGATAAAGTTGACCTTGTCTGAAGATAAAGGATACTATTATACTTAAAGTTTACTAAGTGCAAAGTGATTTGGAAATCAGCTTGGTTTTTTTCCTATAAAATTTAAAGGCATCAAATAAGCTGAAATGATTTTGGATGTGGTGTCTGGGACTCTTTTTTCCCTTCAGTTCTTCAGATTTGTGCCACAGAGGAGCAGGTTTTTGAAACTGTTGAGTGGAAATAAGTAATGCCTAAACTGTGTTGTTTGGGTGTAAGACTTCAAGCTAGTTCAGCTGTTAGTAGGACCACTCTTAAATAAATCCTTTAGGCTGATGTAGGTGACTTCCTGCCATAAATACCGTGCAGTTTTTATTTTATGTAATTTGATTTCATTACAAAATTTCCGCTTGTTCGTCTGCTCTGCTGTGATTTCTTTGTGTATTGTGAAAGGAACACCCATCACAGATTTTTTGTGGGCCTACATGTTACCACCTTGCTCTTCAAGACCTGCCCCCATGCCGCAGTTGTTCCCAGTCATAGGGTAAGGCAATCACAAAGTATTCCCATCCTTTGCTTATCCAGCTTGAGACTGCAGTCAAACAAGGTGATTTTGCCTGCCTGGGTCCACAGGAGTCAATGCATTTTGTTTGCAGTACTGAGGACTATGTAATTGGCAGTTGTGATGACGAGACTAAGACTTCAGGGTGTTCTGTCAAATCTGACAGGGAGTTGCCTGCTTGCTCTATGTTTGGCAGTTCATTGTAAAACCACAGCTACAAAAGGATGTTCCTTTTCTTTTTTTTTTTTTTTTTGTTCCTTTGCCTTTCTAGGCAACCTAGGGGGAAATTGTTGATGTGCTCCTGTCTGTGGCTCATATCTGTCATCATGCTCTAGACAGACATCCTCTCTTCTTCCAAAATATGGAAGATTTCCAGTTAGTTGTGTGGAAACTGGGGAGGGGGCAGTATTTTTTATCTAGAGTCTTCTTGTTACTCTCTCATGTACGTTATTCATTGCTTTGTGTTCACTGTTCATACTTGAAGATTTTTAAGAGGAGGAATGATACTTTGAGCCCTTAAAGAACAAAATTAGACAAGGTAGAACTGGCTGTGATTGTTGCTTTGGTCTATGATGCTGTGCTCTTTTCACTGCACCACAGATGAAAGCCTATGTTTATTCCTAAAAAAAAAAAAAATCTGATGCTCACCTGAGTTCAGTTATTTACTTGGAGGAAAAAAAGTTCCCTTAGACATGAGAAGGCTATTTAAAAATCTGTGTTGGACATTTTAATTGCAGCAAGTGATGAAGCCTTTGAAGTTTTATTACCTATTATGTACTTGATTCAAAAGTTGCCTTTTGCAATAGCTTAAGGTTTTTTATTTGCCTGAGATTATTAACATTTCTGTTTCAAGCTTTGAAAGAGAAACTCTGAGCATGATTATGAACATTAGGTTAATACATAATCCCCACTCAAAGGTTCTCCTAGATTTCCATGTGCTTGTTTAGAGGCCATTCAAAGGTGCTTAGCTTTAATTGCCATTATGTGAGCACACAGAAATAAGGACCCAAGAGTCTTATCAATTATTCTGTTCACAAATTCGTTTTTAGATCGTTTCACAGCTGTTCTAAGTTAAATTTGCATTGAAGTTACTGAGACTTTTAAAGGTATTTATCCAGTTGGGCTGAAGATTCTATTGTCTCCTTGTTTAGATGCTCAGTGCTTCTACCTTTCTTGGTGTTCATGTAATGCTGAGGATTTATTTTTTGTGGCATTATTTCAGGAGGTATTTTACCTGCGTGCAAACTTTTAGCTGCTGACATAGAAATAATATAGGCCTGTTTAGAAATGGAAAAATGTTTGAGTTTTTGTGGCTTTCAATGAGGTGCAAGATCTTAAATACTCGAGTTGGAAAGGAAAAAGGAACCTCATCTTTTAATAGCCTTCTCAAATATTACTTGGAGGACTGGAACTGGGAAATGAAACTGAAAGGTGGCTGGACCTACATCTTCCACCATCAAAGAGAAGCCTTTTCTATAGTCACAGCTCCTCTATAGATCTGTGAAGTTCACGGGGGAATTCAGAGTGAGTTATTGTCAAGTAAAAACTGGAAATGTGTTTCTTGAATGCAGGAAAGGACTGGTGTGTGGGGTAGTCTCTTTGGTGCAGCCTGCCCAATACCAGAAGGTCACAATAAGGCTGAGAGAAAAAAAAAAATCAACCATGCACTACACTGCAAAACAGAGTAGAAAATATATTTTTATGTGCTTATACTGTAAAATCTATAACAGACTTGTAGAAAACATGCAGAAATACCCTGTACTTCATGCAGTGTGTTACCCAAATTATGAACAGCTTCCTAGCACTGAAGATGCTAACACTAGTGTCAGTAGTAGTAAAACACAACAGGCTGAATTCTGTCACATCAGAAGATTTCAAGCCGTCCCTGGCCTTGCTTGTCCCAGCCATGTGCATCACTGAGCGTGGGGCACTCTGGAAGTTGGGTTTGTGCTCTCTGAGCTGTCCATCCTTTCATATGAGTATTGAAACCAATCACATGGGCTGGCTGGGAGTACAGAAATGCTGATTTGAGCCCTGTCTCAGCCAGATGTTAGGAGCACAAGAAATGCCCCAGTTAACTGGAATTAGAGCTCAACACCCTGCTGTCAGGCAGGCAGTGGGAGATGCCACCCAGCAGCCTCCAGCCCTGTCCCACTGGTGGTCCCAGCCTGGGTGGGGGGTGTGCATGTCCCCCCAGCAGTCCTGCCCCTGCTGCTACCTGGGGGAGCTTGCACTGCAAGTGATGCTCATCTTGGAGAAATAAGTAATGCATGTGTGGAGGGGTATCTTCATCAGCTTCCTCCACCGGCGTTGTAGGTCTGAGTTTCTTGTCCTTAAAGCTACTGTGTTGTGCTCAGCTCTTTATTTGTCCCTGCCCAAAGCCTTGTGTGTCACTGTATCCTTGGCATGGCATTCACCCAGTGGCATGGCCTGACACCTTAACCTCTGGTTCCCATTCAGCACTAAAGTTATTTTCCATTTTGCCTTTTCATATTTTTTAAAGAACTTTTTTAAACTCAGGGCTTACTAAAACATTTTATGTTTTATTTTTTTAACATTAATATTTTTGGCTTAGTTAAAATTCTCCTCCTTTCTGAAAAAAACACCCTGTGCGTGTTTGGTGAAAGAAGGTTGATCACTTTTTCAGTAAAAAATTTCTGTTAGAATAAAGCTTTTCATTTGCAAAAAATACAGAGGTTGTGATTTTTTGGGTCTCAAGTCCAGTACACATTTCCAGGTTATCATGGAAAACAGTCTCCCCCAGATTTTCTCCAGGAAAAGCAAGTGCAGTTTGTCATGAATCCCAGCTAATTTATTCCCTGTTCCATAAATGTTATCCCCTACCAGTCCAAAGGCTGTCATTACGCTGCTGTCATTAACCATCTGTTTAGCATGTAAAAGTCCTCGGGGCAGGGATTGCATCTTTGCTTTGTACTGTGTAAAGCTGAGCCTGTGGCTAACACTTGAGAAACAATTAATGATAATGCAGCTCAGTAGGGTACTGGGATACCAAGCTAATAAGAGTGGTATAAATGCCTCGCTGGATGGAATTAGAGGGGACTTCTGTGTCCCAGTGGTGTGTCTCCAGCAGGTGAGGGGAAATAATCTTAAAACATTATATGACAAGGAGCAGTGAAAAAATAGACAGCATTTCTGAAGGATGTAAAAGAGAAAAGAATGCAAGAGAATCACAGTTTAGGTGTGTGTTGTGCTTTATTATTATTATTTTAATGAGATTTTTACAACCTAAATATATCTACCATAAAATAAGGGACCACTTCAGAACACTGATATCATTAGTGCCTGCGTTGGTTGTCCTTTGCATGATCTTCTGCATGCATTGTAAGTCAATGCTTTATCGTATTTTCCTTTGTATCTTAATGAACCCTGTGTGTCGGGGAGAGAGAGAAAAGCTCAGTAGATTTTCATCTTATGTTAATCCATCAAAATCAAGTTAGTTGCAAGAGATGGAGGAGGCGCGTGTGCGCGCAGACGTCAGCGCCCAGCCGAAAGCTTGCCAGTTGCCCAGCAACCTTCCCGGAGGAAGATGGATGTCCTGCCACCCGCTCCGCTTTTAGCTGAGCTCCAATACACTCACGGCACCGCATCCGCTGCGCACGCAGGGCACGGGCTCAGCTGCTGGGGGCACGCTGCCTCTCTCAATGCTTGGCTCTCGTGCTGGAGCTGGAGAAAATGCGTTTCAGGCCATCCTGGTTAAAACTGTTAATTCGGTTGACTACATCAGGTTGGTTTGGGAGCAGGTGCTGTGAGCTCGTTCACATTGACGGTGTTGCACTTCCCCTCCATCAGCTCTTAAAGCCATATTGCCACCAGAGTCTCTCCCTCCTTTTCAGAAAGGTCCTTACCTGTAGTAACAAATAAAACCATGGGCTGTAGGAGCTCAGCAAATGCTTTGTGTCACTGACCTCTCTCTCTTTAGTAGTTTCTTTTGTTCCTGATTTGGGCTCAGCTAGCATGGCCAGGTCTGACCTCCACATTGGCTGTGCTTCCCAGTCCTGTGGTTGACTGGATTAGGACACCTGGCCACATGCACAGTGGGTCAGGCACTGTTGGGATGCAGCCTAAGAAGCCTGTGGAGGAATCAGAGGGCTCTTTGAAGAGTGTTGTGCAAAGCCAACATTTTGGTGCCAAATAGGACTTGATGGTGTCTCCTTAATTTTATGGAATATTTAAATATTATAGGATGCATTTATTCACTATTTGGATTCCTTTAGAAGATGCGTCAATCTTGTTCTCAAGGATGAATTTAAAATCCTTGCACATTTACAATGGTTGGACTAAATCCTTCTGAAAAGCTTGCACAAAATCCTACCTGTGTAATCGCAGATATCTTTCATGGTCTGCCTCTGGTGCCTTTATTTATGTTGACAAGCTTTTTACTTAGGGTTTGATTCGGGAAAGCAGTTACGAATGTACTTGACTTTAAATCTTTTTATAGGCCTGTTGAAACTAATGAACTTCTTGACAGGTTGAAACTTGAGCGTGTGCTCTGCTGAATCCGGACCTGTGTGAGTGATGTTGAGAGTGCAGGACCTGGGAGTCTAAGGAAGGCAAAAAAGGCTATGCTGGCCTAAGTGCTGTTGTATCAGGTTCTTTGACCACTGCAAATTAGGGTATGGAAACATAAAAGGGTTGCCAGGGAAAGCACCAATTCTCCTAAAGGGAAAAAATTTTGCAGCCTCTTCAACTGAGAAAAATCTGCCCCAACCCAAGAAACAGTGCTCTGCTTCATCTGTGTTGCTCCCTCCATCGCTCCCCTGGCACAGCTGTTTGTGGGCACGCAGCTGCTGTGAGGCTGCTTCTTGTACCCATGTCCTGGGATGACTCTGTCCCTGTGCCCCTGGCCTTGGGGGAGCAGGGAGTGCCTCTGAGAGGTGGTGTTTGTGTGGACAGGCAGGGAGAGCTCACGGCAGTGCTGAGCTGCAGGTGGGAGGGCAACATGGCTCTTGCTTACTCTGGGCTTATATATGTGGCAATTATGTGTCATTTCAAATGCAGTTTCTGGTGGCAAGCTATTTATCAACTGGCTATTGAACTTGTTATTTCCTGAAGCATATAGTGTGTGGCTCTTGATTGAAAAGCTGCTGTTCTGTCTCTTTGTTCTTCCACCTTGCAAAGATTCTTTCTTACTCATTTTGTTAAAGTCCTTCAACTCTAGATTGATAACTTCCATCACCTGGCTGGTGGAGCTTTGTTCAATGACAGCTGTTGGTTTTGTTTGTGCTGTTTCTAAAATGATTGTGTACAGGGTGGCAGAGGAAAGTAGCTGGAAGTGGGGCATTGGATTCCTGGAGTTCAAAAGAAGGAATGTTTTCAGAATGCTGGTGTGCTTATTTGTTGGGAAATAAGTAGGGACTATGGAAAACTAACATCATGTTTACCAGACAGGAGCCTGGATAACGGCAAAATGTTACATATTAAGATTTTAATTGAGTGATTAACGGGTTGTTGGGGAGAAATATTTCTTGCAGTTGAAAGTGTGATTGGGGAACAAGTGGTTTGTGTCACAGTCTGAGCACAACTCTTGTCATATTCATTCCTAGTTATGAGATTTGTGTCTTGTCATCTCTTTAGACAAATTCAGCAGGTGTGGGTCCCACTCCTTTTGACAGAGATAATGATTTGCTGTGTATGGGTTCCCATTTCAGGAAGGGTCAAAGAAGGACTTTCCTTCCCATGGTTAAATCAACGTTTGTTTTTTCCTCCCTTCACTGGGGCGTCAAAAGGGAATGTGCTGTGGAAGCTGCATACGGAAAAGAACAGCAGTGAGGGTCTGGACAGGGAGGTATGCTCACCCTTACCAGTGCTGCTCCTAACGAGTGCATCATTGATCTGTACTGTGAAGACTCCTGTGAACCTGGTTATGACCTGTCACCCTGCTTGTACTCCATGTTCTATAAACACAAGCCAAAAAGGACTGTTTCCCATCTTAAAAGGATTCATATGATAAGAAACTACCTTGTAGTAGGTGCAGGTAAACAGTTGGCTTAGAGCCTTTATTACAGATGTTGGAAGTGTTCCAGCCCAGCTCTCTGTCCTGTGCAGTGGGATTCACCTGGCTGGTGGGTGTGGGTGCACACACCCAGGCAGGCAGGCACCACCCCTTCATAGTCCCCAGAAAGAAATGAGCACTCAGGGTACAAATTGGCTCAGCCAAAGGAGTGCTTCTGCCCAGATGATTGCCTCTGGGAATGCTGCTCTGCCTCTCCCCTGGAGCCCAGGTGACCAGTGCAGCGATAGGTAGAGGTCAGGACTTGGCAGCATCTTGGATTTTGTGATGCAGGTCACAGGTGTAACACCAAAACAGGCTCACAGTGTCCTTTTACTAGGATATGTTCAGAGCTTGATTCTGCTCAGTGCTGGGTACTTCTGTCCCGCAGGATGAAAAGGAATTGAGGGCACCTAGTACAATCCATGACAGTGTCCTAGAGAAGCGTGGAAGGGTAGGAGGAGCAAGGTAGCCAATCACGAAGAGCCACTAAAGCAGCAACAAGAATATCTTCTCTTTTTTGAGACCATTTAATCTTTTTGAATGAGTAATTCAATATTTATAATATTATAGTAGCTCTAATAACTTGCTTAAAAATTAAAAATAGTTAATGGGTGAAGTGGAACAAGCGTGTTTAATGCTTCTCACTGATCTGCTGCTGTACCTCCTGCTAGAAGAGTTTTATTTAAACACGTAATTTTCTCCTGTTTTAACAACACTGACTGGAGCAAACACACTGGTTCTGTATTGCCTTGGATGGTATTTGTAAAGCTGCCTCTCTGGTGTGTGTCCCAGCTATCTGGAGCACCACCTCCTTACATCAGATGAATTATCCTTCAGCAGAGGAGGGCTCTTCAGCAAAATGCATTGATCTGTCAGGTCCTTTTGGAAGATGCAATACTAGGATCTGTTGTGGTAGGTGAATTTTGTGTATTATTTTATGTCTTATTAGATAAGATTCCCTTAATTCCTGGGATGTTAGCCCCAGACTCAGTCCAGCTCCCAGGGAAATGCTGTTTCCTGCACTGCTTTCCCAACTCAATAGAAAGCTCTACGGTACTTGAAGACTCAAACTTCTGATCACAGTCATCAGTTGGGCACTGCTGGAGATACTGTAGGCAGCTTGGATCTGTTCTGTGTGGACCTGGTGACGTGAAGACACAGGTCTGGGTTTGATACAGTTGGGTGGCACAAAGCTGATAGGACAGCCATGTCTTGCATTGCTGAAGACGTGCACCGGGACATTTTGTGGCAGTCTTCATAGTACTGAAGGCTTCATGCCTGGTAGATTGCGTGGCTACTGCTGAATGAGAGGTGATAAAACACAAGAAGTTGCAGCAAGGTCACCATCTGTTAGAATGGGCTGGAGATTCCTCCCCAAAGTTGATGGCAATATTTTCTTTCCCAGAAAGAATTCAGAAGGATTTCTGTGGGATAGCTTAATGTTGGTGTGAAATACAAGCCTGGCTGCAGGCTGAGTTGACTGACAGGGAAGGGTTGGGAGCAAGGCAGAGCATTCCTTAAAATGAAGGGACCTGCTCAAGGTGAGCAGACTCCTTGGAGCGCTGTGCTTTTCCCACCAAACTCATCTGTGCCTTCTTGGTCTTTGGCGAGTCTCTGTCCGTGGACTGACCCTGCTGTCGTGGTGGAGCCCAGGGAGAGCTGCGTGTTGTGTCACAGCACCCGCGGTTCAGTCTCGGAATGCAGTGAAGTGAGGTAGTGCTTCAGTGTTTTCTGGTGAGTGAGTGTAGATAACTTACGGTCAGAAATCCTAAAAGAAGTTGATACAGAAGATCTCTGGTCTGCTTCTGTTAACTTCTTAAGCCTCTTGGAAATTCACAATGAGCAAATGTGCACAAGAGGAAGATCCCGGGTAACTGCCAGCAGCTTAGCCTGACATCAATCCCAGGCAAAAGAATAGAATCGAGAGAGGATTTAGAGAATTAAAGGTAGGGAATATAATTAATGCCATTCAGCATTCTTTTTTGGAGAGTATGTCTTGTCAAACAAACCTGATTTATCTGATAAGATTGCAAGTTTGGGGGATAAGATAACTGTGTAGATATAATATACTTTAACTTCTGTGAGGCGTTTGATTTTATTCCACATGACATTATTATTAAAATATTAGTACTACACACTTTTACTGAAGCATATCTTAAATGTATTAAGAACCAGGTAACTGACAGAGCTCAGAAAGTAGTTGTCAAGAGGGAATCTTTACTGAATGTGAACATTTTTTAATGTAACTCTGCAGGGATCAGTCAGAACCCTCATGCTATTCATCATTTTTGGCAGTGATATGGAAGTAAATATAAAATTATTTCTGATAAAATTTCTGGGTGACATAAAGATTGATGAAGTGAAAATGAGGGCAGTAGGATACAGTGCTCTTGGTTAATTGTCCCTACTGAAACAAAATTCCAAAATTGCTTTAAATCTAATTAAATATGAAAGTTTTTGTGCATCTGGAGAGGAATGCAGCACAGAGCTGTTGCCCAGCCTGGAAAGCAGAAGGTTTATGAGAAACCTTTCAGTGTGCTGGCCTCTGGAGAAATGGGGCTTTCCTAGGGAAGAAGTAGTTTGCCATGGCCTCCATCTGACACTGGTGGCGGTCCATGGCTCGGCAGAGCTGTTAGAGGAACCTCACAGAGAAGGCTGCTGATAGGAAATGACTCTTCATCCTCAGTGCTGTGGAAGGCCTAAGAGAAATGTGGATTGGGCACTGGTTAAATGTCTGTCTTTGGTTGTGCATCTGTGTGGATTCCAGTATGTTTTCTCATTAACCTTTGTCCATTGGAGATTTTGAAGATGCCCTGCATCTGTATCACAGGAACCAGACTTGGCAGTAGATTTTAGCCTGAATATGGAGCAGAGTCCATACTGGTGAGGCTGGCTTGCAGCTCTCTGTTAGCACCTGCAGACATAAAGTAGGCTGCAGCAGCAAAGGGCACCCAGCGCTGAAACGAGAACACAGAGGTGTCACATACCCATAGCATGGCTGTATTACTCTAGAGGTTCTTCTTGACTGCACAAACTCTCATTAGTTGCTTGCCATAGGTGCACATGAGTGCAATCTGTCACACCAAGGCTTTTCCTGCTGGTGAGATGAAAAGAGTAGTTGTGTACCCAGGTGTGATGCAGTGCACCCCATTGGCAATAGCTGCATAAGGTACCCTGTTATGAGGGCCATACCAGTGCCAAGAGTCTTCAGCAGTGGCCAAGGGTAAGTTCACAGATTCTGTAAACATCTTCAGGTTTGTTGCATTTTGAAGAGAGAGATTTTGAAAAGGTAGAGGAGGTAACTACTCTTTGGCTGCTGCTTTTAGCTTTGACTGAGCCAGATCTGCTTGTGTGTGTAGTAGTATCACAGCATTACAGAGTAATAATTTACACTGGAAAGGACTGCTGGTGGTCCAACAGCCTGCTAAGGGCCAACAAAAGCCAGCTGCTCCCAGACGGAGATTTCACAGCCTCTCTGGCTCATCTGCTCAAATACTTCACTACCCTCATTGTAGTTTTGTTGGGGTTTTTTTTGTTCATAATCCAACTGAAACTTTCTATGCTCAGCTTGTGCCTGTTGTCTCTTGCCCTGTTCCTGTAGTCCTCCAAGGGAAATCCACTCAGCCTCTTACACCCTCCCGTACCCAGGTGGTTGTAGACAGCTCTCCCTGGAGCCTTGTCTTACTTTGGCTGAAGAAGCCCTGCTCCCTCAGCCTCTCCATGCATGTCCTGTCCTGCAGCTCCCTGACCATAGCAGCCCTCTGCAGGTCTTGCTCTGGTACTTCACCGTGTCTGCACCCAGTGCTCTGAGGCTGTCCCACCAGCACTGAGCAGAGGCCAATGGCCATTTCTGTTAACCTGCTGTTATGCTTTAAAAGGGGAGAAATGACGGACAAAAATTGGCTTTATTGCTGTAAAGCTTAGCTTTTCTCAGCAAGATCCCAGCCTGTGACTGTTTTACCACCCATACAGGGAAAGGGGGGGGGGGGGGTGCAGTTAGACCAGGAGAATGTGCCCTTGAGACAAACAAGCCAGCAGTGGAGTGTCCCCTGGAAATGTCCACCTCAGAGTTAGCTGTGGCTCAACCAGCCCTCTGGGATTCTCAGCTGTGTGGCTGCCTAGCAGCAGAGGTACAGTGAAGATGGGAAACCCTGTGATGAGACTGACAGGAACTTCAGGTCCAAATGGCAAAGTGCACCAGGCCGTGGTCTGTCCTTCCCTGTGCTGCAGCATTGCTTGATGTCCAGTGCACGCTAACAGCTTCTCCATCACCCTTTGAAGGACCAGGGGCCGTTCATTAACGGACCAACTTTCAGCGTAGCTTTCCAGCCACAAGTTTCCCTAAGCTAAAAGAAAACAGTGTATCTTACTAAATAAATGATTAGACGTCAATGATTTTCTGCCTTCTAGAGCAGAGCTATTTGGAAGCATGAAAGGAAATAGCTGCAGCAGTATAAAACCGCTGCCCTTTGCACTTGCATCTTTCCCACAGAGTAATCCTTCATTCATTGTTTACTTAATGAGAAAAGAAAGAGGTTAATTTATAAAACCGAATAAAAAACAGACAGAGGACTTTATTTGTGGAACAAAAAACTGAATTAAATGAACAGTGTGTCCATTAATGCTGCTAATTGTACCATGCTCCACTGTGGAAAATACACAGGTCTGCTAGGATTCTGCTCTTGCTGGTGGAGCCCACAGTCTGTCTCCAGTGAAGGTTCAAGTCAGCACTCCGTGGCAAGAGTTTCCTAAAAACTCTTCTTACTTGGTGAATTAATTTCATCTCCCAGTCTGCGACAGTCTCAGCCTCTCAGAGGTTTCTTAAATTTAATAGATAAGTGTAGGAATAATAGGCAGAGCTGATCTTGCTGGTGAACACTGCTCTCTGAATCATTTGCAGATTCTCATGTACATCCATAGAGATCTGCTGCAAGGAAGAGAAAGAGGGACCACTTAATTCGTTTTCCCTGCTCCAGAGAAGTCTGTAGTACCCATGCTAGAATTTAGCAGTTTCTAGGCTATTTCTGTTGGCTGTAGGATGCTGCAGAGGTTCGAATTAAACCCAATTGGGGGAAGTTTTGCATTTCATCTGTGTGTTCCCTGGTAGCCGTCCCTCTTTGCTAGTCATTGCACATCTGAAATCTCCACCATCCCAGCTGGGGGTGGAGGCAAGGTAGCTGTGCCCTGATGTAGATGGGAGAGTGTTAGATCTGCATGGGTGAGGGTTACTTGATGCTGAGACTGGCTGGAGGCTGAAGCTGCCCTATCTCCCTCTCTTTCCTCAGTCAGCCTACAGATGAGGGAGGGGACAGGGAGAACTGGGCAGGAGCGGGGTCTGTGATGGAAAGAGGGATCAGTACGTGAAGGCATCTATGAGTAGTTAATGAAGACTCCTAAGAATAACTTCTGATTCTCTTTGGGAAGCTGAGGATTACTGTGAAGCGTAGATGAGGAAAAATATATCTGGAAAAAAAAGAGTTGTTTTGCTGTAATTCCCTCTGGTGATTTAGAAGATTTTGTGTTGGAAAAGATACTTTCCTCTGGACTGTAACGGAAACAAAAGGAAATACATAAAGAAATTTAATCTATTTACTGAACTATACCAGCTGCCCTGTGGATGTTGAGGCTTCATGGAGCTTTGAAGTCTCCACTGCCGCCCTGCTGGAAAGAGCTTGGGAAAGGCAGATCTTCACTGACTTCTCATCACCCTTGTCAGCCAGACTGATCTTCAGATTGTGATAGCAAGAGTGAAATCCAATTTGTGAAAACAATTAGTGAAAATTTAAACCAAACTGGTACCACAGACCATGTGCAGATTTTAATGCAAAAGAAAGGCCTGGAGCAGAAGATTTTTCCATTCATATGTCAGGCAGATTCATGACTTTTGAATTTAATCTGCAATTTGTTTTATTTCTGACATTAGGGAATTCTACTTCTTAACTTTAAATAAGACTTGTTCTTATATATGTGTATTTTATGTGTATATAAAATACATGTATAAAGGATATGTATTTATGAATATAAATACATATACTTCTATTGTAAGTGTGTATATATATGAAAAAATATGTAGTTGTTGCTGCAACATAGCTTAATGGCTCACAGGCTTACATGCAGACTTTCCTTTGGAAAGTGGGTTTTTTGAAATGCTGCCGTCTCGTTGTTGAGTTTTCAAAGAACATTGTAATTATTGCTGTCAATATATTTTAAATGCTCAGTGGAAAAAGTTGCAAACATTTTTGTTAGAACATGTATTTGTTTGTAACCTGTTCAATACATCACCTATTTATATGCCAGCTGGCTTCTTTTCAAAAACGTACTCTTGAGAAGATATATATATATATATTTTTATCATTGTGATATATTTTTATGCTGTTGTCACACTTTAATAGAGATCCAATGCCTCCATAATATCTTCTGGAAATATCTGGGAGACATAAGACTATCCCTTTTCTGGATATATTGGCAGAATTGCTCTTGGCTTCAGTTTGGGAATGCAAGTGATTTTTTTCAGTTCAAAGTAAACGTATATGTGCTTGCCAATGGTTACATCAACATGGCAGTGTTCCTTTTGTCTGGAAGGGACTAAGCTGTGATGTCTTCATGTCTGAAACTGTGGCTGTGGAGCGGGTCTGGGTCCTGGGGATGGACAGCCAGGCAGATGGAGTCTGTGGCTGACGGCGGCTCACACGGGGAGCTTTGGGTCGAGGAGGTGCCTCCAGGCGCCGTGTGCTTGCTGGCTTCTCAGTGCCTTCCCATGGAGCGACCTGTGGTCATGGTTCTTCATCTGATGATGCCAGAGGCTGCTTGTGCCTTGCTTGAGGTTTTGAGCATTTCAGAGTGTTATTTTTAATGTTGGTGTTTCAACATAGGACTGCAAGTTGGGAGGGAAGAGTAATTTTACAGTATAACCAATCTCTTTGTGTGAACATCACCTCCAAGGAAGTCAAGGGTTGTGTTGCTGAAGTTGAGCCTTCCTCCGGATTGGTGTGAGCTGCAGCTCCTTTAGGCTGCCTTCTGGCCTGCACAGCCCCTTCCTGCTGGGGCATGGGTCACCGCCTGGGGTGGCTGGGCAAGTCCTTCTTCTGGTGAAGCCCAAATCGAAGTTAGGATCTGTAAGAAATCTCTGCTGGTTCCCCACCCTCTGGGCCCAGGCAATCAGTGAGTTTGTCTACTCGGTTTTGTTTGCTTCCTTTCTGAGGGCAAGGGTGACAGATGTTTTTAGTGGAAGTGGGGGCTGTCCAGCACCAGAGGTCGTTTGGCTGGTAGTTTTTCCCTGCTCACTTAAAAAGTGAGGCTGGCCCCTCTTGGAAAACATCTTTCCTATGTTAAAAATACTTACCTATGCTTTCATGCTTGTGTCCTTCAGAGCAGTGTCTGAACAGGGATGAGAAACCCATCTCTCTGGTGGGCTCTTTCTCTCCTAAACTATCCTTGGACTCTGTTGTGTTTTACGGATGCATTAAAAGTGGCTAAGTTTTTGTTGGCTATTCTGCTTAAATGTGGGAGAAAACTGTTGTAGGTTGAGCTAGTTAAAACTGGCTGTCTGTAGTTAGCGTGGCAAGGGCTGTGGGCAGGATATCTTTGGCCCCTACCGGCCGGGCTGCGTCATCCTGCCACAGCAAGCAGCCAGAGGGAGAGGAGAAACCTGAGATGCACAACATGTAAATACTCCATAAATACTAGGAATTTGGCAAGGAGGCCAGCAGTGGCTTCCTCTCTCCCTGAAGATACCGCCATATGCCCAGAGATGAATCCAGTTATTTCAGCACTGTTGGCAAAACTAGTTCCCAACTCCCCACTGCTCCCAGGCTGGCAGGAGCACTGCCCTGTCTTCTCGGGGCCAGGGGGATGCAGGGTGAGGAGGAGACACGGGAGACCAGGGAAAAGCAGTGCCACGGGCGTAGCACGACCTCTGGTGTGTGAGCCAGGGTATGAGGCAGACAAGGTGGTGGAAAAGGCAGCTGCCTTGGGCAGAGGACCTCACTTGGGCAGTGCATTCTCATGCACGCCATCCCCCTGACCTGGTTTTGGGGTGCAGGATTGAGGCCAGTGCAGGGGGTTAGCGCTGGAGGCAGGACACACCTCCTACTTGTGCCCTGTGCTGCCTCCTTTGCGTTTTGAGATCTGATGGGATTGTACCATAATATGGAATAGCCGCAGGCAGATCACTTTTGTGACATATTACTGCAATAAAATTACAAATTTATGGCAGTCAGAGATCTAGGCATGTGCCCATAATTTTTCCTTGCTGCTGTGTATTGTCTGGTCAGATGGCACGTGAACTCAGCTGATCTGTAGGAGAAAGAGATGATGCTGGGTGTGCTGCCCGTTCCTGCTTAGCACCTTGGGCCCTGGCATTCCGCCCTGGAGTGTGGCACTGCCAGGGGTGTGGGGCTGGCAAAACACAGCAGGGGCTTTTGGGTGGGTTTGGGCAGTAGGAAACAACCTACCACTGCAGCACCTCCTCTGAAAGGTCTCATTTATCAGCTTGTGGCAAACCTTGTGGTTCTGCTTGTCAGTGGTACCACTTTTCTAGCCCTATTACTGCTACAAATGAAAGGTACAAGGTGGGTTTTGGGTTTGGGGCTTTTTTGTGGGTTTGTTTGTTTGTTTGGGTTTTTATGTTTTTGTTTTGTTTCTTGTAGGCTGTGGGGTTTGGTTTGGTTTGTTTTGGTTTTATTTGTTGGGTTTTTTTCCTTCATTTTTAATGGGAAGGAGAGATACTTCACTGTATAGAAATGTCAGGGTCAAGAATTCACATCCAGCTCCTGGTTCCACTCTTCTGTACATAGCCCTTCTCCCTCCACACCATCTGTCTGCTGAAATTAATGCTTTAATACCCTCTGCAGGGTAGGATTGCTATTTATTTATTCCAATGTTTAAGTTTCTTTTCGACTTTTGGGATTAAGCTGGAGTGCCCACGCATCATCGTGGACTGCGAAAATCCCAAGATAGCATGTGACAGGCTCTTGAAAAGGGGGGAAATAAGTGAAATGCTGGTTTTGCCTGTGGTTTCCTTGGCTTGCTTTTCTAGCTGTGGCTTCTGGGGCAGGGGAGGGGACCAAGGCCGTAGTTCCTGTGGTGTGACCCAAAGCAGAGAACATTTGGTGTGCAGTGCCCCAGTGGATACCAACTTGCTGCTCTTCTGCTCCTTGGAGCCCTTCCCTGCTGGCTGTACCCTGGAATTCAAGCACAGTCTCTTCGGAATAACCTTGGAACTGCTAGTTTTATGACTTGCATGGCTTTTTTTCCCTTCAGAGATAGCCAGAGCCTGAGACCATCCTACAGCAGTACTTCTTTAACAGAAGAAAGATTAGAAGTATCATAACCCAGTTAGCAGTCCTGCAATTCTCATCTTTATCTGCCACGGGGAGCATCTCCCAGGGTGGGCTCAGGGTTGTTTGGATCCTACCTGAACCTGCAGCACATCTTGGGAAGCCTGTTCCTTTCTATTGCCTTTCTTTGTTATATTCTATTTTCTCTCTATGCTTGGGGGGTGCTGTTTGGGTTCTTTTTGACTCCCGTTTAGCGTGTGACTCAGCACTGCTGTATTTTTTGTTCTGCTGCTGGTTTCTGCATTCCCCAAAATCTCCTGGTGCTTTCAGCTGGTAACACCGAAGTGTCTTACCCTAAATTTGTGGCTGTGATCTCCCTACCAGCCACCACCCTCCTTTGCCTGCTGAGGTCTTCCCTTGGCCATGCCAGCCTGTGGTGTAGACCATGTTTACCTGGAGATAGCATGCACATTAGCCAGTAATTGTCACATTAATTGCATCTGTGATAACTGCATGGTATCAAGCAGGGTTCACGCATACAGATTCCCCTGCTTCCCCCAGTGGCCTGGCTGCCCTGGCCCTCTGTGGGTGCCAGGAGGTGAGCTGGGGAGCTCACCTCCTACCATGAGTGTCTGGAGATGGTGCTTTCTTTCCTGTGTTTTTGGATAGGACATGTCCTTTTTATTTTGCATCCTGGAGCCTTTAATTACTCTCAACAAGTCCCTTTCACACTTCGAAAATCCTGTAGCAATTTCAGTTTGAATTGCTTTTTCTGAGGGTTTGGTTTAGATGAGTGCACCTGCTCTGGGGTTCCAGTGGTAATTGGGCTGTAATAGTTATGATCCTTTAAATGCACTTAAGGTACCATGAGCTTTAAGAACTGATAACGATGCAATCTGGCATCTCAGCACCGGTTTTGTCTTGTCTCTGAGCATTTTGGTTTGAATTGTATTGTTTTGCCGTTTGTCAAGATTACAAATATTCACAGGTTTTAGAACTTGGATATTTAATCAAACGCTGCCCTGCGCTCATGTACCCATCCCACAGATCTGGGTCCTGGGCTGCTCCTCATTTCCCACTCTGCCAAACCCCTGCTGAGCTCAGTGGGAGTTTTGCCAGAACAAGGCCCTAAAAAAGAAGTATGACTCATTTGAGCAGTTGTGCTCATTTGTGCACCAGTCCAGGCTCATGTTAAAAGGATATTAAACAAAAAATACTAAAGAACCTACTTGTCTTGTCCTTGCCTACAGCAAACATTTATCCTGGGACTGGTCCAGCAGGTTAAAGATGGCTTTTCCTCTGGTTTATGTGTTACTTAGGATTTTGCGGTGTGGATACCATCAGAGCTTTTAAAGTTTTCTGCTGCCTTAATTCCCTTCTAAGGGGGCAGAACAGGGAGAGGGATGAAGAAAAGAGAAAGACATCTCTCTCAGGCATGTACAGTAGCAAGAGGTATGCAGCCTGTAGCCTGCTGCTGAACTCAGAATATAAAATTTCCAAAATTACTAGTTGTGATAATGAACTGAAAGTAAATATGGTTCAGTTTGCTGTGAATCATTCTTGGGGGGTTTAATTGGACTTGGATGAGCTGGCATTGTTGCAGTGCAAGAATAGAGTTGTTTCAGAATTAGACAGGCTGGCAGTGCAGAGCTGCAGCATCCCAGTGGTACTGGGGAAAACTTGCCCTCAAAGGGGCTTCTCAGGATGGATTGAGGAAGTTCTCTGCCTGGGGAAGGAGCCAGCTGCTCCCACAAGCCCCGAGATCTGGGAACTCACCTGCTGCTACCAAATGCTGTCTCCCCTCTTTGAATTGCCCTCAGATGAGCATTTTGAGTTAAGGTAGTCCCTGTGAGATTGAAGGTTTTCCTTCACCAAAAAAGCCCTCTAAGCTCTCCTGGCAGGGAAAAGGGGCCATGAAATTATAATAATGTAACTGCTATAATGAGATGTTACAGTAAACAAAAATAAGCATTTTTGTGCTCTTCCTTCCAGCAGGAATTTAAATTCCCAAAGCAGAACCACCTGCTCAGAATGGCTCAAACAATGTGCTACATCCAGGCAAGGAAAATACTTTCCTTAGGAAAGTGATTGCAGTTTAGCTCCATGAGGGGTATAGATGTGGGGTGATGCTCTAATGTGGTGTTTGACTGGTGCAGCTTGGCTACCCTGGGATGTACAGAGAACTTGATTGTGGGAACTGTCCTGTCCTGTAGTGGGGAGACAAAGAAATTGCCTATTGCCATCTTTAAAGACATGATCGTGATTATGGGATGAGGCAAAGAGATTTATATAAGCCATTCTCATTAATGCCAGTGGGAATTACTCAGAGCTATACAAGTGCATCCCAGTAAGAAATGTGCCTTGGCAGTTCACTATTAATATTTGAAGATACTGCAAACAAAGTCTCCTTCTCTGAGTCAAGCGGGCAAAAATTAGAGATTTGGCAGGGGAGGGGGGGACAACGGGGAGGGGAAATTCTGTTATTTTAGTCTTTGGAGAGGTTATAGAAAGGTGAAGCATTCATACATACAGATCCTAAAATACAAGGAATTGCACATGTATGTGGCCTGTTAACTGTTCCCATGATTATAATTGCAAGATATTTAGCTACTGGGCAAAAGCCCACCTGTCTTTTTAGGAACTGCTGACCATCTTTGCTGACCCACTTTGTGCTAGTGCTCACCATGGGGCAAGAAAGGCTGGTCCCATTCTGCTTGCAGCTACATGTACTGAAACAAGATGGGGAGACTCTAGGAAGCAGAAGCAAGGCATAAGCAAAATCAGAATTTGTGCTTTTAGTCTTGTGAAATATCTCAGAGAGTTTGATTTGTTTGAAGTGGTCATCGAAGTGGGTAGAAAAGACTGTGTATTTATGTGAGGTACAGTGAAAGGCAGACACTGACTACTACTTGATGTTTCTGAGTTAATTATTCCTCTGTTTGGTTTTTGTCAGTAACAAGCTTTGAAGTTAGTTTCTTCATATTTTGGCTTTTTTTTTTTGGCTCAAGTTGGCACAACGTTTCAGTCTTAAAATGTGAGTTCCAGTAGGAAGTGTTACTGTATTTATGGGTCCTGTCCTGCAATTTACCTGGTACAGCCACGCAGCCACCTTCTCCAACCCTCCCCACGGCTGGGGCTGCTGCTGGTAGCTGTGTGCTGCTGTGGTGCTTGTCCAGTCCCTGTAAGAACTGTGGCTAATTACTGCCATGCTGTTTAAACTAATTTTCTTTATTATTCTTAGCATTATTTACATAATTTTTTTATGGAAAACCCATTCCACCTAAACAAGATAAAGTAAAATTTACTATTCCTGACAGATGTTGACAGCTTTGGAACAATGCAGGACACGCTGATTGCATCCGTGCAGTGCCACTGGCTTGGAAGAAGGTTCACCAAAGCAGACGAGTCCTGCCTGTCACCCTGCGGATGATAAATGCCAGAGGTAACCTTTATAACAGCACGTTTCAGGTGACAGTCCAGCCCAAAGCCCAGGGTTCCCTACTGACAGGGCCTTGGTCGTGGCTGTGCGAGTTGAAATTCATCAGTTTTCACATTCCCAGCAAATGAACCGGTGAGGTAGAAGTTGGTGCTATGGATGGCTCAGTGCAAACCACCTTCAGGACTTTTATTAGAAAATCCAGGGTCCTGGAGATCATCAGCTGCTTCATGTAACACTGAGGATGATTGTGCGTACCCTCAAGTTGAAAGCAGAGGATGAAACTGGAGGACAGCCACAGAGAAAACACATTTCTCTCTTTCAGCTTAGCAGTGGCCAAATCCTGACCCAGTGTCTATACCTCTTATCACCCCTATGTGGCAGGAACTCTGATAGGGTTTAGCAGCACAATGGTATGTGCTGTTTTGATACTTCAAAAGAGATAACAGAATGCCTAAATAAATCCTGTTTGATGCTTAAATAGGGATTTCATCCTGCTGTGTCTATAGGCAGATACCAAACAGAGTTTATAATTCACTGTCCAAGAATGTGATCTTTACTTTCTTTTTTTTTTTTTTTTTTTTTTTGCATTCCAGCTTGCAGTATTTTAACTAGGTAGAAATTATGGAAAGGAAATAAAGAATATAGTCACATAATAGTTGTACAGAATAAAGTTAGCAGATAATTAGGTGTTGGAAAGCAGAGACCTGAGAAGGCCCAGTTACTTCCTTAATACTGATGTTTAATTGGACATTAAAAAGTAGAAATTCTTGAATGTTCACTGATTTCCTGTTACGAAAAACCAGTCAGGCCATGTGAGGGTCCATGTCTCCCTTGCCTTGCTATGTGGTGACAGTGGGAGGGCAGCCACTGTTACCATCTCTGCTGCTTAGCCGCTGTTGGCACCAGCTGGGCCCAGCCAGGAGCACCACACTTCTGAGGCCAGTGCAGCTTTTAGGCTACAGCTAAAACGTCTACTACTTTTACTATTCCTCCTCCTCCTCCTAGTTGGAGTGATTGAAGCTGAGCCAGGCTGCAGGAGGCTGGCTCAAGTGTGGTTCCCCCCTGATTGCAGGCATGGGCCAGCAGTGGGAGATGGGGACAGCTGTGAGCACCAGGGAGAGAACCCAGGTGAGGGCAGCTGGGTTGTTGGAAAGGCAAAAAGAGATTTTATTCCAGCAGCTAAAACCCTTTTGTATTTTGGTTTCTCTTAGCAGCTATCCAAAACATTTGGGAGAAAAGCTGTCTCTTTATTAAATATTTAACACCCTTGCCTTCAGCTGTGGGCTGAGAAAGCTCCCAATCCACATGTGAGTCACCAAGAACTCCTCCGACAGAAGCAGAGGAATTCCAGACTGGAGATTGCTAGAGGAGAAAAAAAAAAAGTTTGCTGATTTGGAAAAAGTCCAGAAATGGTTCACATCTCTTGTATATCATAAAACGAGCACTGCAGTCAGTCTGGTGTGTATGTGGACAAGGAGTCAGGGAGTCCCAGATCTGAAGTGGAGAAGCTCTCACCATGCTAGGGAGCATCACACCCTATATAATACAGATGAGAAGTACACCTCTTAATTGGTCTTTTATTAAATGCTGTCTGCATTTGGATCCTGACATGCTGGAGGTGACAAGATGTAGATCACTGCTTCCTGTAGTAGTTTGTTCCGTTGGTGAGTTAGGGCTAGTTTTAATCAGTTCAGCTTTCACCTGCAGCCATCCATTAGCGCACGTCTCTTGGCAAAGCCAGGAGATCCATGATTTGGAGGTGCCTAGCTCTCTCAGGATGACAGTCTGGGATTCATGTTCAGAGAGCAGGAGTGCAGGCTCCTGCAAAAAGAGCGTATGGTAACAAATGGTGCGATAAGAATGAGTTGTGATAACAAGAAAGGTCACGGCTATCCTAGCACTGCTGGTGGTGAGCACTGTGCTTACATGTGCTGTGCAGGCATGGAGCGTGTGATCGACTCTGCTTTTTATTTCTGTTAAAGTGACAGGAACTGAATGAATAAAATAAGATGTAATTTTTTGGCATGTTTCTCCCTTTGGCCAAATTATTTTATCAACATCCCGATGAATTTTTCAGCTGCAGAGATATGTGTCAATCTCTGTCCCATAGCCAATTACAGAGGCATCTCTAGCAGTGGTTTTACACCCCTTACCACTGTGGACCACTTAAAAATTTTTACTGGTGATGAGGGTTCCTTGTATAGCAAACTTATACCTCCTGACAAGAGGTTTACTTCTCCCATTACTATTTGCAGATACTTAAATGGGGTTCACAGTGTGTAACAATATTTTCACTGGTTAAAAACCATTGGTCTGTGACACAGGTAGTTTCTGTGCACTCTGAGATCACTCCTACAGGGAAGACACAGCCACTAAACATTTTCTTAGGCCATGTGCTCTGAGTACTTTAAAGCAACTTCTTGTAGTTTATGTGCCTGATTTTGATTTCAAAGCAATGTTTATATATTGTCTTGTTTTGAGCTTATGCCTGATTTAAGGTTATGAAAGGAAGATCATTTTTCTTCTGGCTGTTGAGCTTAGAAGTGCAAACCTTATAGCCTCACCACCTAGCTCTGCATGGTGCCTGTTGGAAGGTGAGGGGTGACACCAGTAGGATGTGTTACTAACACGTCCTCAGTTGGGCAGCACTGACAGGCCAACATAGTCTGGTACAAGTCACTTGGCTCCCTTGACCAGAACCTCTGCCTTGTGCAGGTGGAACCTGCCCAGCCACCCTTTGTGTGCGCCTGCCTTTTGGGTAGAAAAGGTTAATAGATATTTCAGTCTTTCTGTAGCTGGCCTATGCTGTGCCCTCCTATCTGGGAGGAGTAAATGAGGTTGTCAAAAGTCAGTTTGAATGTTAGAGATTGAAAGCGGTCAGATTCAATGGGCATTCTGCAAATAACTGGAGACAAGATGATCGGGAGATGGTTTGTACCAGCATTATCGAAAATGTTAAGACCCTTTTAAAAACTCATTGACCAGATGTGCTGCATTGTGTACCTGGATGAACATGTATGTGAGGACTCCTTAGCAGGAGGAGCTGGTGTGGCCATCCACCTGTGCCTGAGCTGGCCGACACAGCTGGCAGCCCCATTCCCTACCCATTGCTCAGATTGCCCAATACTGCAATCACCAGCTCTTTGATGAAAGGCGGGTTCATGTATCAGATTGTTGAGCATTAGGGATAGGGGATTAGATTTGCAGTGTAATCTTTCTGTAACATGCCTCTTGATCCAGAGACTGTGCTTTATAAAAGAGCTCTTTTCTCTCTGACATTGTGGAGGCCTGCTCAGGGACAACTATCTTCTACCTTCATTTGGAGATAGTAAGGCTGCTACTGACCTGATGTTCGTGAAGGTCACAGCTGCACCAGGCAAAATTAGTTCTGTGCAGGACAGTTAAGTAGATTGGATTTTCTCAGTTGTAGCTGATTTGCTTTCATCTGGGTTCCTCTTGCAAAACCATTTAAAGTCCATTCCCCTCTGCCCCCCACTGCCTATTTATGGGAAAAGATTGGAAGGAGGATATTCCTGCCTGGGGTCCAATTCTCCTTCAAGCCCTATTCTTGTATCTTTCCAGGAAAGTGTCTACAGAGGCTGGGGCAGGCTGTGTAATCACTCTGGAGCCTTGGGTTGTATTTCATCCCATCATGAATGTTGTAGGGCCAGTCAGGATGATCTTCCTCTGTGCCAGCTGATTGTAGCTTTGCACTGTCTGCTTTGGATCCAAAACCCTGCTGGGACTCTTCTGCAGATTCCTGGTAATGTCGCTGCAATTTTAACTGAGCCCCTTTCCAGTCCAGCTTTTTTCTGGAGCTTGATGAAGCCAGTTGATCTGGGTCAAAATGCATCAAAGCACATGTCTTCTAATCAAGGAAAAAAAAACTTCCGAATTGAGCACCAGATTTGGCCGGTTATGTCTGGCCACTAGGAAACCTGGCTGTGCTGGCAAAAGGTGACATATGGTTGTGCGTGGGAAGACCGTTCCTTGTGAGCATGGTGAGGTACAAGAGGGAGAGGGATTTTCGCCTGACCACATTTTACTTCAGTGACTTTGCCAATGGGATGTAATTATGGTGGATCTTTGCCTGCTGCCTCAGGTTGCAAAGCAACCGCTGATGGAAAAGACCTCTTTGTTTCTAGGCATCCTCCTGTTTTCAGTCCTTTTTATTGTAAGGTGTGGTGAAACCTGAAATCTGCAGAAATTGTTGCCTGGTGCATTTGGGAAGAGATAACTGGAGGCTGTGGCAGATGACTGACAGAGCGAGGGCTCTGTGACACTGGTGATAGACTGTGTGATCCCAGTTCATCTCCACAGTGTGAATGGGGAAAATTCATAGGTAGATTTGCTTGAGGGCCTGGGAGGGGCATGTGGTGTGTGAAAGGGATATTTCCTTCTTTGCAAAGTCACCTTCAGCCTATCAAAAATCTTTGCTACCTGGCACTATACGCAAAAAGGGAGTGTGGAGATAATTGAAGTAAAGGAGAGCTATTCTATGGTATGTTCCCATCTCCCCAAAACTGTAGGTGATCAGAGTTTAAAGGAGATGAGCTCTAATTGCTCCCAGAGCTTCATGTCTCTCTTCTCTGGATACCAGAACAGTGCTGGCAGCACTTCTGGGTCCTGAGGAGTAGGGTCCAGTCTGTCTGGGGGAACCAAGAGGGCCACAGAGAGCAGGTGTGTGCCCCAGTCCATGTGTGCCAAGCAGGTCCCCTTGACTTGGTTGCTCTGATCAGCTGTATTAACACAGACTGTTCCAAACAGCTGATCTGGGCCTGCATTCTGGCAGGCTGGCCTGGAACTGATGCAGGAGTGTCCTAGTGTACAAACTGTTGGAAAAGAGAAGCACTAAAACAAGATTTTTGTATTTTATTTTCTTTTCTGAAAGCTTTACTAACTACCCCTGTCCTGTACTGCACTGAAAAGATGTGATAATCTCCATTTGTCTTTGGCGTTTTCTCTTGCTTTTTATTGGCATCTCCTCTGATGCTGTGACAGTATGTCCTGTGCTGGATTACAGGTATAAATACTGCTTTGGGGTTGGGTTTTTTAGTCAACATGCATTTGGGAAAGGTTTTAGTGGCTGTCGAGGGGACAGTGTGCAGCCTGTGAATGTGCAGTAGTTGGAAACATCAGCATCCTTTGTGTCTGTGTTTCAGAATAAGTCTGAGGCATGAGGATTTTAGGGTTTCTATTCAGACAGTATTACATTAGGAATATGAAGTATTTGACAGTTCTCTTACATTTACTCTTCTAATGTCAAAATGTGTCACATCTGGTATTAATTGGTGGAAAATTATGGCTCTAATTTACCAATTTGATTGTCTGGGAAAATTGAAGAGAGTGTAACATAATAAATGAATGCCTATTAATCTTTAAAATTTGTCTGTTTACTGTCTGCTAAAGTGGCCTGTTATGTGGTGCTTTCCAGAGATACTGTTACTTGAGGAGAGGAATTCCTACCTGGGAGGGCCATGGCCAAAGTGTATCAGAGTCACTGAGGTGAGGATACGGCAGGAGTCCTGGGCCAGTGATGGCTTAGACACCCACCTGAGGAAGGGTCTCCTCCAGGGGGACAGGAGGCTGCCATTTGTTGTTAACCCTGTGGAGGTGCAGGCACACCGTCCCCATTCCCATGTGCCTGCCAGCCTGTTCCACACTGTCCTGGGCGTGTGGCAGGAGGAGCAGCACATGGACATGGCCTTTGCTCTTCTCTTTCCCTTCACCTGGGGCTGTTACCTCCATGTGGGTTTCTTAGTCCAGGGCACAGGCTACTGCTTCATTGATGCCCAACACAAATAGACATATTTGTCCACAGTAATTGTTTTAATCATTATTAATGAACATTAATTTCCAACCAGAGCCCTCCAAAAGCCCTGATTTTTTCAAACTTGCTGACACAGGAGCATAGGCAGAAGAAGCCAGATTGTTCTTCCTGGGGTTGCAGATGAAACAGTTTGTCTCGCAGGCAGCGTGTGGATCAAACCTAGAGCACAGATCCACTTTGGCAAGGCACTGTCACTCTGTCCTGACAACCCCAGCTCTAACGAGACAGGCCTCCACTGCCTTTGCAACCGACAGGCAGGCAGAGCAGAGGAAGCTGGTGGCAGCACACTGTTACTTGGGTACTGTGTGTGGATGGTGACAGGCTCAATAGCTTTTCTATCAAAAGACACCCATGTGTTTGTGAAAATACATTTTTGGAGGATCAAATACCAGGTACTTATTTTAGTAGCAGAAAGCCCTGAAACATGCCAACTCTGGAATAAGCCGATTCTGAAAGCTGACATATTCTGTATGATTGTTCCAGTATACGCCATCTGTCAGTAGCATATCCAAATATTTATATTTTGATTATTCTAACTGTTACGAGGGTACTGAAGCTCATAAATAATTTCATTTTCAGAAATTATTGTATTACTCTTCCATGGTTTGATAATGACATTTTATGTGTGCCTGTTCAGTCTCTGACACAATGAAGAGTCACAGCATGGCTGTGTAAGTGACAGTCTTCTCACAAAAAGCCTGTGGCCAGGGGATGCCTGAGTCCGTGTCCTCCCCTGGGTCTGCGCCAGTTCCCACTCCCTTCATCTCCTTGGGCTTCAGGCTGTGCTGCGCTTCCATTCAGCTCCATCCTGCCTTGTCAAGTGACTGCGCTTAGATTGGCAAATGATATAATATGACTAATTATGTTTAATGCAGATAATGTCTTATAATCAAAATAAAGAGTGGATTGCAAACAGATCCTTAAAGGGCACCAGGCGTAGAATTGACGCTGTATTTATTACTGATAGCATCGCTGAAGTGCTAACAGCTGCTCAGCTCCAGCAAGTGCGGCCCCTTTGCAGAGTTTTCCAGAAGAAGGGCTAAGTGTATCAGAAGCACATTACTGCTGATAATAGTAATTAGTTCAGTAGAGCTCAAAATGTTTTGTAAAATATTATTATCCTGATTTTGCTACTCTGCAAACCGTGTCAGAGAAACAGCCTCCTTGGCTCAGAGGAGTCACTGCTGCCTGTGGGGATGGCCCTGGCACTGGTGCAGGGCTGCTGCCCTCTCCTTGGACCATGTTGCTCTCTCCAGCTGAGTCTAGAAATCTAAGGGATGTACCTGCTCTATCTCTGCCTTCATTTTCACCAGCGTTAGCAAAGAGACTTCAGTAGATGGAGAAATGCACTGATGTGGAAGTAGATTTGGGTGTTAGATTTTTGAAAAGCCATTGTTAAGCTGAAAAAGGAAACCACAAGCTGTACAGGTTGACAAAGCTCCTCTGTAAGGGACTCTTATTTTGCTGTGTACATTTGTTTTCTCTTGCTTACTAAAGGGATAAAGTGCAATCTAGGTTTCAGAGAGAGATGGCTGATTAATCTGTCTGCCAGGTATGTATGGAAATAAATTAGCAAATGGTGCATCTGGGATTAGACTACAGCAGAGATGATAAATTATTGCCATCTTCCATGGCTGTATTACTGAAGCTTCACTGGGTTCCCAGTACTCAGTTACTTGCTATTCACATGGTATTACCATGGCTGTGGGATGGAAAGCCTCTATATTTGATGCAATTTTCTGTGATATGCTAGTTTGAGAACAGATCTGGCCAGACCCATAAGGATATGCTGTATATTTAGATTAAGTAAAAGCAAAGAGATTTGATTTAGTTCTTCTGCTCTGCATGAAATTGTGCTGGTTTTTGAGGACAGGAATGCTCAGGAAGGAGAAAGGCAAGGACCTGCAAGAGGTTTTTCCACTATCTGCAGTCACCCTCCACCCTTTATCCCAAATAGCAGAGTTACCTATGCTAGCACAAAGTTGTGAGGCCCTGGAAGAGAGCATTCTCTGCACTAAACCTCTCCCACACCCCTGGCTTGACCCAGATGTAGTTCCAGATTGCACAACTCCAGCTTATCTCTGAGATCAAGAGTGAGATGAAACACCATGGGGGCAGGTAGTATTTGCACTGAATGCTGATACAGACTTCTCAGCTGTGTCTCTGCTTCTGCTGCATTTTTCATGTCTGTTTAAATTGATGCATAGCTGATGGGCTGGCAGCTGAGACATTCCAGCACTGCCTACAACGGGACATGCAAGTGGAGTTAATGTAACAGCAGACATGCGGTGTGCTGCCGTTCTGGAGGAAGAAAGGGTCATGCAGAAGTTCTCATCAAGTCTGTGGCACGTAACAGCTGTGGTGCAGAGGTGCCAGATCCTGTGGCACACCAGGGAACTGCGGGAGTGATGGCAGCATTGCCGGAAAAGCTGCAGCTGGGCTTTTAACAGGGAGTTTTTAGCCTGGTGTGATGACCTGGTGTCTCCAGGTTGACCTGCGTGGGCCTTCCGGGTCTCTCAAAACCAGTGCTGTGCAGGCTGGCTCTGGGGTACAGGGTGGACATGAGCAGGACAGGATGCTTGCAGAGCCGTTGTTTTTCAGCTCCCACCTGTGGCACTGGCGAGTGGCCGCAAGCCTGGCACAGGGCACAGCCAGCCACAGGACCGGTCTGCTGCACCTTCAGGCTGGGCAAGGTGAAGTGCTGGGCCTGAGGGACAGTTACTGGGTGGCTGTGGCTGCTGGTTTTCTTTTCCAGTCACTCCTTGCAGTCCGTGAGTCAAGCACAATCAGGATGTTGTGTGTTTGTAATTGAGTAAGGCTAACAAGAACAGTGCCTTTCATTACAAGATGCATGGGTGGGTGCCGAGCTGTAAATCTGAGCTAGCGAGGACTCTGAGAGCTCTGTTCAATTAATCCAAACACAGAAATATTTACTAGAAATAGATCTATTTTCCAGTGACTTTATTTGCAAATTTTGGTTAACAACAACAGTTTACTCCTAATATGATCATGTCAAGCAGCAAGTGGGACTTACT
This sequence comes from Monarcha castaneiventris obscurior, assembly GCA_026261815.1. Classification (NCBI taxonomy): domain Eukaryota; kingdom Metazoa; phylum Chordata; class Aves; order Passeriformes; family Monarchidae; genus Monarcha; species Monarcha castaneiventris. The sequence goes on from JAMPIT010000894.1 coordinate 17,319,960, forward strand.
GTTGTTGCTGGCCTTTCCCACAAAGTGTTTTGAGCAGAATGTGGAGTGAGTCAAAGGAAGCACTGGCTGATGGATGAACAGATTGCAGCACAGCCATCTATTCTATTGCGCACTTCCAGGGAGAACCCAGCAAATTAGATGTGCCGTTCTTAACTATAGAGAAAACTAAAGAATTAGGTGGAAATGTCTACTTTCTCATAAACAATTCAGGAATAACTCCCTCTAAAATATTCTGGTTTATGCACGCATTTAATTTGTGCTCTGGGAGCAAAATAAAGTTGCTAAGATAAAACATTCTAATAATGATTTATGTAAATTTATTTGAACAAAGCAATGATGTAGTTGCCTATAGCAAATTGTTTGGAATGTGGAATGGTATTTACGAACTGCTTCTGTCTATGTGAATACAATGGATGATAGGAGAAGCTACATGAAGAAAACATAATTTTGCATTCAAAAGGGACTCTGATGCCATGTCTAGCGAGCAGGACCGCCAGTTGAACAGATTGCTGAGTGTCTGATAAAATAATCTCTAGCTTGATTCTTCCTAGGCTATTTATAGCACGTGTTTAATTTAAAATTTAGGTATGTGCTGCAGATGACCCTAACAATCATACCAGGGCCATGTATGATAATACAAATTGTTTGCCTCACATTGCACATATGCCAAAATCTCAAGTCACTTTGCAAGCAGAAAATCAGGCTCCATATCCTCAAAATATGGCTGAAAATACGAAAACAATTGTAGTCCCCAGCTGCTATGGGCATATGGGGCCAAATTTATCCCATCTGTTGAAGGTTATGGAGTTCCGCCAGGGATGACTTTGATCCCGTATGTCTAGCAAAGTGGAACCAATATGTCAATATAAGACATCTTGCTGCTTCTGATGTTCTCCCAATAAAACATCACCATTCAAAGTGGCGTGAATTTCCCAAGTGCCCGAGTCACAAACGCAATCATGGGGGGTATTTCAAAAGTGCTCTGATTCTTGCTGTGTTGATGTTAAAGCAGTGAACAATAAATTGGCTTTTTCCTCAATGAGGGCTCGAGCCTAGGAGCTGCTGGTATAAGTGAGTGTATATCAGCCCCAGGCACAGAAACCAAGGGCCATTTGAAGCATTTTAAGCAAAACACTGCAGGACAGAAAGCTGTTTCTGCATTCAGGTATTGCAAAGCATGTTTCACTTGAAAAGCTTTTTTCAAATCAGGAATGATAATGCCATGTAGAAATAGTAGGGTTATTTACTGTATTTGCTTTGGCATACCAGGGCATCTTTAGATACCTGGCGATGGGCAGAGACACAAAGTCTGCATTCAGCTTCAGCCATTTACAAGTTTAAGAGACATTTGAATCCCTTGCTTTGAACAGGGCTAATTTCCTAGTTCCCAGCAGCTACTCTCTTGGGGACTAAAAGGATTCAAGTAAAATGGTGCTTTGTCATCTGACTGGGTTCTGGTGACATTTTTTACAGTTAAGCCCCTCCTCATTTATTCTGGTCAAGTTCTAAGTGCCAGGCATAGGAAAGCTATGTCTTCTGCTCAGGACTTCACTGGTGACAACACAATGGTCTTTCCAGCACCAGGCTGGTTATTAAAGGCAGTAACGAACATAAAGTGATGTTCTTTGGTATCATGCTTACAGTAAGACTGTTCTTTTGGGCCCTTCATGTATATCTGAGCAAGACTGGGAAAATCATATGAGTGCTGGCATAAGAAGCCTGCAAATCAGAATCTCTGACCGAGCTGGTGTTTATTTCCAGCAGTGCTATGCTGGACTCTGTGAAAGGCAGATCTTGATAAACACTGTTCCTTAGCATAGCTGACAAAATTTTATGTAAAATTATCCTGGGAGATGATTGTAGAGTTTAAAATGTCACTGCAGACATTTTAATATAATTACTTTGCCCCCATTCAGTATATGGTACCTTATAAAGAGGATTTTGAATGGCTGTGGACAGAGCCACTTCAGTCCCTGTTTAGAAAGCACATAGGTACTGTTATCCCAGAGTGAAGAGGTATGAAAGTACAGTGGACTTGCCCCACAAGCAGCAAATGGAAGATCATCTATTTTGCTCTATTTATTCCTTTGTGATCACTCTCTTCTCCCTGGGGCTTTCTCATCTGCACACTCTGCATTACTTATGGACTGCCAAGCCAAATCTTCAAAGACATCTGAGAAAACCTGACAGGTTCAGTTTCGAATCTCGATCAATGCTACGTTTCCCTCCAAACCAGAATTAGCCCCTGGAAATTGGGGTGAAGCCATATGTGCCTTTTGTTTGGCTCTTTGGGAAGCCATTCCTTTGCCGCAGCAGATCAAAACCAGGGAGATCACCAGATCATTTGCTGAGATGGCACATCTTCCTCCAGAAATATGTGGTTAATTTTAATAGCTCAACTGTTTAATGTGCTGGGTTATAGCTAACACTGTCTATTACTTGTAATGAACTAAACTGGGACACCTCTGTCACTTGAGGGTGCTACGGCTGAAAGGAGGCTTTCATAAGAAGCTCTTGATCTGTCAGTGGCGACCACAGCTCTCGCATCCTCAGCTGAGATAAAAGCACCGTTTGCTTAACAGGATTGAATTTTCCTCAAAGAAATAATTGAAACAATAGAAGAACCACCCAAACCTGTGCCGAGCATTAGCAGATGAGCTGGTTTAAAATGGATCCATTTGGAAAGGAAATAATGTGCAGATTGGTCAAGGTAATGATGGTATCGGATGATAAAATGGATGCAGGGGTGGAGAAAGCTTGTGAGGGATATAGTGTCACCTAAAAGCTTTGCAGAAGTGCTTTTATTACCCTGAATCAGCTTGGTCTTGCACTGACACTTAGCTGTTTGCAAAGAATTATACCTGCTTCTGAGATAAATACATCTGACAGTGAACTCTTAACCCCTCTTTTTCAGGCCCCTTCTGGGCAGTGGCCATGGAGAACGAGATGCCTTCAATTTTTCTAAATACAGAGTTAGAGAAAATGGGGTGCAAAACTATGGTACATAATTTACTAGTGAGCAGAACACTTCAGGAAAATTAGAGTCATTATTGAATGTAATGAAACCTGACAAATTAGAGTTTCATAGGCCCTCCCTGAGATTAGCGTGATCCATTAAACATGCTCTCTGACTGCTAAATGGCGTTGTCCCATTTCCCCATAAGAACTTGAGAAATTCTGAGGTAACTCTGGCTAACAGCTGATTGAAAGCACCCAATCAAGAGCTCCTTAAAGTAAGAGGAGAAATTATCCTGATTAACATTATTTCCAAGAAGGTAGTCTCTAAGTAGGCTGTAAATTGTGTTAGAAGCATTTGGGTATTGCAGGGAAGGCTGAATTTGACACTGAAGTGGCCACAAAGTAATGCACAAAGTGGAGTGATCAAGGGAAGAACATTTTGTTGATTGTGGTGGGAAAATTGAATTACTCTCAGTTGCATAGCTATTCAGAATATGTACATTAAAGTGAATGGTACACAGTTTAAAAGAAAAACAAGCAAATACAAAGAGCAGAAAAAGCCCCTTTCACAAATCCTTCTTGCCTCATTGTTTATATCTTGTTTTCACAGGGAATACTGTGGTAGGCTGGTCATGAATGCCTTATCCATTATGCTAAGACATCCCAGTGATACAAACAAAATCAATACCGTAGTATTCTTTAAAATAATTGCTTTTTTCTTGGCTGACTCTACATTAAAAGCAACCTTTAAATGACAGCCATTAGCACCTGAGACCTGGTCACTGGTGCTGGCTGAGCTCCATGAGATAAACGGTGAAGGGTCTGTGTGATAGAGTTGGTACTGGATTTCACAACAAAGCATTCAAACCGGGAGTCAGTGAGAGAGTGCCTAAGTTGCCAGTTTGGGATAGAGGATCTTTATCTGGTGGAAGAGGTAGCACATGGGTATTCTGTAGTGCCTGGTGCTTCAGGGACCACCTTAAACAGCTTTCTTGAGCAGAGGAGATGCTGTGTCTGTAGATAAACACAGTAACATTCCAGCACTGATGAGCCTCTCCCTTGGTAAATTGTCTCAAAATCCAAATCCCACATCTAAAAATGTTGCATAGCTTATGTGTGCTGGAGCGATGCATCTGCAATTTAGTTTTACTTGTTCCATGTCTTGGTCAAACCCATCACCCATCCCATGTCCCAGTTTGGGAGGTCCTGCACACTTCCAGGCACAGTCTGCACTGTCTTTCAGAAGCTTCCAGTGCAATGATGCATGACGCTGAAATGCTATAAAAATTAAAACCTGGAATAATGGCAGGCATTAATAGATATTTCTGATTTTTCTGCACCAAAGATTTAAGTGAAGTGCTAAAAGGCAAATTAAAAGACCCACATGACTACAATTTAATGCTAAGAGCTGTCTAGTATGGTAATGTCATCTCATTTCATAACATCCTCAATGACCAAAGCTGATCCAGATGATTGATTTGTGGTATTTTTCCAGGATCACTTATTAAAAATGGCTCAGCTAGTGGTGCTTTGGGTGGTGTTTCAGCCAGAGCAGTGGGTACTGGGACAGTGTTAAGGTGCCATCATGACATGTAAAGAAGAATTGAAGGAAGAAGCTTTGGAAGGTTGGAAAGGAAAACAAGCACTTGAAATACAGAAGATTCCCATAGTCATGCCTCTGCCTAGAAGGAGTCTATCAGCATGGCTGGTGTGGTGCAGAGCAGAACATGATGAATGTGAACACGGTCCCGGAGAAGTTAAATTTATTTCCGCTAATCAAATTGCTTATAAACATTTATAGTGCCCATACCTGTAATATCTGAACTCTGACATTGTTGTTCAGGACTGGCAGCTCATGCCTGCTACCAAGAGGAGATCTTTAAGGAAGATCTCTGTTGGTTATGATGTAGCTGATACATAAAAATATTTACAGTAGCTGCTTACATCTATCCTCTTCTAAAAGATGAAGTACTTGAGTGCAGGGTGACTGCCTGCTACCTTCTCATCTCTCTGATGTTCATTATAAACCGAGAAGACAAGTTTTTTAAAAGCTATTCAGATGTTTTGTGCTGTAACTTTCTCTAGTAGATATATTCCTATTGATTGCAATGAAACACACAGAGTAGAACAGAACAGATCAATTGAAAAGTAAAGTTAAGACAGCAAGCACACTTCTTTTCCACTTACCGTAATGGAGGCAGTTAGGGCTGGATCTATCCCAGGTGTAATGCTGCTGAAGTCAATGGAGTTGTACCAGCGATGAATTTGGCTCCCAGTGTTTTGTTTTGACCTTTTCAGAAGGTTGCTCTGCAGGAGTGAAACTATTAAATACAGCCAGCGATACCTTAAGTCGAAATATAGAAAAGGCAAAGCTAGTGTGCATAGCACCTTTTTCATTAAGGAAGAAGCCTGATTTTTATAGAGTAAGGGCAAAAGAATTGATTCCAGATAAGTGCTAAACTTAGTCTCAGGTTTCCCTGGTGAATTACAATCCCAAATTGGCCCGAGACTTGAACATCTCTGCATTTGTGCATGGCTGTCTGGAAGGGGCTGCATTGTCTTTCCGTACACCTGTGCATCAGAATGGGTTTGAGTTGGATATCAGAGCCTGCAGAGACACTATTCATCTACTCACCAATGATCCATCTAAACCAGCTAAACATACTTCTTCATTCAAGTCCTGAAATTGCCTGGCAGTGCTCATTGTGACAATCTTTATTAGCTGGTACACTTGGATTTCAGTAGTTACCACAGGTTCTACACACACTGCAATCATCTCAGGAAGGCAGGGACTTTGGAGTATTTTCAATTTCAAACCATTCTGTTTTACATCTTTGGGTGCACTACTCTAGGCTAAGAGAGAGCAGCATGTTCTGTGGCAGCTGACAGGCAGCAGTGCAACTGAGAACAGGCCCTCCTACTGTGTTGCCCTCCACTGAAATTTCCAGTGGTCGCTGAGAGCAATAACAGTGAGCACGGTCCACAAGGACAGGGGTTTTACTAACAAGGAGAGAGACAGAAAAGCTCTGGCTCCTCCTCAGATAGCTGAATTAGCAAGGATGGCAGAAGTCCACAGAGGGGTATCAGAGGTGTGCTGCAGGAGGTCCCTTTGCCTGCAGTGGGATCAGGGCAGCTAGAGCAAACACAGGTGCTGCTGCTGGGGGAGAGCTGTGGGAGGGGGTGCCCAGAGATGTGCCACACTGTCACACTGCCTTGGCCCAGAGGTGATGCTCACCAGGTGCTCCTGGGGTGGCTGGTTGTGTGCTCCTGCCTCTCTTCTCATAGCTCCTTTTCTTTCTCTTTTTTCATGTCCAGGCCTCCCCTGCCCTTTACTTCTATGGCCCCTTCCCTCCTCCTGGCCTTCCCAACAAAGCTCCTCCCCAGCTGAGCTTAGGACACTGCTGGCACTAAACTGGCACATGCAGATGTCAGTCTGCTGATGTCCGCAGCCCTAACACAGGCTGTGGCCTTTTGGGGGGCAGGGTCTGATCCCACATTGCCTGGCTCACATGGACCAAGGCATCCCCTTCCCCTTAGCTACTTGTACAGTAAATGCAGTGATTTACAACAAGTCCTGATTTTCCTGGTGGGACAGGGAGGAGGAGTAAGTAGGTCTAAAGAGTCCTTGAGCCACTTGGACCTCCCCAGCCTGCACATGTATGTGAGGTGAGAGGATTTCAACACAGACAGCTCTGAGTAAGGCCGTTCATGTTGATGGGAAGTTTTTAGTCAAATACAATCTCAGTATCCTCATTTACCCTGTTTCTTACACCTTGTAATTCCTCTGCTAGGTGAGGTTTGAGTCCCTGTCCCAGCAGAGGTTTGCAAGCAGAAGACCATGAAGTAGTCTCCTGCAGACTTTGTAGAGTCTACAGCACTGTGTTTACTAGTTTCTAAAATGTTATCATAAATAATTAAAGCTAAACTGTGCTTGTTAAATAAATGAGGAATGCACATGTTCAGATGCATTATCTATGTTTTAATTGCACTCATTTGTTGATGCTGTCCTTGGGTAAGGAGGCAGGAGCCTTCTGGCTGAATGAAGGGCTTGGGAGCTGCAGGATCTGGGCTGAAGGACTGGGCCCTCATTTGTTTGCCCAGGAATTTTTAAAATTAGCATAGTGGTGAACATCATCTAGTGCAGGAGATGATGGTGGTGAGAGTCGCCATCCTTCTGCTACAGGCTTTGAAAGTGTGAAGAAACTTCTTCCTGGGGTGAAATATTTACAGAGGTGGTTTCTCACATCCAGGCTGCTGTTCAGGATGTGCAGGACAACCAGGTGAATCCCAGTGTCTTACCATGTTTGCAACCGCGTGTGTTCATGCTGAGGACTTCATAGTGGGCTCTGCCCCCCACAGCCTGCCTGGGACTGGGCTGGCCCCAGGGCTCCCCGAGGTGTTCCCTGTGCTGCTTCCTGCGCCGGGGCTCTGGTGTTTTGTTCCTCCTCCGATGTTCTCATGTGCCATGAGCCCTGCTGTGCCCGTGTGAGGCGCCCACGCCGTGCCTGTGCTGCTGTGGCCCGGCAGGCCCCAGTCGGCTGCCGCCGCACACGCTGGGCCCCGCAGGGTTCTCTCGTCTGTGGCTGTAGCATCCCTCCCTTCCAGAAAGCCATCCAACTTCATCGTAGAACTGATGTTAAAACTCACTGCTGCACAGAGTCTCACAGCTGTCCTGATTAGTGATTTGAAACTTCTGGACTCAGTAACTCTATCTTCATTAGGACGATCTGTTTTTATAATAATTGTCTCTAAAGAGGGCCTGGGGGATTATTAAGAGATGGCATTCATTATCGGTAAAAATACCATGAAGAAATTTCATAGACAAATGTTGATGTTCTGGATGAGGTAAATTTTCTTCCGCAAGGAAACAATTTTATCTAAAAAGTATAATTATCTTAATAATTATCTTGAAAACTAAATGGGATTTTGAGGCTTGGCCAGGGTTTTCTAGGTGCTTGACACCTGCAGCATTGAGCAGCTGGGAAAGGTAAGGCTGGTTATTTGGGGAAAAGCCTGAACACAAACCAACACAAAAAAGGGTGTGGAAGAAGAGTAGTAGTAATGTCACTGGTAAGGAAGGGCTTTGGTAGAATTTGACATTTAGAACACAGGCTAAGTTGGAGAGGGATGAACTCAGGCTGCAGACACCAACTTTGGAGCTTGAGGGCTGAATGCTGATAGAATATGGCAGATGTAGAACAAAGGATCTTTGTTTTATTTATTTGTTCATTTATTTATTTAGCTAGGAGGTTACAAGAGGGGCTACTAGCTACGGGATTTGCTGGACAGTGTGATGGATCAGTAACCAGCAGGAGGGCTTGCTGGTGGGAGGTGAAGGTGCAGTAAGGCTGCCCTGGATTAGGAAGAGATGGACAGAGCAAGGAGGAAAAGGAGTGGGTTGCGTGCTGAATTTCTGGAGATTTTCTAACTACAGAAAGTAAAGTGAATATCAAGAGCATTTGGTGCATATCAAAAGCAAGAACAATACACTGATAAAAGGCAGCTGTAAGATCAGAGTCAGATGTCTGTATCTATGGTCACTGAAGGAATGTAGGTATCCTTAAGGTACTTCCCCACAGCATCTAAACTGGGTTTTATTAAAAGACTTCTGTCTTTAGAGAGTACATGCCAATAGAGCAAGAGGGAATGAATTGATTTGCTTTTTTTTTCTGTACCTCAGCTTTGCCTTCTTGTTGTTTATTTTGGTTATTGTGGCTTCTGAGGCATTTTTAATTAGTATTTCTTTCTTAAACAGAGTGCTTATGAATGGTTCAGAATCCCATGTCTGAGGCTGCAGAAAATATTATTTTACTGAAAAGGAATGGGAAAGTGAATTTTTTCTGAGGAGATAAGTTTTTGAATGATTGTTTGTATCTGCATTTAGAAGAAAGGAAATGATTATTTCTTATGGCAGCTGAGAGATGGTCATGAGGAAAAGGAAGCCATTATTAATTAATCATCAATTATTATTTTAATATTTATGTAGCACTGTGTGACTGGTGCCCCACAGGGATGGTGGATCATCTCTCTGCCTGAGGAGCCTACATTCTAAATTTAGCCATGGTGATGGCTGCTCATGGAGATGATGTGTTTTCATCATTCCCTGCTCTGCCTCAGCTTTTCAGTTGAATCCCATTTTAATTCCCCATCCCCAGTAGAGGGGAGCCTGCACTAAGCAGGAATGGCGAGATCAGAGTCTGAAAGAGCACAGTCAATGCCGTAAACAGAGAGGCAGGATTAGAGGTCTGATCTCAGTGTTACATCTTGCAATCCTTACCCAGAATTACAATAATGTAAATAAAATCTTTCCAGGAATAAAGAGTGCAGGATTTGGTGCCAATTTGGAAAGACATGCCCTTTCTGGGCCCTCAGACTGATACCCAAGTAAAGCTTTGGGGTTTTTTTCCAAGTCCTTAAATTGACACACTTAATGATGAGGCCTGGTCTCCATGGAACTGGTGGCAGCCATACTGGGTTGTTTCTCTTACTGGTGTTTTCCCCGACCTTACCTCTTGCTGAAGCCTATTCCTATTTCTATGCATTGAAGCAGATGTTTCTGGATGCTGTGCCCAATACTGCACTCCACTTGCAGCAGTCAGTAGGGTAATAAACTCTGATAGATGTATTCTGATAAAACCCATAGATTTAGGTCCTAAGAATTAGCTGATATATCACAAGAGTTGTACTGTATAAGGTGGCAGTTCCGCAAAGTGTCAAATTGGACTCTGTGATTCAAAGAATACATTTATGTGGCAGCCACTTGGAGTGGATTTGAAAAAGCAACTGAAAATATGTAATACTGCGAGAAACCAGCGTTTCTGTGAAGTACCTATCATTGTCAAAGTGTGGTGTGGTGGCTAGAACAGAAAATGGGAATCAAACAGCCTAGGGTTTATTTTTGGCTCCAGCATATCTGTACTGAAGTCAAATTAATTAGAGCTAAATACAGTAGTCTCTCCTTATATAGGATTTTTGATCTACTTTCAGAACTCTGTAAGAGATATGTACTATTTTGTTTTTCTAGAGGATGATCTGAAAGCACTGAAGGAAGTTGCTACATTTTGTATTAATGTATGCAGATTTTTCCCATAAGCATGTGAGTTAGCATGAGATGTATGACTTCTCTGATGGGAGGGATAAATGTGTGGAAGTCTATAGCTGTTGCCAGGTGCCAGTCTTAATCAGAAATCTGTCGGCTTCACTGAAATTTTGCATAGATATTTTCCCCTGTCAGGTGACCTACTTAAATAGAAGAAATACTGTATAACAGTCTTACAGATGTTTCTGGGCAGAGAGTCCCTGTTCTGCAGAGTAGAAGTCCAGGACAAAAAGACAAGTTTTTATTTATTGGTACATTTTCATTCACTTAAATAAAAAATTTGAATAAAGGAAGTTTAAGTATTTTGGATAATAAATAATACTTTGAATGTGACTTTTGCTTGTTAAAAATGATTCTTTAAAGAACCAAACCAAAACAAACTGATGTCTCCAGAGGAATGCTTGCGTAGTGCCCTGCAAAAGGTATCCCAGTGAACTCCAAAGGAGCTCTCTTGAAGAAGTTCAGCCTCCTGGACAGTGAGTTTATCTTTGGGACATTGTTTACAGGACATGCCGTGGTTTGGCTGTCCCTACACTGTACAGTGCAGGGGGTAGCAGATACATCCTTAGAGACTACCACACGAGAGGATGTTGTGGTTCCCTTTTGTTTGAACTTGCTTCCGAGTCTGGACGGTTGCTCAAATGTAATCCCAAGAGCGGAGGCAAGAGACAGTCTAAGCATATGGGTAGTGGATTCTGCAGAGACAAGATCTGGCAGTGGCTTGATCCCTCTGGGCTGGCTCGGGCCTCTGTTGCACTGAGTGCTCTCTGTCTGCACAGAGCTGGGCACGTTCCCTTTGGGGATCAGTACCTCATAGAAGTAGGACATAATCACCTAATCCAGTACTTGCAACGCATAGTCCTGAAATAATTCACAGAAAAAAACTGTATAACAGGGCGTGTTACTGATGAGAAATGAAAAGCAGAGCTATCAGAGGAGAGGGAGACACCAGTTTGGTTGTCTATGTTGCCGTTTCCTGCTGGCAGCAGAGCGGGATGGGCATAGGACTAAGAGCAGCCACAGCTGGTTTGGCCATTCTGGTTTGCATAATGGCCAAGGGCCAGAAACACCCAGGACCACGTTCATTTCTGTGCAGGACGGTGCCCCTAGGCAAGACAAGCACCCTGGAAAATGAACATTCTGCTGCGACTGCCCTCCCTTCTCACAAGCGTTGTGTCAGTGGGGAGAGAAGCAAACCTTCAGGCAGGGCTGTAAGATGGCACTTTTGAAAGTACCTGAAGGCTGAAGCAATACTAACTTCACTGAAAGTCATTTAAAAGTCAGCAAGACTTGGGCTTTTAAATCTTTCTAGTGCTTTTCTTACAAGTTACCATCAGTATTTGAAAATCTAATCTATTGGCTGTGCCTCCATTGCACCATCCATCTGAGGATCTCTAATCAAAGCTGTAAATATCTATAAATCTGTAATACCTTATGAATTTTCTATATTGACTTGAATTTTGGGATGTTTACTGTATGAGTATATTGATTTAGGTTAATAGGAAAAATAACCCAGTCAGTAATAAAAGCTGATGGTAAATCAGCCCAGTTCAGGCGGGTGACAGGCAAGGATGGAGAGATCCTGCAGGCCAAGGCCAGCAAGTCAGCATGAGCAGCTTGTGTGGCTGGTCCATCTTTTCCTCTTTCTTGGCGCAAGGGGGAGTCCAGGGAGGTGTGCTGAGGGGAGAGCAGTGTCTCCTGATACGTGAATCAGCTGTAGTCCTGTTACCATCAGGTGACACAAGATACACCTGTCTGCTATTCTTTAAATTGCTGTTAAGCAGCACCTCAGATTTAAAGGCACTGTCGTTACCTTGTCCCAAGCCACTGACAGAAGTCCAGTGGAGTCCCTGCAGTTTGTTAGATAAATAAAGTTCATTCTCATCCTGCTTCTCATCTCAGGGCTGCCTCTCCCGGTGGAGCAACTGCAGATTGTGCCCTGGGAAAGAGAGTGATGCCTCACACCCCAGAGAGGTGCAGTCAGAACAGCAGAGGTGTCACTCGCCACACCACACTTGACCATATCCTGGGTGCATGGGGGAAGGCAACCATAGGTTATCCAATTCAACAACTGAAATGGACCTGTACTGTTTTGCCTGAAGCCATTCTGTAGACTGCAGGGAAAATATTAGTGATCTGCAGGAAAAGCCAGACTGCCCGACGTGGATGTAACGTCAGGCTTAGCTGCAAGGCCAGAAACAGTAGAATCTGTAACCCGAGTATCTTCTTTTCTGGTCGATCTCCTTGGGATATTAACTCGCGTTGTTCTAACTCAGTCTTTTATCCTTGTGGTTTATAAAGCAAAAGAGCTTCTTCTCTCTGTTAATTTCCAGTATATTACTTTCTTGTTTTAAATAAAGCTCCTGCTCTATTTTTGAATAACATAATGAGTGAAAAATGACTTTATTCATCCTGGTGGCAGGACAGCAATTTGTTACACTGCCAACTAGAGGACCTGGATCAGAAACAAATTTGGGTTCCCAGGCTCTATGCCAGAAGAGCTGAGACATATTTTTGAGGTGATGTACTTGGACTCTAGGGGGAGATTGTTGACTGAACTGAGCTGCTTTCACAAACATCCTGCCAGCTGAGCCTTGACACACTGCTGGTCTTTGCCTCAAATGGGCAGGTCCCCTGCCCTGCACTGTGCGCTGCGGCTAGGAGCTGCTCCCAGGAGCTGCCAGCACAGATGAAGGATTGAGGATGCTTTCAGTGGAAATTAGGTTCATGCATTCACACTTACTTATCACTTACTCTTCCATTGATCCAAGCACAAGGATCATGTATAATGACGACTGTGGGTTGTTGGAGGGGCAGTTGTTGCCCTTTCCACATGGGGCCAGATCTGAAACTTGAGCAGAAGATGACGCAAGGCCATTGCTTCCCACATGACCACCCTGGACTTGACCTAGCTCCACACCACCCTTTGAAAGCACTCTCCCTCTGTTGCTTCCCTGTAGACCTTCCCACCATGCTCCCTGGCCCTTCCTCATCTCCCAGACCACTTCCACCTTGGCCATGCTCTTGCTATCTTGGGCAGATGACAGGTGGAAGCTGGAGGCACAGACTTAGAGTGGAGCAGCCCTGAGAAGTTTGGTAACTCTGAAACTGCAGCTTTTTTAAAGGACTGAACCTGCATAGGGCCTGATCTGTTACAGTTATTGTTTGTGTGAGGCAACATCTTCCAGCTGCTGTTCTCTTCATGGATAAAGGTATCGTCAGCTGGAATGATCTGCTTCCACATTTTGTATAGACATGTTAAGTGCTTGGAAAAGCTCCAGGCACTTCAAGTGAGTCTGTAAGGGAAAAAGCTACAGGCTAAGACTACAAGGGAGAACGTTAGAACCACTTTATTGAAAAATAAATTCCTTTTATCTGGGTAGATGCAATACTGATAATTATGACTATGATTAGATGGTCATTGATAGGTATGTTTATGTATTATATTCTGATGTTTATGTACACCTGTAGTTATTTCAGAGGGTGAAATGCAGATTGTTAGTAGCACTGTTGGAGCAGTAGGAAGGCACTACAAAATCAAGAGAAATGCATAGGCCTGAGTCATGTGTCCTAGATATATGATAATTACCATAATACACAAGAAACAGGGTTTTCAAGCGAAGCTATGAGGTGACACGTTTAAAGCAAAGGAAGAGGTTTTTTTCACACAGTAGTTAAAGCGTGGAACTTCTTGCTACAGGCTGTTGTTGATGCTGAAGCTTACAGGAACCTTTTTGAAAGGCAATAGAAAAAAAAATATCTTAGAGTTTACAGCATACCACAACATCTGATTGCGTCTTCAGCTTCAGCTTTTAAGCAGCAGGTCCCTGAAGTACAGGAGAATGCTGCAGAGTATCACTGTGCATTTGTCCTGTTCCTCTTAGGACATGGCTGGAACCAGGACATGGGCAAGAGGAGCTTTGCTCTGACTGACTTCTTCAAGTCTTACAGTAAACATTAAATGAGTTATGTGACAGGGAGGTAAGGAGGAAATAAGGCACAGGGTTGGATGTTGATTAGCACTGGTGTAAATCCAAGGATGCAGTCAAATAGTGCACAGAGCCACAGAGCACTGGGGTTCCTGAGGACAGCTTCAGCCCAGCTCCCTAAGGACTCTGCAGGTACCAGCATCACACCTCCTCCTCAGTTAGGTAAGCACAGACATAAATTTACACCTGGCCAATTTCAAGATCTTATTCCATCTGCCTGAACTGTGGGAGAAGAAACTGCTCAAGTGGAACCCGTTAACTTCAGTAAGGACCCCCTTTGGGTACTTGACAACTAAAAACCTCGTCTTGAATAGAGCTGAGCACACACTTGCCATGGTGTGCATTCACACACGAATACATGTATCACCAAGGGCCCAGCTGCAGACCCACACTTGACATGTGAGTGCAGCATGTCTCTGGCACCCTAAATCTGCTCTGTGTGTATGAGAATAATGAGTCAACCCTGGCTGTGTACAAGAAGCGTGCAAGACCAGAGCTGTAGCAGAAGAACAGGGAGCTACTAAGTTACTGATGGCAGTGCTTGTTTCAGCCCATTTGTTTTGCCTTCTCCAATATTGCAGAGGTTGTGACAATGGACAGAAATACATAAAAGTAAGGGTGGTACGTGTACTGTCTGGCCTCATGTGGTCAGCACTTACAGATTTTCTTGCTCGGCAAAGTGACTACCCTGTAATCACTGGAGCATATAAATCTTGGCTCTTTTTGGACTGGGACCTGTGCATGGTAATGGATGAGCAGGGAGTCAATTTCTTTTATAAGGAGGTGAGCATTATGCAATTTAAAGGTGCCACAATTTTTCCTATTTGTTGAATCTATGAGTTTTTTGCTTTGTGAACATCTGAATTTTCTGATTGCTGGTAAGAAATACCTACAGTTTGTTGTAATGATATGACTAAGTCACAGAGTAGCCCAACGTTCCCCACTGATGGGCCCACACTGGGGTCTTGAGAGCTATAAAGATTATGTTGTTTGGAGAGCTAAGAGGAAGAGGAGTAGCAGGACCAGTTTTCCAATAGAGGTTACAGCCCCAGAGTGGCTTTGGATTGGGCTGCATTTGCCCTGGTACCCAGCATAATCCAGCTGCCTTTGCCTCAGCGGCATCAGCTGGCCCCAAAGCGGCGATCAGCATTAGCTGGTGCTGGCTGTGTGCCCTGTCATGGCGTGGGAGTCTCACAGGAGTTTGCTGAGATTGGTATCTCGGGAACCCTCCCGGGTGACCTCTCGGGTCAAAGCCATCCAGGGCACTCTCAACAAGAGTAGTGGCATTGACCAGTCAGGAGATTCACTGACACTTGCAGCCAAGTGTTGACTTTGTTGCACGCAGTTAAAAGCTGTACCGCCAGTTTGTTTGCTGATCCTCCTCCAGATCTGGCATTCCTGTGATTATGTAGCCAACTGTAGTTTGTTATTATTTAGACCAAATCATGCCTTGGGCAAAACTGACATCACTGCTGGGCCTCATTAGGGAAATGAAGAGCAGGGTGTGGGGAGCCGGCTGCAGGAAGTGCCACTGTTTCCCACCACTGGAACTGGGAGGTGGATGCCCCTTGCTAGGCAGGTTAGTGGGGTCTGTGGTTTCAGTGTAGCCCTTTGCCAACACCCTTCAGTTAAAGGAGGCATAGGGATCTCACTAGGTGGAGAGCTTTTGTCCTGGTTTCAGCTGGGATAGAGTTAATTTCTTCTGAGTAGCTGGTACAATGCTGTGTTTTGGATTTATTATGGGAATGACATTGATAACACACTGCTGGTTTACTTGTTGCTGTGCGGTGCTTACCCTAAGTCAAGGACTTTTCAGTTTCTCATGCTCTGCCAGTGAGCAGGTCCAGAAATAAACTGGAAGGGAGCACAGCTAGGACAGGTGACCTGAACGGGCCAAAGGGATATTCCATGCCATCCAACATCATGCTCAGTATGGGGGGAGATGGCTGGCAGGGGCTGATCACTGCAGGGGTGGGGCTGGCCATCAGCCAGCAGGTGGTGAGCAATTGTGTTGTGCATCACTTGTTCATCTGTTATTATTATTATCTTTATCTTTATTTCAGTCATTAAATTGTGCTTAACTCTTGAGCTTTACCTTTTTCCACTTGTCCTTCCCATTCCAGTTGAGGCTGGGGGCAGTGAGCAAGTGGCTGTGTAGGACTTAGCTGCTGGCTGGGGTTAAAACACAACAGCTTTTGTTAAGTTGACATGTATGCTATGTGATGTAGGCTGCTCCACTGCTGTCTTGTGTTTGCTTTTTTCTAATCACCATTTTAAAGAGCAGTACTAACAGGGCAACATGGTTTCTGTGCACCTCTGGTAATTTCAGAATCATGGATTTAAGTAAATGAAGACTAGTCACATAGTTGTTGGTAGGTGGTAAAGTCTTTGTCTTCAAGTAGTGCAGAATTTCTCAGTCTGCTTAGTTACAACAGTGACAGTTTAGAAGAAAGAGAGTAATTAGTGAAATCTGCAATACTTATTTCATTTGCAAACTTCCTTTGCTAGCCATTTCTCTTTTCTTGTGTTTAAATATCACCTTGATGTTGCCTTGTCTCCCACATTTTACCTTACTTTATACCCTACTGGACTTTAGCTATGTAATTCCTGGCTTTCCCTTTTATCTAGCTGTTCCTGACCTTTGGAGTTGATTGTGTAACCAGAGGTGCAAGTAATGTTTTCCCACTGAAGATCAGACACATCATATAAGACATGGTCGTTAATGTCATTCTGTAGTTCACTCTGTCTTGCTAGTTCAACCTGCAACAAGTTACTAAAGTTAACTTATAAATGGTGTGAATAATTTACTTATGAATAAAAGTACTGTTTGAAGAGAGTAAATGCCTCTTCCAGCCCCACGGCAGCAAACTCCACCACTCGTGCTGCTAATATCCAACCATTACCTGCCTCTTATTTCACACTAAACAGGTTAACAAAAGCATTCTTACAAATGGACTGTTTCTAAACATGTCAGAAGCTTTTTTGGACCAGCACCTAAGAAATGAAACCATTTTTTTTTAAGATCTCTGTTTTCATTTTGGCACAAATTATAGATGTTCACAGGAGTATCAATAAGTGCAGGCTCTGGAGATGGGCTGCTTCTCATTAAACATGCATATGCTATTGTCTTCTTACTTCTTTAGACCTCGCCTTCATTTTGAGGTCAGACTTTAATTTCTGAAGAACGTCATTTAAAGCTATGTACAGTGCTTTGTGATTACGTGGAACTACTAAAGAAAACGACTTGGCACTGGCAAAACAAATATGCAGGAGCTGCAGCTGCTTTAACTCTGCTAGGGGCAGTGGAAAAGAAGGTCTAAACATTTGAGTGATTTTAACAAGGGCGCAAAAGCAAGTGAAGTGACTGTTGCATTGCAAAAAGTTTTACAGGCAGAAGTTGACAACACAGGAGGCTCCTGCTCCCTGTATTTAAAGTTTGCTTTGCCATTTGTCTTGAGTGGGTTCAGTGTTGTAGTGAATAATTTATAGGCAGCATGAATGAGCTCATTAGTCACCTTTACAGGGCTTAAGTGAGTTTTGTGGTTGTCATTACATGGGTCTTCTGTTCACAGGCACGACCAAAGCACAGCTCGGTGGCTGCCTGGTTTGTGCTGGCACAGCCCCGACTGCTCCCACTGCTGCTGAAACCCCAGCTCTGGTGCCCAGCAGTGGTCTGATAACCTGCAGGGCTTTTTCCAGGGATAGCTTGTTTCTTTTTTCTTGCATGTAATGTTTGGTTTGATAATGTGTTGTTCTCATGTTGGGTTGTTGTTGTTGTTGTTGTTGTTGTTGTTGTGGAAAAGAATATTGAAGATTATGTGACAGGTGATGTGGAATAAGTAAAACCCTCTACTTGCATACAAGCAATAAAAATTACTTTTCTCCTCAAATGTTCTTAAAAATTTTGTTATAGCCTGTCTTGATTTTGGCTGTGATGGAGTTAATTTTCATACTAGTAGCTGGTACAATGCTGTGTTCTGGATTTATTATGAGAATGACATTGATAACACACTGCTGGTTTAGTTGTTGCTGTGCAGTGCTTACCCTAAGTCAAGGGCTTTTCAGTTTCCCATGCTCTGCCAGCAAGCAGGTGCACAAAAAGCTGGGAGAGAGCACAGCCAGGACAGCTGACTTCAACTGGCCAAAGGGATATTCCATATCAAAGAGCATCATGCCCAGTGTATGAACTGGGGGAGTTGGCTGGGAAGGGCTGATCATTGCAGGGGGATGGGCTGGGCATCGCTCAGCAGGTGGTGAGCAATTGTATTGTCCATCATTTGTGTGTCCATCTTGGAATTTATTTCTCTCTCTCCCTCTCTCATATCTCCCTTTTCACTACTATCATTAATGTAATATTGTACTTTATTTCATTTATTAGGCTGTTCTTAAGTCACAGGTTTTACCTTTTTGCAATTCTTCTTCCCATCCCACCGGGGGTGGGAGGAGTGAGTGAGCACATGCATGGTACCTAGTAGCTGGCTGGAGTTAAACCACAACATAGCCATAACATTTTTTTGTCCTTGAAATGTTTATGGGAGTAATAAACTGTGCTGGAACGAGCTGAACCTAAGAAAAGGGCTCAACTATCAATGTTTGCAAGACAGCAGATTTAAAGAGAAAAACATTCCCAAGATTATTTCCTAGTGCTTTGGCAGCTGAGGCCCACCCCATCCTTGTGGCATCCCTGTGAGAAACCTGTGGAATGTGCAATTTGCCTGCAAAAAGTCTGTGAGGTACCAGATGCACCATACCTCCCAGATCACTGCAGTTGCTCACTGAAGTTACCTGTTGCCAGAAAGACTGGGGCAGTGCCCAAAGGCCTGGCAGAAATTAATGTCCTAGTGAATAAGTCAGTCCATAATAATAACGCGCTCTTGTCACCGTAGAGAAGCCAAAAGCTGCTTGCAGGGAAACCCACCTCAGGACATGAATGTAGCAGCCAGGGGGGTCGTTCTCTGGCCACAGAAGTTGTTGCTGCGATGTGGGTACTTTAGCTGTGCTTTTTTTCTGTGCCAGCTTTCCTCCCTCCCAAAATCTTGCTTACCTGCTCTGCCTGATGGCTGCTCTCTGGTTCATCCTTGGAGGCCACCTCACTTGTGGCTGTGGAGGGGAGCACAGGACAGCACAGAACCTTTCTGCAGATGGTACTGACTCTTTTTAGTCCTTCCACTGCAGATTTTCATTGCATTTCATTCCTCGCTCCCTGGCGCTTTTGGTGAGCTGGTCTGTAGCACTAAAAAGCCACCAAGGATAGAAGAAATGCTTGTTCATTTTATGGCACTTGGTGTGTTTCCCACAACCTGCAGCCTCTCAGTATCTCTTTGCAGACCAAACTGTAGGTCAGCACAGCCATGCTTGTGCTTCATCCCTGCACCACCTCGTACAGGCTCTCGTAGTTGTCTCTGCATTGTCACAATCTGGGAATCTGCATTTGACAGGATTTCCTCCGGGAACAGTGTTCAAGAAACATACAGGAAGAGTAGAGCCAGGTATTGAGGAGAGGAAAGGATCCTGGAATATCCTGTGCTGCAAAGAGCTGGAAATCAAGCTGGTACTCACACAAGTATAGCTGTGGCTAGGAAATGCACCTGGCACAAGCAAACGGTCAGAGGAGAATAATACCCTTCTGGCTCACAGCAGTAGTGATGGTAAACTATGTTTAGTGTCAGCTGCTGAGAACTTCAGTTGATGAGATGTGAACACGGACTTCACTACCAGTGAGGTCCTGTTGCAACTTAATTTTGCATGCATAGATACACAAATAAAGGACAAATTCATAAAATTATTGATGAAATGGGCCATTTGTATTAAGGAAAGCTGAGGCAGAATTTGAGATGTTGACTTGAAATAATTTTGTCTTAGTTTTAGAAATTCCACTTGGAAATGCAGTTTGGGAGCTTTATAAAATGAGCATGGTTCTCCATTGTAGTTTCCCCCAAAATTTCTGATCTTTACTTGTCTGCAGTGTTAGCTGCTGCTTTTCCTCCGTGCTGCTTTTGAGAACAAAAATACAGTTGATTTCTGGTTCTGCTGATTACTTGTAAGTTTTTCATCTGCCAAGTGGTGAATACTGATGTTGAGATAACGCCAGGCCACGTTGTGGCATTACACCTTTACAACAGATAGCAGAGTCTGAGCACCAAACTCCAGAAAACAGTTCTTTCATTATTCAGCCTCTTTAAACACTGCAACTGCACCAGAAATACTGGATTGTTTTACAGTTAATCTACCAACTGATTTAGTTAGGTGAGTCCACACCAATAAAACCATTATAGTAGAAGACTCCAGTAAAGATAGGTTTATCCCAGCAACATTTTGCTTTCCACTGACTAGGCTACTAAAATAAGCTGCACTGGCAGAAGCTTCCCTTTCCCAGTATAAGCTAGGTTTGTGCTTCGGATCCTTGTATGTTGTGTAATTACACTGTGAAAGCATCTCTCATATGGACCCATTTTAACAAATATATGTAGGACAAATGAGCATGCATGATGCTCTCCTCCCACCATGCTCATGTACAGAAACACAATTGCTGGTAGCTTCTCAGCTGTATATAATTTTAGCACTAAGTATACTCATTTTCCTAGAAGCTGCAAGCATTACTACAATAACATTGTAAATGTGCATACATTAATTTATAAAGGAGCTATTTAATAAAAAACTGTGGATTTTATTGGGAGAAATTAATTTTATTTTAGCCTGTGAAACAGAAATGCTATAGATAGTTTTGTTTGCTCACACTTCACAAAGTTTTGTATTGGAGCTCCTTTTCTCACGGATTCAGTTCTGTTTCCGTTGGGTTTCACTTGCTGGGGAAAATGAGAACTTGAAGAGTAATTAAATGCAAGGTTGGGAAAATGCTTTGTAAATCTGATTCCATGTTCTTGACTGAATGAGCAAAAGATAGATCTGTTGGTAAGCTGGAGTAAGCTGGGCCTTCACTGCATGTGCAGCTTATAGCTTAGTGCTTGCTGTGGGTGCAGAAAGGGGAGTGAGCGCGTGCTTGCACAAGCCCTGGGACAGGCAGGCAGGGTACAACTGCACTCGGAGCAGCTGCAAAGCCAGAGCTGCTCTTTCAGGGCAGCAGGGCACTGTTTGTCAGCCCGTTAGGTGTGTTACCTCTGTACAGGGCAGAGACTCTGGCTGTTCTGGTACTGTTCCAGGAATTCAGACACGGCTGTTTCTCTGCCCCAAAAGCAGGCATAGTGCAAAAAACAAAACCAGGCTGGTCTGCTGTGGTTAAAAATAAAGAAGTGTTGATATTTCAGGAGAAGAATGCTGGGAACAGGAGTTGTGAAAGAGGAAATGAATAAACACATACCGTATTCATTATTTAGTTTTTATAAGTTCTTGAAGGTGTCCAATGTGCTTGTCCTCTGTACAAGATTAAATCCATTGCCTCAGAGAAAACAGAAGATTAGAAATACCAAGACTGATGGGGACACACCAGTCATTCTGCATGGGGGAAGAAGTGACATAAAATGAGATGGTCAGTGTACAGGTGTCAGGGCCTGAGCTGTGTCCCACACTGAGGGTCTGATCACAAGTGTCAGCAGCCCTGTCCACATCTCTCTTTGAAAAGTACCTCAGGACCCTTAAGAATTAGAAGGGGTTTTTTGTACAGCTGCATGTCAAATTCTAAATCCTAATGAGCAAGCTTTGCTGGCAAACTTGCAGCAGACTTCAGGGAAGAAATGTGACTCTGATGTAGCAAGAATAAACATTAACAAAGACACCAGTCAATAAAGATATGGTAATTGGAGACCAAGTTAGGAAGAGGGGCTTAAAGGTGAGGATAAATAGTGCAGGACTGTTGAAGTGTGGCAGGTGAGGCCAGGAGGCAGAAGGTAGAAGTATTTAGCAAGGTCATGTGACATGAAGCCCTGCTTTTGACTGGGACAGTAGTGCTGTATTTTTGGATTTAATATGAGAATTCTGTTGATATCACAGTGATGTTTTAGTTGTTGCTGTGCAGTGCTTGCCCTAAGTCAAGGACTTTTCAGTTTCCTGTGCCCTGACAGTGAGCAGGTGCACAAGAAGCTGGGAGAGAGCGTGGCTAGGACAGGGGTCCTGAACTGGCTAAAGGGATATTCCATACTATAGAGCATCATGCCCTGTACATAAACTGGGGGGGAATTGGCCAGGAAGACAATCAGGGCATCAGTCAGCAGGTGGTGAGCAAATGTATTGTTCGTTATTTGTTCCTCTTGGGTGTTATTCCTCTTTTTCTCTCATATTATTACTATCATCATCATCTTTTGTTTGAATTATGAAATTATTCCTATCTTAACCTATGAGTTAAGGGGTTTTTTTTATTATTTTTTATTCTAATTCCTCTCCTCACTCTGTGTGTGTGGCGGGGGGAGCAAGTGGCTGTGTGGTATTAAGTTGCTATCTGGGGTTAAACCATGACACATGGTCATAATACTAGCAAAGAAAGATGTTCTCAGCAGAGATGGAGATTGAGGGAGGAAGATGAGCCCGTGAGCCCATGACCCTTGCTGTGCTTGTGTGCTTGATGGCTTGTGGGAAATTTTCAGGGATTCCAATCTAGAGGAGGATAAGAGATAAAGGAGTATAGGGAGATGGCTGGAAATCCTCATTAAATAAGATACTGCAACATCTGCAGTTGGTATTCTGAAATCTGAGTGGAAAGATTAGACTGTTGTATATTAGCCCACAAGGCTAAAGTGCAGCTCTGCACTGTTGGAACTTCTAATCAGCCTTCAGTACGGCAAGTACTTTGGTCTTGATGTACAAACAGTTTCATCTGTCAGTGTTGCAAATCTTTTGCTAACTGAATTAGTATTATTGCTGTCTCAGAAATGGGGAAATCAACACCCTAATAAATTTGGTGGCTTGCCTGAGATTACAGTGAGTATTTAGTTACTTGATGGCCATATATTAGTTGTTCTGCTGCTGTTGTAGTCTCTAAGCCAGCAATTCATGTTCTTTCAATGGTGCTGTGTGAGGCTGTGTGCTCCTTTCTTAGTTGTATTAAATACTCCAGCAAAGAATCAGAAGTTTGGGATCAGTCTTCCCAAGAGGCAAGATAGTCGTGTTTACCTTGTTGCTGGTATTTTAGTGCTCTGCAAGTCAGCAGCTCCAGTTGCTGTTGAGCTCGGGGGCGAGTG
The DNA here is from genome assembly GCA_026261815.1 of Monarcha castaneiventris obscurior. NCBI lineage: Eukaryota > Metazoa > Chordata > Aves > Passeriformes > Monarchidae > Monarcha > Monarcha castaneiventris. The sequence goes on from JAMPIT010000894.1 coordinate 17,343,137, forward strand.
GGAGCCAGCGAGAGGCTGCCCTGCCCTGCTGCCTCTCACGGGGCACCAAGCAGGGTCTGCCAGCCCTCTGACCCGGCGGGCAGCCTGTCCCCCTGCTCTCCTAACCTCCCACCCGCTGCTGGCCCCGGGCTTGATCGTGCTGGCTTTTCTGTCTGCACAGCAGATGTCTCACAGTGGCCCTTCAATGCAAGCTTTAGTGTGCACTCTGGGGAAATTCCTATCTGCCATGGAAAAACCAGAAAACTCTGAAACTGATCATATTCCGCCAATATTGATGGGGAATTTAGCCACGGATTTTGAACAGAACTGAGATGAATAGGATGCATACATAATATATTCAGGGTATAATTTTCTTTGCATACTACCCTGCATCTCATGAGGCTTCCCCCTTCTCACTTCAGAAATACTTCTCATTAGCTGAATTCTTCTTGGTAGTCTTTCAAGACACTTGACTTTTACAAGTGATAATAAATGCAATAAATCTCCTTGCTTGCCAATAAAGAGGCATGTTGATTCACTCAGAAAAACGTCTGAAGCATTTGGAGTAAATTCAGGTGGGTGGAGTTATGACTTGATAATTTAGTTTGGGTTTGAAACCAAACGGCCATGAGATAAGAACTGTGTAAACTAATGGTCTTGCTGACTGTTGGAGTGTTAGGGCTGGTGGAATCACAGGGCAGGATTGCCAGTGGGTAATGATGATACTCTGCTGCCTGATAGATATTCTTCCCATTCTGCAATTCAGCTGCTGGTGTGTCTTCTTGAAAATATGCAAGAATGTGAAATAGCAGTTCACTGGGTAGGGGAGGGAAAGCTATCGGCAAAAGAAGTCTTAGCTAGTTATGACAGGAATTTCTAGTTCCAGAGAATCAATGAAATGCTTCTTATCCCTGCACTTTGAGAATGAGGTGGTTGCCACTCTTATCTAAAACTGTGAATTTTGTGAGTCTCAGAGAGATTAATGGAGGTAACCCATCCATTCCTGAACCCAACCCATTCCTGAAAGGTCTTGAGGCAGCTGTCCTAACTTTTCTAAATAAAACAGCTAAAATGTTTTCCTTCCTGGCTTAATGACATTGTCTGTGTCCAGGGAGGACTGCAATGGGAAGGATACCTGTATTTCTGACTTAAATGATATTGTTTATACATTTCTGCAGCACACATTTTCTATAGCAAAAGGAAAATTCATATTAAAGTATGCTAAATCTGCGAGGCTTGTTTACCCAGAGCGGAAAGTGTTTGATTTTTGTGGACCAGCTACGAACAATTCCATGTATTTGTTTTGTGGGTAGACAGCCGTACTTTAATTCTGTGCTGCAAATCACTGACGCTACTTGAGATCTGGTATGTAACATACAGGAGACTAGTACGTTCAACTAGTGCTCTCTAGACTGGGCACCTTCTTTATTTTTAAATCAAGTTAGTTCTTTTCAATTAATTCAACTGATGGCAAGGGGTTTTTACTGAAGTTAATACTAGTTATGTCAGGGTATGATAGCAGAAGGGAAAATGCACAATTTTTCGTAATTGAGTCAAGCCTTCTTTTAAAGCAGATTTCCTTCAGGAAATATTTTTCGCCCCCCGTCGTCAGTTACTGCAGATTTCTGCGACACGGTTCCTTACTGCACACGGTGAAGACCGACGCTCAGCAGCGGCCGTAGTGTGGCGGTGGCCGGAGGCAGCGGCAGAGCGGCCGTGCGGACCCCGCGCCTGCCGCTGCCGCCCCCCCGCGCACGGCCCGGCGCCGCTCACACCGCGGGCAGGTGCCTGGCGCCGGCCGGGGACTCGTGTGCGCCGCGGGCCGGCAGCTCCGCCCGTCCTCGGCAGGAGTTACCTGCCCACTGGGAAGGTGTTGAAAGATGCCTCCCCCGCTCCTCTTGCGGGAGGGGTACAAGCAGGGCTCCGCTGTGCTAAGCCGCGGGCTCCTGCGGCTCGTCGGTGCCTTCGGTGTCCACCGCGGTTCAGCCGGGGTCGGCCTGGCCGGGCGGGGGGAAAGGAGACTCGCACAAGTGGGAGCGCCGCGGCTGCCGATTCTCGGCGCATCGAGACTTCCCGAGCGCCGCCCGCCCAGCGTCGGACACCCGCCCGCCCCCGGCCAGCGCCGCCGGCCCGGCACGACCCCGGCGCCGGGGTGGGCGGGCGCCCTGCGGGAGGGCACGGCCGCGTCCCCGCCGCCGGCCGGCAGGAACCACCGCCCTCCCCCACCGCCGGCGGCCCTCCCTTCCGCGGCTTCTCCCGTCGCGGCTGGCCCAGCCCACGTTTTCCCTCTCTCCCCTCCCTCCGTGGTCATGTGTCGCCTTTTTTGTTTGCAGTGGAAACAATTTCTCGCTCTCGGGCTCGCACCGAGGCGGACCGCTGCCCGTCGGGAGCGCGGGGCGGGCGTGGGGCGGGCGGACCCCATGCAGGCGGCGGAGCCCCGTGCGCCGGGACCCCCGCGGCACCCCCGGGGCTCGGGCTGAGGCGGGGGCGCGCCATGCCCGGCTCCGTCAGATGAAACTTTGTGCCACTGCCATGAAGGGACCGCGGTGAAACCGCCGCCCCCCGCCAGGTAAGTTATTGTTGTTGTTGCTGTTGTTGTTGTTGTTGGCGGGGGTTGCGCGGGGCGGTGCGGACCGGCCGCGGGGAGCGGCGCGCTGCAGTCCCGCCCGGCTCGGCCCGGCCCGGCCCGGCGCCACAACTTGGCCGGGAGTTGGTGCGCGGCCCGGCGTGCGCGGCGCCGTGACCCCGCCGAGCCCGGCCGTGCCCGCGCCGCGGGGCCGCGCCCGGCCCGAGCCGCTCCCGCCGGGGGTCCCGGCAGCGCCCGGCGGGGGCCCGGGGGCACGCGCGCGCACGTGCCGCGGGGCGCGCGGGGCCGCGCGGGCCGGTGACACCTGGCCGGCATTGGCGGGGTGCGCGGCGCGCGCCGCCCGGCCCGAGCAGCCGCGGTCGCCTGGCAACGCCATTGATTGGCTGCGGCCGCGGCCAATGGGCGCGCGCCCCCCCGCGCGGCGGGTGCGGTGGGCGCGCGGGCGGGGGCCCGCCCCGGTGCGCCCCCCCCCGGCCGCGTGTGCGGGGCGCGTCCGCCGCAGCTCCCGCGGGTTAAACGCCTCGGGCCGGCCCTGGGCTCGCCCGTGGTCGGCGCGCCTTTGTCTGTCTGTCTGTCTCTCTGTCTGCCTGTCTGCCGCTGGGCCGCAGCCGCCGCGCACCTCGCCGGCCGTGCCCCCATAACCCCCGCGTGTGGCCCCGGTCGGGCCGCGCCGCCGCGGGGGCAGCCCCGGGCACCCCGCCTGGCCGCGGCGGCCCCGCTGGGAGCCGCTCTCCGGCCGGGCGCCGCCGGCTCTCCCTGCCGGCTCTCCCTGCCGGCTCTCCCTGCCGGCTCTCCCTGCCGGCCCGAGGGGGCTCCGCGGCCGCCCGGTCACCCCCGCTTCCTGGAGCGGGGAGAGAGAGACGGGGGAGAAATCATGAAGTGATACGGCCCTTTGGGAGGATACTGGCAAATAAGGAAATTAAACAGAAAGAGAGCAGCATGTTGTCATAGCAACAGTGCAATTAAATTACTTTACTGTCAGCCATCATATAATTTTCCTGTTTAGAAGCTCGTGGGACGGAACTTCCATTTGGAGTCAAAGTTGAGTGTGCAGCGTAGGTAGGCAGTGCCAGTGCCCCTGGACGCTGGCGATTCCCTTGTTTACCTTCTGGTTGCGCTGAATGCAGCTTTGAAAGCTAGGAAGTGGGGCCGACGCAAGTTTGGCCTCCTGGTGTTTATATCTGCCTTGGTATTTTTTCCTTTTCCAGATACTTAACCCATGTAAAACTGCACATTTTCACTGAGCGTGTTGAGTGTATTGATAGGCTTCTGTGCAGAAAAGTTCTGTGTGTTTCATTTTTAGCAGTGTCTACTTTTGTGTAACTTGTTTATAAAAAGACCCAAAGAACTTAAAAGTTTTCATTCCTGTCCATTTATTACAGTTAAAATAAAGTCCATTATTCCTCTTTCCCATAATGGCTGTGTTACTCTTATTTTTCCCTGCAGAAGATAGTTTATTCTGTTGTTACCTGTAGCTTTTTCTGCCTTTCATTTACCATATTGTCTGTGTGACTGCATGACTTCAGGTAACTGAAATGCTGAAGTTATGTTTTAGGTAGAGGGGGTCATTTTGTTCTTGTTCAGTGTTTGTGCAGAAAATTTTGTCCATTTAAATTCTGTTATTAGCTCTGTTGAGTTTTTGTTCCACTTCTGTTCACATCTCCAGACTTAATTCTTGGCAGTTTGGCTGTATGTAGAAGCTAAGGGAGCCTGTCTCCTGCTTCTGAAGTAGAATTGTTGGGCTCATCTGCTTCACTTGAGTTGGGCAGGGGCCCAACTTCAGTTTGCTTCTGAAATGCTGAGGTCATCCCAAATATTACTGCTCACAGGTGTCCCTCCAGGGCCTGCTGGTGCAGTACCATCAGCAGCTCATCCCACCTCTCACAGGCCAGTGTTGAGCATCACAGCAATCCTTCTGACTCTTGTTTCCTACCATGTTTGAAATACAGTTCAGCTTATGTTAAAATCTTCTCTGTTTACATACATTTTTAAAGTGCTCTATTGCTCTGGGACTTGTTTCCCCATGTCTTGGCCCTGGCCCCTAAACTACTGGGTGTTGCTTTTCCTCCTACTTTCTCCTGACTTTGCTGGTTTGCTCTCATTTCTGAGTTTTCGTACAACCAAGTTAGATTGGATGTTAGTCTGCCTCAGCCTTTAGCCAGAGTGATTTTAATCATGATGCTGTTGTATTGTCCTCATATGTGAAACAGCTGAAATTAATCTGAAGCAACTGGCCTTAAGTCACTCTTACTTTTTTTTTTTTTTTAGCTTGCATGCTTATTAAAGTGTTACAATTGGAATATTCAATGGTTTGAAAACACCTCTTTATCATTAAAGAGACATGTCTTTGAGATTTCCTGTGTGGGGCTTCGCATACATGAAGCAGAACTGAGATGTATCTGGATTATCATCTTAATCCATCAACTGAAATTTCTTCCTTTGTGCTGATTTTAGATTATTTTACTCAACAGTTATGGATGAGTTATGTGAAACTGTCATGTTCGATACAGATGGCAAAAGGCCAAGTGACCAGGTAGGGAAAAGCTGTCAAAATGTTACACACAACCTTTCTATGAGCTAACATTTCTCTCCTTCTCCCTTTCTTTGGATTTACTCTCCCAGGAGCTGCTGTCTAAATGGGTCCAGTCATGCCTCCCAGTAAGAAGCCAGAGGGCTCAGGAATTAGCGTTCCCAGTGGATTGAGCCAGCGTTATCAAGATAGCGATTTATCAAAGGCACTTCACGATGACGAGGACCTAGATTTCTCTTTGCCTGCCATCAGATTAGATAAAGGGGCCATGGAAGATGAAGAACTAACTAATTTGAACTGGTTACATGAGAGCAAGAACTTGCTGAAAAGCTTTGGGGACTCGGTGTTAAGGAGCGTTAGCCCTGTTCAGGACATCGGTGATGACACGCCGCCGTCTCCTGCCCACTCTGACATGCCCTACGATGCCAAGCAGAACCCCAACTGCAAACCTCCTTATTCCTTTAGCTGCCTCATATTTATGGCCATTGAGGATTCGCCAACCAAAAGACTGCCTGTAAAGGATATATACAACTGGATCTTGGAACACTTTCCATATTTTGCAAATGCACCCACTGGATGGAAAAATTCTGTGAGACATAATCTGTCCTTGAATAAGTGTTTTAAGAAAGTGGACAAAGACCGAAGTCAGGTGAGTTTGGAACTATGGGAACCTATCTGGCTCTGAAAATATTCACCTGCTAATCCCAGAACATGTCCTTAACAGTGAAATACAGAATGTGCAACCCTGTGCCTGGTAATGTAGTTGATTAAGTTCAGAGAGCTAGCATTTCTTTAGCATTGCTCATTCTGATTTTACTAAATTCATTGTCTAGATATCTCTAAGAAAGTGCTCAGTGTGTGTGTGTGTGTGTTTTTTCCCCCCAGCTGGTGTCTTCATGCGTAGTGGTTAAATACTGTTTTTAGTTATCATGCTGTGGTAATGGTTTCCAGCTATACTAGATGAATGTAATCATGTTATAAATAGGCTGCTTGCTGTTCTTGGCTTATACAAATGTATAGTGAAAGGGTATGCCTTATGTAAGAGTCCATAGCTATTGCCCTGGTCTGTGTTGTAATCCAAAAAAACTTTTCTTTCTTTTACACAAGGAGGGTAATGCTGATGAAGCTTTGTTCCATTTCAAGTGGGTTAGAGAAACTCTTCAGAGAGATAGGTCTGGCATCAAAGGTGAAGGCTACAATTCACCAAAATTCCTGGCGTTCTTTAGGCTCATGTAACTTCTGCAGCCGGTGCAGAGCAGAAGCCCTGGGAGCACATCTTTGCTTTTGGATTTGGTTGTTGTCTCCTGGGTTCATTGCTGATTTCCCAGCGGCGTCTGCAGGAAGAGAGGCTGTGTGCGAGGGAATGGGGAAGCAAGCGGAGCAGTGGGGGCAGTCCTTGCATAGCCTTCTACTCTGTCAGTCTGTCTTCTGGGAGCAGGAATCAATTTCTGAAGGGGACCTTCTCAAGAAGCAGCGATCTGGATGAATCTTTGGCAAAGTATGAGTATACTGATAAAAATATCAGCTTGCAGAATAATTTCAGAGGCCTTCTCACAGGTTAGGGAAATAAAGAGCAGGTAAAATCATGTCACTCGTGGTCTCTCCATAAAATTGGCTGAAGATCAGAAAGTGAACACTTCCCCCTGGCAGAAACAATAGATGCACTCAGCTTTTGTATTTCAGTGAGATAAATGCTGTGATTGTCTTGTAACTTGTTATCCTGAAACTAGACTTCTCTTGGTGGTGCTGTTCTCCCTATTTTGTGTGCAATTAAACTTAAAAAGCTGTTTAAAAGCTCAAGTAACTCTAGAGGAAGAATCATACTCTATCCTAAACTAGCAACTTTTCATTTTAGATGAGTTAACTTTCTTTTCTGTGGAGCTTTCATTTTTTAGAAGATTGACACGTCTATCTTTCTTTTCTTTCTTTTTAGGAAGTATTATTATCTAGAATCCACTGTCCCTATATTGCTGATCACACACTGTATGTTGGTATTTTTATCAATTATTTGCTGTGGAAGCTTGTGTGTGAGATTAAAAAAACGTGTTCCTGAGTCTTAAATTCTGGTTTGGAAGTGAGACTATAATAATAAATACCACATGAGACTTTTATGACCCTGTCCCAGACTGTAAGAAATCTTCACACAATGCACTTAAAAAACCACCAAAATACTGTAACAGGCAAGGCATGTGTTTAACACTGCCATTTGTGTTTTGTTCTGTCCCTCTTCCTCTGTTTACAAGTTTACTATTTAGATTTCAGTTTCCTTCCTATGAGGAACTTGTCTTCATGTCTATCTGTCAAATATCCGGCCGTCCACTGAGCTCGTCTGAACAATACCGCACTGCCCTGCTGCTCCGTGGGGAGGTGGCGCAGCACAATGCATGACTGCTCACCCACGTCTCAAATTCGTGATTACAGCCATGGTTACACAGCTAGACAACAAGGTGTGGTGGGAGGCCTTGCCTGTATGAATAACAGGGCGGAGTTTTATTAATTCCTGGGAAATCTCAGATTATGAGAAAGAATTTCTTCCACTTCCTGAAGATGTTAATAACTGCAGGTAGCCAGCTTTAAGGTGAATGAGATGGGAATCTCAAACGTAAAATGCACCACAGCAGGTCATTTAAGTCTCCTGCTGGGTTTTTCCTCATGTCCTGGCCAAGGGATGTGGCAGACAGAGTCCTGAGTTCAGAATTGGCCCTTGGTCAGAGTTGCTGAATCAGGTGCTTGACAGCTAATTGTGGACTTGGAAAGCAGTAAATGTCAACTGATGGCTTCGAAAATACCTTCGTGTGTGTACACGCACACTTGGGGTTGATTCAGTACCTTGCAGCAAATACCTCTGCTGTTCAGAAGGAAGGTGTCCATCTAAAGGGATCTCTGGTTTTGGTATGGGGCTTGGGGCAGGGGAAAGAGGGGATTCTGTGAGGAATCATTTTATGCTGCTTCTCCTTTGCGACAGTTTTTGCAAATTGCAGGTTTGGAGTCTGCCTGTTTTACTGGTTTTGCATGGAAAAAAAACCCCAGCATTTAGCAAATGGCATGTTATGAAATGCTAACAAGATGGGCTCTGAAACATGTACAGTATGGGGGGAAGGAGTTAATCAGTGCTGGGAATTGCAGGCGTTTGCTGGTTGATGTGCATTGACACATTGTGAAAAGCTAGAAGCTTTTCCTCTCATAGTTGTGCTTTCCAGTGTTTGTTTATGTAGCCTTTCAGTAATCGTTTTTCTAAAAAAAGTTCTGCTGAACACTTAATTCTTTTCTGAATTCCCTCTGCATAGTAGTTTTCTCAGTCTTGGGTTCCACTAGTTTATATTCATGGGGCTAAATATGCATCTAATAGTCTGCAGCTTTTTCTGCCTGCATATGAATGCTTGAATTTCCTGATGTGAGATCACTGTAGTGGAGAGGGAAAAAAAAAGACAGGCTTCATCACTGTGGTTTTTGACTTGCCCTGTCCTGGTGTTTTAAGTCTGGTGTGGAATGCCAGGAAAAGAGGATTTGTTTTTACATTGCTGCTATTCCACTTCAGCTGCAGTGCCAGTAGGCTTACCTGGCAAACCAGAAGCATGGCTGTTAGTGTAACTGCGATGAGGCTGATCTGGATGGAGGCAGAGAGCTGGGTGGAAGAAGGGAAAATGCTGAGCCCTTGATTGTACAAACCTCTTTGCATTGAGCTCAGCAGTTTAATAATAGTTGGCCAGAGTATGAAGTTACCACATGATGGGGAGTAGATGCGGAGTTCCCTGGCTTTGTTTATACTGCCAGACCTGTGAATTCACTTGTTCAAATTAATCCTATTGTGAACGTACAGATCTAAATGTCCTGTAGTCTGTGTCCCACTTAGTACAGCCCGTTAGTCCATGACTTCCCTACCATCTGGTCCTTGGCTATAGAGAGGAATTTTTCTTGTATATGTGTCTCCATAGCAACGAGTTTGCAGTTGATATGGAAAGTAAGCAGTTGCCCTAGCAACGGAGTTACTGATGTGGCAGCTTCTCTGCTTGCAGGGAAAGGGCTAAGCTAGTTCAGACCCATTATGTAGCTTTGCTGTGATTATAGCTATGCCCACTAGTGCTGCTCGAGCTAAGGGGCGGCTGAAAAATTTTGTTACAAGCCCTATTTTTGCCTCCCGTGAAAATCTGATTTATTCGTATAGGGGTTCCTGCTTTGAACAAAGGCTGGTGGAATTGTCTTTTCAGGGTGTGTGATGTGTCTGTGCCTTTTATGAATTCAAACTTCCTCAGTCATCGTTATCAGATGAGGGGAAATGATGTTTGACCTCGCTGGCTTCACTGCAGTATTTTTGTCTCAGTGAACAGCCTGTGGTTATAAAGGTTGGAGCTTCTGTCCCCTTGCTCCTCTCTGTTATTCTGCTGGTTTTTTCCTGGTCTATGCTTCTTTGGGCATCCATCCTATCAAGAGGGCTCCTCTTTGTGTCTGCTCTGTGTTGCCTGAGATAGGAGGCGCACACATGCTTCTGGCTGTGTGCATGCTGAGGAAATTCAAGCATCTGAAAGGTTTATTTGGCACTTATGCTGAGGGACATCTTAATAAAAATGTAATGAGGGTAAAGGATATGTTTATGGGGATGGGAGAAGAAAATTCTCCTTGCTTGATGTGGAAGTTATTCTTAGAAGTAAGTGGTCCATAACTGGGTCATGGAGATCCAGCCAGGCTCCTCCTCCGTCTGGAGCAGACTGTGAGATCTGAGGACTCCCGAGTGGTCCTTGAGCTTTGTGAGAGCCGATGTCCAGTCTAATGCACTGTCTCTCCTAAGTGCTCTGCCAGGGCATCTTGACAGGAGTCGTGGGGAACCCTTTGGGCTCAGGAGACTTCTCAGGAGTGCCTCTTGCAAATGTCTCTCCTCTGATATGATAATGTCTGGGGTTTTGACAGGTAAAATCCTGTGGAAAGTTCGGTGCTAGATGGAGTGAGAGGAAAAGGACCCTGCTTGTTCCTTCTTAGAATCTCCTAATCCAATCTGCATATGTACAAAGGTGAGGGAGATGGGACTCTGCCTTCCCTCTTTTAATGTTGTTGAGAAGGTTTCCTGTGAAAGTTCAGTGTCACACTGGGGATAGAAATAATCTCCTCTGTTTTTAATGTTATCACCTAGACTGATCCAAATAACAGAAGTTGCAGAATTTCACTGCATTTATAATGTCTGGGGAAGCTAAAGTGAAAAAAATACCAAAAACCAAACCCAACAAAAAAACCCCTCAGATTCATGTTAAAGGCTTCAGGTGATACTGACTCCATTAATAAATTAATGTCCTAAATAAGCTGGTGCAACTGTTAGTTTCTTTAATTATTAAAAGGATATTTTGTGGTTTTAAACTGGAATTTGTCTAGTTGAACTTGAAATGCATTTTCTTATACTTTTGTCTGTCATACCAAAAAGCTCTCTAATATCAGAAATTTTCTCCTCAAATTGGTATGCAGAGAAACAAGGGTCATCTCTTTCTAGAGAAATCATAAAAGTCTCTAGAACCATTCTGTAAATGGAGTTTGAAGATATTAGACAGTTTATGGAGACCTCTTCTTGAACCCTTTCAGTTTTGTTTTTGAATTGCAAACTCCGGAATTATACAGAATATTTAAATAATAGATTTCATAAAGCTGTGCATGGAAATAACACTCTTCATTTTACTGGCTTCCAGCTGCTTGACTTTACATCAGAGCTAACTCTTTGCACTGGAATCTGCCTGAATTAACTGCTTTAGAGCTGTACAAAGCATAAGCTGTTCTTTTCAAGTAATGATGAAGAGCTGGCAATACCCAGGGAATCCTCTGAACCTTACATGTAAGGTATTTGTGTTGTGTTGCTCTCGGTTAAGACAGCCTGCGGGCAGGTGCCCTGTGCATAACTGACGTGTTGGTTGTACAGTGACAGGCCATTGACCTACCATAGGAAATTGGCCACTTAGGTTAAATAAACTGGAGTAAGGGGCTCTGTCTGTGCTCCTCACCCCCAGCAAAGATGATGCAAAGTGTGTTAAGCAGCACTGAAAGAGCATGGGAAATCAGGAGTGAGCTGCTCTTTACCACTGGGCTTGGGCTGTGGTGAGGTTGATGAGCCCATTTCTCAGCTGTGTTTGCACTCCCTTGCTTCCAGCTGTTTGCTCCATCACCTTCCTGGCACATGAACTTTCGTGTTTCTGTGACAACAACTGATCCGGCTGGATTTATACCTTTCCCTCTTCTTTTCATTCTTGTGTTGCTTTTCAGCCTAATTCCCCAATTCAGGTCACAGTGCAGTCCAGCTAACAGTTGTGCCAACATGACAAGGGGAGTAGAGATGATGGGGAGGCTGGGGATTGCCAGTTGGGATTGCTGAGACAAGCTGTTCCTTACAGAAGAAGGGCTGGCAGCTGCATGATTTATGACTGCTTGGTGGGGTAATGGATGTAGTCCCTGCCACAAGGTAAAGGTTAAGGCAAAATGGGAACAGAAGTTTGAATGCAGTGGGAGGCTTTCTTCTGCTGGAGATATTTGTTTTGTTTTCACTTTAGGAGCAGGACTCTGCTGTTTGTTGTTCAAGTGGCCTGTGTTAGTGACTCTTCCTGATATTTTACAGCAGATTTAGAGTGATCAAAGTCTGGGCTGCCATTCTCATGCATGAACCCTGACGAACCTGGCTGCCTGTTCCCTTTCCTGGGAGATGGAATTGATCTGGGGCTGTATTGCAAGCCCTTCTTCAGCTCCTGCTGGGACTGTCACTATGTGTGTCACTATGTGATGAGCAGGCTGAAAACTGTGTAAGATTAGTTTGTGTTATTTTTCATTGGGCTAATTTATCTGAATTCATTTTCAGCTCCTTTTTTTAGTTCATGGTTACTGTGGTCAAAGGAACACCAGTGTCAGCACAGGCCATGGGCTCAGCTCTGTTTAATCTGGCATGAAGCTGTGCATGCAGCTTCCAGCCAGCTCAGAGCTGACCTGGTGACAGCAGGAGAAGATTGGGAAGGGGATGAGGGGATGCTCTTACATTTGAGAGCACAGGCTGCACTTAAACCAGTGAGGCTGCTTGAGTACGTTCAGTCAGATACATGCTTGGTGCTTGATTGGGTCCATAAGACGTGGGTGAAATGGTCCTACAAAAGCTGCACAAGGATGTGTGTGCTGCACAAGGTGTGCATGTGTGTGTTTTTTCAAGATTTGTTTCTTTGTATTGCCCAAGGTTCTTAATTTTGGCAGTAGAGGTGGCTCTGTGTGGACCTGTGCTGTGCATTCTCTGAAAAGCTGTTATGGAAGAGGAAAGGATGTCTATAAAATCAATTGTCAGGCTTTTTCCATGCTGCTGTCATTATGTCCTCGTCACCTCCTATGTTTCTTTCCAATTGTCAGAGAGATAATGAAGTGCTGTTGTCACTGCCAGCAAAGGAAGCACAGATCCTGGAGCTGCACTCTGGTTTGAGCACAGGAGGCCTTGCTGATGACGGGCTGAAGGATGTGGGCATGCAGGAGCACTTTTACATGTCCATTAGTGAATGTGGCAAGACATGCCCCCAAGCACCAGGCCCACGATGTGCTAACTCTGGTTGTAGCTGAACATCAGGGATGAACTGGGCTTGCTGGTGTGACTGAGTCTATGTGCTTCTGTCTTGCACTTCAGTTCTTTGGCAAAACATCAAAGAATCCATTTTAATTACTAAATATGTGTCCCTTAGACTGCCTCCTTCCTTTACTAAAAGGGAAGTGTTCTACATGGTCTGAAAGAGCCCAGCAAATTGTGCTGTGTGGCTTCTTTTCCTGGGTGAAGACCTTGAGAAAAAACATTTAAAAGTCTTGGTCATAGCAGTTGAAAATAATTGAGAAGTTGAGACTACTCTTCAGGCAGCCTGAAGTAGCCTTTGAGTTGCTGTAGAAGCTTCCTTTCTTTGCTCTGGATTCAGGTAGTTAACTGTGTCCCCACTGAACCTTAGTTCAGTCCTGCAGGATGATTGTATTGTTGGTAAAGTCATTCACACAACTGGCCTGGCGGGCTCTGGGCAGCAGTCTGCAGGTTGCTTATACCTGCTTCGTCTTTGTTGTTTTCAGCTAATTGCTGTATCTTCATCATAAATCTAGTTAATAGAAATTGATAACATAAGCCGAAATCCTTATGAAGAAGGGACCCTGTGTGACTGTTTTTAATTTGGCTGGTTGTCATTTGTATGTTGGTCAGTGGTGGGTTAGCGTATAAAAGTAGATAACTTGTGTCATTGCAAGACTGGGCAGACTTGCTGGGTGAGGTCATGGTGCCAGCACTGCATGTAGCTATAACAAAGCAGTATGTCATGAAGCTCAACAAGTCCAAGTGCAAGGTGCTCCATCTGGGTTGGGGCAATCCCACGCATGAGCACAGACTGGGAGATGAAGTCATTGAGAGCAGCCCTGCAGAGAAGGACTTGGAGGTTCTCATGGCTGAAAAGCTGGACATGTGCCAGCAATGTGTGCTTGCAGCCCAGAAAGCCAACTCTCTGCTGGGCTGCATCCAAAGCAGCGTGGCCAGCAGGGTGGGGAGGAGATTCTGCCCCTCTACTCTGCTCTTGTGGGACCCCACCTGCAGTGCTGCACCCAGCTATGGGGCCCCCAACACATGAAGGACATGTTGAAAAGGGTCCAGTCCAGAGGAGGACTGTGAAGATGATCAGAGGGTGGAAGCATGTCTCGTGAAGACAGGCTAAGAGAGCTGGGGCTGTTCAGCCTGGAGAAGAGAAGGCTACAGGAAGACCTCGTTGCAGCCTTCCAGTACTTAAAGGAGCCTTAGAAAAAAGAGGGAGAGGGACTTCTTATACAGGCAGAGAGTGACAGGACAAGGGGGAACAGTTTTAAACTAAGAGGAGAGATTTAGATTAGATGTGTGGAAGAAATTCCTTTACTGTGAGGGTAGTGAGGCGCTGGCACAGGTTGCCCAGAGAAGCTCTGGGTGCCACATCCCTGGAAGTGTTCAAGGCCACGCTGGACGGGGCTTTGAACAACCTGGCCTAGTGGATGTCATCCCTGCACATGGTGACTGAGTTGGAACTAGATATTTGAGGTCTCTTCCAACCCTAACCCTTCTATGATTCTATTCAGTTACTCTTGTGAACACAGATTTGTTTAAGAAAAAGCCCCATGTGGCTGCCTCGGGTTAAGTTTTGCTTAGCAAGCATCTAGGGAAAGATGTGGCCCATGCTTACATGTATTTTTAAGCTAATAAAGCTTTTTATCTCTAAGTAATTTGCTTTTATCTTTTGATACATAGTCTGGTATTTTTAACCAGTACGAGTCTGGTAAAGGTCTTCTAGGTAAAGGAAGATACTGAGGAAACTTCATTTTTATGAGATGTGTAAGAATCTTGCTGGTTTTGTGGTACTTTGTTAGTTTTTAAGTAGCTTAGAAACACTGAGATTTTGCTTTCTTCAGTAGTAGCAACTGGCTTGCTATGATTCAGTAGTTAAATTTTGGTCTCAAGGAAAAAGCTATTTAGCTTCCTAACCTCTGTCATTCAGTTGAATTCCCAGTTAAAGTCCCTTCCCCAGCCATTCCCCACCTGCTCCAGTGTCTCAGAGCAGGGTACCCTCTCAGCTCCAGAGATGAGAAATTATTATGGGTGGGCTGGGGAAGAGAGGAATTGCCAAAAATGCTTGTCTGGCAGTGCTTCATTGGCAAGCAACAGAGAAACATGGGTGGCTGGTTCAGGTGCACTTACAAGTCCTTGTCCTTGACACTTGAGCTCTGATACCCTTAAAGGTAAAGTGCACTCTGAGTATGTGCTTGGATGCTTTACTCAGTCTTGTAGCTTAAGTTTTTTTGACTTAATTCCTGTGTGTCTTTTCTCTGGCTTGGAAGAATTCAGGCACAGAAGTAATATCGTAGGCCTTCTTAAATGGTGGAGGCAAAGGCAGCTGTTCTGGAGGACCAGGCATGTTGCTGTTGGGTAGTGGCTCTGTGGGTGGTTTCAGCAGTCTGGCTGCCCTGGGACTAAATGGCCTCATAGGTGGGGGCAAGAAACACTTTCTTCAGGTGTGCCGCTTTTAGCAAGAGCTTCCTGAGATATTTTCCCTGTGAGCAAAATTAGCATGCAGACTGAAGCTCACAGCAGTTCTCACCTTTAATTACACAAGAGGGTGTAGAATACTTTGGCTCTGCCATGCCATTGTGCCCATGATTCCTCTTAGCCTGCAGCCTTCAGATCTTAGTGGTCAGGTGGCTGGAGCTGCTGAAATGTCAGGTAGTTGGGAGAGTGCACTCACACATGCTCATCATCACTGCTGTGTCTGGCTGTTTATTGCAATGGCAATAAAACAGTGGTTATCCTTTCTGGAGAATAAGCATATTTATAAAAGTCTCAATGCTGACAAGGTTTATCTACATGCTGGCAACAAAACTGGCTTTAAAAGAGTCCTAAATTTCTTGTAGCTGTAAGTGGTGTCAATCTTATCAGTGATAGAGGTCATGTAAGATAAGCAACAGGGGAGAGAAAGAAAGCGACTTTCCTACTTTGGCATACAACTTTTTTTCCTCCTGAATTTTTTGTGGGTCATTGTTGGCCCTTCTTAGCCTGAAACATTACTTGGGGTTTTTTTTCTGTTCTCCCACTGGTTTGGACTCCTGACTTCAGAAAATGTGTTTTTGATTTACTCTTGAGTATCAACAACAGAACTGGGACTGAAGGTTGTGGAAAGTAGCTGTTGTGGCCATAAATGATGCCTCTGGATCCTGCTTAGTTATCTATAATAACAGTTTTGGAGGCAGTGTGTTTTAATGAATTAATTTTGTTAAATTAATTTATTTCTGTTTAGTTCTTCACATTCCATTCGGGCTGTTAAGGCAAATTTGTCCTGGGAACTAGTAGGAATTTGTGCAAGGACTCATTCTAAGGATCTGAAATGCGAGTGGGTTTTTTCTTGTTGAAGTAGAAAAGAAACCAAATTGCTGCCCTTAGCCAGTGACTTAAGATACCAAAACACTATCTACAGCATGCTGAATTGCTATATTTCATTGCAGCAGTGAAGAGTAGCAATTTACCACTAGCTGAGAGCTCTCAGGATTTTGAAGCACCAGTGTAACTTGCTGAAAAGCAGCTGTTGGTAAGCAGAGGAACGAACAGGCTTCTGTACAGGGAAGTCTCAGTGGCGTGGAGAATTGTCTGTGGCAGTACGTGGAGCAGAAACTTATTGATGGGATTTTGCATAAGAGAATCTACTTGAATGGTGAATTCACACTCATTCAAGCTTTGAGCAGAAAATTAGCCTGTGCTCCAGAGCTATGTTTATGGGATCCCACAGCTGCCTACTTGTGGGAAGGTACTCACTGAGATGAAGCAACTATTATAAATGTATTTCTGACTTTACAGTTGAAAGAAAGTGTCAACAGTGCAACTTGCAGGCGCTGGGGGGGTTAATGCAAGACTAGGGTTAGTTGCTCGCATACTTTATCTCAAGCTTTCATTTACATATTTTTGTTTCTTTTTCTCACCCTTTAGTGTGGAGAGTGGGAGCACACCTCTTGTAGGTTCTGCATGCTTCAGTAAAAATAGGGAAATCAGTCATGAAATGTCTTGGTTTTACATTAGCAGGAGGAGTATTAAACATCACTGTTAAGGTTAGTGGTTCAGAATGTAATAAATGTAGCACTTCTGCAATTAGATCTCTTTTCTTTAAATAGTTGAGAAGAACTAAACAGACATTGCAAGGACAAGATCTTCATCCTTAGGACTAAAGTCTTTGCCTTGCAGGAAAAGCTGTGTTTGAAGGATTCTCCTCAGTAGCACTGCTTTGCAGTGGCTGGTTCCGTGCAGCCTTTTCAAGCCCCAGAAAAACACAGAATCACTGCACTTCCAGAGATCTTCACTGCTCCTGGGAGCACTTTGAAGGCTTTTGGAGAGAATGTTTGACAGGTTTAAGAACTGCCTGCTGCTGGTGTATAAGGAGCTACAATTATGCTTTGGGAGAACACCCTGTGCTCCAGTTCCGCAGGAATTCCCTTCAGACATAATATTTATAAATAGCTTTACCTGGAAATAATTATATGATTCTTATATAATTCTACCCTTCCTGAAATACTTGAGGACTAATGGGCTGTACATGAATAAAATCATAGAGTCATGGAACATCCTGAGTTAGAAGGGATCATCGAGTCCAACTCCTGGCCCTGCACGGGACTCCCCAAGAATCACACCATGTGCCTGAGAGTACTGTCCAGACATTTCCTGAACTCGGCAGGCTGGTGCTGTGACCACTTCCTGGGCAGCCTGTTCCAGTGCCCAACCACCCTCTGAGTGAAAAACCTTTTTGTGATAGTTTGCTGGCTTTCCTATATAGCTGAAGTAAGAAGGAATGCATAGTGCGCATGGAAAGTCCAGGTTTTCAGTCTTCAGTTAGGAGAGATGGGAAGTTGGAGAGTCAGGATGTGGCTGAGATGGCTAAAAGTGAGACAAACGCTGGCATTTGTACTGTTGTATGGTTTGCTTTGAAGCAGTTGGATGAACTTGTCCAAAATGTTTTTTCCTGTTTTGGCAATTAATGTAATGCATTTATTGTTATGTAATTACTCATTACACTAATTTACTTGTGTTTTCTCTCTTACCCTTCTTCTGTACAGATTATGGTTTTCGCCTTCAGTGCTCAGGGCCAACTGTACAGACCTTGCTTTTGTAAAAGAGTGTAGGTTTGGTGTACAATTTTATATTGATATGTAATACTTTCTAGACTTCTAGCTGCATATCAGAGAAAGAGGAAAGAAACTATCATGGGGACAGATTGCACAGAGGACTCAGTCCGATGTTAGCTCCCAGCTCTTGAAGCAAATGCAATTTATTGTTTATGATGTACCTCCCTTTTCTGCTTGAATTCTTTTTTTTACCTATCTGTGTATATGTGTGTGCATATAAATGTATTTTGTATATAAAAAGCATTACAGAGTCACACTGCTTTTTTAGATCATCCAAACACTTTTAAGATAAAATGGTAGCAAAAATTGGGTTGGCAGATAGAGCTTTCTATTGCTTGTGTCTCTGTGCCAAGAAAACAAGATGATGTCATAGTGGTACATCTTGAATCACAGAATATTCTGTGTTGCAAGGGACCCACAAGTACCTTCAAGCCCAGCTCTTAATTGAATGTCCCAGACAGGGACCCAGCCTGCAACCCTGGCATTATTAGTACTATGTTCGGACCACCTGAGCTAATCTCTTCAAAGTTTCCTTGGGAAAGATGTGTTGCTACAACTGGTTACCTGTTAGTCTAAACAGATGACTCTAAATTAAGAGTCTTGACTAACCTGAACCATCTCTCTTGTTTTTTCAAAACAAATCAGCATTTAAAATTTAGAGAAACACCTCCACTTTGACTCATTTTTTGTTGTTTCAAGTTTTGCTAAAACACACACAATATTTCACTGCCTTTTGGGCAGTGCTGTATTTGTTCGGAGGAGTAAAGTTCCTTGTTCTTGGCTTAGCAAGTCTGCTTTGATGTGTCATTTGCTGTCAGTTTTTAGAGCTGACTCATTTTGAATTTGGGAAAGCAGAAATGTAATTATGACCCTTTCCATTAAGAGACAACTTTTTCAGTCATTCTTGTTTGAGAAAAAAAATAAAATTTTAATTTAGAAAGCTTTGATTTTAATTTGTAGCAATGAAATTGTAGGAAGGGTTTTGCTTTTTCATCCTTTTCTTCTGTGACTAGGAAAATGTCTTCCTCCCGCCAGCTAAAATTCTTGCATTATTTTAGTTTCAAAGTAAACACGCTTGTGATCTAACCACTTTCGTTAATTACCTTCTGCTCTTTCACCAGCACTCAAGTTGCACTCACCTTCCAGTAGTGTCTAGTATGCCAGAAATGCATTTGGCTGGCTTGGGCTGATGGGACAAGAATCCGTGTCTTAATTATGGTAGAGTTATCCACTTGTGTGCCACATCATCTTATATTTATTCCCCTTGCTATTTATAAAACAGAGTTTGCAAACTTGTTGGATTGGCACTTTGGATCTTTAATTTAGACATGCGTTTAAAAGGGGAAGAATTTGCTTCATCAGTACACTTGCATTTTTTCCTGTTTTGTCTGTCTGTTGCTTCCTCTTGTTTGTCATCAGGTGAAAAATTAAAACAGTTCTAGAGTGGTTTAAACAGCTTTTCAGTCCATGCCATGTGTAGCTTCAGTCTTCTTGCACTGTGGACCAAGACATGCTTTTGTTTGGAAAGGAAGGGAGTTTTGCAATTGGCCAAATAAATTTTCTGTTTGTGTTGCATGGCTTTTAAGTTAGACCAAGTAATGTTAGCATCTAAGGGTGTGTTTGTGTAATAATATGAATGGATATGATAAGAGTGGTGTGGGAGGGTATTTATATAGAGATTTGTATCTTAAAAGTTATGAAATTGGCTTAAAAAACACGTTGTCATTTAAAGCAATGAAGGGAGGGGCTGTGTGCCTTATTTTAGAGCCTTTAAGAACTTTTACAAGCTCTTTTATAGAAACAAAGACAGCTGGAAAGGTTTTGGTTTGCCCCCCAGCTCCCCCCACCCAGCCCTGCTCTCCCATGATTTTGCACCATCTCATGACTTTCTAATAGAAACATCTAGAATACCAACACGCTAAAAATTCTATGAATCAGCAACATTAAAGCCAGATTCTGGAGGTTGCAATAAAGCTGTAATCTGTCAGGTTTCTTTCAGACTCTTCTGTTGGTGGTGTGTTTAGTATTGCCTGAGACAGTCTTTTGCAAGAAAAACACAGTAATTACAGAAGTCCTTCACCATGCAATGCAGATGTCAGCATTTGTGGTCATAGGGTGCAACTATGGATAGAGAAGGACCCTTCGGAGCAGCCAGCCCTTTTTATGGGCTGGTGCTTTGGAGCTGGTGTAACTGGCTTCCTCTTGCAGGGGCAAGCAGTGGTAAGTTTTTACACCACCAGCATGCTCAAGGGCTGGTTACTGGTTTTCAGCAGGATTTGGCACAGGATGCAACTCTGAGAGGTAAGATGACTGCTGCTAAATTGTTTCAGTATTGGTAGGATGAATGGAGTCAATATAAGGTGTCCGTTCTTTTTTTGTTCAGCCTTTGGATAGGGCCTTTAGCAGTTTGGACTTCATTTTCTCACTATGCATTTTTCTCTGTAGGGGTGTTTGTATGTTATTTTTGGTTGCTTTTCACCTTCAGCTATTCAATTCCAATTGCTATTTTTGTGGTTCCCCTCCCCCCCCACATACCTTAGTTCTCTTTTTTTTTTGCTACCTGCATCATCTCTAAATGTAACTGATCATAAACGTCTGTCTGAGGAATGCAGGGGAAGTGCTTTCAGTGTACTGAAAGTGCATTTGCATTTTGAAAAAGAAAAAAGTTGCAGCCTTTTTTTGAAGCAGGGTTTTCACTCGTAAACTGGATGGTATTTTTGACGTGTCAACTATGAAGGCTTCCTGTGTGAAACCGATCAAGAAAAAGATCACAGGAGACCTGGAACGGTGACTCAGGTCACAGCAGGCCTGGTTGCATGAAACCTGTGTCATCAAAATAGCCTTGCTTTGGCATCCCTAAATGAGATTTTCTCTTCATTTAGATGGTAGAGCTGTTCAAAGGCATATTTGATCTTGAATAATTTGGAAGAAAACAACTTTTTAACCATCTGAGAATATCATATGTCTTCTCTTCCTTGTTACTTCTGAACTGTTCACAACATTATCATCTGATGTTGGGAAGTTGTCGATTTTCATTACTGGAGTCTGCTCAGAAATTGTTTCTCCCTGTTTCCTTCCACTCCAGACACGTTAAGTCAGATAAATACATACGCTGATGTTTAATCACTGATCACTAATCACCCTTGCGCAATATTGATCAACAGCGTTTTTGTATGCAATGATCAGAATGAGTAATAGCTTCCTAGTAAACGTCGAGGAGTGGGAGGTGAAGATGGTGACTTAGCCCCATGTAGAAGTTGACACAGCTTTTTTCCTGAAGTTTCTAGACTCCATCCAACTTTTTTTCCCCTCACCTGCTCCAAACTCTGTTTCTTTTCTTGTTCTGTTCAAGCCAAGCATAAATCCTTCTTTCCGTAGATGGTGTGTCTTTCAGCAAGTGCCCCAGTCCCCTCCTCAGGGCTGCTGGTGCTGCTGAGGTTGTCCAGTGTCTGGTTTTCCTGAGGAGCCTGTCATTTCTTCGTTCAGTACACTACAAGCACACACAGGCTTCCTATTTCGTGGAGGCGTTCTGTGAACATGGCACCTGAAAATGATAAATGACTGCTTGTGCGATAATTCAGTTAAAAAGAAGCCAGGGAAAACCCAAATAGGCAGGGCTGTGGTGTGTAGGTTGAAAGCTGTTTTTTACCCCCTCCTTCCTCCCACTCTTTCCTTACTGGGTAAAAGGCCCAGTCTGTGCCTGAACTTGCTATTCTGAATAACCTCTTATCTGCACACAGTGACTGATGCTCACATCCTGTTTGCTACCAGCTTAGAGTGCCCTGAAGAGGGACATTCCTATTTCTGCTGGGTCTGTTTCAGTGAGTTTGCAGTCTGGCTCTCTGCTGCTGCCTCTGTCACATGCCTTTTGATTCTCTCCTGTGAATTTGAAGAAACTCACTTTTTCTTTACTGTTTCTATGAAATAGCAAAATCATTGTGGGATTTGGAATGGCATCTGGAAAAATTAGGTAGACTTTTAAACAGAGGAATAATTTATATTGAGTTGGGATTTGTTAAGTATTTAGACATTGATTAATGCTCTGCTAATGGAGAACTAGTCTGCCCAGGAAATAACATGAATAAACCTGTGAATTCTGTTCTTGCCAAGATGTGGGTTTTGATCAGGGACTTGCTAGCTTCCTTGGAAAAATTGTAGATTTAAATATTCCTTTTTTTGCACACCAGTGAGTTCAGATATTATTTCTCTAATGTAATCACTTTCCTGTGTTTAATAATAAACTATCTGGACAATTTCAGGTATGCTTTACTGATGGAGGTGCTCACGGATGCTGATTATCCACTCTAAAATACACTTGATTGAGTGGCTCATGCTGCAGAAGTTTTCCATGCCAAGCTTTGTTGTCTGCCACTTTTAGCATTTTACCAGTTGCAACCTGTGTAGCCATTCTTGCAAAAATACAGTCACCTAAAAAACCCAAGACAGAAAAATCCTGTGGTTGTCAAGTCTATTTTTGAGATGGCTGTGTGGAGATAAATATTAAAGGGAGTCTTCTTACAGTTTTAATGAAGCTTCTTGTGAATTAAACTTTGAAGACTAAGCAAGTTCATCTTCTTACTCTTTTTACAAGCCTTTGCTTCTGCAGCAGATGTAAAGTAAAAGTGGGAGAAAATATGTCTGAATTAATGGCTTCCACAGTGAAAAGCTCCTGCATTGTTCTTTTTAACTTACTACACCTTGAGGATGATTTGGATGAGACCTGACAATGTAGCTTTCTTTAACCCCCTGCTACTGCATGCTTCTGCAGAGAAGGAGAATTCTCACCTGTTTCTCCCTCCCTGATTTCGTGGCAGGCTGCTCATCTCCTGGGGCTGCGCGCAGGTTCCCTAGCTGTGGCACAGTGGGGGCTGATGCCCTGCACTTCCAGGGAGGGTGAGGGGACTGTGCTTGCTGCCAGGGTAGAAATGCTGCATTTAACCTACATGCCACAGCATCTCTTGTTGGTGCTTGCGGTAATGCCATGGCCCTGGCTGTCTCCAGCCATCCATGGGCTGGAGCTGGTGTGGGAAGAAGCTTTGTGCATTCATGCACTGCTGCGAGAGGAGACCAAAGGTACAGGCAGGACTGGGAGAGGGTGCTTGTAGTGACCTGTGGCATGGCAGTCAATGGAGACAGGTGGGTGGCTTAGCAGCCTGCTCCCTGCCTCTGCTTGCATATATAATTTCCTTGCCATCTTGACTTTGGAGACTCCCTATGCTGGAAGGCTCTGGTGCAATTGAGGTGTGTTTTTGACTCTCCCAGGAAGGCTTTTATGGCCAGCACTCCAGAAGACACAGGAAGAGGTTATTGCTTAAGTGGTAGTGTTCTGGCTGCAGATGGTCCCAGTGAGGGCTTGCTGCTCTCTGTCTGGCCATGTGTAGGTTTCAGTGGTGTGGCTCTCAGATGAGATTTCTTGCTCAGTTTGGGTTACAGTAAAAATGAGATGCTAAATCTCACTAGGTGAGGAAAGCCCTCTCTCCCAGGCACTGCAGTTCTAGTCCCACCAGAGTGCCCAGTGTCTAAGAGGGAGTGTGCTTTCTGTAGCTGCTGGGTTTTGTCCTCCCCACAGGAGGCTGGTTTGCTACTAGAGCTAAACTGGTCTTTCCCTGTTTTGTCTTCATTGCAGAGCCATTGATCTTACTGTTTAATTCAGGAGGTGTTTCTCCAGAGGCTTGTGGTAGTACCTGGTGTTTGGGTGGAAGACTTACTTGCAGAAATGCCAAGTTGTGGTGAAGTCCCAGAATTTTTCGAGTCCATGAAGTTTCAGCTTATGACATTTGGGCTGTTGAGGCCCTGCTCCAATGAGTTTTTGCTGATTTGGACTGTGTGAATGAGATGAAAACTTCACTGCAGTCATGAGTTGCTTCATTTTGGAGGATGTTTGCAGCATGGGGAGGTGTTTTATTTTGCTTTCTGGGGTTTCATTCAGCCATGAGAAAGAGGAGGAGGAAAGAAAAATGATAGTAAAAAATAAGTATCTCTGAACCTAGCATAGAAATGGGACACAAGTAGAGTAGAATGTGTATGTAAGTAGCCAAAGTAATGTGTGTGTTGATGGATGTGGGTAGCACTGAGGTCTCTGTTGCAGGAGGATGGTTATTCTTCAGCCTGTGCCTGCTGGAGGTGACAGGGATCCGTTGAGGCTGCTGAGTGGGGCTTGGGATAGAGCACAGCTTTGTTTCTGTAAAGAGCCCGAGAACATTTGGAAACCCCACATCCAGGGAGCCTCTCAAACCGTTTATCAAAGTGCCTGGTTTTCTTCCTCGATACATCATGCAAACCAATATTAAACACTAAGCAAGGAAAACCCGTACATTAAATAAACGGTTATGGGGGAAATGGTTCAAATCCATTAGCTTTTGTCAGGTCTTCCTTATTTCTATTTTTGTTTGTCACTGATAATGGATTTAATACAACCTACTCGCTCTCACACATTTCTGCTAGCTATTAACCCCTTCCTCTGGAAATTCACTCACTGGCTTATTTTGTCATTAATACAGTGACAGGCAAAAAGTGACCTGCAAACCTTTAGGACAGATATAAGTGTTGAATAATTTTTTTAATATCTGTTGTGTGAAGGGTTGTATTTTAAGATTGTCCCTAAGTTTTCATATATGATGCAACTATATATTTGTAAGAAAAGGCAATTCATGTCTTTTCCAATTGTAGATAATGTAGATAATATGAAGGGCATGGAGAACCAGTGGGTATTTAAATGAGTGCACCTCTCATACAAAATTAGCGCACCCCACTAAATGGGCTGTTGCTCTGGGGTCTTGGGGTTTTTTTCCTTTTTCCCTTGGATTTTATAGGTGACCTTGAGGATTTTTTTATTCTTTTGTTTCTGCATCTTCTCAATTTTCTTTTCAATAGAGTAGGGATAATTACACTTTCCATGTATACACAGAAATTCTGTTGGCTGAAACAGCATTATTAATGCTACTGGCTGCCTAATCTCTTCAAGTGTGCCTGTGATGGCACATCATGCTTACAGGCTTGTGTTCTGGGCTCTGCTGCTTTCCCAGCCCAGTCTCCCTGCGTCTGTTTGATCTTGCACTTTGTTCCTCCCTCACAGTGTCTCAGCCCGTCTTCTTCAGTGCCTGGACTTCGCCTAGCTTGCGGAGACTTTGGGCAACGCTTGGGGTTGCTAGGTACTGGCATGAAACAACTACTTTATATAGGAGCCAGGCATTGTTTAAGGGAAGCTAATGACACTGCTTTCTTCAGCTGCTTGCAGGATTTCCGTGTGGCAGAATAACTTCACAGGGTGGTTCGCATATGAACTCAACAAGGACATATCTAACAAGCTAAATATGACTCTTGGAGTTGGGTGACATAATGCAACACTTCCTGAGCCTGTTGGAGGAATCATTTTATGATGAGGGCAGTCAGGGAAGCTGATGTGGTGGTAGGAGATCCACTGCTGGCTGTAGGCATTTTGTGGGGGCCTACCTGTACTAGTGGACATGTGCTGGAGGAGCAGTGGACCAGATGTGCCCATGGGCAGTGGGTCAGTGTGATTGAAATAATGATAGAGAATCATTCCAGACCTGTTGTTGAAGTGCCCCTTGCAGGATCAGGAGCCTGGGCTCTGGAGACATGCTTTGGGTTGGCAGTCTTTGGCTGCAGCTCAGACTTGCTGGGTGTCTAGGTCATGCACTAGAAGACATTCCTAACTTCTCTGTACACCTGAGGGGAAGTGCTGAGGAAAAAAAATGCTTAAAAGCTCATGAATTCCTTCATTTGTGTAAAAGTCAAACGCAGTCAGTCCTGTGGCTGCTGTTTCTTTGCTCTACCCGGGGCGGACATACAAGGCCCTAGGATCTGTGCCTGTAACTCTGCTAATGGGGCTCTCTCTGCAGGTTTGCGGGGCAGGGGGTCGGGCAGCCTCGGAACACAGTGCTGCACAGGGCAGGGCCCTTCGCTCTGATAGCACATACAAGCCCAGAGGTACAAAGAAAACTTCTGGTATGTCTCGTTCTGGTGAGACTTGAACTCCTTTCATATTGGAAGACCACTGGACAGTGTGCATTTTGGTAGCACTTTCTTGTGTTGCAGGATATTGTGTTGCCTCTTGCCTCTGAAATAGGTTGTGTTTTTTGACTACGGAATACCACGGCCTTCCCTTTCCTCTGCTGTTACTTCTCAGTGCTGATCTGGCCTCTTTATTCCTGTATCATTGTTTATTTGTATGCTTGGCTTCATTGTTGTTTTATTTCATTTTGAGACAAAGGAGTCCTTTTCCTCTCTAACCATACTTCCATTCTCAGGGAAGTAATATACCCAGCCAGCCTCTCCAGTCAGAAAGACTGGAAGAACATTTTGTGACTGGAAGAACAGCAGAGACATGGAGGTGTGGTACATGTGGCTGCATCACTTGAGGAAGAACCGGGCCACTTTGATAAAGTCAGATCAGGGGATTAAAAGGTTGATGGCTGGGTTGGTGTCTGGGGTAGCTCACTGAGCAAGTGAGCTAAAATACCAAGAGACAAGTGCGAAAACAAAGACTTGGACTTGCATGACTTGAAGTAATGGGTGTTTTTACTTGGAGCAAAATAAGATTTTAAAAGCCCCAACCTTTTGTTTTCTTGAGAAATGCTGATGAATTTTTGATGCAACTGGCTTACTTGGGTTGAACACTGTACTCCAGCAGGCTTTCCCATCAAAACATCAATTTCATGCTTTAGATGAGCATATGTTTATGGTCATGTAATTGTGTTTTAGCTAGTCTCTTCACGTTTCTTCACCTTTGTGCTTGAGCTGAGCTGTTACTGCTGCTTTACTGAAAAAAAAGTTGAAAACATGCAGGAGAAGTGTTCGTGAGGGTTTTGTTATGCTGCATGTAGATACTGCTTCAGATTTACTTCAGCTTGGTGTCAAGCTGTCACCTAACATTGCCAAACTTTCCTCGGAAGAGCAAGGGAAATTTCTAGCTAAGTTTGTAGGTCAGGGGGATTTTTAGGGAAAATTAAAAGCTTAGTAAGCAGTTGTCACTGTCATTAAAATGCAGTCAAGGTCTGTAGTGCAGTTCTTTAAAGCTGGACGTAGAGAATTTCACTGGTCTGTGCTAGAAATGTTAAAAGAGAATGAAGAAAACCTGTCCTTAAACTGCATGAATAGTTACTTGAAATTTTTATGTAAGTTTGCAGTGAATCTGAGGAATGTGTTTTGTAATAATAGGAATCGTTGGCAGTGGCTTTGTTTTTCTTTCTTTAAGAACTCCTTAGCTGTTGCACTTCTTAATTAAAAAAAAACCAAAACAAAAAACAAAACCCAAACCAAAAAAACTCCAGAAAAAATGTAGCTGCCCTCAGATTATTCAATGCTTTGTTTCTGGGTTTCTGTGAGTAAGTTCAATTATTAAAAAAAGGAGTAACTAGAGAACCCACCAGACTCATATGCAAGGTATATGCAAGCTGTTGTAGAGGATAAAGTTTTAGTATTATCTGTGACCACCCATAAAAAACTACTTAAATCTATATACTACTATAATCTATAAAACTACTGGAGAATCTGTATAGGAGAGCAGAACAAGCAACATTTATGTCTTTATTGATAACTTGAAATACCAACGAGTAAAGATAAGCAATAGAGTTTTAAACAAACCAGCAGACCAACTCTGGCATCTAATCTTAAATCTTCCTGAGCACCTGCCAGACAAATAATTTAAAATTTGTTATGCAGTATATTTTCCAAGTTTTGATACTAGTATGCTAATTCTGCCTCATGTAAATGAAGGAACTACAGTTCTGAGTTGCTTCTATTTTAGCAGTGATACCCTTCATTTGGAGGATCATGATACTAACATGAGGGATGAGCAGTTGAATGAAAAAGAGCAAGGCATATTTTTCTTGTCATTGCTGTCTGTAAGTGAATGGCATAGAGCTGGCCTTTGAGCAGTTCCTGGTTGCACAGGTTCTCTCTCCTTGGATATTGAAAAACGTCTCTGCCCTTGCTGTCATAGTGCTGATTCAACACAGCATCAGTGGTCACAACAGGCTTGCATTTTCTAGTCTTGGTGAATTTTGCAATCATGAACCACTTCTTTCCCATAGTGCCAGCACAACACTTGCAAACCTTCAAGAGTAGAGGTATATTTAGTGAAGGATATGTAATCTGTGTTGGATTGTGGGATGCCTTTGAAGTTACTTGGCAGGTTTCTTTGCTTAGTACAAGAAAGTTATTTAAGCAAGTCATTCTCTCCTGAGGCAGATTTTGGAGTGATTATTGTGTTCCTCTCGTTGCATTTCAGAGCTGAAGACAGGGTGTCATAAGGTACAACGTGGAAAGTATTTTACTTGCCTTCCTTCTGCTCCTTCATTTCCTCATGAAAATACCTTGCTTTTCTTGTTAAATAACATTTTTTCATAGGGTGAGAAAAGGGGAATTTGTGTTCAGGAAGAATTCCTGATGTTAGTTTGCTGTTCTTGGGAACCAACCAGAAACTTGTTTTAGTCAAGGTTTCCAGAATTGCTGTCTTCTGGGTGAGTGCAGTGTCAGGTGGTGAATGAAATACCCTACTCCTTTTGTGGGTGGACTCTTCCATCATGCCTTGTTCTCTTGGGTGCTTGTGCAGGTCCTTGCCCGACAACCTTGGGTGTGCTCTCACCACCCTCAGAGGCTTCCTGCACAGGTGTGAGCAGTCAACAGTGTCTGTGACAAGGTGGCTGATGGCTTTGTGCTGCTACATTAGATGTGGTGCAGACAGAGAAGTTAAGAAATATGCTTCTGGTCTAAAACAATTATCTTCTTCCGATTCTGGTCCTGGATGTAGTTACTCAAATGGTTGTTTTAAATTGTGTGGTGACATGGACAGTTCTATCATACAATTCATTTGATCCTATAGAAACACTTCTGTGCTTGTATCGAACGCTTAGACCTGCAGAAGCTGTCAGGCATTCCCATGGATAAGCTTGGTGGCAAATCTGTGTGAAAGGTTTGCTTCAAGCGTGCTGTTGCAGCATAACTGGGTACAATGAGCTCATGATAAATATTTCTTTAAAGTAAGAACCTTTAATACCCAGTAATCTCTCCACTATTACTTGCAAAGAGGTCACCTGTTGTAACAACAGTAGGTTTCATCCACAAGAGAAAACCTTTTGATGGTGAATTACTGACAATGAAAGGTTCCTCATCACTGAAAGTGTCCTTAATGGTATTTACAGATTCCATGTTAACCTACACCTAGTTAGGCAGGGACAGATGTCACAGTGATGTGATTCAGTATTTGAGAGCTTGGGGCTGCAGATGTTAGTTGGAAATGCCCTTTTTTGAGTAATACGAAATTTCTGCTTTTTCTCTTTGCTTTTGTGATTACTGAAGCCAATGTGACATATCTCTCAGGTGGTATACATCTGCCTTCAGTCTTTGTAGCTGCCTGATTCATATTGCTGATCATTTTGGTTCAGAAAAGCCTAGCCATGGCCACTCATCCCCTCCTGATTTAATAATGGAGAAAATACATATCTGTTCAGTGGGCAGGTGTTTGGGAGCAAGGTCCTTAACTCAGCTGTTTCAAAATTCTCAGGCTGCTGTCATAGCTTAGGTGCCTGAGTGGAGCTGTGGAGTCACTCGTGGGTGTCTTGTTTTGGTTTCTCTCCTCCCAGCCTCCAAGCACCTGTGTTGGTGCCCAGCATCTCAGTGTCTCAGGTTTCCCATGCACAGCCTGGCCTTTCCCTCCCTCAGGGCTGTCTGCCAGCCTTGCTGCCCAGGTCACCCGAGCTCTCCCTTTTACCCCTGCCCTATGTCATACTGGTTTTGCCATTTGTCTTACAAGCTGCTTTGTGTCCAGCCAGGGTCCTGATTTTCCTTTTTCAGTGTGCTGTTTCAAGAGGTGCACCAGGATGTCACCAGGGCTCCGGCTGCAGAAGGGGAGAGCTCCCGTTCCCCTTGCTGGCTCCCCACATCCATCCCCTGCTTTGCCACAGCTCTCTGGATGCTTGTCACACCCTTCATGTGTGCCAGCTTAATGAGTGTAAATTACATCAAATTGTGTGAGAAAAACAGTTTTCTTTGAGGAAAATGACTGAAATGGGCTTGTGAAAGAAGGGCCAGGCACATGCAAGACATCAGGGAGGAAAAAAATCTCCCTTTTGGCAGATTTCCCTTAGGTTTCTGTTCCCTTGGGGACCATCTCAGTGGTGATGCTGCCGTGAGAGATGTGGGTGCCTGGAGCTGCTCCTCCCTGGTGCAGCAGATTCAAAGTGAACATGTTACCAGAGCTTCAGAAGGGAAAATTTGGAAATTCCAACATCTCCCTGAGCCCACATTTTGTGGTTTCTGTATCCTCTCTCTTCCCAAAGCTTTGTTTTGGCCAGACTTGTTTGTATGGCAGTGAAAAGAGACACTGTGTGAAAAAGACTCTGTTCGTAACACCTCTCAGGTCTGTGCTAAAGTATCTCAGGGAATAAAATTCTCCAAATAAACATTACGTAAAATTTTTATGCAGATGGATATAGCTTTTGCAGTACCAAAATCTGGCCATGCAAACTCAATACAATGGGTTGTGCATCTTTTTCCAGCCACTGGTCTTGGAAAGAGCTCAACACACAGTTCTTTTAATTGAGCTTTGGGCAGACAATAGCTGATGCATGAGGCCAGGCAGTTAGTTGCAGGGTACATGCAGGCAAAATCTTTATAAAGAGGAGTTTTACCAGTGGATAATGCTATTAACTCCCAACTGTAACAACTGAAAGAGCTGACAAGCAGCATTTTAATTATTTTAAAATTATAATCTTTTTTCAATTCTTCTAAAAATGACCAAGCAGTTTTGTTTAGATACTAACAGGTTGTGTAAAGTAGTATTTAAAACTTTTACATGCAGTCCGTTGGAAGAAAAAATAACTGAACATTGAGTGTATCATGTACCTTTTCATGGCAATTCACTGGCTTTAGTGGCTGGGAGGGAATCAGAATTGTGTATTTGAGGCATGAGAAAGAGCAAATTTTTTAATAAATTGGGAGTTAGTACACAATATTGTGGCACAATCTCCACATGTATTAAGTGACATAAAAAGGAATAGCAATTTCTCAATACAAAAGATATTCAGGATTTTTTTTTCAAGTAAAGTATTCAGTCATAAACTTTCATGGGGTAACTCTATATGTTTCTCTCTCTCCATTAGCACCTCTGAAATAGTTCACCCTCAACTGTAGTTTACTCTTGGGCTACTTGAAGAGGACTTGTAGTGATATTCCCCAGTTTTTAATCACCTTAACCAGGAATCAGTGCAGAAGCTGTAACCTGTCTTTGGCAGGAGGGAGGTGGCTGTGCCTGGCCCTGGGAGGAGGTGACATGTCAGGAGGTCTGAAAGCACTACAAGTGCTGAGGTGATCAGGGGGCTGTTATCCAGTCCTCAGTCACTTGTTGCCTGGGAGACAAATGTGATCCAGGGATTTTTTTTTTTTTTACCCTTCTTTGCTGGTTTTTGATTGGAGTCACTATTGACTTTTGGCTTGGAGGAGGTAGTGAAGCAGCACGCCAAGTGTCATAAGATGGAAATTAATCACTAACCGACGGGTCTGAACTCCAATGATTTCCTTCCCCGTGATTGCTCTGTATATGGGAAGACTAATGACACATCTGAACAGACAGTTAACAAAGCTCTTCACACCTCCTGACAGTCAAGAAGGTTTCTTAACCAGATATCACTTCGGTTTAACTTTTCATTTGTGTTCTGTTACGTGATTGTGGAAAAACAAAAATAACTGTCTTAAAAGAGAACTTTGCAAAGTTGGTGAGCTTTGCCTTAAATTACATTTGTTTTTGCTGGTAAATTATAAGTCAACTCAGTTGCAGTGAAAATATAGCAAATCTGCCTTCCCAGTGTTGTTTTTTTTAACAAGGATTGTACTTCTCAATATTTTTTGTGAGAGTTCCTGTTTTTCAGTGAGATTATTTTTGGCTTTTGCAAGAATATGGGCAAGCCAAACAAATTTATCTTAACAGTAATGAAAGGCTTTGAAGTTACTCTTAAGTAGTGACTTCATATTGTAAGGCCCTCAGCTTAAACTAACTGATGGGTTTTGGGGAGAAATCTCTTCCAGGTAAATGAAAAGTCTGTCTTGGAAGTAAATGAAAAAAACAGAGATGTTTGAAAACAATATGTTGTGTTCCAGTAAGTACAAATAAGGTAGATGGAATTTAAGTGTAGCTTTCTTAATAAGCTTATCCTATGCTGTAAGAAGTAAGGAATCCAGCAAAGGTTTTCTCCTGGAAAATGTTCCTAGTTTTGCTCATTGCTTGCTTGCTTGCTTGCTTAAAAGGAAATTTTATGTTCTTAGTCTGGATCTTGGATAGAGTGTGGAAGTGGAATTTGGGAGGTTTGGATTCTATTTTTGAATCTGTCCTTTGCCTAAAAATCACTTACTTGGCTTATCATGTCTCTGGCTCATTGTCCCATATCTAAGAGGGCTAAGTGTAACAACTTCCTTTTTGCAAACTGATTTGAGATGTGTGGGGCAGTCAGTTTCCACAACTGACACCAGCACTGGATCTTTCAGTCATTGGTTGTAGCTGCTGAGATGAGAGCTGAAGGGTCTTGCTTGCTCTTTCTCTGGCCCCTTGAGTCTTGGGCTTTTTGGTCATATCAGGGCCTTGCTTCAGTTCAAGAGCTGGAATATGTCTCCCCTTAGACTCTTCTCTGGCCTCCTGGCAGGGCACCTTTGGGAGGTAAAAGGACAGATGGGCTTGAACCCTGGAAGCCACCCTGATGAGTCTTGACTCCATGCTCCTGTTCCACCAGAGCAGCTTGCAGAAAATGGTTTCTTCTTCGTGTCCACCAGCAGCTCTGCTTCTTTCTGACAGAAGACTCACAACTTCTGTGGGTTGTACTGGCTGCTCTCCTTTTCTTTCAAGCCAAGTCTCATATGGTGCTGGGGACTTTCTAGATGCACACACAGCCATCCAGTGACATCGGGGAAGACTTCCCTTTTTAATTTATTTTTGGGGAGAAGAATTTAGTGGAGATTTACTCTCTGTAAGCGCTTTGCATGTTGCACTGTGTGTCCTAAAGCTGTCCATGAGGCAGAGGAGCACTTAGAAGGTGGTAGGGCAAAGATAAGAAGTTTTTTAAAAGGAAACAAGTTTCTGGTTTTGGTCTTCTCTATGGTTTAAGAAAATAATGTCCCTCTTCTGATGTGATTCCTGTGTGTGTATCTGTGCGTGCTTGATCTTTAACACGTTTACTGAGAGCTTTGTTTCACTGATAGAAGTTGAAGCAGAGAAAAGGGATGGTCCTGGGTTGAAAAGCAGCTAGAGGCAGTAACACAGCCTCCCCGACCTGTTCCAGAAAACATCAACATTTACCAAAAAATCTTAAAATGTCTTGAAAGCCTGCCATTGGACTTCAGTCAACACTTGAGATTGGTGTTTGTTTTAATGGATGTTCAAGCAGAGCAAGACTGTTCCTGAACTATCATTCCATATGCTTTCATAGTGAAGCTGAGGCAAAGTTTTCATGTTTGAGAACTCACACAAAGCAATCCAAAATATCCTCAGCCTGACCTCTGATGGGATTGAGACAATGAAATTGCACTGCTTGTAACTGCAGAATAAACACTGATTTTTAGTGTAATCTTTGCCTTACAGATTGACCGCTTGTGTTGTTCCTTGTGTCCAGAAAGGGTAATTAGAGTAACTGTTGTTTTAGCTGATCACAATTTCACAACACCCTTAAATGGTTATACTCTGATTATACTGTGGGCTTTTTTTTGGTGTTGGTTGGTTGGTTTGTTTTGGGGCTTTTGGGTATTTTTTTCCCCTCTGGGGAGAAAAGATGATTAATTTCCTCTTGTAGTATAATGGCATTGATGTCATGTGGGTTGGAGGATTAAGTTCTTTTATTTTTAAAACAGTTGCTAGGGTGTTTAACCCCCTCCTTTTTAGCCTTGTTTCTGTTTGTATAACAGCAAAAGGAAAAGAAAACCACTTTCAAAAACAAGACACTTTTCTTCGAAGTTTCTGTTTAACAGTTAACTGCAGCTTTGTATTTTTCCAATATGGTGTGATGGGAAAATTGCCAGATATTATTAAATCATACTAACTAGTAACAAGAGAGAGGGAGGAAAAGAGCAACCAAACATTCATTCTTACATTTTTCCCCGCTCAGAATTGTGATTTAAATCATACAGTCATAATACATTATTAATGGAGCAATAATCTCTGGCAAGCAAATTATGTTCACTTCTGTCAGACAATAAACCCAAACCCACTGCTTTTCCTGACAAAAACTGCTAAATAAATAAGGCTGTGCCATCAGATCAAATATTTGATTTTTTTTTTTAATTCTTTTCTCTTTGCAGAGTATTGGAAAGGGGTCCTTGTGGTGTATAGACCCAGAATATAGACAAAATCTTATTCAGGCTTTGAAAAAGACACCCTATCACCCATATTCGCATGTGTTCAATACACCTCCCACATCTCCTCAGGCATATCAAAGGTAAGAACTAGATGCATTTTACAACTCTGAATGTTTTCCTGCAGTGTTGCGTATGATTCTTGGGTAAGATGCTAAATGTAATTAAGCGATGCAGTTTGGAATGTGCTAGTGCAGAAACCCGAGGAGCACCAGCAGTGGCCTGGTCTTGTTTGGTGTGTCCAGGACACCTTTTACCTCTCCATGCCCCTGCTGGCACCAACAGAGCCTGCAGGCTTCCTGCCCTAGCTGCTTGGCAGAGGAATGCCTGAAATTAAAATGCAGATAAGCAGATGGAGAATTCTGAAGTGCCCACTTACCCCATTTGGTGAAGGCACAATTCCCTCACTCACTCAGAGGAAATGGGCTCATTCTTTTCCCGGGAGAGCTGCAGGGCCGATGTTCCCTGTGCAGCCATGAGATGTCCATCAGGTGAGCCAGCGCCCAGGTGACTTGACCAGCCCTTGGTGGTGATGGGTGCCAGTGGTGCCCCTTAGGGTTAGCCTGGATTTGCTCCTACACTTCAGTGAAACAGGCATGGAGTGGGGCTTTTCCATTTGCTTTGCATTTTTTGATCTGGCCTTCACTAACGACCAGTGTTAGCAAAGAGACATAATCTATGGCTGCCATCCACAAAGCAGGAAAGCAGGTGCTGAGCACTGGCAGAACTGCTTTCTCCTCGGAGCTGGTAAGGGCCAGGAATGCGGCTCATGGCCCGTACTGGCTCACCTCCCTCAGGATGAGGAAGGTGCGATGAGCCAGCCGCAGTAGGGCCCGCAGCAGCCCCGGGACGGAGCGGTGACGCTGACGGCTCTCGTGGCGGCTGTGGTGTTTTTTATTATTTTTCCGCGTTAGCGTTGAGGCCGGCGGCCAGGGAGGGCAGCGGCCAGGGAGGGCAGCGGGATGGTCGCCGTGGCAACGGGGCATCTCCCCGGCAACGCGCGGGCCGGGCCGGGCGGACGCCGCCGCGTCACGGGGCCGCGGGGCTCGGCCGCGCCGTTGCCGCGGTAACGCTGATCCCCGCACGGCGCTGGGAATGGGCACCCAGGGCCCGCTCTTGAGTGGCGGGGATCCCTCCGATGGCCGGGGATTCCCCTGCTCCCCTGCATATTCCCCTGGAAACCAGGGGGTGACGGTGCAGCCCGGCTGTCCTGGTGTCCCATGGGGTGCTGGTGAAACACTGTCCCTAGTACCACCTATGGAAGTACCCCCCACTACTGTGCTCTGCAGAAGGACAGATAAAAAGTTTAGATAATGGATTAAAACTGTAATTTGTGCATTTGAACAAAGCATGTTTCCTGGCCCTTGCTTTATTGTTACTGCTGCCTTTTAAAGAGTATTTTAATTATGCTCATACAGATTTATTGATAAATTCTCCTATTGGGTAGAAGTGTAATGCACATCTGACATAGAAATGGAGGGATTTTGATCCCTTCTAATCCCCACAAACAAAAAAATCCAGCATATACATGCAGTTGAAAGCCAGAGGAACTCATTTTTTTATGGCTGAAGTGGCTGTTGACTCAATGGGCTGGATTTGCCAGAACTGTTGTGCAATTTGGTGACAGATGTTGCTGGCAGGAGCAATGACATGGACAGCTCTTGAAGGAAGCAATCCAGCAGCACTGCTGTGGGCAGTCCTGCAGGAATGAGCCCTTAGAGACACCCTGTCTTGGTGTCAGGGAGCACACAGTGGAGTAGCTACAGTGTGTGTCCTGCACAGCTGTGTGCCCACTGCTCCCTGTCCTCATCCTGCACAGCCGTGTGCCCACTGCTCCCCATCCTCATCCTGCACAGCTGTGTGCCCACTGCTCCCCGTCCTCATCCTGCACAGCCGTGTGCCCACTGCTCCCCATCCTCATCCTGCACAGCCGTGTGCCCACTGCTCCCCATCCTCATCCTGCACAGCCGTGTGCCCACTGCTCCCCATCCTCATCCTGCACAGCTGTGTGCCCACTGCTCCCCATCCTCATCCTGCACAGCCGTGTGCCCACTGCTCCCCATCCTCATCCTGCACAGCCGTGTGCCCGCTGCTCCCCATCCTCATCCTGCACAGCCGTGTGCCCACTGCTCCCCATCCTCGTCGTGCACAGCTGTGTGCCCGCTGCTGCTCTGTCCTTGCTGTGTGTGGCAAAGGATGCCAGCCCAGTCACAGACCTTGGGCAGAAGTTACGCTGCCCTCTTCCAATGGGGTGGGTCTCCAGAACCTCCTAGCCTGCTTTCATGAGTGTGAAAAGTGTACTGGCAAGTGCCATATGATATGGGATTTAAGAAAGGGGTTTGAATCACTACCTGCTTTGCCACTGCCCAGAGTTGCTGAGCAAGGGACAAGGAGCGGTCTCGCAAAACACCAACAAGCAAGTCCCAAAACTGAAAAGGGAACTTTTTCTCCTTGGAATCCATGAGATGTCCAAGCTGCTGCGACACTGCTTGTGCTACGAGGTGCTTTGGAGTCTTCCTTGTAATGACTGCATCATAAAACAAAGAGCTTGTGTGGTTGCAGGAGCAAATGCCTTGCAAATGCAGACCAAGTGGAGGCCAGGTTTTATATGAAGAAATTGTGGTCTCACTGTTACTCTTAGTTGGCTGTCTTTCAGCATTTCCACTATTAAATAAAACTTAATCTCTGCATAGTATTCTAAAATATTTATTCATTCGGCTGCTAATGACTGGTGAAATATCAACGTGAAGCTGGTTTAGGCGATCAGTGACTTTTGAATTAATTCTGGATTGGCAGTTACATGGTAATTTTCTGAATATATTTCCGATAGATTCTCAACGAGTTGAACATTCCCTGTGCATTTGGAAAAAAAACAGTAATCCCGTGCGTAAGTGATTGCTTTCTCATGTGAACAAAGACTTCAGTAAGGGTAGAAAATGTAAATACACTCCACCATAGTCAGATCTCCAGAGCAATACGTCATCATGGTAACAAATTCCAAGGGGAATTTTTCTTACGGTTAAGACAATACATTTAGAAAAAATCCTTGGGTGGCAGAGGTTTTGCTGTCTGTCCATCTTATGTAATGGAAGTCCACAACTAAGAGAAGCTATGTCACTTGATATTAATGAAATTTATCTGGAACCAGATAACTTGCCAATATCATTTCTGTCCCTAGAAATGGGATTCATTGGAGGAATTACAAGGTTCATAAGGGTCAGTTGGTGTGATTCCACAGGGGCAAATTGACCTATTCCTTGTCTTTATCAGGTATCTTAAAAGAATAAAGATGCACAAATGAATCACGTGTTCTGTTTAGTATCTGCATAAGCAGCTTAGGGTTGAATTGAGCACAGAGTGGAGGAATGCATTGTAAAAATATCCCAGACCAGATGATCACTGAACACACAAATTCTCCTTTTCTAAGCAAAGTTAATTTCATCAGATAATTTAGTTTCATGACTTCTGTAGAGCATCCTGCATAAACATGACAGGGGTGGACCTTTTCTGAAGGAGTTTCATGATGTGAACCCACATGCTTAGGTGGCTGAGTCAGTATTACACCAGTATCATTTGAGATAAAAATGACTCAAGCAACGATATTTGGACTGCATTGGGTTCCATGTATATAGAGGACATTTTGGGGGAAAAGGCAACCTTGCTGTGTTTGTACATAGGAAGGAATTTCAGACTGCAGTTGTCTGAAGTGCTGCTTCAGTTCAGGGCAAAGATTATCTATAAGCTGTAAGAAGAGAAGAAGAAGAATATCACAAAGTGAATTATTCAATTTTAATTGGTTTGGATGTGTATTCTTCAAAAACAATACTCATAACAAAACCCATTGGGTTTGAATCTGGTTCTTCTAATTGAAGCATATGTCATGAAGCATGTCATGGTGAACTTCAAGAGCGAACTAACATTGATACTCATCATTACAAAGGAAAAAGTCTGCTTGGTGTGGAAAAATAGGTATGTTAGACTAAGGTGTTTCTTTTTAAATTTTACAATTGTGTTGGCAATTGCAACTTTGAAATATATTTATACACACAAACTTGGTTAAGTAACTGTACAAGTCAGTGCCCTGATACTTCATCTCTGTGTTTTATTTCCAGTTTTCTGACTCAAAAAAGTGTGTGTGGGATTTTCTCTTTTAGTAATGCTTGGAGGAGATCTTGAAATGGATTTTTCTCTGCATATTTTACATGAGGCTATTTCTCAGTTGTATTTCTCTTTCTCCTGCTGAAAACTATCAGGAATTGTAATCTAAAATAACAGAAATTATTATTTTCAGAGAGTAATGAAAAATATTTGAAAATTTGGGTGACTGTATACCCAGGAATATTGACTTTATAGGTGTGTGGATAATTATTTCATGGCTTTTCATTTTTTCAGTGTGTTTTGCTAATTGTAGTTTGTTAGAGCAGTGTCAAATGTTGACAGATCTGTCCTGTAACTGATGAAATTGCTAACATGCCCAAGATAGAAACTAAAGAGATGTTTCTTTTTTGAGCTGCCCCAGACTGCCTGTTCATAAAGGCTTTGTTGGGTTCCTTGTTGGTTTGCTCCTTCCCATTGGAACAGCTCCTTTGGTGAGCTTGGTTCTGCTTCAGCAAGGATTGAGACCCCAGATAGACCTGAACTACATTAATGCATTGCTTTGGACATGGAGTCCACCTGTGCACATCATAGCACTTCTGTCAGAAAAATACATCTTCTGGCATCCATCACTGCCCTTCAGCCAGGCTGCCCTCTGTAGAGAGGATTTGAGCCTTGCAGAGCTGGAGCCAACAGGAGACTGTGTGACAAAAACTAACCTGCAGCACAGCGCTGGTGGTTGTAGGGCGTTTGCTGTACGTGCCATCTGCTGGTGGTTGTGGAGCGGATGCTGCGGAGCCACCTCACTGTGCTGCCAGGCTCCCAGACAGTGCTGCAACCTTGGTGATGGAGGAGAAACAGGCCCTGCAAGGAGTCAGCAAAAAACCACCTGTGCTGCTTGTGTGGATTCACTTCCCAGAACAGTATTTCATTTGAGCGTGCGTGGCTTCATCATCTGGTTTTCCATTCTGCTTCCCTTGTTGAAGTGTAGGTTACGGAGGCAGGCCAGTGGATCACAGAGAGCCTGCAGGTCCATGAGTGATCACATGTTTTATGAAGCATCGCTAGTCTGGGATTTTAAAAATCTGCAGTGGCTTCTGTTGTACTGATTTTAGTGTCTCTTTATGACACTTCCTTTTGCTACCTTTGGATTCCCAAAAAATGCCATGAGCTCCTTAAACATTCATCACTTTTCCATTGTCTTGTCTTTTGATACCTCTTTCTGATAAAAATACTCTTTATCCCAAGGTTGAGATTAAAAAAGGGGACTTGTGGTTATGAACTGTTGTCTAACTTCTGAAATTTATTCATAGAGACACGGTGAAAGATTTGTGAAACGTGGTGGCTAAAGCTTTGTTCCTGAAAATCCAAGTTTCACAAATCACCGTGAAAAAGTGACAGCCATCACTGTGACCCCTGTGGTAAATGGCAGGAGAGGTGGCCTGGGCATGCTTACATTTGCATTTGTCTATTTTAAGACTAAAATCACATGGTCTTAGCACTCAGTCCTGGCTTTCTGCTTTCATCTCGCCAGTGCAGGCCCTCCCAAGTGCAGTGCAGCCCTGCAGTGGGAGCTCCCAGGCGGTGCCTGTGCGGGGCCCTGGCTGGACCCTCACCCCCAGGTCCCTGTGCAGTGCTGCAGCAGCACCTCCAGCAGTCATGTCGGGACTGCCACGTGCTGTTGGGATGCAGTTTGGATACAGCAGCACCTCCAGGATGGGGAACATGGAAGCTGTTCCAGGGATGTGAAACGGACGTGTGTTCTCAAATCCTCTCTAGAGAGGGTGGCTGTTACAGATCAGCTGCTGAGGAAACCGCTGGAACAACTCCTTCAAGTATTTGCAGGTTTTGATTTTACTGTCACAGCTTCTGCCTTTCATGTAGCTTATTGGAGCTAAACCTGCATCGAAGTTGTAGATTATCATATTGGACAAATTGTAAGCACCCCTCCTATCCCTGCACTTTATAAGTTGAGATCAGAAATGATCTGTGGCCATTTGGGGAAGCTGGTGAAACAACCTCTTCCCATTCACCGTAAGACTCCTCAGGGTGTCTCACTGCAAGAAGGAATGTAGAAAATACATGGTTGTCCTTGGCAGTCTGGAATCATGGATTTAATTCTTGTTATTGTTTCTGCTTTCAATAGGAAATGAAGCTGATCATAGGGCAGTCTAATACTAATTTCTGTGCATATTGCAACCACTTTATCAAGAATGGTCTAACTATTTTACTTCCTCTGCAGTCAGATTGAGTTTTCTTCTCTTGGTGTGGTGTTAAGGTGGAGTCCTTAGGGAATTTTTGTTTTGTTGTTTTCGTAGTTTGTGAGATCACAGAGAACACAAGTCCTTCTAAAGTGTGCCCTCTGCCACCATCACATGCCTTAATTTGAAGAGCATCAATACTTTGGGATTATGCTGCTTTATTTCTGTTTTCTGGCAAGTTAGGTAATACTGGTTTAGTTCAGTGTCAGCTATGAAGAGCAAAGAAAACTTTTGCTTGAGTGAAAGCACTGGTAAGTGCATAAATATTTGAGGATTTGCCAATCCAGGACTTGGTTTCTGACATATTCTTATCAGTTCTCTAACCATTAGACTTTTGTGATCCCACTGAACATAGTTTCAGGAAACAAAACAGATCAACTCTTCTTACCTTTTAAAAGGTGCTTTTTTTTTCTTGCCTTTTTTTTCTTTTTTTTTTTCTTTTCTACTTTTTTTAAACCTTGCAGTATAAAGGGTGTGTAGGGAAGAAAGATAAATTGGGAAAGGTGGCCACAGATCATGGACAGAAAAAGAAGAGCAGAAATTCTGAATGTGATCTCTCTTAACACAATAGTTTCATGTAGGAATGGCTAGTAGAAATACAAATAACCCTCTAATCACAT
Organism: Monarcha castaneiventris obscurior; assembly: GCA_026261815.1. NCBI lineage: Eukaryota > Metazoa > Chordata > Aves > Passeriformes > Monarchidae > Monarcha > Monarcha castaneiventris. The sequence goes on from JAMPIT010000894.1 coordinate 17,384,213, forward strand.
CTTAATTCCTCTCAAAATTAGTGAAATTCTTCTGAGCCTTCTCAGCTGAAATGTTTTCAATTCTTTCTCATTCATACCCCCAAAATAGAAGAAATGTCAAGTTTTCCATTTGCCAAATACGTGAAGATTTGGTTGAGCCTTTTTCTGTTTGCGTGTGTGTAGACTTTTGGTAAAGCACTGTGAAGCAGGGTCCTTAGTCTGTCTTGTTTCTCTAGATGCCAGGCAAACACCAGCTCCTCGCTTTATGTTGTTATTTTTCATAGTTCCATTTGTTGAACCGTCTTTCCAGTTACTTGGCTTCTTAGGCTCTTTTTCCCCTCCTCTGTGCTTTCTGTAGATAAATATAGCCTTATTCCAAAGATAACTTGGAATGGTACCGTAGATGTTTCCACTCAGTTCATGGGAAAAAGAAAGTCTAGGGATGTGTTTTGAAATTTTTGTTACTTTGTTTGTAAAACGCTCTGTAGCCCTGGGTGTTTCCATATGAAAATTGTTAGAGTGGCCTCATAAGACGGAGCTGTGAGTTGCTGACTGCAGAAACTTGAAACACGTGGGTGCTGTGCTTCTGAGACTTTGTTCTTCTGCAGCTCCTCATCCCTCTTCCTTGCTGTCCCCGGAGCATGTGCTGGTGCAGGTAGGGCAGGGTTGCACAGTGCATGAGCTGCGTGGTGTAGCAGAAAGCCGAGGGTGTGAGGGACATGTCACCTTTGGTCCCTGGGCAGTGTGAGCTGATCTCTCATCTTCATCCCATTAATAGCCATTGCATCACTGTGACAACTGCAGCAGTTGTGTGCATGGGGAAGCCTGTGCAGTGTTCAGTAACAGTTCACTGAAGTTCTAGTAGTTGAAAATTAAGACTCAGGAGGGAGTGTTTGTGCAATCAACAGTGGTCGACATGAGCATCGTGTTTGTTAATCATATAATATTACAGCCATGGAGATCATCTGACTTCTGCATTTTAAAACAGACTTGTGAAGCTTGGGAAGCCACAAATGGTATCATAGTGTGTCACATCTTAACTGCTGTTGCATTAAGAACAGTTTTTTTGTATTTCCCTACTTCCAGGTTAATGCCGTTCCTGCCTGGCTCCATGGGGTCCCACGTGCCCCCACAGGTGCCCGGGCAGGTTCAGTATTAAGTCCATGACAAAAGAGTCAGGAAGGATATTTGCTGGCATTCCAGCAGGATTTACTCATGCTCACTGTCGAAGGTTCAGAGGCAAATACGAGCATGATCCCGAGGGTCTCAGTTTTATCCAGGGGCGGGGAAAAGGCGGGACCAAGGAACAGGGGCCAATGGGGGAGTGACAACGGATAGAGGCTGACAGCCAACTGGGGAATTCAAACTGGAATAGATTAATTTAACAGAACCATGCATCCTGGGAAAAGCCTTTTGGTCACCTTAACACAGTATATGTTCACCGGCTACCACACCAGGTAAATTTTTAAATTCAGTTTTAATCATGCTCTTGCTTTTTTGTTTTAGATTTTCTTCACTTCTCTAGTAGTTATTGGACTTCCCTTTCCTTTGGTGCTTGTATAAAGAAAAATTGACAGGGAAACTCACACTACTTGTAGCTCTATTGTAAGACTGGTGTTCATAGAACAGTTTCTAATGTTATGCTAATAGTGATAAACTATGAGTAAAAAATATTAAGATATTTTTAAAATATCAAGCAATAGGTAAGGGATGGCTTTACTTGTAATGGTTGCAATTTTAAGGCATTCTGCAGTTTAACTCTTTATTGTTTATTTAATATTTGTTTAAACTCAAAGTAAGGGGCATTGACTTTTTCAAAGAATTGCAGCTCCGTCTTAAACAAAAGCCTGTGTGGGGCCTTTCATCATTTCACCTAGCATTTTAATATATTTTAGGGGATAGAGAACATGTTTAAAATGTGATGCAGCTCTTGTAGTTTATGCAATATTTGCATATCCCAATATTCGTGTAACCAATTTGTTCCATATGTAATGTTTCTTTTAGAATGTCAGTTTTGCACACAGGTTCAAAGGCCTTGGCTAGGGGAAAAGGCCAAGCAGACTTGGGATAGTCCACTTGAGTCCAAGAGCTGTAGGAGCTGATTGCAGGTGACCCATCTTCTTCCCACGTCGTAACAGAAGGCGACAGATGTACCATAAACGTCCTGGTTGTCCATAGAGAAATGTCCCAGGAGATGAGCATGGCCAGTGAGAACCATTTCCTCTTTTCTCTGCATGGTGTTAGTGGGAAGCAGAGCATAAGAGGGACGCATTTCACTGCTGCTCACAATATGACTGTGGAGAGTGCTAGCAAGGTGGCATCCAGGTGATTGAGGTGGCCCATCTGGCCTTGTGTTAGCCAGCAGAGGTGAAAAAATGAGCTAGATGGTGGACCCTCAGCCTGGGCTCTGGGCCAGCTGGGAAGACCTTGAACTTCAGAGGAAGGTAGACTTACCTTTGGACTTCATGGATCAGCTGGTGTTTGTCCTGACCAAAATCCTGATTCCCTCATCTCCCGGTTATAAGGGTCACCCATGTACTAAGCCAGGCTTGCCCCAATAGTGTTTCCAATTGTCTTATACACAGAGTTAAAAGAAAGTGCAGTTTCATTTCATACCTGTGTTGGGTGTATCCGTAATCCCTGCCTGTGTATTAGACCCTGTATTTCTCATAGTATCAATCAGTCTTTCTGTGAATTTTTTATTTTATAAAGCACAGAAGTCCTATTTCTTCAGCATCTATGTGTATTCAGATGAAAAGCTCTGAACAAGTTTTAGTGGGTTAGTCTTTCTGAATCTTTATTGACCAATCCACTTTTTCTGGGATGTGTGTTGTATCCATATGTGTATGTACAGGGTGCTGTATTGTGGTAGTGTAGTATCTCTATATACTTTAGTATTCTTTCTGGAGAAGGCAGGTTTATTCATTTGTTTGAAGAAAGCACATTTTGGCATAATTTCTTTTGTTAGTATTTGAATGCGTGAATCATGATTTTTGTCATCATCAGTTATGACTTAACTTCTGATGTCAGAAAGCTTTAGCTCAAGGCTGGAGTTGTCATATGCAGGTTGTGATTACTGACCTTGTTTTTTCTGGCTTTTACGTCTCTTTTACCATGACACCTGGATTCCTATTGTATCCAGTATTCAGTGTGTGTGAATCTGCCCTGTGTATGATCCTAAGTAAAAGTGATATTCCTCCTATTTTGATGGAACTGACTTTCGTAGGAATGAAACTTGCAGGTTTTGCTAGAGTTGTTTCCTTTCACAGGAACCTTCAGGATTCTGATGAATGAAAACAGAAAGGGCTTAAATGGTATTAAAACGTCTTTTTCTGAACTTTTGAAACAAAAAGCATGGAGTCTTTCTGGATACAAAAACTTCTTTTCACTTGGGTTTTGAACTTTAACTTGGGAAAATCAAGCTGCTTGTTTCATCAGAATAAAGTACTTATGTAAAAACTGGTTTTGGAGGTGTTGGAGGGTCCTTAGTAGAGAAATTTCCATTCCCCTCAAAGTTCTCTGTGGCTGGGAACACAGATTGTTTTCCTCACATGTTCACCTGTTTGTCCTGGAGTAAAAGAAGGGAAGGTGAGAGATAGTCTCCAGTGTGTCCAGAGCTACAGTGGCTTGATAAAATGGTTGTTCCCCTTTCCCCTTTGCAAAGCAAAAGTGCTCAGCTCTTGCACTTCTTGTTCTGTTTCAGTAAAGCTCTGATGAAAATCTGGGGGTTATATTTGATTATCTGTACTGTATTTTTTCACAGATGTTTTTGACTTTATTTTGGAAATGCCATAGTTCTGTCAGGCAGTTTTGGTACAGCAAAAAACAAGTGAGAATTCAGGGGCCATGTTTTTAGATAGATTTCCAGGAACTCCTGTTGGCTTTCTTTCCATTCCAGGTGTCCCTGAGAGCAGTCTGTATGCACATGGTCCTTATTGGTGGCATTTGTCCTGTTTCTGAATTGTGAACCTGTTTGGTTTTTTGGGTGTTTTTTTTCTTTTGTTACTGGGGAAGCAATGGGAGGCTTAGGCAAGCTGTAAATTACTTAGTGGAACTTAGTGGTTACCGCAGGAGAATGTTGAGGCTAATGATTAAGTGGTAATCCCACAATAGGTGGAATTTTGTTTAATTACTATGTCCACAGCTAGTACAAGTGCATCTGGAAGAGGATACTAGTCCTTGTGGGTTTTTTAGGTTAAATCAGTATCTCCAGTAGTTCACGTCCACATGGGCTGTAGAAGCAAGCACAAGTTTACTGTGCTATGTTATGTTGCTCTTCCACTTTATGTGAAAAATTAATCTCTGGCATTAGGTCATAAAAACCCTGGACTAAACAGGCTGTGGGTTTCATCCAGTTTGGTGCTTTTCATGTTGTTATACTTCTGATAAGATTCCCCATTTTGTGTCTGAGGCTTTTTTGCCTATGACTGGATATGGTTTTAGTAATAAATGTGCAAATCTCCGGAGGTTTCAGTGCACAGGTATGTGTATATACTGCAGTGTACTTTTTATGTCAAAAGGCAGCCTGGCTGCCAGGGCAGCTGTTCTCTCTTGCACTTAGAAACAAAATGTACTGTTTTAGGGCAGGTGACCTATTTACATTACTAAAGAGCAAATACTTGGAGAGCAGTGATAGGAGAATTGCTTGAGACAACTAGTCTGAAGTGGGTTTGTGCAGGCAGTTTGACCAGCAGACACATTTGGGAAGTTCATTTTATTGATGAATAACTTGGGGATACCGGAAGAGGAGCATGGGTAGGGCTGCAGCCCAGCTCTGTCTATGGGGTGAAGTTGTTTGGATTGTCACATACACCTCTGTATCTATTTACAAGGGAGCATGGTTTCCACCTCCATGCTTTAAGATCCTTTATTCCTTTGTGAAAGGCAAATGACTGAAGAGATTGGCCAGCTCAGATATGAGTGTGGATCAGAGCTTTATAAAAGATCTTTCCTTTCTTTTCATCCTGACTCATTTCTGCTTTGTTGGCAATCCCCTCCTGTTAATTGCCAGTACTCGCTCTGTCAGCTCATCTGTATGGTGCAGTTATGTCTGGTAATTTTTATTTGGTCTTAAAGCATCCAAGGTAGCACAGCCAGTGGGTCTTGCTAATACAATTGTAAATGTATTTCTTTCTTGGCTTGCTGCAGCATGTGTGCACTTGTTCAATTTTCCTTTCATTAGCTTGTATGACATATTTTTGGTATTAGAATCAGGACTACATGGACTTTATTTGTAAAAGTGGAATAACTGTAATTTATTATTCTGCCCACTTTTAAAGGTAGTAGTCAGTGTCCAATTTTATACAGCTTGTGGGGTTTTGCATTTGCTTCTTGTGGCCCCTTACACCTGACTGCTGCTGTCAGTTGTTCTCTGTGCTGCAGTTTTTAACCTCACTGATGGGTTCTCTGTGTTGTCTGCCTGGGTGATATAAATATTGCAGAACTCTACGCCTCTCACTGCTTTTTTTTCTGTAACTATTTTTATCACAATTGCATTATATATGCTTCCAAAAGAAATTCTGTTCAAACCGTGGTTACAGGCTTGGTGGAAAACTTCCTAAGGTTAGTTTGAAAAGCTAAGATGCTCAGAACAGACTTTTTTTGACAGTTCCACTTCAGTGTTCAGAAGTGTGTATAATTCTGTGGTTTAGTCTAGTGTGATGGTGGTGAGGGTGGTGGTTTTTAAGACAGAATATATGGAATATGGAAAAATGAATTGCATGGTAGCGCAGATACTAAAGGTTGGGTTATTAAAAATGTAACGACGCTTTCAAATGTCCATGGAGCATTGGGAAATCATAACTGATGGCAGTGCAGGATGCAGGTTCCAGTAAAAGTATATGAAAGAGAAAAGTAAATTTAGCAAATTTGACATCATTTGGGTTTCATTAATTTTTATGTTTAATCTGGATAAGCAGATGGAGAAAAAAATACAAACAAAAAGGAACTGGGTTACTTTTAATTATGTAACTTTCCTGAAAAGGCGCTTTTTTTTCAGGCAGCTGTCTGATCAATGGCAAAATTCATAACAGCTCCCCAAGTATTTAAGATCTCTATTAACTGGAGTTCCTTCTCTATATAAAAAATTGTTCTCTCTTTAGCTATTTTGCATATGAAAGATGAAGAAGACCATTTTTTCTCATGAGATTAAAAAAATAAATAAAACAATTAATTAGAATGAAATAATTTTCTAAAGGGAATTAATAACAAACAACACTTCTGGAGTAGCCCAGCTTTTATTTTGCAACTTGCAAGTGTAATATAATGTAAAAGGAAGGCTTTATACAAACACATTTATTCCATGATAGTTTAAGAGCCACAGTCAGCTATATTGCTAAAGCGGTGTAGATCTTTTGGTTATTAAGTATATTTTGCTGCTTTTGCCTTCATATGTAGAAGTAGGCTTGGTCAGATTTGGGGGGGAAAAGAAACTGGAAATTTCCCCTGGAAATACTAGAGCTGGTCTTCTTCTGTCACCCTGGGGATATTGCTATCAAACCTCTGCTTTGAAAACAGGGCAATTTGTATTGATAAGGCCTATATTTTTTAATTCTGTGAAACAAAAGCTATAGGAGTTTGTGTTGAGTGTCACAGCCCAAAAAACCCCCAAAAACCAAAACTGTAATTTTTGCCTATTTCTCTGCCTATTTGCCATCCTTGGTTCACTGCAATGGATATAAGAGATATGAGATGTGCCTTAGAAGAGTAGCTGGCACTCTGGGTGGCATTCTCAGACACTGTAGTTAAAAACCCTACTAACAGTTGCTGCCTGATCAGTTAACCCCCCCAAACTGATAGAAGAAACTTTCACAAGCTCTTTGGACTCTTGAGGACCCTCGAAGCAGTATCATGTGATGGTTCAGTAGAGTCTTGCTTTTGGGCTTTGATTTGGAGGTTTGTTGGGGGGTTTTGGTGTGTTTTCTTTGTTTTTTCTTTGCAAATTCATTTTGAGATGCTCTTGCTGCCCTTTTACAATAGCAAGCTGTCCTCTTAGTTGTGCTGGTGAAGACACTTGTGTAGTTGTGCTGTAGGTGTGTCCCTGGTGATTTGTTGTGGGTTTTTTTAAGTTAGTGGGGCTTGTCAAGGACGAGGGCTTTCCTGAAGCATTGCTACCAGTGGAAACACATCATTGAGCCATAATCTGAGGTGGCACAGTGCCGTGCTAGTAAATTTATGGTACACCTGGCTCCCAAAGTAGAGTTTCTCTCCAGAAGAGCATGGAGGCATCATCATGCGTAGTATTGACTCAGTTATAATCTGGTGGGTGGGTGTGCTGCAAACCTGCCTTAGAGGTTTCTTGACTTGCAAACCTGTATTTTCAAGTCACTTAAATGCTATAGCAAAGTCTTCCAGTGTCAGGTAAAGCAATATTTGGGAAAAAAAAAATGCTTTACCTCAACATCATGATGTCTTGGTGTTCACAAGCTTTGTGAGAAATGGTCATTTGCATGGCGCAGCTCAGCATTCTGCTGCATCTTTCAGCCTGATGTTCTAATGCAGTAGCAGTGCAGCAGCCTGGGCTGGCACAGGCATTTGGAGCATCTGAAGCAGACAAATACTACCCAGGGACTCTGACCTGAGGAGAGGGGACTGGCAACAGGAACTGGTCTTCACTTGCTGTCTTCTGATTACCAGGTTTCAAACTGCAGTGTAGAAAAGGGAGACTGCTTTGATGCCATAAACAAGTTAGTAATATTTCTCTGTAGACACAATTGCTTGATTTTCATGGGGATGTCTCTCTGCTGCTGTTGTATTGCTGTTGTGAACAGATTTTGACACTAGGATGGAAAACTTCCCTTTTTAACAATATATGAGAAGGAGACAAATACACAGACCCTGGCTTACCTTTCCTTGGTCACTGACCAGGTGCAAATAATGAACTTACTAGACTGAATTAGTCTTTTAAAGGAAATTGTCTGAAATCCATCTGGTAGAGTGCTGAAAAGCAGACTCAATAAAATTCTAGAAAATTGACTGTAGGAAGGAGTTTTCTGCTGGCAGAAAGCTGAGTTGGATGACCTGAGGAGAGCCCTTCGTTTGAAATTTGTGACACAAAGGCAAACAGAAATAAGTGATGGATCCTGAGCACATTTTCAAACTGCATTTTCAATAAATGGAAAATTTAAATGCCTTTTTTCCAGCTGATCTATAACATGAATTCCTCAGCAAAATGTTGCATTGTGGATGGCTTTAGTGTGGTGGGAGAACCTAGCATTCCGAGGACAGTAATATGTGCAGAATTAACTTACTGCCTTTAACTTGTTACCCATCTTAGCTGAGACACCACCTGATCTCAAGCTATGGTGCAAACAAAGAAAAATCATCATTGGTTTTAGCTCTGTGTTCATACTTGCAATCAATTTCTGTGACCAGAGATAAATGACATGTTCTTACTGTGTGACATTTATATACCCACACCATTCTAGAAGGTTCTTGCAGTAACAGACTGCTTTTTTCTCCAGTGGTAGTGAGATGCTGGCTGAGCATTCCTTTCTACATGTGTATCTTTGGTGTTGCCTCTTTGCCGTAATGGTAGATTCCCTGAATCTAGTGAGACTTGAGCGTCTTGTGTGCCGGCTTCTGCTGGAGTCTTAACACCTGACAGATTGTCTCTCACTGATGCTCCACAAGAAGTGTTCATCTTTCAGGAGAGTGAAGCAAGTTGTATCATTTTCCTTTTTTGAGGCTAATCCATTCTCCATAACCTATGTACTTGCAGATGTCTAAAGACAGTAGTGAATAGGAGTGTGGATTTAGTCCCAATTGTGGTTAAACTCCAGACCACTGCTGGGAGACATGACAGAAGCAGTGTGTATCTCATATGGGGTTTCTTGTGTTGCCCTTCAGCTTCAGGACAGTAGAAGGCACTATAAAATATCAAAGTGTCAAAACTTAATATGTACACTTGGTGATGTAAAAAGCAAAGAAAACTTCTGAAGCTTTGAGAACTTCTGAAGCTTTTGGCTTATTTTGCCTGAGTCTAAACTCAAGGTTACCCTTAGGTTTGTTGGAAATGAACATTCACTGGAAACAGCTTTTTTATGGTTTTGTTTTAATGCACTTCCTAGATTGAAGTTTCCAAATACAGAAAAACTAATTTTGCTTCCAAGTCTGAGAAAATGTCAGAAAATGGAAAACGGTCAACACTGCTATTCCCTTGGTAAGAGAAGTAATTGTTCCTTTTTGGCACTACCTGCAAATACAGTCATGAGCTGAAAAGTAGCAGGCTTTCTTAAATCTCCTCTTTGCTTGTTATTCTTCAGGGAATTGTATTCTGGAATATTTCTTAAACACAGACTGTCCTTTAACCACACCAACTCAGTCGCATCATGTTGACACATTTCTTGGCAGCTGCCGCAGGTAACGTGTGCAGGGTGCTCCTCGTTTCCCCCTTCCTGCCATGGGGAGCTCTGGAGGGGCTGGCACTGCCTGCGCCACTCTGCGTGCCTGGCTGGGAGGCTTGGCCCAGGCTTGGCACCGTGCACGCTGCCCTCCAGCCTGCACATCACCCACAAACTTGGGGAGCTTCATGAGCAACAGTGAAGCAGTTCTCTGGCTCTGTGAAATCGTGCTGCTCATGCTGTGCAATTTAAAGACAAAATGCTTCCTCCTAATTATTTACAGTTACTCTGTAGGAGCAGACTCATTATAGGGGCACTGAACCCTGGCCTGCTGTCCTTTTCGGCACCTGAACAATGTGGTAGGGAGGGGAAAAAATGGCGAGGGAAACTGGAGTGCTGGCACCAATTAGTCCCAAGATTAGTCCTGAAAGAGGATTGCAATTTCAAGGCCAAAAAGAGAAGGGAGTGGGTAAAAGGATTTGAAATGAGATTATAGGACCTAAAAGCGCCTTTCTTTTGTTAGGGAAATAATTCAGCAGTTTTGCTCAAGCCAGTGAGACAATCCAGTTTAGTGGCTGAAGCAAGAGATGTATGTCCTGTTGATTTTTAAGGTTCTGTAATGAAGTTGATCCCCGGTTGCATTTGTTACTGCTTCCTGTGAAATCCAAGTGTTTTCAACAAACAAACAAAAACATGGAGGAAAACTATTGCCTCATCAAAAGGCCTGTTGTTTTTCAGGAAGCTTATTTGTATTCTTTAAAAGGGAGGCCAAGAAAAGGAGGCAGATTGAGCTCCCTCTTTTCCTTTGGGGAAACTTTTTTCCTGGTGGTTACTATGAAACTGGCACTGGAGTCACCCTTTCACGACCCATCCTACAGATGAATTTCAGTGCCAGTTTTTGTTTGTTGGCCTGCTCAAAGATGCAGATCAGGCAGTTCCTACTTCAGTTAAAAGCACCGTCTCCGGTCAGTGCCATGGTGGTGAACATCGTTCTCTTCCTTAAAGAGGGAAGCAGGCACTAAGCCTTGCTGCCCTGTTGAAGAGACCACAGTATGCACTCATGTAACACCGTAATGGTCTGGGACTGAAGACTGGAGCTTGCTGTGAGACAGCAGAAAGAGAGGTCTTCCCTCTTCCTCTCCCTCAGAAGGAGAATTGCAAAAGAGAGAATTACCAAGAATTACAGACATTGTGAACTTAATAGGAAATGTTCTGATGCAGTCTATTCATGCAGGACTGTGTGAAATAGTGACACTTGTGCCATTCCCAAGAGGGAAGCTGTTTCTCTTGGGGTGACTTGGAGTCAATAGTTGGGTAGGGATCATCCTGCTGTTACATATTACCAGCTTTTTTCTTTCTTTACTTTTTCAATGGAACTTCTTCGTATGAAACACCTATGCAGGCAGGCTTGAAACCTTTGCTTTCAGTTCAGTGTGCCCACAAGTTTAGGGAAGTCTCTCATCATGAAGGTGTTACGAGTTCTTGATTTCCCTTCTGCATTTCACATAAGCCTTTGTTAAAACTGCTTTCATAGGTAAATAATAGAATCATTAAGGTTTGAAAATACCTCTAAGTTCAATGCTTAAACCTGTTTTCCAGTGTGGCAATGAGGGGTTAGCAAGCATCATCTTGCCACTCTGGCTACTGTAGCCAGAATAATGGGCAAGATTGAGTTGTCTGGGGAACGCACAGAGAATAACAATAACCTTTCCTTTAAAAGAAGGGACCCTAGACAAAGCCATTAAAATAGTGCATTCTGCCTACCTTTCTTTGAGCTGAGCTGTAATCTTTGGACTTGTTTATAACTGAGTATCTTAGTATCTAAAGCCTTTGTTAAATGCTAAGGTTTTGTCCATTTTGTTTTTATTCCATTATACTTCTCTTGCATTATCTAATAAATCTGACTTGCTGCTTTCTAGCCTTCACAACCTAGTCTAGAGTCCCTCCAAGAAAAGAGGGAAAGGGAGACTGAGAGACAAACCCATCAGCTGAGTTTCCACACAAGCTGATGAAGAAACACAGGCCCTTGTCCTGTCTATAGGCTTTGTGTAAATAGCTTTAATAAGACTTTACTTGTGAAGTTATCCCATGCTGAGATGCTAAGGGCTGTACAAATGAGCCATAAAATTACTGAAATAGAATAAAGACAATAATAAAACCCAAAAATAGATTCAGCAGAGGAGCTAGCGTGGAGGAGGAGATGTTTTATAAACAGGGATTGGTAATGACAACAGAGTGGCAGGTCCTCTTAGGAGTAGGACAGAAAAATGGTTTCAAAAGGGTTAGGAATGGAATGAGATGGCAGTAATTTCTTCTGAAGACATCCAAGGCTGCTTTGCTTCGAGTCATGTTTCTCTGTGATCTGAAATTTAGGTGCAGGGCTTTCTAAACACGAGTTGTTGGCTGAGCATGTTCCAGTTGAACTGAGAAGTGCAGGTGTATTGGCCACATGTAGCAGACGCAGCTATCTGGATGGTTCAGTCCTGCAAACGGCTGAGCTTGCTGCTTTCCAGTTCATGTGTATTTACTATTAGCCCGTTGTATGTTGGCTGGAAAATTCAGTGATGTTCTGCACACAACATTGTAAAAAAGGCTTAACTATCAATGAAACCACCAACATGAGAATTAACTGGAGTGGTTTGGCAAAGTAATTTGTTCCATTTTTTCCTTCCCCGGTTTGTCAGAATTTACACTGACACGTGAAGAAAATATTTCTGCTTAATTGGTTGTAGTAAACAGATACTTTATAAATTAATTGCCACTTGAATGTTTAAAAGATTGTGTCCCATTCATTTTATGACTGATTAGTAGAATCTCACTAGAATGAACGAGCTTGTGTCATCTGATGTTTGAAAAGCATAGTTCGATACTTTCTGTGATTTGCTGCTTTAGAGAGCTCAAATGCTGTCTGGGGGTGTCAGGGTGTCACTGTCTCTTTCTAAACACCAGTGTACCATAAGTAATTGTTTCCTCACTCAGCTCACTGATTTTCTATACTTGAGGTGATCCAAGGAACAGCTTTACTCCAGGAATTAATTACATGGAGACACAGTGCATATACATTCTTGAACATATTTTTGCTAGTTAACCAAGGGTATTTTGCAACCGCACAGCAGATACCAATTCAGCTGAAAGGAGAATTATACAGTATCTGGTAGGTAATCATGCCCATCCTTAGCAGGTCCTTTTGGTGCCTGCAAAGATTGTGCTCTTCATTAGTGAAATGCCTCCGGTTTTGGAGTTGCCCACCAGCTGATGGACCTCCCAGAACCTCTTGGTTTGTTGAGGGGAGAACTTGTGTTCTCCTCCACTGGCTACTAAACCAGAGGTGTTCAGGGAGGGGCACTGAGGATTGCTGAACTGCCATATTTGGGTTTATTCTGTGACTTTCTTGGGCTTTACCAAGAAAGAGTAGATGGCCTAGACTCTCCCTCTATGGTTTTGTGTTCTGGTACAAGGTTTCTAACAAACTGCTGTAAAGAGACATGGAGAAAGGAAACTCTGGTATTTGTGACTTTCTGTGACTTTTTTTCACATTCATAATGTTTTTTTCCAACCTTCAAAGCATGGAATCACAGCAGATAAAACAGAGATATAGAAACAAGTATCTCATTGCAAAAGCAATTGTAAACGTTCACCTTCATATATCCTTCATTCCTACACCTCTGCTTTCTATTGCAAATCCCCAAGTGAAGAACAGTTAAAGCCTTGTCTTACTGAGTCCATCCAACTTCTGCACAAACAGCTGAGGAGAAGGAGGAAACAGAGGGAAACAGACCACATCATGGATTCCTCTGGGGAAGCTCAGTTTTGTTGAAATGACAATGTTTTAAGACAGTCTTGGTAAAAGTAGTCTCCTTTTTAGCAATACAGCTTCATCAGTCATACGAGACAAATCACTGGCCTAAAGGTAGAAGAGAGACTTCTCACTATAAATTCTGTGAAGGTCAGCTTTTCTTTTCCTCACTGAGTTCCTTCATTCATGTAGATAATATTGTAACTTGAGAGGATTATTAGAACATTATTAAGCACAATGTTAGTATTCTCAACAGGCTGAACAGCTGTTCATAGAGGTAGGGATTAGGCAGAAAGATGCACACTGAATTTTATTTCCCATTACAGGTGGTAGGTTTACTTTTCTGTTAAATGAAAGTGGCTAAAATGAGTCAAAATCAAGTCCTCTGAGTATCTGTCTACAGTTAGATGTGCTGAATGTATGAAGTTCTTTATTTCATACTCTGCTTGGAAAATTTTAAGTAGAAGGTACTGGGAGTTGGGTGCTGTGGTTATTGCTCCTGTAAAATTAACTAGGACCACTCTTGTTCTGGGGACCAGGGAAGTCCAAATCATGCACACTTCATCACAGTTCAGTGGGAATTCTTCATTTTGGCAGTGGTTATAGAGAGAGAAGGGATTTCTGCATTGTAAATACCTGTGAGGTCTCATCTGCTCTGCCCCTTGAATTTGAGGCCTTGTTGAGTTGAAGAGTTCTCAAGAATAAGTGGAACATTTTCATCTTCTTCTGACTGCATTGAGCTGATAGTATAGAATTTGGTCAAACTTGTGCCATTTTCTTTAAATTTATTGTAAAGTGGAGGGCATATTAGACTTCAGCCTTTAATTTCCTCTGCAGCCAACCCGAAACATTTGGGATACATTTAGGAGAAAAGCTGAGCTATTGTAGGTGGAGCTAGTGTGAGTCAGTGATGAGGAGCCCTAAAAACAGCACTATGGGTTCTGGGTTGTCAGCAGGAGCTGAGAGGAGTGTCTGGGGGCTGGTCCTGCTCTGCTACTGTGTACTGGGTGTTTTTGGAGATACGTTGTTACCTCTGTGTGTGCGTTTCCTTCTCAGAATGGAAATGATTTCTCTACAGCTCTGTGGATGGGATAATTGATATAGGTGGTGTCTCTACAGTGCTTCTGGATTAAAAAAATTCTGTATTCTCTCTTGTCTTTTTTGTTGCGTCTGTAGACCCAGACCCCGGGGTGAAACATCCTGTTGTTGGATGCTGTAGAGTTTTTGGATGTTGATGTGTGTATTGATATGTCTCTCCCCTATTCCTAAACTACAGCTCTCAGTTCTTCCAAAGGAATAATCTTGGGAATATGAATGAGCGAAAACTGACACATTTTGATACTAAATTTTTTATGCCTTAGCAGTTTATTTCTAAAAATATATCTCTAAGGATAACACATTATTTATGTGTTAAACTTTCGTGTTGGTGATAGCATCCACAAACTATCTGTCATTTATCTTTTGAGCACCTTACTTGCTGTGCAGTATGGTCCTCAGGCTCAGATCTTCTGGGGAGCAAGGGTATGGCCATTGAGTGAAGGACTCGTGTAATAGATACGCATGAAGAGGTAGAATTGAGATGATAAAATATGTAATTGGGGCTTTTCAAATATGTGAATACTTGACTTCTGTTTTGATGCTGTTGTCATCATCATCATCATGTTTTCTGCTTTTCCATAACTTTCTGACATGTGCATCAAACACTTCGTTGTATGGCCCAGTGAGTACAAATCTGCAGCCTCCTCTGGAGCAGCGTTGCAGATCCTATCAGCACATTAAGCTTCCCAGGGAAAAATACCCTTAGCATCTGGAAGAGGTTAAATGTTCCAGGGGAGAGGTTAAACATTCGTTTGTCCTCTGCTGCTGTAATTCCAGAAGCCAGAGTAGTTCTGAATCATCTGAACCACATTCATTCAAGATTAATCAGAAAGACCAAGTATGGAAAATTTCAGCTGGTAAGCGCCTTGGCTTTGAGCAAGTGGTGGAGGGGGAGCTCATACTGGCAACAGCCTGTGGGTCATGCTTAGTTTTAAGTTCCCTTAGTACTTAAATTGGTGAAATGGGGAATCACACCATTCCAGATAAACAAGAATTTCAGCAAATGACATGAAGCAGTTGCCGGAGGACACACACACACACACACAAAACTTTAAGGCCTCGCCCCCCCTTTTCCCCATCTATTACTGTTTCATTTGAAGTCAGATTTGTCTGTTTGCATATGCACATGTTTATAACTTTGTGCATGTTCAAGGTACATTGGTGTCTTTAAAATGAGCAAGTGGTGTGTTGTCAGGAATGGGTGGTGAGCCGTTCCAGCGGAGGTGTGCGTATCGTCGCTCCCAAGTCCAGCTGACTGACAGGCCATGGTTAAGTCGTGGTTAGAGATGTGAGTAGGAGCCTCATGTAGGAAATATTTCTGAAATCCAGGCAGGTCTGTCAGCAAAACTGTTTGAAATTCTACAAGATAATAAAATGGAGAATTCAGGACTAGAATAACAGAAGTCAATTGTGTGAACTTAAGCTTTTTAAAATAATTAATCAGTTTAGATTTGGGAGAATCCTTCTTTTAGAAGAACATTACAGTGTTGTGCCTGGTTAATTGCTGTGCATTTTCACTGCAGTTCAGTTGCTCAGGTGGTCAGTGTGGATGTTCTCTAGAGCCTTGTCTGTACTGTAGTAATTATTAGAGCAGACTCTTTAGATTAAGTTTAAAGTGAAGGTGGGCCTTAGGTATAGACAATTTCTAGGACTCATTTGTTTTCCAGAACCTGAGAACAAATAATTTCTTTTCTTCCAGTGCAATATTAAGCAAGTAAAACCAGACCAGAACTGAACCTCTTGTTTCCCATCACTTGTTTTGCAGCAAATGGAAGCAGAAAACTTCAGTGCTTCTTTTCTGATTTTGTAGAATAGAAGAGAACCAAATTTCTCCCTGCTGGCCAGGTCAGTGTTCGATGCTGCTGTAGCCCAAAAGAGGCCACAGTCCTCTGTAGTCTCAGAGGCCAGTGGCTGTCTGTAAATGGAATATTCTATTCATCTGGGCTTCAGGGCACTGACTTGTGGTTCCTGCTTGAGCTGGCACAGGCACGCTCTGTAGCACAGGAGCAAGTTTAGGTAACTCTGAAGTTTCTCCTGCCTGACCAGTTATTCATCCAGCGATAGATAGTCTAGGAACCATTTAATAGCAGTTGTGAAATAAGGAGAAACAGGACACTTTAGCATGTGAAGTAACCTTGTATTTTTCCTTACTTCAAAATAAGGGAAGTGGGAACAAATAACATCTGTGCTCTGGAAGTGGGCTGTGTTGGTCCCTCCTTAACTACATGCACTTCAAAAGACTATTCCCTCACCTATTGTGTTGTTACTTAACAATTCTTTATTCCTTCCAGAGATAAGTAGTCTGTGTCAGTAAGCCTGTTTTTGGGACAAAAGAAGAAAAGTAAAATTCAGCCAGAAAGGATGAAATTACTTGCCTGGAGTCGCTGTGTGATTTCAGTGGTAGAGGCAGAATTAGAACTGGAGGCTGACAGACAGCCTCTCCCAATTCCCAATAGAGACAGTTTTTTAAATTAGAAGTAACATGGGACAGTTGCCTCACCATGAATTCTCAAATATAACTGGACTTTCTCCTGTTTCAGTATTCGGGTGTCTTATTCAAGATAGAATTATCTTGCATTCACAAAATACATCTTAAAACATTTAAACACAGATTAATGAGAGATTTCCATTTTGCACTGTGGGGCTGGTGTACCTCAAATAGCCATCTCTCTTGAAAGAAAAACTCTCTAGAAATTATGATATTTCATGTGTTTAAACAACCCCTGTGTTGTTGTCCATAAATAAATCATATTCAGCTCTCAGCAAAGACCAACATTCTGGCTGAAGTCTACAGAGTCTCACAGAGGGGACAAGGAGGCTTCATACATCACACTAGCAGTGAGAGGGGCCTTTTGAGCACCACAGCAGAGTCATTGATGGGCTCCAAAGGACACATGACCATGTTTTTCTTGAAAGTAGGAATTTTTATCCCTGCTTCTCGAAATTTGAGAAGTTGTTTTTTAACTTTTCTTTTATTTCCCCTGCTCCCCTTCCGCCCCCACCCTGCCCCCCCAACCGCCATGTTCTTGCTTAATTACTTATTTTAAGTAATTAAGACCATGCCAGGAGAATGACTGGCTATTTGGAGAATATAAAGATTTGACCAGTTTTCACTTCATCCTTCAAAAGGCATTAAATTTTGTTTTCAGGCATTTTGTTCATGAGTGGCTTTCATGAGCAACTTTTCTTTAGTCTTTAATGAAATTTAGATGTATTCCCTTTGGCAGTTGTGTCATATAGAAAACTTCTTTAGAGTGCACAAGGGATCAAAATTTTATTGTTCACTTGAAAATGTGTTAGACACCCTGAGAAACCAGGAAAGACTCCATCTAGGAGCTTAAAGTCTCGATCTCACATGTTGCAGTAAGTGAGAGATACCGAGAGACAGTAAAAGAGGGAATTGCAGAGAAAAGAGAAGCATTGCCAGAATATTAGATTAGCAGTCATAAATTAAAAATCTGTATTGTGAATTCATAAAACTCTTTAACAATAATGTTTTGTCAGTTACGGAAAATTCGAGGAGATGGAGTAATGGGTTTATATATTTAAAATCTCTGAAGTAATCAGTTTTCATGAAGTCAGGAAATACCTTAACACCAGCCTTGGAGTTGTTTTTTTTTTTAATGTATTGTCATTAGCCTGGGTTAGTAGAGGTTTTTTCACTTTACTTGGAGAGGAAGCTTGCTTGTTTTGTTGCTGGGTGATTGCTAATTGTGATATTAGCTGCCAGCTAGCTGCTGGCAAGGATTAGACTTTTTTTCCTCAGTAGCAAAACACAAGTATTACAGGTCCAGCAGTAAATAAATACTTCTGAATTGCTCAAAATGTATAATGACAATGATCAATTCATTAAAGCAACTATAGTTATATACCCAGATAGAGAGAATTAGACCCTCTTTGAAGTGCAGTAGTGTTGTTCACCCCCATGCAGTAATGGCATTAAAATTGAGTGTAGGAAAGGAAGCTGATACAACAGTGGAAGCATGTGAGGTCTCCAGTGCAAGCAGTGCAAGCTGACAAGGGTTAGAAGAGTCACCAATCAGAAGGAGTTGCTGTCTGTCTTGCGTTCACTCTGCAAGCTCATGGCAGTGTGGTTTGGACCGAGTGACCTCCTCCTGGACCATTCAACAGCCACTCTGCAGACCATGTTTGTTCAGCACAGGAGCCAAGAAGGCTGCTCACTGCTGTAGTTGGGAACATTTCCCATGCCTTACACAGGGTGATTGCTGTAAGGAAGTACTACTCATCTTCCAGCATCAAGGAATGCTGTATTCCCACAAAAACATACTTAAGCTTTTTTCCTCAGTTACAGTACCATCCTAAATTTACTTCTCAAGTAATGGTAAAAATCGAAGTCTTCCAGCTTAGTTGGGCAACCATTTATATATCTTACAGTAGCAATGTGCACCCTGCTGGCATCCAGAGCTGAATGTGCTTGTCAAGAGCATCATTCCCTGCTGCCTCTAGATACAGGGTTTAATGGGCTCCATCCAGGTAAGGCATCTATAGCCATTATTATCAGCAACTTGAACATAAGACTAACTGTCATTTAGTTGCTTCTCAGAAACTTTTCAAATTGGGTTTCTCTGCCTGCAAGATGCTTCATTAGTTGCTCTTTGACAAAATGGTTTCTTGCTTCTAGGTTTAGTATCCTTGACATTTCCTTCAGTTCCCTCTCTGTCAGAGGGGTCAGTGAGACTTGGCGGAGAAGCGTTTTGCACTGTGGATGGTTGGTAATGGAATACTTACAGCATGGGTACAGCAATGCCTTCTTTCCCTTCACCTGGCAGTGGCAGTTTCTGTTCCCAGGAATTTTCAGTTGTAAAGCTGTCCTGGTAACTGGTATGGCCCCCAGGGCAAAGGGAGGTGGTTGCAGTATATTGGGTCGAGCTGGATGTATGTAGAGGCTCTTCAGTCAATCATCTTTTCTGGTTCCCATCATTTTTGCCACTAGTAAGGGCTGGAGAGGGCATCCTTTGTTTCTTTGCTGCCTGTTTGTGGTCTAGCAGCTGTTTGCTTACTGCAGGCTGTGTTGGGTATTTTGTGTGCAACAGCTTGTTAGCTTACAGCTGACACTGTTCATATTTCTATCCTTTACCGACCTGTCCTGCCCTGTAGTCTAGGCTTTCCTGGGAGCCAGGATGTACTTTGGCACCAGCCATGCCCCAGCAGCTGGTTCAGCCTCCTCTTAGCCATGGTGGGCTAAGGTATGTGTGTGGAGCAGTTTTCCTCTCCGCTGAGCTGTCCTTCAATAGGGCTATTAAGTCCCAGCTTCAAAGGCCTTTGAAATGTGTGTTTAGGGGCTGGTGTTGGCTTGTATGTTTGCTTTCCCCTCTTTCTGTGTCTTCCTGCTTTACCATCACTCTGTGGACATATTTGGTAA
Source organism: Monarcha castaneiventris obscurior (assembly GCA_026261815.1). Taxonomy (NCBI): domain Eukaryota; kingdom Metazoa; phylum Chordata; class Aves; order Passeriformes; family Monarchidae; genus Monarcha; species Monarcha castaneiventris. Next base: position 17,403,810 of record JAMPIT010000894.1, read on the forward strand.
CATAGTCACTGGCCTGTATTTATTGCCTGGCTTCTGTTTTCATAATCCCTTAATTGTGGTGTGTAGTCCCACACAATTGAATTTGGTTTGAATTTTTAGTTGTTTGGGTTTTTTAAATCTATTAATCAAGCCTCTCTGACAAAGAGGCCTCTGAGAGCTTTTGGCATAGTTGTGAAATACTGCAACTGTGCAAGAGAATTCTTGCTCTGGCTTTTTTTAGTGCTTGGCTTTAAGACTGCAGTCTCCTTGCTCTAATGTGAATTCCAGAAGACAAAGGATTTATGTTTCCTTTTTTAAGTTTCTTTTGAAGATTTTTATAAATGTCTGCCATATATTTTGATAGAAATTATTAATCAGGGGGGATAACACACTTTGATGCTTCCATATGCCCTGGGAGCTCCTGGTTGGACTGGCCAGCTGCCATGAGCCCTCACTGGCTGGACAGCCTTCATATTGGCCTGGTTTCCAGCAGAAACAGTGTTCAAATCAACACATTCCTGTAGAATATTTTAGATTTCAGCAAAGCAACATTTTCCTATGGAAAAGCCTTTCCTCAGAAATATCTCTGCAGTCAAGAAGCTTCCTATGCGTGGGGCCCAGTGGCACAACAAAGTTTCCTGCTGGTTGTGTCTTCAGAGAAAGAACAGTTCATTGCTTACCTTGAGTGGAAATCAAGTCCCACTTGCCATTAAAAATTGCTATCACATCCACAGGAAAGGTGGCTGTGGCTTTGATCAGAGGTGGCTCCCAGTTCCTCAGGGGTTAAACAGCATCCTTCATCAGTTCTCTGAGATACAGGTTCAGCAGGCTGTGAATACTTCATTTACTCCCTGTGGTGGTGCACAGATGCCTTAGTGCCAGTGACTATGCTTTGGAGAGAGGTGGATTGTGCACTAGATGCATCTGAACTTGTACCCCTGGATCCTGTTTTATGCATTTGCTACAAATGCTGTTGCAGCCTGGATATCCTGTTGGCTGAGAGTATGCTTCAAACAATAGTATTTTCTGAAAATCAAAACAATGCTCCTTGGCAGGTAACTGTTGATGTTTCACATGTTGTCTAATTCATAAACTATACAAATTGTTCTTTCAAGATGTTTGCTTGAAATATCAGCTTGTTATGGTTGATCAGGGTCCATCTTCCACCTACCCTTGCAAGTGCCCTGTGCTCATCTGCTTCACAGAGTTAGGCCAGACCAAATGTGTGCATAACAAAAATATGTAAGGCCCCGAGTTTCTTCACAGTGAGATAAGAGTTCAAACTATTCACTGCTTTTCTTCCAAGATATATTACTTTAGTCAATGTGTTTAGTTGGGGAAAAACACTTCCATCAATAATGCTAATGGCATAAATAGTAATTTTGTATCAGGTATTGATTATGAAAGAAGATCATAAACCCAGATTATGCATGCAGAATATACTGTTGCTTCTGTAGGAGAACCAGCCACTCTTCTCTCATAGCTTACAGGCTACACTGAAGAAACAATTTGTGTGAAAAAATGTCTGGGATGGACCAAATTTTTTGGGTTTTTATTGATGGTCTTTAGAAGAATGAACTTCTTCAAATGGTTTCTTAATCTGGAACACATAGGAAGCAGCTTTTGAACACTTTAAAGTGAGAGATAGTTCAACTCTGTGATTTGTCAACTTGAAATATGTTTTAATAATTAATATCCTCTGAGACTTCACATACAAAAGTTCGGGAACAGAAAAAAAATTATCCAGTGCAGATAAGACGTATCTAAACTTCAGCAAAACCCTGGAAACACAGAAGTTTGTTGTTTCAAAAGGCTTGATGGTCGCTGCAGTACATTATTTACATGTTAGCTTCCTTCCCTGGGAAGACACAGTTAAATTTCTCAGTTCATGTGGGTTTGTGCTGAATCAGATGGAGATTTTTATGAGAGCCCTGGGCCTTTTTTCAAATTGGAAAATAAGATAAATCTCTCTAGTGGAGACATTTTGTCTACTCAAATATATACGCTTTTCCCACTCTTTTCTTTAACCCTCTTCCACCCACTTATGACAGCCTGGGAGTGAATTTCTTTTGCAGTATCATTTCAGAATTTCACTTTTTTTTTTCTCCTTGGGCTTTTGAAAGGCATATAGTTGCCATACTGTGGTTTCTGATTGGCAAATCTCTACAGTATCAAGACTATGCTGTGGCTTTCCATTTGTCACCTGATGGGTCCTGTTCCAGAGATTGTGCCAGACGCTGATGCACTGTAACATATACTACAGGAGTGAATCCTAGAGGAGTGTGAATGCCCTCAACAGCTCTTGACCTTCCTATGAGTTGAGGAGCTACACTGAAGAGCAGGTGCTTACTATAAGGAATGCAAACAATTGGTTGCATTAAGCACTATGAAGTGAGCGTGTGTTCAGACAAGTGTGTGCCCCATGCTCTCCAGCACTTAGAATGTAGACCTACTTAACTTCTTTTTGTTCATTTTGTTTTCTCTCTCTCCCTCTCTCTCTTTCTCAATTCCCCATTTTGTTCAGGAGTATTTAAGGTTTTTATTACTCATGTAATTGCCTTGGATCTATATACAGTCCTTATTTTAACATGGTGAATTTTTTATTTATTAGCACAAGACTATCTGCAGAATAATTGTGGAAGGAATGGGTTTTTTTCTCTATGGCATTTTATCAGAATTTTGCTAGTGCTGTCAGTGTAATAGACAGCACCTGTTTTCATTTTGTTGCACTTTGTGTAGCAGTCATCAACTCAAGACAAAAGTATCTTTGAGTAGAAATGGATTGTGGGACTTGGTTCACGCTTTGCATCCATAGAGGAAGGATTATCTCCTTAAAAAGGCAGTGCCTTACAGCGATCTTATTGAAGGATATTTAGTCCCTTACTTATAAATTGTGCCTGAATTTGGGCATAGAGCAGTTATTTATATATTGGTAGCATAGCCAATTTCAGTAACAGCTTAGAATATTAGAACACCTATGATTGTCTTCAAGCTGTAGAGGATTTTGAAACCTTTTTCCTGACCATAGGAAAGACTCTGTGGCAGCCTGTCCCTACCACGTGCCTTGACAATGCTGTAACAAATAGTTACTTCCCCCAGGTACTGTGGTTTTAAAATACTCACTGTGCCTGAGCCCTTGGATGCCATCAGCGAAATCCTACAGGTAGTGTCTCCCATCGAGGATTGCCCACACAGCAGGAGCGGGAGTGGTGGTGACATTCCTGCTCTGGGCAGCACAACCTGCAGACAGCCATGGAGAGGATGAGCTGTGCCATAGGGGAAGGAGGGGTGCACCTGGACTGCAGTCAGCGGCACTGTTGGGAGAAGTGTGTGGTGGTTTGTAATACCAGCAGCAAATCAGACTCCAAACAAGCCACTCCTCTTCCTTCACCTCTTCCAGTAAGGGACGGACAAGAGCAGAGACTATGGGTTGAGATAACAATTTACTGAAAGCAAAAAGCAATAGAATAGAATAAGAAATGCCCAATAACAACAACAATATTTGTACCAGAGGTTTATAAAGAGAGAAGATATTTTATCCACAATAAAAGTATTCGCTACCATAAACAAAAACAAGATGGTGGATGCTCCCTGTAGGTTGTATCCATGTGGCTTCCCCAGACAAAGGCAATACAGTGATGGTTCCTGTGCGTTCCTGTGGTAATTGAGAACACAGGCAAGATGGTGAGGGGGCTCCTGTGGATAGCATTTTCTGCAACCCAGCCCAAAACAACTTAAAAACAGTGAGAAGCAAACCTCCCAAAAGCTAGGTTATCTGAGTCAAGTTGTACTGCCACTCCACTGGGTTCAATTCCTTGCAGTTCCAGCAGCCTGTGCCGCCATTTCTACCACTCTAATGTGCTGGAGGTCAGTCCCAGATTGCTGCTGCTTTCCAGCCATTCCACTGGGCTCCTTTGGGCTTGGTTTGGCGGGGCTCCTTTCAGCTCGGCTCCATGGGCTCAGCTGGGTTGGGGTCACTCCCCCACCACTCCTTCTCCCTGGCAGCCTCCATGCCAGCACTGTCTGTACAGCACTACTGTGGATTCACGTTTTTGCTGCTTTTTTCATCACCATGTCTCGTAACTTATGTTCCAGAGAAAACAGGAGGGGGACGAATTATGGTGGCAGGGCCCAGGTCCTCAGGGGCTGATCCCAGCACATTACCACTGTGGAGGCAAAATGGCGCACGCTGGTGGGGCGCCCAGCTTTTCCTCCTAAACCATGCCTGCAGCGATGATGCCGGGAGGGAGTAGAGTAACAACTTGGCCCTGCCCTCTCCTGCAGCCAGGGCAGGAGCAGGGTCACCTCACCTCGGTCTTCTCACCGGGAGAGGTGGTGGCAGGCGGCTGCTGCAGGGAAGCTTCCTCACAGCATCCCCTGTTCTCCAGCTTGCCAGCACCGCAGGGTGTTGGAGCAGATGCTCCACAGTCTGTTGCCCCCTGCACTGCGGGGCTGCTCCAAGGCATCGAAGGAAGCAAGGTTTAAATGATCCTGCCAGTGTTCACTCCTCTTCCCTCTCCGGTGTTTGAAATACTGTTGCCTTCCGCTGCACTTGGCATAGGAGAGGCCTTTTGGAGGCCGTCACCTTTGGGCAGCCTCTGTGTGAGCAGGAGGCGAAGCAGAAGAGGGACGTGGCCCTGTGCGAGTTCAGGGCAGGGCCTTGGTTCGGGCGGGCAGCGACACCTGCCAGGCACCCGGCTGCCCCCATGGCCGCTGCCCTGACAGGGTCTCACAGGAGCCGCCGTGGTCACCGAGCGCACGGCAAAGGCCAGGATTTGTGAGTGCTGGTGCTGGTGCTGGAGCAGCGTGTTGAGCTGTGTTTTCTGGTGCCGTGAGGGGACCTGTGTGTGAGGAGTTCAGTGGGTGAAACATGGGAACTGCCCGGTGTCTGGCCAGGGCTGTCCTGGGCAGACACATTAGCTGGGACAGCACGTTGTCACGGCTGAGTGAAAGCCATAAAACATTTGAGTTCTAGCAAGCATCTTTGGGAAAGGGCGTATTATTTTGCTGTACTGAGAATTCAGTAAATAATTTTGACATTGCTTTGAGGTTTTTTATTATTTATTCCAAATTGCTTTTTTCTCCCTTCCTCCAAGAGAGTGTGGGTGTGTGCTCTGCTGAGGAGGTTTTTCCTTGTGAAGAGAATGTCAATCTTGAATTAAATTAACCTATTTTTAACAGGAAATTTTAGACCCTTGCTTGAAGGCAAAAGTGTCATGATGGTATATTAGCTTTAAGAACAAAACAGAATTCATGCAAACAGTAACTTATAATTGCAACTTATAATGCAAATGTGATTTTCTTTACACTTCTTTCTTATTCCCTTCAGCACATCAGGTCCACCCATTTGGCCAGGAAGCACCTTTTTCAAGAGAAATGGAGCCCTTCTACAAGGTAGGTGATAGATCCTACACCTTGGAGTAACTGTTCTACTTGACCAATAACTTCTGCAAATTGCACAGCTTTTTTTGATACTCACCCAGCAAGAAATAACCAAATGTTTTTTTGTTTCCTTTACCCTGTCTCCTTTATTGCGCATCTGGTGCCTTGAAAATGACGATTTACCACGGACAGTGAGTGTAGTCTGTGAAAGTTGCTGCTTTTTTTCTTTCCTCAGATCATTAAATTGCTTGCTGTAATGTATGGTGAAGGGTGGCTTTTTGGTTTTCTCTCTTTGTGTGGATAAAGAGTGCCCAGAAGGAAATGTTCCAGGAACACTGCTTTTAGCTTTGTGGATGAAACAAGGTTGTTCTTTGAGAGACGTCCTTTTCTTTACTCCTTAAGTGTGCTGATAGCAAAAGATTCCGGAAGGTAGGTAGCCATGATGTAGTGGGGAAAACAGTGACCGAGTGTTTGCCTCAAGAAAGCTACCATGTTTAACAGTGCTTATATTCACAGAACAGTGCTAAATATCTAATTTCCGTTGTATGGACAACATGAACAGAAGCTATATGACTGCAGTTTTGATAGCTGAAAATTTTCAGTCTCTCTTACCAGACTTCTTAAAATAGTTTTTCACTGCTATGTCTGTTTATATTTCTGCCATTGCATACATCACTCTTAATGGAGGTATCTTAGGAACATAGAAGGCTGTGTCCCCAGACTGCAAATGTTTCTCTATGGTGCAAAGTAACTTCCACCACTGAGGATTGTTTTATGGTCTTTGTAAGGGTTTTTCCGTGAATTGTCTCAGTTTTGTGTTCATTCTCCTGGTGCCAAGACTTTTCTGGTCTTTCTTCTGGCAGAAAATGCTATATAATGTTCTCAGGAGCATTTCTCCAAATCACCTAGGATGGAGCTTTACTCATGACAAGGAACACAAGCAAAAAATTCATTGTCAGGCAGTTATTATCTTCTATACACCAAAGTAATCCAGCATCTGAGGTTTACCTGACAATATTTTTCAAGTGAATTCCTTGCACATATATTAAAATTTGCAGAATTCTATTTAATATCTATACTGAGATTTGTTCAAATGAATTTTAAATACATTAAAGCATTCCGATTATTTCTTAACACTAGGAGATGGTATAAATTGTAGAGTTTAGCAGCTTTTGGCTTTAGTCTTGATCAGATAGATCTGCTACCTTTACAGTCCTTCCTAATGAGAAGCACTGGATTTGTCTTTTTTTTTTAAGAAAAATGACTTACTGTGAAATAACTTGCTTTGTTTCATTTTTTCAACAATTCAGATTTTAAATGAGTATCTGCACATATATGGTCTTTGTAATCTGAGTTCATAAAACGTGAACTTGCTCTGTCAAGTCTGTATGGCAGATGTTTTACCTTTTCTTAAGATGCAAGATAACAGGAATTAATAACAGCTATTTTTGTAGTCCTCCCTATCTCAGTTGTTGTGTAAAGCCTTCTCACAGTAAAGAATATACTGTTCTCTTCCCTCTTCTGCCTTCCAAATTGGGATGGAAAATCTAAAAGCCCAAAACTTTGCAACTATTAAAGAAACAGAGAAAAGAGATGACTGCCTTTGCAACTAACAAAGCCAAACAGAGCTTTAACTGAGTTGGCATTCTGCATTGCCATTTCAAGTGGAAAATGCAGCCAATTTGGACTATAATGTGCATGATACAACTGAGGTAGGAAGGATGAGAGAGTATGAAGAAAAACCTCATTAAAGTAATCTTTTAACACTTTCTGGTTATAATTTTAAAGCAAGAAGATAAATCAGCCAAACCTTCCTTTCTCTCTTTTTGCTTTCCTTTCTGTCTTCTGATTTTTCCCTACAGTGGGCTCTTATAATATATAGGCTTAAGCAGATTGCACGGAAATAGTGCATCCACTACTTTGCTGCTTCTGAGTGTCTTTTTCCAGAAGACCTGTGTAGAGGAGTGGTAGCAATGGAGGGAGGTGTGAGATAAGGTGTAGATGTTTGTCATCTATGTAACATGACCATCTGAAGTCTTTTTCTAGTGCTTATATTCAGCTTAATGCAAACAGGGGAATGAAAAATTGACTCAATTATTGGTTTCAAGTTATAGTACTTCCTTTTGATTGGCAAAAGTCGAGGTAACAAAGCGATTTTAAACTATTTTTACTTCATTATTGTTTTACTGTGTTTGAAAAGAGTGTTCACTGTGTTACAGACAATAATACAGAATAGTTCTGTAATTTTAATAAATGTGATAGTCACGTGCACTTGTCACACCTCATTTCTTCTGAGTTGTTAAGAAAAGTGTTCTTTTTCTGGTCTGAGGAATGAAGAGAAAAAAATTCCACAATGTAAGTAGTGCTTCTTTTAGCCAAAAAGACTTGTAGATGCTCCTGGTTTCCATTCATTTTATATCAGACGTATTTGGCAGAATAATCTTAAACATTGTAAAGAGTTTACCGTATCTCTTCTGAGAAAGTGACTGAGAAAACAGTTATCTGTGTACCTCAAAATAGCAAAAGAAGAGAAAGGGAGGCTAAAATTCATTGTAGCTATTCTCTGTTCTTCATGTTTTTGACATGAGCAGGATTAATTCTCTTTCTGGCCATCTTTGTATTTATGGAAGAATTTTGAAATATATATTTGTGCCATTCTTTTTTTGCCTATGATTTTATTAGATACAAGGTGGCTGCCTTAGCTTTTTTTGTGAGGATTGTGGTATTGTTGGTCTTAGCATTAACTCTCTAACCAGTTACTGTATATTGAGTAAGTCACCTGCCTAGGTGCTTTTTGCAGCCGTGAACTCTTTCCGCTAGGTGACGGTTGCTCCCTGTGTCCTTTTGCTGTTCGCTCTTCCCAAGAAGTCCCATGCAGAGCTTAATTTAGGTAGGACCTTCAGTTTTACCAGACCGATGTCTTCTCTCAAAACTTACCTGTGTGTCCCTGGAAATTGCTGTGTTCTAGCCTTCTGGGTTTCCATATAAAACAGTTTTTTGTTCTTGCTGCTTTCTTTTTTCTCATGTTTTTTTGTAGCTTGTTATTGTACATATTGTGTGTTTGTTTCAAATCATGGCTTAATTTTTTTTAAATCTGCTGTATGGAGAGCTTTTGTTCCCACTGTTTTTTCTTTTCTGATCTGTCATAACATTCATTTTTGTATAATAAAATACATGTCAGGAAAAAGTCCTTATGGTGGAAAATATTTAGACGTGTTCTAAACTCTTCAGGAACTTATACTGGGGGAGATACGTGGGGCCATAGTCGCATTAACTTCAGAAACTCAAAACTAATATATGGTGTTCTGAAAAGGGCAGTTTTGTTGCCTCTGATCTTGGGTTTTAAGCTTGTGTTACAGACTTGAGCATGCAGTTGCTCACAGATCAGTGGTAATAATAAAACTATTTTGCTGTCCATATATCTGACATTCTTACTGAATAAACTAAAAGTGCATCTTCAAATTACCTTTTAGCAGCAGTCATATAAATTCCAGTGGCTGAGTGCCACCTGTAAGATGTAACTGGACTGTGGAGGGGTTTGGTTTAGTTTCTTAAAGATGTAACTACCTTTGGAGGGAAAAAAAACCCCAAAACAACAAAGTTACTACTCCATTTTGTCTTATTTGCCCTCACACTTTAATAAATTAAATGCATCATATTACAATGCCTTTTCGTATCAAATTTGTTCTGTCTTGATTTGTCTTCGTTTTCTGGGGAAGGAAAGTGAACCTGGGTCATCCAGTCCATATTGCTGTAGAAAAAGAAAATGTAGATGGGCATCCTCGCTGGGACTTGATGGTCTCCGTTCCAGTTGTGCCTGACCTACTGGGAGTAGAGCTGCAATCCTTGCTGTGCTGTCTGCTTTCTTGTGTGAGCAGGATCCTCCACTTCCTCTTCTGACAATCAGCACGATTTAAATCTTCTGCCTGTGGATGTTACATCAAAAATAGGAACTCTTTCTTCAGAGATCCTGTAGACCTGGGTTCATACGTGCAAACTGGATTGCAGCAGTCAATGAACTGAATTCAGATAGCATGGCTTTCCTTGGAAGTCATGATTCTCTCTTAATGAGGATGGGAAAGAAAGATTGGAAAAACTCTTTCCCTCAAGAATGCAGAAGGGAGGAGTGAGAAGTTGCATGTGGCGTCTGGTCCCTTTTGGCCAAGGGAGCCTGAGAAAGGAGGGATTGCCCTCCCCAGATCTCACAGGCTGTTTAGTTCTTCCTCTGCCAGCAGCTGCAGAGAATAGGCATCCTCATGCTGCAGAGCAGAGCAAAGGATAGGATGCTTACCTGGGCATGACTTGTCCTCTTCTCCTCTGGGAAAGTGCCATGTAAGAGATACACTTTGTTCTCTGATACTTGCAGCAGCCCGTGTGCGATCTGCTTTGGCCCAGCTGCTATGGCTGTAGCTGGCACCACCTGTGAGAAGCTCTGACAGGAAGGAGTTGGAAGACACTGCCTTCACAGGGTCAGGTGTCACCAAAACCAGCATGAGATGGAGACTCCTCGGTTTGTTTCAGAGTAGAAATGGAAACTCTGGGCACTGCTGCTCCATTGACCCTTAATGCCCTCAGTCCAGGTTGGTCGCTTTCATGTTTTAGTGTGACACTTGGCCATAATGTGAGACTTGAAAGAAGGTGCTAAAGCACGTGGATTGCTTTATTCTTAGTTGAGAATGATGAGTTATTTGAGCTAGAAAATTGCATTCCTAGTAGGAAAGTTTATTTTGTATGAACTACGGACAGACCAGAAGTGAGATGTCCAACATAAAAAGATGAGGAACCAGCTTATTTTGAACATGTGCATACAATTGCACAGAGATCTTTTTCTTCTCCAGTAAGCTTGAGAATCCTTGAAATGTCCAAACAAACCATTTAATCTCTTTCCCATTAAGTATTTGTAAGAAATGAGAGAGCAGATTTGGGACTTCACCTTTCCAAGCATTAGCTATTAATAGAGGCAGTTGCTGAGGTGGAAATAAACCAGGAGGGAGGAGGCAGAAAGGGGGCATTTGTTGCTTATTTCCCTTGAAAGGGGAATTAGAAACTTTCACTCTTACAAATGAAGACATCCAGCCTGTGTTTTTATGTTAATAGTGGCATTAGGATAAGAATGTAACAAAGGCAGGGCCTGGTTTCTTTGGACAAGTATTGCCCACACCAACTACTCAACCTTTACTCTGGTGAAGCTGGGACTTGTTTTTTTACTTTCAAGAGGGAACTTGACAACAAATTCACTAAGAGAAGATGCCTGTGTGCCTGCAGCCACATGCATTTTCTCTCTAATAATGTGAAAATTTGAAATGTTTTTGTCAACACCACCAACAAATACCCAGGAGCCCCTGCAAGCACAGTGGGCTTCTTTCTCCTGGTGGAAATTCAATTCATCTGCTCTTTCCACTGGGCAAGCAGAACAGGTGCAAGTCCTGGGCATTTAGGTGAGAGGTACAGCCCGTCGTGGAACACACGGTATCTGTGCCTTCGGGTGCTAACAGGGCTGAGGAGAAGGAGGAACAGAGGAGAGCTGAAAGATGAGAAACTTCAGCAAGTCTCACATGCATTTAACCTTCAGAATTGCATGTCACACCTCAAAAGAAAACCAACCTTGGAGAGAAATGCTCTCATTTTTTTCTACTGCCTAGAGGTGCAAACAAAAAGAACGTGGCAAGGTAGCGTATCTATTACAGATAATTTAATATTATATAATACTTAAATGTCACGGTGACCATAAGAAAAAGGCCAAAAGCAATGCAAGATAATCCAGCCTTAGGGTTGGTAGATTTAGGTGCTGTGATCTATAACACAGTCTTGGACAAGACTCTAAGGCCCAAATCCAACTAAACATTAATTTCTTAATGCATATTTGGGCATTTCATGTTCCCAAGAATCCAAATACATTTTGTTGCTTTGGGGTTATAATTTCTTGATTTTGTGCTCTGTGAGATGAGGATAATAATGGTGCTTTTCACTGCCCAGAGCTGTCAGTCTACAGAATATTGGCTCTGCATCGTATTCCACTGCTCCACTAATGGAGTAACTTTAAACAGGGGGAACATAACTGTAAAAAGCAATAGAGCTGCCCGTTAGCTTTTGCAGGGAAGTGTATTTTGGGTTTTGGTTTGTTTTTCTTCCCCCCCAGTTGAACTCTTTACTCTGAGAGATACACTTGGAAAAGGACTGTGCAGAGATGTGGGGGGGTTGAGTGTCTAGTTCCAGTGTAGTTACTTTCATCAGCAGAGTACTAAACCTTTCGACTTCATCATGTCATCTCTTCAACTTTTGCTTCTCTGAGCTGCCATTCCACTGTCTTTGAAACAATGGTGGCAGTCATGCTCTGTTTGCTGGTGACTTGGTTTGGGTCAACTTACTGAATTAACAGCAAAGCTACTATCTCTCCTTGTTGAAATAAATCGCTGTTCATTCACATGGCATAATTATTTAAATCAGCTTTTTCCTTCCCCCCCCCCCCGAAGGATACCTGACAATCTCTTCAGGACTTTCTTTTCAGGAAGATGATTCACATGGTGCTTCCGTAGAGACTGAATATTTGAATAATTTATTTATTATTAGCATTCAGTGTGTTTGCAGTGGTATTATTGAAGAAATAAAATTAAGTCAGAGGGGTTGTGCAGTGTGTCCCTAAGGGAGTAATTTGAACAGCAGAGCTCTCCTTTGTTTGGGAAAGTGGGTAAAGTCCTAGTGGGGCTGCTGGGGTCCTGAGGGTGCTGGTAAGGGCTCCTGTTTGTGAGAGGATTTTGTAATGGCCTTAGCACTGTTTGGTCAATAAAAAAATCCCAGTGAGTGAATTTTGTAGTGATTCGTACAGAAATGGTGACTTTAGGGTGACATTTTTAGCTCTGCGTTCTGTGTAGGGTGTGTATATAGCTGTGCAGTTTGTATGTAGTCTTTTTATTCCTATTTTTCTAGTTGAGTGTATAAAACATGGCAAAAGCTGTTATGTATTAAGTGCCTAAAGTGTGGTCCTGCTAACATTGATGTTAGAGCCATTAGTAAGGAAATGTGACCTCTGGCTGTTCATATTCCCTGTGACCAAAAAATCTGAGCTACCTTTGGTCTCTGAAGTTGAGAAGGAAGAAAACAGAACTCTGGCAGACAGGTCTTGGTAATAGTAGATCGCGTTGCAGAGTACACAAAGATAAGTTAAATTCCTAATCTGTTTAAACTTATGTAACTTATGTTTTATATCTGCATGGGTGTCTTTACTATCTTTACAGATAACTCTGCTTATTTTGTAACAGTCCTGTGTAGTAACTTTTGAAATCATTATGTCTGAGTGACTCAAGATGAAGTTTACTGACTTTGTTTACTTCCCTTGACAACTGGAGAGCGTGGATGAGTGCTGCAAGGCAAGTCCTAACACAGTATTAACCTTGGGCAGAGGTTCTGGGCACAGGTCTACTCACCTATTCCACATTTCGTGTCAACTGCTATGTGAGTGGTGGCAGTAAAACAGCACTTTGCAAAACACACCAGAGGGAAGTAACTGCTGCTGCTGCAAGTTCCTGCAGTGCTGGCCTGGCTGCCTCAGTAAGAGCTGTAGTGTAGGAAAGAAAAGATACGGGGGGATACCCCTGAAGCATGAAGGTGAGGAATTGAATGGTCCTTGCCCTGGCAGTTCAGTGCTGAGGTAACCTACAGGTAGTGTTTCTCCAAGGATGCTGCTAAATGGCTTCAGATTTGTTCTTTGTCTGTTTTCAGGTTGGTCCTGCAGGTGATGTGGCTATGACTTTGCAATTTGAACACTAGCATCTACTTCCTTTATATTTCCAGTAGCTGATCTGAGCTTTTTTAGGGAAAGTGTTTTCTGTGACTGACCCTTCTGTAGGCATCAGCACATGTGCTTTTGTCTAGAGACATGTTCCTCCTGCAAACACACATACGGGACTGACTTCCCAGTGGAAAACTGACTCTGGTGCTCTTGGGCTTGAGTTGGGTGAAGGAAGATGGAGAACCAGATCGAGCAAGAGGGATGACAAATTCCTGTTCAGTGACTTTTTCCTTTACTAGGACTGCCAAACATCCTCCAGTGTTTTCCTTTCCATGCCAGGAGTTGTAATCTTCTCAGAGAATGAGGGCTGTTTGCCCGTTGAGATTGTTTGCATCCAGGATTGCTGGGTACCTGGCAGCACAGTGAGAGCATCTCCTAAAGGGCTGCCATGTAGCTGGGAAGGGTACTGGCTGTGATCGCTGCAGATACAGAGACAAGTCTGGCAGCAGGTGGTGTCAAACCTTTCCTCTAAGTGAAATTTGGGGCTAGGCCACTTCTGGCTAGGCTGGGGCTTAGAGCAGGAAATTTCAGTGGCCTGTGACAGGAATGACACCACCAGTTAGATCCCATTTTATAGGAGTCGTTCTCTGAACAAGTCACAGTTAGAAATTAGTGGTAAAATTTGTATGTAACTTGAAAAATGGTAGAGTATGGAAAGATTTATTTTCTGTAACTGTGAAATTATTGTGACTATTGCCATCAAAATCTCTGGGCTGATGAGCTGGAGCATATGCTCCATGCTGAGAGCCTGTGAATGTTTGGCATTCCTAAAATGTGAAGGTGGCTGATATTAGAAGCAATCTTGGCTTTCATAATTCTGGAGACTGAGAGCACAGCTACAAGAGAAGCATAAGCCTGTGCTTTACATGGAAATTACTAAAATAAGAATGTTATTGCAGTTGTGTTGCTATGAGCAGTTTTGGTGATGTGCAGATTGCTATGAGCAAGGGAACACTGTTGTCAAGTTGGGCTGTTCCTTGACTACATCAAATTTCTTGTGCCAGTCCTATATTGGGAAAATTAAAACGGAAGGTCTAGGAATTTTTAAGATGCTCTCCTGCTATGACCTGATTGTGTGATGGGCAGTTACCTGGTTTTGGATCCCGGGGGAAGCCAAAGCTTCCTAACTAGTAAAAAGAAGAAAATTACAGGACAGTGATGGTGATCAAGTCCAAGGAATGTTTGTGTGTTGTGAGTTTTCTTGTATGCTGTCTGTGTTAATGTGTGTCATGGTTAACATTGGCAGTAATTTTTCCTCTCTAACATGCTAGAAATGTCTTCCTGTCAGTCAGAACAGATCTCTGTTCTGCTGGTAAGTTCTTGATTATATACAAGGCATTTCCTAAGCATCCAAAAATTGACAGATTAACAGAAATGGAATATTACTAGGAGAGCTTAATTTTATTTGAAGTGTTGAAAAAAGTAGAGGCTATCTTAAATTGATTGGGTGGTCAGTGGCTTGCACATTTCACTGCTATGCCTTATTTAAGATAAATGTGAAAAAATACATTGGTTTCAGATATTGGAATAAATCTTGCCACTAGAAATTCTTTAGCTGTACACTTGAGAGTATGCAGAGCTCTGGGATGGCCCAGTTTGTTCTTACGATTATGAATTCATAATTTGATTTTCCTGAAATTGATAACAGACCAGAAAATTAATTGGGACTGCAAGAGGAAAGGAGGCAGGATTTTTTTTCTTTTTCAGGAGAAGTACAGTGTTTTCAGAAACCCCAAAACCAAAGCTAGGGCATCTTTTGGGGTAAGTAGAAATTTACAGTACAGGTTTCAAACTGCTAGAAGTACACCTGCCAAGATAGTAGACTGTGAACATGAACCTACTGTATACAGCACTTCTTCCTTGCATCCTTTGTAAAAGAAATCGAAGTTGCGCCTGGATCTTGACAAACAAATTTTTACAAAACAGTTCTCTCTAATCAGCAGAGTGGGATAAACTCATTTCCTTATAAGTGTAAGAGTCTGTAAGACTTTTAGACTATAAAAGAATTTATCCTCTCTTGAATGCATTTAATACTGATCGCAAATTAGCACAGAACTTTTCTTTAAATTGTTTTAGGACAACCTCTGTCAACTTGGAAATAGGATTATAGGATATTTGGCTTCATCTACAGGTCATTTCTCTTAGTTTCCTTTCGCTTTGTAGGTCAGAGTGTCACAGTGCTTGGAATTGTATACAATAAGGGTAATAAATTCCGTTTGCCTCTGACAGTATTTATTTCTGTGTCTAGCCTGTCATTCTGCTCTCTAGTGCGCAAGAAGGATAAGGTGAAATTGAAATTAAAATTGTTTGTTCAACAATGGGAAATTACAGTCCTGATTTTTACATGCACTCCTATTTTGAATCAAGATATTAACAACACTTCCTGCATATCTTTCATTTTTGTATTTCAACATCCATGCTTTGCATCTTTTAAACACAGTTTATTTCTTTTGTGTGAATATATATGTTGTTTTTCATTAAAATAAAATAGGAAATGCTGCGTTGTGAACCACAAGTTGAGTTTCAACACTCAGTTTCTGATAGTAATACGTTAAGTAACTTGTTTCTCCTGAGAATACGTGATTTCTCTTGGAGATAAAAAAGTAGCTAAGCCCAGACCCACTTGATCAGCTGTGTGTGTACAACTACTTCTGTGCCTGTGTGTATATTTCAATAAATGCATTTAAATACCGATATATGTAGTTATCTGTTGTATTGAACATGTACAAAGACATACACAGTTATGGAGAAAAATTTCCCTTTTTGTGCTAAAGTCTTGGTACGTCTACCCCATTCTGATTGTCGTGAATGAGTGGTTTGGCTGCTTAAAGAAGCATCATAAAAGGTATTGGTAAAAGTACGGTTTAACATGAATTTGTAAAAATACAGCTTTACAGAGCTGGATGGCAAGGTTCACTCCATTACCTACTGCACAGGTTAAAGCAAACAAAGGAGGATCAAATTAGAAGCAACTCAGAATGATTTACATGGAAGCCAGGAATGCAAAAGGGGGTGAGGTTGCAAAGGAATATGGATGCAAAGATAAAGGTGCAGAAGGGTTTGGCAGCACTCAATCATTGAGTACTTGAACATGTACAAAGTGATTCAGTAGGGTTCACAATTACAACAATGACTTAACTGGAGATTGGAAAAGTAACATTCATGCCATAATCAATTCACACACACAAAGGTAAAATGATAGGTACACCTATTTCTGTGTGTGTAAAGGTACCTGTCAAAGATTCCTCTCAGGTTCAGTGAAATACTCACATCAAATCCCTTTGAGTTTCCCAACAGGCTTGAGGAGCACTGACATGTCTGTGGGGGGGTGACTTTCAGCCCAGGCCTCGTCATCCGTAATGGTGCTTCAAGTATCTCAAGCTTAAGGTTTGCGAACTCTATAAACATCTTTTTTCCTTCAGTATTTTGTGTTTCTGTCAGTTCTTCCTTTCAGTCCTCTGGAGCAAAACTGAAATTGTTCCTGTAATGATTGTTCCTCCCCACTCCCCTTCAAACAGTTTAAGTTTTGATTACTACAGTTGACATTGCTAATGCTTGAGGCAGTTTGGAGTTAAATAGACAAAGTATATTATAAAATCGTTTTGTTTTTTTAAAAAAAATGTTCAGTCTTATATGACCATGAATTTGTGTTGACATTCTGTCTGTAACAACTTGCTCTATTACCAAAGACAGGTTTCTGTTTGTCTTAGATAGCAGGCACCTTATTTGCTGCATGAAGTCTCTATAGGAAGTCAAGGTACACTTCTGGATCTGTCTCTTGCAAATTTTGCTGATGAGAGAGGAGAGTTATTTTGTTTCTTTTTTTTTTAATAGTAATAACACAACTTGTCTTGATTACTGAGAAACTACAATCTAGGTGTGCATTTTCAAATTCCTTGTACAAATGAGTTAGCGGCTTAAAAGCATAAATTAGCAAATGCTGGCCAAGATACACAATTGATTAAGAAATTGAAGAATTTCATATGTTTATTTATTTTATTGGGTTGGAGTCAATCTGTGAGGTGTTCTGGCTATTTGGTTTTGCTTTTTGGCTTTTCTAGATAGTTCCTTTTACTGTGCCTGTAACTTAGCTGCTGCTTTAAATAGTTTACAGTATCTTGCACAAATACAGCTCTTTCTACTCTACCTGTGCAAATGAAGCCACTGTATTATTTGTAAAAAGATGAGGCTTTAAACATGTGAGTTGTCTGAGTAAAGGGTTTGACAGGACTGGTGCAGAATACAGCACTGGCACTTGTTCTTAGCACTTTGGACAGTATTAATCACTGACAAGGCTGCCTGTGTACAGCATGGGTGCTCAGCAGGGAGTTTCATACAGAAAGGCCCTTCTACTCAAATTGATTCTCAAAATACCCCGAAAACCCTTTAATTTCCCCATACCATCTGTTGAACAGCTTAATGCTCAGAGGCAGAAATGAGACAGGGCAGAACTGGACGGGGACAGAACCTAGTGAACACACAGTACCAAGGTCATGACTCCCTGGCTTTTCGGTTCAGTCACGATGGGGCTAGCAGGGCTCCAATTACTTCTGAAGGACAGGATCCAAATTTACTGGAAGATTTCTGAAATTAATCCTTCTGAAATTTTGTTCCTAGGATCAGCAGTTACTCTTTTGCCAGACTTGCAAGTGCATATAGGTCCATGGCATCATGATTTATTTTGTAAACATTCCGTGATTTGGCTGCTATCTTTAGAGATGCCCCTCTGTCTACATGGAGATGTTTTTCCTTGAAGAGTGACACACATTAAACTCTTCCAGGTAGCTCTTAGTTTTCGGTCTTTAGAGGATGGCCATCAAAGATTATAAAACAAACATTCCTGAGTTTTTCACTGATGTTTTACTTTCTCTGTGATTAACTGTAATGAGAAATCTTAAATCTAGAGGAGGAAAATGAAACCTTGAGGTCCAGAATGAGACTTGCTAGTACACAAGACCACTGAACAGCTGTTCACCAATCTTCAGATTGAGTAAAACAGCTTAAGATGATGCTAGTGAACTACTCGTCTAACTAAAGGCATCTCTCATTTTTTTTCTCAGGTTTTTGTGTTTTGGGGGTTTTGGAGGGTTGGTTTTTTGGTGGGTTTTTCTGTAGTTTTTCTGAGCAAATAAAGATGTAGACAATACTTTGAGTGGAATCATCACTAATAATCTTTTAAAATTATTTGTAATTATTTATAATCTAAAATAGTAATAAGGAAAGAAGTGTAACTTAGGAACAGATCTTCAGAGTTACATAAAAACAGTTTACAGTTTCTCTAGATGTTTTATTCAGCTGGTAAACCTGTCTTATAAGCTAAAATTCTTTTCCACATAATATCCTACGGGAGTGCACTCTGTGTGCCTGACAGGAGGAGGGACAGCTTTTTAGACACAAGACAATATGCAAAGAATCTTAAAACTGCTCTTTTTGAAGAACTGCACACCCAAGCATTGTAGCCCCTGGCCAAGGGTCCTGAGAGGGACCTGAGTGGAGCTTCAGCAGTGCTGGCTTGGAAGAACTCAGGTTTGAAACTACTAGCTCTGGTTTTGTTTTGAAGTCTGAACTCATATGAGTACCCTTGTCTGTAAATATGTAAGCCCTCCACCATGTTTTCCACACTTTTTTATTATACATATATTACTTCACAAGTAAGTAGATGAAGGTTGGACTACTCTTAGCAAAGGACATGAAGTGCATGAATCACTGTGGCAGCTGTAGTTGGCATTGTGAGCCTCCACTTGTATGTGAGTGCTTGTTAAAGCAGCCATCTACTGTGCTTTTAGGGACTGCCTGATGTGCTCTCAAGTGCAGCACCCTACAGACTTGAGGTGTTGTTGTATTACAGGTTGTATTTCAACCTCAGCTCACCTGCGTTCTTCATTTAGGTTGTTTCTGCAGTATTTATTAACAAAAAAGCAGGAAGGGAAATGCTGTTGACTTTACATAGGAAGTCCGCAAGCTGAAGCCTGCAGTAGTTCTTCCCTGCAGGAATGACATTTGGTCATTCAGAAGCAAAAAAATGCCTGTGTCATAAGTACCTTCAGGTATGCAGACTGCATGCAAAATGATAAATGAGAGTTTCCTGCTGTCCTTGCTCGCTGGAAAGTGGCAGTTGCCTTTGGCCTGGAGACTGTCTGCTTAGGGAAGTCAGTCCGTGGGGAAGGTGGTGATCCTCAGCTGGCTGGTGCCAGGGGCCCCCTTCGAGGGGCAGAGCGAGGTGGCCTCTCTAAAAGGGAACTGTCAGTTCGAGCCCGCACTTCCTGTGAGCAGCTACTGTTTTGAAAAGAAGCAATTTAAAAAGCAGTGTTGGGGACCTGTGAAAGGAGAAACCAGCTGATGAGGACTAATTGGAGTTCACCAGCATTAAGGATGTCTTTAGAAATGCATCTAGACACCTTTCTGAGAATTCAGATGTACTTTTTCTCTGTGCTTGTATTCCCTGAACTGGCAGAGAACAGTTTTACATCAAGTGCTAAGTTTCTTAAATGACTCAAGATTTAGCTAATTCTCATGAAACCAGAACAAATGCTGAAGTTTGTGAAAATTTTGACATGCTGTTCTTGTTATACCAACACGAAGATTCATCCCAGCTTTCACTGCACTGCTTTATGATGGTGGTTTCACAAGTCATATTTCTTCTACACTTGCTGAACCCTGCCAGGCTGCTGTTCTGCCATAACACATACTACTGACAAAGCTCACTGTCAGTTATGTTAATTGGCTATTGGTAGTGATTTGTCTCCTACAAGTCAAATATAGGCTGGAAAAAAATAAGCTTATGTCTTTCCATGCAATTTTAATTCAGCTCTCCTGTTATGTGTACTTTAGTATACAGATCCTCTTATTATATAATTGCTTAACCTGTGGGGGTTTTGTTCCCATTAGTCTCTTGCTTTATTCAGTGCATTAACTGTGGAAGCAGATTTGGAGGACTGCTTAAATCTACTGAAATGCAGCATTTTCTAGCTTTTAAGTGCGTCACCCTTTGGTGGGTGGAGATTTTTGGTTCTGCCACCTTCATGACTTTCATTTAGTTTTGCTATTTGTATTCGTAAGAAATTCTGTGTCACACTTCTGCATCCTGCTTGTCGGTTCTGAATGAGATGGAATGAGTTCTTACATTGCATTATCCTAGGGGCTCAAAAAGTAATAAAAATGGAACTCTTGAGCACCCATTCTAAAAGTTTAAATCTACTCAGTACTGAGGTATCCATTTAACAAAAAAGAATACTTAGTTGTTTAGTTGGAGGTTGTTCCCTTTGCCCTTGCAAATGTCATTACTCCATATTTCATTCACTAAAATTGAAGCTCTGGGTCACTTATCAAGGAAAACCATTTCCATTTTTTAGGACTTCATAAGCTTGTTACTGTAATAGAAATATATGATACCTAAGTTTATTCAGGCAGTGCTTTTCTGTAGTTGGTATGGCACGTGACGGAAAATCAGAATGAGAGACCTTGGCCCTGTGATATTCAGTGTCTAAATTTTAACATGTCTAAACAGGACCACCTAGATAATTTTTTTTTTTTTAATTCTCAAAAACTATGAAATTTTTTCAAGAATGATAAATTACTTCGATAGTGATAATAACTCTGAGCCACATACAGCACTTCTCACTTTCAAAATACTTTCAAGCATTGTCTAATTAAATCACAAAGCATTCCTTCTAGTAGGTTTGGGTGAGCACAAGTACCTCTGGCTTCAATGGAGAGTTTGAACAACTTTTTAGAGCAAGACTATGTCTGTCAGGTGTGGCAGGAGCCACAGGATTACAGATCCCTCCTTAATTCCTCCATACTTTTTTAAAATTCATCCTGAGAAAGATTCCCATCATAGTCTAGAAATGTGCCCCAGAATTGTTAATTGTTAATCATCTGCTTGTACATTTTGGACATGGAGTCTCCAGTGAATGAAAAATTGCATGGTCTCTCAGTTGGTAAGGAAACCTGCCACAGAAACTTGCCACTTTTTTTTGCTGGTATTGGACATTAACTGCAGGATTGCTTTACAGAAGGCCAGAAATAGGCAGTTGTTAGAGGGGGTGAGGGACTTTCTGTACTTGGCCAGATGAGAACATGCTCATCACGACCGAGGAGTGGAGAAAGGAACTGGGGAGTAATGGATTATCTGTGAGAAGTGGTTATAAATCTAATTAGTACTTCTTTGACTAGAGAGCGTATCTTTTTGTCTCCAGTAATCTGTATTAGTCTTTACTGCAGGCATGGCTGCTGTGTAAGAACTCAACTGGCTTTCATGTTTCCAACCCCAGTGACACCTTCTGCTGTGAGTTCCCGAACTTTGGCATGTGAACTCTGAAATTTCTGACAGGAGACTAAGACTGTCTCAGGTGTCGTCCCTTGGGTGTCTGTACTGGCAGCTGGGGCTGCACATATGTGTGCAGATCTCTCTGTCCGTACAGCTGTTGGAGCAGACACATAAGCAGGTATGAGGTCTGTAATTTCCTGCAGTATTTTCTCTATTTAAAGTACTTGAATCACAGAGCACTCAAATTAAGTAGTTCATGCACTTTGGAATTGAAGAGACTGCCTTGGAGA
Source organism: Monarcha castaneiventris obscurior (assembly GCA_026261815.1). Taxonomy (NCBI): domain Eukaryota; kingdom Metazoa; phylum Chordata; class Aves; order Passeriformes; family Monarchidae; genus Monarcha; species Monarcha castaneiventris. Next base: position 17,425,519 of record JAMPIT010000894.1, read on the forward strand.
AACTCTCTAACTGCAGCTGAATTAATGCTAACCAGGCCTGAGGATTGCTAGAAATAAATAATGAGTGGATGAGGGGCTGAGAAACCTGGCAGAGTTTCAGAATGCAAAGGTGGAGTGGCTGGGGAGCATTATCTTATCTAAATGGTAATTTCTATTCTGTACGTTAATTAAAACACATAGTGTACAAACTAGCATTTAGGAAGTCTTTTGGAGGATCTTTTCCTAAGGGGATGTTTTGGAAGTAAATTGTGAGTTGTACGTGCCTGCTCAGTGCAGCCTGTAAGAACTGCACTGAAGCACACAGTCCAAATTATACAACCTCTTTAAGCAGTGGGATCTTATGTATGTTGATAGTTTTGGGAAATTGTTTTTATTTAGTTCATAATAATACATTTTGGATATCATTATGTCAGAGAAAGAACAAAGCCATGTTCATGAATCAGTAGACATTAACAGTGTGACATTGAGGAATCTGGTTCGAGAATACACAAGGAGTCATAAATTTCAAAAGAAAATTTTGTGTAGGAATTAAGACATTTTACTTATTTCTTTATGATTCTTTCTCATGAAGACTGCTTAAACAAACTTATTCATGAACCAGTTTGAATGAGTTAAACCTGTTATAGGTGGATCTTATTGTCGATTTATTGTAGGTGTAGAAACAAGGTTCCCATTCAGTAACCAGAAAACATTTACATGGCAGGCATGTTTTTTGTTACCTTGTCATTTGTGCTTTCTTTGCTGTCTTCCCATGCATTCATGACTGATTTGTATTCATTCTTGCTTCTGCGTAACATCCCTTTTTCTGCATCTCAAGTGGAATGATCTGCACTGGAAGAGATAGCTCCTGCTGATATTTTATTGGCTACTATGCCCTATTACGGAATATAAGCACAGACCATCTCAAAAAAGCCCTCAAAAGCAAACAAAACCCAACAAGTCCCTCTGCAAAATGTTCCTCTCTTGAAAAACAGTAGAATTTCTCAGCTTTATAGCAATTGCAATGACCTCGGGTGCAGCAAGTGAATAACAATGAGAGCCAAAGAACAATCTTCCACTAGGTTTAGAAGCAGGGGTTTTGGTCTTCAAACTTTTTCAAAGGGACAAATATTTCCTGTCATAGGAAGAAAAGTTACAAATGCCTGTGTGGAATTAAAAGAGATTTGGAAATGAAATGCAACCCTCTGCCCTAAATATGAAATTGCGTGTGGGTTGCCTGGGCATTTCAGGAAAATCCACTGATCCACTGTCCTCATCTAATCCAAATAATGAGATTTTGGATTAAGGTGGGCTATAGTCATCAAAACCAGAACAGGTAGAGATAATTTTTATTCAGTCTAAACCCTCTCTTACTATGCGTAGGGTTTTTTTCCTATTTATAAACCTCTATATCTTCCACTTCAATGATTAATCTGCAGGCAGAGAGCAAAAGTTATTAAGGCTAGAAACAGACAAAAAGATAAATGCTGACCTTTCTAATTGGCTCTTGAAACCTGAAATATTTACTGCGCAAAGGATTTATAATGTTTGTGGAATGATTTGTCATCCAAACTAAGTATTTCTTGTTTCTTCATGAAGCCATGCTAACCTCAGATGAATAAATATCTGTTGGTACCTCCACGTAATAGATTGTTTTGGCATCATAGTAGGAAGAAGTCAAACTTCCAACTGACTCACAATAGACTTCAGTAGCCAAGTATACTTCATTGTTGGTTCCCTCACGTGCTTTGCTAAGTGCAGCTGTGGCTGGAAATGAATGGTCCGCGTCTTTATCTGAAGTCTTTGGCACCAGGAGTCAAGACTTAATCATTCTCTGCATTGATGGGTAGCAGAGCATAATGGATCTCCCAAAGCTGACAGGGTGGTATTTTGTTCTTCCCGGGTGTTCTCTGGAGTTACCGGAGAGGGCTATAAAACCTGTGATTCTTTGCTTGACTCTGGATTTGGGATTTTCAAGTCTGCCTCAGGGGTGGGTGGAGGGTGTTCTCAGCTGGTACTAAAGCTGAGATGTCTGATAGTACACTAAAAAGCATGACAGTGTCAGCACCGAGAATGTGCTTGTTTTAACTGTTTTCTGCAAAGTAGCTAGGATTAAGTATTTGCATTGCACTGTATTACAGCTCATTTTATTAATAGAGAATAGTAACTTCAGCATTTCACTGGCAAATCTGTAGTCTCTCCTCACAATGAGGACTTGCTAAATGTGATGAAGTGGATTGCCTTTGTTGGAGTGTTGGTCTGTGAAAAGCGGCTGTGAAAAGAATACCAGAAAGTACTGTACTTTTACAAAGAGGAGGAAAATAGACAAGCATAAAAAAACCCCAAAAAATACCTTTCCTGTGGCTTTGTTGCTGTGATAAATGCAGTGCATTCCAGGGACTTATGAAAGTGAGTCTGTAAAACTAGCCTAACACACGAAAGTGTGAACGCACTGAGCTAATCTTGAAAAGTAAGTAAAATCACTTTGACTTTAAAAGGAGTGGTAAACTATCCTGCTGGGCCTCTGATAGAGAAATGAACATTGATGTTTCAGAATCAAAATATCCCATGTAAGTTCATTCTTAAGTATTATGTAACAGACGAGGATTTTAGGAGAATTATGACGTAAAAGCCTGATGCCTATTTAATAAACTGATCATTAATTACACTTAAACAATTTACTTCTGGGGTGAAATGAAGAGTAGCTTTGCAGTTCCTTTCATTTTAATTGCAGCATCTATTGCAAGCCTGAATTTCTCTTCCCTGCTGCATTGATGCTGCATGCGTATTTTTGGCAGTGCTTTGGCATGGCTTGGTTGTGTTTTGGAGGGGTGATGCACACCTACACCATGAAGCACTGACTGATTTGCTCAGGAGACAGACCAGGAGCAAATTCTTGAGCCACTCTAGCTGTTTCGGTCATGGTTTCCTAGCTATGCTTTCCCGTTTTTCCCCTGTCTCTTCTACCCTTCCAATTAAATCGTCTAATTGTAGAGGAAGGCACCAGTCATTGTACCAGCCTTATAAAAAGAGGTGTTTCTAGGTAAATTATGATTGAATTTGCTCAGAACCTTTGCTGTGGCTCACAAAGCAATCCATCACTACCTATCAGGTTGTCCAAAAGCTTCAAATAAGGTGCCATCTACTTAAAGTTTGGGACCAGCTATCAGTTGTTTATTTGGATCTGCAGTATACTGTGAAAGCCGCTTCAACTTGGAACTTGTTGCTCTGAAGTGAGAAATAGGCTCACACTCAAAATATTTGAACTTCAGAATTGCTCAGTTTCTCCAGCAACCACTCTCTGAATCAGAAGAGAAGTGGGTATTTTATAGTTGCACTTTCCAAGGCTTGGATATCCTGACTTAGAAGGGAGATTGTGGAACTTGGCACAAGTGTTGGTAGAGAAGGAAGAGTTAGAACCTTACCTGCTGTCAGGTGAGCAATGACCCAAAGCACTACATGGAAGTTCAATTAAAAAGGCAAGAAAGTCAGTATTATCTTGTTGAACTAAAACCAGAACATCTTACAGCTTCATTTCTTCCTGAAAAATCTTTTTTTCCAAGAATAATTAACCCCAAACTTTGCAATGAAGACCTGAGTTTCCTGTTATTCAGAGGTAAGTATAAAATTTTCATTTCCTGAGAGGGTAAAAGATTTCAAAGTAATGATACTCCAGGTTTGATCATAATTCCTGCAGTTGTTTTCTCCTGTGGCCATTAGCAGAATGAAAGCAAGCGTTGCTCCTGCTTGAGCCAGTGTTATGAGGCAGTGTGCACAGCAAGCATTGTTGGATGTTGGTAAGAGCAGTTCAGGGGAAATTTTGACCAGTTCTTTTTAGGTGGAAAACATTATATTTCCTCCCCCCACCAACCTTTAGACAGTGTTGGTTTGCTTAGTTTTTTGGGAAGTCCTGATTTCACAAAAATACATTAATTAAGGAAAACCACATGCACAAGGTTTGCACTGTGTCTGTTTGATACAGAGAACAGTGTTCAGATGTTACCTTGTCTAAATACAGGTTTTAATGGTTTTCTTTCTTTTATGAATGACCTTGAGGGAGCAATCTATCAGCTGATAGAGCAGAATGAAAGCTTCACATACAGTGTGTGAATACTTGTACTGAAGCAACTTCTTTGTTACCCACAGGCTGAGTCCTGGTACCAATCTGTGTGTCTGGTATACACAGTGCAGTAATCACTGGCGGGCTAATCCGTAGGTGCTGGAAACACCAGCAGTGATGTTCCTGTGTCACATGAAGAACTAACTGTTCAGGCCCTACAAGTCTGTGGAGTTGCAGGAGCATTCACCAGAGGATTTAAGACTGTGCATGTTCTCAGTGAAAGAAATTTTGAGAAAACTTTCCCATAAAGACCGAGAGTTTGCTGTGGTAGTGCTGACAGATGCCTTTCATGTAGCTGTAGTTTGAACAGGCAAAAAAACCCTTGTTTCGTAATACTTGCATAAACTGGGGGCTTTAGGCTTAATTAGGGCCTGTATGTTGTAATATGAATTGCAGGGGGGAAAAGTTTCCAATATTTAATCATATTTGTACAACTTTTTATACAATAATTATGTGTTTTACTCTGAACATCAAGTTATATTGGGAAGTAAATGGTATAGGCTGAGTCTGAATTCTAAGTGTGAGCAATGTTTAAAAAGCAATTAACGCAGAGAGGTGTACTGAGTGATAAATGGGGGAGGAGGCGAGCGACTGAAAATGAACTGATCTTGCTGCAACAGTTTCATGTTCAAGAGATGCAGTAGGGAAACGACTTATGCATTGCTGAATTTCTGCTGGGCTTTTGCACAAGACAAATCTTGGGGCAGGACAGTGTATGCAAGGCTTTGTCTGGCAGCTTTGGTTTTTCCCAGTGGCTCTCCTTTGCCCACAGTAAGGACAAATGTTTAATTATATAAACATCATTTATTGAATATAACATAAGCAATTATAAAAAGTTTAGGTTTTGCTGTGGGTTTGGAAGACGTTAAAGAAGTGAGATTCTTATCGGACGGACTTTTTCCTCCAGTGTCTCATGGACCCTATGTGCAGCACTCTGGCAGTTGTACAATTTACAGCTGAAAATAATTAGGGTGAAACTTGGAAGAGGTTGCAGCAATACTGTCAGGTTATCTAAGGGGCCTTTTGACTACTAATCAACTTAAATGTTTTCTTTGTATGCAGTTCTGTTGCTGGTGCACTTGTGTCTGACTGCCAGTCATGTTATGGGGGGCAGCACATGTACAGGAGTAGAACAGCCCCCTGTGGCTTTTGTTTAGTTGGATCTTTCAGTCAGGCATTTCTATTCCATCCAGAACTGACAGAGCCTGACGTAGTAGAATCTGTGAAGTAAATTTAGAGAGATGCAATGGGTGATGAGTCACTACTTCAGTTAATTCAGTAAATACTTTCTGGATTTTAAAATGTTTATTTTGTCTGTAACCTAAAAACTCTTCCAAAATGTTGGGCTGGTTTTAATCCTTCATGGTGTTCACAAAAGAGAATGATTTACTAAAGTTAGGGAGAGTAAATTATGATACTGATTCATTTTGCGAAAAGAAAGAAAACTAAGTTTCTGTACTGTATTGAAAACTAAGTTCTTTAAAGACCTTCCAGATTTTTAAGCTTCTAATTCTTGCAAGTGCAGTAGAAATTATTTAGTATGTGAAGCACCAATGTTTTGAAATATGAGTCACTTTTAAAAGCATTGCTGCAATTACTGTATTTAAAAGTACTTATTTGGAAATAATTCAGAGCTTTCTTATATTGCTTTATGGGTTGTGCTATATTTTGTTCTGCAAAAAATGCAAACTGTAGCTGTACCTTCTGAGCACTAGGCTTGGGTGAATTTTGTGTTGGTGTTTATTAATGTGGTTTTACAGGTAAATTCTCCCTGCAGATACACTGTGTACCACCAAAAAGCATTTTGCTGGCACAGCTGCATTTACTAACCAGAGTAACTTGCTTCACAAGCATCATCAAATACAAACTGGCACGTGGTGACTCTCTCTGTGTTGAACTCCTCCTCACCGAGCCTTGGTACTTGCTGAGAACTGTCTGTGATCTCGTTCCTTGGGAGTGTGAGACTGCTTGCCAGGATCACTCCCAGCCCTGCTGCATTCTGCTTGCCCCTGGCTTCATCCAGAGGTGACATGGACGTGTCCCTGGCTGCTGGTGGGGCAGGATGTTGCTGCACTTGGGAGCCCATCAGCAGTATGCCGGCTATAACTGGGGAAGTTGAAACTTTCGAGTGTATTAATGTATTATTTATCCTTATTAAAACTGGCAAATAGTTCAGTGTTATTACTGCTGAACAGGTTCTTGGCTGTGCAGGTAGGACTGCCTTTTGATGAAGAATTGACACTATTTAAAGCATTTGAGAGCACAGTGATAAGTAGAAGCAATAAGCAAAACTCCATAGCTATAGATTAGATAGATCATCCCTCTGATGGAAAGTTATTACTGGGAAGGACTATGTCTTCTGACACAGTGCTACACACCTTGCCTGTGTTGGTGTGGTTTGTTGGCTCTTTGCTGTATTGCAACAAAAGCTACTCCAGACCATTGTTGCTGTTGCTGAAAATGGAGCACAAGTTGCAATCCAAAAGCCCTTCTGAACTTGAAGTTGCAGCAGTCACCAAGGAGAGCAGAAAATCAATGCTGCTTGTGGCAGTGTACCAAGAAATGGGAATAAATTGGACTCAAAGTGTCAGAAAAGGAGGTTACAAGGATTGCCTATGCCACTAGTTATGGTTGGATTTATTTAGGAGCAAAGACACCATATATGTTTGTAAACCATTGCTTATGTTGTTGAGAAGTACATTGTAAGTTGGCATTTCTTTGCCATAATTAGTTTAAAATACAGGTGTAAAGGAATAGGGCTTGGATGTTTATTTTCAAGTCTTTGTTTATTACTGTGTTTTTAAATGTTTTGTTTTATATTGCCAGTCTGAAGTGCAGATCAAGTCAGCATTGCAGCAGCCACTGTGTATAGGTATATGAAGAGCATCATTTTGTAAGTATCAGTCAGTGATCTTCCAGTGTTTTATGGAACATAACATAAAAGGCACATTCCTTGCCAAAACTTCCTTTCTGCTGGGCTTCTCTCTAATGTAATTTCCATCAGTAAAAGAATAAAGAGAGCATGGTTTTGGACCCATTTTGCTTGGCAGTGCACAAAGGAAAAGAAGGTTGGGGCAGGGGGATTGAGAGTATTATTTCTCAGCTACTTCACACAAAGAAATACTGTAGTGCTTTCAGAAATCTCTCAGTACAAATGCCTGCTGTCACAGGCGATCAGTGTTAGGCGATTTTGACACAGCTGTATGGAATACTGCAGTATAAGATTGTTGCCCTGGACTTAGTACAGGAGGTCTGGAACTGGGCAAGAGACATAAGTGATTTTTCATACTCAACATGGTTGCTAATTGAGGAGTGAGAATGGTTTCAGTGAGCAGCTCTTTGAAAGCAATGTTGTCTAACACAACATTAAGTTCACCTAAAGGACACTCTTACCTGGTGCAGAGCTGCTTGGAGATAGGCTGGCTTGGAAGGACTGAGGGTGTCTGTCTGTCTGTCTGTCTTTGGGTCTGTGCAGTCATGGCATACTGTCATACAGGAAGGGGTAAGAGACAGCCTCTACCACTTGGATGGTGCTCATGTTGGCTCAACCTTCTGATTTTGTCAGTGTGTCTTATCACAGGCCTGATAGTTTAAAATTGGGTTGGTTGGTCTTCCCCTAGCTTGAATTCAAACACAGCAACTTGGTTGAATGCTCTGTCTTAAAAGGGATCCAAACAGTGTAGGAGAGCTGGACATTTTGGGAGCTTGTTATTTCAAGCCTTGATGACCATAACAGTAGATGTCTGTCCTACCAGTGCATCATCCCAACGTGGTAAGTTTGACTGTAGAGCATGGAGTGCATGGCTCTGTGTGGTGCTGGCAGAAGTGTTTTCTGCCAGTTCTCTTAGCAGTAGCCAAGGTTTTACTGTGTAGAAGAGCCGAACCCTCACTTTGGGGAAGTGGGGAGGGAAGAAGCCAGAGAGCCACAAGCTCTGCCTAGAGCAGGCAGTGCTGCTGCCAAAGAGAGAACAGCCGTGACCACGAGCAATTATCCTGGTTCAGCAGCTGCCTAAAGAGGTCGGGAGGAGAGACTGCACTGTGTGCTTGGCATGCACTAAAGTTCTGCTGTTGTAGCCCCGCACGGGGAAAAGGCAGAAGGTAAAGAGCTGAAGTTCCCCATGGCTGTTAGCATAAACATATGCACATGGACATGCTTCACGCTTGGTAACTTATATCCCTGTTGCCCTCTTTCAAATGATCTGTGTAATACTGAAAATGAGATAACAGTAAATAAAATGCTCAGCCTGTTTTGCAACTGTCAATAAACAAATGTCTCCATTTTATGTTACGTGCACACGTTAGGTTATCAGATGTTTCCTGCAGTCCTGTTGCTTGATGTTCTTTGTATCTCTCTCCTTTTGAGATGAGCACATACGAATTTTCTTTCCTAATTACAAATTGCATTGCTTGAGCTAGTTTAGTCATTATAAGAGTGACCATTACTTCGTGAATGTGCGAAGAGAAAGAAAGATTCAACTCACTGGACTTCTGCTTGTCACAAGTATTTTGAGGGCAGGTGACATTTTTCACACATGTAAAATTTGAATATACTATCTTCTTTATGCTCAAAACATGACACTTCTTCCTTAGTTGACTTACTGTGAGAACAACCTCCCCATCTGGCTCTTTGACATAAAAGAGAAACGGAAAATTTTATCCGACTTATTTGTGTTATATTGAATTCCATCAGATTTTATTGGCATTCTTTCATTTTTCAGTTTTCTGAAAAGTAGTTCATTTAAAATTTAATTTTGAGATATGGTTTCTTGATGTTGGTTCAGTATTGCAGCCTGTTCTATTTGAAGTATGCCTCTGGTACATGACCCAATACATGTACATGTCATGCCATGAGGGGAGAGGATGTTTGGAGATTCAAGAGGAGGCACAGGCCCTTCTGTACATTTTCATGTTTGTTTGGGCTCTTGTTCATATCAGCCATTCAATTTCCAATGCTGGTTTTGGGTTTTTTTGTTCTTGAAGTTGAGGAAACACATCAATATTTGTGATTCTAAAACATTTTGGAACAGAATTGGTGCATTTGTTTGCTAGTATATTCTAGAAAAATTGCCTGGGCATTGCATGTTGAAAACAACAGATTTTGCCTCTGGGTATCCCATTTTATTTACATCAAGAAGGGGAATTGTGATGTGCGAATGAAGGGCACGCTATTTGTTTGAACCATTTCCTTTTTTAGTCTTTCAGTCTGGTGTTTCCCTGCTATTTTGTTTCTCTCAGGCATTTATATATGGTCAGTTTGACAGTTTCCTTCAACAGTGTTTGAGGTTTTGCACATTCTTTTTGGTGCTTTCTCTTGTATTTCCCTTTAAAAGAAACTTCTGCCTGTCTACAGGTAGTTTTGCAGCTTTGCTCAAGCTGCAAGGTCACAAATTCTGTACATTCAGGTGAACTGTAACTTTGTGTTTGACCTGGATCCGATTTTAACTTTGTTTGCTTTTAAACATGGTTCGTGCTTTACTTTTGTAGTAAAGTCTTGGTGGCTGTTTCTCTGCAAGTACACTGTGTTCCTTTGTATTTGCTGTTGGTGTGGATGTAGGCTACAACTAACACAATAAGAAACAAAGGTTTTTATCAATGTTTATAAAAGGTGTGTGGTTTATTTTTCCGCACTGGATGTGTTGTTAAATAATAACTGCTATAGCACAGTGCTACTTCTAGGTAAGTTTATAAAAGAACACACATCACTTGAAGGACCAGGTGGGCTTTTTTCCCCCCGAACTGTTTCATGGAGAGTACTGTTCAGTATATAATGTGTGTGACTGCAGTGTGTTCTTTAGATGGAAAGAGAGGGAGGTATGATATTCTGGTGGCATGTGTATAATTATTTCTGGGGATGTGACAGTGAGTTATGGTTTGTGGTCATCTATGTATTAAAAGAATTGAAGTAGTTCTGGAAGTGCATTTTTCCTCCCGTTGGGTAGAACAGCCTGCACTTGTGAGGGCAGAAGGGGGCAGGTGCAAGTTACCTTAGCATGGCACAAGAAACACTGATTGCTCCTGCATATTATCTATAGCTTTGGTTTTGTTTTGCATCATACTGAGTTTGTTGTGGGGGGCTTTGGGGCTGCCTGCCTGCTTCAGTGGCTAGCTTCTCCACACAGGCTGGATCTAGCTTTGCCACCAGCTGGAGGAAGAGGGATCCACAACCAACAATTACAAGTTGGTTGACAGCTGATTAAAAGGAGAGGTAAATGCTGAAAAAACAGGGCTGCCTCCTGTCTGGCTGAGAAAAATGAGGCCAGATGGGTATTTCAGTCAAACAGAACACGTTCCTCAGAATGATTTAAAGCACAGTCTGAAGCTGAATGTGCAGGGTGGGGAAGAGGTTTGCAATGAGCAGATTATTTCATCCAGCATCTGCGAGAGATGGGGTCTCTCACTCTCTTCTGTGTTATTTTGTTTTGTGTTTAAGGAAGGTGACTTTCAAGTATGGCACTGTGCTTCCTGTCCTGCCGGGGTGATGGCTGCGGTCCTCTCTGGTGGTGGACTGCTGCCGGTTGCCATGGTAATAAAAGACCTCCCCAGCCGAGGCAACGCTCCATTGCTCCATCGCTGTGTCTTCCCTGGGAATTGGCTACAGCAGCAGAGACATCTCTCCCTGCTGGGGAGCCGAGCTGCCTTTGAGTATGCCATGGGGGATTGAAATGTACTGACCCTACCTGACGTGATTGGGGATTATAGGATGAGGGTGCTTATTTTTAGTCTGAAAGGGTATCATGGCATATTGAAATACATCTCTGCTCTCATGTGGAAAAACATACATTCCTGGAGTAGTGTGTTTCTTCTGCTCAGCAGGGATGCTTTCCCCTCACCTGTTCCCATGTCAGAGCACAAGCACCACACTAGACTTTCTTAGCTAGATCAATCAAATGCTGTATATATCGTTGTTCTCTTGCTTTGTAAGTAACGTTTCAGTACTCCATGAGCAAGTATAAAGACAGTTCTTACATAAGCCACTTTAATTGAGCTTGTTGCCTTCAATATTCCTTTCTGAACTCATTTGCTGCTCCTCAGCTTCAATGACTTCAGCAGTATTTCTGATGCACAGAATGGTAAGGGAGGTTCACATCTGAAATGCCCGAGTACTGCAGTGAGGGGCAGCAGCCGGCAGCACTCCCTTGCATGTTGCTGTTTTTGTGATGTGGCCTTTCCATCAGAGGATAATCCTGGTTCGCACATGATCCACATATCCATTGGTAGGAAGGGAAACTGATAGCTGCTTCTGTCTACAGACAAAACATGTCCTGAGTTTCAAAGCTGTTATTTTCTTTCACTCTCTCTGCACACATAGGAATGTTGCACCATCAAGTTTGTAGACCATGGCCTGTATTCTTACAACTTTTTTACCTCATTTCACCTTCTCTGGGTGCAGTCACAATATATAAAGCAAACAATGAAGGGAATCTTCAGCAGGGTTTGTTTGAAAAGCTTTTGTAATATTTTATTTTAAATTCTTGCTTCTGTGTGCATAAAGTGTAATTAAAGCAAGAGATGCATAGTAAATGACGCTAATTGAGAAAATACATTAGGTATATATCATTAAAGTTTTTATTTCTGAAAGCTCTCATTTTGTAAAAATATGGGAAAGCAATGGAAATAGAAGCCTGGTTGCACTGTAAGTAGTGCAGAAGTATTTTAGTAACTCTAGTACTAATGAGCAGAACGTGTTTTATTTCTTTTAGTTTTTTTCAAATGGCATTAGTATTCCAAACAGCAAAATCCCTGGCTGGAGAATTGTAGAAATGATGATTGCTCATTAGCAAATAGAATACAGATGTTCTGTTCAGTTTGCCTGAGTGCTTCACATAAACACCTTGGGGAGTGACTGGCACAGAGTACAAAACTTGATAGCTTAACAGTGTGCTAAACACTTCGGGGCTGGCAATAGAAGCAGAAGCATACCGTGTAATTTTGTAAAATTTCATGTAATTTTTAATCATTTGTAGTGTTTGTGTAACACGACAACTTTCATGTGGAAAGTGCGGGGGGAGAGGTGTTTCTACAGGCCTGTAATCAACACCAGAAACTAGAGTTGGGTCAACTCTTTGAAGGTCGGGTCAACTCTTTGAAGGTCGGTTCGTATCTTTTTGGTAGGCTTTCTACCTTCAGCTTAAAAAGGAGCAAATTTCCATCCCCCCATGACGTTTGTGAATCTTGTATCAGTTGTACATTTTTGTATTTGCCTGATCAGTTGCCCAGAATTTCTTGGGCCTCTGAGACGGCATCTTTTTGGTTCTTTTCTCATACATCTTCATGTCTCAGCTACATTGCTTTGGTTCCTCCATCCTCACCCCCACAACAATAATCCCAACAACGATTCTTTTCATTTTAATTAATTTTTAATCATATATGTGCAGCAATAGTTTTCAAGGATATATTAAATAAGGACTCGATTAATAAGGCATGATTAGGAGCTTTCTGAAAGTTATGTGTTAGTGATTGTGGGGTTTTACATCCCATCGTGATGTTGCTAAATTCAATTTTCTGCCAATGCCAGCAGTGCTTAGGGAACAGCTGAAAGGGGAGATGCCCATCTCTGGTCAAGGAGCCAAGTGAGTTAAGCTTTTCTGTGTTCCTTGTTCTTCGATTCTGCTCCATGCAGGATTTTTTAAGAGAGAGTTCCCTTTGAATGAAGATGGGGGAATTATTTGGGTTTTAAAATCCATTTAAGAAATGTTGAATCTTAGTCATGCAATTGGGTGGACTTCTAAAGAAGAGGGATTCCTAGCTGTGATGCTACTTTGGGATTTTGCCATGATGTGCGTTTGTGTTGTACTTGTTTAGTTGCCAGAGCCAGCCTGCAAAGAAGGGGAATGAATTTTGAAATTTTCAAAATGCATTTATTCTTTTAAAGAACATGTTGGTTCCAGTGGGTTCTTTTGGGTTGTTTTGATTGGTTGGTTGGTTGGTTGGTTGGTTGGTTGGTTGGTTTGGGGTTGGGGTTGTTTTGCTGGTTTTGTTGGGAACTTTTTGTGCTAATTTCGTTCGGTGTTTTTACATTGGGTAAGAAGTCTTCAAATTGTTGCCATGAAGGCGTGGAGCACCAAAATTGTGTTTCAAAGCACTATCTGTTTCAGACTGCAGCTGAACTACCATAAGCCTTACTGCCTGCTGCAGCTATGCTGCAAAATTATTGTGCATTAGTACATTCTTGGCAAGCAGTTATTAAAAAATAATTTTGTGGGGGCTTATTAGACCTTTTAAGGTAGCTTTTCCACCTTAGTGGAAAAGTCCTCAAAGTATTAAACAGTGTCAGTGCTGGAAATTGATCACATGATATAAGTTAGAAGATGGCATTGGGCACCCAGAGAGCTGGTTACAGCCTCAGGGTTTTGTTCTTGTGAGTTCCCACCCCCTATTTTAGGCAAACACTCAAAACTAAATGGAACTTACTTTAGTTTGCCCTGCTGAGCTGAAAACAATCTGTCTGAATGTAAAAAAACATAGTAGGTATCAAAGTTATACCACTTCTAGAGGCAGAATCAAATTAAAGTGAATGGAAACAAGTTGGATCAGCATGAAGTGACGCTGTCTGTAAAGAGTACTTTACATTTCTATATCTTTTCACACCCATAATTGAGAGAAGAATATCGGGCAACTTCACTTACAAAGCTGCTGTTTGCTTCCTCCTCTTGCCCTAAAGCAAACAAAATAGGCAGGCTCACAATTTGGAATTTATTGAATGAACCCAAATCACTTATGTGGTGTTTTAGCTGTAATGGCAGCAAGGCAAATAGATGTGAGAATATTAGCCAAACAAAAAGGCAAAAACTTTAGCCCTCTTGTAAGGGTTTGGAAACCCATTTAGGAGTTCATCAGTTATTTGGGCTGCAGGGTAAAGGCATGTAGGAAGAAGCAAGCTGAAAGTAAAATGCCTCAACTGTGAGATGAGTAAGAATACTTGGGATAAAAATTTCAGTTCTAGTGTTATCTCTTCCTTTCTGTTTCTGTTTAATTGCACCTTCAATAAGTATTGAAAATCACATTAACAAATATCAAGGGTGTGAAGGAAAGCCTGTTAAAAAAGAAAATTAATGATTGTGTTAGCTTAATGACTGAGACATTGTCCTGTATTGCAAAGAAGGTGTATCCAAAACAGGTGTTAGTGCGGACGTAAGGTTCCATATTCAATCACACTTAAAAATCTGAGAAATTGTAGACTTCAGGCCAGCTACAGCAGTTGTCAGCCAAGACTTGTAGTAGGAGGCAGTCTTACTCAGAAAGCTTGCAGAGTGAGTACACCAGCCAGGCAGCCTATGCACAGGGCAAGAATTAAGCGTCATCCATTTGGAAAGGAGGATGAAACACATTACCTGAAACCACGGTGTCTGCTTGGAAATAGGATGTGAATTTGAGGCTATGCTACTCCCAAGGTTTTTCTGGTATGGGTTTATGTCTAGTCCTGTTGGTCTTGGTAAATGTAGATACTGGTGAAGAATCATCGTTCCCATATATCTTACTATAGGGTTCATCCTTGAATAGGGATCCAGGGTTTAACAGAGTGTCCAGATGGATTGAGCCTTCCCATCACTGCCTGGAGGTCTGATGTACTTTACTTTGAAATTGATAAATGGAGTGGTGGAGAATTGTTGCTGTGATATGAATTGTTCCCACTGTTATTAAATAATAAACATGACCACAGCGACCTACTCACTCTCTAAACTGGATTCCTTCTGTGGTTTAATCTTGGTAATGGCTTCATATTTGAACTACAAAATGTCATGGGTGAGCTGTGGGCTTCTGAAGACAGGGGCAGCAGAAGGAAGTTGGAGGATTGATACCGTATCATGTGTATCATAAAGTAAGGTAGTAAAAAGCCTCAGGAAATTATATTTCTTAAGTAATGCAATCAGAATTGCACTTAGACAGAGAAGATTGCTTTGTATTTACTAGCTATGTTTACTGCATTTTCTAATGTGCCTAAGGAAACTTCAGGAAGTGGAAAATGGAGTTCTAGACCCGAATCCGTACAGTTACTTTTGGGAATAACACAGCAAAATGAGCAAACTTGATTTGCTACACAGCAGATGCCAGGATTATATGATGTGGAAGGAATTTTTTACTTTTAAACCCTTTCAGTGTGATGACATGCAGGGGAGAGGAAGGAGGGGCTGACATAAGTGCCCTTACGGTTTTTTTAACCTCTTCAGTGCTCTGAATCCAGAGATAGCAGTTGATTCATGTAAGCACAGCCTGTCTTCATAGGTGGACTCTACCAAAACATTAATTAAATATAGTGTAGGTTTCTGGATTAGAGCTAAATGGGAACAGAAAATAGTACTATTTATTCTGTGGTTTAAAGCCACACTGCTATAAACTGCTGTAAACTGCTACAAGCAGAGAGAACTGAGTTTGCATGAAAATAGATGAAAAGTACAGTGTGTCTTTTTTGGTATTTATGTATTATTTAAAACAAGTTTAGCAGACTATAAAGCTTTTCATTATAGTCAGCTTGTGTGTTCTGCTACATTGTGCAGCATCTCAAAATAAAATGGACCAGCAGTTGTTTACAAAAGCTAAAGACTTTCAAGACCAAGCTCATGGGAGGAGCAGATGGTATCTGGGCATTGTGTTGTAGTCTTGCAATCCAGTCAGTGCAAGGTTGGGCTGATTCATGGAGTTCCATTTGCAGAGGCATCCTAGTGAGCGTTTGAATGAACTTTCTTGTCTTTTGTTCTGTCTTCAGTAAATGCCATTGACTGCTGCTATATTTAAAGAAAGTGACAAGAGTGTATCATAGCCTTTATTGAAATGAACCAGTGTCCTTTGCAAGCAATGATCCTTCTGTTCAGGGGAGCTTTTCCATGTTAGCTGTGATAAGGTGAGGAAGCCATGCAGGTAAGGTTCAGCTGCAGGTGTGTGGGGTGGGATCACAGAGGACTGCTGATCTCCTGGGGAGTGCAGACAGCCCAGGAGTGCTTCTGAAGGGCAGCATGCTGCCTTAGCACCACGTGTCAGTCCGGGATCTGCTTCGCTGTGCGACTAGAACTCCTGCACACAGAAGTGTTCCCACTGCCCGGCAGGCAGGGGGCTGCCCCCTCACCACCTCCCCTTCCTACACAGTGTGTTGGAGTGCTTGACAGTTCCAGTTGGACAGGAGGGGAGTGTTTTCTTCTGTAATTTTAAAGGGGTTGAAAATACTTTTCTTGCCAAAGGGAGAGAAAGGGGAGGAAGGTGGTGGGCTGCAGTAAAGGGGGCACAATGTGAAACCTCAGGTGACAAGATCTTTGTGGTGTTTCCCTTTTAGGCACTAATAAACCTCAGGATGACTTAATATTCAAAACCTGTTGAACCTGTTGGCAAGAACAGAGCCCCAGATCCTCATTGCAGAGGGTTTGTTTGTTGCTACCAACTGCATTTCAATTGCCTAGTGATAGTGTTTGTTTTCTTGGAATTTGCTTTCTGGTGCAGTGTTCCAGCAGTCCTGACTGCAGCCCTGCAGAGGTGGAGTTGCTGTGGGCCAAGGTACGGAAGGGCTGTGGGCACCCCACAAGCCCAGCCCTGCTGCCGGGAGGGTAACAGCAGAGGAGTGTCATGGCTTCAAAAGGGCTGAATGTGAGAAACGGGGGGTAACTGCAGTTGTTTCCTACTCCCACTGGCAGGCACGGTTGGCGTTAAACCCGTTGCTTTTATAGGAACAGGCTGACCTACTTATTAAGGCATTGTATTTCAGTGTTCAGCTATGGCTGTCTGCCCCAGAAGGGTTGTGTTTCCAACCCAGTGATGTCCCAGCCTTCTGGGAAGTCTTGGACAGGGCATATTGATGTGTCTGTCCGGTGTGAGGAGCTCTGGTACCACAGCAGTGGGCACCACATCTTATCCCCATGGAAAAAGGGAAAAAGCCTGCTGAATGAACTGATATATGCCCATGTAGAACAGGAAAATACAAATAAAATTGGAGAGGATTATATTTAAATGTTATGAAAGGTTTTGACCAGAAACTTGTTTTTGATTGCCTTCTGTGGGGTAGAATGGCAAGCCGTTTGCAGCAATAGCTGTGGGTATTCTTGGGGTATCTTAAAGGAGCACTGTTTTGCCAGCTTGTGAAATTCAGAGGTCATTGTAGTTAGCTGCCCTTCCCTAGCCACATTGGTAAAGCACAGGGATGGGGTGGTTTGAGAAGAGCAGATGCAAATCAGCAAGATGGGAGACCACCAAACGTCTCTCTGGGGTCAGGGAGGGGCTTCCTCTGCATGTGATCAACTGGTGGCTCTGTGTTGATGTCAGATTTGTGCATCTCATGTCGTGGAGATGATGGCATCAGCCATCATGGGAAGCAGTCCTGCAGTTCTTTCCAACGAGGGCTTTAGACTATTATAGCAAATCCAGATTTCTGTGAGCAGATGTCAAAAGTGTGGTGGTGGATAAGTTGAGACAGCGCTAAAAAATATCCTTTCTGTGTCAGACCATTACTTCTGCCTCTGCTCTGGGGGCTTTTCATTTTTTCAGAGCTGCTGGATGTCATGTTGCTCCACCAGCAAGAAGTAGCTTCACCATCCATCTGTAACAGTGAACTTAGACTCTCTCTGCTGCTCTGACTGGAAATATGCACTTACATGACTTGAAAACAAAAAACTGATTTGTTGCTCTGACAGGACCTCCCTAGTTGATTTAAAAGAAAATTTTCTGCTGTTTTTTATAGAAGCTCTTAAGAATATATCTGTTAAGTTTCCATCCTGGAAAACTGAAATAGTTGTCCAAATAGTCAAAGCTTTCCGAGAGATTTCCTCCAGTTTTGCTCCTGAAAAGCTGTGATGTCCTTCAGTATTTGCCGTGTAGGCTTGGCTTTGAGAGCCATGGAAGGAAGAGTTCATGTAGACAAGCTCCGCCAGAGTGTTAGCTCAGATTTTGCAAAATTCACTTTTCTGCCTTTTGTGCGTTTTCTCCAGTATCTTGTACTTACATGCATATCTCTTTTTCTTTTATGTACACATACATCCTTGTCAAACTACTTAATCTAAAAGTTTTGAAAGAAAAGGGAGAATTTCTGTGTTTAAATTCTTGAGAGGCAGTCTGCTATCATAACGATAGAGCTGTAGGATTATTACCCAGAGATACAAAATGACAGACATCATAGTTAATACTCATCAGCATCCTTTCTAGCAATCTCAAAGCAGTCCCATCATTAAAAAGCCTAAGCAAGCTGTGCTGTATTATCATGATTGAGGGCCAGATCAGATTTGATGTTGCTTCCTGACATGAGTAGAAAATAAAGTTTTCCCACTTCTAAAACTAACTTTATAAATAAGCTCTTTGTTACATTGCAAATACATCCTCACACTTCCATTAAAATACCCACTAGTGACATGAAAACCAGCCTCAAACACGTTCCCAGATACTTTGCCTTGAAAATAAAAGGAAGGGAGCTGCTTACCTTCATCTCTGGTAAAGGAAGATGTAGCTCACTGCATACCCAGCACTAAGAGTTTGCGGGTTTATGAATTCCATTCCAGGCTCTTTCCAGCCAATATCCGGTCTAGCAACACTGATTTTTAATCAGGCATAATTACCACTCTGAGTCTTCTTTGAAACAAGTGACTGTAAAGCCTTTTTAAGGCTTTACGCAGTTTTCCATAACTGTGTTATAGTTGTACAATGTAGCACTTCTTTTTCTACTATAAGGAGTTCTGTAACTATCAGATCTGTAACTTCACTGGAATTTCACTGACGATTTTGCATAAAATAGAAACATCTTCCTTGATGTATTCCCAAAGGAATAATATTTGTGGCTTTTATAACAAAAGCCTTACAATTCTACAGTATAGGCCTATTAGCATGTTTGTTGTACTGGATGAAATGTTGTACCAGATTTATGAATAATTGTTTCTAAATCATGGTATCAGGTATTTGAAAAGGGGAAAGGATCCCTATAATGTTTTCAGTTCTGTTCCTAACTGTGCGCAAGACAGTTGTTTGCTGTAAATGATGGCACTAAAATGAAAAATAAATCAAAAGTTTTTTTCTTTCTTGCATTTACTTTTCTGGAGGTTTGCCACCCTTACCCTTTGAGATTTCTCTATACCCTGCTGGAGACAGGAAGGAGAGAAGCAAGGAGATTTGGAGTAGGAAGGGAAGTCTTCAACAAGCACATTCGGGAAGCTCAGCAACTTTTCACCTTCTGGCTGTGCCATGGAGGAGAGGTGCTTTGGGGGAGCCTCTGTACAGAGGGGTAGTGAGGTAGTGGGTCCGTGTGGCACTCCCAGGAGAGGGCAGGCACTCATTATAGATGAGTGCACAGAGGTGGGAAGGGGACAAGGCAAATGTGTTCTCTCTGGTTTGTTTTGTAGTAATCGATCTGATTACCCAACATTATTAAGATTCGTTTGCCCAGACAGCCCATGTTTTGCTCTCAACAGACACTCAGATCTGATGCACAGATCGTAGTAGTGAGTTGATTTTGAGCTGGCAGAGGTAGTATGAACTCTGTGCTGTACATATATGAAATAGAACTCTCTGAAAGGCCAGAGAGGTGCTTTTGTGGTGCGCTGACAAGACTGCAGAAACTGCTGCTTAAAATCAGTAAACCAGCTCTCACTAGAGTTCGTTGAAATTTTGGAGTACAAAAGGAAATGGGGGGCTTTGTCTCTATTCGGTTGTAAACAAAAAGTTGACAGGATGACTAAATACTTAATACAAGCAAGCTCCCTGTTTCTTCATGGCAACTTTTGCCTTGCCACCCACTTGGTGGGAGCAAGGACTATTCCTTCCCAGCCAGAGACACTGGTGCCTTGTGTCAGGAACTCTGGTGGGCTGCAAGGAAAGGAGATCTGGCACCATTTAAAAGGTGTTTTCTTCTCTGGCCTTGTTGTATGCCCATGAGAATTGTGCAGAACATGCTTATGATTCTTGTTAACAAAAGCACTAGTCCTTTATGAAACTGTCCTGAGCTATAGCTAAGCTGCCCAGCTGTTTTAGCCTGGGGCTGAGCCCTGCAGGATGCTGGTCCTCTTCCACAGAATGTTACTCATTCTCTGGCTTAAATATACATATAAGTGTTTTCCTGGATTACAGAGACAGCTCTCACTACTTTCTAGATAAGGCTTCATTTATTTACTTTTTAAATTTTTTCTTAATGTCCCACAACTCATTTTAGGCATGGCTTGTACACATGATCAATTGGGTCCTTGTTTGTCATAAAGAGAACGGGATGAGAGCCTGTTAGTTTACTCACTCCATTTAGTGCAGTAAATACTCTTTACACCTTTCCGCTGATGAGCTCAATGAGTCTGCAAAAGAATTCTGCTTGTGTTCTGCCCATTTCTTTCTGCTTTGGTGACCTTACCTGTCAGCTAGTGGCCATTCAGAATTCAAGGAGTGTGAACACAGTCATTCATAGCAAATCAGAGGTTGGCAGAAGTGGAATCCTGTGTGTCTCCTTCATCTTAATTAAATTAATCAAAATGTAATAGATAATAGTAAAAAGGTATTTCAACCCTTTTGGCTAGAAAGGAGCTGCATGATAGTTTGGCAAGTTGGAAGCATCCAAGGGGGCTTGTAAATGCGACTTAGCAGCAGTCTTCTCTTAGTGCTTTCTCTTTAGACTCAATTACTCTCACCACACTTCGGTTCATAACATTTCATATTTCCTCTGCTTTTGAAATGCATAAGTAAAAATGCCAGTGATGACAATATTGAACTTACACGTTTGCTAGTATATAGCCTAGATGGTACTAAATTAACATTAGCAAAGTGCTTATTAGCAAAGTGGAATATCTGACGTGCATATGCAACAGAATTCAAGAAAAATGTAAGTGAAAACAATTTTGATAGGTGTTTTCAGGTTTGCAGCATATCTTCTACAAAATCTCTTCCATGAAGTATGGAAGTAAGAAACAAAAAAACCTGATAATTAGGAAGCAGTGTTTAGTCTAAACAAATGGTGTTGCAGTTCTTTTAAATAACTCCTATTCTTATTTATGCTATTTAAGCTAAGTTAAAGCTCCAGCCCAAGGCTGACTAATTTCGCTGTGAAGTCTCTTCAGTGTTCCACCTGTGTTCACCGTGTTGCTTTCACCAGAAGGTTTCAAAAAAAAAAACCCAGGCCCATGTGGTTTCACAATATTGACTGTTGTAATTTAAAAGTAATTCTGCTACTCCATGGGTTCTCTTGTAGACATCTGCAGTTAGACTCTCAGGATCTTCAAAGGCTATTTTTGTTCTCATGTTTCATGATAATAATCCTTCAAAAATGGCATTGATACTTCCTGCACTGCTTTACCATTAGCCTGAGTCTCATCCCTCAGCCTGCTTGGGAAGCTCTCTGGCAAAAAAAGTCAAAAGGCCGTAAATACTAGATTCCTGCTCTTCTGCCATTTCCTTTATTTGAAAATGAAAGAGGTTTAAAAGGAGTATTGCTGGAAGAGTGGAACCAGTTTTGCAGATGATGGCAGTGTTGCTGTCTTCCTCCATTGATTGCCCTCAGAGAAGCAGAAGAGCATCTTGTTCCAGCCATGTTGAACAACGCTCCCTGTGGAGAGTGCTCAGTCATCATCCACAGACCTGGAGAAGTCCTTAGGATCTCCATGTACTGTCTGTGGCTGGCTCACAGTAATGCAAAATGATGACTGTCAAGTGCTCTGATGGAAAATAGACATTAGTCTGCTTCCATGTGGGTAAGTTTGTGTCTAGTCCTGTTGGTGTTTGATAGGGGTACAGTTGCAAAAGATTGGCAAAGGAGACACAATTGCCTCAGCAGGGTATTCCAATGTGTTTGATAATGGGTTTTCAAAACTAGTAATTTGATTTGTTGGTCCGTCAATTGATTGATTGATTGATTATACTAATGACTGTTTGTTGGTCTCAGTCTTAGGAAAAAGGGAAGTAAATGGTAGACTTTGATTTTTCTTCATTTGTGATACGCGTGCTTGACTGGTACATAGCTACAAACAGAAAGTAATCTCTTCCCTCAGGTGTGACTTTACTTGAGAATTAGCACTAACACACCTTCATTTATCCACTGTCCTCCTGGGGAAAAACCACCTAATCTAGAATTGGAGGACATGCCTGGGCTGGCTGTATGGCACGGAGTAGAGCCCCAGCATACTGCAGTGCCTTCCTGTCTATGTGCTAGTTTGTCATGCTTGTCCTGGCTTTTTTTAACATACTTCTGGTGACAACTCTAGCTGTGCTGCCTTCATCCACACCTTGAAACCCAGGATTGTCCAGCATACACCAAAATGGGCACATTTTCCCAGCCTTTCCTAGGTTCACAGAGAAGTCCCTGTGCATAGACCTCCCTAAGCTGTGGGCTAGCATCCTTTCTCTCTGGTTCTCCCAGCTGCCCATGTACAAGGCTCTGCCTGCTGGCACCTCTCTGCACCTTCCTGCCTGGATCTGCTCCGCTGTCTTGCAGAAGAAAGCAGATGAGGAAGGGTGAGAGTTTGAACAGGAATGGAGTAGGCATGGAAAGCCGCAGGAGAGATGACACCACTTGCAAGCCAGGTCTCACAGAGCTTGCCCAGTGACTTTTATGTTCTTATTTTCAAAGAGTGCATCTTCTCTGCTTTTCTCCAGATACAGGTTTGATCTAGGTCTTGGCACAGTGACTTGCAGAAACTGCAGCTTTCCCCAGGTTGAGGTCTAGAGTTCCTCAGTCCAGTCTGTTTTCCAGAGGTTCCACAGGAAGAATTTAGTTCATCAGAACTTGCTCTTTCAAAATAATAGATCTTAAACAAAATTAGGCTTGCTGTTATCCTTCCCACTTAATCTAAACTGAATCACTTCATGGTCCCCTGTTCCCAAGTCATCCTCATTATTTAAGGTAAAGAGCAGAATAGAATCTATTCTAGTTCATTCAGCAGCATGGATAAAGAAACTTGTCAGCTGTCACATCCAGGAATAACTGGTCTTACCATGGTTAATAGCATTTGTTCTCCAATCTGTACTGTGAAGTTGGTCTCCCTTGTTGACGTAATTCCCATTTCTTTAATGATGAAGAGCTCTATCCAGATCTATATCTGGTGTAAGAAGTCAAGAGCAGACCCAGAGTCTTACTCTTAGAAATCTTCTTTGACCATCTGTCCACAGCATTTCCAAACATTTTCTTTTTTATTCTGTTTCCGAAGTCTGCTCTTTATTTATTGCGTAACAGTGTCCTACCATATAAAACCTGTATTTCTTTTCTTTGAAAAGCACAGACCTTTTGACACCTGTTTCACTAATAATTGCTGTTCCACGCTGTTTGTGAATTTTCCTGTAATAGCACTAGTGCTTCGAGTTCCTCTTCCATTATGGCAGTCTGCCTGTGTTATTAGCACACAGCTATTTTAGCTGCTGGATTTTTTGCTCACCTTTTCTGCTCTTATTTTGGTTTTAAACTGCATTTGGCTCTTACACTGTATACAGTGCTTTCACTGGCAGTGTCACATGCCTGACCCTTTTCTCATTAACAGCAATTTTTTTTTCTTCCAATCCCTGAAATACCCTCCTCACTGTTGTTTTCATGTTTATCTGATATTTCCCCCTTTGCTTTCTGGATCCTGAAACCAGTGGAGAATTTATGTTCATCTCCCCAGGCCTTCCCTTGCTGTGATCTTGGTGTGGATTGTGCCACGATCATTCCAACAGTTGGGATATTTGGATGAAGCCCAGCTGAAGACTCAGCTTGTAATGAAAGTTCACAGAAGCCACCTTTTCTTTCAGATCTATGGTGGCTGAGGGAGGCAGGGGGACTGGAGACACTTCCTCGAGGGTCACTCAGGCTAAGGGAAATGCATCAGGTCTTTTCCACCTGGCATGTCCTGTGCTTGCTGGAGTGAAAGAGGTACTTGATTCTCAAGTCCTGGTGGACACAAATATATTTTGAAATAGCAGTGAGAAGGAAAGGGGCTTAGAAGAACACTGGTGTGGGACAATATAGGTTATGATTTATTTGGTCTTAAATGCTCAGAGTTTTGTAAGGGACTTCCTTCTGGTCAGAATTTTATAGAGGACTTCGTCCTGCCAGCCATCCTCCCACTTTGCTGGAAGAGAAACCTATTGTTAGCAGCAGGGACATTATGAAAGATTGAGCAATGATGACCTCGATGTCCCAGAGATAACGCACATCTGCATAACTGGGTACAAAGAGCATGTGTGTTTATGTGTGTGTGTATTCTTCAGTCAAAAAAAATGTTTGCAACCTGTAAGGCTGCAAAGAGTTACAGCCCTCATAATCACGTCTTCCACTGTAGAAGCTGAGGCTGCAGCAATCAGTTAAGAAGATGGTTGAAATTCCTGATCACAAATTAGGTAAGTACATGATGGAACAGCAAATTGTTTCTCTCTTTTGGGCTAGTTCACTGGCTAGTGTTTTCTCTAGCTGATGTTTTCTGTTCAATACTCCAAGCTGCACAGGCTGGATGAAGTCAAAAAACTTTCCTGTTGCCTTTGTGATTGGTAAATTTTATATTCACATCCTTCTGCACTGCCAGTAATGTGCATCAAAATGAAAGAATAATTTCAAAATGAACAAAACCGAAGCAAAAATCTCCACCCCGTTTTTAAGCAGAGTATGTGCTTTAATATGTCATCTTTATGTGTGAGATGTATATCTCATCTCTCTTTAGTCAGGTGTCTCTTAAAATATTTTTATTTTGCACTGGTGAAATAACTATCGGTGTTGTGAGTCTGTCTTTAAAGAGTTAAATGATCTTAATCTTTACTCCTGAGATGAAAAGTTAGGGTGCTTTGGTTTCCTACACCTTTCTGAATGATAGATGAACCTTTTTGAGTTTGTGCATGTATAAGACCTTCTGTAACTCTTTCTACTATCATTCTTTTTATTAAAGCTAGTATTTTTAACAGAAAACATTGTAACTGTTTGGTTTACAGTTTTTCAGCTGATAAAATGGTATTGTTAGATAATGGAAATTGTATGTGTTGCTTCATGACAATAAAATTGTAACAAAATAGAGGAGCAGGAAGAAGGTTTCTGTTACAAATGTTCTGTATTTTTTAAAATTAGACCTCTCAGGATACTTGTGCCATAGCTTACTTGGCAGTGCTGGAAATGAACTTAAATAGGAAAAACTATTGGATCATTTAGACCTGTGCCTTTCTTCTTCTGTGTCTCATACTAGATCCGTTTAAAGGAGTGGGAGATGCTCCACTGTCACTTTGCATTGCTAATGAAATTGCTTCCTCCTGGCCTCTATTGTGTAGCTTCCAGAATTCTCGTGCATGGTCTTTCATGCGCTGTTGTTGAGATATGAATATAATTTCTTGTTTCTTCCCAAGATCTTGGTTCTGAATCCTATTGGTTTACTGTATGCTGCACAAGTACTCTGTTTATTTTAAGAGAACTTCTCTACCTTATTTATTAAATATTTCAGAAGTGAACTCAGTGGCATCCCACACCAAGGAGTTTGACAGAGTTACAGTACTTACAATTCTCTTCAGGTATTTCTTTCTGTCCTGCATATTGCAACTTTATTTTAGCAGCTATACTCCCATTCCATCATTAGGCAAAATAAATTAAAAATAGAAAAGAAAAAAAAGCCTCCACTCTGTTCATTATTCTCTGTGGTTTTGACCTGACTCATGCCAAGGTTAACCATCACGAAGTGGGAAGGGAAAAGGCACGTCTGTGAACAGACAAGTTAAACAGGGGCAAACTGCTATTTGCTCTGTTGCAGTTTAATAAGCGTGAAGGTAAAAGATGGAAGACAGTGTTGCTTTTGCATAATTTTTCTGCTGATGAAAATTGAAAATATCAAAGAATAAAATCACTTTAAAAAGTCTAGGAATGGGCTGTGCTAGAAAGTGAGGCAGGGAGGGGGGTTAAAAGACTGATCATGTAGACAAGGAATAATCTGAACTTCTGCTTTTTGAATACAGTGGCACTAGGTTTTAGGCATTCCATCTACAATAGGAACATATAAACGGGAAAAAGCAGTGGAGGATGCTGAGGCAGAAGTAGAATGGGCCAAAAACCAGCATACTGAATGGTAAAGCTAAATAGTTCGCAAAAATAGTTCTATTCTAGATGTAGTAACTTTAAATTAAAAGAAGATCTTATAAATTCCTTCCTGATGAGATAACATGGCTATGGTTGTAGTGTACAGATGGTGCAGTTTATTTACTAACTACATTTTTACTTCAGTTGGCAGTAACATTTTATTAATACCTAAATATGCATCTTAAGTGCCTCTCTCTAGGCATCTGTGCTGGAAAATTCAGGCCGTGGCTGCTTTGAACTGCTTTAAGCTGCTATTTTCTTTAAAACCTTATAGTATGGCTGTAAAGATAAATATCCTCTAGCAAAACCAAGGGGGCACGATGTTACCCTAATTTTTATTTAATTGGAATGGGATGGATTTGAAGGGTTTGATGAAACCAGATAAAAGTTTGAAATAATATTGAAATAATATGAATTACTATAAAGCACTTTCTCTCTCTATGAAATAAACTTGGATCAGAGATCACAACATATAAAACAACAGCTGTCACATCTGGCTTTCTCAGGTACATGTCTGATTTTAATTATTTTTGTGAATTCTGGAATAAAGAGTCTGCTACCTGAGGACTATTGTCTGCATTGCTTGTATGTAATCTCATGCTAAATATTTCATGCCTACCATTTTTCCACTTCACATGTCTGTGCAAGACAGATTCTGATCTATACAGGTAACATGCAAGGCAAAATTCGGCTCAAAGTATGTCTTGACAATATGCAAAGATGTAATTCCACAGAGGGATAAACTGTAGGTTAATTTTTCAGTGAAAGAACTAGGTGCTGTTTACAGATTTGGTGTTCCCCGCTGAACACTGCTGACAAGGGGCGTGAATCTAAAATGCAGGAAACAGAAGTGCTATGAGGTTCATACCATTGTTGGTATCATCTTCATGGAAGGAAGTTTTGTGTTTGAAAGCAATGCTGGCAAAAACACCAGCAGGCTGCTGCGAGGGGAGGTACTGCAGCTGTAGTAGAATTCCAGCCCCTTGATGGCTTTCATGCCTTACAAGTTGTTGTAAGTTTCTTCCAGGTCCTTTCTGGTACCTTGTGATGGACCCTTGGTGCATGAGGGACCAAGCACTGAAACTTCAGATTGTAGCGTGAAGCACCAAGTGTATAGCTGGACTGCAATTGTTTCTCAGGAAGAACTGTGGTTGCTAGCAATTTCTGTCATTATTTTCTTGTCACTCTCCAGTGTTGCCTGTTTGAGACTTTGATATACTCTTACTTCTTTGTACAACACCCACAATCCTTACTTTTCGTCATTGTTCCTTACTTCCCCCTTCCACAGGGAAAGCTGGACATCTTCTGCTTTCCCCTGACAAAAAATTAACAGTTGACGTATGCAGTCAGTTTGCCATTTACTTCAACTAGCAGAAAAAGAAACCAGAATGCATTCATTTAAATGCTTGATTTTCTGTGTTCCAAAACTTTGTATGTAGTTATTTTTAACCCGGTTTCCTAGGGAAAGATGTTCCTGCAATCATGTTTCACTAACCACCCACTGTTAATAACTTCAGGAGCCTTTGTGCTGATCGCAGGCTTCAGGTAGGGCAGAGATCTCAGTTCTGACATCCACAGCTTCATGAACACAGGCCAGGTAGAAGGGACAGGATCCGGTTACCAGCCGGTGGGGATGCAGCAGTGAGCAAGGTCAGCCCTTACTGCTACAAATGAGAGAATCCACATGGAAGAGACTTCAGAAGGATGGCAGCTGTGGGGAAAGGGCCCACACATGGGGGCACTGGTGGGGACCGGCAGCCAAAGCCAGGAGTGCCAGTCTCAGCAAAGGGCCCTTCAGTCACGTGCCTTTGGTGCTGCTCCTCATGGCTGCTTCTTGGCTCTTCTTGACACGCTGCTCAGGAGAATGCCTCCAAATTGTGAACATAAATGCTGCAAAAGAATGTGCCAGCTTTTCAATCTGCCCTCGGTTGTTGCTTCTGCACCTCTTCGTGCGGGCTCAGACAGCTGCCCCTCGGCCCTTGTCTCACGTGTGCACCAGCCCCTCTTTCTTTTTTCCTTACAGTAGGAAAACCCAAAGCACATTTTCCTGGATCCTGCTGACACAACCCTTCATGCAAGCCTCTAAGCTCTCTTACCTCTGCCAGGGCATTATGGAATAGCTGTCTGGTTTCTTCAAGAATATACCGATAGAAACAGAGCTAGACACCACAGCAGGCGTGGATGGGCTTGGACATGGCCACGCTTCGGGAGACAGCTGCTGTGGATGCAGTCCTGTGTTGTGAGCAGCTCGTGTTCATGTCCTACATCATTGCAGAAACATGGTGCTACTGTTAGTGGTCCAAAGGCTAAGAATGCACCTTTCAACAGAAACTGGTTGCATCAATTTTATCTCAAATCACAGAGTTTGTTACACAAACAAAACCCAAAGTCATCAGGAAATATGCTTTTCCTAGTAGTGTTCTTTTATTCTTTCAGCAGCAAAATTAGCATTATACTACAATGTCATCCAGTGAAGGGGACCATATTTGAACAAAAACAAAACAAAATTTAAGAACAACCAATAAACAAATAGTGAAGTTGGCTGCATGAATTATGATACACTAGATTCAACTTCTAACAATCTCCTGATTTTATGGTTTGAAAAAGAGGGAAGAATTTTGGTTTGGTTTGTCTTTATTTCTCAGGCTTCTTTGCTCTTTTGTCTTGCTCTTAAACATTAGACAGATTATTCTTCTTTAGTTTGAGAGTGTGCACTTGCTGTGTGGTGTGTGGATCCAGTCTTGAAACATGACACATATTTGGGAATGAAGCTGTTTGGAAATGGCACTTTCAGCATAGATTATTGCAGCAGGAATGCTGCTTTTGAGGTATCTTCAGACTTGAAGATGAACCTAAGTTGGTAACACTTCTTTTTCTTTGGAAAATGTTGACCTGTCCAGAACACACAGGCACCTTTTATAGTAAGTCTGCTGCTTCAGCTTCAGTTTGACACCCGCTACACTGTTTCTGTTTACTGTTTTAGGCATTGAATAATAGAGTAGAAGCCTTTAGAAGAGTGTTTGCAGCTATTCACAGAAAAGTGGTACATACTTAGACTAATAAAAAGTTCCTTTTTTAATTCACCAGTCAAGTGAATTTCTGTTTGGCTTAAGCAGATTTTGAAATCCTATCTACGTCATTTGTATTGTTAATAAATTACAGGGCTTCATACCACATCACTTTACTGGGAATAGATTTGAAATATATAAAGATCAAAAATACACATATTTTTAACAGTGCTAAGTAATTTCCTGTCATAATAGCCAAAATAAAGTGCCACTAAGCTAATAGTAGTAAATTAATTTTTTTGGTATGTAATTTGGTATAAATACTGACAAGCTGAAAAAACCCCCAACCCCAAACAACAAATGCATACTCATTAGTCATTCAGTTTAGCATCACAGAGGCAGCAGTCAGCCAGGGTGTGCGTTTTTATGTCTGCTTCAATTGCACACTTCATTTGTTTGGATATGGCATAGGCGGCTTTCTCTGTCACACGGCATCACTGCACGATTAGCAAGTTGCGCCCCAGGGCAGCTGGGACGCTTTGCTGGGGCAGATGTTCTTTTCAGCTTATTCAGTGGCCGTTGTGGGGTTGTTTACTGTTGTCATAGCTACCTGCATTTCCATAGCAGCCGAGCTGTTGTGTGTGAAGCAAGTGAATATAGTTATAAAAGGATCATATTTTGTTCTGTCTCTATAACTTACCATCTGTCAGCTGACTGTTCATGATTGATTCAGAAACCAATTTAAGAATAACAGCAGCCAGCTGATCATTTTTGCTTATATTAAAGTGACAATGGACAAGGATGCAAATAACTTGGTGCTTCAGTGAAATGCTAGTTTCTTTTTTTTTCTTAATTGCAGCAGTTTGTCTTCCAACACTTTCTCAGACTTTACTGAAATCTTTCTTGACAAATAGAGATGACCAAGTGTCATCTTCTGTACTTGCTCAGGTGTTCTTGTGCTTTCCTTCAGCTGTCAGCTCATCCCTCTCTCTTGCTTTCAAATTGTGATGTTGCTCCTGCTTTCACAGATCCTTTGTAATGAAAGCTAAATACTCTCCACGGAGTTAAACAGGGAATTGGTGAGGCTAAGAGCAAAGGTATCATGCATACACAAGCACAAGTATGGCTCGGTGACATAGATCTGCGCTCTGTTTAATAGTGACAATGGGATCCCATGTGAGTTTGGGGGAAAATTTAATGTGTAGTCAGCGAGTCCTCTGAATAATGAACTCTCATATCTTTTCACTCAGACACGTGGTCGAACCTATAGTTTAGCAGTGGGGGTAAGAAGATTAGCCCAGTTGTAAATAATGTATTTATTGGTTGATTTTTCCAGATCCTGACATTGATGCTGCCACTGCCATGATGCTTTTGAATACTCCCCCTGAGATACAAGCAGGTTGTGAGTAGATATTTCTATAGCATATAGCAACATAGACGTATAAAATTAATATTCTCTTTTATAAGTGTACAGCATACCAGAGAAAAAGGATTTAATAAAGAAATACAACTTCCCTTGTAGACCCTTGCACTTCCTTGACCCTTACATGAGTATAATTTTGTGGTTCATATTACATTCTTTGTTACATGAATAATATCAATCCGTGATCTCTAATGTAAAAGAGAGGTTATTGTTATTCATGACATACACTTAAATGAGTAACATACTATTATCCATACTGATAGAAAGACCTGGGGCAACAGCCAGGAGAAAGGCAGGGAGAGAAAGAGAGCAAGAGAGTGAGGGGTACGTGGCATATGGTTTTGTTTTCATTTTGTTTGGATTTGACTCCCTTCGTGTGAGTTACCACAGCCATCTGGATACTTTCCATTCACTTGGGCACTGTTTCAGCTCCTTCCTTGCACACATCCTGCCCGTTTTGCTTTTTTTTTGCTCTGACTGATGCAAGGCAGTAGGCAGGTGATGGGGAGTGAAGAGAGGTCTCATTTCCTGCCAATACTTTGCCCCGTGTTCTGTGACCAGACCTAAGGTTTTGATGCTGTGTATTAACAGAGCACTGAAGAGGCCCGGACCCCCACTGTACTGGGCTGTGCAAATACTGCAGGAATCATCCTGCCCCACAGAGCTTGCTGTGAAGGTATTACAGGAATCCATAGTGGAATACAGCTGCACAAAAACAGGAACTACAAGAAAACAAACATAACACTAGTCGGCAAGCATGGCAGTAATGCCAAGTGACAGGCAGCTCTTAAAAATAAAGGCAGGAAGTTAAAATAGAAACCATTACCAAGACTGTCTAGCATCACTGCTATTGTTCTAGCCTGGGCAACCAACTCCAAATTCCAGGGGAAGCCTTGATTTGCACTTTGATACTCTGCCTGGGGAAGAGAGTCAATTACCATCAAAGCATTTCCTGTGCAGCTGAGGAAAGCTATTGTCAGCCTGCTTTGTGACCCTGCCAGAGGAATGCCTCTTGAGGAGCTTCTCTCAGGAGAGCGTGATGTACCAAGAAACTGTTCTAGAAAGAGAAGAGTGGTCCTTATCCTCCTCTCCTAAGCAGCTTTCAGGGACTGTGCATGGTAAAAGGGTGAGCTATCTCCACTATGTGTCAGTAGGAAAAAGGAAAAATTTTATTGGGAAGAGGAGGTTACCCTTGGGCATAGTGGGAAGAAGAAAATGAGACAGTTTCCAAAGGATTGCATATTTAAAGAAGCCATATTTGTGGGGTAGAGAAAAGGGGAAAAGGAATTGGTATACATTCAAAGTGCAGGGGTAAAAGGGTATGTGGGAGAGGGAAGGGAACATAAGTAGTATGTGCGTGGAAAAGGATCAAGAAAACACAGAGTAATATGAACTCCTGGAAGAACTGGAGAACAGGAAAGGATTGCTGATAAGAATGGGGGGAGATCCATAGTACTAAACACGTACTAAACACGCTGCTGATTTTTGTTACATGCCCATGTTTGCCAGCATTGCAGTGTGAGTGATTTGAAGACTTGTGCACTGTCATTTCATAGACATCATAGTCTGATAGTCTTGACTTATTATTATGATATGTTGTAGAGGTTGCTCTGAGGAAGGGAATTCTAGCCTCCTATGAGTTTGACATATCTCCCCACCCTGTGCCACCTTCCCAGTGGGCTCTTGTCTGAGGATGTCAAAAGTGACAGGGAGATGAAAGCAGAAAGATTACTCCTCACTCACACTGCTCCCTCAATATTCACGAGTAGCAAGGCCTTCCTCTCTACCCTTAAACTTAAATGCAGGGTCTGCTCAGAGGTTCGTGAATCTTTCTAGACACAGGTAGAATTGCCAGGAGGAAAGGCCAGAAGTTTTTATCATAACCTCAGAGGCCCTCTAAATTACGAAGGAGAAATATTTTGGCTGGGATGTGAATGGATACCTTGAAGAAGTAAATCAGCCTGTCCCTATCAGTTGCAGTTGGGTCTCATGTGCCACGCTAGGAAAATCTTAGGCAACTTAAAGCAAATTAATTGCTAATTTACTTTAAGAAACAATTGCATGAAAATCATGTTTAAAATTAGTTTTCAAATAAAAGGCAGGTTGGCTGTGGAAGTTTCACTGCAATGCTGAGCATCATCTGGAATTTCACAGTTCATTCTCTGTTCTGTCAGTGGCTGCAGTGGTCTGTAAATCAAGGTGGGAATTACCAGGGCAGTAAATGTGGATAATGTTTGATCCCTTGAAGACTGAGAGTTCTGTTCCTGGTATCAGACTGTGGTGTCAAGTATGTGCATATGGACTGCAAAATGCCCCATCTTCTGAAGACGAGATTTGGAGAGTGAATGACATAGTTTGTAGTTTGGCCACAGGTGTTAATACCTGAATGAAAACCTCTTTTGGGTCTGAGAGTCTGACTCTGAGCATGCCACTTACTGGCACAACAAAGAGTCAGCTGAAGGCAGAACCTGAGGTCATTTCACCTTACAACAACTTTACAACTCAGAAAGTTTAAAACTCTGGTCCATTAAGACCTTTGCCTGTCCTACAGACATTTAACCATTGTAGTGGCAAGTGAATACCTCCAAGGCAGATTGTGACAGAATATGGATTCATTTTCTGTGAATGGTTGTGTGCATTGGCTTTAGAATTTGAAAACATCTTGGATTAAAAGCTGCTTTTCAAGTGGTGTAAAAACCCATGGTAATCTAGGCAGTGTGGGTGCTAAAAGCATCTTTAGATTGAAGTTAGCTTCAGCAATTATTCAAAATCTTACTGGAATTTATACTGTTAATATGGTCAGTCAGAAGGGAATCCCATTTCAGTGGTATTAGAAAATCCAGAGTAAACTATTCCTGCTTTGTAACAGATTGATTGATTAGCTTTACAGCTTTAAATGACCATTTAAAATTCCACCTAAAATCACCTTTTGCTTTATTATGAAATCTTGAAATGGTGTCTGAAAAACATTGCTTGCCATTTACCCCAATTCCACCATTCTTTAGTTTTCGTTCAAAGAAACAAAAAGGCATAGTAAAAGAGTAAAATGGTGTTACTAGGATTATTTTGTGTTTTTGTGGGTTTTACTGTATAGACTCATAAAACTGATTGTTCACATTGCTGCTAAAGGTTAGGAATATGCCATCATAGTTACAGTGTTAACATCAGAAATCAGTTTCTCAATTACTAACATTTTGCAGTATATTCACAGACCCAAATACTTATCAACTGTAACTAAAGGCAGAAGTTCAAAGTAACCAGCTGTGTACAAGTTTCTACTGAAATTTGCAATCCAGCTGGTATGAGGAGTTAAAGCGTGAAAGATACTGTGATATGCTAAGAGAGGGCATGTAGGAACATAGATTTAATACTTTCTGCTTCAGTTTATTGAAGTCCTTGTACTTCATCAGGTTTTGTAGGTTTGTGTTTGAAAAGAAAGAGCAATTGGAACACCTGTTTCCTTTAGAAGCAGATACCACAAGTTACAAATGCTTGGGATTTTTATTAGTAGCCAGTTCATGAATATTAATTCCAAAATATGTGACTTGCATTAAAAACTGTATCTTGACCTGCAGGGCGCTGAGTACTGTCTGGGCCATCTTGGGCAAGTTGCATCAAATTTCTGGGCCTGTTTCCCTCATGTGAATCTAATTTGGAGAGAGGACAGAAGTTAACAGGATGATGAACAAATGGTAGAGCTCAGTTTAGAGCCCATAGGTACTAAATCAGTGAAAGTTCATGAGGTAGTTTTGTACAGTTGCTTTTATGTACAAAAGATTTTCAGCACTTCAGTTCTTACCAATGTCTTGAAAGTTAGTTTACTAGCTGTCATTCCAGCATAGTATTCCCTACTCCTAAGAGTGTGGCATCCTGGGCATATCATTAAGTCTTGCCAAACCATGATGTTTTGCCATGATTAAAGTGGAGATAGGTTTTGGTGCTTGTTTGAATTCCGGAGATTTAAATCACTGGAAGCATGTAAGTAACAACACCTTCTTAAAGGTTGAGGTCATCCTGAACTTTGAGCCACTTGCTTTTCTGGAAGGACGAGTAAAGGAGGGACTGCATTAGTGTATGGCTGCTACTGCTAGTGAAGAGTGCTGTGGTCAAAGGGATTATCCTGGAAATACTGATTTAATTCAAGAAGCTTCTCAGTGCTGTTACACATAGCTTCAGATTCATGCATAGTCCTTTGCCTGTTGCTGTATAATTTGTGAATTGCACACAAATGTAAATATATTGCTCAGCCTAAAGTTTAATATGCAAACAGCTATTAAATGGTGCTCACAGAAGGCATTTGACATCCATCTTCTGGTTTCAGTACTGCTCATCACTACTCACTTGGTTGGGTTGGCTAGAAAGGGGTGGCCTTCAGAAGACTTTGCAACACTGGTTTTGTGGGTGGTTCCTTACAGGAGTCTGAAGTGCTGTGGTAGAGATATTTGGGAAGATACAAACATGGAGTTTTGCTGGCTGTGCTTCTTAAAAAATAGGTTTTCCAGGGTTGAAGCCAGTGTCTCTCTGATTTGGGAGTGGTTATTAGTCTTTGTCTCAAAACATATAAGACCCAGACTAGATACATACATTGTAAGTTTGGTGGGAGGAGAAGTAGTTCCCTAAAGAGATCTTTGTACTTTACGTCTATACTTCTAAAATTGTACCCCAGTGAAATTAACTTTTTAAGATAATGCAAGTGGATTGTATTATGGGCGAGACACATATACAGGAATGATGACCAAAAAAATTGCCTTAATGACAGTCAGAAATTCTCCAAATAGGATAAAAGAGAGCATGCTGTTTTCTTGGAATGTTTTTATTGTACATGAAACTGGATAGTTCTATTTGTACTGCTTATGGACAAGTCACTTATTATAACTTAGCTTCCAGCCTAACTTTGAGTATCAGAAAATGATAAATCATTGAGAGTAAAATGTTTCATAAAGCTATTTTTGCTGGCAATTTTGTATCAGAGCAAAAACTAGGAAAAGGCATTTTCATAATGTTCAAACTTTCTGTTGCTGGGTTTTGTATAAGATTTTGTTTTGTATTTTTTTTCCTTTGGTATTTAATATTAAGCCATTAAAGTGAAATAGAATTGGAAAGAAAGCTTACTTTTATGAAATACTTTCTACTTCTTTTTCTGTACTCTTTATAATATTTTTAGACAAAGTATGAGTGTGATAGGATTATCAGGATACATTTGTCTCCCTCACCTCAAATTTTTGTTTAGAATAAATGGCTTGTTGGATGCATCCTAGATTTGCAGTTTGTAAGGGCTACAGAGTGTGGAATTTAAGAGCTATAAAATTGTCCTTGAGCAGTAAAATACAAGTTGGGCAGATGTCATCAAATTTATGCCTGGGATAAGGTAGTTGAATAAAATTACACATTTGGCAGAAAACATTTGCTTTTGGCAACTTCTGATGTCCAATCCACTGTACATCATCAGCAATTTCCTACTTTGAGTGCTTGTAGCCTGATATAAAGTGTTCTGCTAAACACTGTGCTGAAAGAAAGCTTGGCAGAAAAGAGCTGAAACTGACAGATACTAGCAGAAACTTAGTACCTCTTGTCTATAATGATTTCCTCTGTGCTACAAGAGCTGGGTCAGAGAAGAGAGCCCTGAGA
The DNA here is from genome assembly GCA_026261815.1 of Monarcha castaneiventris obscurior. Lineage (NCBI taxonomy): Eukaryota > Metazoa > Chordata > Aves > Passeriformes > Monarchidae > Monarcha > Monarcha castaneiventris. Next base: position 17,461,632 of record JAMPIT010000894.1, read on the forward strand.
TCAATGCATGTGCCACATGATGACAGAAGAAGCAAAGAACCAGTCTATCCCTACAGGATACTTTCACACTAGCATGTTCCACTTTTGAAAAATTCATTTTTCAGTAAATACTATTCATTCTTCCTTACCAAGTATTGGCTACCCTGAGCTAGACAGTTTAATGAAGTGTATGTTTGTTTCCCAGATCACACAAAGAGCACGTTTGTTACCCAGTTCATTTTCTTGACTGACAACAAATCTCACTCCTTGCTGATACTTCATTTAACTTTCATGTGCCAGTGTTTAACCAAGAAGTTAGTTTCCTTTTTTAGTGAGCTGTTGGGGTGTCAGTGGGTCTGGTGGCTATCCATCCCTTCCACCTTCTTTTGCATTTCAGTTTTACCAACTTGCTGCACTGTGTGTTTGACAATCAAATCTTCAGGGAAGGACCCAGTCTGACATGGTTTTTCTGACCCTGTTGTGGAGATCCTGGATGAGGTGGTTATCTCAGCCAGAACGGGAAGCTTGCTTCCCCCACACACACCTGCAAGAAAGAGATCAGGGATGCAGTCTGTTGAGACATGTAATGAAAGAAGTCTGTAGTTGGAATAGTCTTCTCAGCTAATGTGCACACATGAGCATGCTCTGGATTAAAATAATCCTGCACTGGCTGTGGAGTGATTGTGTAGCCATTTACCTACTTGCCACCTACAGACCCTGAGTACAGGCTACAAAAAACCACTGGATTTTTGAAGGGCCTCTTAACACTATGTGAACATAGTGCCTTGATGGATTCAGATTATGCTATGTTCTCCTACATGTCATTCATTTTATTGTCTGTTAAACTAGAGCATGAAAGTTCCCTACAAAAGGCAGATTTTTTTTCCCCTTGGAGAATTTTCAGAGGTGCAGTCTTGATCTTTGACATTGGATGCGTTGCTTTGCTCCAGAATTAGCCAGTGGAGACTCAACTGGCTGAATCTACTCAGGTCATGAAATTCCACCAGAGCAGCGTAAGATCCAGAAATCATTTCCCCATCCATGCAGCAGATTAGGGGCATATTCTCTGTACACAGTTTAACTCTACTCCAATGAAAGTATTTCCTGGGTTTAAGTTTCCTGAGAGCAGACTAGACCCTTGAAAACATAGCAGTGATGAAAGTTGAAAGGTGAATATAGACTTAGTCTTTTCAGACTCTTTTTGTTTCACTGGGGACATTTTGTGAAAAAGGAAACCTTCATCAGAGAGATGCACAGGTCTTCTTGCATTGTTTTCTTGAGCTGAGTTTCTCAGACATAAACGGCTTTTGGGACTTGCACAGAAAAGGTGTGAATTACATTTCACACTTCTGCTTAGGAATTGGGAACCTGTAACCTGCCTGTACTGTTGGTTAAAGAAGCATTAGAAGAGAGGGGTCAGGACTGTAAGGTGTTAGTTCAGACTGGCACTGATTGATGATACGGCTTGGAGTAAATTATCTTACCTCCACACCTTGAATCCTCAATCTAAAATATAAATGCCTCACCTCAGAGTATGGGTTTGAAACGTAATTAAAGCTTGTAAGGCGTAAATGTATCTTTGGAATAAAAGCACCACATAATTTCCAGTAAATAATCCACAACCCTTCAAAAGCACCAAGATGTAGAAATAATTCCTTGAATATAAGTAGCTGTCATACAGCCTGCACAAAGGCTGGAAGACTGGGCACCAGGGACAGTGTAATAGCAGTTTATATGCATAATTTTTTTAACATTATGTTATTTATGTTATTTTTTGGAAGGATCAGTTTTGATACTTTAAATGCTGTAAGTAGAGGTGCATGAGCAAGAAGGATCAGTCTTACCATGGCACATTGGTAATGTGGATAACTAGAAATTAATACCTTTTACCACTGAATTATTTTAATCCTGCTTTCCATTTTAGGATGTTGGGGTTTTTTTTTCTTTATGGTTCCATATATTTCCTGCAGGGATATACTACATAGTCCAGTGTCCTCCTTCAGTGATCCCTTGTATACAGCCTTTCTGTTTGTCTGTCTGAATGATGTAGTGCTATTGCTGCATCATAATTCAGAGTCCGGGGAAACAAAACCAAAAATCAGTAGCAATAACACTGGTGTTGCAAACTGAAATAGTTATTGAATTCTGAGTGATGATTTCATTATACAGAGCTGTGATGTACTTCAGAGAAAAGTTAGAATCACAGAATCATGATTAAGCCCTCTTCTGACCTGAAAAGTCTTGTTGAAGCCTTTCACTGAGTGATGGCATGAGGCACGGACTGGTCATGATTGAAGTGAATGTCACAGAAGGACAAGAGACCAAGTTGTCTCTTAGGGGATATTTTCAGAAGACAGCAAACTTCTGTATTTTCTTTTTTTACAAACTTTTGTTAATTCTTGAAGGGAATATGGTGGGGGGGGTGGGGGGGAGGGCGAGGACTGTTTTAAATGTGAAGCTTTTGAAGAGAGTGTTTCCTGGATAGCACACTGTGACTTACAAAACCGGCGAAGGGGCAAGGAACAAGAAGGATGGGTTCCAGTGAGGGTGTCGATGTGTAGAAATCCTAAGATGTGAGATTTGGTACTGTATTTGATATAGATACAGGTATGAATACATATATAGGAGTGCAGGGAAAAAAGGAAACTCAGAAGAGATAAAGAAGGAGAGACAGGAGGCTGTTTTTTGAGAATTGGTGAGGAAGCAAACAGGATGTTTTAAAGAAGGAATGGGAGTTGTCAATAAGGCAGAGAGTAGGAGAAGAAAAAGAATAAGCATCAGTTAACTGTGCCAGCAGAACAGGATGATTAGGTTAACTGTGGAAAGAAGAGTTTAGGCATCAAGGAGCCTGTTGCCCTCTTTTTGCAGTAGCACTTGCAGTAGCACTTCCAGTATGCTTGCTTTGAAGTTTTACAGTGTATATTTAGACAGTATCCATAACTAACTGACACGTGGTTCTGTGCATACACATATATGCTTCATTTCAATAGAAAACTGTGGTTTGTATCATAGTGAAAATTCCCAGATCTTTCTCAGTCAAAGCTCCTGGTTAATTTCTTTTGATGGGACTTTGTAAACATAGAAAAACCATACCATGTTTTGCAGTATAAATCTGTTCCTCTTAAAAGTTTGTTGGAATAACCATGCCCGTTGGAAATTATGTCTTTTTATTGATCTTTTGGTATTCGGCACGTTTATCTCCTGCTTTGAATTTACCTGTTACCTGTGCATTTTAGGTTAGCCATATCCCTGAGCAGACGGCTTTTCTTTCATGACACTGGTGTTTTGGGCATCTCAAGGTCATGCTGTTGAAACAAATATAATAATAAATTCAGATTTTTGAGTTTTAACATGAGAACATTCCTCTACAGTATGTACAAACCAGAAAATCAGAGCAGTGAAAGGTATGCAGTGTCCCCTGAGTGAAACAGGTTTGATCGATTTCTCATAAACTAGCAATGAAAGAAAAAGTGTACAGAGTAGTGAAGTGTAAACAGCAAAATGCAATTTTAAAATTATTCTGGTCATTGAAAGCTGACCCAAGTTGTTATAAACTAGGTTCTGTAATTTTAGCCATTTGAGGCTGTACTTAAGCACCTAAATATAAATGTTCTTCAGAGGTGCTCAGAAGCAAGGGTGAGTGTAACACAGTGACAGGATTTGATCGGGGAGTGCTGTGCTCTCAAAAGCAGGAGAAAGAATATTATTTTCCCAGAACTAATCTGTGTGGTCTGGAGTGAAATAAGGTGAACACCAGGACAGCAGGAGGGGAGTTGTCAATCTGGCTTGATATTTATAGGAAGTTGAAGGGTACCTCAGCAGCTTAGAACTACCATACTTCTGAGACTATACTCACCTGCCTCCCAATACCCTAGTATTTTGGAGTGTGAGTATTTGAAGATGGGCATGTGAAGTATATGTGTTGATTCTGAATAATTTTTCTAGTCTCTCTGTAATTTGTTTAAAAATAAATTCTGTGGGTGTATATAAAGTGGAATGGTTTACATTTATCTTACATGTGTTTATATAGTATCTGTATGTTTAAAAATAATACATAAAGAGTAATGATCATCATTCTCTTTTGGACATTGACCGTGGGGGGAAGTTATGGTATGAATGATGACATATAGTAAATAGAGCATGTGTGAATTGGCTGGCTGTGGATGTTAAAGAAGCAAGTTTGGGTGGAGGCTGCAGGGAGGTTACTGTTCCAGCCTGAAGGGACATAATAGCAGTGCAAACAAATGCCATTACGTGTAAGTAGTTCCTGGTAAGGCCTAGACTAAGGATTGTATTTGGTAGTCCTGCATCTCACAGTGGAGGAGGAAAATCACGAGACCTGCTAAGGACACCCTTGCTTTGGTGGTGCCTGGGTAGTGCTTCTCTGCTATTTGTTCAGCTGTCTGCCCTGGGCTGCGCAGGGTACAGAAACGTGCCTGGGTAGAAAACAAGTACTCGGTTGTAGGTTAAAATCTTGTTGGCCAGAGCTGCAGTTTTTGATCTAAAGCCAAGTGGAACAGCCCAGTGAAAGGTCTTGTCTGTAGTGGTCAGTACCTAGGAGTTCGGTGTCAGTGGCATCAGCCCATGTTGGGTGAGGGGCTGGGCTGTGGCCCGGCCGTGTGCAGGAGGCACAGGACTGCTGCCAGGCTGTGGGGCAGGGTCAGTGCTGGCCAGAGACAGGGCCTAATTAGTGCTATGGAGATAATGCCATTTTAGCCTCTTCTCTTTCTCTTCCTGGTAAATATATATTTGTAGTTAATATTTTACTTTGCAGGAGACGGGGGGCCAAGGTATTGCTGCTCAGAAAGTAAACTGTGATGATAAAAAGCTGTAAACTGTGATCTTGCAGTGAAGTACTTGTGTTCTGTTTATCTGTAAGGGGTCATTGTTTATTTTTGTGGACAAAATAGTTACATCTGTGCTCATAGCTGGTTTTGACTCTAAGCACATGCATTCGAAGCAGAACAGGAATTACAAAACAAAAGTGATTCAGTTGTACAAGGAATGATCTGCAGCAACTAGGTCAGGCTTCTGCAAGCCATGTTATCATTGGTTGACATGAAAATAGCATTGGAAATAGCGTGGCACTCAGAAGACTCGAGGCTGAGATGTCCAAGGTAAGCAGTGTACTGCACGAGCCTCTCTAATGGTTTTTCAGTACATTGAAAAGCTTAAGTTCCACATTTTGCTCCTATATTTTTTTAACTTTTCCTTTAAAAGAAAAAACGTTCTATATTTTGTTTTGTTTTTAGTTCCTTCGGGAGTGATACAAAATGGAGCTCGAGTACTGAGTAGAGGAATATTTCCTGGAGCCAGGCCATTGCCAATCAACCCTATAGGAAGCATGGCTGTTGCAGTAAGGTAAGAGTGGCTCATTGTGGGATCTGTATGAAATAAATTAGTATTTTGCTGAAAAGGTAAAAGTATATGTAAGCTCTGGTAAACGGGTATTTTGCTGCTTGTCAATGCTCGTGAGGTTCTAAATGAAACAGAACTCTGCCACCTAAAATTGTTGGGTTATCATCCTTTGCAAGATGGTCATGGAATATCTGTCTGTTGCGTGATGGTTTGTAAAAAGCAGTTTCATTTTCACTAGCAAATTGCAGGCAGTTTGTGGTGGGAACCTCCTATAGTGGCTTGTTTCTCTAAGTGCAAATGCTTTTCCGTGCTCCTCCCCTCTCTCCCTTTTCTTAAAGACCTTTTCCTGGATTTAATACCAGGGAGAAGAGTATCAATAATATAAAAGTAAATCCTGAAAGCTGTTTGAACATATAGCTGTCATTTTGTTATTAACTTAGATCTCTGTGAGGCAATTTCTTTCACTAGTTTTATTTCAAGGTTATACTGAAACATTCGAGGGTAAAATGTTGTTTAAGATACTCAACTATCAGGAATCAGGGCAGTAAGAGACATCTAGTGATGGCAGTAAGAACTGTGGTTCAGTGGTTTGTTTTGCTTAAAGCAGTGCCGGTTTATTGGTGGAAGATCAGTTTGCCTCGGGTGTAGCTCCATTTTCAGTCAGTCACAACAGAGATTAATTTGGTCAAATGTACTGCCAGTGCACTCCTCTTTCAAACTCTAAGTATCTGCAAAAGCTATTTCAGTTCAGGCAGTTCGGTATTCAGGGTGGGGTTTCATAATTAGTGCTGACCTTGCTTTACTGGGTTGTTTCAATTACACTCTCTTTTCTCAGGAAAGGGCTGCAAGGCAGTGAAATAAAGTATCTTGGTAGGTCTTATTCCATTACTATTTACATGGGGGTTTTTGTTTTTTGTCCCTTTTCAGAATCAGTGTCTAGCCCTTTGGGTGCAGTATTTCCATCCAGTAAATGGAGAGAAAGACAGAGAGAGCCAATGACATTCATGTACTCCTGATGCTTCAAATGCAGAGGGGAAGACACTAATTGGAATAAAATCCATATTTTTTGATGAGCAAGTTTTTCAGCTGTTTTTCCCATTTGCTACACTGAAGGGATGCAACCCCAAGGGTCATCCTCCAGAATTCTGCGGAGTTCCTCTCCATCTCTCTTTACCACAGCTTGGCCTTGCCAGCGGCAGGGGTCAGCTCTTCATCATCTTTGCCTCTGGCTTTACCCAGGGCTTGTATTCTGCTCCAGTGGTGATTCCAGAGCTGTGAGACTACTGGATCATTAATTATATATAATTTTTATGAGGTGTTGAAGCTAAATGGAGGACACAGTGGTCTGAATATTCTCTGTAGAGTAAATCTACATTTCCTGTTTAGACTCTGTTTCATTATCAGAGTTGACTCACGGAAGAGCTAGAACTGTTTTACTTCCAGGCCACATGAAAAGTTACTTTTGCGTAGTTATCTTCAAATTGCTGTGCTGTAAAGCTGTATGTAGTTCAATTTTATACGTTTTCAAAGGACTGTTTCTCAGGTTTTTTTCTAGCAGGAAGAGAACAGGATCTTTACCAGCTACCTGTTAATGTAGAGTTGGGAATTTAGGGATTTTACCCCTCCCTTGCTTACATTCTTTTTGCTGTGTCTCACAGAAAAGCATTTATAATTAGTTAATGCAGACATTTCTAATTCTTTTTGTTCTCTTCTCCAGCCTTAGGCAGTATTAGAAATAGCTTGCTATGAATATATTCCTGGTGCGCATAATGTCTGCTCATGTTTAAAATCTCCTGCAATATCCCCTCTTTTAATTCTTGAAAGGCAGAGGGAGGCATAGACGAGAAGCTTTGAACGCTTTTGAGAAGTTAGTGTACTCTCTTCAATAGAGCGAGTTCAGCAGGAAGTTTTGTCTTGTTTCCCTCAGGGATAATACGATTCAGAATTTCTCGAGGAAGATCAGTCTGGATTCACAATGCCTCTTAGAACATCATCTGGTCCTCTCAAAACTGGAGACCTCTGTTATCAGTTCCTGTGAAAATTACACCGTTTCTTGGTGCCAGCCCCTCTCCTCAGATACACAGGGCTAAATAGGACCTGTCATGTTGAGCTTTCATGGCGTCTCATGAGAGTAACTTCTGCTTATAATGTGCAGCAGGGGAAATTTACCACAGCATCCATGCAGCCTTCTTTTGCAATTAAGAGTAGGAGGACTGCTCAGATTGAGCTGTCATTCCTGCACAGAGGAGGATGGTCCAGTCAGTCTGGCAGGGGATGTTTTCAGACTTGTTTAGGTGCAGGAAGGTTGATTTTCCCTGCGAATTTTTACCAGAAGGGAGGTCTGGGCAGCCACGGGAGGTGGTGCAGTCTCCTGTTAAGTTTTTTGCAGAAATTGTGTGCCTCTGCCTATATATTGAGAAGCCAGGCAGCTTCTTCCTAAGACTTCTTAAATCAAATGTGTATTTTCTTGAGAAGTGTTCCTTTGGTGCTGTAAATGGAAGGCCTAAAGCCACCTAAAGAAGGTAGTTTTCATCATTCTCTTAGAGGACCACTAGCATTTTATTGGTAGCAGATAGTTGCATAGTAAATTAGACCTGTTAACTGTTTTTCTTTAGTTACCATATGTAGGAATTACGGGTTCTCCTGTAAGGTGCTGGTCTTCTGTTGGGACTTTCTTGTTGTCTGAGCTGTTTTGTGTCTTATTTCCTCAATATCTTAATGGTCTTTGGTTTTGTTGTCCCCCAAGCTGGTGCAAATAACTTGGAATATGTTGTCCTGTTGTGCAGTGCCATTGGTGCCAAAACACAGTAACAAAACGTTTGGTCTTGGGTTAAATTCGCACTTGTCATTAGGTGATGTGTTTTGACTAATCTGTTACTCAGAAAGGAGGCCGAAGCTATAGGATTGGACTATGAAGATGAAATCTGTGATTTCTGATGTGTTAGCTCCCATCAATAGGAAAGTTTACTGTGCTGTTCGTCTTTGATAGTGTGACTGAATGCATTGGCATATTTTGTTCCTGCACAAGGTATTGATGTGTTGCTCTTCCCTTGTAATTACATGTAATTAGTTTATATTTTATATATAAAATAAGGTACAATTGAATTAAGTACTTTGGGTTAAAAAAACCCTCCTGAAAATTATTTAACAAACATGACTTTCCGTGAATAAAGAATTGCAATTGAGGAGATCATCGTTATTGTGTAGTGCATTTGGCTTGAATTGCACAAATAGGCCCTTCATTCCAAACTAATCTACAAATGGAAAGGCATCCCACACTATTTTTACTTTGAAAACCATCCTCTGGTGTTAAATCTCCACAGCAGAGCATAATTGGATGTGTTTTGACAGTAGCTTTTTATTTACTTTATTCACACCGCTTTTAGCTTGTTTACCATCCATATTTTCCATGTTGTGGCTGACAAGTCTAAGACCCACCCAAAGACAGAAGGGAAAAATAATGCTTCAAAGCTGCACAGCGTGTAGTATGTCTCTAGCATGAGATCAATCATATTTTGGGGATATTTTTGGCAGACCATATCCCCATATAGTTCCCTGAGAGAAACTAAAAGTAAATGCAGTGATAGTCTGGATATGTAGAAAAGAAAATACTGACTGACAGAGTTATTCAATGAAAGAAGACAAAGCCAGTAGTTCCTTACGTGGAGCAAGGAGTTGGTTGTGAAAGTGAGCTCTTGCTCTTCCTATTATCATCCATTGGAAAAGATCTGTTAAATGTTTTCCTAGGAGGACCTCCGTGTTTGCTTTGGTAGGGAGAGTCTCTGTCAAAGTGGCTGGTGCATATGACATCACGTGTCTTGGCAAGGTGCACAAAGCTCCTGGCATACATAATCACCTTCCTTCCACAGGAGTCAGGTATTACCTATTACATCAACCTCAGGAAGAGCACAAGCTTGGAAGTTGATCCAACATTTCAGACTACATAACATCAATTTCAGTACATCCAGCAGACAGCCTCCACCATAATATTTGTGATTTTCTCCAGTTATCCATAGTGTGTGGGTGGTTAGTGACTATGTCCAAGTCCTGCTGCTGTGCAGTAGAAGTACTGAACCTAAGCTTCATCTGCCTAATGTGGACAGATCCACTGAGGTGAGGCTGATGGAAATTCACCCCACAGAGAATCTTACCAGCTGTTTAGCATACGCCTTGTAATTTGATTCAGGTTATTTTGCAGAAGATGTTTTACAAAATAGCCTTGGTAATTTTTTTTGCTTTAAACTTCTTTATATGCTACATATGTGTAGGTAATAGGTTAGATTACTTTTGGTACTGTTTGTTAGAAATACCTTGGTTTTTAAATTACTGCAGGTTGAAAATAAAAATTAATGGAAAATTACGTGGGTTTTTCCCCATTTTATCCAATTCTTCACCAAACATTTATAGTTTCTCTGTCCTGGTTTTGGCTGGGATGGAGTTGATTTGCTTCCTAGTAGCCAGTACAGAGCTGTGTGTTGGATTTAGTATGAGAATAATGTTGATAACATGTTGATGGTGTAGTTGCTGAGTAGCACTTGTCCCAAGTCAAGGACTTTTCCGTTTCCCATTCTCCGCCTGTGAGCAGGTGCACAAGAAGCTGGGAGGGAGCAGGGGCAGGACATTCTGTAAGGGGAATAAAAGGATATTCCATACCACAGAGCATCATGCCCTGTACATAAGCTGGGAGAGTTGGCAGGGAGGAGCTGATCACTCCTGAGGGATGGGTTTAGTTGGGAGCAGTTGTATTGTGCATCCTTTGTCTTTCTTGTGTTTTATCCCTCTTTGTGTTACCTCTCTTTTCCTCATCTTTGTCATCATTGTCGTTCCTAGTTTTGTTATTATTTACTTTATTTCAAAGTGTTCTTACCTCAATCCATGGTTACCTTTTTCTCATTCTCCTCCCAGTCCCACCTGGAGAAGGGAAGAGCAAGTAGCTGCATGGTACATAGTTGCTGGTTGGGGTTAAACACAGACATTCTCAAGGGATTTCACAATTACCTGTAAATTGCAAACAAGTTTTGCAGAGAATTTTCCTCAGTAAAAAAATATTTCTATTCAAGTTTCCAAGATAAAATTTTTCTTTTTCATAAGGAAAGCAAGTGCACCTGCACTGGCAGAGCTACAGCTCTTCCTTGATTTTGAGGAATTAAAAAAAATCAACAAAACACCCCCAGAAAAACAACAAAACACCCCAAAATGCAACACTAACAAACCTTACCTACTTCATCATGAGTAGATTTTAAAATACCTGTTCTTCTGCTCTTAATGCCACAGGTCCTTATGCAGCTTCTGATCACTGGGGCATGACAAGAATGAGTTTTGTGCTTAACTTTATTTGAAGATGGAAAATGGTTATTTAGGTTTATTTTCACTTTAAAATTATAGGGCAATTACTAGATTATTCCTTGGGCATAGCTTTTATTATTGTGACTTTATTTCTCATGCTGACTTTATTTTTGCTTCTATTTTCCTCCTCTGAAGCAGCCATTCAAGCAGTGATTAAATAAACCGAACATAAGAAGCATGTGCAGCATAGATGCCAAAGCATAAGTACAGTTATTATCATTCACTCACATTATCTGTGAACGATTATTTTTGCTTAGAGAAAGGAATTGATAGGTATTTCCTTTCATAAATTCTTAATTGTATCTTTGTAGTGCTTATCAGTGGCATGATCAGCTTAACAAACCCTGAACCATCCTTGTTGCACTGCGTTCCCCTCCCCACCTGTAACGGGCAGGATGAGTTATCCTTGGGAGCTGAAGGAATCCTTTAATAACTGAAGGACAATAGTGCTGACTGACTTGATTATTCTTCCTTTGCAAAATGCATGGGGCTCCATGTGTCTTAACATTAGAGCTGCTGTTGATACTGCTGGCAGTTCATGAATGGTATTTACTGTGGTCCTTTGCATACAGTTTTTCTCTGAAGTACCTTTGTAAGAGCTTATGTCACTATTGTGAGCAACTCACTGTTGACTTTTAACTCAGTAACCCCTGACAGGATCTCATTGTCCAGCAAGTGAGCACCACTTACATTTCACATGCTTGCTCATCCTTCTGTCTGCTGGTCTGTAGTGGTTTTAAGAAGCAGTTCAAGTAGCTCTAGCCAAAAGTTCTCACTGTCCTGAATTTCCCTTTGAAATAAAAAAGTGATATTGTTTTTTAGCAAACCTGAAACATATCAAAATCTACAAACCCAGCTTACCTGTACTGCTTTCTTTGTATCTTCTAACTATATGTTTTCAGTTACATACAAAAACTGTCATCTATGGGTACACAGTATCTGTCATCCAGAAGGATCAGAGGTAGATTAAGGTGATATTTAAACTCCACATAGGTTTTTTTTGTTCATCAAAGGAATGTGCCTGTCTCAAGTGTGGAATACAGTAAGTATTTTTCAGCAAAACCTTTGCCGTTTTGCAAACAGAATGTGATTACCTATCTTTCTTTCAAGCTAGCAGAGAAATTTAAGGAAGATATGCCTGTACTTGGTAAAATGACAGACTTACTTTTGTCTCATCCTAAGGAAGATCTCTTAGAAAGGCAGAAGCACTAGCATGGTGCAAAGGATATTATTTCCTCTAACTTGAGACCCAGGTGCTGTGAGTCCCATCTGGCTTCTGATGACATCGGTAGCAAAATTCATATCCATTAACAATGAGAATGAAGTCAGACTTTCAGAAGTCCAAACTTACACCTGCACTGCTTGAGGATTGTCTCATTCTGCTACAACCAAATACTCTAAAAATAATCTGTGCATATTGCTTTAGGCTCAGATCCCTCAAGCAAATAAGACAGTCCATGTCAGTAGGCTGAAAAGCTCTAGAGACTGTCCCATGGACTTTCCTGAAGGAGCTTTAAAACATGAAAATATGTCAGTTTCTGGAAATTTTGAAATAAAGTTCTGAACAAAAGAGGGGGGAAATGAGGTATCACTCAAATTTCCCCACGTTATAGTAAGCACAGAATTCTTAAATACATTTTCTTCCTCTCCATAATTTAAAAATACTCAACATCAGAGCAAGTGCTTGTTAATCTATTATTGTTTCAGTAACAAAGTGAGAGTTACAACCAGAATTATGAGCAAAAATAGATTGAGCTAGCAAAAATCTGTCTCCTGAAGCTCAGGGGATTTCTGTCCACTGATGGTCTTGAACTAAGTAGATCACAGATTTATTTTGTAATGAATATATGATGGTGTAAGAGCAATGTAGAGCTTGAGAATGTCTCAGAAGCATGTGTGGAATATGAAATGTTTAGATATTAGTTCGTTCAACTCTTACTAATCTGCTAATATCAGTTACAAGTAATTCATCTAATGTTTGAGCTGTTGCATATTAAGATACAGATCAGATTCATTTACTTTCAGGGTACATGACTTTTGATGTTGTGAATATCCTAAAGCACTTTGCCTGTATAACTTTTTACTTTTCTGCAAATATCCTTTGCTAATTCTCTCCTTGACCTCCTTTCTCTTCCTTTTGTATTTCCTCAAGCAGAACTGGTTGGAAATCTTTCAAAATGTAAGTGAAACACAAAGATTTTTCTGAGATGCAAATGCTATCCATTTCCTGACCAGTTCCACCATAGAAGCCTTTCTTGTGAAGTGTATTGGTATTTCCTTTTCTCCCCTTTTTTTTAAGCAATTCCTTTTTTGCACCTCTTTGAACTTCTCTTTTTCTTTACCAGCATCTTTGTTTGCAGACACTCACTGTGGGATGCTAACCCCATAGCACACCTTCTCCTGGGACATCCCTCTGTATTCCCCAGGCATTTCATTCTATTTTTATGCTGATGTGGAAGATTTGGGATCTGGAGTAAGTCCCACGGGCAGAGCTTTTGAATCCAAATTATAGTCCCTTTATGTAAAGGCAACACTAGAGACTCAGGAGTAGGGCAAGTCAGGGATATTTCTTTGGCGCGTGGTTGCGCTGCTCCATGGAGCTGTGGCTTCCCTTTTATTGACAGTCTCTCGGTACAAACTAACAAGAGTAGATCTAAATAGCATAAAAATGGGCATCTTGGTTTAAGTCCCATCCATTATAAGCCTTGTTCACTGACATTCAGTAGGAGTCTCATTTGAGTTCCCACCTATTCCGTCCTGTATTTGTTTCCTTGGAGCAAGAATTGATTGTTATTTTTTAATGGAAGATTAGTAATGTGTGATTTTTAGTGAGCGAAATTGCTCTGACTTTTAGCTGCTTAGTAAAATGAAGTAACTTTAATTTTATGCTAATTTATGATAATTTTTAACATCTGTAAATGTAAATTTACCCGAAAAATGAAGACTCTGTCACTTAAAATGCATCACATGCTTCCTTGTAATGGCTGATCTTAAGGAGTTGGTTATAAATTCACCTTACAACTAGCTTAGTATGGATGATTTCTTCTTCTAAGCATTTGGCATCCTCTAATGACAACCCCCGCAGTTGCAAGCCATCACAGAGTAAATGCAGCTGGCTTGCTGCACAATCATGAATGACATTGCACTTAGTTATTAATAATTGAAGGAGCTTTGTGTATTCCTTCTGGGTTCTATACAGAATTTATGGATCATACATCTACTCAGAAATCTAGGCGAAAGTAATTTTGTTGAGCGAAAGAGGTTGGCAAGAGGCTTGCTTTGCTAATAAGTCTACTTTCTATTCTGTGTATTTCTTTGAAAACACTGTAAATAACATTTGGAATGACCAATGAATTTGCTGCCTTCTAGCACTGTCCTGTCACTGATTCATAAATGCCAGGGGGTTTCTTATCTCAGCGAGCTCTTTCAGACAAGGGCATTTAGACAAACAGGAGCTGTGGAATTACATACCATTCTTATTTTTCCCACCTTTCAACCTTACATTTCAGAAATGGATAACATTCTGCTGTTTCTTGTGTAAGGAAACCATACATGAGGTCCATTGCCTGAAACGTAAAGTACTTTCCCTTTTTTAAAGTAGAAGAGCAGCAATACTCTGGACTTGCCACTGTGCCATTCCTCCTAAGAAATATCTGTGCTCAGTGTGTGCCTTTAAGAAAGGGGTTTAATCTAACACTGTCACAAGTGTGCAAAAGCACTCCGGTGGTAGCACAAAGATGGCAAGAGTAAAATCAGTTTTAAATCAGTTTATCATGTGATGCTTTAAACAGCCTTCCTTTTTTGTTGGATTTTTTTTAACTGACAGAGAGGTTCAAGGCTGGTAAACTGGCAGGTAGCAATGATGATGGCTTTACTCAATGACAAACATCCTCTCCTTCTTTTCAGAAGGAGTTAAGCATTGCACAGAATCAGTGCCTTCTTTATTAGTATTGTAAGCATCGTATTCTGTTTTTTAAAGTCAATGGCAATGCTCTAATACTTTCCAGTCCAGAAAAAAAACCTGTTAGTTTTTAAATATATCATGCTGCAGTAGTTCCCACAGCACAGGGTGCCATAACACCAAAAGAAGAAATGACAGCTTCTAGAGAAAATCCAGATTTATTTTTTTCTGCTGCTTATTTTTGAACATGTTCTAATATTTTCTTGGCAGCTAGTGGCTTAAGATTGTAGTGCTTTTAAGGTTATTTATTAACTGATCAAAATCAGAACTGTGACTGGACCTGGTTGCTCCTTTTCTTGGAAAGAGTCCCAAATAAAAGTTGTGCCACTTCCAGGAGAAATACCTCCTGTGCTTGGAATGCTAGAGTTGGAAATTGTCTTTCAGAGGAGACAAGGAATTACCCCAGAAAGCTAGTGTCTCTTCCCCATGTTTTTGGTAGTATCACTTTATATGAAAAAGAAGAGGGGCTATTTATGCAACTTATTAGAGTTTATTTACCCGGCAGATAATGTTGAGAGTTTTTAATTTTTGGAAGTGTAAACTATTATATGAAATTTAAATCAGTACTGTTTACACATCATTTATTTGTAACCATCCCCTACTTGCTCCTGCCTCCTTACGCTGTTTTGCATCTTTTGGCTTGTTTTGTATGTCAAGTCCAATCTATGAGCAGTTAGGCTTTGAAACCAGCTTGCATGGGCATTATTTTGATAGTCATAGTTTCAGATTGTAATTTCAGTTTATCTGTCAGTTGGCTTTATGATCTTCTGCTTTGAAGCAAGATCACATCTCTGTGGCTTCTAAGACTCTGGATTTTTTTCTACAGGAATGGAATAACAAACTGCCGGATGCGGACGGAAAGTGAACAGTCCTGCGGCTCTCCAGTTGTTAGCGGTGACCCAAAGGAGGATCACAACTACAGCAGTGCCAAATCTTCCAACCACAGGAGCACATCACCTGCTAGTGACTCCGTTTCCTCTTCCTCTGCTGACGACCAGTATGAATTTGCAACTAAAGGTAGCCAAGACAGCAGTGAAGGAAGTGAAGTTAGCTTCCAGAGCCACGAGAGCCATAGCGAAACAGAAGAGGAGGACAAAAAGCAAAGTCGGAAGGAGACCAAGGATTCTTTAGCTGACAGTGGATATGCATCCCAGCACAAGAAAAGGCAACATTTAATGAAGGCAAAAAAAGTACCAAGTGACACACTGCCTCTTAAAAAGAGACGTACAGAAAAGCCCCCTGAGAGTGACGATGAGGAGATGAAAGAAGCAGCAGGATCACTCCTGCATTTAGCAGGAATTCGATCCTGTTTGAACAACATCACCAATCGGACGGCAAAGGGGCAGAAAGAGCAAAAGGAAACCACAAAAAATTAGAACAAATCAATGATTTGTTTGAACTTACAAAATTTTGTTTCAGCACGTCAGGTGAATTCTAATGATTTGTGGCAATATCAGCAATTTTTTCCTTTTTTGTTTTTCTTCTATTTCTTTTTGTTTTGTTTCTTTGGGTTTTTTTTCTTTTTTTTTGACCCTTAAGATTTTTATTTTTAAAGGAGATTGAAGCCATAGAACTCATACTGACACTCAGCTAATTTACAAAAGCTTTTCATTACCCGAAGACAAAAAGGTAACAAAAAAAGAAAGCCAAAATCGCCATTGCTTTCTTCAGCTTGTCAAAAATGCATGGTTGAATACGCAGTGATATCAACATTAATGTGATGGGAGTAAAATTGGGCACTTGGAAATCCCTCTTATAGCAGAAGAGCTGTGCATAATTTAGTATTCATTCAGGCCTGGCCCTTAAGAATTTTTTTTATGGCCTTACAATTGGGTTAGAAGTGAATGTGAATAAAGAGATTTGTGGGAAAGAGGAGGCACATACTTCTCAACCAAGAACCATCTAGTGGCACTTGGATATGTTGTGCCATACAAGTCTTTGGACAGCCACTGGTGGCAGCTGTGCAAGCAGTAATGCACTTCTAGTGTGTCACGTATTCTATGTGGCTCATAATGTGAAGACTGATAACTCTTGAGTTTGAGGAAATTTAAACTATGTATGCAATGGGTTTCAGTGAAATAATGAAATGGGAAGGGGGTCACTGTTAGTAGCATCGTTAACCATTGAACTCTGTCTTCTGTATTAAATTGAAAGAATGTTCAAAAAGCCATAAGCCTGAAGATTGGCACTGCGTGCAAAAAATAATAGTAATAGGGAAAAACAAACTATGTCTTCTAAACTGCCTGAGTGAAAAGCAATCAAGTCTAAGAAATTACAGTAGATACAATGTACATCAGAATCTTTCTCTGTGGATCACATCCTTGATCTAACTGGGGAAACAAAGCTACAAAACCTGCCATTAGTAGTATTCTGTATTTAAAAATAGAAGGAAAGCATACTGGTGAACAGTAAAATTCAGAAGTTCAACAAAAGAGCTCCTACACTGCCCTCAGAAATGAGTGTGCAGTGACCATCAGTCAGGATTCATCTGTGCAAAAATGACAACAAATTTCCAGATTCAACCAGCATAGCCAGCAGAAGAAATTTGATCCACATTGCATGGATTCTTTAGGGAAGGGGGGAAAACAAAAAGCAAACGATTTTTTTTATTCAGAGATGACAAAGTTCTTGTAAGGTAAATAATGTATTTAGCATGAAGCATGAATTATTTTCATATAAATATAGAAAATAGAGAAAAAGGCTATGCCTCTAATTTTTAAGCCCTTAGGCTTAGAGTTTGTTTTTTGGGGGTTTTATTTTTTTGTTTTGTTTTTGTTTTTGTTTTGGTTCTTTTTTGTTGTTGTTGGGGTTTTTTTGAAGCAGGTGTTAAAGGTTTAACCTTCTTCAGGGACAAACACTGACTGTTGGGGAACTTACTCTGCAATATTAAAAAATAAAATCTTCATGCTCTGGTAGGGCTTGGATGGTTGAATTATACTGCCTTGTCTGCACATTCAGCCCCCCTCTCCCTACTTCTGTTTAAAAAAAGAAAAAAAAAAAGAAAAAAGTAAAAGTGTGTCCTTTCTTCGTCTGTACATGTGTAACATGACGCAATAATCTGAGGGCAAATTTAGTAGTGAGTGTGTATGACAGAATAAAGAGAATAATGGGAGGTTAATTGAGGAAAACTCTCTGATTTGATTCAGGAATAAGTAGACAAGAAAATAGCTTTGCTAATTTGCCATGAAAAAATGAAGTTAGTTAAGAGCCTTATGGAGGTGTCCAGATAAAAACCAGTGTTACAGAGAGTGTGATTCAGGTACAGTGCTACTCTCCTGGTAAGGATGACTATGAGACTGAAAATCACTACAGGAGAGAGAAGCTGTGAAATAAACCTAACAGTCTCTCTCACCTGGATTCTTGCATTTGGCATGAAAAATTCTACACTTAGAATATCCTAGAGGCAAAAAGAAAATCGCAGGAATCAGCCACTTAAGAGAACAAAATGGTTGGTTTCTTAAAGAGTATAGGTTTAGATTTATCACTAACAGCTGTTTCAGGCAGCAGTTTCACCAAGATGGATCTAGTTTATGAAGAGTGAGTTAGAGAAGGGTTTGACTTCCTACTCAGTGCAGTGAGCTCAAAGTTGTATTTGGAGATGGCTGCGGTGTATGTTCAGTTAGGAGGTGGAAGGACTGGAGGGCAGGCTGGTCTGGACCTGGTCCTGTGCTCCACAAGCATTTCATAAAGAACAGGGCAGCACAGCAAAACAGTGCTTCTCCTCCCATCTCAGCCAGCATGTCCTGGGATCCAGGAGCTGCCTGACAGCTGCCAGAGCTCAGCACAACTGCCAGCTTTGGAGACAAGGAAGAAGAGAGCCATGGATGGTGCGAGAAACAGCCTTGTTCCTCTCAGTTTGCAGAGGCTGATGCATGCAGGGTTGATTCTCAGCATTAGTTAAGTCAGGAGTATATAGATACTAACTTTTGTTGGCTGCCTGCAGCCCTTGAGATAATGTTGGGAAAAACGGGAAGGACCAGTCCCTTGGCTAAGTAGCACAGAGATGAATGAGCCATAACATTTCCCTTGTCTGAATAGACTGGGATAATCAGCTTCTTCCCAGGTCCATGCTCTCTGCAGCCAAAGTCTACAGGCAGTGAACCACACAACCCTGTACAAGAGAACTTGTTCTTCATCTTCTACAGACTTTTGGGAGAGTCATTTGAAATAGAAAATACTACAGTATCACTGTGCCACCACCTTTGCTCATTAATGCATAGTTGTCTCAGTTCGGGAGTGGCTTAATAGTATCAAAAAACAGCACTGAAAAATTGAGTGGCAGAAAATACAAGCCATGGCTCAGCCATCTCTGTCCTCCAGGGAAAGCAACGTGTTTGTGTGCCAGTGGCCAGATTCTGTCCACTACACTAATTCCAGAGCAACTTCTCTGATTGCAGTGTGTCAGTGCAAATGAGATCAGTATCTGCTGAACAAGTACCATTCATTAATGTGGACTCTTGGTGGCTAAATATATAATTAACACTAGTATTACTCATCTTAGAAAACAGTCATTTTGCATAAATATCTAATTAGGCAAGTTATCTTTATACAGATATATATATAGAGAGATATATATATATATATATATATAAAAAACACCTATCTAAGACTTCAACAACTCCTCTGTATACTTGCTGGTAAACCTAAAATGTTGGCAAGCATCTATTTTCATGTAAAATTTGTTTCTCCTAGTCTGATCTGCTTCTGATCTGCTAGGAAGGTATTCTTTGGTAGGATTTTACAAAGTATGTTCAGGAACCAGCAGTTTGGGCTGCCATCAATGGATTTTTTCTGGTGTTTAAAAACAACTTGTCCTTATCGATGCTTACTCTGACTGTTGATGAGAACTACGTAATTTGGATTGTATAAAATATTTAGGAGTCACCTTTTAAACCATATTTGTGCCTGGCTGACAATGGCAACTTTGTCAGAACTGGTTCTACTCCATCAGAGAAGTTGTCTTTTTTTTTTTTTTTTTTGTAAGAACCGAAATTGATTTGTTTTCCAAGAAATAACAACGTCGGCTTTTAATCGAGTTGTCTTTACTTCAACTGAATGATGTCAAAACAGAGTGGTAATTGCACTGTATTACAAACTCTCTCACTTGCCAGATAGGAGGTGGTGTGGTTTTGCTTGTTGGCTTTCCTTCTAAGCCATTTTGGGGTGAGAAGTTGTCAAATCTCTAACTTTCCATTCTTCTCACTCTATCAGTATTGCCAAATTAATATTTCTCCAAGACAGGTGGGGGCTAGGTCAGCAAGTATTCAGTGGCAAGTTTCACATAGGCATGAATTGGAAGGGTTGCTGGACTTCATGGCGGGTTCCTTTGGAATATGCCTTTAGCAGCAAGAAGCTCTTGCAGGCCAGAGCTAATGCCATAAGCAGATTTCACCAGCATCTCCAGGGAGGTGAAATCTGCTGATCATGCTTGCATTCTGCAAGCAGCTGGATGTCCTACTGCATTTTGGTGCAGATTCTCCTTGCATTTAAAAATGCAAGCACAGGTCCTGAACAGCTTAAATGTATCACCCCATAGCTGTTCCTGAAAGCAGTCCGCTTCTGATCTTCTCCTGGCAAAACTGGCAGTAGTTCTACAAAGATCACAGGGCTTTACAGCTGAAAATCTGAATGTGGGAGCGAGGAACTGTGCCCTGTAGGACTAGAGAACTGTCTTGAGACGGTTCTCTTCTCTCCAGCAATTGAGCTGAGGTTCATATTCTGGTTCCTCTCATACCTTAACGGGAGAAGGGAATCCCAGAGGACATACATTGGCTCCCAGTGTTCAGCTGAATTACTGTCCACCTGTGGAAAAGATGCAGAAAAAGGCTGGAGGCTGCATTCTTCACTGGAGTGAGGTAGAGATAGATCAACATACTTTAGCAGAGAATGAAATCCTAAATTGTACACCAAATGGCACCACAGATACAATTACCAAAACAACACTTCGTCCTGGTTTCTTGGTAGTGGTGACTTACTTTCACTGAGATTTTGGCTCCCATCCCAATCCATATAAAGAGGTAGATCGTAGAATCATAAAACATGCTGAGTTGGAAGGGACCCATCCGACTCCCGGCCCTGCACAGGACACCCCAAGAATCACACCATGTGCCTGAGAGTGCACAACCTGAGGTTTTCTGGAACTTGAAGGTGTCTGCTCTCCTTTGCAGTCAGTGGAGCTATAGACACCCAGGTGCTCCTGGAAGCCTTTACCATTTCACTACTACTATTATTGTTATTACAATTTTTGCTTTAATCTGACCCTAGGCATTTTTGAAAACATTACTCTCCTGTGCTCCAAGATCAGAATAAAACTACTGAGAGAATGCATTTCCAATGCAATTTACTTCACTTCATGGAGAATGCAAACCCAGCTCCTTTGGGCACGTCACTACTGCCTGAATTGCTCATTGGCATATTTTACAGGAAATATTTTGAAACATTTTCTTGACTTTGCCACCAAAAGAGCATTTGAACCATGCGTCCTCCTGATTGTAAAAGAGTATCAGTGTTGACTGTCTGACCAGTTAAGTTTTAGTAGTGTTCTTCACAGCCCTCCAGTAATATATCAAACACTGTTATGCACATAATGCAGCACTGTGATCTAATTTAAATAATACTTTTTTATTATTTATACTACTCTATGTAATATACATCAACACTTTGCTATATAACCTAAGTGATAACCCTCTTCTTAGTTACCTGCCAAACTCTGAATTTCTGTTTGGTTTATATTGCAATTAGCACAGTTACCAAGTTGTAATGATGTCTCTTCCTTTGAAATGGGATGTGTAAGTCAAACTATACATTTTGTGTGTTTCTGTTTTGAGATGAAGTTTATAAGGATTTACACACAACATTCGGTGTTCTGTATAAATCTGCATATATTTGTAAATTCATCTGTTAATCCCCTTTTACTTAGAAAGTATTAATTGATGGTGGTTTATTAGGGGCTTTTATTTTTGCATTTTTATTTTTAGTACTGGTTATTCTTGAATTAAGCAGAGACTTGTCAGCTGGGTTGCTTTATCTTTGATCATGTACATGACTTTATAATTCTTCCACAGTTCAGCAAACAAGTACTAGCTTCACTGACCAAAAAAAAAAAAGTCTCAACCTAATGTGTCTATGGTGCTGTATTTTGCTGGTATGCATTTAAAACCAGAAATGATTTAAAGGTCACTTTTGAGTTGTTCTAATAAGTAGCCTTTCCTGGTTTGGGGAGTTTGGGTTTTGTTTTAGCATTGAAAACAAGGTATATTTATCTCAAGATATGTAATGGTTTTTCTACTGTATCACATTTCCTTTTGCAAAGAGGGGAATATCAACCTGATGTAACATCCTTTCACAGTCAGTGGAAGGGGGTTTTGTTTCACTTTTTTAGTTTCAGTGGATTTCATTAGGCTTTGGATCAGGCCAGCAGTTACAGGAGCTCATCATCCAAGGGTTTAAGGGATAAATGACAGCTTGTGCTGGCCTTTAGTGCTAGAAGGGATTTTACCGAATACTAAAACTACATGCTGACTCTGGAATGGCTGACAATCTAGAAATGGGAATCTTTTTCATTTGTTTACTCTGGCCTGAAATCCCAAGACCTTCTTTTTCTTTGTTTGGATGACATTGAACTTGAGTACATTTTTAAGTTACTAGAGCATTGTACATTTCCTGAGTATGTGTGTGAGACAGCAATTGAAAGTCATACCTGTATCTGATAACCAGTTCCATGCCTGCATCATTCACACTCACTACTTAAAACTGCCATGATGTAAAATGTTGGGGGGAATGGTTTGTGTGTGTATGAAAAGCATTATGAACTTGTACATTTTTTTATACTCAGATCTGTAATTTCTGAAGTATTTTGTTTTACAGAAAAAGTGATAAAGCAATCAAAAGACCAAGAGATTTAGTATCAATGCTTAAGGGTCACAGGACCTTAACTGGCCAATAAGTTAATTTAGTACAGTGATAAGCCAATTTTTTTTCCTGTACTTGGCGTCTGAAACTGCCAATTTCATCAATATTAAAATACGAACTGTGACGGGGAATGAACAGTGATGTTAAGTTGTATTTGTGTTTACCTAAATGAGCAGTCCGAAGGCAAGTGCAATCAGCTGATCTTTAGGAAATATGAAATTGTTGATTTAGAGGCATACTTGCATTTTACATTTTCTTGATGTGTAATCATATTGCCAAAGACAAACTATTTCATCAATTATTATTGTAAATAACACTTTCCCAAAACCTACCATAAAGTTTCTGTGATGTATTGTCTTCCAGTTGCAATAAAAATTACTGAGTTGCATCAATTGAACAAGTGTATTTGTGTGAATATTGGTTTCAGAATTTGCCCACGTGTTAAGATGGAACAATGATGGTTGTTTTGGTTTGGTTTTTTTTAACAAATTAATTCCTTCATTATTAAGTACTTCTGGCCCTTGTGGGATGTTGCCTGTATCTTCACTGCTGTAGATACCAGCTCCTGTTAATTTCCTGTCATGTGCAAATGGCTAGACAAACTAAACTGATGTTAAGTTAGGTTCTGATCTTCCTTTCTCATCAGTTTTGCAGCCCAGAAACAAAGCTGAATTCATTGGGAATTGTTGGGGTTTTCTTGGGTTTGGTTTTTGTTTTTTTTAGTTAGCAACAATCAGATACAGTAATAAAATGTCTAATGGCATATCTATAACATCCTGAAAAACATAGCTTTGTAATCTGTGCTTCAACCCTCCCACCTAAGTCTAGATCTGAAGAAAACCGTGCAAAAGGATTCTCTTCAGAGAATGAGTAATAGGGGGTATAAAAAAATTGTAATGGTCTCATAGCTTTTTCCAGTTAAACTGAATAGTAAAATCTTAAAAATCACACCATTCCTCAGACCTGTTCTTCTGAAAGTGTTCTGTTAACAGCCCTAAATATCTGCAGGTTAACTTTGAAAAGGGTTGAGAAGAAAGAAACTTGCCTAGTTCTTCCATCGAACTTTCTCACTGCTGGTTTGAAATGCTGCTGAAGCAGAGGAGTGTGGTTTCTCAGCTGTGTAATGAGAATGTGTGGCTGCTGAAGCTGGCACTCAGCTGACCTAAGAGTGTCCCCCTCTCTTGTCTTGATGCCCTCCAGAGTGGTTGGTATGGGAGACTACTGCACTAGGCTTCTGAGGGACAAGATCTATGTAAACAGGTCCTGGGAGAAAGTGGGGCAGAAGAAGCAAATGTCTGACATATACGCAAAAGAGCATAAAAATGCCCAGGCTCAGTATCTCTGTCCAGGCAATTGCTACTTCCATGTATTGCCTGGAAAAGTTTGTTTGTAACCTATCCTTGGTGCCCACTGCTGCTGCAATTGAACAGGGAGAGAACAAACTTGGCCAAGGGGATGAGATGAGAGTAAACTGATGAGAAGGCAAAACCACTCAACTGTGCTCTGAACCCTTTCCTCTAATGGATTCCTCCTCCCATGTGCCACCCGTTAGGCAAGGATCACACAGCAGCCAGTGGATGGATCCGTGGTGGTGATGTGTGTAGAGGAGCAGGGAGACCTGCAGTCTCCACAGAACATGTACAAGCCAGCGAGCTTGCCAAGAGGCTGGTGGTGGGCTTGTTTCAGCATAGGGCACTGCAGAAGGATCTTCAGCCATTTAGCTCAGGCATTCTATCAGAGATACTCTGAGTGCCAGCTGTGCTACCAACTTCAACTGCCATTTACCTGGTATGGGCAAAACAGTTCAAGTGGTGAGTTTTGCTTCATTGCCAATTAATACATACTTCTGATCATTCATTTAGGTATTTAGAAATGTCACAGACAACCAAACACTATATAAACACCTGTCCTACCTCCTCTCCAGACTCAACACCCTTATTTGCTCCATGGATTGTGCTTGATTTGTCAAAATGCCTCTGGCAATCCCCTGTGCAGCATGGGCAGGCAAGGTGATTTATGTACCAGCTCTTTCTGCTGCCCTTTCTTCAGGGGTGTCCCTGCTCCAGCATGCACTGCCTGCAGCCACTCCAGGAATTCCTGCCCTGGCATGGGTTCCTCAGGGGCACACAGGTGGGCACACTTCTGATCTCAGGTAGGTCTCCTGCAGCCCTCTGTGGGCCAGTTCCTTTGTAAAACCAGCTGTGAACCACTCCTGGCCAGCTGCTACATGGGTGATGCTGCCATCCCTGCGCTGAAAGCTCATCTCCCCTGGTCACTGCAGCACCTCGGTCCCTCAGCACCTCAGCCATGGTGGTGCTCAGCCTGCTCAGGGCCTGCCCTGGCCCTGAGGAGCATGCAGGGGTGGGTGCCATGGCTGTGCTCTGGGAGTGCCCTCGTGGGCTGCATGGGCAGAGGAAGAGCACCAATCCACCCCTGTGACCCTTGGTAGAGCACCAGCCCACCCCCATGACCCTTGGTATGGGCACCCGGCTGCCTCTGTCCTCCCACCCCTCACATGTCTTCCCTTTAGCAGTCCCTAGGCAGAATGGGATGGCAGGGCTCCTGCCCCTCCTCACCACGTAGAAATAGAAGGGGTTGTGTAAGTCTGTAACGTGGGGCATATGAGGTCTATGAGCTTTACACTGCAAATTTTGCCTACAGAAGTCCAAAGAGCCCAGGCAGCACAGGCTGCTGCTTTCCACTGAGACTGTGGATCTAACGCATGGCCCCATCCCCACATCCCTGCATTCTTGCTGACGTTCAGCAGCTGCACGGCCAGCAGTGCGAGCCCCAGGGACACAAATAAACAAGCAAACAAGGAAGACTGAGCTCAGGGCACTCGAGGGAATCATGGGCCCCCAGGCTCACCCCCTTGCTAGCAAGGGCAGGTACTTCCTGGGTGTCTTGCACAAAATGGTTACACACAAAATGCCCGCGTTCGTGTGGCATCCGTGTTGAATTCCTGTCTTCACACAACAGTATCTGGTACTACAGACTCCCTTGTGAAGAGGTGGCATTAGCCCTTGTGTTGCCATAATGCATGCTGGCTGGAGATGTAGCTTAGAAAGAAGGAAGAGAATGTAAATAACAACAAAAGGCTTTGTTCTGTGTGCTCCAGATCCTGTGTTATGCCAGGAAATGAAGTAACAATTGATTCTGTGATGTCAGCTTCTTAAAGAAATATTATAAAGGAATAAACCTTCAACTTTAACACAGTGCAATGCTTTGAGTGGACACATTCGATCCATGTAAGATAATTAAAGGGTTTTTAAACTTCATCATAAAGTAGAGATGATTAACAATGGTGAGAAACTTCATGGGTAACACTCTACAGCAAACATCTGTCAGCCTTAATAACAAGCACACACTCTGCTTTTCATCTTATACTATTTGACATAATTTTTATTGGCTATAAATCTGCAGGGTTTGTTTATATTTCTGTTTGCATTAGGATTGGTTGCCACTTTATATTTGATCAGCAGAGCTGCTATTCACTGTGGTGTAAGGAATCAAATAATGATTGTGTATATATAGCAATCTGAGCATTACAATGCAGGAGTCTGTAAACAAAATTTTAAAATCTCTGCTTGTCATCATAAGCAATGTTTTCTCCAGGTCTTTAATGACAATCAATTTCGAGAGGCTTTTCCCAAATAACTGTCATTGAAAACAACAGCATATTTTTTGTTAGCTTGGTCCTGAGATGCAGCATCTTCCTGCTGCTGAGATACAACTTCTCCTTATCCGTCTATTTTCAATCAGTTAGACAATACACAAAGGTAGCCCACATTTTACTTTTCCTGCTTTTTTTAATGAGCGGTAGTACATCAACAAATAGGAGGAAAACACTCCTGGTAGGTGCAGCATAGAAGGCAAAAGCTGTGCATCAGGGACACTCTGTAAAATGGCTACGTGTTGTGGGATGATGCAGCAGATCCCTCCTGAGCTGACATTTCCGGATGTACAAACCCAGTCTTAAAAAATAAATGGCTTATTGGCAAAATATGATAGAAAAAGTAGGATGAGTTAGAATGACAAAGAAAAGGTTGATGACATGGCTGCTGTGCCCTTAATTAGGGCAGGCAGAGAACCTTTTAAAATAGTACAGTCTCCTTCCTTTGCAGCTTTGTTTTTTCGTCTCTGAAACACGGATCAGTCTGTGATGCAGAGACCTGGTTTTAATCATCGTCTTACATAATCTCTGCAATCATAGTAAAGAGCAGTGCTGTTCAGTGATTTTAAAAATAGCTTTATTCAGCTATCAGCCTACTAATTAATACACTTGCTTATTCCAACCTAGTTCATTCACCACCTCAGTTACAGAAGCCACACTACCTGGGGTGTAATCAAATACAACTGGCTTTGCCTGTTCCACCACTGTAAGAAGCAGGTCATCCATCAGGAGAGCCACAACTCCTGCTCCTTGTGGCCAGTGCTTGCTGTCTGCTCCTGGCACAGCAGTGAAGAGCCATGCTGCAGTGAGATCTAGCGGGTGATCCACCACGCCAAAACAAATGGATTTGGGGAATATTGCCTGCAAGGCTGCAAACAGCATTCAGGCAGCCATTTTGGGCTTTGCAAGCAAGGTAGGGGGAAAGGGGGAAAAAGGCAAAGGAAAGAAAAGCTCCTTCTCTTTGCTGAGAAGGAAGAGGTGACAGCATTGGAGGTCCCTGGTGCTACCTGAGGCATAAAGGAACTGAATGTAGGGAAAGGACTGGGGAGAATCCCTATGAGAAGCAAGTGCTCAGCATCTGACATAGGAAGTCAGTGTGGCTCTGTTAGCACTTTTTCCTTTATGAGGGACTTCTCCCTCAGCACCTTTTAAAGTGTTTTGCCCACTCTAGGGCATTGTGGCTGCCTGTTCTGTGCCACAGCTCCTACTGTCCCAGCACTGTGTCTGCTCCTCACCATGTGCCCAACTGCCCCGTGTGACCTCTGCGCCCAGGTACCAAGCTTAAATGACACTAAAAAACTGCCTGGAGGGCTTTACTGAACCTCAGGCTAAAGGCCATTACCTCTGTGGGCCGGATGGAGGGCTTGAATGACCTGGGAGAGAATTATCGATCAGGTACCACATTAGGATATACCTCTCCTGCTGAAAAGTCATGTTTCCATCCTCCTTTCTTCTTCCTCACTATCCTGCTTTGCTTCCTTTTGGGCAATCCTAGGTGCTGGCAGACTCGCTGCTCTAAACACAAAATCTGGGTAATAAAGACCTTTCACCATTTTTATTATCTCTGTTTTAAAAACAGCTATTTGCAAACAGATTCCACTGACTTAACCCAGCAGCATCTGACCTCTGAAACAGCTCTCACCTTACACAGGCATTGCGTTTGCTCTCGTAAACTAGAGAGTAAACAAATGTGAGATCAGGGGGCTGCTGAGATTCTGTGAACTAGAAGCCTAATTGTTTGGGCATTTAGTACTCCCACGCTGACAGGAGCTGTTTGCTTGCCCTGCTGCTTTACCACTCCCTTCCAATGAGGCTGCAGTAAAATTAATAGTCTGTGACAATGTATCTTACTGGAAGCAAATCAGTCACGTCCATTGCACTGGTAGTATCATCTCCACGGACAGTGGTGTTGGCAGTGGCTGGAGGGACCGTGTGGGGACCCGGGCTGTAGGACAGGTCCCTGCTGAGGACTGGGCATGGCCGGCGAGCCAGGAGCAGCCAGGTGGTGTGGCCTGCTCTGGGTGGCCTGTGTGAGGGATAAGTACCAGTGGACACAAAAAAAGGATTAATTGTTTTCAAAAGCAGGGAGATCTTTTGTAATTATTTTTTTTAAAACAATTCATCTTGAAACAGCCAAGCAGTAACTTGTGCCTAGCTGTGTTTGCAAGGTAGAATTAGAATACTTTCTTGTTCAGGGCTCAGGGACAGAAGAAAAGATTATTTGGCAGACAAAGGCAGACATAGCTTGTATCCCTTCAAGTGCCTCCAGTTGTTTATTCATGCAGACTGTAAATGCCACTAAAATACATGAGAGCTCACTGTGAGGACAACTGTCTGATGTGCATATAAATAAAAAGACAAGCATTTTTCATTTTAGACAGAAGACATGTTACTTTAACATACAGATTTTGAGACAAAATGAGAAGCTTGAAAGTGACTGCCAAAGGAAAGGGTGGGTTGCCAGAAGGATTAGCCCCTCAGAAGTTTTGCTTACTGGGGCATGGCCAGGGTTTGCCAGAGAAGACTTAGCCCATTCCTAATGTTGAGATTAGGGTTAGAAGGGAGAAAAAGCCTGGAGCCTCAGCCCAATTCAGGCTGCCAAAGGGAAGGGGTTTGTTGCCAAGACAGAAATTTTTCTTCGAGCAAGCGTCAGAATTCTGGGGCAAAGGCTCCGTCCACCCCTGCATAGGGAGTTGAACAGTGCTGGAGCTGCAGCATGAGCAGAGATGCAAAGGGGCTGCCAGGGGACAGGATAATAAGCTGAGAGGGTCTTGCACTGACAATTTTTCACCTGGGCCAGGATGTTTTGTTTGCAACTCCTTACCAGTGAATCTTACCAGATTGCTGGGTTTCATCTCCTCAGTCTGCTGCTGATGTATGAACTCATGAAAAAGACCCCATTCCCAATCCCTAAATTATCCAAGACATCTCACTATCAATCTTTCAGTTTGAACTTTCAAGCTGCACATTTTTGTCTCGCTCTCTGACTGTATGGTACTGTACAAATACTGTGTGAATTTATTGTAAAAAAATCATTCATTTAAAAAATACACAGCTCATCTGACTGAGTTTTAGTCATCTCTGGCAATAGAGGCTTTTGTTTTCTCCTGTACTGGAACTCTGTAACTCAGAGTCTGGATGTCAAGTTAGTTACATGTCAGAGAAGTGTGGGGAGATGGTGCAACTGGTGAGGAAAACCTTCAGCCTCTCAGAGATAATGCCACTCAAGCTGTGGGGAGGACAAAAGACTGCTTGACGGGACCCCTTGGCTGTGGGTACCCAAGGTGGTTGGTGCCAGATGAATGTCAGCACATCCCAGCTGTGCAGGGGTGGATACTTCAGGGCAAAATCCTTTTCAAACATAAAAGTCTCCTGGCATACTCATTTCATTCTCTTTGTAGCCTGTCCGACACAGGACGTGTTTATTTCCATGACATGAGCAAACACCATCTCCAAACTGAGGTTCTTGCTGAAATAAAAATGCAAATGTTTGTTTTGCACAATCAGATTAATGTCAGGGCACCTTAATGGGCCTGACCAGCCTCATCTGGGGTCTCCACCTACACACCTGCCTGCGGACTCAGGAGCCCCAGCTCAGCTGAGCCCTGGGCTGTCAGTCTGTGTCTGAGTTCTGTTCTGATGCTGCAGAAGTATTCTCTAGCTCAGGCAGAGCTGTGCCTGTGCCTGCCCAAGGACCCTGTTGATCCAGACCCTGACCAGCAGACTGACTTCCCAGCTTGACCACAGACCTGCCTTGTCACTGGGGACCTGCCCAGCAATCACTGTGCTGTATCCAGCCCTGGTTACCTCACTTAACTTGACTCTGATTTACTGATTGGCTTCCCAGCAAGATTTTGGAGCTGCCTTATAAGCGCAGTGTTGCCTGATAAGATCTGAATTCTTGGTAGAATGTGACTTTTGTCTGCAGGTTTGCCTTGCTCACCTTGCTCAGGTACTGTGGGGCTGGGCCCTGGCTGGAGAGGTCCCTGACTTTTGGGGAGCAGCTTGCCTTCAAGGCACCGAGCTGGAGCCAGGCTTTCTCAGGGAGCTACAGGACTTGGGCTTTGCAGATGCGGCACACTGTGCTGTGAAGGTAGCACACAATTTGCTTGTCTGATCTGTTCAGTAGGCTGGAAAATATAACTAATTCATTTAAATTGCTACTGAAAAAAAGTTGCCTAAATGTCTAATCAAGTCCAATTAGAAATCTAAATGGATTATGTTTTCCATCAGGATCCAAGCAGCCTGTTCCTACTCCCCGGTGCTGGTGTGGAAGCCATGGTTTGGTACCCTGTAGCCTTGGAGGTGTGTAACTAACTTGGGAGGTAGAGCAAGAGGAGCAGAACTGAACCTGTGCTCCCCCCATTACCTGTTTTACCTGTTGAATATTCATATTCTCAACTGAGAAAAAAAAAGCATGAGCTGATTGTATTTTTGGCATTTCTCAACTATGACCTACTGGTCAGGCTTAAGTTTTCTTAATTTTAGTACAAATAATTGTCATTTTGTCAATATTGGCCCACAGGTACAATGCTGGTAATCTTGCCAGAGATGCTTCCATCCAGGTAACCAGACTGTCAGTCATGGTCCCACTGGAGATTGCAGCACAAATAAAAGTGGCCAAAGAGCAGGGCTGCTCCTTTAATAATGCATGGCTGCAGGTATGTCTATTTACATTTGGTAATTTTTTACCATTTTGAACTAATAGAAGATTCAGTTACTTCTTTTCCATGCCTGTAATTTTCTTGTCAGTTCCCTGCTTCCCTTTTCTTTATACAGGCTGTTCTGTACCATGGCTGCACATAATCTTCACAGGCACTCACAAACACATGGCAATGATTTTGCCCCTCTGCCCCCATACATGTTTTCTCATTTTGCTCTAATGAAGCATCTTCTGGGTGGGGTACTGAAGATCCCATTAAATATGCTTCTGTATCAACACTGCTCCTAAGCAAAATATATTGATTGGTGAAGCTTTGGACCTACTTTAATCAAGTAATCTAAACAGGGCTTAAGCTTCAAAACCCTGGTGATGCTCCTAGCTTCAAAGCTTTTACTTACACTGAATTAATTTATCCTGGATGTTCTAATGCTCTCAGCAACCCTATAGATTATAATGTTAGAGGTTGCAATCATGGCTCTGATAATATTCCCTAAGCTTGAACTGTATTGATCATAAAGTAAAGTCAGAAGTGGGAGTGGGGAACACAAGGAGAAAACCAAAGGATCTGATTTGAAGCAGGGGTGAATGTGTTCACCCCTCTAAGCAGGCTGCTGGGAAGGAGGTGTTAACAACCACAGAAGGTTTACACTTTGGGGCCTTTTGACTGAAGATACATTCTGAGAAGGACTGAGTGTCAAGTGCTCATTTCCAGACTCCTTCTTGCATAATATTGTAGGTGTATGATGTCATAAATATAATTTGTAGTCAAAGAGAAGGTTAGTTTGGATTTCACATGTTGAACATCAGAACAAGTTATGGTATTAGTCTCAGCTATACCATGGGGAAAGGGAATAATGTTCTTCCCAATCCAAGCAAGAGCTAGAAACCACGATGTGCAGCTACCTGATGCTGAATTATGTGCACTAATGACACAATGGATGTGTGCTGAAGGCCCCACAGTGTTAGGTTAACTGGTGCCTCAGTGATGCTAAGGGTCTTTTCCAACCTCAATGCTCCTGTGATGCTAAGAACCTTCTCATCTTTACAAATCAACATGTTCATATTTGTAAGAACCAGCAGGGCTCTTCCATGCATCCTAGGGATGCACTGAACACCACAGGGAAGTGTTTAACCTGGTGTGTGCTGCAGTCTAAAGATGCCATTAAATCGGATTGGGTTTGACTGGCATTAGTGAGAAGTGAAACGTGTTCAAACAAATGTAGCTGCACCTACTCCAGTGCTGATGCAGGGTCCCTCTGGGTGGCAGGCACATAAGCCAGTGGCATCCAGCAGTTTGATTGGAAACACACAGGGCGGGCATCCTGTGCTCCTGTTGCCCATGGCAGAGGCCTGGTATGGTCTCTGGGTAGCTCCAGCCCGGCAGAGCCCTGCCTGGTGAGGTCTGCAGAGAGGCTTGGCCACAGGGCAGAGTTACTGCCCACTGGTGGAGGGTGGCAGAAAGCCCTCTCTAGGTAACTCCCAAAATTTCTTCAGAGTCCAGGCCCTGGGCCCTGCCTATTTTCCAGAGATTATAATGAAAACAGCATATCGGTGAATAAATTAAAATATTATTTAAAGCAATGATAACTTTTATGTTTTCATTAGGTAGTCAGGTAAAGGCTCATACTATTTTGAATAAAGACTATCCCCTGCTTTATGAATCTCAAAGACTATGAAGTGATTTCACACAGAGAGCTCTGATTACTACAGTAATAATTTCTTCTACCACCCTTTCAAACACTTATTAATGGAAAAATATCAGTTCAAACTGTCTTCACATCACACAAAAAATATCAGTGTTCACAGTGTGAACTTTAAAATCGTATCTGATTAGTTAATGTCAACAATTATTAGTGTACTGTCAATTCAAATTTCTACAAATTTTTCTGTCCTCCATTGATCTCAGTCTCCATATACAGTGCAGTGCACATCACTTAAAAAGTAACTTTCCTGACTGGCTAGGGATGACTTTCTGTCCTGCTGTCAACTGATAGTAAATAAAACAGGAAAGTTTGTCACATTTCCTGTGCATATTTCCTTGTGACAGGCTCCTACCTTGCTGCTCAGCACCAGTGGGACAGCATCTCTAAGGATACAGAAAGTCATTCAAGAGGGGAGCTGGGAAGTGACAGCAAGGAGAGCCACTTGGTTTAGTTTCTTCTTCTCTCACTTCATAAACCTTTAGGCACACACAGATGGCACTTTTCTATTTTTATCATGACAGCGATGACTGGTGCCTCCTATGAGAAAAGACACCAAAAAAAAGAAGCTAAAAGGTCAACTGTAGTCTAGGTAGGATGGTGCTGCATTGATAGTGCTGCACCTGCTGTTTGGAAGGCATCAGAGCTTCTATAGTATTTCTTTCTTTTAGTCTGCTAGTGTCAGGAATCATATTCCTCCAAGGGGAAAGGTAAGGCAGCCTCTGGCATTTTGGCATTCCTTCTCTCAGCCCGAATTAAGCCTGCATGCTATTTACAATACTATTTAAATTCTGATTGACTATATTGTGACCAACCTAAGCTTGCTTGGTTTTGCACCTAGGTTCCAGAATGGGTTGAATTACTTCACGGCCACTGTTTTCTGAGCAGGGTTAATATGAAATGTAGCTGCCAAAGCCATGAATGAGTGGATCACACCAGCCACTGCTCCCTTACAATTCTCCCACCCTATATTATCAGATCTCTTAAGAGGAACCAAGACATTTAGACAGCTGCATCCCAGTGGAAGGAAGGAACTGACTTTTAGCTCTGCAAAATCCACCTCTCAGGTTCACAGGTACTGGAGAAGACCGAGGAGCCTCAGTCCAGCTGATTAGTTTTGCTTAAGGTCACGTAACACAACCTTAGCCTTGAGTAAATGTGGATTCCATGCACCTGTATCCAAATTTATGGTATGGCTTATTTCTGTTTTATTTCCAAAACCCTCAGAAACTCTATATACAGAGTAGACATCTGGACTCCTAATTTCTCTCCCCCTGTTCGTGCCTGTCTCCCCCCTCAGCAGTAATCCCTTTCTTTGCTGCACGCAGTAGAAAATGAGTGCGCCTGTACCTCCTGTGTGCTGCTGCCAGGCCATTTTACGTAAGCATCCTCCTCTGCTCTCCATGGCAGGACAGCACGTCCTGTTGGAGCCAGTTGTTGTCTTTAATCTCTCGCTGTAAGCACACAGATTACATTCCATTCTGTCACCAGTGTGCACTGGGGAACAGGCATGCTGTCATATCTGTGCTGCTTTCCCTGGGCTGTGCTGGTCACTCTCCTACTGGCACCAGATCACTTGCCATCAATGATGTATAGGCTGGGATAAATCTTCCTTGACCCCCCTTCCCAAGGCTTTGGCACATCAGGCTGCTCCATTCATCCCTCTACGGGAAGCTCTAGCATCATCTTCCTACTCATTCAGGGACATGGGGACATCAAAATGGATGAGCTGGGCTCTCTGTGGCTTTTGTCTCTCTTCTGCCCTTAGAGTTTTCCAGTGTTTGACCTTCATGGTAGCTCCCCCAGAGTTACTGAAGGGTGGAGAAGAGATTTAAAATGAAACCCAGCTGTCACTGAAGTACTGCCTGGCCTGACTGCTCCAAATGCTTAATGACAAAGAAACCAAAATGCCAGAAATGTCTCTCTTGGGCATTTTCTTCCCCCACCCTTGTTCTTCCACTAGCAGAGCTGTTTTTAAGATGAGAGGTGGAACTATGTAGCTTAGATTAGTCAACAGCTGGACTCCATGCAATGTTTTCACTGCTAGGGTAGGTGTGGGAGGGGCAGGTATGTACCCACATGGATATAGGTGGGGGAATACCAGCTACAACCTGCTGAGTTGCTGAATGTTCCACGTGCCTGTATCTATCATGCTGTGGCTGCAAACTCAAAGATGGAGTTATAGCAAGATCTCGATATGGGGCAGGTCAAGGGAATGTGGTTACAGCAGAGGGGATGGATTATCATGGTGATCAAATTGGATCTGCATGTAACTCCTTGCTGCTGAGGAGCTGCAGGCAACGTGATTTTTTTAAGTGCAGGGAGCTCCCTTCTACCTGATGCCTGAGGCTTCCAGCTCTCACCATGTTTGGCTGAGAAAGACTCACACCTTGCAGAGCCATTGAAACCCTTGCTGCAGGTTTCTGTACTGGGGGACTAGCAGCTGCTTGCACAGGCCCTTTTTACCTGATGGTCATGGTGTCATCAAGTATTCTAATGCTGAGGAGGGAATGGGAATTTACTGAGAAGTTGCAGTTTTCCAAATAAAATCTCTCATTTTGTGTTTGTGTGCCACTTGCAAGCAGAGGATAGCAAGGGTGGGGAGAAACACCATGGTTCATTCAGTTATTAAATGAATAAATATAGGGAAAGGGTGGACAAAATGGACTGATTCCCTGACTTAATGTCTCATCATTTGACCTTTACCAATGCCAGGAGGCAAAGAGTGGTAATACTGTACTTCAGCTGTGCTGGCCACTCTGAACAAACTGAATTTAGAGGGCTTGAATTTGGGAATTCAGGCAACTTCTCAAGCTCAAGCTGAAGCATGGGCAATCAAAACACTGCTGCAAGGAACAAGCCCACCAATGGGACTTGATGCCCAGCTCTCCCATCATCATTGCACAAGACTGGAAAATTGGTTGGCTTTCTGCATGATGGGATCCAGCATTCTGCTTTACTTAGTACCAAAACAAATCTGTAACACAGATTTACTGCTGTGAACACGCTTACCAAAGTTGAGGAGGTTGACATGATGGGCAGCTTACAACCAGTTAGCTGCATTTTTTGTACGGGATCTATTTTACTGTATTGCTAATTTATGTTAGTCACACCAGATAAAATTTGCTCATAACCAAAGCCCAAGCAACAGAGCAGGCTGCATCCCAAGCTGTGTACTAAACTGCTGTTTGCTTTCTTTCCAAGTCTTGTCTTTCTCTCATTTTCTCTCTCTCTCATTCTTTTTTTCCTTTCTTCATGCAGAGAAGAGAAATGATTGCTAACGAATTGCAAGCATGGGGTATGGAAAGATCAGTTAATATGGCCCAAGTATTCAGTAAAACAAATACATTAAAGTGATCAAGCAATAAATGAAAATAGACCCAAAGAGCAGGTTCCACTGAGAGAACATGTGAGAATGTAAATTAATGTGACTTGATGAAACTTGAAATGTCATAACACAGCAGGGCATATAACACATCAGAGGAAATGTGAAAATTATACTTTTTCCTGAAATCACAGTTTTCAAAAATAAGTGGCTTTTAAATTCTTCTAAAAATATAATAAAGGAATTAGTGTCAAGAAAAAGGTTATTGTTGTTTATCAGACTGCAGGCTCATGGTGCCTTTTCACAAATATCCTCTTTTATTTCTCTGACTATACAGTGGGAAAAGAAAAATCCAAAAGTCTTTCTACTTGTCTGGTTCCCTCTTCTTAACTTTGCACAAGGGATTTTTTAAAGCTGTTTGGAGTAAGTGAATAAATGGCATGACTAGCCCATGTGTTGGGAAAGTCTTTCCCCTCTTTCCATCATGAGAGCTTTTACATTTTTCTGCTGGCCTTGATGATGGAATGTGATCCTCACTGGGATGTGAAAAATTAATTAGGAGGGAAAGGATTCCTCCCCTCTACAACACCACAGAGCCAGGAGGTTGTACAAGAACAGGTCCCTTTTCTTCTGGCACAGAGTGAATTTCTGTAGGAAGAACACCAAGAGCGCAGGTCTGCAGAGCAAAAAAAGTTGCCACACAGCACATAATTGTTCATTTTCTCCTCTGACTGCAGTGACTTTGTGTGGAAAAGGCAGCCTTGGCCTGTTTCTCTAGTGCTGGGTGCCCTGGCTTCTGGCTGAACATGGGTATCCTCTATAGCATGTGTCCTAACTTTCCCCGTGCCAACCACCACCTCTCTGCACTGCTCCAGCTCAGATGCTTTCCCCAGACTATTTCTTGATTTTTTAATTCCCCAGTTCCCCTAATCCTCTTGAAATAACCCTCAATGAAATTACTTTTATTCCACAGAAGAGAGTGTCTATAAACAGGACAGTCTGGGTTACTAGGGGATAAAAGGTATCCTGATGCAACCCAAGCCCATCTCTTTTCATGCAGAACTGCAGGAAGGTGGGATGGTACTGTCCAAAGAGACAGCTGGCAGACTCCTATTTAACAAAACCTGTTCATAGCTGGTAAATGTGGGGAGGCCTTGTCCCTGTGCATGCAGAAACTGCAGTGGGGAGGAAGGGAAGCTGTTTTCCAAAAGAGATGTCCTTTTAAGAAGAGGGTTTCTAATTCAACAGGAATTGGTAGCAGAATATGAAGCAAAACCACAGAAGTAAAGCCCCACCCATTTGCCTGGCTAGTTAAGCAAAAGAAAACCGTTTGCTTTTGCGGTTCTTAGCATGTGTGATCTCTCCAGGATCCCTTTTATTTACGTATTTATGTATAGAATTGCTAAGGAAGATGATTAAACTTCCCTGTTATTGAGGAAGATGATTAAACTTCCCTGTTGTGACCCACATTTGACTCAATAGATTATAGTATTACTTCTTCATCCTTCACTACTTGTGTTTAGACAGGACTTCTGAAATATTTTGCCCATATTTCCCAAAGGAGGAGTTGGTGGCCTGAGGAAAACCTCTTCTGTCTCAGAAAGCCAGGGGAATGCACACAGTGTTTACTCTTGTTTGTTCTAACTAAACCTTACAAATGATCTTCCCCTGCTGGTAGATTTTTGCTGCTGGAAGTTATTTCTAAAGCAGTTTTATGTCCTGTCAGTTGGTGTGCATTTGCACTGCAGCTTATCTGTCTGCTTGCATTCAAGCCCTAAGAGTGCTTTGCTGCCCACCTTAGTTTTTTTTCCTGGTGGGAGTGAAGTGTAACTGTTATTAGGACATTTCCAGAAGATTTATTCTGGCTAGTTTCTCATAACTGTGCCCTTTCAATTTACTCTTGTTTTGGGTGGTAACTTTTATTTATCACTTAGAACCAGAAATGCCAGAAGAAGAGACGTTAATATCCTGCAGTGAAAGACAGTTTTTAAGAAATAAACTCATTTTATTACAAGCAAATGAGAACAACAAGTAGGAACTGAGCATCTGGGTGAGCTAGACCTCAGAAGAACTCAAGAGGTTGATCCATTGGGAAAAATCTGGAGTACAAGTGCTATCCTGTATCATCTCAAAGGACAGAGAGTCAACAGGAATGCCCATCCCACTGGGATCACTGGTAGAGACCAGCTCTTTGAAAGCTTCTCACCAGATTAAAAATTCAGTTACAGCAATTAACTGTACATTGCTGAAGTCCTGGGATTGGTTTCGAGTAAGTTTGGAAAAAAATTATGTGCAAAACAAACAAACAAACAGAAAGGGGTTAAAATATTTTATAATTGCTTAATAGAAAATGGGTCATTTTAAAAGCTTTTCTATTGCAGAACAATTGTGTGTGTCCTTTGGAACACTTACTCATGGCATACTCTTGAAACAGCTATTAATATAAATACTTTTTGCTATGAGACCAATCCAGTTGCAAGATTTATGCCATCATATTAAAAATTATCTATCCAGATGATACAAAATTTAGAGAGTGAAGAGTTGGCCCCTTAGGCCTCTGAGAATATTGGTTTCACTAGGATCAGGATTTCACTCTCATTTCTTAATCTCTGACATACTGTGGTAAAATTGTTAATCATTGTATCTGATCACCCTGATCAAACTGATTTACAATTTCTCACTCATAGATAGCAGTACAAGAGATTCACTAATTTTAAGAAAAACGTAAGATTTTTAAGGTATTTTGAATATTGCAGTAGCCTTTAAAGACCTTTGTGATGATCCAGCTGAAATTCTGGTATATATCTGAGGTAATATTTTGTGGTGTTTGATTCTTGCTGTCGTTAGCATGTTTGGTTGCCTTCCTTCTTGGTGAGTCTTTCAGCCATTTTTACGAATCACCGAGGTCTTGTAGTATCAGAGCATCTCCATCTAAATCCATACATAAATCCCAGTCCTTAAAACCAACAGAATTAAAGGAGGACATCTCAGTTTAAAAACTATTTCAAAAGTGTCATCCACCTTCATTTTGCTGCCTGGAAAGTAATGAAGAGAATGCATACAAGGAATAGGAATTATAGGAACAAACACAAGGGGAAGGTCAGCCTGGGGTTTTTTCATCAGGTGCATGGGTTGGTGCATGGTACTCAGGCCAGATTGCTGAGTACTGGCTCATATCATCAGAAAACACCATGCTCCCACTGCAATCTGTACAAAATGGGATGGACTTAAACCTCTTATTTCTCATTCTCCAGCCATATCTTATTCCCTGCCGCTGCTTCATTTCCTTTCACTGTGCCCCTCACCACCCTTGATTTGCTAACCTCTGCTATCAGCAGCAACAGGACAAGCAGCTCCCTGTCAGTGCCAGGCTGTGTTCCTCTCTGGAGCAGATTTTGTAGTGGTAGTATTATACACATCAGAAAGGGAACATCTGCCTCATGCTATTCCTTCCTTACCCAAGCCAGCTCTCTTATTTCCTCCTACTCCCAATCTTCATTTTTTCAACTTATTCTTGATTATATTCCTTCTACATATCATTTCCACCACTCATGTTTGCATGCTTTTGCTGAGCTGCTGCTTCTGAGCACTCAGGAACATTCTTCTTTCTTTTGCACAAAAGGTCAGCAGTGGGATTTGGGTTCCCAGTAGCAGCTATTGAGTGCTGTTGTAGTTAAATGAGCTGAGACCTTTCCTTCCTTCCTTTGCATCCTTTCCTAAAAGACACCTGAGTCATATTGATAATTATCTTGTGAAATCCTAAAGGATTTTAAGGTGGCACCAGACATGTTTAAATACCTAAATGGCTTCCCAGTTGTGGTCAGCCAGCTTCTTTCTCCAAAATTCTGCATTATCATTTTTTATTGGGTCTCATAACTTGGCCCTACCCAGCACTGTTCACAAACAGGCAATGGAGAGTGTCATAGTAGTAGAAAATCTCCTTGCTCACATGAAGTTATAGACGCCTCCTGGAAGCTGCCAAAGCCAAAGGAGCTATGCCATTTATTATGCTGGCCCATAACATGACCTGCTGTTGTAGTCTGTGCATCTTATGTCTACAGATTTCTTGTGCATGTCTTAAGAGCAAAAGCTTGGAATAAGAATGGTTTTCTCAGCACAGAGCTGTACTTCAAGTTGTGAGTAACAGAAAATCTGAAACATAATCCCCAAAGGACTCTCCAGTTACACTTCTCAATTTTCAGCTCACCTATTTGTCTCTGTCACTTGCTTAACCATTCCATAACATTCTGTTTGCAGGTTGTATACCCATTTTTTAACTGAATGACAGTGTTCACATTGCTGTGAATGGCAGGTGGCCTGGATTTTCACTGGATGTACGAATTAAACAAAACTATTTAGACAGTGTTCCAAATTCTTCCATTCTTTTTAGAGTAGGTTATGATGTACCTTGCCAGAAGGAAAGTACCAAATTGCATCAGATTCATGCTACCTTTTCAAACAAAGTGTTGGAATTAGGATTAAATATTACATCCTTATGGAAACTGGTCAATGCATATGTTATGCAGGTATATATTTTCATAACTGTTGTTGTCATAACCTAGTAATAATTTATTTTAAAAGAATGAGTTCTACTCAAATACCTGCTTATACAATGTGTATCCAATCCTGTATCTCTTTACACATATCACATAGTTATCAGCAGGAACTTGGGGATTAAATTATTGATAAAGTGGTAAAGAGAGGGAAGAAGCAAATAAGTTATCCTGAATGAAGGCCAGCAAAGCCATACTTCTGTGCCACTGAAGTTTGTTTTCCACGTATACCATAGGAAGACTGCTTTCAGATATCTCCAGATTCTTCCAGTGGTCTCCACTGCGTCCTTTCTGTGTCTCATGAAGGCAAACTTCTTTATTTATCCTCTACCTATGGCATTATCAAAATTGTGCTCCTTCTGCTGCCCCAGTCTATCTGTGGCTACAAGTGTCATGGAAACAGAATGTGCTGTTCATCTGTTTGAAGAAAGGGGACCTCTCTGATCAGTAGGAATCTCTTCTCTCTAGTTCATAAGGTCTTTGAAGAATGGCCTGTCACTCAATAGATGTGTACAGCATTTAGGACAGGGGGCTGCCCCACCAGGGGCCTGGAGGTGAGACTGCAGTACGAATGGGAGCAGTGCAGGTTTATGGTAAAATTATGAAATGTGGTAAAATGATGCCACAGCCATGTGGTATCATTTATCACACAGCCCTCACTAAAACAAACAAAGCATAGAATATAATAAAGATGTATATCACTTTTTCTTCCTCCCTTTTTGTCTTCTTCAGAGGGGAAATTTATACACCACTATGCTGAGTTGTAACTAAGAGTGGGTACCATTTGAAAACAGGGCTGCAGAAAAAGATTTGTTTCAAAATAATAAAATGCTTAAGAAAGCTTCACTAGAGAAGACTGAAAATTACTTGATGATAATCTGCTCTCAGTCTAGGAAGAGTCAGATGATGCTGATAAAGAAACATTTGAAACTTGAGCATTTGTCGGTGGCGTTAGGGTTTTTTAATTAATCAGCTTTCCAAGTGTACTGCAATTTATATCTGCATTTGGCATTTAGTCATTGTAGATAGTAAACTGTACTTAGTAATCTTGCCTGTTCCTCATGAATCTTCTTGACAGACAGATGGGAGCTGTACATCTGCCTGAAGCCAAAGAGCTCTTCTTACACATGGGAAAACCTATCATCAAAGCCTGACCAACAAAAATCATCCCCCAAAGTCAGTAGACCCATGATAACAATGCACAGGAGAGCTGGAAAGGGTGGGAAAGGGAGCAGGAGAGCTTGATGGGAAAGAGTATGCAGAGAGGACCAGAACTCTCAAAGGGATGGGGAAGGCAGGTCTGAGACCACTGGAAAGGCACAGGGATAAACAAGGCAGTTTCCCAC
Source organism: Monarcha castaneiventris obscurior (assembly GCA_026261815.1). Taxonomy (NCBI): domain Eukaryota; kingdom Metazoa; phylum Chordata; class Aves; order Passeriformes; family Monarchidae; genus Monarcha; species Monarcha castaneiventris. The sequence goes on from JAMPIT010000894.1 coordinate 17,503,447, forward strand.
AGACCTGAACGTGTAAATGGCCTTTGTCTCTCACTTCATCTGTCTCCCACAGGGAATTGTCTGGCATCTCATCTCCTGGGTTACTGGGAAGGAGGAGGGCTTGCCAGTGCATGTGTGACTGGGAGCTCCCAGCTCCTCCTCACACCTACCACTTGCTCTGCTGTTAAATGCAATGTGCTTTGCCATTACCTAGCTCTAATTCGTTAAATCATTCTAAAGAACTTCATCACTATAAAGGAAAGCTTCAGCTGCAGAGTTGAAAGGTTTCAAATGTGAATATTCCACATGAAAGAATTTCTCTTGTTTCAAACCATTTGCATTTTCCTTGCATGTTATTGATCTGATTGAACAGTTCCCAGATCAAAGCATGCTGGTAAATGAGCAGCTAAGGTGGCAATATGCGAAGTGGACAGCTGTTAAGAGAGCAGCTTAAATAATTGCCCAAGGATTTATTGGGTAACATGATTAATGATTATGGAAATATGATGACATGATACCAAAGAGTGGTGTGCAGTGATTGATGGGGAAGTTGGATAAGGCCAAGCTTAGATATCAGAGCATGGGAAACAGTATTATAGCTTGTAATCATGGTATATATGGTGCTCAGTTGTTAAGAAATTTTGATATTTAGTTTTGCCTTCTGATAAGAACTTAAAATCCAAAGTTGTATGTTATATTTCTCTTGCAATGAGGTAAGAAAAAACCCCCTTCTGCTAACAGTGCATGGTAACAGCAGAATAGATGTGAAGAGACAACCTCATCTTTTTAAAAAATCCCCATAAAACTTACTGGAAGCTCACGCTGCTGTTTTAATTAACACCTGAGCAAACTATACATAACACATTAAAGGCGAAAAAGATCTGTTAGTGGAATGACAGTAGTTTGCATATAGACAGCTTTTTCTCCTGTTTTGTTTGGGTTTTTTTTAACCTCAAATTCCAGCAGCCAATGGTAGCATAATGCAGGAGATGGAAAAGCAGAGGACCAAATTGCAGGCTACAGCTACACCATGGCAAAAATATTGCAAACCTTTGCAGTTCATTCTCTGTTGAAAGTTATATGAGATTTCTATTCACTCTGTGCTGGTGAGTGATGAAAACCCTCCTTCTCCTTCAGTAAATTTTTGTTTAAGGCTAATGACACAGAAGGTACTATTAAAAAATTAATAAAAAGCTATTATAAAATGTGAAACATTAGCAGACAATTTTAGAGGTGATAGCAGGCAGCAAAATCCCAGGGTGAAACCCCAGTCCCAGGAAAATGGAGTGCAAAATTGACTTCAGCTTGGGCAGGATTCCATGCTGGGTTTTTTTGGTTTGGTTTGGTTTTAAATTCTCTTCTCTATATTGACTACATGTGAATAGGATTCTACACTGATCTGAGACACACAATTTCTGTGTGCCAGAAATATGGCTGCTGTAAGTGAGGGGACCTCACTGAAATTTTCAGTTGGGTGGCAGCAGATGACAGCTATTAGGCCCAGAACTCCAGCTCCTGCCATTAGATGGTTGTGGTATGACAGCAATTGTCATGACTTTAAAAATGGAGTGGTGTGGGTAGAACTATTTAAATGAAAACAGCATTGCTCATGCTAGACAAAGCAGACAGTTCTGGAAAGAAATATCCATATTTGAAACCTTGGAAATCTCTTCAGGGATGTGAGACAACAAGAGAGATGGTGTAGGATTTGAGAGATACCAGGAAGCCTGGTATTTTAAAGCCATAATCTAGTTTGCAAGCCTCAAGAGTGAGTATTACTGAGATTAAAGTTCTGGTGAAGATTTTTTCACAACAGAAGGCAAGAGGTGGAGTTGAAGCATCTCTTGGCATTTAGGGACAAATTCATTTGTAGCGTTAGGTGGCAGACCTGGCACTATTCACAAGCGAGATTATGTGATGGGTCAAAGCCCCAGTGTTTAGTTATGGTCATGCTCAAACATCCTGAAATATTGTCTCTTTATTGAGTCCATCACAAACACCATCTGCCCAATCACTCTTCACCACTGGGAAGCACACACCTCATGTTATGGCACACACAGGCTTCCCCGTGAGAGAAGGCTGGGATCTCTGCAGCCCTTTCACACCAGCCAGGCTCTGCCTGGCCTTTCTGAGAGCTGTTTGGAGGCTATCACAAATGATGGCTTGCTACAGGCTTCACTTACCAGTTCAGTCATTTCAGTATTTCCAAAGTGTAGCCTGTAACTACTGTGTGGCAGGGACTGTCTGCCCAGGTGTCTCTGTATGTTGCAGTCATGATGTTAGAACCAGAGAACTATAACTTACAGCCTTGTGCACACCTAAACCCAAATATGTGATGTCTTTTTATATTGTTCCAGAGATTTGCTCTTATAGTTTCTCATGAATATCAGACTGCTGGTACTGGCTTTTTTTTTTTTTTTTTAATTATATTTATAACCACGATCAAACCTGGGCTAGCTCCACCTGGCATCTGCAATGCACCATGGCAAATTCTGTGATACATTGGGATTCCTTCAGTGGCATTATTTTAAAACAAAAACAAACCCCAACCCCCTGCCCCCAAACAAACCATTAAAAAGATTTATTACTGATTTAAATTTGATTGGGACAATTGTTTATGTACAATGCTATAGTATTTTTTTAAAAATACTGTGATGACTGTTCTCCTGATCATTTCAGTTCTCAGCATTTTTTCAGCTGCAGGTTGTACAAGCCTACACCATAGAAGTTTGAAAAGTATGTTAATACTTTTAAACTGTGCAGGGATCAGCCGAGTTTTTGTGCATCAAGCTGGAGTGGAAATGTTTATGATGCCCTTGTTTCAAGAAGGTTGGACTGGCAGGTGCTCTCTCTTTTCTTGCCCTCTGCCGAGTCCACAGTTCATTTCTGGCCAGCTCAGCTTTCACATCACCTGGCAACCTCGCTGGTATTCCAGGTCCGTAGGACCTCCCCCACATAACCCTAACAGGCAGTCCTGCTTTCAGGTCCTGCTCAACACCAGGAGAAGTGGGAAGATGACTCCACCCTTGGACTGCTCCCTCTGGTACCTGGCTGCTTGGTGACTTGGCAGACCAAGCCATTTTTCAGCCTGCCCATCTTCCTGACTGAGGTTCTCCCATGAGGAGTCCTTTACACCTTTAATAGGAAATTTTGCAGTTCCACTTAATTTTATATTTCTACTAGAGAATTTAATTTTTTCATTTAGTTATCCAAAAGTAGTTATTTAGCTGCAGGACATGAATTCAGGTAAGAATGAGTGATCAAACCTTTCATCTGTGACTCCAGCTTTAAGCTCAGGTTAAACTGCTCTTGCTGTGTCTGGTTATAGCAATCAAATTATTAGTAAAAATATTAACTGAGCTAATTTGAATCAGTGTAAAGGCCTGATTAATACTGTAGGCATTATAAGAACCCAGTAGCTTAAGCAAGGAATGAATATGGGTTTTTTTTCCATGAACTACACTGGAAATTTACATGGATTATTAATAAAATAGGGAGTATTTGGCACCTTTCAGAAGGCAGTGAGGTTGGTAACAAAACTCCTTTCACAGAACATGAGATTAATTTGCATTGCAGAAATCCCTAAATCATTCTCAAACTGTGAATGCTTGTTGGCATAATGAACCTGGTAACTTCACACCTACCTCTGATGGAAAGGTGTGCAAAAGCTGCCCTTTGCACACTTGTTGGAAGCTGTACCAAGGGACTGAGGACTGGAAAAGTAAATGAGTGTGAAGGCTCAGATTTGGAGAGGAACTAGAGTTGCCTGTATGATGCATTCAGAATTGTGTCCAGTTCTGGGCTCCCCGTACGTGACAGACATGGACTTACCCTGATTCCAGCCAAGGGCCATGAAGATGATTCACGGATTGGAGCACCTTCCATATGAAGGGAGGCTGGGACAGCTAGAACTGTTAAGAGAGAGAGAAGGATCAGGAGGAATCCATTTGGAAACAATCCTGTGCAATGTGCTCTAGGGTGACCCTGCTTGAGTAGGGAGGTTGGACCAGATGACCCACTGTGGTCCCTCCCAACTTTACCCATTCTGTGATTCTGTGATCTTACCAGTGCATATAAACACCTGACGGAAAGGAATGAAGACAAGGGATCCAGACTCTTCTCAGTAGTGCTCAGTGACAGAACAGAAGATCATGGGCACAAGTTAAGCCACATCAAATTCCAAATGAACGCAGGCCTTTTTTTTTTTATTATTGTGAGGGTGGTCAAACAGTGACAAAGGTTCCCAGAGAGGTTAGGAAACTCCATTTATGGAGATCTCTGAAACCCATCTGGACACAGTTCTGGGCAACTAGTTCCAGGAGACCTTGCTTGAGCAGAGGGGTTGGACTAGATGATCTCAGAAGCTGCTCCAAACTTCAACCATTCTGTGATTCAAACCCCATATTTCAGCTGCTCTTTAAATTCAGCTGGTACATGTCCTGTCATCCTGTGTACATTTGCATCCAATACAACCTGAGAGTCCCTACAGCGCTGCCTGTGGAGTGCCAGGAGCCCAAAGCGTGTTGCTCCACCCTACACACAGCATCTCAAAGGTACCTAATTCCTACCTCTGCTGGTACACAGAAGTGCTTCAGCACTAAGAAGCTTCAGAAGCTGGGTACAGAAGATCACAAACACAGGGTTTACACTGTGTTACACTCAGGTTTCAGAAACATGGATTCCTTTGTTAGCCTGTCTGGTTAAACCTGGAAAGTGACCTGAGAACCACTGTAGGGACCAGCTGTGTGGGTCCAACAGCAGCTGCTGTTTTCTATGAAATGTAGCTGAAGAAAGAGTAAGCAGTGGTATATTATCTCTGCAGTAGCTTAGTGGTTGTCTCTGTCAGGGAATCCAAAAGTTAAATTATTTCCTCAGACAGAGATATTCAAACCCAAACCTTTTGTTGCCCCAAAGCACCAGCTACAAAACTAGTCTATTGCAAAGTAGAAGCATTCTTCAAATTTTCTGTTGAAATTATTTGAGGAACTTAAAATAATTCATACTTCATTGCATCAGACTCGGAGGATGACAAGCTGCCCTAAAACTGAAAATTTTTGATTTGGTGTGCAGCCCTTATCTAAGAATCTTTCTTGTAAAGCATCTAGTTCAAAGCAGACTATAGCCATGTTATTGGGGTACTCCTGTGGGAGGCAGGAGCTGTGAGTATAAATCCTAACTAGAAAGACATAATTAAGACCTTGCAGCACCAGAACTGAACCATACTGCTCTGCTAAGCATTCCCTATTGTGGTAACTATGAACCCTGCACCCAAGATGTGAGTGTTGCTGCAGATGTTGAATTCTGCAGCTGCAGGGACTCCACTGTGGAAGGTGCACACTTAAAGGACAGGAGCTGCAACAGTAAATGACAAATGCTGAAAGTGTCCTTCTGGATCTTGGCTTTGGTAGCTTTACCTCCAGTTTGCTTCCTCAGATCTGAGCTGAGGTACTTCATCTGAGATGCCCATGGAGGAAGGAGGGAGGAAATTATATTGCAGTGTGGTATTGCTGTACTTGCTTTTTCAACAGGCTCTAGTCATTAGTGTTGTCACAACCCTGGAATTCATTCAAAGAAGATATTTGAAGGAAAACCTCTTCCTTCCCACACACACAAACACACACAAGCAAAGTTTTTTTGATGATGCTTTCAGATAAACAACCACAGCAAAGCCTCAGTTTCATTTTATCTCCATTTTAGCTCCAGGAAAAAAATTGCTGCTTCTGCCTGCAGCCTAAACAATTCACTTTGCTGCCAAGTGGCATCTCAAAAAGAGGAACAGTATAAACTAATTTCATACCTATTCAGTTCAATAATAGGTATTGTTCTAACTATACCTCTAGTGATAAGAGACAGAACAGCTTATTTGCCATTGCTAAGCAACTGTTAAAACAGTGTGTAGAATTCAGCCAGCTCTAATGGGCTGATAGAAATCAGTGTCTGAAGTTCTTGTTTGCATTAGGAAGTCAACAATAATTGTCCTTCTCTATTAACATGCATTTAATCTGGCTGCACCAGATTCAATCAGGATTCTGTCTTAATGTTTTAGTGTTTGGAATGGTCTGCTCTCCCTTAGAAAAAAATATTTAACCATAATGCATTGACCTGCTTTAATCCTCTTGTTTTGTTTTGATGCGGCAATGAAGGTAACACAGGAAAAATAAGGTAATATGAAACACTCTGCAGAAATAAAAGCTGGTTATATGAATGGTATCAAGTGGCAAGGCAGAATTTGAGGTATTTAGATAGAGATCCATCAATCACAAGATGGCATTTGGGTCTGAGATGCAAAGACATCTGCAAACCCCTTATACATTTGGAAAAAATAGAATCTGGGCAAAACAGATGTGGATAAAGCCATAGGATTTTTTTCCAAGCTTAACTTATGAGTTTAGATGTTAGTAATTTCTGTACGTCATTTAGGAGAAGGGGCTTTTGGGGGCTCTGATCATGCCTTACTGAGATAAGGAATGGGCAAATGAATAAATGCAAGGAAAAAATGTTGCACAAGAGGATCCTGCATTCCTAAGCATTGCCTTGTAGCTGCAGAATTATTTCTGTGACCTAAAAGGAGAATGCATTATTATGAGAGGATGATACCTCTTCAGATGCTCTGTTTCCTATGTGAAAGTAAAGACGCATGAGTAAGTAGCAATACATAAGCAGAGGGACTGAAAACTGACTGATGCTGGAGCTGGAAATCTGTAGTGGTACTCAACACTGCTCCGTTGCTTTTAAATATATGATTAACACTTATGCATGTCAGCAATCCCATCACATTCATCAGAACCACCACTGTTCCCTGTGAAGTAAAAGCTTAAATGCTCTGTTGGCACAAGCTGAGAAAATCAGCACTTTGTTCCACGCAGGTGAAACGTTGCCTTGCTCAGCCCCCTGTGCCTCACACCATGACTTGCAAGAGACAGATCTTGGTGTAACAACAAAAGAGTAAGTGCTTTGAAAGACAGACTTCAGCCAGTGCCTGAGTCAGAAAACTATCTTGTCATATAATGATGTGAAAATGTGAGGTAAAAAGTTGAGACCGTCCCTCTGCAAAGCTTACGGCAGTGTCTGAGTCACCACAGGACATGAGAAAGCTGCCGGCAATGGCATGCAAAGTAGGCTGGATCTGAATTCTCCTGTTATGTAACTCCTACGTTAGCATCTTCTCTGTTCCATATATAAACCCAGAAAACATTAAAAAGCTGTTGCTGAAAGCTGTGCTTTTATTTATTCATTTGTATGAGCCAAATGTGACTTAAAACATTAGATATTTTCCACACAAGCTTTAGTACAGGACCAGGCACTTCCCTTGCTGGTATTGATGAGACCATTTATTTCTGGACTCATTAAAAGGATGTTTGCACCCCCTAGTGTATAAGAATTTGCAAGAAATCAGGTTCTTGTAATTGCATTAGCTAAATGAGGATGTTTAATATTAAACCATAATAAAACCCCCCTGTTACAATCTTACGCAACTTCAAGGGAAAGAATCATAAACTCAAAGATCATCTAAGGTGTAATCCCTCATGTCCCTGGCCTCAATAATTGTAGGACCTGAAAATGCGTTCTACTGAGTTGGATTTTTATCTCACTGGAAGAGATCAGGGATTTACAGTTCAAAAATGAGACTTACCAAAACCAGAGAATTCAAATCCAGACCTTCCTGAGACTCAGGGATGTTGCATCCAGCATCAGCCCATTAGTTAGATAATGTCTGTAACTGTGTTTCACTGAAGGACAGATTTCTTTGGATCTCGACTTTCCTCCAGTTAACAGAAACTGAAAATGATGAGAGGCAGGCACTTAAGTGTTCTCCAAGAACTACTGCCCAAATTGCCACAGGTACGTGACCTCTAAATTCTACAGTGGCCCGCATCCCACTGCTTGGAGTTAGGTCTTCAAACACTTTTGAAAAATCTTCTTACAGCTGTGGATTCCTTTCTCATACTTCAGATGTGACTTCACTTACACTCACGGTGGTAAACAAGGTAGAACCAGTCCCTGAGATGAACCAATTGAACCTCCCTTGCTGGGACCCAAAGTGGCAGTTCAGCTCCCTGTGTCCAGCGAGAGTCTGGAACCTCAGCAAAGCCCAGGTGCTCCTGGAACCAAACCAAAGCCGAGTGCTGGCTCCTGGCTGTGAGCATGGAAAGGGAATGGTTTATGGGAGCACTTTCTGGTGGGACTTGCAATGACTTTTGAAGATTCACTCTGTGACCCAGACCCCTGCAGCATGGCCTGGTATGTGCTGTTTGCTGACTGTCACTCACTGTGGGCAGGCTCTGATCTGACCGAAGTACACACACGTGTTTTCAAGAATTCCCCTGCTCACTCCTTCCCTGAAAACAGGATTTAACCATTTCCCCTAAGGTGTCTGAAACCCAATAACTGCAGCCTTGGCAAGTGTCTGACAACCAGAAATATGATACTGCCAAGGAAAAAAAGCAGTCTGTTTTCATTATCTAAGCAGAATTAAATGTAAAAAGCAAACAAATTGCATAAATGATTAAAATTAAATTAGATTTTTAGATTTACTTTCATTATCTAAGTAGTTTCTTATAATAACTGTATTCTAAAATATGACTTTCAGCCAGTGCTATTTACTATATTAAAAACAGACTGATTTTATTTACTGTACTATGCTTGTTAGCTCCTCCAAGCCACTGTATTCTGTAATTTTAAATTAATTCTTTGGGCTTTCTTTCAAAGAAAAGAAACTTGGCTTTTTGACAGAATACTCCTTAATAAGTCACAACCAAGATAATGCCAGGAGCTGTGATGATTACTTTTGTCAGGTATTCTTTTCCTCCAGAGAATGGAGTAATTGTGATATTAATGAAGAGTTCTTTGTGTCATTTGTGTAAATAAATAATAATAATGTAATATATAAAAAGAGCCAGCATATCACTGCTAAGGGTCCCCAAAGAATTACACTTCAAGGCTCAGTAGTACCAGTGTGATATAAACCAGGCAAATGATATCATGAGAACGTGTTTTAAAATGTACATTAACAAAAAGAAAATTATACTGCCATAGGCAGGTGTCAATTTTAAAAGCAACTCTCCACCCATATTTTGAAAATTAAATCGATCTACTTTAGAAGCTGGACTAGTTACTTGCAAATTACTTTCCTTTTTTTAAATTAAAAAAAATTTCCATATCAACTAATTCTTGTTGGAGACTTTCTTTTTCACTATCATTTCTAGATACCCACTACTGTGACTCTTGCTGGACAAAATTCCAGCTAGAAAACTACTAAAGTTCACTAACTCTTCATTGTAATTAAGCTGGTACCATGTGTCTCATTTCTAAGAACAGAAAGAAAAAATATTTCCTTCTGCAGATTTCACTGAGGCTGGGCTGTGATTCTACTGCTTGGTCCTGGCCCCTAATTCTTGCAGTGGCTCATGAATATAGGACTGGTGTCCCTGGTCACAGGATGCAGAAATGTTGAGTGTCATGCTGAGGTTCAGATGCAGCTTGCCTTGGAGATGAAGTCATCACTCCCACAGCTTGTCTGAAGTGAGCTGGTGCAGGAGATACTGCAGTTTTAATACTGCTGGTGATGCAGTAGATGCTACTACTGATAGTAAGCAAGCAGGAGCAGGAGACTGCTTGAAGTTTCAACAATTGGCCCAAGTGAACACTTCAATTATTTTCCCACTTATAAAGAGATGTTTTATCAGGAGAATATGGTGGTATTGGTACAGTCCGGGATATAGAGCTCCTAGGTTTCAACTAGAATAGCCCTGGGCTCTAAATTAGCCACGTAAAAGCAGTGCAGATAGGAATCAAGAAGAACTTTTATTACATATAAAAAGGAGTCTTGTGCAAGCCAGCAAAATCTCCCCATCATACGTGTCATTTTTCATAGGAGGATGTAACATAAAATGTAGTTAGAGAAGTGTGATGCACCGCTTTCCAGGGATTTATCTGAAATCAAACGAAGAAATAGAAGATGTGATAATTCCCCTGCTCCAAACAGTGAAAATAATGGAGGAATTTGTAGCTATGACATGGCTTGCCATCAAATATACTGGCTACATTGAAATTCCATATAAACTGAAATGGGCCTTTGTTCTGGGGGCTCTCAAAGCAATTGTCATACTTTCCAGTCTTCCAATAATGTCCAATGTTGTTTAGATTGGAAAGGCAGAGTGAGTTGCTTCTACTCCTTACAACTCTGTGTAAAATTAAAGTTATAGACAGATCCCTCCATTGATTATACAACCAGGATTGTCTGAGGTCATACTCAAGATTTTGACAGTTTTTCATTTTTAGGAAAAAACAGTCCTACTCTGCTGCTGGTGAGGTGCTAAATTTTATTCAATAACCTCTTCTTGTCCCTTTTTAATATCTAATATGATATTTTATATTACTATTAAGGCGTGTATGAATATTGGTCATATTTCCTGCTTCAAGAAGGCTGAAGGATTCGAGCCTTTGCAAAGATGCAAATACTTGGTCAGATTTCCCAAAAGCCTCATGCAGCTATTATTCCAAGAGGCATCATCTTAAAGTCTTGGAGAGACAGCACTGCGGTTAATGCAGTTTGGCAAGTCAGTGTAATATTCACTGCATTACCTTGACGTGGTTTAATGGAATGAGAAGCATGCACTCTGTGTCAGGGAAAATTACCTGGTGACCCTTGCTGTAGCTTGATGCCTGCTCTTAACTGGATAGCTATGAAATGGTGTGGAAAATCTTATATGAACTCCACTCGCCCTGGCTCTGTCCCATAGGAAACTCATTTCCTATCAGATTGCCTATTAAAAAAGGAAAAAAATAAAGGAAGCTTGCTTTGGTGTTTTCATTTGCTACAGTATTATTTCATACACACAACAGAGATCTCTGGTGAGCCTTCCTCCTGGCCTATCCCCCTAATGGAAAGATAAACCAATAATGGAAGTGAATTAAAAAAAAAAATAGGAAAATGCAAAGGATATGTTTTTTTATTTCTATGAGAAGCAAAGAGAATGTTGCAGCTCCTTTTTGCAGGAAGCATTCTTGGTCTGCTCTCAGGAAATTCCTTCTTTCCTCAGAAAACATATTTGCGGAGTGAACTTTTTAGCTGTGTAATGTAAGAGAACTAAATTTTACGCCCCTGCATGAATAAATAGATTAATTGTGAGTGACAGCTGGAAAATGAATTTTATGTTTTTGAAAGACACTGGATGATATCAAAATCATCTGTTGATTCACTTCAGAAGAGACATGTCCTCTTCCAAGGACCTCACCCCCGACCAAGGGATCAAATCCGTAAGCAGTGTGCAGGGCAGATCAATTTATTCTTTGGCTCATCTGTTCCGACTGCCAGGAGGATTCCCAGTCAGTGCCAGCCCCAGCAAGTGTACACAGAGATGCAACCACCCAACTTAACACTTACAAGCTGGTTCTTCCCTTGCTTTGGTGGGGAATGTAGGCAACTGGTTGGGGCAGATCTCTGCAGCCTCACATGCTGATCCTGCAAATGCATCCCTTTGGATTTGTGCCAGGAAACTTATTGGTCAGACACCTGCAGCAGGGCTCCAGCAGGAACCTTCTGCTTTGGTACCTCACTTCTGTGGGCGGGAGGCAGCTGGGTGCAATGTCCTGGGGGAATGCATCGTCAGGCACTGCTGCCTCCACCCACAGCCTCGAGCTGCAGCTCCCAGCCCAAGCCACGGCGAGCTCAGGAGCAGGAGCAGTCCATGTCTGCCGTGTGGTGAGTTGTGACTAGACTTAGGCTCAAAGCTTCCAAGAGCTGGAAAGCTGCATGCTGGCACCTCCGACATGGGTTAGGCTAGCACACCGCTCATGCACAGTGATGCTATTTTTGCAGCATGTTGGACTCATGAGGCAGGAGTGTCAGTGCCTGAAAAAGGTGGAAAACAGTAAGAAGACAGGTCCTTGGTACCTGCCTTTGATGTCCCCGGTAACACAAAAGGCAGCCTATGCCACTGCTCTGGTACAATGACATTAAAAAAATCAAAAAAGAAATGGAAATCATCAACCATGGAGGAGATCCCTGCAATTTGGCAGTGCTCCTGATCCACAAAGCTACTTTTCTGGTTTCTTCCATTAGCCCAGCTGCAATATGTGCAGAGGCAGATTATGTATCAGGCCAAAATATTAACGTTCACAGCATTAATGCTTTGGAGCCTTTAAAATGAAGAGCACTAACAGAAAAATCTTTTCAATCCTTTCATATAAAATCCCATCATTCTGAACTGACAAAAATAAATGCAGTGAACTTTCAGTGATATTGCACCATATAAAAAGGTTATTAAAAATGTATTTGAAGGACTAGCTTTGTCAATACTAATGCACTGAAGAAAGGGAGGGCTTCTCAGTTCAGGCACTGATGTACAGACTTAGTGAGGGAGTGATTACTGCAATAACAGATTCTGGTAGCTTTAAGTTAGACAGCATTTTTAGACTTCATATGCAAAGAATCGCCTTCAGTTATAAAAAGATGAGCTACTTAGTAATATTGAGGTGAAATAAGAATATGTGTTTAAAGAAATTCTGCCAAGTAGATATTGGTTTGGCTCTAAAAATGTGTTTGAAAGATGGGGGGAGAGATGAAACATAGCAGTGTAGAGAAACAGAAGAGTACCGGCAGGAATGTAAATGATTTATTGGTTTATTTGTTGATTCTTATTTCCATAGTAATCAGAAGGAGTTTTAGAGATGATCTGTACATTCCCTAAAGTGATATGAACATAGCAACAAAGTGCCAGTGCATGAAAACTTTAAAGCATAATTGCCTCCACTTTGAGAGACGGGTCCACTCTCTTATCTTGAATTCAGACACCTCTGACCTTGCCACTCATTTTGGACTAAATAACTATTTGATCAAGCTTCAGTATTACTACTATGGGGTTTTGGTGCCTGTCTTCCAAGACCAAATGAAAACCAGTCAGTCTTGTTTCATTGCTGTAAATGAGCCTAGAATAAAACAACAACAGAGAGAAAAAGCCAATATTTCAAAGCTTTACATTCAGTCATTCAAGATAATTATAAGAGAGTTAAGAATTTATTTTTAATTATCATTGTGGCATTTTTTGATAATGCTCCCTCTGAACAATACAGAAAAAAATCTATTCCTCCCATTGGTATGTGCTGCCACTTTCAATTTTGTTCTCCTTAAGTGTCTCAACTGGTGCATTTCTTCTGGTATTCGAAGGAAGGTGAACATCTTTGACTCCAGGAGTCAGTCCCTGATGAAGTGAGAAGGTAAGTGCCAAGTGCCTCAGCTCTGCTGACAGCTCTCACACAGGTTTTGTACAGTCCTGTCTTTGTGAGTCTCAGCTCCTAAAGGAGCTGTGTTCTGTATTGCTTTTTTCAGTGCACAGTAGTCTGCTTTTCCCAGGTTAATTGAATGAATGGAATGCCCATTAGTTCTTGAGGCCTGTGTGCCTTAAGGGTGCAAGGATTTTAAATAATAAACCAAATACAATTGTTCTTGTTCAAAGAGGGTCCCTTCATACTATAGCTGGAATGCCTGGCAGCTCTTGCCCTGGTGGTGAAAGGTCCATCCCCATCAGGACTTAAAAAACCTTTCTGAAATCTTTTCTGGCTGTTCTGCTTTAGCAGTGATGTGAGGTAGCAGAATAACACAGCAGATGTTTATGAGAACCGTATGGTAACAAGTTTTCATAAAAGATATTTTTGTTTGGTTTTGGGCTTTTTGGGTGTTTGGGACTTTTTAAAAATGATGTTTAAATATGTTCTGGACTTCTTATGCATTGATGTACTTGCACGATAATCTCCATCAGGGATTTACTGACTTTTCCAAGTTCATAGATGGCATGTGGTAACTCAGGCTGAGCATGAAAAGTGGCACAGGGGAAAAACCTGCATGGTCTTCTGCAAGGCAATGGCATTTTTCTGTATTCCAGGGTGTGACAACTAATCATGAAAATATTATCTCAACAGCAAATATTCTGCAGACCTTTAGTTTTCTAGTGCTGTTAAACTTCCACTGCATTACACGTGTGCAGATAGAACACACACACACCATCTAGAAAAGCATTAAAGCTGCCACTGGCAGTCATCATAGTTTTGAAGACTGCGAAGTCTGCAACCTGGCTTAGTATTGAGCATATCTCAGAGGAGCTATGTCCCTAAATTAACACAGCAAATAATGCATGATTAATATATACATCTGTAATTTTAACACAAATATTTTTGTCATGATGACTAGAAATACAACTTAAGACTTTCTTGTTAATTCCAGAGTTAGTAGAGAACTGAGATGAAGTGCTTAGTGGATTTAAACACTTAATCTTAATTAAATATTTTCACAATAAATCAAATATACATGCATGTAATGAGTATCAATCAATGGAGAAAATGGACCTGACCCCTGTTGTTTTGTTGACTGTATCTACTATCCAGCTGCCTGAATATAGCTTTCTGAAAGGCTTATGACTGCAATAATTTTATCTGCAATAATTTTATCTGTCATGAAATTTTAAAAAAATCATAGACCTCCAGCTAATGTGTGCTGTTTACAGTGATCATACCCAGCACCAGCACTGGACACCAGCAGTACACTTTGATGGGTCTGACAGCATGGCTGCCTTCCACCTTTTAGCTGCTCGCTGAAGCTTCTGAGCTCCATAACCTCTGTTAAAGTTGATCTGCAGGCACCAGGTGAGAGAACTACCTAGAAATCCTCTCTAGGATCCATGCTCAGCGCTGCAGGGAGTCACCCAACAAGTGATGCTCAGAGGCCCTGGGCAGCAGCACCTCTGCCCCGCAGCAGCCTTGCTCAAACTTCCCAAGACACCCAACCTCTGCAGAAAAAACACCCTTTGTTACGACAGGTTTTTCCTACTCCTAGCCGGTACAGATCAGGCTGTATGTCAGGCATTCGCCCACCCCGTATTTCTCCTCCGGTGCCTTTGCTGCCTCGGCCGGACGTGCTCATTCCAGCAGCTTTTATTTCCTGCTATTGCAGAGGGCCCAGGGACCCTCCTGGGGCCCGGGATCCCCCACGCAACCGTGTCGGCGGCCGCCTGGGAGCGCCGGGAGCGGCACCGCGGTGCTGGTGTGCGAGGAGCGGGGCAGGGCGGCGGGCAGGGCGGCGGGCGGGCTCCCGCGGGCCCAGGGGACGGACAGGGCGGCGGGCGTTACCGGCGAGTTCCGGCAGTTTCTTGGCGGGCCAGGAGCGGCTCCCGGCGGGCCGCGGGCTCCCCCCGGCGGTAGCGGCGGCGGCGGCGCGGCCGCTGTGCAGGGCGGGCCCCTCAGGGGCCGGCGGCGGGCGGGGCCGGCGGCGCGGGGCCCGGGGCGCCCGGCAGGGGGCGGCGGGGAGGGCCGGGACCGGTCGTTAGAGACAGCCGGAACAACTATTAAGCGGCGGCTCCATAGCTCAGTGGTTAGAGCACTGGTCTTGTAAACCAGGGGTCGCGAGTTCGATCCTCGCTGGGGCCTGGGCGTGTTGTTTTGTTTTTTCAGAGCGGCGTAGTTGTTGACTGTACCCCCGAGTACCGAGCCTGATTTTGACTGTTTTGGTGGTGGAGGACTAGAGCATGCGTGCAGGCTCCGGGGGCTTCCTGTTAAGGGAAACACTTTGGAAACAAATGCGTTCTGTGAAACCTGAGTGTTAATGTTAATAGCGGTCGCCAAATTAACCGTGGCTGTGCTTCGTGCCGGCAGGGGAGTGGGGGGAACAATAACCTCTTCGGGAAGCAGCGTGGGAATGGCTGAGTAAATATTTGCACAGCTCATGTCACAATTTCCCTGATGGCAGCTTTGGCAAAATGCTGTTAGGGGTTTAAAAGGAACAAATTGCCCCTGAATGGAGAATAAGCTGGACAGGATTATCTGAGTCTTCTCAGCTTGTCAGGCAAGCCAGGCTGTTTGGTTTATTTCTGTGCTGGAGGCTGGACAGCAGAGGTGCAACGATTTTTTTTTTCCCCTTTTAGGTTATAGAAAGAGCTAGAAGGCTCCACAAAAATCGCCTTGAGCACAACACTTCAAAGATAGGCGTTTGGGTTTTTTTCAGATACCTTGTCAGCAGAGGGTTTGGCTTCCAGCACCGCAAGCACGACAGCAATCGTCACCGCCATCAGAGAGGGCAATTAAAAGCCGCCCTGTGGTGAGGGGGAAGGAGCCGCGGGGCTCAGCCCATGCAGGGCTGCTGAACACGGGCAGCTGCCGCAGGCTGCGGCTCTGCGCGCCGGAGCTGTCGCGAACACGCGTGGGCTGCCTCGCAGCACTGCAGCGCGTGTTCTACCCTCACAGCTCCTATCGCAGCTTCTCGCCTTCCACCGCTGAGAGCAGATCGAAGCTGTGAGGATAGGGTGCACGGGGCTGCATGAGTTGCCATTGCCGTGGTGAGAGGAGCAAGGGGCTGATAAGCTGTTTCTCCCTTATGACTGAAGTGCTATGCCACGAGGCCCAAACAGTACTTGAATCTGCAGTGCTATGGGGCGCTTGCTCGTAAGTTTGCGTGGAATGACTCCTTGTTTGCTACACTGCCTCCCTACCCCATCTGGGAAAGCAGTGCTGGATCCTAATCTCAGTTTTACCACCTGACTACCATCCTACACAATTCCTTGGTTCAGCAGTCCTCCCAGAGTCCTTGTGACAGATCCATGGAGGTGGTGCTAAAACCCATTCCTCGGGAGGATCTGTTCTCTCCGGGGGATCTGGTCGAGGTTGGGTACAGCGTTTCTCTGTTGGCAGGGAGCTGGGTCTCGCCATGACCAACCAGGGCACTAGCGGATGCCTGGGATGGCACAGATGGCCTGCAGAAGTGACACGTGTACTTCAGGAGGCTGCGTGGACTGCGTCAGGATCCTCCAGAACGAGCATGCAGGAGCTCCTCAAGCGCTGGGCCCGACACAGCCCAGGGCGTCAGCGTCCAGCTGCAGGGACGGGGCTGCCGCGCTTCAGCCATGGGACGGAAGATCATGAACCAGTGCTTGGCTGCCGAGTTCCCCACGTCCGCGAAGCACCACACGGACAGGGCTCAGCTATTCCCGTTTGTTGGAGCTACACATGTGAGCTGCCACGGGCGCTTTCCAGGGCGCTGCCGGAATGCTCGGTGCGCCCTGCGAGGCGGGGCCGAGCCCCGTGTCCGCACTCGAGCGGCGCTGCCGCCTCAGGGCTGCCCCGCGGAGCCGCGGGCGCTGCCGGGGCCCGCGTTACATAAGCGGCGCAGGGCAGCCGATGCCGCCGGCCGCCTCCAGGGGGAGAGCCAGCTCCTAGGAACGGGAGGAAGGGAGGAAGGGAGGAAGGGAGGAAGGAAGGCAGCCGGCACCTCGGAGCGCCCGGGTGGGCCGGCTCCTCGGAGCGGGCGGAGCGCCCCGGCCCCGGCGCGGCCCCCGGCCGTGGTGCCGGGCCCGGCTGCGGTGGGAGTGCGGTGCCCGCGGGCCGCAGGGCCGGGCAGGTCTGGGCGAGAGGCAGCTGAGCAGGGCTGGGCAGGGCCTAGCAGGGCTGGGCAGGGCAGGGCAGGGCCGGGCTGGGCGAGAGGCAGCGGGGCAGGCCTTGGGGCTCGGGCGCAGACTGCCGCGGCCGCCGTCAATCCCGAGTTTTTTGCGTGTGCGATCGAATTTTCATTTCCAAAGATGTTTCTTCATAGTTAAACAGGCCCTATTTTAAAACAGCGGACTCAAGGGTCCCGGCAGCAGTTGTGCTGCCCCATGCGCTCTGCGGAGCGGTGCCGTGCTCCTGCCCGCAGCCCCGTGTCGGACCGGGCTGCAGCGCTCCGCCAGCCTTCCCCCGGCACCTGGCAGTGCTGCCCCTGGCGAGAGCCCTCGGAGCCACCTCTCCTGCTTCCTTCCGGTGCATCCACGCACGGGCATGAGTGGAAGACAGGAGATACACCCAGGCCTTCCTCCGAGCTGGTCTTCCCTGCCTTTTCCATCCTCCGAGGGACACCTGTATACCATTCCCTGATCCCACACAAGGAGTGACCCCAAAATTTCCTTCGTTCTCTACATGTGGTGTCATCTGCACTTCATTTCTAGCTACAAAGGAAGCTGTTTCAGTATCTGTTGTTACTGAAGGTGAGAAATGTGTCAAAGCTTTGCTTAAAAGCAATGAGGTGACCTTCACTAGGTCCAGTGATGCAGTCATTAGTGATGTCATTAGAAAATGTCTGTATGGTTCGTTTCTCCAAGCTGTGGTAAGGAGCCTGGATAGTACTAATTGTGTTTCCATTTTGGACTGCTAGCTGAGCCCCTGAGAATTTCCACAGTGTCTGGAAAAACAGATACCTTGCCATCGCTGCAAGGCATTCTGAACTCAGCAGAGATATTTCTCCTTGTTATGTTTTTTTCCAGGAAATTTATACCCATCTGCTCAGTTCAACAGCAGGAGGCCTTAGACAAGAAGAGACTGTTTTCTTCGTGAGTCTACTATTTTTCTTTCCAGATACATTAAAAAAATTGGATACATCTAAGCATATCTTACTGCAGTGTGATACTGTTTCTGACAATGAGGATAGGGAATCAAAGTCAATGTCTGTGAAACTGGTGTTGTCAAAATGAGATATAATGAAACATAAACACTTTCAATATTCCACATGCTTTAATATTGTACAGATGCTGCCAAAACAACATGAATTTCTAAAAACCCCAAACAACCTCTCTCATACCCAAATTCAAGCACCTTCTAAACCTAAGATTAGTAAAGAATGTTTCCATTTGTTTTGTCAGAAAAGAACTAAAGAATTTCCCACTAATGTTTCTGGATTTGGAGTTGGATTTGGATTTGTGCCAGTGAGGTAAAGGCAAAAATGAAAGTTCAGGTTGTTTTTTTTTTCTGACCTAGTGCAAATACCACCATGAAGAAAGTCTTCAGTGAACAGTAAAAATGTTTACTTCTAGTAACCTGAGGTGTTAACAGTAACACCAAAAGGAAAAATGTGTTTGTCTTCTAGAGATACTATGTTTAGTTAGACATTGCTCCTCTACTTCTGTTCTTCTAGTTGCTAAAACAACACAAGCTATCCTGCTCTTGGTCAGGCTCTTCCATGATGTTCCATGTTTTGATGCCTCCCATCTTTACAAATTTAACAGCCCTTTTACTTTGTGTGGAGTTCCTTTCACAGGGTGTCATTAACAGATTTGCAGGAGTTGTTTGAAGGTCAGTAGAAAGAAGTCTGCACACCACAATCACCAAGTATCATATTGATCCAGTATGGTATATCCTGACTTCCAGACTGAGCTGTTTCCTTGAGTGTTTTCTTCCTTGTCTGCCAAGGAATTTCTCCCTTTTAAGAGGAAGTAACTCAAATAGTGCTGTTCAAGACAAGACTCAGGCCAAATGCATCCCCAGATGAAGTGGGAGCTAAATGCAATAGGACTTTGAATGATGATGCAAGGCCGTCTTCACAGGGGAGTAACATTAAATAAATCTGTGCTTACTGGTATTCTTGGCAAGAGACTGTATTTCTGAGCCAGGTAGCTGTGGATGGAGAGACAGCTAATGAACCCGCTTGGCTTCTAGTACGGACGTTATTTACTGCAATGTTAGCATATGAAGAAGGATGCTTAAAAATAACGGGGGCCTCTCTGGTAATGAAACAATACAGATTAATTAAACCATTCACAGTTTGCCAGGGAAGTGACTGTTGTGTTTTAAAGAAAAATAGTGTTTTCTGTATTTTCAGGAAATCTTTTCTAACACTTGAAGAATAGAGGAAAAGCAACTGGAGAACAACCCCACATTTTGAAGCTTTTCAAAACATTGCCTGTGGGATTATTATCGTTACAGTGCTAACACAAATAGCCCACATTTCAAGTTCTGAGCAGCAGAGAAGAAATCTCAACATGGGGCCAAGTCTGGACCTGATAGAAACTATGGAGATAAACCCTTGACATTAGAAGCAGGAATTTTTAATGCCTAGTTTTCAACGTGATTTTCACCTCTCTGACCCATTCTGCATAGCTTGTTTAGCATAACTGCTTGTCTGCTCAATTCCCCTCCAGGCAGTTGGTGAAAAAGCAGACAGCTGAACATTACAGGTGTCCTTCATAAACTTGGGGCTGTTACAGTACAGAGCCTCATAAAGCATGGACAGGCTGCATTCCAGCTGTGCTTCAGGGCTGAGGGGAACTTGCCGTGCAGCTGTGCAGAGGAATTAGTAACTGCATTCAAGCACAGCAGCATCAATCATGAAGAATCAATTCTTGCTCCTCCCCTCAGAACTGCAAAG
The DNA here is from genome assembly GCA_026261815.1 of Monarcha castaneiventris obscurior. Classification (NCBI taxonomy): domain Eukaryota; kingdom Metazoa; phylum Chordata; class Aves; order Passeriformes; family Monarchidae; genus Monarcha; species Monarcha castaneiventris. The sequence goes on from JAMPIT010000894.1 coordinate 17,523,581, forward strand.
TGCCAGGGGCCAGCTGCCCTCGGAGAGAGTTGATAAACACATCTGAGGAAATGTCAGACTGGTTCAGGCAAACCTAATACTCCTAAACCGCTACTGACAGAAGCCTGTATCTCATCCAGCCTTCAGTGATGCTGCTGTAACAGCTGAAAGCCTTTGATCCAGCATGTCTTTTATCCATTCTTCCATCCTGCCCTGGGCTTTCCACACATCCTTTCTGTCTTGGCTTCATGCTGCTTTGACCCTTCATTTGCATTTATTTCTTACTGTTCTAATCTGCTTTTTAAAAGCCAGTCTTTAATTTGTATCTCTTTGTTGCTTTATCCTGCCACAAAAGCCCTTAAATACTCTTTTTCAAAACACTCTCACAGACAAGTTCGACTTTTTTTTTAAATGCCCCCCAAAAGTAGATTGATTTTCCTGTGATGATTTTTCAGTTTCTTTTTTTCTTCAAGACATTTATATTTCACTACTCCAGCATTTCCAATTCCGTTTAATATTCAGCTTGGCTTTTGCGCTTCCTCAGGGTTTCAATTTCCTTTTGGCTAAGAAGGAGAAACTAGGTGAAGATGTAATGCAGCTGGACAATTAGCCACTAAAAATAGTTTGGTAAAGGTCTGGGCAATACAGAGACCACTATAAATATCAGATTTACAGATGATTTGGATTCAGGCTGAGTAGTGTGCTTAATCCTCAGTGCTCTGCTGAACGATTCACTAAGGCTGCATTTTAATAAACATTCCTAAACCAGATATATTCTGCTATCCATAATCCCCAAAATTTCAGTTTTCCACCATGGCCTACAGAATTTAAATTAGAAAAAAAAAAAAATCCTAAAATAAGATTATGGTGACATTTCTGTTGTTCTGTCTCATAAAAATGATGTCATATTTTCTTGAGTCGAAACAACATCAGCATCAGTTATGTAATGGTAGTTGAATTAGAGGGTAGTAAAATTAAAATCCAGTGGAATTTAGTAACTAGGATTTGAGATCTGTTTTGTTCAGCCATGCCTCTTTGTTAATTTCATTCAAATGAAGGCAGTGACAATTCACTTACACTTCGTGCTCTGTGGCAGCATGCTCAGTCAGTGTTTTACTCATACCTACCTCAGAAGTTCCACTGATATCATCCTGAGGAAGGGTTGGCTAGATGCTAAGTAAGGACTTCAGCATTTAGCTCTCAGTGGTGACAAGTCCATTAGTGCATATGCAAGTATTGTATGGGTAGAACTGTACTGACACCGAATGTCAGTGAAGTGCAAGACTAAGAGCAGGAACAAGACTATGAGCAGGGATTACACTGTAATTCTACTGTAGTTCTACACAAGCTTGATCTTTAAGGCTAAGCTAAAAGTTACTGCTTTTTAGCTTGTGACATCAGAGTGGAAAGTGACAAATTTCTGTTCTAGACAGAGTGCTCATCTTTGGTTATCACATGCACTGAATTTCTGAGATGTGCTTTTGTCAAAGCTGCAGATGATTTCTACAATTGTTTGGATTCCTAAAGATCTCAAATAAAAATTATTTAATTAGTGAAACTGTTGGTTGAGGTTTTTTGAAGCAAGGTTATTTTATGATAATTAATTAATTAATTCATTACCTTTTCATGCACAATCATTCCTGCTTCACTTAATATTGCCTCTCAACTTCCTCTAATGTTTAGGTATGTCCAAAAACACGCACCCCAAAATCCGTGAGAACATTTATTTTCCTCCATTTTCTGATCCTACAATGTGAAATCGTGTTTTCTAATGCTATCCAGTAATTTTTGTACTGAAAAAAGCAAGAAGTTTCTGATACATGAGAGTTAGCATCAAAGAATTTTGTGATAGGAAAGAGTGATAGTAAGAAAAAAGGGAAAACAAAACCTTGCAGGGTGTTTGCCCAAACCAGTTTTTTTCCCTGAGGCTTCCAAAGCCCAGAAACAATGCAAGGTGCCACCTAATGCAAAGATGAGACCTATTATCTTGATAAGGCTTGCATATTGAAAAATTACAGAAGGATCTAATTACATTGATTGTTAGCTGCATTCCAGATTATCTATGACAATAAAATTATTATCAGTTAAACTTTAAAAAGCCAGTCAACTAATTAGTTCAGGAGAGCTATTCAAAACACTGTCCTTGAGGTTATTAGAATTAAATTCCTAATGCACATAGCCTGCATTTCAAACTTAATTTCTAGTGTAGCTTACTCCACACAAATTGGCAAATGCCAGGATCTTGCAGTATTTTAAAGAGTAGTCCAGAGCCCTCTTGCCCTAAAGTTGATGAAAGAGTTCATTGTAATTTTAGCCAGTCACAAGAGGCAACCAGTGTTAGGTGGACAAAGAGAAAGTGCTAGAGAGGAATGACTGATGAGTCTATTAACTCCAGACATCAGACACACATTCTCACTGATACATTTCTGAGCTGCATGTCTTCCCTAATGAGCTCTCAGCAGTGGTGTCATCAATAGTGAACTCTGTAGAGCCTCAGGGGCTGCATCTCTCTATTGCCTTGACATTCAGTCAGTACACAGCACAGTGGAAAAAAGCTACCTGTCACCTTTATCAACTTAGCCTGTGGTACAAGCACTCACAAACTGTTTTTGCATTAGCACTTCTGTCATTGCTATCAACAAATGAGGGAGAAGACAGCAGAGAAGATTTCTTCAGAATGCTGTAAGTGGACAAAACCAGAGCCTTATTTTTCCCTTTCCCCTTGACCTCTTGACTGCTTTCTGATACCTTTCTGCTGAGCTACAGCCTCTTCTGGTGCAGTTACTTTCTATCTAAGAACTGCTTTGGCTGGACTATAACCTGGCATAGAAATTTTAGACTCTTGTCATTATTATTCTTCCCCTCTGAGCCCCACAGAACAAATTATATTTTAGGTAAAGTTGTTTTGGTAATGTAGGTGGTACTGCTTTGATGGGGATGCAGAAGTAAGTTTGGTACAACATCTTGCTCAAATGTAGTGAATACTGGCTGTAGTTTGGACCCATGATGAAGATTATTCCTTTCCCTGCTTTTCACCCTCATGAAGCTGAGGGTGAAACCAAAGATGTCAGAACACTTGCTCTTTAACATGAGAATTTTGAATCATAGAATATGCTGAGTTGGAAGAGACCCATCAGGACCATTGAGTCCAACTCCTGATGCTGCACAGGACACCCCAAGAGTCATACCATGTCCCTGAGGGCATTGTTCAAATGTTTCTTGCACTCTGTCAGGCTTGTGTTTGTGACAACTTCACTGGGGAGCCTGTTCTAGTACCCAACCACCTTCTGGATGAAAAGCTTTTTCCTGATATCCAACCTAAACTTCCCCCAGCTCAGTTTTATGCTGTTTCCTTGAGCCCTTCATTGGTCACCACCACAGAGATGAGATCAGTGTCTGCCCCTCCTTCTCCCCTCATGAGGAAGTTGTAGACTGTAACGAGGTCTCCCCTCAGTCTTCTCCAGGCTGAACAGACCAAGTGACCTCAGCTGCTCTTCACATGGCTCCCCCTCAAGGTCCTTCACCATCCTCATGGCCCTCCTTTGGATGCTAATAACTTAATGTCTTTCTTATATTGTGGTGTCCAAAACTGCACACAGGACTAGAGGAAAGTATCCGCCATTACACTTTTGTCTTAACTCATTGTTAATTACAGGCATTCTGACTTTGTGTTGTTTGCTTTTGGATGAAATCTTGCCCCTTTTTGGAGTGTCCCCTGCAGACAAGCCCTTCGGTGACTCTTGCTAATAACCTAATTTCTGTGACTCCACAAAGGCCCCAAGCAGAACCTGTAGATCAGTTTCTACTTGAAGTTAGATCCGATAAGGTAAGTTATAATTTAAAACCCTCCTGAGGGAGAGATGACTCTTGCATAGTCTAGTAGCTGTCCCTGATCTTGCTTGTTGAAAGAAAATGGCCCATAAAAAAGCTGATAGAAAAAGAAGAATTTTAGTCATGGAATATTTATTATTAAAGATGTAGTTTTACTTCGTGGTAAGAATAGAACCTGCAATTTGATCTCTTGTTTATATAGAGGAGAAAAGAAACAGTCTTAAACTGCTTTTATTGTTAAGACACTATTATTGTATATTAATAAAGAAGCTTAGAAAAGTCTAAGAAAGATACATAAAAATATAGTGAACTATATCCAGATGTAATGCAGGGCTTAGGCACATGTGAGCCAATCCAATGTGATCCAATTAACTATGGCAGCCTGTCAGCTGAAGTTACTATAGGGGACTGCATGTATGCCTCAATTGCTCAGATAATTGCTCAGTTCATGTATGTCAGTTGATAAAGATCACTAACCTAGGAATATAATAAGTAACTTACTGATATTCTGTGTAAACAAATGTGCATATCTTTTTAAACAAATATACACATGCAAAATAATGCATGTTGCATGTTCAAAAAAATCCCTTCATTCTTCTCAAGTGATCTGTTTTATGGTAATTTCATATATATCAAAATTTTGGACTTGTAGTTAATGACCTGAAAGTATCAAACTCAGTTACTATGTATTTGTATAAATATATTATTGTACAGTTTGTGAATTAGTGAGTATTTTGATTAAATTGCAGCTACTTCAAATTCTAAACTGTAAAGACCAGCTGGGTGAACTTACATGGGCATGTGCCTCTGCCATCTGGGACTAAGTGTTACCAGACATTCATCACAGGGCTGGTACAACCAGATTGAATTTGTTTGCTGTACGTCAAGGACATGAGACAGGTATTTGTGTCCTTCCTTTCTACTGACGTGTTGAAGAAGATACTTTTTGAGGTGCCCTCCGAAAGAGGCATTTTTTCCCACCTGCCAGAGTCATAGAATCTTCAGGCCAAAGGGTACCACAGAAGAGAAACTCAAGCACAGCCAGATGCCACAGTGATGTAGCACAATACCGATCCCTGTTTCCCAGGAGCAGTTTGGTTTACAGATGGGGATGGAACTGCTAGTTGCATTGACAGTCACTGACAGCCAGGCTCACTGCAACACAGTCGCGGCTACTTCGCTCTGCCCTGACAGCACCAGTCACCTGCATAGGCAGAGAACTGGCTTAGTGGCTGCTCTCTGCAGAGATGTCTTACTGCTTCCAGATGAACCCTCTGCCTCAAGCTTCTCTGGCTGGACCAGTGATAAGCACAGATAAGGTCTGGCACACTTCCTCTGCACAGGGCTGCTCTCGCTGCTGGCAGGAAATCAACCCTTCCCATTACAGGTGTGCTGAGAACAAGGATTTCAGTATTTCAGACTGGAATTGAGAGTAATATTGACTATTCTTGAAGCTGGTCTTTTATGCAGCTGGTGGGCTTATTTTTTTGTGTTATAATAAAAGCTGTATTCCCTGAGCTTGTTTGTGGAGAAGGTTGTTTGAGACTGCCACAACTTCAATAAACTGAACATCCATTTTCTCTACTTACCTTCTTCCACCCAAAAAGGCAAATTGTTCTGAAAAGACAAGTTACTCACTTGGAAAGAACTTAGCTTGGTTTAACACACTTTATTTTGATAAATACAAGCTGGCTGTTTCTTCCCATGTTTATGTCTCTAGATGGTGATACACAGATTGTTTCACATTTTGTTGTGGTATCGTTCCAGGTATTAAACTTGGACTGACTAACCTACAATTTTCCATCTTTTCCCTTTCTGTGGGAGAGCACTATAGACGTTCTTGTCAGTCCTCTGTGTGTCCTCAAAGTAGTTCAGATTGTGTCAATTATTTCTTAATCTTCCAAGGTGGATTTCAGCAGGCTCCATTATCGTGCACACGCATTGCAACTAAATATCTGCTATCTTTTCTCTCCTAATTCTAGCTGGTGTTCCACACCACTGAAATGTGTTAAGAATCTGATCACAGATACTCTTTTTATGAAGGCTCAGGAACTGAACACTTTGTCCTTTTACATTCCTTCATAAATTTTTCACCATTCCTGCTTAAGACCAGTGAAATGTTCTCGGTCTTTTATCCTGACTGTATTTATAAAAGCTTTTTTCACTTTCTTTTATGTCCTTTGCTGGTTACAGCTCATTTTATGCCTCAGATTTTGTGATGTTATCTTCAAATCACTTTATGTTCAGTGAGCATTTGTGTTTCCATTTTTAAACAGTTAATTTTTGATTTTCAGGTCATTAGTAAGCTATTGATGTTCTTGATATAGAGCATTTGCAATATATCTTATCTCTCCTCTGCAGAGGAATAACCTGTGATTCTTTCAATTTAGAACACTGCTATATTCTATTCCAAAAATGGCAAAAGAGTATTTCAATACTGTCTGAATCTTTTTTCCAATTTTATTGTATAAAACAGAAATTATAGCAAATCAATCCCATTTCAGAAGAATGTGGATTTTGACAGACTGCATGCAAGACTAAAATAAAATTTCATCCAACTTTTTGCAGTCAACTGCTATTTTAATACCAGTACTTCAAAAATATGCAACATCCACAGGAACAGGGGAAAGAGGAAATAAAAACAGTCTGAATATATCTAACGTGACCAGAACATCAGATAATGTTCCATTACAGCAATGCTATTGAAGACTTACTGACAATAGATATCTGGCAGAGAAAACCCTTCTTGCCTTCTGCAGGATAAAATTGCATGTGGGAGATCCGTATCAAGGAACAATCACTCTGCCCTAAGGCATTTCCATGGGGAATGCAGATCATTAGGACTGTGGTACCAGATGGCATAACTGTAAAACCTCTTCTGTATGCCCTAGTTATCCCTGATAATCTGCCAGGCTGGGTTTATACGTGAACTGCGCACCCTTTTTCTGGACAACTCAGGTTTTTTGCTTCCAGCTAAGGTGAGGAATTTTCTCATGTAAGAAAGTCAAACTAAGAACAAATCAGACAATGAGAACTGTCAAAATAGTGGGAGATGCTTTTTTTGGAAAGAGTAGAGCTTAGTCCCAGTAGATGTATATCTGATTTTTACATATTAATTATCTGCGGAATTCTTTCCTGATACTCTTTATTACTTCATTTGGATAGACTGTTTCTCTAACATTATAATCTGTTTCAGATTGCTATTCTGGAGGTTCACTCTATTTCTGAACTTAACTGAAGTGATGAAGCAGTCACAGGGCTCTGACCCACAATGGACCCTGTGTCTTAATTTGGCATGGCAGAGTGTTTGGTCATTTGCTTTCCTTTGGGTATGTGGAGCCCCACAGTCCAGCTGTCCTCAGTCCTGAGAGCTGCTCAGACTCCCCAGCTAGGTTAAGGTCATCCTCCCACAGAACATCTCTACCCTCACCTTCACATATACCCTGAGTAATAATTGCATCTTTCAAAGACTGGAAGTTTCATTAGGTTTTGCACATCTTTATTAAAGCTCTTTTAAATTCAAACCATTTTGCCAGTAGATACAGTACATGAGATGTACAGCTCTAAAGACAGCCCATGGCCAAAACCTGCAATAATCACCTCTAAGTTTTGCTGTCTCATTTAAGAGTCTTCAGCGAATTAGAGCCTTCCTATTCCTTTGGCTAATTCCAGAAGTTTGTCTGAAACTGATTTCCCTGAGGATTTTCTTCTTGCCACTCTGCCACGTCCAATTGTCTGGATGGTTACAGCAGATAAGCATCATTAGCAAATCAGTAGAGTTTGGCAGGCTGTCTTCATTTTCCTGCTAGGGCAGCATTATGCTGTCACCAATAGACCATCAGTTTTCTCAGATTTCACAGCAGACACTGAGGCACAGCTCTCATCTCTTCTAAATGAATTATGTGATCCAGCTGGATCCAGTCTTCTTGGAAGAGCATATCCTATGGCTCATTTTGGTGACTGCGGGGAGGTGAACACCACCGACTCTGCTGACACCACCTCAGTCCTGGCAGTGGTGGAAGAAAATGAAATATATATGGGCACTTGTGCTGTCCAGCTTGGCAGGGCAGGATGGTGTTAAGGGCCCAGGGCAGTGCACTCTGGAAAGCTCTGGCGATGGAGAGCAGTACACTCTGAGCAGGCTCCAGTGGGTTAGTTCTCCTTTCAGGCTGTACACAGTACGTGAGCCAAATGCTGACCTCTTCTGATGTAATCAGAAGTATAGAGTAGCAAACCTAAGTAAGCTTATAGCCATATGGAGAGTTGATAAAGTCAGACAGAGTATATTGGTTTATACAGATACCTCAGACTGTCAGAAGAACACTGTATGAGTGACAGAAAGCAAATGATATTTTTCTCACAGAGAATCAGTTGTTTGATAATAAATAAGTACTTCCAAAACACACAATACTCCCCACAGGGAATATATTATGTGTCTAGCATTAGTTAAAATGAACCTAACTTAACAACTGAAAATACTTGTATGACTGAGATGCGAGCAGTCAGTGTTAATGATGTTCAATTCTGCTAATTCTCAGATTAGTTATACGCTGTGGCTTGTATCTCTAAAAATACAGAAGAGATGTTCTCAGTCAGCTTGATGAGGTGATGGTACATAGCTTCCTGCAATTCTAGCAGGCATTCCAGAACAGGATGTGTTTGACACATGCTTTGCTAAGATGCTGGATGAGCCAGAGGAACCTGCGATTCCCACCTCTTCTCCCGTGGCAGTCCCGTGTCCAAGGTGGCTGCCCTTCATCCAGTGACAGCACAGTGACAGCTCTTCTGACAGCAATGGCTCACTGGACAGCTCTGAGGAGGAACGAGTGCAGCAGTTCCTGGAGCTCCAGGAGCAGGTACCATGTCTGGTGCGGTTAGTTGGGGATGTCCAGTGGGTCCTTCTGGAGCTTGGTGGCCTCGGGATCATGGCTCAAAGCCACGGACTTTCCTGCTGTATAAGAGTGACTGTCAGCTGCCAGGGACTCAAAAAGGTTGGATTTCAAGAAAAACACAAATAAATTGGTGCTTTTCAGGATGGTCCTTCCTGTTAGGACACAGGAGGTGGTTGCCAATGGCAGAAATTTGCTGCCTGCACTTGGGCGACGTCTTAACAGTTGGACTTGGGGACACAGTTTGGGTGTGATGATGGTGGTGTTGGGTTGATGTTGGATTCCATGATCTTGAAGGTCTCTTCCAACCCAGATGATTCTGTGGTTTTCTGCCTCGTGTTATGATAGACACAGTCACTTCTGGGGACATTTGTTTTTTATTCAGGCACTCAGCTTTGCGGATGCACTTGAGGCAGACTGACATGCGACACAGCTCACGATGTGGTGTGTCTTAACTCTGACCTTTAAACCAGCTGTGTCAGCTCACTGCTCAAAGCAGCTGAAAATATCAGACTGCCTTATAGTTTAGTCCAGATGGGACTCAGATGAGTTTCTTAGAACAGTTGGCATCTCAACTGAAAAAACCTTGCAGATAATCAGAAAAAGATTGAAAGATCAAATTAAAAAATAAATACAGGAAGAAATTTGAAGCCTTTTGCATTTCCCTGACTGTAGTGTATTTACTTTTCTGAGCTACCTCAGTCTGGTTGGTCTTATTTTATTATACTGCACCCCAACCCTACTATGTGTTAAAATACTTAGCTATAAAAAATATATTTAGCTATGAAAGTTGTTACACCATTAGTGCTTAAGACAAATACCAAGGCTGCATGCAGAAAGATTCTGTCTGATTGCCAGGGTTACACATTGTGGAAGCAAAGCTAAATTGGGGATTAACATGAGAGAAATGTGAGCATAGAGAGCAAGGTATTGAAGGAAATTAAAAGGATGATTACATAAACTTGGAAGATACTACATTACTGAAAACATTCATTATGCCTGAGTTTTTTTCTAGGTCAGCGTCTAGAACTTATGCTGAAGCTGGTCAGAGTCATCTGGTTCTGTGACTATTGCTCAGTCTTGATTTAAGTAATACAAGGTTCCACTGCTCTTGATAAATTTCTGATTTTGTAGATTATTGACTTTGCTCTTAGTAATGCTTGATTATTTTCTAGTAGAGTTCAGCTGTGGCTGATAATACTGTTAAGTGCAATGCTGTCAATTTTTTTGTGTGCCTCTGCCAAAACCTGCATTGTGCTGATACTAAAATGCTCTTCCTTGGCTCCAAACATTCTCCACTCTCTGAGTGTGCACTTTGAACTAATTGTGATGGTACACTGATATCCCTGGACTGTAACTGAAGATTAGCAAAGTGAAGGCAAAGTGTTTAGGCATGGTTAGATTAAATATAATGGGTAGAATATGCCATGCAATAATATTTCTAATAAAAACGTTGGCATATGGGTCTCCACTGGCTATTGAAAATCAGCCGCAGAAAACATGAACAGTGTGCATTCTGGCTCTTCCCGACATGGATCTATATTATTCATCATGGATAGAGCTCCTCAGAATAAAGTCCCCCAGGCTGTGCAAGTGGTGCATAATGAAACCATAACAGTTCTATTAAGCCTACAGATACTTAATTTTATGACTGAGATGTACTGGTTCCTTGTTCACAAGTTTCAGTCTACTTGTACTTGAAAAGGTCCATATAGTGAGTTTTAAATCTGATGCCCATTGCTGCTACTCAACTTGATGCTGGATTCATTGCTCTCATGTGCAAAGGGAAAGGAACAAGAAATAGTGACTGACCTCAAAAATATCCTTCATTGTTTGTATATAAACCCTGTACCCCCTTAGTTATCACTAAATTTCACAGGGAAAAAAGTAAGAATGCTTCAAATGGATTTTGTTACTTGAAAGAACAAAAACTGTTAGGATTATCTGACTTGGTTGGCTTTTCCTCACTTTAAACTCTCTAGAGCTGATTTTTTTTCCAGTTTGTAGCCGTTAGATGATTAGCCTTGATCACTTTGGAAAGCAGTGTGAGACTTTTCATCACGAAGCCTGTCTCCAAGTTTTTAATTCCTTTTTTATGTTATAGCGAAAGCTAGTAAGAGCTGCAGTTGAAAGGAAGGAAGAAAAATTCTGAGAGTATAAATAAATTAAAAATGTATTCTTTTGATTTTCTTTGCAACACAAGTTTGAAACATTTTTGACAGAGCATTTAAAGAGACAGGAAATAAGAAAGTTAAAAATGTTGAAAATATTTTGTCCTCCAGTTATTTTTGACATAAATGCAAAAACAAAGAAGAAAACTCATTTATAAGTTAGAAAATAGTTTTTTACTGTACTATGCATTTCCTGGTTTTTAATCAAAAATACTGAGAAAATGATGCTGAGCAAGTGAAAGACTTGGTTTTGTTTTGCTTTAAAACACTTTGGTATTTTGTGTTGCTTGCTGTCAGCATATCACAGAATGGGTCAGGTTGGAAGATAGGGCCCAACCTCCTGCTCAAGCAGAGTCATCCCAGAGCACACAGCACAGGATTGCATCCAGACTGTTCTGGAATATCTCCAGTGAGGGAGACTCCACAGCCCCTCTAGGCAACCTGTTCCAGTGTTTGGTCACCTGCACAGCAAAGTTCTTCCTCAGGTTCAGGAACATCTTGTGCATCAGTTTCTGCTGCTGCCTTTTTTCCTATTACTTGGCATAGCAAGAATAGCTTGACTCTTCTCTTCTTAAACAGAAACATTTAGCTGGGGGAAGAGGTCTAATAATTGTTTTCACTGTAAAAGGCCCAACACTCCACCCTGTAAAGGAAATGCTAAAAAATCTCTCCCAGTAGGGACAACTAGTACCTGGCATCTTGATATGTTCAAGGTGGTAATAATATCAAATTTTTTTTTTATTTGTTGTGGGAAAATGTTACTCCCCAGTATTTTGTCTTTCACACTTAAATATTTGAAAACAGAATCAGAATTTTTTTTCCTCTTTTGTAAATCAGTATAAAAAGCCTACACTATCCACATTAAAATTATAACTATTTACTTGGCTTATCCTATCCTCTTCAGCATGAATTAGGTGGGCTGAAACAGGCTTGCTGGATCTGGATTCTTGTTAGATTTCACTAGATAAACAAGGTCAGATATGCTTAACATTTGATTAAGATGTAATTAAAGGAAATGTAGGATACTGCTAAAACTTTGCTAATGTTGCGGCTTTTTTCTCTTATAAGTATAGTACCAATTCCCCAGCTTACTGGAAAATATACTCCACAAGACACTGGAGTACTGAGGTCAGTAATGGCAGGCTCCAGATGAGCACAAAGACTATGTTGTGTAATTCTGTCTTGCTTGTTGGCACTTCCCACTCTTTCAATGGATCACAGTGTTGTCTTCCCTACCGTGTGACGCCTTGTGGAGTGGCAATGTGAGCTATTAAATGGGCTGTTGCTTTTCATCTCTATGGGAGCAACATACTAGTTAGATGAAGTTACTTGTGAATTTATAGAGTGCACTGGAATATTTTGGGAATGTAAAACTCTCAAGCATTGTAAATATTTTTGTAACTTACTGGAGTCTGACATCTCTGATGCAATTATGATTATTTACAAAAAATCTCTACAAAACAATATTTCTCTGAATTAGTCTTTGCTCTTAGTTCCAACTTATTAAAATAGTACTTTGTCACAAAATTTTATTTTTAGAATTTCTAGGCTTTTCCTAGGGTGATACCAGTTTGTACATCTGCAGTCTCTAACACTGTTGTTCCTCCTCTTGAATTCCTGTACTTCTCCAGCCTCTGCTAAAGCTGCATGCAGGAGACATTCACACAAATTACAGACAAGACTTCTTGAGGCAACATGTCTGGGTTTTTTGGGTTTAAGATAATATCTATTTTCCTTAGGTTTATCCCAAAAGATGAATGACTCTTATATTTCTCATTTTTCTTGAGGCTGATTATAGTCTGCATTGTACCCTGGCAGAATGGAGTGATGATTAGAGAAATATGCTGTAAAGTGCAAAATACTAACTTTTTCTCTACTGATTTCTTAGATATGCCTAAGTTGATGCAAGCAAACAATAGCCTTCCCTTCCAACCACTTCCATCCCCTATCCCCTTCCTTACTATCACTAGGCTTCTTCCTTGGCAGCATGTAAACTGAGCTTGCTTCTCAGTGCCTGTGAGCAGCATCAGGCACACTGGATAACCTCCCAAATAGCCTGCACGTGTCCTGGCCAATCCAGCTGTGGTAGAGCTGTAATTTTCAATATTGTCAGCAATGCCGGGAAGTACTTATTGACTGAGAGTTAAATTGTTTCAAAGCTCTACAAGCTGTTCAAAACCAGCTTCTGACCTGCTGCATCTCTGAGTGTGGAAGTTTTACCAGTATGAGTGAAGGCTGAAGTACAGGAGCCTGTGAAACAGTACTAAGCCTTATAAGGGAACCTGTGTATTTCTAAAGTAAACAAAAGTATCCTAGGACGTCTTCTGAAGACCTATCCGTAACCCAATGTCTCCTCTGTATTAATGAGCATCAGGAGCTGAAGCCATTTTCCTGTGCACTTTGTGCACTGTGTTAAGGAAGCTTAGCCAGTGCAAGCAGCTAGGCTGGAGTGAACTGCTGGCCATCAAAAAGATTTAAGTTGCTTTAAATAGACTTGTGGGAATCTGAAATACTTTAATCGCCTAGCTTGCAGCAAAGGTTTTGCAGTGTTGGGATTTATTTATATTCTCCTCACATCCTCTAATGCAAAAGATAATAATAACATTCCCTTCTACCCCACTAACTTTACATAATTATTGTACAAAGCTTTTTGCACATGTCCCCAGACTTAAAGCATGGTGACAGGACTGCCTGTGCAGAACAGAGGATCTGTTCACTAGAGTAAATAGGAAGTGAAGAGTCAGGATTAGATACATATTTTATGGATAAGCAATATGTGGAAAACAATTACTGTTGTGAAAGGGTAGGTGGTTCATTAAATTTTAAAGTCAAAGGATTTAAAACTATCCATTAACTACAGCATCGTAGGTTTGTCCTGCCCTTGGACAAGGGTAATGGCAAGGTCGAAATCCCCTTGCCGTGAGGAAGGCACCAATGTATTTGAGAGACATTACATAATAACTGCCTCTGTAGTATCCACCACAAACCTTGTTTTGGACATTTCAGTGACCTTGTTGAGATCCCGACTCAGTTGCTTTTGTTGTTACCATGATTTGAACTTGAACTGCATATTTGCCCGATACAGGAGAGGGTGGGTTGGAGCTCTGATCGACCCAGATTCAGGGTCCCAGTGTCTGAGCTCTCAGTAAAGCACACACTGCCCTGCCTGTCCTGCTCCCAAACATGGACTGCTGGATTTAGCAACAGCTAACATGGATGAGGAGCTCTTTGTCAGAGCATTAATAAGCCTTACAGGCCCCAGCCTACCCAATCTGTGGTCTCACTCATCCCACAAACAGCCCATGTCAGCCCCCTGAGGCTATCAGCCCCTGTCCCCATGATGCCACAGCCCTGCTCTGCTCAGCCATGGGTCCTGCTGAGCCCGGGCTGCTCCTGGTGCCCCCAGTGTCCTGCCTCTGTCTGGGGCAGTGGGATCAGCCCAGGCTGCAAGGCTCTGCCGTGCTGCCTTGGGACACCCCACACCACGGAGATGTCAGCTGTAGCTGCACCCCACCCTGTCCTGTCAGTCCCACTTCCAGCTCACACTTGGCTTTTCTTAAAAAAAAGTGAAATGCAGCTGGGTATTTCTTTTTACCGGAAGGGGCAGCATAAAGCACATTTGGGAATACTCTTTCACATGTTACATGTGGGGAGCTCTCCCTGTAGGATGAAAAACTGTCCTGCGGGGCTGGTCTCAGTCTTAACTGGCATATCTGTATAAAATATGTCTGATTTCAAAACCCCCAACACAGCTGATTCCTCCATGTATTTTTTACTTCAGTGACCTTTAAGTTTTTTCTTCATTTATGACATCCACAAAAGTCTGAACTTTTAATCCCCAAGGGGTGTCCTGGATTGAGACATGTCAGGCTACTGCTGACAGTGAGGAAACAGCTGGAGTTACTGATTGCCTCGATCTGGTCATTTTTTGTGTGGCCTCCCAGGCCTCTTAGAGAGCTGCCAAGCTGACAGAAGAGAGCAGACTTTCCTGCATTGGAAACTTCTGAGATTTTGCTGCTTCTCTGAAGTCAGAAAGCAGAGAATAAACAGCTTAAACAACGGATCATACTGTTGAGGCTCTTTGTGGACCAAATACAGCTTTTCTTCTTTCTGCAAGGAACAGCAGGTTCAACTAGGAGCTTCAGCAATGTCAACAATTACTCAGCAGGAATTTTTTTTTTCGTAAGGGCCAATGAAAAAAAGATTGGATTTGACCGATGTACTTAAAGTTGTTTATCATACTTCTGGTAAATGCAGAGGTGGAGATGAAACTGTTGTGTGGATTTCTGACTTCCTTTCCCTCTTCCCAAGATGGCCTGGACAATTCATGCAGCTAAGCTGGTACCTCCACGTGACTGCTTTGCTTTGCACACAGTGCACCATGCCCTGCTCTATCTCAGCTCATGCTAAACTTGGTTGATAGAAATATAATGGTCCCGGATCTCTCTTCATGGGAACTTCCTGTAACACGCTGAATGGTAATTTGGTATAAAAGAGATCAGCAAAATTCAAATAAAAAAAAAAAGGAATACAGATTTGAATCTTCGTACTGAAAATCATGTATTTCCTGATATTTCTGTTATGGCTTCAAATTTCATGATTTGATTTTGAAAGACCCCTTCTCCCAAAACTGACATTTTTTGCAACTTGTCTGGTGACATTTTATCCCATTTTATCAGTAATTGAGACCTATCTATTTCCTAGAATTTTTCTTAATGTCTCAGAGTTGTGTTAGGTGAAGAGAATTTTAAAAATACAGCAGCTAACTGCTTTTCATACAGCTGTAAAACCAAATGTAGTGTTAGAAAGGATGAATAGGACCCACATTCAGCTGCTATTTGCATATTAATTGGCCATAAAGAAATAAAATTTTATATGCACTTGCAATAACAGGCAAGCATGAGAAAAGATTTCTTAGATTTCCTGTGTTTATTGCCCTTTAGCCAAGATTTTTAGAATATGCGGTGCCTATGTGCAAGATACAGCAGGTGGGCTTTGTGTTTATCATTAATCCTTTTGAAAGCTGGATATTTGGAGTGTCCATGATTAAGAAGTCTCAGTGTTGTCTTGTCTATTATGTTCTGTTTCTCAAAATGGCAGAGGTTCCCAGAATTAGTATAAAGAAAGCAGTTGAACATCTGTTGTTCTGGTACAAACTGGGACCAAAAAGTCCTTCCCACACAGAAGCAGCCATCCACATTTCTCACGGTTCTGTACAAAGTTCAGATAGTTGGGTCTTTCAACAACAAATGAAGCTAAAATCAGCAGCAGTCACTCACTTGCCTGACCCATCTGTTTTGTTCACCATTCAGTGGAAAAAAAAAAAAAAAAAGGCGTTGTAAAGAGCTGGTTAAAGTATTTCTTGATCTCAGATACCTGAAAGCATCCAGGACACGTGCGGCTTCTGTATTAGTGTGAGTTCATCAAACTGCTAGTTCTTCATCTGGAAGTTGGCATGGGTCTCAGCTTTGTGTCTGTGTATGCACACCTGTGCACATTGCATCTACAGTGTTATAATGCAGTTCATTAAGCATTTGCCAACATTTCTCAATACCGAGAGCATTAATTTGGGACCACGAACAATAAAGAGGTAAATCATGGCTTAAAAGCCACACAGCATGGTGTGCACTGCTTAAAATGTCCCTCTTACTCTTTGTTCATTTGACATAATACTGATAGAAATTCTCAACTGTGATCTGTACCAGAGAGCAGTATTAGGGGTATCACTATAAAAGTAGATTTCTTATGCTACATTTTTATTCAAATTTATTAAAAGGCCTCAAAATTTCAAATGCTTCTGCATATGTATTAACATTTAAGAGACAGATCAGAATTCTGTCTGGCTGTTCTGACTTAGTGCATTGAGTGACTAATGGGATGAAAATCAGGAAATCTGGGCTTTCATCCACCTTTTGCTGTTTGTTTGTCTAATTTTTTTTAATCCATTTGTGTCTTAGTTTCTCTAAAAAGAGGAACATTTAACTTGTCCATGTTTGTAAAGTATCTTAATACATCAACTAAATTTGGTCCATTGATGGAAACTTTTATTTATTATCTCTTGTTCAGTGCCTGCTGCTTGTGGACATTTGGGAAATGGATTAATCAGATGCAGGTGAACTGGTGCATTTGTGAGATTATTTCTGTTCAAGAACTAATTAAAAAACATAAAAATATTTCTGAAGATGTTGAAAGAAAAAATAATGTAAAATTTAACAAAGGACTGAACTCTCAAGAGTGTACTGAGCAAATCTTGAGGAAGATAAAGACAAGTTAAATAAACATGATAAAGTTGACCAGCTTTGCTCCTCAGTTTCTTTGTCTGCAGAATGGGATTAAGAAAATTAATGGCTTCCCAGTAAAGCAGTGAGAATTCAGTCATAGCTACCCTGTATGTCAAAGATGTAAACAAATTGATAATAATCTCTTTGGGTTTTTTTTTTAAAGTCACTATAAGATGGCAGTAAGGAACTAGGACTTCCTTAAAAAAAAAAGTGGCTTCAAATGCATGCATATTTACAAAATTATTATTGGCTCCTCCAGGTGATTTGTTCCCCTTGATATCCGTGATAGAAGTTAGGTAGACTTTTCTGGAAATAGGATCAGATTATTTTTCTGATGCATCTAAATCTAATGATGTTGGTTTTTGGAACTCATATGGGTAACAGTTGGCAGTACTCAGACAGATTTATGGACCCTGACAACACCCAGATGTATACCAGGAACAGCAGACAAGCAGCAAAGGCTGCAAGTGAATATATAATGAAAGTCAGAGGATACAGTTCATGGAAGCAATTGAAGACATCTGAATGACAATCCAGTGCCTTTCCTGCCATTGGTTCCTTCTGACAAGTGGCAGACATCTGTCCTACCCCTCCTGCCACCTTGCTGTATGTCTCACAAACATGCACTGAGCTGTAGAAATGGAAGTGTCAGGGAATTCCAACCCAGTCCATTTAGGAGTCAACTCATGGGGCATGTGCATTTCATTACAGCTAGTTTCATGTAGTGATAATGAGCAGCCATGTGGCATTGCAACCTACTCCTTATTTAGAGCATAAAACAGCTTGTTTCCTGAAAGGGCAGAGCCAAACGTTTTACAAGTAAACAGTCTGCACATTTCAATGAGCTGTTTCTATAATTCTAGCACTTTATAGTAAGAACCGAATAACATAATTATAGGTGAGGAAGTGGTGGTGTTGGGAGGAGATGATGGAAGTGTTTTTCAGTAAACAGGCAGAGCTGAGAGCTTGCATCTTCCTGCTGCCGGAGCTCCACGACGTCCCCTGGAGCCATTGAAGGAAGTCTTCGAAACATAACACACGATGAACACATCCTAGACAAACGCATGTAACCTAAAATGGACTTCAAGTGTGCCTGACCCATAATTAGCTTAGGAGATGTGGACAGGAGTCCTCTGACTGGAGCTCAAGGCTGGCAGATGGCTGCAGCCATGTAAGTAGCTCTGAATAGATTACTTTGGAAAATGAAATAAAAATCAGTAAGAAGTAGGGAGTGACAGGGTTTTTCTCTTTTTTGTTGCAGCAGCTCTGGTTTAAATTGATAAGATAGCTATACTGAGCTGTTTTCTTCCTTTCACACTGAGGAAAATTTGAGGAAGGCTGTTCTGTGGGCCTGCACAGGTGCTATGGGGTCTTGTCTTGTATCCAGTAAGAAATATTTTAACAATCGCTTGTTCCTGCACAATATATAGAAGAGGTTTTTGTTTATTTGATAATACATATTTATATGGAGAGCATGAACCTAGAAACTGTTATTTGGACATATCTCAAAATATGCTATGTAGACAGACAATGTAATATATTGCATAAAATGTTGCACCAGTTGCACTGCAACCCATGGTACTGCTCTCTGAAATAATTTTTTTGTGTCACCATCTCCTGTCTCATTAGTGAGAAGTTAATAGGAATATGTTTATAATGTGCAGAAGGGGCTTTTCAGTGGTGTGAAGCAATTATGTATAATCCACATAGCACTGGGCGTTTAGCCAGCCAGGGTTGTAGGCAAGTGCCATATGTCATTTCTCAAGTACTTGATACATCATTGCTTGAGACCTGAGCATATTTCACCACACACATTGCCCATCCGTTTCTTGTTTTTATCTGTGGTTTCTGCATGTTTCTCATTGCAAGCTCTCTGCCTTCTGTTCTCTTTGGGAATCGCTTTGCTGATTATGGCTACTATCAGCACAACCAAGAGTGGAAATGATGCCATATCCTCATTTCATGTAAAATTGAAGGTTATGTTTCTGAGATTGATCTGTTTTTTATGATGCCCGGAAGAATTCTGCAAACCTGAGGAACAATACAGCTCCTTTATTAGCAGATTAGAAAGAATAACCTTCAAAGCAGTTGATGAAAAGGATAATTTTTTCCCCTCGTCTACATTTTCAGGTGTCTGGTATATTCTATAAGCTAAAGAGATAACAGTTCTGGTTTATCTGCCTATTTATTTTTCTTGCAAAATTCGTCTTTAAGAAAACTTTGCAGTTCATTTGAAGGTTTATTATATTATGAATGACCGAGTGATTATTTGCTTCTCAATCGCCAAATAAATCCAGGAAAATGGACCAAACAAATAGGACTATGACATTTTGAAATGGAATTGTTTCACATTGAAATCGCAGTTGGATTTCTGCATGGAGTGTTCCACTGAATCTTCAATAAAACATACTTTGTGGGTATGTGTGACTGAAAAAGGTGATGAGTTACCATTGTGATCTTGGAGACAGAAGCCTCTAAGCCAGTAAATGTGTAGTGAGTATTTTCTCCCAAGATACTGGAAACTCGGACTCAGTTCTTCTCTTTTCCGCAGGATCAATCCCATGTTTTCTGGTTTTCCTCCTCTCTGTGCAGGTGAGCCTCTGACTGACCTGTTTCACTTTGCATAAATAATTAACCTGTTCCTGAATCTGGGATCTGAGGTGCTTTTTTGAAGGTAGAATGTGATTCTTACAGTCTGGCTCCATGGCTAGAAGATCTTGTGTCATCACCAGCGTCACCCTCCCAGCTGTGCTATGGATGTAGCCATAGAAATCTGGCCAAAACTATCTAGCATGTGCACTGGGCATGTAGAGACAATTTAGGGAATGTCTGCAACACTTATAATTATCTTAGTCATGAACAGTTTGTGCTCTTAAAAGACACACATAAAGCTAAGGCAACTGGAAGACTCCAAACTATTAATATGGCTGCATACTTCCTGTGTGTCGTCAACTCTTTTTCTGTGTGAAAGAGTTGGTCATCTGATTTTGTGAAGAGTTGCTGACACGTGTAGTGGATGAGGAGCTCTGAATAATGAGAAGTTAGAGATGCCAGTTACTGTGAGAATATGTAGCTGCTTCATGCTTGAATAGCAAAGGCAAAAAAGAATCCAGTTTGGCTCTTTCCCCCTATTCTGTAGGGCCCTGCCATCACTGACAGTGACCCATGGAAGTACAGAGTATTTATTACCCAATGAGGAGGGATAGGCCTGGCAGGAGCCAGCAGCACTTCTGGTACCACTCTTTGCAGATTACTTTGAGATGACTTGTAAAAGTTCCCAAGCCATACAGCCCTGAAGGAAAGTGATTATTACAGTTACTTCATGTTTTCCCTTTTGAGAAGACCACAAATGGAATCTCAAGAACAAACATTCGCTGGATATTGGTTTGGGTTTGCCTGGGTTTTTTAAAGCATTTGGATTTTTTAATTCATAAGGAACTGTCCTTATTAGGTAATTTGTACAGATTTGGTGAGTACAGGGAGGTACCTATGTTTGATATTGCTGCTGATGCTGCCAATGATACCAGTTTGCAAGGTACAAGCTACTTGAATGGAAGAAATAAATGTAAATGGAGTCTTACTTTGCAGTTTTGAATGGACTTTGTATTAATCATAGTATTGACTTTATATTGACTTTTCTGCTGAAACTGTCTTGTACACTTTGAAAATCAGGTTCAAGGAAAGTACAGATATAATTGGAGAAAGAGTATTATAATTAATATCGTAGTTTCAAAGCAGTTAAAAGAGGCTACATTTGTGGATCAGTTTGATCTGGAGGTTCCATATAATACAAATACAACTCACTTTTAGTAGAAAGGTAATTGATAGACCTCTGCATCTCTCCTTTTTAAGTCACTATTATATGCTTTGCAATAGGAATATATTTGCTGAAACTTTAAAACTGTCCCCACTCCTGGTTTTTCCAGAGACTAAATATGTTTGCTTTAGGACACACTTTAGAACAGCACCTTTCCTTGTCAGGGTGTCCTTAGCTGTACTTTGAGAATGATAGAATTCCTTTATTTCAGTATTACAAAAAAACTTCCTTACCATTCATTGCACTCAGGCTGAAGGAGCTGTAGAAATGCAACCCTTGCCACAGTCATGCTAAGGGATGGATGGTGTTTGGTTCTGAGCATGATGGGGTTTGTACATTCTTAGGCAGGACATGGTTCAAGACCTATCCTCTCAGCTGGACTTGGCTGTTCTTCCTCATCATCCTTTCCCTTCAGGAGTGCTTGGTTGTGAATCCCAGTCTGCAGTCCCAGTCTGTTTCCCCATTTGCAGCAGAGGAAATGTGGCACCCTGAACTCAGTTTTTCAGTCATACGTCTAAACTACTTCACCGAGAGTGCCCTTACATTCCCTGCTAATTTATTGGTTACCATCAGCTCCTTTTCTGGTGTAGTGTACCACTGCTAGGGGAGAGAAGTAGCAAATCTGAAACAATATCAGCCAAAGACTCCAAATTTTATTTTGCTACTTCACTGCACAGGAAAAAGATACAGTCTTGTTTCAGCCAGTGAAGGTGTCTTGCAGATGGAAATTCAGTGCTGGTGATATGCTGTATTCTTATCCTTAGCTGCATTTTAAATGCAGAAACTAGCATGTCCAAATGTCAGTATAAGCAAGATCTGAGACTGCTATTATTAGGTTTTTAAGTCTATCTCCCAAGTTTGAATTCAGTGCAGGACAAAACATCCAAATCTAAATATATTAGTGTTTTACTTGTCATCAATGTAAATGTTAGACATTTTCAGAATATGGGACTGTGCATCAGTACAAGTCATTAGCTGTAAACTCCTTTACTTTATGCAGTGTCATTTGCTGTGGGATTTGCATACATTTTTCTAATGACTCTACCTGTCAGCTGCCATGGTTTCTGCAGTATTTTCATGTTTCACTGTTCAGAGTTAAGAAGGCTTATGAGATCTTGAATCATTTATCAGTATTCAGTGTGGAATTTCATTATTCCAGGATGGATTATGGAGGCACAAACTGTTATTCTAATGGCTTCATTGCAAGTGACTAACAATGTCTTATCAGGGACATTTTGCGTAGCTGTACAGTTTGTTTAAAAAAATATGATGTGGGGTGTGCAGTGGACAAGATACCAACATTTGTTTTATTTGTATTCTGGGACACAAGGGTATTAAGGAGAAATGAAATAGCAGCTGCAGCTGTTGTAGGCATTCCCCAAAGGGATAGAGCTAATAGGATCTATGTCTTCATCCACAGCTGAGTTAATTTTGAGAGCAGAGGATGAAAAATGAAACTAAACACATACAACAAAATCTTGGATAATGGGGGTGGGAGGAAGTAGCCGCCCTCACTAATCTGTGACATCATTGTGATAAAAAAGGATATCTTTCCACTAGAAATCCTAAAAGAGAAGATTTTTTGAGGCAGCTGAAGTATTAGTCTGTCTGAAAAAAAGAATATTTTGTGGAATTGTATGTCTAATGGGTAGTGTTTAAAATCTGCAGATATTATACATATAGATTACTGGAAAAGCATTGCTCAAAAACTTTAAATCTTTTATAGGCCTGGCATCAGAGGTTATATTTTCTATGTCTGTGCTGTAGATGAAATGTGGTGATAGCAGTACAAAGCCACAAAATCTACAAGAGAAATTTAGCCTTTAGTCAGGCCCTAACTTCATTCTGCCTAGATATATATTCTGCCTTTCTTCAAATATGGTGTCATTTTTTAAATGGAGCGGAATGCAACTTTTCATTTTTGTTTTTGAGAAGTTTTCAGTCTGTCTCCTAGGTCTCAGGGTTTATTTCTCTCTGGAAATCTGCCAGGTGCAATAGTGTGGAGAAAATGCCTCAAACCTTTATTTAATCTTCACTTATCTCTCCCACACAAAGAGCATGATTCACAGCAAAATGCCCTCATGTGCAATGATTTCTCCCCTGCACACTGATGGACTTGAAGCTGCATCTGTGCTGGAAATTCTGAAAAAAGTTATCTCCCAGAGGGGCAGGTTCACAAGCAGTGATGATGTCGTGGGTGCTATGTAGGCAAGACTCCGATTTACCACTTGGTGCACTAACATTACACAGAACAGGTTTAGAAAAAATCATGTGCATCTACAGCTTGGCTCTCTGAGGCACAGTCAGCCTAATGCACCATCCTCGAGTTCCTTTTTTAAACAGACTGATACTTAGGGAGCACAGCAACCTTGTCCTCTAAGGTTTCTTACTACAGGATTTCCTTTTTATCTCCATGGTCTGCCTCTATAAACCTATGGAAATGCCATGTTCTGCAACATTCCAGTCTTTACAGAGAGCTGTCCAAGTAGTCTTGGGCAGAATCAAAGCAACAGATGTGTTTTCAGAATCAAATGGTAGTTGATTTTGTGAAGTATCATGCATTCCATTTATTTGCTACAGTGAACAAAATATATTTGTTCATGCTCATGTGATCAAACTATGGGGTTTTGGTTTTTAATTTCATTCTTCTGAAATATCAAAAATGAGTTGAATTGATTCAGTAGCCTTTTGGGTCAGTTTTCTTCTTCTGTTTTGTCCCTGAGGAAATAGTGTAGAAACTGGTGCTAAGTGCTTATGGAAAGAATGGTCATGCTGGACCAGTAAGCTTGTATTTTCCTTTGGTTCCCTTCCACTCTTGGGAACATGCTATGTTGGCTAACAGGAGAGTTTTCCATTGATATAAACATCATCCGTTCATTTTCTTCGCCCCATCATTGTCACTTTCCCCATCAGCATAATTCACTGTACTAATTACAATATAATCAGTTATCCTAAGTTCCATATTAAACCCACATATATTTCCTTCTGTTCTGAAAAAAAAAAAAAAATAAAAAAGGAAAGAAAAAAAGATCTGCACCTTAAAAGTAATCTCTGAAGATCTGAGTCAATATTCTAATGGATCAGCAGGTACAGCTGCAGAGCAGGACTTACCCAACAAGGCAAAGAGGGGGTGTTTCTGATTTCACTGAGGCATGCGCAGAGCT
This sequence comes from Monarcha castaneiventris obscurior, assembly GCA_026261815.1. Classification (NCBI taxonomy): domain Eukaryota; kingdom Metazoa; phylum Chordata; class Aves; order Passeriformes; family Monarchidae; genus Monarcha; species Monarcha castaneiventris. The sequence continues at coordinate 17,547,713 of JAMPIT010000894.1, forward strand.
GCTCTGCACCATGGAAACTCTTATCTCAGTCCCTGCAGTGGGAGCAGTGAAGGATGAGGTTGTTTAAGTGACACAAATTATCTCTCCATTGGAGTGTGAGGTTGAGTTTTTCAAGCCCAGTGATCAGAGGTTGCAGTAGCTCGGTGTCAGCACCAGCTCCTGCAGCAGTACTTGACATTGCATGGACAAAGCCTCCCAGATGTACACACTTTCCAAGGTAACCACTTGTCTTTCTGCAGCTGAATCTTTGCAGGACAAGAAGGCAAGGGAGAGAAACAACAGAGCAAAGAGAGAGAAAGCAATCAGTAATCCTGAAATGCTTTCCTTGTATTCTGGCAAATTGCCTCTTGAGTTTAATGGGGCCAAGTCTGGATCCTGGGTAGCAAGGCAATTGTTCCCAGATACATGAATGTAAAATTCAGTGTACATGTGATACTGACATGAGAGCAACATTTCTCATCATGCTGCAATCCCTGTTCTTAAATATTCCTGTTTAAAAGAAGGGTGTATCAAGACCAATTACTGATATAGCACCCTGCTTGGTTCAAGTTATTGTTTTATTAATTCACTGTAATGAGATAATGGGAGATCATAACAAATCTAGCCACTTTTGGCACCTCAGGTGCTTCTCCTGTCCATTAGACAGACAGGTAACTGATAGTGACACAGCAGTGTCTTTGAACAGGGAGCTACTTGTTCAGGTTAGAAAGCGCTTTCATGAGAAGGAGTCCTTTGATAAAACTTACTAAAATTAAGATTCTTTTCCCCTTGGGAGAATGGAGGAACTCACCCACCTTTCTTCATTCCCAGTGCCACACTGGCTGTGCTGTGGAGGCCAGGAATTCTATCAAACAATATATTCTACAAGACTGGAGCCAGAGCAGCCATCTGGAGTGAAGGTGTAGTGCTGGCAGAGAGGAAGGTGAATCCTGCTAAATACTCATGTGATTCTGTAGGATATGGGAAGAAAAGTAGCAGGGCAGAGAGATTTGAGCCTGAATGTGATCAGTTCTCTATTTTCCCCCACTAATTGCTGAATAATTTGAGCAAAGGTTTTAAAGAGTGAGAGGTTTGGGAATTTTGTTGGGTTTTTGGTTTTCATTAGCTAGTGACTTTATAAAATAACATTTATGGTTAAAGCAATCAAGAACTCTTGTCAAAATTGCTCTGCTCTGCTACTGGTTCAGCCATTGGCTTTGTGTGTGATGGTGAGCAACAAAACCCATTGCAAACGTTTTTTCAAATGACAGTAACCCACCATTTTAGGGAATGATTGCCTTACCAAACAGGGCAGCATGATGAGAATGGAGGTCTAGAACAAAACCACTGATACTATGGATCAGCTGTCCACACTGTACACCTTTCAGGGGATTTCACCCCAGTCCATTTCTAGATCAGTCTTGAGAACTGAGTTAGTGGTTCATCCACTGATATTCCAGAATCCAGGTTGTGTGAGCCAAGACAGATTTCTGGTGTGACCAAAACCACAGTAAAGTGAGCATTGCTAAGAGTTTCCTTCCAAAGTGCCCTCCTGATCTGAACTTAAAGACTAGTGTAGATACACCCTTCAGTTGATACTGAATTAGCAGTAAGTATTTGTGGAACATACCCATTAGAGGACTGCGCCTCCTCTGCTAAGTGTAGAGGAAGTCTCCAAAAACAGCCTCTGCCCTTTAAACCTCCCCTAAGGCCTCTGAAGCAGAGGAAATCTGCATTTATCTGTCATCTCAGTTAATTCAAACAGCACTTATTTGGGACAAATCGTAATCACTCCTTCCCGTAATGAACGCAGATATTCAGATTGCCAGATGGATCTGAATGAGCGACAGCCTAATTATGGCTTACCAAAATAATAATAAAAAGCTTAAGTGGAAATATTTCTGCCCCTCATCTACAGTTAGAGTTAAAAAAGAACAACATAGGGAAATGTTCTGAGGAATGAGACCTCAGACCACTATGTAGCATTTGAGCCATGGATTCTGCCACATGGAGCCTTAATATGGTGTAGCAGAAAAGTGTGATTTTGTATAGAAGGTGTATGCTACAGAATTCTCTGTCATGTCCAGGTATGTTCAGCATTTATAGAATTTCCCCAAAAGAACCTTGACTCAGTAGCCTTAATTAAAAGTGCCTGCTCATTGACTAATTGCTAGTATTTGTTTTCAAAACTCAACAATTTTCATAGTGATAAATAACCAAGAGTATTCATGGAGTATGAAATATGACCCTATCCTAGTAACTGGAGCTACAACTGCAGTAAGAAAAATGTCTTGGGGTTTGTTAGAAATCTGCACAAACTTCAGTATTGCTAATGGCTTTGCACCTTCTGCTTTATTTGTCTGATTTGACAGAGGGTTTGTTTTCATTGCAGTGATGCAGTTTCTTAGCAGCTTCTGTTGCTGTGTCTGCTTAAGATGAAAAATATCTGGTTTCACTGGAAATTCTTTATCTTATGAGAGGTGGGGAAAAACACTACAAAAAATGGGCCATTGAGTGTCTCTGTGTTGGTGAACTGCACAGAATAAGGACTTCAGAGAAATACAGCTTTTTTTTCTTTTTTTGCTAGCTTGGTAAAAAAATTACTCTGAGAGCAAACTTCCAGACTGATCCAGGCAATGCATGGAATAATAGTCAATGAGACAGACTGAATATTCCAAAGGGCTTGGGGTTTGTTGCAAATCAAGTATCTGTATCATGAATCAAAGGCAATAAATACATCTTCAAGGTGCTAATACATAAGAAGGCTGTATCTAAATGCAATACTGATCTCTGTGAGATGTAACTGTGCATAAATAATTAAATAATCTCTCTGTCTTGTCAAGTGGTGCATGTATTGCTCTTGGCCGTATTAACAATACGGAGGGTGGAGGCTGGAGGCTAGAGGAAACTGCTGTTTCTGGATAGCCCTGCTGTACTTCTGAACAGGGGGAGATTTCTTCAGTGGAGATATTATCACATGCTCATCTCAGCAGACTGTCTTTCAAGCCTCAGCGAGCCCTAAGGCTCCTCAACAAGAAGGAGCTGACAATAAAGCGCTGGTTTCTTAGGTGAGCTCTCTTTCTGTCTTTGCTATCTTACCTGCACACATTAATTGTCCTGCCAATTCAGGAATAATTCCTTTTGTATGATTCAGTTTCAGGTGCTGTCTAGGTATGGGAAGTTGCTGGTTTGTATATAAGGAAATCAAAATGTCTTCTCTGTTCTAAGATGGTAGAAAGAAATAATGAGTCATCATTTGTCTCTTCTGTTAAACAGAAGTTAAGAACTTCTGATTTCAGGGGTTCACAGAGACACAAAAGTTTTTTGTTTTTTGTTTTTTTTTTTTTACTTTTTTTTCATATTTCTAATTTGTTCTTTTTATCTTAGTTACATGACAGCCACTTTATGCCTCAGGCTCCTTCATGTCTCTAAAACAGCTATAAAAAGATTGCAGTCAAACTTTTCTCATCAACAAAAATGCCCTTCATCAGATAAATTACTACCTTGACCAATCAATCCTCTGAATGACATCCAGCATCCTGGGAGCACAGGAAGGGGGTGAGAAACATGGGGACATTTGCAGAGGTAGGGTAGATTTTTTCACATAATTTATCATCCTCCTTGCCTTGCTGACATTGCCCTCTCCATACTGCAGAAGCCAGCCCTACCCAGTTTGACTAACGTGGGACATAACATCTTGAGAACCCCATATCACAAGGTCACAGTAGTAACAGACACAAACCAAGAGCTTCTTTTGTATCTCTGCTGTGCTTCTCAGAGATGGAAATATTTGCTGATAGAGCTTTTCTGTGATATACTAATGCTTCAACGTCCTTAGGACAATGCAAGGAACAGTGAAAATGCATTGCCTGTGGCCATAACCAAAATCCATGTCTCAGAAGAATTCTCAGAAATTATACATTTCACTAAATGATATACTTCCCTCTCAGAACAGCTTCAAGTAAGGAGACAATCATGGTCCTCTCGCAGTTCTCCTCAGTCTCCCAGTCCTCAGGCGTAGCAGATCAGGCCCACATGTCTGCTTGTCAGCCCTCTTCCCTGCGATTCTGTGCCCCAAACTTGGGGAAAAAAGGTGAAAAAAGGGGAAATGAGCTTGTCAGCTCAGTTTCCATTTGAAAGGTAATAGAAGGGCAGAGGAAGGGGAGCCCTTATAAATGAATTTTGATTGGCAGTGTTTGTGCTGCTGCTGCTCAGGGAAGGTTCTGCCAGTTCTTCCTAGGCTTTATACTTCAGTGGTGAAAGACTGCTAGAGGTCAAAATATGTCATTGGAAAGCTAAGCCTGCAAGGGCAGAGGTTTACTTGTGAGGTGTGCTGTGGTATTTGTCCATCTGTGCTTCAAGAGGCTCTAGATTTTGAAAAGCTATAGGTGTGATTCCTTCTGATTTTGGACACCCCCACCATATCTCAATGAATTTGGAGGAGAGGTGACCTTATGACTCATTCTCCAAGTTTAGGGCAATTTGACCCTGACTGATAATTTTCAATACCCTTTGCAATGCATACTGTGATGCCACTTCAGGTTCACCAGTTGTTTCCCACTCAATGAACTATAAAGTTCCTGATGTTGGAAGACCTATGCTCTCTGATTGGCAAGACACACTCTTGGGAAGGCACTGGAAAATTCCCATTGTAGCAGCTGGGGGAATCTGAGAAAAAGATGTAAGGTTTATTTGTCTCAAAATTTGTAATGATGATGCAATTCTATTCCCTGCATTCCTCTACAACCCTATCATAAATTGAAAATGAGGGTGCAGTAACAGTTATTGACTATTTCATTACATATCTTCATGTAAACAAGAAAAAAATGTATTTCAGAAACTTTGAATAGTAAAAAATGCATGTCATTTATTAGCTATTCCAATGAATCATGTTGTGATGAGAGTTCTGAAAAGGCATAAATTGTCTTCTTGTTGTCTTCTTGTTTAAAATCACATATATTATCATATATGAAGCCTTGTTAGTATCTGTGAGCACAGGATTTCAAATTGCTTTATGAAAAGGAAGTAAAAGATCTTCAAGGTAGGCTGCTTTTGCCAGTTACTGTGAAAGGAGAGAAACTGAGGAGCAAGAGGGCCATGCAACTTGCTCATTTGCTTAAGTCTGAAGAGAAAGACAGCGCTTCTGCTTCCTAGTCTTGTATTTTGATCACGTGCATTTCCAGCAATTTTAAAGTGGGGTCTGCTGTACCTCACTAACATTAAGGTGTTGTTCTGTCTTAGAGATCCAGGAGGTATAAGTTAGGGCATGGAAATTCAGCTCCCAGGTTTAGTAATGCTGTCAATTTGTGAAACAGTTGTGCGTCAAAACACTTCTGATCCTTGCTCTAGAGCAGAAAGCCAGCCACATCCTGGGCTGCATCAAACCAGCATGGCCAGCAAGTCAATAAACATGATTGTGCCCCTCTACTCTGCTCTGGGGAGACTCTAAGTAGAGTACTGTATCCAGCTTTGGGATTCCCAGCACAGGAAGGACTTGGTCCTGTTGGAGCAAGTCCGGAGGAGGACCACAGAGGTGATCAGAGGTCTCAAGCATCTCTCCTCTGGAGACAGGCTGAGAGTGCTGGGGTTGTTCAGCCTGGAGAAGAGAAGATTGTGGGGATGGACACCTTATAGCACCTTCCAGTACCTAAAGAGGCCTAAAAGAAAGATGGAGAGGGACATTTTGCAAGGGCAGGTAGGGATAAGAACAAGGGCTAGTGGCTTTAAACTGAAAAATGTCAGGTTAAGAGTAGATAATAGGAAAAAATTCTCTACTGTGAGGGTGGTGAGGCACTGTAACTGGTTGCCAAGAGAAGTTGTGGGTGCCCCAACACTGGAAGTATGCAAGGTCATATTGGATGGGACTTGGAGCATCCTGGTCTAGTGGAAGATGTCCCTGCCCATGGCAGGGGGGTTGGAACTAGAAGATTTTTGAGGTGTCTTGCAAAGCAAATCATTCTCTGATTCTCTGATTCTCTGCCTTGTGCTGCTAAACCAGTCTTTCCCTCTGAGTGGCCATGTCCCTTTCCCCTTGCAATTACGATGCTAAGAAAATGGAAGAAACAATGTTTCCAAGCCACCATGTCTAGGTGCGCCTGAATGTGTCAGGGTGACCATTCCTGGGTGGCTGCCAGCAAGATTTCCTCAGGACTTCCAGACAGCATTGGCTGCACTCCAGCCTCACCACCCTGGGCTAGAGGCCAGGTAGGTTCCCGTTTTCACTACTGCTCTTTTTAATATTTTCTTCTTAATTACCCACATTTTCTACTAAAGCAAGTGAAAGGTGTATAGGATCAATCCACATGTGCTTCAAGCCCTATAGCTGGAGCCCATGTTGAGAATCAGGTACTTGGCATTTGGGTTTCACTTCAAACAAACAGAAACTACAGTTCAAATTCTGGTGATAAGGTCATCACTGTTCTAGAAGGATTCCTGGAGAGATGGTTCCATTGAGGTGGGTGTCTCACCCGTGAAGACTTGGTATGACCATACTGTCATTAGAAGGTCACTTCCAATGTGCCTGAAATACAGAAACCTTCCATGAAAAAATCAACATTCAGGCAGGTGATTTTTCCTGTGATTGTACGACTGGCAGTAGGTGAGTTGTTGCTATGTGTTGCTGCACTGCAGAGTATGTCTGGTGCAAGATTTCTTCCTCTACAGATGACTGGAAATAAATGTCATTTACGGTCACGGGACTGAAGATAAAATTAGAACCTGACAATATTTCATTCAAATAGATCCAGATCAAGGGCCAAATTCTCAGCTAATTTATGCCAGGTTAACTTTGAGATTACTCCTCTTAGTGACTGTTATCTCTATTAACACTTAAATCAAAGTATATTTTTATCCTGTTATTAAAAAAAAATCCCTTCACTGTACCTGTGTATCATTGTTCATCTTTGCCTAGCACTGCACCTGAGACAGGCTTGTCTCACACACCAACTCATGCCATAACCACTTGATCTCACCTTCAGCTTTATTCTATCCTCTCTGATGACTGCTGTTTTTAACAAAACGTATTTTTCCCTTTTCTTAAAAAAAACCAACACAACATAAATAAACCCCTCACAAAACCTTGTCAAAAAACAGGTATAAAGGAATTCTCAGCATTTTAATGAAAAGTACTCCTATGTTGATTTCAGCCTCATTATTCTGTTATGTGTTCCTATAATTGCGATAATATGGATATGACATGCATAAATTCAAATAAGTTAGGTAGCACTGTCAGGACATTTATTTAACCTATAATTTTTTTTATCTATTCAAAGACTCTTTCCCCCTGGGGTCTTGTCTTTTCAAGCTTTAACTGTTTCCAAAGAGGTGGTGCAGCTTGACTGTCATGGATAAATAGAGGAAGTATAGAAGTTTTACAGCAAGTACCTTGTTGGTATCTACATGTCTGTGGGCAGGATTCAACACTCTAGACTTAGATTTCTAATACCATTTTACATTTCCTAGGACATGCTGCCTGGCCTCCATTTGACTCCATAGACATAGTCCTTGTTTCCCAAGGTCTGTGGATGTTTAAGGAACCGAATCCAGTGCTTCAGATACAGTAGACAGAGAAATGCTATTCATGCTACAGGTCATGAGGTTGGGCCCTGATGAAGGTATGGTAAAAGAAAAATCAAAGAAGCTTTATAGGGGCATCTTGTGAAATTATTCTGACTTATCAAGGACAAGGAAAGCAATCATACTTGAACCATGCCTGAAGCTGTAGGGGTGAGACAGGTTAAGAAATTAGGAGGGTTACAGGTCTGTGTTGTTGCTCCTGACCCTGATTCTGAAGGACTTACTCTCCTGTCATGTTACTGCCCAGTGACAGAGAGACTGTTGACCTCTCAGTCAAACAGGACTGATGCCTTGACAGATCCCTTATTTCCTTCAGGGAGCAGGTACCAGGGAAGAGGAAGAAAATTTAATATCACCCTGTATAATTTTCATTCTTTGGAATTATAGGCAGTAAACATGGTCTGAATTGACTTAATTCCTCATCTGGATGTCCATCTGGATTTCTAGGAGAAATACAAACTCTGATTGTAACAGATCCGCTGGGAGACCCAAATACTGATTTTATATTTCATGAAGATATATGTGCTCTCTGGTGCCTGGACCAAAGCTTTGTCTCTCAGGAAGTTCTTATCCAGTGCTAATCATCCAACCAGAGCTGTACACCTCAAAAATCACATTTTCTGGTGTGTTTGTCATGCTAAAGTGTCATGGAACCAGGAATAGTCACTGAGTGACAGGTCAGGAAATTAATTCTAGACAAACACAAAAAATTTTCTTTTTTTCTTGAGAGACGGGACATGCTGAGACTGTCACTCAAGTCCTTGTAAGTAAGGAACACTCAGACATACTATTTACTGCTTATGTCATGTCTTAATCTTCCCATACTGAAATGATCCGACTTAAGCATTACGGTTCATATGCCAGTTAGTTCTTACACTTTACCTGGCTGGAAGCACTGTCAACTGATGTTACAGATGAATAATGTAACAAACTTAAAACCATGCCCTCTGGCAAAAAAAACAACTTTCCAAGGCAAATGGGATGAATCATCGATAAAAATGTTTAGAATATTTAAAAGTATGCCTGAAACCACCCCTGCATAAGCTTCCTTTAGCAAATCAGAAACTATGGTAGGATTATGAAAGCTAGGCTGTGTGTCTAAGTTCTTCAAAGTCAGTTATTACTGACTGCTGCTTGACTAGATGACATCAAAATGACTTGTTAAATAGGTACGGAAAGAAACTAGGGAAAAACTGGCATTAACTGAGGTTTTCATGCCTGCATCCTAGTTCCAGGATAGAAGGCTAAATAGCATAGAAACTTGGTGGTTAGTGCTTTTTGGCAGTAATTTGATGGCCATGGGCTTTGCCCAGGAACTCTAATGCCCCAATAAGCCTCTGTTTCACATCCACATTTCTACATGAGAGTCCTGCTGGCAAGGGATGAATTCTACCAGGTATCAGACTTCACCCTGAAAACTGAAGAGGCTGAATTAATTTCTTTGCTCTTGCTTTGCCTACCATCCTGAATAAGCTGGTATGGTGTAGTTATCCGTAGGAAGAGACAAACAAGGCTACATGAGTGGATAGCTCTTTTTAAGCACTGTGTTTCTGAAAACCAAGAAGAGCAGCAAATACCTTCTCTCTGTACTATGCATACTCCTACCTTTGAGGAAAGGAGGAAAGAAGAGTCAACACAGCACCCACTTTATTAGGTAAGCTTATTTCACTGTCAAAAATATTCAAGTCATGACAATGTTATACAATCACATTAAGAAAAATATTGTTCCTCTTTCAAAGACTGTCTCCTGAGGATGATCAATTGCAAAATCCTCCCTGTGCTGTTTTAAGAGAAACTATCCATGAAAGAAGGAAGAAAGGAGTTAGCTGCACTGGTAGCTGGCTGCAGTCATCTTTCAGCCCCGCTGTTCTCTAGGAGGTAAAGAGGTTGGCAGTGGGAACTGTTGTTTTGCTGTGCTCTAAAGGGACACTGAGCATGATGTGCTAACCTGGAGACGTCATACCAGCTTGCATGTATACTTCACAAAGGTTTACTTTATCAGCAGAAAACTCTGAACAGTTTTCCTGATGTTTGAAGTCATGGAGAAAATGTCTTGCTCATTCTGAATCCATGAAACATGCACAGTAACGTGCATATGTTGGGCAGTTCATGGCTGCTACACAAAAGCTTCCTCTTCCCTTTGCAACACAGTTGAAGTATGATGCTGTGGTGGAAAAAGGCACTGATGTAGATGGAAGTTCCAGCAATAAATATTGAATGTTCTTTATACCTTGCACAGAAGAGAAGGTGAGTTTTTCTTGAAGCATGTGGAAACCACTTCTGTCTAGCACCAGTACCCATCATCATAAAGCTGCAGCTTTAGGCAGTACTTTTTTCTTGATGATCATAATTCAAAGCTACAAAGAGTTTTTTTAGACTATCTGACAACAGTAGCAAAAGCTTAGCAGGAGCAGAAGCTCTTAGATGCCCTAGAGCTTTCTTTTGAGCAGGAAATCAAGAAAGGTGTCATGTCCTGAGCTCCTTGCATCTGGTGATTTCCCTGACCTTGCAACACAGTCCAAGAGAAGAAATATCAGCTGTGTCCATCTGCAAGATGGCATTAAAGGAAATAACAGGGATAAATTTTTTTAGCAATGACATATCTACGATGCAAATTCTTTTGGTACTTATCAGTAGTAATGCTGTGTCCCAATGATTCCACAATCAATAGTCTTCTGCCTAAGTAAACAGGCATAATTTTGGGATGTGTCTGTGGACAGTGAATGATCTCCAGAATGTCAGATAGACCTTGTACCTTCTATGAAGAGATATGTATTTTGCTTGAGTTGATTTGATGGGATTTGCATCAGGGCTTGTGCTGTTGGGTCAGTACTGAAGCAGCACTGTCCGCTTTGATGTCCTCCTACTCTGGCCTCTGGGGTTTCAGAACAAATTAATGTATCTCGTCAGCTAGGAGAGATGTTGGGCCAGAGCTCTCTGGGTGGATTTCCTCCCAGCTGCTCTGGAGCTGATATCTTGTGAAGTTTGCTGAATCCCTGAACTGCGTAAAGTGCTAAGAATGTCTAGTAAATGCTAGACAAAAAGTGCGAGTGAGGAATCCCCCCCAATCCCCAGAGTTGTGGGGCTGACAACAGTAAGTTTGTCATGTCAATGCACTTCATCTAAGCAGAATTTGTTCTTTTTCTCGTGTGTGTTTGGGCACAGGAGAGGCTCAGGTTTTTTCTGTTTGTGTAAAAGTGGGTCAAAGCCAAAAAAAAAGAAAACTGCACTGTACATTGAGCATGTTGGGTGCATGTGGTTGCATTTGGAACATGACCACACTGTATTCATGCTCTGAATACTACCCAGCATGCTCCTCCTTCTGCCAAGAAGCAGCTAGAAGTAATTTTTTTTCTCAGGTATCAGTTTTGTTAATGATACTGAAGGTATGTGGATGGTTACTGAAAATGTTTATTAAATCCCATTTCAGTGGGACAATTAAGTTGTTCCATGCCAGTCAGCTACTGCATACACAAAGCAGCTGTGGTGCAGCAGAGGAGCAACATGCCCAAAAGCTGGAAGCCCAGGTATTCTGTCCTCTCCAGAATTTAACTATACAATATATATATTGAACTATACTATATATATATTGAACTCCAGATTGATATACTGAAGAAAGTGGACATCATTCCACATTTTCATAATTTCCCTTTTCAAGCATATTACAGGTGCTTGTTCTGCAGTCCTAGTTCAAAAGCAACATATGTGCAAGACACACTCAACTAGAGTGTCCATCTCCTAACTGTGCTGTAGCAGATGGCTCCTTTGGGATTTTCATGCAGAAAACACAACTGAGTACACTAGGATTTCTGTCTCATGTCCCCTGCAGATCCACAGGCTAGGAATGAAGAAAGGAGATACTATAATGAGATCACTCATTGCAGCTCTGACTGCCTTTTGCTTCACTTATGATTCATGAGGTCCCTGTTGGTGGCAAAGTTTTAATCTAGGGGTTCCAGACAAAACCATAAATACTGGCATTTGGACAACTGACCCCCTAAGGGCAGGTGATAATCTCCAGTGCCATGGCAGTAATTGCCAGCTGCTTCTCTTTTTTTGTGGGAAAAACCATACATATAGACAATGCTTTGTTTGATGACAGGAGCATTTAGAAACGTGCCCAACATGACAGCAGTGTTAAAAGTGTTAAAACTATTCAGTAACCTGGCACAGATCTTATTACCTACTGCAGCAGGTCACACCAGCGTGTGCTGCATGACATGATGTGACACAGCTTGAGAGCAACTGACGCAGCATTGCCTCTCCCCACCACAGAGATGTATATTGGATGCTCAGGCTGCAACTGATGCAGTTATCAAATCCTCTCTGCTACCTGTGGTTAGGTAAGTGACCCATGCTCTGAAGCATCTTCATTTAATAGCAAATTGTTATTTTTGTGCCAGCTCGAGGAAAGGGTTTTTTTACAGGGCACCTTCACTGCCATTGCATCAGAAACTCACGCTGGGCTGTTGAGAGCTGATGCACAGCCAAGTGCTTGAAAGACAGCCCAGCAGTGGGTGTGGGAAGCATGAGCGTACTGCAGGGTGTGCCAGGCCATTCCCACTGATTTAGGCAGTTATAGTCCTCTACAAAAAAATTCAAATGGCAGGTATAAAACCAAAAGCTTCATAGCTATCCACAGGCATTGAGAGATTTGCACTAACTTCTTAAACCGTGATGCTAAACCACTGCAGAAAATAAATTTTGTGAAAACTGAGGTAAGAGGGCACCTTTCAGAAATAAAAAGCTTGGGAAACTCATTGAGATAATGAGCTATAGGTGATTAACCCAATCACTGTTGAGGGCACCAGCAGTATTAGAGCCATAATCCCATTGATTTAGATTATTGTATAGTTTTGTAGTTCAGTAACTTCTAGGTTGTATGCTTTTATGTTATGTCTTACTCTTTGATGGTGTGTAAGACCTCACCAGAAATCAAGGGTGAATATTGTTCAAATAGGTAACAAAGAAGATTGTACCTGCCCTTATCACAGAAGGTTATTTCCAGATAACTGGAAAACTGTATTAACTGTAAATTTCCAGATAACTGTAAAATTTCAGAGTCTGGAAACTGTGGCGAAATTGTGGTGAGACCGGAAAATACAAAAGAAGGGTGCTCCTGCTGTCCTCAGACCCCATGCATTTGCCTCTCTAGGCAGCACACGTGACTCGCTGTGCAGCTCCGTGCTGCCAGTCCTTGTTTTGTGCTCTGGAGGTGATGAAAGGAAGTTGGTATTTTTCTAATCATGACCACCAGGTTCAGGGCAGGGGAAGAACAAAGATGGGGAGCCATTGAAGACCTAATGTTGGGCTACTGCAATGGCTCTGATGACTATTTTACATTGAAGAATGAATTAAAGCTTCATGGTTGGAAGCTGGAGGAGGGTTGTGGTGGAATTGCTCTGAAAGCCTGAGGAGACCTAGTGACTGAATGCGCATGTAAAGCAGAGTAATGATGCAGTCTCCATGGCAGCATCTCAGAACTGCACAGTAATATTTTGAAATGTAATATAGATTCTAATTTTTCAGTCTTAACCCATCAAATCAGTTTTACTATAAATACCCACACTATCCAGTCTCTGAAAAAACTAAGGCTGACAGTTATTTTAAGACTGTCCAACCAAAGACAAAAATGCAATTTATATTCCCTGCCAAAATACGCTCCTTCAATTAGAAGAACAGAAGGATTTTGATTTTAGGCAGGCAAAATCCAGGAAATACAGAGTTTACAGGAGGAACATGATCTCTACTTCCTCATCCATCTGGATTATGGCAACCTTCAATAGCCAACATCTGAAAACACTGAAACTCTGTGGGCACATACATAGGAATGCTTCTTACCATGACTGACTGCACAGCCAATCAACTCAGGGCACAAAAGGGCTGCTGAAACTGTCCGAAGACACCAGTGTTCACCATGGTGTATAACTCAGAGCACGTCTGAAAAGGCAGTGGCTGCTATTTGCAGACAAAAACTACAGGCTTAAATACACACCTAGTGAAACAAAGGACCCCAAGCTCTTTGCTGAACCCACTAGTGTGTCATATGTGCCTTTGTGTCTGAAAAGTTGTTGAAGTTGTTGATTATCAAAGAATGGCAGGGGTGGGGGTGGCTAATGAAGTTGTATTGAATAGTGTGGGACCTGAGCAGGATGTAAATGGTATGAAATAAGGGGTGGAAGGTGCTGGTTTTGGCTGGGGTAGAGTTAATTTTCTTCACAGTAGCTAATATGGAGCTATGTTCTGGATTTGGCTGAACACAGTGTTGATAATAAAGGGATGTTTTTGTTATTGCTGAGCAGGGCTTACACAGAGCCAAGGCCTTTTCTGCTTTCCTACTGCCATGCTGGCAAGGAAGTTGGGGGTGTTTGGAGATTGAGAGGAGACACAGCCAGGACAGGTGACCCAAACTAACCAAAGGGATATTCCAGACCATACAGCATCATGCTCGGTGTATAAAGTGGGGAGAAGAAGAAGGAAGGGGAGGACATTTGAGTGATGGAATTTGTCTTCCCAAGTCAGTGTTACATGTGGCAGGGCCCTGCTCTCCTGGAGATGGATGAACACCTGCCTGCCCATGGAGAGCAGTGAATTCATTCCTTATTTTGCTTTGCTTCTGTGTGTGGCTTTTGCTTTCCCTATTAAACTGTCAGTGTCTCAACCCATGAATTTTCCAGCTTTTATCCTTCCAATTCTCTCCCCAGTCCTGCTGGTGGGTGAGAGAGTGGGTATCTCTGTAGGGCTTGGTTGCCAGCTGGGGTGAAACCATGACAAAAGTTATCATTGGAAAACCTGCCCTTATTCATCTCTGTGAAAATGTAATTATTATACAAAGATCTATAATTCAATTTGAAGTTATTTGCATTTGTGGTATAGCTCTATATACAGATGCTACTGGGTCTGAAATATTTGCTTGATCATCCCAGACTAGATTTTCTAACCCTACTCCCATTTTTATCTTGTGTGCAGAGCACTTGGATATCTTAACCCTGGACTGCTCTTGCAGACTGGATGCTTTGAAGCCCAGATATGAAAACGTTTGGACAGCCATAAAGTAGTGTCCCCTATAAACATCAGAAACCCAGTCTTGTCCTCTGATGGAAAGCAATGAGCTACAATCTGTCAGTCAGGCATGACAGCTCTCACCCATGCTAGAATTACTAATTAAAAAAAATTAAGTTACTTGTGCTCTCTGGGCAAGTTACATATATTGCCATCTGTAGTAGCAGATACATCAGTGGTGCCAGGATTTCTTTAGAGATTGAGAGCATTTTATTCTGCCCAATATCCACAGAAACATTAAGGTGTTGCTAGCAGCTTTGCTGCTAATTACACTTACAACTAAAGCAAAATGAAATAAATAAATACAGCATGAGATAATTACAAGGAATATCAGATAAATAAGAGAATAATCAATAAACAAGTATTTCTGACAATTGTCTCTGTGGAAACTGGAGACTGATTTTCACATGGAGATACCAATTCAGATTTGCAGGTGCTGTGCCTGAGCCAAGGATCCACTGAATACTCACTGCTCCTTTCCAATGCAGTCAGTGTTTGTAGGGTTCGACCCATTTGTGGAGGGCTTGCAATTAAATAAAAAAGAAGGGTTTGGCAGGTGCTTGTCTGTGTGAGGTGCCGGGATTTAGTCCATCCGGAACCAAGCTGCAGCCATCTCTGGATATAACGTGGCATCTGGATTAGAAAGAGCAGGAAACTGCACAGCTATTTCAAGACAGTGTGGCAATCATTGCCCAAATTCAGGGACCCAGTGTCGGCCATGATGCTTTAGAGGATGCCCCTTGGTGTCCCAGAGGTCCCATGTTTTGTCTGCTGGCCCTGTGCAGGTGCTCCAGCCCACTGGCACCACATCCCGTGCCCCAGGAGAGGGCAGGATGGCAAGAGGAGGCAGGAGGGCTGAAATGCAAGAGCATGGTGAAAAGTGAAGGACAGCCTGATAATGTGGAGGCCACTGACTGGGATGTGGGGCAGCACAGATAACTGGCAGCACCAGCTGATAGCTTTTACCTGAGGAGAAGGGGGAGGAGGAGGGGAGGGAGAAAGAGGAGGAGAAAGCTCATGGTGCTGCATTTAAACGTGAGCCAAATGCTCACCCACGGTCATTTTCAGGCAGAAAATTTAGATGTGGTCTTCAGTCTTTTCTATTTGTACCACAGATGGTGAATACATTACCCAGCTTGTCCCATTTTTCAGCTGTGACTGTGTAAGTTTTCTGCATATATTCCTGCTTTTGCAGAGGCTCCCTGTGCAGGTGTTAATTCTCCCCAAAACCTGAGCTGATTGGGAGCTAGTCACATCCTTAGGGATGGAAAAAATGAGGCACATTGGAAAATGGGAAGGCCACAGTTTCAAAAACAACTCCATGTCTCTCCTGCTTCTTAATAAGCCCTATTTTTAAAATCTTCTTTCTCTACAGGGGTTGATTCTACCTTGTTATTTGTACAGCATCTGCTATCATCAAGTACAAGTATGAAACCCTTGACATTACTATTGCATAAATGCTTCAAAAAATGCTCTTAATTAAAGACAAACAAGATTTTTTTCTCTCTGTTTATATCTTAAGATCATCTCTCTGACATGTTTTATAACAAAATATAGCAGAAACAATGATGATTTGGAAAAAAATTACAGGTTTATGCCTTTCTGTGTAAAAAATTAAAAGAGCACATCTTTGTGCAAAGAGCAAAGATGTTTCAGGAATAGAATTACATATTATTTCTTAATCTTCAGGTCAGTCTGGAGCATTAATATGCTCAGTAAGAAAAGTCAGTAGATCAAAGCAAACCTTAGCTCCCACTTTAACATTAAAACCTAAAAAACAGTATGTTGAATTCAAATAAGCAGGAACACCCTAGAGGAAAGTATGAAATTCCACAGTTTCATATGGGACTGAATTTAATATGATAATGTCATATGAAATACAGTGCAGAAAAAAACATTAATAATATTTTTTAAAAATCCTTTTCTAAAAAGTGCTGCCCATTCTGTGTTTACACATATTTTAGGAAGGGATTTATTGTTCACAAAAGAAAAGCAGTGAAAATTTATTCCAGGTTTTAGTTGTTGAAAGCATAGTGGAGAATTCAAGAGAGATGAATATATGCTTTTTTGGTCGGTGGGGGCCTTTCTAATGTGTGATTTGTGAGCCTTAGAGAATTGTTTATTTTCGGACAAGTCAAGGACTGAGTGACAGGGAGTCACTTTTTATTTTGTTTTAGTTTGCTTCTCTCTGGAGAGATGCCAGGACTCCCGTTCCATGGCTGGTGCTGCTGGCTGCTCGCTGCCTCCTGGCATAACCAGCTGCCAGCCCCACAGCGCCAGGTGCCACTTGCTGCAGGAGTGGGGAGCAGCCTGTGCCACTGGCCCTTCCAGTTCATTCATGGTGCTCAACTGTCCTCCTTTCCAGACACCAGCCATTGCAGGCAACTCCTCTGGGCCTCTTGCAGGATGGTGGGGACGCTGTCGGGTGCTTCCCTGTGCGTGTCCCTCTGCCCTCCCGGCAAAGCGAGGAGGCGAGGAGACGGTGCTGCAGCCCTCTCCATCCCTCCTCCAGCCTCCCTCCTGTACCACCAAGGCTTCACAAAAGCCTCGGGCTCCCCATGTGTGCCCATCTCTGCTGCCTTGTAGCTACAGCCCTTTCTGGCCTGGGCAGGCGTAGCAGCTTCTCTCCCACAGCACTGTGGGCAGCATATGAAATTCCTCTTGCTTCCAGATCCATACAGGCTTTCCTGGTGGCATCAATCAGTGCCCATTGACCAAAGGTTTCCTACAGGCCCAGCGTGCCTGGCCCAGGTGGGGTTTGCATTTTTGGCTTGCATAGTACCACTCTGGGCTTTGGGCTCTGGGAGCAGCCCAGGGAGAATTGGCTGTGTTTGGAATTCTGTGTCTCTGGTGGAGATGCAGCATTTAAGCATTAATTTGTTCTGCATGAATTTGCACAGGAGGCAAACACAGAGGTCAGATTCTGCCACGTTGAATCATGAGGGCCTCTTAGTTCTGCCTGCCTGCCTTCCTGCTGATCAAGGTTAATAAGAGCTGGCAAGCTCCAGAGGCCCAGTTACACTGCTTTAAAATCTTTCAAAGGCAACACGAGTAAAATCAACTATGTTGGTCTCACTGGAGTTACATTTTCTTGCCTCAGTTGTCAGTTTATCTATTAATAAACAGATAAACCTGTTGCTGAAATAAACCACCTTTCTTAGATCGATATTGATGTAGGCTGAAACTGCATTGAAATGGGGATCAAAAGCATTTGAGTAACAGATTGTTGACTTGTGTTGCACTTTCTATATTGCACCTTCAACATCTGCCATGCAAAAAAAATTTTAGAATTGAATTAAATCTCATTCTGCTGTGACTGACACCAGACACCCCTGTGACATGAGGGCTTAAGAGATCAGTCTTCCCTTCACAATAGAGATGTTGCAAAAAATCTATCATTAAACAGAATTCTTGCTGCATCAAGTAAGTCTACACATCAATTTCTGTGATTCAGTATGGCTCAAAGAGACAGCCCTGTGCTTCACACCTGAGCTGAACTCCTCGAGTCTGCATTACTGAGCTGCAGCCCAGTGACCCAGCCCATATTCTCACAATGACAGCAGCATTCAAGCTCAAGAACCCCATGACCACTGCCTGTGTCCTGCACACTCAGAAGTCGCAAGCCCCTAAGCTCTTGCTACTGAGGTTTTTGATGTTCTGCTACTGCCCATGACTAAAATAGCTTCCTTGGTACATGGCTGTACATCTCCATGCTTATCTCACTTCTGCACTTGGATTAGAAATCAGAATTGCTTCAGTTTAATCCCCATGAACCATGCATCCACTGCCTGCCATAGTTAGCACAGATGACTGCTGTCCTGAGGGCAGGATAAAATTTAGATTGATTTAATTTCAAACCAGTAGCAGTGTTGCTGAGTGAAGAATGGGGAGAAATCATCCACATTTTCTAGAGATTGTAACAACAACTTTAGTATTGTCTGTGCTTTAAGAGAACAAGTCCATTGCCTATTCTGAAAAGGATGGCTCAGATGTTAAAGCCCAAAGTGGGTGCTGAGCTTTGAATACTGGGTTTGTATTGACACTAATCTTAGGTTACAGAGAAATGCCTTTTGGGGGTGAAAATCAGATTTCATCCCTTCTCAGCATTCTGCCTTGGAGTATTCCCCTCCTCAACCTGCTGTCTAGCAGTAATCCTGTTGGGAGGTGTTTCAGAGTCCCGGTGTGCCTCAGCAGAGCCCATCTATGTAAAGTCAGTTTGGTCTTGCATCCAGAGGATGGGATAACTGCCAAAATACCATGTAGGAATTCCCAACAGAGTACCTAAGGGCCTGCTGCCCTCATCCTGACACCAAGGCAGGGCAAGAGGATAATCATCTGGGCTACATGAGGCTGGATGTGAGGTGTATTTTCACCTGCTGGGCAGAAATAGCAGCACCAAGTGATTGCAGAGCAGTGATGCTCTGGGGGAGGGGATTCGTGCTGCTGGGTTAGCTGCTCATCACTGACATGTCCTATCAGCCACTGGGCTGCCTGCTGGCTGTCAGATACTGACCTAAAATAAGGCATAGGAACCCCAAATTATTTCATGTCCCAGCATTCAGAGGCGCTGCCACCCCAGCAAAGGCTCTGCAGCAATGTTAGGTTGACAGAGTCCGTGTGGGAGGGAACAGGGTGCCGCTTTGCACTCAATGCTAATGCTTTTGCTTAAGCATAATCCAGCTGAAGGTCTTTTCAGTGCAGCAGAGTTCAGTGGAGGACTAGCTGAGTGTGCTGGTTCAGAGGGCACTAATGCAATTGTGTGATTAATTTACGTCTGTGCTTTTGTTTGCTGTGCAGGCTGCGGTCAGTGGAGATGGGCAGCGGGATGCAGTCACTCCTGCAGTGCTCCCTGGGCTCTGACAAAGATGACTGCTGGCCTCTGAGAGCTCCTTCGGAGCAGGGATGAGTCACTGCCCCTGGGTAAACAGTGAATGCTATGATGACACTCACGTTTGAAAGACAGTGAGGTGGAACAAACGAGGTAATTTATTAATAAATATTTATTTCAGGGAAACATATTTGGCTTAATCGTTTTTCCACTGATGTTATAAAAGTTATGCATTGACAAAAGGCACTGCAGCATTTGTAAAGTATTTTGACATCTGTGGATGAAAGGTTCTAAATAATAGCTAAGGATTATGTATTCCTCAACGGGAACATGAGTTAGCCTGCTGGATAAATTAATAAACACATTGTTATGTAAGTATGGTAAAATGCTGCTGATGCTTCATGATTAAACTTGACATGCTGACAAAAGGAAGCTGAGGATTTGATTTATTTTACGTTATTTTACTTTTTTTTTAAATTTGATTTTTCAAAAATTTCACACCTGTAAGGCTTGCTTGAAAACTCTCCAGGTACTTTCAGTTTAAAGACATTAAATTTCCAGATATATTCAGCTCTGTTTCACAGGTAGGGAAATGGAGGTATGCAGAAGGTCACTGAGACTTCAGTGTCATAGGATCTGTGAACTACAAGCCGCACCCCTGGTCATTACAAGGTACAGAAAGTGATATTTAATTGTCCTCATATGCAAAAACCTCAAAATGGTCTCACAAAAGGAAAGGGACCTACCTGGTGTAAAAATGTCAGAAAGCAGATGTTGGGTTTAGATATTTAACAGTGGCCAAGAACATTTACTGTGCACTCATGGTGGTGTATCTTGTATTTTACCCTAAGTGTCACCGTGAATGCTGCAAGCATGGGAGACCCCAGGAGGCTTTTTGGGCTGTGTGGGTGTGACACAGGTTCCTGGCTCGGGATGTCACCATTAATCCCACCCAGCTGCGTTTGCCCTTGCAGACATTGTGCAGCATTGCTGGTGGGTGCTAAAGCCTGTCCTTGCACTGCAGCCCCAGCACTGCAGCCCCAGCACTGCAGGGGCTGCTTAGTGCCACTGTAATTAAGCCAAAGACTTTTCTTTCTCACTTCTTTCATTGAGATCCTTGATCTGATCACAGCATTTGTACAGTGCTCCTCACTGTGGTACTCGAGAATCATTTAAATACCCCACTTAACCCCAAAACTGAAATATCTAGCACCTAAAAGTGATAACTAGTGATAACACATTTACAAACATTAGACTGTGGTGCATAACAGATTGGTGTTTGCTACTAAATGCTGGAGAGCCTAGTATGGAGTATTTATAACAAATTAAATTTTTTATATTTGTAAATATTACGATATATTTATAACAAATTACAAATTCTCATGGAAATGGTTCTTTTCCTAGGTGCAGCCTACATCATTTCAGCAAAGGAAGCCCATAGAAATGACTAAGAGTGAAATTAGTTATCACCAACTTCCAGTGCTTTTGTCTTAGTCTGGTATTTTATTTACTGCACTTTCAGCAACTCCAAAATTATTCTCCTGGACTTGGACAAAGTAAAGATTAAAATATGAGTTTTCAATGGGTGATAGTTTTCTTCAGAGCTGAAGAGGATTTGGAGTTTGTGTTTTGTTGGCTTTTTTTTTCTTCATTTTTCCTTCAAATTTAGTGATCAGTAACTGAAAGAGTTTAGCACTCTGCCTTCTGTTCTGTCCTGCTCTGCAAAGACTGCTTTTGGTGTCCATGGAGTAAGCTGTCAGCCTTTATAGAGGTCTTATCTTTGTAATGGCTTTATGCTATGTGGATGCACTTTTGTCCTCAAGACCACCTTGTAGAAGGTGACAAAAAAGCAATCATGTTAGAAAAAAATATCCTTGGGAAACAAGGTCTGTCTAGTACTGGTGCTCAGGGATCCGCTTGTTCCCTGCCTTTCTGAACTGTTTTCTCCACTTAGATGACTCATGAGGACAAGGACTGTCTCGTAGGCAGCCCGTACCCAGCACAGGGAGTACCAGTCTCAGCTGAGTCAAGGGCTCTTCCATGCTGGAGGCAATTATGTGCTGATGGAGCCTGCTAGCTATGAAACAATAACGCTGAGATCAATCAGGTAGATAACTAATCTTCCTTTTCTGCTCTTAGATACAGATAATTCAGATTCTGCCTTCCATTGCTCCTTTGGTATTAGTAGGAAGATTTATTTAATACCACAGGAAATGAAGCCAAAGATGAGACTGAAATTCATTTCAACATAGTGAAGACGTTGATTCTTCTGCAAGTCTCTTATACTTAATGCACAAAGAAAGGGCGATGTCAGTGTCATGGGCTGGCACTTCTAGCTTGCACTGCATTTGCTTGGAGGTAAGGAAGTACAAAAACCAAGGGTGGGATAGAACTGGGCATTTCTGTATTGTCTCTTTAGAGGAGAGGGGGATGCCTTCCCAAATGCATCTTGTCTTCATCTCACCATTGCAATCATTGGCGTCAAAACCTCTTTTGCCAGGTCTTTATGTGTGAAGGGTGTCTGGCACAGCTGAAATGCCTCCTGGAGGTCACAGCCTGTGGGTCACTGCAGACAGCCGAGGCCCAGCTGCCCGGTTTTGTCTTAGCATTTGAACAGGCTCTCTGTTTGGTGTGGGGCGTTTCTCTCTGGACACAAGAGCAGCAGAGAGCAGTGGTTCCTTCCTCATGGTACAGCAACTACTGTGCAGCTTGCTTCCCTGCATCATGCTCTCTTTATTCCTTCCCAAAATGGTTGCAGACAGGAAGCAATTCCTTAAGAAACATCGTTAGTAGGATGATCTCTGTCCTACTGACCTTTTCCCAGTCTTGGGAGACCAAACAAGTCCCCTGCTCAGCCCTGCCAAGCGTAACATCTGCCTGTGTGAGACCAGTCTATTGTCAGCCCAGCTGAGATGCTCCTCTGCCATTACTACCTCTCTGCCTCTCCGTTTCCCACCTCCATGTCTTCCCGTCTCGCAGCAGCCCCTTTCGCACAGAACCCCGCTCTGGTGTCCCCGCACGCCGCTTGGCTGCTCTCCGCTTCCCGGCGCAGCCCCCGCGCATCCTGCCTGCTCCAGCGGGCTGCGCTCAGCCCGGCGGCCGCAGTGACCTCCAGCGCGGGGAGGGGCAGCCGCCTGTGCTGCGGAACATGCTCCGCTCCACGTGTCAGCACACGCACGGCCTCTCATAAACTTCTGACCCTTGCTTGGTCCCCTGATATCCCTGCCAGAACCAATGGCAGCGTTATACGCCCGGGTTTAGTTACCAGTGTCTGGAGACTGCCAGGGAACACGGTGTTGCAGCTCTGATTACACTTACATGGGAGAAAAATACTCTTAAGGCAACAGCTGCTCTTTTTTTTTTTGGTTGGTTTTTTTTTTGTTTGTTTGTTTTTTTGTTATTATTATTTTTTTGTCTTGAGGTTGCTACTTGGGCGCCAGCTGTGAAGGGCTATACCCCTTGAGTAATACGCCATGGTGCTTCCTGAGCTGTGTGAGAAGTCCCTGTTGTGGGTGCAGGCAAGGAAGAGCATAGAAACAGAGAAGGGTGGTTGCAGTCCCTTTGGGAGAGAGGCTAAAAGGCAGAAGCAGCAAGTCCGTATGTCTGAACTGGAAATTTAATGACAGAAATGATGCTTTCCCTGAATCCAGCAGAAGAAAAATTCCTCCCCAGTCAAAAGGTGCACAGAACACTGTCCCTTGCTTTGTTCCTACTAGTAAATAAATTAAAATTACTTTCCAATGAGTTCCAGTGCAACCTTCAGTTCTCCAGTCAGTTGCTTGCTTTTCCTATTTCCAGCACTGCAGTTGTGCTCTAAACAGTTTATCAGCTTCAAAGCCTTGCTTAGAAAATATTTTCAAAAGCATTATCCCTTCACACAAGATACTTGTAACACAATCATTTTGTTAACAGCTCCTGTCACATCATTACATCAACCTCAGTAGGTGATTTCTTTGCACAGCTTCTCACACCAACTTGAGTAACCTCATGTGTGCTCCTTTATCTTCCTCTCCTTGTTCCTTCTCCCTGTCTAACCCCATTAATGGGGAAGCTGAAGCCCAAGTAAGGTGTCTTTCTGCTTCCAAGTCTTTGACAGAGGGTAGTGAGATACCCTTCCTGCAAGCAGCAGTTTGAATAATTGTCTCCTAGTAACAGAAACCTCTTCTAGTTGTTTCTTTCTTGGACTCTGGTACTGCTTCCCTTGAAACCTGCAGCTTCTTAGCTGTTGTGGGTGCTGCCAAGCAAAAGTCACGGAGAGACAAACACCCCTAGTGAGTACATCTTCATGAGGAAGGCTAAACCTCGGGAAGGCTAAACCCAAGGAATGGCACACATGCTTCTCCTCACCTGGATTTAAAGCCTAGATGGCCACCAGTCCCTCCTACACTTGTGCCAGGCACAGCAAGCCATAGTTGCCACAAACCCAATGGTATATTGGTGCTCCCCAGGGGCTGCCATTTGCCCTCAGCTGGAGAACAAACTCAGATTTCATTTGAAACCAAATCTACAGGATATTTCTTGCTGTTACAGAGACAGAAAACTCCAGAATACCTAGAATATCATAGATCCAAACAGCTTTCTATTTGCAGTTGCTTGATTTTGGAGGCGAGGCTGACTCAGGACTTTCTGTGCTTGACTTGGCAAAGCCCACCAGCTCTCATCAGCCTCAGCCTCCGAATATTTTCCTGCTTCACTTCAGATGTGTATCCCTGCAATGCAGATTATAGGGAGGACACGTTATTTCTTTCTTTTCTCCTGGAAAAATATTTTCCTTTTGTGTAGTTCAGTGGCATCTAAATAAACCTTCGCTGTATTTTTGTGTCATTTTGAACCACAGGTTGATTCTGCAGAGAGAGCAGCACACAGCATTCAATGTTACTCCATCTGGACTCCGTAGCCTTGACACAAATGTTTCAAGCATCACAGCATAAACTCACTGTGGAGAAATAAGACTAATTCTAGTTACTGGATTCAACAAATTGTGTTTACAAAGTAGTTATTTGATTCTTTAATTTCTTGTCATATCCTGTTCCATTTAAACTTGATATCCTATTTTTTAACAAAACAGGTGCCACAACTTTAATGACTGTGACACAGTATCTCATTACCCCAAAAAAAACCCCATCAACAAAAATGTTTGAATCTTATTGTCAGCTTTCATGACAGAACTTGCAGACAGAGCAGGAAAGTGCACAGTCAGGTTCAGGAACCTGATGAGGAATACAGAGAAACGTTAAATAAATTATTACTTATGCATTATTAAAAATAAGTCACACTTCTATAGCTCCTCTCAGATAATGAACTCAAATCCATTTATAATTAATTTCACAACTCCATGTAGGTGAAGGAACTATGCCATGTTGGTTTTATGAGCAAAGAGCTGCAACTTTGACATGTGAAGGGTTTAAAGTGGTGTCATACCAGGGAATTTTTCCCAAAGGACATTCCAACAGGTAAGTGAGGTGGGCAGGCATCTGGGTTGGTTTTCCAGGTTTTAGCTTCTAGAGCTGGGACTGTCTGTCCATCCTGGATTTAGTTAGAGTCTGGTCCAATGGGGTCTTCAGATTTTCTCTGTGGGGTACTGACCCAGCACCTCTAACTCCGTGGGAACTGGGCTGTTGAACTCATCAGCCTGAAACTTGGAGTTGTCAAAAAGACATTTCACAGTGCAATGCTGTGACAGGATGCTGAGGACTGCTGTCACTGTTGTTAAAACCTGAAAAGTCATGTGCTGCATAGCAGAGGCAAAAAAAGGCCGTAACCCAAATGCTGATTTAACTCATGGATGGGGGAGTTGCAACTGCTGAGACTGGAAGCTGTTGTGCCATGTGCTGATGGGAAGCAGAAGGATGGACTTGTCTGATCTGCTGACATGCGGTGAGGAAAGTATTCAGCTGCTGCTGAACCCAATGGAAAATTAAAATCCTACCCCAAATGATTTTCTGACATGGTATATTCCCAGAAAAAGCAATGACATTTGCTGGCGCACTGACAATAACATGAGCATTACACATAACACAACCAAGTGTTCTATCAGAGCTGAAGTCAACTGTGCAGCCCAGATTACTTCCACTTTTGTAGACTGCATTGCAGAGTGCTGTGGGAAGCAGTATTTTGGGAAGCGTAATGAGTAGATAATCTGAGCCCTGTGAATGCAGGGGAACGTGACTTGCCCTCCTTTCCCCTTCACTGCTTGGGTTTGCAAATGGCAGATATTTTCTTTTCCCAGCTTTCAGCCTTTTTTTATTTCTCGTGGGCAATTGAATCCAGTTGCACTGTACTGTACCTGTGGTATCCTATGACTGTGTTCCTTATTGGGCAGCAGCAATCCTTCTGTGAAATAGCACATCAAAACCTTTCCTTACACCACTGCCCTTGCCCAGATGAAGGTATTCAGTGGTCGGTACCTGCTGCAGCTGCTCAGTGCATTGCACAGGGAGCAGCAGTGAGATCCTGAAGGCAAAGAATGCTATTTTTGGTTCTGCACTTTAAATGTGAGCCTTTCTTCCTTCTTCCTAAAATTGTGTGCATTATCAGATCACGTTTCAAAGAGGCAATGAATTTCTGCATTTAAAACACTTCCCCAGAAAGTGGTGGGCTTTCTTGATAAACAGGCAGGTAGGAAGAACCTGTTCCATTTCAAATCTCTGAAAATAAAGATCCTGTCAAATTATGTTGCTTCCTTCTCATGTTGCTGCTATTTAAGCTGTTCCAGAGGCTTGTTCTGACTCCATTTGGCAAGGATGCATGGAAGTTGTCTCCAGAATTGGTCTGTGAGGGGCCCAGGGAGTGTCAGAAAGAGGATGATCATGATGAATGCCCACCTTCTCCTGGGGCCAGCAGGCTTCCTCCAGGATCTGAGATCCAGATGGTGACAACAGGTGATTTGCTATTCATATAGCAGTAGAAAAGCTGTCAGGACTCCAGCTGCTGATGGATGAATTTCAGTTCTCACAAGAGGTTTTCTATTTCCTGACCATAAGTTTTAGCTGCACTAAATAAACAGTTTCCTTCCTCAAAGCACCATCGTTTTCACAGGAAATCTTTTTTTAGCTCTTGTTCTGCAGCCTTCTATTGACTTAGGCATTACATACACTGCAAAACTTGCCCAAAAAATGGATTATATGAATCACTGAATCATCAAGGTTGGAAGATACCTTCAAGATCATTGAGTCCACCCATCAACCCAGCACCACCACAATCACTCCTAAACCACATACCTAAATGCCACACGCAGAGGCCTCTTGAATGCTTCCAGAGATGGTGACCCTGCCACATCCCTGGGCAACTTATTCCAATGCTTAACCACTTTCAGGGACAATTTTTTTTTAAAAAATATCTAACCTGAACCTCCCCTGGTGCAAGTTAAGGCCATTTTCTCTTGTTATTTCACTAGAAACATGACAGAAGAGACTATCCCCCAACTCACTACAACCTTCTTTCAGATAGTTATGGAGAGTAATAAGGTCTCCCCTGAGCCTCCTTTTCTCCAGACTAAACACCCCCTGAACTGAGCCGCTCCTCATAAGGAATTTGATAGACCCTTCACCAGCTCCGTTGCCTTTCTCCGGGCACACTCTCCAGCACCTCATTGTCTTGTAGTGAGGGGCCTGGAACTGAACGCAGTAGTCCACGGGCAGCCCCACCAGTGCCAAAGACAGGAACAAACCCTGCAGGCCACACTATTGCTGATACAGGTCAGGATGCCACTGGCCTTAGCCACCTGGGCAAACTCTGGGTCATGTTCAGCTGCTCTTAAAAACCCTAAGGCCCTTTCTGTTCAGCAGCTCTCAAGCCATTCTTCCCCCAGTGCTGTGTCGTGTTGTTGTGACCCAAGTGCAGGGCCTGGCACTTTGCCTTATTGAACCTCACCAGTTGTCCTCAGTCCATCACTCCAGCTTCTCTAAATCCGTCTGCAGAGCCTTCCTACCCTCCAGCAGATGAGCACTCCTGCCCAGCTTGGTGTCATCTGCAAACTGACTGAGGGTGCACTAGATCTTCTCGTCCAGATCATCAATTAAGATGTTAAAACCAGGAGTGTCTCCAAAACTGAGCCCTGGGGAGCACCATTAGTGACCTGCCAGGAACTGGATGTAACTCCATTCACCACCACTGAGCTCAGCCCACCTGCCAATTTTCTACCCAGTGATGAGTGTACCCATCCAGCCCAGGAGCAGCCAGTTTATCCAGGAGAATGCTGTGGGAAACAGTGTCAAAGGCTTTACTGAAGTCCAGGCAAACAACATCCACAGCCTTTCCCTCATCTACTGAGCAGGTCACCTGTTCACAGAAGGAGATCAGGCTGGTAAAGCAGGACCTGCCTTTCATAAACCCATGCTGGCTGGACCTGATCCCCTGATTGTCCTGCACATGCCTTTGTGATGGCACTCGATGATTTTCTCCATAACCTTCCCCGGCACTGAGGTCAGACTGACAGGCCTGTAGGTCCCCAGATCCTCCTTCCACTCTTAAAGATGGGCATCACATTTGCCAACTTTCAGTCAACTGAGGCTTCTCACAGTTGCTTTATTTTTTCACCAGGACTACTGGTAAATGATTGAAAGTGGCTTTTGCCAGCTCCCTCATTCCTCTAGGTTGCATCCTGTCTGGGCCCATAGACTTGTGGATGTCTAATTAGCATAGCAGGTCACTAACCATTTCCTCCTGGATTACGGGGGCTTCACCCAACTCCCCTTCACTAACTTCCAGCAGGGTAGCCTGAGGACAAGCAGGTTTGTATTAAAGATTGAAGCAAAGAAGGCTTTAAGTACCTCAGCCTTTTCCTCATCCCCTGACACTATGCTATCCCCTGCATCCAGCAAAGAATGGAGAATCTCCTTGGTCACTTTATTGCTGCCAATATATTTAGAGAATTTTTTTTTGTCTTTGACAGAAGTGGCCAAATTAAGCTCTGATTTGGCCTTGGCCCTTCTAGTTTTCTCCCCAATAACCTCACAATAATCTTATAGTCCCCCTCAGGTTACCTGCCTCTCCTTCCAGAGGTGGTACACTCTCTTTTTTTCCAGCCTAAGTTCTCTGAAGATTTAATGAATATTGTGATATTCTTCATAATCTGGTGAAAAGCCAACTCTTATCTCTGTGTGTTTGTGGAAGAGCATGAAGAGAAGAAATCTATGCCAGGTAATGGCCATATGAATAATTTCTTTGACACAAAACTATTTTGTATCTTTACAAAGTCTTGTATCCCTATAAAAGCAGAAGTTACCTAGGCAGCACGTTTTGCCTCTGGGGCAGTATGCTCTTTTCATATATTTGTTTCTCATTTTCTAGCAACAATCTTACTTATTTTATCAGGATTCATCATTTATAATCACTTGTTAGAAGTTTTCTGACTCCGCCAGCAATTATTTTGCCATCCTGCACTACACATTTTCACAGCTCATGTCTACAGCTGTGGTCTTCTGAACCTCCAGAACACAGGAAAAGGACATCAGATTAAGTACAGGTTATCAGGCTGAAAAAGGATGAAAATCCTGTATTTCGTAATAAAGATACGACAAGAAAGCATTTATGGTTTTTTTTAATAAATAGAATGGATGTAAGATCTGAACAACAGAATGAAGTATGGGTTTGGGATTTGATTGTAATTTTAGCAAGTGAAACATGACATTAAGATTAGAAGGGAAATATTTGCTGAAAATAAGAAAAGGTTACCTCAACTTTTTGGAATTACAAAACGGTATTCAAAAGAGGTATTTTTATATCCACCAGGGAGCCATACAGGGTTTATGCAGATTTGACATTTCTTCTTTCTTCTCTATTTGTATCTGGAGCCCAGGGTGAGCAACCTCCTTTGTGTTTGCTCTTGCTAAATATCTTTGTCTGGGCAGCTGTTGATTCAGGCCCTGTGAATAAATAAAATGAAGAGGACCTCCTGCATGATTCAAAAATAAATGCTATTTTCTGAACCCCGACTTGCCATTTGTGGTGTTAGCATTATCTTATTAGACAAATAAATGGCCTCATTTCCCTCCTCACAAGCATATTAGCTTTGCACTTCCAAAAGCTGCAGCAAGTGAACTTTCCTGACATTAATGGGAGGTGACGGCAGGCGAGGGAAGATGTTGCCTTTGTCCAAGAGGAGAAACTCCGTGAGCCCAGTGTGCCTGCAGCACTCCAGCTTCATACACAGATTTTATTCTCAGTGCTTGTGAGTGTTACTGAGGGAAATCAAAGACAAAATCCTTTAAGAATTCTGTCCTGTCACCCCCCTGCACGCTGCCTCTCACCATTGCTTGGGAGGACTGCCCATGGAAAAACCTCAGTGATCACTGGGGGCAAGCACTGGAAAATGGGGTCAGCTGACAGAAAATGCATTCATTTATAATAATTATAATAGCAGCAACAATTCCATTAGCCTTATGTTACTCATATGGAAATGGAGACACTGAAAAGCACAATTTGCTGAAGCTGGAAGCACCAGCTGGGCCTGGGATGTCAGTCCTCCCCTTTCCAGGTCTCTCCTCTAATGACTAGACCAAATTTTGTGATCCCAACACGTGATTGCTCCCTGATATTCTTTACTAAATGTGACTAAAACTTGTTAGGGGAGCCTCACACAGCTCTTCAAGGTTCAGCTGTTCTCGCTGACCCTCAGTTATATTTGTGCCTCCTCTTGAGAAGCATCAGGCAGTTTGGATGAGCGTTCCTCCACCACGGCTCAGTGGCTCTGATGGTATCACTTAGCTCACACAGGCCGTGTTCCACATCCTGTTAGCGTGTTCAAAGGCTACTGTGCTTAACTCCACCCTGTATCAATGTTTCAGCTCCTGTTCCTTTTGGACAGTCCAACACTGGGGAATAGAGTGATGAAAAGGATAAAATAATAGAGACAATATGCCACAATGTAAGGAGACATGTCGAACAGAAAGGGGAATGGATGCTGTGACCTCACCAGGCATGGGAGAAGCCTGGGAAACCCTGGGTAAGTCACATATCCCAATATGACCTGTGGGAAATATTACCCCATGGCTGTAAATCTGAACGACATGTTGAAGCCCCAGCCTCCAGAGCTCGTGCTGGTTGTGGGGGCTCCCTGGCTGGGCAGCTGCTCTGCTGCAGTGAACATGCACTGTGGAGGAGATGGGGCTGGTGGGTGTCCAGATCACACGTCCAATGCTTAGCAGGGGTGATTTGACAGGGCTGCTGTGAACTCAGGGAAGATTACTCTAAGCAATCTCTATCCCTGCCATAAACATTAGAAAGTGCAGACATATTCAATGTTCTGGAGTTTCCAGTGTGTTAGGGCAGGAGGCAGTTGAGACAGATAAAAGTAAATACTGATCGTGTCTACAACTGTGGTCTTCTCAACCTCCAGAACACCTGAAAAGGACATGAGATTAAATTCAGGTTATCAGGCTGAAAAAGGATGAAAGTCCTGTTAGTCAGCATGATCAATTAAATGAAATTTAATTTGCTTTCCAAATGTATCCTCAGAACACACCCAAAGCCTCCAGAGGACAAGCCCAGACAAAATGGACTGTTCTCATTTCTCTTCAAGTAAATGGCAAATCTGAACAACTTCCAGAGTTATTGGTAGCTGTGTTGCAAAGCTGTCTCTGGCATGGTGACAGCTTGAGCGGATGGAGCTGAAGCCTAAGGACTGCATTTCTTTGGGAAAAGCCAGGCCTACACATTCAGCAGCTGGAAGAGGAAAGGAATATTTTGGGGTCATATAGACCAAACTGCCTGAAAACAGAACATGAAGTCACAGAGAGTGCAAGTGCAGTAAGGCAGGATGAACACATCCTGAGAGAAAAGATGAAACTAGGTCATAAAATCTGAGAAAAGAGGAGAAACCACACTTAGCATTCATTAGCAATTCCCAGGTTACTTGGCATCTCAGATCAAGTGTCTGGTCCAGGGACGGATTTCACAGGGACCAGAATGATTCCCATTTTCAGCTCACTTTTAAAGAAAACTCAGATTTTGCAAGCATTATTCCAGAAATGGAAGGAATTTCTTACATTAGCTGTCTGTCATGTCAGCCTGGTGCAGCCACACAGCCAGGCTGTGTCTCCCAGGAGAGGGGGACAGCTCTCTTTCCTTTCCTCGGTGGCAGCAGTGTGCCAGCCAAGGGAAGTGGCAGCCTCCAAGCCTTTGGGAGATATGCAAAGCCTTGGGGCACCCACATCTTCTTAACAACTTTATTTCAAGGGTAAGACAAGCCTTAAAACAAGGTCCTGGGCTGTCTGTTGAGGTTTTTATCAAGTGTACCTTTAGCTACTTTAAGCTTAATCAAAATCTGCCTTGAAGCTTATCCAAGTGAGAGAGCAGCTCTGACTGCAGCTGGGAGCACCACAGGGTGGTTGGCTTCTCCTTGCCTGGCGAGATGCACTCAGCCTGAGAGTGCTCTCATTTC
Organism: Monarcha castaneiventris obscurior; assembly: GCA_026261815.1. Taxonomy (NCBI): domain Eukaryota; kingdom Metazoa; phylum Chordata; class Aves; order Passeriformes; family Monarchidae; genus Monarcha; species Monarcha castaneiventris. Next base: position 17,579,539 of record JAMPIT010000894.1, read on the forward strand.
TCAGCAGCTATGAGGGGCTATTATATCTATGGTTTCTCTGCTGTAAGCAGTTTCATCATCTAAGTAGAGATGAAAACATTGGTACAAACCCCTGAAATCAGGATTGATGAAAAAAATTGTTCTATTATATGGGTATAATCAACTGATGGGAAGCACACCACTGACTACCTGCTATGGATATGAGTAGAAAAAAGAGCATGAAAGAAGTCCTCATCTTTCTTGCATTTAGCTCCTTTGCTGTTGTTATAACAGATTTGTTATACTCACCATGTCTGGTGATATGAACTCCTGAAGGGGCAGAAAAATGTTAGGACCATGTCTAGCACTGACTTTGAGATGTCCATGGTCACAAACACAAGGATGGCACTGCTCCCAGGAGCATGGTACTCCGTGGATCCATTGAAGACTAGTAGATTCGTGGTAAGCCACAAACTATCAGAAGCCTGTCAAACCACCTGCTGCGCTGCTCTAAACCTGAGATAAAGTGGGACTTCCAGAGGAGAAAGGAGAATTTATTTATAGTATGGACATCTTAAGAGTCCCATGTAACAAGAGTGTTTGTTTTTCCTCAAGATGCTTGAACAGACCTGTATGGGTAAAGTTTGTCTGTTTGCACATTGTTATAAATGATATTGAGCTGCAACAGAACCTAATCTTGACAAAGTTATCTCTGTTGCTGTGGGATAAACTCCAAGAGACCCAAAGATGCCTTTTAGTATTACATGATAATGTTTCCAATCCAAGTAACACCTTTCCAGATTTCTCTTACTCTTTCTCACTCAAGGGATTTGTGCCTGAATTACCTTGTTTTCCCAGGAATGACAGATATTTAGCCTGAAGGGATTTTGCTTACAACTTCTGTTACTTAACAATGTGTCATTGGCTTACGTTGCAGCACAGTAGTGTTCACCAAGATAACATGATATGAAGTTACAGGTGATGATGTGATGTGAGCCATAAGTTACCCCAAGAAACAACTCTCTTTTCCCTTCAGAATCAAATATCTGTCATTACTTAGCTTTTTTTTTCCAGGTATTTTAAGTTTTGATCTAACTGGAAAGGCGTCTATTCTGGTCGTGGTGGTATTTTCATTTTAAAGGCATTGGAGCATCTGAAGTTCCAGCTTAGAGTCACTTTCTGAGATGGCTGAGTATGTCCTAACTTTTTCCTTGAGGATGATGTTGTATTCTGGTAGACCATAGGAGACTCATCACATAATTCCAGTGGTTTGATAATTTGTGTACTTCAATTGTAATTGCTTAAAAGTTAGTGTTCGATAAACACATACACATTGGCTAATAAAGATTATAAAGTCTATCAGGGTATGGCTGAGAACTGTGAAGTACATCAGTCATTTATAAGTAGCCGCATTATGTTTATTTACTATTATATTAATGATTTTTTGCTAATATACATATACCCCTGCAAAACAGGATCTCCCATTCCACCCACCCTTCCCTGTGTCCTATTAGACTGGGGTCTAAGGTACTCTTGGAGAATTATTTCCTTCCCTGTCTACAGTTACTCCTGACTTAAAGACACAGGTTATTTGTGGATGTCTTCCACATATGCAATGATAGTCATGTATCTACTACAGAGATTTTTGGTTTATGTGGTTGTTTTGCTTATTGGCCTACCTTCCCAGGATTTATATGGAATTTCAAATCTCACATTCATTCAAGTAGCTACCGTTTAATACCTTAATAAATGAATGCTTAGTAATGACACCATGTTAAGCCTATCCATCAGGCATTGCAGGACTACAGGCAGAAGTCAGGGGCCGTCAAAGTTTTTCTACTGGGCCTCCCCCATCAGTATCTCTGCAAGAACTAATAATTACATCCTGAAAAGCTAGGACAGATACGTGCATCTGTTTTTGTTCTACCAATTCAAAAGAGTCAGTGACCATACATTTAGAACACTCTGTTTTTATCTGAGCCCTGAACTGTTCGTTTACGGCAATTCACAGGAATAAAAATAGTCCAGGGCTGTTTCTAAATTGGGTTTTGGGTGGTGTCTCATGTACAATTAGTCCAGTCTCTTGATGCGTGACCCTTGGTTAGCATGATCTATATTTATTGCTGGAAAGGATAGTTAATTAACATGTGTAACAGCTTTAAAGGTGCTTGGCATTATTAAAGTATACAGGCTCAGAAAAATATGGGACTGATAGTAGTATAAAATGATACCAAAGCTAAAATGTAGAATCTTGGCAATTACTTTATGGGTATGTAAACTGAATAAACTGAAAATGAGATTAAACTGTCGGGGTGGTCTACTTGCTGGAACCAAGCTTCCTGGCTCTTAATGACTTTGCCCTTTCCATAGTGCTGAGCAAGGTTTGCATCCTGCTGCTTCTTCTTGTGTCTCATTTCTAATGGCTTTAAGACTTATTTTTATCACACTATAATTGGTTTCACTGGAAATACCTGTCAAAAAACAAGCAGGAAATGGGAGAAATCCCCCACATTTGTATGGGCTGATATATTCTTATACACAATCAACATGATGCACTATGTGTTGGGAAGAGTTTTTTACAATGAACTCACTGGCTTGATTTTTTTTTTACATATTTTATTCAGATTTAGTTTCTAAATAGGAAATCTTTTTCAACTAAATCTTTACGACCTTTTAGTAAACCAAACACAAAGAGAAGGCTGTGCACTAAGCAATTGCTGTAAGCAATCAACAGAAATAAAGTACATATAGTACTTGTACAGATCCTTCAGTTACTCAGCATAATTCAGGGTATGCATACTTCATAATTTTGCAACAAAAATTGCTTTTGTGGCATATCTTCCAGATTTAACCTGCTACGGATACTACTGAGTATTTGCAGCTTCTGAGCACTCATTAACTCTAAAAACTCTGCTATTCAGGGAAACTAGTAACACCATCTTACCAGCACAGGAATTCAAATGCTACTGGAGAGTAACTGGAGATGCAAGTCTGCAAATGACTTGAATATCAAATTCTCTTAACTTTTGCTTTATTCATCTTCTAAGGCACAAAGAGAAATTTAGTTTTTGTTTTTATTTGCAGACAAAGGGGCATTTGCATCCTACCTTTGCCGTCTGCTCTCCTGCTCCCTGTGATGGTGGGATAGCAGTACAGTATTAATCTGTGGCCCACTCAGGGTGGACTAAGCCTCGAAGGACATGAATGAGCTTGAAAGTATCCATCAGAAAGAACCCAAATGTGTGGTAGGTAGTGAGAGTGACTAAATACAAAATCTTTCACAAAATGCTGAAGCTTTTTTGTACCAAAACTTGCTGCTGCTCCAGCAGGTAATTGCTACTGAAGTACAAAATTAGTTCATTAGAAGGAGCTCTGTCTTAAAAAACTTGACCTATGTCATATCAGAGATCAGACTGAATGACCCAAAAATCTCTCCAGCCTACAAAGACAGGAAGCAATCAAAGAGAAAACCCACCACCAGCAGCAATAACAAAATTGGATCATTATCCAGTCATACACTGACTAAACTGGCACCTAATGGCAAATTGTCTCTGTCCTGTCCAACTTCTGAAGCTACTTTTTGAGCCAAAATGATCCACAACCCTTAAGTGTGACTTGTGATTAATTTCAGTCACAGTTTTGTGGCTGTAACAGCTGTGGCTGAATAATGAAATTCCTTTAATAATCTAACCCTACATTATAATCTTTTAATTGAATTCATCCATCAGAAAGACCCCAGCAAGAAGGATGGTCAAGAAGGATGAAACTGATGGCAACAGCCATAAACTGTACAGACCTTTCCTGCAGGGACATAGAAATTTCAAGACCCCCTAGACATCTGCTTTAAGCTTCCTTCCAGGCAGCTTTGTTGTGGACCTATTAGCACTGTAGATTAAAAACTTGTGGGTTTTTTAAATTGTATTTTATTCTCTACTCTGAAGAGGCTTAGTAAATGCTGGCCAGACATACATGGAGCTGTGCTACAGGTTAGAGGAAAAATGATTTCTGTGTTACAGACAATGCTGCTTGCAGCACTAAGGTCACAGCGCTCCAACACGACCCTGCCGCAGGGATGAGCACGGCTCCGATGCTTTGTGTTGTGCGGTGTCGCCCTCAATTAACTGAAGGCGCTTTGGCCCAGGGGCTGCCATTCAGCTGCTTCCTGCAGCTCACACCGAATTAACATACAATGAAAAAAAAGATTTCTTCCAGGATTCACAGCCTGCTGATTCATCTGTTGTTGCACTGTGCTGCTGAACTCATTACCACATTTGATTTCACTTGAGCAGTGCTAATTGTGAAAAATATTCTGTCAGGCCCTTGCTTTGGGGCATGAAAGATCAACAAAGCAAATTGCTGCTGCCTTTTGGGGCAACCAAAATACACCACGTAAGATAAATTTGGAATGGCTTGCAGATGCTGCACTGTAGGGAGCTCAAAAGGTTCTAATCCTTGTCTAGAACTTTGTATATTTTGGTAGGAAGGGGAGGGGAAAGGTGAGGTTTGTTTAATACCTACTTTGCACAAGCATATTGTGTGAAGGATTCCTTAACATACATAATCCTTTTCCCTTTCAATCTTCATACATTCCCCAATAATTAAAGAATAATAAAGTCGGATCCATGTTCTATGGAGCACTGTTTGCTAGAAGAAAAAGAGTTACTCAGATCATTAACCTGAGCAGTGAAAGCAGTAAGTAGCATCTTATAAGCACCTATGAGGAACTATCAAGCTGCCACACTGGATTAAAAACTGAAGTTGTATTACTCATTTCTGTTCCAGTTCATACAGAAATAGGCTTATTTACTATGCAATTTGAAAATTACTTCGAGTTAATAATATGACATTCAAAAATTCTCAACACTTGTGTTTAAACTGCTAAGACAATTTTCTTTTCTGGTACCTTTCTAAGTTTAGTAATGACAGCTGGAAAGACATGAATACAGCAGATTAAAGGATGAAATTTCCCTCTAAATTCTTGCTTTTTGGCAGCAAGTAAAATCTTAACTAATGAGAATTACTGGTAACTAAGATTCCCTTTTAAATAGTTTGTGATGAATTTCCAATAATACAAAATGAAAAAGGACAAAATAAGAATCCATAAAACATGCTGCATCTATTCAGCCAATTATGCTTTTGCACTTCACACCGTGTGACAGCAATTAATGAGTGTTTCTGTCACCTACAGAATGCTCTGTGGGGGAACCTGTGGGCACACTTCTCTAAGCTCCCCAGCATCCACCTTCACCAGCTACAACAGTCAAAGATGAGGGTGGAGAAGTAACAAATAGCAAAAAAAAAAAAAAAGACATTAGATTCATAAGCATGTTTAGGATTGCTCCTTAAGCTAAGATATTCCCTTAATATATCAGAGAAACATGAAAAGATTTCAAAGGTCTCTTTCAGGATGTGCCATTTCAGATTGCCTTAACATCCCACATTTCTTAAAGGTCTTTTAAAAAGGTCAGGTTCAGAATTCATGCAAATTTATTCCTTTTAGCTAAAACACAAAGTATGACAGAAAGTCTTCATTTGTTGTTAGCAGTAGTATTCTTGTAGTTAGATTGATCCAAATATTTATTTAGCATCAGTGTTTATGTGGTAGCACATGTAATCACCCCATCAATGCCTTGTTCGCAACTATTAGTTCTTAAGTCTGCAAGCTTCTAAATACCCTTCTCCCTCACTGAGATCCAGAATAAAGTCCCTCCTGGGCAGAGAGGAACACATGCATTTATGCAATTTTGTACCTGTTCTGTGGAGTCTTTCAAAATGTTAAGACTACCAACCTGGATTTTCATGGCAATGAGGATGTAATTTAACTTACATAAACAAATGAGACCAACCATACAAACTGAATTTATTTAACTCATACAGTACAACAAGGAATATAAGACCTTTTGCTTTATATATGTATTTAAAATTCTTTTTAAGTATTTTAATTTTAAAACCTAACATTCTGTAAGAAAATATACTACCCAAAGCCAAGTTTAAAGATCAGTTAGGAAGTATTTTTACTCTGTTACTTCACAGATTGTCACACGGGAATGTTGAAAACCAATTTTTTTTCTGCATAAAAGTCAGAAAAAACCCCCTTCCTGTGATTCTCTTGCGTACATAGTTGCAAAGTGTTCTAGCTGCATTTGAATAAGTATTCTCTTTTAAGACGACAAGAAATTGAAACTCAATCTTTTCCTGCTACTCAAATTAATGCAAGCTTTGCCACAGGAATGCATTAAGTATATTTCATCTACTTTGAGCTGGTGTTCTCAAAATGCTGTGTGGGACATTTGCTCTGGCTAACTTCTTACATAATATAAAATATGCTCATCAGAGCATAGCAAAGTGCTCTTTTAACTGTTTCATGAGCTGCTGTGTATCAACATGGCCTGGAAATGCTTCTTCAGACTTCTGAGCTGCTGTGTAACTTCTCTGAAGATCTCCAACCTGTAAGAAACACACAAACTAATTTTGAAAATCCAAGCACTGCAGTGTTTGCATCATGTATTCTTTGCATTCTGTGCAGTACGTTTCTGATGCTCGCAAATTTTAAACACAGCTGGTCCTAAGAGTCAATATAAAGACATTTGGACTCAGGATTATGTCACACTTACATCAAGGGATGAGAAGAAAAAGACAGAAATGTGATTTTAATAGGAGGGATGCTTCAAGACATCAACTTAACATACTCCATTCCACGCGACTTCTTGGAGAATGGACAAGGTACACACCATACCCAGTGCTTGAAGTAAGGAGGAATAAAAAATAGAAGTTTTGCTTTTAAACTCCATAGAAGCTGTATTGAATATACAAGCAAAACACAACCCATCAGGCCTCTGTAAAAAACACAACTCCATGTGATTTCCTGCTTCCTCACAGAGATGCATAACAACATTGGAGAACTAATGGTGCTCCTCTGTTGCTTTTAAAAGGAATTGTTTCCTACTTAGGGAACTTAATTTTTTTCCTAAATAGCCATTTTTTTTTTAAGGAATAAAAGGAAAGCATCTCAGAAAGTGTGTTTAGCAAAAAAGAATTCAAGTGTTTGGGAACACATCTAGGAGTGATAATTCCTGAAAGGAAGGAGCTATGGACAGTCAGGAGGCCTTTTTTGCCTATGCATCACTCAATACAGCAAGAATTCTCTGAAGGAGAAGAACCCAAGGTCCTAGCCAGAGAAGTCATGTTCTGTAAACCACAGCCTTACATCAAATGGAAGGATTGCATCACCCCACTGCACCAACACCTGGCTGATGTGGCTGTCTGTCTTGTCCCATAACCTATGAGGGTTCTTTGTGCAAAATCTACGTAACAAGACATTTGCAGAGTAGGATTTACTCCCTAATCATTAAGTAAAAAATGCAATTATTCAACACCCTCTTGTGTTTCACAATGGAGAGGATATGCTTACAAATTAATGGGTTATTCTATTCTTGATGCGTGTACTTCAGTATCTGTAGGAGTGGAGCCGCCCACACAGCACAGAATCATAACAGAATCATGAAGGTGTAGGCACAAGCAAAGGAGCAATTTTCTTCTTGTGGAAAACATAAGGACTTGTACAAGTTTATCTTATTAACAGGAATGTTGGACACTGTTAATACAGTATCTTAGACACACTGGATGAAAAAAATTATTAACACAAAATGTAGAGGTTGTAAAGCTGAATAGCAGACTTTCCTATTGAGATCAGTAAGATATTATCAGTAAAGGATATTCTTTCTATCATTACAGATTAATCATATGATATTATTTCACTTCACATTCTGAAAAAGCTTATGATTGTAAAGACTGTAGATGGAATTGTTAACAAATTGTTCATCTTCTAGGCATTTGGACAACTATAAAGTTACTTCATAGCCAGCTGGCCTCACTTATTCTCAAATGCAAACACTGGAATGGCTCCTTTGACACACTTCCAGGTATTAAAATGAAAATGTAATTTAGCATTTTCCTTCAGTTTATGGACTCTGTATTCTTTTGTCATATCTATCTGTAATTCTCAGAAATAACAATAAAAAACCACCTGCCTCATCAAGGCTCAATTTTCAGATTACAAGAACAAGATAATGCATTACCTTCTCTGAGAGTATGGCGAGATTGAAATGGGGCTCATACATGTGAGGTGCTAAAGATGAAGCAGTCTGCAGCAAAGCTCTTGCCTATGCAGAGAAATAAAAAAACAATTCAGTGAAATCTGGGAGGGAGACTAACAAGAATCTAATGCAATATTCATATTCTTGAAAAAAATCATTGTATGTTTTCTTGACTAAGTCTTTACTAAGAAAGCCATTTTCAACAAGGTTACACCAATAGTGAAGGCATAACACAGTCAAATAGCATTAAAATGAATAAAGAATTTCGGATGAGTCATAAAAAAAATTATTGGGACATACTCAATTAAGCAATTAAATTTTAAACACTGAAGAGAATATATCAAGTATATTAAATAAACTTCAAATTATTTAAAGAACACCCTGTTGTATTTATCTGTTGTCTCTGACAGCTGTCTTAGGCATCCCTGAAACCATAAATTTTATCATATAAATGACAGCTTTCACAGTCAAACATTTTAATAAAATCAGGGGGTTTTTTTCACTAGCAAAATAGAAGTATAAAAAAGTAAAACAAACTAAGTATCAGAGTGTATGCTGTAAATCCAATACAAAAGTAAGGCCCACTTGTGAAAAAGACTTTACTAAAAAATTGAGAACTTGAAGGGGAAAACTCCAAAACTTTTAAAAACAAAAGTAACTGTAAACTGTGGTAAGACCAAGCTAGGAACCTACTAAAACTCCATCTGAAACTAGAGATAAAACTGTAGTAAAACTACATTTGAAAAATCTGAGCACACTCTTATGAAAGAACATTGTGAAATAAAATCCAAGATAAGCAAAATATCATCCCCTTTTTTATTCTTCTGTGCATAATTTTATTGCCAAGATGATCCCAATTTTTAATTATACATGTGATACGGGAAGAAAACTGAAAATTTTAAGCTAAAAACTGAAGTAGACAGAAAGCTATTCTAATGGAAAGACTCTGCAGTGCTAGGTATGCTCCACTAGGGAATTAAATGTCTATAAACTTACTGATTATGAAACTGAAACTAAACCCAAAGTTTATTTGTCACTGGAAACATCCAGTCCTGGGTTCATTTCAGTGTTTCCATGGTAACTGCTAGGTTACCTGAATAAAGTTAACTTCTAGGAGAATTTGCTCTTTAAGAAGGTATTTACAAGTCTTTATAATTTATTGTAGCTCTGTGAGGTATATATGAATCCATCATTTTAGCTCCCTCTCATGAGGTTTAAAACAAGCCCACAATAGCTCAAACTGTCCAAAACCCAAATATTCATTTTCTCTGCATGTGTATAAAAATGGTTAAATTTAATCCACCATGCATGTCAATTACACACCTAAGCACAATACAGCTTAGTATACTCACATTAGGTAAGATGAACCACCAAGGTTACTGATGCAAAAGTATTTATCAAGAACCTGCTGCTTTGTGACTGTCTTAAGTTACAGTATAAATTGTAACCAAAAGTACTATTCTATCACCATCTGTTAAAAGCAGGTGGGGCAGGGTTCCTTATCTCTTCCATGACACACCCCTGATAACTCCCTCCAGGGCATATCTTCTGCTAATGGGGCATCCAGCCTCAGGGCATGACTCACAAAGTTACCTCATCCCATTGGGAGATGCTCCGCCCAGGGGGAGGAACCAACATTCCTACCTGGATATAAGCTGAGGTTTGGAGCACCACACTGAGCCCTTACCTACTGGATTCCCAGAGGGCAAGAGCTATGTAACCGTGACCAGACCTTCAGAGGAAGACCAGACCCTCCTACAGGATCACTGCTTCAATAGAACCTCACTACCACTTCAGGAGGGCTGCAGCCACCATTTAATCAGACCACTACCACCACCCTACCCGACAGTGTGTCAGGTCATATCCTGGTTCTGTCAGTGTTTTTATACTATTTCATTTATTTTTAATTTTCCTATTAAATTGTAGTTCTGATTTCAAATCTCACACTGGTTTGCTTTCAAACTAGCGCAGGGACAAAATTTTAAAGCAATCTCCTTGCTAAAAAAACCCCAGCTTTCAAGAGCTAATCTGATTGCTCTCTTCTACCACCCAACAAAAGTATGTTATCTACATTAATAAACTGAATATACAGTCAAAGTTGTCATTTAAGTGATGATTACAAAGTAATGCACTTTGCTTTGGGTATCAATTAAAAAAAAAATCTCAACAACTGCAAAGCCATTGTAAACCTTGCTTGTCTTTAATGATTCACTTGGATATGCCAAAGAAGGAGCAGTTTAATGGGAGATGGCATGACCATATGAAGGTTACACTGAAATGTATAATAGTTACTCATGTTTTCTGCCTGTAACAGTAAGTTAGACATTCATATGGTATCTCCACCTCAGAGAAATGACACATTTGTTACATACAAAAGGGCTAAACGAAGCATTCTTTTAGGCTGAGATTCAGCACTGACCTGTTCAGTGTGACCTTTTCGCATTTCCAGCACAGCCAAGTTGTTGTAAGCTTCTGCATAATCGTTATTGTTGACTAATGTCAGCTTGAAACACTGGTAAGCCAGATTCAGGTCTCCTATGCCCTAAAAGCAAGACTGCATTTTCATTTGTGAAAAGGTTGGAAACAACATGCATCTGTTTTCTGGAGTATCTTTTCACCCGTAAGTACTGAAATGGCATGCAAATTACAATAAAAACACACTGATCAGAAACATATGTGCTTTCTTTCCAGATCCTCTCATTTTTTCCTTATTCTTTCTCTAGACAGAATCATTTCTCTCCAGCACAAACTTCCATGCTCCAAGTGATATTCACTTCATCTAATTTAACTTTTAGATGATTAAAGTGTCATCTAAAGATTACGCTATCTGCTACTGTCTATAGCAGGATAAGAAAAACTGAGATGTCTCCAGAGAGGAAGTCATCTTGCCTCTACACACATTTAACTTAAGGGAGATTCACTTCTCAGATGGAGCAGCTGACTACTGCCACAGTAGTGTTATGACTGACACTGACACAGCATCAGGTTAAACACCAAAAGTGACAAATGCTGAAAAATACAGGCACACCAGTTAAAATTTCAGTGTTTTAGGCAGTATAAATCATTGTTTATCCTACTTGCAGTACAAGCAAGACAAACAGTTGTGTTTCTGACTCAAATCATTATCAGCAATTGAAGACAACTCATATTAGAAAGCTGTCAAAAACTTAATTCAGCAAACTTATTCTGGGCATGCAGCTAAAGAGAAATCTAACACAACTTCTTGAAGAACATCTGCAAAAATGGGCAAGAATTTAAGAAAATCTGTGTAGAAATTTAACAAGGTTTATCATACAGCTATACAATATTTCCATAGCTGCCTCCAAGACAGAGGAACACACCTTCTCAATTATGGCCTACTTAGTGCTTCAGTATTGGCTACTTGCTGTTGAATGTGTATTTTTAGGACAAAGAGAACTGTTCTAATGCTCCATGTAAAACAAATAACAGTTCCTGGAAAAGTATCTTGAATTCCACTTTTTTTGGTCACATTAGCTTATTCTGCAGCCAAAGCCTTCAAGGGCTGGTATACATTGAAATTTTTTTAGAAAGATGGGAAGGTTAAAGACAGTGGGGAGTGAGCATCTTTTAGCAGGAGAAAGCCACAGTCTGTAAAGTACAGAGTTTTTTTCTCCTGCTGCTTCTTCCCTACTGAAGTGCAAATAAACATTCCATTTGTACTGGACTTTATCCTGTACACTATCAGGTTCTGTATTTCCAAGTAGGGAAATCACTCCTTCCTAGTTTTTCCTTTTTTTACATTTTTTTATAAATCATATTTATTCAGAAGGATTGTTAATATTTTTCATACCACAGCCACGTGTCCCAAATTGTACCACACATCTGCTGTCTCCTCCTCATTTTCAGCCAAAAACAGTGCCCGTTCAAATGAAGACAGTGTCATATCATATTGCTGGGCATAGAAGCAACAGAGGCCCAGATTGTTAAAGAGCTGGCAGTTATAAACACCCATCTGCAGGAGCCGTCTAGATTGAAAGAAAACATTTATTTAATTTATTTTTTTCATTGATTTCAAGTAGGAGTTCTACTCTAAAAGACAAAGTTCTCTCCTCATTTCTCTTTATTCTGAGGCGGTATAAAAAACAGGTGTTATAGTCTTGGTATAGTCTTGGTAGCTTCATGAAGGGCAGTGCAGAGTATTTTGTATTAGAATCCAAACTGTGCAAAAAAAGTCTGTAGAAATTAGTAACTTCTGTCTTCTTGACTGGGTCACATGATCTGACTTTACTGTAAGACAGAGATGTAGCAGACTTTATGTGTTTCCTCCTTCCAATCCCTCAACAACAATCAAGCTGTAGTTTGTTGCAGTTTATAAAACTCTTTAAGACTTCAATTTTTTGCTTGTTTTCCATCCTTCAGTACTTATCTAATCAATAATAGTACATTTAGATGTGAATCTACATTAATCTTATACATCAAGCATAACTCAGGTTTTGATTCACATTGATATTGTTTAATGTGTCATTTAAAATGGAGATGTATTATAAAAATTCTGTTTATTAATATTTATAGGAAAAACAGAAATAGCTATAGGGCTAGGGAAAAAGAAGGCTGCTGTCTGTAGCATGACTGTGAGTTTCTGAACCTAAAGCACAGAAGAGCTCAAGTCCAACAGAAATGTGATGGTAGTGCTCTTATTGACTTAATCTGTTCTTAGCGAGAAAACGCCAGGCTCCTTTGCACTGACTGTATTGAGATAAAAATTAAGCAGCAGTGTTTAACACTATCTTTTCACTGCTTCCAGTAAAACACACAGGAAGACCAGCCCAAGTCGGGGATTTTGTGGTCGTAACTCCTGGTCACTTTAGGTGGAGTAAGGGCTAAATAGGAAGTCCTTGTACCTTCTGTATGCAATTGAAGTTGAGAGTAAGATCCACTGTTTTCATGCTGCCTCATGCTGCGAAAGAACTTTCCTTGTTTATTAGTTGAATGGTAACTGTTGTAGTAATCTTTGTTGATACTTCTACGTACTCCTCATGTAATGATTACAAGTTTGTAGTGATGTAATTATCACCGTATAAGAAGATACAAAACTTAATAAACTGATTTTATGGTGATATTTGTCCAAATGCTCATTCATCCTCCCATGCCTATCTCCTAATAAATTTTTTTTTCTGCATTATAAAAATCAATCCTTTATATTACCTTCCCACATATTCTGTTCCCCCTCCCTCCCTCTCCATAAGTACAGATACCTGTAGAACCGCAGTGCTATCTCGGGTTGGTCTGAATAAAAATGGTTACTGCCAATGCATGCAATGGCTTCCACATGAGTATTGTCTTGTTTCAAGACGTCTTTATAGTACTCTGCAGCCGAGGAGATATTGTTCATTTCCTATACAATTGGACAAAAATTCCAATTACTTCTACTGTTTATCACCTATTTTTAATGTGGTACTTATTAAAATGTTAATCTACTGAGTACTTTATCTATGCCCTGTACAGTACCTAATTGAGATTAATTACATATGCTCTTAAAGTTCTCTGATCATACCATTCAACACCATTGTTTGGCATCTTCACAAGCAACACACACATCCATGAGAGGAATGAATATTAATGTATTAGTGATATCTGTACTTGAAATTAACTCTATGCCACAGCTACAAAGAGACTTATTAGTTTTTTATTTTTAGAAAAAGAGACAGCCTTTTGTATTGAGTTTGGAAGTTGGAGGGGGACTACAGGGGTGGCTTCTGTGAGAAGCTGCCAAAGCTTCCTCCATGTCCAACAGAGCCAATGACAGCTGATTCCAGGATGGACCCACTGCTGGCCAAGGCTGAGCTCATCAGACAAGGTAGTAACATCTCTGTGATAACATTTAAAAAGGAAAAAAAATGTTATTGCACAGATGTAATTGTGGCCAGGAAGAGAGGAGTGAGAATGTGTGAGAGAACAACTCTGCAGACGCCAAGGTCAGTGCAGAAGGAGGGGCAGGAGGTGCTCCAGGCACCAGAGCTGAGATTCCCATGCAGCCCGTGGTAAAGACCATGGTGAGGCAGCTGCCCATGGAAGTCAGCAGGGGAGCAGAGATCCACCTGCAGCCTGTGAAGGAGCCCCATGCTAGAGCAGGTGGATGCCCAAAAGAAGGCTGTGACCCTGTGGGAAGTCCATGCTGGAGCTGGCTCCTGGCAGGACCTGTGGCCCCATGAGGAGAGGAGCCCAGGAACTAGACCAGGTTCACTGACAGGACTTGGGACCCCACTGGAGGCCCCATGCTGGAGCAGCACCACATGCAATAGACATTTGCCCCTTCTTGCACAATGCCTTGTGATACCCAGAACTGTTTCCCAGCCAGATTCCCAGTGTGGTAACACAGAACAGACTTCCCCAGTCTTAAGGGGTACTGCAGAGTACTATTATGTCTCACTTATTTTCAGTGTTTTTTAAATCAACTCATTAATTGCTCTGAACACAAACAAGAATATAATTGCATATGAAGATCTCCTATGTACCTTTGAAAACAGGAATCATGAATTTACCAAAACTTGTACTACCTAGGATATGCCAGTTAAGAGAACTGTATTGTATATAAATATATGCTTGGATGTGTGCTACTTGGAAGATGAATCAGGGTAAACTCACTGCTGTAAATGACAGTGCACTGTTTCTTAGGGGTGCAAGGTCCTGAGAACCCTATCCCATACAAGAAAAAAAAATTAAAATATCAAACTCACTTCTGTGCTTATACAGGAATAATTTCTACCTGTGTGCTATAGACACAATATGCTCCCAACATAACTAAAGAATAAGCTTTTATATAACCTCAGCAGTGTACTTAGCTACAAAAAAAGAAAAGGATTTCTTGTCATTAAAGGAAATAGTAATCAAGCAGTCCCTTTAAAAATTATGGTTTTTTTTTTAAACCAAAAATGCTCTACAACTCTTCATACTGTCAACAGTTAGTGACAGAGAAGAAAAGCTCTGATTAAGATGCCTGATACATATATTCCACTTGTGAGTCTGTGTAATGAAAGTAGCCCTGTGTTGCAGTACAAATCTTTGCTAATGAAGCTATAATCCTGCACTCAGGTGTCAGTGCAAAACTAGATCCTATCAAGTATGTGCTGCTCTTTAATAATTCCTTAAAGGGTTATGCAATGCTATGTACGGTTCTGCAAAATAATATCCATACTTAAAACTATTCAACAATTCAGAAAGAAAAGCCTCCAAAAATTATGCAGCTGTTTTCTTCCTTGCTGAAGGACAAAAAGGATTTAATATGAAAATGGATTAAGGCTTAGGGGTTAGATGAGAATGATGAGAACAGGACAGAATGCCAAGCATGAATATAGACAAAAAAAAAAAATTCATTACTTTGGTTTTAACATTTGTTTTGGAATAGCACATTACCAACTTCCAGCGAAAAACAATATTAAGTCCACTGTTGGACATCAAAATACACAACTTTAAAATACAAAATACATGGCTACCAAGCTAAAATGAAACTACTTTAAAACGAATCCTACTTATTACAACATCCACTTCCTAACTAAGAAACATTCACATTCTAACTGTTCTCCGAGGGTTAAGAAACTAATGGTAACACACAGTGCTAATAAAAACAACATAGACAAATGAACTATTTTGCTGTTTAATTTTGCTAGTTGGTGACTTGAGCAGTTTCAGTATGATGCAGGAAGCTGCAAGGAAACCATCTGGATGACTTAATGTGGACTTGCTTCTGCATGCCAAGGGCAAATGGGTTCTCACTGGTGTGATTAACCATTGAAACAAATAAGCCAGCAGGGCTCCCCTGACATTACCTTGGTACCTTTGTGGAAAGTTACCTGCCTTGCATTAGTGACACTGACTATCAGCACAGCTGGTTTTTGACGACCTTGCAGTTATATTCAACTACTGACTCTTTTTTCTTGCTCAAGCAGCTAAATTGGGCCACTATAAGGACTACATAGTGGGTGCATACCTCGTAGATTCTGGCAATTCCACAAATAAGAGTCACTTCTCCAGGAAATCGATCTAACCCTTGCTTGAAAAGGTTCAAAGCTGTTACAGGCTGATCCAAGCGCAAATACACCTAAGCAAATAAAAAGTGTATATAGATGTCAAATGTCTGACTTTTATACATGTTCTGCTGTTTAACAAGGGAGATAAATAAAAGGGATGACACCACCATTTATGTAGTGAACCATTAGTCGAGATGATGAATAATACTGGGAAAATGATGGAGTGAATACTGAATAAATCTGTGTAATGAAGATAAAATAGGCTACTTAAGATAATTAAATTTACCTCATACATCTATACGTTAGTAATTTGAATGTTACTAATTAAAAGATCTTATTATTTATTATCATATATAATGTACTTTGCCACTAAGGTGAAGTTATCACCTTGAATACTTCCCTGTTTAATGTATTTTCAAAAACTTGTGTTTAGGCTTTAAAGAGCTGGATCTTCAGGTTGATAGTGCTGGAATACCAAGATGTTTTATTTAGTCAAATAAGACTGCACTGCACAGGGCAGTGATACTTTAAAGTTTCCTTACTGCTCAACCAACCTCCCCTGTCACAAACAATAAAATCCTACGGAAAGAGGGCAGTTTTGCCTCTGTGATTTTGGCTTCTGTGTTAATTATGAAAATATGCAATGTGGATAATAATTGCATGAGAACCAGGCATCCAATGTATTGCAATGTGTTGGTAGGCTCCACCTCTGAAGCTGCCACTGTAAAGCCCTCCTGCTGTGGGGTATGGTAAACAGAGCTGCAGCAAAGGGACATGCTTTGAGAAACTAGAATGATTTATCTATCTCCTGCTGAGTGGAAAAGGATTTTGTTGGAGAAATAGTATATTAATTAGTGCTAATATTTGATACCACTAAAAAAGGGAAATAATCAGTGACTGGTATCCTGATAAAACATTCTGTGACGACATATAAAATAAAGATCAATGTTAACTGAACACCTGAGAAACCTCCAACAATGATTTCTGCTTTTGCCCTTGAACTTCATGGACTTCAGTCTGCCAACAATCAAAACTGTACACTGCTTTTTTTTGCAACCCCATAGATATATACTGCTGTAGACATTTGCAAACAATTCTTTCCTATGACCACTCAATGACATTCCTAATTGTCAAAGAGCTGTCAACTGTGTCTGTCTTCCAAGAAAGGGACTGCCATTCCCAGTTGGTCATTGGCAAAATGAAAAAAATACAGGCATTTTTTACACTCGTTCTGCTAATGCCATTTCCATTTCCTGTATTAAGCTAGAAAACTAATGCCTTCTTGTGAAAATCTATAAAAGAGCAAGGGTTTTGGAGGGCATGGTGCTTAGTAGACTAGAACTGTACTAATTACATCATTAACCACAAATGATACATCCAGTTTAAAAAATGGTCAGTGGGAAACTCCCCTAGATCTGCTCTTTTAAAAATATTTTTATCTTCATTTATCAAGTATGTTTTCTGAGCATTAATGACTTAAATCTGCTCTATTGCTTTATCTGGAGGTTCACTCCGAAGATGCACTCACCACAGATGCTAAGACCACACAGCCACAGTAGTCTGCTATGTAATTCCCATATCCAGTGTGATATCACACTGTCCAACATCTCTGCAGACTGTAGAGCTGCTCTCTAGGTAAGTGGCAAAAGAAATTAAAAAACAGGTGAGGCAACTTCCGTCTGCTTGCAGTTGCTGTGGGAAGACCTGCTCTTTAAGAGTACTACAGCTATAGTAATTATGGTTTATACACTAAAAGCAGAATGGCTCCATTCTCTTTTTGGTCTCTCTCTCTTATCTCTTGTAAAAACATCCCATTTCTAGCTCTTCTAGGTCATGAAATACTTTTTAACTTCTCAGCAGGTCCTGACTTCTTTAAAGACTCCCACTTTTTCATTTTTCTTTTGGACTTTTATCTTTTTGTAAATTACATTTCAAGGGAGATACCACTTTCAATAAAATATTTTTAAAAACCCAGATAGCTGTTGCAATAATGAATATAAATGAAACTAGTATCATAGTATCAGTGTATTTCCATGGAACTTTATGCAATCTTACTGGTTTTTAATGGCTGTGTAACTCAAGTCTGATTTTTTCAGTTCTGTTAGACTGAGCTATATCTCAGTGCCTTATTCTATCACCTGTCCACTGACAGTCACTAAATCATGCTGTGCAATGTGTTATACTTGAGCAAGCTGGTCTATAGAGTGGGAGGTGGAAGATCAAATGCAATTCCTGCATGAGCTAGTACTGATGTGGGGGGATGCAAAACTCCTGTAATGAATCACTGTTCGTTAATCCAATTACTCTGCCAATTTAATAATTCTGTGTAGTTCATGGAGTGAGTCCAGAGAAGGGCCAGCAAGATGATTAGAGGGACAGAGCACCTCTCCTGGGAGGAAAGGCTGAGAGTTGAGTCAGCCTGGAGAACAGAAGGATGCTGTTCATCTAATTGCAGTCTTCCAGTACATGACAGGACCCTACAAGAGAGCTGGAGAAGGATTTTTTACAGGGACATGTAGTGACAGGACAAGGGAAATGGCTTAGAACTGAAAGATGGTAGATTTAGATTAGATAGTAGGAAGACATTCTTCACTATAATGGTGGTGAGGCACTGGAACAGGCTGCCCAGAGAAGTTGTGGATGCCCCATCCCTGACAGTGTTCAAGGCCAGGTTGGATGGGGTTCTGAGCAACCTGGTCTAGTGGAAGGTGTCCCTGCCCATGGTGGTGGTGGTGGCGGGGTTGGAACTGGATGATCTTTGGCATCCCTTCCAACCCAAACCATTTGTGATTCTATATATTTTGCAGAATGACTCATGGTAGAGACAGGAATCTAAAATTACTAAGCTTAACTGGGTCAATGAACTTCAAACACAGTATTGAAGGCAAGTGTCTAGATAGCAATGATGGTTATTTAAATACAAAACAGAAATTGCTCAAGAAATGTAAAGCACATATGAATATCTGAATTATCCACTACCCGTGATGACTTTTGGACAGGCCTGTGACAGCTGGCTTAAGGGGAACTGATAAAGAGCAACTGGTTTCATCTCCTTCTAGGACATGATGCAGAAAAATGCAGTTTTAGTTTCTCACAGGCCACCTTTTCTTGAATGTCTTAGAAAATGTTCAGAATCTAATGTGTATCTTGGTAAACAAGTAGTTCTGAGACTCAGCTGTGCCACTTTTTCTTTTAAAGCTTTTAATGCCTTTATTTTGACAGAACATTCCCTGTTTCAAGGTCTCTGCTTCCTGTAAGCTCACTTTGTTTTGATTTTGCTTGTGAAACTAGGATTTTGAGCTTCACTCTTTATTTACAGATTTATTGCCTTAGTTTCCTAGGAGACCATATATAGCCACATTGTTCTTCATATTGGAACTCCAATTTTTTAGCTACATAATACTCACTGGAGTTTAGAACAAAGAATCCAGTAACACAGGACATTTTTTTTATCTTGTTTGTGAAATCTGTGAGCTCTAAAATAATTTCGTAAACGATCTACTTCCACTGCAACTGTTAGCATGTATTGCCTCGGGCATGGAGATCATAGACTTCTAAACACAATGATGTATCTAAGACTTACTTTTGCCAAATACAAGATTGTATCAACCATGTCCTGCTGCTTAAGGGCTGACTTAAACTGTTTTTCAGCTTCACGATATAATCCCAACCTAAAGAGAGAACAGATACATATAGAAAGTACTTGTTTGTTGGGGTTTTTTAGTTTGTTTTTTTTAAAAGCTTATTAAATAGTGACACAGTGCACACTAAATCAAACATAAACTGCCTGAAAGCACACTTTAAGACCACATATTTGTGTGCATGTTAACAAAAAACATGTCATTATATAAAGAAAACAAAACAACCACTCAAAACTCTGAAAAAGACAAATTCATTAAATTTGGCCCCCCTCTTATACATGCAGCCTTCTGGTGCTACGTGAATAATGATGTACTCATATTCACAGGACTTGCACCTGCTCTTAGAACAGACAGTAGAAAATGAGCAATTAATGTCTCAACTCTACCCAAACTGATTCAGACCAGAATTTCCTCACCCATGGCAAAGATCACACAAACACTCTCCATTGTGAATGAACATTGCAGAAGTCTATTTCATCTCAAAGGCATTTATTTTGCATAATTACAGTCAAATGTTCTGCAGTGATCTATAAAAGCTACACAACTAAAAATTAAGAGGACTGCAATTTCAGCAACAGAAAACAGTACATTTTCTCATAGACAAATTGCCTTTTGTTTCCTTCAGCCAAAGAGCACATACTTGCTGAAGAAATGCAAAGCACAAACAGAACAAGCCAGCTAAAACAAAGAAATACAGCCAATGGGGAGATAAGGTATTTTGGGATCCTGGAAGTCCATGTACCTGATTGGATGCATTAATCTCTACAACATGAATTCATAAAAATCCTGAATGACCTCTAAGCTCATGTATTGGGTTTGCATGAGGAGGTTTTGGTAGCTGGGGGGAAACAGGGACGGCTCCTGTGAGAAGCTGACATGTCTCTGTTCTGCAACAGAGCCAATGCCAGAAGGCTCCAAGATGGACCCACAGCTGGCCATGGCTGAGCCCACCCATGATGGTGGTAGTGCCTCCATAATTAGCATAGGAATAATGTACATGCAGGGATAATACATTTAAGAAGAATGGAAAAAACAGTGCAATGGCAGGCAGAGAGAGGAGTAAGAATTTGTGAGAAGAAGAGCTCTGCAGATACCAAGGTCAGTGCAGAAGGAGCAGGAGGAGGTGCTCCAGAAGTTCCTCTGCAGCCCACGGTGAAGACCATGGCGAGGCAGCTGTGCCCCTGCAGCCCATGGAGGACTGTGAGGATGCAGAGATCCACCTGCAGCCTGTGAAGGAGCCCATGCTGGAGCAGGTGGATGCCCAAAGAGGGCTGTGACCCCATAGGATGCCCATGCTGGAACAGACTCCTGGCAAGACCTGTGGCCCCCTGGGGAGATGAGCCCACACTGGAGAAGGTCTACTGGCAGGACTTGTGACCCTGTGGGGGACTCATGCTGGAGCAAGGGAAGAGTGTGAGGAGTCCTTCCCCTGAGGAGGAAGGAGCAGCAGAGACAAACTGACTGCAACCTCCATTCCCTGTCCCCCCCTGGGGAGGGAGGAGGCAGAGAAAATAGGGAGTGAAGTTGAGCCCAGAAAGAAGAAAAGGGTGGGGAGTTGTTTTAAGAATTGCTAATATTTGTCATTATCCTACTCTGATACTCACCACAGAAGAAATGAACAATGGCTTACCTATAGTAGCACTTCCCAATTTGGACTTTCCACCACCAGTCCTTGAATTGTGCGTGCTCAGTGGCAAGGGCTGCCAAATCTAGAGCCTTCCAAAACAAACCCATCATCTTAAAATTAATACCATCAATGTTTACACAAAGAAAACACTGTAAAGATTTTTGTAAAGTTAAAATTTTGAACAAAAGTCCAGTTAACTTGAGGTGGAAGCACTGCTTTTTGTTTATTACTTTTATAGTTTAGTGCATAAAATAGCTGAAAGGGTTATTTGTCCCTATAAAAATAAGAAATCCAAACAGCTTCTTCTAAATCAAAGAGAAAATAGAAAATTAACTTGATCAGACTCCTGCAGTGCCACTTCAGAATATACTGACTATTTGTTTAAGTAGAAACACTTTTTCCAAGCGTCCCATCCTTGCTCAGTAGAAGTTGTTAAAACCAAGCAAAAATAAGTTCAGTGAGCTTGAAATACTGTAGAAATTTTCATCTCCATGCTAATACGAGGTTGCCATCACTTCTGGAAACTCTCAAATGTGTACAGTAAGAAAATATTTCTTCCTTTAAAAAGTCTATAATGCAAATTATTATTTTATTACGGGAAAAACTGAGAAATATTCTAAGAAATAGATATCGATTGAAGATGGTCGAGGTCTAAAATCTCTTCTGTCTGGTATACTGGAAAAGCAGGTAAGCTAATCAGTGTGCTCTGATCAGCCACCACAGGCAGAATACATGGCCTTTCCTGTTTTAGCTATAATTTCAACACCTCTCTTAAAACAAACATATGTCTGTTCTGTACCACAACCTACCACAGAAGCACTTGTGTTTCTTTATTTTTTTCAATTTCATTTTCAATCATTCATTCATTCAATTCAATATCAAACTGTTGTGTCTCAGAATATAACAAACATGCTATGTTTGTTATATTTTCAGGATATCATAAGAAGTAGGGTAAAAAGCTTTAACACAGTATTTTCATAACAAAGAAACGACCTTTCTTGCCTGGGTTTTTAACCATTTTGCAGACCAAAGAAATCAGAAGCAAGTTATCTATTAGGAACAATATGTAAAAGTTCTGTGCACCAGTTACTCAGTAGCAGGGAAACAAGTAATTCCAGGAGAAATTAATCTGAATATTGAAATGCTATAAGAGCCCAGTTCAGTGACATCTATGCCTACACTGGATTCCTGTTCTTTCTGCTAGCAAAATGAGGCTGCAAGTAGTCAGTGAGTTTAGATCTGACATTATGAAGAAAAGTCATTGGAGCTTTGACAATTTAGACAAGTTGCTCTCTTTTGGCTTTGTGAGAAAGAATAATTTCTTTTCTGTAGCAACTCAGAATAAGTAGTTCCATCAGTGCTGTCCCTAAGAGAAAGAGACAGCTGTCATTCCCTGCCTCTGTGACAGGAGAGAGAAAACTCAGGTAAACCCTCAACTCTGAATTTACTGTTTCTTCAAGTTAGGTGGAATCCTTGAAAGTGTTAGATGGCAGCTCTTATCTTGGTTACCCTTTGTTTCTTAATGTCCTTGCAAATTGCACAACAGGGCCTTTGGATCCTACAACTACAGTGGGAAGTAAGCTTGCTTCAAGACAGAAATTGTTGGGTTCCCTTCCAGACAGATTCTTCCCTTCATATGAAGGTACATAAGCAATTTTGTCCCGGTACTGGAAAATATGTGAAAGCAGTTGATGTTAAAACACTGGTTACTTTTGTTGCATTTACAAATGTATAAACAATGTGTGTGATTGTCAAATACCACAATTGCTACTAATGTAGCACGAGCAGCCACTTCAGAGGAGTACGGATCATACTGCAAATGCTGTGCTTCGAAGAGCTTTCCTCAGAGTTCTCTGACGGCAAGGGCTCAAGAAGGAGGACTGAGTTTCAGAAAATGATCCCTTCTGTAGCTACACATCCAGGTTTCTTTCTGGTACCCTAATTACTTCTGATAACTATTTTATGCAAGGCTAACAATTTCGGCTGTGATTGGAAAATGGGAACTAAGACTGCTTCAGGCTCAGTAGACAGTAACATCAGCAGTTTATCTGTTGGTGCACATCCTTGAATTGATTCTTCCTTGAATCTTCTACTAACATCAAGAAACACAGTATGACTTCACTTTGAAATTAGTTTATGAAATTCAATCCTATTTTTATACTTTCCAATTAATGAAAGAGGAAAGGAGTAGGAAGATCCCATTTCTGATACTTTACAAGCAATTACAAAAACTTCAATCAAAAAATACTATTGAAGTTACAAATACTTCTAAAAAGTGTTTGCCTGAGAAGGCTTTGCACATGCTAAGTTAAAAATTTCTGCTGGTATTACAAAAAATACCTTTTGACAGTGTGGCCCTTGAAATGTTAGTAACTGGATTAAAATAGTCTTTTAAAAGTAAAAGCTTTCAACTTGCCATGCCAATACCAATTGCTAGTATATTTAAATTTCAGTTTGCTGCAAACTTTGGGTTCTTAATTGCACAGTTTGGGTACAAATCAATGTTCAATCTGCACAACATGCTAATTTAAAACCAATCTATAACAGCAGTAGCGATATGCCTATCCTGCGCTCTTGTATATTGCTGAACATTGGTGCAGTCACATTAATAACTGGAAGGGAAAAACAGGATGGATTTGGAATTGGCAGACACTGGTATGCCCTTTTAAGGATTTTTTTATTCTAATACAGGTATCAGTTCAAAATCTACACTGCTTGTCCTGAAAGTTTTAATAAACTTTAGAATATAACTCATTATCTGGACATACTGATGAGCTGAAGTTGTTACTGTCTAGAGCACTTAGCATCAAGTATGCAGAGTCCATTTCAATAACAGTCTTAACCTTGGGAAGCTTTGCAGAAAAAAAATTATTTTACTCTCAGTTCTTATGTTTGTGCAAATAAAAATGTTTAAAACCGTGATTCTTGGTGGATTTTTTGGGTTTTTTCAAAAAACCGATTTTCTAAAAGAATGAAAATTAATGTAGATTCTTTAATTGTATTTAGCATGATTCTGAGTTTCTTTTTTTTACGATTATTTTCCTTAGCTAAACTGTATTATAACTAAGACTTCCAAACTGTCTACCAGCTGTAACACAGTATAAAACAGCTTGTAGGGTTGTGGCAATTTACTATTGTATTGCAAAATTAAATTGGTAAATGTACAGTTGTTTGAAACAGTAATTCCATACAGAGTATTGCATATGCCAAGAAATTAGATAGATGGAAACAAAAGTGAGCATCTGCTGCTTCTTTCATGTGCTGTTGAATGGCAGTAATTTTCCCAGAAACAGTTATTGACTAAAGTCTTACTTGTAGACAAAGCAACACCAGATAGTCTATAAGATAGCTAAGGAAATTATATTAGCCATAGTCAATTTAGCTTGTTTTGGTGAGTGTCTTCTGGATTTCTATTTTTTGTAGACCTAACATAATTCCATTTTAAATAGATTTCTATCAGAGAGTATAAACTACAAAGTATTGAGAAGAACTAAGGAAAAATGAGAGGTCGTGACTTCTGGCCACAAGTATATATTGTACAATCTTCGTGCTTCCTCAGGACAAAGAGTTTTATCATCATTACCCACCTGTGAATAATGGCAAAATACAATGTCATGGTCTACTGAAAAAAGCAGCAGCAGAACTATTTCTGGACAAGTCTTTGAAACTGCCCTGCTCTTACAGTATTTAGCCCATAAAATGGCTTTTAGAAATAGCTCAAGGAGTACAGAAAGCCAATTATTAAGAAAATGTGTTCAAAAGGAAACAGGTCAAGAACAACAATGGATATGGAAATAGTATTTTCTTCAGACAAGTGTTTAATTTTTCATTACATAAGATGAAAGACTTTTGAATACATTTTCAAGTGCTGAAAAGCTCAGTGCTCCTCTGTTATTCTTGCATTCCCATGCTTCTGATAATTGATAGATTACAGATGTATTTACTTTTAATTCGAACCAATTTTCTAGCACTATTTATCCAGTTGAATGCACACCGATTAGTGACATTTCTCAACTGAAATTGCTGAGTCTTTTTTATTTCTTTCTATATACTGGTTGAATATAAAACAAGATAAATAATAAAACTGCCTTTGTTTCTTAAATAATAATGCAGATGAGAACAGTACAGACTGTCCCAGTTCAGCACAGTGACAAAGAAAGGATATTGTCACTACTGCTTTGTGTTTCATTTGCAAAACTGCAGGAACTGCTATTCTATCCATGCAGAAAGCCCAAAGTAAAGACTTTTCAAACTTAAGTCAATTTCCCAGGCTTCCAAGCCTTTCAAGCTCTTTCATCTCATCTTATGCAGAAAAGTGTTGGGTTTTAAGAATATCCCACATCACACAGCAGCAGGTAATACAAAGATGCAAGAGATGTCAGTGAATGTTCCAACAAGTGATCAAGCAAGAGCCATATCAGCCTTTAAAAAGTTAACATATGTGCTGTTTCTCTGATGAACCCTAAGTGACCAAATTCTTTTCAGGGAGATGCAAGATATTGAATTTGTCATTGCTAGGAAATGCCATTGCTAGGAGAGGTGAATAAACAGTGACACAGCGACATTTTAGCAGACATTAAAGTGTTTCTCTTTTGTTTAAGAAAAATTAATGCAAATGACGTTCAAAAGGAAGGGAGAACAGTTTGGGGAATGGAGTTATATTGCAAATGGTGTAGAAAACACGTAAGAAAAGAGTTAGTGAAAGCAAGTGAGAGAAAGCAAACTGAACAGCTAAAAAAATTCTTTTCAGAGATATACTTTACATTTATAAAGACACCTCATTCTGTGAAGTGTGAATTCAATCCACAACAGTATTTTTTTCCAACAAGATGCAATCATTAACCAAACACTGATCTCCCTCTCATTACACCGTAAATGGTGGTGATTAAGCTGACACTTCTTTGCTTACAGGTATTTATTCAAACGACTCAGGTGAGTAAAATAATACAGACAGAACTTTTCCTGCAAGACAGTGATTTGTGATTCTCAGCAAGGAATTCAAAATACATGCAGTACAGTGCAAAAACATCTTCTGATTTTTTCTGGAGTTCTTGGAAAATTACTTGCATTATATGAATCTATGTCTAGCCTACAGACCCTGCATGTCCTCAAAGTGTAGGCACATGTAGCGTTGTATCAAGTGACCCTTTTATTCTTAGTGAACTGGATTTTCAGTAGCAAACATCAATTTTTAATTACTAGTGGGCTAAAACCCAGGCACTTCCTTCATTTTCAGTATTGGATATGTAAATGTTAATTTCTATTTCTCTCTGACATTTCTGACACTTGCACTTACTGTTTCAATGATATTTTGGATTACTAGTGCATTACAATTCAATCCTCTTAAAAGAATGCTATGCAATAAATTGACATTGTACAACTATAATCATTTGATACTAGATTAAAAAGCTTCACATAGCAGTACATTTGGAAATGATTATGTGCTATGTCAACAACAGCAAAATATTTTTGGTGTGTGTTATTGATTAACTGGAACGTTTAACTCCAGACCTAATTACACACCAGCTAGTAGTGTTGCAGTAAGTTCAATAACTGTTTAGGCAACTCTGCATTATTGACATAAACTTCTTTCAAACAAACTTGAAGCAGACATTTTGATTCCATTTCAACTGGGTGCATATATCTAACATAGCAATGAAATATGCTGACACCTTATTAATTGAATAAAGAGATTCTTTTCCTAGATGAACTGCCAAAAAACCTATATAATCTTTCTCTTTCTGAAAGCTTAAACAGTGTGTACCCAAACCTGATCCTTCCCATTCCTTGCAGTAACATAAGAACCATAGAAAAAAAATCTGGATAGGTTAAGAGGGAAAACATAATTAGGAAAACATTTGAAGAAGAAATGTTACAGACAATCGTATGGACAATATAATCTGTGTGTTGATATCACAAAGCACCTCAGCACTACAGATTTACATTTCTAGAAGATGTATCCGAAGTCCTACTGATATTTTATTTTTATGTATTTTCACCAAATACATTTTCTTTCTATTCACGCAAATGCATAAGCAGTCATCTCTGGAGTTTAAAATGTCAATTGATGTTCAACAATACCTGTTTTATCAGGTATTTTTACCTTCTTCTCTTAATTGACAGTTTTTTGTAACTTACACTCAAGCCTCAGGACTCTGAACTTTCTAGGCAGTTCAGCTACCTGACATGTAGTTTCAGCTATGACTCAGGCTCCAATAAATTCTGTTAACATGAATTCGTTAGATTCAGAGACCTTATCATATTGATAGATGAGGAACCCAGTTCTAAGAATTAGAATGTTTTGCTTCTCAAAAAAGATAGCAATCCATATCTTGGTATTTGCCAATTATCATTCCAAATTATCAGCCCTGTAAGAAAGGATTTCTCCCTCTTAAACAACTATTAATGCTTCACTTCTGTACTTGTGATGGTCTGCCTGGATCCTTAGTTTAGCAGAGTACTGACAGAAACAACGGAATCATACATAATAAAATCTGAAAAAGGAACATATGAGTTACTTACATTTTTTATGTCATTTTCATGGTGAAAGATATATTCAAACAATGCCTGTCAGAAGAATATTTAAAACACTGTCATATTTGAAGAGAAAATTTGATACTATTCTTTTAGAGGAATACAGAATATCTTGATTATGCTAGGCAGAATTTAATTCTTTGGGAAAACAATCACATTCACACATAACAAATGCTGACATTTACATTTATTTAAGAGTCCAACAGACAAAAACTGTAGATGTGCTACACTGTCATCACAGGAAAGCATCTCAATTCCTAATTCGTTGCTAAAAGATTAGTGGAATTGCCTCTTATCTTTGGTGCTTAACATCACTTTAAAACAAAAAAGGCAGCTATAACTTGAAAGTGAATATATTTAAAAATCTGGTACCATTTTCATGACATTTTAACTGTAAAATCAACCAGAGATCTAAAAAAAGCTTTTTGCAATGGACACTCAGGTGCTTACATAGTGCTAAACCTACTTAAATTAAACACAGGTTTATTAAGAATGCAAGCTGAGCAAACTTTGCCTTCAGGGAAAAATTTTTTTAAGCTCTACAATATTTTGGGATCTGTAAAGGAAAAAAAATTCTTTTAAAAAATTCTTTGTAAATTATAAAATAAAAGCTAATAATATTGTGTTTCTGAAACACAAACACACCATCATAATACCAAAGCTTAAAGAAGTCACATGCATCTGCCGTGCTGTGGTTAACTGCTTACAAGCCCACAACAATTAGACAGCAAAAATAACTGCAGCTTTGTGTCCTCCTGTATAAAGCTAACTAAGTCATACTACCTAGCTGTTCTGCACTAGAATATTAGATGAGTATCTATCAGGTAATGGGGTGGCATTTTCAGTGACTAAAATGACATTGAAAGTTACTGGATAACTAAAGGGAGACTGGAAGCCTCTGTTCCCAAAAATGTATTATGGATGCTAGTAAAACAAGGTTCAATTGAGTTGAACCTTGACCTTCTTCTGCATCCAAATCCCAGGTCTTAATTGCTTCAAAAGAACAGAACATTCTTCTAAATCTGTATAATTCATTCTAAAATAAAAAGGAGGAAATATTGCCCCATGAGGAAAGAAATACAGAACAAGACCTCAGGTCTCCTAAGGGCTTCCATGACCCTTCTGCCAGATTTTCTTAGACAAAATTCTTAAAATATTTACCTTCAGGAAACTAGAGAATTACTAATGAACTGTTGTATCTTGTGAGGAAAATAAACCACAACCTACTTTTCTTCTAGTTTCAGCCAGAAAAGACTCTGAACAGATGATTAAAAGACATTAAAGAATTATAAATAATAACACGTTTACAGGGAGCTTTGAATAGGTAGGTAAGAAAAGAATAGACAATAAAGAAGTAGTGAAACATTTTCCCCTCTAGTTCAATAACAGAGAAGCATTCAGTAAAAGTGTGTAAATCTAAAGTGACAAAAAAGATGTTTCCTTGCATGGCTGGCATGAGGAATTTACTGCTGTTATGCGCAGATTCTGACCTTCAAAAGGATTTAAGTGACTGAACATTCACTTGGATAAAAATATCTAGAGTTATCTTAATAAGTCTATTAAAAATCCGCAAGCTAAAAAAGATAAAACTTTCTGTTTCATATCAGAGAACAGTTGCTAACTGGGATTTACCAGAGGCTTTCTCTGGTGACAGGTGATACCTTATATGTCTACTATGGTGTTTCCTGGGATAGTCTTTAACATGGCTAATGTTAGCCAAAGAGAAGCCCCATTTCTGTACACTTCAAAACACTGGAAAACCTCAGATAATCTAACTTAAAAAAGATACAGTGAGGCTACTTTGCAAATGCATAAGGAAGAAGCATGTAGGAGGTACTCATATACAAACATGAATAGACTGGCTAATTCAGTAGCTGCAAGGTTTATCACCTTTATGCACTTGGAGAGGTGACAGCTCAAAAAGTTTTAAAACTTTGATCAATTATTCTTAACAGAGAGTGCAGTCTGCATTCTCACCTCCTGCTTTGGCTTTAGCCTTAATGCTGTTTTGTTTAAAAAAAAGAAATAAATCCATGTAGCTCCAAATTTAAACTTAGATCTTACATTCTGTGTGAAACGTTAATGTTGTAATGTATTAGCTTCATAATACCGACAAGTAGACTTGCTGCCTATGGATATTTCTATGACTGTTGATTTACATTTTTTGGCTTAAGCCTCTTTTTATATGAAACTGAAGGGAGACAAATCTGCCACAGAAAATGCTAATTAAAATCCAAAATTTTTAAAAATATGTATGTTTCTCATTCCTGAGAGCCATTGTTGAGAATATTTCCTCTGAAAGCTAACCTACCTACTTAAATAGCATGTAGTTACCAACCACAATTAAAAGCTAGCTGTTTTCAAGCAGAAGAACTAAGCCTAGCTTTTATGGATGTGTCATGTGTTTCTTAATCCTGCCCAGGTTTCTTACATTCCCCATTTTCCAGACTGTAATGGATTTACAATAATGTGTCTGCTGGCTGACTGCCGGCAAGGACATAACTGGACAAAAATCATGCAGTATTTTTTCAGCACTGATACAGAAGTGATTTGTAACTGCCCTCAGATGATAGTCTGGAAGTCTTCAATTACCTCACCAGACTAGAACTTACTATATTTGATATCTATTCTTCTGCCTAGTTTGGTTAAGAGGCCAAGGGACAACGATTCAAGCAGTGGGTGAAGGACACAGTGGAATTACACAAGATTTATTGCCTTTGAAAACCACACTGAAATGCAATGCCCTACATCAGTCTAGATCAGGCTTTAAAAAGCAAAGAAATTTCCTGGTTGCTTATGAAAAACTGTTAACCAAAGTTTTGGACTGGAAGAGCTAATTTCCACCAGCACATTATTAGATACTGCTCATTTTCTTAATAGTGTTCACTACTGTGTTTCTCAAAATAGACTGCATTCATACTGGTTTGTTCACCTTTGGGCTGAGAGCCAAGTACAGCTCCCTAGAGTGTTTGATACCTTGTGCTCTCTAGAGATAATTGCTTGACACCTTGTGCAAAATGAGCTGTTGACCTCAGCCCAAGAGTTGTTTTTGTGAATGCACTATGCACAGAAAACATGTTCAACCATACGGCTAACTGGCTGTGTTGGGGAAAGATTCAACTGAAAGGCAACAGAAGGATAAATCTTCACACAACTTTCAGCTCCCTGCCACTCAGAGCTGAAACCTGCAGGTTGGGCAGATAACCTGGATAAACCTGTCCTATTGTCAGACAGTTTCACTGACCATCAATCGGATGATCTTAACTGAAAATGAAGAAGCAATCGGAACAAAAAAATGGTACCTTTTTATATAAAAACTGTTAACTCATGCCATAAAAGCAAAGGAAAAAATCCAAATGTTGTGAACATTTTTAGGCCAGGATTGCCACCTATTTGTACACAGAACCACATTTCCAGACACTAAACCAGTTCTGCTGGCTTTTGCTCCTGGCTTTTTTATTTTTTTAGTTGCCCTTCATCACTCCTAGATGCACAGTTCAAAGTTATTTACCAGTGGAATATTTTTTCCTATATGAATGTTTTTCGTAAGTTATACTTTCACCATAACCTCTTTAGACATACGTTCAATTTCAAGCCTGGTAAACACTGTCAAAAGGTGTTTTGAAGTTCATCTCTAAACCACTGTTCATCACTGTTTTTATCCCAAATCCCATGTACAGTTACATTACAATGACACCAGAAAACAAGAAAAAGATATCACAACACAAACTAAAACAGTTACATACCTTTGCCAGTTTTGGTTTCTGAGCATATTTTGTTAAATTCAGTCGAGACAGATTTATGAAAGGGCCATCTGGATTTGTTAGCATTGAAGCCTGAGGGGGAAAAGAAGCTTTTTAAGTGGGAAGATCCCCTACACTTTTCCTGAAGATTTTCAAAATATTATCAGTATACAAAAAATACGCCAAATTCCAAACAAAACATGTAGATTCACTGCTCTACTGTGCAGTATAGACTCCTCCTTTGTCTCTTCCCATTATTTCCATACAGTGCCTAAGCAAGTAGCTTGGTAGGTGGGATAGGATACACAATTAAAAAAATCCTCCAAGAAATACTTAGGAAGATTAGTTCCTACCTGCAATAGTGACAAGATGCCACATTTTGCCATTAATGTGATGTTAATATGTATTACATATTCATGCTGGTTGCAGTTTATTAATTTTGCCAACAGAATGGGATAAAACTAGTACAGATTATTCTCCTTATCTTTTGAAGTGACAGACACTGAGTGCTTAGCAATTGTTTTGTAGTAGACAGGGTGAAATCATGTCATAGTCTTTGCATGGCCTTCTGTGAATAAAAATGTCTCAAAGAGCCTGTGAATTTGGAATTTATATGAATCCTGGTGAACTTGTGAATTTATATACATTTTTTTATATAATCAGACTAGCAAACACACAAGAAACAGTATTTTCAAACTCTATTTTGAAAAGAATTTTAAAAATTAAAAATATTTGTTTCCTTCAAACTTGAGTTTAGATGCACCTTTTAAGTAAACTGCAGTGTCACTGTGCCAGATACTGTGACCAAGAAATCTTTCATTCTGAGAACAGAGGCAAGCAACTCACCGTGCCCAGCCTGACATAGCCCCCGGATGCACTAGTGATTGGACGAGCTGTGAGAGCCGTTCGAGGTGTTCTTATCGCCTGTTCCATGGTACTTGGCCGTCCGCTCTGCGTGCTGGGTCTCACAAATCCTGTAATAGGTCTTCCTGACTGAGTTACTGGCCTAAAGATGTTAATCACATTATTAAGCACCTTAAGTGGTATTTCTTGATAGAAAATTTAAACAGTTACACCTGAAGCATTTCATTTTCAGAATTTAAATTTATGATTTGCTCATTTTTAACTTGTCACATTTTAAAAAATAAACTATCACATACCTAACAGCTGGGCTGGGGCCTCCACCTTGGCTAGTTCCAGGAAGTTTCAAAGATGTTCCTGGTCCTACAAAATAAGAGCATTTCTCATTTCACATGGAGATATTACTCTCTTGTCCAGAGGACTTCAAACATAATTGTGTTTTACGATAAACAATAAGCCAGAAATTTCTTTATTCAAGGGGACAAAGAACTAAACAAAAAAGACAAACCCCAAATATTGCATTCTACTACTGATAAATTGATAGACTATTGCAAGAAACCTGCCAAACAATGAACATGGTTTTCTTTTTCACCCTCTCCATTCTCCTCTACATCCCACGTGGGGATAATGAGCAACTGCCTGTGTGGAGCTTAGCGGCCTACTGGGATTGACCCAAACAATTGTCAAGAACATCTCAGAAACACCAGACAGCGCTAAAGTAAGAAGGGTTCTGGAACAATGAGACCAGGCTAACTTGAAAAGGTGTATTTTCTATCTGGCACCCAGACTTGAGTAAGTAAATCTAAACTTTCACCTACAGAGCAGACGGAAAATGGTATCTCATGTCATCAGACCCCGGTAAGACCCCCACCCACAATTCAGACCTCTGTAAAGTGTGAACTCATCCATATCCAAAGGTCATCAATGAAAATACTGAACTGGCTTGAGTTCCGGTGAACTGATGAAGGATTCCCCTTTTCACACATTTCTGTTTTGACAGTGGATCATTAAGAATTACTAGTTCCTGCACATAGATTTTCATTCACTGACATTTGATCGGGCAGTTTTTCTAACCTGCTAAGTGAATGTCTGAGATGGTTTTAAACACTGGGTTAAAAGCAACATATGACATCTATACCTTCCAGCCTCTTCACTGCTTGTTACTATGTAGAAATGAGATTTAAGTTGATGCAGGTAATTCTTGACAAATCACCGTTACTCATCTACGTATTTTCTGTATGCTTAAGAACTGCTTTTATTGCAAACATTTCCAAGAACTGAAGATAAAATGATAGGTAGAAAGTTTCCTTCCTTCTTTTTTCCCCAAGATAAACCCTAAATAGCCATCTGACTACAGCTGTATTCAAAGTTAAATAATTAAAAAAAAGGTATTAACCATAATCTCCTTGGTAAAACCAACTAAATATGCAACTGGCGCTAAAATAAACTTAAAAAAACAGGATTCTCTCTCTTTTGGCTGGACACACTTAGGATCTCTGTTGTTTACTTGCCTTTTATAGTCCTGTGAATCTGAAGTTTTTACTCCACAACAGAAAGGGTGGAGAGTTCACCCAACACAGTTTCTAACACGATAACTAGGGCACTCTCCAGAGAAATGGGGAAAGTGGCTTTCAACTTTTCAGACTAGCAGACAAACATATTACTCTTCCACAGTCTGTACCCTTTAACTATTGCTGTACTAAAAAAGAGGCAAGACATTAAAATTCCTTTTCTCAGACATGTTTTTTAATAACTACAATTGTTTTGAGTTTTTGGTGTATTGGGAGAATGCTTACAAGATGTAGTTCCTTTGACCTCACCCCAGGCAACTCAGTCCTTACTTTGAGAATCCCAAGGCAACTAGCTATGAATAGATGTAAGAGGCCACAGCAGTGCATGTGGCCACTACAAGTGTCAGAATTTAGGAGTGAAATTTCAGTAGTTAGTCATGATGGCATGACTCCTCTAACTCCCCTGTTAATGAAATAGCTGTGATTATCCATAATGCCAATTAGTACAAGTTTCTGAAAAATATGCTGTCAAGGTAACACTTTTAAATAAGATGACATTAGCTGGTAAAATTATTGGTGTTAAGAGTCCAAAAGTAACACAACAGATTTTTCTGTAAAACAATGCTCTAGGAAATTTTTGATAACAAACAAGACTGATGGAAAATTAACACAGCAAAATTATAAAAAAATAAAAACTGGTGGAAGAAAGATTTCATTACATAAGTGTGAAGAGGAACCACAGAAAAGTAGTTGTTTCCCATGGATCCAATACAGTTTAGTAATTATTTAATAATGCATGACTGAGAGCAAAGTCATTATTAAGATAGTTTAATGTGGAAACTAAGAAAGGGCAGATGTAAAACTGAAATGGATATGTAACTGATGCAGAAGGATTTGAACTGCTTAGTAGGCAAAGTATAGACAATACCAGTTGTAATACGAGAGGTGTGGCTACACAGTTTCATGTTTGTGAACTACGATTTTAGTGGAGGAGGATATCCTGAAAGACCTGCCACAGTGAAAGACCCGAGTCACAACCAGCTACGGCTAACACACTTTAACAGCAAAAGACAAAGCCCACAGTCAGTAAGCACATATTTTTATTAAGTCATATGTACAAGTGGAGTAATCACAGAACCACAAACTGGTGGAGGTCTGAAGGGACCTCTGGAGCTCATGTGGTCCAACCAGGCTCAAGCAGGGACACCTGAAGCCAGTTGCCCCTGACCCTATTTAGATGGTTTGTGGATGCCTCTAAGGAGCTGGACTCCACACCCTCCCTGGGCAGCCTGTGCCAGTTCTCAGTCACTCTCACAGTTAAAAATAAGTGTTTCCTGATGTTCAGAAGAAACCTCCTGAGTTTCAGTTTGTGCCCACTGCCTCTGGTCCTGTCACTAAGCACCACTGGCTCTGTCCTTGCACTCTGTTTAGCAATTTCTGTGCTTACCTTTCATGCAAAAGTGTAACATTAGAACACCTCAGATGCACAAAAAAAGTAAAATCAAGCTGTAGAAGAAAAACATGTTTTCTGTGTGTCAGTGGACCATTGTTTGGTTTGGTGACTACAAAAGACAAGTGGATAACTAGAAAGGTTTAAGAAAAGAGTTTCAAGACTCAACTCAAAAATTACAAGATATAGCTCAGAATGAGAAGACTGTTTAGCTTATCAAAGAAAAGATCACTGGATGACTTAATGACAGATTTAACTATTTACTTTGGAAATACATGTTTGAAAATAAAAACTTCTTATCAGGCATAAAATGTTCACAAAGAAGCAACAGCTAGAGTTATAGTTGATAATTCCCACTAAAGATATGGCATGCTGATAAAAGCTAGCAAATTTAATAATACAAAAGACTGCAGGGGGTTCTCTTATTATATAAGGGTAATATAAAAATATAAGCATAAATAGTATTCATCAACTTCTTTTTCTTGGAAGATAATCTATCACAGGGGGCATAAAATCAAACAAAACTCTAAATTATATTACTATGCTGTTTTGAGATAGATACATGTAATTATCTTGATTTTATCAATGATTGAAATTATCAATGTTGATCACAATGTATAAACACATCTACAGTACTGCTTGACTGCGACTAAGCATGTAATGGAAATTTTTTAAAATGTAATCAGATAGATATGCAATTGCCTACATTTATACAGACAAGAAAAGCTTTTAACACTTCAGTTATCAGTTCTTGCCTATGTTCAATTCTTCCCTTGAATTCCTTGACATGGTACGTGGTTGAGAGCCACACTTAATAAGTTACATAAAAATTGCCATGTGGACTGTACTAATGAAACTGAGAAAAATACAATTAATGCCAAAAAGGTAGTGGAAGACAACTAATTATTTTCCACTTGGAAGGGAATTGATGAAGCTGAGAAAGAATTGCATAGAAGAAACAATGGCAGAGCTGAAGAACTGCTATGTGAGGGAAGAGAATGAAGCAGAAGAAAGAAAATCAGATGATGTTTGCAGGACATGATGCCAAAAGGTGATTTCTGACTGTTGTCTACACTACAGGCATATGGACAAATTCACAGTACAGTGAGAGCAGATTTTTTTCTCTAGTTTCCCTCAGTGCCTAAAGAAGCCAGAAAGGAGTAAAAGAAATCAAAGTACTGATGGAAAAAGCGAGTGATCACTTGCATGCTCACTACATTTCCTCAAATGTAGAGAAAAAGCTGACAAAACACGATTGAACGTGGTCTGAACCCCTGTCTGACAGGCCTAAGTATTCCATCATGAACACATGGTGGATTTCAACATTGCCAGACAACCACATAACAATCTAAAGTGCTATTTTTACCAATACCAAATGCCATATCAGGTCACCTCAGTTTGTACTGTTTTATGGTATATGACATAAGAGACAGCCAAAAGAGCTCTTGTTGAGTCAATGTATTTAAGTGAAAGCCAATCTTACGTGCAACTTGAGCAATGGCATTTTCATCCAAGATCATCTCTGCAATTCCTTCTTGATCCATGTCAATTTCATCCACATACACCATTTCTGTCAAAGCTCGTGTTTTCAGGTTCCAGGCAGCCTGAATAAGGATAAAGTAAAAAGTAAAATATCTTCAAGACACTAAGTAAATAATCCAATCAGTAATTTTACCATTTTTTTATTATTATTCACTTCACAGTTTTATTGGGCTTAAATAAGGCACTGACTTAAAACAGCTGTCTTATATCCATCTGTCTGATGGAGGTATAAAAAGGAACTAAGTCCTTTGTTCAAAGCATCAGCTGTAAAAAACTGTGTAAATGTATACCCTAGGCATTTCAGATTATGAGAGTAGTGGAATATGTTTTAGTGACCTGAATTGACAAATTACTACATTGTATGTTTTGGAGGATAATCTGAGCAGTGTGGAAAGGCAGGCATAACTCTATGTGACAAGCTTTGTGTAGACTGTGAAGACACCAAATCAGTGGGGAGAAAAAAGAAAACAAGAAAAACCTGTGGAAGCCATATAGAAATTACAACAAAATAAGTGCAGATTCAACCCCGTTGATAATTTGATAAGCTCGTAACATACTTACAGAGCTGGCATGATAAAGGAAGTCACAAGACCAATCCCATATCTTCCATCAGATATTAAACAGATCATCATATATATTTTCCAGAGTAAAAATCACTGCCAAAATAATTAGATTTTTTTCCTTTCTAACACAAAGTACAGCAATCTGGTGGAAACGCATATTTAATATTGGCTAAGGAGACCTTTCAAAATAGAAACAGACTGATGCTATCTTAATAGAAGTAAAGGTCAAAAACATGGCAACGTTTGTTCCTTAAGTAAAGGGGTAGCAGAAGCTCTGAAACTCAGGCTTATTCAATAATTTAAGTAATCATTTAATAAGACACTTCTCATTCATCCTGTGTTTTCCTCTAGATTTCCCTCATACTTCTATGAAAATTTGTAAGTGTCAATCAAAAAGAAAGTGTATCTAAAAATGCTGAAATATTCAACTATTCTTTTAAAAAGTGCTTTCTTCCAAGCAGAAGTAAAGGATGGCTTCAGCCAGCCGATTCAGCCACAATTAGAAACCTTTCTTCAAGAATGAAGAGAAGGGAATTCGGCAGGATGATCTGAATCTAGGCCAGACAGTCATAATCCAGATCTGCTTTATTTTATTTTAGTTTCTTCTTATGCAGTAGGATGACAGCCTTTAATTAATGTTGAGATTTCTGTTAGATGTTCAACACCTTTAACAGTTTTTCATTATTCTATAGAAGTATTTAGTTTGTTGAATTTTTAACACTTTCATGGTACTCGGCTCTTTTCAAAGACTTGTATATCTGCAGTCAACATAACCATGTCTATACTGGGAATATGCTCCAATTAGAGCTCTTCTATAGACAAGCACAGGCTAATTTCTTACTAGAAGTAAGAAAATCTGCCCATAGTAACAATCTTTTCCTGGAAATTGGAAGTAGTAACTCCTCTACACTAATTGGTAAAACTGAGGTCAGTTCTTTACATAGGCATAAGTGTATTATTGTGATTTTTCCACTAACTAATATGTGAAAATGTGTTTTTAAAATCAACATGGCTCTTCGGCATTACTGGGCAAATATCTGTCACAAAAAATAGATTCCTTAGGCATCTCTTCCAGTCTAAAGTTCCTAGTCCAAGGCTTCACAGCCAACAAAAAATTCAAATATCACAGAGTATTCCTTAATTAAACATCTGTCTGTAGATTAGAGATTATCTGCTTTCTCTTTGTGGGACTGATAATTTTGTTTTGTGATAAGGACCATGTCTGGAGCTTATGAAGATAAACCGCATTTTTATGAAACAGCATTTATATGGTAGGAAAAAGAAAGGGACAGGTCATTTCAGACAACCCACAAGTTCACAACATAACAAATTCAGCTTGTTTAACTCATAATCAGAACAAAATTTACAATACCTAATAGCAATTAAAGAGGTACAGAAATGTGATACAGAATATAAGTATACAGTATACAGTATGTAAGTCTAAACTCCAGAACGAGAAGTGAGAAAGTGTTTTTCACTCAGTTTGTGAGAAGTTTGTAACTGAATTGAGTATTTTCTTCTTGTTCCTGAAAAGTCCAAAAACCAAATTAAAAATATAAACTTGGTATCTAAAGTTAAATGTTTTCTCTGAATATGGTAACTCACTTTTCTAGGAGCTTTTATTCTCCAATAATCCTTTCTATTATAATAAATTTATTCCATACACAATGAAAACCCAAGAACACTACATTGTGGAGGGTAATAATTACATTCAAGAAGCTATCCAGTAGTATTTCACTGAAACCATTCTATATGTAAACAACTTGCATGAATTCATGGGGTGTAATTAAAGACCTGTGAAATATGTTATGGAGCTGCATTTAAAGATGCCATTTCACATTGCATTTAATCTCTTCTCTGTGGGCTGAAGCCAAAAGACGCCATCACCTGCGCAATACTATTCTTGCCATTGCAATGATCTGGAGCTAATGTGGGCAGAGTGAAAACTAATTAATTACTCTCAGTCTTCCATCACTTATGCAAATCATCATCGTGCACCACAAGGCTACCAGACTCTACACAAGGTAGGCAGGGAGCCTGAGCTGCAAGAGCAGGAAGAGCATAGATAACAGCCCACCATCACATGCATTAAATAAAACACAAAAGTGAGCCCTAAGAGCACAAACATTGCTCTCTCTGTGAATACACGTTGTTTTCCTCCTAATCTCATCTACAGATGAAGGCCATTCAGTTCAAGGTAGATTCAATTTAGCTTTTAGAAAGCACTGAACTGTTGAATAAAGATATAGAAAATATATGAGAGAAATAAAATTCTACCAAATATAAAAGCTGCCTGTTCAAAATATCAAAAATCTTCCCCTTATCAAATGTAATCCCTTACCAATAACAAAACCCTAATTTATGCTACTGAGGACTTAACAACAAAACAGGTATTATTCAGCATATCAGAAATTCTTCCCAATGATTGCATCTAATAATTGTATTTATGGAAAGAACTTTACCTGAAACACAGTGTATTCAGAATCAAGCTCCTGAAAAAAGAGAAAACAGAAATTGACAAATGTAAATGCCAAATAACATAACACAAATGCATTTATGCTCTGTGACCACCTCATTTTGCACAAACATTTTTTCTCAAACACATATATCCAAATTTCCATTTTATTACATTATCTCAACTTACACACATTATGAAGCTAATCAATGTTTTGCACAATGAAAGTAAATTTGCATTAAGTGCATCTTTCTGATACCTTTGCTTTCTTGCTTCTGCTGGATCATGCAAGCCAAATCTTAGATTAACATTCAAGCATTATGAAGCTGAAAAATGCTAGATCAAAAGAAAATGAACTTGGAAGATGTATGCAAATCTACTTCAAATTAACCAGATTATCACACCATGGGCTTTAGAATGCCTACTTAATAAAATCCATCTTTGCACACTTTTTTTAGCTGCTGCTGGTGATCACAATGATAACCACTCAAGAAGACAAAAGAAAATATCAGCACTTTTTCATGGTACTTTTATGATAAAAAATGATGTATTCATTGTATTTGGACAGTAATACTGCAAGTGGAATAAATGTCAAATTAACAGCCTATTGCACTACCCAAAAAACAAAAGAAAAGCTACCAGATTAAGTTTACTATAAATGAAAAAGCTGGAACTTGCACCTACTTGAAAACTTGTGGTAAAACTGAATAAATACTGACAGGAAAAAATATAGGTTTATCACCAACTAATGTGTAATTATCGTGTTTACATAATATTTAAACTACCCTTCAGTGCTTTTGCTGTTCACTTCCAGGGACTGGGAATGAGTTTTTCCTGATGTATTACTTCAGCTTTAGACAACGAAGGTGGGAGATAGATGTTACTTTCTTTAAATCACTATTAGTCCTTTGTAATGTCAGATCATTTCTGCTCCTAGAGGCAGGGAAAAATTTTTTGCCTATCTGGCAGTGTGTAAATCTATTCCAGTTAAACCAACTATATCAGACTGAATATACAATCTTCAAGTTATTCAGACCATAAAGGGACTTCTGAAGGTCTCTAGTCCAAAGTCCTGCTCAAAGCAAGGTCAGCTCTGAGGTCAGTTGAGGTTGCTCAAAGCTTTGTCCAATTGGATCTTGAAAACTTGCAAGAATGGAGGCTGCACAATGTGACTGGGCAACCTGTTCCACTGCTGACCATCCTTATTGAGAAATGTTTTCCCTTGTACCAAGCCAAAGCCTCCTTCACTTCCCTGCATCACTGCAAGTGGTCCTTGGCTCCATTTTCTTGATAACCTCCTTGTGTGCGTTAGAAGGTTGCTATTATCCCACACAAATGTCTTCTCCCAGCTCAAGCACTGCCCTGCTGCTGGCTTGTTTTGCAGCCAAGACACAGAGCTGGCTTCTGTTCCACCATGAGAATGGCAATGTCAAGCTCACTCCTCTGTAGTATGAGACATGGTTTACTTCTTTCAATTTGAACACTTGTACTCAGTAAATGCTATGACAGCAGGCACCTGGAATACTGGTGAAGGACACCTTCCTTCTGTAGTGTACTGGAATTTGTGGCCTTTAAAGGATTGTACCTGGAGCCAGAAAGTTGTTCACTGGTGTTAGAATGCATAACACATCTTACACATTGAGTATTCCATGGAATTAAACATTAATTCAGGGATTGATCTCAGTTGACTGTGACGTACCTGGGCCTGACTAAGGCACTGAAACTGGCTTTGCATTTTAGTTGTATGATTAAATAAACTACAAATTCTTTTATGTACTAAGTAATAAAGGACATTGTGATATTTCAGCTTGCATTTTATTCACCCCATTGTGTCTGAGTGCTACAGCACATATGAAGATGGTTTTAAGAGCGGTAGGTGGTCTCCCATACCATATGTGCTACAGTAACTAATGAGCACAAGTTAGGAATATTTTTTCAACACTAATACAAAAATGCCTCGATGTTACAGATGTGTATCTTACTTTAGGCACTGTTCATTAGTTTAAAAAATAATTAAAAAAAAACCAAACAAATTTGCTTATGTAGGAGCACTTACATTACTCAAAAATTCAGAAATTACATCCCTCATGATTTTGGCAAAAAAGTAGAGTCGATCAGTAATACTAAGTAAAACCATTGCTCTCTCATAATTGTAGGTGAGAGTACGCACTGTTCATACATGCTAATACATTGTTTCAGTTTTTGACAAGAAGAAACTTTAGATTCTAAATAATCCTCAGGCAGGTAATAGGACCCTCACATTATACAAACGTATGGAATAAAAAAAAATTACATTAAAATATAGTATATTTTAACATGGGTGGATCCGACAGTCGCTACTCATGCCAAGTAATCCACTGGAACTAGATTTCAAATAAAGAGATCTTTGAGAGGATTAACAAATAGCATTGCCCTGTAAGCTTGTCTCTCAAAACAAAAGCTCAAATTTATTCTTCATTTACACATATAAAGCTCCCTTGAAATTCAAAAGATTGTAAAAGCAATGAAGGAACTATTTAATCCAGATCCCTAAATCCACTGAGGGCACTTTAATATTAAAATGTAATACCAGAAATACTAAGAATAATCAAGGTTTTTGACGCTCATAGCCTGGAAGAGGGAAT
The DNA here is from genome assembly GCA_026261815.1 of Monarcha castaneiventris obscurior. Lineage (NCBI taxonomy): Eukaryota > Metazoa > Chordata > Aves > Passeriformes > Monarchidae > Monarcha > Monarcha castaneiventris. Next base: position 17,622,132 of record JAMPIT010000894.1, read on the forward strand.
ATATTACATACCTTATATTATAATAAGGCTTCATTCTACAGTTAATTTCAGGTGGGTATAATATTAGACATGCAGAATATTAAAATTATTATATTCTGAAAAAGCGCTTCAAATGATTAAGAGCAGAAACACAGGAAAAACCACCAAACCTTTACTCATGTACAATGACTTCACTGCAAGTATCACTATTTTCATGCATAAACGTACAGTCTCTTGCACCAATAACTGATTACAGTTGAAGATGCTTTTTCAAATCAAGTTCAATATCCATAAACATAACCGTGATAAAATTATTATGACCTTACAAAAACAAGTATGCAAATAATAGCAGCTGAAAGTTCAACAAGGGAGAAGAAAGGATGAATGAACAAAAGCAAATCCTCATAGAAGACTATTAATCAAGTTAAAGGAAGAATATCCACTATATGTCTATTAATTATAGTATGCAATTCTTTTTCTATTGTTAAACTAGAGCAGGCCTCATACAGGGGTTCTGTTTATTGCCTTGAATCTGACATATGGAACACAAAGAGTAATCAGATTAGGTGACTAATCAGGATGATCAACAGAGACAGTCCTGGATTGTATTTCCTCTAGGTCATGCTATTACTATAAACACAGAAGACAAGGCCTGTTTGCTTACAATAGGAAATAATTAAACTGAACATCACTATTTTACGTGTTTGTATGCCCAAATGCTAGTCACACAAAAGAAAGTTTTCATTTATCCTAAAGTAAGAACGTCAGCATAGAAGGGAATTCCACCAATACCATTTATATTCCTAATTCTTAAATGAAGAAATGCACAGCATATTTTATAGGAAAAAAATTCAATCTTCCACAAGATGTAACCAGTAGCAACTAATTATCCTTCTATCACAATGTCAGTTATTAAGAACGCTTCAGGAAAACTTCATTGATTTTAAAACACTTCAATTTTGTTGTTGTGCTCCTTAAGAATTCAAGATTTATAATGGCACAGTATTTGATACTGCTATGTAAGAAAATTTCTGATTCATGACCCGCTAGCTAAAAGGTCAACACAGTACCTTAAAAACCTCTTAGGGCTTACTGCATCTGGTGAAAGGGTTCAAAGAGAGTTCTGCATCAATTAAATAGCCTCTAAATGTATGTGCATGTGACTATTGATTGGATCATCAGTAAACTTCTGTTTAAGACTTTCATATCATCTTTTGCCATGTTCTTAAAGGAGAACTTCTTATCATTATACTTGTGATAGAAACATCCTGAATACTAAGCTATATGTACAGGGAGTGTAAATCAAGACAGAGATCAAGATACACTGGTCAAGAAAATTTCTTACTACATTTTTAAGTCTGGTGGCAAAAATGCACCTAGTTCTAAGGCTATTGTAAAAAGTGGGTTTCAGCAGCCCATAGCTCTAGGAAAGATACAGTGGAGCAGGACTGGTGCTATCATTTAGCAGACGAGATGGGAAAAAAGTGCAGGCTTTCAGACAGGAAAGACCCTCTCTTTCAGGCATGAAAACACTCTCCAGTCATGCATTGTTAGTCTTTTCCTGGTGTTACATTACATGTCTTAGAAGGGAGAAGGCCAGTTGCCTGAGCATGAAAAAGTTCTGACCTGTAAGAGTCACTGTTTAACTCTGCCTGGGCACGTTTTTAAAGGACACCAGCTCCTGTGGCTTAAATTATATCCTAATGCATGCTGTTCAAAGATGTGAGTCCCTGAGCAGTGACAGAGACTACTGTTCCCACAAGATTCCTCTTTCCCTGGTTGCAGGGGTTGGGAAGCACATGCTGAGCAGAATATGGGACAAGAGGATAAGAACAGATGGCACAGTGATTACAGCCGCTGAGTATTCCCTTGTGCTGCACAGCAGCTCACTTAATCCAAACTTTCTGTAAGCGTTGCCATTTGTCTGTCTGCTTTCCTGGTGCCCAGCAGGACACATTTGGGTTTGATTTGCAGAAGTGCTACCATTAAGAGTTTGACCATTAAATCTGCTAGAATTGCTAAGTGTTTTTAAGCATTATAAACCACACTTACTGGGTTAGCTACCAAAAATGATACATACTTCATTTTAGATAATTTGCCAGCTTATATTAAAATACTACTAATGTAATTCACACAGATGGAAAACAGCACCATTTTCTGGTAGGTGGCTGAAGACGACAGAATTAAAGTTCAATCAAAATATTTAGGAACTACTGATTTCATTAACATTCCATTTCACAAGTAACAGAGATAGCAGGAAATCAGTCAATCTGCCTGAGAATGGTCCTGGATTCTCAGTTAATGTGGAAATAAAATAATCATAAATCACTTTACTAATATTCACAACTATGGCAAATTAGCTGATACACTATTATAGGAATAAACTCAGAATAATGTAAAATAGGATGAGACTAGGCAAGCCAGGAGAGTTAAATAATGTATGTCACTTATTTAATGAGTTCTAATTATCTTAGTGTTCAGCCTTGGATCTTAGTATCTTTCAAAGGTTTTAGAAAAATAATTATTTTATTAAATGCAAAGTACATATACTACAATCCATAAACATGATTCAATTTTCCATTCTGTTCTATTAAGTAAGTTCAAAATAGTTTGTAAGGTTTCAAGGACATATAAAACATACTCTTGAGGCATGCTACTACTTCCTTTACTCCATGCCTGAAGTTTAGCAGGGTAAAGAGGACAGAGTGGTACCTGAAAGTATGAAGTGTTAGAAAGTAATGAGCTGAAAGTGAGTGGGGAAGGAAAACACCTGCAAGGCTTTGCAAATTAGAAGCAGAATAATAAAATAAGTACAGGCTTACTTGGGCAGATAACCAGAAAACATTAGGATTTTAAGTTTATTACAATAAAAAGGGTAAAATCTAAATATCATTAACACAGTTAACTGACAAAGAGAAATGATGTTCCATGTTAAGTCTGCCATGAATGTTAAAGTTATATTCTAATTAGATAATCAAAAAATGTTTTGTTGAAGAGATTTGAGGTGTAACATTTTGTATGTTGAACTGGTTTGAGTTTGGTTCAAGTTGCACTCTTGAAAGTTATTTAACCAATATTCTGGTTTCTCCAACCTGCTGTACCACAATGAATAGGTGGTATAAGTAATGCTACATTTTCTCCTGTCAGGAGAAGTGCTTTTTGTCTGACCTAACAGGGAGGAATGATGGAAAAGAGCTGGGTAGCCATTCCATTCAATACCATGAATGCAGTATACTCCATGATCCTTCTGAAACAACATGCTGAATTGCCATTTATTTATCATCTCTCCAATTATTTACTTTTCTTTTTTAAATCTCTAAATTGTTACTCCTGACGTGAAGTACTTCTATAGAGTAAAATCCACTTGGTGTCTGCAAACTTTACTTGAACATTGCTGTATGAAATCTTTTCAGACAAAGACTGAAACATCCTGCCAGGCATTTTTTAATGCTATAGAGAAAGCCTGATTTTTCCCAATCTCAAGTAGACATACTTTCAAATACTTTTAGAAGTCATTCATTCCTGCTTAAAATGAGCTCTTAATAAGGATTCCTCAAGAAGATTACATGAGGCAAGAACCAAACTAATCATATTTCAGTCATATTCGCCTCTCTTCCATCTGAACTTTCTGGAAGGTTTGAAATGCACTGCTGCTGAAGAGTACCTTTTTCACATAAAACTATGAATAGGAACACAGTTCTGAAACGAACATACTGAAGTTATAAAGTCCAGTCATTTGCACACAACTGTGGCCTGAAAGTTTTTTCAGAACAGTGATGAAGCCTAATCTTAAAATTCAGAGACTTCACATAAGACTTCTAAGAGCTTATGATTTGATCCGGTATAGACAATGTTCACAACCCCACCCTCCACCATTTCTCAAAGGAAATTATCTTAAATGTTTTTCCTCCCTCATTGTTATAAAATATGAATCTTATAGGCTGGTGTGAACATTTCAAAGATTACATTAGGTGATCAATTGTTTGTCTCAAGTTTATACAGAATTTGGAAAAACTCTCATATTGCTGGTATAGAAAGTCCTTGTTCTCTAAGGAGAATGTGTACCTTGTGTAAGAAAACAATTTAATTTACGTACTTATATGTTTCACCATGTGTGATCTATATTTGGAAGAAATAAAACCAATTGGGATCTACATCAGAGAATCACAGAATGTGAAGGATTTGAAATGGAACTAAAAGAACATCTAGTTCCACCCCACCCTTGCCATTGACAGGGCACCTCCCACCAGACCAGGGTGCTCAAGGCCTTATGCAAGTACATCTTCTCATTGCTGTTTTGTTAATTTCCTCCTAAGCATTTTTTCTCAGCCTCATACACCTATTCCTTAATAGTTCTACTGGAAACAGCCCAGCAGAAGTTTGGAGTTGACATGTATTGAATTGTATTGAATGTAACAATACCATTTTATACTTGAGCTTAAGCACATAGTAGAAATGTAGTTGTCTTTACATTCCCATGTTGAGACCATAGGTTGAAAAATGTTTTACTCATTAAAAACTTTATAAATTAAGAGCAACAGAAGCATTATGATCTTTACAACTTTTATTTGCTGTTATCTGTGCTATTTCAAGAGTTTCTTTCACAAATCAAATGCTGACCTTCCATATGCAAAGATTACATATATAAAGACCCAATAATGTAAATACATATAAATAGTACAGCACTACCATGGAACTGAGTCCTATTTAGGGTTCAGAAACAATGTTCTTGGAATACTTTCTCCATTAAAAATGTTTCTGCTGTTGGCTCCTTGTTGGTGCCTCACAGTATAAAACATTTAAAAAAGAATCTTTTAAATATCTATCCTAAACCAGTTTAAATAATTATGGTGCTTTATATTTACGCTACTGTGTGGCCATGCAGCATTTTTTAAAGACTTGTCCTTTGTGATGGAAAGAATTGCAATCAAGATTCTTAAAATACCTGTCTATAGGCTGCTTTGGAAGACTTGCACATTTACTGTAAAGTGTTTAAGTCTGTTCAATTACTGCTTTTAAAATATGGCATAAAACATGTTTACATGCACGTAAACATCAATCCAGAAAAAACTTTCTCAAATCCTTTGTTCTTACAGCAGGGTGAGAAAATATGTAAGTATTGAAAAACACATCCTATGTTTCCAGAGACTGCAGCTGGAAAAAGAGCAAAGAGAGAACTATGCAAACGCCTTCTGTCCCAAGGTAGGGCTCGTACGTAAGCTGAGCTAAAATGCACGTGTCTTAACCTTATGAAATTTAGTCAGTACAGCAGCTATGGTATCTGAACATCAGTATAAAATCAACAGCAACATCCCTAGCAGACCTGATTTTTAATCTTAGATTTTCTTCCTTTAACTCCGCAAATTCTTGGGCGAGTTAAAGCTCTCATTGTGAGCATCCTGTCCCCCACGACTGCCAGGACAGCAGCACTCCGGCAGCACCACCCACCCGCGGCGCCGCTCCGCTCTCCGGCTGTGCGGCCGGGCGGCGGGGCTCCCCCGGGGCGTGTGTGGGGAGGAGCCGCCCGCCGGCTGGGGAGAGCGGGGGGAGCGCGGAGAGGCGGCGCTGCCCGGCCTGCAGCTCCTCCGGAGCTCGGCGCGGCCCAGCTTGGGTCACACCCGGCCCCTCCGGCGGCCGCAGCAGGCACAGAGGGGTCCCATGGTGCTGAGGCAGGCGGGACGCGGCCGCGGCCGCCCCGCACCGCCGCCTCCCGCCGCGGCCCGGGCCCCCGCTACCTGCTCGCCGGGCGGCCTCTCCAGCAGCTGCGAGCAGACATCCGCGCACTCCCGGAACTTCCTCCGCCTGAAGTAGCTCCAGGCCTGGAACAGCGGCTCCAGCCCCATCTCGCCGGCGGGAGCACCGCAGCAGCTCCGGCCGGGCCCCCGCCCCTCCCGCCGCGCTGCAGCCGAGCTGGGCCCGGGGCGGAGCGCGGGCGGCCGCGCTGGTGCTGCCGCGGAGCCGCCGGGCCCCGCCTCGGCCGGCTGGGGCGGAGCGCCGGGGCCGCGGGGAGGTGGCTCTGGGCGGCCTCCGGGGAGCCTGCGGCCGGTCCCGGCCCGCTGTCCGGCTGCCCTGCCACCCTGGGCACAGAGCTGCGGCCCCGCTCTTGGCCGAGCCCCTCCCTGCCAGCGCCTCGCGTGAGGTTGTTACATCCGTGACTGAAAACAAAGTTCGGTCTGTAATACTGGCATCAGTAGACTTCCAATAACCCCACTGTTCTTAACTGTTGTTTTCTGTCCCATTATCAAGAGCCATTTGGAGTTAGAATAAATGCCTAAACAAGAGTAATGCAGTCCACTAATCCATATTTGGGCAAAATGTCCTTTAGAGCCATGGAGCTCTGGTTGAGAAAAGTACAGATTGCTACACTTTTCAATCTTGCAGACTCCATCAGTTCCTTTAGTTCATTAGTTTTTGCTGGGAAATTACCAAACCGAGATATTTAGAGATTTAAAAGTTGGAATACAGTTGCTCCTAGTTTATGTGTACTACAAAAGGGTGATTGCAACCATCAATCGAAGTAAAAGGAAGAAAAAATCTCTAGGGATGCTTGGAGCAGTAACTGCTTTTGTGTGAAAATCTTTGAGGGATGAACACTAAGAAGACTGCTAAAATCGCACTGTTGGCATTTAGAGAGATCATTCTGGTTTTATTGCTGTTGTCTCACCTAAACTACCAATTTGTCCAAGATGCATGAAATTAGCTAGCAAGATCAATGTCAGGTGTAGATGGAGAAGCAGAAGAGGCGGTCCCAGGACTATAGCTAATCCAAATATGGAGTAAGTGGCTTGAACTGAAGTAGCAGTTACAGACAGCTTTGTTTTGGTTGTCCTGTGAGCAGTGCGCAGGTCTTTGGGTTTGCATGGCAAGGCTTTGGGTGAGAGCCCATATAAGTGGCTTCTGTGAGAAGCTGATAGAAGCTTCCCCTATGTCCAATAGAGCTGCTGGCCAAGGCCAGTGGTGGTAGCACCTCTGGAATAACAATTTAAAAAGGGGAGAAAAAACCTGCACAACTGCAGCTCAAGACAGGACTGAGAATACGTGAAACAACTCTGAAGGCACCAAGGTCAGTAGAGAAGAAGGGGGAGCAGTGCTCCAGGCACTAGAGCAGAGAACCTGTAGCCTGTGGTGAAGACCATGGTGAGGCAGCCCATGGAGGACCACGGGGGAGCAGAGGATGCTTGAAGGAAGCAGGTGGCTGCTCAAAGGAAGCTGTGATCCCATGGAAAGCTCGTGCTGAAACAGGCTTCCGGCAGGACCTGTGCATCCATGAAGACAGAAGCCCACACTGGATCAGGTTCACTGGCAGGACTTGTGACCCCACACTGGAGCAGCCTGTTCCTAAAGGGCTGCATCCCATGGAAGAGTGACCCATGCTGGGGTAGTTTGTAAAGAACAGTAGCCTGTGGGAAGGACTCACATTGAAGAAGTTCATGGGGGATGGTCTCCCATGGGAGACACCGCACACTTGAGCGGTCTTCTTCCTGTCCCTTAGGAAGAAGGAGGACCAGTGACATGTGTGATGAACTGACCACAGCCCCCTTTCCCCATTCACTTGTGCTGCTGGAGGGGAGGAGGTGGAGAAAATTGGGAGTGAAGTTGTGCTCCAGAAGAAGTGAGGGGTGGGAGGAAGGTGTTTTAAGATTTACTTTTTATTCCTCATTACCCCACTTTGATTTGATTGTTAATAAAATAAAATTATTTCCTCAAGTTGAGTCTGTTTTGCTTGTGAAGGTAAATAGTGAGTGATCTCTCCCTGTCCTTATCTTGACCCATGAGCCATTCATTGTATTTTCTCTCCCCTGCCCAGCTAAGACTGGAGTGTTTGTGGCTTTGGAGGATACCTGGCATCCAGCCAGGGTCAATCCACCACAACAGGAAAACAGTGATCTGAGTGAAATCTTTTTTGGAACCTATGCCATCCCCAGTTAAGAAGGGTGGAAAGAAAATAGGACAATAGTTTCTGTCCGTTCTCTGCTTTATGGTCAGACTTAGCACAATGAGCAGGATGTGCTCTTTAGAGAAATTGTGAACACTGTTTAAAACCCCCATATTTATTAAAAATATTAACTTGAAGTTCCTCTACTTTTATGTATATTTATTAAATGATCTGTTTTTAAATTCTTGCTGTTACCAGGTTAGGTAATTATCCAGCTTGTCGGAGCTGCTACTTTTTTATGGAACATAATGTGAATGGCACTTTAAGTGGGTAGAGGTGCATTTTGAGGTGCAATAGTTCCAAAGTTGTTAGATTAAACTGCCAAACTGGTGTTAGTTGGTTTACTGGAGACAAATGATGCCAGAATGTTTTTAAAAGGCAGCTTTCTTTTGTGAACAGGTCACCACATCAGTTGAACATACCATTTATATGCACAGGAAAGCAGAGGAGACCAATAGCACCCAAATTTTATTGATTCCAACACTGTCATCTTAAAAAAACTCATCATTAAAGTGCTGCATGTACTTTTTATTTTGTGGACACCTCTTTTAAGCTTTACTATCTTAGTGACTACTTCCAGACTACGAAGGAAATTAAATGTCTAAGGATGCTGAGAATGTTTGATTATAACAGGGTTTTTAATTATTTCAATTTTGAGATAACAAATCAAAATGAAACACCATGAAGCCATGATTGCAGATTTCAAAGTACTCTGTCAACCTGGGAGCATTCAGGTGAGTGAATTAGTCATAGATACTATGCTCTGGCTCTGTTCATGCCCTGGCTCACCTGAGCACGTTTGGCTTGCTTTATATGCAGGATAAAATTGATGTTCATCTGAAGAAAGATTATGACTTTTCAGAAGAAAAAAATGAAATGAGGCTATGTGGCTGGAAACCAATAACAATAAATTGTGAGTCATGTGAACTGCCAGTATTTGGTCCCTGGTCATGGGAGGATTCCTCCAAAAGCAAGAAAAACTGTAAGCATTTCAAATAGCCCTTTTGAGGGAGAGGTTTAAAATGAATGCTTTTAAAATTAAAGAATTGCTGTATATTTGATCAGTAACACATATTACTGGGCTTCAGCCATACTTTTATAGCACAAAGATTCTATCTGTAACAGAAAAGGTCACAGATACTGCTGTATAGCTTCTCAGCAAAAGGAAGGGGAAGATGGTTCTGCAGCAATTTTTGTTATGCTGCTGGGAAAGGTATTCACTGCACTTAGTGATCAAGCTGAACTAATGTTGTCCTATGGTAGCAATTAGATAAAGATGCATCTTCAGCTTTTTTACAATGAGATTTTGCAGTGTTGCTAATGACAGGAAAATCAATTTTCCTTCTTTCCAACCACCCCCTGCAAGGGGTTTTTGTTCTCTGATTGCAGATAAGAGAAGGAATTTTTTTCAGTTTCTACATAATATATGAAGCCAGAAAAGTTTTCTCTGGTATTGGCAAACAGATCATGCTATGCATATCATCTTTGAAGTCTTTTCCACTAATAACACTGCTTTTCACTTCCTGTGTGGAGGAATATTCCGAGCTTTCTAATATGGGGACTCTCATTTATATTGATTATTGAAATCCTCAAATTTGAACCTTTTAACCAGTCTAGTGTTTTCTCCAAGTATCAGTCTCTGTGGGTGGCCACATTCCACTCCTCTAATTTACTAAAATCCTGGAGTACAACACAGAGAGTCCCTGTGGCTGTCTTTGTGTGCTTTGTAGAGCCCTGTGTGTCAGTCCCCCTCCGGCGTAGCTTCATGAAAGCTTAACAGCGAGGAATTATATTCAGGTCCTTCAGGAACAGGCTGTTCCAGTGTGGGCCCCCCATGGGGACACAAGTCCTACCATGAGCCTGTTCCAGCATGGGCTCCTCTCTTCATGAGCCCACAGGTCCTGCCAGGAGCCTGCTCCAGCACAGATTTCCCGTGAGATCACAGCCTCCTTCGAACACAGCCACCTTCTCTGGTATGGGGTCCTCCACAGGCTCCAGGTGAATCTTTGCACCCCCGTTGACCTCCATGGGCTGCAGGGCCACAGCTGCCTCACCATGGCCTTCACCACGGGCTGCGAGGGAATCTCTGCTATAGCACGTGGACCACCTGCTCCCCCTCCTTTTGCACTGACCTTGGTGTCTGCAGAGTTGTTTCGCTCATATTTTCTCACTGCTGTCTCTAGATACATTTACTTCTGTGCAATCACTTGGGGTTTTGGGGTTTTTTTCTTTCTTAAATATGTTATCACAGAAGCATTACTACCATCCCTGACTGGCTCCACCTTGGCCAGTGGCGCATCAGTTCTGGAGCCGGCTGGCATTGGTTCTGTTGGACATGGGGCAACGTTCAGTGGCTTCTCACAGAAGCCACTCTTGTAGTCCCTGCTACCAGAACCTTTCCAGGCAAGCCTTTTACAGTGAGTTATTTTTTGCTCTGTGTGCATGAGGGCCTGCTGCTGGCCTCCTGGCCTTTAAAGACCCCTGCTCTTGTTAGTTTCCTTGAAGTCACGTGAGCAGTATTCCTTTTATATGTGTATGTCTGGCTCAGATCTGCTGTATTTGCTCTGGTGATGTGACCTTCCTGGATGCTAAGGAGTCCAACCTGTCTGCTGAGATAAATTGTCACAGGGAGGTCTGATGCTGGTCGGGCACCAGTAAGCCAGGACCTTCCTAGAAAGAGTGTCCTGGAAAGAACAACTCTTCTAGGGGCCAAGGCAGCCTCCCTGCAGAGCGGGTGATCTCAGCAAGTGTAGCCATTTCTCAGCTGCAAGTGATCCCAGCTCTTGTGATTCAGCTCTGTGTGAGATCACCCGAGGCAAACTCGGGGACAGAGAGACATGAGCCATGTGTGGCAGTGCCACAGAGGCAGCTTTATTGTCCAGCAGTCCCTGGGAAGGGAAGGCCAAGGACATTGACTCCCTATTTTCAGGGCAGACCCAGGGCCTTATTTGTGGAAAGGGCAGGGGGTGGGGTAGAAGCCAATTTACCAACTGGATACGAGGTATTACCATATAGAAACAAGGCATGCTGGGGGTGTTTCATTCTCTTCACCATAACTTAGGAAGAAGTTTCTTTTGTCTGAGTCCTTCTGCCCTGGGCCTTCTGCCTTCTAAGGGATTGCAGAGGACTCCTGAGTCAAAGGTCCATAGCCCTCCACAATGAATGATACCAGCCTCAACTGCAAATGCTGATGTTTATCCCAAAAAAACATATTGCATGCATTTGACTGATGCCAACAGTAAAAGGAAAAAGTCCAGCAAATGTCCTTTTGTTGGGTTGAAGAGCATATAAAATAGCAAGTACAGAAGGAACAAAGCTGATTGGATGCTGGCCTAGAATGCAATCACCTGCTGCTGCCACCAACCTGGGGCAGTTGGCACTACTAATTCGTGAGAATGTGAAAAAGGAACTTGCTACTCCCATTTCCCACAAAGATAAATTTCTGTCTAGTGCATAGGTGTGCAGTGTACCACATACCCCATTTTACTAAAAGCCATTCTCTATCTGGAAGTTGGATTGGGTTAAATCTGAGCCAAAGGTCAGTGGCAATTTGACTCTGGAAAAGTTTTCTGCATTAAAGCTTTTTATTCTCTGAGTAGGTGCAACTCTGTTTGCTGGTCCTTTATACATATGCCTTTCTATCCATGAAGTGAGCTATTAGTGAGCTGTGAGTTAATCATAGTCGCTTAAGCTGTATATGATAGAACTGGAAGGAATTCAACCAACTGGGCAACGAGTGTCCCCTGTATGTAGCCACGCTACACAACTGGTCTGCAAATGAAATTACTCGGAATTGTATTTGTCACTGGGCTGACAAGGAGCCTGGAGAGCCTGTTTGGTTTCCCAGGAGTTTTCTCACACAGGCTGTGGTGCATGAAATAACTCAGTTGCACTCAAATGGATGATGTTGGCTGTTGCTGGAGACGCACAGTCATAGCTTGGGAACATGCTGGCCCTTCCCCACAAACATAAGAACAGAGCTATCCACCTCTTTCACCTACTCTCTCAAAATGAGGAAAATTAATTTTGTGGAAAGTTCAACAAAATTAATTTGGGGAATTACACCTGAGATGTATCAGATTTGTAGGAGAAGAGCAATTTGTAATTTTTCTGCTTAGCATTGACAGAAAAAAAAATCTGAGTTTAGTAATAGCAGCATCCTGGGAGAGATTGTCTAGGTGGAAAATATGTTTTGCCATGCAAAATGTTACAAGTAGTGTTTTATTGTGTGATATTATGAAAGGTGGAAGTTGCCTGGCTTTAGTGCAATATAGGCTTGTCTGCCTTTTTTTACCAAAAGTTTTGTAGTCTGGTGGTTAGTCCTTTCCATTACCTTAGGAAAAAATGCTTAACTGATTGTAATAGTCAAATGTTCTCCAACTATAATGAATCCCTCCATGTTTATTGAGTCAGTGCTATATTGGGACAATGATAGGTATGTGACATAACTACAGAAATCACCAAGGTTTATTAAAGAAAAGTCATGTGCTTGTCTTGTGTAACTAGGCACATTCATTGTATTAAAGGTGACTGGATCTTAGCTAGGATGTTTTGAGAGACTATTCTCATCCTCTGTGAATGGACAGGAAATTTAGTGGGGCTGCTTTATTTACATCTAGAGTATTGTGATGATATCACTGTTGCATATGTAATTTAAACCTTGGCTTCATTTGTTTGAGCCAAGAACAAAAAATTCAGGAATCAGACATAAGGGACAGTTCCTCTTCTGTCTATTATTTATTCTTAATTTGAAAACTAATTGTCCGTGAGATAGGCTGCAATAAAAACTCTTGCTATAGTGATCTATAGATGAAAATATCGGGGAGCTCTACTGAATAGAATGGATACATTATTATTTATCCTTATTCATAAAACATATGGGTTTTTATAATTGCTTTTTAAAAAACAGTGTTTGTGACAACTATATCTGTGTACTGGATTTTAGTAATGTTTCAATTAACTGCTCAAAACCTTGTCAAGATTAAATGTTGCTTGGAGATTTAAATCTGTTTTGGATTTTCACCTTTTATTTTAATATAGTTTTTTTCTTTCTACTAAGAAGGCCACTTTGAACTGATACTGAATACTGGCTCTGAATAAATAGATGTCTTTAATGTCTTTCATCTTTCTACACTCCTCCAGAATAAATGATCGGTATGCCTAAAATGCTTAGCATTTTCCAAATGTTTTTATGGCTTTCCTGTGTCAGTCTCTTAATATTTAAACTCTGAGTATGAGATACATGAATTAGCTTCTTACAAAGTATGTAAAGAAGAGAGTAGGACAGGACCCATCAACACTTAATATACCTTTCATTTTAAAAACATAGATGCTATAGGTTGACTTTGTCTCCCATGACTGAAAGTCTCCCGTGGGAGTCTTCTGTGCACCAAACAATCATACTTATTTTTTGAATTAGGAATGCTAATACTCAGGCCTTATCTCTCATCATGAATGTGCATTCTTACAATAAAACCAGAAATAGAGCCTAAAACTAGATCCTAAAATTCTGTTGGTATCTTAAAATTTCTTAGGCAACTCTGAGGAGCAATGTCCTGTATCCCTTAGTAGCTAACTCATTTCTATGAAGGCTACTGCTTCTGTCAGTTACTCATCTCTCTTGAGATATAAGATTGTGGAAGAAAGATGTAGTTTGCAGCTCAATACAATTAACAAGGACTTGAAAACTAATATTGATAATGTGACACATCTACCTGCAGATTGCCTCAGCTGGAAATGTCTTGCTCGCCTTTGAACAAGAGTTGGCACCATGAAAGTTGACATGCAAAAAAGGTTCATTCTGATGAGTCAGATACCTTTAGTACTGGGAGAATTGAGAACAACAGAGCATAGAGCAGGTTTTGTTTTGTGTTCTTTGAATAAACCCAGATGGGACTACAGATCAGGCCATGCCAGGGGAAGGCACACAATTGTGGGAGAAGGGTACAAAGAGGAAGTTCCCTCTCTATGTGCTATTTTCAACAAGGACACTGACATCCAAAGCTGAGTTCACATATTTGCTTGTAGAACCCGTTTCTTGCTGACTGTAGAAAATTAAGACATGTCATGCAAATGAAATTGCATTAAGAGTAGAGTTTTGTCCTGAGGCATGGATTCAGCATCCAGGAAAGTAATTTGTAGTAACAGCTTCAGGTGTCATTCTGTGACCAGCCAAGACAACAACGTGCATCAATAGCAACTATTGTAATCATAAATAAGAATTCTGCTGTTTCTTTCTTATCATACATGATATCTTAATCATGGTTACCATGGTCTATGAAAAGGGACCATCCAGCAGTTGACAACAGAAATTAGGTGGCAATAATCCACCTTGGCTAAATAACAATCTTCCTTCATAGGACTTTATGTCTGTCCTGTTTATTTACACGTGGACTGAAGCCAATCTTTGTAATCACACCCACACCTCCTTCAGTGTACAGGATGAATGGGATGCTTTTCAAGTGAGATTATTGCCTTTGTTTTTATCTGTAGTGTTTCATATGAGGCACTATTTCTTGTTTGATGCAGATGCTCTGTATGCTGTGTTGAATATAGATCGATGTTCATAACACTAGAAGAAATCAATGCAGCTATAAAAAACCAAACAGTGGCCTATGAAAAAGGCTGGCATGTTATTTCCATTTAAAGATAGGCTGCAAAAAATTGCAAAGGATCCGTTGATGACTGGATATTGAGCTTAAACATACTTGGGCTTGACTATTTTTCTTCCTTTTCAAGTTTAGAGCAGTTAGACTAACATGCTTATTTGCAGTGGATCCAAAATATCAAAATAGGAAACCTGGTAATAATACTAAGTTAGCAGTCTTATCTGGAAATCTTGATATAAATGGGTTTGGTCATGCATATATGTATATGTAAATGCAGTGGAGAGAGAATACAGATCTCCTGGTACTCAGCCTGCTGTATTAATTACAAAGCCATTTCAGCATCATCATTTGTTATATACTTGTTGGCTCTCACAAAAAAAAATTATGTAGGTGCCCTAAAAATCTACTTTCTTCCTTTTAGGAGTCTTAGTCTGTTTTATTATTAGTTTATCATTTTTAGAGCAAAAATGTGGGGAAAAGATCTATTTTGAGGATGAGTGGAGTTTTATGAGGAGTGGCTGTTTTATAAAGCTTTTATAAAGGCTTGTGCACAGTGAGTTACACTAGAAAGTTATATCATGTAGCAGTTTATGGCCCCTATTTTCTTTTACAATTGGAAGCTTTTGAAAAGAACTATTTGCTGTCCTAAAAGTAGGCTTTACTTCACTTGGCAGACTGACTGAAGTGCAGTGTGACTCTATTCCAGTCCTTAACTGATCTCTTCCAGTGCTTAGTTAAATCTGGTAGTATGAAGTTATACAATGAAATTAATTAATTCAAGGTCTGCATTCCACTGCTGGATTGATAGTATTATGCTACTTTTTAAGTTTCTTGGCATTATGAGAGTTAATACTGTTGCTTTATTTAACGTTTAAATATTTCCTTCAGTTCTGAAAATTTGTATTATTGCTAGTAAATTATGTCATATTGGATAAACCTCCAGTATTGTATGTTGATGCTATGGGGTGACTTGTGGTTAAGATGTTTCATGATTCCTTTTGACAGCTAAGCTTTTTGAGACCTTTTGCAAAGTCAGTACTGTGCATTGTATTTTGAAAACCTCGTCAACCACTATGTAAAAGGAGGTCATCTTGACCTTACGCTTTTTAATCTAACAATTATCATCAGCCAGCTGAAATTTTGATTAATTCCCCAAACAATATTAACAGCATGTTTTGGGGTTGATCAGCCTACACTATCCTGGTTGTAAAGAAAGGATTTATAACAGGTGTAAAATTTATCGCTGTGTGCGAAATTGTTGTTTCACATTGGTATTGATCATATCATAAAATGCAGCCTGAGATAGCTGTCACATAAGTAGAATTTAAAATAAATTTTATTCTATATTTAGTCATTAGTCAACAGTTGAAATTGGTTTGAAGAGTTCAGAATCAGATTTTTATTGTAAGTCTATTGAGAGAAGATGCATTGGGATTTAACTACCATCCCTGCATTTAAACCTGTTGAGGTTGTCATATGCTATGTCACGTGCTGGTCTTGATACAAGTTCTTCAAATCACCTAGATGAATAACTTCAGTACACATATAATTTTACCTAAAATGCACACTAAACAAAGCTGTTTAGATTCATATTGTGTATATATTGATTAGATTCATGTTGTGTAAACATAGTGTCATTGCTGAAAGAAACAGAGTGCTCCACTGAGGTGCATTGGAATCCATTCTGGTGTCAGTTTGTTGGCAGTCAGAAACACAGTAGTTTTTTCATTGTCTACAGACTAAAAAGAATTATTTAGTGGACTGTTCCCATGTGCTAACACAGATTTTAGGGCCAAAGCTCATGACAGACATTTTAAGAAAGAATATAAATGTTAGAACCCAACTTCTGAGACTAATATTAAACATTCTTTTACTAAACCAACTTCAAATGGAACTAAATGTAGAAGTTCATTTGCATTTATTTGGGGAAAAATATGGATGGATAGAAGTTCTTAGACTGAGATTTTTGCCGTTGAATTCAGAAACCCTTCTTACACTTTGAAAAGAGAGGATTTGAACTCTGCATTACCATAAAACAAGATCTTATGGTAAAAACATCATAGCTAAAGAAGGCACCATGCAGCTCTTGGTACTTGTGTTTTCTCTGCAGTTTCAGCCAATATTGTTTACTGATGTACTTGCATCACTTCCAAATGTCCAGAAATTATTGCTTTCTATAGTGATTATGGATTAATTTAATTTCAATGATGTTTGTATCTTATTCATCCCTTTGCCAGGCCTAAGTGGGGAAACAATTACCTGAGGACATTTCTAAATCAAATTTCTGTGTATTGTGGCCTTGGTTGCTGTCTGTATTGTGACATGTTCATTGTTTTTTCAATAGGGTGCCTGTTTCTTCTAGTGCCTAGCATGAATGTTTACCAAATTAATACAATTATCAAGGTGTAATTTAACTTGCAGAAACAGAAAAAATAATGTCAGTAATATTTAATTTTATATACATATTATTATTTTATTTTAATGCCAGCCATTATATAGAGATCATCAATCAGTACCAAAAGAAAACACAGATTCATAGTTACCAAGTTTATAATAGAACTTGCTTTTAAAATGGTTACAGAATTGGATGATGCTTCAACACACGACATGATTTTTAAAAGCAGTTGCATTTTTCTCTTCGAAGCTTGTCAGCTATACCATTCTGAAATTGTCAGAATTTTTGGAAGTACCGTATGATGTACTCATGGCTTATTGCTCTTTAGCTCATCATTTTCCAACACCTTGTTATAAAGATACCTCCTTACGTGACCATACCCTGTACATGCTCCCATCCTGTATTTCCCAGACTCTTGAGTGGAGGTGTGAATAAATTAGTAACTTTTCCTGTGCCATTTTCTTAACCTTAAGTCATTCCTTTGCTTTTTGATGATGCAGTAGACTTACTGATTATGTCAAGCATTCTTATTTCTAATGTTACTCTTTAAAAAAAAAACTGTGTTGTTAATTTAATAAAATATCTCAGTCCTTTAAAAATTTTTAACAATTCACATCAAATATGTTGCTGACATGGTATAAAATATCTCATTAAGCTTTTGTTTTCTGAAGAAGAATTAACTCACCTAGTGTTTGAGTTTGCAAAGCTGTTTTTCCCCCTCAACTTCTTATTTTTATCCAATAGTAAACAGGCCTTTGTGATCCTACATGTTTGCCTCAGTGCTGCTAAATGGTAGCAGGTAATTCTTATTACTCTCTCTTAAGCAGGTTTCTTAGTTTTGCAAAATATTCTTTTCGGACATTGTGTTCCCATAATAGACTGAGACCTTTTAATCCTCAATAAATTTGAATTTAATGTTGTCACTGTTGTTCATCTCTTTCATATTATATAATTACTACTTGAACCAGCTACTCTGTATTACTTAGGACTTAACAGAGAATAATCCCTCATCTTGTGTGCTCTGGAATTAGCTGTTCCAAGAGCATTTGTTTAAGAAATCACTTCTCTAAGCCTTGTTCCATTTAGCAGAACTTGAGATACATTGTAAATATATTTCAATATGCTAAGAAGTATGTTTTCTTAACAGTATGCACTGTGAAACATTAAAACGCCACTTATGTGATTTAGAGAGGTGATGTACCTGTGTCACAGTATAATAATGAAACATAATTTTCAGTGATTATCTGACATAATAGGAAAGATATAAAACTCACCACGGACAGCTAAGGCAAAACAGCCAGACACTTGTAAAATACCTTACTGGAAGGACACAAAATGTCTTATTTGTCTAAAAGGTCCTTTGCTTCCCACCACAGCTGTAGTAAAGCACGCCTGACCCTGCGATTGGCACAGGCCTTACAGCATGGTGTTGGTAACACCGGGTCGTGGGGTTGATCCCTGTATGGGCCATCCGTGTCAGAGCTGGACCCGATGATCCTCGTGGGTCCCTTCCAACGTGAATATTCTGTGGAATCTGTGGAATTTCCTGTCCCTGCGGACACCACCCAGCCCGACGTGCTCTGCCTGCAGCCATCAGCACCTTGGACAGCGCCGTGCCCGCCCCGCCGGGCTCGGCCGCGCGTCCCAGGCTGCCGCGAGCGGCCGGAGGATGCTCCTGGGAAAGGACCGGCCGTGCTCATGTTCCGCACCTTCCGAGAAAAAGAATGGACAGCGACTGGTGTCTGAGTTCTGGGGCAAATGTGCAACTTAAACAAGAATGCCACACTGATGGAGGGACATTGTGGGGCCTTGTGGCTCCCAAAGCGTTGGCCACCCGCTATGGGTGAGTGATATGGGTGGAGACATCCAGGGGCCAAAGGAATGATGTGTGCCCGAGTGGGAACGCTAGACAGAGCAAGGAGAGAGGAAGAGGTTGTTATGCTACACTGCTTCCTTTTCTTGTCAAAAACAGATGCCAAGTGTGTAAAATTTCCCTCGCGCACCTTGTGCATCAGCATAAGGTTAGTAAACTATGACCATGAATAGTTTTCCTCTTGTAATTTTGTCTCAAGAAATGCACCATTTTAGAGATGGTAGTAAATTCCCGAAAAACCTAAAGGAAATACTGAGTATTTGTGTGGTGAATGTGATGTACAGCTCTTCCCATCCTCGCACTGCATATATGTAGTTTTTCTGACTACAGTTGTGGGTTCTTCTGTTCATTACACAGAATATGATCTGCAACTTCCAGTTAGAGACAGTGTTGTTATGTATTAAATTTTCTTCCTGATTGCTGGTTTTTTTTTTTTTTTTCCTCTCTCTTCAGTTTTAGTTTTGGAACAAGTGACAGAAAACAGCCTGTTCATTTTCACTTACTAAATACTCTCTTGCTCTAATTTCTGAGTTGCAAGTAAGACGACAAGATTAACATTTTAGTTCCACTGAAGTTAATACTACACACTAGTATTGATCTCAGGAGATCCAGAATTTCCCTTTAAGTACTAATCTAAGAAAAATATGTATTTATAGAGACTAGAAGAAAGTAAAGATGCCATAATTATGGTTTTTGTACATTCATGTTTAAATATTCATTATATGGGCAGTAAGTAGAAAATTAATATATTCTTAATTTATACCATAAAAATACTCCCACTTTCAAATGAGCTTTTGCAAGAGCATAAGTCAAATATATCAGATGTCTATGTCTGCTGATAATCAATCCAATTTCCAAAATGAGATTAGGCAACATTATAGACTTTTTCTGTAACCACCTTTCCCATGGGATAGCAACACAGAACAGCCATGCAGAAGCAACATCCGATTAGAAGGAATAATACATTTTGCAGTTCTAAGACAAGCTAGTTGGGAACTGTCCAGTCCATTTCCCTGGCTAGTTACCCCTCTCAAGGGCTTCCTGAGAAACTATGGCTCCCCAAGTTCAATGGTGCTCCAGCTGTTTACGAAGCTAATAGAAAAGACTGCTTATGATTTTCTGAGAGTAAGATTTGCTTCATCTGTTGGTTAGTGTATACAGATTTTTGTCCCGATTAGGGATTAAAATCCTTTTCTTTAATTCAAAAATCATATGTTTCATGGAAGGGTAAGTTTCCTTGGGTGTAAGTTTCAGGCTGCATGAATTTCTCTGCAGATTTCTGTTGCACGCTGTGTTGTTTTCATTAAATGTGTGGGACTGAAAGCTGCATCTGAGCCTGGTGTTACAAACATTGTCATTGTAAGAGCTTGAGAAAAATATTGTCTCTCAGTGTTTGACACTGTGAAAAATATGTTAATATAAAATTAATTGACTGGAATGCCTAAATGCATGCATTTTTACAAAAAAATTATTTTTCTTAAACAATGAAAGGACTAATACAATATGAAGTTTATGCAAGAAAGATTTAAGGGGAAAAACTCCCTCTAATTAAAATGAACATAAAGTAGCATGGAAAAATGTCTCCAACATGAACTAACTAGTTAAAAGTAAACGTTTTGTGGGAGAACAGTCAATATGAGTAATAAAACAGTAAAAGATCAAAAGAAAATAAAGAAATGGAGATTTAAAAACTGATCCTGATAAAATAAATACGCTTGGAAAGCCAAACCTGTGTTGAAAGTAATAGGAAAAAGATTTGGTTTATTTTAAATTGTCAAACCAAACAGTTACCCAGGAGCTTTTAGAACAGCTATTCACCTTCGTAGCACAAAGCTGTTCGCTTGATAACGTGCACGTTCATTTATTTAGCCAGCGAGGTACTCTCAAGAGTGACAAAGCTGGGGGTAGCACGTTTTCCTGACCAAAATTCTGGACGTGGCGAGGGGGTTCCCCGGCACTGCTGGCTCATGCAGCACAGAGAAGTCGCTTCCACATCTGCGAGGTCGGAAAGTGGTGACTTTGCCATGTAAAACGCTTTGAGATCTGAGGCTGGAAAGTTGTGTATGGGGAAATTAGGGCATGAATGAGTAAGTAACTTTTGTGTGGTGCGTGAGTCAGGCGGTGGGCTGAAAGGGTTAAGTATTCGTCATTAAAAATTACAGTTGACATTTTCTTCTCGGATGAAACGGAGCTGCCGTGCCGGTCCCCAGAGAGAGCGGGGGGTGACTTCCACACACGGCTGGGACTCATCCAGTCCCAGGGGCTGCCGAGAGCCGGCGGCGGTGCGCCGGGGGAAAGGCAAGGGACGGGCATGCTCCCCGAAGGGGCAGTAAAAACAAAAACCCCTTAAACTCGGGGAAGGGGGAGAAGACAAAGCCTCGCTTAAGGAGGAAAAAAAAAAAAAAAAGGTAAATTTAAAAAGTCTCGCACCACGCCAGAAGGCGCGGTGGTGAAGGGTGAAGCGCGTTCCCGCCTGTCCGCTCGCCACCACCACTCGGCGGCCGCTCGATGCCCGCTCGGCGCCCGCCCGGTGCCCGCTCGGTGCCGCGCCGCTCGGTGCCCGCCCGGTGCGCGCTCGGTGCCCGCCCGGTGCCCACCGGTGCCCACTCGGTGCCGCGCCGCTCGGTGCCCGCCCGGTGCCCGCTTCGTGCCGCGCCGCTCGGTGCCCGCTCGGTGCCGCGCCGCTCGGTGCCGCGTCCCCCCGCTGCCCGCGCCCCCGCTGCCCGCCGGGCCCGCCCGGCCGCTGACGGCGCCGCCCTCGGCGCAGGCGCATCCGGGGCGCGGGGGGGCCGGAGCAGCGCCGCGCCCTCGCTCCGCGTCCCGGGCGGTGTCTCGGCGCAGCCATGTCTGGCGGCGCCGGGCGGCGAGGCGCGCTCGGGCGGCGGCGCCCTCTGTGAGGCGGCGGCGGTGGCGGCGGCGGACGAGCGGCGGCGGCGGGCATCCATGTCGGCGGGCAGGGATTAGCGCGGCGGGCACCCAGCCGAGCGGAGGGGGCGGCCGGCCCGTCGCCCCCTTCCCGCGGGGTCTCCGGCGGGAGCGAGCCGTACCCGGCTGGCGGGGGCGGGTGGACATGGCTGACCGGAGCGCGCCGAGCTGCCACCTGCGGCTGGAGTGGGTCTACGGCTACCGGGGTCATCAGTGCCGCAACAACCTCTACTACACGGCGGCCAAGGAGATCGTCTACTTCGTGGCGGGGGTCGGCGTGGTCTACAGCCCCCGGGAGCACCGGCAAAAATTCTACCTGGGGCACCAGGACGACATCATCAGGTACCGCCGGCGCCGCGCGCCCCCGAGCCGCATCCCGCCGCGGGCTCCGACCCCCTCCGGCCGTCCCGGCCCCACAGCCCGGTTCGTCCCCCGCCCGCTCCTCCCTTCCCCCTGGAGCGGGGCTTGAGTATCCCCCCGCCGCCGCCTGCCCCAGGTGCCGTCCCGGGCAGCGCCGGTGGTCCGCGTCCCGCCGGTGCTGTGGGGATCCTGGGAGCGGACCGAAATACATCAAGGACAGTCGGCGCTTCCTCACCGCCCCCCCCCGCCCGGGCTTCGCCGTGGGTGGAAACAGCCTGGAAATGGCTTTTAGCTGTCGGATTTAATCAGCCGTGTTGTGTGTCCCCCACTGCCGCCGGTGTGCGGTGCCGAAACTTGTACGGGCGCCTGTGCCCGGCGCGGCTGCCCGAGGGTCGCCGCTCGGTCCCCAGCCGTCCCTGAATGTCAAAGGGCCGGCGGGAGGAGAGCAGTAATCGCGTGTGTGCCCCGGAGCACTTGGGCTGCGGAGGAGGTTAATCTGTAGCAGGTAGACCTTTGTCTAGTGTTTAAAAGGCGACGATTACATGGGGAATTAGTGGCCTGCCTGTAACTCACGCAGCTTTTCGGTTAATCTTAAAAGAGCAGCCTTTCTTGAGAAGTTGAGGCTTTTTCTGTAGCTCAGTAGTTCACTTGTCAGGGAATGTTTTCAGGTGCTGAGTCCTTTTAAAACATAATTACAAACCGATGTTGCAGAAAAAATGTGCTGGTGTAATTTCTTGCGTGTATTTCCACTCCAAGGATGCTTTTGTAAGCCTAGTGGTGTTGTGAGATCAATGAGAGAATTTGAGGAGTATGAAGGGCAGATGTGAGCCTGAGTCATCAATCTTTTCCCTTCCAGTAGGTGTCATTGCAGATGGATTTTAAATTCTGATTTCTTTTGGTCTTCCTGTTGGGGTAAGATCTAGCAGTAGATACTTTAGTAGGTCTTCTGTAGGTTTTACAGCACAAAATTTGTTTTTATGATGCTTAATGCTCCAAGGCATACCTTCTGTATGTGTTACTCATGAGTAACAGGTATTGCCTGCAGAGAGCAGAATAGATGCTATGTCTTTCATTTAAACTTTTTGACACACTAGAAAACTTGGTCATAGTGGCCACTTTTTTCCTTTGTTTAAGTCTTCTTGAAGCAATGGAAATAGTTTTGAAGTATGGCTGTGAATGTTCCTTAAAAGGTTGTCACTTCCATAACATGTTGCTCCTTGGTGCTAAACATGTGAGGCAAACCTAGTCAGTGTACCATGGCAGACCATTGTACTAGGGGTGTTGAATCAGGAGTTTGAATCACTGTTATTTGCATTGCTTAATGTTTTAACACTCTCACTTTAATCCAGGAAAAACTGTTTCCTTAGGAACTGCTAGCCACCTATGATGTCAGGTGCTGTGGGAAATCCAGACCCGAACTTGCTATTGTGCTGAGGAAACGGTGGCTCACTGCTCGTTCCAAGGCCGGTAGTGTAATATTACACATTTAATAGCGTGTATTCATGAGTGCTTCCGAGTGACACTGTTTGTTTCAGTAGCACTTCTTGCAGCATAAGAATTACATGGGTTTGAGCTACCACTGGGCAAGTTTTTTGTTTTCGCGTGGTAACAGTTTCCTGATCAGTCTCTCTCAGCTTTGGTACAGTGTGCTACACTTGGCTAAAATGTTACAGAATTATTTAGAATAGTTCGAAACCAAAAAAAAAAAAAAAAGTCTGCTGTAAGTCAGCTAACCGGAGAGAAAGTGTATGTGTCTGGTTTGTGTATGTACTTTGATTTGAATAGTACCATGTCCTAGCATAGCAGAGTTTCTCCTGCTATGAGTTGTATTGATGTGAGAATATAATTCTAAGTATGTTAAAGCAGTACAGGTTTATGCAGTTAGAATTTTCCATGCTTCTTAAATGCAAAAGCTATACAGAAATACTAGTGTGCTTAAAGAAGAATGCTTGATTTAAAAGCAGTGTGGCTATTTCTAATAGTAAGATCAGACTTGCAGTGATCAGTCTTTCACTTGCTACTTTTTCTAAAATGCAACATGGTACAATTTAAATGCCATCTTGCACTTTTCCTGAATCAACGTAGTTACCTAAACATATTAGTTCTCAATATTTAAAGGAGTCATAGGAAGGTCAAATATTAAAAAAAACTCAAAAAACCCCCCAAAACCAAAAAGCAGGTGCAAAAATGGGATTATGTAATACAGTAATCAGTGTTGCTAAATTTTCTCTCTGAAGATAAACTCAACTGTTGTATTGCAAAAGAATTAATATATTTTGTGCTCTAATAGTGTCAGCAAGTACTGTCTGAATGCTGAGATATTTGGGATATTTTAGTGAAAGCAATGGGAGGATTGAGTATCTTTTTACAAGTACGGGATCTCATTTGTGAAAGCAGTTCTGGTGACTGAAAATCTTATGTATTTAAAGAATCAAACTTCCATGAGCCCAGCTCCATAGCTACAAGGACTAAGCATAAATATTGCTCACTACATGGTGATATTATTAGTACTCTTCATTATGAGAACTTTTATACTGTTAGCATTTTTTGGATGACATTGTAATTGTAAACATCAATCAGGAGAGAGGAGCTGCAATTCTTAAGTCAGAGGCCATTTCTTTAGCAGTAGTAAACAGTATTGGAGTAATGGACAGTCATAGGACATTCGCCATTGGAAATTCCTAACACTAGCAGTTAGTTTTTGTTCTGCTTTTAAGTTTTTTAAAAGTTCCTTTTGTTAAATGATGCCCTGTAAAGCTGCTATAGGACTTTTTATATAATTAGATGTTTTAACATCATTTATTTTCAGTATAAATGTCTAATCTTAATCAGTGTCCACACCCCAGACCCCTCAGCCTCAGTTAACTGTATAATGAAAGTAAGAGAGCTCTCTTTCAGTGTTTTGTCTCTCAGATCTATTGAAAACTCTTTTGGACTAGAAGAGGATAGTTAAGATAATTTAAAACGTCTTTTATTAGTCTGTTTTTGTTGGTTTTTTTTTTTTTAAATTGAACAATGTCAGTTATAATCAATTTTTAAAAGGACTTTTCTTGCTTGCTGGTGAGCTTTTGGTTTTTATGTTTGTTTTTTATCTCTCCTGAGAATTACTTTCCAGAATCAACTCACTGTTCTGGAGGCTAGTTACATGTTTTCAATCTTACTTTTCTCCCATTTCTTATGTATTTGCATATTTTTATTGCTGAGGTCCAGGATGCATTCGAACACTTGTGGCAAGTGTCACTTAGATGCAGAAATACTTTGAAAATGTGCATCTTTTGGGAGTGCAGATAACTGAGTTTCTTGAATTTTCAAGAGTAAGTAAGGAGAAAAATCTTGTATATGAAATCTCAGGTGACTTGCTTTGATCTGTTGCCAGCAGCGTAACTTGGATGTTGGCTGCGTTTGTGGAAGATAAGTTCCCTGTCCACCCTTGGCTGTGTAGGTGTAGGAGATACTAGTACTGAATGAAAATGCAAGTTATTCCTACAAAGCTACTGGTTTCAAGTGTGTGTTCTCTAGGATTTCATGAATCACCAGACTAGCCTGTGATGTGTAGAATGGTTTGCTTTCTGTCAGATGAGGAAAAACAGTATCTTTGTGTGTTCAGGTTAGATCTTAACTTTGTTCTCTCCATGATTCTATTGGTTTAGAGGATCATAGGTTATTTAACGTAGGCTGTTCTTCAGAGAGACCTTAGGGGGAATGTATTTAAATCTGATTTGTGTCAGGATTTCAGAAGATGCCCCCTCAGAGCATTAACTTGTCATACTGTAAAACTCATGCTCATGTTGTGACTCCTTATTTGTCTGGGCTAGCTAAAGCATATTTATGTATTGTATTTTTTTTTATGTAAGGTGAGAAAATTGGAAAGCCTGAACTTATCCACCTTTTTAAATGGCTGTCTACTGGCAAAAGCCTTTGATGTCACTAGGACAATTCTCTATGCTGATGTGCTCCAAGGAGACTGCTGACATGCTCCAAGGTGACTTGTAGAATAATTTTTCCTTTTGATGCTTTTTTTTGCTTCTTTCTCTTTTTTTTTTTTCCTTTTTTTTTTTTTTCCTTAATGCTGTGACCATCTTAGCCCTGTGACCATCTTTTTTTTGTGGGCTTCAGAGTACTGGAATTTTACTGGGAATTAACTTTTCATCTGATGTTGATGATGCTATTGAAAAATAAAATCAAAATGTGAGGTTAAACCAGTGGCATCTTTTTGAGATCTTTAGTAGACTTGGTAAAAGTGCATATTCTGCTTTCCATGATGTCTGTTCTTGATTTCAAACTTTAGCATTTATTTGTAATTCTCCTTTTGCACCATTATCATTATGCTGACACAAAATAACCACACAACTGTGCGAGTCACAGAAAGAAGAATTATTTTTCTCTGTCAGAAGGAGACAAATGAGGAAGAGTTATCTCTGTCGTACTTTTTTAATATCCATTATGTGAGCTAGCTGGCAAATAATAGTGCTTTTATATATTCTTCCTAGAACTTTATCACTATGACTACTTGGTTAAGATGTTTGTGGTACATTTAAGTTTAGTTGCTTAAGGTAGTAGCTAACACACTTTATGCTAGTAAGAACTCTTGAATCTCTGCTGATAATGGCATTTATAGCTCTGATGTTGAGCAACCATAGGCTGTGTCTAATAAGTTAATTTCCCTGCTTGTCTGAAGTTTGTATATTTTTCCTTGTCTTGGGCTAAGTTGGGGGAAAGAAATCATGCATCATCTGCCCTAGGACTCATACAGTGTTCTGCTTTTAGGGCAAACACAATTTAAAAAAATATTCAGAAAACATTAAAATTCTTTACTGTTAGAAGTTGTAGTACCAGAAACTAACCAATATCCTGCTGCAAAGACAGAGGAGAAAGATGGCTCTACTTTCAGTTTGGTTAAAACCAAACTGTGGTTCTTTTCCCCATTTGTGCCCTTATGTATCCAAGACTGTAGAGAGGTAAATTGCATGTTTACAGAGAGCAGATGTATGTGCAAGACAGTTAGAAAGAATGGCAGAGCATTTGTCTATATTGTCACAGAGACAGGGTTTGGCTGTTTCCAATAATTTGCTTGTCTAAATCATGGCTTTTCTTAAGACAATTTTTCTTGTTGCTGTGAACTCTGTAGGAATTAATCAAACTTTGTTTTCCAAGGAATAAAAATAAGCAGCCAAACCTCTGGTCCCCAAACTGTAGTCTTTCCAGGCACTTTATTTAAAACTGTCTTCTTTTTATATTTCAAATTTCAGCTCAATCTACAGGAGATTGTCCTCCCTGAGATGCTATGATTTTGTTCCTGTGTTCCAGGCAAAATAAACCATTTCTTTTTAGTGTCACCATTTCTTAGGTTCTAGTGAAAACCAAAACCACTAATATCATCTGTGCTCTCTGGTGTTAGTGCT
Source organism: Monarcha castaneiventris obscurior (assembly GCA_026261815.1). Lineage (NCBI taxonomy): Eukaryota > Metazoa > Chordata > Aves > Passeriformes > Monarchidae > Monarcha > Monarcha castaneiventris. Next base: position 17,649,610 of record JAMPIT010000894.1, read on the forward strand.
ACCCACCAACTCCAATTTATCTATTTATTGTTGCACTCCAAATGTTAGTCTAACCATCAACATCTAAGAAACTGCTGGACTCTGGCAGCTGCTTTCTAAGACTGCTCCTAGATAATGCTCTCCAGGAGGCAGGTTCAGCCTTCCTCTGTGTGGCTGTCAGCTGTGGTTTGCAAACAGAAATTCTAGCAATGCAGTGATTAGTCACATCCTAGTTTTGAATGGCAACAGATCTTTTCCTCACCCTCTCTTTTCATTAACTGTGCATTGTTATGATGTTGGATGACCTGCTGTTGGACTTTTTTAGTAAAGATGCTGAGTATTTCTACTCCCTCATTGTATCATTCTGCCGCTGTTTGATTACTTTTCATTAGATTCTAGGAATCAAAAAATATTATGAAAAAATATAGTATCTTCTCAGAAAAAGAGCCAAACGTTTCACAAGAACATAGTGGGAAATTATTTTGTTTCCGTCTTTTGTGTTCCACCAGTAGTCTGACACCTTAAGATTCATCCTAGTTCTCAAAAAACCTCAACAGATAGTTGAAGCAATTGAAAGTTGGGGTATCTGCTGTCAGGTTTATTGTCTTGTTCTTGTCTGGAATAAATAGGGTATGTTTCTGACTGGACTGCAGATGACAGTCAAGCACAAATATTAAACAATAGAGACTAGGTTCAGCTACAAAACTTTGTCTGTTGAAATTCTATTAATTGTTTTGGCAGCAGATCTATGAAATTTCACTAGGAATTTCAGGATTAGTTGTGCATTTTGGATTTCAGGGAATTTAACTGAATGAATACCGTGGTTGCCTTATAAGGAAAAATTTCAATTATGTGCAACCTGTTCTGTCTTTTGAATTCTGAATGTGACAGAGGAAAAAAAAGCTTCAGCATGTTCTGGTGAGGAATTTTTTTTATGCACTTGACTTCTATACAGTCCAGACCGTTCTTTCTAGAAGAGAACTCTGTTGTTTATTCATTTGCAGAAAAGTAATCTCCCAAACTATTTCAATAATTATAGCCATCGAAGAAGGCCAGTCATCCCCCTTTGTATCCTCTAATAACTGTACTGGACAAAAACGGGAATAAAATCCATTTTACAGTTATGCTTCAAATGTGAAATGGATCATGCATAGGAATACCTCAATATATTGCTTGTCTAATACTTAGGAAACATACAAGGTGCATACAGTCTGGATTTTTGGGTATGATGTTGGGAAACCAGTCTTTGTTCTTAAGTCCCAAAGAAAGTCCTTGGTAGGAGTATTTCCCCTTGGCTCAGTGCTGGTGAGACTGCACCTGGAGTACTGTGTGCAGTTCTGGGCTCCTCAGTACAAGAGACGTGGAACTACTAAGGAGAGTCCATTGAAGGGGCACAAAGATGATTAAGAATCTGGACCATCCCTCCTGAGGAAAGGCTGAGAGAGCTGCAACCATTTAGCCTAGAGAAGAGAAGGCTCAGAGTGTATCTGATCAATGCATATAAATGGCTGAAGGGAAAGTGTAAAGAAGATGGATCCAGGCTCTTTTCAGTGGTGCCCAGTGACAAGTCAAGTGACTTTCCAACCAAAAATAAAAGCTGTAGGCCCATGCTGAACAGTGGGAGTTTCCAGAATTGGAGGTTCAGTTTGAAAGCTTCAGTGTTTTGACTACAAACATTTTTATTACCTTCTTCCCACACAAAAATTCAAATAAAAATAATTTAATGTAAATCTAGTTAAGGAAATTATTTCTCAAATTATTTTTTCTTGAAGAAAATTAAACATTAACAATAGACTGTGGGGTTTTGATATGCAATAGAATGTTTACTGTGAAATGAAATACCTTTAATAGTTCTGTAACAAACAGAGGGCTTAGGGGTGTGTGCTGGTGAGTTCCTGCTCAAACATGGCACCTGGGGTTCATTCTCTATTCACAGTTGATGAGGAAACCACATTCTTGCTTCAAAGAATGAAAGCAATGTAATGCTGAAGTCATGTAATGTGTACCATTCTGAGAGGTTGATTACAGCGACCCAAATCACTTGAGCAGGTTAATTCACCAAGCTAGTGTACTTGGTTAATAAGCCATTAAGGCATTTTTCTGAATATGATCTTTTGAGGAATTGATTTCTCTTTTCCCCGGAAAGTTTATATTTCCAGCTGAAAAATCAAGTCTTCTCCTTAGCTTATTCTTTGGGCTTATATGGTGTCATGGTTCTTTAGTTTATTCTAAAGATAAATCAATTGACTCACTTTATCATCTCTGGCTGATCTTCTTGAGCATAGTCAGTTTATTTCCCTCCACGAAAGAAGTCATGATTAAATAGAACCTAAATTATGTCTTAATTAAACTAAGCAGTCCTCTTATAAGGCTCTAGCTTCAGTATCTTTTGTCCAGCAGTCAAAATGGCATTTCTTGCAGCAGAAGCAATTGCTGGGGCAAGGGGTGAGATAATTACCCTGCTGACGATTTTATGCTGTGGTTCACAAGGACAAAGTCCCAGTTAAGCTCTTTCCAGCTTTTCATTCTAAGTGGTCTCAAATTGTCAAATGTGTAAAAGACTGAAGGGAAGATTTGGGTTCATACCTTAAACAGATCAGAGGGAGAGATGAAAGACGTGATGTGCCTTCTCCCTGAGGAAAACCAAATTTTCTGGGTAGTTCTGGTCCTGTTCTGGAAAATGTTATACTGTCTGAAAGATGTATTTTTGAGGGATTTATTGTTGAATCTTCATTACTTTTTTTTTTTCTGAGAGTTTTGTATGTCATCTTTAGGAAAAAAAAAACTTGGATTTTGTTTGATAAAATGAAAATATTTTAGGAATACAGAATAAAATATTTCCTGGATTCTGTTTGAATTGATACTAAAATAAGTCTGTTGTTTAAATCACCTGCATACCATTGAAAACTTTATTTTTCCTAATTAAAACTACACAAATAGAAATACCAAAAATATTCAACCAGAACTGAACATTTGAAACGTACTAGAAGTTGATTAAAGTAGATCAACACAGCAAGGAGCTACAGGCTTAGGAGCTTTCCTTCATGCATTGTGCTTTTCATAGCCAGCAGTCACATCACCTTCTGATCTGATTCTGTCAGGGCTCACAGGCAGGGTCAGGTCAGGTCAATACTTAAATGGGAAAACATCTTGGTGCTGTAGAAAATACTGTTCTTGATTTGGTACTTGGGTCTTTTTCTCAGAGCTATTGCGACAACATGAGACTCTAGGATAAAGTCTGAGAAGAACAGGAAATGTAACCAAAGGCTTAATAATGTTTGATTCTTAAAAATTTTGAAGTATTTCTGCAGAAATTTTGAGGTCTGCCCTAAACTTTTAGTTTTTCCAAATTGCAGTCAAAGAAGTTATGTTTCTGTTTACCAGTGTTTGCAGTGTTTCAATTTGTTAGCCATTCTCTTGATATAGGGAGGAAAGTAGATTATGCTCCTTGTCGATTTTTAACAGCATTATGGAGTTAACTTATTGTGTTTGCAGTGTTATTATGATAGTGATGGGCAGTAACTTGGCATGTTTCAATAAAATTGAATTGTTGATTTTTTTATCCCCCTCTAATTTTTCTAGATTGAAAACCGTAGGATATGTGTTCTGTATGACATATTAAGAAATCGGTTTAGATTTTACTGTAATTAATAACACAAGCATTGTAGGCTTTTTTAAAAAGATGTGTGCTTGAAACAGAACCTGAAATAATTACAAAAAGATGTTTCTAGTTTTATATCATCTACATTTTGGGGTTTTTGAAGTTTAAGCTGACACTGACATGAAGCTAAAAAATCCGTAGAATTTAGTGTTACCTTTTATAATATCTCAAGGGTTTTTTTTTTTACTTTAAGATGTAGTTTATCTAGTTTTTCAAAATATTATTATACAACTTACAGAATTGTGTTTGTGATTTAGGACAGCACTTTTGTTTAGCATCAAGGACTTTAAAGGAAAAATAATTTATTATTCATAAAATTGGCAGAGATGTCTAATCTGTACTGATAAAGATGAGTAATATGCTCACATTAAAATTTAGATTTGTTAAGATACACCTAAATTATAATGCTATTATAGTATGATCAAAGAAATTAGTTTATTCACAATATATTTATTTGACTTGAAATAAACGATTGGTTTTGCTGCATTCACATGGTAAGCAAAGCTACTGAGCACTTGAAATACCTTGAAAAGAAAAATAAAGCTATAATTTTCCCTGAACTTAGGTAGCAGAGTGTGAAAGCTCCCATAACCATCCTAATAATTTGGTTGAATGTTTAACCTAGATGGTGTTGAATGTTCTCTTCAAACATGTAGTGAAGATTTTCTGCCCAATGAGATTCTGGTGTATCATCTGGTATAGTATGAATTTCCCCTGGTGCAACAGTGAAGCACCTTACAGGATGTTATAGATACATACAAATCATTAGGGTACAGATTGCTCTGATTACTCCAGTGGCTACGAAAGTCTTCCATTTGTGCAAGAAATACCCAGGACAGTTATTTGCATTGCTGTTGTAGCTATTACCATAGTAATAGACTTTGAAAATGCAGGGCTTGATTTGCACAAAAAAGGTCAGAATCAGCCAAGATTGCCTTAACTCTTGGTAGCAAAAGGTATGATTGAATTTTTAAGCCAGGCTTATGATACCTGTCAGTTTTATATTGCAAAAGATAGAAACCACAAAGAATTCCAGTGTGTGCATCATCTGATAACACCACTACTACTCTGCATTTGAAGCAAGATGTCTTTGTGAGACCACTTCTGTTAGAAAAGCAGTTTTTCTTGTTACTTTACCTAGCTGCTAGAGGATACCTGCATTATTAAATCTCCAAAGAAATACTGTATCTTTTCTTCAGAGTAGCTGTCCTCAGCCTAGTTGCAAAAGACTTTCCTTTAACTAGGCATCCTCATTACTGTTGAGAGGCTTCCTGGTGGACTCCTTTTCTTTTGAATAAGTTCTGTAAGATGGTGCCTGATGCTTATTCTTCTATGAAAGCCGTGGATATTCAGATATTGGTTCAGAAAATACAGTGAACAATCCTTCCAACCATTTTTCATAGGTTTCTAATTTAATTTCACTGCTTGGTCTTCCAAGCTTTTTCAGAGGAGTTTCTTTATAGTGCCTATTGCTTTGGGCTGCAGACAGGATGGATCAAGACTCCTATCTGGATGCAAAGGTCAGTCTGATTCTTTTGCTTCAGAAGCACAAATCATTTTAGCAAAAAACCCAAAAAAATCCACCCCCTTTGCAAACTACCCTCCCCCCCCCGGCCCAAACCGCATCCCAAACCAAACCTTCTAGTCTAATAGCAATGTCCAACTTCTAATTGCTCTAAGATTCATGAGGTCATCATTGATTTTAGGGGCTCCTTTTTTGGGGATTTGAATTCAAGAATTGAGAGAAATGTATCCAGAGAGTGAGTGGCATAACTGGAGAGAATAATATTAGTTTCAACAAAATGATCAGCTTTAGAGGTACCTGCAGTAGTACTTCCACTGATGGTTTAGCCAGATTGGTGACAGATTGCATTTAGGGAAATTTTTCATTTGCCTTTTACACTGTTGAATATAGAAGTGTTACACCTTAAACTTTGACTTCAAATGAAGTATACTGATAAGGTATTTGGCATAAAATTACATGTAAATAAAATGCTTGATTAAGGTGAAGAATTCAACTGAAAGAAAAGAAACAAAATTGAGGCAAAGGACCACACCTAATAATAAAGAAAATGTGTCCAGTCTGAAAATCATGTTTATAAATTGTTCATAGTTACATTAAAATCATTGTGTTCTCACCTCTAGCTCATACATTTCACTCCAGATTATTTAATGTATTTTTTACTTTACCACAACTGAGAATGAAATTTGTAGATATAACATAGTTTTATAACAATGTTCTAAAAGAGTGTTTTACTGCTTTGATTCTTTCTATTTATGTGGGACATTTCTTGTGACTAAATCTAGTTGGATATTTTAAAAATAACAGTGACCCTTCAATTTTCTGAACCACAGGGTAACTTCTTTCAAGAACAAAGCTCCTGAAAATGTCAGACTGTGATATAAGCGCATGGAAATATTATGTATACATGCCATTGGGGGAAAAACCCAAAATGTATTTAAATGTAAAAATCACTTTAAAACAATTATGCATTTTAGTCATGGTGGTTAGATTTCTCCATTTTTTCAAGACAGTTTGCATGCAGAATGAGTGGGTTAATTCTATGTTTTGGTTAGCTGACAACAGTATAAACCTTCTCCTGACTTTCAGAACTATGCTAATTCCTGTTCCCTGCTTATAATCTCTCTACAAGAGCAAGCAAGGTGAATGATACTTTATCTTAGATCAAGACAAGGCATCTGACAGCATTTGGAAATTGCCTGCAGATTTATTGTGCCGAGTGTGACATTTTAAGTGAAATAGCCATTTGGAGTACTTGGGGAAATAACAGGAATATTTGAAGAACTTGTAAATGTTTAGTTTGGGGGTTTGTTAGATCAAGGTTGCATGTTAGGTGGTATTTGTAGTTTTTAGTTACAGATTCATCCTTTGCTTACTGTTTTTTCAAGTGCTGTTTCTTCTGCCAGAGAAATTAATACCACAAAAATGAATAGCCTTTGAAACATTATTCAGTAATAATTTGTAAATAATCATGGTTGCATCTTTTGTAGGTTATAGCATGTGCTTATGAGAATGAATATTACATTACATTACATTTCTTATTGGGATTAGTCAACTGGATCAGTATTCTTGAGATAAACATAAATTTTAAGCAGAAGATTTGTATTTTCTTGAAAGTATTATTAATGAATGCTCTTTATGCATCTTCTCCTTTTTATTGGTTTTCAGTAATTAAGGTTGTGAGGCCACATGGGCGACATCTTTCATTACCTACCAACTACACATTGACACTCTGAGTCCCTTCAATATTCTCTAGTTTTCCTATACTTCTTTCCTGTTTTGTTTATGGTTCTGGTACGTGGGGATTTTGTTTTAGGAGATGGTCTTTTGTGTAAATACTTTTGTGGCCTTTATCTCTTTTTTATAGTTTTTTTCCTAAACAAGGGTTCAGAAGTTGTTCCAACTTTAAGTGGTATCCTGGTTCTTTTTGCTTTTCTGGGTGCAAAGTTAGATTCCAGGATGGTTATCGTTGGGTGGCCTCCTGGACAAGTGTCCACTCGTGGCGGAGGCTCCAGTGACCTTCCCGCAGACAGGTGAACCAAAGGGCGTTTGGTTCCTGCCGGGAATGCCGATGGCCAGGCGGCGCTGTCTCCGGGCGCGCTGAGCGCGCTGGCAGAGGCGGTGGTAGGGTCCCAGCCCCGGGAGCGAGGAAAGAAAGAGTGGACTCTCCGGGAGCAGTGTCAAGGGTTTATTCTTCAAGGGTAGCAGTCCGGGAGAGCCCAGAGCAGGGTTCGGCGAGCATTTTTAAGGGAGGCAAAAAGGGGAGGGGTACCTGGGAAACATCCAATAGGGAGAACAGGGGAGAAAGGAATCGGGGTACACCCGGCCAATAACAAATAAACAGGGGAGGGCAAACAGCCAACAACCAGTGACCAACCGAGTAAAACAGAATTCTCTAGAAGAAAGGGCAGAGTTTCATTCCTCGAGCCCGCCTATGGAACTGCCCTCAGACTCAGATTCGTACCACTTGACACGGAGAGTCTGATGGACAGGAGGAGGCAGGACTGGGGGTTGTTGACACACCCCCACAGATGGTGAATTTGAGACAAGTGTTACAGATATCCTTGACGATTTTTTCTGTAGGAAAACATCTCTGTTGAACACCTGCAGAACACCTGTAGGTCTGATATTCTCAAGAACTCCTGAAGAAATCTAGTGTATCTGCAGTCTCCAGGGCTGGCAAGATAGTGTTCTCCTCTGTTCTAAACCTTCTTTGGTTGGTAATGAAATACAGGCAATTGAAGCAGAGAATGAATGTTGTGCTTATCTCAGCTTTTTTCAGTAGCAGCTCTGCCACTGCCTTCTTCCCACCATTCCTTACTTTAAGCCAACTGCTAATTTTATCAGGATAACCTTTCTGTATAAAAGAACCTTTCAGAAATTGTCACTAATTATTCCGTGACTCCACTCAGATATTCAGATGAGAATCTCTTGCACATTTAGAGATTTTCATTAACACGTCCCACAGAAGAAAAGACTGAATTGCTGTTTAATATACTTGTTCAGAAATATGAAAGAAAATTGTACATTCTGTGATTTTTTTTTTCTATGCAATACGAGAAGATCTAGTATATATTAAAAATAATAGATGGAAGATCAGCGTTTAAGACCATTGTAAATCTCATTGAGAAGAAGCAAATTATGATGACTGGGTAAAGGGTTGTTCAAAGGGTTTTAGTAGTAGTGAAAGATTTAGAAACAAGAAAATTTTGTACATCAAGCAAGTTTATTTAGTTGACTTGTATGGTCAGAAGCATCCAAAATAACCTTTCTTTGAAAAGAAACTTTTGAAATGGTCTTGGCTAAAAATTTTGGAGTAAATGCTTCTTTGACCTTAAATAATTTATTCTTTAGATTTCTAATTTGGCAATGGAATGAGTCTTTGTGCACTGAAAAATGATTAATTTTAAATGTGGTAAGAACTTTAACCATTTGGTTTCACTGTCTAGACTGTATTTCATTACAAAATTTATTTGAAATTAATTCTGTTCATATTTTATAGCCATGCTTGTCTCAGTTTCCCCATAATTAAGTGGCTACAGCATGATAATCTTTAGTAAAGTAGTTTCTCAGCTTATAAACTGTCTAGAATGGGAAATCAGTGTTTCTACTTTAATTTTAAACTGTGTTGGTTTTTTAATCTGTGATAATTTTGTAGGTTTGTATGCTTTTCACCACACGTGTTCAGGAGGGAAGGACTACTTTCTAACTTTGTGACTCACAAATCCTAACCAAATAATTTACTAGTACTTCCTAATTTGTTAAGGCATCTCTTTTGTGTCATCAAATCTAGTGACCCAAAGGAGCTGAGCAGCTGCACTGCCCTGTCCTAAGTTGCTGACAGCTGATTGGACTATGTCTTCTCTCCACAGATCTTGCACTTCTGGTTTCCTTTTTCCTCTCTCTCTGTCTCTCTTTTTTTTTTTTTCTTGTTGCTAGTTTTGGGGGAGTCATGTTTGAGACTTTATATGTAATAATGGTTTAAATAATTGGTCTTAAGTTTGTTCATTGTCTTGTGAGGAAAGAAGGAAGTTGAATATTTTTTTAGGTGGGATTCTTACCTTCTGGCTCTAGTATGTCACATTATTGTACCACCAGTTCTTTAATATGAATAGCTAATAAAGAATAACAGGACATTATCTTAGCAAATTTATCTCCAAATGATTCTGGAGCAGATGATATTTCTAGCTTTCATGTGAGAAGATTTTTTAGCTAGGGACATGTAAGTAATTCTGCTGTCTTCTTTTTCAAGGGGCATATTAGAAATTTTTTCCTCAGATTGTGAAAACCTGGTGATTAAATTGTCAAGATAACACAGAATTTGTAAAAATCCAGCAACCCCACTCAGTCAAGCCATGAGTTCTACTGGCACTGGCAAAATCATTCATATTTAAAAAGAAGAGGAATATCTTTGTTTTTAATCAGTTTTCTAGAGACGATAACTTACTAGAAAGCTAAAGCCAATCCCTTCCTCAGCAGTGGAGGATGTGACAATGCAAGACAAAAATGGACATCTTCATATATGGGCATATAGTTCCCAGAATCTTTTTCTCAGTTCTCATATTCAGTGAGTTGGGAACTTTGCATCAATGTTGCTTTACTCACTCTCTAACTCTTTCCTTCTCTTTGGAGTACATCTGGTTTATTTTTTTGGCCCCTTCTGTGGAGTTCAGGAACAAATAGAAGCCCAAAGCAATCTTTAGGATTCTCTCGGTTGTTTATAAATGTTTCTTGTTAATCTAAAACCGTTCAAATCCAAGAGGAGAAAATATGGAATGGTAGGTAATGAGATAAACTGCAGTAGGGAATAACCAATGTACAGTTTGAGTTCACTGTCCCTGTCTCCACTTCAGACTCTTACTTTGATGTTGGATGCTTGTGCAATTTAAGGAATCTTCAGAAAGCTGAATTTGACATTATTGCCTCTGGGGCAGTAACTATATGGAAGGCCAATGGTGATGCTCCATTACGAGTACTGCTTTGTTTTGTCTATGGAAAGTAAGTGTGCTCTGACTTGATCTGTTAAAACTTTGATGAGAGATGTTTGCTGCTTACAGCTCTTCCTGCTTTAAGATCTTAAATAGTATGACAGGAATGGTTTGTACCTTCCCCTCTTATTCTTTCTGGGAAACATGGATAAGTGACAGCAAATAAGAAAATATTCTCAACTGTATGTAAAATGTCTGTAAACATACCATGAAAATATTTTGCTTTATTTAAGCATAGAAACAATTTCACACTCAAAATTAATTAATAGACATCTGAGATGCTGTTATTTTACTGCAGTATTCTTTTGTGCATTTTTACTGGTGCCCTAGTTTTATGAAGCTCAGGAGTAGTCACATGAATATATTCTTGGATTTTCATCCAATATTGTTGCTAAGGAAACATCATCTTTAATACTGTATCCTTGTCTGCAGCTTGTCTGTATTAATCAATGCCTGCTAATGCTCAGCAGAAACCAAGTAAAGACAGAAAAAAAAAAGTCTTAATTTCTTTTATTATCAAGTAGTTTATTATTGACTATTCTCCTTCAGGATCCCCTGCCACTGCAAAGCTCACACAAATTGGTGGGTCTTGTCCATGTCTCTAGTCTCATTCCACGCAGATACAACATGGGCAGGTTTTATATTTTTTTTTTCATTGGCTGCCATTAGTATTCTTGTACAGTGCATGGATCTAGTCAAAATTTTGGGAAATGCTTACCTGTTGCTCTAAAAGGGAGAAAGAACCTTTTCTATATGCGTTAAAAAGAGGAGCATGAATGTACTAAAGTAAGAATTCCGTATAAAGTGAGAATTCAGTATACTGTTAAAACTCTACTACTGCATTTCAGCTCAATTTGAATATCTGGCTAGGAAAAGACCTGTCATCCAGACATATCAGTGGAAATCTCAGTTCATTCCAAGTCCATCTATTTGGTTTGTTGCAACAGTGACAGGCAAGTTTTTTGAATTTTCTGTTTCTGAACTCTTCTGAGAAGTACTAAGTTCTAGAACCAATTAAAAAATTAATTTGACTTAGCAGTTTGTTAGCTTAATACCCACTTTTTTTCATGATCATTTGCCTTTTCGACATGTTCTTATTTATCTCCTTCTTCAGAGACACTACATTAGATCTAATGTCTGTTGTTGAAAAGCCCAGGTCAGAAAAGCCAGAGGCAAACAAGAAGGCCTGAAGAACTTGTCTCATTAGGAATATCTGTTTCCTTTTTTGGACAAGCGGCAGTATCTCATTCATCAGCTTAGTCATCCTTCAAGGAAGAGGAAAGAAATCAAGCACCAGTTCACAGTCTAGCTGTGTGGGCTAGATGCAAGCACAGTTTCAGCAGCCTAAGCTGGATAGGTCATTACCAGGATAGTAAAGGGAACACGAGTTCTCTCCTTCTGAGTGCAGTAAAGGGAACACAAGTCCTCTTCTTCTGAGTGCAGAGCTTCTTATGCCACTAAGCAATCTTTTTCTTCTCCCGAAGGAAAAAAAAAGCAAGAAAATATTTGTGAGGGACTTGGTACCTAAGCCCACAGGTCCCATACTAACAGATTTGGAAGCTGCCTCTAGAACTGAGCCATACTCATACTTTTCTGCCTGACCTCAGGAACTGAATGGATGAATGGCAAGCAGGTATTGCAGATACCATCCCAACAGTTGTATGATGTTAACACCTCAGTAGAGGCGTATTGAAGATCTTACCCAGAGTATCCAGTGAGAGCTCAAACTCATTGTTTGATCCTGTTAACTGCATTATACCCATGAGCTGCCTGTGTATGGCAAGCGTTCGTTGTTACTAATTTCTGGGCACCCCTTCTAGTTAAACTTTTTCTTTCTGCACTAGGGAGCTATTTACAGTGTTTTGCTCAGGGCTGTTCTAACAACGAACATTCCCAAATATGTGAGTTGTAGCGATGATTTTGCTCTAGAGGTTAGATCCAGATACAGTATTTTTTGTTTTAGCTGCTATGCTTATAGGGGTTGCTTAATCACTCATAGTCCAATGAGGGAACTAAAAAGAGTCACCATATAGTGTAAAATTGGAGTCTAATCCTTGATGTTTGCTGAGGACCCAAAATTTCAGATCCATAACTCTGCATGGTGCTTCATGGGATTAATAATAGCCAAGACTTGAGTATTAAGGAAAAACATTGTTTTATCTTTCATGGCTTATATGAAAATCATGTAAATAGGTGTAGCAATTACTGGTTTAGTGTTGGTAATAGAAAAAGTAGTCCCTTGACTTTCTCCATGCTTCGCTTTTTCATCTGTTTTGATAGCCTGTGAGGTAGAATACTTACAGGTAGTACTTTAAGATGTCCTTCTCTCCTTGATCTCTAAGAAAAGATGCGGAAAGGTATTTTCAGATAAGTGTTTCTTCAGCTGCTGCTGCTAACAGCTTTGCTAATCAGTTTCCCTGAAAACTCACCGTATTTGCATTTTTAAAGAAAGCTTGCTGTCTTAAAATATTTATTGTACAAATATTTCCTTCTTTCAGTGGCTGTCTAGAAAAGTTGTTGGCAGTTTACTATAGAGACTGAAGTGGTAGGGGAAGGACATTGGTAATTCTACAGTGCTGTCTGTTGTGGTTGAAATACAGGCTTTCGATCTTAATTTGTGCTGCATTATTATCCCATATCAAGGTAGAATTTGAGCTCAGTTGTTTGAGCCAGTATTCTGTATTGTGATGTAGAAAGAACTAATACTATGATATTTCTATTGGTTATTTGCCATTAATTAATTAGAAATAGAGAAAGCCTTCTCTATATTTACCAAATATTCTTTGAATGAAATTAGTCACTACGCTTGGGCTAAGGACAATGTTCCCCTTTCCCATGGTAGTGCCTTTACTGTTGGCCCTTCCATCTCTGTTGCATTGTGTTTCTCTACAGACTGATCTTTAGTTTAAAAGATAAAAAGCTAATTTTTGGTTGCTGAAAATTGTTTTTTAAGGTGTGATGTGGGGGTGCTTTTGGCTGTATGTGTGTCCAGGGAGGTGCCTGAGTGTTCTAGTGTAGTTGTGGGGTGGTTTTTGCTTTGCAGATAAGGACGGGATTGAAGAGGTGGTGTATCAGATGTGAGACTGCTGTGTTTTTTCTATTTTCCTCTTAGTTTCTGTCTCTTTTTTCTTGCTTGTTCTTCTCACTTCCTTTTTCAAATTTCTTTATTGTCCATTTGGTTTAATTGCTCCCTTTTTGTGGTGCCATTCTAAAAATTAGATCATTTTGGATGCAACATTTTCTCTCTCTCCAGATGCTTTTCCCTTTTCCTGTGAGTACACCATCTGCCTTTGTGTGCTCTGGGAGATGTGCAGGTGTTAGTCAGGATTAGGTGGCAGAATTGAATTGAAATGTGGTAAGTTTTGCCTGCCATCTCCTTTCTGCAACATTTTTTAATTGTGAAGTTGCTCTGTCAAATAATCAAGAAGGGAAGTTCTAGAGAAACAACTCTGGAAGTGAAGTGAACCAAAGTAGGGACGTGTTGGTTACTTTATCCTGATGCAAAAAGCAGAAATTCCCAAAGAAAAAAGGAAAGGTTCAGAGGCTTTTTACCTTTTCAACTTTGAAGTTAGAAGTTCTGCTCAGAGTTGTGCATGTGGAATTTGCCAAGCAGTATCAACCAGCTGAATTGCTATTTTAAAACAGAAAAAATATGGAAGTGTATTGTGTACTGTAGTGAAACTTCATAAAATATTAAGCATCTTCTAACGTGGTTTTCTCTTGCTCTTTCTGTATATAGAAAATATATACATCTTTGAAATTAGATATTTTTTCTGGTAATTACCTGGTTTGCTTTAACCTTGCTGTTTTGTTTATATTTATAGACTTTCCTTGTCTCCACCCTTTGAACTTTATTTATCAAAACCTGTGTTCAGGTGTAAGATCATCTTACCTTTGCAAAGTGCTCAACCTTTCTCCTTTCCAAGTGATTTTGAGAAGATAAATATATTTCCTGTGTGTTGTTAGTGGTTCTGTCCACCAGTCTCTCAAGATCACTCATTACCCTGGGATTCATTAGGCTGGGAAATTTTTTTAGCCAAATAAACAGCCAGCTTTGGAAATTATGTCTTCCTGACTTACATGTGGTATTTCTACATCATTCTGGACTGCTGTGTCTAGTATGTGTGGAATTTAATCAAGTAGTTTGTTTGGGTTTCTGTTAGAATATATTCCTATTTTCCTGTATTATGAAATCCGAATGTTCAGACCTCATGTCCTTCCTTACAGCTTGCTGGCATAAACAAAATGAGGAAATATCTTGCTGACTAGCATGTTTTCTAGCTTGGTCCCAGATTTGGCAAAACAGTTCTGATGATCCTCAAGTGCACTTTGAAAGACTGAAACACAAGCTATAAGAAAATTCTGTACAGTATTAGGAAATGCAGGAAGTTAATAATTAGTCAAAACCGGCTGTTCCCAATTATTCTATATTAAAATTAAGATATTTAAGATAATCTTCATGGCTCTTCCGTTTGCTCATCTGAAGTGTAGTCATTGCCTCTAGTCTAAGCTGGTCATGCTTTGGGTTGCTGTACAATCAGCAGAGACAGCCCCAGGAAGATGTCCTGCCATAAAAAGTAGGTCAAATACTGTGTGGAATAAAGACCTTCTGGAGATGCCCACATCTCTCCACTGATGATTGATGTGTAGATAGTTCAACACTAACTTCTGTTTTCCATTGCTTGTGTTTTTAAGTTTTAAGAAGTAGAAAGAAAGGAAAAAAAGGTATTTCTCTTAGTGCATGAAAATCTGACCTAACTTAGTAAACACTTTTGGAACAGAGGATTACTGACTATTTTGCAATTAATTTAAATGTAGAAGGCTTTTGAAGGTTTAATTCAAGAAAGATGTTGGTGTGTACTATATTAAGATAATTCTATATCTACTGTGGAATCTGTGATACAAAATGAGTTTTTAATGTCTACTATCAATGGGAAAATATTGTAAAATAATTTCAAAGGAAAAAAATTAATTCAACTAACTAGGCAAATACAAAAGTTTCATGCAAAAATATTTTATATCTTTTTTTTGGCAGCCTTGCTTTGCATCCTGAACGCGTGTTGGTGGCAACAGGTCAAGTTGGGAAGGAACCATACATCTGTGTGTGGGATTCATACACTGTGCAGACTGTATCTGTTCTGAAAGATGTTCACACACATGGTATAGCTTGCTTGGCCTTTGATTTAGATGGTCAGGTATGTAACAAATATTCTTTTTTCAAACACTTGAATAAATTGTTTATCTATTAGAAATCATGTCACATAGTTTTTCTTAAAAAAAGAAAGTGTACCATCTCAGGTTTTATCTGCTTATTCTCCAGTTTAGGAAAATAAAATTACATTATTAATGAATGCCAGATATTCGCATTTGGCAAGAAAAGTATAACTTCAATATTTTTTTGAATTGAGATGAGGTGGTAGGGAGGTTCTTGTGGTCTGTTGGCCACAGTTCAGGGTTAGACCAAATGGATGGAGATAGTGGACCTCCCCCATGCAGGGGCATGTCTGGTGCCCAGAGTGATGGCAGCCCCATTGTGTTACTCATCTTAGACTTTTTCAGGCAGTATCCCCTTCTCTGCCATGCATTTTGTGGCTCTCCACATTTTGATTGTTTGTTCAGACTCATGTATCCTTCATCTAGAAGTCAAGAAAAAGATTCCATTGGATTATGATTTTGTTGCTTTTGAACATTCTCTGAGTAGTAAATTGGTTCTCAGAGCTGCTACCTATAATGGAGATTGTTTTTACCAGACACTTACTCCTCTGAGTAAAGAGGCTTTCTTGACTGATGTAGTAGAAATGGAAAATTTAATGGTTATATTCACATGTTAGGTAGCAGCTGAAGAGCCATCAACTGTGAAAATCCTTTCTGGAGATGTGCTTTCCTGGTCTATGGAGCACTTCTTTCCCTCCCACTCAGCCTTGCAATGCAATACTCACATTTAGCTGTATTCTCAGTTCCTTTTGCTTGCTGAAAAGGTCAGTGTCTGTCAGTTACTGCTGTTTTCTTGAGTGAGGATGTGTTGTAGAGACCAGTTGCTGTCCTTAAGAGAATATCAAATGGAGCTGTGTTGAATGCAAGAGGAAAGCCTAGCTGTAACTTGTTTCTGTTAAAACATGTTGTAATTGTTGTAGGAAAGTTCTGAGTTTGTTGAAATGACCTCCCATTGTTTAGGAAGTCAGCTTCTAGAGCCAGCTTCTTTCTAGAACATCATTTCTACATCACAGCGGTATCTTCTCTGTATTGTTCTTGTCATGTAAACTTGTGTCACTTCCTCACTTGAATGGCCTTCATAATTTAAGGTCAAGGTACATCAAATTAGGATTGAAATCCCCTAACTTTTCAAAGATGGAATAGTAAGGTTAGGTTTTGTAGTATTAATAAATAGGAAGCATGCATAGAAATTGTATTTAACTTGTTTATTTTTCTTCTCATAATCTTGAAGTTTTTCAGACAGCAAAGGAATTATGTTATTTGGAATAGGTTTCTTTCTTTGGGAAAAAAGATTGTGAGTCAAGTTTGGAGTTTGTTTTTGCTTTTACAGACTCACTGGATAATCTATATAGAAATTGAAACTAAATTTGTCTTTAATGTGTGTAAGTATTAACTGCTGAACAGTGAAAAAAACTTACTCCTAAAGATTTGAAAAACTTTCATTTATCAACATCAAGATGGCACAATTCATGCATAAACTGGAAAAAAAGATTCGTTTTCTTTAAAAATTAAACCAAAATCACTCAGCTCCTTTTTTTCATTCAATCCTGTTAGTCTTTCTGTTGAGAATTTCGGTAGCAAAAATAACATTTTGGCTGGTTAACAGATACAATAAAATTGGCCAATATAGTCAATGTTTGTGTCAAGAAATCTGTGCAAGGTGTCTTCACAGTCAAGACCAGACTAGCTGCAGAGCATAGGGAGATCTCAAAATCTTATTTTTCTTGATTTTCTTGGAATAATCTTTTTGTGTGTCCTAGTTTTACACTTTATTTGGCTTCAAACTCTTTCTGAATAATAAAGACTTCTTGGGGTCTCTTTGGATTCTGGTTTGAGAAAGGATTCGGAAAGAAATATTTATTTATATGTGCCTTGAAGAATCAAGCAAAAGGCTTTTAAAGCATTTAACTGTTTTTAATCTTCTGTTTGTTTCCAAGAAGATTGTAGAAAATATTTTTTGTTTGTATCTCTTGACCTTGTAAAATAAGTCCTAAATTCTGCAAGTTACATATAATTGAACACATACAGTTTCATTGACTTCAGTGATTATTTATTTTTTGCAAATGTTTCCTGACTGTTGCTTGCCCTATGTGCTATGTATAATTATGTATCTTAAACATTATAAATCAGAAATATGTTGTTATCTAAGAACATCTTTATGATCACGGTGTTGTACCTGAAAAGATGCTTTGGCATAAGATATTGCTTATGTTTTCTTCTATATCAAAATGGAGCTATTGCTTCTATCTCAAATATGTTACACATTTTTTACCACTTATTCAAAATAATTACTTTAGCTTTCATTAATATATTGAGTTATTTTTATTTGTTTAATTTGGACACTTTTAGCGTTTGGTCTCAGTTGGTTTGGATTCGAAAAACACAGTGTGTGTATGGGACTGGAGAAAAGGAAAATTGTTATCAATGGCTCCTGGTCATACAGACAGAGTAAGTATAAATAGCCTGAGTGTCAATGTAAATTTAGTTTGTTAAACCATGTCTCTATATACATACTAGACCTATGTCTGAACAAAAACCATAGTGTTTTAGAAATTGAATTTGCATAAAAGTTGATATGCATTAAGACATGGAGATATTTAAGATGTGTGCATTTATTTGTAGAATAAAATGTGTAACTCAATATTTATTTGTGTATGGTTTGTTGGGACTGTAAGCATGTAGGGGAAGTGCAGAATTAATATACTTCTTAGACCTTAATCCCCATATGGGAAATCAAAATGCAAATAATTCCTTAAATTTTTGTAGTCTGTAAATGAACCATAATGTTGTTTTATCCTGTGTTTTAATTACTCTAGGAAAAAAAAAAGCCAGAACTACATTTGGTATATATTGAAAGTTCAGTATTAAATGAGAGGATAAAAAAGTCTTTCCAATAAATCCATTTAAAGCATTTCCAATTCACTGTTAATTTGCTAAAAGTTTTTACTGTTTTAACTGTCCCATGCTAGAAGGGCCATCTCTGCTGACATACTTGGGTTTTTTTATGCAGATATTTGATATTTCTTGGGATTTATACCAGCCAAACAAGCTCGTCAGCTGTGGCGTAAAACACATCAAGGTAATGAAATAACTCTTAATTTATAAAATGTTTAAACTGCAGTAGTATATACTCTATAAAACATATAAAAATAGAATCTAAAAGGAGTATAGAATGATAATATGGAAGGTCCTCTGTAAGAATAATACTAGTTCTTAGAACTGCGATCGTGGATCACACCTGACTACACTAGATATTTCAAAAGATCTGTATAGTGGAAAACAGACCCTTTCTGCTCAAAAGACTTCATGCCCTGGCAGAAGTAATGTGATAGGAATGAAACAGTTGTTAGTAGCATTGTATGTAATGACTGTAATATAATTTAAAATTTGGGTTCTCTAAAACACACTGTTGGAAATCCCAGGCAGTGTAAGACAGGATGCACACATTTAAGGTGACTCCAGGTACTCTGGTTTCTGAATCTTGAACAGTGAATGAATTGCTGCACTACAGAGACGAAATGAATTAAAAAAACATTTCTTACCGTTTAGAGAGAGTATAGGGAGACAGTGGAAGAGAAAGAACAAGTATTTTCCTGTCTTTTAATTATTTTCCCTGTTTGTATTCATACATTTGTCATTTGGAGCACTCTGTACCTGTTACAGGATTCATAATTTGGACAGTTCATGTCTTTTTCAAGCATGCTCTGTTTGTTCCACGTAGCAAATACTGTGCAGAAACTTCTTTTTCAGGTTTAACTTTGTCACCAGATTATCAATGATTAGGAACCATGTTTCATGTCAGTCAAAGTCACTGTCTTTTCCTATGCACTGTTTTCTGTGTTACCACCTAACAGCAGTAGATGGCAGCTTGAAAGTTCTGTATTGCTGTCATGTGTAGGTTCCCATGATGGGGAAAATGTGGTGCTTTTTATACAATGAACTTTTAGACTACTATGTATTAATGGGTGACTGGAAAAAGTCTGTTGGCTAGATTGTGTAAGTCTGATTTGGCTTAGTGTTTAGCATGTCAGTTACAGATGTCCATGAACTTGGTTAATAATGATTTTTTTTTCTACTTCTCTAAGAGGACCTTTATGCCAATAGTAAGCTAATATTTGCCAGCAGTGATTTAGTGTATTTAAGATGGCTTTATTATGTCAAAACATGTCTACTTAGATAAGCAGAAGTTTGTTTGAGCGACTTTTAAGGCTCTACAAAGCCTTTCTAAACAGCGACATAATTTTTAAAATTATTGGTGTTTCCTCTGCGAAAACATTATGGAAAATCAGAATTCTAGAGATATTTAGGTGCTTGGATCAGGCAGGAGATTTTTGTTGATGTGTGTTTTTCTTAAACCACACCTTCTTGTTCTTTCAGATATCAAGAATTTCTTTCATCTTTTTAATTCTATTGTATTTTTTCTCAGATGATATTTTATGCAAATTGTAATAGTAATTAATCAAGTTATGTAGATAATTCCAAGTGAACTGATATTGAGGAATTACTTTTCTTAGATACATCACTGGCTTCCACATTGGAGCTAGGTGTTTGATTTATGCAGTGACTGTGTAGTTGCTTCTCAAGCAACAACATGGTCTATGTCTTGAAATCCGTACTTTAGTTTAAAAAATACTACTGTCATGGTTTCACTCTAGCCAGCAGCCAAGCTCCAACCAGGTGCTCGCTCACTCCACCACCAGCAGGACTGGGGAGAGGATTGGAAGGGTAAAAGCTGGAAAACTCATGGGTTGAGGTAAAGACAGTTTAATAGGGAAAGCAAAACCTGCACATGCAAGCAAAGCACACCAAGGAATTAATTCCCAGGGACGGGCAGGTGTTCGGCCATCTCCACAAGAGCCCATGTAATGGTGGCTTGGGAAGACAAACTCCATCACGCCAAATGTCCCCCCCTCCCTCCTTCTTCCCCTCACTTTATATACTGAGCATGATGCCGTATGGTCTGGAATATCCCTTTGGTCAGTTTCGGTCACCTGTCCTGGCTGCATCTCTTCCCAACCTCCCATGCACCCCCAATTTCCTTGCCAGTGTGGCAGTAGGAAAGCAGAAGAGCCCTTGGCTGTGCAAGCCCTGCTCAGTGATAACAGAACCATCTTTGTATTATCAACACTGTGTTCAGCCAAATACAAAACACAGCCCCATACCAGCCATTGTGAAGAAAATTAACTATCCCAGCCCAAACCAGCACAACTAGTTAAGATACTGGGATTTGTCCAATCAGTACTAGTTATTCTAATCATTAATGGTTATTTCTGGTTATTTCTCAATTACAGTATTGCAGGTACAAAAATCTGTTCATGGTAACTGCTTACATTATCCCATATTAATTGAAGTCTGCTCAGAATTTTGAATTGATTATTGCTAACAGAGTGCCTTGCTGTGAAATACAGTTTCATAAACATGTGTACAGGAAACTGTATATGCTGGGACAAGGTAAGATTAACCTGTCAGCAGTGATGCTTTCACGTTTTGCATTGGATTACTTCAGCAGCTTCACTTTCCAGTGCACGTTTACATGTTTGGACAGGAGGGTTTGAAAGGAATATGCGAGTGCTTCTTGTTTGCAGAGATCTCAGAAACTACAGCGTGTATCTGGAGGCTTAGCTGGCAGGTATTGTGCTCTGACCAAAGACTTTGCATGTCTTTAGTTTGGGAGTCATTGGTACATGTTGGGTGACCTAGGAGGAAATTCACACTTGTGTGATTGCTGCAATCACATACCAGTGGTTTATTAGAAAGGTCTTAAAAATCTCTGCCTCAAATGGCTACTTTGTGTGATCCATGGTTGTGATGAGAAATTAGGCTACAGTAAAACCAACTGCTTTCAAACAGAGAAAATAGCAGCCTTATCAAAAATCTACATGCTTAGGTGGCATCCTGAAATATCTAAAGTAACATAAAATACAAATGCAGCATTGTCAACACAGAAGTTTTATATCAAAGAAAAATAAGATAATTCTATTATGAAATGCTTTTCAAAAATAACTGAAAATACAACTGACTCACAAATTATTATTTGAAAGAATTTTAGTTTGATTTAATACTGATATTCCAAAATTCCTTCCCAACTAGTCTGTTATGCTGATTTTATGGAAAGATAAAGTTGGTTACTAACATAAAACAATGTTAAACTGGAGAACTGAGGCATGGAGAAGGGGATGAATGGTGATGTATTTCGCAGGCAAGGCACTTCTCTTTCAGATGTACATATTAAATTATAAGGCATTAGCAAAATAGCCATCTTTCTAAATCACTTTATGTTACAGTTCTGGAGCTTGTGTGGCAATTCATTGACACCAAAACGTGGTGTCTTTGGCAAGACTGGTGATCTCCAGACTATATTGTGCCTCGCTTGTGCAAGGGATGAAGTGACGTATTCTGGTGCATTGAATGGAGATATATATGTGTGGAAAGGAATCAACCTTGTACGGACAATACAGGGAGCACATGCTGTAAGTATATCTCTCTAAATAATATTAAGTGTTAAGTAGATTTCTGGAAAGCTGAAAAGAGCAATGCAAGGTCACCTTGTCTGTGTTCCTAAATGGTTTCAATGATACTCAGTATGTCTTATTTGAATATTTTTTAGAACAGTATACAGCTTTGAAAGTGGAGAGATCTCAATGAAAGTTAAATAAAAATTTTCCAAAGTGATTGGTAATATCTTCTTTTAATTGAAATGTTTAATATGATTATAAAGTGATTATAATTTTGCTATGTAAGTTGTAATTATATTTTCCATGTTATTTCAAAGTGTATGGGTTTGTGATTAAAGTAGGCAGCAAAATAAACCACTTTGTGGTTTGCAATCTGGTTTGTGCATACTGAATGTGAAAATCCTCATTACCTCTCATTTGATAATATGCAGGATTAGATTTCTAATTGCCCAAGTATCACCTTAAAAACAAAGCCAACCAGTTTCTGGTTGGCTTAACCTATGAAGCATGAAACTGCTACAGTCACTTTATGAAGCTATAAATGATTATGATTTGCTGGTTGAATGTTAATTTTTGTTTTGAAAAGCATTGTACTTTCTTGATAATATTTGAAGTTCCCATATTAGCAATTTAACATGGTGTGAAAAAACAAGCATATGAGTTCTGATATTGCAGCTTCAAAATTCTAGATAAAAATCAGTAACAGTTAACGGTTCTTACTTGTAAGAATGTGTTTGTGTTAACTGGTGTGTTGGGCTGCGTGGCCTGATGTTCGTAACTGGGGTATAAGAGTCACTCTTTGATTTAATCAGGGAGAATGGAGGGGACAAAGCCATGAAGGGTATGTGCGTGGGAGAAGTTGCAGTCACTTGTAGTAAGGAGACTCTTGGTTTACCAAAGATTTAGAAATGTACATTCAGGATAATTGCAGCTTGTTGAACAAACTAATAATTTAAAAGCGACTGGATTGCTTTTTCAGACAGTTGTATAATGACACTGTATCTGGTTATGAACAAAGAAAGTTACGAAGAACATCTGTGTGTGAAACATATTCTAGACTGTATTTTGTATTTGAGATTTCTTTATATACATAGAAGTGTATGTGTATATATATATATAAACATATAAACACACATGAGCATACTGTCCTGTATGCACATGTAGAAATATTAAATGTATTCAAGAAGGCCCAAATTATAAATCAGGAAGTATGATATTTATGGTGTTGAGTAATCCCTGATTCTTACTTTGTAACTTCAGATCCGGTTTTAGTCTTCATAATAAGTGTTCAGTAGCATTCTGGTTTTTTCTGTGTTTTCCTGTGATGATTGGACATTGCATATGGAGACCTGGATTCCCAGAGGAATGAGTGCATTTAGTCTCCTGTTGAAAAGTGATGCCAAAATAGTCTCCCATCCTGTTGGTGCTGTAGGAGACAGCTGTCCTGCTGTTAACATACTTGGACTATTTAGACTTGAAACAGTTTATTTCTCGGAATAATGCAGTGCTTTTCAGCTGTTTTAAGTGTGAAATGACACAAGAGATAAACAAGATGATGAGAGCTTGTTGCTTCATTCCCTTATGTGCTGTGTCAGTTCTTAATTGACCATAAGATCAAATTTGAAGTGCAGTGCTCCTTATCATCAGTAACATCAATGGATGGAGCTCAGGTGACCTTGAGACCAGGTAGGTCTCATCTAGCCTTCTATTTTTGGCTCTGTCATCTAGGCTCAATGGAATTGTACTTTGCAGTACTGAAAATTAAGTAGGGGCACTAGTTCATGTCTTTGTACTTTGTTTTTACAAGAGATTAGAGTCACTACAAATATCACCAATTTCAGGGAAGAAACCCCCCAGTAAAATGCGGAAACTTCTTTCCAACAAAATGAAATATTGTTTTTCAATAAAAAATTACCTTAAAGGAAAATATTGACAGACTGCTCTAAGCCCAGCATATGGAAACTTGGAATGACAGTGTCTTTTCAGCCATACTAAAATATTATAATGACATTTTATGGCTGCTTAATAAATTAATGTACTTAATTTTATAAATTAGAAATGATGTCCTTCTTGTCCGAAGAAAATACAAGTGTAAATAACAAGATTTATGGTGTACGTGTATTGTAGGGAAAGTGTGCATGTAGTAGGGAATTGATATGCATTTCTCTTTAGTATGCTAGTGTTGGAATTGTCATACCTGCATTCCTGTTTATCATCCTGCATCATTCCTCCTCAACAGGATTGATGTAAACTGTAATCTTATTGAAGGAACATGTCTCATTATTTGCATAAATACTGTTCTTTTCTTGCAGCATAAACAGAAATGAGATACTGGAAAAAAACTTCTAAAGCACAGTAGTGCTGTGGAGAAATAGTTCAGCCCTAGATTTATGAAATTATTATTAAGACATTGTCTGCATTAATATAGAAAACATGTTCTTTTCAAAGGCTGGTTCTCTCTGTTGTGGTTGCCCTAGCTGAAAAGACATTTTTCGTTTTGAGAACAGTTTAATGAGAAAAATAAACCATGCTCTCCCGGTATGAACAACCAAGGAAACAGACAGCAACTTTAACACTAACAAGTAAAATAAGAATTCTTCATTCAGACAGATTATCTGTTTTTTGTCATAGCAATACTAAGAACTGTAGAGAGAGGAAAGTAGAGTTTGCTGCAGATTCCTATCTGAGTTTGAGTAGAAACAAGAAGTTGAAAGCAAATAGGTTGAGGTGACTGGAGAATTAGTTGGAAGAGAATTATTGAGTTCACTTAATATAGAAGTAAGAGTGAAAAGTAGGAAAAGATGGAAATGAGCAGGGTTTAGGAGTAAAAGCACAGAGTTCATGTGCAGGGAATGATGGATAGGAATGGGAAACTTCAATTCTAGATTTGCCTCCTAAATAATAATCCTAATAATGAAAATTTTAAAAGGGAGAAAGAAAACAATAACATGAAAGCATGTGTAAATTAATTGGCAATGGTAATACTCCATGAGGTTATTTGTAGGCAATGCATTTGGCTCTGGAAAGTTAATAAATACCTTGACTAGGAAAAAAAAAATTCTTTTAATAGATGTCTCATTTGTGTACCAGTGCAAAGAACAGATTATAGAATCTTCTGCTTATCACCTTATGTGCTCTAAATTCAAGGTAGTCCATGACTATTAATATATATGCAAGATGTTACTTGGATATTAAAATAAAATTATATGCTTATTTAAGAACACTGTATGTTTTAAAGATTCTTGTGTGCTATGCTTTTGCCTTGCATAGTAAATGTACATAAGATGCTTTCTCAGCAGATGAATAATTAATTTTGAGATAGTCTTTCAGAGGTGCACATTAAAGTTGTGTGGATTGATGTCAGAAACTGAGGTTAAATAACAAGCTTGAGGTTAAATAACAGGCACTCTGTTAAAACTATTGCATGCCTATGTCAGTTGGCTGGATACTAATTAAATATAGATGGAAACAATATAATGAACTTAAATGAATGGTTTTAACTTGGTATCGTGTACCAACACAATAAGTTATGCAGTATTTTCTCCTGCTGCTTAGACTAGTCATTGGTTTCAAAGGTAACTGTCTACTTCTTTTAGAGGTGTATAGACAACTACTTAAAACTTTTATAGTAGTATGCACATTTTGAAACTGCTTTATGGATGATTTTTTAGACAGGAAGATCCCATTTCACAGTGGTGTCTCTCCACTATAAACTCACTGACACCTATCTTAAATGTTTGCAATCCATTTCCCTACTGTGTGGTATACAGTGGGACAGACAATGTCTCAGAGTAAGTGCCCAATGTATGTGTTGCTTTACATGCTTTACAAATGTCTGCATCCTGTAGTGTGTCTGGGAGTAAAAAAGGAGGCACTGGAGTTCTTTCTGTATTGGTGTAGTGTCTCTGCTCCCCATGGTGCTCGGTAGTAGTCAGTTGCTTCTGAAGTTTCTGTATGATCTTCCAAGCTTGGTCCTAATTATAGATAACTGCAGTCATCATGTGTTTTAGGAATTGCATAGTCTGAGTTAGTGTGGTGGATTTTATACAAACAACTGCATTTAGATAAATTGACACTTGATTTTTGTCCATTGGGGACAAGATAGGTCCAGCAATAGAAAACCAGAAACTGCCTCAGTATTGGAAACTTTTTGGATTCAAATAGTGGCTAAGTATTTATGCAGGAGGGGTAATTTTTGTCAAATTCTTTTCAAAACTTCTCCATCTTTCAACTATAATTTCTGGTAGATCTGGGCATTTATTTTTTTGTTTGCACTCATTCAACTATTTCTTTTTTAATTTGAGGGAACACAGATGTGATACCAGCTGGTTATGTTGGAAAACCAGGAAGTAGTCAGGATTCTGAGAAAACTGCTGATCAATTTGAGATTATGAATCAATTATGATCAATTTGAAATTATTTCCAGAATTTTCATGTTCATTAGGAAATGCGATGCAAAATTTGTAAAAGAAGAATGCAGTCTGTATGTCAGGCTTCATAACTTTTAAGATGGGAGTCTTTGATCTACACCTTTTATTTTAATTCAGAAGCATGGTCTTTGTGGCTCACATTCAGTTGGATCTAACAAAGTCAGTGCGATTGTTTGCCTCTCATTACTGCTAGAGGGTTTTTGACCATCAAGAATCAAATTATGTTAAAAAATATTCAGGCTGAGGGATTAAAGACTCCATAGTTGATTTGCATTAGCAATCTTGACAGTTTTTGAAAGGAAGGATTTAGTGGAGGATTTACTGGCCAAGCTACCCCAGTAAAGAATCTGTCTTTCCTCCATTAAGTGTGAGCCTAACAATTATATGAAATGTAGCAAAGCTCAGCTTTTTCCATTAGATGCTTACAGTCCCCATTAATGAGGGACTTTTTATAGTTTTCATCTCATTCTCTTATTCCAGTGGCACAAAGACTGAAATGAGAGTGTCCTGTTGCATTTCAAGAGATTGAGCAAGCACATCTGCCAAATCTCCTTGACAACCAGTATGTCTTTTTCAAGATAAGGATATTCTGTGGAATGGAAAACAGATTAATGCTGGATCCACTTGATCTTATCTACAGAGCATTCCAGCAGCTCCCACATTGCCAAATGTCTGATTATTTTTTGAATTCTGATAATTAAATAATGGATTTTGGAAAGAGTTAATTAGAGAAGAGAAAATAATTCTATTACCAAGACTGCATTTTAAAAAGGGCTTTAAAAGACTTAAACTTGGGCAGAATTCAGCATGTGCTACAAAATGAGCTGAAATTCCTCTAGACTTTTATTTATTCCATGGCACTAGAATCATAGAATCATTAAGGTTGGAAAAGGCATCCAATGTCATCGAGTCCAACTGTTAACCTAACACTGCTGTGTTCACCACTACACCGTATCCAGAAGTGCCACATCCATCTGTTTTTGAACACTTCCAGGGATTGTCCCTCTAGGACTTCCATGGGCAGCCTGTTCCAATCCCTGTGCAACCTTTTCAGTGAAGAAATTTTTACTAGTATCCAATCTAAACCTTCTCTAGTGCAACTTGAGGCCATTTCCTCTCATCCTGTCGCTTGCTACCTGTAAGAAGAGACTGACCCCCACCTGGCTGCAGCCTCCTACCAGGCAGTTGTAGACAGTGATAAGGTTTGTCTGCAGAGCCCTTTTCTCCAGGTTTCCTTTTCTCCAGGCTAAACAACTCAGCTCCCTCAGCTTCTCCTCATAAGACTTCTCACAATATTAAAGGTTAATGCAGTAAAACAGACAGACTCACATGGGAAGAAACAAATACAGTTTGTGTTGCATTCTTGAAAACCTCTAGACTCCTAAAGAAAGAGGATTTTCAGGATGTTAGAGATGATGATAGCCTTCTAATCTGCTTATGACTTAAAAATTCCGCTACATTTTTGTTTAGACATGTACTGCTCCTGAGCTTGTGGCCTGTCATAAAAGCCTCTTTCTTGAGAATGGACATGACAGGCTAAAAAATTTGAGTTCTGTTACTCCAGTCTTTCAGTTTTGATTGTCATTTGACATTCTAGTGGGCTTTTTTTTTTTGGTGAAAGCCGAGAGATTTCTTTTTTAACTTGAAAAATTATATCCTTTTTACCTGATGGTAGGGAAGCAAGCATAATCCATATTTCATTGTGACCAGTCCATTATGATATTTTTCTTAGTTATAATTTAAGAAGAAAAAACATACTGGCAGGAGAGAATAGTCAAGAGCACCCCAGAATTCTCACAAGTCATATTGTATCCTAATTTGTTCTGTGTGTGTACAGCTTTGTTTTCCCACAAAAGCCAATCTCTCCTTTGCAAATTGCTTCCATCTTTGGGGTTAATGTGCTTCATTACTATAAAACATGGACCCCTATCCAAAGAAATTGTTGGAACTTTACATTTACTTCTTTACAAAACCGAAATTTCAGATCAATATTGTAGAAAATATATGTATATTATTGGCTGTTCTACTCCCTTTTAGACAGGAGTTAGGGACAGATTTTCTCTTCCATTGTTTCTAACATTTCTGACTCTTGTATTTGAAGCTTGTTTTAGTTGCGTACTGGTTTTCTCTAATCTGTCTATGTTGTTAAAAATAACCTTCTTCTCTCTTTAGGCAGGAATTTTCAGCATGAATGCGTGTGAAGAGGGGTTTGCCACTGGTGGCAGGGATGGCTGTGTTCGTTTGTGGGACTTAAATTTTAAACCAATTACTGTGATTGATCTCAGGGAAACAGACCAGGGATACAAAGGTAAAGAGAAGTTTGTCGCTTTCAATATATCAATAAGATAGGAAATTTATTAGTGTTTTGAACAAGAAAAGACTTTAAAACCCAAAAGCATTGTTTTATGTATGTTACTATGAACTATTTGCTAGAAATATGGCAGATCATGGCCACTAGTATGAAGGTCACAGTTACTATTACAAAAAAACCCACATATGATGAAGATGTAAACACAGATTTAATTTTTCATGCACATTGTTTTTAGAGCACAGCAGTTTTTGACAGGGAACAGTAATGCTGTAGGAGAACTTGAAAGAGACAGTGAGATCATATTTTATTTGCTAGTTATCCAAATTTTCATTTAAACTATTTGGATGTTATCTACAGTTTTGTGGAACTTAGAACACTGCTTACATGTAACTATGACTTCAGTTATGGTTCATGTCATGCTAAAATTTTACACAGAGTGTTCCAGATATTGTTACTGTAATGATTTAGGATAAGAATACAAACATATACTGAAGCACTAATGTCACTTACAATATTGCTTTTGTTGGCATTTGGTTTTCTTTGCCCCCAGTCACTTTTGTTACTTTCTACTATCTTGCCAAGAATTTGAAAATGTGCTAGAATGTCTGATAGCAATCAGATACTCAGGGTCAATACGTAACTGATTACAGGTGAAGTCTTTGTATGCTGTAATTGACATGGCATTCCCACCAAGATTGTGAAGTATTGCGTCAAGATGAAATAAATTTCATTTTAAATATGCCCTGCAGTAGGGTGGCTCTGTTTTAAATTTAAATTTACTCAGCTACTTCTTCACTGTTCTGATGCATGTAGCTGAAAGCTGTTTCACTCCCCGTTTCATTCTTTCAAACTGGTTCTCCACTCCAGTTTATCTCCGTTATTTTTGATGTAAAAGACTCGTACCATAAACTTTTGCCTTGCCAAATGCCCATGACAGAGCAAGTAGATTTTTTTAAAATCTTATCTTGAATAAAATAAGTTTCCTGACTTCTTTTCCTTCACTCTTTTTTTCTTATGTACTTTTGAGGACTGCCTTTATGACCTGTCCTCTTGCTCATTTTCTTGATTGCATTTTCTGCTATTCTAGTATCTTACCTCTTGGTATACTCTAACCTCCAAGTAGTTACACTATATTTCAAAATGTCTCTGTCCACCACAAGAAGTTCCAAATTACTGAAACAGGTGTCTTAATCATCCTTCATCGCATTTTTGGTTCATTGTTTATTTTTAAAGCATTGTAGAGGGTATAGCCATATAATGTCTAAATTATAGGACTGAATGCTAAGGTGCTTATATTCAGCAGTACAATCAACAGATCAAATCTGTAAAGCAAAAGAGATTCTTTGGGGGGTTCGAGTAGCACAAGAGATGTGCATTTTGAGGGGTGTTTGAGGGGCATTAGCTCTAGCCTGGTTCAGAAGACTGAGCACTGCATTGCAGTTAGAGTGCACTGAGTGCACTCCTGGAGCACATTGTTTTGCTTCATGTGCAGGGAGTTCTTTATTTGTGCATTTGAAGGCTACCTTGTAATGCAAAGCAAGTTAAGTAGGCACAATCAGGAGCTTAACTTTGAGAGCTAGCTTTGTCAGAATCAAAATATCCATGCAGATGCACCGGACTGGCCCATTAACCCACCATTCTCTGGAGTCATGCAGTTTTTTTCCAATGTAAAATTAATAACATTGGGCTTTTCTTTTCTCTCTACATGGATAAAAATATTTTTCAAAAGCACATCAACCTAGACCACTAAAATACTCCTTTCTCTTATCTGATAGATATAATTTTGGCTCACACATTAATCCAGAGTAGTTTTTCAAAAGTATTTTTGAGCTACTCTCCACAAGAGTTAGTGTTTAGATAAAGTGAGTTAAATTAGGCATTGCTACCATCTGGTTATGTACATTTCAAATTGGCAACATTGAGTTGCATTATCCGAATGTAAAAAATACAGCCTGTTTTAAAAGGTGCATATTTCTAAGACTGGCTTCTCAGTGTAAACTCCCCTGACTTACATGTTATGATTCCCAGCCTTATCTACAAACGAAGCCTGTGAGTACTTATCTCCACTGTAAGCCTAAAAACGAATTCAATTGTTAGGAGTGCGTGTTAAATTCCATTATAAATCTTTCTCACCTCTCTGTAAGTTGTTTCAGTTTGATTCATTGTTATTTTTTATTTAGTAGGAAAAAGTAATTCTATGTACTACTGAGATGTTAAAAAGAATTGGGCTGTATGATTGTCTTACATATAATGCTTGCTCCACTGATGCTTCTGTCAGCATATATAATTTAGGTTCACGTACCTAGTACTAAGGTCCATGGTTTGATCAGAAATTGTAATTTTTATTCTCTGCTACCTTTGTTGAAATGTAAAGATATTAAGGGCATAATTTCAGCTTCAAATGTCAGTACTATATTTGTCCTCTATTAAAATCGGACTCACATTTTATTTTAGAAAATTTTTAATACTAGGCTTAAAAAGTTTATGTTCCAAGGGCAAGTATGCCACTATCTATGAAATAGATAGAAAGAGTATAAGAAATAAATCCAGGAATAAGAGAAGGTGTATGGATACTTCTTGACATTTTCTTGCTTTTATGCTTTGCTATTTGCTATTTTATCTTTGTTTTACAAGTTCTGAGGATGTGTCTCTCAGTAACAATCTCTTCTACAGGTCTCTCTGTAAGAAGTGTTTGCTGGAGAGGAGACCATATACTCGTTGGGACACAAGATAGTGAAATTTTTGAAATTGTGGTGCATGAGCGTAATAAGCCTTTCCTGATAATGCAGGGGCACTGTGAAGGAGAGCTGTGGGCTTTGGCTGTCCATCCTACAAAGCCCCTGGCCATGACTGGAAGCGATGATCGATCAGTCAGGTTAAATTTTGTTTCTTTGTTAAGTTGCATACAGTTTTATACAATCAACTCATTTTGTAGGTAACCTAATTGAAATGTAGTATAAATGAAAGTATTAAAATGTGGCATTGATGTGCTTCCATAGTTAAGTTATGTAGGAAATTAGTGTTCTCCAGTAATAAAATACAGTAGAAGTATATATTGCCCAAAACCTCCCATGTATGAAATTTGAAAACATTTCATTTAGGCTAACATGGAGCACTCGGAGACAAGTATCTGAGTCTTTCCTTTTCAGGAGTTAAGTTAAGCATGCACAGCTTGCGATGAAAAACTTACGGTAAAAACGTACACATTTAGTTCTTACCATATTTACTTTTACAATTGCTGGAAATTAACTTTTAATGTGTGAATTTCATCAAACCTAGTGCATGCATTGTAAACAGAATATAAATGCTCAGAAAGCCCACTAAATTACTACCTTCTACATGTTCATCTCTATTTTTTTGGGTCAAAACCACCTTTACTTTCTTTTAAGTTAAATGTGTTGGCATTTTTGTTAAATATCTCAAGTGTAAAATCAGTAGTTCAATTATTAATATTGAAATAACACTCTCAGATTCCAGATATGTTTTGTAAATAGTAGATGTAATCTACCTTGTTTTAAAAAGTACATATTATAACATTATTAGTTAAAAGGAGTTATCAATAATGACTTTTTAATAGGAAAAGCTGTTTATACTGATCAAATTTTTTAATTGTTATTTAATGTTCTTGACTAAAATGATTAGCAAAATAGTAGAATTTTTGTAGGAGTGGTCTAAAAATATGTATTGTCATATGCTATCCTTTTTTATATTCAGAAAATTAAAGTTAACCTGTCCCCATGCTTTCCCACTAGAGATGTTCCTAGCTCTTAATATATAAGAATATTTCTTGCTGTATGCAAAATTCACAGTTATGTCTTAGATTTTCCTTGTGGAAAATTATTTTAAAATAGGACACTTCCGTGTCCATCATTGTGCAGAAATTGTGGGCTTCATATTACCTGTGACAAAGCCGCACACCCTTTTTTACATTTCAAATAATTACTTTATTTTAGAATTTGGAGTTTAATAGACCATGCTCTGATTGCCCGGTGCAACATGGAAGAACCCATTCGCTGTGCCGCGGTTAGTACTGATGGAATCCATCTCGCTCTTGGAATGAAGGATGGCTCTTTCACTGTGCTTCGGGTCAGGTATGGTACAAAAATTACAAATAGATACGTTATTAATATATTGATACTCTTGTGGCCATGCAGGCGATCACTTGTGTTTTTGTTTTAAGTTGCAGAGGGTGCTCAGATTTTTTTAATGTGTGCTTCATATGTTCATGCTGATCTATAACAACCCATTTGAAAAAGTATATTGGTCTGTTTACAGAGAGTGGCAGTGTTCTAGGGAACACTAGCTTCATTACTTCCTAAATTGTTTCCATGTTTTGGAATTCTGCTGTCAGCATATCATGCATACAAAACCAATGCTGCCTTGTGCTGCTGTGATCCCACCGTTTTAAAGGGAAAATGAGGTCTGTGTCACATGTCAGTGAAGTTTCCTTTCCCAGGGGCAATAAAGATCTCATAATCTACCTGATGAAATTTTCTTGTGGACCCAGTTTGAACAGTTCCTTTTGTCCGCTGTCCCTCAGCCCAGTGAAGCACCTTCTTGTGTCACTGTTTCCTTATCTTTTTTCTCCATGAAGCCCTAACCAACGCTAAAAACAGCAGTGTTGTGTTGGCACACAGGATAGTTAAGTTCAATATATGATTTCACAATCTTGTTTGTTTTTTAGACTGGGAACTTGACAGTGTGATGGGGCTCTTCTCTACTTATGACATGCTTTCTTTCATACTACAGAGATATGACTGAGGTTGTTCATATCAAAGACAGGAAAGAAGCTATTCATGAACTCAAATATTCTCCAGATGGGAATTTCCTAGCTGTTGGTTCCAACGACAGCTCTGTGGATGTATATGGCGTTGTTCAGCGATACAAGAAAGTTGGGGAATGTATTGGATCCTTAAGCTTCATCACGCATATGGATTGGTCTTCAGACAGTAAATATTTACAGACCAATGATGGCAATGGAAAGAGACTTTTTTACAGAATGCCAAGTAAGATTCTGAGTTGCCTTCATGATATTTGTTACTTATCACAGAAATAACATATAGTGGTTTTGTAAAAAAAGCCAAATGTAAATCCTGGTTCAAAGCATGGGGGTATAGAGAAAGTTTTTTGTAAGTTCATAAAAGTATTTGCCACATTTTAAAAATACAGCATTTTTCTGGCAAAGTTACTGAAATATTTTTTATCCTTCTATGTTTGCTCTTCTTTCCAATGCACCTTTTCATACTAGGGATGCTGACATATAATTTGTTTTATTTTTCAGAAATAAATTTTTGCTCCCACTTTTTAAAAAATAATTAAAATCAAGCATTTAAATTAAATTTTGCTGTAGCTTAATAGCTTTGTACTTATGGAGCTTGGATATTAGATGAATTATCATTTGATTGCACTGCATGGTTATTTAAATGTGTGGGAAAATCTGTACATTGCAGCTCAGAAGAGGCATTTGGATTTCTAGAACAATGTTTGCAAAAGACAGAGAAATTCATCTTAAAATAGCTTTTACAGTGAGGAACTTTGTGACAACCCCATTATTGCAAGTGTTTTCAAGACAATTCTTGAAAACTTGACTGAACTGTCCCATACTCTTGAAATAATTTCTGTCAAAGTAGCTCCCTCTGTAGAGGACCTATGCACATATTATGATCTTAAACCTTGAAATTTAAGTAGTCCTTATTAGAACGTGCCAATGGCAGTATTTATCACAAAGCTTGACTTCTATCTGTTGCATACACTCTTTACATAATGTAATTCTGTATTCTTCATAGTCATCTTTGTAGTATTTGTATTTGTAGTAACTGTGTATAATCATCACTTTTTATGTTGTCCCTTCACTGCTATACAAGATTTATGCTTGTATATTATTGCACTGTACATTATTCAGAGATCCTTGGAGCTTTTTATGACTCTCTGCTGAAGCATCTAATTCATTCTATGCATAAGTTTGTTTCTGTGTACTGAATGCCACAAAAGATGTGTTAGAAATGATAGTGAGAATTTAATTAGACTAACAAAGACACACAGGAGGAGTGAAGTTACAGAGACAGCTTTCAACATGGAGTTTCTTCATATGTTATAATGTGGGATTGTGAAACCTTGCTTATGAAAAAAGTTTAGCAAAATCAGTGGAGTTAAGAGGAATCTCCTAAATATTTCCCAATAATGAACAAATTATGTAACAACTGAAATTCCACCATGAGATAAGGAACTTACAGTTGTCTGGTACAAGATCTGCAAGACTTAGTTATAGATATAACCAGTACTGGTAATCATTGCTTACATGGATTAGTGATTGAAAGGCTGAGAAGTGAATTGCTGTCCTGCTCACCTTCTGCAGGTGTGTGTGCAGTCTGACTCACAGCTTTTACATTTGCTTGCACTATTCTTGCATTGCTCCAGCCCTTGGCTTCTGGCCTTTCCAGAAACAAGTATTTATTAAATGGTCCTCTGGTCTGACTCAGTTCCTCAGCTCTTACTTTGTGGGGTTGGATCAATCTCATTACAGATAGAGCTGGTGTGAAATAATATAACAAGGATCTAAGCACAAAATTGGTATTTTTAGTAATTTACAGTGGCCAGATATGAGTTCTTCAGTTCTTACTCTAAATAAGCCAAGTTTCTAGAATCATTCAGCAACAGAATTTTTTATGAACTTTAGCTTAGAATGATTATATGTATTTTTGATAAACATTTAAAAAAATAACACAGCCTCAAGCAGATACCAAGAAATAATAAAAACTATAAAATACCAAACCTTTGATCTTCTGTTAAATAGTTTTGAGAAGCCATATTACTAATACTGTTGGTCATAATAGAGAATACTAAATCAGGACAGTTTCAGAAGTCAGTTTTTAATTCTGTTGCACTTGGATTCAATTTTTAGAGAATTTAAAAAAAATGTTACATTCTTTAGACTTGCATAAGTAAATATTGAAAAATGGCGCTTTATTTTTTGCTTAGGTGGAAAAGAAGTAACAAACAAGGAGGAATTGAAGGGCATTCAGTGGGCATCATGGACCTGTGTTTCTGGCATTGAAGTTAATGGAATCTGGCCCAAATATTCAGATATAAATGATATAAATTCTGTGGATGCTAATTTTATTGGGCAAGTTATGGTTACAGCCGATGACTATGGAATAGTAAAGCTCTTTCGATACCCATGTCTAAGAAAAGGTAAAATTTTTGCCTTTAAAATTCAATTATGCATATATATTTTTTAATTGTGGCTATTCAAGAGAAATGTATTAGAAGACTGGAAAATGAAATGGTTTTCAATGTCACTTTTTGTAAAAAGAGTTTTAAAAAATGGGAGAATATCAGTCTTTAAAAACACAACACCCAGAACATTTCTTTAAGTACATAAAGCTTGAAGACATATCCTAAGACTCATCCATGCAGTTGTAGCCAGCATTAAAAGAGAAAGGTGGCTAGAAGGAAGTTCTTCAAATGGCTCTGAAACAGTGAAGCCTTTCTGGTCTAAAAAGATTTCTTTATAATGGAGTGCTGTTAGGAACTTCAGTAACTTATCCAATGATTGTGTTGTAATTACGTAGCAGTGAAAACCTTAACTTGGTGTAGCTGTACTACTACTACCAGTTCTGCTGCTACATGTGGGAGGAGATGAATTGCCAGAAGCGCTTAGCACTCAGACTGTACAGTGGGAACCCATGCTACAAGCACATATATGGGGGTGTTTTCACAGACCTAAATATACATGATTTAAGTAACTATATTTTTTCAAAGTAGAAGTAATAATTGTGAAAATCTTGGTTTGTAAAAAGTAAAATAAAATTAATACAGTGAAAATTTTAAAATCTCTAGTACACCTCAGTACAGTGTTATCATATGTCTTCTGTTCTTGTTTTTAACTTGATGAAGTTATTATATTTTGGAACTTAAAAATGTGTCTTATACACAGATTAAAAATTGTGAAAACTGCAAAAAGTTTTTGCTATTGATTAAAATACCAGTAGTAATTTAAATATCTTTATTAAGCACTACTTTTTCTATGGGTTCCTTAATATGATTATCTGAGGTGCTTCTGAAACATTTGTTTCACAAACATTGAGAGATATTTTTACTTTTGTTCTAGGAGCAAAGTTTAAAAAATATCTTGGTCATTCTGCTCATGTGACAAATGTCAGATGGTCGCATGATCACCAGTGGGTTGTTTCCATTGGGGGAGCTGATCATTCTGTGTTTCAGTGGAAGTTTGTCCCTGACCGCAAGTTGAAGGACACTCTTCATATAGCACCCCAAGGTATGTAACTAAATAAAAAAACACCAACAAAAGGGTGAAAGGTGGAGAGGCTAAAAGAGAAGTAAAATTCTTAGATGTAGGTATTGAAATAAATGTTCAAATTTGTCAGTCTGCACAATTACAACCACTGTTCTTTAAACTTTGCAGGTGTCTGAAGCACCTGATAGAGTTGTCTAATACTTGCCAGTACCCTGTATGCTCAGGCTAGCAAGAGGATGAAAAACCCTTCACTGCTGTGTTTCCTTTGCAAAGGAAAATTTTAAAAGTTCAGATCATAGATATGAATTTCTGAATTCTGTATATATCGTCCTTTACTAAATTGACAACAACTGGATGCTCAGGTGTCACTGGAAAGACAGATTTTTATACCAATTTGATTAAAATTTTGAAGTATTTAGATGATAATTTAAGTATTATAACTGATTAATTTTTTTTTAAAAGGAGAAGATAGATGTTTAATGTTTGGGAAAAAATGAAGATTGTGTTTCCACTAGTGACTAATACAATAATTATGAGTTTCCTAAAATCAAAACAGTTAAATGAGTGCCTCCCTTGGAAATTCCTAAAGGAATTTAGAGAATCCTTTGGGGAAATAAGTGTATAGCATTGCAATAAAATAGGCTGTTTCACCATGTAATTGCTCAGATCAAATGAATATACATCAGTGTGGATCCAGCAAACAGGTAAGTGAATACAGATGCAGTGCTGAACTTGTCAGTGACAAATGCAGAAGGAAATAGTGATAGGCTCTTCCTACATGTCAAACTTTACATGACTACCCTTTTTCTCTGCAGTCACAAAAAATTTTGCCCCTTTTTTCCCATCTGTAATTTTTTCCTGCATGTGCAACCTATCTGAACAATTTCTACTCTCACCAGTGGCTGACTTTAACATAAGTTTCTCTTTGGACCCTTTGTTAAGTTCGTGCAAGTCTTAGTTTCTGCTTTATACTCATTATTTCATTCTCTTCTTTTTTCCTTTCCTCACAACATTAAAGTTGATGAAACAATTTTAGTTAATGAAAACTAACTAACTTCAACACCAAGAATTATCATATTTATGGTTTATTTCTTATGTAGCATCAGAATTGTTCCTGTCAATTAGCAATTCATAGCAGTTTATGTTGTGGTTAATATAAGCACTGATTATCGAATCAGAAACTTTAAGCAGTTACTTTAAACACTTTCTGGCTTGTAATTTAGGTTGATTAATTTTTTATTTCTGTTTTCTTGGTGACAGAGAGTCTGGTTGATTCTAATAGTGATGAATCAGATTCAGATCAGTCTGATGTTCCAGAGCTGGACTCTGAAATTGAACAAGAGACACAGATCACCTATCGTCGACAGGTAAAGGTTTTAACTTTAATGGCAGTTGGGAGCTTCCTGGGATTTGAGTTGGTCATTTATGGAGACTGTTGAAATCTCAAAACTGGAGACACTGCATGGGAACTGACCAAAACTTTTAGAATTTTTGTTACCTGGTGCATTCAAAAGATCACGGTTATTAAAATATAATGATTAATTAGTAATTACAAGTAAGATATTCATTAATATCAATATTAACAGGGAGAAAAATTATTACATGTATTCCTAGAATGCAATTTAAAACCAAGTTGCAGTATACAATCACTGGCTACTAATATTGGAGGGTTTCATTCAATTATGTCAGAATAACATTTTCGTGAGTGATAACTGTGGCCGAATTCTCAGAAACATGTTTTTCTGATGAGTCTTTTAATTTTTAAGTATGCTTTTTCTTAAAGGTTTACAAAGAAGATCTACCTCAACTTAAAGAGCAATGCAAAGAAAAAAGAAAAAGTGCAGCTTCTAAGAGACGTGAGCGAGCTCCTGGGAACAGTATAAGACTACATTTTGTTCATGGGTATGCAAACTAGGATTCTTTAAAATATACAAACAGACTGTTTGATTTTGTAGACTGGTATTTGTAATTTAATAATCTGATTGAAGACTTTTAGGTCTGTTACTTTATGATTTACTATTTTTATTTATATCTGTAGAAATTTACGCTAAATGAATAGAAAGCCTTTATGCCAACATACTAATTCTGCACATGAATTCTGAAATGAATTTGCACTGAAACTTTACCTGGTATTTATTGCTTGAATACAGGTGACTAAATAAAGTATGTAATAGTCTCACCCATACTTTTCAGTACCTGGAAGGCAATGATTCTCTTTTGTGTATTATTTTGATAGCTGGAACTGAAACTTTGTGTAGTTGAAGATGAATGGGTTCTGTACAAAGTGGTGTTTCTAGCAGTGATTTATTAAAAAAAAAAGTATAAACTGTTTGTACCTAGTCTGAAACAACTCACATGTTTCTCTGTTAGTTTAGGAATTAAATGCAATTCTTAATAGGTCTTTTAAGTTTATTTAAAATGAATTTATTCTCTTTTGGTGCTAATTTGAGTAGCAGAATGACTTTCAGATGCATCCTTGGAATCTCACAATTTCATCTTTAGGATTAGTAGTCTCTCATAACTCTTCGTATGTGAAGAATTTTTATCAGAACAAAGATGTGGTGTTTTAAAACAAACTGGTACTAGATGTTACTGCATTAGAATAATGATCAGAAATATAAATTCTCTTGATACAAAGCAAAACCGAAGCCTTTATTCAATTAAGACATTACATATCAATTTTTTTTTCAAAAGATATCTCTTTGCAGGAATACAACTTCTTTTCAGACATAACTAAATGCACGGAGAAGTTACTGATACTGTCTTTATAATGGCACTTAAACAATTTTAGTAGGGCTCCACATGGAATGCTTTATAAATTAATTGGCTAAGAATAGTTAATATTCAACCGAGCAGTTTTGTCTGTAGAAGACGTAGTCTAAGTAATAGCATTGGAAATAATGACAACTGGGAAGCTTGGTACAGAGTTGGGTTTTTCTATTTCTCTTTTTGGTGCTCCAAAATTCTCAGTTGAAGATTTTTATATCTGTATAGAAAATGCATTAAGGTGGGTAGCTGCTATACGTAGTCTTTAAAATTTGGTCTAAGAGTAAAACCAAATGATCCTGAAGAAGATGTAGCACAAGCAAGGTCCCTGGATCTTTGGTATTATTGTTATTTCCTTCACAACAGAAGTGAAGCTTGACCAGAATATCCAGGAATGACCAGAAGTAGAATGTCCTGTTGAGTTCTGTCTGGTTACCCAATGGGCATCAAGAAAACTATTGAAGAATCCATGCTGAACAACAGATTTTTCTCAATGTCCAGGCTGTTAACTTTAAAGTGACCCACATCCAAGTGAGTAATAGGAGTATTCTCTGATTCAGGAGGTCTGCTTTGCTTCATCTTTCTTTAGTTGCAATGGAAATGTCTTGGATGTTCCTTGAAAATCTAAGAAGTGGTGGTTTTTTTTAATTAGGGGAATTAGAAGCTCTTTTTCTTTTGTTTTTGAACTTGTTGGTCTTGTGTTCTAAATTTGTCAATGCCTTGAAAGATGAACTTTTAAAAATCTCTTGATATCCTGTAAGAAATCATATAAACCTCTGGTTACTTCCTGTTTTGGAAGGGGATAAAATTTGGAGTGTGTGAGCCAGCTTCTGGCTAACATGGATGAGGAAAGAACTTCTGTTAAGAGGTTCATCTTTAAGTGTGTCTTTCTCTAGGAGATCTGATGCAGTCATGATCAGAAACGTTATTAAATTGGTGTACAAATTTGGCCTCTTTTTGACTCTTCCTGTATTTTAAGTCTGCCATATCTTTGGCAGGGTGGTGGTTCAGAAACCTGAACTATTTAGAAGAACCTTTTTCTTGGACTCAATGCTTATTATGCTTTCTTTTTGCTGGCAGGAAATAAGGATGCACATGTAATACTCATGCCCCATCTTCTCTCAAAGCTATGCTGTTGATTTCACAAGAATGATTTTTTAGATTTCTGAATATTCATAGAATCGTAGAATAATTTTTCAATATTCGAAGGATTTAAGCACAACCTAGTTTGAGTTTCAGGATATTCATTGAATTAAGCTTATCGTAAGATGAAATTTGGTAACGGTTCCAAGATGACATGGGAATGTTCTTTAATGAGAGCCTTACAACACCTTGCATGGATTCCTACAAGTACCTACAAATAATATCTGAAGGGAATAGCCTATGAGTGTCTCCTCTTGAGAAAACACTACTGCTATGGAGAATATTTTTTTAAAAAATAAAAGTCTCCACCTTTGTACTGGAGACTCTGTTCTCAATCATGTTAGTTTTGACATTTGGTTCTAGAAATTTTTGGGGACTACATCTGGAAACTTCCTACATATACTTTGAAGAGTAACATGCAAATTTTGAAACTCTTACAGCATTAGACAAGCTATGGACATTGACTCTTGGCCCAGAGAGGACACTGCTTGTGAAGTTGCCTCTTAGTTGGATATAGATGTGCAACTTGTGAATGTGGGTAGGATTCGGCTTCAGGTTACAGAATTCACAGTTATGTGCCCAAAAGGAGATGGTTTCATGTGTATATCTAAACTTCCGTCACAGTCAATGGAGATCCAGTCAGTAGTCAGTGGAGCATAAGGAGTGATTTGGCTAATGTAAAATGAAATGCTGATGGTTGGCCAGCTGAGCAGCCCTGCAGCTTCAACTGACTGTATTGACTACAACACTGTTGATTAAAATGTAGGAGTTAATGAGTCTAACAAACATGTGAACACCTAGGTTGACATGCCTTAATCCCAAATTGAATGCAGCCCCTGCTATTCGTGACTTCAGTAATGGCAATTTTTTTTTCCTATGCAGCACTGAGGAAGCTGCATCTTCTTCTGGTAGTTACTGTCATATTAACTTGAATCAATCCTGAATCATTAACTATGGCAGAATGCAGTCTTATATCTATTGTGCCTTGTTATATATTGTCCAGTAACTACAATACAGAACTTGCTTTCATTATTATTTAATTTATAGTTGCTAATTAAGATGCCCCTTTGGTTTGTTTTCTGCCTGTGAATAAATTATTTCTCTTAATGCTTTTTCTGAGATTAGCTAGTAATCTCAGTTCTAAATTGGTTTAATAATACGGAGATGTAAGTGTTTTGGAACTGTGTAAAATATTCTTGGGGAATGATCTGCATTGAAATATCCTTCTTTTCATTGCTGTTTAACCTAGGCCCATCATTTTCCCTCTCGTGAAAAGGATGTGTATAGTCAAGGAGTTAGTAAACTGGCACATGGGAAAGACCAAATATCTTTAGTTTGGTTACAAAGAGTCTTTGTTGTCACTGCTTGATATTTTGGCAAAATATGTTGTATTTTAATTGTAAACAACTGATTGTACTTATTTTTGTAATAAATAGAGGAAATTAACTAAAATTAACTTCTGTCACAAGAAGTTACAGATATAATTAATAAGAATTCTTTTCCTGCATCCCAGATAAATTTTGGATATTTTGAGTAGTCCTGTGATGCATGACAGTGATGTACTCAGTTTTTCTAGGTTTAATTTAGGGTATATAGGCAATTGTTATGATGAGCTGGGAAAATTCTGAATTTCTGGGTTGCATGTAGGAGGACCCGAAACCCTTTTGCTGTCTTCATGCATTTTACTTTTATAGGTGACTGCTAAGCTTGCCAGAATTTGCTCAATATCCAGTATTTCTTTCAGCATATATATTTTCGTAGCTGTAGGGCTTTTTTAAAATAGTCTCCTTTAGGGTGCATTTATGGCCTTTTTTTTTTTTTTTTTCCTAATTACTCTGCGTTTGCAAAGGAAATTCAGTACGTTTAACCAAGCACAGTGCAGAGTGGAGCACTGGAAAATGATGTCTGGACAGCAGTAGGTTCAGGTATCTTCTCTGGCACTGTGTCTGCCTTTATAATCCCTGCCCCTCAGAGAGTGTTGTCATGTACTTAAAATGGTGATGTTACATACTGTGATAGGTTATTTTTGTTTTCTTTCTTCATAGTTACTGCAGTTCATTGTATGCTCTGTTCCTTGAAAACCTAGTGGCTGTACATTGAGGCAGGCAGACAGCATTTTGGGTTAGGCAGAAATCAGCTTCAAAACATCTGCACATGCTGCTGCAGGGGAAGGTTGTGAGTAAAGGATGTGGGTGAAGGGAGAGCAAAGCAGGACTGAAGAGTCTGCACTTGTATTGTGAGTCTGAATTGCTGGTCACTTTGAGACGAGCAGGGAGCAGACATATAGCTGAGCCTCAGATCAGATGTAAAGAGGGATTCTGCTGGAGACCTTGAAGGGACAGTGACACAGGAGAAACTGAAAAGTTGCTGGATTAGGACCAAATCGGAAGTTAATAACCTGCCTGTGAATACCAGTCTAAACAGTGAGTTGAAGGCAGCCTTATTTAAAAGATTTTATTTCTGTGCTATCACAATTTTTGCTGGTTTAAGAAGTTTACTTTTCTGGTTTGTGTTCTA
Organism: Monarcha castaneiventris obscurior; assembly: GCA_026261815.1. Classification (NCBI taxonomy): domain Eukaryota; kingdom Metazoa; phylum Chordata; class Aves; order Passeriformes; family Monarchidae; genus Monarcha; species Monarcha castaneiventris. The sequence goes on from JAMPIT010000894.1 coordinate 17,692,853, forward strand.
ATGAGATCCAGCTTTGGACTTCACAGTATGGCTGGGAGGAGAGGCTGGCAGACCCTATGGCTGAGCTGCCATCTGGAGGGACCTGGACAGGTTAGAGAACTGGGCAGGGAGGAATTTCATATTCTTCCAAAAGTTTGAGATGCAAGTTCATGAAATGCAACGTTCTTCTTCTAGAGAGCAGCGGACCTGGATGATCTGCTGGCTTGTTTAAGAACTTCGTGTAATGATTTTAGTAATTTTTCCCTAATCACATACAGTGACATAAGTACCTTTGTAAGTAATGTAGGTGAGCCAACAGAAATACATTGTATTCAAATCTACTCCGAGTATATGCTGTGTTGTTTTCCAGTAATGCATAGATCTAGTGTTTATGACCATGGATCCATGTTTTTTGGAATGTTCATTAACCTAAAGTTGTTTAGCTGCCTCACAGATTGATTACTTCCCCAGCACATATGGTTGCACTGTGTACATAAGGAAAGATGTATATAACTTCATTACTTTAGTCACACCTGGGAAGAATATGAGTGTACTGAGGTGGTGCATATGGACCTCAGTTGGGAGTTGGCCTACTCTATGCCAGTTCCTGTATCAGTACAGAAAGCAGACAGATGTTACTTCCAAAAAAGAAACTGTTCTAGAAAAAATTTATGCATTTGTTTTCTGTTATCAGTTTTCCAGAAACTATCATGTTTTGCTGCCTGGGTTTTGAGCAGTAGGAGAGAGCCAAAACTAATACTTTGGACATTTTCTATTTCACTTAACTACATGTTGCATGCCCAACTTCTCCATGTGGTCTGAAAAAATTGCTAGCTATTACTTTCTCTTCTAAACTAGCTGTGGAAAGTAACAATTAAGTGCCACTTTTAAACTAGTGCTTGTAGTACTAATGTCTCAATAGTAAGTTAGATTGGTAAATTGGTGTTCCTTTGGGGAAGTATATTCATAATTTTAAAACACCAAAACAGTAATTGGTAAGTAATGTGAGTTTTACGTGTGCAAAATTCATCCAGCATAATTTTGTCTCAGTTTCAGTATTTATGTTTATGACTTTGGTGAACGAGCCTTTTTTCTTTAATTAGTTACAGAGGTTATGACTGCCGAAGCAATCTCTTCTACACGCAGACGGGTGAAATTGTATACCATGTGGCAGCGGTGGGAGTGGTGTACAACCGGCAGCAGAACACACAGCGCTTTTATCTAGGTCATGATGATGACATTCTTTGCCTTGCTATTCATCCCTTAAAGGACTATGTGGCAACAGGCCAGGTAGGATTCATGTTTATCTCCAATAACAATCTGAAGTTGTTACTACTGAATTTAGAAAGGTCTTGGAGGAAGAGCATCCAGTCTACATTTATTCAGGTGAAGGACTGCATTTCTGTTGCAGATGGAATCATGATTAAAAAATTGACACAGAAGTGTTTTTTACAGTTCTTTATATTATGGTAAGAGTCTATATTTCACAGTTTATCTGAACCTCTTTTAAAATTAAGAATAGATTAATATTTTTTATTTAGCATTATATTGCTGCTTCTTGATAACTGGTGGAGGAAATGTGCAGATAAAATATATTTTTTTAATATCTTGTTTGTGAAGTTAGCTATATTAGTATTGCATTCATTTACTATTTCATAGTATGAAGTTAGCAGTTGTTATTACAGTCTGGCATTCCATTTTAATGTATTATATTTTTCATTATCACTTATACACAAACTATGTACTGTTTGTGCATACAACAAAGGGATGTATGTTGCTAGAGTTCATTTTATAATACTGGTAATAATAGTAGTTAATTTTATCTTTTGCCAGACAGTTATTTTAGGTAAATTATTTTCACTCATGTTTTCAAACAAGTCTTCCAGTAAATATTTACACACCAGGACCTGAAGGTTTGATCTGATGTTTCAGGATTTTTTATTTATGCTTATCATTTTTATCATTGTTGCTGTTGTTATTGTATAATAAATTGGAAAACATGTGAACTGAATTTTTAAATAGACATAAACTTTTTCTTATAATGCCCTTGAATTCTATAAAAATGTTGAGATTACCATAACTCTGTAGGTCAGTTAAGAAATTAGCCCTAAATATAAGAACTCAGTTGATTTAATTTTGGAGTAGTAAAGTATGAATAAAATGTCCCTGAATTTACAATAACTTAAGCTATCAGCAGACAGATACACTCCATTATATACTGTTTTATGCAGACATATTATGTGCTGTTATATACTATGTTACATGAAGAAACTAGATAGTGCAGTAATCAAATTTCTCCGGCCACACTGGTTCAGATTTTCCTGATAGTGGGTGTTCTGAAAAGCTTTGCAAATATCTCATGTTAAGTTTGTGACAAAACCAGAAATAGATCCTAGTTTTTCTGAGCCTTAAATGCGGGAGAGTTTTGTTCTGGTTTTGCGACCTTTTTATTTGTGCACTGAGGTGCAAACATTTTGGAATAGCAAATAATCTTTTAAGTACTGACTAATACTGCTTTTGTACATAGTTGAAAAGAATAAGATATAAACCAAGTTTGTTACCTACATTAGTGAATTCTAGTGAAAATTACTCCACAGGTATCAGTGTATTAGAATCTGCCTTGTAATGACACCAGAAAGCATCAGAAGTCACCTTGATTTCTCCAATGTAGAGAAGCTGACATACTAGCAATAAAAATAACCTTTTATTTTTAGACAGGGAATGATTGATGAAAAATTGATGGAATAAATATGCTACAGTGCAATCAATGAAGGACTTTTTCTTCCTCCCCCCAGGAGGACTTTAGTTAATTGTGAGTAACATGCCAAAGTCAGCTGGGAAGTGGTATTTGGGAAGCAGCAAAAGGAATAACGTATCGCTAGCCAGACAGCAGTAATACTAGAAAAATTCTATCACTGTAATTTTTTTGCAAATACTTTTTGAACTATTTTTAATACATTTTAAACAACTGTGTAAAATAACTGAGAAATGAACAAAAAATGGTTACGAATATGTATACTTTCAGGTTGGTCGGGATTCCTCAATACACATTTGGGATACAGAAACAATAAAGCCACTCTCAGTATTAAAGGGCTATCACCAGTATGGTGTTTGTGCCGTTGATTTTTCAGGTAATAAGTATTTATTTATTTATTTACACTTTTCGGTGTGAAAATACAAGCTAATCAGTTCTACTGAGAAATTGAGGGTTCCTTTACACTGAAAATTTTGTATTAAAAATATTCCCCAGTGTTCAATGTCAAATGAGAGAGGCTGTCTTAAAATGAACATTCATTAGAAAGACCTTCTTTGGAGTCTTGCACATAGGAGATGCAAGAACAGGTTCTGTGTTGTTTTACAGCTGAACTGAGCACTTCAGAGTTTCTTTTGGTTGTATGAGGCAGGTACACAGATCTGGAGTGTTGTGTTTGCTTTGCAACTGTGTAAGAAGATTTTTGAGCCAATTGGTCAGGTGTGCAATTTTTTCTTTTTTAAATGAAATCCTGAAAGCCATTTGGGTAGCACACTGATACTTTCAAAAAGTCCAGTCACAGAGTTGTTCTGGTCAGAAACACAGCCTCTCTCCACCTTATACTAACATCAGAGACTATCAGTTAAATCCCTTGAGATTTTTATAACGCATATGTTGAATTCCTGTACCAATATTACATTTCCTCTGCTTCACTAGCTTCTATTAATTATTTAATTGTTTGGATTTACTGGATAAGATCTCTAAACTCACAGTGAAGATGTGTGATCACAAAGATGAATGGTTTGTGGTCTTTGATGATTCTTACTTTTGTTTCTCCTTTTTCAAGATATGAATCTCATTTCTCAAATTCTGGCATAGATATGTAGCAATTTCGAAGATGGATACATGTCAGAAAATCATTGATCTTGAGTGAGCACAAATAGCTTGTTTATTGGAGGTTAATGTGGAATACGTGTCAAAACTTTTCCAAAACTTCACAGTACTACTAAGTTTAAGGGCATTTCACAAACTTCATGATATTGCTTCAGTCCTTTCCTGTTCAAAAATGAACAGAGATTTTCAGAGTGAACGAACATAAAATTTTCACAAGAACAACCTATGGTGAATGTTTTTGTGCAACTATGTCAGCAGCTAACTGACATGTTATGGGCTTTAATACAGAGAGCATCAAAGTACAGATTTTAGACAGGATAATTCAAAGTCCTACACTTCATCCAAGTTTAAAAGCAAACAAATGAAAAGACATGCCTCTAAACATATAATATGCTTATTTACCTCTTCGTACATTCTTATAATATTTGTGAAGTTACAGTATTTTTAATATGGTTTCTTATTACTGCAACATAGTTATCTATCTACTCTCTTAATAATAAATTTATTATTCTAGCGGATGGGAAACGATTGGCTTCTGTTGGAATAGATGACAATCACACTATTGTACTCTGGGACTGGAAGAAAGGAGAAAAGCTTTCAGCAGTAAGGTAGGAATTTAACTGTGTTTTCAAATTTGTACCTAGATTTACTATCAAATGACAGTAAGAAAAATATATTCATTAAAGAACAAGAGTTTTCTAATAAAAGAGCAGTTTCTATTACCTAAGTGATACAGGCAATAACATTTATCACAGCCTTAAAAGTTTCTGTGGAAGAAGTAAATGAAGCTCTGGTAGTCAACGAGAGCTATTACAGTGATGGCTCAACTGGTGAAGGAAGAAGGCATAAAGACATTGCTATGTTCTGAAATAATTTCGTTAAAACTCTGTGCACTTCTGTTTGCCCTCTTAAAGATGATGATACATGATCTGTTCAGATCTTTTTCATCAGAGGTCACACCTTTCTTGGGATAGTTATTTGCAGTTGTTTTGCAGAGTTCTTTTTTCTTCAGGGTTCTTTCCTTTTCCTTTCTGAGTCCTGACAAGCCTGATCTAACTTTTAAGTCAACTCTGCTTTGAACAGGATATTGGACTAAGTAAATTTCAAAGGTTATTTTGGAAGTTTCTTTGTGTCTGCAAAGATTACTTAATATGTGTTTATTAAACGAGTTTAATACAAAAGATAGAATCCTATTTCTAATTTTGGGTAATGTTATTGAAACCTTTGACTTTTTTCTTTTCCTAAGAATTTATTTCTTTAAATGGAGCAGTAGAATGAGTGGCTTTTGCCCTATGCTGTCTGGATTCAGTGCTTATACTCTAAACATTGTTCTAGGCAGATTTAAAAGAGATTTATTACTCTCTGCAGTACAATGAAAAAAGTGTTGGCTTCCCTTTTATCCATTAAGTTCATTATTGCTCCTTAATTTCATTCACTCTCATTTTATTTTTAAAAACATGTTGAATTTCTTATCCACTGAAGAATGAAAATCCTGACTAGATGATGTAGATAAAGAGTACTCCCTTCCCAGTTACTCATCAAAAGCCCAGTTAGCTTGGCTTCTCTGAAGACATTTGTCTGCCTTTCACCTGATTTTTAAATTTTTTTTTCTCCTACCCACACAAAGGAATTGATTGGAATTTTTGAGAGCAGCGTCTGTACGTTGAAGTTGACTGAGTTTGGAAAGAAACTGTCTCATACTTTCAGCTGCTCCTTCATCTAGTGATCTGAAAGGACAGAAAATAAAATATTATTGCCACTTTTGAACAAGGAGCAATAATTAGGGATTGGTGGCTCTTCTGAATTTTACGTAAAGAAAAACAACCTGTAAGCATTTCTTTGCATAGACAGCAAACATAATTGAAAGCTGTTTTTCAAACTGTAGGACTGAAGCAAGGTATTAGTTTTGTAGAAGCATAGTAAGAAATCTAAAACACACGAGGTTTTAATGTTTTTAGAAGCAACTAATTTCTATTAAAAATATAATAGCGGCATAAATTTTATTCTAACAGAACACAAAAATCAGCTAAATGGTGAATGAAAATGTCAGTTTGTTTTCAAAATGAGCGAATTGAAATAAGATTTATGACTTTACTCCTTTAAGTGTCATTATGAGCTGTCAAAGATCTAAATGCCACATACCTAAACTTAATGCAAATAGATTTTATTTTCAAAGAAAATGCCTCCTGGTGCATCTTTGAAATAACATAATTACTCACCTGCCTTGGAAACTGAAGGGTAATGAAAGTAGAACAGGGCTCAGTACATTGCTTCTTTGGCTTTCTACTTTCTCATTATAAACTATTAGTAATGATTTGAAAGTAAATGTTAGCAAGATAGAGCAGGTATACATAAAAAAACAAAAACCAAAAAAAAACCCCAAACCTGTTTAAAAATATTAAGAGTTATAGTTTTATTTAAATTATTTCACTTTGCTTTTCAGGGGAAGCAAAGATAAGATCTTTGTTGTTAAGATTAATCCTTACATGCCTGATAAATTGATTACAGTTGGAATTAAACACATGAAGTTCTGGCGGAGAGCAGGTAAGGACACTTTTCAGAATTAGAGCATTTCTGTTACTGAAAGTATAACTATTACGTCTCTTACTATATGTATGTTTCTTGCATGAAAAGCAAATGTTTTCTCTGTATATCTCTTAGTTGGCATTGCCCTAGCAGTAATAATGTTAATTAACATTATGGCAGTAGTGGAAATTCTTTTTAAGATCAATTTGCCTTGGAGCTAGAGCTACATAAGTAGAAAAGACCCTGCCTTTTCTACTGTCTGCTTTTATGTCTAGTAATAATATAGCATATCTGAAAATTTTACAGTGCTGCTCTAAAATCACAGAACAGTTTTTGGAAGAAGGACCTTTACAACACATATGCTGTAAAAAGGCACAAGTATAAATAATACTAAGGTTATAAAAAAGTCGCATACAAAATTCAGACTAAGTACTTGAAGAGGACACGTCTGCCAGTTGATAGCTCTTTGTCTAGATACCTCTGTTGATCTTGACAATTAAAAGCCAAGGTTATTTGTGCTTGAAAATTTTTGAACAGTGAGAAGCCCAATCCCTGATGCTTGTGTGAACATCGTTGTTTCACACCTCGAATCGTATATAAAGACATACGTGCTACAGAAGACTAGCTTATCTGCTAAGAATGTTCTAACTATTCATGCAGAATTTATGTACATCAACTCACATGAATCCTGATAAAGATTAATTCTGTAGAGAAGGCTCTTTGATGAAAAAGATCAGTTTTTCTCAGTTCTGTCTCCAACAGAAATTAATCAAGATTGCCTGAAAGCAAGCTGTTGAAGTCTATATAAATTATTAATTTTCACAATTGAGCTTGCTATCTATAGAAAGAACAAAGTGTCTCAGAATATTTACTAAAAGAACTACTATAAATTCTTTAGAAAGAAATCTTAACTATGATAAAAGCCTGGAGATGGTGATTTTGAAGAAAGAAAGGAAATTGTTTAAAATGCCGCTTTTCTCTCTGGCATTGCTCAGTCAGAGGAATCAGATTTCACTGATACTTCAGCCCATCTCTGTGAAACTTCAGTGGCTCACTGGCAAGGTGGTCACCCCACAGGAAACACACTCAGCAGAGTTAGAGTGAGGAGCAGAGTGTCAGTGCACCTTAACAAATGCCAGCTTCCTGAAATCTGCAGTAGAGCAGGTGCACTTGACTGAGAAGTGACACAAAGTACATGCTCTGGACTAAATTGTCGTCACTGCCTAGTGAGGGCAGAGGGGTTCCAAGACCTGACCTCTCAGTACCAGAACAATACAAAATGTCAGATCCTGAGGGACTTCCGTGTTACACCACATGAAGTTTCCCTGTTTTGTTTAATATCACTGTGATGATATAAATCTGTCTTTCTAGCCAGAACTCACTATGTGCTATAGCTGCCAAATGATTTTAGATATAAAAGGATTATAAAATTTATATATCTAGAAATGTATATTTCTATTATCCATAGGCTAGTATAAGTAAACCTCTAAAATAAAATTAGTAATCGTCTCACTAAACATGTCCTGAAAAGTGGGATGTGAAGATCTAAACTTTTTTTTTTCTTTCAAGACAATTCATTAGTAATTTCTATGAACTGTGTGTGGTAGGTGTTTTTTGTTTAGATGCAAGTTTACGAATGCATTTTTTCTATATATGTCCATGTGGGTATATGTACATGTTCAAATCCAGATTCAAGTAATAAGTTAAAAGTAAGGTTGGGACTTTTGGGTTTTAGTTTTTTGTTTGGTTGGTTTTGGTTTGTTTTTCGGTTGGTTGGTTTGTTTTGGTTTTTGTTGTAGTGAAAGTTGATGAATAGTAAGAAATTTTATTTTGTGAGATCTTAGACTCCATTTTTTGGGGAGCATGGGCGGACTAAAAGAAAAGGAATTGTTGCTCTGGGTAACGTTATATAGTTGCTGGAAAATAGTTCTAAGCAGATGTCTAATGACTTGTTTTTGGTCTGAACCAGGAGGAGGGCTCATTGGGAGAAAGGGCTGCATAGGTGCATTGGGAAGAACCGACACAATGATGTGTGCAGTGTATGGCTGGACGGAAGAGATGGCATTCTCTGGAACCTCCACGGGGGATGTGTGTATTTGGAGAGATGTGTTTCTCATAAAAACTGTCAAAGCACATGATGGTCCTGTGTTCAGCATGCACGCATTGGAAAAAGTAAATAAACTGCTGATTGTTTTTTTATGTCTGGACAAAAAGTCTGTGATAAAGCTAAACCTTTCCCAGACTCAGGAATCCATGTCCTTATTTTCATTACTGAAAGGCCTTGTGTGGTCCAGATTCAAAATAGTGTTTTGTACATGTCTCTTATTCTTGTTACCTAGCATGCTGTTTCTCAAACCCCTGTGGTCAGTGACATATTATTCAGTAATTTTTATAACCTCCTACTAAAGAAATAACAGTAACTGACTTAAGCATCAGTAAGTTCAGTGGAATATGTGAGCTTGTGAGACAGGAAGAAGACCATACTTGTACTATTTTGTGTTTTAATTACTGTCTACTCATTGAAGAATTCAATCTGTAGATCACTAAGTACTTTCTTCAGATTCTCAGCTTCTTTTTAGCCGAAAAAAGCTTTTAAGCATGTGCTTAAATGTGAATGAGTGTTCCAGTTAGACTATTTGTTTGTTTAAAGTTATGTATATGTTGGTGTTTTGCTAAGGTAGACCGAGTCGCTCCACCTCCCAATATTTGCATTTCAGAATAGTAGCATTGGACAACACGTGTTATTCATACTGCAAGAACTGAGTGCTCTGAAGGAAAGTACTGATGATTTCTGTGCTAACCATACCTGTTGCTTCATTAAATACCTGTATATAATTTTTAAAGACAGAATGGCACAAATGTGCATATATTTGAAAAATATAAGAACTAATAAAATTTTTGTGAGTGGTACTAAGTTTGGTTTCGAGTAATGAGGTGAAATTCCAAAGAGATGTGGAGGCTAAATATCAAGAAAAACAATATAGTATGTTGATTTTCTTATTTTTCTAGAATGGTAGAAGCATACAGGTTAGAACTTCTAAATCCAGCTGATGTACATGCACTGTTCAGAACTGTGCTGCCCTCATCAAGAGGAGAAATCACTCATTTTGTTGCTCCTGTTCTTTTCATCTCTAACATCTGTAGCTCTGTGCATTACAGTGTTGTATATAGTCCATTTTCAGTATTGGCAGAAATCACTGAAAAATTAAGGAAATATAATAATCAATTCTATCTAGTGATTTTTGTTTCTTTTCCCCCAGGGATTTGTCACTGGAGGAAAGGATGGGGTAGTAGCTCTCTGGGATGATACCTTTGAACGTTGTCTCAAAACCTATGCCATCAAAAGGGCTGCTCTGGCTCCTGGATCCAAAGGTAACACAGACTTTATCCTATGTTGTGTTCTATTTTTAAAGTACTTTCTTGAGAAATCTTTGTGAAATTGCTTTCCCTGGTAAGAGGAAATCCACATTTGATATAATGAATACTAAAATGATTTTTGTTTAAGCTTTATTGATTCTTAGTAAGTAATTTTTCTGTTGGGACAGGACTGGTGTGTTGTAGTGTCTGTTTGCACATTTGGCGGGTGCAGGTCATAGTATTTAGTTTGCTATTAGGCTAAATTAATTGATTTAGCTTTAAGTTTCTTATCATCAAGGTAGTTTTTTTTGTTCGCGGTTGGAGGAGGGGTTGGGGGTTTGTTTGTTTGTGGTTTTGGGGTGGTTTTTTTGTTTTGTTTTTATTAAAGTGGCAAGCAAAAAGCCTATTATATTTCTGATCATGAAGTCTCTTACCTGATCTTTTTTGTTTTGGAGAAAGGAAGGAATTTGAAATTGTGGTTAGTTTTATAAGGTATTAGTAGTTAATTTTCTGTAAATGCATATGTCTTTCGAAATCATTAAAGAACATTTTGATTCCTATTTTTCCTGTTTCTACCACTTATTCTTGATCTTAACGCTAATTTACAGTTCCCTGTATTTTCATTCTGGATAGGCTTTTCTGTTCTGTCCCCTTCCCCTAAAGTTATGTTTGCTCTGTTCTAAAGTATATGATTTGATTTTCAAATACGATGAATGTAAATACTCATTAATGAAAATGTTGTACTCCAGAATGTTTCATTCTTATAGCTTGTTTGCAAAAAGCTAGATTTGAAGGTACCATAATTGGTAGCAATATAGTAGTATAGTTGATACTTCACATGCACAGAGTCAGGCTGCATAAACTTCTTGATATATTGCTAAATCCTCCCAAATGAATCCAGACATGTTGTTTCATGCAGGAGTGTTTTCACTGTTTGTTACTGAGTAGCTTTTTCTACAGTGAAATGGTAATGTGCATACATGTGAAAAATCCTCTTTAAGGCATACTTGAGAATCTTCTAACATTTTAATGTTCTAGGTCTCCTCTTAGAAGATAATCCTTCTATACGTGCCATATCATTAGGACATGGTCATATTCTAGTGGGCACAAAGAATGGTGAAATATTGGAGGTGGATAAAAGTGGACCAATAACTCTGCTGGTTCAGGTACGTGTTAAATACCAGTCAAATATGTCATACCCCGAACATGATTTTATTTTTCAAGTAAAGACTTGTGGAACAAGAAGCACTTTAACTGCTAATGAAGTTAGTGAGCTACTCTAACTTTTAGTCAGACTAGACCATTATGACTCCTTAATGAGCAAAATAGAACATAGAATTTCAGTAATAGTTTGTTCAATGAGTTCATCCTTTCAAACAGACCAAGATCATTTATCTGTTTTAAAAAAATAAAGAAGTGTGTGAAAGTGAAAGAAAAGTATGTGAACAAGTATGGATCCTCTACTATATTCCTTATTAACTTTTTTTGAGTAATAATTACTCTTATTTTTAAAAGTTATCTCCTTGACATTTGTTTTGAGATTTTACTTGTAATTATGTAAAATTTCATTTTTCCTTGCCATACCAAACAACTGCATTTTTTACTAAACTGATTTTTGGATTGCATCAACATATAATTTTCTTTCATAGTTAGGTAAAAATCTCTGGATCTTCTCTTTTTTGAGTGGCCAGTGCAATAAATAAAGTACTGTATTTGTTAAAAGAAAATGTTAGAATCAAAGGTAAAGAAAAAAATCTAGTTCATAGAATTGTTTGGGTTGGAAGGGACCTTTAAAGGTCATCGTGTCCAAACCCCCTGCAGTAAGCAAGGACATATTCAGATAGATTAGGTTGTTCAGAGCCCCATCCAATCTGGCCTTGAATGTTTCTGGGGATGGGGCATCTACATCATCTCTGGGCAACGTGTCCCAGTGTTTTACTATCCTTGTCATAAAAAATTTTGTTCTTCTACCTAGTCCGAGTCTACCGTCTTTTACCTTAAACCCCTTACCCTTTGTCCTGTCACTCTAAGCCTTACTAAAAAGTGTCCCCATCTTTCTCATAAGGCCCCTTTAAGTACTAAGAGGCTGCAGCAAGACCACCCTGAAGCCTTCTCTCCTCTAGACTGAACACCTCCTACTCTCTCAGCCTGACTTCATAGGAGAGGTGCTCCAGCTCTTTGATCCTTTCTGTGGCCCTCTTCTGGACCCATTCCAACAGGTCCATGTTTTCTTGTGCTGTGAACTCCAGAGACAGATAAACTGCTGGAGTCTGACCAGAGTGGAATAGAGGGGCAGAGTCACCTCCCTTGACCTGCTGGTCGCATTTCTTTTGATGCAGCCCAGTTTGCTTTCTGGGTTGCAAGCGCACATTGCCAGCTCATTGTCCAACTTGTTGTCCACCAAAACCTCCTAGTTCTCTTTGGAGCTGCTCTAAGTCCATTCTCTGCCCAGCCTGTGGTTGTGCTTGGGATTGCCCTGACCTACATGCAGGACCTTGCACTTGGCCTTGTTGAGCTTCATTGCTTGGGTCCACCTGTCAGGCCTGTCCAGGTCCCTCTGGATGGGATTGCTTCCCTCCAGCGTGTTGACCACACCACTCAGCATAGTGCCATCTGCAAACTTGCTGAGGGTGCACTCAGTCTCACTGTCCATGTCATTGACGTTGATGTGTGTGAGGATTATTTCGCAGTTTGCGGTAGTACTAGTTACTATAATTTGGCACAAGTAGCAGAGTGAATTTTTTCACGTGTTCTGTGTTTTTATTCAGATATTTATTATCCTCTAAATAATGAATGTTCTCTCTCTTTTTTTTTTTTTTAACTTCCCTAAATGTATTATTTCCTATTTCAGTTTAAAATAAAAAACAAACCTGATTAATTGTGTTTTTTCAGGGTCACATGGAGGGGGAAGTTTGGGGTCTAGCTACTCATCCTCATTTACCTATTTGTGCCACTGTAAGTGATGACAAAACCTTAAGAATATGGGATTTATCTCCTAGCCATTGTATGTTAGCTGTTCGCAAATTGAAAAAGGGTAAGATGCTTAGTATGAAAAAATATTTAACTGATGCAATTGACATTTATAAGCATTATGAATCTTTTGAAAGCAGGACTGAAAAAATTCCTTTGCTTGCTCAAATTATTTTATAAATGCTATGTTCATGAGTTGTGTAGCCCTTAAGCTAATGAATCTGTACAAAAAAAATTCTGCATGGTACTGTTCTGAAGATAATTTGCAATTGTAACTTACTTAAGTCAATAAATTAACAATAAAAGTTGAACCAACTACATAAATGCCATGTTGCTTATCATGCTGCTAGGCTTTTTTGGGACTTTGAATCTAGAAATTTTTGGAAGAAATCTTAGAAGAAATGTTGAAATTCTCTTCTTCGTGAATGTTTGAAGGATCTGGAATGTCAAGAAAAGAGAAGTCATAAAATTTTTACTCATTATTTAGGATATAATTAAATTCTATTTTGACAAATGGAAAATCTGTTGTAAGTGACATCATATAAGGTGATAAGGTGATTTTTTTAGGATTAGGTTAGACTGGCCCTGACGAGCTTCTAATGCTATGTATGCTTTGCTAGGCATTTATCTGTTTGGCATTCTGCAATGCAGTTTGATTCAGACATAATGGGAAGCTTAACTGAAGACGATATAGATTGATAAAGTATATGTAGAAGAGTTACAAGGTCACACAAGCAGGGATTAAACAAGAAAGTTTCTAGTTGGTGAACTCTGTTCAAGTCTTAAAGCTAATATTTCTTAATATTTTTAAGAGTACTTTTGGCAAAAGAAGTCTCTAGTTACTATTTGCTGATGAGACACATTTTGAGATGCTTTGGCAATCTTAAAAAGTACCTGTGTACTGTACAGAAAAAGATGGAAGCTTCTGCAGACTGAGTAATGGAATTGAAATAATATTTGTTAATTATAAAAGGCAAGATCCAATGACTGTAGGAAAAATGTCTGTGTAGATCAGGAGTAACTTTAAGAACAGAAGGCTCAGGATGTTGTTGCTGATTGCAGGGTGACAATTACATTTGTTAGTGAGGTATTTTTCCCAAGACATATTGGAGTAGTCATGTAATTTACAAGACACAAATCAAGATATTTTTGGTGTGCATTTCTCTTCTGTCTTCAGCTGAATGCAGTTAAATTAAAAGTTGAGAATGGAGAAAGGAGCTAAGGATAATGAATTAGAAACCTTGTGGTGAAGCCATCTAAGTAAAGGATTGCTGTCTGCAAGTTAATCAGAGGAACAAATAGTAGAGGAAAATATTTATGTTAACAGAAAATCCTGGCATGAAAATAAGTCTATATAAGTTGGCCATATGTAAATTTAGATTGGAAATTAAATTGTTTTTCAAACAGTATTTGACGTGTTTATTGGAAGGATTCTATGACCTAATGACTTATTGTTTGTGATAGCAAATTACAGAATTCTGTGGGTCCAGTGGGTCTTTCCCACCTGTGTTCTCCTTATCAGAGTAAATGGTAACAAACAGGCAGCACCAGATACAAAGGAGAGCAAGTTAAAAATATACAGACTAAAGCGATTAATCTGTATTACTGATATAGAACATGTGTCAGTTAATATGCAAATTCTAAGATTCTGGGCCTGTATACCTGTTTATATGCTATCCCAGCTTGGAAATGATTTTGGCAGCATCTAGAAAACTTCCTTGAAAGTTTCACAGTCTAAGAATAGCTTTCCTTTACTAATGGAAAAATAGATCTAAAAGAAGGATAATGCACTGTAAATGTAGCTGAATGCAATTTCTTTATTCCTCATAGGAGGCAGATGTTGCTGCTTTTCTCCTGATGGAAAAGCCTTAGCTGTTGGTCTCAATGATGGAAGTTTTTTGATAGTTAATGCAGATACCCTGGAGGATTTAGTCTCTTTCCAGCACAGGAAAGATGTTATTTCAGAGATCAGATTTTCTCCTGGTAAGTGATTTTTTTTTTTTTTTTAAATTAAGATTTTAATATTGCGGTTGTTCGAGTAGGCTTTATCACATTTACAAGGTAAAAGTAACAGACTTTTAGTGATTTTATATGTAAAGAATAGGTCAGCAAAACTAATACTTACATTTTGAAAGATCATGGTGTAAAGTCCTGTGTTGCTCATTTAACGATGAGATAATTGGAATAGGTTAGCTTATAGTAACCTCCTGAATACAACAGTCAGTTTTAAATCATGAACACCCAGCAGCTCCCTAGGATTCCACTTTATGAGCTGCATAAGTTTGGCACATCGCTGAGGTTACTGTTAGCTAATAAGAATACGTCAAACTGATGTGCCAGAAAGTTCTGGCAACTTCTATTTTCTTATTTCCCCCCCCTTAGCACTCCCAATGAGGCTAGGTTTTTTTCCAACACTATAGCTCATATTTTAGGAACTCAAAATGCATGGCCTACTTCAGTTAAAATACTCATCTGTTGGAGAAATTTGATGCAAATTACTGATATCAAGTCTCATATAACATTACTTTCTGATTCCCTAAGGCTTACCACTGTCTAAGTGCCATAAATGCTTAAAATGTCAGCAAATTGTTTTTGTAGTTTGAAAATGTAATGGTATAATTGTTGTATATTTCATGCTGATTATGCGATATGAAAATCAGTTTGTCGGGGAAGATGTGTAAATTAGCAAGCTGATGTCAAAGAATACTAAGTTGCGTATAGCTAAATGCCAGAATTTACTTGTGTTTAATATGCAGAGAGGTACAATTTTTTTAAAATGTTTTTGTTTATATTGATGTATTTTAGGGGCTGGAAAGTACTTAGCTGTGGCATCCTGTGACAACTTTGTAGATATTTACAATGTAATGAGCAGTAAAAGAGTAGGAATCTGCAAGGGAGCCTCCAGCTATATCACGCACATGGACTGGGACATAAGGGGTAAGTAGCATTCATTGTAAAAATGTGCTGGAAGATTGATTACATTGGAGGCTATTTCAGTACATGTATATGAATTTGTAGTATCACTGGTAGATTTGGTTCTTCAGCTTACAAATATGCTCTCACATCATCTGAATAAATATTAAACCCATGATTTTTACTGCCACATACATATTGTGTAAGTTGTGCAATTTGAAGCAAAATAGTTTGTCTCTATAGATTGGTTTGTTTGGATTTTTAAAAAATTTCTCCTGTTTATTATTTGATTTCACAAGGGCAGTTAGTGATAGAACAAGGGGGAAAGGCCTTAAGCTGAAGGAGGGTATGTTTAGATTAGATATTAGGAAGAAATTCTTTACTGTAAGTGTGGTGAGGGCGCTGGAAACAGCTGCTCAGAGAGGTTGTGGGTGCCCCATCCCTGAAGGTGGTCGAGGCCAGGCTGGATGGGGCTCTGAGCAACCTGGTCTAGTGGCAGGGGGAGTGGAACTAGATGGTCTCTGAGGTCCCTTCCAACCCCAAACATTCTATGATTCTATGTTTCTACTTCTTGAATGTACAGTGTACAATGTATCTGTAGCTCAGGAATATGTATCCTTGTTGTCATACATAGCAGAAAGACTGGATTCCCTGTGTTCCAAGGCATTGATATGTGATTAATTTAATACTAAATTTTGTCCTGTTTAATTTAAAAGTAAGGCTGTGTAATTGTGCATTCTATTTGTCCATGTTTTTATTCCTCTACATAATCACTTTCAAAACAGTCTGATTTATTTTGAAAGAGTGTTATCAGTTAGCTTCCTTTGAGAATTTTGAAAAGGAAGAGGACAGAAACATTGGTGAGAATTTCCCTCAGAAATGAAGTAGTATAAAGCTGTAAAGAAGTCACCTGCTTGGGATCAGCCAATGGCCAGGCAGCATATGTGCTCCTCCATCCCAAGAGCACGTGCATCAATAACCAGTTATCATAAACAAGCTTTGAATTGGACCCAGTACATTTTGTCTACCACCTGATGGGACAGCCATGATAAGGAGAGAAAAGTGATGCATTAGTACAGTTTTCAAAGGGAGGAGAAAGGGTTGTGAATTTAAGGTATCAAAGGACTTAGATCTCTTAAGAAGACCATTCTTCCAGATCCATTATTTATATATGCAGCTTTTTCCAGTAGAAACAAATAATTGATGTAATGCAGTTAGCAATAAAAAAATCAAACTAAACTTCCTTTTTTCCTTCTGTAAAATGGAATATTCTATGTTAACATACAATATGTTTGTCATATGTTTTATAGGGAAACTTTTGCAAGTCAACACTGGTGCTAAAGAGCAGTTGTTTTTTGAAGCCCCACGTGGGAAAAAACAGACAATTCCTAGTTTGGAGGTGAGAAACTGTACTGCCTTCTTAACCTGTTTACAAATTAGAGTTATGATACAGCCATCTATACTATGTAAGAGGGAATGATGTATAGAACTCTAATTTTTAACTTTTTAAATAATAAAATACGTAGGGGATTTCACATTTTTCTATTAAGTAACAGACATTTGGCTGACTTAGTCATGGAAATCTCCCTAGACTTCTGTGTGCCTTTTCTGGTACTAAACACCTTTGAAAACCTATTGCAGACTACTTAACTCTAACCTTGCTGTGGAAGACCTCATGTTTGTGTTTACATAACAAGGTAATGTAGTATACATAATACATATAGGCAGGCATAGTATATTGTAGCTGTAATGTTGTTTTGTTTTCTCAGACACAGAGCATAATCATAGGGCAGGGAGCAAAAATGCATGCTTTTCAAATAATATTTTCCATAGTATTGAAAGGCAGTGATGGAAAATATAATTTGGTGTTTTTTCAGCCTGGAAAGGCAGATAAGGTAAAAATTTTCAAAATACTTCTTTAGGTTTTGGAATGAAAAGTTAATAGAGGCAAAATTATAGGTCTCAAATGAAATCCTGAATGTTAAGAAAATAAATGATTAATACATTAAAATACTATCTTTTAGATAGTGTAAGGACTTTTTCTTGAAATCAGATATGGAAGAAAAATGCCTGAGAAGAAGTATGCTCCGTCTCAAATGGGTTGTTTTTGTAGGTAGAAAAGATTGGCTGGGCATCATGGACAAGTGTTTTGGGCTCTTGCTGTGAAGGGATCTGGCCCATAATTGGTGAAGTCACAGATGTAACTGCTTCATGCCTCACTAGTGATAGTAAAGTATTAGCCACAGGAGATGATTTTGGATTCGTGAAACTGTTTCGATACCCTGCTAAAGTAAGTATTTTTCAGCTGTTTATGGAGAATATTTATTAATAAATCTGCCTTTTCTAAACTGTGAAAATTCATCAGTCAGAAGAAAATAATGCTTTTATATATTTTTTTCTCCTTATGACCAAAGAAAGCATTCAGTATTACATTGCAGTTTGCAGTGCATTAAACTTGCAGTTAGTAAGAATGATCGTTCCAGGTCAGACTACAGAGCCATGTCATGCAGTGTCCTGCTGCTGACTTTAGCAAATGAATAGGAAAAACTTTAAGAATAAGAATGCATTGGAAGTCTCTTTGTCACCTGGGTTTCATTCATGATTTTAAGGACCTTCATTCTGTCCAATGTCTGTCATTTTTTTTCTAAGATGAAGAGCTTTAATATTATTTAATCACGCATGATAGAAAAGCCATTCCATAAGCACATTGTACTTTTACTGCTCTTCAGGTACCTCTAGTTTTCCTGTATATTTGTTGGTAAACGTGTCTTCAATTTTGAAATGTTGCCACCCTTTTGAAATGTTGCCACACTAAGGGTGGTAACAGTAAGGGTGGTAACTGACTCAAAATGTTGTTTATGAATTTTGTTCCAACTCAGTTAGATTATTGTCTCTCTTAGGAAAAGTGATCCAGTGTTTATTGCTGGAATCTGTTTATAAACTAATTCTTGCATGCTTGGTATAGAGATAAGGTTAACATTTCGTGAAGTTGCTATAGGAGGGGCACTTGGCAAATCATGTATTATAATCATATACAAAACAGCTGAAGCATGAACTGTAAAGAAGTTAAGAACTGTAAAGAAATTAAGATGATGTCATTGTGCACTGGCAGCTCATGTCAGTTTTGTCTAGCAGACTGGTTAAATTCGATCTTTGCCCTTTTTTCCCCCCTTCTTAGGGAAAGTTTGGAAAATTTAAGAGGTATGTTGCTCACAGTACCCACGTGACAAACGTCCGCTGGACCTACGACGACAGCTTGTTGGTCACTGTTGGAGGAGCAGACACCTCGTTAATGCTGTGGACTTACGAGATGGAAGGACATCGGGATAGCAGGCAGTGTGACAGTGAGGAGTCTGATCTAGATTCTGAAGAAGATGGAGGTCAGTAGTAATTCATGAGACTAGCTGGATTATGCTATTTCAAGATTTATAAATGGAAAACTGCAAATTTAGAAATAATCATGATTTATAGATTGTTTTGATCTTAAGTAGTGAAGACTTCAAAAACATTAAATAAAATTTGGTTTTGGGGAAAGGAGATAAACTGCTGTGAAGAAAATGATAATGAAGTGTTTGAGTTACTGCTTTGAGTCAGAGTACATAAACAGACTCTTGACATCTTTTAAATGAAAAAATATTGTGTCAATTATACATTGCTACCCAAAATCTATATATAAAATAGAATCATCACTGTTTAAATTTGGTCAGTATGTCTAAAGAAATTAGATTGAAATCTGAGATCATAGTTATCTTGATGTTATAGCATCTGCTTCCATAACATGGATGCATAGGAGAATGGAGTAGACTGATGTTTATATATCTATTGCAGGGTCATAATACCAATAGTTATAAAGTGTTAATTACATTTTGTAGCATTAATTTCTGCTGGTTTTGCCATACTTATGTTTTCTTTTTCATGTTATAATTCCAATGGTTGATGAGCGTCCAGACTTGTTTTCTCTTCTCCCAAGCGCAGTTTTTCCTCCTTGTGAATTCCTCAGTGTTCAAGCATTTTTAAAATATCACTGCTACTCTTTAAATAGTTCTGCATAATAAATTAACTTCAGCTGTCACTAAAATGTGCTAAATGACCAAAGAAATACATTAAATATTAGAGACATGCTGAACATTCATTGGAAAAGAATTTTTAATCACTCTCTTTATTTTTAAAAGTATTGACGAACACATCCACAAAGTAATTTAATTGCCTGTAGGAAGACTTGTCAGCTTTAAATTTCTTAGTCAAAAATTGAAACCTTCAGAGTTTCTGTTCAGCCTCTGCTTGTGAGCTGTTAGAACATCTTAGCCCTATAACCTTCCCTAGGCTCTGGTGCTTTACACAGAACCCTCTTAAGCTGTGTGTTCAAAAGTACTCTAAAAGAGAGCGAGATCTGTGAAGCTTTACAAGAAAAGACATTGGCATCTTTATCTGCAAAAGTTTCTCTTGGTCAGGTCCTATTAATTTCAGTTTGAGTTAAGAACTATTCACGATCACATTGTTGGCATTAGTAGTCTCTATCTTTGAAAAAACAAAATAATGGAGGGTAAGTAACAACCCTGTCACTACTTAGCTTTTCCAACGTGTTTATTTTACTATAGTAAATATCATCTTGATGTGCCTTACTGTCCCTAAGCATTGTGTAGGAACCTTGTGCACACCTATAGATTCCATTGTGGTGGATGGATTCTGGAACTGAGAACAACCAGGCACTGAGTCTTACAGGTCTTAAGAGCAGGTGTCAGGTAGCAGGGTTCTTTGTTAGTGATTGTAGTTAACGCCATCAAGGAGAAATGGGGTAGCTTTTAAAGTCCCTTGACTCTTTAATAATTCTTTTTCCTCAAAGATACTGTAAGGAATTTTTTATTTTATTGTCTCTTATTAACAACATTCATGATTCCCAGCTACTTTCTTTCTGTTGTGTATTTATGTTACTAATAATCCATGCTATAATTGTTTTTGTAATCTAGTACATTGTTGAAATCTGCACAAATCATGGTTAAATTGCTGTTCTTGTAGCTTATTTTGGTTTGATACTGTTCTCTCTGGTTTTGTTAGGTTATGACAGTGATGTGACAAGGGAAAATGAAATTAATTACACCATCAAAGCCTTATCAACAAACATTAGACCAATGTTTGGAATTAAGCCTCATCTGCAACAAAAGGAGCCAACCTTAGATGAAAGGTAATTACTATATTATAAGCTTCATCTGCAACAAAAGGAACCAAAGTTAGATGAAAGGCAATTACTAAATTACAATTCTAGCCAAAAAATCAACCTGAAAAGATAATAGTAAAACAAAATTATATTGGAATATATAATTCTTAACTTAAAAGGATATGTATAAAAAGAATCTAAATACTTCTTTGAAGAAAAAAGGAAGATGACCCAAAGGACTAGGCGGTATCTATTTTCAGAGTGCACAAAAGACTACAAACTATGTATGCATATTTTTATGTTTGGGGATTTCCTTGCGATACCTGAGTTATTTGCTGGTGTCTGATAATATATTGTCTTTGAAACTTAAATGCTGACTGGTATTTAGTGATGGCATTATAGGCATGAGCCTGTACAATTGTTTTAGTGAAGGACAGTAATCCGTTTTTTGGTTCTGCCAACAAACTGCTCTGATGAATTAAGCCCTAATTGCTCCCGGCATTGTTTCTGTCTCCACATAACTTCTACCTTTCTTTGAAAAATTCTGTCCACAGTGGTTCTGCAGTTCTTTTTAATGAATCTTGGAAAATGAAGTTGGTTGTTTTGCAGTGTTAGTTCTATGTCTTGGTTCACTATTATATGCTGTAGAAGTGAGTGGGATGGGGAGCAAACTACAATAAACCCAGTAGATAAAGTAGATGCAAAATAAGAAAAGTAATTTATAACCTCTAGAACATTATCTGTTGTAGAATCTGAGTCCCATGCCACTGAGCATGGGACTCTGAAAGTTGTTTGTTGTCCACAACATAGATGTGGACCGTATATGTGAGGAAAAAGGAAGGAGGGATTCCTAACATGGCAATTGAGGAACACTGATACTAAAGAGAGGGAAGTGAGGAAAGCAGCAGGGTATAACAGGGTGCAAGGATGCAGTGAAATAGGAGAGCAGAAAGTTTTGCAGGAATGTGAGGAGTTCTGTGGCAATGCTCATGCCTCTTTCTGCAGTGAGGCTGGACAGTCTGTGACACCCTTGTGGAGAAATGTAGTGTGACTCTTGTGGGAGTTTCATGTCATCTGTTGTTTTTAACTTGTGTTGCCATAGGAGAGAGTGGGATTCCTGTGTATAAAGCTGTGGTTCCCTGTAGTGCATTTATAATGAGAAATGGTCTTTCTCTTTCTTAATTAGATGTATTTGTTGTGGAAATCAAAAAGAAAAAATGGGCATGGTGTGAAAGCTTTGATTAAAGATTTTTTTTTTCTTTTAAATGAAATTGTAAACCTCTTGTGTTTCTTTCAATAACTGTTTTTGGAAGCTGAGTGAATTGTGTTTTTCAGTTTCAAATAAATTACTAAGAGAATTAATTCTGTAGTAAGATGATGAAGTTGTGATTCAGAATGCATAAAAGTTCACGAAAGAATTCCATTGCCTGCATTGTTGAAAAGTTTGGAGTCCTAAAACTTCAAAGAAATGTTTTTTGTGAAGAATAAAACCAGACTATGGTTACTGTGTGTATTTTAACTTCTGTTCTGCTGACGTTAATATTGTGTAAGATTGGTAAATGTTTTCGTCTACTGTCATAGGTATTAATTTTTATTTTATTTTTCTCTTTCCTTTTGCTTCCTATGAAGGCAGGGGGTAGTAAGGTAAGTTCATTTACCTGAAGTCCAGGATTAAATGCATTTAAATAACTTAAGCTGCTTGGGAAAGTAGTTACAATTTGCAGTAGAAATGAGGGATTTACCTCTTTACTAATAAGTAATAGCTTTAGGTTAATGGGTAGAAAAGGGATAAGGGACAAAGCATAAGGGCAGTTCTCACTCTGAGTTAACATGAGTGAACACTGGATAGAGTATTTGGGAGGAGGTGGTCAAATCTCATCCTCCTTTCCTCAATGCTTTGAAGTGGCTAAGGGACAGCTTGGCTTCACTGTCTGAGTCAGAGAGCTTGCCCAAGTGCTTGTGGATGTCTGCAAGGCTGTATCTCAGTGTGGTTGTAGAAGTCCAACATGGAATAGAGTGCAGTGGGCACATTGCACAGATGCCTGAGGTGGCTGTATGAGCAGCGTCATATCTGCAGCATCATGCTGGAGCTGATACAGCTTCAGAGGTGAGGGGAGCATTACTGCCTTGGCTGCAGCATTTTGCCAATGCACCTGGGGATCTGAGCTACATTGGTCCACATCGTGCTCATATGGGAGTCTGCACTTGTGGGTGCCTGCATTAGGTTATGAACTTCTGAACTACTCTATTTAGAATATATGCATATGCAAAAACATGCTGTTAAATTTGCAGCACAACAAATCCTTAGGCTGTTAGGCCACCCTTCAGACTTGTAGACTGAGCTGCCTCTGTGACTAGAACTCAAGATTTCATGGAGATTCAATTGGTCTAAGGTTTGCTTGCAGTGTTGTTAACGGCCAGCTCTACTAATGATACAGTATTCTCTAGCAGTGAAATTACCATGCTATATCATTGAGATTGGAATACTTATTTTAACTTCTATTGGAAACACAAAATGGCACTGCTGTGAGGCAGCACTTAGGTCTGTAATTTGAATTATTTATCATTTCTGAATAATAATGTTTATAGATAATATTTTTATGTGAAAAGATGTGTACTGTGTGTCTAATTTAGTTGTGTAATAGCTTTATGGATACTCAGCAACACAAAGTACATTTGAAAACTGCTTTTATCCTTGGCTAAGGGTTCTTTCCTAGTATGCTTTTGTGCTAGGTAAATTACTCAGAAAAAAAGTCCATCATGGTTGATTTTGAAAACACTTCTGACTCAGCTACTCCCTGAACTGCACAGCACTGAAGGTTTGGGAGATGCCTCTGGAGAATAATGACCCATTTGTATTTGTTCTTATACTCCCTGAAGTTGGCTATTTGTTGCTGTCAAAGGAGCAGTGCTGTGATTAATGTACCTTACAGAAGAATGGCTGTACCAAGAGATCTCAAAACTAAACAACCAGGAATTTCAGTTCAAATTTTTCACCATAAGTTTTAAAGATTTGCAAGCAGATAAAACCATTACTTAGTCCATGTGATGAGACCTCTTGTGTGAAAAGATCCCAGTGGCTTATATCTTTAGAAAATTCTTTTGATGTTCTGCATACACTCCCAGATATAATTCAAAACCAGGTGTTGCAGCAAAACTGTTTCCAATTTTATTTAGGTTGTGGTGGGGTTTTTTGGGTTTTTTTTTGGGGGGGGCGGGGGTTGCTATTTTTTTTTGTTTGTTTTTTTATTCACTTGAGGATTTTTTGTATCTGCATGGAGACATATAGACAGATGCAAAAATAGATAACCTACTTTAGATCCTTGTGTATTCAAAATGGGAAGGAAACTAAAAAGTATTTACAAACTAGTCTCTTAAAGACTGAGAAGTGAAGAATTTGTTTTTGTATTCAATAGAGATAGTAAATAAATGTAAATTGTACTTCCAAGGGAGTGAGAGAGGAAGGAAGCTACTGAAATGAAACATTTTTAATCCAAAGCTCACAATTATCACCTTGTAATTGCCACTGAAGGAGAAATTCTGAGATTTTATACAAACATCTTCCATATATGTTTTGGATAAATAAACAGAATGCAATTACATTATTCTGTTTTCCAGTCTAGTGACTTGTGATATGAATGTAAATAATACAAATTCCAGAGCTCTTTTCATAAAAAATCATTCTTATTTTCTACTTTCATTCTGTCACCTTGTGTGATTTGGGAGAGGGGAGAAGCCAGGAGTCAAAATGAAAAACTGTAGCAAGGGACTTTGCACTAGCATCTTCTTCTCTCTTTCTGTTTACCGTGTTTGCAGAATAAATTAGATTACAGGAAAGTTTAAATTTAACATTAACTTTTTGAAAAAACAGTTTTGGAAAACAAGCTTTTTGAAGCCAACCTTTTTGCCTATTGGAATGTACATTAGTGCAGGGCATTAACCTTGGGACTGAAAACCCTGAAATTTCAGACTTCATTCTTTCCAATCATATATTTAGTTTTATTATTAGTTACTTATATTACAAGCTGTAGACTGGAACAAGATGGAAAAGAATGGTCTCCCTTTACCATTTTTTCCTCCCAAAGCTGTGGTAAAACCTGTGTCTTTGAGGAAGTGAAAAAACCAGTTACTGAAGTATGAAGGTTTACCAAATAATCTCAATTTTTGAATGCAAAGAAAAAAATCTATTCACTTTGCAACCAAAAAGGAAATGTGTAGAGAAACGATTGTGTGGCCCAGTGGTGAGAGTTGGAAGATTTGCATTTCGTTTATGATCTGTGTAGATTGGTTTTATCAACAGAATGTAAAAAGCTTTTTGAACAATATGCATTTTTAAGAGGTCAAAAAAGGGTAACTGGATCACAGGTGTATTGCCAGAAAGGTTGAATACAGCTTCAGATAAGTCTTGCATACTTCAGTGATGAAGACAGCCCAAAAGCCTTAGTGAAATCTTCCTTGTACTGGTTAGGCATCCATACATAAATATTTGCTAGCTAATAATTTGGTATGTCTTGTGTGGTCCATGTGGAATATGTTGTTCAATATGAATGATGAAATTGGGAAAGTAGAATTGTAAATCAAAGTATTGAAAATGATAAATGGAATCTAAAAATTTTCCTTTGACTATACGAATGTTTCTTTCGGTGGACTCAAAAAAATTGTATGAGAAAACTGCTCCATTCTTGGAGAATCTCTCATTTCTCCTGCATTACTATGAAAAATATCTGGAGGTATTTGAATTCTGTAGTTCTTGAGGAATTGCATGCTTTTAATTGAAAAACCTGTTCAAGCTACATTTGGATTTTATTGTGTGAAAGGTTTAGCTGTTTCCTATATGAAGAAGTAGAGCATCAGTCTTGCACTGCAAAATAAAGCTAATTAGAAGACATTCAGACTAATCAGTAAAACATTCTTTTCAGTAGGGCAAAAAATTTATTTGTGAGTTGTTAACACTGTGTTCTTAATTTTCAGGAAAATTTTTCCTAAATCATTCATAAATTATTTTTGCTTAACTTAAAAGCGAAAAAGACTAACTAGTGTTCTCCTTGCCAAAGTGAAGTTGCTTGGTAGTTCCTAAAAGAAAAGCTAAGCAAACCAGTGGAAGTGTACCAGCTAATCAAACTCATGAAAGGTGCTCATGCATACTACAAGTGATAGGAAATCATCTGTACATGTCCATATGCTCTACGATTAATAATGATTTTTGGCTAGCCAATGTTTAGGAATATTCCTTCATACACAACTGAGGAAACCTATCCAGTGCAAAGTATCTTCAGTCAACATAAACTGAATTAAGTAGTCATGAAAAAATAGTACATATCAGTAGTGCTCAGTACCCCAGACATTCTGACTAGCTAAGATAATTGTATCTTAGTATAAATGAATGTATTTTTGTGAGTGAACTTGAACATCTGTCTTTAATAGCAAGTTGCCTGTTTTATCCATCAGCTTATTTCAGGAAGTTAAACCTGCACAGCCTTTCTTTGAGTAATTCAGGTGTTGTGTTTGCCGACTCTAAACACTTGGTATAGTTCAGATGTTTTTGGTTTTGTTTATTTCTCTATTTACAGTAGAGTTATTCCAAAGAATTATATTCTCATGTCAACACATTCATAATTCTCATTTAAGTGAATGGGAGTTCTCTATACAAATAATAGATTTACATAGTCTATGAAGTGAATAATCCCCTTGTTGTAAAAAGAAGTATACAAACCAGAAAGTCAGTAATAATTATCTATATGAATAATTCACTGGCAACTAATTTTAGCCAAGCTTGTATAAGTAATCCTTTTCTCTTTCCCATCTGCTGCTGAGAAGAGGTTCCAGGTAATGCTTTTATTTTGCTATCTAGTCCATCTTCTGCTGCCACCTCCCATTTTCCTTAAAAAGCCATCTGTCATGTTGGGTGCCAAACCACGCACCTATCAGTCTTCAGAATATTGCTGTATTACAAGTCTGTAATTTATATATTCATTATAGTTCTGTTTCATACAATAAGCTAGATATTTTTTTAACCTACCAGTGTGAACTTCAAGTTCATGAACTATTATACTTTCCTATGTTTCACAAGTAGTATTTTTTCAGTAATAGTTATTAAAATACAAAGATTAGCATTCTTTCCAGCCCCCTAGTGGACAGCTGTTTTACATGTGATCATTTGACAGTCTCACATGACATGTCAAGATGTGTATGTTACTAAATTATTTAAGCGTTAGATTCCCTGTATCTGCAGTAGTGAGTATAAACTGGCACTTACAGCTCATAGGATACATGAAAATAATGATAAGTAATTTTTGTCAAGAAGCAGTATTTAGAAACTACCAGCCTTCATTATCTTCTAATAGAAATCAGACCTCTGTAAAGTTTCACAAATTACTTTGAAGAACTTATAAGAGTTAATGGAAAGTCCTTCTTTCTTTTCAAATTTATTCTATACTTCATGCTTGCCAACACGTTTTGGGGAGGGCAGTGCAAGACACTTCATGCTGAAGAGCAGTGAAAAAATCAATTGCTAAATTCTCTGCAAGTCCCTCTAAGTATGTAGTGCTGCTTTGGTGCCCTGCACAGGAAGGGACTTTTCCTTTTGTACCAACAGCTGTAATTTGCTTTATGAAATTGTGCCCAAAATAATAGATGTATTTTTAAAATAGAAATAAATATTGTAAATTATACTGTTATAAGCTACCACAGAACTCAAAGAATGGATTGTAATTTACCTATGCTATATAACAAAAAATCATTCCTTATTCTGTTAATAACTTTAGAAACTCAGTAACAATGAGGAAAATAGGGAATAAAATACATCATACAACAAGGGGTAGTAATACTGGAACTATGTCTAAAACTGTGAAAAAGAGATTTGTTTCAGAAACTACTTCTAAATTCTTATACTCAATTTTTATAGTTTCATAACAGGAAATATTAAAATATATATACCAAATCAGTTTTCATTTTAAAAATAAAGTGCCAATATTAAAGTATTTATTGCCCTTATGATAGATGGCTGAAACTCTCCCTCCACATGCACGAACTGACCCTACCCATATGTGAATTCACCCCAAAATGTTGTTCATGCTCTCCTTCCCATCTTTTCCACACAGTTTTTGAGCATGCAGCGAGATATGCATACAGGTATATGACCACTGTGTGTTGCATATGCCTTTAGTCACTTTGCTGCACATTAAATAGTGAATAAAATGTATCTTCAGCTTTCACATCTTTAAAAAAACACTTGGAAAATGTATTCATGTCCTTCAACATCCCTGCTTTTAAATGCTCAAGTTGTTGCCTTGAAACTTAATTGGGAAGAGAATGCATACATGCTTGTAATTTGAGTTCCAGTTCCACTGCTCTGGATCAATACAGAATTAGTCTTTCCTGGACAGATACTTAGATAAATTGTTTAGGTGACCTGTGAGAGAATACAGCTGAGTAAAAGTTGTCAAGTCTTCCTGACCAATGTACATTCACTTTATTCTCTTGTGTGGTAACGTATGAATGTAAATGTACTATAATGGTTACTTAAGGATGATATCAACCTGTATTTGTATCTGTAGAGCCTTTAAGTATAGATGGTCTTCTCAAGCAGTTGTAAAATGTGACATTTACATACCTCTTCTCCCATTCTATCACAAGGAATTAACAGACAGCAAATGTTACAAAAATGCCACATTCTAGAACCAAGCAGCAGAGAAATATTCAGTTCCAATAAAGTAAACCTCTGTCAGAACCATGTCCTTTCAGTTTTTACTGCTTTCATCAAACTTCAAATATGTTCTTCTGCTCTATTTACTTTCTGCTTCTTTTTCCCCTCCAACTCATTTTTCCCTCTGTGTTTCAGGGACATAGGTGAATTAGGGCCAGGGTGGGAGAGGAGGAAGGAGAGGAGGTTTGAGTGCTCTGTGTCAGGTATGAAGCTGACAAGTGGAAGAAGGGCTTTTTATTCTGTGTTCTGTTAATTTCTAGAGGAACAGTAGTGAGATGGTTGCAGAATTGTGCATGACAAATCAGAAATTAAAAATATGAAGTCTTTCAAAGCATTCTGGAGTGAGCAGGAGGTGGATTGGGCAGTCTTGCTCAATCTTCCCCTACCCTCATCTGTAAAGCGGGGCATCAGTTGTTGATACAATTCTTAGTCTGTTACTCAAAGGAGTAGCAAATTTTTTTACATGATTGTTAAATCTAGAATCTGACATTTTTGTTCCACATGCTGGCTGCCATGTAATCTACAGGAAGCCACATTTAAAGATTTCCTTGCTCTATCAAAAGCATCAGCATGCTTCTCTCTCTGCTAGAAAAGTGTCTGGAACAGAGAGAAGTATATCTTTTTTCTACTTTCCTTCCTTCAAGAAGGATTTTTTTCCTGCTGCTCTGTATGTAAACTGGCAATCCTGTCTTGGGTGTCGATGCTTCAGAACTGAGTAAAGCAGCATTGTGATTTTCTTTTTAGTCCTTAATATGCCTTTGACAACTGTATTTCTTCTTCTCCAGAAGGCTTTTTGCATTCTACAACATGCCAGTAGAAGCAGCACACCCAACAAACAGCATGCCAGTCTCACATTTCTGCAGTACTCCCTACTCTACTTGCTGTTTGATTTTATTGCTGCTGCATGGGATGAGAGAAGAGGTAACAAGGCAGTGGGAAGATGTTTCTTGGGGAAACTAATGGTTAGGACCAACAGAATCGCTGGTATACAATCTTCCAGTTTTCAGCACTTCAGCATTGTTCCCAATTTCCATGTCTAAAAAGAGAAAGGCACATGTTGTGTTTACTTAATTTAAAAAAAAAAAATGTTTCAAAGGCAAAATTATGTAAGTGGCTTTTAAGAAACCATTTTTATACAAATCCTTTTTGAGGAACTTGCATTTTTAAGTGTGCTCCTAGTTGCCGAATAAATGAGCTGTAATTATGGAAGTATCAAAGGAATTCAGAAATTTTAATTACAGTTGAAAGTAAAATTGTAGATAGGGAAAAAATTTGATTAGCAGCTCTTAATATCATTAACTTGTTACAGAAATCAGTTACTAGATATATTTCAATAACTATAATACTTAACCATAAAATAACAGCTTATGTATAATGACGGCTATGTGCAATTCATTTAGCTTGTTAACCCTATTCATTCTTTAGAGAATTTTGATTGCACAGGCAGAGAACTGGTTATTATTTTGTCATTTAACTTCAGAGGTTGTAAGCACTAGAATTTGTTCTAAGCAGTACTTATATTCATATGCAAAAAATTCCAATGCACTTCAAAACCCAACCAAAACTTTATTTGTAATATTTTGGGAGATCAGTGTGACCATTTCAGAAAAGATTTTGGGAAAAAATTACTTCTAGGAGAAAAGAGGGAATCTTAATGTAAATTTACCTCAGATGTTTAATGAAGCTGTCTGATTTATTCCTTTCTCTTCTCCCCCACTTCAGCAAATATTAACGGGAACTGGGCTGTGTTAGTTTCTCTTTTTCTCTGTCTCTTCATTTACTTCAATGAATAAGGGCGAGTTTTCATTCTTTGTATCACTGAAGTGCTTTTAGAAAGCCCATTCCCCATACTGAACCTGTGCCTTTAAATTTTTGTTTGTAACATTTCAGTAATTTTTCTTGATTGGATTTGATTCAGTTTGGGTAGCACACGATGATAAGAAGACTTCTATGGCACTGGGAGATACCTGTTGCTTCCTGTTTAGGGTATTTGTAACTGAATTTGCTCATCTGCTGTGGAAGTGGGGAACAAATACATTGTTCAAGTCAAGCATTTTTTTCTCTTTTAGGTGACCTCTCTCCTTATGTTTACCATGCTTAATACGGTAAACATTGTGACCTGCTGGGAGATTTTCTCTGATGACAGTTTAGAACATTCTGAAGAAAAGTGTAGCTTCTTTATTTTTCAAAATGAAAAAGTGAGAAATTGGCCTAGCAGTGCTATTGTAGTATGACAGACTAGATAAGGGAATGCTTGGAGTCAGTGGTGATAGGACAGAAGAGAAGACCTGGAAAAAACAGCTTGACAAGCTAGGAGTCTCACGTCAAGTGTAAAACTTGGAGAAAAACAGTTGAGAGATGGTAGTGATTCAAGAGTGGTCATGGAATTGGATGTTGGGATCGCTGACAGAAACGAGAGAGATTCCCTGCTTCCTGTACTGGCCAGTGTGCTTGTATAGATGATGAAGACAGCCCAGACCATGCTTTTCCTCCTCTTTTCCAATAGTTAGAGAGGTTACTTTGTCACCTTCACATACTAAAGGTCAGGATGCTGTGATTGTGAGCTAGGTCCAGACTATGAAAAAAAAATTCAAATGTCATGCTTTTCTGTCTCAAGGTATATGTGAATCCCTTCCATTTGCAAACCTCAGAGAAGAAAAAAGATTTTTAACTGAGGACCTTTGAGAATGAAGCCTAGGGATACATTCTCACCACACAAATTTCAAGCAGGACTGAAAGAGTATATTTAAATGCTGCTATCTTCTAGTATTTGTCTCTGAAGAAGCAGACCTTTACTGCATGTCCATATTGGACTCCTTTTCTGATCTGCCTTGCTATGCATGGTCCATGTCCTCAGATCTTGCCTTTACTGCCAGTTTATTAGAAGTCTGTTTTCTAAGAAAAAGAATTTTGGAGTAGCAAAAAGCAAGTGTTAGGCTACCATTCTTTATGAAGTTACAGAAGTCTTCCTCCGTACTTCAAGTTAGTGTTCTGTGTCTTAATTTGCACTTATTCATGAATGAATATAAAATATGAGCCTTACTTGTCTTCCTTCATGCCTTGAATTTTCATCTTAACTTTAAATTACTATTTCATACTTTGCTCCAATAATAATTTAATGCAGTCCATATCCCCCCCATGAAAAGATTCAGTGTTAACTAACTGTGCAGTGTGAAGTAGCAATATTTCTTGTTAGATGTGCATTTGGATTTTCTATTGTATAGATTTCACATTTCATGAAATCTAGATGTATGATGCTGAATTAAATATTTCAAGTACCTCCTTCCAGTCCTGTCTAACACAATAGGAAGCTTTAATAAACTTGATCACATTTGGGTGTTCCAAGCAATGGACAGACTTCTTTACCAGACAGAAATTTTTTGTCATCTGGGGTTTTTTTGCAATTTTTTTCCACAAGTACTTTACAGGCTTCTTAGTAGAGGAACTAAGTGGAATATCTCAGAACACAGTTTATATTTGCAGTGTAGTTTGCATTATAATACATCTAAATATTTTGTTTGGTGTGGTGACATCAATCTATAAATTGTACTAAAATTAGGCAGGGAAAATGAAGAAATAAATCTAAGAAAATTGTATTTTATTTGAATAACTGAAGAAAAAAGCTTTTCAACTCTCCTTCAAAATGCACAGTGTACAAACAAATCATATTCTATTGTTCTTAGAAAAGACAGTCATTATTTTGAATCAAAGTCATCACTCAAGAGCAGAGATGAAATTAGAAATACTTCATACTAAAAAGGAATATGAAAGAGACCTGTTGCTTCATGTTTGATATTAGTTTATTGCACTGCCTACTGGATTAAATCATCTGGATGTCATTGAATCTTTACATAGAAATTATTTTTAAATGAATTGTTTCTCTTAAGGGTCCAGTTTGAAGGATTGCTATTGCAGCCACAAATGCTGTATCTATAGAATCAAAAATCAATGCTCCTGCAAATTACTGGGAATAGTTGCATATATTGAATATATAAAGCTTATTTGTGTGTGTGTTTCTTTGTATAGGTGCAGTTGAATGTAATGTGAAAGATGTTACAGATATTCATTAAACATATCTAATTGAGACTACTTAGTTAAATCTGGGCTATTCAGATCAGTGGAACATAAGTTGTGGCTGTTACTCCTGCATTTACATGGTCTTGGTTTACTTCTGTGAAAGCTTTGATCCATATCTCATTTCAGTTGCTGTAGGAGTGAATGGGCAGGTGCATCTGGAGTTCTTTACAAGCTATTACAAAAATAGGAAAAGTTAGGGGTCTGCTGGAAGCATGTGGGAACAGGCATTATTAGATTAATCAGCTAGCCTCTATTCAGTAAAATTGCTGCAGAGAAGATGAAAGTACCTTAAAAACATAGCTTGAAAAAGCTAAGAATATTTTAAAAGTGGTCAGTAATTTTAAAACAAGCTTTTGCATTAACCCACGGATTGTTGAAGTATTAGAGAATCTAGTACGTTAAACAAAGGGGGTTTAGGTTTTGTCTTTCTCCTTTGACAGAGGTATGTCTTTTAAAGATGAATATGAATATTAGTTGAGCAGGATAGGGCTGTAAGATTTCCCTATGCATTAGCAGGTTGGAAGGTACTGTTAGTATGGAATGGGTGACGGACAGCCTTCTCTTATTCACAGTTCTTTGTTTCAGACCACCAGTTAGTAGGGCATTGCCACAGCCGGAGAAACTTCAGACAAATAATGTGGGGAAAAAAAAGAGACCTATAGAGGTAAGAAAAATGTTGATCTCCTCTTCTTCTTGTAGGATTTTGTTTTGCCAGAAAATGACACATCTGTGAACACATTAAATGACTGTTTTATGCTAAGTGTATCAAAGATGGAAATAGTGAACAGTAGGTAAATAGCAGAAAAAGTGGGAGAGAATTTTTACTTGTAAATTTAAAAAAAAAGCTGTATTTCTTTTTCTTGCAAATGAAATGGAGTGTAACTGAATTCTTAGTAATCATAAAACCTTAGAACGGGCTGTAGAAAGCAGGATGTCTTGTTTAGATAACTGGATTGTTAAAGGGTGTATTATTGCTAATAAAACTAAGCATTTTTTATTCCAATCTTTTAAAACTTTATTATAAGATTTCATTTCGAATTCATTATTGATTAGAGTTTTAAAAATAATTTTAAAAATTCTGTTAATGATGAGTTTAGCCTTGGCACCTGTTTTTTCATTACTTAACAATTGAAAATAAAAATACCAACTTTTGATTAAGCTGAAGTGGAAATTTCATCTAACGTTGGAAAATGCAGTTCTTCATACCAACCCAGATGTTGTTGATGCTGCAAAATGTTTGGTGTAGCATAATAAAGAGCTTTCTGACATCAGTGCTCTAGAAGTTTTAGACTGTAATTCAGCTTTTTAGTTGCAGGCAGGAATTAAACTGTGGACCAGGACTTGTCATTCTTTGTTTCTTAGTGTCTTCCACATTCAAAGAGCTTTATCTCTCTCAGTGTGTATATATGCCTGTGTGTATATGTGCACATTCTGCAGCATCCCCCTGATGGGTGTGAGAGGGTGGCAGAGCTGTGTGTGCCAAGCATGAGCAGCCGTGTAAACTGACAGGGGAGGCACGAGCTCAGTGTCTGTTGCTTTGCGATGTCGTTAAACTCCTTTTCTGCATAAGGACATAATTAAAAAAAAAAATCCTACAGAAGACTGTAAAGTTCATAAGTGCTTTAAGGTTTTGAATGTCTATTGATGTGAATATCTTTTTTAGGACCTAATTTTGGAGCTGGTATTTGGGTATCGAGGCAAGGACTGCAGAAACAATGTGCACTATTTGAATGATGGTGCTGATGTAATTTATCACACTGCATCTATTGGGATCTTGTATAATGTGGCAACAGGTAAGAGAAAACCCACTGGAGGGAAAATGTTTCTTTGCACACCTGGAGTTACAGTTTATAAAATAATGAATATGCTTTAAGTATTGTAAAAGTATGTGGAAAAAATATTATTTGTTGCTAAAATTTCAGTCTGTAGAAAATATTTGTAATAGCTGCATAAGCAAACAAGTATACTGAAATGTTCCTGGTGACTAAACTTTGAAAGAAGTAAAGATTTGTTTCTTTTGGTATTAGCTTTCTGAAATTTGCATGTTAAAATGATCACAGAAACAAAAAGAGCTGAACAATAATTTAATTTAATTTTTTTCTAAGAATAAGTTAATATTTTTATTTGGTTTACTTTTCAGTCGTCTGTATCATCCATTCATTCACAATAACCCATTTAGTTTAGATAGCTTAGACCTTTTAAAAAGTACAAAATGCCATTTGTTTCTGTGATAGTTAAGCCACTTGATGTGGAAAACATGAGGGAATAGTTCAGGTTACTGAGTGCTGTGTGTTGAAGTCAAGACAAAAAATTATGAGTTTCTGTTTTCTGGTTTTAAGCTTCAAAATGCAACATGACCATAATGCTGCTTTCTAACAAATATTATAATTTTTTCAAACATTAGCTATGTCTCTGTGTGTATAAATGTTTTAATTAAAGATGAACTAGGGTTTGGTTTGGTTTTTTTTCTTATTTTTAGGCTCTCAGTCATTTTACCAGGAACACAATGATGATATTTTGTGCCTCACTGTGAATCAGCACCCCAAGTTTATCAACATAGTGGCAACTGGCCAAGTAGGTATGTTTGTACTTCTTTGTAAAAAGAATTAACATAAGAGCATGCAATCAGGGCCTTGTAAATTCATGATAAATCACAAAAATATTTAATTATGCTATCTCCGTTTGTATGAGTGTTACTCAGTTACCTGTCCTCTTTATATGTTTCTCTGAGTGTAATTAAATAAAGTTGACAAAAATATTGAGGCATGAAAGATTAAACTTATCTTTTGTTTAAAGTATTATCGAAACTATTTTTTCAGAAATCTTAAGCCCCATTAAATTAGTCTGGTTGTATTGAACTCTCAGCTTATGTTAGACCTTCCAAAGAGTCATAGCCCTTCCAAAGAAGGTGAATAGAGCTAACCTTCATTTCTTAAAGTACATGTCAATCTGTGTAGGTTTTGTCCCATCAGGTAGATTTATAATACCTACTTGGTGGTTGGATGTGATGTAGTTGTAATATTCCAGGCAGAACCAAAGCTCTAATGGTGTTCCCTACAGATAAATTTAGATTTAGAGGGAAAATGTATATATATCTCAGAGTGACATCAAGATCTATGAACTAACCAGGTTGAAAAGAAAAGAAAAGAAAAGAAAAGAAAAGAAAAGAAAAGAAAAGAAAAGAAAAGAAAAGAAAAGAAAAGAAAAGAAAAGAAAAGAAAAGAAAAGAAAAGAAAAGAAAAAGAAAAGAAAAGACCCATTTTTCATTTGTATAGCTGGTAGAAATTTCTGTTTCTTGATTTTGCAGAATAGTGATTTTTGTAGCCCTACAGTCTGGTTGTAGTTTTCATACCTTCCGTTGATTGTCAGCAGATTCAAACCCACATTATTTTCTTCAGTGCATAGTATACAACCACCCCCCCTGCCATTTGATTTCAGCCAAAATAGATTTTCTTTTTTCTTTAGGTTTGTTTTAGAGGTTTCATGTAAATACAATAATTTCTGCAGAGTTTATTACCTGCTTTCCTGTGTCTTTTGGGTTTTTAGGTGCATGTCTCATTAAAATCGACTCATTGATAATAGTAACTGCTTAGCTAAAATAGCTTCCTTTCTTGGTGAGTTGATTGCCTCACATCATTTTAAACAAATTTTTAATGGAAATTATTTAAATGGAAAAAATCATCAGTAGATTTTTGTCTATGGTTTGATTGCAAAGAACATTTGCAGGAATTACAAACCTTTTAATGTCTTTAAGAATTTGCTTTTTCATCATATTTCTTAATCTGGCCCCGTTTGCCTTTCTGTAGGGGAGAAATGTGAACATTTTTCTTCTATAGTGTTCATCTTACCCAAGACAAAACACAGGACTTAATCAATTTTTTTTTTTTTTTTTTAATTTTCATAATAATTTCTATATCAACTAGCAGTAGAACAGTTTTAACTGTTTTGTAATGTGGATTAAGGCACACAAATCAGGAGCAGATGACACTTAAAAATTACATACACTTTTAAGCAGAGAATTAAAAATGAGCTGGAAGTGAAATATCTTAAAACAGCACTTATTTTTTGATTTTGAAGTGATGTTAAGGAGTGCATCTACTCTATAAAGAACATACTTAATTGCTGCTACGTTTCTTACTGATGAGGTTGGCACAAATCGTGTCACCATAATGATTCAAATCTTCAAAAGATTTATTGAATCTTCAGGTACTTGAATGCTACTTAGCCTTTTTTCCCCCACTTAATTTGCTAAAATATCA
The DNA here is from genome assembly GCA_026261815.1 of Monarcha castaneiventris obscurior. NCBI lineage: Eukaryota > Metazoa > Chordata > Aves > Passeriformes > Monarchidae > Monarcha > Monarcha castaneiventris. The sequence continues at coordinate 17,729,659 of JAMPIT010000894.1, forward strand.
ATGACATGAAAAAAAATGTTTTCATTTACTTTGGCTGAGAGACCTAACGTACACCAAAACTAGATTTTTGTGTTGTAGCTCAAAATGGAAATCAAAATATATTCATTCATTCAGTATATTCATTCTGTGATTTATTTCTGATGTGACCTCCTTTTATCAGTAATTGCTCATCTTTAATAGCAGTATTGGTGCTGCTGCAATGCAAAAAGATGACATCAAGGTGTGTGTTAAGAAATTACACTGAATGTGGCATATATTTTCTTTAGCACTTATCCTATTTCTGATCTAATTATTTTTCTGCTGCTTTTCCATTACAGGAGACTCAGCAGATATGTCAGGTAAGGGAAATAAAATTTTAACATCTTCAGGTGTAGTTAGTCTATCTAGCAGCCATCTGCAGCTTTATAGAGCCGTAAGTGACGTGAATTCATTTTTAGTTTATTAAACCCCCTGTGTCAGTCATATTACAGTCAACACTGAATATAAGTCAAAACAGCTCAGCATACTGTAAATATAGAAAAATTAAAAATGTTAGAACACACTGGAAAACTGCTCTTGTTGAAGCATATTCCCTTCTTGCTGATTAGTGATTAGTGAGTTCTAATACATACTGCTACTGTAGCCTTCCTGTGTATGCTTGCCAGTTTTGTAGACATGTTGGGGCTGACAACATTTGGTTTAGACCTTCAATTGAGTGTAATTTTAAACATGCATTTCCAAAGTAAATTCCATTGAGGAGGCCTAGGTGACTGAGTGAAAAAACGAATCACCTTTCACATTTATGTACAATTGTCATGCAGTTATTACCACTGATCCAAACTGCTTGTCAGTTTAATTTTTTCTGTATCATTTTTGGTCTCTGACATTTTGACAGTCTTGACTGAGCTATTTTTTATTAATATGTTGTTTTTTTCAACTGTAATTGTAAAAGCTCATCACCATCATGTGCCATTAAGTTCATTGTTGAGCAGCCATAATTGTCTTGTGAAGAATCTTCAGAGATGCATAAATGCGTGGTCATGTGTACTAGAAAATGTAATAATCTTCATGTGGATCTAAAACTTGTTCTGTAAGAACAAATGTATGTTGACATCTTTAATGTGTGTTGATTTCTCTTAAATATGGCAAATAGTACTTGCTCTAAGGATGGGAGGAAGAATATAGGCACTGTTTCCCACACTTTTAACCTGTATTTAAAAAAGCAATGATGATATGGATATTTATATGAAAGAACATCTTTAGTCCTGCATATGGTGCCTGGACACTTTCCCTGTCTCACTTGCCTTCTTCCTAGTGCAACTTCAGTTTGAGCTGGTGTATGTTACTAAATTCTGTTGTCACTGCCTGAAACAAGCATTCTTAACTTTTTTCTTCTTTATGGAACCATTAGTCTGGAATCCAATCTACTGCCTGTTTTCATTAGAAAGTTGAATAGTTTCACTTAAAATTTATTGATGGCTATTTGGCATCTTTCTTACCAACAACTTTTGCTTTTCTAGTTCCAGTTTTCAGTTGTCTGCAGTGTTGCAGGGGTTCTTGAAGCAGTAATATTTGTAATAGGCTGGAATGGCAAATAAATGGGTGTAGATTTGGTCCACCTTACTGAAGATTTTTTTTGTCCTGTCAGCCCATGGTAGCTTTATCTAACTGCTCCCAGAAGGAGATGACACCTTAGGACATCTCTCTTGTGAGAGTGTTGAGTATACAGGCAGGATGCAGTGTCAGGCCAGAGACTTTCAGAAGGACTCCCATCAAGTAGAATGACCTAAGAGTCCATGTTCTCTGTCTTGCAGCTCTTGCTCTGAAAGATTTTGTCAGTTCTTTTTCAGGAAATCTAGGTGAGAGTTACTGTCTGCCACTGAAAAGAAAAATTTTGGCCGAGGTTTTAGGGCAGGTGCTCAAGTCAAGTGTAATACAGAGTTTTACCAAGGGGAGTGTTGAAGAGTAAAAGATAATTCAGAGCCATAAGAAAGCTTTCCCTTCCCTCAGTTTCCCATAAGAACAGCAGGGAGTTTGCTGACAGTTTTTGGGACAGACATGACAGTTGCTGTCAACCCCTGCCCCTTCTGTTTTAATGGCATGTCCATACTATGCTGTAGTACCTCTCAGAAGGTAATGATAACACCATGTTACTGCCATGAGAGGAAATTCCAATGGGAAATAAAAATTAGGAAGATTGTTCTAAAGACTGTTTTGGGACAGCTGTAGAATTGTGCTCAAAAATGAGTTTCATGTGGCTGAAATTTTGCCTAAGTCCCTGTGCCTACTGTTTCCCATCACATGTGTGCCTTTGAGGGCCTGGATTTAGCTGATTAGAAACACAAAGCATGAATCTGAAAGATAATTTAGTTTTTGTGAATCTGGGTTTATGGCAAGTAACCTTCAGACTCTGCAGTCAAATTTATTAGAGAACAGAAGTGAAGAAGTTTGGGAATCTTACTGTCATGGAAATGCCTTAGATGCTGTCCAGAGATTGTAAACTATACATGGATTGCAAGATCCTTTGAGAAGACATTGCATTTGGGAAAAAAACTAGCTGTCATCACGGTGGAGATAATCACATACATTAGTAGCATGGAAAGACAGTTTTTACTGCAGAGAGCTTGCAGTCTAAACAACGCAAACTAAATACCATAGTTCTTCTACATCAGTAAGCAGGCTGACAATTTGGCTGATGTTCTCCTAAGAGGGCAAGCATTTCAGACAGATGGCCGTTTTGTAGAAAGGAGATTTTGGCCTTGCACTGTGAACTGATTTCTCTGTATCTATCAGTTGTCCAAAAGCGTCATGCAGAAGTTACATTCTTGATGGGCAGCTTTATTTATGAAGGTTTTTGGGTTAGTATGCTGACCCAAGCTTTACTAGGAGAAAAACAGGAGAAGACAGCTTGCTGTTAGAACTTCTGTTGTGCTTCACAAGTTAAGCAAAGTTTTCATCTCTGGCAATGTAGTGAGGCCAACTTGTTTATCCTACCTAGTGATCCTGTTTGTCATAAATTGGTTTCCAAAGGGAGGCCAAAATCTCCTTTCTTTTCTTTCCTTTTTTCCCCCATCTGATCACAGCAATTTTATTTGTCTTATTAAAAAGTGTTAACCACTTCAATAAGCAAATTATTACACATTTTCAAAATGAATACTAATGGCATGTTTTTATATTTGTGTAGCTACAGCTCCTTCTATTCATGTGTGGGATGCAATGAACAAGCAGACGCTGTCGGTACTGCGGTGCTACCATTCCAAGGGCGTGTGCTCAGTCAGCTTCAGTGCCACTGGCAAACTGCTGCTGTCCGTAGGGCTGGACCCCGAACATACCATTACCATTTGGAAGTGGCAGGAAGGTAGGAAAGTGACTGTTTCTGTAGAAGGTGTTTACATTGCTAGAGATAAGTTGGCTGGAGTCAAGAGCAATTGTAACATTAAAGTATCAGCTGATCAAAAATTACTGCAATAAATGCTGTGCACCATGCTCTGTACAATAAGATCCAAGATGGATGTGTTTACCCATTCTAGTGACTGCTAAATATATGTCCTTTGAAACTATTGTGTAAAGATCAAGCTAGTTCACTGATTTCCAGTTAGAATAATGTAGGGTTTTCTTTTTTTTAGAATTGTCACCATTATTATTATTATTATTATTATTATTATTATTATTATTATTATTATTATTATTATTATTATTACTTCATTCTTCTCTAAAGTCTGATTACTGACTAGGTTGTCATACTCCTAAAATTATTCCCAAAAGCTGCAAATTGCAGAAATGTGGTGCCAGGACAGATCCACAGTGCGCTTTGTATAATTGGTGTCTTAAGCTATGTTTTCATATCAGCTTTGATCTGTGTTCAGGATTTAGGCTAAAGAGATTTGGTGAGCTCCTTTCCTCATCTCCTTTCTGCCTGCAAAGCCATGACCAGATTATAGACCCGATTCTCTAGTCTTAGAGGTTTACTTCCTATCTCTTTGGGCATTGCTGTTGATCAACTAGTAACTGTCAGAATTTTAAAGATCAGCTATTGAGTTAGTAAAAAGTGGTCTTTGACAGCTCGTCTGATAGATCCTGTGGGGATGGATGCAAAGTCAGATGTGTATTTATACAATCTTAGGTGGGATGAAAGATGTGTGATCAGAACATGCCTGTGCTCATTTTAAGGGTTGATACACATTCAGAATGGCAGCTAAGGATCCCAACTGAGGAATCTTCATATGGGTCAAAATTATGTTAACATTTTTTAACCAGAAATGTGTATTTTTCTCAGCAAATTCAAAATGTCTATTTTCTTTCTGCCAGGTGCCAAAATTGCCAGCCGAGCTGGTCATAACCAGCGTATATTTGTAGCAGAATTCAGGCCAGATTCAGATACACAATTTGTTTCTGTGGGAGTTAAACATGTAAGGTTCTGGACACTGGCTGGAAGAGCTCTCCTCAGTAAAAAAGGGCTGCTGAGCTCCATAGAAGATGCCCGCATGCAGACCATGCTTTCTGTAGCTTTTGGAGCGGTACGTACTTCAATAACACACCTGAAAATCCATAAAAACAAACAATTTTTTACCCTTCTGCCTTTATTCAGTTGAGAGAGACTTTTATAACCCGCTAGTGAGTGTATCAGTTGTTTTATTAAACTCAGTTTAGCATTCCTAATACTTATCTGCTAGTTAGAACTAGTACCAGCTCTCTTTGGAACAGAAAGGCTATAAGGGTTTTTGTATGTTTCCTGGAGAAACAAACATAGATGCTTTGAACTGATAACACACTGCTTGTTATTTAATCCAGGTAAAACAAAACTGAATCTAGACTGCAGGAAACAAACAGTAGAAATGAGGCTAATTTTATGCCCACACAGAGGTGATTGTTTTACAATCTATATGTGTTACTGCTCATGGGTGATCAGAGAGCGGTGTTGTCCTGGGCATTTGTTATTGTTGGACACTGTTGGACAACTGCAGTAGGGGTTTCATTTACTTCGGGGGTTTTGGACATGTGCAGGCTTTGTTGCCAAGTTCCACGGCACTGCTGTTTCTCCAGTTGCTCTGCACGAGCAGTATTCATCTCTTCAGCTGGGCAGAAAGCCACAGCTGTCTTTTGTGAAGTGGTGCTTTTCTTTGATTGCCTGCATTTCTGTCCTGTTTGACCATTTGCCTGGTTGGTCCAGACTGAATTTACACCACCAGTTTTGATTTTTGAAACTCTAACTGGCCTGTGGTTTCCTTTTTTTGCCGCACTATCTTTTTTCCACAGTGATATCTGCCTGATTTAGATGAAGGTCTGACAAAGAAACAGGATTTTTTCCAAATGGTAACTGTTATTGATGCCCAGCCCAGGCATTAGTCAGGGGTTTGGGAAACCTCTGTAAACTTTCTTATGAAGAGACAGATTCTTAGTGTGAGAGTCAGGCTGCATGCTGAATGGCCTGAAGTTTGGTATGAGGTTTGAGGATGCAGAGCTTGCAGGGGTTTTGTGAAATGCTGTGCAAACTGAATAAAGCCAAACCTGGTGTATTCTCCATACTTCTGCAGGGAGCAGTTCTGGGAGTGCTCTTGTTTTTGTCTCAGAAGGAGCTAGTTCAGCTGTCCCTAAACAGAAGTTAGAAACAGCCCAACAGTTACGTGAGGATGATCTGAGGATCTGCTCTCAACTTTGTTTCCAGTCCTCTTTTACTTTATTAGAGCCGCACACATGCACCCTTAAAAAAAGGGTGTAGAGCATCAACCCACTTCAGTCAAGGAACGTGTTTGTGCTACATGTGCACATGTGTACTGATACTCTTAAAACATGGTGATACTACACATGATACTGAATTTGAGGATTCATGTAAGTTACTAAGTTTTGTTCAATAACCAGTTTTTGTTGGAATCCTAATGAATTACCCTTAAATTTCAGGGGTAATTACATTTATTTTTATTACTTTTCAAGAGCAGGAAGCAGAAGTGAAGAACAGGCTACTGTAATCCTGTGAGTCTCTTCACTTAACCACAACAATTACTGCAATCATAACATACATAGCAAGGGGGTGCAAGTTGCCTGCTTGTGGAGAATGTCAGTACTTATTGTGGTATTCTACTTTTTTTGCCACACGTTGCACACCTGATAGGCTGAAAGCACAGATAACCCTATGCCTGAAGCTTAAGTCATTGCATTTCTTCTTGCAAAAAGAAATGCATTGATTTTCTTCAAGCTACAAGAAAGCATATTTCAGACTTGAAGAAGGAATATAGTAACTCATTGTTTTGTCCCTAGAGGTCCTTAATGCCTCTTCCCCAGTTTCCTCTTTCGTAGCAGCAAATAAAAGCAATTTAGCCTAAGTGCAAATGGTGATGATCTTTTTTTCTGAATGTTTTTGTTCTTACCTTACTCAGAATCAGATGATGAGTATATTTTTCCCCTTTTCAGAATAACTTGACGTTTACAGGTACTATCAGTGGAGATGTTTGTGTTTGGAAAGACCATGTGTTGATACGAATTGTGGCCAAAGCTCACAATGGACCTGTTTTCACAATGTATACCACACTGAGGGATGGTTTGATTGTTACAGGAGGCAAAGAAAGGCCGTGAGTCTTCTATTTTCTTTGTTTTCTGCCTGCACATGTACTCTTTAAAAATGTTTTGGATTCATCCCATCAACACTAATTGGGACATTAAAGGTAGAAGAGTAGTCCCTTTCAGATCCCTGATGGGTGTTAAGAGAAAGAGCAGCCACCACCTCCAAAGTGCAGGTAACCCCATGTGAACTTCAACTAGCTCTTTTTCCCATGGATTATAAGAGAAAGCATTTAGTCTGAAATTTAGAATCATTGAGTGGTTAGGGTTGGAAGGGGGCTTATAGATTATCTAGTTCCAACACCCATTTTAGCTTTAAGCACCAGAAAGTTACCTAGTTCTTGTTGGTTACTTCTTTCACTGAAGATATACTGAGGTTGTTAACCCGAGTAATTTGCACAGTTGTGATTAAATACATGAATGATACATTTTGTAGCAGTATGATGTACAATAATTATGATGGCAGAGGCAAGCTGTCTTCTCTCAAATCTAAGGTACAGCAAGGTCCTTTGTTTCTGGGGTTGCAAGCAAAATACCTCCTCAACCATTTTAATTCTTTTTTGTGCTTTCCTAATGATAAAAAATGCTTCAGCTGTAATACAGTCCATCTGATGACATGATAGTGCCCCATTTTGCAGGACACAGGCCACTTATCTTTTCGGACCCAACTGAAAACTTACTTATTTCTGTGCTTGAAATATTTCCTTCTACTGTTTATAAACATTGTTGTGATTTTATTTGGAGGATGTTCTCTGTACTACTTAGCTTCAGAGGCTCTTGATAATTAGTATTTGACCTGAAACAAATAGTAATGAATAACAGTAAGAACCCAGAATTCATCTCCTGTGAGAAAATGAAGTATTGACAGTATGCAAAACAAGTTTTCATTTAGGAAGATTACATGCTTTTTTCTGCCTTAGTTGCAGTTCACCAGCCTGTTTTGGTAAAATCTTCTTGCTGAGTATAATTATCAATCATATGTCAAAACAGTGCTTGTGGGAAGCAAAGAATATACTGTTGCAAGGAGTATAAATTTATAATCTATTATAGTTCTTTTAATAATAATAATAATAATAGTAGTAGTACAAAATTAGTAATTGTGATCAAACATTCTGAAGTTCTTTGTCAGGGATCATTCAATAATCAAAGCTGTAACACAAGCAGCTCAATATTGTGGAACACTATTTTTGTTTCTGTTAGGGGAGATTGAAGACAGACAACACATATCCCAGCTCAACTATAGATGCCCGATTTATCACTGTTTCAGTAAACATTATCTTCTTTTTAGAAACATTTTATTTGAATGTGTTCTGTACTGAAATACCAGAGTTTTTTGCAAGTGGGAGGGAAATACTTAGTGTTTTCATAATTAATACCTATTAGTTGTGTGTTTTTTCTGCTGTATCTGTGTAATTTATTTTGTAGTGAAAATAATAAAGTTTTCACCAGAGTGAAAATCTTCAGTCATTTATTTCACAGAAGTAAAAACACATACCTTTTCTGTTTCTCTCAACTATAATTTGAAAATCTCTGCCTTATTATTAAGGTGGCAGTTTGCACACTTAACTGTTCTTTTGACTAGACAAATTCCCTCAGAGCTACTCATTCAGGCTAAGCTTAGCAGCATCCGTCTTTCAACTTGTTCTGTAAAGTAGAACAGTGAGAACTTGTAATCAAGTGTGTCTTGCTTGGCTGTGAGGCTCAGCATGTTAACATCAACTGTTCAGTCAAATTGAATTTTTAACAATTTAAAATATACTAAAATGTCTCATTTGCAGTACATTACATTAAATAATGTAGTTCTTTCCTCCATTAATTGTCCCTTTTGTGCCAGCTGTTATGCTCATGGTTCTTCCTGATGTCTTCATAGTTCAAAGGAAGGAGGAGCAGTGAAGCTATGGGATCAGGAGCTGAAACGATGTCGTGCCTTCAGACTAGAGACAGGACAAATCACAGACTGTGTTCGCTCTGTTTGTAGAGGCAAGGTAAAGAAAGCTGCCTGTCTGTAAAATAAAGCTTATAATTTGTGGGTTGATCTCTAAATACCAAATAAATTAGTTTTGCTTTCTCTTATAGTTAGTATTTGAAATTAAAGGCTAAGCTAGAAGGTGTCTACAGCTGATATTGTGGCAGAAAAACATCTACTTTGTGAGATCTCAGTCTTTCTTAGGATAATATTCCATATATATTTTTATTAAAGAATAATTAAGGATTTCTTTTCTATTTTCTTTTCCCACTTTAGATATCAAATATCAAATGACAAGCAGTAATTCAACTAGCATCATGATTTCTGCAGAGCTTTGTATTTTAATAAATCAGAGGAGTTTAAAAAATAAATTTTCTTTGATTATTTAATAACTTAAGCAAACTTTCTTGACAGAACTATATCTCTAGATTATATTTTAATTACTGTTCATCATGAGAGGTTTATATATTTTATCAGAGATAATTTCACTATTGTTCAAGGGGAAAATTCTCGTTGGGACAAGAAATGCTGAAATAATTGAAGTTGGAGAGAAAAATGCTGCATGTAACATTCTAATTAATGGTCATATGGATGGACCAATCTGGGGCCTAGCAACGCACCCGTCCAGAGATTTTTTCCTTTCTGCTGCAGAAGATGGCACAGTAAGACTCTGGGATATTGCTGAAAAGGTAGGTGTTGGAGAATACTTGTTTAGGGAAAAAAATAGACTTGTGATGGTGTTGCAGACTTGAAACTTGTTTTTTATTGTATTCTGAAAATAATCCATCTGATGTTGTTAGCTTGTTAACAGACTATTAGCATAAGATGCCTTTAAAATATGGACAGATAGTAACAGTTACTATTCTGGGTTTTTATTTCTTCACAGAAGATGCTGAACAAAGTCAGCTTAGGACATGCAGCTCGTACTGTTTGTTACAGCCCAGAAGGTGATATGGTAGCTATTGGCATGAAAAATGGAGAATTTATTATCCTGCTTGTGACCTCTCTAAAAATTTGGGGGAAAAAAAGGGACAGAAGATCAGCAATCCAAGATATCAGGTCAGAAAATAGAATTTCTTTTCTGTTGTAGTATGCTAGAAATCACTAATATTTTGGTTTGTAAAAATACAATTCTGTGTTCTGAGGAGCATTGCAATGATATTTCAGCAGGCTAGAATCAATGAGTAAATTGTGGAATTTGTGTGATTACTCTGATGTCAGGAATAAAAAAAGGAGGAGGTGGTACGTGAAGATAAGAGATAGCATCAGCCAAAACCACTGGTGGTGTGGACACCAGTGACAAGTGGTGTTCCCCGGGGGCTGGAGTGGGGAAAGGGGCTGTTTGACATCCTGGTGGCAGCAGGGACAGTGGGAGTGAGTGCCCTCAGCAGGTTTGCCTGTGACACCACCGAGGGTGTGGTGGGGTGTGGTGTGTGGTGTGGTGTGGTGTGGTGTGGTGTGGTGTGGTGTGGTGTGGTGTGGTGTGGTGTGGTGTGGTGTGGTGTGGTGTGGTGTGTGGTGGACACACTCGAGGGAAGGGATTTGTAGGAGGTAAAATGAGATCAGAAACGTAGAAGTGAAGACTGGGTTGTGAGAGATAATGGAATTCCAGTCTGTCAGTTTGCTCTTTGTTGTGTTTGTTAGAAAGGAGTTAGAAGTAAAATTTTGCTTCTGTTTCCTGAGTGGAAGAACAGACTGTTCCTTCTGTGAGATAAATTGGTCATGATCAGCTAAGGAAAGTTTGGAGAGCAAAGTGGGATGAGAAAGAAATATAAGCAGAGACGTTGCAGGAGAGCTCTGCTAGGAGTTAGGGAGTTGCTGGAATTGGAAAGCTGTCCCAAGGTATGTTTCAGAGAGGACTGAAGTAAAACTTCCCCAGTAACACAGAGTGGGCTGTGAGAAATTTGTTCAGCTCAGGAAGCTACTGAGTTTCAAGATTAGAAAGGAAAACTGGAGGAAAGAAACCAGTGTGCAAAGATACATTGGACAAACAAAAGGTTTGCTTTACATTTTTTTATTCAGCACATTTCATCTAGAAGTTCTGGTTTTTCTTCAGTTACAGCACTTCAGTTTTCTAGATTTTAACCTTGTAAGTATAGCATCAGGGAGTCAGAGTCATCAGTGGGATGTCACAAGCTGTTAGAGCATGAGATGGTCATGAAATCAGATAATGAACAGAGTTACTCAAGAGATTGTTCCCAGTTCACTTTTATGTGTAATCTCTACCAAAATTATTGCCACCTTCTGCTGGAAATGCATTCCCTGAAAATTTAATTTAAAAAGTTATTTTGGTTAGCAGACTAAATACTCTGCCTCCCTCTAGTTCTGGATAGCAGATACTCGAAATGCAAATTTACCTGTACTTCTCGAATATTATAATCTGTTGTAAGTGCCAACCTGTGTTCATGACACCCTTTTATCTGTCCAGGTTTAGCCCAGACTCTCGTTACCTAGCAGTTGGTTCCAGTGAGAATGCAGTGGATTTTTATGATCTGACTTTGGGTCCCACACTAAATCGAATCAGCTATTGCAAAGATATCCCAAGTTTTGTGATCCAGATGGACTTCTCTGCCGATAGCTCTTATCTCCAGGTATCAGTCATTAATTGTTCAAGGTACTGAATAGAAAACATACTCATGACAGATACTCTGCTAGTATTCTCCTTTGACAACATCTAACTATGTAAGTAAGTGCTGCAGTATGTTGCTGTCGCTGGACTTATTGTTGTAGTGGTAAGTGGATGCCTTCAGTTTTCAATAGTTTTCCTGGAGATTAAATATGGAAAATAAGCAAAGAAATGAGAGACAGATTTCAAATCCCCTGTGATGTGTCTCCCTGCCTTTCTACCTCTGATGCTGATGTGCTCTCTTAAAAGAGGAAGGAGTACAGTCTGTCATTCTGCAGGGCCTGGGGACCTGTGAATTCTTCATCTCTGTGACCAGCACGATGGCATTACATGTCTTTTTAGTGCTAGCCTTTGTGGAGCAGCACCAAAATTATGGTGTTGCAACTTCAAACTATAGGAGGACTTAAGACATTTCTTAAAATTAAAAAAAAAGGATATATAATATGCTTTCTAAATTTAAATTGCAACTGAGAGGAGAAATAAGCTTCTCTCATCATCAAATCAACAGTTACAGCCTAAGAGGAACACCTTTGTGTCAGTTTTCAAGACAGGAATTTATTTTGCCTTATTTGCGTATACCCACCAACTAAAACACTTATGTGCAGAGTGTGAGTTGTTTCCGTTACTTTTTATTAATTTGACATTTAAGTGTTAAGATTTCTTATGGTTTCTCACTATTGCTTTATGCTTGTATAGATTTTTGAGTATTTTCAACTAGTTGACTAACTTTTCTTCATAGCTAAGTTACTTTATGAAGTAACTGTCACAAAAATGCTTCTCAAAGCCCTCTGGAATTATACTTTCATCTTCTGAAACAAGCTAATGTATTGTAAATTCTCTCACCTCAAAGGTCTCTACGGGGTCTTACAAAAGGCAAGTGTATGAAGTGCCTTCAGGAAAGCAGCTTGTGGACCAGGCTGTGATTGACAGAATAACATGGGCTACTTGGACAAGGTAAATGGTTCACGTATTTACAGCTGTTAAAACACCTGGAACTTCCAGAAGCACCTACTATTTAAAAGCATATTTGATCCCTTCAGTCAGATATTTTCTTTTAACACACCCACCTGCTCTGGCAGCAGCTCCTCTAAGTGCAGCAGAGCAAAAGGCAGTACAGAGCAGATCCCTCAGCAGATCTGTTTGGGGCTGTTTGACCCGTGAGCAATCTGATAAAACTGATCTCTCACGTGTGTCCTTGTACTCACTGGGTATCTCTAGCACCTTTGATACAACTCCAGCAGCCTCAGTATTTGTTTCATTGCACTCTGCAAATTATCTGGAATAGTGCACTATTCTTCTTCAAAATAGTGACGAGAGTACAGGGACAGTTAAAATATATCAAAACTTGATAACCCAATACATGACTGGGGTAATTCAAGTTTATTTACAGTACTACACTAATGGTATCTGTATAAGTTGCTATTAACATTTGCATATTAAAAGGCATACAAAAGTAGTTTTAATACCTTAAAGTTACTATATTTCTTTCAAGATAGTACATGAAGTATAATACATACATATATAAATGTATAATTTATATATAATTTATATCAAAATTTATATATAAATAAAAGTATAATATGAATATGATAATATTTTATTCTTATATCACAGTTAAATAATTTGTTTTCTATTCTATGCAAATCTGGCTTTCTGTGCCTTTTATCAGTCTCTGTTGCCTGCTTTCAATTATTGTCCTCTAATTATCACCGTCAGACAAAAATTGAGAATAAATACTTGAAATTTTTCCACATACGAACCACTTTAAACAATAATAATCCTGACTATTTGCTGCAGTACACAACTAAAACTATAAGCTTTTAGAAGGCTCTGCAAGGCTCTTTTTAATAGATTTCTGGTTTTTGTTTGGGTAATCAATTTTTGTCACCTTTTTGAGACAAAAACAAGAAACTCATATTTTCTGACCCAATTCAGTATGTCTGATGTAAACCATGCCTTTTTGCATGTAGTGTACTGTGCCCTGAATTGGGGGGGAAAGAATCACAGAAAAATTCCCAAATAATTCACCTATTAACAAATGATAAACTTCTTGTGTCTGTGCATTCATGGAAGGATGCAATACATTGTAAGCAGAGCTGAGTAAGAGCCTTTTTATGAGGCTTTGCGAAGGAACTTTTCTGAAATCTTAAAATAAAGTTCTGTTTAGGACAATTTTTCTCTCTCTGATTATAATGAAGAATTTTCACTGGACTCAGAGATACTTTTCTTTAGATTGATACCGAAATATTAAAGAATCAACAGAACATAGTTGTATGCAATAGAGAATACACAATTTTTTGTTTTCCAAAAGCTGAAGCTTATTCATCTAAGGCTTATGCTATGATGTTCTCTTTCTAATTGTCCTTTCTTCTTTTTTTTTTTCTTTTTTGTTGCAAATGCCTCACTGGACAATAGAAGTACTATTGATTTCAGCTCTGGTTCTCTCACATTGCCATGGGCCACAATATTTTGGGAATTATATCACCGAATCAGTTTCAGAAGCCATTATGGAATGATGCAAAAATTAATTACAGAATAAAAGCTATATAAGATGTGCATGTGTGAGAATAAAATGAAAACATTGCATTTTTATAGAACCAGTTACAATATGAGATCTGCTTTCTATTTCCTGACTCTTGTTTTTGCAGTGGTTTTCAAAAGAATCTCTTGCTCTTCTGTTTCAGTGTTCTAGGGGATGAAGTAATTGGAATCTGGTCCAGGCATGCTGAAAAAGCTGATGTGAACTGTGCTTGTGTCTCTCACTCGGGAATCAATCTCGTAACAGGCGATGATTTTGGCATGGTCAAACTCTTTGACTTCCCATGTCCTGAAAAATTTGTAAGAACTTGTTTTTGCATTGTTATAACAACAAGTACTGTTGATATTAGGACCGTGGTTGTTTCTCTAGAAGACATATGATGGAAATATTTTCTCCTCTAAATTTGTAGCTTTTTAATACCTCTGTGTAGCGTTAGCTCTATAGTCTCATACACTTGCTCCACCTCAGAGTTTCCCTACCATTTTCTGCACGAGCTCTTGCTAGAACCTCTTGTAGGTGTTGCTATTGTCTGCCAGTCTGCTTTAGCATAGTGCCTGCCTACTGAAAATCTCAAAGCCCTTAGTAATTTCCACCTCTGATCCATTTGACAAATGAGGAAGATAGCTGGTGATTTTAGTCCCATCTGTGTATTTTGATGGATGAAGAGTTTACAGATTTTTCACTAACACTGTTAAATTGTTTCACTGTTTTTTATAATTCATATTTATAATGTTTTTTTAAAATTGTTTTCACTGTCAATTTTAAAGATTTGAGACTGCACAGGGTAAACTGCTCACACACTTGCAATGAAAATATTTTTTTTTCAGTGTGAAGAATTTTACACAAAACATAGAAGTTAATCATGTGATGAGATGTATTTCATATTATTGTGTTAGCTTGAGCATTGTTCCCAATTTGCAAGTGCTCTCTTATTGCCTGACAATTTAAGCTGCATTGCAGCTAAACAGTAGTTATTCTTCAGGAGATCTTTCACGTTTGATAACCTATATAACTTTCAAACATTATAAATACGTGATGCAATAAAAAAGTAGATAAAAACATGCATGCCTTGTTTGACTTAGAGTCTTTTTAGAGTCTCATTCTGTTGTTGTTTGGGTTTTTTCAGGCAAAACATAAACGATTTTTAGGTCACTCTGCCCACTTAACTAACATTCGGTTCACAAGTGGAGACAGATACGTGGTCAGTGCTGGAGGGGACGACTGCAGGTAGGTGTCCTTGCCATGGCTGCCAAACCCCACACCCCACTGGACATGGACAGTCCATAACAACGTAAAGCTCAAGTTCAGCCTTTTATCCGTGTGCTTGCTTTCCTATTTGTACATAGAGAAAAAGATACTTGTGACAAAATTACTATCCCAAATGTTAATGTGAACAGCTAAGATTTAATACGTTAAAATGTTCACATGAATATTCAGAACATCATACTTTCAATGGAAATTTCTTTTGGCTGTGTTAGCTGTTTCTTTTAACAACATTGTAGTCTTCTATATCTCATATTTACTATCTTTTTGAAAACACAGCTTATTTGTGTGGAAGTGTGTGCATATGCCTCATTGAGAGAGACATGGAGACTTGCAAAGAGGACACTGCATGAAGTACCAGGCATGAAATACCCAGGATTGCAATGTGACATTCTACTGTGCCCTGCATGCATAAGAAATGACCCAAGACACAGAGCAATCTGTCTCTGAGAGACAGGACCTGGAGTCTGCCAGAAGGATGGACTGTCACAGACACACTGAGGCTAGGTTTGCTTCAGTGTCAGATAATCTGGGTTTGTATTCCACTCACTGCCAGATGTTGAAAACGAGATATGTGGATGAAAGGAAAAAGTGAATTGTTAATCAATGTACAGTTTCACAGCAAGTTCTTGGGGTTTTAATTGAGAGATGCTATTTCTGACCTAGTGCTGTACATTGATCTATTTTCAGCATGAATGTTTTTCCTTTAAGTTTTGAGGCCTAAATAGCATAGATAAAAAGAGTATTCCATATTTTATTACTGAGAGAGACCATATATTAACTCTTAAATATATAGTATTTTAATAAATGTTTAATTATTATAATGGAAATTATATTTCTATGGCTGGTCAAAAGGAAACATCATATCTGGTGAAGCAGAAAATAATAGAGTTGATTCCTTATGACTGAAATATTTCTGTATTTAGAGGCCTGGGTCACAGTCATGTCTGGTGAAAGCCGTTGGATATGCATGATCTTCATGGCTAATTTAGTGTTTTTGTTGCACTTAAACATTAAATTAGTTCTATGAGCAAAAATAGATTTGCTCACTTTGCGAGTGCCTTGCCCACTACTTAAAAGTCTAACTCCAATTTTTGCCTTGTGAATAAAAGTATTCTCAGTGGAAGAGAGATTATTGCTGTGTTACTTGACTGGGCTGTGAGCCTCTCTGCTGGAAATGAGGACCAGGGTGAGGATTTTGTAGTTTTCTTGTCGATAAAGCTTGGGATGTCACCAGTGGCAAAAACAGAATTTCAGAGCAATATGAATTGATTTTATTTTCTCAGCAGCATAGGGGAGATTCAGAGAGAACTTTGCAAGCATTATATTTTATACATTTGAACTTTTTAACTGAGTTAAGACTAGCTGGGAGATATCTCTATTCAGATTTCTCTCCTGATTGTAAAAAAATGTCCAATCATCTGCTTCCTTGAATGGACCTGCTGTCACCTTGAGCATTTATTCTATCCTGCAACATAACTGAGATTCTAAGTTGGAAAAACATTTGCGTGATGATAAAAACCTGAACAAAGCTGTGTTTTGGGTACAAGTGAGGAAGATTTCATCAGCTGTTTGTCTAAATCATGTCATAGAGAAGCATTACAGACAGTCAATTTTCATGCAACATAGCAGGGATCAAAAGTCACTAATTATCAGCGCTGCTCTCATTGTGGCATTCTGCTGTGAACAGAAAGCTCTTTCTGTGCAAGCCAGCATTGCTTTGACAGTGGCACTTGTTTAGGTCAATAGGCTTCACTATTATTCATCTCTTGCATTTTCTTATGCCAGATGAGAAAGAAAGAAACCTCATCTCTTCTTGTGTGCATGTTGGTTACAGAGGGAATGGGAAGGTTTGCAGGTAGAAGAGAAGGAGGAGGAAAGTTACAGAGCTAAACTTCTGTGCTCTCCTTTTTATGTGCTATATAAAACTAGTTACCCAACTGTCTTAGGTAATATATTTTATATATCAAGCTATAACAAATATTTATTTTAAAGAAGTTGATGAACTAAACAGTTATCAGGTTTCTCAGCATGACGGTTCTTAGCAAAGTCTTGCCAGTCATGCAGCTGCTATTCTACAGGAGCAAAAACTCTAAGGTTCTGGTCATGAGTGTACAGGGACATCTTGCTAGTAATGTTCTTGAGTTTAGGGGAATTGCATATGAGAGTTGTGATTAGACCTGATGTATCTCATAACCTTGTTTCTTGTCTGTCTGTTGTACATGAAAATTAGTCTCTGGTGTTTATATCTTCTCTTTACCAGAGAAATGGTTTGCAGTGTGCTCTTCGATGGCTGTGATTCTATCCCTTATTAAACACATCTGTGCAGGACTTTTGGACTTGAAGTAAGATATGTCCTGCCTCTATTTTAAAGTTGCCTTTCATTGAATCAAGATGGATGACTGTTAAGAGCTCCCTCATAGTCTGTCCTACTCAGACTGCCAGATCAAAATCCATATTTTTCTGTCTCTGAGTTTTCCCCTCAAAATCCTAGGCTCAGTGAGCTCTTCTGTAGGCCTTCACCCAGTGAAGGAGGTATGTGGATCAAGAGGGTTTGTTCCTGGAATCCTTGTCACTGGTCCTCTTCTCATCACTCCCCCTACCCCCTTCATTAATGTTGTGCCTCTCCACTCATGATTTGTCCATTGGTGCTTTTCCCCTGAGGAATCCCAAAGGCCACACCAGAGCTGAAGGATGAGAAAAAAGGGGCAGGTGAATTGCAGCAGGGCTGCCCTGAGAAGGGCAAGGCTGAGCCTCCAGGTCTCCCTGCTTCTTCACTCTCTTCCAAACCTCACTGCTGTTGTAAAGGGCTGGGATGGGAGCTGGAAGCTGAAGAACTCTTTAAAAACTGGACTGCCAGCACTGTTCCTCCTCTTGCAGCCCGATTGGTAGCTAGTGTTCTCCCTGGTGAAACTGCTCCATGGTTTGCCAGCTAAAATTGTGGCAGCCAGCTGGGAATTATCACAAATGCTGAGGAGAAGAGTGAGCAGAGCCTCAGTTGCAGTTTGGAACATAATGTAGCTGTGATTCTCTGCTGAAGTGAAGAGCTGGCTGTCAGCATGGTCCAAGTTGGCAGCTTTATGGTGTTTTTGGTCTTTTTGTCTGTGATGGTGCTTGCTACTGTGCCTCATTTGCTGTTTACATTAAATGCTACTGTAGTAACTTGCTAATTGTTGCCACCCGTGCTTGAAGCATGTGCACATGGGAACAGGCTGCCTGCTCTGATAGGCAGTGGGAGCTTGAGGCTGGATGCTCCACAGAGAAGCCAGAGGATGACAGAACCCTGTAGGACAGGTCAGGGAAGAAGCTGGAATGTGGAGAGACTTAATGAAAGCCTTTCATCTGGAAGCATCAGAGAGAACTGAGAGCAGGAGGGCTCTGCCTGAAGCTGGAGAAAGCCTCTTCTGGGGTTATACAGCACCAGGGGAGGGGAGCCAAAAATTCTTTGTATAATTTAATCACTAGTGGATGATTTTGTACTATAGCTTGTGTTTTTGGTTAGCAGCAAACATACATCTTTGGGATCTTTAGTCAGCAATATTTTTGGTAACAAAAGAAATAAACTAGATAACTGAGTCAATTAAAATAAAATGACATTTCACTTTAAAAAGAAATATGCACTTCAAAGCTATTAAGCATACTTAGAAAAAGGAGAGTAAGGAAAATCCAGCTCCTAGGAGCAAGGAAATACTAAAAATAAACACATTTAGAACTTAAAGTTGCCATAGTGCAGCTGAGGAACACAGTTGGGAATTAGGTCAGAGAGAGCAAATTAGCCAAATATGTTGAATCATGTAGACTTGAAATCTTTTTTTTTAATTATTCTCAAGAAGGCAGTTAGCATATATGACTTTCTGACTGTGCTAGGGAAAGCAAGAAATTCTGTGAAACTAAAGGGGATAGGAGTTCAGAAAATTAAGGCTATTTTATCACTTGGTGACAGCTGAGGAAAAGCACACATTCAGAGCAACTTCTCACTTTGCTCTGTATCAGGGTTTCAGTGTTAGCAAGATTCATTTTAGCATACCTGAACTTTCTACCAGTCAGGTTAATGGTGGCCTGGAACTGTGCCATCAGAAAGCAGGCACACTGCAGGTGAGACATCTCAGTCTAAAACACCACCAAAATAAAGGGCTTCAGTACCAAGAGCAGGACTTTGATAGCATTCAGGAGTGGCTTAGTTTAAAACCATGATCCTCCTCTCTAAGCTGCTGCCTAAACCATCTCAGCCCCACTGTTTGAGCTGCCAGTTTGCCAAGAGACCCAGCACCCTGGAGCTGGCCCCTAGCACCTCCTCTGCCTCAGGCCTCAGGATGCTGCCCAGAGCCTGGGCTGGATGTGCTGGGCAAGGTGTAAGAGTGTGACAAGAAAAGGATCTTGGCTTCAAATACAGCATTTAGTTAGGCAAGGTGACATGTTCCCTATTTCATTATCAGTGTCAAGAGATGTGACCAGCCTTAATCCTGAAAGTGTTTTTTTTTTATTCTGTTAAAATAAGCTATAGGCAGTAGTCTTGAACAAAGTGGAGCATCCTGTAGACTCCAGAGAAAGGGAAGTAAGACTGACACAAAATGAATTGCCACATCGGTGATGTAAACACCCCTAGCTGCATTGCATTTGTGTGCTTTTTTGTTCTTACTGGGTTTTTTTATGCTTCCTTGCAATCTGCTCTGTTTTTCTAAAATTTTTAGCAGCATTTGATTTCTGCTCATGTGGATAGATCCATGTGCTTGCCAAAGCCTGCTGTCATTCTTCACACCACTCACTGTTGGGTGGTTACACCAAGCCCATTAATTTGGTGGCCCTGGCTTCTGCTCTTCACTTGACTTTGACTTCAGACTTGAACTCTGCATATCTCATTTTAGAAATAAAAATAGAATAGTTTTAGGTGTCTAATATGCATAAAAGCCACAATAGGTTTCCTTGCCAAAATCATTTGCATCTAAGAAGCACTAGGTGGTTTTCTCAGTATATTTGATGCTAGGCAGGTAAACACTCATCATCCTTTTCTCAGTTTACTAACAGCAAACCAGTCATGACCTTAATACCTTGATCTGGTTTTTTGTTAACTGTGAGATCAGCAATCCAACCCATTCACTACTTCTTTGGAAAGAAAAGGGGGAAAAAAGAATGGAACATGTGTTCTCTTCCCCCTCTGTTTAAAACAAAATAAGAAAAGGTGTAAGGTCTTGGCATGATTGCAATAGGCAATTCTTATAATTTCCATAATTCTTATAATTTCCTCTTCTTTTTGGAAGTATGGAACATAGGGTGGAGGAAACAGTAACAGGAAACCAGTAAAAAAACATGGAGAAAAGGCAGAAGAAAGGAAAGCAGAGAAAGGAACACTCAAAAATAGGCAAAGGCAAGATGGAAGACCTGACATGAGTGGTGGTGAGCAGCAAACATCTTGCTTCAAGTGGGAAGCATTCAGTGGCTGCTTGGGAAGTGTGAGGACTTCCTTAGGAGAGCAGCAGAGGGCTCAAGTGAAGGCTGCAGGCAGCTCTGGTTGCTCTGTTTTTGGGAAGATGCAGCCATTTCCACTCACTGCTGTCTCCACTCTTGTACCTGTGGGACAGGTTTAGAGCTGAGGTTACCACAGCTGCTGTGGAGGCACGTTGGAACAAAGACAGTGCTAAAAAGAGAAAAGTGCTCTGTAGTACTGAGAGCTCAGGCAAAAGAGTTTCAGGATTTATTTCAAAAGGCTACTCATCTTTCCACCTAAACCAAACATGAATTGTTTTAATAGGCCTCCTCTGAAAATGTTCTTTAAACAAAATATATTAAACCAAAGAAATATTATACTTCAGAAAACTCTTCATAACCAAGCTGTAGCAATTACTGTCTCTCTTGTTTTTTTCCTATTCAGCAGTTCTTGGTTCTGTTCCCAGGCATTCACAACATTTAAGATGACAGACATGAAAGCTGTGGGCTCTATTATGTTTAACCTGAGGGGTGACAGCGAGAGGAATCTGCAGAGGGCAGTTCAGGTTCTACTTGAGCCGAGTTTTCCTTCAGTGGTTCCATGCCATGGGCCTTCAAATTATATAGGAACTCAGATGAATATATTGTAGACCCTACAAATACATCTGAGTAGAAATAAATCAGTATAAAATTCTTGATTTTATCCCATAGTAAACCATTACAAAACAAGGAAATAATTAAGGCAAACTTTATGTAAAAAACAATCCAAACTCATTATAGGTGCTGGTTAGACAACTGGACTTTTACTTGTAGCAACTCTTTGTAAGAAAGACACAATTTATGCATGAATAGCTGGACTGATCCTTCTCCACCTGCTAAAGGGCAGCTGAATATGGGACATGAGAGGCAGGATGTTCCTATTGCTCAGTGTGTTTGGATTTCTCTTCCATAAGCAAAAATAGGTGTTTCCTTAGTTTCTGTTGCCATTTGTGGGATAACTTCAAGACCCTAAAAAGTGATTTTGCCTTTAGCAGCATGTATCTCGCTCAGTTTGGGCACAGATGTCATGTGTGAGAGCTTACTGAAAAACAGAAAGAAACCCCAGACCAAAACCAACAAACCTCAAATGTTTTTTGTTTTTTAATGACATCCCCCAAACTATTGTCATGTTTGTTCCAGTGATGTGAAGATAAGTGTGATTTGCACTGTTTGTAAAGGAAAGCAGGTTGTATCCCCTTAACCGCTAAGTGGCCCCCACGTAATGGGTGTTTTAGACCAGAGCATTAAGGCCAGTCGTGCTTTACCAGTTTTCTGAGTACTTAGGAGGGGACAAAAGCCACTGTCCCATCGTGTGTGATGCTGCAGAGCTCATAAAGCTGCTGCTGCCTTCAGCTGTTCTCAGTGGGACTGAGGGCGAGCTGAGGCTGTAAGGACACAAATGTAAATTATTGCAACAAGCGCTGCATTGGTGGGTTCTGCAAAAGGGCTGTAGTCGAGAGGTATTTAATTTTCAGTCCTCTGCAGGATTGTAAGCCTTTAGGGAAAACAAAAAGGAAATGTTCATGTAATATCCTCTGTTATTCCTTCCTTAGCTTTGGTTATTACTGCTCTTCCTCCTTCCCACAGAAGCCCTTATCCCAGCTCCCCCCTCCCAGCCACCAAATAAGTTTGTTTTTCCAATGTAGTGGCTGAGAGGTTGGCCAGCTTTAACCACAGCTTTGCTGTTACTGTGGGCATTTGTAATGCAAAGCCAATCCCAAGCATTCTGTTGCTGAAAATTAATTTTCTATTAACTTAGTTGCAAATTCTTGTGATGGGGGACAAGGGGGGATACTTCCCATGCAATGGAGCTGGAAGCGGTACTGCCAAAACACCATGATTTTTTCAACCACCAGTTGCACCCAGGACATGTGCTACACTGTATTCTTTTGGAATCCAGTAAACATCCTTTCTAAAGAAACTCCAGGCATGAACACAGACATGCATTGCATGAAATAGAAATGGTTTCCTGTACTTTTGTGAAATGTTGGTGCTGTTAGGTAGTACGTTACACATTTCTGGTCTGTTTTTCCTTTTCTTGCTACTATGTATCCTGGTGTTGTAGTTTCAGGTGCAAAATAGCTTGATTTTTTTTTTTTTAACCAGTATCTAGTAATTAGCTTCATTTCTGCATTTTAGTTCAGTTATGGGTATACAGCATAAAGTAATGGAAAAGCTGCATTACTGATTTGTGAAGCAAGTTAAGGCATTCTTAATGTAAAATTCCATCTCAGACTACACTCAAGCCCAAAATGATAACTTAAAAATGTAACAACTAAGTAAATGCGTTAGAACCATTCCCTTTTAAAAAATGCACTTCCAGCTTTGTGGCTTGGTTTGTTCACTATTTTTAGCAGAGGAAAAGCAGCAGCTCCTTTCTCACGCTGAACACTGTGCAGTTGGTGACAGCCCAGCACAGCAGTGGAAATGCAGCATGGGGATGGTCCTGCTCTTCTGCTGCCCTTAGAAATTATTGTCTCCTCATCTCACATGGAAAACAGCTTCATGGTGGCAGCTATTTCTGCAACGGACAGCTAATTAAGGCATTGGGAAATTCTGTAGAAAAATAATGTTCTTTGCAGTCTTTCATCTGGAAACCCATTCCAGCAGTGCTCTGTGCAACACCAGAGCACCTCCTCTCCTCTCCACTCCCCCGTCAGGTCACCTTAGGAAAATATTTTACTGTAGTTCTTTAAGCTTAAAATCCAGTTGTCTGTTCAGATTTGTTGTTTCATTATGGAGTGTGTCAGATAATCCTCTTGCTTTAACAAGAAAAAAAAAAAAGAAAAAAAAGGTATTTTAAACTAGTAGTCCAAAGGTATGGTCATGTATTACTGTAGTAAGGATCATGGGTTTAAGTGTACTCCATTTTGGTTTCCACCATGAACATCTAATTCCTGTAACAATGTTGTATGTTAATTTAAAGTATATATATATATAAAAATTAAATGTCAGATTTTTGCATTAAGATTTTTTTAAATTTGAATATGAACTTTGAGTACTTTATTTAAAAAATATTAAAAAATACTTTTCCTGGAGTGTTAAGTTTCAGAATTCAAGACTTATTTGTCAAATTTAAGTTTAAAATATGTAGCTATCATTGTTTTCTGATATTGAATGTAAATATTTGTAAAAAGAAATTCTTTTGTATATTTTTGTGAAAATGTAGTTCCCCAAAATATAAAAAAGATTTAATAAAAAAGTGCATTTATGTTACTATTCAACACTTTTCATCATTTTAATATCACCTAAATATATTTATGGGCATGTGTGTGGATTATTTTTTTACCATGCAAGGCACAGGAACCTTCTTGAAGGAGAAAACCACAGTCTGCCCAGTAGGAAAAAAATAATTCCTTAGAAGAAAGTTCAGAGGTACTTTCTTTCTTCCTGGTATAAAGAGAGACATCTGAGAGTATTTATTTTTAAGTAAAGCGGGATTTTAAAGTGGAGAACAGTATCAGTAATTCTTTAACTGGCTTCTGAAGTGGTTTGTTTCCCTTGGTGTTTTTTCCCCCATTTCAGAGAGCCAGGAGGATTGTGATGACCACTGCACTGGAAGAACACCCAAAAGACAAAGCATTTGTTTTGTGCCTGTGCTGGCGTGGAGAGTTCAGTCCCGGGGTGCTGGGACAGCAGTGCAGTCATGGGCACTGCACCAAACACTTGCTGGACAAAAAGCACTTCCAGTATGATCCCAACACAGGCTTTCTGCCACATTTTCTTCTTCAACACACCAAATCTTCAACAAGGAACATTACCCAAACAGGACACAAAATGTGCTCTGAAGGTTTTTAATGGAATTTAAAGTAAAACTTTTCTTACACAGATGTTTTTTTCTTACAGTGTAAAAAAAATGTAAAATTGCCCAAACTTACAAACTTGGAAAATTAGAGACATTTCAAGTATGCAATCAACCTTGTTTTATGAAAACAATGCATATTCAAAGTCCAAAATGCATGAGTCTTTCCAAGCATCCTGTGCCCTGGTGGTTAATCTTCCTGTCCTCTACTGTCCAGAGGAAGCAAAGCTTCATATTCATTCACTGAGGAGGAAGAAAAAAAATTCCATAAGGAACAATTCTACCCCTCTGTAAAGATGATTTGAGAACTGCTCTGTGCCCTACCCTGTAATGGTTAAAACCTTTGCAGATGGGGTTGGCTGGAGTGAAAAGATCATTAAATCACGTGAGTGTTAGGACAGGCCCTTAGCTGCAGCTTTGGGAAGCTCGCTACTGGTTTATGAAATCATGGGTAGATGACAGGAAGGAGCTGCTCTGCCAGAAACAAAGAAGCAGCTGAACCTGTTGTGGAAAAGACAGCTCAGACACAAGATAAAACAAGGGTAAAAAAGGATTTTCAGCTTTATTTAAATACAACTCAGAAAACACAACCTGTCCAGGTCAGAATTCCCGTGACTCTGACCTATCCCAGCTGCAGGGCACTTGTTTATCAGGGTTGTATCACATTAGTTAATGTTTATACAACTACAACCAAACAGCACAGAGTTGTCTTTAAAAGAAAGCTGCCCACAAGGGGTATCTTTCTTCATACAATCTTTGTTGTTCCTCACACACACATTACTTCTTTGAGTAAAACTACATTAGTAATATCACAACATACTTTTCATTGTTCTTGGTTAGGTTTAGAGTGTTCCTCACCTGGTTTGAGACCGAGTCCATTTCAAGGCGTGGCGTGGAGGTACAGCAACAGTGGGATGGTAGAAAGTGCAGTCTGGTCTTGTACACTGTGTATTAAACCTACAATGCTAAAACCAGAAGTATTTCAGAAGAGGCTGCTTGGTGCTGGCTGCCTGCTCTGAACACACTGAGCTGCACTGCGGCCTCATATCGCTCTGTGACACATCTGACCCGCAACTGAACCAACACCCTCCTCCACCAAGCAACTAGCTCAACCCAGTGACAAAAATCCTTTCTAAAAAGTACCAACTACAAATTTAATGCTCCAAAACTGCTGCTGCACTGACAGGTGGAATTCCTCTGCTTTCAAGGGTTTACAGAGTTCATTTTGAATTGAGCTCTGTGTACAAGCTGGGAGCATGACCCAGCATTATCTGAGGAGGGAGAAGGGCCAAAGTATCTGGCTAGTAATATCTGAGCACGGGTGTTTCAGGACTGTTAGGGCTTGAAAAAGCACTAAAGCACTAAACTTCCTGGCATAAGATTCAGTGACACAACTCTGTAGAAGTACTCAAGTAATAGATTCCTGTAGTATATAAATTACATTAATACACTCTAGGGTAACTGGGAAATCTTTAGAGTTTTTGTATATTGCAGCATATCTGAATGAAGAGTCAAGAGTCTTGAGATGTATTCCTTCTAAACAGGGCCCTCCTCTGCCCCCTGCATCGTGGCTGGGCATATTTTGAAAAGAGATATGGCCTGTTTGAAGGTCCCCAGCAGCATCTGGTAGGAAGATTACTTAAAAGTGTAATTTTCCAAATTCCTTAAGTCACTACTTTTACATATTCTGCTTCTAAGCAAAAGTTAAAATGTGAAAAGTAAAAGCAAAAAGTATTAAATCCTAGTAACATTTCCTGTCCCAAAGCAGCATATTTCAAGTCCTTCTAGAAAGGAAGATAGGCGATATATCTTACTTTTGGGTGGTAAAATGGACACTCCATTTTCTTACAAGCTGGAAAAAACTTGCACAGCGGACTACTGGAGGATATGGACAATGTGGGCAGGGGTGCTAATAGTAGAAACAAAAAGAACAGAAGTGAGACTGGATCAGAATAAATTGCCTTTTTAAGACAGCTTCACACAACCTTAAATATATCAATCCTTCTGCCAGAAATGCCATTTTATAATACACCAAAGTTCAGCAACAAATATAGACAGCATATCCCAATGCAGTTAGTGGATCCTGGAGTAGAACAAGGATATCAGGTAATCATTTAACTTGGTTCTTCACCATTTCAGGACAGGAAGTACCATGGTCAAGGCAAAACTTCCAAGAAATTACAGGGAGATTCTGGCTGGCAGAGATTTGCAAATGTTAAGTTTAGACAGCAGCAAGCCTGTTAGAGTTTCAACTGACCGGACTGAAAAGCACAGGCACTGCACTTTCCAGGAATACAGAGGAGCTGCTAGAAATGACACCAGAAATAAGCACATTGTACTTGGTTTCTGGCAGGGTAACAGAACTGCACTGAACTGCGACCAGGGGCTAAATTACTTCCAAAAGATCATGCAGTAAAGGCCCTGCACTTCGGCACAGTTCAAAGGCTCAGCAACACCAGCCTGTATCAAACAGCTATTGCCTTCATTGAGTAACCTCACCCTGAAAGTCATCTCATCATTACACCAACTGCACTCCTACACTGGCATTAAAGAAAAAAATGTTCAAAGGCAGAAGTCTCTGTTTTCAGCGTGTCACAAGCCCTTGGTACAACATGTGTCCAATTTAAGAAACAAATCTGAGTAAAACTGCAGTGCTGGCTAATCCCTTCAGAGAAATGGGTAACTTGTGCAAGTCACCACTTTGGCCTTGCACAGACTTCATATGGACTCTTGCATAAGAGCATTGGGGGATATTTCTGGTAACAGTTTTTGCAGTAACACTGGATTATAATTCTTCATCATGCATTAAGAGTTGTAAGAAAATTAGGTCAATTCAAGCAAAAAAATATTTTTTCATCACCGTCAGTTTCTGTTTCCAAAAATACTGTTGTCCCTTCAGCATTTTCATTTAAAGCTCAGAAAACAAGATGAGCTCACCTGGCTTAGGAGATGGATGTGCTGTTCTTCGACTGGCATGAGTGTAAGGACAGTCTGGCTTAGTGCACTTTGCATCGTATTTACAGTTTGGATGGATGAACAGGCATTTATCAGCAAATTTGCAGTTAGGAAAAGCTCTGAAGGAAAAGAGTCAAAAGCTCATACTTGGAGCAAAATCCCCAAACATCTGTTACACACAAAAGCCAAAATATCACAGAAGCCAGAGGTGCAGCAGAGCTCGTGTTGGCTCCTTCCCAAGCAGGGCACGCGGTTTAGTGCACGAGCTGTGCACCTGCACTCAGCTTCCCTTCCTGCAGCACTCCCCCCATGCAGTAACAATTCAACCACCTCACTCTCAGGGCAGTTTGGTCTCAAGCTGCTCAGTGCAAGACAGGACACATCACTCTTAGTGTGTGGCACAGAGTGGCAAAGGCACTGTGGAATCAGACCCTCCCAGAGAGGGGTGCAGAGTTCCCTAAGTAACATGTTTTTCTCTGAAGAGTTTTATTTTGAATTTAGTTACACCAGATTTTAAAGGATAATTCAGATGTCCAAGTAACTGAAGTTACCCAATCTGGTAACAGGTACCTCGAAACAGACATTGTTTTTCTAGACTGTTGCTGCTTACGGAAGAGAAGTCAAAGGCACAGGGCACATTCGAGTTCGCCTTTGCTTTCAAATTTAAAGCCCACAATCCCCGCTTTACTATGTAACTATATCCTAAGGTTCAAAAGCACTGTGACAGCTGGCAGAAGAGGACCTGTTCTTTTAAGACACTAATTCCTGCATCTTTAAGCAACTCAGAAACACCAGCCTGTACTCTAAACTAAAGCTTTCTTCTGCAAGGGTGCAGCTGCCATCCCTGTATTCTGACACTCGGGAGATGGGCGGAAAACAGAAGGAATTACAGTGTGACAAACTAGCTCCAATCCCACCCTGACAGGCTTGTGCTACCTTTGAATATTTACTGAAACAGAGCAGAAGTTTGTAGCACTGGTATCAAGTGGATGAGCTCTGGCCTACTCACTTGCAAGGTAGTGTGGGGTGATGGTACACACATTCATCTCCATTTTTACAGGCAGGCCAATACTTGCAGCGTTCTAGCACCTTCTCCTGCTTTTGCAGCATACTTAAGTCTTCCATTTCAACTAGGAGGGTAAGAAAGAAGAAAAAAAACAACCCCAAGCTGGGACCTTTATAATTCTACATGCCATCTGGTGTAAGCAATCTAGCACAATCAAAATTCACTGTACTTCTATTCTCTCTTAATCAAAAAAGTAATGACAGTACAAGTTTATGTACAATCTTATTTTCTGAAGAAAATCTCCATAAAGTGAAAAGTCATAATACTGAACTGAAAGCTGCCTTTTGGTGATAAAAGATTGAATTTGCACTGTTTACAAGCAAAATAGATCAATTTCCTTTGCAAATCCAAATTGTTTCGAAGACTTGAACAGACAAGACAACTGAACCTGATTACGACTGTTCTGCTGAGCCATGAGTTAATTATAGCCATGCTTCCTTTCTCCAAGATATTTTTTGCTCTAGAAAATTATTTCAAGAGATGAAAGTTAAGAATAAATTTTTACGCTAATCAGATTATTATTATGAGGGCATATACTGAGAAAGAACCACTTTCATGTAATTTCTTCAGACACTCCAGTTCTGAACTGAACCCATTCTCCAATCCAAAATGTATTTTAAGAAATTCTAAGCTGAAACGTTCCATACCTTCACTACTCTTACGGGAACAGGGGACTTTGACTTTCTCCTATTTAACATTGCTTTTAAAACCTTATTCTCCATATTCAGACAATTGTACATATGTAGCTGTTGTCTTACTTCCCGAAATCTGCCTAAACCTGTGGCTTTTCAAAGTTTCCCAGGACTGCCCAGACTCCCCTCTCTGATCCTACTAGATGACACAAATTACTCCAGCTTCATTCCTCGTCAGCCTCATTTATGCCTTCTCCTTGCAACACACCAAAGCCAAATAATGTTATCCTGTTACAGGACCACAATGGCTCATACAGATCACTTCCGCACAGATCTGATTGTGTGCAAACTTCAGTCACATCCCTGCTACTTCACAGGAATCCTTAACAGAGCTAGGACTGTATTGGCAACACTCTGCAAACAGCTTTGGTGAGGAGTATGAGGCTACATACGGAAAAGCATGGATTTGCAAGGATGTACTGTAACGACCACTTCTCTGTGCTAGTAAAGTGCATGGATATACAACATTCCCTTAATCTTTAAGACTGCCTAATATGTGCAGTACTTCTGCAGCTAGGATGCCTGAAAGGACATGGACTTAAAAGACCTTTTGCTATGGTTCTCTCATAATTACATTACTCATTTACAGCTAGATCCATGAAATTTAAGGGTTCTCAGTACAGCATCAAATAGTATTCTTTATTTAGTTCTGAAATTTGGATACACTGCTACTATGGAAAATAAGAATCTTTATTTTCTTGAGAAAGCTAACTAAAAAATGTGAATCCAAGCACAGCCCGCAGGCAAGTACTCAACAGGCCTATGACAAAACGGTAGCCTCTGTTTTTCATCACCATGTCAGCATTGTAAACAATGTGAACATGTGGCTCAGCAAGCAATTTCCCATGTTATTCAAAAGAAATATAGAAAGAGAATATAGAAATCATCATGTAAAATCATGCACTTTCAAATTCTAGCCACTGGACTCTACCAACACCTTACACTTAACAGGCTCTTTTTGATGTCACAACCCTAGACAGAAACATTAATATCATCTGACATATTTTTAAAAGTTCAAGGCATGTCAATATGTTAACTTTAACATCTCCTGTCCATCAGCACAGGGACAAATCATAATAGGTCAACCAGAAGCACAGACTTCTGGCAATGAAGACCAACTAGATTTGCAAAAAAAACCCCACCCAAATTTTACTGAGATGTGTGGAGAACTACCATGCGCAGTATTGCTCTAGTATGCCAAGATAAAGGCTTCTGAAGAGGTGGTCCCACTGAACTCCCATATTTCATTTGCCTCAAGAATGTTGTAATTTGAAAAATAAACACCATCACTTTCGTTTCTTAAGACTGATCTATCCAGGAGGTGTAGCCATGATGAAAGCAGCACACCAGTGTTAGATGCTGTGGGTCAGTATAATTACCGTCACAGTTCTCCAGCTGCCTGGTTACAAGTTGCATCTGCTGTGCCCGAAGACCTTTTAATCCTCTGCCAACACACATGTGCTGAGTAACTGGCTTCAATCCTTCCATTATACACGCATCTTCCTCTTCCTGATCAGAAAGGTATCCTGGCGGACTGGGCACGCCATCCAGCGTCACAATGAACTTGGGACTAGCAGGTTTCTCTGGTTGTGCAAGCTGGTCTCTATCAAACAAAGAAATGTAGTAAATTTAGATTTTCTGACTCAAGAGGTTCGAGTGAGTATGAATGGTGCTAGTAAGTGAAAGTAGTACGAGCTGATCAATGGGGAGTCAAGCAGTAACAGACCTTCTTTTAGTAATTATTGGAAATGCACTCCAGTTAACATATTGCCTTCTTGTCTCCCTGAAGCACTAATAAGACCCCAGGTACAGTTCAGCTTGTTGCATTCTGCTCAACAGACAGACCCAAAACCTCATTTATAAACAGTCAATCCTGTGGAATTGACAGTTTTGAGACAAAAAAGAGGGCAAATACCATTCTTGGAATTACAAACCTTTTAACACAGGTTTGTACATGTGTACACACTTTTAAACATGTGTCTCCTCAAAATTACTGAAAAGCACATGATGAAACAGTGGTGTAAAAGTTCATAGAACTAGGACGAGAGAATTGAAATACTAAGAACTTTGACACTCAGCCTGACTGAAAGGTCAGTCTACCATAGTGTCCTGTATCTGACAGCAGTCAGTGTGGATAAGAGGGAGCATTAAAACAGGGGACAAATACATTTTCTCCAGCCTTTCACCATACCATCCATTTCAACTGAGGGATTTCCTGAATGACAGGTGATTCTATGTATTTGGAGAACTGTGGAGTTCTCACCTTTGACAAACAGCAGTGGGATAAACTTTGCTTCTCTATGAAATGAGGCTAAAAGCAAGTACACTGTAGAATGCCTTCAAGGAGAAACTAGCACATTAAAAACATCACGAGCTAAAACTTTCAGATTGAAGCAGTCAGAAACTGACCTATTCACATACAAAAATGTATCTCTCTCCTGTAGCACAGTCACAGCTTTCAACTGTGACACTGCCAGGTTAACCCTTGGGGCTTATTTGCTCAGTGTTGGTTTTATTTTCAATTAACACAGCCTGCTGAAAGCCACTCACAGAAAGGAAACACCAGCAGTTTCTCAAGCACAGCTGCCCACATGATGAAGTTCATCATGCTGTTCAGAGTGGCTTTAACTCTTAACATGTAGGACTGTTTGTTACCCGGAACTTCGTTTGAGGCTGACATGAACTTAAAGCTTCTCTTGGTCAAACTCTCCCGTAAGGAGGCCTTAAGTCCTTGTCCAGGATTCACCACGCCCAATACTGTGTTGGAAGATTTTTCTTAAGAAATGCAATCCAAGTGTGAAACAGGTATAAAACTAAAGGAAATTTAAGCAAAATGATTCCTTGACTAAGATTTCAGAAATCAGAAAAAAAGGGCAGTACTTTTCAGTTCCTTCTTTCTTGCAAATCAAAGACATGCTCAAGCTCAGTTGAACCTGGGATTATTTTCCATTTAGAAGGATTTCTGAGAGGCTTTTTGTCCCTGCTTTTTTTCTTCTGCCCTCCAATGTCAGTCCATTTTCCATGATTTCACATCTCCTAACTGGACTGACAAAGCACAAGTATGACCAAATGACTCCATCTAAACCACAAACAATCTGACTAGTAACAGTCCTAAATGAAGTAGTTTTTTTACCTTGTCTGTATTAGACGTCCTGTGTGAACTCGCACTGCCTCTGTGCCCTTCTTTCCCAATTGCTGATTCTGTGGCGCCATTTCCTCTGATAATTTGGGTTTCTTCAGGATAAATGACCGAGTATCTGAGTGGACCATAGATTCTGGGTCACAGTAATCTGCATTAGGAGAAAAATTACAAAGAAAAGAGTAAAATAAGGTGGTAGTTTTACTTTTAACTTATAGCATAGTTTTAGTATCAATTTATATAGTCAATAAGCTAATTTTACTGTTTTAATTTCTTCCTAGTAGCTTCCAGAAAAGATTTTTACTTCCCTGTTAATTCCACAGAGGTGGATCAACAGAAGCCATAAGTCATATCAGGCCAGATCAGGAAATTTTTTAAGTGGAATGGCTATGCTGAAACAGCATAGAAGGGGGTCCATCCCCCCTGCCCCCTGCCAATCTCTCATCCTTTGAACAGCTACCAATGTAATGCATTAAGTCCTTAGAGATGCAGAAACTAGAAATTTGTAGAAATCAGTATACTTAATTGTAAAGGAGTATCTTAACATTCACTGGCAAGTAATATAAGATTTGAAAATAAAAGATCACAAGACTTAACCCTGAGTCACTTGCAAGGTATCTTCAATCATAGGATCAATCTGAAGCCGAGAAGAGAGCTCCTTTTGTTCAATTCCTAAAAAAAACCCAAGCAATAAGAAGCATATTTTACTGCATGTCAACATGAAACTACAGATCAGAGAACTGAGGCACACTCTCTAATTCTTTGAATTAAAAAAAAA
Organism: Monarcha castaneiventris obscurior; assembly: GCA_026261815.1. Classification (NCBI taxonomy): domain Eukaryota; kingdom Metazoa; phylum Chordata; class Aves; order Passeriformes; family Monarchidae; genus Monarcha; species Monarcha castaneiventris. The sequence continues at coordinate 17,762,482 of JAMPIT010000894.1, forward strand.
AAAAATCAATAACAAAACATTCACACTTTTAACAACAAAAAAAAGCCATTCTCATTATTATGAATCCATTTCTCCTTGTTTCAGGAACAGTAACATGGCAAAATCTAAATACTGTAAGACACTACTCATTCCCATAACCACTGCTCGGTACAAATGAGGTCTGTGGGCACAGCAACTGATGAAGGCCAAGTTCTTCCTCCTCATTTGTAGAGGAGTTGGCCATTCAGAGAGCACACACAGAGAAAAGCAACTAACCAGGGACTACTTTATGGTCTTCTTTAAAGAGCTGAAACAAATCAGAGCAGCACTGTTCTACACTTGAGTTATGGTTTGAAAAATTTATTTTTAATCTCTGTAGATTTCCTAAGCAAGCTGTCATTTCCATTTCAATGGCAAAAGAGTGAAAATATTTAGCATAACTGTTTTCTGTGCATTAATTAAAAGGCTGATAAAGCTTTTTCTTACATACTTTACAAATACAATTTCAACTACTTTATGGTAGCAGAAACATTACAAATACTACTAAATGAGAAATAAGCGACTGCAAAAATCTTTTTAAAATAATGAATGTTTACCATTCCTTAACAATGACCATGGGATGACATAACAAAATCTTACTCAAACCAAATTTTCTCATTATCTAAATATCTAAACACTCAGCAAGTATAAACTAAGTACTTGTTATAAAAATATTTTTTCCCCTGCCTTACTTCTGTGATTCCCTGTGACTAACAAAGACAACCCCCCATCCTTTATAATAAAACCATACTGAAAAGACACTGACTGCCTTTATATGTTACCCCCTTTAGGAGGTTCAAAACAAAGTAGAAGTAAAAACCAAAGCTGACACAGTTAGCTTGGTATCAGCTGTCCTGTAAGAGCAAATACAATATTCTTATATTTAAACTGAAATATAAAACACTAGAACCATTTGTGTGAAAATGATGTGTTGGAAATAATCTTTTAATACTTCATATGCTGGAAAATTGTCTTAAATACTCTAGAGTATCTTCATTCCCACTTAAGCTTCATGACAGAATTACTCCTAAAAGGTACTGAGGAAAACATGCAAAGGATGAGGAAAAGAGAAGTCATCCACATTTAAGTGCTTATACAAAACTATTCTTCAGTGACATGCCACAACGCTATAACCTTCTTTACTTACTGATTAATGCCTCTGAGGTTGTCTCTGTGTGTTTGTATACATGTATCAATCTGACAACCATGCTTTAGAAAGCTGCATGGTGTTCAGGGCAGTTCTGCATGCAACTTTTGATGCAGACTTAAAAATTAAAAGCATTCCTTTCCTTTTCTCTGTTCAGCCTGTAAAATGACATCCCCTAGTATAAATTCTTAAAGAGTATTATCAATGACCTTGAATTTCTTCAACTGTCTGCTCCTTTGGCTCTTCTACTTGAAGCTGAGAACTCAGAACAGGCAGTCTGCTTTGCACATGAATTACTTCTAACTGTGATTCTTCTGGGCTAATTCGAGTTCTTGGTGCAACTGGAACAGTCTGTTTCTGTGGAACTTCAAATAAGAGAAACAATGGCAAATTGTTTACATACTACTCCATCACACAATAGTACTATTTTCAGATATACTGTGCTAAAATACCTCTAATAAATTCCTACACACACACACAAAAATTCCAAGCATTTGTCTCCACAGAAAGCATCTCCATCTACCTGTAAAATTCTTAGTGCGCAAGCACATTTGTGCATGTGCACAGAGCACCCTGAGTGGCACCTCAGAACACCTATCTGTAAGACAAAACAGCATGAGAAGGATTAGAGCGACATCAGCAAAGTACTCATTCATTCATTTCTACATATAATTAATGTGGTACTTTCTAATAGCTTTGAAATCACTTTTCATTCCATCTTTCATACAAATAATCATGGATAATCAATGTGTCTCTTCATATGATGCTAGCTACCCTTTGCTAAAGTGCTTGCAAATATAATACAAAACTAAATGGCAGCAGAATCATAGAATCACTTAGGTTGGAAAAGACCCTTAAGATCACCAAGTCCAACTGTAAACCTAGTCCACCACTGCCAAGTGCACCACTAAGCCATGTCCCTAAGTGCCACATCTACACCTCTTTTAAATACCTTCAGGGATGGAGACTCCACCACTTCCCTGGACAGCCTGTTCCAATGCCTGACTACCCACTCCACGAAGAACTTTTTCCTAATATCCAATCTAAACCTCCACCAGCACCACTTGAGGCCATTTTTCCTGGTCCTATCATTTGTTACTTGGGAAGAGATCAACCCAGACTGAACTACAACCTCCTTTCAGGTAGTTCTAAGTCTCTGTACAGATAGTTGTAGCTTGGAATTTGGGGGTAGCAGGACAACAGGCTGACTTCTTTACTTGGCTTCTGGTAAGACTGTCAGACCTGGTTGTGAGAAGCTAAACTCTTCCCTTGGCTGAGGACCAGATCAGCATTCACTTTCTGATGCAAACAACTGAAAGGTACCACTCAAGTACTGGATTCATTATTTTGTTTTACCTGTGTGTTTTATATTAGCTTACTTCCATAATTCATTCAAAATACTTTAAAAAAAAATTAAGTATTACTTCTGAAGTGGAAGAACCTGCATGATACTTCCATTAAAATTCACAAATCACCTCTGTATTAAACAACAAAGTGGTGCTTTCTGGTCTCTCCACTGAAATATTCTCATGTTGGTAAGGCAAACTACAAGATCACCACTATTAAAATGATCAATAGTTTTAATTAATTTAAAAATTTCCAGCTATGTCTCATTTCCTGCCATACTGCTTTGTACACAGGAAGAGCCTCCTGCATCACCTCAAAGTACTGCTTCTTACAGTTAGTTTGCAGAATTTGAGAGAGAGCAAGCAAGAGATTGTGGATAGCTTTCAGTCCTACTTCAGATGGTCTAAGAGTCATGGTTTAGGTAGTTAAGTGAATGCTCCTTCCCTGGCAAGGTGTAATGCATCTTGCTGACAATATGTAGACTTATCAACACCCAATGAAACGAAAGCATGAGACAACAGCTGGATTTGCCCTTCTTCAGCAGAAGTCTCTCCTAGTTAGGAGAACTGAATGCCTACACATAGACAACTGCCCAACTACTGTGTCAACTGCAACTAAAATCACTGAACTGAAACTGCAGCCTCGCTGTTAAAGGACAATATACATCATCACACATACCCTGATACTTATCAACATACCCTGATATACATCAATCACTATGTTCCTTATTATTTTGCACCTTTATTACCCATACCCAGTGCATTTTCATTTTTTTGCTGTTTGGCTTCTTCTTCCCTCCCTCTCAGAAGGAAGAAGGAGAGTGCAGAAAGGGAAAAGAGATCAAGTAAATAGTTCAAACCACCTGCCTACTTTTGATTAATTTCCCCCTGGCAACTATTGACTTCAGAATATGCTAGCACTTTTGTATCTATACACTTCACAGACTTACTATCTTGATTAATGTATATTTTAAATACCACTTTCCTCCCTTGTTTATGCTTTCAAAACTCATCATTGAACATCAATATAATGAAACAGGACATGGTAAATCCCTCATGTATCACTGACTTGCTATTTAGCATTCTGTCTTATCTCTAAGTGCTATATTTAGCTTGGATTTAAACAACAGAGTTTGGAAATACTATAGATTAGCACAAGCAAAACCAATGCCAATTACCAGTGGAATAATTGGTTGTTTTTGTAACTGATTCCTGTGCTTCAGAGATTGCTTTCAGTATTAAATTCTTATTGGCCTGTTTTGAAGGTGGCAATGAAGGTCTAAAGGAAATAAAAAAAAAATTAATTGTACATGGATTGCACAGCAACTATAGCCATGTTAAAGACAGGTATTTCAACATGTTAACACAGGCATAATATTAACAGAAATCATCATCTACAAATATTTTATCCAAAACAGTTTTCAGTTTATCTATTATCTTAGTGGATCTCCATCCACAAAATGCTCTAAAAAATGGAAGTCCAGACATGTGATTTCACCTCTCAGCTTATGCTGCTGAAAAAAACATCCTACATGTGAAAGGCACTCTCTGCCATTAATTTCTTCCCACCTCTGTCTACCTGTTGCTATGTTTGTGCTGGCACCAATAATTATGCAGCTGTCCTGAAAAATATGATCCAGCTGCACAATTAGACTGACTCTATCAAAAATATATTATTTGCAAAAGAAATGCTTTCTGCTTGTCTTTAACATCAACAATAAGGAAGCTTAAATCAGATAAATGTGCTGTGGTGCTGAAGATAAATTCAAAAAAGTGTAGTAGCATAAAATAAATCTTATACAAGCTAGCACTGTAAGTCAGTAGAACCATCTCTTCTCTACTTTAAATGTTCTTCCTCTATTGTTGAAAGTCAGATACAAAAGACATGTATTTTGACTAATGCCTAACGTTTAGACAGAATTAAGGAGCAGAAAAAGGAAAAACCTCTTAAGACTGCTCAAAAAGTTAAAATCATCTCAAAGAACAAGTGATAACTGGTTTCAAAACTATTTCTGAAAATAAATCAAATTACTGAAAAATTATTTTACCACAATAAATACCTGGTCTGAAACACGCCAACATTAATGTTCTTTTGCCAGCAAACTTTAGTCAAATAATGTAAAAATTCACACTCCATTGCATCTTACACACAATAATGAAAACAGGTTACAAAATCGAAGGTTAAACAGTGGCATAAACAGGCATCTCATCCACAGAGTTGTGAGATAGTACAAAAAATATTAAAATGGCTTACTAAATTTTGTCTCTCAATTTTCAAAAGTGCAAACTGATTTCCCCCACTTCCAAGTTTTCATTCATTAAATTAATTCTTGAAAACTCAGAATCACTGAGATCTTCAGTACCTTCTTTCTGGCTTTGCAGGTACAGACACACTGCTGGAGATGCTTCCTGTTCGCAATCCGTAGTCTTCCTCTTCCTCTTCATCTTCTCCATCATTACAGAACTTTTTCACTTTGACTACCGAGCTTATAACAGGCAGCCGTCTCTTCCTGGAGCTTTCCTCCTAAAACAGAGCAGGCAAAACAGCTCATTTAGCATAAACCACGGATCAGTAAGCCAGCAAAGAAAGCACTGCAATTCCACCTAGAGCCAGGAGATGGAGAACTTCCATTCCAGTTGCACGAGTCTAGGACTGCACTGTCTGCACATACAAGTGTCTGCATTGCATAATATGAAAATCAGACACATTTACACTGAAACCTCTCATTGGAAATGTAACTGTAAACAGCATTTAGAAAAAAAAATAAGAAAAAATTCTCAAGTACAGACAAATTATCCAACACCTACAGAAAACCAGAGTTTTCCATCAAAATTCATAGTATCCTTCAAGATGAATATGTTGAAAGTCTGAGAGAGAAAAGTGAAATCGGTATAAATTACTTTCTCCTCTATATCATATCTAATTTCAGAGAAGAGTAAGGATTAATTTCTAGCAATCTGACATATTCCAAAGGATGTTGTTACACAGAGTCAGGATGGTCCAGTTTAGACTGCAAAGTCTCTGTTGTCTCTTCTGGACATTATTCATGAAATAGTAATAGAAGAAAAATACCATAAGACCTTTCTCAAACATTTTCAAGGAGAGATGCTCCAGTCACTCATCAATGATTTACGCATAACCTTAAATAAATCACTATATTCTCATTTGCACTTCTCCATTCTCAAAAACTAAGACACCAATATGTATCTTCGTAGAGCATTCTAGATTTCCAAATAAAATTCATTACCCCTTATATATAATGAACTAAGTAGTGGCAAAGAGAACTTTATGAGCAGCAATAAACATTCACACACTTGCAATCCACACTTGCACTTGCTTCATTGCAACATCAGCAGCCATAACTATCTTCATTCCTCTCAGAAAAGGCTCTTAATTCAATCGTTTGGATAGTCTTATCAGCTAGGACTACCACTCTGCTTGGCTTAGCCTGGCCTCCAAAGTACATAGAGCAGCAATCACCTTTCAGGCTGTCCTTGTCCAACATCGATCCCAAAGAGTTCTTAACTGACATGGTTCTAAACAGAATAATCATCATCATCATCATCAATGTATCTGGGCTAATAAACAGCATGCCAAAAATCCTGATTTACAGAATTGTGTAAAGTTGAAAGTACATATAGCACTTAAGGAAGATCATGCTGTTTCAATGACCTTAAGATCAGAATTAGAATTTCTGATTCATCATATGCAGCTTAATAATGTGCTAACCTGTCAGTCCAAGTCAATATGACATGAAGATATACATGGTAATTAACTCTGAGATGCAGCAAGCCATCAGATAATGATGTCAAATTATGAAATCTGTTTTTATCAGTGGACCCAAAGGCTGAAATCTCAAACCTACTGGTACCAGTGATGGAAGTCTTTTGACTTCTCTGAGGTCAAGATTTTACTGAAGTGTACATAGTCATTTCAGTGCCTAACAAGAATAAACTTGCAATAGTTTAGGTTGTACCAACCTCACTGCCCACTTTATCAGCACCGAGTTTGGAGGTGGGTCTGTGACCTTCTGCTAAGCTGCCAAATGCTTCTGGATTGCACAGCTGGCTTGTTTCCAGAGACCTGCAGCCTTGTGTGTCTAACTGCCGGCTCCCCTGCAAGCTGCCCTGCTGTGACAATCTGGCCACGTGTGCATTGCCATCTGCACTCCTGACAGCTGGTGGCCGGTAGATCTCGGCCGAGGGACGAGAAGAACCGTAAGTTACAGTCACAATAGGTTTCTTCCGTGACAAAGGATTCTCCTGCACGAAGTTTAGATCTTCATCAATTAGATCATCTGGTTCAGGTTTAATGTCAATTACAGCTTCAGAAGGTGACAATTCCCTCAAAGGCTTGACAGTAGATGTTAAGCGGGATGCAGAACCATCTTCACCAGACTGCCTGATAAAAGAAGAAATTGCCAATGGTTATCTGCAAGTCAAGTTCTAGAAAATGAGAACTATCTTTTAATCAAAGCCAGGAGGGAAGAATGATTAATGTATTATTGTTTATACGCATTTAACATGCTGACTGATAGTTTCAGTTTGGCTATTAATCTAAGCCCACATGTTGCTTAAAGAACTGAGTTCTGATTTAATGTTGTTCATATAACAAATTGTAGCAATGCTTTGGCCTTCAAAACTACCTGTATCTTTCCAAGTGTCTGTACTCTTTAGAATGTCTACTATACTCACACAACTACTGATGTCTGAAGAAGGTGTGTTAAGAAGTAGCCAGCAGCCTTACCTTGAAGCAGTGTTCCTCTGCTCTTGTGAGCTGGTTGAAACTCTGGAGTCATTTCTTTCAGTCCGAGTGCTTGACACTGCAAGAGGTGGCAAGATATCCTCACGCCTCCTCTCATCACTCACACATGAACTGCCTTTGCTGGGAGGCAGGTTGCTCTCAAAGATACTAGATTCTGAAGATTTTACACCGGTTGGTTCTGTGGAGACAGGTACCTTTCACTTTAACACTGAAGCACAGCAATACAGATTCTGCAATAAATGTAGCTATGAAACTGCAAACAAGATACTGCACAGGCCTGAAAATACAACAAGCTGAAAGCTGTTTCAGCTGGAAACATCAGCAAGAAACACAGAGAAATACACTCTGGACTCAAAAATAAATTCTTTATCTCAAAATATAAAGTAATTTTCTTAACAGTCCGGATCCAAAAGACCATTAAAAAAAAAAAAAAAAATTAACAAAACAGCCTAGAGCTGCACTTTTTTGCAACTCACTAGACATGTAACACTACACAGAAAAAATAAGCCTAACTTCACGCAAAATTAATTTTCTTACTTACCAGTAGTTACAGATCGGAGCTTATCCAAAACACCATGGAGCCTGAAATAGACAGCAGACAAGGAAGGAAGCAAAAGAGAAAAAGGAGAAATAAAGAACTTTAACTTACATTCAGACTAACCATTTTTCAGAAACCCACTGCCTTTCCCCCTATGACAAGCACCTCATTTATCTAAGACTTCATTTTCCATCAACCAAAGTATGTTTAACCCCAAAAGGGAGGCTTAAAGCATCTTGCCTCCAGTATGTCTTGCACATGCAGGCAGAGTATTCATCACATCAGCCAGCTACTTCTGGCATTTAGTTGGTTTCCATAATCAAAGCCAGTACTTCCCACCTTTCACTACAATCAATGGAGTTAAGTACCAAAAGGATTGATTCAAAAAACCTGTCAGAAGCCTAAAACATAGCCTAAAATTTTACTTGGCATACGAAACTTTAATTACACAGCAGAGTCAAACATAATTTTAAGTATAAACTCATAGCACGCAAGATTCTCAGGATTTTTCCAGCATGCTTTGTATATACCAACCATACTCTCCGAGACACGCTGGTGAGCAAAAATGGTTCAGTGTGGTACCGAATTTGCCCTTTGCCTGTGAAAAAGGCACTACACTGAAGTAACACAGAAAATTACAGGGCTTTAATATAATAAGGCTGCTTAAAAATAGACACACATTACAGCAAGGAGAAAGAAAAAGAAAACACCCGACACTTGAATGCGTATCTTACAAACCTGATCATGGGCAAGTCCATAATTTAGGCTGAATGTTAGAAAGGAGCTAACAAACAAGAACATATTGAAAATACATTGAAAAGACTGCATGTGAGTATAAGGAAGGCTTATACTCGTCCTCCTTGTGAGCTTTCACTAGAACACTTGTCAGCTGAGCTCTGGTGATGCAGGATCAGTTTTCACACTGACCTCAGGATAACTGATCTGACACTTGGTTCAGAGTACAAGTGCTGGCCAACCAGCAGGATTGCCAGGTCTGTCACAATTGCTGTGAAACTTTTGCCAGAAGGCCCAAAATTACCAGCTACAGAGACAAACCAAGGAAGGTATATCTTGCTGAGTACTGTATTTAACCAATGTTTAAGAACGTAAACATTCTGGGCTGTCTTTAGAAGAAATAAAAGTATATAAAACTCCCAACTACAATGCTATGTAACACTTTTCCACCAGTCCCCTTACAGCTTACTGTATAGGTTTCATCTTGTCTTCTTTTCCATCCTTCTTTTAACCAACACCTACTTTTACTTTACCTGATAAAGCACTCTGACATTGAGTTTGTATTCATATATATATATATAAATGAGAACACTGACTTAGAGTTAAAACAGTCACTATGTTTAAAATTTAAGCAGGTGTCAAAATCAGCTGGTGGTCTAATATCTGCATATAGTCAATACACTGTTTTAAATATATATATATAAAACAATCTTGATTTCTCTGCTGAAATATTTTTCTCTACATATTTATTATTTTTTCAATAAAGTTTTAGTTTCATTTACAAAGCCATAGAAGTGTTTTCTGCCACACATTATTGTTTCTTACTGTGTATCAGGATACAGTCAAAATTGTAGTACAAGAGCTACACCCTCATCCACTTGTAAACTTCACTGATTTGTTTGATTCCTAAAACTACTATGAGAAAGACAACTGCATGACTTCCTGATACAGTGAAACCAAAAGTTTCACCGAGACAGGCCACAAAAGGCAGCAAAGAAATGCCTGTGCAGTTTTCAAAAAAGGGGTCCATGCTTAATTGTACTCCTTTATTATATTTTTGACAAATGCATGGAAAAAAATGAAACCTGTGCAAGTAAACTCAAACTACATCCACACAAGTAACACCATCCCTTGGAAATCCACCAGTTTTAATAGCTAATACAGTGAATTATAATAGCTGGAACTATTTTTCATTTTTTGTCAACGTTTATGATTTCATAACCTAGTCAACTTCTAAAATGTTTCTCTCTGCTGTTTAATAACAGAAAAGCTCATAGGAACTAATTACGCAGAAGAAATATCGGAAGTGAATGTAACCTGTCAGTATGAAAATGCCAAAGAAAGCAAACTGAAAAAGAAGAAAAATTGTAATATTCCTCTCATCTACACAAAACAAAATAATGTTCCTTAAAGCTGTTCTAGGTACGAGATTCAGAAATAAGATGAACTTGAAAAAATACACAACTCTGAAAGCAACAAAAATCTCTAGAGTCAAATGTCTGAAACATGGATTTACTTACAGGTTTCTACTGTAAAACAGATTCAGTATTAGAAAATCCATGATAAACATAATAGCTAAGTTTGTCATGCAGCATGGAATAAATGAACCTACACTGTCAGGAGTTGACAGTAGAGCTGAAATGTTGCTAACTTGTCCTGCTCACAGTAATTCTGAGGTTCTACTTTTGGTTTTTAGAGCTGGGTGGTGGTAATAAATAAATAGCCTGAGAGGTGGGAATACCTAAGCATTTGGTGCTAAGCCTTGTCAAAGACAGTACACAGAATTAGATCCACTGCTCATCTGCCCTGATATAGTAATTCTCATGCACAAAAGCAATCTGAAGCACTGTTAGCATAAAAGCAAACAAACTGGTCTTTTACATCTAACTGCAGTGAACAATGCTCTCATGCTCACAGTGGGTTTTGCAGGAATAATTTTAAGTCAACATACAGCCCTTGCTTACCTGAGCACTTCATTCACAAATCTGTCTGGCTTTTAAACAAACAACGTAAGTCCTCCAGTCCTTTGCCATCTAACTATCACCTCAAAGGCCAACTGCTGACAGACTAAAACTGATTTACTTATTAGACATACGAAGCAGAGGTTTTCATTAATGCAAATTATATCATGGCAGGATACAGAAGTTTTTTAAATGTCAGGTGTCACTTATAGAAAGCAGTCCTAGCCTACCGGTAAGTGTGATAAGCAGCTTGCAAACATACCAGACAGTAAATCTGACGGTATTGTTTCCAAGGAAAAGGGAAAGGTCTTCTGTCATCTGCTCTTGACTCTTCTTATTGGCCACCATAACCATAATATAATCAGGAAGCTCTTCATCTAATAGAAAGAGAAGTATGTTGTTTTAAAGTATAATAAATCATGGAAGACACAGCAAACATCTTTAAACATGTAACTGAATTTTTTTCCAGTTTTACTATAAAGTCTCTGCAGGCAGAGGATCAGGTAAGCAAATTAACAAGACTTCCATTTCCTCTGAGGTTCAATACAAGTCTCATCTACAAGTGAGGAATAAAAGATCATCAAATTCACAAGAGTGTAAGCTGAATATCAACATATTCAAAAAGTGAGTAAACATAACAGAAAGAAGGACAAGATAAAAGAAAGCCACTCTGCTGCCTATATCCTTTTTCTTGAATACTAGCAGACATCTACCAATATTCATCACCTCAAATATTAACAAATACAGCACCTTATCCTTGTCAAATTTCCTTTAGTTACAAAAACTAAACAAATAAATATCCATTTCTGATATGTGCATTAAACAAATCAAAACTGTATTAACTCCCAGATTTTCTACCTACAAAAAAAAAAACAAACCCCAGCAACCTCGAGAGTGAATTTCTATTCTGTTACGTATGTAATTTCATACACGGTGAGAAACCCATTCCCTTGCATACAAGGTACTCCCACTCACCAGAATGCATAAGAAGTTGCTTAGAACCCAACATTAATACAATAAGGGTTTGGGGAGTTTGGCATTTCACTTCGGCCTAGCTCTGGCCTCTGCTGAAGGACTGACTGGCACAATTGCTGTTTAAAGGCATTAGCTGTGCTTCTTGAGCACAGACTCCAATTTAGTTTAATCAAACATCTCATGCTCTCCAATGCTACGCCATGGCATGACATGAACATCATAGTAAGCGAAAACAGTGGGGAAGTACACTTCAAATTATGAGCTTGAACCGAGGCACTAAACAGCTGTGCTTATTTAATCAAGCTAAGACAGTACACAACACTACAAAGACCTAAAACCCAAAAAATAGAAATCAAAATCCAAATGAAAAGAATTACCTTTCTTCTATGTCTATATACACTGTAAATAATTTATCTCTACCCTAGGCTACAGCAGTAACATTCATACATTGCACCTGCACTACCACTACTCAATTGTCCCAACATAACCCATTCCTAGCTTAAACCCTAACTTCTTTTTGGTGGCTTTTTGTTTGTTTGGGTTTTTGTTTTTCCTGCTTTGTTTGGGTTTTTTTTCCAATGTAAACTACAAGTCGCACAAGATGGATTGATGTTCAGACCCAGGAACTTAGAATTAATTTTATTTATTGGCCAAGCTACTTTTAAAAGTGATAAGCTCTTCAGATGGTTCAATGTATGATAAGGTAAAGAAGATATTTTAAGCACAGGTAAAAACATAAGTTAGCACAATTACTTGTAACAGTAGGATAGAAGAAGGAAAGAAACTTTCTCAGTAACTGTGTTGGCTTATGCCAACTTAAACTGCATGTGAAATGACAGCCTAAAATTTCCTAGCTGATGAATAATTAACTGTCTCAATTTTGCTTCAAATATATGAATATTTCCTTTGTAAGCTCTACACAACAAGTAAGTTTCAACATAACTTGTTGTAGAAGACTTTTCAAGAGAAAAGAACTAGCAGTTACAGAAAGAAACAAAAGCACGGCTCTTGTGCAGAGGCTACAAGGGAAAACCAATTTTTTACTAGTTACCTGAAAGAAGAAATTTAGAGTTTTTGAAAAACATTACCTGAAAGCTTGCCCAAAAATACTCTAGTCAAGAAAAGAAACTTGAAAAATCACAGAAATTTGGAAGCAGTGGTTTAAAAAGAAAAAAGAGGCCAAGGCAAGTCAGACTTGGCAATAAAGAATAGGAAGTTATTTAAAGAAGTTCAGAAGCTGACTGAGAAGAAACTGCAGGGACATTGTATGCTGATCCTGGGATACAGGAAACCTGTCCTCTGAATTCAAGAGACAGAGGGAAAACAAAGAAAGAATAATCAGTCATAGCTGGAATCAAAAATGGCCAGTATTCTACCAGCATCTTAGCATTAGAGACAAGAAATTTTTTTTTTTTTTTTTCAGAAATATGGGAAAAAGCGAAGAATCAAGGACTGAGAAACTGAAACCTGGAATGATGGTAAAAAAACCCAACCAAACAAACAACAAAAAAGGAGTTACTTAAAAAGACAAACTTTGAGATGGTGCAAAAAGACAATTTTACAATTAAAAAGTTCTAAACACGGTTCCTTGGCATCAGGTGAGTTCAGAATGTCAGATCATAGGTAAGTCCCTTCTATGGAGCCAATACATTTTTCCACAAACACAACATCTCCCTTGAAACAGGAAAGAAGATTAATTCAGCCTCAAACTACACGTTTGCCCTGCAGCTCACAGGAACTTTAATTATGGTCTCAATTCCTTTTCTTCACCTGAAATCCAAGAAGCATCACAGACAACAACAATGCAGTTGCAGGACTGATGTATTTTGTTTCCAACAGAATGCTGCGTTAAGTTACCAGCTTCTACTGCTGCAGAAGACAGCTGCTCTGAAGTGCAGTATCCATTTAATCCCGAATTCAGAAAAAACAAAGAAACCCACAAGACCACATTCGCACTGCTCACCTCTCCTGTTACAAACCCAAATAAAATCTCCCCCTGCCTCTAAGATTCAGACACATGTATTTCATCAACATTAGCTCAATGCAGCTCTTAGCCTTCCCCTTAACAGTCAAGCTCTTACATTCTAAAGATTTGTCCCACAAAACATTTCTGACGTGGCCATTTACTTTCCTAAGCCACTCACTCATCTTTGTCCTCGCTCCTAATTTTGATAAACGCCTCACCCTGAATTCAAGAGCTGTTAAAAATATGCTTTAAAAAGACTGATTCCATCTCAGAGTGGTCACAGCTAACTGCTGCCATATTTGCAAGGCTCTTGCTTTATATAATGTTTCTCCTAACACTTCAAAGAAATTTCCTTAGATATTCACTTCATGGTTTGTTTTTCTTTCATATCCCTTGCCACCATTTCTAAAGGGGAAGATTATGAGACTGACTTCTTAAGTTATTTTCTTTTAGTTCTTTGTATACTTATGTTTACATACTGCTTCCTCTTGTGCTTAGACTATAGTATTTTGTGAAGTACATCTCTTTCTTTCTTACTAGTCCAGCACTTCAGGTAATTCTTCTCATGCTAAAGGCTTCTGTATGCATTAACACAAGTAACAGTAAGTTCCATTAGCTAAGCTGGTTTTTTCCTATGGACCAAAAACGATCTAGAGAAGATAGCTAAACACATGGCAAAACTTACCAACATAAGCCCCCAGCTCCTGTAACTTTCCTTTTATAGCACCCTAAAAAATAATGAAATATTATTTAAGGGATGGATCAACAAAGTATTTCTAACTGCAAAGAGGTGGGAGGCTTAGCAAAGTTTCTCTCATTAACTGTTTGAACACATTGCCTTAAAATGTTAACTTTTTCTATTCCCTGCTGCTCAGGATAGGCACGTTCTAACAGCGAGGGGCTGACAGCAGAGTAACGGAATCCCACACGCTCTACCATATTTCCGACAGACCAGTTCCTGGCGCTATCGTTCAACCTCCAAGTCCCAGCTGTTCTTTTTTAAGCAGAGACCACCCGGACTCATAAGGAGCAAAGTGAAAGAATCTAAGATGGTTTGATAAAAGGTCATTCCGAGCTTAGCAAGGAAACAAGAAACCTGCCAGGATTTCCAAACTGCGACTGCCGAGCAGGAGCCGCTGACAGGCTCCGCCGCTACCGTGGGCTCACTCCCGGCCAAGCTGCGCGCCTCCCGGGCAACCCCCGGAACGGCCGGGCCGAGCAGGGCGAGAGCTGCAGCCCCGGGACAGAGCCGGCACCTGGCAGCTGCCCGCCGGAGGACAGGGGTGCCCAGCCTCCGCTTCCCACACGAACGACTCTCCTGCTCCCGCCCCGCCTCGCCCCGGAGCGTCCCGAGGCCGAAGGGCCCCGCCGCAGGCGGCTGTGAGGGGGGGGCCGGCCGGAGCCCGGCGCCTCAGCCGCCGGCTGGGCCTGCGCCCACGAGCGGGCCCGGCCTCCTGCCGCGGGCGGAGGGAGCGACCCGGCTGCTTCTGTCTCACCCGGATCTTGCGGCTGATCTCGGTGCCGATCTCCATGGCCGCGCCGAGCCGCCCCCGGCTCGCCCCGTCCCCCGCGGCCCCGGGCCCGACTCCCACCGCCGCCCGCGCGGGTACCGAGCGGCGCTCGGGCTCAGCGCGCGGCCTCCGCCGGCACCGCCCCCTGTCGGGCGGCGGCGGGAGCCCGGGCACGGCCAGCGGCGGCGGCGGTCGTGGCTGAGGGGTACGGCCCACAGGGCCTGCTCCTGATGGCCCGAGCGGGCAGCGAGGCTGGCTGTGAATGCCCGAACAGCAGCCACGACGTTATTTTAATATTAATGCTCTTTCTCCAGAACTACACAAATTGAAGATTCAGTTATCTGTCAAAAAACAAATAAATTATGCTACAGCCGTACACGAAGTATCCAAGTCACTTTTAATGCCACACTACAGCTATATAGGTTTCCTGGTGCCCACCACAGCCACTGTACCACCTCCCTTTCTCAGCAGGGCAGGAGAGAGAAAATACAACAAAAAGGCTCGTGTTGAGAACAAGGACAAGAGAGATCCCTCACTGATTGCTGTCATGGACAAAACAGACTTGGGGAAATTAGTTTAATTAATTAACAATCAAATCAGACAAAGATAATGAGAAATAAACCCAAATCTTAAAACACCTTCCCCACACCCCCTCCTTCTTCCTGAGCTTAATTTTACTCCTGATTCTCTACCCGTCTCCCCCCAACACAGGGGAACGGGAATGGTGGTTACGCTCAGTTCATCATCTGTTGTCTCTGACATTGCTTCCTTCTCTCCTGCTCCCAATAGAAACAGCCTACCACAAAGACTGTATACTCACTGCTCCTTTTCAGGGGCTGCAATTCCTCACAAAATGTCCTGCCATGGGTCCCTTCTACGGGGTACAGTCAGTCCTTCAGGAACAGGCTACTCCAGTGTGGGTCCCCTGCAGGGTCACAAGTCCCAACAGCAAACCTGCTCCAGCATGGGCTCAGCTCTTCACAGGGCCACAGGTCCTGCCAGGAGCTTGTTCCAGCTTCCTGTGGGAAGCACGGGCTTCCCACAGGTTCCCAGCCTCCAGGCATCCATCTGTTCCAGTGTGGGGGTCTTCCATGTGCTGCAGGTGGATCTCTGCTCCCCTGCTGACCTCCATGGGCTGCAGGGGCACAGCTGCCTCACCATGGTCTTTACCATGGGCTGCATGGGAATTTCAGCTCTCGTGCCTGGAGCACCTCCTGCCCCTCCTTCTGCACTCACCTTGGCTCCTGCAGAGCTGTTGTTCTCATATATTTTCATTCCTCTCTCTGGCTGAAATCTGCTTCTGCGCAACAACTTTTCTACCCTTCTTAAAAATGTCATCCCAGAGGCGCTACCAGTGCCGGTGATGGGCTTGGCCTTGGCCAGTGGAGGGGCCATCCTGGAGCTGGCTGGCATTTTCTCTATCAGACATGGAGGAAGCTTCCAGCAGCTCCTCACAGAAGTCGCCCCTGTAGCCCCTCCACTACCAAAACTGGCCACACACACACAGTACAAGCATCCACTGGTCTTACTGCTACAAGGAATCACTTGCAGTGGGAGGGAGAACTATGTGGAGAAAAGCCCACAGGGTAAGCGTAATAGTAAGCAAAAAAGTAATGTTTGAGGCAAACCATTTCTCTTTTGCACCACTGCCCCAGATTAACTTCAGCTGATTTAGTGAGCAGTAATATTATAGAAAGCCCAGCCTACAGATAATGGGTCTTTTACCAGTAATGCCACTGGTTAAAATAAACTCCAGGCATTGTAGTTAACAGCTGTATTAATCCCTTTCTGCATCACTGTTCCTAATATAAATCAAACATCATGCAGAGATAGCTTAGACTAATTGTTGCTAATGATCTGAGCTGTTTGCCTGACTCCACTTATAATATATTGGTGTTACAGTGAGAGGGAATCAATAACAAATTAGTTTAATTACACCATTACATTTTAACCTTTAAGAGACACATTTTACTTTCTTAAGATTTCAAATATGTTGTACTACTTTATTACTGGAATAAGAAAAATAATTATTGCAGTACAGAAACAGGAATTAAATTTATTTCGTAAGTAAGGGAATTACTTTGGAAAGAGATACTGTGTTTGAAAAAAGTTTCCTTTGTGAATAATAATAGGAGATCATTGCTTCAAGTTCAGCACTACATTCTGTGTAGGAAAACTGCCTGTTTTCTTCTAATAGGAAAATTATATAACTTTAATTAGTTACTTAATAGAACTTGTTCAACACTTTACAGAACCTTGTAAATAAAAATTAGTTTTGCACACATGAAATTGCAGGCTTCAAGCATGTAATAGACATATGGTATGGTCATTTTTCTAGCATTCCTCTCTACTACCATCAAAAACATAAAATGATTCATAAAGATGCAGCCATCTCTTGCTTTTTTGCAAATAAGAAATAGAATGATGAAAAAAACAGGAAGGCTTCAGAGACAAAACATGATGAATAAAGTGAATTTGTTTAGAGGACAGCTTTCAGATTTAGAATTAGAGGTATTCTAACTTTTCAGTTAATGAAGTTACTATTTTGCATGGTGTAAATTAAGATGTTTTTTCCACATGACTTCTTCATTGTTTCAGCACTGTGGGAAAGCCCCTTTTAACAGCAGTTTGTGGATTATCCTGCCTGTGTTTTTATCACAAATGGGTAACTCTCCACTAGGCTGAGGAGTATATACTTGCATACCACTTTTCTGCCTGGAGGGTGGCTGATTCTGCTTCCTGTTTGGCTTGCTTCCAGGCTTCTGTTTTACCTTTAGTCAATACAAAGACCAGATGTGGGAGAGTTCCTCCAGAACTGAAATAAGGTGAGTATTTGCATCAACTTCCGCCTGTTGGTTGATACACTTAAACTGCAATCACATTTTCGGACCAAGAAAAAAAAAAACAAACCAACCCTCCAAAAACCTATCTCAGAAGGGAGGATGCCTCTCTTTTTCTGAGAAACAAATAGGTTTGTCCCTATTCCACCATGGGCAGGCCATATTCAACCCAGGGGGCAGAAAATTTCCTTTGTAGCTATAGAACAAGGGGTGCAAAATTCAGCTGTGGGATATTATTTGTTTCCTGACATAAAGTTCAACAACAGAATAAAGAATACGGCAAAGATGAAGTCAAGAACCACAAATGTCATGAGTGTTGACCAGGGCTTAAAGGGGAAAGCAGAAGCTCGGTACTGTGCCCTCAGGTAATCACTCTACATGTTACTGATGTGTCCTTATCAGAGTCCATCACATGTTCATGGATGCCTTTGTCTCTCTGTCCCTTTTATTAGAGTTGAGAGTTGGAGCAAAGCAGGTAATACAGAGGTGGTGAGATAAAAAAATGAGGTGGGGCAGAATGGAGAAGGTGCTGAAAAACACAAAGTTAGGACACAAACTGGGGTTATAAGAAGAAAAAAGCAGAAGAAAAAAGTATTTGTGAATAAAAATGGGATGAGCTTCAAAAGAAGAAGTAGTAGGCTGCAGAGGAGCACATTGACAATGTCCTAGCTGTCTCTTCTAAGATGAGGTGTTGTCTTTAGTGTAAATGAAAGGAAGAAAAATGCAGCAAGAACTAACTATGGAAAGCAAGGGAAGTCTAATAAATGCAGGGTCTAGGCAGGGAATCAGGCAGGAAAAGGGTGTGATGAAGAATTAGAATAGGAAATGTGACAGATAAGAAAATTCAGACTTTGTTTCCAGTACGAATTGTTTAGAAATAGGAGAGATTGCCTTTGCAATCCTGAATATTAATGACTTGGCTTTTTATACATTGTATCAGTGAGTTTTCTCCAGCAAGTAACAGCAGTTCTGTCCTCTAGCAGACGCCTGTAGAAAAGGATATCCATTTAGTTTAGTTCATTTTACTCAATATAAGATTCCCTCAATTAATGTTTTATATATTGCTTGTGGGCTGCTAATCATAATTATGGCTGATGTATGGAGGGGAATAAAAAGAGAAACTCCTCTGATCTCAGGAAAGACAATTGTGTCTAGGAGAAGTAACTCAGAAGAATTCATTATAGTACAAAATTACCTACATATTTCAGCTGAGATTAGTGTCCTTGTGAGCAACTTGCTATTTGCATAGTTGACCTGCAGGTTAGACCTGCTCAGACAGTAGCATGTTTGTGCACTTTACATTACCAAAACACTTTCTAGGTTTTACAGTTACTAGTCAGCATTCACATGCTCTACCTTTTCCCTCATCCCTGGCTGGTTTCTGTGTACTTTTACCTGGTTCACTCAGTGTGGAGAGCCATAATATTCCAAATTGCATGCAACAATTGTTGATTTCACAGGCACACGAACACACAGAGGTCTTCATGTGCTTGTGAGACTGGAGCACAGCCCCTCGTATGGTGTTTAGTTAAACACTGTAAATATTCCTGAATTCATATGCATTTAAAGCTTGCTAAGACGGTTGTTATTAAGGGTATAATTTCTACTGACACCTTTGGGAGTTTTTAAGTCCAGACAAGGCCTGAAAGATCAGCCTTTAGTCTGCATTTTTTTGCTGTGTATCTCATCAACAGCTGAAACTTTGCAAGGACACACATTTATGTGCATAGGTCATTTGGTAAGGCACATAGGGATTAAACCTTGAAAATATTTTCAATCTGTACGAAAACAAGACCAACAGCATTTTGGTAAGATATTTGCCTTAATTGGAAAGGCTTAAAATAAATGATCATATGATTAAAAAAAGCAAGGATTGCCTGCTATTTGTTGTAACCCCTATTTCTGTAGTGCCCCTGTAGCCAGAGAAGCAGCTGTTCATTGCTGACATTCTCCCTGCCAGGCATTCCAACTCTCTGAGGTAATGGGCTACAAGCATACGGGCCTTCGCTTTAATTCTTTCAGCGTATCCTTCCGCATGGATAGAGCGAGGGGAACGCCTCCAGGAAAAGAAATTAAATGCACACACACAGAGGCACACAGGGACGGCCGATTTGAAAATATTCCCGAGAACGCAATTTGTGCTCATGCGGATCAGCGTCACATGAAAGGGGCCGCCTGAAGAGCTGGCTGGCACAGGTTTATTTTGTTGTAGTATTTTCTTCCACCCCCCAGCTCTTTACCCAGTGGAATGATATCCAGAGCAAGTTTTTTGAGACAGGAAGTGAGGAATGTTTTCACTATGAGTGATCTGAGAAGAAGGTGGGTTAGCCGAGATAGCAGCTGTTTCGGACGAGAGGAACACAGTAAGTCAGTTCCCGAGGAATACAGATGAGATGGCTCCGGGAAAAGAAGTCGTGGAGCGCGGGGGTTTTTTTTCGGCTACACGTATGTGAAAGGAGACCCGGTGTCTTTGGATCGCTGTGCAAGGTAAGGGGAAAACAGCGGGCACAGTAAAAGCATAGCGGGTGATCTCTGCTGTGTACCGTAAGGCTGAAGAGTTTCAACCATTTACTTTTCGAAAAGTAAAGGCTGTGGGACTGTGCTTCTGGAGGTGGGGGAAGTTTGAGATATGCACTTACTGCCGCTCTCTCAGTCCAAGAATCATGTCAAAGATTAACTGGTAAAACAAGGAGAGGGTGGAGTATTTTGATTATTTTTTTGGCTGCCCAAATATTTCTGATATAAATATATGTATTTCAAGAATGTAAAGTAATAGGAACCCTTTTTCACCATCCTGTATTGCAGTTTTATGTTGATTACTGTCATTCATGCAAGCTATTTAAAAATATTTGTAAAGTAAAATGCTAGTATTTGAGGGGGGAGTGGGAGGTGAAGGTAAAGGAGAAAGATACACACAGTGCTCAGTAATCACACATTAGTCCCGGCCACGTTGCTGAAATTCTAATATAGTATTTTTCAAACGACAGGTTTCTGTTGACATATAAAGGTACAAAGTTTGGCCATTAAAGACATTTTTAGCTGTTGCATGAAAATTCCAGGCTTGGTAAATAAAGGCTTGTTATTGTAAAGGTCATCAGTTGGATTTGTAACTCCTGGCAGTATGTTGCCATGAGTTTTTGCTAACGTAGCTTAAAACAATGCAGGTAGGTCTGAATTTAAAGTAGTGCAGCAGGCAAATTTGAGAGCACCTAGGACTGCAGAATGCACAGCTGCTGAATAAAACCAGCACAGCTGTGTTTGCAAGAACTACACATGGCTAGCAGTAGAAGATACTGAATGATACCCTGGTGGTGTTCAGCAAACTTGCCTTAATTCTACAATATTTATTAAATTTTTTTTAGTTGGTCTTTTATGACGTGGTCTGGAAGTTAATTACTTAAGTTTTTCTTGTTATAAATGGGTGTCAGAAGTCATAAAGACTATGTCAGACGTACTAAAATGAAATAATTTAGGGTAAATGCTCAGTGGAGCATTAAATGTAAACAACAGATCATAACCTGGCTGGCACATTCTGAAAATTCTGCTCTAAACTTCCTTCCTATGTTTGCATTGCTACCTGTTTGCATTGCTACCTGTTTGCATAGTGAAATAACTGAAAGTCTGAGGCTGCCTTATGTCAGCATTAGATGGTTTGGAAATTTCTCCTGCCAGGTTAGCCTCTGGTTAGTGATTTTTGGGTTTTTTTTTTTCCATTCTCTTAGAATACTTTTCTAAACCTTGATATGGGCATACAAGATTGAAAGTCTTTCATACTCAGTGGTACTCCATAAAACCTGAGATCAAAACACTTCTGCATTTCTGACTGTAACTTTTAGAGATGAGTAAAGTGGTTTCCCTCACTGCTGTAGCACCAAAGAAAACACCTAACTGTGCAAAGAATGTATTGGAAAATTGGACCTTAGGGACGTGAGCTGAGGTCAGCCAGCCAAAAGTTACTCTGCCAGGAATAAACCCAGTGCTGGCAGTGGACAGGGGACTAAAAGCTTCTGATGTAGAGCATTCCCTGCATGCTGTTCAAGCAGGGCTGGATTTGGAGGATCAAAGAGCAGAGCGAGTAATAAAGTGAGGATTCCCTCTGTATCCCTAAATTTTTCAGGGAAACCTATTGTTATCTGTTGTTATTTATGCTGCAGCTGTGCCCAAAAATAAATTAGTTGGTGTTTGGGTGAGGATTGTTTTCTTATTCAGCTGAGATTTTATGTGGTATCTGTTGAGGATGGGGATTGTGTGGAATGGTAGAACTGCTTCAAGATTATCAGAAACGATGTCATGAAATATGCTTCTGGTCATTCTTTGGAGTAGGGTTGCAAAGGTGTCATTGAGGAAAAATGCCATGCTGCCTCCTCTTTCTCCCCGTTTTAGGCCTTTATGTCTTTCCACCTTCCTTCCTTCTTTGCCGTGCTGCTGGCTGGGCAGTAGGGAGTCTGATACGGGGTTTTCAGCCTAAAGAGTTTGTGGCTATGTTGGATAAGTTTCTAGGTGGGTGTATAAACGTCCAAGGAGAATGCGGTATGTGTTTGTTTACAGCTGTACCTCTGAGTTTAAGAACAGGTGTGCTAGGAAGACTACTTCTTCCGGTTCCTCCATTCCAAAGAAATGCATATCCTCACGTTGCTCCTCTCTGGTCATCCTGAGAGTCCTAATCAAATCGTGCCTTTTAATACGTGCTACTAATACATGCCAGCCTGTAAAAAATGAAAAAAGACAAGCAGGCGTTTGTTCTCTTTCCCCGTTCGGTCGGGGCAGCGCTGCCGCTAGAGGAGCAGGGGCAGAGCTCCGTGCCCAGGGCAGCGGCCGCCGGCGCCAGAGGGAGCGGCGGTGCCTGGCCCGGGGTCGCTCCCGCCGCCGCCCCGCACGGCCCAGGGCAGGGCAGAGCAGCCTCACCGAGGGAACGGCATCCCTGCCCGGGGAACGGCATCCCTGCCCGGGGATTGCATCCCTGCCCGGGGATTGCATCCCTGCCCGGGGAACGGCATCCCTGCCCGGGGATTGCATCCCTGCCCGGGGAACGGCATCCCTGCCCGGGGAACGGCATCCCTGTCCGGGGAACGGCATCCCTGCCCGGGGAACGGCATCCCTGCCCGGGGATTGCATCCCTGCCCGGGGAACGGCATCCCTGCCCGGGGAACGGCATCCCTGCCCGGGGAATGGCACCCCTGCCCGGGGAATGGCACCCCTGCCCGGTGGATTACATCCCTGCCCAGCGCAGCGGCGTGCAACGGGGGGATCTTCAAGGCACCTTCCAGCCCAAACCTCTCCGTGACGCTATGACAAATTTCACAGACTAGGATGCGTGCGCTAGGAAAACACTGGGAAAAGGAGAAAGGCAAAGCTTGGAATGGAATTGACAGGAGAGGAGGCGTGAAGGTGTTTGCAAGAGGCGGGGAAATGGGTCCTACCTGTAGTCTGGGTAGGAGTATGTTTTTCAAAGAAAAATTAGAAAATAAATTGTTCTCAGAATTCGCATACTCTCTTGGTGAGGCAGAGCATAACCTGAAGCATCATACAGTGGTTTAGCATAATGGTACAGCTTGCTGTAATCCATGGAAGATAGAGGAATTGCACTTTAATTGTCTGGTATGAAATGGTTAAGGTGTGAGTTTTAATGCCTCTCTTGCCTTTCTTTTTTTCCCCTTTATAATTTATGGGGCTTGGTTTTGTGTTTAATCCAACAGCAGATAGTGGCTGAGGCTGCACAACACTCTGAAAAACAGGCCAGATTACTGGATTTACTCTTAAAGAAAGTGTCTTTGTTCAGTATTACAAATACCTTAGGCAACTCGGATTTCATAGACATATTTCATTTAAATACTGATTCAGTTTATAAATACTTATTTTAAGATATTGTAGTCACACCTGATTAAGACTCATTATTCACTTGTGAGTTTAAAAAAAAGAGATCAACTTGCCAAAACCCAATGTCGTCTGTGGAAAAACCAGAAACTCTGGTACTTATTTCATTATTTGAATACATAACAGCCCTGCATTTTGGAAAGGTAGACTGATTATTTAGATTTAGAAAAAATATACATGTTATTTTTCCCATGTTACCATTCCCCTTTCAGTCAAAGTATTTCTGATTCTTATATTTCTTCTCTTTTTTGTTCCTTGCTAGGACTCCAGTGGATGTCTCTTCTCCTTGTCTCTTGGTGGAAAACTTGCTTGGTTTTAATGGATACTGCTGCTGCTGGTTGATCTCTGGAGACTTTACAGCTCCTCACCTTTTGAGAGGAGATAACTTCTCGTCCCCTCTCAAGGTCTCAGTGGTAGCAGCTCTTTATCACTAACCACCTCTGGGGGAAAAAGAAGATGCCTCTACCTTTTGGGTTAAAATTGAAACGAACTCGACGTTACACAGTATCCAGCAAGAGTTGCTTGGTGGCTCGTATCCAGCTGCTCAACAATGAATTTGTGGAGTTCACGCTGTCGGTGGAGAGCACGGGCCAGGAAAGTCTGGAAGCAGTGGCTCAGAGGCTTGAATTGCGGGAGGTAAGCGAGATGTCAAGTGAAGGCATACCTTTAGTTTCTAGTGCTAGATGACCTGTGTGGTGTATCCTTGCCACGTAGGGCAATCAGCTTATTTACTGGAGCAGCTATCCGGTGTTCCCATTGTTTCTTCACCTTCTCATCTTTATGGGGACTTGGATTGCTCCAAAACAGTTGCAAACTTACATTACGGAGCTTAGAAAATGTCCAAGGGGGGGAAATGTGAGAAGTGTTGGTGAATAAAAGCTTAGAATGATAAACAAAGCAACGGGTTTTTAAATGTGACAGTGCTGAAAATTCTGCTTTAAAAAACCCATAAAGCAAGAAAATAATTTCTACCTAAGCACCATGGTTAAAAACTACAGCAAGACTTGAGTCGTAAGACAGCATGTTATTTGTGTGTGTGTATTTTTTTTTTCTGATGGATTAGTGCTGTGAAAAGAATCTAAAGCACAAAATGTGATATGTGTACCAGTGACCAGCTGTTTGTCTTGCTTGTTTAAGTACCACGAATGTATTAGCAGACACTGTCTTGGAGCTCATATATAGTCATATAGATTGAGTGCTGGCCTTATGATGAGACTTGGTTTGTACTAATCGAATATGTAAATATCGGTTCAATCTGACTTTTTCCCCAAAAATTCCTTACTTGATATTTTGGAGGATTCTTTTGGAACTGAAATTTGCTCTTCCGCACATTTAGTGATTATTTCTACATCTCCTGTTTTGAGCGAATTCCTTCTGAAATGCTAAGCTTTGAAATGCTAATAGAAATCTACAAAGATGACCAACATATGAACCAATGTCATTATTTTATAAAATTGTTCAGCACAGGTGGTTTAAATGCAGTATTTGAATGCTTTCAATCCTGGGTGAACAGACATTTCCCCCTAGAGTCTCCAAAAGTTTTGTTTAGTTGATTTTGTAGTCATTGCACTGTGACTGCATGTGCACTTCTGGGGGGCAGGAGAGACAAAACTAGTGATACAAGTCTAGTGTTGCTAACATTGTTCTGAAAAATATGCTTTTGTTCTGTTCTGTGGTCTGCCATAGAATGACCTTTTGATTATGGGATTCAAATACAGGATGAAAACCTTGGACTTAGGTAACCAAAATATGAGTAATTGTGAAAATAATTAATAATAAAAATTTGCATTTATAACTATGATATTTTAAAATGTTACCTTTTTGTTGTCAAGCAATGGCAACTGTTAGTAACTTTGCTCAAATATTGAGCAAATATATTTAGAACTCAATCCTGCAAACATTTATTACTTTACTGTAATTGGATAAATCCTACATGGATTACTGTAGGATTCCTCAGTGGGAAATGTTATAGTCAGTTGTTTTCAGAAATGCTTTTTAATTTTTCCTGTTTGGAGAATAATAAAAAATGAAATAGATGTGAAGCCATTGATATATAAGGGTTTGTTTATTGTGGTTGTTTTAAATTGCAATATACATTCTTGTAGAATCTCCAGATATTTTTTTAGTGTACAGTTATTTTGGAAAATGCAATTCTTTGCAAGGTTATGCCTTCTTTTTTTAATCTTTGTCCTTCTAGCAAAGGGAGACTCTAGCTATGCTTGTAGCCTTAGTGTTTACTTAGAACACATCAGGTATCATATATTTAGAATTCAGTTATTGCTGTGTGAATGGAGTTTGTCAATTTTATGTATCCACTTTCAGATGTAACTTCTAAGTCACAGAAAGTATAGAATTTTTACTGTTTGCAAAGTGCAAAGGCTTTGTCTTCCTGAATGATGACTGCTAGCTTTTATTGAACTAGTCACAGAGTGCTGGAGATGCAGTTTTTTTCAGCTATTCTTCATTATCTCTTTCTTTGGAACCACTCCTAAAAAACTTTTTAAAACAAAATAAAAAAAAAAAAAAAGAGAGTGAGAGATGCAATTCCCTCAATTAAGAGTCATATATCAGACTAAGGGAGTTGACAGTAAACTATTGAACTCTGAGCAGATTCCTTCAGTCATGCATTCTTGCATGGATTATTTTGGCAGGAAAACGTGTTGCAATAAAAGGGAATGGAAAATAGGGATATAAATTACTTTCCAGAGCTTGCATTCAAAAAATGTTGTTCTGCCTTTAAATAGTCAGATTTGCCAGGCAGATACTGCATCATTCCTGACTGCTTGCTTAGTAGAAAGTTTTCAGAAAGAAAAATGTGTTCAACACTTTTCTTAAATTTGCAAAAACAACTTTAGTCTTTGATACAGTAAAACACAAAATATTTCTGTAAGAAGTTGTGTATTTTTAGTGCACTGAGCAGCCTTAAAGCATGAAGGTGGATTCCAAGTGTTAAACATGAAAATATGACTGTTTATTTGAATACTGGGGCTCGGGACCATTCTCAGATCCAAGGTATCAGTTTCGGATTACTGTATATGGCCTACGCAGCTAGGACAAGCAGTTCCCAAGCATCTTCAAAACAGTTTATTGCATGAGGCTTTAGGGGAATCTCTACCATTTTTTACACATTCAGTGGTAACATTTGGAAACGACTCTTTCTGGTGTAGTCTGGAATTACTGAATTTGGACAGTGAACTGAACTATTTTTAATGGTGTGCCATCTTTTAAGATATTTGTTTTAACAGATCTTTATGTAAATGAGTAATCTTCAAGTTATGCGTTGCATGGCTAAACACTGTTTTTCTTCTGATTTTCCAATTAGTACTTCTTGATTTCCGAGTTGTGTACTAGTATGGACACACTGTTAGCATTTACGTATGTTGACAATTTAATTTTTCTACTGAATGGTAAACTCTGTAGAAAAGTGAAATGAATTCATTAAACTGAGTATCTTCTGGTATTCCTAGAATGTGACTCATCAGGAATGAGTATGTAATCCAGCTCTATTAAACTGAGGAACTGGGGAAAGAAGCCAAAGGGAACAGTGAACATTAGTTACTTACTCATTGTAGCACAGTCTGTCTTTTATGCTGAGAGAACTATAACCAGACTTGACTTATACAAAAAGCTCTTACAGAAAACCATTCTGGAATCACAAGTTTTGAAAAACTGTTGAGAGCTCTGCTGGTTAACTAACTACCTTAAAAAGTATGTGCAACAGTGCTGAACTTACATCTAGGGCATGAGTGCAAATAAAATCCTTGAAAATACGGAGATTTTTAGAGCATTGTAATACAGCTAGGTATATTAGCTAGCTGGGTTTGACAGGCGATGTTATAACTGGTGCCTTTCTCTTGTTGATTTTTTTGTTTGTTTGTTTTCTAATAGCACTTCTAAACCAGAGAGAAGCGGCAAATTCTGCTGCTGTGTACAAGCAGAGTCTGATTTAACTGCATATTTGTGGTAGAGTACAAGAGCCAATGGCAGGGAATTTCTGTGGAGTCTATGTGTTGTGCATATGGAAGTTCCTGTGTTTGTTTTGGACATGCAGAGGAAAAGGAACCAAGGTTATCTGGATCCTGAATAACTTCAAAGTTCTGAAACAGTGTTTCAGAAATGCTTGAACTGTGCTGTAAAACTTTGCTCTGAATTCTAAAACTCCAAAATTCTCTTTTGGAGAAAACACAAAAGAATACCTTTAATTCATAACAGTCATTTCTTAAATACGTTTTGCATATGAAAAGAGTGTTTTTAAAGTAAGACCAAGTGAAACCATGAGTATTCTTGCCTATATGTATCAGTAACCATATTAACTGACAAATAAGAGTTGGGCCACGTCATGACAGAGGGATCATTAACATAATTATGTTTATGTCTTGTATCAAAGTCTGACAACATTTTAGCTGATGCTTGCAGAAATAAGAGCAGAAGCAGTGCTTGTAGTTGAACTGCTGTGGTTGACTCTCTGAACCAAATTTTCTTTAAAATTAGGAAAGGAGAAATTGACATGGAGGAACATATATAAGAATGCAGATCTTCAGTGTGTAATCTGATTAGTTTAAAAGATACTACTTTGTTGAAAAGCAAACCTGAGTCCATCTAAAGTATATTGATTATAAGAGTGTGATAATTGTAATTTAGCAACCAAGATAAATTGAAGGACAGAGCAGAAAGGCAAAAATCAATAACTGCCTCAGTGCAATTATTGTAGTTCTTCTTTTCTCTGAAGAAAAAAAGATGTACATTCAGGTAAAGGGTTTGCACTCAGTCTTATTATACTGAGCAGCACAAAACTAAGGTTTTTCCATGAAAACAATAGTGGCAGGAAGGAAGCCTTGCCCCTGATTTCTTTAGCATTTTTATAAAGTTAAGTCAGAATTTGAATATACCACTTAATTGCATTTTGTTTACCATCATGTCAGTGAATTGCTGTAGTTTTATACCAATCTTGACAGAAGAGGTTTTCTTTACTTCTGAAGCAAAGGCATTAGCTTATTGTTTAGTATTTTTAGACTGCTTTGAAATTTGGCTTTTCCCTTTAGTAAAGCAATCAGAATTTAAGCCTCTGATGAATGGGAACATGATACTTCTTCTAGTGTCAGTGATATGTAAGGTGGGGAGGCAAAAACAGTTATATGAGTTCATCCTTCACTGAGCCTTGAACAGCAGTGGGAAAAAGTAACATAATTTTTTTTTCAAAAAAAGTATATTTCTACATATCTGGGTCATGTTGATAACTGACCTATCTCTGCAAGAGGTTAAAATGTCTTTGATATCATGTTTTCTGTGCACTATGAAGGTATGGCTCTTTAGCTTGTAAATTACCTTTGTCAAATGTCCTGATGAGTAGAATATTCCTTGCCTGTTAGAAGATTGTTTATTCAAGATATTTGAAGGGTGTAAAACACAGAGTATTGTGATTTGTACAGTGTTTCATTTGAATAAACTAGAATACATCAGATTACCTTGCAAGGTATTGATTTGCTTATTTATTTCTTATCCCTTCTGTTTTGCTTTAAACTATAGTTGGCAATTACTTCGTTCAAATAGCATTTGTGAAATCTGTATTAGAGTAGTTAGGAGAAAATAATTGTGTGTGTGAGTGCTGGAAAAAAGGCTTCCATTGTGAAAGAACTAAGATTTAAGAATAACTTGTCTCTTTGATCATATAGCTACTCTGCTAAATATTCCCTCCTGCAACTACAGCTGAAGAGCTTATCAGTGCTAGAACAACAAAAACAGTATATTCAAAAGTACCCTACAGTAAATAGCTTCAATATGGGGGAACAGGGAGGGGTTTTTGTCAGTGGTCCTGTTTCTGCAAGAAGCATTGGTCATGGTAGTATGTAGAGAAGTGCAACTTCCTGCTTGGTGGCTGGTACATGACGAGACTCACAGAGATTTTTTTCTCCACCACTTTCAGGAAGTCTTGGATATTGTACACTGGTCAGTCCAGCCTGCTCCAAGTCCTTTCTCAGCTAGAGATTGGGAAGTTTTGTGGAGGAGGTTGTCTGCTGTGATAAGAATGGAGTTTCTGAAGAATTTTCGAGGCCTGTTGTCTCCTTCTGTAGCTCTTAACATTGGGTGTAGGGTAAAGCTGTCATTTGGTGTCTGGCAGTTGTGCTTAGTACAAGATTATTGACCCAGTTCTCCTGCCCATAGTTTATTTAAACTGTGCTATCCTGATAGCAGGAGCTGTTCTGTATCCAAGCATAGAATAAAGCTAGACGTGGTGGAGCCCTTGGGCTAACTGGGATTTTATGAGTTTGACTGCAGTGCTTATCCTTCAATAGTGAGAAGGTGTTTTCAGCATTCTGATCAGGGATGTCTTACGGTTTGTTTTATTTGTATGTATGAGTGTAAAGGAGGAAAAGCCTGAAAATATATTTTGATTGCATTCTTCTGCTATTGTTTTCTCTTTTTTATTTTTTTGCCTCACGTCTTAGGATGGTGATTCCTCAGGTACCCTTGAGGCAGGTAGCCAAATGCATTAATTAGAAGGCACTATATTAACCATTAGGAAACAATTCTCTTTTCCAGTCTATTTGTAATGTTTGAGATATTTTTTAAGATTTATAATATAGGATATGGAAATTAACTGGAAAATATATTATTAAATATGTAAAGTTGAAGTAAATTTTGAACACTGCTATGCCTCAGGAGACCTCCAAGGGTTGCATGGTCCTACCCTCTCCTCAGGAAAATCAGGTGGTTCAGGGGTTGCCTGGGTGAGTTTACCACCCAGGTGCCTCCAAGGATAGAGATTTGACACCTCTTTGGGCTATCTGTTCCAGTGTTTGGCTAGTCTTGTTGTGAAATTTTTTTCCTGATCTAATCGGAATTTCCCACATTGCAGCTTGTCCCCAGTGCTTCTCATACTTGCAGTGATTTCTTCCAAGAAGACTCTGGCTCTATCTTCTCTGTCTATGCCCTGCTCTTAGACAATTGAAGTCCACAGTAACATTTTACTTTCTTTCTTCTTAAGGGTGATCAGCCTCACTTCTCTGACTTTCCCTGTACATCATGCCAAAAGATCTAATATAGTCACCTGCAATAATGTAGTTTTGTGGCACTCATACCAGGTGAAACCCCTCTGCTTATCTTAGGAAGTCTGGTTGACTTCAATGATGAAGTCACTCCACTCCCACCAGCTTGAGAGCTGGAAATACTGTGTGGGGCTTTTGGTACTTTTATGTTCTTGATAGCTCTTGAAATTTTATGGAAAAATATTTACTGTCTCTAGTGTCAGAAAGCAAATAGAAAGAAATTAAGTGTGCAGAAATTATATGTTTGTTTTATTTCTATCTGATTTTCTTCAGAGGGTTTTGGTCATGAATAAGTCACTAAAATAAACGAACCTCAAAGTAGTGTTAATCTTAACAGCTTAACATATTTTAAGAATTATGTCATGCCATTCTTTTTAGCACTGGATGTTGTCCTGAGCTGCTAATAATAAAATGTTTTAGCAATGAATAAAAGTGGGTTCTATTTTAATCAGTGCGAATATTCCAGGGTGCATAAGCTCCTCTGAAAACTCACAGGATCAAATTCTGCCCTTGAAGTGAAGTGAAAGGTTTGCATAGAAGTCAGAAGACCAGCTTTGGTCTGTAGGATTTTTTTTCATGGCTTGTTTAAAGATATGCTGGATTCCAGAGGATATTTTAGAACATGGGAACATTTTTCTTAGTGTGTTATGCCAGTAACTGCTTGGTTCTGTGTGTAGGCAAGAAAAAGCAGTCAGTGTTCCAAAGAAATAGATTTACTTAAGTGATGCATCATGCCTTAAAATTAGTCTGTACATTCAGTTAAAATTCAGGGTGTAGAACCAGGAATATCTTACGTCAGAGAGTTTGAAACAGAGGCGATGTTAACAGAGTTTGTGGTCTTTTTCTCCTCACCTTTGTTATGCATCTGTGCTTTTATGAAGTTTAAGTACACCAAGGCTGCAAGTGAGTTACTCTAACAATTGCTGTACTTTTTTGGGCTGTATTTTTAGTTGATTTACAAACATGTTTTTGTGATATCCTCTATAGAAGTCTTTCAGCTGTAGCTGTCACCCTTTGCTTCCAGTCTCTGCCATGGCCACTGCTCTTGCCCAGAATGCTGTGGTTCCACATTTTAGATGGTGCTCAGCCCGAGGCTGATGTGGTTGTCCTGTCAGAGAAGTGGGCTGGGCCAGAGCAGAATGTCAGCATCATAGCCTGACTTTGGCACCTGTGACTGCGTGCATGGTGCTAACAGTCTTGTGATGAAAGAGAAATACACCTTTTTACGCGCATTCCTTTCCTTACTCAGTCTGCAGGAAGGATTAAGGAGTAGTCAGTTGTTCAGTACATTTTATCCTTTTCAGCATGTGATGTTACAGTGAACATGGTATTTCTTTTGTAATGGAGTTTCTGTGGTACTACTGTTTGGATTTTTTCCCCCAACATCTTACGCAATTTAAGATACTGTCTTCAATATCCTTGTGGGGTGGTGGTGGTCACCTAATGGCTGGGGGATTGAAGAATAGAAATAAAATGTCATTTAAGGTATCAGCAAACTTTGTTTTTCTGGACTGGGAAATTTAGAAATCAGTGTTGTTTATAGTATTTATATTCAGAGCCATATTTCTTTTGTCTTCTTGAAAGTCAAAGTATTTATGACTTCCTAAATTTGACTCTTGGCTTTCAAAGTTTAGAAGTGATGGCCACACAATGTCCACCTGAGAAAAATTTGCTTTGTAGGATTTGCTTTACAGAGAACTCAGTTTCTGATTTGGGAATAGTCTGGTTCTCTATCATGATTTTTAAAATTTCCCATTCTGCACATTCTCTAGATATCTTCCTCTTTATAGAAAAAAACCCTGCTTTTTTCTTCTCGGAACAGTTCTAATTCAATTGATTTTCTGTATTATAGGCTGTCTTTTTATCAGAGGGCCACAGTTGTTTCAGAGTTTATTGAAGGCATCTTAAGGTTAAATAGGCAGATTTTGTCTGAACATACTTATTTTTTTATCTTGTGAATATTAATTTTGCAATTACATGGTAGCTAGCACTAATTTCAACTTAAAGGATTTTTTTTAAACCTTGGGGGGAAAAAAGCCCACAAACACCAAAACCCACCAACAATCACTTAGAACTGTGTTTATGCTAGTTTAGAGAGGAGCAAAGAAGTACATTTTGGCAGTATGCAATGCCAAAGGAACATTATGCCTTAGAACTGGCTCTGCTTTCCTACTTTTGTTAGTATCCCAGACAAAATGTTTTTATGGAATAGATGTTTTTATTAATCTAATGCTACACCTTGACTTCTGTGCCTTGAATTACTTGATGATCTGTGCTGATATGGAGCACTGATTCAGTGCTGTCCCTGAAGTTTGGGAAGGGGCATATGTGGTTGTTGCACACCTAGTGAGCCTGTCAGAGCTGTAAGGAAAATCTGGAATCCCATGAAGGTGGACTCTTCATCCTGTTTAGGCTGTAAACTAAGAAGATGTATGTATATGCATTTTCAGCTGTGTATGTGGATGAGTTTTTGCAGGAATGTATTGAAGTGGCCTTTTTCTACTGCGAGCTGTTGCTCCCCAGTGAATTTCAAATCTGTGCTGCAAAGTATCAAAATGCCAGAGCTTTTGAGAAAACAACAGAAAATACGTTTTTGCTAGGGAGACAAATTTTCAATAACTAATTCACAGAAATTATTGATTTAGAGAAATAATGATAAATATTCCCTCTGCTTTATAGAATTTCATCCTTAAAAGCTTTATTTTGTGTAAGTTAAAAATGTCTGAAAATATGTAAGGAAAAATATTGGATTAAAGGTGTTGGAATTTCTACATACAATAAAGGGTATGTAGCAAGGACTTGGAGAATTTTCATGTAAATACCTACAGACTTAATTGGTAATTTGTAATATTCACTTATCTCCCTCCTTCAGTTACAACACTTCTAATTATGATATCTAGTTTTGCTCTGATAGTGACATGAGTATTTTCCAGTCCACATCTGTTTGCTGGTCCAGAACTGAATGAAATAAGTACTGTGGGAGCAGATTTTAGCCAATTTTAATATAGTGGAGAAATTTAAATTTTATTGTGTGACTTTGAAGTATGGATTTAGAACTGTCCTGTTCTAAAGCCAAGAGCAAGAGAAAGATACGCTGATCCAGACTCCTTCTGGGAGAGGATCTAATGGAAGTTAGATGGTTCTGCTCAAGTTACTGTCCAGTGGGATTTTGACCTTCCAAGAGTGACATCCCTCAGCCTTTTGGGATGGTTTGTTGTGTTTTAGCTTGGTCAGGACCGGCCCACTCAGGCAAGATATCTTCCTGCTCTGCTGTATCTGGTCATTTTCCTGCTCGTGGAGTGAGCCATGCATGTGCTTTAATGAGCTCAGCTTTGACTGAGCAGCTGTCCTGCGTTCTTTTGTCCTTCAGCATCCCATGTGAGCCTGCCTGCCAGGTCCCCAGAGGAGCCATGCTTTGCTCTCCTGCTGTCCCGTGCCATTTTCCATTTGCCTTCCTCACTTCCCTTAGATTTCGTGTCACACGTGAATGCCTACTACTAGCATCTGTGAATTGCCACAACAGAGTTATGAGTTATGAACTGTTTGCAAGTAAAGAGTAGTTCTGGTACAGTTTTAGGTGGGGGACCTTACATAAGTGAGTTGGTTTTCTGAATGTAATGTCTGCTTTTTATGGTAAATGTCTCTGCAGTTCTCTGAAGTTTTCAATAACCCATAGCCTTAGTCAGTGGTTTAAAACATTTATTTCTAAGCAGCAAGACTTTCATGCAATGTATTTTATCTAATATCACAATATTAACTTTTTTTAATCATTGCAATGCCTCTTTTTCAGATTACATATTTCAGTCTCTGGTATTATAATAAGCAGAATCAACGCAGATGGGTAGATTTGGACAAGCCTCTGAAAAAGCAGCTGGACAAATATGCCTTGGAGCCAACTGTGTATTTTGGAGTAGTGTTCTATGTGCCTACTGTTTCTCAGCTTCAGCAGGAGATTACCAGGTAAACCTCTTAGTATAAACTTCTATGTGTTTATAAATTTGCTTTCAGCATTCTGAAATGTATGGTTTATTTAAGTTGTCTGCACTCCCCTACCTTTATAGAAATGAGAACTGTTTTAGGCAGAATTTATGTTCAAACTGTATGCTAATATATCTTTGGAATATTTAAAATATGTGATAAACTAAGCAAGCAACTAACTTTTTTGTGATCTTAGGAATCTGCTCAAACCTGTTTTAAGTAACAGGCATACCTGCATGGTCAGACTTTTAATTGTTTTAGTCCCTTCATGTTTGACTTTTTAAATGTTGTTGGTTGGTTGGTTAGATTTTTCATTTTGAAAATCCATATGTTGCTTTCATGGACATCCATCCTACACAAGCCACATGCAGATTTTATTAAGCTATGCTTTCCTTTGTTTTGCTTTTAGTACTTCCTGCACTTTCAGTACAATACATTGGCAAGCTACAGGCTAGACTTCAGCTTGTGATTCTTTTTTTTTGTGTATAACTGAACCATAAATGTGGATGTTAGTTCTGGTGTTACGTGTTTGTTTCTACTGTGAAACTGGGGAAAATCACGTAATTGTTGCTGACTGCAGGGGGAAGAAAAAAATTGAGCGTATATACTGGCCAGTTATTCCTATGGGCCTGTACATTGGCTTCTAATGGCTTAATGTGTATAGTTCTAATTTAATGATTTTTTTAATAGGC
Organism: Monarcha castaneiventris obscurior; assembly: GCA_026261815.1. Classification (NCBI taxonomy): domain Eukaryota; kingdom Metazoa; phylum Chordata; class Aves; order Passeriformes; family Monarchidae; genus Monarcha; species Monarcha castaneiventris. Next base: position 17,797,874 of record JAMPIT010000894.1, read on the forward strand.
GAATGAGTACAAAACCTATAGCTGGATTACAAGTACGTATTATTTCAAAAATATGTGCTTGTATTAACTAACCCTCTTAAGCTAAAAAATTAAAGTTGGCCCTGCTTTGAGTGGGGAGTTGAAGCAGATGGTCACTCAGAGGTCCTTTTCAGCCTAATTTATTCTGTGGTTAAATGAAACCATCTTACATACTCTGTTCTTAAAATACCCTGCCAGACATCTTTCCTGCTAATTATGATGTGAAATCTTTTCAGGATCACCAGGTGCAGACGTCTTGGTGCAGACACTGGTGCTGTTATGTACTGCTCAATGCTTGGCAGCTTTAGTTTTTGGTTTTATGTGTAATTTTTGAAAGACTTTTTTTCCTGAAAACTCTAAAGTTTTGTGCTATTTCTCAGCAATTTTAGTGGCTTAAAAATCTCTGGTTCAGATTCTGTTTTGGTGTACTAGGATACGTTACAGTAAGATAAATATCGTGGTGTTGCATTGAATAGCTAAAATTTCTGAAGAACCTTGAATAGTCTTCTCTGGCATTTATTTAAACAATATGGTGTTTATGCTGGAGCTTTAATAAAAATTTGGCAGTGTGCTTCCAGGGAAAAAGCGGGAATTTATGTGCCAGCCTTATCCTTGTGTCCTGGAGGATGGTACTTACTTTGATACATGATAGTAAGAGTCTGGGTTAGTTTCAGAAATCTGTGGATTTTTTCATGCCTTTTCGATATGAATGAGGTTGAACATGTTTAAGCAAGTTATATGTTTAATGTACACCAGGAAATGGAAATGTTACAGATAAAAAGAGATGTGCTCTCCAGAGATTGTATTAAGTTTCTTTATCTAAATGTTTACTTTTAATAGCAGTTCTATGGAAAGAGCTTACCTTCTGCTTCTTGACTGGGAAGACTTGTTTCCCCAAATGCCTTGGGCTTTTTCTTTTCCATTTTTTTAAGGCCTGGGTTTAGCCCCAGCTCTTCTTGTGTGTGTTGTATAGGGATGTTACGTACTGTCATATGATATACTGGGTTTTTGTAGTAGGATTCCCAAGAGTCTAAACAGTATTTATAGATTATCACTGTATTTAACAGGACAGCAAACAGTGATGGAAGAGTGCTGTCCATTAACAATGAATAAAATTCGTGTGGAGTTTACCTGACCTTTGTAATCTCTGAATGAATTATAGCACATACTTTCATGTTCTCAGTATTAAAGCCTTACTTCACGAGAGTTAACATGCAATATGAGGAAGTAAAAAAAAAATTAAAACTAGACTTGTAGAAAACGAATGTTCTCCTTGGCTAAGTCTGTCTAGCTCTAATGGATATTTGGTGTTTTGGGCTCCAGGTAGAAAGTTCCATGGGTGACTGAAAGGGATTGAAAAATTCAGGCAAATGGTGGCTCAGTCTGTGGACAAACAGTACAGCTAGTAGTGGTTGCATGTACAAGAGATGACGCAAGAGAAGCTTAGATTAAAAGAAAAAGAAACTGTGCCTTGAAAGTGAGAACAAAATGTACTCAGAAGTTAAAATGCAGAAATGAAAGTCATTACTGGGACTGAGTGAATATACATTGTTGGATCTATTGGAAGAGAATGCAGCAATACAGAAGCAGTTTACTAAACATTGTAAAGACACAATAGCAACAATTTTAAGGAAGAAAGAGGTAAAAAAAAAAAAGAAGAGGGATTGGTAGTAGATAGGAATTGTGAAGATTCTTTAAGATCACAGATTCTAGAATGATATGTGAAAGTTAAGGGAGGCAGTTTTAAAAGGCATTGAAGTAGTGGGTCCAAATGATGAGGAAGACTATCCTCTGCTCAAACTGGGGAATGCAGAGAGGAATAGGAAGTGCAGGAATATTCTTCTGCTCTGTCATTAAAATTAAGAAGCCCATGCTAGCTTTTTCTTCTTTTTTTCCCCATGTAGGTATCAGTATTATTTGCAATTAAAGAAAGATATTTTGGAGGGCAACATTCCTTGCACATTGGAACAAGCAATACATCTGGCTGGTTTGGCAGTTCAGGGTAAGTAAGAAAGTGTGCCAACTAGCTAATGTTGAATTAGAAACTTTGATGATATATTTTCCATTGCCTGTTCTTTATTTCTCACTCAAAAGACCCAATTCAGTAAGTTATTAAAGGGGCTTGCTCCTTACGACTTTGTCATACAGACTGAGGAGAGGAACAGTTGGATCAGTGGCCCTGAACTCGCTTCTGTGCAGTCCTCAGAGGTGTACCTGGGTATCTAACATGTAGTTTCAGGAGCTGGATTTGAAATAGACATTGGAGTTCCTTTGGGGGCAAAGGCTGCAGTTGTCTGCCTACATCAACAGACCCTTCCTTTGTTTCTGTTAATGAAGACTGTTTGTTCTGACACATCTTCATAAATAAGCAAATTTGAATGTGCAGCTGTACTTGTATTTCCATTTTTTATCCCAAATTTCCTATCACATAAGATTATTTCAAGTTAGTGTACGAGACTCTTAACAGTTCTTGTGTTCAAATCACTCCTGAAAACACATTTCTGTGATACATATATGAAAAAGGCAGCTTTATTTTTCCTAGCTAGGGTCAGATGGGATAGAGTATATACCAGTCCTGAGTCTGTCTGCACTGATCATGTCTGGTGTTCCTTGCAACGTGCTTGTCTGATATTAAATCCCTCAAAAGTTTGTAATGGCAACAGCTGTGTTTAGTGTGTTTGTAGACTGTTATTTGTATATCATTCAGAGTGAATGCCACTTCAGTATATCTAGCAACAATTGTAAACCTGCCAAAACTGAACAGGACTTAAAGTCATTGGCAGCATATACAACCAAAGATTTTTTTGTATTTTGTTAGTTATATACATTGGTTGTATCACAGTAAAGATGATGATTTTGTTTTTTGAAAGTGTGGTTACCAGTGGAGTAGGATAAATTGTATTAATGCCTTGTTTATATAACAGTGAAGCTGTTTAATCCAAGCCAGATTTTAATGGTCTTCAACTGAAAAAATCTTGCTCTGTTATTTCCATGTCTTTGGACAGTGTAAATGTCTCTCTGCTCAGTGAGTTGTTTATAGAAATCTTTCAGTATAACCCTCTTTCCACATGGAAAATATTCATCCTTTTAGCCTTCATGTAGTAGAATAGGTACAAGAGCGAACGGAAGATTTCGCGATGTAACGGAAAGCAGAAGGCAGCGTGTAACCTTCCTCCCTCTTCATTCCTCTGTGATAAAAATTTCTCTAAACAATACAGCCCTTCATAACCCCAGTAGCTTTCCACCCCTTACTAACTTTTACCATCCCACCGTCCCCCCTCCTAACGTAAAAAAACCACCTCAACTATATAACCTCACGAAGTAAAACAATAAAACGCCATTTTAACCATCTGCCATATTAATATTATATGTCTGTAGCCCAAGTGGCTTAAGGGCTAAGCCAAGCTGCCGTGCCAAGTTTTAAACCAAATCGCCACTGCCTCACATACCTTAAAGTATCACCTTCACCTTCCTTTTTTATTCCTTTATAAGAGATGAACTGTACATGTTGATAACACAGTGAAAAAACAACTAAAAAAAAGCACAGGTTCTAAGTTAATGTGCTCCAATGACTGAAGCAGCTTATACCAGGTAGGTTAGTAATTTTAGCTGGTGAATGAACAGAAGTGTTTGCTGTTTCAAGTCAACTGGTTTCAAGAATGATCTGTGTTTAAAATAAACACGGTAGTTTAATTTTAAACACCGCTTTATCTCAAGAGCTGTTTTGGTGTAGTGTGTCAGAGGTGCTCCCCTTTCATATAAATAACTTCCATATTAACTGTTAATGCTTAATACAAAATTGGTTCCTGAGTGTCCCTAAAATGATATTGATATGTATGAGAGTCTGTGGTAATGTAAATTTTTGGGAGCAGCTGTTCCATGCAGATGGCTGTTCCACAGTTTCTCTGGTGAGGCTGGTACATAACTTTTCCAGTGTAGACTGTTTTCTCTTCTTTGAAATGTTGTCTAGTCCTTTCCTGGAAACAGAGAAAGAGTGAGATTCCTTGAGATGCTCTTTGGCATGATGTAAAATCAAAACTGTTACATCCCTTCTGAGCATGCCCCTGAGTCTGGATAGGCTTCTAGCTCCCAATTTCTGCGTGTCTGAGTGCAGGGAGCTGTAGAAGTTTTGTGAGCCAAAGGATGCTTCAGCTGCTCTGTGCAGTGTTTGAGTAAAGCTCCAAGTTAGAGTAGTCTGTTGGAGCCATACTAGAGTACCTGACAGGAGGGAGTAAAGAAGATAGAGCTGGAATACTCAAAATTTGTGTGGAGAAAGCTCTGAGACAATCTGCTGTAGCTGATCTTGCTTAGAGCTAGATCTCTGGAGGCCTCGTTCAACCTCGACTGTTCTGTGATTAAAAAATCAAACTAATGAAACACTAAAGAACTAAGGAACCTGAATTCTGATTGTTTTATCATTTCTTCTTCTTCCATCCACAAAGGGTGTTACCAATTTTTCTGAAGAAAAGATGGGATTTTTTTTTCTTTTCTCTTTAAAAACACTATTGATTAGTTTGTTCTGTTGTGTTGCTTTCAGAATATAGTTCAATAGGATGGAGGTTTGCTGTTTGGAGATCCTGCTGCAATTAATTGGGTTTTGAATCATTTTGTTAAAAGTGTTTGAATCCAAGATTTTTTTCATTTTTTAGCGGATTTTGGAGACTATGATCAGTATGAATCTCAGGAGTTTCTACAAAGATTTGCTTTGTTTCCAGTGGTAAGTACTTTCTTTAAATTGGTGCATTTAAATTATAAAATTGACAAATTGAAATCCTTCTTAAGATTGGTAAATGTTAATAATTTTTAGAAAGACTCCATGATCCATCTATCTTACTGCTCCCTAGGTTGTCAATTTTTTTAAAGGTTTACTTTGAGATTAGAGTGAGATATGACGCCTTATATTACACAGAAACAAAGATGTAGTAAGAACTTTTCAATTTTGTAGTATATTACACTGTAAAGAAGTTTGAGGTACAGATGGAAAAGTGAGTAAAACCACTTCAAAACAGTGTTTGTGCTTGTTGGGTTTATTTGTGCATATTACAGCATCTTAGCTCCAAGACTAGTGTGAAGGGTTGATTCATATGTGTAAAGAAACTATAACCATTTGATTTTGTAGAATTTTTTTGTATTTCATTCCACAAATGCTATTTTACCTTTAGGGCTGGCTACAAGAAGAAAAAATATTGGAAGAAGCAACACAGAAGGTTGCCTTGCTACATCAAAAGTACAGGTAACACATCTAAAATTCATCAATGCTTAGTTTCAGTCTTCAGTAGCTTCTGTAGCTCAGAAAGTTGTGAATATTGAAATACAGTTGGACTAATTTTGCTTCCCATTTAAATGAGTTTTTTCTCTAGTACATCTATGTTAAAGTTACAAGAGATTTTGCTGAATGAAAATGAAAAGAGAACAGAATATGTAGTAAAATAAATGAGACGATTCTGCTTGAAAAGAATACAGGACACAATTAAATAGTGTGACTTCACCTGTATAATGCTTCTGACTCTTGTTCTTGTGAAGTTCTGACCCCAATAAGGATGTTTCTTGATAAACAACATTGGGAGTTACTGAGGGCAGGAGAAATGTGGAGACAGTAACTGTGCCAGAATGCTTATGAACTTAGGTGGAAGGGAGCTAAGGTGCAGTAGTCCAGGACAAAGGAAAGTTAAGCTCTCTTTATCAGTTCATCAGTGAAAAATGTTTGTGACTATGTGAGTAATACTGAATAATTTCCCCTGTATTGTTTTAAAACAACAGTTTGACTTTGCAGTTTCACTTATCTTTGAAATGCACTTGTTACAAGATTGCATGGTTAAGGTTCAGCAAAGACAATTTAATCTTCATGACGTTAGGAAAAAGTGAAGAAATTGAGAGATTTATGATTGAAAAAGTATTGAGAGACATAACAATGAACATGACAGGATTTTTCACGTAGAAATAATGTCTTTTATGAGGTAACTGAGGTATGTTGGTGGGTAGGTAAACACAGGCTTTTAAGCTGTGTGATACTATTGCAAGTCTGTGAGACAGGCGTCTTTGTCAGTTGGTCTAATTATAAAGAATTCTAGCTTTACCTACAGATTTTGTCCTCATGTTTTCAAAGTATTACAGTTAAAACAGTCAGCATTTAGAAGATGAAACTGTCTTTTCTGAAATGTAAAATGCCAGACTTCATATTTCCCCTACAGCAGTATAGGGGAAATTCATGTCTTGAACATGTGTGCCTCTGATAAAGTGAGGAAATGTGGAGAGACTGCTGGATTTGAGCGAGAATGTGGTAATTGTCTGCCATTAGCAGAGATGGTAATTTTAACTGGTCTTAGTTGCCATTTACCCCTAAAGATGTCAGAGCGAAAGAAATTATTAGAAGCAAAGTGTAAAGGCTGAGCCAAATATATCAGCTGTTGGTACAGATAGAAAAAACACGATTTGATGGTTGCCTGGGTGTCTTGGGGATGCTTTTCAAGCTTTGACAGTGTCGTTCAGAGTAAAACAAAGATGACTTTTTCTTATTGGCAGTGCTGGCTGATTGTTGTTTTATTTGTAGAGGCCTTACTCCTCCTGATGCGGAAATGTTGTATATGCAAGAAGTAGAAAGAATGGAGGGCTATGGTGAAGAGACCTATCCTGCAAAGGTAAATGGGGTTTTGATCTTTGGCTCAATTGCCCTTTTCTCCCTGTTCAGAGTGGTTACTTCCTGCCAAAAATAAATAAAACCCAAAACCCACGCCATGCAGAATTTTCTCCTCCTGAATTATAAATGCATTTTTTTCTTATGTAACTTTGTGTTCCAAGAGTTTTTTCTGTACTTGCATAATTTTTTGCAACTTCTTACAGGACAGCCAAGGAAGTGACATATTCATTGGAGCATGTCTTGATGGTATCTTTGTGAAACACAAAAATGGTCGTCCTCCTGTTGTATTTAGGTTAGTATTGCTCTTTCATAAAATATCTTTGTGAACTTCACATTTTAAGTGTCTTCCTCGCAAGCATCGATGATTCTTACAAATGACTTGTGTTTATGCATTTGATAAACCTGAACATAGTCGTCTAGTCATCAGGCTACAGTGAATACTGAAGCCAGTGGAAATTTCTCAACGTATTAACTGCAGAATGAATCTCTTCCAGACAGATTAATTCTAAGACGTGAATATACAGTTGCATTGCACAACGTTTATTGAATCAAAAAGGAGCAATTCTCTGCACATAGAGCATCTTAAATCCTGAGATTGTCACATCAATTCATGTAGAAATATTCACCTGTGAAATTGTCCAGGAGCTCCTTTCCTATATTATAAATATATGTGGAGAGTTACATGATAACATTTGTTTTATTATTTTGGATTCATACGTTTTCTAGTTTATTGTTGAATGTTCTGATAAATTGTAGACAGAGCTCTGACTTAGATCTAACACTTAAAAGTTTGAGATTTTTTATAAAATGAGTCTCAGCAATTTGTAGTTATTGCTAAAGCAAGGAAGGGTTTATTCTTAATGAACTTTAATCTTCTAGAATTGAATTTTTGACTAAATATGAACAGAAATCTTGAAATCCTATGGTCCAACAGTTACTGGAACGTCACTTCTGGTGCATTTCTGGTATTAGAGAAAGTAGCAGCTGTGCTTCTTTTTGTTAGTAGTTTTGTTTAACAGAATTTATAAATTCACTACTGTTAAATGTCCTTCACAAAAACTTCTGTCTCTGCTGCGATAGGAGAGCTGATGCTGAGATCTTTTTAATTGCCTGGAGTCACCAAAGTGCCCTGCTCTGCTTTCCTACAGCATTAAACAGCAGCTGCACTTACCAAACACACATGGAGAGGAATAAAGCTTTATCCATGCATTTCAAAGTAATTCTCAAATAATTGCAGATGCAGTGACTGTAAACATAGGAGAAAAGTTGCACATTGGGAAGCATCAGAAAGTATTCGTATTCCAACTTCAGGATTCAGTTTTCTGCTCTTTTGCTTGTTATATGACTATGGGCAATTCCATCATGGGTACCAATATCATGGTATTTGGGTGGCAATAAAGCATAGGCAAATGACCCATTAGTATAATTTACAAAGACTGGGTTATGCTTGAGATTGGTTAAGGTAATTTCATAGTTGTGTCCAGAAAGGCTTATGAACCAAGGCCTTAAATTTGAGGGATTTTTGTTCTACATCAGAATGGAGACATTAATGTTTCTCTATCTCATATACATGAGGGAATCGCTGTGGAAGATGCTAAAAATCACCTCTATGTAATGAAAATGGGACTTATATAAATACCTTTAGAGAGAACCCTATATGCAGGTCATGCTTTTTCCATGTATTTGTGCACTGCAGAATATTCTTTTAATAAATCTATGATACAGGCTTTATTTACACTAAAATAATAACAGTGGTTCAAGCTGAATTTCCATTTAAAAAAAAAAGATGAATAAATATATTTTATTTTATGCAACCTAAATTTTTTTCATCTGTCAATGTGCAAGAGTTCTAGAAAATATGTGTAATAATGCCTTAAAGGCTTTGTTTACTGTAGATTTTAATTTTTTATATGGTTTGCTTTCAAGCAGTTGGGAAATTATAATTTACTGATAATTAAATTTGTCTAAATTTGATTTTTTTTTTTAAAGAACACTTGACAGAATTCCAAATGGAAGACAAGTAATAATCTTAACTACTGTACACATTGTATATCTTCCCAAGAGTTAGTCACATACATGTTTTCCTTTCAGCAGCCATTAATGGTAAGGAAGTGATGGTCTGCAACTTGTTCAGATAGATTAATGAACTTTGTCACACAATCATAAAATGATTTTTCACAGAATCACAGACTTACAGCATGTATTGTCTTGAGAGGGACCCATCAGGACCATCGAGTCCAACTCCTGGCCCTGCACAGGACAGCCCAAGAGTCACACCATGTGTCCGAGAGTACTGTCCAAACACTTCCTGAACTCTGTCAGGCTGCTGCTGTGACCACTTCCCTGGGGAGCCTGTTCCAGTGCCCAACCACCCTCTGGGTGAAAAGCTTTTTCATGATATCCAGCCTAAACCTCCCCTGACTCAGCTTCAGGCCATTTCCTTGAGTCCTGTCGCCAGTCACAGGATGGAAGAGATCAGTGTCTGCCTCTCCTCTTCCCCTCATGAGGATGTCCTCATTTCTTTATCCATATTCTTGGTGGTGGTTCTGGTCTTCAGTTGCATTTTTAATAGTTTGGAAATCAGAGCTGTCCAGTCATATCCTGTTCCTTTTGTCTGCAGGTGGCACGATATTGCCAACATGTCCCACAATAAATCCTTTTTCGCACTAGAGTTGGCAAACAAAGAAGAGACAATTCAGTTCCAAACTGTGAGTACATATTTTTTTCCATTAAGTCATTAGTAAATAAAAATACAAATTAAAATTTATAATTTAACTCAAAGGTTAAAACCTACTTTCTATGTATTTAGCAGCTTTGAGCTGTATGAGTCAAATGTAATAACACTGCCTTTGGCCAGCTTTCTATGGGAAGGCATTGAAAATTGGACCTTTTATGTTGAGTACATTGAAATGTTTGGTTATGTGGTCATAAAAATTTTCACCCATTCCAGTAAAATTTCTAGGATGTTTTTTTGACTTTTAAATCAGTGGCAGTTAAGATAAATATAGCCGTAGAGCTTTGCTGGAATGGGCCACGGCTTTCCTTGCAGAATTAATTTTATGCAGTATCTGCCAGTTGCCTTTGTCAAAAGGCAGCTGTTGACAATCTTATGGCAATCTAACTATAAATTGTGTTAGTATTAGAGCTGATAAGAGTGTCTTGATCAAACAGCTTCTACTTTCAAATTTCATAAGTCTAAGAAAATTGTTAGGCTAGAGTGCATGTTTGGGCCTGAAAAGTAGCGTTTTAGGGAAAACATGGTGACATTAATGAAATGACATTAAAATGAAATTGCTCAATGGTAATTTAATCTTAAAAAAATGCAGTGGCTTGTCTGAAAGCAAGTGAAGGATATGAATATTTGACTTAATGCAAATGTTGGTTTTTGGTTTTTTGGCAGGAAGATATGGAAACAGCAAAATATGTGTGGAGGATGTGTGTGGCTAGACACAAATTTTACAGACTAAATAAATGCAGCCTGTAAGTAGAATACATTAGCAGAAGTCTTGGTGCCCTTGCAGCTTCCACTGGGAAGTGAAATCTCTTTCTTCCTCTGTAAAGTCTTTACTGTCCTTTTTAGATGGTTGTAATTAATGACTTGGGTTAATTTTCTTAATATTTTTTGAGAAAATACTTTCCACCAGTTTTTGAAATACATCCTGCTTTATGACAGAGGACAATATTAAATACTGAAATCTTACCATAAATAATAATGTTTGGCCTTTGCTTCTGGATCTCAGTGCTGTGAGATACTTCAGTTGGTTTGGGGTCTAATATTTCTAGTGCTTGTGAGCTACTGGAACCACCAGGGTTTTGGCCTGTGTTTGGGTGAACCACTCTGAAAGGACACTAGAGGCTTTAAAAGGGCGGGCAGTGTATGTGAAGCACTCCTGAAATGTGCTGGATTGACAGCTGAGAGGTATGTGGTTCTTCAGATATCCATGGAATCTGTATAGCTCAAGTAGCACCAGTGCAAAGTAAATTTAATACAATTTATCAAATTAAATTTAAATGGGCTGGTCTCCAACTTGTAAATCAATGGCTGGAATTTGAGCTACTTTATTGGTACAGCTTTTCTTCAGTTAAGTTTCTTCAGTCAAAGAATAGAGAATTAGACACAGTGACTAGTCAGTTGTAAAAAAAAAGCATGATTCCCATATGTTTTATTCCTCTTCATACACAGGAAGATAGATGTTTGAAATCTACTGAGGCCAGTAGAAAGATAATCAAGTATTTTGTGCCTCAGGTGACTCATTAGTGTGTTTAATGCTAATTTATTTGAGAAGTAAGATTAATTTGAAATAGAGTAAACATCATACCTCAAAGCTTGTAAACCTGTCTGTCTTTTGAGAGTGATAAGAAGCACTGGTAGAAATAGTGCATTTGTGGGACTTGTGCATTTCTGTCTGAACAATGTCAGTTCTGTAGTTCTGTATTGAATGTCAGTCTCCAGGATTACTTATTGTAATTGTTTCACTGCAACATGGTTTTACATGAGGTTAAGTCCTGAAAAAAAATCTGATTATCTCTGCTTTTAAGATTTCCTGTCATCTGGTCCTGCAGCTGAAAACTGTCTTATGCATGCCTGTATCAGCTTCAGGGGTTTTTTTCTAAATCTGTACATACCTTGTCTTTAGAGACTCCTTGGACTCTCCACCTGAGGAGGGCTCTCAGAAATCTTCCCTCATTCTTTCCCTTCCACGCTTTCCAATCCTTTCTCGTCCTTCACTTCCCAAAGGGTGAGCTTAAAAACATCTTTCTTGCTGAAAAATAGCAGTTCATTTGTATCATGCTGTCTTTTGACCTCTGTCTTGCTACAAGATGCAGAGCACAGGTGCAGTGTAGGGTGGGGGGAAAAGGAGCTTAATACTTCTGAACCTTATGTCCTGGAGCCAACCCAATAAATTATGAACATTCATTATCATTAACATGACTGTTAGAACATAAAAATGCTAATGCAGTATAGTCATGCTTTCCAGTTCCTGTAACATCTATAACGTTACAGTCCCTAAACAATTTTATGTCTGACTTGTAGAACAGGTGATTTTATATGGGGTTCAAAGAACTAGCTGAGGTATTTTGATCTTGGATTTTTGATTTTTGCTTTGTGGTGGTGGCTAATGCACACAGCTCTTTCCTTCTGAGTCTGTTGTGGAAGACTAGCACAGGCCTGGCTCCAAGAAATGTAGAGTGATTTTTAATTGAACTGGGGAGTGCTTTCTGATGTTTGAAATAGGTCTTGCTATTGTTAAGAATAACTTTTTACCATAAAATTTCTTTGTAGACAAACTCAGCCTGTTACAGTGAATCCTGTTAGAAGACGATCTTCGTCCAGGATGTCCATGGTAAGGAAAGCAAATAGCTTTATGTTGGCATTTTTATGGAGTTCAGTTGACTTTGAACCAAACATTGGACCCTTTCAGTGAAATAAAATGAGTAGTGAAAAAGATGAGTGTAGTATGTGAGGAACTGTTTGTGACTTGTAGGAAGAGCTGCTATATAATATCTAAATTGTGGAATTAAAATAATTGCAATGAAAATATTTTAAACACTTCTATTTTCAGTTTGAATACTGTCTCTAGGACACTCTCCTAGACGTCAGATGGCAAGATACAGGCTTGGGTTAGTGGTGCAGGCTTTCCAGGTGTTTTTCCTGGTTTTTTGATTATTTTTTGTATGACCTCAAAGGAGAAACTTACATTGCAGATTTAGAGACATAATTTAAGACTAAGGCTTTGTATTTGTTTATTTGTAATATTATACACATTATAATATAATACATAATGCATATTACTATAATGTGTATAATATTATATATAATACATATATTGTTATATGTATGCATAGATAATGGTATGCATTATGTATTAAAAAAATCTTCAAGAACTATTTTTAAAAAGAATAATCAGTTTTTAAGTAACAGTAAGATGTTTGCTTTCTTAGCCTAAGCCTCAGCCTTTTATGATGCCTCCACCACCTCAACTGCATTACAATGGTCATTATAGTGAACCATATGCATCTTCCCAAGGTAAGTTCATTAAATCCATGGCCACACTACACAGCTTTAGAAGGTAAAAGCTGTTATTTGTATTTGTAGCTACTTCAGCTAGAGCTGAATAAATTAATAGGTGAACATGGGGTAGGTTTGTACTAGAGCAGTCATTGAAGTGCTTGCTTCTACTCTAGACACATAGGCTAATGGGAAATACAGTCATGGAATCACAGAATTGTTTAGGTTGGAAAAGACCTTTAAGATCATCAAGTCCAACCATCAACACAGCACTGTCAAATCCACCGCTAAACCATGTTCCCAGCTGCCCCACCTACATGTCTGTTTAATACCTCCAGGGATGGTGACTCCACCACTTCTCTGGACAAGCCTGTTCCAATGCCTGACCACCCTTTCCAAGATGAAATTTCCTGATACCCAATCTAAACCTCCCCTGGTGCAACTTGAGGCCATTCCCTCTTGTCCTGCTGCTTGTTACCTGGGAGGATGCAAACACACCTCACTACAGCCTTCTTTCAGGTAGTTGGAGAGAGCAGTAAGATCCTCCCTGAGCCTCTTTTTCTCCAGGCTAAACAACCCCAGTTTCCTCCCCTGTTCCTCCTCCACATCCTCTCCTATGGGAGATGAGCAATGCCAGTTAGGATAGCATGTACAGCAACTGGAGACTGAGGTATCTTGTGTGAGCTTAAGCTATCGCTTTTTTGGTTCATGTATCAAACTGGTATGGCACTGTGAGATCCTTGTCAATATTGGTCTTAATAGCTGCAAAGAGATTGCCCCCAGACAGTACACACAGTTGAAAAATTTAAAAAAAAGATAAACCCAGAATGCAGGAAGAGAGACATTTGTCTAAGTTTGCTAGACTGCAAGGTGTTGAGGAATTCAAAGGCTAAGAGAGTTTGCAGGTTATGGACTTGGTATCTATTAGATTGAAACAAAGAAAGAAAAAAAACCCCAAGCAAACCCTAGCTAATATTCTCAAGCAATGTAGACTCCTTATCTTTGTGTTGGTTTACAGCTGAGTCATGGCTGCTTTCCCTCATTATTTTGATTGTTACGCATTGTGTCTTTAATTAACGAAGTTGCTGCCCTGAAGGGCTGAATCTAATCTTTTGCAAAGTCTCCTGAAGTTTGATAGGAACTTTCCAGACCTACAAATCTGCTGGATAAATAGTACTCTAAAAAGCCAGCTCACTGAGAAGGGAATAAGCACATTTTCTATCTACACAGGGTTACACAGGCCTTAATGAAATACAGGTATTTCAGCCACATGTCTTCATGAAATTCAGGTATTCAGCTACATTCAGGATGTAGCTGAATTCTTTCCAGTTTAGTGTTGGAAGTATTGTTGGGTACTTGCTACTACAAGCACAAGTGCAATTTGGGAACATCTTTTTCATAAAATGATTTTTGATTGTCAGCAAATTCACTAACATAAGTGTGGCAATTATTTTGGTGAACCCAAAAAGTTAAATCATGGAAGACATCTACAGCAATGGCTGAATTGTCCTCTTCTGGCAACTGGCAAATTGTACATCCAATGAAGTAGTAATGAAATTATTAAATGTGTCTTGGATGTGTGAACTGTTAGGTCGTGTGAACAATATATGGTAGTAGTTTAAACTGTCTCCAAAATTTCTGGAGAAAAGTTAATTTGATGGGTTTTTTTTGAGGTCTTGTGGTACTAGATGTACATGTGCCCTGAAGGAGTAGAAGAGAGAAGAGCAAGGGTTTGTTTCTGTTTGGTTGTTACGGGGCTGTTTTTATGGGTTTGGTGGGGATTTTTTGGTTTTGTTTTGATTTTTGTTGTTGTTTTTCTTTCTTTCTTTGCTGTTCAAACTGATTACATTAGTGCAAAACTTGGTGTAGACATTCATTTTTTCAGTGGTGTGGTTTAAGATTGATACGGACTTTTTTAATCTTGGACTGAAACTTAGGAAACCTATCCTAAACCGAAGAAGATAGTTCTTAAACAGACAGTGTTTTCCCATGGGGATTTGCATTATTGAAATAAATATAATAGGTTATTCTGGTATAGATACCTTGGGTATCATCAACAACAGAAAAGCTGGGATTTTGGTTTGGGGTTTTTTCCTTCCCATTTCAATAAATATCTTAGAATAATTGAGGTTTTGAAAATCTCAAACATTGCCTTAGTTACATCTTAATAGAGGATAACTTTGTTTGATGTCCTGGACATAAATATTGTTCTTAAACTTTACTTTCAGATAACCTCTTTGTGAGCAATCAGAATGGATACTACTGTCACTCTCAGACTAGCTTGGATAGAACCCCTCATGACTACAGTGGTCGGATCCGCAATGGGAGTGTCTATAGTGCACACAGCACAAACTCCTTGAACAATCCGCAGCATTACTTGCAGCCATCCCCCATGTCCTCTAACCCAAGCATTACTGGAAGTGATGTCCTCAGAACTGATTATGTCCCATCACACAGACACAGTGCACTAATACCACCTTCTTACCGTCCCACGCCGGACTATGAGACTGTGATGAGACAGCTCAACAGGGGGATGGTGCACACCGACAGGCAGAGTCATTCAATGAGAAATCTTAACATCAGCAACTCATATGCTTACAGCAGGCCTGATGCCTTAGTTTACAGTCAGCCTGAAATCCGAGAACATGCCCACTTTGCAGCCCCGCAGTCTAACCATTATCCATTTAACCTGAACTACAGCTTTCATAGCCAATCCCCCTATCCCTATCCTGCTGAAAAGCGCCCAGTTGTTGGGGCAGTCAGTGTGCCTGAGTTGACAAATGTGCAGCTCCAGGCTCAGGATTATCCAGCACCAAATATAATGAAGACTCAAGTCTATCGACCACCTCCCCCATACCCGTACCCAAGACCTGCAAATAGTACTCCAGACCTTTCACGACACATCTACATCAGCAGCAGCAATCCAGATCTCATCACGAGGCGAGTGCACCATTCTGTCCAGACATTTCAGGAAGACAGCCTGCCTGTGGCACATTCTCTTCAGGAGGTCAGTGAACCTCTAACATCGGCACGCCATGCTCAGCTGCAGAAAAGGAACAGTATTGAAATAGCAGGCTTGACTCCCAGCTTTGAAGGAATAAGAATTAAAGAGAGGACCATGTCAGCTTCTGCAGCAGATGTGGCTCTTCCAAGAGTTATTTCAGAAGGGTCACAGCCCAACATTCTGCTGGAGAGAACAAAGCAAAAAGAAGGTGAGCAAGAAGAATGCATGAACTGTGATCACAAGAAAACCCTTTCAGATGCCACTATGCTGATTCACAGTAGTGAGGAAGAAGAAGAATTTGAAGAAGACAACAAGGCCAGTACAAGTCTTTCTCCTCTCCCTGAAGATCAAGCCCAACTTCCATCTGTTATGGGAGGTTATTCTCATGATTCAGTACTAAACTACCCTTACAGCTCTGTTGCTTCATCTGCTGGCCCTTTGCATATTCTTGAGCCTAAATTACATATTACAGAGGCAGAAAAGAGAATGAAAGATATAAGCCCCGTTCATTTGCTAGTAGAAAGCCAGATACAGAGAAGAGGGGAAGGACTGCTTACTCCATCTATGTCAGAATCTGATCTTACAACATCAGGGAGATACAGAGTAAGGAAAGATTCAGTAAAGAAGAGACCTGTATCTGATCTTTTGTCTGGGAAGAAGAATATTGTGGAAGGCCTTCCCCCTCTAGGTGTAAGTGGATACTATTTGTCATGTTTTGGGTTGTCTGTAGCAGTTGATTGGGATTTTTGTTTGAGGTTTGGGGTTCTTTTAATCAACCTGAGATGCTTTTAAAACATGAATTAAAAGCTACCTTAAGCTTGACCTTTATTTTTCTGTTTCCCTGATTAACTTTGTTTAGCTATCTTTTATCCCCTTTCCTGCCGTGTCTGAGTTCTGTTTGTATAGTCCTCCCACTCAAATTCAGCTGTGCAGTCTTTATCCATCTGAAAACCTAACTTGGCTAGGAACTTTAGAATGAGCTAATTTAAAGTCAGTTCTAGATCCCTATTCTGCCCTACTTCTTATCTGGAGCAGAAGCAACTCTTCCCATTCAATTTTCTCATCTTCTCACTGAGAAATCATATGTAGCCAGAATGTTTACTTTTTTAAAAATTTGTTTGCCTGCTTCTTCTGACCTCAGAGGCAACCTTAAGGAATAAATTCTTTCCTTGCATTCTCTTCTTTACTCCATGCCTTCCCTTTTTCATATCCTTTCCCTTTTGCCTTCTCTTCAAGCTGTTTTTATCCCACAAAAGATATTTCTTGCTTGTCATGTCTCTTTCTCCTACTCCAACCTTATGATGCCATAAATAGTGAAAAACTTCAAGTTTCACCTTTCCTGTAATTCCCACCTCATAGAAACATCAAGGTCTATGTGGACTGGATAATTTCACTGGCACTCCTAAGTGCCCACTTTGCTTTAAACTTTTGTTCAGTTTTAGTAGTTTGTGGCAGACTTCAGGTGCTAATAGACTAGGAAGACCATTTTTATTATTATTTTGCCTTTTAAAATTGATTGATACCTGAGTTAGTGTCAAATAATTTTCTGCACAAATTGGACTGCAGGGAAACTATTATATGAGTTGTACTGGTGTAGTAATGTAAGCAGCTGATGCTGCAAAAACTAACCTCTGCGAAAACTATGTGTTGAAATAGTTACTGCTCTCACAAGTTTTTGTCTGTCAGATGTGCTATACATGGAGCTGAACACTATGAAATGAACCGCCACCAGCTTAAATTCAGTTTATAATTGTGTATGTTTTTCTACATCTTCTTTCTCCTGTTTTTTTAATGTGGGTATAGGAAAAAAAAGTGATACCTTTCTGGTTTTGTTCACATTTAGATAGTTACTTAGTATTTGGTCTCCAAAAGATACATTTTTCAGACAGTAATGTGTCTACCAAAATCATACCCTGCTTTTCCTTTTGACAATTATGTAGATATCCTCATCAACCTTTAAATTAAATTAATATGAGAACTTTTTCATTGAGAGTGTTCAGTAACATAATTTTTAGTTCAGAAATATTTGAGTGTTGTTGCATATTACCTTTCTGTATTCATAACTGAGATGAATATCCTAGTTACAAAGCTGGCCTCTACCAATGCTTGCACATTTTGCTTTTCAATGAACTTTTATTGTTGTATTTGTGTTCACTTCATTTTTAAATGCAGTCTCATCCTCTTAGCTGTGTCTTCCTATTTCTTACCACCATTTAACTTTTGAAAGCATTGATTATTATTCAAACAGCATATGTGCACATATTTTCATTGTATTTTTGTTAACAATTAAACTTAGCAACTGCAGGAGTGATGAAGTTTTCTCTTAGCCTTTTTAAAAGAATAATTTGAATTGATTCTTTCATAGAAATCCCCCTTTGATATTTTTCTCAAATAATGAATGGTATCTCCATAATTTAGAATCATGGCCTGGTCCAGGATTGAAATCTGTCTGCAGTTCTGTGTTCATGTTTTGTATGTCAAGTTTGTTGCAAACTTAGTAAAATATTTAACTATATCCAAATATCTTAAAGGTATATGGTCATTGCCTGATTGTAGGGAAGTAAAGTGCCTGCAAGCTGAATAGTCTAGTAAGGAATCATTTTTATGTATTTTTGGTTTTGTGAAGTGATCCCAGGTCTGTTCAAGAATGTTAGTTATCCAGAGTGGCCACCTCACACCCTCAGTCATGAGCTTTGTAGAGAACAATATTTGTCATTCTCATGCAGTTTCATTAACCAGTCTGGAATGAAGACAGACTTGTGTTGTGTCCTTGGAGGAATGTAGTCCCACCACCCTAATCTGTCACTGCAGTGCTTATCAAAGAAAAAGGTCAGAGCTGTTCACAGAAGGGGCCAGGGAAGTATCCTTTGCTTAGTTGAACTCATTTGGTTTCTGCTTTATAACATCATCAGATATTTAAGAATATTTACAAGTTTTAGCTTTTCTTTTGCAGGGTATGAAAAAGAATAAAAATGATGCAAAAAAAATGGGGCCTCTGAAGCTAGCTGCCCTGAATGGACTGGCATTGACTAGAATGCCTCTGCCAGATGAGGGGAAGGAAGAATCAACAAGAGCAACAAATGATGAACGAGTATGTTGAAGTTTTTTACTGTTTGATTTACACTAGCAATTTTTCAAAATTACATGATTATGAACGGTTTATTTTATTGACTTTAAAATGCTTCATATTAAGGCGACTCAAATGCTGAGAATAGAAACAAAGAAAAGGATTTCTGACTGACAAGTCATTGCTAGAAATATTGTGTGTAACTCAGATTTGTCTTTAAGATGACAGTGATTCAACTATAGTTGAATATACAGGAAGCTAATTAACTCATTTCTACTGATATGTTTTTATGCAACTCTTCCTGTTTTCTTTCTAATTTTGGATTTTCCAGAGTGAAAAGGTGTGAAACTTACCATTCTGAGTGTGAGATTGATTTTAGTCGTAATTGTTAGTAATTCATATGGTGTTTAGAGTAAGTTTTGCAGTTAAATTGCATCCCCAGAGTACAACTTGTACAGATTGTATTTATCTGTTTTCTTCAGGTGGAGCCCATAAAATTCAGGTGGAACTTGTTTGGTCTGCTGAAATTTTAAACTCAGTAAAAGATGTCAGATCAATGAGAGGACATCAGATTGTAGAATTTGAGGATCATTCTTTGAGAAATGGCTTGTGTCAGGATAAAAAACATCAGTAAATCTGCTTCAGCCTGTCTCATATATCATTAAAGAAGTGCAGGAAAGTGAAATACAGTCCATATTCAGGCTGTGACAGGCTACGAAGAACAGTGCTGCCATCACACAGCTGACCAGAGCAACTAGGTACACCAAATTCTACAGTGATTATTGCCCATTCTGCAACCAGTGGATTCTGCAACCAATCTGATTCTGAGCGTGGTTGGGCATCCTCAGCTGCAGGCCCCCTCTAGCTCAATTTTGTTGCTAGTCACTAGGGATGCAATCTAGGGATTTGAACCTGAAGGAATAGTCCTGCTCTCACCTGCTGCAGTTAAAACGCACAGGCCAAGAAAATTAATTGCAAGTCACTCAGTAAAAATTGGGTTGAACTGCATGTACATTGCTTAAGATGCTAAGGGACAAAAATGTTACTGAAATGCAGGTTTAGTACCTGTGTTGGTTATTTCCTCTTACCTAGAGCCATCATCTCTTTCTGGCTTGACCTTTACTGGATTCAGCTGTATTTGTATCCAGCTAGCTCTGCCCAAAGCATTGTGGCAAAGAAGAAACCATAAAGTCAAGTTATAAAAAAGTCATACTTTTCAGAGTCACTACACTTTCTCTTCAGGCAGTCACGTAGCGGTAGAATAAATACCATGAAATGGGAGTAGTTCCTAAAACAGTGGAGAAGAGGCAATGCAAAGTAGAAGTGAGACATAAAAGGAAGTCCAGAGTGCAGATATTTTAGAATATAAATTTAGTGTTGATTCAGTGCCTGTTTCATTGCTCAGCTTCATGTTATTATCAGTTTAAATATGTGAATTTAGCCTAAAGATAACAAAGGAGTTTGTACAGTTGATGTATTGGTGTGCAAATTGCCTATGATGGAAGTTTACACCCTCCTCTGCAACATTTGGCATACTTACTTGATAAAAGACACTTCTATGACCTGATACCACAGAGCAGTTGCTGTAAGAATCTGGGGGCATGTGACATAGATGAAATTTTCTGGCTGAAATCTTACATATTATTCCTCTAATTATTGTTGGCAAAGAGATGCAGAAATTCCAGCAGCGTCTTATGATTTAGAAACAACTTGGTTTCAAAAGGATAAAGGGGAGGGGGGAGCAGTTTATTAAATAAAAAAGATTGAATTATACTATTAGAAAAAATCTGGGTTTATACCTGAACTGCAGCAAGAGATTCTAAGGCAGCTGTCCTGCTGTAAGCAAAGTTTAGTTTTTCTCCATCCAAACAATTGAGTTTGTGGGGTTTTTTATTATTATTTTTGGGGGCTTTTATTGTTATAAGATTAAAGGAGACCTTTCAAATGATGTCATCTAGCATGCTGCATTGAGCAGGTGGATCAGAGGTATTTGAGGCAGTATGCAGTATGGCACAGCTGTCTGCTTGGCCAGTTTTTTTCCCCCTCATCTGGGCTGTCTTTACAGAAAGGATGAACTAATTTTTCCTTTAGCAGCAGTATCCACATAGGTCTTTGTGACTTAATGAAGTCTAACAGGCTGCTTAGTTTTCACTTGAAAAAAATTCCTCCTGGTTAGGGTTGCCTCTAATTTATTCTGGTATGTTTGTGGAAATATTAATAGCTGAAAAAGCATTGACGAAATATGTAGGAGAAGAAAATACATACATTTTATCCGTCACAAATTCTCTGTTAAAATAGACTCACCTTAGGATGTGACTTTGTATGGTTATCTGTGTTCTGTCTTTCAGTGTAAAATTCTGGAGCAGCGCTTGGAGCAGGGGATGGTGTTCACTGAGTACGAGCGCATTCAGAAGAAAAGGCTGATAGATGGAGAGTGCTCAATAGCTCGGCTGCCTGAAAACGCTGAGAGAAACCGGTTCCAGGACGTCCTTCCTTATGATGATACCAGAGTAGAGCTGGTCCCAACCAAAGAAAATAACACGGGTTACATCAATGCATCTCATATCAAGGTGAGAGAAATACTCTTGGAGAAACAATTCCTAGTTTGTGTGGTAACTAAAAATGCATTTGGCTATCAGTTTTGGTTTGATGAGTGATAATCCCTCCATCTTTCTCTCTTTCCCTTCTTCTCCAGAAGTTTCTTTGAGGAAAGCAGGAACCTGTTTTCTTAATCATGTAGAATAATGGAGGGTTAATTATCAGAGGGATCTTCTGCAGTTTGCTTCTGTGTTGATTTGATCTTTCTCCTTTCTGTGTTGTCTCTCTGGGAACTGCTGCTAACAGAAGGCATGCCCATTCTTCCCAGAGCTAAGGAGGCAAATAGGTTTAAAACAAACTGGGATCCTCTGCAATGACTGTGGTATTTTTGAGCTGTAGTGACAGTCACTGCTTCTTCTTTTTCTGTACTCTCAGACTGTGTCCACAATGGGCAGTAAGCTAGCTCCGAGCTTGAGCTTCTTTTGATGGTTAGAGGAACTGCCTGAGCCAGGGGGAAATCAGCTTTTTCAAAACCTTCTGTTGCCCTCTTTCCCCATCCTTAACTCTTTAAGCTCTGTTTAAAAGTGAAGAACTTGAAGGGTGACTGTGGATGCTGAAAAGCTAGAAGCAGAGAAATTCTTCAGCCTTTTCTCAATATTCTGTAAGAACACTGCTTTCACATGCAGACTAGATGAAAACAGCAAGGATCATCTTGTAAACTATCTTTATCTGTGCACCTGGGTTCTGTTTTGCAGAATTGTTATGGAACACATTGGGAAAAATATTTTCCAGTGGGTGTTGTGGGTTCTAGCCAACCACTACGAGAGGTGGATGATCAATGACCAATGGTCTTATGTCATGCTAGTGAACTGGGGTATAAAAATGGGTCTGTAGAGGAATAAAGGGCTCATGCCATTCTTGCCCTGGACTTGGACCGTGTTGTTTCTCGCTGTTCTTAGTTCAACAGCAACAGGTGACTTCAAGAACTTTCAAGGCAGTTCATTCATTTTTCAATAAGTTCACCTGCCTTAAGTGCAACTACAGTTGGCTTCATGCTTTCTCTGAAAAGAGTTGAGATTGTCAAAGCAGCACTTGTAGTTGTGTTGCTGTCTTTTATTAATAAATCTGTTTGTACACCGACATGGCATCATAGTTTCTCTGCTTCATTCACAAATGTTGAGTGAATCTTCTGACCCTTCTCAAACAAGATAATATTTTTTCAGGAAATAAGAACTAGTACTGTAATAATACTTACAGCACCAGAGTGTGAAAGCTTCTCTGAACCTGAATTTGCTATAATACCTTAAATTCCAAAAGAGAAATACAATTTCATTTTCTCAGTTTTACATTGTGCTTGTCGATGTTTTTCGACTCCCTGCCTGCTGTTTTTGGGGGGCCGCCGGACTTGTTGGTGTTTCAGACCCCTTTTAGAGGGGCACAGAGCCCCTCCTTAGTTGCTCTGGCTATAAATCTCTGGCTTATCAGAGCAACTCTCAGAAGCCATAAATTCTTGCTCTAAAGTGCTGTTCCCCGGCACAGCTCCACGCGTCGGACTTATTAATTAAAGAGATGGTACTATCAGCGTTTAAGGAGGTTTATTACTAAAAACAACAAACCAGCATCAGTCGTAAGACATAAGGGTCTGAGCAATACACCTCCAAAATGGCGAATAGTCACAAGATCCAAAGTTACACAGCTTTTTATAACTTTCTAATCCAATAGACACTTAAAACGAAACTTTGTTTTGACCTATTGACCTATCAGCTATAATTTCTCTCCTCTGCAATGCAGAGGTCTCTCAGCCAACGACCTGTCATGTCACGTACCCCCATGTACTTCTACTCTTAACATCTAAATCCTTAACTTAAGTTACAAAATCATATTATTATACTCTAAGCCCTCCACCATAACACCCAATATAATTCTGCTTATAACTATAGAAACATAGGCTTACATTTCTCTTACTTAACGACTATAAATCTCTGCCAATTACGCCAGACCAAGTTTCCTCCAGGGCTGCAAATCAAATCCACCACCATCCACGGAAGTTCTCTCCTCTCGGATCCCTACATGTGCTTATGATATAAAATATATTTATTTATTTTATATTTTATTTATTTTATATTTATTTTATTTATTTATATATTTATGAGCCTATACAATTCTGTCTCTTCTGAATCTAATGTGATAAGATGCAGCTAAAAAATGGGGTAGATATAACTCACAATGGGCTCCTACTTCTGTGGTGTTGCTGCCTTTTTTCTTCTTGTGCCTCTTCAAATGGCTGTCTTCAGAATTGAGGAAAGGGTTACTCATCTAATGTCTTTCTTTTTACAGATCTCTGTTGGAGGCATAGAGTGGGATTACATTGCCACGCAGGGCCCTTTGCAGAATACATGTCAGGATTTCTGGCAGATGATCTGGGAACAAGGGATTGCCATCATAGCTATGGTGACGGCAGAGGAAGTGAGTACAAATTGAGTCAGGTTTCTCCCAGAAATTCTACAATGACTTTTTATATAATCTGTTAGAGGAAGGCGATCTTTGCTTCAACGAATAGACTGATCAAAACTAAGTTTCTAGTGACCCCTTTCTGTCTTGATTTCATTGGCAGAGAAATAAATTTGCAAACTCTTTCTGCTGGAAAGTTGGTTTCCTCAGTAAGAGGCCATAACACTCTAGTACTACTTAATAGAGGAGAGATACAGTTGTTACTACATAAGCATTAGTTGTATGGATGTTCTTATGTTTCTTATTAAGCAAGTGTTTTACTTTTAAGGAAAGTGGGAGAGAAAAAAGCTTCAGATACTGGCCACGTCTTGGTTCAAGACACAACACTGTGACATATGGAAGATTTAAGATTACCACACGATTCCGTACTGACTCAGGCTGCTATGCAACTACAGGTTTGAAGATTAAACATCTTCTCACAGGACAGGAGAGAACGGTTTGGCATTTGCAGTATACTGACTGGCCAGAGCATGGCTGTCCAGAAGATTTAAAGGGATTTTTATGTAAGTTGTATTTAATAGCTTTGTTCTGGGGTGTGGTTTGTGGTGGTTTTTTACTACCTTCTAAAATTGCTTTTGATGAGTATGCCAAGCATTCCGTTGTAAAAGGTATCCTCACACCAGCAGGAGATACTGAATTATATATTTTGTAGGAATATAGCTGGCAGTTTATTAAAGTGACTCCTTCTGTCTAAAGCAAATAATTTACCAGAAGTCCATATAGAATAAAACATAATTGCATCACATGCTACACATTTGAGTATGTTGCAGCAGTAGCAAGATGGCCACAAGCTGCCCTCAGTAGGAATAGGGGAAGAAGCCAAGGAAATCCTTACAAAAGTTAGATGATCCTTATAGATCTGTATTGCTATGGTTGGGGTATGACTTGTGATTTGTACAATGTATCATTTTTCTGTGACATGTCCATCGTTAAATTACTGCTTTTCTGATGGTCATACAGCATAATAGCATAGCTTATGGGGCTTCATCTCCTAAATTAATTATTCTTATCTTGTTGAACTTAATAGCATACTTGGAGGAGATACAGTCAGTGCGGCGCCACACAAACAGCACAGCAGACCCAAAAAGCTCTAACCCTCCCGTGCTGGTGCACTGCAGTGCAGGTGTGGGGCGGACAGGGGTGGTCATACTGGCAGAGATCATGATCGCGTGCTTGGAACACAATGAGGTGAGCTCTTTTTCTTTCTCGTGCTTTAAATAATGCTGGGTAGTAGAAGAGTAAATAATCTGCCTAAAATATGTTATGGCTGTTCATCTGAGCAGCCTTTGGGAGAGGCCTTACCACTGTGCTTGAAATAGCTCTTGGGAATTCAACAGAAGTTAATAATCTTCTAGAGCTGCCCACATGCACACCAGGCACTGGAATGCTCATTTGGATTCTTGACTCCCTAAGATGTGAGTCATTGAGTGGAGCAAGGTATGCCCTAGGCCACTGAGCATATTTCAGGGTTTCATCCTGACTTTACCGTTCCTTGCATTAGTTAGAATGGATAATATTCAAGAACATGCTTTGTAGCCAGTCTCTGTACATACTATTTTGTTTCTAAGTGTAGTGTAATTGCATTATCAGTCTCAGTAGAGGATAAAGTGGTAGTTTAATAGAATAAAACCAGTCCTGTCAACTTTTAGCCAGAAGTGAACAGCTATAAAATGTTCATTAATAATATAACATGTCAACTGAAACTCAACAAACTTACTGTTTCATTGTGCATCTCTCTCCTAACACTGTGACAGGCTTCTTCAGCCATTAGGTTTGTGAAGACCAATACCCCATGAGATAGGTGACTTTGCCATTATGCATATTTCCCAGATGATCAGTGGTGTAGTGCAGTCCATACTGCAGGCATGGGCAATGACTTGTTAGAGCTGAAATCAGAACAGCTGATTCTGCCCTTAGATCACAAGGTACCGCTCTGAACCTCCTGCTGAGAAAGTGCAAGCCAGTTTCCTTGCTCCAGTCACTTTTAATGTTTTGTTCTCTTCTTCCAGATGCTGGACATCCCACGAGTGCTGGATATGTTGAGGCAGCAGAGAATGATGATGGTGCAGACTCTTTCGCAGTACACTTTCGTCTATGGAGTTCTCATTCAGTTTCTCAAAAGTTCTAGACTTATCTAATCCCTGCCACTTCCTAAGGGACTCTGCAAGGGTTTATAGAAAGAAAATCAGAGTTGTCCAGAACTGCTCTTGTTCTTCATATGAATCACAGAGTTACCTTTTAGGGCTGCCATGAGACTGTTAAATGCGAGTCAGTGTAACAGTCCCTGCAAAGCAGGATCTCCGCTAGACTAAATTCTTCCCATGTTCAGCCACAGTCACATTAAGGAATGATTTTGCTTGTACTGGTCTGTAGTACTTGCACACGTTCTTTAGGGTGGTGTTACTCTGAGCAAATTAAGTATCTTGTGGAATGGAGGTATATAGCACAATTTTACTAACATTGTGTTTTAAAACATAATTGTTGGCTGTGCAAAAGCTAAAATCTGTAGGTGCACATGGGGTGAGAAACCTGCCCCTTGGGAATGTCAAGGTCTTATGCAGTTTCATTCTGCTTTCAATTTTATATTTAGAACAATACATCTGTATTTTTTAAAATGAACTTTTGGTTTCCTCTGGTTTACTTAGCAAAATTAGCAGCTCCTAGATATTTTAAGCTGTTGCTTTAAGGACAGTTATTTTTATATTCAGGATGTTTAAATTAAAAAAAACTGAACCACCACAACAGGAAACTTTTTAAACAGAACAATATTTTCAGAGGAGAAGACTGACAATGTTTGAACCAACTTTTGAAAAATCATGAAGGAAGTCCTAGGGTAGCTATTGGTTGTTAGTTGTAGTGCCATGTAATAGAACAGGCAAGTGCAAGGTAACCATAATTGTTGATACTTTTCATTTGAGAGGAGGCAAGTTTACCTGCAACAGGCAGGGGGAAAATATTTTAAGTATCTACAAGGTTACTGGAAACAAATGGATGAGAGAAAGTACATATTCAGTATTATTCATATATTTAGAGGACAGTTTGATTTTACTGGCTGAAATCAAAGTGGATGCAAATGTTTTAAGCACTTTTTTTTGCTCTGTTATTTATGTGGCTGAATATAGAGACTATAATCGTGCATTGTTTCATTTGGTAACATACCATTACTAACCTGTTATTTTAGGATGAGCTTTTTAAGTTGATGAAGTGAGAGAACCAAAATGGGAGTAGGAAGGTGCAGAGTGGTGAAGTGGAAATGATCGTATGAAGCATAATGGAGGAGGTGTGGCAGCTATGATTGCTGGTTTACACAGTGCAAAGATGACCTTAAAAAATGTTAATGTTCCCAGCCAAGAAAGCCATTAAAGCATGGGAAGTTTCTGTAGAATCCTCCCGATTATTTTGTTAGTGCTAGAACAGATTTTGCTAATGCTGTGCAGCGTTGCAATGAAGAGTGTTTGAGAACACTTGCAGAAGAAGAGCTTTTAGAGGAAACACTGGAGATGTGGGTAATTTAGTAGCTGTGTAGGTGGCTGAGTCAATGGCTGTGGCATGGACCTGAAGTAGGCAGGCACAGCCTGCTGTAGTTCCCATTTTGTCCCATGGGGCTGATCAAATGACAATATCCCTAAATAATCCCCTGTGGTTTTCAGATGGAGACAGTGTGGTTTTAGCTGCCTTTCCAAGTGTTTTGAGATGCTGAGTTGAAAATCCCTATTCCAAATTGAGCTATAGTTTTTTAGATATCTGGTTTAATTTTAAAAAACCCCTATAGTAGACCAGTCTGCAGGCGTGGTTAAGTGTCCATTTCCCTTGATACCTGCTTAGTGAAATGAAATGAAACTAAAAGTCAGGTTTATTAATGCTGAAATTGTTATTTTTCTGAGCCCTAACAAGGGCTTGGAAACTATTAAACCCCCTTCAAATCAATAGTTGTGTTCCAAAACACTAATTAAGACTTATAAATAGGTTGCCTCAATTTCCTCTGTAATAAGCTACTTCCATGAAGTTAAACACATGATCCAAATGACATTGTGCTAATATGTAATTTTATACAAAATATATTACTTTTAGGTACATGGTATTGATCTGGTGCTTTCATAGTATTGATCAGGTCTGCTTGGAAGCAGTCTGATTTGTTGTACTCTCAGTATAAGTTAGATTGAATATTTCA
Organism: Monarcha castaneiventris obscurior; assembly: GCA_026261815.1. NCBI lineage: Eukaryota > Metazoa > Chordata > Aves > Passeriformes > Monarchidae > Monarcha > Monarcha castaneiventris. Next base: position 17,825,830 of record JAMPIT010000894.1, read on the forward strand.
GACTAGGGAAAAGAAATGTTGTTCTTATATAAAATGCCTAGGAATTACTAACTGCCAAATACAAAACTGGAAGTCCAGAGGAAACCAGTTACTGAAGACTGGTTATTTATATATAAATCTTGCAAACAAACCAATCTGACTAATATGTGTTGGCAGAAGTATTGAAAGGAAAAAACATACTTAGCTATTTGTATCATTCTGTGTTTTAAAAACACAGTTAATGTGTTTTTAATGTGTTTTTAAAATGTTAGTTTTTGCCACACTTCATTTCTATCTGCAGAAATCTTTTTGAATGGGAAGGCAGGCTCTAAAATGTAGCTTGTGCCTTTTCCATTTATAAACTTTGCACTGAGATCTTCATAACCTGATAGATGCAGTTTTAATGACATGATGGACCACCAGAACTTCAAGCAACAGTTTTTAGCTGTTCAGCAGCTTCTGGGACAGAACACCAGCTGTGAGGCATTAAAAGGAGCAGTTATAACAAGCAATTGATGTATAACAAGCAATCCCAGTATTTATGGGATTACATGAGGTGGGTGAGGAAATGTGTGTCTTTTGGCTTATTCTTCTGTTTTGCTAGAAGTTGTGTTCACCTTTAGAGGTGGTCGTGCTCAAATCTGGTAGTCACAGTCTTGGTTTTCGTAGCGTAACACTGCTACCTCCTCCCCTTCAGCTTCCAGTTCTGTCCATCAGCAGTCTGTTTTTGCAGTAATAGACTTGACCTTATTAGACTTGACTTTATGTGAGTTTTTCTACTGAAGATTGTAGGATTGCTTTTGTATGTAAGCATATGGCTCTGACTGAGCATTGAAAATGAGTGGTTTCTCTTCTAAAGATACCAAATGAAATTAAACTTCACAACCTTCTGTAACAAAATTATTTTTTAAACCATTGTTTAGATTTTCAGTTAACTTATAAAAGACAATTCAGTTTTTAGCACTTTTGTTCTGAGCCTTGAAAAGGGATGCATTTTTACATGTAGTTGTGCTGGGTGCTTCATGAAGTGTTGGATGTTGTTGGATGTTACAAGAATCCAAATCCAGTCACAGTGTGAGTCAGAGGTGGATTTATTTGTCAAAAACTTAAAATTTCTCTAAAAGCCTGTCCAATTTTGCCAAATGTGCTTCTGTTTTTATGGGGATGAAATCAGATGATTATGCAAGATTTGAACAGTTTGTTTAGTAAGAAAAGTTGTATGAAGAATTCTTGCAGCAAATGGCAAAGATGATGCAATCTCTAGGGATGTCAGAGCTCTCAGGGACAAATAAAGGTGCTATATACTGCCAAGAGACAGATGTGGTAGACTTTTGTGGACTAGGTAGAAGATGCTTTCTAGGATCAAATTATATGAAGAGACAGGAAAGGAACACGCAAACTGTAGGAAGAACTTCTGCATATTTGATTTCTTTCTTGGTTGTTCTGATGAGAGGTTTTTTTGGCCAGTGAATCTTTGTAGTCTTGGGCTAAAACCTCTTCTCTAAGATGCGAAGTCAGAGCCCTGTCCATTACAGAGATGTCACTGCCCTAGCTGGGTTAGCTTTAGGCTGCAGGTCCCTCCTGGCCCTGTTTGGTGAGGGAGAGGCTCTGAGGTGCACAGGGGAGTTTTGCATAACCTCTGCAGCCTGCACAGCAGTGCTCTCCTTTTCTGCTGTCCCACAGGAAGAGTGGGAAAAGTTTTATGCCTTAGTATTTCTCTCATTGCAATACCTTTCACACAAGTGAACAATAAACTCTAAAAGTGCAGGGTGCTACAATTTATATGTAGAAATAAATTTAATTCAAAGCAGGTGACCAAGGCAGTGTTCCTGTATTTCTGCAGATGAAAAGCTGCTCTAAGTTATCATCAACATTTAGAATAAAAAGGAAAATACAGTAATAACAAATAAAATAAATTTTTGCTAAAATGGAAAAGATTCTTGACATTTTACTTTTGGCTCCTCTTGTAATCCTGTGTATCTCTTTTTGAAGTGGGCAACACTTGAAGCAATTTTCTCCAAAATGGCTCCTTTAAATTTAATAAGTAAGACTATCTGAAGCTGCTGCTGCTGCATATTTTATGTTGGAGCAGCTGTTAAAATTGAATGGCTCATAGATTTCAATGGCTTCTGGACCAAACTTGGGAACTGCAGGGTTGTTTATCATAGCTGTGTAATGAGACCTCAGTTTTAATATCAGTAGCATTACTAAATCCCTGGACTTAAAACCCATTACTATATTTCAATAGTTCACATTATCAATTTAAAATAATCAATGCTTCAGTTACTAAGAACTCAGCACTTTAGGGTTGGGTTTTTTTCCGATACTGCAAAGTCGTGCAAAGCCAGAGTCCAGTCCTGCAAGATGCAAAATTCCTGCAGTTCTTCATGATACTAAAGGAATTAAAATGGGCTTACTGCCAGTGAAAGCTTGAACCCTTGAAGCACGAATACTCATGTCTGCTTTAAATTTAAATACAGATTACAAGAATTAACCAAAAGAATGCAGCAGGAATGTGCATACAGGAAGGTACAGCATTCAAAGGAAAAGTAGATGAGAGTTCAAAAGAAATTCTCTTGTGCAAGTACAAAATTTTGGACATAGAGAGTGAGGATTTGAGTAGTGGCAGAAGGCATTTGGAGGAGGATTTGGAATGTTTTGTATCCACAGTAGAGCTGCTAGTAGGGTTTGAGTCATATGGTATGTTTTTCATGGCATGGTAGGGTAAGTGAATACGTAGTCATAGGTGTTATTTTTACTGGCTTTTTAAAATGTGATTTTTTAAACTCCAAATATTTTTTCAGAGGCTCTGTTATTTTTACATATCTTCCTTTCCAAATGCATTGAATGCAATCTGTCAGCTCAATTTCTGTTTACTTATTAAAGGTCAGATTTTTCAAACCACAGTCTCTGGTTTTACAGATACAAAATGCAGGGGGAATAGGCATACTTGCAATTTTGCAGTGATAATTTCTAATGGGTGTACATGAGATGATGCAGAAGTCTAACTGAGTTTTGAATGAAGCCAGGTGTTTACAGTTGGTGTGAGTTGCACCAAGTTAAGGCTGGGCTAACGACGAGACTCCTGAAATGTGGAATTTACCATGGACTTAGAAGTTCTGTTGCAGTGCAGCATTTGCAATACAGTGACATTAAAACAGTGTAATACTGTGCTAAGGTAAGGGAAAAAGATCTTAAACTTTTAACTGCTGTTGCAAACATGTCTGTAAAAGAGAAGTTAAAAAAAGAAAAATTCTTAGTACGATCTTGCTGGGGACCAGCTAACTTGGTGCACTCTGTTGGCATCACATGTTACTTTAAGGTCTAACTGGGCTGCAAAAAAAAGGATTTGTTAATTTCAATGAGCATTTCAAAAAACTGTTGCTAAGTAGCCTTTGGTTCTACTGTTTGCTGTTTTCATGCTGAGTGCACATGATGCTGCATTCAGTGGTGAAGAATAACCTCCAGTGTGTTTGTTTTGTTGAAGTCTATTCTTCTGCTTTAGTTAGGGAACGAAGATAGAAATCAAATATCAAGAGTCTAATGAACAGAGTTTACAACAGATCCAGCCTGTGGCAAGTCAAAGAGCAAGTCTGTAGATATTGTAATGTTATTTTGGTTTAGATATGCAGCAATCAAAACTACCAAATTATTGATTTTATGAGCACAGTTTCAAAAGGTGCCTAACTTTTATAAAGGGAATTAAATGCTGTTTTTCCATTTGGAAATATTTAGGTAAAATTAGGAGCCTTTTAATATACTTTACAGACATTGCAAATGCCATTAATTTTTAGAATGGTAGGTAATTTGATGGGGAAAACCCCTGTAAAACCCTCTAGTCTGTCACCTTGCTAATCCTGGATACTTCTGACAGACAAGGTGTGTATGCTCTTCACAAAGATACTTGCTTAAATTGCTTTGAAATACCCAACTTACCTGTCCTCTTCGTGGCTTTTCTGGGGGGACCTGGATGGAAATTTAAGAGGCTTTACATGGCAAATCAGCAAGTATGTACACTCCTGCACACTGCTGAAATATCTTCATTCACTTAAGCAAATGGGCGTTTGAAATCCTGTCAGCAGTTTTGTAGGATTAAGTCCTTAGTGTCAGAGGAACACAGGATCTGGCTCCATTTTCTTCAATTTTCACTTGAGCCAGTATGCAAGGATTTAAATGGGACTTTGTTTAAAAAGTAGCAAACATGAAGTGTTATTTTCTAGTATTAAGCTAGTGGTTAACATGTCTATTTTTTGCTGTCTTGCCACCAATACTGTAAAAATGTATAATCAAACCAGCTTTAATTCTTGTAAAACTGAAATTGGGTTGTAAAACAATGTATAAATTGTGTTTCATAGACAGAAAAGCTTGTATTACTGAATGTAATATATGTGAAATGAATATATTATAGTCTATTTTTGCCATGGAAATAAATATTTGAAGCAATTATGAGTTTTTATTGTTCCATTATTGAAGGAAAAATCCGAGAACTTTCTGTTCATGTGTAGTCCTAGGCTGGGACTTTGCCTTCAGTACACACAGGTGCGATGCCTTTTATAACATGCTGCAGGTACTGGATATAAAACTTACGCTGTCAAATACACATCAGGTGCCATCTTTGTGGCAGGAAAATCTTGTGCTTGCTGCCTTGTCATAGTTTTTCACAGTGCTTAGCATTTTTTAAATCTGTTTTTGGTACTGAACTTTCAGTTTCTCTCTAACATTTAAATGTAGGAGGGATTAAAAACTTTTGAAAGTTGGAGAACCCTTTCCAAAAGCGTAAGAGAGAGGAAACAGTTGATTGTATGCTTACTATCATTGGAGCTGCTGCCAACAACTAGCACTGAAGCTATTTTCATTTTAGAACTGGCATTGAGTTAAAAAGGGAGGTGATGCGACAACTTGCACTACACACCTGGTACAGCATGAGGCTTTGTGAGGTGAATACAAGAACTGCACACTGGACATTATAGTTTCACACTGGAAAATTGCATTTCCCTTGTCTTTGCTAAACATCTAGAGCATTGTCCACCTAGCTACATCTGAAACAATCAGGCTGTTAACTAAAATTTTGTCTTCTAGGTGCACTCAGTTTGAAGGCATCAACCAGCTTAAGGTAAGATAGTTACATACCACAGATAGAGCTGTACTTGTCTGATCTGTTCCCAAGTCCTGGCGAATGTCCTGTGCGATGTTCAGTGTAAGCAAAGCTCTTTTATTAGATATGGCTTCAACATCAGAAGAGGAAAAAGGGACCCGAGGCTCATGGTAAAGCGTTCAGCAGTTTTGATCAGACTTACTATTTATACTATTATATATTTATTTATTTATACTGTTTAGACCTCAGGCAAACATATCTTCAGAAGCCTTAATTTCCTCTAAATCCAAATTATTTTAAACTGTAGCTGCTATTTTCCAGCCCCTGTAAAATCCCCATTAGAGACTTCTGGTGGCCTGAGTTGGCTTGGATTTGGCACATCTGGCCAGAAGCTTTCTTGTGATGCCTTATCCTGGTCTTAAAATCAAGAGGCGAACACGGTTAGAAGGGGAAAAAGGGTTTTACCTTGGTATTTATTGTAAGGATCTTTAGGTGCACCACGAACAGGTCGAATACACTTCTGTGCACCCCACCATCACCACCGCAAAGTCCCTCTCTCCTAGCTCTGGTCTTACATTCCAGGTCTTACTAATTAGCATATTTATTAAATATTCTCCAATGAGAGGCTTAAATGAGCCCCCCCTCCCAAGGAACCTTCCCCTGGATGGTTTTATCTTAGTTTACAAAATGTGTTCTGGAGAGGACTTTGGGGTTTGGGCACCCTGGCACCCTAACTACAAAACTTCTAAAATGTTTAGTCTCTTAGCTTAACAAACAAGTCCAAGAATGTAGGCAAAAAGCACCAAGAATACAGAAGTTGCAAAAAGGTATAACGGGTATAAAAGAAAAGACAAAAATCATCATGGCATCACTTGGGCAAGAGCTCCAGGACTTGGTACACAAGAAGCTTATGGGAGCTGATGAGAGAAGTTTCTAGCTTGACCAGCCTCTAAAGTAGGTCTTGCTCAGCTGTTAGGGCTGTTTAAATCTGGAATGGCTGTGGATAGATGAAGGTTACATGAAACTCAGCAATGCTTGGTACCTAGATGGAAGTTTTACATGTACACAGCTGCTCTGTGTAGGATCAGATGGTGATTTTCTTACACCCATTCCTTTTCCCTGAGGGATAAATGACAGCATATAAATGTGTGTTCTTCCTCTCCACCATTTTTATGAGCATCCCCTGGATGCTGGACTCTATGAAGACAAGCCGCCCAGTGCCACAGAAGCACTGCCAGTTTGCCTCCTGCAGCTGAGGACTGCCTGTGAAGGATCAGACAGTTTGTGAGTGTGTTGGGAATGTCACTGGCAGGAGAATGGTACTGCAGGAGGGGTGGAGGTGAGTGAGGATTGGGGCATAGGTGGATGCTCGTGAGCTCTAACTAAGGAGCTGTGTCACTGTGTACCCCATTGTCTCAGTCTGGCTCTTGCAAGTTTAAACTTCTGCTCCTGGCTTGTGTTTGAGGGATGGCTCCAGTGGAACATAATGCTTAGGAAAATGGTGGTTCTGATACTTCAAATCTAGTTCTGATGTTATTACAATTTAAATTAGCCTAATTAATTAAAGCCAAGTGTAAGTAGGCTACAGATGAGCCTGAGACAATTTTGTCACAAAACTTCTTTATCTTTCAGAGGTGCACAGGGTTGAAGACATTTTGTAACATTTGACTTCCTGGCATTCTTTGGGAGCTTTTCTAAAGTACAGATTTCAGGACACATGCCTGGTTTTGGCCTCTCCACTTGCATAACGACACAACATAGGTGTGGGAGCTGGAAGGGGTAGAGCTTACAAGAATGCTGTCCCTTTTCTGATCAATCACAGCTCCCAAACTGGTTTGTGTGACAATCTTTGAGATGGACACCTAAGCCAAAACCAAACATCTGTCATTCCCAACATAGCAAATGTTTGCTGCTCTGCTTATTCTATGGATTTAAAATTTTGTCTATAATAAACAAAACAACCAGAAAAGACTTGGAGAGCTTGCAGATGAGTTTCAGGTTGTTATTATTAGCCATTTCTAAAATGACAATCGTGCCTTACGTAAGTTTAGAATCCTTCCACAAGCAGTCCCCAGATTATCATACCCAGAGGAAAAAGAAGAATTTTTCACTGGTGTTAAGTACGTATAAAGAAAGACTTTGTCAAGCCTGGCTAATACTGATATTCACTGATTTGAAGGAACTGCATACTTTTTGTGTGCATGTGTGGATCTGATTTCTTCTGTCTGCATCTGTGCTATTCACAACTGATTGATGCTAAGAATGTCTTTTCATTGGCAAAGCCTTTAGCAAAAGACTTGAGAAAATCAGAAGATTGTTTTTAGTTGGATAATGTGTAAGATAACTATTTTAGCAGATTTATCTGGGTTTATTGAATTTCCTGCATCATAGCAGTAAGAAACAAATTAATTTGTTCTGAAGTGACTCTCTCAACCTCCAGAAACAGCAAGTGCTCACCCTGTATTTGAAAAATTTGAGTTGTCTCCTGAAGACCAGGAACTGTAGGTCTCCAACACTTTCAATTCCATTGGTTGCTGAATGTTTACTTCTTTCCTCAAATAGGAGAAGCAATTTAAGTTGCAACTATAATCTTAGAAATCGTTCTGCCTCAGTTTTCCTGTTTAAGTCATGCTTTCACTGATGCACTAAAAATATGACATTGTTTTTATTTTTGTAGTCCTGTGGTCCTGCAAGCTCTCTTGCAAGGTCTCTTGCAGAGGTAGGCCAGGTCTGATAATCAGCAGAACTGATTAGATTTTCTTCGGCAAGACTTTTGGCTTGAAAAAAGAATTTTTCTATAGAGAAGAACCAAGTCTATCAAGAGTTGGGATTCGATACAGTTCCTGACAGCAGCTCCAGAAGGATTAAGGAGAAAATCACATGCAGCACAGTGGCTCAGCTGGTCTGAGCCAGCTGAGCCACTGATATCCCCCTGGGACACTGGGCCCAAGGACTTGTTCCTTCCGGAGTGCCCGTAGGTGGCTTTTGCTTCCTCTGTCCTGCTGTATGGCTCTTTAGCCTTACCTGGAAATGTTCCCTACCACTTTCTGTAGACAGACTGTGACTCTTGCTGGAGCTCATGGGTTTCTGTCTGAATTAGGAAATTGGTTGTCTGCTTCATAAGGAGAGGGGAAGCATTGCATTATGTTAGTAGTCATGATCAAAATGTAATTAGGAAAGAGAAGGAAAGTGCAATTGTCCACCAAAACCAGAAAGAAATATAGATGGCTGATGATGGATTTGTCTTCTTCCCAAGTTCCTCTTAGGTTTTAAAGGGCAGAAGGAGTTGTTCCATAGCCATCTCAACCCGAACAGCAACAGGAATCCAAATGACAGGTATCAGCTGCAGTAGCTTTGATGCACTGCAAAAAAACCCAATCTACCCAAAATACGGAGAATTGCTGAGTGTATGCACTCCCTGCAGCCAGAGTAAATTTAGTGGCATGGTATTAGGAGGGCTGCCATGGTGAGTTTAACACTTCCAGTGCATTTATGCCATCAAGCTTGAAGTAAAAACATTACTCCATTTGAGTAATGTTTTGAGGCTCCATTTGAGCCTGTTTTGAGGACAAAAGGTCAGCCTTATCCCTCTGCACAGTGCTGGTATTTAAAAAATGAAAATAAGCAGAACTGAGGACAATGGACGTTCTAGAAATGCTGCACAAATACTACAGGTTGAATTTCCTGATACCTGGGAAAGTAACTTTGGCCACCGGCTGGCCCATCCTACCACTCACCTGCCCCTCAGCTTTGTTACTGGAACGTGCCTGAGGCTGCACCATGGGTGTTTTATGGCACGGCTGTGCTCTCACCTGCCAGCTGCTTCCTCAGGTAAAGCATTGAACAAGGAGCTGGCTGGGGATATGTGCCCCAGAATCCTTTGGGGAGATCTGATAGCACCATAAAGTGAACAGAGACTCTAAGATGTTCAAATAGTGAAGAAAAGCCATGCAGAAAAGATCCTATGGAAAGCCACAGCAAGGGCCTTTAAAGACTGATGTTTAGGCTCCCTGTGTAAGGCTAAAAACTCTCAGGGTGGGAGGGGAGTAGCCATTATGCAAGCTTGTGTCTGGGGAAGGGAAAACCAAGATGAAAGCTTCAGTAGCTCCTCTATCTTTCTCTTACAATCCACTCTTAGATGGTTGTGCCCAGCCTTTGGGAAGCCTCATAGCCAGATTTCAAACCTGTGCTATCTGTGTCATCTCTGGTCTCATTTGTGTCAAACATTGGGAAAAAGCACGGTGCTAAATGCGTCTGAGCTGAATTTCTGATTGGAGAGGCTACACCTCTGAGGTCCTGCAAGGAATTCTCAGGCTGACAGGAGAGCTGATGGCCTTTGACATGTTGCTTCACTTCTTTGGCATGTGAGCATGCTTATGAGTGAGAGAAATGGATACTGGGAAGAGCTGGGGTCATCTCATAGTTGTGTTACTCATCTGGAACGAGGCTTTGGCTGCTGTGAGATGTAAGGTATGCTGCAGCCCTCACACAGATACTGTAAGGGGAGTCCTACGGCTTGCTGAATTCTTGGGATAACTGCAGAGAGCTCTGCACCTCGTGCTACAGATCACGCTGCCTGTCCTCTATCAGAATGAGAAAGCACAGCTCTGCTGCCTGCCAGGCTGAGGCTGTGTTCAAGTTTCTCAAGTTTCAGAGGCCTCCCTACTCCATTTATGTAGCCTTTCCTTGCCCTTCCCAAGGTCTAATTTCATTCCCCCAATGTGGTAGGGCTGGAAGGACTGCAGGGGAACCTGTGTGTGCTGAAGCCTGTGATCTACAAGAACAGCAAGGGCACAGCAGCAGCAGCCTGTGTTGGTGCTCTGTGGGGATGTCTGGCATTCATCCAGCCCAAAACGAGGTGTTGGACTTAAGAGCCCACACTTTTTGCAGGCCAGTGTTGTGGTTTCAAAGATGAATGCAAGTGAAGTTTTTGCATGTTGTCACCTGGATGTCAGGCACACCTCCCACCCTTTGCTGTCTGCTAGAATTAGCTTAGTGGGTGAGCTCAAAAGTACCATTAGGAGCCCAGCTGCTCTGGAGAATTTCAACAGAGAACAGCAGACACTTCATCCTTAATTTTGGTACCCTTCACTTGAATTAACAATTCTGGTTGCTACTCATCAACAGCCTGACACCCTGGGGTCCTCCTAGGCTTTCTTTGAGGTGGCTGAAATGGAGATGAGTTTTGGGTGCTCCACAGTTCAGCCGATGATTTGTCATGCCAGTGGTAACTGCTGATTCTTTTCCCTTCCCAGTGATGCTTTATCCCTGTGACATGCTCAGTTTCCACTGGCCCACGACCTGCTACAGGTTTTGAAACTGGATCCCTTGACTGGCTGTGACCCGTGCAGGGGCAATGGCTGGGGCAGATTAATTTCCTGCTCACCTGTTCGCGTATCACTTCCTTTACTACTTGGAATAGAAACTGAACTGGTTTCTGAATGAAGCAGATTTCACTAAAGGAAACAGGAAGATTGGACTGCTCATATGTGGTTTGGTTGTTTTGGAGAGTGAGAAATGATTTCTGTTGAAACCACTAGTTGCTGTTCTGTTCCTTGTAATCTGTGTCCATACCAGGTGTCAGCTCTTGAGAACAGCAGGTTAAGTGCCTGGGAAGTGCCAGAGAAAAAAGGCTGATGGCTTTAGAGACATCACACAGCTGCAGTGCTCTGCACTTGCTTATCCATGTATGCTCCTGTGTTGGGTGGTCACAAATTAAAGTGGGATACTGGACTTTCCCTAGCTTTCTGAAGTAGACCTCGAGTGCCAATTTTGTGGGTTTTTTTTCCTTTTGCACAAACTTTCAGGTCTCAAATACAAGTGCTATGATACAAAGCTGGAAAAATTGAGGGAGCTCTAAAATATGTTTGAAGGCCAATGTTACTAAGTGGCACCTAAATCTCTACTCTGCACCTGTGTTCTACCCAATAATAGGTCTCACCATTTTTCAAAAGATGGAATTGGTAACAATTTCCCTTTTGCCAGTCCTTTCTTCCTATATTCTCTTTAACATTCGTTTTCCATTGGTATTTCTCCTTACCCTGGCTGAGGCTCACAGCTACTGCCTCTCCCAGGTGCTCAGACAGAGGAACAGCAGCTGTGTGCTGAAGGGCATTATTAGAATGTCTTGTTGGCTAGGCACTGTGTTGTCACCACAATGCAACAGCCTGCATTAGGGGCTACAAATTAAACTCCTGGGCTTAATTTTTATTTATGCTGATGATCTAGATCTCTTACTCATAATCCTTGCACAAATCATTGCTGAGGAAAAAAGTAGCCCTTTTTTTCCCACTGTCTGATAGAGCCATTTATACTTGAATCATGAAATGCTGTCAGTTGAGCTGCATCGTTCTTACAACTTCTGTTGCACAGCTCTAAAGGACACAAAAGTGTACACAAATGCAGAGAACAAGATCTTTAAGTCATTCTGCAGCTAAACCTAAGTGAAAACTCTGTAGGAACTTTAGACACCGTCTGTGGATCAAGGATAAAATGATGGCTTGAAGGTTGCTGTTTTCTGGTCAGCCCTAAGAGCTGTAAGCACCTTTTTCTTTCATCCCATTAATCTTTACTTCAAATGACTGAAAGTCACATTTTGCTTTGTAAATAAACAGAATCCTACTTATGGAAAAAAGAGCAGTGATGACAACACCCGTAGCTTTAAAGATGAGGCCGTTTTGTTACAGAGCAAAGTAACACTACCAGGCTTTGGTCTATTTGAAGGAAACAATGTTATGACGTATGTACTCACTGCCCACATGAATCTGGGCAGAAGAAAGTCTTTACCTTGCAGATCACAGCCGCTGACTTCTCCTGAGTTTGTTACACCTGAAGGACTCAGAACTGTAATGGTGTATGACTGCCTTGTTCTGCTACTGCTTGTGCCAAGACTCAAGTCTGACACAAAGTAAAATGTGATGAGATAAACAAATCCAAACCCAACCAAAACCCTCAGAAAAATCCCCCCAAAGCTTGCAGTGTTGATTAATCTTAGTGATGTGGGTCAGGCTTGCATATCAAGGTCTTTAAACAACTTATGTTTTAAGCACCACCTTAAATGTGAATAAAAGAGAGAAAGTCTTAAGCCCAAGGCAGCCTGAGTTTGCTTTTGGATCGGCAGATAAACTGATTTTATATCAATAACATTTATCTAGAATGCTTTTACCCCACTATCTGATAGGAGTGGCTGTACAATAACAGAAATCAGTTCTGTGGACTGGACTGACTGCTCCAGCTCCTGTATACAGGGGTATGTGATTCTCCATTTCTTTACCACACATTTCACTGTGGGTCCAATAACTGTTCACACTCATGGTTTAAGCAGATAGGTACTTTCTTTGTGAAAGGTCTGTTGTAATGAATCTATTTCCTCTTTTAAGTTGCATCTACTCAGAAAAAAAAGTCATGGGTGTTGAGACAGTTCATCAACAGGAAATATGGTCAAGGAACTATTTTTATTTATTTTTGTGTTACTCATATTACAGGAAATGAGTATGTCATTACTTGTGCCTTTCTGTGAGGTCCACTGCTGTGCTGTTTTCTTACAGTATTTTTTCATTTACAGAATTTGAATGTGGAATTCTTATTAATCTTTAATCAGACTCATGTTGACAAGAAGCCAAAGTTTGCTGAGTGACGTTTTCTGATGTACAAGTCACAAGCGTAAAGACAGGTAGGAAAAAAAAACCCCTAAATTCCCACTATTGACCAAGAATGGAGAACTTGGAGGGCCCCAAGAGTGGGTGAAGTCCTGTCTGAGGAGCAGAAAGGCTTTATACTTGGATACATCTAACCATGCTCTTTAGCTTTCTAATCAGTCCCTCTGTGTCAGAATTCTTCAAAAAGTACAAACAACAGTTACCTAGGGCATCCCCTTCTGTTCAGCTCTCTGAAGTAAGGAATAGAGAGGGAGTATCCTTGGGGATGGGAGAAGGGCTGTGATCACTTGTGATTGAGGACAAACCCTCTGCACTGTACTGACTCAGCCCTGTGGCCACATCTTTTCAACAAGACAGGCTCTGATGGGGGGATGCAGAAGTCCTCACAATATCTCACCTGCTTTGCAGTGTGCCAGAGCACTCATGTTGCAGGCCAGATTTACAAGGCAGCCAGCTGAGTTCGACAGATGAAAGGCTGGTGCCCATCTGCCCAGCCACATGTACAGGGCTAACATAAACTCTGGTGCTGTCATCGTCAACAAGTGCAATTTGTTACTGTGGACAAGGCACTCAGGAAAGTGCCTTTTGCTTTCTTTGGGAATTACGTTTTGCACTGCTGTGCTGTGATTGTGCCAGATATGTTGTTTTTCTCGGACTGGCTTCCTCTAGATGTTTTTTGACATTTCTTTTTTTGTCCAAAAGTTTATGCTTCACAAGTGAAGCAGTGGTCTGTGTCTGTAGGAGCTACTTGGAGCTGCAATGGGTCATCTGGCCAACAGAGTCACAGTCTTTGGTTGATGCTCATAAGGCACAGGGGAGGCGGGTGGTGGCAGCTGTTATGTATGAACTGGTACAACTTAGCCTTGTCCTTGGAGGAAGGTTAAAAACTGATCCTAGGAGATATTAGGGGACAGGCTTTATCCAGTTCCTAAGACTTCTAGTTCCTCACCTACGGCAAAACAATATGACTTGCCAGCATTTCCTCAGAACCTGTTGAGCTCATTCTGCAGTAACTGGAATGTCAGGCAATAGCTGGACTCCAATTAAACAATGAAATTGGGGTTGATTTTGTGCAATGCATGTGCTAACGTCAATTTAAACTTTAACCAGAAAATACACCACCTCTTCTCCATTTGCTGTACAAAGTTCCTGATGTGTCTGCTACTAGATAGTCCTAGTCATCAGTGAGCAACTGTATCCTTTTCCAAAACCAAAGCCTGATGCAGAACGCTATGCCGTGGTTGTCATCAGTACAAGAAATTGGTGGTCTCACTCAGTTAAGAACTGAAAATAAAAAACTGCAGTCATTAATCTACGTAGATCTGTTAAACCTTAGTTTTGTTCTTGTGAAATAATTTGATTTTTCATTTGTGGGCTTCTGTGAGCGGCACCATAGTGGAACTGTTTGTCCGTTCTGGAAGAGGACATTATTTGATATTAAATTGATGTTGCTGAATTCTTGCAGACTACAAAATCTCAGATCTTTATAGCAGGACCACAACTGCACTATCAATTAATTTATTTAAAACAATAAATATTTCATAATTTATTATTACAGCTTTTAAAAATATAAATCTAATTTTAATATTCTCAAGTTTGTTTCAAGTTATACAATTACAAGCAAAATATACAAAATTCTTCTGATAACTGACCCTTTAAGGTCTAATTTACACAGAGATTAATTAATGCCCAATTAATAGTATCCTGCTAGAGAGATCTTAGCAGTATTTAAACAAAAATAATTGAAAATAAATCAATTTACTACTAGTTGACAAATGGCAGTTCACCATAGAAGGAGCTCTATCCCTGTGTAACAGGTAAGTTTTGGTTACTGTTATGAATAGTTACGTGAAATGTGAAGGGTTTGCAAGTTTTCTTCCAGTTCATCAAGTTCCTTACTGAGTTCCAAATCACTGTCACAAACAATAAAGTCTGAAGCTGCCTCACATGTGGGTGAAGTGTCTGGGTGTTCTTCAAATTCCAGACCACAGAAATCTGACTCTGTCCCAGCATCCATCATTTCTATGGTATCTTCTGAAAAGTCCTCCCTGCTCTGTGTCTCCCTTGACCTTTCGCTGAATGACATTGATTCATATTTGTTTGGTTCCTGTAATGACGAATTGATGGATTCAAGGAGTTCTTCACTTTTTGTAGCTTTCCTCAGTCTGTGACCTTTACTGGTAAACTCGAGCTCTTCTATCGTATCAGACTCCTGCAGATCCAGTGACTCTGAGGCTTCCTGGCTTGCTTGGATTACCTCTGTCTCGCTGTCCTGGCCTGCATGGATCAGCTTTGTCTTCCTGCCCAGGCCTGCATGGATCAGCTTCGTCTTGCTGTCCAGGCCTGCATGGATCAGCTTCGTCTTGCTGTCCCGGCCTGCATGGATCAGCTTCGTCTTGCTGTTCAGGCCTGCATGGATCAGCTTCGTCTTGCTGTCCTGGCCTGCATGGATCAGCTTCGTCTTGCTGTCCAGGCCTGCATGGATCAGCTTCGTCTTGCTGTCCAGGCCTGCCTGGCTTAGCTCTGTGTCGCTGTCCTGGCCTGCCTGGCTTAGCTCTGTCTCGCTGTCCCGGCCTTTATGGACTAGCTCTGTGTCACTGTCCCGGCCTTCATGGATTAGCTCTGTGTCACTGTCCCGGCCTTCATGGATTAGATCTGTGTCACTGTACCGGCCTTCATGGATTAGATCTGTGTCACTGTCCCGGCCTCCATGGATCAGCTCTGTGTCACTGTCCTGGCCTTCATGGATTAGATCTGTGTCACTGTACCGGCCTTCATGGATTAGATCTGTGTCACTGTACCGGCCTTCATGGATCAGCTCTGTGTCACTGTACCGGCCTTCATGGATTAGATCTGTGTCACTGTACCGGCCTTCATGGATCAGCTCTGTGTAACTGTCCCGGCCTTCATGGATTAGATCTGTGTCGCTGTTCTGGCCTTCATGGATTAGCTCTGTGTAACTGTCCCGGCCTTCACGGATCAGCTCTGTGTCGTTGTCTCGGCCTTTATGGATCAGCTCTGTGTCGCTGTCCCGGCCTTCATGGATTAGCTCTGTGTCGCTGTCCTGGCTGCAGCCGAGGTCTGATTTCAGCACATCCAACATCTGGCGCATTTTGCCCTAAGGGGTGAAGGAAGAAAGGGGTGACACTTCTCCAGCCCCATAGCACCTGAGCACTGCTCAGACTCAGGGCTTGACTCTGACAGAAGGAAAAGGACACTGCTTGCAATCAAGTGACTAAACACGGAGTGTCACCAAACTGAATTGACTGTTGTCCATTTTTTGTCACTGTACCGGTGACTCCTAATCTGCCACGATCCATGAGACTGCAGATCTCATTTATGGAGAGAGAGGCTCCCCACTGAGTATTTTGGTTACCTTTACCCTCAAATATACAGTGCGTTTGACCTGCTCTTTGGAAACATCACCTAAATCATATGCAGCGAGAGAGACGATTATAAGAGCAGCACATACCTCATCCAAGCGGTTCTTATTTTCTTCTATATAACACTCAAACAGTTGATCCAGAACCCTACAAATAAAAAACCAAATTACTTCACAGGAGGAAACCCAACTTTTACCAGAGCTACATAAAGTAATGACTGTAGTTTTTTATTTTCATTTCTTAGCTGAATGGCACCTCTAGGACTTCCAATTACACTGTCACAAAGAGGGCTATCTGTAGTCCCTACCCACTGGACACGTGCTCAGCAGGCAGACCTGGCTTTGGGCAGCACCTGGCAACCATGGAGCGACTTGTAGCACAACTACGTGTGTGTTTGTTCTGTTGGGCCTATATGCTGGCAGAAACCAACCATTCACTGGTGATTCTACTGGCATGCTGAAGTATCCAAAATCTCTTGGATGCACCACAGTGGCTGCTACACACAAGAATAAAGAGAAGGAATAAAATCCAGCTTCAGTAAAAAAAAATCCAGGGAACAATCCTCAGTCCTGAGAACTCTCCTCCATTGTTTAGGCAGAATGAGAAAAAAAAATTCTGCAGAGAATGTGTTCTGTGACAGTTGAAGTACACAGTCACTGGAACAGAATTCCAGAAAGTCAAGTGAATTTAACCTTACGTGAAAAATTATTTTAAAAAAAGTGCAGTAATGGTTCTAATGGGAGACAACATTACTGTAAAAAAGAGCCAGAGGGAGACTGCTTCCCTTTCTTATGTAGTCCAGGGGTTTCTGACATAGCACTATAAAACTGAAAACAACTTTAACCTACCTGTTAGAAAATAACCCAAGTCGAAGAATTTCATTTGTTACATCTTCAATGAAAGTTAAATATAAAAGCTCCTCTTCTCTGCAGGGAGAATAGAAACCCCAAAGTTAAATCCTTTACCATAGAAACACATATGACACATTGTAGTAGGTCTAATTACCTTCAGGGGAACGGCCATTAAGATTTTATAGTTCTTGTATCAGTGGTTATTTTTCATAAAGTATAAGTCAACTTATACAAAGGACAAACTAACACTTTCATTCAATCTAGATAATAATGAAAAACTGCAAAATATGAGACTGTTAGAAAGGTGGCCGTGGTGCTTTGTCTTTATGCTAACTTTCTGTTGTGGTATAAATTAGCAGAGATCCCAGGCGAGGGAATCAGTGAATCTTGGAGCGTGTTCAGAACCTGCTTTGCACTTGAAGAATAAAGGGGAGCTAATTGGGAAGAAAGTGTACAACTGCAGTTTGATGCTCTGGGTAGAAACTTCCAAAGGAGCTTCTAGAGAATCTGACTGCAGCTGAAAATTGCTAGTCCTAAATGGAAGCCGAGAAGAATTTAACTGCTTATTTGGCACCATCCACTCATTTCAACACATCTCTCCTTGATGTACAAAATCTTGTTAGTGTGAGACATCACTTTCACCTCTTATCTCTACTTTAATACCTCTAAAAGAGTTGTTGATGCCAAATACTCTAAATCGAACACCCTCCAAAAGTCTGGAGTTCTGCTTGAAAGACAACAAGAAAACCCCAAAAGAAAATATTTCAGTCCTGTTTTTCTTTCATAGCATTTTTTAAGTCTTCCAAAGCATCCATTCAAATTCTATTGAGTCATCCTCCAGTCTTAATAAACAGAAAATAAAAAATGGAATACAACTTGCATGACTTTCATTACGTAAAATTTGTTACCGTGCGTAAAGATTGTAATTTTGGTTTCCTCTATAGTCAAGAAAGTTACCTACAGCTGGTATTGGAGGCCTCTATTATAAGCCCTAAGTTGGGCAAAGACAAGCCTGTCCTAAAGCACAAAGAATTAAAGGACTTTCCTAAGGCCACTTGATGAAGCATTAGTAGTGTTTCTGACTATAATTCAAAACTCTTCTAATTCTCATCAAATTTCAGTGCAGAAATGTGGCAAGAATGCCCTTCAGTTTGGCGTTTCATTTGCCAATATTTGATTCAGAGATTACATACCTAAAAAGAAATGGAAAGAAACTATAGGCACTGTACAATCTTCTCAAGTTATAATGATTTTTCTTCCTTTTTAGATTCACATAAAATTTTTAAAGTATTATATGTTTCAAGTTCATCAGTTTTGAGGAAAGCTTTCTAATTTGATGTTGTAAGTGAGTAGAAAAATGGTTTAAGCATACTTACTCGGCTTCAACAGTCCTCCTTGGTGAACACTTCCGAGGATGCCGTGATGTCTCTCTAATCAGAAAATCAGAGGGCAAGAGAAAGAGCAACATTCTAAACTCCTTTTATACTACCTGGCATGTAATTTTCTTCTGGAGCCATGGTGTGCCATTATACCATTCCTTTTGCAAAAAAGCCCACCATAACACCCCTAAACCCTGCTCCAGCAGCAAAACCCCCTGGTTGCACTGAAACCTGAAAAACTATGGTTCAAGAACATTACACCACCTCACTTGAAGCAGTTCTCAGAAGACCTCAGTGCTACTTAGATGCTATTCAATCTCCGCTATCCATTAGAGGGCTTTTTCAACTCAGAGTACGTTTTTCTCCTCAGATAAAATGCCTTTGTATGAAAAGGCCAGAGAGCAAATCAGTGAGTCATGCATGACACTTAGGTCAGCAATGAGGAGAATCAGCTCGGAGCCTGTGGGTTCTGGACTGATTTCCAATGCTGCTCTTGATCTCAGTATTAAGTTTTCAGAAAAAGATGTGGGAAATGCTGCCGGTTTACAATTCTCACGTATCACAGATTCTAAAGGCTGGATGCCTGGAGACACTAAGGGGAAGTACCAATTGGAACACCAATGCAGTGTTTATTTATAGTACTATATAGTCTGTGAGCCCAGATGTACAGGACCAGCAACTGTAATAATGCATCATCGCTCTCACTTCTGACAAAAATACGGATATATTTCAGAGCTCTCTTTCTTAATTGGCTTCCCAGTGGAACTTATCACAAGCAAACAATGAATTTTGAAGTTGGGAAAGGCCATTGATGTAAAAAACCCAACCTAACAAAAGTCCTGTGAGAAGAGACTTCTAAAGAGAAATGGCAGTGAAGACTTATGGCCTAAGGACCAGCTGTATAGAAAGAAGGGACATTTCAAATATTCCCTCCTGCTGTACATCAGTCACCTTAGGATGGAGTGTTGGCAATCATCTATTCCTCTCTCAGGCTCATCCGGAGTATATCTTTCAGCTTCAGCCTACAATACAGAGATAAAAATCTTTATTATCAGTGCAAATACACAGTAAATTTTACCATTAAAATTAATCTAATAACTCTCTGGGGTAAGCAGCCCTAGAAATTTTATGTCTTTTCTGAGAACTCTGGTAAACACACAAAAGGGACACCTTCTTCTGCTGAAAAGTCATATACCAATTATCTATGGCCTTAGAAGATATTTGATAGCAGACTTACAGAAACAAAACAAAACAAATTTAAGAGATCTCTTCATGTGCCTCAGTATTTTTTATTATTGTTTCCACTCAGTGTTCTGAAACTCTCTCTCCCCTCTTTGGAACTAATTCATGTCATGGCAACAGAGAAAAGAAAACCTAAATCAGCTGTTCACTGCTGTGGCAGTGATGAAGTGTATTACCCCACAGTGATGGTGACGGGTGTGTGAAGGGTACCCACTGATAGATATATTACCTTTGGTGGGATCTTCTGGTGTTCACACATAACTTTTCTCACATACCCTTTGTCTGCAGATGGAAAGCTACAAAATTTAGAGAAGTATTAGATTTCCCAGTAGACTACTTTCAAAATATGCAGGATGAGAATACCAGTGCCACTGTGGAAATTTTTCATTGGTCTGAACAGAACATAGTACCGAACAGTTCAGAAAGTTTCTGCCAGACTTAGGTTCACATAATAAAACTAAGTTATAGTTTGTTTTGAAGGATGACTGTAGTCATACACAGGTGATCCAAATTAATTATTTAGCTGCATATTAACAGGGGATAACTAAATTATCCAAAATAACTGTTCAGAATTAAGAACAGAGATGATCCTAAAATTAAAAGTGCACCAGGAAAACAGGTGACCCACAGCCAGAAAATCAACGGTTGCAATACAGAGCCAAAGCTATCATAATTCCAGTCTTAGGAAATTCCCAATTTGTCCAATGAAAAAACTGGAGTTGGACATGCAGGCATGGAGGACACAAAAGGGAAAAGATTCCTCTTTACAAGGTAGTATCAGTAAAAACAAAATTAAATCAGAATTGTTCAATTTGCTGAGAAGTTCAAATGCAAGAGAAGGACACTAATTTTGTTTAAAATATTTTATACGGGGTATATCTGAAGGTATTTAAATTCAAGTGATAAAAAACCAATGAAGAGCTGAATTCAAGAGTTAAAAACGGATCTTTGCATGATGTATTAATTAACAAACCGGAAAGTATCAGACTCCAGGGGCAACAGTGGGGAACTACTTGCATGCTCTTACTGGTTAATTCTTTAGAAGAGAGAACTATATACCAGAGACAGCACAGGGAAGAGAGAGGGAATGATTATCACCAGCAGATCTGAGATCCCACAGTTTGAATTTAGTGGCACTTCATATGCAATCTGTGCAGATTAAATCAGTTGTTCCAGAAAGAGGACAGTAAAATACTCCAGTGAAAAAAGGAAAATCACATTTTGTTCTAGCTTTTGCTAAGGCTTATTTAGAATAACTTCAGAATAATTATTCTGGTTTTATACAAACATAATGAGAGCAAAACATGTTCATGTTATGAAGATATTGTTATGATAACTAAATTCCAGAGTTACAAAATAAAGTTTCAATCTCTGTACCTGATCATATCAGTCTGTGTTTGAGCTTCCACACGCTGCTTGCGGCGATTTTTCTTCTTCCTTCGAGCAGGAGTGTAATACCTGTACTCTGTCAGGAGAGATTTAGCATTTGATATTAAGGTGCGTGGAGTAAAAGGTTTTCGGCTCTTGGTAAAGTATTCAGAGTGCCTCTCTAGAAGATCCCCGCTGCTCACTTTGGGGTTGTTTCCTTGACACCTCTGGGAACAACCAACGCCCACAAAACTATCAGTGGAGTGACTGCATGGAAGTCCAGAGTGTTTACTTGGTGGCCGTGATGTACAGGCAGTTGAGTGAGATGCCCGGGATGTATTCCGAGAACACTTTCTGGCATGTTTTACTGCACTGGAGTGAACCAAGCCATGCTTGCCACAAGGAGATGGTGCTCTTGATAGGTACTGTGCCTGCCCAGCACAAGGGAAGAGATTGTCTTCTACCTCCAAGAAAGTCTAGAAAAAAAGAAAACAACATTTGATTGCTTTGCAAGTTACCTGCTCTGTTCATGATGGTACTCCCAGCTATTACTGCTACCAACTTGGAGGTATTTTCTATGTAAAAACTTTCAATTTTTATAAAATCAAACTGGTTTCACAGCAGCCTCAGTGCTAATAGATTTTAAAACCTATTCACAGGAAATAAGAGAGTAATAAGCAAATGGTTTGCTTCAGCAGCAAAACATTGGTGCTCTGTTAAGGAATTTTGATGGCTACATCAAACCAAGAGTTTAATCAATACATTTTTAGAAGTCAAGGAATCATTGCACTGTGGCAAATTATTTTACCTGGATACGCTCTGTTCATACCACCTGGGCAAGCTAAGGTAGACATTACCCATAATTATCCCATGCTTAAAAATTCAACATTATTCCTGAATTGTATTATGACACTGTGGCAAAGGGACGTAAGACAAAAACACAACTAAATCTAAGTGACATCTTAAGGTGGGATTTTTGGTTGGTTTGGCCATTTGTTTGTTTGTTCGGTTAAATTGGAAAGAACAATTAAATAGAAATTTTGGTCATAGAGACAGCTTTGAAAAATTTGCAGTTTCAACGCATAAATACCTGGACAGGGTATGCACACTAGTAAATGTGCTTTACAATGTGTCTGAGACACCTTACGAAAACAGTTGTTGAATGTTCTTTTCCTATCTAGGATACAGCCACCTACCAAATATTCTGTCAGTCAGTGAAAATTACATATGATATTTTACAATCTCCAAGGGCAGGCATACTGCAGAACTGGAAGATTAAACCAAAAGCCTATCAACAAACAAAATTCTGTATAAACCAACTTATTTCATCCACACATAAAATTTTGAAATTCAACTGTTACACACAACTGTATGATAGAGAAGACATGACTCCCATTGTGTGTACTCAAACTACCTAGCACCACAACAGAGGTCAGAGACAGTGCTTACAGTGCAACAGTGAGGGAGACAAGCTGAGGATAGTGTTGTTCTGGAAAATCTCACTGCTGTACCCCACAATCAGCAAGGCAAAATAACAGCTAAAATGTAACAAGTGAGAAAACCCAATTCAAAACCAACAGCTAACTTTCTAAAATTATTATCATACTTTCCGAACACTGGGGCAGTTCATATAGGTCCACATCATCAGCAACAAAGTGCTGTAAGATTTAAGAAAATGTATACAAGTAGAGGCATTTCCTAAGAAGAAAAGTCAATTTCTAAGGCTATTTTCAGTTTTTAACAAATTCAAAGTTTAGTTCAGATAGGCTAACACAGAAATTAACTTGTTCATGTACCTCCACCACCTGAACAAAGAACAGGAAGATAAGGAGACACCAGTACAAGACCACAAGCTCTGCAGTGACAAAAGGAAAAAAGGGGAGGTGATTTCCATATGTTTCATTCATCTCTATTATGCTTCTATCACACAAGTAAAAACTTAAGCAGAAGCATTACATTACTGAAGTTACTGAAGGAACATCTGCCCTATGGGAAGCCTGAGAAGGAGTGGACCCAGTATGGTATGACTTCATACATATGCTGCGACATGCATTTATTTATGACATACAACCATAATGCCAGTTGAGAAGATTCACAGATTCACCAAGTAGCTTATCCTGATCTCACAATTAATCCATGCGGAAACTACTTTGAGAAACTAACTCTGAAACACAAATCCCAGGGCATTTCCAATGGTGCTTCATTGCCTGAGCACAATATAAACCTGGAGAAAATCCTCAAGAATACCTCACTTTTTGAAAATAATCAGCTGATTAAGATGTGGATTGAAGGCTGGATGTGTGGATTTCCCCACCACGAAGTGACAATGGACTGAATGCCAACAGAAGTCACAAAAACAACTGTAAAATAAAGTGCCTGTGGGGATTTCGCAAAATAATCAATACTTGTCTTGAGACTTCCGAAATTTCCTACTGGGGGTGTATGGAGAGAAAAGAAAAAACCCAATGACCAAAATTGGAAATCTTTATACATTTATTGAAAATTCATGACATTGTAACCTACTAATAGATAGTATAAGACAGTAATATATTACTAGTAAACCAGTAATATATACTGTAATATATTCATCTATGTAGTTGGTAGTACAGCTTGTAAATATACACAGATTTTCTACTCTACCTTTCAATCCTAAAAAAAGTGTTCTTAAAAATTCTGAGCAATAGATTCTTGGCATATAAATGTTGTGTTTTCTCATAACACTGCTACTGTTACTGCTTAGAATCTATATTATGTTATTTTTTTTCTTTCAAACACAGTATTTTAAATTTCAGCTCAATTATGATGAATATGCATTTTGTAGTATTCAGTAAATGTTATTTAGAGGAATATTAAAAATGCAGGTATTTTACTATGAAAATTAAGTCACAGATCACACTGCTGTCATACCATATATTGCCTTCACAACAATTTTCTCTCACATCAATAAGACCTATCTACACTATTCCAGTACCTCAAAATAACCAGTTTGCCTAATGCAAAGAGGTGTTTTTTAGTTAGCTGAGGCAAAATAAGCTCTTCTTGACGGTGTCTCATATGAGTCAACTTTATTTTACTACTACAGCATAATTAAATGCTGAACTGATAACATGCAGTCCCAAAGCCAAACAAATGCCTGTGTTAGCAAGCAGTATAATGAGGCTTACCAGCGTGATTGTTTGCATATAAAGTAGTTGCAGTGGTAGCTCAGCACTACAGAAAACAGATAAGACTGGAAAGTTTCAGAATCTACCTATATAGATGTTTTGAAAAGCTAATTCCATACCCTTCAGTCTGTATTATAAGCAGCTTAATTCTTGTAAACACTTTACTCTCAGTGACTAAATCAGTTCATTGAACTGCAATATGAATCAGATTGTAGAAGCATTTGTGAGCATATCATGACTGGTTCCCTGCATTATGCAAAATAATTAAGAAAAGATATGAAGTTATATTAGCCAATTATTTATCTACACCTCATGAAAGTGACATGTTTTATTCCTCAGAAGCAGTCGAGTTGATCCTAAAACAAGACAAAGGCACAAGGTTGACACGGCAATATCCTAATTTCAAGCACTCCTTATATATGAGGAAGCTTAGGGCAGTTCTTTTCTTCTCCTTCTCAAGTATTTCGTAAGTAGAACAGACCAAGAAGCTCTCTGGTGACGAGAGAGAACTGCAACCCTAAACTGCATCTGTGTCAGTTGTGAGATGTATTCAAGTACTGAGAAAAGAATAATGCCTTTCAAAGCCCTTATCCTGGGGCAAAACTGTACTACTCCAACAGGAAGTACAGCCACCAACCAGATGAAGAAACATCATCATGAACAAGGAACTATGTTGGTCACTTCAAAAAGATTTTAAGGAGTGTCAGGGAATGCAGTTATCTGTACACCTGCACTGCAAGGAAACTGTAAGTAAATATGCTCACTTTCTTCTCTAGTCTGTTACCTGTAAAATCATAAGATGTTTAAGTAGGAAACACAAAAAACCACAAAAACATGCCTACAAATATACAACAGCGTACATTAAAATATATTTAAAATCTATTTAGTTCTATTCTTCAAATAAAATTTTAAAAATTCCATGGTAGTATCTGAGCTTTAG
This sequence comes from Monarcha castaneiventris obscurior, assembly GCA_026261815.1. Lineage (NCBI taxonomy): Eukaryota > Metazoa > Chordata > Aves > Passeriformes > Monarchidae > Monarcha > Monarcha castaneiventris. Next base: position 17,850,889 of record JAMPIT010000894.1, read on the forward strand.
ATATTAGATATATCAAGAACTATAACTAATGCAATTTGAAGTAAAAAATCTGGACTTATATCTTGCTTACCAATATGTGTTCCTATTCTGCTGATTCAACCAAGCATAATCTGTTTTGAAAGATACAAATCTACTCAATGATAGATTTCAGCAACCCCCTTAAAAAGTTTCATAAAGTATGTATTTATGCTTCTATTTTATTATCACAAAACTAGGGTAAACTGAATAGTACTTTGCAGAAAGCTTGTAGAAAGAGGACCTCTGAATTTTCATGGCCTCTGGAAGAGAAAATTCAGTAAAAACAGATCAAAGCATACTGCTCTCATCTGACAGGCAAAAGTAGTAACACAGAGAAAGAATCCAGGTTTCTCTGTAAGTTACTTTTACTTTCTACGAGAAGTTTAGTTTCCCAGCTTGAAAGCCACTAAAGTATCAGCTGCCCTATAAAAACCAAACTTTGAAAAGAAAGGTTGCTAAATACTTTTTCACATAAAAGGTCCAAGGCAGCTCTCACTGGGGTCACTGAAGTTACAGTTAAATTAATTTAATCTTGAAATTAACTTGTTCTTCTATGAAAAGGTCTTCCAACAGAATAGTTAATCTACCATCATAAAATGGATCAAAGAGATGCTTTATGAACTGCACTGTCAGGATACAGAAGCTGCCATTTTGGAATAAATGTGTATGATTCTTTTAACTTGAGACAGCCACTTAAATGTTGCTCTAAGTCAGCTGAGCGCCTGCTCTCTCTATCTGGACAGAGCAGCGGTCTCCTACAGGAAGTGACAAGCTGCCATTAGAGAAAATTCATACAAATATGTGAACAAATTGGACCCTCTATGAATATATTAAGTTTCTATACTGGCATCACTATTTTTCAAAACTATCTTCCTGTTACACTCTTTCATTTTGTGCATGTGTGTGTGTGGGTATCAATTCTACGATGTGTTGGGTTCCTACTTTCCTCGAACACTGTGATGTTATCAGTAAGGGGTATTACTGAACGTGCATTAATTCAAACAACCAGCACAACAGGTGATTGTCACTATGAAGCCTGAAAGGAAATCAGAACATTTCTAATGAAAACAACTTTCTTCGATGCTCAGAAGATTCTTCTGCTTTGTTTAGTCACTGATATCTCCCATTATGACAGAACTAATTTAAGCACAATACATGTTCAGACTGGCAGTATTTTAAGAGTATAATAAATCCTTAAATATAAAGCATTTGAGTAGGCATTTCACACAGCCACACGTGTGTTGCATACAAAATTAACAAGAGACTAGAACCAGTTAATGGTGTTTCCCAATCTATATTTCATTTGCACAAGCAGATGGCCATATCTCTCATTCTTCAGAAAAAAAAATCTCAAAAAACAGGCTGAAAGGGATCTTGAAATGTCAAGGCAATGGCATACTTCAAAATTTTAAAAGAGAAATTTAACCTCCTATGAAGCAGCCTTCCAGTCTTTTGGCATGGATTAATTTATTTTAAAAAATTCATTAGCAGCCAGAAATGCCTATTAATAGGATTACTTGAACATGAGATATGAAATACCAAGTGTTCAAATCAGAGATCTCACTCATGGCCAGCTCAATTCAGACAGAATTTCAGAAAATCTTATTTTGAAAAACAAAGGAAAAAAGCCACAGTCTGTTATAACGCATCCTTCCATTTTAAAGCTGTGAGTTCAAGCAGTAATTAGAGACACATGTTACTTGGTTTTGCAATAAAACAATTTAAGGAACTTTGCCTGCCCCAAGTTTTCAAAAAATAACACAGAAGGACAAAAACGGTATTAATTAAAAAAAAAAAAATTTTAGATTTTAAATATCACATTTACTCCCTTTTCTCATTCATGCCTGTGCTTTCATCCATAACTAAGAGCCATGTATTGAATTTCAAAGCATTATTTCTCTGCACTGCAATAAGGTCACACTCAGGCTACCTGCTGCAAAAATCAGTCACACGGAAAGAAACTGACGGTGTTTGCTGTACTACATGGAAATGTCCTCCAGCTTTACAGATATTTCAACAATGTATGAAACTTATGCTGTCAGAACCACAGAGTTAAATCACTATTCTGTTTTAAGCTGCAATTGCTCATTTGCAGTGATGAACAAGAATGCAATTTATTGGGCTATTTATGTATTTATTTATTAGTTAGAAATACACACCACATATCTTGATGAATAGCCAGCCAAACTAAGTGAGCCTATGCATATAAGCAGAATATATACATACAGAATGGTATATTTTGGTCTATTTTTGCTTTCAAGAAATGCAACTGAAGGGTGTAGTGCACTGTTAGATACAAAATGTATTACCAAATAGGACTTTTCAATAAGAAAAAAATGGAAGATTCCTGATTCTTCTGCTTGGAAGGGTAGAGGTAACAGAGTTCTGCCTTAGGAAATGGTGCAAAGCTCCAGAGTGACAGGGAGGACAGGAATTTCAGCTGAAGTGAAAGCAAGAGAATTCAAGGGTAATTAGAGCTTTTATTTACTGCAAGCACTCTTCATCCAGATACCTGACATCTTTGTCAGAAGGTCAAGACATGCATTCGGTGTTGGGCACATGTCAGGAAGACTCGTCTACTTTCCGCTGCTTGAAAGATGCCAGCCCTCACTGCTGCACAGCAGTGATCAGTGATCAGCTGTTACCATGGGAGGCAAGTATATGATAGTATCTACTAAACAGAATTAAAATACATACCTTTCTAAAAGTAGATGGCAGCCGCCTTCTGCCGTCTCCTGAACAACATCGGGAGACAGTTTCACAGATATTCATTTTCTCTTCACATTTGGCTATCTTCTTTTTCAGTTTCTCTCTTCTTTGCTGGTCAGCAACTTAGGGAAGAGACAAAGTTGGTCAGATGCAAACTGTAATATTCTTTTTTTCCCTAAGTTATTTGAAAACACTGTAGTGGTTTCCAATTGCTCAAAGTCAGGCGATTGAGATACATTCTGCTTCCAACACACAGCAATTATAAAATTTATGTCTACTCTTACAAGAAAAATTATTAATAGCTGAAGCTGTGCCTTAACTTTCCCGAAATTTTCTTACCTCATGACAAACACCAGCATACAGGACTTCCTGTACAAGAATACAAGATCAGTACTGCTAACATAGCATTTTGCTCAAAAACTTCCAAGCTTTCTACCAATCTTTTACAGGTAGAATTCTTTTGACTGTACTCTCATCCAGTATTCCAGAAAAAACCCTGTCTTTATTGTTAACAGACTAGACGTAAAAAAATCCATGCTAACAATACGAAGTCTCCCCAACAGAAATCCTGGGCAAAACAAGCAAGTTTACATCAAGAACACAAAAAAATGAAGGCCAACTCTGAGAGGGCTACTGTCAGATCAGGAGTGGGGGATTTTTATTAGTCCACACTGGTCTGCGGTCCAATACCTCATCTGCAGTGTTAAAAGATGAGTCAGGTACTTATGTCATCAGATAAAGAAGCCCAAAAGATGAGTAAATTCTCTGTGTATGAGTTTGCCATCAGTCACCTAAATCTTCCATAATACAGTCCAAAGTTTTTGGATATTGTGAACAGCCAGGTTTAACAGATGAAACACAGAACCATTTGGGTTGGAAAAAATCTCCAAGATCAAGTCCAACCTTTGACCAATCACCACCTCGCCAACTAAACCACAGCACCAAGTGTCACATCAAGTTGTTTCTTGAGCACTTCCAGAGATGGTGACACCACCACCTTCCTGGGCACGCCACTCCTATGCTTGACAACCCTTTCCATGAGGAAATTCTTCCTGATGTCCAACCTAAATCTCCCCTGGCATAGCTTAAGAGTGTGTCCTCTTGTCCTGCTGCTGGTTGCCTGGCAGAAGAGGCTGACCATCACCTGGCTACAGCCTCCTTTCAGGCAGCTGCAGAGAGCGATAAAGTCCCCTCTGAGCCTCCTTTTCTCCAGGCTAAACAACCCGAGCTCCCTCAGCCGCTCCTCACAGGACTTGTGCTCTGGACCCCTCACCAGCCTTACTGCCCTTCTCTGGATCCACTCCAGCACCTCAATGTCTTCCTTGAAGTGACGGGCCCAGAACTGGACACAGTACTTGAAGTTCACAAAGTTGAAAAATCCAAATGAGGCTGATGAAAAACATTATTAATTTAATTTCCAAGTAGGGAAAAAATAAGCAAGAACACTTTTGAAGTCTGTATACCAAATGAAAATTTTCTCATTCACTTAGCACAGATCCAAGTGTATGAATCATCTGTTTCATAGAGACACACAAAGGCCTTTGAGGATTTCTTCTCTGGTTTCACAATACATTTATATCATACTCTGGTAGACCCCAATCTGCACATGCACTACTATATTTAATGCATGGAAATGTGAAAAACTTCAAGGATTGGTGTGGTTCATTCTTCTACACAGCTGAGACCTACAGCAATCTGAGAACATCTAATAAACCTTTAAAATGCACTCATCTGTGTACATGTACTCTACATACATGTTAATCTCCACAAAATACTTAAGTAAGTGTATTCATCATATGAAACATTTTAGTTCCCTTTTAAGATAGAAATTAATCCTTCAGATGCAAAATATTTGCTCTTATTGCTCAGGAAAATCCCTCTTTCTCTTTCTTTCAATTCTTATAACTGATATGGAAAATACAGAGTAATTTTTTTTATGGCTGCTGATTTATCCATCGTATGCTATTAGAGTACTTCCAATATGAAACTGGCTGAAGTTAACAAATGCTACCTTATACAACTCTGAATTAAAAATACACATTCTAACAGAATGATAAAATATACTGTACCATTAAATAATTAAAATGGAATGTTTTTCTTTCTATACTGAGTTATTGTGTCTGTTCTAAATTACCATTATTTCTAATTGTGTTTGTCTTAAAAGTTACAGAGAAGCACTCAAAAATTAGCTACAGGTTAGACGTTTCATATGTTTGAGATAAATAATTACTTATTCTGGGCCAATATAGCGCGTCTGTGTGTGCGCATGCACGGAGGCTGTAAGAAGTGACATCTTGCCTACTTGCTCAGGTAAAATGGTGATGGCTGATGTGTATTGAACAAATATCTAGAGAAACGATGCGTAAATGAGAGCCCTACAAAATAAAAATGCAATTCATACAGAAGTATGGGTAAGGGCAAGTAGGTGTCTGAAACAGCAAATTCCTTACACTCAAGTGCTCAGGTGAAAAGTGGGTTTACCTAAGCAAGACAAGCTTTAACACTTTACTGAGTGTTCCACCTGCACACCACAGCTTAACAGGAGTGTCTGGGCAAAGTGCAAAGCAGTGTGAATATTGCTGCAAAACAGAAAGCCCATGTTGCCCTTATTCTGCTCTTTACAGGATAAACTGAAATTTGACATACACGAATCCCTTTACTACTGGCATTCAAAGCTATGAAAAAAACCGCCACCAGGACTGTGTCCTGTGACTCTTTTCACCCAAAGCATGGCTTATGCCCAAGAATAAAGAGTGAAAGAACAGTAAGTATTCCAGCTAAGGCTATCTTGGGATTTCAGAATGACCCACTGGGACTATTATCACCTGCATGGGAAATGTCTTTGCCTTGCACCTGTCAAACAATGAGCTTAGCTTAGTTAATCCATTAAGTGTGCTCCAAAAGTCATAAAGTCACTCATGCATACTGAAATGCAGGACAGACATGCAAAACAGAATGTCAGAAAACCCCAGTAATATACACATCTTATTGCGAAATTACGAATTTTCAGGGTAGATCTTTGGTAAAAGCTAGGAACTGAGAAACCAGGAAAGTAAGCGATAGAGAAATCCTTCTCAAAAAGAAGTTAATGTGGATGTAAACACAGCTGGAGGTAAGCTAGGATAGCCTTGAGGCAGTCAGCAAGTAACACAGACAAATGCAGAAACAGGCACGTCCACCTACCTCTCCTTACTTCACATGTCCTTCACCCATCAAGGACTGGAGAATCCAGTCTTCCCCTTTGGCTTCAGCCAGCTAGAAAATTTGCCTGGAACTTTGAGGCACTAATTACAACTGAGAGGAGCTGAAGATACTTAAGGCTAACATAACCATTTCAGTTGCAGTGTGAATATATTAAACACAGAAAGAATGAGACCAGCATTCAAGAGACAGGCAATTTTAGAAGGGAGATTTAATTGAAAACATTGCTTACTGTTTAAGGTATCCTCAGCTCTAAATCCATTACAGATACAGCTTCTTCAGCTTTCAGAGAGGGTCATAAACTAAATTTGAAAAAAGTGCCCTTGGCATACTGTCATAGACTTGTGGGAAGTAAACATGAACTGCATTTAACAGATACTTTGTAATAGTTTCACTGAAAAGTAGTTTTATTTGAACATTGGCTCCAGGAACATGTAACATATGTGGAGTTAAATATGGGAAAAGTACATCATAGTAAGTATCTTGTGACAAATAAATAAAAAAATAAAACCTCTGGGTTACTTTTCATCTCCTTAAAATGAAATGTTTAAGAATAAAACAATATAACTCTGTAGATCCAAATAATGATTCCCTTTAAAAGCCTTATTAGAGACTGAGATTAATTGTATCTCAACTACCGTGCTCAAAACCACACAGATTTAAAGTATAGTAAGAGAAAACATACTAGAATATAAGCAAATTAGTGATTCTGTAGATCAGATAAACTCAGTCTGTGAATAGATTCCGTAACCTATTGCGTCCACCCCATGAACCCATCCTCTTAATTTTGCTGTCAGTGAAAGGAAGCACAAAGAAGACCATGAATTTTGGACGTTAAACTGTAGCACTCCTCATAAAGAAACTTCTATAAAACCCTGATCAATCTGTCACAGAAGGAACACTTTTGCCTAAGCAAATCCTCTTTACAGAGTAAAGAGTACACTTCAAAGCAGTGATCACATTATTTCCCTTTTAGAACACTCTCTCTATAAGCATAATTCTTTATTCCTGAAGTCTAGACCGCACAAGCATTTCAAGACATGCTTAAGAGTTATAAAACACGTATCGTAAATCTGGAAGAAACAAACTAATCATACATATCACAGTCCTAGTCAGCTTGAAAGCTCTGCACTTAGAAGGACAGTATGACCTGGAATGCCAGTGGTTGTCCTTTGCTCTGAATTTCCGATGGCTAAATTTATCACGTGTCATATCACAGAACAACTGGCAGTTAACCTTCAAGTTATTTCATTTTTGATGTAAATTAATCAATGGAAGACAATGAAATATTAGGTTAGATTTAAACTGAGTTCAGCTTGCAGAACAATATCTCAAAGGAATTATCCGAAACTCAGCATTTCTCTACTGTGTTTTTATTTAAACTATTTTTGCAAACACACTTCCAGTTATTAATTCCCTTTTGAACTCTTTTTAGATAAATCATACAAACATCATCTCGGCTGAGCTTGAAGTGCCTGCAGTGACCATAACTAAAGTGTCCAGCGTATGAGTTGGTGATATTACTTCTTCTGCAAGCAAGCTCTTCCTTCTTTAAGAATTTTTACTATCAGTTTTCTAGCTCTACATAAATCCCCAGTACACCATGATTTAAGCACCTGGGTGACATTTCCTCAAATGTAAACTGAATTTTGCCACTGGCTATAAGTCTAAATCTAAATGCCTTAACACAAAAAGTTTTATTTTCATAACTCTAAGAGATGATTTTGCAGTCCTTCTTCACATCCGGTATCAACAGCATGGTTTCATCCAGTAAGGGAGGAACCACCATAAAAGAAGAGTGACAAAGTATTTATCAAGGTCTTGATACTAAAGCCTTTCTTGTCTCAAATAGAAAGGTATGTCTGTACGAAGGTACGTACTTCAGAAATGTGATACTACTTGGCAAAGCTACTAATGGCAAAAATTGGTCATTGCTAAGGCTTGGAAATAAAGCCTAACAGTGAGACAAGAATCCTTCAAAAGTGTTTCACAAGTGGCTAGAAGCACCGGATATCCTAAATCCTTCCACCTCTGATGCTCATATGGGGCTCCTCATCCAGCAGACACCTCCTATATACTTCTGTCAGCCATATGAAGAACACAGCAGCCTGCCAGCAGTTACTGCACACAACCTGTGAAAAGCTGCACCAGCCCTGAAGGAAATGTCTAAGCCTGTCCAGGTAAACCTCCATTTGTGCACCCTGGAGAGAGAGGTCCATCGGGCTTCTAGGTGGCCTTGGGCAGGGATTTTTGTTTCAAGGTACCAGTGGGGCAGCCCCCAAGGACAATTTAGACCTACTGTACTGAGATAATACTGAAAATAAGTGGAATGCATAATTTTATTCTTATTCTCCAGTATGCTATGGCTGGTTTGTAATCCTGAGTAATGGTGGACAGCTGTATAAAAACAACAGTCTTCCCCATCAGCAGACAGATGGTAAAGCTGGGTAAATTAGATTAAAAATCAGGGACACATTTTCAATAAAAATGATGAATAACTACTGAAACATCTACAAAAGGAAATTACATTTTCTCTATTTCTGGACTTTTACAAGTCAAGACTGCAGGCTTTTCTTGTTTATGTGTTTTATTTACCACATTCAGTATGGATGTTAAGTTCCATACTAGCACAACTGGATGGAACTTTTGGTCTGCTCAACTCATGATGTCAGACTATATGATCTAAAGTCTTTTCACAACTACAACCTGTAAAAAATATATTTTTGATGTGCATATCTAAAATTAATTACCTCTTCTAAAAAAAACCAACACCTTTCCAAAGACATACTTGAACTCTGAAAACACAGGCATTAGAATTACCTGAGTGCTTAAATTTAAACGGCTTATATTAGTTGCTTATAACTTTCATTTTCAGAAATTCATACTTAAGGACAAGATCTAACAGATGAAAATAGGGAAATTTTGTGACAGCTTTTCATAGATCTCTGGTTTTTTATAGTGTAAAGTGTAGAGAGATACGTGTTTACAGGAAAAATTAAGATTTAAATACAGAATTACGTAACAATATGTATTTCTTGATAATTTTGCTTGAACTTAACCCCTTTAAAGAGTAGAAAACCAACATTACTATAACTCTGAATTGTTGCCTCTCCCTACCTCTCACTGTCCTCCCTCCAAGAATTCATGTTCAATCAGGCTAAAATAGATCTATGGTGGGTAACTTCTCAGAATATTTGTTTTCCTTCTACTTCTCCTCCTGCCCCAGTATCAAAGAGACATGCATTCCCAAGCACACTGATCACTGGATTCAAGCTGTACTATCAATATGCTTTGTGGAAAAACCTCTAAACATATGGCTTGAAAAGTTAGTACTGTTAGAAACCAGGCATGTGTAGCAGCAGCTGTCTTACTTGGCATAGCCTTTGTCAAGTTTTCTGGCACAAGTTTCACAACCACAGACTTCTAATGGCCACTGGTATCAATCAACATGCTTGGACTAATTCTGAACATAGAAGTTTCACATTTCAAGAAGTTTCACATTTTAACAACTATTTTAAGTCAGTAAGTCTGATCTAATACACAGGAACATGCTCACTGCTAGCCCAGGAGCATGGCATCTTGCCTGCATTGCTGCCAGCTAAGATACCAGGAAAAGAACAGTGGAAACGAAATCCACTTTAAGGACAGAACATGTTCAGTTGGCCAGGGAGAATGCCAACTACAGTATCATGTTTAATTCTTAAACACTAATGACTGATTCATGGCAACAACCCTAGCGGGAAATACTCACCTGCTATCCTAGCAGTACATGAAGCACATTTTCAGGGGATGTTTTTTAACTCTATCTGCAGGAATTCTGTTTTGTAACTCTATGCTATTAATAAATCTTATAGTTTTAAACTAAATTTACCCCCCTGCCCAAATCTTGAAATAGAGGGGGAACAGAAACCTTATTTGGATTGCAATAAAGATTAAGACAAAGAACACAAAAATGCTTCAGTTGAAGCAATGAGAGATAGAGAACTATGGAGAGAATAAAGGTGCAAACCTCTCATCCTCAGTGACACTATACAGATACTGCTGATATTCAACTATATTGAAGTTAAAACTGTGCCTGGATAAATCATATGTCTCATCTTCAGCAAGAAAGAAGAAATTGTTTTGAAAATACTCTGAAATCCTTTTTCCATTACTTTTCTCCCTCAGAACATTTTTAACATTCTTACTGTCTGAGCTATTGACTGTCATCTCCACATAATCTGTGGACAAAAGACAGGAAGAAAAATGATTCTCCAGTGGATTACCAGAGACTCTGCAAATGGTACCTTGCACTGAGCTTAACACCTGAACATGTAACACTTGGCTGCATGATTATTACAGAACAGAAATCTGTATTCCTTGATGAACAATGCATAGAACTGCAGGAAAAAAAATGTAACCACTGTAGTTTTAGGTATGAAATAAAATTGAAATAATTTTTAATTTCACTCTAAAAATCTAGAATTTATATGGATAGTGCAGAAACGGAACAAGGTATGTCTGGGTAGTCTTAACTTTAAATACCATGAAGTCAGTGAGACCAATAATGATGCATTTGAAAGCAGGTGTTTCCCATGGAATTACCTCTTTGATAACTGCAAAAACTTCAGCCTGCACAGCAGTTTCTTATCTGTTTGTAAAGGAATCTCAGTCAGATAAAACAGCATATAAAGGAAATCCTGAGGCAGCTTAATTCAGTCCCAACTCTTTATGCTGAAGTACTGAAAAAAGTGCTAATAAAATTAAATCTTTCTGTCAAAAGGATGACTGATTTCCTAGTTATTCTGGTAATTTTACAAGGCAGTATGACTTTGTTTTGACTGAATTTGATATTAACCATGAAGTATTCTGTCCTTAAAAGATTTAACTTTCCATCCTAAAAGAAGAATTCCATTTTCTCCAGTACCTCAGTAGTCGTAACTGAATATAGAACTGGAGAACAAAGAACTTTTTCTAACTGCATTGAAGACAGATAAACAACAGAAATACACTTTGTTACTTTAACAAACAGCTGCTATTTATCCCCTTCAACTTATGTATTTATTTATTATTTCATAAATCAATTATTTGAAAGTACTGAACTTTGGCTTAACACTATGAAGTGGGGCTACAGTGCTCATATCTTTTAGCAGTGTTAAGAAATGAGACAACTTGCAGAAAAAGTAACTGCAGTTTTATCCAGGGCCATGTGCTTTTGTCTGGCTCTGTTTTCTGCAAAATGGAACAAGAAGCTTCAGCCCCGGTCCTCAGGTGCCTACACTCCAAAAATTCTTCTTTACCTGGCACTACTTGCTCTCTTCTCGTGAGTTCAAGCTTGCATCCTACCATGCAATAGGAGAAAATTCACCCAGCTGCATGGGTGAAAAGGATCCTAAGCAAATGAATTGTCATGCTAAGCACAGTTAATCACTGACAGCCCAGATCCATCTCTCCATCATTCCATTTGCTGCAGATTCCTACAAGTAGCTGAAGAAAGATATGAAAGCTGAATAAACAAGCAGATACATGACTGTTCAATTAAGGGTTACATGCTATTGTTGCTCTTCTATGCTGGCACTTTTGTTTTGTTAGGTTAGTTTTACAGAAGCATTTGCAGAATCAACATAAAACAAAGACTTACATTTGATGCTGGTCAACCTACTTTTGGGCACTGAGCTGTCTACAGCTGCTGAAAATAAGAAAAACACCAAATGTCAGTGATTCAGCATTTACTTAGTGTATGTGATATCTGGAAAAACGTAGTAATAAACCAACACAGAACAAAGACTAATTTAATTCTTCTCTATTTTAATACATGCTAGTTACTGTGTACTTGAAGTATTAGTTTGATATTAATACGGTCACAGGATTTGCGAGATAAAACTGTTGGGATAAATCACATACTTGAAGGAAGAATCATCACTTAAATGAAGACGCCTTCCAAAAGATTTACCTGCATACCTGAGGATACCGAGTATGTTACATGAGAGATAACATTGTGAGTATTGTATTTGTGAGTATGAACTCTGGCAGTAACATGATTTTCCCATTTGCAAACACACAGGGCAATTTTCAAAGTCCTTGAAGCTCACTACTACTATTCATTGAAAGATGAAAAAAAGTTACGAAATTTTTGAAATAAAAATAAAAAATAAAAAAGACACAGTGGTCTGAGTTTAACTGGAAATGTTCTGCCTTCATTCCTAAAATAATTTCTGTATGTTTTCTGTTATGACTATGATGATGACTTTCAGTTCAGCACGTTATTTCGTAACTCATTATTTCATCAAAAGCAGAATGAAGCCAATACAGCACAAAGTGCTCTAAAATTAAGGCAGGATCATTGGTAACACTTAAGGAAAATGTTTTCATACAAAACTTCCCATCTCAGTAATATGAAAGTATTATTAAGTAGCAGCCACATCTCCTTGTTGACACCAGTTTGGGTTAGAAAAAGGAAGAATAGTAACCTTCCTACAATCCAGTTCATTCCTTCTTGGTATGAGCCTATTCTGACAGATTAAGCAAAATCTAGGGAGACACAGCTCATTCATACATGCACATTTTTACCTTTGGCTGAAAGGATTCTGTTATAATGAAACACCATGTGATCTCTGATCAGGTATTGGCCAGTTAGATTTCGAGAGGAGTCAATGCAGAAAGCTGTAAGATTAAAATACATCTGAACATTAGAAAGACAAATAAAATAATATATTTTAAACAGTTACTAACTGCAATTCAAAGTCACAAACTTTGAAACAGTGTTTGCTTAACTACTTTGCTCAAAGGCCATTTTTTTACCTGTTACTATTATATTAAATCATCCTGCCTCCTTTTTCTTTCCCCAATGAGCCATTAACACAATAAATAGCTACAAAAGTGGCTGAAATTGGACTACGAAAATGTTAACATGGAAACTTCCTGTTTCTTCACTCTATGTTCTTTTGAAAAAACAAGGTATCTGAGGTGTCAGTATGGTACAGAAATATACACTAGCCCATGTAACTACTGACTGTAAAGGAGTATGTTTAACCTCAGGGATTCTTTAATTCGGTAAACATATATATGTATGTTACAGCTAATACAGATGGGACACCTTTATATATTTGTCTTGCTACCAATTTGTAGCCAGCAGTATAGCCAAGGCAAAACTTACTCCTTGAAAGTATTTTCAGTAATTGACACTGCTAGTGCCATAAATCAGCCTCTCTTGCTGGGAGAGGCCCTTTAAAGTTCTTTGAGTCCTTGCAAGGAGCTTGATAGACGGACGAGGCAAACTCGCAGTTAACTGCTTCTTCAGATAGTTGTTTATTCTAGTGTTATCAGCTTAGAAAGACACAGTAGAACAGAACATGACAAGAGAAGGCGAGAAAATGGCTGCTTATCAAGATTCCAAAGCCTTTTTATAGGTAAATTATCCAATTAAAAATTGAAACGACAGATATTTTTACTTTTCATCCAATGCTCAGTAAATCACTCCGACACGCAGGCCGGAACTGCGGCATTTTTCATCCAATCATCCTAAACTACCTTTGCTGCAGAATATGGAGGACTAGAAGAAGACAGAAGGAGATAAAAACTACAAGGGTTCCTCCATCTTGGAACTTTTATTATTTATCTATTTACTACATTAATAAACCTAAAACTTCTAAATTCTTCACCCTGTGACATCCTTACATCATATTCTATCACCTAGTTCACATCTGTGTAGATTTTAGTTCCTCCCAGATGGTAGGGAGTTTTCTCCATGGATAAGGGTCAAAAACCATGCTGTCCAGGGGGGTTTTTCTCTCTAAAACAGGCAGAGAAATATTCCCTGCACTCTGGATTCCCACAGTAATGCATACTAAATGTCGGTACTATTAAACTTCTCCAAATAAAAGCTCAATGCAAAAGTTTTAATAAAAACATTTTAATCACAAAATCAATGAATTCACATAAAAGGAAGCAGGTTGACCTTCTGATTGAAGTACACGTTACTTACCATTACTCTTAGTACTTAAGTGTCCTTTAAATGGACTTGCTGGACCACATCTGGGAATGACAACAGCTGAGTATCCACTCGCTTTAACAAACCATCAAACAAAACCCAAAAGTTAGAAAAAAAATACCCACATGTATTTTTACAGACAAGATAAAGTCTTTCTCCAAAGAATTCACGAATGTGTCTAGTGGATCTTTTTCAAAATCTTATTCAATCATTTTATTATCACTGAATTACATGTGTAGTTAAATAACAATCTAAACACCAAGATACAATGAGAATGCTCTCCGTGGTTCAGGGAGTTAAACAGCAGAACAGACCATCAGAACATGCACTGCATGTTGCACAAGATGGTTAATCTGGTGTCTTAAATATTAATTAGTAAAAATTGCAGCAAAACAAATCATTCATTTAACAATGTTTTAACATTATTTCTCCAAAGACCTTATAAAAAAGCCATACTGTACTAAATTTTGAATAACTAGGACTAGTATAGGAAGCCATAAAAAGTATCTTAAGAAAAAAAAGAAAATGAAAATCATTATCCTGTGGTGAAATGACACTAAATCTGGATCAATAGATTAAATCTCTTTTCTTACAAGGCATAAATACCAGGGCAATCTTGAATTACTTTCATAGTTTGAAAAGCCAGCCTTTATACAGTATAGGCTTCTGTGGATTTACAGTATTAGAGGGGGTATTTGCAATAACAGTGCTCCCACTTCTTTTGCTGTGAAGTTGCCAGACCAGCAGTTGGAAAGGGACAAGGAAGAAAAAGAAGAAAACTACAGACTTTTTCAACACTATCCTGCAACTGGTTTAACTTTATACTGTTATCTTTAAACCCAAAGGACAACATTGCTGCTCATCTCTATCAATTTCAAATGGCTCATTCCCCTCATAGTACAGTCCTTCCTTATCTCTATTTGTGATTTAAACATACATTGGGACAAAACAATGACAAATTTTTTGAAAAATACTAGAATTCCAAACATATAGCAAGAATTTAATAGATTTGTTAGATTCAGAATGTTTCCGCAATGACTGCAAACCTTTGCCAATAAAGGCTTTCTTTCCTGTTAAAGCATTTTATTTCTCTACTATACACTATTACATAAAAGTGGTATTCAGTCTAGCTGGATCCACCCTGAAACCCGTGGCTTCCTGAATTTACAATATTCACGTGTTGGAAGAATGCAAGTCTTTGGGAGGACCTGAATGTTAGATTATAAAATTCAGTTGATAGAATTTTCTCCTAATGATAAAACCCCCCTTGCATATACCCACAATCTAGATCTGACAGAATCAGACATCTGAGAATCAGAAGTGTTTCAGTCATAGTTGCTCTAGTAATAAATATTCCACTATTTTCTGTGCTTCAGAGTTAGGCTATAATTCCAGAGGGAAGCACTTCTGGTATTGTTAGGTAAATGCCACCTCCAACTCACCCTTATGTGAAGAATTCTAGAAAGGCAAGCATGATCACCTTAAAAAAACCAGAGACACTGTTCTATCTACAACTGATTCTCTTCAAGTAAGCTAAATGACTTTGTCCTGAGTTAAACACTATCAGAGACACTCAGAAAACTGTTGCTTTTACTGTCTTCAGCTGGAGACACAACTGTTCAGCACTGCAGGAAAACCAGACTTTGAAATGTTTCCTTGCTTTGCATCACCAGCAGATGGCACGCTGGAAATTCTACCGGAAAAACTACTGTCTGGGGGTTTTGTCCTTTACAATTAGTTTGTATCCGGCTTGCAGCAAAGGAGAAGACATGAAACAATAAGTATTTCATAAGCAAGAAAAGCTGTCAGAAAGCACCAGGAGGGACAACTTAAAAATATTTCTTTGCCCTCTATTTTGACTATGGACATGTAGACAGCACAGAAATCACTCCAAATCCACACAGAAATCCCCAATTTACAAAAGTTCCAAAGGCACTACAAACACATTACCATTTGTCAAGATGCCATAACCTTTGTTCAGGCACTTATATTCCCTGCACTATGCTCCCAAATCCCAGTTCCTCCTGCATGTTCTAACTTCTGTGCCACCAAGGAAAATTTTCAAGTCCCCAGTCCAGAGGGATTTGCAACCCCACCCCTATTAAATGCAGGACAACACATACAAACATGTTGTAACAGAATAGAATGATCAGATTTTAGGATACCCTTGAAATGCCAGGGTTACAGCCCCACTAGCACCTGGGCTCGTTGAAAACTTTCATGTCATTAACAAATATTTTCTTGCTGTTTAGAGTATTTCCTTTCTGGGTAAAAGTTTATGCTGAACAGATTTTTTTTTAGTATTTGGATGGATTCTATGTGTGCTCTATCCTGGCAAACTACATTTTCTTACAGCTTCAATTAAACACAAGTCTCGTGATGAAGAGATAAAGCAGAACTTGTGATGAAAGCTTTTCCTATGGTCCTTCCCTGGTATCCCATGGTGCTTGCTCCTACACTCTCAATCTCAGGCTAAAAAATGGGACTCAAATGTTTCTGTAACCTGCTCAACACTGAGAGTATTTGAGGCTCCCTCTATGAACCAGCTGTTTCCACAAAACATGTGGAAAATTTGTCAAAGAAACTAATTTGGCTAAAATAATGCTTAGCACTATTGAAACACACAAGGTAACAAATAATAAGCAATTACAGGTTGTCTCACATACATATTCCTTCAAATATACCTCTTCTACACTGAGGTCAACTTACAATACCCCCCCTGTATCTTCAGTCTCAAACTGCTTTATAAAATGCCAAATATTTATAATGAAGAAGCATGTTGCTAATGCCAGATTTCAACAAAGAGGATTTGAAATGTGCAGGCTATTTCTACCTTACTGAAGTAAGGTAGAAAGAGTTAATGGCCAAATGTTTCACTATACTATAGTTGCTTCGCCAAACTATAATTTCAGGTTGTCTTTTGACTTGAATGGGTATTTGTTTGGATTCAGGCTGTGTTTTCAAAGTTATTTGCACAACAGGACAAACAAACTGAAGGCTTAGATATGTGAAGAGAACTTTAAAGGAGAAGGTGGGATTTTCAGTAATTTACAGTTAATAAAATACAAACCAAACAATGGGAGGATAACTATGAAAATATCTTTGATATATGATACATGTAACTATCTGATCTAAACATAAATTTCCTTACAGATGTAAAGCAGACTGCTTGCACTCAATATAAAATCAAGATTCTCACACTAAGTGTTCTCCTAAAGTACAGAGGGCTTAAATTAAAAAAATTAAATACTTCTAAAAATTTTTTTCATCTTTAGCTCCTTCTACGACATTAAGCAACAGTGAAGACAAAAAATAAAAGCTTTCTCTAAAGTTTTTTCCAGCTGGTATCTAACATCAGTAATAACTACATTATTCCAAAGAGAATTTAAAGATATTTTGTTAAAATTATATTTCCAATTTAATATGCATCCTATTTTAATTTCTAATTTTACAGATTAAAATAATAAGAAATTGGTGGCTTACTTTGTTTCCTGATTGTTAGTGGATATGCAGAATTTATTGAAATTATTTTTCTACAAAGCCATTTCAGATTTGGAACATGAATATGTACTGGAAAGGAGCCCAGTCTTTCATTACCATGTTCTCCCAGAAAAGATTTTAAACACAAGTATTAGACTTACTGTTTTTATAACAAGCATGTACTTCAGTCATAGCAAGGATAATTTAAATAAATAAATACATCTATCACGCTACCCTTACGCACAAAGACTTGCTGCTTAAAAGATAATCCAAAAAAAATACAGAGACCTTAGGTGGGATATTGGATATAGGCATCTAAATCTAGCAGTACAAGACATAAAACCTTCACTCAAATGTGTAGAGACATGTGAACACTGTAATTTCCAAAGGGCAGCTCCCAGACCTTAGCCTGGGTTCAAACAACCCTCAGCCCCAGATGGATTTAGACCTCAGGTCTCCCCAGCTGTTCCACAGGAATATGCTCATCATTCTGTCAAGACATTAACCCTTTTGAGCAGTGGCTTGGATTTTTTGTGGCTCCAGGACTCTTGCATTCCTAGCTCTATAGCAGCCTCCTCTCAGCTGGCAATGCAGAAAGCAAATCTGTCTCTAACAGATTAGAACTACACCATTTGCATGGGATTTGGGGATTTGATCCCTCTGAGCCTGATAAGGACCCAAGCTGACAAATGCTTGGCAAACACTCTAGTCAATACAGTGATTTACAAAGGTTTGGTATTCTTGCTTCTTTCACTGCCAACCCTTCTTCTTTTCTCCTTCCCTAATATCTCAATGTTCTAAACCAGAAATAGTTAACGGGACATCTTTGTCCAAGTGGATAATTCAGGCAGCAACATGCAGATTTGTGCTGTGAATTTCATACAAGCCAAGGATGTCTATCACTACTACCCTTATTCTATCAACCAGTTTTATGATCTTTTCAGTGGGCTTCCTGCTATGAATTCACTCTTCTAACTCTACACAACTAACAGTACACTACAGCACTAATGCTATACACATACTGAGAAAAGAACAAAAGTGGTTTAAATAATCTCTGTGAAATCCCAAATGACTTCGAGCAGTGATGGAAACTCCGTTAAGCATCTAATCTAATATGTCTGACAAGACCATACTTAAAGGAATTACATCATGACCTGAAATACATGTTCCTCTCCTTTTGGTACTATGAGAATTTTTAAACCAGAGTATGCATTAATTCTTTATGCTACAGAAATTGTTGTATATATGAATACAACACAGAAATACACACAGTAAAGACTGATATCTCAGAGTACATTAAAATATTAACCTGGTTAAGAAAATCCATAATGGATTTAAACTTTATTTAAATAAGAAAAGAATTTTTCTACTTTTAACTATTTTCCCTTCATTTTAGCATGATATAATAATAATAAAAAAAGCATATTCTATTAGTAGTACTACTAACAAGGCCTGCTTTCCTATTCACATCGGTTACATCTTTGTACCATCCCCCTAAACTCCTTTCAGTGTCCCCAGTTTGCTGCCTTTTCCTTACCTGTGGTCATTCCTCCCCTCAAACACCCCCTGCTTGTTCAGCTGTGGCTGACAAGGTGCTATGGAACTACAATTGGTCATCTACTTTAAGCTTCTCTGGTTGCTTATCCTTGGCTGCCTAGTTCTTAACTTCTACTTACGTATTGGGGAATGAACACAGAACAGAATGAGTTTCTCTAAAAAAATGTATATTAACTTGTTGGGTTTTCTCCTCCCCAGCCACTAGGTAATACTAATGCTCCTAGTTCTTACTCACAGATGTGTGAAGTTGGCAAATAGATGCAGAACTGGATAGACAAAAAGGCTAGAAAAGAGCAGACTCCTTCTTGAGGAGAACATGTTAAAACACAGCAAGTGTCCGCTACTTTTCTCCAGCACCTATGCAATCACAAGAGACCTTCAAACATGGCTTTAGAGTTAGCCACGTACTGAATGCAGATAGTATTCCATTTTATTTGAAAGTTACAGTGAGGCAAAATGAGCATGTCACCATCACACCTGTATTTTCTTTCCTGTTCATGAAAGTGAAACAGAAGCCTCTTGGACCCCTTTCTGGTTTCCCTGATAAACAAAACTCCTATCAATTCTGGGAGCATAAAGTCTTACGTGTGAAGCCAGCTTTAAAAGAATCACATTTAGGATTTGTTAATAAACAGCAGAATTCACCAGCAGAAAGAATAGTCATTATTATCTAAATTTTCTGAAGCAAACCTCAATGAATAGAGCCCCAAGACATCATACTATCCTAATTTTGCAATAAAGTCCCAAATGTTCCATCTGAATTTTCCATGGGATCATTTGTGTCAGGGGCAAAATACAATGACAAGGACTGACATGCACTATACATAACCTTCTAAGCCATTAATTAGATGGGTGCTATTTATACACATACTATGCTGGATACAACAGCTCTTCTTTACACATACTCTCAATGCCTAAGAGTTAGGTCTCTCAGACATTTAGAATTAACAATCCTACAGTACTCTGTATAAATTAAAACCACACAACCAAAATTGTATTTCACTTTTGAGAGTCAAACCCTCCTCTGAAAAATTTAAGAAATCTAATGAAATAGAACAGTAGCCTTGAGTCATATTTGATGAAATAATTCTTGAAAAATATTTGTTAAAATTTTTCTAGCTACAAGCTTCAGCAAGGGAAGTTCTGGATGCAAGCTATTGCTCTATTCATACTCCAAAAGCAGAAACAAACAGCTGTGTGTATCAGTAGCACATTTTGTGATATGAACTGTAGGCAGAAGCAAATGAATTTATGTCACTTTGCTACAATTACCTGAAAGGAGGCTGTAATTAGGTGGGTGTCAGACTCTTCTCTCAGGTAACAAGTGACAGGATGAGAGGAAATAACCTCAAGTTTTGCCAAAGGAGGTTTGAATTACATATTTGGATTTTTTTTTTAATAGCAAAGTACTGGAACTGATTGTCTGAAGAAGCTGTGGAGTCACCATCCCTGGTAGTACTCAAATAATGTCTGGATATGGCACCAGAGGACACGTTTTAATGGTGAACATGGTGGTGGTGCTAGGTTGATGGTTGGACTTGATGTACTTAAAGGTATTTTCCAATCTTAACAATTCTATGATCACTGGCTTGGGCAGCACCTCTAGAATTAGCAGTGGCACCAGCAGCTTCTGATTTTCTACAAGGGTCTATGAGGGATGATATTCTAGAAGTGATTGTATGCTGCTACTCAGCAATATGTGAACAACAATCAATTTTCATTACACAATTTGGAAACTTCAGTCTTAAAAGGTGCCATGTGCTGTACCAACTCCCCTGTGGGAATTGTGCTGTTATTCAAGGGTGGTAGAACACTGGCTCACGAGCACACCCTACACAACAAATGCATGTGCTGGCTTCTACTGCAACATAAAACCCTACATTACGTCATCCCATGAAGTTTGAAAGTGTTTCAATATTTGGTCAAACTGTCCAAGAGATAAAACATATTTATACTTAAATGTATAGACACACTTTATGTAGATTCTTCTATATAGATGTAATAAACTCTCTTTTGCTAGTACAATCTGCACCTACGAGGATGTTCCCTCCTCATCCACCTGCTCCTATGTCTACCTGGAAAGACATTATCAAAACTTGAATGCACAGCCAGCCCCACCCAGAATGGAGAGCAGAGAAAGCTTGATCCACTGTGCTTCCGAGCTCAGAGAAAGCTGCAGGATATAATCTGAAGCAAAGAAGCTGCTAGGGTTAATGGTTTGAACACTGTTTACTTTAACAGGTATTTCTCCTGAAGCATGCAAGAAATCTTCAATAAAATGGGCCCAGTTAGGCGTTTAAGTCATTGTACAAATTTAAGCTATTTGCTGAATGGAGACGGGCTTTTAAGCGCATTAAGTGACTAAAACTCACTTAATAGACTATTTGACTAATGGTTACATTAAGGATAGGTTTTAAGAGATTTACTGAGTGAAGGTTTTAATTTGGTAAAAAGTTAAGAACAGTGATTAACATTTCTCAATTTCAGTTAAAATTATTACATTTCAAATCAACCTTCTAAATGCCTACTTCTTTGAAGATATAACTGGATTATTTTTCATCTTTCTTGTTGGTCAAAGAAAACTTCAGCTTCTGAAAACGGAACTGGTGCTACCAAACTAATAATTTAGTAAGTTAAATAAGCTGTTTGTTCAAGTGGCAAAAGAATGAATACGAAAAAACCCCAGTAGTTCACAAGTCTCTGTGTTAACACCCTTTCAGCTCTAGTCAGATTCACGCAACGACTTCCTACAATGCAGGAAAAATCTAAATAAGACGGTGTTGTCTGTAAACATGTGAAGCATTTTAATTTTGTTTTAAAATCTTGGAAGCCTGTGCAAACTGTCTAAACCTAACAGCAGCCTCCATTGCTGTAAGATAAAAGTGGCACAAATGTGTGTCATTGATTAACAGTATGTGCATGATGCTGTTAGTTATTGCTGTTCACGTATGTGTTCCCACTGGCAGTGGGAATTAAACAGCCCAATGCAGAAGACTGGATTTAAACAACAAAACTGGTTTAAAATTACACTATTCAGATTATTTGAGGTCATACTATAAATCTGTGAGTATATTAACTGACTCCTGAAATTACTATGGCAAATAACTTTGAGATTTATATCTGGAATTAGGGAAAAACATAACGGATTAATTCTTCAACATGTCTAGGGGAGGGCAAAAAAAATCTCAGCCTTACTTGAACTTTGACAAGACCTACAAGCAAATCCTATATACTCCAATATATTTTAAAAAATTGCATTTGCTCACTATTCTCACTAGAAAAAACAAGGCCTGATACAAAACAAGTATAAAATTTTGGTTCTTTCTCTACAACGATGAGGCTAACTCTGAACAAGAAACTCTTCATGGCATGCAACCAGGACATGGAATAGGGTATCCCACCTCTGTATTAACGTTCTAGATACAACTCTTTTGAGAAACCATAAATACGATGTGCTCTCCTCCTTTCATGAACTGCAAGCAACCCAATGGCTGTTCTGCCAAGTTTGCTCAGGCACACAGATTTCCAGCTCAGCTCAGTGTATTAGCCTCTCTGCCTGTGCTAATCCTTGCTCTCTGTAGGATCCTTCCTGCGTGCCCGAGAACTCACACACTGGACTGTTCAGTCACACACTTCTGCCTCCATTGTAACCTCTTATGCAGACAAGCAAAGGCTGCCAAATTTAACAGACACACAGTCATTTTTCTTTACTTGTGAACTTTCTTTTTTTTTTAACAGAAGTCAGTCAAACAAAACTTGCTACAACCTGAATGAAATTTAGATCCTGCATCGTATTTATTCCCATTTTGTGGTCAACTGACAATCAGCATGCTCTCTGATTGTCTATAAAAATATTTTGACAACCATAAGAATTGTCAGAAAAAGGATGTATTTGTCATAGAACTGCCTTCACACTACATGAGAGCATAAAAATTGGGTGCACAAGATACTAGTTTTTGCTCTGAATTTCATATTCCTACGTAATATTACAATTTATGCTCAAACTATACTTTGATCTTGGACATCTTCTGAAGTGGCATCTGTCACTGTCTCCAAAGATTGGAAACGACACCGAGATGCAAAACAACAGCATAATGATACCTCAAACAGCCCTGACCTTATGCAGCTCTATACGATCTTGACATTACAGTGTAGCACTGAATAATTCCTACCATTGTTTTACATTATGCATGTAATCCCGTTCATATCTAAAAATATTTTAGGTACTTTCCAAGAGCCACAATTGGCTTATGCAAGCATTTTTGCATGTTTATGCCTTTATCAGGAACGACAAATGCCCCGAGGACTATTCATAGGAACAGGGCACCAGGCCACGGATGGTTAAACGTGGGTAAGGGATCACTTTATAAGACCTTTAAAACTTTTGAGTCTTTTCATTTTTCAACTGCACTCGCATTAAAATCCCACCAAACCGAAACACTCGGATCTACAGCCAAACGCCATGGGATGCTGTACACACAGGGTACTATCCATAATAACAATCCAGGAATAACAGCTTTGGAGAAAACGAAAGCTGACTAAGAAAAAAAGCCGGCACAGAAATCGGCCTCGCAAAGGCGACGGCCGATGCCGGCAGCTTGAAGCGCTGTCCGCAGCAGCCCTCGATGCCAGTACAGAAAGGAGGCACGGTGTGATGACGGCTGTAGGACGGACAACTCCAGGCCCCGGCTCTCGGAGGATTACAGCCGGTCCCGGGCTGTACGTGTCCCCTTCCACAGCCGCGGCCCTCGGCTCTCTGCACCGCCGTCCCAGCGCTCTGCCCGCTGCCCCCGCGGGGCGGACGGGCCGGCACCAGCCCGGGGCGGCCGCGTGGGCAGGAGCGAGGCGCGGTGCCCCGGCCCCGCCGCAGGAGCCACGGCGGCTCGGGCGGCCCCTGCCCCGCAGGCTCCCTGCCGGCGCCGCGCCCGCCCCCAGCCGCCAGCGGGGAAGGCGGAGGGGCCGCCTGCCCTCAGCCCCGGCCGAGACGGGCCGCGCCCCGCACCCCCATGGCCGGCAGGGAGGAGGGAGGGCGGAAGGCAGCGCGTCCTCCGGGCCGGCAGCCCCCGCCCCGCCGCGGCCAGCGCTCCGCGCTCCTCCCGGAGCCACGACCGAGTCCCCCGCACCTTGGCTCCGCCTGCCACCGCTCTCCATCTTCAGCCCCATGATCCCGGCCGGGCCCGAAGGGGCGGCGCCGGCCGGCGCCCGGCTCGGCGGCTGCGGCGGTTCGTCCCGCGCTGCGGGCCGGGCCGGGCGGGGCGGGGCGCGGGCCGGGGCTGCCGGGCCCCGCCTGGGCCTCCGCGGCGTTGCCATGGCGGCGGGAGCGCGGCGGCCGTGCCCGTGCCCGCAGCCCCAGCCCGGGCGGGCGCAGCGGAGGGGCCGCGGGGCCTCGGGGCCGGAACGCCCGTTCCAGCGCTACGCTGCGGCCCCGGGAAGGCTTTGGGCCCGTCGGTGAACGGGCCCTCATTAGCTAAGCGTTTTTCTTGTGAACTTGACAGGGAGTTGAAGAATAATGAATGCCCCGGAGAAACGTACGGCAAATTGCTCACATTTCAGGGAACGAGTGCCAAAGCGAGAGCCTAGAGCGTTCCCAGTCGTTACACTGAAGAAATTAATTCCCAATGTCTTTGAAAATGAACAGCACCTTAGAAATGAGCCACAAACCAAACTTTTAAAAAGCAGCCTTTGATCCCACCACTGATTAATATATGCGTGCCGATGTGCTGGACTGAACTTTCTGAAGAAGTCATAGGATTGTATTTTGTCTGACAGGTTGCTATTTTCCTTAATGTTGTGAAAAACGAGGTTCACTCTCCTGTTAGGGTTTAAAAAGTTTAATAAAGGACAATAAGGGACAAAGATAATAAAGCAAAGTTCACAGTGCTGGGTGCTTTGGCGCTCAGCCAAGACTACACCTGCTATTTCGGAGACCTCCTTTACATACACATCAGCCTACTACATATTCATAATCGATTATGCATATTCGAACTTCCCCCAAACTAGTTTACATGTTGCAGGAGCTGTTCAGCATGGCTCCTCCTTGGGTCCGCATTTTTAGAGCATGAGCATTTCTTCGCTGTGGTTTTAGTCAGTTTTTATTGTCACCCCCAGGGTGGGCTTTGGTCCATGGTTTCTGCAGTTGCTGGTAGTTGGCATGTCGGTAGCAGGGATCTTCAACGCATGGTTGAATGTTATCCAACCAAGCAGACAGTTCACAAGCATAACTATATTAGCTATTTCACTATTACGTCTAAGTTTTTAGTTATATGACAGAAATAAAGGCATTAGTTATT
Organism: Monarcha castaneiventris obscurior; assembly: GCA_026261815.1. NCBI lineage: Eukaryota > Metazoa > Chordata > Aves > Passeriformes > Monarchidae > Monarcha > Monarcha castaneiventris. The sequence continues at coordinate 17,876,113 of JAMPIT010000894.1, forward strand.
GTTACAAAACTACATCTTCATAACAAAGCTACATTATACATACAGCATCTATTTGTAACAAAGCTACTCAAGCCACTATTATAATATGTATCTATTACAAAAGCTACTTTAACATTATTCATTTTAACATTTGCAGAAAGCCAATATTACAGCATCTATCTATCTATCACAATGTGAAATCTCTGAGGGCTTTTGTACTTTTTGAAGATTTTTCTCACTGACTGGCCAGGGGTACTGCAGTCCCCTCCATAGGACACGTCACGTGTTGTCCCAGATGGAGGGACATTCCCCTTCAGTATCTAGAAATAAGTATTAATTACAGGCTAAATACAGTATTTTATGTGATTTGCTATGCTTCCTTACATGCTAGGAAAATTAATTTGAATATAATTCAAAATCATAGCAAAAATAAAGGGGATGTTATTTGAGAACAACTTTTCTCCCTTATTTCTGCCTCAGTCAATGCTCCCAGGTGGTCACACAAACATACACACAGGATGAAACCAGTAGTTTATCTACCCCAGTACTTTGTGTAGACTCTACATATACTTCAAAAAGCTTTTCAGTAGTATTCTGACTACTGAATGTTGTGGTGTCCCTTTTAATTTTAGATATACACGTTAACTACATGAAGTACTCCTTGGATGTAGCCTTAGTTTCTGTGCTTCATATTGTAGTGATCATTTTGGCAGTCTAAATCTGTTTTCTGTAAAATCATCCTTAAATATAGTTGCTGTCAAATTCATCTGGAAGTGGTCGGGGAGGGAATATATGCCTTGGAAACTCATCCTCTGGTGGTCCTCTGTCTTTCTGACTGCTTTCTATATAAAAGCATCAATTGCCATGGCATTTCAACTACTGTCAACCATAAGGTTACAAACACCTCACCTTCTTGTCAAAGCAAAGTAATTTGATAGCGTTTTGTCATTTTCTCTTATGTCTCTTGGATCTGAGGTCAATGTCCTGGAAAGTATCTGCCAGGAAAAATCTACAAAACCAAGAAACCACAATCTCAGAGTTTGGGTGTAGTGGGTATTTTTTCTTATGTTTGTTTGTTTGGTTGGTTTTTTTAAAATTTTGTTTTGTTTTATTTTGGTTTGTTTTGTCTATTTGTTTTTGTTGTTTTTGTTGTTTTTTCTCTGAAGCAGATTGTGTGTGAAATTAGAGATTTGGGGAAAGGGCTTTAAGAAATTAGTTACCATCATTCTTGTGTTTCAGGGTCTCTGGTTTATACTTCGGTACAATTCAGATCGTTAAATCTGTAGATTTTAAAGGCAGAGATAGTCTTTAAAGAGTTTCAATTTCAGATACCTGAAGATACTGGAGAGAATGAAAATAAGTGTATAAGATTCTCACCTCTATGTGATTGGCTGTAATACTCTCTCCTACAGAGATTATGTCACAGAAAACACTTGTCTCTGTTTGCTTTTTCCTTTAAACAAAAAAGCTCTCATAGTTACATTTCTATACTTGCTAAAGACTTTTTTTTGTTTGTTTCTTTATCTGAATTCTGAATATCAGGTTCCCAAATTCTCAGTTTGTAGTACTCAACATACAGTGTTAGGCTGTTCTGTACAAACCCAAATGACAGATTTCTCACAGTCTCTTCTTTATTGTTCCTATACTTTTTTCCACTATGTAGATAATTAAAACGCACAAATGTAAGCATTTTTAGAAATATTCCCCTGGTTTCTAGGCAACGCTGAAGGAATGTAGAGATTTCTATTCGTTCCTTCTCAGTCAGCAGTCACATCATCGTAGAGATGTCCTGTCTCTGAAATTTTTGACCATGAGTGGCAGCAAATACCAAAGCTTTATGTGTTTCTAATTGGTCTCACTCATGGGCCTTAGACCTTGGTGGCCTTTGGCCCCCTTTGGTCTGTGAGAGTATATATATTCTGAGTGTAATTAAAAAGTAACCCAGATGTATAATGGTGTGCACATTAAGTCCCACAATGTGCACTAAAGTAAAAAAAAAAAAAAAGCCTTACCAAAAATTGAATCACTCCTGGACTTTGACCCACTCAAACAAATGCAGAAATAAGTTACAAAGATCACTGCAGAGATCTTACCATTGCTGAAGAAGCAATAAGGTCGAAACCTTTAACATTTGTCCTTTCCCAATTAGAAAAGAGGAAACACGGCAATCACTGTTGCTGTCTGCCTTTTTCAGCAGGCATTTTCCCCTTTTCCTTAGAATGCTTTACAACAGAATATGGTTTTAAAATACACCTTTGCTGGGAGGGAAGGAAAGCAGCAGGAATATGAGAGTCACATTTGCAAGTGTAGGTGGGCATCTGTCCTCACCCTGGCATGGACTTAGGGGACAATTGCCTTCCTGTCTACTGCCTCTGTCCTCTCAGCCAATGTAGATACCTAACTGCTGTGAAAATGTACAGTTCATAGTATTCAGCAACTAACCAACACAGAGAAAAATATTTCCAAAAGAAAAGGAAATAGCCCAGAAGATGTCTTTTGCATGGTTAGCCCAGACAGGACAAGTTTCCATTCCTCTGAAAAAAGACTGTATGTGTGGCAGGACCTCAAATGGTTACCTGCTCACTTGAGACAGCAATCTGCTCATAATGCCAGAACTTTGCTTTTGTAAGATTTGGCTTTCTTGGAAAAATAGTTTGTGTGTACCCTGAAAAATTAAAATCTCTGGATCAAGTTCTTTGGAGAATCTTCGCCTCTTTCTTCTTTCATGCTTGCTCTTCCTTACAGCACTCAAATGAGCACATGTATGCAGGCAGGAAACAGCCCAGCAACTAGATCTGCACACCCTATTCACAGAGCATTCTAAAAAAGCCCTAAATTCATCACAATACGTACTTGATCATGGAAATAAATCTCCTGGGTTTATCTGAGTATTTATTTGGCATAAATGCCCTATCTCAGTGCAGATTGTCACCTGCCTGTGGCTTGGTGTGACAGTGCTCCAAATCCCTTGTTGCAGCTTGCAGAGGGCTGTCACTGAGTTGCAGCAATTCCCACCTGGCACGTTCAGACCAGCAACCTTGCAGTCTGTTCTCCTACAACTATCTGGAAATAAAAACATTTACCTGAAAGGTTAGAGGACATGGTATCTTCTAAATGCACTTAAACAGGCTGGCTGAGCAGTTTTCTTTTGCTACTTAGGAGAGTCTTGTGTTGAAACAATGGAAGTAGCTCTCAGCTGGTGTGAGGGGAAGAAAGAGACTTAATAGCTACTGAAATATGTTGTTTGCTTGTTTTCGTTTGTTTTGGGTTTTTTTAAAAGATTACTTTTCCAGAAGGGATGGTAGATTCTTTTCTGCCTTATGTTTGCCGCATGTTCTGTGGTCTTATGGTTCTTGAAGTTATTTAAAATCATGTACAGTCTTGAAATATCATTGCAGCTTTCTAAATGATGGAGAGTTATGTGTTTTGGCAGGGTTGCAGACTCCTTCTCTTTCTTCATCGTAATGCATTTAGTTGTTTTGTTATTGTCTTTATGGCGGAAGCAGTCATAGATTTTTGTAAAGCTAGGGCTCCAGTGGGAAAGATGATACAGAAAAATTTCAGAGGAGATGATCCACATCTTAAAAACTGTAGTTTTTAATACCTTGTAATTTCAAATGCAATAAGGGAGCTAACCTAAAATAAGAGGGAATGTGATAAGGAAGATGAGGGCAACCACAGGAATATATAATAATATAAAGTTTCTGTGAACACAATATTAAACTTCCATAAAATGTATCAGCTTAGAAGAAGAAGTCTCCCCTGCAGCATCTATAGAATACTACTACAAAAACCCCTTCAGGAAGCTGCTGTGCAGATGTACACTATATAACTATTCTTTCTCTTTAGATCTAGACAGAGTTTTATAATGCATCTATCCTGTGATACAAGACTATTTTTAGATGTGTCAAGTAAGAAACCTGTGTAAATTGTATGAGATGTTATTCTCAGATGTAATGCAATATCTAGTAGCTGGGGTGACTCAATATTTGCTTATATTTCCCCTTATATTGTGTCATTTTCTATTTATCTACTGTTCTCATGAAAGTTTGCAGACAGAAGGCTTGTAGATGAAAAGCTGTCCTTTAGTAGGGCTGACTGCTGAGGGCTGTTCTTTTCTCATTACTTTAATAGAACTATTAGGTATTAAAGAATAGACTAATAAATGGGATGAAATGAGTAACTAATGAAATAGGAATTTTAAAGGGAAATAAACCCATGTTAATGTCATAACTCGGTTGTCTTAGACCATAAGAAATTGTTTATTTTCTAACTGATTTACCTACTGTGATATATGGAAATGCTTGCTCATACTAATTAATGAGAAACAGGATGAATTTTTTTTTTCATATTTCAGTGAAGATCAGAAACTTATGACTCAGATTAGACATATATAAATGATACAACTGCAGTAAATTCGGTGAAGCTATTCCTGCTTAGGCTGGATGGATCATCTATGTCTACCCAGCCCATGTCAGGCAGACAAAGAATGTCAGTGTGGCATTTTGTGTGGCCCATCCACGTTCTACACAGCTACTACAGCATGCTCAGGCTTGCCTGGCAGTGCGCATGCTTGAACAAATGGGATACTCCATGCTAAAGAGAGTTCTTTCAGCTTTGTCAAGGTCAAGAAGAGAAATTCTCAAGGGTATCTTTAGAATTGCCAACAAAAGAAGACACAGATATACTATGATTTTCCAAAGCACTTTGACACATTTTCAATATCTGCATGAATGTGAAATACAGTTTTACTAGAAATGGGCTTAAATTCCCACTAGAATTTGGCAGTATTATTTATCCTTTTAAAAGTACTGTAATGTTTATACATTAACTTCATAAAAGCCTGTGTTTAATACAAACGGTAAGGAGAAAACAGACAGAGAAAATAGCTGGCATGCCAATTTTCGTAACTAATAGCAATTTTGGTCACATTAACCACTTCGAAGTATATGTGAAAGAAAGCAGTAGGCAAGAAAATGGCCAGAATCAAAATAAAGTGTGTGGACTTTAACTATTGCAATGAAATCCTTCAAGAATAGTTTTTCTGTGGAATAATTTCATTAATACATAGAAAAAATCTTAGGAAGGATTACTATAAGTACTTTCTGTTATATTCTTTAGGACTTCCTTTCATCTAAAAGTTATGTTCCAAGGAAAACATCTACTACACACTAAACTTGCATGTTTTTACTGACATCATAAGATTTCAGGAACATCCAATGTTCCAATTTAGACAGAACCTGAAATTTACTGGTTTAAAATTGGCTATAAACTCTTTTATGCCCCCTCTCTCCATTAATATGTTACATGTATCAGAAAAGAAAGGAGCTTCAGTTTGATGGATGTTCCACAGGCCCAAGGGCCAGGATGCTCAGCATCTATTTATAGCTTTGTCAGTGACACTTGTGACCTTGTGTACAGCAGTTTGGGTGTCTCAGTAGGTCGCAGTCTGAATCACCTTAATTCATAGCTGGTAGTAAAAATGGAGGCATTTAGATTTAGTGCATTTGTCTTCATTTTTGAGATGAGTCTTTTTGCACTGAGCTTATCATCAATGGGAGCAGAAATGACATCTATCCTTTGAATAATAAATATCAGAGCTGCAGATTACATTATATGGATATTCCTATACATAGAATAATATTTTTCCCTAAGGTAATGTCACAGAAGCCAGCAGGGCCTGTGATTTTTAATATTAAACATGAATATCTATAATGGAGTATAGCAATTCCACACAAGACTAGAAGAAGTTGAATTTACTCCGAGTAAGCAAATCGGTTATACAAAGTAGAAAGAAAGAAAAATATGATTAGGATGGGAAGTCTTATGTGTTATAATTGTTTATTTAATGAAAGACATCATCATCATATAAATCTCTTTCATAAGGTGTTTAATCTCTGTTTTAAAAGTTGCATGTATTTCTTCTTGCAGCTGTCTTTAAAAGTTGGTCAAAAATTCAATTCTTTAGAGGAATGCAAAACCTTTACATTCATGATCAGTGTATACGCAGTTAATTTGTATATTCATCTCAGGTGGAATTAGTCTTATGCTCTTCTGTTTTCTGAAGTTAGGATTCCCATTCCCTCCAGTTCATGCTTTTCTTCATATATTCTAGTAAGATCTGTGCTAGAAACTTCTACCTGGTTGATATGAATTTTATTTTCTAAGACTTTCCATGTTCATTTAATATTCCCATGTCTCATTCTCCCTGTGTCATCTGCTTTTCATAATGACGATTCTTCTTTCTCTTCCAAGGCGTGCCTCTGCACTTGGTGCTGCTAATAGCAATTGTGTTCTAGTACCACACAAATCTGCAGTATCAGTAAATACTGTTCAAATTATAATATGCATTGGCAATACCTTTCAGTTTCCGTCATTCTCACATCCCGTACGTTTGCACAACTAGCTATTTTACAGAATGTACTATGAAAGTATCAAACTTTTTCAATATTGGTTTTCCAGGATCATCACTAATAACTTCAATCCTTGTAGTTTACCTATGAAGAAAATATGTTTTTTCTCCCTTTTAGCTAAGTGCATCCCAAAACCCTTCAGGTTCTATTTGATTAATAAACTTACTAGGTTTTGTTGCATTTACTGATTGCTTCTGCAAGTCCTTTGTTTTTGCTTTCTTTAAAACATATCCTTGAAGAGTGCTGGGGTCAAACCAACAGGCCTGTCCTTACCTGGATAATTTTCCTCCTTTCTAAACTATACTATGTTCACAGTTTTCCAGCTATTTAGTATCACCTTGAGCTTGGTTGCTTGGTTAGGGCAAGTCATGTTCCTGTCCCAAGTTTTCTTTTTTCAGTTTGCTCGGAACTATGGAAGGATTTCTGGAGAATCATCATTGTGTTATGAAGATTGTTGCTATTTCTGATAGACAAGGACCTTCATCTGTGAAGGGCTAAGACACCTGACAACCATGAGGCAACAAACTCCTCAGTAAGTACCCAGTGAACTATACATTAATACCATGGATTAGAAAATACTAGGGGGTTCTTGCCACCTCAATGGAAATTATGGGAAAAGAATTTCTATTCACTTTACTGGAGGTGTAGTAATTTCATTCTTAATGGTGTGTTCTAATCACACATCATAAGTATGGGGGTTTAAGAGATAGCAATTTAAGACACAAGTTGCTTGACTGATTAAAGCTTAATGCCAGTTTTAAGCAGCTTTAGTTGTTCTTGGTCTTAGTGACATTAGCAATTTTTGAGGTGGCATAAAATATCTGAAAAGGAAGATGACATAAAGCACTTACGATCAAAATAAAATGGAAGTGAATACAGGGCTCCTTGTAAGAATTTAGAGTCTATAAAAAAGTGTTTAATTTACTGAAAGTAAAGTAAGACTGCTTTTTTGGGGGTGGTGGACAGCACCAGTAATTTTCATTTGAAGATTTCACTGGCCATTTCTTTTGCATTCCAGAAGATTTTGAGGAATACATTACTGGTAACTAACTCATGTTTGCTGTGTTATGACTGCTGCAGTGTTACTGATTTGAAAACTCATTTCTCATATGATAAAATGTATAGCTATATTGGTTCACTTTTGTCAGTTCCCATGGCAGCCTCTCCAGCTCTAAAGATGGTATCAGCTGTCAGACTGACATGCATCCAATGGTTGCAACAGCTGGATTTCCTCCTACCACTATGTGTTTGTTTTAATGACATCATCCCTAAAGCCAAAACTGAAATATTAGTCATTTTGGAAAACTTCATGACAGTCTACAGTCTTGGAGAATATTCATGCACAAAAAACCTAGTCCCTGTATCTCAAAATCTGTTGGTTTGTGTTCATTGCATAAACAAAGAAAGAACCCACTTGTTTAAATATCCATCCCAAGTCAGTGAAGCAGAACCAGGTTCTAATATGCCATGAATATGCCACAACTCTGAAGGAGAACAAATATGTTTAAAAGACAAATATTAAATATCACTTCATTTGTTTCAGAACTTGTCACAGCTTAAGTGATTACTGCCTTCAGTGTTTCTGAGAATTTCCTAGAAGAAATGGGCAAACAATAGGTTCCCAGCATTTCTGTAGTTTACCTTGAGTGAATGTTTTTACCCAGTTATGAGAGAAGCAAAAAGCATTAACTTAAAAGCACTGAGTATAATGCAAAAAAAGATTGCTTTCTAATTAGATAAAGTTGAAATAGGTCTTTAATGAACATACCTGTGTTTAATTCAGTTTTGACCACTGCTTCTCAAGACAGTAGAATGAATATCAGAAAGACAAAGAGCATTATGGAAGTCAGAAAAAGGATGCTGATGTATGATGTTAAATTGACATGTATAAATTACTCATGCAAAAAATGAAAAATTGAAGAGCCTTTGTGATTTATTCTTTTAGGACTGTTAAAAAAATCAAGAATAAGATAGTTACTATAATTAAAAGATGATGCTATACTGTCAGAAAGTAATATGAAATTGCCAGCATATGTAATTTATAGAGGTTTGTGGTAATTGAGGGAGAGGGTGGTTTTATGCAAAGATTTGGTATTGAATAAACTGCTGGAATAATAGGTATACTATTATCAAACAAAATGATAATTACAGTTGTGTATGTCTTGATTCTTATATTATTTCTTAAACAACAATATTTTTCAGTATACCAATCTGGGTTCTTAGATCATAAAGTTACCCATTTTTTTCTGATTACATGGTTGGGTTTTGAAAAATCTCTTTTTCACTTTTCACTCTATTCAGAATTCTCATGAAATTAGATGAGGTGCTAGACCATTCTATGTAGCAATTAACTCATCTCTAAATGGCTATAATAATATTTATTCTAAAGGATTTTCATTATTTACTTTAGCTAGTGGACTGTTTTCAGATACTCAGCTGGAAGATGCTAAAGAAAAGAGAATTAGCTGCATTCTTTTTCTCCTTGAAATATCATGTATAGGCACTGGCAAATTAATGATCTATATAGCAAGGACCTGTAATAGCAAACTTCCATGCCTCTTTATATATTTAGCAGCATCTAATATTAGTTGATTCCAATTTATGCAAACAGTTTTATACCCACAGCTGCTCTGAGTTCCAACTCGGCATTCAGAAAACTTGTGCCATAAATATACACCTGTGCACTACTTCTGAACTCACTGGCAATGGAGTCCACTGTTACAGCTTTGTGCAGATAGAGAATTATGATGGTGGCAGAGCCTTCATTCATTTCATCACCTTTCTTTACTCAAAATGATGGCCAACAGTGTTCTCTGCTAAATTCTTCCCTTCTTTAATTCCATTAGCATGGTTACAGTACTGATGGATTAGGTGATGTGTGCTTAAGAGATCTACAAGATATTTAGGTGCCTACCTAACTGTCATTGACTCCGAGTTGCTTGCCTACATACCTTTGGGAACTTGTGAAACTATTTCTTTGAGACAATGAAAAAAGCAGAAGGAAAAATATATCCAGAGTGCTTTCAGACTGCTTATCTGAGTTGTACATGCCTTTTGTAATACAAGCAATTTAGATCCAACTGTTCAATAATGTTAAGTCTCTGGGATCTAGATATTGGCTACATCACATTATTTTACATAGTGAGAAGGCAGATTAGAGTTATTAAGTGGGATCTTTATAGACAAATACAATGTAAAGGTGTAAAAATACATAGTGGTTTACATTGTTCCTTTTAAATAGAAGATCTCTTGGCTTTTCTATGCATTACATACAGAAGTAACTGCAGCTGTTTTAGAGCTGTAGGGATGCATTCCTGAATTACTCCATAAGATTCTTAAAGGAAGTGTTCATTCAAAATGTAAATGTATAAAGGAGGCTGCCTGCAGACAATCTGCAACTGTTAGCTTAGGAAGCTAATGAACACTACATTTTTCCATTCTTCAACATGAAGATATGTTATCTTCAAAGATATATTATAGTTCCCAAATCACATAAACTCTTTTCTGCCTGTATATTACCAGAATACAAATGGTCCAGAACCTTATTATAATTATTTACAGTGACATATTTCTTTTGATGGTTAGCTGAATGAAATGCATGTCACCTGTCGGTCTGTAGGCTGTAGCAGATCTGCTGGCTGTGAGAAGTCACTGCCTATGGGTTGATTCACAGTGAGCTTCTCACTTTGCTGAGAATATGCCATGTGTGAATAACACCGCATTCTCTTGCCATGTTGCATCTAAACTGTTGTAATTCCACCACATCATCTCCCACAAAATACTATGAAACAGTTAATGGAATGGAGAATGGTAGTTGTTTTAGAAGGTGGCATTATGCATTAGGATGAATCTAATCTTTTCAATGCTCTCTTTTTACCAAATCCACTATATTGCCCTCATGGGTTTGTACTGGGGGCTTTTTTGTTTGGTTGGTAGGTTTGGGGGGTTTTTTTTTGTGACTCTAGATGCATATGTATGTACAATTTGTGTAGAAACTCAAATTGGGATGCACCTACTGTTAGGCTACACTTCTTCAGAAATGTAGCACTAGCTTTTTCCTTGCGAGTATATTAAGACATTCAGTCATGAGCTGTTTTCATGATCGTTATACTGCCTGACACACTGTTCCTACTATTAATATTAATGATTTCTTACACTCAGAACACAGCCCTCACTCTTCCTACAACAGAATAATAATTTATTTATTTTAATTTTGCTTGAAATATCATCCTGTTTCAAAGTAATTTTCCCCTGAGAGTTCCTGCACTGAAGGTGGCAATGGGGTGCCGATACAGGGACACAGGCAATTCCCAGTGTTAACCTTCCAAACAATGGCTAAACTAGTGATTGCAAAATTTCTACATCTGGCTGAAAAAATGCATATCCTGGACTACAAGGTTGAGGGAAAACATGGGACAGTGCTGGGAGTGAAACTCAATAGAAAGCCTTGTCTCATTCCTTATTCCACAGCTCCAATCTCAGTTCAATCTCAGTTCCATTGCTTTCACATTTTGGGAGCTGCTTCTTACTACTCGAGCCGTGTGAGAAATATGTTACTGAATTTAGAAAGTAGTAAAGCTCTTCTGAGTACTGTAAAAGTGATGATGATTAATGCAAGAGTTGTAGTCAGCCCTTCAAATGCTCAGTATAGCTTCTTTCTTCCCTTGCTGTTCAGAGTAGAAAGGGAATAGGTACAACTGAAAGCTATAGGAGGACTGGTCACAGTGAATGGTGTTTGTGCAGACTGTTCCCTACTTTAACTGTTCTACAGCTGCATTAATCCCCACATTTAATAGGCTGCTGATATGCTATATTGCATTGCAAAACACTGAAAGGAACTGCTGCTGTTAGTGGAATACTTGATTCTAAGAAATGTGGAAGTTTTCAGTCAAAATGGGTGGTAAGACAATGCTTCTGAGACCAGCACTAATGTCTTTGGTGTGTATGGCCCCTGACCCTGCCCCACTGGCTGATGAGGCTGCTGTCATGTCTGTGGGAGGAAAGGTCAGAGCGCAGCCTAAGCATTCTTCCATGCAGCTGTATTAATTCTACTGGTCCTCCTGAGTAACACGAAAATATGCAGGCTAGGCAGCAACACAGAAAATAATCTGAACCCTTGCCCAAGATCTGTGTGTCTCCTAAGTGCAAAACTTTGTAGGTTTATTTCTTATATCTGGAGGCTTTAAACAAAGGAACATGAGAGCAGCAATCTTATACATAAAGCTATGCGGGGGGTTTGCCCTATTTTCCTTTCTACTCAAGCACTGCAATTTTATACTATTCCTTAAATGACCCTTGCATGTGCAGGTGCGGTTTAATATATTTTTTCCACTTATTTATCCCTTCCACTCATTTATCCCTCATTCTGTCTTCAAGCTAGGGAGTCTGTCCCACCCATTTATCCATACCCTTCTCACGTCAAAGCCATCTATTCTTCAATCTTTCATTTGTATTTCAAGAGTTGGGGTTTTCCTGTTCCCTTCTGACCTCATCACTAACATGGTTGTCCACACTTCTGTCACTATGCTCCTGATACTGATCGCCCTTCATTCGCTGCCTCTCTTTTTCCCTTTCTGGATATTTTGTGTGCTACTCCTCCTCCGTGCCTGCTTCTGGGTTCCTTCTCAGAGTCTGCATGGCCACTGCAGCGGCGCGGCGTTGCCTGGGCAGGCCGGACCCCGACAGGGGCGGTGGGCTCGCAGCCCCGCTTCGCTGCCAGCCAGCGCCGGGCGCCCCCAGCCCCGGGGCCGCGGCACCGCGGGGAGCGCACGGCCCGGGGGCACACGGTGTCCCTGTCCAGGGTCCTGGAAGCTGCCCGCAGCCCGGCCTGGCTCCTGCCTCCGCCCTTCCTTTCGTGGCTCTGCTGCGGGTGTGAACGGCAAAGAAACGTAGGTATCTCCCAAAGCTAACTCTCAAATTTCCTGTTTAATATGGAGGAAAGTTATCAGCTGGCTAAGGTAGAGTTTCATGTACCTATCAAGTAAGAAATCTTAGAAAAATTACATGAGGGAAGAGAATAGTACCGCGATAAAATGAATTTGGTGGCTCATTTTTATTAATCAGACTTACTATTTTTGTCAGATATCAGCCTTTGATCTTACGAGGATTCTTCAGGGACATCATGGAAAAACTGAGAGCCAGATTGTAATTCTCTCATGAGTATGATTCAGGAGTAATTGAACTGAAGTCAAATTAAACTAATGTGAAACAGATGTAAGTGGGTTCAGACAGACTCAGTATTCTGCAGCTTTAGTTAATATTTTCTTACATGGCAAAAAAAATCGACAATATACTAATACACTAATGATGTGCATATACTTTTTCAGATAGAACAGAAAAGTGAGGGAACTATTACACTATTGTCCCTGCTGGCCATACACAGAGACTGATACAAAAGGTGTCTGAAAGCTGGAGTCTGGCTAATGAGGAATGGGTACCAGAAAAGAGCCAAGGATGGTGAAGGTGATTACAGACTGTGAACTAGGTACCCCTTCTCCTCGTCTGGCACTTAGATGATTGATGTGTTAGGATGTGAGAGGCAGGATCATAGTGTATTCTGGCCAAAGGAACTGCAGACAGGCTGTGGTGCCATCCCAGAAAAGGTTCTTACTGGTGTGTAGTTGCCTCAGGCAGATTCACTGTTTTCACTGAAACCATTTCTGCCAATCAGTAAATTTTCTGTTCTGTGGATTAATCCATGAAATAATGAAAACATGGCACTGCATGCTATAACTTAAAAAGTGATAAGAAATTCCATGCGTAGAAGACAATAAAAATAACAGGTTGCTTCTCCTTGCACAATCCTGATTCTTAGTTAACTCTCTGATTGCTAATGACACTAAATCTTCTGAAAACTATTTGAACAAGAAGTTTTCAGGTTATCCTAAAGAGAAGGCTTTAAATGTTCTCCTAGACAGAAAGCTTCCTAGAGAATAAAGAAATTATAAAAGGATTCTGCTCTGTCACCTAATACAGAATTAATTAATACTACTGCAGAATGGGTCAATAGAATATAAACAACAGGATGCAATTCACTTGGGTTGCTCTCTTGGTTTTAGTGTAAATAACAGCACTCCTGTGGCAATAAACTGGATGAAGAACAATCTTCACGATTAGAAATACCAGGTTTCAAACAACTATATAGCTAACCATAAACTGAATAGTTATATATGCAAATGAGTACATTTTTAAGTGATAACAAAGACAGTCTTGACTTCCATCTAGCCCTGTCTCATTTCTTCAGAGCATCTAAGAAATGGAACATACAAGTTACAGATTATTTCTATCTACTATCAAGGACCAAGTAATTTTTCCATTCCTGCTCTCTAAATTTAAGGAGGTATAAGAGGTATTTCTTAATCTGCTTTTCTGTAGCTTTCTTTGAATTACATCAAATTCACTTCCAGATCACTCATGCCATATTACTAATGAACAGTAAAAGGGCACTTAGCATTTTATTCTTTTTTCAATGAGATGGCTTGTAATAGAAAGCCTCTTTTCTATTGTGTTGTGACTGTCACAGGCCCTGTCCTGTAAGGCACTGATTCTCCACTAACTTCAGCTCTGAGGACATTGAGTCTGAACAAGAAACACTAAATGAGAAGGAAGAATTTAGGAAGACAAGACAAATCCTGAAAATTATTATCCAGGTACTAAAATAGAATGATTATGCTACATTTAGGGTTTTTTTCTTGGTGATCTTTCATTTAAACATTAAACATTACTGAATCCACTTAGCTTATAAAAGTTGACAGAGTAACAGCTTGAAACACTATAGCTTCAAGGCACCAGTTCTCCCTGTCGTAAGAATATGACATCACTGAGGGGTGAAAGGCCTTTTATTTGCATCAGATAATAGTTGCGGTTCTATGCAGCAGCTGTGCTGTCAGTGAAAGATGCCAAATCTATCTCTGGAGTCACCCCATTGATTTTAAATGAGTTACTTTGGGAATAAATTGGCCCACTCGATAAAACTACAGGTTTGAGGCATTGAAATAATTGAGCAAGTTTTCCATGATCATAACATGGTAAAAAAAGATTGCAGAACAATTACATGATGCCATGTATTTATGTACCTGATAGACCACAATTGATTTGCCACAAGGTTTTTCAGTCACATAGCTAGAGCAAGTATGTAGAGCTTACAAACACTTTTTGGGAATATGGGAACATTTAAGGGGATACAAGAAACATGAATATGACATTGTGTCATTATTATCTATTTAGTGTTACAGTAAGTCATACAAATATGAGATGTCTCCATAATGCCATTTTCATGAAAATTTCTCTTCTTTAGACAGTAACAATCAGGATGTGTTTCTGGTAATGAACTACCTGAAGAATTCACCTCCAGACTATAGACTTCTTGCGTGTGTTAGCAGGAATTTAATGCTGTTGGCTTATCAGTGGACTGTTTCAGTTTGATTATCGTAGGTGAGTTCTCAATGGACAGGTGTCTGTGGCAGAATACACACTTTATCAGTTAACTGCTGATAGTTGTGGCAGAGGGACAGGGTGACACAATTGAATAATATTTGTCTATATGTTAGGTTTTCCCTGGTAATGTACAAGGAAGGTGGTATTAAGCTGGAAACTTTTGAATGCTCAGGAAAAGTTATTTACACACACATACATATAACAAGTGTGCGTGTATAAATACATGAGTAGTTCTTTATTGATACATATTTGATAACTGATCTTGTTGGGGGTTCAGAAAGCTCCTTTGAAGCCTTTTAGGTTACTGTAACCATGATTCAAGTGGTTACACTACACAATTAGCAAAGCCTACCCTCACTTTTGTTCCCAAGCCGTTTGCATAAGTAATGTCAACAGAAATCCCGAAGCGTGTTCAGAATGCATCATGGCTTGCTTGCAAAGGAAATACCTTGTGCTCCTGATGTCATCATTGCAATCATCTCAAATTCAAGTCTGACTGAGCAGGCTCATTATCATTCTCAGCATGTCCTCCCTTAGAGCAGCTTCTCCCGCCTCCTCCTGTACAGCACAAAACAAGAGCCACAGGGGTGCTTGGATTAGGGGAAGGAGAGGCTCCCAGCACCTCCCCCGAGAAAACTTGCTACATTACTTCTATCTACTTTCTTCAAACTACATGCTGCTTTAGAGGACCTTGTACACCACCACTAAATGAAAGTGTGGATTCCCCAGTACTGATTTCCTCTTCCTGTTTAGGGTTGAACAAAGACAGGGAAAAAGCACGGATTTAGTTTCAGAATGTGGATGTGAATAGAGTGTGCCAACCTCCACAGTAAGACTTTCCTGAGGAGAGCCACACATTTTGGACTGCTTTGTTTTTGGGCTTTTTTCCTTCACCACAGCAGATTCCTCTTTTTGGTCTTACAAGGTTAGCTAATATTCAAGCAACAGATAGGAAAGAGAGACAGAAAAAGGGCAGTTGAGAAAAAAGTACAGGGCAAAAAAGCAGGGCACAAATTATCACAGGCATG
The DNA here is from genome assembly GCA_026261815.1 of Monarcha castaneiventris obscurior. Lineage (NCBI taxonomy): Eukaryota > Metazoa > Chordata > Aves > Passeriformes > Monarchidae > Monarcha > Monarcha castaneiventris. The sequence continues at coordinate 17,891,969 of JAMPIT010000894.1, forward strand.
TTTACATCACAGCCATGTTTCCTGAAAATTCAGAAGGTCTATGGACCTCTGGACTGATTCTGGTATGGGTCTCTGACCATGACATATGAGAATTCGTGGATGTCTCCACTAAACCATGCCCCATGGATGATCCCCTTCACACAAAGAGTTGATTTCCAGTGTGGAAGAGAATAGGCAGGACAGGGTTAAACTCACACAGTTTTCTTTCAGTCCCCCAGAGGGGTTGGGGTTTTGTTTTCCTGGATAAGGGAGGGGAGCTGGGGCATGTATTGTAACTGGAACTGGAGACCTTTCGGGTGTTACTAGACTGTTTTGGGTTTGAGGGAAAGCCTGGAGAACGAGGAAGAGAAGGGAGAATGCAGATTTGGAAAGAAGCAAGTGCCCGACAATTGCACAAGTGTCCTCCGTTTACCCGAAGGCTCCTGAGAGCTTAGGGGGGCTTCGAGGGGCCTCCAGCCTCCTGCCCCCTCCCCGCAGCTTGGTCACATCTTACAGCCCCGCTGTGCCAGGCATTGCCTTGACGCTAAGTGTCTGTTCCTGCCCACAGTGCGGGTCGGGGACAGAAAGGGGAGCAGGGGTCCCCTGGCTTTCGGGGTACCCGGTGCTGCTCCCCAGAGCCTGCGGGGGCTCCGACGATCCCCTGCCCTTCCCCTCCCCCTGCGCTGCAGAGCCTCTGGATGCTGCCGTACCCCTGCCATGTGCTGCCGCCGCTGCTGCTGCTGCTGCTGCTCGTAGCTTAGTCGAGCGTGTCTCCGGCTGCAAACTCCGCTAAACAAGCCTGCATCCCTGTCTCGGGAAGGATACCTAGTGAGTACCAGCCGGAGCCTGCCCCCTCCCTGGGCACCCGCCACTGCCGCTTACAAAGGGACTCGCAGGCTCTCCCCACCCCCTTTTTATGCCAGTGCAGAGAGGGGCTCCGTGAATTCCCTCTAAAGCTATAGGGTGGCTCCCTCCTCCTCCTCCTCTTCTTCCTGCTCCGGCTCTCCTGGGCGAGCCAGGCTGCTGCTGCATTGAGCCGGGGGGTCCCCAGCCTCGCCCTGCCTCGCCCCAGCCATGCTGCTGCGGCTCACGCCCCATGGCTGACTTTTGCTACCTCTCTAGTGCCCGGGGCTGAACCGAGGTGGGCTCATTTTTGGGGGGTGGCTGAGGCTAGGGAGGGTGTGCACGTGTCCCCCACACAGGGAGGTGTCACTGTGGGGGCGTGGGGGGCTGGCCGATCCCCGATCCGTGCCAGTCTGCCGTGCCGCCAGCCCGGTCCCCCTCGGGTGGGCGCAGCAGAGGGGCCGCGCTGCAGCGGGGACCCCGCCACCCTGACATCTGCAGGTGGACGGGGCGAGAAAGCTGTGGGAGCCTCCCCAGGAGCCAGCAGCACTCTGGACCCGCTGCCTATCTCAGTCTGCTCCGTTCCTGCTCCTCCAGATTCTCTCCAGTCCTCAGTCCATCCCTTATACCCCTCTCTGTGCTGGGGTGCCTGCAAACCCCTCCACTCCACTCCACTGCCCTGCCCGCCCCTCCCCACCCTCTTCGATTTATTTGTGTATTTCTTTCCTTGGCAACCACCAGTTCCCCTCTGTCAAACAGCGCAGGCTCCCTATAATTTGAAATTAATTTATTTGACTGCAGTATCGAAACAGGAAGGTTGTGAATTTATTTAATTCTTTTTACTCCCTTTGCAAAAAGGAAGCGATGAAATTTCCAATTGAGACTCCAAGAAAACAGGTGAACTGGGATCCTCAAGGTTGGTGATTCTCTATTGCTATCATTGCTATCGTAATTACAATTATTATAATTCCTTGTGTCTGTTGACTCGTGGGAGACTATGCGACTCCAAATGGGAGGAGGCATTGGATGTTTGTCTGCTTCCCATGTGCGCTGCTCAGTCTTTCTTGCTCAATCCTATAGCAATGCACTAGAAAATGCTACTAGATATGGGGTTGGGTGGCTGCATGGCTAAAACCTCTTCTAAGTTTTACAGTTTTATATTTGATATCTCTTTTGCCTCCCCCCCTCCCTTTTTCTTGAGTATTTTCATGGCAAACTTGGAAGTGATCTCTGGCTCAGAGCATTGTTTGTTTTATCAGTGGCTCCTTTGTTGTTTCTAGTGATCATTGTCTCTGCTAAATGGGTGGTACAGGAGTGGACACAGATGTGACTGCTTGTTCAGGGCTCCTCGAAGGCACCTGTTTGTTGGCAGGAGCAGAATGCTGCTGCAATATAACCTTTAGTGCGGACAGACCTTTAGTGTGGATGGCATGAAATGACACAATAAATAAAGGAGACCAAAGGGACCTTTATGCTCTTTACTGTGTCCTGTTAACAACTGATCAGCCCAAGTGGATAGTTTGATTAACTATATAGGTATGTTTGGAATCAGTCTTAGGGAATGTGTTTGTGTGGTGATGGAAGGAGATTTACGCCAGTGCAGTGGTTTTCAAAAAGATGATCCAAGTAGTATTTAAAAATAAACCATAGTCAAATACTCTCTTTGCCTGACATGGGGAGGAGGTTCATCTGCATCCTACAGAAGTGACTGAAAAAGCCCCACTGGTAATTTGTACACTGGTGTGTCATATTTCTGTGCATTGCCACAGGAGCAGAACAACTTGCAGCTATTGCTCAGGTTTGCAGCAGAATTGCTGGCAGCCAGTTGCTGTGCAGCAGTGCTTGCAGGAAGTATGAGGTGATAGCACGGGCTTTGATTATTCCTCTTTATTCCACAGGTTTGGTTTTAGTGGTCAATTTGCCTGTCATCATCCATGCCCTCACATTTACAAAATGAAACATTAGAAACAGTTTCTCGTGGTATAGAAAGAATACAGCAGAACAATTTGCTGTATACACAATTCAGCTTTAGTGTAAGCCTTAGTACATTTTTAATTAGGTGAAGGCTGAAATCGACACATCAGCCTCCTCCACCCTCATCTTCCCAAGGAACACATGGATAGTAGTGCTAACATGAATTTGCTTATTTAAATAACAGTATATTCCTTAGCCTAGGGTCAAAATTCTTTGTGGGGAAAACTTGCTCTACCCAGCTGCTTTTCTATATGTGTGTTTGCTGTAGCTTAATTTAAATCCATTTTATGAACTGCAAAATGTCTTTTAATGCAAAAAGCTCTTTCCTTCTTTCCTCTGACAAGGCACACAGGAGGATGTACGGATGACATTCTGTGTGCAGCTCCTTTGCTTGGCAATCGGCTTTAAAGCATATGGATCCAACAGGTGGTTGGCCACAATTTATTGATGTGACAAAACCGTAGAGTACTGTAGCAGTTAAAAGACCTCAAACCCAGCAGGTTTCCTCTCCACCAAGCTGAATGCCTGCTAAAATCTTCAGAATGCTACCAGTTTTTTCCCCTCAGTGTATCGACTTCGTTAGGCAGGCAGAGAGGATACTGGTGTGTAGCTAAGGAAGAAGCAAAAAATTTTATTTTATAATTCTCCAAGAGACTGAGAAAATAGATAAAATTTGGTGGAATAGAAAAAAAAGGCAATTTGGCAAGGAAAAGCTGTCTAAGCCCTAATCCTTTAACCAATAGAGACAGTGCAGTGACATTGTACTCACGTAGTCCCACTGAAGAATTGTGAGTGTAGAAGGTAGATCAGAGTTCTATTATTTTTGAAATAAAAATATGTTTATGTAGATACAAATGTTAGCAATGATCTCTGTGAAATAACTAAAAGCTCTAAAATGAATTTGATGTGCAATCACATTTCTTCTCTGCACATACACATATGAAGAATGATGTTACATTTTGCCTCCTATGTGGTATCTCTGGAGTTAAGAGCTGAAGTAGCTTTTCTCAGATACAAAGATCAACACGTAGAAAGTTGGTGGTGGCGGGATGCAAAGAGTCCCAAGTATTAGAAGCACAGCTCATGTCAAGTTAGTATTCACACTCTTAATACCAGGCTCATTTCAGAGTGTATTTTATGATTGTGCCCTGTTCTGGTTGTCAGCCAGAGAACATGCAGTTTTCCTAGTTTCGTCTGGTAGGAATTGTGATAACTTGTGCTAACAGTACTTGGAATAGATCAACTGATGCTCCTGGCAAGCAAGCTAGCAGCCCAAGGACATAAGTGAGAGCTATGGTATCTCAAAGACTATTTAGACCTGATTATTCCAGACAATATTTTCTAGAAATTATACACATTTTTAAAGGCTGGGACCCTTTTTGTGGAGATATGGCTGGCATGTAATAGACAATGTTGCTGGTTTGAACCCAGGTCAGAATGATAGTTGTTGAAATAAATTAATGCTCAACTCCATAATGCTGACTAAACTATAAATATTTCCATAGATAAATAGATTAGAAGCTGCTGGCACAGAACTGGTATTCTCAGGTCACATCAGCAAAGATCAATAAACCATAGAAAGACTTTGTGGAGAGAAGAGGTTTAAAAGAGTGGAATTGACATGAAGGATGGTCTGACAGACAGCTAATGGGAGACTGATTTCTTAGCTATTAAACTGGTAGAAGCAGGGCTTGGAGACTGAAATGTGATTTTATCACATCGTGTGTAATCTTCATGTGTCTTGGGCATAAAGTATATCTCTGTGTTACATGTAAATGCTGAGTGTGTTTTCTAGATAAACCAAATATTTCATAAATCTGTAAGTGTATAGGGTCCAGATTTCTATGGTGAAGTTCCCATACTATGCCAGGCAATCAAACTATATGAACCTCTTAACAAACAGATTAAACTCGATCACAAAAGTCATTGGGACTTGGCCCTAACAATCCAATGTGAAATATGCCCTAGAATTTGATATATATTGATTAAAATCCATACAATTTATATATGGTGAATGAATAGGTTAAGAAATGACTTAAAGAACCCAAAGCAAGAATCTTCTAGGGAACACTGGATATGTTGAGTAGGGGTACAGGATATCTTAGTACCCGGCCTTACATTTTAAAAAACAAGATTGCTATTTTGTGTTACTGGTGGAATCAGTAAGTATGTACTCCATCAGAAAATATTTTATCTACCTATCTTTGATTGTCACTTCTCACATTTGGTGCAATTCAGGTAAAGCACTAATAACTGAAATTAGTGGAAGACCAGATTTCTAGTTTCATACCTCATACAACCTCTCATTTATACTTTCCAGAATATAAGATTGGCTTTTTAGCAGCATATGAAGACATTAATTCTCATAATTGTTGTTTGTATCTCTCCTTTCTTGCTCAAACCTAGCAGCCCTCCTGCTGTTTGTTACAACCACCTGTTGTCTGTGCTTGAATTAGCTCATAATATCTTTGCACATTTATTTTTATATAATACGTGAAACAGAGTGTCCCCCTTATCCTGTCTGAGACATCTGGATGTTACAGCAATATCAACTTTTTTCCTCAAAATTATCTGCTTCAAATTTATGTTTCTTTGTAGAAAAAAAAGATAGATGAGACGGTTTCAGATATGCTTAGAAATTATCCCCAAGTGTGACTGTCTTTTAGGGTGAGGGTCCTTTTCTAGGGAATGATGTGTCTTAGTGATGCTCTTAGCAGGGAGCGAATGGAATTCAGTCTTGTTTGTTCCTTTGTGCCTGCAGTTTCTGCAGTCATTGCAGTGATATGGATCATCAGTGCCTTTTGGATATCCAGGTCAATGTTTACCTCAACACTGATGTTTTGGAACATTCAAATTCCTGCATCCTTTCACAAATTCACTGTTTGCAGTTTGAAACTCTAAAATAATGTATTTTTTACCATCCCTACATTTAATGTGGGAGTTAATGTTTTGTGTGGAGTTCAAACTGTGGTTGAGAGTCTGGAGTTCCTCTTCAAATTTTGCTACTGACTTACTGTTTAACCTTCAGGAAGCCACTTACCCTTTCTTGTCCTCTCTTTTTCCCAGACTGCAAAACAGGCATATTAATACTTCCCTAATGCACAAGGGTGTTGTGAAATATAATTAACTTGTTTAGAGCAATCTAAAATCTGCTATTGAAAGAAGAGCATATGCATTGCAATTAAATGCTAAAACAATTAGGAGGGAGCAAAACAGCCTATCATCATACACAGATCACATCAATTAAGAAATAAGGTTGTCTCTGCACTTTACAACTAGAGGAAACTAGAATCACTTATGCTTCTTTACAGACACTGAACATTCAGCTGAGTTTCCCAACAGAAGTATCTAAACACCTTTGATATTCCCCAGCTGCTGCTTCAGAGATGCTCAAGTCTTCCCTAGGTCTTTTGTCACTTGGATTTTCTCACTTCACCTGAGACACCTCAAGCAGCACTGGACACCTATGTGTGGGACAATGAGCTGAGTCTCAAATGCCTTCATGGAGGTATCAGGATTGGACCATCCCTTGATGACTGAAAAATCTTCAACATCAGTACTCAGTACAAATTAAACTGATGCTGCTGGTGAAGTGTTACACATTGCTGCAGTACCTGCTTCTTCTGTTCTTTTGTTTGAAGAGACCAATGCAGGCGGTGAACTCGGTTAGAAAGGCATAGATGAGTAGAATAAAGGTGTTAATTTCTGTCCTCTGTTTTCAAGAACATGTATGAAAAGGAGTAGAATGCAACTGTGAGTTAGGCAACATCTTTCTGCACTAGTAAGTCAGTTGTTATTAGCTCAGTAGAGGAAGACTGTTCTGGGAAGCTGTAATGTGTGAAAAAGTAGCTCTCATCCCTGCAAATGACCCATGGTCAGAGGCTACTGACCCTGTGCTAATTGTGTCACAAAGTCACATTGGCTACTTCCCCACCCATCTGGGACTCTGCTGTGCCTAGTAAGCATGGGTTGTAGAACACTGCAGAGAGTTTATTAAAAAGAGATATTTGAAGGAGGATATAAATTGGACAAACAGGAGGACACTCCTGGAAGTGCATGGTGTAGGCACAATAGTGCCAAATACAGTAAGGTGGAAAATTTGAAGCGTTTGGTAAACAAATAGAAGAGAGTGAAAAAATCAGAACTTTACTAAAGGCTACGTGGAGCCTGCGGGGAAGACAGATGGGCACCAGTGTAGTAAGAGATAGAAAGATACAATGAATTAGGCAGAGAGAAAGAAAGACAGCAGAGAGCTATTAGTTTTGTCATTGTTGTCTTTAGGATGCCCTGGTAATGGTAAAACTAAGGATTCAGAAAAGTAAAATTAGTAGTAAGAAAGTGGCAGAGCGAAAGACTTGACAGCAGCTTTCTTAGAGTAGTTGAGGAAGACTGAACTCTAGTCAAGGTAAGAAAGATGGTGGATAGGGTATCATTAAGATGTCATCTGTACTGTGAGGAAAAGGGAATGAAAAAATCACAGGCAATAGGAAGCTGTGAGACTAAGATAGGAAGAACTGTCAGCAGTGAGAGAGGTTAGGACAGGATTATGATTTCAGTGAAGAATACCAATGCTTTTTTTTGCCAAGTATGTACAAGAATAATCCATTAATGGCTTTTGGACAGAAAAGTCCTTTGGGCAACTCTTGAAAAAACAGATGCTACCTGAAGTGATGGAGTTTGCTCTTGGGATAAAGATATATGATACCAGTTGTAATCGGGCAGGTTTTGGTTCAGCTTTTGGAATTTATGTGGATTTATGTAGCTAGTGTGTGGACTGTATCAACTTCAGACAGAAGAGTGCATATAGATGGCAATAAGTTTAATTCTTATCCTCTTGATTTAATCCAGAGCTAGGACTTTTACCACTCACTTCAGTGCCAGCAACATGCAATGCTTCATTTTAAAAGAACTGTGTTGTTGCTGCAGGCTTTACTGAGTTAAGAGCAAGGGAGTACCTGAAATCACTGGGAAAACAGAGGACCTAGAGTTTGTGCTCTAAATAGGGTAAGCACCTGGAGTGAAATGGGGAGGGAAAAATGAGGAGGCCGATATATGGAAGAGGCAAGCAACACACTAGTATTCAACAGGTAGAGTATTACAGAACTCAGTGTGATGCAAGTGCCTAACCTTTATTTTATGATAATCTCAGTGTAACAGCAAAGGCCAAAGCAGAAAATATGAATGCTGCACAGTTGTCTATTTTTTATATAGAAGTTTTATGTAAAAGAAGTGACATTCAGCAAAAGCCTAAATAATACCTTTTTAAATACCTCTTTCATAGGAATATCTCTGGTCTTTGTTTTCTGTAAGGAATTAAAAACATCCTGGGACCTGGCCTTTGCCAAACCAAGGCTGCTTATATCCCAGTTCCTGAGACATTGGTTATGTTTCTGTTGTTTGTCTATAATGTAATGGGGAACGTGCTCTAAGATGAGCCTGTTGACTTTCATAAATGATGTGCCATGCAGTTCTCACTGGTTACCCCAATGAGATAGAACAGCAGGTGAGAACAGCATATATTCTATTCCCTTGTACTTCAGGGTAGTAGTATCAATCCTTTTTAGTTCATGGACCACTATTACTCTCCAAACATACTTTCTTGTCTGCTTTTCTCACAATCAAATATCAACTCAGATTATTCAAACAAAATTATGCTTTAAAATTGAACTATGAATCTCTTACCATGTTAATGAGTCACAGAATTTAGGGTCTGTTTCCTTGGTTTGGGAATGCTGAAATCAATAATTCAGGTTTCATCTTTTTCTTTAATTCCTAATACAATTCTTATGCTATGACAAATCTCACTATTGGCAAAGTGTCTCATGTGTTATTATGTGTTATCCAGCTGTCCTAAAGTATGAGCATAGGAGAACATTGGTGCAATTTTGAGGTTAGGGTAGAAATTTCCATGTGGGTATAACATGGTTTTGGAAGTTAAAAAAGCTAGTAGGGTGATAGAATCTGTTATCAAAACTGGTATGAGGGAATAAAGAGGTGGAAGTGAAGACACAAGCCTGGCTTAATTTTATTTTTCTGTTTTTAAATGGAAAGGGAACATCCTGCTGGAAGCTGGAGTTGTGACAAGAGGCGTGAGATATATATGAAAGGGCTTGAAACTTAAAACTCTGGAGTCCTGAATAGGAGTAGTAATCAGTTGCAAAACCTGGGTGTGGTTCGATTTTTTCTTTTAAATCCAGACATACTTAGGTCTAGCATTTTCTGTGAGTTTGCTATTTGAAATTTTAGAAAGCATTTGAAAAGAAATAAAGACCTAACAAAGAGAGACAAGATAATTTGCTTCAGAAAATATAGATTACAAAAGAGTGGATCCAAAGTGTGACAGGGTCAGATCTGCTGCCAGAAGTGCCGAAAATGCAGAATGAATAGAGTGTACCTGTGGTAAGGCTGAAAATGCTGTGAAAAGAAAATAAATGGGTGGACATAAAGATGAGTTTGGCTGCCTTCAACTAGAACTTCTTCTAGTTTTCAAGTACATTATGTTCTTTCTGCCTTTTAGAAGTAAGTATGTATCATAGTTAATATGTTAAAAATCCCTGAAATATCTTTGTGTTTCTCTGTTTGTTCCTCAGGCATGTATCAAGGTCTTCCTCTGTGAGCAAAACTAAATCACATTATAAATAATCTCATGGACATATTACAAAATATTTTTATCTCATGAATTAAGTATCTGTCAGATGATGATCTGTTTATTTGACTAGTCTTTCATTGGAGAAACGTGCTTAATGTTTCTTCCATTTGTTCCTCTATTCTGTCCCCAAATGAATGCATTTAATAGATCTTTAAATTGCTTCAGTTCTTTTTCTGGTAATCTGTGCATTATGCATGACTGTGTGACACTTGAGGACAATAGACTGTTTTGCTAGCAGGGGATAACAAAAGACACCACCCTAAAAAATCTTCTTAGAAAGCAGTACAAGTTATTATGGTATCACTGTCCTGCAGGATCATCACAGTGCTTTAAGCACCAGGCTCTGAGTACCTAGGTTTGTTAGAGCCATATGTTCATATCTCAGCAGGACTGACTCATCCTTTCTTCCCTAGGAAGAAAAAACAACATGCCACTGACTTTACTGGATGAGGATTTTGGATTTTGGCACCTTAAACTTGTGCCACTGAGTTTTTGAAGATTCAGTGATATCTTGTTGAAGGGTGTTTGGATTATTTCTTACTTGACAGTGTAATATAATAATATTAGAGTGATTTGAAACCAGAAAATACATACTGACAGCTTGTCCAGGGCTTTTAACCTCTCAAATTTCAGCTTTTCATCTTAGAGAAACAAAAGACAGTCACTAGCTACAGCTTTTCATCTTAGAGAAACAAAAGACAGTCACTAGCTACAGTGTGTGAAAAAACCTAATTGATGAAAGAATTATGAAGGAAATGGCACTGCAGAAGCTCCCAGCTGAAATGCAGGAAGCAGCTCTCACATCTCAAAGATGTTCTTCTAGGTTAACCCAGATCTATCACTGATTACTTAAATGTTAACACTGCTAAGTTTGGATTACACAAGAAAGCACTGGGCAGAGAGGCCTTGAGTAGCAGCAATCATGACAACTCCAGAAACAACTCCAGAGTCACCTACCTCTTCATGATGCTACAGCCTAATTTGTCTTCACAGGAAACAGAGTCTGTTATTGGGTTACAATGATATATGACATGTAGCTTTGTGACCTGAATTTCTCATTGCTACCAGACATTTTTTGTTGATTCAGTTTTCTAAAAATAGGCATCTGCTGACATTTAAGGGGCTTTAAGGTAGCGAAGATATTTGTATAGTCCTGGTGTATATGATAATGGACCTAACGGAGACTTCTACCCTTCTGGAGCAACAGCTTAATGCCAATTAGGATATCCTCTAACCTCTCACTTGGTAGAGTATGATAGGGATGGGCAACTGAATTACACCACTTGAGAATAAAACAGCTAAATATAAGTAGGAATCTGAAATTCTAAGGTATTCTAAGTTTCTAAGGACCTGCTTTGGTTAAGGGAGATATACTCAAGTATGGTTTATGGAGCCAGGAGAATTGTCAGTAAACGTCTGGTTTAGGGTCAGCAGAATCATTCTCTAGGCCGCACTGAACAATTTGACCACATCTGTATTGACAGATTAATGGGATGTATTCCAAGTTGCAGCGAAGGAAAGAAATGAGACAAGGGTTGTTTCTGCTGAATTACCCACTGAAAATGTGAAAGAAAAATATTTATATTATAAAGAATTTAAAATAAGAGAATATAAAAATGCCTATGATGAGTAAATGCATTTCAAATAGCAACTTCCTCTTCCTTGGAAAGATCTTTTCTGCACAGATTAATTTTTTCCTACCTATCCTATATGTATTCTTCATCCTGTTTCAGAATAGCTTTTTAAAGTATTGGAAAGCTTTCATTCACTTTAACTAAGACTATTAATATGTATAAGGACTTAAGACCATGAAATAGATTGGATCCTCAGGTTATGCAAATAATACGGCTTCAGTGAACTAAAACCAGCCCAAGCAATATGCTTCTTATGATTTCTGACCATTATCACATAGAAAGATCTACTTTTATTGCTGTTGCACAGAAAGTTTGAGAAATTATCACTTAATTGAAATGGTAGATTGTTAATGAGATCAGCTTGAATTCAAAGTATTTTTCTGTAGATCCTAATCAGTAGTTAGATTGGGGGAGACACCACTAGCCTGATGTTCAGTCTTTACTAGTGGTGCTCCTAAAGTCCCCTTCTCATGACTGAGGTGATCAAGAAATTCTTTCACTCCACTCACTGTAAGGTTGCTCTGTCAGACAGCCAGCATCAATTACATTTCAAATGTACCTTAGATAGCTTCCTTCTAGGAAGGCTAGCATGAATCTTTGCTTTGTTGTCTCTTCCAGTTGATTGTTTTACTGCTAGGTTTCTTTCAATAAGAATGTCCTTCCCTTTGTACACAGGCCTTCTTACGCTAAATTCCAAGGCTTAGGTTTCCTTCACTATTTGGTCTGGCCATGAGGCCATTGGCTGAATTTCTTTTCTGAATCTGTGAGACAGGATACTTGGAAGATCCCAGCAAAACCCCTGAACCTACATCATCCCGTGGGTGCTTTGAGGGGGAACACACTGAAAACCTGTGGTGGGAGATTCAGACTCTTCCTAAATGTTGCTGGAAACCTGGGACACTTCCTATTGAGGAAAACCAGACAACTTGTTTCATCCAGAGCACATGATGCAATGAAAAATTTTGGTTTAGTCTGTAAAAAGAAGGTTATGGATAAATAGCAGCATCACTGTTCAACCTGTCTGTTATTCTCTGAAGGGTGAAATCTGCAGAGAACCAGAGAGCAGCTGTTTATTCCTTGGTGTTTGTACCATACTGACAAAAAATCAGTTTTTCTATATGTTACCTAATGAGGAAGAACAATGGTATGGTCGTTTCTTCTGACAGGAACCCTTTTTCATAGTCATCTCTACACCTCAAGATCTTGAGCCAAAAGCACTTGCTTCCTATTTGGCAGAGCAGAGACCTGTATGAACTAGAACTCTCAATTTTAGCAGGAGCAAGAATTACCAATCTATTGCTAGTGAAACAGGTTTTAGCATGATCTATTGGTTTTAGTCTTATTTCAGGAAGAGAAAGGTGAGAATTTTTCATGGATTTCTCTGTATTCAGTTTCTCTATAAATAGCCTCATAAAGCTGATGATAGCACTGCTGCCAATGAGTGTGTTGGAACAAACACGGTCACCAATCTTGAAGCAGGAGGGTTCCATATTTGGGACTTGCCCCTGTCAATCACTTCTAATCTCCCCTCAGTACTTCCTGCTCCTCACTGTAATGCTCTCCTGCTCTATTTTTTATTCTCCCGATACCTGAAGTTCATTGATGAGCTCTGTCACACATGAGCATGGGCTCAGGTATCGGAGGCAATGGGAAGGGTAGTGCCGAGAAGAGGAACTGAACAGGGAGTTACGGGTGTGCTACCTCCCACGCTGCCAGCACTGTTGGAGAGAAGTGAGGGACAAGAGCAGATGGATGGATTTGGAGGAGGGCAGGGTGGAAGGGAGGTCAGGAGAGAGAGAAGGCAAAGCAAGGGAAACAAAATTCAAACTGCCCTCCAGCAGTGAGTGTACAATCTCACTCCAGCACAAGACAAACCTCTATCAAGTATTCGTCTGGACTTGGCAGCTCTGTAAGTAGTGCTACAAATGGTGTCAGCAGCAGTGCATCTTTGTGCTAATGCCAGTGTTAGCTAGGAACCCCCCTGAGTACTGCTGTCCTGAAGCCAAACTAGAAAAAAACCCTGATGCTTTCAGCTATTCCTGGAGTTCATGTCCTGCCTTAGCACATCCATTCTTTTGACCAGTGAGCTGTCACGTATGCATTAGAATAGCGCAGTGCCTGGGAGAGGGAGGAGGGAGGGGATAGTATCCCAGCATCCCATAATCGTGACTTTTCCAGAGCTTTTTTTTAATGTCAGTGGCTAAGTCCTGGCAGATACCTGCTTAAGCCAGCCTCGGGCTTCCTGTTGTTTCCCTGACATTGCATAGCCTCAGTAGCAGGATTTCTAAGGCTGTGTTTGCAAGAGAGTAACTCTTGGGCAGTCCATTTTAAGTTCACGGGCACGCTCAGACTGCAGTTCTGACAGAGGAGAGGCTGCGTCAGAATGTGGATGTTCTTGTAAATAATCATCCAGAGCAGCTTACATGTGGTTGTCATATTTTTCCTTTATAACCAACAAAAGAAAGGAATCTTATTTATGGCTGTCTATTAATCTTGTAACAGATAGACCAGCATTCTGTAATGTACAGTGGAAAAGAGCATGTCCCCTAAAAGAACTTGAAAATTTGCTAATACATTGATGACAAATCGTTGTACCTTCTTGGTGCGCGTATGACAAAGAGCTTGTTTAATTAACTTTTGAAATTACTTTTGAATTTAATTAATTTGCCAAGTTCTCTATGGCAGTGTTTACATGAGAGAAACTGTGAACACATACCGTATTGTTTCTCCTCAGTGTCACAGGGGTTTATCTATTATTTGTGAAATGCTATGAGATTTGGCACAACTGATGCAAAAAGGAATGTTGAGGTGTGATTGCCTATCTTACACTGAAGGGGAGGAAAAGGATTTCAAGAGCATTTTCCTGCTGGGGCTTGAGACTAGAATGCCAAGATGATTTTTTTTTTAAATATACCTTTAACATTTCATAAGTTTTTTTACAGATTCTGGATGTTGAATATAACAACATTAGGCTGTTTTTCTCTGTTACCCTTCATTGGTAGCTTTTCTTCTTGGATTCACAGGGGTATGCAGGACATGGACAACACTGACAATTTCTGGCAGATGATTTTATGCCCTGTTCTTAGATACTTCCAATAAAGGACATTTCAATATATTGATGGCTGTTCCTATGCTTAGTTCTCCTTGTAGGTAGACTTTTCCTTACTTCCTTGGTACAGATTAATCAGTTATTTCTTGCACTGTTCTTAAGAGATCTAGGAAACAACTCATCTCTCTCTTTAGTTACTCAGTATCTTATTTTCATTTGTGAGATTACACTTTTTACATATAATCTAAACAGCATTTTCATTTATGTTAAGAAAATACTTTGAAAAGCTGCAATGGAAATTGATGTGGGACGTTGAAAAGATGACTGCGTTGACTATTAATAAGGACATATACAAAAACTAATTTAGGAACAAACTTATTGGTGTAGTGAGATTTTCTGGGGTTTTTATGGTTAAGGGCACTTAGATTTAGCCCTTCAGACTTTTTATTTTCCTAGGCTGCCATTGTCAGTTTCCCCTTTCCCTGCTTTGAAAGCTCCTGTGAGATGCTTGAACAGCCATTCTTCCTGTGTTTTAAAACAATCAGAAATGGTGCTTTCAGAAATAAAATAAGTATGAAAATGATAGAGACCCTCCTGTCTCACTACACTTTCTTGACTAAAATTAAATTAGCTGATACGTATATTTTTCTATCTCTTTAGGGACACTAGGTTCAGAATTGCTAAATTATAGAATAGCAGAGAGTTTTACAAAAGCCTCATAAAGCAGAGGGACATGGCGTAGCTCAGGGGAATGATAATTGCATAGACTTTTTAGTCTTTTACATCCTTGTTAAACTGATAACAACTAGATTAATAAGTAATCCAACCTGTCAGGTTTACCCAGCATCCAATTTCAAGTCATTTAGCGTCTACAAGAAAATTAGGATTTTCTTATACTTCTTTAGAATTGTCAGAGACATCACATTGTATTGCTACTTCATTGGCTACATATGCATGTACTTCCTGCCAGCATGAAATATTTAATCAATTTGACATTTAGCTTTATGTGAAAATGTATGCTGCTGGCATCCATTTTTCTTAAATGTGTGTAGAAAGTGAGTGAAATAAAACACTTATGTCTGAGAAGGGAAAATTAGAATGAAAGGTGACAAAAAGTGAAAAAATCAAATCCACTCAACAAGACGAATGTTTTTGTTCCAAATTGACCCAGTTCAAGTAGAGAGTGACAAAAAAAAAAATGCATTATTGTTGGAAGGATGTTTGCTGCCTCTGTAGCTAACTCCTGTTCACCACTGTAGTTTAAATCCTGATCTATACATTGATATACTTAGCGCATGGACTGATGACTTTTTCACCAAATCCATATGCAAGTAACTGTTGAGACTCAGAAGAAAAACAGTGCTGAACAATACAGTCTGAGTTGTGTCCTCATCTTTATTGCAAAATCTTTATTGCACCTGTGCAAACTGTCTGTGGTGGGTTGACCTTGGCTGGCTACCTGATGCCCACCCAGCCTCTCTCACTCCTCCCTCCTCAGCAGGAGAGGGGGAGAAAATAAGATTGGAAAAGTTTGTGGGTTGAGATAAAGCCAGGGAGATCAGTTAGAGATTGCCATCACAGGCAAACAAGACTTGACTTGGGGGAATTTTATTTGATTTATAGGTAATTAAAATAGATTTGGGTGGTAAGAAATAAAGATGAAGGTTAAAATACTTTCCCCTGCTTTACTTTTTCCTAGCCCAACTTAGTTGCTTCATTCCTGACTCTTCTTTTTCCTTCCCACCTCACCTGGTGCAGGGGGGATGGGGAATGGGTGCTTTTGGTTGGTCTAGCTCCTCTAGACTGCACCTTTCTCCTTACACTTTTTCCTTGCTCCTGCATGAGTCCATACCATGGGCTATGGTCCTTTAGGATAAACCTCCTCCAGCATGGTCTCTCCACAGGTAGCAGTACTTCAGGAAATATCAGCCTGCCCTGGACTAGGATCCTCCACATGCTGCAGTGTGAATATCTGCTCTGGTGTGATCCTCTCTGTGAAGAGAAATTTTCCAAGGAAATACTAACTCTATTATGATCTCTTCCAAAACTCACAGGCTGCAGGAGAATATCTTCTACAGCTCCTGGAGCACCTCTTTCTCTTTCACTGACCTGGGTGTTTTTAGGATTGTTTCTCACACTTTTTTCATCACTCTTCAAATTCTGCACAATATTTTCCCTTTCTAAAGTATGCTTTCACAGAAGTGCTGCCAGCTCCACTGCTGGGCTCAGCTGTGTCCTGTGGTGGTTCCATTGGAATCAGCAGGAACTGGCCATGTCCAGAAAGGGGCAGCCCCAGGCCTTCCACAGAGACCACCACTGTAGCCACCCTGCTGCCATCAGCTTGCCACCTAAACTAAATACACTGGCATGCAGACCAGATAGCCAGGTACTTGTTTCTGTCAGGCACTAGCTGCACAGGTATATGGGAGCAGCAATACTCTGGTAGTATGGACAGTAGAAACTGGAGAAGATTCCCATAAGATTTGTTCTTTGGAAAAAACTGGTTTCAGAGAGGAGTGATATTGTCCTTCAGTCCAAGGTAAAATTCATTCTAATTACTTACTTCATAGCTAAGTTCTTGTCTGACACTAAAGAAGCTCTTTGGGAAGAGAGAAGAGGCTTAGGTTCTCCTTAGTTCTGATGATTGACAGTGCCACCAGTATCACCACTATATGAAGACTCTCATCGTTGGGAAGCTCTTTCTGAAAAGACACCTTAGCTCAGACCATACTGAATTCTTAATTTCTACCATGTTCCAATTTAGGCTGTTTAAGATTTTTTGTTTTTGCCTAAAATATAGTTTTCTAATGAAAAAGAATGAAAGACATTATAAAACAGTGCCTTTTTGTTTTCTCATAACAGCTATGTTCCAGATTAATTAAATAGTTGGGGTATTCCAAGAGCTATTAATTAGTATGTTTCAGTTATAACTGATGCAGCAGAATTATGTAGATTTTTGTGGAAGCTTACTGAGAATCACTATTTTGAGCACTAGATGGGAATATATGACAAATGGTATAGAAATTGCAGAACCCTTTTGGTATGACATACTTCCCAAAGCCGCTGCCAAGAATGGCAAAACAATGGTCAGATAGAATTCCCTCTGATATATATTGTTGACGTTTCTCACCCCACCAACTGAGAGAACTCAGTATTATGAACTTTTACTCTATTTCACTTACATTACCCTATAATAGGAAGCAAACATGCCTTTATTCTTTATACAGTTTTGTAACCTAACATGCTCCTCCCTTCTCACCACCCCACTCAGGGAAAGGGGCAATTGGGAGAAATCAGTGCTACTTTTGTTCTAACAGCACATCCAATCTATTTTGTTTAATATGTATTGCCCTTTCTGCCTTTACCTGTCTCTCATACTAGATGGAATGCCTTGCTGCTGATGACTGCATTTGCAGCAGACAGCTGAGATGTTGCTGAAGTCAGCAGCACTAATGCTGCATTAGAGAATCCTCTTCAGGGAAAAGAGAGTTAGATTTAACCCAGGGGGTGCTGCTGCAGTGAAAAGCTCTATGCTCTGAGGCATTCTGTATTTTCCTAACAAACAATATGTCAAGCTTTGCTTTTATGAACAGTAAATGCAATAGTAATGCTTCTCACTTCAGTGGCAGTTCGCAGCAAAGCGCCGTACAAACAGTAGGGTGAAATTCCCCTTGTGTGGCAGGCTTGGGACGACTTTCACTGCTCAATTTGTGTGCCTTGGGGATAGGCAGAACGACCAGGGCCAAACTGGTGTAAAACATGTCAACACTGATAGCAGTTTTCTTGATCCATGACTGTATGAATCCTGTGATCCCCAGACAGCAATTCTTATTATTCTTATTCCTCAATCCAGAACAACCGCCACGGAGATACTGTGTTCTGCACCATATGTAATCATAGCCCGCAGGCAGGATTGTTCTCCCATTTCTTGATCACAGCTGTAGTGTCACCTGTTAATTAGCCCACATCATGCAAAGATGCTGCACAAACACAAAGGCAAACACAGTCATTGTCTACTGGGACTTTTGTTCTAAAAACCAGACTTTCTAAATCAGCATCAGATTTTTGAATGCCCAGTTATAAAAATTCAACGTTCAATGTGCTGATTAAATGGATGCTCTCTGCAAAACCCGTTAAAAAGCACAACAGAAAGAGACGAAGAATGGGGGGTGAGGGGCCATGGAATAACAAGCAAATAATTTACCAAATC
The DNA here is from genome assembly GCA_026261815.1 of Monarcha castaneiventris obscurior. Taxonomy (NCBI): domain Eukaryota; kingdom Metazoa; phylum Chordata; class Aves; order Passeriformes; family Monarchidae; genus Monarcha; species Monarcha castaneiventris. Next base: position 17,910,307 of record JAMPIT010000894.1, read on the forward strand.
CTCAAAACACAAAATTTTGATGGTTTAATGATTTTTTGGTTACAGAAAAACAGAAACTTGAATGTTTCATTACTTCCACCTGCTTCCTGTTAGACCATCCAATTCCCTTCATTCATAGATCTGCATGCATTTTCTGTTTGTGACATATTCATGAGAAGTTCATATAGGTGATAGCTTAATACACTGATTGCCTCCACTATTTCTCTAACATACCTCTTATACTTGCTGTGACTTCCAGGCACAGCCCTGCTATCCTAACTCAAGCAGTCCTTATCTGAAAGAACTTGAGGAGTCGGTGGGAAAGATTTGAGACTGGAAGCAAATGCTAGATACCTGCATCCCCCAGGAACTTCTGTTTGGATATGAGCGTGAGCCTTGGAGTGAAAGATTATGTGTTATCCATTAGTGGGCTGCTCAGCTTCTCATCCACCAGCACCCCCAAGTCCTTCTTGGCAGGGCTGCTCTGAACTGTTCATCCCCAGCCTGTGTTGATTCTGGGGGTTGCCCCAACCCAGCTGCAGTACTTTGTAATTGGCCTTGTTAAACCTCGTGGGATTCTCATGGACTCACGTCTTGAGCTCCAGGTCCCTCTGGATGATACCTTGTCTTTCAGGTGCGTCAGCCACACACTCAGCTTGGTGTCATCTGCAAATCTGCTGAGGCTGCACTCGATTCCTTTGTCTATGTCATTAATGAAGATATTAAATAACGCAGGTCCTAGTGTGAATCCCTGAGGGATACCACTTGTCACTGACGTCAGTCGGGACTGATCTGTTGACAACTACTCTCTGGATGTGACCCAAACAATTTCTTATCCATTTAACAGTCCACCAACGGTATCCATCTTTCTCCAGCCTAGATGAGAAGGATGTTGTGTGACAAAGGCTTTACAGAAGTCCAGATAAATAACATCTGTAGCTCTTGCTTTGTCCACTGGTGGAGTCACTCCATCAGAGAAGGCCACTGGGTTGGTCAGGCAGGACTTGCCCTTGGTGAAACTGTGCTGGCTGTCCCAAATCACTTCTCTGTCCTTTACGTGCCTTAGCATAGCTTCTAAGAGGATCTGTTCCACGATCTTCTCCGAACAGAGGTGATGCTGACAGGTCAGTAGTACCCAGTACCTTCCTTTCTACCCTTTTTAAAGATGGGTGTAATGTTTCCTTTTTTCCAGTCACCTGGGACTTCTTTGACTGCCATGACTTCTCAAGTATCATGGAGAATAGCTTGGCAACTACATTGGCCAATTCCCTCTGAACTCTGGGATGGATCTCATCAGGTCCCACAGACTTATGTACATTCAGATTTCTCGGATGGTCATGAACCTGATCCTTAGCACCTAAGAAAAAACCCGACACTTTGCTCTCCCAGTCTCCATCCTGCTCTCCATCCACTTGAGAGGTGTGAAAAGAGAGGCTGTCACTGAAGACTGAGGTAAAAAAATTGTTGAGTACCTCAACCTTCTCCTCATCTGTTGTTACCGGTTTACCAGTGTTATCAGGGGGCTACACCTTGTTTGACCTTCCTTTTCTGGTTAACATACCAGTAGAAGCCCTTCTCGTGATTATTGGCATCCCTTGTGAGGTTCAGTTCCAGCTTCTCCTTGGCCTTCCTTATCCCATCCCTTTATTTCTGTACTCTTCCCAGGTTACCTGTCCTTGTCTCCACTGTCTATGCATTTATCTCCTGTAGTTCGACCAGCAGTTCCCTACTCAGCCACAGCTATACCAGTCTCTTGCCTTCCTTGTCCAATATCTTGCTCCTGGGGATTTCTAGGCTGCCTTCCTAGAGGAACACCCCATTATTCCTTTCAGATATTTCCCTGGTGTTTCCCTGTGGCTTGTGTTAGGACTCCCTGGCTCATCTCTGTAAGACTGCAGGTGTGGTCCAGGGTGGTTAGCACAGCTCAGAATCACTGCAAAGAACCCTTGCTAGCACCCTGTCCCTCTATCTGTTTTCATATCTTCTCACATCTTGCCAGGGACAAGCCTGATATTGCTCCTCTACCCCCTCACATCTAGTTCAAAGCCCTGCCAGTGAGCCCCACTAGGTCCTCAGCAAAGACTCTCTACCACTGCTGAGAAAGATGAATCCTGTCAGATGCCAGCATGCCTGGTGCTGTGTAGAACCATTCCATTGTCAAAATCCCCAAAATTTTGGTGATGACCCTGTGGAGCCATAGACTCAGTTTGTCCATTTCTTCCCATGTTGCCACCTTCAACTGTAACAGTTATGAGAACATAACCCATACCTCATCTTCCCTTACTAACACCTGAAGGCCCTGAAGTCCTTTTTGATCGCCCTCGGACTATGTGTTGCCATTTCCTGTGCCCCTTATGTGGCACATCGGGAATGGGCAGCAGTCTGAGGGCCGTGCCAGCCTGGGAAGTGTTTTGGTGATGTCCGTGACCCCGGCCCCAGGATGCAGCAGCCCCTGCCGTGGCCTGGGCCTGGTCAGTACACTGGGCCCTATGCTCCCTGTAGGAGAGAATTGCCTCCAACTTTAACCAGTTCAGCTTTACCCCATCGTCGCAATGGTGAGTGAGCATATTGCTTCTTTAATTCTCCTCAATATTAGGAGAAACCTGAGGTATTTAAGCTCCCACATCAGTGGGAGCCCTGGCTGTGCTGCTCACCAATACAAGCACAGGTAATGTGGTGATGTCAGATGTGAACGACTGTACAGATCATAACATTGCAATTTCACTTGTAACCTTAATATCTTCAGTTGCTTAGTTTTGAAGCAAACAATCCAAACAATCAGGAACTTACCTTTCTGTGCTCTCTGGCATCCTTGTACTGTGATAATGCCTGTTTTGAAACACCGTAGTGTTCCTTTGAGGGCTCCTGTACCTATGAGATTAGCTGTCAGCTAATATAGTGCATGCATGTGAATGGATAGCTATCATTGCTTTCACTGAGACAGAGTAAATCTTCTTTGACATGATTTAACAAACACATATGGATGAAACTCTGTTTGGGGAATAGCCTGTTATGACAGCAGCTTGTTTTAAAAAAACATGAACAAATGAAGTAGGGATTGTTCTGCATTTATTGTAAACATGTCCTCTTCTCTTTTGCTCTATGTTTGTCCTAAACTGTAGTGGCCGGTGAACACGTACTGTGTTGGGGTGACCAGAGGGGCTCCCCCACGGGTGCGTCGCTCTTTGGGATGACCTGTCCTGGTTTGAGTCACTCCCCCAGAGCTCTCCCATTGGTCCCCGCTCCCTGGTCCCGCCTTTCCCCCGGCCCCGGGAAAAACCCTGAGTTTGCCATTGTCCTCCTATTTGCCTCTGACTCTTCGAGAGTGAACATGAATAAATCCTGCTGGAATGCAGGCAGATACCCTTCCCGACTCTCTTTGTCACTGACTTAATACTGAAGCCGCCCAGGCACCTGTGGGGCCACGTGGGACCCCATGGAGCCAGGCAAATACAGTATTAATAAACTATGGTCTAAACCATCTCTACAAATGCAAGAATTTATGTAGTCCTTTATTTTTTTTAAACTGTATACCTCTGCGCATTGTTCAATTGCTAGTGTAGTCCATACTTTGATTTTAGTAAAACTACTTGTTAAACTTCTGGAAGTTTATGTAGTGCTTATTTTCAGACATGGACTCTTCCAGGACACTTGTGCTAGAAAAGTAAGCACTATTTTCTCTTTATGCAGTTGATGGAACCATGGTTTAAAGGCAAATGGCAGCACTTCTGTGAGAGTACAGCTTCAAGGAGATAGTGTTCCAATTAGAAATCAGGATTTCTGACTTACCACATGCTTAAGTCACTAACTCCACTGTCTTGTTCTAAAGAGTGAGACGGCTCCTAGATGGAGTATCTACACTGTTCTTCCAATACCTAACTCCTGTTTAAAATCTCTGCAGTATTGACTGCAGTTGTGCTGTGTGCATCAGCTTTGTAAAAAGACCATTTCTGTTATACATCAGTTGCTTAAGTAGCTGCTTTAGGACAGTCTTTCAGTGAATTTATTTATATAATATAAAATACTTTAGGATCAACAGTTCGACATTCACTTAGGGTAGCTATTACTAATAGCAGAAAATGAAAAACTAAGACAGTTCTTCTTCTCTTCTTTTTAGAGATAAGCAAGCTGAGCACAGTAATCCACTAAGTTGTTTAAGTGACAAAATATTTATAAGAATGTTTTATGTTCTCTATCATGAACGTCCCATCTTGTTTTTAGATCAGTACAACACATTTTCCTTAGAAGACAGAATCAAACAGGCCATGATTTTACTGTAAAGCCATTACTAACACTTTGCCAGAAACATTATTTGAATAAGAAACAAAATTAATGCAAGCAGAGAGGAAAAGAAAACCCACAAATGCTTTTTAATGATATCAGCTCTTGACTTCCATCTTCTTGACTTACCATTTGTGGCATATCAAAGGCAGGCATTGCTTTTCACTGAGAGACTTACCTAGTCTACACTGGACTATACCAGTTGTGGTAAGGTGGATACCTGTTGCAAAAATCGTAGCATTCTTTTCACGTGAATTCTGCTCTCTTCTTACCACATAAACCTTGGATCCTGATGCTGAATTGTCTCAAGTGTGAAAATTCAGCCCTCAGGCTTTCAGATTGTGTGTTGGTTCACAATATAGACAGTAGTTATGGGTTCTAACTAATGCAAATTGGTTGAATTTCATGGAATCTATGGAAGCTATGTTACATTGAGTTACATCAGCTGAGCCACTTCTGTGAGTACTTAAATTAGGTCAGTAAGGAGACGTTGTGACTCAGGTTTGAGATAGTTGCCTATAGAGAAAGGGAAGTTCTAACTGCTTCCTACAACCTCAATATTTTATGTTTCTTCTGCATACTTTTCTGATGTTTCTCACTGAAACTCACTGCATTTATTACAATAATACTTTCGGGAGACTTAGAGAGTAAATATACTGATATCTTACAAAAAATGTGACTTCTTTCTAATATTGTTACTCTTCTTCCTATTGTCACTTAAAGCTCTTAATATTTCCATGAAATATATCTGGAGGTAAGAGAAAATATCATTTTAAGTTTGATGTCGCTGCATCCTGGCTAATAAGTGTTGGGAACCATAATGATCTTTTGATGGTCAAACTGAGCTGTGCCACAGGGTATTGCAAAACTGAGATACACAAAAAAGGAATCAACCACAAAGGCTTTTGCTCCTTTGTATTCTATTTGGTATCTGGAACCTCTAAATCATATATGAAACAAAATATTAACTGTAAGTGTAAAGCAACTATAGATTTCTGCAGTTTATTGTTTGTCAAGTAAACTGGAAGCTCTATCCTCCATGCAATGCTTCAGAGATGTATTACTTGTAGGAAAATGTGACTGTAGTAAACGCCTGAGTTCTGAAATTATTCAGTATCATAAAATGGTTTCTGTTGGGGAGGAGTTGCAGCCCTCTTCAGACTCAAAGTATAATTGTGTTGTATGTTTAAATTGTAGACAATGGGGTTATAGTGCCACTCTGATGAGATGTTGTAAATCTTTCTGCTTTAATTTCTAAGCAAAACAGCAAAGACGTGAGTAAGTTCAGAGAATGCACCTAAAGTCACTGTATTTTAACTGTAATGTGATTTAGGTCTGATATGCAATAAATTAATCTGGTTTCAAAGAAATTACAGGCCAGGGGCAGCTGCACCATGGTAAGATTACACAGGAATTTTGTTTAAAATGAATCCAGTATCTCCAAATCCTACATGTGGTACCAGTAAACCAGTGGATGCTGAGAATCCCTGCCTCATCCTGCCGTTGGTAACTCTAGCAACAGAGAATGGGGAAGTGTGATGATGAGATACCTGAATTGTTTGGAAGTGACCCAGATTTGATTTAAATGCCTTGGTATCTTGACATAGTGGTCAGGCTGTTAAGCACAATTAGCTCTGATGTATTGCTGACTGATGTATTGTATCATTTGGGCTATACAGTGTCTCAGTCCCAAGGTGAGAGGTCCACAGTTGCGCTTGGCATGTAACTTTGACCTCAGACATCTCGTATACTCTGGCTGACATATGATTTATGCTAAAATTTGTGAAGCTTCCAGGCTTTAAGAACGTTTTCACAGGTGATGCTTTTGTGAATCCAGGTAAATAGTATGGGCCAGTTTATGTTAGTGAGCCAAACAGCACTGTGGTTTGCAAAGCATTTCCTGTTTCTGTCAATACCAGGTCAGGTAGTGATCAGTGTTCATTAACAGTTCAATTTCTTAGCACTATTAATTCTATTAGTGTTATGATTTAAGGAGGTAAATCACTACCAGGGTCTTTCACCAAACACCACCATGTGTAATTTATATCCTAGCTAGTCAAAATTTTAATGTTCATTTTGCATAAATGGTCTTCTGCATATTTGTGAAATTTTTGCATATGTAGCTGGCCTGTCCAGTTCTAGAGGTAATGGGTGAAGTTCTGGAGGTAATGGGCAAAGCAAACCCTTGAGGTGTCCATTGTGTATGGATGAACAAAGCAGACATGAAACCTTCCAGATGAGAAGAATCGCATCTCTGTGAAGAACATGATTTATGTAAAAGTCTTGAAAATATTATTTAGGAAAGTTTTTATGAAAATCAAGGTCATACCCTAAGAGACTTGATTTTGAGCAAGATTTTTTACTTTGTGTTTCAGTGGCTGTTCCCGCAGCAGTGCCAGCTTGTGAGCCTGAGCCCAAAACTAACAGGCATCACCCATCTCCACAACGCTCCGTTTCCCCCCGAGCCACTGTTGTTGCTGCCATGGAAGCCCCTTCTCAAGGCCGGCAGAAAGTCATGAATTGGAGAACAGTGGTGGCCATCTTTATCGTGGTGGTGGTTTACCTGGTGGCGGGAGGACTTGTCTTCCGTGCCCTGGAGCAGCCCTTCGAAAGCAGGCAGAAGAACACGATCGCGTCAGAGAAAGCTGACTTTCTTCGGGAGCACATCTGTGTAAGCGAGCTTGAGCTGGAGACACTTATTCAGGTAGGCCATGTGTAGAAGACAGTACTTCTTGGAAGTTAGGAGAAACAGCTCGGTGGTTTATTGACCAGCTGAGTTGGTGGGGAAAAAAATTGTTCACAGAGGCCTTGGAATGGGCAGCGTGAAGAGCAGGCTCTTTCCCAGTCATTTTACAGTCTGAGAAGCAGAAACTATGTCTCAAAAATACTGTAAATATAGAACCATAGAATCGTAGAATAAGCTTGATTTGGAAGGGACCCATCAAGATCATCGAGTCCAACCCCTGACCCTATGCATGGCACCCTAAGAGTCACACCATGTGCCTGAGAGCATTATCCAAATGCTTCTTGGACTCTTATCAAGCTTGGTGTTGTGGCCAGTTCTCTGGTGAGCCTGTTCCAGTGTCCAACAACACTCTGGGTGAAAAGCTTTCTCCTGATATCCAACCTAGACCTCTCCCGACTCAGATTCAGGCCATTTCTTTGAGTCCTGTCACTGCTCATGAGAATGAAGAGGTTGGTACTTGTATTCAGTAGAATAATGAAAGATGTGTGCAAAGAATAGCAGAACTTAATATCTGGAAGAAATTTTTGAGAGAGGTGACAGATTTGCAAGACATTTGCTGTCATCTCTACAAATTTTCAAGAGGTGTTATGTTCTTAATTCTTCAGAATTAAACACAGCAGCCTGGAGGGCACACAGAATGTGATAGGTGGGATTTTTGAAATAAATATTCAGCCAAGAATTCTGAACTTACTGGTATATTAACTTGCAGGTTTACTGTTGTAATTTTTAAATAAATGAAGGAAGATGAGGTATACCAATCAAAATAGAAAGTAATTGTCATTTAACAGCTTTGGAATTTTTACTCTGGTCTAGTATGCAAAGTTTTAGAATCAGTATTGAAGGAAATGATTATCAAGTATGCAAGGATGAATGGAAAATGTAATAACATGCAAGAAAGGTCTGTAAAGGATAAATGTATCTCTCATCGATTTAAACTCTAGGCAAGGAAAGTATTAGGGGTCTTACAAGACTTCAGTAGAGTATCTTCTGGGATTCCATACAGAAGCCTATCAGTTAGCATGGGGAAAACATAGATTAGATAAGAAATGTGACATACCTAAGGAATATATTCAAACTTCAGCCTCCCATTTCAGATCTGAATTTGTGTCAGCCTTCCAAGACTGAAGGGGTTTCCCTTTGGGGTGTTGCACCAGAGCTCTATTGTTGATTTCAGGCTGTTTGAAAGAACACAGAGCTATCCCCTGAATTCTTGTGTCCACCTACTGAGCTGTGTTAAAAAACCCTTTCTGTAAGTGAATCAAATTTATAAGCTTATTTCTTTTAATAAGTTGTTCCAATATCTCACTGATGTGATAGAAAAGGCCTTCTCCTACTTTTCAGCCTAAACTTCTCTGCAAATAGATGTGGTCTCTTCCTGCTTGTGCTCTGTGTTCACAGAAAGCAGGTCGGTTCTTAGTCAAAAACTAGCTGTGTGAAGCTGTAGCTGTAGCTGTGCCTTTGGGCAGCCTGGTGTTATAGCTAAGAAGCCGAATCTGCTTTAGCAGGAAGTAGTATTGCACTGGTGTGACTACACAGGTTTTGGATCAGGGGTGGCTTGGATCACATCCTTGATCTGTCTGCAAAAGGCAGGTGAACATGTTATGTTGGCAGGGTCCAGGAATGTTGATTCAGATGTGTTTCTCTTGTCAGTGTTGCAGAGATCTGTGTTTCCCTCTACTCCTTAGAAATAATGATTAAAGGATATTTTGAAAACAATAAAAGCAAGAAACTTTTATTCCCTTGGTGGGATTTTCACCAATAAAAGAGATGCAAAATGCATTCTTTCCAAGCAGAAAGCAGAACTCATATAAGGTACAACAAGCAAAGTACCTCAGCAGATTATGGGGTTCTGCATACCAACTGCAGTAGTAAGAGTTATTATTCTCTAGCCTAAGCTATATACCAACACTGATTCTTTATTTTACACAATATTTTCCCCCTCTTTCACCTCAAAAATGGTGACACTAAAATAAAGAACAGACATACTGTGTCATTAGCAGACAGATATTCTGGACAAATCTTATCATTCTGAGGTTTCAGTATGTCCTCAGGCATTACACTGGGAAACTGGAAGTCATTGTGCAAAAGTAAATTAAAATGGGTTTAACAGCTTAGGATGCGAATGTCTTAAGGCCAAGTGATGTAAAATATTGAAACAGATTTATCAATAAAGAAGTTTCTTTGGATTCTTCTGTATGTCAGTGGGTGAAACTGGCTCCAGGGATGTAGTTGGGTATGCTGATACAGAAAACTCTGATTGTAACTGACTTGCACAGAAGAACAGTGGATGAACTTGCTTGAAGATAATGTCAGGGAGTTAACGTTGTTCTTTCACGACTTCATGTCGACTGTCTCAGAAGTGACATCCCCCTGGCTGGCACAATGCATTTCTGCATTGCACCAAATGCTGCCTCTGCCTTTACAGCCGTGAGTTCACACTGGCGTGGCAATCTCCATGGGTCCTGGCTGCTGCGCTGTGTGCAGTCTACCACTGAGGGGACTATTCATAATTAATATTACTTGACTACCTGAAAGCCCTTAGATTAATACAGATCATACTCTGCAGAATGACTGTGTTGGTTCACCTCTGTGCTTTGGAGAATATGGAAAAATACAAAAAGGGAGACCTTAGAAGTAACTTGTATTATTTTACTGTGGGGATGGCTCTGGAACAATCTTTTTAGAAGACCACAGGATATCATGGTCCTTACAAGACCAATGATGGTGAAATGTATACCTTTTCCTAAATTTCAATCTTTCAAAGGATTCTGCTTTGGAAAACCTGTAAGGAAGATTTACAACACTGTATGAGGAAGCCATTAAAATTTAGCAGGGATGAGATATCCCTTCCATTTTTATCTCTAAAAACCCATTGCAAATACTAGTACTGGTAGCACAAGTGTGAATTGCTGAGCCCAGACTTGGAAGTTCAGTCACAGTCAGAAGAAATACAGTGATGAAAGCAGTACAAATTCTTAGGAAGATTCAAAGTATTTTAAATTTGTATTTGACTTGGATTTTGGTTCAGGTCTGTCTGGTACTAACACAATGGCAGGTAATTTTTTCATAACAATGTCAAGTGTTTCACAATGCAGTCAAAATTTTCTAAAGCCACCTGAAGTGGAAGTTCTTAACTTCAAATTTTTAAAATCCATTTCTGCATCTGAAGATACTTGTTGCAGTGAAGCCAGAACACTGTTTAAGGCTAGAGGTGATCTAGGGCTTGGAAAAATAGTGAATATCAGATTAAGGAAATTACAACATCGTGTGTCCTATCTCAACGCTTCTGAGTTTTCAGAGTAAAAGAAAAATGAAAGCCAGAATATGCTAAAAGACAATGAAACTTCAGGTGCTTCTAGTACGTTTAGCTGCATTGTACCTATTCGATCAAAGAGAAGCTAGACTCAGGTTACTGGACATAGAGTTGGAAAGAGAAATAACATTGGTAGATGTATCTGCTAACATACTACAAACCTTTTCTTTTTGTTTTTATGTGTTCTAAAATAATCTTATTAGTAGCTGGGGTAAAAAACCAAGTCATCCTGCCTTTGTTATAACGCACACAGAGGGTGTATAATGGGTAGGTTATACTTCTCAGAAAGATCAGATTTTATCTACCATTAGGAGAGACAGGAAGACCATCTTTGTGTTTTGGCAAAGTAATTCCTATGGACTGATTAGGGCATTCATACTCTGTTTCTGTATATCCTGTGCACTGTGTATGAGTAAAAGCTTCCCTAAAGAGCTCTGCTTTCTTAGTGAACCCTGCAAAATTACGCAAGACAGAATAGCTTGCTACTTAAGAAGTTACTGATGTTATTGTCAGGCTTATTTCTTCTTTCTTGTCCATCAGGGTTTAATTTAGGAATGTGAGTGATTATAGCATATATAAAAAAAATCACGCACCTGGTAACTAAGTCATATTATCAATGTCCACTAATGACTACTAAGGAGTTGCTACTCATTAGAGCTAGACTGCAAGCTGAAAAGGAAGCAGAGCTGGAAATAAGCTGATCAGGCTTTACTGGCTAATTATGTTAGTAAGAATTCATATTTTGCATAAGCACTTTGGATTAGTGTTCTGAACCAGTTTTGCCCTGAAGGTAAGTAAGAAGGGGAACATCCTGCAGAGATGTTTCATTTTGCTGCTGCTTGCTTGGTTCATTAGTATCATAAGCCAGCTTCTCTTTCCAGGCTGTTTCCATGTAAAATGAAAAGAATTTTCATGTGCTAGAAGAAAACTCTAGATAGAGCAGGAAAAAAGTAGTACTTTGAACTAACTATGGAGAAGACTTGCATGTTGCTGAAGACAAGAAAAGACTGTGAATTGAGAAGAAAATCAGTGGTAAGTATCTGGTTATTGAACCTTCTGTCTGTGCCTCCGGAGGTTATCTTGTCCCAGCTTCTCATCTGCCCCTATCTTTATTTTACCCTATTCCTCCTAAAAGGAAATGAAAAAAGGATTCAGATGTCTTGGGTTGTGTCCTGGTTGGTGCAGGCACCCTGGTTTGTAATTTCAGTCCAGAGCTGCTCCAGCTGTGTAGGAGACAGACTGAGTCTAGGCTGCTGCACAAGTCTGCAGCTGTCCTGTAGCTATGCTGCTTCCAGAACTTAGCTGACATATTTGCAGGGAGCTAAGCCTTTTGGACTTAGTTCTCTGTGCACATCCCTTGTTGAATGCTGTAGGTTGACCCTCAGACACAGGGCATACATGACAGTCAAATCAGTCTAAGTGTAGGTAGATCACTCTCTGGCTGATTGTCACTGGCTACAGGCCTTTATGGGATAGGCAGAAATATTTAAGGAATGGGCTTTGAAAATTTGTTACTTTTGATTAAACCTGAAAAAAATTGCTGGCCTTGGTCCTTAGAAAATGCTTTTGTGGGAAAGTGAATAAATGGGAATTTATAATGAGGACCCCTAATCACTAGGGATATAAGGGGTGGTGAGAATAAGTAGAGAGGTAGGGAGTATAGAAAAAAGTTACTAAAGAATTAGTTATTAAAAGCTGGTTGCTAATGAGAAACATCCTAATAATCCCAATAGAGAAACATTAGAGCATGAAAGGCAATTGAAGCAACTTTTTGTATGCTTGATAGGAATCTGCTTGGAAAAAGAATTGTAGAGGGAGATAATAATTATTGGATTAGTATGATCTGTGGAGAGGAATTAATAGAACTAGGTAAAAAAATGACAAGAATTTTCTTTTCCTATCAAGTTCATATTCTTGATAACACATAGGGTAGGTACATCTTTGACTGTCTCAGCACTTGAGAGGGATATTGCACTTTTCCTTGAAAAAGATGTCTTCTTCATGCCTGGGATCTTACTGGAGAAATTACAGAAACATGAACAATGAACCAGATGAAAACCTTTCTTCATGGAGAAACCAGAAACAGTCTGTTTTGTGCCTCTCTCCTCATCAGCTGCACTGGCTTCCAGCTATCTTGTTACTTATGGGCGTCACTCTAGATTTTCTCTTGATGTAATCATCTTATTTAGTGATCTAAAGTATGTAAGAATGTACCTCATACACTAGTGAAAACTGGCATATACTCACTCACACCCCAAGGAGGATCAGATGTGTGCCTATCCAGGCACAGAGAGGACCACCTACATCCCAGGGGACAGGGGCTGGCAGCTGTGGCCCCCACCACTGCCAGCCAGGGAGGATGGCAGGCTGTGGGCAGCCAGGGGCATTGCCTAGCACAGACTATCAGGTGCTTCCAGCTGACAAGTTGAGGTTGGGCTGGCACTTCAGCCCACAGGTCAGGCCCCAGCTTGAGAGAGCCTGTGGCTGGGCAGGGCAGAGCTGGGGCAATCTGGAGCCCAGCATTTGTTTGGTGTTGCTGGGGTAGAGACAGTGAAATCACGGTGGTTTCTGTTTGGCATGCAAGGAGAGTATTTTATTGTCTTTATCCACAGAAAAGGGAACTGTTGTGTTCTTTTGTTGTGGGGAAGAACCCTTGACACCTGGTGAGACAAGTTAGTGCACCTTTCTCTGGACTTTGAGTCCTATAGGCAGCCCAGGGTGGGGCCACCCTTCATAGTATTTAAATATTGCTGCCTGAATATCAGCAAGTGGAATTGATGAAGTCTATTTCAGACGAGATGGAGTTTGATTGCACTCTCTTTGGGAATACAGGATTCAATTGTCCCAGTATCATCACAAAATCTGGGCTTCTGCTGAGGAATTTGCCTTCAGTCCCATGCAGACCACGTCACCAGACCTGTCTTTTTTGTTATAGAAGGACTGTAGTGTGCTGCTACCAAAGGGGCTGAGAGTAAAATCGCATCTGTGCAATGATAGGGAACAAAACAGAAAGTTGTGATCAGAAATACATGTATTTTAAAACAAATAATATTGAGTACTTGTATTTATTTTGGTAGTTTTGTCGTTCCCTTGACTCCTAATAGCCCGTTGGCTTTAGCATACATCCATTACGTGAATATCAAGGAAGGCAATTTCAGCACTTTGAGGTATTTCAAATTATTGCTTTCCCTGAATGGGTGGTATTTTAAAAAAATTGCCGCAGGTTGGTAGTTACTGTTTAATGAAGACTGCTCTTTCGATTAATAAAGTATACTGAAAATGCATTATGTACTTGTATACTGTGCTTGTAGCTCCTCTTGAGAAGGAAAAAGGGATCAGGAAAGGAGTAAGTGGGGAACAGCTTTGGGTACTTTCATGACCTGTCACTTTCAACAATACTTCAACTATGTAAGTAGCTGAATCTACTAGTTTAAAGTACCTTAAATATGTGAGGTTTGTTAGCATATTAGTTTTTTCCCTAGTCTGAGATAACCCAAGGATGTACCTCTTCAGGTCATTGCTGCAAAGCCTATCTGAATTTTCAGGCTGGAAACTTGTAAAATTTTGTGGTCTGTGTGATCTGGGAGAGTCTTGCCAGTAATAGTGTCCTTGTTTGAATTTTGGGCCAGTTTTCATCTAGCAAGATAGTTCTGTGTAGGTGGAGCAGTGGTGGTAGTAGTAAGGCATCCTTTTCTCATGCATGAGCTGAAATTGGTTATTTAAGTGCTGTTAGCTGCACGCTGCTGTCTGCTTTTGTCTTGCTGGTCTCTTTTTATCCTCCATCACTGTATGCAAAATACTAAGTATTAAAAGATAGCATTGGAATAGTTGTATATTTATAAATGAATGATGTCAGACAAGCTTTAAAGAAAAATGAATTTGTTCTGGAAGAGAAGGGAGCCTGAGAATCTCAAATCTATCTAAGGTAACAGGACACTCCTTCACTTCAGGGGTTAGTGCTTGGCCCTGAAAGACTTGCTAAACTGTATAAACTCAAGTGTGATTTGAGTGTAATTAGCTTGCTGACATTCACACACTCAGGGAGAGGGCAGACAGCATTCCTTGGCAGAAGTAAGGTGCCAGGGTAGCTGACAGTGTGTCATGGCCTATTTAAATGATCAACCTGTCTGTTATGCTGATTTATGCTGTCCTGCATAAACCAACAAAGATCTCTGCTTTCACACCACCTGCAATATGCCAGCAACTGGTACAGAAGCCCTTTCAAAGGCTTCAAAGAAACACATCCTTTCTCTATATCCCCGTTTCTTGAGGTATGGACTTGTGCTGAGGAACCCTGGCTTTCTGCCCACATGAAATGAAACCAGTCCAGCCTGGAGCTTGCTCATGCTGTAGTTTCCCAATCAGCTTAGCCTGGCATGTAGCAGCTCTTCTTTTAAAAAAGGCTGTCCCATACTGATCTCTTTAGATGTAGCTGTCTCTGTTCTTGTCTCTCCTCCCGCTCCTTTCCCTTTTTGTGAGGCAATTTGATGAATAACTGAAAGCTGGGAAGCAGATTAGCTGAAACTAGCCCAGGCTAAAAAAACAGTAGAGGAACATTTATGACCATGAAGTCAGTTGGAAATACAGGCAAAAAATAAGTCAGAAAAATGGAAGTGGAAGAAAATAAAAAATGGGGTAGATAAGCCATTGGTGGAAAGAGATTAACGAGGAGAAAAGTGTATCATGAAGGCTAGGGAGAGAAGTGGTGTTAAATGGATGTGTTTAGAAATCAGTGCTAAACCCACAAGAGAATGTGAGATTGTAGAGAAGATCAAGAGAGAACTCATACATATGAACAGGTAAGAAGTGGGGCAGTGGTAAAATAGAGTGGCTAACCTTGCTTTGCACATGGACTGTATAGGAAAAGGTGAAATAGAAAACCACAGTGACAATTCATAGATCATAAATCAGAGGGAAAAGAGAACTAGTTAAAGAAATGGAATAAGAAAAGTCAAAACAAACCTGTGTTGATAGGTGGGAATTCCATGTTGAACAAAGCCAAAGAAAAAGAGGATGCAAGAGACAGCACTTTGCTTCACTTGCTGAGCCCAGCAATAAGTTCACTGAAACTACCAAGGCTAAAGATTGGTGGCAATATTCAGGAGGAGGAGCAAATACCAGAGAGTGAAGGAGAAAGTCTGGCAGTAGTGTGAGCAGCTGATAACAGCAACATGAAGTGAGGTTGGACCAGAATGGGAGAAAAGCAAAGAGCTGGAAATGTTAGGAGGCAGAAAGAGAGAAACTTGTTTCCTTTGCAGTGGTTTTATAGAAATTAAACTCAGCTGGGAGCATTTGGAAAGCAGAAAGGCAGTCATTTCAGCTGCTGTTCTAGACTGAGGTCTGAATTTTTCTATTGTGAAGAACAGCTTGCAGGAGATCTAAAACCAACTTGAAAATACGTGCTGAAGGGCATCTCAAAAGTCAAGTTAGAGCAATTCAGGTGAATATGCCAGATGCTGATGGGAGATTTATTTCTGTGCTTTGTAGGCCGATGTATTAAGCTCTTCCTTTGGACTGTGAGGCTGTAATGAAAAATGAATGCGTATGTCCCCATGATACAAAATGGTGCATTTTTTAGAAATTCCCAGCAAACATTCAGGAGGCTGATATGTCTGCCTGGTTTAACTCAGTTCTATGTGGGACACAGGACAGTGACCAGGAAGCAGTATAGGTACCTCAGCTTCTGTTCAGGATATAGTTAATTCAAGCACTGCCTGTGAGTCTCTGTATCATGCTGTATTTGTGGACATGAGATCACGTGCAGTGTAGCAACTGGGAAGTTTGAGCTGATCACAGAGTTTTGTCATGATGTTTCCATAGCTGTCTTATTTGTTCATTTCAAATGGGGTATAAATATGCCATATTTTTTTCATTAGTTAGCATAAAATATAAATTACTTAATCAACTATTAATTGTCTGGGAATATAAATCCTTGGCTGACTAGCTTCAGTTGACTTCATAAACATTATTTGTATTTACCACTTTTCTAGCTGCTTCTAACATGAGCTGTTCCCATTGAGGAGTATTTCCTTTGGCAGTATTAGAACAGTATTTATGGATGACTTTGTGGTTTCAGTCTTCTTCTTCTCACGTGCTTTGTATCTTTTGTCATTTGTTCATTGTATCTTTGTTCCACCTTAATGGATATTCAGTTCAGTTGTATATTCTGCTTACATGTGCAGAAGATGCTACTATACTTTGAGCACATATTAAAAAGCTTAGATCAAAGCTGTTTCCATGGTCCTAGACATTTCCCTTTGGAGCCTATACCAACTTGCATAGGATACTAAGGCATGTGTGAGGCTGAGTCTTCGTATTTTCTTTGTAGCATGCTGTTGATGCTGATAACGCAGGAGTCAGTCCCATCGGAAATTCCTCTAACAACAGCAGCCATTGGGACCTTGGAGGTGCCTTTTTCTTTGCTGGAACTGTCATCACAACTATAGGTATGTTTACTGTTTATGTTTTAAAATACATAGTCACACTGAGACATGGATAATGAAATAAATTTGACAACAAAGAAAAAAGTAGCTGAAGTGTGAAGTTTCTCTGTTAGCAGAAGACATGACCCCAGCATGTGTCAAGGACACTGAGTCTCTGGGTGTCAGAAGCTGTTTACACAATTAGGGTAAAATAGCAATGCTGAGCTGAAAACAGGTGAGACTGATGCAGGCTTTATAACCCTGTTCTTGATGTAGATGCAGATGGTCTCAATTTTCACTAAAAAGATCATGAAGCTGTACCCAATGAAATATTCTATGGTTGTTGGGAATTTGGATTTTAATATTATAGATGAATTTGCCCAGAAGTGTAATTTTCTTCCTAAGAAGATGAATTAATTTTGGCGTATGCTCTGAAGTTTGATAGAAGCAATTCTTCTCATGCCCTACTCCTTGTAACTGGAAATGTATTCTCATAACTATTACAATATTTTTAAAATTCTTACTTCCATTCATACTAACAATTGGAAGGAACTCCACAAATGATATACTGTGTAAAACCCTCCAATTTTATTTTTCCTTTCTAGAATTCATAGCCTTGAATTATTGACACATTTCCCTGTGTTAAATGGGTATACTGAACTGCTCCCTTCACTTTTCTTGAACCACTAATTTTAGTAAGATCCTTATTCAGGCCCTTATTGTCTCTCTCCCCATGCATTGTTTCCAACGTATTTAGTCTCTTGATCTCTGAATGTTGGCCTTGGATATGCTAAGGTTTTTAATCTCTCCTCTCTGAGCCAGTTGCTCTCTTGAAGAATGTTCAACAGGCACACATTTCAGAAGACAGGCTGAAGGAAAAAGAAACTAAACTAATAACATTGTTGATAAAATTAATCTGCTGACAATTATACAGTAGTTTTATAATTTTAAGCTTGATTTCAGTGCTGTAATAGTAATCAGATCAAGAGATCTAATTATTTGGACAAATCACCGGCAAATTGTTGATTTTTATTTGGATTGTCTTTGAGTATTATTCTGCTTTAAATATTGTATAAAGTGCTTCTCCACATTACAGCTGTGATGCACACACTGGTGGCTGTACAGACAGATAACTTGACAATCACATAACCCTTCAATAAAGTGTGAGAATCTGACTAAATTCTGTAGGCTTTTTATACAACAACAACAACAAAAAAATCCTGTGGCAGTCAAAAGACTTGCTGTGGTGATAATCTCTAACAGTGGAGTCTGTACCTTTGGCTCTGCCTTTTCTTTGTTGTCAAAGTGAGGGGGAAAGAGTGATTGTATAGAATGTACAATCTGTGTTCCTCTATATTAAGCTACATTACCATGTATTTTTAATAGTAGCATAAAACCAGCGGGTGGCAAGAAAGAAAACGTTTCTGATTCCAAAGAAAGAAAACCCTCCTTTAATATGTTTACTCAGTAGACCCAAATGACAAGCTTTTAAATTACTCATTAAAGTAAATGCTACTATATAGGCATAGTTTATGCAGGCGTATTCATTGACATCTGCTATTTAAAAAACTTATTGAAAAGACCTTGGATTTTTGCCCATATTTGTTTTGACTTCTCCATGAATGAAATTTTTATAGGCTGCATAAAGTCTGTGTATTGTGTCAGGGCATGAAAATGGTTTTAGTTTATCCACCAAAGGCTTGTTAGGGCTCCTCTTAGGCAGAAACTCAGCAGATCACCTGGTTAGCCTCAGTCCAGTGGCCATTGGAGCCTGGACTTTCTTGGAATTTTAGGAGAAATCTGGGACTATGGATGCAGCTGTGAAAAGGACAGTAGGTTATGGGACATGCATTATTGTATGTCAGCATAGTTCTTTCACCATCCCATGACAGAGAGATATAGCCAGTGCCAGTGCCAGTGTCGCCAACCCAACAGGAATATGACTTGACACTTTCATAGATTTCCTCTTCTCTGGATGCTTTATTGCATCAGTTATTTGTGATTATGTAATAACTTTTAATATTGAAGTAATTATGTATAGTTAAAATAAAAATCTCTATGACATTTCAGTTAAGATACCCAATCTTAAATAAAACGGTGCAAATATTAGTCACAATTCTTGTTTTTTTCTCTTTAACATTTTAACAGAAATACCATGGCTACTGGAGTCATAATGCTTTACTGAAAAAAGAGTTCAAGGGCAGATTTGCATAGTGTGGGTACAGTTTGGAGGCTGCAGTGTAACTAGTCAGTATGATGAGGGGCTTGGGAAAGTATGAGCTAACCACTGAAAATGAGCCTTGTCAGGTGAATCACACTCCTGTCAGGAAATCATTGGCACAGGCCAGGGAGAGCAGCAGCATGCAGGCACCAGGCCGTCATGGAGGGATTTTTGTGCCGTGATACCAGTTTTAATTAAGCAAACAGCAATTTTAGATAGGCTGAATCTACAGAAAATATGGTTAATTGAGGCTTCAAGGAAAATGGAATAAAGGAGGGCGGCTTGCCCAGGAAAGGACATCATGCCACTGAAAGTCTATAAATAGGAATTATAGGAGGAACAAAGGTATGTCTGCAGCAAAAGCAGTTTTTTTAAACCTATTAGTTTGTTTGCGAAAAAGCCGTGTATAAGTTCTGAGAGTCTGACAACTGTTTTTCTCCTCAGGGTATGGGAAGATGGCCCCAAGCACTGTTGGTGGCAAGGTTTTCTGCATTTTGTATGCCCTGTTTGGGATTCCACTGTTTGGCTTCTTGCTGGCTGGGATTGGAGACCAACTTGGAACCATCTTTGGGAAGGGTATTGCAAGGGTGGAAAAAGTTTTCAGAGTAAGTTCACTGACAGTTTTTTGCTTGTATTGTATAGCCTGCTCTTAATTTGGTTGCTATTTCCTGCGGCATTTTGTACATGTTGGACACCATTAAACATTTTCACGTTTAGTCCAGATGACAGTTAATGTCTGTAAGGGTCTCTGTAGTCAGTAGAGAGAAACAGACTTCTCCAGATGATGATACAGGGGTTATAGATCCAACTCTGAATTTCCTTACTGGGGGTATTGCTGGGGAATGTATCTCCTAAGTGTGTGTCCTTACAAGGAATGGTTGTAAAACAGTCTTCAAAACACCACAAGTTGCTTTAGATATGTACATCATTCACTGAAAATAGAAGGTAATGGTTCCCTGAAGGAAAAAGGATGTGGAGTAGGTCCTGACTGTATTACTGATAAAGCCTAAGACTCGGAAAGCAGGGTTGCTGTTGTGAATGTGAACCTGGGAAGAGAGATGGTTGAGTGATATGCCTTCACTGCAAGAAGACAGCTGTGTTGGAATAGATCTGCAGCTCTACTACAAAAACTGCTGTAATGGCGCTGGCTGAAATCATGATCATTACCTGCCCTGCCTACCATGAAGACATCCTACCCTAAATTTTTGTGTAGACTTTCCCGTATGTAATTTCCCTTTATGTTGCCAGTACCCTCTGTTTTTGAGTCTGAAGTGCTGTAAGCAGTTCTTTCACAAGCAGTGCCACAGACCTGGCAAATGCTGTTTTGCTAACTTGCTAATGGTTCACTTCAGGGATTCTCTCTTTGAGGCAGAACTTCTAGAGGTGACCTGTGTGATGCTTCCCTTGGAGGTGGCATAACTGAAGGTAAGTCTTTCCAGGGACGGAGTGGATGAGAAGCTGCCCAAGCTGCTTAGTTTAATAGACATCTATTTCTAAAACATTCCCACAGGTGAGAGCAAATTAGTTGTAACTGTTTTTGAAAGGAAGCAATTGAGTATTAGACTGAAGTATAAGCACTTTCCATTTTGATTAAATGACTTTGAAGTGTCCCAGACCAGACATAAATAGTATCTCAGAATAAATGTAGGAAAAGGTGACTAGTGATTATGGGTGAGTAAGCATGTACATGCCTGTCTGGAGAGCACTTCAAAAGGCTTATATTTTCATTTAATGAAAATAATGTTATTGAAAGGTGTCTCAGTTTAGTTTGGCAAAAACACAACTAAGATCCCTAATTTCTTTTTTGCCTACCTTTTTATTATACCTGCTTCACTTCAGTGGAATCTCTGAACATTCCAGCCTGATTCTGCCCAAGAAAAATGACAATCTTGAAGTCATGATAT
This sequence comes from Monarcha castaneiventris obscurior, assembly GCA_026261815.1. NCBI lineage: Eukaryota > Metazoa > Chordata > Aves > Passeriformes > Monarchidae > Monarcha > Monarcha castaneiventris. The sequence continues at coordinate 17,931,173 of JAMPIT010000894.1, forward strand.
GAATTGAGAGTCAGAAAATCTTTGATTAATTGTCAGCTGAGTATTGTATTTCTGAGTGACATGGACAAGACCATTAAACTGTCGGTATGATAATTTATGATTAAAATAATCAGAGAATCACAGAATAACTGGGGCTGGAAGAGACCTCTTGAGATCACCTACTCCAGCCTCCCTGCTAAAGCATAATACATACTCTAAGTATTTTAAGATTCACAGATGAATGCTGATCCTAATGTTTCATATAGAATATAGCCCTTTGGCACGTAATGTGAGTTCTTTTGGTATTTAAAGCATTCCTTCATTTTCTTGAGTTAATGCAGTTGCTTCTTGCTTATAGCCATCTAGAGCATTTGTTTTCCTCCTTGGTATTTTGTCAGCTTCCAAAGGAATTTAGAGATTGTGGTCTTCTTGTTTAGCCAAGATGTGTGTTTATTCCTTTTATTTTGATTGTCATAAATCCATTACATTCTATTACATCTATTATTGTGTGATTTGGTGAACAGGGCTATACACAATTTCCTTCATTATTCTTAGTAATGAGTTTCAGCTATTGGAAAAATTCCTGATATAGTTTAGAATTTACATGCATCTTAATAACTAGTTAATAACTAGTTAATAACTAGTTAATAACTACAGCGGTTTCACTGTAAGTGATTTTTTACATAACATTTGATATGTGCAGAATATAATAATCATTATAATTTTAGTAATTATGTAATTTATTATCACATTATATTTACAGTTAGGCTTCATAAATGTTTGGACCTAATCAGATGAAGCCTCAAGTAGAGTAACAGTTCTTGATTTAATCCTGAGCACTGAGCAAAATTTAATTCAATGTGTAACTCTTGTTTCTTGTTTAGTAACCGTCTCCTTAATGAACTGGAATTCAGCATGTTTGTGGGTGTAAAACAGCCTGTTACCGCCTTAAAAAAGAGGACATAAAAATTAGGAGAATAGTTTGCAAGAAACTAAAAGAAACAAACGTAGGCTAAAAAGACACTGAAAACAATAAAATGTTGGGTCGTGTGCCTGACAAATCTTCTGGAGGTAGCTGAGAAGTCACTGAATGTGCATCAGTGCTCTAGTGAAAGTACAAATTAGCTACCTGTATTATTTGTCCTCACAGGCAGTTTGGGACAGTCCAGTTCCTTGTGGAGATAATGGGAAGAAGCTCAGCATTTGTGTAATGCATCGAGTTTCCATGTTCATATGCCTCTGTTCACTCTGCTTCTGTATGTACCCACTCGCCTCTGTTTATCCTGTTCACTCTTACGAATGTTGCACAGCTGGTGTCAGGGCAGCCAAGGGTTCCTGAAATCCTTGCAACTTTGTCATTTTCTGTACATGTGGAAAGGACTGGAAGGCAGCATGATCTTGCATTGTGGTTAGGACCATTTTTGAAGCTAGGTAAGAGGCAGTATGCACACACTGACAGGTGGGAAGGAGAGGAAGGATTTTCTGTTGTCACTGCAGTCCTTTCGTCCAAAGCATTTCCTTAACAGGACTCTTGCTCCATCCAACAGTGTATCTGTGACCATGGAGCCCATGCCACACTAGGGACAGCTTGCCTCTGGCATTCCTCAGCATAGCTGGAAAGATGAAAGGAGGATTCCTCCCAGAGGAGTTGTGCTGGTGCATTTTTGCTGCCTCTGACATGACCTGTGCAGAGCCCCACCAAACCTACCTTAATTAACACCACAAATTAGAGCTTAGGAATCCCACATTTAGCTACTGCAGTAATCAGCCCACACATTCTGTGGGAATTTTAAGAACAATTTGACCTACATAAAGTGAGAAAAAGATCTGCTCTTATCAAGTACATACTACCTCAACAGTATTGACAGAATATTTCAGCAGAGGAGCTGGGCACGTGCCACCACTCATCTTCTAATCCAAAATGTTACTATTATTTCAGTGTGCAACTAGCCAGGAAAACAACTACTCATTTGTGAGTAGGTAGGGCTGGAGGTATTTCATTGCAAAATAATGCTTTGTTAAAAATAAAACTTTTCATGTACCATTTTAGGAAACAGAGGCACTGGCAGGATGATGCTATCCCAAACACCATGCATTGACTAGTTTATGCCATCTGTCCTACTGGAATGATTATATTTGGTACAAGCAAATAAGCATCAAACAGGTCAGAGATGTAAACCAAAGCTTCCCCCACAAAAGCCCTGTCTTCTCAGCTCCTGCTTATTCCTGTATGTTCCATCTTCAATAATCTAGGACAGAGCCTGGGTCCCAGTCTGTTTTTACATGCATGCAAGTGTGATTCCCCAGAAAATGAGTATGTACAAGGCCACCAGATTCAATATATACACTGGTCACAAGCATCCAATTTCTGGGTCCAGTGATGAATCAGCCCTCCCAGACTACCTTGGAAAAGCACGTATACACTCAAAATTTAATTTAAAAGTTGATAATTCTCATAAATAGCTTTTTGCCCAATGAAACTTTCCAGACACAACAGAAAGAAAATATGCATTTCAAGGTGGCATAAAACCATAAAAGTAGTATTTTTATCTTACATACATGAGGGATCTTATGAACAACCTGTGAATGTTTCTATAATAAACAGTAGAACAAAGCCCCATTCTTTTGGCTTGCTCTGTACACACAGTGTCTGCAAGCATCTAAAGATAGAAAGCACTCCATAGGCAGAGTACACTGTCATGGAACACAGCAGCTGCCATTATCATGAGTTAAATATAGGCTAATTGGGATAGGTTTTTTCCAAGCCTTGAACGAGTGTTTAGATTCTCACCAGAAGTAGATGGTTTTAGCATAACCTGAATGATCTTCCCTTATCTTGCAGTTTAGTACAGAGGCAGGCATTCAGCCTGGGAACAGTGTGCATCTGAGAGCACTCCAGGATTTTCTGGCTTCTGAGGTGAAGCCACTGTGAGCAGTTCCTGGGCTTGGTTGCTGCTTTCACTCCAGCAGGATGCTGAGGACAGGTCTGGCAACACAGCTGGTAGACTTTGAATTGCAATACCAGGATGTGAGTGAGCAGCCAGAGACATGGGTGGTGGCAAGGCTGCACCACTGAAAACACCCTACTTTGTGCAGAAAGGCAATGCCTCTGTGAGCAACGTGTGCTTCACCGAACCAGGGACCTGTCAGAACAGACACATCTGCTACCTGTCCTTCAGGTTTTCAGCTTGTACTGAAACATGTTTTGCTCTAGTTTCCAGAAACATGCTATGAAAGTGATCTACACTTACTATTTTTGTGATAGCAGTACATGTCACCTAACCTTAGAACTGTCCTAGGAAAAGTAGTTCTTAGTTGGCAGATGGGGATGGGGCTGGGATAGGAGTAAGGGTAGTCCCATTGAGCTGGTGGAAAATTTTCTTTTAGCAACTGTCAAAGCTCTACCTTTCCCAAACTTTATTGTTTGTCTTTCTGAATACATCTGATCAACTTTAGCTACTCTTTCACTAAAGATTCAACTTCTTTTTAGAGATTTTTTGCTCCTCTGATCTCTTACTGTAAAAGTGACAGGAATTGTTTTTACAAATTCCTTCCCTGAAAATGAATGGAAAAGAGAACCTGGGAAAGAAACTTTGTATAAGAAAATAACTATGTAGGACACTTAAAAATACAGTCTTTTTTCATAGTCTCCCCTCTGTCCATGGATTTGCTCTCTTCTCTCTCCCCTTGATCTCTCTCCTCCTCTTCATTTCCTTGGATTACAGCAAAACTGTAGCATTTTACCTGACACTAGTGCAGAACTGGAGAGATGTCAACAGTTTGTTGTTCAAAGAATTTAGTTGAGGTTTCCTTGAAGTTCCACATTTCCCTAAGGCTTCCCATAGCCCAGGGTCCCTGTCTGCTTCCCCCCAGAGAGCCCCTACCCTGTACTTTGTTTTCAGCCCCACAGCAGCATCAATTCTCATTTTGTCAGCTAAACAAAACTTTCAGATGAGATCATTCCCAGAGCCAGAAATTCAGATCCAGATCACTACTTAGGCAAACCAGTGAAATCATTCTGGACTTGCACTCATGTTACTGAATTCAAAATTTGGGACATGGTTAATACATAAATGTATTATAACCGAAGTGATACCTTAGCTAGTACAATCCTCTTTGTAGTTCTGAATATATGGCCGGACACCTGCATTTCTGAGTAGATTAAGTTAATGGAAGACTGATGGAAAAGTTTCCTCTCCACTTTTTGGTGTGTAATGAAAATACACAAAATTCAAGACTATCTCTTTTATTTTGTTTAATTACATTGCATTACTAGCCAGCATCAGTGTGTTATTAGATCAGCTGCTAAAAACCCACTGAGGATAATAACACTTTACCTTTTCTTTTTTAATATAGCGTTAGTCACTGTGATTTTCTGTAAGGAAAAAGGTACAACTAAAAAAAATTATATTCACTTATGAACTTCCACAGTGTAACTGTCCCATGTAGTGATCCATCTGCCATCTGCTGGCATCCAGTGTCCGGACAGAGCTGTCAGGACAGGGTGTGAAATTCAACCTACTGTTGCACATTCACAGTATTATTCCAAGATTATACAAGGTTCATGAGTTGAAAAGTTCAGTGTTCAGAGCTTGGCCTAACAATTTGCTGAGTCATTTCCACCAAAACAAAATGGCAAAGAAATATAAAAAATCAGTGATGAGAAAGGTGATTTACAAACCCAGTACAAATGCATGTGAACAGTCTCAGCTCACGATCTTTTGCCTGTCACACCTTAAAGGTCCCTCTAAGAGTCACATTTCCCTGAGCAGGGTTAAAATAGAGGTGCTTGTAGACAACAGATTGGTTTCTGTATGTAGACACTTATGTGGGGTTTACTTTAAGTAGGTGTGCACCTGAAAGTACATTTCAAATCGGACTGTCCTGAAGTTTAGGAGTTATTTAAACTAAAACCTACTTCCAATTCTGAATTTTTCAGTTAGTTAACATTAAGTTTATGGATACACACATAGCCAAATGCTAACAGAAGGGATTTGCAGCCAGTGTGCTTTTCTTCATAATCCCAATGAATCATATTTGGCTAAAAACTAACTTTACAATGTAAGAGTTATAAAAAAATCTGGATACACTCTAGTGCTTGCTACCAATACATCCATAGTGTATTCATAGCTCACATCCATAGCTCACAAATATGGTGAGCATTTTAATTTCACTTTTGGTTCCTCTGTTTTAAATCTGAAGACATGCTTTTTGTAAATTATGATAAAAGTGAAATTAAGGAATGCAGGTAGTGTAAGAATCCACAAATTTCAGCACCTCTGTAGGCTCTATACAAAGAGCATAGCAGAAAAAGCCACTTGTAAGAGCAATGTACAGCAGCTGGCATACTGGGCATGGATGCACCAGAGTCGGCAAATGCTCTGCCTATCTTTATTTCAGCTTGTTTTCCCCATCAAACTTTATTTGGACTAAAAGTAACTGTCTTTAAAAACACAGTCAGTGCTGAGATGTTAGACTCTGGGATCATTTGTCTCCAGCAGTTTAAAGCTGATGTGCCCTCCTCAGGAGAACAGACTTTGGTACAATGACTAAGTAAGCATATGGGGATTCAAACAGTTCATCTCCCACCACACTGGAGTGCGTTGTAAACCAGTTCTGATGGGTGAAATTCTCCCTCCATCCTCTTGAAAAGGAGTTTCACTATGCAGAAACAGCCAGGCATGGTGTGGAAGAATGTTTTGATCCTTTCAAAAATATTGTCTGACAACTGTTCTACTCAAAATGCATGTGCACTCCTGAAATCCTGGACTTCATTGTCCACATGTGTGCTCCTGCTTTGGAAAACTCTGGTTGCATTCTCCTCTAGTTCATCAGTAACATATCTGTTACGAAGAGGACTGTTAATCTCTATAGTCTACAAATGTTTTCCTTTGCTCCTTCCTGCTTGGGCTCCTTCAGTGCCCTCCTTTACAAGCATAGTTTTAATTGCTTTTTCTGGATGCAAAGCAGTCCAGACACAGAGCTATCTGGACACTTCGCTGGAGTATGTCTAGCAATGGCAGAAGTGTGACTGTAGACTCTTACGAAGCTGAAGAATGAAAGGCAGGAATGGTAACTTTACAATGCCAATCTCTGAAATACCTTTCTCTTTGACATACTGCAAGCCACATCTTTTACAAGGTTTCTAATTGGTGTTTTAATCATGGTGGTGGAAAAATAGCAGGAAGTTTTATTTTTGCTTTTGATCACCTGCTTTAGTAGTTCTCCTGCTCCAGTGCCAATCGAAGATACAGGCAAATGGTAATCCTGTGGGTGAACAAAACAACTGATTGTGACTTCATTACAGGCAGTGACTCCTCATCAGCCAGAGCCAAATTTGTCTCTAAATTCTGTTTTAGGTTAAGCCATTGCCTTGAATATGTTGGGTCTAGTGGTTTTAGGTCAAATTATGCATTACTCACTAATTTTCTTTCTGTGAGATAAGAATTAGGAGAAAGCAAAGCAGGTACAAAACTTAAAGAATATAAAGAAGTTTATTAACAGACCTAAAAGAAAGGAAGAAAAAAAATCATAATAAACTTTTAGAACCCTTTTCTTCTCCCACTTTTCTCCCTTCTTTTAACCAGTGCTGCAGTTCTTGAAAAGGAAAAAAGGGTTTTCTTCTGCTTTATGTGGTTTTCAAACAGCCACCGTCTGCAGATTCGCCTGGAGGAAAACAATCTGCTGTGGTGTAAAACATCTCTTCCATGAAACCTTTTGCAGTTCCTTCAACTGTAAAACATGGGCCATCACATGGGGTTATTAATCTTTTTAAGGATGAGTCATTTTGGCCTGTACACAAAGGCTTTCTTTGCCACCAGGTTTTAAAAGCCTCTCACTGCTTTCATATATAACCTGGCATGGGCATTCTTCACAACCTTTACAGGCCACACGTGAATTGTCCATCCCCCCATGTACTTCAGAATGGATTAAAGAGACAAACATCTTGTGATATTACAGTTTCATGCCATGGCAATGCAAGAAGATTTTTAAGCTGCACGCGAGAAACGTGGCACTGCCCTCTTCTCTCCTGAAGCCATTTTAGCTCCGTCCCACGTGCCTCACTTTCTCTTTCTCTTTCTGGCTCTGAAGCCGCCATGTTGAGGAGTGTTACCATTCACGCTCCAGGCCGCAGAATGCCCTGCTCCCCTGCGCTGCTGGCTGCACGGTGTCCCCTTCAGTTCAGTGCTAAGTGTGCTGGCTGCAGACGGGAGGCTCCGCCGGCTCCCGCTGGCACCGTGTGGAAAAGAGAGCGATCCACTGGTCCCAGGAAGCCGCATTGGACAGCCTCAGCTGTGTGGCTGGCCCTAGCTGCCTGCGGCTCAGGGACAGTTCCCCCTCCCAGCGACCGAGGGTCCGTGCTGTGGCGTTGGGAAAAGGGGGGCAGGGGGGCAGGGGCACCCAGCCCGGCCTGGTGGGGCCCGGGGCTCTGAGGCAACTCCCTCTCTCTTGTCCTGGCAGGTGAGCTGGGACGGAAAAGCCCCCAAATCCCGCCTTTCCACGCAGTTTAAATATGAAAAATTGAGAGAAGCCTTACTGGTTTAAAAGGCTGTCTGTCAATTCACATTCAACCCACTACACTGGGTTTATTCTTTGGATCACTTACCCCCTCCATTATATTCGGGCTGCAGAAAAGTATGTTTTTCTGTACAGACCTAAGATAGTAAGCTAGTACTAAAAAATTAATTAAAACACCCATGGATCCCAGCTTCAGACATTTCAGGCCCTCTAACTGAGTATTTGATTTAGTTAGTGAAACTTACAGCTATTCCACTTCAAGGAAAGCAACTCAAGTGTAGCAAAAATTTTGCTAATTTTGTTCTTATCCTCTGGTCTTTGATGGTGAGTATACCAGGAATGGCAAGGTAAAATCCATTCAGGTACAGGGAAGCTATGTGGAACAATCATTATTAACCCATTCTTGCACTCCCTGGGTGTGGGAATATAGGTGTAACTCAGAAGGGATTGAAGGAAGGAAGGAAGGAGCAAAACATCATCAACATACTACAAATTCGGCCTCTGTAAAATTGCTTAAGTCTATGCCACCAACCTCTGTTGTCCTTTGTTTGCTCCGGTGTTTGAGAGAAGCATATGTATACATGGATTCCTCTTATTCAATTTGTTTTTGTTGGTTTTTTCCCCTTGAGCTGAATATAGGTTAGCCATAACAAAGGTTTGGGATCATAATTGTTATTCTTGTAATTAGCTACATGCACAAATTAGCTGGTGCATATCAGAAAGCACTATGTGTGCTTTCTAGAGAGAGGAAGAAGATTGGAAAGGGGTATATCAAGCCTAGAAAATTTCTGAGCCACTGTTTCTGTGTTTTCATGACACAGTACTCACACTATGACTGCAGCAAGATCCACGAATAGAGATTTACAAAAATTACATTAGAGAAAGCTGCTGCTCTGTCAGAAGCTTGTTGCATATTCTATCTGGGTCTAGACAAACACCCCACAGACACAGTGTTTTATGGGGAAAAACAATGATGTAAAAAAAAATAAAGAAGAAATCCTTCTTTACTCTGACCTGCATCTTGTATGAGTTCAGGATTATCTCTCCCAAGCTTAGTAATAAATGGGAGTGCTTACAGCTTTTAATGTCTGTCTCCCCTCTGGTACTGACTACAGTTAAAAAGCAGAGGATGGATTCTGCACCTTCTTGTGCAGCCATAGCAGCATTCTTTATGAAACATGAGAACTAAAATAACATGGAGTCACCAAAAGGTTAGAGTGTAGGGGAACCCCATATCTAGTAGAATGGTTCAAATCCCTTTTCATAACCCACAGAGGTGTTGAAATGTCATCTATATTATAAAATATATTATAATTCTGCTGCTTGTTTTCAAAGGGTGTTGTCTTCTTCACTGATGTGGTGAGTAGGCCCTGGCTGGCAGTAAGCACCCATACAGCTGTTTGCTCACTTGCCTACAATGATAGGGAGAACATGGGAAGAACAATAGAATGTTCTCTGAGAAACCTCATGGGTCAAAATAAAGACAGCAAAATCACTTACCATGTACTCTCACAGGTGAAAAACGACTTGTGGAATTTAAATTAATTTATTGACAGTTAGCATAAACATTTAATTACTGAGTTGAGTGCTTGGAAACAAAACCCCCACAAACATTCAAAATTCCTTTCCTCCCCATTTTTCAAGCTCAGCTTCACTCCTAGGCTTGTGTCACTCCAGACACCTCTCCTCCACCCATGTTGTTACTGTGGGTCACGCTCAGTCCCTCCAGTGCAGCAGCAAGTGGCACAGGGGTTGGGGGAAGAACACAGCGGTTTCTCTGCTGTTCTTAGCCCTTTCCCTCTGGTCCGTCTCTGGTCCGCCATGGGCTGCAGACCCTCCAGTACCTGTGCTGCCATAGAGCAGCTCCCACTCACCTGACTTTGTTATTCCCTTGTTCTCTTCTCTGTTCCCTTGTCTTCTGCCTGTCCGGCATTCCTGTGCTTTCTTAAACACACTTTCCCAGAGGTGCCACTGTGTCATCTCAGTGGCTCAGCAGTGCCCTGAGCCAGCAGTGCCAGAGAACAGAGAGAACAAAAGATTGTTACATTGTTCTTAGGTGTTACATCCAAGACAGTGATATTTAAAATACATTTAGCTTCAGTCTCGTTGTGAACGTGAAGGAGCTAGGACAACTTACGACAAAATCCACAGTGATTGTTACAGGCAGTAAAGAGGTTGGTGTGACCAAACCACTGATGACCAAGGGCTTCTGTGAGCCAGTGCTGTGCCAGTCTTTCCATACAGCCTGTTGAGAAGGGCATCACACCTTACTGAGGTGTGTGCCAGGCTCTGGACCAGGACTGGCTTGCATTTGGCTGAGCTGAAAGACAAGCAGTGTTAACCTGTGACTGTCTGCACCATCTACACTAGCTTTGGAAACATATTTTGCTTAAGGACATATTTAATGTTTGTGAGCTGATATATGTGATATTCTGGTTTATGGCTTGAGTACAAAGACTGTCATTCCTAGTGTTAAAATATTTTGGTCTGGAGGAAGTGATTTAGAAGACAAGCTGTTTAATTAGTGCAAGGGCAGAGACAATCTGTTCTGAGAATAGTTGGCAGCATGGGGAAGAGCACAAAGTTAAGACTACGTGAAGGGGACAAAAGAAATATTAAATAAATGTGTTTTCTTTGAAATGTGTTTTTTCTGCTCCAAAATACAGAGCCTTTTGGAGAGATGAGGACAGCATTTGCCATGCAAGAATATTGCACTATCTCTAAAAATATGCCATTGGTCATACAGCCAAAAAGGTAACCAGCTTGCCTGGAGCCTTGGGGATATTTGTCAAGAATTCAGAAAAGGAAAAGTTTGGAAGATGGAAAAGCCATCTGAGCTCACTGTGAAGCAGCAAGTGTTCAGTGCTATTTTTGGTTTAGTAGTACTGTATACTGGGGGAGTTTTTTATGAAATGAGAGGTGGCACTACAGAATCTTGGAAAAGGCTTATATGAAATATGTTGTTCATGGAAATATATATGTTCCATATATTTAGCATTTAGTGTAGTCTGTAGCTTCTTTTGATCCCATACATAATGTCTCCTGCTCCCTTTTCATAGGAATATATATCAACCCTGTGGTCTCAGATTGCAAACCTAAAAACACTGTTTGGTGCTTTTATTGTCAACCATCAGGTCAGAAAAAATGTCCCTTAGTTAATTCGCCTGAAGAAAGCAGAAGACATAAAATAATCCACTACACTGGCTTTGATCTATTGGGCCAGAGAGAGAAAAAAAGAAAGTAAAAACCCCAAGGTTTATTTTAACTCCTGAAATGATTAGGTAAGACCAAAACTACTAAAACCCTTATATATATATAATAGAAAAAGGGAAAAAAGCTGCAGTTATTGATGGAAAAGATGGATAATAACTAAATTCCACTGATAAGGGTGTTTTTATTAGTCTGTCTGTCTTTACCCCTCTTGGCACTAGAGCAGATTGACAGTAGGTTGTTTGAATTAATGTAAGCGAGATGATACCAGTAATGTTGCCAGTTTAGCACTTAGCCACCTTAAGAACAAAATCAGCGCTGTCATTGGAAAATGGAAATGACCCCGATGGGTGCACAGAAAACTCAGTTCTTAGATTCCTTCTTTGATGTTTTCCAGATTAGTTCTAGGTGGATTTAAATTGGTCTCATTAGCAGGGACTAATTTATTTATATTTGAAGAATGTTTTACAAATTATCCGCTTCATCACTGTGGAGAGAAATTGTTGGTAAACAAACTTAAAAAGAAAAAGAGTGGAAAATATCTCTTTTAAAGGTGTTTTAACTCAAACAGCTATAAGATTAGCTGCCTTTCTTGGAGGAAGGTATTTGTTACTATTTCTTTTTGACACCTATAGAAAATTCTGTATTCATGCCACAAAATGGGTTCAGATGATGTCTTAGCCTGGCAGAAGTTGCTCAGCTATTTGACAATGTTTGGCTCCAGGCTGAAAATACTCTTTAAAAGAGAAATTTGTATGAAGTTGTTCAGACTTCTCAACCTTTAGTGTTATATAGATATACAGTGATTATTTATTTATGTGTTTATTTATTTATTTTAATAATGACTTGGTGTAACACTGCAGTGGATTACGTTTTCATTGTGTGTCATTAATACAATGTACATATTCCATTAGTAAGCATATTTATGCATTAGCATTTTTTTATCTGTAGCAGTTAGACTCTACTGTGAGTTTCCTCTGGATGCGTGTCTAACTGTAAAAAGACCCCCCTTTTCACTTCTGTCCTGCACTTCATGTGTTATTGTTCATTAAGTAATTCTTTTTCTGAGTCCTGCTTTTGTGCTCTTTTCAGCAGCTCTAAAACTGCTGTGCCTTATTCACCATTGCTTTCTGCCTTCATTTGTACCCTCAGCTGCTCTGCTTTTGTGTTAGTGACAAAGGTGCACAATAACCATGAGTCAGGCCTTTTAGAGATCTTCTCATTAACATTGTTACCATTTTTACTTAAAAAAACCAACAACCTTTGGCTGAGTTTATCACCCATGAACAAGGGGATGTCCTGAACATTTGGTACTGAATTGCAGGCCATTCTTTTTGTTCCTGTTTCTCTCATGAGACAAGACAATTCTGACACATACTGAAATGCATTTTAATTTTGCTCTGTGGGGACTGGAGGAATGATTACTGTGCATAACTTGGATGCTTGGCAGCTCCAAATTACTTTTTGTCCAAGGATTCCCAAGAGACACTTGTCTCCTAACTTCCACTGTAGCAAGGTTTCTGACACTTCATTTTTACATATCAGGAAACTGAAGCATTTAGTAGAAGTAAACAAGTCACCTTGGTCAAGTTAGAAAATAAACATCAATTTGGTTAAATGCTCATTCTCAGTGACAAAGGCAAGGGTGCCAATCTAGGACACTGTCACATCCATGTGATCAGTTCTCTTCTCTTCACCACTCATACAATAAGTCTGAAATCCTGCCATTGTGAATGTGTGTCCATACCTTTTAAAGAAGATAGATCATCCTTTGGTATTTTAGCAAAATACTCAAAATAGCTCTTTGGAAAAAGAGGAAATAAGAAGTTAATTTGGGTTTTATATTTTTGTGTTGTTTTTCCCCTTGGGACTTGGCAGTTTCTTCCATGTCTTATATTTGGCATTATATTACTAATCTTATTGGACTATTTCTATTCATCCAGACACAGAAAACAGTGCGCGCGCACACACACACACACAAATAAAAAATTAAGTGTAGGGATCATCTTAAACAATATCAGAATTAAAAGTATATATGAAACATGACATATTTATGCTGTTACCTGGTTCTGAATGCATCCCAGATCAGAGGAGTACTTAACGAGGTCTGACACTGCGCCTCTAAAAGAAATGCTCATGTTTTTGGGGAAGCACAGCATTGCTCACAAGCTGGTTAGATATTAACCAGTCAGGTAATATCCCTTCTGTATATTACAAAGATAACTTCTAAGATCTTATTTCCTGTCGAGGCAATGCCTTAATCTGAAATGAGATCTCATTTCTCGGTTAAGGGAGATGCTTGATTTGGAAAACTAATTTGGAAATATGACTTAGAGTGACCTCCACATTGCTTTTCCAGGGTAAATAGAGAATTTACACTGCCACTGAAATTAATCCCCAGTAAGATTTCTAGTAATTTACAGGTTTCTCATGAAACTTTATTGGATGCTGAGTTTATTCACAGCAGACAAAATCTGAAATAAATCTGCCAGAGTCAACTGTGTTAATCCAGGCTTGCACCAATATTAATAGAAACAAAATCTAAGTTTATATTAAATATATTGAGAGTTTATATGATTTAGGAGTGTAAAATATTACAATTACACTGGCTATATTTGTATTGAGTTTATGGCAGCCAGTAACACATACTCTTTGTTCAGGAGCTTTCCAGTGGGGATTTACATAGGTAATTTTATCTCAGGCTGTTGGGTATTTGACATAAATCCTTTATTTCTGGAGTAAACCAATAATATAGCTTTCTATTTTTGAAAAGGAGATTTAACCTTCAGGTTTGTGAATGAAAGCTGGAAATCCTGAGTCTAGAAAACCCAAAATATGAATTATTTCTACATAAAATTGCAGCTTTTCAGTGGGGGGAAATGGGGTTTATTTTCATTTTAATCTTGGTCCTGTTTGTTGAATGCTTGGTTCTGGTGAGGCAGTGTGGGTGTACACATGTGTGGAGGTGTGAATGTGCACTTTTTCTTACAAGTTGAACCTGAACTGGAGTGTATTGGTGCCTTTCAGGAATGTTTTTCCAGGTAGTGTTTGTGGTAGATTAGGCACTACCTAGTGCATGGAAAATGGGAATCATGATAATCTGGGGCCAGACATGGAGGTGTACTATTACCTGGGCAGGACTCTCACTAACAGGGAGAGAGAGGGTTGTGTTCCACCTAACAAATTCAAAAAGGCAGAAAGAGACGTAGCAGGTGACACCAGCGTAATCAATGTGTCATTCACAAAGTATACAGCTTCAGAAATCCACTCAAACCTTTTTTTTTCCTGTTATTTCCTTTTTCTAGAAAAAGCAAGTGAGTCAAACAAAGATCCGGGTGATCTCCACCATTGTCTTCATCCTGGCAGGCTGCATTGTCTTTGTGACCATTCCTGCATTCATCTTCAAATACATCGAGGGATGGACAGCCTTGGAGTCCATCTACTTTGTAGTTGTTACTCTGACCACTGTTGGCTTTGGTGACTTTGTAGCAGGTGAGCAGCTTTGAGCCAAGGTGCACAAGGGCCTTGGCTCTTAGAATTTGTTTTCTGTTATAGAGAGGAGGCTCTTCACAATGTGTTATATTCCAGTGAAATGATGCTAGGTGTTTCTGTTGGGATTAGTGTGCAGTAGGACACCAGGCTGATTTAAGGTCCAGGTGCCTTGCCATTTGTAGATTGCAAGCCTTCAGCAGTGTAGATAATGGGAGCCTGCAAAGTCCTGATTATCCTTTATTGTGCAATGAATTATGCAAAAGTCAAATTAATTTCCCATTGAATTAAAGATTTGTATTAGTCCATTAGCGCTCAGTCTGAGGCTGACTGCAGAAGCAAGTAGCCCAAATGAGGAATGGAGGACTGAGCCGTAGGTCTGTAGAATTCTCTGGACAGATACAGTAGTGAGCTGCTACTACAGGAGCTGCAGCATTTCAGAACCTGCATTTTGTTTCCTAACCTTGGCAGAAATTTTGACATTGCAGTTGCCCTGTTAAGGAAAACTCTTGTAGGAGAGAAGGACTAATGGGGTATGTATCTCAGTGCTTGGAGGAGACTCTCCAAGATTAATACAGTACCAGCAAGAACTATAAATATCTACCCATATACAATTTCCAAAGAGGGAGTTGAGATAATTGGCTAGAGAGATGAGAGATACAATTTTTTTCACACAACTGCTTCGATAACAAAAACGTGGTTAAAATACATGGGCTTTCTTCCATCAGTGCACGACCTCTACTCCTCATTCCTATTAGTGGTCCTACTTAAAGGCATTAAGTTGCCTGTGTTAAAAACAGTCATATTGTGCATCTTAGTCCCTATAAAAAGAATGAGTAAAAATATCAAATAAAACTACAAAATTTTCTTTGCTGAAGTACTGTAGACAAGTCTTTTTGTAGAGAAGACTCTAATCCTCCTTTTTTATGACATACTGGCATAGAAGACACGAATTATTGAGAAAAAAAAAGTCACTGAACAAAGAAAGACCCAGATATTAAAAAAAAATAGTTTTACGAGCATTCAGTTACAGAAGTGATTGTGTGAGCTTTGTCCATTTTAACCACTTAGATGTGTAGAGGAACACTCTACTGATAGTCTTTGGAGTATCACAGTATGAAATGAAAATATTTTACAATATTTTTCTTAATAATACCACACTTCAGCATTCTTTAATAATATAATACTAAAAAAGATCTGAATATTAAATTGTTCTATATGCACATGATTAGGAGAATATAATCCACAGCTGGGTGGCTACTAACAAGCAGGATTTTTCAAAAATCAAATGGAAGACCCTGAATAAGAAAACTTCAGAGGTATTTTCATGATAAGAGTTTAAGGCAGGTGATCACCAGGAGATTTGGGCTTTATTGCTGGTTTTGAGAGAGATTTTCTGCCCCTTTTATTTTCTGTCACTTTAATCTCTCAGGATCTTTGTTCCTTCAACAGCGAATCAAAAATACTATATCTTAATGGGTAAAAGAGCATCAATGGAGCAATGCTGGCTTATTCCACCTAGAACAAATCCCAGCTCTTTGGAAACTGGGAGGTTATTGTACTACTGTTGGAAATAAAATGTGCATGGAGCCTGAAAAAACAGAGTATCTGATAGGCTGAAAAAAGTGGTCTCATACTTTCTCAGTCACCTGATTACTCTGCAAGATACATCTAGACAATCTGCTTCCTAGTGAGTTTCCTCAGGGACACATATGATCAGGAGAGGCTTCTTGTACCATAGCAACAGCAGTCTCTGCCTCCCATTGTTTCAGACTCTTAAAGACTGGAAAAAAAGAGTGTGATTCATGCAGTCTATGGGGAGAGATTAACGTCAAAACCAATATTTGGGTCCCTGCCAATTCTCAAATGTCTGACCTTCCACGGGGGTGTTCAAACACTGTAACTACACTCATATTGAGTCTTGATAAAATTAAAGAGTTGTAGAAATGCCTCAGATTGCAGAAAACAAAGGTGAAAATGCTGAGCTGTATTGTGATTTTATCACAACAGGGGGAACCCTAAAATCTCTCTGCAGTCATACAGAGGTATAGGTGTGTAGCTCTTGTCTAACCAAGGCTGGAGTCCAGGAAATATGCAGACCTCTGCCTGAGTCTCCTGGTAGGCTTGCTTTTCAGGCAGGGATTTACACAGGTACCACCAAGGTGGTGTTCACCTGTGCTGAGGGATATGGCAGTGCCCATGGGGCTCTGCAGACTCTTTGCTGCTCACTCTCTTCCTCTCAGGGCTGTGCCTGCCTCTCACTGGCTCTCATTCTTGCAATGCACATAGCACTGTGATGGGACTGAGAGTCTCAAAAGTGCAGTTGTTGTTGCTTTCTGTTGTAAAAATTTCTGTATTTTACTCTGTAGTAGGCAGCAACCTGGCTGCTACTGCACTTATTTGAGGCTCTTCATAGTCCAGTAGGTTTGCCAAATGTCTCACATTCTTGTTTTGCAAGTCTCATCATGAGACTTGCAAGAAGACCGATGTAGGATATTTGTTGCTTGGTTTGATCCATATCTCTTATGAAGTCACTGGCCAGAGAAGGCGGCCTCTGAATGATATCCCAGCAGTCTGTATAGCATTATTTTCAGGGCTAATGCATGGTTGGCTTTCTGTCAGATACCCTGATTTGGAAGACAAAGATATGTTTCTTTTTTCTGTACATAGGTCTCTCAATCCTGTAGCTAAAATCAAAAAAATCTGGAAACTCTATAACCTGAGGGAGTTGATCTGTAAATTTTATCATCTATGAGGCTGCAGGCAGTTCATAATATGGAAGATTAGTAGTATTAAACTTTCTTTTTGGACATGTGTTTGTGCTGTTGCAAGTACTATCAAAGTAGAATTTTAGAGTTGCTTCAGTGTATGAGCAATACAAAGGAAAGTGTTTACTGGATGCTCTGGCAGGTCACATAGCAACAGAACAACGGGTAATTTTGAAGACTTTTAAATTAAAAGAGATGGGGTTTTAATCTAAAAGGATGTAAAATGGGGTTCCTCCTATCTGACAGGCTTCTTGTCTTATTATCAGACCTACAGAGCTGTTGATGAGTTAAGAAATACTTTTAGGCATTTCTCAGAATTGCAGATATTTTGTAATAATTTTGGCACTTCATGATTTGTAAGCATAAGTATATGCTTATTTCAGGAGGAAATGCTGACATCAAATACATGGAGTGGTATAAACCGTTAGTGTGGTTCTGGATCCTTGTTGGCCTTGCCTACTTTGCTGCCGTCCTGAGTATGATTGGAGACTGGTTAAGAGTCCTGTCCAAGAAGACACAAGAAGAGGTATGATTACTAATTTCTCAGTGGTTTGTCATTTTACGAGAGAGATTTAAGTGTCTGATTCCTGCTTGTCTAAATAAAGATGCTGCTCTGCATGACCAATGCTCAGTATTCCTTGTGGTTTGCTTCACTGTCTACCTTTGGTATACAGTTAGCTCTGATCTTTAGCCCCTTCACAAAGGAAGGGAAAAAACACCTGACGCAACCAAGGTTGTTACATCTCTGTCAGTACTCAAAAATACATAGAACACATCAGTAGGATTGTAATTATGGAATCAGACGCCAGCCTTTACTCTGAAACTAGCTTTGAAATTGTACTAAAATTTCAGTGTCCTCTCCTTAAAAATTAGGAGATTTTACTGTCTTTTTCTATGCCAGGGAATATGATTCTGCATGTAAGTTTAGGTTCAGGTCCCTTACTGTGTACTCTGTTTTTAAAAATTGAAGAAACTGAGTAGTCAGCATCAAGAAGAGCACAACTAAATTCACTCAGAACATGCCCTCCATGATTCAAAGAAGATACTGCTAGTGCTTCACTCAAATAAGTGTGGAAAATAGAAGGGCAATTGCCATGACTCGCGAGCTGAAGCCTGTGGTGAAGGATGTTAGTAACATAATTTCAAGTTATAAGGCAATCTCTGCATTACCAGCAAAGCTTTCCTGGCAGGGTTGACCAAAGAGCAGGCAAAGACAAAGTTTGGCAAGGGGGTAGTTCTGTTTCTAATTCTTGAGGGCATCCACAGCACCCAAGGCCTGGTGCACCCCTATGCATCTCCATTAGTAAAGGGGACTTCAGAGGATTTGGCTGTTGTGTTGATCATCATCAGGCACCTAGAACTGGGAATCTGGTCTCCCACATGGATGCAAGATGCCTTCTGCCACAGTGCTAAATGGACACCTGCGCATCTGGCCTTCAGAAAAAAAAGATGACTCCTTGTGGGTTATTGGATGCAAAAACTTGAGTTCAGGCTGCAGCAGCACAAACCATTGACCCTGGTGGGCTCCTCCAGACACTGTACTCCTGAATCTGTCCTACTTTAGCTGAACTTTGAAAAAGGCCTGTTTTAACTGCAATATTGCTTGGACATTTATCTTGATATTTCTCATTCTGAAAGGCATATGTATTCAGTACAGCCATTACTTGGTGCTTTATTCTTAGCCATTATTCCAGCCTCCAGTGCAAAGAAGTAAAACAGAGAAAGACAGTAGGACATTCAAGGATATGCTTATAGTGCCCACACAGAATGTGTGTTGAAAACTCCTCCAGATGGCTTGAGAGTGTGGTATTTGGACAGTCATGGAATGGAAACCTCCAACAAAGACAGCTGCATTTGTCCCTGAGAATGAACCCTAGACCTAGACTGGAGGAGTCAGAGGGCCACTTGCTAATGGGTATTTAACATTAACTGTTCTGTGACTCTGTGGCCCTGAGCAGAATCTGCAGTGGGACTAAACAGCTGCATCTGTGAGCAGTAAAGGAAAACACATTACTGTACTGCTGCACTGATTGTTGTGCTGTTCCGAGGCATATTGGTTTAACTGTATGTGATTAACCTTGCCCACTCTTGACATCTACTGCTGACATTATGACCCAGGAACTTTGTTCTTAATCAAGGATGGATTAGTATGAGCATGTCCCATCATGTAACACAGCTATAAAATGTGTGGGGTGGTAAAGTGACACAGGCAGATGAGTTCTATGTCACGTAAGCTCAGTTGGTATGTTTAGAGTTTGCCCAGTGTAACCACTTTGCTACTGATGTTTGGGTCCAGATAGTTGCAGTGGAGATGGGACCACTCCCCAGTTTCATGCCAGAGGAGAAAGTGCTTGTGTTGCCGTTCTACAGGAAACATTTAGCTGCTTTTTTTTTTTTTTTTTAAATTAATTTCTCTTTCTTTATGTTGTAAAGGTTGGAGAAATAAAAGCTCATGCAGCAGAGTGGAAAGCAAATGTGACAGCTGAGTTCAGAGAGACACGGAGGCGGCTCAGCGTGGAGATCCATGACAAACTTCAACGGGCAGCCACCATCCGGAGCATGGAGCGCAGGCGCCTGGGCCTGGACCAGCGCGCCCACTCCTTGGACATGCTCTCTCCAGAGAAGCGCTCTGTCTTTGCTACCTTGGAAACAGGACGCTTCAAGGCCTCCTCTCAGGAAAGCATCAACAACAGGCCTAACAACCTGCGCCTTAAAGGGTCAGATAAGCTCAACAAGCACGGGCAGGGGGCATCCGAGGACAACATCATTAACAAGTTTGGATCGTCCGCTAAGATGACCAAAAGGAAAAACAAAGACCTCAAAAAGACCATGCCTGAGGATATGCATAAAATTTATGAGACCTTCAGAAACTATTCCTTGGATGAAGAAAAAAAGGAAGAGAGGACAGAGAAGATGTGTAACTCCAAGAACTCCTCTAGCACTTCAGTCCTGACCAAGTGCATCCAGCAGCACTCAGACCTGGAAAATGGAGTGATTCCCAATGAAGCCAAAGAAAGGGAGCATAAAAACAAAGTGTTACTTTAAGACAGAAGTTAAATGTAAAAGATGCTTGACTTGAATGAACAATGTTGGTGTTTTTATATACATATATATTGAGACACGTGCCTTATACAGACTCCTTATTCAGTCTGAATTATATAGCATCGAAGAATATTTCACTGTGCCATAAAGACTCAAGCTTGCTCTGCCAAAACAAATCAGGAACACAGCACTGCAGAATGGCAACAGAAAGCTACGCACATGGAAATTTCAGCCTGTATAAGATTACCAGGGCACGACACAAAGGAAGGGATTGAACCATGGCAGTATCACCAGAGTGCTCCTACCATGGCGTGATATTAGACAAAGGGCAGCTATGCAAGAAGAGCCTATGAAAGGGATGAAAAACAGTGTATCTTTGTAATGGAGTATGCATCCATAAAGCCTTCCCCTGGTGATTAAAAAGAGGAGAAATGAGTGGAGTGAACTAGAAACCTTCAGTAAGGCTTAGTTTACGTTTTGGCACGTGATCCAAGCTAGATTTTTTTTTCCCCTATTTTTGAGTCAGATGCATTACCTTTCTAAATGCCAAAAGAATGTCCATGGACACAGCCAGCAGCTGGGTGCTGGTTTGAAAATCAACACAGACATAAGTAAGGGTTGGATTGCTCTCTTCATTAAAAAAGAAAAAAAAAGAAAAAAAAGAAAAAAAAACCTCTGTTGGTATTTATCTTAAGCAGTGAAAAAAAAGAAAAAAGAAAAGAAACAAATGGATTTTTTTTCTCATGTAGGAAAATTCAATGTAAAGTCACAGCAAGAAAGTGCATATGAAGAAAATACAACATCTCATGCTATGTTATTTAAAAGAAGAGAAACATCAATTTAATATTTGGCTAAATGTATAAAACAGTGGGACAACTTCTTTGTTTTTTTTAAGAATTTCTCATTCACATTTTCTACCACTGGAAAAAAACCCCTTCTATTTTAATGCTGTAAGACTATAAGGACAGAAGGGAAGCTATAGCTTTTGCATGCCAGCAAACTGCTGTTCTCTAGCTGAATCGGAATTTTTAAAAATAGACATAAGAGCATACACGTGATTCAAATGAGGGCTCCCGTAGAATCTCAGGGCTCTCTGCCCCCTTTTGCTGGGTTTGGTTTAGACATAAGCTGCTGTCATAATCTCAGAAAAAAAAAAAAGAAAAGAAATTTAGGAAGAAAAATATTGTGGTAATCTTTTAAGTGCTTATAGCTTTAAGTGCCATTAATGCTGTCATATTTTGTAACTTTTTAAACAAGTATTTGGAATTATTTGGTTTATTTCCTTTCAGGTACTATCTTTGTTGGGCATTTGCTATTCTTTTTATTGATAAAAAGTAAACATGAGCTCTCTGCATTTCTAGAGTAAAGTGAAATGTAACTAAACTGGGGGCATTTCTAAAAAATCTTTTGTGCTGTCTGGGCATATGGATATGAAAAATAGAATTGTGTTTAGACTTCACAGGAAATAGTAAAAGAAAAGGCTGCAAAACAATTAATGGGAATTGCAAAACATACTAGATTTTTTATAGCATCAGTAGGGTACTGGGTGGGCCATTGCAGATAGATGATTTTGCATGCTGGAAGTGAGGTACTTATGATTGTACCAGCAATGCTTTCCCCAAGCTTTCACAAAATCCTAAATATTCTTGCAATTCTAATTGTAGGCTTATAGGTAAGATAAGCATGGATGTTGATTGCAGAGACTCTTGCAAGCTAGTCAAACATACAGACATGCATATGCAGACACGGACTTCTGGAATTGCATGCCGATGTCTACATACACAAAAATGCATGTGTCATTCTGTGACAGTTTCTGAGATTTTATGCACAATGAGACAACTCAAACTGACCACCAGAATACATGATTGCCATGGCTGTGAATGGAAGCATGGCAGTGCAAATGCAAATTTTGAGTATACATATTTGCATATCTAATGACTCTGCTGGATTTGCAGGAGTGAGCCAAATTCCAGTAGTGCAGAGGAAGAAAGAAGTTCTTAGTTTGTTCTGTCTGCTGGTTCACTTCTCTTGAAATGTCTTATCGTCTTTCTAATTTCATTATCTGTCTAAAAATCAAGGATGAAAAAGCAATGTTTGAAAAATTTCAGGTCATTTGGGGTTGCTGTAACTCAATAAGATCCAAGAGAAATTGAATTCTGCTTACTTCACCAATGAATCTCTTACAGTGCAGGGCTGCACTCTGGCTTTACCTTACCAGAGGCAGGGCAGTAAGCCCAGTCCCCAGGGAAGGTTCCCCTTGACTCAAGAACTGCCGTGGCTTCTGGAGACTTTTGTGCCAGGCAGCCCTGTGCTTGGCTTCACAAACACACAGATGGAGGCTTGTGACCATCCTCAGTCCCATCTTCCTCAAGCCACAGGCAGACACCAGCAAGGTGCAGGTCTCCTCAAGCACTGGAGTTCTTTAGCCCACCTGTAACTGCTGATTTTGGGCAGGCCTTGAGTGCCACATATGAGCAAATCTTCTGAAGTCTCATCCATGAGCATCACTAATTCTGTAGTGCCAGGATGGATGACGCATATCTAGATGTACCAAGGCTGTTCAGATCTGGTGTTTTACTGGCAGGAGGTTAGGAGTGAAAGCTACAATTTAGATTTGTGTTTGAATTCCAGAAAAGGTTCAGAAGTGCTCAGACATATGATTTGGGTCTGAGAATTAAAGTAATGCCTTGTTACGTCATCCTGTGCTTTGCATCTGTGGAGGATCTGGCACCCAAAAGCATCTCATCTGACTCTGAAAGCATGCAATACATTCAGTTTGTGCAAATAATTCTCCTTGGTTACCAAATGCCAAGATCAACATCATGCATGCAGTGTTATCTGTTTGTCAGATGAGCTCTTCTCACAAGAAATGCTTGCCTGCAATAGAGAAGTTCTGCACGGTCACACAGACATCTGTAAGGATATGGGAGATGCATTTTCCGTATGTGAAATGTAAGGTTTAGTCGTAGCCAGGGCATTTCTGCTGATTAGGGTCAGGGAAAGTAAAGTCTGTCTTGTAGGAATTGTCTGTGTGAGCAGGGAGTTGAACAGCAGGCAAATCACAGAAAACAAGTCAACATGGACAAGTGACTGAGGAGGCAAAATTTGTTGGGCAAATTCAGAACTGTTTGTTCTTATGTAAGAGGACAATGACATCTTTGCATAGTTTTAATCTTAACTTTCTGAATTCTCAGTCTGTCCCCTGTCCAGATTCTAGGTGATGGTGTGTGTGTCTCATTCTAGTTTTTGTGTGGCCATGCCATGCAGGAGCCACTGGCTGACATTTTACTAGCTGTTTCTTCAGCATCTCCTGGTTTGGAATGTAATAGTTCAGGGACAAAAGGTGATGCTCAATAAACTCTCAGCGAGATGCTGAGCAGAGCATTTGATGACCTCTTATATGAAAGCAAATTGCTCTCTTTCATTCGTCTCCATTTCTGTGTCTGTGAAACTTGCTGGGAAGGTTGCCAGGCTACTACAGGAGTAAATATTTTCTTCTAGATTATTGCCTATTAAATACCTCAATATACATAATTTTTATTATAATATGGGAAGTGCAAATGGTGTATTTCATAGGGGGCCAGACAGAAACATCTTGACACCTAAAATGACATTTTAATGAGCTAAATTGCTTTTCCCCTTTTAAAGGGCACTCCTTGGTTTTAATTGGCTGCAACAGCTTGAGAGAGAATCTCAACTCAAACATCATGTATTTTTATGGCTAAAATTCTCATCCTCTGGCATTTAGTAATACCTATAAAAAAACTTGTCATGTTATTTCTAGTGAGGCTGCTCCACCATTATAGAAAGTTTTAGCAAAAGTAGTCTGAACCATATCCAAAACTTCTTTCTCTAAATTAGGCCCTTTCCCAGCAGCCTGAAAATAAGAAGTCAAACAAAAGGGGGGGTTACTGACTTTAACTCTCAGATCCTGCCCTGAGCATAACATGACTTGACATGGGAATTGGGACCTGAAAGAAAAAAAAAAGCATGGATTTTCTGTCGCTGCAGCCCTCACACATAGAGGACAACTCACCTGCTGTACTCCTACAGCTTTCAGCTATGCAGTCCAACTTTCCACTGCCTTGTTCAGGAGAATTCTGCTATGCCACTTTGGGGATCCTCCTGAACCATTAACCATCATAACCATCACTGAACTTGTGCAGATACTGGTTTTCAAAAGATTTGTAATTTCATTACCACCTAATAGGGAACATTATTTCTAATAAATCCTAGAAATAATAGTAAATAAAGTAAAATAATCCCCCCCCCCCCCAGTGATTTATATTCATGAGACCTGATTTTGATTGTTGCCATGACATTTTAAATCATCCGAGCTTCTGCTGCCTGTCTTTATGATGTCTCTAGTTCCAAAGCCATTAATGGACTATGCCAGAGACTTTCTGCAGAAATCTCTAACCCATAATAAATGATATTATGTCTGAGTTCAGGTTGTTAAAAACCCTGTCCTTAAAAACCCTACATTTTTCGGAAGTATTTGTATTTATGCTGTACATGGGCCGTTTGTTTGCCAGCTTTGGTTTTCTCAGGGGTTTATTTGTGTTGTCAGATTGCATGATGTCTGCTACTCTCACTTTTCCCATCATCCACTAGAAATAAATTACAGGCAAAGACCAGGCATCATGTTATGTTGTGTACTAACCTAGAGCAGGAAGTGTCCTACTAAACAGATAGGAATTTGAAAGGTGACTGGGACTGTTTCAGTCCTCTCTGTGCATTTAGTTGTCCTGAGCTATGTTTTGTCTAATCTAATGCCAGAACCTTCCCCTGTAAGTCTGTGCAGTAAAGTGAAGCTAGCTTGTTGTTTTTTAGCTTTTTATAGCAAAGGCCTGCTGTTTTAACTCATCTCTGCTGTGCAATTTATACTTACTGGAATGGCATTATATCAATACTAAACACAAATAAGCTCAGCTTCATAAACAGTTCCCTAGGCATTTAAATATCAATGAAAACACATAGAAAATCAACACAAATCTGTGGAACTCAAAGGCTTGTAGACTAATGTATGAAACTGGTTGGCTGAAATGTATCAGCAAAAAAATGTAGATCTGAAAACTCCTTCGGGTTGCTGAAATTTTCCCAAGGTCCCCATCTCCTCTACAATGAGTAACAGTTACTCTCCTTAATACCACTGCTGAACTGGATCATATTTTTCCTTCTGCTACTGCAACTGCAGTTCATAGTGTTGTTAGTCTCTGTTGACTTGTGTTGTTGAAATCACTGAGGAAGCAGTTGCAAAAGCTAATTTGGGGTTGTCCTGATGCAGCCAGTGCATAGTCTGTGAGCTGGATCATGCTGGGAGGGGAAGGTCACTCTAGAGGCAAGTCTTATCCACCACACTGAGTTCTGAGGAACCAGTTGAAGAACGGCCCCATGCAAACACCTCTCACATGGCACATGTAACTGGTTCTTGCACACAGATTTACTGGTGATGCCTCCTCACTCCATGCAGGTAGATGTGAACTTCTTGTGCTCCCTCATCTCTGGTTCCAAATCACATCTGAGCTAAGTGTTATCATCAGGAAATAACAGGGCTGCTGCTTTTGGGGGAAGTGGACATTGCTATAGGATTTAGCCTTTTGAGGCAAAGAGTATCTGCTTTCCCTTGCTGATCTTGAGAGCAAAGCAAAGGCAGATGATACTTGGCACGTGAGAGAGAATACTTTTGTCTCCCAAAACACATTCTATCCCCAAAGCCCTTTTTATTGCGAGAGCTGGATGCACTCAAGAGGAAAGCTTATGGTGCTTGTTGTGAGATGTAAGCCAAACATACCAGCTTTCAGCCTACCATTTAGCAGTTTCTCAGATCCTAGAATCATATAGTAGCTTTAATTAGAAAAAAGCAGTCTAGATCATATCTTCCCAACAATTTAAATTTATTCAGGGCAGTGTATCAATGTAGGTTTAGAGGGATTTTTTTCCAGGTTCTAGTAGGATTTGATCTGGACCTTGGATAGTACTGAGAAACCACTATAGTAATTTTCTGCTTTTTGTTTCTTAAAATTTGGGGAAGCATTTTTTGGGATGCTGTTCTACTATTTTTTCCTGATCAAATTATACTATAAACAATCAGTAAAACCAGTTGCAAGGATGTTCTGTCTACTTTCTTGTCTCTGTCCCTTTTTCATTCTTTCTGTAAGATTTAATGGTGCTTTAGAAAGGCATTCTCAGAAAAATGACGATTTCATAAATGTCATTACCAGGGTGAAGAGCAGAATGTGCTTGTACCATCTTGATAAGTTTTGCTGCTATTGTCTTTATTTTATGATGTAATGTTTTAAAAGATTGAAAAAAAATTGCAACAAAGACCATCCAGATGAAAACACTTTTCCTGTTGTTTTTTTTTAATCTTTCTGTTGTCTTATCATCCAGCAAGGGGATGTAATTAACCTTCTCTTTTGCATATCTCTAGAAAACTGTGCATTGCTGGTAATACCACTTTTGCTGGACCTTTGAGCTTGTTTTTGCCCCTTTGACTTTTTCTCCCTGGTTGATGATCCAGATTCCCATATTTCCTGGGTGTCTGATTTGGGAAGCCATGGTGCTGGGCTGGTTTCAAAAGAGAGGCTTAAATTTCTAGTCATACCTTTACCCATACTGAGCCATTTCTGCATTTAGTGACTAGTCAATAGGGAAGCAAGAAACAGAACACGGAGGAGGCTCTGTCTCTCTTTCCAAGTTTCTTTCCAAAGAAATTATTTGCTGGGATGACTGGAAGAAATTACTGATGGAGAGAGGAGGTGAAGGTTTTTGACCTTGGGAAGCACAGACAAAGTTGGGGTTGTCTTTTACTGTGATATCTTTTCCCTTTTTGCAGCTTTTTGGATGTTTCTATGTTGACTGATTTCTATGTGAGGCCTCAGATTCCCTTGCTGTCTTGTTTTTCCTTTAGACTGGGAAAATGCAGCACAGGCCAGTCCACTCACAGAGTGCAAACTCTTGAACTATGGCTCCTTTTGTCAGCAAATGGGTGATAAAAAATTACAGTAAGCATGGTTCATAGTTCTGCATAGTGTGTATAGAGACCCCTCATGGCTGAACCTTCGCTTGACTTCGAGAGAAAAAAAAAAAGAAAAAACCTTCTCTGGACTGAGCAAAACAATCTTCCCCTTTTTTGTGCTAATTTTTATATGCTGTTTATGCTACTCAGTTCATACTGATTCTTGCTACTTGTTGTGTATTAACTGTGCCAGTCATGACATATTTCTCCAAAGCCCACCTCCATCTCCAAAATTCTCTCTTTCCTTATGAGCATGAGTCTTTTAATTGGACCTACTTTAGCTACTCTGTATCACTCTTATTTTTCATGCAAAAATGGTTACTTGCATCTTCTAGTTTATGCACATTCTGCTTGTTCACTTGATTTCCAGGTCCAGACTTCATCAAGCTACAGCTGTTTGCTCTGACTTTGTGACCTATTGCCCAGGGTATACAGATGGTGCTTAAGTTTCTGGAGTCCACCAGCAGACTGACCTATTTAGTAAACTGACCCAAGTCATTGTTCCTAGAAGTGATTGAGAAAGACAAAAGAAGAAAAAACTCCAACAAACCAGCAAAAGCCAAAAGGTAGATGTGTGACAAATTGCGAATACCTTCTTTTTCTCCAAAACCAATAGCAGGATGCTGGGAGTCATACTAAGATTCTTGCTGAAAAATTATTTTCTCAGTACAGTCTGCTGTTTTGCATAACACTAGCTATTTTTGAAACAAATTGTTACATGGTAGAAAACCAATTAAAGTTGCTTTAAAAACAATAAATTAGTATATAATAATAAAGTAACATACTAACAGTAGATAGTTTAGGGAGGAGTATCCCACAGAGATTTCAGCACATTTTTTGGCCTGGCAGTTGTCACTGCTTTCCAGAAAAGCTTTAGATCATTTCCACAGGGGACCCTAGAGACTTTCCTCACTGTAGGAGATCGCCTCTGGGTTGTCCCTTCCTTTCATTCTGGCACAAGGTGCTGATGTTTTTCTTGATGGAGAACTCTTTTGACAGCGCTATTTCTGAAGCAGAACATGACAGAAATGTCATTACTGAATCCAATTTAAACAGGATGGATGGACACCCTAAGTTTGACTTGAAGCAATTAGCTAAATGGACCTGTGCCACTATTTCCTTCTAAGTACAGTTATCTGTCTGGGAAGAATAAAGCAGTAAATTAAGACTGTATTACATTCCAGGGCATGTGGTGACTGTGAATCTTGGTTGTGCATTCAAAGAACTTGTTTAAAATATCCACTCCATTACACTGAACCCCAGTGTGCCAAATAGGTCAATTGGCTGGGGTACAAAACTGTGATCCTTCTCTCTCATTTACAACCATGAGAATCACTTTAAAAAGAGAAGAGTGTAAACTGAGCAACACAGTTCTACCTGTCAGTAGAAATCTGAATGTTTCTTGGGGCGAACAATTCACTCCCATGTGCAACCAAAAGTGGAGAAAAAGATGACTATTGCAATTCCTGAGGGGAAAAAGCCAAAAACCCACCACAACAAGACATAACAGCAACAAATACCCCCCTTCCCCCCAATCCCAAACAACAAAAACAACCACAGAGCAAAAGCTTTTCCCTATGCCACTATCTCATTGAATATATCTGGCCTTCTGTGCATTTCATGCTTTTGCAGGTGGCATCAATGAAAATTAAGACACACACACTGCATTTTGCTCGTTAACCTTTCAGAGCTAATCCAATGAGAAGAAAGTCAGCTTCCTGGTAATCCCTTGTAAGCACTATGCATAGATCTTACAGTTGCAGGTTTATTGCTTCCTCCTTGCAGGAGTACCTGGGCAGAAAAAGAGGCAGAAAATTCCATAAAGAACAGAGTTTGGGCCTGCAAATATCTTCTTCCTACAAGGGTTTGTGGGAAAGACACACCCAGTACGTTCCAGAGCACAAGCTGGAAATGCAATGACTGAAAAAGAAACAAAACAGCACACAGACTGAGGCTGTTTTGCAAAGAGTCATTAAATACAGACAGGAACCTCATGAGATCATTTTTATGATGTCATATTGCAGATCTGGGAGTGACTTTTAAGATGTCGCAGCAGGAGAAACAAGAGCCCTGGCAATCACTGCCACATCTGCTGAGGCGTGTGGAGAGGCTGGAGCCGGGCTAATCGATAGCTCTTCTGCAGTGAATAGAGCAGCAGGTGTTGGAGGAATTAAGCACAAACTAACGATGACTGTGTTTTGTAACAAGGGAAGTAGGCGCTATCTGAGTTACAACAAGATTTCAGGTGTGCCTTAGGTGCTGAAAGATACAGGTTGTGCTGTCAGATTTACACCAAACTGTTTAATCCTCCAGCCAGGGGTGTCTGAAATACAGCAGCCTACTCAGGTGTTTAGTCCAGACTCTATCCTAGCGCAGGTCCATCTTGTGGGGAATTCATGCTGTGCTGTGAAGCCAATTATATTCTTTGGTTTCCATTTCTCATTCTGATGTAGCTCAATTTGACAAACTAAACATATTTTGTCAAGCTAAAAAGCTCCAAACAACTAAATACAAAATAGCAACAAATATCCCCTTGTAGTCTGCAATCGTCACTTTTTTCCCCTTGGATTCCTTCAGCAC
This sequence comes from Monarcha castaneiventris obscurior, assembly GCA_026261815.1. Lineage (NCBI taxonomy): Eukaryota > Metazoa > Chordata > Aves > Passeriformes > Monarchidae > Monarcha > Monarcha castaneiventris. The sequence goes on from JAMPIT010000894.1 coordinate 17,960,780, forward strand.
AGCTGCCTGCTGAGAATGATTTATAACAGCATTTATAATGTTATTTAGAAACAGCAAGTTGTGCTGTTTGAAGAAAGGTGTATGACTGCATTTCTTATGAGAAGAAAAAGAGGAGAAATCTCCCTGAAATCTGGGCTTGTCTTAAACTGCAAAATAAAATTTTTAGTATCTCATCCTGCAAGTATCATTTCCGTTTTAGCAGGAAGTTATTTTATATTTCAGACCTTAACAAGAGCTTTAATTGAATAATTTCATTTCTGCTTTTGATTGCTTAATTTTTCTGCCTTGCTAAGCCTTCACTAATCTATGAAAATAGGTGGCTTCCTGTCTGTAGAATGGACCTCCCTCCCTCAGGCTGAGTACTAATAAATTAGCCCTGCCCACTTGCAATCCTGCATGAAGCAATCCGAGCTTGTTAGCTCTTCTCTGGCAGTTCCCAAACAAGCCAATTTAATGCAACAGCAAAAGAGATTCAGGATGTGCTTGGCAATTTCTCTTGCCCATCATTAGCCGCACATTCCTCCCTGGATTTCTGATTCCTGCTTGTCTGCTCCTCACTAACACCCACAGCAAGGGGCTCGCCTACAGTAAATTTAATCTGGGCTCTCTGTAAGGTAGTTGCTGATGTTTTTTTCATGTGTAAGACCAAGCTGTGAAGGCCAAGAAAATGGGGGTACTTTCTATAGATATGAAAGCGATCACCATATTTGTGGTCCTCAGGCTCGTTGTTTTAAGCCATGGCCATCTCTGGTGTGGGGATCTCTACATACTGGTCTAGACAGACTTATCTCCTATTAACATGTATAATACACTCCCATGAAGCATCCAGGTGACGGGGAAACCAGTACGCTGGGGATGCTCTCAGGTACTGAAAGAAGTTCCAAAGAAATAAAGTGTTATATGTCAAAGCTTGTAGCTTAGTAAGAGGAAATAGTTAAGTCTTTTCCTCTCTGTGTGAGATGGCATTGCTTAGTTATTAGATCAGTTTGTTGGTTAGTGTGTGCAAAGAATGAAAAGAAGACCTACAGGTGCTTATGGACCCAAAAAAGGGACTTTGTTCAACAGCGCTGTGTGGTTTGGAAAGGAAAAGCATCTTGTAGGGAGAAAATGAAGACTCTTCAGAGGAGGTTTTCCTGTCCATTAGTGTAGTCATCAATAACTTGCCTCACAATCAATGTGTATCTGGAGAGCAGAAAGCCAGAAAACATTGGTTGAAATGTCAACCATGTCAAGCCAAACTTATGTCAAGCTATAAATCCGGATGGGTCAGGGTCCCTTGGCTGGGCAAAGACGTGAACGTGTTACTGTGACATGGGTGGGTGTGGGGACACTGCAGTGCCAGCATTAAATGAGGGCTGCTGCAGAGTAGGCAGATGTGGGGTTTCATCTTCTGTGATCAGGGCCCTTCTTTGGCATCTCTGGCCCATTTAGAGACAGAAATACTTGCTTTGTTTTTGAGTATTTTAACAACCATAACAACAAAATCCTTACCTTTTTGCTTCATTGTAACAAAAATTCTGCTCTATCTTGATGGGTACTAGGAGTAGTTTTCCAGAGAAGCAAACTCTGCTAAATAATAAGATTTATTTTAAAAAAATTATATTAGGAAAGTAAAATAGAAGTAGATTGGATTAAGGGATTCTATGTTTGGATCAGATTTGAAATAGGGATTTGATCAAACATTAGATGCAAAATTGCACGAGGCTAGCAAAATACTATGACAAAGCTGGGCTAAGGACAGACAGGAAAAGAGATGAAATCTTGGTAAAACTGGAGCTCAGAGTTACTGGTCTTTCAATTCAAAGATAACCTCTGGAAGAAAAAAAAAAGCCATTTGTGGCTCAAACCTAATTGAAGTAGTATCTTTGCAGTAAAATACACAAGCAGTAAAAAAACTCCTGTCAAATTTATTTGGAATTAATTATCTTTTCAATCTGAAAGCAAATGTCACATTTCCATTTAAAATTAACTTTTCCCTGAAAGTTAAAGGAGCCGTCTATTACTTCAAATGAAAAAAAGAAAAAGGCTTACAAAGGGGAAAAGAAGCTTTGTCTTTTTTTTTTCTTTCCCCCCCCCCTTTTTTTTTTTCTTTCAATTGAATAATCAATATATTATTCAACTGAATTGGGTTTGTCAGCCCATATGAGAAGAGTCAGATGGTTTAGCCAGCAGGAGGCATATATGGCTCAGGTAGGAGCAGGCTGGTTCTTTCCTGTTGTATGCTAAAACTCTGAGCAGCTCTGGAGCCTGCTCTCACCAGTGTGCGTTGAGCACAATCACTAAATCCCAGGAAAAAACAAGCTCGTGTTTTGGAAACATAGACTTTTCCCGTTAGGAATTTAATGTGAGGAACCAGTTTTCAATTGAGCAGCCAATGCTAAGGTTAGGGCATGTATGAACTCTTGATCATTGAAATTACTTTGGTAGCATAGTAAATGCTACCTGTGTATTAATTTAAATTCTAGGCAGAGGATGTTTTCTTCCTTGAGGTTCTTGTTTCAGTTTCACATTTAATGTACTATGCTGTATTTTTAAAGTCACAGAATTTACATGAAGCGCTAAGAAGACAGGAGAATATGAAGTGCAGAAAAAATTGTAGTGTTGTTAGTGATGTGATGATTAATATTTACTTACTTTTTTTTTCCCCATGGAACACTTCCTTGACAGATCTCATGTGTTGGGAAATAAAAATTAATTATTGTCACAAATACTTAGGAAATGTTATTCCTACTTTATAGCATAGGAAATGAATTAGATAATTCAGGTTACACAGAAACCTATGTCCAAGGAAGGGTTTTAACTCTTGACTTGTTGCTATGTGCTCTAGTAGCTGACCAGCCATGCTATCTTGACTATACCATGGCTCAGGTACGGCTTTTCCTATAAATAAACTGCTGGATTAAGCTTTGAGAGTATTCCATGTACTTTTTTTTTTTTTTTTTTATTTTATTTTATTTTATTAATTGCTAAATTGCTGTCAGGCTTTCACAAAACTGGTAGTTGCCAGAATTAAGATTGTCTATGCACCTTAATTCCTCTTATGTCTGCTTTGTGGGACAATCTTTGATTTACACCATCCCATACTTGTCATGGGGTTTGTGTCTCATGCCCTGTGTTCTGATCAGTTGTGGAGTACTTTATCTGTTCCTTCATGTTCACTGTGTAAACCCTGGCCTGATTTACTGACAGCAGATTCTGATCACCTTAGAAAATATTGGTTATATGGCTTGTTCTGCATTTCCAGGGAGATACAGAAGAAAGAATGCAGTTTTCTATGTGGCATTTTGTTTCCTAAGACAAGAGACCTCTTCTAGTTTCTGTATCAGAGATTTTGAAGACATACCACATCCTGGAAGGATACAAGTGTTTTCATCAAAGTCTAAGCAAAATGCTTGAGGAATGACACTTGAGAACTACTCCTTCCTTCATTCTGCACAGAAGCTAGTTTTAGGTAAGGCATCAAAAATGTTCGCTACTATAGTGCCAACCTTTTAGATGCCAAAGAGGTTACTGGCCTAATTTCTCTCCAAGCTCTGAAAAGATCATCAGATAAAAAGCCTTGCATATATTAACCCATGTCAGAGCAATGAGAAAAGAGGAATATCAGTGTATGAAGATACTAATCCATCTGTAAAAAGGAAATACAGCATAGAGAGTTTAAGAAAAACAGTAGCATAATGCAAAAATTTTCCTGGTAAGAGAGTGAACTTCTGGTGATGTATTTTGAATAGCCAGCCTTTCTGTGCCCTGGTGGTGTTGCATACTGCTGCTGTGTTTTCAAGCTGTGGGGAAAAAGTGAAGGGTACATAGATAAGATCATGGATGTTTCAGAAAATACTTCATGTGTGCCGTTCAATTTAAATCCTTGTATAATATCTTAAATTTGCAGTAGATAGTACATGAAATCTCCACAAACCTATTGTATTTTGTAGTTAATCAAAAGCTCAAGAAAAGAAAAGGACTATTTTCCAGTTGAAGTATTCCAGAAAGTCATGGGGTTCCCAGGTTTCTAAAGGGCATTAAAGGGAGCACTCACATGCATCAGTGAAAATCAGATTCAGAAATAGCAGTTTGCACTCCCCTCGCTTCAAGTAGAATTTTCATTTTGGCTTTGCAACTACAAGACACCATATTTTGGGGTTTTTTTCACCTTAAAGATTTCATAGGTTTCTCATGGATTATGAGTTACTCTTTGATCAAGGGTGGAAGCGATGGCTCAGTTTTGGAACTGCCTGTTAAATTGCCTTCCATGTGGGCAATGCACTGAGCCCTCACATTTCTTAACATTCTGTCCCCATTTCCATCAGTTAGTGAGAAGCAAGAGAGTAGTTAGTGAGGGAGATGCTGGAATAGGACACTTCTCCAGAGTCCTACTACACCAGCACCCAGTCTTTTTTTCCAACACTTTTTCTCTTTTGTCCTGCCAAGTGAGGTATTTTTTGCAGTACCCCTTCTTTCCCTCCCCCAAGTCTTGTGAGCATCAGATGTGACCAACATAGATGTTACCAGTCCTTTCAGTTGTGCCATCTGGTGAAGCTGACACTTAGAAGATGAGGGTTCTCTTGGTTTTGATATGATCAGTTGTCCTGGCAAGGGGAAAAGAACATGAGCTTCTAGCAGAAGAGAGAATAACAGGAGGGTCTAAGGAGTGGCCTCTCGAGTCAGTCTGGCCTGTCAGGGGCTAGGGAGTGGGCTCTTCAGTGCACCCCAGTGCCTCTTCTGCTGGTAATGGAACAATCTTGCAGGAAGTGGGGCCCCTATTGTTTCTCTCCCATGCTGTCCTTCTATATCCAGTTTAGAGTGTTCTGTGTAGTACATTTTCCTCTAAGCTTGACACTTAAAAGCTGTCCTGGAAGCCACTTCTGTGTACTAGACCTATCCATATCCATCTTCACCCATCCCAGAGAAGTCCTTTATGAGCTTATACACTTATGGAAACAGCTTTACTCTGAGCAGCAATCTTTTTTTATTTTTCTCCTTTTGTTGTAGTTATTTATAAGGTAGACTTAACCCAATAACATTTCTTCTTTTTCATTCTACAGAGGAAGAAAAAAATTGCATTGAATTTCCAGGGAAAGTATCTTTCTTTTCTAAATCAATTCCCATCACAAATTTCGGTGGGAACTGGATTTTGTTTGCACTTTTGTAATCTGCATTAAAAACTTAAAATAGTGCAGCACATTTTGCTTTGAAACTGGGAATCTGTTGCTTGACCTCAGTTGTTTGTGCTTCACTGTATTTCCTTCAAGTTGTACATAATTATTTCTAAATGGAGTGGCAATCTGTGCTTTTTTTTTAGTGCATCTGTTCTTCTGTGGCCTGTGGTTAGTTATTCTTTTGTTATATGATTGATTGATTGTTTTAAATGGCCATAATAATGCCCCAGTTCTTCCTCTGGCAACTCTATATAGAATGTTACTTTTTATAATGGCTCTGGCAGACTGAGGCCTTGAAGTCTTTGATCTGGAATATCACACAGTCATTTCTTTATTTCAATATCTTAGTGAAGGTCTGCTTATTAGATGTCTATCAGCCTTAATAGGCTGTTACCTCTTCCAGTTGAACTGCCATGGCTGAGCCACTCCATTATCTCAGTGAGCTTCAAATAAAATGCAGAAAAGCCTTAGTGCAGTTCCTTCTCCTTTGGTTGTATGAATTGTGCTGGGTTAACAGGGATAAGAAGCAGAAGGTATTTAGTTTTGGCACTGCTTTGCTATGGCTTGGAATACACACCACAAAATGGGTAAGTTCAATTACCAGTTTTATATAGCAACTTGTCAGAATAGAAAGACACTATCAGCCTAATGTTTACCAGCTGCTTTAGAGACTGAGTCACTTTTGCATCAATTTAGTCCTTTCTAGGGCAAAAGTATCATTCCCTAAAAGGAAAAGGACAGAACATTTAAGGCTCATCCTGTAACTTTTCAAGGTCTATTATAAATATTGTAACTGAAAGGATTTGGAATGAAAAAATAATTGCCTTTTTGCCCAACTCCAAAAGACTACGTTTTGAAAACTTTTATTTCTGAATTCAGTAGTCTATTAATCATGGAACAGAAAGCTTTCAAAGAGTCCTGACTGAAGTTCCATAGATTTCTACACAGTAAATGTTTAGTTCAATTTCAAATTGAGGAAGTGGCTTGGGCATAGTATTATCAAAGGACATTTCAATCCTTTATGAATGACATGGAGGAAGCACGGGAGTAAATTTGGAATTTTACTTCTTATATAAGTCATTTGTGGACATCTGTGAGCAAAGAGGAATGGAGACACCATTCACTGTTCAATCCCATGAGGAAATATTTACAGCCATAAATTGCAAAGACATTGAAGCAGCATTTTCAAAGACCTCTTTATGCTCTGCATTTTCATGTTTAGCTGATGACTGAGCACAGCAGAGCCAGTGTGACACTTGTCAGGGATGGGGACTGGTCTTGGATACAATGGGGATTTCATTACAATATGGCAATACGTCTCGGAGGACCCTTGCTAATGGTGATAGGTAAATAGGGGCTGTGCATGTCCAGAATCATAAAGACATGTTATCATGCCATGCCACTTCAATGAGTTTATCTGTTTATATATTCATCAAAGGGAGCAAAAGATGTTTAACTTGCTTCAGTGAGCTGTAAGCAGAAAGAGACTAGATGAGAGCTGAGGGTTTGGAGCACACTGAATCATATCTCATTCAGGAAATCTCCTGAATTATTGATTACATTTTCCTTTCATTTTTTCATTTTTTGAGTCATCGCATTTGTGTTAGCCAGCCATAGTCTTCTGAGGTTATCTGCATTAATTTCTAAGTGGCTTCTAACCATCATGCTAGTTCAAAGTGGGGTGTGCCCTTTTTGTCTGAGATGGTCAGCAGCCAGTGTGGAGTGATTAATGTGGATTCCTGGCTGTGCATAATGGCTTGACAACAATGCGTCCTTTCTGTTGTCTCCTAAGCAGGTATAAAGGCAACAAAGACCTTTGCTTAATGAAAGGAATCAAATTCAAATATGTCATTTAGAGGTATTCACATCTGCCTCTTTCAACAAGACCCCAGAGACTTCCTGTCTCCCTCCCCCTCTTAGGACTTCATACATTTTTACTGAAGATTGACTTCAAAAAAGGCTTGTGCTGTTTCATCCAGAGGTTTGTACTGTCACTGTGCCTGGCAGGTGCTGACTTTCTGTCAGGGGGACCAAAGCATCCAGAAAGTGAAGTCTGAGTCAGTAACAAGCCAGGAGAGGGGATGAGCTCTCCAGGTGAACGTGGACCTGGCACAGCACCTGCTGTCCTTTGTGGCAATGCTGGTACCCCTTTCAGTCCTCAATGCTGATGAGCTGTGGCTCTGAAGTGTGAGATTGCCCAATACTGATGAAATAAATGCTAGTCTTCCTTCTAAGCTGGGGGGATCTACAGGAGGAAGAGGGAGAAGGAGTTATCTCTATGGAGGTGTCACTGGCTCTGTGAGATCTCAGTGTTCACCTAGACAGCTGAGTGATTCCTGATGAGCCTGCAGATAATTCAAAGGACTCTGGAACCCATATGGCTTGGTCTTTTACTTACTTATTCTAATGCATTTCAGTCTTCACTGTACAGTAAATATAGAACAAGCAGATGGTAGGAAAGCAGAATCTACTCCCCGAGGTGAGATGATAATTTTTGCATGACTATGCCTTTCCATGTGCTGGGATGGTTCTGGGCTTTATTGCCAACCCTTGGTAAGAGCAGTCCTGGGTGGCTACCGGGTGTTCCTCCTCTGACCCACCTTGGGGTGGCAGCTCCTCCCCACCACCGGCTGTCCCACCTGCCCTTTCCATGCTGTGTCCTCATGGCTCCCACAATACGGGGAGAGAGAATAACAGATGCTCTTCCAGTAACTTGAAAAATGCCTCTTCTTTCAGTGTGGGGAAGACTGCAGCCATTGTCTAAACTCATCAGAAGCACAGCAATTCCACTTGTTTCTTGGATCTTACCTTTTAGAGTATTTACCTGCTTTTAAATAGCTTTTCACGAAAAATTGCCATCACGGAAACATGGTGGGATGACTCACATAGCTGGAGCACCGCACTGGATGGCTACAAGCTCTTCAGAAGAGACAGGAAAGGGAGAAGAGGTGGAGGGGTGGCCCTTTACATTAGGGAGGTTTTTGATGCTACGGACATTGAAACTAATGATGATGAAGTTGAATGCCTATGGGTAAAGATTAAAGGGAAGGCCAACAAGGCTGATATCCTACTAGGAGTCTGTTACAGACCACCCAGCCAGGATGAAGAAGTGGACAACTTATTCTATAAGCAGCTAGAGAATGTTTCAGGGTCACCAGCCCTTGTTCTTGTAGGTGACTTTAACCTACCGGACATCTGCTGGGAACTTAATACAGCAGAAAAGAGGCAGTCCAGGAAGTTCTTGGAGTGGGTGGAGGACAACTTTCTGTTGCAGCTGGTGAGTGAGCCCACCAGGGGAGAGGCTATACTAGATTTATTGTTGACAAATAGAGACGGGCTGGTGGGAGATGTGGTGGTTGGAGGACAACTGGGGCATAGTGACCATGGAATAATTGAGTTTTCAATAATTGGTGAAAGGAGGGGGAACATCAATAAGGCTTTTACATTGGACTTCAGGAGGGCAGACTTTAACCTATTTAGGAGACTTATCCAGAGAGTTCCTTGGGAAGCAGCCCTTAAAAACAAAGGAGTACAGGAAGGATGGGCATACTTCAAAAGAGAGATCTTGAGGGCACAGGAACAGACTGTTCCAGTGCGACGAAAGATGAGGGGGTGAGGTAAATGCCCATCCTGGGTGGACAATGAGGTTTTGAAGGAACTTAGGAACAAAAAGAGGATATATCATCTTTGGAAGGAGGGTCAGGTCTCTCAGAAAGTATTTAAGGAGGCTGCTAGGGCATGTAGGAAAAAAATTAGGGAGGCCAAAGCTCAGTTTGAGCTCAATTTGGCAACCCTTGTAATGGACAATAAAAAATGCTTTTACAAATATATTAATGAAAAAAGGAAGGGCAGGACCGACCTTTGTTGTCTATTGGATGCGGAAGGGAATTTAGTAACTGCAGATGAGAAGAAAGTAGAGGTGCTTAATGACTTCTTTGCCTCAGTCTTTACTGAAAAGACACATGGTGCTCAGGACAACTGTCTTCCTAGGTTGGTAGGTAATATCAGGGAGCAGAACAGTCCCCCTGTTATCCAAGAGGAGGCAGTCAGGGAACTGCTGAGCTGCCTGGATATCCATAAATCTATGGGACCGGATGGGATCCATCCCAGGGTGATGAGGGAGCTGGCAGATGAGCTTGCAAAGCCACTCTCCATCATCTACCAGCAGTCCTGGCTCACTGGCGAGGTTCCAGATGACTGGAAGCTGGCCAATGTGACACCCATTCACAAAAAGGGTAAGAAGGAGGATCCTGGTAATTACAGGCCGGTTAGCCTGACCTCGGTACCAGGGAAAGTCATGGAATAGTTTATATTGAGTGCTATGGTCGATGTTTTCTGGCTCCCTGCCTGCTGTTTTTGGGGGGCTACTGGTTTAGCTGATGTTTAGGACCCCCTTTAGAGGGGCACAGAGCCCCTCCTTAGTTGCTCTGGCTATAAATCTCTGGCTTATCAGAGCAGCTCTCAGAAGCCGTAAATTCTTGCTCTAAAGTGCTGTTCCCCGGCACAGCTCCACGCGTCGGACTTATTAATTAAAGAGATGGTACTATCAGCGTTTAAGGAGGTTTATTACTAAAAACAACAAACCAGCATCAGTCGTAAGACATAAGGGTCTGAGCAATACACCTCCAAAATGGCGAATAGTCACAAGATTTAGAGTTACACAGCTTTTTATAACTTTCTAATCCAATAGACACTTAAAACGAAACTTTGTTTTGACCTAATGACCTATCAGCTATAATTTCTCTCCTCTGCAATGCAGAGGTCTCTCAGCCAATGACCTGTCATGTCACGTACCCCCATGTACTTCTACTCTTAACATCTAAATCCTTAACTTAAGTTACAAAATCATATTATTATACTCTAAGCCCTCCACCATAACACCCAATACAATTCTGCTTATAACTATAGAAACATAGGCTTACATTTCTCTTACTTAACGACTATAAATCTCTGTTAATTACGCCAGACCAAGTTTCTTCCAGGGCTGTAAATCAAATCCACCACTATTTACGGAAGTTCTCTCCTCTCGGGTCCCTACATCTCCCCCTCTCCTTTGCACTAAATAAATTCCCTCAATAGATCTGTCAATCCTTCGTTGTATACATTGGAACAAACAAGGTATCATTATGAGGAATACCATTATAATTGCTAAGACGTACAAGCCTGTGGTAAGACAATTTTTCACCCATGATGATAAACCCCATCCATTAAACAAATTATCTAGCCATGATCCATCGTCAATTCTTATTTTTGATACACTTTCCTTAAGCTGTTGTATGCTTTTATGGATAGATTCAGAGTGGTCAGACAGATTCATGCAGCACATCCCTTCAAAGTCTTTACATCCATGTCCATGGGCCAGCAGAAGAAAATCAATTGCTGCTCTGTTTTGTAAAGTTGCATGCCTCACATCTTTGACATCTGCTAAAAGGCCACTTAAAGCAAGGGACGTAGCATTAGTTTCTTTACTCAACCAACCAACATCCCAATCGATCTAACTGCGTTAAGGCAGCTGCTGAGGCAACTTGAGGCAAAAATATAGATGCTCTAACTCTTTTTCCATAGCCCCATGGGGTAAAATCATCTTTACATTCGGGTCCATATTGGTGCTGAAGGGACCTTTTCTGTTTGTGCCTAATACCAGCAATCATCTTTATATTAGGAGTATACAATGTTAACTTTCCCATAGTACACGGACCACCTCTGATGTTTGAAGGGATAGCAGGCCATGCTCTGTCTCCACATACAAAAAACATTCCTTTCGGTAGTTGTAAAGGAATAGAATTGGACACAGATGAAACCATATGTGTACTATTACACCAAACGGAGTGATTTTTATACACAGGATTATGTGGAGAGATATCTCTCATAACCGATTGATTGTTCCTTATAGAATGAAATTCAACACAAAACTTCACTTTTACAGAACCGAAGAGCTCTAATTCTTCAGGTTCATCTGAGGCTTCAGGGAGATAGGGAGTCCACCATTCCCAAGTATTTACTGGGGTATAGTATTCCCAAGCCTGCGATCCTGCCAAAGCACCTCGCATGGCTTTATCAATTTTTTCCGGTATTGGCCAATTTTCTACTGGGACACTGACTAAACAAGTTGAAAACGGATTTGATGGAGTGGTGGTAGACAAACAAAGAGTATCTAGCCCTGAAGCATTAGCTAACGTTACCCAAACATTGGTCTTAGGTTGATCTACTGGCAAAGCTACACTACAAAAAACAAACAAAACAAACAATGCAAAATACAAACTTAACATCTGATTAAACTTCATGTTTCTATCAAAGTTATCTTTTGGCAAAAGACCCTTTTCCTTTTCTAAATTTTGATCTCAAAATGAATTTTTTAAAATTTTCTTCTTTTAGGCTTTTCCCAATTTTGTTTAAACCCCAATTAATGATGAGGCATGAAGATACTTCATGCCTTTTCAAATAGGAAGATGAGGACTATTGCCAAAAGAACCTTACAGTATTCTTATTTCACTCTTATACTAAAATAAACCTACAGCTTACAAGTCTAATAACAAAACTTAAGAGATTTCAAGCATAAATCAAAGTCTCTGAGTAGTTCACGTCTGTGTACTTTCTTCTCTGCTTGTGGGATTGTCAGCGTCCTTCTGCGCATGATACGGCTTCACGTTCTTTGCAGGTAACCACCTAGGTCCTGTACCTGTAGAAACACAAGCAAATCCTTTGCCCCAGGTTATTAGAGGAAATGGACCTTCGATTTTCCCTGTTTCAGGATTTCTGATCAGCACTAGAGGATTCTCTTTCAATTTTGCATGTGTGCTGTTAGAGAAATGCCTAAATATGGGAGGATCAGGTTCTGTAGCAGAGCTATTTAAAAAATTATAAACATATAAGGCTTTACTCAATCGCATCTGAGGTGTTGCTTGCACCACATCTCCCTTTTGCTGATCTAAAATACACTTTAAAGAACGATGTGTCCTTTCAACAATTGCCTGACTTGTTGAAGAATAGGGAATACCGAAGGTATGACGAACACCCCAATTCATTAAAAATGTGGTCACTTTTTGAGCTGTATAAGCCGGACCATTATCTGTTTTTATCTCTTGAGGCACCCCTAAGGAAGCAAAAGCTTGCAAAAAATGCTGACATACGTGATTTGCTGTTTCTCCTGTGTGTACAGAAGCAAAAACTGCAGTGGAAAATGTGTCTACTGACAAATGGATATTCTTATATTTTCCAAAGGGTGGATATTTTGTAACGTCTGTCTGCCACAACTGCAAGCTTTGTAGTCCTCTGGGGTTAACCGCTCCTGTGGAAACAGGAGGCTGCACCAATTGACAATCTGGGCAGGCATTTACAATTGCTCTAGCCTGATCTTTGGAGAGATGAAACATTCGCATAAGTGCCCGTGCATTTTGATGGAAAAAGGCATGACTTAATTTTGCTTGTTCAAAAACATTAGGTAAGGTGTTCACTATGGCTACCGTTAACTTATCAGCTCTGGAGTTGCCTTCTGCCAAAAATCCAGGAAGCGATGAATGGGCTCTAATATGGGAGACAAAATATTGATTAGTTCTATTTTGCACAAGTGTATAAAGACATGTAAGATAACGATACAGAGCATCATTGCTAACATCCTTCAAAACTGATCCTTCTATTCTTTTAATTATATTAGAAACATAGGCAGAGTCTGTAATTAAATTAAAAGGCTCCTGGAAAAGCTGAAATGCTCTAACCGCCGCCGAAAGCTCCACTAGCTGAGTTGATCCTTCTACTATTTGAACATCTGACTGCCATGTTTCGGTTTTGGCATCTTGCCATACTATCACTGAGTGATGTGTTTTTCCTGACCCATCACTAAATATCGTTACTGCATCTAAAGGTACTTCACTTAACAAAGGCTTTTCCCTAAAGCTCAGTTTTGCTTGCAATAGCTTATGGCTAGGAAAGTAAATAGAGCAGGTGCCTGTATAATTTAACAATGCAATTTGAAGCTCCTCTGATTTTTGTAATGCCCAATCAAGGAACTGCCTCTTCAGAGGTAAATAAATTACTGCAAAATCTTTGCCTGCCATAGTTAACAACCTTGTTCTCCCTCTGATTATAATCTGTGCTAACATTTCCATCGTTGTGAAGATTGTTTTTGGAGACCTGTAAGGTAAAAAGACCCACTCTATTATTAATAAAGAATCTTTTGCAGAATCATCCCATTGAAATATAAGACCATACAATTGCATTTTCTCTCCTAGAATTGCAAGGAAAAATGGCTGTGAAGCTATGCAGCGATGTGCTTGTCTTTTCTGGAAAGCTTCTGCTACTTTGTCAAGTGCCTTTTGAGCTTCAGGTGTGAGGGTCCTTGGGGATGTAATATTACAGTCTCCTCTCAGCAAGTCAAAAACTGGAGCTAGTTCGTCGTTGGTGATTCCCAGTGTAGGTCTGATCCAATTTATCTCTCCCAGAAGCTGCTGTAAATCCTGTCCTTGCCAAATCTGCTTGATCTTCTGGACTGTCATGAGGTGGATCCCCTGCTAGATGTGCCAGTGTTAGAGCTGCATTAGGACCCCCTGCATAATTCTCTCTCAATCTTCCAAGAAGCCTACGCCACCTTAAATCCCACAGTATATATTGTGAATCAGTCAAAAGCATTGAAGCAAAGTTTTTACAGTCGAAAGGTGTTAAATCCACATGATCAAAGGTTCCTTTCAACAGCTGTTTAAAATATGGGGAACCAAGACCGCTGTCCTTTATCGCTTTTCTTAACTCCTTGATGTCCTCATGCTTGAGGGGTTCCCATCTAGGATTCGCTCCCCCTCGTCCATACCTAACTGGCATAGCTAGCAATAAAGTACGAGCTGAAGCAGGATCACCCTCTTTAGACACCTCATGATGGATTGCATTCCAATCTACTAAAACACGGCTTTTGTCGAGAGGCTGCTCCTCCCGCTTATCGGCAGAGGAAGGCTCATTCATGTCTCGAAGGCTTAAATCAAATTAATCCTCTGATAGTACACTGTCATCTGGAATCTGCATGTTTATTTTGCTACCGGCAGCATTTTGCCGCGGCATGGAGGCATCCATCTTTGTTTTTGTCACTTCCCGAGATGTAATTTCCGCTGATGTAGTATCCGGGGCCCCCTGACCTCCTGCACTGGCCTCCGCTTCCGGGGGCTTCCCCCTCCTTTCTTTTCCACCCCCCTTCCCGGGTGCAGTATTAGAAGCGGCCGAAGAGGGCGTCTGTGGCAGCACCTGTTGCGCAGTTAAAAATTCAGCGTGGCCGCCATTAATCACCTCAATCACAGCCCTGGAGGCAGGGAGCAAAGTAGCTGCCGTCTTATCTCTCGTCGTGGCCAGATCATATAGCTTAGTCGCCACATCGTCCCAGGTAGAGGGTTGGAGGAGGGTGTTAAAATCAACCCCAGGGAAATTACGAGAGACCCATAGCAATAAATCTTTAAGTTCTCTGCTGGAAACTTGGTTAGGATGGGACTTCAGCAGGGCTTCTAACTTAAAATAAACATCTCTTTGCGATTTGGAGATATTTTCACCCATCTCCCCCCTCAGCGCGCCGCCCTTCTCACCTCAAGGGCAGCTTCTTCTACCAGTGTGTGCAGTGGAAAGACTGCCCGCAGCCGTTCTTTCACGCTTCCTTTCAGCGTCAGGTCACCACCGGATCACCTTTCTCGTCCCAAGGTCGGATAAAAGTCCAAACTCGTTCACCGAGGGCAGCTATCGTCCGATCTTCGTCGACTCACCGAGGCACCACTTGTCGATGTTTTCTGGCTCCCTGCCTGCTGTTTTTGGGGGGCTACTGGTTTAGCTGATGTTTAGGACCCCCTTTAGAGGGGCACAGAGCCCCTCCTTAGTTGCTCTGGCTATAAATCTCTGGCTTATCAGAGCAGCTCTCAGAAGCCGTAAATTCTTGCTCTAAAGTGCTGTTCCCCGGCACAGCTCCACGCGTCGGACTTATTAATTAAAGAGATGGTACTATCAGCGTTTAAGGAGGTTTATTACTAAAAACAACAAACCAGCATCAGTCGTAAGACATAAGGGTCTGAGCAATACACCTCCAAAATGGCGAATAGTCACAAGATTTACACAGCTTTTTATAACTTTCTAATCCAATAGACACTTAAAACAAAACTTTGTTTTGACCAAATGACCTATCAGCTATAATTTCTCTCCTCTGCAATGCAGAGGTCTCTCAGCCAATGACCTGTCATGTCACGTACCCCCATGTACTTCTACTCTTAACATCTAAATCCTTAACTTAAGTTACAAAATCATATTATTATACTCTAAGCCCTCCACCATAACACCCAATATAATTCTGCTTATAACTATAGAAACATAGGCTTACATTTCTCTTACTTAACGACTATAAATCTCTGTTAATTACGCCAGACCAAGTTTCTTCCAGGGCTGTAAATCAAATCCCCACTATTTACGGAAGTTCTCTCCTCTCGGGTCCCTACAGTGCTATTACACAGCACCTACAGGATGGACAGGGGATTAGACCCAGCCAGCATGGGTTTAGAAGGGGTAGGTCATGTTTGACCAACCTGGTCTCCTTTTATGACCAGGTAACCCGCCTGGTAGATGCAGGAAAGGCTGTAGATGTTGTCTATTTAGACCTCAGTAAGGCCTTTGACACTGTCTTCCACAGCATCCTCCTGGAAAAGCTGGCAGCCCACGGCTTGGACAGGTGCACTCTTTGCTGGGTTAAGAACTGGCTGGATGGCCGGGCCCAGAGAGTGGTGGTGAATGGTGCTGCATCCAGCTGGCGGCCAGTCACCAGTGGTGTCCCTCAGGGGTCTGTGCTGGGACCTGCTCTGTTTAATATTTTTATTGATGACATGGATGAGGGCATTGAGTCTTTCATTAGTAAATTTGCGGATGACACTAAGCTGGGAGCATGTGTTGATCTGTTGGAGGGTAGGAGGGCTCTGCAGAGAGACCTGGAATGGTTGGATAGATGGGCTGAGTCCAATAGGATGAAGTTTAACCAGTCCAAGTGCGGAGTCCTGCATTTTGGCCGCAATAACCCCCTGCAACGCTATAGGCTGGGGACAGAGTGGCTGGAGAGTGCCCAGGCAGAAAGAGACTTGGGAGTACTCGTTGACAGCCGACTCAACATGAGTCAGCAGTGTGCCCAGGTGGCCAAAAAGGCCAATGGTATCCTGGCCTGTATCAGGAATAGTGTGGCCAGCAGGAGCAGGGAAGTCATCCTTCCCCTATACTCGGCACTGGTGAGGCCGCACCTTGAGTACTGTGTCCAGTTCTGGGCCCCTCAGTTCAGGAAGGACGTGGAGACACTTGAGCGTGTCCAGAGGAGGGCGACAAGGCTGGTGAGGGGCTTGGAGCACAAGCCCTATGAGGAACGGCTGAGGGAACTGGGGTTGTTTAGCCTGGAGAAAAGGAGACTCAGAGGCGACCTTATCACTCTCTACAACTTCTTGAAAGGTGGTTGTAGTGAGGTGGGGGTTGGTCTCTTTTTCCGGGCAACAACTGACAGAACAAGAGGACACAGTCTTAAGTTGCGCCAAGGGAAATATAGGTTGGATATTAGGAGAAACTTTTTTACAGAAAGAGTGATAAAGTATTGGAATGGTTTACCCGGGGAGGTGGTGGAATCACCATCCCTGGACGTGTTTAAAAAGAGATTGGATGTGGCACTCAGTGCCATGGTTTAGTTTAGTTAAGGTGTTAGGGCAGAGGTTGGACTCGATGATCTTGAAGGTCTCTTCCAACTTGGTAATTCTGTGATTCTGTGATTCTGTGATTCAACTATTCTGTTACCAGAGAAAAGTCTCAAGTCAACACAGGTCAGATTGTGTGGGGTTTTATACACAAGTTTTTGATTATTTCATGTTGTTTATGATCAACGTCTTTTAAAAGAAGCCCTTGGGAACTTCTGATTACCTCCCTTTATTGGGTTTTTTTTTCAGATGAAACAAAGATAAAATTCCTTCTCTTATACTCTGAATTTTTTTCTAGAGCCCAGCACCACTTATTTAAGAATTTCTAAGTTACTCAGCCCACCAGCTGATGGAAAAAAGCCTTTTGCCTCAGGCTGCCAAACCACGTCTTCATAGTATGTTCTGCTCCTTGCTCCTAATTACATCACAGCTAATTGCAGTGCCTGGTGCTGTGTGAAGTGCAGCTGGGGAGAGCTGCCACCTGATCCTTGGGGAAGGTCACTGATCACCCAGTTGGTGTCTGGACAGAGATCCTGCTGGGGTTAGAAGGAGAGGGAGCATTGCCAGGACATGCTAGTGGGCATCCTCGTTTGGGTAAAACCCATTGTGCTGCTGGCAGTCACCACCTGTTTAATTCAGACAGAGGGAGAGCCATAGTATCACAAGGCAGTATTGTCAAGGTTTTCTATTCCAGGAGAGGAAAACAGTGAGAGCCTTCCTCAGGCATTTAGTGGAGTCCTTCAGAGAGCAGACAGACTTGCAAGTAATGAGCATCTATCAATTATTTGCCCCAGCCTCAAAGGACCAAGTGCAGTTTAAGCTGTCCCATCAAAGAAGATAATTAATACTGGGGGAGCAGGATTAGCACTTCAAGTCACATGCTTTGTCTGCTAAAAACAATGAAGACTGAATTAATAAAAACTTTTGTCTGGGAAATCCAACCCTCAGTGTTCATCTGAGGAGATTTAACTACTAACAAGTGTCTCAGACCCGCTGCAGCAGCACGGAGCATCCATGCCAGCTGTGGGTGTCCTGCTTGTACTTGCTCTCCCCAAAGCTGCTGTGCCTAGATCAGCTTGGGTGGTCCATCTGATACACTCCAGCCTAGTCAAGGTGCTCCTCCCTCAGTTTAGGGAGGAAGGGGAGAATGGCCATGAGGAGAATCTCCCCATCCTCTGGGTTAGGAGAGCTGTGTGCAAGGGAGTTGAACAAGCCAGGGGAAGGAACTGAGGATGAGAGATGGCTCTAACTGTGAGTGATAAAAGACTCATGTGCCCTGGATGCTGTTTCCAGCACAGCTATCTATAATAGTTATAGATGTTACTGGTAGCAACAAAACCTGTGCATCTCAACAAGAGAACAGAGACTTTTTCACAGCTCAGTAAATAAACCCTAATTAACCTCTTTATTGTATTTCACCCAGTACACTGCTAGCCTTGCACCAAAATTCTGTACCAGAAATCTTGGGACATAGGTTGAAAATCCCAGTGGTCTCACATTATTCTGTGTTTGAGCTACCAGGGCTCCATGTACCGAGAAGCAAAGCTGGAAATCACCCAAGCCACTGCTGCTCCAGCCAGCATGCAGGACTTCATCCACAGGTGGCAACAATACAGAAATGTCTCCACTCTAGAAAATCACTGTTAATTGCTGTCATATCCCCTGGGGAAACCATGTGGCTGAAACTGATTGAGAACTGGAGAACAACCAGCTGGTAAATTACTAAGTTCTCTGGGGAGGGGAGCAGCTTCTCTGCCTAAGCATCCTGCCATATTGGGCTCTTATTTTTCTAATCTTCACTCTCTGGTGTTTTTTGGGCTGTTCCCTGAGTGAGATTAAGACAGAACTACAGCGTTCACCCCAAAGTGGAGTGAGTGTAGTTGGATACGGGAGGGAGACCTGCTGTTCTCTCCTCTGTGCTATCTCCCCCACCTGCCACTCGGCATAGGGATTGCAATCAGGAGCAAACAGGGAACCTGCACATTGCACAGACCAAGGCCACCATCCCCAGGGGGAGAACATTGCTTACCTGTTCAGTCCCTTGCCTGAACACTGTCATAAATCCAAACACTTGAAATAAGCTTGGCAAGACCCAAGTGGTTTGTAATGGTGTGTAGTCCTCAGAGGTTAAATCCAGGGAAATTAAACACTGCAGAACACTACCTGAGAAGCTAGTTATCTTTTTGGTAATCATAGCATTTAGAGCATTTTGGAAATGTGCCAAGTAAGAATATTGTTGTGCTGGGCCAGACCAAGTGTCTCTCTTGGCTTCATGTCTCACTAAATTCTCTGTAACATTTTACATTACAGTACCATGAGATACAGAGGCAGAAGTGGAACATGCACTAAATCCTTCTCCTTCTGCTTTCTTCTTCTCCACCTCCCTGTTTGAACTCCCAGATAATATAACTCCGTGTTTTTCCCTTCCCACTGAGACCTGGCTGATTATTACTATTAGCAAAGCATCCTGGCTATACTTTTCTCCTCCTTGCTGCGTTTTAGCAAGGGTCACCAGTGTTAATAATTGAAGTAATCATTTATATTAATGCTTATCACCCAGACAGCTCAAGGCAGTAGAGTAAAAAAACAATGGAAAGGAATTTAAATTTTAACTCTGATGCTGCAAGTAGCAGGAGCTGGAGCTTTGGAAGATAACACAGTGACAGTGAACCTTTTAGTGTTAAAAAATATATGGCAGAAGCAATTCCAGGAGAGCTAGGCAGCCCTGTAGCAGCTTTATAATACCTAGCACAGGTAAATAGGAACAGACCTAGAAAAAGAGGGCGAGGGCTCTGTTACAGGTACAGAAGACTCAGCATATACACCAGCTAGTGCCAAGGAGAACAACTCCAGCCCTGGAAATCTGCAGTGTCCTTAGATTGCAAAGCAGTGCATGTGTCTGCACTGTCCCTGTCCTGCTCTTACCTGTGATGCCAGGAGAGAGCAGCAGGACACGAATCCCTGCTGCCATGCACTCGTGTGTGGGGACGTGCTCAGGCAGGTTCAAACCTACACGTCTCACACAAGCTTGCTATGAAGACACACTCCTTTATTCTTTATTTAAATCACATATGGGATCAATTTTAATGCTTTTCATCAGCCAGAATTTTATCAGGGATAGATGCATCTGGTTCCTTGGGAAATGAAACAAATGATGAGAGGAGATAAACAGGCTGCTCTGTGGAAATTGCCTTCCCTGTGGGAAGTTGTCTTTGCTTGCAATGATCCCATCTGAAGCCAAATAATATAAAAAACATAAAATGCACTTGAAATTTCAACCTACATCACTCTGGAATGTCATAAATATCTAAAAATTCTGGTTTTATTCATTATGTTTGGTCTTTCCCAGACTCTGAAGGACCTGCCTGCTCTGCAGACTCCAACCTGAAAAGCCTGCAGTGGCCAAATGACAATCCTCAGAGCTGTGCATTGACTATGGCACTGGGTAAATCTGCATGCAATTCCTTGCCTTGCTGCAACTTTGTTTGCCTTATTTTTAATGGCTTAAAAATTCATAATTCTCAAAAGTTCAGTCAGCAGTAGGTGATTTCTGCTTGAATATCATCATTACAAGGAAGGAAATATTATTTGTATTTGCTTTTAGTTTAAGCCACTTAAAAAAGCTTTCATGCTTGAAGTTACATGTATATCACTGATTTTGTTCAGGTAACCTGCCCAAAGGAACTTATGGGCCTATAGTTTCTGACTTCCATTGGGGTGTTGAATAGCAAGATGCTCCAACGAAAGGGACAGTACAAGAGTGAAAGATGGCTGAAAGGTGGGGAAGTGAGGTGGGGGATTCATTTTGAGTTTGAGACATCAGTGATAAGAAACATTTACCAGGTGAGAGTTTAGATACCCAGCTCATGTTCTGTGCTATGGGGGACACTGGGCAGGTGTCTGCTTAGATTTTGGTGATATAAATTGCTCTGCTGCTTGTGCTTTCTGAGTGCCTGACAGCCACATGGTGAAGGTGACATCTGAGAAGATACTACTGTACAAAGGGGTTGTGCTGTAGGGTGGAGGTGTTGTTGGTTGAGTGTTTTTCCAGAGTGGATGGTGAGTCCATAACTGTCTTCTGCCATGGCCTGTGCACAAGAGGTTAGAAGCTATGAGGGATTCAAGTTCCAGTACTGTGAACAGAGACAAAAGGTTATATTTGAAGTAGTAAGGGGTACTTTCATTCTCCGTGGAGATGATGGAGGAAAGGCACAAACACCTGTTTTGAAAAGGGAGATAATATTATAACTGGAGCCTAGACAGTGCTGATGGCTGAAATGCAAAAGTTTCCAATGTATACTAAAAGGACTTTCCAAAATGTGAAGAATATTTTGATTTGAGAAAGAAAAGTCCTATCATTTTTTGTTTTTGCTTCAAAATACGATTAAGAATGTAAATGCCTTTGCGGAAATCAGTTAACCCTGTGATTTGTAAACAGTGTTTATGTCCACCTTTCTCATGCAAGTGAGACTTTTTGCATAAACAGAAAATAAGGTTTTTTATGAAATATAGAAACTCATTGTAAATAATAATTATTTCGTCTCACCTATTGAGATTTCTCCCAGGAAAGTAATGACACAATTTGACTCCAGTGTAGCTAGAGTTCAGCTGTTGTGCAGGATATTAGAAGGTACATCTGTATTGCAAAAGAAAAAAACCTTCCATACTCCTCCCAAGAGAATTATGGAAATGTAATAAACTCTTGCTTTATTGGAAGAGGGCACCATTAAGAAGGAAATACGTGTACTGAAACAATCTTTCTTAAAAATTCAATCAAAGGTAGCTGAATTTTGCTTGAATATGATCATTACAAGGACGGAAATATTATTTGTATTTGTTTTTAGTTTAAATAAGAACAAAACTTTCATGCTTGAAGTTACATATATATCACTGATTTTTTTCAGATAACCTGCCCAAAGGAATTTTTAGGCCTACAGTTTCAGATTCATGCTCATAGCTGTGACGTTCAAGGGTTTCTTTGTCTCGTGGCTGGTAAATAGCTTATTTAAAGACCTTGACTTCTTTTTTTTCCTAATCCCAAGGCAGTTATTAACCCAGTTACAAGCATCTTCAGTTTGTCAAAGCTGAAATACTGTGCTCATCCCAGACTCCCAGACATGAGCTGGGGACACAAAAGGAAAGGAGTCAATGTCCCCTTTCCTCCCAAGAATCCCACAGAACTGATTTGATTTCAAATTAATGGAAAATGTTAATATTTGAAAACAGTGAATTGAAATACTGTAACCCCAATGTTGCACTGCAGAAATGCTGGAGGTAGAATTGTGCACACACTTAGCACATGAAGACAAACATCTTCATGCTGGAGCCCTTATAAGTTTTGCAATATAGAGAAGTGTCTGGGCCCCTGGAGCTGAACCTCACCCAGGCTGTTGGGCTTGCAGAGTTGAGAGGTAGCCAGGGCAGGAGCCTCAGCATAACTGACCACGAGTCCAAGGCCACAGGGGTGCTGTACCTGGGCACAGCCCATCGTTATTACCTGACCACTAACGGGGGGTTTCATCATTACAGCTATGAGAGGATGCAACTAAACTGTCAAAGTGTTCATAAGCAAACTAGTCCTAACCTTCAGACTTACTTTTGTATCTGTGGTTGCCTAAGCGAGTCAGATCTCGTTCTGGGATCCTCTTTAATGTGTCGGTGAAAAGTTCACTTCTAGTGCTTCCTCTTTCTTGAGTACATTTCCTTTTCTCTCATGTCAAAAGGAGGTGATAGAGCTTAAGTGTCTTATTAAGCCTTAGTTTATAAAGCAACCCAAAAAAAGGGACCTTAAGAAGTCTTCCAGTGCTACATACTCTGTAGCATTTCCTATTTATTATTTCTATTAGCAGCAGAACTGTGCTGGGTAAGTGCTGCACAAAGCACCAGCCTGTGACCTGGGCCCCTCATTTCTGCCAAAAGCACAGAGCAGTGGACAATAAGGGCAGCTCTCAGAGCTTTATTTCTGCTGAAACTGTTCAGGGCATCTCTTCATAGTACAGACATAGTCTGTTTAGGCAAGAAGGTTTCTGATCTATAGCAAGCTGGGGCTATTCTGGGAAACATACATTTCATAGGTTGGGGGAATTTACGTCTATGTAATGATGCAGGAGAATCAAACAGACCATAAAAATCCTTCAATAAAAATTATTTTTGTAATAGACTTGAAGTCTTCTGCAATTACTCAAGGCAGACAGGACAATTTGACTTTTTTTTTCTTCAGGTTTTGATAATGAATCCTTCCAGTGTAAGGATATCTTCTTTTTGCCTATCACCTAAAAATTACCAAACTGAGATTTCATAATTAAACTAAAAATTTAACTGAGATCTACAAAATATCTTTTTTTTTTTGAGAACTAGTGGGGTATGTGTGCAGATGAAATTCATCCAGCTTCAGTCTCAACTACGGAGCACCAAATACTATTTCATAATGCATGCAAACTGCCAGCCTACTGAAATCAAAGCACAAGAAAAAGCACTAAATTCACAGTAAAACATGTGACTAACATATTTTAGACAAAGTGCAGGGAGAGGAAGGATTCACTTATGTTAGGCTGTATTATAATACTACAGCATTAGATATATATGCAGAACTAATGTTTCATACGTATATAACAAATTACATTAAAACAAATTTATGATTTTTTTATTAATGTGTATATAGGAATGTCCAAAATCAGGCCTTGGTATCATTTCCCCCTTAATTTCATCATCTGGTTGAATAAAAGACCATTACTGCAAAACTAACAAAAGTTTTGACCAAATTCTTATGAAACAAGTACTTGAAAGACCACAGTCAAAACCCAAACAAAACCCCTTGCTCCCCAAGGCTTTCCTGAATGGTGATTTATTGCAAGATTTACTTTGATGAATTCTGCAGATGTCTTCTGCTTTCAATAATGACCAGGAGAGGGAGATTTTGGGGGCAATGAATTATTTTGTGGAGATAATAATTTGTCCATTCATCTAAGATGGTAATTAATTCACAGGAAGTGTATCCATAGTATTTAAGCAGTAGTCATATAAAATTTAAATTAAAATTACTTTGGGAAACCTACTTCAGCATGAGTGGCTGTGGGAATATGCTACCCTTAGCTCAAGTCTGGCCGAACTGCATTCCAAGGATTCATTTGGAAAGTCCTGTTATGAGCACGTGCTCCTGGCATACCTGCAAAGCCACAGATTAGTTGCTGTGGTTGACATTTTCATAAATTTATGAGCTTAGGGAAAACAGGCCCAGCCAGTTTTGGAATGAGGTAAGAGCTCAGATACAGGTTACGCTTGTCTGACTGAAGCAACAGGAACTGTGTTGTGCAGACACTTCTGTGATGACCTTGCTAAAGCTCCTCTGTGTCATGCACAGCTTTTTAGCTGAATCAAAAGCACTGTATCAGATTTATATTTTGAGGTGATATGGTAAAGGAGTCTTTGTCTTACGTGGTAGATGTTGTATAGAAGTTATTGAAAACCGCCTCTGAAGTGTGTGTAGTTTTTGTGGATGTCTTTTTTTTTTTATCCCCGAAGAAGCCTATTTTTCTCCTCTTTAAAAGAAAAGTTTCTAGAAGTTAGATGCTTATTCTTTCTCCTGTCTTCAAAAAGTTTGTTCTTTGTTGCTTGTACATGTTCTTTTTTTCCCCCTCAAAATAGAAGCATAGTTCTTACCCCATTTTTCTTTATATAATCTCTTCTTTTCTCCTCTTCTCATGATATGATGTTAAATTGTTCAAAACCCAGACAAAAAACAGCTTGTGCCTCCACTCCAGCAGAACAGAGTGATATTGTTGCAGAATGGAGTAAAGGTTAATGCCATTTCAGTTCTGGACCACCAGTGTGCTGACACAAGGTTGGTTCACAAGGGCACTGCAAGAGCTATAGATATTTCTGTCTACACAGGAAGAGGAAAGGACCCAACTGCAAATGTACAGAGGGTGGTGAAATCCCTGCTGGTATTGACTTGCTTGGGTCACAAATGGCTCTCTTTCTGAGAACAGGGTCTGTTGCTTCATTCCCTAAGAAAGTTTGCACTTAGCTGCAGGGCAGCATACGCTGTCCAGCACAGTCACTCCACCAGGTGAAGGAGCAGATTTCTTACTTTCTTTCTCCACCCACCATCACTTGCTGGCTTTCTCTCATCAAGGTTCCAAATGTGCAGCAGGCAAGGTTGTCCAAACAGATTTGAGTGAAGCTCTTTAACAAGTCCTGCTAAGTTTTATCCTTTAGAAACTATTTCAGATGCATTCTAAGTCAACATTGAAAGAGCCTAAAAAATCTCCCTAAAGATCAATAAGGAATGCTATGGTCTTGTGGTAAATATTTTAAAATCCCATGAAATTAAAAGGTAAATTTTCCCAAAGTTCAGATTTTCTGTCATAGAATTCAGTCGGTCCAATTTTAAAGAGCCTTCTTGAGCAGCCTTTTTCATCTGGATTGGAAGCAGAAATCAGGAGAAGCTGTGTCTCAAAGTGAGATGAGCCTGAGCTGTGTATTTTGTGCACAGCAGTGATTGCAAATGTCCTCTGAGGCCAGGCATATTTGAATCTCATTTTTTATTAGTGCCATTTTTGCATGAAATCTTCTCTGCAGTTAGCTTTTCACTGAAGGTTTCTGACATTTTCTCCTGCATTTCACCTTTTCTCACTTGTTGCAACCCTGTCCAAAGACGGCTATTTTAGCAGGCCACAGTATTGATGTGGCAGATGTGTAAAGCATGGTTATTCACTATCTCACCCTTCAGAGCTCTGCCTGGAGAGCACCAGGCAAGCCAGATTTGATAGGTTTGCTGTTGGTTTGAATGTATGCAAATACTTCTACAAGGGCCAAGCTGCAGAGGATTTGGGTACAGTGACAGAGAGTTTAGAGATGCTTAGGTTTCTGGTTTTCTACAGAGATGTTCAAGCCTCAAAAGCTCCCCATTTACACATCAAAAATGAATACATACTGGGTGACGGGCCAATTTTCTTGTGAATAATAATCATTGTTGCACAAGTCATGCTGTTCTTGTTTGAAGGATTTAATTCTGTGAAAAGCAGAAGGAAAAGAAGGAAAGACAGGAGAATATTCTTAAATATCTATAGCTAGCAGAAAGAGATAAAAGATCAAGGAGATTTCAGTGAAGTTTCATATTTAAATAGCTTATGAAATCCAATGCATTGCTTGTTAGAAAGTGTCACTAAGATTTAGAAACACCAGCTGACATGGACAGATTCCTAAACATAGACTGAACACAAGAAAAATATATAAGTAAAGTCTGAATTTAAATTATGGGTATGTCCATGATACATAAAGCAGCGAAATGGGAAGTGCCCCAAAGTGACTCTTAAAATTTTGGGGTGAAAGATCATTGAGAAATAACCAGTGTTTCAGGTGTCAGTGTCTACCTCAGGTACATGAAGCTGTTCTGCTCTGGCTGGATGTGTGTTACAGCAAAACTGTCATTATTTTAATGAGAATTCTGCATTTGTAGCAGGAAATAATGTTCATTTTTGGTTGTCTGTTGAGGACTTGTACCAAAACTAGTTTATATTGTCAGGGTGTATTTGCTTCCTCAGTAAGGAGGGTGTGGCTTACTGCTGAAGAGCTCATGTAGGAGAAAACAACTTTCAACAGGACTTAAGAATAAATACATTGCTGAACAGAGGGGTTCTCACATCTTTACGAACTTTAAATGTAAGTGTACATTCTTAATATTTTGCAGAGTTAAATACTACATCAGCCTTTTCCAGCTATCCAGAATATAAATTATGCTTACCTATATCATATGCTACTCGGCACTTATAGTATCTGACAGCAGCTCCTGTAAGTGTAGGGAAATATTTAAGGGGAAATCCTGACTTTCTAATGGAAAATGGAATAGCTATTTCATGAAGTTATTCCTCAGTGTAAAAAACTTTGATGATCTTCACTTCTCTGCTCATAATGAACTGGTGGATTTCATTATGGCATCAATTCCCATGCCTTCCTGCCATCTGTGAAAATTGTATTCCACATCTCCCAGCAGAAACTATGTGAAAGGGAATATGGTTTTTTCTTGCGAGCTTGGAGTGCTGATATAGAACTTTAATAAATGTGTGGTTAATTTAATGATTTAAACATCATTCAGTTGGTCAGGAAGTTGTATTCTGAAGTCCTCTTAATGCCATTTGATTGCAGTAGTGTGCCAGGTAAATTAAAACAAACGAAAAAGTCCCTAAGGTATCTCATTAAGGCAAATCATAGGTCCCTCTGGATCATGTAAATGAGTTAATAACTGTGTGCTTCCAAATGTATTTATTAGCAGTTTACTTTCAACATGTTCTTCAGTAAACTGTTTTTATTTTTACTAGCCAGCTGTTTAATTATGTATTTTCTGTATGTCAGCAAGTGATATCTTCTGTCACTGAAAATGTTAATGGGTAACACAGGACTGATACATCGGTTTGAATTGGCATGAATGTAGGAAAAATCCCATAATGTGCTGGTAAGTTACTTCACATGACTGTTCTCTCTTCTTCAGTGCAAACACACTGTATTAATTTAAAAGATTTGCTATTATAACAGTTGATCTAGGTGAATCATAAAATTGCAGCTTTGAAAAACTGTAATGGCACTGTAGAATAAAACTTATGTAGAATACAAGTCTTTTGGGCTGGATACTCTTTGAAATCTGGATGATGTTGCAAGCTGTATCTACACTGCCTTGGGTAATGCTGCCTTGTGCCTGGACTTGGGTTTGCATCCACCACTCATTCCAGTGCTGCCTGTTCCACTGAACCTTGCATTTCTAATAGTGTGTCCTTCTTCGGACTTGGTTGTGCCTCATCTGCCTGCTCTGAATGAAGCTGGTTGCTGTCTGTCTCTCTCCAAAAGGCCTGATAAAGCAGGCAGGCAGCCCCCTTGGTTCCAGGTCACATCCCCACTCTCGTGCAGCCACGGCTGGCAGGTGGCTACAGCCTCTCACAGTGATGGACTGGCCCATCCCAGGGGCCTGTGTGACCCAGGAGGCCCCATGGTGTGCAATTCCTCAGCTTCTACCTCACCTTTCCTTCCAGGAGGTAGGGCAGATATCTTCCTGGGATGCAATTTTTTTCATCTTCTAGTAGCTGCCTGAACTTTGACTGAGTCCAGACCCTCCTTTATAAAGTTTTGGCTTTGGAGACAGTCTGTCAATATCCACTGAAAGGAGCCTCTTTTCCTCTTGAGCATGCAGTGACAGACAGAAAAGGTCTGGATGAGGTAGCTCATGCTCAATGCCAGGTACCTGTCCAGCAGATACAGCATTTTGCATGTCTGGCACAATTGCCCCAGTTGTGTGTTCCCACAGAAAGAATTAATACAAAACCATTGACAGGAGTGACAACCAAATTTCAAAAAATACACTTGACTGTTTTGAGCACACTTTCCACAACTGGGTTCAGTCTGAAAATGCTGGAAGGCCTGCCAGACAGTGGGGTATGAAGTACAGAGTTTGTTGACGTTTGCTGACTGGCTTGAGTTTGGAAGACCATCTTTCCTCAAAAACAACTGACTATATATCTTGTCCACAGATCTCTCTGTCAATTATGTATTGCTTTCATACTTTGCTATTAAATCAGGCTACTTAATTTACTATGTGACTATTTTACTACTTTATTTTGCTCTGAAGGCTGTGGAATACTTAGATTAATGCCTCTTTAAGAAAATCAGACACCCTCCATGAACTGTTCCCATGAATCACTTGTTTTTTGGTTTGAATAAATGGGTTTTTTACTGTCCAGCCATATACTGAGACGCTTATTCACCTGTTTTCAATGAGTCTTTTGTCTTAGTTTTCTTTTTTATTCCCTTCTCTTCTCTAAAATACTGACACAAAAGTAAGCTTTGTCCTGAAATTGTCCACGTGAATGACAATAGTTCTTTTTCACATTAGGGAAAATGTGATCATAGTTAATCTGTTTCTGCTTTTCAGCATCATGCAGTGGTGGCACCTTTGATTTAATGGAATGCTTGTCCAACTTTCATTTCCTATCCAGACTGGTTTCTTGCTTGTACTCTCAGAAAAATTTGGAATCATGTTGATGACTTCTTAAGGTGCAAAAATATATGGCAGACAATGGACAATTATTTGACATCTTCAGAGGAGAATGATTGTGGATGCTGGTCAAAAAAGATTTTAGCAGATGAGGGTTCTGTAACACAACCTAATAGAGCCTCCAACTCATAACCAACTTTGTACCTCCTAATTCCCTGTCAAGTGTAAAGTTCTCAATGATTTAAAGTACACACACACACACACACACACACACACACACACACAAAATACCCAACATCTGACTAATCACAGCAGTTCTTGGGCTTTCCTGACAAAGGAAACCATAGAGCAGTGAGAGGAGAAGGATATCTTTGCAGCTGCATATTTTCTTTCCGTTGCTGTCAAAGGGAAACGAAATGAGCAACATTTTGCGAAGTCATGAATCTAAACTTGTTGCATGACTGAAGCAGTTGGGTCATGACTAAGGCTGTTGTAAGACTCCACATACCAAACTGCCAGCAATTAGTAGAAGGCTGAACTGTGTTCCTAACAAATACTAAACCCACAAATGTGCAGTTACCAAATATGGTTGGCTTGCAAAATTCATTCTGTTTTATTCTGGCTGTTTGGTCCCCATCCTGCCCACCCACGTCCTCTGCAATCAGTAACCCGTCTGGTGTCTAGAACTTCTGCATGACTTCTAAGATAACAAAATATTGATTAATAGGAAGATTATTGTGAGGATTTATTTTATAGAAGATGGCTGTGGAAATAGCCCATATGTGCCTGCTTCTTCCAGACAAAAGGTTGAGAACCTCCTGGGTGCTGGGCAAAAGGAGAACTGGAGAATCGACCCAAGGGAAAATTAGAGTATTTTTTATCTACAAATGAGTATGTTGAAAAAGCACTTTTTCTCTTGCTCATTTCACCAAACCTTTGTTCTGGCTTCCATAATTTCATTTTTTCCTCAATGAAAGTTTAAGATGCTTTTGTTTTTCTCCCTTTTTGTATAGCACTTAGCAGATTTGGTGTTCTTTTGGTGTTCAGAGACTGAACTGTGGACAGAATGATTTAGATGAACAATCCTAAAGGCATGGTCCATGAGGCAGAGCAGAATTCTGATGAAAACTAATTTAAAGAAAATTAAGTCTAATTAAAGAACAGTATGCATGTAGGAAATCTCTTTACTGGCTTCTACTGCATCCTGTGGAGACCAAGACCAAAACCAGGACTCCAATATCTTGATATCATGAAGCAAACATGCCTGAAGTCAGAAGGCACTGAAATGAAAGCTATGTTTATTTTAAAGCTCCATTTATTTACATTTCTTTTAAAGTCATGTTTATTTCAAGTTGGATTTGGTGCAGCAAGCAGGAGTGGAAGTGTCATACAACATCTGTGTATGACAGATGTACAAGATTCAGGTAATGAAAGGCCCAAAAGACTGTCCACATGAACATGTTTGCTTTGAATGAATCATGCAGTATGTTTCAACACTACCTGAAACACAAATATCCTGTGACAGACACATTAAATTCTTCATGCACATTCTCACCAGAAAAAGCAAAAAAAAGCATAACCCATACTTAGATGATGCTGTAAAAGCTTTGCTTTTGGTTATAGCTATCCTGTGACAGACACATTAAATTGTTCATGCACATTCTCACCAGAAAAAGCAAAAAAAAGCATAACCCATACTTAGATGATGCTGTAAAAGCTTTGCTTTTGGTTATAGCTATCTTCATTAAATATCTTTTCGCAGCGGTAGAGACCAATAGAAAAAGAGTGACTTAGGACAATTCCTATTTACAAAGATTAGGCACTTACATATTTTTTATGCACTGGTTTTCTCAGTTTTGGCTCTCATCTACCCCTCCCACTGTCACCTCCAGACTATTTTTGCACAGTCTTAGAGCAAAACATTGGTATGGAAAAAACACTTTCCCTGCAGACATTTGGAGAATGGCTCACAGAGGTGCCTGGTGAATGGGTACAGGAGAAGAATCTGTGGAATAAAAATGGCTACTGCTCCATACAAGCTGTGTGACACTAAAAAATTCCTGTATGCAATGGAGGAATCAGGACTTTCATTAAATAATAATTTGAAGATTTCTACTTTTCCTGAATTGTTGACTGACAGATTGCAAAGCCTTGGATCTGTTAATTATTAGATTTGTGATTTTTCTTACCAAATAATTCTCAGGATGCAGTTTCTGTGTAATGCAATAAATAAGCAGCTGAATGTGTGAGATTAGTTATGGGAGTCGTGTTCTGTCCTTACATACATAACATGAGATTTATAGTATATCTTGCCGCCTCCTGCAAGCAAAAGTAGCAATAGATGAAATATTTCCTTGGAGAATACTTGGGCTAACACTGATCTTTTAACACGTAACAAATGCTACTAGAGGTCAAGACCACAGCCTGCCCAGAAGAGGGTTTGTCATCAAAAAGTCTTTAGGAATAGTAGGTATACTTACACCAGCAAATTAAAACAGTTGGATTATTTGATGCAAACACTTAAGCATGATCTTTTGCCTTCCTTTCTCTCATCCTAACTAGAGTAGAAATGTTTGGCCTCAGTGAAGACAAGAAAATCATTACAGTGAACACAGCTGCATTGTACAGGCTCTATGAGCAGAAATGTGTGAAGGATGGGGCCCAGATCCTCCTAGACTCCCAGTGTCAAAGACCCTTGAAATCAGGGCCTCTTTATCTCTGAGATGGATGAATATTATTTCTTGCCACCCTCACTTTTGGAGTCTGTGAAGGTCATGACAGAAATCAAGCTTGATGGTTCTTTCATGTCTGTAAGGGCAGGTGATGCTGTGAAATGTTCAACCCACTACAAGTGACCTATCTCAAGCTTTAATTTAATTTTTATTCCATCACTCTTGCACCATACCAAGGCATTTATTTTGTGGTGTTTTAGAGGGAAGCTGCTGACATCTGACTCACCATTTCCTGCAGCATGTAGGTGTTTCTTGGATCTCCATCAAACAGGATCCCATCCCGATGTTGCTCACCATGAGAGCTGGCTCTGAATCACAGCCACAGCATCACTACTGCTTAAAGCTGAAGCCTCCAGGCTACTCACATAGACTAACAAAAGCAGCTTATGGTAGCTAAATGCATCTCCTGTATGTCTCCTCCTTTGTAATATTTTTGCTTTGGTTTTGCACTTCGAAAACAATGGATTAAATATAATTTCAGGTAGAACCAGGGTTGTTGTAGTGGAGATGGACTAAAATGGAAATGGCCCCAAAAATTTGATTCACTCTCTACAAAACTGAATAGCAAAAGGATTAAATAAATTGTAGAATGCAAATGAAGCTTTTCCTGCCCATCTCTAAAAGTTAAAATCATTGCAATAAGTAACATGGTTGTCATGGTGATCAAGTGCTTGTTTATGGTAGGCAAAGCTAAAATGTTTTTAATTTAAAGCTCAGATGACAGGAAACTGAGTAATGTAAGCAGCAACAGAAATACATTTTGGTAGATACATGCAATTAATTATTTTTCCTATGAAAATTCCTGTCACTTCTCAGTGTTTTTTCTGCCCCCTTCTTATCTTTATTCAAGTTCTGAATATGTTTGTCTTCCGATTGTGCAATGAGCCAGCAAGACACGTTTCAAGGAAGATGGAAATGGGCAGTACTCACAGGCACACTCCTGGTAGTAAACAGAAAATAGGCCCTCTTATAGTAATGTTTTGGGGAAGAACAATCCTTAAATCTGAATGCTGCACTGTACATTCTGTGGTCCTGGCACCTGCAAATACGTAAGCACTCAGCTGAATAATTTGCAGCATTGCATTAGTTCAGCATTTCTTTCTCTTGAAATTGTCAGATGATTCAATTGTCTGAGCACGAGAGACTAAAATTCAGTTTTCTTTGCCTAAAAATAGCAGTCATTAAAAAAAAAGGGTAATGAAATATTCAATTTGCTTCTATTTAAATTGAGGGGAAAATCCTGTTAAGGGAGGAAGCGTCTGACAGACTATAATATAGCTTGCCACATGATTACAAATTAGTCACATGTAAATTACTCTTGTTAAGCTGCAATAGGCCCTACTTCTGCAAGGAACTTTATGAAAACACTGGGGCAAAGATGCCCTCTTGAATTCGATGGCAAGTTTCCCAGAGAATTCAGCACCTCTGGGCTCAGCTGAAGACAACTGAAAAACAGCATCCTCACCTACAGCTGTGTAATTCCAGATGGTATTTCATGTCTGTGTCAGAATATCTAATGGACTGTAATAGGAGATTTTGATGAGGTCTGGGACACAGAGCTCAGTTACTGAAGTGTTGGAAGCAGGGATTTTGCAGAGAGCCTAAAGAACATCACAGACATCACCTTGTCTCTCCTTCCCTCCACCTCTCTCTGATTAAAGGCAATGAATGTGATAGAGATGAGTATCTGAATGAATTGTGTGCAAGGACTCCTGGCTCACACGAGAGACTTTGGTGGTAGCAGCAGGGAAATCTAGTCCCTTTTGCATTTAATGATATTTTTAGCAACATGACACTTTATGCTCTATAATTTTAAATGAACTGGTAAAAAATAAGCTAGTAACAACCATTTTAGCTTAACGGTCAGAGATAAATCTCACTGAATTCAGTAGTAGGGCATATTAATTTTAACAGGCTTGAGATCAAGACTTTAATGGTACATGATACAAGCTAGGTACCTTTTGAAGATGTCATTTCAGAGTAAAAGAGGAAAAATGTTTAAAGTTCTCATACTATCAAAGATGAAAAGATGTGGTTTTAAATTGAAAAGCCTATCAGATGACTTTGCTAAATAATTTAATTTGTTAGCTAATTAGATTTGCAGATTCCTGTATAGATTATAGGAATTGTTTTCATGGCGTTCTTAGAAAGCACAGCATTATTATTATCATCATGAAAATAGCTTTTGGATGAAATTTCCATCTCATAATGCTTCATCAAGGCAGTATCAATTTCACATTTATTGAAAAACAGTCCTTAGGCATGGATGAAAGTGAAGGTAAAATTTGTTATTTGGCCTAAGCAGATGTATTAAATCAGTGTACCTCAAATTATTTCAATAATTTTATATTTCTTGCAAATGCGTGCCTTTTAAAAGAGCTGGAAGACCCTCAAGGTCTCCATTTTGCAGACTGCAATGTCTTTGAGATACAAAACTAGAAAGTAATATGTAATTGGATTAAGGCTAAAATTCATCCAAATAGAAATACTTGACTGGTGAAGGCTTGGTTTTGTAAGAGCTGCAGGTACAGAGCCCGTGGGAGGGGAGATAGGAGACCTGTGTGACCATTTTAATCTGGAAAATCTTAAGCTGGCTTTCTTGGAACGTGATACAGAAGTCAACAGACCTGAGCACTAATGCTAGTTCTGCTGGCTAGCCATAGTCCAGGCAGGACACATACAGGTAAATGTGGTGAGCAGCACAAACATCTGCTGTCTTCCACTGGCCTTACCTTTGAAGCAGAAGAAATAATTGCAGTAATACAACGTTTGTCTTTTTATCTCAGTCTTAACGGTACTGAATGCATGAGCTCTGTCATGAGGATATCTGCTAGAAGGTGGACAGAGATCTCCTTACCCTTCTCTCATAGTCCATAAAACCTTCAATTGCACTAAGCAGGAGTTGCCTGCATGGGTTTTTTTTGAGCACTGCAGTCCAATTTTTTTTCTTATCCCTTACAGATTTCCCCTCATGTTCATCACTGTAATATCTGATCATATTATCCACATCCCAGTCAGGCGCCAGTGGTAGCATTGTGGAGGAAAGAAATGGTCACATAAACATAATTTTCTTTGTGTTTTGCTGCATTTGAGGCTGCTATTTTGTTATTGCCATTTAATTTCATTATTCAATTCAAAGCTGAAACACTAGCCTGAGAGTTTCCATTGGAGTGTGTTAAAAGGGTATCTGATTTCCCTTCTGTTTCCCCTGCCTGCTTTATAATTTTTCCACAGAAACAGATAAGGATACAGATTTTAATCACAGTGGCAAGGAGAAAGCTAAAACCTTTAATGTGCCAAGGCTTCTTTGCTTATGTGAAATCAGGCATATTCCTGTCTGTCTGCATGGGCTGGGGTCTGGAGCAGCTGTGAGTCACCTGCTCAGCCCCCAGCCCCCACAATCACTCACCCTGCACAGCCAGCACTAACATATTGTGAAGGGAGGGGCACAGGAAAACCAGGAGACTTTTCTTCCTAATCCAGAGTAAATTTCCTCCCCAATAAAATATGGGCGCAGCCTTCAGGGTGTCAGGGCTTAACCACAAAGGTTAGGTTATTCAGAAATGACAAAAGCAATGACACAAAACTCATTCAAATACACACTTGT
The DNA here is from genome assembly GCA_026261815.1 of Monarcha castaneiventris obscurior. Lineage (NCBI taxonomy): Eukaryota > Metazoa > Chordata > Aves > Passeriformes > Monarchidae > Monarcha > Monarcha castaneiventris. The sequence goes on from JAMPIT010000894.1 coordinate 17,995,933, forward strand.
TTTCTAAGACAGATGAATATTGCACCTCTTTGGAGCCCAGCTGAAGTCCTGGACACTCCTGGAAATCAGGATTTTTATGCTGAAAGATCAATCAAAAGCCAAACCCTGGGATATTAAGCAAAAATGCCACTCTGTAGAGAAATGAAAAAATAGGCTGGAATTTCAACAAATCATGGATGCATTTTTTTCTTTTTATGGAATCCTGGTCTCTAGCCATTTTTCTTGGTGGCTTTCTTCCTCAGACCTAAAGTAAGAAAGACTGTAGTTAAACTTAACTAGATGTCTTTTTGTTACTCTCTAGAAAGGCAAATAATATGCCTAAAAAGTGGTAGCACATGTACAAACCAAAATTATAAACAATAAAAACGCCAGATAATCTTTGTTCTAACACTATTTTTTGTTGTGATGTGCTTTTGCTGGGTTAAGAAATTATTCCTTAGCCTTTTTATTCTGAAGAACACTAATCTAGAAAGACATAGTATTTCTCATTAATTTCAGAGTGTTTGAGCTCCTCGGAATCTATAATGTATTCTCTTGGCAGCAGGTAACACGTAGGCGAGTCTCATTGTCTTATTTATTGAAGTACTATACAGTTTTGAATAATCCTTTCATAATACTAAAGGTCACAGCACAGGGAGTTTCACAGCCTTGTGTGTGGTGTTTATCTGTACCTAGACAGTCCCAGACCATCTGCCAGGATTGTTTTTCCTTGATTATGGATCAGAAAAATTATAGTGACAATGAATAATTATTTTCCATGATAAACCAGGAGGCAGATGACTCAAAAGACTAGTAATGCCTAGAAAACAAGTCTTTGTCTTCCAGTTCACTGGTTCAAATGCAGCTTAAGTCATAATAGAGCAGAAATCAGGCCTGACTAATTTTTGGGGTACCTTATGGAATAATGTCAGTGGTATTATTTTGACAGTTGTGGCACTTCCAAGAAAGTGTGGAAGAATGAGAAAAGAGAGAAAAAGACCTCAGGACAGGCTGAGTCTATACTACAGTAACATTAAACATCTAACTCCATGGCAGTAATATGATGCATCAAGAAAAGGACCATGGAAAAATGAAAAATGTCCAGTGTTTGAGTGTCTCTCCTGTACACATGGGAACCTGGCAACCAGGCTGAGACTGCAACTGCTGAGACCCATCAGCAAAGCCACTGAAATACAAATGTAATAGAAGAGGCTGTGGGAAATCAGTCCTTGACAGTGGTTACAAAAATAGTAACTATTTATACATTTAATGTATTGAGTGTTATCTGCAGGTCTCAAATGGTTTTACAGACGCTGATGAATTAAGTTTCAATACACCCTTATGAGATAATTTATTCCCATTTTGTCCCCATGATTAATGTATAAATAAATGCACAGTGAGATGAGGTGATATGGCACTAAGACCACTGTAGGTTTATGTGATATAGTATAAAAATTAGTCTACCTAGGTGCATTTGTTTTCCTGGTTACTTAAAGTGATGTTTTCCTTGCACAATGATCTCTCTCATCCCATTAAAAATAGAGGCAATAATACCACTCTGAAATTGTTTAAAACCTATGCAAAAGAGAAAATTGTTGTATGCAATAACCAGCAACATCAACAGGGAGTTTGGAAAGAAAAGATTCAGAGATTTATACTGAACTCTTTTTTTTCTTGAATTTGGACTGTCTCCACTGTATTTTAGGTTTGGAATAGTTACAGAGAAAATGCATTATAGAATATACAAATCTTTATGATCTACCAAACAGGAAAGTTCTTATTCTTTGAAAAAATTAATTCTGAGTAAAACTAAAATTAGCTATCTTTCTGTGATCAAATTATCTTCTCCTTTTAATGATTGCTGTATGTGTAAGGAAACTGTTATATCTTCTGGTTTTGATTTTTGGTTCAAAGCTCTGGTTCACTTACAGGTGCTTTCCCTGTCCTTTTGGATTGTTTTGTAGAGGACACTTTGAAACAAGCTAAAATCAAGCTGGAGCAAATAACTGGCTTTGGTAAAAGCAAAACTGCTGCTATCTTCCTTTTTTTTTTTTTTTTTTTTTAATTCAAGCTCGAATAGATCTTTTCTACATTAGAGCAGGTTTAGAAAATTGGTGATTTTACAGAGAGAGAAATGTGCTTTGTCTGTGGTTTACTTTGTTCCCACTACTGTTGTTGAAGGTTTTGTTCATTTTCACCTTATGCACTGCAGTTCATGGCTGCTGTCTTTGCAGAACAGCCCTTTGAAAGACAGGCCTGATTGTCCATGCCATTATTCTAGCATTGACTTTCCTGCTGTTTACTTGATTCCAGGAGAGTATTCCCGATGTACATCACTCCGGAAGGAGGAGTGGCTGGAAATCAGAGCAGTGGGTTAGATGGTATGATTGGCAGCTCAGGAGCCCTTAACAACAGCTCTGCCTCTCACTGACAGCCCTCACTTAATGCTTGATTCTGGACTTCAGCCCTAATCACGTAGAGCCTGTCCTGAGTGTGCAGGTAATTAGCAATGACAAGCACTGACTTAGGCTTGAGGGGGATGAAGCCCAGCCTTCTGCACAAGTACCTTTGGCTACAGTACATGGGGAGAGTTTATGAACAGTTTAGGTTGCACTGGTTTTCTCTCTTCTTCCTTCTAGTAAGGCAGGGATGATGTTAATAATTTTATTTTTTCTTCAGTTCCATTTTAGGATTATTAGCTGCCCTACATTTCTAAAAGCTTAATCATACCTAGAGACAAACACCTATCTACTTCTAGAGATTCCGAATGTCTTTCAGAAGAGATTATCAAAGGCACATAAGGGAAGTAAGGAACACAAATTACTGGGCTTTTGAAACTTTTGACTCCGGTTTTAACCCTTTCTACAAACAGATCTGACAATTTTAAACAAGGCAGTACTTCTATTTCAGCTTCTTCACAGCTTGGCTGGCTGGCCACTGAGAGAGCTGTCAGTCGGCTCTCAGAAGACACATATGGCAGACTTGTTAGTGTGTTTGAAACTGAGACCCATCCCAGGTCTTTCCTATATTAATCTTTTTCCACTACTTTAGTCACTCATGTCATTGAATACCTTCCTTGCCTTTGTTCTTCAGCTGTGAGGCCACTGCCATGGGTGAAAGATTTGAAAAATAAGCTCTTAGCTGCTGTGTAAAGTGATGTATTAGTAAGCAGGATTTACTTGGTAAGATCATTGCATGTTTAACAGGAGAGAAAGCTTGCACTGGCCTCAAGTCATTCCTCTTTGCATACGTCCCGTGCAGATCCCTCAGTTAGCAAGTCTCTGCATTTCTATCTGCTTCTCCGTGCTGAAATATTCTCCTGTGACCAGTTGTGTTACTTGGTGGAGAAGCTGTCATTCAGGGAGAAACTGGGGGATGCACAGTGAAAGGATTTCAAAGCCAGCTTACTTCATCACCTCAGCAAACCGGACTGGTTCTGAATGAAGGCAGCCCTGTTTGCCTGTAAGGAAGTAGCACTGCAGCATAGCTTGAACACACTCCTTCAGTCAAGTAAATTAGCTTGGATCACGTGTTTTCCACATATATACCAAGGGATTACATTTTTTCCAATGGACACTCCTTTTTAACTGTATATTAATAAAATACACCTTCAACGACAGGGATACTGCAGGGTAATTAGACTTTATATGATACAGTAGAATTTACACTGCCTGCAGGATAATTAGACTTTATATGGTGCTTCACATAAGCTGATGAAGCTTCCTAATTAGTAAATTTCATACACACAATTAGAAGTATAATGTAAACCTGAAAAAAACCTGATTAAAAAAATTCTTCTTGTGACTGGAGCGTGGCAGGAAGTTTTCTCCAGCTCATAGTGGCAGTAACTGGCCAGTCTATGCTTCATGTCTTCATGGTTTCCTCTGTGGCTGTATAGGATGGGATTGCAGCCTTGGATCTCTTTTGTTGTACAGATTCCCTGCTGGGAAATAATGTGGAGCATTAACACTGTCTTTGAGTTCACCTACTCTCTTCATTTTTTTTATTTGTGCCTGTATGTATTTTATCAAAGATTTAAGGGAGGTTTGGGGAAATGTTGTGTGGTGTGTGGGAGTAAGGGGAAATCAATACTCCATGGATCTGGCTGTGCCTACCATTGTGCAGTCAAGTTTTTGAAGCTCTTATGTTCCCTTTTGGTTTTACATTTCTACTGTCCCAGTATCTTTTTAATTGATCTGGAAAGGTTTACACATCTTATGTATCACAGAAAGCCCATTTTGAAAGTGGAGTCTTTTAAAATGTTTCAAGGGTTTGAAAGGGAAAATACAAACCAAAAAGAGAATGTGAATGGTGAAATGTACAGCTAAGACAACTTTAGATAGCAGGCACAAACCTTTCTGAGATGCCATGGTACAGGGAATGCTGTGTTAAAAAAAACTGCCCAGGGCAATAAAGAAAACAGCCATTTCTCAAGTAATTGTAGGAACTGGACTTAGGAAGTGAAGTAATTGAAATCAGACACTGTTAGCCGGAAGGGGAAGCATAAATCACTGACAGGAGGAAAATGAAATGACAAATGGGGACAGTACTGGGGAATAGGCACTAGTACCGCTAAAATGACAGCACTAACAAAAGATAAAATCTATAGATGTTCTACAGAGCCAGTTTTGTGGGTGGAGAGAAACAAAATATCCTGAATTATGTATTTTTATTAATTTAGACAGTTAATTCCTGCCTACATGCTTGCTACTTTCATTTTCCTAGGGATCACTCACAATTGTGGATAGATCATGGAGAACACATTTGGAAAGCCTCTCTGATGTCAGCAGTTTCTTGGATTTGATGGGCAGTGTGTATATCTACATAACCACCAGTATTTCCTATATATGTAATAATGATTTCATTGTATTGAAGATAGTGGCTGTTTTGTAGTACAGTCAATTCCTGTGTGCTCCAAACTTATATCTGTTCTTCAAGCTGATACTCTCATGGAAACTGGAATCCAGAATTTTTAACTGTTTTTAATCTGAAATTATTTCAGTTTAGACTGCAAAATGCCTTTTATGAAAGGAGAATGCGAAACAACAGAAGATAAACTTCTCCTTAAAGATAATTCCTACCTACAGACTGCTGTACTGACATTACAGAATGTAAATCTGTAAATTTGTAAATCTGTCACAGATATTTCACAAAAAAAACCAAACCCAAAAACAAAGAAACAAACAAACCCAACAATATTCACACATTTAAAGGATATTCTTGAAATACAGAAAGATTATCCTGACACAGCACAGCTCTTTTGACTAAAAGTTTTTCCTATTACATGTTTTAAGCACAGTGTCACATGAAAGTACCTTTTGTCCTCCTCACAGGAGCCTGCACGAGGCATTTAGCATCTAGTTCAATAACCTTTACTGTGAAGAGCCTCCTGAATCTCAGGTGAATATCCCATTTCATTCAGAGACAGCAATCTGTCTGGGGAAACCAGCTCATCTATGCTTTGGACCTCTGACTCCTGCTGGAACTATTCAATCTGTCTTTCTGTTTCTCTGTCTGACATTTTATGCCCTTTCATTCATTCCAAATAGGTTTTCTCTTTAACCTTGTGGTACCAAAACATTTCATTGTATTTGAAAATAATGGCATTTGGTAATTGGCAATGCACTAAGTGGCAAAGGGCATCTCCAGTAATTTACTTGAATGCTGTTTGTATGAAGCTGAAATAATTTGATTTTCAGCAAAGGGCTATAAGCATGCTAACAGTGTCTTCTGGCCCATTAGTGTAGAGACTGTCTTGGCTCTGCACTTTCAGTGCTTTAAAATGAGTAATCAACACCTATTGATAAGAAGGATCAGTAGTAAAGGCTTAAGGGGGTTTGGAAGGATTTTTCATAGCTATTTTTGTTGTCTAGGTTATATAGTTACTTTACTGTAACTTTACATTTCAATATTTAATAAAAAATTCAGAACATTTCTTATGTTGAATTTCTTATGTTGAATGTTGTAATTTTCTGGCCAGTCCTAAGTATTATCTGTATGCACACATGGCAGAGAAAGAAAATGAAGTATAAATATACATTTGTGTGTGAATACAAAAGAGCATATGTACAAGATTCACTGTGGATTAAAAGGCAGTGTGAGCCCTGGGGCTATGTATAGGGCTCAGAGTTGGACACTAAACCTTATGATGCTTGAACAAGATGATTGAAAGGTATGATTGGCCATATGAACTTTACATGAAGTGAACAGTGTGTCTTAAGTTCCTCTGTCTTCAAAGTGGAAATGATGAATTCATTCTGTGGAGCATTTTGGGGTCTTTAAATACATATTCCAGGCAAGGAGGACAGGCAGAACAGGGAGTCTTGCTATTATTTTCTTCTATTGACACAAAAATGTGAAGATTTGTTTTGGCCAAGTCTATCATATTTCGCTAGTCTTGTTCATCTAAGTCGGCATTATTATCTAATAATTATCAAAATATAAGTTATCTATTTTGTTAAATTACAGGTGGGAATTACTTGCCTAAGCAGAAAAAGAAGGGAGTAAGGAGAGAGGCACATGTACCTGAAGTGAATTGCATAAAGATCTGTCTGAGAACCCCCACCAGAAATAGAAGAGCTTTCCAGATGTATATTTTGATATGTAGCACAATTTTTTTTTTGCCTCCTATTTCTCAGGCCATTTCATTCAGATAAATTCTTAATCATTTGCATGACATTATACAATGCTGATTGTATGTTTAGTGACAACAATCACATAAGTCTGCAGGTTCAGCAACAGTTCAACTACACAGACAGATGTTTGTTCATTCTTAATGGCATTAGTTTGGGTGACATTTGGCTTTTAATGCACATTATTCATGCCCAATTATGGTGGAATAGATAAAGAATTGAAAGACACAATCACATCTGTGTTCCTGAATGAAGAGTCTTTGTGACATGCTTATAGAGATTGAAGTGTCATCCAAGTAAATTAATTATAACAATCTGTTTCCAAATTCAATCTGGCAATTATCTCCTTTCCAGAATAGCCAGCTTTGATTTTGTTTACAGATTTTACACAAACTTCACAACAGACCCATAACCATGTCTCCAATTCATTGCTTTTTTGAGGCTCTGTGCAGCTGCAGAGGTTACAGCAGAACTGAGCCCAGGGAGGGAACGGAGTGGTCTCCATTCTTTGCTGTTGGAGAGCATCAGGGCATGTCTGTCTATCTGAGTTGTGGATCAAATTTCTGAATATGGATCATGAATGAGGGACCCCAAATGATTCTGCTACTCAGTTTTTCCAGTTCTGAACTCTTAGTATGTCACAGAATCACAGAATAAGCTGAGTTGGAAGGGACCCACAAGGCTCATGGATTCCAGCTCCTGGCCCTACACAGCACCATCCCCAAGAGTCTCACGTTTGCCAATAGCACATAAGGTCTACTGTGTGGTGATAGTTTGATTGTTTGTCATAAAGGATTTTGATCTGTTCATGTTGAAATCTATAGAGCAAAAAAAGGCTGAACTTGGCTCATGTCTGTCAATGTGGATGTATGGAAATAGTAATGATATTTTGTTAGACTGAAATAGTATTCAGATTTCTTTGATGTCCAGCATAGTTTAACTGATGGTGATCTTGACCCAAATGTTGGATGGATGTGTGCATATGTGTATGAAACTACATAATTTCTATCAAAAGGTATATCAAGAAGAATGGAGAAATGTAGGTTGAGGGAGGAATTTTTTAAAATTGAAATATTAGGTGTCTCATGGTTATTCAATAAATGAATCCATCACGATAGTGCTGTATCCAGAGAAACTTTGAATGTTATTCCCTAGAAACAAAATGAAGATAGATTATCTCCTGCGAAAGTGCAATATTCTTACAGAATGACAATGGCATGCAATGGGAATAACAGCAAAGACAGTTTTTTCCCCCTTTCAGTCATATTAATCAGCTGCTTCTTTCTTTGTCCTAATAGATGCATTATGAGGAGGAAGTGCTATGACTATAATGAAAGATCTTTTCTTGAGTATATGCCCTTTTCCTATCTGATGTCGAAGCATCTTTACAAAAGGTAGGTCTCTCTCTGTGCCAATGTGCCAGCAAGAGCAATCTCACTGCAAAGGAGGTCCCTTACTAGCTAGTTCCTAGCACAGGGCAGACTTCCTCTGAGGACTCAGCCAAAAGCTGTGTACTGGGTTTGCTTTATCTGCAAACACCGCTAATGGCTATCAATAGCAAATCACAGGGGGATTCAGAGCCCTTCCTTCAGCAATGTAATAGAAAAATAGATTTCTACAGGTGAAAGAACAGCATGAAATACTGCAGAAATAACTCCTTTAATTATTCATGAATCTAATTATTATTATTATTAATGATGATACCACACTTAGAGCCATTAGTACAAATCTTAAATGCAGGGCAAGCACTTTTTAATAGCCTGGAATTACACAGTCCAAGGGATATTCATAACTAGAAAGCTGCATTATAATAATATGCATTATGATTGTTATATCAGCTAATTTTGCTGAATTTGTCTAATTTTTGCATTTGCTTATGAATCTTAATTAGCCACTGTGGAACTGAATGCAAATAAAAGATTACTGAAAACAAAAGAAAAGGTTTAGATAAAATCTGTTAAATTATGAGAATGAATTCTGTCATTTATTAAGAATAACAAATTAATTTACTTTAGATGTAACCACAGCCATAGCACAAAATAACATTTTATTCCTGGTTTTCAATATTAAGAACAAGTTGGCTTTGTATTTACATGGAAACAAGGGCATAGGAAAGTAGACTCTTATGGAGATGCCATCAGTACCTACAAGTCAAAGAAGCTATTTATGTGGCAATGCCTTCCATCCTCTAAAATTGGATGGGCAATTGTCTTCAAAAATCATGTGCTTATGTAAAATGCAGCTTGGCTTTGTCACTTTCATCACCTAAGTGTCATATACACCACCAATTACATATATACAGTAATTGTTTCCTTTGGAAGCTTTGAGGTGTTGATAAGAAAAATCCTGTCCGCAATGAAGACATCTACAAAGTAGCTGAAGAAATTTCCATTCTCAACAGGACTGGAAACCATTTGCTATATTCTGGTGACCTGTCTGGATACCACCACTGTCCACACCTCCCAGTCCTCACATCCAGTTCAAACAAAGAGGGAACCTGATAGCCCAATGGGAACCAGTCCCTACCACTGTTGCTGGACAAATGGAAACTCTCAGATTTTCAGAGTGAGAGGCCTGGAGATCCCTCTGTACTCTTTGATTCTGAAACTCCTCAGCAATTCTGTATGTTAGCCTATAATATGTTAGAAATAAAGACCCCACAGCTCTTAAAATAACATTTCTCCTGCTATCTCCCATCATAAATACTCAGTTATAAATCATGCACTGCACAAACTGAGCCTCATGTTCTTGTGTATTCTTGTCCCTGTCCTTAGTATTGAGTTACTGATTTCAGCACTAGTGGCTGTAGCTGTGATATGGAGGGAGCAGCAGGAATGAACCTTCAAGGCACAGTCTGTTCTCCCCTTCATGTTGCACAGAGCAGATAAAGCACACTCCTGTGCTAGCTGTGCAGGAAGAGGTGCAGCTGTAGCTCCTCCAGCCACTGTAGAAAATCTCTGCATTTAGGATAAGTCGCAAGGATTCTCTCACTCATGGGCCATCACAGTCTATCCTGCTTATCTAGCCTGCATCTTTGAATGCAGAATATTTACTGGAAAACAATGGATTATAGGTTTTTTGAAACCTTCTTGCCTCATTTTAGAGACCCAAGGTGACATTGCTTCTGCCTTGGGAACTTACCGATGTTTAAATGCCACTGCTGTAAGGAAAGGGCCTTTTCCATATGTCAAACTGCACCTTCTAAGCCACTTGGACTGTGATCCTTCCTGGGTAGACAGGCAGATAAGCTACCTCCTGCCACACACACCTTTTCAATGTCAAACATGTAAGAAAGCGATCAAATTATTCCTCAGCTTTCTTCTTGGGTATTCAAATATCTTGAATCCTTCAGACATGCAATATGTTTCTAGCCCCTGGATACTCTTTTGTGAAATTTAGACTGCAGCAGAAAGCAATTCACATATTTTAAAAATTGGCATGCACGTAAGATTTTATCATACAAAACAACCAGCAGAGAGGTGCTTCTCTCCTAGTGTGGCCTCATCCGTGCTAATAAATTTATATTTCTCTTTACTGATGTATTGCCAAAATGTTGTAAGTGTTGAACATTACATTTTTTTAGCCTTAGCGCTGCTCATAAGACTTGTTCTTTCTAGGAAATACTCTGCCATAGTTAGTGGTATGAACAAAGATTTGGATTATACCTTATGTATCAATTTCCAGTCAAACCAAGAGGAAATGCATTATTTCACAGGTGTGCCTTCTCTGGGGTTACTAACGCAGACTTGGACCTCAGCCTTTTTTACCTGAAAGGTCAGTAATTTAGTAATGTCAGCTAGTTGGCTCTTTTCCTTTTAACTCATTATTATAACAAAGGGCAGCTATATCCAGTATGGTTATTATGGAATATATGTTATGCCCATCTGTTACAGTAGGATATCGAGAGCCTAGAGAGGATGATTCATAATTCTGAGGCAATGTCCTATGGAAAGCATAAAGCATGGTGGCAGATGGGAAGAGATGGATCCGAGCAGATGGATCTGGGTGTGGTTCACGTCTCATGCGCTGGTTTACACTGGGACAGAGCACTGGGGCTAATTCCTTGCCAGCAGGAGCAGCCTGCAATGTGCACTTGTACCAATCACCAGCAGATACCAAAATAATTCTGCTGAGGAGGCAGGCGTGCTCACAGTGCTGCTTATCCCAGCGCGAGCACTGGCACAGCAGCTGCACAGGAATAGCCAAGGGCAGTATTTTGCTTTCAGAATAGAATGCCAGAGTGAGAAACCACATTATGTGTTTAGGTATGACTGCCGATGGTGTCTGAGTGCATTCTGGGTTGGCTGACAGGGCTTCCCAGATGCCCACAGTTACTAGTCAGTGACAGCGATGTGACAAGCCCATTGACAGCAGAATGTACGGTACCATGTCATCTCCTGGAATGGTGATAAGTACAGGAATGACAGAAGTTGATTGAAGAAGGCAGTTCTTGGTAATGTTATAGATCGTAGTTTGACTTGCAATATAGTGTTTTCAAACAATATATTAATACTTGTGATACTCCAAAAAAAGCAGCCTAAGCAAATGAAATATTTATAAATTACACTGTTTTGGAAAAGTGAGTCACACCGATTAAATACTACTTTCTATTCAAAATCTGAACTTGCCATTACTAGTATCATATGTGCTACTCATTAGATGAAATAGGGCATAGCTCATCAAACTCCCCAGGAATCTTTCCTCAAAATCTGATGGGAGCTAGTTTATGCCTTTTGTATACTGATACTTATTTTTGGAAGAAAGTTGCTCCATGAAAAAAACATTTACAAGGTGGGACAAGATGAAGAGAAAGAGAAATAAGTAATATACCTTACCACAGCAATCATAATTCACTTCTCTAACTTGATTTCTGTTCAATTCACAAATTACACTGTCTGAGTTTGAGAAGGGAATATATCCAATGTACCCTCTGCAGGTGGTTTCAAGCTAAATTCAGTTCTGGGTAATGGTGTAAGCACCCAGTAAGCCCTCAATTAAGTCTTTCCATTGAGAAGTATATTTTTGCTTTTCTTTGATCTGCAGATGGGAGCTATCAGAATCATCAAGTATATTTTAATCAATAGTGGGGATTGGCAGTACAAATATGTGAATGGTCATTTTGATAGCCTCTAAAGCCCTGTGAAGTTATTTTTTAACCACCACCATATCTGTCTGTAAAGAGACAGCTGGATGGAAGAGAGAAGTATATTTGAAATATGCCAAAAAGATACCTGTGCACAAAGGATGTCCACAGAAGCCTGTGTTGGGGCCCAGTGGCAGAGCATGATGATCTAAAAGGCATGTTTGGCATGGGGTAGTGCATGCTCCACAGCTCTCTCCCTAAGGTGCACAGGAACAGCTCATATTTGTGCTTTTCTCAGCAACAGATTGTGTCTGCCAGGGCTCAAGTGTCTGCTGGGATCTCAGCAGCCTCCCTTCCTGCTAGCACCATGTTGTCTTGGATCCTGCTCTTCAAACCTTCTGGATAAGCTACAATTAATGACTTCACAGGATTTTGAGGATCCCTGAGAATCTTGTAACTGGACTTCAGGTTGCGTCTCAGATGCTCCAAACCACTCAGAACCATAATGAAAGACAGCATTGTAAACCAGGTTATATCTAACAACTGCACAATGCCAACAGTAGTGTAAGGTTCAAGAGAAGCTCTGAAAGCAGAAGGAAGATGCACATTGCTTGTATACTCTCATTTTGTACCTTCTGCCCTCTCCTTTCAGAGGATTTTTATAGTGACATTTCCCATTCTGTACCTTCTTCCTTTATGCATATATTATAATTGCCCTGACTTGAAGAAAACAGCCTTGCTTATTTTAGGAAACGTCATTATTTACCTGTAAACAGAAAGACACGTCTGCAAAGTTCATCATAGTAAGCCTTGCGCTTCTAATAAAATATTGATTTCTTCTCATCAAACAGTTTATTACTTGATTGGGCACCCTGATATTTTTTTCACAAGACACAGCTATCACCAAGGGAATTATGGTCTTTTCAGAATAAGAATTTGCTGTGTTTTGGGGTTTTTTTAAAGAAAATATATTCACAGCTTTGAACAGAGTGTTATCACAGATGAATCCCTTCAAGGCAAGCACTGTTGCCATACCCAAGGGAAACAAAATTTTATTTTTACACTTAGCTGAATTAATTTATTGAATTGGTGCACGCTATAGTTAAAGGTCAGCATGTACACATAATTTCTAATAGCTGCAACTTTTATGTGAATTCTCAAGTGCCATAGATAGAAAAATGAGAGCCACGTTGGAGACAAGGGGGTTCTTCCATTCTGTGCTGAGATGATGACTTCTTTAATATCCTCTTTATAAGAATCTTTGTGGTTTAGCACCTCATATGAAATTTAATACTTTTCCACAAATGGCTGACAGCAAGGAAGAAATACAATTATCTCAGGACAAAGAAGTTATTTTTGGAGCTCTGTATTGTCTGCTTGGCATCAGTTTTTTATGATACTTGACATGACATATATAACATGTATATAATTGGACTACTTGCTGCACTGTATTCAGACTCTGATCTTATTTATATCTTTGCTGTGGGAAGTTTATATCCAGGTGCAGAGGCTGAGCAGCTCAGCCATAGCCTTTTTTCACTGTCTGGCGCAGTCACTGGTAAGGCAAATGCTATTGGTAGTAGCAGTTTGCTAGTAGTAAATATAGAAAAAAAAGTGTATTTGGGAAATAACAGTTGCTAAATCTCTGCTTTTATATTAATTAGGAAATAGAGACTGTGCAGGTGACGTGTTTAAGATGACATAATACTGGTTAAGTAGGGGTGGCCATGTGATACAGGATCCCAGCTTCCCATAATTCAAAGAATTGTGGGCTGCAGTGATTATCTGCAAAGCTGTTTTCCAGCAGTCTTAGATGTCTGTGAGTCCATGAGTATACCTGCACACATGCTGCTCCCCTGCAGACTGCATGCACTGCGCCCTCAAGGAGAAGTGATGCCCAACACAAGAAAATGGCAAAACAACACCCCAGGATGGCAGTGTGGCAGGAGAGGGGGGAGTGTGGGCACAGTGACTCGGGCCTAGCAGACACTCAGCACAGTATCAAGGTTCTGTGTTCCTTTAGTATCTGTTTCATATCACGTTCCCACAGAACCAAACCTTTCAGATACCTTACTTATTGATAAAACTTTTGGGCACATGTTTTCTTGTTCTGTCTTGATTGAGTGAAAATTACTGGGATGTGTTTTCTTTTGGTAAATTACACAACCACTTATTCTTGAAAAAAGATTGTGTTAGTGGGAAATTATTATTATTATTAACAGTAGTAATACTGTTATTAAGTAGTGTTGGTGGGAGCTACTGAGAACGTTACTGAAATATATTCTGAGATTGAAAACTAAGCCTGTTTCCAACACTTCAGCAATTCTTGAAGTTACAAGCCTGAAGCTGAAATCATGTTTTCTTGACAAGGATTTATATTCCCAGCATCTGAACATACCACTGGTCCTTCTGACACATTATTGATTAGTTCAATTGTTGATAAGCATTGTTGGCATTGTTGACACCTTCAGACCACGACAGAGTCAATACTGATTGAGGTGAGAGCAGGCATCCTCCCTGCATTCAGCTCTACACAATAACTATTCCCAGGTTGCAAAAGGGAAGAATGGAAAGGCTTTTTGTGTGTTTGTATGAAGCTTCATGGTCAATAGCTAGGAGACCATTTAAATGGGTGTAGCTCATACAGTTATTTGAGCACCTCACTGCAATGCTTACATATCTATTAAAACATTTCAAAGCAAATAAACACATTTAATACTTTTCTCATTGCTACTCATATCTCAGAATATGGAGGAAAGTTCTCAACAATGAAAGCTGATTACTGATTAGGCAATTTAACAATACAAATTACATGGGACTTTTGAAATTAGACTAATGAAAAGACAGCAGGGAGCAATTCTGCAGTAGATGATGGAGTCATGAATATATACTTTTATTTTTAAGAGTCTAGCTGTAGATTTCACCCTTACATGTTAGAAAAGCTTTATTGATTCCTCAATTAGGTTTTCAATGAATTAACATTTTTTTTACCAGAGAATTTAGCTTGAGTGTAATTAGCTTGCATTGGTATCCCCATAGCATGATTCATGGCTGAATTTCTACAGCATGGTTCCATTTGTTACCCTTGCTTTTATTAAATGTCTTTAACCTTAACTCTCACTGTAGTGATGGAATTCCTAAAAATAGTTTGTGAACTGCATGCCACTCTTTGCTGAGTCTACAGGACTAGTGGAAGACTTGCAGCCTGCAAAAATTACACCCAGTAGATAATGCAAGACATAGAATTTTTTTTTTTTAATTTTAACCAATACAAACTGATCTCATTCTCTGGCAATTCTTCTTTTTTTTCCCTCCCTGTCATTGCAAGAGAAAAAAGTATCTTGTTTAAATGAGTAGTTGTTATTCCTGCCCAACATAGCACTCTGCATTTATTCTAACTGATTTTACTCATAATTATTAAATAAGAGATCAGTGAGATTCTTCTTCTTCTTCTCTGATCAAGCTGATCTATCTGGCTGTAGTAATTTCTTGAAATCCAACATAAATTTAGATCATGCTCATTGTATTCTAAGGCAAGGTAAAGGCACGTTGTTTATTCTAGTAAACAACTTTTAATTTTAAAACTGTACTTTCTAAGTTACTTCACTTCCATATTAAAGAGCTCTTCAGAGAAGTAAATAGGAGGGACAAAAGTAGCCCAAATAAAGGGAAAAGCAAAAAAAGGGGAGAAAGCACAGAAGATTGCAGTAACAAGGAACCTGAGTTGCATGACATCAGTTTATTTTGCCATCACATTCATATGAGATTTCATGGTGGTTGGCCCTGGAGTTAATTTAAGTGCTGAGAAAATTCTCCTGAATCCTGCTTGTGGCTGCCATTGTGGTAAATATGTCTTTTCTGACCCAGCCAAAATACTGATATCTAATTAGTATTTTTTTTTCCTTCCCCAACAGCATGAGAATTCCATATACTGTGCTGTGGCTCACGGTTGCTTATGTTAGTAATAAAGATGTGAGGAGTTGAGCAGAGATTTTTTTTAATAAATATTCTTCAGGACATTTAATGGACCCAGGTGGAGCAATATAGAGGAGTGAACTCTGGAAATAGAGAAAAGAAGGGAATGAACATGAGGACTAATGAAATGCAGGCAGAAAAAAAAGGAAGAATAGAGACCCAAGGCTTTATGTTGGATGGACTTGTGCAGCATAACACTGACCATTTTCCTTTGTTAAATATAATGCTGAGATACACATGACTGAACCAGCAAATGGGAGAAGCTGATGGTGTGCTACTGTAGACAGCTCTCAGGGCTCCTGGGTCTGATGACTGACAGCCTCACAGCTCGCTGGAGCTCAAGGCAGAGGCTGAAAGGACCATGGTGGCTCACGCCAGCCTCATGGGAACTTGGGGCACAGTGGCCAGCTCCATTCCCAAACTTCTTTTCCTTCTGCTTAAGAAACACAGCTTTAAACTAGGGGGGTTTTATGCTTTTCCATAAAGCCTGCCTGAACAGAGCAAAATCGCCACCTAGTGAGGATAGTCTCTCAGCTCACTCTTTTTACACAAGTCTTTTATAAATACAACTGAGATAATTGTAATATTCCACTGCATTTAAGTTTGACTGATAATGACAATATTTTGCAAGAAAAAACCCCAAGAATTTAAGGATCCAAGCACAGGTGTTCCTACCACCTCTCACTGCAATCATCAAGGTGCCTACTTTCATGTCTTCAGAATGTGTTTATAGGTATCTTGAGTGAAGAGCCAGATTTAATGTCTGTGTTGGGCATCTTATGCCTCCTGCCCAGGTAGTGCTTCAAAAGGTTTCTGAGTTCTTGATCCTGGTTTCTCTGAAAGAATTGCTAAAAATAAACAAACTGTGTAATTGGCTAAAACCCAAAGAAGTACCCAGAAGTGGTTTCACATGTATTATATCTGTAATGAATTGAAGTGAATGCACAACAAAGAAAAGATAAACCTATATGTACCATGCTAGCAAGTTTCTGAAAAGGCTTCCAGCTAAATCCATTCTGCAGGTTCCTTTTACTTGATCTGAGTAATCAAGACACTTTTCTATTATTTCCACCATGATACAACATATGTAAGTTGTTTCCTGTCACAGTGAAGAAATAAACTGACTGTTTAGGTTGAAAAAAATGCATAGCAAATCACTCTTAAGATTTTTTCCAAAATGCAATTACAGTTAAATATACTGTATTTTAGATTCTTTTTTTCCTGTCCTACATTTAGTCTTTTAAAATTAACATTGTAAAGACTGTGCAGTTATGAACATAAAACACAAGAGAAAGTAAGGGAAAATACACATGAACCTCCAAATACAAGAGCCGTGACTTTCAGACAACCACATGAGAAAATTCTGAAGAAATCATGAGTATAAACAACAGTGAGACAGGAAGAATCAGTGGGTGTTTCCCTCAGATAAAGTTATTTTGCTTGACTTGCCTTGGTAGAGATAGAGTTATGGTGCTTACTGCTGATTAATTTTTCTAGATCTTTTTGAAACCACATATGTCAGGCTTATATAAAATCAGATTTTGAATCTACTAGCAGTGTACTAGGGATCAAAAAAACTTCAGGATTTTTTTTTCCTCTCCCAACAGGTCTAATTTTAAATGCTAAATGCTACTGCCTAAATTTATTTCCACAGAAGTAAATCATCCTCTAAGTGTGAACACTAAACTGTGATGAAATGTGCTACTCAAACAGAGCATGGGAAATTTTCTCAGCTGCAAAATTCAATGCAAAGTTACATGCAGAGTCACAGGCAATACACAGTACACTTGACAATACACTGTAGTATCTTACTCTGTAACAAATGTGACTGCAGCATTGTTTCCCTGTACAACATCTCAGTATGAAGATTTTTCCTAGGTTGGTTGTGCTCCACAGAACCTATATTAGGTTCACATACACTGAGCTGCCAGACAATGACATGCTTGCTCTCTTCATGCCAGGAAGGACAGCTTGCTTCTGTTTGCATGGGGTTACCATGAATACATCAGCAGTCCTCGATAATTAGACCTTTTCTGTTTGTTTTTTTTTTCTGCTGCAATACATTCTGAGAAGGAGCAGAAACTTTGGTTTACTGTGGATTATTTATTAGGTTGCACTGCATGAGGATAAGCAAAGAAGATAGTGAAGCCATGTGTTTATGCTCTCATTCTGAGAATACAATGAATCTCAGGAATTGCTTCATAGATATTTGGCAGAGTTAAGAGTTCCTTTTTCCCTCTAAGAATTAGTGTCTTTTACCTTCTTGTTTAAGAGTCTATGGGTCTCCTGTGGTGAAAAGATAACTCAGAAGATGTATTAGCATAAGCCAGAGACCTGGTGCCTCAAATTAGGATACTCACCTCAGTCTCACCGGTTCATTTCATTTAAGGATGTGAGTCTAAGGAATTCCTGGTTTACAGGATCAACAGCATTTTCCTCACAGTGTTTCCTCACACATATAATCAAGTATGTGAAACAGAAGACAGTGTATGGATCTCTCCTTTAGACTGTAGCTTTCTGGATTTAGTACTTGTTGGGACATCTGGTAAGGTACCAGATATCAGATGAAGGAAACTGAGGTGACAATTTCTCCAGTAGTTCAATATATCCCTGAGATATGACTAGGATTGAGATGCAAAAACGTCCATGCTAAAATGCTAGAAATTTGAAATAACATTGTTTCTAGGTGTAGTTCTTCATGTGGGGTCAGAAAAACAGCCATTACTTTGTTCCCCTGTTGTTAAAAGGGAGGAAGATTTTTAAACAGGGAGAAATGACACGTAAGGCCAAGATTCTACAAGAAATCAAAATACAGCTGCAGCTGGTATGAAATACAGCACAAATTTAGGGATATTAGGACCATCTCTTGCAAAAAGCTTATGCAAATCATTGCTTATGTTAAATGAACTTCAGTAAGTAATTTGAAAGGCAACATGCCATATCTAAATGATCTGAAGAATCATCATAGAATCATAGAATGGCTTGGGCTGGAAGGGACCTCAAAGATCATCTGGTTCCAACCCCCCGGCCATGGGCAGGGACAGTTTCCACCAGACCAGGTTTCTCCAAGCTCCATCCAGCCTGGCCTTGAACACCTCCAGGGATGGGGCATCTACTTCTTTGGACAACCTGTTCCAGTGCTTCACCACCCTCATGGCAAAGAGTTTCTTCTCAATATCTAATCTAAACCTACTTTCTGTCTGTTTGAAGCCCCTCCCCCTTGTCATATCTCTACATCCCTTGTAGAAACTCCCTCTTCATCTTTCTCATAGGCTCCCTTCACGTACTGGAAGGCCACAATTAGGTCGGCCTGAAGCCTTTTCTTTGCCAGGCTGAACATAACCAAATCTCTCAGCCTTTCTTTGTAGAAGGTCTGCTCCATCCTTCTAATCATCTTGAAGACCCTCCTCTGGACTCACTCCAACAGGTCCATGTCCTTCCTGTGCTGGGGACTCCAAAGCTGGATGCAGCACTGCAGGTGGGGTCTCACCAGAGCAGAGCAGAGGGGCAGGATCCCCCTCCCTCACCATGCTGCCCACACGGCTTTGGATGCAGGATAGGATTGGCTTTCTGGGCTGTGAGTGCACATTGTAGGGTCATGTCCAGCCTCTCATCCACTGGCAACCCCATGAAGGTTATATGTGATTGGACACTAGTACACTGTCTGAGTGTGCTTTTACCCAATCTGTCATCAACTCTGTTTTTCATCCAGCAACAGATCTTGACTTTGCCAAGAAAATAAAACAAAAGAAAAGAAAAGAACCTTTTATCCCTGTATATCCCTTTGGCAGTTGCTATAGCAATAACATTTCTCAAAATGCTAAATTTAAAGTAACAGCTACCTTTTGTCCTGAGGCATCATCTTTTATTTTTTAAATTTCTCTCACATCCCATTTAAAGAAGCTCTGAGTCCGTGCTCCCATCACCAAAATATTCAAAGTTAATTTCGGAAACAGAACAAAAAACGGACTGACCTATTTTCCCACAGTTTTTTGCACCTCCCACTGTTAAAGCATTTCCATGCCACAATAGTGATATGATGTGTGTGCTCTGATACTCAGTGGGAGATGCTATAGGACACACACTCTGCTGTACAGGGGCTGGATGCAGGCTGTAGGTCATACACTGCTGACAATGCCTCTGGGTTGCAAGAGATGAGAATCTGACTCTTGTTGTGCAGCATCTTTGTAATTCACCTGGATCAGGCTTTTTGCATATCATTTGATGCAGTCTTTTCCTTAATGTTTTCTGTTTGGTTTATGTTGTTGCTTTCTGGTTTTTTTAAGTTTTTTTATTGTTTGGGTTTGTTTCTCTTTTCTGAAGTCCCAGTCCAGAACATACTTTATGTCTTTCTAGGATATTAAAGGATTTAGATGAAATAACTTGGTTACTTTTAACTCACAGCTGAACAGCCAAAATGTCCCTGCGTCAGCTTAGGCCAGCAATTTGTTAGTGACACAGACATTGTGGTGCAGCAGTAAAGGAAAAACCTTTACGAAAAACACATGCACAATGTGTTTTGCTCTTTCCCCTTATCAGAGCTAGAGCATCACTTACCAGAGGCTGCCTTGGATCAGCCCCATCAGGGACCCTGCAGGTACAGAGGAGTTGGTGGTCTTGGGCAGGGTCAAGCTGCCATCTCGCAGGGCTTGGGGACCAGCAGGAGCTGCTGTCTGAAGCAGAAGGAGAGCGCTGGCAACTGGCAGCAGCGGCCTGTGGGTGCAGCAGCTACCCCTGGCTCCTGCCGATCTTAGAGCTGGGCTTCGCTTTCCTTCCCTGCAGCCTTGTTCTGGGCAAGCTGATTTTCTGTTGCTGTGGTCCTGCTGGTCCCAAGCACTCTTATACTCTCACTCATGTTCTCTCTCTCTGCAGTATGGAGGTGGGATCAAATGAATAGTTTGGTTTTTTCCTACCTTAGAAAACAGAGAGCTAGACTTGATGATGACACTGATGAAACTGGTAGTTAGTATGGAAATTTGCACATGACTAAACAATGGCCCACTGCTCCCTTCTCTGCTGGCATTTAATCAAGAGTGACATCACTGAAGATTTGTCACTAGACTTATCATAATGATTTCAGTAGCGTCATTCTCTGTGAATGGAAACAGAATGTGGAATATATTAACTTTATAACTCAAATTCATACTTCATCTTTTTCAGTGGTTTTGCAGTTAGATGTGTTAGACACCCAAAGGAAAAAAAAAAGCTACAGGCTAGGCAGGTGTCTCTGTTAGCCTACAGCCTTGTGAATCAGGACTGGCTGCACTGACATTAACAAAGTGAAGCTTATGTGTAGCTACATCAGAACAGAATAATGATCTGCAGGGATGCAGATTGTGGCTGATAGCTGGACTAGACATCTTAATGCTCTTTTCCAACCTTAATGATTCTAAGATTCTGAAAAGAAAGAGATTAAATGATGTCTGGAATTCCACCAGCTAGGTCACCACAGTTCACTGAAAATCCTTCAACTTAGGAAGCTGGGCTATATATTTGCTGGACTTTTGGCAGACAGATTCTGTTTTAAGAGAACTATTGATAGACGAATTCACTCCTGCTGCTATTAAGCTGACAGCAATATTCTTTGGCACTGATGTTTTATACCCTGTGGATACTAATTAAATTACCATCACAGCCCTTTTAATTATCCATATTCTTATTATATTGATTTAAAGTGGGATAGGAGCTATGGTGACTCACTGAGACCATATACTAATGTCTGTAGGCATTGCCTGTGAGGAAAATGGAATTTGAATACATGCCATTCTTCTTGCCATTAAATAGACATGTGAATGTCATAAACTCATTTGTGCAAGGAATGTCATTGGTTTGGGAAGAGTTCCTGTGTATTTGCATTTGTTTTTTGCCTGCAGAGCCATCAGGAATTCTAAGTGGAATATTCAATAACAACAATACATAGCATGGATTGGAACCTGGATGACATTTTCCATGTCCCATGCCTTTGTGTATAGTGAAAAGTACCTCTCCTGAAACACTGCAATTTTAAAAAGAAATAAATGTCCACTTACATACAGTAGATTTGGCCCAGCTGGGACAAAGTAATTTGGAGAGAGAATGAAAAGAACCGTAAATTTTTATCTATGTAAGAATAATGAGGGAAATACACAAATGATTGAAGTACAGTTCACTGTAGTCTTTCCATCTAGAAGTCTCCTCATTTCTCCAGAGGGTTGTGATTTGAACATGTACACAGAGCATTTTTGAACAAACTAAGGAATTAGGTACCTACATTTTATTATCGTAAAGGGATAGGACCCTGGACTTACCTGAGCTTTTTCATGAAGCCCAGCCCATGAGCCAGCCACTCTCATGGTTTTCCTTTATCTTGAAGTGAATCTTCAGTAATGCAGAGAGGTACCATAGGAAATGATGCAATGAAAAACATCCAGAGATACCCATGTAAGCTGGTCCAAACTATGGCCTTCATGAGCATTGGTGGAATATTAAAGAATGTAAAACCTCAGGATGAAATTTTGTGGAAATTAAGCTCTTCGCAGAGGCTCAGGGTCACTTTACTAACAGAGTCTGTGGTCTCTTCTCCTACTACATTAGGAATTAACTGCCTGTGCACAGGCCAGTGCTGCCATGGTGCTGCCATGTCCAGCCTTGTACCTTGCTGATCCCAGCCTTGCCTTCCTGACTTGGCTTCCCAGCTTGGCCTCCAACCTGCCTTGTCACTACAGATTTGTGATCACAGAACAGTTGGCCAGACCTGCTCTTGTGCCTTGCTGAGGTGCTGTGGGACTGTGGCTTTTCAGTGACGATGCTGCCCAGGCTGCCTGGCTGTCACCTTCAGCTCCTCGCACACTACTCCCTGACACAGAGGTTAAATTTGACTCAGTTTTGTTGCTGACCTTCAGTTTTCGTTATTTTTTAAAATTAATTCTTAAATTTTTTTAATTAAAAGCTGAAATATGTCGCAGTTTCGGACACGAACACGCGGACTGAAACAGCAAGTTAGGCAGCAGGTTGTCAGGACCACAGAGCAGAGGCCAAAAGGGCCTCCTACCTTTATTCTCACACTTTTATACCTCTTCTAAGACAATCATACATTGGTGGATGAGGTTAACACCTCTAGCATTTTACAGGGTAGGAACACAGTCTATCACCTTTCTCCGCCTTGGAGAAAGAATGAACAACAATGTAAAAGTTTAGTAAACATCCTTAGCCGGTTAAGAAAACAAGAGCTATGTTTATAGAAAGTGCATGAGAACTTCTACTACACAAGTAAAAACATGGAGCACTGTGAAAACCAGGGCGACATCTCACCCTTTTTACCTTTAAAAAAGAAAAAGAAAAAAGAAAAATGAACCATGTTCAATTTCTGCTTGTGGAAGGACCATCGGAGTGAACACTCACATCATCTGCATCCGAGTCATCACTCGATGTTCCACCCACTTGATCACTTTCATTCTGGTACCTGCCACTCAGATCCATCCCTCCAAGTGACAATGGCCTTCCCGGTTCTGCCTGAACCGTCAGTAAAGACAGTGGGTCCGTGCACTGGCTCCTGACTGTGTTTGGGTCTCAGAGAAATCTCTGTGAGTTTTGCCACTTGCAGCAACTTGTGGCTAGGCAGATGATATGCAATCTGCCCTGAAAAATTCTCTAGAGCACTTTGCAGAGAAACACTGTTTGCAAAGCTCCTCCCGCTGTACTGGCAGTACAATCTGTGCGGGGTCTGCACCCATCAATTGCAGTTGCCGTCTTCTGCGGCTGATGGGGCAAGAAGACCCATTCCAGGACGTGCAAAGGATCGGACCATTCGTCACTCCATTGGCCAATGATACCTGTGGGATGCAAATCTGGTGTGGCAATGATAACAGTGACATCAACGGAGGGATCAATGCGATAAACCTGTCGAGCAGAAACAGCTCGCTGCACCTCCTCCAGCACCTGACGTGCCTCTGGGGTCAATGTGCGAGGTGACTTCAAATCAGGGTCTCCCTTCAACAAATCAAATAAAGGAGACAACTGTGCCGTGGTCAGTCCCAAATACGGACGTAACCAAGCAATGACACCCACCAATTTCTGGGCATCACTCAGCGTCTTCACTGATTGCACAAATTGCACCTCTTGGTGTTGAACTGTACGTTCCAAAATTTTGACCCCCAAATATTTCCAAGGAGGTTGTTGCTACATACATTTGGCATATGGCCGGTGAATTCCGCATCCCTTGGGGAAGCGTCCTCCATTGATATCTCTGTGTCGGTCCAGCATTGTTAATTGCTGGCACTGTGAAAACAATATAAGAGGCGTAAAACACTGCACCTTTCACCGCAGTGGCCTCTAGTAAAATCCGTCCCAATGCGCACCCCCCATGCAGCCAGAACAACCCTCCCCCAGAGGTTTGTAACAGTCTCAGTAACATGAGGCCTAATCACGGCCGTCTGTCCCTCTGAGTCCATGATCATCACAGGCTTCCGGCTCACGTAGCAGCGCTTCGTCCTGCAGCACTGTCGAGAAGCCCACGGAGAGATATCTCTGGCAGCGTATCATCAGGGATGGACAGGGTGCACCGCATCACAGGACGTGTTCTGGTCATGACAGCAGTCCAATGAACCTGAGGGGGCCCAGTGGAACCCAAAGCAGCCATTGCCTCGTGACCCCGATTCTGTCCTGAGAACAGAGGACTTAAAAGGAACAAGTTGAGCAATGCGAGTCTTTACAGGAATTGTAACCAGGGGGTGGGGGGGTGGGTGTGAAAAGAGTCTCTGATGCACCATGATATCATGAACGGTGGCACCAGACCTGCCCAGGAGGAAAACATTCAGGCCACCGCCCAAGGGACCAAAAGCATCCAGGGGGACCTTGTGCACTCTGCAAGAGTCTAAGACGACCGCCTCTGCTGTGCAGACAAGGCCGACCAGTAACAGAAACTGCAGCTTTGCAGTGCCTGGCAATATGATTTGGCAACCCACACCGAAAGCAGAAACACGAGACAGCCGTGCCTTTCCGCACCTGCCTTCCTGGTTTCCTGCTAGCCTGCCCCCACTGCCTGCTCTGCAGCACAGGAGAATGTCTAGGCAGTGCCTCAGGTTTTGCTTTCACATCACCCCAGAACCTCGCCTTTTCACGAGGGCGAACCGTCGCTTTACACTGGGGAATATTGCAAAGGCTGCTAGAAGCAGGCTTGCTATCAGGATCAGCAGCCTTAGCGGTTTTTGCACGTTTCGGACGTCTCACGGACGATACCGCTGAGACTGAGCTGGCGTTATCGGAGAAATCAGAGTCCGAAATGCCCGCGGCCCCGGCCCCTGCGGCCGCAGCCGCAGCACGGACCGGGGCTCGGCGGCGCTTCCCCCTCCGCTCCCGCGCGGGGAGGGGCCGAGCCGCCCGGAGCTGCCGCTCCCGCGGTCCCGCCGCGCTGCCCTGTTGCGCAACCAAAGACACCGCGGGCTCCGGGCGCGCCCCCGCGAGCCGCTCAGACCGGGGCGGGGGCGAAACTGCGCTCAGCAGGGTCCCGCCGCCAGCGCGGAGACCGAGCGCAGGCCGCGCGGGCCCGGGGGGAAGGGCGGCAGCCCCCCCGCTGCCCGGAGCCAGACTCGCCGGCCTCGCCGGAGCTTCAGCGCCCCCGGGCCAGCACCCGGCATCGGAGCCCGCGTCCCCAGCAGGCTCGGGCCGTGCGCCCCCCGAGCCACTCAGCGCAGGGAAGGCGCGGAGAGGGGGGCGCGTCTCGCTGCCCTGCCTCTCCCGCCGCGCGGGGGGGGGCGAAGCCCCCAGCGCCTTTCCAGAACGGCGCCGGGGCGGGGAGACCGACCACGCCATCCCCCCCGAGCGGCGCCGGGGGGCCGAAACGCCCTGCACCCCCCGCCCGGAGCCGAGCCGGGGTGGGCGGGCGGGCGCAGACGCTGTTTGCCTGCTCTGTTCTCTGTCCCGCTCTAACTCGGGTGGCTCAGAGAGCGTCCTGACAGGGGTAATACCGCCTGGAGAACCCTTCTGCGCTTGAACCGCAGCATTCACCCGTCTCCAGGACAGTAATAACTTAACCACATCTCTGTCATCAGCCTCTGCGAAAACGGAAAACAAGGCTCTCCCAACTGACAGCCATTTGGATTTATCAAGAATATAACAGTCTTCTGGGAAAAAATCCATTATCTTTGGCCCAAAAATATAAATTTTGTAAGTCTACCTTGCGAATAGCCATGTTCTCGCCTTCTAAACACATATCGAGAACCACTAACGCCTTAGAGTCATAAAAGGATCTCTCCCTAGAGACGCCCATATTTTCTAAACAAAATTTTTACCTGCTATTTTTACCTATACCTGCAGTTCCCCATACGGGCCACCAGGTGTCGCAGTTTCGGACACGAACACGCGGACTGAAACAGCAAGTTAGGCAGCAGGTTGTCAGGACCACAGAGCAGAGGCCAAAAGGGCCTCCTACCTTTATTCTCACACTTTTATACCTCTTCTAAGACAATCATACATTGGTGGATGAGGTTAACACCTCTAGCATTTTACAGGGTAGGAACACAGTCTATCACCTTTCTCCGCCTTGGAGAAAGAATGAACAACAATGTAAAAGTTTAGTAAACATCCTTAGCTGGTTAAGAAAACAAGAGCTATGTTTATAGAAAGTGCATGAGAACTTCTACTACACAAGTAAAAACATGGAGCACTGTGAAAACCAGGGCGACAGAAATAGAATTAACTTTTCAACCTTTATGGCGTGTGAAAGATTTAAAAATGAACCACTGAGTTCTTTTTTTTCCATGAAGTTACAGTGAAGTTTGGTTCTGCTTTTATTTCAATGCTGCTGTGAAATTTCACATTCTATTGCAGAATGCATAGGTCAGCACTGGAAAAAATTCATGGTGAAGTAACTTGCACTGCTCATTGCATAATTCTTCCTTCATAATGCATAAGAAGGAACTACAGAAAAAAAACCCAAATCAGAAACACAAACCCACATCACAACAAAATCCAGTAAATGGAAACAAAGGGAATGGAATGTAATTTTCTAGAGAGGACAGCAACAGCCAGAATAGTGACTACCCAGAGGATCACAGGACAATTGTGGTTTGAAGGGTCCTCAGGAAATCTCAAGTCCAACCTTCTGCCAAAGGGATGGTCAGCTACAAGGCCAGATGTTACTCAAGCTTTGTTGAGTTGGGTATTGAAAACCGCTGAGGATGGAGCACACAGAACATCTTGGTGCAACCTGCTCCGCTGCTTGTCAGTTCTTCATAGCTCAGAAGTTCTTCCATAAATCAACTCTGACCCTTCTTGCTTCAAGTTATACACATGATTTCTTGTCCCTCCTTATCCTGGTTTCAGCTCAGGTAGAGTTAATTTCCTTTCAGTAGCTGTTACAGTGCTGTGTTTTGAATTCAGAATGAGAACAGTGTTGATAACATATTGATGTGTTTTGGTTTTTGTTAAGTTGTGTTTATCCTAAGTAAAGGACTTTTTTCTTGTCTCATGCTCTGCCAGTGAGGAGGTTTGCAAAAGAAACGGGAGGGAGCATACCTGGGACAGGTGACCTGAGCTGGCCAAAGGGATATTCCACACAATAGAATGTCACGCCCGGTATATAATCTGGGGGAAGTTACCCACAAGGGTGGCTGATCCGGGTTTAGGAAGTGGGGTCTGGCATTGGTCAGTGGGTGGTGAGCAATTGTGTTTGTGCGTCAAGTGTTTTCCCCCATATTATTATCATTATAGTTGACCATTATTACTACATTTTAAATTTATTTTTGATTATAAACCTGTTCTTATCTCAACCTACAAGTTTTATTTTGATTCTCCTCTCCATTCCACCTGTCTGTGGGGGGACAGAAAGGGGGTTAGCAAGTGGCTGCATGGTGCCTAATTTCCAGCCAGGCTTAAACCACACCACTCCTGCTACGAGTTCTTGTGAAGAGCTTGGCTCCATCTTCTCAGTACTCTTTTTGCAGGATTGCAAAGCTGCCATTTTCTCTTCTCCAGGCTGAACAAGCCCAGCTTCCACAGCCTGGCAAGTTCCCATTTCAGAATGTGAAATTAACAGAAAGTACAGACACACACAGCAACTCATGAAAACAGTGAAAGTGTTCTTTGCAATGGAGAAATTTTTAATTTACACACACAGGGATATTTGCATAAGAAATATCTTATTACTTGTGACCACTTTATGCACATTCTCCATACATAACGTCAGACCTAAAAGGGTGCTGAAAAGTGCTGGTCAAAATCGTTCCAGCACACAAATTTGCTAGAGGGAGATTTTTTTTTGATGGAAAGAAAAATTCTTTCCCTATGAAATCAAAAAACCACCATAACCAAATATTTTTCCTGGGAGTTGAGCAGAAGTAAAAAGGTTGTGCAAGAAGAAAAAAAGAGACTTTCCATGTTTTAACTTTTTTCAGAGGGCCAGGTGTCTGGATGGGACAGGGAACCAGGGAGCCAGGCAGCTGTTTCTGGGGCCTGCACATGAACAGGTCCCTGGATTAACAGCTGCACTTCTGATCTGTGCTAACACCAACTCTTTCAAAATGTCGGTACTTTAGGTTCCATTCTTACTGTTTGTTGGTACATTCATGTTCTTTCCTTGTTTGTCAGTATCGCTGGCTGGCTTGTTTAATTTTTTTAAAACTGGCAGATTGAGAGCCCTGGAACCTCTAGCTGAGGCCTCCATGTGCAGTTAAGTAAATGGATGCAAACCTTGCTCTGTTGAGTCTGAAAATGGAACCACACTCCAGATTCCAGTCGTATAAGCAATTCTAAAGGTTGGCCCTTTATGCTGTGGAGATGTGAAACCTCACCTTTCTATCCTTCTCTTCCACCCCTGCATGTATCATGAAAAGTTTCATCCAAGTTAAAACACTGGTGGCTATAATTTTCTTCTCTACAGGCACTTGAAGTAATGAATCTTCAATGGTCTGAAACCCACTACTGGTACTGTAATGAAAATGCTTGACATGCAGTTATACATTAGAACGTACATTTTTCAAAGAAAACAAAAGCTTAAGGGCAGGTAAGTACTTGTACACAAGAGGCAAGCAATTTTAAGAAGTGGCTGATCTTGGGTGTATGCTGAAGAAGAATATGAGTCTTTAATGAAACACAGGAACCATCATAGCAGCATAAATTACACAACGAAATTATAGAGAAATGTACCACACTCCCTCTGTCTGCTCCTTTGCCAGTCAGGACAAAGAGGACTTCAGCTTTCCTCCAGCTAAGTACATTGCAGCAGGCTGGCTAGCAAGCTGCAACAGGAGATAGTTCTGTGGGGGATCCTCAGTAATTCTGTCAGCATGTCATAGCCATCCTTCTTGACTGTGCATTTCATTGTTGTCATTGATTTATATACCATACCTGATTTAAAGATACGTGTTGATGCTCCATTGATTACATTGACCCTATATGGCTCCAGCTACTGGTTTCACTTAGATTGGTATGTCTGACTTTTGGGGCATTTCTGACGTACAGACTGGAGAAGATTTTTTTCTTTCTTTTCCTTTTAGGTTATCCAATTTTCCTTTGCATGTGCTCATTCAGGAATTTTTGACAGTCTGTGTTACACTGGAAGTTCTGTAGGTGATCAGTGCAATGCTTTTTGTAGCAGAACTACATAGAGCACGTTCTTTCACTTGGTCTTCCTCACGTTTTCGTAGGCACAAGCAATACCTGAGCAAATTCACTATCTCTGTCCGTGCAGTTTCACTCACTAAGCAGTACAGAATGGGATCTGCAATGCAATTCAAACTTGTTAAGGCCTGTGTGATTCTGTAAACCTTATACATCAACAACAAAAGGTGTGGGTCAGACATGGAAGGTTCTTTGATGCTGCGAATAAGCAATACAACATGATAAGGAGTGAAGCAAACAATGAAACTAACTGTGATGTTCAGAATAAGTTTCCTCACTTTTTTCTTTTCTTCGTCTACTGTGGCTTGGTTATACCTCACTACTTGGTAGATTTTATGATAGCAAAACACGATGATTATCAAAGGGACCAAGTACCCTGAGCATATCCGGAATAAATTTATGTTCGCCTGCCACCTTTTGAGGGGGTAATTATCATAGCATAATGTATGATTAGTGAAATTGCAAGGATCATTGAATACTTCTTTGTACACCAATATGACTGAATTAAAGATGCTTTCCAGAAGCCAAACAATTATGCTGACAATCAATGAAAATCTTCTTGTGCGCAAGTACTGGAGCTTCAGGGGGTGAACTAATGCCAGGTACCTGTCAATAGAGATGCAAGCAAGGAATGCGGTGCTGGTGTAGAAATTCATATACATAAGGAAGGCAAAAATCTGACAAAGCAAGGCAGAGTGCCTCCAGTCATCTCCATGCCAGGCATAATCAATCCACAGAGGCAGAATCAAAGAGTACAAAAGGTCAGCCAGGGACAGGCTAAAGATGAAGACTGCTAACTCATTCTTCTTCCTCACCTGAATGCAAGATGCATAGAGGGATATGCAGTTGATGGGAATACTGATTATCATCACAATGCTGTACACAAAGGGAAACAAATACCTATCCAGGGTGTGATCATCATGGCACTCAGTGTTGTTGTTCATTGTCCACCCCAGTAGTATCCTTGAGATAATTCCAGCCTGGGTGCAATAAAACCCCCTGTGTAATCTGATGGGTTGTCATCTGTTAGTTCTTCAGGACATGGTTGATAAGATTCCAGCCTTCTGTTACTAAAAAGGAAAAATATCAGCTATAACATTTCTGTTTGTTTTTATGGGATTCTTGGTGTGTGTCTTTTTTTATTTTTTAGAAGAAAGAAACTGTGTTTGTAGGAGATCAGAGAATGTAAATACTCCTGGAGTTAGGAATGCATAGGAAGAGGAACCCAAAATCTAACATGGTCAAGGTCAGTTAGATGGAAGCTCTACAGCAGAAGCAGGATGAGTAGTTAAGACACGTCTTCTAGGAGGGAGGTAGTGTTCTGCAATCCTGGGTCTCTCCCGTGGGAAGTTAAAGGAGATCAGAAAGTGGACCACAAATAAAATAATAGATGCGCACTTTCTATTATTCTGGTAAGCATGGTTTTGGGAATATGAATATGGTAGATTTCTTATCCCAAATAACCTCCTCCCCTCCAAGGCAATGGAGAGACAAGGATAGAAATACAGGGATTCAGGTACAGCTGGATGTTGGGATCTGCTCAGAAAAGGAAAATGTGCGTCTGGTATGTTTCCCTATTGAAAATCACTCTTGGCTTGTTTGCATCCTCACATATCCCTGCTTCTTCTTTCCTCCTTTGTATGTGATCCCACAAGAACTTGCCATCAACTGTGCAGTCCCAGCAAGACTTACTGCATGCACCAGAAACCCTTACGTGAAACCTGGCAGGCTACTGGGTTCCTGCATGCACATGATAATCTGCTGGGCATCCCTTTGAGTGTATGAGGTTGAGACTCTGAGTACAGTTTTTCATTTACACTTCTTCCCTCTAAAAATTTCAGCTGTGATGCATGAGCTTATAAAGCCATTAGCAATTAAACTCTTCTTAGTCACTTCCTGGACTGTGGCTATCAACAGCTTCAACATGAAAATATCAGTAAAATGGCAGCCCTGACTAAAGCAGTGAGACTGGAGGAGTTGCATGTGTGAGCCTCAGAAGCACATAGAAGAGCTGACCTTTAAGTAAGAAAGGGTGTACAACTGTAGCTGTGAGACAGCTGGCACTCACTGGTTAGATCACTGCTCTGACACTCAGCAGTTCCCTTCTCTAAAGACCCAATTGTTACGTTCAGGAAATACGAGAATGGAAAATACTGGTTGCAGTCCAGTTATACTGCCAAATATACTAACTGCTTAAAAGACTGCTGTGATAACTCATCTGTGCTTTGAGCCTGGACTGCCAGCAGAGGAGGTAAAGAGGCTGAAGAACATGTAGGTTGCAAGATAGCACATCTTTAGCTGTCCCCACATGCGAAAGAACTTCAATGGAATACAACTCGTGTGCAGAAACTTTCCCATGGGGTAAGAAAAATTCAGCCTTCTATGGGTTTGATGTGTTTCTGGGTTTATCAGAAAACCCAAACAGGTTTATTGCCTGTGCTGAGAGGTTAGTATATGGATCTCTTGTCCATAAAAAAGTCCCTTTCATGATTATTCATAAAGAAAAGGAGCAATGACAAAACTAGCCAGAAAGCACATAATCAATTTTACCTGCCACTGCTTTATTTGATCAAGTTGCCTAACTTATCAGCTAGAGCTAAACTCATTCACAAGCTTGAAAGTCAAGGAAAATTCTTGAGAAGGACTTGGTAGTTTGGTTCATTGAGGAACTTCACCATCATGATAACTAATTTTGAAAAAATGCAGCATTTATATTTAAGACAAACATAAAATGTCTGCATTTCAGCTTGGTTTCATAAAACCACACAGTAAATAGGGCATTGTAAACTTACCAGTATAGATAAGTATCACAAAATAAATATCTAGCTCTAGAAATTAGATCCCAGGGTTTTGTGACCCACTTCTCACCAAAAAGAAAACAAATGTATGCAGACAGACCAGATGAATCAAAGATAAAATACCTACCTCTTCTCCTAATCACAATTTAGCATCTCTTTATGACATGTCTCTTCATGTCTACAAGTGAAACATGCCCTTTCAGAAGCATGTGTGTATTAAATGCAGCAAGTGTATGAGGCAGTGTTCGCTAGTCTCGTGACTGAGAAATTGGAATTCTTTCTCCCTCCCCCATAAACTCTTTCTCTTTTGTTCCTTAACTTGTATTACAGACTCACCATCCTTATAAGCTCCTAGCTTCTCTCATGTTACTCACAACAGCTTCTTTTGTATCTACTCACAGACCAACATGTCAATTTCCTTATGACACCTGTTTTTCTTCAGCTTTCTCATTTTAGCTCATTGTTTCTAAGAGTTTTGCTGGGTTGATCTCACTGATCATAAGATAAAACACTTGTCCTTATACTGCTGTTGTCTGAAGAAACCACATGTTCTTTGGGGCAAGACTTTGCTTTGCTCTTCTGCCATCTGCCTTAAGGAACTAATACGTGAAGGTGTAATTGGTTAATGGCAGGCTGGGACACTAAACGGGGAAATTCAAAGAAGTGAGTTGAGCCCACATGAAATTTGTCACCTCAGAACATTTTTTCTCTCCTTCATATTCACAGGTCACTGTACCCCATTGCTGTCTTTTCTTCTTAACCAGTATGTTCATTAGTTCCTATTAACACAGCCCTGGAGGCTGTGTAGCAGCCCAGGGTAATCCATGTCCGAACTTTGATGACACATTGATGGTACTTACATGAGGACATGCTTTCAATGACAGTAGTAATGAGAAGTGTGTCTTTCTGGCATGTATTGATGACCTAAAGTGTGTCAAAGAGCCAGCAAATGAAGCTTACCACAATGCATGCTGCAGTTTCTTGCACAGAAATATAAAAGCAGAGAGCACTACTTTGCCCTGCTTAAAACACGTTTCACTCAGATTGCTCGGAGCCTTATTTCAGAGAAAGTAGTCCATATCACATCTTCTTGCTGAGTTGTTTTTCTGATAGTTAGGACTTTGTAATGCAAGATGATTTTTCTTACCTGAATGCATGCTCTGAAACATTCCCAGGTTTTCTCTCCACTACTGAGCACACTTGCTGGTTTTGCCTAGGAGGATGGTATTGGCTTACAGCTATCCTAAAAAACAATATTTGATCATTTTCTCCAACGATTTTTTTTTTTAAACTATCAAGGAATTCCGGTTTAATGACACAGTCTAATGGTTTGACTTTCATGGTCCAAACCTACTGTGACTAATTCCATATACTTGTGATTTATTTTATAGAATTGTTTTGGTATCAGATGTTTCAAATAAAAAAGAATTAAAATTCTTAACATTATTTTTTTCTTTTAGACACATTACTCAATTATGTGTATAGTTCCTGCCTCTGTCCCTTTGCTACAGAAAACCCACTGTACAAGAATTCTGAAGAGTCAGTAAGACATAAAATTTAGAGAAATGCACTAGCAAATGTTACGCTTCAAGTAGTTTATGCAAACAAGACTGCAAAGGAACCTTGTGAGAGTTTCTAGAGAAAAGTAGTCATTATATACTATATTTGTATCAGTGCATTTCTACAGCATCTTCTTCGGGTTCAAAGAGAGCTTCATGTGGTCTTTCCATCTATCACATTTTGAAATTCACAAAGTGTGAAGTTAAACTTTCAAAAGCATAAATAAAAAAGTATATTCCATACTCTCATGTATAAACAAATTTGTGAGGGAAAAAAGAAAAAACGCTGTGTGAGCTAGTGCAGTAGCTGCTGTACTGGTGGTACTGTATATCAATTTTAAGATGGAAAGACAGACAGTTTTCCTTCTTCTCTTCAAGGAATTTCAACAAAGTACATTGCTTTGTGCTCTCAAAATAAATTCCATTGCCAAGATGATTGCTTCGAGTACAAGGGACGTTCCATAGCTAATTCTTTTTCTAATGAGCAGATCTCAAAACTAAATTCTGAAAAACTTCACAGCTTAGGAGAGTTGAAATATGCCTTTCAGAAATATGGCCTTTTTTGCTTAAAATTAACAGCATTTTTTTCTATCCAACATTAAAGTTTACCCACAGGTCTCCATGAGATTCTGTAGAGACTCAAACAGGTCTAAAAGAGCTCAGCCTTTTTAACTTGGAGATATACTTTATGGACTGTTTCATTGAGCATAAACATTCAGTTAATGTGAGCAAATACGAAAAAAACCCCAGCATGTTTTTTAGGATGTAGGCTATGGAGACAAGTATTACTTTGCTATATCATTATGTGCATCGTGTTTTCCTCTATGCATACAGAAAGATGTACAAAGTATTTTCACATACATGATACCTGGCATTCTAAGAAGCTACTTTTACCAGAGCTTATTTTTCTGCTAAGTTTTAAGCATTCTGCATATTCATATAAATAGCACTGGATAGCTTATTAGTGTCTGAAAATACTGAAGAACACTAATAGAAGAGTTCTGTGAGGCCTGAGGCACTTTTTGCAGTGATGGTACAGCTCAGAAAGTTGAAAATTCACCCCCAAATATGGTTCTTCTCCATTCTTCCTCCCTTTTGTAACCAATAGCACTTTGATCATGGCAATGCCATTAGAGCAATGAATGAATCAAGCTTTCTTTATCCTAGATATGTCTTTCCTAATTCAATCTTTTGATGTCTTTTGCCTTAGTCTTGTGTTTTGGTTGTGCTGGGATTGAAATAATCCTTTTCCCAAAAGCAGCCCCTTTTCCAGCCCCTTTTGTGTCCCTTCTTTCTATTGTCTGATGTCAGCATCCCATTAGGGACAGCTAGGCTGAAACGTGTCCCAGACTGTAGCTGTGTCCCTGGCTCCGTGGATCCTGAGCACTTACCTTGGCAGCCACGTGTCCCCGTGCAGCAGTTCTTGTTATGCCATTGGCAGTGTAACCCGCGTCTGCTTCTAAGAAAAGTGCCTGCTTCTACTTGATCAGATACAGAAACAGGAAGCTGCTCTTAGATAAACAGGCAGCAGTTCACACATCTCTTGGTTTTGCTTCCTTTTTTTTTTCTTCTTTCCCCAATTCCTTGTTAATCTAATCTTATCCATGAGAAAAAAGATAATATACTTACAAAGAAGATGAAAAAACGATGGAAGCAACCTCAGTAGATATAGGAATACTTTTAGAGACTTTATAAAAGTTTAATTTAAAATATTGCCTAATTATATAAGCATAGTATATTTTACACCCCTTATCTAGGAGACATTACATTCTGCAGAGAAATCAATCCAGAGAAATAAAATGCTGTGTTTTATTTGTGTTTACTTGTATAAGTTCAAAACGTGTTTTTTGTTGACTGAAGGACCTCACTTGCTTTTCCCTACAAATTTATCACAGAATCAAATAAGAATCCACCTAAGAGCTCAAACATGTATCACAATGACTTTAGTAGTTTGTAGAAAAATAATTAAGCATTTTCAGAATTTATGAGAAGTTTGTGAATAGTTCTAGTTAAGAAAGGATAACAGTATGTTATGCACTGTGACAGGTTACATATTAATGTATTTTTATATAAACTGAATCTGAGGTTGGATGCAGTTTTCATAGGAGTGATTGTTTTAACAGATAATTCTATTTAATTAGACAGGTGGAAATTTGCTACATGACCACAGTTCTCCTCCTCCTCTGTGATCAAAATAATTTATTGTGTGTATTTTCTCCTAAATTCTGTTTGGAACAATATAATTCTGCCTTAAGAAAGTGGGTACAATTTCACTTGAAACGTCCTTTTTTTGGGTAACACCACAACTGTCCAGTTTGACGATTCACATGCTAAGGAGAAATGAAACAGAACAAATTGAAAAGTTCTAAAATAGGGTCATACTGACTTCCTTGAGAATACCAGGCAGCTCTATAACATTTAACCACTGGATGCAGAGATCTGGTTCCTTTTTTTTTCAGTCAGAGCATGACTTTTTCATCCACAGTTTTTTACTGATCTGATTGTTACATGAAGCCTAAATTATCAAATACTTGTGGCCATTCTCAAACTGTTGTAATAGCCCCTTCCAGTTTGGTGAATGGAAGACCACTTGCTTACATAAATCTCTAAGATAAATTTCAGTGACACCCTTATTTTTACTGAGAGAAAATTCATTAGACAAAGACCTGTTTCATCACCTTCCACGTGCCTATTCCTAACAAGAATACCTAACAAGAACAGTGTCAGGTTTGCTGGTTCTGCTGTTTTGTTGAGCATTCCTATAATTTGCTGAAGAAAAAACAGTTCTTATCATTATTAGAAATAGGGAAACACAGTTGAAACATTTCTACAGTTCTTTGCTGTGACGATAGGATTGAAGATCAAAAGAAGCAGGAGAAGAGACAATGCCTTTTATGCATTTTTGAACAAAAGCTGTATGTAAAAATAAATTCTTAACTGTGTCCACATACAACAATTTCATTTCTGATGTAAGCAGTGCAGTTTTCCGCAGATTTTTTGAGATCTGGACATACACAGTATCTCAGATCAGTCATCTTGGAACAGGTGTTCTTAGTGTTTGCTGAGATTAATCAACTGTCAATGAAAATATTTTAAAAAAAGAACTCAAATAGAAAGTATTAACAGTGGAAAACGATCTTATCTAGAAAGGAAGCAGACTAAGTCCCTAACAAGTTTATTGGCTAAATTTGGGCACACAAAGGCGCCACGAATAAAGGCGTGAAGAAAAAAAAGGTTCAACACAAGGTCAAGATTCTTATTGCAGAATAAAAGTTCACAGAGTCAGACTAAAATATCCTTTTCCTTCCACCAAAACAGATTGTGAGAATGTTTTTCTGTACCAACTGAAAAGGGCGGGCACTCAGCACATCACCGGATTGCAAATATAGGTTCTGAAAACTGACAATTTTAGGATCTTATCAGTGAATAAGAGACTGAATTTCAGAGCTGAAGCCTTTTACATGGAATAAACTGATGCATTAATCAATGAAATTATAAAAGTGAACCAATTAATAATTCATGATGGTTTTGCAAACCTTCCAGGTGTGCAAAGCTGTATAATCAGCTGGAATGAATGTGAAATAGGACCAGGAGAATAATGCTACCTCTGGCACTGACTCACTGTAGCCCGAAGGAAGTCACTCTGTCCTGAATGTAATAATGGTATCATATAGCTCATTTGGGTGTGAGCAGGTTCATTAGTTGATACATGATGTTGCTGTAAAGTGCAAAATGTTTTGTGAGTGCTTGGTATTGCTATTTAAAAAGAAATAAACAGGAAACGTCAGTCAGGTAATGTCATCACTGAGACATTAGATCCCGCAATGACAAAGAGTGCCAGAGACTCGAATAACAGCATTCTTTATGGTTAGAAACGTGCAAAACCTGGGCTTTTTCACAGCTCTTACACGACGCAGGACATCAGCCACTGCATCTCCTCATGCCTCATTCCACCTTTAGGCACATGAAGCATCTCGTCTACGAAATACTGAGGTCAACAGAAAAGACAGTTTCCCATTATAAATTTTTATAGGATAATCAAGCTGATTGCCGATCTCCGGGTTACTTTTCCTCCGAGCCGAATGCTCGCATGAACTGGAGTGTGAGGGAACACCCCGGCAATCCTCACGGAAATTTTTGGCGTGCGGCTCAGCTGCTCACATTTTGATGGGGCTGTCCTGCAGCGCACCCCTGGAGGCGTAAACAGGCTCGTTCCGCCCATCATAACTTAAACCCCACTTTCAGCATCCCTCTGTGAGGTGCTGCTGACGCAGCTGCCGATCTAACTGGGAAGCACTGGGATTGCCCGGGAAGGGCGCGGGGCTGCCAGCAACCTCTGCGGGGCAGGGCCTGTGCGGGCCGGGCGCGGGGCCCGCGGCCGCTCCCAGCCTCCGCCCCTGCGGCTATCAAAGGTGCTTCCCACGCTGCGCTGCAATGTGCTCCTTCAAAGCTCCTTCAAAGCGCCGCTCTGTGCCGACTCGTCAGGGGATGTGGAGGCAGCCCGAGAGCGGCGCAAACCCAGGACATTAGCTGCGAGGTGCAGGGAGCGCCTGGGAATGACAGACGCACTAGGAAACGCCATTCCTCGCCCGGGACAAGTACCAGAGGCCCCAAAAAGGAGAGTCAGAGGCCCCGAAAAAGAGGGTCAGCTTGACTCAGCCCCTAGGCGCGGCTGCTCACGCTACACTGAACGCCATTCCAGTCGCGCTCCCACACAAACCCCTCGCCGCCTCATGGCCATGCACCTTTCCCGCACGGCCCCGCCGTAGCTTCAGTCGCTGCTCAGTGCCCAACTCCAGCATGGCGCCACGCGCCTCAGCAGCTTGCTTTGCCCTTTCTCAAAATGGCACCCGTTGACTTCAGCCGGGCGGGGCTGCCCGTAAAGGCTGGGGAACCTTCCCGCCCCGTCCCTTCCCTTGAGCGAGATGGCGGCGCCGGGCGCCATCGCCCCGCCCCGGGGCGGGCAGGCGGCGCGCTCACGTGCCGCGCGTTGCCGGGCACTGCGGAGGCGCTGCCGGACGGGGCAGCCGCAGGAGGCGGCGGGAGCGGAGCCGGACCGGGATGGGCTGCGCGGCTCTGCTCTGGGGCGCGATCCTGCTTGGCTGCAGCTGCGGCCCGGGGCCCCCCAGGGTCGGTGCCGCTCCGCTCTTGGCGGCCACCTACGTGCTGGACGATGCCGACGGGCTGGGCAGGGAGTTCGACGGCATCGGGGCTGTCAGCGGTGGAGGGGTGAGCTGCTCCTCCAGGGCTGCGGTGCTGGTACCCTCCTCGGCGCGGCAAGGGACGCCTGGGCTGGGCATCCCGTCAGTGGGGGCCCCTGGTGGCTTCGGCGGAGCCTGGGCCGGGGGTGTCGCGGAGGAGAGCCCTGAGGACCGACGGGGAGTGGGGACACGCACACGGCGTGAGCGGGGCTCGGCGGGGGAGGCCTGGGGGCGCTGAGGGCAGCGGTGCGGGCAGTGCTCCGGCTGCGGGGCTGAGGGAGCCGGGCTCCGCTTTGTGCCAGCCCTCTGGCCACCTGTGCAGTGGCTTTTCGGGGTGCCATGTCTGTAGAGGAGAGCTAAGCCAGGGTGGGTTTTTACGTAGAGGGTCTTAATAGTCCCTGGGTTTTGAAATGCTGGACGAGCCACAGCCGCTCGTCGTCTTTCCTGTGGTCCAGGCAGCAGAGCCGTGAGATTCTCGGAGCTTTTAACCACACTTCGACCTGCTGAGATGCTTGCATTGGCCTCCTGCCTCTGTGCCCGGGAGCTCCCTTTGCCTTCGGCGTATGGTGAGCCAAAGCAGGGAGAGTTGAGTAGAGTGGGAGAAATGGTGCTGGGTCGGAGCTGCCTTTTGCTTGTTCTAAGGCCGTGTGATCTCTTTGTTTCTCTGTTCTCTGGACTCTGCAGTAAATTCCAGGTAACTGGAGTACAAGGCAGTTGCAACCTGTGAAACCAGAAATGCAGAGCTGAAGGGTCAGAAACGAGTTTATGCAGGGGCTTAGCTGAGTTCCTGGTGCTATAATTATTTTTGTAGGTTTGTTAGCTCTGTGAAAGGCCTAAACTGAAAAGCAGGGATGTAGTTAAACACTTGAAAATTGTGTTTTCTTATTTTCATGTTATCTTTCCATTTTAGGCCACATCTAGACTCCTGGTGAACTACCAAGAACCTTATCGCTCCCAGATTTTAGATTACCTGTTCAAGGTAAAGTTGGTTTCACCGCTACAATAATGTTTAATTTAATGCAGAATTTCTTAGTGTGTAATGTTGGAACTCCTGTAGTATATTCAATGCTACTTGAAATTAGACAAAAATCTCATCTTCTAAAGTGTCTAATGTTGATTGTTACCAGAACCTTAGATTTTAGGTGTTGTTTTTGACAACCAGGATTTTGTTCAGGACTGTCTCTTCATATTGTTACGAAAATTCCTTTCATGTTTTCACAATATGTTTTGAAAATATATTTTCGAAAATGTGTTAAATCATGTATTTGATCATCCATGTGGGCTAAATGAGAAGTTGTTTCTGTGGCTAAAATGGGGGGTTTAGCTGTTCATAGTGATTGAAGTAAGGGGGTCTTAGAGACAGTTTTGATTTTTTTGGAGTACAGATAGATTAACATAGCATAAAAATGACTCTGCAGACTGCAGGTTTGTAACAGCATATCTATTCCAAACCAGTCTCAAGTGCAACTGCAGTGACTCTAGAAGGTGTAGGAATGTCATTGGTTTGTAAGCTGTGTTAGTTAGCAAGTGTAACCCGTGGAGTTACCCAACTTAATATATGGTAAGATTATTGCACTGGACATTAATAGCTTGTTTTGCTTTTGGCACTGTAAATTGCTCTGCTGGAAGAGGATGTCATGTCACTTTCAAGTAATGCAATCCAGATGGCTGGAGGGGAATAATTTACCATGCAGTTTAAAGAATTAATTTTCAAGGGTAGAGTAAGGCATAATGTATGCCTGGGAAATCAAGCCTGATGGTTTTTTTGAGACTACAGCTGTGCATTGCTAATACAAGTGTTCTGAATAGGCATGTGGTAAAAGAAAATCTAGCTGAGAGATCATGATTTTCAAAGAATTTTTGATGTGTTCTTTTACCAAAACCTCTTAAACTGTCATATCTGGGACTGGTATACCTTGCCTCATTCTCCTTGTCTTTTAATGTCAGTCACCTTTCATGATGGGAATGGGAAAACAAATGTGTTAGAAGTTTAAAATAAAAAATGTCAAAAAGAGAAATGGTAAATTGGAAATATTTACTTTGCTGTTAAAAGCAAACAAGAATCCCAGACTTGTAAGCCAAAAGACATGCCATCTCTGGAGCATTTTTTTAAAATCAAATTGCATTCTTATGTCTTAGAACATTTTTTTAGATACCAAAATTATACTTGGGTCATTCCATGGAGGAGGCCAGCTTATTAGTGGTTATTAAAATAATGATTAATTGTAGCTTCTGGCTTGAGTAACTCTTAAGCCACTAATGGCGGGAAGAACATGCTAGCAGTAGAATCACCAGTATAAGCTTGAATTTTGTATTTGGCTCCACCAGTCATATGCCAGGGGAGGGGGATAGTGCACTAGACAATTGTTTTCCAGTGTGGTGGGTTCTTTCCTCTCTTGTAGTTAATAGATTATTTATGACCTCTTTCACATGAAGAGGGTAACCGTTTACAACAAAAAATAAATTATTTACGAAAATACTGACTTAAATAATTTGATTTTAAAAGAAAACAAATTTGACTTCTAATAGCATTAAAATACTGCTGTGTTCCTGATATATTCTGTGTTCTGCTTTAATAGTGCTTTAGTATTTTTTGAGCATAACCTATTTAAAATTGGCACAGTTGTGGAGAAGGGTTGGTAATGGTGCAAGAGTCAATTAAACTGTTTAAACATCAGTGTGCTATTTATACTGCTGGATTTTCTTTCAAAAAGAATAAATTTATATAATTTTTCATTGCATCTCTAATGGGTGTTTAGAAAAGTAAAAATATTGCATTTTCAGCATGCTCAGAATTGTACACTTTCTTACCTCATTCTTCTTATTAACAGCAGGACGCTGTTTTTCTGTCTCTTTTTTCCCTAGCCAAATTTTGGTGCTTCTTTACATATTCTCAAGGTAGAGATTGGAGGTGATGCACAATCAACAGGTATGGATGTTGCATGAGACGCATTTAACTTCTCATTTCACTGATGCTGTAAGTAAAATGTGCTGCACATGGAGCTGAGGCATGGAGATAGTTGTACCAGAGTTGCAAAAAAGCATAATGGCTGCTAACTTGTACAAGAGAGATTTACACCAACATTCTGGAAGCAGTTCTCATATCATATGGTTAATAAGCTGCGTTCTGGAGCAAATGAGCTCTTTTTTTTCCCCTGTAGTAGGTTTCTGAGTTGCAGAGCATTTCTCCAACACCAGTTTTGCAATAGTAGGTAGCTTATTTCTTAAAAGCACGAAATGCAAAAGCATCTGACCAGAAGCAGTTACATTTCTTTGGTTTAATTAGCTGCAACATTTCACTGGAGTGGTATTGGCTGGCAGTGGGCAGTATTTTTTTTCTTCCTGGGAAGAGTTGCAAATGAAAATGTCTCGATGTAATTTGCCTAGCCTACCTACTACATTTACATACAGGAGCAACTGTTTAGTATCTGCTTGTGATCAAAAGCTGAGAAGCAGAGACTACAGATTGTATCTTTTTTTTTTTTCTTTTCTCTCAGGTCTGGCCACATCAGAAATAGACTTAAAAACCACACACAGTTAATAAATAGAAAGCATAGAATCTGGTTTTGTGGTCTTAGATATATATATATGTTTGTGTATATATACTTGTATGTATATATATATTTATATATATACATTTTTATCCCGTAATGTCTGTGTTTTTTATCATTAGATATTGTTTTTCATTCTTGAGTTTACTTCACAAAAGTTAACATGCTGAAAAGTATTATACTGGGTTTAAGATCTTGATAATGAATTGCTGGTTGGGGGGAATGGAGTCATCTTTAGGCATGCACAGACCTTCTCTTCAGACACTCTTGCTGCTGGCTAAGGGGAATGTCACATACTTGCGTGATGGCTTTCCAGGTTTTAAAAGGAGAACAGTAAGATGCATGTATCTCAATTCAGTAGACTGCAGCTCTTCTTCTGGCCTCAGTGGTGTGATCAGGAGTTAATTTGGAATGTAATATGGAGCCTAAATTTGGAATCCAATTGTTCTATGTCCCTGACAACTTAAACTTACATATAGCCATGTGTTAGTAAGCAAAAAAATCAGTCCTATTTTCTGTGATGAAATGTGCTGTTTCAGCAGGCTTCATTTAAAATGAAGTCTCATTAGAAGAGGTCTCTGCATATAATTTAACGTAAGTTGCATAATTGTTGCAGTCATGTACGCAAGTTATTACTTGACTTTTGTGTGTAATGACTTCCCATGCAACACTGATTCTTTTGCACCTTTCTAGTTTGTTTACCCTTGCCTGAGGAAATTCGGTACATAGCATTCAATTCCAAAAACTTTTCCTGCAGTCACAGAACACTATGAAAGCTATAAACTAGATATTTTACTGTAAAAATAAAAAAAAACCCCAACCTCTTTCCTGTAATTGAAAAAAGCCATTATGGTTCCTTTCTTTTCTCTCCCTGGACTTGCCTTGCACAAAAGAAACAACCTATAACCTTCTTTTGTTTGTTT
The DNA here is from genome assembly GCA_026261815.1 of Monarcha castaneiventris obscurior. Lineage (NCBI taxonomy): Eukaryota > Metazoa > Chordata > Aves > Passeriformes > Monarchidae > Monarcha > Monarcha castaneiventris. Next base: position 18,039,230 of record JAMPIT010000894.1, read on the forward strand.
TGTGGTTTAGAGATAACTCGCTTGCATAATTATTTTTTTCCTCTTAATCTTAATGCTGTAACTTTCCTAGTGGTTGTTAAGATCAAGATATGAGACAATAATGAATATAGATTTAGCGTTATCATTATTAGGGATAGAAAATGCCTAATAGTTAACCACATCTGATGTTAAAAGCAGGCAAAGACCCTTCAAAATAAAAACATTAAAGTTATGCAAAATTAATATGCTAAGAATGAAGGGTGGCAAATCTTGCATTTACCTTCCACTATTCCTTTTGCTTTGAAATACATACCAAAGACCTTATGAACCATGTTGGAGATATGTGCTTGCATACTATGGCAATGAGCAATACAGCAAACTTTATGGTGTGTAACAGCTTATGACACAGCTTATGACACTCACTGATAATTGTGAGGTACCTGTCTCTTTCCTTCCTAGATGGTACTGAACCCTCCCATATGCACTATGAAAATGATGAGAACTACTTCCGGGGCTATGAATGGTGGCTGATGAAAGAAGCTAAAAAGAGGAACCCCAAAATTAAACTGATAGGTAAAGTGCTTTAAAGCTTTTAGATTTAAATGTCTTTTTATTCCCGTGACTAAATTACCTATCTGACCCTTAATTAACATTTTAATGGGGTGATGTTTTGATGTTGCAGTAGACAAAGTAGAAACTCTAATATTTGTTAAGCTTGTCTTGATGCTTACTGTGTTTTACCTTGTGTCAGTAGCACAACATCCTGATGTTGTGCTACTGTAACAAGAAGCATAGGATAAAAAAATCTCTAATAATTTGCTTGTATTAAGTAACTGTAGTACTTTTAGTGTATCACAGCAATGAACATGAGTGATTATCATGAGAGATGAATTTCTGAATAATTGAGTAAAAAAATCAGGATGGATAAAGTTACGGCAAGTATAAATATGTAAATCTTATACACACTTCTTTTGATTTTATGTTCTTATTACAAACCAGTCACCCAGCCCTTCTCCACTATAGTGGTTTGTGTCTTCTGATTTGACCTACATGTGTAGTTGAGTTGTAAGAGGAGCTTCCTGTCTTCCTGTTTTGATTGTGAGTTGTGTGTGTGCTGTGGCAAATAAATGTGGAACCCTAGGCTGTATTTTTATATTTTGGAAATACAAAATGTATTTCACATGAAACAAGGTAAGAAATCTGTTGGTTAAAAGGTGTTTAATTCCCCCATCTTCCAGGGGGCTTTACCATATCCAGCCACAAAGAAAGGCTTGATGCAGGATTTGCCAGTCAGATTCTGTTAAGCCTATTCTTTATGACTAATTATGATATTAATAAATATTCCTCTTCCCTCAGATCAAGCTGTCAACAAAGGAAGGAGAGTTTATTTTAAATTAGCCTACGGTATCTTGTACAAGTTGGCTGGAAACTTAGCAGCATCTGGTTAGATTAATTTTTCTCATTTACTACAAAATTGAGTGAACAGCTGAGACTTGGAAATGCTTTTTCATGATCCTAATCTTCCTTCCTCTGTTAGATCATCATGTCTTCTGAAATTCATATTCAGGAGATAAACAATTTTTTATGTCCTGTATTGACCCTTTGTCTTTGGCTTTGTAAATTTTTATCCTAAAATCTTTGGATTTTTAAACCTGTTAGAGCTAATACCATAAAATTGACAGATTGTATGTAGTCAGTTTTTCTCTAGTAATGAATGCTTCCTAGCTCATTAAAAAAAAGCAGATATTAATTGCTTGATCATAATTTGTATTAGAACATACTCTGCAGTTAGGTAAGTTATGTTTCATTGTCTTTACTGGAACCAAGCAAGTTTGAAGTGCATATCTGCTCCTTCATTTTAGGTAGAGCAAATTACAGCTTGCTCTTGAACGTTATTGAGTAATGTAGACCATCCATTTAACTTACTCATTTGTCTTCTTCTCTCTTTCCAGGATTACCTTGGGCATTTCCAGGATGGATAGGGAAGGGTGAAAACTGGCCCTACGACTATCCAGATATCACTGCTTACTATATTATTTCTTGGATATTAGGAGCAAAACAGTATCATGATTTGGACATTGATTATATTGGGGTCAGTAAAGCAAAATCTCCTGTGTATTTTATGTATATTTCATCTATCTTAACTCCTGAGATCTTGGTCTTGCCTTTCTTTGTTGGTGACTGGAGGAGGAGGGTGTCAAGAGAAATTTATATTTTTTCATAATTGCATTTTTGGCTGGTACTGTTGCCAGGGGAAAGGCAGTAGTTGCTTTAGTTTACAGTCTTCCTGAAATGATGTCTGTTAAAGCAGAACCAGTGTCAAATAGTTCCTGCCTTTCCAGTTCTAGAACAAAGCTACCAAAGAATTTGAGAGTTCTGAAATATTTTCCTTTTCTGCCTTGTTTGTTCTGCTTGCGTTTCAGCAGTTACCAGATAACAAAAAGCAGCAGTTAACACAGTTTGTGAAAGTCAGCTAACATGACTTAGCATAAAATATGGTTATTTTGCAGAGGAGTAATCCTCTACAACTTTTTCCATTTTTTTCCTGCATTATTTGTAGTAGATAAAGGTGCATGTTTTACAGTACAACTACTGTGTTGTGCTATAGTGCAATATATTAGTAGTGAATTAATGTCTGAGATAAAACGTTATAATTTCGAGATGAGAGAGAGAAGCAGACAATCTGAAAAACCCTTCAAGTTGATTATTTGACCAAGAAAGTGTGTCTAGGATTCCTATAAAATCAATCCTATACTTACTAGACACTTATTTTAGACTCTTAAGTGTTTTGATATGAGACGTTTAACTGCAGAAAAGCTGAAAATCACTTCAGCAGTCTAGAACAAAGCTTCTAAAACTGTGGTTCCCGTCCCTTGGAAGTCTGACCTTTCTTCTGTAATGTGGGAAGGTGTATCTCACTCATATCTCCTCTGGAATGCATCCCCCTTGATGTTGTTGACTTTCTTCATTTGGGTCAGTCTTGCACTGTGAGTAACATAGTGATACTTCAGCAATTCAGTTGTGGGGACAGGGAGAAGAGTTGCTGTTACATTTTTCTCTGCCTTATGCTCTTGGAGTAGAAGGTAAATTCTGCACTTCATGTGTTTGAGTGGTGTTGACTTCTATGTTGTTACTTCACAGTGATTGGCCTTCTAAATACTCTCCTTCAAAGAAAAGGGAATTTCTGTTTCTCCAGGCAGTGTGGTGGTATTGCATATTGTCTGATTTCTTTGTGGATATAATCTGAAATACAGGAAATCAGTGAGAGGTTTGTGAAGGCTCAGAAACTGTCAAAACAATTTTAATGGTATTATGATTGTACGTGGTTAGCCTTTACCACTCTTTTTGCTATAAGTACATTTTCTGTGTCACTATTTGCTTTATGATGAGAATAGCCTTTCAGTAAGTAATATTTTGATTGTCTCATTTCTGAAGTGACATGTTAACATTTATAGAAAGATGTAGAAATATCAAAATCAATTGTACTTACCCCATCTGCAGGAAGGTGTTTGCTTGTACATCATTAGGTAATCTAAGCCTTTAGGGGTGAGTCACTGTTCATGTTGTGGTTAGAAAAAAAGAAAGAAACAAGGTTTCTTGCCTATGTGTTTTTTATAGGCCAGGGGGTTTGGTAGAAAGGAAGACCACTGTTCCTGCTTTTGAATTTTGAGCTCTTTCCACGAAAGATGGAAAATTTACAAATTAGCACATTTTATGTCTGTTTATTGAAAATATGTTGGATCTCTTTTGCGTTCAAGCTTGGATGTAGTCCTGTGTAAATCAGAAAGAACGGTAAGCTTCATTGATTTGTTCAATATGTGAGTTACTCTCTCTCTCCTATGTCCATGTATTGCAACAGGGACTCATTCATTAGGCCACACCTTGAAGTCACAATGCGTTCCTCAATAATTCCTAGCAAACTGTAGGGCCATTGGTAATGTAACACTGCTGCCATTGTAGAGCTCAAGCAGCTCTAGCATTCTTGTCAGCGAGAAGGCAATCAGGGGACCGTAGAGAAAGATAAAAAAGCGGCTACTATGAACTTTCATACAGAATTTTCCCCAGGAAAGCCGATAACAAAACCAATCTGCACTTTCCTCTAGCACACAGAAACCATGGAGTCGATTAATGGATTTTATAATCTTACATATATATAAATAAAATCTTTAATTCAGCATTGACATATCCTGATTTTTCTAAATGGATTTTACTTTTCCTTTATAGATATGGAATGAAAGGGCATTTAGTAGCAAATACATTAAGGTATGTATTCTTTTCTTATTTCTGTGAAGTGAAATGCTTGTCTTACACACACACAATTAGCTTTTCTGAATTTCTGCGTAGGAAAGGGATCTTAATTCTGCAACTATATTGCTTACTGAACTCTGTTTCTTCTAGTTGCATGCGTGGAAAGATAACATGGTCAGATATGTAGATTGTTTATTTTGTGTGTCTGAAACTTTTATTTTGAACTTTAAGCATGTCAGTGTATGCTAAATGTTAGGACTTGTAAATTTTAGTGGAAGCTTCAGCTGATGCTACTATCATGGTAACTTGTATCAACTTTATACCAGCTTGGATATAGCTAGAAGTGCAAGATCTAGAATTGCTTAAAATTCTGTAGCTGGGTTCTGTGATTATGGTATCCTTAAATATTGCTATAAAACCACGGTAAAAGCTCTGTTTTTAACTTTGCAAAATTCAGTACCTTTTGTTCTAAAAAGCTGGAGGAATACAGTATTTCACATAACCAACCTTGAGAGAGCTCTAATATTTCTCACTGCTGAATGCTCCTACAGCCCCATCCTGCCCTGCTTTGAAAACTCTGTTTGGTTTGTTACATGGTCTTGCAATGAAACCTTAAGCACAAGCTCCTGCTTTGTTCCTTTCCTTGTTGTTGCTTTGAGGCTAAAACACAATGGCATTACCTCTTCTTAAAAGCAAGTAAGACTTAGGGAATCATAGAATGACTTGTGTTGGAAGGGACTTTAAAGATCATCCAGTTCCATTCCCCCTGCCATGGACAGGGACACCTTCCGCTAGACCATGTTGCTCAAAATCTCATCCAGCCTGGCCCTGAACACTTCCAGGGATGGGGCACTCCCATCCATTCCTCCTTGTCCTATCACTACGTGCTATTGTAAAAAGTCCCTCTCCATCTTTTCTTGTAGGAGCCTTTCAGGTACTGGAAAGCAGCAGTTAAGTCACCCAAAACCTTCTCTTCTCCAGGCTGAACAATCCCAAATCTGGGATGTCACCTGGAGACTTTCTCATCTGTTTGTCTTGGCTTCCTCATGTGTGGAGAAAGAATATGGAGAATAAACTATTGAGTCTAGGTGCAACATTCTACTTTATAGCTTTTTGAATGCTGTTGAATTGGGACTGAGCTTTTGGCTTCTAGAGCTGAACATTCAGTTTAAAATTTTACCTTAAAATCACCCAAATATTTACTGAAAAGTTTTGGCCTTCCTTCTACTGTGTGTTAACTGATAAGAGGTTTTTTTATTAAACACCTGTTTTAACATTCTTTCTCTTACAGTGTTGCTTGGCACCTCTTCTCTCATCAGCACAATTGTTCTATTTGCAGTCGGCCATTTCACAAGAGGTCAATTTACTGAAGTGTGCTGCTGCACACCAAACATTTTCTGTAATTCCTATTAAATACATTACAGATAAGCTCAGTTATCTGGCTAAATTTTTACTTGTAAGGCGTTATTCTAGATACTTCATCCACTAAGGCACTAGTTACATTTCTTAGTAAGTAGAAAAAAAAGAAAAAAAAGGCATGGGGATTCTAATGCTTATAAATTTGTGTTCAAGAAGACCCTGTTCTTTCAGTCATGAATACTGGGTGTGGGGGAACTGTTCTGCCTAAGTTATTGTGGAATGCATTTTGAGTGCGTGCAGTTCTGTGTCCTTGGTACTTGTCTTTCAGCATGGAAGTTCTGCAACCGTTCATTTTGTTATTCTGATCTGTCTCTGTGGTTAGGCAATTTTTCTGAAAGTCTAGGTAGCTAGAAAGCTTTAAATTGCAAGGATCTTCTAGTATTACGGATTTTTCTTCTGGTATACTTTGTGTTTCAGAGGTCTCAAATAGCTGGACAGAACTTAATTTCTGCTTTTCTTCTTCTTAATAAGTTTTATGTCTTAACTAGTTTTAGCTCTAGGCTTTGATTGTCATCAACACTTAGACTTTGATTTCTGTCCTTATTTGACTACATGAAAAACAGAAATACTCCGTATTCTTCTTCACATAGCTAGAGGGCTATTACAAGAAATTATTTAAGGATTCATGCCTACTGATCTTTGAATCAAGTTGCAAAATCTTTCTCGTGCAGGCACACAGCACACGGCATGTCATTTGTGTATAGCTAAGATGGAAAAAAGCATTTTAGACTGTGGAGTCATGGGGTTTTTTTTCAGATGCAGCTGTATGTGCAAGCTGCTGAAAATATGTTTTTAAATTTTTTTTTTTAATTTCTAATTTGAGTTTTCAGATAATACCAGCCCTCTCTAAGTGTGGTTCATTCTTTACTATTAAGGCTGAGTATATTTTGCATGGGTATATTTTTACCTAAGAAATTCCACAGACAAATGTGAACTGTTTATCATCTTCAACAGTGAAATAGTAAGGAGAAGCTGGAAAGACAGAATAGGAATTCTTTTCTGCTGGCATGTTGGAATTCAAATTTGGTTGCCCTCAGTTTTGTTGCAAATATGCAATTCTAGTTTTATTCATTACTTTCCCTGAAAGTTAGTGAAACATGAGAACCAAGAAGTGGGTAAACTTAAATAATAAACACTTAAAACATTAAGGATTTTTTTTGTTCAGTAAAATGGGCAGTGAAAAGAATGTTTAGCTGCTCTTCACTTTAACAGGATAGGTGTTTAGGAAAGAGTTCTGTTTTCTTAGGGAGCTGCATGGATAGGTCTTCTCTGTTTTAAAACATCAATCCCTGTTTTTTCAATACACTTTTTTTTTTGGATCAGGTTAACTTTCACTTCTGATACTTGGGAGGTATGCCCACTTCCACATTTCAGCCAACTATCATTTTTAGATGAGCTTAGCATGGCTGACTTTATGATAAATCCATTACTTTTGTTTAATGAAGTACATGCATGCAATGGAGTCAGTATGTTGAGAATGTCCAAGTGGAGTATGTGTATGCACATGTGGTGTCAAAAGTTATCCAAGTGACGAGAAGCCCATTTTTGTATAATGACTATCTCAATGTTGATGATAACCCTTCAGTTTTAAAAACACTTAGCATTAACTTTGTCTTAGTCGCCACTATAGCTTTTGTTTGAGAAGTGAGAACTTTCCTTATCCATCCTGGTCTGAAAATAGGCTTCCACTGACTCTTTCTACAGTTCTTGTTTTCAGTCTTAAGTTTTCATGTTGCCTCATTGATGAAGGCTGTACTTTAAGTGGTGTTATCTGTTACTAAGGTGCTTCGACATTCTTTGGACAGACTGGGTCTATGGAACATTGGCATCATCGCTGCGGATGGAGATTGGAACGTCTCAAAAGAGATGATAGTTGATCCCTATCTTAATGATGCTATTGAGGTAGTCGGGTAAGTGTGGGAGAAGGGAGGCATTTTAAACATTGCTATTGCTTCCTTTCTGTAAGTCTTCATCTCCATTTTCAAGAGTCATATATTCTTATTTCATACTTCCTAGCTGTTTCCATTTTTTTTCATCATTGTGTACAGTGGTGATGGATTATTCTTTCTTGTCTTTCTTCTTTCAGTTTAGCATGTGTAAGCTGACCTTATCACTCTTCCATAATTTCTTTCAAGTGTCCATTTAAGAGCTGTGTTTTAGGCTTCTTAGCACTAGTACATGACAGGAAACTTCTAACTAATCTGCATGTGCATCTTCCAAGTCAGAAAAACCTTAGGACTGATTTCTTGGTCTGCAACTGGTTTTAATTCCAGATGAGCTTAAACTTTCACAGTGGAACTTACCACCCTGGGACTTTCTGTGGCTGCAGCTGAGGTTTTTCTGGTCATATCCTAGAGCTAGAAGTTTCTGTTTCTTTCTGTAACAGATAGTATTAGAAATGCACACACTGACGGTAACATAGAAGTAAAAACAAGCACCCAAAGTTTGTAAACTAATACAGCCTCTCTCGGTTTTGGCAGCTGGGAATGCCTTCTGTTGGAGTTTCCACAAATGTCAGCTCAATTGTTTGCCTTCACTCTTGTTCCATAATACACTTTCTTACTACCTTGCTTCTGGCAACTGGCTTGGTACTTATTCTGCTGCTCTTGCTTTCTTTGTCATCTCTGGTTTCTCAAAATTTTACATCGTTTTTGAAAAAATTACATGTTCCCAGTGGAAATTACCTATTCAGATATGAATTGCTCACTTGTATTACATAAACACAAGTTGGTAACGTGTTTATCTGTTGTTAACCTTACTGTGGTAAGAACATTCTTGTGGTCACTCATGTACCATTTATCCTCTGTATAAGGAAGTGTGATATGCTCATCATGGTTTGAATTAACGCATGGTTCAAGGGTTATGGCAAGTCAGTTAAGCAGGGATTTTACGAAGAATCTGCTTTTTTACGTGTTGAGCTTGTAAACACCAATCACCTGAAGGTGGTTTCCTGAGAAATACCAATTGTAGTGTCAGCATTGAGTAACTCATTTGGTTTGAAAAAAAACTTCTAAAAGCTTTCTTAGGTTAGGCAAGAACTTGCAGCTCAGCAAGTTATAGTGCATTAGGAAATGTTTTAGTAATGGTTTCCATAACAATACAGCTTGAAGAATGAATGCACTGACTGTGTACAGCTCTTTTTTTCTTTAGGAGTTTGACAGAATCAAGGGTAGGAGTACTTGTTTTTGTTTGTGCCTTTAGAACCACAGACATGTTTTATTTGTTCTTTAAAATGAAAGTTCTTTTTGTCAGCGGTTTTGCTTGAATGGCATACAAATTTTTCCCCAACTTCCCCACCACCACTGATCACAAAAAATGAAGAGTTAGGTTTTCCTGTGCAGTGTTTTTGTTATCTGTCAAGAAATCAGGGTTAGTACAAAATGAGAACACCATGTTTCTCTACCAATGCTGACTTAAGGGTACTAACTACCAAAGAGAATTCTTGCTGACCTAGTGAAAGATAATAGTATTTAGGTGTCTGTCCTTTAAATGCTCAGGTTCAGAAAGTTGCTGAAAGTACACTGTATCTTTATGTCTCTTAGATAAGCATGTCTAGTTGTTTGCAAAATCTGCTAGTCTGTTTCCCTAAATAGTCTTATATTCTTTTCTCAGAAATCCTTTTTTGTATATTCTTCTGTAATCTCTTTTCAGGTATAACCTTCTCTGTGACTTTTTTTTAGTTCTTTTAGTGTGGAATGGAAACGTGGGATTAAATTTATATTGTTTCATTTAGAAATTATCAAGATAGTTGAAATTAATTGCTTTGGCATCCATACACAAAAAATAACTGCCATTTCCCTTTCTCTGTGTTTCATTTAATTTTCTGTTTTCCTTTTCTTTCTTTTTGGCATCAGGTAATTTTTACTTTGATACTATTGCTCCCCATGGAGCTTTATCCCTGCCTAAAATGCCATTTGTAATCTGAAGGACGTCTGTGGTAGATTGATGGTAAACGGGATGTGGGAAGAATCAGAAAGGTGGAATTGAGAAGACTCATGTGTAAAGTTAGACAGCTTAACAGAGAAAGTATAAGCTGTATCTGCAAGAAAAGCACAATGTAAACTTCCAGAGTTTTACTGAAGACATCAAACAATATTGGTCCTAATATCAGCCTATGGGGGCATTGGTAGCAATCTGCTCCCTGACTGCACTTCTCTATCCACCTCGGTGGAAGACTTTGCTGAAGTCAAGGTATATTACATCCACTGATTGCACTCTGCCCACACAGGTGATCACCTTGTAGAAAGCAGTCATGTTTGTGAGGCATGATTTGCCCCTGTTAAATTCATGCTGCTGTTCCCAGTTATCCTCCTATCTTGCTAGTGCTTTGACATGGCTTCCAGGAAGACTTGCTCTGTAACCTTCCTGGGGACTGTGGCTAGATTGATGGCTCTGTAGTTTTACAGATCCTCCTCCTTGAAGACAAACATTAAAACTTTTCTAGTCAGCAGGAACCTCCCCTAATTGCTAAATACGTTAACCTTTATGTACAAGTCTGCAAGCCAAATGCTTTTTCTAATGCAAGATATAGTGGGAAAGTACAACACAGTAGTGTACTGTTAGTAATGTTAGTAATACCAACGTGTTCAGCTGAAGTCCTTAAGACTTGAGGGGAGAAAATCTTGATGTTTCAGGCTGGTGTCTGACTGTACATAACCTAGTTTAGATTAGTCTGTGGAAAAAAAAATCTTGCAGTACTGTTTTTTGCAGATAGTGTGTCCTGTTAGAGAAGATTATTTCTGGTAGAAATATACAGAATGATTTGAAAGTAGTTAACCATTTGATGTTACATGAATTTACAAGTACAGCAATTGCTGTTATCAGACCTCTGGACTTCAAGAAACTGCATTGTCGGACTTGATGTTATGTGACATTTTAGATTCATTTCATTGACTTTCAAGGCCTCAAAAATCTAGGGAAGTGTACAGTAGTTGCAATTTTAAAGATTGAAATAAAACATGGTTGGATAATAAGGTATGTGTATGTGTCTGGTGTTTTTCTTGTTTGTTACTTGTGTGTAGGAAGAGCTCTTCTAATTTGTGGTTGCTTCACTGTTAATAGTTGATTAGCAGAGAGAGTAGGGGGAATCAACTCCTGTTTTTAATGAAGTGTTTACTGTGCTTTTGCAAGGTTTATAAAGTATAGTTCATTGTCCTTGCCCTGTATGTGGTCCTTTTATGTGGTAGTTTAACCATCAGCGCTGTAACATCTAAGTGGCTGATCTGCAAGTAGAGTATTTTGCATGAAGTGTGATATGCTTTGTCTTTATCTGTACTTTTGTGTTTGTAAGAAGACCAAAACGTTTTTAATTTTTCCTTTAATAATGTATTTTGGGATTCAGTATGGTAGAGGGAGAAGGTGTCCTTTGAAGTCACTTTGTGCTTGACAGTCTTGTACGTTTTGTTTGGTGTAACAGTTGTCCAGGTCACAAAAACATGAATTGAAGCATAGTAGTTTTTACAGCTAGTGCTGAAGAAGATGCTGCCTTTCTCAATATAAAGTTTTGACAATTTGAAAAACATTTTTTTTATTTGTCCCTTCTCTTTGTTCTTTGCTCTCCTTTTTTTTCCAAGCTGTTGAGGTACACATTGGATAAGCATGGTCTGGAGCAGGTGAGGATCATAGCCAGCGATAGACTATGGGAGCCCATTTCCTTTGTCATGCTGATTGACTCTGAGCTCCACGGAGTGGTCGATGTCATTGGGTAGGGGGTTCTCTCTATTCTTCTTTCTTGGTGGTTTGTTTATAGTTTGTCTTCATCTTATTTAAAACTAACACAGCCAAAGCTTTACCTCTCTGTACTCTTACCTGCAAGGAAAGGATTGATGCTATAAAACTTTCTTACTAACCCACATCAAATCACACAGTTCTTGTCCCAATAACAGCCTTAACCTTCAACTGAATCAGGAGTCTTATATCATGTTGAAGATTCCTGTTGAGCGTGGTTGCACTTTTGATGGATTGAAGGTTTTTTGGACAACACTGTTTACTCTGAGGGTTGTTTTGGTTACTCCAACTGGTATGCAAAAGGTGCTTTAGGTTTACAACTTTGTACACAGCCTTGCATTACTAACTTCTGCTGGTTTGTTACTGAAATGTTTGTGATCCAGAAATGAATTTGGGCTGTGATTCTTCTTTGAGTTACAATGGCTTGATTCTTAGTTCCCATTTTGTTTTGATGGCAAAGTTGTGTTTGGAAAACATGCAACCAGCTGAGTTGTTTTACTAGTTCTGGGTCTTGTCATAACAATATTGTACTAATAGACTAAATTTGGGATTGATTACTGACTTGATGGCTGAATGGAAATGTGTGTACGAAATGTTCATTAACTTTTCTTTTTGTAGTAGCTCTAAACTTATTAGGTGCCATAAAATTGCCTGACCCAATCACATGCTTCAAATGTGGCAGTTCCTTGCTTCAACTTGAGTCTTTTTCATTCATCTTTATATATCTGAACCATAGGAGGTGTAGAAATGAAGGCTTTTTCTCCAAATACAGATAGGCAGTCAGTGTCATCTAGTCTTACAACCAATCCCTCCCCCCATTCTGAGCACAAAAAATATCCTGGCAGTTTTTCATTGGGGGAATCTTGGATCATGTCTGGATGAAGCTCAACGGTTTTTACACTGTCTAAGTAAGCTGTATTTGTTTAACTCTTTACAAGTGTATGTTTTACATCCCTGCTCTGATTCAGTCATAACAGGGAGATTAAATACTCTATTGTGTATTTCAGCTTTTATTTGGCAGGGATACTGACACTTAAGAAACACCTTCTCAGGAGTGTAGAAAGACAAATGATTCCTTTTCTGCTTTGTTTTTGCAAGCTATGCACTTTATGGCATTACAAAACCGTTCTGCTTGGTACTAAGACAATACTTAACGTTTCCAAGCCAAAGGGGAAATACACAGTAATCTGTATGGCAGAGAAGAATGTAGCTGAAATCCCTTCTATCTGATACATTACCATTCACTAATGTGTGGAGGACTACAACACTGGGAAATGGCTTATTGTCCAGTAGAGGGGAAATAATGAAAAAAAACCCCAACAGCCTAGAAAAACTGGTGTTTCTTGTATTCCTGCCACAGATGTATCAATTTGTCAAGTTGCAGGCTAATAGTAAAGGAAATATTTATGCTTTCATTTCCAGTGCTGATAGTTTCATTTTAGTGTACATATATAGTGTGTTCGGTGAATGTGCTAAGTGAGGAAAACCACAACCCTGTTTTCTGCAAGTGGTTTTATTTCAGTCAGACAAACCTTGCACAGTGGATTAGTGCTGTGTTTGATTGTAATTAGTCTCCATTGGGAGAAAGGATCTCTGCTCATACTAAGGAAGATCTTGAAAAGAAAATTAGCTGTCATTATATGTTTCAAATATTATCAGTTTATGCTTCTGTAACTTCTACAGTCCAGCTAGTATGCTTTTTTGAAACCTGAATTTATTAAAAAAGATGAGCAAAATCAGTCAAGTTTATGTTCAGTTCTAAGACATTCATGCAGCTAAGTTCTCAGCATAATACCTAGTGCTGTATCTTATTGTTGGTTTTGCATTAGTTATGGTTTTGTTTAAAATAATATGAGTTAGTATGTATTTTCTCTATTCAGCACATTACAGTAATGAACATCTTCAAGCTCAATTTCAGCTTGCTTTAGCAAGCTGTGGAAGTTGCATGGTATTTTTAAATCTAAATTTATCTATATGCTATCATGTAGCAGAACAAATAATCTACTGATGTAAATACAATAAGCTCTGTAATGTTAGAGCTCCCCCTTGTTGAATTTTCTTCTATTCCACTTGTAGTATTCCAAAGAAATTTTATTTTTCATTATCAGTTTGAAGGAGGTGAATCATTGCTGCTGTATGTACTTCCAAACTTCGATTTTCTCTTTGTACTAAGTCCTCTTTCTTTTTAAAATACCGTGTAGGGCTCACTACCCCGGGACAAAAACAGTGAAAAATGCCATATTAACTGGAAAGAAACTGTGGTCTTCAGAAGATTACAGTACTTTCAATAATGATGTTGGTGCAGGCTGCTGGGCTCGGATCCTGAACCAAAACTACGTGAATGGAAACATGACCTCGTAAGTGTTGGGCACTGTTGCTCCCTTTCACAACTTGGGGTGTAAGAATTATTTAAAATACTGCATAACACATCCATCTGCTATGGTGAGAAAACAGGTAGACTGAAAGTCACCCCAATGTAGTCTGAATTCAAATATACTGAGATACGAAGTCTGCTGTTCTTACCTCTTTCTGGGGTAGAAGTACCACAAGTTTCAATGTATTCTTGTTCCCCAGCACCCAATGGTTTATGCAGTTAATTTCAGATGCCTTTGAGACTGATGATAATTATTAAAAAGAGAATGTTCTTAAGAAGAGCTAACAATGAAAAACATTGGAGGAAAATAACAATAAAACTAATTTATCGTATTTCTCTTAAGGTCTTTATCAGATTGTTTGTCTTCAGTTAAACAGATAATACACATGTAATTATCTAGTTTTTCCATACAATTTCTTCCTCACAATCCATTCTTAAACATGCTGTAGTCTTTTGATACATTTACTGTTTTCTTCACATTTTCTTTCCAAACTGAAAACTGTAACAAAAATGCTCTCTTTACTGGGATATTATGTAGCTCAGTTTTAGAAAATAATAGAAAATACAGCTTGTTTCTAGTGAAACAACTGCTAATCTGAAAGAAAGAGAAAAGTTTGATTATAGAAAATGTAGGCATCAAGATGTAAGCAAAATTGTTAAATCTTTTAGATTCTATGTAACTTCATTTTGGAATAATAAAGAGGAATCTTCTTGTCTGTTGCTTCAAGTGGAGTGCAGGAAAAATCACTGATACTTATAAAGGGAAGTTTCTTGAGTCACCTGGTTTCTACAAATCTTTTGTTTTCTCTGCAAGCTGAAATTTTCAAACAGATGAGTATTTCCTGCATGAATTCCTGATCATTCTGCTTGCTTCTTAATCCTCATATGCTTTAGTATCTTAATTTGGGGTCTTTCTTTCCCCATTGTTTTTCTATTTTTATAAGCCCTTTCAAATTATATATGCCCCCTTTCTTTCACAGCCTAACAGCCAGGCATATGTGTTGTATTTATAAATTTTTGTAGAATAGTTTCAAGTCCAGGTGTCCAACAGTGAAATTATCCTGGCTTTTATACTGAAAACAGAATCTTTCTGACGAAAGGCAGCTTATCTTTCTGCTAAGCTTGTTTCCATTGAAGTTGAGTTTCCTACTTTTCTTTCTAAGGTTGAAATCAGCAGAACATTGATGTGAGTTTGATGTGAGCAAGCTGAATTTACAATTCAAGAATTGTTTATTTTATGATCACGTTTTTGTAGAATTCCGTGTTCTCTTCTGTATGTATTTATAGTGTGATAAGTCTATGGCAGTGACTTCAGAATGAGGCTTTGTACTCACCTGTATGCAATAGCAAAACAGATTGACAGCTTTTGCCTTCTGCTTAACTGCTCTGTTAAGCTGCATGTCCATACTTAAGCCCCAGAGGCCTTAAGTTTAAAGCCCTTGCAAAAGATTTTTGGTGAAGCGCAAATCAGAGTGCGTGAAGTGATTATCCTTGTCAGTATCCTGACAACGTCTTGAAAGAGCAACAACTCCTGGAGGATGGCTGGTTAAAGTTGTTTTCTGTTTGTTACTTATATAGATAAAGATAAAATCTTTGGGGTTTTTTTGGTGGTACTTAGCTGCTCCCCTAAAAAAACTCCATCCAAAACAACTACCACCATGCCCAGCAATAACCAAGCAGTCAAAAAAACCTCAACCAAACAACACCTGGCAACAAGCGGTAGACTTTGCTAACAAAATATTTTCCCTTCAGAACAGGAAAAAGCCCCAAACAAATGGAGTCTTTACCCTAAATGTGTTTCCTTTGATGTACAACTTTTTATGTTGTACATCATATAACCAGAGAGTTTACCACCAGTTTTGGAGGAAATACTCTACAGTGGAAGCTGATTTGCTTAATTTTCCTCTCCTGTAGGGTTTAGAGGTTTTTTTTCCTTTTAGCTGGAAAAATACTCCCTCTACCCCCATCCCCCAAACTGTTTTCTTTGTAAGCTGGAGAAAAAGGAGGAATGGATTCTTGTACTGTTAATCTAATACTATGCAGATCAATAGAGCAAACACCTGTTTTTCTTCCAGAACAATTGCATGGAACCTGGTGGCTAGTTATTATGAGCAGTTGCCCTTTGGTCGATGTGGATTAATGACAGCACAGGAGCCATGGAGCGGCCACTATAAAGTTGAATCTCCTATCTGGATTACAGGTGAAAATTTTGCAGTTAAAAGTTTGGTGATCTGACACCAAGCATCACTGTATTTTCTGAGGCCTTTATTTATTTAGTGTTTTTATGTGTATTATTTTTTGTACCAAATTAAGGTAGATTTGTGGAAAGTTTTGTGAATACATTAAAAAAGAAGAATACAATCTCATTTCAATAGAAAGCAGAAAAATATAATAGCAGGGGAAATCTTCATACTTGACCTTTAGCTGTATCAGAAATGAATAAGGTACTGCCTTTATAGCTGTTGCTATTAAAATATTGTTATCTGAAGTGCCTATAAAGGTTAATGTGCTTTTCTGTTTCCTTTCCTTTTTCTATTTTTAGTCCTTGAGTATCAATCAATTCCATTTGGTACTTCTCAATTTAAGATAAATGGAACAAAGAACCTCTTGTTCTGCTTGTCATTCTTGGCTTGTGTAAATCAGCATTTCCTTGTGCTTGGGGAAAGGGAAACATGTTCATGTAGTGTCCATGGACACAGGGATTCACTGGCTACTCTGTAGTCCTGTAATATTTTACTGTCTTTGCTGCAATTCTGTAGAGAACTGTGCAGTGCCATGGAGGAAGAACGAGACAAATGCTTTAATTTCTGTTCTTCTGCTAGGTGCCTATACATGTAAAAGCATTAAAGGAAAAATGGCCATAGTGTCCCATGAAGAACAGCTGAGCAGTTGTTCCTGTGTCCATGTTGCTCAGGATTTTCATGATTTGGGTCATATTCTTCTTTGATAGTTTCACTTACTTGCTGAAGACCCTACCTATTTAGTTATTCCTCATGGAGTTGCTCATCTGTGCATTCTCTGGCTCAAATGTTTATTTAAAGAAAAAGAAAGAGATTCGGGAAAATCTAAACAAGAATATTCAAATTGAATGGGCATGATTACCTTTTATAGTTTGTACTTCATGTCTAAATAATCACTATAATTTTAACTGTTTTGTCTGCCACAGAGCTGTATTTTTAATTTTGCTGTAGTTTAATTCTTTAATCTTTTTTCTGACATAGGTAAAATTTGTTTTGGAAGTTCTATTACTTTCTTCCCCAAAACAGATTTCTGTTTTGTCAGCATGTATGAGAGAGAATTAAGCCTACAAATGGTGCCATTTTTTATTAAGTCTTAACTATTGTATTCTGATTTTTGTCTCAGCACACACCACACAATTTACTCAGCCAGGCTGGTCATACTTGCAAGTGGATGGACACTTAGAAGGAGGTGGCAGTTTTGTAGCTCTGACAGATGGCCTAGGGAACCTTACCATCATCATTGAAACTATGGTATGTGCATCAGCAATTCCAGTGGACTAGAAAAATTAAAGGAAATGTTTTGTTATGAAGAACCTGTCTTGATTTACATAGTTCAGTATCTGTGAATGTTCTTTGATACTTGTAGCTTTATTAGTGAGTTCACTAGAGGTCGTTTTTTCTGTCTGAACTTTAAATACCTAGTTGAGACTTCCTGGAGGCCAACATATATGCCATCTTTATCTTTTTATTACACAGTAGCTTTAATTGGACACACTGGGAGGAAGTTACATCATGTGCTTCTTTAAAATCTGTATTCAAAATAAAAATGTTAAACTAGTGTAATTGCAGCTATTAAGATAACAGTGAAATAAATTATTGCTTTTTAAATTTCAATTCTATGCTGTATGTTTTTAATGAATTTTGCCATTCCAATAATGTGTTTCTTCTGTTACATTTATTTTTTTCCTTCAGACTCATAATCACTCTAAATGTATCAGGCCTCCATTGCCAAATTTCAGTGTCATACCTCAGAAAGCAACTTTCTACCTCAGAGGGTCATTTGTAAGTAGAACTTGAATACATTTGATCAGCCTTGTAAAATGAATTGCCATTCATATTAAAATACATGCAAGTCAGTATCACAGGTTAGCAAGAAATTAACAGTCTCCAGTATTGGAGGCTGTTACACCCCTGGCAAAGTTTTAAGCATTCTACTTCTGTTTTACCATGAGATGCAATGTCATAACTGTAAGTGTAGAATTGCTGCCTCCCAGTCTAATCATCTATATATTGAAGAAGAAATTTCACAGAACAGAAATGCAACTAAATTTTTTTCTTTAGAATTTATCCCAATGCTGGGTGCTCTGACATAGTTTGTCAGGCCAGCACAGCCATGGCCTTTCTAGTTATAAGTTCATTTCCAGGGGAATAGCTGTAGTTGATTTTATACTCTAGGTCTTGTTGTTGCATCCTGTGAAGAGATATTCTGAGAATCTCTCAGTTGTTGATTTGTTTATTCTCTTTTTTAATCTCGCTAAAGTAAATTTCCCTCTGAAATGTGAACAATACTTTCTCAGTGTAAACTGGAGGGAGTCATTGTTAATTGATTCAGATGATTCCTTCTCAGAAGCTGACAGTCACTTATTTGGAATTTGATTTTGATTTTTGGCAGCATAATTTCCTTTAGGAGGAGATAATTTGGACAATAGTTTTGGCAATAAAATGGTTCACTTAGGAAAAGTAGTTGAGTGTCAGTTTGGATACTCCCTTTTGGGGAAGTATTAGATGGCTTATCCAAACCAAGCTCTAGGTCGCCTGCTTTGTTGTTGATGTTGGTGACTGAAAAGAAATTATAGGGGTTAGGTGTGATTAAAATCTGATAACTAATATAGTTGATATGCTGTAGTATTACAGAAGTCTGGAGACGTGTAAGCAGAATACTTTGCTCAAAAATTATTATCAAGGAACTAGCAACTAGGCTGAAAGTCTCATAAAAGTGAAACTAGCAGGATATTATTTCAGTCTAGTTACTTCTAGGAAGAGAGCTTGTGTCCAAGTGGGGTTACCACTGTTGGTGATAGAGAAGCTAAAGATTGTGTTTGCAGTGCTTTCTGTCTTTATAAGCAACATTAGCGCGTGTTAGGACAATCAATGCCTTATTGATGTATAATCTGTACAAATGTAAGGCATATGTAATGACTAGCTGAATGGAGTTGTGGCCTCTAATGTGATCAACAGCTTTAAAATAACAAAAATTAAACATCCAGTACTGAGTACTGATTTCTCAGTTGAATATTCAAGTTTGTTTATTTTGCTGTTGTTGTGTTTTAAATTGCATGGTGTGCTCCATTGTAGTATATGGTGGAAACCCTTCAAGTGTGGCATTCTAGACTTGATTTTGAATCTGGAAACTCCAGTCTTTTCCAGCAACTCCATCCTTTAAAGGTAAGTTGATCAGTTTTAATTACAGTCCCTCTGCAATTTCAGATGTGTCTTTCCCCATTGCTGAAACTCCTCGACTTTCCTGCTTAAGCTGCATATTTAGGGCATGTTTTATTAAGGCTGTTTGGCTGCAGTTTCACTGGCAATATACGAGCTTAACTGGAGGTAATAAAGAATTTGGGGAAAAGGAGTTTTCAAAGTAGCCCAGAGATATTTAAATGCTGAGACAAGAAGATGGGATTTTTGCCTTGAATCAGGACTTCAGAGGATCTTCTTTGCTTCTGGAATTTGGGTATTTTGTCATTTAGTTGTTAATTTTTGCAGCTTGAGCTTTCTTCAATTCCAGGTATGGAGGGGAAGATTTTCTTTAGATCTAAATGTGGATGAAGTCTACACTTTAACCACACTCAAGACAGGACGGAAATGTGGTTGCCCAGAGCCGCCTCCTCCTCAGCCTTTCCCTTCAAGTTACAAAGATGATTTCAATATATGTAAGCCAGAATTCTCTTATCCAGAAACTTAATTCACACACAGATATAATTGTGATGTAGGAAGGCAATAAGTTATGTTATTTGAATTGTCTACATGAGGTAACCTGAAGATCTATTTTGTTTTTGTTTATTTTTACCTGTTTTTCCAACAACTTGTACCTGTATGAGTGTACACCTTACACTTGCAATGAGGTGTGTTTAATTTTATGTCTTAACTGGTGGTCACTAGCACCAATTCTTGATTGGTGTAGCTCATAACTATAGTGAACTGGTTTTTGGAAGGCAGATAGGGAAGAAAGTAATTTACTTTGCTCATGTGTTTGCAAAACCGGTGTCTGCTTAAAAACTTCCATTTTGGGGACTGCTTTGATATAGCAAGTCAAAAATGTGGAGAAAATTCTCAGGGGAAATTTCTGAAAACAAGTACACAGAAGAAAAACAATGTTTTAGAGTTGATGTGTATTTTATTTTCTGAACAGGTAATCCACCTTTCAGTGAAGCCCCAAATTTTGCAGATCAGACAGGTGTGTTTGAATACTTTGTAAATGCTTCTGACCCAGGAGATCATGTGTTCACGCTCCGCCAGGTGGTGGTTCAGCGGCCCATCACTTGGGTTTCTGATGCAGACCAGACCATCAGTGTCATAGGAAATTTTAAGTGGTATGTAAATAATATTTTGTAGTGGCATTTGGGAAAATGTTCTCCTCACCAGTGTGAGTTATGATCAGTTAATCTGTCTCAAGCCTCATTTCTCTTAGAGGACTTTTGCTTTTGCATTCAGATTCTCTGTAGACATGTAGGAATGATGATTCAGGGATTTCTAAAAGTCATTGAGCCCTGCTCAGGGCCAGAGATCAACTGTGTCTGTCTAAATGACTCTTAAAGGATGGGGAGTTCACCACATTTCTTGGTTGTTTAGCTCACTGCTGCATTGTCTTAAAATGTCTTTTTTGTTTATGTCCTGCTGGGCATATTTGTTCAAGCTACTTTTTTAGAATAATGGATCTGAGATGGCATACTAGAAAGACCAACATGTGCCCTCAGTTTCAATATTTCTTAAATTGGTCCAAAAATAGGATTAATTTTAAACTACATTATTTTGAGTTGTCTGTCTTATTTGTTAGCAATTTGATCAGTCTCGTAACTCTCAGACTATTTAATTGATAATTTGATTGTATTTGTTGCAGACTGCCATCTTCTGAGCAGGTCCTAGAATTGTGTGGATTTCATGCCAATGCTGCTTAAACCTCCTTTATTTCTGGGTGAAAGTAACTGAGGTTTACTGCTTTGATAAAAGTATGGTTACAATTGCAATTCTTTCTAAGAGCTATAAAATTGCTAGGAGCTACAATGATGGTAATTCAGAATTAAGCAGCATATTTTAGAATAATGTTTGTTTAAAATTAATAAGCATTTGGGAAAGAGCCTGTTAACTAATTACGCTTTTAATAGTAATCATAAACTTCGTGCTTAAAACTTGCTTTTCTGCTTAGAAGTCTAGCCTAAATTCTTTTGATGCATTCTTTAAAATAGCCATTTTGTCAGGTTTTTATCACTTTGATTAGATCATTGATCTCACAAATGGTTTTTCAGAACATGCTTCACACTTCTATTTTCAAGCGTGGAGGTGTGATTGAATCACTTTGATCCAAAGCCTGGAAGGATATGACCCTCTTGTACTTGGAGGTTGTTCTTCAGTTATCTGATGTTTTCTTTTGCAGTCCTCTGTTAAGAAAAATCTCATATTCCCCCTATAATCAACTTTCCCTCATTGAGTAAATCAGTGATTCCTATAACAGCTACACAGGACATATTCTTAAATTACTGTACTGAGATTCCTAAAACCTTCCTATTATTTTATTTTGGTTCAATTTATTTCTGAGTCTTCATCTTGTTTTCAGAACCAAGGTTGCTTCCTGAATATTCAGTTTATTATTCAAGTTTTACTGGTCTGTAACTTTTCATAATGCTAGTTCTCAATTTCAGGCCCTCAAGTTTGTTTGCATCATCCTCAGTTTAAGATTCAACCTGTCCCTGGCAGATATTTTCAACAATGAGCACCTGCTATTGAAATTCTGAGCCAATGTTGCATTAAATTTCTCTGTGGGATGATACTTCAGTCATCAATGGCAATTTATCATGATTCAATTTCAGGATTGCTTAGTTGGTTGTAGTTTGGATTTTAAACTTGTACATGTGAAAGCTTTTTGTTCTCTTATCCTGAATTAGTGTTTTTCTCTGATGGTTTTATTGAATCCAGGTATATTCTGAAAGTATTACTATGTAATTAATTCTGTATTGCTTTGAGTATCTTTATAATGGCTTAAGGAAAATGTCAGGGATCTCCTTTTTAATATATGGGGAGGCAAGAAAGTAATCTTGTTTGTGTAATGACTATATAATCAAGAATCTGGTATGTCTAATAGCATTACATTAGAATGAAAACTCAGGTCATTCTTACTACTATGTTAGAAGTGGGCAGAAAAGTTGCTAGAAAGATATTCTTGGATTCAGTTATCAGCTGAGCATCTGTCACAGAGTCTTTTCACATTCTGTAAATAATTGTGGATAATTTTTACTCCTTAAGTGTGTGACCTTGTGGCTGTATCTGCATTACAGGTGCTTTCAGACATGGAATGTATATTTTTAGTTTGAATATCCATTAATAGAGGTAAAGAATGCTTTTAATTTTTTATGGTTAAGAGCCTTGTGGTGCAACTTCAGGGAGGAGGAAGTTGTGTAAATTTTCTAGGTGCTACTTGATGGTTCTGGTATTGCTTTGCTTTATTCTCCTTTACAGCTCTCATTGCATGTATAGCACAGTGCTTTACTGTTGAGCTGGAGTATCATCTCAGGAAAATCAAATAATTTCTACATACTGTCTGCTCAAAAAAATGGATTCCTTTCTTGTTGAAACACTAAACTTCTCTTACAGGGTAAACCTGACAGTCACTTGTGACGTCTACATAGAAAAACCACGTGACGGGGGCGTGTTTATTGCAGGAAGAGTTGACAATGGTGGGATATATGTGCGACGTACCAAAGGAGTTTTCTTCTGGGTTTTTGCAGATGGCACCTACAGAGTCACTGGTGACCTGGGTAAGCAGCTCTTTCCAAAAGTGGATGCTGGTATATGGACATGTCATTTTTGATAACTTTGATAAAAATGAGTAATATTCAGATTTTATAGTTAATTTGTCATCACTGTGAATTTAACCTGTTTTGTTCTAGTGATGGCCACTTTTCCTATGTGGAGAAAGCATCTGAAGGCTACTGGCTGGCCCATTTCTCAGGCTTAGCTTTCTGGAGTTTTTGTTTTTCCACTGACAAAATCTATTTTACACTAGCAAATATAAATTATTTTGCTTTTCATAAATACTCTGATACAATATTAATTACAGAAAGATTTGATCTGTATTCTTAAACGACACATAAAAAAAAAATCCTGACTGACCTGAGGTGGCTTTTCATAGAGAGTGGTTCAAGTCACTGTACTTACATCTGGCTTAAGTGATGATGGTAAGTGGCCTCCTGTTTCCTCAAATTGTGCATCCTCCTGTTAATGCAGCTCAATGGAGTGAGCATGTGTTCTACTTGTGATGCTAACGTTCATGTGTGTTCATCTGTAGAGCACTTGACAAGCAAATGGAAGAGTGTATGATAATGCTTCATCAATAGCTAAAAGTTATTTTCAATTTGCTTTGAAATAGTGGCATATTTAGTTGTTTAAATGCATCTCCTATCACTTCATGAGTATAAATTAAAATTTTCAATAGTTTCTGATGAGTCAAATGTAGCTTCTAGACCTACAGTATATCTGGTAAGATATACTTTTTGTGTGTGTGTGTCTGTATTCCTTTCCACTTATACCATGGACAGGTAGCATAAAGAAGGTTTTACATATCTTCCCTTAACAGACCAGTGCTCCCTAGTGAAACTTTGCAATGTCTAACTCAATATAAACCTAAGTTTCTGCTGTATGGAAATACATACTTGTGTTTAGGATCAACTCCATTTTTCATTTGTAATAAGACCTAGCAACATTACCTGATTAGTTTCTCAGGCTGCCAGAAATGATTTTTCCTAGATGAAATGAGTGGATTTTGATTAACCACCCCATTATTTCAGACTGAGACTTCTGTAACACAATGTGATAATTTTTTCTGTACAGCTATTTTCAGTCATCTTTATATTTTTCTAGAAGGGAGCCTGAATGTTAAATTATCTTGCAGCAAAAACTGTCTTCTGAATAATTGAAGACTTGTAGCACTTAATTTTTTTCCGATCTTCATCTTCCCTCCAGGTGTCATTCACACCCCATTTTTGCTTAGTTTATATTTTGAGTAGAGCTAAGCAACATGATAGTGTGTCAACTCAAACCCTGTGATATAAAATAGTTACAAACAATACAGAAACAAGAAGATCTATAGAACAAGCAGAGCGATAGCTACTGTTACACTTTGTGAACCCATATTCTACATAGAGTGAATCCTCATGCCATGCCAAATTACCAAGAGCATTGGAGATTTCAGTGAGAAAACAGTTCTGGCAAAACAGCAGAATGCACTGATAATGCAGCGTCCAGGTTTGCATATTAAGCCTTCCGTGCTGCAACTGAAATTGATGAAATGTCAATCCTAAACACTTCTGAATACATTATCTTTTTGCTGGCTTGGTATTTATCAGTTTCAGCAAAGGGCTGAAGTAACACTTCACTAACTTAAGTATGTTTTGCAGCTGGAGAAGAAATATTAATGAAAGGACTTTCTGGTGTCCGGGATAATGCATGGCACACACTTACTCTCAACATTCAGGTAAGGACACATTCAAAAAGCTAGAAAACCAGTCAGTTATGAAACTTTCAGTCCTAAATGGCTTAGGCAAAACTGTGCTATACTACTGGTGGTGTACTTGTATTAGTTTACCCTACTTAAAACATAAATAATGTCTGTTATTTTAAACCAATATTAAAATACCATACCGAGTTCTGCTGCCTTTTTTAAAGAGATCTTGAGAAACTGTAGAAGGTACAGAAAATAATTGGAAGGCTGAATTGAAAGGTGGAGGTAGAAGGGTTGGAGAGGCAAGTGTCTTGTTTAATCTGACAGAAAGGTGATGGCCTGACTTCCTGTTCTTAAAACAGTCAGTTTAAAATCTGTCTCCCACCTGTTTCCTTTGCAGGTTAAAGCCTTGTATGTGGAGCTAGTAAAGGACTGGGGAACTCAGATCAGCTGAGTTCCTTCTTTACTGTGGTGGAAGAGCACGGGCATTGTGTTACTGTATAAAGGGGCTGCAGTTAATGAGAAGCCTGTCCACATTTTTTTCCTTCCCTCCCACTCCACCCTTTTTGACCATGGTGACTTGGTGGGGAAAGTAGCCCCAAACCATACTCTAAATATCCTTGTGCACTTCAGCGGGTGTGACATTGGTGCAAGTACCTGAAAAGCTTTAAGTTCCTCTTCTGAATGCCTAATGCCTTTGTCTGACATAACCTTTGCAACTGCAATTAGCCTGAAGGGTGGGGAAGCTTGAATCCTGGTTTACCTTTCAGGTTCTACACTGAGTTAGCAAAGCTGTGGGTTGGGGAAGAGGAGCCTTTTATGTATTCCCTGTAAAGGCATTAGATCTGTTTCACAGAGCTGATAGACACCAGAGGATTCTGTGCACTGTTTAGATGCATCTCTGCATGAAAAATGTGTGAAATGTAGTTGAAAGTTGACTTGACATCTTTCTGCTTTGTCTTGTCTCCCATGTGAGCAGGCTCAGTGTCTGCACAGACCCTGGATTTTACAAAGCTAACATTTTCCTTTTTCTGACAGGGCAATTCTGCCTCAGGACTGTTAAACGGTTATCCGCTCTGGGAGAATGTCGCCGTTTCTAAACCGAAGAATGGCTGGGCTGCTCTCGGAACTCGCTCGTTTGAGTTTGCACAGTTTGACAACTTTCACGTTGAAGCTTCCTGAGGTGGCTTTGGCATTTGGAGAACCTGGTTCTCATGTTATTTTGAGTAAGAGCCAAGTCAAACTTGGAGGAGAGCTGAGTGCTAAACTGTGATTGATCTGTTGGCAAAGAGTCTGTATTCGGTCCGTATTATTTGTTAAAAATTTGAGTAGATATCAACATGATTGTACCTTTATCCCCTGCTGTGGGATTTTTGCCCTTCAGTTTTTAGGGGTAAATTTTAGTTCAAGGTAATGATGAAAACAAATTCTTGGATTTAAATATCTTTTAATAACAACATCTTAACTTACCAGCTCACTTCTAAGATAACTTTAGAAGTTAACAGAAGACAGATGCATCTTAAGCTGCATTTTTTAACACTTCCACTATAATGTCCATTGCTTTCACTGTGAAAGAAAGAATTAAATGCCAGTAAGCCTTATGAGCCAGTGGGCCCCATACTTTTGTAGGTCTATCATTCTCAAATTTCATTTGGATAAAGTACCTAGATTTCCTGTAGTAAAAAAAGATGTTTTGTCTGTGTTTTGCTACAGTCTGGGACTAGACATTACAGTACCACAAGTGCATTTGATTACTTCTTCCAACTTCCACTGCCAGCCCTAAAATATATCGCATTTTCAGTGGAATGGAAATGTGCCTTATGGCTGATCAGGGAGTGCAGGATGTGGCTTACTTCTAATCTACCTCCTCTTTCTAATGAAAGGGTTGAAATGGATGAAAAGATACCATAACTTACAGTTTGTTGATGATAATATTGTGGGGTTTTTTTGTGTAGTGCAAAGAGTAAAACATTGCATCATGGATATTTTCATGTCAAGCCACATGTGGAAATTGGCCTTTTGTTCCTAGAAACTTGGGCAAACATCTCTCACTTTTGATGGATTTAGAGCTTTGAATAGAAAATAATTAAAGCATAACAACGATATTTATTTTATTATACTACTGTGGCACAGAGGAGATATGCATAGTATCACTTCCTGATACAAAAGAAATGAAAAAAAAAAAGTTGTTCTTTGCCCCTAAGAGTTTGCAATCTGATCATAAGGTAAGTGAGAGTAGGTGGACACAGAAGGAATTGTTCAGTGTGCTGAGCAGTGGTAATTACACAAGAGTGTCTGTTTTTAAACTTTTCCTAGCTCTCATGAAGTTCAGAGGTTGATTTAGAACTTTGGGAATGGAGGGATTCTGTTTTGCTGTTGCTTCATTTTTTTTTTTCCCCAAGTTACTGTGTTATAAAAAAACCCAATTAATTGAGAGTATGAGGTACTGAACAGGTTTTTCCTCACAGACATTTGCAGTTCAATGGGCTCCAGAATTTTTCTTGTTGGTCAGTTTGAATGAAGATGGTATATATTTCTGTAATGGAATGTGCCTCCTGTGTCCATCTACTTTTCACATTCACATGCTGTTTAATTGACAAGCAAGTCATTCCTCATACTTGATAGGGCTCTAGCAGCTGTATGAGGCCATTTGTAGCAGGCAGCATCTGGAGAAAAAGATTTGCAGTGTACTTCGATTTACAGAGATTATTCTTCTGATCCCCTTTATTTTGAAGGCTGACTCCAGTAATTGTTAACTTCGGTCTTTGAAGTTGTCATCTAATATGAAGTTAATATAATACAAATCATTCCTGGAAAATTTTTATAAAGTTGATCTTTTAATTTTCATTTTTGGAGAAGAGTTTTTAAAATTCCATCTCTAGTAAGTAAAAATGTTGTGTCTTTTAGCTATTATATTGATACTACTTATTCATACTTGGAAATTGCATACATGCCAGTAACCTTGAAAAATGGTTTCAACCACTAAACTTTAAAACTCTAGTAGAAGGCTTCCAAATGTTAAGTAACTGTTTACTTAAGTGGGTGGAAAATGAAAGGCGTTTTTCCATGTCATTTTCAAGTATGGATGCAAATCTGTTCATTACTTGCTTGATTTCCGAAGGAATGTCCCTGGTCACTCCACATGCGAAGGAATCTAATTTTGGGTCCTCATATTCAAGTGATATGAGTATGATAATCTCAGAATAAATTTATTTTAGCTGTGATGAGTTTTCGTAGTTGGATGCTTCTTGGAGACTTCCTGGTAGCTTCTGTGGCTGCAAGCAGTGTTTGTGTAAGAGAGAGATCAGCAATGATGGAGTTATTCCAAAGGAGCTGTCCATTTTTTTTAACTTTTAATGCACTAGTGTAATAAACTGTACTGTTATATTGTGTACTAAACACAATGTATTTTATCACTGGAAATGTTGATTTTTTTTTTCCTAATCTTAATTTACAATGTGTGAGGATTAAAGTGTTATGAACAGAGTAAGTGATTTAATGGTGACATAATGTTATTCATCTTTATATGTCTGTAATTCTTCACCCTTCAGTAGACTGTAATATGTTTGGCAATAACAAGCTGTCGGGTTTTCACTGAGGGGTGGATTTATGTTGTTGATTATAAATGCTAATCATTCCAAATGGACAAATAAAACACTTAAAAACGCTTTATTTGTGCAGAATGCTTCTGTAAATGGGTCTTGGTTTTCTCCAGTAAGAAAGCTGAC
Source organism: Monarcha castaneiventris obscurior (assembly GCA_026261815.1). NCBI lineage: Eukaryota > Metazoa > Chordata > Aves > Passeriformes > Monarchidae > Monarcha > Monarcha castaneiventris. The sequence continues at coordinate 18,067,379 of JAMPIT010000894.1, forward strand.
AATTCTTCCATTGTGATTTCTGATAAATATGCTTGGCATTAACTTAATAGGATTGGAAGAATATAGCCAACCAGTCCTTATTAAAAATATTTCAAAATCCGTATGCAGTAGGACTTGTGCTATTGATAAAATGATTTTCTTATAGCACTCAATACACATTTTGCTTTTTTATGTTTTTTGGTTTGGATTTTTTTTTTAATTTAGTGAAAGGAATGAAATTGTATTTGAGGACCAGTGATGCAAAACTGCTGAGTACTAAGGTCTTGTGAGATTTAGCAGAAAGTCAGTTTCTAGATGTGGAGGCAATTTTGTAAGGATGTACTTTAAAGTTTAAAGGCTTTTTTATTTAGAATATATTTTTGAATCTAGCTTCAAACACACTATTATTATTTTTTCTTTAAGCTAAACTTTAGGGTTTGATTTTACACGGAAGGGAGAAATTCCATAGAGCTAGTTATGTTTCCCAGTCCATCATGCCAGTAGATACAATTTACCCTGGAATTACTGCCTTCCAGTAATCAGCTATGTGCTACCACCTGCACAAACACTGCATCGAAATCAATTCTGTCCCTTCTCTGCCACCCCACCTTTGAGGTTAGACACAAGCAGTTCTTGGGATTTTCAAACTCCTGCAAAACAGTGGGACTTCTTTGCTTTAAAATGACAGGAGACTCAGTTTAGGCTACCCATGATGGTTCCTTTTTCAGCTGCCTTCTTGTATCTCTCTATCAAAAATAAATTTCTAAAATTCTTTCAGATTTGATTTGGTGTGGTAGTGATTTGCCTTTTTCTTATAGAATCAGTTTTACTGCATTGTAGCAGCAGGTTGGTTGTTTTCATTTAATAAATTTTCATTGGTTTACCTGAAGTTTCTATCCAGAGTCCATTTTCTGGAGGGGTGTGGGTATTATGAAATCAACCATCATAATTATAGTTGTCTTTGATGATTTTAGCAGTATGGCCAAAGAACGACAGTGCTTGGGGAGTTTATTATCCTCTCTTTGATGTTTTGGTCTTCTTGTTTCTGATTTTTTTGTTTATGTGGGAGGATTTTGTTTGCATTTTGGGTTTGTTTGTTTCTTTTTAAACCCTTTGTAAGTACTACATTCATACGCATCTAACACATGGTGGGAGTGGCAGATGGGCAAGATGTAAAAACCCTCCAATTTTGAAGACTTCCTAGGCTGGTAGTAGAATCATCAGGTAGGTTTTTTAGACTTCTGACTGTAGTGTGCATGGAAAAGTCACCATGAGCAAGTTCCTCTTGCTGTGTTCCTTGCATTTATGCCCAAGTGTTGCTGAAACAATAAGGGTTGTGTTCTAAAAAAAGCCCAAAACACCCACTAGTAAGAGAGGAAAATGTGTGCTGCAGCAGTGTTGCCAAGCTTTTACTGTGTGCCAAGGAACTTCTCTGTGGTTTTCATAGTGGCTAAGACAAACAACTGTGAAACTTGTTTTTCCTCTCAAGGAATTATGTTTGGATAAGGTTAGAAACAGACACAGAATCCAACACCAGTTTTGTCAGGGGCTCCTAGCGACTTTGCAGTGAGTGCATTAAACCTGACTCCTACTTTTGTATACCCCAGGCTAAACCTAGACATATCTCTGGAAAGCAGATGAAAGTATCCTAAAAGTATTTGCTGGAGTGTTGACTTTTAAATTTTTTTTAATGCCTTTTCTGTTGGTATCAAGTATACCTGACTGAGTTTAAACTTCACTTAGGGCAGGATAACAGTAATTTTTGGTTTTACTGTGCTCACAGATGCATTTCAAAGACAGTACTGGAGTAGAGTGTGGCTCAGTACAGAATTAACTGGAGGGTATGTAAGAGGAAACTGAACCTAGTGTGTAGTATTAGTCTAATATTATGCAGCCATGATCTAGGGGTCCTTCATGGTCCAAGACAAAGAAGGTAACACCAAAGTGACTATTAAAAAACCAAAAACCTCATCACCAGCAAAAAAACCCCCCAAACTGCACATGTGTTCCCAAATACTACAGGGAAAAGCAAAGAACAGTCTGGGTTTATCTTGGCTTCCTTTGTTCAGTTTCTCCTGGAAAATACAGCCATCTTCCTTAGTGTGTTCCATGAACAGTGATTCTGTTACAATGCCTACAGAGAATACAAGACTTCATTGTTACTGAAAAGCCAATGTTTAGCTAATTACAGACACTCTGTTTCCCAAGAACACTAGAATTAGAAAAGGTTAGAAAACACGAGAACAGGTTATGCAGCTGAAAGGCATGTCTGTGATGTGTGAATCAGTCCTGCTCCCAGTTGCAGAAGATTCCTTCCCTGTGAGCATAGCAGCAGAGCTGTATGAAAAGGGCAAATATTTCTCTGTTACTGCCACCCCCCTTCCAAGGTTTTGGGAAGCTTCATGTACACTGGCCAATCTGAGATCACGCAGGAGTGGCTCTGTAGCCTCTTAGCTTGATTATGTAGTGTTAACAGAGTCATTTGAAAGAGCAGCTGGCAATGGCTAACAGCAAATCCTGTTAAAGATGTCCGTATTCCCTTCTCATGTGATTGCTCTTGTAGTGGGAGCAATAAATGGTAGTGTTCACTGGCAGGAGATCAGGCAGGCTCTGTGCTGAACGGAGGCGCACACAAATGCCTCGGTGCAGAGATCTATAAAGCTTCACTGGGATCCACAATGTCTCTGGCATAAGCTGCCTATTTCCTGTTCAGTCTAAGATGGCTGTTTAATGGCTCAACTTCATTTTTTTTTTCTTGCTTCTCAGCTGATACTTTATCCTAAATAAATTGTTCTGCCAGCATTGTACAAAACATGCTCATTGCAGCAGGGCAAGCCTGTACCAAAAGGAGGGGGCTGAGAATACCTTGTTGATCATTCAGCCCATCTCCATGCTAGATAGATTGTACATTTTTAGGGCCTGCCTTAGTTGAGTGCTGAGACAAAAGGGTGGGAGAGCTTCCACTTCTTATTTGTAGGTGGCTATTTTGCTATGGATCTTGAAACAAACAACATTGCTTCTGTTTATCATCTGTGTAAGGGGTGCAGGGACATCATTCAACTTTTCTTCCCAATTCATGATAAAAACAAGGTTGATACTGCAGAATGTATCTTGTATTTATTGAACTCTAGTATTTACTTGTGGAATGGAATGAGTTCTTCATGAAACACCTGTGATTCTACCTTGAGAGAAAAAATACTTCATCAATTAGATGAATGCTTTCATACAGTTGTATCAACTGTGAACACCCACCAAGCCAATGGGAGTTTCTCTTATGGTCTTACTCCATGTGGGAGACGCATTTCAAATACCATAGAGAGGAAGAAGTAAATATTTTTTTCTAAATATTAGTTCTAGTAGATCTCCACAACAAAAATTCCAGCCTCCCGTATGTAAATACATTCAGTACATACCTTGGTTTCATTCTCCTTTCCTATTAGCACTTTTAAAATGGTGCATACTTAGAGACATCTGTCACCCTTCTCAATCAAATACTTAGCCACACAAAAATGCAGCAATCTTCATCTTTTGAACAAATGAATCTTTTTAGCTCTGTATTGCAGCTAATTGTATTTTTCTTGTGCTGAATCTGAATATTGTCATTTCACTTCATTTTTATAATAAATAAAATTGATCTATACCAGGGTCTGCAAGGAGGCATCAGAAAGGCCGTGTAGTCATCTAAAATTTCTTGGGGTGTACAGTTTTAGCCCCCAAGCCATGAGTCACATTACATGTATATTTCCTTTCCCCCACACACTCTCCAGTGCCATTTAGGGTGGCCACCTGGGTAATATCCTCAATGGTAGATTAAGGATTGAAGGTGGGTGTTTTTCTTGTGTGTGAGATGGTGAATTGGGAATGATAGATACCAATCTTCTGTACATTCTTTGTAGAACTCAACCTCCTAGAAATCAGGCAGGTTTTTGATCACTTTTATTATACAACCAGAATATAATAGTCTGGAGGACTTTCTTTCTTTTCCTTTGAACCGTGTTTCTTTGGTTTATTTTTTATTTTTTATTTTCCTCAAGAAGCCTGATGCAGGAAGGGTGATCTGTTGCTTTTATTACACCAAAACCTGATTACAGTAATTCTGTGTTTAGCAACCTCCCTGATAAACATATACTACATCCTCAGATGCCTTTGAAGACTTTTGCTGGGGGTAGTTATCCATACTAAGTCACTTCAGAAGGCGGTTTCTGTGAAAAAGTAGCTAGTTTCCTCTAAAGTAATATGCTGATTCTAAGTGTGGTGGTGTTTTCTGTTCTGTGATCTTTCAGCCTTGCATTGTGTAAATAAAATGTCTTTTTCTCCCTGTTTCTACCATTTCAAAAGAGAGTGGGCCACATCCCGCTTTAATCTGCAAGGACCTCAGCACCATGCAAATGTTACCAATGTCCTCTACTGCAGATGAGAGAAATGTGTGTTGCATGCTGCATTTTTCTGATGCTCTAGAGATTCTCTGTTTAGGTTTCTCTCTGTTGGGACAGTGCTCTGAAATCAGAATATAATGAATTTGCATATGAACCTGTACTGAGTTTTCAAAATGTACTCATCTGGTTTTAAGTGATTATGGAGCACTGTGTATAGTCTTGGATTTTTTTATAACTTTTAAATTCACTACACTTACCAGAGCTTTAAATGAGTGGTGGATGGAGGTCAGGAGTGCATCCTAGTGTTGCTTCTGGGTTCACTTCACACCTCAGTTTCCTCGTGAGGAAACACACAACACAGTGATGTCAAGGCTCTGAACACTTGCTTAGTGGACCTGAAACAGAGCTGATGCTTTAACTTCCTTCCTACAAGGACTAAAAGTATAAGTGGGGAGAACACTGATTAAAAGCTCAATGTCACTTCCTGTCAAAATGGTGAGAAAATGACTGTCCTGAGAACAAGCCTCTGTGGGTATGCCTCAGCTCTGTGTTAGAGGTGGCGGGGGACTGGAAGGGATGACTTTATTTCATTTGAATCTGCCACTGGACATGCTGCCTTTTTTATTCTTTGTGTCTGCATAGAATGGTGATAATGCTCTACCTCAAATGACAGTCACACTATGAGTGGGGGTCTCTTCACAAAGTTTTGGAAAGGATTCCATTGATTCTGTGTACATTGGAATCCTGTGGTTTCACAGTCCAACAGTCTCACAGTAGAGAAAAAACAGACAAAAGTGGTGGAGTCTATGAGCTGAAATGTGAGAACATCACTAACAGCTACCTACTATCTGCAAGGAAATCTGGAAACCAGTGCTTCACAAAGTTGCCTTTCTAGTGGAGCCAGTAGAATGGAGATGAGTAGGATAGGTTGGAAATGGCTTTGTTTGGTATAGAAACACATAGTGGAATGATGTAAAGCTTACATAGTGTCTTCTCAGAGTTGAATCCGTCCCTGTGTATTTAACATGACTTTACAAGGGAGGAGGAGTGTTAATGCATCTGCAAAAGCCTGCTTTTTTAATATGCTTTCATGTCCAGGCTCTCTCTTTTTTTTCACTGAAAAAAAATGATGTAGTTTGTACCTAGCAAAAGACCAGAATGGTACGGGCGGGAAACAAGGCCAAGTCCACTTTTCTATCTGCAGTTACTTTTCCTCAGTGTTGTCTTCCTGGAGCTAATGAACACTGCTCGCATTATTGCGTGACTATAGCTACTTTTTTTCCTCTGTAGACCCAATTCCCTGTGAAAAGTCTCTCAGTCCTAACCAAAACCAGATAAATAGCAATGCTATTCCAGTTCACTGAGTGTGACTGACATGGTACTTGAAATCACCACTCAGTCCAGACAGTCAGGAGGGGTAACTCATACTTCAGGCTGCAAAAAACCCCCACCTCATTACAGCAAGTCTGATCTGTTTTCAGAAAAAAAAAAAAATCTATAGTGGTGTCACAAAGATTGGTTTCCGAATGAAAAATTGAGGTTTGACATGAACCTTAGGACTTTTTATCTTTTGTGACAACTTCGTAAAGCAAAACAGGCCCTTGCAGTCTGTGCCGGAGGCACTAGATGGCAGTGGAAGCATGGCTAAGAGAATAGCTGTCTTGCTGGCTTTGGGGCCAGCTTCTCTGAGACATGAAAAACAAGAAATGAAGGCAGCTTTACTTGAGAGGAAAGATAAGATGAGACTACGGGCGGCCTTCTGTGCACAAAGCTCAAGGCTTCCCTTACAAGGAATACTAATTCCTCCTTTAATAATTTTGCATGTCCTTAAAGCAGATTAACCTATAAAACCCCAAATGCTTTGTAAAGCATATATTACCTACAGTGGTTTGTCCGTAACAAAGCCATTAAATGAAGAAAAAGCCAATTTCCAATTGCTGCCAGTGGCAGAGCTTTTGTGTGAGTCTTGGTAATTTTTAACTTGTGTGTTCAAGCTAAGAAAGGATCTGCAGTGATTATTTTTAGAGTACAATGAATTTGCTCTTCAGTGGTACAGCCTATATCCTAAAAGCCTTTGACATGCCACAGCCCCGCTATCAGAAGGTCTCCCTGTGAGCTGTGTGCAGCTGTGTGTGCTCTGAGACTCTGTCTGGGAGAGCTGTGCTCGTGCACAGGTGGGATCACAGGGTGAAACCCCAGACTCGAGCAAACGAGAATGCTGTGCAGGAGCTTTTTACAGTGTACAGCTGCAAGATGGTTATTTCCCAGCAGTTTGAGGTTTTCTGAGGTGTGGGGCTCATGTGTTCTGCTTAAGTTTTAAAATATGAAATTGATAGTTTGGGCAGCTGCAAGGGACGGAGACAGAGTGAGAAAGAAGCAGCATATTTGCACTGACAGAGGAATTGTCATCCAGCTTACACTTGAGCAGGGCAGTTCTTTGCTGAAAGGGTCTGCAGACAAGGAAGGGCAGCAGCCCTGTAAATGTGTGAAGGGGGGACACAAAGAACACGTCTGAAACTGGATGTGGCTGACTTTGGGGTGACTGAGAAACTTATGAAAAGAAAGAGGTCAACTGTGTGAAAGCAGAAAGGGAGGATGGGTTTGGCCATTATCAAGTGTCTCAGAACAGCATCATCAGAAATATGGGAGAGGTAAATGAGCAGTGATTACCGGGAAAGCAATTCACTCCCTCATGCCAGGTTTTCAAAAGCTTTATGTGCTGTAGGTTAATAGCCAGCTATTTGCTTTCACTCTGGATTAAGCCCCAGGCTTCCTGAGGTGATGTCCTTCCCTGTCCCTGACAGACCCCCATGGTCAGGCAGCTCAACTCTGCACATCAGTATGGGCTATCTCAGCTCAGCCTCTCTGTCAACACCTTACTCAAGGAAACCATTAGTTATGGGTTCCTTGGTTTTCTTTCTGTACCTTTTTCATTATCCTAGAAAGGGCCTACCTGGATGTATGTAGGGGCTGGGAAGCAGGTCTTTGTGTGAATTAAAACAAAGAGACAAGATCCTGACATGAAAAAGAATCACTATGCCTTGTCTTCCAGAAAGCAAAGTGAGAAATGTTTCTGATTTTGACAGAGATTGTTACAATACCTAGAGGATGTGTGAAACTGAAGTAGGGGCTGTTCTTTAGTCCTGCTTTTATGTAAGGCATCCGTGAGGTTTGCTTCTTTAAAGGGTGGATATATCATTTGTGTGGTTGGGAGAATGCACAAGGCAAGGAACTTAGTGCTTATATGTCTTATGTGGCTCTTAAGACCACTATTTCACATGAATTTCTGTGGGATAAGAAGATAATGTTTTCTGTGGGAGTGTCATGCCCCTCTGTCTAATGAGAGATAATGTCCATTTTGAAAAACTATAGAAATTTTACTACTGGTTTATAATCTTAATACTGTCTGTGTATTTTTTGTCTGTTTTCTTTATGAAATTCTTCTGATTGCTAGTTATTTTTACAGGCCTTTAGGTGCACTGTGCTCCTGGGTCATGGCTCTTTTCCTTGTTTGCTCTGACAGAAAGTGATCTTCAGGAACATCTCAGGTTTTCATCTTGCCTTTCCTTGCTATAACTTTAGTCTGTTGTGCAAAAGTGAGAAAGAAATGTGGTTACTGAATTTTGACAGGTTTTCCCTTTCACCCACAGTGCTTTGAAGGCAAATTACTTACCAAAAACGTGCTTGGATAAGTGAAGGATATACAGGAAATGGGAAGAGAGGGGTCCCAAGATATCATGTGGCCTGTAGAGGACAGTGGTTATTTGCAAGTATCTTTGGAGCAGGTGAGTAATATGGCCCTGTCTCAGCCAGCAGGATAACACCAGGATGACTGTGCTTTGTATAACCAGTGCAGGCATGCAGCTTGGCAGCCTGTTAGCAATGTTATGTGTAATTTTGAAAAGCTCCTTCTGCATTATATAGTGAGTGAATTTTTTAAGACAGAGCCTTTAGCTCCTGAGAGAAAAGGAAGAGCCCAGTGAGACGCTGTTGTAAATCTGTTCCTGCCAGTCGCCGGTGAGAGCTCCTGCTGCTGGTTTCCCCATCAGTAATGACAAACCAGCTGTTTGGGCGCGGTGCTGCAGCGCGGGTGGGCGCTGGGGCTGCCCTGTGCTGTAACACAGAGCACAGAGCAGTGAAGTTGAGGGGGAGGAGGAGTTCTAGTAAGAGAACAGAGCTATAATCCGATGCCTCAGAGAGCTGTGCACAACGCTCGGCAGAGCACAGGCTTCTGAGGGCTGTAATGTGAAAAACACCACACCAAGGATAGGGCTCGTGTCAGCCCCTGAGCCAAGGGAGGGAGGCGGGCTCCTGGGAATAGCTGGCTGAGGGGCAACCCTCTGCTAGCTGTAGGATGTTTTAGTGAGGGAATGGAGCTAACTCCCAGAGGGAGCCAAGCCAGAGGTGACCTTCATCAGGAGCTGAGGGTAGTGAGCCCTTCTGCAGATCAGTTCCGTGATTTCTGCTTAGGCTTCATGTGTCCGATTTGTCCTTACAACTCACTTGGTAAAGAATTCAGACTGAGGAGCCACACTAGATTCATTACGTTCGCAAAAAAATGTGCAAAAGTGAGATAAAAGGTCTAATAATTTCCCTGGATTTCCTTATGCTTGAGGAGAACGAGAACTTAAAAAGAGGGAACTTTTTCAGTGTGATTTTTTCTTGAATACACTGGGTGCATCTGGCACATCTCCCTGTCTTAGGTTCAACCAAAAGCACCAAAACAAGTGACTTCAAGCTTGAATTCCTATGCATATTTCATGGTAGACATGATCAGCCCCTTGTAATGCTAATTTTAAAAGGATATATTACTGTTCCAGAGCAGAGCAGGATTTTTCAGATAGAGGAAAGAAGAGCTCACACCAGAGCAGCACACAGCCTGGCAGTCGAGTCAGTGGGTTTGGATCTGGACCCTTGTTCTCTGTGCTTTAGTCCTGGAAATTAAACTGACAGTCTGTTTTTCCTTAATATTGAGGTTGATTGCTATTTTGGGGGGATACATGAGGCTTTACTCAGGACTCAGTCTCATCTTATGCTGGTTTACAATTGTTGTCAGATGAGTTATGATATTTGAGATGAGCTGTTGTAAAAACATATGTATGTTCTTAGCTGGCAACAAATTTTAGTATTTTAATGATGCTTAAGACAGCTCCAGCACAGAGAAGACACCCTATTAAAGACAGTAAATCAAGCTCTGCAAGCATGATAGCTGAATTAGAGTTAGAGCTATTCCAATGTCTTTGCATTCTGCTCTGCTGCTGATGTGTACACACACAGACACATAAACTATTTGCAGTTATAGTTTTGCAATTCAGTGTGTTGCTTACAGCAACAATACATTTTAAGCAAACAGCACAATATTGGATCAGCTATCTCCAATAAAGCCAGTTTTGCTTCATAAAATCCTCCTCAGTGCATTCTTTAATTTCTAAACTATCTTCGTAAGCCACAATTGAGAGAAGCATCTTGTAGAAAGACTAAATACCTGAATAATCGCAAAATATGCTTCCCATTTACCACTGTCTGATATGGCTGAGGGGTGGGGTAGTAGAGGGTAAAAACTCTTTTTCCTGGTCCTGCACTGTATGATTGTAGCTGTATCCATATCTCCATAGACTGGACAAGGGAGAAATCTAAGGCACTCTGGCATGAGAAGGAATCTTGAACTGTGCTCAACCTTAAATTCTTCCTTTACAGAATATGAATACTAAACACCAACCCTAACTCACTCTGACATATGAGATTTAACTTATGGGCTCTCTGCTCTCTGTGTCAGAGATATAAACCTATGTTATCTCTGGCTTCAAAACAAGCTCAGTAGCTCCTTCTCCTCCTCCACTTTCAGCTTCTCATATTCTCTTTGCATCTCAGACTACAGGTAAACAAAGTCCTTCCATCTTTTGCCTTTCAACTACACAAGGCAACACTGCTTAAAATTCCAGTCTTTCATATTCCATAAGCCCCAGGGAAGTCAATAAGTGTCAAAGAAATGTTGGATTATTTATGTATTTATTAGGTCTATGCTACATTTCCGAGAAGGTCTTGTGGCATTTGGTCATCACATTCTTAGAAGACATATCACAGGGTAACAGCACAGTACAGATATCAAAAGAATTTAGGTGTTTCCCACACTATAATGAATCTGTATTGCTCTTGAGTCATTACTGTTTTGGAAAAGCACTTCCCTCTTCGTTATATCTGTTACCAAATTTCTTACTCAGCTCTCCTATATTTATTTTTTTGATGTGGTTTTTTGAAAGATTCATAAGCAAATTTTAGTGCAAGAAGGAAGTGGGCTGGTCTTTGAATTTGTGCATTGCACACAATAATTTTTCTCTGAGTCAGTTCCAAGTCATGAGTGCTCTCTCATAGCAAAGGAAAAAAGAAGAATCTTATCAGGGCAATGCTTAAACCTTTTGGTAGGATTCAGGTAAAGATTTATGGCTCTAGCATTGATGATAGCCTCTTTCTGGCTGCACGGTTGGTACCCTGTGATGAATTGCAGTCGCCACTTAGACAGTTTGACCAGGCATACTTGGGCACTCAGATTTGGCTAGTTACAGATAGGGTCAGCACTGCCTGCCCCACTGAGTTTAAATCAGATGGTGCAGACAGCAGCTTTCTCTTAAATGTGGATATCTCACCCATGGATGTGATAAACACTCTGTTGTCATACCCTGCTGTAGTCTCTCTGAAAATCACACAGCATCAACAGCCTTTGAACTAGAAGATATTTGTAGAGAGTAGAGAATCCAACCATGGTGGCAGAGGGTCCCCTCTCCCCCTCCCACTCCACTCCACTCCACCCATAATTTCTGTGTGTCCCTTGTTTTGACTGTGGGATATATTTTAGAATTCAGCTGAATTTGGCTTATGGCTCATCTTTTGATTTGGATGGCAGTAGCATACTAACTCTGTCTCCATTAGTGATGTTAGTAATGGAAAGTCAGAACCTGTAGCTTCTGTAGTGTGCACTATGCTTTCAGAGCAGTGTGACAAGGCAAGGGACTACACAGAAACAGAAACGTGTGGTTTGAGTAAAATAAAAACCCACTCTCCAAAGCTTTGCAATGAACAGAAAGATGTGAATCATGCATAGCATGCTTGTGCTGGACTTGAGAAGATCGGCCAAGGACACAGTTGACTAATTATTTTCCTTTAATGAAAAGCTAGTATGTGATTGTTATTATCCCAGCAGGCGAGACTGCTTTCTAAGTCTTATCTGCATTCAGTAAACACCCAATATGTGACCTATCATCCATAAGGGGACAAAATGCTATGCCTTATGCCTGGACTCAAACCAGTAGTTCATGGGCATTCAAACACTTCAAATACATTGTGCTCAGACTACTGAGCCATGTCTTCTGAAATCCATCATTTGCTGTGCTGTGATAGTTAAAGCTGGTAAACTGGTAATGCTTATTTAATGGATTCTAATAACTTGTTTTTATGAGTAATCTGTCAGGAGGCCCCATTCTCTTTATGCATTTGTCCATCGATCTGTTTATGTGAACAGCTTTTGCTCTGTTATTTACAAATTACTCTCAGATTGTGTTGTTCTCCATTTAGAAAGTGCTGACAGTCGAGTGGACAAGACAATGTTTTTGATCAGATAATCGATGTCCATATCATTTATGACTAACAGGAAGTAAATAAGAGGCCATTCAAAATGATCCCATGGATATTACTAGCCATTGGCATGAGTGGTGGCCAATGGGTCCCAAATCACCCATGTACACAAATACATCATTCATGGCTACTTTTTAAAATAACAGGAAAAGCTGACATTGTTCTAAAAGTAGAACAAATATCAGCTAATGCTTTATTGCTGTTTGGTATTGTTTTTAAGCCTTGTGGTTGTGTGTTGGTTATTTTTAGGCCAGGTAGGGACACGAGAACAGATTGCCCAGGTGATTCTGCAATAAGACAAAGTGTAAGTTACATCTGGGGCAGCAAGGAAGAGAAATGTAAAAGGAATAAAAGTTACCTCCAAGATATTAAATACAGGCAGATCCACGTCTTGATGGCATACTCACTTAGATGGAAACATTCACCTAAGTGTGCATAAAATATTATTACTTTTTTAATGGGTCAATTTAGGAGTAAGCCCAAGAATTCCAAGGTCAATTATTTGTATTTTTCATTACTGTAGATAATAAATAATATGGCTGCCAATGTCACTGGGGTACAATTTTACTGAGTATGAAGGTGGAGTGCTATAGGACCTGCAAGGAGGTGATCATTTTTGGCAACACAAGTCTGCAATCAACTGGGAAAGGACTTTATTACTGACAGAATTTTTACTATGCTGGCTGTAAGTTTATTAAGCAGTATACTGCATAGTTTCTGTCAGCATATTGTGTCATTTTCTGAGCTATATAATAATATTGCTTTGAACTTCTAAGTGCCTTCCATTTCTGTAGCTTCTTAAAAAGTTATACCCATCTTAATTGCCATGGTACCTCAGAGAGGCAAAGAAATATTTTCCTCCTCCTGAGAGAATCAATACTACTTTCAGCAGTGAAAGTGAAGTGAAATGAAAGGCTCAAAATCAAGCTAAAGGTTTGTCAGGATTGGGCTTGCAAAGGAAGCAGCATCTTTTGTCTTAGCTGTTGGACTGACAGGTCTCAAAGCAGCTGGTCTTGGCCCCAGACTTTCTGCACAACACTTAAGTAAATTCCTTTTGCTTCACTTCTGCAGATGTGACTGTATTTCCTGCTCCTAGTCTTCGCTTTTGTAGGAATGGGTTCTTTGGGGCAATATGCTTTTTGGAGTGTGCTTTGTCCAGTGAACTGGCTGCATTCTTTAGACATTAATCACCAAAAACACCCTCCCAAAATAACAACGTATATTTACAGGAGTGCCATTTTTCCTCAGACAGTGATAGAACGGCTTTCCTTGTATAGTGCAGCACAACCACAGTTCCTCCCGTGGCAGCTGGTTGAGTCATCTGAGGATGAAAGCAGGTGCCTTTGACCATCTCAGAACATGCCTAGGGCACCATCTCTTGGGCACCCTCAGGTCATCAGTGCTCATAAGCTGGCCAGAACTTGGCTAGGAAGCCTCTGAGGGAAACCCAGGATGCTGGGTGGGAGATTTCTCTCACTGGCCTATGTGCCTGCCAAAGGCACACAGAGATGTTAGGATGCAAGGTACCTCCTCAGTACCTATCTGTCAGGTTTGGCATTAGATAAGTCCTCATTATTTGTAGGACTTGGTTAGGCAATGTCAGACTTCTCAACACTAAGGCTCTGAGCCCTGTAACCTCTAATAATGTTCACAGTGCTCTGTTTACCTGCTCTGATTCTTGATCATGGGTGCAGAATCTTCTTCATCGTTTTCTCTGTGGTGTGGCCAGGTACCAGCAGTGGGTGTGGTGAGCAGGGCCTCTTTCATATGGAGTACTGGGATTACAAGTTTGATATGCACTAAATTCTTTGTGATGCTCCATTCCAAACTACAGAAATAACCCACGCACTTCAGAGTGAAACAATCTCACTTGCTCTCCATGGCAGAGCAAGTGACTCAGCACAGAGGGAGAAAAATAATGTCCACCTTCTGTATCCTTCCTATCCTCTTGCTATGGAATCTTTGAGTCTATAATTTAGTCAGGACTGTAAGGGTGACCTGCAGAATCAGTTTTCTCCTTTTTTTCATATCTTTATCTGAGGGCAGAAACAAAAGATTTTTATAAAGAAAAAAAGGTAATGTTTTCCCTAAATTTTTTTCCATCCCTGTCCGTGATGGGAATGTTAAGATTAGGTTTTCTGGTTTGGCTGAATATTTCCTTCAAGAAAAGGGCTAAGGAGGGGATGAGCAGGGCTCTAGTGGTTCCAGAACAGTCATAACTGAAGAGGTAAGGTCTGGTTCTCTAATGAAGACTTCTTCATTTTCAGGATTTCTACATCAAGACACTTTCTGAGTGTTTTTGACCTCCCTTTTAGAGGAACTGAGCAGCAGTTGCTGTTCTGGTCTGTATTATCAGAGCGATAGGGAAATCTCGAGAGCTTTGAAAAACTTGGTCAAATTCGATTCAGGAGCTATTTGTAGGATTAATTAAATGTATAGGTTGAGCATCCACAACTCGTGGATTTGAGGAAGAGATTTGGGATAAGCAGCACCTCAGTCCTTGTCAAGCTGTAGTAACTATATTTCATCAGACTCATGCCGTGCACTTTTGTCTTCTTTAGCTTGTCTATTCTACCTATCTATTTTTATTCTAAATAGGACTATTGCAAAACCTGTATGAAAATATTTTTTTTTACTTTTGATAGATCATGAAAAAGCAGTACATATGTTTAATATCACCACAAGAAGAAGGGGAATAAGTCAGTGGGACTTGGTGTTTACCCATCAAAACAAAGAACAGAAGTAAATCCCAGAGAGATTTATTCCATTTAATAGTCCTGCTTTTTACAGAAGGCAGAATTCAGCAGCCTGCAAAGCAGGAAATACTCTTGGCAGATCACAAGTGGAAAAAGTGAAGGAAGGAGATTAAACTTGAGGATGAAACACCTACACTGATGAGAAATAGGTTAAATAATGCTCTCTGCTTTTCAGTTATCTTAGATCTGTAGGTACTGAAGCCTGCTCATTAGCTGAGGCTATAAAATGCCACATTTATTGTGTCATTTTTCTTTCAAATATTTGCCCAATGGACTTGTGGAACATTTAGCTCTCACTGCCTGAAATTCCCACTGTCTCTCGAAAAGAAAGCTTCTCTTCCTGGCTTAATACTCAGAAATGTCAAATCCACACCTGTTAGCTCTCCCTCTGTTAAAACAGTGCTCAGTACTAACCTTTTTCACATATTCCTTGTGAAGAGAAACATCATGTCCTACTCGCCCTCCTGCTGGCCATCAAATCTGAGCTGACTCTGTGGGTTCATTGCCAGACAGCGCCCCCGAGTCAGTCTGTCCTGGTGTCTTACTCCTTACTCAACTCTCCAGCCCCCTGAAGCTGTCATTGACTCAGTTTTTCTCCACAAAATGAGCACGTGACAGCTCAGTTTTATTTCAGGGCCTGAGCTATTGCTGTATTAATCAAACAGTAACTATTTGCCTTATATTTAGTATTTGTCTAAGTCAATCACCATCAGCCTTCCACCAGCCTTTCTTATGCCAAAGCATCCTCAAAGTGTCTCATTTTGCTGTGCTAGTCACAAGGTATCAGAACTTCTTGTCCTGGTACTTGGGGTCCTCAAACAAAAGTAAATCTCCTTTCTGGTGGTCTTGCTGCCTTTTACAGGCGTGCGTCCTTTCTTTGATGTCAAAGGGCTGTCTTGGGGGATTCATACTTAATTCAGCTAATGAGATGTAAAGATTAAACTGTAGCTGCTTTTTGCAAGCAACCCCTTGGATTTTATGAGTTTCCATGCAAATGACAATGTGTTTTCACAACAATCTGCATGACATGCTAACTGCAATACAGGATATGTGTACTGTGTCTCCAATATATTCCCAGTTCTATTAAGAACTGGTAATCAGTTTCAAAGTAAAGATATATTTTCTTTATGCTGATATTTTCACTTGCTGTGGGCTATAGACCAGCAGAATATTATCCTTTAGCCTTTAACTGGTGACTTCTGTTTGCTGAATAATAACTGAGAATTCAGACAACCCAATGAAGTAAGAAGCAAAGAGCTGTGAGCATTGCATTGCCTCCTTTGTGTGTTACTTGATGGTTTTCCTGGTCTGATAATTATCTAATGCAGTAATAGAGAAAAGGTCAGAGTTATTGTGAAGCTGCTTCTGAACATAATTTTTCAGCTCATTTTTGGCATGTCATGTATATAATCTCCCAGTGATGAATATTTGCATTTCATTGCCGTGATTTAGGAGTTGTTTTTTTTTTGCCTGTGCTTCAAATTGCTTTCAGTGCTCTCTGCAAAATGTGCTTTGCAGCAATGCAATGTACTTTCTGAATTCATTTAGAAATTTGATTTTGTTCTTCCCCTTCACTTCTGGTGTCATTCTGGTGTAGGGGCAGCACGAAGGAGATTGGAGAGTAGGAAAGGAGTATGTAGAAGATTTGTAACTTAGTAAGAATAAAGAATATAGTTCAGTTTATAATATCATCCAAAAAATTACTTCTCTGCAGAGATTAATGTTCAGAGGTTTTTTAACCTGTGTGCTTGTACATGCTCACAATGAATTACTATTATTATTAAATCTAAAGAGACGAGGGGAGCACTGGGGAGGAAACACTGTGTTTTCCTGACTTCTCCAGATCCCTGCAAACACAAAGAAGCTTGTAGCACAGACAGCACACGGCAGGAGAGGTGCTCAGAGGTGGTTTTTTTGATAGCATTTGCAGTGTTTTTGTCTCAGAAGGTGTGTTAATATGCAGGGCAAACCGTACCTCTGGTTTCACTCATGTTGCCTGAGAGACAGTGAGTGCCTTGTGGAGAAAGGTTTAGAATAGTGGAGATAGTGTAAGCTTTTGTAAGTTAAAGACAGGATTTAAATGTATCTTTGAGGACTTCTCTATGCCAGGCATGTGCCACTTTGGATTCAGGCAATGGACTCATTTCCAGAGTGGTGAGCCCACACATAAGGCTGTGAAGACATCAAGTGCTTTAGGGGGTTGTATCCTCTTGCAGACAGATCTTATATCATCTGTCTAAAATGTGGGCACCACTGGTCCCATAATTCAGGAGTTTGGAGCCTTAAGCCTCACAGTATTTAAGAAGCATTTGGACAACACCCTTAATAATTTACTTTAACATTTCATCAGCTCTGAATTGGTTAGAGAGGTGGACTAGATGATTATTGTAGGTAGCTTTCAATGAAATATTCTATTCTATTCTATTCTATTCTATTCTATTCTATTCTATTCTATTCTATTCTATTCTATTCTGTTCTGTTCTAGTCTATTCTCTCTCTATGGCTCTAAGTAAAATATCTCAAAGTTTTTTTCTTATTTAGAGAGTTCTCATGTGACTCTCTCTCCTTCAGATGAGTTATTTTATAGAATGGTCCAAGAAAAGAGTCCAGAGGGGTTTGTTATGTGTTGTTATATCTATTGACAGTAGAAACACTTCCCCCCCTTAAAATCTGTAGTCTAAGTAGCAAATTTAGTCTTTTTTGAGAGCTGTCTTCTTTTTTCAGTTTGGAATGTTTGGTCATCCCATCTTCTGCTTATTATTAGTGTAAATTCTATGTTTGCAAAGAAATATATGAATGTAATTGAAAAGCAATGAGAATAATCAAAAGCCTAAGGAAACATGGGTTATGAGGAAAAAAAAGTGTGGTTGTTTGATCTTCTAATATGTATAAAAGACTGCTGCAAGAGGAAGGCAATAATTCATTTTCCATGCCCAGGGCACAAGTGATTATGGTTTTAAACTGCAATTCTGAATCTCTCTGAGCATTCTCCATTGGCTTGTATTTCTTTCAAGTGACCGATTACTCATGTACTTGCTATTCTCATAAAACATGCTCCAGCCACAGCTATGCAGTGTGATTCCACCCTATGAACTCTCTGTGACTCTCAGACAGGCTGCTGTGGGGCAGCTCTCTGATCTAAGTGCAGGTGGGGCAGAAATCTGGTGTAGGTTGAGCAAGGAGCCCAAAAACAGAGCAGAGGAAGGACTTCGGATCTGGGACTCAGCTATGGGACTGATACAGGAGAGGGCCAAATGTGAGCCTGCAAATGAAATCACCATTCAGGATTCTCTCACCTCTGAGAGGCTGACTTCAGCATCTTTCTATCTCCCTCTTCATGACCTCACTGATAACCATCATATGGCCTAACCCTAATCATGACGTGAGTACCCCCGCTCAGTGATCTGCAATGGGTCAGAAAGCAGCTGGGCTCTCTGCTCTGATAGTTAGCAATATAAATGTTATCGCTGACTGAGGGAAACTTTATACTGTTTTTTAATCTGTTGGACATCCTGCTTGGAAGGAGGAGTAATTTTTCAGCTGCAGGAAAACCATGAAAAGGAAATCTTTTGTTGTTGTTTGACTGATTTTCTCACTGACAAATGGAAACAATCAATGGAAGTTACCAGACCAGGAACATCTATCTTCCCTTTTTCCCATGTGAAAATCCCCAGTCTAGAATGAGATCAGCTTAATTGGGAAACTGAACTAGAATTCAGATATTTGCACTGATATGGTGGTCTATTTCATACTGCTTACAGGACTTGTAATGAGAGCTGTCTGGATAATACTAATATCAGTTCAAGTATTTGAGAACCTTCTTGGTGTGACAGACTACCTGTTGATTCATGTAATCACATCTGCCATACCTGCAATCCTAATTTTGATTTTTTTTTTCATTCAAAAAGGTGGAATTAATTCTGGTTGTGTATTTACTGGTCCTGCTTGGGGCTACTTCAAATTCATCTGGTAACCTTTAGCAACAAAAGCTATGACGGAAAGGGAACTAAAGATATGTGATGGCTTCTTTTAGTAATGTCTTCCCCTAAAACACAGTATCTTCCATTATAATCATTCCATCTGCTGTCTTAGGCTGCATATAAGAGTGATACAGATGTAGGTAGCACCTCCTTGGCTGAGCGTTTGGCTCATATTACGTTTCCTCTCCATTCCAGTCCCTATATCCATCCCCATATGGATCACATTTCAGCATGTCTGGCACTGGTGTATGTCTGCTGCTCTCTCCTTTCTCAGTCAAAGGATTGGGGAAGAGGGGTGTCTGTTCTAAATTATAATTCTTTTTGCTTTATTCTTGATCTAAAAAGGAGGCTGTATTTGTTCAGAATCCAGCAGGAACTGAAGACTCTTTTTGAGATGGAGAAGAATATCCAGGAAGACTTTAAAGTATAAGGAACTAGGCAGGAGTCTCAGCTCTTTGTCACACAGTGGGTCGTCAAATTTTTGAACTCACTGTTAGCACTCAGAAACTTTGTTTGATCTTGCTGTACTGTTATATTGATTATGCAGCTCACCAAACTCTGATTCCTGTTGGTTTTATGCTGGAAGTAACCAAAAGCTTGATGCAGCCCAATTGCCCATAGCCTTTAGGCAACTTGTCATAGCGCAGATATCAGTGAGGTAGAAGAGAGCATTGCTAAAGGGTCCTGAAAAATAATCCAGTGGAATTGCAGGCTGGGACTGACTACAGGCCAGTGCTCTGTAGCTTGTGATTCAACTGGAGCCTCTCACTGAGAGATCAGGCTCCAGGCTCAGCTGGAGTAGATCCGAGTTCTGCATACAGGGACTAGAGAAAGCAGATGGGCATTCATCATATCCACAGAAACTTACAAACCCAGGTTTCCAGGATTTGCATATAGCTGATGGGGAATTTGAAGCTTAAACCCAGAAGGATCATGTGGAAAAAACCCCCTTACAAAGATACAATAGTATCTTTTCAACCTTATAGCTTCTAGCACAACTTCTTCCCTGCTATATTCTGACTCTTTTTTTTTTTTTTTGGGAAGGAAATGGCTCATTTTTCTGTTTGGTGGTAAATAGACCTGATGACTGCAGCCAGGATGCTTTTAGCCAAAATAACAACACTGTAAAAAGAATAACCCACAAAAACAACTTTGTTTACTGCTATTCAGAGTCCTGCAGCACCTAAAGAAATTAATTTTGGGCATTCCTTTGCAACTAGACAGACCTGCTGCAAACCTAATCCAAAATCTGCACCAATTTTGCTAGCTTTTTTCAAGCTTTACAACAGTTTGGTTATCTTTTTCTGATTCATCTTTTCCTGTTTTGCATTTGGAATTAGTCTGTGCTGATGCAGAAATCATCAAACTGCTGCAAATGGATCCTGATATTTCCGTACTGAGCAAAGGCACTGAAAGGGGAAAGTCTCATGTAACTCTTTCCTGGAGATCCAGAAAATACCTCAAAGCCCAGAGACAGACATAAGTAGCCATCCATACCCACACTAGGCACCACCCAGACATGAAAGAAAACCCAGCAAAGAATTACTGTGATGCTTTTGCCGCAATAAGAAGGACTGAAAAGTTTTCCTTAGAGACTTAGTGGTGCATTTCAGGGACAGATCTAGATATTGAAGAAACATGAATTTCTGCTTGTTGTAGAGCTTTAGGATGTCTGGTGGTTGTGAAGCCATGAGAAACAGCGCCTTGATTCTGTGCACTGCTCTTCCCTCCCCGTATGCTCCACTTAAACTGGAAAGCAACTGACAGTCAAACCCAGTCTTAAAAAATCCTGACAATTCCCCCCTAGCTACTGAAAGAAAGAGAACATCTGCTTTGCATGCCTGCCTAAAGTAGCCTTAGAGGTTCACTGTCCATTTTAGTATTCGGTTTACTCCTTTTCTATCAGTAAAATTGTCCTTGGCTAATTTGTGTTTGGATGCACCGGGTCCAAATGAGAATGTACTCTTGGCAATACAGATAAGTAACTAACTTAATTGCATTTCATATATTTACTTCAGAACAACTTCAGTGAAATAAATGCACAAACAAACCCTTCTGACATAAACATGAATAAAGACACCTTTGTGATCAGAAAACACCTGCACACAGAGAGCTGGTGCTCCTTTACACTTACCTAGAGTCATGCAAGCTGTACCAAAGAGCCATAATCATGTAAGACTTTTGGGGTGGTAGAAGCATCCTGTTGAGTTTCACCTCTGCTCCATCTAATTTCCCTATTCTTCTGCAACCTGTATTATTTTTGTAAGTAAGAGGAAACAATTTGCTTGCTAACATTATGCTGGTTTAAATAGAGTTTCGGGTATAGATTTTCCATAAACCTAGAAAGCAGACCAGCCTATCTGTTGGCTTTTAATTCTGAAATTTATTAGCTCTCCACATCCGTTTCAGATACAAGCACAGTCTTAATTGCTCCATTTTTATTCTCACAGAAGATGCAGTAAATCTTAATGGTTGTGCTTCAAACATTAAGAAGCAATGTAGTAGTTGTAGGAGAAAAGCATTCAAAACACATTAAATTAGTAAATGCTTAATAACATTTCATTTTCAAGCTGTTCATCAGAATTTGAGTTTGAAAGAGTAAATGCTGCAAGAATTCTTTAAAGAGAAATTCAACTGGAACACTTTCCCCCCAAACTTAAAATTTCCTTATAACATTTTCCTAACTCCTCCTCCCCTTCTGAGATTTTTAGAACTGTGAAAACAATATTTTTTTGCCTTAATTATAACGCTAGTTGAGAATGTGTTATTTTGGCTACATTACCAGTGCACATACAGTTTGTTTATAGCTCTCTGCAAAGCCATTTTAATAAGGTCAGATTTGCAATTTAAATTAACATTAATATTTCTTGCAAACTCCAGTTCTGTTTGTTTAAGCAAGGGGTAAACATACTGGAAATTTATTGTTTTAAAAACATATTCCTTTGTTTCATTTTCAAATTGGTATATCAGGTAGTAAACAATCTTGACTTTATGTATTTTCTAGTGTGAAAGGAAGAAAACTTTTTTCTTGTTTTGCAGGAAGAGAAGAAAAGAATGAGGGGAAGTGAGAAAGAATTAAATCAGTTATTCAGAATGGAAATTTCATCTGAAGAAACAATCCACAACGAAAAATTTATTTTACAAGTGAAGACCTTTATTCCACTAGAATTTTTTTTCTAGGGGACTGCTGCTTTTAAGATTTGTTATATCACATGTAAAAACAGATACCTACATGTTAATATCATGCAACTCTTCACTGGTAATTTTTATTCCCATACTGGAACTGAATCTTAAAATTGGACAATTGGTCATTACAATATGATACTATATTTTTTTCTTTCAATTTGATGACCTTTTTCTTCCATCAGAAAATTTTCTTTCACCCTTATTTATATCAGCTACAGACATTTTCAAAGCCTAGTATTTTAGCAGCTAATGCTACATGCCTCACAGAAGACACTACTGTGAAGCCTGAACATGAAACCCGTTCAGTTTTGCAATTAAACAAATTTGGAAAGGAAGAATTTTTTTCCTGGTCAATGATTTGAATATTGAACACCTATCATGTGGTAGCCTGCCAACAGGAATGTGAACCTTATCAGATGAATTTCTGATTAAAGGTTCCTGAAACAGTGTGAAATAATTGTATTCATTTTTCACTACTTTGTTGAGCAGTTAATGTTTGATATTGTCTTATTTATATAAAAGCTATGTAACTGTCTTGTAGACCGTACCTACGGCCTGATTCCTGCCACTTTGACCTAGTGGAGTAACTCTATTATCTCACTCGTAGCAAGTTATTTTATTATCTGAGTGCTACAAAAAAATGTGAAACACGTTCTTGGCTGGAAGAGTAGTTTGCAGGCAGAATCCTAGATCTTCTGTTATGGTGTGTTGATGCCTCTCACCTGACTAACCCACCCAAGAGCCTGTTCCTTAAGCCAAGAGCCAGAGTTGCTGCAGAAAAACTTTTTATAGATCTGAAATGTGTTGTGGATAGATCTGAAGTGACGGTGTCAGTACCCTGGCAGTGGCAGGCAGGCAGGTGTGACAAACGTAGCTGTGCTTAGAGGAGTCCTGCCATTCCTGCAGTCTGTTGGACCCAGGCTCACTGTATTTTTCCCAACTCTTTGCATCCCTGCACAGACACATAAGACACTTCCTCCTTTTCTGCTTCCTGCCTGAAGGAATGTGGGGGTGGCAGTCAGGTCTGTGGGCTCAGAAGCTTTTTGATCTTCAGAGACAGCCGGTGGAGAGGCCAAGCAGCATGTGTGAGCTTGTGCCTGTGGACATGGGTTTGCTGGGTGGGGAGGTTGCTAACCAACCTAGCTATGAAAGATGTGTTGCTTGGATATTTCAGAAATTCTAGCTTTATGTTGGTGGGGGTTTTGTTTGTTTGTTTTGTTTGTGGGGTTGTTTTTGTGCCAGCCTGCTAGCCATTTTTAAAACAGAGACAAACATAGCCTTCTTGTGAGGCTAAATGCATAAGGGTGTGAAAAACATGGCAATTTTTAGGGCAGGAGTAGGAAGGAGAGGGCAAACCTTGGGAAGCTCAGAGGAAGAAATCAGAAGATGCTAAAGGAGGTGACACAGAGGTTATGTTTGGGATTTATTTCCCTTAAAAGTTATTCTGTTTTGCTGTTTTTAAGACAATAATTTCATCCTGCTTTGAAGAAATACAGCTCTTGAGATCATTTGTCTCTAGAAGAAACAACAGGAAGAAATAAAGTCATGGATACAGATTTTCAGGGCACTGATAGCCTTTGCCCTGCTTTGTTCTGATTTGCCTGGGAATGGCTTGGCAGAAACATGGATGTTGGTTAGGGCAGAGATTTATCCTGTAGCTATTAAAAATGAAGAATTTTGGTTCATGAAAAGACTAAGCAAGAAACTTCCATCAAAATCTCTTTTCTTGAAATGAACTCAGTGAAAACTTGAAGTTCATAAAAATATATGTGTTTTGACCAACTTCTTTTCTCAAGAAAATTTCTGATGTGAAGTTTGGGTCAGACCACCATAGAACACTGAATGACCAATTCTTGACAATGTGGCACATAGCTTGATCCCTAGGACACTGACCTAAACCCTGAAGTTTGCACATATCCATGGAGCTGACCTATCCTATGAACAGTTGGATGTTCTGAGGAAGTACACCATTTTCCATCAAAAAAGTATCAACAAGAAAATGTGAAATAGAAACCCTCTCCCCTCCTCTATGAATTAAAAACCCACATCTTCTCTTGATGTACAAGGAAAACTCCTTTTAAAACCCTGGCTGTTAGACGTAGAAGAAATATTGTTTTCTGACCAATCTCAAGTATTAGCTGCCTCCAAAGAGCTTCCTTCTACTGTCGCAAGAGAGAAAAATTAGATGCATAGGAAAGATTAATTTCCTGGCAGACTGTCCGTGTTTCTGACACAAGTTTATGGGAGAAGAAGCTCATTTCTTCCCTGGGGCTTCTCCTCTTGAAGAAATATCACTCTTCTGGTTTTCCCATGCTACACCTGGTGCATCAGAGCTTGCCATGTGTTGTCGCATCTTCTTAGGGTAGCATGGCAATTTTGTTCCTGGTTGAGTCTATTAATTCATTTCATAATTATGCATGCTATTTTTCTTCTCTGCTCCCTGTCTATCTGTGCATTGCCTAAGGCTACAGCAATGAAGTTTTCACCTGGTGGATTCTAACTGTTTGTTGTTGGTATCATTGTAGGAAATATTTAATAATTTTTTCAGACTCTGGAGGTTGAAGAGAGAGGTTAATCCCATTTAAAATGTAATATCGGTCAAAGCATTTAAAATCCAATTTAACAGCTCCAAAACTTGACTCTTGCTGTGTACACAAATAAGAAAAAAGCTACTCTACACAAGATGTCGTGATGAAACCTGACCTACACTCCTCTCCATCCTTAATAAGTCAGTGGGAAGAGATAGGTTTGTCCCTGGGATACTGTTACAGCGTAGACATCAAGGAGGCAAAATTGCTTGCTTCAAACATTGCTACTGAAGGTTTTTGTAGCGTGGAGAAATAAATGATTGAAATTACTCCTTGGTCAGGTAAAAGATCAAAAAAGTCACAGCACAGAATTTCAATCCACATCCAGACTCTTGAAAAATCTTAGGGTAAAAATCTCCTTTGGGAACAGTTTGTTTCTGGGTGTGAGATAACCTTTAAGAGGAGTTTCCCCATTCTGGTTTTTTTTTTTTTAATTAAAATAGTTTTTCTTTTCTGGCCTTCATTTCTTACAGCCTGACCTTCACATAATCACAGGATGGTCAGGGTTGGAAGTGACCTCTAGAGATCATCCACTCCAACCCCCCTGCTAAAGCAGGTTCACCTATGTCGGGTTGCACAGGATTGTGCTCAGACAGGATTTGAATGTGTCCATAGAAGGAGACTCCACAGACTCCCTGGGCTAC
Source organism: Monarcha castaneiventris obscurior (assembly GCA_026261815.1). Taxonomy (NCBI): domain Eukaryota; kingdom Metazoa; phylum Chordata; class Aves; order Passeriformes; family Monarchidae; genus Monarcha; species Monarcha castaneiventris. Next base: position 18,092,517 of record JAMPIT010000894.1, read on the forward strand.
CTGTCCTAGTGCTCAGTCGCCCACACAGCAAAGATGTTTTTCCTCATATTTAGATAGGACCTCCTGTACCCCTGTTTGTGCCCATTGCTCCTTGTCCTGTCACTGGGCATCACTGAAAAGAGTCTGACCCCATCTGCTGGACATCTCCCTTTAAGATATTTGTAAACATTCCTATGGTCCCCTCTCAGTTGTCTGTCCTCCCATCTAAACAGGCCCAGCTCTCTCCGTTGCTCCTCATAAGGGAGGCACTCCAGTCTCTTAATCATCTTCATGTCCTTCTGCTGGACCCTCCCCTGTAGTTCCTTGTCTTGTGCTGAGGAGCCCAGAACTGGACACAGCACTCCAGATGTGGCCTCACCAATGCAGAATCAATTCCCTTGACCAGCCACACTTTTCCTAATGCATCCCAGGACATCACTGGCTTCTTGACCACAAGGCCACACTGCTGGCTCATGGTTAACTTGTCCAACAAGTTGTGTTTGCCTGTCTCTCATCTATGCTGTCAAGAAGAGGAACTGAGGCTGACGGGAAATATAATTATTTTGGAGGATTCTCCTGGGAAACTCTGTGGATAAATGGTATATTTCTTCCTTCTGGATTACTAGCTGGAGACCAAGACCTTCCCTGCATCTGTCCTGCTTAGATTTTGATGCTTTGTTTACATCAAAATCTCCTGTTTATATCAACTTCTGAGTCTGTTGATGACTTTAATCTGAACTTGGACTTAAAATTGGGTTGGAGGGTCATATTTTCAAAATAAAATGTGCTGGAAAAACTTCAAGAGTGTGTTCTTCCCTTGACTCAGAGAGATGAATTATCATCACATGCCAGTGAGAATTCTCAATGGCTATGTGTATTACATCTTCTTTTCTTTTGCTAATAAATTGAGCACTCAGAAACAGCTACTGTTGAGGGCAAAGTGCCAATCTTGATAAACCAGTAAAGCCATTCACCTGAGGAAATGTCGTATTTCAATGAAGATAATAGCCCATCTGTTCGGTTATACATTATTGCTCGTATTTTTTCATCTCACTTCTCAAAAAGGGTGAGGGATGTAGGCTTTTTAATCCATTTGCTACTGCTTCTTCTCCCTTTGCACTAATATATTACTAGTACTAATTCTTTTTATGTGATTCTTCTGCCTTACGAGATAGGAAGACTGAGTGATATTGGTTGGCTGTAGAACAGTAGTAGAAGTTACATGGAGAAAACATCTTTGTTGTTTGACTGTTCTACGTCCCAGTGAAAAAGCCATGAATTTTCCACTTTTTGAAATGTATAGTACAACCATATTTAATAATCCCTAAAGAGATAATTATCAGGCTGAAGACTTGAAGGAGAGGAAAGAAGTGATCATGACCTCTGCAATAGCTATGGAGTGGGAGCAGGGGTTGATGTGAGCCTTGCACTGAAGTGCATACTCCAAACCCTGATTGCAAATAGAACTTATGGGATGGTTTAATTCCTGTCTGGTTGGAACCTCTTATTATCTCAGTCCAGTGTCCCAGTGATAAGAGCACTATGTGTGGAGCAAGGAATCTGGTATTGTATTCTTGTCTCTGCCACTGACTTGCTGCATCACCTTACTTGATTTATTTAACCTCTATGTCTTAAATTGTCTTCAAAATGAAGATTGTTTTACCCGCTTTATGTGGATGTTGAGATTTATGTCTTTTTTTAAATGACAGTACCGTGTGATCTCTAATGACCAGGCTGCTTGTCATTATGCTCTTGGACTGTATTTCATGAGTCTTCAGTGATAAACACAATTGTATTTTGTCTCAAACTGGTGGATATTCTGGCCTTCCTTTCCCAGAGACATTTATTCATTTGCTATTCATCCCCTTGTCATAGTGCTGCAGCAGTACACAATAATCAGTCACTGCAATGTAACATATGCCAGCTCAAAAGGAGTTGAGCCAACAGCACTCAGAATAAGTGAGTTTCTTAATGTAACACATGGCTGATAAAAAGAGAAAGATAAATGAAGCCCATAATTCATTCACTGTTTGCACTTTCTGGTAGTGAGACATACCAGGTTGCTGAGTAGGATTTTAAATGCTACCCCCTTACTATTTTTCACTACCCCTTCCCCCCACAACCAGTTATATAAAATAAAGTGAAAGCAACTTTTAAAAATGAAGTGTAACCAAGCACTACAACTGAGATCACTTTCCTTTTAGGTTTGTTATTTTCAATCAGACCTTATATAATGAGAATTGAAATGAAATTAAAATATTCCTCGGTGCAGTAAAAATATAAAAGTAAAATGCTGTTAATGCTCTTTCACTACACAGTGACTATCATCATAGCTGTCATTGGGGTTGCTAAAAAACTGGTTAGATGAAGCATTTTATCTAGAAGGCCTATGCACATGTTAATGGATTTTTGTCCGTTCTGTGGTTAACCAATTAAAATTCACCTAAGTACTGTGGGTTTGAAAGTCTGACAGAATGAGAGAATTTATTGATTTCCTGTTTCAGCCTAGGTTGTCTACCATGAGACAGTGCAGAGGGAAAAGCAGAGTTACAGGTGACATGGAAAACTGGTGATGGGATGGGAAATGCAAATTTAGTAAGATACAACTGTGCATAGAGAAAGATGGGTGGGGGAAAGGCCAATATGCTGAGAGGTATTTCCACTACCTTCTACAAACTGTTCTTGATAGTTTTTTGGCCTTATTATTCTGCTCTAACACAGAATGCAGCCTTCGTGAGGGAAAGAGGATGGACAGACACTGTTCTCTTTGGTGACCAGTGACAGGACCAAAGGGAATGGCCTGAAGTTGTGTCAGGGAAGATTTAAGTTGTATATTAGGAAAAGTTTCTTTACCCAGAGCATGGCTGGGCACTGGAACAGGCTCCCCAGGGAAGTTGTCACAGCCCCAAGCCTGATAGAATTCAAGAAGCGTTTGGACAATGCTCTCAGGGACATGGTGTGATTCTTGGGGTGTCCCATGCAGGGACAAGAGCTGGGCCCTGTGATCCTTGAGGGTCCCCTCCAGCTCAGCTTATTGTTGGATTCTGTGATTCTTATGTTAATTTAAGAAATATGCCATTATTTGACTTCACAGATAAGAGATTTTGGGAACCTTGTGTTATTTTGCAAATGCATGGACAGAGTGAAAGATTTGCATGACTTCAGAGGAAGTGCCCTTTCTCTGCCTATGATATCATCAAGTAGGAACAAACAGTATACATTGCCCAGTAAGGTGCAAGCATCTGAGAAATTTCATGTAGCAGACTATTTTTCATTTACACTTTCATGGATATAGTGCAATATTGGGTGTACTGATTTATGAATACTGAGGCTTAAGTTGGGAGAGAGAGATATTTTATAAGGTGAATAAAATTTGAAAAGTGGAGGGCATTTCTACTCTTGTCCATAGACATATTCTCTTATGGAGTTACTCTGTAAGATTTTGTTGAAACATTTTGCATAACAGAACCTGATAATTGATCTTAATGTAGCATCATAAGAGAGAAGACAGAGTTTGATAAAACTTAATTTTTATCAAGAATTAGTAAGTTTTTAAGGCCAGGATCATCTAATATGATGTATAGCAGGCCATCAAATTTTAGTCAGTGATTTCTATTTTAAGGCTGATACCTACTTTTAAACTACAGGCAATCTTAATTTAAATCAAACAAGGGATGGAGATGCTGATATTGAAGGTATTTCAGCATCACAGTTGAAGCAGTTCTGTTAACAACAGCGTGGTTTGATGGGGTCATGACTGATAGAGCCAGTAAGAGAAGGCCTTGGGTTAGCAGTGATCATCCTGGTTGATGCATGGCTTGCATTTATAGGTGTGTGTGTGGACTCGCTGCGACCCCACTTTGCTGCCAGCCAAGCACATTCTCCATTTACTGAACTCCTGGAGCTAAAGGTGCCACAAACACTTAGTTCCAGAGCTGATGAATATGCATGTATGAATGCACAAAGCATGGTAGGTCAAAGAATGTCGAAGGTCTTACTAAAATGTAAACCTTCTTTCTAGAGCAGATTTCTATCAGCAAATTAGTGAACTTAGTGTTAATTGTGTGCCAAAGTCTGTCTTCACAAGCTGTTTCCTTTAAGGGTTAATGCTTTTGTCTCGCTGTGTGTAATAATAGTTTTCTTAGGACAGTTGACCTACTGCTGGCACAGTTCTGAAGGTGTCTGTGTTCATACCATCATGTTATCCAAATGAAATTTAGGCAGTGATTGACAGATTGCTTTGGGAAGAGGGATAATTTTTTATCCAAAAAATCCCACATACCCCATATCCCTTAGTAGTTCATACAAAGCCTTGCTGGTTAAGATGTAGTTCAGGCCATGAATTTTTACTCATTTTTTATAGCTGACTGCGGGTTTCTCTCTGATATTAAGGATCTTCATATGCCAGCCACTTTAGTTGTGATTTGCAGTCATTCACTCTATTGAACGCAGCTGCACATACCGAGATGTATCAAAACACTTTTTTTTATTATATTATTTGTTGTGTGTGCTGGTTGGGAAGGAGGAGGAACTCTCTCTCCCTGCTTTTTTCTTCTGAAGTATGGTGAACATACAGTTCTCCTACCAACTGTTTCATTCCTTTCTTCTTTATTTCCTGGCAGGATAAACTTGTTCTTTGAGGACCAGGCTGACAAATAAGTGCAATAACTAGGAAGGCACTGAGGAAGTTCACTGTTACCATTATGTGACAGTGAGGATATCTGAAAGCTCCTGGAGATACTTGGTGTATAATTCTCACTTTCCATTTGCAAAAATGCAACAGATTGTCAAATCTAGAAGAGATTGCCTGCTAGGCATTCGGAGAAATAAGAACTCCTAAATTTTTCCCTATTTAGTAGAGGAAGCATCTGTGCATGTGTTCAAATGCCAGGTACAATTTTGATGGCTTTATTATATGTTTAAGGGCCTTCTATCCCCTTCACTGCTTTTTTTCCTCCAGTAAATTTGACTTGTATGGTCATGACAAAGTGGAGTATAATTTTGAAATGTTGATTTGTTGTTTCCACCTCTTCAGGTATTCCTAGACACCTGATATGTGTTTTGATTAGCTGACTTCCAAATTAAGGACCTAATTCAACTGTAATGCCTATTTTGTCACAGACAAAAAGCCCTTTGCCTTCAGGAACAGTGTATTTTACATGAGTGAAGGTGAGAAGAAGACAGGTTTTCTAAATCTAGTCGGAAATGTTTGCTCTTTAGACACAGATTGGACCCTTTCAGTGAGTGAAACACAAGGAATTAGAGTGTTGTAGCTGTGTGAAGAATCTGTTAATAAATTCAGTGGGTGTCACCCACCCACAGTCTGTGGAGATAAATCCAACTTTCTCACTTTACAGAAACTTTCCAAGCAAGGCATATCTCTATGGCTAACCAAAGCAACCAAATGACTGAAGCAGGAGAGAAAGATTTTCTACTTCTTCCATCCTGTCTTTCATAGAAGTGGTGCATTGCTCTATAAGTTACTGAATTAGAGGATAACTGTTCTTGAGAGTTGTATCAAAGAATGTCAGAGCAGTTCCACTAATGTCAATGGCTATCTGAGTGAATATTGTAGCCAGGGCATCATGTCAATAATGAAGTAGTTTGAAGTACTTTTAAATGATATTTCTGCTGACTCTAGTTGAAAATCCACGTCATGTAATAGAGCTATAAGTGCTATTCTAAAGGCTCTTCTCGAGACAGTATGCTCTGAAAGTGAGCAAATCAACCTGAAGGGTGCTCTACTAAATGGATTTATAATGTATTGTTGTCTTAATGTGCATGTCTTCTGACTAACACATTCTGATCTGATTAAGTGCTGATTTTCACTTGCTTTTAAATTACAGAGTAACGATGTCTCTGTGGAATAAGATTTCTGTGATGTGTGCAAGAACCTCAGTGAAAGAGCACTACAATTTTAAAGATCTCTGTCTTGGTAGATCTTGTTGGCAGAAAGTTTTCGTCAATTAAAACACCTTTTGCTCATTTTTCACTTATTACACTGCTTTCAAGGCTGGTCTTATGAAGCTGATGCAAAGTATTCTATTGATGATAATGGGTTAAGTCTCAGGTATGGTACATGGTGATGGATTATCATTACAAGAGGATGTAAGATTGATTTACTTGTGAAGCTGTTTGTGAGCTTTCCATTAGGATAATCCTCTTCACAAAGTCTGGGTCTTGTTCCACTCTGTAGTACCATCAGGGATGTTTTTCTTTTCTGCACGTTTAAACTGTTATAATACTTAGAACAAAATCTCCTTGTTTCGGCTTCTGGCAAGCTATAGAGAGTTCTCATATACAACTACTGATTTAAAATTTTGCAGTCAGAAAAAGGACACTCCAGATGGCACCTTTGTGTGTATGAACAGTACAATATGTTTTTTCATTGTATGGAAGTGTACTTTTCAGTCTTTATTTTCTTACAGCATTATGTGTAATTTTCTGCACAATCCTGAAGTTCACTCAAATGCTACTCTACCTACTCTAGCTCTGGAATAATTTTTTTTTTTTGTTTTAAATTTCAGCTCCTTTTAAAATTAATGATACTTTCCATAGTTAATCATTAATTTATTTCTAAAGGAGATTAAATTCATTAATTAATTTCCTGGAAACCTACAACCCATCCAGCCTCACCTCTGTGCCTGGGAAAATCATAGAACAAATTCTCCTAGAAGCTGTGCAAATGGAGAACAGGGACATGATTCAAGACAGTCAGCACAGGTTCACTGAGGTAAAGTCCTGTCTGACCAAGGGTAGCCCCTGGTATCAGCACAGGCTGGGGGTGAACAGATCAGAGCAACCCTGCTGACAGGGACCTGGGGGTGCTAGTGGATGAGAGGCTGGACATGACCCAGGTATGGGCACTCCCAGCCCAGAGAGGCAAACGTGTCCTGGGCTGCATCCAAAGCAGCGTGGGCAGCAGGGTGAGGGAGGGGATTCTGCCCCTCTGCTCTGCACTATTGAGACCCCACCTGGAGTGCTGCATCCAGCTCTGGACTCTCCAGCAGAGAAGGACATTGACCTGTTGGAGGGAGTCCTGTGGAGAGACACCAAGTTGATCAGAGGGATGGTGCACCTCTCCTGTGAGGAAAGGCTGAAAGAATTGGGATTGTTTATCCAGGAGAAAAGAAGACTTCTGGATGACCTAATTATAGCCTTCCAGTGGATGAAGGGAGCTCACAAGAAAGATGGAGAGAGACTTTTTATAGGGGTGTGTAGTGACAGGACACGAGGCAATGGCTTCAGACTGAAAGAATGTGGGTTTAGATTAGTTATTAGGAAGAAATTCTGTCTGTAAGGGTGGTGAGGCAAAGGGACGGGTTGCCCAGAGAAGTTGTGAATGTCCCATCCGTGTCAGTGACCAAGGCCAGGTTTGCTGGAGGTCTAAGCAACCTGGTCTGGTGCCAGGAGGGTTGGAACTAGATAACCTTTAAGGGCCCTTCCAACCTAAACTATTCTATGATTCTATAATTTATATATAATCCTGTAATGTGAAGTCTTATTGTTATCCCCTTTTCTCACATGAAGTAGTCCACAGTGAAGGAGATATAAACTGGATTTGGTCAAAGTACATGTTAATATGTGTGTGGGATTTGACAAACTCAAGGCTTGTTTTCTGAGGGACAGGAATTGAGCTCATGGTGAGTGATGACCTGTTGGCCAGTGTGCCTCATCCCCTCTCATGGGCTGGAGTGGCAAATCCATGGCAGGGCAGGGAAAGGCTCTGCCAGACCATCCTTGATTTCAACAACCTTAGCAAGGAGACCACATAACATCTCTTCCAGCATTCCCTGCCTGACAGCACTTTCAGCTTCTGTCACAGGTTTGACAAGACCTCTTACACACCATGCCCCACAGAGATCTTATTCCTGCACAGAATTTATTTTTGAGAAACAAATGAGGCAGATACAGTTCTGTAGAAAAAAGCCCTTCTACATGAAAGGCAATAGTAATACCAGCAGAAATGCTGAGTTCAGATTCAAAAGGCTAATAGAAGGCTTCTCTTTGGCAGACAGAGTAGCTGTGAAGCAAAGGGTGCATGACAATACTGTAACAAATCCTTTCTCATTCTTTCTACTGCTGCAAAGTGTATGCTTTTGGAAACTGTAGATTCAGCAGCATTTGCCATCTCTATATTGTGGCTTCACATACCTTTTCCTTAGTGCTAATTCTGTTTCTTGTGCCAGTCGGGTTTGTTGTTACCAGGCTGGGTGCAATAGTGCATGTGGTCACTGCCTCATGTGACCCATTGGGAATGCAGGAGTGTGTGTGTCTGAGTGTCTGTCCCTGTGTAGGGGCAGCTGCTCTGAAGCTGACCTCCTGGGTAGAGCTGGCCAGTGAAGCTATGATTGTGTTGCTAGTGCCATGCATTTCCTAAACCTAGAAGCTGTATATGACTCTGCTTGAAAACACAGGGCAAGCCAAGAGAAGAATCAAGAGGCGGACACTGTAATGCTGAGGGAGCTGTTTTGATCTGCAGTTCTAACTTGCAGATCCAGCATTGTTTTTGTTCTCTTTTTCCTTCCTCAGTCTGTGTCAAGAGAATACTCTAGTGTCGTAGTTTTAGAAAATACCCTCAAAGATACCTTCATCTAATTTTCCATATCTTATCAAAAGCGGATGACCAGAAGTCCCAAAGCTTTCTTTCATGCTTTGGAAACATAAATGCAATTTTTTTGATCATTTATTTAAAACCTGTGAGTTAAATAGAGCAGCAGTCCAGGAAAAGAAAAGAGAAGTAGTTGTTCAAACTTCCTTGAAATAGTGTTTTGTGCCTGAGCTTGACAGGACCTCCTTTAGGGATGAAAGCTTGGAGGAGGAAAGGATTGCTGTGAGGTAAGGAGAAGGGACTTGAATACATCCTGTGCCTATGCAATATGTACAAAATGCCTCCCTGCTAAGAAAGGCTCTCAGTTGGCATAAGGAGACTGGAAATAACCAGGATGATCTCCTTTGATTATCTGCTGTGGACAAAAGAACATGCCATTCCCATGGGGCTTGGCTGGCTATGTAGATGGGCTTTTGTCTGCTTGTCTCTGTGCATGTGCACTGAGGCTCTTCTGGCTCTGTTAAACTGGTGGAAATGAGGGACTTGGTTACCAAACAGCTCTGTAGTTCTGGGGATTGTCAGTAATTCGCTTTCATGTTGTGGCTTTCTCTGCTGTCAGAGAGGTCTCAGCAGAGGTGAGTCTGCTGTGAAGGGTTTAAGGGTTTTGCCTGCCTTGACCCCATTTGAAGTCCTGCAGCACATAGGACAAGTTCTTACAGGGTTTTGGAGGGTGAGACCATCAGGATGGTAATAGGTTTTCGATTCAAGTCAGATGTGTAAAGTCATATTTGCCCTGCGACAAAAAGTTCAGGATCCAGTTTAATCATAAAACAGGTTAAAAATTTAGCTAGAAGTTTTTTGCTTCACAAAGGATACGTAAACAAGACAAAGCCCACTTAAAATCATGTGGCCAGGCTTGCATTTTGAGCTATCACACCTTGGATATATCAGAGCTTACTGGCATGATGTTTCCACTATTTAAATATGGTAAGTGGCTTGAAGTCAGACCACAGATTCCTTTTCTTCATCCCAAAAACATCTGTTAATATATGTTGAAATCTCACTTCAGTAAATTTTCATCTTAAGCATGTTTACAGGATGCAGCAGAGTCTCACAGAAACATAATCTGCAGATCCCTCTGTCCTTGTTTTTGTCTTGTTTCCTCCGTGCCATCTCCTACCATAGGGCACCACATAGTGATGTCTGACCCTTGAGCTAGGATGCAGGTACACATTTCTGGAGTGACATATTCTATGATCTGCCCTGGCCCTTGAAGCAAGTTAAGTGCTGGGCACTCACTCCATTTTCCCAGCAAAAAGTTTTGCAGAAATAATATTTTCTATTGAAAAGTCATTTTGACAGCAATGTCCCAAAGAGCCTCACCAGCCAGCTTTATGTGCAGGAAAATGAAGTTAATAACAGGGAAAAGCTTATCTAGCAAACAGGAGAAAGAACTGTAGGCAGTGTGTCTCAGGACAGACTGCCAAGTATTGATTGTTTGGGATAAGAAACAAATAATAATAATCTGTTAGTCACAAGTGGAATAGATAGAATGCTCTGTTTCTGTAAGCATGTCTCCTGGAGCTGAGACATAAAGCAGGGAAACTTTACAAGTGTCTGTCAAATCAGCTCAACTGTAATAAGATGTATCTCCTGATAGCAGCAGCAGGCTGTCAGCTGTGTGACATATCTGAATAAAATGCTATTTTCCAAAGATTTCTTCAAGAACAGAAACATAAAAGCAAAAGAGAAGAATACAAACAAAAAATCCTCCACACACAGTCTCTTTATTACCAGTGCCTGAATTTTAAGTGAGGAATGCTGCTACTGCTTCTGAATAGATATACTTCTCTGTTTGATGTCTCTTAGAATCACTGAATTTATCATCAGTTTCTTTGCAAGATGACCAAGCCCAACAGCAAAGGCTTGACATTATTCTCCACTGTTGGGTGGGTGTCCTTTCTTCTGGGTCATCCACAGCATGGGGGAAAGAATAAACTAGAAACAGCCTAAGCCCTGGAAGGAGTGCAAAGCTGACCTCATTTCTGCAAAATTTATTTTTTACTAGACCTCCAAGGGGGTTAAGAGGATGCATAAATTACAAAGTTGTTGGCTCCCATGTGAGGAAATACTGGAAGAACAGCAGTGTGTGTGATCATAACTCACATTTTCCCTGCTCTGTTTCTATAACCAGGCTCTTTTTTAGCCATTCCCTCTGATCTTTTCCCCTACCTCCTCATCTAGTTACCGTCTCTCTGCCTTTGGCCTACTGTGGCACCCTCTCCAACGATATTTCTTAGTCCCAGGCTTCAAACTCTTTGTGCCGTTTCCTCCCTTTCCACGAGCTTCTTGTCTTGAGATCATCAATCACCTAATGCACACCTGAGATCCAGGTTAAATAGCTAGTTTCTCTTCCTTGCTGTCACTCACAATGATCTCCTCACCCAGTCTTTTCCAGGGTCTTCTCCCTCATGCACATTCCAGTCCCAGTCTGCTTGTCCTCTACTGCACTTGCTGGTTCTTGTACTGGATGCTGAATAATAACACAAGTGGATTTATGAGTTGCAGCACTGGTCATGGAGAACTGCTTCCAGAATTGCTGTCACACATGCTGCAAGTGAACAGGATGATCTCCTGCCATCTCTTCTACTTCTTACTTCCAGTAACAGAGATGTGCAGATTTAGAGCTATTCCTGAGGAACTCCTTTTGGTATCAAATGCAGTTTGATCACTTCAAAAAGGTTTTTTCCCAGCTTTGTTCGCCTGCCTGTTAGCCTAGATGGACTGTCAGGCCATAGAATGGGGCAATACTGCTTCCTACACCTGAGCTGGGCTGCTGAGAACTAGGTCAGGTATGCCCACAAGGGGATTTCTTTAGACTACAACACCAACTCTGCCTTCTGGTTTGGGAAATATGTTTTCCTTCCATTATACCCAAAAAGGGCATTTACAGCATAGCAGTGACTCCCTGGTTTAGTCTCTGTATTATCCCAGAGCAATAGCTGAGGGGCCAATCTTCCTCATTTCAGCATTTCAGGAAGGCAAGAAATCCCTCCTCTTTTTTAACCTTTCTCCAGAGCTTTTTATATTAAGCATGACCTATGTTTTGCTCTGCAGCTGTAAGTGATGCTTATGCTGGTTGTAGTCAAATTTCTCAATGACCAGGTTAATCTCACATCGTCTGAATTGCATAGCACACAAGCTGACTGACAATGCTGTGGCAATAATAATCACAAGTGAGTTAGGTTTCCTGCATCGAGTCACCAAGATGCTTCGAGATTTTGGGATCAGGAACCATTTGTGACTTCAATTAGAATGACAATGAAAGTAAAAAAAAGGAGGGAGAAAAGGAATTAAAACTGTAGGGACTCTTAAAAATATTTATCTGACATCCTCTTAATCATTTGATTGCTACATCATTTACATGGTGGCTTGCACATCCTTTTCCAGCTTTTTAATATTAATTACAACAGTGAAAGTTGTTTTATTTTTCCTTTATGTATAGACTCAAAAAGGACACTGGAAACTCCTAATGTGACTGTGAGGTCAATGTCGTATTTGTTTGGCTTTAGTGTGCATGTGTGTGTGCTGAAAACAAGCAAAAATATTTTAAAGACAAAAGCCATCAGTTATGAGTGTATTGCTATATCAGCTAATAGCATGTTTGGATTAAAGGTAGCTGATGAATTGTAGCATAAACCTTCTTACTCTGATTGCTATTAGAGTTGTTATCCATCCTCAGCTTTTAAAATGAAATGGTTTCACAACTTGTGTGTTTCCTAGGGTTCTGTCCAATTTTGGTTTTCAATGTTTTTTTGGAACTACTGCTTTATTGCTTTTTTTGTATGGGATATAATGACAGGCTTGCCTAAACAGTGATCAGTGGCAAGACTTAGTGATTTCAAGCTGCAACAGAATTTAGCTTAATGAATTCAATAACTTTTAGCATGTCTCAGATGTCTACTAGTGCTATGATTAATCAATCTCCTGCCAGCTGCTTGGACAATAGCTTCTTGTACTTCATAGCCTTGCTTAATCAAGAAAGTATTGTTGCCTGAGAACTTGGCAAGAACTTTAAGCCAAATTCATATTTCATTTACTTCCGTGAACTTTGAGAAATGGTGTGGACATCAGTGGTGTTTTTTTGGTTTTGCCTCTGTATAAATGTGATCAGTATATGGCTCTTTAGTTCTTAAATTTGTCTTAAGAGATTTATAAAATTCACATGGAGCTTTTATAGCAAGCTCTTTATCTGTGAAAACCCCTTTGCTATGGATGTGTGCATATGTGTGGATGTGCATGTGTTTATTATGCATGTTGCATAGAGCATTAAATCTTACCCTTTTCATTTGCCTGGTCCCTGCAGGCCAGCACAATACTAATTACCTTGGAAAATGATTGATGTTTGTGTTAAAGCCAATATGCAGGTGGAATGTGTTATAATGTTCCATTCTTTCATTTATCTGCTTTTAACAGCTGATTGCTGCCTTGCACAGGGGACTGTGAAAAGCTTTACCAAAGGAAATATTTGGATACGCGCAAATTTAAATCACAATTGCATGATGGAAAGGTCTTTTATTTTTTCCGCTTTTTGTTTTTGATTTTTCCCCCATATGATTTGATTGTATTCACATTGGCCAATCTGAGAGGGACCTTTCAGAGAGCTGACAAGTGGATGGGAAAAGGCTATGAAAGTGCAACCAAGCAAAGAGGTGAATTAAGCTTGTTCAAACATTTAAACAGACTGGTGAAATAAAACAACTTTCTATTTAATCCTTCATGCTAGTGAGCAGACATTGCCGGTCAAATAATATTAAAAACAAAGTTCAATACACATACAGGAGTATATTATTTCTATCTCTAATATCCAGCATAACTCTCTGTAAAGTTTTGACTGTAAAGCTGTGATTGTGGAGGTGGCAAGTGTCATCAGCTCACTCTGTTCCTAATAGGAAGAAGGAGAAAAGAGTTAATAGGACTCTGCCACCTCAGACTTCCAAACATTGCAAGGTCACCTTGGACTTCCAAGCATTATAGTCCCCCTTGCTTCCTAAGCCCACTGGCTACCTGTGTCCTGACCCATCTGGACACTGTTCTTCTAGCACCTGTAACTTCTCACAAGATGCTCCTTTTGTCACACAGAAACAAAACTTAAGTTAATAGAAGAAATTTTACGTACCAGAAAACTTAGATGCATTCAAATTCATGCCTCTCTGCCTATCAGAAGTTCCAACACTTCTCAGATCATGTCTAACATTAGGATTTAGCCATGGTTTTACCAAGTAAGGCTGTAGTCAGGCTTGTGTGATAATACAGTGCCTGTCTAATGAAGTAAAGCCTCAAAGACATTTTTGTCTCCACACAAAAGGAGATCTGGGTCATTCTGTTTGGTTAGCAGTTATGTGTTATTTTGTTTGAAGGGTCAGAAGACAAGGGCAGACAGATAATATTTTGCTTTTAGTGGTTTGTTCTATTTCAAATCATCAATACAACACTCTCTTAGTTCTCAAACTCTTCAATGAACCACACAAAACTTCTTTCATCACTCCTCTCCCTTGAGCAATTGGTCTGAAATTATATTGGTTCACAGAAAAGAAGGATTACAGATGACATGGAATATGACTGAATGATCCAGTGGTAAAACTTCCAGCCTTATTCCCAGATCACCTGATTGTAAAAGGATCATTTGAGCAGACGAATCAAATGTGTCCAAAATTCCGGATGCATCCCAGGGTCTAGCAGCTCATGTGGATAGCTGCATTTGTTCAGGGAGCCAGCTAGACTTGAACCTATTTTGGATAAAGCAGCAAGTAAACTCCAGAGCTATTGCTTCCACATCAAATACACCAATAATTAATTTAGAGTACAACAATATTAAAGAAGAAATTTATTATTATTACTGACAGTGGTACATGGTACACTTTAGCCATTAGACTGAAACCTGTAAATGTTCCACATGAGAATATCTCATTAAAATTAATGGCAGTCTTTTTGGTACAAGCATATTTACTACTCTCTTGTGATTGACATTTTAAAAACTATTTTGCTTAGGTTTTCCTATTCTTACTGTAGCTCAATAGTAAGAATCCTTTTCTAAAACTGCTTGCACGAAGGGGGTGGGCAGTTACATAAATATTTTAAATAAATAAGCTTTGAAACAGATCAGTGTAGGAGTAAAAACCCCAAACGGTGGCTGCTCTGTGGATTTAACAGCTAATCTAATTCTTGTCCTCGTTCACCAGGCTGGCATCTGTCTCTTCTCTTGTTTTCAGTTAGTTATAGTTAACATGCTTTGCTTGCCCATTCTACCTTTGAGTGGTTCTTTCTTGGTGCATGGCAGAGTTCAGGGTTGGGTCTGTGATTCTTATACATCTGGAATATGGCTAACTGAAAATTTCACTTTTGGAAAATGCCAATTAACTTTAGTGAAGCTGCTCTTGAGGAAATTAATTTACTGTCCTCACCTAAACAATAAGTAATTCTGAAATGGTCCCAGACTTTTTTTCATATTTCTTTTAAATTAAAAAGTTGAATGCTTTGGGACAAAATGGTGTTTCTTTTTTTTTTTTTTCAGTTAATGCAATAAAGAAAAGGTAAATCTTAAAATTCCATATTGAGGAGGATTTTTATTATTTTTTAATTGAGTTAATCCAATTTAACAGTTTTACTACAACATTGCTCTACAAAATTTGTGTGGCTTTTTCAATTTTAGAATAATAAAATAGAAGGTATTTTTAATATTATGCATTTTAGCAATAGTGAGAGCTCAGTTCTGGGTAATTAAAGGATTATTTTGCTCAGACTGTACAAAAGTTCAATGGCAGCTCCTCATTGCTTCAGTCTTTAAGTGTACTTTTGTTTTAGGAATGACATAAGTCACAAGTATTTGGTTTGCTTTCTCAAATGCACCATCTTGTACTTTTTCCTACCTGGGCAATTAGGATATTTGATTAGTGTCAATGACTTTGATATGAAAGGGTTTCTATCTCCTGCAGAGCAGACACATTACTCAGTTATGAAAACCAAGTGACGTCAGGAGGCTAAGAAAGTAGCTGGGAAATGTATTTACCAATAGATACAAAGACAAATATTTAAGTGAAACAAGTGCAAGGCCTCCAGAGAGTTGTTTATATTATAGCTATAGGAGAAAAAGCAATAAAGTGAACACTTTAGCTGTGCTGAAACAATCTGTTGAAGAACAGACACAAGGATGTTGGGATACCTGCAGATATCTATTTTCCACATCCACTCACAGAATTCCCAGGATCATCCTCCTCTATGGTATTGATTTCTGGGCTATTTCTTTGACAGGTACAGGTCTCTCACGATTTTGTGTTTATAAGCTTGCCATTTCAGCATGGCAGAGAGCTATATTAATGATGAGGGTGGAAAGAAAGGTAAATGTTTAATTGCACTGGGTGGAATCCATCCCGTGTCTGATAACATGATGCATTCCTGATGCCATTTAATCACAGTAGAGAGATATTTCCTGACCTTAGCAGATGTTAGCTGAGTTTCCTCAGCTTGTCTTTCTACACAATAGAAAACTGTGGGGTTTAGTCCACTGTGTGAGATTCAACATGTACATTTAAAATACTGTACTTATTTCAACCACCTCTTTACTTTTCCTAACTACCCACATCAGCATTTTTTCAGCAGCTCATTTGACTAGAAATAAGAAGGTAAATCAGTTGTGCCAACTACCATTTCTGTTTTGTTACTATAAAAGGTGTGATGGCTTTTTTGGAGAGAATTTAAAACCTCCTATATGCTGCCAAAATGATTCTCTTTTTTTTTTCAAAGATCTGATTAATAGGGAAGGTAAAAGCGTTTGCTACTTTTAACAAGCTCATCAGGAATTTTGTTTTTGCTGAAAAAGAAGTCAAAGCAAATCAGTTCCAAAAGGCTATACTCTTCACTCTGTGTGGGAGAAGTACTAAACTTCAACAAGACCTATCCAGATTAGCCATCAGGTTAAAAAACTCAAACCAGAACAGTAGAGGTAGTGAAGCACTGGAATGGACTGCCTGAAGTTGTAGTGCTCACATCCTTAGAGGTCTTGATTAGACAAACATCTGTCGGCAATGTTGCAAGAATTCCTATTCAAAATCCTCCTGTGAATAGGAGAATACATGATTTTATGAGAGCCTATATAGTAATATTTTTTCCATAATCTATGGTAAGTATTGCTATTCCAAACTGTTAGGCAGAATACAAACAGCAAAACCCAGAGCAGTGGGCACTAAGAAATACAAGATTTTAAAGGTATTTTTTTTCTTTTAAAGCTCACATTTGGGCATATAATAGAGTTACTGAAAGCAATTCAGATCTGTTAACCAAAATTATGTTTTTTAAATATCTGCTTCAGCTGCAGCCTTTCTTTAGAGTATTTAACCAAAGTGTTAAAGACATTAACAGTCCCTGTAGCACCTCAGCTTTGGCTGCTGTGCGCGCTCAGTTTCTTTTCTGCACTGGCAGAATGGGTCAGCATTGTATCAATTTGCCTCCAGCACCTGCTGGTGGTCCCTCTTACCATGTGTGAGTGGTGCTGTCATGCTGTGCTTACCAGCCCAGGCTCAGCAAAACGTGCAGTGATACACGCTGGTGCTGTGCAAAGTCTAGCTGGAGACAAAGATGTGTTGTTGCTCTGTTGAGAGAAACAAAGACAATATTTATGGATTGAATAGCATAGCAAAGACAGTGAAAGGTCACACCATTGTCAGGGAAAGCATGAAAGGGGTCAATGCTCTACATATTCTGCTCAGGAAGGATGATGTGTTTATACATCAGAGTGATACCAAAGATATGTGACTTGACAGTTGTAAAACTAATGCCAGTTTCTCTGGGCTACAGTCGGAAGGATCAGGCCATATTTGCCTGATCCTTAGTGCTCCCTGGTGAGAGGTGGAGCTGACTGGAGATGGTGGTAGGTGCTGGAGAGGCCTGGTGGGAGAGCAGGGGCAGCATGGGGCAGTGACAGTGATTTCCAGGTCTGTGTAGGTTGGAGTGTAGTCTGTGAGAGTGCTATGAAAGGAGATGTATCAGAAGAGAGAGAAACCACCATCCCCTGCTGCAGTATTTGACATGGGATATTTTTCTCATACCTCCCTAAATTACCAGAGTAAGACTTCAATGGATCTTTTTTCCCCAAGTAGAAGCTCTTCACAGAGCTAAGGCAACTTCTGTACTTGTTAAAGGACGAGAGTGACTTCCTCTTAACAGGACAGGTGTCTAATAATGCTGGTACAATACAGCTGCAGTGATTCATTTTCAGCTAACTAGCTCCAACACCAAAAGCTGTGACAGCCTAAATCTTACGTGGGAAACATTCCTGCAGGGTAAGTGGCTGGGCTGTTTGCTGGTGCTGAACTCCACACTGTTACTGGTAAACTGCTGCCAGCTGCTGAATGGACTAATTTAAGGCAAGCTCGGACACAACTGCTCTTGCCTGTAGTGCAGTGACTAGCATGAAGACATACACGGCAAGGAACATTCTCTTGCCAAATGAGGACAGGAGCAGCTGACTGCTAAGTGGAAAACAATGAACAACACATTTATTAAATACCTGCATACCTCTTTAAACATTACAATGGACATTATTACACTATTGGAGCAAGTACTGTGTACTTCAACAGCAGAAAGAAAGGAAGAAGATGCAATTTCCCTTTCTTTTGAGACATCAAGTAATTATTTGAACTTTTCAGTTTCTAATAATATTTAAAATATCCTTGATTTGACATGACCAAGGGAAATGATAGGTATTAGAAAAATTTAGTTTTGGGAAACCTGTGCTCAATTCCTTCCTTGTCCTGCAAACATGCAGCTGGCTCCTAAAGACACATAAGGCCAATACTTTTTCTTAGCAATATAAGATTATGCAGTCAATAATATACTGAAGACACCTTATTTTATCTGTCAGTTGGTGAATTTAACTTTTAAATTAACATAATGCATTAGCATAAAATCTTGACCTTCTGCCTCAAAATCTATGATCTCAAAAATCTGATTGCACTAATATCTTTTAAGGACATTGGCTACTTCAACAATTTTATTACCTTGTCCATGCGTACTTAAAACTAACATATTAACACATTACTCATTTTACTTTTTTATTATCCCATTAATAAAACTATAAGTCTTCCCATGTTAAAGTCTTCTATTTATTTCTGTTATATAAACCCACAAAACTTAACAAGATAAGCCTTTCAGGAGCTAATTGGTCTTTTATTTAGCATGATAAGATCAGGATTCACATGCCAAAGCTTCATAGCTGGGATTCATCTCCCAGACATTTTAGTCTGTTCTACACAATCAGATACCCATCAGAGATCCTGCATTTCTATGATGTATTTGTTGCCTGTATCTATCAGGTTTTCAAAGGCCCCTAAAGTTGGCAGCCTGGTTTCACACCTGTGAGATTTTTCACACTTATAATGGCCCCACCCATATGTCTAAGCTTTAACCCTTTCCTCAGTCACACTGCAAGATGACTTCTGCCAAATTCTTGACATCCAGGTCCTATCAAGCTCTTATGTTCCATGACTAGCTCATGTTGGCATGTTTAAACCAAAGGCCTGGAAGAGGGAACTAGGCTTCAGCCCTGACAACAAAGCTGCAAACTCAGATGCACAGTGGTCCTCCTGGCTCCTAGCTATCCACACAAATGAAGAGAAATAGGAGACAATGACTTCACAGGCCTTTTACATTACCTACTCATCTCCCGTAAGGCATGCAATGAAATGATCTGGTTCACTTTCTGCTGCTAGAACCTGTCTACCAGCTAGTCTTAATGAGTTAGTACCCTCTTGAAATCTCTGGGATATTTGCAGATGCTTGCAGGTTGCTGAGCAGTACACTAACTTCTCCATGGATATCAGAACATGAATACAGATCACTGAATGCCTGCTATTTGGGAACTGGTAATCTCAGGTTTAGATTCCCCACAGCTGTGTCACCGTCCTTTAGTGGGTTGGTGTCACAAATATGCATACACAGCTCTCTTAGGCTGCTCTCAACTTCTCTTCTGACACTGGGATTAGATTATAAACCACCCTCTCTTTTTCTTTTTTCCTTTATTTTAACTGAAAATTAGGACTGCTTCCACTCTCCCTGATTCATTCTGTGTCCTCTACAGCCTTAGTGCATAGAGAGGCATCTCTGCAGGACAGTACATGTCACCTGCCTTAGATGAGAAACCTCATTTGTAGCCACCTTGGATTTCTGGAACATGCTGTTCTTAGACACCAGATATTCTGTGTGTCCACCTGCCTGTAGTGCAGGATGTCTTCTGAAAAATTAAGTTCAAATTGAATCATAGGATCCTGAAAGTTTTATGTCACAGATCTGCAAGGTCTACAATGTTATTTAAGGAGATCTGTAAGAACAACAGCTTTGATCGTGTCTAGTAACTTGTCTCTGTATTAAGCAGTTCACAGGAACTTGCAGGGAAGAATGGAATTATAAACATAAATAAACTGATGCTGAAACAAGGCAGCCCAGGGATGTGGGGAACATCTCAAAATTATAAGCAGTCACATAAAAGCAATAATATATATTCAAATGTTTCTGGTTTGTTTGTTAAATGTTGTACTTTTTGTATGTCAAGAATAATGGGTTATTTTGCTTTCAAAATAGAAAAAACCCTGTTTTAAAGGAACAATCAAAAATGTAGGAGATTCAATTTTTTGACCTGATTGCCTCTGTGGTGAGTTTTTGTACAATTGTTGTAGCAGGAATTAGGTTAGTTATTAGATGAATAGATTCATATCCAGTGATTTTTTAAGCCTTCATATTTTGAATAATTACTATGTTTGTAAACAAGCAGCAAGATTTAAAAAATATAAACTGGAGAAAAAACCAAGATATAATATATCACAAAGAAAAAATCACAAAACTTTTAGTCCCTTTTAAGGAGGGGTTTCTCTCAAAGATTTAACCTTTAATTAAATTTATGTATTTTATTTATAGTTCCTTTTATTATTTTTTCCAGAACTTGCTGACACAGCAGTGGTTTTGCTAACAGAATCTGTGGTATTGCTATAATAAATATTATGACAAAACCCCCCTCTGGACTATTTCCCTAAGCGTTAGCATTTTGAGAGTGCATTTGGGTTTGACCACCATGAATTCATGCATTGTATATTTGACTGTAAAATCATCATTGTTAAAATATATGGTCTTAATGGATCTGAACTGGCACAGGAAAGCCAAAGACAGAGCTAACAAACAAGGAGAGAATTGTAAGTATTTTGGCATAGAGCAGAGCTGCAGTCAGCAGCTCACCAAACTTATATTGTCCAGTGACTGAAATGTTGGTACTTAGTTTTGTTTGCTTGGTTTTTGTTGTTTTGTTTTTGTTGTATTTTTGGTAATTAACTTCCTTGCTGTCTCAGTTTTGTTTCTGCTAAGTCTGCCATTGTTACCTCTTCTCCACCATTAGCTCTGAAGGTACTTAAATGAAGCAAGATTTGGGACTAAACAGGTTCAGGAAAAGGATATATCAGCAGGCAGATAAACAAACAAACAGACAAACCCCTGAAAGGCCAAGCACTGAGAAAGAAATGCTCCCTTGGTGCCAGACAGTAGTCTAGGCTGAGATTCACGAGCAGCTTTATACACTGACTCATTCATTTAACTACTGTGCATAAACAGGCTAAGTTTATGACTAAGTTTAAGTATCTTTAGACTTTGTGTAACTATTTTCTTCTCCACTGGGGAGCTTCTCTCTGAGATCTCAGGCAACTACTGTTACTGAATAGAAGGACGATGAGGGTGGCAGAGTGTGACACTTCTGTAGGAGAAAGGGCAGTAGAACTCAAATGCAATAGAACCCAAAATGAGTAAGGAAACAGTACAGTCAAATAGGGCTCAGTGTAAATATTTTTGTACAGAGAGAGATGAGAGACAGTTTCATTGTGTCTTGATAGGATGCAGAAATGTTGATCATATGTTGAGCAGGGTTGTGACCTCAAGAGATTTTATGAGTAGGTTTTGAGTACAATCAAAATACGGGCAAACAAACAACGTAGCTTAAATTCAGGCTTCTCTCTTCTGGGTGGTAGCAAAAAGGAGAATTGCTCTGGATAAGCAAAGTTTGTCAGGTAAACAGAAGCCTTTCCAAGGCATTAAGTTTCATTTTACCTCAAAAAAAAAAAAAAAAAAAAAAAAAAAGGAAAAAAAAAAAAAAAGAAAAAAGCAGCTCCTTAAGAGTAATTTCAACTCTTCAGCTGAGAAAATACCAAAACTGGTATTGCATCCCTGCACTCAAGGCAAAAAACTGTGAATTTTCTCTAAAAGTAAGAGAGAGAAATGGGAAAAATACAGAAAGTGAATTGGCATTGTCTTATTTCAGGTGACATGAAATCTGTACAACTGAAATTTAAGGAAGTCAAAGAAAAGGTGATGGAAGATTTCAAGATGGTTGATCTTGACATGAGGTTAGATTACAGGGTATAATGATCTTCTGGGTCTATTTTCTACAAAATTGTAGTGAAATATAGATACTCATGTGCTTGGAAAGTCTGACAAGATGTCAATAGAGTTGACAGGAGAGGTTGTTTTGATTGTTGGTTTGTTTGTTTTGTTTGTTATCTGCTCTTACTTACCAATACTAAACATATGAAGTTAGATGCAATAATTTCAGCAGTGTTTTATGATAATGTAGGACAAGCTTTTAATACCTCTGAAAATATAAGAGATAGGGAAGAGGAAAATAGTATTTTTCTTGAACCTGAAAATTCTGAGAGGATGTGAAGAAAGCACCAGGTGACAGTGCAGTAATTAGAGACAGACCTGTCTACAGATATTTTTTCCTCCACTATTGGTATAATTTCTGAATTTAAGATATTTCACTGACTGTATCTCAGAAGCAAATTTCAGTGCTTTCTGTAAAGACAGGAACAGCACCTGGAGAGATTATTAAAAAAGATGTCTAAAGACAGTTGGATAATATCAGGATCAAAGCAACAGATAAATGGACAAGAGGACAAGCCAGAAAACTGAGAAAAGAAGGGGTAAGATTTCATTCTTAATTTTTTTTTTTTTTTTAACAGGGAACACTCTATGGAATAGACCAAGGATGATCCATATGAATAGAGATAGTATGATTAAACAGATGTTACATTCAGAACCAAACTTGCTTCATTCAGATACACAGAACAAAAAGGCCACATTCAGAGTCCTGGGGGTAGTTTTTGGGAGCACTAGGACACAGTTCTCCAGCCCAGGTGGGTACCACCAGCTAACTCATCTACCATTGAAGCAACTGCAGTTACCCCCTGGGTCCTTCCAGCAAAACCCCAGTGTCACTGGAATCTGTAGGAGCCAGAGTGCGTGAAGTCCCTCAGGAAGAACAGAACATTGCAAACAGCTGGAATGCTGAACTGTACAGCTTGCAGGAATTAAACCATGCCTTTCTCTCAGCTCTCACGGGAGACAGCCATCCAAGTGTCAGGTGAAGCAAGGTCTTAATGAGCGTCCTCTACTGGATGTGGGGTACCTGAGTGGTCAGAAAAGTAAAAAAAAATTCTAAGAAAAACATTTCTTTGGAGAAAACATAGCTGGCATAATTTACTTTTGCAAAGAGAAAATGGAGCTGTTCGCAGATTTTACCTAGCCTTGACCCATACATTTCTATGTGTTTTGGTCAAAGTTCATGGAAAGTGATATATTTCTGGAGTGTTTTGATGGACTGCCATTTTCTAATGTGAAGAAAAACCCAATTAATTTTATCAGAAGTGCCATCAACTCATGTGGGAAAATTTTAATTTTTTCCTACAGAGTGGGGATTTTATTATGTGTTTTATTGTTATTTAGAAACAATAGCAAAACTTTAAATGTTTTCACTTGAGAGTGCTGGCCTCCTACACTCTCTTTTTAAATCCAGTCTACCACAGACTGCTTCTCTGAAACACTGTGCTTGTTCTTTTTTGCCTTATTTAGGTCTAAGAAGCATTTGTCAAGTAGGCAGCTGAACTCTATCTCTTGTTGATGGCAAGTATTTTCTGCAGGTTTTGCTTTCCTGCTGTGCTCAGTGACTGATATTGAACTTTCACCCCATCTCTACCTTGACTGACAGCAGTGGAGAAAAGGATCTGTACAACTAAATAAAATATTTGAAAAGAAATACACCCAAGTCTGGATGCTTGAGAAGGGGAAGAAACAGCAAAACATTCCAGATTTATGAGGGGCCGTTAAGGGTATTGTGCAAGTTTGCACGAGCAGTTATATAATTTAGTTGCTCTCATGTGATATTCTGGTTTATATTTACAATATAGAGAGAGTGAACTGCACCCAACTGTATTAAATAGAACTATTATTTATCAGGAGTTGCTAGTGACAGTATTACTCTAACACCTTGTGCATGTCATCAGAACCCAGAGGTAAAAAATATAGCACTCTTTGGATGTATTTTATTATTTCACAATAACTGGATAGCATGACACCTAATGAAAATTTACATTAGGCAGACACCTATTGTAAATTTCACCACTTTTTAGTCTTACATCCTCTCTTGGCTGGCTTAATATACCTGTTCTGATATTTTCGAAAATATTATTTTTTATGAATTCTTATAAAATTATAATATCTAGGGAACTTAGAAGTATTTTTCAGCAGGTAAATAATTAATAACACTACTGAGAATTAGTTGTTTACTTTAAAGTCAGCAGAGAGTTTGATACTATTAGCAGGTTTGGAGCAACGATTCAGAGAAATGGTTAAAAATGGGTTCTTAGATTCTGAGTCTACAAACAGCAATTCAGATGCTTAAATTCATGCAAGCAACTTGTTTCACTGGAAACCCTCCCAAGCCTGAGCATACATGTAAGCATTTGTAGAAGAAGCCCTCATTTTGGTTATAGCTGACTGAAAAAAAAAAATGTTGAACTTTTCCAAAAATTTAAAAATTACTGTGAATGCTGAATAAAATGTAAGGTCAGTTCTCATTTTAGCTGAAAGTAGATTGACCTTCCTTAGTGAGAATAGTTTTTTTTTTTTTTTTTTAATAATAATTTTAATGGAAATTATTGGGGAGTTTTAATGGAATGTGCTTTCTAAAAAAAAGCAGTAACACTCACTGATTCTATAGCACCTTTCATCGTAGGTCCTGATAGTGTCTTGTGAATGTTTTAGTCTCACATAACCCTAAACAGAAAGGTACTTTTGTATTTGATTTGCAGGAGGCTAACAGAGAGAGACTCTGAGTTGTGCAAATGAAAATACTGAATAGAGTTCCCAGTGCTAAAGGCTACTCACGAACTTATTCTCATCCATACAGCCCTTCTTCCATGCTCACTAATCACGTTTCTTTGGATATAATTTCATGACTGACAACTAATACCTGTGATGAAAGATAACTATAGCTTTAATTTGGCAAACTATTCTTGTTTGGAGAATTCTTACTCATAGACTCAATTTCTCATTGTTTTAAAGAGGAATTAATAACTGTGCTCAAAGCCATCCCTACACTTCAGAGGTTTTCGATTCAGTTCCTATTTGAGTGACGGAGATGAAATCTGGTAGACAAAGGGATAGGATTTATTTTCTGGATGGAGACTAACAAGCCCCATATTTATCTGAGCACTGATGTTTGCAAGAGGGATTAACATAAATGTATGGAAAATAATTTAAGTATTTTATTAGCACAGTAAAAATAACAACAGAATTCAGATCTCCTGCCTTTCTCTTTTTAAAAGAAAAAGCACTTCTGTAGTCTTAACTTAATGTGTTTTATTTTAAAATACTGGTAAATTCTGTATCTATTTTTTATGCTTGTTTTCAAAATCTGAAACTGCTGCAAGCCAGAGGCTAATTGAGAATTCTAAACAGTGCTTATAATTTCCTGCCTCACACAAATATTTCATTACCGTGTATGAGATTCTATAAAGAAAATTATCTATTTGTATATAAATTTGATTTTCATTTCTAGTAGACTTTGCTACAGAATGACCAAGCTTGGGTGAAATATCATAATTACACAAATAATACAAATTAGTTATTTCCCAATGACTCTATTCTAAACTTGCACAGTTATGCTGATGAAAAAAATAAGTAAAATCACATCAGATAATTGGGAAATATATGTATTCACAGACTGGTTTTTATTTCCAGTGAAGACATCAAATAAATAGAGGTTCAGAATAGTTGTTGGTATGCTTGACCAGTGTTAAAATTAGCAGATGTTTGTTATACCAAAAGAGAGCATTTCAAGCAAATAATTCTATTCAAGCAAAAAATATTAAGAACATTTTCCAGTTTATACTGTTGGAGGTTATGGTGGCATGTTTGATTAATGGGCTGTTTTATTGGTGATGCAAATAATGTGCAATATCATATGACCCATATGTTGTAGATTAGAAAGGTATTAAACTTACCTTGGCACTAAGTGAAAAATCTGAAATATCCCTCTGGTAAAATATATCATTTTAGAGGAAAAATACATGTTGGCATTGCTTGTATTTATGCTTTTGATAAATTACATGTCATGTTTACTTAGTTTTAGTATCAAAATTTATTCTCTTTCATACTTTTGCTTCTCTTTATTTGTCAGGTTCCTCTGGCAAGTGGTGCATGCAATGAGCGGCAGCTGTGAGTGAAACCCTACTCTATGTCACCTGTCACTAATGAACACAGAACATGGAAGAAGATGATGATGATGATGTCTAATTTTTCATGAGATAATCTTGGTATTTATTGCCATTTATTTAGATTGGTGCAAGCTACAACAGAATAAGAAAGGCATGTGCATGAAGTAAGCACTTTGAGAGGGATCCTCAGCAAAGCTCCGAGCCACAGAATGGAAACTCACCTTTTTCCATATTGCATGGGAAACTTGAACAATAGGTTGGGGTCTATTTAAAGATTCACTGAGGTTCTGGGACTTTTGGGTAAAGTTTAGTTGGGAAATGCTGGCCTGACTAATGACTTTATCTGGAAACTGTATATAAAAATCCCAATTAAACCCAGAAATGGATGAAACTCAGTGCTTTGGGATGAATTTTAGTTGAAGCTTTTGAATTCTGTTAACACTGAATGGTAGATGGGGAATCAGAAGGTACACTGGAGCTTTGTATGCACTGCAATGCAATGAAACTGCTAAGTTTCATGTTATTTGCTCCAAGTCTGTACCTGACCTAGAAAGCAAAATCTGGCTTTCAGAAGTATTTGTTCTGGGGCCAAAAATGGCTACTTTTTCTGGTGATGAAATTCCAAATGACAACTATCCCTCAGAGGCATAAAGCAGACTCCTCCTCAAATTTCATCCTTTCCTGCCAATAAAGTGATTCTTCCTCCTTTGTTTTCTCCCTAAATTTTTGTTGCGTTTCATAACCTGGGATATGCCTCCTTACTGGTTGTGAACACCCCAGATGGGGATGTCTTCTGAAAATACACTGGGACTTGCAACTACAAAGATAAAATGCACCAGCACATGGGACAATGCAGCCCATTTCTAGAATTTTTGCTTAAACACAGGTGCACAACCTGACAACTCTCCTTATGTAGAGCAAAATGTAAATAGGTGTGATTTCGTACAGAAGAAGTAGGAAATTCTCTTCTAAATGATGAGAAAATATACTTAAAATCTTTAATGTGCCTCTTGAATACTTTTTATGTTTTTCTCCATTATTGTCATCTGGCAAAAGTGTGCTAGAAAAATGGATTTGATCCAGTAACTACAGCGGTCTTTGAGGGCAAGAACACTGTACCAAAATTTAGCCTGTGGATTCAGCTAAAAATGAACTCTTCAATAAAGACTGCAGTCACAGCTCGTACCACAGAGACATAAATCATCTTTGCTTTGCCATCTTGGTCAGCAGCATCCTAAGGAGGCAATCCCTTCAGGATCTGCACCCCTTTGAGACCACTGCTCTTGTCTCTCACAGGTTCCCTTTGAGACTGTGAAGCATTGGTTTCTCCTGAGATTTACTGCTGAAAATCATCCTGTGCTTGAGCTCTTCCAGGCAAAGAAATTGTTGAGGGGCATAACTCTGGGCTGAATCCAGTTCCTTGAAATTTCGTTCTTCTAGCTCTGCTAGAAGAACCTCTTTACAGCACACGCTCATCTGGAAATAATTATCTGGGCTCTGCTCCTGCAAATGCTGGGCATGTGCTGCACTACATTCAGTAGATTGCTTCAAGTTAATCAGTGGGTGTATTTGAAAGGTTAAGTTTGTAGGTGCTGGCAGCATTTGGACCCTAATCACCACAAAAGGATGTTAAAATACCGACGGGGAGGGGGAATCCAAAGGGCATCCTTAGCGAGAGATCCTGTTTTCATGCAAATGTGCTTAAAAAAATAAAATTTAAAAAAAAATAAGAAAAAAAAAAAAGGAGAAATATACTGAGAATATACTTTATGGTAAGTAGTCCTTTCTCCCTAGGATAACTCTCATCATTTTCCAGAAGGATCCAGCCATGCATTAAGCATGGGATTACTTTTCTCATCTTGGTAGTGCTGTGACAGTTTAAAAAAAACCTCTCATAACTAATGTAGCCTCCATACATTACAGAGTGATTGTGTCCAAAGAACAGACATTGACAGATTTTAAATAATTATGTAAATTTTTTCTAGGGTTCTACTTAAAAGCACATTTTTCAGGCTTAAAAATAGAATGCACCCTCAACCAACCCTTAGTGATTGCTGAGGAAGCTGTACCTACACGCCTACATTAAACCTATCACAATATGCTATAAAAACCTCATTACACATCCAAGCTGTCTTTGTATCAGCATTAAATGTGCTTCCATACACATTCTGTAAATTACACACTTATAAATTACTCATTTGTAATAGCTGCAGGCTGACAGCTACAGTGAAAATTATATATTTTTTTTTAACTTGGCTTTTTCTGATGTGCTTTTTGCTTATCTGAGCACCTGATGATCCTGCAATGCCTGTCAATGGAAATCAAGAAAGCAAAAGATATAAGGAAATTTTCTTGATACACCATTCCCCCCCACCCCGATTAACTATACAATAAACAACTGTTTCTCAAACTGCAAATTCCTAGAGGCAGACATGATCATATTTTTATCCTGTGTATTTCTGCTGAAGTTAGTGTTGAATAGTTATTAATAATTCAATAATATTCAGGAGTCTGTTACAATAGCTTAGAAGAGCAAAAGGTATTAAATTGCTTACTTTTTCTTCATGAGGAATCATAACATGTAACACTCTTTGGAACTGTAAGGATCAGGGTTCCGTCACAACAGTGAGCACTTTAGCAGGCATATTAATCTTATCCTGAACTAGCACATCTTGCTGTGCGCTTCAGCATCGTTCACCCAGATCCTCTGATCCACCTGTAAAAGTGTCCTTCAAAATGATCCATCTTTCAGGAGATGCCACTCTGCAGCTACCCTTAAGCCAGGCTGAGGGAAACCCTATGAAAAGCCTTGGAGAAATCCAGGAAGGCAGTGTCCACTGCTCGTCCCACATCGGCCAAGATGGTTACTTTGTCATAGAAGACAAAGATGTTTGTCAAGCGGTATTTGCCCTTGTTGAATCTCTTCTGGATTTTCCCAATCACATGCTTCATCTGATTTGGGATGGCCTCCAGAAGGATCCATCCCATAACTTTCCCAGGGACTGAAGACTGATGGGCCTATAATTTCCTTGGTCCTCATTTAGCCCTTTTTGTAGATGGTATGATAGATGGTATGATATCAGCCTTCTTCCAGTCTTCTGAGATGTTTCTTGACCTCCACAACTGCTCAAAGATTATGGAAAGCAACCTCATGAGGATGTCAGACAGCTCTCTTAATACCCTTGGGTGGACATTGTCTGGGCCCATTGATTTGTAAGGGTCAAGCTCCTGTAATGGTTCACACACCAATTTTTCCTTCCCTGACCGTGGGTTGGTGTTTGCAGATGAATGAATGATGGCAGTCTGAAAAGCTTGTATGTGAATCAGGTCCCTTCTTCAAGGACCAAGTCTGCTTGCATGGGCGCCTGAAGTAGGCTGACAAATTATTCCACTTATTTTCTGTATGTATATTTTAATAGTTTCAATTTTTATTAAACATGCTGATACTCTGTTCATACCACACAGGAATTTGTAATCCATGAATACTCTAACTTTAGCGAGAGGCATTTCTTAGAATAGCCTTTTTTTTCCCCTCACAAATACTTGGAGAATGTCAAATTCAAATTCATATTCGAATCTTAGACTTGGAAATTAGCTTTAAAATTGTATGTATTCACTAGAAAAATAGAAGTGTGCAGTGTGACTTAAGGCTCCCATCTGAAGTCTTGCACTGTCGTTTCAATAATCAAATACTCAGGGAAAGTGTCCAGAAAGCAAACATGCACCAAACCAACAAAATTCCAAGGTAGCAAGATTATTTTGGACAGATCAAAAGGTAACCTGGGTTTAGAGTTACAAATTGAGGGAAATAGTGAGTTTTTCATCTGGCCCCAGTGTCCACCAATAATTAACTGCAACTTTTGGAAATAAGCCCCAATATTCATTGGGCTATTTGCATAAAACCTGAGATGGCTTATCTAGGGCTATATTTTTTTGAGTTATTCCCCACTTGTGATCATGCATTGTTAAGTACTATTTTCTGACTCTATCATATAGACAAGGGTTCATGAAAGAGCAAGCTGGTTCTCGGATCCAGGACTGCCCCAGTCAGACCTTTAGAGTATGATGTTTGCATTGTAAAATCCAGATGCCGCACTTTTATTATAAAATTTATATTAGACATTTGCTGCAATGAACTCTCACACCCTCCACTCCTACTTCTATGTTCATATTGAGAAGGATTCTATTTTCGATTTAAATATATCCAGCTACCAGCCTCTACTTGCTCTCAGTTCTCTCTTCATTGCTGCATTTGATCATTCCTTCTCACAAACACTCTCATTTGCAACCTAACTTTAAAACACATCTCTTTTTCCCAGTTGTTGTTGCTCATTTTTTACCACAATTTAGTTAACTCTTACCTAGTAGGTATCAGTAAATTGTTTAATAACTTTTCCCTTCTATCTCTGTGCATGTGGTGGTGGGCAGGGGGAGGGATAATGCATTATTTTTTAAGGTGCTTTTGTAGAAGGAATGGATTTTTCTAGCTCCTCCAGTGGGGGTTTTTTTTTTGTTTTTGAGGTCACCAATGAAGGGTCTGGAAAAAACTTGTTGAAAAACAAATTCAAAAGCTCTCCACTCTCTGTAAGAACAGCAACAGCATCACAAAGACAATAAGAGATACTCTCTGATAATCAGTTTGTACAGAGACTGATGATAATACATTTGCACCTTGACTACTCTTCTGATTTTATCACATGAGAACATAAGAAAATATTTTTTTCAAGTAAACCAAGACAATTAAATAAATGCATGTTTTCATCCTTGTTTCATATTCTACTAAAGCCAAACCACATTTTTTGTGCAAATTTTCTTCAAGAATCAGAGTGATACACAACCACTTTTTCCTCTGAGCAGGGAAATACCTTTGTGACACCCAATCCCCTCTTGTCCTTGTTAGCTCTATTTGCTATAGTCTATGACTAATGAAGCCTTATGAAATCATGTGAAGTACCCATTTTAACTAATGAAACTGAGGCCAGAATAAGTTGTGTGGTTCTGTCTCAGTATTTCAGTGAAGGTAAGAACTGAGGAATCCTTCTTCCCTGCTTTCTCTAAATATCGAAAATATTCCTCCCAACAGCTGAGTAGAACTTGATTTAGGGGACATTTCTTCCCGATAGTAGCTCAAATGATTAATGTGCAACAGAAGTGAATTGCTGAATCCTCATGGTAAGAAGGCTTGGGGAAGAAATTTAAGATTTTGATTTTTCTTCTCTTATTCCCTTACTTAGGATTAATATTTTATCTATTTGAATAACTTTGTTGCTTTTTGTGAAAAGAATGATTAATTTTGAGGTGGATAGGATGTGTTTCAAAAGATACTGATAAAAACAAAAGACTACAGTGATGACTTTCTGTGATTGTGCTATAAATAGATTTTTCATAAGGACATAATCCTACAATTTTTCTCAAAAGTACAGACTCAAATTTCATTTAAAGGAAATATAGTTTTACAGTAAAGTCCAAGAAAAATTAAGTTATTTAACTGTTGTAAATAAGTTTATAATATTCAATTTCAGTGAAGGTTATGTCTACTTGAACCTGCTGAGGCCCTGCTCAGTTATGCTTATGAGAATGAGTAAAAAGTGCTTTTACATGCTGCAGAATCTTTATTTAGAAATGTAATTTGGAAACCAGTCGACTTGAAGCTTAAGTGCAGAGAGCATTTTAAGTTCAGGTTCCAGACAAATGCAGCCCGACATTTCAGATGTTGAAATGTATCTGTTGGTGCATGTTTGATGATCATGATGTAGGAACTGGGTCATCCTAGGCCAGTGCTTATCAATGAGAGTACATTCAGACCATGGGATCGCCACTAGAGTTTGGCAGATAGTCTCCATACAGAACACGTGATTTTGGTAGAAAGACGGCCAAATTTGAACTGTGTACTGTCTACAAGTTCCCCTCATCTGACTATGCCCAATTCAAAAGCCTACTGAAAAAAAAGGAGACTTCCCAGGGTTGTTAGGCATTTTGCAGAAAAGCTTTTCCTTGGATTGTATAGCGTCTCTGTAGAGTATATAGAGCTCTGCCTAAGACCACCTTTGCTGCACTCAGCTTTACAGCACTTCACAAGATGCCATTAAAACAAATTAAAGAAGGGAGTGCTGCTGGTGAAAGGAAGTAATCTGTTCTGTTTGTAAATATGTGACAACATAATACACTGTAGGCCCTGGAGAATACATGGAAGGTAGAAGGAATATCACTGTCTGCTCACCATCTTGTTATGCACTGGGCTCTCCCTAGGTCTCTTACCATTCTCTGATGCTGCTGGCATACAGACTTAAATGAAGTTTTGATCTGGCTGAGTATAGCCACAGTTATGTTCTCAGAATAAACCCATGTGAATTGTGTTTGCTGTGGTAAAGCAAAATAATTCATTAGATTTGCCTTCTAATTCATGCTCCTCACTGTGCATTGTGCTGGTACAGTGTTTGCGGGAAAGAATCTGTGAGTTGTGATTACTCACAGGTGGATTACACATTTAAAGGAGATGCTCAAATTAGGCATTTGAGTTCTCTGCATTATGAGTTGATTCTTAGATGAATATCCTTCTGAAGGATCCCTGATTGTGCTATGTGCAGCATTAGGTTAGGGTGCTAATTCAGACACTTAAATTGGAAGTAAAAAATATTGTGTGTGACAGTTCCTGCAGTAAAGGTGTTTGTTGGTGATATGGTTTTAATTGTGTTGGCAGTACTGGGGACACTGCTTTACTTCCTTTGGGTATTCCACATACATAAAATTAATGCAGAGTAGCTAACTTGTGATGACTATAGATTGAGCAGCATAAGGTAGCCTGGGCAGAGAGTTTCACCAGAGTCTTTGGCTTTAGTGCATGGCCCAGATTTGATGGTGTCGTGCCCCTCCATCACCAGCCGATCCATTTGTGGTATTTCAGAGATCTGGGCAAGGTAAAACCCATTCCGAACTTTGAAGTCTTTAATACCTTGCTAAGGAACAGCAGTTGTTAGACTTGCAATTATTTGGAAAAGTAAAATACCTAGCTCATGACTGCCTTAAGCAGACAATATTTTTGTAAGGGGATTTAGGATTGGTTTAAACTTTTGACTTCCTTAATGTAATTGCCTGGTAGTAGCTGTCTTACTGTGTGAATATTCCAGCTTGTGCTAACAAATATTTTTTTTGTCTGGCCTTCATATTTCATTCATATTAGCAATTCATAAATATGTTAGGAAATTCTCCAGACTATTCCTTTCCCTGACTATAGATTCATGACAAAATGCTTCCCTGAATAAAATCTTAGTGGCAAAGTAGTTTAAAAAGCACCATCTTGCATTCCATATGTCTTAGAAAGAGAGGATTTTTCCTGTTTTTCTTCCCCTACCCTTTGCGCTGGTTTCCACTGGAATAGAGTTTATTTTCTTCAGAGCAGCCAGTATGGGGCTATGTTTTGGATTTGTGCTGGAAGCAGTGTTGATAACACAGGGACTTTTTAGCTGCTGCTGGGCAGTGCTTACACAGGCTCAAGGCTTTTTCTGCTCCCCACCCCACCAGCGAGGAGCTTGAGGATTTATGAGGAGTTGGCAGGGGACACAGGCATGACAGCTGCCCCAACTGACCAAAGGGATGCTCCAGATCTTATGGCATCATGCTCGGTGTACAAAGCTGGGGGAAGAAGGAGGAAGTGGTGACCCTTGGAGTTGTAGTGTTTGTATTTTCAACTAACATTATGTGTGATGGAGCCCTGTTTACCTGGGCATGATGCCTGCCCATGAGAAGTGGTGAATGAATTCCTCATTTTGCTTTGCTTATTTATGTGGCTTTTCCTTTACTGATTAAACTGTTCTTATCTCATCCCAAATTTTTTTCATTTTTATTCTTCTGATTGTCTTCGCCATCCCACCAGGGGGCTAGTGAGTGGCTTTGTGGGACTAAGTTGCTGGCTGGGGTTAAACCATGACTGCCTCCTACTCTGTTTAAGGGCAATGTAACATCACTACAAAGGAAACTTTCTCTTTTACAAACCATAAATCATTGATTTCCCTTCTACAATAACCAGCCCTTCCCATCTGGGAGGCCTTCCACATTTACCATTTGTGTTATAATCTCCACTATATTTCTGCCTGCCACATTGATTTATCCTTTGCTAACAAATCAGTTTGTATGAAAAAGCTGCTGCTTTTCCATTCAGTGTTTGATGAAATGTTTGGGTGCTCTATAAATCATACCTAGATTATGAGCACATAGGAAGATGCAGTTAAGAAAGTAAGTTTTTTAATAAAAATTTACATGTGTATTACTGAAAAAATCCAGTTTCACCACTAAATTCCAGTGCTGATGAAATGTTGCTTTGGGGGATATATATGGTTAGGCTGATGGAGAAGCTTCTCTTTAACAGTTTCCTCTTCCCATTCCAAATTATGGAACCTCTCATAGGAAATGTCAGGTAGTTGGTTTGGCAATGAAAAAACAGTTAAAATATTAATGTGTGTACTCCCTCCCTGCTCTTCCATTTCTATCCGTAAGGAACAAAGCCTTAAAGCAGAAGACAGAAAGACTGAAGAGCTGATTTTAGTTCCAAACATTTCCCAATTCCTCAGTGTGACCAGGTGCAAAGTACTAGGCCTCTTTTCACTACAGATTTGCTTCTGTAAGATGTAGGTGATAATGTTACCTGGCAGAAGTAGTGTGGTGCTTCAGAAATAAAGCAATCATAACACATTTCAGAACTTCATAAATTATTCACAGCAGTAGCTGCAAGATCCTCCACTGCTTGCTGCTAATTTAGTTCCCCAAATACAAGATAGTCTGCAGAACCTCTGCTCCAAAACTGCCTGCAAATAACTAAAATCACTCTACGGTCATTGAGGAAAGAATACAGGGACAAGCATTGTGATCCTGATGAGAAATGAGTCTCAGCAGAGGGTAATTCTCTAATCTAGCCAGTCAGAACAAAGTGCTTGTGGATCATATGGAGAAACCAGGTTCAATTCCTGACTGTCAGAGGTTGTTGGATTCTCCACTTCCTAGTGGTTAAATCCTTGCCCTCATCTAGTCCTAGATATAGGTAACTTTACCATGTAATGCTGGGTTGCCATCAACTGGCAGAACATGCAGTCCCAAGTCAGAAATATTGCATAACAATTCATTGCACAGGGAAAACAAAGTACCTGTGAACAGGACTGACAAATCACACAGGAATATGTGCAGGTGCTGTTTAGAAACGCTTAGGAGTCTCATAAAGAAAAGTTACTGGAAGATGGAAAATATCTATTAAAATCTAGGCTACCTCAATTTTTTTCCCCAAAAGAGACAAAATGAGATATGATCTTTCCATTAGTCACCTTAATCTTTGAATTCCAGAACTTTTATTTCCCTTTCCTCTATTCCAATGAATAATTAAGCATCTAGTGGAATAGGAAAGATTGAAGGAGTCTGACCTGGCACATGAGCTATGAGTCAATGGTACCTTATTTCCTAAGGAAGGTAGAAGCAATTTTTTTCTGATTCTTCTCCATTAACATCTTAATTTCCCAGTACAATTCTAGGAGAATTAGATTAATCACTCTCACCACTCTGCCAATTTTAATCAGAAACAATGACTGCAGGTGAATAATAATTTTTTTCTTGTTTGCAGCTCCAGATGTTTGTAGGATAAACCACCATTTTCTTTGCCTACATTTAGAACCTACGAGAGGTTTAGTTTCAACATTTTGACTTAGCAGAATCTTGGGACTGAACTTGGGAAAATAGGCCTTTTGCTTCCCTAAATTTGGAATATTTACATTCACTTCTGCTGAAACCTTTACTCAAATAGTTTAGTCTGTAGCTGTTCTGGAGACAAGATAAAACAGGCAGGCAACCTCTGGGTTGGGAACCCCTGCAGAATTTAGGGCTATGGACATGGCGACATATCTCAGGAAGGATGGATTTTGAGGAGATATGCGAAGATCTTGGATAGAACTATAACAGCCAATTCAGCCTCAGAAATATCAAGGCCATTCTCACAAAAAACAATTTGAAGAGTACCAAGTGTGCTCTTTTACCTTCAAAATCTTTTTTTGGCACAGGCTCTTTATCTTGGTTTCATTAAAAAGCTGATCTTCTCAACTGACTCCAACAGTCCTTCCACCACCCACACATTTCCCTTCAGTACCTCTCTGCTTTTGCTTTTTTTTCCATATAGCTTATCCCTGCTCTCAGCTGTGCACCACCTTCATTTGCCAGGAGGGGAAAATGCAACTCAGGGTCAAAATTGTTGATTGCCATACTCTCATGCTGTTATATTTTTTTCTCTATGTTTTTTTTTTCTGTTTTAAAAAGGTGAATTTTGAAGCAAAAGATACCTATTAGTCAGTACTTGCTAAGTGTGCAGCATAAGGAGAGATTAATTTATATCTAGTTTTATGCTGAAGAAGTAATTTCGTAGTTCTGCTACCATTCAGCTCATATACCAAATTGTGTATGGAGAAGCACATACATCTGCCCTCTCCTTTGGAAGCAAATCCTTGTTTGATGTTCCAAACTCTTCTGGAACAATATTAGTCTTGGTCCTTAAGTATCATCAAGTATATTTCATATCACCAACATAATTTTTCTATTTAGGCATTCTTGGGCAGTGGGCATGCTAGAATATGATCTTGAGCCTTTCCTTTTTCACACTTAAATATCGTGGATGTAAAAGAAGCAGTTCTGTTCTAACAGCAATTACTGCCAGTCACTAAATGCATTATTTTCTGTTTTGAAATTCTTCCTTTACCTTTGTATCTGAAAGCTCTTTACATTAATAAGAAAATATCCCACACTGTACCTTGAAGCAAGGGAACATGAATTTTAAAAACAATCATTAGATCATTATTTCTAGCTGCAAGCTTGTCATCCCCATGACCTATTGTATTAATAAAGCCCCAGAATGCTAGCTGGCACTGACAGACAGAGCAATGTACTGCATGTTTTATGAACTATGTATGCAGCTCCCTCTGATTGCTACAGAGACACAAATTCATACAATTTCCTATTAAGAACCAGCTTCCCAATCATAAGCTAACATCCATTCAAATTAAGGAGTCTATCCCTTCTCAGAAAGAGAATGAAGGAATCTCACAGCTTCTAACAGTTTGATTTATTTTAACATTACAATACTGAGAACATCAAATTTTAATATCAGTGCTGTCACTTTAATCATAAGGTAAGTACAATTCTTACACTCAAGAGCTCAAAAATTACTTCATTTTTAGAAGGAAATTTATTGCACTCTCTAGGAAGGTGTGCAATTTCTTCTTTCAGAGAACTTGTTGATTATCGTCTTTCAGAAGAGGTTGAACTTGTAATACTTATTTGCTCTGTCTTTTTTTTCCCCGTAAATAATATCTCATTTATTTCTCCTTTCACTTTTTAGCAGCAGGGAACTGAATGCTTCTTTACTGTCTTGCTGATAATAATTAGAAATAGAAAACTAATCCATGCAAAAAAATAAAATCAGCTAGAAATTCAACTCAGACCTCATCAAAGAAAAAATCTATTTTTCTCATTATAATAATCAAAACTGTTCATTCTCTTCTGTTCATGTCCCTATATTCTACCTAGAGCCTCTATATTCATTGCTAGCACTTTTATTTGTAGACAGTAGCAATTTCTGGGCTTCAGGAAGTTCCTGTGCTGTTAGTTTGTAAGACTGCACAGAGCTCTTTCACACAGATCAAGCTCTCTCATTAGACAAGATCATCAAAGGATAATAAGGAGCAACATTATCATTATCTTTCAACAGCTGGGAAATTGAAATTTCATTTGAGTACATTATTCATCAAGGCCTCTCTTGGGTCTTTTGTCCATCATACCAAAAACATTATATTGGAAAGGTAGCTACAAGTCCAAGTAAATCTACTTAAATTTACTCTGTAGAAGCTACTTATGTGTGAGTACTGATGGTCTAATTAAGATCTAATAGTATCTTTAAGACAGAGGATGCTTTCATTTGGAAGCAGATAGACTAATTATTAAACCAGGTATTAAGCTCCTCTTGCTTTTCTTACCATTTCTGGAGACTGTGTTGCAGCTGTGAAAGCTGAGAGCTTACTTGTCCTTTGTAATCTGGTTTATGGGATAACACTTGTCTAGGTCTGAAGCAGTGGTCCAGTCTATTATGTTTCTTCATAAAAAATCATCAAAGCAGTTAAACAAAACTTATATCTTCTCAGTTAAAAACTGGAAGAAGCAGCTGGGACCTTTGTTGTGACACAAGGTAATCCTGAAGAGCCTGTCTAGAGGGAAAAATGCCTTATGGAAGAAAAAGGTCAGAAAGATCATGATGTATGCAAAGATAAAAATAATTCAGATTTACTATGAAAGAAACAGTGGAGTTGCCAGAACAAGGGAAGATCTCAGGATATCTGAATAAACTGAAGTGATGCAACAGATCAGTTCCTGCACAGAGAACATGCTTAAGTAAATTTTCCACTACTGTTAAATCAAACCCACTACAAAGCTGCACACCGGACATTTAATCTTGCCTTGTTTCTAGGGGTGGAGGTACCAGCTGGATCCAATTCTCATTCCAGCTAATAGCTGGGACATGGAGTGTCTTGAGCCAGATCTCAAAAGCCAATAAGATAAAAATAGCTCTATGTGTGTTGCTTTTATAAGGACAGCAGAGACGTATTCATAGGAAACTAGAAAAGCAAAATCAGACAAAGGAATAATCCTATTAACCACATAGGAAAGACTGAGGGGGAGTTAATAGCTGGCAGATACAGAGTAGGTATTTTACATCTGCAAAGAAACTGAATTTGCTATTTTTCCATAATTAAAGGGTCAAATGTCAGAAATTTATAGGAAGAACCAGTATGTGTTTTGCACCTATCTCTACTGCTAATGAACAGAAGAATCATGTGTGTTTCTGTATGCACACTGTTCAAAATTCACTGCTGTTAAATTTAAAAGTCTTATAAAAGTGGATTTTGGCCATTTCCATGCTCCACCATTCTCTTTAAATGCAAATGGATAAGATAGGAGAAAAGCAGAAAATTCCTTTAGAATCCTCTGAGCTGAGGTATGGTGTAATACAAGACAAAGGTGTTAAATGTGAGAAATTTCTAGAGCGGATAACCTTTTCATTCAATTTACAAAAAATAACAGTAGAGCAGTTATCCTTTTCCAGTCATAAAGTCTAAAATGCACATTACTTAATATTTTTTCTTTTCCAACTGCCTACTCGCCTTAAAAATATGTTTACCTGTTTGCCTTGACAAACCCATAAATTCTAGATGAATTTTTATTTAAAAATAAGTCAGGACTGTAATTAAAAATAATTGATACTTAGTATTTACCTCTTTTCTTTCACAGGGATGGATTGAGGGGTGGATAGAAAATACATATTTGTATCTCTGTAAATAAAAACACCTGGATTACAGCTAGTGATGATATTAGTAAACCTCAATGTGCTTTACAGCTATTATTCTCCAGATGTACACAGACCTCAAAAAAGAGGTCTTAACAGCATTTCAGATCTCTGTTGATGGCAGCTGTGACAAAAATGTGAAAGATTGATTCTATAAATGTTGCCTGTCAACATTTTCCACTTTTTCTGGCAAGTGTGTTATTCACGTACTGTTTCTGTTTCAGAGGCACTGCAGGTTCTGAGTGGACAGGCTCACTGTTTCCCTGGGACGGCAGTGTATTGCATAGTAGCCTCTACCCTCATGATATGTGCACGCATCCATATCTTCCTTCACGTTTTCCTAGAGCCGACATTGTGCTCTTGATCTGTAGGATTCCTGAAAATAATTTAGAGAAGAAGGAATTTCAAGAGATTACTTTAACTTTGAAAAATACTAGTTCACCTCTTTCATGGTGCTACAGGTGGTTTTTGTTTTGCTCTTGTACTGAACACTGAGAAATTATTTGGTTTGTTGTACAGCAAGATATTTAAAGATGCTCATACTGGAAGGACATTTAAAGATGCTCATACTGGAAGGACAGTGTGGACGGTGTGTGTCACTGTTGTGTAGCATAAGAGTGTGGATACACCACTCAATCATAAAAAACCATAGTGGATTCTGTAGAATTAACATATTGAAGAGAAGCCATGAGACTTGCTCCACTTCTTAAGTGCTAGAAAAGGACTTTGATTCTACATGACAGGTTTCCTCCATAGACCAAAGACCACATTCTTTGCATCTGAATGCATGGACATGAAATTCTATTCATGCAGAGACACTGCAGTTTGGAAAAAAGGAAAAAAGAATATGTCCTGGACAAAAAAATGAAGGAAGAATTATCAAGGTGTCATGGCTGACTCATTGCTCAGACTTTTTTAAGGATTGACCTTAGATAACTTCATGATTCAAATATATCTATCTTAAAAACAGAAAACCCAGTTTGGTTTAAAACAATTAGAAGGTAATGGGGGTTAGTAACAAGTCAGTCTGAACTCCATTATAATCCACTTGTTCTGTTTTAAATTTTCAATGCCTTAAATGTTTTGAGGAAGAGATATGGCATTTTATAAGAATATGAATTCACTGACACCCAAAAGTATGATGCAGTAGTTGTGTGCAGCATTTCTGAATTTATGTAGGAAGGCTTTGTTGTGAATAATGTTTGATAGGTTACATCCAACTGTTATCTGAGGGCTGAAGCAATCAAAGAATGGAGGCAAGTACAGAAATTCACAAAGATTTGAGTTACAGACAGTGCTGCAGACTTAGAGTGATG
Source organism: Monarcha castaneiventris obscurior (assembly GCA_026261815.1). Lineage (NCBI taxonomy): Eukaryota > Metazoa > Chordata > Aves > Passeriformes > Monarchidae > Monarcha > Monarcha castaneiventris. The sequence goes on from JAMPIT010000894.1 coordinate 18,133,311, forward strand.
CTGGGGAGTGCTGTTCTAAACTTACCTACTTCGCAAATCTTCATTTAGACAATGTTTGGTACACTAAAGTGTATTTTCTTAACCTAAAGAAGCCATCCAAAATGCTGTTATTATTAACCACAAAAGATTTTATATCAGAAATATATACCACAGAATTTAGACTATGAATAATGTATCTAGTAAGGGCAAAATGAAGTATACATATATTTTAAGAAATCATACATATTGATGTTTCCCCTGGAAGAATTTATATGGCATCCAAATTCCTGCTGTGCAGAATCACAGATAACTAACTCCATTGTGACTAAGTGTATATTTAGGCACTTATCTTCCATTTAAAACTGCTTTGGTTTCACAGGTCCCTGACAATCCCAGTTGCTTAAGATTGTCTAGATGACACTTAATGCACCATGGAAATACAGTGCTTATCATAAAACAAACCAGTCAAGTAAATTTAAAATATGTCTGTGAGAGGAAATACTCGTGGTGTAAGTGCCTTTTGATTAGAAAACATTCTGGAAGTTCAAATTCACCTCAGCTGCAGGCAATTTGGATCTGCCCTATTGTTTTACCATAGGATGCCTTTATCATTAATCTGCTGCCTCTTTCATATCTTCTGTTCAATCTGGACCACCAGATGCAAGAAAAAGTGCAGCAAATCTGGTCACTAAATATAATCTTGTTTATTTTGTTTTCTCTTTAGATTAAGTATTTGCTGCACCAAGATCACAGACCAGGAAAATGAAGCAAATGAAAAATCAAACCCCAAAAAAGGCCTAATGTAATTCCAGATCTCTGGGTTACTTAGTTCTTGTCCCTGGGTTGCCTGTTTCCCTGCTCCCTTAGCCTTGTTCTCAGCAGTAAGTAGATTACCAACTACTCTTTTCTGGGTTGCCTGTTTCCCTGCTCCCTTAGCCTTGTTCTCAGCAGTAAGTAGATTACTAACTACTCTTTTCTGATAGTTTAAGTCTTCACTTTGCAATCTTTGCATCTGGGTGATGTACTTTGATCTCCCTTTCCCTTTCCTTTTTTTCCACTGTGGGACCATATAAGAGCCCAAAGAGGTACACAGCTACATAGGCAGACAGTAGATGAGGAGAAATGGAAATGTTAACCTCCAGTTTGAGAGTAGATGAGGTGTGTAATACAAGAAACCAGGACATCTTGATGGTGACATCTGTGTAACCTTGAGCGGCAGCCAAAGTTAGTTCACCTCTTTGTGTCCCAAGAAGGTAAATGGTCTTCATTTGGAAAGATGACCAAGGACTATTAACATCCACTTACCAAGACTTCCTTGTTCACTCTTAGTTTATTGCTTGTGTAATGCTTTCTGCTAAGTCTTAGAAAGATGAGATTCTGGCATATGCTTCACTGAAGAGTTCAATGGTGTATAGAAGGACAAAGGAGGATTTCATAATATGGGCTATAGAATCTCCATGCATCATTACATTGCAACTGAAGCACAGGACTTAAAGGATATATATCTAATTTGAGAGGCTGCCCTGGTATCCTCTTATGTTTTTGTTCACTGTGGAGTGAAGGTATCCTACTCTATCCTACCTGAACTATTTAGACTAAACCAAGCCTTTGTGTATCTTAAAAGTTCTGCCTAACCAGAAAAAAAGGCATTTATCAAGCTGCTTACACCTTCTGTATCAGAGTGACCATAAAACCCTTTGAGGCCATCACTGTATGTATCTGGACGTCTTTAAGTTCTACCACAATAAATAAAAGAACAAGGGTAGAAGTCTTCATTGGTAAAGTGCTTGAAGCCTGACAACCTTACAAGTAGTTGAGCAGAGCCAGCTTCTTTGTTTTGACAAGGTTTTCCTCCAGGATGATCAATGAGAAAGCCACATTAAATGATGACTCTTCCTTTCCACTTTCATGTGTTTCCTCTGTCAACCTGAGAGCTTTGGACTACCCTCTCCTCAACTTGCCTTTTGCAAGTAACCTGCAAGTCAAATCTAGGCTGTCTGCCAACAATGGTCCTTGGCTTTACCCTACTATTTGTTTCAATAAAACTTGTTTCACAAAGTGAACCCTGTGTGTAGAATAAAAGCTTTAAAAAATTTAGACTTCAGTTTTGCCTTCCCAGGTGTGAAGAAAGTTTGATGAGTTAGAAAACATCTGAGCAGCCTTTCCATATGTAAGAAAGGTATTAAACAGGCAGGTCACAAATAGTTTTGTTCTTTTTCACAAACACATATTAAACAAATTTCCAAAACTAATGGTGTGATTGTGCAATGGTTGACTTATTTCTCATATCCCATGAACTAGAAGTCAGTCAGCTGACTTCTGAGGCTTTCAAAACCATTCATCTATCATCCTGAGTATTGATCTTTGTGCATTGTAGGGAGGTTTCCATCATGGAAATATAGCATAAAACATTATTTCAATTATTTGCCCTAAGCGACACCAATCTTTTGGTTTGTTGTTAGATTTCAAGGGTTGATGTATTGGTCAATCAATTAAGATGAATTACCAGCATTTCCCTTTGTAGTTCATTTCAGTTTTACCAGTATTTGGGGATACAAACCAGAGTGAACACTAAGATGATATGCTTTCTTTTACAGGCTGCAAACACAAAACAATATTCCTATCTTCATTCAGTTCTTCCAGAAAGGAACAGAAAATAAATGTTGTAATAAGCCTCTCATGTGTCTTGTGTTCCTTTGCTGGTGACTGAAGGACGTTTTACATCTATCACTTTTGCACTGACTCTGGCTGCCAGCTATCCTATAATCTTCCAATTGCGAGTTGCTATTGCCATATTGTCAGAATCAGTGAGTTTTCTGTGATGGCAAAATGTTGTTTGTAGCCATGCCTGTAGATACTAAATGATACTATTCATGAGGATCTGGATAGAAACTACAACTAAGCTAAATGGGAAACTTCACAATAAAATTTTCAGTGCCAATGGAAGAAGAGGGAGTCGATGTCTCTCTCTGGCTGTTCACTCTTGCCCGTGGAATGGCCCACTGGACTGTTTTGGCAGAAATGCTTATACTAGCTGCTATGTGGTGGGCTGAACTGGGGAAAGAAGAAGGTGGCAGAAGCCCAAAAAATAAAAATGGCTGGGAAGCTGGTGGTGTCAGTTACCCGGGGTAGTTCAAGAAGTTTCACTGCTGAAATTTTAGCCACAGCTTTAGAGTTCAGAGTTTAGGTTTCTGGCAGATCAGGTTTCAGGTTTTCCTTCAAGACACAATCAAATACATCTGGGTCAGAGCGTGGAAACAGTTCCTGTCTGGGTTGGGTTTGACTTGGCCGTAACTAAAACCACAGGAGCTCTTTCATAGAACCAAGTAACTGGAAAGGAATCAGACTGACGCTGAAATCTTGGCTTATCTTAAAGTGATGCTATCTTTAGTATGAGCTTATTTTTTTAGTGTTGAATTTTGCATGTACCCCACTGATTATGGAGTTATACAAAAGGTAAAGTTAAAAACAAAAATGTTCTCCTGTTACTTACAGGATGCAAAAACCATTCCGAAACCAGATCAGTTGCACAAACATGCAGTGCTAGTAGAAAAGCCAATCTGTGCAGCAGCATGCACAAGATAACTTACTGTCACTCTGTATAAACTCAGCAATTTACTTAAAAAAATGTAATTCAAACTATTAATTTAGTAAATACCACAGATTTCCATTGAATATTAGTGAGTCGATGAGCCCGATTTAGTTAGACATTATAATTAATTATTCCAAAAATGCCTAAGCAAAGGGGTATCATAAAATAATCAATTATCCAGTGGCTTTTAATTGAGATAGCTACATCTATTTTTTATTGTCAGGCTTTCCAAAGTTTAGGAATCCATTTTAATGATCAGAAAATTATATCCATGTTTATGGAGATATAGATACTTCAAAACAAGGACAAAAATTCATGCCTGGTTCAAATATATGTCATAGACTGGCATATATAAGAAAAGTACTCCATTTACTCTACTTTTTAAAGTTAATGATGTGTGTATATAATAACTTAAAATCTAATGTCTTCAAGTGTTAGCTATGGATTTTCCAGAACAGCTGGATGCAAGACGCATGCTAATTCAGAGAGCAGCTGGACTTTCCTCTGCTGTTGTGAATAGATGGGATTTAAATGGAAGGGTGCTACCTACTGCCAAACATAATTTTCCAATTATTGTGTTCTCCTGGGATGTTTTGATTGAATTAAGAGGTTTCAGCTACTTCAGTCAGTGCGATGCAACGGGTAGCAAAAGGTTCTGTTCTCTGCACGTTATTGGGCACAGTATGTAGGTATTTTGCTCATTTTTAAGTCTGCAAGTGTAAAGTCCTGAAGTACTGTAAGGATCGTCTGAGCTTTTAAAGTCATATTACATATTTCCATACATTAAAAAGGCATCCAAACATTGGGCTGTCCCCACATATCATATTATATATTTTTCCAACCCCAAACTATGTTTTTTAAGAAAAACATTTCTGTATGAAAAAAAGCAAGAAAAATATGTTACTTATAATGACTGCAAGTGTCTGGACATAAACATCCTGTACTTTTAAATTCTTTTATTCTTGCCTCTCATCTGTGCTGCAGGACTTCACTGTCTTTATTCTTGCCAGATTGCTTTATCCCCAGAGCAAGTCTGACTTTATTATTCCAGTTTTTACAAGTTTGAGTTCCTGACATTGTTTGGACTGAAATCTTTACCATCTCTTCTTCTGTTTACTCAGCGTGAATATCTGGTACATGCAGTAATGCAGTTTAGCCTTATCAGACATGGGGTCCCATGGTAACAGAGCAGAATACCCTCATTATTAATAATATTATGAGTACAGAATATGACTTACGGAAGCTGTGTCTGCATATTTGTGGAGTTTCTCTAGTGTTATCTGTCCTCTGCTAATTAGAATTTAGCTGACAAAGACATGGAGTGAAAAGGAGGGAGGACACTTTTGTTTTGACTGCTAATTACAGTCATCTCTTGTAATGTGTCTATACTGGACATTGCAGCACAGAAAAGATGCATATAAGCTCAGCTTTAAATTAATGTGCTGTGATAATAAAAGGCATTTAGCCATTGAAATATGGAACTTCATGTAAGATTCCCAAAGATGATGAACTGGGAAGGCTAAGAAAAGTGAAAAATTAATCTTATCAAAATTGGATAAATTCTGTGGGATATACTGGCTGATTTGCTGTTACACTGTGTTGTTGTTGCTCTGTCTGCTCCATACCATCACAGCCTGGAGCAGAGTAACATAAATCCTCTATGAATTCAATTGAAATGCTTTCCTATGGTACCAATCTACAAGAAGCTTGGAAATGGATATAGTGCAATGCATTGAAATTTTGCTCGCCTTCCACATAACAGAAATTACCAGGAGTATTGAGAGCTCAGCTTCGCCTGGGCAAATATCAAGAAGGAGCTGAAACTTCAGCTCAGACAGACTTGAATACACAGCATAAATATTCAGTGGTGAACTGCATGTGTTTCTGACGTGTTTCTGCCACGCGTTTTGCATGTAGCAATGTCTAAGAGGGAGTGGAAAGTATTTTGTCAGTATTTTGGTTTTATGTGACTGCACTTTTGACTGTTGTGTTACAGAAGAGAGAAATTAGACGTAAGGTATCTTCAGCCATGGGTAGGAATTCCTTCATGCCAATGCTGCACTTTCACTCAGCACACTGTGCTCTTCTGTCCCATGGAGTGGAATATATTCCACTTGTGTGTCAGGGCTCTGGCACTACTTGATGGAAAAATGGCCACATGTCAAGGCTGCAGGTGGAAAGGGCTGCTTTCAACAGGTCTTCTTGGCGGGAGAGTCACTTGGGAGACTCTTTTCTTCATACATTTCTCATTGGGGAGCTTCACTGCTGTGCGGGGACCTTTCCACAGTTCCATAATTCAACACAGCCATGAAGCGGAGAAGTTGTGTGATGCACTCTGATACATAGGTGAGATGCTAGTGATGAGCAAATGTGAGGTGGAAGTCAGCTGGGGGTTTTGTTTCAATGAAAGAGACTTTCTAGACCTGAAGTAGTGAACAAAAAGCTTCTTTCCCCCCACAGCTTTAATAGCTGGAGGTTTTTTGATATGTATTATTTTTAAAGAAAATTGGAAAAAGTCTGAGTGACTGTAACTGTTTTTCACTGAGGTCTTTTACTGAACAGAGTCTGTTACACATTTATTCCTTTGAGGTACTTAATACTTGCCTGGAAAAAGTTTCTACATCTGAAGTAAGCTGAGAAAGTGGATTTCCACTATTTATTTATTTATTTCTATCCTGAAGAAAAAGCCACAGAGGTACACCAAAAGATATTCACTTTTGGTATGAAGTTCACCTGGTATGAAGTTTGGAAGGTACACCTTACAGACAAGCTCTGAGATACAGCATGTGCTGCTGGTATTTATAAAAAAAGTCAATGTCAAATAATAAATGAGTCCAGCAAAATAAAAAGAACAGGGTGGAAGAGGACCTCAAGAAAAGATACAGCACAGCTTGTTGATAGCATCAATTTGTAGAGGTGTTCCCACCATCAGGCTCTGAGGCTGCTCTGAAGCTGTTTCTTTTTCCATTACCCGGAGGATCTCAACAGGGAATGAAAACAGTTGTTTCTCATCTATTCCTGGTAAAATTTCAGAATGTTTGGGCCCCTTGCTGAAATGGTTCCCATAGCTAATGTTTATAATTTCTCCCCCTTTTTTTAAACAAAATCTTTTCAATATCTCTAAGGCTAGAATGAATTTATGCTCAGCATGAATGCTATTCCCTGTCCCTTACATCAGTGGGAGCAGGAGCACAGCTTGTTTTAGAACCAGTGGAAATATTGGCACGGACCTTGGAATTTGCATATCTTTGAATCCTACAGGCAAGTAATAACATGCAGCAGAAGCACCTACTGAGGTCATGTGCTGGGTTGATGCTGGCCCAGTTCCAGGCACCCACCAAAGCTGCTCACTCACTCCCCTCCTCAAACTGGACAGAGGAGAGAAAATTTAATTAAGGGCTTGTGTTAAGATAAGGAGAAGGAGAGATTGCACATCAAATACCATTATGGGCAAAACAGGCTGGGCAAAAAATGTGGAGATATGAATTTAGCACCAACAGCAAAGCAGGATAATGAGAAATAAAATGAGCCCTTAAAAACACCTTTCCCTCACCCCTCCCTACCTCCCAGAGGCACAAGGGGTTATGGCCAGTTTGTCACCCGTAGCTTCTCCTGCTGCTCAGGGAGAGAGAGGAGCTGTTCCCCTGCTGCACCATGGGGTCCCTCCCATGGGAGACATTTTTCCATGAACTTCTCTAATGTGGCTCCCTCTCATGAGCAACAGCTCCCTGTGACCTGATGCAATATGAGTCCCTTTCACAGGCAACAGTCCTTCCTAAACTGCTGCTGCGTAGGTTACTCTGCCACAGGGTGCAGTCCTCCAAGGACAGGCTGCTCCACCTTGGGAGAAGGGCCCCTCTCTCCATGAGTCTCCCACAGGCTTACAGCCTCCTCCCAGACATCCACCTGCTCTGGCATGGGGCTCCTCCATGGGCTGCAGGTGGAGCTCTGCATCCCCATGGATCTCCATGGGCTGCAAAGGCACAGATGCATCACCAGTCTGCACCACGGGCTGCAGGCGAATCTCAGCTCCACTTCCTGGAGCACCTCCTGCCCCTCCTTCTGCACTGACACTGGTGTCTGCAGAGTTGTTCTCTCACAGGTTCTCACCTCATTCTTCTCTGGCTGCAATTACAACTGCACAACCCCTTTTTGTTTTCCTTTCTTCTTAAATATGTTACCGCAGAGGCTTCACCACCATTTCTAATTGGCCCAGCCTTGGCCAGTGGCATGCCCATCTTTGGAGCCTCCAGGGATTGGCTCTGCTGGGCATGGGGGAAGCTTCTAGCAGCTTCTCACAGAAGCAGCCACTGTAGCCCCCTCTGCTACCAAAACCCAGGCTGTGCAAACACAATACAACTGGATATCTAGTGATTTCTTTTTTAAAAGGGTAAGCATAAAATTAGCAACCAGGATATAGAAACTAAGGCAAGGGAGCATGATTGAATTTTGACTTTTCTCTGGTTCATTTGGCAAGTTTCACTCATTAAGTTAAAATAGGTGTATCCTATGCAATTAATTTTCTGTTACTGAAGGAGGTGGTCATTTAATGATGTTCATTCTTCCCTGTTTTCTGCTTCTGTACTTCTAAGATAATTCATCTGTCTCTCACTGGTTAGGAAAAAGATGAAAACATTGTAGTTCAGGTACACAGTTTTGACTTTTTTTTAATCCACTTTGCCCACATTCCTTCCAATAAAGACAAAATAAGGTATTTTACTGTCAAAATAAGGACAAAAAAAGGGAAGAACAAATAGACCAAAGTTAATTAATTCAACTTCTAGGATAAAACCAACTGTGGTGCTGATTATTTCTTAATGGTTCAGCTACAGTCACTGAATGTAATATTAACAGAAGCAAGATTTTTAAGTCTGTAAACAGTTTTGTAGTATAATTAATACTAGTGTTTACCTAGTATTAATTGCCATTACCAAGTGGCTAATGATTGTAAAGGACTTGAAAGAAAATGGTAAGACACTCCATTGGACTAGAGGGGCAAGGGTTACAAAGACCCTCCTTCTCCAAGGATGTTACCTGTCTGTGACTTACAGCTCCAGGGATGCTGGAGAAACCCTCAAGGGGATACAGACATGGCACTTGTGACCCTCACCCAAGTCACAGCTGCACGTAGAGCAGAGGTCTTTGTTATCCTAAATGCATGTCCAGGTCTTTTTCTGATGCAACACAGTGCATTACTATGCCTCAGATGTCTTTTGCCTGAATCTTGAACAAACAAATTCCTTATTAGGGAAAGCACAGACAGATCCATGTGATGTATTGTGAAAATGGTTGCCAGTGCCTTTGGAATAAATGTGAACAGAAACAGCTGACATTTCAAAACTGAATTGCAAATCTTGTAGCCCGGCAAAGTTACAAATATGCAAATCTTATTGCACATCTCCTGAGTGACTACATTAAGGTGATTCATGATGATACAGAAAATTTGTCCCTGTCAGCTGGGGCCAAGAAGGACAAATTGCCTGGAAGCAGCCTATTATGCTTGTTCTTCGTACTTTTAAAATGACAGCTGACATTTATTTCTAAGATGTTATAATGCACAAGGGAAGATAACATTCTCTGCTACTACAGACCCATGAACACCTGCATTCAAGAATTATTTGCATATCTCCTCTTTAATTCAAGGATTTAGATTCCCTTTATAAATATTTACCAATTAAGCAGCTCAACAAACTATGCAGTGAGAACATATTTATATCTTTTATAGTTGTGCAAAGTAAGAGTACTGAGAGGTTAAAGGATTTAGCCATGGTTTTATCAGAGGTCAAAGGAAAGTGAAGTGTCAAGACCCAGGTGTTTAGCTGTATATAGGCTTCAGTCAGTCCATTTTTTACATGTATATTTCTCCATGGGTCATATACTCATCAAAATGGAGAAGTAATTTTTCAGGTCAGGCCTTACATGCTCATAGATTTTTTTAATAGAGAGATGTGACTATTTTGACCTTCTAGTCTGACCTCTTGTGGAATACAGAGGGTTTCCATGAGTGGTTCTTGCTTCAGACAGTGTCTGTCATGGACTAGAATATTTCAGGAGGAAAACAAAAACAAAAATAAAAAATTACAACTCCCTCAAAACTCAATCATTCTTTGAAGGTTCTGTGAGCGGATTATCTACTATACCCCTGCTAGAGTTGTGGCACTGCTTAACACCCTTTCTGTTAAAACATTTGCCTATTTTCATTTAACTTCAATTCCTAAACTTTATCTGCTTCTTTGCCAGTAGAATTAATTTCATGGGTTTAAAGTTCCTGAATGTTGTAACTGATACTGACCTAATCTGCAAAATTTTTTCCCAAGAATATTTGTAAGTATTTATGTCTGTGGCTAGTTTTGTTATATTAACAAATACCTGATCTCCTTATTAAATCACGTTAAATTCTGTCACGGATCTGTTGGTAATGATGTGTGCAGTTAAGTAACCCAGGATGGATCTTTCCTCTGACATTTGTGTATAAAATTTATTGTCCTTCTGTTCATGAATCTTGAGAAAAAGATTACAGATGTTGATTCCCCTTCTCACAGTTAGTCACTGATTTGCATATTTTGTCATATCCATTTAGGGTTCTCTCACCTCAGGTAAACAGTGTCAGGATTGAGTATCTCTTCAGTGAGGACATTTACCTAGTTTATTCTCATTATTTTTATTTTTGGAATGTCTCCTTATGTCTTGTTATTACTTTTCCCATGAGGAGCTTGACTGGGACTCAGTGAACAATGGGGAAAAAAAAACCATTAATAGTAAATTATTAAATCCTGCAGTGTCTTGTGTTTCCTTCTGAGAATTTTAGAATGCAAATATTTGAGGAAAAAGAGATGCTGAGAGGAGAGATTCAGGACAAGCAAGATTTCATTTGTGAATCTTCAAATTTAGAATTGGTATGATGGCAAGCTGCATAAGCAATCAGCTTTGATTTGTTTTCCTTTACTAGACAGTGTATGCAGCTCTTTAGCACAATGAACTAGAAATAATACCAGTGAACAAAATAGGAGAAAACCTTCAACCTTGTTAAAGGTTGTTCTTTACTCACAATTGCCAGCTAAGTGAAGTACGTTACAGCGAAACTTTTGCGTTCAGTGGTACTACTTAATGATTCAAATTCAGCTTTAAAGCCCAAGTGCTGATTTAGTTCCATGTAAGAAATACATTTCTGACATTGTTCTGTTTGTTGTTATAGTAAAGCAGTGAAAATTCATAGAAGAAACACTAAATTACAGATAATTTTCTGACTGCTTGTCCATGCCTACCTGCTTCAGTTGTGTCTGAGCAACGCCACTGAGTATATTAAGCTACAGAGAATGCAGAGCACCCCTATGGAAGAAAGAACTGATATAGGTTATATGCTCTTAGTGGATCCTCTAATGTCCATAAGACTCTGGTTCATTATTATTATTCTTTTGTATTTTAATAATGACCACCTGGACATCTGAGAGTACATCCTATCTTTTTCTATGCCATTATCAGGGATGGGGATCAGCACTTAACTCTCTCATTTGAGAAATTCAAAACTGCTTAAGAGGATTAATTTATTTTACAACACAGCTGTTTCATAGGATGAGATAATTCCTTGCATTTTTTTGAGAAAGGAAAAGTATTTGGTTAGATAGCTGTTGACACAGTTCAGTATATATAGACTCATTCACACTTTTGTCTGTCCGAATTTCAATTTCAAACATTTCCCCTCATGTTGCTTATAAAATAAAATAGCCCAGAATAAATGATTACATTAGCTGTTGTCTTGTCAGAAGATTAATGATCTTAACAGAGCTGTGATCTGAAAACAAGTATGATTAAAAATAACAGCAGTGACATGGACACTTCTGCTCAGGCATTTCTACATGAAGCTTATGCTTCTTCTCCAAGTGTAAGAGATTACATGGAAGTGCACATACTCTTTTCTCCTTTCAATCTTAACCTTTGAGCTTTAATGCATTTTTAATATGCAGTGGTTGTATATGTGGTTTCTGTGGATGCACAAGCATTTTGCCAAGAAGCTGGCTAAGTCCTATGTGACTGATTTTTGGATGAATGCTGAACAACACCTGATTTTTCATTTTTACCACCTGTTTGAGTTTGAAGTCAGTTTTTCAGCCAGGGGATAGAGAAGGACAAAGAGGTCAAACTTCCTATGCAGCATGCTGCAAAGGTTAGAAGTCAGACAACCTCTCTTAGGCACATTTCACTGTCTGAATAACCTTGCAGTGTCATGCAGTGACAGCATCCAGCATAAAAGCTCAGGTGGACATATACCAGAGTAATGGTAGAAAAGCCATATTTATTTTTTTTCAATGGAGAATTCAGGTATTTTCTGCAGTATCTCCTCCAAGATCTGCATGGAACAGCGTGAAAAAAACTCAGTTAAGGTCTCTAAACACATATGGAGATGGGAAAGTGTTTATGAAAGCTAAATTTTATGAAGATTATGGCTATGTATCACAGCTTGTGATACATAGCCATAATCTTCATAAAATTTAGCTTTCATAAACACTTTTCCATCTCCAAAGCCACATAAATGGGTGGAAAAGTTGAGAATGGAATTGCAAGAGCAGTAACAACAGCTCTAAGCGCATAGTGCATCTATCCAGGACATATAGAGACATCTATTACAGAGTTATGTTCCTGTCTCCTTTCCCCAGTGTATTTTTAAAGGTTAATATCTCCAACCAAGACATTCTGGGATTCATAGAATGGAGTTACTCCATGAATTAGCTGATACACAAGAGAGGAGGGGAAAAAATTACTGAAATTACATATAGTCAGAGCATTGAGTAAGACTAGAAACATCAATGAATGACAGGAGTTATGAATGAAGTAAAGGTAAGTGGGAAGTGGAATGGGGCAAGATAAATATTACTTTCCAGGGAATTTTAATCTTCACCAAAACACTGTTTTCTTCCTGTTGCATTGGACAAATTACTGGGCTTTTTTTTCTGTGACCTCATTGATCACCTGTCCAAAATGAGCAATCAAATGCCTATAATTCTCTCTCTGACGAAGGTAACAGTATGTGCTAAGTGTTTGGAGGAGACACTGGGATTGTGGTAGGTATGGGTGTGGGTCCCGAGAAACATCCTTGTGGCAAGCAGCCTCTGTCCCTCACCATGGTGTCTGCAGAGTTAAGTGCAGAAGAGGTATTTGGTGCTCGCTCTTGGGTCAAAGTCAGAACTGTTCACAACAGGACTGGCTGCATGCACCCTGGAGGACATGATGGCCTTTCCAACATGTCTCATGGAGACTTCAGCTGAGTATTGTGGGTCAGGATGGCCCAAAATGTTTCAAAGACAATGTTTGCAGGTGGATTCTTATTTAAACATATATCTTCTGGTGAAATGCAGAGGGGGAAAGTCAGCCACATTCTGCTAGGGAGCCCAATCACAACTTTTCTGGTGCTAGCTCGTTTGGTCTATCACCATAACTTCCCTGTGAGCCTGTCCCTTCCTGGTGAGGGAATATCATCCATGAGCCTTGCTGCAGCTCTAGGAACAGTGGGCAACAGAGCCTGGGACAGCAGAGCACATTCAGAGCTTCCACCCCAGCATGGCTTCGTGCCTGACCTTGCTCCCACTGGAGCCTCCCAGCAAATGGGGCTGTGGCACAGCCGTGCTGCTCCAGGAAAAGGCTCCTGCCCAATCCCGAGCCCACTCCAAGGGCTGTGCACAAAGGGGAGCCCTGTAGCAGATGGCAGGGGTTTGGATCTGCCAGGGCCATGCTGAGCCCCCAGACCCCTCAGCAGAACATGGCTGGGCACTCAGGAATGGCCTCTGCAATGAGCAGGTGGCTGAGCTGGGGATGCCCAGTGGCTGGCAGACAGTCAGCACCAGCTGGGAGGGGACAGGCTCTTTCCAGGAAAAATATCTTGGATAGAGGTCAGCTTAGCACCTAGCCTTGCTCCTTCTCATGGGGTGCTGCAGACTGTGTGTGTTTTTGGCTCCTGCTGGTGTGTGTGAGAGTTGCTGTGTACCAGGAGGTGATGGAGCCATTCAGGGACAGCAAATCTGGTACTCAGCCTGTGACGACTGGAGCTCTTTGGCTGTGAAGGGTGCGCCAAGATCCATTTGGCTGTGAAAATGGGACCTTCCTCACTGGCAGAGTGATGAGCATCTCGGGGATTTTTTAACACATTAGGTGAGGATTGTGTGGATAATTTGTTTGGATCCAGATTCCAGTTGAAAAGGAGCAGGAGGGCTGTATCTGCTGTGCTGTGACCTCTCATGCTGCTCTTGTAAAATGGACTCACTGTGGGGCTTGACACCGGGGCACAGCAGGTCCCCTCAGGAATGGATACAGGCTCATTCTGGAAACAGAATGGGTGACCGTATTTTGAAGCAAACTTTTTAAGAGAGTTGTGAGCTTTTGCACAGCTCAATAAGCATATTGAGAGGCTTATTAAAATAATAACAGCACATTTGTTAATAATTAATCACTGGCATTAATAGAGGGACTTTCAGCCAAAGATGCTGAAGCTCTTTCCAAATTTCACTGCCCAAAATTGCAAACAGTTAGGATTGCCTAATCCATCATCATGTATTGCCACCCCTGACAGCTCTTTAATTGTTCACCACATAGCAACTGCTCAGTAGTGATGAGATTGGTGCAGAAAGCAAGGAGTTTGCTGTATGTCCAAGAAGAGGTCCAAAAGAAGTAGGTGAAGGAGTGCGGCTATCACTCCAAGATGGACTTGGTCATGTAATAGCATCCCCACCTTTTATTTGGGTTCATTCATGAATCTCAGTTTACAAGCTGTGATTTTACATGCCGCTTGAGTCAGATATTCCCTGCTAGCACAGTGGTGCAGAAAGATGTGATATGTTCAGAATTACCATTGTCATAATTTCCTGCTGAATGTTGGCATTCACACTAACCCTGAGAACCCTTTGGTTTCTCTTCGGTGTTTAAATGCATTGATCACTATGATAAAACAAAGTCTTGACCTACACCCTGAATATTTAATTTCAGCTCTGCTCTCTGATTTTATTGCCTATTTCTCATAGCCTAAATTGTCTTATAGTGATCTCTGCTGACTGTGGAACAAGACCAGATGTCTAATTTATGTGCCTCAGTTAAATGCCTAAAAGGTAGTTGATATGAATCCAGAAAAAATGCTTGTGAGTTTTTTATTGCATGTCTGTCTTAGTGATGTTACACCTGTCTGTATCTGAATATAGCTGCAGCCTCTCCATATTAAATACAGGAAATTTATCTTCATTATGGAATGTCTCTTGAGAGTCCATTGCTAATGAAATTGCCTCATATTTATTTTTGAAGTTGTATATAAACAACTAGCATTATTAGTATACAATTACCAGAGAGTAATCACAGAAATTCTGTAAACATAGTCTACAAAACATACTGCAAATTAATATTCATGCATTTCTTAGTCTGCCATTTGGAGCAAAAGCATAAATCCAATCTACACTTCATCACAAAGGAATCATATTACCAGTGGAAACTGGGATGTTTTGTACTTTAGAGTGATTAAAGGGAAAAGTCCTGTGACTCTTTTCACAGTTCTGGGGGTGCAACTGCTGTGGCTGCTGATGCACAATTCAGCGACACATTGTGTCAGTGATAAGGAAGAAAAGAAAAGCAGCATTTAGACATGCCTCTATGCAGAGATATTGCAGCATTCAATCGAATGTGTGCAGCTGACTCCAGCAATGCTGTTTGACAGCCTGGTATTTGCAGGAAGTCTAAGGTTAAGGATAGCTAAAGAAATGTGTTTGAATTTTGCCATTTACAAACAACCATAGGTCTTTTGTTTTCTAAAGCAGAAAGAATTAAGTGAACTAGTAAAACTAGTGACTCAGAAATCCATTTTGTGCAGCTTATTCATGTTTGCTCTGCTTAGATTATGCTTTTTCACATTCTTCACACAATTGTAAATAGACTAGTACTGTAAAATGATGGGAATTATTACAGAATAGTGAAGTATTTTCTATTTCATAAATATGATGTTTGGAGGTGATTTTTAATTACTGATTTTTAGGTGTCCAGAAATCAGTTTTGCAAGGGCTAAATGACCAGAAGTATACAGTTAATAGTAGCTGTAAAAGTGCTACTCTTCCGTTACTGAGAAATTGAAGACTGAAAATTTAGAATTTGAACTGAGATGAATGAAACTAGGAGTCACTTTTGAAAATTTAACTTATACGTAGTCAAATAGAAAGAGTGGCAAAGCAGATTTTTGTGACACTACTAAAACTTTTGAGAGTTTAGAAGAAACAGGAGGAGAAAACAGTGATCATTCTTCTGCTTTTTTGAAATGACTTTGCTCTAAGTGTCATCATCACTCTTATGTAGCCATTTATGCAGAGGTTCAAGTATTTTAGTGTTTAAGGAAAGCCATGGTGGATGACAAGATATTCAGGACCAGAAGTCTGGTTTCCACAAGACTGCAATTGTAAGGACTTGCTAGTGAGGCCTGAGCATGCAGTTATGTGGTGATATGACCACAAGATGTGCTAACACAGGTGACCGTGGTGTACCATGTTCACAAACTCCCTGGTTACTGAAGGTCGCATGCACTCTTGTACTTCCAACTCCGAAATTTATTTCTCTTACAGACAAGAAACAAACTGTGGTGTCGAACAGACACTAAGAAGCTGTGCGTATGTTGTTTTATTTCTCTTTTACTTACTTGCTTTCTCATTGCATTGTATACTACACTGGACACAAGACCATGTGTTGCCTTGTGGTCTGGGAATGCATTTGAAGAGTAAGTACTCATTTTTACAGAAATTCCAACAAAATTAAATGCAATCATGACACAGCCCTTTTTTCTTCCTGCCCACAAAAGAAAGCATTCTTCCATTTCTTATTACTTCTGCCTGTTTCTTAATCTGTGCCCAACAAATGAGGCAGAGAGTTCCCACTGAATAATGTCTTCTTATGTAGATAAGGCTTGTAGTTAGGAACATTTTAATAGAGTTCAGATTTAAAGAGAAAAAGAATAGAGATTAAGCAAGTAAGACTAATACATATTTTCCAAACATATTTTAAATGAGAATGCTACAATGAAGCAGAACGATGCTGCATATAAGATAGTAAGAAGTGGAAGGCATTTTCATGTACCAAGAGTTGTACAAGGGCTAGGTTCTTGCTGCAGCAATTGTGAGGGGACAAAAAGAAAGGAGGTCTGACCTTAAAACTATTTTGATTACCCAGGTCACAGAAGCCATCATGGACCACATTTCTGAAATGTCCAGTGAAAGGATGAAATTGTTTAACAGGGAGTCTGAGGCATTAAGAAAAAGAAGGGCAGAATATTGTCTCATAGTACTAATAAAAAAGTGATATGTGGCTTTTCATTAACTTGTGTTTCTTTATGCAAATCCTTTGGGGATACTTTATGCTTGATGATATAGAACCTTATCATTTTTATCTCTAAAGATGTGGTCACAAAGGTTCTATAGCACATGTGGCAGAGAGTTTAAATGTGAATTCTGAGGAGCAGATAACACAGGAAAGATAAAAAAATTAAGAGTGATGGAATACAACAACCAGCTGACAGTTTAATGAGAAATGATTCTTTTAAAACACAGCATGGTAGCAAGAAAAGGTACCGTAAAGAGAGGGGAAAAATTTGTAACAGGACATTATTTTTAGAAAGCTTGTCATAGTGCAAGAGTTGAGGACAGTGGGTATGTTTAGAAAGTCCTTAAAATCTGTCATGAAATCTCTGCGCTGCATGTGCCAAATCAAAGTTTTTCTTCTAGGATGTAGACTGCAATTTGTATATTAACTTCTTGCTGGACTGAAGACTTAGTTTAATTCTTATTTCCTGTCTGCATCGGAAAAAAAATCAGGGTCAGTCAGTTCTGGGTACTTGAGAAAGGATAAAAATGATAACTGAAATATCTAAATTTTAATTTCCGATCCCTGATCAGAAACATGTAGATCTATATATAGAAGAAGAAAAAGAGGACTAAAAATCTAGGGGTAGTACCTAGATATACAGGATAACACTGAGAAAAGAAATCAAAGGAAAATGTCCAGCTTATTCTTGATTTGTTAATCTTGCTGTATTTATGTCCCGTGTATTTATTCCATTGAATAAAGAGGAATGTTGTAAAAATATTTGGGATTTTTCCTTTCAGATTTAAAAGGGCATGTGATGATCTGTCATCTGCACTCAAAAGTCACAAATCTTTGGAATCTTTAATAAAAGGGTTAGGAAGATACAGCTCTCTGTCTGATAGCTCTGACGCTGGATGTAGGCAGGAGATTTTTCCCCTTCTATTTCTTGGTAAAGCTATTAGAAAGGTTGACCAGTTGATGCAAATCCATGTTGTATATGCTGATAATTTCACTGAGGAAGATGTGGTGCAATAGATGACTGAGATTTGAGGGAAACAGGAAACAAATGGGATTTAGTGAAGTGAATGAAGATAAATTGCTCATGGTTATAAGTCAGCAGAAATGGTCCGGATGATTATACCCAGCAGCTGATGAACACGAATATCAAAAGATCCTAGAAAAGAGTGACAGTGAGGGAGGGGATAAGGACTTGAGCAGAAAATACAAACACATATAAAGGGTAAAAGTAAAGGTAGTTTAGTTAACCCATATTAAGAAGACAGGTTTGGAATTTAGGACAGTGGGAGGCAAACAAGCTACGTCTCTCAGAAGAGACCATTCTGACGGTGTTTGACCTGTCACCAAACATTGAGAAGATGAAGGAATAATAAACATCTGTGAGGAAATTGCTACTGGAGGGGGGCAATATTCTATTGTCACAATGAGTATGCCCCAATACCTATGTTATTTCAAAAACCAGATTGAGTGGATTAGTGCCCCATTAAAATAATATGTGGTACTTACAGAGGGAATCTCTACCCCATGACAAAGGGCAGCAGTCTCTGTCTCTAAGGAAATGCTGAGGAAAAGAAGCTTTTGTGGGGAATATAAAACTTGTTATGAGAGATATCAGAGCCTCAGTTAGATGGGAGCACATATCATAATGAATAATTCTGTGCTATAAGGGTGATTGAGTATGATTCAGAGACATTTTCTTCCCAAATTTCTATGATTGTGTGACAGTGCTTTGATTATTGATATATAGCCCTTCATTTGTAACACTCACCTTCAGAAAGCATGAGATTTTTATATCTGTGTCCCTTGTTCACTGGTTGCATGAAAATTAACAGCAGAAGATGGCAGCAGAGATTGCTGACTTTGTCTCATTTCTTTGTATTTGCAGCAGAGTACGGATGCTTGATGAAAGAACACAGGGTGAATTTTCTTTAAAAATATACTGATTTAGTTCTGGGAAGATAAATTCCTTGACTCTAAGAACACATTCATCAGTTCATTTTTTTATGGAAATGATGTGGGAGTTATGAAAGAAAAAACATACTCCTTGTATCTTCCATATGTCTTAATGGCAACACTTGCAAGCAGATGAAATAGTCCTTGCAAAAGATCACGGACACATTCTCTTTACATAGTCCTTCTGCCTTAGCAATAACTCAGCAAAGGCAGGTGCCCTACATTCTGTGTAAAAATAAAATAGATTGAAAATCATAAAGAAGTGCTGAAAAATTTTATATAAAGTTGCTTAAATTTCAACAGGTAACTCAAAGTACAAATAAGGCCTAAATTATTATTCCTCTGATAGCAAGCCATTGTAAAGATCTGCTTGTAGGTTATCTTGACCCTCTGATCACAGGCAGTGCATGTAGGCGTAAGCCTAAGCATGTAGAAAGAATCATGTACTTTAGCAGACCAAATGATAAAGTTGTAAACCAAAAACTTTTGGATATTCAACTTCCTTCTCATATCACAGAGAGACACAGACCCATAGACTCTGTGCTATCTGGCTAATCCTGCCTCAGGGAAAGCCAGAGCATCATTCCTCAGAGGCAGGGGAATACCACGATGGATATATTCACAAAGGATGGAGAAGCAGTGCCATTGCTGCCTTGCTGCCTAAAGTGTATTTGGAGCAGCTGTCTCTTCTCCTAATCTGGCTGCTGCAGATTAATGTTTTTGTATTTTTGCCTGTGCATAAGAAAGCTCACTTGAAATCTGTCTGTGCTTCTGTTGCTTTTCTAATATCTATAGGAAAATCAGGATGCTCTTGGGGTTTTTCTGTCTTTTTTTTTTTTTCCCTTCATCCAGCATCTCTGCTTTTGTGCTGAATATTAACTGTTTGTAGAACTGTATAACTGAGGCTGACAGACAACTTAATTGCTTAGGTAAAGAGAGAAGCGTGACTCAGGTCTGCATATTCAAGCCCTCATTAGTCTTCAGAACAGTTCAAATCAAAGGAAAAAGAAAATCAGTGGGTACATAATATGCTCCCTGGAGGTGACATTTTTAGAGCATCCTTTAATTCTGACAGGAATTTTCCATGATGTCTGTTGAAGAAAACTTGCTGTCTTTCTTCCCAGTTGTAAATGACTGCCACTTGTCAAATGGGAGAGCTGGAGTAAGGAGTGTTTAGCTAATAGTTCTACAGTATTGTATTTTCTGTCTCTCACATGTGCATCTACTTATCTTTCTGGTGAGTGCAAATCAGTTGTTTTACTCTGGTATTTGCCTTATAATCATACTGGAGGTCAAAGCATTCATGACTACTATATTGACCAGAATGAGTTTCTGAAGGAGTAAATTCAGTTGTTGACATAATATCTTACCTCAGTATTGCTTTATTTCTTAGGCAGAAGTCAGAACACTTATTCCTCATAATATACATATTTATTCCTGGCATTATCCTCCATAATAATGGAAAATGGGAAAAAAAATTGAAATGTGCTTCAGAATGCAATCTGTTAAACTCTGATGGCTTGCAGGCATGGCAGTGTATAAGGAGTTATCCTTTCTGCTATAGAATGCAGAGTGTTGCAACACAAGGAAGTTGTAATTGGTTATGTATTTCTCATTTCCTTTATAAATTTGTGAGCTCATATTTCTAGTGATACTTTCTGAGAGATTGGTACTTTAGGGTCAGGTAGTATTGGGGCTTTGAAATAATGGATAGGCTTACCAAAACTTGCAAAAATATTCTGTATGGCAGTTGCTATATTCACAAGAGAGGGGTGGGAATACTGGTACTGCCCTGAAACTGAGAGTAGTTGCGATGTTTTTTCCATTTCCTGGAGCTTCCCTTCATACTTAATTTGGCTTTTTTGTACCAGTCTTTTGGAAATAAAGTGTATCAAAGCTCTGATGAAGAGCTGTTATATTGTTTTTATATAAATTTTCTTTCATGTGGTTACAGGCATCACCGGTCCTTGTCTAGCAGCAAAAGCCTTTCAAGATCAGTGTTTGGATATGAATGTGCCATATTTAACTTTTAAAAGTAGGGAAACAGCCACAAGGAGAGCCATTTTATATCCTAATATATACCCATCTCAACTGGCTCTGTGATGTTTTCTTGATTTTTCATTGGTAAAAAATTCAATTCAGTAGGAGCTTCTTTTGAAGCTGTAGACCTCAAGTATTTGGCCTGCATAACTGTCCTTGTGAGGATAAATCTAACTGGACTTAGACCAAAAGAAACTGATATGTCTAGAATTTTAAAAATGGAAAACAATAAAGAAGCCTAGCCCAAACCACAGGTTTGTTAGGTTAGACTGGGAAAACAATTATTCCCAAAGGGAACCTATTACCCCGTGTCTTAGAAGCTGGTAAAACCATGTAGTTGTAGTGGATTTAAGCACCAGACCCACAGCTGTATAAAAAAAGAAATCTATATCATGATTTTTTTTTCTTTCCATTTTTTCTCCAAAGTTTTAAAAAGTTTATTTGGCTTCACAGATGGAAGTTATACAGGTATCACTGAAATGGACAGAAAGAAGGGCCTAGTATTCAGCTGAAACATATACATTGTTTTTCTTTTATTTTCCAGTTTCTTAGTTCCAATTTTACCAGTCAGCTAGTTTTTATTTGGGGTTAAACAAAAATATGGAAAATAGGAATGTTGAATTGAATATTTTTAAGTTACTCTTTTAAAAATGATTCCTTTCTGTTTTTCAGTCATGTAAGATATTATTGTTAATATAATGTCTAGAATGTCACAGAAGGATTTGATTCAATAATTTGCCAACTTCTTTGTACAAAAATTACTATATCTTGTAATTTTTTGGGGAGAATTCCAAGTTCTTACAGTTTTTTTCTCACTACTTTTAAAATTCTTCTATCCTTCATGAATGTAAGTTTTTTTATGACATTGAGAGACAGTCTTTCAAAAATGTATCTTAATTTTTAAAATATTCCACTAAAAGCTGGGCTAGAATGAGTTGAAATCTGGGAGGGGAGCTTCCCTGGTGACCTTGATTGTCTATGCTTCACTTTTTGAGGTAGAGAGAGGGAAAGTGACACCTTCATACATCTCTCTGTAGTGAGTCACAGTAAAATGTTCTGTACTATGAATTGGTTACTTGGGTTTTTAACTAACTGAGAAGTAAAAGAATCATTAAGTGACTTTCATAAAGAAGTCGACAAGAAAAGCATTTAAATACTCTGTTATATCCCGTATTGTGCATCTATGCATATAGCACCTAACACAAGTATATTTTGAAATGCTGTGCTAAATAATATGTCATTTTTATCTCTTTTTGGTTGTTGCAGAAACTGAGGCAGGTATTCAATTTGTCTGAAATGCCTCAAAGAACTAATATTAGAATTATAACAGTCTGGGAGTTGCCAATCCCAGATTTACTCTGCACATCACGTTACAAATGTGATGCAGTTCAGAAAGTTAATGTTGATATGACTTAGTCAGAACAAGTACAGAAAAAAGAAAATTTTTGAAATTCAAAATACTTGTAGTGTCTCAGAAATTGGCAGATAACAATGTGAGGAAAATACTACACGTATGGTAAATTCAAAATAGAGATAAAGATGAAAATGTTATGATGTTCATAAGAGGTAAATACAAAGATTTCTCAGGGTAAATGGATGATTATTCAGAAAGAAGAAGGTTAGAAAACTCCATAACAATGTGTAGAATTGGAAAAAGGTACGTGAACAATTATGCAGACAGTTACTGGGCTCCTATTGATTCCCTTTTTTATATGGAAATCTATGTATATCACCAATATTGGGTTATAGCCACAGAGAAATTGGGTTGATGACATCTGACTTCCCTTTCTCATTCTGGTTCTGAGTCTGGTTTTCCAGCTCTGAGAAAACCATTCAGCTTATCTTAGTGAGTTGTGATCCCCTCTTACACATTTTCAAACTTTTTTTTGGAGAAGCTTCATGTAAATAGTCTCATTCCATGCAGGATGTGGGAAAAGAAAAGATCTTATGTGTTCCTTTCTCGCATGTTTATTCTGAGGTAGAGGACCTTGGCCAGCAGCCACGTGGCTCTGTTAGCCATGTCCCCTAACCAGTGAGATTGGCAGCACAGCTTTGTGGGACTGGTCGGTGTGCCAGTGAATTTACACTTGTGAAATGGAGGATCAGGTGCCAGTGCCAGTACATGTAGGTGGATCTGCTGTGTTCTGACACTAGGAAAGCAAATGGCTCCTACAGGATACCTTCACATGCTTCTAAATTCTTCTAAATTTGCATTTGTTTCGAGTTACAAATGAGATATTCCTTTTGTGTGTCTTGGTATATAATGCTATAGTCTGAGCATCAGACTAAATCCAACTTGGAAAATTTAACACTAACAGCTCCTCTGGCCACTTAATAATTTCTATGAAAATAAGAGTTTTCTGTGTCCTGCAGGGAAGGAAGAAAGGAAGGAACTGGAAGCATCTAAGCATCCTGTTTATTTGCATCACTTGAGTGAATAAACTCAGTTAACAGCAAGTACAAAGTGAAGGCTATAGATATGATGGAAAAGAATTATTTTACAGGCCATCTGTTCTGAATTTTCTATGTATTTTCAAAGTAAGATGATCCCTTGAAAGTTGTTACTGAAAATTTTTTAACTAATACAGAAATATGTCATTCACATTCTGCAGGTTTATATTCACAGTAATTTTTATATATATAATTTCAGATTATATAGTGTGAGTATATGCTATATAAGACTTGCAATAGAGAAGCATCTTTATATTCCCACATAGTCTGCAAGGACATAGAATATATTTATCTATTTTTTTTCCCCAGCCTTTTTTTCTAAAAATCATGAGTCCAATATTATTCAGTGGAATAACTGTAGTGGAGAGAATGCCCTTCGAGCGCCTAAGGTAAAAGAAAAAGGTTCTGTGTAAAACACTAGATTATTCCTAAAAGATCAGCAGCTTTTCATTTCAGTGTTGTTCAGAAGCAGTTGTTTTAATTAATTTGGTGACAGCTGGTTCCCTTTCTGGGACATATGGATTTCTTACGCAGTATCTCTCAATACATCTTTCTATGAATCGTGATTAGATGGACTATAAGGAAACTGAGATACTGTTACTTAGGTATCCCTTGCAACGAAAATTTCAGCCCATCTGTCTGGCGTTGACTTCTGAGGTTGAAAGGCAGTATAAGTGTTTAAAGATTAATCTCCCTAATGGTTCAGTTAATCTTCCCAAAACCTTAAGGGATTTGACTGACAACTCCATGAATTTCCTCCTCAAGTGTGCATTTATAAGAACAAAGGGATAAGTAGAAAAAAATCTACATCCTAAACCCACAGGTACTTCAAGGGGCTCAGAAATATTAGACACTTTGTCATCTACTTCATGTAGATTCTCAGCCTACTCTGTACTAATCAGGTTCCTCTACAAACTACATGACATACCTCATTTCGTGGGTTAGAGAAGTCAAGGTTTTGTTCTTCAATAATGGTAGCAAAGTTATTAAGAGACTTCCCAACACAGTACAACACATGTAAGATATTTAAGACAATGCATAGAGAATAAGTGATTCATTTTCATATCTAAGGTCAAATTGTTGTTCACTGCTATGCAAATATAAACCTGGAAATTAATAGTTTGTATGGAGTACATCCCTGGCTAGAAATATCTGGGAATTCAGAAACAAAAGGAAGAGACTTTACTACAGCAGATAACAGAGATTTTTTTCAAGCTAACATAGAATAATTTCGCTTGACCAGTCATCTCAAGAAAATAGGGTTTTTTTGTGATATCGATAACCTCGTGGAGATAGAGTCTGTTTTTTCAATCTGATTAATATGGGTTCTTCTTCCTTTGCAAGTTTGGCAAAACATGAACAGCTTGAAGCAAAAAAAAGCAGACCAAATGTATATAAAAACTGTGTCAGACTGTAAGGACTTTAGTAAGTTTTGTTTAAGCTGGTTGTAACAAAGAATAAAGAGTGTCAAATATTACAAGTAAATTGTTGGAACTGCTTTGTTCTTACTTTTTATGGCTCAGGGTTACAAGCTGCTGGAAAGTCTACGTAGATGTTGCCTGATTTGGACGACCAAGTATGAAGCAGCTAAATCACCTATCTCTTTTTCTTTGGTGTTCTCATCATTTGAAAAATAATTTGCTAGCTTCTAAATGCTCCTTCAAGATGCACAAACTGAATATACAGAAGAGAAAAAGAGGTTTCATGCTATTTCTTCACATGAATGCCACAGTGATTGATTTCAGAAGAAAGGGAATTGCTTCCCTTGAGAAGTATATTATAATTTTCTTGTATTTCATGCCTTCCTACCCGCATGTGAAGAACAAAGAGGTCTCCTGCTGGGGTATAATGCTTAAAAACTTAAAGATATCTCTGGATAAACTGTTCTGTGACCAAAAAGATTTGAGCTGGGTCGGATAGATTATACTCAAGCTGACATTTATAAATGATGTTATCTGTTGACTCCAGCTGTAGAGCACACACAAAACAGAAATACATTGGGACAGGGTAAGAATTCTTTGCCGCAATGAAGGTTTAACCTTGCTCAGAGGCTGATTATGTGTAAGGCAACCAGACATTTGGTCAGATTTACTGTTTTATTCAGTATTATGATAAGATACAATTACTTACTTTAAGGGATACCATCATCTCAATACAGGAGAAATGGCTTGGTTTATTTAAAACTGGTGAGAAACAGAGGTGACTGCAATCTCAGGAGAACAAATGTCAACAGATATGCATTAAAGACACAGAGTACTGGATTCATTTCAGCTAGTCATTGTTCCAAATATGATGATGTTACACTCATAAAAGATAGAAAAGAATGGAAGTTAAGCTAATGAGCCTCACTTGCCTGAGCAGAGCAGAATAGAGAAAGAAAATATGACCTCAAAACTCTACTGTCTTGATGATGGACAGTGATGAGACAAATGCCAAGCAATTGATATAGAATATTCTGATGTTACTGAAGAGCCTTGATCAGCCCAGCTGAACAAGAAAATCTCAGAAAGTGGTATTTCAGAAGGCTATCAAACTCCAGTTTGCTTAGCGTGGTCTGAATGTTAGAAGGAAAGTGATTAAATAAATACCTACAGATTACATGTAATGTACAGGATATAGACATAGAAATGAGATGGCCGAATGATTGAAATAATCAGATATGGCTGTTCCTGCCCTGGGGCAGAGCTGTAAGCTGTGTACTAGGTGACCTCTTTCTATGACCACCTTTCCTCTCTTGACTCTGTTGCCCTTTCTCTGGCAAAGGATTTGAAAGCTAAAGCTAGCTGTGGCAGGAGTTTTGATAAGACCAGAGCCAAAGAGGCAGCTGAGACATACCCCTATTCTTCTCCAGTGACAGGACCTTCTGGATCTGAATGTAGCATAGGTGAGAGGAGCAAGGACCCATAAGACAAATGGAGATTGGTCACTTTCAAAACTTCTCCTGCTGCTCTGGACACTCTTGTCCTGTGATGGGGCAGTGGGTGATGAATGGGCTGAAGCCCAAAGAAGAACACCTATTAGCTTAACCACAGGCAAACCAGGTATGGAAATCAAGTGATTTTTTTAAATCTCTGATCTGGTACAATCTCCACACTGATTCCCTCCTCAAGAGGCCTTCTGAGAACTCTAAATGACTCCATGTTTAGAATTAGAAAATTCTAGCAGTCATGCTGTTGCAACACTGATGGGCATAAATTGTCACTTATTGCCCTCCTTTATGGAACTAGAATGAGTGCAGATTGCTGTTTTATTACAAACAGAATAATTGCAGGAGTAATTGGCCTTTGCTGTTAAAACTAGTAAACCTACAGTCACAAAGGAAATTATGGAAGTTTAAGCAAAGTAAAATAGTGAAGACTTCAACAAGGTTCTCAGCTTCCCTAATTTTGTTGTGGATTTTGTGAAACTTGACACTACATCACAGTATTGGCTTGAGAATTTCAGTCACCGTTCAGAACAAATAAGCTTCCAGCTTGTGTGGACAAGGAAACAGTTTAAAACGTGATGTTATGGGAATGTAAGAGATGGCCTCAAGGGCTGCTTGAATTTACTGAAGGCAGTTGCTGCTTTGTTAGTTTTAATTTTAAAGCATTTTGATTCCATTCCCCCACTCCCATTGATATATTGCCAAGTGAGTGTTAAAAATTGAGAGATCAGAAAGAAACCAGCTTCTCCATATTTTTTTTTTCCTTTTGGAAATATAATTTTCAGGATTTTTATGATCTGACTCATAACCTTGAAATTCTACTACATTTTACATTTTATTTAAAGTCTCTCCATTAGATCATAAAATTTCAGCATTCTCAGAAAGTGGTTCAATATTGATTTAAAGGTGATATAAGTCTGCAGAGATACTAATTTTTTTCCTCTCTTGAATGTTTTTTTTGTAATAATTCCACAATAACCTGCTTCCTTGAAAAGTTTAAAAACAGTTGAGTCTGATGCAACTGAACTTTTGAACATCACCCAAGCCGACATATCTTTCCTTGTTCTATTTATTACATGTTTATTTTCTTTTTTTTTGAGAAAGACTTGGGGACAAGCATAGGAAAAAACCTAAGTTGTTGAATGTTTTTGCTGCTCTTTCAAAAATCATAGGATCATGGAATCATAGAGTGGTTTGGGTTGGAAAGGACCTTAAAGACCCTCTAGTTCCAACTCCCCTGCCATGGGCAGGGAGACCTTCCACTAGACCAGATTGCTTAGAGCCCCATCCAGCCTGGCCTTGAACATTGCCAGGGATGGGGCATCCACAAATTCTCAAGACAACTTGTTTCTGTGCCTCACCACTCTCACAGTAAAATATTTCTTCCTATTATCTAATCTAAACCTTCCCTCTTCCAGTTTGAATTCATTCCCCCTTGCCCTATACCTACATGATCTTGTAAATTGTCTCTTTCCATCTTTCTTTACAGCTTCTTCATCAAAAGATACTCTCAACAGTGAGTTTCTGTTTTTTGCAGGTAGATACACCATTGAAATTCTGCTAAGGACAAGAGAAGTCAGTTAAGCAAGACAGAATGGAGTACGTGGCTGCAGAATCCAGTGACAATTATCCTGGTTTTTTGAGAACTGGACTTGCAGTTACCTGCAATTCAGGTTTCTATACAGTAGCTAGGTAATCTTCCAGTGAAGACGAAATGATGATTTTGAAGTAAAGATCAGAGAACAGAAAGAATATTCATGGTAGTTCTAGGGAGAGGGGTGCATTTACATAGCTTGTGAAGAGAAGCAGCTGAAAAGCATTGTGAGTATTGTGCAGTGGAATAATCTGAAATACTTCTGCAAATGTTTCAAATTGTTCTCCTTTCATGTTAGTGCCGTGGATGGAATGGCAATATAACTGGTAACAGTAAAAAGCTTTAGGATCAGTGTGCAGAAGCATGACAGTACTGCACGTTTGTTTGGGTTTTTGCAATTTTTTTTAGGAGGTCCAGTTTTCATTTCTGAACAGAACTGGTTTTGTTAGATCTTGTTTAGAATCAGAGGTAAATTTTAATGAAATATTTTTTTGTTATGGTTCCAAGAGAAGTATATAATAAGAAAAATATTCTAGAACATTATGCCTGGCTGAAATGAGCATTTTTTGTCTGCTTTTGTAAATGATGTGCATAGATTCCAAAGTAACCAAGTGTTATATCTCAGTGAGCTGATCCATAGATAGTGCTGTTTCTTAGTGCCAACAGACTTTCCAGGTATGTTCTATTCCTCTGTCAGGAGGGACCTATGCTAAGGAAGACATTTAGCTGCCACAGGCTCTTTCTTCTAAAGGAAGCTTCCGTTTAAAGTTGGAGCTGTGGTGTCTTCATTCAGTTTGGTGCGGCTTCCTAAGTGGTGCAATGGTCAAAATATTTCAGTGCTAAAAGCTAAGAATTGGCTTGTGGACAGTTATTGCTGAACTTAAAACTTCTCTGTGTCTTTGATAATGGTCACTGATAAAAAAGGAAGCAGAAAGGAGTTGGTGTTGGCTGGGGAAGCTGGGCCAGCTGTGGCTGAGCTGGCTGATCTTCATCTGTGGGAGCACAGAAGAGGCTCTGCAGTCCTTGGAGAAGAGCCCTGTGTGCCTTCCTTTGTAATGGCATTTGTGAGATTTTGGTTTAGCTGTCTGTCTTATATTTAAACTAAATATCTCATGCTCATATCAAGTTTGAATCGAGGAAAGAAAAACAGATTCAAGCAGACTTTTTGTATTCGTATCAGAAGTCAGCGAATCTTTCTGTAACGCTGCTGCAGGATTTCTACAAGACTGTGTGTGTTGTGACACATGTAACTCATACTGGGGTGAAAAGATTTTAATCCCGCATATAACTAGGATCACTTTCCTGTCTGAGGTAGAAAAGATAGTAGTTTTCCTACTCTGATGGAATTGAAAAGATGTAAAAAATCCCCTTGTCCAACACAAAGTGCATGATCATATGCACTGCTGAAAGGCAAATTAAAAAAAACATACTTAAACACAAATGTATAAAACATTAGTCTAATATTTGATTGTTTAGAAAAAAAATTCCAGAGGTTCCAATGGTTTGAAGCCCCATTGCCTGAAAATCTAAGGATTTTACTGAAAAGCACTTTGGCTTGGGTGATAGAGTTTTTATTTGCATATATATATATGTGTGTGTGTGTGTGTGTGTGTGACTTATGCATATTTTGATAATATCTATAATATAGTAATGATTATATAATTAAAATAAAGTTGAACTGGTGGAGGTATAACCAGAGAAACACAATTGTAGCCACAAAGCCTGTGTAAACTAGTAGTTTCATATGCATGTAACTATGATTTGAGAGACTTTCAGGCTTACCCTGAGCTCTCAAATATTTGTCCCTTCATTTTCAGGTGCTCTGGATCTGTAAACAGCACTGCTTATGAGTAACAGATCTCTGTAAATTATCTGTGCCTCTGGGATAAGCAAAGCTGCTTCACAGAAATGTGGTTATGATATTGGCACAGTGCTATGAGCAGTGTAGACAAGAAAGAAATACAACCTGCTACTAAGAGGCCTTCTCCCCTGTGACTTAGATATCTGACTCCATGGAATAATTTTTCTTCTTCTAAAAGAAAAACAAGACCAAGAGAAAGAATGAGTTTTCATTCTACTAACACAGTGCGGTGAAATGTTTTATTTCTAGAGTCTCTTTTGGCAAAGGACATCCTGGCAGAATAACTGAGTGAACAGAGTGAGTGTTTAAATCCCTAGAAAAATAACATGTCCATAATGAAAAATTCTGACTGCAGAAATGTTCACCCACTACATTAAGCTGAGAATGTGATTGATCCAAGGACTAGATGACATGAAAACATGTATACACTTTGTGTTAACCTTTTGTGTCTGTGAAGGACAGATGATAAGCCCTTTACCTTACTGCCAGACTGAAGAGGGATTCTCCTCTGGTTCCACTCTAATTAAATGTGGATATTATGTAAACTGCAACCCAAACTGTTTTATGAATTCAGAAAATGCTAGCTTCATTTTTCTTGTCAGGCTACAAAACTAGATCATGACAGATGAGTTTGAGCATTTGCTGATCATTCATCTACAAAACATAGTAGTTTGATTCTTTCACTTACAGCTGTTTGCAGAAACAGAAGTTAATTGAAGCATTGGTGCTCAGCAAATTATTTTTATTTTTCCCTTTTTAGTCAGATTTCATTGTATCTTAAGCAAAATCATTAATAACATGATACAAATGAAAGATCACAGGCACCATTTCTTATCAAAAGGGTGCATTTATTTAGCCTTAATATAAGAATAACACTGGCTACATGTAACCACACAAATACAATGTAACTCAATCAAGAATGTAATCAACTGGTTTGGTGCTATTCATGCAGCACCTAAATAATTCAAATTAATCATATTCCCTAGAATCAAATGGAGGAATCACAGCTGTGCAAAGCTAGTGCAAAATTTAATTTGTACTAATCTGCTTTTGAGAGCAAAAGCACAAAATATAGTAGAATGTTGGCATCACTTGTCTTTCAGTTAATTTCTTTTTTTTTCCTTCTCTTAATTTCTCTGTATCTTATAAACATGAACTTATTTAAGGTAATGTGATTTTTCAATGTATTGTTTCCATTCCAGAAGAGTAAAAATGTCCTTACTTAAAATAGTTACTTTTTTTTCACTATTCCATTAAGGGGCAATTGTGTTACAGGGATATAAGAAAAAGGAAATTATTTATTCACAAAAAATGAAACTAAGAAGCCTGTATTTAACATTTTATAAGAATGAAATCCAAAAACCAAAAAAAAATTGAGATAATAAACAGAAAAGTTTTAAATAACTGCTTTCTTGAGTGATTCAAAATCAAGGCAAATATGAGTGTGAATTTCAGGGATAAATTTAGTACTAGATTGCTTTATTTCTCATGTTCCTTTTTCCTGAAATGGGGAAAGGATATATGCACAACCTTTCAATAAGCATACTGATCCTCATGTAATATTGAAGGCACAGTATCAGTTAGAAGAATCAGAGTGATGCCACTTTTGTACCTGTTCAGATATGTACACAAATTTTCCATGAATGCTCAGTTCAAGGATGGTTGGCTAACAGTCACTGTGAACTCTTTTGCTTTAATAAGTAGGGATTCTCTATTACGATAATTTTTTCCTTTTTAGCTTATAGATGAAGTCATTGCATAATTTAACAGACTGAAATGTAGTAAATGCATGCTGCTATTCCCATGAGAAGCAAGGGCCTGCACAACTTAGCTTAGATACTTAGGATGGACAGGAACAGGGTTTTTCCTAGAATAGTGGTGGAGGCCATAATGTTGTGTTTGACAGTCTCCAGCCAGGAGCTGGTGTTGGTATTACTGCAGACTCCTTTGCTCACAGACTGATGCTCCAAAAGGCCCAGTAGTTCAAAGGGCCCTTTGTGGTGGAAAAGCCAGGTCAACATAAATACTGACTGACACGAGTGGCCATATGGCTTGACCACCAGGAGCAGTTGAAGGAGGACTGTGATCAGACAGGCTTGTCCTAAGGCTCACTCAGTGTCCTACACTGTAAGAGTTGTCTGACACTGGAAGCCCACTTGGCCTCCTGCATGAAATAAAACTCTGTTTCTGTGTAGTCCATTGTAATTAAAGGAAGAAAATAAACTGAAATCTGATGTTGATTTATTTGAAATGGTATGAGTGATATTCTCTACTGAATAACAGTGGTTGGCTGGCACATGTATTGCCTCCCTTCTGGTGAGGGAAAGGTTTAAAGAACAGTCTTCTGCCAGGGTGGGTAATTTCTGCCTCACCTGTGAGAAGCAATGTGGAAGAGGGAAAACAAAGCACAAATACGGATGATTATGGCATACCAGGAAATGAGTCTGGGATCAGGGACTGATATGTAACAAGCACTAGAATTTAAAGAAAAAATGGGTTGTGAGATGCCATGTCAGTGAGGAGGTAGAAGAAGGGGAATCAGTAGAGAAATAACCAAATTACAAAGCTGGAGTAACAGTCTTTGCAGAACTGTTCCAAGTGCCTGTAAGGGAGGAAAGACTGTCTTTAACAAGACAAGAAATAGTATTTCTTTAAGGGGAATGAACATAATCTTTAGGTGTGTGGAGAGAATAAATAGGAGAGGCTACATAATAGAAACATTACTTAGAACATAAATGTAGGATTTGTAGTGTGTTAATGGTGGCTTTGAAAGATTCTGGCATAAAATGAAAGATTGTGATGGGAATTATGGTCACCATCTACTTCTACTAGTTTTACAAGAGGAAGGTGTTGATTCATTCTAAGTCAAAATGACACTTTTTTTTGTGTGTGTGTGTGATTGCAGTGGTCTTCTCACCTGCAGCCTCAGGGACATAAAACCACAAGAACATGCTTAGTCATCTAGACTATTTGGGCTGTTAGGTTTTGCTTGAACAAGTAAGTTTGTTGATTTATTTCTCATTTCTCTTTTGCATATTAATAGTTACCAAAGGTAATTACAAGATATTTGAAAAGAAAGATTTTCAAATACCACTGTGTCACGAGAGAATGGAAGAAGAGCCTGAAAGCATTGATTTTTTGTTCTAAAAATACACAAGCCAACCTGCCAGCTACTATATATCAGCTTAGGCCCCTGGTAGCAGTTTTATACCAAAGGAGAGTCTGGCTCTTTTTCCCTGAATTTTGCTTAATTCCATCCTATTTTCATTCAAGTGTGTGCTTCTGTGAGGATAAGCACCATAGTTCTTAAGGGCTGCAATCTCTTAACATATAAAATAAATAAGTGGCTTTGGGATAAATATTTTCTTTCTGCCAGTGGCATAACGTTTGGGCTTGAAATATTATCATCAAAGAAAGTTTTATCTTGAAAAACTCTGCTCTCCTGCTCTTAATATCAAGCCAGGTAAAATTCTAAATGCACTGAATTATCTGAAAGAAAGAAAAAAAAAAGAAAACTGAAAAGTAACAAGGATTCAAGCCTTTCCTTAAACATTGCTTTGAGCAAAGGCAGTGTCAGGTCTTGCATATCTGTAATTCAAATGGGATAATCTGAGACATTCCTGCAGCTGAGACCTGGCTGCATGCTCTGCCTGGTTCTATTTGTAATATTACAAATCTGTACAAGCAGAAATAATTTGGGATTTGCTGTGTTATCATTAGAATTCTCATTATGGGAACAGAAGTGACCACTGCAGATAATGTTGCAAAATTGTTTTGATTCTAACATTTCAAATTCACTTGCTCAGTAGTGGGAAAATTTACTCCTAGGCTAAAGTTTTCAGGCTTTAGCACAGCAGGACATTTATTTATTTGTTTTATTTTACTTGGAAATGATGAAAGAAAGATCAATGTTTTTGAAGAAGAGTAGAAGAGTGTATATTTACTGTATATTGTGGTGGGTTGATTCTGGCTGGATGCCAGGTGCTCACCAAAGCCATTCTATCACTCCCCTCCTCAGCCGTGCCTGTACTCGGCACTGGTGAGGCCACACCTCAAACCCTTCATTTTTGGGCCAAAGACAGGCACTGAGGTTCTGGGGCTTGTCCTGAGGAGGGCAGCAAAGCTGGTGCATTGTCTGGAGCACAGGTCTTGTGAAGAGCAGCTGAGAGAGCTGGTGGTGTTCAGCCTGGATAAAAGAAAGCTCATGGAGACCTTATCACTCTGTACAACTACCTGAAAGGAGGCTGTAGCCAGGCTCTTCACCCAGGTAACAAGTGACAAGAGGAAATGGCCTCAAGTTGTACCAGGGAAGGTTTAGATTGGATATTAGGAAAAATTTCTTCAGTTAAATGGTTTTCAGGCATTGGAACAGGCTGCCCAGGGAAGTGGTGGATCCAAGACCCCTGGAAGTGTTCAAAAATCATGTGGGCTTGACACTTGGGAACATGGTTTAGTGGTGGGCTCAGTGGTGCCACGATAACAGTTGGACTCGATGATCTTACAGGTCTCTTCCAACCTTAACAATTCAAAAGGCTTTATGATTTTGCTATGGTGCAACTACATCTGTGCAACCATTTAAACCATTTAGTTACACTGAAATTCAGACACTTGAGCATTTAAATCACATCAGGAATTTGCAATGAGTGTTCACACTGGATAAAACAAATCAAAAATTACACACAAAATAAGGCCTGCTTTGGACTATGGGAAGCACACTTTTATTTCTAGTACTGCCAATGAAATGCCTTCTGTCGAAGGAGAAGAGGATAAAGGCAACCCAAATCTGTCTTACTCTGAGCTTTTTAGGTATTTTTAGCAATTTTAGCTCTTTAAAATAATAAGGATGCATTTTATTTCAGTGGCTTGGCTCACATGAAATAATGGTTCAAATTAAGTGTCCTAATTATGCAAATAAATGGAAGAGGATTGTAATTCAAATTCTCATTGACTGCTACCAAGTTATTTAATTAGCATAACCAGAGTTCAGCTGTGTATGTTGTATAGTTGTTGCATATGTAAGACCCTGTGGGGTGACCCACCAAGTGTTTTGCTTTAATAGCACCTGGAAAAGTTCAAATTCTCTCTCGTATTATAAGAGCATTTAAAGGTGATTTGAGGATTGATAAATTGTTAAGGTATCTTGTCATGATTCTTCTTAAAACAGATTATATCAGAGTCTGTAGTCCTTATATCACTGTAACACCTGAGCATCTTCCAGCCCTGCCTTAATGACTTGTCGAACACCCGCAGTGTGTAGTTCTCACTGCTATTCCTGCTGTTGTTCAGCTGGGAAGTCAATAATAAATCTTACTTTTTTTGTTTCCTCCAAATTCTTGGGGTAGCTGAAAGCTTTAGAAGCTGGAGTTAGAGGATAGTGGAGTGATATTTTAGGCTAATCTCTGGGGGTTTTTATGTGCTTTTCCTGTGGTACAAGCCTTACTACCAAGGCAGCTGTGAGGTGGCTCCAGATGTGCCCAGCCCTTAGACATGGCATGCTGCCTTTGCTGAAGGGAACTGAAGCGTCATTGGGAGCTGTGCCTCGGTGCTTCAGGCTGGCAGTGGGCAGTCAGGCTGAGCTGTATATTGAGGGCGTAGCTGCGTTTACCAGTTTGATTTAGTTTTCAACATCCCTTTTTATCTATGGATGTAAAATATTTGTTCTAATAACATATTTGTTTGATTACAATTTATGTTATGCAATGTTGGAATCTGCAGATATTTTAATGGAGGAGGTTAAATTTTCTGTCTAAGAGATGGGAAGGGAAGGAACATATTTTCTTTGCATTTCTTTATCTTTATTGGTGAGGTGGTAGATTGATTCCTGTTATGAACTAGATGGCCTCTAAGACAGCTGGCATTTGTAGCCATAATATCTAACCCTAAAGGATCTTTGACCTGTGGAGTTTCCACCTGTGCCAGTCAATGTTACAGCTGTGCTAAGGACAGTAACAGCACACCTGTCCCGCTGATCCTGCTCAGAGCCAGGCGTGGAATCTCTTGTGTTGGGGAAGCCCTTATTGCCTAATTAGGAGAGCTCAAGGAGGAAAATTGCCAGGATGGCCTAGCTGCCAGGACCTAGCTTTTCTGTGCATTGTCAGAGAGATGAAGGAAAATTAGACCTCCAGGAAGACCAGGTTTTGCCTCAGAATATTATGTTCAAGGTATTAGCTTTCTCTACTGCCTATGATTATTCTGTCTTGAGCAGATTTGAATTAGTAACTATATAATCTAAATAATAGTTATCAATTTTTGCTATCTGTGCTAC
The DNA here is from genome assembly GCA_026261815.1 of Monarcha castaneiventris obscurior. NCBI lineage: Eukaryota > Metazoa > Chordata > Aves > Passeriformes > Monarchidae > Monarcha > Monarcha castaneiventris. Next base: position 18,169,304 of record JAMPIT010000894.1, read on the forward strand.
TCTCTGGGAAGGTAATTACAGGCTATGCTTCATTTTATCCATGTGTTAAAAAGAAAGAAACCATTGGGGTCTGGTTTCTTTATTTTATTCTTTGTGCACCTGTGAAATTTGCATGAACAGTACTGAACTGCTACTTCTTATATTTCTGCAAGATATAAAAGATACTTTTGAAATTTACCCAGAAGATGGCATGAAGGAGTCTTAAAGTACATTTGTGAATGAATGTTTCAGAGCAAAAGTCAATATTTTCTCTTTCCTGTGCTTGCCTTTCAAAATGGCTTCATTTTTTTGCATATTGAAAGTAACTTAGCAAACTTTCAGTAGGATTAATTTGTTTAACGACTTCTATGAAAGATTGTATCTGATGGACTATAAGTGATATTTGTCTAGAATACAAGTGATGATCATAATAGGATCACAGAATAATTCAGGTGGTGAAGTTCCTCAGGAGACCTGTAGTCCAACCTGCTGCTCAAAGCAGAGCCAACTATGTTGTCAGATCAGATTACTGACTTGGTTTAAATACCTTAATGGAAACAACCTGGACAGGTTTTAATATTATAATTTTTTAAAGTTTTTAGAAATGTTGGATTTCTGCAAAAGGGAGAATAGTCAACAAGATTTCATGGACATGTGTGACCTACCCTTTTAATGAGCATTTGTGTGTCTGACATTTATACAGTTCTGGGAATGAAGAATATATTTTAGTAATTAATCTCTGATGCATTGGAAAGAATTTAACACTTAATATTGGCAGAGTTTTAACATCTGAAATAAAATCATTGCTTTGAAGTGGTCAGAGTGGAAGCAGATTCACGTAGAAAGGATATATATGATGCTGATACAAATTCTGGTGACAAACTTGATGTCACGTGTACATTATTAAATTAGAAAAAAACATTACAAAACTGAGATCTGGTCTGTTGAAAGTTTTAAAATATTTTCAGAGTCATTCTAGCTTCAAAGCATCCTACAACATTTTCCATTTCTGAAATATTTTTGCCTGCCATATGGCTGTGTGAAAAATCCCCTGTCTCGGATCATAGGTGTTATCACCTAACAGTGACCTGAAGCACTCCTGCAGAATATGAGTTAAAGAAAACAGGGAGCAATTCAAACTGTCAACTATCCTGGGGTGTTGGACACAGCATCCTTAGGCAGTTAATGGAGAGAGGTGAGATGTCACAAAAGTTCACTGAAATTAAGTGGTTTATCTACAAAAGGTGATGTAAACTCAGTTCCAATTTTATTTCTTTCTTTCATTTTTTCCTCCCATGGAAGCCACTGTCCAGCAGTCCCGATGGTAGGAAGCTTAAATCACTATTGTGCTCTTGAAGTCAGTCTTGAGCAACATGATGGCAAAATTGCAAGTTAGTTTCTGTGCCAGATGGGACCTAACTGAACATTTAATTGAAACAGTGAGACCACCTGGATACACAAGGCTGTCAACTATAAAAAAGGTGTACTCCTAATAGTTACTGGTAGAAACAGACCAAACAACTTTTACAGGCAGCATGGTGAGAGCTAAGAAGAGTTTTGCTCCTTTATGGCCTGTGCAAATTCCAGGTGTGGCTGTAGATTATTGCTTCCTCTGGGAAGATGATGCAGTGGGTTCCTGGCATAGCTTCTGGTTCTCCATTTATCCAAACACCACCCAGCCATCATGACATAGCTTCCACTTTCTCTTGTGATTTGAAGAAGTTACGCATAGTCCACCCCTTATTAATAATCCAATCCTCTCAGGTACCATTTACCATTCATTTCTTATTTTACAGGGCTCTAAAAGTTGATGTACAGGAAATACATTTTGGAACACCTATGTAGGTATTATAATATTTTTTTAAAAAAGTAGATAAATTGAGCCCATAAGGCTTATTGTGATTAAAAGCTTCACTGCTTATGGTGAAATTCTAGAGCTACACATATTGCTGTTATTAGCATATAAATGCTCTTATCTGCCAGAGTTGGACATAATCATGAAATATGCCATCATTCCAGGATGAGGTTGGGAGCTGCCTGGGGTCCCATAACATTATGAGAATGAAGTAGCAATACTATTGTCATGGTTGAAGAAGCACATTCATTTCCGCACCCTCTTTTTTGAAACTGGAAATTTTACAGCAAAAATGGCTTACATGTTAGGCAAAATTTCTGAGATTTATTTTAATGTCAAAGGCGACTCTTTTTTTCCCTAGATCAGTGACTTTAATATTGACATGCTCTCTCTCTTCTTTTTTTTTTTTTTGACTAGCAGAAAAATCTTTTTAAACTTTAATTATTTCAGATACTTTGCATGTGCATGGAGGACAAATAGCTTAATAATGGTGAAATTTTCAGGGATTTAATCTAAATGTAAAACAAGCACCTCTGGAAAACATTAAGAAATGTATAACATATTTTAGCTGTGTGGTGAGTTTTTCTCTGGAGCTTTTTAGGATCCACTTTGTTCTTATTTGCTCCTTATCTGTGTGGTTTTGACTACTGTTGCACAAGGATGGCTGGCTGGGACCATCTGCAGGGCTTTGCAGGGAGGCAGGATCTGAAATGGCCTTTGTCTGTAAAGACGTGGAACACAGCTGAGAACACCTTTGACGGAATGTTTCTATGGACTGAGAGAAAGGTAAAATAGGAGAAGCATCCTCCCACGCAAGGTTTATTTTCCAGAATCCCTGTGTGGGTACATTCTGCCCATAGTATTTCAATATAAGGCCTTATACAGAGATCTAAACTCCACTATTGTGTATAAAAAATTAAGGAACAAAATCTGTATGACTCAAACTAAACTGATACTTAAACCCCATGTTTCTTTCATTTTCTTATGATTAGAATAAAAACCTTTTACTGTGTATATTTTTGTTGTCACCAAAGGCTTATAATGCCATGACAGAGGCTATTTTTGCAGGACATGTATACTACGTGAAATTTCAATAGAAATCTTAGAAGAGAGTCTGATCATGAAAGCTTTCCAGCTCAGTTTGCAGATAAAACCGTCTATAAAACAGATAAGCATCCAACCTTTGAATCCTTATCTAAGAGGAACCTTTTGAGGTTCTGTCTTCACCATTTTTCTAAGGGGTACAGATAGTATCAGTTCCATCACTTGCCAGTCCCAGATCAGTCAATGTCAAGCCTGGATTTATTTTCATCAAATTATGGAGAATCTCTTGATAGTGTGCATCCTGTTCACTATTTTTGACCCACACTATTGAGATTGAATCCATATGTCCATTAATTCCACAAGAAATCTGCCTGAAATATAAGGTGAGTAATTTATGAGCTCTGGCTATATTATAAGAACATTTCTGTAAGAAAATACAGTATTCTAAAAACAATTGTTCACTTATCTTCATAATCATAAATTATCTCATACCTAATTACAAACAGACAGAATGACTAATTGTCCTCAGTGAGAGCTGTTTGACACTGAGAATATACTGCTTATTTTATAAACTTCTTAATGCACAGCCCGTAAATATGTCACAGCTAAGGAGTACTGCATCTTTAAGTATATTAAATGCAGTCTTGTGTAACCAAACATAATAGGATTTTTAAAAGAATTATAACTGAAGAATTTAACGAACAACTTTTTAAACTTTCTATGTGTGAAGCTTCTTTAAACTGACCAATTCAAAATACACATCCAAATAGAAACTTTGTATTTGACTGCGTTGAAAGACATCACTATTTTTCTTGTTTCATGTATATTCAGAAGCAATATGAGAGTTCCAGTGAAAATTTTTTTAATTAATTAATTTAAAAAGGACCTGTTAATGGGTTTTAGAGCAATACCAAAGTCAAAGAAATTTGAGCAATGAGAATGCATATGCTTTGTTTCAGTGAAGGTCATGCTAACACCTTTATAGCTGCTTCAGGTCTGAATATGATATACATTGTATTAACGTGCAGGCTTCATTTTTTATCAATCAGTTCTCTTCTTTTATATGGAAAATCTTTTAATTCAAAACTTCCTCATGAGTTGATATGGATTCATTAATAATGCCTCTCTCTGAAGGGATGGAATTTTATATAAAGGGTACGGGTGATATCAGCTGTGTAGGACATGTCGAACATACTAATCCAAGCACCTGCATTATCCTTATCCTTCTCTAGAGCGGGCGAAGGGATAGAAAGGGAGGTAATAAAAGACAGAAATGTCAAATTTATTGGGGTAAAAAAAAGGAATCCTGCACTTCAAGTACTAACAACTCAGACTAAACGGTGTATTCAAATACATTCTGCTTTAAGTACTCATCCATGGCTTGAATTCCAGTCTGGTTTTCTTTTTGAAGACAACCAGTCTTCATCAAAGTTGCATTCTTTCCGTAATTGATTTTTGCTCATTTCTAACCAAACTTTGCCGGACTTCACTCTTTGGCTGCCCCCAGTTATAAACCAGCAATTTTGGTAGCAGAATTCCTGCTTTTCTGTTTCATATGCATGTAAAACACTGAGAAAAAACTTTCACAACTGGCATTAGGTTTTTTTTGTAGTCTCAAGCAATACCTGAAGCAGATGTGTGCACCTGGGAAACCCAATAAGTAGGGAAATAATGTATAAGCAAAATATTCTTCTTACCCAGACTAATACAATTCTGCAAGAGATAGTGACTTAATATGATAATCAATTTACATGCTTACAGTTGTGCTTTTTCTAAATAATTATGTAACAATATTTAGACAATGTTTCCGACGCAAATGGCAAATTTCAATTTAATCGAAAATTTATTTGAATATTTCAGTTACCTTTCATTAACAGTTGGGAGGGAAAAAATGAAAATTCCCGAAAATATTGAAGCATTTAATCTTGTTATACTTGGAGGGATAATTTACTTTGGAGATGTAACCTATTTTTTTTTCTGACATTTTTCTACCACGGAATTCCTTAACATCTCATTTTGAAGTTGAAACAATATTTCATTTAAGAATGTGATATGATCAAAAAAGAAGGTAAAATAAAAGTATCAAGTGAAACAACTCTATGAGTTTAGCAGACATGAAATAGAATGGTGGAGTTAAACAGATATTATGTAGAATGATGTTTTCTGTGGTTGTTTTAAATTTTTTTGAGCATTGTTAAAAATTCTGAGTTCTGTTTCAATTGACTTGAGAGAAAATGCTGGAGAAGTTGTTCTAAAAGAACCAAAAATGAAAATCGAACCCAAATAATCACTGTAGGCAGCCTTTGCAGTGGCTACACTGTAATTCTCTTTCTCATTTTTGTTTTATTACATGAAAATTTAGGCCTCCATCCATTAAACATCTTAAAACAATATGGGGCTTAGTAAGATATTTGCTTTAAGAAAGTGCTGAAGTCCAGTGTGCTGTGACCTTACCCTGCACCCAGAACTTTAGGCTTCATTATGAAGACTTTCAGAAGAAGGGAAGTGAATTACATTGGTAAACCCAAGTGTAGGCTACTTAAGAGTCCAGTTGATTGTGCCAAACGTGTTGAGCTATGTTTCTAAAATCACTGTCAATAGCTAAAGTTGAGGCAGCCTTGTTTACAAAACAAAATAAACCAAATCAAATAAACTTATATTTGTTTTTGTGCTTTTGTGACAGAGCCTACCAGTCAACGGGCATTAAAAGAGAGATTAATATCAGGATTAAATACAGCAAATGACGTACTGAAGGAAATGAACATACGTGCACCTTCCTTCTGAGCCCTGCAATTCTGCCATTGTAAGTGTTGATAGATTATGGCAAAATAGGCGTGTTTTTTGTTAGCCAACAGTGTTTCTATTTTTCCACCAAAATACCAAAGCCAGTGAGGCAACATTTTGTCTGCTTGTGTCTCACTTTCTAGCCTGGGAGATTTCTCGGTTAGATACATGGAAAATGAGAAAATCTGGTGGTGACACACAGCTGGACTCTGTGGCTGTGACAAAAGACAGTTCTTATGCTGAATTCTTCATGCCTGGCTGAAGCTGAAAGAGAATGGTGATGGCTAATGTCTTGTGCCAGATGGCTTTCTGCCTGTTTCAAGTGAGAGCTCAGATGCTAGACCACACTTTAAAATGATAATTCTGGTTATGATCAGTTTTCGATTCATATGGCAGTGTTCTTTAATGCACCTCAAACGTTATATGTTTTTTTTATTTCCATGAAAACCTGTTTCACTTTAGTTACAAAAGGGTCATGTCCATTAAGGCATCATAGCATTCAAATTCCATTGCTGTCATGGGATGTTTTAAATTATTTCTCATTTCATAACTTCTCAAATCATGTATCTGCAAAACAATGTCCCTTGTAAAATGTTTGAACTGGAAAGATCAGAGATAAAGCCTAACTCTTCTCAACATGATTTAAGCAGTGTGATTCCTGAGCTCCACTGGATTCAATTGACTGTCGTGGTGGTCTACCTGGAAGTGATTAGCATATTGTTTATGGTAATGGGGGTAAAGAGGCAAATATGCAACTTCCCCTGTGTCTCCAAAGGGCTCTGGAATTCAGCCAGGAAGTTGCCTGAGTTGTTTATCTGTCTGCCTGCCTCCTTTGAAATACAAATCATAGAAGCAGACTATTAGAAGAATTAGAAATACTCTCTAGATTGTAGTCAGAATTTCTCATTGGCCTATATTTATTTGAATAAAATATACATTACCCATAAACACCACATTCTATCAAATACTAATTCTCTCATCAGGCCACTATGTATCTCGCATATCTGTACTGAAAGATTCACAGTAATGTTGCCCTGATATTTCTTATGTCAGTGTTAAGCATTGGAGATGTCAAGGCAAAATAAACCATATGTTACAGGCCATACTAGAAGCAAATTAAACATATGCTCAAGATAAGGTTTGTCAAGGAAGAGAGTATTGACTGTGTTCTGAAGTTGACAAAAATTCTACTTTATCATTGAATATACTGTTCTTTCAGACATGACAGGTGTTCTCCTGTTAACAATAAATGATCAATGACCCTTCTCTTCTACAAAACTGGTGTCTAATTTTATAATATAGCATCTCTTTACTGCCTAAAACATCAGGCCTATTTAAATAAGTGGGTGTTTGCAAATGAAAGTAGCATTTGTGGGGGTGTGTTCCAAAGTCTTGTGATGACCAGTCTCATGTTTGCCTCTGTAAACAACAGTGAATTCCGTTTTCATGGCTATCACTGCCTTGGGCTCATAAATACATTGACTGATCTGAGAATAACTGGAGTAGAAATTCAGCAATATAAGCTGTAAGACTTGGGAAAAACTGAGGTGGCTAAATGAAATAAGTGGTAAAGGGGATCTCCTTTTAGATGTCTCTTTCTCTGAATTCTGTTTGGATTGGTAAAAAGAACAGCATGTTGCTAATAAGCTCCACCTTTTAAAACAGAGAGACCATGTTCTTCTGTGGCCCCTTATGAGATTGACACATGAAGTGCGGCACAGCAGACACTGACAAGGAGCAAATTTCTAGAAACAGAAGTAGAACAGGTGAGGGTGTGAGAATTGCAGGGCCCAAATTCTCCTTAGAGGGCAGTAAATACAAATCTAGCGCTTTTGAGTATACTGCAGATGGCAAATTAGGCTGAGAAGAAATATGTGAAAATATTAACCATTCTCTGGAAAGTGTTTCGCTCTTTGACCAGGGGCTCAGGCAAAGGTTTATTGGAGTAGAGAAACCTGAAGCAGAGAAAACACAAAAACCTGTGTACTGAGACTTGCCCATTCACTGGCATAGGTTTAGCTCCACAAGCCCTGCTTATGCATTTTATTGAATGAAGAATATTCATATACACCTGTTCTATAAAAGATGGGATAGTTAGAATATGAGCCATATGAACATCTTCTGTCAATCACTTTTGCTGCTGCTGGCCCAAGGTGGCTTAATATCCCTGTATGGTGAATGCCATAGGTGCAGCAGTCACCTACAAACTCCCTTTGGAGTAGTTACACAGGATGCCTATGACCTTTACCAATTCTTGCTTTTGTATGAGACACCCATGTATTTTTTGACATGCAGGTCTTGGAATCCAAATGAGTACACGTATCTTGTGCCTGTATGGGCAGAAATGTTGGCAATTATTTTATGGTAAAAGAAAAAGAGAACGTTAGAGAAGCATTGTAAAAGTCTTTGGTCAGGGTTGGAGAACTTGTCTTTAATTGTTTCAAAGCCTCAGCGGGGAATAAAACAGAGAAATATACTTGTTGCTTGTAAGCTGCATCCCAAGTAGATCTGAAGACAAAGGTAGAGAGCTGGTGGATGTAGGTAAGCAATGCTTATTAGGAAGATAAAATTATCTTTATTCATAAATGGGTCCATAAATTAAATAAATTGTTATAAACTGTACTTTTTCATATACACCTCAGGTGATCAGAAATTTAAACAACTGAGGGCTTAACAGAAGAGGTAATCAAAAGATACTGGTTGATTTCTCCTTGTATGTGGACACAGAAATATCTCTGTTCATACTCTTTTTGAACATAAGGGGGCACTGTAATGCACTGAAAAGAAAATTAAAACCTATTGGGTTGTGCAAGTTTTTCATAAAAAATTGTACTAATTTATGCCAATTTCTTAATACAAAACTATACCATACTATTCTATTTCTCTAAAAATAGGAAAAAAATCACTTTTTAATGTACTAGCTGTTCTAGAAGTGCCACGTATTTTAGCAATAGTTAGTACGTCTTTGTTTTAATGAATATCTATGTGTATCTTGTAAAATTTGCCTGCAAAATAATTGCATATTCAGCAAAGAATCCTGCAAAAGTTTTTACTGTTCCAAAAAGGAAAGTGGAAGAAGAACCATCTGTATTGAGGGACATCCAGGTGGAAAGAAACTCTTGCAAAGACACAGATTTCAGCAACATCCATTTAAAATCTACTTCACAGTCTCTGGGGATTTTCATGTGTTTACAGCTGGAAATAAATCTACTGGAAGGAATCTGGGCTTGCATATGTTTGAGCACAACACACCTACTAAATTGTTACGTTTTCCAAAGTCATCTATGCATGATACATCTGCTATAGACAGTGTCAGTGACTTCTTAATGGCTGATTTAAATGGAATTAATTTTAAAGTTGAGTTCATTCTGGAGGTGTACTGAGAGAGAGAAACAGGAGCAAAGAGCATAGCAGATGCTGGAAATCAAGCTAAGTGACAGTATGGCTACAGGAGCTGTAGGATACTGATTACTTCTTTCTTTGTTTTGAAAATCTTATGACCACTATTAGGATACAAAAGTGCTTCCTTTAATTTAGGAGAATAGGAGCTGTTGAAACAGAACAATTCCATGAATCATAGATATAATTAAAGTGTTTTGCAACCTATTTGAATCCCTAAATATGGGCGGTTGTTCCCCACTGCCCTTGTTGGCTTTGCATGATCATTTAAAAACACCCCATGCTGAGACCCAAATAACTTGGTAAGGGAAATTTGATGAGACAGAGTGCTTACTGAGCCCTCAATAAGTGTAGTTAGTGACTAATAGTGTTGATTAAAGCTGATTCACTTTCCTTGGGCTGAAGCAGAAATGCCTTTAAAAGGCTGATTTCATCTCTAGGGAAACTACTGGAAGATTAAAAAATCTTAAGGGTCACATGGGGCTTGTGTTTTGTTGCAGAATAAGCAAAACCATTTGTGTCTAATCTATTATGCTCCTCTGGACTAGAGAGATCTCATTTATAGCTGTTGAAGGATCCACTAGTACCAAATCCTTCCTTGAAACTAAGTGTTTATAATGGGTTATGACAGACTTTTTCTAAATTTCCGTTGTAAAGATTGAGCTCGTCATCTACGTCCTGCCCTAATGCTTATGCAAGTGAAAAGTGGAGAGTCACATGTCATCCAAGCTTCATACTGTAAGGGGCTTCTCATGAAGGTCATTCTACCTTCTTCTTTTCCAAGAAGACATTCTACCAAGTCTTCTTTTAATGTGAGTGTAGTTGCAGCTACCCAACACTTTTACTGATCTATAGCCACGGGCTCCACGCACTTTCTTAGGATGTTTTCTTTCTGTTGTCAAACATAAATCTCAAATGATGTAATAACCAAGGAGAGATGTTTTCTGCCACAGTTTTCTTAGCCTTTCACTATGTTTCTAGATGTAGGGGTGCTTTCATTTCTTTAGTTTCTGGCAAACTGCTTTGTTAGAACTCCTTGGCAATACACGAGAGACCTCTCCAACTCCTGTGTTGAAACTGGTACATCATTTTGTTACTATCAATTTTCTTGGACTCTGGATCCCACTGAACACAGCCCTCTTTTTTGAAGCATATTTCTAGTTGTGCTGAACCATGTTATACTTGCGCATGCTGGGAAAATGCCACACTACTCAGATGGGGTGCTCTAAAGAGCTGCTCCACACAGCAGCATCAGCAAATGATGCTGCAGTGCCCATCTGTGAGAGACCTTATAGGCAAAGGCTGGCTGATGCAGGCTGATAAAGGAAGGATTGTCAAAGTTGTTCTATGCCTTGTGTGAGGAATGAACACAAGATAGCAGGTTGGGTCCAAGATATGTACTTCTAAATCACAGTGAAATGTTGCACTGGAAATCCCTTAGGTAGCTTTCATTGAGCAATTATGTTGACACAGTGTAAATTAGTATGTAGCTGTGTTATTTCTGGAAAGGCGCTGTGCTGAAACTTTCACTTGTTAATAGGGCTAATAACGACAGGAGCAGTGTATCAGTAATGTGTGTTCCAATTCCAGAGGTAGCTTGATCAGCAGTGGGAAAGGAGTAAAGCCAGGAAAGGTAACTACAGGGCAAGGAGTTTGGGAAACATTGGTCTCAAGGTTTTCTTACTAAGAAAATTGCAATAGAAATAGAGCAATTTCACACTATGAAAAATGTTAAAGTGATTGCACTGAAGGAAGACCACATACTACCTTGGATTTGATTTCTGTAGTTCGTTATATATCAAATAACAGCTGAGCAGTGAATGGATGCAAATCATGCTTTGAATATACTGTATAATTCTGCAGCAAATTACCAGGTATGAGTTAGCCTCAATTTAGCCTACGTACACATGCAAGTTCACATCATTCATACAACAAACTCTTCTTTATTTTTCTTACTCCCCCCTCCCCCTCCCCCCCATCTTCTATATAAAAATACCTTGGAATAGTCTGGATAAATGCTTTTAATTTAACTCTACATCAGATCAGCAGAGCCCTTGGTTTATATTACTGTGGGAGGAAAAGACATGAGATGGACTTCCAAGTACTTTTTAAATCCAGCTCCTTAAAATATCAGTGCTAACTAATGTGTATCTATGGATATTAGGGGAGCTCTCATTTCTTTCTGATGCATGCATCAGAATCAGAATATGTATCAGGACGTCTTTATTGTTCTGATATTTTAAAACAAAATCAAGAAAAACAAAACCAAAACCAACCAAACAAAACACTCCCAAAACCACAAAAAAACACAAAACCCAAAACACCCCAAAAAACCTTCAATAAGCACCGCCCCCCCAAAAAAAAGATCAAAATGGTAGAAAAAAAGAAAATGCTTTTGGTTTGAAGAACTGTGTTATGAAAATATTTCAAACTCAGGCACCAGAATTTCCTACAGAGCATTCTAGGAAAGAGAAAAGGAAAGCAAAACAGGAAAAGAGGAACTTTAGTTATTTATTAATAGAAACATCTACAGCCTAATTGAGACATCTAGAGTCTAATCCTGTGCCTGTTGAAACAGTCAGTTGTGCTGGTATTGCATAGGTAAGGGCTGTAGGGGTTTTTTCATGACTGACTATGGTGCAGTAATTAGGTATCTTCTTGGTGATACAGCACCAGCAACACACTGCTCACCACCGTTTGAGTATGACAAAGCCTTTGCAGCAATAAATTCAATAATTAACTGGTACAGAAAATGTCATTATGGGATGCAGCACGTGGTTGTCTGGTTTCTCTTAGTGCATAGGTTAATGTTCCTTTTAAATGTACAGCAACACAACACCAAGTGGTGAAAGGATTATTGCCATCTCATGCCATGTAGCTTTGGAAAACAACATGTTCTGTGAACAGGGAAAATGCAGTTCAAGACCTTACTTGTTGGGAAAAGTCACAATACATACTTTGAACAGAAAGCAAGGTATGGTCTGTTAAGATCACATTAAAAGTCTCACAAACGTCCCATTTTCACAAAAATTGGCAAAGCTTGCCTGTTGATTTATTATTCGTGTACAGAGTGCTGCTTCTTCAAGGAGATCATAAATACAGTTTCTGGCCCAAAGAGCTTCTCTAGGTTCCTGAGGAAGTGATAAACACAATAGAATTCAGGAAAATTAAGGTATGAAGTGGAAAAGAAAAGGTGAGCTGTGTTTACGCATGCTGCCTTGTGTAAAGCAGTAACAGAGAGAGCCAAGTAGTAGAAAACTATTTGTATAAACCCCCTTGTACTGGAAGCTTTGGGTTCCATCAAAACTCTCTTTCCAGGGTAAATGATTCAGAATCTCAGTAGCATTGATTTGAGAGGTTAATCCTTTCTTGTAGAATTCCTCCACTTACACTTATTTAGAGAGCATAATCACTCTGTATTGAAAAAGAAACTTCTTCTGAAAGGGCTGCACACCTTGCAGGAGTGGTGTTGTAAAGGAGGATCTTTGTTTTCAGTCTTGGCAGAAGTAATAGAAACAGACAAGACAATTTTCACTTTTAAAGAAGAACAGTTTCTAAGAGGGGGAACCAAGGGAACCTTGACGTGCCACTCAGAGAAGGGAACTATTTTTCCCAGTACATGAACTAGCCTTGCAGTTCTGCAAAGAGCGGTCACTTTTCAGGAGAGTACTTGACTAACTTTAGTGCATATCATGCTATTCTTTTAGCTCAGTGAAGGGTTTAAGACATTTTCTGGACATCTTAATAATACTCAGTTCAATGATGTAAAACATTTGCTGAAAGGTACATCAATTCCAGTCCACTTCAAAGAAGCAAAACTAGATACAGGCTGAGGACTTAGCATAAGGAAATTAACAGGTCAAAAACATAAAAAGGGAGGATATATTTACATGGGCATATGAAAAGTGTGTTTTATCCCATAACGACATTTTCCATTTTATACTTTCTTATATATGGAATTCTGATAAAGAGTGGGGTGCCTGAGGGCCTGCTTCAGGCCAAGTTCAGACACAGAAAGCCACTCTTGCACCCAGGCACTTACTCTCTCATTAGATTCATTTTTGTTCCTGACATGTCTGACAAAACATACAACTATCAGATGTAAAATTACATTAGCCTGCTGTTCACTCTCTCTCTCCTATGTGCTGAAGTTCAGTGCTAATGCTTTATTCTTTTCTCATATTAAAAAGCTACAAGTGTGGTGTGATAACAGACATATTCCTAAAATTCTTTTCCTGATTAAGCACTGCTGTTCTTACTTTCATACTGTTCAGTGAACAACTGGAGAAAGGACAAGAACGGAGCGATTGTACTTAGGAAGAGAGATGCCTATGAAGCTATGTTTTTGTTAAAACACTGCAAGAGTTTGTGGAAAGATTGGAGAATTCCAGTTCAGCCAGGACGAACATGTTTTAGACATGTCCTTCATGCCGTGAGCATAGCTTGTCAATCACTCTCAGTTGGGTGACGGTGATGGGGATGATTATTTTTCCTCAAAGCCAGGTGCTTATTTGATCTCTGTTACAAAGAACTCTCCTGTAATTATCAAACAGAGCTGACAGGACTCGATCCTCTGAAAAATGAGGTGCCAGAGAAAGCTCTCTGTGGGGGAGAAAACACCAACAGCTTTCAGGAACCAAAAGTCTCTGACCCAGCCAGACTTCATTTGGAGGAAAAGGCCTCTTCTAGAGTGTTTTGCAGAGATCTGTGTGCTCTGCCTGCCAGAACATGGAATTGCAAAACTAATGTTTGATCCATTGTTTTTCAGGTTTTCAGAGACTGAGAAAGCTTTGGTTGGATGCGGGAGAAACGAGACCCCTGGACAACGAATCAATATGATTGCGCAGGAATCTAATTTATTGTTTACATTCTTCCATTCTTATACATTTCTCTAAGTGTCATTCACACGATCACACATAAGCTAATTGGACTGTTCGCATTGTCCACATACCCTGCATGTAGCCTCAGGAAACGTGATTGGTTCTAGTCCAGGTTGGTACAGTCCCTCTTTCTCTGCTTTCTTGCTGCTTTGTTGTTCTTTTCTTCTAACGTCCACCTTCTTAATTTAGCATTTCTCACATTCCTCAGGCTCTGATAAGGATGGTTACAGAACTTAGCTGGGGCACAGCTGACAGTTGTCCCATGCTTAGCAACAGTTGGATTTTGGAAAAAACTTTGTTTCTGTTTGTTGGGGTTTAGGATTTTAGCCTGTTTTTTCTCTTAAAGAATTTTACCCATACTAGTTGCTAGGGGACAAACCGCTGGATACTTAAAGGAAAACAAAAGAGCTGGCCACAGGGGCGGGGTGGGACTGGCCACCCTTTTGTCACCTGGGGGTGGGGACACCCGGGGGGCTGCCTGGGTGCTCAGCGTTCAGTCTGGGAGCTGCCTGCCTTCGGTGTGGACGTCTCGGTCACACTGCGGGCTTCTGCTTCTTTGGCTGTTTTGCTTTCTGCGGGCAAACCCCGAGATTTCTAAGCCTGCTCTTCTCCCTGTCCCGTCTGGAAACGGAGCTGTTGCCGTGCGGCTCTGCCGCGGCTCGCGGCTCGGAGCTTTCGCTACTCTGTAGCTCCTGCGCTCTGCCGACTGAGAGACCTGCCGGGTTTCCCTACCGCAGCTCCGCAGTTTGATACCTCTCACTGCCACCCGGGATCTGCGCTCGCCCCTGCTGTTCCAGCCTGCTGTTCCTGAGGATCCAGCCAGACGCCCAGGGGTTTTGTGAGGCTTTCCACCCATCCCTTCCCGGGACCCTGCGCCGCCATTCCCGGTGCTGCCCGAGCTCGCTGCGGAGCGCCCCCTGCAGCCGCGGGGGAACCATCGCACCCGCCCTGCTCACCGGGAGCCGCCCCGCAGGAACTGCACCCAGGGGAAAGCGCCCGAGGCCGGCGCTGGGTTTGGGCTGCTGTTTGCTGTGACTGCCACAGCTATTGCTGTTTGTTTGTGTTGTTATACGTATATATTTATTAGTAAAGAACTGTTATTCCTATCCCTCATATCTTTGCCTGAAAGCCCCTTATTTTCAAATTTATAATAATTCGGAGGGAAGGGGGTTGCATTTTCCATTTCAGGGGAGGCTCCTGCCTTTCCAGTCTGACACCTGTCTTTCAAACCAAGACACTGTTACATCAAGCACAATGTTCCCCAGGCCTGTGATGGCTGGTGAAAAATGCTTAATGAAGAAAGACGATGGGGGATATTAAGGGTATCTCTTTTCTTCCTTCTATGTATGTAAACTAGTAGGACACTTAAATCTTTACAGTTGTGTTACTGCAACATTAGGAAAGAAGAAACAGCTTCCCCAGGAAATACTAGTAACTTTGACATGGGTAAAAATTTGAAATTGAAAGTTGGAAGTATCCCTATAAAACAATTAAAACTTCAGCAGATAGGAAAGCTTAAGGCAAAAAGCTGAAACCACTGTCAAAGCAGCAATCACAATTGGGTGGTATTTGGTTGTAAATTGATCTGCTCTCTGGCACCAAAAGAGGAGAAAGTTTACCAGTCACTTCAATGGGAATGACATTGGCTCCCATATATGATCAATACACCCTGTACTTGTCACTGATCTCTGGAGTTCACCTCAGCTGATCTGCTGCTGCGTTTTGTGCTTGACTGACATTTTTCATATGAACCTCCGTTTTATGGAATTGATAGTTTTCTTGCAAGATCTCTTTTGCAAACATGATTGTGGCCTGCTCTGTTGATTAAATTTTATCTCTAGACAGTGATGAAATATCAATAGTTGTGGGTTTTTTTGGTTTTTTTTAATTGCCAGTGGAATTTTGAGAGTTCTTCCACTTAATTTCATCTGGACATTGACTGTATATGTGCACCAAACCTCCTGTATTTTATGATTAAATGGTGAGTCTAGTTATTCCTTTTTAACAGAAATAAATTTGGGGGTAATGTTGAAGTTAGTGTTTCAGATCTTCCTCTGGAGATCATGTATGCCATTGGTTGCCTTACTAAAGTCATGATTTCAGGGGGAAAGCATCTGCAGGAACAGTCTGCACATTTATATATATATATAGAGATGCATGTGTCTTATTTTTTTAATTACAGCTGCAGAAGACCTAAGTGCACTAAGTTTTATTTACATGTCATTCCAAATAAGACTAACCACCTTGAGATGTGGCATTATCAAGCAACTTAAATGAAGAGTCAATCCATTAAAATCAATGACCATGTTCAATAATAAGGATTTCAGTGTCCTATCAATTATTTCCCAAGGTCTCAACAACATAATATATACAGCTCTTTCTGCTTCCTTGAAGCATGTCCAACATGTGTATGTATTTAAATGAATCATCCAAGTACTGTATTCTGAGTTAATATATGTAAATAGTGTCACTTGAATGCATATTTAATGATAAAATATGAGATTGTTTCTCAAAATCAGCCCATTGCACTGATTTTTATTGCAATGACTAATAGATAAGTAATCCATTTAATAGGATGCATAACACTAATGTGTACTATGAAAGTGTTTTCCCCCTCCGTTGATACAGCATCTTGCACAACTGTTTCCTAGGTGTTATATTCATGCGGTTAGCAAATACGTGGCATACGAGTGTTTTGAATTAACTTAATTTATGTAAATTGATATAACTGCCCATTGTTGCAGCCTTTAGGAGACCTCATGGTGACTTACTATTACCAATAAAAAGAAGCAATAATGACTTCTCGAAAATGATGCTTAAGTCTGCTCTGTTAAAGCTGTCATGAAAATTCAAAGTGAAATTTCAAAGTTCTGTACTTTGAAACACACTAGAACTCTCACTAGTGTTAAACTAGCATTTTTAAAAAAACAAGCATTTGATCTTAGGGAACAAATCTTAAAAAAATTTGGCTGTTTCAAAGTTAACTCTTTCCCTAATCCTGTACTCGTATATATATAATGGAAGACTAGAGATAAGATTAAATTAAAGAAACTGAAAAGAGTGTCTGTATGTGTAGATTGCAGATACATATATATCTCCAGAATTAACTTCTGAAGAAAAAATTGCAGGGAAAAGCTGTTAGTCACCCAAGCTGTTGCCAGCCACCCAAGTCAAAGGATCTGTGCAGAAAACAAACTGCTTAAGGAAGTTCTGTGATTTAAAGGAAGAAAGAATAAACAAGCAAAAAAAAATCTACTACTGTAGTCAGAGATCTTCCTCAGTTTTATTCAAAAAAACCTTTTTTTTTACTTCATATGAAAATAAAAAATTGAAAGTGAATTTTCTAGAACATTAACAACTACCTACTATCCATATTAAGAGCAAGATGACAATTGTAAACTTTGTGTGGCCCTGAATATATGACCTATATTACCTCAAGTGGCAAAGCTGTACCATCATCTTAATTTCTGCATAACTTGACAGCATGTGGAGAGGTCTTCCAGTGATCATGCTGTGCAGAGCCACATGAAGGTTGGTGTCCCTTCTTAGGGAATGTCTCATAAGGCACAAGTAAATTGACACCAGCAGCATGTGCAGAGGACAAGGGAAGATAATAAGTCATGCACATTACTTAAAAAGAGCAGGTCTGCTAATAAAGAGAAGTTTTGTGGGGAAAAAAACTACCAGACTTCAAAAATCTCAGTACGTTCTGTGAGCACACAAATAACGCTATAGAGACATAATCACATGTGTTTGTGCATGTGTTCAGCCATTGAGTACACATGTAGAAATTGAAGCACAGTTGCTTTTGCTGCTTTAATGTTTTCATGTGGGAAAAGTTATAACCATACTACTTTTAATATAAGGTAGTCAGTGAAATGCACTGTGTCATCAAATTCTAAAACGTGAATTTTCGTATTTTGTGAGATGTACAGCAAATATCTGTGTAATTTAGACATTTTTAAATGGCAACTGCTGACTGGAAGCTTTAAATTTTCAGTATTACTATTTAAAAAATACAATATTAAGTAACAGATACATTCTTCACTGATTTATGTTCTGTGTAGCCTTGTTGCAGTTAATATGCCCAATTAATTTCTGGTGTCATTCCAATCGAGCTAGAGTGCTAATGTCAGTATAGCTTCACTAGGGATGAACTAAATCCAGTAAGATTAGACTAAATGAATAAGATTATTGAAATAAATACTCACTTGTGCATTACATCATAATTTAAAAAAATCAAATCAAGGCTTGATTCTCTCCTTACAAGAATAACCAAAGATATCTATCAGCTGAGTGAGGGTAGCAGTGTGGACCCTGACCTTAGGAAAAATAATAGGTTTGTGTTGTGGCCCAGATTCAGCAATGTTATAGCAGTGTATACTTGACAGAGGAGTGAAAAAAAATTACATGGTCCTACTAGCCCTAACAAGACTAAGATTTGATTCTGAAGACACTCATAAATAATAATATACATATGCATGTTGCATGCTCATATCTTCAGAGTACTTGCCAAAAACAAATGAAGACAAATTGCCACTGGCAATTTAATGGAGAGAGGACGCCACTCTAGGTCTGTGTGCCACATTATGTGGGCTTCATAACTCTGTGGTTAGAATCATAGAATGGCTTGACTTGGAACGAACTACTAAAGGACACCTAGTACAACCCCCCTGCAATAAACAGGGGCAGGTTCAACTAAAACGGGCTGCTCAGAGCTCTGTCCAATTTGCCCTTGGATGTTCCCAGGGATGAGGCATCTGTCATCTCTCTGGGCTACCTGTACCAGTAAAAACCCCCATTGTAAAAAATTTCTTTCCTATATCTAGTTTCAATCTGCCCTTCTTTAGTATAAAACCATTGACCCTTATCCTGTTGCAATGGGCCGTGCTAAAAACACTTATCCCCATCTTACTTACAAGCTCCCTTTACGTAGTGGAAGATGCTCTAAGGAGGTCTCCCTGGAGCCTTCTCTTCTCCAGACTGAACAAGCTCAACAGTCTCATTATGTCTTCACAGGAGAGGTACTGCAGCCTTTGGGTGATCTTTGTGATTTCTGTAGATACTGCTGTATAACCCTTTCAGCTGTGGAGTTTAGGCTGTTTAGATTTGGAGTCTGTTACTAGTTTCACAATCCAGTTTGTTCTCTTTGTTTTCTTACAGCTAGATATTAAACAAAACATTGACACAGTATACAGTCTAGGATGTTGCAGTAATTCCAAAACAGGAAAATCCTTTCTTGTAGTGCGACAACTTTCCTCATTTTGGTGTCTGGCTGCAAATGAAACCAACCAGATGGTTCTCACTGATCTGTATTGTGTGAGAAGCATCTCAGTGCTTTTATGTCAGGGCACAAATTTGTTTCATCTAACATTGGAGAAAAGCAGCTCTTTTGTGTGTTTATTTGATGTTTGTGGTTCAGATGGCTGGCAGCATGCACAGTCCAAGAATGGCAGTCCTCCAGATTTAATGTGATGCTGGGGATGACTAGTAGAGGGAACTGAAATGAAATAAGGAGGAAACATGAAAATTGTGTTGTGATATTTTGTTAAAATGTTATTTTCATACAGAGCCTTGCCAGAGTTAGGAAAGAAAACAAATGATCCATCAACTGTTTTGTCAAGATCCCAGGCTAGGGAAAGACTGATAAGTGGAAAAGGCTGTATGCCTTGTGTTCTCCAGCATGGCCATTCCTGGCCAAAACAGAGTGTACTTGAAAGACTTTCAAAGGAGTGTTGAGCAGATTTGCTTTGTCAAAAAAATTGCACATTAAGACCTCTAAAGCATCCATATAGTTCAAGTAACTTTTAATTTAGGCAATTAAGACATTGTCAACAGAGTTAAGCTTGTATTTTAGGAGGAAATAGCCAAAGAAATAATAAATAATTAAGATTAATAGAAATTTTTAACCACAGGTTTCCAGGTTTATAAAATAGTTTGGTTGTCATTATCTTTATTTTACGAATGAGGAAACGGAGTTATCGGAAAGTATTGTTCTTCCCAACAGCCTATTTGAAATAGAACAAAAGTCGTTAAATTCATATGACTTGGTTTAACTATGATCTACATTAAGATCAGAAAAGAGAGTTTTCCTTCTGTAGTTAGCAATAGATATTTAAAAAATAATGTTTCTTTATGTGACTTGGAGCACTCTTAACAGCTTCATCCCACACTCAACTAATTCTAACAAAGTCAGCTACTGGTCAGAACATCTATATAGAATAAATATCATGATCTGGAGGGAAACCACAAGGACCATCCAACTCTAGGCCTTGCACAGGAGCACCCCAAGAACCACAAGAAGTCATAACTGTAACTGCTTGAATTATTCATCTGTAATTATTGTAAATTCTGTCCGTAGAAAAATACATGCAGTTCACTGAATCCCACAAACTTCCTGTGGTAGATCTCTTCACAGTGATATGAACTGGCTTATCTTGGTAGACAAGAGGAAAACAGAAAAACTTGGCTTTGAAACTGATTTTTGAAACCAATAGGTGTTTTCCCTACTACCCATTTCCTATTTGGAGTATGACTAACTGATTGCAAATAGCATTTGAGAAAGTGTGTTAATGAAACTAGTACTCATGGTCTCTCAAAGAACAGAGAGCAGAAAGGCTTCGTGTGGGCCAGGCTGGGGTAATGAAGGCAAGAGATGAGCCTGAGCAGAACAAACTCCTGACATCTCTCATGTAATGAACTTTCTTCCCCACTCTTGTTTAAATGAATAAATGAAACAAATTCCTATGTCTTCATTAGGAATCCAGCTGAAGTATTTTTCTATCCAAGATGATACCTTCTTTGGTAGCATCTTTGTTGCATAGTTGTGCCTAGACTTCTGCCTGTTATGTTCAAAATAGATTATTGTTATAGCTGCTGGCCAGCTGTTCTTTCAGTAGGTAAATGCTTTAGAAAGGATTGATAGGAAACAACTTCTGACTTTTTCGATATTTTCTCACACAACCTGAGTTTCTGCTTTTCTGCTGCATTCTCCACAAATATCAGTTAATGTCTGATTTAATCACTTACCTGTGTCATTTATGTATGCGAGTGGAATTTGCTACTTAATTCCCTGTTTATTGAGAAAATACTTGAGAAGATTCAAGGCAAATGGCTTAATTCAAGTTCAGTGTAGAGTCCTTCCAGATCTGGATCCTCATGAAGAAGAAGAATACCTTTATTCCTTTCTAGTAGTTTATCAAAATGACAGATTTTTCCTGTGTTTGCTGGCATACAAAGTTCACAGTTAAGTGTTGTCAAGTACCAGTCAGCAAATTATCAAGCCTAACTGAGAAGGCAGAAAATGGGGATGGAAGCCATTTTTTTAACAATGCAAATTTTTTTTGCCTTGCCTGGAGTCACCTTCAGCTGTCCAGCCAGTATGATCCTGAGACACAGACTGAGGCTGTGCCTCATGCTGTACTACATCAACTGGAGATCCAGTAGTAGTGTGGTTTTACTTCAATGCATCAGCAAGAGTAAAAACCCTGCCAGGATTCAGTTATAAATGTCAGGGTAATAAGGGAGTTACATTCAGGAAATTCTCTCTTTTCAGTGCCTGGAGACTTTAGGAGCATTACTGTGTTTTAGGGTAAATGGCAATTGTAGGAATAAGGCCCCCAGTCTGTAGAGAGGAAGAAGCTCCTAAACTATGAACTATTCACAACTAGAGTCTGTGCAAGGCTGTTTCTGAAGGATGGTGCTTTTTTTTTTCATTCCACAATGGAAAGGTGAGAAAAATCTCTATGATTTTAATTGCTATGGGAAATGCTTTAAATGACGCATAAAAGTTTAGATCCTCTAATAAAGGGTAAAAATGAAGTTATAAGAATGACTTGCAGGAGAGTAGAAGACGTTTTTACAGGAGGGATGGAGAGATTTCCACCTAATAAAAGAAATCCCTTTTTAGTTTTCACACTCCCTGAGCGTTCTGCAAATTTGCATTGGTGTTTCTTTCACGGGCACTAATGTGCCGGTAGAGAGAATATTCTTGGTAATGAATGACATTGAACTGATGACAAAGCAGAAAGTGAGTACAGAAAGGGAAGAAAATAAAAAGGCTAGCACAGTTGTTAAGATGAAACACCTGCTGTGAGTGCCATGAAAGGCTGCTGGGGAGCAGGCAGCTTCTGAACAAATAATTTCTGAGGAAAGATAAAAAATTCCTGTCTGCTGACAAGGCCACCTTTCCTTCCTCACCTCAGTCTCTTTCTTATAGATTACTGTTTTCATGTCTGTGTTTTTTTGGCACATTATTAGCAGCTTGTAATACAAATGTTGAACAAAAATGGGCTTCATTTCATATTGATACCTGAGATTTCTTATTTTTTGTGTCTCATTGGTTTTCAAGCTAACATATTCTTTCTGAACACAACATATAAAATTCCAGCAAGGCATTTTGTAAATCTCTAAAATGTGTTAAGAGTCCAACCACACTTTCAAGTGATCACTCCAAAGGTCATTGCTACACTGTCTCATTAGTATCACAAAACATCTTTTCCTAGAAAGACAAAAATGGCATTTCTGAAGCTTGTCTTTAGCAATTCATTGTATCTCAGCTTGTAATTTCCCCCTTTAACAAGTAATGGGATTCTTTCCTTTCCAAATGCAAAGAAATTTTGACAAAAGGTATCCTCTGAAACCTGTTGCCATGAAATTTATCCTTGGCTGGCGCTTTAAACCCAGACGCTACTGGCATGGCCTTTCCTAAGTGGGTGTGAAGATACTCCGAATCTAACAGATGGGCCTATGGAGAACAACCATGTACCTCAATATGGAGTATTTCAGGCACAGAGTTCCACTAAGCAGGGTTTGGACTGCAGTCTGCTCAGAGAAACATTGGCAAAGATCAAGGAGACATTCAATCTCTGGTTCTCTGGTTACCAGCAGAGTTATTTGGCTTCTGTTATAATGCAAAGTATGTTCAGGCTCTCATTAGTGAAAACTTGTATTTTGCTCACAAGTGAAAGAGTGAGAGGGAACATTTTGACTGCTCTGTTGTTGATTTGAAGATCATGCCCATGGAACTTGGCCTAAGGGCCACTGGAGGTTTAGTGGAGTGATTTCACATTGCTCTGACCTCAGAACACTTTACCTAGGAGTGCTGCTCTCCCTTCAGTAAGTTCACCAGCCAGACTGAATAGCTTTTTAGTCATAACCAGGGCAACAGTGGATATCAGCTGGGCAGAATATTTGGTAAGTTTTTGACTTGATTTCTTTTCTCCAGTATACTTAAGTACCATGGGAAATATTCTATTAAGAACAATGATATGTAGAATTATATTTTCAAAAGAACTGAAAGAGAATCATTCCCAGACCATTATGACTGCTCCACGGAGCTAACAATAAGAAATGCTGCTTTAATGTGGTATCAAATGACTTATACTTATTGGATTTGTGTTTGCTGTTTTCTGGGTGGCTTCATTTAGAGCCACATGACAAAGACACTACAGTATGTGTTTATTCCCTTAAGACCATAAAAATGACCAGTGACTACTGGATTAGTGGACAAGGGAAGAGCTCTGGCTGTCTGGACTTCTGTGAGACCTTTGACATGGTCCCTCATGACATCGTTCTCTTAAAATTGGGGAGATATGTATTTGATGAATGGTGGATGAGGAATTGCATGGTTGCATCTAAACTGTATTGGTCAACAGCTCAATATTTGGAGGGAGATCTGTAACCACAGGTAGTCTCCCTCAGGGGTCTGTACTGGATCCAGTGCTGTTTAATATCTTCTTCAGTGACATAAACAGTGAGACTGACTGCACCACCCGAAATCTTGCAGACAAAACCAAGCTGAGGGGTGTGGTGGACATATCTAAGGACGAGACTGTCATCCGAAGAGACCTGGACAATAATTGGTCCCATGAGGTTCAACAATGCCAAATGCAGGATCCTGTAACTTCGTCAGGTGTCAATTGATGCTGAGAGATGTGTGGACTGAGAGAAGATATGTGGAGAAGGACTTGGAGGTACTCGTGGGTTAAATACCAGACATGAAATGACAATATGTGCTTGTACAATCGTATCCTGGGCTGCATCAAAGGAAGAGCAACTAGCCTGTCAAGGGAGGAGATTCTGCCCTTCTACTCAGCTCTCGTGAGACCCCACCTGCAGTGCTGCATCCAGCACTGGGGTCCTCTCAGTACAAGAAAGATATGGACCTGTTGGATTCCATGTGAGGGCCATGAAGATGATTCGAGGGCTGAAGCACTTCTCCTGTAAAGACAGGCTGAGAGAGCTGGATTTGTTCAGCCTGGACAAGAGAAGGCTCCAGGGAGACTTTATTGTGGGTGTTCAGTACTTAGAGGAGTCTTATAAAGAAAGATAGGGAAAGACTTTTCCCTACAGGCTATTGAAATAGGAAAATGGGTAATGGATTTAAACTAAAAGAGGGTAGATTCAAACTAGGTATATGGAAGACAGATATTTTACAATAAAGGTGGTGAAATATTGACACAGGTTTCTCAGAGATGTGGTAGATGCCCCATCCCTGGAAACATTCGGGGCTCTGAGCAACCTCTTCTAGTGGAAGATGTACCTGATCATTGCAGGGGGGTTGGACTAGGTGACCTTTAGAGGTTCCTTTCCACCAAAAGCATTCTATGATTCTATGACTTGATGAAATACCTCTCACATAAGTAGATCTGATGATTTAAATAGATCTAATTCATTAAAAGATATGCATTAATGGCATAAACAAAGCTTACAGTGCTAAACTATTGTAAATTTTTCAAGAAAATCTGCATTTTGTTTCAAGAATTCTTTTAGTACTAAAAGCCCTACACAACATTCTTGACAGAATTTTGTAAAAAAGTGGCTTCACATTCATTGCAGGTGTAATTCTAGCAAAGTTGTATTATGGATTAATTTATTCTAAAAATATTTTCAGCATATTCAGAGTTGATCTATTTTGACCAGGTAATTTCAGAGTTATCATTATTTAATTCCTCTCATTCTTAGTTCCTGAGTCGGAAAAGATTTGTATCAATTCAGTGAATATTTCATTTTATGAAAATTTTTGGTTTTCACTTGCATTAACTTTGCTATTTTAACCTACCACCTGAGGTCATTTCAATTACATCTAACAAGTGAGTTACAGTAATCAAATGAATTGCATTCTTTTCATAAGTAATTACAATGCAAATTTTGAGTATTATACCCAGTTTTCTGGAAATCAATTGGACAGACCTCTCTCTTTTCTTGAAATACTTATTGCAGGAAAGATACAAACGATTATATAGAAACTAAAAGTAAATCAATAACAGAAAATTGCAGTTGAAGAGCACACTTGCTCCATGCAGCACTGAGTTTAAGTAGTGACTGTGCATGTTTCCAGCAGCCCAAAAAAGACAAACTGAATCTTTCCAAGAACACTTTATAATCTAACAAAAAGAGAAATTGTGATTTGGATCAGATACAAACAACCACCAACTTGCAGAAAGAAGAATTAATTTATCCTTAGTAAAATCCTTTTGTGTTCATGACAGTTACCTAGAAGAATAATTTTTCCTTCCTCTATTTAGATCTGTGTAAAGAAACGTTGTCATCCCATGTTTAGCCCTTGGCAAATTGGAAATATGGGTGTGGTACTCGAGTTTGTTAATTAATGCTTGTCCTAAGTTTCACTGATGAAGACAAACAAAACTAAACTAATTTCTAACAAAAAAGTAAATCTTGCACACTACAAAATAATTCCACTGGCTAATACCTTCCTCAGCCTCCAAAGTCACAGATACTGTTTTCTCTGTTTTATCCAACTTTGTAGGAATATTGGAGAAAGAAGCTATCTGTAGAATTTTATAAATTTGTGTTATTACCATGATGACCATCCGGAGAAATATGTGCAGTATTTCACTCAGTGCAATATTTAGGAACGTAGTATTTTAAAACTTAAATCTTTTGCAATACATTTATTAAAAATTATTGTATCTAATAGATTAATAATTGCAAAGACAATAAGGGCACAAAGATCATCAGGTGAGTGGGAACTAGACTTTAGATTTTTTCAGTCCTGGGAAATGACTTAATCACCAAATCATTTCTTTTAACACTGCTAGCTTCCCCATAAGTGTATGGTTTAGCATCAGCCTCTGGCATATTGGTACTTAAAACATTCATCATGATCCAAAATAGTTAAAAGCTTCCTGAAATGAATCTGCTAACAAATAGGATTGTACAATCAGACTAAGTACTGTAAGGCAAATTTTCATCTGCTTTTATGTAATCAAGATAACAGCTCTTCTCTAGCCCCAGATAGGATGCTAAAATTCACCTGATTCATTTAGTTGAAAAAAACACCCTGACTTTTTTTCCTCTGGGATCTCAATGTAGGTGGTTACTTTACCAGCATAGTGTGTGCCTCTTCAACAGAACCACTGTAACCTTGATCAAAGCAAACTTGAAAGGTTGCTACAACATGAAGTTTTATCATGTCAGAAATGATCTATGACAACAGGAAAATGATCCTTAATATCAGGAGGATTCAGAAGCCTGTCTCACTTAATTGACTACAGAGTAAGAGGCAACCTCCTGAAATGGGTGTCTGCACGTCAATAGCCTCCCTAAGTTTCCAAGGTACTTTTGTGAAACAGAACTGAATATGTAAACACTCCCACATTGTTAGTATTGATAAATTACTTGGAATATTTAGCCTGAGGAACTTCAGAATTTTAATGTTAAGAGGTAGAAAATCAAAGATGTCACCTTTTAATAACCAAATTCACCAATCAAAACCTGAATATAATTTCAGGTGTAGGTGTGTATTGCCACAGTTCCAGTGAAAGCTTGTTTTGAAATCTCAATTTAGATCTGTACTTTCCCTCTACAGGACAATTCTTGATCTATAAAGAAGCAAGTAGCTAAAAAATTGAGCAGCATAGTTCTCTATAATTTCACTATTATGAAACTTTTCAAATGACGGAAGGGTAAAAATATTGCATGTGTGGGACTTAATTTCAACAGAAAACATAATAGAAAGTTTATGAAATTATTTGTGAGTGCTTTTGTTAAAACTGAACTTCTGAAGAAGTTGCTTTATCACCCTCATTCTTGGTTATGGATAATGTTGCTGAAAGAATTAATTTTCCTAATAGATACACTCATTCATCCCGGTAATTGCTGAAATATTGGTTTTGCATTTACATTTTTGTTTCCTAGCAGGACGGCAACTGTAAAACATTTTCCTTCATACCAACAATTACAAGTTAAATTTAGAACTAAAGAAAATACCTGGTTCAGGAAATTAAAGTTGAAAGCTTACGGGTTCTTTTTTCAGTAGGACACAATGTTCTTCTTAAAAATAGTTAATAAAAAGCTACTATTTTAATTAGAATGGCATATGAGCTTCTAATTTCCAGTTGAACAATTTTGTCTTTCACACTTTGGGTTATATCAATTGATCACAATTTACTTATGCCACTGTTTTAGCCCATCTTGCCAAGGCCTATGACAACATTTTGCTCTTTAGAGCTTTTAATGTTCAGTTTACAGTTCCTGGGTGACATCCAAAACCGTAAAGTGACAGTTGTTTTCCAAGTTATAAATACAGCTTTGAATCCATTAATGACGCCTCTGCTGTTTCTTCTGTGACTCCAACTGTTGTATCACAGAAAGAACCAGGCAGAGCTCCTTTGCTCCTCGAGAATGTAATACACCACGGCTCATTTGAAGTAGCATCTCCACAAAGTAAACCTTTATAGCAGGAGCTAAGTGTAGCATCCACGAGTGGCATCTGGCAGCTTGTGATACAGAGGAAATAAGGTTGGAGATTGTTATTCCCCAGAGCACTTTATGCAAAGGAGCTTAGACTATGCAAGAATGACTTAAAGTACTACAGGTTTCATGCTGGAGAAGACTGGCTTTCAACACTGTATATCTGCAGCCAAGTTAAAATCCATAACATTCTTTTAATCTTTTCCTCTTGATAAAAGAAGAAGAAATCAGCAACAAAAGTAGATTTTACATGTGGTTAAATAGTACACAGTACTGCTGGAAACCCTGCAAAAATGGAAGGAGACCTCGTCTCTGGAGACCAGTTAATACTATATTTCTGTAATCCTCTTGATCAGCTGAGTTGTTGAGAAACAAGTCCATCTTCTATTTTATTTAAGTAGAACAAATAGAATTAGGTAGAAAAGCTGTCAGCGACATGTGGAGCTGGATGACTCTGAGTAAACAGAGAAAAGAAATTCAGAACTATAAAATTAGTCAAAGAATCATAGCATTACCTTTCAAACTTAACCCTAATAGAAATTTTTTTTACTCAAGTTTCTCTAAAACATTTTCTTGTCTGAAAGACATTGATGGAAATTCCATGGTGAAGCCACTTAAAACCAGGGTAAATAAGGCAGGTGAACATCTACTGTAGATAATAATTCTGTTTTGAGAAAGAAAATTCAATAAAATATGATTATTTTCTACTTTGTTAAGTGATATAAAATGGCAAGTATTGCATAGTGCAAATATATTAATTATTGTTCAAGTCATTCTCAAACTGGGAGTTAGAAATAATCTTTCCTTCCTTTGTATTTGGGCAAGTAAAAACAATAACTATCCCATAAAATTTATATTGATAGCCCCTGCAAGTAAAAATAACCCAGACAGAATTAGTACTTGCTCTTAACTTTTTGACATTAGTAATTTTAAGTCCTAAAACTGAGTTAACATGGGACTGTCTGTCTGCCTTTTCTTCCCTCTGCAAAGGGGTATTTGGGTCTGGCTGGGACAGAGTTAATTTTCATTGTAGGAGACCATATGTGGCTGTGTTTTAGGTTTATGATTAAACCATATTGGTAAAACAATGTTTTGACTGTTACAGAGCAGTGCTTATGCAGCATCAACGCCTCCTCTGTTTCTCACTCTGTGCCCCACAAGTTGAAAGGTAGTGGGCAAGGTATTGTGAGGGAGCAAAGCTGGGCCAGGTGACCCCAAGTGATCAAAGGGATATTCCAGACCATATAATATCATCTCTGCAATAAAAACTGAGGGTGTAGTTTTAACCAAGCAGTCTTTGCTCAGAGACTAGCTGGGCATCAGACTGTTTGTGGGAAGTGCTGAGTGCTTTTACAGGACTGGTGGTTTGGTTTTTTCTTCCTCTTTCCTTCACTTATTAAACTGTCTTTAACTGGACCCACAAGTTTTTCTCACTTTTGCTCTTCATATTCAGTTCCCTAACCAACAGTAAGGAGGGGCATAAGTGAGTGGCTGGGTGGGTGGGACTCACTGGGGTCAACCCACCACAAAAGAAGTGAAATTAGCAATAAACAGTTTGGAGTAACAAACTTGGGTCTTTCAGTGATGCAATAAACTCAACAAGAGAGGGGAAAAGGAATAAATATGAGCTCTGAAGCAAAAGAACAAATAACTTATTCTTGTGATAGACTAACTGCTATGCTGAAAGTCTAAAATAAGAAAGCTAGATATAGCTGCCAGATTGGAGGACACAGGAAAAATGATTACTGGCTCAAAACAACAATTAAGGTGTATGTGAGGGGGAGCAGGGGAAATTGTGTGTAGCTGAGGCAGGGCACTGCTCCACACCTCCCGCCCACTGCAGCCTTTGGTCCAGCCCCAGAATGGCTATCACGCCGCTGGCACACTGAAAACCCCACCTGGGGGAAGGATCCTGGGAGACCAGAGTAGATAAAAGCAGTGGCAGGGATGTGTATGCGGGTGTCCCCCACTGCCTTGGACCTCAGGTCTCGCTGGATCCAAGGTTCTTCCTCTCTCCTTTTCCTTTCTCTCTCTCCCTCTCTCCTTCTCCTAAATTTGCCTTCTTGAAATCTGGATAACTTAGATTTGGAGGGGTTAGAGTTTGCTAAATCAATACCTTGTCAAGGGCTTACTTTGATTGGATGTTGCTTCAGCATTTACCAAGTACCTTATTCTACCATAATGTTCTAAAGTTTGCAAGTTTGTTTTTCAATCTCCTGAGAATTTTGACTTCTCCTGTACACTGCCAAAAGTGAACCAAAGTACCTCAGCTCTTTTAAAAACTTGCCGAGTGATCTTGGGTCATAACACAGATGAAGTACAGTAATCTTGCTGAATTATAGTATTTACTCTGATTCAATTAAAAAAAATTCCTGAAAATTATTGCCTGAAAAAAACAACGGTAGCTTTCTGAAAATAATTACATGATTTTGTGGATGTCTGCAGTGCACTACTTTTACACTGCCCAGGAAGTTTTCTCTTTTGCATAAGAATCCCATTAAGTCTTTGCAATAGTATGCAGGCCTGGAAAGAGTGCAAATCCAAAGTCTAATATTGCTTTTCATATAGAGATATAAAACCTTTCCCTCTAAAAGGAAATAATGAGTTAAAAGGGAAAGGTGAATGCAAACTAGTATAAAACAAATCTTTGCTCTGCCTGTTAAAATAAACTTAGCAAAGGGTCATTGATATAGCTATCGCTAATCAAGAAAACTACTTAAGCATTCTGTTCCCACAAAAATCTCCAACCCCCTGCAAGGACAAATAAACAAACCCCAACACCACCTCCCCCCAAGCAAAACAAAACAAAAAAAGACCCAAACGTTTCAGAATTGAGTTACCTCATAATTTTTTGTCTTCATACCTCTTAAGCTGAGGGAAACAGAATTAGAGAAAGATTAACACTTGGTAAAACAAACATATAAGGAAACCAAGAATCAGTCATCTTTTTCTCCAGGTTCACAGCTCATCTTGAGAACCACCTTCTCGGTAACACAATACTGAAGAAAAAACTTCTGATACTTACCTGAGTACTGCATAGAGCCCTTTTAATATGTGCAGTTACTTAACGACTTTGCTCCATTTTGAATTAGTATGACTTTTCCTGAAACAGAAAAGAAAATCTATGAAAATGGCGCTTTTCTCCAGAGGAATAAAACCAGGACTGAAGCAAGGATTTCAGCTTCACACTACAAATATAATCTGAAGATATATATATATATTTTTTTTTCTTTTTTTGTGAGATAGAGTGAGAAATTGTATGACGGAGTGGATCATCTGCCTATACTAAAAATAGGCAACCATCTCTCTAGGCACTGAAATAGTGCCTTTACTTAAGTAAGTCTAAAAGCTGTTTAGAATTACTCCACAGAATGGAAACTGTTACTGTTTCAGAGGCAAGTTTTGCTTTTCCAGGGTATATATCAGAAGAGTTATTTGTTTGGGTAGTACAATCTTATGAATTTTTTCAATAATGTGGTTGGAATTTTGTTCAACATTTTTATTTTACTACTGTGTTGATGGGGCACTCTGCATTACTGTTGACTATATTCACAAAGAGGGGAAGTTTGACTGAATACTGAAAAAAATTCTTAGAATGATCGTAAAGCATGGCTCTGATCGTTAGTTTTTTGTCACCTGTGTAGCAATTGTATTTCATTCACCTACAGTGTGGTGTCTGACACAGGCAATGATGCAGTATATTAATAACTTACAGAAACTGATTATTTGCAGCATCTGTCTGAGTGAACCATGCAAGCCCCTGAAGGGTAAATGGAAATCTTAAAAGTCTGGACTTTGTGTTGAAGACTGCATGTTGGTATAACATAAGGCTGAAAATAAGGAACCTGATTTGATATTCAAGGACCTCACAGCCTGGGGATGTCGAGATTTCTTCTTATAGAAATACAGGACTAAAAGTAGCCTTCCAGGTCAGCATCACACTAGGCTGAGTAGAAAAAGAGGCAAAAACCTCCACCAGCTCTTGTGTGCGCTTTCACACCTGATACGCCTGAGTTGCTGCTATTACTAAAAGTGACTAATTTTATTACTTCACAGTAATAGAAATTTTCTTCCTCATTAGGCCTGTTGTGAAAAAAAGGGGTCACAATGCCTTTGATTTTGAACAACTGCAATTTGCTACCTTACACCATGGAATGTTTGAATTTAGCTTATCTAGTATCATGGTAAGAAACAAAAGAATGATTCATAGTGTTGAAGAGATTGTGTTTTCAAAAGGAAAAAAGGAGCATGAATTATTAATACAGCTGTCAGATTCCTTGACAATACTTTATCTCTTGTAACTCTTAAATAAAACAGACAATCATTTGCTTGCATTGAATAATTTCTCTAGTTTTTACCAGTAAACAAACAACATTTTGTGAGATATAAGAATTTTCAAAAGATTGGAGTTTATTTACTGCATGGATATTGACAAAACCCATCTTTGCTTTTTTTTTAAGACAAAAATAGGTAAAAAAAAAAGTATGATCTTCCACAGAAATGAAGCTATTAGAGAATTGTTTCACCGCACGCTATTCAGTAACTAGCTAAGCTTTGCATCTCACAAAAATAAAATCTTTGGAGAAATAAATCTCATGCAGCAATACTATGGA
The DNA here is from genome assembly GCA_026261815.1 of Monarcha castaneiventris obscurior. Lineage (NCBI taxonomy): Eukaryota > Metazoa > Chordata > Aves > Passeriformes > Monarchidae > Monarcha > Monarcha castaneiventris. The sequence continues at coordinate 18,201,574 of JAMPIT010000894.1, forward strand.
GATTGTCTTAATATACTATTTCACTTCAGCCAGGCAAAAAACCTACCAAATAGGGTTGGGTTTCTTTTGGGTGCAAAGAACAGAATTACGAAAGTATTTGGATGCCAAAAGATTAATCCAGGAAGAAAATCCAAAAGATGCATCCACGTAGAAAATTAATGGAATTTTCCAAAACTGATGGTGGTATTGCCTAGCTCAGTGAAATTAGTTCTGGCTTCAGAACTGCATTCATTAAATATGATGGTGGAAGTACACCAGTGGCACTTTCTTTTGCCGTCAGTGATCTCGTTGGTTGCTGTCAGAGCTTGATGTTATGCTACCAGCAGAATCACAAACTCATGGTGATTTTGGATCTGGATCTGTGGTTTGCTTTCTTCTTTAAGAATAATTAGCAGCAGTGAATGCTAAAATCTACTCAGGGTCTCTGAACTGTTTAGGAAGTGTGGGGTTAAGCATGGTTGAAACAGATTGATAAAAGAGAAAAATGTCAGTCCAGACTGCATAAACAGATACTGTAATTCTGTATAGACTGTGTGAACAGCTGCGGTTAGAATGAATAAGTTCTAAAAGCATTAGGCATTACTCAAGACAGTAAGAAACTCCTGAATCAGAAACATGGATATTGCACAAACCACTTGTGTGATTTTTATAAAGGTGTCACTAGTATAAAATAGTCTTTTGTTCATATCTCCAAAATGACAATTTATTCTTGAGTTTATTTATTCAATTAAACCCAAATATCTTATATATAGATGCAACAAGTGCATAGTTTTTAGGCTGTACTCTTTGCACTGTTAAACCTATGAAGAGAGGAAATATTTTAATGAAATTTATGTTTAAATTCATGGGAAAAATACACTATCTTAAATACACCGTAATTCCTTGAGAGATTCATCTTGGGCAGTTGATGATAGGAAAAAACCTGACAAGTAAGCTGAACAACTAATTACTCTTCATCTTTTATATAACCAGCTCATTACACAACGTGTTTTTTCTTCCAAAGTTATTTCATGTTTAATCACGATAAACTTTTGTTTGCTGGCACTTTAGTTAACAGCCAAGGGCAATTTAACAGCTTTCTTTATTGAATAATTTAGAAGACCCAAAAAGTATTATTTTATGTTGAATGAAGTGTTATCTTCATCCCCCTGTGAGAGCTGTCTGGATTTCAGCACTTTTTTTCTGGTATAGATTTCCTTGTGGGTTTTCTTGATTATTGAGTTGAAAGAAACGTTAAAAGTGTAGTTCAAACTGAAACATAGAAAATACTCAACAATCTAGACTAATATTTTGTTGTCTTAATTTTTGTTTTCTCCATTTCAGCTATTTGATAAAATTTAACAAAAATGAGGAAAACATGTTGATGGTTATGATGTTTTTTGGCAAAATAACCTGTTTGAACCAGAAGCTTTCACTCAGCATTTCTGTTACTTCTCTAGATTAGTCAAGAGACTGTGTCTTTGAATGTTGATTTTCCTTTACTTTCCCTTTGTGTTATTTAACAACAACAAAAAAAGAGTTGTTGGTCATCATGGTTTTTGTTTGACACTGCTTTCAGGCCAAGAAATGGACCCTTGGGCAACAGAGTTTGGACAGTATGTGTGGTAGGAAGGCAGAGGTAAAGACGTCCTTTTGAAAATCAGAAGGTATATTAAATTAGTTGTTGCTTCACCTGAATTTTACTTGCTCTGTGCTTTGGTTGCAAAGCCTGGAAGAGAAGAGAGGAAGGAAAAGTCAAGTATTTATGAATATTATTGCCTGTTAATAGTTCAGTTTACATAATGTGTAGCAATGGCTGAAAAACTGAGAAACACGGAGGCTTAATGTGAGAAAAAAACAACACAGCATCAGTGGTAGCAGCTTATGGCAAACTCTGAAATGTCTAATAAGCAGCTGTCAAATCAGAAAGTCAGAGCAAGCAATTGCCTGGGCACAATAATGATCTGTGAAGAGAAGAGAGTTAGTGTGGGTGTTTCAGAGATAACAAACAAACCAAAACAGAGGAAAAGAAAATATTCTCTTTGAAATAGAGGAAGATTAGCCACTTATATAGAGGAAGATGTACGAGAAACATGCTTTGCCTTCACCTCTCATCTGTCATACCCCTACCATAATGAAACTGGTGGATGTTGGCAATACAGGTCCTGTACAGAGGTGATTAGTTTTTCTAAAATCTATTTCAGTTGTGTAATTTATGTTTGCAGAAATGTCATGCCCAACTTTTCTGAAGGCTGTGCAGCTAAGTCAACCAGAAAGCTGCGGCAAAGCTTCCTGAAATCAAATGGACTTTTTCTGTTGCCTTTCAATTAACAATCTAGATAAACTCCCGGGGAGGTAAAACTTTAAGAGGTTTGGCTGTAAAATAATGAGTTTGCCTAATTTGCCTAAATGTTTTTGTGGCTCAATTCAGTGCTATGGCTTCAGCCATGGAAAGCTTTGGCTTAGGCTGACCGTGGAGGTTTTCCTTGACCCACACTCACAATGCATAACTTGCTGACTTCTGTGCAGCCCACATGAAGAACAGTACTTTCATCTGCTGAAAACAATTTAGAAAAAAATAATGGAAAAGATTGCTAATCACAGAGTGGCTGAGGTTGGGAGGGACCTCTGGACGTAATTGGGTACAAGTTGCTCCTGCTCTAGCAGGGCCACCTAGACTCTGTTGCCAGGGACAATGCCCAGGTGGCTTTTAAATATCCCTAGGGAGGTAGACTCAACAACATCTCTAGGTGACCTGTGCCAGAGCCTGGTCACCTGCTTGGTATAAAAGTGTCACATCATCTTTTCCATGGAGAAGAACTGCTGCAAGTGATTGTGTGTGGCATTGTAATGCTAAGAGGAATCCATGATAAAATACCAGCTCTTTACTGAGAAAAAGTCTTAGGTACTAGTATTGCTGAAAGAGAACATCTGCTTTTGAAAGAGTGAGTACTGGAAAGCCCCATTTGATTCTCATCAGTGACAATAACTGAACAGGTGCTGCAGCTGCTGATGTGCCTTTATTGTGGAGTTTTTATCACGTCATGTTTTTTATCATTTGTTTTTTATCATTTGTTTTTTATCATGTTGCAGGTGAGCTGAATGACCAATAACTGTCCTCACATTTGAAAGCATTATTAAGAGAGAAAAAAAGAATAAAGCACTTACTCCACCCAGAAGTTAGTATTTGTGTAAAAGCAAAGGCATAAATCAAAACACTTATTTGCCAGCAAAATTACTTCCTGTTAAAACTGGTAAATAGGTGACAGTAAAGGCCAGTAACAAAAAATATTTTTCCTCAACATGATAGTTGGCTGTCTGATTCTTGGGCTATTTGGAGATAAATGACACCCCAATTGTTTTTGAATATTATCAGAGCATAAAAAAATCAAGAATTTTAAGGCCAAAAATGAGAAACATTTTGATGGATTCAAATGTGTTAAATTGTAATGCCATCACAATGAAATAATAAAAAAAAGTCTATTGTTCTCATATTGTTGAATAGAAATTACATTTATAGCAAAAGGCTAACTGTAATCTTGAAAGGTCTATTTGCAGTAAATAGGCTACAGGAGTAGGTAGTAGCTCTTGATTTATTTTTTTCTTAAGTATTTAATAAAGACCTTCAACTACTTGCAGCTTTCAGCAAGAGGCTGTTTTGAGCCAAGGAAACTATAATTACAAAAGAAGCCATCTTCATAAGAAAACAAGACTCTGGAAGGTACTATGGTCATATTTTATGACCCTAATCTTTCAATTACCTCTGCATGGATTGGGGTCTAGGACAACTAGATTAAATTCTTAATGTGTGCAGTTCCATTTGCAGTAATTTTTATCCACCAGAAAGCTGGTTTTCATTTAAAGAAGGATGATTGACAGCTAGATACCTGTGAAGAAAGCTTTGTTCACAGGGAAGTACAATTTATGGTTCACCTCACATGCTAGAAGAGATATTGAATGAAATTCTCAGTAGGTATAAAGTTGAGAGCCATGTAGGAACCACATTAGTGTGTGGAATTTGAATAGCCTGTGATGGTTTGGTTCTTAAATACTCATTTTTGGGACAGTGTAGTGGCAGATGCTGAGATACAGGCACCAAAAGCTAACCCCCCATTGTAGCTTGTCTTTATGCTTAAATTGTGGAAGAAACCCCTTATGAATAGTTACCTCCACACACTTTCAGTATATCTTTATTATTTTTAGAACAGAGAAATGAGGGCTTCCACACCGGATTCTCTCTGAAAAAGACTGTCACTGACTCAAGTCAGCAGCTGCCTTACTCCCCGCACTGGTATCTGGGGACTTCTCCAGGATGACCACTCCTATTTATCTATCCATTTGTCCATGTCTTACAGTTTTCAATGGTGATTTCTCCTCTTTGATGTTATTCATGAACTAGCAAGACTACGGTTCTGAGCTGACTAACAGCCAGCCACAAGGGCTTTGCTGTGGCACAAGGATAGATGCATGCTTACACCTCAGGGTTGACAGCTTCTAAATGTATCTGCCCTGGTTTTCAGCTGGGATAGAGTTCATTTTCTCCTTAGCAGCTGGTACAGAGCTGTGTTTTGGATCCAGTATAATGTTGACAACATATTGATGTTCTGGTTGTGGCCAAGTAGAGCTTACCTTAAGTCAAGGACTTTTCAGGGTCTCAGGTTCTGCCAGTGAAGAAGTGCACGAGAAGCTGGAGAGGAGCAAGGCGACCCGAACTGGCCAAGGGATATTCAGTACCATGGATTGTCATGTTCAGTATATAAGGTGGAGGGAACTGGCTGGGAGGGGCCAATTGCTGCTGTGAGATGGGTTGGGCATTCGTCAGTGGTGGTGAGCAATGGTATTTTCAGATAATATTCTGGAGGGAATTCTTTAATCTCTCCTTTTTTCCCCCCTCACCTGTGCTCACACACGTACTTCTCATTGAAAAGACACAATGTCCAGTTGTCTAGGTACCCCCTAGTTGTGAGTGCAGTAGTTCTTCGTAATGATCTTTCTCCTGCCATTTGCCACAGAGTAGAAATAGCAACAAAGCACAATGGCACAGAGGCAGCAAGGACATTGCTTTCATATGTGCCACTTTCAGGAGCTCAGGCCCTTCCTTTCATATTCCTAAACAAAGATCTGAAGGAAATGCCAAATCTTGTTGATTGCTCCTTTATCCAGGGCTAGCCTGCCTCAGGCAATTCAAACCACTGTCACATGGCCTCCAACAGTATCCTTGAAATGTCTAGTTGCTTCCTGCAAATAAAGCGAGGACAAATCTTTCAGAAGTTTCTGTTAAAACATTTATATTTGTTCAGGTGAACTTTGTCTCAAAATGAAACCACAGAAATTATAATATGTAATAACCATATTTTTCTATAAACATAAAAGAATGGACGTTTTCTCTTATCTAATGATGTAGTTTGAGCCATTCCAGCAACTTTTTGATTTCATTGGCATTTAGTTTCCAAGAGAACATGGAAATGTTAAATATTTATACAGATAAGTTCACAGCTAATGTAGTTCTCATTCAAATACTGCATATCATACAATACAACATATCATGTTGGAAAAGTATATACTCAAAACAACAAAGAACTGAAGAATGGAATACAGTTTGAAAATCATTCTTTCACATTTTTAATGTGATTGTTTCCTTAACCAACTGCAAAGAAACAACTTACTTTGTCTGTATGCTAACAAAACCCAGTCTGCTTTATTGCTGAATTTAGAGGTCAATTTGCATTTCTTGCCTCTGAATCTTAAGCGCATTGAATCCTGTCCATGTGTCTAAAAGTTAAAATGTGCTAAATTTCCAAGAAGACAAAGAAGAGCTTTCAGGATACTGTTCATACAATGTCTGCTGCCTGCCTGAAATATTTCTGAGCTAGAAGCTTCTGGTAATGGCTCTGTAGTTTCATAGCTATTGTTCAATTCTTGCAAGGTAACATGAAATGTAATATATTATTGCTCTCCTCTTCATGAAAGAAAGAAAAAACACAACCAAAAAAACTCCAACGCAAGGGGAAAAATGTAGTTTGTGTCAGACAGGAAAGGAATTTATTAACTTCTCCCAGTTTAAATTCCTGAGTCATTGAAGCTTCTGAATCAGAATACCTCATCACTTTTAAGAAATTTAAGAAGAGATCTTTTCCATGATAAAAATGTCTTGCTGGGGGAAGAGGCATCATTCTCTGTGTCTGTTGCCTCCCTGGGAGTAAGTAAGCATTTAGTGTGAGTTATTACAACTCTACATCAGAAAATGGTTCCCCAGCTGCAGTCTTAGGCAAGAGATCCTTCTTCTTAAAATGAAATAATTTGGGATTCATGAACTACCTCAACCCTAGACTGGCCACAGAGCAACTCAAGCTTCTTTTTTCCTACTCTGTCTAATTCTCACAATGATCAAAACTCCATGAGTTGATGCCTGTGTGCGTAGGCAGCTCTGAAGAGTTGGACCATATCGGTACTGCTAGGTTAAGGACATACTGTGCTCTCAGGCTGTAGAAGACATTAAACATTCACTGCTTAAATACTAGCCTGGTTTCACTGCAGGGAAAATGTGAGCTCGGGATGCCTGCTGTAGACATAATTTTACTGTGGTTGGTTTTGCGCATGCGCTGTATGTCCCAGGTGTGACCCTTGTCAAGGTGCCAAGTGTGAATGGGCACTTTCCTTTTGACAGAGTTTCAGAATCTAATTAAAAACACTTATCAAACACACAGGTGTCTGGTAGGCAGTCTAAGCCGTGTGCCCTGTTTAATCATTTTGGGGCTGGATTCAGGAGTGGGGATTTCCTCTGATTCTTCAGGGCATGTTTCAGATATTTTTAGCTTCAGTTTGCAGGCAGGAGTTTTATCACTGCTCTTAGCAGGCAACCTCCTGTGACAAGATGGAGAAAGAGAGAGATTTGTGACTTTTGGGAGGCAGGGGGGAAACTGGATACAGGGAAGAGATCCGCAACACACAGATAGACTCACTCTAAAAAACAGATTCCCAAATTCTTGTTTGGACTGCTGATATTTAAGGTCACAGTGCATAGTTTGCCACTTGACTGTTTTGCAGCAAGGATTGCTTTCAATCATTTAATTTGCAGTTAAAGATACACGGCAGGCCACAGGAGTGGTGAAGTCTGACAGGAGTCTTTTTTCAAAAGGAAAAAAGGACTAATACACCGTATAATTCACTGACATTAGTCCAGATAGAGTGCAAATATCTCTCCAGAGAAATACCTTTGTTTATAGCAGGATCTGATTTTGACTTCCACAGAATATAAACTGGTGTGGATTACATGTGTTTTGCACACCCAATAAATGTCAAGGCACTAGCTATTATACTGCTTTGTTGCCACTTGTAGCCACTTATCAATTTATTAATTTTCAGACCACCCTGCACTGCATTTGTGCCTGAGTTTTCTCATCCATATGATGGGAACAAGCCCTTACTAACCTACTGTACCTCACAGTGTGTTTCAGTCCATTCATTAATGTTTGGAAAGACCACTGAGACCATTCAAAAGGTGCATAACAGAAGGAAAAAATCTTAATTATTGTTAGATGGCTACAGGTTTAATTATCTTCACTCTACTACCTGAAAGATCTAGAGTTAAACTTTAGAGGCTCCAATAATTGTGGTGGGGTTATGCCATTTATAGCTCAGTATGGTGTAATTTTTCATGCAACGATCTTGACTGTCTTCACTTTCAGATTTAAATCTAGCATTCTTTAATTTAAATTTTGCTGAAAAGAGCCATATTGCTACAAGCATAAATTATGGTAGATGAACATTAATGATGTCTGTTCACAGCTGTTCTTAGCTTAAGTAATTACCCCTCACACCCTATGATCAATATTTTAAATGCCTGAACTATTCAATTAGGAGCACAAAGCACTTCCTTCTGTTATTAGTATTAAAATCAAGCCTTAACCGACATACCTGTAACATTCATGTTATAGAAAAATATGTTCGAGGCTGTTGATTTATTAAGCAAATTGCTTTGTGTTTGATGGGAGATCTGAATATGTGTAGCGTTGCAAATGCATTTAAAAACTCATTGAAATTAATGCTACATTAATTACTGATTCCATGAACACTCTAGCATATGCTGGTATTAATTGCATCCATTATCACAAAATAAACATCTCTTTATAAAAACAAATGATGCTTCATCTTAATATTCTTGATTCTGATATCCTTCTTCACAGCTGTTGCTACTTCTGTTTTAGTGTTTTTGCTTTAAAGAGCCACCTGTTAATTATAACAGATATTTTGGATATTTTTATGCTTTGCAGAAAAAAACCCCATCTAAAGCAAAAATATAATAGAATCTTAACCTTCTGAATTACTTACTAAAATTTTGTTATGTTTTTTGCAAGAATTTGCCCACTTAAATACATGGATTTTGGCTCTCCATTTATCTGTATAATAAATAAATAATAAAATACAATACCCTGTTTAAAATATTTTTACTACAATAATAACATTTGTGTCCAAGAAACTGTTCAGATATATACTAAGAGAAGAATTTGCTTAACATAAGATTTCTCTTTCTGTTCTGTGCACAAGAATACCCTTGACAGGAAGCCCCAAAAACTTGTTTCAAATGGGCTAAATAAAAACCTGAGAAAGTAATTTTGGATTAAGCTTTGCTTTCACCTAATGAACAATTGCTGCCTACCCTGTAAATCAGCCATTTCTTAGCCAGACATTTTCATGGTGAAAACCTTCAATCAGAGAGAACAGCCTGGCTTTCAAAGTGCCAGTTTCCTTTGAGAAGTGTCTCATTATAAATCACACTATAAGCTTATATTGATTTTGTTTCAGATTTATTGTTTTTCAGTTTAGATTTTCTCAATTACAAGCAGAAAGTTTTTGCTGGGGAGGAGGGTGATTTTTTTTAATACTTTTCATTTCTGCAAACTGAACCTGGGTTGTGCAATTTTTTTTCTTCTGCCCCGCCTTTTATCTACTTGCACCAAACCTTGTTGTGAGTCCCAATATTGTTATTAACTCCTCTTGACAAATGTTTTAATTAATGGTATCTGAGGGCAGGATTCCTGGCAATGAGAATGTAATTACCAATTACAGTAGTGAATGCAGTAAGAGAAAGACTATCTCCTTGTCATTTGGCCATTACCTAGGGTGAGATTTCAGCATTAGTTGTAGTAAAGACCTTGGAATTAAGGAACAGAGAAATGTTACGTGTGATGTTTGATGGTGCTTTAGTTTCAGCTGTTTTTCAGTGTGTCACCCACAGGCTTGAGCTAAATGTCTAAACTGTGCAGAGTATGGGCTAAGTCAGGCCCTTCAGATGGGATTCATAGAAGTTTACAATTTTGGGCAAGCCACCTGTGATATGTATTTTGAAACGTGAAGTACAAGCTTAGCTCTCTGATGAGACTACGTGGCCTTTGTCTGAGATGGGGATATAAGCTCAAAAGGAGATAAAGATTTTCTTTCCTGGGTAGGACCACAATTAGAGTCAGCCCTCACTGGATTTTGGAAGCAGGATGACCTGCTGTGCCTGTACTATTTCCTTTGACATTGAATAAGGACAATGTATGTATTTATTGCAGTAATCTTTATGTCTAGAACTTTATATTGGCAGGTTTTGGTTTTTTTTGTTTATTTTGGGGATAGATTCTTTTACTCCAGGAATGAAGTACAATAAAATTGATTGGCAAAAAAGATCATTAAAATTTATTGACATTCCTAAAAAAAGATTAAAATCACAGCTATTATTACATAATCTAATTTTCCTACCACCCTCAATCACACACCCCCCCATTTTGCACTAGTTCACTTTTCAGAAAAATGCTGCCATTGTCTCCTTCCATTCTGCTTTGCCATTCTCTCTTTATATCTAAAGCATATTCTACATACTCTCAAGATCTGTAACTTATGGTCACAAGCACCTATATTGCTGCATTTTTTAATCCAATAGCATAGCAATTACAGCAGTAATTCAGGTATTCAGTTTCAAAGCGTCATCTGAAAGGATAAAAATAATTTCTTATCTCCAGAAATGTGTCATAGTCAGACATTTCTGTACAGGGTGTAAATGTGCTTTTCATGTTAAAGAAGGGCCATTTAAAAGCTCTAAGGGCTATGAATCTGTTAAAGAATTTTATGGAAAGTCACTGGACAGAGAAGAGTGAGGGTGGTTGACTCTAACCCTTGCTCCCAGGACAGCTTTATGCACCTTATGTTAAGCAATGATTGGCGTTATCACTGAAAAATATTTTGGTGCTATGATGAAGGCCAAGGACTTCTCTCTCTTGAGTATCTGGACCCCTGTGAAGGGAATTGTGGTTTCTACTAAGCTATTTTTCTAGTCCAGCAAATCTTGCACTCCTTGTAAAACACTGTGCCTTCATGGAGAGATCTCGAGCATCCTTTGTCCCACATAAGACTCTCTCACTGTGTATGGGGTTGTATTTTGTAAGAGGGGGAAGAGTTGAGTCTGAATCTCCTCACATGAAGATACTCAGGTGCTGTGCTTTCATTTTGCTCTCCTGACTTTGTGCCAAGATAGTATTTTAATGATCTTCCTAAGCCATGTTGTTCAGGGGACATGGACATTTTTGGGATTTCGTGGGAGATAAGGACTGAAAGGGGAAGGAAACCTGTTAGCAGAATCCAAAACCTTCCATCAAAAGCTTGTATTCCTAAGAATTTTGGCATGTAAGGTGTTAAGTGAGGGTTATGAAGCTTGCCTGTTTTAATGAGCTAGACATCATTGTGATTTCAACTACTCATGTTCTTTCAGGGGTTTAGATCTTTTTAACAAAGATATCTCTTTCACTGTACACAAGAGAATCTGAGTAGGAGAACACCATTTGGCAAAGTTAATTTTCAGGTTTAAAATATGTGTCTGTTCTAATGAGAGTTTTTGACTAGTCAGTTTTTGTTTGTTGTCTGGGAGAATGCTTCTGATCTCTGCCTTTTGATCACAGCTCTCTCATTTAAAGTTATTTTAATTTCCTTTAAAATAATAGTAACCAAACTGTGGTGTTTATTGTAAAATCTTTTTTTTCCATCATGAGTTAAGGTCTTTGAATTATGCTGTCTTTGTGGAGAGTCTAGCTAAAGGAATAGAGCTTATTTGTAGGACAGATGATCATCTGATGGTAATTTCAGCATCCTTGCCAGTAATTTGGAGAAAAAAAATCTGTGTGTCATTGATATATTTTGTTTTATTTTAACTACTATTTTTATATATGAAAAAATAGGACAAACCCTGGGATTGATTTGATGAGATTGTTGCTATCTATTAATACCTAAAGATTATAAATAGAACAAAAATAATTTCTTAGGTTAGTTCAGTTAATCATCACTTGAAAAAAACTTTCTCTTGAAAAGATTTGCTAAGCTTTGTAGAAAAGTAGTGAAAGTATCATGATTGGAAGCATTTAAAATTGAGCTAGACAAAAATTTCAAAATATATCCTGGGATAAATTATGCATTAGTAGGTAGATATACTGGATGAAATAATGTGTCTTTTTCTCACTCTGATGTGTGAGAATCTGTGATTCAAGTCTTTTCTCTACCAAGCTGACTAATTTAATCAGCAACTATTATTATTATGTGCTACTGCATGTATCAAATATAGCTTTTTAATGTCGGTCTAATAAGTCATTCTGCTACATTAATAAGTACAAATTGGTTGCTATGAGAACCACTAAGTGTATGTTCACAGTAGGAATAGACAGCAAAGCTAGATGTTAATTAATAATTCAAAATTAGAGACCTCTAAAAGTGCAGATATTTTTGGTATCTATCAACATATTTTAGTGTAATGGAAGAACATAAATATTATCAGATATCAGTTACCTATGATAGTATGATGTTGCTTTCTAAATATAGTAATGTCTAACTTGATAAATCCAATTTGTTATATATAAATTAAGAGGGGAGTAGTCTCTTTTAGTGGAACTAGATTTCATTTATTGTAGAATGGCCATTGAATTATTGTGCATCTGTTCTTCTTATCTGTTGCCATTTTATGTAGAATATGGTATTTAAACATGGTATTTCTTGAATTGCTGTCATAATTTGGGTCCTGAAATCACCTATGCATACCAGGGTTACCATTAGGAAGTTAGTGCTTTACCTGAATGGTTATTTGACAGACCTGAGATCATTCTATATACCATTCTGTTCAGAGTTGAAAAGTGAAAACAACTGGTGGCAGAAACATTATTCAGGACAGCATAGAGGACTAGTAATAGCTTTTGAAATAGAATAGAATCTGATCTTACTAGCCATTCGGCGCCCAAAGTTGTGTTTATTAATTTCTAGATTTAATAGCTGTATATATACACACTATATATATATTTAAATAGCACAGATATATATTTAAAACTATTGCTTTGAGTCAGGTCCTGAGAATGTGGATGGTGGTTTGGTATTTCCTTTTAGGAATTCTTATATTTCTTTTACCATATTTCTGCTGCAGTCATGTGTAGTACTGCCTTTGTGTTTGGCTAAAAACTCAAAATCATTTAATCCTCACTCTACAAACAAGTGAAAGAAAGAATTTTGCTTTCAGATGTGTTTTTCCTTTGCTTTTCAGAGATGAACTCTTATTCCTGGGCAGGAGAATATATTAACTCTTATTCACTCTCCTGTAATAGCCAACTTTTCCTTGACATGAGCAATTATTTTTCATTATATTGACTTCAAAGACATTTTCAATTATGCTTCAACATTATGTTACATATCCACAACTCTGAACACTTCAGAAAGAATAGCGTGACATCTCATTTTTTAAATTTATATCCCTCTAAGTTGATTACATGCCGAGGTTTTATATAATCAACATTTAATTGAACATATAAGTAACAGTAATATGCACACATATGTCTTCTGTCAGGGTTTGGATTTCCTGCAATGCAGATGTCAAAAGATGAGGTGGTGATACGGGGGAATGCCAACACTATAGTTTCTAGAATAAAATAAAGGGCTGTGAGCAGCATTTATTTTGCCATTATTCCCATTCGTTCATGGAGAGAGGGAGCAGGGGCAGAAATATGGACCCCTGATGTCAGCCAACAAGTCAGATGTGAGTTTGAGTTTATTCACTGGAGGCTGTGCACTGTCCAGTGAATCCTGATACTTTACTGAGCTCATTCTGCGTGACAGTGTGCAAGCACTATGTGCTGGGGTGCGGCTGTACCTGCTAACTACTAGAAGGTATCTTGAACATCCAGAATGTATTGTGGAATGATTCATAAGCATGCAGCATTTATTACTGATTTGTCTATTACCTCTTAAAAGATACCTTTGTGACACTTGCTTGACCTTCAGTTAACTCACAATATATGTATTTCCAAGATTTAAGCACAATTTATTGTATTATTGAAGATTCCATTTAAATAAAGGACGTTAAATTGATTCCTTTTCACATTTTCTCTTGTTTTCACAGGTACAAGGGGTGATCTCATTCTGCTTCTATTACTCTAAAAACTCCCCTTTTTCACCTTCTGTTTGACAGTTTCATCTTAGAGCATTTTAGCATTTAAAATGTATTTCCTGATGCGTATTTGATTCAGTCATTTAAAGCTCTCACCAAGAGCTTTGTGAAGTTGACACACTTAGTACTAGTTTATTCAAGGAAAAGCAAAGTCTGCGGAAGGAGACTACTACTATCTATTATACAAACAGGTGCAGTTGTAAAAAGAGCCCTTCTTCCACTCTAAAACAGAAGCAGCAATATTTAAGACAGTATGAATTCAAAAGCAGAAAAGCACTTTCAGCATGTATGGGCCTGTGATAAACTTCTTACTCAGGCTGCCAGATAGCGTATCAGGGAACTTCACATATTTTCAAAAAACAGTGCAATAGTTAAGTATGAGAAGCAGAAGAAAAAGCCATGTAAAGCAAACGTCCAGAATTCTGGATAGAGTGGAAGCTTAATCTACCCTTATTTGAGCTGTAAGCCCACCTGTGCCTCGTTATTCCTGACAGATGCAGTAAATAGGAGGTGTAGATAAATTGGTGGTGGAGAGGTTGTTTTGGTGTGGATTTAATAAGTGTTTCCTATCAGAGAAGGCTGCAGAATAGCTACCTAGAGAAAGGCTGATGATGGGCCTGCTGGTATGCCAATAAATAATAGCAAGGTTTTTCTCTTAAAACAGGGTTCTAACACTGGAGCCTAGAGAGGTTGTTAGGGTGAGATTCCTGTTAGTAGTCCCAGATATTGGTGATTGATGGCCTAGAGAAATCAGCAGGCACTGCTCTAAGAGATGAACACACTAGAAAGACCTTGCTGAGAAGAGATGTCATCAAAAAAGGAACAGGCACAAGTAGGGGGTCTGGGGTGGGAAGAAAAAAGCACAACAGCAAACAGCTCCAGCTGGGAGCTGGAAACTGTAATGTTAGTCTTTTCCAGGACACTGAGTAGGTCACAGGAGTAGCTACCTCAGGTGCTACCAAAGAGCATATGGTTACCATTTTTGTAGTATGTTCTGAGAGGGTAGTATTACCTCTGCTGATGAAAATTAAATATAGAGATGTAGATTCTTTGTGTGAAGCATTACAATTTCTACAGATAAAAGAAATATTTTCCTATTGGAAAAAATGTTTCAATAAAATGTAAAAGTTATTTTCATGTACCTGGTATTAAAATCAGTTTATTTTATCATACCCTGGAGTATAAGAACTGCTATGGTGTAAAAGGTCCAGTTGACAGAATCCTATCAGATGCTTTTTGAAGAGAAAAATTTTAATACCGCTACTAATATGAGATGTATATTAGAATCTTAAAGAGAACCTAAGTGAACACTGCAGCCCTTTTGATGGCTGTACTGCTGGCAGTGACATATTTCCATTTTTCAGCAGTGTCAATACTGCTGCCTTTGCCTTGTTACGTTTTCAAAGTCTTGATTCTGTTTAGATCCAGTATGTCTTTTTCCATAATATGCTGTGCTCTGGAGAGGTTTGAGGTAGCTGAAAGGAATTTTATAACTATGTTTAAGTTAGGCAAAACTTCATGTTGTGTGTGTGTGTGTACATAAAAAAATAAGCATGCGTGTATATGAATACCCTCCTCTCTTTCTCACTTTGAATCCCAACCCTAGCTATGAAATGCCATGCTAGACTTCTTTTTTTCTCCACTGTAGAACTATTTTAATCTCTTTCAAGACTCTAGCCTCAAAGTTGTCAATTCCTAAGTTTTGAAGATCCTAGGTTTTTTTTTTTTTGCTATTTTGTCCCATATCCTTGGTGGGACCTGTTGCCTTCTCTTCCAGGGCAGTAACCAGAACTGTATTACTATTCCAGCTGAAATACAAAGACATGGAGTTCTACAAAAGAAAATTTTTATTTCTTTCTTTTAAACATTTTTGCTGCATAGCAGTCATTAAAGACTTGTCAAGTTACTGTAGTGAAATGCAGCATTGACTTTATAAATGTAAGATGATGGCAAATATTGCTATCCATTACTTATCCCCTTCCAAGTCTTAAAATAGTCAAATGCCACATTTTTATTATTACAATTCAAAGAAGAGGTGGAGGGCAGTCATCTTCTTGTTGATAGGTCCAAACCATAACATTGCCACCTGCAACTGTCAGTCCCAAGACCTGAGTATTTAGAGGTTTTCTTAGTCCATCCTTATCTTTTCTTGGTGGTTTAAGGGATGAAGTTTTATTGGACTCTTGTCATGCCGTTCATTATGAATTCACTGTGACTTAGTGCTACATATTTATTTTTATTGAGTTGTTTCATATATGTTGATGGAAGATGTAGGCTCGGGAATATTTCATTAATATTTTGTTTTTGAAGAAGTTATTTCAGAACTCACTGTGACAGTGAAAATAATTGTTAGTGTTTCTAAAAAACTCTAGATATTTAGTCAAAAGAAGATGGAGACATAAGCTCTGGCTGAATGTGATGGGGAAAAGGAACATTTTACTATTAAATGAGATAAACTGGCGATTGTAAGTGGACGTGGTTTGTGAAGCAGTCTACCCATAGCTACAGTGCTAAAATTCTTCAAGTTTTGGAATATGTCCTAAACAGAAACAGTAAATG
Source organism: Monarcha castaneiventris obscurior (assembly GCA_026261815.1). NCBI lineage: Eukaryota > Metazoa > Chordata > Aves > Passeriformes > Monarchidae > Monarcha > Monarcha castaneiventris. The sequence goes on from JAMPIT010000894.1 coordinate 18,217,568, forward strand.
TTTGTAAGAAATTATACCATCTTTCAAAGCATTTTTTGAAACGAATGTGCAGATTTACATTGCCTAACCATATTGCTCTCATGTAAGAAGCCAACATTTCCTGCATTTGTAGTCCATGCCATCTGGAAAAACTGGGCAGGGTTTATTTGCCAGAAGTACAAGTAAAGGGCTGTGGGCTAAGCAAGGGGGTGCTGTGGTGTGTGTTTGAACACAGTCTTGCAGCATGTCAGCTGCCATGGATGAGCCCCTGCTTTGGTACTCCTGCCCTTAGCCACTGCCAGCCTTTCCAGGCAACACACGCAGCACCAGCCAGCTCTGGAATCTTAGTCCTGACTGGATTTTTAAGAAACTATGATTTTCTAGCCTCTGCTGTTACCCATATTGTCCATAATAAATGAAATATCTTTGTATATAAGTATTCATACTTTCTAAAGTTTAAATGTGGTAGAGGAGAGACACAATCCAGCCATTTGTGTGGTACTTTTCTAAAACCAATTTGTGGTGCAGTTCTAAAGAGTCATTCTTCTGCATCTGGCACTGTGGAGTAAGTCACAGGTATTGACCATTTTGATGTGTTTTTTCTGTAAGTTTTCTAGAAACTTCTGAGAAGTAGAGGTCATTGTATGAACAGTTTGCACTGTTCACTTAGAAAACCATGCAACCCCCCATAATCACTGAAATCCCAGGCTTAACTGGTTAATTTATCCTGCTTCACCAACAGCTAAAGAGATGATTCAGTTCATCCTGATCCTGAGGTTATCCAAGCTACATTTAAATGATCTAATTCAGCTGTAGGAAGAAGGGTAATTTAATGGATGGTGAACTGTGAACTCCATGCTTCTGTAATTAGACTGCTACCAGTAACTGAGTTAGCTCAAGAAGTCATACAAAACATGGAAGTCTGCATGCTAGTGTATATAATGAGCGCCTCAAAGAGCACAGAGATGATTTCAGTAAAGCTGATTTTTCCCTAGTGCTCTATGCTGAACAACTAGATAGACTTTTTAAATTCCTTCATTCTTTGCTGCTTTTTAAGTTCATTTTTCTATGGATATGTGACTAACCAGACTTCCCATGTATGTGAATTTGAACAGGCAAGTCTGTTTCTCTTAAGTTGTCAGTTTTAAAATTTCTAAAATTACTGACTTTACTGAATAATTTCAGCAGAAGTTGGTAGAAGTACATGTCTCCTAAAAAATCCTCCAAATCTGTGTGCATAAAAGGCTTGTGAAAATACGCAGTCAGGTAAAAAAGGAAAATTCTAAAAATGTGCCAGTGGAGAAGTAGGTATTGTAAAATGTCAAACAATCTATCCATGCAGATTCCTTTTATGTCCTGTGCTGGGAACAGATTCAGTTGGAAACTTTGTTTCCTTAAATGCCAAAATCTATGAATGACAAAACTTTTGGAAATTTGACATAGTTAATTTTGTTGTGTATTGAAAAATGTGGGAGGTTTGTAATGCCTTTGAAATCTGTGGGACTTAAAATCTCTTGTTGGTACACTTAGACTTCTGTAGCATATGTTATTTCAGCATTTAAAAGCAAAATTTCACTGAACACTAAATGCATTAGTTTTAAATTTTAAACTTTGATAATTATATTTATATGCAAAGGTTAGAACATCTTACTCTTCATCAATAGCTGGATAATGGCCTGGTCAAAGAGAGAAACTGGTGCCAATATATGGCGGTAGATGAGGCTACAGTTAAGTTTATGGTTGTATGACCAGATATTTAGAAATATCTGGAAGAATTATGTAAGAATACAGACATTTTGAAAATGTCTACAAGCTCTCTTTTTAAAGATGAGTGATGGTGTAGTTGTGTTTTTGGGAAATAATATTACGTTTTTATAACCAAAGACTGGAAGCATTTCTATAAATTATTTTAAGGCTCATTGCATACAATTTCTGTATTGGTAGGAGGTCAAGCTCTAGTGAAAATAAGCATTTTAAAAGACATAACTGCCAAGGAAGGAGAAATATAAGTCTGCGAATATAAACCTGTGGCTGAAATTCCAGAAGGAAGAATGCAGATGCACTATTATGAAGACATGAGTTGTAGCAGACAACAGTATGTTTGTCAAAAGAAATGTAGTAAGTGGCTCAGTCTCCATCTGTGTTGCCTGAAGGGCTTATTAACACAATGCAGGGACCAAATTGGACCTATTCTGTGTTAGGAGTTAATATGGTTCTTTATGGAAATAGCACCAAATAAAGTCTATGACAAGACTTCAGATTATGTTTGCCTAATTTGCATATAATAAAGTAAATCTTCAGACATGTTAAGGAAAAACAGAAAAAAACCCAAACGCACAACCAGCAAGCTATTGCCTCTCCTAGTGTGATAAGCAGGTTTGGAGCGGGAAAAGGCTTGGCACCTCTAAATTGTGAAATAAGTAAATGATTACTTGAGGTATTCTACTAAAGAAAGAGAAAACTTCTGTTCTTTTTAGAGACAAACAAATATATCTCTGTCCATGCCTGAAGATAATTTCATAAGTTTTGGCTTCCATTAGCTTAGCTTAGATGTAGGGTATCATTTTGCTTTGCTTAATGTTCCCTAGGAAGGTGAAATCTCTTTGTTGTTCCTGTCTGTCCATAGTGCTAAACAATCCAGATAGTTTTATGATAGGGTGGCAAGGAAACTGGCACAGCCCCTGGAACAATATCTGAAAGAATGTCTTTAAATAATAAAGCCTTGTTTTAGTATTAAACTTGTTTGAGGTTTTTTTTTAGATTTGCAGTTATAAGGTCAATAATAGCACACCTAAGGTCTTCCAGCCATATCCCCCATCAGGGCTACAGTCAGTAATATATTTAGTCATCCATCCCTTCTTAATATTGATCAAAATTATTCATAATTTAAGAATAATTGAAAGCTGCACTTCTTGACTACTAGCATTTGAGATTTTCTGCTACTTTAAATACTTAAAGACTTATAAAAATATTTGAGTCTTACTCAAAAAGTAAAACCAAATATTTAAATCCTCTGATTGATGAGAGTATTGCAGATAAATAGGAAACCTGGTTGTTAGGAACAGCAGCTGAAGTTCTTGATTGGTATGATTCAATGTCAAAACTACTTTTAAATCAGGCTGTGAAATTTTTTACATGCTAAACTAATTTTAGACAATATCTCTACTAAAATAAAAACAGTCCAAGTGAATCAATCTATTAACTCTACTGTCAAACCCAAAATTTTACATAATTTTACTAAAAAAGTAGTAGCAGAACTGGTAAGGAAGCATGCCTTGGAGTGCGTGTTTGTGTATGCATATAGACATTTAATCTGAAATAATATGAAAGCAACATTCTTCCTCTGAAATCACCATTCTGTACCTCTAGGGACCTTCATAAAATTTCCATAGAATCAGGTGTTTTAAAACAAACCCTTTTCTTCTATCCTCTTGGTGCTTTAGGTTTTATTGCATTTCAGGTCTAGTATTACAGTAGAACATCTTCCATCATTGCCTATGCCACATTTCATGAGAGTTTCCCAAGAAAGTGAAATGTTACTTTTTCTTGATAACTTTTTGATGTACCTAGATGAAGAAAAATTTATTATGTTTGCCTGCAAAACCAAGTTTCATAGTGCCTTCTGATGAAATAAATTTATCACCCTAGAACAGGTTTTGTTGGTCTGCCCTGTATGATACAGATATATGTCCCACTGCTGCAAGGTTCAGAAAATCAACATGGAAAAAAAAGTTCCTATTTCTACTTTCCTGACCTCCTCATGATATTTATTTTGTTTAGTTTGTTACATTTTGAGACTTTTGGGTGGCCAGAATTTTCCTTTGTTTTCTAAATGTGACACGGAGGTATCTGCAAATGCCATGTGAGGTAGGTAGGCAAAAGACAATGATTACAGTAACAAAAGTTTGATTTAGGGTAGCAAGGATCAAATTTACTGGGGAAGAGTATGAGTAAGGGAAAAAGATGTAGCTAAATTATATCTATAGTACCTGTCAGAGGCAGTCATGTCTCAGAACTTGCTCATAACTGGGATCTATTAGAACAATAATTCTGCAAGAGGAAGGCAGTGCTAAACACTGGCCCAGAGGAGAGTGCTGTGGTGTACCTACATGAAGTTATAGATGGCAGCTTAGTAAAGCTATCTCCCTGTCAGGTTCCTAAAACTTTGGTTTCTGTAAATGGCCAGGTCTAATTGCATTTCAAATTGAAAAACTGTGTCTTCACCGGACTTGAAACTGTCTAAGGACCAGAAAAATGTGGACAAAAATAAAAGCTTGGCTGCTTGCTTACTTACTTTATTGTGCTTTTCTCTTCTTTACGTCCTGATATAGTATGCAATGTCTTACCTGAATTATGGTGATCGACTTCCATCTGAACTCGTGCAGATGGACCATCCTGCCAATCCTGAAATCTCTGCATTTATGAAATTGAAGATGATGATTTTCCATAATAAGTGTTGCATCTTGACATAACAGAATAAATCTAGCTGTTTCTTAACTCAAAGTGTTATGCAAAGTTTGAAACTTTCCTTTTAATGTATTGAAGAATTGATCACAGTCTTTGAATCTCTCGGTACTTTTGGAACAAATGGATGTTGTTTGCTTTGGACTGGATGTTAAATGCCTTTGTCTTTATGCCCTGGAAGGAACAGTTGCAGCAAAACAGAAAGCAGTTATGACTGAAAATAGCAGTGGCAATTGGTAAATGTTCACTTTACTAAATGTCCAAAAATCCATAGCAGAGTGTGAGTCAAACTGATTAGAAAGTGACTCTGCGGGGATGCAAATGCTCTTATTACTAATAAGTGTATGTAAAAAATAGATGAAAAGTACTTTAATAATGTAAATCAAAAACTGGAAATTGCACACAACTGATAAGGAAAGGACAGAAGGTGACATTTATAGTCAGCAGAAATAAGAAAAATAAGAGGATTAAATATATAAAGAACAAAATAAATCCTGAAAATTTTATCAGTATGTTTCTGGATGGCAGTAGTGGAATTGATCATGTGAATGCAGGAATGACAGAGACGTTCAATAAATATTGAACATTGAAACACATTGAATAAGTATTTGGTGAAGAGGGCAAAGGAACTCGATGATGTAATATGCTTTGCTTTCCTGCAGTAATTAAGGAGATTAAGTAACAGCTACTAAACTAGAAATCCTTAAATCAGCAGGTCCCAATAACTTCCTTATTACAACCTGGCAGAACTGCTCTCTCTGGCACTTTGACAATTAAGCCTTTTTTTCCAGTCACTGGATACTTTTTCTTCTTTTCATGCACTGTTGCAGATACTGAGTAAGCTCTCAGCAGTTCTCTAGACATTGTACATAACCTGCTTAAACCTCCCATTAGTGGTACAACAGCATTCCTTCATATGTTGTTTAGTAAGTCTCATAGTGAGCTGTAAAATTCACCTTTCTCCTCATCTATCAGATTTTCTTTGAACTACAAAACTGCATGACAGTAGTCTTTGCACCTGGTGTAGAAAAATGTGCAAATGTATTTTCTTTTCCTATTCACTATGTTTAATTGTACTACAGTTTTTGCTGAGACCTTTACTAAGAATAATCTCAAAGAGAGATTAAGGAGTTATCCTGTCCATCTGGCTTTATGATCTACCAATGCTCCCAGTAAGCTGAGAGTTTGTAGTAATTGGGCTGACCCTGTTCATGCTCCAAGGTAAAAGGCAAGATCTTGTTGGTAAGAGAATAGAATTTTATGTATCAGTATCATTGCTGCTATGATTTTTATCCTTCATGCCCTGTACACATAATTTTGAGCATTGTTATTTTTTCTCCCTAGCATGTCATGTGTTAAAATGATATTAAGACATCTAGAATCATATTTGAAATTACTATACTGCCCGTTTGGGACTCTCCCTGGCAAGAATCGGCTACTGAAAACCTCTTTAGATCTAGATTTCTTCAAAATTGTCCGTTAAACCAAGCATAGCATATCATATTGACCTGTCAATATCAGAAGGAAGAATGCTTAGTAGCTAGGTCCTGGAAAATGTTACAAAACCTTAAAGAAATGACATTTGGTGTTTACCAATATTAGAAATTATTCTTAACACAAGTCTGTATTGGGTATTGTAAATAGCTGGCAAGAAAATTTGTACAAAGTTTATGGAAACAGGTGAGTAGAAGTGGAAATAAAAATCAAAATAATACCTCAAACCAAATATGGCCAAGATCAGAAGCTCTAAGGAGATCATAGCAAAATCATTTGCGTAGGTCTTGTGCAATTGTATTTCTGCATGCTGGATTCACTGAAAACTGGATTCAGATGTTTCTTCTGTTCCTCTTAGAAATATTTCACAGAGAAAGTGTTTTTCTTCCTTATTTCTTTCTTCATCTCTCTAGCCCTCCTCCCTCCCTCATCCCCTGCTACCCCATTTTCTTAATTTTTAATTCCTTCAAAAGGAAGTTTTAGTCTTATTTCTACCAGACCTCTGACTGCTTGCTACTGTTTAAATATCCATGGGACTTCTATACAATCTCTCTCTTGCTGAGGTGATAAATCAGAATCAGATGATGACTTCTGTATTACTAGAGCCCAAACTTTAGATTTACTTGTAGGCACTAAGAGGCATAGTGCTTTTTTGGGCCAAGATGAAAAATATGAAATCATAGTCACATATATGAAATTAATTTCTACTGCTGCTGAGTTTAGGTATCGTGGTACTTGGTTTAGAGGAAGGAAGGAAGGTAAATTATCCACAGGGTCTATCTTACATCACTTTAGACAACCCTTACTTACTGTACTTCTCTAACATTCAATGTCTTGAAAGGTATATAATTTTTTGATAGTGTTTAATCACTGGATTCTTCTCTCACTCATTCATTTGCTCTGGTTTATGGCTGTCACCAAGAGGAAGATGATACCGTGACTGAATTAATAAAGAGAAAATCAATAACAAATTACAAAGGTGTAAAGCAGAAGTACTAGAGCTAGAACTTGGATAAATTAGTTTGGGAAATATGTAGAGGGTAGGTAAGTTAGGTACATACGAAAACAATGTATTTCCATAATTTAAAAAAAATCTTTTTTAAAAGTAGTATTTTAATTCAAAGAGAAATTAACTCTGGTCAGTGTTTGAGTGGAGGTCAGACTAGAGAATATTTACATTTAGCCTTCTCTGTGAAGATACTACAGGATTTCCTTTATATTACGAACGATGCTACTTACTACACTGTTTACATGAGCAGTTTCCTCCTGCTTGCAAAAAGCACAAGTGTCTTTGTTTTCTGCATCCCGCAAGAACCTAATAAGGCTCAATAAGTCCAAGTGCAGGATGCTGCACCTGGGTCAGGGCAATCCCAGGCATGAGCACAGGCTGGGAGAAGAACTCACTGAGAGCAGCCCTGAGGAGGAGAACTTGAGGGTTCTGGTGAATGAAAAGCTGGACATGACCTGGCAATGCATGCTCACAGCCCAGAATGCTGCCTCTGTGCTGGGCTGCTTCTAATGAAGCATGGCTGGTGGGTTGAGGGAAGTGATCCTGCCCCTTATTTTGCTCTCATAAATTCTGGGTCCAGCTCTGGTATCCTCAGAACAGGAAAAACATGTAGCTCTTGGAATGGGTCCAGAGGAGGGCTGTGAATATACACCCTCAAAGGAGCTCAGGCTGAGAGAGCTGGGGTTGTTTAGCCTGGAGAAGAGAAGGCTGAAGGCTTTAGAGCTGCCTTCCAGTATCTATAAGAGGCTTATAGAAAAGAGGGAGAGCAACTTTTTTACATGGGCATGTAATGATAGAACTAGGAGGAATGGTTTTAATCTAAAAGAGGAGGTATTTAGATGAGATACCAGCAGGAAATTTTTCAATGTCAGGAACCAGTACAGGTTGCCCAGAGAGGTAGTGGATGCCCCAAGTGGATGGAGATGTTCAAGGCCAGGTGGGATGGGATTTTAAGCAACCTGAACTAGTGGGTGGCATCTCTGCCCATGGCAGGTGAATTAGAACTAGATGATCTTTAAGGTCCCTTCCAACCCAAGCCTTTTTATGATGCTATGTTCCCCTAATTTTTAAAAACTATTTTTATCTGCCTCACCTAAATATTAGTGTGTAAGTATTGCCTCCAAATGATGTATGCATTTTCCATTACTCTGGCTACTTGTGGATAATGGAACTTCAGTCAGAAGTATTCATATTCAAAGTAATATCTTGGTTTGTGTCTAATGAAATAGCTGTTTGAGTCCTCTTTGTGTAGAATATTTTTCCCTCTCCCTATCATGTTTTTTTCTTTCAGTCACATGAAAACGTTTCTCAAAATAGTCCTTACTGTCTCCTGGAAACCATGCTCGGATTCTTGGTGGTATGCAGATGAAGTGATTTGCATTGGTCCCTTTTTAAATAGTATCACTACAATGAGATCAGGAATTCTGCAAGTGTTTGGCAGTAGAATGAGAAAATACACAGGTGAATATATCCAGTGTTTGCTAATGCAAAACCTTGCCAGTATTTATTTACCTAGTGAATCCTTTTTCTGTTATAGAATGAATAGAGAAGGATTTTTGGCTTTTGTTTGCACTGCAGATCTGTTGTGCAAATGAGATCTGTCATGCACTCTGTATTAGTTCTGTGTTCATGATAACCACTCTTGCAGAAAGCTTATTAGCAGGGAAGGCAAAAGAAATGATCACTAGAATATCAACCATGCTTTAAATTGAAAGTGTGGAGTGAGGTGTACAAGAACGAAGTTTTATCCACGTTGTAAACTTTATTTTAAATATATGGTGTCTTCCAAGGCTAATACAGAACCCATTTTTGTCCTTTAATTCTAGGGATGTTGTTAAAGAGATCTAATATGTCATTGTCCACTTGATGTGAAGCAGTATCATAGCTGCTTGAAAGATGGATTCAATAGCATAATTTAGATGTAGACAGCTCTAGGTTAGAATATTTTACGTTTCTGCATTGGTGAGGTCTTGAATAGAATTTGGTTTCTTTTATCTGGCATATTATCTGGTAATATTTTGTACAAGTGTGTTAATTGTAGCTGACACTTACGTCATGTTTGTTCTCATATTTTTTTGCTGGTTTAGAGGGAAGGAATGGCCCACAGGTCTTATTGCCATCTGTGGTGCTAGGGGTGGGTTTCAGATCTCTGTTATGTTTGGGATTTCCACATACCCTGCTTTGTAGACATGGATATTTTAACATAATCTGTACTATGTTTTGGTTTTCCAACCAAAAGGGGGTGAAGTCATGAGCAAATGGTGACCTGTCTTTTTCTGTGAGTATGGGATTGAAGTGGTGAGAACTATTGCTACCAGACTTCAGAGCAGGAGAGCTTACTGTTAGCAGGGATTTAAAGTGACTAATTATAGACATATGGTTTTAACCAAAGGAGATTGATCTGTGAGTGCCCTCCCAAAGGCTTTCTTCCGCTCACTATGGTTGTCTCTGTCTTGCTTGGTTTCATTTATTCATTTATTAATTCATTAATTCATTCCATCAAGGCACTGGTAACTGTGTGAGTTGTTGAACCTGTGTTGGCGACTACATGGACCATCATCACTTGCACTTGAACCTTCAATGTCTAACAGATTCACTCTGTTTAACATAAATTGCCTGGTCAGAGAGTGAGTTCAAGGTTAGTGTACTCCCTCATCTATCTTTTGTGTCCGTATTGCTCTTAACAGTCTGCCTATAATTTATCTGCTGCCATCCACAGTGAACTTGGAACACCTACGCATCCTTTTTGTTCATGCAGTGGATTACGTTGAGGCGTTTGTAATAGAGGCTCATGCAGTAAGGGATGATTCTGTGGGGCAGATAGACTACAAATAAACAACTGCACACCTGGGCACACACTAATCTGTCTTCTAAGGTCATATCAAGATGGTGCTTGAATGCAGGATCCCATCTGTAAACTGTGCATACGAATCAAATTTAACTTTGGTTGCAAAGGCTAAAACTGATCTTGATGCTTTCTAAGAGGGACTGTAACCAAAAAAAAAAAAAATCCATTCCAACAGCCATTAGAGTATGAAGACATACTCTTGGACACAGAAACTAACTGTGAAAGGTTAAATGTGCTTCACGGACTTTCTGTCAGGCTGTGTGGGTGTGTCATCAGATCTGCATTTATATGCAGGACTCTAGTGCAATACAGCCAGTTCTTTCAGCTGGATCTCAACTTTGTAACATAGAAATGAGGATGTTGCGCCCTTCTTTCCCTGTTTATCTCTGCTTTACTCTCACTGCTGTGTTGCCTGCAGTATGACCTGCTTCTCAACAATGAATCTGACTGTGACACCAGGTTGATTCAGGTTATCAGAGGGTTACAGTTTTGGAGGAGGCATATGTCTGGAACAGCATTTGAAAGTACTGTCCAAATGTGCACTTGCAATATTTAAATGAGTTGGGGACAATATTATGGTATTAAGATTTCAGCTTCTGAAAAGTCTGTGCTGAAGCAGGCTTCTGGCAGGACCTGTGGACCCATGGAGAGAGAAGCCCACACTGGAGCAGGTTTTCTGGCAGGACTGGTGACCTCATGGGGGACTCACACTGGAGCCCCTGTTCCTCAAGGACTGCATCCTGTGGAAGGGACACATGCTGGGGCAGCTCCTGAAGTGCAGCCTGGGGGAAGGAGGCACAGTGGAGAAACTCATGGAGAACTGTCACCTGTGGGAGGGACCCATGCTTGAGCAGGGGAAGGACTTCTCCCCCTGATGAAGAAGCAGTGGCAATGTGTGAGGAATTGATTTTAAGTCCCATTTCCTGTCCCCTTGCTGCTTGGGGAGAAGAGGTAGAGAATCGGGAATAAAGCCTGGGAAGAAGAGAAGAAGGGGGAACAGGTGCTTTAAGATTTGAGGTTTATTTCTCATTCTCTTACCCTGATTTGATTGGTAATAAATTATACTAGTTTCCCCAAGATGAGTCTGTTTTGCCTCTGCCACTAATTGGTGTGTGATCTCTCACTGACATACTCACAGGTCCCTATCTTGATCCATGAGTCATTTGTTATATTTTCTCTCCCCTGACCAGTGAGGAAGGGAGAGATACAAAGGCTTTGGTGTGTACCTGCTGTCCAGCCAGGATCAACCACAACCACTCTGTGAGCCGATTTCTGTGTTCTGTTTCTCTCATCATCTGGTAATGTCAAATGACAAAGAGGATCTGGAGAGTCAAACAGATAATGCTGCAGACCTGATGTCTCCATGATGTGGTTTTGTGTTGGATATTCCTGTCTGGGTGCAGTGCAGTGAAACACCTTTAGCAGTTGGAGTGCATTAGGTATGCTGCAGGAAACTGGTTTTTAGGTTACCTTAAACAAGTGTATGTAGTTTGAATGTCAAGCCCATTTAATGATGTAAACAAAGGCACTAACTATAGGGGGTTAATTTCAAAAAGATAATTATGGATTTGAACCGAAAAGCTAATGCTTGTACACCCTAGGACTGTCTAATCTACATTCCAGAAGGAATTCTCCCAAGCAATACTCTTTTCCTTACAAATTTCTTTAGGAGCTGAAGCACTTTGACTTAAATTCTCAAATTAAAGCAAAATTTCCCAAAGTGAAGAGAAAGCATGGGAAATACTGAGTCCAAAAATTTTTGAGAAGTTATAAACAACTGCAAAAAAGGGCTGGAAATTGAGAGAATTAGACATACCTCTCTGTTTTGCTAACAGTGCCCACATATCATGATATCTACTGTAATATTAAAAATACTTGTGGGTGTTTGGTAGAGTGGTTGGGTTGCTCTATCTGTTAAGCTCCTATTAAATGTGAGGAATTTTGTAAAATCCTGATTTAGATTGTAAAGCCAGTGAATGCCTGTTTCTCCTTACCTGACACAATGTTCACTGCCACTCAAGAGCAGGCTGTCTAGAAGATAATTTTTTGCTGCGCTGTTGTTCATGGAACCCCTCTTTGTTTAGAACATTTTCAGCTCTGCCCAGAGTGACACACTAAGAATGGCTGATTCTTGACAGTTATGATTTTAGTGCATTTTCTACTGCCACAAAAGAAATTTTTCAGAAAGATGTTGTTTGGATGCCTGGTTCTTTATCTGAAGCACTAAGAGCATGTTTCCTCTCCCATTATTACATCAAGTGTTTATATGTTTATTAGAAAATACATGGTACATCCCTTCATTGCCACGCTACACATTTGTTAGAGAAATAAAATTTGGATTTTAATGAAAATCCTTTTGTGGATATAAGTAGAATTAGTAATTTTAATTTTTTTTAAAGGAAATTAATATTTTAAATCTGACCTTCCTGGTCCCTACACCTGATTTGCCACTTACCCTGAAGCTTTCACTCAGGTCAAAACAGGCACATTCTGATTTATTTCTGACAGGGATCTGTCCCATTTCCTGTATTTTTATCTTTGTATGCAGCAAACCAGTGATACTCCTCAAGAGTGCCAAGCCAATCCCAGAAGCTTGCTTTAGACTCTCTCAGATTGCTTATTTATGTATATTTCTTCAGACCTGAAGTCTCATACTGCAGTGGAGAACAAAAGACAGATGTTGCTGTATTTTACCCAGCCACGAAATTCTTCCCTGTCACAATATTCCCCTGCTTCTCTGTGCTCTGATGTTCAAACCAGGCATGTTCAGTAGCACAACGCACAAAGCAAGGTAAATGACTAATTTGATTTTGTAAGAGAAAAAGATTTTCATCTTGTATTGGCTTTGAGCTAGGCAAACTGCACTATTCAGAAGCTAGCAAACAGGGGAATCCTGTGTAGTGGTGTTTTTTGAAAAGAGGTCATCCACAGCATGGAATCACTCTGTGCCTCTTACATATGGAAGTGGTAGTTCTAATTTCCTTTAAGAGCATGGTGGCTGCCTCTGCCCAAATGCAGCAGCACTAATGCCTTGCTGTAGATCTTGGATGCTGCCTCCAACCCTGGAAAGCATATGCAATTTTTTTTTTTGGTCAGTTTATTTTACAATTTATTTTTCCAGGCAGTATGTGTTACCAAAACCAGAGATACCTGGAACTACTGGGCTGTATTTATACGGTTGTATTTATCTGCTAGCTATAGGTCTTAAGAAAATATCTCATCATGTTACAGAAAGTATAGTCCAGACCCCAGTCTGGCCAGTTTCCCATATGAGTCATGTGAAAGATATGCTTCAAAAAGAGAAAACACCTTACAAGGAACTGGTCTTGGTGAGACTATAAATGGAGCCGGATCATCTTTTTCATATTAATTTTCAAGATCAAGTTTCCAATGTTTTTAGTGTTTTTTGACTGCTGCCCTTGTGGTGTCATTTTTTTTCCCCTTCAGGATTACAACTAGACATATTGACACTTCTGAACCGAAAATCAGGTATATGGGAGTGATCTTAAAATAGAACTTGAATATAGTAAATTATATTTTTGAAAATATTTCTGTTTTGTGGTTAAGAAAAAAAATATATTGTAGTTACTCTAAGGCTGGAATAAGAACCTGTTCATGATAAGTTTAAAAGATTCCTTTTGGAGCCCCCCCCACTCAATTGATACTGGGGACAGCTAAATATCCTTCATCAATACAAAATTTTCCTAGATGCCTAATCCTATGCTGCTGAGCATACTCACAGTTGTTGGCTCCTGGATCCTACTGAACCCTGACTGGGATTTAGAGAACAGATATTCTGCCTACATTTTCAGGCGTGCTCGAGTTCTCCATGTACTCTATAATAAATACTGGTATAAGCCCTAAAATTCTCACTTCTCTAACTTAATGCATCAATATTTAAACATTTCTGATTCCTTGCTCATGTTTTAGACAGTGATAGAACACACTAAAATGCTCAATCAAAAAAGGGAAATAATGACTATTTGCCTGTAATTATGCTTCTAAATTCTCAAGGGAACAAAAAAACCCCTAAGAGAATAGTTGTTAGTAAGAAAATTATTAAAAACCTGTTTTAATTAATTTGCCTTCAGAACTTCTTGCTGTGTTGTCTTGTGTGTTTCATCAGCTTTTCATAAGTTAGAGCCAACTCTCACTCCATGCAAGTATTAAGGATGTTTTAATGGTCTGGAAAATTTTCAGAAGAAAATTAATTAAAGAAACCATTTTCCTGGTGGCTATCAATCTCATGGCTCTCCAAGCCCAAGCTATACTTTCTTTCTCTCTTCCAGCATACTAATGTGCTACCAATTTACGGGAGAGTAATTGCATTTTCATGCCCATGGCTTTTCATGCATTCCATTTTAGAAAGCTGAATGGCTATTTTTATTGATAAGGCAACAAGTTAGAGACATCTCAAAAGATCCCCCTGTTGACCTTTTATCTTCTATCCTACTGCTTAAACTAAAGAGCCACTAGAAGTGTATTTTCTAACAAATTAAGTGTGGTGACATTGCTAGGCCTTTGAGTTTAATGGCCCTGAGTTTTAATTAAATGTCAAACAAATACCATTGAATTTTGAAAAAAATCCCAGCGTGCTATTTGCAGAAAACCTTGGCATGTCACCACTTTACCTCTCTTGCTTTTCTCTCTGCCTACTGCTATGCAGTGACATGCCTCAGAATAATTCTACTGAGAGTATTAAAAGCAAAACAGTTGCTTTTATCAGGATGTTGTGCATCTTGATACCTCTTGGGTATCATAAGGTGAGTTAGAAGAGGTTTAGCTTTGTATTATTTAGTTAAAACTGTTTTTTTTTTTTTTTTTTTTTTCATTATTTGTTGTATCAAGCATCATAAATCTTGGCTGTTGTGGAATTGATCTCCTTTCAGGGAAACTTTAAATACAGTTTCCACACTGAATGACATAGAGAGTCTCCTAAATAAAAGAATGGAAGTGACTCCTATCTTACCATGCTTTGAGCACTGTGTAAGATTTTTGCCACCACCTGACTGTTTAGATCTTCATTTTTTTTTGCTTTGTGTTAACTTAGGTGATGATTGTTTTTTTCTCATATGGAATAATACTGTGTTGCTTTCGGCATCATCTGGGGATGCCATCCTTTACCTGTCAGGCTCAACTGGGTTGCATTAGAATCATGACCAAATGAAAACCATATAAGCTTAGTAGAGCTTAAAAATTGATTAGGGTCAGTTATGTCTCACTTGATCAATTATGCTAATTTCTGAAGGCTAGTTAATGGATATATTTGATTCCTGCATTTCACTGCTTGGCTAATCTCTACAAAATGAGATGCAGAGAAGGCAATTTTTGGCAGTAATTATTGAAAGCATGCTTCAGTTTTCAGTTGCTCTGGTATAGTGGCATTAATTTTAGTGCATTTACTTCCAAATCATGCCAGTTTAATTAAGATTTATTTAATAATCTAATGGTATCTGAATTTCAAGTATCCCATCTCATTTGTATGTCTCTAGGCACATTAAAACAGATGAGTTTCCACATTCCCTAAACATAGGATTAAAATTCTAGCTTTGCAGGGCTTTTGCTCTTAGAGGGTTACCTGGGATCCTCCTCTTCTCTCAAAGATAAAGTGTACCATATCCACCTATGTCAACTCTGGGAATATTCCCTGTACTTAATTCTCTGAGTAGACAAGGACAATGTTGAAGACTAAAAGATTGGTTGCGGCAGGTAAGTAAATAAACTTAGTCCTAAATAATAAAGAGTTCAAAGGGAGAAAAAGTATATTAATGGGCAATGGGGAAAATTACAGATTTGTACCTTCAGGGACTAGCAAAGACAATAGTAACTTTAGTCTTTTGGATTGAGTTTTTAAATCCTTAGAAATCTCTTACAGTACTGTGATAAGGATCTCTGAGCTTCTTGAGTTCCACCAATCTAGTTCAGTCACATTTCTTGAAGGGATCTTATCACCATGAATTTACAAACTTGTTATATCAGCAGATGGCTGGACAGAGGAGGAAGGCCATACTCATGCATTCATACTTCAGCCTTTCCTATTTTCTCTTCTTTTTCTTGTAGATGTTGCTCCTTTCACATCCACACAGTAGAGGCTGTGCAAACTGGTTGGCTGGTCCACTTTCCTGTTCACCTAAAGTCCTCCATGCAGGAATTCCCTTGGCTATAACTGGGGTTTGCTTTTTTTTTTCATCTCTCTTTTTTTTCTGGAAGTGTTCTGAGAAGAGGGTTGGAGGTTTTTGTCTTGTTTCTTTTTGTTATGGTCCACAGAGTCCGCAGTTGGGAGAATGTGCAAATGGAGATCATAACTTTGTTTCTACAAATGGGGAAGGGTAATCCCAGTGAAAGTAAGCCCAAGATACAGATGTATTCTACAGAAACCTTTCCCCAAGGCCATTTTTGGCAACAACCATTCTCCGAAAGGAGCGTTGTACAGTACTAGAAGGTCGTAACTCCGGGTGTCATCTTCAGGCCTATATGTGCAAACAGGTGGCTCTGCAGTGCAAGATATGTGCTACAGGATAGGAAGGGAAGTATCTTCTCCTCTTATTTTAATTTCTGTGAACATGGCATATCTCGTGTCTGAAAACTATATATCTAAGCTAGCTTTAAACAAGCACAACCTAATTAACTTTGCAAAGAAGGGCTAATAAGCTGAATAAATGTGTGTATTACGTGCCTTGCTCTGGGCCACAAAAAAAGCACGCTTAATGTCAAATTATTATTGAAAAAACCAACACATTACTAAAACATTCATCTGTCAGTTTTGAAGTACTGTTTCATTTTGGGAAGTCTGAAGTGGAAAATGACCAAACAAGTAATTGTTTCAAAGGCCCAGAGGAGAATTGGATCAAGCATTATACAGTTGCTCTACTTCAGAGCATGTGAGTCCTGGGGAGTGGGACATGAGCCAGCTCACACCAGCTGGCCTACAGCCAGCCCTCTGCTGCTGCTGCCACTATTCAAACGGTGTGAACAGGCATGGACTGCTTCTCCCCTGCATGAATGAATCCCAGAGGAACACAGAGTACTGATTATGTATGAATTTACTAAATTTTCTTTGGAAAGTATTGACTACCATGTATATAAGTGTGTGTATAGGCATATAAAGGATTTAGAGAGATGCTTAGGTGACTGTGCAGAGCGCTTTCCCCAGTGGCCACTCTTTCCTATAATACGTGGAACAAGCTTAAAAGATAACTCACATTTCCAACAAGCTTCTCAAAGACTTGGCGTCTTCTTGATTCCCATTATAATTCACTTACTGCAGAAAGGCTGAATTGAATAACTCATAACAAAACATATTGACATTTCAAGCCTTTTTCACCCATGTTATTTGCAGGTTCTTGCCTTGCTGAGTTTTATTGAAACTTATTTTGCTCTTTTGTTGAGCATCTGAAAATTGCTGGACTGAAAAATACGCTATCTGTGCTGTCTGGAATTAGCTCGTAAATTATTCCAATTCCCAATTAAATTTTTTTTCCATGTGGGAAATAAATTTATTAAAAATTTAATAGAAGCTTTGTAAGTATATTCCTCATTGAAAAATCAGGAAGGGAATTGTGGCATAAAAGCTTTGAAATACAATTTTCCCTTTTCAAGTGAAGCCTAAACCTTGTATAAAGAGTAACTACAACCTGATCATTGGACACAGTTTTCTACAGCTAATACAACTAAAAGTCAGAAATGTTAGAAAATAAATGTGTAGTGGAGGGCTGGAAAGAATGGTTTATTTGGTGACCTGGAAATATATGTGCTACTGTTTTTTTCTACATTCTACTTCAGTTTAGTTCAGTCTGAGTCAATACAATATTGAACGCTGCTCCCATTTCAGGGCCAGGGTTACAGTCTGGTCTCAGTTTGATATCTTTCTGTTTACAAAATCAACACTGCATTTTGCACTATTGTTAATAATGTTGGTAGAAAAGTAGAAGTATAAAGAGACTGTAGATAGTCCCATAAACCTGATATTTCTTCAGATTCAGGACTGACAATGGCTCTGAAATGTTGGCACTCTTAATAGTAAATATGGGGGATTAATAGAAACTTTATCTCTTGGAAAACCAACATTAATTAACTGTGAGAGTAATGCTAGTATGGTGATAAAATTTTTGACTATATAGAAGGAGCCAAATAATTCTGTGTAACATTCCTGAGATTAGCCCTGAGACAAATCAAAATAATACATTGTATTAAAAAAATAAACCCCCAAACTACTGATGTAGCTGAAGGCTAAATAACTTTTCATTAATTTAAGGACACTTGCTCTAGAAACAAAATTTCAACCAAATGTGTGCCTGAAATTGTACACAGTTTTTTTATAGGACCATGTTTTTCTTACATGTCCATGTTTACTCTTTACTGTCCCAAGATGTTATCTGCAAAACATCACAGGGAATAGAGATAAATGATAAACAAGTTTTCAGAGAGATTTATAGCACTTTTATAGTGTCAGTAATCATAAATTGCACTGAAGTAAACAGCTAACACTTTCCAGACTGATGTTAATACAAACATGGAGACTGCGCTACTTTATATAAATGTCTACTTTGAAAATGGTATTGGAAAGCCATTAGATGTGAGAAAGGATCCTGTTAACTAATGGTACTTGGGCTGTGGTAAAGTGTTGGGTTTGACTGGGAGGTGATACTCAGTGACGAGTGTTGAGCTGGGTGCAAGATCAGTGACTTGCTAAGGGCATGGTCCTGAAGCTGGGTCCTGAGGGCTGAGCAGAGTTTGGATCCTGGCTTAAAATACCAGGGCTGAAGTTCCTCTCTAGTAATAATGTGTTATTGATGTCAGAGTAACACCTGGAACACTGCAAACTTCATATTAGGACCAATCCAGCTTGCCAGTGTACATATAGGAAAACAAATGGATGCATGCCCATGAAAGGTTTAAAAAAGTCCCTCGCACCTGGAATTGCAAATTCAAGGTAACATATGCAGAGGAATATT
Source organism: Monarcha castaneiventris obscurior (assembly GCA_026261815.1). NCBI lineage: Eukaryota > Metazoa > Chordata > Aves > Passeriformes > Monarchidae > Monarcha > Monarcha castaneiventris. The sequence goes on from JAMPIT010000894.1 coordinate 18,236,316, forward strand.
GCATTTGCATTTGAGTGGTAGTTTACTGAAGCTGTGAGACTGCCATCAAACAAATAATTTTAAGTCTTGCCTTTGGCTTTACAGGGTCTGTGACTTTACTGCAGACTATTTTCAGAGTTCTGATGCTAAACATATTTTTTTTTACCTTGAGAAGGCTTTTGGAGTTTTTCTTTCTTTTTTCTTAGAGGGTTACATTTGGGGGATTGTTTAACTCATGAAAAATGTTTGGAATACAATAGAAGTTGCAAGAAGTTGTAAATATTTCATGACTTATCGGCAGCAGGTATTCCACACTGCTTTCTGCAAGCTAGTGTCTAAAAAGTTGTAACTGCCCAAGTAATATCTCTCTTTAAGGGTGTTTTCTTCTTTGTGTTGAATATTAATTTGGCCTTATGTAACTGTCACAAAGGACTTAATACTCTGTGAGTTTGTATTTTTCAACATCTGAAAAACTTTCGACACTTTTTTTTTTGTTGCCTGCCACTATATTTCATAATCCCTTTCTTTAGCAATAGAAAGATAAAGTCCCCAAATGAGAATAAGCAGCAAGCCACTTGCAGAACTGTATGAATTGAAAATTGATTTTAAGGGTAACTTAAGCAGGGCTTTTAAGTCATCTATGTATTTTGTAACTGGCAGCCATTTTCACTTTAACACATGAATTGTATAATTTCTTGTCTGAGATAATCTGCCATATTTTTACTTATTACCATATTTTATAGACAGGATGGTATCCTGGTTAAGATATTATCTTCGCATGAAGAAGATTGAAGTTCAATTGATGCCATGATGATTTTTGTCTTTTCTTTTATACCCCTGTTATACCTTTCTGCAACTTCCGTATTCTTGGTGCTTTTTTGCCTACATTCTTGGACTTGTTTGTTAAGCTAAGAGACTAAACATTTTAGAAGTTTCGTAGTTAGGGTGCCAGGGTGCCCAAACCCCAAGGTCCTCTCCAGAACACATTTTGTAAACTAAGATAGAACCATCCAGGGGAAGGTTCCTTGGGGGGGGGGGGCTCATTTGAGCCTCTCATTGGGGAATATTTGATAGATATGCTAATTAGTAAGACCTGGAATGTAAGATCAGATCTAAGAGAGGGGGACTTTGCGGTGGGGATGGTGGGGTGCACAGAAGTGTATTCGACCTGTTCGTGGTGCACCTAAGGATCCTTACAATAAATACCAAGGTAAAACCCTTTTCCCCTCTAACCGTGTTCGCTTCTTGATTTTTAAGACCAGGAAAGGCATCACAATCCTAAATTTGCCACATACAGCATGATGTGGGCAGACCATTTAATTTTGATGCCTGTTAGTTTTCTTACTTCTTAATGGTCTCAAAGCACAGGTTTATTGGTTTATTCCTGCTGTGTGCAGGAATTTCAGGAGCAGAAAGGAATCTCTACCAAAGCTTTAGAGTACAAGGGTGTAAATTCTGCTAATTTTAACTTTGTCACAGGTTCTTAAGTACTCTACACTTATATCTATGAGCCAGACATTGTTTAATTTATACACACTGGTGCTGAAAGAAAATAATTTTAGTCTAAAAATTTTAGGTCATTAGGAATATTAGGTCAAGGAATAAGGAAAAAAAATATATCCGTCTTCAGTCTTCTGGCATTTTCAGAAGCGTTTATAATATTCATTTCCCTATTCGAAAAAAAAGAAATAAGAAAATTATGGAGAAAGGAAATAAGAATGATTAGAGAGGTTAAATGATTTCTGTTTGAGGATTAATTAAATAAACTAGTGTGCCTCAGGCTCAGAAAGTATTGAGGGGATATGAAGGCTTATAAAATCCGGAGCAATTGGGAATGATTGTTCTCTCTCTCTTTTAATACAAACCTCTATTATTATCCATTGAAACTAGTGGCTGGTAAGGTTAAAAAAAAAAAAAGACAAAAGAGCGACAAAAAAAGAATAAGCTACTATGCAGTTTCTGCTACATGGAGAGGTAATTATTTGCCAGCAGTGACTGTGGGTGCTGTAATATGACATCTAAAAGGTGTTGGGCAGACTTGAGGAAGAAGAAGCTATTAAGGTCTGCTTAGGACAAGGATGTCAGCTCTACTTTGAGAAATTCTTCTGCTACAGATCATTAGAATTGAAAATTATTCTAGAAAATAATCACACAGTGCCTGGTGTGTTGTCTCTATGTCTATCACTGTTCAACTTCTTTCTTTAGGGATATTTGTCCAACTTTTCAGTTTTTTAAATCATGCTTTCTTTCCATGTTGAAGCACGGAAGCAAGGAACACAAATTGTTTCTGTATATATGGGAGGAAAAAGATTCTAAAAGTACTTTTGTTTCGTTTAATTACTGGCAAACGACTGTGCGTATATATGTATATTCCATAACAATCTCAAAAGCTGACCACAGCTATCTGTGACTTACACTCTTCTAACAGGTATTGATCATGTTAGACATTGAGGTTATTAGGCTTTCTTTCACATTAGGTGTTAAACCGGCAATACTGATGTTCAGTATAAACACAGAATATATGTTGATACTCAACAAGAGATACTTTCACAGTGGATTGGGAGCTTTATGGCATATTGGATTTAGAGGGATATTCAATTTGGCATTAGTAAGTCATTGAGGAAATGCTAACCATTATATTAATGCAGTAATGTATTACAAGGAAAATATAAAGCGACCTTTTGCAACAGCGTTCCATTGTAGGTTCTGTGAACTTTTATCATATCAAAATAAACAATTTTAACGTAAGGAGAGAGTTCAAGCTGCCAAACCCCTGAAAGGTTTCACAAATGTCTTTTGATCTATGTTGCTATCTCACCAGCAGGGTCAATTGGGGAACAAAAAAACCCATTAAACGATAGGGTTAAGGCAGCCAAAATGCCAGAAAATTAAAGAAGGGGAATGCTAACTGAGATCAATCAGACTGCAGGTGATGCTCAGTTCAGCTGACAGAGCCTTGTGTTTGACAGGCAAAATTATTACTGTGGAGTGGCCTTTCTGGCTATGAGGGTTTGGCTTCCTTTGCCAAGTGCTCCTTCATAAAGGGAAGAACCTCCTGTGCTAGGAAGTGCAATTTACCAGCATCACAGTAATGATGGCTTTTGTACCTACGGGATGATATTAGGCAGGAAATGTAGTAATCTGTGCTGCTCTTTTCCTTATGATTACTTTAAAAAAAAAAGAAAAAGATATTTTTCTGCCTATACAGTCTACCTAGTCATTTCAGTCAGCTTGAGATATAAAGTTTGGGGTGCTGTCTATGCATAAAGAAGTTTCTGTGAGGATATGTTTCTATTACCAGTATAAACTCTCTCATCTTTTATATACCTGTTGTGGATGCCTGCTGTTTTTAATGTTATGAGAAATCATAGCTGTTACAAGGTTTGATCCTTTGGACCGTGGATACTGATAAGTACAAGCTGAGTGTTTGTTTCAACATGTGTACAACATAGGTTAGAAAAATTTGTCTTTTACCATGCTTTTATCTTCAACCACTGCAAAGAGAACACTTAAAAAAAAAAATAACATTTAGAAATATATATCTGATAATAAATCAACATAAAGATAATAAGAATGTACTGAATTACATAAAAATCAGTAGATAAATATGTCTGGGTCACTTTAGAAGATGGTTTTTAATCTTTCTATTAATAAGAATTCTTGTTCCCACTTGTAATTTTTTTTCCTTTCACATATGCCTTCCTTATTTGTTATTTTCTGGCAGAATAACCCAGGAGACCATGTCTAACTGATGTTTTTGTAAGGCTTGACACTTAAAAGTGACCTCTTTGATTTTAGTTGCTTACAGTGAGCAATAAAAAATGAAAAAAGAAACCCTATGAAAAAAAGAAACCCTGAATTTGTTTCTGAGAGTTCCTTGGATATCATACATCAGAGCTAGATGCAGTCTGAAATGTCCCAGGGACTATGGGAGTTAGGATTTCTGGCAGTAGCAGCAGTTCAGTCTGAACTTTAATATTGGTAATGGCTCCCTTCTAATAAAGCTTTTACTGTAATAGAATAATATTTCAAGATTACAATGATAGACAAATACCTTTAATGTTGAACATGGTTGAGTCTGGCAGAAAGAAAAAAAAAAAAAATCATCTTGTATCCAAAGACGTGTGCCTGTTATCTGGAGACTTCGGGAACATCTAATTTTCCCAAGGGATCTCCAGTATTCCTGTGTATCTACACATATCCACAGTCTTTCCTAGGATCTGACATTATGACACCCTAAGCTTCTGAGAGCTGAGAACTGTCTCACACAGATGGGTTGTTATGTCTGCTAGTGTTAGAGATAGAAAACAGTCAAGGAAGAGACATATGCAACTTGTGATTAATTTTGTTTTGTCCCCCAGAGCATGCCTTGTACCAAGAGTGCTCGTGGTGGGAGAAGACTATCAGATTGTAGCACGTTTTCAAAGGTGTATTCCTTATTCTGAGAACTCTGTTCTTATCCCATATCTAGCAACTAAAATGTCTCAACAGTTCAGTTGAGTATGTTTAGTTCAACATAGCTTCCAGTCAATCTCCTCTGGAACAGTACTTGCCATAAAAGAAAATTTACTGGGTGTTGTGTTGGATGCTGTAACAGCTGAAGCCCAGTTTGATTTCCATGTCATTTAGATGTCTGTAGTTTCCTGCATTGTCGAAGATGGATTTTGAAGTGCTCAGACCACTCCTTTCTAGTTTATCTAATCTTTTCCCAGGGGTGCATGTGGCCAAAAGAAGTTCCGCACTGAACTCAGTAGCAACAGCAGAACTTAGCATGATTTGGGACGTGTTTGCAACAAGGGTCTGGGGGTGAGGCACAGAGGTAGGTGAGATAGCTGGTGTGATGGAGTGTGCTCCTGCAAAGAAAAAGGTACTAAGAAATCAGGGTGGACAAATATGTGCACTTTTTGATATACACAGTTCCATAAAAACACAGGTACTTGCATAGGTACAGCCTATGAGGTTATGCTTGAAATGGTTTTTTTACATCAATATCTTCCCATTACAAGCTTCTAAAAATCTGTCAGTCAGTTGGTATTCAAACCATTTTAAAATATATTCTTTTAATTCCATGTAGATTTTTAAAATCAAGATTCATGTGACATTAAATCAAATGGCTTGTAAAAATCTGCTATTACCAAAGAGGATATGAGCAATCAAATCCATCCCAGTACCTAAAGGGAGCTTACTTAAAGAAAGGGAGTACTTAAAGGAAGCTGTTGAGAGATTTTTCACAAGGACATGTAGGATATTATTCCTCATAGGATAAGGAGGAATGGCTTCAAACTGAAAGAGAGTAGGTTTAGATTAGATATTAGAATGAAGTTCTTTACTGTGAGGGTGGTGAGGCATTGCAACAGGTTGCCCAGAGAGGTTGTGGACTCCCCATTCCTGGAGTTGTTTAAGGTCAGGTTGAATGGAGCTCTGAGTAACCTGGTTGAGTGAAAGGTGTCCCTGCATATACAGGGAGATTGAAAGCAGATGACCTTTAGGGTCCCTTGCAACCTAAACCTTTCTATAATTCTGTGATTGTAAATCATGAATGAGTAATCCTTTGTTCAGTAATCCTTAAAAAAAGCCATCAATGTTTGATTTGATTTATTTCTGTGAGACAACTCTGATATCCATTGCCTCCTAATACTCTTACACCATTTAAGAATGGCACTCCTGCAATTTTCTGGAGATGTCCCCATTCTCCAGGATTACTTAAAAGAAAAACTAGTAGCATACAAAGTTCCTAGCTACAACCATTATATCAATTGATGAGAAATTATCCAACACTTGTGTTTTTCATTCTTTCTGTGAAATGTGTTTAAAATGCTTCCTACCAAGTACAGTTACAGATAGCAATCTGTTTGTCCTTTTCCTGACAGAATGAGCTGGATACAGATTCCTGTTTTGTTCCAAGAACAAAAAAAACCTAGTTTATGAACACACTGGTTGTTCCTTAGTTATTGAAACTGTTATAATTTACTCCAAGGAGCTAACCTACACATAGACAAAATAGACTTTTTTGTTCTTATTCATTTAAAAATACCTTTTGATATTTCAGATTTGTTTAGCACTGACATTTCAATGATTTCTTTATCCTCCTTTATTAGTCTCATGGGTTTATTTTTGTCTGTTTTTTTCACCATTGACTTGTTTTTCTGTTTCTCTCTGAAGTAATATTTTTTTAATTCTTTGTTGCTTTTGCATCTGTTTTTGCTCAGCAAAACGAAGTGGCAGCAGTAAATTTTTCTGTTTGCTTGAAAGACACAATTTCACAGTTTTTCCTTGGATGGCTTCAGGGAGTCCCAAGGTTTTTTTAACATTTCCCTTTATAGGTTCCCTGACAGTTATGCTGACAGTAGGTTTGAGCTAATGGGGACAAAATCAAATTGTGAAATACCAAGTTCCTCCATAAAATGGATTTATCTTTCTCAACAAAGCTCTAGCGTGAAACAAGATTTTATTAGAAAATAGATACATCATAATCTTAGGCACAATTCTGAACATAAGTTGAGGAGTAGTGGAGCTGCTGTAGTTAATTCCTAGTTCAGTCTATTATGATGATGCTTAACTTTTAAGTGAGTGGCTTTCTTCAAAAAGTCTGTATTTCTAAGTAATTTGTGTTTTTAGAAATCCTATCATGGAATAGAGTGATGCCTTCATAATGATAATCTGATTTTGTAATTTGAATAACAGGGAATTACTGTTTTATAGGATTAGTTCTTCAGGGAATTTTATTCACTGTTGTAAAAACAGACCTTTTCTTCACCATTCATTATTAAAACTGTGAGGTAGCTAACATCATGCCAAAAGCAGTTGATTAGCTCTGTCTTACTAATTATTATTGCCTTAAAAACATCTGCCTATTCTACTTAAATTATATTGTAGACCAATACCCTTCACTTTTATGGATCCAGAAGCAGAGTTCAGCAGTTTTCGTATTAACTTACTGAGAGCAAATCAGCTTTCTTGGTCCCTAGGTACAAGACTGAAGCAAGGAATTCAAAGAAAGGCTTGAAAAAATAAAAAGTAAAAAGTAAGTATGACAATGTAGTGTTACGTACAATATGCTGTATATCAAGATCATCAAGTACATAGAATACAAACGAATCAGTAACAGTTGTATTAAAAATATAGAAGCCCCAAATGTTACAGTTTAAACAAGGTGGGGCCAATCCCCTGCTGGAATTTCCTATGACTATTTCCCAAAGAGCAATCATTTGAATTATGTTGTTTTGGCTATAGGCTGTCTCTCCCACTCTACTGGAGAGGCATGGAGCTGGGAGAGGTGTATTTGGAGCTCTTTTCCATGGCTTGAAGGCAAATGTTACAAAGGGGAAGATCTGGGCTTGTCAGATTATCTGAAATATTTATTCACAAAGTAATAACTTCAGGATTTTTATGTTCAGAAAATTTTACTACTCAGAGAGTGCAGAAATGCCGTAGGCTGTTCATACTCCCTGACCTAGTGTCTCCTCTTTGAGTCCTCCTGTTCCTGAACAGACTCCACTTGCAGGCAATGTTCAATCACACCTTCTTTTTTTCCTTTCCTGTAATGCCATACAGTTTTTTCAAACCCTTCTTTTGCTTCCACAGTCTCTTCTGCATCTTGAAGTATTAGTAGTAGAAATTCTCGACTCCAAAAATGAATTTTTTACTCCATTTTGAAGTTGGTGAAGCAATGTGCTTTAACCATTGTCCTAATTCTCAGAGAAACCTTGTCCCTCTGCAGCTGATAGCATAACTGCCCCTATGATGTTAGGATTTAGTAGGTGTTTTCCATGTGATGTTAGGATTTAGTAGGTGTTTTCCTAGTCTAGCATGAATACCAAGACTTTGAGGTTACCCTGGGAAAATGGTAAAAACTAGTCTGGTGAACAGAGTGGTGTGATGACCTGATCCAGCCTGAAGATAGCAATAAAAGTGCAGGCAATATGAAGTAATGAAAGCTCCTCATTGCAAAAGTGTTTGCACCAGGGTGATGCCTTAGGTTTTAACTTTTGTATTTTTCAAATTCTGTAGCCTGTAATTTCTGCTCTCTCGTGCAAGATAGACATAACAAAGCCTCTCCAGGCTTTGCCTTCAAGGACAGCCAGGCTCTTCTAGGCCCAAAATGTGTAAACCAAAGCCTCTAAGGGGGGAGCAAGCTGAGGGGAGTTACATCATTGAACTGGGGCTTTAATTGGAGAATTAACCGTGGTATGCAAATGAACCAAACCTATAAAGGTGTGAAGAACTCGTGACCTGTCGTCCATCTTGGGGTCCACTTTTTTATGGAAGCAGCCTCCGGCTCCCCCAGGGTGTACCTTGAAGGCCCTTCAAATAAATACCTATCTTTATTCCCTTACTCTTGTCTAGTCTCTGTTTCTAGGTGGCTGGAGAAGGCATCAGTTTTTGGCACCCCAGATGGGACAACGAGGCTTCCGAAAATCCTCTGGGAAGGCATCAAGGGTAAACAGGGATGCAGCAGTCTCCAGGTTGTAATATTCCATCTGTATACTCAAGGCCATCATGTCACAAACCCATTTCTTCCAAGTTAAGAGTTCTTGTCTGGGTTTGCCTCCTATCCATTGTACAAGTGATTCTTTGGCATGCATTTGCTGGCATCTTGCCCTATATTAAAGCTTTATGCTCTGTTGTCCCATATACACTGACTATCTGGATTCACAAGCAACTGCTGAACATAAATGGTCTTTTTTTTGTCTTTTAATGTGGCATCTGTAGCCACACAAGGAACAGAATTTCATGGTATAATGACCTTTTTACAAAGCAACTTTTTTCCTTTTACGTGTTAATGCCTTCGTCTCTCTGATTTTCTGTCTTGTCAGTCTATCATAGAAAACTACATTATTTTGCTGATTCATATTTCTCCTGTTTAGTACTTAGTTTTGCATCCCAAAATTTCAAGGTGCTTTCAAGTTATATAAATGCTGCTGTGTTTAATGAGAGAATAATAGGAAAAGTAGAAAAGTCTGATATTGGCTGATTTAACTAAGTGTGCAAAGAACATGGCTTCCCGACTAAACTTCCTAAATAGTTGATATTACTGTCAAAGATTTTTCTGGGAATTTGCCTGAAGTCAGTGCTGTACACTGGTTCTGACACCTCACCCAGTGTAGTCATGTAATACTTATGTGTTTCACCCAAGTGCATCCTCTATCGTCTGCTGGCTGTTCTTAGTTTGAAGGTACAATTGTGTGATTTATGCTCTGCAGTACAAAGCTATCTCAGCATTCTGGTTGCTTTGCAGTATATGGTAGCATTTCAAGTCTAACATAAAAATAGAACAAGTAAACAAAGCAAAAATATTCTCATCAGCTTTGCTGAACTGCAACATTATGCTTGTGTTTTCCCAAGTAATGAACTTGAATTTTTTCTGGGCAGAGAAATTCAAAACTTACTATCATTCCATGATTATCAAAATGAGATAACACTCAGAAAATAAGAAAACTTTTATAACTTCTTACATAAAATGTCACTCTTGCCCTATAGCACTGCAGTGTGCTACATAGCATTTCCTTCATCTTTGTGACGATAAGCTGCTTGATAGAAGAGAAATCCAGAAAGTGGTGAGAAAAGCACCTGGAGCATCCTGTCTGCTTCACTGTTTATTCTTACTTAGCATAACAATTGTTTGCAGCCTTGGGCTTTGGCATCTAGACATGTTACAGCTGCTAATCCTAAACAAATTCTCAGGAAAACCAATCAGCCAATAAAGTTCCTTTAGTGGCTTTAGTTCACAGCCTTGTGTTGGGGGCCATCTGCTAGAAAGCTGGAGGGTGAACATTGAGAGGCTGGGATGGGACTTGAAAGCTTCAGGAACTCATAGACAGATGTCAAGGATTAGGTCAAACAGAGGTGTGATTGCTCATAAAATCTGTTATTAAGGCTAGTGGAGTTTTTAGGGGACAGGGTGGCTGTGGGATTTCTTGCTCGTAATATATTAATCATTAATTAATATCAATGTAATTAATCAATTAATTAATAATTATTAATATAATTAATCATTATTCCAAGGACAAACTGGAGAAGAGAAAGTCCTTTCAGTGCTCAGCTTATACTTTTGGCTGAGGTGGTTCTTCACCCCATGAGACCAGAAATTTAACATTTTGAGGCTTTTGCTGAGCAACCAGGCAAAAGAACTCAGCTACCAAATAATTCCATTCACTTCCTGCTTCTCCCATCACAGAATAACAAAATCTGGATTATATGAACCTGTGTAGCTAAGAAGTCATTCTCTGTAATAAATCTTGAATGGGTTTCTGATTCTTTGCTGAGAATGACCTGTTTCCTACCCAAGAAATTCCTGACTGCAAGAATGTCCCATAAACAAATGAACTCATGTTACACAGGAATAGACATCTTGTATAGCCTGGGTTTATTTTTAAAGATGAAAGAGCAACACAGTGTAAAAAGTCTTTATCCTTTTCAAGCCCCATCTTCCTTGTTCAAAGTGGAACAACTAGCATTAAGCTGGAGTGTACCTAGTGAGGAAAAAGCAGATAAGAACTCACCTTTCTATGAGGCAGCAGAAAAACAAGCTGTTTTGAGCCATGCAGAGCAAGCTAAATCACAAGGCCGTTACAGTACCCAGTAAAGAAGATAAGTTAACTAATTGCCTCTTGGACCACTTTATTTATGGGGACATACTATCTATTATCTATGTCTCTTATGCTTCATGCTAAGAAGTGAACACTTTTGTTCTGGTTAGGTGTTTAATTCAGGAAAGAAACCAAAACATAAATCTGCAATGGGCTAAAGGAGAAGAAGGCTTCGTCAGTTTCTGCCTTATTTGCAAGACATTTTTTCACTATATGGCATTTCTGAGTAAGGATTTTTGCTGGATCAGGAGTCCCACTGCAATGTCTGTGGCATGATCTGATCCTTCCTGCTTTTATGAGGTTTTGTTTTAGGAAATAGACATGGAATTATTTTTCAGCAAAATTTAATGTCTGCAGCAGACACATCAGTAGTGTTAAATTGGGGAAAAATTAAAGAAGCCTCTAAATTTTAAATATCTGATCGAGTCTCAATTACCTTAGAGTTTCAGCTACCTAAAGTGAGTAACCCTAATGACTTAGTTGGACTGTTGACATATTCCTATATTTAAGAGTGGTCATTAATCTGTACAGGACTAGGGCCTGCTTTTGTTCCTGTACTCAATTTGTTTAGTGTTTAATTGCATCATGAGATTAATGAATGTTTTAGCCATCAGTAAGGGTTTTGTCCTTTACCTGAGGCAGTTGCTGCATTGAGTTGATAATATTTACAAGAACAAGGAAAAAACCAATCTATTTAAAGCATGTTTAAGAAAAAGTCTGTAGTATTTTCTGAGCATTAGAACATTCTAAACATTTTCTGAAAAATTTCTCCCAAAAAAATTGGTTATGTAGGTTGATATTTACCATAGTGTTATACTTTTCCATAGATGCACCTGCATGTTGGCAAGCAACAGATGATGTATATAGTGCTGTGATTTTTTTAGTCCCCATCTGTGTATCTCAGTTTCATCTTTTCAGCTTGCTTACAGTCTAACATGGTGCTGTATAAACATTAAAGAGTTTGCTGCTAATTTTAACACACTTTGCATGATTGAGAGGTGTTTGAGGAAATTATATCTTAAATGGTGCAGAAGGACTTGGGGGTTCTCACAGATGAAAAGCTGGGCATGACCTGGCAATGTGCCCTCACAGCCCAGAAGGCCAAGCACATCCTGGGCTGCATCCAAAGCAGTGTGGGCCGCAGGGTGAGGGGGTGGATTCTGCCCCTCAGTTCTGTCCTTGTGGGACCCCACCTGCAGTGCTGCATCCAGCTCTGGGATCCTTAGCACCAGAAAGATTTGGACCTGTTGGTGCGAGTCCAGAGGAGACCGTGAAGAAGATCAGAGGCCTGGAACACTTCTCTAACAGACAGGATGAGACAGCACTAGGATTCAGTCTAGAGAAGAGAAAGTTTTGGGGAGACCTCATTGAGGCCTTCCAGTGCCTCGCGGCGGGTTGTCTAAACATGGGAGAACTTTTTATATGGGCAGATAGTGATAGACAAGGGGAATGGTTTTAAACTGAAAGAGCTCAGATTTGAATTAGTTATTAGGAAGAAATTATTTTCTCAGATGGTGGTGAAACACTGGAACAGGCTGTCCAATAAAGTGGTGGATGCTCCATATCTGGAAGTGTTCAAGGCCGGGTTGGATGAGGATTTGCACAACCTGGTGTAGTGGAAAGTATCCCTGTCCACAGGAGGGGGATTAGAACTAGAGGATCTTTAAAGTCCCTTCCATCACAACCCATTCTATGATTCTGTGTTTCTGTGATACTCACTGAATGTCTATAATCAACTCTTTTCTGTAGACTAAACTGCAACCCAAAACCTGGGAATTTTAAAATCTTGTCAGAATCATACATTATGACTATTTTCCAAAGCTCTCTAACCAATAACAGATTTTTGTGTCCATGTGCTGCATAGGCTGGCAGTAGGGCATACAGGGGATTGAAAAATATGCCAGATTCAGGTGTGAAGTCAATCAATTATTCCAGAAAGTCTTTGAGAGAGCAAATATCATGTACAAGATGCATAAGCAATTTAACATAATGGCTCAGTAGTCATGGACAAGACTTTTTAAAAAGTAAAAAAGAAATTGTGAGTGTGAAATATAAGAAGTGGTCTTGCAGTGAGACAAAGAGTAGGTTTTGTACATTTGCATAATAGGCAATGTGACTTCACCAAAAAACTGAATGAAATGAAAAGAGCAACACCATGCTCAGGCCCCAAATTAATAGGTGAAGCTGAGATTACAAATTTGATTTGCTGGAATGGCAGACAGAAACATCTACCCTTCAATCTAATTGATGAGAAAATTATATTTTCCTGGCATGATATTAGAGTTGTATAATTTTGGAACATGTCATACTGAATAAATTGTTTATAGAATAAGGTAGGTAAGGCACAAGATCACATCCCCTCTTCTTGGGAAGGAAGTGAAAGAAAGAGATAAATGGAAATATTTTAAAGGGATAATTGCATATAATGTTAATTTGGACCTTTATTTAAAAGGAATTTCTCATATGGTCTCATGTTATGAGCTTAAAATGCAGCTTTTATCTCTCAAGGTTTAAAAAAAAGTAAAATACGATATGTGATTCAGAGCTCATTTTGTGAATATAAAGTTTCCACAAATCATTTTGTTGATTGACATGTCAGCATGAGATGTACAGGTGTATTCTTTAGGTTGCTGCTGTATTAGTGATGAATGACTGGCTGGTTTAGACTGGCTGTGCTGGAAATATTTAGGCTGCCTACTCTTCCTGCAAGCTTCAGAAATCAAAACTCCTGTAAGCTCCTTGACACATTACTAGTTTTTAATCTGAAAAAGACCATGTCAGATGTTCAGTGGTCTCAAATTCTGCATTTTAGGAGAAGATAAAATGCAGATGTTCTTAAAGTATGTCTAGAGATATTGAAAATTTTAAATACTAATGTACTTAGGGCTTTCTTTTCCTAACTGGCTCTAGTTAAGGATGACATGCTTCAGACTTCAGTAAGTCACAACTGAGGATTCAAAATCAGGTCTTCTACTTGCTTATGTCTGAAGAATTTTGAATTAGTTGACCAACTTGTAAACACAAGGTAAAAAGGGATACGATTTCTGTCATAAAAAAATAGATATTTGAGTTTACCAGATTAGTACAGGCAAGTAATTCTGCAATACAATAATTTTTTTTTTTTTTTTAGAAGTGTCTTTCTGCTTTGGAAGTGCTTTCCAGTATTTTATTGGAGGAGAACTGATTACCTTGTCCGACTTGGTTTGCATCCAAATCTCTAGGTTCAATTTGATACCTCGGTCAGTCTTGCATTCTGGCTCAAGTATGTAGTGACCCACTGGAATGCAGCACTGAATTGGTGTTTAAGGTGGGGCGGTTTGAATGCAGACGCTATTGGCAGCATGGAATTATGAAATTTGTGTTGGACTGAGAAATCCAGAGATATTCACAGAATTTTGGCTACCTCAGCCGTACTCCAAATTCTTACTCAGTGTCCTTATAATGTCTTATACAGGCTTCTGCAACTTCTCAGGAAACTGAAGACCTTTCATTTCTGGCAGGTTACTTCTGACAAAAAGTTGGTCCAGAGGAGAGCTATTTAAATTACACATGGCACTAATTTGCTCATTTGACTAAGAAATTACATGCTTTGCAGTACTTTTTTGGTCAGTCAATTCAGCAGCCAGAGCTCTAAAATCATGAGACTCATGTTTCTCTTCCACAGAGACTTTCAGCATGTTCTTGTTTGGTAGGGCATAAGATAAGATCCCTTCCCTTGACCAAGCATTGTTTGCATATATAAATGTCAATCCCATTTTTGTGAAAGAATTCATATTGTAAGAAAAAGGAGAATTATCAGAGTTGAACAGGTTTTTAGGTTGAGCTTGGACATCTAAAGAATTCGTATTCTCAAAGGTCCATGATGCCTCCCAAATAATTAGATGTTTTGATATTGTGGGTGTCAGTCTGTGCATGCCTAGGAGCAAAATCTCATGGAATGACTGGCACGCTGAATTCACCCTCCCAAGAATGCAGTGCAGATGCAACTGTAGTGAACTTTTGCCAGCATAAATAACTGTGTTTAGATATTACACATTGACTTATTCTGAAATAAAATATTTGATCTGTCTCAAATCCTGAATTCCATTAAGTTTGGTATCACATCTTCATCAGGGATTATAACCAGCCAGATCTCTTTTTTTATAACTGTTTATGAAGTTCTAATAGTATTTTTTACATTAATTTAACTAATTTAAAGATGAAACTTTATTTCAGTTGTTGAAATTTCATCTCATTTTAAAAGCCGTGTTGTTTCTTCTAAGTAAAATGTTTAAATACAATGCAGATCTGAAGATTTCTTTATCTCTTCTTTTTGCACATTAGAATAATTTTTATAAAACTGATAAATAGGATGTAGTATTTCTGTAAGTAGGAAGAATGGAATGAATATTTATTGCTTATTCAAAATTCCTAACCAGCTTTTTATAATTGCCTTTGGTTTTCAAAACATAAGCTTTTTGATATAATAAAAAGCCTTTGTGAATACTAATCAGTGGTACATGAGCTTGTTTAACTTCATTGTGTGCTTCAAGTTTGTATTTATAATGAATATTGAATATGTGAATCCTTCTGAACCTAGCGTAAGGCTCCCCAGCATTTGGGAATCTGTGAATTTCTGTCTGCCTGGTTGTCACCAAGTTTTCCTGCATTATTTAGTTTTGTACTGATCAAGTACAGTGGGAACATTTTATTTAGGTGAGGTATCTAGAAGGAAGTAAATTTCTGTCATGGCAAATTATTGCTTCCACCATAACATTCTCTTTGATTGATCTTACGTTGATATGTTTCTGATTAATGAAGTCACTCTTCTAAATTGTAAAGCAATTTGAGAAAGCCTTTTGACTCTATGGAATTGTATCAAAGAACTTATTAATGTGGTAATACCTATCCATTAACAGCCTTTAAGCAGAATTTAACATGTTGAGGTTGCAAGAATCTATACAGGCTACTATTAAAGTGTCCAAAAATAAATCAGTAGAACTAGGAGTAAGTGTAGTATGTAGTACTACACAAGATTTTAGATTTGTTATACTGGAATCACTATATTTTAGCAGACCTTTTGAGCTGATTATCACAAGCACTATTGCAACAAAATGCTGTGAAATCTGTTCTTGGTGAAAATGATGGCAACCCACTGTGTTACGTGTGGGCGTCTCTTTCAACAGACTGCAATGAAATGTGGATTTTGGGAGCTGCCAGTGCTTTATGGGGATGATCTTGGCATATGCCTGTGAGATCACTAGTCACACCAAAAGTTTTATGAGAGAAAGCTCTATGGTTGTACGAGATTCTTATCTTGGATGAGTGCAAAATTTGAAAAAGGTGATGATTCATTCTGGTACCAAGGGGACAGGGAAAAGGGACTCTCAATCTTTGCTTCTTGCAATATTTTTTATGGCAAGAAGTAGGCAAAAAAATCCAGTGAGCAGCACAGTGAGAAGTAAGAGATTCATTCATTACTTGATAATCATGCGTTTTGGCAGTGTATTACAGTAGCCTCATGGTTCTGGGCTTCTGCTGATCATTCAGAGAGGTACAAAAATAATTACTTTTTCTTCCTTGAAGCTTAGAAAAATGTTGCCAAACTGGTTTTCAAAACTTCCATAAATTTTGGGAGAGAAAGCTAGGACATTTGGAAGACTGCCTGCAAGTTGAATAAAAGCACAAATTTCTGATACACAAACCACATAATCAAAGATTAATTTATAGTGCTGCAGCTTTTCTTAACACACTTGCACATCCTTAAGACTTAGTTGCTGACAATTTTAGGTGGAACTGAGCTAAAAACACAGAGCTTAAAATCTCATATAATAACTATTTGGAGATGTTTTTTTTTTCCCCTCTTGTGAATGGAAGGAAAATGCAGGTAAAAGCAACACGATATTTTGGATGTTGTAAATTCAGACCCACATATTGTGTCCTGGCTCTAGGAGCTGATAAGGAGCCTTGACATTCAACAAAGGGATCTTCCTATTTGGCATAGCTGAAAACCAATACATACTGCTCTAAAAAAAAAAAAAGTGAGCAGGCTCCAGGTGAAAAACGAAAATATTTTGGAGTTATCTCAAAGGATTCATAAGGGACTGTACAAATCTGGCCGTGCCCTCCAGTAACCACTCCTGGGACCCTTCACCTCCCCATGGTCCCCCAGGGGGGGAAGGCCTCTGTCTGAAGGGATGCTCTGCACAAGCAGTCTCTCCCACTCCAGGTAACTGTGTTTTTAGAAAGTTCCACATGTAATTTCCCTTTCAAAAACAGAGCCCTCCCTGATCAAGAGATGAAGGGAACTCGTAAGCACTGTCTAAGATTCTACATGTTGTATTATATCTGAATGTCATTATTGACACTTTTTTGTATTTTAATTAGTGTCTCACAGAGCTTTATAGTTGATTTTGTCTCTGAGAAAGACAGAAGATGTGCATAGTGTAATTCTGAGCTCCTTTAAACACTTGGCAGTAAGAAAGCCTTTGTTTCTTATTATTCTGCAAAGAATAGCCTTAAGGAAGATGTTCCTTCCACCATCTTTCTTATGTCAAACGAGATTTTCCATACCAGAGACTGTTCACTACATGTATTTAGTATAGATAAAACAGTATATTTTGAAAAATTTGACAAACTTATTTTTGTGAAGGTGATGACATTGGTGCTCATCTTCCTCTTTGGTGTTACAGGCTTGCTTCAGTTCATCTTTGGATAACTACGTAAGTACTTTATTGATAATTAGAATAGCTTTCCATATTTTATGAAGTGTTTTTGTTGTTTTTATCTTTTTAAATAAAATTCCTTTAGAAATAACATCTCTAAGTTTACACTGAGGGAGAATAATACCAGACAGACATGCAAGGAGGTACTCAGGCATTAAGATCAAATATAAACTTGCAAATACACAGTGCTTAAAAAATAAATTCATATAATGAGGTTGAAAGATGCTTGTATTGTCTTTTAGCAGAAGTTGAAACAATTAAGGCTGGGTTAATGATTTAAGAATAAGGATTAAAGAGGTAAATTAAAGAAAGAAAAGGAATAAAATTAGCAATCTATACTAATTTAGAAAGTTTGTTTTTTAGGCAGTCAACTACACGAGTAGCTGCAATGTAAAGCCTGAAGGGAGGGGGGAAACCCCCAACTTTAGCAGTCTGTTGGACTTCAAGCTAAGCAGCTTCATTCAGTTCCACTAGATTACTTTTTCTACTAGATTAATACATTGTTTCTTTCCCTCTTTTCTCAACTGAGCCTGGATAGTGAAGCTGATCTGGCAGTGAACCTGTTGTTCCTCCTATGCCCAAGGTTTAGAGATTTCATAACTCCTTATAATTTGTGAATTTGTTGTTTTACAACTCTAAGGGATTTAGCGTTAGCTCAGATGGCTCTGCTTCACGCCCATGAACCCTTTTCACCCTGGAAAAAAATGCAGAACTTTTCAAGAAGCAGCAAGCACTCAAGTTAGCCAAGTCCCTCTGTGATTACAAGCTTTCAGTGGTGATTAAAGTCCCTGAAATAGCACCCCACTATCACAAGCACTAAATAAAGGTCTAAATATGCTTATTTTCTCCTTGTGTTACTTCCCTTCTTCCATAGTCTTATGACTATGGAGGCTGATCTTTGTCTTTTGTTTTTGTGTTTTGTTTTGCATGGCAGTGTGTCCATCTACCTGCTGTTCATTTGGTTATATCATCCAGCTGAATCCTGTGTTGTTTGCCTCCTGATGTGCTGCTTGCTCTCAGGCCAAAGAGCACAGGGTCTTTAGAAAGTGGACATTCTCCATTTGGCAGGTGCATCCAAACAGATGGAGTTCCCTTTGATTTCTTCTGGTAGTGCAGGACTCTTGCATCAATTTTTTCTGTGGATCATTTTGGTTTTGATGGCTCTAGCCAGCTAGCTTTAACTGCTGGTAGCAACTGACTATGTGTTTTTCTGCCTTTTTGATGGTCCAGAGCAGGACTGAGAACTCTAAAGAATTATTCTCTGGCAGAATATTCAGTGGATCATAGTGTGCAACCACATTTGAATTTAGGAATTTCTCTGGACTCGGTACTTTAGTGCAATAGGCACAATCTGTTTGTGCCTTGATGTTTATTTGAGATCTGGACTCCAGCTGTATTAGAATATTACCACAACATAAGCAGAAGCTTTTGTACCACAGGGAATATATACATTGCATAAGAAAGGGAAACAGAAGTTCAATGACTTTCTCAAAGTACACAGTAATCAAAAAGTTATGAAATCCTACCTTAGCTGTGAGTTCTGCTATTGATTCATTGGGGCTAGATATTCAACCCATGTACTCACATCTTAGTTCAGTGGCCTTCAATGTCATACAGCCAGATCCATCAATGGCAACCTGCCTGGAATGAAATGTAGCAGCTGCTTAACACTACTCAGTTTAACGCTGCATGTGGTTCATATTAGAAAGAAAGAAAAGTCCCAGCCAACTGAAACGGGAGGGAGAAATTTAGCTAAAAAATGTAATTAACTAAATTAGAACTCTGGCTATGATTACTATGCAAAGACTGTCAAGGCAAGTGTGACAAATAGAACCAGTCACAGTCTTGGTTTCACATTTTTACTGTGCCATTGCCTCTGATCTCACCCAAATCCTTTCTACTTTTATTTTCTTTAAACCTTTCAAGATGTTCTAATTTTATAGAGACTGAAGTAATTGAAAACTTCCTTTGCTAATTGCTTCCTCAAATTGGGCAGGCATCCTCTGGTGTTACCATAACATCCTGTGAAGCAGAACAAGTACTGAAAACTGATTTTCTGGGGGATAAATGTCTTCTAGCTGCATCTAGAAAAGTGCTAGTGCTGTCTCCTCAATAAGTCATTACACATGGGTGATGGATTCATTGCTCCAGGCTATCTTTTGTTGATATTTATGTTCCCGTTCTGAGGGTTATTTTTTCCTGTAAGACACATGTTTACAAATCACCATTTTGCTTGTAAAGTTGATGGGAATGAAACTAAAATTTATTCTAAAGAAGTGCTGTTTAAAAGAGTGTAGGGCTAGGAAGCATTATTTATTCAATGACCAATGGGTGACAATGGCCACGGAGCTTCATCTTTTCATGCCTTGTTCCCCTGCCATTAGAATGGCCATAAAGATACTGATCTTTGGAACATACTTTGAAAAAACATTCATTTTAAAGCACTTTGTGGGAAAAATAAATTATAATTGAAGCCTAAATTTGTTATTAGAAGTAACGCAATATTTTGTTGTGAGCGACCCATATTACAGACTGTATTTCTCCTGTAAATATTAAACATCAGTTTAAAAAAATAAAAAAGAAAATTATTTCTTCCATTTCCTATGTTAAGAAGGTGAGTACAATGATAGTACACTCATTTTTAGTGATAGCAATTTGGCTGCATCTGTTCACCAAATACTGTTTTGCTTTTCTGTTACAGAAGTCAGTATATATTGAGGATATGATATCTATTTCTTACTCTATTTATCTGTTATAGAATGCACTTTCAACATCGTGTATTGACCTCTCTAGCCAAATGCCTCTTGAATGATATCTTGATTGATATTCATGAAACATATTCCATCTCAGAAAATTCATAGGCATCTCAGTTTTTGTTTTTGTTGTCATCCTGTTTTTATGTGTGTGTGTGATTTAGACAATTTGTTCACTGATTCTGTACTTTTAGAAAAGATGTGGTTAAGGCTGCTTCTCCTCAGCTTTCAAACAGCAGTGTACAGTAAGAGTGTACTATTGCTGTGTGGGAAACAAAGACAATGTAACAGAAGGGTTACAGAACAAATATATTTGAATTTCAGTGTTATAATGATTCACAGGGAAAATATCCAGCAGAAAATTCAGGAGCAAAGCTGAATTTATGAAAGATTATCATGCAAATAGATGAATAAGTAAAAGCAGGTTTGACAACAGGCTTTCTGGATTCTCCCTCTCCTCAAGCTTGATATGTGCTCTTATGCAGAATGCTCTCCTCTCATGACTCTGCCTCCCAGCATCTGTCTACCTGTAACTGCCTGCCCAACTTTATCCGATGTTCTCTCTATATACCTCTTCTATGTGTACAAAGGACTTTGGTATTAACTGATAGTTGTGATGGTGTTGTTTTGTGTTGCAACGAGACCTTTTTACACTTTTACTAAAAAGTAGTACAAAACAGGTAAAATTTTCAGCCCTCCAGATGTTGTAAATAATTTTTTTATATTAAAAAAAAAAACAACCCAACACATGATACTGGTTTAATCACTCACATACTGCCTGAGTGTCCCTCATCCTATTTTGCAAAGTTGTTTAATTTCCTTTTCCTTTTAGCAAGGCCGTTCTGTCATGAAAATACAATTAGCTCTATCTGTGTAGCTAATTTTTATTCAGCTGATCTTGGTATGATCAGAAATTCAGTTCAGACTTTCAGCAAGAGGTCTGACTGAGCAGAACAGTTTTGATCTGCACTGAATTATTCCTCCATCATCTCCATGAACACCTGAAACCACTGACTTGTTATGCAGAGGTCAGTTTTCAGTCACTGGTGACCTATAATAGACATGACCCAGCAACCAAGCGAGGAAAGTTTTATTCAATTAAAATTTCCCTGAGTCATCCAGTCTCTTAAAAATGAAGAATCTAAATAATGGATTGCATGAAGATAGATAACATTCTCAGCATCCACTTTGTTTCAGTCTTCAACACAAAGGGAAAAGAGAAAGAGTATGGGAGTCAGCTAAGTGAGATAAATGGGAATGAGGGTCTGGGAATATGAGGAAATAGACTTAATAAGCAGCAAGTAAAAGAATGCTTCAATAATTTAAAGTGTCTATAAATCAGTGAGGACCCAATGACATTTAACCAACAGTTCATGAGGAACAGTAGCAAGAACTGTCATGATATGTCAGCTGTATTGGTGGATGGATAGAGTACAAGTGAGCCATCATGGAGGAGTGAAGTAAATAGCAACTATGCTGTAGAAAACTTTTTAAGGTGCATGAGGCAGAAGGATCACCAAACTATAAGCCATTTCCTTCACATTAAGAAATAATATATTTTGCTTACGTATGGAACTTCAGTTACTACACCAGTTACAGAAACTATGTCTAAACATCTCTTAGTACAGCCTAAAAGTTGTCTTATGTATACCCTTAAGCTTTTTTTGTAATTGTTGGTATGTTTTTTCCTGAAGAAGTGACAAATATGCTCATGTAACTTTTTAGTATCACTTCTGTGTGCACCAAATTGCATGATTGTTCTTGATCTCTCACTACTTTCCTGCTAGAAGGTATATATCTGCATTCAGGCACATCATCTCTCCCTTCTCACATGGAAAAATCTTCAGACAAGCTCTTATTTGGTTTGTTGCATGCTCAGGAAGAATGGTTCCCTTCTCCAGGGAAAATATCCATTGCTGAATGAGTTTGCTTCTCTCTGAAGAAGCAGCCTTTGAAGGCAGTGAAACTGCAAACTGGGGAGAGAATTTCAGGAAGACAGGCTACTGACTTCAGTACGGGTTACTGGCTGGATATATGATGGTGTTTTCGCACAATTCAGCTGTAAAAGATTTCCTATCCCAGAATTAGCTCTCCTGTCTAGAAGAAAACACTATATTTCTGATGTAGTAGGAGTGACAAACAAACAAAACATAAGTACTGAAGTAGCTGAGAAATTTGACCAATAGTTTAAGTGGATAAGGCTTTAAATGTTGTGGTGATTTTCTTTTCACTATCCTAGCATGTCGTGTGTGGCACAGATGTAGTGAATAGAGCAGTTGGAGTTGGATTTCTCCCTGGGTATGAGAAACTAAAGTAGAACCAAAAACTTATGGGTCTGCTGTCTCTGGAAGTCTTTCCTCTTTTAACTGAAAACAGCCTCAATGTGATGACCTTAATGACGTACTGCAGAAACCTAACTGCTGCACACTACAGCAAAAGGTTTCTGGGAAGAGTTTAATAGAATAGTGTTTTAAGTCTGTGAATGTATTCTAAAAAAGAAAGTGAAGTAAGTTTGCAGTGTTAGCTAAATATGTATAAAATACTTATTTCATAACAGGATAAAAAGTATTGTTCTGGGAATTAGATGGAAATCTGCAGTGCCATTTCAGAGATTTCCTAAAGAAGAATTAAACATGAAAAATTTCATAAGATTAGAACTATATGTCTCTGGGTCCTACTAATCGTAATCATGATACTTATCATATACGTTCACAATATTGCTGTTCTGAATTATGTAGTTACGGCAGGACTATAATAGAAAGAAAAGTGAGTATACTTAATTTCCAAATGATCTGGTATGCTTTAGTTCAAATGGCTTGGGCCTTAAATAGCTAAGTCTCCTTTTAAAAATGTATGTCTTTGCACCTGAAAGGAAGGATTTCTTTTGGAGCTTAACCACTCTATGAAGACATAGAGGACAAAATGGACTTGGGCTGGAGTCAGACAAAGAAACAGAATGAGACATAATGGAATTAGTCCTGTGCTCTACTGAATTGGAAGATACTGATGTGCACATTCAAAATTAAGATGGGTTCCAGTGCTTTGCTGAATTTTATCTTGATATGTGGTCTGAGGTGCTGAACTATGTGGAAAGTGTTGTCAATGTGAAACATTTGTCCAGTGTTTGGGACAATGGTCTGCTAACCCCTTACTGTGACCAAAAAACTTGTAGTTTCATGGTGGCAATGAGCAACAGGTAGGAGTAGACTCCTTGATGTCACTTTTATGAAAACATTTTAAAGGTCATTATTTTTTTCAAAACAAAATATCCTCTTTCAGATAAATGCATCAATTTCTAATGCATAAATCTTAGCTGCATTCCGCTAATGAAACAAAGTCTCAGTCAATTTCTTTCTTTTCTTGAAGTCCATTACAATTCTCATTTAAACCTTTCAGCACATGATTCATTATTGCTTCAGTTTCAGGAGTATTCATTCTTTACCTTGCCTAGAATTACAATGAAACCTTTGGATCTTTTCTGTATTAAGGATAAATTAATTTTTTCCTGTGGATCAAGTGCATTAATTTTTAAATCATTTATTGAAGTTGCTTTTGCAAATTAAGACACAGCTTCCATAATTCAATTGCTTAGACATGGCAAATGATTGTAGTATTAATTCATTCCATGTATATTATTTGCCCTAATAAATTTCTCCTATTCGGTCTTTTGATCACAAGTGACAAATTAGAGAAGGATAAATTTTTCTTTATTTCTTTATTCATATTTGCTATAGGACAAAAGAACCTTTAAACCAGTTGTATTTGTGATTCACAATTTAACAGGGCAATGAGTTGTTTAACAGGGTTAAAATTCCTCCTTATCCTTAAGCAATCAGTATGTAATAATGAGCACGGAATTACAAATGGAAATATGAAGACCTGCAAACCTCTACCTGGCAGGTCACTTCTTTTTTGCTTAAGAAAAACAAAGGAAAAAGGGAGAGGGGTTGGGGGGAGGCCCTTTTTACAGATTGTTAGTATCCCAAATTGTATTCTTCATCTACTTTCACATGGACTTTTCAACACAGCTGTGGCTTCTGCCTGTGTCTTCCTGGTGCCTGAACAAAAAGTTTAATGTATCCACAGAAGTGATTTTGGGGGGTTCTCGTGTTTCACAGTCTTTGACTGCTCCTCTTAACCTTTCTATGTCCTGAATAACATTCCCTCCAACACTGGAACATAAGGACCAAATAGAGCACATTTGTACCCTTGAATTAATCATTACTTGAAGCTTCTACTGAGAGAGGAAAATGTTATTCCATGCTGAAAGTCTTGTGGCACGGAACCCACAGCAAAACTATTTTTTCCAAGTGTGGCCTGCAGCTATCCAGGTGGTCTTAAGACCATGTAAAAGACAGAGCCTCACAGGGCTGTATTGAATCTCACCAGTGTTAAAAAGTTTGTCAGACTACCCTGTACTCCTCAATTCACCTCTTGCCGTAGGAACATTTTCTTTCCAGGGAGAATACACTTAGAAAACAACCTTACAGCTGCATCTGCAATATTTCTGTTGGTAGAAACACTGTCTGCTAAACATCAAATGAGTTTTAGGAATTTTTTTAAAATTTGATCTTAAAATCTGCAGGTATGAGGATATAAAATTTTGTTGCACATTATTCTGCTTTTATTTCCCCATTCCTCACTGGGGGAGTCTGCGTTATTTCCTCTGTTTTCTTACTTGTCTCCCTTGCTGTGATTTCGGCTCACTAGGAATAGAAATTTGCATGCTGTGGACCTAATGACTATACTGAGGTGTCCTGTATGGACTGGACTGGAATGCTCTCCCTCTCCCAAGTGACCCACCACACTTACTCTTGGCTTTGTACTTTGGCTCCACTCTCAGAATTGACCAGATCTCCAGTCTGGGAGACTGCAGATGGATGTGCCCTAGCTCAGACTCAAGGTTTTCCCATGAGGCAATACGAATGCATCGGGGTTGGTTCTTGGAGCTGAAGCCTCAAGCCGAGTCTGGCTAGGCAGGAGACAGGTTAAATACAGCCTCACAATTCCTTTTGCGACTTGGACACAAACAGCCAAAGGATGGATTAGCGAATCTACATGTGATCTCTTCAGAAGTGCATATACACAGAAAAGAGCTGATGGTGGAATAATGATTTTGAGTATTTGTAATCAGAGTGCACTCACTTTCATCCTGGCCGTCACCTCATTACTGGATGGAATAAAGACATTACTTCATGTAGGTAAAGACTTGTTATTTGAATCTTTAGAGTCAGCTTGGATTTAGCCTTGAATCTCCTCTGACAAGCACCCTTCAGAAATTCTAGTATATTTTTGTTCTCACAAATCTTTCATTTTTAAGAATTATTCTTCCAGGTGGATATACTTCACCCATCATGTTAATTATTTATTGGTCTTTAAGAACCAAGAGTATGCTTGAAGCTGATCTCTCTGCAGAGAGCTGCAAAGGGAAGGACTTGAACCATCTTCTGCAGCTCACAGTGTGAGACCAGCTTGGTGAATATTTGATATTCTGAGGGAAATAGAAGTGCTCTCTGAGATGTTTTAATTAGAGTCAGTACAGGCAGATGTGTGCATTTAAAGTTGCCCAGCAGATAAACCTACACTTACTGAAACTTATTAATTCTTTTAATGTTTATGACAGAAGCAGAGATTTGTTGCTCTTTCTGAAATTGGGAGAAATGAGCTTCCAAGAGGATAGGAATGAATGTCTTTTTCATGCATTTTAAAGGGAATATTTCTTTCAGATACTCTCGATCAGGTTGTCACAGGTGGTCACTGACACTGAGATAGATACTCACAAGTCCTTGCACTCCCTAGTGACAGTAGTTACTTCTTGGCTAGCAAAGTGGCAGGGCTAAAAGAATAGATGTTTCTGTGTCAATTGTTGTGGGAAGAGATGGGATGGAATTGAGCTGCGGGCTGTGGGACCTGCCTGCAGAAGCACATAGCAGCACAAAGGAGCACATGGCTGCACACAGAGGCTTGTCTCCACTGGACCCTGGGGGGAAGAGGTGTCACACGGCAGACCCCTAAGGAGAGGAGCCTGCTGGAAGCTGACAGACAGGTGAAAAGTGAGTGATCATCCCATAGAAGGACATTTGGAAAGCGTGTTGCTGATGTGGCAGCATGGGATAGGTCACGTAGTGAGAATTACCATGTAAGGAAATACTGTGCCTTGGAAAAGTGTATAAAACCAGCTTGTTTCTTTTGAATAAATGATTCAGATTCCCTGCCCATCTGGGTCCATGTCTCGATCACTCACAAATTGTAAATTTGGTTCCCAGATCTGTAAGTACAGTGGAAACTCATAAATAAAATGTAAAAAGCACACAAGGGCTTTGAACCCCTGCAAGATTTCATGTTCAGGTGGAAAACTGTACTTAAAAATTCACATGAACAATTCAGACATCCCCACACCTCAGAATAAGATGCCGCACAAGGCATTTGAATGCACTAGAAATCCCTGAAAGGGCATTTGCTTTGGGATTTAGGCCATTGTAATGATAAGAAGTCCAGTGCACCCTGGAACACTGATATACGTGATAAGTATATAGTATCTAATCATATGGATGATTGAAACTGGAAGGGGCCTCTGGGGATCATCTGGTCCAATCCTCCCACTCAGGCGTGGCCACCTAAAGGTGATTGCCCAGGACTACATCCGTATGTTTCTTGAGTATCTCCAAGGAGGAAGACTTCACAATCTCCCTTGGCAGCCTGTGCCAATGCTTAGTCACCCTCACAGTAAAAAAGTGTTACCTGATGTTCAGATTGGGACCTTCCGTCTTCCAGGTTATGCTTATTGCCTCTGGTCCTCTGGTCTCCTCGACACCACTGAAAAGAGCCTGGCTCCATCTTTTTTGCAGTCTCCATTTGGGTATTTGTACACATTGCTGAGATTGGCCCTGATCCTTCTTTTCTCCAGATTGAACTGTCCCACCTCTCAGTATCCTTGCAGGAGATACGCTCCAGTTCCCTCCTCATCTTTCCCACCCTTTTCCAGATCCTCTCTGGCACCATAGGATCAAAGAAAATCTCAAGTTAGATGGGATCATCAAGTCCAAATCCCCATAGCTCCATCTGTGTCTTGTACTGGGGATGCCAGAATTGAACACAGTACTCCAGGCAGGGCCTCGCCAGTAAATGGGAAGGATCATCCCCCTCAGCCTGGTGGCAATACTCCTCCTAATGCAGCCCAGGATACTGTTAGCCTTCTCAATCAAAGGGGGAGTTTCTGTAAAACTTGGCATCCCCTGGGAAGTCTGGGTCATTTTCTGCCAAGTTCTTTTGCAGCTGAGTGGTCCCCAGCAGTTGCCTGGGTTTATGGTTCCCCAGGTACAGGACTTGGTACTTTTCCTTGTTGAATTTCACAAAGTACCTGTCATCCCATTTCTCCAGCCTGTCAAGGTCCCTCTGGATGATGGCTGAACCCTCTAGCGTACGACCCAGTCCCCCCAGTTTTGTATCATCAACAAACATTCTGAAGGTATGGTTTGCTTTGTCATCCAGTTCCTTAAGGAGGGTGTTTAACAGGTTCAAACCCAGTATTGACCCCTGGGTTATACAGCCAGTTAGTGGCCCCCAACTAGAATTCATGCTACTAAGCAGCATGTGTGAAAATAGACTTAGGGAACTGTAGCAGTCGGCTGAGATAAGATGTGACCTGGAGCCTTCTGTCTCCTACTAAATAAGTGCCATTTCCCCTTACTAACAGTTTTTTATTTTTCTTTTTTTTTTCTTGAAGTCAAAACCACTTAGATCAAGCCATCACCTTCCTGAAAAAAAAAAAAAAAAAGAGAAAATATCTCTATTATATCTACCTTAAACATCCACTTATGTTGTAGGATAACACAATTTTTAACATTTGGCGAGATTATATCAGAGGGATTAAGCATCTATTTTCTTAAACCATTGTGTAGCTTTAGGGTATGAGGGCTTTAAGATCAGGCTCATTCAGCCCTTCTTGTTGGGGAGTATTCTGCTCTGGGTAATTAGTCAGCTACTTACTGGCCTGAAGAGATAATACTGCTGTGGTTGATGATAAGGGCAGTTGAGATACTTGGATACTCATCCTAATTCAAATGATATTTAAGGATTTTATATAAAGTAGACAAAACTCAATAAGAGAGAGAATCCTGAAATATTTATCAGAACAGGGATTAGGGCTTGAGTCTCTCTGGTGAATGCCCTAATGACCAGTCTACAGAATTCTTTTGCTTTCTCTGAGTAGCCATGTGTTTCCTACAAAACAGAACAACTTCAGAAGCAGACCATAAGAGAGCTTTTCTTCAGTGCACTGACACAGACCTAAGTTCAGAGCTCTGTCACAGATCAGAAGAAGGAATTAGTACAGTGGCCTCCTATGTGCTAGGCTCAAATCATTAGATTTCTGGATGTAAAAGGAGGCATCTCTTTCTCTGGTGCTTTGTGTGGGATTAAATGTAATTTGACAGTACAGTCAAATTGCATCACAAGTCTAGAAATGTCTAGGTTGTGCATCCCATAGGCTGGAGGAATTACTAAATCTTAGGTACTACTCAGCCAATGAAACACTGATAATTGTGGGAATTTAAAAAGGAAAGAAACAATAGATTTTCAAAAGTGAGACTTCATAAATGATGGTTTTTAGCACCCAAAGTGGGTTTTGGGTCTACATGCCCTGGTAAATTGTCCCTACCGTGTCTGGTCTCTTTAAAGGAAGGTGATCTTAAGAGTGTTAGAACACTTTCATCTTATGTGGGGGGAAAAAAAAAGAAAGGAAATTAAGAGGATTGGTTTTTTCCTGTTAGTGACATGCTTAACATGTTTCCAGGAGAACTTTTGTGTCGATTGCTCATTAAAAGCTGTGTCTAGCACACAGAGCCTTTTCTGCAGTGGCAATATTTCTCTTTCTTTTCCAGGTTTGTAGCTAATCATTATGATTTCTGAAAAAGTGATAATCAGGAAGTATCTGGATAGGGATGTTTTCAAAAGAGTAGTAGAAAATGAAATGTCAAATTGACCCAGCTCTTTTTTTTCTTTTTCATCCATTAAATAGAGCTTCTTACAGTCACATTAGTCAAGATATCTTTGATTACAAGAATCCTTATTAAAATTTGTTAAAACCTCACACTTAGCAGACAATTTTGTTGAAGGTTGCTGGCATGAAAGCACAAATCCTTCTCACTATCAGAAAGCAAATTTACACAGAGATCTTATAAAAACAAAAAAAAAAAAGAGGGAAAAAGTAACAGAAAATAGCAGCATATTAATTGTTATGCAGTGCATAGCTATTCATTGGCAGGGGGCAGAAATCAGCAGCTTTAAGTCATTCATATAGCAAACTCCTACATCTGTAGTTACAATTTCTCTCCCTTTGTATGATTTTGAGGCATTTATTTTTATTCTCATTGTCTTTAGTTAGATTGGAAACTGTGTGGATCAGAGGCTATGTCTCGTGTGTGTCTGTGACGTATGCAACAGAATTGGTTATTATTTAAATTCAGTTCTCATAACCTTCAATGGTGACATGGCAGAATGGCTTGATGAGAGCAGTGGGTGTTGTCTACTGTGTCTTTTGACACTGTCTCCCACAGCATCCTCATAGGTCAGGTCAGGAAATGTCGGCTAGATGAATGGACAGTGAGGTCGATCAAGAACTGAATGGCAGAGATCAGAAGGTCATGATCAGTGGAGTGGAATCCATTTGGAGGCCTGCTGTTAATGGTGTTCCCCAGGGAGCAATACTGTGTCTGGTCTTATTCGACTTGTTTACCAAAAACCTGGAGAAAGAGATAGAGGGCACCATTGGCAAGTTTGAGAGTGGCTGATCCACCTGAAGGCTGTGCTGCCATTCAGTGGGACCTTGATAGGCTGGAGAGTTGGACTGGGAGAAACCTAATGAGGTTCAGCAATGGCAAGTGCAGGGTCTTGCACCTGGGGAGGAAGAACCCCAAACACCAGCACAATCTGGGGGCTGTCATACTAGAGAGCAGCTGTGCTAGGAAGGACCTGGGAGTCCTGGTCGATGACAAGCTGACTGTGAGCTGGCTGTGCCCTTGCAGCCAGAAGGGCCAATGATATCCTGGGGTGCATTGGGAAGAGTGTGGCCAGCAGGTGAAGGGAGGGGATCCTCCCCTCTAGTCAGCCCTGGTGAGACCACATCCAGAGTGTCATGTCCAGTTCTGGGCTCCTCAGCACAAGAAAGACAAGGAGCTACTGGAGAGGGTCCAGCAGGGGCCACAAAGATGATGAGGGGTCTGGAGCATCTCTCCTGTGAGGAGAGACTGCAGGAGCTGGGCCGGTTTAGTCTGGAGAAGAGAAGACTGGGAGGGAATCTCACTAATGCATGTAAATGTCTCAAACATGGGTGCCAAGAGGATGGTGCCAGACTCTTCAGTGGTGCCCAGTGACAGGACAAGGAGCAATGGCCATAAGTAAGAACACAAGAAGTTCCACCTCAACATAAGGAAGAGCTTCTCTACACTGAGTGAGGCAGAGCACTGGAACAGGCTGCCCAGGGAGGTTATGGAGTCTCCCTCTCTGGAGACATTCAGATCCCACCTGGATGAGCGCCTGTGTCACCTGCTTCAGGTGATGCTGCCTTGGCAGAGGAGTTGGACTCGATCTCCAGAGATCCCTTCCAACCCTAACAATTTTGTGATTCTGTGACTAGAATTAAATGGTGCTTAGCTAATACTGTTCATACAAGACAAAACATTGAAACCAGTCCTTGGCTTTTAGGCAGCCTGGTTAGGCAAAACTTCTCATATTATTGAAAGTTTTACATGGGTAAAGGTGAAATGAAAATTTGATTAATAAAATTATTCTTCTTCTGTGTTCTGGAACTACATCCATTTCCTTCTCATACCCTTGTGCCCAGGAAGATATAATTAAAGCAGTAGTAAAATTAAGTGTTCCTTGTATTACTGTAGCAAATCTCACATGTACCTATATTTGTGTTTGAGGGAAAAGAGAAAGGTCTGTCAAGCAGTAGTGTTACCTTTGTGTGTCTGTTTTATTTCAGTTGTTAGAAAAAGGCTATTCTATAGGGAAATTTATGAAAACAGTGTTTTGCAAAGCAAAGAAAGGTGGAAAATATCTTATACATTTTCATGGAGAGCAATTGTATCCTCATGCTCAAGAGAAGACAGCTTAACACTGTTCTCTGTATAATTTGATTTTAGTTAGAGTATACTCTATATGAACGATAAGGCAACCCCCAACAGTCTGTGTACTGGTGCATCTTGTGAAACGTGGTTTTAATGAGTCAAAATGGTGAAAGAAGGGCACAGGAAACACACATTTCTGCATAGATTTTACAGCGCTTTCCTGTACTCTGAAAAATTTGGATAACATTGTCCCTTGGTACAGCTATTTTTGCATGTTGCTTAGGATCCCAGCTATATTTTAGCTGCAAGTCTCCTGATTGCTCCTCCTTACTGTGCCTTGGTAGTCATTGAAGGGTGGCCTTGGAGTCTTGCTCTCTGTCCCTCCTTGTCCATCCTATCTGTCAATGCAGGGGCTGCATTCACAGCCAGGAAAACATAGCCAGGATATCCTTGTTTCTTGAAACCTTGAGCTGAACCGGAAGCTTTGAATAAATTACTGCTCTCTGCCTTCTGATCAGAGAGCCCAGAGGACTTAGAACTACTTTGGGACCCATACATCACTGTGCAGTACTAGTTGCACCCCGCATCTGGGTGAAATCTGGTTTAAACAGCAAAATACCAAAGAGATTTCCACAGTTTCTGAGTTACTGCTCAATATATATTGACTGTTTTTAATATCATGTGTTATTAATCCATTGGTTCCTCTGTCACAGAGAAAAATCCCGGAAGTTTTACCTATTTGTTTGCATAAAGCATGAGGAAACGGAATTGACTCTTCTTTGCTTGGACATCATGTTATTCTAAATATTTCTTCACCCTTGTCAATATATCAGAAAAATAATTTTAAGTAATCTGTTGAAAACAATAATAAAACCCTCATTTAACTGTTAAAGTATAAACAAATCAAACACATTACAGACTCTCGTTATGGTTCTAAAATCATTTGGGCTTGAAATTAAGATTGGCAGGCCATGACTGCATTTAGTAAAGAGAAAATGAAGTATTAATTGTTCTATTTTTCAGTATCCAGTCTGCAATTTGAATATCTAATAAGTTTTTCTGTAACCTCTAATTGATATAAGACTTTACTACCTTGGAATTGTTCAAATGGAGTTCCAAACATGCTCTAGTTCTTATGTTTTGGGGTTTTTGTGGCTTTTTTTTTTTTTTTTTTTTTTTTAATTGGCATTGAATTTTCCAGCTTCTTTTTCAGCTTTGCTGCTCCTGTCATGGACAGAGAAATAATATCAATAATCTGAAACTTTCGGTATTTCACTTCCTTTGAAGTTCTGAATAACTGATATTTTGAGAGAAGCTGCTATTCAAGGACTTTGTAAAATGAAATGTAGTAAGATGTAAATAAGGCTTTGGGTTGACTGGCCTACTTCTGAGATCTAGGATTTGATTCTGCTCATTGTGTGAGCAGCAGGAGAATTAAATCTGATGGTATTCCAGCAGTAAAAACTTAGTGTTCCTTCAGATAAAGTATCTTCTGCCTTGCTTAAAGCTTTATTTACTACTTGTCGAATTATGAATTTTACTGTAAAAAGTCTTTTGAGGCTCATAACTACACCTTTGTTCCATGTGCTTGTTGTTTAACCAGATGTCTCGCACTTCTTCAGTCTGAATGGAAATAAATTAAAAGCAATAAAATCGACCCTGATCTATTTTGTGCTTACTCAGTGGCTTTCCTAGTGAAAGTCACTAGGCAAAAAGGCAAAATGTATGCTTTCCTCGTGAATAGATTCAGGCATCTGCATCACTGAGTACTTAAATATAAACCTGTTACCTGTAGTGATTCATTAATTAATGGTCTGCCCAACCAGACACAAGGGAGAAGAAAACATGGGTAGAACTCTTGGAAATGGAATTAATATTCAAATACTACAGACAGTTTTAAAGAGGGCAGCCAAGTGACTCAAATGAATAATGAAGCGTGTCTTAAAATTGCATAGAAACTGATGAACCTGTGGATAAATACATCAGGTCAGTTTCATTTCATGGAAATGAAAGAATGTCTCTGTGGGAGGGAGGGGGAAGGAAACATTCATCTTGATGTATTTGATAGATCTTATATACCTTTTTCCTCTATTTTCATAGCCTAACATCTACAGTATTTGTAAGACACAATGTGATGACAATTAATCTAGTGAAAAAGTGTTTTGAGGCATACTTTGTTGAAAATGTGGGGCAACCCAAATGTAAGAAATGACAGGTTGGAACATTAATGGAGAGAAGGGGTGTTCTTGGTGTTAAAGATCCAGCAAAGGGGTTTTTGGAGGTCTGGTTTCACCTCTCAAAGCTGTTGAGTGATGTTGAGCAAGTCAGTCAAGCATGGGTTCTTTCCTCAGCATCTGGAGTTAACCCCTTGGGAGCTTTTGAAAATTACATCCCATAAACTGTCAGCAGCACTTTTGTGTTTGTCATAGTTTCCACTTATACTTTTAAAATTAATCTCTGTCATGACAGAGATTGATGTCTCCTGGTTGCATTGTAGAGCACCTAGTGAATGGAGGTCCTTCATGTGAGTTTCTAGGCACTCTATGACGGTGCATGCGTATTTCCACATCCTGGAAGATCAAATTATTGTATAATGATAACCTGAACTTGAAGTGTACTGTGGCTTCTTACATTAGAAAAATAATTCCTATAGTTATATCACCTAATTTAGGCTTACTAGTTCTTATTACTCTTCCTTGAGTGAGCGCTGAGGATTGTGTTGAGGCTTCAGCCTTATACAGCAGTACTCTGGTCAATCAGGAGAACACCATATATATTTTTGGAATGGATTTGGAGAACTGTAAAGTTTTCCAGTCTTGTATTGCACTAGCTCAATGTTTTAAATGAGCTACTTGGTGAAACTTACACCTGAAACCCATAGGAAACTCTTCTGAGACTTGAATTTATAACTTCATGTAATATGAATTTAGGTGTTGCTTTTTTCAAGAGCACAGGTGTTCTGTAAGTGGTAGAGACTGCATTCTCAAGACTATTACTATTCTTACTATTATATTGTACCATCAGAAGCAAAACTTGAAGACCTTTAGAAGTGAAGAAATTGATCTTCTAAGGCAAACAAATATTTCAATTCTCTGAGCTTGTGTAAAAGCAGTGTGAGAATCCTGCAAAATAATAGGAAATAAAATGTGTTATAAAAACCAAAGGATTTAACTTTGACTAATGGGTGCCTAATGTGATCAAAACTTTGACTTTGAGTTTTGCTCCCTACAGGATGCATGGAGAGAGGCACCAAAGGTTAGAATCAGTATAACACCCTTATGGCTCTAGACATTTTTAGCACTCTTCAACTTTGTGCAACTATGGGCTGCTGCAGGAGGGCTTATCTGGTTGACAGTGGTCAAGAGAAGGAACTTCTTTTATATATCTGATAAAGTGCAGGTCTGTGCACCTGTGTGAGGGTGCATCCTACAATTTTTTGAAATCTTATAAGAGCATCCTGCTCTTAAGGGCTTCTACAGCTGTAGGGATTGCGTATTTCTGTATTGGTTACCCTGAAATGTTCCTTGCCAGAAAGAATGCTAGGGTTTTGTTTATGAAACTTGGAAGTAAACAACAATGTAAGGCATGTGCCAGAAAATAAATACAGGCCCTGTTTCAGAAGTTAGAGCTCCTTCTGCTCTGTTAATCTCTGAGAAGCATGTTCTTGGTACTCAGGATGCATTTACATAAGATGTGTTTTTATTGGGAGGAAGCATATTGGCACAAGCCATACCATAAATATAAGTGGGTTTCATTCAGACTGAAGCCTTAATTCTGAATTCCAGAAAGGACTTTTGTTGATCCTTTTACCTTGGCCTTTGACAAATCCTTATGACTCACTCTCTCAGTTTTCAGTATGCTTTCAGCAAATTGCTGTCCACCTTGTAAGACAGATCTCTTTCCTTCCCCTGGAAGTCATTCACAAGTTGTGATGCCTTGATATTAATTGGCTTATACAGAGATATGGCTTATACAATTACTCGTAAATGTTGGCACAAAGCTTTTGCCTGATTTCAAATATGCTGTATGTTACAGTACACCGAGTGGAAAGGGCCAATAGAACACTTAACACAAATTATTTTAAGTAGTATGTCAGTAAAAATAAGCCTGTGCAATAAATCAGTAAGTTGTGCTAATACTAAATAAATAAATAAATAAATAAATAAATAAATAAATAAATAAATAAATAAATAAATAAATTCTTTACTGCAAGGGTGGTGAGACACTGGAAAAGGTTGATTAGAGAAGTTGTTGATGCCCCAGCTCTAGCAGTGTTCAAGGTCAGGTTGGAGGAGGCTTTGAGCACCCTGCTGTAGCGCCTCTGCCCATGGCCAGGGGATTGGGACTAGATGTTCCTTGCAATCCAAACCATGTTTTTATTCTATAACTTAGTCTTGCCACTCTTTGGAGCTCTTGTTCTTAAATCTGCCTGTAAGGAAATACACGCTTTTGTACAGAAGTATGAAATGATTGTCACCAGAGCATGGCCTGAATTGTCTGAGGAAAAGTTTTCATGTGAGCTTTTCATGCGAGCTTTTCATGCGAGCTTTTCATGCAAAGCTTTCTGTGAAACTGGTTTCACATGATGTGATGATTCTGGCTAAAGGGTTACTTCATGTGCCTACTGCTCACTTCTGCCTGACACCAGCATTTAGTCTGTCACTTGGTTTGGCAAAACACTCCATAGAGCCTGGCTTTCTACAGGAACCAGCTCTGTTTAATAATAAACCACCCTTAGAGACCAAGGCCTACAGATGGCTTAGCTGTTGAATGTTGACCTTGTATGATAAACCAGTGATGCCTCTAGACATATTGTACTATGCAGGCTGGCATTAGAAGATTTAAAGTTTTATACAGGAATTAAAATGAGTTTTCTTTATACTCTAATTTTAGGAATTGGATGTCTTCATGGTTTACAGCTTTTTCTAGCGAATAGTCTACAGCTTTTTCATGTTACTTCTTGACTCTCATCCCACCCTCTAAGTAAAATGCCATTTTTTTCTATATATAGATTACTAAGGGCAATTCATAAAAGCTATCTCTGTGACTTCATTTTATGTAGTCCAGATAATTCAAATAGACAAATTTGATGTTAGAATACTAAAGTTGTGTTTCTGACACCATGAGCCAATAGCAGACGATTGGTTGTGTTGTCAAAAGATTGGCATTATGTTTCTCATGATCAAATACTGAGAGTAAAGTCTGAACTAAATATGAGAAAAAGAAGTAAACTTTTTTAAACATGTACTTGTATAAGAGGACTATAAAATCTTTACTGTCAGAAGTCGGGACATAAAATGAAAATAGAAATTCTGATTCAAATGGTTTGGTTGGATTGGTTTAGTATTCAGTCTTGCCTAACCATTCTTTTTGAATTGTCTTTATTTTCTCAATAGAATAGGATAACATATCACTTCTCTTATGTTCTGCCTCGTTTAATCTATGGGATAAAAAAGAAGCAAATTAGTTTTGCAATATTGTTGACTATTATTCTGAAATTTTATGAAGAAATGGAGAACAAATTATAATGTTTCTTTTCACATTCTCTTGTCTCTACTCCCAGCAGAGTAAAATAAAATATCGTGTCTTGAAAGTCTAACACTCTCATGAACAAGTTAAATTACTGAATTATATCTATTTTTGCTCTGTGGGGAAAAAAGCTATGATGACTTCTCAGCAAATTATATCTCTCTAGAGCTGATTTTCTTACTAAACTTTTTGTCAGTTTGATACAAAAAAAAAAAAAAAGAAAAGAGAACGACAACAATCCATACCCTATTAAAATTTAATGTAAGAGAAGAGTTATGATAATTCGTAATAATGGAATAATTTCAGCTGCTGACTTGTGAATATCATTGCAATTATCCATCTTTGCCCTACCATCCGTATGTGGGCACATTTTTGAATGTGTGGTAACTCAAGAAACAACTGAATTTGGTGCTTAGTTTTATGGTTTACTTGACAGGGTGGTGGTTGGTCAAAGGTTGGACTGATGATTGCAAAAGTCTATTACAACCTATATGATTCTGTGGTTCAATAATTGGCTAGGAAAGATGAACGTACAGTGTAGTATCATTTTTAAAATCCGTGGCTTTAATGTCTGGAAAGAGAGGACTTTCCTTCTAACTTGGGAACCTGCTATGGAGTTGCTCCTGAGCAGGTACAGATTGGAGCCCTATTTAAGCTATTCACAAGTGGCAGAACTTCTAAAGTTCCCCAAAACTTGTGGTTATATAGAAATATCTTAAATGTGTTCACCACATAGAGAAGGAGATTGTATTCTCCTCCTCCCCCCTCCCTGTATTTTTTGTGGGTATTTGGGAACTGTGAAGATGAAAGGGTGTGTGCACTGCTTTAAACAACCCTATTTTGGTAAGATGCTGTAAGTGAAATGGATACAGGTCTGTTAGATGTATCACAAGTCTCAGGGAAACTAAGTGGCAACTGTTTTGACAGACTTTTTCTACTTTCTGCTCTTGTATCTCCCGTATTTTATGAGGTTTTTTAACAAAGACCAGAAATCCTCTTTCATTTTAGAATTTACAGTGTGTTATCTAGAATCTGACCTGATTGTCAGATCTCTGTAATTTCTTTCCAAACCCAACACATAGGAACTTTTTTCTTGCAGCAAATTTTGTGAGTTAGGAATGTAGGTGTACCCCTTGCACAGCTATATGTCAGGGCAGCCAATGTCACTGAATCTGCACCTTTCTTACTCCCTGGAGAGGTAAGGAAACCTCTGCCTTTTCTGGAGTCAAAGGACAAATATCATCCAAGTTATCCTGCTCTTTGAGGATAACTTTAAAAGATTTAATTAAACAGCTCTGAAGTGGAAAGGGAAAAAGGAATTTCTCAAAAATCAGTAGGTTTGTGAAATCCAAGGCAATTTAACATAAGAGTGAGCAATGAGTTAGGATAATGAAAGTCATAGAATCTCATTGAACCATACTGTGACTACTTGCACCTTTTAAGAGAAGCTGTATTACAAATCTTTGACATTCTACTTTGTTCTGTAGTATTAATAAAAAATTCTTGCCTGATTCTGTTTCTAATTTGCAAAGATTAGTCTCTAGGACATGCAAAAAATGCGTAAACCTAGGCAGTATAATTTTACATTTGGAATAGAAAGAAATGTGTTTAAGAAGTAAGAGGTGTTATAGGAGATTGCTTTTTCTGCAACTTTCTAATAACTTCAGATCCCTTAAGGGAAAGAGAGGAATAACATATTTATCTAAACCTACTGTTAAATAGGTTAAGAAATATAGTAATCACTTATCAGAGCAATGTAAGTGAGATTGACTTTCCTTTTTTCCCCAAGAGAATTGTGCTGTGATCCATGATTCTTGTATAACCCCTGTTTATGTTTCACTGCCTCCAGGCATTAAATATGGGTTTAATAGAGCTTGTGGTAGGCAGAATGACTAATTACTCGAGCTTCTGACCCTGTTCTTCTCTGGAAAGATTTAGTATCTATTGACATGGGTGCACCCACCCCTGTGTTTTGACTATTGATCATACCTTGGCAGCCACTGGCTGATGCAAGCACTACTGTAATTGTAAAAATTATGCAATTTTATGTTCTGAAATTATGCATCAATGAAGAACTGAACTAAATGCATATCTTTCAAAGAGTCTTGGGATGCAAGTTTGTCCTTCATTTGGGCTGCAATTCTCTATATGCTAATATTACCCACAACAATCTTCTCCATTTGTCACACAACCAGGACAGGCATACTCTTCCTCTCCCCTCCTGCCCCACCTTTATATTTCTCTTCTTTATTAATGATGAGTTTTGGGGGGTTTGTCTTTTATCACAAGTCTCACCCATCTGAGATGTCAGAAAACAGAGTGAAATGACCACCATCTGTGGATTTTTCATAAGTTTTGGAAAAAAACCCTGTCTTATCTCACTTCTTTTAAGGGAAAAAAAGCCCCACCTAGTTAAAAATTAAAAATTTCTATATTTTTTTTTAAAAAACGTCTTTATTTCTTTATATTGCTACATTACTATCAACATCAAACTGGCCATGCCAGGTTGTTGCTGTAGGGTTGTCCATAACTAGCAGATTGCGTGGAACAGTGTATTACAAGAATTTTTGAAAGGTCTGTTAGTTTACAAAAATACAGTGTTTCAATGCAAAAAATGTTCAAGGAGATGAATGATTTTACTCCTATGTCTGCCTCTTTGACTCGTGATTTATTTGTTTTTTGTTTGGTTTTTTTTTTAGAAAAAGGGCTATTGGAAAAGAGGAAAACTTCATGTCATGTAAGACATATCTGCTTTGGAAGAAAGTATGCTGTCTCTCTTACAGTATATGAAGGATTGTCTTTGACATTGTTTTCAATAAGGGATAGCTACAATTCCCCAAGGAGTTCCTGAACATACTGTACACGCTTCCAGAACATTACTAGAACCTTAAAATAAAAAAAAAAAAAAGCAGGGGGCAATAGTTTTACAAATCCTCTTCTAATGCACTCAGAGACAAACGGAGCAATATTTTGTCCCTTCGTGAGCCTTGAAGGAGCATTCCACAAAATAAATGGATCATTGGCAACATGTGTCATCCTTTTTTTTATTTTGTGGGTTTTTTTTTTTTTGCCTAATTGATGTACTTTCACACGTTTTGGATAGCACTCGTGTAATAAATCCTAAGTATACTCCTTCTGTAACTGCTACCAGTGATTGTATTCTACATTCTAGAGGTCAGGCCTGTCATTCATACAGAGCCAGACAGGCTGGAAGAATGGGCTGTCAGGACCTTGCGAAATTCATCAAGGTTGAAGATAAAGTCCCGTATCAGGGAAGAAATAATCACTTGCACCAATGAAGGTTGAGACTGACTGGCTGAGGAGCAGCTGAAAAGGACCTGGGAATCTGGGTAGACAGGGAGCTGCACAGCTTGGTAGGTGATGAGAGACAGCGCACCATGGGAGGATAAGATTTCAGTGCATACATTGAAACAAGGGAGGTTATGTCTGGATATAAAGAAAGTCCTTTTCAATATAAAGAGCAAGAAACTTCCCAGAGACACTGTATTCTCCCCATCCTTGGAGGTTTTCATGGCCAAACTGAATAAAGCCTTGAATAATATGGTCTAATCTCATCGTTGACCCTGCTATGAGCAGAAAGTTGGATTTGAGACTTCAGCAGTTCCTTCCAAGCTGCTATCCTGTGATTCTATTTTAAATATCAGTTAGTTCCTGGATGCTAATACACTGGATAATATACCCTTTATTTTCACTTTTAACATTCTTGTTCTGTTAGACAAAATATATTGCAATAAACAATAGTAACACTTTTCTGTTGAATGTCTAGCAGTTACTCAAGATAGGCAGTGATCAGTTCATGAGGGACCTTATGGTCTTTGGATAGTTTTGCAAAGCTTTGTATATTCTTTCCTTACAAGAAGAATAGGAGTTGTTAAAAGTCTTTCTTTACCTTTCACTACTATTTTAAGAACTTAGATATGTTTCAGTATTCTTGAAGACATATAGCTGAAGATTTGGTGCTTTTTTTATAGTCTTGTAAAGACTTTATTGATGCATTTCACACAGTGAAAAATAGAAGCAAGAAAGCATAACTTGCAAGTAACAATTTAAAATGAATAGAATAAAATGGAAGACTGGTGTCTTCTGTAATCCAATATTTATGCATAAATATCAAATGCAGAGAATTGTTTTCCACTCTTTGTGCATTTACTCTTTTCAGCACTTCTTTCATTATTTTTGGCACTTCTCCTTTGCTCTCACATGCTTTTATTTCATATTTTGGTTCAGATGAAAGGAATGGCCTCAGTGTCTGATGTGAATATGGGCCAAAAAATATTTTTCCAGTAGTCCAAAGTTGGTGGCTTCTCCTGAGCAGAACACATGAGTTATTTTAATAAGAAAATATTTGCTTTAATAGTTTCAGTTCAAAAAAGTTTCAGAAGTAGGCTTGGGCAAATTTATTTTAAAATTATAAAGAAAGTTATAAGACAATTTCTTAATGCAAATGATATTTCAAAATCATAGAATCACAGAACAATTTCCTGTTGGAAGGCACCTTAAAGATAATTTGTTTCCAACTCTGCACCTTGAGCAGGGACACCTTGCACCAGAAAAGGTTGCTCCAACCTGGCCTTGAACACTTCCAGGGATGCAGCATCCACTTCTCTGAGCAACTCATGTCTCACCACCCTGACATAAAGAACTTAATCCTCATATCTAATCTAAACTTATGTTCTTGAAGTTTAACAACATTACCCCTTGTCCTATCAGTTCTAGAACTCTCTACAATTTATTTCAGAAAATAATGTTTCTCTACTGAAGTACAAGTTTTGTCCCTTTACTTTAGATTTGTAATGAAAGTGATTTCATTGTAGAAAAGGCAGAAATATGTCCTTTAGACACGATTTCTGTCAGTGTAGCAAACAGCCATTGGAAGAACATCTGAATTTCAGGCAATCTGTTTGAAAACTGTCTGGACTCATTTAGTCCGCGTGCGTAGGATTTTTTGTTAAAAATAAAAGTTCACTGGAATTTTTTGTGTTATGATGTGAGTAATCTTTAATAGATTGACATCTGTCTACTTCCTGATTTAGCAGATTCTACTTTCTGGGAATTTTCTTAAAGCTGAAATAATGATGAAGTTGTCTTTCTGGGTTTTTTTTTTTCCCCTTGCTACACCTGTTCTTTTTGTTACATCTCTGTTCTTTGAGTTTGTATATATGTATGTACACTACGAGTTTTGCCTAACAGAGTCAGCAGTAATTTCTTACTTATTCTTCTGGGTTTTGTAGCAGGCTTCTAGGTCCAAGAGTCTTTCTTTTTAAGCCAGACCTTCAAGCTCTGAAAATTATGTTTCCTTTTAGCATACTAATTATA
The DNA here is from genome assembly GCA_026261815.1 of Monarcha castaneiventris obscurior. NCBI lineage: Eukaryota > Metazoa > Chordata > Aves > Passeriformes > Monarchidae > Monarcha > Monarcha castaneiventris. Next base: position 18,278,279 of record JAMPIT010000894.1, read on the forward strand.
TTTAGTGGCAGGGAATCTTATAATGAAACAGAAACAGTTTCAGGGGATTTGGTTTGGGGATCTCAGAGGAGGGACAGAGATTTTTACTGCTTAGGTGAAATATTTTCTTATTTCCAAAACAATTTATTTATATTTCATTATTTCCATAGTATAAGAAAAAAAACTATTCTAAGAAAACTAGTTTAGTTAAGGAATGGTCTATTAGTCTATAACTTTCAAACAGACGTGTTGGTTGAGATGCATCATTTCTCTTAATTCCTAATAAAATACTTCTGTTGAATAAAATACTCTTATTGGTTCCTCTTGAATTACAATCCTTGTTTTAATGAAAGGTTGGTCTAAGGATGCTGAAGGCCTGGGAGGCTCTGCACCATTCACTTAAGTCCTTTACTATAGCAGGAGGCACAAAAAATGTCCAGCTAGAATGGATTTATGAGACTATTTCAAAAGGCCCAAGAATTTCCCATAAACTTTTGACTTTTACTATCACCCTACCCCAAGCCACAAGTATTGTAAGTGTCAGGAAGAAACCAGGGAGTCCTCACAGAAAGCATTTTGGCTCCCTGGAAGCTATTTCTTTATAGAAAACCCCAGAAGACTCAAAGGAGCAGGCTATATGTTATTTTAGAGTATTTAATAATGTCACATGAATGAAATATTTCTGCCAGATGCTGAGTGATGTTATTTTAAAGTCATACCTGAGTAAAAAAATCTCAACTTTACTTCCAAGAATTTAAAGTTACTGGGCCTACTAGTAAGCATAATATCCTCTGGCATTCATTCACACACTGGTAGAAAATGAAAAGCTATGCAGATCAGCAGCAATCCAGAGATAAAACAGGCATTAAAAGAAGTAAATGTCCCTTTTTGTTCTTCCTTGGACATTAGAGAAAGCTTGAGGTATGAGATTAATTCACTGTGTAACTTTTAGTGCTAGCAGTTAGTGATTGAATGGTCTGTTTTCCCTGTTTACATAGTATCACAACCCCAAAAATTTCTACCACAGACTAGATTTATATTTCTCATGTAATTTCTTTGCTCTCACAGTTCAGTGCTGGAAAGATTCACTTGTCCTTGGAACAGAGTAAATTGGGGTTTATCTCTTGTTAAAGTCAAGTGACTGGTATCCACATCACAAGGATGTTTATTTAAGGACTTAGCATGGTAGCTGAACTGTTGAAAAATACTTCTTGTGTGCTAGTAACCCACGCTTTCCCACAATATGAGGTTTTTTTATCCTTTCTCTCTGAGTTTTCCAAACTTTGAGTCCCTTTTTCTACTCTTATTCTAATTGGGCCTCAGCTGTTTCTTCATGCTGTCAGTTCTGAAATATACACCCACCTTTATCTGATGCTGCTCTTTATAGATGTTTTCAGCCTTATCATCTGTGCCTGATAAGTCAGTGAACAATAACTAATTCCTCATCCAGTGTAAGCTTTCTTGCAAGTATTATTTTCAGACATATTATGGAAGGGAAAATTACACCTTGGCTTTCCCTTTCATATTTAATAATATATTTCAGAAAGTGATTCTCAGAATGAATGTAAAATTTCCACTGCATTAATGAAAAAGAAATAGCACTCACTAAAAAGTAGTACTCCCAGTGAATAACAGGACCTAAGGTCCTCTGAGCCTTTACCAAGTAAATCTTCCATCAAAGTAAAATTTTTAAGAAATGAAGCATGTTGCATATTCTTATTCTTGTTATTACTAAAATAGGATTTTTTGCAGGTTACTAAACCACTGCAAATCCACACATTTATCATCATTAAAGATAGTGTGGTTTGCTTGGGCTTGCTACACTTTATTAAATAGAGGTAGCCCAGTTTTTCCTCTTTACTTCAGAGACATTAATAATCTGAATAACTTTGCTCTTTAGCTAAACATTTTTCGGAACTCAGGAGTTGGAAGTGTCAGCATTTGGCTTTATACATGTAAAAATCTTCAGAATCAAAGAGGGGTGAAAATCCCTCGACAAACCAAACATATGTGGCATGTTTGGTAGTGATCTCCTTGTAAAAACCAGGCTGTGAGTATCCAAAGATATATATATATATTTTTTTTTTTTTTCCTTGAGAGTCTGGTCCTGTGGGTCAAACTGGAAAGTTTTAATGGCACATTTTTGGAAGGTTCCATTACCACCATCTCTTTCTTGACCTTGCTGTACCAAGGAGCTGTCAGATTAGCCACTTTCATAAGCAGCAAAACTAATACATATCACTGTAAATATACTACAAAGAATAGCAACACTCTTCTCTCAGACAGTGTGCATGGTGAGCTACATCAGCAGTTCAAATACAGGTGCTGTAATAAATACAAAAAGTTGAATAAACTTCTGTAAAGAATTTTTTTTTTCTATAGTGCTGTCTGTATACAGCAAAGTCATACCAAAATTCCACCTAAAATCTTATGGCAAAGGACTTAAAAGCATTATTAAAAAAATTGCTTTAGGTGCCTATATTCATGTCTGACAGGACTCAACAGTGCTGAGTCATAAATTACTTCACCTCAGTGGAGGTGTTTGGCTTTGGTGCTGTAATTCCAAAGAAGTGTTTGTAAGTCTTCATTAAGAGTATTGGGGGAAAGGGGTGCCAGAAGATGAGGTTGCAAAGCTTGCCTTTGGCAAAGGCCAGTCGAAGAGGCTCCTTCCCCAGTGCCTGTTTCCATCACAGCTCCATGCAGGGCTGTGTGGACTGCCTTGGGCTGCAGCATTGATGGAGCACCAAGCAGGCCCTGGGGGTGGGAGCTTCATCAGCTAATTGCGCCACCAAAAAAACATCCCTTGCTGAGTGGAGTTACTGCCTCCACCTGGGAGCTATGAAAGACAAAAAGGAGTCCAAGGTGAACTGCTTCAGTTATTAGTCTGTAAACACTATTAATGGTAGTATTAAATCCCACCATGTTACAAGCCTGAAGAGCTTGTGTTGACCTGAGGGGAGAGGAACCTCTCACTCAGCTTGGGTGTTGTGGGCGAGGGCTCTGACACGAGTAGATAGGCCAAGTCTGAGGCAAACACATCATCAACGTTACCTTAGATACCAAGGAAAGCTTTTCAATAAAGCAGATGCTGAAAGTTTAGGAGACTCTGGTGATCTCACTGGAAGTTTGAATCTGTGTCTGATTGAAAAGAGAAAGTGTTCACAGATGCTGCACTGTGGTAGCCTGAATATTTGCTAAGGTGCTGGTGATGGGCTTCTCCTTCCTTCAAATATGCTCACAAAACCTGAGCAGCTGTGATCTTACTGTCTGCCCTGATTAGGAAATAGATGTTAAGTTCACCTTTTTTGTTTAGAACTTTTTTATTGAATGTATTAGTGTGATTCATTCTTCTTTTGTTCTGTGAGGGAGAGGGTGTCCTGGAGTTCCTAGGGCTATGGTCACTTTTATAGACATTCAATGTTCCTTGCATCTGGACTAGCAAAAAAGATATTTCAGCTGCTTCTGGAGAAAAGAAGAATGATATAAAGTAGAGAGTTGGGATCGGTCACAGAAAGCAGATAATTATTTTCTTTTTCAAATCCATAATAGAGCAAACAATGTATGTACAAAATGCACAAAACCAAAGAATACTCAAAAGTATTTGTCAAGCAAATGCATTTTGTAGAATTGCTCTTATTCTTCTTTTTTTTAAAATTCAAATTTAATCCAGTATGATGATATTCCTATTAAAGCAGCCAGGCCTGTGCAAAAAGATTTGTTGTCACTAGGGGATTTCCCTGCCTTGTGTAAAGCTGAACCCTTCCTTTACTGTTTTTTTTCTTCCTGTCACTTGACATGGAATTAATTAGAAATTCATCTCTATTAGTTTCAAAATCTGTCTCTTTCCAATTCCCTTAATTTTATTCTGATTGTATTCAATGATTTGATGTACATTTTATTTCTGTACAGGAATATGCCATGACTCAAAAACTGATATTTCTTCATGTGACTCATCCTCTTGTGTAACATCTCTACTGATAGTTTCTCTGAATGCTTTTGTATTTTTCAGAGAATGCTTTGTGAGCTTAAATGCCAATGATTTCCCAAAAAAAATCACATCTCTGAACTTTATATATTTTTCAAGAATTTATTGCTGTTCCTGATAGAAAAGAGACTGCAAAAATAACACCTATTTAACCCTTTCAACAAAACTGTATGGCTTGGATTTGTGTAATTTTTCTTTAATGACAAAACCAACGCAAATCGTAATAAAATACGATAATTGTTATTATGGCCAAAATTCCAAACTAAATTCGAAAGTAAAGTGTGAAAGCTTCTGCACTTTTTGTGGTCAGACTAATTTACAATTTTTCAAAGTTAAATCCATCGTATTGAGTTTTCTTACTGACATGCTCTGATTTTTCCATTTTGCTCACACTTTGTATTCAGAATTAATTTTCAAGAGATAGTGTTTCGTCCCACCACAAAATTTCTGAGCTGCTTTGTTGAAGGAAGCAAGAAAAATAAAAAACCTTTGAACTGATCCCAGAGAGCTTTTCAGTACCTTTGCTGTATGTATGTCTTGACACAGTGTGGCAACTGTGTAATAAATTCAATGGTCATAAATATTTGTTTTACTTGTCTGCACTGTAATCCCTAATTAACCTGTGATGGGATTTCTTCACAAATGCAACACCAAAGTGCTATAAAAATATTGTCTCTCTTCTGAACAAGAGGTAAGCTGGTAAGAAAATAGAGTTCAATCAGCCATGCGCATCTCTGGAAGTCAAAAGTGGCAAAACTAGAAATAAATAAGGTGTTTTCTTGTTAGACTGGTAAAGCTGTGCTCCTTTGAACAATGAATCAATGAACTATTTTTCCATAATACTGTATTAAGAGACCTTGCTTTGCTTAGACAAGCAATTAGATAAGCACTTTAAGCTTCAGAATAATGAAGTTACCTGTCATGACCACAAACAGATGTATGTGGTTCTTTAAATATACATTATGTCTCCTTAAGTCATTTCAATTTAGGTATGTCCCTGTTCTTAGGATTTATTGAAGGCAAGTTACTATAGCATAGAACTTGCAGGTAAAATTCCAATGTCTACATGAGATGGAATGACCACAAGTGGCACAGCAGAAAAATGAAGAGTTCTGTGGGTGACTGTGGAGAGGTCAGTCTGGATTTCACTCACAGAATGAGGTCATGAGATTTCCACAGCATGCCAGGCCTTTTCTGCTGGTCTTTATCAGTACTGTAATTAGACATATGTTCAGGTGAGCAAATCCTAGGTACTTTCACTGTGAACAATACTAAACTTGATTCGCTTCCTTCTGACTGATATGAACACAAAACAGGTGAGTTTTTTAATTTACTGCTACACTAATGATGCATCAGCTGCTTTTTTTTTTTCTACTAACTTTTGTGGCACTTTCACTAAGTTGCAGGGCATTTAAGGGGTTTTTTTGTTTGTTTTATTTCTTTTAAAGACTTTTTCCTTTTTTTTTTTTGTTTTCTTGGGATTGTTTGGGTTTTGTTTGTTTGTTTGTTTGTTTTTAGCTTTACAGCCCTTCATGTAACACCTTAAGTGTTAGCCCTACTCTATTTAATTGGAATGACAAACAATAGAAAGTTAATTAACAAAAAAAAATCCACTGGAGGGCAAGTTAGTAGAATGGTAAAGAAGCCATGATTTACACTATTTGCACAACTTTCTTTATAAAGCAATTGCTCTTCATTATAATAATGCCAGGAGAGCAAATAGAAAAAAAAAAAAAGTGTTGCATTAGCAAACAATTAATGAGCATTTGTAGCTGAATGGAACCCACTTTTATGTATTATTTCATTAAAAGTTTACAAGATCCATGAAACCAGAGAATAAATAAAGGTAATGATATCAAGGTAATGGTCTCCTAGGGGCATGAGTATTGAACAAATATGTTAGTCTTACCTACTCACTTAAGCCTTAAAACCAGAGGGTTTTTATACCTTAATTTTTCTACTCTTTCATTGAAAGATCAAAGTGTGCTATTAGATAAAAGAGAAACAGGCACAGGTATTTCAAATTTATCATTAGTGCGATATTCTTTATTGAGGCTTAATAAGAGCTCCCTTATTGTGTAAAATCCCCTACAACTTAAATCCTTTTTTCCATTATGAAGGATAGCTCTTTGTGTCCTTGAAGAAAGTAGCAAGTCTTTTGAAGAGGTTGACAGCTTCTGAAAGAGTGATCAGCATTTTCTTGGCTGTGTATCAAACTACACTTTTTACTTGGTGGTTTTCCATCAAGGCTGCACCTCCAGTCTTGGTGCTTGCATGCACACTTAAGTGACAGGAAGGCTTTTCATCCTCTTCACCACTGTTTCACATACTTTGCATTCCTAGGCAGACATAGTTAGCAGCTTCTTCAGCTGCCAGAAAGGTTTGATAATGTTGATAGTTCCAACACAGTACTGCTTTTGTGGTTCCTTACATCATGAAAATGTCATGTAACTAATGGGTACAGAGACTGTCTGCAAGGACAGCTGGAGCTTGTGTAAAGAAATGTTTATATGAGGATATTGGGAATTTCAGGCTGTTACTCGAATTCAACAGTCTACATATGTACGGAAGCAGCTACTAATGCTCATTTTCTTGTTGTGTCCTTTTATTCCTGGTTGCCTGCCTGTATTCATCTGTTGGTTCTTGTCTCATATTTAGATTCTAAAAGTTTTGGGAACAAAACTGCCTCAGTTGTGTGTTGCTGTGGGGTCTAGTACAATGGAGTGCTCATTCTTGGCTGAACTTCTTAGAAACACGAACTATTAGAAAATAATTGTCAGGTTTCAATAAACCTCTTAAAATTCCATTATGGCTACTGCTTTACAATTCCCATTTCTAAGTACATCCAACATGATCTAAGATTTTTTTTTTAATAGGCTATAAACTGTCCCTTTCTTTATCACTTTTATCAAAGTTTCACTAGAATTTGATAAAAATTGTTTTAACTGGTGTGTGTGTGGTCAGAACAAGGGTTCAGGTGGAGTTCTTTGAACATATAATTGTTATTTGTGACCTTACCACCCTTAGATGTCTTGCACACCTGTGAAATGAACACATACACAATTACTGGATTATTGAACAATGGGTTGCTACTCAAGCACATTCTAGGTAGAGCAATCACCTGAACAGAAGTTTGAACAAGGGATGTGGAAGATCTGGACAATCCATTGAATACTCAGAATGGAAATGCCAGTGATGACTGAAGGTTAATTCAAATCTAAACCAGATTTCTGGGTTAATTAAATTGAGCTGGAGTCTTTGTGCAGATTTTTTTATCAAGACAGATCCTTCTGAAGAAGGTTTCATAAATTAAAAACATAAAAGGAAACTAACAGGAAGGTGATGAACTTCCCAAAACCACAAAGACTGCTTAAATATTATTTTGAATTGGGGAATCACCTCATACATACTGATTCATTCTACATGATCTGGTTTGCACTTTATTTTTAGTTTAGTAGTTGGATTAATTTGAATGGGCAGCTCTTTCCCAACTCTCTGATGCATCTAGATTTGTATCCAAAGAAAATGAAAGCAAATTGTTTCTGTTTTTATGAAAAAAAAAATAGTTCTTGGGAGGAGCTGTAGACAAATGCTGTTCATCTGAAGTATTGGAATCTTACCAAAATACAGCTTTAATTTTACAGTTTGGTTTTTTGTGTGTGTTTAGGCAGAGAGACTGAGTTCCTTGTGGAGAGTCAGTATTCCTTTGCAAACTTGTCTATCTGATTACTTTTCCCTACTGGAAATATGACTAGCTTGTTACCTGGAAGAGAGAAATGGAATTGGAAAGGCATGAACATGTTAAAGTACCTTTGTTTTATCTGAAATTGAAGCCTCCTGATATTTCCTGATGAAGCATATGAAAGTATAAAGTAAATTAAAACAGAGACCAACTTGGATGAGTATCAGACATGCATCATTTGGTGGTTATTCTTAATGAGGAGTGTCAGTTCTTTCTTCTCTTTCTTTTATCCAATTCATCAGGGCAAACCACAGATCTTTGCAGTAACATACAAAACAATTTCTAAGCCCAAAGACTCTGTCGGTTCAAACAGCACTTCTACAAGCACAGTGACAATCTATTGCACTTCTTTAGCGAGTTCATTTTTGGTGTCAGTTATAGCATCATAATGTGCACTGTATTATTGTTCTACTTAGTGAATTGCTGATGTGTATAATGATGCACCTGTTAGTCAAGAAATCCCTCAGAAGCCAAACGGTGCTATTAAATTGACATACTCACACAGAGCCAGAACTGTCAGGATGTTTCCTCTGCATTATGCAATATTTTCTGCTTTATGGCCATTAAAGACAATAATAAAACAGCTGTCGCTGAGTGTATGCTGTCAAATATCAGTGAAAAGCACTGCGATGATGATAGCAATGTGACGTACAGTGCAATAGCTAAGGATGGGTCAGCGTCTTTATTATCAACCCTGGGTTTTTTTCTGTGTTTATATATCTTTGCCCTAGGCAGGAACTTTCCAGTCAGCAGATAAGTCCTGGAGCAATGACCAACTTCTGCACTTGCAAAATTTTCAATAAATATAGCCACATAACTTGATTTATTTTCTGGAAATAAAGTTTAATGACAAACTGCCAATGAATTTTGCAGCTTTGTGGGTCTACCACTGGTGCTGACAAATGTTTTGACATCTTTGTCTCTCTGATTGTTCAACTGGACTGCCTATATTACCATGGAGAAAAGGTGAAGAGAGGGTAAAAAGACATTCAGTATATCTTGCATCACAACATCATAAAGAAATTATTTAATACATATTTTTCCAACAACACTTGAACACTAGGCAGCCTTGGAGCCTTTGCCCAAACTCCTGCATATCTCTGGCCGCCTAAGTTTGGGATGAGGCTGCCTGCCATTCTCAGGGAGATATCAGGATCTCTGCCAGCTTTCTGGCTCTGTTTGGAAGCTTTTCCACTTATAGGGCAGGAAGAATAAATGATCATCTGAGACCTGTTCACTGCACAGGCCCCAGTACATTGGAGGGTGTACTTCAAGCACAAGAGGTGTGAAAGCCTGGTCTCCACAGATGGCCCAGGAACACTCCTATGGAGAAGAAATGTCAGTAGGAAATATCATGACCTTGAATGCCATTCTATGGAGATATGTGGTGTTTATCACCAGCAAAATCTGAGGACTGCAAATATTATTTTAAGATAACCCAAAGAGATAGGGATATATTATTTCTTTACATGAGTACTGGTAGTAACATTTTTGTAGTGTAGCAAACACATAAAAAACTATTGTCCTTCAGAAATGTTTTAGTACTTTCTCCTGCCATTACAGATATGTCATACAGATACATAGTGTATTACGAAAGATTGATGGAAACCAATTATTTTAAGTTCCACTTTAGGGCTCTAGAACAGGACCATGCCTCTCTCTTTAGATCATGAGTCAGCATCCTGATTGGTTTAACGATCACTTCTTAAGATAAAGAACAGGTTATAACTGGAATAAGAGCAGAGAGCAGAGATAAATAAAGGATTAAATATTTTTTGACATAAATATGACTTCCACTTGTTTTAAAAAAACAAACCAGAGAGGGAAACAACTGAACTAGATTGACATGAAAGCCCATTGGAGATATTTTCTAGCTAAACAAAACCAAGATCTATTACCATAACTGTTTCATCTGGCTTCAGATTAGAAAAATAAGGTTTCTGAAATACACAGGAGTCTGCATATAGTCTCATTTGTGCCTTGATTCAAGCAGAGGCATCTCTTGTAATCAGATCATAACATATATATAGTAGCAAACATGGCTTATTCACCTGACTGACAGTATCTGTGACAAGCTAATCCATGACACTTAATTCAGATTATATTTTAATATTTACAAGGAGAAGAGGGTGAGAGCGCAACATGAGTTACATTATACATCAGAAAACATGGTGATAATGGGAGATGTGCTGTGTTGTGATTTGTGAAGTTAGCTGAGATGATTGGTGAAGCTGAAAAGCCACTCTGATGAGCTCCTCTCTTGAACTATATGTCACAGTTCAGCTGTATAAAACACAGTTTGAAATTAGATTTAATGGTTCAGGGCAAATATTAGAAAGATACCAGTGATTGCATTGAACATACTGTAAAATAAGGAAAGGGTGCTTAACTTCCAGGGAAAAGAAATTCAGTTCAACTGAATTCAGTTATTTCAGTTCAACTCTACTTTGCATAATGAAGCAGTCAGTTATATATTATGCTGAATCCTCTCCTTACTTCTGTCTCCAAAATAGGTTAGGCACTCACTAGAAATATGAGTTAACATTTGTTTAAATATTGGTGTTGGTCCCTAAATGAGTTGTCAGCGGTGAATAACCTGATTAAATGGTTAGAAAAGTTTGTATCATGAACTTTTCAATTAGAACATATATATTAGACTTTCTTTTCTGATGGCCTCAATTTTGCAGCTTTAGATTTCTGAAAACTTATGATTTCTAGGAATAAAAAGGGGGAAAATAAATAAATTAATGAGTGATTTAACTAGTATATAAAACTTGTTAATCTACATTCATCACATACCATAACAACAGGACAGCAACAACTGAGCTGATGCCAGAAATGTGGACAAAAGCAAACCTGGACTTCCTTTTAGCCCTGTAATGTAGACCTGGCTTCAGAGGCTGGGATGACATCTAGACCAACTCCCAGACTCCCTAAATTTACCACCTAAAAGCTAAAAGGACAATAAGTACTTACCTCCAGGAGCTCTATTACCCTCTCCATTTAGGGTGTGATATAAGCATGGCAAAATATAGACACAGGAAAGTTCTAAATTAGCGAAAAGTACCACTGTGCCTGGTAAATGTTATCACAGCTCCTTTAAATAGTATAAAAGGATGGGTTTTTATGGCAAGAACTATGGTTACAGCTTAGGGAGGTGCTGCCCACTGTGCACATTTGGTATTTGCAGCTGTAACAGAATTAGACACACTTTGACAGCCTGTGGGCTGTTCCTAAAAGGAAACTTTCCAAGATGAAACTATCCTGCTGGTTACTGAGGAATCAGGATGCTCCTTATCAGTGGAGGCAAGTTGAATTGAATCTTTGCACCTGTGTAAGAAACAGTGCTGAAATCTGAAAAGAGTGCAGAAAAATGGACCCCAAAATGAGTTTTGCTGCTCCACCTGTGATCATTTAGCACCCTCAGAAATGAATTTTCTGAGCATGCAAGACATACATTCTAACTAAATCAGGTGGGAGAAGTGGTGAAATGAAGAGAATATCAGCTTCTTAGGGGAATAATCTGTCATTGCAAAGAATACATAAACCACAAAATTACTGAGGCTTCTAATCCATGCCAAGACTACATTTTTTTAAATACTGCAAAGAATCATAACTCATTTTAAAAATGCCTTTTATCATTTACCACAGTATCAATATTTTCATTCTTTCTGTCTTGCATGTGTTTCATACTTGTTCTTGAGTTAGAAACAATGTGTGCATATACCTCCAGAGGGACAGAACAGTGACAGAGTTGTGGTTCTTGACTTTGATTTAGGATGATGATGTGCAAATATTAGTTAAGTTTTATGTAACACAATTTGGGGACCTAGGGGTTAATGAGAGAAAATATTTTGATGAACTGTTCTTAGGAATATAATCATGGTGTAAGAATTATAATGTGAAGTCCAAAGACTTATCTCAGATTACAGAGAGAGTCAATTTGTTAGAGTGAGAAATCGTCAGAGCTATCACAATAGATGAGATTATAACATGCTGGAGTTCAGTGAAGTGTATGGTATTTAATTTAAAATCTGAACTGCCACTTTATTTTTATTTTATGTAAACTTTACGGGGATTTCAGTAGGTCTTGTAGAAAGTTTTTGCAACTCCATATTATTAATTTTACATTAGCTTTATAAAAGCATAAAACAAGGGCTAGCTGAATCACAGTTTTCTAGAGAATTACCAGTTTACTGGTTGACTGCTGCTAGATGAAGTAGGTAATGGGTCTTGATACAGACATATTCATGTTGATTTCTAGTCTTTTCTAAAAAGGAGTGGTTCATTTAATTGATATTATTTGATAATACTATTATAAGAAATCAGAATTACGAATAGAAAATAGACCTGTTGCTTTAGTATCTAGGCAGGTATAGTGCCCATTAAGAGAAGAGTTAAAGCCAGGTATCAGGTCAAAAGTGTAGTGTTTGCTGTGGTTCAGCTGTTTTATGCCAGGGAAGATGATTTTACTTCCGGGCATTGCCTCACCTTTGGGCAAAAGCCATGTGGCTTGCATCAGGCAGATGAGATAATCTGGGGTCCTTCCTCAAGTAGCTGTGAGGAATCTTGCTGCTTCAAGTCCAGCCTGAGCCAGGCTCATGGTAGCTCCACAAACTGTCAGTTTCTTCCATTACCAGCTGAGTATCATTTCCCTTTAGCTCTCTCAACTTTTATAAACAAGAAAAGCAAAGGCTGGAGGATAAGCTCTCTTCAAAAGAGTTGAAATGATAGATGCAGCCAAAAGCAGAATGATGAACTGAATGCATGAGTTGTTTTATCCTGTTTCTATGCTGATTATATGCTTGATCTGCCTTTTCCTGTTCTGAACTTCCAAAGCAGTTTATTTCTTTCTTTCTGTTTTAAATTTTGTCACATCTTTATCTTTTCCAATTGCAGATCAAAAACCTGAATTGTGATTGGGAGATTATAGACTCATCTCAAGTTCCTATCAAACACCATAAACTTAGTATTAATAATACTTGTTTAAGTAAGATTTAAATGCAAATCTCATTTCTTATGTAGAAACCTCCTTCTTTGTCACTTAGGAATGACGTTAGGCAGGAAAATTCCCATAGAATTGTCTTGTTGACCTTCTATAAGTAATGGTGTTGGGAAATACATCACAGACCTCTGTGAACAGTTCTCCAACTGGTGCTCAGTTGTGTTGCCCTTTGAAAGCTAGAGTCAGAAAGACCTGATAGATTCATTTCTTAAGTGCTTTCATGAATTAAGTGACTCCCTCTTGTTGCTGATAGCAAAATATAGGTGCCAAATAAGAAAGGTTTCTTCTGAAGAAATCATTCAGTGAAAAGGATGTCAATGGTTCATATACAATAAAAAATGGTTACCCTGGAGGCAGCTCCAGAGTTACTAGTTAAGACCTGCATTTGCTTTATACAATGATGCCATTAAAACAAACAAGATGTATAGAGCAGTATGTGTTATGCTTCCGGAAAACGAGCTAATGAAAAAAGACACATCCATTATGGACAAAGGTAGACAAACAGAAGGCTGTGCAGTGTCCTTATGCTCCAAATACTGAGCTCCAGAGGGTCTAATGTAACGTCTTGCTGCATAAGATCTGCAAAATGTTGCTGTTCTATTTGACTTCAGTATTTCTGAACAGAGATAGTATGTGATGCTCCAAGAGGTGTTTGATGAAACTGAGCCCAGGCTCTGGTCCTGATTGTGCCTTGGGGATTTTTTTTGTGCTGCCAACTGTCTTATGCATGGAAGTTTGACCATTGAAGAGAAACAGGCTAGGAAAAAAGGAGAAAGGCTCAAATGTCTGTGTGTCATTGTGATGTGGTGTATTAACTCATGTTTGATTCTGGGGACTATGAATTAGATGCAAGTGTGAGTCAGCTAGATCTTGTCAAGATGTAGCCTGGAAAAACTAGGAATTAGGCAATTGTATTAGAAAGAACAATGGGAGACTGAGATCCTTTCATTTTTTTTTTGGTGATTATATAAATCACAAGCCTGAGATAGTTTTGTGTACTCTGATTAGCACTGAAATCGGGAGGGAGTCTAAACTTTTCCCTTTCGTGCTCATGTTGAAGCGCTACCTAAACATGCAGCTCCATATCTGTGTTTTTAAAAGCAGAGATTAGATATACAGATTTTTAAGGCAGATAAGTTAGATCCTGATTATTAAAACTACTGATAAGCCAAAAGTTCCAGAGCTTGAATTCCATTCAGGTGGTACTTAAAAACACACTCAACAAATACAGTAAAAATATAGCTTATTATTTTTACAAGAAAAATGTGACAAAATATTGAGCAGAACATGCAGGACTAAACCTTGCAAGTTAAAATACTGACCAAACACCCTTATAGCTACTTTGAAAATGGTTTGTTCATCATGCTGTAAAGACAGTGACTAGTTGACCTCATGGCTTGTGCTTTCCTGGCCACAATGTTTGCTTCCAAAATCACTAAAGCCTTTATTATGAGCCATTTTCAGGCTATTTATCAAATGCAAAGTGAAAATTTTAATCTCCATGTGGGTAATTTATAATTTTTCCTGCTTCATAATGAAAGGTGTGTTTTTTAAGAAGGAAATTTACTTGGAACAAGTTGAAAAATACCCCACTTTTAACCCTTTCAGCATCTAGAATTACACACTCAGCAGGTAAATTCATAGACCTCTAAATTACATGAAGAGTTGATCCATATATATCGTATATAAAATATACCCTAGCAATTTATATGCAGAGAACGGGCTTATATATTACTTAGTTTAGCAAAAGTGAATCTTTTAAAATGCTGGATCCCCCTTTCCAAATTTCCACTTTTTTCCAACATATACTACTTCAAAATTGGTTATAAAGGCATCTTATTTTTGTGGCTCCTAAGTACAGACATGACTTCCATAAATTAAAAATCCCCAGCAGGGAAACTGGCTCTGTCTTTGAAAAAACTGTCATTATGATTATTTTCAGTGGGAACCCATTTCAAAAGTCTGTAGCACCAAATGGAAAGAATTTTGGCCGAAGTGGATTTAGCAGTGGAGTGCCAAAGCCTGTTCTTGTGAGGTTGCTCTGAAGGGCTGTCTGATGCTTTCAATACAAATACAGAACTCTTGCAAGTCTAATGCTTGGATTTTAGGAGTCTAAGGCACCTCCTTGTCTCCTAGTGGGGTCACGTCATGGGGAAAATTTTCCTTGTCCCAATATATGTATCATGGACATGTCCCAGTCAAAGGCCATGTGACACATGCAAGTTCACAAGTAGGGACAATTCTTTCCCATACATTCAGTAGCCTGGAAGCTATTCTTTGGCTGTTGATTCTGTCCCAAAGAGGAAAGAATTGGAAAAGAGCCAGTGATGTGGAAAACACGGCTTCCAGCACTATTTCAGGGACATGGAAAGGCTGAGAAAGAAGGAGTAAAAAGAAATTTAAGGGGGGTCTTTCCCTTACTGCAGAGCCTAGTAAATCTGTGCAGGACATACCTGCCTATATATGTGCTTACATATAAATATATATACAGTTAAATATATCTTCCATACACAATATTAACCACTGTCTTTACAATTGCAATATATGTACTGAGTACTCACTGCATTTTATTCCATTCCAGAGACCATTTTCTTCTTGCTGACTGCCAGCTTCAGGACTACGATTGCTTTATAGCAGTTGCACACCACTTTTACTACACCGAAAAAAGTGAAGTTTTTGTAATTTCCTCTTAGCAGGGTCAGGTTTGATATGCCTGTATGAAAGGTTAGAGGTATGCCTGTATTAAGTGGGAAAGCTTACCCTTCCTTGTGCTAATAACCAAGATATTAGTCTGTAATAAATGGAAAATTATTCTTATTGTTAACCTTAAATATTAAAAAGCTCATAAAGTAGAAAATAAATGTTAGACTAGCTTAAGAGTACAAATGTTAGTTCTGGTACATTTTTTTTTTAAGAGAAAAGGTCAAGAGCTCTTTTTGAGGTCTTATAAGACATGAATTATGTCATTCAGCATTACTGAATGATCTATGTTAAATTTTGTTTCTTAAAAACTTTGTCTGAAGGATTGAGCTAAAGTGGCACTACTGTAGTGCCACTGTATTGTAATTTCCAATACAGTTGGAAATTTCTGTATTTTGCAGGCAAATTTGCATGGCTTATTAAATTTGCCTGTTCTTTTGCACTTTTCTACCCAGCTCTTTCTAAAGTTATAGGATGGGGTAAGGAATGAATAATTGGCAGATCTCTTTATCAACAGTATTTTGTATGGAATGTATGAGAGTTAAAATACTTAATGAAGTAAATCCGGACAGTGGCACCGTTAGAGAGGGTGTCCACACATTGGACCAAGCTATAGATCTGCTCTATATATCTGCAGATGACTGAAACTTGGAGAACTTAGTGAACACAAGAAGTTCTGGAAAGATAAAAACAGGAATGGGGAAAAGGAGAAGTATTGTAGTGCTAAAATGTATAGAAACTTAGGTGAACTGGGGACTGTGGAGACAAACAATGGTCTTCCTTGTATGCAGAGGTTTTTTTCTAAAAGCTTGGTAAAAAAAAAAACAAACATAGACAGTGGAACATCAAATTCAAGATTTCTTAAAGCGATTTGTGTATTTTCTGCTAACATTTTATTTTAAAAGTATATTTAGAAACTTGTCAAAGCCTTCTTCTAGCCTATCAGTTCTGAGACTGTGAACCAGAAGATCATACACATGAGAAGACACCTGGCTCCCACTCATGCTACATCCCACAGTGCCAGTGGTCCAGTGCCAGAGTTTCCTGAAAGCAGCCTAGCTAGTGGATCCGTCTTGTTCTGCTCCATTAATACATCTCAAGATTAAAGATAAAACTGTAAGCGTTGACAAGTGTATAGTTTTATCTTTCTCCTGCTTCATGCAATTTGATAAAGAAACTTGGCAAGTCACTCTTCATTCTTCTTAGCTTGGCTTACTGACTCTTATCTGTGTCAGGCAACCACAGTAGTACTTAGTCTCTGAAAGTGGAAAGGGTTGGATATGGATTATTTTAATGGTTGTTTGCTTGTTTTGTTTTATGCAAATCTTTTATTCTCACTAGAACCTACAAAACCTAGAAAAGATTTTCTCCCCCTTTAGGGTTCACTGGCCATATCTGATCACATCTGCACAAGGTATGTGTGACAACTTTAGCAACTTTTAAAATGTACTTCAGTGAAGTAATATTCTTACCTCGTTTAGGTTTTGCTGCTAGCAGCAAGTTAGATCAGAGTTGCTACTGCCAAGGAGCCAGCTATTGAGTGAATTTTTCATTTCCACATAATCTTATTCATGGTTTGTCTGCTCAAGTAAACATGGCTGTTTTTGCTCTCAGGCAACTGAAAACATTCATAAGGTCAAATCTAGTGTAAACAAAAACCTGTGTCCTGAAGCACAGAGAAAACACACAACATTTTTTCAACATGCTTTGACTTCTGATTTTTTCTCATAGTATAGGAAAGCCTCATGCTGCTGTTGATATTCCTGCTGTCAAGTGCAGTTTTAAGCTCCTTTTCCTCACAGGGCTTGCTATTTAGGAGAAAAGCTTGGTGCAATGGAGTTCAATAGCTGCCCTTTCCTTCAGACAATTGAGCTTTCTCTCTTGACAAGTGTGCTGGGAACTCTTTGACCTCATCTTTCACATTCCCAGTTGCACAAATAACACTGAGTTGTGACTATCACACATAACACAGCGGCTGACTTCACCAGTTGCTGAGGCTTCCATTACGTCTTTGAAGCAAAACCACAAAGCACTGTTACTTGGAATCCTGGAAATTACAAATTTCATTTTCAGCTGTAAAGGCTGGCACAACTTTGCTAAGGCTGATGCCAGGTACCAGCAATTTAGATGCTTAACCTAAAGGGGAAGAAAGGAATTTAGAGCATTACAATCCATCTTAAACGTTAAAATATAATTAAGGAAAACATAATATAATCTAGTTTGTCTTAGAGAAGTACTCTGACAGAATTTAAATTCTATGTTGATGAGATTAAAAAAATGCTCTGTATTTTTCCTTCTTTTTCTGCATTTGAGCCATAGCACACCTGTAGTGTTTGTGCTGTTGAACAGATAGAATGACTTGCAGGAGATCTGGTTTGAATTTGAGCCATATTTTGGGGAAGGATTGTTTTTTTATTGATCTGCACCAATTGCATCGTCATTTTGAATGCAATTATATTTCCAGATGGAAAATATTTTAGCTACAATATTGCAGTGTTGTAGCTTTTCAGCTACTCCTGTGCTAAGTAAGTGTTATTGAGGTTATATAACCTATCAGGCTTTGTATTCTAGTAAAAATTAGAGTGTGGAATTTCTATTTTCCTCCAGAATTCCACAGAAAAGGAACCCTGAAATAGCTATTCGCCTTGTGAGATGGGCACTAGTCTGATGTGTAAGAAACTGCTCTCCTAATACTTAGGTGCAGATTCTAATGACCTCCTTTTAATAGTGCAAAGCATCTAAAGGCCTTTGAGCCAGAATGCAGGAGTCTTTGTCTGTAGATTGCCCAAATTCTACCACAGGGGCCCAGCAGTATCTAATCAAATCTCTAATTCTGCAACTTTATAGTGACATTCCAATCCCATAGTGAATGGATGAGTTTCAGTCCGATTCTCTTCATCCCAAAACTGACATCTTTCTATATCCATGTTCTATTTCACAACTTCTGCAAAATGTTTCTTCCCAAGACTGCATATGTAAGTGTGCATATGTCTTGTGTGTGTATCGATATCATGGTAATTACTGTCTGATTTCCTCATAAATTAGAGCATCAAAGAATAATACAGCTGTAAGAAGATTAATAGGACAACTAGCCCTAAGCTGCTTCCTGTATGAGATGAAAGGATGTTGATGTGTATACTTCAGATGGTACATTGAACCTGGAAGAAATGCTGTGCTACCACTGGCTTATGTGTGATGGATGTTAACACATGTAAAGATGAAACCCTGCATTACCATGGAGTCAGGTTGCTGTCACTGGCAGCACAGGAGGCACCTGGAGTAAGGAATTTGATTACCGTGCTCTTCTAATGTAAAAGTAAGAGGAAAAAGAAGTGAATTGGAGCATATTGCAGCCATAGCTCTTTAGAAACTCCTCCCTGCTGCATTCACGAACTGCCATTGCCCAAATGTGTCACTAGACAAGGAAGCTTCACAGAGCTGGGTTGCTTCCTGATGAAAGCAAGACTAAAATGAACAGGCAGAGATAGAGAGGAGATGAGAGACATTGTCAGAGACAACAGCTAGAGCTCTTTTTTCAGTCACTTGCCTGCTATGATGGTTGTCTATGAGACTTGGCAAACTCCTAATTTACAATCTACTTTTTGCTTGCAACACCTTTAAAGCTGGCCTGCAGTAAGTTGCTAGGGAGTACAGAAGGGAAAAGAAATAATTGCCTATAGAAAACCAGTGCCGAGTTAATGAAGACCATTCTGACCACAGAGAGTGAAAATTATTATCATTGAAGGAAGAAATAAAACTATTCATGTCATTTTGAAAGACTTGGATCTAGAATAACAGTAATAATGAAGAGGCTGAACACACCCCCAGCTAAAAAGGTGGGGGGTAACTAGAGGCTGAAGATACTAATGGCTGAAAAGGTAAGGGATAACCTCCAATAAGCTGAATTCCTTATGATGTTTCTAATGTTCTGATCCAGTTCTCAATAATCACCAGGATTATTGGTGTATGATTCCTGCAAATCTGAAGACAATATGTCTGTTAAGAATTTACTCCCTTTTGCAGGGCTTTTATTTAAGCTTGTAAACTGCTTTGAAAACCAGGGCATTGTTCACAATGTAAGAGGAAATAAAGATGAAAGAAAAGACCTACAGGCAAAAAGGGATGAAAACAGCAGAGAGCTGATGATGAAAGTTCAGATTGCATCTCACTGGAGAGGTTCAGTTGGGTTATTTCCAAAGGTTTCTCTTCAAAGAAGCAGGTTGTGGTAATTTGCTTACAGTCTGCTTACACATCTGGCTTTGATGGCATTCAGGTACTGCAGTCCCACAGTTTGCAAATTTCCTCTGAACTTAAATAGGCCAGTCCAGCAGAGAGGTGAAGAAGAGCTGTGTCAGAAGGCAAATTGTGTTGCTTAGTTCATCATTGTAATTAGCTTCATTGTTTCAGTGTTAGGCAGCAGTTTCAACCAAGCATATGGGAGCTGCCCTTCAGCTATATGAACAAGTCTATTCTGAAGACATGTGATATGCAATTATGTAATATTTCAGAACTGACTTAAGAAGGTTTTCGACATTTATATGCTTTGGTAACCACTAGAAATTCCAGTCCATGTTTTTAATAAGACCTAGAATAAATGAAAGGTTTTCATGTTTGTTCACTGATTTTCAAAGTGTCAAAGCGACTGGGCATTAGGAGGTTGAGCTCTTTGTCATTTGATAGGTTTGATCAAATGTTCTGCTGCTTTGAATTACTTTTGTCTTTCTGATAATGAGCTGCTGTCTCACAACTGTCACTCACTTCTAGGGGCATCATCCACATTTGCATATAGGTTTTCAATGTTTGTCTTATGTCTGAGATTTGGACACCTTTTATTTCGGGAATGAAATATCCATTAAACTTTGAAAACAAACCCCAACCCTTCCAGATTGTGATTGACATCTCTGCATGTTTATGACCTTAGACAGCAGGTGAAATACAATTCCTACCGCACTTTTTTTTGCTTTTCTCTCAATTTCTCATTGTTTCAACTGTTGAGGGGCTCCATGTTGTTTATTGATTTTTTAATAGAAACTATTACCGTGCACTTTTCCATGATTTCCAGCACTCTACTTCTCAGGCTTAGCCACCAAAGGCTTGAGCCATCTAAAACAATCTTCTGACTTTGTGATTGCATGGACTATTTATTTACTTGAGTAGTAGTTCTCACCCTTTGCTTTCAGTTTTATAAGTGGTTAGATTATGTACAGACAAGGGAACAAAATGAGGTCTAAGACTTGCAGTAAAAAGAAGGTAAGCCAAAAATACGGGCCTGTGGTTTATGAGAAGAACCTTTTCCTATATACATAAACTTTTATTTTAAACTATTTAGAGAAGAATGTTTTTTCTCTGATTTTTGAATGTCTAATTACAGAAACCCTGTGATTTGGGCAACTGTTTTCTCATCAGGATCTTGGCTTTATTGTTCATTACTGACATTTATATTAAACCCTACTATATCGGTATTTCATTTTTTTGGCAAAGCAGCAGGTGGAATATTTGAGCATCTGCCCATCAGCCATGGAATCACACCTCATTTATTGAGAGAACTTGCCCCATTAATTTGGGCTTGTCCTTTCATGCACTGTGCTGGGACTTGATTTAAGTCTCCTATTTATCAAAATTTGCACCACTGAACACTTTTACGGTGCAGCTTTCACTAACCTGTTTTTATAAATGTCACTATGCTAGGAAATTCATTCATGGCCTTGACATGGAAAATTAGTTTTGAACACCAGGTGCATATAATTTGTACTGAACTGAGTACTGTTATGCAACTTTATTAACTACTATTGTTACTGAGCAACTACAAGTATGAAAGTGGTGTTGAGTAGGACTAACTAATATGACTAATGACTTTTTAACTTTTATGAAACCAGCAAACATTAACTACAGAAACTAGAATTTGTAGAAAGAGTGAAGAACTGGTTTTGTTTCAACATGAAACAAATATGTATACTGCATTGAATAGCTCTGGCTGACTCCTGAATCACAAGTATGCTCTAGAAACCAGATCTCCTGACTAATGGTGTGTCTTCTGATCTACTGTGAACCTACATCTTTGGGGAGGAGTGCTAGCTGAAGGGCAAATTACTGTGGTGTTTTGAAGGAGAGGGCTCTGTGGAGAAGAACAAGAGCAAAAGGTGAGCATTGCAAATTCCCAAGATTCTTGTGACAGCGCATGTTTGTTGAAATGATCAAATAAAATGGTGAAATAGTTCTACTTTTCAGCATAAGTGTTTTAGGGTTTTCCTGTTTTGCTCAAAATTTTTACAGATCTGAAACTTTTTGTATAGAAATTAGTGTAGGCCATTTCTATAGGTATGGTAAAAGTCAGGTACATGGGAGCACTGAGATGTGGGTATTGAGTGTGACAAAATGCAGAGATCATACTACTGTAATACACTGGTTGTTGCAGCTGTGGGCTAAGGAACCAAATTAGTTTCACTATGCAATTCATCTGACGTTAATGAAAAGGTGTGTAAAATGGATTGCTTATGGGTACATTGTCTTTTATAACTTAAAGGGATCTTGAGTACACACAAAGACCTAAGTTGCCAGTTTCTTGAGCAGGAGGTAATAAAAATAGGCTGCCAGGACATGAACAGTGCTGGTATCCTATTCCAGGTCCACAAAGCAGAATGAAGTCCCAGCTCAGCCCTACATTGTGTGCAGTTAGTAGCTGAATTTACCTACTATTGTCTGCAAGTCAGCAAGCCCTGATTACCCAGTTCCTGGCCAGAATTCCCAGTAAGGATTCCTAGATTTCTCACGGAACAGTAATGGCTTGTGTCTGTCTGTTTCGGGTGCCTCTCCTCCTTTCTTGCCCACACTCCTTGGTCTGGGATTACGGCTGACAGAGCCAGATTAGGTCTGACATGTTTGGCAGCAGTAAAAATACCTTGTCCTTTTCCTCCCCTTTTCTTCACTGTGTGGTGTCCCAGGACTGGTGCCCAAAGGGACCTCTCATTACTGTTCTATTTTAGTCCCTGCTGTAGATTCTGTGGATAAAAGAGTACAGTGAAAAAACTTCAGCAAAAGCTTGCTAGTTTTGCTATACAGAAGCATCCTTCCAGGTCCTTAGCCAAGACTCAGCTTCACAGCATATAAAATGACCTGCAGTAGAGGCAGCAAAATGATTGTGCTTGAACGTGCTTTCAGAAATGGGAAGGTCTAAAAAAAGTACTATCCCTGCAAACCTTGAGAAAGTTTGGAGAAATATTAACAATATTCACAAAAACTGCTTGCTTGGTTTCATACATTCCTGTGTCCTTTTAGTGCTTTAAAGGGTAGTGAGGAGTGTATTTACAATATAACTGGATTCTTCGCTTGTGAATATACTTGTCATTAGAGATGAAGTTGTGCTGTGTGCTGAATGTTTTTCTTTGCTCAATGGCATCTCTAAAATAGGGAGAGCTAAAATATTCAGTATAGAAAGTATCAATGCTGTTTACTTGCAAACATAAACTGAGATTATATTACAGGCTTTAAGTATAGGACTTTAATAGAAATGTAGGAACTCAGGTAAATAAACATTTTAGATTCTAGTTAAAGTTTGGAAAGCAAGTAGGCTATTCTTATGTAGATACAAATAAAAATAGAATAGTATTAAGGGGTAATAGTAAATTTAGCACCCTGCATGCAGATCTATAATATTTTCCTTAGTAATAATATAATGCTGTGTAGTAAATCCATTTAAAAAGAAATCTTAAAAAAAATTAAAGTAACAAACAGTTGCATCAGTATCTTTTCAAATCTTACTCTGTCTCCTCAAAATTTTTTCCAGTTTTGGGGTGTCCTTCTTGCCCCATTCCTTTCAAAATTGCTTTTCCTGTTCCTTTTGGACCCTCACACCAGTAGATCAGATTACAAGGCAATTCACACATTCATCCTCATTTTATGCAGTGGAGTGCAGGGAAGGAGAAAAAGACATCTTCTACATGTAGATTGTGAAGGTGATTCAAATGCAAAAAGGAAAATGTGGCATCTTATCTCTTGCTGAGTCTGGTTAAGATCCTACTTTTTTCCAGCCTCAATTAGTGCCCTTGGGTATTATTTAAGGATCATTCCCCATGAAAAGAGCTGGATAAGAAACAATTGCAACCACTGCAAAACAGAAGTTGGAGTATGGACTTGATGATATGCTGTCCCTTTGAGCGTTGAAGCAACACCTCTAACCCTGCTATTTCATGGACACTCGCAGCACAATTGATGCTAAGACATGCAAAGTCCGTGCCAATGATAGTCCCACACTATTTCTGTAGTCAGGGTTAGTAGGGAGGAGCAGGTGCACAGAGGCATGTATGCTCCCTTCCCGCAAATGAAAATGTGGATGTGATTTTTCTGGCTCCCCAGAGTGTGCCTGTTTGAGATACAGCAGCTGGAAGCCCAGTGCTTAACCGAGAGGCTCAAGCCATAAGCAGGGATCATTGTTCCTCCTCCTTTGTGAACACTGCATGAATTTGCATGATTGCAAGTACCCTTGCTGTGGGGTTGGCATGCTGTGAGATTTTAGTGCTTCACTAAAACTAGAATGCTAACTCTGATACTGTTTTGAAGCTTTTAAATTATTCCCTTCTGAACTAATAACATGCAACTCTATCAGTCTGTAAATGGAAACTATTTCGAATATAATAGTTTCAAATTTGCTTTAAATTTTGAAGTAAAATTTGGTTTTCAGAACTTTCTTGTTTCCTGTATTTTAGGGCCAAAAATCTGCATTAGATTACAGAGCTTGTACTCCCTGTGCTCTTACCTTTGTACAGAGTTCAGCAGTGACTTGTGCCTGACTGAACCATCTTTTTCTAAACAGTGCCTGATATTGATTAAAACAAAGAAGATGGAGAATCCATACCTGCACTTGGTATTCTGTTACACTGATCATTCATTTTTACTGGTAAAAATACAAGACCAGTTTAAAATGAGAAATTGTCTGGCTTCAGCTTCTATCTCTTGAATTTTATCCTGTATTTCTCCAGTAAATTACTAAGATCAATACATCATTTTATATATTTGTGAAGGAAATAAACGTAGTTCCATATTATGAACAAAGTACTCTTTTAAGCTTAAAACATGTAACCTGTTGCATGTAATGTCACAGAATTGTAACACCTGTGACTTAACTGGTAAACTAAATCTCTGTGTTGCTGGTGGAACAGTGGGAAAAAAAAAACCAAAACCAGAAGAGCTGCCAGACTTAATATCAATGACTTGGACATCTCCTTTGTCACCTCTTAAAAGTCCATTGATTCAAGTTACTTGGACCTTCTGGATATATAAAGATGGTTGCTTTTATACTGAAAACTTTTCACCCAAACCTGTGAGAGCAGGACAACCTCAAACATCTTTCCAAATACAGTAGCAGTTGTGAAAAAAACCTGAAATCACATTAGCATTTACACTCTCCATCTTCTAATGTGGCTGCATGGCTGCCTTTTGCTCTTTGCTTTTCGTATTATTTTTTAAAAGATTTTTATTCTTAATTGTGCCATCCATAAGTCCTCTAATTCCACCAGATTTCTCTGCCAACTGCAGGTACATTGAAAATTCTAGCTGATTGATTACTGACCTCTTTTTCCCAATGTGCAATTTTTGTTGCACATTTTGTCTTTGCTCCTCACTTTTTTTTTTTTTGGTGCTAATCACTTTGCCGCAAAACCAAGATGGGATTTTTATCCACAAACTGTTCTTTTACAATCTTGTTGAAAATGAATGTTTTTTTAGCATTCTAATGAATTCTTTTGATACAACTTCTCTTACAAATGTCACATTTTCCTGCCTAATCTTTTCCGTCAAACAATTTTGGCTGAAGTTTTACTTCAGCTTTGGGGAAATTTAGGTAATACAGTAAAAACCTTTTCTTACTTCTTCTATCTCCTCAAAATAGTCTTGAATAGATAAGATTTTTAAAAGTGCTTTTCATAGACACTTCTGTCAGTTCCCACTCTTACATATTAGCACCGTAACTGTGTTTTCTGAGATTTTACCTGTTTTTTGTCTTGACTTTGACTTAACTTGAACAGACCTTCATTCAAAGATATAATTTTTTACTAAATAATGAACAATAACCTGTCTTTTAAAGTGTATATATATATCTACACATTTGCATAGATGACAATAAGAATACAATAAGAAATTTGCAATACAGAGTTTGCAAATGGAAGTAATTCCCTGATTTGAAACAGAAGATTCTCTGCAGCTGCAGAATTGATTGTCAGTTGCAAGAGCAACCAGAATGGGAATTCACTGTCATTATGGAATCTGAAACAAAAGCACTAAAAATACATTAACTTCTACATTTTATTCAAAGAAGCCAAGGAGAATGTTGCAATAAATTAAACAATCCATTTTCTTTGGGGTTCAAGCATGCCTGCTAGTGATTGTTAAACTGGAACAGACCAGCTAATGTGCCTGACTTGAGCCAACTCCTTCTTCACTCAAGGTTGCCCCTGGAGTCTATTTACTAACACTTTGACTAATATATTTTCAAGCAAATCCCTGGTGGGACTTCTGTATCTTCTGGGAACCTAACACTTGTCATCATTAACATCCTTCCTTTGCTAAAGTTTTTCTCTCTTCTCCATTTCTCTTGCTTCCACACAACTTACAAAATTTATTCCTTCCCTTAAATATTCATGTCCTAAAGTTCTACACACAGTGTCTTCATCACACAGATTCATTGACAGTAATTTTCTCAGAAAAACTCGGATTTTTTAAACTGGCTCTGTAGATATGTGTTGGCCAATATTGATACAATTTACACACAACCTTTATTTATTTATTTTTAAACTCGGTTTTGAAGAACTCAGTTAATATTTATTCATTTGCTTATGTTTCTCACATTTATGTCAAATCATAATCTCCCACAAGCAGCACTGATCTCTCTCATTATTTATTGTTTTGATGCAGAGAGCAATTAAATATAATTAACTGGCTGATTATCATTTGTGGTAGAATTTGCTATGAATGCATATGCTCCTGCAGGGAGTTGTTTGCTATTTCCTGCACCAATGATCTGATGCTGTTTGGAGAGAACCTCTTTTTCCCCTCTCTATTTACTGCTTCACTGATCTGGGGAAGGAAGAAAGTAAGTGTATGAAAATAAGTATGCCCTAGCCTGTGAATAGCTATCTCACAGAGAGCTAAGGGATAGAGTTTCACATTGGCTTTGTTGCAGTGCTGAGATGCAGAAGCACTAAAATATATGTAATTGCACCATGAAAAAAAGATAATGATGCAAGCTTTTTCACTGCGTGATGCTAGGGAATTCACGTAAGCCAAAAAGTTTTGGGTTATTTTTGATTTATTTTCCAAGATGTCTTTTCAGATATGAGATTCTATGTCAGCAAAATGTTCTTTGTGTGTAGAACTGATAAATTTCCTGCACTGGGAATGAAAGTCATCATTTTTCACAAAGCCAGTCTGGTTAGCATGCCACCAAACCTTAAGCCTTAAGACATTCTATGCATGAATTTAAGTGGTGGTTAGCTGGGAAATAGGTATTCTTCACTGTAGTTTTGTAATTGCCATATTAAACTGATCTCTCAAAACTGAAGTTAATATACTGTTGTTTGCTATCATGCAAGGTGGTAATTTGAACTGCTGATCTCGAGATATTCAGCAGCTCATCTCATCTGAAGGTAAAATTCATTTCATTAATTTGCCACTTGGTCCTCCCTGTTGGAATTCACACCTGGGTCCCATTTAACAGTTAATGCTTTATCTTATTATTCAAGTGCTATAAAGCATTTCCTGTGAAGTTAAGCTGTGGCCTGATACAAAAAGAAGAATTTTTTAGCCAAATTTTGTTCAGATAAATAATGAATTAAGGATCCTTTTTACTGTATTACAAAAATAATTTCAGTTAATTTTTGTTTACATTTATGACTTTGAAGAACTGTTGTTCTACCAAGTTTTTTGCTCATTAGATTGGCACTTCCAGTAAACAATAAACCTTCTCCCCATGTGTTAGAAGCCCATCCATCTCTCTTAGTGCACTGCTTCAGTGAGATTTCTCTGATTGATTCTCACATTTACGTAATGCAACCTTACCTGTAAAATGTTTTTCCCATCTTTGCTTTTGAGAATGTCTGACCCCTTTCTTAGAAACTTTCAGGACTTTTTAAACTATGTTTCTGTTGCTTTATATTGAACAATGTTATTCAAAAATCTCTTCGGACATGCTGGCAAGAACCACACTTAGACAGAAAGAGCTTTGAGATGACTGTGCAAATGTTAGCTAATTATGTCTGCTGTCATTCTGTGAGATACGCTAGTTTCATCATCTGCATTTGCACAGATGGGAAATTCAAACTGAGATTTTCAAGTAATTTGCCCTCAACCAAGCCAGATGAAACAGTCCCAGACCTGAAAATGGAGCTTGGGAATTGTTGCCTCCCACAACCCAGAGCAATTCACCTAGGTTTTGGACACTAACTGACTCTGAATAAATACATCTGCTGAAAGTGCAGCAGCTTCATACAAAATATCCTCTACTTCTGGCAACAGCAACAGCTACCCTGGAAAGAACTTGAGATGCACTTATCTTCATGCTGTAAGGGTCAGCTATGAGAACCCAAATTGCTGTGTAACATAGCCCATGCATTTCACCCAAATTATGCATGGCCCCCAAACATGGAAGCTGAGTCACAGTTCAAAATGGACATTTTTTGGCATAGAGGTTTTGTGGGGTTATTTACAATCCTCTCTCTGTCCTATTTATGTCAATATGAAAATAAATGCACATTTAATACTATTTTTAAGGAAAAGTTGCTGAAAGGAATTTTCTTGCTACCTTTTTTCTGTTGTTTTAGTAACTATACATACACAACATTATATCTGTATATTATATATAATCAATATATGTGGTGGCCGGAGAGCCTACAGAACACGGGACAAAAAAAGTCCACTGGTGGGACAGTCTCTAGTACCAAAGGATCCTCCTAACTTAGGGTGAACAGAAAAGGCTTCCCCCAGGATGCTCTGCTCTGTTATGTCAATGTACCCCAGTTCAGCTTTCCTGGCTGGCCGTTGGCCTCCCCGTCCCTTTGTTACCTTATATGTCCCTGCCCTAAAACGTTCTCCACTCCCTGTTCCCCCTTTGGCTCTTGCCCCATCGCCACTCCCTCAGAGTTCCCCATTGGCTCCTATTCCCTAGTCCTGCCTGTGTACCGCCCTCATGCCCTCAGATCATTGGTCCCTGATGCTCGATCTGCTCCCGTACTTAAAGGTGGACCCTTCTGTGTTCTTTGTCTTCAGTCCCGTAACCCTTCAGGAGTGTGGCTGCAATAAACCTCTCCCATGGAACTCTAGATGGAGACCCCTTTTTGCCTCTTTGCCATCAACCCATTTACTGGAGCTATCCGTGTGTGAGTGTGGTGGTTCTGCCGAGCGGCTTTGCTTTTAGGAAGGTCACAACACCTCGCTGTCTGGCACTGCCCAGCCGCACCGGGCATTGCAACAAATGTATATATGTAAAGAATTGTAATAGTCATTAAAGCACATTGCAGATCTGAGAGAGCAGGGAAGAACCATGTCAGTGTAAGAAGAGGAGGCTCAGGACCTCATGTCAGGATTCCAGTACTTAAAGGGTAGCTTCAAAGAGGATGGAGGTTCTCTGTCTACAAGGAGCCACACAGAGGACAGGTGGCAGTGAGTACCAGTTTTACTGGGAGAGGTTTCATCTTGATACAAGAAAGATATTTTTACAGTGAGAGCAACCATTCACTGGAACAACCTACCCAGAGATGTGGTAGAGGCCCCATCAGTAGAGGTTTTCAGAATGCCATTAGCGAGGTTGCTAGATAATCTCATCTAGATTCCCATGAATGGGATCTTTAGAGGTCTTTTGAAACCTGGGTTGTTCTGGATAAAGAGTTACAATTTCATGGGGAAGTGTACTAACTCAGAAAGGTTGAGTTTACTCCATTTGTTGCCCAGACACTGTATTTAAATAGCCCAGATGTGCTAGTCAGCTTTTGTTGAGTTCCTTCAGAGACATTTTCAGCAGCATTTCACAGAAAGTTGGTTGAAGTCTTTTATTCATCAATAAAGTTAACACTTAGTACTAAGTTTTTACATTTGATAAAACCTTTATACCAAAATATTAACTAGTACTTTGTTATATTTTTCCCAAAGAAATTGTGGATGCCCCATCCCTGGCAGTGTTTAAAGGCCAGGTTGGATGGCGCCTTGAGCAACTTGGTTTAGTGGGAGGTGTCCCTGCTCATGGCAGAGGGGTTGAAACTAGACTATCTTTAAAGTAACTTCCAAACCAAACAATTCTACAGTTCTGTAACTTTTAGTGGGTCCACTCTATTTCTCAAGATTAACTTGGATCAGAAAATGATCAAAGTCAAAATCAAGACTCGGATTTAAAGTTCTTGAATTAACATGTGTGGAGCAGAATTGCATTAAAAAAATACCAAGACCAGACATGATATGCATGGAGCCTACTGCTTGGAAGGTAATCAGTTTTTCATCTGTGTTTGTTTTGTTTTGCAGGGTTTTCTAGATCTGAATTCCCAGATCACTCTGATAGGCTGTGAGAAGACAAATCTGATCTGTGTACTTTCATACAGAACTTGAAGATTACTTGTTCCCCAGTTTCACAAAACTGTTCAATTATTGTCCTCGTAGCCAACTTACACAAAATATCTGCCAATGCAACTGCTATTTTAGACATGTAGCCAGGTAAAACTAATGCTTTTCTGTATTCAGGTTTTCCAGGTGACATTTCTGTTATTCTTTAGCACTTTTTGCTGCTTCACATTGTCCATCGTTCTGACCATATCTTACTCTCTGTAACTCCCCCATATTAATAGTGGGGCAAAAGAGGTGGGCAGAAGTACATCTATTATCTGTAAGATGATAAGGCAGCTGTCCACTTGCTGACCCTCAAAAATATTTAATTTGCCATTTTTTTCTGATATCATTCTGGTATTTATCTTGGGAGGTATATTCATACTTTGTAATGAAAAATACACTTTCATTTAAAGCAATTGAAGAAAGCAGTTTGTTCTCATTACTTGAGGGGATTAATCAAACTAAAGTTTGAGATATCCCTGTCAATGCCTTCATGACAGATCTGCTGTTCTAAGGGGATATATTTGGTAAATGTGTAATTTAGAGTCCTCTGGTTTTTTAGAGTTACACTTATAAAAGACACACAAAGGCTATGTTCCATGCATTTAAACACTCCTAATCTGCTTATAAATACGATGTTGGACATTGTTACATGGACTAACTCCATGGACAACAATTTAATAACATTTTACCCATTTGTTGTGGTTTAACCCCAGCCAGCAGCCAAGCCCTGTGCAACTGGTCACTCACTCCCCCAGCAGGATTGGGGAGAGAATCAGAAGGATAAAAGCTGGAAAACTCATGAGTTGAGGTTCAGACAGTTTAACAGGAAAAGCAAAAGGTGTTCATGCAAGCAAAGTAAAACAAGGAATTCACTGCTTGTCATAGACAGGCAAGTGTTCAGCCATCTCCAGGAGAGCAGGGCCCTATCACAAGTCATGGTGACTTGGAAGGACAAACTCCATCACTCCAAATGTGTCCCCCCTTCCTCCTTCTTCCACCCACTTTATGTTCTGAGCATGATGCCATACAGTCTGGAATATCCCTTTGGTCAGTTTGGGTCACCTGTCCTGGCTGTGTCTCCTCCCAACCTCCCATACACCCCCACCTTCCTTGTCAGTGTGTCAATAGGAAAAGCAGAAAAGGCCCTGCTCTGCAATAACAGAAACACCTCTTTATTACCAATCCTGTGTTCAGCACAAATGCAAAACATAGCCCCATACCAGCCACTGTGAAGAAAGTTAACTCTACCCCAACCAAAGTCAACATACCATTTGAATCTTACTTTGACTGTGAGAATTATTCCTTTTTTCTCTCTGCTGTCTTTCCTGGCCCTTTTCTGCTTTGACAGGTAAGTTGTGAAATCATGGAGACAGTCTCTGAAAGGGACCTGCTGGAAGCCTTGCTCCTGTAGGAGGTACTCAGAACAAACATACAGCTTAACCTGAGAAAAATTTAACTTCAAAGATTACATGTTGCGATAGGAATGGTCCACATTCTCAGTCCATCAAATAAGTTCTGAAAGACATTCCTATGCTGAATTACAATGAAGTGTCGGCATTCATTAATGAAAAGAAAATCACTTCTATACAGAAGTGTACAGGTTTTACTAAAAATTAAAATTAGAGCTTTCTTGTTTGAAAGTGTTAGGTACAGTCTTGACAAGAAATTTGAGACTGTTCTCCAAAAGATGATTGATTAAATTTGAACTTCGAAGAACCTACAAAAACTTAAACAGTGTTTTCAAATGAAAAACACATCTTCATGAAACTTTTCCAGAGCAGTTATATCCCATATGGTATTTAACTCTCTGTTTCCTTATGCAATATAATGTGGTAGTCTAATTTTATAATAATGCCTGTTAAAGAACAGTAAGAAAGAAAATTTGAGTGAAAAATTGAAAAAGAACGTGAGAGGGTAGTAGTATAGTCATATTAATCATGCTTATCCTGGGAGGAGCTCCCTGATAGCATTTTAGTTGCTATCACCATGAAAAAATATTTTACTTCTACGTTATTAAGAATACATTTGTAAGGTCTCCATTATGTAAAATATCTGTCAGCTCTGGTGAAATATATTACCATTATCTTTAGAACTTATTTTTCATTTATGTGTGCACAGTCTTTGATCTAGAAGAACTACATTATTGCAAGAGGATATTCTAACTATATATTTCAATTTTTCACATTTTTAAACCAATCTAAACATAAAGGCATGATATGTAATCCTCCATATGTGACTCCAAATCTTTCCAGAAAGTATTGGACTTGGAAAAATGACAGCTTGTCAGATCTCAGGTACATTTCATTAGTAGTATTTGAAAGTTTCAAATACTGCTCAGTGTTTTTCATGTCTGTCAGACCTGCAATGATTTCTATATATGTCATTCCACTTGCTGCTCTGTCATTTTTGATAATGGGCTTTGAACTTCCAGACATGATCAATCAGAAAATTATTTCAAACCACTGCATTAGCTGCTTTAGTGAAAGGAGTTGGATTTGGATCTTAATGCCATTCACTGGTTAAAAGGATGGTGTTTTGAATTAGCCTCCTTCATTGGCTACAGTTGCAATGGAAAATTATCAGTATCAAAATTGAAACCTAAAAAACTGCCGGAGGCAAAATACCATGAGTGGGATAGCTATTTTCATGTGTTGTTTTACTAACTACCATTACACACCTATCACTTTTTTTTTTTGCAGTCATAAATGTTATATCGTCTAGTGGTTTTGAGTACTGTGTAGATGGTGATACTGGTCAGGCAAAATTAAATTCCCCAGCTGACAATGACACTGCAGCCATTTTTCACTCTATGCAGCAAGATGTTACCTGACTACTGAATGTACTTTTCTTCTCTGTTCTGTGAATATATTTCTGTATACTTCTTTTATGGCCCTGTACTTCTGTTTGCTTTTACTTCTCTGTATGTCCTCTGTAGATATAAAATCAAATCCCTTTCTATAGTTTTTCAATATATTTCTAATGTCAGCACATGCTTATTTTTTAAGGTGATATCTTTCTGAAAAAATGAAATCTTTCTCTCTCCTCTGTGAACACTTGCCAAAATGCACAGTGAATTTCATATTGCTGTTTTAAAGACAAGATCTTGACTCCTCTGTTCACTTTCTAGTTCCCTCTTCACTGTATTTCCTCCCCCTATCTGCTATGTGGTTTTCAAGATACTTTTGGGAGTTAGAATCAGAAATGTCAGAATAATCACAGCTAAACACTAAAAAGAAATAAAATGTTACTGATTTTTTGTCAGATTGGTCAGAAAAATATTATTGAGTCCTCTTCATTGCTTGTTAAATCTTAATCCATGTCCAAAGGGGAAGCCTTATCAAATCTAAGCATGTCCAAGATGAAGTAACAAACTTAGAAAAGTTGCAGCCCAGAAGCAGGAAAGAGCATAATTACAAATAGGCTTCATAAAATTAGTGGGAGGCCTTGCTATTCCAACATTATTTATGACTTCTACAACCAACTTACCAAAAGGATTGAAAATGAAAGAGGATGACCTTTTAGCAAAGAATGTGCTTCTTGCCTTTAGCCTGTCTGATGATCACATGGTCTTGACTGCGATAGTGTTCAAGGTTAAAATAAGCAGAAAGTAATCACTGAGTTGAAGGTCACCTCTGTGTAATGAACATGATAAAGCTTCTGATTGCACATGATAAATTAGTTCTGCATAGAACCAAATAGTTTAGAAAGACTGGCTGGAAAGGGAGAGAAGAAGAAAATAGGGAAAAAAGATACCTTTCAAACAGGGGTCAAGGAGCAATGTATATTAGTATGTGGCCTCTCCTGCTGTTTCATAGAAAATAGTCAAAATTCACCTAACAGGAGCTTTGCTGGTTTCCAGCAGACGTGGTGTTAATATGATGTAGTCTGCAGTGATTTACAATGGAGTTACACCTTAGGTGATGTCGTGTGTCACTGCTCTGAAGGTGTATGTTAAGCTGGCAGAGCTATTTTAAGTTCCGGCTAGTGACTGGTGTGCTTTAAGTGGACTAAAAACACTGTCTTGAGTAGCAGAGCAAGCCAGCTTTTTGCAAGCAGCCATCCGTTGGTTCAGCCAGGGCCCCTGCTTGCCCAGAGAACTGAGGGCAGGTGCCTCCAGGGCCATTTGGGACTGCTGTGAGGTCTTTGCTGTTGGATGGACACTGCGCAGTCCACATGTGAATAATGGGGCAAGCACTAACCTACCTTTGCATGTAGTTGATTTCTTACCCGGGAAACAAAAAACTGTGAGGGAATAAAGAACTCCTGTGTAGTGCCTCATTAGTTTGCTTTCCCTTCCCTTCTTGCACGGTGATATCCCACTGATGCTTGGAGTCCCTTATGTTTGTAGCATTTAGAGCAGGAGTTACATCTCTCTAAACATAACAAACTCCCAACTGGGAAAATATATGATCACTTCTCAAACCATCTGCACTCGTGAATAGAGGTAGATTCAAGAGATTTGTAACGCAGTCATGCATAAAATGGAGAACAGTTAATTCTGATGTTCTAGAGGAAACTGCTGCAGGATTATTGCATTTCTAAGAAACATTACCATGTTTGTGCAGTCTGTATTCAATATTTACAAAGATAGTGGACATGGAACTTTAGATCCTCTGGCAGTGGACCAAAGGCTCTCCCCCCCGACCTGTGAGGTGTGGTATCTTGAGGACAATAAAAATAAGTCAGAAGCTTGCAGGAAGGATTACAGTTAATGAAATTATATGGACATATGAAGTGGCCTCTGTCTACAAACACATTAATAAAAGCCATTGGAGAATATAACAATCAGGGAAAACTGACTGGCATTTTTTCAGGTAGTGCAGTTGAAATGAAATTATAAGACTGTTGGGTAAATAATAAAAACCTAGATGCAAAAAGCCCTCTTGACATATGTTTTAGTAAGTAGGCAAGGTTTGAAAGTAGCCATGAATCTGGAGAAGATTAACAAAAAGTCTGTGTGATGGGTGGGGAACAGGCTGACAGGAAGTACCCAGAGTCTAGGTGTAAGTAGCTCCTTTTCAAACTGGCTGCCTGTCATGTGGGGGGTTCCTCAGCTATTGATATTAGGCCCAATGTTGTTCAATACCTTAATAAGCAAGTTGGATGGTGTGATCAATTATATGCTGACAAAGTTTGTCAATGGGCTCAAACTGGGTGGGGAAGTAGACACTTCAGAAGTGACAGCCACCCTGTGGGAACACCTGGATAGGCTGGAGGAGTGGGCTAACAAGAGCCGTGAGAAGTTCAACAATGACAATTGTACGGTCATGTGCCTGGGAAAACATAATAAAGGATTATTTATTCTGGTGGTCCTGGTGGGCAAGCAACTCAGTATGAGAGAGCACCATGCTGCCGTGGCAAAAAGAACCAAGAGAATGCTGGGCTGGATCAACAACAGCATCACCAGCAGATGATGGTCATCAAAGATGTCATTATCACCCTCTGCTCTGTGCTTGGCAGGCCACAGCTGGAACAGTGTGTTCAGTTTTGGTCCCCACTATACTGTGGGGGCTGTGCACACATTGGAAAGCATCCAGAGAAGGGTCACGAGATGATCTGAGGACTAGGAAGCTGGAGGAAAGGCTGAGAGAGCCAGGATTTTTCAGCCTTGAGAAAAGAAGGCTTAGATAAGACATTCTCACCATGCTCCTGTATTTAAAGGGTGACTACAAAGAAGACAGAGGCTCCCTATTCACAAGGGATCACATGGAAAAGGGGAGGGGTAATGGGTACTAGTTAGTCCTGGGGAGATTCCAGCTGGACACAAGAGAAAACATTTTCACAATGAGAGCAATCAGCCATTGGAATAATCTTCCCACTGGTCAATTCCCCAGTGTTGGACACCTTTAAGATCCAGAAAGACAGGGTGCCAGACCATCTTGCCAAGACCAAAAAAGATTGGATCACATGATCCTTGAGGTCCCTTTCAACCTGGTATTCTATGATTGTGTGAAAATAAAAAAGATTACAGTATTAAAAGTCAAGGACGTACAAAAAATGTCAGATAGCAATGCAGAAAACTGTGGAATGAGAGACATGCAGAAGGCAGTATGTTTATAGATAATAAAAGAATCAATGAAATAAAGAGTTTTGTATTGAGATTCACTTGATTCAGCCTGAGCTGATTTATATGGTAAGATGTATTTTTGACAGCAAGAATAAAATCATGTGTACAGTTGTTCATAAAGAAACCTTTACACAGGATTTGTTCCAAGATATATTTGACAACTAATTTTGCATAACATTTTCCATTTTAATTATTGTTTTTCCTTATATTCTGACTGTAGCCTAATGACTTGTAGGCTAATGAAAACTGCCAGGAAGAATGAAATAAAACCTACAAAGGAGCTTGCTGCATGTCTTTATCTCCAGCAGCTCTGACAACATTTGCACATAATTGCACTTCTGGAAAATACAGAGACTCTTTGGTGGCAGTCTGAAGAGCTGCCTGCAAGATGGTTAATTACTGGTTGTTTTAGAATGAAGGGATTAATAGAAAAGAGTTTCAGTGATAGCAAAGCCTACCTTTTGTACTCCTCTTCCAGGACACCAGAGGTTTTTCCCTTTTCCAGTTTATGATGGTATTTAGGGTCTTTGATTGGCTGGCTGAGAGAGAACACAGGAGAGTGGAGAAGGCAGTGTGGAAGGTGAGTTCTGAGAAACAGACCAAGAAAACAGCCATGCATTCATGCATATCTATGGCTAGCACTGAGGACTGAGAGACTTGTAGCCATTTCAGCAGTTCAGCACTGAATTTGCCAGATGTATTCTCTCTTCTGTGTCAGGGTTCCCTCTATTTGTTATGTTAGAGTCTAAGAGAGAAAAAAAGAAGGGATTCAGCAACTGTTTTGTCCTGCTGCAGTTTAGGTAGGATTTTAAAAATTGACAATGCCTTATTAGTCATCATAAAATCCTATTTGAGAAACAGCATATGCCGAAGCAATTAAAGCCATTAAAACCACTCAAGACATTTTCAAAATTGGCCTGTGACATGCACCTCACTCAAGGTCAACTGGTCCTGTGATGGCAGCACTTAGAGGTTCACTCTCTTCTGTGCCCTGCAGCTCTTGCTTTGTTTTTAAGCTGCTTTCCAGGAATTAATTCATGCAGTGGAGTAAAAGAGAATGTTCTGCCATGCCTTTTCACTTCTGTGCCCAGCTGTGCTTGATTTGTCCTTTAATGTTTTCTTAATGGCATCTGTGGATTTGCCTTTTCAGGAATTGGGTTGTGGGTCTAAACAAATCAAGTCTGTCAATAACAAATATAGAGTATCTCAAAAGAATTAATGTCTGGAAATTGATGTCAATGGCATATTTTTCTAATAAGAATATTGATTTCACTCTGCTGTAATGATAAGTCAACCAAAATTTTAAAGGCCAAGCAAACTGCAACCTATAAATCTGCTTGTTATAAATATGTGTATCATTTGCAAGTGCTTTCTGCTTCAGATTCCAAGATTTAAATTAAAACCTCCATCCTTTATGGAATTTATCATATTGTAAACCACAGATCTTTACAACTCTTTGTGCAGGATGAGGCAACAACAGCATTTAATATATGGCACTAGAACAAGCTGCCCACTGAAGTTGTGGATGCCCCATCTCTGTAAGTCTTCCAGGCCAGACTGGATGGGGCCCTGAGCAACCTGAATTTAGTGGGTGGCAGCCCTCCCATGGCAGAGGGGTTGGAAGTAGATTATTTTTAAGGTCCCTTCCAACCCAAACTGTTCTATGATTCTGTGATAATAAGTTCAATATTAATTCAATGACAATGAAGCTTCCACTGCTATGAAATGTGTAAATTGTTTGAAAAGCATACTTGAGTTGCTAAAGCTAATTTACATTAAAACAAGACTGACAAATTTGATCAGATGCCTCAGTATTTTTCCTTCAGTTTCTACTGGTACTAGATAGAGTCATAAATAATATGTAATTATTAAAATATGCTGTTGAGAGCTTTCAGGAGAGTAGACCACCAAAGATTTATATATGCACATCTGCCAGTTTATTTTAGTTCAGGGTGCATAAATAAATGTGCATTAATGTGCAAAGGGATATAACATGAGCAAATGAAAAGAAGGATTCTTATACGCAAAGCCTCCTCCTTTGATCCTGCAGTGTTCTATGTATCTCCTCTGGGCTGTATGTATCAGTCTTACATAGGCATCTCACGTGGAATTATACCAAAGGAGGCCTTCAGATGGAAAAGCTTTTTCCAGAGAAGAAAATTCCACAACAAATTGTTTTTCTGCAATGAATAATTTTCAGCTATCTGCATTGTTGAATGAGCACACTTTATTAGGTGTATTAAAATATTAATATCTATGAAAACCAACACCTGACTAAAACTGGAAACTTCTCTTTATGCTTATCTCATAATTTTCATCTAACGGAATACCCAAGATTGCATCATGCTGGTAACTAAATCTAATAGGAGTGCTAACAGTGGCTGACTTCTGGCTAGGCAAATGTCAAAGGCATTGAAAGCAGTAGACTGAGATATTTGTTTCTCATGTGATATTTAGTGAGACAACTACAATTGCAAAATACTTATTACAAATCAGAGAAAAATATTTTCACTTGTGCACATTTAAGGATGGACTTGTAACTACTGAAAAAATATACTTCATACAATCCTAATTTTACTGCAAGTAGGAGTAATGAGTAAAGCTCAAATGCAAGATATTTGGTTTGCTTTGGTTTGCTTTAACAACAAAAAATGTAAGTTCTGACATTTGACTCATTAAGATTTTCTATTGAAAAGAGAGATGAAGCACTAAGCAGTTCAAATATGTAAGCTGTTGTTCTCCTGTTGTACATTTTTAGCTTCCTCCTTAGTTCATCCTTTTCCTTCCCTAGCTATCAGGAGTTAAGACAAACCTGGATGAATACTTATAGCTGAGTAGAGATGAGTCAAGGTCAGATTAGCTTAGGGGGAGAAGGGAGATATGCAGCAACTTCTGTTAAATATTTTTTTCTAATTTTAGTTATAGTGTTTTCAATACTAAAAAAAAGTTGCCCAGTTAAATAATTAAATGGGCTTGGTGGAAAACAATGGCTACTTCTATGAGTTATATCTATGCTGTTGTTTGTGGCTTTATGAGGAAAGGTTTTTCTGTGCTGGATGCTGCAGTATGGTGGGAAATGCTTGGGTTGGGTCTAGTTAGGGTGATGTTAGAAGCTGAATAGCCACAGCAGCTCACAGCTCAGTGAAAGTGCTTTCAAATTGCACAAATCTGGCTGCATAAATGTTTCCCAGGTCTTGATCAGAATATATTTTTACATTGTAAGAAAAGAATATGAAAGTACTGCAGATGTTGCAAGGATAGGTGGAGACTATATTTATCAGAAACATAGGTTGATCTGTGTTAGGTAGTGCCAGATTTGAGGACACCATGGAAACCAGTGTAAAATTCCTCAGTTAAAGGCAAGGTCTCAGACAGTAAAAAATGGCAAAAGAGTTGAGGTAATAAAAGAAATCTTTAAAGGCCTTTATTTTAAAAATATCACTCATCCGTCCTTTCTAGCTACCAAAATTTTTACAGTGAATCCTCTCATTTCCCTTTTACCATTTAAAAGTGTTTTAATGATGGCAATGGCTTTCCTTTTTGGAGGAAAACAAAAAAGAATCATTCTAGAGGGCTAGAAAAGTCTCTTGTTTTTACATTTGACTAACTTCAACATAATTCCATTTTCCTGAAGAAAGAAGGCGAGTGTAAAAACAGTTTTAGAAGGCAGCTAAAAAGATGAAAAAACAGCTTCTATCTTTCACAGTGACTCTTTCCAATCTTACTGCTGAGGTGTCACAGGTACAAAGCATGACTTTTCATTCAGTCTCAAATGGGGCAAACCTGTGCTCAGCAAAATTATTTAAGCCACTGTCTCCATTTGGCACATGTTTTGACAGGAAAGCTGCAGGAGATACAATACTGGTCAGTTCAATCAAATCTTTGTTAAAGTGCAGGGGAAACTGAAGAGAGAGACCAGAAGGTGTGGCAAGACAGTCAGAAAGGCAGTGTCAGGGAGAAAAGGCTCCAGATTTACTTGCTTAGCAGAGGATTTAGTCAAAACCTGGACTGGTGCTGAGGTCATTTAAGCCTGATCCTTCGTCTCTTCTGCCCAGGCCATTAGGGGGCCATAAAAGGTCACCAATATTGCAGTGGCTTGTGAGGTCTCAGAGGAAGTTTGCTGACAGCTGTCATAGAGGAGCTAGTTCCTTTCAGCTCCTTTCTGGTAACAGTGTAGGAGTATTATATCTCCTTCTTGCTGGCTGGTTAAACTAAGGAGCCTACCAAGTAGTTGTGGGTGGAATCACACATTTTCTTTGCATTTTTTCCGTGATGTTAGAGTAAAGTGACATCCTTTTGCACATGTTGCTCATGTGTTTAACTGGAAAATATCTTGCAAAATTTCTTCTCAATGTAGTTATGAGATTGTGGAGCATATTTACTGTTTTCCAAACACTAAAGGACTATATAGCCAATCTAGTGAGCTACAGAAAAGTGTTTGCACCTTGGCACATACTTGGATGTCATGAAGCATTCTATTAGTATTCTTTGAAGCTAGAGAAGGAGATTTTATAATTTTTATTCTAAATAAAAAATCAACTTAGCAAAACTCAGATGAGCAGAAAATTACATAATAAAGAGATTACAAGCAGAGGGCTAGATCAGAACCTTAAATTAATTTAACAAAACTCAGTAAGGTGAATTAAGAGGACTATCAATATCAAATCAATGTAAAAAGAAAGTAGTTTTATAATGCCTTTCATGGTATACTCTTTAATATGTGATAACCATATTGGAAATTCATTAGTATGCAGAAAACCAAGAGAAGCATATGGAAATACATCCTTCAAAGGACTAGGATACAATAAATTTTACAAAAGGCATAAAATATCTTTAGGATGAATGATCACTATGAAAGTAATGTGCACTAAAATTGTAGGAGTGGTATTCACTCATTAGTTGTATGAAGCCATTAACTGCACAAAATCATTCTATTTTGCATAACCATTTGTCATATAAAATCATTAGCTCCCTCCTAAAATTGTTAGAAATGTGAAATGATTTTTCAAAAAAACCATTAGTTACAGGGTATTACACTATAAAAATCAGTGGCATATTACTTCATCATTTTCTGCATAAAAATGTCTCAGTTATGCAAAATCATTTATGTTGATAAATAACTTTTTAAGTAGCCTTATTGTTCGATAGTCAGGCTGTTAGCTGTTCAGTTCCAATAGTAATTTTTATGGCCAAGACATTTATTAGTTATGAAAAACTCTGAAATGAACTAGAACAAACACTACTTTCTACCCTGCTAAAACTGACAGTTTTAAAAAGCAATCTTGTTTGCCATAAATGTGCTGTTAGAGTTTTAAATAGTGGCAGCTGTTCCCATTTATTTACCATCATTTTGTCACTGTTTGAATTCTATTCACTATGGCTTTCAGGTTCTTATTCTCACATTCTAAGCTAAATTCAGGGAGAAGCTTTCATAGCAGTGTTTTTGATCATATCACAGATAGTTTTATATAGTTGTACTAGGAAGAGTAATATGCACATCAAAATGGAACACATTTCCTGCTCTCTTGCACAGTAATCAGAAAACTTTTAAGCACATCAGGATCAGTTAATTTCTGGAGGTGAAATATTTGAGAATTTGAACTTGTGCTTTAGAATGAAGGGGTCCCTGTGAGAACCACATGAAGATATCCAGTGCTGGGGAGGAACACCCACAGATTTCTAACTCGTAAGACCTCTGTTGAGGAGAGGAGCCTTTTCGAGCAATGTTTTCTAAAGGCCAGTTATTTTTACTATTGAATTACCCAGTTATAATTTCAAACATCATTGTGTATGGTTCTAAAGAAGCAAGGAAATTGTTTTTCTTCCAAGGAGTCCTTAGGCTAAGACTTGCCTGCTGTTGCCAGCCTTTGTATAAGGAACCAGAGAGAAACAGGTAACATAATGTATACTGACCTCTCTGTTACAGAAGTAATTAATGGCTTGTCAAAACTGCTGACATTCCTTGAATATCACTTGTGATGTGTTTACCCTGGTCAGAAACTTCCCAGTCACCCAACTGTTTGTTCTCTCCCTTCTCCAATGGGGTGGGGAAGAAAATCTGAAGACTGAAAGTGAGAAACAACTCACAGGTTGAGATAAAGACAATTAAATTAATGAAAGAAAGAGAGATGAAAAGTGATGAAAAGGCAGTCGTTTATCATGCCCCACAAGCAAGACCAGTGCCCAGACATGTCTGAGCAATGACTATTTGGACAAGATACATCCAAAGCTTCTGTTGCTGAGCATAACATTGCCTAGTAGTGAGTATCCCTTTTGTCAGTTTGGGTCAGCTATTCTGGTTTCTAGTTGACCCTTCCCAAGTTCTTGTCCATTTCCTGCCTACTCACTGAGGGAGTGTAGTGAAGAGAGAGTATTTTCCTCCAAATTTGTCCAAACCAGCACAAGTGTATTTCAAGCTTACATCAAATGATATGGAGGAAACTACTCTCTTAAGGTCTTCATTTTTATCATGAAAAGAATATAGTGTTAGGGTTAGGGTAAGGTTTAATGCTAGGGTTAGGGTTAGGTTCAGTGTTAGGTTTAGGGTTCGGTGTTAGGGTTTAGGGCTAGGGTTAGTGTTAGGGATAGTGTTAGGGTTAGGGTTGGGTTAGGGTTAGGGTTTAGCGTTAGGTTAAATTGGGGTTGGGGTTAAGTTTGGGATTAGGGTTGGGGTTAGGGTTCATGGTTAGGGTTAGGGTTAGTCTTGGTTATGGGTTAGTGTTAGGGTAGGGCTAGGCCTTGGGCAAAGGTTAGTGTTAGGTTTGGGGTTAGGTGTATATTTGGTGTTGTCTTGGGGTGACTTTATGATGTTGTATCCCCTATTGCTGCTCTATGACCAGAAATTAACGTTTTTCCTTTTGTGTGCCTTTAAACTGAGCCTGAGATGGGGGAGAGGAAAAAAA
This sequence comes from Monarcha castaneiventris obscurior, assembly GCA_026261815.1. Classification (NCBI taxonomy): domain Eukaryota; kingdom Metazoa; phylum Chordata; class Aves; order Passeriformes; family Monarchidae; genus Monarcha; species Monarcha castaneiventris. Next base: position 18,321,242 of record JAMPIT010000894.1, read on the forward strand.
ACCCAGCGAACTTTTTAAAGAAGTTGTTCAAGGGCACAGACACTGTCCTCTGTGTCCTGCTGCAGCAGGAAGGGTGAAGGAAGCACCCTTCTTGCTTTTTAGGCAGCTTTCAGCTTTCTTCTCCAGAAGGAGACAGAGTTGAACTTTGTTTTCCTTGGACTTTGGTTTTTCCCTTCTTCTCTTCTGGACTGTTTCAACATCAGAACACATCGAGAGAATTTTTCACCAAGGCCCTGGAGGAGGGCCCATGCCGACCCAGCTCTGAGGAGGAGAGAAACCACACCTACAGAACGACTCTGAAATCTTCCCAGGTTTTTCTTCATAGCGAGAGATTTTATTATTTAGCATTATTATCCTTTTCCTGTTTGTTGTTAAATAAATAGTTTTTTTATCTGTTTCACTTTCCTTCGAGGAAAATTTCTTTTTTCCTGAACCTGGTGGGGGAGGGGTGGTTGTAACCTGCCTTCTATCACAGCAGCTGGGAACCTGTTGGATTTCTGGCGTGGGTCTTCTCCTATTAGCAGCCGAAGTTGATGAATTTTAATGCACTTTCTCGTGTTGGTTCAGCTCCTCTGAGGTCTCGTGTTCAGGGCAGTCCCACTGGCTCCCTGGATGGGCCAAAAAGAAAAAACAAGCCAAGACGAAACAGTTCAAGGAGAAAAAAACAAAACAAATCTGCTGGGAGGATTCCCAGTGCAGCCTCCAGGCTAGGGAAAGGAGGGGAAAAACTTTTTGCTTCACTCTAGGAAAAAAACCAATCCAACAAGAGGAACAATGTAACATCCTGGTTCACACCGTTGGGAGAGAGAGAGATTGAACAGAGCCCACCCCAAAACATCAAGTTAACTTCATACTTTTTGGGTAATGTGGTTTGAATGTAGTAAAGGTCAATCTGGTAGACAACAGAAGTGACAGGTTTGAGAAAGATAAGCAATACTATTCATGAGACAGTCAAAATATTACGAAAGGGAAGGTCAATGAAGGTTTCAATGAGACTCGAAGTTTTGCTTCTTGTTCAGTATATGAGAGATGCGCATATTTATATTTTTGGCCCAGTTGCACACAGATAGCGATTTAGATTTTTTTTTTTTCAGAATGTGTAGCCTCCCTTCAGTGAAAAACTTGGACGTCATTGTGCTTATACAGGGGTCATTGAAAAGTTTAAAGTCCTCAGAAAATGATGGTGTGCTTAAAAAAATAGTATTTTAGAACTCTTATGTTACATATTCAAGCTCTAATCCAGCCTGTAGTCTGATGGACGGCTTGTGAGTCAGTCAGTTAATTTAATGCTGGGACCTGCTTAGTTGCTTTTCAGTCCAAGTGGGGTAAGGACAGTTAGTAAAAGGTAAAGGCCATGAATATTCCAGTTCTTCCACATATTCCAGTTACTTTTCTCTGACTTCTAAACGAGATCTGTATTTCCCTGACATCTGATTAAACTTCTTAACTTGCAAACTATGTCCCACAGGAGCTGACTATTTGTCTATAGACAATTCCAGCGTGGCCAAATGCAGATGCTGATATTTGGTTTGGAGATGTGAGCACGTTTAACAGCTAGCAGTGTCAACATGCAGTCATGGATAATAGCTCTGCTGTCATGCAAATCAAGGGTTGCCAAATGCCCCACTTTGGCCTGTATGAGTTGGCTGCAAGGAAGATATGGCAATTATCTTAGCAAAGATTCTTTAAACTTAATCAGAAGAGATTTTAGACATTTATTAGAAACTCCTGGTTCCAGAGTCCCTGCTCAGCTATTAGCATTACTTTTGTTCCGGGTGTAAAGCAGGAAGCCCATAGGTAATCTCTTTAAATAATTTTTTGGAAAAGTACATCTGCTGCCAGAGACGAAGGTTTAGGGGTACATTAACTCCTATCAACCCATCTCAAAGTGAAATAAATATCCTTGCTCCAGGGCAGTAAGGTTTAAGAATATGAACAATATGTTTCACATTTGGAAGTATATACTTGCTTCAAATGTGCCTTTAAGATACAGTAAATATATATGAGGTCACTGTACATAATTGCAGAAAGAAACTTGTCTGTACAAGCCAAAAGGATTTTAAGTATGAATATTGATAGCTGTGTTTTGTTTACAAGTGCATAGTGTCAGCAATTATTTTAATACTCCTGATGTTTAGCCTTTCTTTGTCATGGGATTCTTGACTCATACAGTAAAAACCTGCCACTTCAAGATCTATGAGCTCCATTTGGGATCAGAATGCTGGATAATGATATTTGTTCTTAGTGTTTGTCACTGTTTGTGAGCCTGCTTGAGCAATTTCTCTGGGAATACAAATTATATTGGTTGTGCAGCTTGCCAGCGGCATCCTGTGCATGGTAATGATATGCAAAAAAGTTAGTACAAGCACAAACCAAAGATATATATGGCCCATGTTATATGACTCCTGTTCGCAAAATACATTCTCTGTATCAGGCACTAGCAGTCCTATGTGTACCAATCATGGCATGCATTTTCTAGCCTTCTCCGTGTAGCGCAAAACACACCATTTTATTTAAAAAAAACCCTCTTGGATAAAACAGTGTTTGCTTGGAGACAAACTTCACAGAATTTGGGTGCAAATACATAATTCCACATAAAGCAATATATTAACATGTCAAATGGCTGGTGGGAGGACAATGTATTGCTTGATGATATTAACAAAGAGAAGAACCAGTACCTAAAAACAGTAAAAAAGAAAAATTTAAATACTGCTGGTTTGCGATCTAGCACTAAATTTTGGTAATGGAATATTCATTGTAAGAATGATATATGCAGTGACAAGCCAAGGTCACTGTGGATAGGTGGTGATTCCAGATTCTTCCTGCTCTTTCTTACCTTATATTATGCCATCTTTCACAGAAGAAGTGTTAAAAACCTGCCGCTGAATGCTCTCAAGAGGATTACAAAAGGATAGCAAGATTCCCAAAGGTTTAGACAACAGTCAATACCATGACAGGATATTGCTACTTTAGTAATTATGATTTTCTTCCATTAAAAGATTAATTGAATTCCATTACCCCTGTTCACAACAACCAATGCTGACTGTTTAGCTCATCCCCACTTTTCAAGTCCATATTAATGGCATGTTATGTAGCTGGTTTAGACAATTGAAGGAGGTTTACTTTAAGTAATACAATCTCTGTGGTTAATAATGGTAATCAAAGTGTTTTCATCTGCAGCTTGGACTATGAGGTTCATTAGCAGAAGTATTTTTCTAGTTTCTTAGATGTTACAGCTATGGATAAGCATTTGGGTATAGTTTATGTCCTCACTCCATTAACAGATTTATCCTGTGACTGTGTGCTGTGCCCATGTTTTATTCCACCTGGCAAGGGAAATTGCAAGAATCAAGGGAATGATGATGAAAATTATTAGTGGCTGGAAATACTTCTGCATGAGGAAATCAAAAAGTTTGGCTCTACTTCTTAAGAAAATAAATGAGAAAGTATAGAAAGTAATAAATTAAAAGGTGCATTGCTAATTCTCATGGGGAATTCCCATTATCTCACCAGATTAGCCTCCCGCACTGCTGGGCTATGGAGGTTAGAGTCTATAGAAGTGATTACAACCAACATTTCTGTGAATTAAAGTAGTGAATGTACAGATTTCCAGTATAATTTCCGTAGAAACTCCCTGGTTTTATCCCTGTACACTTCCATACTCTTTGCAATGCATGTCTTCAGCTAATGAGCATAATAAAAATGGTTTGCATGTGCAATTTTATACTTCAGTACCTACTGTACTGAAACAGAACTGCCATCAGCTGAACTTTCATAAAGATCTGAAACTGACGTAATCAGGCAGTGGGAATTTTTGCCTATATATTTTGCAACATTCACTTGATTACTTTGTACAAAGGAAAGAGTTGGAAGATTCTGCTGTTCACATGGAAAAGTAAAGCAGTCTTTTAATTGCTTCCCGAACCTTGCTTTACATGCTTTCCCCTACTGTTCTTTCCTTTACATTGACCAAACTTGGAGTGCACTGATGATTCCCACCTGCCTCACTCACCTTTTTTTCCTCAGTTGAAAAGGTTTCAATGGAGATCTTTGCTACCAGTGGTTGATGAAAGGGAAGTTTGGTTGTGGCCATACCTGGAAACCATGTGATGTTTCTGTGGGTCAGGTGGCAAATCTACATCCAAGAATAAATTTCATTTGATGTTTTGTGACAGCACAAAATGGGCTGGAGGCAAGGGAGCTCAAAACATGTATCATTTCAGATAGAATATATTTAAGTATATAGTTACATTCAATTAATCATAGAGAATTTTCCAAGTCTTTTTCTACCTTGAATTTTCTAGTGAAAATTTTCAGAAAGAATTAGCGTGTTATTAAAATACATTAAATACTTGTTAAATAAAATTTGATCAGATCTTTGTGTAACCCATTTCTCCTGTCCACATAAATTTAGTTTATCTGTTCCCAAACAGCTGAATGGTCTTACTATGTTACTGTCTTCTCTACTTATTATCTGATAATTAAGCCTAAAATTTTCCCAGTGTCTGAATGGACCATTACTATGGTACCTGTATAGTATCTGGAAGTGCCCACCTAAGGGGAATGTCAGGGAAGCACAAGAGGCTTCTCTACCAAGAAGCTGGACATAGGCTGCCAGAAGACAAATGAGCCCTGGCCATCTTTCAGCTGTTGCTGTTGACTCTCTCCAGAATTAAGCAGCATGTGAGCCAGTTCCTGGGCAGTGTGGATGACTGAAATTCAACCCCCAGATTAACAAGATGATAAATACATATAACCCTCAGTATTCATTTTTCCTATTTTTCAGCCTGTTAAAAAGAAACATTTCTTTTTATATTGGAGAAAAAAAAAAAAGTGAAGGAGGTTACCTTGTCTATTTTAAAATGAAAAACATTTACTAACTACTTGGGAAACAAAAAACATAGTAAATGTTAAGTTGCAGTTCTGTTTCTCTATTCCAATGAGATAGTAATGACTATTCCTTTCCTTTGTTGCTTCCCCTCTTGGAATCTCCTGCCTTTCCCTCATGTCCCTCTTCTGCTCTTCAATTTCTCCTGCCTCCTTCTCTTATCTTTCTATGAATCATGTTCTTTCAGCTGATTAGTGTCAGTTTTTTCTGTCTCTGAGGCGTTGCTTTTGTAGTTATAGTACAGGTGTGAGATCCACAGTTGTTCTCGAGTCCTTCCATTCTCTTTGTAATTCAGCCATATTCCTCTTCAGTCTCAGACTCAAACGTGCCAGGGAAAAGTAAAAAGTTCTAAAAGAAACAAACTTTTAAATGACAAACCTAAACAAATTTGCATTAGTAGCAAACAACTTGTGCCCCAGAATAAGAAACCAACAAACTAAGAAAGGAAATACTAATAACAAACAAGTTAATCAAACAGAACAAGAAAGGGGAAAAATACCTGAATAAAATCATCAGTTTTTGAAGAGCTTTGATCTCTCTGTCTCCATCTGCAGCTTGCAACATAAACAATCTTCATGTTTATAAACATGATGCATCAAAGGCAAAACTCTCACCTAGATGTATTGACTTGCTTTTTCAGTGGTCCAAAATGCCAAGATATTCTCTCCTCCACAGAGGTCACAACATCTGTGGACCTCATAAGGCTTTTAAAATTTCTTTTATATTTTGTGGTGCTTAGGTGTTTTTTTTCTAAAAAGTTTTTCCTTGGGGTTAAAGCAGTTGCTCAAGAGTTTTTTTATCTTTGTTTTGGAATTTACTGGACTGTATTTAAAAAGCTAAGTAAAATGATTTAAAACTGTTCTTTATCACAGATACTCCAAGAAAGACATCAATTGTAGCAATGCGGAACAAAGACGACAGACCCCCTTTTACATCTAAAATAGATTAATTTATTGCCAAAAATCGCCTGCTCTTTATATCCTTAATCTCATCCAAACACAACCGAAAGCAAACCAAACTTAACGGCAGAAGGGCCCCCATTGGCTGGCACAGCGGCGGTGCTGCTGTCCATGCATCCTGTTACCCAATCAGCTTCCTGCTCGTACGCTGTCCACGCGCTCCTCCAGCCAATCACAGCCTCACTGCCAACTGTCACTCACCCGACTCTCCTTCCTGGCAGCTGCCTCTCTCCCCTCACCCAACCTCCGACCCTCCCGCCCGCGGCCGGGCCTTCCCTCAGGGCCTGCTGGGGAGCATAGGCCTCAGCCACTTCAACAAACACAACCCCACATTCCACAATCCGTGGCTCTGAAACATTTTACATTATTGAATACTGTATTATTTACAGCGAACTCACGCCTTACAGCAGAAGTATATGGGAAAAAAGTGCATGAAATATTTCTATGAAAATAAGCTGAACTCAGAGATCCTGACAGAAATCTTAAATGTAGGGTAATGACAGAACTGATATTTATGAATTCATGACCTATTTAAACATAAATATTATGCAGGTAGCCATTTATTTTAGGCACTTACCCGTCTGGGTTATTAATAAGAAGAATGAATCTGCATACTAAATGTATATATACTATCTGTATTATACATGATGTATATGTATAATACTATCTGTATTATATTGCCTCAGTAGCCTAAAAATTATCTTTGGCTGCCTTTCCAAGCAGGGGAGCATCTCGTAACACCCCACATCCTGTTTCCCTGTTGGAAACATAGACAAAATGAACAGTTCTAAGGTCTGGGTTGAAAGATTTTGGATCTGGAGCTTTAGTTCTGGTTGTTATGGAGACTGTAGGTAAACCAGTCCTCATTAGCTGAGCTCTCTCCAAACCCTTTAGAGCAGCAGGATAGCTGCACCAAAAGCTTCTGTTTGGAAGAACAGTTTTAAGTTAGTTTAATCTCTAAAAGAGGAATTAAATTTATTAATAACATGATCTTTATTTTATTTTTAATACAATTTACTCACAATCAGTGTGGAAGCAGTAAGTCTAATTTAAAACAAAGACCAGTAGCCCATTATCTTAGGCATTTAGTTTAAGATATAATGACTGCTGGTAGTGGTTTGCAAGCTAAATAAATAGAACAGATTAAGGGAGGCTGAAAGGACTCAAGTATCCTGAGTTTTATTGATGGGAAGTATTCAGACATTAAAGTATTTGCCTAAGGACATATTAGGAAAGGATGATTGTTAGTTTAATGAATGCTTTTCTTTTGTGTAACTCAGTCTATTTATACTTCAGTCTGCTTTGATCAGTGGATATCAACATTACTATTTAAGACGTATGAAAATAACTCTTACAGGAGATTTTCTGAGAACATCAGGCAGGTCTGATGGAGGAATACAAAAGTCCTAGCTTGAAGTGTGTCATAGTGCACCGTGCTAAGAATAACGTCTGGAGCTTTTTTCCTTTTACCTTGAAGTATAGCAATCATTAGTGTGATTCCTAGGAAGATGAGTGGATTTTGTATTTATGTATTTTGGCTCCTAGTCTATCTAAACAATAACTCTTAACAGATATTTCCTACACAACTTGGTCTGTTCAGACTGGAGAAAGGGTGTGGTGGCTGGTGAGCATACATTACAAGGGACAGAGAGTTCTCAGTAAGACAAATCCCTAGTACCACAAGAACCACTTTATGTTAGGGTGACCAAAAAGGCTTCTCCCAGGATGCATTATTCTGTTATGTTAATCTATCCCAGTTTGGATTCCCCATCTGGCTGTCAGCCTCTATCCCTCATCACTCCCCCAGAGCTTCCCCATTGGTCCCTGTTCCCTAGTCCCAATTTTTCCCCGCCCCCAGATAAAAGTGTGAGTTTCAGGATCATGTTTGTATTTCCTCTGCAACCTTTGACAGTGTAGAAGCAATAAATGCTTCTGCCCGAGCGCACACAAATACCCTTCTTGACCCTTTGCTACCGACCTTAATACTGAACCCACCCATGCGTCTGGGGGGGCACGCGGGACCCCATGGAGCCGGGACGGAGACAGTGTTAAAAGGAGACTGAGGGAGGACCTTACTGCAGTTACAACTTCCTTGTGAGCGAAAGAGGAGGGACAGACACTGATCTCATCTCTGTGGTGTCCAGTGACAGGACTGAGGGAATGGCCTGGAGTTGTGTCAGGGGAGGTTTAGGTTGGATATTAGAAAAAGGCTCTTCAGCCAAAGGGTGGTTGGGCACTGGAACAGGCTCCCCAGGGAAGTGGTCACAGCCCCAAGCCTGAGAGAGTTCAAGAAGCATTTGGACAATGCTCTCAGGCACCTGGTGTGACTCTTGGGGATGGTCCTGTGCAGGACAAAGAGTCAGACTCGATGATTCTGACGGGTTTCTTCCAACTCAGCATATTCTGTGATTCTGTGATTCTGCAATTTTGTGTTCAAGAATAACTGAGATGAAGTCCTCATGTATCTCTTTCACATTTTTTGGCATAGGAAAACATGGTAGGGAAAAGAAGCCAGACCTGCAGCAGCCAGGGGTAAGGCAGAGGTGGTTTATTTGAGGTTTGGCTTCATACGATGTAAACACACCGTGAGGGCATGTATTGGCCTGTCACAGCAAGGAGCTCGTGAGTTTACCTTCTCCCTGGGAATCTGTGCTTGTCTCTATCTTCACGCTGTCCCATGCTGCTTATGAAATGTGATGTGTGTTTCTTTTACAGATTCTACTAAAGCTGCTCTTCTTTTCCTCCCATCACCTCTTCCCCATTACTGCAACACTTGCAGAGTGGCTTTTGAAGGGAAGAAACAAATGGGCTTAGTTTTCAAATAACCAGTTCACACATGGCAAATGTTCAGGGATTCAGATGCTGTGCATATGCAGCTGTTGCAGAGGGATAACTGCACAAAATTCATTTGCAAATGTATCTCATCCTGCACAACAATCTGTGGACTGTCAGCTGCAGATAACATTTTCCAGTTTTACAACTTTCCATCCATAATTTTGTAATCTTGTGATTTGACAGGATTGCAATGTCACCTGATATGTCAGGTGCTCAGATTGTAAGTAGTGATTTGAAGAATGTTAGACTTGTGGAAGAGGCAGACGCAGACAGTCATATCCTAACCTGGAGCTTAGTTTACTCATGAGCCTTCTGTACCATCTGTACACATCTTTACATAGAAAACTTTTCCTTGAAATATGGTGCTTCTTGACAGAAAAGGAGAAAAGGCAAACCAGAATGTTCATCAGTGACCACAAGAAATTCATTGTAGCTGATGTAGAATATGCTGCTATGTACTCCTGAAGGAATGGAAGGAATTTCAGGAAGAATTCGTGAAATGTTCCTTTTCCACCTGTGTGAGTAGGAAAAAATAATAGTTCAAAATAGTTGTTAAAAGTTCCTCATCTTCTCCGCACATTTCACAAGGAGATATGTCTGCTGAAAGGAATTGCAGCTATCTGCTTTGTCATAGTTGGTGGGTGTCATTGCAGTGAAGGGATTGCCAGTGGATTTCAGGACACCAAGAAGTCAATAAATTTGGGCTTTTTTTGAGGCTAGAATCAGCTATTTCCACACAGATAGTAGTTCTATAAGCTCAAAATAAGTTTTCCAGCCTACTGTAGAAGTTATTTGAAGAGCTTACATCTGTCAGCTGGAAATACTCAGCCTTTAGTAGATCATGGGAATATATTCTTGTTTTGCCCTATAAATAGCTACTTTTGGAAATGCCTCACTAACAGGAATTTGTGAGCACTTTGGCTATACTGATACTTATTTCTGGGGTCAAACACTGGAACAAAGAATTTTCAGGGAGTAGTCCTAAACCTTAAAATTCCACTTCCATTTTAGAAGCAAAAGCATAGCAGAGAGCTGCAAAAGAAAAAAAAAAAACCATCTCAGAAAAGGCTTACCAGTCCTCTAACAGCCTTAGGCAGTTCAACTCCAGCAGCTTGTGAAGTTGTCTTATTAGTCAGTGGCAAATGATGGCATTTCTGCTCTAGGTCTAGTGCCAAACTGTCAGCTGGCTGACATCTTAACTTCGTGGCAAAACATGAATATAAAGGTAAAAAAAAAATTCTCACTTTTTCCTGTAGATTTTACAGACTTAAAGGTTACAAAACTGATTGAAGATAAAATGAAGGAAATTACTACAAACCCCCAGTATTCAATCAAATTGATATAGGCCCATAAGAAAACAAGTGGAAAACATTATTTTAAATGAGAGGTTTTTGTAAGGCTATCAGTGGCTTTACCTGTGTAGGAAAAATGTACAGTAAATAAGACAGATATAAGTGTTTTTGTGCATTTCAGTTTGTTATGTAAAAGTGTTTTTGACTAAGAATGCTGATGAGAAGGCAGAGCAGAGGCTGATCTACATTTGGAGACAGTTAACAGACATAAATACCTGAAAGGGAGAGCAATTGTCTAGACTGGCAAAAGTGATATAATAGGCACAGTACATTGAATTTGACGTGTAAAAGTGAAAACTGGGTTGTAATGTCTAGCAGTCAATGAGGTAAGGCTGTGAAAGAGAAAGGTTTTGTTTGTTTGTATGTTTGGGGATTTTTTTGAGGAACTGGAGGTATAACTTATGATATCAGAGGCCCATTTCCAACTTTTAAAAAATTTCCTTGGAGAAAGGCCACATTTCCTCAGGATATGGTCTCCTCTCTGTGCTGAGTTTTTGTACTAATCTCTTCACCACAAAAGCAATCTTTTGTAATGAATGTCCCTAAAGAGCCCATAAACACAATTTTCTTTATCCTGCTGTTTTTATTTATCCTGAAACACAAGTAATAATAATAAGCATTGTATCAAAACTTTGTTTTTGAGCATGTTCTGGGAAGTGTCATTGTTTGGTCTGTGAAAATTAGCTTTTAACACCCAAGGCAGAGTAAGAAATAATTACCTCCTCTTGTCTTTTATGTCTTTCCCTGTAGCTTTAGACTCACAAATTTCAGACATTCTCTTTTGAATTGTAGCTGGTGGATCTGTATTTTATCTGTCACACTGAATGACCAATTGCTTAAAAAAATTTACTGTTTTGAACAGAACAGACTGAAATAGAGCAATTAGGTTTTTAAAAAATCTAAATATTCTTTATTTAACCAAAGGAGCTTAAAAAGTGACAGCAACCTTTTCAGTTACAAAAGGAATTCTTTTTTCCTGTTGCCATTTTTTAAACTCATCTCTCAAGAAACAAGCAAGGCTTTCATCTCATAAAGGAGCCATCACTTGGTTAGAGAACTACCCAAAATCAAAATAATTGAACAAAATGTTTGCTGAAAGTATTTCAACATTCTTATGAGGAGAAGCAGAAGTAGAAACTAGGAACTGTAGTCAAAACTAACAGGTAGGTGATCAGGTGCAGAATTTTCAGGGACTACAATAAAAGTATTGTAGTCCCTGAAAATTCTGCACCTGATCACCTACCTTCATTCATAAGAATGTCTGTTCCCTCCAACTGCTGTTTAATTTTTTATTTGGGACAGTACCCAATGCTTATTAGATCCGTAAAATATTTCCGTGCTCAAGATTTTCTCATCTCACTAGAATGTTTCTTTTTCCCCCAAATTTCCTATTCTGAATTGAGCTGAAGCTGGGACCTCTTAAAGAACAAGTTCATGGTCAGAGTGTTCATTTGGCTGGAGAAAATGTCAATATTATGATAACCTTTGAGTAAGAAGACTGACCTGTTTTTCCCACACTTCTGTCCTCAATGTCCCTTGACAGGCAAAATACTGGATGAGAGGAGCCTTTTACTCTTTTGATGGACAATAATTCTGTTCTGGATTTGTGTCACCTTCATGATGAAAGATTTATCAAAACAGATAAAAGCCTCTAAAAAGATTTTTGGTTTCTAGCATTTGTTCTTATTCTCTGTTATGTAAAAACATCCCAACCTTCCCTAGATAAAGCTTTTTACAGTGTGACAACAGTTGTGCATACCTTATTTAAGAGAAGATAAAATTGTCATGTCATTTGTTAATATTAAATATAATTTCTTCCTTTATTCTATTATCTTTGTCTAATCAGCAGAATCACACTTTACTACTTCAATTTCAAGAGTGCCTGGGGTCAAGAGGTTTTTTACCTTGGTTTTTTTTGTTGTTGTTGTTGTTTTTTTGGGTTATTTGTTTTGTTTTGGGTTTTTTTGTGTTTTTGAGTTTTTTTTTCTTTCATTTGGTATGGTTTTTTTATTTGGTTTTGTTTTTTATTTTTATTTTGTTTTGTTTTATTTATTTATTTTTAATTTTATTTTTCCTTCTTTCACCATGACTGATTTCTTTGCATCTTGTTCTTGATTTTATTTATTCACTGAGTGTAACTTGCAATATGAGCTGATACAAACTCATACACACACACCTTCAGATACAGATGAATTGTGACACTGTGGAGCAGTTGGTATTCTGATACTTTCAAAGGAAGAAAGGCATTCTTCCTAGTGCTTGTGGTTTGTTTTTTTTTTTTCTTTAATCTCCTAGGCTTTCATCCATCAGAGTATCTTAGCATGTACCACAAGGAAGTAACAGGATAGGCCCATATTTTAAGTCCCCAGAAGAGACTTTTTTGGACAGAGGGTCTGATTATATTCTTGTTACACATATGAAATTACCTGAAATGGATGCAGAGCTTTAAGAATAAAAATAAATTCGAAATCTTCCACTGTGCTGTCATTCATACAGCAGGGTCAAGAAATCACTTCCAGGAAATCCACTCCTTCAAAGGAAAAGGTTGCCTTCCTTTTTAATGTCTGACAGCCAGAGGCAATCAAAAGGGATGACATCATGGATCTGTTGCTCTTACTGGACCCTCTACCTTCACAATCACTGCATTCACCAAGCATTCTCCTCCTTCAGGATAGCACTTGATGGAAAAAAAAAAAATCTTCTAATCTTCTCTATTTTAAAATTACAAAAGAAATCCCCACTTGCATTATAAAGGCTAAAGTTATCATAGCTTTCGCTTTTGTGGTAAAATTGTTGTCCCTACTCACCTAAGCAACTGTTTATCTTAATTCAAAAGCAGGCTCACTGGCTTTTAAAATGTCTTTAAAAGGGATTGACAAATGATACCAAATTGGATTTCCTTGTTTATAAAACTTTAACATTGACTGAAATTCATATGTAATCATTGTAAATGAACTGAAATTTGACAAAATTTTTATTTTCTTCAAACTGAGGTAACAGTGTAGAAGTGCATTATGATCTAATAAATATACAGAAATATTTAAATAGTGCACATGAGGGTTTTGTTGAAAGTCTAAATCTTTATGTAATCAACATATCCTCTTTTGCAATATAAAGGGAAAAATGCCTGGTACCAGTAGTACTGATTCCAATTTCACTTGCAATTGTTAGGTTGATCTAAAATGACACAAATTTTCCAGATCAGGTCATGATGTATTTTTCTTACCATTCTTTGTTCTGACACACAATCCTTGTTCTCAAAACTAGGATATCTGCTAGTATGTATTAATGGCTAATATAAATAAATAAGGAAGCATTAGCTGGCACAAGACTTATTAGTCACAGATGTAGGGCATTAACACAAGGCTCCATTAAACTGGTATTTTTACTAAGCACTGTAGGGTACAAAACTAAGCATAAACCATGAATATAGGGAAATTGCAGTAAAGTTAAAAGAGTTTTCCAACATTTTTCCCCACTTCTGCATAGACTTCTTACAGAAATATAATTTGTTCAGTAAACACCATCATCAGACTCTTCTTTCAGTAGTAGACCGTGCTACTTCTCAGGACTGAATTGACATCAGATACTATAAAGGCCTATTGAGGGAAGAGAAGCCAATAATAAAACCTTCTCTTGTGGTTTTTTTGGTAATAGGCATGTTGCAGTTACCACTCTCTTCCATTCTAGTATCTTCCTTCAGCACTGAAATTACCTGTTCTGAAAAGTTTATAGCCAGAGTATGAGCAACAGTGTGGTTACTATGAATTCTTTCAGTATAAACTGAGAATAAAAACAAGCCTTGTATACATTAAATATTTATTCCTAAATGTGTCACATTGTTCTGAAACATCATTGGATTTTAAAAACACACTAATCACATTAAAAACAAATACCATGTGAAGTTGTGAAATTAACTGTCTTTAAAAGTGTCAAAATAGATTTCCATTAACAAACTGAAACTTGATTGCAGATGTAGTGAACAATTAGTCTCTCTGACTTACAAATAAGAGAGCAATTCATTCTTATTTTTTATAGGAATCGTTATGGAAGATATGGAAGAAAAGGCTTTAAAATTTGCCAAATGTAAACCAAAGTTATTGTATAAATATGTGACACATTGGTATTGAAGGAATACATGAATAAATCCAACAAAGTCACAAGGGATATGTGTGGATGACATGTTACCATTTCTTTCTGCAATGATCATTAAGAAAGATGATTGTCTTTCACAGTTGAGAGAAAGGATACCAATTCAGAGGCCAATTTAAATTATAAATCAAATCTCTGTCCTACAGTTTCAGTTTAAAGTAGTTAAAAGACTTGTTGATTAAGTACTTAAGAGTTGTAAAGCAGAATTCTGGAAGGAGAACTTAATCATATTAGAAATACATTGCTAAACAACAGGTTTGTTTTGCAACCCATTAATAAAAAAGAAAATGAAATGTTCAACCTGAGGCTACAAAGAAAATGTAGTTTCCACATGAAAACAAAGCAATACCTAATACACATTATACTACAGGGGATTCAGAAATGTTCAGCGTTACCTAAGCCTGCCATCCCTGAAGGATATGGGTGGTGCTTGGTTTAGAACTCCTAGCTCAGTTTGTGGAGGTTTGGTTTCTTTACAAAGCCTTACGTTACTTGCTCTTAAAAGTGAAGAACATGTTTTAAGCCAAGATAAAAACTGTTGCATGTGGAAAGACTGAACCAAAAAGACTTTTAGCACACATTAAGATCCTAGCAGATGGGCGGGTAGTTCTCTGTGAGTCCAAGGATCCTTTCTTGTACTTTCTGCAGTTACACTTAGAAACCTGTGTACTCCTTAGCCTTTTCTTGTATGCTTTCCATGAGGCCACACTGATACAGAAAGGCATAAGAGAATTATAGCTCTTAGGTCTAGTGCCCTAGTAAGATTTTAGTGTTCCATAAAATCTAGAAAGAACCGTATAAACCACAGTCAGTGTCCATTGTCCCTTGTAGCAAGGGACAGTCCCTTTCTTTTGAATAGGACTTTGTGTTGTATTTTTATTGAAGGATTTATATTAAATTTTGTCTTTAAAAGTACATGAAAACTTCACTTGACATCATTCAATCCTATGGCTTTTGAGTCTGCAGTTCACACAAGTGTACTGCATCAGCTTCAGACATAGAAATACAATTTTGTGTGGAGGTGTGTTTTTGTTGTTTATTTGGGGTTGTTTGTTTGGGTTTTTTTTGTTTGGGCTTTTGTTTGTTTGTTTGTTTTTGTTTCAGTTTTTGGGGTTTTTTTTCCCCTTGTCTTTTGCCTTTCACATAGCAGTTAGAGGTTGAGGGCTACAACAAGGCTTCTCTGAAATTCCTTAAATGTTCACCAATAATATGGCCCATTATCACAAATGGCAGATATGAACATGTTCCAATTTTCTCACTTAGGATTTTCTGCTTTATTCTATTATTTATTTATGGGAACTGGTCAACCTTAGAACAACCTCGGAGTGCTGTGAAGATGTCTAGGTTTTATGTTATTTGGCAAAATTAGCATTGGGTCACCTGTTTCTAGAGAAAATCACTGTTGTAAAAGAAAGTGCTTTGTTTGTTCAATATTGCTAGTCTGAAATTTAGTCAAAGTTTAAGATTTAGGCTAGAATTCTGGGCCAGTATTTCTGTCTTGTATAACATAATGGTTTGTTTTTTCATTAGTGAATTGCTGCTTTCTCTGGTGTCCTGAGCAGCAGATGTCTCATTAGCACCTGAGCTATGCCAGCTTCTGTGGAAAGCTCCAAACTGATTAAACACATGTTCTATTTTTATTTTTTTATGAGTCATTATTTAAACGTTTTATCACCAGATTGCCACACTTAATTACATGTAGCCATAATTAAATATGAAAATCTGCAGATAGTTTGTTATTTTTGCTATAACTTCAATAAAATATTTTCCTCTTTGCTAATTAAATGCTGTAAAGAAGGAGAGAAAGAAAAAAGGAAAGAAGTACCCAGCAAGAATTATCAAGTATATATAAAATATCTCTCAAATATCCTTGTGAACTACTTAAAAAAGGCACTTTTTCTAAACAAGGGTGACATTGTGTGAAAAAGATATAAGGCAAAAAACATTGTTTTGATATTTAAAAGTGTCATCTGTTATCCACCAGATTTAATCATTCAGAAGTCACTGCAGTCCTTGTGAAATTAACAGAGTGAGTTCTTTTGGGACATGGTTTTGGATAAGCAAAGTCTTTGGGAACTGTCAGGGTAAACAATGCTTAACAAATTTCTTTATCTTCTGTGATAAAATGACTCGGTGGATGGGTAGAGAGCAAGTTACCGTGACGTTTGCAAGATTTGGATGCTGTCTTCCCCAATATTCTCGTGTTCAAGTCAAGATGCTGTGGTTCGGCTGAGTAGACAAATGACTGAGTAAAGAAGTGAATGAGTAAAAAGGTGAATGATTTGCGTTAGAGATTTAATTGGTTATACTGAATCGGGTTGCATGTGACAAATGGAGTACCAGAATCTGGGGACTGTCCTAGGACCTGTTCCATTCAACATCTTAATCAGTGACACAGGGGAAGTAACGGAGTGTTTGTTCATAAAGTTTTCAAATGACACCAAACTGGGGACAGTCACACATCCAAGGATGGGACTGCCATCCGGAGAGACATAGGTGGGTTGCATGAAGGGGGTCAGCAGGAATCAAGAACATGCATAACACTTGTGCACAAAGTCGATTGTGCAATTGAGAAGGTGGAAATCCTTGCAGCCATATAGGCTGGGAAAGAGCTTTCCTGAAAATGTCCTTGATTTATGGCTCATGAGCCATGTCCTGGTTCACAGTGAGCTAGCTGGTAGCTACCAGTGTGCACAGGCAGCAAAGATCCTGGGCTGTGTTAACAGGATTACGGCAGTAGATAAAGAGACGTGATTATCTGCCTCTTCCCAGCACTCATCAGGCTGCGTGTAGATACTGCGTGCAGTTTATGGCCTCCTGAAACAAGGCATAGGTGATAACCTGGATTGTGTTGAGCAGAGAGCTAGAAAAATGAACATGAGCTGGAGCACTTGACCTGTGAGGAGGAGGAACTGAAGTTCATTCATCTAGGGGAGGAGACCTAGCAGCAGCCCCCCACTCAGTACCTGGGAAGAGCTTACTGTGAAGATGAAGACATGCTGTTCAGCAAGGCAGATGGAGGGAGGGCAAGAGAAAACAGGCATAAGGTGAAACAGAAGACCTTCACACTGTGTATTAGGAAAAAATATTTTCACTATGAATACAGCCAAACAGTAGTACAGCTTGTCCATGGAGTTTGTGTACCCTTCATTCTTGTAGGTTTTCAAGACAGGACTGGATAAAGTCCTGAACAACATGGTCTGATCTAATAGGTAACCCTTTTAGAAGCAAGAAATTGAACTAGAGACCTCCAGAGGTTCCTTCCAACCTGAATTTTAGTGTGATCCTAGTCTTTCACTATTTAGGAACCTACTAGGATCTGTACTGATGCAGGAATTTGCCCATGGAAAACTGTGGAACTATTTGTTGCCTTAAAAATGTTAGTCACAGGGAACTGTGAAGTAAAACAAAAAAAATCAGTTTAGATTTTGGGGGTATGAAAAATGATTCCATTCGAATGACTTGACTTTGGTACATTATGGACACATAATGATTCTTAAGTATTTTAAAAAATCGTTTCTTTAAAATATTATGAAGAAGAGAAGGCACATATAGACTTGTTTCCAATTTTCAGACGTTTCACAGGTAAATATTGTACCTAAAAAATAATTTTTGAATTGTTAATGTAGGAGCACATTATTTTGTTGAGTTTATTTAATGAAAACCATTGATAAGGCAAGAGCTGTGCTACTGTTTTATGAATGCCGGTAGGCTCAAAAGGCACAACCTGAGCTGAGGGTTGCACAGTTCATTAAATGTGCCCTGCTGTCTTTTCTAGCTGACCTGACTCCTGAGTAGTTTCCAAACATACTGATAACATTGCTATTTTTTTTTAATCTGGCTCTTTTTCTAGCTGATAGTACCGCTTTTGGTAATATAACATGGCTATTGCATGTCATTTGTTGACTGTGCTTTTATTCCTTACTCTTTATGTAGGTCAAGGTCTGAGAAACTTCTTCTCTGAGTTTCAGACCAACATCTGCTCCATAAAGCTGAATTAAGTTTATAGATAAAACAGCTTCTTCTTTTTCAAATTCTACTCCTAGTCCATGAAAGCTGTCATTCTAATCACAGTGCATTCCTTTCCCATCTCCTCTTGTTATGTGAGTTAAAATAAATCATCAGTCTCAGAATTGTGTATTAGCTTTGAATTGCCTCATTATAGCAATGCTAAAATGGGATATTCAAAAAAGAAGAAGAGAAAAAACCCTGAAAACCTTTCCATCACTGTTCAGTCATGATTTAGACAGACCTTTAATCTAAAGCCTCTAGAGAGGCTCTAAAGTACAGAAGGGTTCTGCAGTGGATGGAATAATATTATACTGCATGATGGAATGTCATAGTGTAAAAAAGCTGGAGTTTGGGGGGAACTAAAAAGAAAGTTAAAATTTCATTAAATCTGTGTCTTTTGAAAGCAATGGGGAATTTGTCCCTGAGGTTTCATCCATTGTGGGTTAATATTTTTTTAACCTCTTGAGTTAGTTTGAGTGGTTTTGACTTGAGTGAAGAAGTGTATCCAGGACCCCGTGGCCTGGAATGCTTTGGCAGCAGCAAGGCTGCAGTTTGATGGTAGATGCAGTCCTGGATTAGGAGTGTCATGTAAACTGGACTGTGTCAGGAGAGGGAAGCAGATTATTAGGCACGCTGACTCAGAGTTCCTGTCCACACTGAAGCATGAAAACGTTTGCTCCTGCTGGTCTTATTAATGACAGGGATGCTCACTTGTGTGGTTTTTAATGTAGGAAACTTACCCTCCAAAGTACAAATTGTTGAAACCAGTGCTAACAATCTCCATTAATACTTTAAAGAAAAAAAGCAAAATGTCCTTTCCATTACTTCACAAGAGATCTGAGACCTGATATTGATTATTTCACGTTTGTTGCCTGGAAGATAACAAGGACTGTATATATGTGGAAACCTGTAATAATTTGCCAAAATAATTTCAATACTATATAAATAAAAATAATTCTTGTGCAGTAGGCAGATGAATAGGAAGATGTTGTTAAATATGAAATGGTTTAATATATTCTCATTTTTAAATTCTAGCAAAAAAAAAATAGGATTTCTTTTTAGTGTAATAATTTTCATTATACACTTTTCCACATGATGGCTTTGAGTTCACAAATGCAGAATTGCATCTTTGAAATGATAGTGGTAATTAATGTGAGTGAATTCATATGTAAACTGGTATTTTCCAGGGAGCTCTTAAATAAATATCTTTGACATCTTTGCAAGCTCTTTAAACTTTCCCTGGAAAACATCAGTGTTTCAGATGATGTTGATACAGGCTGTTAAAGACAGGCTGAGTATAATTAAAGACACCTGAAAGCATTTCCTCTTTAAGTGTTTGAAGTTGGGAAGGAAAGAGCTGATTCAAAACATCTGGCAAAAAGGAAGGGAAAAGAAAAAACAGAGAAAGTGAAAAGCAAGCCATGTCACACTGTTACTCTTTGTGGAGACTAGCTATGGGAATGGTAGCAAGTCCTCCCATGGAGCCTGGGAGTTACAGGCTTCCCCTGCTCCCCATGGGGAACTTGGATTTCAGAAGGTGAGGGGACTTGTATTTCCTGGATCTTTCCCTTTCTGTGCATATGAAGCATTTTTGTTCTCTAAACCACAGAATCAGCAGGGATGTCTTCAAAAGGAGGGTTAAGAGCTTTTCTCCTGTTTTTATTGCACTGTGAGTTCTTAGCACAGGGAACTGTTTTTATTTAGCACCTTTATGGGCAGATAGTGGCTTTATGCTGAAACTCCTAGAGCTTCATAGCTCCGCTTCAGTATTTAACTAACTTGTATTGGCACTAACACCACGGCAGTTATGCAAGGGAGATGAGTAGCGCATAAACTATATAATAAAACTAATGACTAAATGGTTGATAATAATTTAAAGCATCTATAAAACTGTAATACTTGACAGCATAGATGTCTAAGTGCTAGAAGTTGCATTCCAGATACAATTTCTGAGAGTGATTTCTCACCCCTGGGGGCTAGAAGAGATTCTGAGCCCTGCAGTTCAAATTATAGAGAGAAAGATCTTGCAGCTTAGAAAATATGTGGTTATTATATTGGATTAAAGGACCATATCCATTAAATATCATAGAAAATGCACTTCCAGAATTATACAACATGTAAAAAAAAAAAAATATATATACATATTTAAGAGGTTGGAGAACATAAATTCCCTATTGACATCCCTGGGACTAATCCAGGACTTTGCAGAGGTCATATAAATAGACATTTTAGACACATATAACCACATCTTTGGTGACTGCAGTGACAACTTCATATGCTCATGGAGAAGTACTCTGTCATCATGTGGTTCTAAGCTGGTCTGTGTAGACTTAACAGGACAAATTAGGTTGGCAGGATCTCCAGTCTTGCCTAGCCAAACTGCTCCCAGAACCTGAAGTAGATAGATTAAGCAGAGCTACAGCAACTTTGATGGATTTCAGGCTCTCTGCCTTTGGGTAAGATTATGCAACATTTCTGAGATTATTATGGTGATCAATTAATTATGTGACCGTTTATCAACAAGAAAAACATTGGTGCGTGAAAGACAGAAAGCAGCAAAGTGTATCTGTCCAAGAGATACTTCAAAGGTCTTTTCCCTCTAGCACTGTAAAACCTAAGCCAGTGAATTGTCACTCTCCTATCAAAGTAAAGTGTTACTGCTCTTTGAAATCCATTCATGTGAACATATTTTACAGATATGTTTCTAAATTAATGCTTGTGTTGTAGACAAATTTCCTTCCAAGATCTGGGGAAATTTAATGGTGTCCTGTAGTTAAAACAATTCCTCTTCTGGTGATGTCATCAGTATTATTGGTTTCAGGAAAATGCCCAGCACTTAAAAAACTCTTTTCTTTTATGGGATAATTTATTTACAAATATGCAATAAATACAGATTTTACTAATAGAAGAAAATGGAGATTTAAAAACATTTGAAGAAAAGGATGCTCTGCTTTTAAAACTGTGCCATCAGTCTGAGGGTGAGTCTTCCTTTATATCATGTATGTTTCATAAAATATTGGTGTTCAGGATGGTTTGGTTTTGGGGAAAAGGTTTTATTGTCTTCTCATATTTATTTTTGTCCCACAGTTTTCATTTCGGATAATTTTGAAGCAGTCTTTCACGGAACACTCAGGTATGCTGAAATGAAAGGGAAAAAGCCATGCTCACCCATTCTTCCTGATATAAATATTAATAGTGTTGAGTGTGTCCCACTGGAGCACAAAGAACACCTTTAATAGTGACATTTACAAAGCAGATCAAGTGTCAGCTAAGGTGAGCTGGTATGGAGTTGTACAAAGGGAAAGTGGAAGAGCAAACTCAGTGATAACCAGGAGCAGAGCCACGCTGAGGTTACTTTTCCAGATGTAGGTATCATGACTCTTTTTTTGATTCTTCAGTGTTTTGAAGTTAATTTTCCTTTTCATGGAAATTCAGTGTTGTACAGAGGAAATAAAGATACTGTAACTCCTTCATCAGTCAGAGTGGATTGGGATTTTACTCCTGTGACTTGGTATCAGTTAGAACCATCAAAGCAAATGGATCAAGCCCTGCTCTGTGGTGGCACACCACACTTTGCACTAGATCACACCCTCTTTTTCACAGATGATACTGGAATCAATGTACTGGGGAAAAGTCCCTTTTCTTCAATTTGTGTCAGTTCTGTTGTTAGGAAACTGTTACTTCATAAGGGAGCCATCAGAATGTAGCTGCCTAATGTTGCTATTTTAGGTTATAAATTGTGATGGAAAAACAGATGATAAATGAACCCTCCATTGAAGACAAGTTAACTCCTGGAATTTACTGGTGTTGGTTGGGGAACACAGAAACAACATAGTGAAATGCTAGTTAATTGAGAAAGTCTAGTTAAGATATGTCATAAGAACTGAATGAGAGATGATTTTAACCCATAAATTAAAAGTCTGTAACTCCACAGCTGAAATGCGCGGGCAGATAATTCAGCCAAACAGTGAAAGAAAGAACAGGTACTGCTATGGAAGGAAAACCCCATTAAATAGACTGATTGATTAACCTGTCTGTGTTAAATTAAGTTGAAAAAAAAGCTCTTAACAGAATAACTTGTAAGCTTCATTTTGGATGACTTTGTTTCCATTGGTATGCACACCTGGTGTGGTTCTTCATCCTGTACCTGAGTAAATTCAAGGTATTAAATGCATCTGACCTGGGATGAGAATACATGAAGTAATCCTGAAATACAAATGATGACTGAGTAAATGCAATCAGAACACAATATGTTTTCAGTGCTTAAACTTATTTGTTTTGATTTACTCACATATCGTTAGACCTAATATTCAATTTATATGGCACAGTTAGCAAGGTCCATAACATCAGAAATTAAATACGGATCCTTTATCTGGAAAATGACCTGGGCTGAACTCTGTATTTCCTCGCCTTTGCAATGTAGTCACTAGATTCTTCCTGCTCTTCAGCTGACTGTACAATTTATGAATTACCCTAACGAGATTTAAGACACAGCCTAATGAAAGACTAAACAGAATGGAAGTCATGACTAGCAAAATAAAGGACTAAGTTATTTGTTAAATATCTTTGAGTCAGAAGACAAAGCTATAATCCAGAAGTATAATATCCAGTAACTGTTCATTATGCAATCAAAGGCAAAAATTTGTAGTAATGTTTCCTGCTTGTCATCTCTTCCAGTAGCTGGTTTCTTCAAGGGAATGACAAATCTGCAGATGAACATGCAGTATTGCATTTCTGCACAGAATTATATCATGGCTATAGGAAAGCTTAAACAAAAGTACTGTGGCACAATTGTTTGTTTTTGTAGGAAGCATCTGTAAAGATTGCTGCAAAAGGAAGAAACTGAAAAATCATGATAAGAATGGGAGAAGAAGCTTTGAACAAGTTGTGTCAATACCAAGCATCTCAGTGTCCAAAGCTATTAAATAAAAATAATAACACTGCCTCCCTTTGTGAATACAGTGAGATCTACTGATTAGAATACATTAGGCTAATAGTAAGGATATTAGTACTAGGAGTTATGAACCTGTGGTCATGGCAGTACTGGGTGAAAACAGCAACATTCATACATCTTCAGATACTATGGTAAATAGTGCTTTACATAATATTATAGATTGACAAATGCACTAGTAATTTTTCTAGGAGTGGTTTTGTTTCATCATTTGTTAATAAACTGTTCCGGGTGATTAACTGACTATTCACAATCAAACACTTGTTTTCATTCTGTACATTTAAAAAAACCCCAAATATAAAGATGCTTATCACATTGATTCAAATAACCAGCACATTCAATAACGATTTGTTGCGCTTTTGGCTGTTTGGCAACAGAGTACAGGAATAAGTGGATTATTCAATATATTATTCAATGAGAATTTTTCAGCTCTAAAGAAAATTAATTGAAACAGTCACAGCTGTATAAATTTGAAGCACAAATGATGCTGAAATATGTAGAAAAAAAGGCACTATTTGTTTATGAAGCAGAAAGGAAAAATATACTTTCACTAGTCTGCAAATTAAGCCCAAGATTGACCACTTATTTACCCAACTGTAGGGCACGGGGGCAAGACCTGTGTAAGGGAAGGCTTTCTACTCTATCACAATTAGCAATAAAAAGGCAACAAATAATAGCAAGGTTGCCGAATTACTTCTACTCTTTGGTCATTCAGACTTTTTGATTGTAAGGAGAGGAAATGGAATGATTTTGTAACGTGGATTCCTGCTGCTCATTAACTTTTTCTTTGTTCTTATTTACCTTCAGTGAAGCACAAAATGAAAAAAAAAAGGACAGAAGAGAAATGAGACAATAAAAATAATAGAACATCTAAAATGAATGTTTAGAAATATAAATGTTTTGGAACTGATGTGATAAGGATCAAGACATAATGGTTTAGAGTTTTATAAAAGTTGTCAAATGTCATTGTTATAGCAAGAGTGTCATAAAAATTAAGCATTTTTAAAACCACAGTGATCTGTGTACTGTGATTATTTGGGGCTCATAGCTTTTCTTGTTTTGACATTGTATTTACAAGATACAAATCTTAATACATATACATATTACACACCAGATGACCAAGCATTCAAAAAAGAAGAAAAATAAACAAGCAGTTCTAGATTTTTAAAGCAGTATGCTTATCTTTTAAAAAAATCTGGTAATTAATTAAAAATTTGTGAATTGACAATATTAATTTAAATCCTTCCTGAAAACTACCAGTTTATATTTTATAAACAATACAATTCTATTTTATGTGGCCCAAGGATACAGAATTTCTGAGCGCATTGCATTAAATTAATCCAAATAGTGCGGGGAAAAAATGCAATGGAATAGGTGATAATGTTTTTTTAATTGACTATGTTTAACAGTGTCTTAAGTAGCCTCTTAATTCTCTTGTTACAAAGTGTCATTTGTCCCTGAAAAACCTTTACATAAACCCACTGGAGTTAATTTGACTCAAAACAATAGTTCTTTTGTACAATGAAGAAGACTCCAAGGAACCAGAAGCAGTAAAACAAAGTTGTGCTCACAGAAGTTTTTGACAATCTCTGCATCTGCGTGGCTACAGAAGGAAAATTTCAGACCTTTTGGGGACTTAAATTTTCATAACAGATGGTCCTATAACAAGCAGTCATTCATATCAATATCTTGTTTTTTACCTCTTTTTGTACCCTGGTGTCAGTTGGGATCGAGTTAATGTCTTCCTAGTATCTGGTACAGAGCTGTATTTTGATTTTAGGATGAGAATAATGTTAATAGCACGCTGATGGTTTAGTTGTGCAGTGCTTGCTCTAAACCAAGGGCTTTTCAGCTTCTCGTGCTGCCCTGCCAGTAAGGAAGCTGGCAGGACACAAGAGACTGGGAGGGGACACAGCCAGAATAGTTGACCCCAACTGATTTAAGGGATATTTCATACAATATGATATCATGCTGAACAATAAAACTGTGAGGGGCTGGATGCTGGTCAGTGGGTGGTGAGCAGTTGCACTGTGCATCAGTTGTTTTGTAGTTCTTTCTATCATAATTATTATTCTCCCTTCCTTTTATGTACTTTTGTCTTTAACTCCACCCATGAATTCTACCTTTATTCCAACTCTCTGTCATATCCCTCTGGTGGGGAGTGATTGAACAGCTGTGTGTTTAGCTGCCTACTGGGTTAAACCACAACAGCTGAACTGTGATTTCCTCAGACATAATCATTGTCTCAAAGAGTTGGAATTTTTATACTTCAAGAAGACATCAAAGTTCATTAACATTGTACTGCTGGATGCCTGTCTGAACTGTGCTCTTCTGTTATTAACTGAGCCAAGCCATATAGCACCTCTTTCTGGATTTGAATAGGCACACATATTTTTGCTGTTGTATAGATAGAATAAGTAACTCAGATATCTGTTCTCTGAATCTGAGTGCACTAAAACTTCATCTCTTCTGTATGCAAAGGACAGATTTATAAATTAGTGGATTTCACGTAAAAAAAAAAACCAAAAAACCAAACCTACAACATCAAAACACACTGTCCTAAATCCTTTTATTTTAGTTTGATTTGTTTATGGTTTTGCAGCCATATGTCTAGGTGCAGTATTTTTTTAGTGTTCTTAGTGGAGAAGCAGACATAAAGCAGACCTAGAATGTGATAGTACTCGACACATGATTCATCAAGAATAGACAGAGGCAGATGGAAACTTGCACACAAACTTCCATTGCCTATAAGCTGCCTGGACTCACATATCCACTGGGAGTCACAGAGGAAGGTTACAGGGAGTTCAATGTCCAAAAGATGTACATATCCATGAGAGATGATAGAGACTCTTCTCTGGCCAGGGCTAACAGTTACTGCTTTCTGTAGGATGGTACTGTGAATCTCACACATCTATGACATTTTTTATAATAGGGCTAACATTGTTTTAACAGGATTCCTCCATTCCTGAGTTTATTAACCTGGTCATAAGATTGTGTGGGTTAAAAGAAAATTCTTCTTGACATTGTGGTACTGCCTTAATTATGCCATGGTGAAAGATCTTGCTATGCTGACTACAGTCCCACTGTATGACTCTGGCACTCTGGTACTGAGCAGGTGAGCTCAGAACAGCCTTCAGGGCAGCTGCTTGGCTCTGGGAGCAGCTGTGCATGATAAACCGTTTTGTCTCTCTATAGGCTTCTTTTAAAGTCCTTTCTAGACAACAGGAATCCCCCTCTGGATCATGTCCAACATCCAAATTCTGCAGTTCCCATTCAGGCTAATGTCATGAATGGGATGACACACCTGAGCAAAAGTAGCAGGGTCAGGGCCCCAAACAGTGTGGTTTAAACAGTGCCAAAACCTCCCCTCATGAAACAGTGAATAGAAACCTCCAAATAACCAAACCAGATGTTGCAACTTGTCTTTGGATTCATTTATTACCCTGGTTTTCTGTAGGAGGATTTGGATTCACTCTTTTTTAATGTCATCCAGCAGAGATTGTATTTAGTCAGTAAATTTTATCATAATCTACACATGTTTATGGCAAGTTGAGATTCAATTTTATACGATATAAAAAATTCATTACATTTAAATATTCATTGTTAGAAGAGGCTGTATTTCTGTCTGTGATAACAGAAATCAGTATGAGCAGGCAGACAAAATATATTAGGAAGCTAATTCAGAAGAAAAAAGAAAAACAATGCAAAGTCTCTACATGTATTTCATTTACTAAAAAATGCATAAGGACAGGGATATGAATCTGGTTTTGAGAAAATGTGTTAGTTCACTGCAGAAATCGGTCACACCTAATTAGAAACACCTCCCTTTTAAACACAAAGGTCACCAGCTTGTAAATGAATCCTTGGTGATGTTTCCTCAAGGAGCCCACATCCGTCAGTTGTTATCTCTGCAGTGCCCCCTCAAAGACTGCAGCTATGCTCGGGTGCAACTGCACTCCCTGCAGCATCCCATGTTCCTGGTTCCCCACTGCTGAAGCACAGATCCCTCCTTTTCAGACACTCGAGTTTCTTTTCAGGGAAAATCAGGACAAATGGGGGATGGGGAACATCCCTGTTTCTTCCCCTTATGCAGCTGGGTGGGACACAACTGAGATGCACATCTGGGTACCAGAACCACACGGGAAACAGGGCCCACAGTACTGACAAGCTGTAATTGCTGTTAACGGAGGAAGTAGCATAAAGATTCTCTAACATTATCTTAAAAAAGAAGTCTGGTTAAATGCCTGGAAACAAGATGATAAAGATGTAATTTATCTCATGAAGGCAGGTTGAAATCCAGAGGCTCAGGATGTGAGAATGAGACATAAAGACTTTCACTGTTCTGAACTCAAATTTATGCTTATTGATAAAGTCAAACCTCTTAGTAACTGATGGTTGTGGAGTGACCTCAGTCCAGACTCCAGCAGAAGCACAAGAACATCCTCTAGCTTTCTCATGGTTCAGAAGCTAGGGTAGTCTCAAAAGAGAGAATTACAGGATGGAGAGAGGCATGAAAAATAAGATGTATTTCTAATGACGTCCCTCCAGAGCAACACTGAATTGTATTTGGAAGGCAATATAAGAAAACTTGTAGAGCTCAAATTGCTATTTTTTGTAGATAGAACAACAGCACTCATTTGGCAGTTTTCATCAGTGCTGGAATAAAAGTGTTTATTACAATTAACATTAAAATCCTCATATATTTTCCTAACCTATTTGCCAAATAGATGAAAAGTTATCTCTGCAATTTATTAATAACATTTTTACGTGCTACTTAAATTTAAAAAAATGTGATTCTACTTTAAATTGGTGTCATCAACAGTGATTAGTGCACTTTATTGACTGATCACTTACTAAAAAGATACCATCTCTAATGAATTTAAAACTCTCTTCATACAGAGTCAGAAAATCAATAAATAACATGACAGAAAATATTATTAGACAAGATACTCCTGTCTGTCTTCTTAAAATATAGATACTGGTTCCTGTCTGTAGACTTTTATTTACTGTTGACTTAAGGTTACATTTAGCAAATGTAGATGGATGAAAAGGAGAATGTAAGAAAATGAAAAGTTTTGTAAATTGGGAAGAAGTGGAAGAAACTTTATTGTATTCTGATAGTACATAGCAGACACTACAGAAATGGCTGTAAAGAAAAGTGGCCAAGAGAAGAAACTGTATTCGTCGGGGAAAGAAGCTGTTCAGCTTGTGTTTAGGATCACCACCATGACTCATTCTTGCCATTTGTCCAGAATCATATAGTAAAAATTGTTATCTCTGACATCAGGCATCTCCCAATGTTCTCCCATGTGGTGTGGCAAAAAACTTATATTTCTGCCTTTTTTCCCTCTCCCTGCCTGATCTGGCAGTATTCTATTCACCTTGTAGAGGTTTTAGGGATGCAAATAAACATCGTAAAAGAAGACTATCAGGTCAAATTATTTTTCATCTCATATATCCCCATGTATTTTTCTTGCAACCTTGCAACAAGTATTTAGACTTTTTGTACCCCTTCTTAAGGCCTGTCATGATTCTGTTGTCGTGTAATCTGTTATTCCCTCCTCAGTCTAACCAGTACACCTGTGTTCTAAACCCCTCTTTTAATATACACTTTTATCTACTTTTACTTCATCTCACAATCTTTCCTTCACCTATGAACCAGCTTAAGCTCCACCACTGCTCTCTCCCTTGGAATATAACATGCACATGGGCTTATGAAAGATATGGCAAGAGTCACTGCACATCTTCTGACCTTGAGAACACCACCAGTGTGGACTAATTAAGCTTAGTGGAGTCCACTTTCACTGTGAGCTAAACTCATCTTAATCGAAGTTGCCTTTTGGGTTAAAATCGCCATTGGTCTGGCAGTATTGCCTACAGATTGTAGCAGGCTGATCACTTTTCCAAGAAGTGCACGGGTGCTTTTTAGCATGCAGATTAAGTTTAGATTAATATCTGCCATAT
The DNA here is from genome assembly GCA_026261815.1 of Monarcha castaneiventris obscurior. Lineage (NCBI taxonomy): Eukaryota > Metazoa > Chordata > Aves > Passeriformes > Monarchidae > Monarcha > Monarcha castaneiventris. The sequence goes on from JAMPIT010000894.1 coordinate 18,350,354, forward strand.
AATTTTGCATTTATGATGAGACTTTGCTCTTTATATTCCGACCACTGTAAATACCATATTTTAATGAACAGTCTTGATGCACAATGAATGCTTTTTCAGAATATAGTTTAAGCTAAACCAAAATATGACTGGACTGATAAATGCCTTTCAACTATTTCTTGGAATGTAAATGAAACAAGGAAGTATTTGCCCCTCCTTCTTAGAGGAATTCACACTCAGGTGGTGAGGCATCCTTACCTTTCAGCCTAGAAGCTTAACTGATGAAACATGTAGGAAAAAAATTAGTCTATGACTATAAGAGGGACACAAAGTAAACCAGTGAAATGCTGCTATATTGCAGATGTAAAGGAAAATGGCAGTAATCGATGACGTGTAAGAATTATCTCTGCCAAGAAAATCCAACTTTATTGTCTCGGCTAACATTCATCCTTTTAACAAAATGAATTTGTAGGCAGTACATTCAAGAACAGGTTGATGGACTTCTTTTTACCCCAGAAGAAAAGAAAGAAAGAAAAGATTGCCAACCGAAATACAAGCAAAAATTTATTTTTCCTATTTTTTATTAATGAGGCACATTTTTCTTCAAACATCTGAATATCAAAACCATTTATTTGTACATTGGTAATTTGAAAGAGATTTAGCACCAGTGTCTCACTTTTGGTGAGACACTGGAAGAGGCTGCACAGTGAAGCTGTGGATGCCCAATCCCTAGAATTTTTAAAGACCACTCCAGATGAGGTTTGAGCAACCTGGTCTAGTGGAATGTGTCTCTGTCCATTACAGGGGGGTGGAACGAGATGATCTTTAGGGTCTCTTCCAACCCTTTAACATTCTGTGAGTCTATAATTGCATGATGCAATGATACGATCTTGGTATTTAAAAGCAGTGGAAAGGCCTCAAGGCAAGGAGTATGTCACACTAAACAACACATAGGTTAGAGATACATAGGAGAAGGGGTGAACGTCTAGGCAAATACATAAGGCAGAAGATCACATGTTAATTCACTGGAATTTTATCTTTCAGCTAATCTCCCCAGCTGGTGTTTAGGGGTATTTCTTTGTTTTGTGCGTTAGTTGTGTGGGGTTTTTCCAGTTTTGGTTGTTTGTTGCTTTTTTTCTTTTCTATATTGCTTTTAATTCAATCTTTACATAGATCTGAGTCTTGTGGAAGTTTTGGGATGGTGGTTTTTGTTTGTGTTTTTGTTTGGTTGGTTGGGGTTTTTTGTTTAGTTTTAGTCTTTTGCCTTTTTTTTCCATGAGTATAATTTCTTCCCGTGTTGAATGAAAGCAGGTGGAACATCATCCATATGTGCAGAAACCCATGCTAATGGGTAAAGTTACTGATGCAACACAGCAAAGCAACTCCTGAGTGCATATGGAACCCAAGGCTGTTCCACAGAACCCAGCGACTCTCAAGGTCACATATAGCAAAAGCAGAGATGATAACTATTAGGTTTGTGATGCATGCAGGTTATCATCACTAATATGACCAATACCTGCTTTCTAAGGCAGCTACTTCATGAATAATCAATGAGGGAGATGTGAATAAGCAGATGGATTGTAGCTGATGAGTTCCCTCTGGGTGGGCAGAACAGTTAGCAGTTACGTATAACAAGTAACATATAATACAGGAATCCCACATTCATACAGACACATCACTAAAAAATGGACATTGCCAAGGGCAGCTCTGCATGGGTTAGTGTATAAAAAGGAAGAGTGACTCAGAAATGTGAAACCCAGATGTGACTATTTTTAAGTGTGTGTTTATATATGTGTATTATAAAGAAATAATGCACCATGTATAGAAAAGGGAGAAATCCCCCCTCCCCTGTGAAGGAACCAGAGGACACACTGTATTCAGTGTTATACATTTATAAGGAAACCGGCAATTACTATTTTTCTACAAGGATTGCAGGTATTAACATGGCTAATATGTACTTTTTGGACAAGCTTTTCAAATTACAAGGCAAAATGAAAAAACAATGGTGACATTTCATTCATTTTATCTTCATCAGTGAACATACATGTTTTGTATCATTCATTTAACTAAACATAAATACTTATTTCACATTTTTTAAGGGCCATGTGAAGACATTTTAGTTAAAGCATTCAGATAGGACTCAAGTGTTTGTCTTCTATTTTTATAGTCTTCCTTTGTGATCTTTGACAGGTCACTTAGTTTGGGATCTCATCTTAGTCATCCAAAGCTAGGCTGGAATGGCTGATCCCATTCTTTCTGTTAGACACCATTAGTTGTTCACATAGGGTGCTTCACACTATGGATTTTAATGTATTTAGATCACTATTTTAGGCAATGTCCTTTTCAGATCCCAGCATATGCTCTCTGGATACTTAGACAGCAGTGACATGCATGATTATCTGAAGACCTGTAAAAAGGGAGTAATAGCAAGAACACAATTATAACAGTAAAAAAAGGTTTTGCTGTCATATTGCATATCTAAATTGTTAACTCTCTGTATACGAAGGTTATCTCTTAAGTTAATAGGTCCAGTCTAGATTGAAACATTGAATTATTATTGTCGCACACACACGTACACACACACACACACACACATATTTATAAATATTAAAAAATTTAATCATTTTTGTACCACAGTTGCCAGGATAACCCTAGCCATTTTAATAAACTACCTAATTAGTCTTTTATAAAAGTGATATAATCAACAAGATAAATATATAAATAGAAAGGTTTCCAGGATCTAAAAGTTTACTGGAATTTACTTACTCTTCACATCTTCTGCTGAAGTAGATGAAGAATGTATCAGACCAAATCAAAATGGGTGCTGAAGAGTCGTGGCTTGAGAAGAAGACAGAAGTGATTTGAGGACATTTATTATGAATTACTTGAGGAACATAAGACTAGTTTACCCAAACTGAAAGAAAAAAAAGAAATTATACACAGAGAATAATTAAATATGGTGGACTTTGGCAAAGATACTCTGTTAGCACCAAGTTTTAAAGGAAAACATCACAAAACTTATAATTATTAGAACTGGTTAAGAAGGGAAGTTTAGAATTGATGGATACATGAAGTACCTCTTGAAAGAATGGTATTACTGGATGCAGAGAGCTGATCAAGAGCTAGCTTTTCCAGTTATGGGCAATTTCATTTTTCAAAAATGCTGTTAGAAAAAATTATGAACTGTATCCTCGAGTGAACAATATTTTCTGTGGCATGATTTTATTCATCATAGCTCTCTCAGTGACCTGATTCAATTTTATAAAATACAAAATGCCTACCAAGATATAGTGTGTTCTGTAGTCATCATGTATGTCACAAGTAGTACGGCATATTTTTCATCTTGTAATAGCTAGGAATCATGACACTACTATCTCACAATGATGACAGTACTATGTCACAAATATAATCTCATTACATGTCTTTGGTGGGCTGGGAGAGAAAGTTTTTTTTGTAATGGGTCAGACATAGTAAGAATAAGAGTAAGAATGAGAATAAAACTAATTATGAAATTCCAGAGTTATGCAAAAGACTATCTACTTAAAAAAACGCCACCAATTCTTATACAATAATAATCTTCTGTGAGTCCACGCTGATTTTTATTATTTATCTCTAACACTGGTTATGGTTTTCATCTTTGATTTCTGCTTCATCATTGAAAATATATAATACCAAATGACCCAGCCTGGCTATTCACCACCCCCATCTCTTATACATAAAGCAGATATATTAAATGCTATCCTTGAAGTGGGCTCAAAAACGTTGCAGTAAAAAGTGGTATACGGCTTAAATGTGCCTTAACGTGACCATCTCAAGTTAATGAACATTTAAACTTATTTCCAGCATTACTGTTGGCTTAAGTGCTCCATTCCTCTCATGCCATAAGCACAGGACTAGAAAGAGTGTCTGTCCTTCTTGAAGAGAGGCCAAAGATGAAAGCTGCTTTCATCTTCCCTTCTGAGTCTCTTCATCTGTTTTTAGAGCGCAAGGCAAATATAGATTTTAGAAAACTGCAGATTGAATGCAGTGAGATACTGTATGTCATCTTTACTGAAAAAAAAGTAAAGAGAAATGTAAATGCATTTGTTGTTGCCCAGATGAGTGGGAAATTATCTGGGTCAGAAGCCATTGTGAGTGTAAGAGTCCATAATTAGCCTAAAACCAACAAAGAGCTTCAGCAAGGAAATTACAGCTGAATATAACAAAAAGGAAGAATAAACATGCAGAGAAGAACCCTGGAAGTAAGTGTCCATAAATGGATCCTTTGAACAAGTAAATAATTACTCTGACTTTTATCTCTAAACACAGAGTTCTTTTATTTATTGGAGTAAATGCTACCTGGGAAATAATATGATGATAACAATTATCCAAATGTTTCCAGGAGATGGTATAAATATTATCTGACATGTTGCTGCCTCCTAAAAATTGATACAAAGTGCTACAGTAACTCTTTTAATTTTTATCATTGCTGACCCTTCCCCCTCCTCATTCCATTTTCTCATACATTTTGAATAGTTTATAAATACAAGAACAACACTGAGGTCTCCGTGGAAAATGGAATTGCTGGTAAATAGCTCTATCACTGTTCCTGCCAATGAGGAACACTCCCAGACACACAGAACCACACATGCTTATTTTTACACGAACACAACCTTGGGCTTCAACAGACGTCATCTCTGCACTTTTTGCTGAACCATTTTTTACATTTTGTCAAAATTTTGTTCTCTAGCCATGAGGCTGATTTGTTATTACTAACTGTTTTAACAAATGGAGCAAAGAGTCTTTAAGGCTGGCTTCAGAAACCTTCCTCATACTCTTCAAATATTAACATACTTTAATTAAAGGTCACATGCTTGAACTGGAATGCAGTTATTATGAACCAGGTACAGTCCTGAGTGACAGTAATCAGAGAGTTTTTTTTGCCTGCCTTATATGCAGAATAAGCCATTGTTTGCTGTATTGTATTAAAAAGCTGCTTTTTCATAGCCTGAGTTAATTCTTTGGGTAAAATGGAAAAGTAAACTTAGTTTGCCAATACTTTATTTTTAACTTCTCTTTTTCAATACTTTTGATCTGTGATAGCTTACAACTCATTTCATTAAGAGCTAACATACAATTTGCATGGGTTTGACATAGGAAATTTGGTCCTTAAAATGTGAAATTCACTCCTTCAAGTTATGCCTTGAAGTGGCTGCCAGAAAACAGAGGCTAGACAAAAATAAGAGAATAAAAGTAGGTATTTATTTGAAGGGCCTTCAAAGGTACACCTTGGGAGTGTAACGCCTACGAGGGTCTCCACCTAAGATGGATGCTGGGTCACGGGCTCTTCACACTACTATAAGTTTGGTCCATTTGCATGTCAGGGTTAATTCTCCAATTTTAATTTCAGTTAATGATGTAATTACCCCAAGTTTATCCTTCCTCTCAAAGGCTTTTAGTTTACACATTTTGGGGCCTGGGACAATCAAGGTGTCCTTGAAGCGGAAACCTAGAGAGGCTTTGTTATGTCTAACCAGCATGAGAGAACAGTAATTAACAGGCCACATAAAACTTCAGAGTTACACACTAGGCAGTACAGGATTTGAACAATATAAAAGGTATAAGGCATCACAAGTATGACTCTCACTGCTCTAATACTGTAAGACATTCTCTACTGTTGTTGGACATGCTGAGAATCTGAGTTTATTGGTGTGATAGACATGCAAACGACACAGAAGGTGATGTCTTTCAGTTTTGAAGAGGAGTTTAAAATGCACCTTGACTTAAAAATCATTACCAGTTGCTGAACAAATTAAATATTTCAAAGCATGACCATTGCTCTTTGTTCACCTAAGGCATATAAGCAAGTCTTGCAAATCACTAATCACAGAATGGACATTTTCTTGAGTCAGCATTTCCATTTACATTGATGAAGCTTCTTTTGCCACTGAAAGCTTTCCGTGATGTTATGTAACATCTGGGTTTAACGTCATATTTACTCCCAAGTACAGCTGATATGATACAGAATGGCACATGAGACAGTCCTTTCCCACACTGAGCCCATCACTCTGAGAGCCCTGACATGGGTGTGCCATCACTATTGCCTACAGCGGGACATCTGGGTTTGTGCCTCTGCTGTGATAGGCCTTTGCACACGCCAGGGTGCTGGGGAAATCACCATCATCCATGGGAGCCCTCACGGTGCCAGGGTCCTCTCAGCCCAGCACCATTGCAAAGGAGGAAAACTGTCTCTGTGCCTTCCCACCTAAAACAGATGAGGCAAATTTAGCCCAAATGCTGATGGGGAAAAGTGGCAATTAGCCTTTTTAATGGTTTTCAAAAAGTGAATATTTATTTAAGCTGTAAAAGGCTACCTTTTATAGGATTTATAGAGCAGTGGCAAAGTAAACAGACAATCCATTAGAGGCCAGCCATTCCTGTGTCCAAAGTAGATGTGTTAATCTCACAGCTTTCAGGGAGTAATGCATGGCCATTAAAGAATCCCTGCACAAGCTCTGCTGACCACCTGTCATTTCTTTAAGCAGCTATTAATGGGAGTGACATTATAGCTTATGAGAAATCAAATTACAAGACAGCGAGGAAATTAATACTTCAGCACTTCATTATAGGAGAAAACGGCAACAGCCCATACATTTTTTAATTAGTTGTTCACCTGGATCTATTTAATCTCTCAGACCAGTGTGTGATGTTGCTGATAACTCTATTTGAAACTAACCAAAATAGAGGAATTTCCCTGAAAAAAAAAATCCTGAACAGCACTAGAAATGTTTGATGGCTGACTTCTAGAAGTAGAAATCATCTAAAAGTTCAGATAGAAGATACCATATTGGATTTACTAGATGTCTAACAGAGCAGCATATTCATTGCTTGAGCAGGAGAGGTCATTAAAATATTATAAATGTCTTCACTGGAAGTTAAGGAGCGACAGATCAACTCAGCAAGGTTCATGTGGAGGAGACAAAACAGCAGTTAAACATAGATGAAAGCGATTGCCTTTGATGTGCTGGGACATTTGGGATCTGTTGGAAGATGGTGCCCAGGGCAGAAGGGCAGCAGATGATTAGCCTAAGGGAGGAGGGTTTGGAGAAAGCATGACCCGGTGGTTTGGGGAGTTTGAAATGGTATCTGAGCAATACTGAGGCCTGAAGATAATGGCAACATTGATAAGCTGAATATTGTTTTCATGTTACCTGCCTTATAACAGAATGAAAATTACAGTAGTGTCAGAAGAGATACAAACAAAGACCATACAGAAAGAGACTGGTTGAGTTCCTTTTCCAAAGAAGAAAATATATCAGCTCAGAATAGCCTTTTGATAGAGAACTGGACATTTACTTTTGAATGCAAAATAAGACAGGTCATTGAGCTGTTTCATTTGAAAAGAGAACAGTGTGTCACTACCTGTTCTGTTTAAATATGTGAGAAGAGAGATGCAAATTGGACATGGCATTATAATACTATTTAGGGAAGATTACAAAATGTACAAGGAAGTTAGATTTTATTAGGTTTCTTCAACTTCACTTTGCAGGTAATGACTTTCCTCATTGCAGCTATCAGGATGATTATAATGATATCACATCATTTAGTCATGGTCAGCTTCTCTTAGTATGGACATGACCAGAAGTTGAGCCTGTGTCCTTTTGTGGCGTTTTTCTTCCACCCCAAAGGTTGACATATGTTCTTATACATATTACTTTGCTTCTAGCAGATGTTTTTTTCTATTGTAAGCAGAATTTTACAGTTATAATTTACTGTTTGTATAACAGAAGACACTTATACCAGCCCTATTTTCATCACCAGCACCATCACCATTGTTTCTTGCCATCAAATCATCTGTCTAAGGAAGACCCATGACCAGGTGCTTAAAATGAGCTCCCTACTGTGTGCCACAAGTATTTGAAAAGAAAGTCACTTATTTAAAGATAACTCTTTAACTAACATTGCTCTCTGAGATATGACATTGACATGACTTCAAGAGAATATAAAACAAAACCACAACAAAATATCTGCTGTGTGTTTCTGGAAGCCTTCCAAACCAATTCATGGAGGGATTTTTGTTATAGTTGCTGCTGTCAGGTAAATATTTCATTATTCTTACAGAGTATCAGGTAGAAAATTTTCAAATATATATATCTATACATATATATATGTATATATCAGCTAAATCTTTCATATTTACAAGAACGTGGATGAGGGCTTCATAGCTTTGTCATGTTTTTATTTCACTCAGAAACATATTCAATTCTGATGCTCTAAAAACCAACCTCATATTTCTTTTTGTGGTGTCAAGTGGGTTGAGGCCCCACTGTTAGAGTAGTGTAGTATGGCCTAGAGGGATCCTTTTCATTGGTACGAGTAGACTCTGTGGGGTTTCAGCTGAGTTCCTCAACAGACACAACATTTCTTCCTGTACCACAGTGTCAAAATATTAAACCAAAAGAATAGGCGTGTTTCAGAGAAAAAGTGTTACCTCTCTTCTATAGATGGGGCTCTACACCTGATTTGCCTGGTGTAATTCTAAAATAATGGAAAGAACTCTAGCTTCTTCAGAACCTGTTACACAGTCATATTCAAAGTAGATCTGAGGAAAGGCCTTGAATTTCCTGGTTTCTTCACAAGCTGTTTTAGCTTGAGTCTGTATTTAATTCTTAATAATCAGAAGTCCATAGTGTATTCCCTCTTAGATGTGAGCTTTAATGAATAGGATAAAGAGATCCAATATACGTCCAGTCGTGTCATCATGTATAAAGTTAATTTTTTTAAAATTTAGAATGGAGTGATTACTTTATTAATTTATCTAGACACTTTTTAATGACTGCATATATGCAGACGGTTGTCAACTGTTATTTTTAGGAAAACCTCAAAGACATTTCTGAGACTGTACTTCGGAGATATTATGTGCAACTGTGTTTTCAGTAGGGATACTAAAGCTTTTGCAGTTCTTTTGTTCTTTCCAAAAATTTTGTATTCTTTTTCTGCTCCACGTTCATTAAATATTTTTCCCATTTAGAGAGCGTTGGAACCATAGCCCTTTCCTTGCAGTACTAATTAAGTTCACTCATTCATTGTAACAATAGCAGCACAGAAGGATGAAAAAGCTGAAATAAATTGTCCCCTGGCAGAGAAATTAAAGTGTTGCTATGCTTAAAAATAACTCTTCTCCTCATCTCTCCCATTCTTTCTTATTGTAATCTACTTTCTGAAAGAAATACAATTCTATCAATACTACAATCTAGACAGCATGTAGGCCATTAATATCATTGTGCAGTATATTCTAATGTTAAATTCAGATTCACAAAAGCTTTCCCTGAGTTAATAATTAGATTAAAATTATACCAGCAAAGCCCCTCTTTTTACCTATTAATACATGAAATTTAATTTTTCTGCTGGAAATCCATCAGTTCCAGGACATAGCCCTTATATACCTTTTGACAGTAAAATTAAAGACATGGAAAATTGCTGTAACTTTACTTCTTGCTACTTGAAAGACTGCTATAATTCATGAAAACGTCAGTTTTTCAATCCATTTATGGTGAGCTGCATGGTTAATGGATTATTGTCTCAGGGACTAGGGATAGTTTGAAAAAATACTACTCCCCAATTTCGATTTTATGAGCCAATGGAGACAGGAGAATGAATTTATTCTGAAATAACAAAACTTCCTTTCCTACCTATTTCTATATAAATGACTTGGTTTAAAACTGGAAAATAAGCATGGTGGCTTATCTTATCACTAGCAAACTGTTACTCTCTTAAGACCATATTTTTTACCAGAGGCCGTATTTTAGGTAAGTTTGGATTCTTTTTCGATTCTGCATGTAAAACAGTACGAGAATAATAATTTGAGATTGCCCAGAAGATGACAGGTACCATATAAGTCATTCTCCAGGTTATTCTGTAACATGTCAGAAGGCAATGATCTGGCATTTTAAACTCAGACTTGACTCTCACCAGTTTATACTGTTAATACACAACTATCATTAGTACATTTTCTCTACTCCAGATGCTTTTACAAATGTTGTCGCATAAGTGCAGCTATTTAATAGGATTCCACTCCTTTGTTCATGCAGCATTCTTCTAGGTGTTGTGTACTCCTAGATGATGGGTAATCCATGTCAATGTTAGGTTTGGTTTTCCCTGGAGATTCCTTGCTGGTTTCTCTGAAAAGTTTTGTGTCATGAAGAACTCTCTCTGCTTAAATGCTTCTGTCTGATCTAAGTGGAAGTAAAATGACATGCATTGACATAGATGTACAATTTTTTCAAATTTTATTTTCCAAACTATTTAAAGGGTGTTCTACTTGCTTGGTACCTGCACTTTTCTGTGATCATTCCAGCTGTGAGTGAAAAAAATAGTTTGACTGGTATCTAAGTGGGTAACACTGATGAACATCACAGCTACATAAAATACTCTAAGGGATACTCCAATACTGGTTTTCTTGCAATGACAGTCTCTCCCAATGACTGAATCCAGTATAGTTTTGCAGTGAAAATCTTGCCTGTGTCCTGAATAAAAGGCTAGGATCTTTCCCATCATCTATGGAAGAGATGAATAGTAAAAATAATATTTTCTGAAACTGATTAGTTTGCCTTTAAAAAAAGTTTTGTTTTTCTAAAGGGAAAAAATACAATAATATTGTTTTTCTCGGGACTTTGACTTAAAACAAATGTTTTGGAGGTAGTGAAGGATAAGTGTCTACAGCTGAAAACATACTAGGGAAAGGTTAAGAGAAGTTATATTTAAAGGCATGTAAATGAAGGAAAAAAAATGCAGAAATATGGAATTTCTCTAGGACAATACAGAGCAAAAATGATAATAAACCTATAAATCTAAATGTGGTCTTTGTGTATCTTTGAAAAGACACTATTCAGTAGACCAAGTTGTTTGACACACAATCAGTAATGACTGTAAAAACTGTGGCCTTGTGGGTTATCAACCCCATTCTCTGCTGCCCATTTTGCCCAAAATTCATATCTTGGCCAACCACTGTGCAGGCTCAAACTCATCCTGTTGAAGTTGCAAGACAGAACTCATAGGACTATTAAACATCTGGTGTGGTAAAACTTTCTCTTTTGAACTTCCTTTGCCTAGCTTTATCTCTGAAGTATTTCCAAATACTTTTTGTTGTTTTCTATAGAATTTTATTTTTCTTTGACAGTTTATTTTTAGATTTCCTATATTTAGTCTAAATTTTAATTGCACTGTTTAAAAGTAGTAACTAACAAAAGGGACACAAAAATTCAGACAATTTAAAGGTCTGAAAATCAGCTTTCTTTGTAGCTGTCTGTGTGCAGATACAGTATCATAGTGAACCTGAGTGAATGAACACCCTGCAATGTGAGACCTGTAAAGCAATCTGCAGAATTAAATATATACCAGTCTTTTGGTTCAAGAAGTCTTTGAAAGGAGGGCGTAGGAGAGTCTTTCCTAAGCCCTCCTTTCAAAGAGTTACAGTGTAATTGCCACTCAGCTATGAACTGTCCTTCACTTACTCCACTTAGTGATTTACACTATAAAGGTGGCTCAAGGAGTTTGCATTTGAACTGTTCCTGTGGAGTTATATTTGAGATAGACATTAGCTAGAAATTTAGAGCTAACAGTCCAAGGCCAGCTTTCAATTGGTGATGATGGGTATTTAGGATAAGCAATGCTAGACTGATTTGTGATTGATATCTGAACAAAAGCAGGCCAGAGTCAAACAACATGTCCAGTTTGTGTCCATTAGCTTTGTGTTCTGCTATTGAGAGGGGTCAAGCAGAAATAAAGAAACAGAAAGATTAAGCATGTATGCTAATACTAGTTTTTGTAGCAAAAATAATGGTTCCAATCCCATAAGAAGCTCAGCATAGACTTCTGCATTTACAGAAGCATCTACCAAAATGAGTGAAATAGCCAGGGGAGCCTTCCTCTCAGGATCAGGGCCAGAATGAGCTGCTGGTAAGAACAGGTGGTACCAAAACAAGGATGCAGAATATGGAAAATAGGAGAATCAATTATGCCAATTTATCATACAGAAAGTACTGGTAAATCTTTTGACTGCAATTAATACTATCAGTGTGTCAGCATCTTTGCAGTTTCATTCAGACTTGTTATTTAAATAGAAGAAAAAAATCTTTGAGCTATGACTGGTGACAGCATTGGAGAATTTGTGAGCCTGAGTCAGACGTGGAAGTAGGGAAGAATATTATGTGCTGCAGGGAAGGATGTTCTCTAGGCTATATATATGCAAACTGGTTTTTTTTTTACTAAATCCTGCCAAATGCGCAGTGCATTACAAGGTCCGCATTTGGGATTCTTCTGTGTTATTGCTGTCTGGTTTTTGTCATAGTAGAAAGTTGTGGCTTTGGCAAGCCCACAGCACTCATCAGTGCAGGATGGCTATGCTGTGTGCTACTCATCTATCCAGATCTGACAACAAGTGTTGCTTCTGCTTTTCAGCAGAACAAACCACTGCAGTCATACCTCTCTAGTATTGAATTTATAACCCTCCTGTGACATAGGCTATATTTTAGGTAGCAAGGTGACCTCTGTCAGGTACAGTTTCCAAAAGAGGTACATTCCTGCTTTTCCAATGCTCCTCCTCTTCTGCTTGCAGGCAACACCTCTTCAATGAAGCCCAGCCAAATGGGAGCCCTGCTGAAATATTGCCACACTGAGACCTACACACGCTTCTCTGAGAAGTGACACATTTCTTCTCACATTAATATTTTATCTGCGTCTAGAAAGATCTTCTTAAGCTCAAGTCCCCATGACAGGGGAATGAGACGAACACTGAGATAAAGGCAGGAGTTACAGCCTGCCCCTTGCCTGCTGCTGAGAGAGAGCAAGGCCAGAGGAGGCAGAGACATACCAAACTCAAATAGATTCTAATGTTATCCTGAGAGGATTTGATGCACCTCTGAGAAAGTCTGAGGCACTTTGTCCTTTGAAATGCTTTGACAGTGTTTGCATATGCTGACTACACTGCAGCAGGATCTGATTTGAGTGCTCCTTCTCCAGTGCAGTTCCACCCTCTAAGCAGTGAATTTCCAGTTCTGGCCACAGGGAAATAGGAGGAAGAGGAGGAAAGGCCTGGAAGAAATCAATGGGCTCTCTCTCATTCCCTTTTCTCCTAGGAGCAGATGAAAGGGCCAGAGACAGATGAATACAGTCAAGCTGCTTTCAGCGTGGAACATGATGTTCAGTTGGGGAAATTGAAGCAGATCAGTAACCACTTTGTTTTCTGACAGGAACACTGCTATGTGTGCATGAGCACTGCTATGTGTGCATGTGAGACAGATGAATGAGGAGAGTGAAAGTAGGATAGAGCTTTTCAGCTTTTCTGCTTTCTAGTGAGGGAAAAGAAAGAAAACCAGGTAGGTAGAGTACAAGGTATCCTCATCCACACTGATTACTTTTTATTATAGCATACAGGATGATGTCTTTACAGATGGATAATTTTAATTTTAAAATAAAATAGGATGCAGAGTCTTACATTCTTGCAAGGATTCCTTGCAAGAGAAGACAAGAGAAAATGTCGTTCAGGCCTTTCTGATGAGCTTATTTACACAGAAATCACTTTATTGAAGTTCAAGACAATTCCATTCATGTGATCAGTTTATACAGTGTGCATGCATCAGGACAGGAGTAACATTTATGGTTAGAGGGTGTACAGCTAGAAGGTGGTGATATTTGCTGAAACTCCCAGGATACAGGGTTTATTTATTTTAAATGAAAGAGAAGAAAAAATGTAAAAGCAGAAAACCATGGTAAAAGGAATGGTTTCACATAAAACAAGTACTTTTTCTAGAAACATTATTCACTTCACTGGAGTCATGTGTTCTGGAGCAGGTTATGCAACTCAGTGAAGTAAAATTTCAAGATGCCTATGAATAGTGGGATGACAACTTATAATAATTATCACAGTACAGAAATTAGATCAAAGTCCATAGGAAGTCAGTGTCAGTCAGGAACAGTCCAAAGTTCAACCAACAGCCAAGTATTGTGCCTCCCAGGATTTTGGTCAAAGTATGAGATGCTGCTTTTCCTCAGATGTACTTTCTGTTTGCTTGCTCAGTGTATCTCTGCAGCAAAAATAGCCAGGACATTGTCTTCTTACTTACAAACAAAAGTTTTCCAAAATATATGAAGAATTACAAGACCTGTCTGCCTTATCAATAACTTCTGAATTCAAAGTATGAACGGTGTCAAAGTGAGGTCCCAAAACAGTCTCTGGGTAGCTCATGTTTGGCCATTTTTAAAATTAATTTTCAGGTGACAGAAATCATTGATTATGTATAAAATCCACGATGTCCTATCTGAAAGGCATGGCTGCAAGAATTTTCTGTAAGATATTTTAAGGTTCTCTAATCTCTAATACATTCATTTGGAATAGAAGGGGAAAATAAGTAAAATGTATTAATAAATGAGTTTGGTTGTCATGGGAACCAATTGTCTCAGGTGCTCTGTTCCAATACAGCTATTAACCCCTAGTCCATATTTATTATTCAAGGGAAATAACTGACTCGAAAAAGGAAGATTGGTTGTCACAAAAAAGAGAAGCCAGTGTGCTAAAGTTGAATCATTTGCATGCAGTAAAAATGAATTAAAGAGGATGAATCTTCTTCAGCCCCAAAATGATTTGCATTTGTGTTATTGCTCTATTTTTCTCAGTTCTCAATATTATAGGATGTCAAAAAGAACTTAGAACAGCAGATCTGGAATGAAATACAGTACCCTACAGCTACTGTGTTTTGACTTAGATCTTTATCATGCTCTTTAAGATTTTCATCCCACCATTACAGCTTGTTCTAGTACATATCAGGTAGCAAAATTCATAGGAAGAGCTCATATTATTAATAATCAGATGATTTTTTTTTTTTGGTGACAGCCACTATTTACTCAAGTTTGTAATTGTGATCTTATCCCACTTAACTGGACTGAACAGACTGAAGGGTATTGATCAATGCACATTTAAAAAGAATTTACACAAAGGCAGTTCCTTGATGCAATAATATCTGCTTCCAAGGAATACAATTTTATTTTTAAAATACCAGCAATCCAAGACTGGAAAGCTTTTTTTTTTTTTTTTTAAAATATGTCCTGTATTATCTCAGGAATGTACTATATGAATTCTTCCCTAGAAAGTGTTTCCCTTTCTTTGCTTTTCTGTTTTTCCAGTACCCAATATGTTCTAACACCAAATCCCACATCTACTGTTACTAATTTTTTTACAGACTCCCTTATTGAATCCCCATCTATTCAGATTGGCATGGGATTTATGTTTTGGATTATGGCTGTTATTCTGCTGCCTTTTTTTTTTTCTTTAAAATAATAATAATAAAAAGGAACTTTAGGAACTGTTGATTAAAAGGGAAAAAAACAAAAACTCCTAAAAAGTCTCTGTGTTGGTTTTTTTTCTCTAACCCTAAAGGCAAATATTTCACTTGCCAGTTTCAGTGATGTTTTACCAATCACAAAATAGCCATAAAGAATGTTTTTATTTAAGTTACCAGAAGGTGGGATGAAATGATCTCCTGGTTGCTTGAAATAAAGGATTTTGAAGTAATTAGTCAGGAGCTTCATTTTTTTTTTGGCTTTAATTCTTGCTAATGGAATTCTTTAGTGAATTAGAAGTGAGACTTGATTATCTCATGTTCATAAATATTGAAAGCTCTGAGTATTGCGATTATTTTTAAGATGTTGTCAAACTTGTCCTGTCAGAAACTTTCTAATCAGAAAATAACTACAATATATAATGACTAAAACCCAAGAATCCCTATTTTTCAAAGTCCTGTGATGCACTTGAAGTCTTGAGATGATATAAGTAAAAGTGTTGGCTAAAGGAAGATGAAGAAGAATTTGGCACATAGGCTTTGTTATCATATTCCCTATTCTGTCCTGTCCTCCTTTGCTGTCCCCAGTTAATGTATGTATGTTCGATAACCTTTAATGTGAACTTGCTGTTTCTGAGAGAGAAAACAAAAATCACATCTCTAAAACATGACCTCCTCTCTTTTTTCTCTGTTTTTATTTCCTCTTTGCCCATTGCACATTATCACTGCTATTACCTAGTGGTACCTACCATTGACATGGTAGGCAGATTCATTTATCAACCCGAGAACTGATAACACTTTGTACAGTATTCCCAGTAGTGCAGTCAGTCAGCCACTAATCTTTTCTGCCACAAAAGGTCCCTATAGCAGCAATACTGCTCCCCTCACAATCTTTTTCAAATGATACGTTGCGTCTACTTGCAAAAATTGTGATTTATCTATAGGTGGCAGCAGACTTACACTGTAAGGCCAGAGCAAGACCTGTCAATTACTTTCAATTATTTCTGCATAATCACTTTATCTCTGTAAAGACAGTGTACAGGAAAAAAGGCTGGAGAGGTAAATATGTGGCTGGATTAGGCCAGAATTTTAGCATCTGAGAAAAAAATAGAAAAAGAATAAGATAGAAAAATATTTGAAAAGAGAGGTGACGTTCATGCAATAATAAAGTTTACTTTGCAGATGATAATAATTTACTGTCTCCTTTTTACAAAGACATCATTTGGGAATTGACCTACATACTTGAATACCATCTCTTTGCAGCAGGACTCAACAGAGTTTGAACAGAGTTCTGCCATTGATAATCTGTATTGTTTTTTCATTGTAACATAATTATGGCAAAGCTTTTCTTAATCCTAAAACTAGGAAACCACTATGAGACTATTTATGATGAAATATCTTGTGTGTACATCATAGATAGGTGGACATGCTTCAAGGGACCACTTAGCTTCTGTATTAGGTTTCAGTGGCTGAAAATGATCTTTGACTCTGCTATTGCCATGTTCTTATTATCTTCTGGTCCTTCCTAGAATCATAAAGGAGATTAAATTCAATTGTTCAAAAGGCAGACCATTAAACCCTTGATATGTGCTGCATTGCATGCATCAGATATCATAGTGGAAAATGGATTTCTTATGGGAGATAATAGAAGATAATGAAGGTAAAAACAATTATAAAAAGTAGGGCCCAGTGATTATCAGTACCATCAATATTTGCATATTAGGCCCTAAGGACTAATTCATAGCACATTTGGTTTATTAGTGAACTTATACGAGCCAAAGAGCTATGCATTTGTCATTGTTTTTAAAAAACTTATATGAAAGAAGAAAAGTGCACCTTGAAATTATTAGGCTTCCTCCACTTCAAGCAAAACTGATACTAGGTGTCTGGCAGGGTGAAAATAAACAATATACCATAAAATTATCTGAGACATGAACAGCATAAGAATAAAACGTTCACCTTTTCTTTCTCAGATGATTTATTGATAGTGAATTAACAACAAAGAATTGGAAAGCCTTGTTGTTTTGGGCCATGTGTGCACACATAAGGGAAAGGTCAGAGGCATAATCAGCCGTCTTTGCATTTTCAGAATAGTTTACACTCATTTTGCTCCAGCAAAGTAAGACTTGCCATTAAAAATCTCACTCATCTTAGTACTAATTACTCCTGACAATTGTCATCTCTTTGTTCTCGTGTTTCATGTGGAGAAGCCCAGTTTGCTGATAAAAGCACACTCACTGGTGGATTGGGTCAATGCTCCTGACTTTTTCTTATCATCTGTTATCCTGCTTGTGCGAGGAGGTCAGGCCTGTCCAGCATGGAGCTACAGGGACAGGGAACAGTCAGGTAAGAGCATGTGAGAATTATCCACTTCTCTAACAACTGGAACACCTCATGGGCACATGGAAGTGAAATCTGAAAGTGCTGGGAGCCTTGAAGGTCACAACCAAAAGCTGACAGCTGAGGGTCAGGATTCTAGATGTAATTAACTAAATTCCCAATTTAGAAGCCTAAACCTATTTGTGATTGTGATCCCAGGTTACATAACTGACATTAGATTTGCTAGAATTGAGTCCTTCTGTTTGATCTAAGCAAAGAATTCTTTTACCAGATTGAAATTTTTTGTTTGGACATCTTAGGTATTTGTGAGGACCAGGTATAAAATATCATATACCCTATCAAATACATTGAGCTTTGACAATAGAACAGGAGACTTTGTAGGCTATGACTCTGCCATTAAATGTGTGTATGTAAAAGTACAAAGGTATTTTTGTTCCTATTTTGAACAAGTTTTCTTCTTGAATGTCATAACTAGAGCAGAAGTAAGGTAGTTTAGAGATTAACACAAAGAATTGAAGGTTAAAAGAGTGTAGATCAGATCAGCTAACAATATCAACAAGTCTTCATGGACTGTTTCAACTCTGCTGTACTTCTGTCATTCTGTGTGCTAGTTCTTAACTTGCCCAAAAAATAAAAAGGGTGATCTACTTCCAATGCCACTTTTTTCATTATTTGGTATGACATTCATTGAATTTAAACTACAGTGATAGGACAGATACACTTTTCACATACTCTACTGGAAAGAAATTTTCCTTTTGAGAAATCTAAGAAATGTCATGGTCTGCAGAGATGAAACTTCTTAGAGTAATGCACTTTATTTCATTTTATGTCTGTTATGTAAGAAAAAATGCATTAAGCTTTATCTGAGAGCATGAGCCCATTGAAAACTTCTACTTTATGCGGAGAAGTATCAGTGGCTGAAATCCTTGCAGAAAACCAGTGAATAAATCTTCGCCATTGAGACGGTAATGAAATTTTAGGAGTTTAATATTTAGAAAACCTCCACCTTTATGGCATAGGCATAAATGCCTGTAGTGGTTAGAGGTGTGTTCTGAATAGTCATTAGCACTGGAAAATGTAGCCGGTAGGATATAGCTTCTTCAGATGAAGTTATGTGTTTACCACATAGCATATGTCTTGCAGACATAACATATGTTTGCAAGATTGTGCCCTTTCTCTTCTGATATCTTTCTCTCTCCATTTCATTCCTCTCTGGGAAGATCCAGAAACTGCAGAGGAATGAAAAATTAGGGTTTAAAAAACCAGATACAATAAAGATATTAAGCTCCTAGAATTTAGCTGCTGGGGTACCTCATCTTGAGGTGTTTTGAGCCCAAGGTGCTGTATAGAATCACAAGCCTATTAGTGTATGCGTTTTCTTTACTGTATAAAAGTACTCAGATCCAGCTTCCCTGCTGTCTAAGAGTCCCAGAAGACTATTAGAGAGGGAAAAATCAAGTTCAGTTCTCTGCTTAGGCTGAAAAATTTCAATGTACTACTGTCACTTCTGAAGTTGTGTTTTAATTGCTGTACTAGGTTTTCAGTTGTCTTCTGCACAAGCCATGCCCAAAGCCCTGGCACAGCTAGGAGTAAGCTTCTGCTTACAGCCAGCAGATAGAGATGACATCTTCTGCATCCCTGTTGAAATGCTGACAATTTCTCCAGAATTTCCATGCTTCTTTCCAGTTGGATGTCAGCTCAGCAGGTTCATTTAAAGCATCAATTCAAATGAACAATCTACCACAGCTTATTTTAATTGAAGGCGCTCATGCAAATTTACTTGCAACAAGCTCTGTGGGGGATAACTTTTGGAAGACAGGAAATACAACAAGTTAGTGGCTGACAGTAATGTCATAAAGTTGCACAGCTGTTTACTAGGCGAATGTCTGGTTTAAGCCTTAATCTTTCTCTCCTAACACGGAGAGGACTTCAGCAGATCCATAGGCAGATTCAGCTTTCTTGCACTGCTGTGCTCCAATTAGACTGAAAAATATCACCTGCCATCCTCAAGGTAATCAGCTTCTTCTTGCAAAATCTGATAGTTCTAATTGATTGATCTAAACTCTCATACTAGAACTAGATGATAGTGTCTAAAAAGAACAAGGTGAAAAAAATTGTTCAGCAGGGGGGAAAAAATGTAACATGGGAATAGAGTGGAT
Source organism: Monarcha castaneiventris obscurior (assembly GCA_026261815.1). Lineage (NCBI taxonomy): Eukaryota > Metazoa > Chordata > Aves > Passeriformes > Monarchidae > Monarcha > Monarcha castaneiventris. The sequence continues at coordinate 18,370,146 of JAMPIT010000894.1, forward strand.
AAAAAGAAAGACAGTGGACACTAGTGTAACTTTTGTAGATGAAGTTTTATCAGGTGAGTGTTTTGGCAAATAGTTATTTGAAATTAGTGATATTTGTATATTATAAAAAACCATGTTTCTTTTAGGGATTTTATCAGTTTCATAATAATAAAATGAAGAGTGCTTCACAGTCAGAAATGCTTTAACACATTAAATGACAATATGTTCCTCAGTCATCTCTCCCTGTGTGAAATGCACAGGATATGTTTCTTGCATGGCTGACTTTGCTACTTCAGAATAGCTAGTAGCATGTAAGGCTAAATCTTAAAAAGACACAGTATTTTTGTTGATACTTTTCACCTTCATAAAAATCCTTTAGTAATATTTTCATATTTCATGAGTAAAGTTTACTACTTTTTGGTAACTCTTCACCTCCAAAGAAAAACAGAAGAAAGTGTTTCCAGAGCCAGAGATACGGACATTTTTTGTACTTACAGGGAGATTAAAAAGAAAGGTTAAGTCCTCATTTCTTCTGTCAGGCTTCAATTTCCATGCCATTTGGGAGAGAAGAAAATCTATAGTAAGATAATCTGGAGTCTTGGGAGAAGAAGAATTAGAAGAGTTGATTTCATTATTCAAAAGCTATTTCTTTCTTTAAATATTCAAACAAGCTTTGGAGTGCTGTTACTGGGGTGAAGAGTAAAGGATATGAAACATCAGGAAAAAATAGGGTGAAATAAATAAACCTATGAAATCAGAGAGTAATTTTTAATGTTACCTTGGATAATCAGTTCCTTCTTTCTCCAAGTACAGGGTGGAAAGAAACAGAAAAGCTACATTTCATATGCAGATCACGCAGATCAGCTTTTACGGGCGATTCAGAGATTTCAGACCCCACTCTAATCATCACAGCCTCTCTGTCTAGTGAGGCTATCCCACCAGCTTTCAGAATACTGGTTTATCTCCACAATTTAACAGAGTGCTCTTTTTGTCTGTTGCAGCACACTGATGAAACAAAAATTTTAAAGGCAGGGAGCTGTGGAATCATGAATGCTCACTTTTCTTAAAGAGTGTATGTCAGAGCAATTGCAGTAACTCTGATGTAAAGAGCATAAAAGTGAGAAAAGGAACACTCTGATTAGCAAGGCCTGTCCCATGGCCAACTCTGTGCTTCTGTAACATGCACAGAATTTCATAAGCATGGGTTTTTTTATCAGAACCAATGCAGAAATTTGAGGTCCAGGCTGCAAAGAAGTTGTGAACAATCCCAGAGAAATTAATGCAGCTAAACCTTCCCTCAGACCTTCAGGATTAGGCTAATAACGGCAACGAAATGTATCTCTTAAAATCCATGGAGCCTATTAAAATCAGAACTATTTCTGAAACCTTTATGAAATCTAAACACCATTTGTAAGACTCCATCTCGATTTCATCTAACAAGCAAATCTTGAATTATTTATTAAATCACGTTTGTTGGTGTTAAACGGTCACTATTAAAATTCATTAACTTGAAAATGCTCCTGCTAGGAAGCTTTTCTGAATTTTTAGGAGCATGTTAAAGTAAAAAGTCCTCTAGATAAACAATTCGTCGAATCAAACTTGCAATATATTCTGAACCAGCCATAATTAATCAGATAGAAACTGAAATCTTACTGAGCATTTATTGCAGTTTTTATTGGAATCTTAAATGAAACAATTTTTGAAATGCTTTAAATATTTTTGTACTTGAAATGAGACACACAGACTACTGGAATTTGAGACAGTCCCATTGCCTTTCCCTTCTGTCTTAATTTCATCATGTCAAAGACTGTAGTAATTGCCAGAGTAACTGTGAAGGACAGATATCCTACATAGGATTTTCATCTCTTACAATCTGAACTCCCTCCACAAACTACTGTTCTCTATCTTCTGATGTATCTCGTTATAAAACCTTTCTTAACTTTCAAGTTTGTTCTCTCTCTAAAAAGCTGCTCCTAGTCCATCTATATTACACAGGAACCCCAATCTTTCTATGTCCTGAGCCACAGTCTTGTAAAAATAATTGCTTAACTTTATTTTATTAAGAAAATAAACTTCTATTTTTGGATGTGCCTGGAGTGATCTATTTTGGAAAACTAATTTTAAAGCAGTGGATAGAAATCCTCTACCTCACTGATACTCTTAATTATGAATTATACCCTTAAACCAAAAATCCAGAATGTTGCTTAAGCCAATTTTATTCCTCTTTAATGAAGACTGAGAAAGTCTAGCTCCTGTAAAATGACCAGAATGTTTTTTTGAGATACTTGTTTGAAGATACAGTATTTTATTTTTCCTCTGAAAACTTTTTGAGAGCTCTCTAAAATGAGTCATAGGTAACTGGGAATTAGACTAGCTCTGAATTGCATACTTGTTAGGGGAACATAGAAAGGCCCAAACAATATTGAGTTTCACCCTCTTCCTTTTTATTAAAAAACCAATATGAAAACATAAAAACTGTAAGAATAGTCATATACCCTGTATCAGGCAAAACAACCAAAAAGACAACAAACTAACCCAAAACCACCACAAAAAATGATCCAGCCTATTTATCCTGATAATGGACAAAAGTAGATCGCTAGAGAAGAGTAAAAAAGCCAGTGCTCATAGATGATCCATCCATTCAATATTTTCCAGATTCCAGCTATTTTCATTTCTGGGGCTCTCTGAGATCTAGCATGACTATTGTGCTCAAAACGCTTTGACTGAGGAGATATGCTTGCCATGTGTTACCAAAACAGACCTTTAGCTCCCAACACATTTTTTGGAAAGCAGATAGACAGCTCAATGACCTGTCATATGGAGAATAATTTCTAGTGGAAATTGCCTTCTATCAGCTTCATCCGATGCTCCATTGCTCCAAATTTGCAAGAGAGTACAAACAGTTGATGACCATCTCTTATCTTGTGTTATTCATTATTTTGAAGACCTGTACATTTTACCTTTCAGTTATTTAATTTTAGAAATGGAATCCTTACTTTTTTATAGGGACTACTTTTTTTTGACTGTCACTAGTCTTCTGCTTAAACTTTCTTCAATTCTACTCTCTTCTTTATGAGATGTAGAGTAGCAACAGAAAGTATACAAAATGCTATGAATTGATGCATTAGTGAAGTAAAGACACAAACAAACACTGTTCAGGGAAAAGATATGCTAGAAGTTATTAGAAACAGTTTTTATTATCTTAGCACTGTATCTCTATGCCTTTCTCTTCAGTGTCCTGAGGACCAAAACATTTGGATTAGTTTCTCTGTCAGTCAAATAGCTAAACCAAGCCTTTGAACATTTTTTAAAATTATTATTTTATTCATTAACAGGACCAAAATTGTTTTCTCTACCTCAGAAGTCATACAAAATTTCTTCCTTTGCATGCCATCTGTGCAGGTGTGATTTCTGGAGTAGTCACACATGTAACAAGCTGTACCTCCCTCCCACTGGCCATTTCCTCATGCTGCTTCCACCTGCAAAGGCTCAGATGGCCTGCTGAGTGGTTACTTAGGTGTGCTCAGCTACACAAATAATATGTAAACAGAGACAAAACATTTATACTGCACTGATTTCAGTAGTAATGGCCAAGAAAACATGTATGACTTTAAACTGTGTCAAAAGGAAAAAGAGTGCCTTTTTTCAATAGTATCAATTGGTGGTGTGTATGCCTCATATCTAAAAATTCACTGGATATTTCCTTTCTCACTGAAAATATTCCTGAAAGATGAACTGAGTAAAGGTAAGTATGCCTGTTCTTTCTTCTGCTGTTTCTCTATATGTGAAAACATTTGTCTAGTGTTTTACCACTGGCATCTATGCTGCTGCTGGTTTTGGCATATATCCTCTTGTAGGTTTGATGAATAGAAATGTCTGAAAATGGTGTCCTATGGTCTAAAAGTGCAGTAACATCAGGCTGTAAACAACAGCATAAAGTGCTATTAAGCCTGTAGGGTAAACACACTCAACATGACAAAATGAGTCAAGTGATGATATTTCATGGATTTATGCTAGCTGAAGTAAACTGATCCTCCTCCAAACTCATTCAATCACAGTTCTCTTCAGAGCTGTTTATAACATTACTAAGTTCTAGACAAATTTAGATAAAAGTCTGATTTATGTTTTCAAGTAGATAGTGTCTTTAAAATGAAACTGAAATATAGCAACTAATATATATTTTCAAAACTTACAATGAGCTTTGAAAGCAAACTTCCCACTACAATAGATGATTTTATGGTGATTGTAGGGCTATTCCTAATGTGTCAAAAATAATGGCAAAATATATTCTAGGAGCTTTTAATTATAAAATACTAATCAGCAAGCTGAAGATATTTACATATAGCTATGGCTATAGGAATACTTTATAATTGTTACAGCATACAGTCTGATAAGCTCTTGTTATATTAAATTATAAACAGGAGATACATTGTTAGTAATTTTCATTCTATTATTTGATTACAGGAAACATGTTTTATATGAAAGACAAATACAGTAATCCTTAGAGAAAAATCTACAAGAAGGAAGAAGTCATTGTGATTTTCTGTTTTAAAGAGAATTGGGTCATTATGATCATTTTATGGAGAAACTAGGCCATAACTGGCTAAACCAAGGAACTGTGCCTTATTAGCGTGATCTGATTTTCTAAAAACTTCCTGAAGCATAAATGTTCATGAATTTGCAGAAGTATAAATTGAACAATTTTTGCTGCAATGACTATAAATATGGACTGGCTATTAAGATAACTGGGGCAGAGAATTTAATCTAAAAGTCCCTTATTAATATAACTTGATCTCAGAGTGAAGTACGTGTTTGAATTCATCATTTTGATGGAAGTTTTTTCTACTGCATAAGATGACAATCACACTGGTCCTTCTTACTCAGTGTAAATGTGTAGGATCTCCTAATATTCTGACAACGGTCAATAAAATGAGAAAGAAAAAACAGTGGGCTATTAAATACATTTTAGTTTATCTGCCATTCTTAACCAGACTGGGGAAACATTACAAAACCAGAAGATGATATTTTAAAAAATTAAATACTATAGTGGTGTAATAGTGTAATATTACATACATATTAATACATATTAATAATGTTTACACACATTAAATGTTTTCATTGAGGGAAATAGATCATCCTGCCAACTAGTGATGATAAAAGTTCAGCTGGTCCTGAAAACAATGTTGGATTGCATCAAGAATTTACATTTGCTTTGTTGAATGCTGTAGCACTTTCCAGCATATTTTAAAGCATTGTCACCTTAAATACAGTTTGAAATGATCCTTACTTCATTTAGAAATATTAAAACATTAAAGACTGGTGGAAGTCTGAGACCAACCTTTTCCCAGTAGGATGCTGTGAGACTTCAAATTTTGGCACAGTAAAACTAGGCATTTACTGTTCTCATTCTGTGTTCTTGGCTCTCTTTTTAATAATGTGACCTCTGAACACAACATTAATGATAGATTAATGACTCTGCCAAGTCTGCTTACAAATGAAAGATTGTGGGTGAAGCTACCAGAATTTGATTTTCCTTTTTACCTCTTGAAGAAAAACTTGGGTTTTCATTAAAACATTGACATGCAGGCTGATGTTTTTTCATACTTTTATTTTAAAAAATCAATATGGTTTTACAATTTCTCCAGAGAGAAAGACAAAAACTACTTTAAAAATAGTTTTCATCATTAAATGTCACCATTCTTTTGTTAATCCACCTACTTCCATGGGATAAGATCTGAGTATCTTTGCTGTCTCATCAACTAGACCTTAACACTGCTTCTATCAGCTGCTGGTAAGTGCTGTCATAATATAATACTTTTCCTCATGCACAGAGTAGTTTTTTCATCCTTAAAGATGGCAGGACTTAATTTAATTTAATTTCTACTGTGGTGCCTTCTGCTTTGTTTTGGGGTTTATATATAAGTTGCAACTCAGAATACCAGCAAGTAGATGTGAAATTCTTTAAGCATATGCGTATCTTTCTACATGCTTTATACATATAATTTACCTGGAATTCCCTATACCAATCCCAAAGTATTTTCTGTGGTGAGTAAAGAAGAATATCTGCTTCTGCAATGTGAGTCAGATCCTAGAGGAACTAAATTGCCCTTTATAGGTACCTGTCTGATTTCAGTAGTAAAGATAAGAGTGAGGGCAAGTAAGTTCTGAATTTATACATTATGTGTTTTATAGCAAATTAGCCTTGTTTTTTATAAGCTAACTTTAGGCTGTGGATGTCATCATAGGATTGAAGAAATTTATTTCTAATGCAAGTTAACTTTTAAGCACTTAAAAATGGTATTGGATTTTGTCTCAGGTCAGCTATATGAAAACTACTCCTGAGGTACTCTGGAAAATTGGGTTAGTTTGTTGTTTTAGTAAACACCTATGATAGGGTCTGAGCCAAATACTTCACTGTGGCAGCCACTTCAGTGTCAGATTAATGACAATCCACTCTGTTTCTTTCCTAGTCTCATACCTCAAGGCAAGCATACTTGACTTTCATACCTCATGTCTCCAACACCTGGCTCTGTTAATGCAAACACATTTAACATACCAAGAAATGCATGTTTATCACATGACACTATTATATTTTGTCCCTTTCCTTTTTCTGTTTCTTTCTTTCAAAAGCGGTGCAGTTCATCCTGGTTTTCTAAGACATTTATTAAGATCCTTAAAAGATGAGAGATGGGAGGCATCGGGATAAGTACTGTAGACTTCATGGCCAGAAATGCAATGAGGCTCTTGAGAATATTTCAGGGCATTACTTTATTCATGAGCTAAAGACAGTGACTGCTGAGTGAACAGTGATCATCATAGTATACCCAATAGATTTGAAGCTTCTTACAAGGATATGCTAAAAGCTTTTAATATTCTCTCAGCTTGTAGCAAATCCCTCCATTACTTTTTGTGTTAAATGAATGCAAAGTGCACTCATCTAAAAATCTGTCTGTCTAAAAATAATATTTTTTGGATGAGCTACTCGGAGAATAGAAAAGAGGAAGAAAAAACCACTTCTCATGCTTTGACAGAAAGTTGTTTTATTTTATATGCATTAGCAAAACTGGAGTCAGCATAGGGTTTGGTTTTTTTTCTTTTTTTTTTTTTTAGCGTAAGAGAATAGCATTGCAAGTTAGAGATGCTCTCACAGAATATGGTGAAAGAGAAGTGGAAGAGCAGTTACCATAGTACAACTTTGAAGGAAAGGAAACTACTGAGATGTTGTCTTGCAGTAACCCTTGTTTGGTGTGGGTTGCCAACACAAAGTTGGATACCATCTGGAAATTTATACACTTTAAAATACATTTATGCAGTAAGTTTCTTCAGCTGATCTCAGAGGACTTTACTACATCACTGTAATGCAGATAAAATGAAAAGTAAACTGAAGAGAAGAATGCTTCCTTAGCTTTGAGAAGATCATTAAATGGCAATCAGGTTAGTGGAGTAAATCTAGACACATGGTTTGGTTTTCAGTTCCTTCAGAATCAGCCAGGAGACCTTAGCTGTAGTTTACTTCTTCTGAATGCAAAGGATATTTGTTACAATCCATCTGTGCAGTGGGTTTGCAGAATGTTGGGATGCAGTTAGAGGTCCCTTTGCACTGCTGAGCCTGTGCAGTGGTAGCAGTGTGCTGACCACTGGTCTGGAGTGTGTCAGGACAGGCTCTCCACAGCTGCCACGCAGCCTCAGGCAGAGCAGGATGCAACGAGGCTTGTGCATGGAACAAGCTCCTGACTTTTAGGTGATGTGTATTGCCATCTCTGATGCTAAACTGATCTCAGACTTGACAGCTGGGCTGTCTACCAAGATACAAGGTCACACAATAGTTTTCTACTAATCTAAGAAATTAGATGGGGGAAGAAAGGTGCAAAATTCAGTTCGATTTCAGCCCAAGGAAAGAAGGTGGTATTAAGTCCTGTATGTACACATGGGAGGGGTTGTGGTTTTGTTCCAGAGTGCTGTGTGGCCATCTGCAACACAGTTTTTCTCCTATATGTTCCAGCATGTTCCAGAATAATTTTCATGTAGCCACATTGCTATGGACTGAAAGTTCTTCAAAGCCAGCACATGTGTACAAATTTAGATCCTGATCATCAAAAATATTCAAGCGACTAATTCTGACTAATTCCCACCAAAATATACTTTAGTTAGGTACTTCAGTGTCTTTCCTACCTTTGATGCACCTCTCTATCAGTTTCAGTAAGGACAGCATTTAAATATAATATTGATGTTCAATTTACATTGTTTACAGGATGGGTGTTACTACACCAGACAATTAATAATGGCAACTCTAGATATGCAATGCAAAGGATATTTATCTACAATGTCTTTATTCATCTGTACTTACAAAGACTGAAAGTAGTAGATGCTGTGAATTTCAGCTTGACTACATAATACATTAGTGCTGACTTGCAAGCCAAACAACTAGAGCACTGAAGAGACAGTTTTATATCCTTGCTTGAGGTCACTGAGAAATACAATTCCTCTCTCAGGAAATTCTGTCATTTACAAAAAATTTGGTTTGAACCCAAAACCAAACCTTCACATTTCATTAGCAGCAAAAAGTGATTATTTCTGAGTCTAGTGATACTTTTGAACCTTTAAAATGTTATTGATAAATACTCTGTAAAATTAACCTATTCTCATCAAAAGGAAAGAATTTTTACTACTAGTAAAAAGGAGTATTTTCAGGCTGAATTATTGAAACCCAGGAAGAATTTGAATTTCACGTGGGACAAAACATGGATCATGATTAGGATAAAAATATTTTTCATCTCTGATGCTATAATTTGAAACCCCACAGATGAAAAAAGAGATATCTTCAATTAGTTACTATCAAAAAAGACTTCTCCAGTTAGTCATGCCTGCATCCCTGAAGAATTTAATAGTGTTGATTGGGTTTTTTTTTAAAGCATGGTATATTTAATTTAAAGCAAGCCTTTAAAGGGAAGACAAAACCCCCCAACCTTTCTGTGACTTATACCCCTATGCACTTTTCTGTATTCGAGTTTTCTGAGGTGACAATTGCATCTAGAAGTGTCAACTCATTTGCATTTACGTTGGACCAAACAAACCATTACAAATACAGACATACCAATGTTAGAGAAACCTTCAATATTTGTTATTGGCCAGAACATGAATGAAAACTTGGCAAAAAAAAAGCTGATTCATCAGTGACAAACAGAAATCCAGATATTATTGACTTCCTCATGATAGCAGAAGTCAGGGAACATGAAAATAAGAGTTTAAAATACATAAAGTCAAAGGTGCATCTTCTAGGAAACCATTCATCTTGCCTTGTAATTACCTAGTGTACATCTGGGAATAAACATCTCTTCTTTCTAAAATTCCAGAGGACATCCATATTTTATTATAGCAGATTTGTCACTGGTTAAACAAACTCGCCTAAAGCAAGTCTCTGTGTTCTTAGCCTCTAATAATATGAGGGAAGTATAAAATATTAAATGCACCCCACTATTAATCTGAAAGCGAATGAGTATTTCCAATTGATGTTAAAATGTTAAAAACATGCATTAAACAAACCATCATTAGTTACTAAAATTTGAATGCATTCTTTACTTAATACATTTCAGTGTCATTCAGTGTTTCTAAAATCTCTTAAATAAGTAATAACAGTATCTAGCTTGATGAACTTAAAGGATAACTTCCAAGAACAGTGTTCCCATTAGCCACCATTTGCTTTAGGCTCTGGAGTAACTAATGTAACGTAACGTAACGTAACATAACAATATAATATATAGGATATGACATATAATATATATAATATTCTAAGTTGCTTGGGATATTATATATAAGGAAAAAAGAATAAATGTTTTTATAAGCTTACTGAAAAGTAAAGAAGGGTCTCTTGGCATTACAGGCAAAAATACAAATATAATAAATATTAAAGTAAATATTAAAGTAAATATTAAAGACCAAGCTAGTTTTATTTAGATCAGTTTGGATGTAAGCTTGATATTTGCAAAAATGAATATGGAGATTTTAGAAGACTGATGGGATTAAAAGAAATTCTAAAACCTTTATGCTGCAGAAGCCTTGGAGAAACGTAAGGGTTTCTGTGCCCTGAGGAATGGTGGTAACCACAAAGTGCCACAAAATTTTTATTGGCTCTTTCACAAGCAAGTCTCTTGTGAGTTGAAATTCCACAGTGAGCTTCAGGTTAATATTAGAATATTGTGGATCTGTATACTTACAAGCCATCAGCTTTTGCTCCTTGATGTCAGGTGGAAAATTCTGGGTAGGAACCTACTACTTCTAGAATACTTAAATTACTGTATTATTGCCCTCATGCCTCAGTTATTCTTATAAATGGATATTTTTGCCTTTTTCTGTCCTGAAATTATCCCTACAGGCCTGTTAACTGAGAGTGGATGGAAGACTTCCATTACAATATATTTGATGTACCTACCCCAGAAGAAATGGCAATTTAAAGTAGCACTTGTGCAGGTGTCAGCTGAATTGAATTGAATATTTCAATATACTACAGAGTTTGAATTTATGAATATCCAAATAATGTCAGAAAAATTCAAAAAAAAGCTTTTGCTGCCAACCTTGTGTTGCTGCTGCCTGCCTGTACAGCAGAAATGTTTCCTAGTACACTGTTGTTCAATTATCAAATGATCAGGTTTCCAGGAATAAAAACAGAAAAGTGTGAGAGTGAGAGAGTATAGATAGAGATCAATTAAAAGTATTTAGAATTCATCTTCATTTATTTTGGGTCTGCAAAGGGAAGCAATTATGCTGAGAAGGTACTTTGCTTAGAAGGACATTAGACAAAGATGATGGGGTTAGCTGCTGAAATGAGGGAGTGCACATTTGGGTAATGACATTTAAAGTTTGATTCATCCTTCAGTATATGCCTGCATTGGACAAAGGATTAATTCCTTAAACTCCTCTGACTGTATTAACTGGATCTTCTTGGCTACAATGGTACCCTCTGCAGCCAGTTGAGCTATGGATAGATATGGCATCATAGATAACTTAAATAGTAGTAATCCCTTTATATCAGGAAAAATTGCACTGTCTAGAGTGAAAAACTAGAGAAAGGGGAATACGCTATATACTGGAGATCTAACTGAAGACTCTTGTCCAAATGGGAGTTCATAATCAGAAGAGATGAAAAACTTAATCATTTTTAAAACTGGAGTGGGGGCATACATATATATATATATATATATATATATAATATATCTACATAAAAGGAATTGCTGAACATACTATAGTGAGAGAAAAGAACAGGACTTGACTGAAGATATCCTTTCCTGTCCTATATTATATTGAAGTAAACCTGGAGAAATTGGTTCAGAATTTCAGTATAAATATTCAAATAGGCATAAGTTAAAGCCCTCCCCCATAGTTATCCAGAACTTGCTATTAAAAAAATCCTGCAAATAAATTTAGAACAAAAATACACTAATAATGTAAATATAATGCTACAATGAAATTAGCAAATGCTGTATTTTATCCTAGCAAATACACATAGAAAAATATTCTTTAAAGATATTAATGGTTATTTTAGGTGTGCATTAACTAGCTATCCTTACAATTTTCATCCTAATTGTTGTTTTTCATTCCTTTTCAGAGCTTTTCAAATAACAAAAAAATCCCTTGTGAATGTTTCAATGAATAAATAGAGTTGCTATGCTGTTATTCTGTATACCTTAGTGTATATTATTTGACAGTATTCTGACAACTGACACTTTGTTCATGAAAATGAGTGCAAATCCCACAAGTGAAAACCAGTGTTGTTCATCCAAAAGCCCATACTAGTAATACATTCTATGGCTTTCTCTAGTTGTCACTTGTTACACGCCTGTTTAAAAAGAATCACGTATCCACTGGGCTCCAAAAACAATACTATAAGACTTAAGTAAAAGACTAAATATGATAAAGGAATGCCCCAAATTGACTGATTGTTCCGAAATGTGGCATTTAAATAATCTGATCAATGATTAAGTATTTACAATATGAATAATTAAGGCTACAATCAAACCACAAAGAATCATTAAAGACGTAACAGAGCGTGCATGGTTAGAGACAAACACACTTTTAAACTCTTTGCTGGTTTGTAATAAAACTTGTTTACAGATTGTGGTGTTGGTTGTCAAGGATGCTAGAATTAACAAACAAGGGAGAGGGAAGAGGAGAGAAGCTGACAATTGTGTTGTTTTGCTCTTGTTTAATATAGATAGCACCTCTACTGATTGTACTGGGGCATGATGGGAAGAAATTCTCAAATAAATGTAATAAACACAACAACACAAAAATCAGAAAATCCAAGTATTTAAACAAACACATAAATACAAAATAGCCTGCGATCTTATTTTAGGAGCCTGAATAAAAATATATGCTAATAACATCTAGTCTTCTGTTTTAACTCCTTGTGGTGATTTTCCTTCACCTTGAAACCATATCTCTCTTTTCCCTTTTGACTCCTCTTTGTCTAATAGTTTTTGTTCCAGGTTCCATTTTATGATTGCTAGAGCTCATGGTTGTGATAGTTCCTCCTTTTAAATATTTCTGGTCTATTAGCCCTTTAGAAATGGCATTTCTAAAATCTTTTTGTTCTCTAATTCCTTAATTTTTGAGAGAACAATCTCTTTAGTGTCTGTTTATTCATCTTTAAATTTTAGGGTTGGGCTTGGATTTGATTTAATCTCTGTTATAACTTTATAACCCTTGCATGGATAGCTTTGATGTTCTCTTGCATCCAGTGAACATACATTCAGCTTTTTCAGTCTGGCTCATAATACAAATCTTTGAAGCTTGACATAATTTTTTGTTTCAGTAGGATGTACTCAATCAGCAGCAATTATGCTGTTTCCAAGATGTGGTGTCTAGGCAGGATGAATACACATCTAACCAATTCCAATCCCAAACCCCAAGCAGCATGTTTTGGTTTTTTGAAGACTGAAACAAACAAACAGAGTTGCCAATAATGTTGAAAAATTTACTGTTATTTTTAATAGAGGTGAACTAGACTTTTTAGTATTTATTTGAGATATATATATATCTCTTTAAATATATATATATATATATAAAATGAGTCATTGGGACAGCTCATTTGAGAAGAATTAAATTCAGTTGTACTCACAATCTGTCTTTACATCTGTGCTTTACTAAGTTTAGGCTTGCTTCTAAGAATTATAGTATAAAGAAAAAGTGTTACATATGCAAACTCAGGTTCCTGCAGCACCCTAATTTCTATGTTAGGCTGCTTAGTGATCTTTCCTACCAGCGTGTTCTTTTCACGTTTAAGTTAGGTGCTAGAAATTGATCCAGGAGCATGAAAGCTGGCTTATATACCAAGAAAGTGACAAAACTATGCCAAATTATACCAACTGAGGACTATTCTTTTTGTCTGTTTCAAATATTGCTTTTCCATATTAGTTAGACATGGTGTTAAAAAGACATGAGCATCTAACAGAAACCTTTAACAGCTGCACTTCTTGCCCAACTGTTGTGAATATTAACAGAATTTAACCCTGTTGTCAGTATGAAATTTTTCATGATCATGATTATTCATCAGGATGGGAGTGACGACTAGCCCCATCAGCTTCTACTCTAGGAATCTCTGGAGCATCATGAGATACATGATGAATTTAAATCTGATCATAGCCTTAATCTGTCTCCTAAACAAAAACTGTAAGATAAAACAAAAAACGCTTTATTTTTTAGGACAAAAAAGGCAACCTATCTCTTAATTTTATAAAAAATTACAGAATTTCAGAGTGAAAAATGTATTTTCTGTAATTTTTCAAGACTTCTCCCAACTTCAAAAAAATTACATAAACTCCAGGTGCACAAATACATCTTCACTAGTCACAAGAAACAGTGGACTATAAATAAAAAATGCTCTCTGATTAAGAGAAAAATGAATAAAAAATTAGAAGTATTATGTTTTATTAAAATGAAACAAACAAAAAAAATTGACATGAAGAAATCTCAAAAAAATAAAAAAAGGAGACAGTAAAATAAGCAATAATTTCCCCTTACAGTACTGATGGCAGAAGCAGAAAAGAAGATGATTCTGGAGAAAAAACTGTTGCAGTAATTGTTAGTTGGAGATGTTCTAATTGATGGAAGCATCCCCTGAGTGTTTAAAAATCTGTGGGTAGCTACCAGACAACGCTACAATTTCAAACCTCCTGGTTCTCCTGTGTGAGAGAAAACACAGAAGGCAACTGCAGATCAAGTCCCAGTTCTGCAACTGAAGGGAAAAACTGCTGCACATAGTACCTTCTGCCTCTGTCTGTGCCTACCTCTGGCCTTGGGCATTTAGCAAAAGCACACTGATGAACAAGATTTGCTGAGTATGAACTGTGCTCATTCTAGGAAACACTGGAAACCAAATCTGATTTTCTCTGTTCTGTTGGTCACATTTTTGTCTACATATCTTCTGCTTGAGTCATTGACTGTGTGCAGTTTATTTAAGGGAGTGCAGTCAACTGTACAAATAAAGGAGTTTCCAGGAAAAGATTAAGTGTCTGTTGGCTGGCTAAGAAAGATATGACTGATATTTGTTTGACTTAAATGCAGATTTAAGGACATTAAAATATGTGACAGTGTGTAGACCTTTTTTAACATGGTAACACTCCCAATAGCAGAACCAGCAACACTTTTAAACGTAGCTAAATATGGATGTGGTATATAACTGCAAACAGGAAAATGGAGAGTTGTTGTATATTTGCTCCAACATGGTATTTTATGAAAGTAGCAAAATCTACAAGGTAAGAACAAAGAACGTAGAGTGAGAGATGTCTGATAGAGTAAGTCTGCAAAACAAGCAGGGAAGATGTTTGGTGAAAACAGAACAAGTTCTGTCCATCCCCAAAAAGAAAACCTATGTCAAAAGCAGATGACATCACCCCCTTTATTTTGTAAACATTGAGCAGAACATAACATGGGTAAGGAAAATGGAGAAATAGAAACATCCATACTCAGGCCACAGTTTTCTTCATCAAAATGCACTAAATCCTGGCCATCTCCATCTTGGTGACTGGGTACTTCGGTCATCAGCCCTAACTTGCCTTCACTGGAGGTTTGTAGGATTGTTCACCTTCAGCTGATTTAATATAAAAGTGTCAAGGATTAACTGTTTGCATATGTACTGCAAATGATTACATTGGCCATGTGTACTGTCAGTGAATGTTAGTCCAGTAAAATGTTGGACTGAAACTGATTAATCAGTTATTTAAGCAGTTCTATCAGAATACTTTTTATGAAATGCAATATACAAATATATTCAGTCTGTGGTACAGGCAGTCTCTCTGTCCTGTCAGTTTACTCTGTAGTGGAAGAATTGCTTCTTAATGTCCATTCATAACGGGCAAAAAGCTTTTCTCTGCTCATGCTTTTCATGCTGCTCTAGCACAATTAAATAAAAGTTATTTATTATTGTATTAAGAGAATGCTGAAATCTCACCCCAGGAAATTATTTTGTAGATTTTAATTTTATTACAAGAACAAATAAATAGCTCCTGTTAAACACATCCCCAAAGATCTAAATGCTTCATTACAAGAAGTCTTTTAAGATGGGGCTTTTTTCCTCCTCTGACTGTTTTTTTTGCCTTCACTTTTAATTATAGATTATGCTCTGTCAACAGCAATAAAGTACATGGATGTCTTTTAACTGTACTGCAGATATCAGCATATGGGTATATTTAGCAAATCCAATAACACACCACCACTCATTCTCAGAACATTTAGAAGTGTACAAAAGTGTGAAGATAAGCCCCCTTAGAGATCCTCTTGGCTCTAGTGGAACGTAGTAGTGGAACTTTAGCAGTCTCAGGAAGCATGGTCCTTGTAGTTTTCAGATCAATTTGTCTAATGAATTCCAGCAAAGCACAGATTTTAAAAAGTGAAATATAAAAGAGTGAAAAAGACGATTTTCAATTTTTTTAAAATGTAATTTTATATGTTTTGTAATCTGTACAAAAGGTGAAATCAGTGCTGAACCCTTTGAAATCCACTGTGTCCAAGTAAGAGAGAGTTTCATCAACATGTTTCCCCTGGGAAAGAACAGTCAGCAGGTAAGGTGTTGATGGAGACTGTGTGGGGAGGAGACTGGCATCTCTGTAGATATGTCTTCTGATATTACAGAATGCAGAGTGGGTGAAAAATGGGACTGGTGACTCTCCAGTTCAATCACACCTCCTCCTTAGTCCTTGCTTGCAAGTTCTGGCACCACAGTGCTGTTGAAAGAGCATTAGCTGAACACAGATGGTCTCTGAGAAGGCAGTCGTCCAGCCCTCTCGGATCTGAGTGGAAGCTCATGATGTAAATTGTACCTTCCAGAATTAGTCAAATTTCTGATGTGGCTGATTCTTGAACCAGTCTCTGGTTATATAATGTGATAGATTCTGGATTCAGAGATACAGGAAGGACGAAGTTACAGATAGTCAAGTACACACCTGAAAGGCCCATTCAAACAAAATGCATAGGTACAGCTTTAAATCAAACACAGGGTTGAGATGAAACTCCTTAACATGGAACTCCTTAAGTCTGTGTCTAATATTAAACAAGTGCTTAAATATTTTGCCAATAGATTGATTACTTGCATTGGTGTGATGAAGAGCTTTGCTGCAAAAGCACCTGTAGAAAGAAAAGACAAAGCTATTATTTCCCACACAGCTAATGTGCCATGATTTGCCTTTGACAATATTTGTCTGCATCTTGAAGGTAGGAAAAGCCTTCTTAGGTCTAGTGATAAATGAAACAAATATCCCTGTTCTAGTAAGGATTAGAGTTTATCATTATGAAAGACCATAGGAATTAGGGAAATGCCTAGAGAGCACATGCTTGACTAGAGATCTCTGTATGCTGAGTTCAGTTAGGCGCCTTCTGTTTCCTCTGCCACTTCTTGTCTTACCCTTATGTCCTTTTCCTTCTAGTTCCTCATTTTTTATCTGTGTAAGCACCCTTATTATGTCCTTTCCAGTCTTACAATTGGTAGCTACTTTTTTTCTTAATTTCTTTCCCTCACCTTTCATAGCAATTTTCCTCTGAATCTGTGCCAAATTACTTACACCCTCCACTCTATATTTCTTTTCCTTCCTTGTCATTTCCAACCAATGTCTGACCTACTTTTGCTCCAGAAATTCTGTCTGCCCATAATAACAAAACAAAAAACCCCCACATATTATGTGCCTAAACACTGATCCATGATCCTCAGAACTACTTAACAGCAACCAAGCACCCAGAGGCAGTTTGTTTTTTGCTCATCCCTGTTCATTCTTTTGAGGGCAGTACGCAGGCATTGCTCAAGCCACAGCAAATGCCAAGGATATTCTCCACATGCAGAAAAACCAAGCTCAGACCAGTTTGATTCTCATGTCCTACAGTCATTCAGGACTGTGACTCTGACCCCTCTAACACCTCCATGCACCCTCATGGCAGAGATCAGGGAATGCTGATTGGTTACTGTGCAGCCCATACATGATTTCAGTTCTGAACTGACCAAATATATGTTTATATTTTACAATACCTTAGGATTTTGGCAATACCTTAGGATATGGGTCTGAGAGAAGGTCGAGGGACAAGCTGTTTGTGATGTATATTACAAAATACTCTGCTTTAGAAAGTGCACTCTTGCTGTGGGCCTGTCTGTGCCACTCAGTCTCAAATGAGAAATCATCCTCTACTTGCTTTACATACTGCTGTAGATTTACCCAAAGGACAGACAATGATTGGCTTTGGAAATACCTCTAGTTTCCTCAGCTGCATCCCCTATTCTGGCACCCTTAGCAGGAGGGATGTGCCAGAGACTTTCCAGAGGAGAAAGTGGCCTGGAGCAAGCTGTCTTACTGGTGCCTTGAAGAAGTCCCTCACAGTGGTCATAACTAGTAACCATAATGTTAAACTTCACATATGTAGGTAGATCTTTCACTGAACAGGCCCTGCCACCTGAATGTGGGGTGTCAATCAGACCTATCAGAGCACAGCTCTGCAACAGACACAGAAAAGCAACAGTGAAATTGCAGTGATGCTTATTTAAGGATGTGTAGCTGGTTTTTGGTGGAAACTTAATCTATGTGTAGATTGCCTTATTTTTCTTGTGCCTAAAAAAGAGCCTGTCTTCCACTGAAGACCCTCAAGTTTTATTATTTTTGTTTCAGTAAGGACTACCTGAAATAGCAGAATTGGTTGTCAAGAAGTCTATATTTACTACATTTTAAGATAGCAGCTATTTAACCTAATAAGAATATCTGTCATTAGTAGTCACACACACACACACAATCACACACACAAACACACACACAGAGTGGATTTTGAAGCCCTTTAAGCCTCCACTGAAGCTTTACTATTTCACTGTTACGACTCTCTCTAACTCATCCTTATTTTATCAGTTTGCTTATTATTATTATCAATTTTCACAGGTGAAGCATGGTTGCCCAATTTCCCTAATTTTTTACCCTAAAGTTACAATCACAAAGGCAAATTCACAGTTTAATTTGAATGAACATCCTTATAGATTCAGGAGTCATGTATACTGTTACCAAATGCCTTAGAGTTGTACCTAAAGGTATAAAAAGCACCAGTAGATGGCTCTATAGTTCCTGAATTATAAGCAAGGAAACAAGGGAGGCTTTGATAGCTTTGACTTTTGCGAGTAAATTTGATTTGGTGACACCAATGACAGGAATAAACTTCATGCCGACTTGCTGAAATGGGACACTTCCATTTGTTATGCCACACCGTTTCAAAATGGCCCTTCTGTCCTCGACTCACATCGACCTTGAAGACTTCTGAGGGAGCAACAGGAGTGCTGCTGTCCCGCACAGGCAATGGCTCCAAATAAATCAGCAGCAGGATGACACGAGCTTATGGGAGAGGGCAGAATTACTAAGCATTGCCATGTGCTGCTCGTGGCAGAGTGATAAACATGAAGGTGTGGAGGCTGCTACAGATGCCTGAGCCCAGTGGTGTTGTCCCCTGGTGAACGGGATTAAAACTGAGCATAGCTGAACATGTGCTTGCACTGAAATTAACTACCAAACACTCCGAAAAGGTTGTTTCTGTTTTACCTAAAAATAAATCTGACTGAGAATGGGAAAGATAAAAGCAGGAAGGAAATACACTGTAAAAAAAAAAAAAATCTGCTTTTATAAATCAAAGAATTTAGTAAATTTTTTACAGGCAATTTAGAGGAAGTAGTAGGATTTCCTCTCTGCACAACCCTCATTCCTGAGCACAGGACCTGGGTGGTCTTTCAAAGGAGATTTTAAGCATGATTGAGTGCTCTGGCACAGGTCAGCAGGGTCCCCTTGGTGTATTCCTCCGCAGTTTAAACTCCTTTGAATATGTGCAAAAATTACTGCAGGAAAAGGGGATTCTGAAAATTTGTATGTGGGACTCTGCACCCAGTATAAATTTTGGCTGTTTCTAAATGTGAATTAATCTATCTAAGTTAAAAGCATGGGAGTATTGGGAAACTCTCTAGAGTTGGAAAATGAGCAGGGAGCAATTCAATCTCTAACAAAGCACAGCAGTTGCATCTGTACCAACTGAGATGGTTATCTGTGTGCTTTAACTAAATCCAAAACCATACGAAAACAATATAAGAAGTTTGGGCTGACTGTATTCTGCAACAGGACATACGGAAGTGGCATGTTGAGACTTAATAAACCAAAGTAAGTTAAATTTATAAATGTTGAAGTAGATCTTCTATAAGAAAAATGTTTAACTTCATACTTCATAATGAAAAATATTATTAGTAAACTCCCAGAAAAAATTGTCCTAACTGTACTTCTGATGGAAATGCATTTTACAGACATTTTCCAGATAGTCTTAGTGTGTTTCAATGGCACATAGATAATGACTCTGCTATTTAAGTGCTTTAAAAACACATGCAAGCTGTTTTAAAAAGAGATCCATCCATCTTATGTAAATGATAAAAATTTGCAAGGATGTTGCTATTCAAGCATCAACATGAAAAATCAACATTAAACATTATGTGTTTACATCAGCAACCTACCCTCCAACCCTAAGTATTCTATGATTCTATAAGCAAAATAATGATCTGCTATGCTTTTTTATAAATACAAGATATTCTCTATGCACCTTAATAGCTTCCCTTGCCATTGGCAATGATTTTCAGAGTAAGGAAAGTAAGATTACAATGGAGAAAATTCATCTAGCTTTATTCTTTCTTTCACTGCAGAAAAGCTGCATATGGAGAGATCATTGCATTAATATAATGCAGTAAATTTCTGTGACCTTTCACTTCCTTACAAAAGGCTAAAATATCTCACAGAATTCAGCATTAAGCACTGGTAATACCTCGGAAACAATGCTTTTTAAGTAGTCTGAGACAAATATTAATATTTTTTATAATGTACAAATGCAGTCATATTTGCCTGGGTAAAAGACAAACCTGAGTTTAAGGCAACCCATACCTTCTCAATTTATGAAGCCCAAAACATATTTTAAATTTCCCTTATTGATGACAATTAAATACATTTTGCTTCTATTGAGACTATTATTAGGGTAAGCTAGCTTGAATTACATTACATTCACTAGCTAAGTAAGCTAAGGCAGTCCTAATGGAATAGCTGATGTGTGGCAGAGTGCTTCCCTGACAGTTACGTTCAACTTCTACCCTATGGTAAATCTAAGATAATTCAACTGCAATATGTGAATACAACATGACTCGTGGATTCAAATGCCTAAAGAATTGTGGCGGACAAAGAACTCTCAAGTTTAATTAAATACAACATATTGACCTGCTTAGCTGCGTATGGTGGTGATCTTATTATTTGGTAATACTACTTTATCAGAAAAATTTGCTTTCGCCAACCTTTGACTTTTTTGTCCTCATTTTGTCACGTCAGATAGGTATCTCTCTGAACCCAGACTGCTTCTGAACTCCCAGCTTTGTCTGGCATCATGGAACTGACAGAGGCTGATGGAGATGCTCCTTCATTTCAGATTCACAGAATTATCCTTATCCCCTTTCCTGTCCTGGATCAGAAGCATGTTTGAACACTGTGGACATATACTTCAAAATCAGATTTCAAAGTTTTATCTAAAAACTGTTAAAACTAGTCTCAGCTACAGGGAGAGAGCAAATCAAGAAACTCATATAGTATAGAAAAAAAAAAATATTATTCTACATGCACTCTGCAGCACATTGCTAAAGATTTTTTTCTGTGGGGTTTTTTGCATTTTTGTTTGTTCTGTTTCTTTGGTTTGTTTTGGTTTTCCCCCCAATCTGTCTACTGTTGGGAAGTTCCTGCATATATTCAATTTCTATTCTAACCATCAGAAAATTACCACAATGTGAATTATAAAATTCATATTAGGTGGGATAAATGCAATAATTTTATTAAAGTTAAGAGAGAAACCCCAGAACACTGAATTTACAGAAAGTGCTTGAAAATAACATCTGTTCTTCTCTGCAAGATACAGTATTAAGACCAGATTTTTGCAGGATTCTGAATGATTACATTTAAAGCCACTTAACCATATTGATATAATAACTGCTGGAGAAGTCAAAGCATGGATGCCTATAACTTTATATGATGTACCCTTCATATAAAATATGTGTAGTATATATCTGATTCAAACTAATATATAATTTCCACTATGGATACAGGGGAATGAGAAAAAAAATTATATGGTCTCAATGGAGACTTTCCAAATATTTTTTGAAGTGTTTATGGATACAAAAAAGAACATTGTCAAGTACTGTTGTCAAAAAACCAAAAGCCGCGTGTGCATGGACACACTCATGCACAAGCAAACTGTTTTACATTAGGGGATTGTTTGCCCTCATTGGTCTGGGGTTTTGGTGTGGGAAAGATTTAGGCGTTGACATTTTCCTCCTTCCAAAAGTGGCTATACCCTTATCCTCTATCAGGCAAGACTGGAAAGAACTGAAAGCAGATGGTATAATGTAAGCGCAGTGAGAGATGAAGCAAATACTTCAGAGAGAAGAGTGAGAAAGCCGCTCTATCTGCATCATGCCAGGACACTTCTCAGCCCACGTCCACACTATAATTAGTTAGCACATGGGATCCATGGCTACTAATGCTTTCACACAACAAGCTCAGAATGATTTAGTACAAAATTTAGAAAATGTGCCGGTTGAAAATGACATCTCGATTTTTTTGGCGCATTAGGGAGTCTTTATTTGAAAAATGTTTTGATATGTATTTTTAAAAGATTTTAAATGTATAAACATAAAATAACATTAAGTCATAAATATCTAGTAATTTTCCTTAAAATGTGTCTATTTTTCACTGCTATGTCCATGTGCTCTACTTTAAATAAAAGCAAGTTCATGTGGTATACATCTCTTAAGACTGTTCTTGATGGAAATATTGGGGGAGACATCAGCCTTTGCCCATAAAAGTTCTCTGTAAAAATTCTTTAGGGAATGCTCCTATTTCTGTAAATGAAAACTAAGTTTCCTTATGGAACTGGTTGTGGCACTGACCAAATGCAGAAAGCCACAGAATCCACAAACACTGCTACGCAGGAGTGGCTAATGACAACATATCTCTTTATGAGCCAGAAGGCATTATATTCTCTATCCAGACCTTTCCAACAAGGATTATTTTATTGATTTCAGAAAGCTGAGTGAATTGAATGTCACAAATAAATACGTTATTAACATGCAACAGCCTCAAAAAATATGGGTTTAGATCAGGTCTCCAATATTCGCTCAGCTGAAGGATGCATTGGCACCTTACCAAGAGCCCGGAGGTCGCATTTAATTTACATAGAGGAGATCAGATCTCCTTCCCTCTCATCTGTTTAAAGGCAGGATGAGATTCACAGATTCATTTATTCAAGCAGATGTTGGCTAGACAAATATATACAGGGAAGTCCTTGGGTGATTGATAATGGACTACTCTAACAGATCAAAATAATGTGACCTTGAAATACAGTGATTTTGCCTTTCCTTAGAAACAGGTATCTGAACAGTGATTAGGTATATTGCTTTCATTTTGTTTCCTATTCACTACTGAAAATACTCTTATCTTTCTTTCCCTATGGAAAAAAATCAATTAATCTAGAACCTCTGAATTAGGAATGAAAAACCTCTCATACATTAATCAAGCACTCCAATTCTCTAGTGGCCACTTTTACTAGAGACTCTTCCTCTTGTCCACCTGGGCTTTGGTGGAGAGACATGATTACGAAGACTATCAATACATTTGACAGCAACAAGGATATTGAAACCCACTGTAAACTGTCACCAGTGTGAAATAACGAAAGACATAAGGACAACAAGACCAAATACTTCACTAACAGTACAACCAGAGTTTTTTAAAGGAGTAAGTGCAATTTTTAGATGAGCTTTTAATGAATGGTAACTGTTTTGGAAGTTTAACTGATAACAAACTGACCATTTTTAAAAGGGATCTGAAAATAAGTAATATTGTAGAAAAATGTTCTTTTAAAAATGGTTGTTTTGATTGTTCCTAACTCCTAAAATAAACAACACAGTTACTTGAAAATACATGATTTTATATTTATTCATGGATTAAACACTCAAAATGTAGGAAAGACAGATTGCATTCCTTGTACAAAACTAAATGATTGAATCCTTGCTTTAAGTAAACTGCTGAACACAACATTAATTATTAATTAGGAATCAGCTGAATCTAGGATTAATTATAGAACAGCTGCTGCTGCAGACCCATGATCAAGTGTCTGCTCTTGAGTGAGCAAGGATACTTGCTGTGGGAATTCAGGGTAAGAAATTCTTCTGTGTTACTAAGGTGAATCATTTGAAAAACTCCCCAGAAAATACTTTAGAAAATGTCAAATGAGAGCTCTAGTAAGAGCCTATTGCTGTTAGCCCAGATTTAATAAGGGGATTGAGAGGCAGATGAGGAGTTGATGTAACAGTAAGAGTACGTATCTTGGCAAGGACAAAAACAGCCCTTGACTACTCTACTGCAATTTATCCAGCCATGCTGAAAGAGATAAGGAATGCTTCCTAGTAGCAGACAACAGTTATTTGAAGTAATTGCATGTCCAGAACAACTTCCATCCAAAACCACATGAGCACTATGCGGGCTTTTTTGCATCTTAAGGTTTACCGAAGCGGTGTTGAATAACCAACCACAATTCACTACAGGAGAATGTCAACAGCTTGTAAAGCTCCACAGGAGGAAATCACAGACTCATAGACAGCTACCCTATCTTAAAAGCAGCAGAGACAGCACTTAAAAATAAATCCAGAGTCCTAAGAAAAAAAAAAGATCCTTCTCTATGTTGGGTAAACATTGCACCATATAAAAGTGTGCTTAAAGTTCGAATAGCTGGAGATCTTATTAAGAATTTATTTTCTTAAATCTGCCTTCCTTCCTCATTATGTTTTTAATGAGGAGATTAAAAGACCAATTTGGTAAAGTTCATGATAAATTTTAAAAATGGAAATTATAGGAAAAAGAGAATCATGGCAAACTTTGCCAGGGCAATTTGATAAAAATGTCTGTTAAGGGTTTGTGTTTAAAACTCACAAAATGCGTATCTGCATGTATTTTACTCTCATAAGAGGGAGGCAAATCCAGAACAGTTAAAAACTGAATGTAATTAAGAATTGTTTTCTTACTGTGGAATTGAAACTTTTGGCTACTACAGACCAAACCAGCAACAAATAGATTTGTCCACTGCATGGGTTTCAGTGTACTCTTCAAACAAATAACAGTGCTAAGTTGAAAGCTACTACACGAGTGGTACTCAAACAAAGTAAGATGAGTATTCCAAAGTGTCTGCAAGTGCAATGCAGGTAGGGATAGTACGTGGTTAAATTGAGTGACTGAAGGTTAGCCAAAATACCTGCAAAGGAAGGGGGCAAAATTAATTTTAAGCTCCTCATATGTTTACAACATCCAGGATTGTTTACTTACTGTCTTTGCAGAACTCTATACAATTTAACACCTTGGTGCTCTGCATAGTAAATAAAAAGTCTTAAAATTCAAGACAAGGTTTATTACACTCATGATCTCGGCATAAAACAGTATCAGTTTTGGATTAAGTAATATTAGCCCCTACTCTCTGTATAGTTGCTCCCTGTTAAAACCAGATCTGGTTTTAAGAGCAGATTAAAGCATTTCAACTACATTTAGTGCTTCTCTTGGGAAGGAAGAACAATTTTTGGAGAACAATTATGTTTGGAGACCTAGAAAAAGAATCAGAAATGTGAATTCTACTCTAAACTGCACAGGAAAGCACAGATTGCTAACCAAGAATCGGAAAACTTCATGAAAAAATATTCTTCTTGGTGCCACAGAATCCCTTTATAGGCTTATTTGTTTGCTTGCAATGGTAGCTACTATGTAGTACTTCATAAAATTACATCTGTTGTATTATTTATCATCTCAATAACTTACTTTTATCAGTAGTGGGTTTGCTGCTGTATATCTAAATAAGAATTTCTTTTCTCAGCCCTGTTGACTTAAATATTTCTTCTCAAAGGAGAAAGAAGTTCAAAGGCTCTTTCAGTTCCTATTCAAAGAACAACGTGAACAGCACTGGGGTGATGGATCATCTAAAAGGCTCTCACAGCCCTGGGACCCAGATCCTCTGCTCTTATGAAGTATCATAGCCCTGTGAGGAGCTTCTCTCTTGAATTCAGAGGAGTCAAGATTTCACTTGTGGAGACAACTGACATGAAGTCCCGATGGAAAATGACTTTGCCTGACACATTACAGTACATTTTAGCATTTTGCAAAGATTGTAATTCAGACTGCTAGTATAATTTATAGGTTTAGATTCTTCAGTATAGCAAATGTTTTGGTGTTATGCACTACATTTGTCACTGCATTTTATTTCTGTGTGCTTTATTACCTTCTCATATAATCTGTGTATTGTGCCAATTATTTGGAGTAAAATACATCTATCTTCGAAGAGAGAGAGTGTATATGAAAGTTTGCACTAAAACATGTGAATTTATACAAGATATCTGTGGTAATTTTGGACTGTAAAATCAATATAATATTGGATCAAAAAGATTTGATCATTTCAGTTTTGAAACTGTCCCTCCAAACATTCTGCTGATTTATCTTTCATTAATTTACATATCTCTGTCTAATGCCAGAAAGAAAAACACTTCCTTAGGATAAACCAAATTTGTAAATTTGAGATTTACAAATACAGCTGCTCTAAGCAGTTGCAAAATAAAGTTTCATTTGCTGTGATTTAGAAGTCAGAAAGAATGATAAAATAAAAAGTAGTAATAGTAACAGTTGCAATAATGGTAACATTAATAAACATCATAATAAAAATTACTTGGATTCCAGTAGAACATGTACATTCCAATGTGAGCTCATGAAGTACTGAATTAAACAGTACTTGAATACAACAGGATAATATCTGAACACTATTCAATTTTCACAATTATCCAAAGCTAAAATCAACCAAAAACTGGACAGCTGCATATAATAGGGCTGAAATGGCATTTAAGGGTCAGAGCCTTCTGCATACTTACTGTCTATTCCTGGAGGATCCTAAGTTTTCTATGTCCACTAGTTTTTAATCAGGAAGTAAGAGATCCATTTTCATTTCCTTTACTTTCATATACAGAAGCACATTAACTGTGGCAGCTCAGAGACAGGTGTTGTGTGCTCGTGCTTCAAAGCAAAGTAGACGAGCATTTGCCTTTATAGCAGCTTGATACCATAGGTACTTTATGAACAAATTTCTGATCAATTTCTGAATTTATGAACAAAACTCTGTAAGGAGAAGCCTAAAACGTGTTAGAAGCTTTTGCATTAAAATGGTACTAATACTGATACATCTTTCTGAGTAGTGATTCTAGAAATTTGCACAGGCTCTGGAGTTCAGTTTTCCCATCATGATTTAGAAGACTGAAAGTTGCATTTCTTCAGCTTCCACAGTAACACTGGAAAACAACAACAAGAAATAGTTATTGTTCTTTGGCATAAAACCACCAAGAACTGTTCTTTTGAAGCTATCCCAGCATACACCCTCACCTCTCCCCCAACACAGAAAACTGGACATCAGACATAGAGAAAAATTGTTCTTGGTTTGTGCTTAGGGCAGACACCAAGGAGAGGGAGAACCTGAATTCTGTTCTCTATGCTGAGGATTTTTTACAAGCTGAGGATTTTTTACAAATTTTCAAAGAAAACATACATTTTTCAAAATATATAAATGCTCTGAGCTGGGAAAAGGGCACAATTATCTGCTTCCAAGTACACCCAGTAGCATAGAGAACATGATCTCAACTGATCAGACTGTTTTGTGTTTTCAGACCTAAAATCTTGCTTTACTTTCTTTACTGTGATACACATTTGACTGAAATGGAGGACAAATTGATTATTTTCGCTGAACCAGTGATGAAAGCACACACATACTGTTGCTCTTTACACCTATGGCCTTCCTAATTGGATACAAGCATTTGAATCTCTGGCTTCCAGATCACTTAAAAAGGCTTTAAACCCCAGATGACTATGATAGGAGTTGGGTCTTTGAATTATAGGTTCCTCTAAGAACTAAATAATCCTTAATTGGAGATGTGTACTTAAAAATCTCATTTCCATGCAAAATATTAAAACCCTGCAACGAAATATCATGTTTTCTTCCCCCTTCGGTGCAAAAATTCAGTAAAAGGGAAAAGAGACCAATGTACTGAATTAATAAGATTGGTAGATAAAAAATTAGTAGGCATGGGACTGGGATTAAAGTGGAACTTTAAAAATTAATTTCTTAATCAGCAACATTTTGCTTTATTTTTATTTTCTGTTTCAGATTCATCTGGCTGGAAAACTGAAGATTTTGGATTCCCTCTGTAAGTGAATAAATTACTGCTGAGCTCTCAAGAAGCTGTGGCTTCTGAAAGGGTGAAAATCTGGTAGACCAGCTGCCAGAAAGCAGTCTCAACAAAGGTGAATTGGCAAGCAATCAGGTAAATTTTGAGAATTTAATCAAAAGTGACTTATCTCTATGAAAATCCCCTAATTTGATGAATAAGCAAAGTCTACTGACCCTCAAACCCAGTTACTTCCTTTTACCATGGCACTTGTACAAGTGATTCTGTGACAAGTAGCTGCTAAGAGCACTCATTCCATGTACTTGCCAGGTATGTGAAAAAGCATGCTGCTCTGCTGCATGGGGGATATTGGACACAGAAATCCTCTCAACCTGCTGGCCAGAATCAGGCTCTAACCACAGCTTTCACAACATGAACCACACGCTTGCTTGGTGTGAATGTGTCAAGAAAAAAATGAATGTTAGGTATCTCAGACAACCAGTACATCTGGCTTTTATCCTGCTCACTACTTCACTCAGGAAGGAATATGGTTATTTTTAAATCTAAGGTCCACGTGTTGAGCCAAATGAGCATAGCTCTCCAGCTGATTCAAAGATGATAGGAAAAGATTTAAATGCTTTAAATTCTATAGGCTTATTTATCATCCCCTAAATCCTCTCCCTCAAAAAATCAAAGGCCTCATTTGTTCTTCAAGTACAGCTTTAGTCCCCACATAAATCCTCAAAAAAACCCCATCCCAAAACACATACTGGAATACAAGTAGCAAACTACAAATATTCTTCATTAGCAGCTCATCAACACTGTATGAAACCTAATTTATTCAATTTTATTGACTTTTCAAGCAGCTGTAACATTCAAACAGTTGAATACAATTCTCACCATGATGGTGTAACTAAATTATGACAAAAATTCCCAAAACTGCAGTTGATTGGTTGTCCAGCAGCTCATTCTGTGACCACAGTTTCTTTTGCTTTTCATCTCTTCTACTCAAATATTTTGGGTGTGGGTTTTTTCAAGCTGCAGTTACTATTGAGAACAATTTCTTAAACAGCACTTGGGTAATGGTTATATTATTTTAGTGGACACTCTGGAACAACAATTACCAGGACTATTTTATAGGTGTAGCAATCAAGTCGCTCATAACCCCATGTCCTGCAGCTTCTACAAATACTACTTCCCCATGAATTGACTGTGAATTACTCATTTGCAGCTAATTACAAGTTGGATATATGTTTATATACTTTTAGGTTTATATACTTTTGTATATAACTATGTATTTAGTGATTGACACTAAACAAATAAGTGACATTTATCGTCATCTTCTTTAAATAAATAAAAGAGTTTTCTTTATCTAGGAATATTTTGTACATTTGCAAACTAAGGCTTGCTCAGTCCTTCGAATAGCTGAAACATTTAAGGTTTTGACTATTTTTAAGTATGTACACTTTGGAGGATATTAGTATTTCAGTATAGAAAGCTGTAGTGATTCAATTGTTCCTTCTTATTTCTTGACAATTTTGATTAGTGTTCTGTTTTGCATCTAGTCTCAACAGTGTTATTAACTTCAGCAAGTGTAATAGAGAGACCTCATAGTACACTAAGTAAAGATCTTCTTTAAACATAATTTTAGCAAAATAAACCCAGAAAATTATATTCATGCTATTTAAATGGTTGTAACATTTAATGTGTTTAATAGTTCTTTCTGGATCTGCCCAGATGAGATTTTCAAGTTAAAAAAACAGATGAAATCAAAATGCAGTAGAAGAATTGGAAGCTAATGGTAAAATCAAGAGTCAAAAAAATATGAGCTCTGTTTGTACTTTTTATTGTACAGAAAGTATGTTTCTACTAACTTTACCAATGTTTGAAAGCACCACATCAGGCATGGAGTTTTCTTTTTTCTTTTCTTTTTGTTTTGTTTTTTTTCCTGTGAAATTATAAACAGAGTCAGAGGCATGTAAATGCTTTGCCCTCTGTTAATCTGAGATTGAATCTGTGGCAGTTTGCCTGTTCAATGGTACATAGATTTACAGTATATATTGTAAATCCCATTAACTTGTCATTAAATAATCAGCCACATCTGCGTCAGACATATCTGACACTGGTTATCACAATTTTTTGCTTAAATTCAGCCTTTTTATTCCCCTCTTCACTTTCTTCTCCTTGACCCTGAACTCTACTCTCCATCATAGTGTGAGACAGTTTTGGCCCCAGGCCAGGATGAGCCTTTTTGTCCCCTTCACTACTGTTCCTCCTTGTCCCCTCTCCTATTTCGAGCACAAGCCCTGCAGAGCTGTGCACTGGACTCTCAGAGCTCTACAATGGAAGGGGTATCCTCATCCTACAAGCAGTTTTGTACATGCACTAGTTTCACAGCACAAATCTACTTGAAGTTTCCTCAAAAAAATGGTTACGGTCACCTACCATGTTCACACACTGGTGCAAGGGAAAGACATTCACTGATAACACCTAGGGGTGCCCTAATTAATTAATTAATTAATTATAATTATAATAAATGCAGAATGAGCAAAAGAATTGGGTTGCTTCTGAGTCTGTGAATGCTTCATGGCAAGCTCAGAAGGGATTCATATACTTAAGTCTTTTGGAGATTGTTAGGATTTTAAGTGGGAAATAAGATGGATGTATGGAGACTGTAACCTCCACACATGAGGCATCTGCTTTAGTTAATGTGATTATTTTATACATCAAGGAAACAGTAACCACTACACCAAAAAGCTTTGTAAAAATCCTCAGATAGTCTAAGTGAAAGAGATTACTTAAAATAAAACTACATATACATATATATATATATATAATTCTCAAACTCTGTGGATCCCCTAGAGAGCTGAATGCCCTCATTGCAAGGAAATCACAGCCTCTAGCCCAGAAGAAACTGGATTCTTCTACAGATTCCTGGAAGAAATGAAGGATATTTTTCTGTGGCATTTTTCAGTGAAGATCTGCTTTTGGAATGTGAAAGGAAGTGATGGAGGGAGAAGTTAATTATCAGAATCTGCATGAAATACCCGGACAGGCACAGTGCAATTCATCACATGTTTCTCTCTGACACATATATGATCTTTATTTATACATGAGCATCTATCATACCACCTATTTTCCAAATCTCTATAGTCTTTGTAGATACAGATTTTACACAGATGCTTCTTGTGCTCATTGCCCTTTCACAAAGCATAAGTCCCTTGCTCTTTTAAATACACATATCTCTTTTACGACTGTAGTCAGTATTACAATTCAAAGGACTGAACTATGTCAAATGAGAAGCCATATACTGTAAATGAATTAGTAGCACCTTCATTCACTATCTTCCTCAAATACATGCTAGTCTATGGTCAGTGGTAACTTGTGAAATATTTGCAGTCTTTCTCTTCTTGTACAGCATGATATAAATAACATAACAACAATACTTATAGCAATATTTTCCTGATTCTGATGAGGAATAGAATCCCAGCCCTAAGTCCTTGGTAGGGCTCCCATTTGCTTTATGATAGGTCCAGATTTAGCTAAAGAAGGCTACAATCTGGTAGACTTTGAAAATAAAGTCTGAGCCTCGTTCTTCTGCTGTCAGCACAGGCTTTTCCATGCAGCAACCTACACAGTGATGAAGTGAGTCTTTGCCAAGCCAGCTGGCTCTGCCTGAAAGCTTGCTTGTGCTGCTAAGAGAAAGCTTCCCTCCGTGTCTCAAAGGGATGTCTTTTCACTTTTAAACAGCTTTTTTCTCCATGGATTTAAGTGTGTTTACATTTCTTTGTCCAAGTGCTGATTCTGTATCATTGCCGGGTTTTCCTATCTCTGGCTCAGAGATGCTGTTCATACTTCTAATTTGTGGACAACAACATCATCAAGCTTCGTATTATGAAAATTCCTTGGCAGAGCTTTTCTGACAAGTGATTTCTCCATTAGGAGATTTTTCTTCATTTTGCCTTTGCTCCTCAACTCTCCACTCAGTCTGTCTGGATGCTGGGAGCCCATTTCAGACTGACTGCAACAAAATTGCCAGATTTGTGCTCACCTCTCCTTTGTGAGGTATTCATAAATACTGTAATGTTTTCTAATGTAAACTCATGGTAAAGTTCACACATTTCTTCAATAAGACTGAAGGGAAGTGTTAAGCAAAACTTAATGTGAAAGTATGCATGAGATATTAGAAAGGAACTAAATCTTGCTGTGAAATTGTGTTTTTACATTACAGGGAGGCTCAAAAACTGGATTCTCCTCAGTTCCAAAATTAATACTTGGTTTCTTTCAAAAAAAGACCAACATGTGGCAATAAGAAAGATTTGGATTTCTGTTTTCTACCTGAATTTATGACTGATCTGAATGTCATCTCAATTTTTTTTACTGCCTGAGACTTCCAGGATTTGGATTTTTTTACCTAACTGAATACATTGTTGAAATCAATTTTGTCTTAGGATAATAAACTAATCCTCAGATAGACAGCCTCACAAAATGCAGTGTTTTAAACATTTTTACTATTTCACAGAAAAAAATTGGGCTGTAAACAGAACTCTAATGCCACTTGGGTACAAAACCAACTTTTTTTTTGTTCATTTTCTTCTGGAGGAAGACCAAAAACTGCTTTAGAGCACTGGTTAGGACACTTATCCAGGGTGACATAAGAAATGTCTTCTCCCAGGGCTTGGACATCTAGTTCTTATGTTTAATGTCCATATTCTAATCCTTGGGATAGGTGCCTATTTAGATGTCAGGCAAGGATAAGAATTGATTGTTTTTCTACTTTCAATCTGAAATTGCATTCCAGACCAATGTTTTTCAGAAACTGATGTATCTGAGAAGATAGAAGAAGGAATTTTTGATGCATCATCACTTTCTGAGAGAAAAAAAAAACAACTTTGATTTAAAATTCCTCATTATGCAATGTTCCAAAATTCATTAGTAATTACAAATTACCAAAAGAATGTGGTGCTCATAGAATAAGTTTTAAGATAGACACAAAGGCTGGAATATAGTATGAGAACAACTTCATGTTCACTGTATTATCTTACATGAAAACAATTCAGTTTCATTAATCATTTTCAGTATGAGTATGTTGGTTCCATAACAATTTATGAAAACAATACCTAGTTATTGAGATACTTGTTATACAAAGATGGTTAAATTTCAAGGAGGGTCAGCAAAATGTGAAGGTAAGCCATTACTTTGTGAATGATTTTGGACTGGAATTAGAAGATGGCTGAGTTATTACGATGAGGGTTTTGCTCTTTGCCTTCTGCCCCCTAAAAAACTTCTTTCCCCATCCAAAATCAAGCAGCAGGGAACCAGCAGAGCTAAAGAACTATAGCACTTACAAAAGAGGATACTTCAAAAAAATCTAATCATATAGATAAACCCAATTTTTCTCCGATAAGAAACTTCTGGACCTGTCTGGTCTATATCTACACCTTTTATAGATGAGTGGAGTGTGCGTGTTTTATCCTTTAAAGTGAAAGAATATTTTTAAAAACTTGTCTTGGCAATTAATTCACCTCTGGTCACAGACTAATTAAAGGAAGAACCACCAAGTAACATTGCCTTTGTTGGTAAACAATAAAAACATACAGACTACTGTGGCCAAGAGCCTATTCTAAAAGTGAGAAAATTGTGTAATTGTTCCCCAGGATAGGTTAAAGTATTTTTGGATAAGGACCAGACAAAGGAGAATGATACAATTATCCTTGTAATCCTGAGAGAAGTGTTACCTCATTTTTTGAAAAAAAGTATTGCCAGACAGAGCAATTTAAATCAAATAACCCTTGCTCCACTGAAAATCTGAAGCAAACCTCAATTAAATTGTCCAAATACCCCAGATATTCTGTTTTCAGTATCTCCAGTCTGACTCATCTAGAACTGTGAAAAAAGGTTAATGATTTTTTTCAACCCACCTCTGTAGAGTCAAAAAGCTTCATTTGCCTCCTTTACCTTAATCAAATGGAAGCCATATTACAACCATTGAAAATCTTGTTCAAAGAGTTGAAACAATTTTAGGCTCCTTCTACTTCTTAGTTCAAGTGAAACATGCTGTGTTTCTTACTTAGGAACAGAAAATTGCACCTTAGCACTCCTCACAGCTACTGTTAATTGTCACAGGGTTGTTATCTGTTATATACTGCTTTAGATAGATTTTTTTACTTAAAACTCTACTGATGCTTCTTAAAGAACATAGCTATTATTTTCAAAATCTCTGTCTGGATGCTGCCTCTAAATCATTCAAGTGAAACTGAAGTAATTTACACTCACACTTGAAGTGGAATATGACATGTCAGATTAAAGCCCTCCATCTAAACCGTATTTATTTTTAGTAAACCACTACTTCAGCTCATAAGCTAATTATTACTGTAATGATAGAAGTACTGCAGGAATTCTCTGCCAAAGTTCATTTAATTTGCATTTTAATATACTAAATCTTCTTTTCATTAATAGTGCTGATACAGGAGTTTAAGAGACAAAATAAAGATGTGGGTGTGTTTGTGGATAACTCTGAAATCCACTGTGGCATATAAAAGTAAATGAGAATCCTCTCTTTGGCACCATTACCTAAATTCTTCTCCACTTCTTTCCTGTGTGAGATGAAGGCTGTGCAGATGGTTTGGCATAATTCACTCAACCAAATGATTCAGAGGCAGGAAGGTAAAGCCCAGTTTACTTAAAAATTCATCCCTTTCTTTTTGCAGTGTACTGCAGGAATTTACTACCTGGAAGATTTTCTTTGTTAGAATTTTAACAACTTAGTCTAGTAAGATGCCATATTTTTCCAGCAAGCATATAGCTTTGCTTCTTCAAAAAGCCTCTCAGAGAACACTGCAACATAGTTATCGTATTTGCGTTTTGACAGAGCTGAAATACAGGCTTTAAAATGTCATTGACAGCAGCACATTTATAAACTTCTGTGTCACTTTTGTATTAAAGCCATCTAATGAAAGCACACATGAAAGTAAAGAGTTACCAGAAGGCAATAGCTACCTGCATTAGGAGGCTTGTTTGAATTCTTTGTGAGAGATATATTTTCTAAAGAGCCATAATTGGAGATGAAAATCAATTTGTCACAAAGTCCCTTTTTTCACTCTTTCCTTAAGTGCTATCCCTTTATCTGTCTTGGCAGAATTTACCCAGCTGTTTTCTTGTGTATCCTAGATAAAATGACCATATCTTCAAACTGCTGCCAAACAGAACTATTTTCTGATGGCATTTTTATAGAGTTACAAAAGATCCTCACAAAATGTATGATGCTGTGCTTTTAAAGTTTACCTCAACCTCAGTATTATCAGCTTATGTTTCAGTAGTGACTTGTGTGCATCTCTCACGGGAACTGAGGAACTGAGCAGTAGGAGATTTTTTTATTAGAAACTTTGGATTTTGAATAGGAATCTCACATTTTACAGAAAGGTTTGAGATCCACTCTGAGCAAAAGAGCAAGTTTCATAATGAGTCTCTTTTCTTACAAGCCAGCGTTCTGCCTCATTTATTTCTTTTAAGCGTTTTACTCTGCAAGTTGTGCCATTAAAAGCAATGCTAGAGACAATCTGAAAAGAGAAGGAAAAATACATTCTCATTTTTAGGAAACAAAGCAGAGAGTTCAGACAAAAAAGCCAAATCCCAGCTAGCTCAAAATCTGTCGTAAACCCTTTGCGTAAAGTATTATTTAGTTCAGCACTTACAATTTTGTTTAGATTATATTCTTCCTCCGGCTATCTTTGTATATTCGTTGACCCCACCCAGATACGTCTGCTTGATGATTTTTAGTGTTTCTATTGCTTCATAAGGTATTGCTTTAAACCCAGTTGGTTTAAAGTTATTTCTCAGATGGAACTGAGGCACAGAGAAAGTTATGACCTAGGGGAATTATAACCATTACAGGCCTGTAAGTAATGTTGCCTTACATTATGTTGGTTATTTTTTTTTCCTCATGTGGATATCCATTGACATTTGAGTTGTCGTTGGGTACTTCACTTAACCTCCTTTTGTCACTCCCTTAAAGAGGTCTAGCTCTTCCACAGGTTCTCTAACTGTTCTGTCATAGAAACCACAAGAACATGTCCTAGATACTTCAGGTGATGTCAAGTGGCACTGGACACCAAGCTGTACCCAAGTGAATCAAGCCTTAGAAGTTTATCTCTGTTCACAGCATCAGAGCTGTCAGGATCAATTAATAGCTAATCAGTATCAAGACTGAAATTCGTCTTCCCAGATGGGCAGGCCTACAAATCTGCTTTAAGATGAGGTATATGACAGTGTGAATCATACTGAATTCACTGACTTGGCATTCCCTGACTAAGATGAAAACTTGGGTCACAACGGAGACACAGATAAGGTGAATGCTGACGTGAAGACCCTGGCTGCTGATCTTTGTCTCTTGACTGGTTTTCCCTTAGTAATTTATTCATTTTTATTTTTCCAGGATGCTTCATAAAATATATATATAATCTGCTGTAATCAGTGGGATTTAATGTTGTTTCCATTAGCATTTTGAACACAAAAGCTCTAGGTTTACTCATCTTCTTTTTAATGAGGTAAAAAAACTAAGCATGACCATTACAGGCAGACAAACTATCAGTGTTGGATGTGGTGGTTAATGAGGGCAAGTTTCCCCTCCATTATCTCAAAGAGTCTTTTTTTTTTTGGTTTATATTATCACTGATAAATTTTTGGCTGTGTTATAGTCCAGAGGTGCTATGGACCAGTGGGTAGCTGCCTTCTCATCCCTCGGCCAAACTGAGAAAAGGAAGCATGATTCTAAAGCAGTTCTAAAGTATGGAGTTGGACTTATGAGGAGAAAAAGTGAGAAAGGCATTTAAAAGGATATATGTGTCTACAGTAGATGATCAAGTAAAAACACTAGCTGTGTCTGTTTGTCAGAAATAGAATGTGGAGTCAGAAGGGCCAGGTCACTCAGCCAAACAAGACATCTCCCCCTTTTGTTCCCAAATATTTTTTCCTGTCTTTTGTGAGCTTCCCCCAAATGACTCACTAATCCAATCAGGATCAGTACCTAATGATTCAAAGTCCCTCAAAACTATGCTAGTTTATTTCAGATGAATCTTCATATGTATGACCATGCAAATTCTTCATGTTGTTCTTGTGAAAAATTGCCTCATAAATAGTTCTGGTAAGCCAGGCAGCAGACAACCTAAGTGAAACATATCATGACTAGTATGCAAATAATGTCATCAGGCCCAGCCAATACAGTGTCAGATTATGAACCAGATCCAGCATCTTTGCTGCCACATGGTAATTCAATGTTTCTGGACTTTCTCAGCAAAAAATAAATCACGGGTCTGAAAAACTTAATGCTATTTTTCAGACATGGCAAGCAGATATGTACAAAAATGACTTCAGATCTGATTTATTAAAATCACCTTTTTGTCGCCAGAGGATAAGTGGAGCACATGCATTTTTATTTTTTCCTCCAAAATGCTCATTTATGGAAGAACATGTTTCAGCCCCTAAATGATTATTCTATGCTTGTCAGTTTTAGATTGCAGCACCAGTTCTGTTAATGATTTCTGAGGTGATGCTGATGCCTCTGAGGCTGCCTGGCAGAATTGCTAGCATAAAATTAATGAGTATCCTGGCACGACCCTGCACTGGTAGGACATGAAGGCGAAGGGGGAAATAAATTAGAAACCTGGGTGTGTAGAAAGAATATCTGTAAAGGCACTTAATGGAGTCTAGAATAGAAAATTAATCACCCATAATAATTAGGGTTTGTGAGACTATTTAATTTAATTCCATTTATACATATTTTCCACCCAATGATTAATGAACTCTGGGATAACTTGTAAGCAAAATCTGAACCTGATATAAGCTGTAGAAGTGTGTAGAATAGAGAGTTATTAGACCACAACAGCTTTTATCTGCTGTTTCCATTCTACGTCTAACAGGTTTCACATAATCTTTGGGTACAAAATGACATGGCACCAGTTTAAAGTGCTATTGGAACATACATAACCTGAAAGTACTTGATATAATCTAAGTGAAAAATAGTAAATTAAACAACATCAGTGTGAAGCAGACTATTATTAAACTATAAGAAAGCTAAAGCAATTACAGTTTATTGTTTCTAAATTCTCAGCCTCTAAAGTCTTATTTAGCATTTCACTTTTTCCAGGTCAGTAATATGTTGACTCTTTTTTTTTTTAATACAGTCATTAACTTCCAACTCTTCTTGTGAGGATAATTTGCCATACTTTAAAACCCTGGAAATATTTGTCTTAAAAGTAACTATCAAGCAAATAACCAAAATGAGGCATTAGAGATCTTGTCAGCCTTGACTTTTGAGTGTCCAAGCTAATGAGAAGTGATTTTTGTCATTTGTGACACAAATTTCTGAAATTCAGTGCAGTATGTTATGCAGTCAGTGAAACCTCATGGTCATACTCAGTCGTTCTGTCATTCATGCCTGTGCCTGTGTGAAATGCTTTTAGAAGAAAGATGATAGCATCATTGCAAAGATGGAAATAAATTCCTAATAATAGAAATAGCATAAACTCAAACCTCTGGGGCAGCACTTCAGGGTTTGACACATCTCTCTCAGATCAGCAGCTACTGATCTTGTATAACTTCAGAGCTGCATATTCCTACTAAATGAAGTAGGGAATGCATAGTATTTTAGACCTGTATTTGAGACCTGGGAAAGGAAAAAAAGAGAGAACGTAAGAAAATTTGTGGAAAGGGAATAGATTATAAAAATAGAGATTAGATATTATTTTTTTTTAATCAATAGCTGAAAAATTCCAAACTTCTGGAGATGTAGTCATCGTACCACTGAGTAAAAGAAGAATGCAAAACATAAAAAAAAAAAAGTGAGTTTTATTTCTCTGAGTGTGAAGACTGTCAGAACAGCCCTTTTTTTTTCTTTTCCAAAATGGTATAAAAAGAAAGAAAAATAATTTCAACATTCTTTATGAAAAAATACTGTGAAGTGTTTATGTTTTGCTTTGACTTATTCAATTTATCATATTTCTTGTACTTTCATAGTTTTCTTCTAAAATAATATGGGATATATAACGTCTTTTTGGTTTGACAGCAAATTTAATTCTAAATCCAAATGGTTGCATCAAAAGTTCTGCAATTTTACACAGCGGAAATAGATTAAAAAAATTTAAGATCTAAGCCTCATTTAATCTGACAGTGATTCGGTGCACCAGTTCAGACATTTTATGTTTAAATATTTTCATTATGTTAAAATAAATATGAAGGTAAGGACACTTAGAAAATTTGTGGGCTTTTTTCTATCACATTCTTTTTAAATTAAAAGTCAAAAGCTTATAGACCTCTCCTGCTAGTATTCACTCCTCTGGGTTTTGGGTATTCTGGATTTGAGTTGAGACCTAAGTACCTAAATATGGACACCTTTTACAGTGAACCTATACTGAACATTTTAAGAAATCTATTTTTTTCATTCCATTAATCCTCTCTAGTTTGCATATCAATGTGTCTTTATTCAATCACTTAAGCAGAGCTAAATGTAAGCTCATGTGATATCTTGCTTTTGTGAAAGATAACTGCAATGAATTTGTAGCTGGGTAGCATTTCGTGAGTTAGCAGAGTCTACCAAAAGTAGAATGGAAGAGGTTAGATATTTAAACATAGAGGTAAGAAAAGAGTAGGAAAGTGAATGGCTTTCAGTGGAAAGGGCATTTGATTAAGTAGAAAGTTTGAAGGTCCTGAGGTGAAATTGGAGACAGTTGAAAAATAAGATCCTGATCCACAGCTGCTGAGTTTTACCTTTGACTTCAGTGCATGCACGCTACTGAAAGCTTGTTTACCTATCTAGGACTTCTGGGAGACAACACTCTTGTAGAAAAAGTGACAGGAATCACTGGGAAAGCACAAAAATGGTAATTCTGGATCAAAAGAAAGCCTGAATCACTAGACCTAGATTTATCTTATATTTAGCTGCATAGAAGTTTAACATTTGGTAGGTATCAAGTAATTGGTCATTTGGCTTTCAACACGTTCAAGAGAGGTAGTAAGTATGAGTATGAAAGTAACAGCTCATTCCAAGTATTTGTATTTGTGAGATCATTCTCTCTGGAGTACCTTTCAGAAGTTCTCCACAGAGAAAATGTAGATGCCTTGCTGTTGATACAAAACAGGGTGAAGTGACTGAAAATCCAGCATATTATACTAACATCTAAAAGGACCTCGGGCTGAATAAAGGGGCTGACAAAAACCTTACGAAGCTCAGCAAGAGGAATTGCCAAATCCATACACCAGCACATGTTGGGAGCCACCTGGCTGGAAAACATCTTGGCAGAAAAGGCCTACAGTATTGGTGGACACCAAACTGAACATGAGGATGCATTAGGGTGAGTGTTTTAAAAAATGAAAATACTTTTTAAAATTTTGTCAATTTTCTATCCAGTACCAAAAGTTTCTGTTGTATTAAGCCCTGCTGTTTCCACCAGCTACTGAAGGGTTAGTTACCAATACACACACATTTAGATATGTGATGATTTACTTACGATTTTTCACATTCTGCCAACTGATAACTTTACCTTGCAGCTCTTATCCAGGCCTGTCACAGTTCAATGCAGCCATCTGTAGGCTTATGTGGAGGAAAGAGTCTTAGCAGAATAAAGAAAGAGAGCTCAAATAGAGTCCCACCTAAAAAGCGACTGGAAAAGTAAAGCTGGTAATGCTCTGAATGGATAAAGGGAGCTTACCTTGAATTTCAGTTACTTCAACCCTTCCTTATATAATGATAAATCAGTGTTTATGCTTTGGCTCGACAGCTGAGTGAAAGTGTGTCAGATATGGCAAACACATAAAAAGTTTTGTGCAGCAGAGAGTTTTCTGTCTTGCAAGTAGCAGGTTCTATGGAAATACAATCCGGACAGGAATTCCTGTACAATACATAGTGTATCTGTAAATACTTCCTCTGTGAAAGTTATTCTACTAAATAAACCCAGTACTTATACCCAGGACTCTATATGCATTTATTAAAATTGAGTAAACTAGAAGCTTAAACTCTTTTTAGCTGTATTTTTAAATTCAAATGGGGGGACAGAACTTTTCACAGATTGTCAAAAGGTACTTACAAAATCCCCTAGAAAGTTATCAAAATAGAATTGCATTGTGAGAAGTGACTTTGCAGTACCTAACCTTAATTTATTGTTTTTCAAGTGTATTTGTTTATAAATAATCCCTAGGAATAAAACAGTTTTAAAAAGTGAAAGTTCTTGTATACTACATCTCAGAACCATTGCTGAGTTAAGAAACTATCGTTGACACAGATAGCATTTGAGAGCATTGGCTAAGTGAGGTATTAAATAATGTCCAGAACTAAGAATCTGAACTAGACAAGTTATGTTAAAATTATTAACAAATATAATGAGAATTTCTCAGAATCCATTACATAATCTTAATGGTTTGTGTTATTAAAAGTTAATTGCTTCAGGAGACAACTCTGGTCTACTTAACACACACAAAAAAATTACTCTGGCTTCTTTAAATATAAGCGTGTGTGCGTGTCTGTGTGTACATGCTTCGAAAACAATAGTTCTGCTGTTCCATGATCACAGTATGAGCTATGGAGCTATGGGTGAATTTTCACTTGTACTAAGCAATGGAACTATGTACAGCAGAAGAATACCCACAGAAGCCACAATTTGCAAAATCTTACTCTAAAAAAGAGCTAAGGCTTTTGATCTCCAGTCTCACTAGGCCAAAATAATCTATGTAGTAGGAATGAAGTCCCAGTCTAGTAATAAATGTAAACACATTAACAGTTTTAACTGTTTTGAAATCCCATCTATGATACTATACACATACATTTTAAGTTTTCTCTCTCACTTGCATCATTTCTGGACTGCAGTTTATTCAAGTATGTGACTTGGTATCCTTAATTAAAGACTAATTCATAGGCTCTGATTAACAGGTACCTTTATGTTGTGTTGGTTTAGCGAGCCGCACGCCTTCCCCGAGAGCGCTGCGGGGCTGCTTTGGGGAGAGCGGCAGCTCCGCTTCCCGCAGCCCTTCCGACAGCCCCGCGCTCCCGCTCCTGCTCACTGGGCTCCGCAACACGGTGACCTTAAAGGAGGGACAAGGGTCCCTGCATGGGGACCTCAGAAGAACTTTTATTCATGTGAAGACAAGCCAGGCGCAAAACGCAAAAAGGGACATCCTTAGGGAGCCTGGGGTTTTATCTGGGGATGAGGGGGGCGGAGAGAGCACATGGACGAATGGTCTCAGGGTGCAGGGGCGGTACACGGGCGGAGTTGGGGTACTGGAACCAATAGGGGGAACCCGAGGGTGTGGCCAGCACTAGGGGTGGGGAACTGAGGAAAATGTGGGGAAGGCAGATGATTTAGTAAGAAAAGGAGTGGGGAAATACAGTGCTACACCTTGACACCTGTACATCTAAAGCAAGCTTTGATCTATGTTGGCATGAAACCATTCTCATGGGAACAACCAGTTCCACCATAATCCAACAAAGTCATGTCCTAATTCCCTGCTCATTCCACTAAGACATTGGAAACTCCCCAGTAAGTAATATCATCAAAAACTGGCATCACCTTGTCAGAAAACAACCCTCTAAACTTTTGCTTAATATAGAAAGGAGGATGTAAAGTTACTGAAAAAAAAGATGAACTAATCTACATCTTTTTATCTACAGGTTGAAACTTTATGATAGTAGAATAGTACACAGAGTGGACCCAAGATAAAGTGCAGTACCAATAATGGGGCATTGGATGGTAATGTGTTTGAGCTGGGTCATATTTTTCTTTCAATTAACAGAGACTGCAATAGAAGTAATTCAAAACTAGTTTTATGCAAATATATTTATATTTCTTTAAATATCCTCCCTAATGTGGTG
Source organism: Monarcha castaneiventris obscurior (assembly GCA_026261815.1). Lineage (NCBI taxonomy): Eukaryota > Metazoa > Chordata > Aves > Passeriformes > Monarchidae > Monarcha > Monarcha castaneiventris. The sequence goes on from JAMPIT010000894.1 coordinate 18,412,736, forward strand.
ATTTTTGGTGGGATAGAGTTAATTTTCTTCATGGTAGCTGGTATGATTCAATGTTTTGGATTTGTGCAGGAAGCTGCTCAAAATTCAGGAATGTTTTAGCTATCACTGAACAGTACTTGTAGTTATGCTTTTCTCCACACCTCTCCACCCCAGCAAGTAGGCAGGGGGAGCACAAGGTGTTGGGAGGACACAGCCCAGACAGCTGAACCCAACTGACAAAAGAGATATTTCATAACATTGTAAGTGATGGAGTCCTGCTTCACTGGGGATGGTTGAACATCTGCCTGGCCATGGAAAGTAGTTAATGAATTCCTTTGTTTTGCTTTGCTTTTGTCCCCAGCTTTTGCTTTGGTTATTAAGCTGTCTTTATCTCAACCCATAATTTTTTCCACTTTTACTCTTCTGACTCTTTCCCCCATCCCACCTGGGGGATAGTGAGTGGGCAGCTGTGGGGCTTGGTTGCTGGCTGGGGTTAAACCACTGAGGAAGAAAGTGGGCATAGGAACTCTTCTATGTTCATACTGTCCTGCTGTCTTTCTAGCAAGATGCCTTGTATCTTTAAATTTGTCCTACAGATGTGACTCGCTAAATATTTTTTTGTTGTTGCTGTTCTATTGCTTTTGCATATGGTGACGGGTTACCTATGCAATGTGATTTTGGAATTCAGAACTGAAGGGTATGGTGATATGAATGTCTTCCTTTTCACACATACTGTTATTTAAATTCTCTGAGAATTAAGTCCTGTGTTTTCAAACAATAATAATTGTGTGATAACTGGATGGTGGGAGATGAGAGAGCACCATGAAGGACAAGAAGAATGGGGTAAAAAATGTTTTACAATAGTTATCGCTCAATTCAAGAATGAGGAAAATAAAATTCAGTGGAAAGCATACAACAAAGATAAACAGACAATTGGTTGGATAGCTGAAGAGTGATATTTACTTTTGAAATATAATGAAGCCAAGAAGTCATTAAAACTTAAAAAATAGGACACATTAAGTGACATATAATATCTAGCACTTTATAGGTTAAAAAATAAGCTGGAAATTCTTCTCTAACTGTCAGCAAAAGATTCCTTCAGAATCCTCTAAAGCATCTTTACTCAACTGCGGTCAGAAAATACGAGAGTAAATGGACCATGTTGCCTATTCTAAGTGCTTCAGTGAAATTATAGTTTGTTATTTGGGATTTCTGGTTTTGGAAATTACCTTGCACAGCATATTTCTTCTGCAGCTTCCTTGTCTTTCAAAACTCCATTCAAAAAGGCCATCAACTATGCTTTCTAAATTTAAAATAATGACAGTCATCTTACATTAGGTGTTACAGAAAACACTATGATTAAAAAAAAAAAAAATGCAGTGTCTTATATCCGATTATGTCAGTACATTTTTGCTTAAACAGCAATCTGATATGCCCAAGGGTAACTTTTTCTGACCTCAGTGAAATGTTTCCAGACTGGTACCTTTCAGCAAACATGCATTACAGACATGCATCAACACATGGGTTTCAGTCTAAAGCCTGCAAAAATAGCTGGAAAAGCACCTAACTCACCATAAAGATCAGTTCCCACATTTCAATTTCCTCCTAATCAGAGTGAAGGATTTTTTTCTTATTCATTCTGCAATATGTCAGAAAATACCTACTATCAAGAAATAGTCTTTTTTATTCACTAATCCAAAGTATTAGCAGCTTTAAACCTTAATTGGAAAGACAGTGCATGGTTTTTTAAAAAGCCTGGTCATAAGTACTCAAATAGTTGAAGCTTTGTACTAGCTTCTAGGAGGCTAAAAAATTAGTTACTGGATCACTGGCTCAGCTACCAGTCCCGGAAATCTCTTTGCCTACTCTGCCTGGTCTTGTTAGCTTTGTCAGGGCCAAGAGGATATTCATTCATGGAATTTCTCTAAGGAAGAAAGGAATTACTCATAGAAGACTCCCTGAGCTATACTCAGTTATAAAAAAATGGGAGTGGAGAAGAGCTCATCCTTACAATTATGCACAATTTTTCTTTTACTTCAGTCTGTAATGCCTGACTTTGATTTCATCTGTACAGAAGTGTGGCTTCGAACATATATCTGGAAATACCTAGAGCATTCTGTTTGAGCTCATAGTGATAAGTAAATCTGAAGAGGGACATATGGATAAAAGGATTTTTCATTCCAAAAGCATTCTAATAACTTTCAGACTCATGATTCCACCCATGCTGGCCAGTTCATGCAGATGTGTGGACACATATTAATATGCATACACAAAATTTTATGTTTTATTTTAAATAACTCCTGCTATGCACTTTGCTGTATGTTATGCTAAAGGAGTTGAGGAAAGAAGGGGAGAGAAGACTGAGTCTCCTGGAAGTGGTAAATGCTGCCCATGAGAACTCTCTATAACCGTGTCGAGGTTTGCAGGTGTAATCCCATGAGAGCAACCATATGAGAAAAATAGCATGAGAACAGTAAAGAAAAATTACAGCTGAAGTGGAAAACACTGTCTCAGTGGCCAGCCTGGGAGGGGTCCAGTGCTGTAAATAGCAAGGTCTTAGCCATGCTAAGGCGTGCTGAGGCACTGGCACATGGTGCTGGGAAACCACTTCTGAGTACAAAGTGGCAACAAAGGCTTTACTCCACTGTAGTTGAAACCTCACAGCAATGACTTTATCAGGGATAGTAGGGAATTAGAATTTTTCAAACTTATTGGATTCATTTCAGACAGGCTGCAGAGACCCGAGAGATTTACAGGTCTGTAGCTTTTCCATTTACATAGAAACTCTCATGGTATGTCAACAAATGGCCTATGAGCCGACAAAGAACATGTGTTTCTGTCTACTGAGGGAACTTGCTTTCTTAGTGAAATTCCAGATAATCAATTCCTGTATATCCCAGAGGAGAGAAAAGCTCTTATTGCTAGGATCACAACAAATTAACCATGGAACAAATGTATTATATTGCAAAGGAATGTCCTTGCACTTGTTGACCAGCAATGGGGAAAAAAAAAAAAGAAAATGCCAGTGTGACTGAGTGATATCAAATAGAGAGACTACATCTGCATGAAAGCTTCTTGGGAAGAGACTTCTTTTACTCATGCTATGTGCAAGGCCTCAAGATTCACTGGCATCACCAAGAACAGCACGTTCTTCTACATTGCAGTACACTGAGCCTAATCAACACTGTCAGAGAACAGGCAGTTCTCTTACTCCCTTCCAACCCATTTGAGGATCATGAGAAGAAACTCTGATATGATGATCCATTGTAGGTTAGTGTTCAGTCTTCTTTCTTCTCATATACCGATCCTCTCTCGTGCAGATGGATCTCATGTGTGTACTTTTCAGGGATGTTGTGTTGCAAGATAACCATTTAGCTTGGGCATTGTTGAAACCATAAAGGAGGAAATTTTTTCTTTGTCCTACTTTATATAAATAGGCAAATGGAATGAAGACCATCATAACTTCCTGGTTATTTCCACATTTAAATGCTGAAGAGTCAAATATGCAAATATGCAAAATATATATATGACAAGCATATTGTGTAGAATTAAGCCATTAAGCACACATGTTTTCCAATGGTTAGAATACAACTCTAGGCTTAAAAGTGAAGAATTCTGGTTTATGCCAATGCCCATTGTCCTTGATTTCTCAAACTCCTTATCCAAAACCAAGGTCTTAATGCCTTGCCATGTATCTATTCTTCCCTTTGGTGCAGAAGTCTGTTGTGAAGATATACATTTTTTCTTCAAAAATCTAAAATAAAATTTAATTTTTTCTGATGCAAGAAGAAAGATGAACTTTAGACACACATCTCCATGTATATGCAAAGCATAAGCATCTTTTTTACCATAAAGAGCTTAATATTGTGTTCTTTTTGTCCTTATATTGGTGCAGAAAATAATCCTTCTTCATTCTCAGACGAAAAACAGTGAACTTTTTTCTCTAGTCCAAGCAAAATTCTTTTTCCTGATTATGAAAAATTGCCAAATATTCCTACACACTTTTTCTGAAATTACTTTTACATTGGTATTTTTTTTTGTCACGAGTGCTTGTTCAATAGGTCTTGATGCGACTGTGAGTGTTTTTATGACACACTGATAGCTGCACATGGACTCTCATGTGCAAGTACTCTGAGGATTTCAAATGCGGCTTTCATTACAATGTTGCAACATTGTTATCAAAGGCAATTCATACTTTTCTCTATAAAAAAATATTTATGTATGTCACCTTTATAAAAGCCTAGTTTCATCTGGCAAACTTAGGAAATTCATGTTGGAAAATCAGTATCCTGGTATACATCTGTTGCCATATTCTTAAGAGGGTTGCTCTTTCTATCGAAGCTATCATTCATATATACAATTTGATGAACATTTATTTTCTGTGACAACATTGTGATAAGAAATAATAATAAAATAATTAATAAAATAGTAATAAAAATTATAATGAAAGTCAGGTTAGCTGGTTCACAGAAGGTTTAAGAGGCTACTTCTGTCCGTGTAAAAACAATGCTTACGTATTCTCCCGTAATCCAGTGATCAGATGTGAGCCCTGAAATATCAGGCCCTGCACTCTATTAAGGAGCAGAGGCAAACAGCAAGACTCCTTTTCCAGGAGACAGCATTTGTAACACATATTTGACCCATTGTGACAGGGTCACAAGAGAAACACAGCAGTACTGAGATCGACTCAAGTGTTTGTGAACAATTTATCTGAAATGGATTCGCACAAAAGGCTGTACCCTCATTCATCATCTGCTCATCAGGGGCTAGCATGGGAGTCTCAGTGAAAGAAATAATCAACAAGAATGATTGACCCAGTTGTTCACCAAGTGGCTGTGCTAGGCTGAATGCTCAGAGCGTGTCTTGGACACATCATGCAACTGATGCTACATGGAGTAAGTGGGTTGCACTGATCACACAGGGAGGTCTAATAAGAAACCACGGTTGTCCAGGAATCCTGAAAATGATCATGGACTCGCCAAAGTACACATATTTTGGAATATAACCAGAGGAGGAGGGGAAACATGCTGAAGAAATTACCACAAAGTGAGAAGAAATGGCCTTGTTTATTGATGGGTCCAGATGTATTGTAGGAAAGCATTGGAGATGGAAGGAGGCCAAATATGAAGTCTCCTATGACAAGCTGCAGAAACTGCTGAAGGAGAAGGTAACTTGAGGCAGTTTGCAGAGGTGAAAGCTCTACAGCTGGCTTTAGACATTGCTGAATGAGAAAAATGGTCGAGTATATCCCTAAATTGACTGATGAATGGTGACTGCCATGATGGAAGGAGAATAACTGGCAGTGCAGAGGTAAACCTGTCTGTGCTGCTGCATTGTGGCAAGCTATTGGGTGGGGAACCTGGTTGTGAAGGTATGTCACGTGGATGCACATTTGCTCATGGGTTGGACCACTGAAGAACATCAAAACAACCAACAGGTGTCTGGCTGTTAAGTCTGATGTGGCTCAGGTGGATCTGGTTTGGCACCATAAGAGTGAATGATTTTTGGCTTGGTGGGCCCATGATGCCATTAAAGAAGTTATGCGACATAGAGATGGGCTTGTGATCCTGGGTGGTCTTTTCCACGGACACTTCCACTCAGGTTATTCGTGAATGTGACACATGTTGCAATTAAGCTAGCCAAGCAGTTTGGTATGGAGGACAATGGCTGAAATCTAAATATGAGGAGGCCTGGCATATTGACTGTACCACTGTCCCAGAAACCCACCAAGGCAAACACCATATGCTTGCAATGGTGGAAGCCAACACCAGGTGGCTGGAAACATATCCTGTGTCCCATGCCATGTCCTGGGCCTTGAACACAAGTCTATGTGGTGACATGGCACCCCAGAAATAATTGTCAGGCAATGGAACACATTTCCAAAACCTCATAGATACTTGAGCCAATGAACATGGCATTGAGTGGATATATCACAACCCCTATCATGCACCATCCTCTAGAAAAATCAAATGATACAATGGACTGCACTGATAGCAGTGTGGGATTGGACCTTCAAAGACTGGGAGACACATTTAGTAAAAAACACTGGTTAGTTAGTACTAGAGGATCTGGTCCTGCCCTATCAAAACTGTTATGTACTGTAGAAGGGATAGAGTAGTGCACATAAAAAACTATGCTGGGTTACAGTCTGGGTTATTCTTGCTTCAGGCAAAGACAAACCTATTTGTGCAATTGCTTTTGCTCAAGGACCTGGGTGAACTTGGGTAAAGCAAGAGGATGGGTAAGTACAAAGTGTACCTGAAGGGGATTTTCTTTCAACGTGAGAATAGTCAATAAATTAGATTGTATGATATTAATTGCTGTAAAACACTCTATAGTATCACTTCTAGGTGGTGAGATGTCAGCACATTGGGTGCCTCATGGAGGCTGTCTCTGCCACTCTGAATTTTGGGTATCTGAACTGACTCCTTTTCAAGCTCCATATCTAAGTTATTACTGTAAAAGTCACCCATATTAATAAAGAATTTACTGTGATGAAACAGAAAAGTGCATTGGTGATGAAATCACAGCTGGATTCAGCATGCAATAATCCAATGCTGCGTACCATCTTTCCTGCTCTGAGACACTGTTATGACAAATAAAGGCCAAAGTAATGGACTAAATAAACTCAATGGACATATTATAGGGATAGCCGATAGACTAAGGGGATGACGTGTGTGTGTATATGGAAAGACAGGAAAGGTGATGGTGTATTGAAAAGTATGGGACGTGGGCATGACATAAATGTTATGAAAAAGGGGGTGGAAACTGTCATGGTTTTGGCTGAGATAGAGCTAATCTTTTTCCTAGTATCTGGTACAGAGATGTGTTTTGGATTTATTGGGAGAATAATATTGATAACACACTGATATTTTCAGCTGGTGCTAAGTAGTAATAGTGAGGTATTAGTAAGGGTTAGGCAAGTCCTATGCTCTGAGAGCTGCACAAGAAGCGGTGAGGGAGCACAGCCGGGACAACTAACTGAGCTGGCCAAAGGGATATTCCATACCACAGAACGTCATCCCAGTATGTAAACTGATGGAGTTGGCAGCAAGGGGGCTGAGTGGTGTGGGGGATTGGAAGAGAAAGTGTTGGATGAAGATGCCTGTCACTAAGTACTTCTGATTATTGCTGGCTTTTTTAAGTCAGCTTTTAGTTTCATTTGGGATATCCTTTAGGGCAAGAATTTACATGGAATATAGACTCATTAGCTCATAACAGGCCATATATAATACAGTAAAAATCTTTAGTAGTTCAGATACTGCTGTTATGTCAAGGAATGTCTTAAAAATCTTTTCACCCTGGTGTTCTCTGTCCCAGGACCATCCCCAAAGGAAATAAATTTAAGAATACCTTTTGTCCTTGACAGGCTCTAAAAACCAAAGAAAAGCAAAACAAACAGAAGAGTTCTTTTCATATATTAAGAATGAAAAGATAGAGAAATATTAACAAGTGGAAAACATGTACATTCATTCTTGCTTCCTCAAAAAGATGATAGTCCCTCATGAATTGCTTTTCCTTTGTTATCCTTACAGTCTGACAACTAATGTCACTGTCTGCCAAGTTAATCTATTTATAAAATGCCAAACAATCAGCAATAGCAAAAATAAAAAAATCATATAGAGAGTGGCAAAACTACAAATCAGACAGCTACTGCTGATTAATTTTTCCCTAGATTTTCCCAAAGGTAGTCTGTGAGAGAAAAGGAATAAGATTCAAGGTCTCTCTATCATTCCTGTAGAGACCAAAAGAGTTAATAAATGAGTAAATAGAAATCAATAAATTTAATTATTTCTTGTATTGGTTTGCAAAATGCACCATAGTTTTCACTACCTGATTATCATTGATCTGTTAGGGAATAGGGGAAGGGAAAGAAGTAATCAACCAAGACAATTATAAACACAGTTTATTTTCTTTTTTCAATCTGGCATTGCAGTTTCTGTGTGTCAAAGGATCATGCTTAGGAATTATACATTAGCAATCTGATCTTGAAAGTCTTAAATAAATATTATAGAAGAGAATATTTTGTGTTCAAATAGAGTTTATTTTCTTTTGTAGCATGCCTGGAGTCATTAGTAGCCCATAGCATTAATCTCATAGATCACATCTAAGACCTTAATGTTATTCTCAGACAAATTGCTTTCTGAATGCTATTTGGAACAAACTTCAACTCTTAATTGTCTAGGAGGAGCTCTCAATCCAAGTAGCCATTCATTCCCATGTCCCAAATGATTAATATGCTAATGAAAAACAAAGAGAGAAGTGAACATAACTTGTCCTAACAAGTATTTCATACCATCTTCACTAGCCTATGCAGGGATAGAATAATGCTGACATTCAGAATTCGCTTGCCTGTTTTTTTAAAAAAATTTCTTCCTTTTTACTCTCTTAGCATTTCTTGGACTCTTCACAAAGTAAGCTGCCTTGTCCCTGAATTTACCCATAGCATTTTATAGTTAAATAGTCACATTTTGAGAGGGGAAAGATATAAATTTTTATTGCTCCAAAGAACTGAGAATTAAAACTTTTTTTAAATTTCTAGAGAAGCATTCCAGAAATTCTACTACTTCCTATTAATGGTGACCTACTGCATATTTTGGGTTGCCTGACCTGTTAGCCCATATTCAGTACATGTAAATGGGGGCAAGGATCCTAATTCCTCATAAGAATTAGTCATCTGTTGTTGTTGTGGCCCAGCCCACTTTTGGGCTGCGTGTCACTCACGATATACAGTGGGTAGATTTCCCCGCCCAAGATAGTGGGTGCGAGGGTGGATCCATGGGCAGGACTGAAGTTTGGGTTGCATCCCCCAGGGCGGATCCTTGATCCAGGCTGCCTCCCATATTTCTGGAAAATTCCCTACATTCGGTTTTTCATTGGTTCTCTGTTGTAACTCCCGCCTCCCTGCTATCCCTATTGGTCCAAGTTAAATTGTATCCTCCGCTTAGCTCATGCCCCGTTGATTGTTCCCCTTTCCCTGCCTTGTTCCGCCCCCTGATAAAATGCAGAGCAGCTCTATGTTTGGGGCCTTTCTGGTCGCGGGACACTCTGGTGATAAGCCCTGTTGGAGCCCACACCAGCGGCTCCTCTCTTTCCATTGCCTCCGGGGGATGTGAGCCAAACCCATCGGCTCTCTGGTGTGCCTCCTCTGAAGGGGAGCCAGCACGCGTGCCCAGCCTGAGCTTTACCTGTGTCGAAGACATCCACAAAGGACGTTGCAGGAGAAACGCTGCGTTTCCCTCTGATCGCGGGCACGTCTGAGCTCAAACCCACGAGCCAGCCCAGTATCAGTCTGTGTTTCCCCCACTAATGAAGGCATTGCTAAGTCACCTCTGATGGTCTTTGTTTGGGTGTGTTGTGTTGCGATAAGAGGTGCACTGTCATTCTGTTATGACTAAAAATGGCAGGTAAACATTTACAAAACAAAATACATTTTCTCTAATTCACAAGCTCTACATTGGTAGAGTTTGTCATGGAGTCTGACTGCACTGTCAGAAACTGGACTACATAAGCACTCAGGTCTTCCCCAGAAAATATTCCCAGGGAGCCAAAGTAGGTTTCTATAGAAATTCTGATCTATTACGAAGCTGATGTATCAACTTAGCAAATCTCTCAGGTCAAAGCCCTTTTGAAAACCTAAACCTGCTTACCATTTTGTGTGTCTTCCCTAAGATAGGAAATGTAGTTCACTAAGTTGAAATACTAGAAATGAGTTCTCCAAATGGCTGTGGATACATTGTTTACTTAGAGATACTCATTTGAGCTCTCCTACACAGGGGAGTGTTCACACTCCGGCTACAAAAATCAGTTTTCAACTATAATCACTGAAACTGAGGGGCTGTGCATGAAGTATGTTTAGAAACTGAAGAAATCAGGAATCAAAAAATAACATTAAATCCTAGAGGGAGATGTGCTAACAAAAAACTTCAGGAATTAAAGTAAAACAGTTTGTAGTGGGAATGAAATCTTCACCTTAATTAAAAGCCTCACTATGGTGTGCCAAAACTTGTTTGATCTTGATAACAGAAGTAAAAAAAGATTATTGAAAAATAAAAGGTAGTTACATCTAGAACTACAACAGACATCAGGTGAAATGAGTGATTGTTTAACTCAAAACTGTTCAGAAAAAAATCTGAATAATTCTACTGTGTTTCTTCACTTCTACTGAAAAAAATGGAATTTAGACTATTACTAAATATATGTACTTTACTAAGGAAATAGCATCAGTTGATGAGTACATCAAATAATGTTAAAAATGCAGGAGGCTGTGCAACAGGAATTGAGTTGAGTTTCTAAATTTAGCAAACTATTTAAAGTCTTAACAAGTCATCATGTCTTCTTAATTAATTTCATAAATTCCTGTCACAAAATGGTGTTTTTTCCCAAATGATCTTGTCAGTACAGAGTAAAATTTACTAACAGTACTAAAACGATGAACGTTTTGAATACTGATCATTGTTTAACACCGAACTGCTTTCTGTAATGATTATGATTTAACAAGAGTCATGCAATCTTGTTAAAGGTCTCAGTGGTCTTCAAAGGCAAAAGGCTTAGAAGGTCACTGGAAACACTTTAATTATACATGGACATCTTCATTCCACTTAGACTTGAGAATAATATCTTCAGAAACTAAATAGAGCCTTAGGATCATTTTGAGTTTAATATTAAATCTCTTTGCTTTAAAAGCCCTATTTTAAATTTAACTTTCATACTAATCAAATAGTACACCTTAATGCAACTTCTAAGCTTTTTCTTTTGAATTGTATTCAGTGGTCATCATACAATTGAAACAATAATTCAAAATCCTTGCACTTTTATACGGTAGAAGTAGTATAAATTCACAGTCACAGACTGGAAGAGAAGGGAATGCAGGTCTGAAGGTCATCTTTTCTAACCCTTGTGCTCAAGCAGGGAAACTAGAACAGGTTGCGCATTTGGATGGCTTTTGAAAAATGTAATGACCTCTCTGGGGAAAACCATTCCAGTGTTTGACCGTCCTCAGAGTTAAAAAGTCTGTTTCCTGATGTTCATTCGAAACATCCTGTGCTTTATTTTGTGACCATTGGCTCTCATCCTGTCACTGGGCACTACTGGAAAGAGCCTGACTCACTTCTGTAGCATCTTTTCAGGCATTTATATACAATGAAGAGATCCTCCTGAGCCTTTCCTTCTTCAGGAAGAAGTCTCAGCTCTCTAACTTTTCCTTGTACGCTCTTGGTACTTAGCCATCTTCATGGCCCTGTGCTGGACTCTCTCGAATATGTCCATGTCTCTCCTGTACTGGGGTGTCTGGAACTGGACCTGGTGATGCAGGTGTGACCTCCTCAGTGCTGAGGAAGAAAACGGATCACCTCCCTCAACCTGTTGGCAACACTTCTCCTAATACAGCCTCCAAATACGATACCTTTAGACTTCTCTGACAGGGGCACATTGCTGGCTTCTGTTCAGTTTCTATGTTATCTTTGAACATCTGACTAAAATGTTTAGACCTTAGTTGCAGAGGAAAATATGAAGGTATTGATAAAATTATTTTGACATGATGTCCAAGTTGAATAAACATTAGAATTGTGATCAAATGGCCATTAGAAGGAAGATTTTAAAGCAGAGATAAAAGAAGTTTGCAGGAAGTGTGATTTTCTACTCCTTCCTTACATGAGGTTTTTTACTCAAGGTAAGTGTGTGACAAAAGTTTTAAATTATTGTTGTGCTTACCTTTTCATTTTCAAACTTTCTGGTTTGACATGATATTACTCTTTTATCCTTTACTTGATAGCAGTGACATTCTTTTGTTTTCCAGAGTGACTTTCTGATAATTTAGAAATTCCTTTCAATAAATTATGAAAAAAAGATTGACCCTAAACAAACAATTCTCTAATCTATTACTCCCTAACAATTTTTAATACATTTAATGGTTATCTTTCTGCTTGAATATAAGCAATAATTTTTTTTGTTTCTTTCTTATTTTTACTGAGTATGAGGATTTATTAATTGTTACTATCTGTCTCCCTCAAACTTTTTTCATCTAACTTGTATTTGAATAGGGTAAAGATTTCCTGTTTAGAGTATTTTTTGCAAGTATTGTTCTTTGTACACAGAAAACAATTAAGATAAATTCTCTTGATCATGAATTTAACAATCAGGGCTTATCAAAAACCTTTTCTCCCCATTCCTCCCTTTTGTAGACAAGCCCAAGTTACTCAGAACTAGAACGTGGGATCAGAAAGAGTAAGAGGAGAAAAATGGAAGTTAAATTAAAAAAAAAAAAAGGAATTACAAAAAAGGGTAAAATTTTCTAATATTTCATTGAATATTTTAACTTTGAATACTAAACAAGAATATGGGAGTTTATTTACAGAATGATCTGTAGGGGAATACCAAGTGAAAAAGTAATGTTCCAAATAAGTTATTTTTTCTTTCTTTAAAAGGCCTTTGGGGATTAAAAAATCTTTTTTAATGTCGCTGATATGTTGTCCACAATGAAAACACTGCAGTCACATTTTAATCTCCTTTTAATATGTGTATCATTGTCTGTGAAAGCAAGTAAAAACGCTGTTATAAGAGCAGAACCTGTTGGCTGTGCTTGTGTTAAGCTTTCATTTTTAAAGGGACTTTTGCCATAACATTTTGATGTCAAAGACAAGTGAATTGATACAGATCACCCACTATAATAGGATCTTTCTATTCCCACTCTAAACTTAGGGAAAGTATGAAACAATTGCTGCCTGATGGTTGAGGCATTGAATGAATGCATCTGAAATTGAGTGTAATGTTTGGCAGTGACTTGTTTGGAAACCAGTGGCAGTCACCAGTGCCCTACAGCTTGGTTTATCTGCTTGTCAAAAAGGATTATTATTTAGTTCATCAAAGGCTCAGTAAGGCTTAATGAATACATATAACGAGTCGTAGGATCTCCAGGTGAACATCCTTGTACAGAAGAGAAAAATGTTATTATGAAGCAGACTTTGTGAAGTGCAAGAAGGCCTTGTGCCAGAGCACGGTAGCTGCACCAGGAGCAGACAAACCAGACTGGAAGCCAAAGTCAAGTGTCACTTGATATTTTTATGTTTGGACTCCACTGTCAGATACCTGACTCCCTGCTTTACCAGGATTACACCTCTCTACCTGCCCCTCTGAGTATCAGACCTCTTCTGTCCTTCAGGTGTCTTCCCCACACTAGATGACAACAGATAGGAGCTGATGTCATTCTTCCTCTGGGTTAAAATCCTTATCATATTGTGTTAGGCAGAAAATAGTCTCTCAATAAAAATTTTAATCCAATTTCCATAAAGGAATTTCAATGATATTTTGTCTAAATCTGTTGTTCCCAGATCAAACTGTTCCTGTTCCACTCCTTCTCCCATTGCATAGAATAAAGTTTATTTTCCAAGGACCTACTGTGGCTTCTGCCCTTTGTGAGAGATTTAAGCTTGTGCTTCATTTAAAATAAAAAGGGCTGTGTAGAAGCAGAAAGTGTCATCTTTGAAGAAGGATGAGCTATTTCTGCACTCAGTGAGGGGCATTAGAGGATTTCTGTGTAGGGATCTTGACATAAATTTCTTCTTTACTTCTTCACCTGGAGACACACTCATTTCCAGTGAGTTAGCATTTCGTTGTTGTGCAGTTGTTTAATGTTTCTTTCCTTTGACAAATGGTACCTTTTCAACTAAATAAAACAAGTTAAAAATGAACTGTGTGAGTAACTCATTAGCTAATATCCATGCAAAATCTATAAACCCTGTGTAGAGAAATAAAGCTAAAGTAATAGAAAATATATCAGGCAAGTTAAGAAAGTGAAGCTGAAACTTAGTGCAAGAACTTTTTTGAAGGTGTCAGTGTGTCATTACTGATACGCTATATGTTTATAAGTGTGTTTATTTAAATTGCTTCTTCTCTAGTGTTCATTTGATGTGACAGTCAAATCATTGGGAAAACAAAGGTCAAATTCTCTATTCGGAAAGCATGTTCAGTTCCTGCTTGTTTAATGAGAGCTGAACTTTCAGGGCAGTGTTGCTTCCCAAATGTTGTCAATACAGCTGAAGTTGTGAAGTAATAGAGTCTCAGCAGAGGCTTTGTTCTTTCAAAAATTTCACATAACATTTAGTTGGGGTGATTCAGAAGATAAATCAGGCTTCTAGAAGATGTATATTTTATATATAAAACCATAACGAAATATATATTTACATGCAAATACATATTTTAAAGCAGCCAGGCTTACTGTCATCTTTTCGGTTATTTGTTTTGAATAGTGACCTAAAAGGACATGTTCCGTATTCTTAAACTGTGTGACTTTATTGGATTTTATAAACATAAGGAAGGGGTCAGCCCTCAAACTAGAAAGAAAATCATGATAGGCTGGGCTATAAAAAACCAGTATAATAGGATATTAGATTTTTCACCGTAACACCTCTTTGTTTTGAACTGTTGAACTTAGGAGTGAAAATGTCTCTGGAATAACAGGTAGAATTGTATTTGAGTGGGAGAAAATACCTTTACGATCTTTGGAAAACTCTTTTGTTTACCATGGATAGGAGTGTCCAAAGTATTGTTTGATAGACATATAATGCTGGTGGATTTTCTCCTGTGTAAACTGTATGACTGGAAGAAACCTTTAAAGGTGAAGTTAGCAAACACTCAGTGGGACCACATCAGTCTTGAAGATTTATTCTGTGCAGAGACACAGTCACCAAGTGCCCTCCAGTCCTGCCTAGCTCCTGTGTGACAGCCTGTCAGCAGGACTTTGTATTCTCCATCCCAAGGCAGCAAGCAGGAGGCTTGGGTCTCCTTCAGTCTAGTTCTGCCAGGATTGTCAGCGGGCAAGAAGAGGTTGTCTCTTCTACACTCTGAGTAACCTACTGCTGGCAGCAGATGCTTAAGAGAGGAAACTGCTTTTTGGTATGAAGAGATAGAAACATGAGGAAGGGGGAGATAAGAATGTGTCGAGTTGGACAGAACCTAGGCTTGGACACTGCGGCTGGTATGTTGAGAAGCAGTGGATAGCTAGCAAGGGCTGCAGGGGTAAAAGAAGAGAGGAGAAAAGGGAGAAACACTGGAACAAATGGGATTCCCTTTATCTTCTCAGAAGTAATTGTAAAACATCCAGATGTCATCAAATTGTCATGGCTATGGTCTTAAAAAAACAGCTGGCACAGATTTTCCTGTTTGAGTGATCATGAGACAAACATTCATTGGAGGAAAAAAGTATGTAGTAGCCTTAGAGTTGTTTTACTGCAGGCCTTACTGTTATTTCAGGTGAATTTTCTAGGTTAATGCATTCTTCTAATGAGAGATTGAGACTCTAAAATTGATAAAACCTTTTTTCCCCTTTTTCATTTTTTTAAAGGACAACCGTTTCCCTAATCCCTTTATAATTACAAAGTAGATATATGTCAAAGGCTGACAATTTCACCATGAAAAGAATCTGCTTTAAGTCCACTCACATTACTTGAAAAACAATTTCCTAATCTTTAAGGGCTCTTTTCAAATCAAAACATCAATTCCTGGGCATCTGTAACTGTGCAGATCATTGTAAGATGAAGATCTGCCACCTTATTCACTGGTACATCTTCATGAACCTTTGTACCAGGCAGACAATCAGAATTTTTCCAGCTTCAGTGTTGTGAACATGGAAAGTTTCCCATCTGGAGGATTGTTTCAGGAGTTAATACATTTGCTCAGATAAGGAAAAAATATTTCTAATCTGCAAATTGCTCTGGAAATACTGAATAAAGGGAGAAAAAAGAGCAGGCATTGGTTGAGCACATAAAAACATGCTGAACCACTCATTTTGGACAATTTATTTTTCATTTGATCTTTCAGTAAATTTTTTGTGTAATAGGTAGGCTAAAACTTGGAATAACTGTAAACAGTACATAATTTTTATTGAACCTGAAACTTGGATTTTTCAGCAATTTCAGGACTCTAGCCAGGTGTAACTTGCAATAATAAAATAAGAATATAGCTTTTTAAAAGGTTACAACATTCCAAATTTAACCTCATTTTCAAATCCATTTCCACTAACAAAGGAATTATTTGAGGATTTTAAGGTTCAAACATATTCCTCCCTTATCCTTTTCATGCTAGTTGTTCCCTGTCTGACTAAAGTGGTCTAGATAAAGGCAGAATTGAGTTAGACTTTAAAGAGTTTTTAAAGTAATGATATGAAAAGTTAGTAATTGTGGTTTTTAAACCACAGTTCTATTGTGAATCAAGAAATAAAAACAATTAATATTTTATATATTTTATATTTCTTTAGGTTTACTATTAATCCCAGACTAACCATAGAAATCTCAACATATTTCCTGTGTCCGTTCACAGCAAGGGTGACAAAGGGTGCCAACCAAACTCCTGGAACAAAAGGCAAGATTGCAATAAAACATTAAAAGAAAAAGAGAAATAAAATAATATGACGACGTGGTGTCCAACAAACACTTACGAATCATTCACCACCAACACTACTTTTTACTTCTTTCATGTTTGATGGCTTCTAATTCTGAAAGCAATGTGGCCTTAAAAATTTCCTATTTCATTCTCCACAAGAAATGAGTAGTGCAGTACCAACCAATAGCTTCATCACTTAGTTCCTGAAAAGCACTCAGACAATTAAGGAATTTTTACTCCCATAAAATATGGCCATATTACCTTCATCAGGTGTCAATGACCACCTAAATTTTAATAGTTAATTAATTCAAGTCACTTCTCACTTCTGCATGTATAGATGACATGGCATTTATAGAAGATTGGAAAAGTAGGAAGGCAGATGAAGCCTGAAAGCTCATAAGCAGCCCTTATGGAGAATTCCGTAAGTTCAATGAATGTTCTCAAATGTTGAATTAAAAAATGGTATTAGTAAGGAGAGAGAGAGTAATTTGTTAAAAAAATGCATATCCCTTTTGCTTTTCCTTGACATTTATAACATACAAAGTAATTGAAACCACAGCTGGGGCAGTTAGGGTAGCTCTATAAACAGCAGTAGTTCAGCAGGTGGTAACAATAGTAATTTGGAATGGAACAGAACTGACCACTTCTTCTTTTTTAACACAGGATTTTATTTTAATTTGTTTCAGAAAACTTCAAAGAGAATGTAAAAAAAAACCTTTATATACTTCGTGAAATATAAAAATTAATTCTGTTATCAACCAGATGCAGCCTTGATATGAGAGTAATGAATGCTTTAGAAATACAAAGAGATTAGATTTTCTTTACGTTTCTAATCAGATACACTTACTTTAGGTAGCTTAGATCCACAGTTTTGGATTTGTAAAAAACAAACAGCTTATGTGTTCAAAAAGATCTTATACAAACAAAACCCAAATGAGGTTTTCTTTTGACTCAGAAGTGTAGGAGGACCCAATCTCAAACATAATATATGTCAGCAAACACAAGCAGCCCATTTTAACTCGTTTTACAGCACACACAGCTGCACTTAGGTGCATGAAGCACTTTTTGAGTCATAACAGAAATATATCAACAGGAGGTAGGAGTACAGATTTTCTTCAATTCTGTAAAAATAAAGGCTTAGCAGGTGTTTGTGACAAATTTGTTTAACACCAGAAATCTAGTATTATTTTGGAAAGTTAAATCTGTAATTTCGTGTCTGAATCATAGTCTTGGTTTATTTGACATCTTTATAGCACAAAGCATGCTGAGTACCTCTCAATAAATTCAGTGTCATTCAGCAAGTCATAAGAAATATATCATTACCAACATATTAGAGATTTGAAAACGAAGCCCGAGGAAGTCAAGAAACCTTCTGTTCACAAGGACTAAAAACATTATGACAGTTGAAAGGCTGCTGCAAATTTTGTAATCTCCACCTGCTTTGCTCCAAACCTGGACATCGAGTTTTGATGTAAGTCTACATCCATGAAACGTTCATACTTTAACCCCACTTATACTACAAACATAGACCAGTAAGAGCTAATTTAATAGTCGGAGATAGTGGTCTTACCAATAATTTCATATAGGGTCTTTTTGTTGAATGTTGCTTAAAAATTTCTTTTTAAATTTTTTTCCAGTCTTTGCCATTAATGTACAACCAAAGTATTTTTCTCCTGTTCTGCTATTTTTTTTTTTGGTTTTTGGGACCACTTTATCTTCTGACATTATCTGTATTTACAGTGATTTTTTGCTCCTCTCTTTTCCCAGAGAAGAACTATGTTTGTCATAGATACAAATAATAAATCTATGTATAGGCATGTAATTGTCTGGTTTTGACACTTCTGCTTCTGGATGTTTGTGATCCAGTTGTTCTGAATCAAGATATGCATCCTCAGTGAATTAAGCATAAAGAGAACAATGGGCTACACTTCTTCCCAGTTTTGATATTTCTACTTATATTGTTAATTTGCAGCTGCAGTTGTAAGATCTTGCTGTAATGTAATTTTGTCATTGTAATTGCTTCTTGAGAAATTAATGTTGCTGCCATGATAAAGAATAAAACCCTAATAAAGGTAATAAAAGTCCAGGGCATTTCCTCAGGTTACAGGTTTCTCAGGTGAATACACCCCTCTCCCTGTGTTTGCCTCAACAAATGTCATGAGTGATAGAATAAGTGAATTTCAATGACATTTAGCTCTAGAAGTGTGAGGGAGGGGAGAATATTACCAAATGTTTTACAACAACATATGTTCATTACTAATGGTGTTACTCAAAATCATAAATAATGAAAGAAATTGATATCATGAGTGCAGTTTGTCTAGCATGTCTCAATTATACAAGCACGGGGTATATATCAAGTTTATGGTATTGCGTAAATCTTTATTAAACACTATAAAAGGTTTACACTTTTGTAACAATATGCAGATAGACCATTTAATTTACTTACAGACCTATCAAAATAAAATCCCCATGGGGTATATAGGCAGCAGTAAACAAAATCCTTTCAGGAGTTTGCTGCTGACCTTTTTATAACTGCTAAGTTTCCAGGTACTGAAGGGAATACAAAGCTTGCTGTGGTAGCTTCTCTACAGCAGCAGACAATGACAGATGATGTTTTGGAGTACTGTGTACTTTTTTATAGTATGGGTTCATTAATGATGGACATATAGTACATGTGAATGTATTTTTTCTGAACTGGCAAGTGGGATAGGGGTTGTTCTAAAAAAGCATCAGGAACTGAAGGTGCAGACTGCCCTCCAAATCTCCCACTATAGTGACATAGGTTCAGTTGAAGCGGAACTTCCTAGATACTTTCCTATTTGTTTGGTGAATCAACTAATGAAAATAGCTTTTTGTCTTCACAGGGAGCTTTGGGCAACTGAACACCTACTCTGTGAGATATGCCACAGGATATTATCTACCTTCCTTCTTTTGACAGGACATTGAAATACCAAACAAGAGCTGCACTCAAGAAAAGCTAAGACATTTCATATCAGAAAAAGAAGTAGTGATTTATTGGAGAAAAAAATTCAAGGCAGAGTTAGAGTATGATAATCTTTTACAATGTGCTTGTATTTTAGCCAAAGACTGTTAATAATTTTCACTTTCAGAGGAGCATCCTACCTCAAAGGACACAGGCATTATTGTTTCCTCTGCCTATATTTTAGACTGGTTCAATTTAATACTTGCACTGATTTTAAGGGATGTTGTTAAGAAGGCAGGCTGCAGATACCCACTACTCAATACTGCTTGTGGCCTGGTTGAAGAGAAGCTAAGTACGAAGTGGGAAGAGTGCATGGATATGTATTTAAAATAGATGCATCTTGGATCCTGAGAGAGTAGTTAATCTGGATCACTCATTTCTAGACTGAGCACTGTTTCCTCTAGGCAAGTTGTTGTGAGATAGAAATTGAAATGCTGAAGGCCAGGATAGGGTTTTGTGTTGTGAGTCTCATGAAGAGAGTGACACCTTTTAGAACCTCTTGAGTCAGATGCCTAAACCCCAAAGAGAAATGGGATTTTAAACAGTTTCCTGATGTCAGTTGCCCATTTTCTTGGTCTATTTAGTGTATTGGACAGCACTGCAAGTTTTTTTTTCTTTCTGGTACACCCCAAAAGTACCTGTGTTTCACTTGTATTACTATCATTTTTCTAATCCAGTTCTAGTCAAGGATGACTTAACTGAACCAAGTCTCTACTGCAATCATCATTATTGTCATGAAGCAAAACTGAACATCACCCATGTCAGGTGTGCCAGTTTGTTACTCCAAGATGACAATTACTTTATCCTTCCTCCAGCTAAAAAACTACAGATGTGTAGTACTATCAGAGTAATGCTTCGAGTCAAGTACAAGTCTAAATACTGAAGTGATTCCAGAGTTGGTAAATAGAGCGCTTCAAGATGGAAGTGCTACAGAAGTGGAAAGGATTATACCTACTGCCATTTAACAAGTAGATTCTGTTCCATTTATTAATGCATTTGTTTATAATTTTTAATGCAGTATCTCTTGATTATCTTAATCTCATGATAGAAATGTTTGTGGAAATAGATGGCAGACTGCAAAATGTTACTTTATGTATTAATTAGCATTCCTGCAGTCTAAACCCAGACTTTCAAAGAATATGTTATTATAAAAAGCTATTTGTTAATGGATAACTTCGCTTTCTCCTCTAAATATATCCAGGAACTATTATACCTTTGTTATTTACAATCCATTGGTAATATATAATTCATGCAACAGCATTTATTTTACCAGTGCTGATAGCACATTGTTTCTCCTTAGCTGCACGCGGCTCCATTTTGCATTTCAGGTTGTATGTCTTAATTTTAAGTCATTCATGGCCTTTTTTACTATTGTATGTGCGCCTATGTTTGTGAATGCATATGTATACATATGGCAACAGGAAGACTTTTTTAAGGGGTTTTTTTTTCATTGGCTGTAGAAAATAACTGTTGGTCTCTATGCAATACGGACATTATTTTCTTTAAATGCTGTTAAAGCAGACTTGTGAGCAACTCGGGAACAAAGATTTATTGTGGGATAAGAATGGCAATAATGTTTTACATTAAGATGAGATTTGTCGAAGCATATCGCAAGTTAACTGTATAAGATGAATGCATTAGTGATGAATTGCAGCTCCCTCTGATCTGTGCACTCAAGGAGGATGGTTGGCAAGCCCAGTAGAGACCCATGTTAAAACATCACATATTTTAATAGGTTTAGGTTTTTTTTTAAATTAATTCTATTGTATAGACTTGGTGTATTTTTTTCTTTTCAGTATTACTCCGATACATAGATGCTGGGCTAACACTTCTCCATTTTCTACCATTAAAATCTTTTAGTTCTTCTTCCAACTGCAATGATTTAAAATCTCAAGGTCTTCCCATTGAAATATTCTTTTCCTTTACAAAGATTTATAGACTAAATAGGATTAATACATAATGAGAAAGCAAGTATCAAGTGAAGATTGTATTATAACTCAGAAAATCTGGGGAGAAGAGATAGCACTCTGGGAATTCTAGAAGTTAACATACCAAAACAGTCCATATGTTTATGATTGTGTCCTTTTATGTTTATTCACGGAGACTGTCCTACAGGAATACTTCGTATAATTGCATTATGATGATGCTGAATGTATGATTGAGTCATGTGTTTTTTCCTTAAAGAAAATTCCATTTCCTTTTAAATGAGTTGCTTTGATGAACAGGAGAAAACCAACCAACCAACCAACCAACCAACCAACCAACCATCCAGCACTCCCCCCCAAAAATATGTGCTCTCAAAATAAGTTCAGATTGAGATTTGAGGTACCAACTAACAGATCCAATAAAATCCTGAGATAATATCATAGTTTCACAGAATCAACTAGGTTGGAAAAGACCTCTGAGATCACCAAGCCCAGCCTATGACTGAACACTGCCAAATCAACTAGACCATGGCACTGAGTGCCATGTCCAGTCTTTCCTTAAACACCTCCATTGACTCCACCAGCTCCCTGGGCAGCCCATTCCAACATCCAATCACTCTTTCTGTGAAGAAAATCCTCTTAATTTGCAACCTAAACCTCCCCTGCTGAGCATAAGACCATGTTCTCTTGCCCTGTTGCTAGTTACCCGAGAGAAAAGAGTGATAAGGTCCTCCCTGAGGGGAGTGTCCAGACTAAACTGCCCAAGCTCCCTCAGATGCTCGTCCCAGGAGTTGTGCTCCAGATCCTTCACCAGCTTCATTGCCCTTCCTTGACACATTCCAGCACCTCAGTGTGTTGAGGGTTCCAGAAACTGGACACAGTACTTGAGGTGCAGATGGGCCTGTCTGTCTGCATTTGAGAGGCCTGCTAGCTGGGCTAAGACCACATGAATTAGATTCTTTCAAAGGATATGGGTAAGAGAAGGAAACACCATAAGTAAACAATGGGCTTTGATAAAGTTGCCCACTCCAAACAGCAATGAGCATCCTTCCTTCCAGAACATTCGGCTCATTGTCTAAACTTAGAGAGTGGCAAGGTCACCTGGAATGCAAAAGCAGTAAAGGAATTAGTCAGGTTTAATAGCATGTAGCTCAAATTTGGTTCTTGAGAACCCAAATTTGGATTCAAATTATTCTTCACTCCAATTCAGTCTTAACCTAGCAACTATTAACTTCCTCAAGTGTCTTCAGATTTCTCTCTCCAAATGTAGGCATTTTTTTTCTGCATTACTTGTCTAGTCTTGCTCCAGAGTCAGTTGAAATAAATAGATACTTCTAGGTCACATTTTTCTGTTGTAATCCTGTTTAATGTCAGATGATTCACACTCCAGACAGGTCCCTTTCTCTTCATTGATTATAAAAGGAGCCTAAATGTCTAATGTTAAGGAAAACAGAGTCTATGCCTCAGGTTCTTGGAACAAAGGGTGGTGCCATGCAGGCACCACTCAGCAGGTTCTGGGACAGCTCCTTTGTCATCAAAGCAGATTCTAACTGTTCTGGAAACCAAGGAATCCTATTATTGCATTTTCCTGACTTCACCCTTTTCCTTGCTGCTTTTCACGCATTTGGAGCTAATGTTTGGCATTGGCTTGGTCCCTGCCTGTAACTGCAGTGCTCTTAGGGAAATAACCTCTAGTTTTCCCTGGCAGGTTCTTCAGCTGTTGGAAGCTATGCTGCCATTCATCCTGGACTGATTTTGGCTTCTGGTTTGCAGGTTCACATCTAGACCATCAGTGTAGGCTTTCAGGCTTTCACAGGAACCTTAGGCACCAAAGTACTTTTGATGCCAAGTAAGCTATCAGGGTGTCAGAAATCACCTGCACACCAAACTTACACCACAGAGAGACACTGAAGTTGTAAGGTAAATGTCAGAAAGACCAAAGAAAACAGAGCTAGAAACTGCTGGCATAAATGCCTTTCAGGGCTCTGTAGAACACATGCCCAGAAACCATTGCAAAATAAGCACAGCAGCCTAACTGCCTCAGGACAGGATGACTCTCTTATGTGGCGATTCTACATCTGCCTCTGGAATTGATCAAATATCTCTGAATTATGAAACCTTGCAAGCAAAGATATCTAGAAGCTGTGTCCCAGCTGTTATTTGCCTCCAACTGTGTAAGTCTCTTCAAACTTATAAATATTACTTAGTTTCGGAAGTGATGAAAATTTATAAAATAGAACTATTTAAAGCAAAATGTTTAGAATATATGAGTCAATATTTTCCTCTTAATGGACGCGTGGTGAGGGGCTTATCCTTCACTCACAGTAACTATTCACTTCCACATTCATGTTTGTGGAAGAAACAAAGTCTGAATTTTATTTTCCATTTTTTGAGATGCCTTTTATTTCCTTCTGTACTTTGGGTGATGAAATTTGGACTATGGCAGACTGTTATTTGAAACTTCATTGCAAGGAAAATTCAAACTAGGGCAAAAAGACAAAACAATATCTATTTTTCAATACATTGATTTTAAAGCCTTCTTCGTAGGTATAAGTGGTTTCTCTTAGTGCAAAACTTCAAGGCAGACTTGACTTTACTGTGATTTTCTTTTTCCTGAAGGAAAATACTTTTACCCTAATTTAGCAAACTGTTTATTCAAAGGATAATACAAGAGATATTTCCATATTAAACATTAGAGTCTAATAATAGTGGTGCATACCTGACTAATATAGAAGGATTTAGGTTTGCTTATCCAAGGTTAGATGTCAGTTGAACAGCATGCATTAACATGTAACATGGCTTTAACAATATGCTCTGACTTGCAAAAAGAATAGACATAGTGCTGAGATGTATCAGGATAAATTTAAAGAAAAGTCTTGTGAGCAAGAATGCATCAGTTGACCAGGTAACTGCAGAGGTGCAGAGATGAAATACAGACTCCAGGATGTTAATAGATGCATTTTTATATAAAGGATTAGATCAGTTTCCCCTGGAAAAATGCAGGTGCGAATACAGCCATCTTTCTTTAACACTTATGAAATAACAACTGAAAAAGCCAAAGTAGTTCCTGCAAAATGTTTGGTTTTGTTTTTTTTTTTTAGTTTGGATTTGATACGTTTGATAAGTTAATATTTGTCTGCTTTTTCTAGTAGATTTGGTGGTCTAATAATAAAATCTATTACTTCTTACAAATCCTGCCAGTTTTGAAATAAACCATTATGAGATGGAGCGACAACTCTTTTTTCAGAACAAACAGTTAAATCTATTTTTGGTTGCCTGAATTTTTTTGATTTTATAATCGCTGCGTCTTTGCTCTCTTGCTGAAGGTATATTTTCATTGCCAAGAAGTTCTCTCTTCTAATTATTTTTGAGAATTTATAAACATTTAGTTGTTACACTTTTAGTCCACAGAATAATTTTGTAGCTCCTGCACTTGTTCATCCACGTTTGAGTACCTGATAAAAAACACTGACAGGAAAATTCTTCTGAACAAGTTAGCTGTGATTAATTCACCACCTCTTTGCTTTACTGTATGAGAATTTCAGATGCTTTTTGGCAATAGAACCATTTCACTTTGAGCTGATTTTTTATTACTACCTTCATAGTCTTTTGGCATCAGGGCTTTCCAGACCACCTTTATGTAGCACTAGAGAATGGGGCAGTGGCATGAATCCCTTGTTAGAGGTGCACAGCTTTGCCATTCTAATAACCCCAGGCTGCTCAGTCATATGCCTCTCTAGTTATTTGCAATTCTTCTTGCCTCTTATGTACTAACTTTTTTTTTTCAGCAGCAATTTCATATTTATTCCTAGATCCTGGATTAAAAAAAACCCCAAAAACTAAATAGTGTCAGATTGAATATCAACTCCTCTGAAAACATTCTCATTCAGTGATGAGTTTTGACTGACAGCTACCTTTGGAGACCTATCAATTTTTATTCTGTTTGGCATGTGCTTTATTTTGATTGAGTCTAAAGGTAATTTTTAAAAATCTGGATGTCAGATGGTTAAAGTAAAACGTTTTAGAGAAATCTAAACATATTCACTGCAGCAATGTCTTTATCTGCTAAACATGTAAACCCATAAAAAAATAAATTAGGCTTGTCTGGCAAGCTTTATTTTCATAAAGCCATTTTGACTAGTATTAATTATATTCTCTCATTCTTTATTAACTGGTTATTATATTACCTCTTCTATTATTTCATCCAGATGGGTATCAGACTAAGCAGACTGTTAATACCCTGGTTATCCTGCCTGCCCTTTCTGCAGTCTGTTGCATCCATAGCATTGTTCTTTTATTCTGGAATATTCCAAATAACTGAAGAATATTAAAAATTAATATGATTCGGATATTTTAAAGCTGGATCTTATGTTTATGCTTAGCAGTTGTTAAAACCTCTTCAGTTTCTTGTAGGCTGGAATATAGTTCATCATCCTCTTAAGTTTAAATAAAACATGCTGGTTTTTTCCATGTGGTGCAGATGTATTTATCAAATAAATCTGCCAGCTCTGCATCAATTTTTAACAAATCTACCATTTCTGTTTAGTACACCTACAACAATGTAGGATTATTATTTATACATTCTTATTTAAAGAACAACTTTTATTTGTGGTTAATTATCAGCGATGTATTTAGTGTTTTGAATTTTTTAATCAACTTTCTACACTTCATAGCTATTAAAGTTTTTTGCCTTCTACTTCCCAGTTACTCCTTTTTATACATTGCATTTTTAAATTTCTTATGAATTGCTTAGCATCATCAAATTAAGTTAAAATGTAAAAGAAAATGGCCCTTTTTGTCATTGTGCTTCTGTATTTCTGGCAGTATTCAGTTTGGCTCCACAGGGACGGCTGCATGGGAAGTATCATTTAGCAAATGGCAGAGAACAGGATGAAAATGTGTCAAGACTGACTCTGTGGAAAACATGATATCACTTAGATTTTTTAACCTATCACCTAATTAAAATGAGTATCTTTTGTCAGTCTAAGCTGATCATGTCATAACCTTTCTTATTTAAAAGACAATGTGCAAAAACTAGAAAAAGTCATTTTTAATAGAATACTGTGAGTACTTAGTTCAAACTTGGTTTTGTAATATATATATTCCCTATGATCTGGAATCTGAGAACCTTTGATACTTCAAATGCTTGTGATTAAAAAATTACTGAATATTATATATATTATTACTATATATTATATCCGAATCAAAAATTACTGAATATTATTATTACTACTACCATTATTATTGCTATTACTATTTAAATCTTTATGTTTCAATGGTTGTAGAAACATTACCAAAGAAAGACCCACACTTTCAACAGATTATGTGTGAATATTATGGCAGGGAACCTGGAAAAGCTGATATTGAATTGATCTTCCTTATCTGCTCTGAACAGCTCAAATTCTGCACACCCTGGGGTAATTTCAAGAAAGAGTTAAACTAAATTTAAGATGAAACACCAGCTGGATTCAAACTTTAAAATTCAATTGCAGTTTTGCAGTGAAACAAATGTAAAAAAAAACAAACCCAAACACAGGTCATTAAAACCTCTCAATAACTGCATTTCAGATCAGTTCCTGTTAAAACCTTTGTTTTTCTTACCTGAAATCTCTGATTCCATTTAAAGAGAAGACATGCTCCAATTTAAACTTTCTTGTCTATTTATTCATGGGGTTTTTTTATATTGTGAAGGCTATGAAATTGCTTCTGAACTATGACATTTTCAATTTTATATTCCTGGTATAAACCATCTCTGAGAATATCTCGTCTGCTCTTTTTATATCTATTTTGAAGTTTCTCACCTGTGTCTGTTAGTAGTCCATATAAATATAAACAGAATACAAATAAACACATATGCATGCATTATGTATATTCAGTAAAAGTACTCCAGACATACTAAGACAATTTCTCAAGCCCTGGCATACAACCTACCAGTCCAGGAAAATTTGACCTTACAGATCAGCTGCACCCTCCTGGATCTTTCTGGCCTTTTCTCACCAAGACTCCTATTTCACAAAGGAATTTAATTTTTGTAGTTTAAGGACTCATTAGGGACTCATCAAACACAACAAAAATATTGTTTAGATTTAAAATTTCATAGTTTATAATTAGAAAAATTTCCATTTACAGAGCCACTTTCATCCAGATTGATTCCAAAGCACTTTAAAAATTATGTCTAACAGGAATACTTGGATATTTGTGAGCAGAATGGTTCAGCTCTTGATAACCATTTAAATTACATAGTAAATTACAGCGATGGAAAATCATTAATCATTTTTGTGAAAATAAGTGTTTAACTAAATTAGTTTAGTTCAAACAGCAGAACACTGACACCTTAGAGAAATTTCTGGAAAAAATTCAAGCACCCAAGAATTACCTGGGATAAAAATATATCACCTGGACTTCTCTTAACATAAATTTGAATCTTCCCCTGGGAACTTCCATCATCTTTCAAAACAAACCTGATCATCTATAGAGGTTTATCATTCATAGTGTAAGAAGCTGGTTTTTTGGTGGGTTTTTTTTGGCTGATAAGCCTTCCTAAAAAGTGCAGGAAAGCCTGTTTTGACAAAAGTTTAAATCTCTTGTCTCTCACTGATCGCATGTGTTCCTACTTTTGTCATGTACCACAGAATCGCCACAAATGCTCATTTTCACCCAGGCTAAGTCCCATAGACTCCTGCAGAAGGTAGATTCTGATCATTTACATTGTGTTATACCAGACTTGTAGGGGAACCAGTCCTCAGCATGTACTCAGATATGTGCACTACAGTAATGGTTAATATATAGAAGCAAATCCATTTGTGATTAGCAAATGAAACTGAAAAATCTAACTGCAAAGTAAAATAGATTTTTCCTGGTCTGTGTTACATCATTGATAGCTTCTTGTAATTCTGTTATTTTTTCATTAGAGAGGATCTATTCAATATATGTTATCAAACAGGAGGCATCATTAGTCTTAGATAAGTGAGAAATGAGGATGTATAAAACCCTTGCTGCACAGTTACAAAAGGTATTAAACACATAGGAAGGTTAGCAGAGTCTTTTCATGGAAAATTTGCTCTTGTCAACTTGATGAAATCATCTCAAAACCAAAATCACCCAGGTGTTCTCAAGTTCAAGAAAGCTAGTAGTGAATTACTATGATAGAAAATAAATTAAAAGCGGTTTTTAAAAAAATAAGTTTGAAACAGGAGACCAGCTACAAAACAATGTTCATGAGGAGCAAGGAAATAATTGCTCATGGTCTATAAACCAAACACCCTGAATGAAAGCTGTATAACTGTCACTTACAAAATAAAATTTCTTTAGTGTATGGGCAACTGCAGCAAGTTGCTGCTTTGGATAGAGGAAATCTTACCAAGATTTAGTACTTGTACCTGTGAGCTTTAGTAATGATTTCAAGAGAGAAACCCTTGGGAGTGGAGAGCAAAAGGACATTAATCTAATACTGTTTCTTTCTAAACAGCATTTAAGCATCGTGGAAGAGTATAAAATTTGCATTTTTAGTTCCATCAGCAAAAGAAGACCTCATCCTTAGGACGAAGATTCTTGAATTTGTCACTCCTGTAAATTTGTTAAACATGGGAGTTCAGCCTCTTTGTTCCTTATGAACACCAGGACTCCTACACAGAGACATGCTTATCAGAAAGACTGGGACATATTATCATAGACAAAGGAGACAGCAGAAATCAGCTTTTATGAAAGAAATTATGGTACAGACAATTTTGCACTGAAAACATGCTATGGGTGTCCTGAAGAAGTCCTGGAACAGCAAGGGTAATACAATTGATTTGGTAGGAATGTCTGGTTAATTTTTCACAAGGCGTAGAGTCCTCAAAAATCAATAACTTTCTGCTGTATCTTTATTCTTCTGAATAAACTGTGTCTGTCTAAGAAACTTGATTCCTAAGTTCAGTTAGGCTCATAAAACATTCACAGACATACACAGCAGAAAAGAAACACAAGATTTCCCCAGCAGCAGTGAGCATTTAACTCCAAGGTAGGACAAAATGAATTATTCTTCTTTGATAGAGTATTGTCCTTGCACAGTTGTGATTTCTCTTTTTTTTCTTTAGTGCTATAATTTTCTTTCTTTTTGTTGGCAATACACAGGCATCTACCCAGAAATTCTTTTAAAATTTCCATTTGCCCTGTGAATGTTACATTTATTCTATCACATTTTAAATTTTTAAAGCATTCAAAAGAAAGATGACTACTTTTACAAATGATACAAGCAGGGGTGCACATGGCATTTCGGCTACAGTAGGCTAGCACATACTTTTTTAAGAATGGATAACACAGCCAGAAGGTTAACAAAATACAGAAACGGTGAGAGATCAATATAAAACCAAGGAATTTTACCTAGAGGAGACTGGAGCAAACTCTACCTTGAATAACACTCTGTGAAACCTATCTGTGCTGTTAGATACTGAGTTAATTTTTCTGCATCTGATCTATTTCCATTGATTATAAAACATCTAGGGAAATAAATCTCTTGAAATAGGTGTCTGTATTTACCTGTCTGAAACTAAAGTGTGTCAATATTTGATGGGTCCATGAAACATCATGGAAGGGTTGCAAGGTATTTTTTATTTGGCACTGCTTGCCTTCTGAAGCCACTGCTGTGTGCACTGAAGCCCTGCTTCCTGAGAAGCAGAGATTAATTTTTTCCCCTTTGCTCCTTTGCTCCTGTTCAGGCAAGCCTTTTCTTTTCTTTTTTTTTAGTAAACTGCCTTATCTCACCCTACTAATTGTTTTCCATCTTATTTTCTTTCCTCTGTCCCAATGGAAAGTGATACAGTGTCTTGGTGGGCACCTGCTGACCAGCCAAGGTCAACCCACTACAACAGGACTCACCTCTCCTCCTTAATCTGCCTGTCCTTTCCACCTCAGAGTCAGTCAATTACAGGCAATGAGTGAAAATGCTGGCAGATGGGACAACTTCACACAAACTGAACCCATTTTCTGTAATAATTTTGGCATTTTCCCCTCTCAAAATTTGTATTTTAAGTGTTTTGCTGACATTCACACATATTTGGCTACTTTTTTTGTAGAAAGACTATTTAGAAGGTCTGTAACCAATTTGCTATGACAATAAGGAGGGAAGGAGAATTAGTTAATTAGAACTAAAATAACAACTACTCCTCTAGACACTGTTCAAGGAAGGACATGACTTGGATGCAAACCTGCAGTGGTGGATGTCACCTTGAGTACTGTTATTTAATTGTCATGTCTGCACAGGCACAAACAGATCCTTACAGGTAGATGTGAGGCATATTACAACATACATTGAAGTTTGGGTGTGGAGTCAAAGGTCTGTGTAGCTACAACGAATTTTGAGAATGTAAAACAATTGTAAACTTCAGTGGGTCATTTTTTCCTCACAGAATCAGTGACCAAGAGGGTGTAAAAACCTGGATTCATCCTCAAACTTTCCTGTCATAAAATTGTTTCTGATGAAACATTGCAGCAGTGAAAACAAATAACCTTAGCAGTAGAGATTCCTCTGGTTACAGAAATTTCCATTATTGGAGGCAACTGGCCATGATGTTGGCCAGAATATTTTTTTTCAAAAAATGAATCTCTAGATTCTAAACTATATAGTTTTATTTTCTCTTATTAATTCAGTGTAGTATCATTTGAGGTTTGATGGGGATCTTTTGGGTTTTTTTCAGGAAACTTATAGAAGCATGCAGTAGAAAAAAGAAAAAAATTACCATTAATTTTGCTTTCACTTATTATGTATTTTTTTCTGGATTCTGATCTTTCAAATTTTACTTCACAGATTTTAATGACCTTTTAACAAATTCTCTGTATATATAGTACAGAGAAATATAGCCTTATTGCTTATCACCTCCAATACATACAGTTCTCCTACTTAGCTAGTATCTCAAGGACAAACTGTAATTGGTTAGGAGCAGGACTGTGTATGAGCACTGAAGTATGTCAGTATCTGACTGGAGTGCATTTATATCTAAATAGATTCCATAAGACTGAAAAGGTTGCTCGAAATCTTACAATAGATTTTCTTATGAGCTGTCTGCAATCACCTAAATGATATAATTTGAGTTACACTGGGAAACATCCTTTCTCACAGTTTGGTGTCACAGTGTTCCAATCCATATCCATGCACAGGACAGTAAACTGACTTTGCATTCTACTGCAATTGTTAGAGAAGAGCTCTCCCATAGATAAGCCATTCTGATAAACTTTCATTTCATCATACAGGAAATAACATTCCATGACAGTTTCTAATTCTGATGCCTCAGACAAGTGTAAGGTATTTTACTGATTGTGGAAAAAACCCTTTTTGAATTCTTACTTCTTAATGAGAGAATGATGGAAGAAACTTGATACTCATAGGTATTGAATTCCCTGTGGAATTAAATGAGTAAGGTCCTAGTTATCTAATTTCTCCAAGAAAGATCCCTGACATCCATAGATCTGCAATAAAGATGAATTTTGGTTTAGGATTAAAATTGTCACAAATTTTACCTTAAGTTTCTAAATGGAATGAAACCAAGGCCAGTCAATATCTACAAATTTTCCCTTGGTTTAATGTCAAGTCCTTAAGCTTCCTGTGGTTTTCATGAGAGGTGGTCACACACATTAGCCTGGGACTAGCAAAAAGAGCATCTGCATTTTTGCCCTTTTGTACTTTCTGCTGCATATTATGCTTAGAGAAAAATTTATGTTATCCTAAGGTTAAATTACAAGAATTTTGCAGCAATCTACTGAAAATAACCGAAGTATGTCCATATATAAAAGCATAGTATGATACTTTTGTTACTGTATGTGTGTTTTTCTATGCTTTTTTTCAAGTGCCATTTGAAATTTCTCACTGCACGAAAAATTGTCTTGGAATTTCAGATACAAGACAAGAAATGCATTTTCAATTTCTAATTTGTCCATAACCATTGTCATTGAACAAAGACAAAGCTAGTTTTTAAACCAGTTCTATAATAACAAGAGGAATGATAATAATACATGCTGAATGCATAAATAAAATGCCAACGACGGGAAGATTAAGGTGTTCTCCTGACTTCATGGAACACATTTGACAGCTGGTATTTCAGCAGAAGCATGCTCTGTGTGAAAACTTGTTGCCAAGGAAAAGTTTTCATTTTCAAAGCTTCTTTTTATTTTATCGGTTGTTTGTTTCAGGGTACTGATGGGCTTATGGCAAATATTTTGGTTTGAAGCATATAAAAAAGAAACTGATTCCTTTAACAGACTTGCTCAATTAATCTTTTTTTTTCCTCAAGTAAATTGCTTTTATTTTCCAAAAGCACATTGGGTGTAGGAGTGCATTGGGTATAGAAGTTAAAGGACAGGGAAGAGTTCAACTTCTGTTGCTCATGGCCAGATTGATCAAAGTTCAGCATGTCCTGGACTTAGAACCCTTTCTTCCTCTTCCATTCTCCCTTCAATCTCTTCCCCTGATGCTCTCCTTTCCAAATACTCTACAATCCTGTAGCTTTTATTTCCTGCTTGTCCATCAAAGGTAAAGAAGAATTATTCTTTGAATCTTTCCCAAGGTGAAGCTAGTGATGCTTCAGAATGGTGAATGGGGTGAGATTTTAGAAAACTTTCACCCAAATTTAGCCAGTGCTCCAACTTAGCAACTCCAGCTTTCAGAGCACCAGCTCTTGGCCCCATGGAGGCCAGGGTTAGAACTTGTTTATTTTTTACAGGGTCAGTATTTCATCTTGAGCTGATGGCCAAATAGGAAATATACCAAACCTGTTTTTCCCTACACCCGGAGAGAATCTGTCAAGCTTTTTGGTAGAAAAATCCGGACAGTGTTTTTCTGTGAATTCTCTCATATAGGATATGTTATTCATTTCAAGAAACGTGAAAAATTATGGCTTCTGCAAGTATTTGCAGACAGTTTTTACCTAGTTAAGAGTCTTCTGGAAGCCAAGGGCATATGAACTCGAGATGAAACATAACAGTAGTGGGAACTTGCTATAGTTCTCCCTGTTTCCCTTTTTGCTCCACCAAGAAAAATTTTCTAGCTGATGTAAGGCACATTGCTGGACTTGAGAGGGACATTCAGTGCTTCACTGCTGCAGTTTTGACCAGAAGAGCTGGAGCTTCCAAAAAATCCTTTAGTCACAGAAGGGCCAGAAAAGTGAGTGAGTAACTGACGCATAATAATATTACAAAGTTGCTCTTGTTGACAATGCCAGTTTATATCTTTTTTTATTCCTTTTAGCTGCATGCAATGTTGGAGGGTCTCTTGGGCAACACAGTACCAGTGACATCCAAGGTACCAGTTTGGAGGCAGCTGCTTTAAAAAACTCGGCCTCTAGGAATTCCTGTAGTTATATTCATAAGTGGATCAATTCTATAATTTTGAAGTTTTCAGATGAAGTGAGAGTTAATGTGATTGTAAAGGACAGCTACATGAATTATTATCTGAAGAACAATAGAAACAACCCATGGGAGGCAAAAAGCTGGTACAAGGAGATTAGACTTGAGCTAAATGCCAAGACAAGACAAAGGAGAAATATACTCCAAACCCACTCTGTGATACACTGATATATTCTGATCAAGAATATAACCCTAAAAATGGTTTGGATTATTACCTGTGATAAATAAAGCTAGTTTTCATGTTTATGAGTCTCAAATTTGCACAGCTTCCATAAAAAATACTGAATAAACTCTACAAAGGTATTCATTTACTAATATAATTGCAATGTTTCTAAAATGTGACCTACTCTTTATTACACTTTTAGATCAGAAAAAGTGGAAAGTTTACTCTTTCTATGATTTGCAGCACCCAGCCTTGTAAGAGATAAGCTACTACAGACTTCTGATCTTCAGATATATATTAATATTTTACAGTTAGTAACTATACTGATAAAAATGGTGTTCATGAAGCTAAGGCATGAGTATTGGCACTATTGTGCAGACAGAGGTCATTCAGAGTTCTCCATAGCCCCTTTCACTGCACCTTAATCCCCTGGCTATTATGGGCCCACAGTTTTCACACATTGCTTTGCCAACATACATCAATCCTGGTCTGTGAAGTGTGCCCTGTTATTCCTGTTCCACACCTTTCTTTAGGAGAAAAATATACGTCATTTTTAATGGTATAGTGAAATCTATAATGTGGATAAACTGCACCCAGGGGATCAGATTTAAGCCATTAAAATTATTTTCTCTGCGGGTCCTGATGCAGAATTGGAGCACTAATCTCCAGAGATAAAGGGCATCTAGCTGGTTTACCACTTCAGTCCCTACTTTTAGCTTTGATTTTATTATTTGTTTGCTTTGTAACTTTAATCTATATTCTAGACCCTCGAGCATTCAGAAGATTTTGGCAACACAGCTGTATCAAACATACTGTGTCTGACTGATAGTTCTGAAGTGTTCAGAGCATACCTTCATTATCTGAACGGGAATTAGCTGACTCTTTGTAGCTCAGATTATATTGATATGAAATAGGCTATTATACAGTAGGAATACAGCATTTTAAAAACTTGTGGAATGGACACAATGCTTACTAGCTTTGTATTGATTTCTCCAAGAAGGAATTATGATCAAAACCTAATTTCAAGCTGGGTTAAGTTCTCTAAGTTTGAATAAAGCTTTCTATTAGTTCAATTACTACCAAAGAGTGAGATAGCATTCAAAGAATAGCAGCTTTTTCAGAGTGATTTCTAGATGACTGAGATTCTCTTAAGAACAGCTTCTAGGATTTACAACATGCTTTCAAAAAAACCTCAAAGCTTGGTGCATTACTTTAAAATTATTCCTTTGTTCTGTTTAGTTAGTAACTTTGACTTTCATTTCTTCTTGTTAGTGGAATAGATGGAAGAATACAGATATTATGAGCTTTTCTTTGCATGTCTGTATGCTTTCTTCTACATAGGAATAAAGAGATTTTAAATATTTGGAATATCAAAATTAGAGAGGCAATTAGAATTTTCTCATGGTTGAAGTCTGGCAAGAAATTCAATGACTTCACTATAACCTTAAGGGATACTGAGTGTGAAGAACAACACTTCTGGAGACAGGTTTTGAAACATTGCATAAATCATGGTCTCCTGAAACAGTGGATGTAAACTGTTTTGATGGTTCACTGAAAAATCTTTCAGTGGCCATTTGGTATAAGAAATGCTATTTTCCTCCCTTTCTATTTGTCTTGGATGAAACATGTAAGGACTGAGACATTGATTAGTGATTTGGGAGAACTTACAAGAAGAAAGCAAAAAGGAGAAAAGGTATACCAAAGGAACTGCAGTTTCTTACAGACACCTCAAGGGACAAGCTATGATCCATTTGTCTGCCATTTTTCCATCAGTTGTTTCCAGATATCTGCAACAGCATGATCTTATTGTCAACAAGTATCAGTACATAAATTATTGCATGTGGTTATGGGCACAAGCCCCTGTAACGACTCGAAGAGTTGCTTTTGGTACAGAAATGTTCAGGGTAAATTCTATAATTATGTGATTGTATCACAAAAGATGCACTGAATGTAAAATATTTCCTCAATAAATTTCTCCTTTGGACCAAAGCAATTTATTCTTCTGAGGTATAGATATCATTCCCAGAGTTTTGATTCCTACTGTAAACAAGGCTACTGCTAGTTAGAACATGCCAATCTTTTATCAATACCATTGTAATTCCACAGGTTGCAACAAGTCACAGCTCTTTTCCAGTCTTTGGATGAATTAGAGTTGCATCTACAGAAAGATAATCATATGCATCTATATCCTACGTATGAAAATGCTCATGCTCTTAACTATGCTTAAGATCTCACCATTCCCTACAGTTTCCTGCAGAGGGGAAGTGAAGAGGTAGGTGCTGATTACCTCTCTGGGATCCAGCGGTGGGAATGGTTCAATGTGTCACCAGTGGAAATTCAAACTGGACATTAGGAACCATTCCTTTACCAAGAGGGTGGTCAAGCCCTGCAACGGGATTCCTAGAGAGGTGACAAGCCTGTCAGAGTTTAAGAGACACTTGGATGATGCCCTTAACAGCACTTTTAACTTTTGGTAAGCCCTGAATTAGTCAAGCAGTTTGACTCAATGATGGTTACAAGTCCCTTTCAACTGAAATAGTCCAGTCTATTCTAGTCTAGTTTAGTCTCTTCTGTAGATCTGTTCATAATAAACCCATATTTCTTTAAGTATTAAAAATATGTTCATGTGAAAGAAATTCTTTATGTATATTATTGACTGAAGCCCTCTAGTTTACTTATGTACATAAAAGTTAAAGACTCAGGAAGAATGAAAGCAAGTTTTTTTGTATTGCCTGTCAGACAACACATTCTTTCTTTCCTAGGGATGTAAGATGCATCTTCAGCTGGGAAATGGTTGGTTTTTTTGTTTTGTTTATTTAGTGGAAACTTAATGGATAAAAGATGAACAAGAGAAATAAATTACTTAAAAAACCAAGCCAAATAACCTACAAACATCCCCAACTAACAAAAAAAAAATCCCCACCAAAAAAGCTCCACCCCACAACAAGTCAAGAAACCAAATGTCAGTTTATAAAAATCACTGTGATGGGGGAAAGTAATTGAGGAAGTTAACTGTGAAATTGTTATCACAGCTCCTTGTGCTATTGCAAGTCTACTTGCTGTACAGTTGCTGCTATTGAACTGATGCATGAGAAAAGTGAAAGCAGGCCAGAAGAGACCACTGCAGAATATAATCGGATTACCTCTGCACTCAGTATGCAGCTCTACATTGAAATGCCTTTACCACAGACCCTTGTGCACTGTTTACTGAACTGAGAGGAAAGCAGCATTACTCTGATGACCTGGAAATTTTAGGAGGTACTGAAATTAATATATTTAAGATACTAGTTAGGAGTTGTTTGTAGTCACAAAAGAATAGGAAAGAATAGTGAGAACAAACCCCTCCTCCAAACCATCTGTAGGCAGTGTAATGTGACATTATGAATTACATGTATAAGGCACTATGAAATAATTACCTGCTTTTATGAGAATTGAATTCACTGACCTTGGAGGTCCTTGTGAGTCTATATTTGGTGTCTGTCTTTTTGATCGCAACAGTGGGAAGGGTGCTCCTGCCTTCGGCTCTTGTCTGAGACTGAAACTCAATTTATCTTCATTACACAATCATCTAACCCTATCATTTAATTTTTTCTTTTCTTTCTCCTCTTTTTTAAAATTTGTGATTTTGAAAAGGTTAATAACAATTCCATGTTTTTCACACAAGATTTTCATGTTTTTCACATCAAAGTAAAATTTCATTTTATTTGTGCCAAGTATAAACTCACATACAACAAGGAGGTTCAGAATCAGACATAAGATATTTCTTCACCCCTGTTTTAACACAGAGTATTATAATAGGTGGGCACTTGGAAAATCAGAAATTCTGTTGTACAACTGTGCATTTTAACCAAGTCTGAGACACAAAAGTAATACAATATGACAGAAGGGTTTAGCATAATAACTTTGCTATGCCATGTTGGTAGCACGGTAGCAGCTAAGTAAATACGGATGCTTAATGGAGTATACTGCTAGAGCATTGTATATCAAATTAATGGCCCTATTTATAACTTGCATTAAATTTTCCATCATCTTGTCTTAAGACTGGAGGCTATTTCTTTAAGTTGATATGGAGTGTTCTTTTTTTCACCTTCCTCTCTCAGTAGCAAGATTAAGCACCACATTCTGAACTGGCATAAATTGCTATCACCCTTCTGAAGGCAATGAAGCAATTCAGATTTACACTAACTGAAGATTTGTCGAAATAAAATGAAGACCCTAATCTCTAAAGTGAAGTAGGTACACAGTTTCTCTGACTACAGATATAGTTGGGAGTGTGAGAACATTTTAGGATTTAGGCAAAGGCGACTTATTTGTACAAGTAACTTCTATAATTGTGAAATTTTATTTCCACGTTAGGGAAAGCAATTCTTGTTGGATCATACAAAGGTTGCCAGGCTGTAAAAGATAGGATACTAACAATTATAAATAAGCCACTTTTGTATACTGGCAGTAAAAAGGAAAGAAAAGCAAAACCCAAAAACAACCAACCAAAAAAACCCTCAAAAAAGCCCCCACAAACGCCCCCCCCCCCCCCCAAAATCACACAAAAATCTCGAGTTTTAAACTCAAGGAAAGTGTCTACTCATGCCCAGTACTCATGTTATGTATCAACTTGAATAGCCATGACTAGAACAAATACAATTTAATAATTCATTATTTCATATTATGACATTACTGTGCAAAGTTCTGCATAGTTCCCAGCTGCAAAGTTCTGGGCATCAGCACTGGAAATACAATGCACTATCAATGATCAACAATATTTCTTAAGTAATAAAAAAAAACTTATGAGAGCAGTTCTGGACCCTTACTTGACTTCATGTAGTTTCTCCCGTCACAGAACTACTTTGCTAAATAATTAAAATGGTTTTATAAGCCCTGAATGATGACACGAAATCCCAGAGTCATTTGTCTACATTCAAACAATGTGACCTTTACATAAACTTGAAGTTCTGACAGTCACAATGACTGCAGATCAGTTTATGGTATCACTGTGCTGTAGTAGCAGATGTTTGCAATTGTACTTGTTCTACCACCCCTCTAATGATGTGCAGTTGTCTTGAGGGAAAAACGAAAAGCCAACCTAATTTAAAGATCGAAAAAGTGTTTGTTTGAACAAATTAAAAAAAGATAGACAAAACAGACAGTATGAGATCTCTAAATAAGGCAAACCTTTAGGGATGAATTAGTTTGACTATATCTTTCATTAAGGTTGCAGAAAAATAGAGCTGCCAAAAGTACATAATAATATGAATGAGCATATCTCTTCATGTTTTGGCTGTTTCATCTCAATCAATATTAATTTAGTATTAGCTCAACATAAATCTAGCTATTCCTAAATGTGTTTCAGATTCACTTCCGTGCAATGAAGGATGCTTTCATTTTATGCTTCACATAGCACAAAGGGATGCATTTGCATCATACCTTCCTCATTTCACCTCACCTTCCAACACTGTTATTATTTTGGTGAAATCTTATCATGTTTCCAGTGATACACAGCCCATAATTGTGCTCATGGGCTGGAAGCAAAGGAAAATACATCAAGTTAACAACAATTTTGTTACTGACTTTTAAGAAATGAAAGAAATGAGGGGAAAACATACTTTCATTAGTATTTTTTGAATTTAATATTGAAATCTTGTTCCATCAAGAAATCATTTGCTGTGTGGTGTAGTAAAATATTTTAAATTTAGGGCTTTTAGATTTTTATTTCATTTTCCTCCCTATCCCCCTTACCTCCCTCCACTCTCTGTTATATTAGGACTGTTTGAGAACCAGATTAACAACTTAATGCATCCTCATATTTTGACCTCTTGTCAAGGTGCAACCCAGCATTTGTTAGTTTCAATGTTAAAAAAAACCCAAAACTTTTTAAACACATATATTTCTTATTCTGAAAGTCTTAGAACCACAGCAGAAACAAAATCAGCTAACAAAAGAGAACATTGAAAACAGACAATCTATTTTTCCAAGCCTCACAAATCCAAGAGCCCTCTCTACCTTTTCTTCACTGTAGAGCGTAAACCTGCAAAGCGTCAAATGCCATAAATTCCACACAGCAGCATTACACCTACTTGGGTCTCCAAGGACTGGAAATTCCACATGAATCTTTCCAGTACTCAGAAAAATTTCCTTCTGCAATTTCTTGGTGGGAATTTGCTGTCAACTTTTTTTTTTCCTTCTTTTTTTTTTTTTTTTTTTAATACTTAAAATTCAGACCAATGTTTGAGAAAGAACAGGTGTTGAAAAGATTTGCAAATCCGGAAACTGTTGACACACTTTCTGAGCTTGTGCCTCAGATATGAAACATCCTTCTACCAAGTGGTCTATGTAACTCCTTCCCACCCCTAACTCCAAGAAATGAATACACTTAAAAGTGTGCATGCACACACACACTCACATAAAAATTTATAATATTTCAATTACCATTCTTCAAATCTTTTTTAGATGTTGTGTTCTAGGTAGAAAAAGTTGTGAAACAGTAGTCTAGCTTCTAGCCAGTCCCCTCCAGACATTGAATTAGCCCCAGGCCACCAAGCGAAAGCATCATCTCCCCTGTTTCACCTCCATCTCTTTACAATAACTAAATCACTCCTTCAAAAGATTCTTTTATACTCAATATATTTAATACATGAGAGGAGAAGTTCGAATAACTTAATGTGCCCCAGAAAATAATGTTGCCAATGGAATAGACTCTTGGAACTGCAGACACTGACAGAGAATGCCAGAGTTATCCCAGGAAGTGGACTTCACTGTCTACTACAGAGGAAAAGTCTGTAATGTCATTGCCATTCTAACCAAGGAAAGGGAAAAGTGTGAGATGGGACTTTTTCCTAACTGCAAATCTGGACATGGATCTAACTCTGACATATTGGTTTAAGAATATTAGCCAACCATAGTATAATATAACATAATGAGCAAAGCACACCAATCAATCCAGTTACAATTTTTCATTACTTGTACACTCACAGAAATCTCTTACCTGTGGACTGACTGGGATTCTTGAAATACCTACAGCACAGTGTTCAGGACTCAGGGCAAACATTTCTTGTACTTTAGCTCATTCACAAAAACAGCCTTCTCCAACAACAAGTCATCAAGGACATCAGTTTCTTCTTTCAGTGGCAAAACAAGAGTCCTTCTCCCAGTAACACAGTGCACTGATAAAGCTGATCCAATGCATTTGATATTTACCTGTGCCAGGCTTGAACAGATCATTTATAAAGCAAGCCTATGGGCATAAGAAAGGACACCACATTCTCATTTGTCTTTACACTGCTTGAACATTTGGGTGTTTTACTGAGTTCACAAACAGCCCAGCATTTCCTCAAATTGTGCATTTTGTGTGTTAAGGTACTAAACCACTACGATGCATAAATATGACTGAACATGTGAGTTGACTCTTTGACAACATGTTAAGCAGGACTGGTCAGAGAATAAAATTTTCAAAAACACACAAAACTATGAAGTTTACACCTCTAGTTACCATTGAACTACCAGACTCATCAATAAGCAGAGAAGGCTGCACAGCTGCATGGAATGCTGTTGTTCTTGATGGGTATTTAACTTTCTTCAAATTTAAGGGCAATGAATTACTCAAAGTCCATATTCTCATCAGACTGATCTAATCTCAGCAATTTAGACTTGTGGATACTGATCTGCAAAAAGAAAAAAAAAACCTCTTTTGGCTCAAGGTGCTCATCTGCCATCTGGAACAGCATCTCCAGTCTCATCCATTATGTAAATGAGATGTAGTATTCGTTATGTTTCATCTACTGATACTAATACATTAATGTGGATGTTACAGCTTAAACCCTTGAGAAGGAATTGGCTTCACATCACTCACTGGCTTGAGAGCACATCCCATTACTTTTAACGGCCCTGTGGCATTTAAGGTCACTTGATTTTTAATAAAGCAGATTTCTGTGATGTCAGTAAAATGGTAGCTACCCCTCTTCATTTCCTGATCTTTCCTTTTCTCTTCCCAAGAGATTATAGTATTTCAGACTGTTGCATAATTATTTGTTCTATGAAACTAGTTTCTTTATTTACCTTCATGTCTTTTTACTGTTTCAGAATAAAATAGATGAAACGTTTTTTCTCTACTCTTAGGATAAAGAAAAGGGTGAAAGTGTCAGGGAAATTGTTAACAGAATTAGTAAGGAGATATAGACTGGAGCTGAAAACCAGTTCTGTTCAATGTTTTATTTGTCTTTGATTTTTGATACGCTAAATGAGACAAATTCAATCTGGTACTGTGATACCTGTGTAAACAGCCCTTAGTCACTCAAGTGAGTAAGTTGAAATCAACGTGTAAATACGCATTGTGGCTATGTCCTTGAAGGACATAGTTTGAAAGTGCTGCCAACGCAGTCAGTCACATTTATGGCTATGAAGTACCATCCAGGATTGAGCCCTGACAGAATAGGACAGCACACTTTGATGGAAACAGTAAGCATATTCCATTCCAGTACTATTTACCTTTTAAATGAGTACTTACTACATGCCAGGGATTTAACATGCTTGCTCAACATTCCAAATCATTATAGTGTAAAAGAGGAAAGAAAGGTATGAAGTGCAATTAAAATCTGTCATTTAGCATGGGTAATTTAAATATGATTCTTCTGTATTAAAATACTGCTTGCCAAAATCAGGGTGGAAATGAACTTTAAATGCTATATGAGCTTTCACTGAGCTTTATGAAGAGAACTATCTGACTAGAAAATATAACCAAATTGGTTTTTTAAGTTATGGAAATGCATTGCAGTCAGTAAAAATAAAAGTAAAAGTAAAAGTAGTAAAAGTAAAAGATACAGCTGCATTGAATGAGGTAAACATGTATGTTAATAGTAAATAATTTCAAAACTTTATTTTTTTCCTATTCAATCCTTGATTACTTGAGCAAACCCAGGGTCTCCAGGAGGACTGTTTAAATGAGAGAAGACAACCAGGTGTGATTCCAGAAACTCTTCCTCTGAAGATGATGAGTTTGATAGAACCTAGCAGTTCATAATTTTTAGCATCGCATGAGGACACAGCATTACATGAATTTAATAAAAAACACACAAACAGGTTACAAAGCGAAGGAATTAGTTGGATCTCAATTTTTCCATGTTAAGGTTACTTCATCAGATCATAAATAATAAGATGTAATAATATACATTTTGGTGTTAGGACAGATACAACCATATTATTTTCCTCTTTTGGACTATTCTTCCATTTTCTGTACTTGCCATCTTGAAACATATTGTAATGTTTTGCCTAAAAATGAAATTAAGAGAAAAATATTTTTTAACATTTTCCATTTTATTATAAACAATGTTAACAGATAATAATTTGCATTTTAAGTCAAGATGTCAATGATACATAAAAATTATATTTCTGAAGAAATTATCTCCTTTCACATCACTGAAGAGAACAAATTCTCTTCACTGGTATCGGGAACAGTAAACA
Organism: Monarcha castaneiventris obscurior; assembly: GCA_026261815.1. NCBI lineage: Eukaryota > Metazoa > Chordata > Aves > Passeriformes > Monarchidae > Monarcha > Monarcha castaneiventris. The sequence continues at coordinate 18,455,991 of JAMPIT010000894.1, forward strand.
AACTGCATTGTACTATTCAGTAGGAGTGCCTTTCATATGTCCTATAGCTGACTTAAGGATGGTTTAATACTGGCATTTTTTGCATACTCAGCATAACCATTTTTCTTTGCACCATGTGTTAATTTAGTAGAGAGAGGAAGATGTTAGCAAATAGTATTTTTTTCTCATTTGGTAAAGACAGGTTTTCTTGAATTTTACATCTGCTATTCTTTATCTGCTTTTCAGATTTTGTTGCAATTTTTTTTTTTCTTCATGCTTTCTGAATTCAGTCACAGGGGTGGCATTTAGCTTCATGACTGAACTGTCAAATTCAGTATTGCTCTTTACTCCATATATCCTATTTGAATATTTTTTTGTGGTAGTATATGATGTGCACTTGCTACCTTTAGCAATACCTAATTACAAACACAGTTCTTCTCCAACAGAGAGCTGAAGACTTTTGAACAAATTATGGTTTAATACTGTCATTAAATGAGCTTGTAAAATTTAAAGCAGAATTGGGTTCAGAGTTTTGCAAAGAAAAATAATGCTGTTTCTATTGTTTCTGCTTACTACGTTTTATTCACTGATGATAAATGGCAAGTATGAAAAGTCATCAGTACCAATTAACAGTGTAATTAGAATTGCAAAGATATCTTATAATTGTCTTCTTATTTCAATCAGCTGAAAAAGTCTGCTATAGATCCAAATAAAACAAAAAATAAAGTAAAACTAAACTATTTGAAATAAATTTTTGAAGCTGTCATGTTGAAGTTAAAATATACTGATTAATTCTTGACTGGAATATTTTACAGAACAATATGAGCATAGAAACAGAAGATTACCAAACATCACGGCACAGCTGGAAAGAAACAGGCTAGTAACACACTGGTTGCAAAACAGGCTAATTTGATCAGAGCTAAACTAATAGCTTTGAATTTCTGCAGCAAGTGCAGTTTGCAAAGTCAGATTAATCTCACTGAATTCAAGATTGTGTTGTACTTGTTCACAAAGAGACACATTCATTAACTCAGATTCAGCTTGTAAATTAGGAATAGAACCAAATATTTGAGACCTGGGACATTATTTTAGTTTTGCAAAAAGAATTAGCATTCCATTCTGGAATATACTGTAGATTGCACACATGCCAATGAATACAGTAAACTCAGGAAATAAAACCTTCATTTTGTATATCTCAGTTTTGTATATCTCCCTGTTTTCCATCTGCTCACAGTGCAGGATGGGCTATTTTGGTCTATATTAATAGAGGATTGAGTATCGGCATCCTCCTAATCTTGAGCATTCTCCATGCCAAAATGTGATTTTTTCTCCAAGCATTGTGGGTATTGCACAAGTCCAGACTTGAGAATGTGCTTAGAATTATGCTCGAAAGGATGTAGGCAATCAGAAGTGGGATGCTTTGGTTCCTCAGGTAAGTGAATTAGTATTATATACTTTCTAATGTTTATATATTTTTATTTGTTCTGTTGGGTTATAAACATTATCCTGCAATGACCCACGTGGGAGGCATTACACTATCTGAGCATCAAGATTGTGGTATGATTTTAATTATCAGTGTTAACAGATTTGAATGAAGAGGGACAGTTTTTCAACTCTGGTTACAGACAACAGTTTTTGGTCTATTTAAGAAGGATTAATGAAAGATAATTTTATAGCAGGAACATGAAAGAGCTTGGCAATTCTAAAACAGGCTTAAAATTTTTTTAAAAATCCGGGTACTGTTCCTATATGCACAGTTATGGTATGACTGTTCAATATTAAAAAAAAAAAAAAGAAGTGCAAGGAGATTATAAAGATCTCTGAATAATTGTTCTGAATTGCTGGTTCTATCTAAAGAAAGGGAAGAGTGAAAACGGTTTGTGAATGAAGCAAATCCTGAAGAATGTCTTAACTTCTGCTTGCAAGCTGAGGAGACAAGTTTCCAATAAACAAGGCTGCCTCTCTGCAGAGCAGCTTAAGGGCAGATTCTGAAAAGCTCTCAGAGCACAAATACTGAGGAAACCTCCCTGAAATCATACTGAAGCTTTTCTGGATGGATGGGACAGGGCAGATTCTATGTATTCACACGTGTCAGTCAGCTCAGAACAGAGCCATACCAAAGCCCAGTGTGTGATAAATGCATTGCTATTATGTGAATAAAGGTCCCTACTCTCTGAGAAAATGGGTCTCTATCTTGTTTTTTGCCCTCATCTTGATTTTCTATCTTAAGTACAGATTCTTAATGAGGTTGACATATGTTGCAATTGCTGCACTTGCTCCTAATAACAATCTCTAAATCTTTCTGGTCTTTTTCCAACAAACGAATTTTAAAGAAACTACTGGGAGACTACTAATGGCTCATGGAGCAGAACTTTTGTGTAGGGAAGTACAGGGCTGGCTTCTCTTTCAGTGAAAACAGCCATTCAAAGTCATTTGTCCAAGAATCATCTGAGACTGGTAAGTCTCTGATTACAAAAACACAGATGTTGGGGCTGGAAATTAATTTACTGGCTTTGTTTGTCACCTTCTGGAATTGAATTAAACCAGTGCCCTGAAGACTGCTCTTTGTAAAGCCTAGTCTGTTTCCTATTTTGCTGGTTTGTTCTTCCCTCTCAACATTCACACTGTGTGAAAATGAAAGACATCCTCCCTGCTTCTGTAAATGCTGAAATCCACCGGTGCTCTTGTTTTCAGAGAGCAGAAGGAGGCAAAGATCTGGGTCTGTAGAAATCTCTGGCTTACCAGTTTACTTGGTGCTACCTTTTGTTCAAACAAAGCCATGTATTGAATACAAAGGCAATTCCAAATGTCTGCAGTCTGTTAATCAGCATCAGTACACATCACAGCAGTTTCAGCAAATTGTTTATTTCAGTACATGACTCATTGCTGCAGGTGAGCAGTGCCTGAGAATGTACTGACAGCATTGCCCCTAGACAGAGAGTTGCAGAGAATGCCCCTACTTTGAAAACATTTCATTCTCATTATCTTTCTTTGCAAACAGTTCTAAATTGAAGATTATCAGCTGTGTAAAATCCAGACAGGGAATTTCAAGCTGCTGACATTGTGGCATTGAATATACAGAGCTCAGCAGCAAGACGCCAGCAGCAATCCGAAACAACCTTCACTAGACCCCCCATCTAATAACTACAGATTCAGAACGTCATTGGATGTGCAGCCTCCCAAGGTTATTGAATAACAATCCTATTTCTGCTAATAGTAGATGCTCCTGGTTCTCTTATAATTAGTCACTGTGGAGGTTTTCTAAACGGTATTGAATTGAAAGTTATCACTGTGAATGAAAACGCACACACACGCAGAGAGCAGAGGGAATTCTTCTTCTACCACTCATTAACAATAGTCACAGTTACCTCTGGCACTTTCTGTGTACACTGAGGGCCTTTTATGCTCTGCATCCTCTGAGTGATTATTGTTCTGGGAGAGGCTGGGACGTGAACATCTGCAGCTCCCCTACAGCCTGTTACGTCCGTTCCCTCAGCATGATCTGCAGTGGTCACCTAACTGAAATGCAGCAGATATTCCTGGGTCTAGCAGGGAGAACGATAAATCTTTCCTCCAGCAGACAACATGACAGTGCTTCCCACTCTGGGTGACTGAGCCTGTTCTCTTTACGGTGTAAACTGCTAATGGCTGGAGAGCACAGAGATCCTCCTTATTCAGTGGTGATCTTTATCACTTTATGCTGTTTAAAATAAAAGCTTCACAACTTTGCCTGGTGTTTCCACAATGATGTGGTCAGCAGGCTGGCATGACATCAGAATGGTGCCATGAGCATCAGTCTGTTTCAGACGTCCCCCTAAAGGTCAAAGGAATGAGGCGTGAATAGATAAACAGGCTCATCAATAATAATATCTTTTATTTTCCAGACTGATGAGCCGTAAGTTAGATTGTTAGCACACTGTGATGTGTGGATGCTGGCAGGTTTTTATACCCATAAAGACAGCTGTATCTGCAACATGGGAAACTTAAATTTTAGTGTAAATATTTGAAGGATGAATACTGAAATGACAGATTCCATAGTGCTTCCACCATAACAAGCACTGAATGACTGAACCAAACTAGCACAAACCGGGTTTGGGTCCCAACTGGTCTCTTTTTTCACTGCTGAAGAAAAGTAGAACCCAGTTCTGGTGCTCTGCAGAAATCTGACAAAAAAAGTGTTGCCTGGGGGGAGTGCATGTGCATGTGCAGTGCTACAATAATAAGAGTGGTCTGCACAATCTTGGGGATGTGCAATTGCTTTGAATGGTCAGATCTATGCAAACACATCAGCATCCATCTGCCACTGCCCTTGACTTCATCAGTGACTGCATCATTTGCATTTTAATGCAGAGGTTCTCTGTAGAGTTTGCCTAAGCAGCACATTTGTGAAAATGAGTTCAGTTACTCTCTCTTCTTGCTTCTTGCAAAGTCTCAGTGAGAACCTTAAAGATTTCTGGCTGAACATCAGGAAACACACAAGCTCTTGTTTTCCAGTAGTGTAAGGCTCAGTGTTTTCAATATTTTTTGTTTGCAGGGGTCTGTGTTGTGTGAATAACCATGAAGCTATCCAAACTCAAAGGATTCATTGCTCTATAATAATATAATTTGTTTTCTAAAACAACCAGAAAGCATCACACACTTTCCCAGGATATAACTCAAGCTTCCTTTCCTATGGTATTTCATTATTAACAAGATTTCTTCCCTAAACCACAGAAATTAAACTATTTGTATATTCTGCAAATTTCTCAGCTCATCCTTTGCTAAAATAAACAAGTACATTTATAAATCTCAAACAAAAAACCCCTTAAAGCCACTTTTACAACCTATATATTTCTGTCACTTGAGACCCAAATTTCTTTTCTCATTGCCTGCATCTAAATTTTCACTTCAAAGGCTGCTATTTTGCATTCAGCTCCAGCATGCTCAGCTATTGTTTCCCCTATCTCTCTGCTATCAGGGGTTCTGCAGGTTGACAGTTACTACCGTGGGCCAAGAGAAAATGAAGTCAGCACAGTTACATGTGCTTTTTCCGCTACTGGCATGCGTGAGATGATCCTAATCAGTCATCATTCACTGGTCTTCTCACCTCGTTTCCAGGCTTGATTTAAGATACATTTTGAAAGCACAAAATCAGCGTGTGTGACATTCTGTTCTTGATCTATTCCAGTACAGAAATAGTAAAGTTACATGTTGCTGAGGCTACCTGTGATTCATTAAATTAATGTTCTGCTTCTGGCAAATTATCTGTGTCCTATGAAAGGATATAAAATAAGAGGAAGTTAGATTTGAAAATTTCTTTCTTTTTTAGGTGACACTAGAAAGATAAAATTATGTATGAAATGTGAGAAAAATGTATTGCTAATATGTGATTTGTTATTCATAAACATTTCTTCTTTGTATTTCATCTCTTTAGACAATATCTCTGGGTTTTCTTAATCTTTGACTTCTTCTTTTTTCTTTAGATGATTTTTTTTCACTGACATGATATTGCAGTGTTCTGACATGCCAATATATATACTTTTATATTTAAATATAATATTAAATTTAAATAAAAATGGAAATATCTTTTAAACCAGTAAATATTCCTGAAATGGAGCAGTGAGAATTTAGAATGTTGACACAGAATTTTCAGATACTGGAAATTTTTATCCATTTCTTTGACTAAACAGTCAATAATTATTTCTCCAAGGACCCTTTCTTTTTGAAGGCTTAAGTGTGAGTGCTATGGAACCTAATTTTTTTAAGTTTTTAAATAGCAAAATTTTGGCTTCAACTTATGCATGTAAAGAAATGAAAAATAAAGCCTTTTATAGTTAAAAAATAGAGATGATTATTAAACTACACTGTACTTTCAGGTTTTATTCTAATGTATTTATCTTATAAAGAAACATGTCAGCCGGAAGTTTCTCCTTCTGAAAAAAATAGCAAAAAACCCCCATACAAGCCCCACGGACCTTGTGTCTAAAAAAGCAGCAGATATTATAAACTGGGCTTCATCTACAGATAATTGAACACCTTAATGAAGAAAAAAAGATATGTTCCTCAAACCAGGAAAAGCTGGAAGGTAAGGGGGAGTTTACCATGTTATTTATTATTTGATCTGGTTTGCAGCCCAAATGTCAACACCAACTCATGGCCGATAAGAAGAATCCTTCTTTGCAATGTTCTAGGAATCTCAGGGCCTAATTTTCTCTTTTTATCACAGATCAAATCATCATGGAAAACTCTACCATTCCAAACATGTCCAAGAAAAGAATGATCAAAACCTTACAGTAAAAATTCCTAGGCAATGTAGGCTAGAAGACAAACAAGAGAGCCTCCTCTTCCTCCTTATGGTCTGACTGCCATGACCAAGCCTCCCACCCTGTCTGCCCCTTCCCCAGGGCTCCATTTCACCTTCAGCTGATGATGTTCAGGAATGTCTCAAGGGAGACCTGGGCCTCAGCTGGATCCAGGCACTCAGTTTGGGTGAGACTATGTCAGCTGGGAAATGCAAGGAAGAGGAATGGCACAACCTGCCCAACCTTGAACTGTGTTCTTTGCTCTCAGGGCTTCAGTCTGTTCCATTTATCAATGTAACATTGGCCTGAGGACTCTTACAGACTGTTTTCTTGGACTATTTCTTTTGGGCACTGTGAAGAGTAAATACTACTGAGTATGCAATCGTCTACTACAACTGTCATTAGGGCAGACAATTGTCATTAGGGCTCAATGCCTTTCAAGGCAAAGGTGAGAAACTTCACAAACCTCAAGTCTGAGCTCTCACTTCTGGGCCAGAGCATTAGCTTAATAAAATAGACGGAATGCCTCTTGCTGTTTAGGATTCACTAGCATGTGTAGTTTTCCTGACTTCATTTTTGCCATAGCTGTCAATATGCTGTTCTGTAGTCCCTCATGTAGACTCCAGGTTGTAGTATTTGGCTGTACTGAAGGTGGGAACCAAAGACCATCACAGATCTTTGCTTTGTCATGGAATTTGCCCACCAGAAACATGCATGAAGAGCCATAGGATCACTATGGAAAACAAAGACTAAAAGAAAGAAAACATTTATTTCTGGCATTTCACAGTTACTCTTATCAAATACACTTCCAAAAATGCGACAAAAGCAGTCAACCTCTGCTGTGATGCTCCCTGGAAAACATGTCAGAAACCAACACAGTTTACGCATTTTAAAGCAAAGTGCAACTTTGTGGGAGCTTGTCTATTAGACACTCAACTGCTTGTCACTTTTGTCCTACTAAACCACTCCTGCTCTAATCATTGTAATACGAAACAGTTTGTATATGACAATGCAGCACTGCAGAGAGGCAAAGGCTGGATGTACTTTACTCATATTTATCAACATGAGTTTTTGTACTATTATTGTGTATTTGTTGAGAATTAATCCCAAACTAGGTGATGTTTTCTACAGTTCTAAACCTACAGAACTCAATGTGATATGACAGTATTTTCTTGCCTAAAAACTTTAGAGAAGTTTTGCTGTTTGTTACGAGATATGACTGCTATATTTGGGTGAAAGAGGGCATAGAGAGAATGTCTATATGACAGATTTTGTAATTACTTCACCTTTTCAGCCATGTAAATAAGAAATCAGTACTTGTGTAAATTACATTTTCATATACTTGCCATAAATTCAGTGCCTTCTATCCCTTTTCCTACTTTCCCCTGGACCCAAATCAAACCTGTACAAAATTTAGACCCTCTTTTATATATTTCATCTGGCAGATAATTGTTATAAATAGTGAAAGGTAAAGAATATGAGATAAAAACTAGGGGTAGACTTCAACATACTGCAATATATCCTGGGAATAAAAAAAAAAAAAGAGAGACAAATTCCAATAATATATGAGTTGAATTTTTAAGACATCTAACTAAAATTTTTTTTTGGCTTAAATAGTAGAAATATTTCTATGAGAGTACAGTTTCATGGCCCCAAGACCCAGAACAGTCCTGACAAATATTCAGTGTTTAACTATACTGTTTAACTTAAGAGTCAAATGATTAGATTCTTGTAAGCAATCATAAAAAATGGCACCTCTAGACTTTGAAATGACCCTTGGAATCACTTTGTTGCAAGACTGTGAATCCATTGTACCTCCACTGTTGGCTGATGAAGGTGTGTTAAATGAGGTACATTGCTCACAGTCCTTTCTGGCAGACTAGTAGGCTACTTATCTTAACCTCACAAACTCCCTGCATTGAATATGGGCCTAAAAACACCTTTTAAGCACTTATTTTCATACTACATTTCCTAGTTTCTTTGTTCACTAAGGAATTAAAAGTTGAGATTTGCTGCATTGTTGTCTGTGCTTCACGGCAAATTATTTAAGCCAGCCCTCAGTTCCTTTCTTGGCTTCGAGTAAGAAATGTGGAATATGTTTACCCACAGACACTGTCTGTCATACTGAGTTCATAAAACACTTCAAACTGTGGATGTATGTAGTCATTTAGCTATTTATCCTCTCTTACCCTTATTAAGGTAAGAACTGATAGGGGTGTGCTAAGCTGAGGACTTTCACAATGCCTGTTGTTCTTAAGACTAGTCAAACTTTTTTATGACCTTCAGCAGAAGCAACTGCTTTTAATTCTTTCAACCTCTGAGCTGTTGTTTAACTACTCCTTTTCTGACCTAATAAATTGAAAAGCATTTGGAACTTACACCTTACTTAGCACAGATGTTAATTGGTCGAAACATTGTTATAAGGGGTCTGTGGAAATTATGTTTTAGGAAGATTTTTCAAAGATTATAATTAAATAATACTTAGTGAAATCTACAATTGGAGGCAGTAAACCACAGATTTAAAATGCAGCTATGTATGGCTGAACCATATTCTCTGTTTTTGTCTTACAGCAAATATGGATAAAGGTAAATACAGTAATTCAGATTATGCAGGTGAGCTGATTAAAATGAGTGTATTCTCCTTCAGCCTCACAACACACGTCACTGGCACCATAAAGAGAATTAAGGAGTGCCAACCCTTTCTGTCATTGTGTAAATCACTTTGAGGGAATTAATTTCCTTGAACTTCAGACAAACTGCCTAGCTCTTAAAAGGCTAAAGTAGTCATTCAAGCACCTTTAATAGGGGATAAAAATGACCATGTTCAAAGGCAATTACCCATTTTCAAAGCCAGGTATGCAATGCTGTAGTTTTACAATCAGCTGGAACCAGATTAAGCTGTCAGGGTACTATTTCTCCCTTGTGTCAGCACAAGCATTTACCTTCTGGTTAAAACTAAACAGTTGATTTTTTGCTATATTAGTTTTAAGCAAGATCAATTCTCTAACCTGGTTCACTGTACATCTGTACAAAGCTTTCCCAGGAGGGAGAAGATGGCAGGGAGGTGAAAAGGGGGTGATAGAAACACTCCTCTTGGCATCAGTGCCAGGTGCTACTGCTGTGAATTGATTGTGAAGCTACAGCATTAGATGCAAAAGGTTGCTGCCTCTATTGATTACAGATGGGACCTGACTGGCTGACCTGGGCTACAGGGCAGTGGAAAACACCCTAAAGATATATGTGCAGAGTAGCTCAAAAGACTAAAACATTAAATTTTTCATGTAAAAATATATTTCTTAATGAAATGGAAAAGTATTTTCTTTTTTCTTTTTATCTTAGAGCACTTCCAAACATGCTGTGTGCATAAAACTAAAGAGGGTAGTTTTTTTACAGAACTAAACAAATTCATTTTCAGAATACTAAATGGACACATATTGTACTTATATTTTAATTTTAACTATGCACAGGGGAACTAAGTACACAGTCTGAGTCAAATAGAAATATGGGAGAAGTAGGCCTATAGTTTCTATCAAAGGCTGAAGTCCTTTGGGACTCATCTGGATTGATAAAAAAAAAAAAAAAATAGAAAGGAAAAAAGTAATAAACTGTAATGGAAACCATGTTTCTGTTCTGTTGCCAGAAGGGATTATAATATTCTCAGTACTACTACATACCTCTCAGAATGATAAGTGGACACAAAAATAAAGGGGGAAGATGCAGCATGAGGGAAGGGGAGGAAAACAAGCTTACATAGTTTTTATATCTTACAATGTTAATGATTTGAAGGGAGTCATTTGATATGACAAATGGGTCTTACGTCTTTTAGCCCACCAAAAAGTGAAAAAACTCAGAGTAGTGGCACAATATTTTTAGAAGAGAGTAAGGGAGTAAAAGCTTCCACTTAGTTTGGAAATGGCATTCAGATGTATTTTCCAGAGATAGAGGATGATGTTTGTGAGACTGACTTGCTTCTCTGCCCTCTAAAGACTTAGCAGTAAATTTCCTCTGTCTGTGACAAATACTCTACTCTTAAGTGCTGATCCAGATCCAGGGACAGAATTTCTCCACCATCTAAGGGACTGATGACTAATTTCTGCAGGAGCCTTTGGCTTCAGCAGTCTTTTATGTTGCTGAATTTTATTGTTATTTGTAATTTTGCTACAATTTAAGGGCGACATCTGCTATGAGAAACTCCTGTCCCATGCATGAAATTAAGGTTTCCATGGAACTTTGTCTTCATTATACCAGATCTCTAGTGAAATTCAAAGTTTGCTACACATGCAAAACTCAAAGCTTTCTGAGCTCATGTCTTAAATTAAATTTTTCTGGAGGGTGTAGATAAGGGCAAGCAGTTCATCGCGCTAGCAGAAAGGAACTGAAAGATGCAACAGTAGAGACAGCACTGCTCTTTTTCAGATTAAAACTTAATTTTTAGATCATGATCTTCAGGTGGCAATCAGATGTGAGGTTGGTTGAACTAGCTTGAATAAGGTCTGAATTAATTTGTCTTTTTAGTCCTTTTGCTCTCTGCTGTAGTTGATCCTCTTCTGGCTGTAGGTACAAACATTCTTCATGACCTGTGGTTCTTTCCCTCTGCTCTGCTCTGGTGAGACCCCACCTGCAGTGCTGCATCCAGCTCTGGGGTCCCCAGCACTGGAAGGACATGGACTTGTTAGAGTGAGCGTAGAGGAGGCCACCAAGATGATCAGAGGGGTGGAGCACCTCTCCTGTGAGGAAAGGCTGAGAGAACTGGCATTGTTCAACCTGGAAGAGAGAAGGCTTTGGGGTGATCTAATTGTGGCCTTCCAGTGCCTGAAGAGACCTTGCAGGAAAGATGGGGTGAGACTATCTACAAGAGAATGTAGTGGCAGGACAAGGGGAAATGAGTTCAACTTGAAGGACAACATGACTGAAAAGATCACTTCTGCTGCTTTTCACATCCTTCACCCCCTGTCCTGAACAATTTTCATTAGATAGGAGAGATACTACAACAGTTTTTGATTGCAATTTGACAAAATGCTCTCTACATAAAATCCAAAATATAGAGGATATCAAGTAGCAATGAAAATTCATATTGTTGATCTGTGATTATTGTGATTATACAAATGAGAAATGGTGGAGAAATGCTGAAATACTCCCTTCTTAAAAGGTAGCTGGAACAATGACTGAAAAAAGGGGACTGTGCACATCTGAAGTGTGATGCTGTGATTAATTATCTTACAAGAGGAAGAAAACAACTATTATGGTAAGATAAGTTATTATTCTGTGGGAAATTATATCAACAGAAGCTTCAGGGAAAAAAAAGAAAGCTTTTGTGTGGTCTTTGGCATGAAAACAAAACAAAATCTGGATCAACTTATAGTTGATGTAAACAATAGAATCTGAGGTTTTTATTACATCATTTATGGAATTTTAATTAGTACAGAGACTCATGAAGCTGTCAGACTACAGAGACTGAAGCAGAAAATTAGGAGTATGGAAATGCAATGTGTACAACTCCGTTTTATGTCCTCTATTTTGAATGCTATAACTTTCCTTTATAAGTTAAAATAATACTATAAAATTAATTTTTCATGGCCTCCACTGATAATCTTTCTTTTCACAGTGGTGCTTTGGTTTCCTAAATGTTAATTAAAAAAAAAAATTATATATATATTTTTTTTTTTTAAGATGTTGAAATATCTAATATTATTAGATTAAAAAAAAATATTATTATAAACTGATATTATGCCATTTTTTTTTGCCCTAAAGAAAACTTTTGCACTTTTTAGGATTTTCAGTGTCTGGGAGACACTAAGCCTCTGGGTCTTTAAAAAGCAGGTAGGAAAATAACTCAAAAAAGTCAGATCCACCTCTCATTTATTTTAATGTGAATTGAGCCTACAATGAAATGATTAGGAAGGAAAAAACTAAAACCCTAAGGAATAAAATCAAATACTGACATAAGTTCAACTAACTAATGAGATCAAATACTGATTTCTTTTTATTTTATTTTCTTTCTAAACTGAGGAAGCTCCGTCTGTGTAGTATCTCAGCCCCTCAAATAGAAACAGAGCCTGACATTAAAATGTATTTGTCCTGAAGAGCAGAGCTATCTCCTTTTCAAAGGCAGGAAACTACATGGTATTGTGTCTTCTCAAGTTCAAAAGTAAATTTGAGGTTGAGGATGTGACTGAATAGAAACCAAAGTCTTCTGATCTAATCCTTAGTAAAGTGTAAGCTTGACAGAAAAGGTGGCCTGTCCCCCCATCAATCAAGCTGGTCTGTCTTCTGGCAGCAGGATATCTATCCTTACTTAGGTATCTTTTGTAAATGCACACTTATTCTTGAGAAGATACTAAATTACACCTGTCTGACTGGGAGTAAGCCAGAAATACAGTTTATTTCTTGCCTTTTCATTACAGTTATGCTGCTCCTTTTCATGTCAGAAAAACCTAATATACCTTATTTGCTCTTTAGATGATTCTCCAATGCCATCCCAGTGGTAGTGGGAAACAACAGACAAATTAATTTTCCTTTCTGTCTTGTAAATCTATGAACCTAGGAAAAAAATTCCAGCTTTATAATGGCATATGCAGTCTCTGAAGTAAAAGAAGATGGGTTGTACTTTGAATCAAAATTAGTGAAAAATCTTGAATTAGTTTACTATCATGACCAAGCCAACCAGCCTGAATATTTGTCTGATGTAATAAAATTAAGGAAAATATTAAGTGATAAAATGTGAAGAAAAAAAAAAGAGAAATAACTAAAAATAAACAAGAAAATTCAAAGGCAGAAAAATAAAGCATGCAATGAAGGGAAAATAAACAAAAGGTTTGAATCGTAACATAGCACCCTGAAATTAGAGTCATGTGTGACAAATGGATGGAACAAATGTAAGTTAAAGAAACACTGTTTAATAAGATTTTGGATATATGTGAATCTTGGTCTCACAACTAAAAAGTGAAGCTCACAGCTTTTTAGCTCACAGCTAAAAAGAGTGAAACAGAAGGACAAGAAAGGGTGAATATAGAAATTACAGGTCAATAGTTCTGCGTTTGGTTGGTTTCATCACATGGTGTTAGATTGCAACAGAATAGAACAGCACCCATCACTCTCATAGGCAAACTGTTTATCAGCATAAAAGAGGAAAATATTCAAAGGCACACAGCTTGAATGTAGACATACATAAATCCAAAAGCCAGCAACACCAGAATTATGGTCAGGAAAAAAAGCCCCTTTAGGTATTTTTAGTATCTGTTTCATTTATTGCCAATTCCAGGGATAATAAAGGAGTAGAGGGCTTCTTTTTGAACTTATGTGACATGTGGCTTTTTGCAAAGAGCATGTTTTCATCTATTTCTACCCAGTAAGCAGGACAGCTGAAGCATCATTTGAAATATGTAAGTGACCAAAATATGGATGGATGTGGCATTCTGTGAATAGAAACTGAAATAAACAACTTTAATAATTACAAACAAAAATAGAAGAAAGGACCTGGAGCAAATAAGCAAAATCCTGAAACTGCAAATTAAAAAATCTGTGGAACTCACCAGAGTTTTCTCAGTGATTCCAGATCTCATCCATAATTAACTCATAAAAATCTCCTGTTCTATAAAAGACAAATTTAAACAGAAAAAGATTTTTAGACATCTGAGCTAAATGAAAGTAATGGAAAGTGCCATGATAGAATAGGAATGGAAAAGTACAAGACTGAACACAGATATGATAACTCATATACAGAACAAATAACGACAAGGAGTACTTCTCAGTTCTTTTGAAGACAGATCATGAAGGTACAGACAGTTAAAAAATACAAGAGTGCTATTTTATGCACATAGATGGCATTCATATTTCACAGGACAGAGAGCAGGAGATACTAAAACAGGCAAAAGAAGCAGACTGGGAATTCAGATAGACATCTTGAAATGAACCATGTCAGGAGCAATAAAAATATTTCAGGTCTGGTTTGCTTTTCTTCTCCAGCATGATGATAAAATCAAAACCTTACAATTTCAATAATTGGAGAGAGCAACAAGGACTGTCAAGATGATAATGTCTCTTTAAACATCTTTACTGCATCTTCCCCTTTTGAATATGCTCTGGTTATGTTTTACAGGTAGTATGTATATTATGTAAATGAGTGTTTGAATCTGCATGTTCAAAGGACATGAATGTCTTAGAAGACAAAACACCATTCCCATTTGTATAATTGCTTTATCTCTGCCACAGATACTTAGCGTCTGTTTTTGGTAACATATGTGAAGTTGTCTGGGTGCTTTGACTCAGCTCATTGGCAGGCTTACTGCAGCCAAAAAGTCAATGGACCAGAAAGCAAACTGTCTTTTTCAGAGGCAAAAGGGAAATAGGCATGTGAAAATGGCCTAATGCACACATCACTAGAAAAGTTCAGTGTCACCACCCTATAATACCTGCACTGCTTATCAATGTAGTAATGATGTGTCAGTGTGTTAATGAGGACCAAACATAGACAATGGGACTCATGTGCTTCATCACAGTTCCTGTATAAAAGCCCTGGCACTGAACTAGGACAACAGCAATAACCATCCAGATCTGAACCTTTCTCTGCACTGGACCCCAGCACGCATTTATTGTGTCTGTTCTACCGAGTAGGAAGCTGGTACATATACTGGCTGACAGGCAATAGGCTTTTTCTAGTTTACAGAAAGAAAAGAAGACTTGATCTTCATGTTAGTTAAGTAACACATATTTTTATTTCATGCAGAAAGAACTTGTAGCACAGCAGTTAAGCTGTTCCTGGGCCTTACAGCTCCAGCCACAGCTGAAGGCATATTTTCAGATAATACCATGTGAGTGGTATTAAAAGCTTCTAGAGAGAAAGGACATAGTACAGAAGATCACAGTATTACTTCTTGTCAGCACTTGCTGGTGACCTACATCATATTAAGTATTGTAATCAGGCTGAAGCAAATTTCATTGCAGTATGTTCAATATATTCTTGGTCTTTTACAATATTGTTAGTGCTATACGTATTTCTTAATCAAGTGGTCATGACCTGTTGCAAATCCTCTCTTTTGTCTTGAAACTTATTTTTTTGGTCATAAATTTTCATAATTTAAAATCACTGGACAGCTATTTTCATACTGGAAATAAAAGCTTTAATTATTGATACCATGGGAGCAAGGATATTAAAGTATAATTTTCAATACTTAACTATTTATTTTTACAGCATTAAGCTGTAATATTTTACAAATGCCATCTTTCTCTTTTAAGCGCTGTTTAAAGACTGCCTTGATTTTTTAGAGTATAAACTATTGCTTACCACTCCTGTCACATTCAACCAAAGAGAAAAAACATTGAGTAGGTTTTCTTCATCCAGAACCAAAAAGAGTAGAGTCAGTCAGGACGTTTTCCTGGCAAAGCTGCCAGTGATGTGTGGGGTAGAACTGAATCCAACTTGCTTTTGGGCAGGTGATGTGCATGCCTGAATGCTGGCAGCAGAACACCTAAGTTGAAGGTGAACTAAAGAGCTCAGAAATGGATGCAGTAGATATGAAATAAAAAGAAACTGCTCTGGAGTACTTTTATGAGCATGTGTTTCAGCATTATGTGAGGCTAAATTATCCCTCCCCAGTATTTTATATTTAGAGCTCACCTACTTATAAGAATGACATGAAACTCAGGTGCTTCTCTCAAACTACCTTGTGCTAGAATCTGCCAAGATTAATTTCTGTGCAGTACAGTTCACACAGCTGTATTTAACACTAACTGTCAAAAAGGAAGCCCAGACATGGATATGGATTCAAAAGTAAACATGCTCCTGGCTCTAATAGAAACAGTGTGGGCCATCCAGCAGACAAATACACGGCTTGGGAAACAGGCAGGGCTGCTAAACGCTTTCAAGGCAGGTAGCTGTTTCTGGATTTTTTTTCCTGACAGACACATCTCTGATTAGTGCATCACTTTACAAAGTACAGCTTTATATAATCTTCCAGAGTATTACTGTTTGGGGTATGGAAATACTGTAGGTATGGAAATTATTTTTTTAATCTCAGTATAGTTTGTAGTGGAAATCTGATACTGGAAATTTCTGTTTTAGTGCTTTATGGCATCTGTAGATTTTTCATAGCTATTTATAGCTATTTGCAGTTACAATGATTTGAAGCTACATAAGTTACTGCATTAAACAGCTTAGACAATTGTTTCAGCAGTTGACTCTCAATGACATTTCAAACCAGCAATTTTGTATGCCTAATTGAAAACTTTTCTTCTTGACAATAGATATATTTATTCTTACAGTTCCCTCTGAGAGAAGCAAATGCTACACTTTCCCATTTTACAGATAAGGAAATGCAACATAAAGATCAAATCACTTGTCCAAGATGAGACAGACAGTCTTTGACAAAACTATGAACTCTAAATCCCAGGATACCAGTGTAGTCATTGGACCACTCTTCAGCTTTTAGAGAACTACCCTTTCTGTCAAATATCATCTTTAAACTTGTTGGCTTTCGAAATTACTTGTTCCTTGAAAATGGCACAGTTGTGTGAAACGCTTTACAATATTGGGAAAATTGGATGTTATTCAATTTTCATCAAAGCTAAATGAAAGCCCTGAAATATGAAAATGACAGCATTTCCCTCTAGTGGCTTTCTCCATATTTCATAGTGTCAGGAAGACATTTTTTTTTTCTTAAGCTTTTCTCTTTTGACTTATTCCTTCCATACAGTCTTTTTTCTCTCACTGGGTAACTCAGTTTTAAAATTTCTTTCAAATAAATCTTATTTCTTAAACACTTATTTTGCACTAAAAAAAATGAAGAGAAAGAAAGAAGAAAAATGTTATGTTTTTTTTAAACTCAAATGCTTTTGAGTAAATTCATTCCCATCCCACATACAGTTTAACAAAATAAAATACCCTACCCCCTCCTCCCCCCAACATGGCGAGGAGTAGGGTTCTAACAACAGATCTTTCCATTCCTCTTCTGATTTCCTTCTTTCTCTGTTCATTGCTAATCACTACACGAAGGCATTTGATCATTCTTAATGCATCCTAACATTCAGGAAAAAAATAACTGCAAGCGATTAACAGAACTAGACTTTTTCAAGAACCTAAAGTAGTAAAACAAAGAAATGAAGAATTTATATCCATATGTGTTGGTAAATCAAGTCTTCAACTTCTGCTTTATGAAATAAGAAATATATCAATGAAAATGTAAAGTTTGTTTGCTTTTTTCCTAAAATGTATAGGATAAAATAGAGGGCTATATTTTACATTTCAGGATGCTGAAACAAAATTCTAAAAAAAAAATCTACAAAAAGTTGATATTGTCAGTTGTTGCTGGATTTTTGGTTGGATTTATATGTGCGAGCTTGTTTTTTTAATGCTATTTAAAAATTACAAGATAATTCAAAATGGATTGCTTCTCGAGTCATATGAAATTGGTAGGCATCAACAGTTAAAGATGATAATAATAACATGCTTCCCAGGAATTTCATCCACCTTTACTCCTGTTAAATCCATAGATTTCTGACTCACCATAATATTACCCTCTAAATCCATAACACTGCTTTCTGATGCAGATCAACCACCTACGAATGCTTTTTCCCCTCTTATTTTTCAGTACAGCGAGGACACCTGGGCTTAACAATAACTTGATGCCTCAACAGGCTCTGCATACCAGTGTGTTGTAATGTATTTCTTCTTCGTGCTATTTACTCTGTATAGAGTGTGCTGTTAGAGATAAAGAGCTTTAGTAAGGCACTGAGCTTGGTTAGTTTTAGGGATCAGACGGGAATATCAGTAGCTTCAGAGGCGTAAGATAAACAGTCAAATGCTTTTCTAGAAAGCCTCTGAGCAATTATGGCTACTGTGTACAGTTTTTAATACCTTTTCTACAGAGACCACACATATATTTGGCACATTGCATAGTATGTAGAGGGAAGGGAGTTTAGAATATGTGTAACTCCCTACTTTGGCTTTTTAAACTTATGAAGTGAAGCAAGAAATAAATCAATGACAAAAACAAAGATAGGAAATTATTCCACAGGTATCATCCATGGGAATCATCTGATAATGATGATCCATATTCAAATATAGATGAGTGGTGGGATGAGAAACTCTTGGTATTTTATTGTTATTTCTCAACAGTACTATTCTCAGGAATATCAATGCATCTGCCACTAATTTCAGGTAACATTCAAAGTGACTCTGGGAACAGTCAGATACAGGGATCAAGTGAATTATTGATATTGGTATAGCACACAGAACTGTTCCAACAATCAACTGTTCAACAAGTACAAGAAATTCATCTATAGCTCCTTGTACTTTGCAATAGAAGCTAGCAATCAAAGTTTCTTCAAAACAGGCCTCACTGAAAAAGGCACCTGGCAAATGACTGAAGTTATCTGCACTTCTTACCAACCAAAGCTTCACGGACTGTTTATTGAAAGCAGTGTTTTAAAGATAACAAAGCAACTTTCTGGAGTTCATCATCTAAATAAAAACATTGTCTAAGATATTATGAATAATGCCAACTATATTATTTTAATGAGTGACCTCCTGGAGTTACTTGACCATTTCTTTGCAAAAACAGCTCTAATTTTGATTCAGGCATAGCTATTATCCTAGATGGCCCAAAACATTTAAGGTTATGTAAGAGAAAAAAAATATTTGGAATCATCCTTAATTCTGACATGTGATTGCATTCCAATGTATTTCTTACTTTGTAGCCTTGAATGATTTATAATTTTGTTCTCCTATCTAAAGGGCCAATACATAACTCTTTTTGTTGAGATTCTGTTCTTTCAGTTAGCTTTTGGTGGTAGTTTCAAATTTAAAAGGTGTTTGTTCATTTTCAGAGAATTTGCTCCTACTGCTTAAAGAAAAATGGAGAAAGACAGGATCAGATGAAGGTGCCTGAAGCTATTGCAGACTCCTGTTGGCTTGTTTGACAAGAACTTACCAGTGCAGATGGAAAATAGGCTATTGCAAAGATGGATATTAGTACAAGAATCAGAGAAGAAATGTATTTCATACTGAGCCTGATCAAAGATCAAGAGTAAAGGAAAGAAACAAGAATAGCCTTTAAAAAAATCGTCCCAGTCTGGTTCTTATGAAACATACAGAAAAAAAAGAGAGACATCTCACACTGGGCCTCTTCTAAGATAAAGAATATAAATATAAAACAAGAATTGCCTTTTTAAAAATCCAAATGAAAGTAAAACTTCTATGTTAATGAAATAAGTCTGGAAAGTCTTCAAACTGCTGAAGAAAGTGGCCAAATAAATTCGAATAAAATTTCATGGTTCCTGCTACATGTCATTGAGAGGCTGGTGGTGCAATGCGTACTTAACATTAACAAGCTGTGCAGAATAAAATATCACTGACTGCGTATCAATGGTCTACTCTTGCTAAACCTCCTTTGGGAGCAATGAACTATTACTTAAATAAAAAGTTGAAAGAATTGTAATGAATTAAGTCATGCTGTCAAAAGTTAAAAAAGTGAACAGTATTTTGAAGATTCCTAGGGGAAGGATGACACTAACTGTTTGCTACTTGTCATTTTACTAAACCCTATCAGAGAACAAGGGGAAGGCTAAGCATCAAAGCAATTTCTGACCTGAAGAGCTGTCTTTTTTAATGATTCAATTTCTTATCAATTAAAATGTATTTTCTGACATCTTATTTTCTTGGTAATGTGGTTGAAATTTGTGAGTAATTTTAGACAAGCTTTTGATAGACAAATTATATTGCTTCTGTAGTCAACTGATAAATACTGGATCCTTTGAGTGGTCCTATGCACAAGTATCAGCATTTGTACATATATGAGGAATACATTCCTTGTTACACTCAGCCTTCCAAAGGTAACTATTATGTACTGGAGTCTTCTTAATAGTCCATGTTTTATTCTGGTATAACTTAGAAACATTTAATTAACATCAGTTGAACCTACAAGTTTGATGACGAATTTCTAAGAGATGCAAATAATCACAGATCTTTGTAAGACATAGGTTTAAATATCCTCTTCCTGCACTTTTTAGCTATCATCATGGCATGAAAGACACCTCTTTCTTTCTTATTTTAACAAGTTATTTTGTGTCAAGACTTGTACCGTATCAGAAAACAGCATGATGGGAAAGGGGGAGAGAAACAGAGAAAAAATAAAGTTTTCATTAGGAGCTTTCTTGCTGTACTTATGCAAGCAAGTAAATGAAGTATTTACAAACTGAGGACTCAAGAGCACATTTGGAAGTGACAAAGTTCTTTATAAAGTAATTTGTTGCACTGTACTTTCTGATTCCAGAAAGTCAAGTTTCTTAAGATCTATATCTTGATCTTCGTTTCCTTCTGTACGGGTGAGGTAAAAATATTTCTTTTATCAGCTCAGAGAGAAAGAAAAAAGGAGTTCTTGAAAATTTCAGTAGGTTCACAGGGAAAAAGAGAACCTGAAGGTCTTTTTATACTAATGAAACTCTGGAGTTCAGGTCAGTACAGAAAGCAGTTTGGAATGGGAATTGAAATAGTTTTGAAGAAAGTCCTATCCTTCTATGTTTTAAAGGTGTTATTGTTACTTTATAGGTCTAAAACATAATAATCATATAATCTTAGTCTTTTAGTTGTTTGGTGACAGACCAAAGAAAGTTCTTTTCAAAGTACAAGGTTCTTCATGAGAGTCCATAGATAAACTATTTTTTTAACCATTCTCTTTTATGTTTTCCTGTAATTTGCTTAGTAAATATTGAAGTAGCCCTTACTACCTGTCATCTATGCCTCTAACTTCTTTAGTAAAGTTAAAAGGTTTATCTTTTACTCAGTTATTTTAGTATGGAGCAGTTTAGGCCTCTGCAAGAACTTCTAAAGTAGTTGGGTAGAACAACTATCTTGATGAATTTCATAAAGTCTTTTCAACCAGCTGCTTTCTCTGTGGTTGAAGGAAGATGGGTTTTGGGGAGAATTGTCAGGTATTTTCTGTATCTGACAGAAAGGCCCTTTCTATTGTAAATTTGTAATGTGTGTAAATCTCCAATATGTAAATATATCCTGTTTCTTCCTGTTTCTTCCATTCCATTTATTTTAATTAAAATTAATATTTTGAGCATTTCTCAGAGACAGTGACAACAAGAGAAGCATTAAATATCCTTAGAAAACAGAGTGAGAGGGAAGAGTTTACGAGATCTACTTTTGTCTTTCAGTAGCAGTGGTGAGTAAGGATATGTTTTTCTCTCTGGAAACAACACAGAGATGTCGGGATAGCTAAGCAATGCTCAGGACAAACTTGAATTGTCTTTCTTTTATTGATGGACAGAAAATGGTACATAAAAATGGTAATTTCAAATCAGTGAAACCTGCATTTCCTTTTCCTAATGCGGATACTTGATTCCAGTTTTAATATTTATCAATACAGTGGACAATGTTAAACATTTAAGGACTCTCTATTGCCCATAATTTATTTAATTTCAATTATTATTCCTCTAGAGGTCTCCAGAATTTTAAATTTACAGTAATTACCATCTTATCGATTGAGAACCAACAATGCAACATTTCAAATTTTCAGATTTAAATGGAGATGTATTAGATAAATATTTTAATATTGTTGCTTAATGGTAAAGGATTCAGAGCTAATATTGAATTAAGTCAGCATAGTGAACACTTCCATCTGTTATTGTAACAAAATGTTTGTTTTTTCAACATCAGGGAAAAAAATTTGTATCTAAATATATCAGAGTTCAGGGAAATACAGGTCTCTGTACACATAGTACACGTAGTTCAGGGAAACTGAGTATGGAAAAATTCATTAACTTCTGGAAGATTTTTTTACCAGAAACATTCAATATTAATTAAGGTACTAGAAAAATGCAGTGCTGAAGGCAATGAAAGTTTAGCCATCTAACCTTTCCATTTAGTTATTGTTCATCATGGTCTTTCTGTAAGGGAAGTCTGAAGATTTACTATCTGGCAGAAGAGCTGTGTCAGTTCAGCAACAATGCTGTGGAAAGAAAGTGACTGAAGGTTCTGCACTTTGCTTGCAATCAGAGAGTCCACATTAGAGACCTTGAAAGAACAAAAAAAGAATAAGTTCTGCATTGCCAATAATGTGGGCCAAACAGGAATGACAGTAGACCAGTGCCTGTGTCTGTCTGAAATGCAGTGATAGGTTTATAACTACCTTAGAAAGAAAACCTAAACAGAAATAAAGAAATGTAAGTGTTCCCACAACAAGAGGAAGGTTACAATTTCCCTTCTTGTTTGTGTACAAATAACCCTGACTCATGCTCCATATGCTCCTTTTGTCTGCATTTCAACGCTGAATATTCACTTGCCCTCCCCATCTGTAAGTTGTTATTGTTTTGAAATACATTTATTCACTGTTTCTGTTTTAGAATTTGATTACAACCACTGACTAAACTCATTCAGCTTTTATTTTTCAAGAAAGTGGTGCTATTCTAAAACATACTCAAAATCTGCAATCAATTTGTCCTTGATTTCCCTAGTATCTAAGGAACAAGCATTGAGGAAAACAAAAGCACTTAGTAGGACCTAAATAATTTATCAAGTCCTTTGTAATACCTAAGAAACATAGGAGAGAAGCAATAACAGAAATAAAAAAGCTTCATCTAAGAGATAGGCAGGGGGTGGGTGGATGGAAATGGGAAAAAAATAAGACAAAAGACAGAGATTTTGTATTTAAGAATAAATTTGTGCATGTCCAAACACATGCCAACACATGCACAAAAGATTTGAGGGGAAGAGAACAAAAACAATTTCTTAATTTTGGCTATTTCCAATGGAGGAGGGAAACAAATGTCAGGATTAAAAAAAAAAAAAACAAAAACAAAATCAAAACCCAAAAAACCCAGAACCTACACTCAATTTTCCCCCTAAAGTATTAAAAACACAAACCAAACAAAGGAAATAGAAGTTTGAGGGACAATTTGCTTTGTCCATATGAACTATATTTATCAGCTGAAAAAGAAAATTTCATTTTTTGTTTCTCTTTGATAGAAGCAAATGTCAGAGAGGTGTATGTTGCTTCCACACAATGCAGCTGAGGAGTGGGTAAGGGGCTTTTTTGTCCTGCAATTGATCTAAAAAAAATTAAAATGTAACAAATAAGGAGATCTCAGTTTTTGTTAGTATTTCCAGCTGTTCAGCAAACAAACAAACAAAACCAAGAGCTTAGTATTTGCTCTTCAGACTGGGAGTTTCTGCTTCAGCCTTCCAGGTGAAATACCAGTGGCTAAAAACAGCATGCACACAGCTTTGTGTGCAGCAAGCAGACCACAGGCAGTGCACCCAAACGTGAGAGCCAAGCCGATTCCACTACTAGCTCATTGACTTTAAATCATTTTAAAGGCCACTACATTTTGAAATTATTCATTTAAACTGTGATAGATGGCATCAGTTTATATTCAGAGAAGCAATAAAGAGGAAACCTACATTCACCTCTCAACAATGCAGCCTCTCCCAGTATCGGGCCTCAGTGATAATAGGAATACTATCCCTTATGGCTTTTCTGATACTTAAAGACCATTAGAGCTCGACAGCATGCTATGCACTGGTAAACATTGTCTGATTGATGAGTCCACTTTTTTGAGGAGTGACTGTAGTAATATGAAATCAGGTAATAAAGAGTTCAGGCACTACAGGTTTGCACTTAACTTCGGTTTATTATAATCTAGGAGTGATTCAATAGTGTTGAAAAGATACAGTATAATTCAAGTGCTTCCCTTTCAGCACACAGTCACTGCTAAAAACAGCCTCTTTTTCCAGAGATAGAAAACTGAGAGTTTGGACGAGGCTTTTGGAGGTCAGGCAGTCTGACCTCCTGCTCAAAGTAGTGCTGACTTCAAATGTAGACCCAACATACTCAGATTCTTTCCCAGCCAAATTTTTAGAGGCTCCAAGGGGGAAGATTTCATGATTTCTCAGAACTATCCTTTCTAGGGCTTAACCACTCTAGTTGTGAAGATTTTTATTCTTTTGTTCAAAGGAAGGTTATCTGACTCAAGGTTAATCAGATTAAACAGAAGTACTCAGTGTGGGTCAGAGGAACAAAGATATGGTGAGAATAACCCCTGAATCTTAAAGTACACCAGAGCTGGCTTAAGGTGTCTGGGAAGGAGAAATCTTCTGTCTCCAGATGTCCTCCAAATTTAGCTACATATAATTTTCCATTATTGTAACTGGTTTTGCTTTACCCTTTCACTATGCACCTCTTGTCCTGTCACTTCCCAGGAAAAGGTTTCCCATTCATTTCCATCTTCTTTGCAACCTTTCTGTAGTGTTGTCTTTTTCTTCTGCTTCAGTAAACCCAGTAACTCTAGCTCCTAAATATTTTAATGACCCTCCACTTAATTGTCTCTAGAATTCATGTAGAATTCAGTAGAAGACTAAGAAGAATTACCAGTGTGGAAGGCAAGCAGCAAGCCTATTAGGACTGCAGCTTTTATTGGCAAATGACTGTACCTAGGTCCCTTAACAGGAGATTTTTCTTGGCTATTATTACTTGTGACTTCTCCTGTGGCACTAGAATTGATTTATAGGCATGGCTCTTCCAGAGGCCTGCCCTGCCAGAGCTTGCTCTTTCACTGCTGTTGACAAAGGTCTGTATTTTCTCCACATCTGCAGACATAGAAGGAGTCATCTAGTGGTCAGAATATACCATCTTTCAGCTTCCACCATTGAGGAGATCCACCTGACTGCAGCTTCTGAGTCCCTACTCCTGTGGGAGC
This sequence comes from Monarcha castaneiventris obscurior, assembly GCA_026261815.1. NCBI lineage: Eukaryota > Metazoa > Chordata > Aves > Passeriformes > Monarchidae > Monarcha > Monarcha castaneiventris. Next base: position 18,480,947 of record JAMPIT010000894.1, read on the forward strand.
TAGAGCTTGGATTCCTCCTGTTCCTCCCCCACCTTGGAGTCTTTGCAAAAATCCACTTGATCTGCCATTGATTCTTCCTTTGCTATGCAGCGTGCTCACTCCATCTCTCACCTGGTAACTATGATTTAAGCAGATCACGCACCTATCACTGATGAGGCTGTCATCGCCACCAGCTAAAGATTCAGGGAAGAGCTATGAAATCAAATTGCTGCTGAATAGTCACTTCTCAGCTAAGCTCTCCTCCCACTGATGTATCTTTTCCGCCCTTAAGTTACTTTTGCTTTTTTATTCCCCCAAGTATATTAAAATGCACCACATGTAGGACATTGTAGACAAATGCACCATTAAACTAAGAGCAAAGAGATATTCTTAGCTCTGCCTCTTCATTTCCAAACACATAAACAGGGAGTGAATATTTCCCTTCCACACATTCAGGCTTATGGTGGTTTGATTTTAGTATGTCTCAGCACAGCTTCTAGCCCTCTGGCACTTCTTTCTAAGAGGTGAACTTCAACGTGTGACTGCTTCAAGCTCGTGTTTATCAATGCAGCTAATTGCCACCTCTTTAACACTGATACATGACATCATCATCTAAAAATACTTCTTCTAAGTGAAGAATAAGTAACAGAATCTGTGGATGATCACCAGCCAGTTTACTTTAACATTTAACTGATGAGTCTTTGAGTACGTTTCCCATCAAGGTAAGTCCCTAAAGGAAGGTCTGCACAATATCATTGGTGAAAGAAAAGGCGGCACCTGCATTTAATTAAAAATTCATAGTAGCTTTGATTGTAGTCAGTCTCTATTTTATTTGGTTGTATCTTTTGCCGTCAGGGTTCTTGACCAAATCTGAATTTACTTGAAAAGACCAAAAGCAAATGGTCCAGCCATTTTTGCACATCATGAGGATTTTTTAAAATTTATTTATTTATTTATTTATTTATTTATTTATTTATTTATTGTAAAAATATTATTCTATCATTTAAATATTTTCTTGCATAGAAATATAGCTGGAAAAGCTATTAATAAAAAAATGAGATTTCATTTGGCGTCTGAATGGTCTGTTTTGAGGAGACATGACTGTCTGTGTTCCAGTATTAATTAATCTGAAGTGGGACTGAAAAATAGAGGTTTGCCTGTAAGCACCTGTTCCTCACAAATAATTTATTCTACATTTATAAAGTTTTACTTAAATAGTAGTTGTGTTTTACATCCAGGTATAACTTAGCTTGAAAACTGAAAGTTGTACAGGGAGTAGTCTGGGCTGAAGAAATGCTAGTTGTTTGGGATATGGAAACCCTGAGAAATGGAAAGTTTGATAGAGAAAAACTGCATGATATCCCATTCTTATGGTCACACAAAGCAAGGAAAACATTGGTGAATAAGGTTCTGTTTTTAATTGAATACTATAAATAGATTTTTAAACTCAATATGCAGTTTAAAAAAAAGTAGACAACAGTCAGAAATTGTCCTTAACAAGGACAATTCGTCCTTTAACAATATAAATGTAATCTGTAAAGAAGTATTCTATGGTCTCATTCACTTCAAAGAGAGGACCCAACACAGAATGGACTGTTCCATCTTTTTATTCTTTTTTGATAGCTTATGCTATCACTAGATAGAATATTGTTATCTTTACAAACACTCATCCTCCCCAAGAAAATAAAGACACTTCTCCAGAAACAAGGCTATTTGATATTCAGCATGATCTTTAATGTCGTTCTAGATAAAGTTTACATAATCCACCATAAAAAGGTGGAAAGAAATACAAGAGAAAAAAAATGAATTTTATGCCTTCTGTTATCAGTTTATATATTTCATCCATTTTATATCTCTTCTTCAGCATCTTATGACTCCCTCCTCCTTGCTCTTTGCTCAATAAAATTGTAGCCTGTAAGTCTCTCTTAAATAGAATGTGCAATAAAGATGCAATAAATTCACATTAACAAAACCCAGTAAATATGAGGAGACAAGTCAAGGTCCAGAACTTGGAGATGAGTGTTTACTATACATACCCTTTCACAGTGTGGATGTAACACTCAGCAACACTTAAAAGAAATCATTTCTCATTCAAAATTCATTATATTGTAACTACAGATTTAGTAACATACTGGCAGTTTGTATTGATTAACTCAGGGATATTGTGGAAACTTGAAGCATACTGAAAGTGCCTTTAAAAGGAAATACTGATTTTATCTGAGGAGGGTGGTACACAAGCCTGTTAAAAAGATGTGAGCAGTCTAATTCTTTTAGAGTAGTAACAGCAAATGAGCTGTAAGTTATCCTAGTGTATGAGTTCTTCTATGTGAAAATCACCTATGTTTCAAAACCAAACTTTTCCTTTATAGAAAGTTATGATGGTAAATATTGTAATTTGTATTGATGGAGTTTAAAAAGAGATTCATATTTTTGACTGAACAACTAGAACTTGAGGAAAGGCCCATAAATCCAGTAGCTGATCAGAGCACATTGTCAAGACTCACCTTGTACGTTCCTGATACTTAGTACTTGCTGAGTCTTTATATGGATTTAGCAAAAACTTGATGACTTGCTGCACTTCAAGGCACATGGCTGTTGTCAACTACATTTGATATCTTATAAAATAAACTGGTATTTTAGGACAAATTTTATTATTGTTCCACCTAAAACAGGTTATCCAGAGAAGTTGTGAATATCCCATCATTGGAAGTGTTCAAGGTCATGTTGGATGAGGCTTTGAGGAACCTGATCTACAGAAAGATGTCCCTGTCCATAGCAGGTAGATTGGATCGGATGAGCTTTAAACATCCCTTTTGACCCAAAAAATCCTGTGATTTTATAATTCTTTTCTGCAACTTGCCTTATAAATTATTTTTTCCGATCTCATTGTCTGGTTTGACTTAATAATGGATTTTCTTGAAATAAGTTAAAAGCCAAAAACTTGAGAGTCATTTTACAGAATAAATTCTTGAGCCACCATGATTTGATGATTTATTTTCATGTAATATATTGCAATATCCATTTTTGCTTTTGTTATGCAGCTGAAGTTTCTGTAATTTATAAGAAAAAGGTATAATTTAATTTATTAAGAATATGCGCATGAAATTCAGATGGTAAAGATTTGTACCAATGATGAGCACATTCAAATGAACCACAATCATTAGCACTGGTATTTCTGTAATTAGTAAAATCACTGTATGACTACAGTCTTTCCTACATAATTTTCATAGGTGCATAATGCTGTGGTTTTCGCCAGGAGAGGGTTAATTTTTGCAGCAGCCAGGAGGGGCCTGGCCCACACCCTGGGTTTTTCTATACCACCTGAGGACATGCACAGGGGATGGAGAGGGGTGAGGACCCTTCTGCTGTGGCCATTGGTGGTCTGTGTGGTCAGGTAGCATTGTGTACCATGTGGGGAGCAATCACATGTGACTCATCCACCTGTGTGCTCTGCTGTTAGCATGGTTGCTGCTACCTTCAGTTTTCTTATTTCATTGCTGTTTCTAGTAAAATGTTCTTATCTCAGCCTGTGATCTTTACCTTTTGTGCCTCCATGTCTCCTCTCCATTCCGCCGGAGGTGGAGGAGGAAAGTGAGGCAGAAACACATGGTCTGGGATGTTTCAGTGGGAGCACTAGATTGGGGAACACTATTTCTAAACCATGACACATATATATAGAGAGAGAGATTTGTGTATGTAAATATACCAAGATGAAAACAAGAGCTTAAAAATTAGGACAATCACTAGAGACAAATTACCTTATTTCATAAAGATTCTTCAGTTGTTTGAATTTACAGTGTTCAAAAATGTTAACATGAATTTTCTTTTTTTAGACAAGCACACCTCTAAAAGTTGAAGATAAGGACTCAATTTTTTTGTCCTGTCTGGTGTTATTTAACTAGATTCCTCCTTCCACCTACTGTCTTCTTAATGTGATTCGGTAATTTCATGTCTCTGAAATGTCAGCAAGAGTAATAAAATAGCAATTTAAGAACATGTTAAAAGCCAATCTGAATGGCACTGTTCTTCTGAAGCTATTAAAATCAGCACTCACAGCAAGTCCTCATACTAGACAGCTCGGAAACTTCCATGCGTAAAAAGAGTAGTTGTTTGGGCTCAGGGGATATTCTATAAAATGAGGTGCCAAATCAGAATTTACAGATTAATGTCATCTCAATGCAGATTATGCAATTCACTTTTTGGTATTTTTCTAAAAACTGTCATCCCCGTTACTAGTCTTCATCTCACCTTGATTTTTTATACCACAGCTCTTATATTTTGTGATTAAAAAGTAAATATTACTGAAGAAGGAGAAAACTTGCACAGTTCAGAGTCCTGGCATAATACCCAAAGATACGTGTGCTGATTTCAGGTTTTTGTTATGCTTAAGTGGTTTCCCAGTCCTGGAAGACTGATATCTCTTGTTTTGTTTTTCCTCCTTTAGTATCCAGAAGGGAGAGTCAAATGGTGGAGCAGGAAAAAAAACCAAACCAAACTGGAGAAGGAAGGCTATACTTAGGATCTTTCATCACTTAGAATCAGGTGAGGAAAAAAAATAAGTCAAGAAATTAAGGCTGTTAATGTGTGTCACTCATTCCCCCACTTCGGAATCTTCAGCTGAGTAAGATTACTAAGAAATATTAATTTTCTGCATAATTTGGTGAAATATTATTTCTCTGAATAAAGAAAACGCTGTCCCTGAAAATAGATATTCTATCAGAACTTTATTGTGATTTGTTTTTGTGTGGTTGCATCTATAAAATAATTGACATTTGAACTGAAGTGTGCTGAAAGAAATTAGCTCCTGACCAAAGGTGGTAGCTTTAACCCAGGGAGCATTTTACATCACAGACATTGCACTCTAGGAGAAGAACATAACACTTTTTTGTCTGGCCACCATCAGGTCATCAATCGTGCACAGCACCTGTCTTGTACGCCTATCATAGCCCGTGCAACATTGTTTGTCCAGAGCTCAGTGTCTCTGTCCTTGTTTCATAAACACATGGCCCTGGGTCAGCATCTGGATCAAAGAGTTAGAAGCCAAGGCACAGACATGACATTAATGTAGCTGTAGGGTGGCTCGGGTGAGGATTTAGAGAGGGTCCCAGTTTAAATAAAGCTGAAAAGCAAAGGACAAGGGAGTGTGATCTTCCAGCTCTTTTCTCACATGACTCTTCCCACCAGGTCTTCTAGTGCAGCCAATTATGCTTCTAAAGGAGGGAGAAAGGGCACTTCATGCCCTGACAATGGTTGTTTTAGCTGTATTGAGCTAGATAAGAATTACACCCTCATCGGGTCCTGTTCCCAGCAGGCCACCGGCTGTCAGGGAGAAAATACATGCCTCCTCCTCATTTGACAGCCAATAGCTACCAAAGTACACCTGTCCTCTTCAAATTGGTAGCTTGTCTCCCTCTTCTAAAAAGAGTGATGTCTTATTCCTTCTCAAGGCAACAGGGTATTGCTAGTAAAACAATGCCTATCATCATTATGTCACCAAATGTCCCAGAACCATTCTTTGTAGTGAAAAAATATATATATTCATGACACATTTGCAGACCCCATTGTTTCTCTCCACAACACCTGCCTACCTTCTCCAGCTATCTCTCAGAGATTGTCCTGAGGTGCAAAATCCACTGCAAATTGTGGTGTTGGGTGCCATCTTTCTATTAGAAGCTAAGTAGTTTGGCAAAAAAAAAAAAAAAAAAAAAAGATACAGAAAATGGCATGGGCCAATGGAGATACTATAATCAAAGTGCTTATCAACACTGAATCCTCTTGCCTGGATCTGAATGAGATCATTCATCTCCTGTCCTGAGCAGATGTCTTGGAAGACAGGAACGTTGTGAAATTTATTGTGTAATATTGGTCCACAAGGAAGCATCCACCAATCATGTCCAGTTTAATTTTGTTTTCTTTCTTTCTTTTCCTTCTCTGAATGATCAGCTACTCATTAAAACTATTTTCTCCTATGCCAAATCTTTTCTAAAGAGACCATTATATCAAACAAGGAATGACCTTAGAATACAGTTGAAATTTGGAATAGATTTTCAAGAGTTTGAAAAGATGGGACAATGTAGATGAAGAAAGAGAAAGAGCAGGACCAGTAAAGCCGTCATATGCATTGGTTTGCTTACACTTTGTTAGAGTTTAACAGTAAACTTTCCAGCAGAAGACTTGTTTACAAAGTAGTTTGTTTTTTTCAAAAGATCCATTGTGTTGCATTCACAGTATGTGTAGCAGTTGAAATTTCTGCTACAGCAGTTGGTCTAATTAAGTAGCAGCTATGCTTGTGGCTGGGTATGGATGGGAAAGGTTGGGTATGGGTTGGGAAAAGTCTTCACTCCAGGAGGGGCAAGTACAAACACTCAGATTGCTTTTTCTGTGTTTGATCACAATCTACAGGTCTGTATTAAGAACAGAATAAAGTCAGCTTTTGCTGTTGGCCATTGCTGCTTTCCAACAGTGTGGGACCTACCCTGTGTGCAGCTCAGAGATCAGATCACAGGCTGTTCTGCTTTTGAAATTTGTTCCTTGTTCCAAAGTTTACATCTGGTGATGCCATCTACAGTCAAAGACAGCATACTTGGCACAAGCGTGCATAAAACACCTGGCACTCAGCTTTTTACAGTCCCTTGGAGACTGATTTGGTCCAATTTATCTTTGTTTGTCTCAGTGGCCAAGACACTGAAAGCTCGCCCTGGCTGATAAATCTGAAATTTTGGCACTGACCGTAAAACCTAGTAAAACACCAAAGTTGGGTGATTGCTTCTCATCTATATGCTGTATCCATGATATTAATAGCAATTGTGATATATACAACAAGCAACCCTTGGACCATGTCTTTTCTCGATGGCAAAGGCATAGGAAGCTTTTAGTCCAAGTTTAAATTGGCATTGACTGCTGCTATAATATTTTGGAAATGTATAAAACCCAAAATTTTCAACAGTACCTTATTAATCCCCTCTGAGTTCCTGCCAGGGTGGCAAGCACAGTGTTAAAAATGTTTGGCATTTTCTCATATGGAGTTTTATGTACAAAGGTGATGGTAAGTGAAATGTCTCTGTGTTGATTTACAACTGACAGAAAGTTATGAAGGAAAGATATAGGACAAATGATTTGGAGCTAGAGCTAGCAGCATTGTGTCTGCATGGCATGGAAGAGGAGGGTCCGAGTGAGCAGTTGCTTTAGCAGTTACATCACAGGGTGGCAACACCAGGCTGAACTAGGAGGACAGACCAGTATGTAGACTGGTGCAATAAGATTTCAGGACACACCTACAATAGTATTTATGTCTTCATTGTGTCATGAAATAAGAAAATGTGTAATGAATTTTCAAACTGTGCTGTTTCTGGACAGAATTTCCAAAGTAGATTCCAATTTCTAATCCATATTTCTGAAGAGAAAAATTTCCAGAACTTAAATTTGCTGAAGACATACAACTGCGAAGTCACCAGGATTCTCACTGTACTTTCTACAATGAATGAGTTGCAGTAGTATGTGTATACAGGAGCATCACCTTTCAACAACAGGAGAAAATATAGTTGATTTAATTTTTAACAAAATTTAATTTCTTTCTTAAGTTTCATTTTAAAAATAAGTAAATACTTACACTTCTTCACTACTTTCTATTTATTGACACATTTCATCCAGCAGTTTCAATAAACTTTACATAATCAAAACTTTGGAAATGCATATGCAAGGGACAACCAATTAAACTGATTGACAGGAGTATTAAAATAGACAATAGACATGCTTGTAAGAATGTTTTATTAAATAGATCCCCACTAATAGAGGCAATTTTGCTTTCTTATTTTAATTGTTTTTGTGAAGCTTTGAAATGTATGAGTTTAAATAAATCTCTCTCTTTGCAAGTAATGTAATTTTAATGAAGCTAAATATAAAAGAAGTTATATAAAATAAATATAAATTCTTTTAGGACAGCTATTAAAAAAAGGTCTTATTTGATGATGTAAAAAAAAAGTATTTGTTTGAGTTCAATTTGCAATCACATTCCTTTTCTTGTTTTGTTTTTTACTTTTCTGCTGTCCTTGTCTGCAGATGGATTTTTATAAGACTTTCAACTGACTGACAAAGTCAATAAGCCACTCTTTATATAAACCAAATCTCTCCATTCTCCAGCCCAGGTGTTTAGAAATAAGTGACAATGTACATTTTGAACTGTAACTCATAATTTTGTATAAATACTGGTTGATACTAATAGCGCATTTAACTTTCTCATACAACCTGTCTTATTTTGATCAGTAGATCAATAGGCAAACCCACATATCTGTAGCAACATGAGCTTTGTCCTGTCCCAAAAATACTACTTGCTTTAGCTCCACATCTTGTGAACTGCATGCAGAGATAATGCCTATGGAGGATGGAAAAGAAGTAGAATAGGAACATGTAAGAAGTCTACCTTACATCTTAGTAGCTTGGCTAAGTTATAGCATAGAAAGAGTTAATCAATTAATTTCAAATAACCTATACCCAAAGGTTTCTTCCTTCTTTCATAAGTTTATCATCTCTCATTTTAGTGGTGAGAGCAGGAACATTATGTCACAGAGAGATGGTAGGTACCCCACCCCTGGAAATATTCAAGGTCAGGCTGGACAGGGCTCTGAACAACCTGATCCAGTTGAAGATGTCCCTGCTCATTGTAGTGGGCTTGGGCTGGATGACCCTTAGAAGGTCACTTACAACTCAAACTATTCTATGATTCTATTTATTCAGCAGAAATACAGTTTCTGTACTTTTGTCATATGTGGGTATGGTGATTTTTCCCCAAACACTTCTTTGTGTAGAAGAATATCGATAAATTTTAGTAAACAAGGATAACTCCTTTAAACCCCTGTGTCTTACAGATTAGAGAGCTAAAAAGCAAGTTGTGAGGCAACTCCACATTCAGTGAAATGCTTGAACAGGTGGGGTTTGCTAGATGTGAAAGTCTTAACTACCCCTTACATGCGACAACCATGACCCCCAATCCCAGGTAAAGCAACTGCCTAAGTGAGTATTTACACTGCTTAGTGTCTGCCACTTATTCCTTTGCACCACAGTAGTCACCTGCCTGGGAACACATTAAACTCAGCTAAGCATAACATTCAAAGAGAAAGTGACCCTGAAAGTTCTCTTTCAAGTGTTCCTCCCTTCTCTGCTTCATTTTAATGTGGCTGCCATATGGTTCAGGGGCCATTATAAGGCCTGTGCTTGTCTAATTCTGTTGTAAATGTTTCATTTCTCCCAGGAAGATAAAAGGACTGTTGCCTTATATTAAATGCTAAATTACATTTTTTACCATAAATACTCAGCTCAAGGAATTTTGCTGGTTTCAGGCTGGGCTAGAGTTAATTTTCTTCACAGTAGCTGATATGGGGCTGTATTTTGGATTTCTGCTGAGCACAGGGTTGATAATATAGAGATGTTCTTGTTATTGCTAAGCAGGGCTTGCACAGAGTCAAAGCTTTTCCAGCTTTTTGTGTTGTCAGGCTGGCAAGGATGTTGGCAGTGCATGGGAGGTTGGGAGGAGACACAGCCAGGACAGGTGACCACAACTGACCGAAGGGATATTCCAGACCATATGATGCTCAGTGTATCAGTGGGAGGAAGAAGGAGGAAGAGGGACATTTGGAGTGATGGTGTTTGTCTTCCCAAGTCACCGTTACATGTGATGGGGCCCTGCTCTCCCAGAGATGGATGAACACCTGAGTGTCTATGGGAAGCCGTGAATTAATTCCTTGGTTTGCTTTCCTTGTGTGTGCAGCTTTTGCTTTCCCTTTAAACTTTTAAATGGTCTTTATCTCAACACAAGAGTTTTCCAGCTTTTACCCTTCTGAGTCTCTCCCTGATTTCTCTGCTGCTGGGGGAGTGACTGAGTCGCTGCAAGAGGCTTGGCTGCTGGCTGGGGATAAACCACAACAAGAATGAAGAATGAAAACAGCAGCAATCCAAACGAGACATTTTTTTTTTTTTGGGTGGCAGTGTGGGGCAAAACCACAATGAAAAATACTGTCAAATAAGTTATGTTACTGTTTCATATCAGTATGAAGTCACATTGATCAAATGCTCAGGTTCCAAAGACAAAGCAGAGGTGGGAAATTAGTTTCTAAGAATATTTCTTCTTTCTATTGAGCTTGGATACATTTGGAGGGGAGTTTTATATGAAGTAATAAACACATGCAAGTCACTTATATCTGCAGAAATGTTATGCTGTATTGTATGAATTTGTGGAAAACAAAACATTAGCTCAAACAAGATACTAGAAAAGGGATTAGGGAATTGCCATCTTTCAACTATTTGCTTTAATTTGAATGCTCATTAACTATGTAATAGAATGGAAGGGCTTAATTACCTCATTTATAAAAACAACATCACTGACAATTTAATTGCAATGATAGTTCTAGAAAATTTTTGGTTAACTTGTAGTGACAAATACATGATAAAATGAAGTTGTTATACTGCCAGAAAAACAACATAAAACATTGAATTGTAGCAGTGCTGAAGTAATCTGATTATTATCTATCTACAAAATAGATGAGAATTAACAGCATGTCAAAGAAGGGAGTTAAAACATGTTTTTCACCACAAGCACAGATATTGTTAAAATTATGCATTTTGTATGGATCACAAACCTTAACCTTTGCTGCTAAGTGAAAATTCATTAAACTAACATTACTATAGTGTGCTATAAACAGTTGTATTAAAGGATATATATACTGAATGTAGGTGATAGAAATAGATCTTTGAAACAAGTCTATAGACCCATGTTCTCTTTCGTAGCATCTCCATTTCTTGAAGTGCCTTTTAAGGAAGACTTTTGCAATGGATTTGAAGGGCATTTCAGAAAATAATATTTAAATTATGCCTACACTTTAGATTTCCTAATGTGACACCTGGAGTACTATGTCCAATTTGGTATACCATGGTTTAGGACTATATAAAAAGAGGCTAAAACCAAATAGGAATTGCTAAAACAAAATTGAAATGTTCCTGATAAATTAAATGATTAAGAAGGGAATGATAACAATCTTTAGCAGCTTGAGAAGGCAGTTGGAAAATCAAAGGATCTCATACCCAAGTCCTGTCACATACGATAAATAATAAAAGATTTAAAATTGGAAGGAGGGAAAAGTAGGTTCATGAAATGAACGTGGATGCCAATGTATTGGCAGTGGTATGGCTACAGGGTGACATCCATGAGAAGAGTCCAGGGACTGTGCCTTGATGGACACTGCAGGCTCCAATGAACCCAGTGCAGCAGAGCATATCTGCACTGAATAACATTTGGAAGTGTGAAATACATGTCCTACCAAAGCCTTACTGGAATTTTGGAATAAACCAGTCAGGATGCAATATGTAGCACTCACACTTGCCTATGCTTCATTGATAGATCATGTACCCCACAAAATACTGTTGCAGCGATAGTCTATGTCTATGTGTCTGCATATGGGGGAGTTCAAAGATGAAAGGGCATCCAAAATGGAAAAACAGAGATGTCACTGCGATCTACCACTTTGGAAGAAAGTGAGTTTGGGTTGCGCTGTGGTAACACCACAGCCTTACCTTGATCAAAAGCTGAGTAACTGTACACAATGATGTGTGATGAGCCATGATGGTGCAAAAAGGGGGTTGTATTGGCAGCCTCTGCAGACATGTGGCTATAAACTCCCCAGGAGCTGGAGGGAGCACTGTTAGGAAGATATCTTCCAGGATGCAGAAGAAGATGACAGGTCCATGTCAAGCTACCGCACAGACCTGGTCTGTCTGTCCCATATCTGCCAGAGTGCTATTTGGTGTTCCTTCCCCTTGATGGCAAGCCCTAGTCCCTGCTCTTGACACTTTGCAGCTGATCTTAGCCACTGCCACAGCTATATAGACCCATATTTTTCTCCATGTGTGTCCTTGCTGATTGTCAGCTGCTGAACCACCAAATGCTATTAAAAAAAATGTAACGAGCTTTTTCTTTCCCACCTGAGACCATTGTCTTAGAAGCTGGTAATTTATTTTCTTAGCCATTGGTACTAATTGCATGGTGCCTGACTTGTCATCATCTGTTTTGCATCATCTGTCTATTTTAGATTGAAAACAAATCATCCTGGGTATTTTAATACATTGGCTTGCATCTATATTGTTGATCACTGCTCCAGAAACATGTCCTTTTTCTATCTTATTTGCTTTCTTCAAAGTAACTTCAATTATGACTGAATTCTTCAGAGACATTTTGAGGGCAATATTTTTTAAATCTGTTTTGGGGTCATTATGCTTCAGCACTTCTCTATTTAGCTGCAGCCTGTTTTATTAGTTGATCCAGACAATTTATTTTTCTTCAATCCTTACTGAGCTTCATTCAGCATCTATTACACTGGCTGCTTCAACTAAGCACAAGCAGCAGCTCTGTGATGGTGGTCCAGCACAGGCCCTCATGGCAAACTGCCGTAGACCAAAATAGACCATTTAAACACTGCTGCTCTTAGATAAAGATAACAAGCACATCAGTTCTTCAGCAGTCCTTTACTTTTTAATTACGTATATGTGTGCTTCAGCTGTCCTCTGGCCTTTATTTAACTGTGTCCTATTCTCCTGGATCTATATAATAAACAAATAAATGAGCTTGCTTGGATAAAGCCCCTTCTTTAGTAGGTGGTCTGTTTCTGAATATAAATTTTCTTTTCTTTGAAATATTTAAAATGTATGACCCTAAGTGACCTGCTTATCCTTCTATTTGCTGGTTTCACAGTATTTTAATGTAAAAATACATTTACATTTCTCTTAGTAGGAACTGTTACTCCAAACTTCAATTATTTTCTTGAGTAGATATAGTTCACTCACGACTTACAGTGGTTTTAAGTGCGTATAGTTTAAGGTACTTTAAATTATTAAGTAACTGATCTTTCACAAAAATATTTCCTTTTCCTGTTTATTATATGGCACCTGTAACTCCCTACAGGAAATTCTGTAAATCTGTAATCTGAAAGCAGTAGCTATGCGTAGTAATTAAAGCATAAACAAAGTCTTTGCCCAGAAGAGGTTAAAGCCTAAGTTATATGAAACAAGAGATATGCAATACAGAATATTCATATTTATGCATAGAACTTAGCTCCTTCATTTCCTAGTCATTACAAAAAGCTTCATTCAAATTCTTTCACTTTTTATTGTGCTAATTTTACTACTGTAGTTGAGATACCCCTCCTTTGTACTGATATATGTGAAAACATGATCAGTCATATGAATTTTAACAATTGAATTTTGGTCATTAAGAAGCAGGAGAGAAAATAAATGGAAGGCGCTATTTGAAATTTGAAAAAAACCTATGTAACCAGTAATTAAGTACTACTTGATCTTCTACATTATTTGACTAACTGCATATATTTTATCTTGGATCTTATTAATAAAAATCAATCTGTGTGCTAGGAGCAGGAATCAATGATAAATAAGAAACCAATTTTATATTAAAAACAAAAATCCCAGAGATGTCTACAAATGTTTTAATACTTTTATACTGTTATTAAAAATTTATTACATCAGGGTGAAAAATATCAGTTAGATGGGATAATGAAAAAAGTTGATCAAGCTTATACAGAAAGAAAAAAACAGTGAAGGTAGTAGTATCCAATAGAAAAAAAACCCCTCTGTATGGCCATTCAGAGGACAGCAAAGAAGAAAAGAACAAGAGGACACTTAGAGCAGACCTTTGTTAAAGACAGAAGCTAAAATGCTAATATTGCTACATATTACTGTTTCAGGACAGAAATAACATTCCACAGATTTTTTTTTTTTTTTCCACATTTAGTCATATCTAGATGATTACCAGTTTTTCTGTTCCAATTAACTGAGGCAAGTTCAAACACCTACCAGTGATACAGGTTTAACTCATTGAGCCTGTGCAACTTGTATTGGTTATTGACCCACAGCAGAATCCCTTCAAACCAGCTGTATTTACTGTTTGTTTTATGAAATCTTTCCAGACCATGCAAAGTGATTTCCTCAATCTGATCTCGGGAGCGCCCTGAAGAAGACAACCTATCATACTCAAAACCTGAGAATGAGTGTATCCTCCTGTTTGCAGAATCTGAACAATTAGAGCACTCACAGGGCTGGCCAGAAATAGAATTGAAGACACAAAAATTTATAGATGCAATATAATAAAGCATAGTAACATAGTTAATGACAATCAACATGTGCTTTCTAAGTAATTAATGTATTCAACATTAATTCAACAGTTCTGATTTCATGTTGTGCTGGGTTACAAGTTTAAATTAAGAGAATAGTTAGTTGTACTACAATTTTGGAACTCAATTTAGTACACAGCTTTTATTCTAAACCTATGCTACTCTAGGACTAGAACATGCATCCAACTGAAAAAATACAAGCTCTCTGAGGTGAAGAATAGGGACAGAAAGTCATACTACAGAGTCAATGTGATACAGTCATCCAATTCAGACAAACTGTATTACATAACTGAAGCATGATCACATAACTAAAAGGTAAAACCCAGTTAATCCATTTCTTATGGCCATCTGTATCCCAGGAAGAAGTCACCTTGAATATATTTTGTGCTCTGTTTGGCAAGAAAGCTGTAAATCCCAGGCAATAGAGTAACTAAAATGTGCTAATACAAACCTTGTGTAAATCAGGGAGGTTCTGAGTGAGATTGATTTAATTCTGTATATAGAATTCTGTGAAAGATAGAAATGTCTAATTGTGAAATACCTTATTCTGACTCTCAGGTTTTTTAAAGGATGATGACAACTTTCAGATGGTACAGGAAGAACATAAAAAAATTAATCAAATTCTAGGGAAAATTGCTTGCAATGAAGTACTGCAAAGGAGCAGTCTGATCAACTAACAAAGATGTTATTTGATTAGACAGTAAATTTACCTAACTGGGAAAAATGTGTTAAACATAGTTACCTGTAGCTGGAAAATAATGCCACCAAATTTGCTCACAGGCAAAAAAATTTACCTTGAACAATAAGGATTAAAAATATGTTACCAATTGCAACCCTAATCTTCCTTCTTTTATCCTCTAAACACAATGTTTTTAATACAACAGATTATGCTTTAAACAAAGGCAATTTCTTTCTCAATTCTTGTTTTATATGCTATGAATCTTTCCGAAGTTTCATTAAAGTTTTCACACAGCACAGAATTCCTAGCACTAGTCCTCAAGAGTAAAATTTCATAGAAAGGGTAATATGCAATGTGGGCCACTATGTCTCTGCAAGCTGATATCTGTTCTTAGTTGCAGTCTCTAGATCAGACATTAGTTTAAACAAGCATAAGAAGCTAAAGAGCACTTTTAAAGAATAAACAACACAGTGGCATTGGATAATCAGGAGTGAAGTGTGCAAATAAAATCTGAGAAATCAGGGCTAAATTTACTCTCCATTAAAGACTGAAGTAAGAGATGTAGTGGGAGATTGTTAAAGCTCTCTTGATTAGCTATAAAATAAAAAGTATAAAATGACACTAACTTTTATATGGCAGTCTTAAAACTAAAAAACATGAATTTAAAAATACTGCTATATCTGCCTTGTTTGTTTTAGAAGAAAAATCTAAAATAATGAAAAAGGTCAGATACAGTTGACAATATGTTAGTAAACTCTCACCCTATTCTTAATATCAGTAGATTTTTCAATAATAATTGCTTTTAATTTTTTAAGCAGCTAATTTGACATTCACAATCTGATTGAGATTAAAGTGTTGCCCTAGATTTAGTTTATTCAGCTGACAGAGCTAAAGAGAAATAGGTAAAACAGGATGCATAAAATGTCATTTTTCCCTTGTGACACCTAATATAGCTTTTGAAAGGCCTGTAGATGAAACAAGTTCTAATATATAGTGGAGGGAGTCTTTCAGCAGGATCATGGCTTTCCTGTCCTTATCATATCATTCCACTGTCTCCTCCAGTGAAAGAGCAGGAAGGAAAGCAGTTCTCTGCAGATCAGAGGAACATCTGTTTTGGTATGATGATATCAAATATGCTAAACCAAAAAGTGTTGAAAAAAAGACATTTTTAAAATAATATTGAAAAAGCAACAATTGTAAAAAAATACTTATGTATATGGTAAATAATTTGTATACATATGCTAGTAAATATTATAAAACATAAGAAAAATTTTAACTTTTTTCTCTAAAAATGTCAATGACATTGATCATTTAGTCTCTGTCTCACAAATATAATTTAGTCTCTGTCACTTTATTTCAACTTTTCATTTTGATTACATTTATTTACCTATTCAGATTCTTACTTTTCTTCATTGCAAACAACCAATTGAAATCTCTCCTGCAAGATTTTGATAAAAAAGCTCCTTACAGTCCTTGAAAGAAATTCAACAAGTAGAATAAAATAATAGTAAAAATCTATAAAATGTTCTTTTGTATCCTCTTAAATATGAGAATGAATTAGTTAGTTTATCAGGTATTTGAAAGGATCTAAAATAACTTTGTCTATTGTTGGAATGACTACAATGTGTTAAATTCACTTGAAAGGGGGCAAACAATAGGTCAAATCTCTTGGAGCTTTGATAAACCAATTAATTCTATAAAAAAAGAATAAAATGGCAACCTTCACTTCATTAGACACTACCCAAGAGGGTCAGTTACTGACAGATAATACAGAGAATAAATAGTAAGGGAAGGATTTATTTTAATCAAGTTATTTTTCCTGGTTAAAAAAGGTTAATATAAGATGCAAAACTGCACAGATCTCTCATTTTTTCTTGAAATAAAGTGGATTAAAATGAAATGTCAGGAACTAAATGCAAAATAACTTTAATTTATAAAATACCAGAGACCACTCAATACCTTTTCTAAGGATAGAGCATAAGACTTGGAAAAGCAGATCATTTGGAAATCAATGCTGTCTGCCCTTCCAAACTACATTAATTTCCCTAGGTTCAGAGACTAATAAAACATTATTATCTCCATTATAAATTTGTCAGAAGCTCTTTACTCTATTTCTCAGTTTCTATGAAGTCCATCCACACAAAGCAGACGACTGACTTTTTTCCCCTCCAAGAAGAGGGATGTGGGGGAGAGCATAAAACATCCAGCTAATGCATATTTGAACTGACTAATGAAAGCTCTGTTTAACTACTAAAACCTCTCCTTAATTATGTGATCTGGGAAAGAGGATTGCATGTGCAGTACTTCTCAGAAACCAGAAATTTTATTTCACAACCACCTAATTTTCTGACTGGATGGTGCTGACTTGAGGCAGCCCAGCAGCAGCAGTCAAGGCACTCCTCCTGGCTGTGGGGAAGTGAAGCTGCAGTCCATTTGCTACCGGCTTACTGAGGGCTACCACAACTTGGGGCCATACTAACCACCACTATACTTTAAATTGATACTGATACCTACCAAAACCAGATAGATGTGGAGGTACAGACGGGGATTTTTGATTTTCTACCACAACTTCTTTGCTGACTTAGACTAAAGCAACAACAACACCGCAGGGTGTGCAGAAAAATGAGGGGAACTCCTCCAACATAAGATACCTGTATACCTATAAATCTCATTTTTCCTTTCATAGTGTGACCACCACTGCATCTTGATGTCTTGGTGGCACATATTCTATCAGCTGCCAGTTGGACCACTAATTTTGAGCTTCCCCCAGGGAAACCTTCAAAGGAACATGGATAATTTACCTTAAAGAGAATGAAATTGAACTAAGTGAAATGATCACAGTGCTGCTGAGTAGAAATGATGATGTATGAAAGACATAGCCAGAATAGTTTAATTTTCAGTGGGACTTGGAAGAAGAGTGAGCTACAAAATAATTTTCTAGTTATTAATCTTATTTTATTAATTAGGTTTCTCTTATTCTTCAGATGGGCCACCTGGCTGCAGGGGACCTTCCCCAGAACTGGATTTAAGAATAGTCTCAGCTTAGCAGGTATGAACTCATAACTGCTCCACAGGAAATAAGAATAGTTATTTAAGATTGACACAGTGAGCAGTGTGAGATTTACTAAGTCCCATTCATGTGGTCATATGCATGAATACAAATGCAACTGCAAAAGAGCCAAATAGGTGGAGCTAGAGCAGCAGCAGCATGGCTCAGGAGATTTACTGTTGCAGTCCTTATTAATTTTTATTTTTAAGCATTTGATGCTCTTATTGGAATGATTGTGTAATGAGATTATTCAGGAGAGAAAAAATAAAGTTATCTCACTTTTCAGCATAAAACACAATGACTTTTCACCCCTACAGCAACACAACAGAAAAAACAACCAAAGCAGCTTCACAATGTCTACAGAAAATGTAGAAAATGAAGCAACTGTAAGGAGCAATGTGATTTATGTCAGAATAATTAATCCTGATGTCCAGTTCATTCCAGCTTCACAAAATGTGGATCAGCTTTGTAACGCAGAAATTATTTTTGTTCTTCAGTTCTAAAAGTTGATTTATTTCATTCATTTGTTGTGCTGTGTCAGGTGGAATGGGGGCTGGAGACTTTCACTTCATATGAATTTGATCGCCTGTCCTTAGCCATGTTTTAAGCACACTCTTTCACTGAACTTGTTTGAGCTGCACACCCTTCCACTGAAATTGTTTCAACAGCCTCTGGGCTCTGTTATTCCTTGATAACCCCTAGAAACACCTGCACACAGACCTCAGCTGGCTTGTATGTTCAGGAGAAAGCAGAACAACCAGAGCAATCTACAAAGTCTTTTATTCTTCAATAATAATAGTTTATCAACTGTTTCTCATCTATACATCCAAATAAAGCACATTTTTCAAAGAAGGTCTTCAGTGAATGTTTCTTTTCTTAATATGGGATTTTTAGGATGGTGGAGACAAAGAGGAGGAAGAAAAAATGAAGGAAGGTTTGTGAAATATGAGACAACTCAGAATATTCACATAGCATTTGTTCTACCAGAGGATGAATTTGAGACTGAAATAATTGCTTGTAAGGAAATTAATGTAGCTAGTAGATGGCATTTTACAGGAGAGAGATATAGGTGCCTTTACACATACATTTGTGAATGCCTCTGTGTACTTTGAAGAGGAGAGCGCAAAGAAACAGCTGCATAGTTTCTGCTTTGACAAGAATTTCTACTTAAAGGTCTTCTTTTGAGAAAAATACTGTGGAAATAGTTACATCTGCATGAAAAACTTGAGTTATAATGGAGCAACGCATCCAAAAGCAAACTTTTCATAGAACTACATTAACACAGTATCTCACAGAAGCATTACAGTGTATTGTGTACATAGAAGTTTTGATACTATAAGGCTGCTGAGATGACAAGGTTCATATGCTGGGACAAGAATCTCTGCAGAGGTGATGCAAAAGATTAATTTTAAATGCAAATTTCTGTATACATAAATATAAAAACTTGTTTTTATATCACAGCTGGAATTACATGCCTAATGCTTATATTATAAGAAAATAATATGAGAAAATAAACAGTGTTTCATTCCACGTAAAGCAATCATTGAAAGCTTCACAGGAAAGCTTTTATCAAAATTCTATCTCAGGATGTGTATAACATATGATTAATTTTTAACTTCACGTTCATCCAATCCATGATCCAAGCCACTCTGTGGAAGGTGATTTTATAAGAAATGAAATTCCATGGAAAATATTCACAAAAAACAAGTTTCTCAAAAAGGAAATAACATCAGAGTCAAGGAGCATATCCTAATAATGCCAATTTCACAATTAAAATACAGAAAAAGAATGGATTAAAACATAAAAAAGAGGTTGGCTTTACATGAACTTTATTAAAAAATGCCAAAGTTCTTTTATGTTTTCTTGGTGTTCAGATACTCTCTTCTTCTGCATGACCATCACTTGTCTTTCACTTAGACAAGCCTTTTTTAGGAGGAAGATGGTGGCAGATTTCCTGCTGAAGTATCTAATTCCCAACACTATTGTTTAATGTGCCAACTAGGCTTTACATTACACAGTGACATAAAAAAAACCTGTCAAAGCAGTGTTTTCTCTAAAGAAAGATTTTCACCTACTAGAAGCCCTGCACTCTTGGAGAAAATTGATTGGACAACACCCACAGTGAAAAGAGAAAGTAAATCACTTTCAACTTCGTTCATCAAGGAGAAAACCAGGCAATTTTGTTGCATCACCTCAATGAAGCCAGAGAAGATAAGTCCTTTGCACTCATGTCACTCACAATTTCCTGTGAAAGAAAACAGTGAAGGAACTAAGTACCTTCATTTGAAGCAGGAGAGGCCATCATTCCAGTCTTTTAAAAATGAAGAGGAGCTGTGAGCTCTGTTCTACAGCAGTAGCTCTTTTAATTTCAAGCACTACACAATATTTCCTCACGTGCAAAGTTATTTCCCTTTGAGGATGCCTTGGCTTTAATCTATTTGCACAAGAAAACTCCCCACATGAATAATGTCCCTTGAATCTAATAATTTTCCCTGCCCTTCCCTGAAGTGTTAATCTTGCTGGCATGTTTTTTCATTGTTAGGTGATCGCATTTATGTTACGTGATGCATTGTACAAGGGTGCAATATTAGAGTGGCTTTATTACGGCCACAAATAGCCACTGGAGCTCATTGATCATTTCTCAGTTCTTTCTCGTTCGAATTACACTACATAAAACTGAAATATGTTTATGAACATTTGAATAGAAGATGGTTAAATTTTGTGTTGTAAATGGTGGAAGACCCTTTAAAAGGCTGAAATATATAAAATGTACATTTTAGAATCCCAAAGGAAGGTGTCATGATGTGATAATATAATACTTAAACCACTTGCTGGGAAGAAAAAAACCTAAACTTTGAATCTAGGAGATTTTGTTATTGTATCACAGACAGTTTTATGCACCCTTTATGGGTTCAAACTTGAATTAGAATTTTGAACTGTTGTATTAATTTCTTTTTAGCTGATAATACAAGCCATCTACTATGCCCAGTAGATGGTCCTTTTTCATACAAAGGGAATAGTCATAAAGATATACAGTAAACAATATGCCATGCAAACTGCATTTGCAAGAATACTTCCTTTATTGCTCCCGCACTGATCATTTCCAAGAAGAATGGATCAATTAAATTGTCCTCACCAGTTGACCTACAACTATTCAAATACCATAGGAGAAGAGGTGTCTTTGAAAAGCAATGCATTATTTCACAATTTCTGTTTCACACTATTCTTGTGTAACATTTTAATTAATCTATCAAAAAAATTGGAAGAATATATACAAAATTAAAAGCTCTTCAGGCTTTGTGAAGATATTGCTGTTTCAATGTCTTACAGAACAATGCTTCTATGTTCAGAAAATTTATGTTAAGCATTTCTCAAAATGCCTGGAAGTTTTAAATTTTGAAAGACAAATCTGTGATGACATCCAAGGAATGCACTACTTACACGTTTAGAAGACCAATCTTCCACAAGAGAGATGGTCACACTCCACGCCTTTCTTCTGTATCCTGACTTTTCCACTGTACTATCATTCTATAAGAATGAATGAATTACTATCCTATTTATTAGGTGATGCAGATCTAGAAATAAATAAGATATATCACTTTTATAAGAGACTAAACAAAAAAGCAAGGTACAATATGAACACCTTTATACGGAGACTAAATGATCAGAATTTTATTTAATCAGCTTTCTTCTGTAATTACTCTATCCATCATTTCTTTCTCAGTAAAAATAAAGCATAACTTCTTCTCTCATATAAAGAAAAATTCTTTTGTGAACTGCTGTGACATTAGATTGACAAAGCCCAAGCAGGCTCAGTTCAGTAACATTGCTAGAGGAAGAAAACTTTATTTTATTAATTATGTTACAAAAACAATACATAAAAACCTGTTTATGAAACACTGACTGTATCTGGTATAGCAACACTTGCAACAGTTTGCTGAATAACCTACAGAAAACAGAATGAGTCTGACAGTTTAAGGATAGAGCTACTTGAGCTGTACTTTTTCTGGGAAAGATCTGCATCGATCATTATTCTCTTCACATCTGTTGCTGTTCTCAGCAGTGAGACCTGATGACCCAGCAACCTGCCTCCTTCCAATGCCTGGAAAATTAGCCACTGCTTCAGAACTTGCCCTTTAAATTTAGAGTGAGCAGACCTTATCCTACCACTAAACCCATTGATTTCAAATGATGGGTTTATGGTACTGGAGAATAAAAAAGAGCCAGAAGAGCTCTGTTATATTTGAGATCTAACTCTTGGGTTGGTCAGGATGTGAGATATTTAGAAGTCAGCTTCAGTTTCTAACAGAAATTCTTGAGAAACTTGCTAAACTGCCAGTGATTTGGAGCATTTTTTCCCTCTTTCTGGTATTTTGCATTGGAATTCTGTCAGCGAAATGTATACTCCAACCCAGCTCATCCACAACAGTAATTACTCAGCCAGGTTGACAAAGTGAGTAGCAGTCCTTCATAGCATCGTTTGTCACTATTTAAACTCCGTTTCCCCTTTTGAGTCAGCTGTCATTCCAACACAGAGGACTACAACTTCCTGCTAGAAAAAAAAAGATGTAAAAAAATGAACTTCTCCATCCAGCTCAAAAGAGGAGTAAAATGAGCTTTTTCACTAATGGCAGCAGGGAGGATTCTCTTCTCTGTTTTCTTAGTCTACACTAACCTGCTGTGCCTCAGCTCCCAGTTACTGGTCAGCTCTGGATTGGCTTTGGCATAATGGAGAATAGAATTTGACCTGGAGGCCTTGACATGCCAGACATCAGAAATGATTGAAAATCTGCAACTGAGACCTAGGTATTAGAAAATACATATTGAATTGCTGAATGCCTGATCCTTCTACTTAATCCCAGCTATAACCTTTTTTCTGCTGCAGAAAAATGTCCACAGTTCAAATGCAATAAAACCCATGTGTCAGAAAACAATGACTGATGTAACTCTTCTCAAGTTGTTTTCTGAAGTTCCCCATAATTAAAGGAATTATTTAAATATATATACTTCTAATATAGAGTATTCTGTCTACAGATAGCACACAACTGCTTTTGAAGTCATCCATGTAAACCAAATATATTGGGTTTCTGTGGTGAGTTTTTGGTAGCAGAGGGGCTACAGGTGTGGATTCTATGAGAAGCTGTCAAAAGCTTCCCCTATGACTGACAGAATCAATGCCAGATGGGCTGGCCAAGACTATGCCCATCTGTAATGATGGTGGCTCTTCTGGGACAACACATTTCAGAAGGGGAAAAAAAAACCCTTAGCAACTGTAGCCAAAGAGGGGAGAATATCTGAGAGAAATACCTCTACAGACACCAAGGTCAGTGAAGAAGCAGAGGAGCACCGGAGCAGATTTTCCTGCAGCCCATGGTGAAGACCATGGTGAGGCAGCTGTGCCCCTGCAGCCCATGGGGTTCCATGCAGAAGTGAGATCCACCTGCAGCCTACACTGCAGACCCTACACTGGAGCATGGGGATGCCCAAAGGAGGCCGTGGTTCAATGAGGAACCCAAACCTGAGAAGCTCCTGGCTGCTTCCTGAACAGCTGCACCCTGTCACCCCAGGGAGGGAGAGTCCTGTGCTGGAAGAGGTTTGCTGGCTGGACTTGTGATCCTGCAGGAGTCTCACACTGGAGCAGCCTGTTCCTGAAGACCTGCACCCCATGGAAGGGACTGATACTGGAGCAGTTTGTGGAGAACCAAAGCCTTTGAGAAGGACTCGCACTGGAGTGGGGGAAGAGTGTGAAGAGTGGCAGAGACAAGGTGTGATGAGGTGGTCACAGCCCCCACACCCCATCACTCTGAGCAGCTTAGGGACAAGGTAGAGTATTGGGAATAAAATTAGGCTTGGGAAAAGAGAGGGGTGGGGGGAAGGTATTTTAAGGTTTGGTTTTGTTTCTCGCTATCCTACTCTAATTTAATTAGTAATAGATTCAGTTAATTTCCCCAAGTGTGTTTTGCCCATGATGGCAATCTGTGAGCGATCTCTCCCTGTTCTTATCTCAACCTATGAGCCTTTCATTGTCTTTTGTCATATGGGAATATGCAACTGAGGAGGAGAGTGACAAAGAGGCTTTGTTGAACACCTGACACCCAGCCAAGGTCAACCCACTGCACCAAATATGATATGATACATCTCAGTGTCAAACAGCCTGTGTGATACTTGCCATACCCTCATATAGCATGCATTACCAGCTAAAGGGTTTCAGTACTGTTTAATCTCCAACACAATTATTTACCAATGTCTTCTGTCCCATATATCCAAGCAATTCATATTCATTTCAGATTTTTCTGTAAACAGAAGCAATGTCTGCCTGTTTAAAGGTTTTAATCATCTGTGAAATAAAATGGTATTATGTTTCACTCTGATTGAAAAGTTGTGCTATCTAAGGGATTATAGAAGTACTGCAAGTGGCACCAGTCATCAAATAAACTCTAAGGGAGAAGAGGAGGATTTGTCCTTTTTCTCCCTGTATGAAATATGAAATAGAAAAAGAATATTTTGGTTCCTTGCCTCCCCCAACTTTGTCTTTCACAAGCACTAATCCTCTCTTGGGTTTTCTCCAAAGGTTTTATGGACCACTGTGTGAAACATGCTGTCATACTAATCATTGCAAGATGACACTTTCAAAATATAAATCCAGTGAGAGTGTGATAACCTTCATTGTCAAATGGGAGGGAAAAAGGCAGCAAATGCACTCAAGTGAGTTTTTAAAGCTAAGTACAAAGGTGACAGAAAGACTGAAAAGCTAGTCAGCCTGGCTATGTCTGGAGGCTGGAAGGAGTAGAAGAAATCTAACATGATTATTTTTATAATTTAAAGTATTGCAGATGATACTGTGTCTAAAGGAAATCTTCAATGAAGAAGATCTTTTATTTAATAAGTGATGAATAAGGAGTAACTCAAATCAGTATAAAATATTACTTGCCATGACCACTCTCAAACAGCCATCTGGCTTAGAGGTGTAAACATCAGACTGTTCAGAATTATTTTTAATATGGAAAGTAACACAAAATTATGTGAGGGACAGGAAGAAGCCCAGTAGGCAAAGCAAACAAATGGATCATACTCTCTCTTAAGAGTGTGTTGGCCTGGAGCAAAAGTCACATAGTGCAAGTGAAAGAGAATCAGCCTATGATGTATGAACATCATAACAGTGTTTAGGTGAACTGGAAAAATGTGAAAATAAAAGTAATGAAAAATATACACCACTCTTTGCAAAACTAATCACTTTACTTAATTTTCATTGGAATTTTCTTTGTTTCCCTTCTTCTCTTTCCTAATTTAGACCCTCTAGCCCAGTAATACATAATATTTAATGGGATCTGAGTTAATGCTAATTGTTTTCAAAGCAACTGTGATCTTTAAACTGATTTGATTTCTATTGCCTGCTTTATTAGTTTGAGTTAATTCTCCTTTTGGGCATTTCTCTTAAACTACATAATCCTTAGCTAAATGAAGCTATGTCTTTGGGAGTTGAAAATCTAACACCAATAAAATGAGGGAGCTAAGTTTTATTCAGTAGTTGCAGGTGGTTTTTGTTTCCAGCTTTATCCACAATGGTGGGGGTATAAAGGAGTCGTTATTTCTCAAGATGTCATATCTAGTTTTACACTCCAGGGGTGAAAAAACGTACAGGCACAAAAAATGGTGAAAAGCAGTTTTCTTTCACCTATCGATAAATATCCTTTCGTCTGAGCACCTTGCCAAGGCTGGACACAACTGCCCTGACAGCTGGCAGCTTCTTCCCTATCAGATGATTAACACTGCTCTTTAGGAAAGGGGAAGAGCCACCCCACATCACAGTCCCAGATAAGCCTCAGGTCTTTCAAACATTTATTTACAGTGTCACTCTTTTCTCCAGTTTTCAAAATTTCTTTTCTCTTTTGTGGCTGTACTGGGCTACTGGTCTGTAACGCTTTTGTAAAGACACACATCAGGGTGTGTGTGTTCCAAAAACAGGTACATATTCTGCACTATTTTTTTTTCCTGAACAGATAATTAACTCTGACAAGAGCCTGTCAAAGTAATGGATGATCCTACTCAAACTTCCTCCAGTCCCTTGGCCTGAATCAAAACAATGAACCTTGGTAATTCAAATTACAGAAATACATGAAAAAAAACATGAGATAGACAGAAGTCTTCTGTCCTTCCCTGAAACATATCTCCCCATGCAGTCAATGGATTTATCATGCATCAGTCACTTTGTATCATCAGATGGACATCAGACTCCAGACACATCAAAAAGAATAGCTGCAGAGAATGGGAGTGGTTTTTGTCGATGACAACTATTTAGCTAAATTAAAAGCTTCCAACATGATGGCTGTAGTAGTAGTAGTAATAATAATAATAATAATAATAATAATAATAATAATAATAATAATAATAATAATAATAATAGTAATAATAATAGTAATAATTATAACAATAAAAAAATAGCTGACTTTTCAGTACTCTTTTTTTTACTTTAAGCGAGAATGAAATAGAAAACTTCAGACTAAGAAAAAATATCACACTTGATTCAAGTGATACAATCTGTGATCAAAAGTATATTTGGAAAACAAACTCCAGGGGATTAGACAGCTGAACTGAACTTGGTTTATAAAAACTGTGCTTAAGGGGGGGAAAGGAGGTGTCTGTTATTCTGTTTTGTTTATCAGCACTGTAAATGCATGCAGAAAGCACCAGCTTTGCTCCCTTTTTCTGCTCTCCCAGAAGCTTTTCCAATTTTGTTCAAAGAGTGGAAAAGTGAGAAAGAGGGACATTTTAAGAGTCTCTTAAAAGTAAAACTAGAATTTAAAGAACCATTCCCCAAATTGTTTCCTTGTATTTGAAATAGAACTAAGTTCCAGTTACAATGGAAATTATATCTCTAAAAATAACCATGCAGGATTTTAGACTAGAACAGCTTTAACTAAAATCTACATGGATCAAGATTTTCTTCCACCTCCATAAACCAAATTAGCTGTGTCCCGCTTTAAGAAAAGCATTTGAAATTAAGCTGAATTCTCTGTTCCCCAGCTTCTCTGTTCTTTATGAGGCTCAACAAGAAACAACAGTGGAGATGATATCTCATAATCTGTAAAGCTGCAGGAGTAGATAGCTTTCCTTAGCATCACTGATTTAGCACTGCATTTACAAATTAGTGCTTCTGCTCCCTGGCCATACATCGCCATCCAATTGAGTTTTGCTCATCAAGAATGTCAGACATCAAGCAAATAATGCACAAAAGCATGGCTTTTTCAGTTTAGAAACTACTTCAACATCAGCCATCTATCTAAAAATAGAATAAAAATGAACAGCTAGCACTCTTCCCCTCACAAAAGTGGAGATTCCAAGGGCCTCACACAGGTATTGGTACTCAGTACATTTGGATGTATTGGTGAGAACACATGAAACTCTATCTACTTTAGATAGTCCTTTAAAGCAGAACAAAAGGAAAACTGCCTTCTCAGTCATCCCGTTTGCTTCTATTCTTCCAAAAAGACTTTTTTGTTGTATAAAACTTCAGTAGTCTTTCCTTTTCCTTTCCGTAAAGATGTCCTGCAAGAACTAGGTTCCTAATGCTAACCACCCACCAGAAGAATGCCTGCAGAAATCCAGCATGGATCTTGTCCTTGCACTGAATACACAACAGACAGTTTAAGTGATAAGAAGATTTAAAAAGAAACCTTATTAATTTAATGTTTATATCTCTAGCAGATGTTTTATTTTCACAGATTTACTAATTATTAAGGTACTAACATCATTAAAGTGTTGTAAAAAGACTAATTTTTTTTTAAGTTCCAAACCTGAAGCCGACCTCTGATACAGATATAGTTGTCTTGTAACTTTGCAGCAGTAAAGGAATCATGGTATTGGGCTTGAAACCAAGCCTATTTTCTTCTTCTTTATTTTGTGATTGGTCATTCTGCCTGATCAGTTTTCAAAATTTCTGATATTTTAATCAAAATGACTTCAGATTTGTCAAGAAGGTCAGGAAAAAAATGATGTCCTCTTTATCACATTAAAATCCTCCTGGATTTTTACAGATATCAAAGCTGTCATTTACAGTCTTTGCTTCAAGTGATTAAACAGAAATGTTACAAAAATCGCTCCTTTCTCAATAAAAACGGAACATGCTTTTGAGAATTCACTACTGTATGGCATTTAACTGAGTTTCTGGAAAAGACACAGACAAACAGACTTCATATTTAGCACATCATCTATTTCATAACTCATTTTGGACTGAGGAAAATAAAGTAAACAGGAAGACCATGTATTCAGTATTGTCCTGATGCTAATAATGTCTTTTGTGACATTTTTGTATATCAGAGATTTGTACCTTTAAACCCCTGTATAATTTATTATTAGAATCCAGATGTCTGACATGATGGGCACAGATTGCCTTCTGTTAACTGCAGTGCCTCTGAGACAGGGTCTCTGGAAGCTAAAGCAATTGGTAGCCTGACCTGTGCTATGTATGCACACACAATCCCCTATTTCTATGCATTATGAATAGCAGCTGCTATATCGTGGGTAACAGTTTATAGCAAACTCTAATAATTAGTTCCGTAAAGGAAAGGCTAGAAATTTGTGTAACTTTTGTGCACTGAAGATCAATGGTCCAAAGTTTCATACTTTATTGATAAGGGCATTATAATGGAAATAAAAGACTAGGTTCTTGTATATCTGAAGAATTAATAACTGTGCAAGTAATAAAACCAAAATTGTTGTTGATGGAACAATCTTTAGCCTGCAGTTTCATTAATTTCAATAGTTTTGCAACCTGTAACCTCTACTGTATTGGTTTGATAAACCACACTACCAGTTTGGTTTGATATCATGCTTTTATACATATTTTCATATTTCTTCTACATGTATTCATATTCCTTTTACATATTCATCAAATACATTCATAAGCAATTATTCCCCCACCAATTTTCAAACTGATATTGGCAACTAGCTTTCAACTAAGAAGTCAAGGGATATAATCATACTCAGATCTTATGGTGGACCATGTAAAAGGATACAATCAACTTTTTTTTTGCAGATTACATGAGAGGCATTTAATAGTTCTGTATTTAAAAAATGCTTTCATAAATACTTGGAGATGGTTTCTGAAGTTAAGTAGTTGCCATTAAAATAACTGATTTTGATAGACGCTTTTCAAGAAATGGGAATTTAAAGGTTCATATTTATCAGCTTAAGTTTTATAGGAGAAATACATTTTAAAATATCACTTAACAATGCATAGAGCAGTCTATTTCTATCGTCATTCTAGTTCACTCATACAGAATGTGTTAGTGTTTACAGACCAGACTGTCCATTTTCAGTACTTTTAATCTTCCACAGATTTGACCATGAATCGATCCTGGTTGAGATAATTTGCGAAAGAATTAACCTAGTTGAGCATGTGAGGTCACAAACAGAAAGGAATAAAGAACAGTGAAAGCTTGAGATACAAAATAGATGTTCCTAAATATTCTCTCTCCTCTTTTTACAGAATCTTGAACTTTGACCAAAAAACCCAATAGCAAACTAAAAAGAAGAAAGTTATTGGGTCATCAGTACTTGTTGGGGAACTTGAATTAGAAATTAAGAAAAAGAATATGTCAGTCCAATGACATTTAATTTGGCTTCTCAAACATAAGGAGAGTGCCTGGAAAGATTTACTGAACACATTCCACAGAAAACCAAGGGAATTTAAAATTTTTTCACGAGATTATGAAAAGCAGATTTTGGAGTAAGAGACAAACTGATGTGTAGATGAAAACTGAGAAGAAATTTTAAAGAACTGATTATCATTAATGTAAGCAAAATAGATATTAAACACCTTCCAGTTGTTTCAGAATTTATTGCTTAAAATCTCTGCTCGGGAGATAAATTGAAAGACCGAATTTTTAGAAAAAAAAATGTATTCTGTAATTATGGTATTTGACATTAGATAAAAACTATATTGGTTATTCTGGAAATGAAATTATTCTAAAGTTCTGCATGCAGTAACAAACTCTTGTCACCCCCTTCCAGTCACCATGGGATCAGCACAAAGCCTTTGCCTCTGCGCTACCTTCCAGAGAGCCATACAAGATGCTCCTCTCCCCTATTCTCATTTATCTTACCTTCTTGGGAGGAATTAACTTATATTTATTTTAAAGAGACAGATGTTGTTCACATCCACACTTTATAGCGTGTTTAATTGAGCTCTTTAAAAACCTGATGATCCTCCCATTGCAAAATTTCTCATAAAAAAGCATTTCTCTTCCAAACCCTTTGTAAAACATTTTACTTCTAATTCCTACCTGTTCTTGTTCACTGGGTGACATGAAGGATTCTATTGTATGCCTTAGAGACCGTACTTTATTGGACAGCAGAGCTACAGAAATCAGATGAGTATCTCATGGGAACATATGTATACAATAACAATGGAGGATTTTTCCTCCAACACTAAAATATCATATTCTCCAATAGCACCAAGACCAGATGTATTAAGAAAAAAAGATCAATGCAACTAGAGTCAGTAAGCTTTAAGATTTTTGGTATGGTGGCTAGACTAGAAGGCAGAAAAGGCTGTACGAGTTAGGGAATGGTAAAACCATTAGTCTGGGAGCAAGGAATTGAAACTGAGAATGTGTCAAATGGAACCACAATATTTCTCTATTGACAGACTCAGAAGTTTTTGTGGATTAAACTTTGAGCTGCATGTGTGGTTGGAGAAATCATGACTGTAATTAATACAAAATAGTTGGCTTGTATTTTTTTACACAAACTGCGTATTTCAGGACAGAGCATCTAGAGAACTGGTGAAAGAAATGTTTAAAGCAGGCTTCAGCATTCTCAGCTCTGCTACTGAAATGCTGTATAAAATTTAGAAGTCACTAAATATATCACCCATCTCAGTTTATCTAATAGTTAGTGTATTAAAATATTCCCATCTTTTATTTTCCTCCTGAAGAGGAATGAGGTGAAGAAGAAACACCACACATCAGAAGTATGATGCAGCTTTTGAGTACAATGAACTTCCCTGTCCAATAGTTCACATGAAAAAGAATTGCAGCTTCCAAAAATGTTGCTGGGTGAACCTCTAAAAAAAGTCTAGGTGATGTATTGCTGATTTCTTTTTTTCTTTTTCTTCTGCAGGGTGTAGATGCTTTATGGCAGCAATACCAAGATTTCCATAAGTTTCACAAGACCCTAAAAAATTATCAGCTTCTCTCATTTATATCACCAGTGAAAATATTGACAATTATAGACTGCTTGTTCAAGATGTCTGTTACACCAACTGGATTTTATTGTTTGTTTGCCAAGAACAAAGAATACAGAGGCCTGAATGCTTGATGCATGAACAGTCTTTGGAGTTTAGCATAGATATGCACAAAAGATCAAAGCTGCTGCTCTGCTAAAAGGGAATGCCTGTGCCAGTGGCTCGTTTGTTTCATGATAAAGTCATTCTGGAAAAATCCTGTACTCTGACAAATTTCAATTAGGTTAATTACATTCTGCTTCCCTAAATTTCCCCTGCCGCTTTAGATGGAGACAGCTGTCTTAATTTCCTTTCCTAGCATGTTGCAGAGAGTTGCTGTGTTTTGGTAAATAGCTGCTACATTCCACCCAACATGTGGCTGATCTAATCCCTTTTTCTTCAGTACTTTCACAGTGTGGATTTTGCCTTATTACACTGGAAAACATTCTGTTTCAGCAAGAGTAAGGGACAGATTCCCTTGGTGCTTTATGTTTTGGGTATCATGTAAAATGTCTTAAGTGAAAGTAGGAATCCTGCCCTGAACCCTTTTTTCCTGGATTAACTGAGTTCAAGAGAACAACTTTATATATGTGTGTGTGGTGACAATGAAGGAACAACACAACCTCAGTCAAAAACTTTCAACATGCATTTTCTTCAATTTTATATTTTATTGACATGCATTTTCTCTGTCTTTTGCTCCTAAAAATGAATTAATCTTGATTGTGTTTACAGAAAGTGCAATCATATTTCTCTCCTTTGTTCTTCAGCTCTCAGTCATATAATTTGATGTAGGCCTGACATTTCTCTAACTTTTTTCTCCTATGTCAGTGTCTGGCAAGAACTTGATCTTAACCCAGAATATATATTTATCAACTCACTGAAAAGAGCTGCTAAACGCTCCTTCAACTCTTCTGTTTTAGCTTTGTCCTGTGTGTGTTGTGGCAACATCTACTCTATGGAAGGACTCTTCCTTCTCTACCATAATGTTTTGTAGGTAGTATGATATTACTGGGATCAAGGCTTAGGATATGTGAAAATAAAGTAGGATTGCACATTATTATTCACACTAAAACTTGATTATGTTTTCTAACAAGGTTAATTCAGGCGAGCAAAGAGCAGTTCCCAATCTTGATCCTGAGCGCTAAAGTGAAAAAGTTCCTTTGAACGTTATTTTTCCCTGGATTTAAAGGTCTTTAGGCCTTAAAAAACCCAAAATATCAGACCTTCTTCCTCAATCCACTCTATCATGAATTTAGAGCATTGTATGTTCTACTGGATTCTTTTAATCTGCAAATAACTCTTTTAAAAATCATCATACTAAAAATTCAAGTAAACTTTGACATTTCTTTTTAGAATTAGAAAATATGATAGAAGTCATAGTCTGAGATATTTCATAATACATGGTAGATAGGTAAGAATGTTGGGTTTTTTGATGGCCGAAATTTCCAAGTTATTTTAGTAACTGTTCAAATTATCAGTATCCCAACTTGTTCATGGCCACAGAGAGTAATATGATTTGATGATTTCTGTGATGTAGTGACCATTGCATCTTGCCAAATTTCCAAAAAGAACATTGAAAATGTTTTGGGAGGCCCAAATACAGTAATTCAGATACCAGGTCAGATGTTTTTCTTTGGATTTAAAATAAGGGGGCACAGTTACACATCTATATGGACAAAGCTTAATGCCTCAATTATTTTTCCTTTTTCAAAATTTCAATTAAAACATACTTAGGTAATCAAAAATTTGTGTTTTCTTTGCATTACAGACCACAACCACATCTAACAATTTCTTTAGTACCATACCCTTTTAAATATTAGTACAATTAAACTTGCTGAATAGTCGCATTTGGATTGTTGCATTTCAAGACCACTGAGTGTGAAAAAAGGGTCAGGCACATACACTACAAATTTGAAACTTACAGTAAATGGAAACATTTCTGAGCACATTGGTCCATATATTCCAGGCACAAAACAGGTAAACAAAACAGGCAAGCATCTACTTTATCTGAATCTTATCAGGAACTAGAATTTACATTTTACCTATTAAAGAAAAACAATTACAATGAATGGGCACAGTTTATTTATTCTAACCAGCCTGTCATATTTTGTTTGGAACTTGAAATTTATCTCTTAGCTCAATAACTGAGCATGGGTCACAGATGTTACAGAGCAGCAGAGACAATTAGCTGTCCCAGTATGAGTTCTGAATGGAAATTAAACCTCTAGTACACTGGCTGCTGTTTATCTTGTTAATGCGCAAACTTCTCTACTTTTTCGTGGCTTCTTAATATCATTCTACAAGATAATATACTTAACTAGGAGTATTTACCTATTTAGGTAGAAAACTTGGAAGATTAGAAGAAAAAATTTGCATGAAAAGAGACAATTAGGTTTTTTAAAAGAGAGAAAGTGGTAAAAAATTAGTATTAAAAATTCCCATTCCATTTCTTCTTTTCTTCTGCAGGAGAGTTGACAGCAGAATTTGCTTTTCACACAAAGGTCATCACACATAGTATCTTTTTCATGCTATTTTGATGAAGCCTAAAAATTTTTTGCACAGTAAAAGAAAACAGGAATATGGGATTCTCTCAATTTCAAATGGAAATGATGAAACATTTCTTGCAAAATTCTGCAGATGATGTATGTTCATAATTTTTGTTTTTAACACATCAAATAGTGTCCTAAGAACAGTCTACACTTCATATATCTCCATTACCTCTCTGCTATAATTATTGACTAAATAAAAAAGGGGAAAAAAAGGAAGGGATTTTCAGGTACTCTTGCCTCAAATCTTGATGGGTACAACAAGAATATGGCAGTGTCTGGCAATCAGATATGCTCAAGAGTAAATGCATGCTATAAAATAGTAGCAGTATGTAAACAAGTCTGTAGATACACGAGTAAGTCTCACATGTGCACAGATGAAATTCAAAAAGCTGAGAGATGAAAGTCAACTGAGAAGACAAAGAAAAGAGTACATTCAGAAAAATTGGGAAAAAAAAGTGTTTAGCTCTCCTCCCTTTATTTTTTTATACATTATACTTATCATGCTACATTTTTACATTGATTTTTACTGCTCTACTATAAACACATGCTCATCTGATACCCTGGGAACTCTCAATTTAATTAAATATATACTAAATAATAGTTCTGTCACTTATCCCTGAGTTCAAACTCACTCCTCATCAGTGTAAATACAACAAAGTTCACTAACTTCCCGAAAAATTCCCCTGGAGGATCCTAAACTATGGACTATGTGAGTATGAATGACATGTGTCTCTTTATGTTTATAGAATCCTAGAATCCTAGAAAATCCTGGAAGGGACCCACAAGGATCATCAAAGTCCAGCATCTCAAGAGAAAGTGGGTTCTGAGGAAAACGTAGAGTGGGTAGGATGTGTTACTGAGACCTAACTGGATTGGATTATGGCACACAACTGATAATATTTCAATCATTGGTCCAGGGAAATTGAAAAAAGACTTGGATGCCTATTGTAGCCTAAAATCTTTCTCCATAATTTTTTCTGTGAAATGAGTAGGCACCAACTTAAGGTGAAATAAGGAGCGATGAAACAACTACTCCACTATTTCCAAATTGTCCTTTTAGATCCTGAAAGCAAACAAAAACTAGGTGGTTTTTTTTCTCCGTGATAGGCTGAGAGTAAAGTCATGTTCATGCTTAAAGAACATACCTCCTTACTTCTTTAAAATTTCTTTTCGGAGTTCCTAATAATTGCCATCAGCTTCATAAAGGAAATCATATTATTGTATTGATTAACAGAGGCTGCATTTTCCAATTATTTCTATAATGAGTTTAGTGGCAATGACCCAGAAAATGGACAAAAACCTCACTTCAGATTAATGTTGATTTGATGTAAATTGTTATTTTTTTCCCTTCTCACCAGCAAATGATGATGATAGATCCCCACTGTTAATTAATCAAAACCTCTCAAAATAGAGTTCACCAGGTGGAAATAATTAGCAGTTAATTGTCTCCTGTTTATTACTCTTCAGAGATGTAAACAACAGTCTGGTTTTATTTGACAGTATTTACTAAAAAGACCTTTAATAAATAAATTAGTGGCACAAATGTTGTAGTTATGGTATGAATACTTGTTGTTGTGCATTTGTTTTATGAGACTATTCAATGTTCAAAGAGCAATTTTCCCTCCAGAAAAGCAACATTTCAGCAGGTGCAAACATTTGCCATTTGTTTCATATGCAAAGTTTCCTTTTGCTTGTTGTTTCTTGACTGAATAATTGAGTGGCAGAAAAACTTGAATAGAGTGTTCTAATGTGGAATCACACATAAAAAGGAGGCTTTTTCTTGTTTGCACTTTGATGGCTACAGAGGTTTTGTGTTTTAGGAAAAACATGCTCTACTCAGGCAGAGTAAGAATTTATTAACAGATGGATTGCTATCATGATGGTAATGGTGATAATGGTGATTACTATTTTTTGAAGTTAGTGGTCAAATGTCCCTTAGGTGCCCAAATGAATTTACATCCTGTTATGAATTTACATCCACAAATGAGACACCTTACCCAATTCAGAGGAAACTTCAGAATCCAGATTGTTGTTATATTTAAAGTAAGATAGATTAACAATGAGATTAATAAATGAGGTTGTTTATTAGCTCTCTTTTTCAAAACAAAGGAGAGAGAGAAATTAAAAAAAAAATCACAGTCAGATTAAGATAACCAGCAATCCTCAATCTGCATCTTATTTTTAAAAGAATGTCACTCTTTAAAGCCACTAAATGAGATCCATTCCCTTTAAACCTTGGTTTGATCCTCAGATGAAATGTGATTGTGGCTTCTGGTCAGGCTATAGCCAATTTTTAAACTCAAAATCTGTCTTACCAGACTTTTTATGCAGGGATTCCTTTCTTGATCTCAGGACTGGTGGCCATAGAGAAAAGAAAAGCAATATTGTTTCCTTTCCACTATGCTACTATTTCACAGATAGTACTTCAGTTTTTCCAGTTTGTACAACAAACTATGATTTCTAAAACATGAGTGTGAAAACTCACCAAGAATTAAACTTTGGCAATTCTATGTATGGATCTGGCTGCTTGATTTTGCTATTGCTCGTATGATAAATATAATGAAATAACAGTGAGTAGCCTTGGTTTTAGTATTTTTAAAACACTACAAATTCTGTGAATTTAATAATAATAATAATAATAATAATAACAAAAAAGTTTATATTTTGCATGGTGTGTATACAACTTAGAGGAGAAATTTCCAGTGCTGCAAACTCTGTCATAACCTTGCCATGTAGAGAAAGTAATTGATATGATCAGAAAAATACAATCAAACTTTAAAATATTTCTTAATTTATGTTTTTAAATTGTCACATTTAGTTCCAGACATTGTTTTCTGCAAGACCTGTCCTTGCAGCCAAATAGCTGCCTGGTGCTGCCATTATTTTCTCTTAGATGTCATTAGATAAGGTTCATTGACTTATTTCTTTTTTCAGTGTGACCATTTAATATTTTATTTCATTTTTTACCTATAAAGAAAAATACCACACATTTGAGTTTGCTTTATCAAATGTTCCAGTAAAAACAAAACTATAAACTTCAGCTACCCCTTAAAGAACTCAACTGTCAGGTGGTGATAAGCTCGTGTCAGGGCTAGGTCAGGACTCTGTAAGAGGAAGATTTACACTGCTTTGCCCCTCTGGATCAAGGCTGTCAACTTTTGGCTCAAGATTAATCTAGAAAATTAGAAACACTATGGCCTACCCTAGATATGTTCTTTTTATATAATAATTCTCGTTTACTGTTGAGATTGGAGTTTTTCTGCCATTTTGTCTGTCAGGACAAAATTCTATTGAACTTTATCTGCCATTTCTGCCATTCTTTATTTTGAAAAGACCTTTGGGAAAAAAAAAAAACAACCTCCTTTCTTTAAGAGAGAATATATTTCTCTATTGAAAAGTCCATAATTCTTCCATCCAGTTGGGTAGCATTCTTGAAATAGATCAGTATGAATTCCCTAAAATTAATGTCTAAATTTCTCCTTGAATGTGATATTTTGTGGATTATTTTTAACTTTAAGATTTCCAAAAAGGCCATTTAGCGACATTTTGTTTTGAATTTCTCTTCAGGACTTTAAAATGTCCTGGCTGTGATCATGTATTAGTAGTACATGAAGCTACAGGACTGTTTTTTATTGCTGTGTTTTAAATAGGAGGGAGTGCCAGCTGAGTGCTATGTTTTCATATGTGTGCATGCTTCTGTCCACACCCACAAACTCCCCGACACAAGCACATGCACACACACATGGAAAATGCTAGGTTATTTTTAAGGTTATAATTTCATCTGCAGGTTCATGCTCAGAATCTAAGACATCACTCCCCTTCTACTGAAATTAGACTGTCAGGCTCTCACACTAGCTCATTTTATTTGTCAGCCCAAATTTATCATAGATAATACTGAAATATATATGAAAAACTGTTTTAAAAAGCGCAACTGGTTTCTAAGTGATACAGGTATGTATAATTCCCTGTCATGACATTCCATATGATAATTTATTAATAAGATTACTCCAGGTTTGTTATATTCTCCTTGATTTTTCTTTCCCTTGTTTTATGCTTTCATCAGTCTCAGCCAGAGAGAAGGAACAAAAAATCCATGTGGATTTGCAAGCTTTACTTTTTGGATTAAACCAAAACTTGTACTATTCAAATAGCTTTTTTCAGCCTTAGAATTAGAGACCTTGAAATTGGAACTGATTTTACACTTTCCTAAAATAATAT
The DNA here is from genome assembly GCA_026261815.1 of Monarcha castaneiventris obscurior. Lineage (NCBI taxonomy): Eukaryota > Metazoa > Chordata > Aves > Passeriformes > Monarchidae > Monarcha > Monarcha castaneiventris. The sequence goes on from JAMPIT010000894.1 coordinate 18,518,814, forward strand.
TTTTATGAGTGAAATTGGAAGAGCAGCACTCAATGGGAGAAGAGGGAAAATGGACCGGGCTGCTGCTACAGGGGAGTTTGAAGTTTTGCTTGGAGAATAAAGGAGAGCTTTACTGCAAACATTCCCAAAAGGGAGTTTTTTTCTGCAGAACACATTCTTCTGACCCTCCTTCTTGCCTGAGTTTTCTCCTCCCCTTCTACTAAACAGGAAAAAAAAGGCTTACTTTTTTTAGGGATACAACTGACCAGTTTTAAGCATTGGCATTGACATTAGCTGAATAAATGGAAACCTTTTCCTTTTATATGCACGCTAATAACATAAAACATTTTATATGGAGATTTCTGAAACTTGCAGAGGTGATGGGTAACATATTCTACACTTAACAGGTAAGGAACTGAAACAAAGGACCAAGGTTAATCTACAGGCTAATAACAGTCTGTACCCTTATACTTCTTCCTCATCTATCAGGCAGTGTGCAGGAAAGGGAGGAAGGTTATCCCAGAATATTGGCCACGGAAGATTCTGTATGAGCTGTTGTATGGTTGTATGTTATTCTGTTTCATATATAAAAAAAAAAATATGTTCTATTGTATATAAATAACACCAAAAAAGCTTAAAAAGTGCAGAAATGATGAACTTCCATGTCAGTATAAAGGCCTCAAAGTCCTCCACCAACTTCTCTCAGCTTTACATTTCAAATGACCAAGATTTCACTGTTATGTCATTTTGGAAAATGAAAAGAAATGCTGAGTTCTATGATGTTAAGAGAAGCCTTTGTGTTCCTACTGATAGGAAGCAGGGAAGTGGTCACAGCACCAAGCCTGAGAGTTAAAGAAGTGTTTGGATGATGCTCTCACACCAAGGCACATGGTGTGAGTCTTGGGGGGTCTTTACAGTGCAAGGAGCTGGACTTTCATGGTCCTTGTGGATCCCTTCCAACTCAAGATATTCTGCGATTCTCTAATTCTATTATGCAGTATCTGTGACTGTAATATCCAATAAAAATAACCAACCTCAGTAACTGAGCATCAGTTAGTTTATACTTACTTCTATAGTAAATACTTTGGACTAAGACACTAAGTACATACATAGAAATCATTGGATAAATGAACATATGAATGAATAAATACTCTTGCGACATTTGACAGACCAAAGGGGTTCATCATATGTAAGCTGTGAGTTATTTTGCTTGTGCAAATGTAACAAAGTGATAAGCTTTTGCCAAAGTGTAAATAAATGCAGCAGATGACTTGGCTGTTTCAATTGCACTGGAAGCACACCAAAATAAGAAGTAAAGAAGAAGAAAGTGTTCTCCCTGTGAAGTGCAGGATTGGTTGCTGTGTGCCTGCGTGCTCCTCCATGGCTTTAGCTTGTCTCCTTCAAAAGCCATGAAACTCCAGTAGATAACAAGAGCTCAGGAGGTGAATTGACATGAAGGTTCATAGAGGTAGCTCATCAACACCAAGCGAAGAGTATTTTTCGCAAATTTTGTAAATAGATAAAGAGTGGTAGATTTTAAGCTGTTTCTACCCTTCTCTAAATATCAGGAGAAAATACTTGCTGAGAAAATGTACAGTGACTTTAAAAGCTGAAAGATTTTGGGGTAGGAGGGCAAGAAATCAGACACTTCATCACCAATGTGGTGTCATAGCTAGGATAAGGAAACCTTATGTGAAGAGTAAAACAGAAATTGTATTCATCAGATGAAGTAAAAACAGAGTAGCAAGAAGACATCTGGTTCTACAGCCTGTTGTTTTCTCATAGCACTAAGGTGAGACCTCCAAAGTATTGGCTAGACCTGTATCCAAATCTAACATCTCAGACTGTACCTCCATGCATCCTAATTATTTCTTTATTTTGACCTGACAGTTTTGTGTGCCTGGTAAAGAGTGAATTTGGCTAGGTTCTCAGGTATCTAGCATTCCTGCAGAAACAGTACCAGTAGCTCCAATGAAAACAGCAGATGTCTGAAAGTCCTGGGGAAATGACCTTTCGCTGTGGGTATTTTGGACATGCCAACCTCACCACATGTGTGATGTAGAGTTCAGAGACACCTTCTCAGAAACTGCAGCCTATCCAGAATACCGCTGCCATCTGTGCAGATCCACACCATATTCTTTTCCAAAGAATAGGAAATCTTTTGCTAGGAAAAAGATAATGAGGCTTTATGAAAGAAAAACAACTAAATAAGAGACAAGAGTTCCATAAAATTTAAGGTGAAAATTTGGGGTGAGGGAGTAGAGAGCTGACTGGGATAAGATGTTTTATGACTGTTAATTAATCAATTTTAGCCTGGGTTGTTAGTGATTAAACAAAATTTCTATCAGCCTTACTGTGCAGTGGACTGTGTTGAATGAGACAGTAGCTTAGCTCACAGATGTGAAGCTCTATCTCCATCACATTGAAAAAAGGAGCCTGTCAAACAGGCAGAGTTTGGTTGCCTTGGAAGATAGAACACAGAAACTCTAAGGTGATCTTGAGCAGATCCCATGTGAGCTCTTCTGGTAGGGGAGCTGTTGGAGAGGCCTGCATTACTTCTTCTATGCTGTAAATACTCTTACTTATTCTTCCCCAAAGTTTTATCAATCTCGGATTTTTGCTGAATGATAAATATGCTATAAAACAGAAAAGAAAAAAAAAAAAGGAAATGAAGGAGAATAATGGCTTAATAAGAGGAAGAAATTCAATGGAGTTAAAAATTCAAAGCCCAGTTAAAGGTAGTTAAAACTCTAATTAAAGTGCAGTTGATTTATATTCATTATCCAATCCTATAATCATAGAGAGAGAAACTTTATTTTGTTGAGATGGGGCATGAAACTATGAAGATGTCAGATTTGTGAATTTATTTAATGCATAAAACAACTGTTAAATAAGATTATGGAAAGCAAAAAGATACATGGAGGCCTCAAACTTTCTTACACAGAAGTTGGATGGGGTTCTTTCTTTTAGCTGCCTTCAGATGTGGGGCTTTGAATAACATATTTAACCTGAAAAATATAGGAGTACCCCTTTTGTGATTCATTTGCCTTGATAGTCTACTAGCTCCTTCATCATACAGACTGGGCTGGGTGGTGCTAGAGGAAAGAAGCCAAAGTCAACAGGATATGGATTTAATGGCTCCAGTGTCCAAAACAGAGTTATCCATTACCAACACAATTTTTAAAAATTGCTTAAATAGCCCAGTGTGTCTCGTAGACCCATTCACAATAATTTTAACCTACAAAATGACAAGTTATGTGGATTTTCACATGTTAATTTACCAGTTCAATAAAAAAAAAATAACTGTATAGCCCAGTGTGTATCCTTGTCTAGTTCCCGAGCAACTTAACTTACACTGACAAGTTATGTGGGTTTGACCAAACTTATTTACCACTTAAAATCAAAATGTATCTACCATAGTAGCTCCTGTATCAAATTACACGCAGAATGTGCTTCTTGTAACACTCAATAAATGATCTCATATGTGTCCCATAAACCTTCACTCGTTTGCCAAAACTGAAGAAAAAGAGAAGCAATGCAGAAACTGATACTTAACATTAATATTAAATAAAAGGCATAGACAGAGAATGGCAAAAACAGTTATACCCAGCTCCAAGGAGCAATGTACACCAGCATGACCTCATAACAACAACATTTTGAGTCTCTGCAGGCTTCTCAATCAGAAACATCAGAGACTCATTCAAAGACAGGTGTGCAAATGTAACCTCATTCATGCAAAATACTTGAATCAAGGAAAAAAGAAAGTCTTAAAGAAGATTGTTCAAATGTAGCCCCTGGCTTGTATTTCTGTCTTTTCACAAGCTAAAAGTGTATATCAAGCTAACCCACCAATTAAATACAAAAAACCCAACAAAACAAAACAAAACCCCTCAAACAAACAAAACCAAAAAATCCATAGCAATTTTAAAATACTCTTGTCCTAAAATACTTTTGTTAATCAAGCAACCCACAATTATTTTGTAGAATAAAATGCAGCTAGTAAGAATTTTTTTTACAACTACTAGTAAAGCCAGAACCCATAATGACAGTGAAATTATACATAAGTTCATTGATGTGAATGAAAAGAACTGGATCTCCTTTGAGATGAAGGATCTGTTCAAATTAAAAGGAAATAATGATCTCCATTCTCCTCCTCCCAAAAGAGGAAAAAGAAAAAATTAAAGTAAAAGTTAACTGTTAATATTTGGCATAATATAGAACCCCATCTGTTTTTGAGCATACATGTTTCTCAGCAACTTTTGGACAGCAAAATATAGCAGTAACATTCTGACTCACAAAATCATCATGAAAGCTTGACATAGTCGAACATTCGTCTATTCTGATTTTAGTAGTCTTGGAAATACCAGGGACCTGTTTGGCTGATTAAATACAGAAATGATATTCCCCTCTAGGCATGGATATTTACTTACCCTATTTTTCCATGAGATGTTTGTTACTTTGTAGAAAGAGAATTATCTTTGGAAAAATTTTATCATTTCCATCCAGATTCCACTTCCTTCAGTCCAGTAACTGTAAAAAATTTTTAAGGTCTGGGGTGTATTCTAGTCCTATCAAGGCTATGATGTGTGTGTGGCTGGAATACACACAAGAAAAAAAAATCTCCCTCTAAAAGTACTCTCTTATTCTGGAAGACTTTCAAACTAGAAAATAATACACAAAAAAAGAAAGTGAGCATAATAAATAAAAACTAATTTAATTTTTTTGGTATTAGTTTTCATTTATAAATAAATTCGAAAGGAAATGAACTGAAAAACCAGACAGATCATGAAAAGGGTGAACATCACAGCTACAAAAGCTAAATGCAAGATTTCAGTATCTTTTCCAAAAGTTTTCCCTAGCTGAAGCAAAAATGGCATGCACTTGATTCTAAAAGAAGCTCGACTGTCCTTTTGGTGCTGTTGCCTAAAATTATGCTAAAAGCAATTTAACTGTTTCTTCATTATATTAAAATTCTGGAAGAGGAGGCTATAGGAAGATAAGCGGTTTGAAGACATTAACCTTCAGCTTTCCATCCATTCCTTTGTGAGAAACTCTCCCACACTATTGCTCATGGGGAGATGTGTATGAACAAAACTGCTTCAAGCCAAATCTGAAATTTTTACTTACTTTAGTAACGAGGCTTGAGTTACGCATCTGTTTCTACTTACCCGAAACTTTCCAAGCTGCTGAGTGCTCCAGGAAGAGGTCTCTGAACTGACCTAGAGCTGTGACAGTGGCTGTTACATTTACCTGTTCCTTCTCAGTACTCTAGTGCTGCTTCTATCATGGGTTTTTTATTTCAGCGTTGGATACTATAGATGTAAGTCAAACCTGCACTCAACTCATTCTGAGGGTGTCAGTAAATATGCATGAAATTCAGTAGCTATGGTGAAGTATTTAAACAATATTTGTAATCTGTAACCCTTTTCCAGTTAAATATAATTCGGAGCATCTTACTGAAGGTACCCTAATTCTTTCATATGCTACTATAAGAAAAATAAGGCTGTACTAAAATCAATAATATAATGTTACTGACTCATTCTATCCTATGCCATTTCATGGCATTCCAAAGTGACATTGAAATACCACTAATGGAACAGTGAATCTATTTTTCAATTATACTAATAGTAACAGCTACTGGTTGGAACAATTTGTGAGAGAATTTGGAAAGCACTACTGCAGTTATTAAGCACAGCCACATTCCTTCCAAGCACCAGTGATGGTATTAATTTAGTTTGATTCACCTCACAATAATATTTTCCAGATAAGCCATTTTCAAACCTAATGGTTCAAGCTCAGCATTTCTGGAAGTAACGTAGAAGTGCAGTACTGTCTGATGGAGCTGGTCTTGGAACACCTGCATAGAGAACTAGCTCCATGAACAGTTCTTTAAAAAACAGTGTGCCCACATGCTAAACTGATTATCATCTGGAAATGTACATGGAAGAATGCATTCCAGCTATCATTTTGAGTGCATTTTGGGATAATGTTTTCTCCTTCTGGACTAATTTCTCCTTCTAGAAGTATCTGTGATTCAATAAACACACATATCTCCTAGTTGAAAGGTCAGTGAAAACACAAGAAATGAGCAGAGTTCAATTCCTTCTGCAGTGGGGATCAGGACTAAGTTCTAGTCCTGTCTTTGCTGTTGCTGTGTGGCCATATCGAATCACTTTTCTTGTGCACTGGCTGGCATATTTTTACCTGCAAGAGGGATTAATGACCTTGCCATTTTTTGTAAAGAAATTCAATATTTTTTCATAAAAGTAAGTATTGGCAAGTTGAATATAATTATTAATAAGTACAAGGAAATACCCTGTAGTCACTGATGCCCTATTAGAAGATTAATTAACTTGTCTAAGGACACTTTTCTATCAAGAACTGACATTCACTGTGCATTAAAACTGTCTGAGGTTTTTTTAGTAATTCTGCTCTTTTCAACATGAGAAATAAGAAACTTAAGACCAGGTCTTTCAATGAAAAACTATCACATTTCACAGAAAACCCTAAACCTATAAACAGATGACTCTAACATTCCAATTTTACTGGCAATTTGTACCTTTACTATTGCAGTGTTTCCTGGGAGTCCATTTTCTGTAATCTACTTATATTGCTCTGCCAAGGGACAATATTGTGATAAATTACATATTCAAGGTGCACATGAAGTAGGAATATAGTGTAAGATGTTAATGAGTAAGATTAAGAGGTTAATGAGTATTATATAAGCGTGCATCATAGAATTTCAAAATTTGAATCCTAGTATAGTCATGTTGGTGGGTAAACCTCTGCACTCTCTTGGTAGGTTTCAGCTTGATCAGTCAGGTTCCACAGTCCTTTTATCCGTTACTGAATTTATTACCTTACTTAGTGTATCCTTATTGTTACTGCTCCAAAAGTTAAAAAAAAAAAAAAACAAACCCAAAACAAAGGGCGGTGTAGCGACTCTGTGAAAAGGATCAGTGTAAACAATATGACTATTTTAAGTAGATGCCATTCCTTTGAATGTGTTAAGGTAGCAAAATTAAGTCCTTATTTAAAATACTGTCTAGATCTGTTTTTAGAATGCTCTACTGCCAAGCCAATCAAACAGATAAAAACATTGGCAAAACAGGTTTAACAAGCCATTCAATAAAATAAATTATTTCCTCTGTCCCTGAAGAAATTAGCATTTATTCCTTTACAAAATCTGCCTTCATAGTGATTATGTCATGTGTCATGTTCATGGCATAATGAATTCTATAAAAAATTACTTCACATTCCTTCATGCTTATTTGAGAATGGCCAGTGATTATGAACTACTACTTACACAGGCAATGAATAACCAGCATTCATTTTAACTGTTGATAACTACAACAGTCACAGCCAAATCAATTATGTGTGCTCAGACTTTGGTATACCCAAGAAATCCAAGGCACTGAGCTCACTTAATGTGCTAAATGAAGTTTTTCCCCAGATATGCAGGTCAGCTATGTGAGACCCTATTTACCTCTTCATGCACAGTTACCATTTTTCCTACTAGCTGCTGAGAATTTTTAAAACAGAAAGTTGTCATCGTTATAGAGGCATAGCCACATTCTAACAGACATTCATATAGGTTAATGGCAACAACCATATATGTTCAGTCTGCACTGACAAATAACTGCTCTTTGCTCCCTCCATGATGATGTCTAATTAGAGTCCAGAGGGTGACAAACTTTAGAGATTTCTCCAAAAGCCTGCACAAATTTCACATCAAGTTTCATTACCATACAGAGGCCTTCAGAACAACTCTAGGAAACCATGAAACCTAAATAGACCCTGTGAGCTTATTACCATTCTTGAAGTCACACAGCAAAGATATAAAATTCCATCCTCTCCTCTGAAGAAGACACTTTGTAAGTGTGGAGACAGCAGCAGAAAAAGACAACTCATAATATCTAAGCTATCTGACAACCCTAGTTGCCAAAGAGTTTCCCAGAGATCACTTTCAAAGTGAAGAACCTTTCTGGCTCTTCTACCTAATGTCAGGACACTTAAAAATCATTATCTGAGTAATATATACTGACTCCATCCTACCTGTCTTGGCAGGAGATCTATGAAGCTGACAGTATGGTTCCACGGAAACAGAATTCTGTAGCTAGCTTTGCAAGTTATTAATTATACAGTGTCATATTTACTTGCATTTGTGGGTATTCCCTGTGTGGCCTGAAGACAAAGTAAGCTTTTTGTCAATCCTAATGTAATTTAATTTAAGTCTTCCCATTGTCCCCTACTTTATAAATGAGAAACTCAAGACTATTTCTTGTATCATTTTCCTTGCTCTACTTTTTTAGATATTATTATTTGTTTCTGGAGCTAACAATGATTCTACTTCTCCACAATCAAATATAAAGAAAATAGAATATTTTATAAACTCATGTTTTTGGAGTTACTTTTAAAATTGCAATCAGTTAAAAAATATGTAATTAAAAATAGTGCTTATTTGAATAATAAAAGATAAAGGGAAAAAGCAAAGAGCTTTGGTTAGAGATATAGGAACTAAGATGCAATTAACAACTGATATTTTAGTGGTTTTTACAGCTAGATATAAACACATATAGACATATTTTACAAAACAGATGACTGGAGTCTGCTTAGCTAAAGACTAACATAAAAATGTAAAGAAATTAGTAATGTATGTACTACTGAAATAGCACTCTATTCTCGTTTTCAAGGTTTAATGCAAGTAGCAAAGCACAGCAAGAATGACACCACAGTCACTATATTAACTTCTAAAGAAAAATGAATGGATTTTTTGGGTGCTCTTGGAAGGAAGGGAGAGAGGGAGGGAGGGAGGGAGGAAGGAAGGAAGGAAGGAAGGAAGGAAGGAAGGAAGGAAGGAAGGAAGGAAGGAAGGAAGGAAGGAAGGAAGGAAGGAAGGAAGGAAGGAAGGAAGGAAGGAAGGAAGGAAGGAAGGAAGGAAGGAAGGAAGGAAGGAAGGAAGGAAGGAAGGAAGGAAGGAAGGAAGGAAGGAAGGAATGCTTCTAGTTTTTTCCTTGCATAACCTCAACATTCTCACAGTCCTCCTGAGCTGCCTGCCCCTTCTTTCAATGCTGATAAATTCTTTTTTTTTCAGGCCAACAGATCCCAAACAGTTCATCTGTTTTGGTACATGGGGCAGCCTGCCCCCACATTTTTAAGATTTTCTTCTTGAAGAATGTCCAGCTTTCCTGGGCTCCTGTGTTTCCTTTCAGTACAACCTCCCAAGAAACTCTGTCAACCAGGCCTCTAAACAGGCTAAAGTCTGCCCTCCACACTAGTACTATTGTGCATTAGTATTGACTACCTTCTCTACTGTTGTAGCAGCCCTTTCTATTCTTGTGCTAAACATTTAGCAGTTTTTATAAGACAAGTTTTGCAAATCAACACTCAGGACACTGGCAACTCCTGGAAGCACAAGCAAAGGGTAGCGGTATCTTGTAAATGATGGCACCAAAATCTGTTCAGATTTGTTTCACCAAATCGATGAGGGATATTTTTACAAAAAATCAGTTATTATGAATTACATTTTTCTTTGCATTTCCACACTCTGTACAGAACAACACATCAGGATTGATCCTCAGCCAAAAGGTACTTAATTATATTATGTACAGTGGGAAGACATAAAAACCAAAACCTCATTATAAATCCTCCCGAAATAATTCATTCCCCAGATGAAGTTTAAGCCTTCACTTAAAGCACCAAGGAGGTGACATAAACTTTCAATAAATTGCCTTTTATGAGGGAAGGTAACAGTTTCTGTGTCATTCAGGTGTATTTGTCTCTTAAACCAGCTTTTCTCTCACACATTAATTATACAAAATAAATCCCCTGGCTCATGAATATGGAGTCTCTTCATCCACAGTTAAATGTTGCCAAATTGTTTTTTATCACCCTTTGAAAATCTGTGGCTGAGTTGTAGTGAGTGGTCAGGTAGGAAAAAATTCTCAATATCAGTGGTAGTCTCCCCTTCTCACCCTCAGTTTTTCCTTTCCTTTGTAGAAGACATTGTAATTCCATATAAAAACTATAGGCCACCTGAGCTGAAGATGCTAGTAGTGAAGAGGCTCTTTGAAGATCAGTAGCCATTTTCAAATAACACCTATTTCGAATAACAGGGAAAGAATTACAGTGTATGAGCATGTAAAGGTGAAGTAGGCACCCAAAGGTTACAAAAATGTTGAACCATTTCAGAAAAGCTTTTAAAATTGAGTTTCATGTTTGTCAGATTAACAACTCTGAAGATCAAAGTAGTTTTCTGAATTGCTGCCACCAGAGGACCCTCCTACTTGTGATGAAGTGTCCACATCCAAAACTGAATGTGTCATTTCTTCAGGGACAAGCATTAGATTAAAATATGTAATGTATGGCTGAGACTTCTTTACACAGATTATCAAACTGTTCAGTTTTCCAAGTTTGACATGTGGTGTTTATCTGAAAATGAGTGGGAAATAATCTTGAAGGCTTAAATTTATGGACTTACTGTTGATTAGTGGTGAAGAATAACAAATGATTATTCAGTAAGTGCTTATGACTTGCCAAGGGCCACAAGAAAAACATGGGAAGAAATAAACAGTGCTATTTGTACTGTGCAATTTAAATAAAATGTTTCTTATATTTACAGTGTCCCAATAACTAAAGCAGTTTTACCTCACATATAATTTTTATAGATGTATTTATTTGGAAGGAGAAGCATAGGAATTTTTGAGTGAGCAGCTTGGGGTACTTTTGGTAGCTGCATTTCTCCCACAGCTAATACTACTTTCTTGTCAGTAAGAGGGAGTTTGCAGAGACCTGGGCAAATCTTTTCAGTCAGCTTCTGAGATCTGAGGATAGGAACATCCTTTTCTGATGTGAAAAGGGTAAGAATTGCCAGAATTGGTCACGGAAACCTTTCTTTGTAGTCAGAAGGAAGGTACTGGACAAGAGCCATCAGCACAGAATGAAAATCTTGTGACTGCTTTTTTTTTTTTTTCTAACAGCTTGCTAGACAAATTCTCAGTGATTGACCAAGTGGAAATGTGGGATGCCTGTTCAGTTTAAAATCCATTCTGCTCTATTAATCTACAAAAGATTGAAGACTAAAGGTACCTGGTGTTTAATTAATTTAACTTTCTTTCTAGAGAGTAAGCCTGAAGAAACAAAGTTCTGAATAATTAGAGAGGCATGCCAAAATAGAAACAAAATGGAGGGAGTGAGTAAAACTAATTAAATATTGCTCCTCTTCAGTGGATTCTTGGGACATACATACTATCAAAATGACAGATATTGTTATCTTCCAGTTTCTTCTTCTCAAGCATGCAGAAGTAGGAAATAGGAGCAGAACACTAACCTGCAACTGTAATTCTCAAGTAGTCATGCTCATTTTAACATATTCAGGAAAATATATTTAATGATGTCACACTTATCATAGGTAAAATAAGAAAGACACCCCAAATCAATATGGTTTAACACTCTGAGTTTCAGGTAGTTTGTTTCTTGTGTTCACAAATTTTCCTTATTTTATAGATGATGACATGAGAACATGCGTGATCACAAGAAAACCATGCTGTATCAGGCTCTAAATGGAGTCACAGAATATTTTTTCTACCTATAAGCTAATAAAGGGGAAGGGCACAAATTTCTTGAGAGGCATGTCTGGGGGGGAATTCTTTACTATTGTTAGAATCTGCAGTCTGAGCAGAGCCAGCGGTGATTACTTAATGGGGAGAATCTGTGTTTATGTTAAACGGGAAAAAAGTGTTTATCTAAACATTCACATTTAGAATTTATTGTGAAATCTCTGCAACTTACACATCACCAATTCGGTGACAGCTAAAAAAAACAGAAGCACATTAACAAGACTGTACAAGCTGAGTGGATAATAGGAATGCTGTCTAGAATCCCAAGGGAGCTAGTATAGCTGTACCACTGAGATAAATCAGGGATTTACGGGAGAAAGCCCTTCCCTCCTTTGAAAAAACATTACTTTGATGTCATATGCTTGACATGGTGCTCTGTGTTCAGTTACAGAAGTGTACGTTTGTAGCCTTGCCAGTATGAACTCTGACCTTTCAAACATGCTGGCAGAGATGAAAGATCCAGTTTTGCTGAAGGAGTCAACAACACAGCAAAAAGGAAAGCAGGTTGGATTTTTTTTTCTGAAAGATAGCAAAGATATCCTGGCTTATATTTGGTGTCACCAATGACCTAAACATGACACAAACAACTTTGTATCCATTTTTTCCACACCAACAGAAATAGTTCTATACTTTTTTAAATGCTGAAACCTACAAGGGTTGGTCTAGTATTTGGCAAAATTGGTAAGTTAGAGAGAAAAAGATTAACTGCTTTTGACACCTTAAATAGATTAGACTCAGACCTCAGTGATAGATTAATCTACCACTATTTTTTTAAAATTCATTTAATTGATTTGACAGTGTGAGTCCAACGACAAAACTCAAGCTAAGTTTAAAAATCCATTTAGACTACTTTCTCCCTTAGTAGATGTTGGGTTCAGTTTTAGTTCTTAAATTTCTCAAGTGATATCATAAAGATAAGATTTTAAATTTAAAAAGAAAATCTTGGCCATGCTCTCCTTATTACAAACATCAGCATTTCCCAGACTTTATCAAAGAAAATTTGCTACAATTAACAGGAGAGGAAGAAGAAGGATGGAAGCATGCATGCATGCCTCCTCAGATCTTAAAAACTAGTTGACAAAAGTCAGCTCAGGTACTTCAGAAATATACACAGTATATTTTTGCATGGAATATCGGACACTTAAATCTTTGTTTCAAATACCAGTTTGCTAGACACCTGCTGCTGAGAGCAAAACAGGAAAAAACACAGTTTTAAAATATTGCATATATAAACAGAGTTACTTTACAACTATATGCTATAGACACGGATTATATCTCCCTTTTGTCACTCTCTGACGGAAAAGCCCATATCCTTTCCAGGAGTAATTGGTGGTACAGCCAAGAGACAAGAAAAAAGCTTAAAGTTTATTGACAGAAGTGAAGAACCAGTTAAAAAAAAACCAGGAAATCATATTAATTCTCTTTTTTCAAAACTAGATCAACATGTCTGTCTCAAAGAACACCTTTTACAAGACAGACATCATAGAGGCAATACCCACTCAAGAATTAGGAAAAAACACCAGAATGAGATCTGTAAAAATGTCTTGAGAATTGACACCAATAAGAAATCTATATAAAATTTTAAAAATCATCACCTGCTCACAGGCCCCTTTCTTCAAAATCTCCTCTCTCATCACATGAAACTAATAAAATGACAAGCTTTTTCCAACACACATCACTCATTCTTTTTACTCCTTCATTGCCTCCAAGTGCTCTAGAGAAGTCTCAGTCTATGCCCATTTGTCCTCAAACACATTGGGTATAGCTGAGCTGGAGCTCATTTTCCCATACAGCCCTCGCAGTGCTGTGCTTTGCATTGGTAGCTGCACAGGTGTTGATAAAAGGGGTATTGGCTACCGATGAGTGGTGCTGGCACAGCATCAGGGCTGTCCCTCTAACATTCCCACCCCCATCAAGGTGCTGGGAGTGGGCAAGATCCTGGGAGGGGACAGAAGGAGACCAGCTGACCCAAATTAACCAAGGGGATAGACCATAACCTGTGATATCAGCTCAGATGTAAAAGCTAAGGAAAGGCAAGGTGAGGTGGTAGCGTTTGTTTGTGATGTTTGCCTTCTGGAGTAGGTGCTTGTGTGCTGAGACCCTCCTTTCCAGGAGGTGGCTGAACGTTGCTTGCTGATGGGAAGGAGGTAATAGCCCTTTTTATTTCCCTCTTTGTTTGTGCATGTGCAAACTTTCACTTTTGTTTAGCAAACTGTCTCATCTCAACCTATGAGTCATTTTCCATCTTATTTTTTTCTTCCCTGTCCAGCTGGGAAGGGGAGTGACAGAGTTGATTGGTGGTTATCTGGTGTCCAGCCAAGGTCAACCCACCGCACCTTACTGTCAAGAGTTTAATTTAATCTCCCACATACCTTAAAAAATTCTATCTGGCAAAACACCTCTTCTTCCTCTAGGAAGAGCTGGATCTGGTTTACCCTGTTCTTAGGTACCTCTCATGCCACAATCTGTCTCTTGTAATGAGGATTAATTGGAGCCACCTGCCTACATTTCCCTAGGTGTATGTGTTCATTGTGCCCCAGACATCAAATAGCCTTGTAATATTTGCAAATAAAAAAATTTCCAACTATTAGTTTTGTAGTGCTTCAGCTCACAAACAGAAAGTATTTACACCCAAAGAGCAAAATATCACTTAAAGAGCAAAGTATTCCTTGTCTTTATAAGATGCAGGCCATAAAAAAATCAATGTTTAAATTATGCCATTTGATTATGTTTAGAAATAGTTCTGTGAGCTTTTACCAAAGATCTTCTTTATTTTACTATTTTTGAAGAAGAAATTAAATTTATAATCATTATATAGTTTCATTTCTATCTGTGAAATTACTTCTCTTACAATCTTTAATTGAGGAAAACCTTTCTAAAGTCTAAATATCTGGCAAAGGCAAGACTAACAAATTAGTCTTTTATAAGTAGAGAGATTTTTTTTTTCACAATGCTTTTTTTGTAGCTTACCTACCCTTTAGACAAATGTTTCTTATACATACAGTGTATACATAGTTTGTACTCTTACAAATTACAGTAAGTGACTACTAGAAGATATTAAATAAAACACAAAAATCAATATAACTAATATTTATGAGCACATTTTAACACATGAAATAAAAAATTAATATAGAATACTGAATAAAAAGTAAGCTTGGAAACAATTTTTCAGGTTGCATATATTTAGACATTTTGAATGAATAAATATATTTTTATGCTTTATGTGGGTTACTTCTAGCATTTAAAAAAAACCAGTAAAGAATATTTTCCAGAAACAATTGGCAGTGACTTCAAGAATTAGAATTAAAATTAACCTCTTAAAAAACTCCTCAGCTTCCACCAACCCAATGAAACGATAGCTATGTAAATGTATTAAATAAAAATAATGAAAGTTTAAATAATTGTGAATATTTAATGAGAGTCAAGAAACCCTAATTTTAGAGTTGCACTAACAGAACTGGGAAGTAATCATATCTCTATGAATAATGCTGGGTTTTCTTATTTATCTACTTCTTTTTAAGGATTATCTGTTCTGATGCCTTTTGAGGAAGGTCCTAGTCATAATATAATTGTGCCTATCGGTTCTCAAGAAAATCATGGCCTAAAATTTCATAGGTAAACAGTTACTTGGATTTTAACAAATATGAGGCAACAGAGTGCAACAGACTGTCTAAAACTTCCAGATGTGAATAACCAATGAAATAAGACTTAATAGAAAAATATTACTTAAAAAGGCAAAAATTAATTGGTATATTTCTGTCAGCAATGCCTAATAATCTCCCCCAAACTGGGAGTAACTAATGAAAACCACATTTTATTTTAAAGAGAGAAAACAATAGATAATTCCTTCTTCAAAACCCAAATAATTAAATTTTAATGCTAAAATAATATAAAACAAAAATTATTTTACCATAGATCTTCAGCATTTTTGGCTTTTGAAATTGTGGATTTTAATTACAAATTATGTAATTTTGACAACAGTTTTTTTTTTATTTTAAACTCTATTTATTTCTATTGACATGAAATATGTATTAAAATATGAAAATTTAAAAACTTTTTCATACGGAAGTGTATAAAGCCGAAAACATTTTTTCCATGCTCATTTTTACTTAAGGAAAAAATCAATATAATAAAGTTTAATTCAATTTTTCTTCATTCTGCAAAATAAGTCTGACCTCTGTATAATCCACTGAAAATTAAGTGATTCCTGTTACCCCTCACTTTTATGTAAAAGCAGAATTTTCCAATTATGTCATTCAGACCAACTCTTCTCGAGTCATCCTCTGATAGAAGTGCTGGCAAATGAGATCCAGCTGGCTCCAAAGCAGGGTAGAGTTCTCCAGCAGACTGAATGAGGGGTGTTTTTGGGAAGTAACAGAAACATGGAGGAGTTACACTGGGAATTATTCCCCTGGTAGCTTTCTCCTTCTTCTAACCTTATACAGATTGTGTGAACAAAACCATTATGAAACATTGGAATATATGAACAGTGTAGGGGATGGTAAATAGCTGTTACATTATAACAGATAGGTATAGTAAAAAAATTAAAGCAAAAGGAGGTCCGTAACAACTTCTTTTCCCTCTCAGAGGGCAGAGCAATCTAAAATAAAATCAGTCCAGAGCTCCTGACACAATGAAATGTTTGGAAAAGGTTGAAAGGTATCCTTCTCAATGTTTCAGCAAACTGTTTCTCTGAAAATAGCAGCAGCAGGTGTTGAAGTGACTGAAGTCAAGTAAGTAGATTTTTTCTTTTTTTCTTTTTTTTTTAATCAGGATGGATGAAAGCTATTTTGAACATCAGAAAACATTCAGTTCAGGGATCTCAGTAAAGGACCTGTGTAGGTTTCATAATGGCACCTTTATGAAAGCAAAGAAAACAAGCACTTTTCTGTCTGTGATACGTACTTTGTTCAGTAAACACGAAAATCTGCTATTTCTTACTAATTACCTTTATGGAGAATAAAATAGGTAATTATTTTATAATATGTTTATAATAATCATTAATTGTTTGTTTTACCACTAGATACAATGGAGACTCTTCTCCTAATTGTCTTAGTACACTCCTTGCAGAAGGAAAATTACTGAATGAAATGAACATCAGCTCTGAACAGCCTCCCAGCAGTAGTTCAGGAGCACTTAATTTTGAAACCTCTTGATGACGAGTCCTCGTTCTCATTTGAATCCATCTGTGGTTGCTGCCCTTGAGAACTGAGACTAGTTGAATGTGGCACTCCAGCAAGAAGTACCCATGAAGGTTATGACAACAATTTACCCAAAGTTGAGTTACACCTCCTGGATGTTACTAATCTTACTCTGAAATTGCAAAAATTATTCCAGAGATACTAAGCTTTAGGTTAAGAAAAAACCCAAAAATCTATAGTGAAATTTTTCCCTTTTTACAGGTTTGGTGCCCACTCTTTCTGAGTTTATCAACAGTACTCTAGTCAAAATTAAGATACATTTGTGAACCTATTACCTCTCAAAGTGCACAGCGCTTTTCTTTCTTCTTTTTTCTTAACCTACAGATGAATCAAAAATTGTCATCACATATATATGTAATAAATTTCTATGCAGCAGTATACATTCTATAAAAGTTTTCATTTGCATACATCAGCCTGCACTTGATCAGCTAGTGCCAGTGAAAAGGAACTCTCAAATGATTAGAGGAACTCCTTTGCTCAATATGGGAGCAAGGCTTGAAAAGGGATTTGAACTGAGTGTTTCAAAAGATATGGAGGATATTGTTCAGTCACTCATTTTATAACTATATCCCAAAGTCATGATTCCATATCTTTCATAGACATCTACAGTCCATTTGGTGATGGTTTTTTTTTTCTCTACATCCTTACTTCTTTGCCAATATATAGAAGATGACTACACCTTCCATAGGTTAAACACATATGCCAGTACTAGCCAAAGAAAATCTTACACTTTATCTAACAGTTAAATTAATAAGAAATGTTTAATTTACAAAATTAATGAAAATGTATGATTTTCATTAAAAATTTCTTGATTACCTTTTCAGTCTTGAATAATTTTTTTTTCTGGAAAACCAGGATGGTTGAGATTGAGGGAGCAGAAACTAAACAAAAAGTCACTTAGCCCAAGGTAGCTGATTGCTAAGGGATGCTGATGTCTGCCAGTGATGTCAGAAAACCAAATTCTGCTCTGAGTCACTGAAAGTCCTTGTTCTCTCAACAAGTGAGAACAATGTCCCTTTTGCAGTTACAAGGAGACTATTATTTGGTAAAACAGTCAAGTTTCATTGAGCAAAGGTTTTTTTCTGGGTATTTTTATTATGGATAGTCTGGCACATCTAATCTTCTCAGCTCTGGATTCTTATACTGGGATAAAGACAATAGTGACCTAAATTGAAAAAAGGACTAAAAATCTTCTGAAAATGACCACTGGATGATGAACTACAGGGGGCCATTTTCAGACATAGTTTGAAGTTTACTTTTAGAAAAAAAAAAATCAAATGACACTTGTTGCTTTGACAGACTAAACTAGGATGAAGGCCTGCTTTGTAAAGCACTTTTACAAGATTGTTTGGCACTGTGGTATTGGCAGGTAACTAATTTAAAGGAAAGGGGTAAGAGTATGACTAAAAAAGCATTTCAAAAGCCAAAAATATATTTTGCCTTAAATAATTTTTTTCTGGCTCAAATTTTATCTAATTTAGTCTTACCACATCAAAATCAGAAAGTAGGTATGAAATTATATTCTATTGTTGAGGTGACTGAGGCAGCAATTGTGATAGCTGAGGGGCCAAGGAGCCCTGAAATAGCAGAAACCTGCTGCTGGACCAATACCATGGTTTAAAAGCACCACAAGGCCTATGGTGAGAAAGGAAAAGCCTACGCTATGCAGATGTGGTCGGATTGGCTCGTTACCCTGCACGCTCCCAGAGCTTCCCCACTGGCTCCCTGCCCTGGTCCCACCTTTGTACCACCCCTGGGCCCTCAGACCATTGGTTCTGATGCTCGCCCCACTCCAGTACAAAAGCCCTGGACAATGCGTGCTCCACTCCCTTTCGCCTCTGGTTTCCTTCGCAGAGGGATGCAATGAACCTCGTCCGTGGAATGCCATACGGGAGAGTCCTCCTGCCTGTTTTATCTCTGGTAACACTGAGCTATCCGGCTTGAGCGTGCACGAGTCTGTGCCACCAGCCGTGGGTGAAAGGAGTAAGCTTGCTGGAGTGCTATGCTGCACCCACCTGAACCATCCCTGGTCAGGGATGTTTCAGGGAAATGCAGTTAACCCTTCACAGACCCCACATGCTATCAGTCCCGAATATGGCTGAGCATCTAGTCCATAAAGTTCTGAGTTTAGCAACAAATAGATGAGGCAAGAGTTTTCCAACGTCTTTCTTTTTCAATATATACAATTCTTCATATCTTTGTTTTCATTTTAATTTTTTTACATACTCACCTGTCAGACTTAATAATTCATTCTTTGAAGAATAAAAGGAGCCGTGATTTTTTTCTATAGATTAGAAAAAACTTTATTTGATGTGTGTCCCTTCCTTCAAAAAGAATAAATTACATTTATCCTTCAAATATAATGATTATTCCAGTACAATGAGTCAAACAAAGACTCTCTCTGTAGTTATTAAAGTCTTTTTCTCCTTGGGAGTATTTCAGGAAAACTGCTTTAAAATCTTACCTTGCTCTTCTTTTCCTCTTTCTAGAGTGCAACAGGGTTTTCAGAGAATATAGTCATCTAAATTAGGGACCTGACACTGAATACAGGATAGGTGATATAGAACATCAGCAAGAGAAATAGAAGGGCATTAATCTAGCTCAAATCAAATTATTGAGAATGAGAAGTCTGCGTGAAGGTATAACATTCTACAAAGCAATTTGGAAAGAAAATTTATACAAGTACCATAAGTAGTAAGAACTGTGACTTTGCATTTAGCATTTCTTCTGCCGTCTACATTATGTGAGTAGCTGTGAGAATTTGAGTTTGCAGTCTGAACTATAACCTCATCACCACTATAATTTGTGTTCTGCCCTTAGATCCAATTTTGCATCTAGAAAACTAGATGTTTTTAAAGAATGTTTGATTCTAAAGAAAAATATTTTTTTCAAAGACATAGGTTTTTAAAATAAATTAATTTAGCTGAAAATCAGACATCTTTTGAGTTTCTTTTCCAGAATATCTGTGGCTGTCTACATCTATATATGCACACAATTCTGCAATGGCATGCAATGGCATACAATGACATTTTAGGAAAGGTTTAGTTTTTTTATCACAAACCAAGAGCCAAGTTCTCTCCCTTGGCTAAAGTACTTGAGAATATGATCAAATCCTTGGTATATTTTCAAAGTACATATTTAATCATAGTTAGGGAGAGTTGAATAGAACTTGAAGAAAATTTAAGGTGGGTAGTAAAAAAGAGGCTTGGATAAATACTGTAGTAGAAAATGAACAACTTTTTCAGTATGTTGAAGCAATATTTTCATTTGAATAAACAGACAATGAATGAGTAGCCATTGGCAAAATACTAATTTCCTCTTATTTTGAGTGAGCTGACTAAAACTTTGAAAAGTAAAAGGTTATGCTCAGTTGAATGCTTTTAGAAATCTTTTACCTATAAGACTGCCTGCTATTAGGAAAATTACATAAAGGCAAGACAAAGAAAGGTGTCTATACCTCATTGAGTTTATATAGTGTAAGATATAGGAACGTGGTTTCTGCCAGAGACATTTACATTAGATGAACGTAGGGTCACGAGATGTGTACTTACCTATGTCTCATATTCTTCAAAACCTCTTTGAAAATAAAGTGAGAACCTTATAAATCAGTCTTCCTCCCCCTGCCCTCTCATGATTTATGTAATTGTCAGGAATGAAACAAATGAACACAAACAACAAAAGTCCTAGCACATGATGATGAATGTACTTCTTGTAGATCTGCAGTTAGGACTGAATTGAGTTGTACATCAAGGTTTAGGCCAGAAAGCTATCAGTGTTTTCTGTTTCCAAGTTTCATTAATTTTTAAAGCATAATGCAAGCCAAAGTATTTTGAATCTTAAATAAGGCTGCTGGTGTTAGATTTTTCTCTAGGACAAGAAAGTAAAAAATGAGAGAGTTTTAGATAGGAAAGAAAATAATGAGAATGCTTAGCAAATCCCTATCATATTCAAATGGGCTTTTCACATGAGTATGCAAAAGATGTCAATTTAAAATACAGACTGAAGCTTGAGATGACTCCAATAAAAACTATTCCATTTTCAGAAGAGCCTTCTGGGATCCCAAATTTTTTTGTTCATTTTAATTCCCTATGAATCAAGGAAAAATTTCATCACAAATAATTTTCTGATCTATGAACCAGTTTTTGATTTGATAATAAAATTATAATCCTTTATGGGTATCAAGAAGCAATCAAAGATTTTAAATGTTAAAATCAATCGTAAAAACTATTTGAGAACTAAGTGGTGAAAAGAGGCCGCATTTTTATGTGTAAAAAAAAAAAATAGTTTAACGCTTGAGGACTTAGGATCCCTTTGAATACTTTTAGACACCTAAAGACAGATTGGACAATATTCAAATCTTCATCCATTGTCTGATGTTTCTGATTAAAATTCAGTATTTTTTGTTAAATGTTAACACAAGTGTAAGTTTCCTGCTTCAAGACTGCCAAAACCAGCCCTTTCAAAATTTCACTTTCAAGTGAAAATATCCTTTCAAGTGCTAGAAAATGGTATCATTGCCATGATTCGTGCATTTATAATTCTCTGCGTAGCTGAACAATGAGTACCTATCTTGGGGTTCCAACCTTCTTGATTCCTCTCCCATTCAAAAGTAGTCTTGATGCCAGAAATATGCACGTGACAGTGAGCCAGAGAGTGAGCATGTAAGGGGTTGTGTGCATGTGAGAAATAGGGGAAGAGACAAAAATATAGAAAGAAAAGAGAGGTATGAAATGTAAGACAGTGGGGCACAGTGGGTTAATTTGTTTAATACATTGCATAAGTATATATTAATAGAAGCATATAAATTGTAATATGAATATATTATATCTGATTTGTAATAAAAAACAGTTTTCCTAAATTATTATTACTTATAAATTTGACAAAACCCAGGGATATATGTCCAAGCCAGATTCTTCATTAGAGTATATTTTCTTCTGTGGCAATACACTGATTTACACTGAATGATAATATCATCAACTACACTATCATTCTCATATCACCGTTGAAATGACTACTCATTTTTAAGCCTTTTATTCTCACATTTTCTATGCGTGTGATTCATATGTGGTTTTGTTCTAGCATTTCAGAATTCAAGAATTGACAGAGTCTGTCCTAGAATCGATTTTAATACAAAACCAATGGTACACTTCCAGCAGAGAAATCAGAATTTTAATCTTGGACTCTCCAACTTTAATAGAAATATAAACCAATGCACAACATAGAGTGATCTGTCTTCCAGAAGCAGGAAGAAATGAGAGATTAATCCTCATTTAAATCAATGAAATTGTTTTATCAAGAACTTCAGGATTAGAGAATAACATCAGTTTTGTTCTCTAATCCTGAAATTATTAGGATTGCAAAACCTGGTGAGAAAACTTGTCCTCAAATTGGAATGTTAAAAATATTTTCTAAGTTCTTACTAATACCTAACTGATTAACTAACATCTATCTGAATCTTCCCATCACATGCTGAACACTTCGCTTTTTAGTTTACCCTTTGTAGACATGAAAAGGAAGTCATATGCATCATTAAAAAAAAAAAAAATGAGTACGTGGTGATCTAACTGCTCTTTACTAGATTATTTTTCTTGACCCATTCAACTTCTTCCTGCAGTTCTTCATAAGTCTAACTTGTAAGCCATTCCTCATTATTGTTTCTCCTTTGTGCTTTTTCCAGTTTATCTGCTTGCTGTTATAAAACCACATCCCACTTTTAAGAGACCTTCTGATTTATAGTCTCATTCTGTACTAGTATTACCAATACTAATAATGTCCTACTTAATATTATTTCCCTCCTCTCTTTAGAAATCCATTTTATGGTTGCCCATTTTCCTGGATAAAGTTTGCATTTTTAATCTATTGCTATGCTTTTGCTCCACTTTCATATTAATTTGCACAGAATTATTAACTTGATACTTTTTGGTGGTTTCACATATATACCATATAGTTCCTTCCCTTTAGTCAGATGCATCTTTCACACAGAACAGCCTGAGTTCTCTCAGCATTTGTAAATATGCTTCAGAATTGTCCTCAATAACTTATTGGTAGATTGTGACTATTTATAATGCTTATTCAGAAGGCATTCTCCTTTTACCAGAAGGCCACGTCCTTCAGGTATTAGATGTCTGAAATAAGGTGCATCAGTCTTATTCTCTCTTACTATGATACTACTCTGTTCTATGCCCCTTTTTATATTTTTTAAAGGCTTTTAACAGGTATGCTTTTCTCTTCCTTCTGAGCTACAGAGAAAGCATAAGTATTTTCATCCTACAGTAAAAAGCTTTATTTTCTCCCTACCTGTCTTTTTGTATCTCCGATTTAGGCCATTGGGTCTCTGAGAGGCCAATTAAGTTTTGTTTGTGCATTAAGATTTCTAGTCGTTGTTTGTTCTTGATACACGTTGCAATAGTGTATAGATGTCTAATATATTTGAAAAGTTCCCCTATTATTCTCTTTCTGTGAGCTATCCAATAATGTTAAAAATATTCTCTTAGTCTGATGCAGCTAAAATTCCTCTTATACGGTTCTATCTTTTGATATTTGCAGTATTTTATTGCAACTTTTAATCATAAATCTCTTTATTTGGATTATGTTACTGCAATCCTCTACATACAAATCTCCTTGGAACAGGTCAAACTCAAAAATGTTACTCTTTTAGGACAGCAATATGTATATGTGCTTAAGCATGCCTATATTCCTATTTATAGAATTTTCAGAGATATTAATTAGTAGCTTGCATAAATCTTAATTTTTCTAGGGATATTTCTTAATTACCTTTTACTCACTCTAGTTCTTTTAAGAAAGACTTACCTATTGAGGCAGGAATATAGTCTCTACTCAGGCCTACAAATATGTATGACATTCATAAATTTGGTTTCATAGTTGAATATCCTAAAAATCAAAATTATCTTTCATATCTCAATGTCTTTTGAACATTTAGTATTTGAAACTATTACATTTGTCTGAACTTCTGTTCATTTTTTACCTTAATGCTTACAATTTATATCTTGTCTTTACCATCCTTCATCTCTGTATTATGTTCTGTGCTTTTGTGTAGACTCTGTACAACTCTGTTTCTGTAGTAAATTAACTCTGGAAAAAATAATGGGTTTGCTTTCATTAGAACAGGGTGGATGTTGAAAAGCATTTTCTACAGATACTCAATTTTGCATAGAAGTTTATTTGACTGTACTTCTGCTTGTTCCCCACAAGTATTCCTGGAAAATCTTGGCACTTATAAAATAATCAGTCATAAAACCCAAATATTAACTGAGTATGGGATGCAAAGATTTTATAAAGCAGTAAGAGCGCAGTGATATAGTGATGAGATATTGCAGACAACTGAGAACAATTGACATCCTTTCTGCCAGGACCCTGAGGGCATTGATGGGTCTGACTGCCTCTTGCCAGCCTCCTCAGGCCCAGGATCCCATGTCATCCCCCTGGAGCCATCATCCTCTGCCCCAATGATTCCCCAGCATGGACTGTCTCCAGCTCACCACAGCCCTGCCCTGCCTACCCATGCGATTTGTTGAGCTGGGCAGCCAGCCCATTCTGGCCTCATCCCATCACCATCCCCAGGAAGGTGCCCAATCCTAAGGGTGGGGGCTGCTCTTGGTGTCCCCAGATGTTCTGCTTGTGGCTGGGACAGGGTTGGAACAAGGCTAGGCCGGGGCTGCCTCATGGAGATCCTTATGGAGGCCTACAGAGAGCCTCAAGTGTTGTCTAAAGCCCCGGAGTGTGGCTATGCAGATGCTTTGACTTTCAGGATTCAGCTTTTGTGCTGCTCCAGTCACTGCGCTGGTACTTATCTGTTTGTACATACACTCTTTGACAGGGTGACGATCAGAGCTACATCTTCCTAAGGCTAGAGAAAAAATACATTTATGTGAAGGAAATTATTTCAGTTCTCAGGCTCTAAACATACCAATATAGAAGAAAACTTCTTTTTCATGGATTTTCTAAACCTCAAGGAGTCCGTGCTAAGGATGTGCTACCTGGATGAGAGGTTGATTCAGACAGATTTCTGGACAACCACAAAAGTACTTCAAGACCACTTCAATTCTTCTGGACAGTCCTGAAGAGCAGCCTGGTCTGTGGCATTTTAATGTGACTGTTCCTGTAATTCCAAACACAAGCTGTGAACAGCATCTCTAATGTTAGCTTCTAGAAACCTAATAAAGCAGACCATGAAGATTTTTTTCAGCAGCAGAGCTAAGTTCTGCAGCATATCCATAGTTTTGCTGGCATTAGCACTGTTACAGGTGGTCCTAATTTTGTATGAACAGACTGATCTAAAGCAATTTCTGCTTCATTAGACCTTTGAAAGCTTCCTTTCACATTGGATATGAGAGTGAATTATTTTTACACCCCTTTTGCAAAAAAAAATTATGAAGACCACACAAAAATTGGAAGAGATGGAAGGAGGGGATGAAACTGCTGTGTGAGTTTTCTTTTTCATAACAACTTTATAGCAGCAGAGATTTTCTATCTTGTCTCTGTCTCAGTTAATAAGGAGGAGAAACAGCATCCAGAGAGAAAAAAATTGCTAAAGAGGAACTGCACTGACTGCTTTCTTCTAATAGAGCAGTTTGGAAGCGAGAGTCAGCAGTACATGCAGACACGCATACCATGCTCCTTTGCCTTTCCAAGAACTCCGGAGGAGCTGTAGCTGGAGACTTGTGCTGGAGACTTCGTATGAAGACCAATTTGCATGACCAAAGGCAAGTTTAGATGGAAGCAACACACTCAAACCCACTTGTCAAATGAATAATCTGTTTTTCATTGTCACATGTGCATCCCATTCCACTTGTGCATTCCCACAATGACTCTTCCATGTTGCAATCTTTCTATTGCAAACTGACCTCGGGATTTAACCCTTTACTCACTAGTATTCCACTGTCTCCTGTCACTCTTGTTCTCTTTCTTTGCAGTAAGTTTTCACTGTGATAGAATAACTGTGTTTTCTTAATTAACAAGTTACAGCAAGCATGGGTTATATTTGGAAATTCTGTATACTGTGTGGAGGAAGTGCTACATCCTTCAGAATTTAAGATGAAATTACTTGTTTCCCAGAAGTAGATTAGGCTCCCACTTGCTTTGTGATTGTTTCCAAGCCTTCCTGCATTCCAGCTGTTGGGTCCCAGAGCACATCCTGCTTTTAGGAATTTGGCTGGAAAAGCTACAGAGTTCAGCTGTCTGAGTCCAAGTTTGAGTTCTTATCTTGAGGATAGGAACTCCTGTGAGGAAAGCTGGAAACAAGGCTCTGCCCCTCCTTTCCTTTCAGATCTTCTTGTAAACTGAGACTTAACACTGGCCCAGCCTGTGCTACACTGCAGCTGTGTAGAAGCTCTGTCTGTGCCTGAGCTTGTACCTCTGTGAATCTGATCCAGACTCAGTGGTCTGACATCCTGGCTTGGCCCTGGACCCATGTCGCTGTGGCAGACTTGCTGATCAGTCTCTGAACTCCATTCTGACCCAGACGAGATGATGTTTTGTCAGGGAGGTCACTGTTCCCATCTGCACTACTGTTGTGCTCAGCTCAGTTCACCTTCCTTTGCAGTGCAGGACTATACTTTCTATCTTCTAAAGCAGAGCTAGGATGAAGATTCCTTCCTGCGACTTCTTCATGGGTTTAAATGTATTTCTAAAAGTGATATGCTATCAGTTCATCAAGCAAAATATCCACTACCTTCAGTTCTTTTTTGTAAAACAGCCATTTAATCAAGCAATAATAAATCCATTAGAACTTAGTGAAAACAAGCCCTTCATTGTAGGCACCTTTATTTTAACAAATGAAAATATTATTGTTATAAGAATATCAGTCTGGAGAGGTTCACCTAAGTAATTAATGGGAGCTTAGTTTAGAAATAAGCAGGTGCAATTTGGTGAAAAAGAAAAAAAGATGTTTTCTTTCATATCACAAGAAGTGTGTTTAATGACAAAATATGATTTTTAAGTGTGACCTTTTTGTTATGTTTTCAGTGTCCAGTTTCCCAATATCTAAATGTTTTTGTTCTACAATAGGAAAGAATTATCCCAAATACTTTCCTGAAGTCCAAAAAAGTTAGAGCTGCCTCATTTCACTTGTCTAGAGAATCCTTTATCTCATCAAATCATCTCATCTGAGAAAGCACCTTATCAGATCTTAGTCCTCCAGAGCACAGTTCTGCTTGTTCATAAGCTATTAAAAAGACAACAAGGTTCTTATACTTCACCCAATCATATTTAAGAAATCTTAACCACTTTAATAATTCTGGAAGGCACTATGAAAAAGTAAAGACTCAGAGGTGGAATGAAGAAGGCTTGTATAAATGCAGGAAAACCAGAAGAGTTGCAATCTTTGCAGAGTCAATATCATTATTCTATTGTAGGGTTATGTCATTAAATAACTGCTAGTACAGATGTACTTTATATTTAGTTATCATGAGAGCTAATTTTCGTGTTGATTTTGGATTTATTTCTGCTTGGGAGTGACTTACATGTTTGGAAAATATTTATTCCTTATACCTTCAAAATCAGCAATGTTTGAGAGTGTCTTGCAGTGTTTTATAAGTTTTCAGAAAAGCTCAAGGTTGGAATTGTCCCTATGGCTCTAAGAACTGCATGGGAGAAAACACTTCTCTCACCATTGCACATTCTGGCCTAAATTGTCCACAACAAAAATGTTAAACCTATCTGTACCATCACAACAATTTCTGAATTTCAGTTACAAATTTTGATTGCTCTCCATCATTCTGTTTAGTACTGATTAGAATCTCTCCTGTACCTGTGATATTAATGTCATTGATCTGTGGAATTTCTTGAAAAAGTGGTTCATAAACCTTCCTCCAGAGAAACTGTCTTTGAATAAATACAGAACAATCAATAATGAATCTTGGAGGAAGATAGCTAAACAGAGGCAGACAATCATGCAGGTGCCTGAAGGGTGGTCTGAGACATGAGACATCCAGTTATGGCTCCTGCTTGAGCAGCAGATTTCAAATCTGATCTTGTAAAAATGGATTTTCTCATTTACAAGGTAAAGACAACAATAAATTGTCCAGCTCACAGAGCAATAAAGCTGATTACTACAATCACAACAGATACTATGTTTTGTTTGGTGTTGTTTGCTTGTTTTGTTTTGTTGGGGTTTTTTTTGGTCCTGTCATTCTCTTTTGCAATACCTACTTTACCCAGAGTTTTTTACATGAGGGCACTGAGAAGAGAGGGCAATAACATCAGTCCAGATGTGCAAAATAATAAATTAGTCATGATTGAAACCACCTATGGATAACTGAAATTATTGACCAGCAGTTGTTGTCTGACCTGTATCCATCAAAATGTCAAACCATGTAGAGGCAGACAGCAGGTATGCACCCTAGAAAGAGTATGGACTGCATAAATCTCTGGTGCTGTTCCATACTGCTTCAGGTAATTTTGACATAGGATAAATTACAATACTGTTCACTCACAAAAAAATATTATTAAAAGTAGCACCAGCACTTGCTTATTTGTTTTTGAAGTACCTATCATATTAGTTATTAGATAAACTCTCCTCTCATTCTACTGAACATAATTTTGAATGAGTTTTTCTGACATACATTCTTCTGCAAACTCTTACCATTGAATATTCTGCAAAATTTAAACATAAATACTACTGAATAAAGATTTTTTTAACAAACCTTAAAAAATGACAGTGACAGCCATATCCCAAAAGTGTAAACAATGGCTCAGCATTTAATTTACTTTGACTTTTTTCTCTGTAAATGCATTTTATAAATTATTCCTGCAATAATCTACTAACATTTGTGATGTTATGTTGGTTTGATCTGTATCGTATTCCCAATATTAGTGTTTTTAGCACAAAATATTGATATCTATAGGTCACAATGCTAGCTTTCTACCTTCATGAAAAAAATATTGAAAAAATACTGAATGGCTCAGGCCTAACTTGTAATCTTTTGGTAACTCAATCTACTTCCTTGTAATCTTTTGGTAACTCAAAATACAATTGCCAGAGATTATATAAAGTCCTGGGTCTTTTTACAGATGTTTCTTTCCTCTGCAATATTAACAGCAGAATTTGTTTCCATCTGCTCTGCAAGTGGCAAGCATTCACAAAGTTCTTTCATTTACCATCTTAGAATATAGAACCTTAAATTTGTGACTTTCAAGGATCTTGCTGATGTTCCAGTGCCTTATTTAAGAAACCATGCAATTCAACAGAAAATTTTCCTTTAGCTTGAGTGAAGTAGGTCTCACACATCCTGTCTTGTTTACTATCATCCTTGACACACACTAGAACAAATTTATGTAGAAAGGAAGGGAATTTTCATCTTTTTGAGGCTTTTCGTTTGCTTGAGTCTGGAATAAGGGAGTTAAACTATAGGAGAGCCATGGGAACTTTTGAGATGTGGAAAGGAGAATACCATTAAAATTCTAGTTCTGCCTATTCTTGGAGTGTGTCCATCTTCTTGAATTTATAAATCTGACTCCATTGTATTAACCATCCTTGAAAAGGGAATTTTAAAAAATTTCCAGTTACTGTGGTTTAACCCCAACCAGCAAATAAAGTACAAGGTAACTCTCATGCCTCCCCCACTACCTCCATCCCCAGAGGGATGGGGAGGAGAATCAGAAAAATTAAGACCAGGGTTAAGATAAAAACTGTTTCATAACAGGAAAAAAAAAAAAAAAAAACAAAAGAAGGAGGGGAATAAAACTCAAAGTAAAAAAAGTAAGGGCCAATAAAATACCCAGCCCATCCCCAAGCAGCAATCAGCCCCTCCTGGGCAAATCATCCCAGTTTATATACTGGGCATGATGCTCTTTGATATGGAATATCCCTTTGGCCAATTGCAATCAGCTGTCCTGGCTGTGCTCTCTCCCAGCTTCTTGTGCACCTGCTTGCTGGCAGAGCATGGGAAACTGAAAAGTCCTTGACTTAGGGTAAGCACTGCAGAGCAACAGCTAAACCAGCAATGCGTTATCAACATTATTCTCCCAGAACACAACACTTTTTCATACTAGGAAGATAATTAACTCTATCCCATCTAAAAGCAGGACACTAATTCTAAAACACTTGTGCATAGAATATTGCTTTAATTCTCTGCTTTTATATTTTTAGTTTTATTTTATGATTCTACATTTTATATTTTCTACTTTTGTATTTTAGCCTGATATTCTTGTATCAAGACCACAGAAAGATGGATGGATAGACAATGAAAAAACAAAATTAATGTTACCTCAACTTGGTCTTTTATAACTATTTAAAAACAAGTCTCCATAAAAATAAATATTAAATACTGGCCAGTAGAGGTACCATATACTAGGAAAATTATATTATTATATTTACTTCCCAGTGCCTTTTCTGGATTTTAAACCATGTTCCTTTAATATCAGTAATTAGAGACTGAAATTAACTGAAACATTTTCAGTTACTTAAAAGCCATTTTGTGAACAAAGTATGATCTGATTGGGAAGGTTGTATTTATGTTTTTGACCTGTGTAGGTCTCTTTTTCACTCCTTCATGAGTAACTGGACACCACTCTTGTAGTCACAGAGAATGCATGGAATGTTTCTTGAATTTTCGCTTGACTTAGCTTGGTATGACAATCTCATTATATAGCCTTGGTTAGTGCTCTGCTTATAAATTTGTAGTCATCTAGTGTGGGTGCAGAAACAACATTAGGCCCAGGTGATCTGTTGCATGCTGTGAATAGCAGAAAAAAACAGTGAATTCACAAAGCCAGCAGTTTACAAATAAGCTCCAGTGAAAACTATTCTTTCATAATTCTCAGTGAGTACCTCTGCATGTCAAAGATAATAGAATAAAAAGGCTCCAAATCAGCTCATGAATGATGGAATAACATAATTATAATTGAATAAAGAAATTAATAATAGATAATACTGATATTAAATGCTTTAAACATTCCTAGTTGCCTTCTTCAGACCTACAGATCAAAGATGGTTTCAGTCTGTCACCTCCATCCTCTCTGACTGTAGTCCTCTATCTCATCCAGTCTGAAGTAAGGCTGAAGTAATCAGAGTAATACTCTTGCTTTGAGTTGGTCTGAGTGATAGAGTGGCATACAGGAGAATTTAGTAAATCTCATGGGTATTCCCATTCTTTCAGAATTTTTTCCCAGGAGCTGTGGTCAAATACGTCTTACACTTCATTACAGGGGATGGAGTGGAACAAAGAATAGTTTTGTGTGAAAAATAACCTAAAGGCCTGTCTATTAGCCAAAAGGAATGGATGAACCAAAGAATGTATCAAAGGTGGAACAGGTTCAAGTCAGAAACAGAGTAGAGGACGGACACCCATGGGAAGAACTTGGGCAGAAATGGATGCAGGAAACAAGGTGTCTGAGATTAATTAGGACTAAAGCAGCAACAAAGAGTGCTACCAAATGTAGCAAACTAATGTGGTTGAGCAAAATACAAAAAGCTAAAAACACAGGGTGTTCTTTCTAATTTAGTATAAAATCTACATGAATATGTACAAAGCTCTGACCTCTCCAATGACCATACAGATTGGTGTTCAGTTTGTTTCTTAAGAGTCTGCTTATCTTCCATCCTTCAGCTTCTGTTCTCTTGATATTTCCTAGTTTCTGTTTCCCATCTATAACAGGTCTTCAATTTATAAACCAGGTTATTAAATGTGGAGTAGCTAAATCTTGTGCCTGGTAGTGCCTGAACTGCCTCTTTAAGTTTGTAAATAAACCATTGCCCCTACTCTGAAAGGACTTTCTGCTTGAATTAGCCATTTTGTAATCTGCAGGAAAAACACAACTATAATAATCAGGCAAGCAAGTAGACCATATAATATTAATAAACTATTACAGACATCTCACACATTCTTCACACTTGGCTGTCTAAACAAATCAATACAAAAGGAAAGATCTAGTTAAGGCTGGGATAAAAATCTAGTGCTTTATCTTTAAAGCAAGTCAAAACATAACAATTCAACTTTATTATGTATATTGTGGTTTGTACAGATTGCATCCCAAAGGCTTTACGGTGGTAGATAATACTCTTCCAGGGTAAGATAACAATATTAACAATGGAAAGAGAGAAATTATATCCACAGTCACATCCCTATATCAGTGGTGTAAATTGAAACTAGCACTACTGAAATCAATATGCTTTACAGTGATACAGAATTGCTCAGAGATTAGAATCAGGCCCCGTTAAGTAGCAGAGAAACAATTTCTTTTCAGTTGAGAATAGCGATGGAATGGTAAGTCAATGAAGCAGAGACACGGACAGTGGTTTTCAGGTAGCATGAAACTTAAGCAAGGAAAGAAAACAAAAAGAAGCAGCAAAGCAATATGGGTGAAATCTATCAGTGTTTTTAAATTTAAGAGGAACATGTGGAAATGCTAAATAAAACAATTGATGGAAGAATATATGTGATTGTTCTCACTGTCATGCTGTGGAACTCAATGGGAGTTTTTCATCAGCTTCCAATATTAACTTTGTATCACAAACTACAGACGTTGCTGGAGTACAGAGAATGCTTTAGGCAGCAGAAACAGAAATAAACAAATGAGATGTAGTGGTTTACTGAAAGACAAGACAAAATTATGGAGGCATATTTCTTCACTAGATAAGAGCAATAGTAAACTTCTCAATCCTGTGGGTTTTCTTTATCAAAAAACAGCAAGCAACAAAAAGAAAAAAAAGGAATATGATCTCATGATCTCCAAAAGAGCAGGGTGATCTTAAAAGTTTGGAGGTTGAAGCAGCACCACATTCTCTTAGCAGCTGGCAGATTTCTTGCTAATACCCACATAATCTCGTATGAAGCCCTCTATTCTGACATGGCCACCAGAAGGTATCCATCAGGCCTGATGCCAGATTCTGCTTCACCACATTGTATTTAGACATTGAAATACAAACCACAAACAAATACCAAGCATCCTGCCCTGCCAGCCTGCCAGACGCCCACAGAACCCTACCCCAAATAAAATCTGAAGCTACCTATAGAATAATGTGAACTTTGGTAAGTTTGTTCTCTTTCTGGAGATATGACACAATTGAAATGTCTGTCTGAAAAATATAAGAAGCACCTCTTAAACAGACTTGTGTATATTTAAGATTTTTCTTTTTCAATGGTAATTTCTTCTTTGTTTAGACAATAGCTAGTTTTAAATTGCAGGTTGGTTGATTATTCCTACAGCCATTGACCAAGGAAAACAGATATCTAATGACAATAATTCATATTTTGTTTTCAAATGGTTCATATTTTATTTTCTTTCGAGAATTTCTTGTTACTTTTTTTTTTCTTGTGAGCTTAGAAGTACTATTTTTTCCTTGCTCAAGGTGGAAAGGACATTCTAAGAGAGTCTTAAAAGTCAACAACTAACCATCATGCTTTTTGCACAGTATCTACCACTCCAGCAGTGAGCTAAGCCTGTCTCTGATGAGCTTATGATTCTAAAAAGTCCAAGCAGCATTCCCTTAAGAAAGAATGCATTTGAGAGATCAATACTTTTGACTGTTGGCCTTGTTGAACAAAGATCAATGCATGTACAAAATCAGCCCAGCAGATGTGACTGTGAAGACTACCAGGCCCCAGAGAGAGGAATGCCTAATGGGGACAGCTAGCTGTACAGCTCTAAAGTGTGCCATTAAGCACTGCACTTCACTTGGCTCATGTAGGGGCAGGGATACCTCAAGCTGTGCAGTGGTAATCTGTGTTGTCTCTTAGCCAATTTTTGCTGCTCATGTGAAGTTAGGGGTACTTTAACTATTAGATCCTTTGTTCCTTGTCCAACACGGGGCATTAATCAAGTGAAGATGACAGCTATGCCCAGCTCAGATAATTCTCCTGGCAGCCCCCAGGCACCCTGTAGAGAATGCACTAACGTACAACAAATCCTTGCCAGCACTTGGCACCTTGAGGTTGTTGCCTGGCCTGTTTTCTTATGTAGTTCTTATTTGTCAGCTTTTCTGATGGACTTAGAGATGCTATTTAATTTCACTGCATAAGGGAGAGAGAAATCCATTAGCATTCGAGGCCTGTCAATGAAGATTGTGTCACTAGCTAATAGAAACTGCAAATGTGCCAGATTGCTCAGCAGAAACTGAAGGGGCAGGAGACTGCAGGTAATAGGTTGAACAGAATTTATCCTCTTTATTTTTCATAAAAAGTTTTTTCCTTTCAGAAAAACTCACAAAGGGCAAAAACGTCTCTACAGCAATCATTAAAGCACAGGAAAAGGTAATGCTGAAAAAGAGCAAAATATAAAATAAAAAAAAATATAAATGAACTGGATTCTCAAAGGGAACTTAGGCATCAAACTACCTTTTTAAAAGCCAAAAAGCCCAGTATGTCAAAACCCTGAAAGGGCTACTTTCCTCAGCACCTGCATTTCTGCTGAATTGTGTAACACCTAAGACCTGAA
Source organism: Monarcha castaneiventris obscurior (assembly GCA_026261815.1). NCBI lineage: Eukaryota > Metazoa > Chordata > Aves > Passeriformes > Monarchidae > Monarcha > Monarcha castaneiventris. The sequence goes on from JAMPIT010000894.1 coordinate 18,553,006, forward strand.
TTAAATTGTGTCCTGGAAAAACGCACAAAGCAGGTATTTCCCTGCTGCATTCAAGCTAGTAATAACACTGAGAGAACATGTGATGATGTGTGAAGAGCAGTTGGTTTTGCCCAGCTTGTTTTCCTTGTTTTTTGAGAGCAAAATTCTAGCTTCTCCATATATGGCATGAAGGAAGGGTTTCAACTGAGCTCTTCCACTTTTTCAAGAAAGAACTTCAATAATTAGTCAGCTGGAATCCTGAGCTATATGTCTTTTTCTATCTCTTCCCCAGTGAAACAATTCTGCTTTGTGCAAATTATTTAAGTATTCATTAGCCCAATAGTGGTCGAAAGAAAATACCAGCTGCATGATTTGGCAGCATTCATGTGGGAGAGAGGTTCATATCTTTTCTCTGGTCATCATTCAGTCTGTTAGAGAAAGCAAAGCAGCTTGAGTGGGACAAAGCTCTTCTCCTAGAAGAACCAACCTGAAGAAAGCAAAAGATACAACAAAAATGTTGTGTGAAAGAATTAGGACATCATAACACAGTGGTCTAGATAGAGCTCACTGTTGCATGGTTGGAATTCCTGTATTAAAGAGAAAAGAAGAAAACATTTTTTTAGATTTCATTCTGCTTACACAGGCTAATGCGATAAATTAAAAAAAGATGAACAGAAATAAGAGCCCTGTCATATTGTAACAAGGTCTAATATGATATTCTCTGATTCCCTGTCAGACAAATCACAATACAGTCCTGTTGTTTTCTTTTTTTTAGGGAGAGGAGGTCTGGAATGAAAGTGTTGGTGGGAGCAGCTGATAATGCAGAAGACTCTTAACCTTGAAACTTTTCCAAATAATTTGCTTTTCACCCTTGGCTGCTCAACATTAGTGCAGTACAATTATGAAGATGTAAACACCACAAGGACACCTGGCACACAGCCTGTCACAATGAGTTAAACTTGAGTGTTCGATTCCCTGAGCAACCATGGAAAGAGAATGAGCCACCTCATCAGGAATTCAACTGTGTCAGTTTAGGAGGAGGTGAGCATGGGAGGAGTTGATCCATCAAACTCAGACGAGACCCAGCCAACCTTCTGTTTTCTACTTTCATTCAGGCAATAGAAGCAGATCATAAATGGACCTGTCAAGTCCACAGTCAAATGAACTGTAAGAGAGAACCTGGAAGGTACCTCAACTTGTACCTAAATACTCTTGAAATACCGTTTTTTCCCCTCCAGTGCAAGTGCTGCAATTTGCTTGTTTTAAATGGCTATAAATCACATAAAGAAGCAAATTGGCTAGGGAATGGAGCATTTAATTTTTTTTTTTTTTCCACACCATTAGCAAATTTGGGTTGAGGTAAACTGCAATTTTGATAGAGCACTAAGCTGCATCCATTCAGGGTCCTCCATTATCACGTCAACCTCGCTTCCCCTTTTTCCCTGACATAAGACATAAAGATTTTTAACTGAAGAAATAGTTGCTACTGATTAGTAAATTGAATTTGGATTTTCAGTGAAATTTTCATATTATTATCATTAATAATTCATGAAGTGAGAATTTTGCTGAATATATCAAAATACTTAGAACCAGTGTTAGAGATTTTGGGCAATTATTTTAGTTTTTTTCTTAATTAATTACTAAATATGTTATGTTTCCAAATACTTATAAGAAGTAGGGCCTTTCTTACCACATTTTGGGAAAATCTAATTCTCATCTCATCTAATGATGGTGCCATGTCAAGGTAACTTCACTGACTTCATTAAAGGCTCAGTGTTAGGAAAATCATTAAAATTATTAAAGACCTTAGCAAAAGTAGAAAACCTGCTGGAGGGATGATATATTTTTTGCATTACTGTTTTTCCAACGCTTTTCCCCGTTCAGATTGTTTTAACCTAGCATACACACCCTCCTTATTTCTCTTTCCATTTCTTTTTCTCTCTGTACATGCTTTTACATATATATTCATACTGTTTATATATTGTCAGAATATACATATCCTGGATAGCTATAGCTTAAAATTACCATATTGCCTGAGCTATCCAACCCACAAAATAACAATAAATCTTATATAAACATGTCATTCAAATATGCAGTCATATGGTAAGCATCTTTGTAAAGTAAGCTGAAATTTTTTTGCATCTACTGTTACAGTTCCTCTGATATTTATCTTGACATATAATGTAAAGCAATATTTTAAACTATAATTATTGAAATTCAGCCATAATTTCTGAATAAAAGAGTGCTTGCTTCCTCAGTTTAGTAATTTTCAAGATAATCACATTACTGTTTGAAGATGTATAAGAAGTGACAAAATGTCACAGCAAAGTTTCTCAAAATAGCAAGTAATCATACTTAAGGATTGTGTTCCTCCATAAATTAACAGGAGTTGGCTTTATTGCATTTTGTAGTTCTCTTTGCAACTCAGCTCTGCATCTGTTGCAGAAAAGGAAGTGGTGTTAGTGAGGGTGAATATGGAACACCCATAGAAGTGGTGTTCCATATTCAGTAGAGGAGAGGAGAAGGAGAGGGAGAGGGAGAGGGAGAGGTAGAGGGAGAGGGAGAGGGAGAGGGAGAGGGGTCTCAATGCTTAGCTACATTACTAAAATAAACTAATAGCAAAGAAACAGAAACTAACCAGCTGTATAGTTCTACATGGGTTTTGATTGACTGACCTACACACAGATATTTTCTGAAGAAAAAATGTTATTATAGCGGGTTGTGGAAATTGTCTTTTACCTTAGTGTCATTACTGTAATTAAAATATATGGTTTATTGTCTGTCAAAGTGAATTTTCATCTCAAAAACCACTGTGTTGTTTAAAGACATCTTGAGACCACCAAGTTATGATTGCTGCCAGGTAGGTTTCCAAAGTGACAGTTTTCCATCCTGGAAGTCCATGCCAAGGGGTTTGATCTCTGTGCCAGGGCATGGTATTTCTAAGGTCACTGGATCTGGAATGGAGCAAACAGATGTACAGGGGGAGGAAGTCAAGGGTCCTTCATGGAGCAGATACATTGAACAAATTGCCAAAAGGGTATAGAGTAAATCTAGGGACCACAGAAGGGCTGAAAAATCTGAGATTCATGTGGCAGCTCTTTCATTTCATGCATGGCATTAGGAGAAGAGAGTGGGGAAGCAGGGAATGCTGATGCACAGTGAAATTGGCCTGTCACTTTCAAAGCATGTCAAACAGGATACTGAAGAAAAAATCAGCTTCACCAAAAAGCAGTAGAGCCTGGGGAGTGCATTACTGCTAGGGAACTTCCAGTTCTGGTACAGTTCTTGTCCAGAGCTTGTACAAGTTTTTATTAGCCTTTCTATCCATGAGGAACTATAACATTGGAGTTTTCTTCTTATGGGAACTAATGTGAGCTCCCCTTTATCTTTCATGGACTGGACATTGCATGTTCTAGCCAGCTATAGTTGTGTTTGCTCTATGGCTATGATGGTTCTGCTATGTTTTGTCTATCTTCCCCAGAAATCTTTCCTATAGAGACTGGAAAAAAATATTATCTTCCAGCAAATTACTGCTGTTCAGTGCCAAAGAAAACAGAGTGACAGTGCATTGGTGGGAAAAATCCATGCAAATTTTATCATTACAGGTTAATTATTTTTTTAACCTTGATTATTTGCATAGATGCATTTCTTATAGAACACTGATTCATATATACACGTATATATACTAAACGTTTGCTTTGGTATTCTGTCATAATTTTCTAAATATCCTGCTTTCCAGGTCTGATGCACTTACAGCTAATACTGCTCTTCCTTGTGCTTCACTGCTATGCTGTTATTCTTTTAAACACTTGCTTTAGTACTGCTGCCTCCAGCATTGGGCTACCTTGGTGATGAACAAATGAGCACAGTGGAAATATGACAAGCACACAATTACTAATATTCCCTTTTACAGAGCTAGTGGAGGTTGAATCATGATTTACAAATACTTAGTGACACCAAAATTAATTGCATTTTTAGGAAGAGTTTTCTTTATCCCAAATTTTGACTTTAATGGAAAGCATCTCCTTCTTTGGTTTTCTAAACATTATGCATGTTTTTTGTAATTCTTCATCAATGGGGATAGTAAGAACACTCACTGTTTTCTGTCTTAAAAAAATTGTGTGCAATCACTTCCATTTGATATCTAGTTATGTTTAGTGAACTTTTTATTCCCAGCCCATAACATGTAATGGGGTGCTAGGCTCTATCAGACCGTGCTTTTTGCTCTTACTTTAGGCTTATCATCATTTTGTGGTATGCTTTGATGTTTCCCAGCCAAAGCATTCTCTATTTCAGTCACATTAAAATTCTTACAAAATCAGTCAGTAAATTACACAAAGATTTCATATTAACTGTTACGAAAGTTTATAAAAAATATCTGTTAAAGAAAAATAAGCAAACCTTACTTTGTCTACTAATCTCAAAAAAACATACTTGAAATCTCCACCTTTTTCTATGTGACTCATCACTGTCCAGATAAACATATTGACCAGGAATTTGATATACCTCATATCTCACATTCAAAGGAAAGAACAAGGTGGACTATAAATCAGCTTTTATATCCCATCACATCCTTATCATAACTCTACTTCCTTGGGGTTTAACATATTTTAAAATTCTTTCTTCCCTATCAGAATGATCAGCTTTTAACCTATTTTCTCTTCTTTGGGCTTATCATGTTTATTTTTCTGTCACCTTCATGACTTGCACCTGCAACTACATGTCATGTGCTGAAATGCCTCTGTCACTGTGCTCCAGAATAGAGAAATGGGCAACCTCACCAATAATTTATTTTGGAAAATGAAGATGTTGAAGTAGTGACAGCTGTAAAAGAGGGCATCTCAGTACAATATGGGCTGTGGTGTATAACTAGAAGAGAATTAAATCTTTGGTGTGATCACAATTCCTAGGAAAATAATATTCACTGTCTTTAATAACAGTGACCAACTTATTCATGGCACTTTATTTAGTCAAATCAGCAAGAATCAAAACATCTATAAACAGGTTATATGGGACAGTACGTCATATTGTTCACAGTATGTGTTTGACCTGGTAATTGACAGATATTCCAAAGTCATTTACCATTAGTCACTCTATTCAATTATTCTAATAGTTTATCCAACAGCATGTGTGGAACTTTTATGAAAAATAAGATATTTGATTTTAAGTAGAAAACATTTCACAAAAGGTTTGATTTTCCAGAGTGGCTGCACCAGTGAAAGTAAGAGGTTATTTTTTGCTTTTAAAAAATTTTTGTTTTTACTCAGAAATCTATTTGAGGAATAAATTGATGTATCCAGACCACTTTAAATGCAACTTTTTTAGTTTGAATTTTACCATAATAAACTTAACATTGCAAATTGGAAAAGAGGAATCCTTATACTGTAATTCTGAAAGCATTCCACCTCCTTTTTAAGCAGTGATTTTGTATGTTCAGTGTGAGAAAAGAGGGTATACAGCTGTGTTGGGTTTGCATGGCAAGGTTTTGGTGGTGGTGTTCTGCAGACGTGGCTTCTTTGAGAAGCTGCCACAAGCTTCACCTATGTACAAGGGAATCGAGGCAAGATGACCAATGGATTCACCACTAGCCAAGGCTGAGCTTTTACATAATGGTGGTAGAACCTCTGGTATAATACATTTAAGAAGGTAAAAAAAGTTGGTGCACAGAAGAAAATATCAGCCAGAGAAGAGAGAAGTGAAAATATATGAGAAATAACTCTGAAGACACAAGGTCAGTGTGAACAAGGGGGAGGAGGTGTTCCAGGCACTGGAGCTGAGAGTTACCTGCAGCCCATGGTGAAGACCATGGTGAGGCAGCTGTGCCACCCATGGGGGTCCATGGTGGAGCAGGGATCCACCCGCAGCCTGTGGAGGAGCAGGTGGAGGCCTGAAGGAAATTGTGGCACTCTGGGAAGCCTGTGCTGGAGCAGGCTCCTCACAGGACCTGTGGCCATAGAGAGAGGATCCCATGATGGAGGGGGCTTGCTGGGGTGACCTGTGTGCCCCGGGGGACTCATGCTGCAGCAGTCTGTGCCTGAAAGACTACAACCCATGAAAGAGACCCAGGCTGGAGGAGTTCACAAGGAACTGCAGCCTGTGGGAAGGACTCACATTGGAGAAGTTCATACAATCATTGAGGTTGGAAAAGACTTCCAAGATCAAGTCCAACCATTGACCAAACCCCATTATACCAACTCAGCTTTAGCACACAGTTGTTTCTTGAGCACTTCCATAGATCATGAGCCCACCAGCTCCCTGAGTAGCCTGTTCCAATGTTTGTCAATCTGTTCAGTGAACAAACTTTTCCTGATATCCAAGCTGAACTCCCCTGGCACAGTTTGAGGCTATGTCCTCTCATCCTGTCACTAGTTGTCTGGCATGAGAGGCCAATCCCCACCTTGCTTTCTTTCAGGTAGTTGCAGAGAGCGATAAAGTTTCCCCTCAGCCTCCAGGCAAAACATCCCCGGCTCCCTCAGCCACTCCTCATATGGCTTACACTCCTGACCCTTCATGACCTTTGTTGCCCTTCTCTGGACACACTCCAGCCCCTCAATGTTTGTCCTGTCCTGAGGGGCCCACAACTGAGCACAGAATTCAAAGCACAGCCTCACTAGTGCTGAGTACAAAGGAATCATCACTTCTCTGGTCCTGCTGGCCACACTATTTCTGATACAAGCCAGGATGCCATTGACCTTTTAGGCCACTTGGGCACATACTGGCTCATGTGTTTCAAGCAGCATCCTCAAATCCTTTTCTGCTGTAGCACTTTCCATCACTCTTCCCCAGGCCTGTAACACTGCGTGGGGTTGTTGTGACCCAAGTGCAGGACTTGACACTTTTTCTTATTGAAACTCATAAAACTGAGTATGACCCATCGACCCATGGATCCAGTCTCTCCAGATCCCTCTGTAGGGCCTTCCTACTGTCCAGCAGATCAGCACTCCTGCCCACCATAATGCTGGCTCTGAACTGTCTGAAAGAATACTCGATCCCCTTGTCCAAATCATTGATAAAGATATTATACAGGACCAGTACCAATACTGAGCCTTGGGGAACCCCACTCCACACTGGAGCAGGGGAATAGGGTGAGGAGGAAACAGTGGCAGAGATGAGTTATAAACTGACCAGAACCCTTGTTCTTCATTTCCCATTCACCTGCACCACTGGAGGGGAGGAGGAAGAGAAATTGGGAGTCAAACTGAGCCAGGAATAAAAGGGAAGGGTAGGGTGAAGACATTTTTAAGATCTGATTTTATTTCTCATTGTCCTACTCGGATTTGATAGCTATGGTAATGAATTAAATTCTTTTTTCCTGGGTCAAGTCTGTTTTGCCCATGAGTGTAATGTCAACCCACAATTCTTTCTCTATGTTTCTTTCCCCTGTCTAGCTGAGGATGGGCAAGTGATAGAGCAGCTTTGGTGGGCGCCTGGCACACAGCCAGAGTCAAAACAAAAACATAGAAAAAATGCCCGTATAATGTATTAATATAATGTATTTAATTCAATTTATAAGCTAGTTTAAGTGGCTCAGTTTTGGGCCATTCTAGAAGACCAGACAAAACCAATTTTTTTAAATAACTTTCTTCCTTTGATGCTATCCTCTATATTTCAACTTTTATGCTTATTTTTATATTTCTCACCTCCCTCCTGCATGGAGCAAAAAGTACCCTCAAGGTACATAAGAAACCACAAAAACATATTCAGTCTTGGAGCAATTTAAAAAAAATCTGTACATGGATCCAACAGGGCAGGTCTCAAGCCAAAGCTTGAATAGTGTGTATTAACTTACGTAATGAAATATACTGTGGTCCTATTATTTTTACTGAAATAATTGTGCACTACTCAATTACATTGCCTCTTTGGCATATCCATTCTGCTTCATGTATAAAAGCTGTTGGTATAGATTCTTCTAATGTCTATTTATTCATAATTCACTGATTTTAACCCCTCCCTTCCAGTTCTAACCTAAAAGTCTAATTTTAGAATAAACTCAAACCAGTCATATCATCTTTTAATCATAAGGAGCTTATTCCTGATAAGGCAGCTGGTTAAAGGTCAAAACCTCAATGCCAGTTAAAATAAACATGTAATTAGAGCAAAGGTATAATTTTGAGGTTCTGACTGCTTTGGGATTATCTCATGATGTCTTGGTTTTACCCTCAGTGAAAAAAAAAAATCAAAGGGAAAAACTTTTGTATTTCATAAGTCAGATAACGCTTGGTCTGGATACTGTCACAGTGGAGTGACAGCTCTTGTCCTGCAGCTGCCAGGATATAATTATGCCTGGGCTCAAAAAAATGAATTGCGCAGCTGTGTGGAATTAGGAAGACTCAAATTGTACCCCACATAGACCTTAAGGCTTGTGGGGGTATCAAGGAGTGATTACTGTAATTTTCTAATGGTGTTGGAGCAGTGATAAGGTAAGGAGTGTGTGTCTGAGTGCAGTTATTTTTACTTCAGAAGTGACAAATCCTAATGTGCCTAGACTGTCTTGGTAGGAGTTGACCAGATCCAGGTTAGCCTGGAGGGTGAAGGAGGTTGCAGTGCTGTCAAGTCATGTTCCTAAAGGGAAGTATTTTGTACAGTGACATTGTAATGGAGAGTATATGGAACATGCAGTGGGAAGACAAGGACCGGAGTCCCTGCTTTACAGAGGTATCACTGAGCTGCAGGATGTAGCCAGATTCCTTATTCTTCTTTTCCTCACTGGCCTTCCCACATTGCATAGGTTGAAGTAGAGAAATGATGAGGCCCTTCACACTTTTCGTTTTAATTGGGTAGGCAGAGCATGCTTTTCTTTAAAACTGAAATCATGGATATAAGCTTCAGAGGTTAAGGACTTTTTTCTCATTTGTTGGATCAATAAATGGATGCTAACCAGCAGGAGGCAAAAGATCACCTCCTTTTAGAAGGACTCATCAGCCTGGACGTCACTGTGTATTAATGTTACTGTATAGCTTTGAGATTGAAACTGCTGTCATGTCTAATCAGCCTGAAAGGAAGGTAGGGAGTTTGCATCAAGATACTTGCATATCCTAGTGCTAAACAGAAGAGATTGAATCCAGACAGCCGCCTCTTGCCTAAGAGGGAGAAAGGATATGCTTTGCTTTTTCTTGAAGTAAAGTTATGCAAGTATATTGTATGAGATCTTTCCTGTGTACAATTTCTTACACTTAAAAAAAATTTCGCTCTGTAGTCCAGGTGGACTTCCAGGTAGAACCTATAATTTTTCAGTTTAAACTTCATTAATTTTGGATTTTATCATAATTTAAAAAAAAAATGGCTCCAAGCTGAATTGTTTCTTTCAGTTTTCTTTCCTCTACAGTTGAGTGTTACAGCTTTCTTGCTAAGAAAGCATTGATATGTAAATTATTTTAATAGCCACCCATTACTTGATTAAAAGTTTAATTTGTAAGGGTTTTGTGTATTTAGACTCCATACAATCTAGGAGCAAATGGCATTTACAGAGTTTCTGAATTGATTACAAATATTTTGTTATCTGAAAGGTCTTTTACCCTTTTGCCAGGAAGCTCTTCCTCTCTGCTTATCTTTATTTAAGGGTTAACACCAAAACCCATAGAGGTTAATCCTTTCCAAAAATAGATTCCTGCTCTTAGCTTTTTATTCCCAGGAATGTTCCCAGGAAGAATATGTGTTTCCAGGAAGAAAGCACAGTAGAACTCTAAGTTTGTTACTGCAGAAGCATTAAAAATGTTACTGACCTTTGCCCAGTCTCTGCAGTCAGGTTATTTCATGCATTGAAGGCTGTCTTGTCCTTTAGATACAGTCAGACACAAATAGAATTGCCCAATGAGCTATTGCATAAGTCAGTGCTTTGAACTTCCTTCTCTCATTGTTCGCTAACAATGTAATAGCAGCTGAGACCAGATGCTCAAGGAGACAAGTGACAAAGAAGAGCTCACATGTTATTTCAGACTTGATTAGTTAACATTTATCTTCTTGCTAAAATCCTTTGGGCTTTATCTGTTTATATCTAATTGAAGAAAAAGAAATTGACTAAGAGAATGAGGCTTTGGCAGGTGGTTTGGTTTAAAATCATAACTACTGACAATACTGGCTTCACATTGCTTAGTTAAGATTCATTTGCTTTTCCTGAGGCCATTTACATTACATGTTTAATTCTGATGTTAATCATCTCTCAAAACTTGTCTTTTTTTTTTCTTTTTTGTTGTTCGGTTAATTTGGTTTGGGGTTTTTTGTTGGCTAGTATGATATTTTTTTAAATAAGAAACACTTTCTGCATCATAGACCTTTTCCTCTCTTAACTATTTTAAACTATCTCAGTGACAATCATCAGGGGGTGGCAGAGTAATTTCAAATCCTAACTGCAGAAGTTCGGAAAAAAGAAAATATTTTTGCCTATATAATTTAATAAAATAAATCCTTGGGTCAATTCAATTGTTTTCTTATCACAAATGAAAAGGCTTGTGTTCAGTAAAGGTCATCTGGCTTAAATCTCTACATCAGGGAAAGTCTGTTTGAAATGTAATATCAGGTTTCTGAGGCCATTTGGGTTGCCTTAGGACAAAGAGTTTCTGCAATCCAAACAATCTCTAAAAAGGTAGTGATATACACATACTAAATAATGGATTACTTCAGATTTGACACCAGTATGACCAGCCATTATTTGGAGTGCTCTGAGTTGCACTGGAGTGCCCTTTGTTGTTCACTGCAAGTTTTCCTAATATAACATATCTCTTCACAGGATTAACATTTCTAAAGTCACAGTTTTAAAGCATTTTGTCAGGTAGCATGTGAAAGGACCTGAGTCCTGCAGAAAATGACAGTTCTCTTTTCTGAGAACATTTCCCATAATTTGTATAAATATCCTTCTTCCTTCTAACTCATTTCATCAGCTGTGTTTACATCATCGTCCCATTATAATACAGTTATTTAATTATTGTTATTGTCATTCTCTACCATCCCCTAATTTAGTATTTTAATTCCTAGATCTAAATGCAGTGGTTTCAGTAGTATCAGCAAAACTAGACTGAAACAAAACAAAGAACCCTGCAAGATTCAATTAGTTTTCTCCCAGATGCTGCAGTTTGTCTCCCACGCTGTTAAAAATCTTCTCAGCTCATTGAGTAGATCTGGCACTGTCTTGTTGAAGGAAAAATGTAGTTATGCAGAAACTGTATGCTCTGCTACATGGGATTGCACGGATCATTCCGTATCCATATGTATTCTTTCAGCAGCTGGGGAAAACATGAAGGAATGGACTGCACACGGTACAGCCTAGGATGATAGAATGTTTAAAACAGAGTTAGTTTTTGAAAGAAAGGAAAGGAAAAAATGAAGATCGAGTTTCAACCTGTGGGAGCCAGGAACTGCAAGCACCTCTCCTAAATAAAAGAGAGACTGAAGTGATTGTTGTTTCATTGATTGGGAACGCTGCTAAGCTGTATTGCTGGTATTGATTTCTCTAGGAAATACCACTCAAAGCTGTCTATAAGTGGTATGATATCTTCTTTTCCACTGACTATGGAACAGCTGGAGAGATCTGCAAAGTTGCATAGCTTTCTCTAGATCACAAAAATAATGAGCTCAATGTGTGTGTATACATGCGTGCCTCAATGAGATATCCGCAAGAAACTTTAGAATAAAGGAGGGTGAGGGCCTAAGGACCATTTAAAATTCCAAGTTAAAGTCTTGAAGAGTATTAAAGGAACCTAAAAAAAAAAATAATCTCTCAAACTTGGCTCATAAATCTTTGGCTTTTGAAATATTTCTAGCTAGTAAGTTTCTTTAAAAGGGCTGGAGATCTTTTTTTCATCTGGTGATTCTGATGAGTTGAAAAATGCATGGTTTTATCACACAGCTAGTGTCCCAGTCAGATGTTTTTATCCAAAATAAAATAAAATGTGTTTAAAATAAAATCAAGTGTTTTAAGTCCCTGCTGTCTGCTAGAATGTATGACTATTGACGTGAAAACAAGCAACAGTATGAAGAAATAGCTTTTAACAAATGTGAAAAACACAGATTATGAACTTATTGGTAAGTTTGTCTTCAAACCAGTAACACACTGAGTTTATATATCTGAACAAAAGCAAGTAGTGACAGTTTGGCAACTCACGAGCACAGAGGAGAAAAGAAGGCTTTCAAACTCCTCCACAGCTGTGATGCCTATGTGTACTGAGCAGCTTGCTGAGGAGATTATATCCTCCTGAACATATATCCATAATCTCACTTTGATGGTATCAAGTATGACTGTTTTGGATTGCTTAAAATAAGTGTCTGCCAACATTCTGTTTACAAATATCTCAAATCTGAGAAAGGTTTAAAGACGTGTGGGCATAAGTTTGTTCCGTAGTCTGAAATCAGAGCCAGAAACCAAATGCCATGACTTAGGGAGCTTTTTTGTCTAGCTACAATTAATCACAGACAGATGCTTATGTCCTGATGAAATCTATATTTATACCACCCTTAAAGAGGACTTGTGAGAAAGCTGCCCCCCACTTACCTTCCATCTGCAGAACCATAATGCAGATACTGAAAGCTGTCTCTCATGAGACCCACTGACATTACTTGCAGCCACGGCGCATTAAAAAATCAGTAATAACTTTGGTTATTCCTGTTTGGCCTGACATGATGGTAAAGTATGTTGCTGTTTTGATACTCATCGATTATTTGAGGGAAAAGAGCCTTAAATCCATATGCTGTGAAGACACCAGCTAAAATTTCACAAGCAGAATGAGTCTGAGTACTGGGAGATCCTAAGATCAGAAACAGAGATTTTCCAGCAGAAAATTCCAGTCCTGAGAATTCAAAGACTGAACAGAACCTGCAAAGCAGATGGAGAAAGATTGCTTATTGCTTCCCATTACTTCATATAGGAAGAGAGGAACTGCTACTAGACAACTACTGGGAACCATCACTGCTTTTATTTTTTGGGAGAATAACCAGATAAAAGCTGCCAAAAAAGAAAAAAAAAATCTTCTTTATCAAAGTGCCTAGACTGATAAAAGACTATTCTCACTTTATTAGACTGTAGGCCACTGTACTTACTAAACCTCAGTGTTTGGCAATGTCATGAGTAAGAAATTCTGAAAAAGAGGGAAGCCATATGAGGAGCTACTGAGGCCACTTGGTTTGTTCAGCCTAAAGAAGAGAAGACTTAGGGGAGACCTTGTCACAGAATCACAGAATAAGCTGAATTGGAAGGGACCCACAAGGATCACTGAGCCCAACTCTTCTTCCTGCACAGAACAACCCCAAGAGTCACACCATGTCCCTGAAGCATTGTCCAAACGCTTCTTGAACTCTCTCAGGCTGGTGCTGTGACCACTTCCCTGGGGAGCCTGTTCCAGTGCCCAACTGAAGCCACCCAGTGCCCTCTGGGTGAAGAGCCTTTTTCTAATATCCAACCTAAACCTTCCCTGACACAGCTTCAGGCCATTCCCTTAGGTCTTGTAACTCTTCACCAGAGTGAAGAGATCAATGCCTCCCCCTCTTCTTCCCCTCATGAGGAAGCTGTGAGAATCCAGAGAGATCCCAGCTGACTGGAAGCTGGTGAACATTGTCCTGATTTTCAAGAAGGAATACCCTGGAAACTACAGGCCTGTTAGTCTCATTCAGTACCTGGTAAAGTTATTCCTTACAACTGAGGATATTCTGTCATTCTATAAAAAAAACACAGTACTTTTAAAATTAAGATAAATTCTGAAAGGTGTTGTAAGGAAAGACCATCATTACTGATGAATACTTACATTTGATCCACAACTTAATGGAAAACATGGGGTTTAGTCATATATTTCCTGTATAATTGTCTGCATAATATCATATGTTAATATGTTTCAGTTGTTCTATTTCTCATCTGATCTTCTGTTTAAACTACATGTCAGCATATATTCCCATCTTCAGTGCTAGTTAGGACTAGCATAATTATTTTTTCCTTGCTTTCAAAATAGGTTTTTCTTATAAGCAATTTTGTTAGCTTGAAGGAAGTCCTAGGCTTCTCAGATGTGTAAAGCTGAAATTTTCATGATAAGGCAGGAAGTCGATTTCATGATTTTTAGTGATTAATTTTCAACCTAGCAAATTCAATTTCCTGTTCCCAGCAAGTCTGCATTTATTGAATGCTCATAGATGAAACATTGTAAGCAATGTTTTTGGATAGGTTCGGGATTTTGTTTTCAGCTGTCTGTGGTGGAAATTCTGCCTTTTTGAAGTTATAGGCATGTGCAAACTAACTAACCTTTTCCCAACTCCTGCCTAAATTCCTGCAACTAAATTCCTGCTTGAATCTACCTGATTTTATATTAAGGCCATACCTGAAGAGTATTCTTATTTTTTATTTGGGATGGTGCTTAGGATCACTGGTAATGGATAAAACCTCTCTGCATTTGTGTCTAGACAAACAAAAAAAGTCAATTTTTCTATCTCCTAGTAAACTTATGACTCTACATATGTGTCCTTATATTGAACACTGACTGAATTTCTTGTTCTCCCTAGTCAAAAACAAATGAATCTCCAGTGTGGAAAGGGACAGTTAAGTAGGGAATGGATTTCTAACTCATACAGACCAACACTTTACTTCTCTTTTGAATAAAATAATTAGGGAGTAATGAAAGTAAAAATTGATGGTATGAAAAAGAGAAAATGAGGTGTGATGTGTATAGTTAGTCTTTGATACAAGAATTTGTGTAGGATAAAAATATAAAAATTATCTAGACATATTTCTGAGGAAAAAAAACCCCTCATCTAGGGTCGTTTAATACAATAGTGGTTAACTGTGAGGGCTGTGACATTCCACCTATCTTGTGGAACTCCAGCTCACTACTGTGGAGGGAATAGAAGAAAATACTGCTAAAGCCTGTCTACCCTTCTCCCATTATCTACTATCATCCATTCTCCTATCATAAACAGGAGAGTTGGATAGATGTTCCCTTTTGTTCTGACCTGGAAAAGCTGTCCTTTCATCTTATTTTCCTTTTATAATGTGCTGTATCATCTCAGATGTAGAGTGAAATACCATATTTTCTAGCATCATGAATAGATATATGAGTAGATGTACCAGTCTATTGTTCAGGTAGATACATGGACACACCAAGAGAGTTCCGGTTTCCAACTGTCTAGAAGATCATGGGAAAAAGAAATATCTGCTCTGCAGTGCAGTTCCTACATCCATATTGCCACTATATCCAGACAGACGAGCATCTCACTTCAGCTAGAGTATTGACGGGTTTCTTTTTCTTCTCAATATTAGACCAATCTCACTTAAATTTGGTCATATGAATATGAAAATCAGACTAGCCTTTAAGGGACACAATAGCTCTCTGGTAGTCCTATGTTTATCCTGGATTTCTTATACAGATCTAGAGGAGAGATAACTTGGAAGGAAGCCATGCCTACGCTGACAGTCGTCTTCTCACTGTATATGGTATACTGTAGCTGATTGAATTGTGTGTGGGTTAGTGAGGAACTGCTTTAGCTGCTTGCATGTGTATGTGCCAAGGGCCTCTGAAATTTATGATTTTTTCTTAGCATAAAGATAATTAAAATTGTTTATTTTCTTTTACAGGCTTGTATTAAGTGGTAATAATTCACAATATATTCCATAGCAGAAATAAAATATAAGTTTCATTCAGATACATATTAAGGAGCCATAGTCTAAAGTAAATATTTTCAAGTTAATCTCCACAAAGAATGCATGTAACTTTGTTTGTAAAGGCCTTATCACTCAGCTGTTTTGCATAGTCAATACAATATATACTTATCTATTACTCTATTATATCATAGGGATTTTTCAGAATAATGAACTACTCTAGATATTTGATTTACGGAATTGGAATAGCTTGCTCTGGTACTAAGAGACTGTATTTATTAAAATCAAACCATGTGTTTCAAATAAACTTATTACAGTAACTAGAATATTTGTCATGGCACCTGTCTAGCCATGAATATTTGCATTTGTCATAAGTCTTTTCCCACAGCTGGACTGAAGTCATTTAAATCAGAGAGCTTTGTTCCTTTCTGCAGTTTAAAATGCTTGATTATGGAGGTAGAAAGACATCGGGGAGTACGGATTCTAATATCCTGTCAAAATTGTGTATTTCCACATCCAAGGAATATATATTATATAAATAAATAAAAATTAAATTGGCACAGGACTTAGTGGCAACAATTTTAAATTCATGCACTGCAATGTTAGTGAGTTTCCTGTGGCTTGTTGGTTTGTAGAAATGGGAGGGTTTTCCAGATATGACTGCATTTGTTCCATCTATTTGCAGTAATATTGCCTCATAGCATAACAAAGATAATTAATCACATGGGAAAAGTAAAGCCAAAAGGAAAAGTGTCTCTGTGTTGCCTGTATGTTATCCTCTGAGGACGAGTTCAGTTGCATGTACATCAATATATCCATCGACATACAGCAGAATAGGCATAAATACTCAGCCAAGAATAATAATGTTTTAAGCAGGAAGGAAACATGAAATTCCAAAAGAAAGACTTTTTTTCGCCAGACCTGTATCCATTTTTGGCACTGATTAAATTTATTTATGGCCCTTTGGGCCATGTTACTCCTGCGTTAGGATCTTAAAAGCCTTGCCATTTTTGTTATCATAGCATTTGATGTAGCTAATATGATACAAAAAAGTCCTGTAATGATTTACAGATCTGGAAGATTCTGTCCAGCCAAAATATTAAGAAAAGATAGCCAGACAAAGAGATTAATAAGAACACTCCCTTTGTGTTTTCAACACTGTCCTATTTCAAAAGCTATTTTAACTTTTCCCATACTTGAAGAAAGTTAGTCTGAAATTATTGTTATAGTATAAATAAGGAGTAATCCCTAATGAGAGTATGTAGTTTTTGGCAGAATCTTCTACTTTTATTTTATAAAAACAAGTTCAGGGGGTGAGTTTTTGGGTTTGGGTGTTTTGTGGGTTTGGGGTTTTTTTAACTACTTTGGAGTTTCGAGAAGGAGCTAAATGATTTAAGAGCAAAGGATAGGCATTTGAACTCTAAAAAAACCCGAGAAAAATCCCAGTTTATATCTAATTTTACCTCATGTTCCTGCTCTACAAGTACATTTGAGTGAAAGAAGGCACTGAATAGGGATACAAGGGAAAATGTGAACTACGCTGTTCATTCTCTAAGCAACTAAGGAAAAATATTGTTTGACTATGACTGGGAAATAAATATTAGCTTGCCTTTGAATTTTGAAGCTAAAACTACCAGTCCAGCCTAGACCTCTTATCATTCTGATGATATTCCAGCGATAAAACTAATTCAGAATTATTTTGGTGGCACAGAACTTTTACTCTGATATAAACCTTGGCAGAATTAGCTCTGGCACCATCAGAGAATCTTTCCCCTGGTCACGTTGGAGGAAAAATGACATATATGAAGTATAAGCTCACAAGTGATTAAAAGTAAGTTAAATGCATGTGTCAGCTATTGACATCTCATCACTTGAAAAGTTGTGCCATTGACAATACAAGACCTATACATGAGCTAAATTTCATTAAAGCCATTAACATTCTTGAATGGGTATGGTTATGAATCATAAAATCCAGCATGCTTGGATTTTAACCAAAACTAGTCATATAATGGACATTAGCCAGATATTGCACCTATTCTGAAGAATATCTTGCATTTGGAGATGGAAGTTCATATATGTGTCTATAAATGTATGTATGCATGCATGCACAACGTTTAGGAAAAAAAAAATAGCACAACAAAAGAAGCTGAAAGTATGTCATGCATTACCAAATGTGTAACAAAATGCACAGGAAAGAGTTACAGCTAAAAGTTCAGTTTTAACTGAAGCTGCTGGATAACTAAACTTCACTATATTTATGTCTCACAAACTGTGTAATTAGCACTTTCCCATTTTCTATATTATCTTAATAAATGAAACTGATTGTACGATTTTGGTGTGAAGTATAGCTACTGGCTTTGGGGTCTAGGTTGCCTGTATTAAAAAGCAGACTTTTGCAGAAAGTCTTATGAAAGGTACAGGAATACTGAGTAAGGGGTCAGAAAACAGTAAAGGATTATTATGGTGATCCCTCGCACACATAGGTTATCCTCCAATGTAAATTCTGTGCACTTAGCATTCATAATTCACTTCAGGACTTACAGAATCATGTCATATGGAAGGAACTTCCAGAGACCATCCAGTCCAACTTCGTACTAAACCGGTGTCAGTTAATAGAGGTTGCTCATGGTCTTGTCCAATTGAGTTCTGAATATCTCCAAAGATGGAGATTTGACTTCTTCCAAAGGTTGAAGGTGGAGAGGGGGAAATCCTAATATCTACCCAGAATTTTCCTTCTCGTAAATTCTGTCTGCTTCTCATGTTATCGCTGTTTACTTCTGTAAAAACTTTGGCTTTGCTTCTCTACACTCTCCCATTTTATAGTTGTAGACAGCAGTAAGTCCTCCCCTAAACCTTCTCTTAAGTCTGGACAAAGAAAATTCCCTTGGCCTTCCCTTCTATGCCATGAGCTTCAGGCCCCTGACCACCCTTACTGTCATGCTGCAGAGATGTTTGCTATCTGTTTCTCAAGATTTCATATATCTTGTCAAATTTGGGAATATTATATGGCTGGATAGGTTTTCTGGCAACATCATTTTAAAACATGAAGACAAGACAGAAGCATAACCTCATCTCTCCCTTCCTCTTTCTGCAGAACCTGGATATAGGTCAGAAAATTACTGTGATTTGGTAGGATGGTATTTCGGGTCTCATGAGGAAGAACATCTGCACCAAAACCTAGAAGTACTTGGCTCAATTAAATTTTTGATGTAGGCTGTTTATTTTGTCAAGACAACTTCTGAAGTTTAATTTTTCTTCTCTTAACTGTGGTATTTGCAAAATACTAATTCCCAAAGTACACATTTAATTTAAGAATGTGGGTTTTTTTGCCTCAACATTGTGACCATTAATGGTGCTTTCTGTGACTGGCACTGAAAACTTAGATGAAGATCTGTTGATTCAGAGCTTCAGGATTCACCAAAAGCATGCTGAACTAGAATTTAGCTATGAATAGTTCATAATTCTGTACCTGATTAAATGACTTTGAAAATTTTTACGCATCTCTGACATCAAATACTTTGCTTGGGTAGCGCTCATATATTTTGCTGAACAGATACTAACCTGTCAGGTATAATTCACATTTTCTCATTTTACTCCTTATCACGCTTATTTGTCTTAAAAGAATAATCAAGTTGCATGGAATACCTTTGAAAGAAAAGTCTTCTGCCCTAGAAAAATGGCAAGAGGTATAATCTGTCAGGGAGAGGCTTTAAAATGCTTTCCGGTACTTTTCAAAGATATGCCATTTTTCAGTGAAGGTTGTTTCATTTCTAATAAAGTAAAGCTACTCCATTTGCCTCAGTAGGATTTAACATAAGGCCTTAGGATGAGGAGAGAGATAAAATGGTTTCTATCATTATTGTTTTGAGTACCACAGTTACATAATGTTTTACCTGTATATATATTTGAGTTTATATATATGTACATTTTATGTCTATATCATTTATATATCTATCTATATCTTTATCAATATGTATTTGAACCAGAACTGAAAAACTAATCTGTGCTTGTTGAAGTACCCTAAGAATTTTAGGGAGAAAAAAACCCCAACAAACAAACAAACAAACAAAAAAACCAAACAAACAAACCATGGTCATGTTAGGAGTCCATGACTTGTGTATCTTTTTGCATTTGCCAAAGCAATGTCTTCAAAAGATTCTCTTGGTCTTCATGCGTGAGCAGCTTAAATACTTCCTAGATTTAAGATTTCTATCATCAGGTATCTTAATTAAACTCTAACCTGGGTTCCATGTTAGCATGGGTAGCTCTGATAGCCTGGGGTGATAAAGACCACTCCTATAATCTGTAAACTTTAGAACCTTTCCAGTCATCTCTAAGACACTTCTCAGTTTTAAAGAAGCGAGAGCCATAGTTTTTTTTTTTTTCTGTTTCCAAACCCATTTTCTTTATCTTTGGTGAGGAAAAAAACCAAAAAAAGCCAGGACAATTCAGCAATGTGAAGCATGTACTGGTGACATGTAAAAGAGTAGTGAATAGATTCTTGGTGAGATTTAGATGGATGAAAATCATGTCAGGAGCTCTGCACTATAATGTCTATAGCACTACTTTCATTTTTTAATTTTTTTTTTTTTAAATATAATTCAATACTTTTTGGAACTCTATTGGGACATTGACAAATACTGCAAATGCAGAGTGGAGTTCTATACATATGGTATCACTCAGTATAGAAATTTAAGTTACTGATTGAATTCACAACCAGAAGCATTTCCTGGGACAATAAATCACAAACAGGATTAGTGATCTAAGAGTTTATGATCTGGGCAGAACCAGAAGGTGTCCAACTGTTTAAAGTCACCACTTTCCCCTTTACCTGTGTCATCTTCCTAAAAGGACTGTATTGTTGCCACCTCCTGGCCACCCCACAAGATATTGTTCACTGTTATGAAGAAATTAATCCTATCTGGAGACAGGATCATTATGTTGTGACATAAAACCTTCAGACAGGTGTTAAATCAAGGATATTGGAAGCATGCCACAGGATATTCCTCAAAATTTAGAAAAAGCTATTTTAAAAAGGTTTTAATTGCAAGGAAGCCGTTGGAGCAGATGAATAATTCACACATCTCAGGCTGTTTTACAGGCAGAGGTTTTATTGATAAATGTATATGCATAAATAAAATGTTTATAAATTAATAAAATGTAAAACACTGCATGAAAATGTCTGATGTTGAAAAATTCTCTCTGCATGTCCGATCTACCAAAGAATATGTATATTTATGTGCAAATGTTTGAGTATGGGCTACTTCCATTATTCTCCCACATGTATAAAACTTAAGGCATTTTTCCCAGAGAAACAGGACCCATTGCACACTAAGGATCCAGGAAATCAGGAAAAGTTGGCATCCTCTGAATACTAGCATTCCTCTTTCTCATGTAACTGCCAACAGAGCAAGTTAAGTAATATCTGAAGGTGAGCTCAAGGTTCATAAAAATACAGATGACTTTCAAATGAAGTAAGTTAAAGAATCTGTTGGAAAAAATTCCAGACGTATTTTATCATACAACCATAAAAGACCCCCAATGAACAGGAGGCCTCATAATATGGAATGAAGCAGAAATTTCTTTGTACAACTAACAATGTAATCACACAGGTGAATCTAAAATTGTCCATGTCTTTAAAGAATTATCTCAATATCACTTTCTTGTAATAGATATATAAATATATATATAATAGAATGTGCACCATTCTGTCAAATGGGAATTTGATCTGGGTCCAAGTTGACCATCATGTGAAGCAGCTTTCTAAGCTCTTTCTAGAAATGGGTCATGCTTTATTTTTGTTCACTGTAATCTATCCCTGGCAATTTGATTTAAATTTCCTTATTTCCAACTATGTGCTGAATAAGATCACTAAAGATGGGGAGCTTAAACATAGGAAACCAGGTAAAGAACACCCACCATCTGCTAAAGAAAAAATACTGTGCTATAGATACAAAACTAGTTCTTCAAATTCCTATGTTATTTGAATGTATGGTTTAGGATACTTACAATAACATAAAAGCAGGATTGCTCTACTTTTATATAGTAGAATGTGCACCACAGTGAAGCTGTCCAGAAAAATCTACTTATCCTCAGAGTAGGATGCACAAAAGGTATGCATACTTTTGAAATACCAAATCATCTCACTTGTCATAGACCTGCTTTTTTCCTAACACAAGGAAGATGTGATATAATACAGTTTTATATTTCCTCCGGGGGACATCAGCCTTATATTTTTAAATTAGGTATGGCTATTCATTTCCACCTGGCTTATTTTCTCTTCCACTTATCTTAGACTCTTGCTGTCATGTTCCAGAGGTGTGACTCTGTGTTTCTATCAGAAGACTGATTCTATGTGCTATATAAATAATATGTAGCAACCTTGGTCCAAGGTCTTCCCACCATAAACTGCATAATATCTTAACATTAGATACCTAGTCCTAAATTGGACATCTGGTTGCCTGAGGTTCTGTTCAATGGGGAGAGGCTTATTCAGAGCATGATTCAGATTTCATACCCTTTAAAGAAACATCTGAAACAGCTCATTTCTCTCCATTAACAACACAGACAGCCTACAGCCATCGTGCTCTTAATTTAGTCATGTACATTAAAGCAGCTAAGTAGAATGAATCTAGGCCAAGCTGTCTGTGTGCACATAGCACTGGAGTCACAGTCATTTGCACATGGTACCCTGCATATTTAATTAATGCTCTGTTCATCAGGGAACATTTGCAATTTCACCCTTAAAATTAGGATTCCATGTTAAAAAACTGAAAGAATATCACTCTCATATGAACATGGAACTTTTAAGCACACAAATTCATAGCAAATAGCTCTAATATAAAAGATGAACAAGCATATAATTGTATGATTACACTTGGGGGTACAACGAAAGAAAATTAATGTAGTTACACTGTGTTTTGCTCAAAGGATATCCAAACTTGCATGGAATTTTTTAAATCTTATTAGAGAAAAACATAGACTTCTTCCCAGCTAACATGAGCTCTATTTTTTTTTTTTTTGTAACTGATCAAGTAGAATCAAGAACCAAACTCCAGTATTTATATATGGTGTACTTGACAGCTTTGGTTTAGTCTATGGACTAAACATTTCCTGTTAGCTTTACAAATATATAAGACATGGAGAGATGATGCAAGGTCAAAGTAGCACAAAATACAGGGTACTCTCTCTTTATCACAATATGTCATAACAGAAGTTGGTTATTAGTAATTCTTGTTTTGAGTTTATATTAATTGATCCATATGCCAATGAGATGTACAAAACTATCATCAATGTGTTTATAAGGCTGTATAAATGCATGCAAAGAGAATACCTACTGCTGTTTGTCTGCTGTCTCTCCTAATGTGCCAATGGATTAATCAGTCAGTTCTGCATCTAGCAACAGTCTTATTGCAATTATCCTAAGTGTCATGTTAGGGTAAAGTGAAAAATCTCACAGGATCTGTGAGAAATCAAGCCAAGCAGCATTCCTGATGGTCAGGAAAGTGTGGGATTTTAACAAAAAGTATCTAGATATACTGTCAAGGATTCCTCCTGTATGTTAATGTTTAGCTAAATATTCCAGAGGGGCTGACCTGGTTGTGTATGTGGTCTTGTTTAGGTCTTCTTTCAATCACACACAATTCGGAAAATTTGCTTCTGGGCACTGCTTTGCATTTCAGTGTAAAAGGTATCCATACCTTCAGGGCATGACTCGTGCCATATCAACAAGAAAACAGATCTTTTTAAATTCAGGTGATGCCAATACAAATATGATAACATCCCATGGTCATCATAATCTCTTAGAATTGGGAGACAGGTAATTACAGCATCCCTTCTTGGTCAGACTGGCCTGATTATTAGCCCCTTAAATCTGTGGTAAACTAGCTAGCGTGGATGTTTTCAGTCTTGATCACAATGAGGGAAAATGAAAGATCCAAGTCCTAAAAGACCCTCTGTAGAGACATTTAACAACTGCGTTAACTTGGTCTCCACAGAGAGTCATGCTCCTTTCTCATCTTTCCCTCCACTGTAAGCAAAAACCCATCACAACTCACTTTCACTCCCAAGTCCCTGCAATCCAGATTCCAGCTATCTTGAGTGTAAAAATATTCCATTCTCTTCCAATCAATACCTATGTCTCAAATCCTTACACCTCGAGATTCCTTCTGTAGCTGCTGATAGACACTGTGCCCTCATTGTCTCCTCCATAGCCAGTGATCCCTAAACCTTCTACAGTCCATGTGCATTAACGTTGCTGTTCCAACATCTTCAAATGCATTAACTGAGGACACTGATTTCTGTTCAGTAAATTTGATCTTCAAGTGCATCCACAGGAATGTATTCAACATAAATTAACTTGGATTATTATTATTGTATACAGAAAAGGGGTAGTCAGAAGGAGGAGAACTTAGCTGACAGCCACCATATGGGGACTGTGAACTGCAGGCAAACTTTGGCCCCATTCACCTCCTGTCCACCCATTCCTTTTCTGTGTCTCATAATAAATGTTACATTCTTCATGAGGTTGCCCAGGAGGGCAATGGGGAGAAAAGGATGGTTGGAGCTCTTATTCTTCTTCCCACACTTTCTCCCACTCAGAGATAGATTCCCGACCCTCTCCTACTTCCTCATCCTGTTTTAAGAACTGGTACGAACTCACTTTTGAACTACTGTAACATCTCTGCAGTCATAGGAAATATTTTTCACATACCTTTATGTCTGTTTTCCTTCTCCATGCTTTATGCTCTTAGCACTTTAGACAGTTGATATCCTTTAGAAAGACTTGGTTTGTGCTGTTTTTAGAACAAGAGGGCTCTGGTCCCATACTGCGAGTTAAGTGAAATGCAAATAATAATTGATAACATTGTCACACTATTTTTAGATGATCTAATCACAGATGAACAAGAAAATGATTTGTTGCTGTTGTCTCACTTTATTCTTAGGGCTTATATGAACACTGAAAAAATTGCTTTGCTGCAACCTGGATAATCAGGGTAAGAGACCTTTCAGAAGATTTCAGTTAGTTAGTCCACTTTCCTTCTTTTCTGTGGATGCCTCACATCCTTTTGTTCGCTACTAGAAAACTGTAAAGGTCAGCTTCTTACTTTATGGATGATGAGAAAAGGAAGTGTCCCTTTTGTATATATAAATACACTTGCAGACGTGAGTAGATAGTAGCAGCATTTGTAGGTTGGAAATTTCTAGGGAGGCATATCAAGAGAACAGTCAGTTAGTGCTACCAGCAGCAGGCCCAAAAAGCATCAGGAGGTTTCCTGTGCACCAGAGCTTACACTGATAACTAGCTGTCGAATGAAGCAGCTGATAATACAATAGTTATTTTTTGTCCTCCCATGAGTTTTCTACTTTCTAATTCTATTCAGGTGTCAAGCTAAGATGACGGAGAGTTTCCAGTGGCTGAATTGATGTAGGGTTGGAAAGGACATCAAAAGAAAACAAAATTATATTTTAATAGAGAAAAAAAATCTGATTTTGCTCACACATACTGAATTTGATGTATACACAGGGTTTCTTAGAGGAATATTAAAGGCAGTGAAGGATCTTGCCTTTATTTCTTAGGTTCTGTTATCTTGAATGCTGTGCTCAACATTCTCCACAGGCAAGGAAAGCATTCTTCCTTCTGCAATGTTGGAAAGCAGTACTTGTCTCATTGCTGTTTTCTGATAACAGTAGTACAATGCTGTAGTATTTATTAATGCTTATGTGTCTTCATAGCACAACTGTGAATGTGAATGTGTGTGCATGCATAGGGAGA
The DNA here is from genome assembly GCA_026261815.1 of Monarcha castaneiventris obscurior. Taxonomy (NCBI): domain Eukaryota; kingdom Metazoa; phylum Chordata; class Aves; order Passeriformes; family Monarchidae; genus Monarcha; species Monarcha castaneiventris. The sequence continues at coordinate 18,578,328 of JAMPIT010000894.1, forward strand.
CAAAAAAAGCACATCTAAAGTGCGTATGTTTCAATGATTTTATGGGAATTGTAAAGCTGTGTTTTTTCCAGTTTACTGCATGGAAATTGATAATTCCTGTGGCATGGAAATTATCCATTTCCTGTACTATGATCATTAAATTAGAGGAGAATGCTGTTCTTTCTTCTCAGTCAAAATGCATCAGAAAAACCTAACACGTTCCATTCCCATTAATACCTTGGTATGCAGTAGAGTTTTGTAGCTTCTCTTTCACCAGGATACATTAATAACTTGTGTAAGACCCTCTCAGTGCAGCAGGAGCAAGTCCTCACAATCATACAGATAAATGTCACACATTCAGTTGGATTACACATCATATTAGTTTTCCCAGGTGAAAAAAGCAAAGAAGAAGAGGCGATTCCTAATACAAATTTACCTATAACACTTCGGTGACAGTTATGAAGAAAAAAGGCATTATCATTCCTTGATTCTGCATTCCCATGTAGTTCAAGCAAATTTTTGATCAGCAAGGATAAGAAGCCTGGAAAGAGGAATATAGTACCTGACTGCATTAAGAAACTGTCTCCCTACAAAGACAGAAATTTTGCAATCAGATAAATCCCAGATTTATATAACTGGAGGAAAATGTACCTAATTTGTCTTCAGGAAAGTTGGTACATAGAAATCTTGTTATCTTGATAATCAATTTACCTGAACTTTTCATTTCTAATGTTAAAAAGAAAGCAGAAACTCAATTTAAAAATACTATTTGAGTTGGTTACATTTCCTGACTATTTATGAACTCCTGATGTTGAAAAGAGCAGCTCTGGTACCTCAGGTCCTGATCTCTCTATGGTAATGGCAATGCACCACATGTATTAACCGAAGTCCCATCTTCAGAACTCCGTCCCAGACCAGATGTAGTCTCTAAATGTAACTGTGGTGCTGCAGTGACTCAAAGTAAAGGTCCAGGTTGTTCAGGTAGCCCATAATTCTTAGAATCATAATGTTCATTGCAATATTTGAAGCTGTGCTAAATTACATCTTTTGAGAATTTAGACTCTATTTAGATAAATAAAGTTTGTAGACAGTAGAGTTACAAAACAGGCAACTCCTAGAAAAATATGTGCAATTTGAAATTAGTTTTATGTTATCTTTTTTTCAACACAGCCTTCTTGTCTTCCTCATTAATTTGCTTCTTATCTTTTCGTGGTGTTATTATTAGCTTCCTCATTTTTATTATTAGCTTTCCTCTTTTCCTAGCACAGTGTGATTTCCACCAGGATCATGATTTGGCTAAGCTAGGCGCTTTAAAGATGTGAGGCAAAGTGTGATGGTTTCCCTAGCAATAGGAAATACTTTAAACCTCAGAGTGCAAACATTTGCTCACACACAATACGTTTTCCTTCCGTTTAGTGACTGTCGTCTCTTGCAGGGAATCAGATATTTGTTTCTGCAGAGAATTATGCAGATAAAATGAAAAAGGATGTTTAAAATTCTTCATGCATCTTATACGGGCAAGTTCAGTGCTATTCGGATTATTTGGGGCTGACTCAGAATACTGTCATTGCTCAGGAACAGTCCTCTCTCAGCCAGCAGCAGGTTTCATTGCATCGTGTGACCAAGCCTGGCTGGGCCACGGTTCATGAGCCTCCATCCGATGCCAGCTGCATCAGAAGAAATTAACAGTGGGTGAATGTGTAACGCTGAGTAGCCACGGTAATGGGTGATGTCTGTGCCCTTTCCTGTCCAATAAAAATAGGTTGCAGATTTCTGTCTTTTCTCCGGGCACCTCTCATCAGGAGGTCGGGAAGGCCAGGAGGGGCCGCGGCACGGCTGCCCTGTCCCTGAGGCAGCTCCGGAGCAGGCACGGGGCACCTGCAGCCCTCGGTGTGCGCTGCCGCACTGACGGCTGTCCTCGCCGGGCAGACAGACAGACAGACAGACGGACGGACAGGGCTGCAGTCCCCGCGGGACTGGCACCAGGCGGTGCTGAGTCGGACGGACAGCTCCTCTCTAAGTGGCCGCACGGGCAGTGCGGGATGGAGCCATGGGGGCTGTGGCTCCCGCAGGGGCTGCCCGGGCCGCGGGGAGACACGGAGGGCGTGCAGCAGCAGGGAAGGTGGAGGTGAGATTGAGAAGGTCTCAGAGGAAAATCTGCAAGAAAATCTGAGCCACACAAAGCAAGGGAGGAGGGAAATTGGGGACCCCAACATCACCAACTTCCTTGTCAAAACAGCTTGATTTGGGGCTCATCTCTGCTGTTTATAAAGGCTTGTAGAGTGGGGAACAAGCAAGAGAAACTTGAAGCTATGACTTTTGTTATGGAAATATTATGGGATAGCTTTCCTCGCTGGAATGTTGTACTGGATATCCAGGTTCTTCAGATGAGGGAGGGTGGGAGAGCCAGGCGGAGGTCCTACGCTCTATGCAAACGGGTCACTTAAATGCATGGAGCTTTGCCCTAGAGCATGAGATGGAGCAATGGAAAGCTTATGAGCACAGGTTACAGAACAGACCCGCACAGATAATATTGCAGTAGTTGTCTACTACCTATAAATCCTGATAAAGAAGAGGTGGCAGAAGAAGCAAGATTCCTGGAATGTCCTGAAGACAGCTTTGTGCTGCAGGTGATGGATAAAGCAACAAGGGGAGGACACTGCTCACAAACAGGAAAGAACATCTGGGTAATGGTTGATGTTGTCAAAGGCTGTCTTATCTGCTATAACAATGATACTGTGCCATTCAGGATCCAGAGGTTAACGAGGAAGATAAACAGCAGAACTACCATCCTGGACATCAGAGGAGCATTTTTTTTTTTTTTGTTTAGGAACATGATTGGCTGATTCCTGGGGAAAATTTAGGAAAATATAAACACATTCTCCCACCATGGAGCTGTGGGGAAAGCAAGCTAAGAATATGGTTAACTTCACTGAAGGAATTCAAGAAGCATAATTTATTTTTCAGTTAATAGATCTGAAGTTAGATCATATCTTTTAGAACATTCTAAATGAGGGATTAGTTATTTTTTCAATGAAAGGTGAATTATTTTGCACGTGAAATATTTATCCACCAGTGCATCGGAAGAGCCAACACTTTCTATAGAGCTCAGTGGCAGGAGGGAGACTAGGAACAGGCTGATAAAATTTAGAGACCTTTGAGATAGGTGTGAGAATTGAACCTAGGTCTCTGATTTCTCTTACTTGTGAGTTATATCTTCCTTCCTTCCTTCCTTCCTTCCTTCCTTCCTTCCTTCCTTCCTTCCTTCCTTCCTTCCTTCCTTCCTTCCTTCCTTCCTTCCTTCCTTCCTTCCTTCCTTCCTTCCTTCCTTCCTTCCTTCCTTCCAACTGTTTGGATTCTTATTTTTGTTCTTGAATTAAACTATTAGTTACCTATCTCCTGCAGATTAAACAGCATTATCAATCTTAAACAAAGCTGGAGCTACCTGCCAGATAAGATTTACACATTTACAAGGATTCAAGCCATGCATCTCTCTTAAGTACATTCAGTTAGCAGCTAGTAAGAGCCTCTAATTGGCATTTAATCTTGGTAACCTCTGCATTCAGTATCTGTCTATCTCTATGTTTTGCTTGGAAAGCTAAAGTGGTTTAGTCTGCCTTGTGATAATGTCTCTTTTATGTTCAAAGAAGGTGAATCTTCAGCCTGTTTTATTGCAGGTTCTTAGGCTCTATATAGAATCACAACATGTCCCAGAACTTTCAGTACAACTTTTCGAGTCACAGGTACTTTGAGGTTTATATTTTACATCTATGTGTGAATAGAACCATAGAATGGTTTCAGTTGGAAGGGACCTTAAAGATAGTCCAGTTCCAATCCCCTTGTCAATGGCAGGGACACCTTCCACTAAACCAGGTTACTCAAATCCTTATCTAAACTGGCCTTGCGCAGTTCCAGGGATGGGGCATCTACAACTTCTCTGGGCATCCTGTTGCAGTGTCTCACCACTCTCACAGTAAAGAATTTCCTCCTAACATCTAAATGTACTGTCTTTAAGTTTGAAGCCTTTTCCTGCCCTTTGAAAAAGTCCCTCACGGTCTCTCCTGTATGCTCTCTTTAAGTACTGGAAGGCTGCCTTCAGGTCTTTCTGGAGTCTACCCTTCTCCAGGCTGAATAACAGCAGCCAAACATGAGCCAGCAGTATGCCCAGGTGGCCAAGAAGGCTGATGGCATCCTCCTCTGTATCAGCAACAGTGTGGCTAGCAGGACCAGGGCAGGGATTGTCTCCCTGTACTCAGCACTGGTGAGGCCACACCTTGAGTGCCTCTAGGACCTTCAGTTCAGGAAGGACATTCAGGTGAAGATGGAGTGAGTCCAGAAAAGGGCAATGAAGTTGGTGAATGGGCTGGAGCACAAGTCTTATGAGGCCTGAGGGAGTGGGGGTTGTTTAGCCTGGAGAAAAGGATGCTTGGGGGACCTCACCACTCTCTATATTTTTCTGAAAGGAGGTTGTAGACAGGTGGAGTTCAGTCTCTTCTTCCAGGCAATCAGTGACAAGATAAGGGAAAACAGTCTCAGATTATCCAAGAGAAAGTTCAGGTTAGATATAAGAAAAAATTCTTCACTACCATAGCTTTCAGGCATTGGAACAGGCAGTCCAGGGAGACGGTCAAGTCCCAATCCCTGGAGGCATTTAAAAGGGGCATAGATATGGTACTTAGGCACATGTTTTGTTGGAGGACTTGGCCATCCAAAGGCTGGACCTGATGAGAGTACAAGTCTTTTCCTAATGTAGTGTTTCTATGATTCTATGAAATATTCTTGCTTTTTGCTCCAAGTAAGGCTCAGCTATCAGCTGATTCAGAAACCTTCTGACAGTGTCTACATCAAGGAACTTTGTCTGCCTATTTGAACAGGTAGACATCTAAAGCTTCTAGGATATGTTTATAGTTAAGCACATAGTTTTCTTTTCTTTATATAAAATAATTAAATTAATAATATTACAAAAAGTAATAAAATCTTTTATCTCTGGCCCCAGAGATTCCATAAGTTTATTTCACTTTACTGGGGGGATGTCTTAGGAGCACCTTTTGATTTACACATTTTATTAGAGTTATTGCAATGAGTTTCAGGAAGTTGTTGGGGTCACTGGTCTAATGAGTGCATACATTTGTGTCTTTATTTTTTCAAGTCATATAGCATAACTAATTTTCTTAATGGCTAGATTATAATCATATTTGGCATAAACATGACACGTAGGTTATTCTAACCTTAGTGGGATCTCTGCAAGATCAGTAATCAGAAGCTGGGGTCACAAGAAAAGTTCTCCAGCTGTTTTATGTTAAACTTACAGAATATTGTATCCTGGACATTGGTACCTTTGAGGGCCATTATAACTTTTTCATTCAGTACACTATATTATCTATGAATAGTAAAACAGAATTCTGGAAGTTCTATGAGATTTCTAAAAGTACAAAGAGAGAGATGGGGCAGATGATGCAGGGTTTAGATCTGGAAAAAATACAGCTAGTTGCACTCTACAGTATACTTGCATTTTCTTTTTCTGTGTTGACCTTGGGCATCTATGAGACATGACATTTAAACTTAAAAAAACCCAAATATTCATAACTTTTTGAAGTGTTTCAATTAGAGAGAAGGCCTAAGAATAACTTACATACTGTCAGAAGATGAGTCTGAGAGTCAGGGAATGTTACATTCATGGACTCTACTCAGAAGAAAAGAAAGGTATACTGTGGATTATGCTATCTACCACAAATGCTAAATAGGATGCACTTTTTTTAATAACAGAAGTTTATGCTTTGACTAAAAATCAAAGCTTACATATACCTCTATTGTAAGAATAACTCTAAATAATTCAGTTAGACCCTAAAGAAAAATCAGGAGTATAAACTTATTTACAAGTAGTGACAGGAAAATTCAGGAGTACTGAAATCCATTAAAACTTTTTTCTGCTCTGTGAAAAGTGCCATTGTTGTAGTGTTCTGATGATATGGTGTATATATCCCAGTCCATTGCTTAATTCATATCTAGTTATATGTTCCTGGCTAATCAATCTATAAATAGCCATCTGACAGTCTCTGTAATTGTATGATGTTATGTTACAGGCTGCCTCTCAAATGCAGTGTCATTAGTTGCTCTCAGTACTGCTGGTGGTTTGTTCCAAACATGGTTTAAAGTCCTTCATTCTTGTGCTAATAATATCACCTAGACTTCTTTCTTTTATTCACTCTAACATATTAGACTACCAAATATACAGGTAGAGCAGCAGGAATCATTAGCACACTCATGCTGAATTGGCTATGGCGGGCTGACCTCTGTCTAGCTCTGCCTGCTACAGCGCTTCCCATAAAGCCTCCTACCCGTATATGTACCTAATTCTGAAAAAGTATGGAGAATTTATACCTGAGCAACTAACTGAGGGTAAATAATTTCACAAAGTTTGCTTATTTTTAATTGCTAAAAGTACCATTTAACTTTTTTATCTTTAAATAATTCTGAGGTACTAATTTTGGATATAAATACCTTGAATAGTTTCAACATGCCCCATTTGGTTGAATTACATGAGATCTGAAATTTTAGACAGTGTTTGATGTTCTCCTCAGCCATAATTATAGTTAAGTAAATATTGGGAATAACTAGATATGGCTGTAGTTTTCTGCTTAGGATTCTTGGATTTAAATAAGTTTTCTTGACAACAGTCCAGAGACAATGAACCCAAAAAGGAGTCAGCATATTAATTTCATTTTTTTAATGAAAATTCATTAAAAATTTAAACAAGCATTCACAGATAGAATCCTTCTGTAAACATGCACAACTTTTATAATTATAAAAACTTCATAAATTTGTGATTTCGCAGCAGCTGAACGGATGCTAAAGAGGAGAAGTGTGATGGGAAAATACTGCTAGGACACAAAATATAGATGGTTGAGCTAATGCTGTATGTTGTCATTTTGTATGAGTCCAGGTGCATAGCACATGTAAGAGAGAGCTGCATTTCCTTCAAAGAGAGAAATTTTGTTCATTCCCGGGGTCAAAAAGGGGCTGTGATTTACCTTGACTTTATTAATTGTGTAAATAAGTTTGATAATGCACATACTTTAGTAACTAGTAAATATTCATTGCAAGAAGTTACTGGAGCATTGTATCTGCCTGTGTCTGTGGATACATACATCTTTAAAGGGTTCATTATTTCTGTAAAGTGAATGATTCAGTGACCCTGGAACAGAAATGTATATGTGATGAGGTGTGCTAATAAAACGTTAGTTATGCTATCAGGAAACCACAGCTTGAAGGCTGTTGAAGAAAAACAGAGGCTTGTAACAGAGACTCCCTGAAAGCTCAAGTGTAGGATAATTGCAGAGGCCTGGAAAGTGCAAGGAAGGAACAATACCAGAGGTGCCAGGTCTATTAACTGAGATCACAAATGGTCATTTCATGGTCATTAATGAAATGCCATCTTGAGAGCCGAGTGGAATTTGTTTCAGAGATAAAATAGAACAAAGAACAAGTATCACACGTATGTGAAGCTTACATTACAAAATAAACTTGAATACACCTAAGTGTGAACCAGTGAGAAAAGAGCAGACAAGCATTAGTGAACATATCAAAGTTCCCTAGGCAGACCCCAGCTGAGAAGGAAGCATCAGCTTCAATGTTTCTCCCACAAAAGAACTTGAGGTACCTGGACCGCTTGCTGATTCTTCTCCTCAACACTGGTACCCCCATTTCAGGACCAAAGAGCAGAAGGAGGACGGATATAATACCAGAGAGATATGTAAATACTAGAAAGTTTGTGTGTATCTGTTTTAATGCCATCATTTTGAGGAGTGGACTGTAACAGTAGTATAATTGTGGAACAGTTTAGTTTGAAAAAGGATGTGTAAATGTCATCTAGTCGGATTACCTTAGTCAGACCATTACCAAGCAGACGATACTTTTTAGGACATCTAGTTTTAAGTATCTCTAGGGGCAAGGAATTCACTGCCACTTTGGTCAACCTGTTACAATGTCCTACCGACCAGGTGAAACAGTTTCTGTTAATTTAGAATTGACGTGTTGAAAATTGCAAGGATTGCCCATCTTGTTATCACTGTACACATTACCTACATCAGCTTGTGATCGGTATCTATCCTTCTGTACAATTAGGGGGGAAGCTGAGAAGAAACTTCACCTCATCTGAGTCAATGATTAAGGTGCAATCATGCTTCAGAAATCCAAATGCATTGTCTTCATTTTCTGGAAACACCATTTTATTCATGCTCTAAGGCAAAACATCTTCTCATCAGTGCATGCCCAGGAGTGTCTCTAAACAACACAAATGAGCCCAGTGGCGATGAATAGCTTCCCTTTCATCCACAGCTGTAGTATTTTGCCATCACCAAGTGAGTAATTTTCCATTATACATTAATAATGGGTAGAGGTGAAAAAGTTCAGATTTCTTGTGCCACTTCCAATCTGACTCAGCAAATTTCTTCAATCAACATTATATTAATTGCAGATCTCCTTGAGAACAGTTTGTGGGAGTTTGTTTGTTTGTGGTTTTCTTGTTGTTGTTTTTAATTTTATTTAGAAGGAGCATAAGGCATCCTATTACAGTTCTTCGATGGATGTCTAGATGACACTACATCTTTTATGCCTAAAACAAATCCCAAGGAAGCAATTTTGAGAGTTTTCAGAAAACTGGGGAATTTGATTAAATTTCGAATTATTTATTAAATATATTTCACAGCAACAATCAATAGAATTTATATTTTTAGGGAAAGCATGGAAACATTTCAAATCACTTCAGTAAGGGCAGCAATATCTGTTACTTGCAGCACAGAGAGAGCTTTCAGGTGACAACAGACCTGACTTCTGGAAGAATATGAAGCCCCAAGATATTATTTTGTCTTCTGAAACTTCTCACAATTTCTAACTGAAAAGGCTGAAAAAGTTGTTTCACACACAGTGATCATTGGATGTGGATCAGTGGATTACATGAAAGTGTGCTTTTCAAAATAAACTGTAGACATACAAAAAGTTTCTTACTGATATTTTTATCTAATTAAATGAGAACATCATAGCAATTTCATGGGCACACAAGTATTTTCAATTGGTATATCTGAAAGCATTCTTAAATGCTCAGAATAATTCCATTCCAAAGTCCCATTTCACAGAGAAGTAAAAGCAGAAATAGAACAAAATCCCTGGCTAGTGATCCCACTATTGGTCTCAAATGGCATGTGAGGTTGTTCTTCCAGTCCAGAGATAGGGAAAGATATCTGAACTCATCACCTGCAGTCATGTGGTATTTGCTTGGACATCAGCAACCCATATTTCAACAGTAACCCTGAAATAGGAAAAATCCTAAGGTTTTCACTTTTTTTCAAGGACTTACCTCTTTCAGGCACAAAGCACTCCTCCCCGGAAAGTTCTGAAACTTTCCTGCTTTCCGGGTTCCTATTTGAAGGGAACAGGAGAAACAAAGTAACAAATGCTGTAGAAAACCTCGGCCTCTTTTTCAATGCTAAAGAAATGCAGAGAGGTTGGAACTAATATTTTAAAAGCCAATTGTAATTTAAGCTCATCTGAAAAGAATTGCTTTCCCAAATATAGCACTCCCCAAAACAATATTCCTTAAAAATGAGCTGAGACATGAGTCAGTAAATAAATAAGTAAATAATCTTTCCCAATAACAAAAACCAGCCAGGTATTGAATACACACTGAATGACTTTTTGTTTCTCTTGCTCTAATACTTTGAGTGTAACATGGCTGTAAACCAGCAGGCAGCCATAAACACCAATAGAGAGAGTTTAAATCAATATGAAAAAAAGAAGTTTTCCAGCTGCAGCCTTTGTAATCTTAAAAAGAGCATTAAGAGGCAGAAGGAACACATTGCATTCACCATACAATTTTCTGAGTGTCACAGAGGTTAAGAGTCTCCTTGACCATATCAGCAGGTAAATCCTCTATGTTTGTTCCAAACCCAGCAGGAACATCAGTAATTTACAGCAAGGGATCTGTGCAGGATCTTTTGTTTTCATCCATGAGGAGCATTTCTGTTTAAGTGCTGTGCATGGTAGAATTTCCTGCTGTTTCTTAACATAGGAGAATTGAATTTGTTGCATAGAAGAATTTTTGATGTGCATACTTGAAATAAATCTCAGAACTATCAGGTTTATTTCTCAGATGATTTTTCCAACAGGAAATTTTTTAAGTTTTGTCTTGTCCTCTCTCCCCACTTTCCAAGTCAATGGCAATGCAGTTGTTTAACTGTGGCCTGCTGAAATAGAGACTTTGTTTTTTACTTCTACTGAATATGTGATGCCATAGCCACCTAGTAGATAAGCTGCAGATAACATAACAATAATCACAAGTCGCTGACTGGGTTGAAGAAGTTGCATTCTTCCTCTTTCCAATTTAATTATTGCAAAATTTCAATAAAGTGTAAGTTAAATTTATTTTTTATGGAAGAAAGAAGGGACTTCTGCTCATGAAAAAGTGCAAAGAACCTATTCTTCTGGGTTCTACAGTACTGAAAAATACAGCTGAAAAAAGTATGTTGAGGAAATTCCATATACATTTGCTTATTTTGATAATCAGACTCCAACAACATTTAGTTTCAGAAACAAAACTGGTCGGAATGATCAGCCCTTCACACCTCTATGATATCAAATCGACAACTGTGGAGGAGATAGGGTATTTTTTTTACTGTTTGTATGTCAAATTAGGATAGCTGTTCATGATAATATTTGACTGATTTTTGATCATTTTACTGTTCTTCCCTAAAAGAAGATACTGATGGTCTTTGGTCCAAAAAAAAAGAATTCCAAGATTGCAGCTGCATTGCCTGGGTTAATGTATTGTTAAGAGTTACTCAGGATTTCTACTTTTAAGAAGATCTATTTCAAAACAGTAAACGAATGAAAACTTTTTGACAGTCAGGAGATATTCTCATGGAGGCAAAAATTACTGTAGTTTTAGGAATCTAACAAGTATGTTACAGAGGGACAAACTTAGGAAACAAATTCTTGCAATACTTAAAGCAGAAAAAGGTAGAGAAAGGTGGATACTTATATAGTCAAGGTTCATTCATGGGTTTTATGTAGAATAGGGATTTTTGTGTGTCTGTTTTTGGAAACAGGTTTGAACAGGTTAGAAATACCTCCATGAAGAAATTATCTGAAAAATATGAAGTTCATATATGTATAAGGATAAAGGATCTGGAACTGTTTTTATTAATACTGCTAAACATTCATACAGAAAAAGTAAGAAATGTTTTTGATATATATTTGTATGGAAATAAGCTATTTTTGGTCTTCTAAATTTTCATCATTGCTGCTCAACCTTTGCTTCACTGGTGAAAAACTTATTAGTATTCTTTTTTCCAAAAACTGTCAATTTCAGTATCTTTGTCTGACACCTATAAACAAGGTTGTCAAGGTGGATGGAGGAGAGGAGTAGCTGGGGCAGAATTACACAGCTGGTGTTGACACAGACTCACATGCACAGTTATTTGCAGGGTCCATAGCTAAAGGCATACATGGATTCTAATGGCAAATGTTGCTTCCAGGGACAAAAGGAAACAGTTTGAAAAAGTCTATAAATCATTGAAAACTACAGAAATTCATTTAAATGACAAAGGTCCTAAACAGTCACAGTGCATGTAAAGAAAAACATCAGATTTAAATGTGAATGATCAGTCTGTTACTTTAAAGCCTTTATTGTGTCCAGGTCCTTACGGACTGAAAGCAAATTCTGTAATGTAGGATTCATGATGATGTGATGCCATAAATGTGTTAAATACTATGTAAATGCAAAGACAAACTGCTTTAAGAGCACAGACTCAAAGTACTGCTCTGTCATGGACTGAACCTTTCATATGTTTTGAAATGCTAGTTAAGTAAAAAGCAACCAACATACTGTTATTAGAGTTAAGCTTTCTAGTTTGCTAAGTGTCACACTTTGAAAGGTAATTTAATGCTGCTGAAGTTAGAAGCTGTTTTTAGGTTTAAAGTTACCAACTATATTGCACACCTGCACCACATAATTTTACAAGGCATTCTGGTCCTTTTTCTGTCATATCAGAGTCTGTGTATGTGTTAAGGTTTTTATTCCTATAGCAGAAAGATGAAGTATTCACAGCATGTTATCTACCTAAAAAAACAGCAAATGTTACTTCATTATATTGAAAGCACACAAAATCATCTTGGTAATTTTTTTTTCATAAAGAAATTGTGTGACAAAGTTTGTCTTATATACACCTTAATAGCTGTGAACAGATCCACTATTTTTACATATTTGCAAAATTGTTTGGCCGCTCTGCTACATTTTCATTTAAAGTAAATGAAGGTTTTTAAACTACTAAAAGTGGTAATGAAATTTTTGTGATCTGGCAAGTTACATGAAACTGTGTTCTTTACTCTGAATTTTAGTTATAAGAATAAAAAGAAGAGGAAACTTCCTTACCAGTTATTTCATATCTTAAAAAGAACAGCCTCTTCTACTCTATACAGAATTATGGTAACTTTAATGTTGTGACAGAAAAATTCAAAGGAAAAAAAGCACATAAATCTCTAGTGAGATACACTTATACACGTAAATTTACTTTCATTTTATCATGTTGTATACCAGAAAGGTTATCTGTTATTAGTTGACATCAGTGCATCTGCAAGGCGCACTTGAAAATGTTGATTTATCTGAGACAAAATTAAAACAGCTTCTTTTCTGAATCTCTGAACTCATAATAAATTAACAGAACGGCCTAAGCAATTTATTTGGTGAGATGATATTTTAAAAGTTCATTTTCAACATTTTCTTCCATAAGATTTCTAATCTGTTATAGGTTAAACTCAGAGTAAGCAGAAGATTTTTTTCACAGGCAACATTTTTCATCTTGTATTTCTCTTTACCAAATAATGGTCAGATGGAATCCTCGGGAGATGGGGCTGTTTCCCAGAGCTATAAGTCCCTCTTTCCTAAGGAAGGAGTAATAAGAGTGGGTGCCTTGCTGAAGTGCTTTTTAGACCATTGAATTCAAAGTGCTGTATAAGAACACGGTCTTTTTTAATTCAATTTCAGATCATGTCCAGAATAAAGAATTCATGGCAGGTGAAAATTGAAAACAGTGGCTGAAAGAAATGAAGTTAGTTCAGAAACCTTTAAAATGCAAAAATGTTCAGATTTTGTTCACTGTGATTTTCAGAGTAATTGCAAGTCATTTTTTTAACCTATTTAAACCAATTTCCCCATCTTCTCTTACTCCTATTGCTCTTATTGCATGATTTCTTCCTCTTGCTTTTGCTCTGACAGTAGTACATTTTACTGAATGATTGATACCTTTTGTTTTTCTTTTTCATTTATTCAGTTCATAGGACACTTCTGTGTTCTACTGGAAAAGAAGTACAATCAAAATTCATAAATTATGTTAATTTAAAAATTATTAATAATAATGTAGATCTGCAATAAGAATGCAATAACTAGGAATTGGAAATGTTGCATTTCCTATTTTTACTCTTTTAAACATATGCAATTTATGACACATGACCATTATAAGAGAGTTGAATTTAAAATTTGTTCTCTTTTCTTTGAAGAAAATGACCAAACCCCAGTGACAGAAGTATTCAAAACTGTACCTCATATTTAGAATTGCCAGCATAATCCAGAAATTTTCTATTTATAATCCCTTTTTAAAATGGGAAAATTCTAATCATAAACCTCCTGAGAACAATTCTTTCCTTTTTTAATAGATTAGATTAATTTCACTGCTGTAACTCAGAACATGCAATAAAGCATGACAAAAAAACCTCATGCTTAAGGTTGGTCTGTGTATGACTAACTGCTGAGAGATCTCATAGAAGAAAGTCCTGTTTGAATAATTCAATGACACTGAGAGCATGTGAGAACTCCTTATATTGTAGAGAAGTTTTCTTCTGCATCTGGAAACAGAGAGGGTTTAACATTGCAGAAGTTGTCTGATCTACCCAGGTAGTACAGACCCTATGCTCTGCACATAGTCATAGTCCTTAACATTAGTGTACACATCTCACTGTCAAATCAATCCCTAAGGAGAATTCTGAACTCAGGTGTTAGAAATTAATTTTAAACATTTCCCATAAATCTGAATAGTAAATAAAATCATATAATTTCACTGTATGATGATGACAGCCTATGGAAGTGATACTTCACTCCCTACTCAAATTAAAAATTATTTTAGAAATAAGTATTTTTTTAATAAAACAAATACTTTCAATATTTGCACATCTGACCAGACCTTGGAGCTTTCTACCTGAATGCTATTGAAAGACATAGTTTTTCAGCCTGATATAAATCTCTATACAGAAGACAGACCACTGGCTTAGACTTGATTTTGAAACTTCACTCCCACACACTGGCATATGCACAGACAAAGAGAAAGGTTGGATAAGTTCCTTATATTTGGAAATTCTGAGAAAGATATACTCTCTGATAGTTTTGTTTGATTTGGAAATACAAATATTATTTGAAATAAACCTTGAGACTGGAAAGTCCAGCTCCACTGAGCATAAATGATCAGCTTTGAGGCTTAAGCAATTCCCTCCAGAGTAAAAGACTTTAGATTAAAAACATCTTACTCAAAATTAATATAATGATTAAAACTATTTTTTAAATTGATTGTCAATTTCTGTTAGAAATATAAATGCCTGTGAACAGTAGGCTTTTTTTGGGAGTGAATTCACAGATACCCTTTAAGTACTAAAAAACTGAAAAGTGATACTGTGTGGTTTTAGAAAGGACAAGCAAATAAACTGTAATAATATGTAAAGGATGCTAAGAAGGCTTGTTAGTGTGGTTGGGTTCAGACAGTAAGTGTCTGAAAATATTCCAAAATTAGTCTTAAACTGAGTTCCATTTATTTATTTCTGTTCTTTACATCTGATTTAGGGGACATTCCATCAAAATTGAGGTTCACTTAAAAAAATAGATGTAAGTTTGCTAACATGCCTACCAATTTACAGGAAATTTGAAATTATTTTGATTAAATTACTTCTTCTATTTGAAGTGCAGCACCTTTTGCATAGTGTCAAGTCTCTTTTGAAGTCACAGGGGCTTTAAATAAAACTCACTTGTTAAAAACACAAAGGAAATTTCCTGAAGGTAGCAGGCTCACTTTGTCAGGACTTTGGGAACTGAATGACAAGAAATAGTCTTTGGGTCTTTTAATTCTTTGGATTTGGTGAAAGAAATTTAGAGAGGTTAAACAAAGTTTGCATGTGGTCCTACAAGCCCTTCAGCATGGTGTTCAGCTACTCATGTGACTAGGTTAACCAGAAAATTCTGCTGTCTTTCTCTATAACAGACTGCTCATTGAATGTCCATTACTTAAAACTCAATAGGCATAAAGGAAAGATATAAATTATCATTTAGATGACAAATTATAAAAGAAGCTTATAGGGACTTAATAAATTTAAGTAACAATTGGAGATTAAATACATTCAGCATATATTATTCTTTAATGAACAACATACTTTATTAAAAAGATAAAGAAATGAAGTCACTGCAGAAGTACAAATGTGTTCTACCCCTTTATAGCTTGATGGCATTAGGGTACACCATGCACCAGATCTGTGACAGCCTTGCACTCCTGTGGGTCTGACACGTCAGTGGATTCCTGACAGCTGACTGCATTGGAGACTGATGTCAGCCTCACTGGGAATGAGTGGCAAAGGCATCCCATTGTAACCTGCCCAGAGGCTCTGGGCATCCTTGGCATAGACTCCCTCAGGAGACAGTATTTCAAAGACCCCAAAAGGTTCTGGTAGGCTTTCAGTACAGCTGCCTTGGAGATGGAGGCAATTAGGCATCTTGCCCAGTATCTTGGAGGACCCTTCTGTTGTGGGGTCGCTGAGGGTTGAAGAAAAAAAGGTGCTAATCTCTACCACAAGGAGTACCATCCAAGACTCCCTGATTCCCATCTGTACACTCATTTGGTGAATAGAGATAGAAGGAGTGATCCATAGAACCCACTCACCCCTTAAGAACCCCACACTGGGTGCCAAATAGGATAGCTGTAATTTAACCCCAGCTGGCAGCTAAGTACCACTCAGCTGCTCACTCATCCTGATGCCCTGCCCTGCCCCACCACTCCCAGTGGGATGGGGAGAAGACTTGGAAAAAGATAAATGTGCATGGATGCAGATAAGAACAGTTTAATACCTGTAAAAACTTTGTGAACTTCTTGTGCTTGCTGGCAGAGCATGGGTAACTGAAAAGTCCTTGTCTTAGGGTAAGCATTGCACAGCAACAACCAAACCAGCAGGGTGTTGTCAACATTATTCTCATACTGAACCCAAGACACAGCTCTGTTCCAGCCACTAGGAAGGAAATGATGGTTGGAGGCTGTCTTAGGCACAGTAATCATAAAATTAGAGAGTTTTTGACTCTTGGAGGAGTAAGGAGGCATGCCAGCAGAGATGCCACTTTGGACTTCCAGAATAGAGTCTGAATAGTTATTTTCAGTATTTATTTCCATTATTTCAATCCCTGTTCCTAATGTAAACTGTTAAAAATCCTCTGAAATTGACAAATTCACAAATCAATTGAAAAATGTAGCAATTTTAAAAAAAATATAAAATATTATGCTTCAAAATCCTGAATTAATTGAAAAAAATTTTTACGATGTCCAATCTAGGCATTGTCTAAGCAATCAATTATTTATGAATGGCTTCTCCTGTCTTTTCTGGTCCTGTTTTTCCCTAGTGTCTCTTAGAGTGAGTAGTGTAACAGCATCCTAAGTATCATTAAATAATAAATCAGTAAGTAGTACTCACCTCATCATACTCCAGGTCACAAAACCTAATATTTCTGAGAATTCTCATTAACTCTTGTGGATTAGTAAACCGGAAATATGCCTTATAAATGAAATAAGGGAAGAAAACACAAGGAGAAAGAACTCCTATGTAGGTTGCAGTTCTCAGAGCAGGATAATCTTGTCCTGAGAGTACCATTTCCCTTTGGAACTGTTAAATTTCTCTTCACATGCTGATTGTAGTTAACAAAGTGTTTGCATTTATTAGGTTAAGCATAGATTGAAACATTATTTATTTTTTCAATCTTACCTGATGACAGAGGGAAAGAAACAGAGGAAAATAACTTGTGTTGGACATTTCTTGGCAGCAGCTGACAGCAGTCATAATCTGGTAATTGATCCTGAACCATGTGAACCACTGTTAAAACACAGTAGCCTATTTTGGTGATCCAAGTAGAATTTCTGCTCCTGAAAGACAAACAAAAAGAACTGGGAAAAGGATCATTGTTCAAGACAGAAGTAGCAGTTTAGGAGAAACACATTACCTGTTTCCTGTACTCACCACTAATTCAGGTTAAATACTTCTTTGGTTTGCCCCTTTTGTGTCATGAAAAGGCATTCATTACACTAAATGCAGTTTCAGGCTTTGTGTCAGCTTGTAATAATGCAGTTTATCACCACAGCAAGAGCGAAAAGCACAGAAAAATTAGGTTAATCAATATCACTGCAGTGTGTTTGACATTACATTGAGGAAAGGTTTAGCATGTCATTCCTAACTACAGGCCATAAACTGCCTGAGGTCTGTGTATGCTCTTGATGTGAGCGCTGGTTCCTCATGCGGATCGAGGGCAGAACATAGCTTTAAGCTTCTGTTAATCATGCACCCCCTGCAGACACCTAGCACCTTGGATTGTAAAAAATGTGACACCACTGCTTCCAATATTCCCTCTCCTGAGAAAACTTAGAATGTTTCTAATTGGCAGACCTAGGAAAAATCCCTTACCAAATGTTCTGTTTAAAACTCATGCTTATAAACAATTTTTCCCTAACATTCCCTATTCATTCAGTTTGGTAGGCAGGGACTTGTTGGAGGCTGGTGTTTGGGTTTTTATGAGTGTTCTGGCACTTTTACGCTGGATCAAGGTAGGAAATGAGAAACTGACAACGGAAAAAAAAATGTGAGACACTTCACTAGTAAGGGATAGGATGTAGGATAATATGCTTACAACCTTAGGGAAAAAAAAAACCGCCTACTTTTTGTACTACAGATTCACAGGACTTCCAGAAATGTGCAGATTCACATCTATGATTGAAAAGATAAATTAATCTCTTATTTGTGGATATGATATGCTTATACTGAAGATGGAATTCGAGCAAATGCTACTGGTAACTGTGATGATGCTTTGTGATGAGAATGACAACCTTATGACACATTTTTGTAACACTGGAGGTTACTCCCCATGTCTTTAGACTTAAAACTTCCTAGTCTTGCATGTTGTCATTCCCTGTGAATTAGGTAGTAAATCTTTATTTTCTAAAAGCCACAAACTTGTTTGAATTTTAGTCAGAGCAACAACTGAGCACTGTGGGTTTTAGCATTGCACAAAGCATTTCTATAATTTAAAACATATTTTATATCTGTTAATGTAAATTACATGTTCTTGAAGCTATGTCATAATTTCTGTAAACCTCAGTAAAATATTCCTGTTTTTTAGAGGGGTTACTTGTAGAGTTTATACAATTATATAGTCTGAGATAAAGTTCAAAGACTCTAGGATGAATATCATTCAAATTTACAGAAACCTGCAGCCCAGATCCTTGGTAGACTTAAAGAGACATTACTTCACTGAAATTAATGGAGCTATGCAGACTTGCTCCAACTCAGAAACTGTACTGAAATATTTATCTAAAGATAATTTAAAAAACTTTCATCTTGAAATTGAGTAAGGTGGTTCATAAATACTGGCTTTCCTTCAAGACTTTTGATATGTGTGTGATTTTCACTTGAATGAGAACAAAAGGGCTACTCTTAGCATAAATTAGAGATATAACAGGAAAAGGAAAAAAGGACAATTAGAAAGATACACTGACAACTGATAAGACCTGAGTACAAGTGAGATACAGTCTCTAAATTAACCCTGAGTGGAGTTCTTATGAGCTACTAATATTTCAGGACCTAAGGTTTATTTCTGAATTATTTTTCTACTCACATTTTTTATATGTTAAAAAGTCCTCTTCCCACCCTTAAAAAATTTTATTGTAAAGTCAGAGGGGGATCATTATGATCACTTATTCTGAACTTTTGTAGAAGGCCTGCTCCATCTTTTGAGGCAAAAGAATACAATTTCCTCCATAATCATTTGTATTTTTATGTCTCTTATTTTTTCACAGTATTTCTACAAAGTGAGACATGGATTTCACTAGGAACAATGTCTCACTCTATGATTTTACTGTAGGGCAACCACAGGCACACATTCCTGCTATTCTTTTACCTCTGACTATTACAGAGAACAGGTAACATTTTGTGGGATAGACCTTTCAAAGCTTTCCAGTGCTTACATTTTACATGCCAGATTTTTTTGGTAAACATTTATTCCTAAGCACATGTAAGTGTTTATAGATTAATTTGTTAAATGAGTCTGAAAGAATTGCACATTTTAATTGGCATGTTGAAGGATTGAGTTGTGTCTCTCATTGACTACTATTATAATAATTCTTAATCATTATAGAGTACAAATTTCTGAATATGAGGGCAAAACTCAGATTTCCAGCTCTGAAAAGTACCCTTCTTATAGCCAGTTACTTGTATTATTTTGCTGTATCAGTGTGCCATTTGACAGAAAAAGGACAGAGGCACACTCCCTATTCAGTTAATCATATATAAATATAAATATATATACATACACATAAAAGTATTTCTCCTGAAGGAATCAGTCTTATTCACACTTGCAGGCCCAAGTATAATACTTTCATTACAAATGCAAACTCAAGAAGGAGTCCAGCTGTGATTCTGGATGAAGTCATATAGAGAAATTTTGCATTTTTTAAACAAATATCAAATTCAGTGAGAATCTAAGAGGATAGTTATGTGGCCAGGGTGGCAATAAGGTGATTTGGGCCTTATAGTGAATCACCTAGTCTGGAGGCCCCCTCAAATGCTGGCAACAGTGCAGTGATGCTTGTAGACAGTCTTTGAGCACTTTATTCTGGCCGCTAATAATAAATCCACTGTATATTTTATCAGCCCTGATATTCCCTGAATAATGGCCAAAGAGAAAAGCATTTATCTACCATGTGCATCTACTTAAAAGTTGGAACAAGTCTTCATTTTTATTAGAAAGGTCACTCACTCATGGCCTTCATCTTTACATAACAAGGGCAAATGATTTTCTGGAGCATTTCTGTGCAATTATGCTCTTTCCTGAGAAGTCCACATTAGAAAGGTGATACTTTATTAATATCAAATGAAACCTTGTATACCGCTTAAAAGCCAAAACTGAATGAAATTCTGTAACTGTGCCTTTTACACCTAGCATATGCATCACTTTTTCGTACGCTACACAGCATCCAAGATAATTTTAACAAATTCTATACAGCCTTATGATGCAATGAAATAAAGAATTGGAATGATAATCATGGTGATTGTCTAGGTATGAAGACTGGAAAAATCAGACAGGAGCCATTTGCTAAATTCCAGGAGACTTTTTATAGTAATAATGGTTTTACTAAGTTTTAAATGTTTTATCATCTGTGGAAGCCATGATAAAATTCAAAAATACCAAGGAAAAATTGAGCAATGAAACCAAAAACTAATGGAACCCAATGTTGGGTCTATGAAGAGTTGTTACCAGAGTTATATGGCAGTTCAGGATGGTGTACTAAGTGTATATGGATAATTTTGAAAACTAGTGGTTTTGATTTGTAGAGATTCATGTGAAATTCTAGTTAAATCTACTCACACCACCTGGAGACTCCATGAATGATGCAGAACAATTCTCTATATGTTATTAACACAGTACCTGAAGAGATTATTGGCATGTTTATCAGTACCGTTTAATAGCGGATTGTTTGACAAAGAGGCAGGAAGGCATGACTTCAGGCAAGTAGTTAATTATCTTTTCTGGGTTTATTAAATATGTGGTTTGAGCTATTTTAATTAGGCAGATTATACTTCTATGACTAAATATTGAAAAGAACAGGCTAAAAAGATAAGATTTTCGTATTTTTTGATGTTTAAAATGAAGAGATGCAAACAGCTTTGTCCTCCGGTGCTTGAGAAATAAAGTAACAAAGCTTAACTGAATGTAGATGATTATTTTTATCTTAAGTTATATCTTCTTCCTACTATTAGGTTTTAGTAACATTTTAATTTGAAAAAGTGATTTGAAGCCCAGTATTTCTGTAATATTGGGTACCCCTACTTTGAATTAGAATGGTCTAAGTGTTGCAAATTTGCTAATTTTAGGTTGAATGTGTTCCTGGAGAAACCAGGAACCAATGTAGAGATCTGCTGCAATGCTAGAGAGAGCATGCATTGTGGGCAAAAGGTAACCATCCTTTGGAAAAAAGCAAATTATTTTTCAGGTCTTCTAGCAATTTGGTCTCTGCATGCAGAAGTTTCTGCTCATAATGGCCAGACAATCCAAGATACAAAAATTTATTTCACATCCTCTATTTAGAATAGACACTTGTTGCCTCTGTAGGACCAGCAACTGCTGCAAGCTTCACAGGTCAGCAAACACAAATGGTGTTAGAATGATACTGGTTCACAATACACGACGCTATTGTTTCCGTCTTTGCATCATACCAGTTGCTAACTTGGATTTGTCCAATGACAACAACTGCTAAACTGATGTCCAAATACAATTAACTGTATAAATTATTGTTGATTCAAAGGCTACAGTAGGTGAGGACCTACCCTCAGTATTAGAAAATAATCATAGGTTTGGAATGAAGAGACAACGTTAAGGAAGCAATTTGAGGGAAAAGGTCCCAGACTGCAGTGTCCTGAACACTTTAGGTTTAGTACACCCTAAACATAAACCCATAAAATGCCATAAATCCTTGTTGACACATCTCTGCTATGTATTGTGATGTCTATTCTGTCTAGCACCATATGCTAGATTCATTTATGTCTCCCTTTCTTCATCTATGTCATTGGCAGATATATTTAGTGTATCCTCCTATTAACGTATTCAACAGACCATTTGAGTCAACTAGCACCTACTACTGTTTTAGTAGAACATATTTTCCATAATAATTTGTCACAACACCTACAGGTGGCCAAAACATTCCAGTTAATTTTATATTAGGGTACCTTGCATATAATTTTAAGATAACTATAATCTATTCAAATAACCAGAATTACAGTATACCCAACACCATCAACTGCAACTACAACAAATAAAAAAACATTAGAAGATACTCTCAAAATCTTCATTACTATATAGATAATACAACATCAGTATTTCCTGCAAGTCTATAAATGAAATAACAGACCATCAATAAG
Organism: Monarcha castaneiventris obscurior; assembly: GCA_026261815.1. Lineage (NCBI taxonomy): Eukaryota > Metazoa > Chordata > Aves > Passeriformes > Monarchidae > Monarcha > Monarcha castaneiventris. The sequence continues at coordinate 18,600,561 of JAMPIT010000894.1, forward strand.
GACAAGTATAAGGAACTGAAGATAACGGTCAGAAAAATCTTGTGGCAAAAGGTTATGACCCACCCCAGAAGACAAGGGTAACTGAAGTTCTTGTTAATAGATATCTTGGTGTGGATTAGAGTGAAATGACACTGAATGACCAGTGTTTGTAAATATATAAGTGTTTATTTTAGAACATATTGATTGCAAAGGAAAACAAGTATATAGTCATTTTGGTTGTTATTATCTATAGTAATATAAAAATAACACTTAAGAAAATTTGAAAGTAAAAGAAAGGGAAAGAAAGGATAAGAGTAGAAAGATCTCACCACTCCTAAGCCTCAGACTTGGTTATTGCAGTTTTGATGTCTATTGGTCAGAAGTGGTGGCCAGAGCCTTGACTGAAGTAGCAGTGATTGTAGTGGGGGAATCCTAACAAACCCTTTGGTTTATATGCCCTCAGGTTCAGGTGGGAACACCCAGTACCAACCCTGAGGCAGTGAGTTTTACACTGGATGATGTAATGCTGTGGATCAGGGACCCTTCAGGAGCGTTTGATGGTCTAAGTCATTACAGCTGTCTGTTAAGTCAGTGCAGTTGAGTCCAATGTGGCCCATGGTGGACCATCAGCAGAGATGAGCACCTTCAGGCTGTGTGTGATTGTGCCAGTACTTCCCTGGCAGGGGATTTATCACAGCTGAGCTCATTTGAGTAAGGACAAAGAGACATTAGGTGCCTTGAAGGATTTGCCTCTTTCCTTGCCTTGTTCAACATCCAGCTTGAAGCCTGTTGGCTGTGCTCACCCTCTGCACCTGAGAGGTTACTTTGCAGCTCACCTCCTCAATGTTTGAGTCACCAGCATTCTAGTCTATTCCAGTATCATTTGTGGATACACTCTTCTCCCCAGACCTGGGATGAGTGGACAATAGTCCCCCTTTATCTTATCTGAATTTCCTGTCACAATCCAAATTCCAGTTAGAAGGCATATTTGGGAAGGATCACAGATGAACAGCTGCTTCTTTGCAGTTTACTATAGTGGGCAAAAGTCCTTTAATGATTTTAGCAATGTTTAAGCCATTAACGATTTCGGTTTCTCCCAAAAGCTCAAAACTTCCTGGAATGTATTACTAATTCTGTTCCAATTAGTGTTGAGGGCCTGTGACATCCCATAGGATTACTCTAATTGTGATCTCACTGCTAAAGGTAGTACTAGAGATTGTGCTGGAATGAAGTTTGATCTCCTATGAGGAATTTAACAGCATTCCTGTGGAGAAGAACTTGGGGGTATGGTAAATGAAAACCTGGGCATAAGCTAGCAATGTGAGCTCTCAGCCTAGAAAGCCAACTGTATCCTGGGGTGCATCCAAAGCAGTGAGGGGAGGAGGACAAGGGAGGGGATCCTGCCCCTCTGCTCTCCTCTGGTGGACCCCACAAGCCACACTGAGCTCTGAGGTCCTCTGCACAGGAAGGATGTTGGCATGTTGGAGCAAACCCAGAAAAGGATCATGAAGATGATTAAAGGGATGGAGCACATCTCCTATGAGGAAAGCTAAATGAGCTGGGGTTGTTCAGCCTGAAGAAGAGAAGGCCTCAGGGAGACTTTGTTGTGACCTTTGGGTACTTAAAGAAGTCTTATAAGAAAGATTGGGACAGACATTTTAGCAAGGCCTCTTACAGTAGGACGGGGGTAATGGTTTTAAATTAAAAGAGGGTAGATTCAGAAAAGATAAAATCAATACATTATTTATGATGGGGATGATGAACCACTGGCACAAGTTTCCAGAGAATCCGTGTCTGACCCATCCCTGGAAGTGTTCCAGACCTAGCTGGATGTGGCAGTGAGGAACCTGATCTAGTAGATGTCCATGCTCATTGCAGGGTAGTTGGACTAGATGGCCTTTAAAAGTCCCTTCCAACACTAAACACTGTATGATCCTATGAAATGAATGGTGTCAAATCAACTATTATTACGAAATATTCTGACTGCTAAGATGATGTGGCAAAAGTCGCAGTTTAAAAAATATTATCCTTTAGTCATAATATTTTTTAACTGTCATTCTCTTTTTCTTCCTTATGGTGTTAGTACCCCCTGTGATTTCCCACCTGACCAATATGGCATTGATTAGCATTTTCTATAAAGGGATTTCTCTTTTATATTCACCCTCATGTTCAGGAACTCTGAAAGTTTTTAAGCTGTAGCATTGCTTTAAGCATGAGACTTACTTACTACTGTTGTATGTCTATCTGGCTTAAATCAAACAAGAAATGAACATACATCTGCTTACAAAGATTATGTAGATGACCCATTATAATATTAATGGTAAACCAGGTCATTAGAGATGAAAATAAAAAATTACCCACATTCTTAAAATACATTATGATTTTTGAAAATCTTGAAAATAATTTTGTATCCAGCATCTCACAATAATAAATTCAAAGGGGATCTCCTGGTAGATGAGAATCTTCAAACTGTAAAACGATTTAGGTTTGCCATTTTCAGGGAACATGAACTTTCATTTGATCTTGATCTTAAGCCTGTACAGACTTTGCCATAGTACTTTTCATGAGAGAGTAATTCATTATCCTTAATAAAGGCACAATGACTGGGAGTCATTTGTTCTTCACAGACTCCATTACAGATATGACTTAATTAAAGCTGTCTTTTCATAGCTAAATGGAGATGAGATGAGATGAATCCCACTTTTGCTGAGTTCCTCAAAACCTGGATCAAAAATTTTCCTGATGGAGCTTATTCTATCTGATTTCCTACCTAGGATAGGGGCTTGAAAAGTATCTGATGATAAATGCTGCAGAACAATGGAATTTTGATTTTTTTCTTCTCCCAAAATGTTGTTGAAGTTCAGCAGGGCAGGGCATGGTAGGATCATTATCCACACTGAAATATCAGAGATAATATTACTGCCATGGACAGAAACACTGAACATAAAATTAAAAAGTTTCCAAAGCATTGTAAATAGAGTATGTATCTTCACCATTTTGCCCTGGCATCAGTTCAGTTTCACTTATATGCTACTGGTGGCGTAGATCAACGTTCTACCTCCTCTAAGTCATAAGATATATGTTACATGCTGTTGTGAGTATCAATGCTGTGTGTATGGAGTACTATATTCATATATTTCCAAAGAGGAACATGCTATTTTATTGGAACATCTGTGATCAAATCAAGAGCTTTTAGTACAATATAACAAAGTTTAAAAGTATTGTATATTGGATATATTTATAAAGTACTTAAACATCTTCATTTGATTACAGCTGCTCCATTTGGTGTGCAGATGTACTTGCATTTTAATCTGCAAAGCCTCAAGTTTGTGAAAACTTTGACTGGTGAAAAGATGAGAAACATATTTCAAGGTTTTATCTTCCTATTGCTGAAGGAGTCCTATGATACGTGATGTGAGATGTGGAATGTTCCATCAAGTTGTATAAATAAGTGAAACCATTTGTCCTTCTGAGCCCCTTGCATGTAAATGCTGTCAGGATAAAATGGCTGTTAAGAAAATGGCACATAATAAGACCTGACTTATTCTAAACACCCTCAATATAACTCAAACTAAGGAAGCTTAATATTTAAGAGTAGGCAATTAAGATAGCAGTCTTTTTGCTTAACATTTCTCCTCAGTATTTCTTTGTCAAGTAGTTTGAGTTGTTTATGTACAGTACAGCTTCTGTATATAATATGAGAGGAAAATCCTGGCATTCAGTGGGGCACTGGTAGTTTAATGTGACTGCTACTACAAGAGAAAGGTCTGCAATAATTCTACTACTATTCTGAAAAGAAGTATTTAAATCAACAAAGAACTCAGATTAATTCATTTTGCCTGAGTATGAATAACTAAGACATATAATTTTGGATTGCAATTGTTGAACCATTGCAAACAAAAGGAGAACTACATTCATCAATACAAAATGAAACTAAACAAACCTTTTTTTTTAATTGAAATTTCCAATTGCATTAACTTTTTTATTTAGATTGTAATTTACTGAGGCAAAAAACTTAATATAATGTCTAGCATCTGCAAATCTCTACCAAAAAGCCTCCTCTCTTCTACTCCGGTAAAACTGGAAATCTGCTTTTAAGTGCATATTTATTTATCTTTATGCCACTTAGGATTAAAATCTTAAAATGTTGAAAGCAATTTTTATTCTCTTCTTGGTTTGACAGGTTAATTTGCTGGGCATTAAATTCTGAAATAAAGAAAAAATAATGATAATTATTTTAATGATAAAACAGCCTATATATACAGGTCACTTTATCCCAAAGTTTGAGAGGAAAAAACAGAATTAATTTTACCTGCTTTACTGGGATTTTCAATTGTAGTAATCTGTAAGCAATTATGAAGTAATAGGTCGCAATTAGTAGTTTAATTGTGTTTAATTGTAGATCTTTTATCTCAATCCCTTCCAACTCGAATATTGTATGATTCTATGATTCCATGAACTGAAATTATGCCTATTCATTTTAAGTCAAACAGTGGTGTAACATGAAGATTCTTAGCAAAGTTTTGATTTGCTTTAAACATCTGTAAATCAAACCAAGCACAGACTATCTCCTCTGGAATAGTCCAAATACTTAATCTTGTATCTTTTAGCTACAGTGTAATTCTGAAGCTGAACAGAATTTTATTACAGTGAGCATTTTGTATATTTTTTCATTTCCCAGTTTCGCCACATCCCAATTTCCTTACTTCAAGTTTTTCTTTCATTTGCATTTTGTTACCTCAAAGTCATCTCCGTTCTAACTAAATACATTAAATTTCTTTGTGGATGCAAGTATAATGCATGAAGCAGCAGGAATAACCAGGGTAACCGATCAAATCAGACAGACTTTAAGGCTTAACTATATGTTATATGACAGTCATGACAGATATCTTTACTAAATGTTGCTAAGCAAGATAAAACACTACATGAAATATGAGAGATTCATTGGTGTATTTGTGTATTTTTGTAGTTTGAAAGGGCAAATGTTGATGAAAGAAACTTCATACCAGCTGTGATGGCTAAATTCCTCTGTGTTGCTAAAAGAATTCTTTAAGCTTTCCTATGCTTTTTTCATGGGACTTAGTACAGCACCGGTAAGAGTGGTGAGATTAGAGATATATTCACTCTTAAGGTCTTCAACTGAGTGAAAATAAACAGAACACACAAATAAGAAATGTAAAATTAAACTTTGATGCCTCTGGTTTATTCCCTCCCAAACTAGCAAAAAGCCCCATTTGCTTCAGCATCGCATATTTGACAAAATACAATTACAAAGGATATGAATAGTGCATTTATGCAAACACTAACAAGGCAATGAGACAGTGGGATCGAAACTATTCGCGTTTTAAGGTGGGGGCAGTGATACAGAGCTCAAGAATTTTAATTAGAAATAATAAGATGTCAGAAACATATATTGATAAAATCATGAACAAAACAAAGATTGTGGCTCCTTAGGGTTGCTGCCTGATTTTATTTAGAAACTCCAGCTTTATAATGCTTGCTACAGTTCATAGGATAGATACAGTTTCTTTTCCCTATTAAGTGATTTATGATTCCTACACCACACGTAAGAATTAAGAAGATTCACTATAGCTCTCTGTTTAAACTTCCTTCTAGACCAGAAAGAGAAATTGAGTTGGAATCATCCCTCATCTGTCAGTAGATGTGTCCCTCACAATGAAAGGGGGATGGATAATTCACAAAGAATGATTGATTGGCTGAAATCAGATCATCTTTCATATTCATGAAAGCTGACATGAATTTTAAAAGATCTCTTCAGATGTGATTTTTTTTCCCAAATAATGTTTTTGAATTTTAGAGATAATACTTCCTGATAATATTCTTCAACCCATTACAGTATATTAATTATTTGAGAGATTTGATCAGTTAACTAAGACTTATAAGGGCTTGGGGGTTTTTGTCTCTTATCAGGCAAGTTAATTTTGTTTAGAAGGAACAAAATTTCTTAGTCACAAAAATATTTAAAATATTAAAAATTAGTTCTGTTTACATATACTAATGATAATATATTTTAATGAATATTTATTAACAAAAATTTAGGAGTTGTTCAAACGCATGACAAAATATTTCCAAATTTTACTTTATTGTAATTATTTTTTGCTTGTTGTTAGATAATTACTTTAAATACACTTCACGTTCCAGAATACTGGAATATCCTTTTTGTCTTATGTTTTCCTTCTCTGATGTATTCTTTCTGTCTTCCTCTACTTGACTGCATAGCCAATTATTTTCCTTGTAGCAACTAAACATCTCAAAATTCTTAGTATTTTTAAATACATTTTGGAAGATGCTTAGGATACTGAAATTAAAATGTATTGTAAATGTAGTTTAGCTAACATTTTCCTCACTTTGAACAGTATATGTAATCTAAAAGTAAATATTTTAAGAGTCTCATTGAGCAATATTAGTTTCGGCAAATTGGTTTCAAATAATCCATAGAAATAAAATTTTTTTTTTTAACTATTATTACTGGAATTAGTTAGAAAACTGAGTGTTTCCTTGATAATCCTGTGTCTTTCTTGTATCACTCCTTTCTGCATTTTTTGGGTTGTATCCACCTAAAGCTCTTGCCCTGGAATGGATCAGCCAGACAAGAATCATGATGCGGCAGTGATGGCACCCCAGCAGTATTTGGAAGGACTGATAGGTCTGAGAAGGTTCAAGAAGCACAGACAAACAAAAGAGCTCAAAGATGAGGAGCAGAAGACCTCATAGAAACCCTGCAGAGGTGGAGCAATGGGATGAAGCATCATGAACCAGCCTCTCATCTTATGACCTCTTTAGCACTGGATGATCTGGAGGAATGCATCTGTTTTATAAATTCAATATATGTGTTCATTATGTTTGTAATTGCATTCCTGATACACTAACTTTGGCCACAGGTATTTATTGGGTCATGTTAAGCTGAAGTTTTGCTGAAGGTGTTTGGTTTTTTTTTCTTTCTCTTCAGGTTTGGGTTCTTTATCTTAAACTTGCTGGGTATTTGACAAGTGCTTCCTAGGCTCTTTGTCATAAACATAGCAAACAAGGTATGGAAACAAATCCAGACAGAAGTATTCACTGTATAGGCTGTGATGTAAGGAATGTAAAATATAGATTCAAATGTCAGGTCTACCTACTCATTTCCTGAACTTAGAGTAAATGTCTGGTGAAATCTAAGAAGTAAAAAACTTAAAAGATATATGTAAATTCTCTTTGCGACTAGGCTTACCAGCCCTATGCAGATTAACTTTAGTATTCTGAGACCAGCCTCACTTGTCTAGTTCAGTTTGAGGTGAAGAACAAGAAAAGTGAAACATTTATAATGTATTATCTCTTCTCTGGAAGAGATACTGTCCAAAATAGCTGAACTCTAAAAAGTCAAAGTATCTAGAAGCTGGAAGTCTTTTACTCAGAACAAATACAGCTAGATTTTACGCATAACTCATGAAATACAAAGGAAGATAATATTTTATTTAACAATCCAGTTTAGTAAGCAATAATCTGGCAGTTCTTAGAAACATTTTTTAAAAAGCCACTAAGCTGAATCTTTAGTCAGAAAATGTGAAATAAGTTTTCTTCAAGTCTGCAGTTCTTTGTAAATCTTGTCAGATGGGAGTATCTGCATTCATTATAACTTATTATAATGCATTTTACTTCTACAACAACAGCTTGCCAAAAAAACGCAATACTTGTCAAATCAAAATTAGAGACTGACCTTCAAAAGCATGAAATTAACCTCTTGGTACATGATATGTTTCAAATCTCAAGCTTCTTGATGTATATGCTGTTTTTTTAACTTCTTAATTTATGTGTATTGTTCACACAGCTAGAAGTCTGGGTAATGCCCAGATTGGAGGACAGGTCTCTGCCTTCAGGGACATATGAAGAATAGTTAATGAAAGACAAACCAAAATGATGGCATGACTGACCCATGGAACACAAAAAAACAGTAAGGCAGCAACATGCTGAGAAAGTACAGAAAAATGCACAGAGGATTTTCAACTGTGTGTTGTTTACTTGAGGGTAGTTGCTGAGCAAGGAGGGCTGAAGAGCACAGGAGATGGTGAGGCAACCTGGCTGCAGAATCTGCAGAGTGCAGGGAAGGAACTGCCCTCAACAGTTACCTCTTAGCTCATTGAAGCACCAGCATTCACCAGTGAAAGTTTTGCAGTGGGGGAAGGGGTGAAAACTCGCAGGGATCATGTGCAGATAAGAGTTTGAGGTCATGATGGAGAAGAAGTGAGAAGGGGCAAATTTTTACCAAGACCTATGTCTGGAGTTAAAAGAAGAAAACAAAAATTGCATTCAAATGATCATAAAGGAAAAGAGAAAATATGATAATCACCATAAAGAAAAGCAGCAGAGAGGAGGAAAGATAGTTTACATCAACATCAACAAATACTATGATTAGGATCTTTTTGTCAAAATTATTCAGCAGACTGCTGCTATAAAACAGAAAGTTAAAAACAAAAGCAACAACAAAACAACCCATTTACTAGGCATGGTATCATAAAATATCATGCTTTGGAAGTATTTATCTTACAGAATCTACCTGCCACAAAGAAATATACAAGAGTCGTTTCAAAGATAAATTTCTGTTAAAGTTAGAAATTTGTCAACCAGGAATTACATCTACTTAAAAGACTGTTTATTTATTCACAATATGAGTACAGACACTGAAGTGCTGTGACCATGGGAAAATCCATCGTGACCCTTGTGCCAGAGGACGTATTTCCAGGAGGCACTGTCACCAATGAGGCTTCACACAGAAGCTCATTTATAATGTGTTTGCTATACAGAGGTACTAACTAAAGCAGTTAATGTTTTTGTTTAATAGACAGATTTAAAAGGCCTACATTGGTAACTAAAATCTGGAAAATTTGTCTTATTAGGGAAAACTGAAGGGCAGAGAATTAAAGTGGAAAAATCTTTACACCTTAAAAATACAATAATTTGATATGTGCTAGAAAAAAATCTTCTCTATCTGAAAAATGATGCTGATATAGGAAGAAATTAATATAAAGTGGTGATGGGTACTTTCAACTTTCAGACTGTAAACTAAAATAATAATTAAAACTAGGAAAAAAAAAATCTCGAAAGCAAAAACAAAAAACAAAGCAAAACAAAAAAAACCCAAACCAACCTTTTAGTTGATGTGATGAGATGAAAGCCTATCACTAAAGTGGAGCCTGAATGATGTCTGAAGTCAGCTAAATTGTGTACACATCATCAACATTAGGGAGACTGGACTTAATGATCTAGGTTCCCCCTTATAATCCTGTGTCCCTGGATTTAAAGGCGTCTTCATGCAATCAAAGTTATTGCTCTTGTGACCCACAAACAAGCCTGAATACTTAGAAATGGAGAAATAAAACTGACATCCTTAAGGATAAACATGGGGGACTCTTCATTCAAGATATGTCACTGCTGTCATTAAAGACACTGATGTACTGCAGCTTCTCTGTCTCTGAAAGTGATGAGCAGTATTAAATGTCTGTTCAAGACCTACATGACATTAGTGAAATGAAATCTTTGGAATATAAATCCCTTAGCATTGGCAGAGCATAGAATACCATTTCTCATTTTATTAATTTCTGACTCAGGAAAAGTACTCCACAGTTGTATTGATTATTCTGAAGTATTAAACTTTCAGTTATCTGGTTTCTCCAGATAAAAATAATAGCATGGGTCCATGTCTTGGTTTAAAGACAATTTAAGAGACAGACACTCCAAAATTATTTATCTCCCCTTTAGTTTTAACCAATGCCTTTCCACCAATAAGGACAGACGAAAAGGAGTAGATATAAGTGGAAAAATCCCCACAGTTTACTCAAAAAACCAAAATAGCAACAGGCAAGAAAAATAATAGTAATTATCACTAGTTACAAAGTTGCTGATAGTTCAATGACTCCCTGGGAACTAAGAGAAACTAAAACTGGTGGAGAAGCCCCTCCTCCAAGCTGGCATCCTCCACAGACAACTGTGTGTGTGGGGAGTCAAACATGGTGGCAGCCCTCCTCCCTGTCCTGACTATGTGTGCCGAGAGATAACAAAGAGAGAAAGAGAGAAAAACAACATAGAAACCAACCCAACACAATTACAAAAACTCCTTCTTCCTGCAAACAACAACCAAAAGCAAGCAAGGACAGAAAAAGAGAAGAGCCTGGAGTTTAAAAACATATCTATTAGAATACAGTAATATTTTGGGTTTCCCAAGACAGGCCAATACAGATGAGGTTCTGGCTCAAGCCAAGAGAAGATCCAACACATCCTATGAAGGATGAATTTTATGGCTTATCAAATAAACCTACAGGACATATCACAAGGGTTTATGGTGTAGGAGCCATATACCAGTGCCAGTGGGACACAGTGGGATTTGTACTGCAAGATCAGATGGGAATGCCTGGCAATACTCAGGGAGTCTAGTACTTTGGGGCAGTCCAAATGGCCTTCGTGTGGTGACATGGCCTGGATAACAGAAGGTAATAAGGGGAGAGTGTGAGTATAAACTGTTGATGTGAACAAACTACCGTATTATCTACCTCTGAGTAAGAGGATTTTAGCCAAAATTTGTAATGCTGTGAGGAAATCAGCAACGGTGACATTTACTTAAGATGAGCATCAACTTAATTAAACAGTAACCAAATTGCTATCAAAAGCAAAGAGCTGATGTATAAAAGGAAATTAAATAAAAAAGAACAAAAATTTTTAAGAGGGGGAAGTGACTTCAGAACTGGAAGATGGAAACAACAGTAGTCAAACCTGGTTTGACACTGCCAGAAGTTTCTCCACAGCATCATAACTCTGCCTTGGCTAGAAAGAGATGAGCAGAGAGTATCCAGCACATGCAGTGACAATGTGGGTTGCAACAAGAAGGAGATTCACAACTGGAGTTTGTATCAGTGACCTGATAGGGGGAGTCTTTTCTCCACTGTGGGCATTATGAGATATTTGTCATGGTTACATATAAAGTTGGAGTATCTGCATATTCAACAAGAGATGTACATATAGAGAAATGCCCCTGTTCTTTTAGGTTGGGAAATTTTTCCCTTTGATATCTGCTATTTTTTTTTCAGTAAGTGTTAACATGCAGGAGACACTAATAAAGCAGACAGACAGCCCAAGACCTTGCCTTCAAGGACCCCTACCTTCCAGAATTTTTCAAGTATGAAAGTGTTAGGACTTCAAAGTAGCCTTTCCTAGCCTGACTTCTGGATGCATTTACAAAGTATCTTATCCAGAGCTTCCCAGATCACAATCCTCTGAGAACAATCTCTTTTCTTGTCTTTGTAAAGGTTTTAATTTGGCAATCATTAACCATCTTTCAGCTTTCTCAACAGTCTCCTTATGCCACCAGAATGGTCAGTGGAGTTTGCAAAGAAACTAATCCTATACAATTTAAGAAGGATTTCATACCATCTCCTTCTCTGTAACTCCTCATAGACTCCCAAACACTTGATGGATTTTCACCTGAGCCACCTGCTTGAACAGTGTTCTGTAGTCCCAGGTATGCTGGCCTCTAACTGAGACTCAAGTAGTAGCTCAAATGGTACAGTAGATATTTACACAATTAAATATTATCTTCTTTTGATGGACTGTGGGGTCACGTGGCTGAGGGAATCATAGACCAACATGCAGTAATTCAGATGTCCCCTCCTTTAGTGTGCTGCCAGAAATTACGGACTTCAAAACACTCTGCAGAAAACTTCAGAGCAGCTAAAGAGGAAACTACAAGTGCCGTGTGCAACAGCAGAGCATGAGAATTTAGAAGCGTATTTTTAAGCCTTTAAGAAGAGTGACTGACTCCACTGGTAATCCAGTCCCCAGTCGACCTCACACAGAGCTCTTGCAGATCTAGCTGTCAGATCCACTGAGAAAAAACCAGCTTGCCCAAGTTACATTTCAATAGTTTGATGAGAACTTCTACAAAAATTACATACCACCTATGTTTTTAAAAACACAGGAAAGATTTAAATGTACAGGCCTTCTGCCCAGAAGTAAGTCAGAGAGAAATGAAAACCGTCATATTTCTGAATGTCAGAAGCAGCCGAAAAGGTGCATTTAGTTTCTTCTTGTTTCAACCTAGAGAACCTTAGCACTGACCTCAGGCCTTTTTTACATTTTCTGAACTAGTTCCACTTAGATTAGGTACTTCATTATTATTAGTTGTACTAGTCACTAGTCTACTTATTTTCTCCTCCCTTTTGAATTTAAACATGATTCGTAGTCAGATAAGCTCTAATAAGTATTACTTCCCTTAGCCATCCAGCCACAGCCTGGAAAATACTTGAAGTTAAACCTGAATTTTAACTTCTTGAAGAAATAATTAAATCAGTGTTAGCAGTAGCCCATGTGGAAAGTGTCTGCCTAGTAATTCATTACCACCAGCCTGTCTCTAATTTGCCAGTGTGCATGGCACCCCTACAGTAGTGTGAGGGAGTCAACAGATCATTTATATAAATTAAAATCAATAGGGGGTTGAGTATGGAGCCCAGTGGAATATCCCCTGGGCAAGTGGAAATTTTAAAGACTAAGGACTTAATCTTAGCTGCTTGACTTCTTTCATCAAGGTAAGACTTAAAAAGATTAATTATAATTTATGAAATATTAATACCTGGAAAGCTTTTGAGCACAGATATTGTATTTCTGCAGAGTCAAAATGAAAGCTTTTTCAGGTTTCAAAGTGCAGTGTCAACATGGCAAAATTTACAGCTTTAAAAAGCTTATTGTTTTCAATCTCACTAAAGGGGATTTTTTTTTCTCTTTCCCTGAACAACAGGATTTTTTTGAAAATAATTAATTTATTGCCAAAAATTATAATTTCTGATGCCTTTGAAATGTATTTCTTGATCCAAAACCAGAAGGGAAAATTATTTTTTCATTCTGTACTTCTGTTACAATGTAACTGTCACATCTTTATCTGTGAAGTTTCTGTCCTTGACTTTAGTAGGCACACTGGTTCTAAGGCTGTAACTTACAGTAGGTCAGAATCTGGCCCAAAGCCTTCATGCATATATTTATAGTGAGAGAATTACTAGAGAGATAGATGTGGATATTTCTGACATTCATAACATACAGACATCTGAAGGTCTAAAAAGTCCTTATTTCTCTAATGGCTGCGGCACTGCATTTCACAGAGCAGTTCATGAGATCTGGATGCATTGAGTGACTTATTTAAAGTAATTCAGCAAGCAAATGGTGGAGTCTCAAAGCCCCTTGCTGTCGCCACGAGACAAAAACCACTGCTTTTCTCATGGGTTAAAGTTGACAGGCAATAAAAAATAACCCTTTTCTTAAACACAAAGCAGATAATAACTCACACTAAAATCTACATTTGTTAGTTTCAAGATCTATACATTAGCCTCACACAGAATTATATTATTATTTAATTTGTTTTTTTCTGCCCTGACATCTTGTACTCTAGTCCTGTTTACAGTTCTGCTTGTTCTCATTCAGCCTGGACTATAAATGCTTTGATGCAATATTGTTACTGGTATTGTGAAATGCACTGCTTATCTACTCTACGCTATGGGTAATACATAATGAGAAAATCTGGGGCTTGTGAGTCTGAACTAAATGTAGTTCTGGGAACCTTGGTACTATCTATTGAATATTTTCCATGTCTTGCTTTTCAGCATTTATCTGGAAAATAATTACATGCATATGACCAATAGGCAATTCCTAACAGATACTGCGATCTCACATAAAGTGTTTGTTTTGAATTGAGCACAACTTCTACTTTGTGCACTTTGTTTCTAAGGATACAGTCATGAGCAGGGAACATTTTCCTCAGGAGTTCATCTGTTCCTGCTGCTTCTCCCTCACCTGAAGTCATAATCCTTGGTTTGTGGCTATAATGAGCTCTGCAGAAACTAATTGTGATGTCACAGGCAGAAGATTATGACTTCAGGGGCAGAACAAACAGCAGGAGCAGGTGACCTCTAAAACACAAGATGTCTCTTTTCGGGAAAAGATGGTTCAAATGAAAAATGGGGGAGAAATATGCCTATCTTTGAGAAGAAAATGTTTGTTCAGGTTTATAAAAGGCATTAATTGGATTGCAAGAGTTAATTTGAAGAGAAATTCTCTGTGATTATATCAAGAAGAGATAATATATTCAGTAGCAGCTGAATTACTAAGTTTGGCTTCTAATTTCTCATTTGATTAAATGACAAATACAACTACTGATGCAATCAGCAACTTATCTATCTTTTCACATAAAACTGGAACCATGTAAAAACTCATTTCCTCTCTAGCTGACTTTTGCTGTGAACGTGGTTGTAAAATGGGTCAAATTTTTAAAGGTTTCTGCTTTTTTTTCCCTTTCATTTCATGCAGTGAACTGATCAGAGGGACTTTTTTTGATAGCTTTCTAAGGGAGTGTTTATGCGATTTAACAGCTTGTTATATGACAGCATTAAAGAATCAGAGTTGATTTGTGTGAGTTATTTAATTTTTTTTTTTACTTTGTGTAGTAGTCAGAAATTTGGTAGTGAAATATTGCTTGTACTAACCAGAGTTCTTTCCTTCAGTCCTATTCTGAGAAAGTGTAACTGACCATTTTAAACAGCACCTTAAAATTTCATAGGGAAGATTATTGAGATCAATTCCCACTTAAAATCCCCATTTATAGCATGTTATCATTGAGATTAGGACTACAAATGTGGTTTTATCACCATATGGATTCATTGGCAGATGATGGATCTATGCTCCAATGTGAAAGCATGGAGGTTTTGGTGGTCTGTATACCAGTCTATCAGGAGACTGAGTGAAAACAGACATTTATTTTAGATTGGATTCCTACTTTTTTTGTGTGTGTGTCACATTCCATTCTAGAGAAATGTATTTTGGTCCAGGTAAATGACACTTGGAGAATATTTTTTTTTACTCTATAATTTTTTACTTCAGGGTAAGATTTTCTTCCTAAAAGGAGGACTTTCTTATACTAAGACAGTAATTTAACCTGATGTGTCACTTGTGAACAGCTTCCCATCGACATCAGAGACGTGACTTAAATGACCGGCTTCTTTAAAACATAAAGGGGCTGTTGTGAAACACTGTATGTTTATTGAACTGTAATCTTCTCATGAATTTTGTTCTTAGAGATGCTAACCAAAAAAAAAATTACAGGTAAAAGTGTGGGTCTACTCTGGGTGCTCACATAAACCATCTTGTGTCAGTTTTGTAATCTGTAAATTGGAGACGATAAGCACTTTTTTTTAATTTTTAGATTGGCAGCTAAAAAAGTTAAAACACATAGTACTAAAGAGCATATCAGTATCGGGAAGTGCACTCTTGTAACTGATTTTCCAATGCCATTAGTCAGTTAAATGTTTAAGGGTATGATTTGTGTATGCAATCATGATCACTGCCCCAACAAAGTAACTGTATGTCTGATGAGAAAATACTGTATTCATGTATTCTGGAAAAAACCCCAACAAACACACGCAAAAAAAAAAAAAAAAACCAAAAAACAAACCCCAAAAAAACTCCAAAAGCCCAGGCCAACAAAACAAATCCCACAAAATTTATCTCCCCTATAAGCATCTGTACATGATGAATTTATTACACTGGGGTAAGCAAAGAATTACAAAGAACTTGCATTTTTTAAAAGAACATGGAAGAAAAAAAGTTTTTAATAAGTTTTAGGATCAGATTGTGCAAAAATATCATCCTATAATTACATAATTTTTTCCAGACAGGACTATAAAACAGGAAAGCATGAGAAAGCAGTAGGCAATTAAAAGGACCCTTACTTTGTCATTCATAGGTGCTGTAAGTGGCAGCGGGTATTGGAGTATTCTTGAATAGAGAATTTAATAAAAGCCCATGTTCCTCAATCACATTTAAATCAACTACAGCCTTTTTACAGATTTAACATGCAAATCTATTTCTTTTGATAAATGTTATAATTTTTTCCCCCTGGAATAGCCAGTCTGTTTTGCACATTGGTGAGGAGTAAAATTCTCCTAACCCTTCTCCTGACCTTTTGCAAGTTCAAAAATCACCGATAACAAGAATTTGTTTCCAATTTAATCTCACCAATTATGGTTATTCTAGGGCAGAGCACTGTAGACATACTGCTCATTGACATAATAGCACAGACGAGCTGAGTAAGAAAGCATTTAAAAACATACTTGCAATAAAGTTGCATCTCTATATCTTATTTTTATATGCAAAGAAAAGAAACACTGTAAGGATTTTAAAGTTTTTATCTTTATGTACACAGTAAATGCTTTTATGGAAAATCTTATTAAACAAATTCCAGGCTTCAAGGAGGAAATAAAACCATAATTTACTTCCCTATTCTACCAGCGTTTGTACAGCTTCATCTGAGTGGTACCTTTACCTTACAGTAAAAACCCCACAGCTTCTTATGTCACTAAAAATGGTATCTTTAAAATGGTTAGGAGTTTCTACTATGTGACCAGTAAAATTTTGGATCCAAAGGAAAAAGATATGAAATTTATTTTTGATCAGCTCTAGATCTTACTGTGGGTCCCTCAAATATTTGAGATGATAAAAATATATTTTCATCAATGAACACAAAAGATATGTTTAACCTTCTATGGCGTTTGAAGAGTTGTTTACTAAATTTGGAAAAAATATTAGAATATTCAATACAAATATTTTTATGGACTCCTTTATGTCATGAAGCAAACTGCCCCATAATGAAAAACACAACCCAGCTGCAGAATAACCAATGAAAAAAAATTAAAATCTTCCTACTTTATTCTTGCTGTTCTAATGTATGTTTCACCTTAGTTACTACCTCATTGCAAGGTATAATGAATTATTAAAACTAGGCTTTACTTGTTGGAGTGAATTAAGGTGTGATGCATTATCTTCTGAGGCATTTCTGTTTAACTAATTCTCAGACTTAACAAATTTCAGTAGGTTTCACAAGTTTTAAGTATGATTTGGTGAGTTTTTTCTATGTTCAGAATTATTTTAGGTGCACTCCTCTGTAACATACTCTAACCATAGCCTTTTTAAGAGATCTTCTACTTTAGCTTTTAAAAATATAATTTATATGTAATATAATATATAATCCTCCATAGATTTATTCTGCTAATGAA
This sequence comes from Monarcha castaneiventris obscurior, assembly GCA_026261815.1. Taxonomy (NCBI): domain Eukaryota; kingdom Metazoa; phylum Chordata; class Aves; order Passeriformes; family Monarchidae; genus Monarcha; species Monarcha castaneiventris. Next base: position 18,617,621 of record JAMPIT010000894.1, read on the forward strand.
TGAGACATGAAATATTTTCTTGTTCTTTTTAGTGCTGTTTAATCAAAAATAGGTTTTCTCCTTTGCTTAACATTTGATATTTAGAGCAAAAATGCATAATCAAATTAAGGCAACAGAAGCAAAACTTCAGTGAGGATTAAGGGTATTTTGAGATTACAGAGCATCTGCTCACACCTATTCTAGAACTGGGACATCTGTAAATTCCCAGTAGCCTAATAATCTGATTCTTGGAAAAATGATGGAAATTGCCTACCTGTTATCATCTGGAGAGACATTCTTCTAATTAACATAAGGTCCTTGATCTTTAATTTAGATCTGATTTAGACTTACAAATTAACACATGATCCCTTCCAGTCTGTTGTAGCCTGTATAAAATTAGGTTCAGAGAATTAGAAGCAAAAGAACTGGAAACTATGTGTTTTTTATTACATAAAATACATTTTAATATCTTCTCAAATAATCTCTTTTATTTTTATGTAGCTGCACAAAAAAAACCCAATTTGCTCCTTTTTAACCACTTCATTGCTAGAGATACACTTGGTAAATTCCTCTAGGGTAGAAAATACAATGAATACATTCCTTCATGTAAAATGTACAAAATATCCAGGCATAACATTTGATGTGGCAGAGTACAAAGCATCTCATCTCCCTCTGGTTAAGACTCTTCCTCTTTGAATGGACAACCTCAAAAGTTTTCTATACTCGGTATTTCCATTCAGAATTTGGGGCTTCTTATTTTTCATGTATTCAGCCAACAGAACAGTCAGCTTCATTCACGGGTGTGTTTTGCTACTTTATACCTTTTAATTAGCATTGTATAGAAAGATTCTATTGGTCCTACCTAATGTCTAAACAGAATTATGGCCTTTGCGTTTATAACCTCTGACAAATACTTTATTCTGTTTGGAAATCCCTGGTTCGTTGTGTTTGAAGTGCAATTGCTATTAGAATATGAGGAATATCAATCTTACAGCCAGAGGTGGTAAAATTGGAAACTGAATTTTATTAGTTTTGCTTTAAGTAAACAAGTCAAGAAATTTGCTTAAGAGGTTCACTTTCTTGTACTTTAAATGTTTTAATTTCCAAACGTGCTGTCAATAGTCACCTGTCTCAGAGGTTTGAAAGCAAAAATGAAGTTTTAGTTTGGAATCCAGTGCTTAGTAACAAAAAGATATCAAAGTTAACTGTTTTTATTTGCTATCAATACCCTAGTAGAATAGCTGAAGAAATAGGCTAATTTTAATTATTGCTACTGAAATGTGATATTAATAACATCACATACAAATATGTATATAGTGGTACTGATGACAAATCAAAATCATATACTACGAGCTTCCTTTCCCAACTTTGAAGTGTTTTACTTATATTAGTTTCCTTCTCTAAAGATATTTTGTCACCTCAATGGCAGAGGTCTCCTGCTCACACAGTTTCTGTATAAACCCAAACTTTACATGGATTAGCGTACCTTAAGAAACACAAGGGGATCATTCCAACTCATTAACCTTTGAACTTTATTTTCACTATGCTATATTCAGAATTAAATTAAATTATATTTTCAGTTGAGCAGTTTCTGGCTTATGCATTAGATATTATTATCAACAAGTTTGTATTGGATGAGTTTCAAGCTAATAAAATTATTACAAAAGTCCTTAGGAAAAAAATAATTTACCAAAGCTTTTCATAAAGTTTTGGAACACAGAGCACTAGGCCAACAATTTGACATCTGTTACATTTCAAATTCCTTGCCTAAATGCCTTAATGTATGGAATTTATTTTTATTTAAGATACTTTGACTGGTGAACAAGAGCACAGTAAATGGCTCTAGTGTACACATTCATTTTTCTTCTTTGACATATGGAATACAAAGCAGGTCACTCTAATTAATCAAACTTTTAGGATACTGGGTGGGGTTTTGTTTTCTTTCTTTTTAAATGTTTTAGTTGTCTCCTTTCTAAGTAACTTTTCCTGATGTTCACTGCTCTAGCAGCGTAAAGTGTAATTTACATTCTTTGAGTTACAACACTGATTAGAAAATCATATTAGTCATCTTCTCTTGAAGAATAAGTGCAGACAGAGACTGAAAGTCTGAAATCTCCATAAAGTACAGTCGAAAATGTTTGGTTTTGCCTTGATTACCTAAGGATATTGGTGATACATATTGATTTCCAGCCACATTTAATAATGAATTTACATGTACTCAATTCTACAGATTCAATGATGTGTATTTATCCACCTAATAAAACTGTTCATTTGATAAAGTTATTGAAATTTTAAAACAACTACCATGGTTTGTAGAGATTATATTATAACCTAATACAGCGATAACAGAAAAAAAGGAAACATACACACACACACAAATTAACGCAAATATAAAATGAGTTTTAATGACAGCTATTTCTCTATCCACCAGAGAAAAACCCAATGGACATAAAACTGTGCACCACCTTGACAAATAAAAGAAAGAGCTTTTAGAGAAGAATGGGATCAGCTTGCCCAGTGTGACTTTATTTTCTAGGAAACAGACTTAAGTATGTAGAAACTTAGCCATCTGCTTTTCATACATGTCTGGTTTTTCACATGCAGTTGAGCTTTTTTGAGACAGTATTGCTAGCAAAAAAGGATACATAAATCATGTCCTGATTCATTGGTGCTACAGAGCCCACACAGTGTCTTACGCCTTCCATATTCCTTTCCTGATAAAAGGTGTGATCCATTCATTATAAAGACAAGACCACAGGGAGAAATATTCTGGCAATGTAGTTTGTCTTAACATGGACTGCAACACAGTTGCAGTCTGAAAGGCTGCATTTTCCCTGCTAGCTACTGCATCTTATTCAAATTCCAAGTAATTTGAGAGAAATCCACTAGTACTTCGCAATAAATTCAATTGTTAGCACACCATTAAACCCTGTATTATTTTCTTAATGCATGGCAATTACAGGAAGTTCTGTTCTAAATAACACAATTTAATGCGCTGTGAACATTGAGAGTTCAATAATCCTAAAAGTTTCCAGAAACGCATTTCTTTCTTCTTTTTTTTTTTTTTTTTTAATATAGCTGGAACTTAAAACCAAGCAACTAAACAAAAACAAAGAAAAACACCAAAATGTCCAGACCAAGGAACATATCCAGACCTCATTACATATATATTTTTATATTTACCATTGCTTTAGTTTTTGTAAATATTTAAAATTATTTATAACTTCTAATTGCCAGGTACTTCTGGTTTTCTTTACCATATAATTTAGAACCAAGAGCTTACCACATACTCAGTCCTGATCCAGGTGTAATTATGCTTTTTTGCTATTTTCTGCGAAAGTCGATATGAGATCTTTGACTGATTTTCATGTTACTTAAAATCCTGATCACCAAGAGTTTTTAATTTAAAATTCTGGTCCTCAGAAGTGTTCATATATTTTTGTGGAAGTTGTCTTATATGTTTTTGTGAGGTTTTTTTCAGGCTCCTGTGTTATTGGTAGTGACATCTATGAGGGTACTAGACAAAGCTCTTGAGGCAATGTTGTAAATTCCTTGGGTTTCCCAGATCAGTGTGTTGGACTTTTAGCTACAGTGCCCAGCAAGGCAATGCAGAATCACATCACACACGGAAGATTTCCAGAGATAATTTTGTGACTCCAGTACCATGCTTACTGTTTTAGCCAGATAGAACCTAATGTGCCTCTTTGTTATTTTGTCAGCTAGCGACGAAGCAAAATGGGTTGCTCGGTCAGTTTGTAGGACATCAGGGCTAAGGCTCTCTCGGGAGTGGGCATGCTTGGCCCGGCGCTAACACAGGGAGGGCCAGTAGATGCCGCTCGAGGCTACCTAGCAGAGGCCGCGGTTGTGCGGACAAAGACCCCTTCCTGCTGCTGCCCCATCTCCAGCTCTCAACACATCCCAGCCCGCTGCAGGTGCTGGAATCTGATACCCCGACATTCGCAGACCACTTGTCTTTCTGCAGATGAGTCTCGACTAAGCATCTGATCGAACTAGAGCTCAAAACACCTTCATTTCCATCCCGGTCTAGACCTTAGAGGCTTATGTAGATCTCAGTGATGTAAGGTTAATTCTTCGTGGACATTAGATGTTAGCATTTTTTCTTGCGCTACTTAATTGACTTCTGTGATAGTGTATGTGGCCCTGTCACATGCCTCATTTCTGGAAAAGCCCATGTTGTGGAAAGGATGATTAAATATTAAGAATAAAAGCAGGAGCTGGAAAGATGAAGAATAAAAGTTGCTGCTCTAATGAGGAAAAATTCACCAATATCATAAGTCAGAGATAAAGGTTCCTGTGTAGAAAAGTGTAAGCTGCTATGATTATGATGAGATGGATTTATAAATGCAAGGGGGAAAAAAAGAAACCACGTGGTAGCAACACAAAAAGAGTAAGCCCAAGGGTACACAGCCAGGTCAAAGTTCCCTCTGTGCTGACACGCTGTTTCTGACAGTTGCTAATACCAAATCTTTGAGGTGCAGAGGAACAAATCAAGTGCACAGTCCTGCTGCCTCAGAGCATTCTTCTCTTCAGCCATTTGTGACCCAGTGACTTTTAAAGCCAGATATACCATCAATTATTTCATATCTTAGATGAGGAGAGAGTGTGACAGATGTGAGGATTGCTCAGACTTACAATCAATGTAAACCTTAAGAAAACAGTGTCCCACCCAGTGGTTGTTTTTATTTACAGTAAAACATTAGATCTTCTGGTTTCAATTTAAGGGAGATTTGGCTAAAATGTCCATTTTGTGGTTTATTTATTATTTTGTGGTAATTGAAACTGATCACTGCTTTGCTGGGTCCCCAAGCACTGTGAGATCTCATCCCTACAGCTGCATACCATTTATTCTCTCTGTCTCCTTCTCCTCTCCCCACTCTTTTTCTCTCTTTGAATGGCTAATGGCATCTGGTTATTAATCTTTACAGGGGTGGACATTTAAGCTGAAATAACCCACACCTTTACCACCTACTCTTGTCTTTGTATTTCTTTTCACAAGCTTGGTATTCTTGAGGTATTTGTTTTCCTCTATGAGCATTGGAGGTTTTATATGACAATCCATATTGAGACAATTTTTTTTTTTTTTGGAAAAAGCATTATCACCAAACTACTAAGCTTAAATATCGGAGTCACATGACATCTCTGGATTTAGTTTTCAGGTGGGGTTGTTTGTTTGCAGGTGTTTTGTTTGTTAGTTTTGTCTTGTTTGGGTTTACTTCTTTATTTATCCCTTTGAATAGGTACACATTTATTGTCATTATTGACACAGAATGATTTCTGTCAGAGTGATCACACAGCCCTGCCTCTGATGACATACTTTAATAATATAATTTGTTAAGGGAAGATTGTAAGGGTGAACAGTGTGAATAAGAAGGGAAATTGACACTACCAGAAAAAGTTGATATTGGTTTATGAAGTTCAGGATTTGGGAAGTCCTGTGTCTCTCATCACTTAATACTGGTAGAAGCAATCTTGTATCAAATAATTTTTTAAAGTTTTGCTATATGGGCTGATAGCTCCTGAAGTCTAATGTAGGTATCTCAACATAGTTATTAAAATGATAGGGAATAAAGTCTCCAGTCAGCAACTCAGTATACAGTAAGGATGCAGAGAAACATCTGCTTGCATCTTGGATATGAGAAAAACACAAAATTACATACGGCAGATTACTAGTTTCTAGTGTTCCTATCTTGAATGAAAGAATGAAATACCTCACATGGTACGTAAAAGAGGACTGTCTCAAATTGCTGAAATAAGGTATATTTTTCACATGCTACAGCACTAGCCAATGACATGCATTACTATTTAATGCTGAAGATAAGATCTGCGCTATATCCAGCAAGTCAATATGCATATATATAGAGATAAGAAGAGCTATAATTAGAAAGCACTGAAGAACAAGATTTGCAAGGGAAATAAAAATCTCATGAGCATGACATGAGATTTGGCAAAGATTTCACTAAGGAGGATGATCCTCTGCCCTTTGCAATGTCTTTTTAACTTTCCTATGAAGTATTTTCAGCTGTTAAAATGCCTGTATTCATGCTACAGGAATAATAGTTTTGACTGAGAGGGGCAAGTCTTATTAAAAAAAAAAATAATAAAGAGTTTTATATAAAGAGAGAAAGTAAATGTGAAAAAGACAAGATCCCACGCGAGATTCTCTAATTTAAATAAAAATTTTTATCTGTTACTTCTCAAGACATAAGGAGGACAATATCATTACACAACTTATTTTCATTTCCATTTCATAAAAAAAATTAATCAGAGTATAAACTTGTTAAAATGTTTTCTAATCTGGTTTAAGGTACATCAGTGTGAAGTCACCCTCAGTAAAAGAAACATCAGCTAAGGGCATAAATAGTCTTTTCTTATTGAGCTTTACTTACACTTTATAGATGCTTATTTCTTTGATGTTGATAGGGAGCACCTTGATTTTTACTTTCTAATTGAAATGTATAGAAATACACCTTTTTTTTTTTTTTTCCTAAATGAATATAAATATGGAGAACTATCCAGCTTGGCTGTGGGAGATTTTAATTCTTTTTTCTTTTGCACACAATTGACATTTCCATAAAGGAATAAGACCTCCAACACTGTAAATAATTTTAATTCCCATCATAAAAATCAGATCACTTATTTAAGACCCTCCTGTAGCATAGGAAAACATGATGGTTCCAGGTAAAACTATATACTGTAGACTGAACTGATTTTTTTCTACACCAACTGAACTTTCAGTCATCCACTTTTCTGGAAATGCTGAAACAGGGGCTTCTGAAATGGCATTAAGCAGCTATAAGTTAAGTTATAAACCTACATGACTGTAGCATGAGTTTAGAAATGTAGTTTATACATAGTTACAAAGGGGAATTTTAGATTATGTAAGTGTTTTAAGCAGGAGCTGAATCTCACCCTTTGCTTGTAATAACCTTCACCCTTCTAATTAGTTTAAATATTATTTGAGCCATATATTTCCATAAAGTCTCTCAGTAACTTTATTGCTTTGTGTATGTGTATGCTTTCATCTTTATTATATTGATTTTTCAAGTTCACACAAAAACATTTCTGAAATTTGTCATCCTCTTGTTATGAAATGAACATAATATTATAAAACAAGTTCAGCAGTGCTTAAAAATTCTACACTGACTTGAATATAACCATTGCAATACCTAAACATCCATATCTAATTGTATAATATTATGCAGAAGACTACTCAGGAAAATGTGCAGTATGAAGCATATTTATCCCTGTACTAATACTGCTGCAAATGAATTTTGCTGACAACAAATGTCTTTAGCATGTCCTCAATTAGTTCTTAATAAATAAATGCTGTAGCAAAGATGTCAAAAAATGTCATTTTCTGAAAAAAAAAGAAAAAAAGAAAAAAAGAAAAATTATAAAAATTTGACATTGGAAAGATGTCAGTAGAGAAAGTTCTATCCAAATCCACTGGAGTGTAAATAATTGAAAAAAAAAATTGTTTCATTGGCTTATTGTGAAAGAGAAGTACTCAGATAAGCACCTCCTTTCATCATGGAATTCTGTCCCTGGTGACATAAGTAGAATTTAGAACAAGAAACACTCTTAAGGGCCTATCTGAGGGCTGAGCAACACTGCTATAGTGTAGAACAATATTGCAGACACCAAACAAGGATGTGGACAAAACAGAGTGCAAAGCCTGGAAATAATAGCTCAAGCCCCAGAAGGATAATGCATACACTATTTCCATTTGTGGACCTCACTTACTTGAGAGATGCAGCGATCCAAGGGCACCTCTGTATGATTTAGACATGTTGTGAATATTATTCTGAACTAAGTCTGGAGAACAGGTTTAAGTGATTTTTCAGCATCTCAGCTTCTCCATCTGTTCAAATTGTGATCATGATATTTATATATGACTCAAAAGGTGTTGAGAGACCTAGATCACTGAAGTGTAAAACACTTTAAAAACTGTAGATAAGGTTGCTGTATAATTTTAGGGTAATTCCAAGGAAAATTGATTTACTATTATAAGGTCTTAAAATAGTGAGGCAAATAAAGGTAGGCATATGAAAGTTGCTTTTATATTATTAGACAAATTGTTTTAAAAAATAATTTGAAAGCATCCATGTTTTGATATTCAAGGTCACTTCTACCTTTATTAAAAATATTTGGAGACAGTTAAAATGTTCAAGGCAATATTCAACTCTATTTGGATGTTTCCAGCTCTTTAGATTTACTATCTCTACTTTCACAGTAGTTTGGACATTTTTAATAATTGCATTGTATCATAATTCAGCATCTTTACATGGAAAACTCATGGAAGAGTACATCAGTGTGATAGTTTTTTGAAAGAGAATGAAAAGAGCACCATTGACATAACAGGAAAGCTTTTTCATGGAAAGTGAAAAGATTCACCTACAATTTTTATGTTATGTCTTTGGGGACCTGTTAATATTCACTGTAAAAATAGTCAAAGCAGATTGGAAAACCATATAGGAGTGAAGGGAACAAAGCCCATGAAGAAGTGACACTTGTGAGTGGATAAGCATATGGTTTCAGACTGATTCTGACAGATGGATCAACCAGCAGGAGAGGTGACAATCCAGGACTGCTCAGAAATACAGGATTGTGCAGACACTGATACATCAGGTATTGGCATCAATCAGGAACACAAACCATTATGAGTGCTGGAGTTAAGCATTCTGGCATTGCACAAATGTGTTAAGAGTAGAAGAATCAGGTAGGTCATTGTGCTCAGTCCCCCACAATCAGCAAAAATTTTTAGTTCAGGTAAATCTAGAGAACTTTTTAGTTTTCTGAAGATCAGACACCTCTCCTGAGACCCTTGCTGTTTTATGACTACTTTTTTGTGTCTCTCAGCTACTAATTTTCAGTGAAGGGTTGCTTTTATTCTGAATAGCTCCCTAGCCTAGACAGGGGCTACCTATGGCTACAGTACTGATAAAAGGCATGGATGTAGCCAGAGAGACACCCTATCATAAACCCTATTTTCCTGCAAATTGATCCTTTAAGAGAGGTGATGGTACCTCTGACACTTGAGATATTTAAAACTGCACTGAACAACATAAAAAGCAGAATATTCAAAAGAGCAATACTATCCTAATAGATAAAGTGAGCAAGTGATCTTTTACATCTCTTTAACCTTCACTGCCATCTGATAGATTTTAAAGAGAAAATTCTGTACCTTGAGGTTCCAATTGAAAGAAACATTGTATTGGAAAAGATCTCTTGTATTACTGAATCTAGTTTCCTGCTCTTACAGGCAACAAAGTGAAACCCATCAATTGCTCTCTATCACAGGATAAATGTTAACACATCTGGGAAGGAGCCCTGTCAAATTTCTATCTTGCCTGAGACTAGTGGTGTTTATACAAGAAATCCTTTAGAATAAGTTTGTCAAACCAACCTAACAAGTCTTGGATCTTGGAAACTTTCATAAAAACCTTCATATAGTATCAGTGTTCATTAGTGCTTACTTCCACTATGCTGTATGGAGGAAGCAAAAATATGGCTGGAAAAATATAGATGCTAGATTCTGAGATTTCACCATCCAAATTTCATCCATGGCAATAGCAACCATTATTGGGTAACTATAGGTAAATCACTTAAGTTCACGGAAGAACATATATTTTCTTTCACACATGAAAGATGCTGAGCAGCACTTTAAAATGCTAAACAGATCATCGAATTCTCTGCGCTTGCTGAGACTGACCTTGCTAAGGAGATACTGGTACATAACTCTCAGGGAGCATATCAGCACAATATCACTAAATACTCAAACCTAAATGGTTATGCTGATAGTTTTAAATCTAGATATTATTATAAATTCTTATTCTTTTCCAATTTAGAAGAACGAAAACACACACTGTCTTTGAAATCAAGAGAATGATGAGACAGAATTTCAACCCATGTTGCCTGCTCTTTCCTCACAGCCAAATAGGGCCCCCGCAGTGGGTCTCACACAAAAATCAAAGGCTTGCCACTTAATCTTGAATTTTGATCTCTCTGCAGGCATATGTTCTTAGCATCACATGTTCAAGCCAAAAAGTTGCCATCATGGTTTTGTTGCCATCGTACATTGTTCATGCTCAATACACTAACTCATAATAATGTGCTTGTATTCTGGCGGCCACAATACCTGGAAATATCTGCCATGTTCTGATCTGCTCCATATCTCAAAATGCATATGAATTTTTTTACAAAATAAAGCACTATTTATTCTAATTTATTTGAAATCAAAATAATGAGTAAATGCCAGTTGTGAAACGTTTCAGTTTAACTGTGACCTAAGTCACAGAACAAATCAAGAAATATTTTAGTCCAAGTCCGACACCATGACACTTAAAAAAATGAAAATAGCTTGGTGTAATTGAGCTGGAAGTGTCTGAAAGAGAATACAGTAACTTCAGTCATGTACTTTTATATTTTCTGATAAAAACAGTTTATTGAGAAAATCTAGCTTGAAACACATTCACTGTTTCACTTGGTGAATTTATAGGATGAATAAATATGGGTGTTTTTTTTAATAACTTCTTATTTTAGTATGGCCTTTTTTTTCCTTTTTTTTCCCTTTTTTTTTCTTTTTTTTTCTTTTTTCTTTTTTCTTTTTTCTTTTTTTTTTCTTTCACACTGTACTTATTATTGCTATTACCATCAGAGCCAAAGGCAACAGATATTCATGAATTAGTTATTACATTCATTAAAAAATAACGTCTCCTAAGCACATACATTTTGACAGATTTCCTTGTACATTCAACTCATCATTATGGGATCACTTATGTCCTATGAATTTTTGAATCTGCCCTGGGTGATTCTATGAGCAGATTTAGTTTGTGATACTGCTCCATAGAATAGAATTACTATGAAACAAATGAAAAAAAATTGAAGTGTTAAATATATTGGGTTCTGAAACCTGTTGAAATCATTGTATGGATTTAACACATAGTTAGGTGTTAAATGGTGTAAAAAATACCTCAGCAATAATCTGGTTGCTTTTTAGTACCTCATTATTGTCACACAGGACACTTGGCTAAACAATGAAGAAATACAATGCCTAATAGATTTCAGAAATATTTTCAATCCATTTTTTCTTGCTACAGTTAGTGAAGGTATAATTCTAACCAATACCACAAATTACTGAAAATAACATGAAAAACACCGATATTGAAAAGATGTAAGAAGAGACAAGGAGCAGACGTTTAATTCTTTATCCCTTAACTGGACTGTAGTTCAGAAGTGAGATTATAATCTCTGAACCTTTTTTTTTCTTAAAACTGCATCCAAACAGAGCACACAATCACTGAGAAATGCAGCCATAAGGTCGGCTTTTAAAGATTGATTTTAAATCTTATTTTGGATAAGAAGATGCAGGTGGGACTCACTGTATGTTTTTTTCATGGGATTTGTATATTTTGCAGAGATTAAAAGAAAAAATATTCTAGCCTGTTTACTGATTCTTCAGAACCTGACAAAAAGTATTCAGAAGAAGGATTTACTATACATTTTAGTGAAACAAGGCTGAAGCAATAAGGGATATTTGGAAAGCAAACCTATTTCTGCTGGTAACCTACAAGATGTCTCTTCTAGGCTGTTTCATTTGTGTGGAAGGTAGTGTGGGGAGAGAAGGGAATGGTCTTGTCCTACTAGTCCCTTGGTTTTTTAAGTTCCTATAATCATCTATTTATTTATGTAGTTTTCATTCTGCTGTTCTTTATATGAAAATAATAATCAAAAAAATTATAGAGAGACTGTCAAAGTTTTTTATCCTTTTCAAGAAAATAGACAACAGTTTTATTGTCTTTTCATGCATTATTCCATCACTGTGACTCAGCTTTCCTAAAAGGTGATTATAATGACATTTTTATGAAATTGCTTTAAAATTATGATTGATATTTTATGACCAGCATAAATCAAAACAATATTCTGTGAGACCAACTAGTTCTTTTCTTTGCTTGATTGCTCAATTTGGAAAGAAAGTACAATTTTATAAAGAAATTCAAAGTTGCATTACATGTGCATACTGAAATTTGAAGAAAATGTAGAGCACAAAATTAAGTATAAAGAGAGCAGATAAGAATAAAACTAGTGAATTTAACTAAAGCCATTTCAAGTCTTGGGGATTGTTGGTGTGTTCTTGTCACATCAGGGCTTCTGAAGAGCAATCAATAGAACTATAATAATCAAATAATTCCCCTGATATTTACGCTCAATTCAAAGACACCATGTAAGTAACTTTTCAGTTGCACCACTTTATTTATTTGTGTTTTGTCTTTCTAGCTTGAATTTTTAAGCAATTTTGACAGTTTTATTGAATGAAATACTGAAACTCTTATGTTTATCTTGAATGATTCTTATTCAAGAACACCTACCTGAGTCTGAGGAAGGGAGTAAATACCCTTTCAAAGTCCTTAGAGCAGAGGGTCCAAGAACCTCAGCTATGGAATTTAGCTGCCTGAGTCATTTCTAGAATCTAACACTTCTTTGCCTGTGAAGGGTCTGGTGTCAGCAATTAAACCAGACATAGTGCAGGAGAATATTATGCAAGACCACACAGCACCACACAAAACCTCTTAATCTACCTTGCCCCTGCTCCAAAGTTGTGTTCATTCAAGGCTGCAAAACAGAACCTCTGAATTATGTCAGAATGATTTGCAGCTGGCAGAGAGGCACAATCATTGCTGGCTGGAGGCACCAAATGAATTTTCACTTCTGCCAAAGTATATATTACACTGAGAAACTAAAAACTTAGTACACTAGATCGGTGCATATTTGATGCCCTTTTCTTTAGTTCTCAAGTGAATAGTTTATAAACACATAACAGAAATATATATTTTTAGGTTCAAAATTCAACATTCAGCATTTGGTTTAAAAAAAACCAGAAAGAGCTAAAAGGTTGAACTGAGTGGTTTTGGTGTGCAGAGATTGTAATTATTTAGCAAATCACCTGGGACATAAAGTCCGAATTGTCATTTCTAGTGGGGATTCAAGAAATTTTCTGGATGGGCTATGAAGTCAGAAATACAAAGACAGAGATCTGAAGCTGCAGTTCTGTATACAAGCTTAAGAAAAAGAAATCATATTACATATTCCTTTTCCTGTGCCATTGCATTAAAACTTGTAACAGCCTGATATAATCATAGGCAGTGCCTGACAGTCACACAGAGGGGTGTATAAAAGAAATAATTTGTGTTTGTGAACTCAGGTCTTACTTATGGGTATAAAATAAAAAGGATATTCCATAGTTCTGTTGTGATCCATGACAGTAGCTCAGCTACTGTTGCTAATTGCAATAAATATCTGTGAGGCTTCCACAAATATTTAGATAGAAGGATTAATCCTCCTGAGGAAAGCGACAAACCCCTGCCTTGAACATAATTTTGGCTTGCAACTTTTTGGTGCTTTCCCAGCTACTGGGCTTAAAGTTTTTCTTCATTACTGTAGCTGAAAACAAGAGCTGGTTTCATTTGTAACTGCTCACCCTGTGATGGAAATGTTAATAAAATGCTGAACTGCAGAAAGGGCCCAGTTGTAGACATTCTAAACTGGAATGCAGCATTCTTAAACAAAAATCATAGGGGTGACATTTTGACCCCTATGAACAGAAAAGTTCGAGGACTTCAATGAAACCAGGATTCATGGTGAATCTCAGAAAGTAGGTACCCAAGATAAAAATTGCCCAAACTGAGAGGTCCCTTTGGAAAATCAGCATTTGAATGACATACTAGAATTCACACAAGGAGTCATTGTCAAAACTGAGATGAACTCATGATTTCCTGGCTCTTACAGATAGAAATTACTTCTTAGAACTGGCTAGCATAGCAATAAAAGCAAATATTGCACTACAATAATTTCTGATACTGTGTTCAACTTTATAAAATATATTCCTTGGGGGTGAAATTAATGAACAACACATAAAGATTGGTTATTCACACCTTATGCAGCTGCACTTACAAGAGGATTGGGAAAGGTGAAATCCAGCCTCAATACAAGGCTATGATGTGCTGTGCCCAAAATTCAGGGGGTTGTGGCTTTCATTTAACCTTATAGGCTGGAATAATACCTGCTGTATGTTCTTCATAAGAATTCCAAGTGACTTGATCTTGATCTGACATTTGCAGCTCTTTTCCAAGCCTATTCCTAAATTCTTTGCCACAACTCATTTTGATGCATAATCACGCCTTCTTCCCTGGCTTTCATACAGTAGGAACACATTCCTTCTTCTCATAAGTACTTTATCAAAAGTTTCTGTGTAGGATTTACTTATTGCACTTCTGTGAGGTAAATGAATTCAGGGAAATTATCGGAAAGCCCACAGAAAATGGTTTAAAGAGATTCTTCTGGCATTATCTATGTTGTATAGATAATAATAAGCTTTCATGCAGTGTGTATCCTATCACTGGCAGACCAGCCATTACCATACGTAAGACTTATCAGTTAAATGTGAGTTGTGGAGAGCAAGCAAGTATAAAGGAAGAGTAGCATACAGACATGGTTACCTACTCTGTTTTTGCAATACATGTTTCATCTCTCACTTTAGACAGATGGACTGAATTTTTAGCAAAGAATTGGAGAAAAAAAAAAGGTACACCTTAAGAATCTGTGTTGAGATGGGGATAGGAATGAAATGAGACCTAGTATGTCCTTCTCTTTGGTTATTCCCTTTCCACCATGCAGGTGAAGAGATATATTGCATGATAAGTTGTAATATCACTGATTCTCAAATGATTTGAGAATTTCTTCTGAATTTCTTCTAAAAGTTGAAAGGATTAGGACTGCAGAAAGACTGGAAATTAACTACAGAGCTTCGCAGTGCACTAGAATCACTGGATTATATACTCACTAAGGTGCAATAGCACTAGTAAAATCCTGCTTTAAATTTAAATTTTGCTATGCTAGTCTTGAATGAAGTACTCTCTTACTCAGAAGTCACATTTGTTTATTTCTACGTTGTCTTCTCTGCTGATATTTGCGTCAGGGTTCCTGTGTGGTGAGATAACATTTACAGCATATCTAAATGATATTTTGCAGTCAGCTCAGTATCATATATATAGGGATACCCCATTTCTAAGACCAGGTTAAATATTTGTGTTAGCTCATCTCCAACACTATTACAACACTTCAGTACTATAGTAATTACAGTAACTTGCAGTACAAGAATAGTTTAGAATGGAGAGCAGAATGTGATCATGTCAGCAGACCAACGTAGGCATGTCCAGTGGTGTTAATTAGGGTGGGAGAGCCTATCTTCTTAATGCTGTGGATGAAGATAAGGAAATATTTTTAACGGAGGAAACTGAAAATCCCAAGCTTGTGAGAAGTAAGAACTATACAGAATATTATTAATAGGAAAATAATTTTAATGTATTGGTCTTGAAGAGAATTGCACCATACTTTCTTATTATCCTACTTAACAGACTCCTTAGGTGAACTCCTAAAAATACCTAAAGGTAATATGAACATCCTCTGAGTGTTGTTTGATTCCAAAGAAAGACACCTTGATGACGACAGATTTAGAAACATAGTTCTAGAAAAATATTTTCCTCGACTCACAAATGGGGGTGGCTTTTCCAAAAATCCCTCTTGGAATACCCCACCTACTGCATTTAATAGTAGACTCTTATGGTAGTATTAAAAAAAACAAACTATTTAGGACTTCCTATTTTAACCACATTGCAAAATAATCACTGTTCAGTTAAGCATGTACCCTCATTGCTTTACTCGAAAGATTAATCTGTGTTTTCTGTGTATTTTCATTACTTATTTGTAGCAAACGTAAAGAACTCTCCTCAAAAGTTGTTAGTTTAAGGTAGCCTTTTAAAAAACACCAAAATAAAATAGACTATGAGACAAAAAAAATGAAGTCCCTGAAAACCTAGAAAAGAGCTGCTTGAAGAGATGACTTAGGCTTTTTCTAAATGTCAACTTCTATAGAAAACAGGTGAAATAACTTTCCCTCCTTTTTGACCATTCTTTTGTAATACATATCCATTCAAGTTTTAATCATCAGGTATATTCAGCTTTGGACAACCAAAGCTATTTTGCAATAACTGAATTTCATTTTTACCATGTCAGTTATTAATTTTCTCTCTTGTTTATCTGGTTTTCTTTATGCACAGCTTTGAGAGAAAGATAGGCACAAGTGGCATGGAAATGCATGTGCTATTTGGCTCACCAAAAAGAAACAGTAGGAATTACATACAGTCTTAAAATTAATTTCTTGTTTTCACAGGAGAAGGACAACTCTTTCAAGAGGTTACTATACAATATGACCTTTTTGCATCTCACAAGTTTTCAATTAGATTTTGACTCTGAGCAGATCTTAAAAGAGAATTATTGATAAAAAAAGGTCTTATAAGAAGAGAAATAAGGTTGAGGTCTCACATGGTCCCATATCCAAAGGTTTTATTCATGTAAATGCATGAAGAAAATAGATTTGAAAGTGTTCGAGACTGAAAAACAGAGAACAATTTATCTAATGGTGTTGTAGTTTTATTTATTTATGGATTATATTGATTTTTTTTGTCATCAGCTATGAA
This sequence comes from Monarcha castaneiventris obscurior, assembly GCA_026261815.1. Lineage (NCBI taxonomy): Eukaryota > Metazoa > Chordata > Aves > Passeriformes > Monarchidae > Monarcha > Monarcha castaneiventris. The sequence continues at coordinate 18,634,156 of JAMPIT010000894.1, forward strand.
ATAAACCATGTTCCTGAATCAGCTTCCTCAGCAATAACATGTGCAGAATAAAACTTGCATTAACGCAAGTATTACCAAGAAAGAGTTCTTGTAGCATACTCTATTTCTATTAGCCACATTTTGGTGATGACTAGGTACTATATTTCTCCTGACAGTGAAAATTGTCTAATGGTAATAGGTCAAACTATTAAAAAGAAGTACAATATGAATGCTTTCTTCTTTCCTTTCCTGTCCTCCTAGAAGGCAAAAAAGAAGACTTGACAGTGAAAATATCTCAAGTTGTTGCCATCTAATCCTATTTTTGCTGACTGTAAAGACTTCTACCTTTTGAAAAGTCAATTGGACCTGACAGAGTACAAGTATTAAACAGATTTAGATTTCAGATTATAAATTCTCTTTGTAAGGGCTCCCAATGTACAAATTTCACAAGTGGACCTACATCGCAGTTGAGACTGTTATAGCACTGATGGTATTCTGAACTGCTGCAAATCCAGTGCGTTGTTATTATTTTTATTTATAGCATACCTGTACAACTTGATGTCTTTGATGCCTTTGGACCTAAAATATCTGCAATTATAACTTGCTGATTCCCATATTAATCTAATACAGTAAGACTGGACATCCTTTCCGGCATATTCATTTTTGTGGGAGTGTATTTAGCTATTATTCTAAGTGTTTACTAGTTTACTGTGTTTTCCATAGTAGTCTCTGGTTTCTGCACAAGTTCTGTGTTGCTTGGGCAGCTGACATGTCATGCCCAAGCAGACTCAGTAATATAAATGCAGAAGATTGTTTATAGGCATCTCTTAAAGGTTTGAAATCTTATATGGTTGCTCTTTATATAAGAATTTGGGCTGTTCTGAAGAAGTATCTTTTAGATGAGTATTACTAGCCAAAAGTACCCCACTGTTAAATAAGTCTATTTCTGTAATACATTTGAATTTACTGAGGTTAACCAAATACATGTTTATATTCTGTGCTGCAAAAAAATCCTTAACATATCTAAACATGCATTTTCATTCCAAAACATGACAGTTTGCCCATTTGGCTGCAAAATTAATATTTGAATTTATGAACCAGACACATTTTAAACAACACTATTATTCTTTTTACATCCTTTTGCTAAAGAGGTTTTCTTTTCAATTTTATTTTTCTTTATATAAAGATGAATTAGATGTGACAGAGAATCTATAAAAAGAATATGCCATTTATCATGATAGACTATGTTTTATCTAAATAAATGTTGATATCCCGTCTTATAAAAGTCCATCCATTGTTATCACACATTATGAATACACTAAATTTAGTGTATTTCCAATTAAATAGAAACCTAATGGTATTTAAAATATAAACTCCAAGATCTTCAATGATTTTTTCAGATAAAATTGAGTATTTTTCATTGCAATCAGGGTCAACAGGATAAGCAATTGTTCTTTGCCTTTTGTGTTTCTACTCTTCAAATGCTTACACAAGGCAATCATACATCCATGGTTGTTATTTATCTAACATTGTCATATACCCACCGTTATTTGTTTAGACTGCACAAGCCCAGCTTCGGATCCTTTTTAGTTGTTTTCTTTAGTCATAAGCCTGTTTTCTCATCATCTTACTCATTCTTTATCCTCTACTCTTGGTTGCTTCTAATTTTTTTCCTATTCTTCAGGAAAGCTAAAATGAAACAAGGTGTGAAAGCTACAATTTAACAGAAGTATATAGAAGTGAACTATAAACTTTCAGATATGTAATCAGGACTAGACAAAGATACCTCTTGCCAACATTCAGGATTCCAGTGCATTACAGAAAATTATGTGAAAACCTAGCTTTCTGATTTACTGCATGTATGTCCTTTACTGGGTTTAATAAAAGAATCCCCTTTAGTCATTAATGCCATGCAGCCTAATTAAGAACACATACTGTCCTTGATCCATTGCTGCAAGGTCTGGCAGAAGATTAAAATGTTTCATGCAAATGTCAAGGTGCCTATGAAAATATGACAGCTTGCCCAGTAAGTTGTAGGATAAAATGGGGTAATTGTTGTTAGCCTTCTCTGAGTACAGTTGTTCTTAATTATGCCCAGAAATAAATCCTGCCACTTTTCAACTGAATGTAAATTATATAATAATAGAAAGTTGGAAAATGACTCTTCAGAGTTTCACTGGGCTAGAACCTGAGTGCAAATAGGTGTAGCTTCATTTAATAGAGTTAAGTCTGGTAAACTGAGAGTCTGATCCATATGGGGATATTTCAAACAGATAAGCAAAAAATAGCTTGAATACTGGATGTCTTTTAGAAATTGCTAAAAGGTGGCATTTGGGATTACATTCAATTTCTGAACTTAATTTATAAAGTGTGTTAACTAAAGAAGTATTGTTTGGACAGAATGAGTAGGGAAGGATGATATTTATTCTTTTATTAAAGGTCAGCTGAGGGCAAGTAGGTTTCTTACTCCTGCAAATAGTATTCAGGTGAGGATTAGGTAGTTCTTGGAAAAGAAGTGCCAAGAATTAAATTCCAAAGTGGATTACAGGAACATATTTCTCAGATTACAGACACAAAAGAAAAATCAAGTGTTTGTGCTCATCTACAGAAATGCAGTCCTGGAAGGAGTGTCAGGTTTATGTCCAAACATGAGAGAAGGTAACGAGAGAAGGTTGACACTAACTTTGTGTTGGTCTGTTAAATTCATTTAACATTCATTCAATTTTAATGAATATTTGTGACTGTTCACATACATGGCTTTGTGGGGAGCAAGTTCTCTATTTGTAGATAGCAGCCCTTCCACATCAGATGTGTATTGTGCTCACGTCTTGCTCACTGAGAAATGTAGAACACATCAGCAAGTGAAAAATGTACTGCTGAGAAAATGGGGACATAGATGAAGAGGGACTGGGCAATAGCATTAATAGATTTGGCATGGGAAATATAAAATATTATGTTTATTATGCAGCAATATTCATTCCATTTTCTCAGTTTAATTTTAGTGTGGACAATTGTTCAACCCTCTGGCATGTCAAGCAGAGAAGAATAGCTAGCCAAATAGCATTGGTGGTTTCAGTGCCACAATGCATATTTCCTATGTTTTATTTCCTGTCTCTTGTTTTTCACAGTCAGTTTGTGTTTAGAACATCCTTGCACTCTGTCCCAGGGACAGATGCACTTCAGAAATTCCTTCCTTCATGCATAACTACCTGCCTAGTTCAAACCCCTGTCTGCAGTCATGGACATTATATATGAGAGAGCAAAATGAAAAATCTCCACTTATTAAATGGTTCGCAAGCATTTTAGAGCATTTAAAGTGCACATTGGAAATGTCTGCACTTTGGGAGTTCAAGACTGATACTGCCTTATTTTCCTTCCATAGGAGGTACTCATGGTCTGCAAAGCTTACTAGCTTAGTATGTCTCTCGCTTGTTTTTCTGTGTTTTGGAACTCCTTCCCTAGACAGAAATCATGAACCATTTTATCAGAAGCCCCTCCTTGAACTTTTCTGTTAATTATTACTTTACATACCACAGTATGGTATGTAAATACCACTAGAGTGGTATTTTTGACCTACACCTCATCTTTAAAATTTTACTCATCTTTTTCTAAAGCCAGATCACATCTGACAGAAACTGGAAGACTACTTTCTACTATTATTTCTGTTGGGTTAAGAGACCAGGGTCCTGGTAAGAAGCAGTGTGCAAACAAGAAGTAGAAAGTCTTATTTTAAAGACTTGACAGGCACACACATATTTTCAACAACAACCGCCAAAAAATCATGTTACTTAACACACAACTTCACTCAAAATTCAGGATTTGTCTCAACATTTTTGCAAATGTTTTCTGCACCTCTCCTAGTGAATGTTCCATTGCTGAGTACTATAGCACCGGGTTCCTTTGGTGATTTATATACTACGCCAAAAATACATTTTATTACTTTGCTTCTTCATTTCACTGGCAGGTTCCTCTTGCACTAAAAGAAAAATCATCAGGACTGTTTAGTAAAAATCCCGAGATGAACTTCAGTAAGATCTACCCTGGCTGGAGAAACAGCCTAGTTTGAGACGATTTGGGTCAATATGTAGGAAAGATTTTGTCACTGGAATAATACTGATGTCAAACTCCTCATATCTTCTGCCTCTTTCTCTCACCTCTCTCACACCCATTTAAAATTTGATCTTTATCTCTTTCCCTTTATTCACACTACAATTTCATGTAGAAAATAGACAAACATTCTTTAAATTTTTCTAAATTTGAAGCTCAGATTATATGATGACATAGTGAAGTCTGCCATTTATGTACTACAACAGAAAAAAAAATATTTATTTTGGGATTTGCTTTTTTTTCAATTAATCACCTCTTCTCTTTTTATCAGTTACAGGAAAAGGGAAAAAAAAATTAAACATCAGTTCCTTTAAATACTGGTTTTCCTTTCCCTTGTCTAATTTATCTACTCACTAAATCTGCCCTGATTTTTTTGAGCTGTTTTTTTATATAAGTGTTTTCCAGTGATTAGTTTTCCTGTCAGTCTATCTTTCACTGCATTATCATTAAAATGGTGCAGCTCCCATTACTCAGTTGCAATCATCTTCCTCCAAAGCTCAAAAGTGAGAGACCAACATTCTTCTTCAAGTTTTTTTTATTTTCCTTAGACCACATTCCTTCTCCTTTGAAATCTGTCAAGACTTCAGGAAATGGACTCATGACCCGTACATAAAGTAATATTCACACCTATATTGCAGTCCTGAAAACAAATGTGGTCTGTCAGAGACAGGCAATTGGATCATCAGTGCTTTCATTCTCAGGTAGAAAATATCTTCTATTATTTGGCAACTGACAGTGAAATGGGCTCTTAGCATGAAGTGTGTTTTATGTCTTATCAAGACTGCTAATTCAGTTTTAGGAAACAAAATATCAAAGAGTCTTTAACTGGGAGGCGAGAAAGCAACTACAAAAATATATTTTCTAACCTTTGCAACAACAGAGAAAACATTCAAGAGTAGGTCACTCTTGGAGCACAGTCCCATGTAAATAAATAATTGTTTGTTCAAATACCTGAATAAGATTCAAAGAGACATTGATTTATTAAATGAAGGGTCATTAGTACTGGAGGCAAAGGCTAAACAAGCTTGCATGGAAAGACTTACTCTAAAAGATGACACTGTAACTCTTATTATCACTAGGATATGTAAATCAATTTAAACCGATTTACTGAAAGTTTGACTGTTTTTAAGATATGCCATTTTATACATTACTTCTAACTTTAATGAGTGCATAATTAGTATAAGTTGGCATAGTGCCATTTGTTTTAACAGAACTCTGTTGACTTACTCCACTTTAAGATCTTGCTCATTAGCAGCAGTTATCCTCGATTTGCTATAATAATATTAATACAAGCCTGTTCGGAAATTTTTTTAAAGACAAATATTTAGAGAGTCATTGATACCTTGCTTCTCATAATGCCTATGGAAATGTAGCTTGTCTAGATGTAATGTGTCCTGAAAATGAGAGTAATTGTCCAGCTGCTGGGAAGTTCCAGTGGGTAATAATACCTTTTACTTGTCCAAAAACATTTAAAAGAATCAAAATGTTACATTAAGAAAACATTAATTTAGAAAATGTCAACAAATAGTTTACCTCTTGAATATATTAATTTTACTTCATATAATTTACTTTCATAAAATTGCATTTGCATTATTTTTGCTTGTGCCTTGCTGTGATCTACCTAGAGGGTGAATTAGGTCCCTCTTCAGATAGAAGGAGAAGTTATTTTTCAGAGGTACCATTTTCCATAAGGAAAATAAGCCTATTTGTTAAGGAGGATTGTGCCAGGATAAAGTACAAGAGGAACAAAACCCAAAGAGAAAAGCCAACTGATGGTTTCTTAGGCTTACTCATACATAGTTATAAAAAAATACATTCCTGCTACATAGATTGGTTTTATTACTCTGAAAACAGGCCATATTATTTTATGGATGGAGCAATTACTAATACTGAATTGATAATACTGGAACATAAATACTGTAGTAACTATTTTAACTGAATATCAGAGACAAGTAAAAAAATTATCTAGAATTAGTGTTATAATGTATGTAACACGAAAAAGGGTATATGGAAACCAGGGATCTGGTGAAAAAACAACCTGCAATGTAATTTGATCTTCTGATATCAAATTTTTTTTAGCACCATTTAAAAGGCAAAGGCTTTTTATTATTCCCCCCACCCCCCCCACCCCGTTTACACATTAATGTAATATTCATGCTTCATGCTGGTGAGCTACATTTGGAGAGAACTCATATATGTAAGTTATAAAAAGAATGGGTTTGAAAAGCACAACCATTTTTTACTTAGATACTGACTGCACATTTAATTGATCTGTTATGAAACTGTGACTCGTATGGTGCTCTAAAAGATTAAAATAATACTTAATAAAAGCCAATACATTCAAATATATTTAAAACACTTACTGTAACAGTTGATTGTACTTAAAATAGATCTTTAAGTCAGTGGGAACATTAAAAAATTTAAAGGGCAAAAATATGTTACTACTTTGCCAGCAGCTCTACATCAGAGAACAACACAGCAACTCACCATAGTGCATGAAGAAGGAATATCAAATGAAAGAAGGAGGTGAGGAGGAATCAGCAGTTGGTTACCCAGTACAGTGAAACCTCAAACAACTCTTATTCAAAGCATTTACATTTTCAGTCAGGGGCTTGCTGCTGTATTTAAACAGAGTTCATTTTTATCTGGAATGCTATTTAGGGAAATGATAACAATAAAAGGCAGTCTGATGCATTCTGTTTTTTTCTGATTTCTACATCCCTCTTCCTCCCTACCAAACCTGAAAGATCATCTGACATCACAGAATCAGAGATTTGAGGGGTTTTTTTTGTTTTCTCATGCAAAGCCACATGGGGCTTCTTCCCAATTACTGCTGCTGTACTGGTCCCACACCAGAGGTAATTAGCAGAGATCCATCACAGCTGTCACATCTGGCCTTGTACTATACTTTTCAATAGATTTCAGATGTTTTTAATGTATGTTTTATACCTCATAAAATATACTTTGAATATTATGAAGCTAATGAATGTAACTAATTAACTCAAAATATTGAAACATAACAAAATCACAAATAAGTATTCAGAACAAATTAGGACAACTTGTATGAGAATGCAGTGATAGTTTGCTTCCACTTATACTGCATTTATTGTATGCTTTTAACATCTACAGTATTTCTGAATGTCTTTTAGCCTGAATCTTGCTTCAAATAAGTTGCTAAATATAGCATGAAAAGTGTCTTTGTTGTATCTTAGTATTTCTTGGCTCTGCTAGGCACAGAATGAAAGCAAGAAGTATTTGGTCCTGTATATCTAAGCTGTCATTTGGAAATTTCAAGTTTTGGTTTCTTCCCTGCATGCTGAGGTTTAATTTAAACCATGTCACCCACCCTGAGCAATGATGTCATATCCCTCTGTGATAGCTCTCCGAATTTCTCTGAAGTTGCCAGTGAGTTAATGCCATTCTCTCCTCTTATAAATGTTGAGCAAGTGCAATAAAGAAAAATCTAGCACTTGTTCATGGAGAAAACTTTGTAATTTGTAGGACAAATGCCAGAGTAAATGTTTAATTCTCCATTAATATATAATGAAAAATAATTTTAAAATTTTCCAGAATTTAATTTTAGCTCAGTTTAGTCATATAATCATTATGGTTGTCCTGGCTTCAGGCTTTCACTTCCATTTCAAGGAAACGTGTCTTGCTTTACTATAGCAGGTATTGTGGTTCCTCCGGCTGCCTTTCAAGGCTGTCATGGATTAATAGTGAAAGAAAAGACTTTCCATGTTATTTTATCCTTTTCCCTTTCTAGAACAGGATTATTGTTCTTACAGATTATCCTTTTTAATGGAAACTGCAGAATTATATTCAGAATAATTTAAAATGCCTGATCAAATAGCTTCCATCACCACTTACTATTTAACAGGTACAGTGACGTATGCAAACATTGATTTTCAACTGTTGTAGCAATTGTATTCTGAACTTTAATTTGAAGGACTCATTAATACTGTAAACCAAACAAAGAAAGAGATCAGTCTGTATCTACTTGATATTTCATTCCTGTATCTACAGGAATCATTTTGACATATAATCTGATACAGATGACACAATGAGACAGAAGAAGGAACAGAGACAGACTCTGAAGGTAGAATAGGCACTGGTGTGGTTGAGAAGATGAAAAAAACTAACGCAAATTTGACAAATTACATCTTAGTTATAAAGCACATAGAATCAAGCTTTGTGGGTCTTCCATTAGACACAATTTCTTTGTGTTAGGCTCTGTGAACTTCTCTGCATTGGTAAAAATAAGATTAAAAGGTTAAGGTATAAGTTGCTTTTATGGATGGTACAGAAAGATGAACACATTACAACAAAAGGAGGACCAGCTACTTTCTCAAGTGATATTTTGATTTATGTCGAGTCTAAAGATAACCTGCAATATAGCAGAGATAAGATGACCAACTCTGAGATGGGGAGAGTCAGGTGAAATGTTGGTCTTAAGGAGTCAAGGCTGATATTGACTATGTACAGCTGGATTTTAATTATGTTCCAAATGTGTTGCAGCATCTATAGTTTTAGCAGCCTAGAAAATCTGAAAATATTTTGGGAAAACAAATTTCCAGAGACCTTTTTATGTCATCTTGTTTGTGTAAAAATCCCACAACCTGTGTCAAATACTGCATAAACAATTTGGACTTTTTTTAACAACTGTGCTAACATGATAAAGTACTAACAAGCTGGTATGTAACACTGATGAAATTTACATATATAAGTGTTTTTTCTATTACAACAAGGATAAATCAATCATTATAGACCACTTTGGACAAGCCTGTCAGCTCTAAGAATTTATTGATTATTTTCTAAAGCAGAAAATAAATATTGTGTCATTCTTAGCTTTGTAAAATCTTGCTTACAGGTATACCACTGAAGATATTTATATATTGCCTTTATTTCCTCTTGAAAAGCAATTGTTGTGCAAATTATTTTGACCTATTCATTCTGGAATGGAGATTTCTGCATATGAATTGGCAGGTGCTAGAAATATTGTTTATGGTCTTGCCTTGCTTTGGGTTTTGTATCATTTTTTCTTCTTGTGTTTTTGTATATATTACCTACCTTGGAGAAAATGATTTAAACATTTAGTTTAACTCCCACTATTTACATTTTATTCCTAAAGAAAAAAAAAACAAAATCCCCTCCAAGATTGTTTAGAAATCTTTTCTGGTCTGTGTAAGTAATATCTTTTTCACTGATGCTTTTGATGGCTCCATTTTGTTGCTTTTCTTTGAATGACTGGAAGCTTCTCTTCATTAAAACAGGATATGCCTTTCATCATTCCAATTAAATCAAATCTTTTCCATAGAAACAGCTTAGCAAGTCTAAGGGTATGAGTTTCCTGGTGTATGCCCACAGCTATATTAAACAGTTTTGCAGTGGCCTAATTTTGTTCAATAAAGGCTGCATTAGTATAAGTCTGCTGTTATCAAAATAGCCACTTTTAGGGGAGCAACACTTTATGCTAATATAAAATTGTACCCACTACGTAAGGATAGTTCAGTTCAAAATACTCATATTACTTCAGCACAATAAAAGAAGAACCCACAAAGGAAGAGAGAGCAGCAAGAGCATTTCTGAGAGCAGAAGGGATGTACCCGAAGGGCAGGGAAACTTGCCCTTCCATCATCATGCTGTGATAGAAATGGTAGCAGGTTACCCTTTGTTTCAAAAACTCTGCTTTCCAAGAGTGATAAAACTGAGAGGAGAGCACTGTTTGTGTATCTGTGTGGCTTTCCTCACAGTAAAATGGCAAATCCAACAGACAATTCAGCTATTGGACAAATAGAAACAGAGCTATCACAGATACTAGATGTTTCATAGGATTTGTCTGCTTTGCAATGCCACATGGAAAAGATCCTCTAAGTTTGACCCCACTGAGGAAAAATCTCTAAGTTTTCCTCAGGACCAGACACCTTTGCTATCAGATGGGTATCTGCCAGTCTCAAATGGGTATGTGTCTGCATCAGATTTGTGACTTAATTTCCATTTATTCACAGAATCACAGAGTGCTTGAGGTTGAAAGGAATATCTGAAGGCCATCCTGTCCAAATGCATGTGCAAGCAGGGTCACTGAGAGCAGGCTGCCCAGGAATGGGTCCAGAGAGCTCGTGAATATCTTCAAGGATGGAGATACCACAACTTATCCTGACAATCAGTTCCAGTGCTCAATCACCCTCACAGGGAAAAAGTGTTTCCTGATGTTCTGACAGAAAAAAGACATTTCATGAGAATATGTCTAACATATAATTATCCAGTTCAGTGACCTCTGGGACCCAACTAATCTTCCTACGACAATTATAATTTAGTATGAATACATATATATTTATATATATAAATGTACATAAATAAAATCACATAGAATCATGCTGAGACTATATCCTGATGTTTGAAGGGACCGGGACTGTCTGAACAGTTCTGAAAGGCATTGTAAGGTGGGGGAAGCCAAATTTGGCACTTTCTCATTCCTTATTTTTTAAAGGGAACAGCCTCTGCACCTGTCCCAGAAACCTCCCCCAGATTTTGATTTAGCAGTAACTATTTATTTGTTCCAAGACAAAGCCCAGGAGCTAGATAATCTGCAGACCAGTACTCAAGATCAAAGCCCTACAGTGCATACAAACACTAAGTGTATCTGGGGAGCACTGGCTTTGAAATACAAGTTTTATCGACTCTGTTGTTCATGAAATTACTTATTTCAATGTCCTTTTTTATCCCAGCAATATAATACTTACTTCTTTTTGTGATGTTTTAATTAATATTCACAAATATTATCAGATGAAGGGGAATAAATAAGAAGAAAATATTTTTGCTATTAGATAGTAGCTTGCAGAAAGAAAATATCAAGCTGTCAACTGTGCTTTAATATGCATCTTTATTTCTCATATTAATTTGTTTACATCCAAATGTAGAATATCTATAACTTAAGTAAATTCCCTTTTCTCTGCTGGAAATCTTTTCTACTTCATCATGTAAATGGAAATGTTTTCATATCCTCCCCCAAATATTTTATTTTGCATGCATGGCAGGATATTGATTCTGTATAATATATCTCCCAGAACAGTGTAACAGGCTCTGCCTGGAAATATGCATGTGCCCAGTATGCCATGAAAAAAGAATAAAGATCTCAGAAGCAAAGATTTCCCTAATTGTTTTATTGGGGACAGTGAAAATGCTATTAGAGAGACATAAAACTTATTAACAAACAACATTTGTGAAAATGTAAAAACATTTATTTTCTGTATTGGTAGCCATTCTTCATCATATTTTTAATTGTATTACTGAAAAAACAATAAGAAAAAAAAGCCTGCTTCTCCTAACAGATCATTCATATTATAATAAATAAGAGTTTGTATAAATTATGCATTCAATCAGCAAATCTTATCAACTGTGATGAAGAAGGTACATGTGCATTCTACCTACTTAGAAAGAATAATTGTCAAATGCAGCCTTTCTTGACCTACATACTACTAACAGCTAAAATTATGCTAATCTTTGTAAAGAATTTATTGACTTTTATTTCGATAAAATAAGAGGAAAAACAAAGAAAAGAGGAACAGAGTATTTTCTAGCTTTCTAGTCTAAATAGCAGGATAACTTTGAGAACAAAGAGATTTAGTTGTCAGTGAAGACAGTTTCTAGCAGAATAAGGCATCTGTCCAAATAGCATAGCAGTTTTCTTTGCCACTTTGTTTTTCGTTTCTGTCTCATTTGTGTTCCTTATTTGTTTGCTTTTACTGCTTAAGTGAGAATGCATACCAGTCTGCAGAATTTACATGTCAAGGGTGAGATATGCTGAATCAACACACCATGACAACCAAGGAAACAGCAAGTAACCTCTCTCATTGTATAATTTAGAAATCAGAACTGAAAGGAGACCTTTAGTGCTCTTCTTTTCTTCCTTCCTTCTGTGGAATCCCAAATCCCTTTTAACAGACTCCAAAATATCCCTCAAGCAGATGACAGAGGAGATTGAAATCTATTAAACTAGGTAACACTTCGTTTTTACAGACCTCTAGATGAGTAGAGGATTTAAAAAGAAAAAAAAAAGGCAATCTTAGTCATGTATTTAACATTTGAATGTTAAATGAAAAACTGCTGCCACTTTTAGAGAGCACGTCTGGCTTCAAAGTGCAGATTTAATTTTTTTATGGATAAATCTGTAACACTAATATTCTAATGTATGCCAAGTCCTATAGTTTCACATAAGAACTGACTAGCATGCTGTCCCATTCACTTTTGGATGAGCTGTGGGACATGAACTGGGTTAGGCAGTAGAGGAACACAACAAGTGGATCTCCATGATGCTGAGCAATGAAAAGTGCAGGCAGAGCAAATGCAGGCATCTGTACAGGCAAGGAGCAATCTTGCAGGCAGGTTCCTAGGAGCCTTGGTGGGTAAGACAAATGCATCTGTCCAGTGCATTCTTGCAGTGATCAAGGCTAATCACACTCCCAGGGCTGCATTAGTGGTCAGCTGGCACTGGCTGGACACCAGGTGCCCACCAAAGCTGCTCTACCACTTCCTACCTTAACTGGACAGGGGATAGAAAATATAACAAAAGGCTTATGAGTCTTGGTAAGGATGGGGAGAGATCACTCACCAATTACCATCACAGGCAAAAATCCCTCGACTTAGCGAAATTAATTTAATTTTCTACCAATTCAATTAAAAATGTATAATGAGAAATAAAACGACATCCTAAAAACACTGCAAGGCTTCACTTTGTTCCTGATTTCTCCACCTTCTCCTCTCCAGCAGTGCAGGGAAACAGGGAAGAGGGGCTGTGGTCGATTCATCACAAGTATTCTCCGTCATTCCTTCCTCCTCAGGGTTAGGGTTCCTCACACTCTTCCCCTGCTCCAGAGAGGGGTACCTTCCACAGCAGAGTCCTCTATGAACTTCTCTAATGTGAGTCCTTCCCAGAAGGTAACTGCTCCAGCCTGGGTCCCTTCCATGGGGTGCAGCCCTTCAGGGATAGGGTCACAATAAGGTCACAGGCTCCACAGGGTTACAAGTCCTGCCAGAAAACCTGCTCCAGCATAGGGTCCTCTCTCCAGGAGGCCAGGTCCCGCCAGTAGTCAGCTCCAGCACAGGCTTCCCATAGGATCACAGCCGCCTTCAGGCATCCACCCTCTTCTGTATGGGGCTTCTCCATAGGCTGCAGGTGGATCTCTGCTCCCCTGCTGACCTCCATGGGCTGCAGGGGCACAGCTGCCTCATCACGGTCTTCAACATAGCCTGCAGGGGAACCTCTGCTCTGGTGCCTGGAGCACCTCCTCCCCCTCCTTCTTCTGTGTGACCTTGGTGTCTGCAGAGTTGTTTCTCTATTTTCACTCCTGTCTTTTCTGACTGCAATCCCTTCTTCACAGTAACTTTTTCCCATCTTAACTATGTTATCCCAGAGGCACTACCAAAGCCACTTACTGGCTCAGCCTTGGCCAGCAGCAGGTCCATTTTGGATCTGGCTGGCATTGGCTCTGTGAGACATGGGGGAAGTTTCTACCAGCTTCTCACAGAAGCCATTTGTACAGCCCTCCCTTACTACCAAAACCTTGCCATGCAAACACAGTACAATTTGCCAGAGAGTAGCCCACAAGTTCAGATTGTGCTTACTCTCCTCAGTTTCTATTACATCCTCAATTTCCCACTTCTATCTTGCTCCTGAACAGTTTATCCAATTCCGAGACCACTGTGCAAGAGAAATATCAAAAAACTGGAGCAATTTTAGTGACAGGTCACTTAAGGAGCTGCAACACATAACCTAGGAACCAAAAAAAATTGACCAAATTAGTTTGGCTTGGATGAGAAAAGATAAATAGTATAGGTAATATTATATGTCTATAAAACTAATAGGAAGTAATTAGCTATTTAAAACAGAACTTTTAGAAAACATGGGACCAGACTTGGTTTGGGTGCATAGTAAGAGGATGGAGGGCAGTGGTCACAAGTGGCAGCACAACAAGCACAACTGGGCGTAAGGAAAAAATTCTTCCCCTTGTCAGTTATTAAGCACTGGAACAGCTTTCTTAGAACAGCTGGAGGACCACAATCCCTGAAAACTTTCACTGTTAGGCTGTGGAAGTCTTTCTACTGTCTGGTCTAATTTTGAAGCTGGTCTGGCTCTGAGAAATTTGAAGCAGGTGACTTCCAGAAGTCTCTTCTAATCTAAGTATTTCTTTAATCCTGTGTTCAAAAGTTGAAAACTTTTATTTTGTGAGACTCTTTTTGGTGGCTTTTTTTGGCCCTCGCAATGTTCAACATGATCCAGAATTACCTTGTCTTTCTTTTAAAAAATGAACTCACAAACACTTGGGATAAGGATAGAGCTTCTTTCAAAACTGGCTGTCAGAATGTCTTATTTTTTAGCTGATACCTGATATTAGCAACTCTATCCTGCATTTCCACAATCACCACAGATAATTCCAACACTGAAAATTTAGCAATGATCTCCTGCTTGATTAGAGAGGATGAGCAGGAAATACTTAACAACCCTACCCCGAAGAAGAAGACCTTATACAGCTTGATTAGATATTTTCATTGATGGTTTCCGTGAGTATTACCACTTCAATATCTCACAATCCTGTTTGATAGAAGATTCACTGATCACAGGAACTTTTTTGCCCAGGAAAGCAAAAAAGAAGAATAATTCTCTGTATTTGTTACTTTCCTATGACTTGCTGCACTTTCCCTTATTACTTTCTCCCATCTTCTTCCCTAACACTCTTTTTATAGTCCCATGTCTTTTGTCTGTACATAATCCAGAATAGATTCTCCTAGTTCTCCTAGCATTGGTTACCACAATTGCATAGTAATTACTGACTGAGCACGGTTACCACAATTGCATATTAATTACTGACTGAGCACAGGCATCTTCTGTCTTTTGGAGAATCTGAGAATGCAAAATATACATGAGGTATTGCTTAAGCAAAAATAACGTTTACTTGAAATTGGTGGGAGAAAATAAAGAAATAAAAAGTGAAAGTCTACGAGAATGTCTATCACAGTAATGTGAATAGTGTGAACTTTTGGAGTAATATGTTAATGAAGATACCTGTCTTCCTCAGGTTGTGTTCAATTATTTCAGAGCTACAACAAAGTCTTCTTTGGCCTATCTTCATTAACTGAGCAACTGTTTCTTCTGGGCTATTCCTTCCCTCCTTAGGTCTTTAGTCATAGAGTTCCATTTAAAATAACCCGATATATACTGATACAGGATGTGTCTGAGCAAGTTACAAAACCTATAGCTTACATAAGCTGCTATTAGCAGCTTCCAATTTCTCTCACAGACTGTTGGTAAGTGGCTATCTCCTGGGACCAAGAGGAAATCATGATAAAACAGCAGGTTTTCAGAGTCATCATGCCCAGAGCTGCTCCTATTTGCACACCACCTTCAGCCTGGGGCTGTTTCAAGTTTTATTAGCTGACGTCTGCAGGGCAAACTAATGCTGAGGTTAGTTCCGAAAAGTTCACGAACTTTTGAGTTTTAACTGAGTTAACCATGAATTGATAAACTGCTGGGAGGTACACAGCTGTTAGGTTCAAATACTAGGGAGACAAAATACTCCCTGTCAAAATGAAAGAAAAACTACATCAGGATTTAAGAGAACTAATAATTCCCATTATTCTCCTCTGTGAGGTGACAGTTATTGAACTAAAACTATGATGTTTGCATAAAATTCACTCTAAGTAATTTGACAATAAATAAAAGAAAAAAATTTCAGAACCTAAAGACGTCTGAAAATATTTCAAGAAAGTTAGTGAAAATTATGTATTCCTCATAAAACCTTTTGCCTCATCATGTTGATTTAAAAAGACTTGTGAAGGTGGAATAGCTAAAAATGAGATAATCCAAATGACTTATATGGCAAATTAATGGTCAAGAAAACCAACATGGAACTATTCCAAGACAGACAGTTTGGGCCACTACCACTGCCAATAGCAATATATATATATATATATATTTTTTTTTTTTTTTTAATGCTTGTCATTATGGTAACTCACTGTCTTCATTCTTATTTTGAGTAAATTTTTTTCCCCACACTCCACATTTTTTATCACACTCATAAACACATTTATTTTATGCAAAATTATTCCTGACCCATTTATTATATCAACTAGGTAATATATCTCTATATTGTGTGTAACATACATACATTACGTACGTTATTTTACATGATATTGTTCTTGTATTATTTGATGGTATTGCCCATAAGGTATTTCTGTCTTATATAATTTTCAAAGATATTGTATTAAAAACATAATATACTGCCATAAGCTGCATTAAGAAAAGGCATAAATAATGCTTTTTCAGAAAATATATTTTTTTGTTTGGTCTTTCATTAGCCTTGATAAATCTGTTTTATATCTCTCATTATTTGAACTTTACATTAGTCTGATTACTTGCACAAAGAGGTCTGAAGAAGTCTAAGATATGCTGCCTCCATGAGAATCAACTGTTTGGAAAATCCTAAGATATTTTGTTCATCATTTTTTATTCAGATCTTAGTCAATAATGGCTTTCACCCCCAAAAGAGAGGAATTTTGTCCTCATTTTAACTCATAACTGTCTTTGGATATACGCAACTGGGTCTTGGTTTGCCACTTCTTCTTGCTGTAGTTTTATCTTTCATAAAACACTGTGTGAAAAAAGAACACAGTTGCATGAAAATTGGCCTAAATAAAACTGTTATGGTATGTACAAATTACTGCACTCTAAAGGCCTTAGTGCTTTTCATGTAATTATTTAAACAGCTGGCATTAGATTTCCACTGATCACTTATCCTGTAATCTTCCTTTTGAAATTTAGCAAATAAAAAAAACTCTTCCAAAAACCAGTGTGATCTTATCTCCTAGCTCATTCTGTTTTCTACTATTCTAGCCTTTTCTGGTTTGTTTTGTTCTGTTTAACTTCGTGCCTATCTCAAAGACCATTAATTCTCTCAAAATGTTCCAATTTTCTCAGATTTCTTGGAAAAAAATCCTTTAAATTCTGGAAGCATTTACTTCTAGAATTCTCTGGTACCAAAAATGTGGAAAGTTTTGGGGTTTTTTTTTTCCCCAATCTTGAATGCAAAAAATCTCATTTTGTTGTGAAAAAGTAATGGTAAATGTTCTCATTCATAATTCAGTAGCTGTTGAACAGACGAGATCTCTATGATTGTCATCCAGCAAGCTGCTGATGCTTAAAAAATAGCACTTAAAAGAAAAACTGGTTAACATTCTTCACTGGCGATTAATACTCCCACCCCCTCCCCTTCACCACCCCTCTCAAAAAAAAAAAAAAATAGAAAAAGAAAAAAAGAAGTTAAGAAATAAGAAAGCTAAACGTTTCAGTGAGAGATAAAATACACTGTTTGGTCACAGATTATGTAGATTCTTTGTGAAAGAGGATGTATAATGCATAAGAAGATACGTGACCCATAGAGCATGATGAAAAGAAAGAGAGGCACGGAAAAGGCTGTATTATACTGTTGTGGTGGCTAAGTTCACTTTACACCCCCCATGCTACTTCAAAGTGGTCTCTCCCTACACCACTGTGCTAGAAAGTTCTCCATTTACCGAGATCCCACTGGTCACTGACTGTCTCCCCCTGCCCATCCCTTCTCCCATTGGCCCCTGTTATGTCACTCACCCTTGCCTCTGCCCCCTAGCCCTCAGACCATGGGCTTCTAATGCTCTCCTCACCCCTGGGACCCTTTGGAATAAAACCATGCGTGGGCTTTGTTCTCGGTTCTGTTGCCTCTGTTTCCCTTTGGGTGTGTTGGCTCCTTGGAATTACATGCAGGGAACCCCTCTCACCTCTTCGTCTCTGGTTTGTGCTTGGACTGTGTGTGTGAGGGGCTGTTCATGACTGCCTGCGCGGGTGTGATGGTGTGCACGTGTGGGTGCTGCCAGAGTGCCGCCCAAGTGTCTGCACGAGGGAGATGTGGAAAAAATGCAGCATTGATCCACTGACGCCCTCATACGATCCTGTACTACTCCCTCTTCGTGCCCTTCTGAACTTAATTTTTACATGACTTTTACAAGGTGAAGGAAGGTGTCTTCTGTTAGATGCTAAATGGTTATCTATTGAGCTTAGAAACTTACGGATCGGAGAAGGGTGTAATGAAGCTCCTGTGTCAAAAAGCCTCCACTTGTTTTATAGGTTGGTCAGCTGGTCTAAAAAAAAAGTAGCTGTAGCTTTTCCATAGACTTTTCTTCCATTTTCCTTTCTAGATTTTCACTGATGCAGTATGCTTTAGAAATGACAATCATTTGATTTATTTTATTCAAAAAGCAGTTGCTTACTCTATCAAGGATGCTCTGGGAATAGAGTCATAAAATGCTTGGACCTTAATTTTCATTTATCTTTAGCCCCCATGATATGCTCTGGCTATGTAAAATGGCTTTAAAATTGTACTTACCATGTATTAAAGGTTCCTAATCCATACCACCGCCGAGAGAAGGGCCTCAGCGTGAGTCAGGCCTCCTAAAGAGTGTTTGCCCAGCAGGTTGTCACTAAGGTTATTTAGCTGCAGTGCTTCTGCAATGGAGTCACAATTAGAAACTTCACTGTTAAATGAAATTCCAGCTCCTATGTTCTTTTACCTCTTAGCACGATCACAAACCAAAATATAATGATGCTACACAAAGCTGTTTAACAAATATAATGTATTCAAATATCCTATTTTTTTTCCAGGCTGTGGTCCTCTTACTAGTTCACAAACCATCTAAATGTGTCATCTAAACAAAATATAGTGTTTTAATGATTTTAAATAGCTTACCTGTTGCAAGATTTGATTTCTGTTATAGTGTTCTGGAAATGTCTGATTTCAACTCAGTACTATTCTTGAAGACAACTACAGTTAGAGATAGATTTCAGTGACTTCCTGTGGTGGCAGGAGAACATGTGTTGCGTTTAGGACACCAAAAGGCTTTTCCCAGGATGCATGGTTCTGTTAAATTAATCTATTCCAGTTTGCATTCCCCGGTTGGCTGTCAGCCTCTATCCTTTGTCACTCCCCCATTGGCCCCTGTTCCTTGGTCCCGCCTTTTCCCCGCCCCTGGATAAAACTGAGACCCTTGGGATCATGTTTGTATTTGCCTCCGAACCTTCGATGGGAGGATGCAGTAAATCCTCATGCTGGCATGCAAGCAGATATCCTTCCTGACTGTTTTGGCACTGACTGTAACACTGAACCTGCCCAGGCACCTGTGGGGGCATATGGGACCCCACAGAGCCAGGCAGGAACAGTATTAACTTCCATATAACTGTAGAAAACTATAGTTTAGGCTTTTTGTGGAATAAAAAAAATAAAAGGGAAAAAAAAGAAGTCCAAAACCTCTTGTAATTTTATTGCAATATTTATTGTCTTATAAGAATTCAAAAAAAAAATCCGAGCGAATCCTTCCTATTCTTCCAGTACAGGTCACAGATTCTTCTGTGTATGGTTGATTCAAATATCTGTTGACAAGCTTAAAATAGATTTGTTTGAAAAGGAAGTGCACAGTCCTCAGCAGAAGGATGCATTAGGAGTGTATAACTCTTTTCACAGAGGATATAATACTGAATCTGGTAGTTTCGTATTTTGAGAACTAAACTGCTTCTTGTGGGTAACTTTAACAGCCAGAGAACAGCATTTATTCTAGCAGGAAAAAATTAGTATTCTGTCCAGAAATGCAGGAAATTTTCTGTGTGCTGAAAGAACGGAAAGGTGGGTGAAGATCAGATTAATCCATGTTGCAACAAAGTCATGTTTTCATTTTTGTACTATTATTCAACATTCTATTATTAGAATATATTGATATCAGTATATATTACCTTTGCAGTATATACTTACAAACTTGTTCTATTTCCTTGGTGCTTGTTGCCTTATATTTACTTCTGTCTCATTTCCTTTCCATAATGTACTGTTTATTGCTTATGTTCTTTCATCATTGAAGACAAGTTCATATTTTACAGAAAACAGTTGACATCCAAATTTCAAGCTCTTCCACTCTCCTTTGGTGGGAGGAAGGAGCAAACACAGCTAATTGCTTAAAAAAAATCCTCCTATTTAGGTTTTTTGAAGGTTCTGTGAGTTCACAAACACCTGTAGAATAATTTGTTCTTGTAGAATTTTCATTGAGTTTTTCAAGCTGCATCCGGTAGCAAATAGCAAAATGCTTGTTTGGCATTTTGTCATGCCAGACAGTTGGGCATTACAAAATTTCATGTGAGCTTCCAGGCTGTTTTACATACAGTCTGATCTTGCGGATGTCTTATCCTAGCACAAGCCTACCAGATGAACCTATATGTCTCAAGTAACATCATAGCCCTGGAACTGTCATTTGGAAAGACTGTCTTCTTTTCAAACATTTGTTCCAGATAATTTTCTTTCTTAAAACAAAGTAAAAATTATTTAAGTAGCTGCTTTATAGAAATCAGAAGAATGATCTATGTGGATCTAATATTTCAGTTTTTCTAAATGACTTTTCCCAACCTAGTAGCATAACAAATTAAAATATACTGTATGCATTTGAATGTTTGATGAAGTCTAGCTGTCCTTCTTTCTACTTTTCTGTAGGTCCTACCTTTTCAATATTAGTTCCAATAGAAATTCAATTAAATTTCTGAAGTCAACTTTCTCATATTTTTTTACCTGTTTTCCTAGGCCTAAGTAAATTTTAAATATTACAAAGTTTAAGTCAGTATTTTTTTACTCTCCATTAACGTGTGGGTATATGCTTGCATATTTATAAGATCTGTTTCTACAAATTATATTTTATTTCCTTATCTTTCTGTTTTTATTTTCTTAACAAAGCTGAAACTATGCTGGATGATTAAAATAGCCTGTCCATCATTCACCCAAAAACCCCAAAAAATTGAAACAAATCCCAACATGCTTTTGATTTAAATCTTTAATTAGAACAGCAGAAATATTATTAAATAAACTAAATTTTACATGGAAAATGGATGAGTTGCATGCTTGAGCATTTAGTAGTACAACACGGAACCTTCTACTCCATCTCTGGTTTATTCCCAACCCAAACCTGTAGCATCCATAGTTAAAATCTAGTGGATGATTTGTAACTTGTCATAACAGACATGGTTTCCAAACAGACTAACAGGAAACATAGGTAAATAAGAAGAAATATAAAATAGTAATGCCAAATACCATACAGGTATTGAAACATAAGTATATTATTTTTAAATTCTGTGCATCACTCCTATTTCTTTTTGCTGCATCCACACTGAGAAGCTATCTGTTGCTCACTGACACTTTGAATCAAACCCAAGAATGGATCACCAAATGTTACAGTAGAATTTTATCAATCATTTCCATGGGAAAAAAAACTTTAATTTTTTCAAAAGCTTTTATAAAACATTAGTCATCTGTTTAAGTTGAATAAGATCCTCTGTTTAAGTAAGGAATAAATTTACTCTCTGTCGCTGTTGAAAATAGTGTGATGAGAAAATAAAAGTTTGTTTTCAGTTGATATATTTAAAATACATGTGTTGGATTTTTTATTGGCATTCCCAATTTGACATAGGAAATTAATTCCAGAATTATTTTATTTAATGACAGTGTTTTGGAGAAATGTGAGAACTGAAAGAAAGAATATCTAATGTAAAATTTAATTAATAAAAAAAATTGGAAAAAAATTAAAAATTTATTTCAATAGGAAAAGAACGTTATTTGTCAAGAGTTATCCTGATTTTACTTACTTCTGGGGCAAATCTTATTCATCACCTGATCTCTATTAATTTCATTTCAGTGCTTGAAATGTGAAGTGCTCTAAGCATTTTACAAGCTGCAGTAATTCTGACTTTCCTACCAATTTGGGCTAATTGAGGCTGTTGGCTTTGTTTAAGTGATTGACTAGGCTGAGTTGTTGAGGTTTGACACTGGCCCAACGCCAGGCACCCCCAAAAGTCGCTCGCTAACCCTCCCCTGTCACAGCTGAGCAGAGGAGAGAAAAAAACTAACAAAGGGTTCTTGAGTTAAGGACGAGGAGAAAACACTTCAAGGGCAAAATAGGCTTAACTTAAAGCTGCAAAGTGAGTTTATTACTAACAGAATCAGAGGAGGATAATGAGAAGTAAAATAAGCCCTTAAAACACTTTTTCCCCCCAGCCCCTCCCTGCTTCCCATGGACAGCACAGGGAGACAGGGCATGGGGGTTTGGTCAGTCCATCGCTGAGATTCTCTTCCACTGCTCCAGGAGAGGAGTCTTCTCCTGTGAGGCCATGGGGTCCCTCCCACGGGACACAGTTCTCCATGAACTTTTCCAGCGTGGTTCCAATCTCATGAGCAGCAGTCCTGCCACACCTGCTGCAATGTGAATTCTCCTCACGGGCACACAGTCCTCCCAAAACTGCTGCACCATAGTCTCTCTTTCCATGGGATGCAGCCCTCCAAGGACAGGCTGCTCCAGCCTGGGAGCAGGGCCCCCTCTCTCCACCGGGTCTCCCACTGGATCACAGCCTCCTCCAGGCACCCACCCGCTCCAGCACGGGCACCTCCTCCAGGCTGTGGGTGGATCTCTGCATCCCCCGTGGATCCCCAGGGGCTGCAGGTGGATCTCTGTATCCCCCGTGAATCCCCACGGGCTATGGGTGGATCTCTGCATCCCCCGTGGATCCCCACGGGCTGCGGGTGGATCTCTGCATCCCCCGTGGATCCCCACGGGCTGCGGGTGGATCTCTGCGTCCCCCGTGGATCCCCAGGGGCTGCGGGTGGATCTCTGCCTCCCCCGTGGATCCCCAAGGGCTGCGGGTGGATCTCTGCGTCCCCCGTGGATCCCCACGGGCTGCGGGTGGATCTCTGCGTCCCCCGTGGATCCCCACGGGCTGCGAGGGGATCTCTGCGTCCCCCGTGGATCCCCACGGGCTATGGGTGGATCTCTGCATCCCCCGTGGATCCCCGTGGGCTGCGGGTGGATCTCTACATCCCCCGTGGATCCCCAGGGGCTGCGGGTGGATCTCTGCATCCCCCGTGGATCCCCACGGGCTGCGGGTGGATCTCTGCATCCCCCGTGGATCCCCAGGGACTGCGGGTGGATCTCTGCATCCCCCGTGGATCCCCAGGGGCTGCGGGTGGATCTCTGCATCCCCCGTGGATCCCCAGGGGCTGCGGGTGGATCTCTGCATCCCCCGTGGATCCCCAGGGGCTGCGGGTGGATCTCTGCATCCCCCGTGGATCCCCATGGGCTGCAGGGGCACAGCTGCTTCACCATGGTCCTCACCACTGCCTGCAGAGGAATCTCGGCTCTGGCGCCTGGAGCAGCTCCTGCCCCTCCTTCTCCACTGACCTTGGTGTCACCATGTTGTTTTCCCTCACATGTTCTCACCTCCTCCTCTTCTCTGACTAGAAGAAAAACTCTGCCCTTTTGTTTTGATTTTCTTCTTAAATATGTCATCACAGAGGTGTTACCAACCTCTCTCATTGGCCCAGCCTTGGCCAGCAGCATGTCCATCTTCAGAGCCATCAGCCATTGACTCTGCGGGACATGGTGGAAATTTCCAGCAGCTTCTCACAGAAGCCACCTCTGTGGCCCCCCACTACCAAAACCAGACCGTGCTAAACCAATACACAAGTCCATATGATGTAACACACTTATAGAATCCATTTCGAATATTTGTATCCACTGGTTTCAACTGCAATCTAAGCTGAATGAATACACATCCATTTTTTAGTGCAGGAAAAAATGCTGGCTTTTTTTTTTTTTTAAAGCCCTGATATATGAGGTTGCCTCCCTTTGGAAATCAGAGTCACACCATAGGTTCTGCTGGCGAATAAATTCTGGCTCATATTTATAAATTTGTTGTTAACCATGTATGCAAGATTTGTTATTGCAAAAAAGAGGGTAAAAATAAGGGTCAAGTGCTATAGTTTAGTCATATTTAATTGTAGGACAAGCTTTAATTTCATTCTTCTCTGATCAGGCTTAAGACATTTTGGAGAAAACCTTTGGAGTTGTGTTTTCAGAAACTGCTATTTAATATTCAGAAGGTTGCACAATGACACTGGGGTTTTTTGTTTGTTTGTTTTTTGGTTTTTGGTTTTTTGTGCATAGAACTGCACCTTGCTGATATTTCATCTGGGATTATGAGAGCTTCCTCCAAAAAACTGAAAACCTGAAGAAATGTAAACCTGTGGAATTTGTAAGTGATTCTTCTACAGTGTCTGTCCCAGTAGAAGAAACTTCTTTTCCTTCTACAGTCAATATAAAAATTAGCAGGTACTATAAAATATTTATTTAGAATACCTTGCAATGGCACATTGCATGTCACCCTGAAAACACAAAATGACTTAGAGAGATCAGAGAATTACACTACAGTGTTTGTAAACCCTCTGCAGTGACTAACACCTCATCTTGTTCAGGCATTATAAGCACTTTGGACCCTCTCAAGAAGAATGACAGCTAGAACTAATTTTACTGGAACTTGTTGAAATTTATCTTTTGTCATGACTGGCTCTTTGTTTTACTCACAGTTTATCTGTATGTAAAGTGCACAAAAGATCAAGAATAGTATATGGCTTCTTACCAGAAAAAGCTAAAATTGCAATGCAGGAGTGGAAATGAGGCTCATAAAAGCTGTCATGGAACTACAAATAATGCATCCAAACAAAAAAAGGTGTTGTAATTCAGGAAAATAATTACAGGCTCCTCTTGAAATTCCATACTGGAAATAGAAGGATACTGTAAAAGTAGTCCCAGCTTTCAGTTTCCCAATATTTACTTCGAAAGTAATGAACGTGAATAATCAAATATACAAGTAACAGCTGCTCCAGAATAACTGTTTTCTGTCCAAAAACCTTTACAAAATTTAAATCAGATCAGACGACATCAAGGTGGATTTTTTTTTACCCTAAAGAAAAGAAAACAAGCAATACTAGTCACTAAAATATTAATGTTTTGCACACAGTTCTGTATCCAGACTGATATCTGTTATTGTATCATTTCACATATTTGACTGCAATCCAATCTTATTTAACCACCTTAAGCCATAATATTCTACCTTTCCTTCTAAATCAAAGCAAATCCTGTTAATTTTATGTATAGTTCTGTGCATCTTTGTTATGCTTTGGGATTTTTCCTCATATTCAAAGCAGATTCAAATATTCAAATATTCTAATTTAGTCCAAATCCACTGGGCTAAATATTTCTGTTCGTCGATTTACTTTTATTGTAAGGGATGCATAATGTTTAGCTGTCTTTTGAATCTGTATTTTCAAAGCTCCAACTAGATGATGCAGCTGAAACCTTAGTAGTTTTCTGACAGGATCATAGGAAAGGTCAAGTAATTGTGGAATTGGTCCTTAGTTGCCAGCTTTTGCCTCACTTCCATCTGTAATATACAACTTTTTCTTTTTATTCTCCATTTCCTTTCTAGATTTAAAACAGAATATTTTATTAAGTTTTATGGTAAATGTTAGCTTAAACTTCCTACTTGTTTTCAGACTTTTGCTCTCATCTGAATTGTGTTTGAAAGGAAAAACAAAATATAGGAATTGATTGATCTGGTGTTTGACATCAAGCTGAAAATATCAAGTGGGATAAAAATTTATGAGAAACCTGGAAGATGAAGGCTGGGTAATTTTGACTGAAAGCCTGCAGTTCCTGCCTTATCAGAATAATTTTCTTATTACCATGTCATCAAACAGGATCATACATTCTGCTTTGCTTCAGCAAGGACATCTGAAATATGATGCTTATCTTAAATGCTTGTAGAAAGTTCGTTGAAGTTGCTTAAATGCTTGAAAAATTTGTATGTAAAATCTGGAGGTATACTTTTAATGGTTGATTCTGATCAGCTTAGCCAACTGTATCCGTGAGTGGAAAGGCTGAAATGGACAGTGAATTCACTGATAACCAGTTTGGCACTACAGGTAAGCACAGTTTGAAATATGCACTTCCTTTAAAGCTTAAATTAGGAAGAAAGTAAAAAGGCTAAAACCAATATGAACATGTTTTACTTTTCTTTTGGTCCCTTGTATTCTTTTCTATTATCATTAAAAGTTTTCCCAAAGGAATAATAAAATATAAAAGCCCTCTACTAAAACAGGATTTTTGGAGTTTACAAGATCAAATCTTTGCTGTTTAGCCATGATAACAGAAACATTTGTTCACCCTGAAAGGGTCAAGTATTTATTTGATAGTTGTTTTTCAGGTATTTGTTATAGAATTGTTTTGGTTTTTTTTTCTATTCTCTTCCCTCTCTGTCTTCCTAGCAATGCCACAATAAAGCTTACCATACAATGACACCTAAAGTTTATTTAGAAATTTTTCAGATTAGAAAAGTATTCAGAGCAATAAGGACAGTTTTCTAAATAAGTCATCAATTAATTTTCAGTAACAGAGCACAGTCCTATGCTGTTATATCTACTGTTATAATTGTATTCCAGCAGGAGATATATCCAAGAGTTCAGGTGCTCTCATCCCTGGGAACTAACTATTGATCAGACAGACTTCCTCTGCAGACCATGTAATACCATATAAAGGTCACCATGGACAGCACAAATTGCTCATATTGAACAGTATAGTGAAGAGGCATTTAAGGCAAAAAAGCACCTTTATGTTATTTTGGCAGAGAGTTGATTGTGACTGTGTAGTTCATAGTCCTGAAATCAAAATGTAACACTCTGGCTTGCCTGAGTACCTAAGACTATTTACTTTGGGAATTGAGTAATGAATCAGGCTGAGCAATTTGATCAGAACAATAAAAGATTGAAAGACTAATGAAATGCATCTGCAATATATTTTTTGAACACCCACACAGGTGAAAGGAATCACTCTTTAGAAGGCAAACATACATTTGAGTGTCAGGTATTTTAATTCATATTTTGTTATTTCATTGATAATAACTGGTATGTCCCACTTCAAAACTAGTGATTTAACTAAACCAGTATTTATACTTATAAATGAGTGTAACATAAAAAAACACAACCCAAAACAAACTAATATACAAATCCCCAACCATATTGGATAAATTAGGAAAATTAAATGTTTTGATCCTTCTGAAGATAAGTTGAATTGCATTCCATTTCTTCTTCTGGAGGAAAAGATATTCCATAAAATTGAAATTGTTCCCATACAGTACTGAGATTGTACAGAAAAGATAACATTCTATTTAAAAGCTCCCTACAGCATTGACAAAATCTGAAAAGGGAGTAATGTGCAGTTTGTAGGAGAACTAATGTTCAGTGCCATGTTCCACCATTGCTACTGACACTGGTCCACTGTGAATCTTGCTGTGTATGTGAAGTCAGTGCTATGTCCTCCTAGCCCAGCTTCATTACTCTAATAACTGGTAGAGGATAAATCAGCAAGGAGATTCCTGCCAGACAATTTACTGTCTGAAGAATAACATTTATGCATTCATGCACAATGGAGACAGGAATCGGATTGAAAGGATCCTGAAAAATTGGTTAAAAAATGCTAAAAAAAGAACACCATCCAGGAAAGATGTGGAAGGTTTTTCCTACTCACAGGCATAATCAGCTGAAGAAATATTGGAATAAACAGGTCTGCAAGAATGTTGTCAGAAGTGAGGAGATATTCTGTTAAAGAGAAGTGACACTGGTCAGAAATCAAGAAAACACAATATAGGGGGGAAAGGTTAAGAGTTTGGTTTATATGAAAAGCAGCCAAGAGAGCTATTTTTTAATATCCTTCAGACAAGTATAAGCTTCCTGCAAAGAAGAAACAAACATGTTTTCTATCTCACTAAAGCATGGGACAGAAATCTTTATTTAAACACCAAATTACAATTGGTGTTGTTGCTGTTGTTGTTATTACTATTATTTTGGATTAAGTATTTAGATAAAGTTTTCAAATGTGAAAATTATTAAGCACCAGCCTCTGGAGGCTGTAGAGCATCCAGCCTTGTAAACTGTTGATGATAGGCTAGTACAGTATCAGAAATAGCCAGTGGAACCATCATCATCTTGGCCAGGGCAGTTCACTTTTTCAAGTTCTTCAGTCTTCTGTGCTTTCCTCGTGGCTCATTTCTGTTCGTCATACTGCTTCAAGGTTTTGTCTAAGCAGTGTCTAGTCCCAATCTCCATTACTTCAGAATCCAATTTGAGATGGCAATTAGAGTTTTCTTTACAAGAGAAGTTAAGGTAGCTCAGAGTTCATGCATGACAATGGCCGTTACTGTAACTAAAACAGCAGGGTTTATCAGCATTTGTCTCTAAAACCAAGTTGTATCACCATCTGGGATCTAGAAGGTATTTTTCTAACAATTTCAAAAGGCATATTTAGGTTCCTTATGAGGGTTTATTCCCTTTCTCATGTGGCACTGGTTGCTCAAACAATAGGATAATATATTAAATAATGTCAGAGCATTCTGTTCTTGTGTCACACTGTCTGCTGCTAAATGATGCACAGAGAGACTTCCCCAAGTCACAAGATGAAAATATATATCCTTCAGTGAGGAGATGACCATGTTTTTTAAGTTGTGAAATACTTGAAGAGTGTAGAATCCCCTGTATCATATTCAGCATTTAGGCATCCTTGAGACCATGGAAAACCCAAAGTATTGTATAAATGAAGACCTTTCTAGACACAAAATGGAGATGGAATATATCTATGGCCAGTGATGGCTACTGTGACTTATCCAAAGGAAGAAGATAGTGAGTATGTGTAGAAATGCCCACAAAGAAGGGAAATGAAGGAAAACAGACACTTGAAGGTAATAACAGAGGGAGTTGCAGAGAGATGAAGTGGCTGAGTGGCTGCTTAGGGAATAAAACAACAGCCCCATATCACTCTGCGGGAAATCAGCTGACAAACCTGCCTAAATAATTCTGTCATTCAATAACAAAAGTGAAGTGTGACTTTCAAGCTCTGCTTTGCTGTCTAGCATATACAGAAATGAGATGTAGAGACTCATAAAGATGTACATTGCATTTTAACAGCTAACTGACACTATCTGCATCCAAGTGCAGACCTTCACCTCAAATACATGTGGTTCTTATTCTGCTGTTTTTAAGGCTGTTCCACCTATATATGAAAAACTTGAATGAGTTTATTTTCATATTTAGCCTCAGTTATTACTCTCCAAAGGTGAGGAGCATTTGTATTTCAAAAGGAATTTAACTCAAACATCATAACCAACATAATCAACATAGTAATCAAATATCACAGAAGGAAATCTGTATGTTCTGACCTACCTTCAGATAGACTAGAACAGTTTTCTTTCACATTGTTGAAGACATTTTATTTTGTGTCAATACTTTTTCTAAATTAGATGAAAATTGGGCCCGGGTTTAATACTTTTGACTTTTTTTTTTGTTTTGTTTTCCTCCCTTGGGAGAGATCTGAAAAAGGAAAAAAAAAAAGTTGAAAGATAAGAAACCTCTGAAGTCCAGAGTTCTCCCTCCTATGATGATCACCAAGCTGCCAAACGTTAGCAAAATTGTTCTGTTTATGAATACTTCTAATATAAAACTTCCTAAAACAGCCAAATTTTGAAACAAATATCAATCAAAAATGCATCTCAAAGCTTCTCATTTATATCACCTGAAATTAAAAATATCGTTCCAACAAAAACAGTTATTTTTCAGCCAAGGTTGTCCTTTAAGAAATACTTAAAGGAAAAATAGAGGTATAACTAATAGATTTTAAGTCATGCAGTTAGTGAAAAATAAACCTAATGTCCTTGATAAGATTTTTGGTTTGGTATTGATTTCACTATTTTTAGCCACAGGAAATCAAATACTCGTATTCACTATGGTATCATTGCAAAGTTTAAACTTCTGAGTAAATGTGAAGAAAATCCATTTGTAACACAACATTGTCTAAAATTCCAAAAAAACTAATGTCCTAGGCTACAATATAGATGTATTCTATTACCACCAGCTGTGGGCCATTAGCTGTTATCTCCTGCTATGCCCCACCCCGATAACAGACAATGGGCCAGCAAGAAACCACTGCATGACTCATGGACTTACCTCATCCTATTGTGAGACGCTCTGCCCAGGAGGGAGGAGCCAAGCATTCCCACCTGGATATAACCTGGCCTTGGAGCTGTGTAAGGGAGGGCTGTCTCCCGGGTTCCTGGAGGACAAGAGCTACCACTGGACCTTCAGCTGGAGACTAGACCTTCCATAGGATCACTGCTTTGACTGTACTACTTTATCTGGACTGCTACTACCACCCTAACAGGGTGTCAGGTTGTATCTGACTTTGTCTGTGTTTTTCTTTTCTCTTTCCCTTGTATTATTTCGCTTATTTTTAATTTTTTTTATCCTATTAAATTTTAACCCTGACTTGGGATCTCCCTCTGGTTTGTTTTCAAACCAATACAACTAATTTCTGTCATCAGGAGTCTGGAAGAAATACTACTTTGTGTAAGACTGAAAGAGTTACTTGAGTGGAGGGTTTGTTAAGTAACACAAATCACGACCATTTTTGTATATTTTATTCCCATTCTTTCCACGCAAAAATCTTTCACCTACAATTCAGAGTAAATAGCGAGGACCAATTTTCTGATAGTGTTAAATAAATGCTTGTAGAAAAAGTTGGCAGCTTCATTGTTTAGAGAATGTAAGCACTAAAATAAATCATTGCAACAGCCCAATGCTGTCCTCAAAGACCTAGTTTTTTTTGCTCCTTTGCACAAAGCCACTTTCTGTGCTTGCTGTGCCTGAATCCTCCTTCTAGCTAGAACATGGCAGAGAAAAAAAAAATCTATCTCAAGACAACTTTTGATATTCCAAAATTTGCTTTTATTTTTCATTTAGAAAAATGCCATGTCTATCATTTGCTTCACTTTAAAAAAAGAAAGAAGTATGTAAGGTGGCAGTTCATGTAGTTTAATTACTGTGGAGTGATAGTCTAAAAGGAATGAAATGTACTGTGGGATTCAGTTTGCCTGAGTTGCAGGATGTGTTCCATTTTCAAATTAAGACGTGGGATTCAATGTAAATGCCCACACACGGATGTGCAGTGCTATTTGAAATATCTGCTGCTGACCTCCAGCTATTGTTCCAAACTGACATAGGAGCCCCCTTAATCTTTTGTCACTTCTGCCAATTGTGTGCAGATTTTTGGATTTGGATGCTTTGGGGCATGTCAAACACTATTGTGAATGTGTGTAACAGCAATTAATCAAATCCATAGAGGGGGATTGTCATGGTTTTACCCCAGATTACAAATAAGTCCCAAACAGCCACTCATTCCCTTACTGGGTTAGGGAATTGGAAGAGTAAAAGTGAGAAAACTCGTGGGTTGAGAGAGAGACAGTTTGAGAAGTAAAGCAAAAGCCACACAAAGCAAACAGAACTAATTCACTGCTTCCCAGAAACAGGCAGGTGTTCAGCCATCCCCAGGAAACCAAGGCTCAATTGCACATGATGGTGCCTTGGAAAGACAAACACCGTCACTGCAAATGTGTGTCCCCTTTCCTCCTTTTTTCCCCCACTTTTTACACTGAGTACGATGTCATAAGATCTGGAATATCCCTTTGGTTGTTTGGGGTCGCCTGTCCTGGTTGTGTCCCCTTCCAACTCCTTGTGCATCCCTAATCTCCTCACTGGTGGGGTGAGGTGTTGACTCTGTAAACACTGCTCAATGGGAATGAAAAAATCCCTGTGCTATCAACACTGCTTAAAGCACAAATCCAAAACAGCCCCATGCTAGATAGTATGAAGAAAACAAACTCTATCTCAGGAAAATAAAAAAAAAAAAAAAAAGCAGCACAGAGATAATTTTGAAGTTAGATACTGAAATTTCGGTGTTTGCATGTGAACCAGATATACAAGCTGGCATAGTGGTCCATGGAGTGGAAGTCAGTGCAGCCAAGGATGTGCAGAATACTCAGTAGATTGTGCTGAACTGACACTCTGGTCTTTACAGAGCGCTGGTTACCTTCAAACAGCTATCTAAATTCACATTTTCATAGGAAGAGATCATGACAATATGGTCAATGGTGTAGAGGGAGGAATCTATCTTATTTTTAATGCAGATGGCTATGTATTTTAGACACCACTGCCTGTATTGACTTCCACTTACTAAAATGGATATCCTCAATGCTGTGTTATAAGTAGATGACTAGCCCTTACATGCAATGTCAGTGGGAGGAATCCAGCCTCTACTCTTAAGTCTTAGTTCAGGAAATCATTTTTATTCATATCAGTCTCTATAGATTCATGCAGGTTTCTTTATATTGCAGGCCAGCTGGTACATGCATGAAATTCTCTATTCACATATAGTAGCTTTTTGTAAGGAAAGTTTGAAATAAATAATTCTCAGTGAAGAACTTCGTAGAGACAAAGTATGACATTGCAATTAGTGTAGTTTTGGGTGAAAATCTTTTACTTAGGCCTATAAATATTAGTCATCTCTTCTGGAGTCCAAGTAGGCCTCTTACAGAAGGTG
This sequence comes from Monarcha castaneiventris obscurior, assembly GCA_026261815.1. NCBI lineage: Eukaryota > Metazoa > Chordata > Aves > Passeriformes > Monarchidae > Monarcha > Monarcha castaneiventris. The sequence continues at coordinate 18,666,604 of JAMPIT010000894.1, forward strand.
TCTAATACATTTTCTTCCTAACTATTTCAACAAAAATTTATTCTGAAATTTGGAGTTTCAAAGAATTTCCTTGCAGATATGAAGCCTAAAGCCGCAGAAGTTTTCAAGCATTTTAGTTATCAAAACTCTAAAGCAAGTGTTTAAATTTTAGGAAATGAGGAAATGGTGATGACTATTTCATTTAAATTTATGAAAGATTTACTATTATTATTTTTTTATTATTATTATTATTACATTCTAAAGATGAACCAGAATCACATAATCATTTTGGCTGGAAAAGACCTCTAAAATCATCAAGTCCAACCTGCAGCCTTTGACTGATCAGGACCCTGCTGTGTTATATGACAGCAATTAAAGAAATGCAATAAAGAATTTAAAGAATTAAAGCAATTGCAATAATTCTGAAAAATGGTTTCTGCAGTTTTGATGTATCTTGATAGACTGAAGGGAGGGTGAGGAAAACTGCAATCTTAATAAATGTCCTGCAGCTAAAGATTTAAAACTCACACTGTTTCAAATTAGTGAGGATAGCAATATTTATTTGCTGTTGAATTCTAGGCAGCAGGACATTTCAGCAGGAAACACTTCATAAGAATTCAACTTATGACCACAGAAGTTGCAAACAAGTACTTAAGCCATATGCAAGTAGAAGATTTGCATATTGAACAAAAAGACAAGTAAAATTGATTGCCATTTCTGTCTTTGGTCTTTCCAGAATCAGAAAACTACACGTGAATTACAAGCAAAGGAAGCCTAGGAAGGATAGAGAATAAAGACAGCACACTCATTGTTGTCCCTGCATGCTTAGGGGCAATTGAACAACATTACAGTCCATCAGATCCAGTGTTTTCAAGCAGGCTGTCTCTAAAATATCAACTATGAAAATGTGGATGCACCTGACATCTTGTTTGTTTGTTGGTTTGCTTGTTTTCCTCTTCAAAGGAGAGAATTGGATGGCTGGCTAGACAAAGGAAATGGAGAGTAAAGCTCATCAGCAGAGGAAGCAGTTACAGAGAACGTACTCAGCCACAACAAAGGATCCAAGCCCATCACAGCTTTTACCACTATATTTATTTCCAAAACCCAGACTTACTCTATTCTGAAGCAGCTTTACAAATACAATGTATTTTCAGTCTGCTTTCCCCTCGTGTCCTCCTGTTAGTTGCACGTTGAAGCTAATCTGTGCTTTCAAAAGTGGTTATATGATTGACCCAAATAATTATCAGCCTATCTCAATACTACAAGTTGTTTCAGTTGTTTTTTAAATCACTTTGAAAGGTGTGGCTCTTAAGTCTACTCAAGAGACCATATTTTTTTTTTTTCCTGTATTGAGTGGGTTCTGTAGCTAAATGAGATGCCTTGGTTGCCAGAGTCTCATGTTTATACAGACTTCATCTCTGAGAAAGTGAGTGAGACAAATAAATGATTTACATCACCCCAGTGTTGTAATGGATTTGAAAAGTTTAATTTAAACTTTTAAATTTAATTTAAAATCAAAAGAGAATTTGATAGAGAAAAGAAGCAGCAAGTGGGCTCATCAAGGAATTTCCAGAGTTGTAAGAAAGACACTTATGTATAGGTGAACAGCAGCAGTGTCTGCCTTTTTTTGACTACAAAGTAAGAGGAAGCATGCATCTACTTTTACACGTGGAACTACATAATTTAAGTAGGTTGAAATTAGAATAGGAATCTTGAATGAAAAAGGTGAATTAGTGTTACAAAAGAAAATATTACTGCCTTTAAATATGTATGATCCAGTAATTTGGGGTCAGAGACAATCCAGGAGGACATTTGAAGTCACTTAAACTTATATTAACTGATGTTGTTGAGCAAGTTAAAATGGTATAGACATGGCTTATAGGAGCAAGAATTAATTGGAAGTTTTCTAAAGCAACAATTTTTTGAAGAAAAAGAATCACTGTAATATGCTAAAAGCTCAACACTTTTGGCAATATTTATAATGATCTAAAAAAAAAAATTCGACATTTTGTGATTACAGCAATTTCCTTTTCATGCAAATATTCCTTTGATATAATAAAAGGTAAAAAAATGTCAAAATAAACCTTTTCAGTAGGCTGAAAATAATGAAAGGCCTAACCCTAAACAATCATGATTTCATATTGTGAAACATTTCTATAGAAAGCTGTGTTATGTTCTTTTGGAAGAAAAAGAGCAGGAAAACAAATCTTCATAAGACTCACAAAATGCAAAACCAGCTTAGACCTGTCTTAGAAATGAATTAACAGTACAGGTTATCGTCCTTTGGATGACACATACACCAAATTTGGTGGGCTGGCCCTCTTCCAAAAAGGATAATTACATTCTGCTTACCTGTTATTCTCCTGCTGTTTTTCTTGTAAGATGTATTTTTTTGTTACATTCTGTTCCAAAATATTGTTAATGATGCTGTCTTCACAACAGTGGTTTTTTTCTTTGTTTTAACCACTAAAAAATACACTTTCTGTGGAATGCATGTCAAACAAACAGTAATAGATAAGTTATGACCCCTAAAAATTATTAATTCTATAGCACCATATCTGTCTCTTTTTGAGCCTTCAGAAATATGAAACAAACTTTGTAAAAATCTCCACAGCTGCTGTCATGCAAGATAATTCTGCATTCAATAGAACACCCAAGAGCAAAAATGAAATCTGGAGAATTTTTTTAACTGATGCAGCTAGTATAAATTATGATTAAAGATTGAATTGTATATTTATCTACCACAAGAGATTTAATTCCTGTGTAAGCTTTCTTCACTAAGATCTCAAGAATTTCAAAAATGAATAGTATTATGTAATTATGTAAACAAATAGAAATTCACTGCCTCTGTTGATTAGTTCTGCCACCTACTGCTGATCAGTATCTATTCTGCATGCTGGCAAAATTCAAATAGATGGGAGTAAACATTTACATATATTACCTCTTTTAAAAGTTTGAAATTCTACTTTTTGAATAGTTCCCCATAATACTAATTCAAAATACCCTTTCATTGTTAAAATTCTAGGTCCAGCCAGATTCCCTGTACATGTATCTTCATCACTAGAAGTTCTGTTGGTTTTCACCTTCATCTTCCAGGCAAGGCTTTCAAAGCTTGTATGTCCAAATATCCTTTCTGGTACGCTTAAATACTTGTTCCGGAAGACTCAGGACTTCTGTGCTATTCTGGTACTTAGCAGCAATTGGGATCTCAGCTATTCATATTATCCCACTTTTCAAAGTCTAATAAAGAAAGGAGTTATACTTTATTGCTAAGTTTCAGAGTTTAAGCATACTCGTAGATAATTCCTTGTACACCGCAAATTAAACAAATCCTGGCCATTGGGAATTACAAAATAAATTTGTGAAAATAAATACACAGACTGTTCTCTGAACAATAGGCATGACTCCTTCCACAGAAAGTCATAGTAAGTGGTGGTTTGATTTTAAGAGTAGAGAACTTGAACTATGTTCTTGCCCTTGTCTTCCTCTCCTCTCCCCTCCTCTCCCACGTTTCAGCAGCTATGGCTGTCAGAGCTTACCAAATGAGCTATCTCTTATAAAGACAGAGATTCAACCACTGTTTCTAATAAATGTAAAATCAAAAATGTTTACATGATTCCTAAATTTTGGCATATACCCTCAGGAAAGGTGTATCTTCCAGTAGAGTTTTTGAAACTGATATTTAATTTTCATTTTTGTGTCTGTTTAGAGCAATGTGTTCTCCAAATCTTTGGCATGCCTGGCTTTCATATGATAATCAGAACTGCCATATGTTTAAGAGATTTGCTTCTCACTTAACTGCTTTAACTTGCTGAAATAATCAGCATGACTCAAAGCAAATTCAATAGCTTGATGAAAAGAACACTCACGAAGCAACTGTCCATCACTTTTTCATACTGTGACATAATGGTTTTCATTTTACTGCAATTATTTTGAGCAGTTGTTGTGTGTTCACAGCATTCTGTTTCAAACTTTCTTTTGAGAACAGAGCTGAGTTAATTTCAATGAAATAGCTATTGTAGTTGTATATAAATTACTCACTAATTCATGGGCATGATAAAATCCCCTGAAGTTGCTATGGACTAAAATACTAATTTAGCACTTGAAATTACATATACAAACAAATTAGAAATAAAATAATACCTGTCCCAAATCACAATGTTATGGAACTTATATTTGAGTCATAAATGAAAACCTGGTGTAGAAATGTTTGCTTAAGGAAAAACCTAACCAGGAGATGCTCACCAAATCAAATGTAGCTTTCTTGTGTTTCTGTTTGAGTATTGATTCAAATGTAAGCAGGAAAAATAAAAGATGGATTATCTTTTGGACATGATTTACATTCACTACAGCAGAAATTTAATGCCTTCCTTAGGAAAACCTATGCTTTAGGGTTCACATGCATGATGCAAAAGTTACTGAATCGTTACAATTCATGCAGGAAGCCCTAAATGCACTTCACTTGCTGATACATCTGAACAAAATAAAAACTTTTGATTTTCTCTAAGAGGAGAAAATCACCATTCTTATCCTGTTACCCCACACATTTTGAGAAGGGAAGGCAATAGAGATAACTACTAGACATATTTACAGTTATAAAATCCTATAATTGTATGTAAATGTTTTAATTTAAACAGTCAATATTGTAAAGTCTGAATATTGCTAATCAGCTGTGCTCATAAACTCTCTTTAGTGTTTTCTACCCACCTACATGGAAGTAAAACTGCTTTGTTTCTTAGTTGCACAAAGGACTATGCTATATCATATCTTTTCATTTTTATCACATTTTATCAATAGCTTCATTTGCACATGCATATTTCTTCTTGTAGAAGAAAAAATGGTGATATTCTCAGCTATCTTATCACAAAATTATACATGTATTATGGATTCAGTAATAAGACCAACATAGAAATGCCAGAAAAATCTCGAGAGAAATCAATAAGTAAGGACAGTGTAAGTTTTATGGTAAAAATAAACCAAAAGGTATATTTTTAAAAATCTATAACTTATTTACAAAAAATACTTTGTAAAACATTTTTTACTCCAGGAATTGGATACCTTAATATCTGAATTGGTTTTTTATACCAATTTCTGATTTTATACCAATGCTGATTAGGTTTGACTTCCTTTTTATAGATATATTTTAGCGATGACATAAGTTTACTTCCTCGTACGTTAGTATCCTCGTAGCCTTTAAGTAGGCATAAAAATAAAATGACATCAGCTTAATTATTATCTATTGGTGCTATCTTTTATTATTTCTATAGTGTCAGAAACCAGGTAGATCTGGTTATATAGCATATAAGCTTATAGCATTTTATATACAGCTATGTAGCATGTGCTTTGCTTATTTTGGTGCACTTTCAAAATGGAATATTGGAGCATGCAAAAAGAGCACGGGGAACTAATTAATACAAGAGCAGATCGCAGTCAATTTACTGAGTAAGAGTGATCAAACCGTAATTACATTTAAATGTTGGGTGCTATCAAGTGTTACAGTCACATAAGACTTCAGGAAAGGAGGTACAGGTGAAATGTGACAGGTCCTAATATTAACATCAAAGGTTGCCATGTCTTAGAAGTAACATGAATGTTACTTAAGGAAATGATAATACCTTTGCAGGAAAGGCAATATAATTATCTCACATTTTCCTAGCTCAGTTTTTCCACACCTTCACTGACTCTGCCAGTGTTGAACGCTTTGACAAACCTTGAACTGTTTGAGCAACCGTGTAGCCCTGTGATATGGTGTTGCCATTGCTAGCAATAGGTCATAGTTCTTGTAGCTTTGTTTTTTTGGTTTAGCTGTAATACTAATTTCTCTAATTGACAATTTGTCTGTATCTAATTTATTTTAATTCTTCTTATCTTTGTATGATACAACTAGAATTTTACACAACAGTAAGAAGCAGATTTTCCAGGTAGAATGAGGTATTCCCACCTTTTCTTTCCCACTGGCTGTAAATCATAACCATCTGACTGTAGAAACCTTCCCTCACTCATGTAGACCCCACTTTTTTCGCAGGGATTATGTGTTGTTTACTTATTTATACCTTTATCTGTAAGGATCTAACTTCCAGTCAAACCAGAGTTTGGCACTTGAACACATTCCTGAATCTGAATCTGGAAGGACGAAGACACTGTGTTGAAGTGTGACCCCTTTGCTGTGGAGTACACAGGTGAGTCTGGTGCCTCCAAAACTCGGGTAATTCACAACGATGTTAAGTGACTCAGAAGGAGGGTAATGGTAAATGGTACACTCAGCAGGATGTTGCTTAATGCCAGGTGAGGAGCTTGCTCTTTCCAACTGATTGCAAAGTGTAGCTGCCCACTCAGACTTGGGACTAAAAACAAACCTGTAATCATTTCTCATCTATATTCAATCAACAAAATTTCAGCTAATTTTAATAATTTCCTAAACATTTCTTTTTTATTTTTATCTAGATAATTTTGATTCATTGGAGGAATGTTGTGCTTATGGCCTCAGTTATGCTGACAAATGCGGGGAAAACAAAGTGAAAGACAACCAGGAATTCAACACATGGCTCCAACCAAAGGTAATCTAATAACAATCAGTCCCTTTTGCCTAAAAGCAGAATAATTTTTTGAAAAACACATTATATGCTTATAAGTATATTGGCTTAAAGGAACTCAAGTAAGATAGAAAAAGATTCATTTGAGAATCTTCATGGGGTTTTGGAATGAGTTAGATTCTTGGAAGGATCTTAGCTGAGATGATTCAAGCGCAGTTCTGTTGATGCTGAAGTACCACTCAGCACATTCAGAGAATTTCCCAGAAAAACTTAATGCATGAATCCACTCCACATCAAAATGCCTATGTCTTTACTGACAGCAATTCTAAGAGCCTTTTGCAGTTCTAGTTCCATAATCCACCTGCAGTTTTACATATATCAAAACTTTAAAAACATTACCTTGATATCCTGTAAATAAAGTCAGTCAACAGAAGAAGAAGATATGTGGAAAGTCAAGATTAGTTCAATATATGGTACTTTTCTCACACACAGTTATCCCCATTTATTTCTTCATTTCCATTTTTCCACAGATAAAAATTAATCCAATGTAGAATTATTCCACTGTTATATAAGATAAAGTACTTTTCCTGAGAAATCAATGATCAAAGAAATAAAGGTCATTGTAAAACCAGGTTTAGTCTTTTTTAGCTCTGTATGAGATTGGACTTTGAAGAAAAAGTAATAAAGCAAGCAGTAGAGATATGGCTGAAATAGGAGAAGATATTCTAAAGTCATGACTACCTTAAGTCCTGTGGGGCTCAGGCTGTATTAACATTCCCTGGACTAAGTTGTGCAGCGATACCCCCCTGGAACATTTGGGAGTCCGTAACTAGAAAAGTGAGTGCAGGAACCAGGGAAGTGGTGAAGATCTGGTGAGCAACTCTCCGTTACCTGGCTTATGGCTGGAGTTTGTTCTTTTACATACAGTGAGAACACTGACAACCATTTTCTCTCTTTTTAAAAAGACCAAATCATGCTTTAGAATAGTTTATTTTATTAAGGGACAGTGTATTTCTATATCTTTATCTTTGGTACCTAAATTGCTTCTTCCATTTGATTCACCTTTCCCTTCATCTATGACTCAATTTATCAAAATTGTTGTGTTTGGGTTTAGCTAGAGACTAATACTGAGACTAAGACATCATCTTGAGGTGCTTGATTTTTTTCTTTAGCTAACAGCTTGCTTACCAGAAAAAAAAAACAAAAAACCAACAAACAACCAAAAAAAAACTAGCATTGTCTTTAGCTGTGTCTTTGGCTCTTCCCCAAGTTCCTGGATACACTAAAAGTGTTGCTATAAACCTGACTTCCTTTTAGTCTAATAGCTTGTATCTAATACCAGTATAATGTCTAATATCTAATGTCTAATATTAAGAAAAGCACTATAAGAGTTTTGGACTGGGTAAATTTTTTGAGACATTGGTGCTTAGACTATTGACTTTCACCAAAGTCTATGCTGATAACTTTTGGTGTTCTTGTATCTTTAATTTTAGTTGCATAAAATTACAGTGCAAATTTTAAGGAGGAAGGCACTAGTGGAATCACATGTGCTTTACAGGGAGCAAAAAAGTCTCGATCAGCTATTTTTTTTTTTATATGGTGGATTGTTTCATTTTCTTCCAACACCTTTCTCACAGCTAATAGTACAGATTTGCTGTACTACAGAGTATATTTAATAGTAAAGATACATTAATCAAAATCCGTCAGCTAGAACTTCACTGCCAGGTCCCAGTAACAGATTTTGTCCCATTCTTCTTGTGTAGAAGATTGAATGCTAGACAGTAATTTGAATGGCATTACCTTGGTATTTGCCGCAAGAATACAGCAGTAACAAAATCTGGATTGTCAGTACAGTTAAGTGTTAACATACCATGAAAATATTGCTTCTATGTATGTAAAACCAGAATTTCCTGTTGTGTTTGAATATATCTTTGTCAAGCAAATGTGCCAATATCACAGGAGCTGCTGAGAAGACATTTTAGTTATTTCATATTAAATAGCATTGACGTAACTTCTGCCTTGGAGACAGATGTATCTCTGCACCCAGTTAGTATTAATTACACAGGACATTGACAGATTTGCTTCTTTCTTGAGAATGCAGATTTGATGTTTTTCCTCCTTCCTTCTGCTACACACAAAAATCATAATCTGAATTCTTAGATGTAATGAGTGGCTGATGCTCGTTGTCTACCATCTAACACATTACATAGATGCACATTTTACAGCAAAGGCTGTTATTTCATTGCAACGACTGAGATATTTTTAGGCATAAGCGCTTTGTTACACAAGGGTCTAATATCTGTGGAGAGCTTTTGCACTTTATTCCATCCTAATTTTCTGATCTGCTTGTTACATTTTTTACAGCCTTTAACTTTCACTTGGTCTTTGCAGAGTCCAAAGTGCAGTTTCTATACTACAGATTGGGGTAGGAGTGCCTGGTAAGTCACTGACTGATTAAAAAATCAAAAAAGAAGAAAGAAAAGGAGTACTCAAATCTCTGAAAGGGTGCAGCTACTCCACAACCATATATTTTGAGAATACCAGCACCAAAGAAAGGGTTAAAAGTCTTGTTAAGACTTCAGGTCTTGTTTACCTTTTTATCAGATGGGTAACAAAAAAATTAATAAAAACTCTAAAGAAGTAGAAAGAAAGAAAGTTAAAAGCTCTGAGTCTGACAAAGTATGACAAAATGGTGTTAATCAATGACATGGTCTGATTGGTAGTTGAACAATTATCAAGAAGTGGATAAATTGCTGCCTGTCATTCTCAGCTTTGTAAATTTGAACACTTCTACCTACCAGGCCCCAAAGATGTCTTGATAGAAAATATAGTGCACAGAAGAAAGTTTAAAGGTCAAGCCTCTAAAATTTATCTCTAGTGTTTTCATCACAAATGCATGAACTGCTTAGTGTATTTCAAAATAAAAAATAAACATAAAAAAAAAGAAAATATGAATCTGTAAACTTTGCATAAAAATATTTGGTTTGTCCCATACACAGTTTTAATCCACTGAGATAAACGTACTTTAAGTCTGAGTAAATAAGAAAGTGCTGTTTTAAATAGATAACATTATAGGTTTGAATGCTGGAAAGTAATTAAAGGACATAATACCCCATTATAAAAGATCAATATGCACTTGAGATCAGGGCAGGATCTATTTCTGAAATGATATAGCACACACTGATTTCTATCACATTTTCAGTATTGATTTGATGTGAACCTTGTTGATGTGACTTCTCAGCTTGTTGTTTTCTGAGGTTTTAAGACTGCCTGTTCCTCCAGAGTGAAATTAAAGTCAAGGCTGTTTGCACGTCTACATAAACTGCTGTTAGCAGGTCTCAGTCACAGGCTCTTCAGTAAACAAGCTTTTTATTCCTTTGAAATGATCAGTTCCAGCTCTGTTTTGACAATTTCTTAGAAACTGATTTTCATGAGAAATTCTTTGATGGGAATGGTGAGTGCAAGTAGCACGGAGCTATAGCGTATTGCTTTCTTTTACATGTTGTTTGTTCTTTTATGCATGAAGAAGCTCTTTACAGTATTCTGATCAGAAAAATGCTGGTGGGGAAATTTTTGCAATGATTCTTAATTGGCTTTAACTTGACATAGATGATATCAGCAATTATTTGAATAAAAATGAATAAATTAAGAGAATGACAAAAATCATTGCAGCATTGCTTAGTAACAAGACAGCCAACAGAGTGGGACAATCTCATTTTTCTCAGTCTATCAAAATTGGAAACTCCAGAAAGACAGCCACAGATTTTATTTACACATAGGTCTGAGATATCTTTCTCATTTCACCCCATGGAATATGAGAAGAACAAGTCCTTTGGACAGTGGCTGTTGGCACTTACAGCCATTGGCATGGTTAGAGGTTGGACCCCAAAAACTCCAATTCTCAAAACTATTTCCAAGCTTCTACACGGCATTTCAAGTCCACAGATTCAGGTGGCAGTAGTTTTATTCTAACACCAGGGAAAGTTTAAAGCTTTTTGTGAGATCTCACTAGGAAAGTTTAATCATACTAAATAATGTGAATAAAACATATTGGGATTATAAGACAGAAATTGTGTCACTTATTTGTACTAAGTTTCTGTATGCAAATTTTTTATATAAAAGAGGAATAAAAGAGAACATATTTCTCTCTTCTCCCCATGCACCTGGCATTTCAAAGGTTATATGTCAATTTGAAAGACCTGGGTTTAAATATGAATTTTTGTATTTGCAATCTTCTGATCATCATCACTATGAGGTTAAGCTGTTTGAAATGTCATCCACCATTCTTCTGAAGGGCTCTGGATCCATTGGGTCAAACTCACTAGCTTGAGCACTGATTGTAGTTGTAGATTTGAAACAATAAACTATAAAATATATTCACATGCCTCTCAGAGGAAATGAGGTGTGTGTGGGAGGCAAGACGGAGGGATAGGCTCTCATGGGCATGGTGAATCTTCTGCCTCTGACACGAAACAGAACAGCTTCATAACAAGTGGCTGAGAGTGCTCCTCCCCTACAAGTGCCTTCAGCCTGCTGATTAGGACACTTGTGTGGGAGGTGAGATAGGGGGTTTGGTGCCTGGGACTTTCACATCTTATAGGAGGTCTCTGATGCTCCGGTATGAAATGAAAGGATCACAGTAATAGATCCTCCTCCAGCTGCCTCCTATAAAAATGCAGTGACTCATGTTCCATTTAGAAGGAGAGGTTAAAGATGTGTTATACACCAAGAAGGCCTGGGGAACAGAAGTGCATCTCAGTAGCACAGAGTTCATCATTTAGCACAACTATTGCTTTTCAGAGTGTTTTTGTAGGCTGCTTTAGATAGTTTCCAACTGAATAAATTGTTGTATAATTTTGGGCCCTATTCTGAGCTGCCTAATTTTCTTTAGACTGAATGAAAGCCTAAAGTAATTTGGTGATTGAGTGTAGATTCTGTTTGCAGGATCAGAGACCTCAGGCCCTTTTTCTACCTGAGGCCGTAACTCTTATGTATTTTCAAAATTTCTGTATTTATTTTTACACAAAGGAGCAATGGAAGTTCTTGATTTTGGGGTAAAACCCAAACCAAAACTTTTTAAAGGGAAAGCATCTTATCTTTTTCTACAAAGAATCACTCACTTCTTTGGTGATATAGAACCAGTAGTTGTATTTTACTCATTACCTGAGACTGTCTTGTTATATTTCCATAAATTCTGCTTTTTGGTCAGTATCAAATTTGCAAAAGAACTCTTCCATGCGGAATCAAAAAAAAAAGAAAAAAAAAAAGCTGTTTCAAAAAGGGTGATGTTTGTTTGCTTTATAAGGCTCTGTAGCTTAAACTTGCATTTGCCTTGACTTCCAGATAGATCTGATTTTAGCTTGGTTGTATTGATCTGCTTATTCTAATGGTAAGATAAAACTTTCCATGAAAGGGTAGCTTCTTAGATTAGGTAAGTCAATATAAATCAATTGACTTTAGTGTTATGATGATCTGCACAAACTGGAGATGTGGCCCAAAGCTAAGCATTTTATTACCTGGAACATTTTTATTTTTAATCAAAAAATCCATATTTATATTTTGTCTAGATTTCTAATTATGGAAAACAGCTGACAACCAGTGATGCCAGTGCTGTCTAATCACTGTATACTACAGACAGCAAAACAAAAGATTTGTAATTTATCCCCATGCCTCCCTGAATCTTAAATCTACAAGATTAAATGCTTAAATGTTGCCATCTCTACAGTAGCTTAACATTCAAGGAGCATTTACTCTGTTAAATCATTTAAGTGGCTTGAAGAGGTTAATGAAAATACAGAAGAGCCTCAAGCTTCCTAAATAGAAGCTGGAGGGAGATTTTCAACAGCTAAAAAATACAAGATCTTAGACATTTCAAGAGAGCAGTGTAAAGATCCTTTACCTGATCTATTTCACAATAAAATAGGAAAGTAAATATTATCAACCTGTTTTAGCAGTTTCAATTTGTTTATTAACAAAAATTTCAGCAAATGGGGGGGAGGTTGGTTCTTGGTAGTAAACTAAATAAGATACACAGCAAAAAGTGTAATACACAGAGACATATTCATAAAATAAAAATTCCCATTCTGTTTATGTAGGTAACCAAGAATGACGTGAGCACCATCCTATTTTAGAAAGCTAATTGAGGAGGCTTTTCTTGACTTCTGCTCAGCTGTGAGCTCAGTGTCTTGGTGTCAGCCTCTCTGCTGGAATCCCAGCTGTACTGCTACTCTGAATTTACCTTCGAAAAATACGAATCTCTGCCTTAAACACGCTTTTACAGCGAATTTATTCAAATGACCACCCTGTTCTTCAGTAAACCTGAAGGTATAAATTTGTAAAGCATAATGAAGGAATAAAAACGTTGCAGTGATTTCTCACAGAAATCAAATATGAGTTGCTGCCATGCCTGCCAGCTAACGTGTGTATATGAGGTTAGATACAGTCGACTCGTGAACTTCCTGTTATAAGCAAGTGCAAACAGCAGACAGACCCAAACAATGCTAAACAGCAATGGTATTTTTACTCCTTTGAGAAATATTCTCATTCTTGGTATCTTTTGCTTCCAGGCTGAAAATGTCTCATCATCATATTTATATGCAATCTAAAATACACAGACGTCTGGACACCACTGTATTTTTTTTAAATCATGTTTTCACTTACATAATGTATAGTTGTAAAATTACCATCACCTATGTAACACAAAAATGAAATAAATTTGATAATTTCTTAGATGGTGAAGACATCATCTATCAAGAAATAGTAAGAAACCAGAATGTGTCTAAAAGGGTTTTTTGACTGTGCATTTAGTTTGGTGTTAGCCAACCTCTAATGATTAGATGATAGATTTTAAAGTAGGATTAAATATTCTGTTGTAAAAATACAGACAAAATATTTTCTGATTTTCGGCAAAATTATTTTGGAATCTCCAAGTTTACATATATTTCATTAAAGTTTTTTAGATTAAGCAACTGTTCAAGAAAATAAATTATTTCTAAATATTTATTGGACAAAGTACTGCTTATGTTATTGCTTTTGCCAAGATTCACCATATATATACACATATATATATATATAATCAATTAAATTAAAAGTATTACTAAGTCCTTTGGAGAACTGATGTAGCTATAGTTTTGTTCTTCTGGGGGTCTTCCAACTTTCCTACATGTTTTAACTGGACCAACTTGGTTTCTCACTAATATTCTTTCCTCAGGTAAAGTTCCCTCATTTTGTAAACCTTATTAATGCTGTAGGCAGAAACTAAGCAGGCTACTCACCTGTAACTATTTTAAAAATACTTAAGTGAATGTTTGCCATTTCAGGGTCAGTTTGCATTCTGGCTGAATGCTCAGATCTACTTTGTGTATACTTGCTGATTTACCCTGCCTGCCAATTACTTACCTGCTTGGCATCCAGAATCACATCTCATATCTCACCATTTGTGCGGATGTTGTATGTCATCACTTCACTCTAATAAACATCTGAGATCAGTTTCTCTCAACTCTTAGCAACTGTGTAAACAAAAACGCAAAGGATAATCTAGGAAGGAAGAAAAAAAATAAAGAGGGGAAATAAACCCTTTCACCTGTGAAACCTCAGTCTGTGCTGGTAGAAAGAAATAGGTTTAGCTTGGCTCCTATTCATTTCTTAACTTACATCCCAAAATTGTCATGCATAATTTGATCCAAATGGATTGCCTTGGTTTCAGAAGGGCAAACACACGTCTCAAGTAACGGAAAAAGAGTGAATCACCTGTAAGTTATTGAGAAGTCAGACTGCCTCCTGGGTCAAGGTTAGGGTAATTAGCTGGTCAGCCTGAGCTGCGATTTGCCTGAGGAGAAACAAATGAATTTGGTCTCCAGATTTTCAGCATGACCCTTGTTGCATTCTTCCTGGATCCAACAACCTCTTCTTTATGCATGACTGAAAAATATCTTTCCCACTGCTAAAATACTAATATTTCTTTCAAAGACAGTAGTGGGTATCAGCACTCAGCTCCATTCATGAATGTTTCTAATTTCTTACCAGCCTGCTACAGCTTTCACACTTTTTATCATTGACATTGCAGACTAAGTCAGTTGTAACTAAATTATGCGTGTCTTTTTTTTTTCAGTTCCCCCTAACTTTCTCAGTACATACAGAAACCTGAGCTATTTGCTGCAGCACATTGCCTGAACTTCTTTAATACAAGCACATTTATTTGTGGTTCTTGTCTCTTTCTCAACATTTTTCTCATATTGTCTTTTTAATTCTGAGATATTTCTTGTAGTTTTATACATGTGTAAAAAATGCCCTTCTTAGGAACAGAATTACCTCTGTTAAAGACAACAGAATGATACAGCTGACCTCATTATTTCACTTTAGGCAGTGTCTAGAATGCTCACACCAAAGGATTAAGTTCAGTCTAAACAGTCAGTTCTACTTGGTGCACTAGCCTACCAGGAAAATTCAAATTAAGATTATTTCCATATGGGATTCTTTAGTCAGAATCTTCTTTGAATATGCACACGTGCATGTGTGTATACACAACCTTCAAAGTGTGAGGAAGCAGTAAAACAGAAGATTAAGATTGTACCTGCTCTGGTTGGGAGCTTGGCACAGATGCTTTCCAGACATTCTTCCCAATCCAAATTTTTCTGTAATTTTCAGTTAGTAATGGATTCTGCTGACAGTTTCTGGCAACAATTTTTCTGCTAACAGATGAATATCCCTATTGGATAGGTCTTCATGCATTAAAAATGGTAAAAAGACTTCTCAAGTATGTAAGGTTAGAATTCCTATTAATAGGATAAATACCTTCTGCTATGTGTTGTACGAACACATGAGCAAAGACAGCCTAAACTAATTCTAAGGGTCTGTTTGTGAAACTGGAGGCTTTGCCTCCCATGGCATTTCTGCCAAAGGAGTGCAGCTGTGGTATTAAAGAATAAATAGGTAATTTACAGCAACATATGGGACTGTCATTGTCCAGAGATGGGCAATGGAGAACAAAACTTATTGAATAAAGCTGTTAAAATCATGTTGCCAGTCTAAACTAGATTAGCACAGAACTTGGGTGATACAGCTTTTTGCCTACATTCAGATGGGCAAAATAGAAATAACACTTATCAAAGGAAAAAATTTCTTACATCCTGTTAAGTAGGATGGGTAGTCTATTAGAGAAACTAAGAGTTTGAAAAACCAAGAATCCAGCAGGTGTTTCTTTCACCTTTGAAGAGCCACTCCGGTGCATCAATACTACCACCTTGACTCCCAGCCCTTATACAGTCACACAGGGTCCAGGAAAATAACCACAATGTACTTGCAGGATTTACTTCTGTTAAAAAAAAAAGTAAATCCATAAAATACATTTGTTCTTGAGGGGCAGATTCTCAGTTTGGGAGGAAAAGTTATTTAGACCTTCTGTAGAGAAAGTTATCTGTTTTCCTATTAATCAGTCAGTACCCTCAAGTCAAGTCTAACCTTTCCAGATCATGCCCTGTGGTTACCACTCAACTGGCTGTTTCTTTCTACAGTTTTGACTTCATTAAGATATGATACTATGAGCTATCTCGAACTTTTACAAAGTAAGGGGTTTGTGTATCAGCAAATCTCTGTCATTTTCAGCCCAGTATAAATGTATCTTGTTTCTGTTTGCTTTCTTTTAGCAAACAATCTGTCTTTTTCCATTTCACATTTTCCTGCCAAAAAATATATCACAGTTGCTTGAATTAATGTCTAGGCAGAAGTGCAGGGTGAATTCCTTTCTTTCCCCTTGGAGGAAAACCTGTGAACACATAAATACATATATGCACACACCAGCAGCTACAGCCTGAGGCTTAGCAGCAGCCAGTTTAGATTGCTTTAGGACAGACTTTTTGTAGAACATTATTATGCTATTTTTTTATTGGTGACTTGTGATAAAACTATGTTTCTCTGGCTCTATTTGTAATTTTTAAATGATTTACAAAAGCCCTGAAGTCTGTCCAACTTATTTGGCCTTAAATACTTTAATGCTGACACTGAGTTTGGAGAAAGCAATTCTCAGTTTGAAAGAAAATCAGGGAAAGCTAGCATGCTTACATTGTGGTTATCAAAGCAAATTTAATACACATTTAGATTCCATGCCAGCCCATTCAGAAATATTTCAGTTTATTGGCAAATTTGCATTAGGCTACATTTAGACCTCATCTACAAGCCGTTCAATTTAAGATTCAGTACTGAGCTTCAGGATAGGATGCATTAGGACAACATGATCTTAGTGATAGTTATATCCTGCACAAAGTACACCAGGCACTTTGTAGATCGGGATAAATACGCAATTTTATTCCAAAGGAATTTGATATCATAGACAACCTATCTAATATGTAGATATCTTTCGTAAACTTTCTGCTTTTCATGAAAAGGAAGAGTTTAGGCTTTTTCCCTCAGCTTACACCACAATGCTGTGAGACAGAGCAATGTTTCCATGCCCAGATGGGATGGCCGCACCAACACAGCAACTGAATGATCAGCCAGGCTGCCTTGCCTCATAAGATCATGACTGATACTATTATCATCTTAATCAGCCTACTCCAGGTGATTCTACTCGAACGGGAGAGTCCAGAGGTGCTTTCCAACCTCAAGCAGCCAGTGATTGTGTTCTGCATGGCATGTCCTTGTCATGCAGGTTTGATCAATATTTTAATTAAGGAAACGGATGAAATAGTGTTAGGTAAATACCAGGAAATTGTGCAAGACATCAAACTCAAAAGAAATGAAAGCCAGGATTAGAACCCAGCATGATCTTGAGAAACTGGATAAATAAGCTGCTATCAACAAGATAAGTTTAAATAGATAATGTGCTACACTTACTGAAAAAAAAAAAGTAAAAAAAAAGTGAGACCCGGTTAAAAATTGGCAAATAACTGTCGAATAATTGACTTGAGAGCAGCTCTACAGGAAAGTGATTGGCATATAGTAGGCATTGAGCTAGCTGTGAAACAAATGGTATTTCTAATTATTAGTATGGGTCTCACTGAAACACAGCAAGCAGTTGCTCTTTTCTAGCTAACATTAGTGCAGCTTAAGCCTAGTACTACCTGCTGTAACCGCTATTTATAAGCTGGATAAACATGAAATGAAGGAGAAATGGAAAGAATTGTACTGGTTCAATATAAAAAGGTGATGGCTAAACATGGCATATTTGAGTAGCAATATCTATGTCTTATGTAAGAAATTAAGTATCAGAACCAACAAATTTAGATTAACAATGTATATAGTTGCAAAATGGTACCACAATTTGGAACATCCAAGGTAATTTTGAGAATCTTTGTGATTAAACAGTTTGAAGGCTTCTTTTTTTTTTTTTTTTTGGTGTTCTGTTTTTCACCAGAGCTTAGATAATTGGTTTTTAGTGTTAGAATGAAGGACCAGATGTATTAGGTCATCGTTAAGAGCACGTTCTAAATAATATTCACAAGTTCACTTTCTTTCCTGCAGTTCATTTAAAATAAGATTAAATTATTTTCCTGTGAGTTTACACCTTAAAAAATTTAGTTTCATTGTTTGTTTTTTAAAAAAGAGTAAAAAATAGGTTTGAGAGAAAATATTTTCATTTAGAACTGGACTCTCATTTAAGGATGGGTGATTTGCAAAAATATGTTTGTCTTTTGTTTAGTAATGAGACAAAACTGCATTTACATTGTAAATAATTGAAAATTCACTGGTGGCTTACAATTTTCACTCCTTCCCTCTAATTATGTTCACTAAAGGCGTATCAATTCTATGACCTTAATTCTGAATAATGAACAAATGTATGTTTAAATCCATCCATATGGATGGAAAAAAAGGTGAAAGCTATTTTCAAAAGGTGTGTGTAAGAAACTTAAACGCATCCGTATTTTTACAACACACATTTGTACATTTACGCATCTGCTTGAGAGTTTTGCTGATGAGAGGTTTGTAAATTGTATGTAAATGGATGTTTCTATAGCAGATTCCTCATTTTAGATTTTTAATCGAAACCTGCCACAGTATAGGATTTTTTAAAAATCTTCTTAAAAAAAGGTTGAAATGTGTCAAAAAAAAAAAAAAAACAGGTGAGTTATAAGGATAATTGCAGTTGGTCAGAGTGGGTTCCTGCGACACTGATGGATACAGAAGCATTGCTGGAGATGTCAATACAAAGGTAAACAGAATCTGACAAGGAGACCGAGTCTGCTGTCAAAAAGAGATAGAAATGGCCTTCCATTTTGTATCTGTTTGCTGTGGTTAACATCACCAGTACACCACCACTGATTCTCTCAGATTAATTAATCTAGTGGGAAGACTCTCATAAAATACATTTGTTCAAGGTAACATCTGTTTTAGGTTACTTACTCTGTCCTATGTTTAATTTCTCGTAAATATCTTTTATTTCATTTTTTGTGAACATTTGGCTGAGTTTACTGAGACAATAAAGATGTCATGTTCTTATATTTGTTGAGTGAAGGCCTTTTCCAGAGTACAGTCCTCTAATTATCTGCACTATGTACTCTATTTTTTTTATAAAAATGTATTCAGTGGCAATATGTTTCCTCAACATACGAATTTTTTTTCTGCTCTTGATATGGCTAAGTAATGTTTGAGAATTGTTTATTTGATCCTTGCTTTTCCCTCACTAATTGATGAATACATTTGTTCACTAATGAAATGTGTTCATTATTTGACTACATTGCAGATGGTTGAATAATGTTGAGAAAGATCTGTAATATTTTCTACTTTTAACTTTTAATCATTGCTAACTCTCTTATCTCACCTAATTTGACATGCCATTTTACCCATCACCTGATCCGCATTAATTTCTCTTCAATATGAATCACATAGCCATTAAAAAAAAGACATAAAAAATTTCCCAGATCACAGCAGGCTTTCATATTACAGCTCCCAGGGCTTCCTGTAGTAAGTATAAATGGTCTGTTAGGAACCACAAAACTCCCCCAAAAGTGTACCTGCTGCCTCAGTTTCACCAGGAGCAGCTTCTCCAGACGACAGTGCACACTGCACTCTTGGCACAGTTCCAGCAATTCTGGATCAGGTGATCCTCAGAGAGTCTGGTAATTTTTGGCTATGCACATGTATGATGGGCCAGGAGAGAACCACAATGTCTCCAGACTTCATTGTATGGAGTCTTCTGAAGTATGTTTGTATTTTTCAGGGTATTACAGCTGTAGCCAGAGCTTAGTGATGTTTATAACTTGTGATGTCCAAACAGAACAAATAGCTGGGTATGTAGCTAAAAGTATTTGACCATAAAAGTTTATATTTAAGAAAGCAATGGGTTTAATGGACTGAGTCCTGAAGAATCCAATTTCAGCTCCTATGTTGGCCTCTAATATGTTTTCTAAACTGTCCAAAAGAGCCCAGTGATTTGTGTCAGCTGTGTTTTTTCAGTTTTCCATTCTTGCCTAGAGACTTTGGTCCAATAATTAGGATGTGCAAATGAGCTTTCTTTCTCACTTCAGAACTCTTCTCACATTTCACTTCATCTCTCTTGCATTGTGTGCTCCCCTTGTGTAACACAGGAATAAAGCTTAAGTCATTTTTTTGCAATGAATTATTTGTATTTATAATTTTAGAATATATACTGACTGTTCTGTAAAATGCCATTGCTATTACATGTTTGTATCAAACTAGCACAATGGGACTCCAGCTTCAGTTGGGTTCTAGGCACTACAAAAGAGATTGAAAATAAATAACAAGGAAACAAAAATATTTGTTAGGAGATGGGGAAGTTCCAGATTTGGAGCATCTTATAATCGTCATGACAGAATGAGTTATATCTTTTGTCCTGTTCAATTTAAGCAGAATAGGTAAAACTCATCTACTGTAAAACAATGCTTATAAATTAAAGCAGTATAAAATAATAATTCAACCTCAGTCAGTGAAAAACTCTTTTAAGTTCATGTTTTATTTCACTTCTGAAATTCAGTCTTTGTATTTTTAACAGTATGCTCTGACCTAGCTGTCTTTCAAGAAAGAAAGGTATATTTTAGTCAAACTTTAATTCCTTTACTTTGAAACAATAATAAAGAAGATTTAAACTAATGTTCTCTGGAAGCTGGGAGATTATTGCACTGTGATCTCCTTGTTCTAGCTGTCTAATTTGTATAGACTAATCTGTAACCAGACAGCACTTCATATTTAATGTAGAAATTTCAGTTTAAAACTTTGCTATGAGAATGATGCAAGAGAAAGGCACAATTCAATGCATACTCATGTGACTTCAAGGTGATATCTTCACCTAGAGATGCTATAGATGGTATGAACTGGCATTCCTGTCCTATAGGTTCTCTGTCTGAAAAGTATGACTAGTGGTGCATTATAAAGTAGAATTTGTGCCATATACTTTTACATTTCAATAAATGTACATAAATAAAAAATGTACATTCTTACATTATCAATAGACTCACAGATGTCCTTAGAAGGAAATAGGTCAGATTACAAAATAAACTCTGTAACTTCTTCTTGATTAAGAACTGTGTCAGAAGACTGCCTTTCTGAGCTCACATTTTTCTCTTTTGTGTTTAAATCATTCAAACTCCCATTTTTTTTTTTTAATTGTGTTCTCTAATGAAATCATGGCAACAAAATTTACAGCTCAGAGCAATCTGGATTCATTGGCCACAGTCACTACTCTCAGTGAGAAAGGAATTCCTGATGTCCAAGCATAGGGATAAAACAGTACCGTAATAATATCTATCTTTTTCCCTAAAGTATTATACTATTCCACGCTAAATGGGATATACTATCTTAGCCAATATATTGTAGTGTTTCTATGTTCATATCTTGATTTCATTTCATGATGGGAATATTTGAGCATTCTGTTGATCACAAAAGCTTGAAAAAGAGGAGGGATAACCCTTCCTTTCAAAATTTCTGTCTCTAGTTTTTTAGTGAGAGGGATATGACGATCTGCTCTCTTTTCTGTATTTTGTCTCTGATATTTAAACTGGTTTTCTTCCATTTTTCCCCTTAGTAATGCCATCATCTTTCATTGATGGAGTATAGATTTTGAAGAACTTAGAAGTCAGTCCAATTGCCTCTGCTAAGGAGCCAAGAAAGTCAAGAAAGTCTCAGGTAAAAATGGCATGATGGATTTGTTCAGCTTCATCAAAGTCAAGAAAGGACTTCTTGGAAAGGATTCAGGAATTTCTATTAGTCATCTATAAGAATATTGTGCCCAGTGTGGATAAAGATCAAGTAACCAATTACCAATTTTACTAAGTAAGGAAATCCTGGAATTTTATCAGTGGACCTTGAAAGAAAAAGAATAGAGGTGAATCAGTCTTCACAAACTAATATCTTCATTTGAGTTCCTTTCCTATTTGAGTTCCTTTACCTATTGCACAGCTGTGTAAGATGGTAGGATAAGGAAGACTAATGAGGATAGCTTTTGAAGCAGCTCGAAGAAAACCCTATCTCTGTAATGCATTATATGATGTAAGTCTTGTGACTTGAACATTTTAAAGGACTGGAAAATTAAGTTAACACACTGAATCCTGCTGCTTGAATTGTTCCTGTTATTTCAATTACCTCTGTATTTAATTACTTGTTGAATTTTATTTTGATCAATCAGCTATGGCTAGGAACTCTCTGTCACCACTGTACTGGCTCTAAGCATTTTTAGTCTATACTGGTGGGATGCCTTTTATGAAAGCTCCTCAATTTCAAAAGAATTCAAGGTAACTGTTGCAGAGGTTCAGCGAAACTGCTAGAAAAATTATCAGACTTGGATTCCGAAATCTTTTGAATCAGACAGCAAAGTGCCCAGTGACGTGGAAATCAAGGCCAGTAGCTCAGCCAGTAGAGGGAACTCTTACACAGTATAAAGTCAGGCAAGACTACAAGGTAATACATTGGGGATATAAATATGCATGAACGTGTACATTGCAAAAATCCAACAGTAGATTTAGGCTTCTTTGTACATAGCACACTGACCTTTGTATTTTTATCCAACTGCAATTTTTTGCAGTGAAAGTGTAACTATGCTAAATACAAGACTGAAACAGTTCAAAAGTCATTTTGCAAAATTTAGTGAATGTTTAGGGAGAAGAATAGGGAACATCTATTCTGACTATTCCTTTTATTAAAACCTGCAATTTGTCTTTGAGAGTAGCTAAACAGCATCATTATTCCCTGAAACATTTTCAGACAGAGAATTTTTTTTTTCACAAATGACAATTGTTTCCCTCAGAAATTTTCCATGCTGTGACCGTGTGACTTAATTCAAGTGTTTTGCTCCCTAGGCACAAGACAAATATTGCTGACTAATGTGAGCAACATGTATCCTTATGCTGGCCTCATTGGTTATATTTACAGCAGTGCTTAGCATCTCCCTTGCAGGAAGAGACATCTAGATTTCTACAAGTCAGTTTAAGCATTAAGTGTTTCAAAAAATGCTTTCAGCAAACACTAAAGATTTGTCCCCATGTTTCTGTTGTGTTTTGTCTAGATGGACATCTATCAGACATTGAAAACTATAATAATTCATTTTCTGAGCCTTTGATAATCAACTGAGTGATGACTGTTTTTCATTGTCTAATCAACCCAGATATTGCTTCAGGACTCATTTATTGAGAGTTTGCAAGAACACTTCGTTTTCATTGGATAAAGTATCTTTTTCTGTTTCTATTTGATACTGGTGTCAGCTCTGATATAAGATTCTACATTTATCAAAGGCAGCTAGTAATGGATGAGATGGATGAGCCCTTATAATTAGGCATATTGCCATCTGTATTCCTGCAACCCACTCCTGTCTGGCAAACCAAATGCAGTGTTTACTTTTTCTTTCTCACAGCGCTTCATAAGTTTTCTTTCTGTTATGAGCATTGCATCGTTGCTGACCTTCTATAGAAGAAGAATGTCATTCTTTTTGTGGCCCTAACCAAGTATTTTTGTTAATTTTTAATCTTATTTTTCATACTTTCTCTCTCCCTAGTTTTGGTAGTTTCTGCTCATTTTGTTACTGATAGTCATGACCTTATTTCTGATTATTATGAATGTGTGTCAACATTTTTTTGAGTTCTTTGTGGTGTCCCTCTTCCATCTGTGGCAGCAGAACAAGAGAGGTACACAGTAGACTGGATTATGTTTACTCAATGCTGTAAATTCAGAGTAACATCTCTGAGGACATATATTCATCCAGTGTTCAATGAACATAGACTTTTCTTAGCACTTTCTCATTTCCTAAAGAAAGGCAGTATGTTCCCATACCAACGGGTTGTGATGGACGTTTTGACATGTAAATAAGTGATCTTTTTTTTTTAATCCCGCTCATGTCACTCAATCACCAAGGCTGATAATACCTTTTTTCAATGTTTCCATGGAGTTCAGAAATCTCTTTTCATCAAAGGAAGCTGAAAACCCAGTGTTTAGGTCTGTCCTTACTTACAAAGCATTTTGTGATTTTAGAAGCTATTCTGTATGGAACCCTCCCTGTTTTGCTTTTTCTCATTTGGAACATTTTGTTACATATTTTCTGACTTTATTTGTTAACACTTCAGCCTTTTTGGTCCCATCGAAGTAGATGCACCATAAATGACTTTGGATCTGCTGCTTGTAATATCAACAGAAACATCCCAACCCAGGCAGAATTGTGACTCCATTTGCTCAGTACTGCATCCACACTAATCATCTCTTCCAAACAGGTAGTGCTGATTAGCCTTCTAGAAGTTGCTCTGTAATTTCCAAACTTGAGCAAGGCATCATTTAGGACTACCATATGGACATGTCAGATCTGATATCTGCTAGTCCAGGCATCTATGTTGACACATAAATCACTGCATTGTCATTGAAAGTATGTTTTAAACAAAAACTTAAATAAATTGTAGCAGAGATCATCGTACTTAACTTTGCATTGAGGTTGTGAAAATGAGAGTGTAAAAAATAGCTGAAATGTGGTGTTTGTACATTAATCATGAAGATACAGTCTTTTCACTTACATAAAGCAAGTATCATGGAAGGCAGACTGTCAAAGTCAGTTCTATCCTTCATATGACAGGGTTCTTTGCAGTCCTCACAGTGAATCTTTGGAAGCTGGTTAAAGGGAAAAGAAAGGAAAATTATATCACAAGTAGCACAGTGGGAAAGAGCCAGGAAATAATGGAAATCACACCACATTCCCCCAGCAGCCCCCCTCTAGCGCATCAGATCAAAGTCTTTCTATTTTAGAACCAAAGCTTCTTTATATTAAATACCCAGAAAGTATGTTTAGATAACATTAAGAGATTGACTTAAACCATAAAAGTCAGGAAATTCAGAATTAAGGCTGACACTCAGATCTTAAATCACGCAGGGGAGAAAGGCAGGAGTGGGGATGGGAAGGTGAACTCAGGCACAGCAGCGTGAGGTGAGGATGGACCTATCTTGGCATCTTTCTACCTGTGTCACTGGAAAACTAAAGATTGAGTTTTTAGGGGGTTATTTATGACCACTATGCCACTGCTTTCCCCTTTTCTTTTTTTTTCTTTTTTTTTTTTCTGACAGATTGGCCAAGTAAATATATAAAATATATTTATTCATCTCAGATCAGCTATGTTTTCCATAGCTATCCTATCCAGCCAGGAAAAGAAAAGGTGATGTGATTAGTCAGCTTTGTTTTCTTTTTCTTCTGAGATTCATGCTGCTCTTAGCCCCACTGGTATTAAGTTATAACTACCCTGTTCTGAAAGCTAGCTTTATGCTTTTTTTTTTTTTTTAGTTGAAACCCCAGTTATCCTTATAGATTTTCCTATTCAATTTCAATAGAATATGGTTTTTCTCTTCTTAAATTTTTAACAGATTGGTTTTTAAAAAGCTGAATCTTTACACCCAGAATGTAAGTAAAGTGACTAAAGTGATCCTTCTATATAGACACATACGGACTGTATAAACACAGTATGGCTGAGATTATTCACAACAAAAGAAAAAAGAATAGTATAAATGCCACTGTGTTTATTCCCTATGAACAAAAATTTATTATTTTACATCACTGGGAACAAAGTAATCGATTTTAATTTTAAATATACATTTATGTGTGCTTCATAAGAAACACCATCTATATGAAAGACTATAAGTGACAGCTCTGAAAAGTCTGTTGTTGTTAGAACTTCTTTGCCTTGTGGTTTAGTTTCTATTTAAGATTTTCAGATATTTACTTCTGGTGTGCTAGTGTTATATGCTGGGAGTGAGAAACCCCAATTCCCCAGAGGAATTTGGCTCCTATTAGTGTTGTCTTATTCAGAAAGAGAAAGAACTGAACAATCCCAGAATTGTTCATCTGTATTTTGAAATGAAATGTTCATTTCTGTATTTGATCTTCATATTGCTCACAATGAATTAGCAGTGGGATTGTTTTGGAAAGAAGTTAGTGCATTTGGACACTAATCAGAAAAACTGTAATCATGTAATCATGAGCAAGTAGAAGAAGCATAAACATACCTGTATCCGAAACCTGATTTAAGAGAAAATAAATCTACACAGGGTAGAAATACAGAACACATGAGCAGAGCATGATTGTCTGCGAAGGATGATATTTGCATAGTACATCAATATCTGGGGTAGATATATAAACATTTTCACTTTTTCAGTTCAGTGAGAGAAATTGATATTGACAATATTTTGCAAATTGTATTACTTTAATTCTTTATTGTTGATTTTTTCATCAGATTTGTGTTGTTATCATTTAAATTAAAAATAATAACTAGGTTGCATTTCAAAGAAAAAATTGTTTAAAACATAAAGAAATCGTAAAATGATTCTTATTTCCATTTAAGCATGTAAAAGTGAAATGTGTCTTCAATTTCTAAAACTCTACTTGATTCTTCTTTTGATTTTTTTCTGCTCAATTAAAGAAGAATAACTCTCATTTTGTATGGAATACAGATTTGCCTTTCAGTGTGTAGTAGTGGAACAAAAACAGATGAGAAGATTCTGGCTAGTTGTGCATGGAAAAAGAGTGAAATTTTACTTCACACAAGACTGTAGCCAATATACCATTGGTTCTTATCAATTTTTTTTTCAGTTTGCATTCCATCCAATATAAATATTTTATGTATAAAAATTTGATTATAATGCAATTTAAAGGTCTGATATTCTTTATAAGTTTTAGTTCCTATAAAGTTCTATGTACAAAAATATTTGAAAGGCATAATTATTTTTTACTGGAGACCATCAATAAACAGGCTTACATGTTTATATGATATTGCACAAGTAGTACAAACAGCTTTAAATCTGCTGAATATTAGGAAAGCTTTCATGCCATTGAAAGTTACATAAAAATGAACTATATATATAGAATTGGTTTTTGAATTTCTATCCACATGGTCTTTTCCATCAGAGGTTGTTAAAGTATTTGGTGAAATTAATTAAACTGCTTGACATACATGTTATATATTTCACATTAAATATCTTGTCTTCTTTTCAAGGATATATCCTTAAGCATAAAGGAATGATAAGTGCACTGATATAAAGTAAGGAAGTGTCATGTAAACTTCTCTGAAGAGAAAGCTCTATAAACTGGTTATTTTATATAAGTTTATATAAACTGATGCCAAAATCAGATACAATCTGTAAGACCAAGCTATTCTAGCAGAGTGGCTGCTGACCTGGATTGTTTTTGTGGGGTTTTTTGGTGGTTTTTTTTTTTGTTTTGTTTTTGGATTTATAATTTTTTTTCATTTTTATTTTTTATTACACTTTTAAATGAGTTAGCTCTGATACCGTTCTGCATTGTGCCAGGCAGACAAAATATAAGTGATATTTTGAAGCCAGGGCAGAATTCAACTTCTGTTTCTTTTGGACAGAAATAATGGCATGCAGACAGAAGCAGATGTGCGCTAGCAGATAGGCACTTACAAAACTAAACATATTAGTGCTGGAATGATACTGGCTGCTCCAAATGATATCTGACTGACATTGTTTGATGCTAACATGGTAAAATTGGACACGGCAGAAGAGGTAAAAAGACAAATTAAAGACATTTTTAGCATAAACTGGAAACTCTGTTAATACTGGTTCATTTTAATTAAAAGTTAAATCTAGTCTTTCATAATTAAGAAAAAAAAAGTCATTTAAGTGGCCATTAGGTTATCTTTGTTATATTTCACTTAAAAGTATATATTTTTGCCTAAATTCTGGTGCCTGTCCAGATGCTGCTGTTACCATTTTGGAATCTGTAGCTTAGAATTTTCCAGAGTAATCTTTTTGTCTTTGTTTACATAGGTCAAAGATATCCATCCTACATTTGAGAAATCTGGATGCTTAATTCCAGTCTTAGATAATTCATAGTGCAAAAATGTAATGTTCTTAAGATAAAGATTATTGTGGAAATGCTGACAAACTTTTATCTGGTACTGCAAAAAGGGATTCTGTAGTCAGAATTAGGTTAACTACCCTTTGACCTTCCTTATTATGATTGGTTTCCTCAAGTCAAGACAAAAAAGTGACGCTACCAACATACATGCAGATGATCTTCACTGCTTTAATGTAATTAGCTCTTAATTCTCTCATTAGGTCCTCTGGATCTGTTTAAATTTTGAAAGTGATTCAAAGAGATGCCTTGATTATTATTGTATACAGTTTAATGCATGCTGCATAGAATCTCAGCAGTGAACACCTACAAGTTCCCCCTCTGCCTCTTTTCTCTATTCAATTGTCTGTATTCAATTTCTGTGTTTCTAACAACCAAGTGTGCCGTCTCAACAGACCCCCAAAGCAAGATAATCTTTGCACCATTATAGCTTTAATACATCCTGGACTTGGCATTTGGCTGATTTACATCAAGCTTACTTTTATTTTTGTCTCCTTTTCAGTGTCTTGGTATATAAAATTGACAATATGTTTGTCTTATGTCTATTAGGATTTGATCCCATATGCTTTAGCAATATCCTTCTTCACACAAGCTTGTATTAGAAACAAAGAATCGAGACCTAGTGAGCACATTACTAAGCAAATTGACTGAAAAAAATCTGTCCAATATTTGGTAGCATCATATATACTGTATGTAGTGTAGTTCTGCATCATAGCAGTCAACATATAGAGAGCCTCTTATGTTTCTGCTGGGTCTTGTCTGCTTATTGACCCTGCAAATTAAGGACACACCCATTGTATCAAACTAGCTGTGTTTTCCCTGGAGTTAAGAGTTTTGGGAACTTGCAAGCATACTTCTTGTATGCAGATATTGGCTATTAATAGAGTAAGATAAGACATTGCTGTTATTTGGAGTGATACAGGGCTACGATATACTAATGCATGCATTCATTGAAAAACAGGAAGAGGATAAAAAAAACCAAAAGATTTCCGAGAAAAATCGTCTCAAATATTTAGTCAGAACAAAAGAGGGATAGAATAATACTATAATCTTGCACTTTTATTAAACCTCTATCTCTGTGAATATCAGGACAGGGCAGCTAAAATACATGGAGCTACAAAACAGCCTAGTTATGAATCTAGAGCTGAAAGAAGGAGGCCCTGGAGTTCCACAAGATGCGCAGCAGAGCTTTCTTGAAGTCACACACTACACAATGTTGTTCTTCCAATGTCCCACCTGATGAAACATCATGCAACCATGCAGCATCCCAAGGGCATAATTCAGAGGAATTCATAAAACTAGCAGTACTTTTCATGAGAACAACTTGTTTTTGACAAAAAGGGTTTTTTTTTTTCCAGAAAAAAAAAATTATGTTTTTTTTCTGAAATTTTCTGATGAAATCTATCCATAGGGTGAAAAATCTGTCTTCTATTAATATCAAAGCATTGAGTTTTAGCCTTCTTTTACTTCTGTGGTGTGATTTTCAGATACAAATGATTCTCAGAATTTCCCAAGGACTTAAGAATTATCATGGATCTATCTTGTGCCTTCTCATGTATCCTGCAGGGACCAAGACCACATCCTTCAGCAGAACACCACAAATGATAGCTGTTAGTTATGATTGCATCTAGCCATACTCTACAACATTCGTTAAGGTTAAGTCTGATAACTAAATATCATTAATATCTGTACAAGCATCCAATCCACTCTTATAACAACTATGACTTTTGTAGTTTCCTGGGAAGATGTAACAAAACAAACTCTCATTTTGAGTGAAAAATGTTTATTTGAGAGGCTTTGATTTTTACCCTTGTTAATTTTAGTGTGCCCTGTTGTTCTTGTATCACAAACTGTTGACTTCAGCAGCACCTGAAATATCTCTGTAAGCTCTATGCCTGTTTCTTTTGCCAACTCTTCATTACTTAAATTTCTAATACACAATTTTCTGGAAATAAGTGGATAGATCAATTAAATTTTTTGCAATACCAGTTATTAAAGGATAAGTTATGAATTGGTTATTTTTTATTTCTAAGTAAACTTGGGATTCACCTGGAATTATATTAAGAGATACTACAGAAGTTTGCATGTCTTTTTTTTTTTTTTTTATGGTCTCTTCCATTTTGAAAGTAATAATGATTTTTCTCAAAAAGTCTGTGTTGGTACATATCACCTCATGTCACAAGAAAACATCATCTTTAGTTTGAACATCTTGGTATAAAGCCCTAGGAAACTAAATTCATGTGGTACTACCAAGCTAGAAAAGAATGATTCAGAGAATGCAACCTAAATCACTTGGACTACTTCAAGTTTTATGCTTTTAGCTATGATGCTGAACTGAGACAAAATGCTATCAGTTCCCATAGAAATCACCTGCTCATGTGTGAATTTTTAATAGCAACCATTGTCATGCAAGTTCAGAAACAGTGGGAAGACCTGGTTTAGTGGTGAGCCCTCTGGTAGTTACAGTAACAAATAAAGAGGTCACGTACTGAACACTAAAATAACTACGGTGAATATCTCTATTAAAATAGATATATTTTGAAGTATAAAAGGAGTTATTAAGATGTAAAGAGAAGAAAAAAGTAAAATAGAATTGTAAGGAAAAGGTTATAAAACCACATTGGGAACTCTAAAAACCAGAGTCAATATTATACAAATGTTGTAAGGGGTGTTTTTCATTTATTTCAGAGAATTTCAAATTAAAATTTTTCTGGAAAGAAAATCCGCGGCATTAATTAGTTCTTCTAAGAGAAAGATAATCTCCAATAGTTAAAGGGTTTGAATTAATCCTTTTTAAATAGAGAACATCCACCTTGTTTGCATTAAATTGTCTTCTGAACATTTTTTGAAAGGTAAGGAATTGTTCAATAGGTACGTGTTCTGTTGAAAACCATAAAATAAAGGAATTTACAATTTCAATTTTCTTTGCAATGACTTGAAATATGCTACATCATAATTATATTATATATAATATAAATAATTATCTTTATTATTATCTACCATATCATACAGTGTAAACGATCTGTATTTATACTCATGACTATTGTAAAATTGCTGTGCTGTTGTGTTGGCACTTAGAAATATCAGTTTTCAAGCATTTCTATAATGTCAGTTTATAGAATGTCTTATAGGAAATGCAATCTATGTTTTAGATCAGTACCATGGGAGGTTAATAAACTTTTTCAATAAGTCTTTCCTCTTCAGTTTTCACATGCCACCCTCACAATACTGTGAACTTGCCTCAGTGTGAAATGCATGAAATGAAACTGGAATTGTGGAAAACTGATTGCACACTTAAAAATTATTTCATCTGGTATAGTTTCAGCATTGCATTTATGTCTTCCAGTTCCCTGTCAGAAGCTACCATACACAGCAACTCCTAAGTCAGATGCTAAGTTTAAAGATAAGATATAAAAATTTGGAAATATGACTGTTACAAGCATCTGTGCTCTCTGGTGGAAAATAAGAGTTTGAATAAATTCACTTGAACAGGCAAATGCCAGAACATGCCTTGAAATTAATTAGGAAGATGATGAGCAGCCTGATTGCTGGACACCAGTTTTGTATCTTCTTTGCAGATTTTCACAAATCAGTGAAACAGCTAGCAGAGAGCAAGAAAACACATGCAGCAGCAAATTAGGCTTTATAAAAAATCTGTAAGGATGAACATTAGCATAGGGAAGGTAGACAATGCTGAGGATGATCAGACACCCCTTCCAGACAGGAAATAGAAGTTTCTTGTAAAAAAATAATTGTCATTATTAGATTCTAAAATGACTGTGTCAATAGATGATTTTGTGATATAATAGCCCTAAAAGGATGGCAAGGGTCAGATATTTGAAATTTAGGATGGAAGGTATTATCCCTCTATTTTGAAGAAGAATTACAGGTTTTTTTCTGTGTGTTTTTTTTCTTTTTTTCTTTTATTTTTTTCCCTTCTTTTCCATAAACTCCAGATTCTGGAATATCTTAATTAATCTGATTATCTAGTTAATCTAGTCACTGTATGGTAATGGCCACAGTTTCTTTTTCAAGCCAAAGAAATGTTTAACTAGACTTTGGATTTTGTGCTGTTATGTTTTCTCTTACATTAGATTTAGGTGAGGTAATGAACAGGTCAGCAAGTAAACTTAGCCCATCCCTCTATTTGCATCTTACTTCAGAATACATGCCATTGATTTAATTTGAATTCCTCATGGGACTATAGTAGTCCAGTCTGAATGTGCATCAATTAGGAAGATAAAATCCTAAAACCCTCCTTACATATGTTATATATTCATTACATAATCTTTCTTGCTTCTTCTTTCAGTCACTGCATATTAGCTATGCTCACGGGCAAACTCTAAACTCTAAATAGTCCCACTGGAATGTGGAAGTATCTTGGGTAAACTATCTTCTTTTCTTTGCCTTCTGAAAATTAAAACAGCAAAGTATGCATGAAAGCTGCTTAATTTGAGTGTCAAATAGCAGATCCCTGCTTTTAAAACATGGCTTGTTTCTCCCTATTTTTGATTTCTGCATCCTTTCCTGGCAGACATTAATCTTCCCCTCTTTAACATAGAATACTGAAGGAAGGAAGGGGCACCAATTAAGCCTCTGTTATCTTGGTAAAGACAGGCAATTTCTTCACTAATTGAATTAAAGATTATGGAGGGCAGCCATTTGCCTTTAATCCAAATTTGTTTCTGTAATTAATAAAACATGTCTCTGATGCTGAAAAGTTACAGTCATAAACTTAACTAATATTTGACTTCAAGGAAAGATCATTTTTTCTAACACATGAACAAATGTATTTTCAGCACAGTATATTCAGTAGTAAGAACAACTGTGGGATAGGGGATTTGTTTATGTGTAAGACAACATTTTCTTAAAAAGATAGATTACACTAGATGGTGGTATAAACCCTCATAAATGGATAATTTTCTCACAGAGAGAAACAGCAAATGTAATGCCTGAAGGACACCACTGGATAGATAATGTAACAAGTAAAAAGTGAACCTATGCCTTGATACAAACTTTACATTGTGTCTGGATGTTGGCACACATGAGGATTCTGAGGGTATAGTTTTCTTTTATGTTACAGCCATATAAGATTGAAAATAAAAATATTCCTTTCTTATTGTTGTTCTATTTTTCCTTTGCATTTTGTTATAAAACTAGAATCACAACTGAGCATGTTCACTAGCATCCCAACCCTCCTACACATTTTTAGTTGCCCATATGGATGTCAGATATAATCTGAAAAATGGGATTAGTATCAATGTTCACAGTTATTACTCTTGTGGCAACAATTTCACAGAAAAGACAGCACTCTTCACTGTGCACCAGTGTGTTATTGTCACAGGAGGTGCAGAAAACAGTATGTTTATGCAGCTTCTAAAGTGATACTTTAACTGTGGGATAGAATCACTGGCAGTGTTTAAGGAATAAAATAGTCTTCAACTCAGTTAGATATCCTTTTGTTTTCTTATAATTTTTCCAATTTTTAAATCTATTTCCTAAGATCTAAAACGCTTTCCAACAAACCTGTAGGGAAACATGATGCAATCTTTATCAGAAACAGTCATTTATAAAGTATCTCTTTTCACTTTTCACTTCTGTTGACTCCAAGTTAACAAGATTCTTAATTTTAAGCCCAAGATTCTTGACTTTAATATGTCAAGTTGATGATTTAGGTTTAACACAGAGTATGAGAGATCATAACTGGTTTTTATAAAAGCGTTGGAATGTAGGTTATTTATTTATTTCAGTGGGCACTGGATGGAACTTGAAGTGATGCATTTTAACCGACATTATTTTAGAAATACCAATTCATTTTATATTTAATTAGATGAGGAACACATATTTAAAAATTAGTTGAAGACTTCAAATGAAAACTCTACGGATTAGCACTGAATGTTCATACTCTAAATTTTCTTCATGAATATTCAATTAAATGGCACAAACTCCACAAGCTCACAGTTTTCTTGCTTTCCAAAGGTCTCTAAAAATAAAAGACCTAATTTGCTAAAATAATAGTTGGAGGTTTATGCTGGAATAATATGAAAGATGCCAAGAGTACTATACTGGTGTTTATTGGGGTAAAGTCATGGTGATTTAGGACTGAAAAATTTTAAGACTTACTGAATTTTTTTTCAGTAGGAAAAAGGTCTAAACATCTGAAGAAATAACTTCAGTAAAAGACCACAAGACATCAAGAGACTCACACCCGAGCACTGACAGCTTGCTTGGAAGCCTCTTGCTATGTAGTACACCACTCTTCTTTGTCATGAAGGAATATAGGGTGAAACTAGCACTGCAAATAATAAAAATACAATGTCCAGCATTTACATAAAATATTTCATTCAAAGGAAGAAATGAATTCAGAAGAATAAACTAAAGGGAGAAAAAAAGAAAAATAAAATTTAAGAAATTGACCCACAGAATGCAGTTATTGGAAAACAGAGGTTTAATTTCTTAGCCAGTATAAATCAGCACAGCTTCCCTGGCATGAACAGATCATTGCCAGTAAACCCAAGAGTTGGGAAAAAAGACAAAAAGGTTATTATGGAGGAAATGAAAGGATTAGAACAATAGAAGATTCAGAAACATCCTTTATTTTATTGCATACACATCTGTGCTTCTTAAATATATGGGTGTGCATTTGAAACCAGATGTAAAGTTTGGATTTAGTATTTTTTTACATTTTTAATGTTTGGATAACTTAAAAACACATGGTCCAAGTGGAGAACTATCAGTGTTTTTAAAAATGTGGAAAATTCTTGAAGAACATACTTCTCAGAAAAAGGCAAAGTGAAATAAAAGTGCTGTAAAAAATATCCACCTCTGCACTGACAAAATAAATAAATCAAACCATGATCATATGCTGGCAGGAATAGCACTGTCATATCACTTCCAACTGTTGCATATTTGATCTGAATTCTGATCAGAAAGCCACAGTAGGTTGCTATTCTGGCAGAATATGCCCATTATGTGTCTCAGTGTTCAACAGGAAACTATGATAAGCATCAAAGACCAGAGAGTTGATGAGAGCATGAAATAAAGGGTTTCCTACATTTCCATGTGAAATGTTTACCATTCTCATTGTGGGGAAGACAACTTGGATGAAATAGGCAAGCCACTATTATGTGATTAATAAATACAACAGCAGATTACATCCACTCATTCTGGAAACAATTTTAATTTCTTTCTAAGATGTGATAAATCACAGAATCACAAAATATCCTGAACTGGATGGGACCTGCAAGGACCACTGAAGTCCAACTTCTGGCACTGCCCAGGACAGCCCAAGGAACCACACCATGTGCTGAGTTCATTGTCCAAATATTTCTTGAACTCAGACAGGCTTGCTGTGACCACTTCTCTGGGGAGCCTGTTCTATGCCCAACCACTCTCTGGCTAAAGAACCTTTTCATAATACCAACCTAAATATCCACTGACACAACTTCAGGCCGTTCCCTTGGATCACCAGAGAGAAGAGGTCAGTGTCTGCCTTTACTCTTCCCCCCATGAGGGAGTATAACTGCAATGAGGTCTCCCCTCAGTCTCCTCTTCTCCAGACTGAATAGACCAAGTGACCTCACTGCTCCTCATATGACTGCCTCTCTAGGCCCTTCATCACCTTCACCATCTTCCCAATCACCTCATTTGGATGCTTTCTAATAGGTTTACATCTTATGTTACAGTGCCCAAAACTGCTCACAAGACTCAAGATGAGGCCACAGAGCAGAGCAGGACAATCCCCTCCCTTGCCCGGCTGCCAATGCTGTGCCTGATGCCCTCTGGGACGTGCTTGGCCCTCCTGGCTGCCAAGGCACTGCTGGCTCATGTTCAACTTGCCATTGACCAGGACCCCCAGGTCCCTTTTGCAACACTGCTCTCCAGCCTCTCATTCCCCAGTCTGTCTGTACATCCAGGGTTGCCCCAACCCAGGCACAGAATTTGTCACTTGTCTTTGTTAAGCTTCTTACAGCTGGTTGTTGCCCAGACTTCTAATTTGACCAGGTCTCTCTGGAGGGCCTCTCTGCCTTCAAAAGAGTCAACAGCTTCTCCAAATTTACTATGGTCTGTAAACTTACTTAGTAACCCTTCAAGTCCTCCATTTGGGTTGGTAAATGAAGGCGTTGAAGAGAACTAGCCCTGAGATAGAGCCCTGCATAACCACACTAGTGACAAGTGCCAGCCTGATGCAACCCCTTTTATTTTAACCCTTTGTGCCAGTTGTTCACCCATTACATTAAGTACTTATCCAGGAAATGCCTGTTTTCTCAAGTACATGCATCCAATATAGGTAACAAAAGATACAAGACTCTCAGCCTGACTGAAGTGCCTCTTATATTTCTTACATTATCTGTTTCCAGTTATTACAGTTAAACTAAAATCTCTTATTTATTTAGAAATCAGTGTTCCTAATTTTCATATAAACATGCATGCAGAGATGTTAATCATCAGTATTCCTTCTTCTCTGAAATTACTGAGGTACATTTGGCATGACAGCCTTGTAGTGTCTGTGTGTTGGTGGTACCAGCAAAAACAACATTTATGAATATAGATACTTCTGTTCTCTGCATCTTCAGGATTTATATGTGCGCTTGTTAGGAAGCAATTGCAGACCTTGCACAGGTTTTATTGTGTTCTTATTTATTCTCACACAAACTATTGGTATTGAAACATTTGCTGTTCTTTATTTCTGTTCAATTCTTGTGTGAAAAAAAACCTTACTAGTTTTATCTGTCTTATCCGTAATAATCCCAGGAGTAACACAGAAACTGAGAACAACTTTCACCCAGCTCGTCTTCAACATCCTCCTGAGGGGAAGTGGAGGGGCAAGTATGATCTCTTTGCTCTCGTGACCACTGACACAACTCGAGGAAATGAAGCTGAGTTAGGGGAGGTTTAGGTTAGATATCAGGAAAAGAGTTTCACCCAGAGGGCTGCTGAGCACTGGAACAGTCTTCCCAGGGAAGTGGTCACAACACCAGCCCTGACACAGTTTAAGAAGAGTTTGAACAATGCTCTCAAACCCACGGGATGACTCTTGGGGTGTCCTGCACGGGGACAGGGTTTGCACTCGATGATCCTAATTGATCCTTTCCAACTCAGCAAATTCTGTGATTCCACGTGCCATGCTCAGTGTTACATCACTCTTTCTGGCCCTTGGCTCCAACATTATTTGATCCATATTGACTCAGATATAAAAAAAGATGTAAAATATCCTCATTCAATCTGTGGAAAAGCAATTGAATTCTTTTCTCAAGAAGGGAGAGATGGGGTCTCAAAGACTTTTGCCCTACTGAAAAAAAATATTAAAACAGGAGTCCTATTTGCACAGTGAATATTTTATCAAAAATATTGATATGCAAAAATTGTGAGACTGTAGTTGTGATGTAGTGTACTGGATTCAGAATATAGATCTTCAGAACACTTGTAAGGACATTAAGCAGTTTGAAGTTAATCTCATGTTGACAATAAACAACACTGCTATAGCAGAAGATTAATTCCTGGATAGTATTTGCTCCTTGTACTCAATACCCAAGGCTAGTCTACCTTTTAAATATAGGTATTGTAGATGAATCTCTTGGTATTAAGCAATAAAATGAACCAAAATCCTATTTTAAGAAAACAAAGTAGAATTTCTGCATATAATTTCTGTTGCCTGTTTGTCCAGTGACCTGTTAAGTTGCTCTCTGGTATCTTTTCATATTGTCTCTGCAGACAGTTTAAAAAAAAAGAAAAATGATTCAGTGCTGTTTTCTGTGAAACATCCAGTTTAAATTATTTCCAACCTCGATGCTACTGTGATAAAATTCTTTGTTGCTTTTTTGTGGTTTTTGCTTAGAACATGATGCTTCCACATTTGGTGAGGCTTTGCCAAAGCCACGTGTGTCTCTTGGCCTATTGGACAGTAGAAAATAGAAAGATCCATCAATCAAAAGAATTGAGAAAAGCAACTTATGTTGAAGATTTTCAATTTGTTTCCATTTTCATTTTGATCTAAGTTAGACCACTTAGTGTGGTGTTCTGGCCCACTGGATGCTGTTTGATCTCTTGGACTACAGTCAATACATTCCTGTGTGTGCTTGGAGTTTTGCTTGTTTGCCAAAGGCATCACTACAGCCTATTAGAACTTGAACTCGTGCTGGGCACACAACGTAGCCTGACAGTGACTGTTGATGAGTGCAATGTACGTGCTGCACATGTATATTAAAGTTATGTGCTTACTATTTATTCACCCTTACTTTTCTTTCCCTAATGCGTTTCTCACATCATGCAGTGCAATGGAGACATATGTCCAACTTGTAGCAGCAGTTACAAAAAATCAAGTGATGCCAGACTGTATTTTTAAATAATGAAGGATACTATAACAATATTATAAACACATTACACAAATCAGTGATTCATCAGTATCTTGAATATATCATTCTCTATAGCTTTTAAGGCAGTTGTAATCTGCTTATATTGTCACACTTTTATTACCACTGTTATATCTTTTTACTGTCATGACCCCAATCACCTTAAGAAGTAGGAATAATTGTTTTTTTCTAAGTGAATACCAATCTGGAAGTAACAAATATTTTCAGTCTTAAGACAATGAAAGTGTTTGTCTACGGGTATGAAGAAGGGGAATGACTAAAAAATTCACTAGCAATGACTGTGAAAACATATCTGAGCAAAGCAGAGATTCAGCTTTTTCTAAATTCATACAGTTTCTGCTTTTACATAGCCAGAAATACCAAAGATCTAATGCAATCTACTGAAAGAATAATACTCTCTCATGTCATACTAAAAGCACAGCTGCATTTTGCTTTCATGCAACCATAATCCAAACTGCAAAACATTCCAAACACAGGGATAAAAGACAATTCCTGCCATGATTAACTTGTTTTTTATGCAGAAAACCAGTCATAAGAGGTAGATAAATAAAAAATCTCTGCGATAATATTGTCTAAATTAATATGCAGTAGGAATGGGTACATCAGCAAATAGATACCAACATTTTTTATGGGCATCATGATGTAGAGTTTTAAGGGGAGAGATGAAATATGGTAACAGTTAGCTGCTCTGAAAATATTTCTGAGAAACTCCTCCCATGTCTGAGAGGTAGCATGAAGCTTTTCTGAAAATATAACAAATAGTGGCACATCCACCTAAGGTGTGAGGTGACATTTTATCATAAATAAGATATGATAGCTGGGTGTTTCAAGGTTGTTAAGGTCCTTGGAAATGAAGGAAAGTGGATTATGCTTGATTGTAAAGAGATGATGAAGTACAAGTAGCTGATGGAAAAATTTTAAAAAGGGAGGGCAAAAGCCAGGAAAAAGTAAATAGATGAATAAGTGGGTCAGGACTTAACAGTGGATGTCAAAACACGGAGAAAACATTGTTTTAACTGAAAAGAAGTATGTATCTAGATGAGATCTTTAGCTCCATAATTTTCAAAAAACTACACCTAAACAAGTGCAAACAAAATTAGGCTCTGAAGAGCCAGAGTGATATCAAAGACAAAAAATGGCACTTAAAAGTGAGCCCTGTCATGGCACTGTATTAGCAGTTCTTTCGAGCCCCTGCTGGGACTGTTACCAAGATATGATGTAATGGGAGTGACTTTCATTTGTCAGGTAAGAAAGTTGTACTGAAACAATGGGCGGTGAAAGGCTAATTTGACTGTAAATTGTTCTTGTGCATCACATTTTCTGTAGAAAAAGGCCTTGGAAGAACAAAAGTAAGGAATTTGAAATGGAGGATGGAAGGAAAAGGACCACTTCCTGCCCTTTGAAAGACTAACTGTTTTACACAGGTGAAGAGTGACCAGGAAGGGAGAGTCAAGAAACAGAAATGATGCAAGTTTTCAGAAAGTTCTTGGTTAACGGCACTGAAGGCAATTGATCAGTCAGGGAGCACAAAAGGGAAATAATTGTGCTGAATTTGGCTAGGTTTCAAAACTGTAGGAAGAATATCCTTGTGTCAAATGAATAAGCTATTACATAGCTTTAGTCCTTCTTAAATTCTATTGCTCTGTTTTTATTAATACACCTTGAATGCATAACTGAAAGGAAATATAGTTGTCATACAGAGGTTTTAGAAGTTATTATTAATAGTTTTGTTTT
This sequence comes from Monarcha castaneiventris obscurior, assembly GCA_026261815.1. Classification (NCBI taxonomy): domain Eukaryota; kingdom Metazoa; phylum Chordata; class Aves; order Passeriformes; family Monarchidae; genus Monarcha; species Monarcha castaneiventris. The sequence continues at coordinate 18,706,509 of JAMPIT010000894.1, forward strand.
GGTTAACTTTCCATTTCTACCTTCATTCCTCTTTCAGGATGCCTAATTATCACATGATATCACACAATAAAGCCAGAATTTTCCTTGCCTCTTTTAAAAATTTGTATTTGAAAATAGGGATTTGAATTTGGGTCTCTTGATTCTAGCAAAATCTGAGTTCAAAATCTGAGTTCAGTCAGACTCAATGGCGTTAAATGTCTTTTCACACTTTAATTGTTCCATGATTCTATGAAATTTGTGTTTTAAAATTTTAGAATAATATCCAAAAATTATACAAAAGAGACAGAAAATTTTTTCTGATGCCTGTTTTTGGAGTAGTGGGTCCACAGCAGGCCCACTAATGATACTATCTCTTTCTTTAAAGTCAACAAAATCTCATCTTTAGAAAAAGCTCTGCAGGATTGACCTATAACTGACTATTACCTATAGCTAACTGACTATTCAAGAAGACTATCTGAAACATGAAATAAAAAGAAAATTTTTAGCAGAACTTTTAGGAAAAAGCAGTCTTTTGGACAATATCCCATAGGAAAATATACTTCTCTGGATGTATAAGGTTTTATTTCCTATGCAATGCAATAAGCATCCAGAAACAGGCAGAAATCTTTAGAAACAAAACAAAACAATAGAACTTTAATGTACTGCTGAAACACTAGAAGTGCAGAGATACTTTCATAGTGCCGGTTCCTAGGGTTTTTGGGTGGGTTACTTTTGCATTGCCAGGAAAAGAAAAGGTCACAGTACAGATTTCTGCAGATTTTTATGTGTCTAGAGTGTAATTTTAGTAGGAGTATTTAGAGTAGAATTAGTAAAATTAGAGTAGAATTTGCAGTAGGACAGATAAACTTAGTCTGGCATATATGCTACTGAAATATCTTTATTAATTATCTTTAGAAATCTGGTCCATGGTATTTTCCTTGGTTACAAGTCTCATAACTGCTGTGTTTGTGACCTCAAAAACCAATATAGTGTAAGTTTTCATCCATCTTTCACTTCTGTATTTCAATACTATTGAAATACAGTAGCTAGTGTGGAATACATATGCTCATTTCTTATTTTAATTTCTTTTTCCAGAAAAAACTTACTCTATGATTCTGTACCTGTTGCCTTTTCATTTCCAGATAAAAATGATCATGATGCATGTAAATGTTTGAGTCCTACATATCTGGACATCCCATCCCTCTCAGACATTTTACCAGTAAAGATTGCTTTTCTAATTTTCCCTTTGGATCCTCTGGTCCAGTGGAGAATGACTCTGCCCATGGCAGGAGGGTTGGAACTAGATGATCTTTAGGGTCCTTTCCAACCCACCCCATTCTATGATTTTATTGAAAGTCCATTGTTAAATACCCAGTATTTACCAATTTTATATTTCTTCTTCAATATAATAGAAATATTTTTCCCTCTAGAAAACCAGATTGGGAGCAACAATTTTCCATGTATCTCTGACTTTATCTTTCAGCTGTCCCTCTAGGCAATGACTTATTTTCTGTGCCACTTTGAAGTGCAAATTTTTGAAGGTAAAAGGCAACTACAAGTGTGCTTCTCAAACAGCAGCTGTCCTCTTCTCAGATAAAGTTTGATCCTGGGCAGGCTGTCATGCTAAATTCCAAAACAAAAACCACACTTCATGAGAAAGAATGCTAAAGCTACAAATCTAGAATTGCTGAGTGCCAATTCAGTTAAACAATTTCTACAATTCAGGCACTATTTAGCTGAGCAAAAATCAAGTACAATAACATAGATATAACTTGTTAAGGTGGAAATTTCAGGTGAGTTTCCAGAGAGCTGTTACAGAGAGAACATTGGATTCAACTAAAGAGTGAACTTTGCTGCCTGGTAATGGCATTTAATCTATTATATTAGAGCTATAAAACATTTGCAAGAGCATGAAATACTGCATTAAATTAGAAAAAAGGACCCTAGCTAAGCTTCTAGAAGGAAATAAAAAAAAAACCAAACAAAACAAACTGCTGAAATTTTACGCTCTAATACCATTTTCAAGAAGTGCAAACAAACATGACAATTCCATCTGCATTTCCAGAGATTCTCTCTTACTTCGTACTCTTATTGTGCCAAATGCTTTGTCAGGTTCAGTTTTCAGGTTCTATCTAATAACATCTAGTCAACATGTGCTTTTTTTCCTTTTTCCTGTGTTAGTCGCTGTGGACTGGAATGATTGTACTGAAATGTCTAAGGAACAAAAGGAATGGAAGATTTCCAGATTCCCTGTCAATCAGCTTTTTTAAAATTACCATAGTTTTTAAAACATTGTTTCCTAATAGACTATGGCAGTTGAACTAAATGGAAATACAACACGGAGAAAGAGGCCAGCAACAAGCTTCACTCAAAGAAAAGTTTTAAAAGTGATGTATCTGAAGAGCAAATATCATAGCTCAATGCACTAGCTGAAATGCTAGTGCAACTCTATGGATCATTAAATACAGAATAAATTTGTGTCTATTTTTTTAGTCTTCATTCTTTTTGAGAACCTCTGTAACAGTGCTCTCACACTGTGATTAACCCTTTCTCCTGCTTGTGCCCTTTCCTGCATTCTAAATAACCCATGGAGAGATAATCAGTGTCCTGATTAGAAGATAAGCAAATATATGTATAGGCGTGGGATCAATGTCAGTTGCAATTAAGAAAACCACAAATTGCCATCTCATTTAAAATTTCTCAATTGTACTTTTTACCTGAAAATTACTCTCCTCAAATAGTCTTTAAATGTCACAGAATCACATAATGGTTGGGGTTGCAAGGTATGTCTGGTGATTATCTATTTCAGCTCCCCTGCTAAAGCAGGTTCATCTAGACTAGGTGGCACAGGATCATGACCAAGCAGATTTTTAATCTGTTTTTCAGAGAAAAGTTAGTTTACATAGTTACTTCTAAAATTCGACCCAAGTGAATTCACTGTGTCTGCCTATCTATCTATCTACCTAATATTTGTGAAATTTTACACTAGCTTCTTTGACATTTTGAAATCTGCACAACTTTAGTCCTGCAAAGGACTAGTTTGTGCAACTAATGTTGATTCAGAATCAGCCACAGATGAAGGCTCAATTCAGAACTGTGTTACTGTAGCAAGAGGTTAGTCCAGTCCTAGTCTTTATCAATCTCCTTTCTTGAAGAAAGGATGGTTATGCACTTTCATAAAGCTGGAAAAGAGACAAAACTCTTGTTAAAGTTGCATGCACACAGAAAATATGGTGCATTTTCCCTGTGGTTCACTGGTATTTACTTGTGATATTTTTCTTCTGTTAGAAAGACAAAGAATTAATTTAATAACACTTATTATGAGATTTTTTAAATGATTTTACCTTAATTTTGAGATGTTTACCCTGAGAAATATTAAAAATGCTACACCTTATATTACAATCCTCTGCATATTTTCCCCAATTTCTTGCTTATGCATCTTAAATAGGACAAAGAAAAAGAAAAAGAAAAAGAAAAAGAAAAAGAAAAAGAAAAAGAAAAAGAAAAAGAAAAAGAAAAAGAAGAAAAAGAAAAAGAGAAAGGGAAAGAGAAAGAGAGAGGAAAAGGAAAAGGAATAGAGTCAATACATCTCTATATAAAGGGTTATACAAATATCCTGGTACAGGGAAGAAGCGTGACTGTTCTGAAAATATGGAAATAAAGGAAGGTCAAATGGACTGTTTTAGTCTTGGAGTAAAAAGAATCGTATCAAAGATTTTTTTTCTGCAGTTAGGCTCTATTTTGTCTTACTGCACTATGTATATTTTAATGTTAGAACATTGTCTCAGATGGCCCACTAATATAAATCCTAAAATTAACCTTTTTGTGATAAAGAGCTGCCAATGATATTATGTATGTACATTTTGAAGCCTGGTCAAATGTTGCACCACCAGGGATGTCTTTTTCCCAGCAGGATTTAAGTAATATTAATAGAGCAAGATAAATTCTTATATAACACGCTCTGGTGAAACTCTTCAGGCTGCCAAACCAATGCTGAATGTGTGGGAAAACTGTGTTTTTGAAAGCAATGCAGAAAAGTAATCAAGAACAAAGAATACTTTTAGTTACACACAGTTGAGGAGTGTGCTCAAAATAAGCATGAACATTCTGCAAAACCAAGAAGTCCTCGTTTTACTACTTCTCCTATAACCTTGGCTGGACAGACTCTGCTCCAGATTGTCAGATTGCATCAAACATTCAGTAATGGCAAAGTTCATTAGAAGGACACGTCACCAGACTAATAAAGGAGCCCATTCTGCAGCAGATTGTTTCTTCTCTGGTCAGGAAAATGGATGCCCCATAGCGCAACTTTCAGGGGTTAGCCTGTCTGGCAAAGGGAGGAAGTGTGGATGAGTCAAGAAATGTCTGATTGCTTATTAATAGCAGTAGACAGCAGGAACTCTTGTTTGCAGGACACATTCTTATTCTAGCTTAGAAAAGATTTTTTGCAAATACATTTTCTCTTAAAACATATATTGACAGTCTTGTTCTTATAAAAAAAAGGAAGATGCCAACATTGCTTTTCAAAACCCTTGCCTGAAATATGTTTAAAGTTAAGATAATAGCTGATTTGCAGGGCTCAGCTAAAACAAATATTGCATTTTTTATTAAGTTTATTCTCTGTATATATTTATGCATGCATATAGAAACTAAAAATTTAGTACATCATAAATACCTGAGCTGGAAATAGTGCAGTTTGGAATTAAATCAATGCATGTTCATTTTGATCCCCCAGGTAAACTAATTAATTAAGTTCAGGAGAATATGAAATAATTTTATTTTATACAAAAAGAGAAAATATTTATGTTTCACATAGTAAAATCTACCCATTATGAAAATGCTGTAAAGAATCTCATCTATGTTATCAGGTCTATGGATGTGGAAATTATACCTACTTGGTATTATGTGTGGCAATAAAGATCCAGTTCAACTTTTAAATAGATGAACACTGTCAGAATAAAGCCTATTACCTTATTCTAGATGTTGATATAATATTCTTTGAAGTTTATATGAAAGAACTGAAAAGTGATTAATAATAATGTCCCAAGCTTAAAGCCTATTTATTGTGTACACTTTTTACATTCACAAGAGTATATGTTGCTCCATGAACCAATTATTAGAATGGAATTTTATTATAAAAGAATAATCTTCTGTATTTATCTGAGGATTGTATACTCAATGTAAAATGAAGTTCACAGTAAAATAAGGTGTGAGTACTTTTGCAACAAGCAGGCATTTGAACATTATCCCTCTGTTGGAACTTAAAATTTTGTAAGACTGGGATTTTGTGTGATATTATGAACATCTTGACCAAAAGGCTAAAAAAGAGATAAAAAGTCTTAGGGGAAGGAGAGGAAGGAATAAGAGTGTGATAATCACACCAGTCCTTTTGAGAAATATGATTTCTAGAAAACCTGCCTTCATTTTCTTCTCTTAGAGGTGGGAAGATCCTTGCTGTTATATTAGAAGACCAGATTTTCACTGATCTTCCTTAAATATTTAAGGCAAATGCATGCAATCATCTATCTGCATATGAAAACCCACAGATTTGTGTTATAGAAAGAATTTCATGAGCATGAGTGTGTTTGGGAGTTTTCGTAGTTAATCACTTCAAATCACTCCATGTCTAAGAACCTGATTATTTTTTTTTCAGATGTAACTGTTCAATCAACAGCCAAATCCTTAAAACATAACACCTCTTTATTTTGCCATCTTTCCTGCCAAATAAAGTGCATTTTTCTGAGGTAACTGTCATAAAGACATGCATACATACATACATATACATGTATGTATGTATGTCAATATTTTAAGAAGCTGTAACTATTTCATATCAGTATTTCACATCAGTCTTTTAAAACATTGCTTTCATAAGAGTAGGAAGAGCCAAAATCAAAAACATCTGACTAACCCTGTAAACAATTTTTTTGCCAGCAAATTTTCAATGTTTTCAATTTGTAGTACTCAGTAATAGTGGCTGTCTTATTTAACACACATAAAAATAGTTTCAAAAAAGAAATTCAAAGTTAACAGTTACATTTACAAATTATAATAACTTGGAAGAATTTTTCAATGCGGGGGAAATGCAGCAATATATCAAATTAACCAGAATAAATAAGGATCATGGTCTAAAATTTTAGAAATTACACTGATCTTAGAAAAAGCCCAGCTCATACAAAATCTGGCAAATTATATCTAATAACAGATAATATCTAATGATAAAAGTACTTGGGAAACTGTCATACTGGAACAGACCATGATTTAAATGTAAGGTCAAATGTATATGAGTTTATAATGAGATATAATTTCAGTGAGAAAAAAACAAAATAAAACAACAAGCAATAAGAATGTTTCATTCAACAGTGAGAGAACTGTTAAGTGAAAATGCTGCACAAGTCAAAAAGGGATAAATTCTTGTACTATTAATTATTGATGAAAAGCAACACCAAGGTAAATATAACTTTCGTTTTTTGAATATAACATCAGGATTTGTGCCATCCAGGCCTAAAAGTACAGTTGAAGAATGTATCTCTCAGAGAAACTATAATAGAAGGTGTGCTGGTATATTAGAAAATGCATTTGTCAAATATAACTTTCTGGATAGTGTTCACGTAAGAGAATTTAGAAGATACACAGTAAAAGTTCTCCTTGAACATCAAAAATTGATGATAAAAAGAGGAAAGAAAAAAATAAGAGAAGATTCAAAAATATATTCTTTGGTATTTGATGAAGACTTTGGCCTGCTAAAATGTTTCCTAAGTTTGTGTGGTCAGAATGTTTTCTTTGGCAATGAAAAAGCGCTCTCTGAATTAAAATGACACAACTGCATTGCTTCTACAATAGGCACAGAACCGTCAGAGCTTACATTTTGGAGTCCATTAAAAATGTTGAAATATTTCATCTTGAAACGTCTGTATTAATTCTCTTCCTCCATTCCCCCTTCTTCCCAAATGCATTAAAAATTCAAGAAGTTTGAAAGCAGTATTCTTGTGGCTGTGCAAAAGCTTTTATTGGCAGCTTTTGCATTTTCTCTTTAGCAAATGGATTTTTTAAATCTTAATGAACTCTGGATTTGCAACCCACCACATTATTTCTGCTAAAGAAACAAACCATCTGGACAACACTTCTGCGGGTTTATTTGTATTTATTTAAATTAACAGCAGTGCATGTCATTTTCAACCATAACGAACTCTTTCCATTCAGGTGAATTCTCTGAAGTCTTTAAATTTTATGGCTTGAAGCATTAAAGCTATAGTGAGCACATTGAAACAATTACACCGAAGTAAAGATGATCATAAAACCAAGACTGTGTGCCTCTCATGTGGAAAGCAATCATGGACAGAGAAGGAGAAAGAAGAAGAAAGAGGAGAAAGAGAAAGAGAAAGAGACAGAGAAAGAGAAAGAGAAAGAGAAAGAGAAAGAGAAAGAGAAAGAGAAAGAGAAAGAGAAAGAGAAAGAGGCTGGCCAAGGCAGATGGGAACCAAAATCGGTTACTATATGCAACGGAGCAGAATACAATTTGAGAATACTTTGATGACTTTTCACTTGGAATGAGGGTACTGACACAGAATTGAGAACTGGTAAGGTATTCCTGCGGGTACTTCTGTCCTTTATTTAATCTTCAGTTGTGCCACATTCTGAAAGTTTTCCACATGTTAAGCACAGGGATTTAGTATCCCCTGTCATGTTGTCTTGGTTTAAAAGACAGATGTCTGCCAAGGAAGACAAACCTTTCTGGGGTGGAAAGACAGCCCCTCCCTCCAAATTACTGTGACTTCGAAAATTCCAGGGCTTCCAGGCAAAAGTGTGGGAAACAGCTCTTTACTAGAATATATATATCTATGAAACAAGACAAACCAAACAACAAGATAAACAAACAAAAGCCAACAATAACAAAAAACAAAACCCAAAAAACAATACCAGAAGTTTCCCACCCATCAAGCAGTTCCCCTTTGGTGTAGCCACTACCACAACTGGCAGGACGTGCTGTTGGCTCAGGTGAGGCAGAGAGGCTGCAGTGACTCCTTAGTGGCTTAGGAGGCACTGATGGCTTGGGCGAGGCAGAGAAGGTGCAGTGCATCCCCCACGGCTTCAGGGGGCCTCTGATGTGAGCCTGGAAACCCCCTTGGAGGTTAATGGCAGCCTCAGAGAGAGAGAGAAGGTGGGAGCTGGTTCCCCAGAGCACTTATGCAGCTGGTGGGAGTATCTTGGCATTGGTGTCTGCTGAGGTCTCAGTCAATTAGCAGCTGGGAGCCTCTCTGGAGAGAGGGAAGGGGTGGGGGTTTTGGTCTCTCCTGAAAACACCCACAGAGAGTGAGGGTCTCTCGGTGCTGGTGGCCGCCGCAGTTGCAGCCCGTGGGCAGCTGGGACCCTCCCTCCCTCCCTCTTGTAAGCAGCAGGGAGGACATCGCAGCAGTGCCGAACCCCCGAGCAAGAGAAATCCAGCACCCAAAACCACAGCTGTCTCCCCTCCAAGCAAGGCAAGCACTGCCTACCCCCAGCTAAGGACTGCCAAAATCCTGTTCTTCTCCCCTCCCCAAAACTATTTCAGTGGTGTGTCAAGGTACTTGGCTGCTTCTTTTTTCTCTTAATCACTGCACCTAGAAAGCCACCCCCAGCATCTCCCTGATGACAAATGGGAAGAAATTCCATGAGAAACCTAACCCAGAACACGTGTCAAATCATTAATATAGGCCTAGAACAGCAGCAGAGTGATAATACAGATGTGACCTCAACTACTCTGTTGCTTTTTTTAAGATAATCCACTTTTTTTCCAGATCTTCTCTTCTTGATTTCTGCTTTTAATCTTGCTGCTTTCAATTCCCTACATATTCAGAGAAAATAATAACAAACATTCTTTTATTCAGTTATTGGAAGAAAAATTTTGCAGCACATAATGCCATACTCTAACAGTCATAATGCCAAAGCTCACAGGCATCTTTCCACAACACTGCTCTATGGTCTCAGGAATTGCACTTTTATCTCCACAGTATCTGCTAGAAACACTTTTCTCTTGTGTCTTCTATACATTCACACACAAACAAACATAATGGCTTTTTAATTGCACTGAATTAACTAAGATGGAATAAACTAGAAATGGGCATAAACTATAAGGCTTTATTGCAAGGTGTGAGCACATATTGCAAAATTTTCAGATGTTAAACAGCCCTGTCAAAACCATGTACAAAACCTGCAGTCTTAATTGGTCATGAAAACAGAAATTTATACCGAATAGGAATTGTTGTGATTTGAGTTTTCTCCTCGCCATCCATAATCAGACTTTTACGTATGGTTTCTATATTTATTTGATGTGCAGAATGTACATCATCCATCCAAGCTGAAACTTTTGGAGGGGAAAAGAAGAGAGTTTGCTTTCATTATTGCCTAACAGAAGGTATTGGTCTATTCTGGGTGCTTTGATGGCTAAAATGACAGTGTTATTGCTGGGCTGCCTTTGCTGCAGCAATACCTGTTTTTATGCTGTAACACAAAGGACTGGAAGAGGAGTGGAACCAACCACAGGTGGGAATTCCACTTACTTTTCTCTATGGGCAAATTTCTTTTGTTTTTCCTGCATAATAATGGTAATTGTTCTGGAATTCCACATGTGCATCCAGAGGAATGCAGTTAGGAAGACTTTGCACTTCAAATGCAAAGAATATATGCCAACAAGCAAACAAAATCATGACAAATAGCCTAGGAAAGGGAGTACAGCATCCTAAAATGATTAAATTTTTTTCAAATGTTATATAGAAAAAAATCCCAACTGCTTAAATTTATTGTTCTTTATTGTAAAGTTTTCTCCTCATTGATGAAAAAAATACCATGCTTTTTTGTTCTGATGCCATGATGATTTTTTGCCTTTTCTTTTATACCCTTTTTATATACCTTTTTATATTCTTAGTGTTTTTTAGCCTACATTCTTAAACTTATTTTGTCAAGCTAGGAGACTAAACATCTTAGAAGCCTCTTAGTTAGGGATCAGAAAGCCCCAGACATCAAGGTCCTCTCCAGAACACATTTCGTAAACTAAAATAGGTCCATCCAGGGGGAAGGTTCCCTGGGGGGGGGGGGGGGGGGGGGGGGGGCTCACTCAAGCCTCTCATTGGGGAATTTTTGATAGATGTGCTAATTAGTACGACCTATGATGTTATACTTGATCTATGGTGGGCATACATTGCAGTGTGCATTTCAGGGCATTCCACCTGGACGTGGTGCATCTAAGGATTCTTAAAATAAATACCAAAGTAAAACCCCTTTTTCCCTTCTAACCGTGTTTGATTCTTGATTTTAAGACCAGGAAAAGGCATCAGTTCCATTTTCTTTTGGGCCTTGTTTTAGGAGGCTAGTCTACTACATCTGTGGGAACAGTTATTCTTAAAAGGGAGCAAGAAAGTACAACACCTACCAATTTAGCAACATGATAGGGTTAAGCTTCACTCTGGTGTAGATGAGCAGCAGCCAAATGAACACAGTGGGATTAGTTCACAAACACAAGTCTGAGTTTGGCTCCAAGAGTTTGTTTAGATAGGCTGCAGAAAACTCAAATTAGTACAGCCAGAATTTCAATCTTTCAATTCTTCTGTTTATCTAGTCCAAGCCTCTCCACGTTGAAAAATTCACCTATCATTCATCAAGCCACATTTCCAAAATAGACAGGATTCAAATGTTGATCTGTTTTCACAGTCCAAATTATTTTCTAGGCTTTCTGATGCATTTTGTGGCTCAGTTTCACCATCAAAGGCCAGTGTAAAAAACAAACTGCCTTACGTTGTAGATGCCACAAGTTCCTTTAAAAAATTAGTATTTAGGTACTGTGATTCCTGAGTTTCTAAAGGCAAGACTTCACTTAACAGATTGGCATCTATTCTGAGTCCTGCATTTTGCTGGTTATTTGACAGGTTAACAACTGTTGCCTAAAATGTCCATAAGTCTGTGTTTGAAAAAAGATGAAAATAGTTTACTTTCCTCTTCTAGTTCAACAACAACAACAAAGACCATTCAAAACCATTTTTGCTCTACAGAGGGTGAATTAATCACAGAAAAACAATAATTAGATTCTTTGAACCATCTGCCTCACATCTTTCAGTGGCTTGCTCTGTAGTCTCCAGCCAATAATTAGAGGTAGTCCTTCTTTTGCTAGAAAGGTGGTAGATTAGAAAGACCAATTCAAGGCTATACATTTCAGGTGATGGAAAGCTGCTTTCTTTGACCTTGCAGTGGGATATCACACCCTCTCACTGAATGTCCAGTATACCTTCATACCTTTCTCTGTCTTTTTTTTTTTAGAGCAATCTGCTAGCCAGATTAGAGGTAAGGAGACTGTTTTGAATTTCTGCCCTTGGTGCTCAGATCTCCTTTGCAGCATAGGTTAAAACTATGTACTTCGTACTAGATACAGACGCCTAGAAATGAGGCACTGGCCATTGGCAGTGAATTTTTTAGTTTTTTCCTCTTTTTTCCTCTGCAGCCCTATTTAATATTTAATAAATAAAAATAAAGATTTTTGGCAGAAATACTTTGTTGCTTTGGTAATGAAAATAATAATTTCTTCAGGATTACTAAATATACATGATTCATTTATACAAATAAATGCAACCACCATATGCATAAAGCTAATATTTCTTGCTGTGTTCCCTAGTGTAGTCACTACTTCACGGTTCAAATTAACAACCTTTCACATAGTTACTGCCAATATGCTTAAGGGTTTAAAATGAAAGGATTTTTGTAAATGTGGAAACCAGCAGAAATGCTAAGTCCTGAGGTAACAATAGGTTAAAAAAATTAACACACTGTATCATAATTTCATGCCCATGACTGCCATTTTTTTTGAGGTTTTAACTAGTTGATTTTGCTTCAGTTGATCTTGTCCTTGCACTGAGAATAATATAATATAATAAATATAATAAATACAATATAATATAAATTAAGTTTGATGGCTGGACTGGTTTTTTTGCTAGCTACAGCCTACTCTGCTTTCCCACAGGCATCTCACTTAGGACTTTAGGTCTTGGCCATAAATCCATGATCTGTTTTTCCTTCATAAAAATATGTATTCTAATGATGGGAAGATTTCCTGTCCCACGTGAATCCACATTATAGGCCTTTCTCCAGGGAAGATGGGATGCTGAGTGATCTGCAAGCTGAAATGGATGAACTGCAAATGTTGAGGAAGGCATGGCAACCTTTTAAAACTACATCAAGACTTGGAAGGAGCAGAATAGACTTACTCAAAAAAAGCAATTTGAGACTTTGGACATTTAAAGCCTTCCTTTAGGGAAAAGCCATCACAGACTTACAGAATGTAAGCAAGTGTGTATAAGTAAGAAATACAAACCCTGATATATTCAAATTAAATTGCTTATCCTTAGAAATCCCTGAATCATCTTTACTACTCAAATATATCTGCTTTAAAATTCTGACTTATTTTGAGCTCACCTTAAAACTTTTACAGTATTTCTGACTCTTGAAATGCTTTGAATGTAAAAGAATTTTTGTGTAATCAATGATTATTTTGCTGTGTGTTTTCTCTGACTTGAGCAAGGATGAGGAAGCGCACAGAAGCTACTTCTTCAGCTACCTTGTTGCACTAAAAGTATTGTATGATTTCAGAAATAAACACCAGTTTATTATTATTTGGGTACCATCACATTTTGGTACAGGGTCAGAACATAAAGAGCCTTGCTTTCCTTGTTGCTCAAGAAGGGACCTTGAACAGGGCATGCCCCATCCCTGGAATCATCCCTTTGCCCCACCCCAGCAGTGTTCAAGGCAAGGTTGGATGGGGCATTGAGCGACCTGGTCTCGTGAGAGGTGTCCCTGCCCGTGACAGGGGGGATTGGAACTAGATGATGTTTAAGATCCCTTCTAATCCAAACAAGTGTGTGATTCTATAATTCTATGACTCAAAGGTAAGACTCTGAGGGTAGGTGTGGTTCCTGGCTCTACCTATGGTTCTGAACTACTGAGTTTTCAGAAGAGAGTGTACTATTTGTTTTATTGACTTAGAGTAGATATGGGTTGAAGTGGCTGTAAAACAGCATCAGAGCAAACTAACAATGATGAGCTGTCTTATGATCTTTATCATCTTTAGCTGTAGTTCTAAATTGAAATAAGATTTAAAGAACAGAAACAAGAGCTCTGACATAGTCAATAATTTTATTCATGGTTTGCAAATGTGCATGTATGTTATACATTCTCCCTCATAATAAAATGGGTTGCATCATAAAAAAAGCCTACTTTTAGTGAGACAAAATCTTCAGTTCAAATGAAGAAACCATCATTGCTTCCTGTCTAAGATATTGGGCTACAAGTTCAGTGGATCGATAATAAAGTTTCATAAAATGGAGACTCCTGGTTTCAATCTCTTACCATCCTTCTCTGACAAAAACTTCTGATTAAGAGTTTGACCTAACCTTTCTTACCCATGTGTAAGAAATGAGTATTTCAAGATAAGGACTCCTCCAGTAAAAGATGCTACAAATTGTCTGGGTCACAATTACCTTGTATCAAATGTGATCATATACAGACATGAAGGTAGATCATAAAAGATTGTATATCCTGAGAATTCTACCCTTTCGGTATGGTGGCTGTCAGCAACCTATGACCCAGCACACTCAGTCAGATTCAAGTGTCTGTTTTGTTCTTTCTTTGTTACTGACTCCCATCAGCTGAAACATTAAATGCTTGCCCAAAATACTGCTACAGTTATGTAAAACTTTTCAGGAAACGTCACTTCACACAGATGTTTACCCTCCAAGCCCTGAAGGGATAGCTCTGCCAGTTGCCAGGCTTGTCAATTAATTTTAGATTGACAATCATGCTAATGTAGTTTGACCCAGAGAGGTTTTGCAGCCAGGCAGCTACATCAGATAAACAAGGTAGACGACTGCAGTTCACTGCAAGATACATCTGAACACATAGCACACCACAGCATAAGTCTCATAAGTAGCACTGCTCAGTTTCATTACATCTACCATCCCAGATGATCAGCAGTATTAGTAAAATATTTTTTTTGCTCACCTGAGTACTTTTCCAGTTTCTTTTGTGGTCATGTTACCACATATGTATTCAGGAAATATGAATGTGAAATGTATCTGAATACTTGGCTTACAATATGAGCTGCCAAGCACGATAACTACTGCTGAGATGTCCCTGAGATAAGTTCTTTGAACCCAGGGCACCTCATTCAAATTCTGTCAACAAACTGGAAGTACCTTAGAGAAGAAGAACAAATATTTAGAGGTTGGAAGCAATGATTTATAAGAATACTTTAATAGGCCAGATATGTGCAACTGGACACACTAATGAGAAAGTTGTGATGAGGATATGATAATTGGCTAGAATTACCTAAAAATAAAAGCAAACACAACAGTAGCTGCAACATGAGAGAATGAAAGTAGATATTAGTTTAAAGTAATAATGTCAGCTACACCAGATTCAAAAAAATATTTCACACCAAAGAGAATCTGTGGACTAGTTGACCCAAGATAAATAAATTGACACTAACTAGAATATTTAGACTAGGGCTGAATACAGCTTCAATCTGGAATCAAACATATATCGGCCAGTGAGTACCTTTAAAGGTGTACATCCTTCTCTCTATATTCAAATTCTGTGAGTCTCATTACTGAGAATTATTATTTTTAGGTTTGAATGAGACGGAAAACTGCAGGGTGAAAAGAATTGTTGGAGGCTTTTGTTTTTCTGTTTTCTCCTCTCTCTTGTCTTATGAAACTGAATTAATTCTAACCAAAAATATCACTTTTAAAAATTATTTGAGCATAGATAAAGATTTAATTTCCCTTAAGATGTTAAATAACTATGAGTATAGGGAAACGAGAAATATTTTCCTTTTGTGAGACTGCAGAAAAAAAATCTGAAATTTTAAAACTGAATATTGTGATGAATATAAATGAGCTTAGTCTAAAACCTATGAATCGAAGTATTAGTCCTTCATGCTTCCTATCAATAGTATACCTTTATGAGTTTGACTGACAGCTTGATTTTGTCCTGGTTTTTCATGGTCATGTAGTGCAGCTGAGAGTATAAATTGCAGTATCTTTATATGTATATGCTAATTATTATTTAAAAAAAAAAACCCAATATGACAGGATAGCACAAAGCCTGGGGTAGTATTGTATGTTCTGAATGCAAGCAAAACTTCTTTATTTCTGCCTGGGCAGACTGTTGTAGTCCTTCACCATGGGGACAATCACTCCGTAAAGTGTCTTGAAACATCTGTATTTCATGCTGTAAAAGAGAAACATGACTTTTTTTTTTTTTTAAATCATTTTACAGCAAGTAAAAAAGTCAGAATTATAATGTAAGCAAGTGGCCCTTTAGCCAGTGCTTAAATAATTGAGGATGGCATCAGTACCCGATGCACATCAACAATGATAACAAAAAAGATCAGGCAGTTACTTACAAAAAGAAGATACTATAAACTAAACCATAGATGTTTCTAATGAAAATACTGATAATATGTGCAAATATAGTTTCTGCCTCATCTTATCTTAGAGCATAGGCTCTCAAGACAGACTGTAGTTCTGTTCAGTTCTTATGCATCATTTAACCCAGAGGACAAGGCTTTTCCTAGCCTGTTGTCAACAATGTTGAGAAACACTTACTGTCTCCATAGATCTCAGTTGTGATAATGACAGCCCAACTTTAACTTTTCAATTGTCAAAGCCCCCATCTATGACATATTCATGAGATGCAGGTTGGGACCATTTATTTATCAATAAAATCCAGCACTTGTCTTTATCTCATTCACGGTGAAGATGATGATAACAATAATAATAGTAACTAATTTAAAATAAACATTCTTTTTTGTTATTCTGTTTTAGAATAGGCATTATCTTAATAAAACTATTCTGCAGATTTGGCTGACTGAAAAGCTGGGCTATATCTCAGCTGTCATAAAAATTATCCACGGAGCTTAAATTATCCACAAGCTTTCTTAGAAGTACTAATTAATTAATTAGAAACTATTAAAAATTTATGTAAATAAATAACTCCTTGTCTGAGAATTGTTTGCAAACCACTCTGTATAAATATTACAGTTTTTCACTATGTTTGTGTTAGGCAATGCTGAAGATAAAGGAACAAAATTAGACATATTCACAAATAAAAATTAAAATTTTTGTATTAGGAAAAGATGCCATGAACATTTCTGAAAAAATAACAGTGATATTGGGAGAAAATCTATACTTTAGCCATTATTTTAATATAGATGGCAGAGGGACAACTGTGATTGTATTGTAGACATTAAGAGACATAGATATCCCAGTTAATCAAGGGCAAGAGCAGAAGTTTGCTGATCAGCAGAGATAAAAGGGTTTGGAGAAGACATAGTGTAATTGTTTTGTGACAGAGCATTCAGAAGAGGTAGAAGAATGGAGAAATCAAAATTTTCTGGAAAAGAATAGATGTTCAGAGGTGAGGCCAGAGGTAAGATGAAATAGGTCAGACATTACAACCCAGGCACCTGGAAAAGAAAGCAGAATAGCAGTCACTATGAGATATAATCCAATTTTTTATTGATCAATAATATAATAATTGATTATATTACTGTATACTATATTTTCTACTCCCTGAATTCTTTGCTTATATTCAGATACAGTCAGGGAGAATGGGATTTGATTCACTTTGATATTCAAAGAGCAAAATAAACTATAAAGGCAGAATCTGCATCTTTGTTGATTAGTACAGCAACTTTCAAGCATTTGTGGTGGAATGCATTATTCAAGAATATTCTTCCTTGTAGAATGCATCTGACAGTATAGATTTGTAATGTGAACACAAAAAGTTCCTGTCAATTAAAATAAATACATTTGGAGTATAAATGCACCATTGGGTGTTACTTCCTCATCAAGGCTCTCCCAGTTGTCCATTTGGGAGTCCATTATAATATTCAGTCTTCTCTTGTGGCTCAGGGAAAAAGGCTAAATATTTGTAATTCAGAGCCTCAGACAACTCATAGGATTTCCACACACTAACTGGTAGTGAGCTCTGAGGAACTTTCAAGGATTCTCTGTCCCATGTAAATAAAGGCAGAATTTGTTGCAAACTTGTGGATTTCTGCCATCTTTCTCAGAGAAGAGAGAAGCTAGGAATGAATTGATGAGAAGGAAGTAATAAAAGTGGAATGTTTGTTAAGGAAGCTTGGTATTCCTTTTGTGCTTCTGTTTTTAGGAGCAAGCTTTCTACCACGTCTTAGAAACTAAACATTAGAATTCAAAACTTTCCCTCCTGCGGTCACTTTCCTTCTCTTTTTTATTCTTTTCCTCCTACTGGCAATGAATTTGCAAACCTCTGCCAGACAATCTTTAAAACTCTCATCATTCTTAAAAAGAAATCCAGTGTTGGCAAGTTCTGACACTGGACAAACATGTCAACAAACACTGAGAAAGTGCTGCCTCCAAGCCGCAGAGCGCACTAGGGCTGTGTTTACTCAAGCTTGTCGCTACCAGGCTTCATTAAGAGTGATGACATTTTTAAACACCATCTCTGTGGTACTGTGTGATACAAATCAAATCTAGCAGGCACACAAAGGCCTTTGTCTCTGCTCAAGACTTGTACCAACTTATGCTGTTAAAGATATGACAGCATGTTCTGGCTGAAGGAAAAACACTGCAAGGAACTGAACCTAAACTGAACAAAGTGAATAGGAAAGTTCTCTTTTGATGCTGGTGGGTTTAGATTTAAGCATTGTACACCTCTTCTCCCTGCCTTCTCGCAGAAAAATTTGAAGTTGACATACAGAAGACACAGAGAACCACTGTTTAATCCTACAGTATGGTTGTTACTGCTAAAATTATTAAATTGCACGTTGTACTAGTTTGAAAACAAACCAGTGGGAGATTGCAAGTCAGAATTATAATTTAATAGGAAAAATAAAATAAATGCAATAGTACAAGAACACTGACAGAGTCAGGATAAAACCTGATACCCTCTTAGTCAGGGTGGTGGTAGCAGCGCTGATGAAGTGGTTCTGTTGAAGCAGTCATCCTCTAGAAGGGTCTGGTCTTCACCTGAAGGTCCAGTGGTAGCTCTTGTCCTCTGGGAATCAATAGATAAGATGTGCTTATGCTGCTCCAAACCCCAGATTATATCCAAGTGGGAATGCTTGGTTCCTCCCCTCTCACAATGGGCTGATGTAATTCTATGAGTCAAGCAGTGGGTCCTTGATTGCCCATTAAAAAGAGATGGCTCCCGGAGGAAGTTATCACGGATGAGTCAGGGTAGAAGATAACGAACACTGCCTCACCTGCTTTAACAGCTTGTGAAGATTATAATAGAATATATACTTTTGGTTACATCTGACATTGTAACCTAGGACACTCCTACATTTGACCAGAAGGGTACTTTTTGAATTTGAGCCTGCCTTTTCAAAACAAAGAATTCCGTCTTTGTCCTGTGACTATTTTCCATATTCTTTTTCAGCACAAGCACTGCTTTACATGTTTTTCCTGTCATCTTATTGAAAGAAATTCTTATATATGAAGATAAATATGAAGGCCCTGATTATTTCCATTTAACTTTAAGCACATATATGCCCAGTATTATGATATTGAAATGTCTAATATGTGCATATATGTTGAGCAGCAAGTTGATAGATTCATCCATTAAATGCACACTCAAAGAGACACTTTCAAAGAAAGAGCTATACTATAAGAGGATGGAGATGACTCACTTTTTCTCTGAAGAAGGGGACTAGTCTTTGAGCTATGTTTGGGTGCAAGGTGAAAGAAATACAGTTCTACAAAAAATAGAATAGAATAGAATAGAATAGAATAGAATAGAATAGAATAGAATAGAATAGAATAGAATAGAATAGAATAGAATATTTCAGTTGACAGGGACCTATAACAATCATCTAGTTCAGCTGCCTAACCAATTCAGAGGTGATCAAAAGCTAAAGCATTGTTGTTAAGGGCTTTGGCCAAATACCTCTTAAGCATTGATAAGCACTGTTCACCTTTCTAGGAAGGGTTTGATCCCCTGTTGCAGGGTTTGACTTCTAAATATCCAGTCTAAACAACCCCTGGTAGAGCTTTGAACAATTCACAGAAGTCCTATCACTGGAGCCCAGAGAGAAGAGGTCAGCACCTCCTTCTTCACTTCCCTCCTTACAAAGCTGTAGAGAGCAATGAAGTCACCCCTCAGCCTCCTGTTTTCCAAACCAGATGAATACAAAGTCATTAACGGCTTCTTACAGGACATTCCATCCAGCCCTGTCACCAGATTTTTTGTCCTCCTCTGGACACATACAAAGAGTTTCACATCATTCTAAATGGTGAGGCCCAGAGCTGCAGCCAGTACCCAAGGTGAGGCCACACCACAGCCGAGTACAGAGGGATAACCATCCCTACTGCCAACCCAGCTGTTTGTGCTGGGTTTGACGCACTGCAGGACCGAGATCACCCTCCTGGCTGCCTGGGCACACGGCTCACTCACACTGAGCTGCTGCCAGCCAGCACCCCCAGATCCCTCTGCGGGGCTGATCTCCAGCCACTCCTCTCCCAATTCATACTTGTGCCCAGCTTAATATAATAAATAATGTAATAAATATTACTGTATAATATATAAAATATGCAAGTTATAATGTGTAAAAAATGTGTAAAATATGTATACCTACACTTTGTGTGCACTTCTACCTGTTACCACATTATCTCCAAGAAACCAATATGCAGGCTTCCATTTACTAGGCTTTGTGAGTAGAATTCTTAAAAAATATAGAAGTCTTTTTTTCTGAGCAGTTTTACGACTAGCAGTTCAAAAAATGTTTTCAAGTGAGAGGTTTAAAATAGCTGGAAAAGTTGGAAAAACACTTTCTAAAAGTGAATTACAGAATTTATTACAAGCCCAGAGAAAACAAGTACATTTACAATGTGGAAATTACATAGGCTGGTGTTTTCACACATATGTGCCTCTGGATAAGAGCTTTAATTCCTATTTAGGCACTAAACCAGAACAAGCATGTTTTCAATAGAAGCAAATTATAGCAAGGCAATTATATTGGAAAACACACCAAGATAAAACTTGCCAGCAAACATACATTACATAAAAATAAAAATAGTAACCAATGGCATCTGGATTAACTTGTACTGATTCCCTTTGAAAATGTAGACACATCTAAATCCCTAACTTCAGAATTCAGGTATGACTCTGACGAATGCCTTTAAATTGAAGTGTATATTTTAGTAGATCTTTATTCAGAAAAGCATAAACTTACATCCTTCTTATTTTCAAATGGATATAATTTATATGGTTTGTTACTGACTGATGACCAAAATGCTTAAGCTGAGGTACTTGTGATAGAAAATCTATTACCTGTGCATGGTTACAAGAAAAAACAATTCTCCTATTGAAATACTTCTTCCAAAAGCATGCAGATTGCTTGTAACAGTTAGGAAAGAATTTAAAAACTGTCACCTTGTGTAATTTTTTCAAGCAATTTGGCTTTGCCTAGATTTCAGTAGGACCAGTGATTGAATTTTGATGTTACATGAAACATCATTCATCAATGTTGGTGATTTTTGCCAAACTGTAAAACTTTATCCACTATTTGACAATTATGTCCTTACTTTGTAAAGGTCTTTTGGTGTTGTTGTTTTGGGTTTTTGTTGTTGTTTTGGGGGGACTGGGGGTGTTTGGCCTTGTTTTTTTTCCTAAGTAAACAGGATTCCATTTTGTAAGATTGTCATTCACTGATGGGATTTAGTCCAGTTTTATGTTGGCAGTTGCTTTCATTATTTCGTTTGTTTTTCTTTCTATACAAAATTGACAGCAGCCAAATGTACCTATTTCAAAAAATGCCCTGGAAAGAAACAGCAGGGAAAGGAAAGAAAGTCTCCAAATATTTAGAGACAGAGTAACACTACCAGCAACAATGAAAACTTTATAGGGCTGCACTTTATTAACTCTGTCCATTTCAAACTACTAATAATTAGTCGAGCTCAAAATGATTGCTTAGCATTCAGCAGAGAAGGTAGCATTTCTGCAGAAGGGATTTTGTTATTGGAGACTGTTTTTATAAATGCATAGTTTCCTTAATTCCAGTATAATGATCTTTCCTGACTTAGTTATTGTTGTTTTAAGTGGCTAAAATAAGCACTCTTGTTCATGTACTTTCAAATGAAAACATGAATGTTCATGGCTTTATATTACTGAAGCTTTCCCTTATTGCCCCTCCACACCCCCTTTTTCTTCAGACTACAGTCTCTAGGTACTTCGATAGTTTATGCTTTCTTCTCATAGTGAGGTGTTGTAGTAATAGGGTTCCTTTGGCAGCTACCAAAATATGTCACACTGACTGTAACCTTTGAAAAAGGAAATGCTCCATGGAGCTTTGATTATGTAAACAGCATATTCTGTCCTGAAAATGGGGACATTGTCAAAGGAGAAATTATATGAAATAATGTATATGTTTTTTTACTTCATTTCGATACTTGGAGGTGCCTCTTTAAGACTTCTGTGCTGTACACTCATATTGCTAAGATAAATTATTACTTTTTCCACATGTAATGTTATTGTGAGCAGATGTGTAAGAGACATTGGTTATTGTTTTGAACTCAATTTTTTCCCATGTTGCCGAAGTCAAAGCCGAACAGCTCTTCTACAGGGGCTGCAACAGGGAATCTGAACAGCATGGAATGAGACACACAATTAGGTTTTATTTATATTCAGTGTTTGCTAAAATTTGGGTTACATCTATGAAAAACACTGGTAGCATAACCAAGAGATTACCAAGCTGGGAAAATCCTTCACAGCAGAATTATGTCTCAAGTTTTCCTGCTAATGCTGCAGCTTAAATCTTGCAATACAGATCTTGGATCAAATTAGCATGAGTAAGAATTTTGTTGAATTGCAGAGTGGTTTAATTTAAGATGACATTCTTTTCTTTTTGTGGAAAAGACTGTATAATCTCTGAAGATCTGAAGTCACCACAAGGAAGGAGGACGGAATATACATTTGCAAAACCCAGATAGTGTTCGGTTCTTCCAGATCATCTCTTAATTAGGACAGACTTCCTTATTCAGCAGCCTGTTTTAGGTCAGTGATGGACCCTGGACAATTCAAGATTCTTTCAGGATAATTTACTTCAAGTGTATTGTGAATGAGTGCAGCCAAGTGTCCCATCAAAAACCTTCTAAAAAGATATGGGCTTAGACTTTCATTTATATATCTTGTGGAGTGATAGTTTGTCAGTAGGGAACTATAGTTTTCAGTTATTACATTTTCCCTTTCTGCCTTCCTTCACCTTTTTGCATACCACAATTAAGCGGTTTTTGTTGAAGCCTTATTTAATCTGCTGTTTGTAAGTGGATAATTACAGTTACAGGAGACGGTATGTCATCTATATTGAAGTCTAAAGATTAATTCCTAAGAATCAAGACTGATTATTTTACCATTTAACAAAGGTCTTCTTGATATAAAAATCAGACAGCAGAGGATAAAGAACATATATCTATGCATATCTAAATGCACTATTACAATACAAAACTTTTCTCCCTTATATTTTGCACAGTACCATTTTAGAATTTCTTGGGAGCTAGACCAGGGAAGTGACACATCAATACATGAATATTATTTGATTTAAAAAGATAAACTTCCACAGTTTAAAAGAAATTAATTTTGAATTTAAAATGTTTTCAGAATTTGTTTTCCTCTGAAAATATGCTGAAAATTGGCAAACTTTGGTTCTCCTAGTTATAAATAACTTTCTGCTCTCACAATCAATGACTGTGTCTAGTCTAAACCGCACATTTACTAAGCATTCACCCATCACCAAACAGTGAATCTATCCAATTCTCTCCCTTCAATTGTAGAGTGAAATTAAGGTCTTCTAATTTGAAATGGGGTAGCTGCCTGCTCTGTTTAATGGAATCTTAATTGTGATTTTTTTTCAACTGCTAAAGAATCAGGGAGCTCAAAGTGAGTAAATCTGCCTAAGACTGAGATCTTCACACCAGTTTTTAAATATAACTTGGAATAGTTTTTCAAGTGGTACACTAGCAAACTTTGGATTTCCTAATTAATTTTATTTATTTATATAATAAAATTATATAATATATATTATATATTATATATTATATATTATATATTATATATTATATATTATATATTATATATTATATATTATATATTATATATTATATATTATATATTATATTATATAGTTATATATAATATAATAATATATATATAATATATAAATTTATATAATAAAATTATATGCCTGAACATGTAATTCACAAAACTCTTACATTAGGAATAACCACTTTCTTTAATGTCTGTATTCTGTATACTCCTGCATTTGACTTTTCATATGTGGCTGATGTCACTATTTTTGTCATTCAATTGGCTTGTACAACTATATTCTTCTTAAAATAGCATTCCTTTTGTTCATGGCTACTAATACTTTCATCTTCCAGTACAAAATTATCTGCTATTCTTACAAGCTTTCCTGTAAAGTAGCAATGCTGTTATTATCATGTTTCCCAGGTTCTGTATTTGTGATTCCTTCAAATTGTGCTATTCCACTGCAGTTCTTGCATCTTTGTTCCTGTACCAGGCATTGATTCAGGTTACATTTCACACAGTATATATGACTGCATACATGATGATTTGCAGAGTCTGATTTCAAGCTCTATATGCATTACTGAAATTAATGGCATATAGATATTCTAAAAAATTAGTTCTATGTTTTTATTTTGAGTCTGTTGAACAATTGTGATCCAGTTATAGTCTTTCTTTCCACATCTACAACTTCAAATCTCAGAAAGGGCTAGTAAAAAAATCCTCTGTAGAATCTCTATAAGTAAATGGTCTAAATTCCCAGTTACAACAAAGTATGAAATTTACACTGATTCTCACTAATGGGATCCTTGGCTCCTCCTGTGTCTCTGAGTGTCCGGTCACCTGGCCGGGCCACAGGTCCCTGTGTCTTTTGTTATCCAAAAGGTCAGCAGTCCATGGTTTCTTGCCTTGGGCTCCCCTCACTCAGAGCTTGACCTGCAGCTCACACTGCAGCTGTACCCTGAGCTACCTGCACTGAATGGATTCCTGAACATTTTGTCAATGTCATATAGAAGCTATGCCAGAAACTACATTTTTAAATTAACCATTCTGACCTTGTGAACTAAGTCTGTTTTGCAATTTTAAAGACAAAAACTAAGATTATACCATTCAATAATGAATCCGTTCAAAGTGGGGATATGTCTTAATCATTACATTTGCAGAATCATAGTTTTGTGGCAAATAATTGAAAATTATTGGAAGTGAGAGAGAAAAATATTCATCTTGTAAAAGATTTTGAAATGCTTTAATTTCAATAGAGTAGTGGTGTGGGGAAAGGGAAAAATCAATAGATATTTTTCAGTCATGTGTGATGCCATTCTTTTCTACAGCAAAGTACTCTGTCACTTCACTACTGTAGCAGTAGCATGTTACTGTCTCTCTTTTTTTTTTTTTTCTTTACTAATTGCTCATAATGCAGAGAAGCAAAATCAGAATACTTTCTAGAAAAACAAAGGTCAGCTTTGACTGGGTGCTTCAGAAATTTTAATCCAATATATTGTCAGACATAACTTTTCCACTTTGAATATGATGTTGGGTTTAAAATGGATCATCTCAAAATATGAATTTGGATTGGATTTCATTTTGAAATTAGGAGCTCTATCCACAGCTTACAATCCTATAAACCACTAGACTAAACTCCACTTTTTAATAATACATTCCAAGACTGCAGCCTTATCTTCTTTTTCTGTAATATAGGCAATAAGTCAGCTACCATTTAACCCACTTCCAGTATGTTAGTTTTCCTATAATCTCCTTGGTTGTCTTCAGAACTGACACCCATTCACTATTTACCAAACATGATTTACAGTTTCCAGCAGTTCTCTACCTTTATCATCAATTTTTTATCACTGGATCACAGCTGAACCCCAGGGAGGAAGTTGTTACACGCAACTGAAATAGATACTAGCTCTGCATTTTCAAAGAACAATGTTGCACAAATGAAAGTTCTGCCCTGCAAATAATGACTAAAAAAACCCCACATAACGCAAACCAACCAAAAAACAAACCAAAAACTAACACTCATACAGGAAAAGTCTTTACAATTCAGAAGGGATCTGAACTGTTGTGTGTAGTTAACCTATGCGAAGCATACCATTAGCAACACATTTTCTTAATCAACACAGTGTGGTTGCTTTCAGAATGCAGGGATTGTTATTATTTCCAACAGAGAAATTCCCTCCTTTCATTTTTTTCTGAATAGTGTCAGTGACCTTAGGAGGTATTCATCTGAATCAGATATGTACATGCATAATATATGATTTCATTTTCTTTATATTCTTAAAAGATTTCCCAAAAGCCAGGTAAACGAGTATATATATTTTGAAAAACATATACCAACAATAATCTCTGGTTCTCTCACTTCTATTAACTGAGATCTCAAAACAGTTTTTATGTACTTGTTAATTAATACTCATACATAGTCTGTGACATTAGGCAGTGTTATTCTGGTTTATATCAAGGATCTGACGCCCAAGATAAAGGAAGGATAGGAAAAGTAATATTCTTAGTAACAAGTACTACATTAAAACAAGGAATTACCTGAACTGATTATACCATTTCCTTTCCACTTTGACTTTATAATAAGCAATCAATCCATTGTATATAATTTGCTAAGTTCTATATTCATGGTTTCTTAAGAAAGATAAGAATACAATTTCCTGGGTGAAAGGCCTGACCTGCTGGAATAAGGAAAAGGGGAGAATGGCTGTGATCTGTGACTGTGATCTGTGACCCAAAAATAGGAAACATTTACTCCTAGTAAAGTAGGGGAGGAAAAGAAGTCAGTCCCCATCTTCCTCATACTTTGTAAATTCATCCTGGCTGGAGTAGACTGTGAGACCAAAAGGCTGGAAAGAAGCTATTTGCAGAAATTCATTGCTGTTTATTACCCTTCACTTTTCAAAGCAGGAAGAACCTGGAGCCCACAAAGAATTTGAAAAGCTGTGGAATTTTAGGAACTTAATATGCTTTTTTGATACTTCTGGCTCAAATGTAATAATAACTTTCAGAATAACTTTTTTTCCCCACTTTTCTCAAAACTATTCATAGATTCCAGAAAGGCTGCACCTCTTTCTCCGAAATTTTTAATGTTTAATTAAACTTTTCAGAAAAGTAAGGAAGGTGGTTAGCAGAATTGCTACCTTGGGCCTATTCAGGGACCTTGTTGAGAGACTCCCTTGGCAGGCAGTCCTGAAGGGCAAAGGAGTGCAGGAAGGCTTTAAGAAGGAAATATTAAAGGTTCAGAAGTAGGCTGTACCCTTAAGTCAAAAGATGAGCCAGTGGGGGAGAAGATCACCCTGACTGAACAGGGGGCTTTGTCTGGAACTCAGGAGAAAAAGAGGGTTTACCGCATTTGCAAGAAGGGGCAGGCAACTCAGAGGACTACAAGGATGTTATGAGGTTATTCAGGGAGAAAATTAGAGGAGCCAAAGCCCAGCTAG
Source organism: Monarcha castaneiventris obscurior (assembly GCA_026261815.1). Classification (NCBI taxonomy): domain Eukaryota; kingdom Metazoa; phylum Chordata; class Aves; order Passeriformes; family Monarchidae; genus Monarcha; species Monarcha castaneiventris. The sequence continues at coordinate 18,733,013 of JAMPIT010000894.1, forward strand.
AACTTAATCAGGCTACTGCCACAAAAGACAATAAACATGTTTCTATACATACATTATCAACTAAAGGAAGGCTAAGGAGAAGGAGAATCTCCATCCTTTATTGGATGCAGGGGAAAAACATAGTTACAAAAGATGAAGAAAAGACTGTTACTCAAATCTTTTTTGGCTCAGTCTTTAATAACAAGAACAGGGGTTTTCTGGTCACCCTTCCCCTTGTCCTAGAAGATAGAGATGAGGAGCAGAATGAAGCAGTCCAAGGGGAAATGGTCCATGACCTGCGACGCCACTACAACTTGCACAAGTCCATGGGGACTGATGAATCCACCCAAGACTATTTGGAAGATGGCAGAAGTGCTCACTGAGCCACTCCACCATTTATCACGAGTCCTGACCAGGGAGCTTCCAGGTGACTGGATATTAGTAAATGTGACGCCCATCTATAAGAAGGAGGATCTAGGGAACTACATGCCTGTCAGTCTGACCTGGTGCCAGGGTCATGGAGCAAGTCATCTTGAGTGCATCACAAACAGGGTAATAGATCCAGTCAGCATGGGTTTATGAAAGGCAGGTCCTGCTGGACCAGCCTGATCTCCTTCTGTGAACAGGTGACCTGCTCAGTAGATGAGGGAAAGGCTGTGGATGTTGTTTGCCAGGACTTCAGTAAAGCCTTTGACACTGTTTCCCACAGCATTTTCCTGGATAAACTGGCTGCTCCTGGGCTGGATGGGTACACTTATTGCTGGGTAGAAAACTGGCAGGAAGGTTGAGCTCAGAGAGTGGTGGTGAATGGAGTTACATCCAGCTGGCAGACAGTCACGGCTCAGCATGAGCTGGTGTGTGCCCAGGTGGCCAAGAAAGCCAGTGGCATCCTGGCCTATATCAGCAATGGTGTGGCCAACAGGACCAGGGCAGTAACCATCCCCCTGTACTCGGCACTGGTGAGGCCGTACCACAAATCCTGTGTTCAGTTCTGGGCCCCTCACTACAAGATAGACATTGAGCAGCTGGAGCATGTTCAGAGGACAACACAGATGAGGAAGGGTCTGGAGCACAAGTCTGATGAGGAGCAGTTGAAGGAGCTGGGATTGTTTAGCCTGGAAGAAGGGAGGTTCAGACAGGACCTTATTGCTTTCTACAACTACCTGCAAGGAGATTGTAGCCAGGTGGAGATTGGTCTCTTGTCCCAAATAACAAGCAACAGGACAAGAGACAATGGCCTCAAGTTGCACCTAGGGATGTTTAGAGTGAATATTAGGAAAAATTTCTTCACTGACAGAATAGTCAGACATTGGAACAAGCTGCAAAGGGAAGTGGTTGAATCACTGTCCCTCGGAATAGTTAAAAGACAAGTAGATGCAACAGTTAGGGACATGGTTTAATGATAGTCTAAATCTTGAGTAAGTTTAGTTTGGACCTGGTGATCTAACAGGTCTTTTCCAACCTATGATTCTGTGATTATCAGTTCAAGGAGCTCACCATGAAATTATCACCAAAATGCAGAATGGAAGCTGAATTATATTGTCCAGCTTTGCAAGTCTGCTGTTCACAAGTAATTTTTCCATTAATTCTGAAGAACCTTAGAAACTGAAATTGCACCAAAATATGCAGGGGTTCTTAAGCCATCTAAGTTTTTTTTGAAAATCCATTCAAAAGTGTTAAATACCCTTTGAACGTTTTGATTGGAAAAAATGAATCTCAAATTTTTCCACTGCAGTAGAATTTTAGTAACATATATTTATCTACTACTCTGGAAATTCCATCAAGTGCCTGAATATACATATATATATATAGAATCTTTTTTCCTTGTTGCATTTCAGATGTAAGAGCAAGCAGTTTTTAAAATATATTTCTTTGTTCTAAGTCCCCTAGAACATTTTTTTTAAACTTCAGCAATTCCAGTTCAGGAAATATGGGATTAAGACTTTCTGGGGTGCTCCTGTCCCCTAATTTCTGTGCTTCCTTCCCCCTCCAACTCTGTCTACAGCTAATCTATAATAAAGGTTAATTTTGAAAAGCGAGCTCCATAGTATTTACACAATGAAGTCAAACTCTGAATGAAACACACTTGTAAAAACAACAGCAGCCTTTTCCTTGTGCAATATAGGATGTGGTCAATCATTTGGCAATTCAGTTTTGGCACATCATGAACTATTTATTTGTTAAGGCAAGTTCTTGAGATTGCAGAAACTCTGGGAGGTTTTTTCCTTTCTTTTCTTCTTTTTTGGTCCTTTTTATTTCCTCCACTGGAAACTATTAAATTTGCAGAGCCTGATGTTTATTTCACACTGAAACATGCACTATTGTATCGATAAATATTTAATGGTGTTGGAGTTCAGTGGATATAGCCTCATATGTTTCTTTTAAAAGGTGTTTTATAACCTGGTGAATGCACTGTGGTCAACTGAGCAAGAAAAAGCAAACTCAAACCAAAAACTTTCCACTAAAAGATGACACAGGGTTCAGTTTCAGCTTGAAGAGGGTGTGGAGGAAACAAGTAACCATATATTTTTCTGAGTCTCTCAGTCCTGGCAGTGCTCAGACAATTCCATTTGAGATAAACATCAGGGGCATTACATAGATCATAAAAGCATTTGAGCTGAGAAAGACAAGTGCTAGAAAAGATAAAGTTCTAAAAATGAGCTTTCTCCAACAGACCTCAAAAAAAAGAGAGGTAAATCCATTTTGCCCTGAACTGCTGCACCTTCGATGATAGATTTGCTGTGACATGTTCATGCTCAGTCTGTAAGACTGGTTTAAATGCTCATGCGAAGTGTTTTCAAATATTTCTGGACAAACATTTGTTAACATTAAATTTTAAATACGATGTTAAATTATTTAAACATATCTGCGAAACTGTTAGCTTGCACTTTACCTAATGCTGCACTTGAAGCTACCTGGAATCACTTTGGCAGGCTAGGACCAAGCTACAGCAGCACAAAAAACCCTCACTGATAAGTAATAACAAAAATTACATTACTGATATTCTCTCCCTTACATTTGATTCATATTCTAAACATCTACAGCTCCACTAACTCTCTGAACAGACTTGGAAAATAAATTTTACATTATCCAATTTTAAGTGGTAACTTAAAATGTCCAAGTAGAATATAATTTCTTGTAAAAACATTGAAAACTTCTTAACTGATTATCTATTTCTAAACTAATCTGCAAGTCATAGGTGTAATTTGATAAATCTGAAAAGCTGTTTATAATTTTTTGAGAAATCTCATGGATTTGTAAGTAAACACCATCTACAGTGAATTAGGACAAAACCCACAAAAAGCTTGTAATTTGTAAATGACATAAGAAATATATATCAAACATGATGAATAAGATCAATGAATCAGTATCTTGTAGGCAATGTTGTTCTCTAATTTATGGTTAAGACTCAGCAGCTGTCAAACTTACTCAATAACTTAGTTATAAATTAAATATTTTAAGATTAACTCAGGAATCTTTGAGGATATTACCTCAGACTCAGTGGAATTGTTCAGCAAAAATTCATGTACTGTTGTTGCCTGAAAGATACTTGGTTCGAGTTACATAGAAAGAATAAAAGTAGCAAGAGGTCAAATAACCTGCTACTCTGATGGGAAATGACAGAGCTGAAAAATAAAAGCTAGGTAAGAATAATAAAAAAGTTGCTCAAAACCGTGGTGTCAGAACAAAAGGAAAACCTATCTGCTTGTGATGGATCGTCTGAGCTCTTGTGTTATTTACTTCATCGAGTTTTAAATGTAGGACAACAAAAATTGCCTGAACTTAAGTTTCTACCACCCAATCAGTGACCACATATGTGTATTAATAAGTATGAACCACAAATATAAAGAAAAAGCACACATTTACATTTGGGACTAGCGTTCTCTCAATAACACATATGTATCAAGAATACTGTCATATATCAGGAAAATCTCAATCACAAGCATGTATTGAGTCTGGCAAATCTGAGTTCCCATGCCTTTAGAGATTTTAGTTAAGTGCTTTACATAATTTGGGTGTTGAAAATTATAGATTGCTTTGAAATGTTTTGAGCTGAATACGAGTTACAGAGCTTGAGGCATTAATCTCTTTCTGAGCACTAGAAATATGGTCCAGAAAATGGCCTCTTAATAAAAGAAGCGGTTTCCCTATGTCTATTTCACACTTTCCTCAATCCTCTATTCATCATCACAGACAAAGATCTGTCTTTTTCTCCCAGAATTATTGTAGCGCAAACTTAAACTTGGAAGCCAAGAGATGTGGAATAATTTGCAGTGATGAGTAGTGTCTTCTGGGAAAAGAAAAAGAAGATTCCAAAAGTTATACATATCTGCACTTCTTATTTTACCTATAATTTCAGGGTCTTCCTTGACATATTTTTTAATAATTCTGCTATTTATTCAATCTTATTGTAGAAATCTGATTTATCATGATATCGTCAGGAAACAGTAACTGGTTCCTGAATCTTTAAGTCATAATACAATTATCCTCCTAAAAATATGTGAATATTGCTTTGTCTCCCTTTTACTTTATTCCCAAGAATGGAATCAGGATCCACTGTGATTGTACAAAACTATACTGAGGAAGCCCAAACATGGTTGTTGAACACCAGTCATCTGTGTGTGATGTACAGAAATTAAGCTAAAAAAATTAGTTCCCATTACTAATTGTAGACTGAAATTATTGAGTTAAACATCCCTGTACATTCCACGGCTATGAGAAGTTATTTGCATACTCATATATGAAAAGTACACTTTCAAGAAGGCTGAGAACTGGGGCCCATGGAAAAAGACCATTTTGATCCTAGAATGAGTTGTTTTATCACAAAAATTATACCATTTCAGTTTCTATTCAAAACAATGTCTTTAATTAACTTGACACAAAGAAGACTTTGCTTGGATGTAACAGAGTTTTTCCTTCTTTAATTTTCAATGTTTGCAATTGAAAATTAGACAAAATGACTTTGAGTTCTTTGGTTCCCACTGACTACACTGAGGGAATGCTATATCTCACAGGAAGCCATCAGACCCAGCACCTCACACAACTGAACTCTATGACTTTTATGTCTTTCACAGAGAGATTTATCCAGTTTTTCTGGCTTTGGTTTTAGCTGAAAGCAAATGCTGCTATCTTCAGTGTATTTCTGAACAGAATGAGAATGTGAAATACTGTAAATAGTTCAAGGGAACTTTTACCCACAGGATTGCTAGAAACTTTAAACCAGAAGCTTGGGTTTGATTTGGTAAGTATCTACACTGAATCTCTGAACCTTTGAAGATTAACCTGTGGCAATGAAGGTTGTGTGTATGTTTTTACATGACAGTAAGAGAAAGAAAAAAGACATTCTCTTAAATGTCTGCCTCACTGACGGCATTAGGTACCTATAACTTTCTTTTGAGAAAGATACTCAGTAGGCCAAATGTTAAAAGAACAAAACTTTGAAGCTCTGCAAGCAGAAGACTAGTTCCAGTTCTGTGTGCATTCAGAGTTATTTCTGATGCCTATATTAATGCTCTCTTTTGACTGTACCAAAGTATTTGTTATTGTCATTAAATTTAGCCATGATTTTTTGCACATTTTTCCTTAGTAGGTGCTTTAGAACACTTTGGAAGCAAAGAGGTAGGAAGAACATCTACAGTGGTGGTGGCAAGATATCCCTGCATGGAATGGCAGCCTTGAAAACATGTAAATTCAGTATTTCAAGTGAAGACTGTTACTTGGACTTTTCCAATGAACTAGAAGCATGGAGTAAGAAAAAACATATATGTAGTTGAGAATAGAAAGTATATCTGGAAATTATATGGAGGAAACAACAGCGCCAAGACTTCAACAGGTTGTGTCTGCATGAGAGGACACACTGATACATAGAGGAGAACTCAGCAAAACATGTGAGCATCCTATTTCACTTATATCTGACAGAACAATGTTGGTATAGCAATCCCAGTGGTGAGAGATGGCTTTTTTCATTCTGATGAGTAGGCCACGTCAGTGTCTTTCTTTATTCTCTAATTACATGACACTTTGGTTCATAAATTTGTATTTTTACTCTCAATGAGATTTATACAAACCTTTATCTCAAGGTAGATCTTTTCTCCAGCCCTCTCACAATCACTGAAAATATAACATACAGCTGCTGCATTTTTCTGTCTCCCTCTTGGTCTGGTGAATAAATCATCTTTAATTCTTGACACTGAATTCTTCTCTCCCATGTCATACTTGCTTTGCAAAACTTGAGTTTGAACTTGAAGTCTTTTCCACAGATTTTGCCCTTGGATGCATCTTGATCTAATTACTCTTATTTTCTTTTGTTCCTATTTTTTTAGCTGTCATTTCCATAAACTACAAAGTGTAGGTTGAAAGATACATAAATATTATAGAAAATTACAATAATACAAATTACCAGGTTATACTATTACCAGAACTGTTTCTGGGATATCCAGAATTTTAGTGGATGGGGTAAGGTTCTACCAAAAATTTTTGTCTTTAGCCAAAATTGATTTGAAATCAAATGAGACACAGGGGGCTGAGAAGACCTCATTTAAGTCATATCATGGTATAACAAGAGCAGGATTTCTTCAGCGTTTGCTGTTTCAACTGTATCAGATACTGTGTAGGAAAAAGGAAAACAACATATCAGGAGGGTGAGGGAAAAGAAACAACTGGAAGGAATAGGCATTTCCAAAGCCATATGAGTAATTTGGGCAAGGTCTTGTTTTAGTTACAATTAGAAGGAATTTCTCACTTTTAATGGTACTACCAGTTAGTCCTGGACTTCAGCAATGGAGGAGATATCTTCTTCAGTTTTTTGTAACAGCTTCTTCCAAGGAAGAGAAAACATTTGAAAAGATCAAGACATAAAGCAAAAGTTATTTTGCAAACTCTCAGACAGAAAGACACATTAAATTAGAAAGTTTTATGTCTCAATTTTAAACTGTTCTCAATCCCTTGTCTTTCATTTAATTTAGAACCAGGGTTATCGTTTTTTGGTTTGGTTTGGTTTTTTTGATAATGAGGATTTTGGCTTAAGTCAGTTGTACCAGTATGGACCTAGACTTTGATCGACCAGCTGACATAATGCAAATTAGCAGCTATATCTGCTGTCTATCAATACAATGATGAATAATTTCCAGTCAAATGAGGTTTTCAAAAACATTTTGTGTCAAAAAAGCATGGTAAAAGAAATTGCATAAGTTGATTGCTCTTCACAGAAATGAACCACCTTAGATACCCTGATTATTTCCAAAGAATTTGTCTTTTATATTACCTAGTTCAATTGATTCTTTGATATAAGAATATAAACATTTGTGAAAAAGTACTCAGAGGTGAACAGCAGCTTGGTTCTTCTCAGTGTTAGATGTAATTGGTCACTGCATGTCTGTGAAATTGTCCAGAATTTGGAGCATATGGTAGATCTTACATTATGGTGAAGATGATAATGATGATGACGATCCCCAACATCTGGAATCCCAGACCTCTCCCTGTGCTCTGGAGATATGCACCTGGAAAGTAAAAGTTTTCAGATCTCATGCTGTATAACTACATGACATGCTGCCATTACTATATTACTTGGGTTTATTTGAGTGGAATGGGGAAAGGGCATGGGAAGGGTTAAAATGAGTGAAAAATGGGCCTGTTCCTTCAGATAGCTGCATAAATCTCAAATAGGCCATGGAGCTGCCTGCGTCTTCTTGATCTTATTAGAAAGAATGTGTGTGGGCAGGAAAAGATGAGACTGGGATTTCTTGCAACAGTGCTCTCTGGAGGATCACAAATCTGGTCATTTAAAACTGATTTATTTGGGTTTATTGCACTAGTATTCTACAGTTCCAATTTGTCTTTGCTCCTTTCATATTATTCTTGACCCCTTGATGAAACACCCACGTAAGTCCAGATAGTTCTCTTTAAGAATTCAAGTAAACCTTCTTTATTCATTTAACAATTCTGTTGTTCTTTCTTTTTTTTTTTACCTTTTTTGTCAATGTTTATTTTCCTAGAACTTTTTCTCATACTCTTTCCCTTTCAGCTATTGATTTATAATTTCTCCAGAGACATCAATAATGACGGAAGAAATTACACTGTCACTTCGAAGAGGAATATTTTACATTTTGTTGTGGGTCTCAAAGTACTTTTATAACAAATGGTCTAAGCATTATAGTTTCCCTATGCATCCAGGAAATATTACTATCTTCATTGTACAGATAAAGCAGAGACAGAAAGTGACCTATCCAGGGTAACACTACAAGCCAGAGAAAACATTCTGAATATTAGCAAAAAATCCAGACAGTTGGTCTCAGAAGCTAGCCAGGAGACCATACTCTTTTAATTTAAATTTCCACATCGCTGTGGCAAAACATTGTAGCAGAACCAGTCATTTGTTGCTTTGCTCATGAGAGAAAAGAAAGGGGAAGAGAAGGGAAGGGAAGGGAAGGGAAGGGAAGGGAAGGGAAGGGAAGGGAAGGGAAGGGAAGGGAAGGGAAGGGAAGGGAAGGGAAGGGAAGGGAAGGGAAACAGGTAGACACAGTAACAGAATAAAGCAGTAAAAAAATCTCACTCTTTAGTAATAATAATATGAAGCCACAAGAGGGATTGGGAGCAAATACTGAAGCTATTTAAATGCTTACTATGAATTTGTTTTTCATTTATGTTTTCTTATTGTTGGTAAGGAAGGTAGTGCTTTATTATTGTCCAAAGCAGGCATATAAATTGCACCTACAAATTATTAGTACATGTGGACGTGCCATCTTTGCAGATGTAGATTTGCAACAACAGGATTAGCCCTTGCCTCCTGTTAGAATCAGCAGGTGCAGCATTGCTGCCATGCTGTCACAGATGATGGCAGCTCACCCATCTTGTTTCCTCTCTCCATCCCTTGTTTGTATGAATGGTGAATCAGCCAGGTATCTCAAGCTTAAGAGACATAGGCAAACTGACAGAAAATTATCATAACAATGGTTATGATTTGTCCTTTGTGTTAAGCAACTTTCTTAGAAATTGCTATCCTTTTTAGACATCAAAATCTTCCTATGGAGGCCCTTCAGCAGGACCACAATTCTGCTAAAGTTGACAAAGAGTGATGGAAAAAATTGTGGTGTGGAGAAACAAGCCTAAGCTCTAGAAAGAAAAATGACAAGGCTGTATAAGGGAAGAGGCCAGATCTTTCTTCCAGGAAGAAGACAGATAAGAAGTACTATAAATACATTCAGCCCACAACTTTCCTGGTCAGAAGAAGACATTGTCTTGTCCTTTGATGCTAAAAGTTAATGTTTGCATTTGATTTATAGCCAAAACTCTTTATTCATTTTAGGTAGGCACCAGTTGCCAAAGGATTCCCACTCTATATATTTTACTTCTGGCTCCAAAATGCATTTTAGTAGTCCATAAATTAGGCTTATGAAAGATCTTCAAGCTTCAGATTCTCTGGGGGTGGTAGGAAGGGTAGAAATTTTGAGCTGGATCACAAGATTTATTGTTATTATGATTCAGAATGCTGCTGCCACTTACAAGGGGTAAAGAATGGGAAAAGCCCTACTTTTTCATTCAATTTTAGTAGCATGGCTGGATTTTGTAAATAATCAAGTCTTTAGAAGTATAAACATGAACAGTTTGAAAGACTTACCAGATTCTGAGAGTGGGAGCTAGAGAGTCTTGCTATATTTTCTACTCTTTCATTAAGATAACAAAATTATTTCAAAATCTGATCTTTCATTAAAAAAAAATCAGAATCAGTTCTTAGTTTTTTCTCTCTACATCTTTTTTCCTTTTTTGTGTGTTTGGAATGTTTTTAACCACTTTTTCATTTTATCCCTTTTAGAATACTTTTTTGCAAGCTTTAGTTCACAACAGTGTTGGCTTGGAAACACACCAGTTTCAAAATGAAGGGCTTGACTACTGTCAGATCAAGCTGAGAATTTTACAAAAAAAACATGTGCCCACATGTAAATAAAGTGACAAATATTACACAGGAAATCTGAGATCGTTTGTGCATAAGCCCTCAGCCTATTAACTAAGAAAAAAACATTGGTGCAACTCGGCTCACTTTGAGCTCTAGTTCTAAAAGCTTTGTGCATGTCTCCGCTACATATATCAAGCATGTAATTGTATTAGATCAACATAGTATGTTGTGTTGTAGTTGCTGATGCTTTGATTACAAGCTTTTGTGAATAATTTTCCATTTTTCCTTTGGACAGCAGAGGATCCTCCTGCAGTTTAGGCACAGGACCATTTGTACCTGGAGTATGACAATTCCCCCAGCAGGAGCTAGACTGTTGAGCCAGACCCACGGGAACAGGCAGCAATTAATCTCATTGCCATCTAGTGGCAGCCACACTGAGTTCTCTGATTCCAGCTTCCAAGGTCTATTTTTGTAGTTTCCATCTGACTCCTGTGAAACCTATCATTGCTCTTTGCTAACAGAGGAAAACAACCCAGGTAATTAGGTTGAGTTAGAACTGTGGTCTGACTCATTCCAGCTGACTTCCTTTACTAAATTACATTTTGACTACATTTCTGTAGAGTGTATAATGTTGGTTCCAGTGGTTCCTGAAACAATTTCTAATATAGTTTATGAAACAGATAAAAAATAATACAGAACACAAGCACCAGTAGTAGAAACAAAGCTTTGGGATTCAGTGACTTTGGTTCTCTTCCTGTTTTGATAAATAGTATGACCTTGGTAAATCATACAAATATTTTGATCCTAGTTATCCCTTTCTAAAATTTGGCTCAGTTTACTTATTAGCTTAGGAGGCATTTCTGAGGTTTAATTAAAAATGCCATGCTAAGCACTTTTAAAAATTGAAAATTAAAGACGCTAGAGAAATATGGAGTATTGCTATCTATAGCATTATTTGTTTGCTGCTGTGATGCATTTCCCAATTTATTGATGGACTGTAATTGCACACCTCCCTCAGATACTACCCAGAATAAATCTTTCTAACATAGCAGGAAGGTACACAGAGTATTTGTGTTTTCCGGTCATGAAAGTTCTTCTATTGCAGCAAAGCCAGGACATTAATTTCTTAGTGGTCCCAGTTCCTGAGGGCAGTTTATGCTGTTAGTTCATTTTGCTTCTCTGTCGGAGGCCTGTCTTCTCATGACATTCAAACATTTGGAGCAGCCTTTTGTTTTTTTTTAATTTTTCTCAGGCAAAAGAAGTTCAAAACTACACAGATTTATCCCTTCTTATAAATAATTATTTATTTATTTGCTTTCAAAAGAGTGAGATCCCCTGCAGCAGTGGCAGTACTATGTATCATTAGTCTAAATCTCACATTTGTGACAGGATGTCAGGTTTGATCATGCCATCAGAACTTGAGTACTTTTGTTGACTCATGGATTCTTGCCGGAATACATTCCAGCTCATGACTCAAATCAATGGCAGAGAGAGGAGACTGCCTTACAAACAGAAGAGTAAAGGAATAACATCTCTCTCTAAGCAGGAATATAATCATCATGACATTCATTGCTCAGCAGAAGGATTTAGGAGAGACACTCAATTCCTAAAAAAGTTATGTGAAAACCCAGAGATTTTGGCATTGTATTACATCTCAGGAATAGTTAGGAATGAGAAGACTACTCTCGCCATAAGTACCCTTGCATTAACCATGCCCCTGTAAAACATCTGAAGTTGGAAAATACTGCTAGGCCAGGTTTAAGGGGTAAAACTGGCTCACGAAAATTTGCAACAAGACTTATGTCAACCATAAAGAAAACCCCAAAGAAACAACTGTGAATTCTGACAGTTTGTGATTATTCTTACACTATTTCATCACATTTAGCCAGTCATTTGAGCATTTAAAAGATATTGATTCTATAACATTGTGTGGACCATTCTTCCAACCTGTCACCCTGTATACCATTAAGTGAAGTAGATGGATTTTTAAAAGTTGACCCAATGATGATGACAGTGTAGATTTATGTCATGTTAAGATTTTCTAAAGCTATGATCCTTTCTTACTTACTACATACATTAAATTGCATCTAGGTAATAATATGAATCCCTATAAGTGCATCTGCTTGGACTTGGGATTATGGTGTAGAATCCAAAAGCCCAAATCAGATATCTGTAATTTTCATTTGGTGTTTCAGTGGGTAGAATTTAAATGCCTCAAAATGGGAGTGCAGAAAGACTACAAAGATCATACAATCTATTAACAAGCAAAATGAATACAAAAGGGTGTTGATAACAGCATTTTCCAGAGCCTGGGTATAGTTTCATGATGAAAGAGCTCTAGAAAGACCTGACTTACAAGTCTTACAGAAAGACTTACAAGCATTTCCTAGAGAACAGATATTTTCACAGATACAACTCCAGGTGACAAAATCAGGTTGCCTTTTTTCCTTTCCCCTTACCATTCCATATTTCTAAACTAACACAGTCTTAAAGGAGAAAGAGGATTTCAGAGAAGCTTTCCTACAAGTTAACATTATGTGTATTTTCCAGAAAGATAAGCCTCATTTCCTCAAGCTAACAAGACCAGTAGACATTCCATCCAAGAGCAATGCAAGATACTGGCTTGAGAACTACCACCAAACTTAAGCAGGTAGATCAATATCCATCTATAACATGTGAGTCTTCTCAATCAACAGTTTAGAAGATTCTTCTGCCCCAAAGATCTTGGTAGAGTTTTCTATAGCTTAGCCATCTTGACATCAGTAACCTCTAAAGTAGCAGTTGTAGAGCAGTTTCCTTTAAAGGGAAAGCATTTCCTTATTTCCTTATCCTTAGGCTCTTTCAGTTCTTGAAAGACAGGGAAAATTACTCAGTTCTGTGTTTTAGTAAGTGATTACATTAATTTGTGGCTTTTCCATTCTCGGAGGTGTCTCCCTAAACCACTACCCACCAAGGCTTTGTGATTGCAAAGTACAAATGAGCTGCAGGTGCTTAGATATTGTGATTACTCTGACCTACACAGGATCAACCAGGGACCTGTAAATTTAAACCCAGCTACTATCTCTTCCCGAGCTCCTGATTTATTTCTTAAAGCTGACTATTTTTACATTCCCACATGCATGTAAAAAATGAAATAATTTTCTCATGGTCTAAATCAGAGCAGTACTGTTAAATGAGGGCAAGTAAGATAGGAATCAACATTTCTTATGAATAGGAAATTTAGAAGCTGTTCAGAATTAATCTCAGAAAATTACTAAGTGCTTAGAGCTTTGGGCTATGTGAAGTAGAAGAGCTATTAGGATTCTCTTGGTTTTGCTAGAAAGGCATTTGTGTAAAAAATATACATAATCTTCCCAAGGTAAAAGGACTCATTCAATCCTCAAGGGCAAGATTTAAAGCCAACATTTGTCTCTGTGATTGCCCACTGGCTCTGTTCCTACTGGCAGCATAGCTTCACTTGAGCAGAGCTGCCAAAGTGACTATTCAGTATTGTTTGATTTGAGTCACGTTAATTTCTGGCTGGAGTCTTTAGGTGCAAATCCAGAATTCCTGGAAGGCTTGGAGACCAGCAGCAATAGCAAGCATCACCTGATGTGTTATAATGCCAGTTCCAAATTTCCACTGCAAGCAGTTAGTTACTAAGGATGATAATGAATATAATGAGCAATTGGTGGAAAGTACTTCTTTTCCAGCTAGAATAGCAAATCAAATTTCTTTTTAAGTGAACTGACATTATCTCAAAACAAAATCAGAAATTAGACATTTTAAGTGCCTAGAGATTCTGTTTTATTTATCCTTTTTGTGGCCTGGCTGAGAGTAAAATGATCCTCCTGAGCATGTAATTCCATTGTAGATTCTTTTGCTTGGATTTTCTGATCATAGCTTCCCATAGCTCTCAGACATGTCACAACCTTGAGGAATTATGGTCATTTAATCAGCATTGACCATTTTCATGTTCAGCCTTCAAGCAATGATGCTTAAACTCCTATTCACAAATGACAGCTGAATTCACTTACTCCATTGTAAAGTACAGTGGTACTTTACAAATCAGCTAAAGTTCACCTTTCTCAACAAAGCAGAGTTTATCAGTCCAATGACCTTCTAGAGGCATTTTTTGGTTTGGGTTTTTTGTATGTCAGTTTATAACAAATGATTCAATATCAGTATAAACCTGGAGATCCTGAGAGAATAACAAAGGATTCAACTGGGAGCTGAGATATAGTTTGCAGAAAATAGTTGCCTCTAAAATGCTTGAAGAAGACAATCTGTGATCAGCCTGCAGATATTCTGTATTCTGCACAACTTCAGAAACTATTTAGCTATCTGGCCAGTAGCAGAATAAGACATTTCAAAGGAAAGCTAAAATACAAGTTTCAATTCCTCTGTGCTATGTTCCCTGGTGATTTTCCTCTTCTTCAAACTTCTTCATGGCTTATTTTAATTCATTTCCAAAATGGGTGGAAAAATGCTCCTAATATGAAATAAATGGATACACCTACACTGCTGTGCAAAACCAGTCTTTCAGACAGAGCTGGAGGTCTAAGCACCTCACACATAGGGAAACATGACTGGTCAGTGCACAGAGATCTATGTGGGAGACCTACAAGGAGTTTTTTTCAGATGCTATTTTGATTACAGAATATTCCAGACCTGCCTTCACACCATGTTATATAACATGACCACCTCCACCTACGTCTTCTTTTCGGAAATATTACGTGGTCAACAGATGCTGAGGCATTACTAGACCCAGAGACAACTGGAGCTTAAATTCTACCTATGTTTGGTCTACCTACATGACTGGATATTTATAAAATCTGAATCTGATGAGCATCCCTTGTTTTATAGACATTGCATAATGCCAAAGCTCTCATAAAGATATATCTAGGCAGTGTTCAAGTGTGTGGGGCAAGAGGAAAGAAGGCTATCCATTCCCAGGAACTATGCTGCAAAATCCATCCTCTGGTGTTGTCTCATATAGAAAAATCATGAAATCAGTTGTTAAACTAAGGCCCAAAATAGGGTGAAATTAAATAAGGCGGTGACTGAGTTTGCAGAGCATAGGATTTTAATCAATGAGTTTTAGGAGAAACATCATATTTAACAAATGGAAGTTAAAAATAAATCTAGTGGAGCATAGCATGAACTTCACCTTGAAGGGTTCAGAAGAAACAATTTGTGCAAGGAAATGTTTCATTATAAACTCTAAAAATATAAAAGACATGTAAAGATTTACTTCAAGTGGGATTTTGGGTGGGGTAAGGAATGTCTTGGTTTTTGTTTGATGCTTTTTACCTCTCCGGAGAAAACAAAAAAGTAAATCTGAATGTAGATAAAAAGCCAGATAGACAAGCAGTTATTTGGAAAATGTGAGGTTTTCATTTTGTTCTGATTTATTCCAGTCCCAGAGATTTTTTTTGTGTTACAACTGAAACAGAAACATTGAGGGAAGAAAATAGCACTTTTGCTTAAGTTCTGCCCTCGATACTTGGGAAAGGGGAGATTTACATGTATATCTCCTTATTGATATTATTGGGAGCTTTGTGTGTAAATATTAACATCCAAAAGAATAGAACTCTTTTTGTATCATAAAAATTTCTGTGGAAATTTTATAAGGAGTATGCACACATGCACTGACAATAATTTGAGTTTAATAGGGTGTATTAAATTTAAATTAATTTACCAATGCACAGGTAGATTGTTTTACAAAGGCATGGCTAATACTGCAAAGAAAAAAAAAAGAGTTTGATTATAATTAAGATACTTTTCTGGGTTTCAGGCAAGTTGAGATCAGCCCCCTCTGTAATTAAAGGGATTAGTCTCATTTCATGTAATTTCTTGGTGCCTCAGTCACGTACCAATAGATATAATAACCTTTCCTTTCACTCACACTTTATCTTTCTTGACATTTGAGATTGTCATCTCTTTTGGATTTGGATATGTTTTAACACATGCAAAAGCCAATATATCTGCACTCAAATGTAAAGTAATCTAAATTAGCTATAATGCATCTGTGAAATTTAGGAATTTCAAGTTGTCGAAAGAACATTGAGAATATTAATGTGTATCAAGGCTTTTTTCTTTAATGTCTGTATTTTGGAATTTAGTTTTCCTAGAATTTCAACCAGAATTGTTAATTTACTTTTACAGCATTTGTCTCACTTAACTGTTATCAGAGGTTCATCGTGTCTCTCATATGCTCCTCAGAAATTATTCTCAGAATATTATACTGGGCAAAATATTCTTCCAGTTTTTACCAGCTGACCCACTTATCTCAAACACAAAGCCTTGTGTTTATGTCTGATGGCTGATCCAAGAAAAAGATCAAACCTGAATTGTATATTCTATACATCAGTGAGAGTCCTTGTCCAACATAATTCTGTGCAACAAAGTCTGACAGTAAAAAACAGAGAAGAGAATGTTGCTATATTGAGTGTTTGTTTCATATCACTCAATTCAAAAGGAAACAAGCAGAGAGTACATGTATAAAATTTTGCACAGAGACATTGACACAGCATATGGAAAAACAATAAGGAAACCTGAGTGGTTGTCACAACTGCTTTCTAGCTTTCTCCAAGCCATTCTTGGAAACTTTCAAAAATCTGTACCTATGTTTTGTAGGAGAAGTGATAATTTTAAACATCTGTTACAGTGCTTGAACCTTTAAATTTTTTTAATTTTTTTTTTCATTTTTTTTTAGAACTGCAACAGAGAAACAAAAAATCCTACCACATTCTCAATTTACAGAATTAGGTACCAGCCTGATGGAACTCAGCAGAGAGTGGTGGCCAGCAGAAGAATTCTCTTAATAATTCAAAGGCAGCAACAGCATTTAATGAGAGAAAAAATAATGGTCTGTTAATAAGTCTAGAGAATATTTTTCCCTTGAAAATAATTAATGATAAAAAAAGGATATTGATTCTTTTTTAAAGTTCTATAGTTACGACGACTTCCATCATGATGTGATTTATAAACATTAGGTAAAATCAACAGCTATGTTATAATGAGATTATATTGACTTTATAAGAACAAAATAAATTATTACCTTACATAACATACCTTGAAATGTGTTAAATCCATGTGAAACAGACTGATATCAACAATGCTAGTAACAAAAATCTGAAGTGTAGGATTTTCTTGAAATGCTGAATTCCAAGAGATTTTATGTATATTTAATCAGGGATTTTATCTGCAAAGCTAGGATCATCTTTAGCTAAAAGTGACCTTAGGGTGACCACTATAACAGTTATGTAACTATAGTTATGTTTCTATATTGCTTTGTCAGAGAATGACAGGAAAACTTATTCACAAGGGCACCAGAGGTTTTGCCCAGATTGCCACTTCTATGTCAGTATTAGTCCCAAATCTGCCTGTTCTAGGGTCAGGATCAATGGTGCTAGTTTGAAGTAATATAAATTTAGCATAAGCTATTGTTTGCACCAGTGCTTGTGACCCAGATCAACGTGTGGTGACCCAGAGGGATTTGAGGTCTTCTATAAATATCATATATTGAAAGAGTAAAAATACAAAACTCCTGAATCAAAAGACTGTAAAAAAATCTTGCTTTTGTTCCAAGTAATAACTTCTCAGTCAGTACAGTAGGCACAGAGTAATCAAATTGCTTTAAGCTTTTCTCTGCATTTGGATATGTTAAGTTTATATACAGAAACATCTTATATCCATTTGAGTAACTCCAGAATTTAGTTAAAAATCCATCATGATTCTCAAAATGAAAACATTAATTACTCCTCCAAACATTACCAGCCTAGTTAGCATTCTCAGGCACCAGTATTTTTTTCCAAAAATTGCTTTTTTTGGGGGAAAAAAGTCATACCAGGGAAAAAACAAACCCAAACCAACCAACAGATAAAACAGATCACATTAATTACTAGGTTATGTAAATTGTTTCCTAATTTTGCAAGGTTTATCTTTGTGATCCATGTATTTTTCCCTAACCTTTCCCATTATCAAAAGCAATAACTTCCACTATTATTTGTAATCTGTTCAGGCTTTAATTAACTTTCCATACAAAATCATTCATTTGTTGATTTCAATTTTACCTTGAAAAGAAACTTTTGACTAAGTGTTGACTATTCTCTTGAAAAGAAATATCTTTCAAGACAGTTCACTGAGGGAACTGACAGAGTGAAGAGTTTGGTGAAATAATTTTGTTTCTCTTGGGAGTCTAATAGATTAACTTCACACCTTTGTAATATTTAATAGTTTAAAGAGTTGGGATATACAGTGCCTTTTTGGTTCTTTTAGTGCCCTGTTACACATACTCCCTTTTCTTTTGTGTCTTTAGTTCAAATTACAAGATTCTGGAATTGAATTCTAATTTCATCTAGTAACCCACCTGGAAGCAGCTAGAGTTGTCACTAGGCAAAACTTAAACTAATAGGATTTTAAATGCATATTTTCAATTCTAACAAATTAATGTTTTGTATGGCTTTCAAGAAAGCAAGACACACTGAATGATTCAGTCCATATTGATTCATCCCTTACATTAATCCTGGTTTTAATCCATATAGTGCTAAGAAATGTCAGGTTATTCCAAGGCACTTCTTCAAAAATCTTTGTCATTCTGAAATCTCTATTGAAAAATTCTGGAGATTCAAATCTACATGAACTGAATATCTTTCTAATATTTTGCAAGATTAATTTTTGACAGCTGGTAAATACCTATATTCATCTGACTCTTCATTCAAAACAAACATGAATGTCTTTTGAATAGGAGATACGATTTGAACATTTCATTGATATGTTTTGAGTTATTCATTCATGCACATTAATATGCAAAACCAAGATAGTTTGTTTTTTCTGCCCATGGAAGTATTTCTCCAGGCACAAGCTTGCAGACAAGTAGTATGCTGTCCACTAGCAGACAGAGCGGTAAGAGTGACTTGAATGATAGCTTGATAAACACCTTCACTTAACCTGGTAAGGGCACATAAGTCAGTTATGTTAAAAAAATAGACATTATATTTTTAATTACAACATTGTTATCTAAAGCTAGAGGATCAAAGAACTTTTCATGGATGCTAATCTTCTGATTGCACAAATGAAATCTAGGGAAGGGTAACCACAGACATTTTTGGCATTCCTTATGTACGAGGCATAGATGGTGGAGCCTCCCGTAGATATACAACAGCAAAGAGTTTCTGACATGCATTTAGGTGTTGGAAACCTATTCAAGGTTTGGTATCATATTATTTTTGATATCACATATGTTTTTTTACCACAGAATGTAGAGTTTGAGGTGATGAAAAGCTGCTCCCTCGATGTAATGTTTGGTGAGGAATTTCTGTTGAAATATCAAACGAATTATACAGAAAAAAAATTTGTTTTGACTCCTACAGAATACCTTGCACACTTCCTGAAAGTGAAGTTTGTAAATTATTTATAATAAATTTAGCAATTATATGAAGTTATACTACTGTGAAATAAAGTAGTACAGATGAGACGATCTTCTTATCTATTACAGTCCATCACAAGTCTCACAATTTTTTCCTTTTGGACATTCCAATGTTTAATATTAAATACTGGAAAAAGTTGTTGAAGTTACAAGATAGTCAAAACAATTTCATTGCTACACCAAAAGACTGTTGTCACACGGTCCCCTTTGTATGCCTGCTTTCATCAATTTCACACAAGCCATAACTTTTTAGGCTACAACAGAAGTTTTTTCTTAAGATCCTTTGACCATGTGAAATGCTTTTGAATGATAACACAATTAACTTTTTCTCTGGAAGTAAATGCATTATTTGGAAGTCCAAAGAAATAACACTGACTAAATGGCTGATATATCTGAGTTTTCTTATTTCCTACTTAACTGGTTTTCAAAAGAACAATTCTATAGTAACGTCTTATGTATAATACACAGTTCAAGACAGCCTTTCAGAATGCTTTGCAAAATGTTAGCTCACTTATATAAAAGGAAAAAGGAGGGGTTTAAAAAAAAAGAAAACTTTCAAAGCCGCAGAGTCGGACACTTGGATTATAGACTAAGGTGTGAAACAAGTTAATATTTAATACAACCTCTCCTTCTATTATAGACACATTCCTTAACAAACTTCTGGTTGGTAAGAAAACTTTTATGTCCAGTCGGTAATAGAATTACAGATGTTGTATATAAAATATTGAAAACATTCTGGCCCTGTGTTGGGCAGGCCCTATTTCCCCTATCCATACTGCACCTGAACATATCAGAAGTCTGCTGCCCCTTCATCTTAAAGATGGATGCCTTCCATCATGTTCCTTTTATTTTATTTATGACTTACCCTTATTGATGTAGCACTAGCTAACCTTTCATATAATTTTGGAAGGTCTGATGCTTTCTGTTTGTCACTGGGGCATAAGACATAAAGCAGAAGGTACTACATATGTCAGACTCTTGTAAAAGGAGGCCTTGTTAGTACCAACTGGCCATTTTGTTTAATACCGTGTACAGGAGTTTATAATCTTAATTTTAGACGGTTTGGCTACATCAAACACATCAAAACAGCTGAATCTGTGTATCTGTACTGAACTCATATGTATAATGAATATGGACATCAGTGTGGCTAGTACTGACTGCAGCAGTCAGACATGCAGAAAATGCATACTGTAGATTAGGGAATGTTATTGATCTTTGTTTCCATCATCCTTTGCCCTTTTTTTTTTTCATTCAGCATGAAAATGCTATTTAGAGATGAATTTTCAATTTCTTTTCTTTGGAGTGGCCTTTCAAATTGAACAATATTAAAATAATCTGTTTCAGAGAAAGAACACATGGACAAGGAGAACAGTAAAGAGTAAAAAAAAAAAAAGGAATTTCTTCATATAGCTATATGGGTAGAGTTCCATAGCAAAATTGACAAAATAACACTTTCTCAACTCTGTGTGTTAGCCCTCAGGGTCTTGGTTGTACAATGAGCAAAATTTAACCTCGGGGAGCAGAACTATATTGTACACATATGTAATGCACTGAAAGTGAAGCAGAGTGGCAGCTCCAATGCATGCTGCAGGGCAACATCCTACAGTCTGAACGGAATTGCTCTGCATGTGGAATTTCAGGGAAATCAAATAACCTACTGTTACATGGCTGTGAAAATCTTATGATTTCTATTGTTTTCCATTCTATCCCTTGACCATATTTTATTAAAAATTATCTAAGTTTATTCTTGAGTAGCCACAAGCCATTTAGGCTCTAGATCTATACAGCAAACTATTGACAGTTCAGCACAGTACTCTTACGAGGTAAAGAAGGCTAGAATGGTGCTATTGCATTTATGTGCCTTCTAAGTGTTTTCCTTCCTTCTTCTTGCTATCTTATATATTCTATAACTTCATTTAAATGCTAATCTTGCTCTTGCAAGTTGGGCTACGTAGGAGAAAAATATTCTAAATAAAAGACATTTAGATTTCATGCAAGACTAACACTTGGACAATATTAATTACAATCTTCAGTTAACTGGGACGTGGAAGGGATGTTCCAAATATAATTCAAGGTTTCCTCTTCAAGCAATTATTTTGAAACTCCATGACTACAGGCATAGCACTGCACAAATACACATCAAAGAAAAAATTCCTTTCGAAGCAAACATTTAAGGTAGCTGCTATACACTTTTTTTCATTCTGACAGGTTTTTGTCATATTTATGTATGGTGTCATCTGCTCTAAAAGAATAACAGCCTATATATAAGATGAAAGAAAATAGGGAGATTTCAAAGAGAGAATCATAGAATATGTTGTGGTGTAAGTGCCTTATAAAAACCATTCAGTCCAAATCTTCTGCAATGAGTAGCAACATCTTCAACTAGATAGCTTTCTCAGAGCTCCATCCAAACTGATCTTCAATGTTTCCAGGGTTGGGGCATCTGACATGTTTCTGGGCAACCTGTGCTAGAGTTTCACCTTGTAGAAAAGTTCTCATTGTAAAAAATTTATTCCTTAGTCTGAATCTACCCTCTTTTAGTTTAAAAATGCTATCCCTTGTCCAAAGTGTGAGAGAGAGGGTGCAGAGCAACATAGCTCATTTCAAGTGTTATCTTGGTTAGGCCAGTTTCATACTCTTTCATTTAGTATGAGTGGAGAATGAGTCCTGCCTGTCAACCTTACTGCAAGAGAAATCAGAATCAAAAATGCAACTTGGTCTGAAAATTTTCAATTGCAAGGTGATGGATTCTTCTGTTTTTCCTTTACCTACCTTCAAACAAAATATCAAACATGATAGCTGAAAAAACCACAAACAAACAAATAAACAAAGTGGTTCTCTGTTTCAACACATGGAGTGCTACAGGGCAGGACTGTTCTGGGATTCTAGCTTCCTGGAAAACAAATCCAAAGTTCCAAATTTATTTTCGGTGAGCCTGCATTATTAATAGACTGCTAATGTGTTCCTGAGTACTTAAGTATTCAGAAATAAAAATTCACTCTTTGATGCTTGTTTGGACCTTGATTACTTGAGTCTATGTCAACCTATATGGCTGTTAATCTCTGGACTAAATTCAACATAGCATATGTAGGTCATCAGACAAAACCTCCATTGAAATCAATAGCAGAAATAAATTACTCTGGTATGGCATGTCAGTCTGCATTTGATTTGCTGACACATGATTACTCCAAACTGTTAGCTTCATTTACTTTTATTGATTGTTACTGTGAAATGCTTACTAATTGCACATCAGATTTTTAAAGGTGCTTAATTGCATACTTTAGACTAGTGTTAAATTCCATACAATGATTATCCGTGAATTATGTTCCAAGGAGTTCCATCTCTATTCCATGCCTGTTTTCTGTAATATTGTGGGCCATATCATTAGCTCAATCAAAGCTGATTCTAGAATTGCAGTAACATAAATGGAGGAGAAGAAAAGTTAGTTCCATTTTTAGGATTTGAATACTAAAGGCAAGACTGAAACCTTTTTTAAAAAAATGAGTGATCCAGATCCAGTCTTTGAACAACATACAGTCCTACACCAGTTTGTGTCCCAGGTCTGACTTAAGAAAAATTTGCCACTATGTCTAACACCTTGGTATTTAACCTATATGTAGGTGCTCAAGCCTTAGAGCAGAAACAAAAACTCAGTCAGAATCCTTAGATACCAATCTAACTTAGAATTCATTTTCATTCCTGCTTTCTTCTGGGAAGTGGGAGATGTCCACTCTTAGGTGACTCAGGAAGGAAAACTTCCCTGATAGGGCTCTGGTTATAAAAGTAGTGACAGTCAGATCCTGACATCAACATTCAGTGGCATTAGATGGAAGACTCCAAATTTAGGGACAAAAATATGTGTTGAGTTTACTCACAATTAAGAAATTTAGGTGTGACCCCACCTACCATTCACAGTCCAGTCAGGTCTAGAGGAAAGAGCTGTCTGGTTAGGTTGAAACTGCCCAGACCCATAGGAATCGACCAAATTCTGGAAGTGGGTATTGTACAAGTATTCTGTATTCTTAATGGCAATTTATGTGCTTTACATTTTGATTCCCTTTTTAGGTTATCCAAATTTCTCTCTTGGTATCCCTACTTGTGTTTGAACTCAGAAAATCCATCATTTACAAATTGGAAAAGAATGTATAGAAAGGTTTAATGTCTATGCCCAGCATATTTATGGATGCTGTCTTTGAAAAGTATTTTAACTTCAAGTCATTCTGTATCCATTTTTTTTTTTCCCAACAATATTCCACTAAAGTGGAAGGAGGCCTGTGAGAGTTACAAGTATAAATAAAATGACAAAGATAAAGAGCCAATAAAATTACTGGAAATTTAACTAACCAGTTTCAAATCTGAAAACAAAGCTTGAACTGAAAGCTGGTTCTTATTCTATTCAAGTCACTGTGTTAATGCCTATAAAAGTATAAATCATACGTTTTGCCAATGTGCTCTATCTGGAGACTATTAAATCATTCTGCAATAATATTGTGCTGGGTAACCTTGTGAGCAATGTGAGTTTATAAGGGTCTGATGGTCAAGAAGTATCTGAAATGTGTCCAATAACCACAGAAATAAGATAATTGAGGCAAATACTTGAGTAATGTGTTAAAGCTGCTAGGCTTCCCAGTATAACAGGTAAAACTTCTCCCTTGGTGTAAGCTGGCATAAGAGAGTTCTCAGGTCTGAGAGAAAATAAAGCATCCAAATGCTCAACATTTTCTGAGACACAAGAAGATGCAGAAAAATCAGTCTGTTTTGTCTGCTTCTGCCAATTTCAAACAAGATTAATTTATTAAAAATAACGTTTTGGTAATAAAAAGTCCTAGCCAACTGAATTTCTGGTCTTGTTGAGGTCTTTGAGGTACAAAGTTGTATCAGAAGTGATGAGGAAAGTCTGATGTTTCAATTCAGACCTATTAAATATTTGAGCGCACATGCTATCTGCTTATCATTGCACAGCAAACCTTACTGCCAGTTTTTTGTTTGCTGTCTGTGTTTGTTGTTACTGGGAGCAGAAACATTTTGGGAAGATGAGAAACCTTACAGCCAT
Source organism: Monarcha castaneiventris obscurior (assembly GCA_026261815.1). Taxonomy (NCBI): domain Eukaryota; kingdom Metazoa; phylum Chordata; class Aves; order Passeriformes; family Monarchidae; genus Monarcha; species Monarcha castaneiventris. Next base: position 18,757,349 of record JAMPIT010000894.1, read on the forward strand.
GAGGTCACTTGTTTGCTGTGTGCTTTAGGTACTGCTAACCAGTGCTGTGACCTCTCCTTGCTCTCCAAGCTGGAAAGTCTGGATTGGTTGGTCTGGTCCTCTGCCCAGGTCTTTAGGTGGAAAGTGGCCATGTCCTCTCATGCCTCTCAAGTGTGCCAAACACTGTAACAGGGTGCAAAACAATCCTTCTGGTGTGAGTGATACTGCTTTTAAACCCTTTAACTGCTCCTTGGGCTACATTGCTTCTGAGATGACTAACAACACAATTGACTCCTGGAAAAACACCAAGGGCAGCAGTATATTTGCACCCAGTGTAAAAAAATGAAGTATAAACCACAATCCACAAATCATGCTCATGATTTGAAACAGGTAAATATTTTTCTGCCAGATTCCCAGACAGCTGTTAAAGAGGTAGGTGTGCCCAGGTGACAAGCTCCTCTATGCTCAGTCAAGAGTCGTCCAAATTAAAAGCAGAAAAACAGAATTCTTTTCCCTCTTGAAACAGGAGAACCACTTGGCTGCTTTTTTTGCCACTAATGTGGAACTGTGAACATTTGGCTCCAAGCCAGTTCTGAGAAAAAATTTTTTGAAAGAACATTTTCTCATACGGTATTTCTCTGACATGGGAAGAAGAGGAAAAATATTTTGTGGTTATTTGTACCCCAAACATGAAGGCCTAGGTATTGAAGACAGCCTTTAGGTATTTATTGACTGGATGAGAAGCTGGGGCTTGATTCCCAGCCACCCTGGTTTTGCATCTATCCTCTTGGATAAGCTGAGAGGCAATTGCCAAAGTGGGAAGTGCACCTACAAACTTCACCACCTGCCACAACATGCTGTGACTCTGAGCATATCTAAGACTTCTCTAATTTATATTCACAGATAAATCAGTGCTTTGCAATGTGGGAAATGGAGGAACCTACTTTTACCCAAGCAGAAGAAAGAGGATCAGTTCCCAGATCTCTGAAATACTCACAAGTTCACTTGTTCTTGTACAAATTTTATGCACCAGCTGATCAACTTCACTTAATTAAAGGGAAGTATTGCTAATACTAAATACATTGCTTTTATAGTCTTTGAAGTATTTCTGATTCTTTGTGCTCAAAAAACTCCTTTTGGAATTATAGGGAAAAAGTACAGAGAAATTTATAAGAGCAGAACAAAAGCACTCAGCAAAGGCTAAAGGATGGAAGATTTATAACTACTTGGGGGGAATCAGAGAACACCAATGATTTACAAAATCTATTGAAGTACAAGAAGAAAAGGTTATAAAATATCCATGAAAACATTTATGGGAGATATCAGACAAACATTGTCAGAGAGATTTGGCTATGAGAGTCACCGCATAGAAAAAATAGGAGGAGGAATGGTAATGGCTTTTGAGCAAAAATCTCTCTGATATTTATGACTATTTTTGTAAATATAAAAACATATTAGAGTATAAAAAAATTTAAAGAACCCTCATTACTTAAATAAGACATTAGTAGAAAGTGGAAACTGATCTCCTCATCACATGATAATGACCAGTAGGATCTTCTAGAAGTGAAATGACAAAATACACTTCAAGCTCCTAAGCCAGATTGCCCTTCAGTGAAAGTTATGATGACATAGTTGCAGTTAAGTTTTGAACTGCAGTAGCTGGCAGCTTTGGGCCACTGGAGGCAATGGAGGAAAGGGCTGCCAGACCAGGCCAGTGCAGGATGAGCAGCCATTGCCTCCTCATGTCAGCACTGTGCTGCCTTCCAGGACTCTGCTGACTGCCACTGCAGCCAGGCAAAGGCCACAACTCTTTAACCCAGGATGGTTCCTCGCTATTCAATCAGGTGACAGCACAGATTGCATGTACTGTAAAAACACATTCTGCACTATTTTTAATTTCCAAAGAGATCCAAGGCAGTGCTCTGAATCTGCAACATTCAGCAGGGATATTAGAAGTAAACAGTTGCAAACAGAGCTGCTTGAAAATTTTCAAATACATTTTTATGTAGATGTACATACTTTACACAACACTGAATATATTCACAATAAGCTACAGGCTGTCATCCTTTTCTTCTTTTGTTTCCTTTTTCTATTCACCAGTTCCTGTCCACAAAAGGAAAAGCAGAGAAAAGAAAGGATGACTGACAAATATAAAGATTATATATAAAAAAAATTATCAAATAAAAAAGAAGGAAATATTTTCAAAATCACAGCAGATTAAGACAAATATTCATCAAAAAATTTATGAAAGAACATTGATAACATTAAGAAAATCTTTGTTAGAATCTGTGTGTCTTTGTATATTTTTAGGAAAGTCTAAACAAAAAATCCCCCAAAACTAAACACAGACTCCCCCAAAACTAGTAAAACCAAAACCAAAATCCCAAAAAAATTTCAAAAGAAAAACCCTGAAAAAAATCCAACCCTGAAAAAACTCCAAGGAGAAAAAATGTTCATCTTGTTACTAAAACATAAATGCCTATATAAACACCTAAAATACTTTAAGTGCTAGGCAAATCAAGTATTGATTTCCCAGGTAAGATTATTATAGTCTCTAAGAAATGCATCTCATTCTGTCACAGAACAAATATTCAGATTGTTTTGAAATCCAACCTAACAAGGAAACTCACTGATGAAATAAATGCAGGTGACTTGGTGGCAAACAAAAATTTCCTAAGCCATGGGGCTATCTCATTTCACAGTTTGAGTAGTAGTTCTTTTTTTCTGTTTTTTTTTCTTTTTTTTTTTAATACAAACCTTCATGCATAGATCTATTGTTTTGTTTTCTGTTAATGCCTTTTTTAACCAATTAGAGGACCAAACTATACTACATTTCTCTCTGCTCCTTCCCTCTCCCTATTTCTTCATTCTTTTTCAGTCAAAGGACAGAACCTTTTGTTGATAAAGATGGAAATTGGGTCTTGCTTTGTGCTCCTAAACATGCCTCATCTCCTTGAGAGCATATTTGATGTATTCCCTTGTTGAATTTAGAATAGAGCCATGGAAACTGAACAACTTACTTAAGTATTAAAAAGTTGCCATTTCACAGTTGCAAGACTCAGCCCATACAAACCCACACTGCTCTGGAGCAGATAGTAGATCCTACAGCATCTTGGTAGGAAAAAAAAAGGTATGACAATGACAAAAATTATTAAATTTTCTTTAATATGTGTTAAATGAATTTAATTGGGTTAGTAACAACTCAGCATATTCTGTGATTCTGTGGACTAAAATAATAAATTGCAGTCATCTTTCACTATTCATCCATCTACTTTCAGGTGAATCTCCCTAACTGTGGAAATCTAGAAAGATAAAAATTTATAAGAAACCTCCTTTAAATTATAAAAATGATCTCTTGCCCTACACATCTGTAAAATTTAAAGCGAGTGCAATTTGTATACTTAAAATAAAAAAAGTTAAAATTGAGTGAAATGTACCATGGTTTTCAATTGCTTTCAATTACCATTAAACCTTTTTGAGAGCAATTTGCATAATGTTTCATAAACATGTAGGCAGATTAACCTTTTTAGTTAATTTATTCATTAGCAGTAAAAATTCAAAGCATCTCTTATGAGAAAATAATGTCTTGCTGTTAAATTACATGGAAACAAAGCAACTGGGACATAGTTGCCTCAGTTCTCCCTGTGTCAAAGCACAAAATAGTGGAGAGAATAAAGCTTCGCCTGTTAGCAGAGTGTTGATTAAATCACCTGTTTGTGAACAATTAGCAGTATTACAAAAAGATTGGGTAAAGTATTAATTAGAGATGGATTGAAGAGTCCTGCCTGGAGCAGGTACCTGCAAATATGGGGGACTGAAGAGTGAAAAAGTATGAGAAAAGACAGAGGGTTTGACTCTTTCCTGTCTTAAATCTCATAATCTCATACGTTCTGTCAATGGAAAGTGTGGTAACTCAACACTGTTTTTCTGTCACTTTGTGATTCCTTTACATGTCTGTAATTGGCTACTTGAGACAGAAAGGAGTGGTCACATTCCTCTGTTCCCCAGTGTGGTATCTATCCTTTATTTTGCCTCTGAATGAATTGAGGTTACATCACTATCCATATGTGGGAATGTAAAAAGTGGCTGAAGTTTGGACACTTATGTGGTGTTTTATTAGGCAGGTTCTTAAGGTGTTTTCAGCAAGATGAGATAAAACCCTTCTCATGAGCTGGAACTGGATCATTTGCAGATTGATATTAAGGCACTGGCAGGTCTATCACTTGGGGTAAGATCATACAGCGCTGGGTGATACAGGACACAATAGCACATAGAGGGCAGCTGCTTAGCTGATGGAGATAGAGCCTGAATGAGCAGTTTGACAGTTTACACCAGTTTTGGACCTATCTTTATACCTCTTCATTAAGAAATGAAATGAAGCTTTTCTGTACACATGCTCTGTCATATGTCATAATGCTATCCATTGTCTTTAGAGTGTATCCAAAACAAATATATTATTGCAATGAGTGGCCCTATCTTTAACCTATTTACTCAGGTAAATGTGTGAATATTTAGTTTGGGACATATGTTATATAATATAAATCTATTCAATCTATAATAACTTCCAAATTTAAATGTCAGAACAATCAACTTGATACTTTTTCACTTTCCCATATCTTTTTATGAGTTTACATCTGGAAGAAATATACTGATCAAGATTTCAAAGTTAAGGAAATTCCACACTCCCTTCTGGTGATTCCAATAGCCAGATTATACAGGTGACATGAGAATGTTGAAATCACTAAGTGCACAAGTATGCAGAAGCATTAAATTATCCAATATTAAGTATCATTCATGGTCCTCTTGCATTGCTGTCATGGGCTGCTTAGTGGAATGTTGAATTAACTGATGTAAGTCAACCACAAAATCTGCAACAATCTCAAACAAGTCTGTGGAAAGAGTTCAAAAAAATAAATAGATTCTCTGCAGAAATTTAAAACAGATTAAATGTTTAAGGACGGTTCCTTAGCTTTTAAGATGCTTACCAATTTGCTAGTATAATTATCTATTAAAAAGCTCTACTGTCTTTCAAATAAAAAACAAAAAAAAAGCAGAAAATCAGAAAAAACCCACAATGTATTCATAAATAGAGGGGTCTAAACATCTGGAGGAAAGCAGTGTTTTTTTTCTTAGAAAGGTCTCATGTGATGTCAACATTATATTTTCTGTGGTGTTTTTTTAACATACCTTACTAACTGCTAGAGAAGCATGCAAATGCCATGACTGACACAGTTAAATAGAAATCCACCAGAAAAAAACAGGTATTTTTGATAGGTAATATCTTCTAGGAATGACTATCAGACACTTGCTCCATTATTAAGAATTAGCAACCAATGCAGATAAAAATAGGAATAAAATGCTATGTACAAAAATCACTAAGTTACCATTCTATAAGAATGACAATGTGGGATTTGCTTATGATGAAAATGCCAAGTGCTTCACATAAGCCCATACAAAGTCTGTCAAACACCCTCTCTAAGCCAAATCGATGTTTCACTGGAAGTTTCCACCACATAATACATCTGTGTTCTTTCTATACATGTATTAGACACATCATTCCCTACAAAGTGCCTGAAGCAGCTGAAGCAATCACCTCAAATATGATAATAAATTTCAGTGATATGAACCTTGAACATTTAATGCTTGAATGCTTTTATATAAAGTCTTCAGGAGCACTTTGCTTTGACTTTCATAAAGAAATCAGATTGTAACATCATAAAATGTTGAAGTCAACTTCAGATAGTGTTGTAGTCTTCCTGACAGAATCCTAAATACAATTGTATTGTCAAAACCCCCTAAGGAGCGAAACCCTCCAAGGAGCAATTAATATTATGACTGGCACTTTGGGTTATTTTTGGGAAAGGAACTGGAGTTAAATGGAAAGCAAAGCTCACTCTTGTTAATAAAAAGGTTAAATACTAAGTCAAATGGCAGAAAATTGGCTTAAAACACTGTGGATAAAAACAGAAATCTATTTTAATTATGAAGCGCCTGCCCTGAACAATTGCACATCCACCTTGACAGGAAAAGCTTCTCTTAATTTCTCCTCTTGGAGTATCTTCCATTATTCTTCATAAATCGTAGGAAATTAGACATATTTTAAGGGTTGTAAGATCATTTCCCTCTTACAACAAATACAGTTTAAAGCGTTTAAATGTAATATAAACTAGTGTGTATTTAACTAAATGACGATTTCTAATCATTGTATGCATCTCTATTTCAATTCCATATGCAGACTCCTCCTGTTTCAGAAGAAAACAGAAATTCAAATGAATGTTTGAGAAGGAAAAAACAGTGTTAAAAAAGAGAGCTCTTAAAAGAAAATCCTGGAAAAACTATGAAAACACAGGGAAAGATATGATTCTGTTATCATAGATGAAATGAGATGGCCAGCTACGTTCCAAATCAACTTTATTTTGTCAGACATATTAACTTGCTAAGTTTCAGTAAATACAGCATATTTGGACTAAACAAGAGGATTGTATCTTATGCGACACAGGTCAGTGGCCCCTTAACTTGCAGGGCATATGAAAGATTAAGATTCAGTCTCTTTACTGCCTATATTAACCCAGAACCTGGGCAGGAATCTCTTCCTGACCTCCAAAGTGCTCTAACTCCTTAGTTATTCTGGATTGGCTTCGTACCTATTGGAGTCACCCTATTAAATATAAATAGATATTCAAGATTAAATAATTAAAATAATTAAAATTCAAGAAAATAATTAAAACTGTCCGCTATGTCTTTGATGAGCCTTCCTGTCACTGGATCACAGAACAATTTTTAATCATACTGTCCTATGAGTATTCTTCCACAAGAAGTGTGCAGAGAGCCTGGTTTTGTTGCAGTCTGGTGGTATAGAATGCTCCTAATTCATGCCAGTGAAAAGCCAAATAAGCACAAATAGGACTTCAGCCCAGACCTTCACTGAACTTGGTAACTATTACCTGAACTGGCATTCCAGTTTTTATGTATCCAAGGGAAAGGCTGATGCAGGCACCTATCTCACAGCAGTGAGTGCAGAGCTGGGGGAGGCACCTCTGCCTCAGTGAAGCGGCAGGAACCCTTGCTTGTACACCACTTTCCTGAAGTTAGGCAATGACAGGACTTTCTAGGTGCCTAATTCTCCTCATAGGCAAGACACAGACGTTGCTACTTTGGAATAGCAAAGACTACTGTATAAAACAGCTTCTTGACTTGACATGCTAAATCACTCACTAGCAATTAGTTTATATTTTGCAGTTGTTTCTGTTTTATTCTTTTGATTATGTAGTTTTTGGATATCAATATAAATATGAAAACTTAAAATTTCCCAAATGTTTAGCAGACAAAATTATTGCCTATTAAAATATATTCATTAATGTGTTATCTCCATTAATCTTTTTGCTTGTCACATGAAGTTCTTATTTTATATGTGTCGTACTTAGAAACATAAGCACGCCATTCAGATGCTCACAGAGATGCCCTTATAGTTGTTTGTTTATGGCACACAGAGATATAGATTGACAGGACAATCTAATGGTCTGCAACATGTTGTTTCAGATTATTTATTAATAATCTTCATTTTGGTCCACCAAGACTGGAAAAAGGAAGCAGAAGCAAAAATAAATTTGTAAATAACCTCCCAACAGGAAATGTAAGGTGGTGATCTTAACATGCAGCAGCACATGGCACATTCAGAGAGCCTGTGTATTTTAACCACAGTAGTACAGTTTTAATGCTGTTCCTGTCTCTCCTCTCCTTCCTATTTTCCGTCTTACTATTCTTTCCCCTTTTCTCACTTCCTTTCTGTCTCTCCCTCCCTCACATTCCTCTATCCTTCCATTCCCCCTACGCCTCTAACTGGCCATGTATCTAACCCTGAGGTTTTCAGTGTGAGACCTGGAAAAAAATGGAAACTATTTACCTTAAAGGTTTCAATAGGGTTGGAGGACAGTGTACACCTAGAAGTAGACAGCTTGGAAGATTAAGACTTCAAACACTTTCAGGTTTTGGTCTTGATTAATTTGAAAAGGTCTGTATTTATTTTATTTTTTTTTAAATTGTATTTAGAGGGTGTGTCTCGGTCATGGACACCTATGTTCTTATTATCATGCAACCACTGTTTCTTGGTGATAGAGCTTTATTTCATTGTCTTCTCTGTGGGTAATTGTTGGGTTATTAACAAATGGTGTAGAATAGCACGCGTGTGTGCCTGTGTTTGTGTGTGTATGTGAATGTGTGTATTTTACTCCATCATTGTAATAGCTCTGTGCAATTGCACCTCTAGGGATTTTTGAAGTGATTTAGCATTCCACTTCCTACAATAACAGCATATTTCAACACAAACACTTAATTATTTTAAAGGTTTATTTGATTTTATACTCTCTTTATCTGTCATGAAGCTATTTTATTCTTCTTCCACTTACATGAGTTTAGATTGTGTTTGTTTTAAATTTATATAAACACAGAATACAGAAATACAGAATATAGCCATTAGCATAGAGTACTACATCAATTTAAAACCTGATTCCAGTGTTTCCATAAATGAAATAAATGGAATTCAGCACTAGGTGAAGGAGAAAAGGCTGAATAGAACAAAGTCACTGGATGCTAAAATTCAAAATATCTCAAGATTTCAAGGTACAATGGCAAAATTAGGATTGCTGAAGTCTCTGAGGGAAATGAGAAGGGGCTAATATTTTATTCTTCCATTACTGGGTGAACATTTACATTATTATTACTTGGCCAACTCAAGCGGTTTATTTTAAAACTTAATCCCTCAGGAAGAAAAAAAATCACACTTTCTGTAATGGGAGTAAAAAGGAATAAGGGGGGAAAATATAAGAACACGAGGATTTAATTCTAAATCATGAAAGCATAATGCTGAGGATAATAAAAAAAAAATTCAGCTTTGTATGGATGTTCTTAGCAGAATTTGAGACTGGAGCCATTTGTAACCATGAGTGCATAATTGTTAAGGACTACAAGGCCCAGATTTTGCTTGAAACAGTAAAAAACAGTGCAAAACATGCAATAAATAATCATAATATCTGTACTAAAGATGTATATTCTGGTGTTGAACTTGGGGCCTAGAAGACAGATGAAGAGGAGCTAAACTCCATATTTTCCTTATACCATGCAAATATTATTTGTCATATTCAGCCCTCGGCAAACGAGCTTACACAAACTGCTTGTATTGACCTTCATTCATTATTATGTTGGGCTTTTCTTTTTCCCCTAAACTTGAAAAATTTCTATCTATTTTTATACCTATGTAGGGATGGGTATTAACCGTTGCTTCTTGTGGCAGGACAAGTAGCATGGATACTTGAACTAAACAGGGTTACTTTGAATTCAAGGCATGATTCTGGTCTACAAGTGTCTGATTTTTATTTTATGAATTTAAAGTAGTAGTCTGAGGTCCTCCTAAGTGTTGTGATCACAGTAGACTAGAGGCCTGAACTCCTGGAATAATGTCAATATGTAACAAACTCCAAAATGCTCAGAAGTTGCTTTCCACCACAAAAATCCCAAACTGAGCACAACCGAAGTAAGCCTGGTGACATCTGTAACACTCCATGGAATATTAGCTATGGCTTGCAAAACACTTTTTTACACTGAGGCCTGTTTTGTGAGTCACTCTACCAAAAGTAAGAGGAATACTTGTAAAGCAAATACTGTACTTAAGGGGTTGAACTGCTTCCCAGCTCTGTAACATCTGAACAAATTTCTCTTAAATGGGTCTCAAAGACTGCAGCAATCCATATATCCTTTGGCACTTCTCTTTTGAGTTACAGAAACACTTCTTTGCATGAAGTGTTTTGATAGTTCAGGCAGGAGCAAGGTTGGTTTATACGATGAATATGCCTGTGTTTCAGGTAGAAGTCTTATCAAGGACAAAGTTTTGGCAGTACTCCCTAAATGTAATGAAACACCAGCATTGTTCTGGTACTTTGGAAATTTATTCCACAACCCAGTTCCACTGAGATGTACATTATTAGCATGACTCAGTGCTACATATTGTCTATAAGTAAATTAAGTTCCTCTTACACACCCACAGTACTGTAACATAAAACCATGTTGCTGTCTAAAGAGGCAGGCCTCTCTTCCCTCTTATCCTAGTGTATTGGTTCTTTGATTCTGTCTGCAAGGGCTTTCTTGCAGGTTCTTGTTCCCAGAATAGGATTCAGGAACTGCCACGACTAAAAACTAATCTCCAAATCTTTACTTTCCCTCCTTCCCCACCCACTTTGATCAGTTTCCTTTCTAGCCAGCTCAGATGTGAACTTCTGAAACATGTGTGGGAAGACACAGACTGTCTGTCCATATTCATGGAGATTTATGCGGCGTTCAAGTGACCATATAACCACAGCTTAAATTTGGTTCATTTTCTCTGAGCTCCTGCTGCAGTCAAGGGACAAAGCGTGATTTACCATCTCTACCAGGTTGACATAGGATCGGTGAACTGCCTTCTGAACCTAAGCTCAGATGCTTAAAGGTAATAGTCCCCTAAATTGCAATGCTCACTTTATTTTCATCTTTCACATGTTTTAGCCAATGTTTTAGGATTAGTCTGGTGCAAAGATACTAGAATCTGGCCCAAACTCCCTATGAACTCATGCTGGCAGATTGTAAAGGATGTAATCTGATTCTGACATTTCCCCTTCTGCATTAGAGGATGTACATCTGTGTTCTTCAGATATTTAGAAATATCTTCAGATTCACTTTTTAGAATGCAAAGGACCCATAAATACTAATGCAATGACTACAACATCCATGAAAATATTCACACAACAGAAAAGAAGTAAATGGGAAAAACATATCATGAACACTATTGTGCACTGTGACTGAAAGTCCTCTATATAATGACAAAAAACTTCAATATGGTTGTTTTTCACCATCACTGTTATCAACTAGAAGTTAATTTTATTGTGTATTTTTTTTTTTTTAATTCTCTCAGTGAGGCAAGAAGGTAGCATATTCCTTGTCTTGGTGATCACTTTTTGCATTTCTGTATTGTCTCTTTTAGGCTATGTGCAAACTGTGAGACCTAGGAGAGTTTCTGGGCTCCAGTCATCCTACTTCCTGACTCTCATATCAGGGGAAGGTTTGGACTTGTGCCACTTGCTTCATCCTGTGTACCCCGGACTTTTCAGAAATGGAACCCAGGTGGGTGGACAGATAGGAGGTTACAAAATGCTTCATCCAGACTCTCACTCCGGACTGGTATTTCAGCATAAGCTAAACATGTACTCTCAGGTAGTATGTAAACATGGTCCCTGTATGATCAATGGTATTTTTTCAACAAATTCTCTGATTTTTTCTTTTACTAAAGCGAGACAAAAGTCTGTATTAATTATGCCATTTTCTACCATTAGATTTCAACTATCAATACTGAATGTAAAAGGATAATCTTGTATTTTAACATATACTACTTGCACTTTTACAGTTAAATTAATTTTGGCCTCAGGACAAGTTGGTTTTCTTCTATCAATTGCAAGAAAAAAGCACAGCCTTATAAAGATGTTTACAATTTAATTCTTTACTTCCAACCTTATAAATCACACTAATGCACTATGTCTGGGATACTTCCAGGCTGTTAGTGTGTGTTGGCTCTAAAATATGAACAAATTGCACAGTGAAATTTGCCCCTTTCTCCTCACCCTGACTCAGACACCCAGAGTTATACCACCAACGATATCTCCAACTTCAGAAGTTAGACTTTTCCCTAGCTGGATACTCTCTAGAGAAAAGGAAATGTGGATGTGGAAAGCCCTTCTCATCAGGGCAGAAGGCAGAAGATCTTTCAGAAGTTAGAGTTTCACGAATCTAAGGGATAACATACTTTGAATGTCAGGCATTTTCCAGAGGATATTGTGTTGGCTGAATGCCTGTTATCAAGGAATTGTACAGGATGCATATTCAAAAGTTTCCTGATGGAAAAGCAGAATGGGTTGGGCTGTCTGAGCAGATTTGAGTCATTTTCCTGATGTCAGGGTAACATCTCAGCCTTTATGAAAGACATGAAAAGTTAGATTTTACCTCCTGGGGATAAAGGAAAATTTGGCTAGAAGTTACGACTAAATTCCAGCAGCTTTGATTGTCATGTTAGCTGATAAAAAATAAGAGAAACCTCTTTTAGAGAGGGATGAGAAAACAGTGGGGGGAAAAAGACAAATAAATGAAAAGGAAAAATGCTCTGGCCATCAGGAGGGACAACTGTGTCCTGGGGTGCATCAGGCACAGCATCGTCAGCCAGTCAAAGGAGAGGATTTTCCCTTTTTGCTCTGTACTGCTGTGGCAGTTTTGGGCACCACAGTATGAAAGAGACATTATGTTATCAGAGATTGTCCAAAGGAGGGCAAGTAGGATGGTGAAAATTTTGGAGAAGAAGCCATATGAGAGGCATCTGAGATCACTTGGTCTGTTGAGCCTGGAGAGGAGACTGAAGTGAGTCCTTATTGCAGTCTGCAACTTCCTTGTGAGGGGAAGCGGAGGGGCAGGCACTGATCACTTCAGTCCCATGACCAGTGACAGGACCCAAGGGAATGGCATGAAGCTGAGGCAGGGGAGGTTTAGACTGGATATCAGGAAAAGGTCCTTTACCTAGAGGGTGGTTGGGCACTGGAACAGGCTCCCCAGGGAAGGGGTCACAGCACCAAGCCTGACAGAGTTCAAGAAGCATTTGGACAATATTCTCAGGCACATGTCGATTCTTGGGGTGTCCTGTGCAGGGCTGGGAGTTGGATTCAATGATTCTGACAGCTCCTTTCCAGCTCAGCATATTCTATTTGATTCTATTTGATTCTATTTGATTCTATTTGATTCTATTTGATTCTATTTGATTCTATTTGATTCTATTTGATTCTATTTGATTCTATGGTTCTGAGAGCACATGTACCTAACAAACTTTAATTTGGATGACATGGTAGAAATACATCCATTTTAAAAAGAAAGAAGCAAATTAATCTGGTCAACATAACAGGCTTCTTTTTGACTAAATAAAGTCATTATCAACTTTTATATAATGACTGATACAACAGAAACGATTACTCAAATGAGAGAACAGTGTGACAAAGCCAGAGAAAGACTTAAAGTATGTGGACTGGGGAGTTTTCCAGGGCTTAAAATGCAAAAGCAAGATGAGTATTTATTTTATTGTGTGGCCATATGTTTCCATTAATGAAAAAGATGAAGCAGAGAAGACTGCTGAAAGCCAAAGAGATAACAGGAGAAATGTTGCTAAGGCATCTTTGAGGGAAAATTAAAATAATTTTTTTTGGAGCAGACGGAGACTTAGAGAAACCAATATGTCTCCTAATATATATCCTCAAACATTTTCACTGGAATATTACCAACCTCTTCTATGAGAGTCTGGCATTGTAAGGATTTTGAAGCTGTTGGTTCTGCTGGATTTCAGACTCACTCTGACACTAAAATACTTTAATGAGAATGGAAAATTTAGTGGGAAACAGAAGTAGAAAGTCCAGCTATATTTCATGAAAAGAAAAAAAGAGACCATTTTCACTGAACTGTTCATTTGTACAAATAAACTGGAAGAGAAAAAAAAAATAGTGTCAAGATATATGAGTATAGTTACCACTAAATAGTATATCAGTCAATGTTTCTGTCAATAAACATTCCAAAATCAATGAGAGAATCTTAAAACTCTTTTCTGTATGATCTAATAGACTAGAAAAACTTGTAACAAGTCAGCTTCTGTCAAGAGACACACTAATAATTCTGCCTATTCTGTTCACGAACTCAGCAATAGCCAAAAAATTGGAGCTGATAATAATACACTAGGTAACTGCAAATGTGTAATTGGCACAAATATGTATCTAATTAAGAAAAGACTATCATGTGATGCCAGATTCAACAGAGGACAATAAAATTCATGTTTGATGGCTGATAGGTCCTATGAGTTCCTCATCATTTAATCTGTGGTGTGGTGTACTATGGTGTTGCTTTCCCAGACTTGGAGGGAAAGGTGGCAGCAGCAAATGAGATTGTGGCTTGTCTTGTCCTCTGAGCTTCATGCAGGTCATGAGAAACCTTCTGTGGGGAGGACAAGTTTGGACTTTTCTGGGCAATTAGAACATGGAGGGGGGACTACCATTTGAATTCAGGTAAGCATGAGAAAAGAAGTAAGCTTGCAGCAGAGGTTCAGGCTGAAAGAAATATATTCCTTATGTCTGGTTTTAGGCATCTGGGATACATATAGAGCCTTATGAGCTATGTACCCTCGTCTATCTTTAAAATAAACAGAGAAAAACAGGCAGTCTTTAGAGATGGTGTATTATTCTAACCACATATAGATGAATCACATCTATAAGGACATGAATCACACTGTAAAAACACTTAGGTGTCTCCACTATAAAAAAAGACAGCTGAAGGGGAGGTGGGTGTTTAGATCTGGATGGATCAGCTCCAGCCTGACAGGGTCTTTCTTTCTTGTAGCAACAAATAAATCTAACACCAATTCTCAAAAGTGATGAAAAGCAAAATGCTTTTCTTGTGACCTAGATAGTGCTGTGAGGCTTGTGTAAGACAGAACTAAACACAATCAACTGCAAAGTGGGTGAAACAAGAGGATCCAACTTGTGGGGATGAGGAAGGGAAGACTGTATCTTCTGAACTTTATTTACTCTGGCTCATTGAACAGCTGCGGGTTTATGCTGCTTAAAGTGCTGCTTTCCTGTTCCCATATATATGCTTGAGACGTCCAAAATATACACCCTTTTAAAATGTAAACTTTTGAAACCTACTGGTGTCTAAACTTAAAAAAACAAAATAAAACGTGCAGAGTAGATTCACACAATGTTTTTGATTACCAAGCATCTGGTCACACCAAATTAATTTCTACACAGATGTTGCTCTAGGAAAGGTTCTTTCTGTATATGGGGAGCTTAGTGAGCCTAAGCTACTGTAAAGATATTTTTGCTGTATCAAGCCTGACTCAAATAAGCTTTTATAAAGATAGAATAAGATCCAGAAAAACATAGTTCTCGCTCTTCCTATCTGTTAGGGGTGATTCTTGTAAGAATTTAGGCAGTGAATACTAAGTGAGAATTTCACAAATGGCTTTCAGACCTCATGGATATTATAGCAACTTAGAGATTCCCAACTGGCTCCTCATGATTCCAAAATTCAGCTCTTCAACTCTTAGGTATGACAACAATATTTCTACTTTGTATCTTTTTAACTTAGATCAACATTCTGGGGCACGAACATAAGCACTATGAACTTCTAAATATTTCAACAACAAAAGTAAACAAATACTAATTACCTATATACTGAACATGGAGTTGTAAAGAAAAAACTAACTTGTCTTTGTTAGCAAGCTTTTAGTTTTATTGGGTTTATGTAGCAAGATCTTGGTCCTAGGGGAGCTGGAAGCGTGCTCTCTTGGCTCCTGTGGAAAATAAACGTGCACATATAATTTTATAATTATTTTCTTTTTAAATATATTTGGTCAGAAGGAAAATTGTTGTAGTTTTTCTGCAGGGTTTATGGAATCTGAGAACAGCCGAGGAAGGCAGGCAGCTCTGAAGAGTATGCTGTCCCACTCTTCTGCTCAAAAACAGGTTACTCAGGGCCAGATGCAGCCTTGTTTTGAACATCTCTAAGGAAGCTACACAACCTCTCTGGGCATGTCTTAAAATAAGAATTTATTTTCATAGGCTTAAATTTAATGTCCTGTATTTCAATTTATGCCCATTTCCTCTTGTCCTACCACTGGACATCCGTGAGAAAAGCTGGGCTCAGTCTCTACAGACTCCTGTCAGATATTTACACACATTAATAAGATTCTCCCTAAGATTTCTATTTGTTTACTTAAACATGATAGAAATTATTATACATGAAAATTCCTATCCGCACCAGTTATTCTTTTAAAAGATAACTTTATTTGCAGAGAATTTAAATAATTTTAATCATTAGTAATGATTCTTAATATCTTCTGTATAAATTTTAAAAAAGTTATATAAAGAAATTTTTATCTTAAACTCTTTTTCAGCATTCAAAATACTTTAAAACTTTTTTTTTTTTTAAATGTCTTCTGGCTTTTTAAAATTGTTCTGCCAATCAAACAAGCTTTTCTTGGATTAATATGGGAGTTACCAAAAATTTCCGATCTAACACATAAAATGATGTTTTGATCGACTTAAATCTCCACTGATTTTTTTTCCAGTTCTTAGATCAGAATCTGTAGCAGGAATTTATATTTACCTAAATGTGATTTTGGAAGTGAACTACAGAATGGATCTGCACTTCTCATGTTATGTGAAATTTGTTGGTA
Organism: Monarcha castaneiventris obscurior; assembly: GCA_026261815.1. Taxonomy (NCBI): domain Eukaryota; kingdom Metazoa; phylum Chordata; class Aves; order Passeriformes; family Monarchidae; genus Monarcha; species Monarcha castaneiventris. Next base: position 18,773,607 of record JAMPIT010000894.1, read on the forward strand.
GGCATTTTCAAGAGGTTGCACTCATTACACATCTTGTCAGTTCCTTCTTCTTTTCAAGAGTTTTTGTAATATTTTGAATATGGTACAAAATAAGGAAACATCAAATTTAGCCTCAGTGTTTAAAATATTTGATTAGTTGCTTTTTTTAGATGCAGCTGTACCAACTATAGAGGAATAAAAATATTGGCTTTATTACTGTTTCAGTTTCTGACTAATTATTAGACACAATGGAAGTAAAATAATAGAAAACTGTAACTTTAGTTTTGATATATTACACCATGTTTGCAAAGAGCAGAATAAATTATTAAAATACATACAACATATTTTAAATCAAACAGTACTAAAACTTTTAAATTCATCACTTAGCTCATAGGATGTTTATAAAATATTTCATTTTTAAATGTGGCCTTTATAACTTAAAATAAAAAAGAATTTTGGAATTCAGACTCTGCATTCTAACATTAATTTATTAAGTATTTTGCAGTTACAATATAAACTGCAGCAAATAGTTCTGATTGCTTACCTAACTCACTTTATTAATTCTACCTCAAGTATAAGCTGATAAGCAGGTTCACACTATGCATTCTTTCAGAGAATAATTTGGAAGTTTATTTTTGGAAAACTAGGATAATTAATCCCACAATTTCTATCAATTTCTTAGGATTGTTTAGGATTTTTAAAATTTGAATTAATGACTTTTCAGACAGAAAAGCTTTCCTTCATAATCTAAGTTATCTTTTTTGACACCATTTTTTCAGGATTAATTTATATGATGCTTTGAAATGTGGACATTTTTCAGATGGAAATGAGCTGGACAATGCCCACAAGCAATATAAAAATCTACAGACTACAACAAAGCAATTCTGATTTATTTCTCAGCACCTACCCCCATTCCACCAAACAGTAAGTAAGTGGATTTTTTTGATGCTAATAGTGCTGAAGACTATATTTAAGAAGAATCAAGATGACAAGAATCTTAGTTTACAGAATCTAAGCTTAGCAACCGTCTTGGTGGACAAGTGAGGGCTTGTACATGCATATATCGAGATTTCCTGGTGAGATTATTTTCAAGGGGCACTGTTAACATTTGCTTTCAGTCAGTTTCAGAAGCAATCAACCAGTTCAATATCAGCTACATAGATTTTCCTCATTATTGTTTTACCCTTTTTCCCAGCTCTTCCAGGATGTCATTATGTTCACTAAGTTCTTTGCATTAGAAAATCAGTTGTGGTAATCAACAGGAAATAAATTTAGCAAGCAAGAAATTGAGGTTCTGAAAGAAAGCAAATTTGTAGTAATTTAATAATCTTCCTGTATAGTGCTATTATTTTCTGTAGAGGTGTAATCATTCTTACAAAACAAATAAATCAGAGGTGAACTAGTTCACTAGAAGCCTACCAGCCCAACCTTCAGGAGGAAGCACAGGCCAGGGGAGCAATGAGACCATATATTTCTTCTGCCTGGAAACAGAAAATGCAAAATAATGACAATGAGGTAAAATCCGTAACTGTATACATGTATGGGACATTTTCAATATCATTACTTCTGTACAAATACCTCCAAAGCACTCTAGGAAATAGTGAAGGGGATAGATCTATTGTTGTTTAATCAACAGTCAAATTAAATTAGTAATTTAAACCAGTAAAGGAGAAGGGAAAGCCAGTAGATGCATCCCTTTTAAAATGAAACATTTCAACTCAAACATCAACTGAAATAGTTTATACTGAACATTTAAAGGTACCAATGTCATTTTTTCCATGTTTTCTCACAAGGCAAGAGAGAAAAATGGCATTTTTATTTCTCGCAAGGGTCATGCATTTAGCAGGTTCCAATACGATTAAAATGATAGGAGGTGTTTTCGCTTTGTTCTTACATCATGGAGCTGTTCTCATTCTGTTTCACAACAGTAGGCATAAAGGAAGAGGCAGGATATAAACCAAAAACTATTCTGAATTCTGCACCCCAGCCATTATCTTTGCTGCTCTGCTTCTCTTTTTAAGCTAGAAATCCCTTCCCTCCTTCACCCCCTAAAAAAACCCAACAAACCAACCAAAAACCAAAAACAAAAAAACAAACAAAATCAAACAAAAAACCCCGAAAAAAAAACAAACACAAAAAACCCTGAGATATATTTTCATGAAATTATAGAAAGAATAAATATGTGTCACAGGGAAAATACACATCACATCAGAGCATGAATGTTTTTCAAAGGAACAAAAGTATAGCATCAAAAACTGACTCCAGTCTGTAACTTTACTGTTTTTTCTAAGGATGCTTGTGCTCTTCAGTCATTTCTATATTCTAGTTGTAGATTGTGTAAATGTATTTAAATTTAGCCTTAAACTGGTCCTAAATTAGATAAAGTTTTCATTTAAAAAAATGAAATCCCAACATGTGAAGCACAGAGCTGCAGCAGGATTGTCTGCTTTCCAAGGTACATGGTCTGGAGCTTTAGTCTGGACCCAGGCCAGTGACCAGGGTCAGGGTGTGAGCTATGCTAAAATTTTAAACACTCTCAAAATTCAACAGCTTGGCTCAGCAATGCTTCTAGCTTAATATTAAAATATTTCGGTATTGCATGATGTTTGGAGAAAATACTAGGACCATTGTTTTCCCTGGGATTTTGATTTGGGGTTTTATTTCAGGATGTGGTGGATTTTTGTGGAGTGGTGAGGTAGGGCTACCTTTTTGAAGAGGCATCTTTGGAGGTTGCCTCCTATTCTGGGTCATACATTCTCTTCGGGAAAGAGAACAGCTGGGAAACATTACAGAGAAAGACTCAGTAGCCATATAAAGTTCTAGAGTACTTATATTTGTTCCTCTCCAATGCCTGAAAATTACATGCCAATCATCTACACATATGACCTCAGGTTTTGAAAGGGCTATCCTTTTGGTCCTTGTGCCATGAATATCTCAAAGCTATATGCCAATATGCACATTCAAGCAAACAAATCACAAGTGTTATCCCATTATGTCACAAGCTGTACTTGCTAGGTGTTCCAAAGTACTTGACTCTATTGCAAATGGTCAGGCTGCCAATGCCCATACATATGGCGTAGTCTCATAAATTAGGAATAATTTTTGTCCAAAGTTTTTCTGTGTTAATTCTGCTGTGAAGGATCTGAACCAATATTTTTGTTGAATGTGGTTCCTTTTCATATAACTTTTCAGGTCTATGACATTTTCTGGCTAAATTAAATTAACCAAAAATATTTCTGGTTTGAAGAAAAACGCTTATCATTTTTTAATGAAAGAGAATTGCTAGCTGCTGGTTTTGCTTTTTTCACTGCCAAAACCCAAGCCAAAACTAACTGTGTGATTTATGAAGACAGCCTTGCCCTGGTTCTTTTTCAGGCCCACCTTTTACTGTCTGAACAAGAATCTCTAAAGCAGTGAAGCATTAGAAATAATCTATTTATTCTACCTTTTTTTATAAAAACACTTTTTTTCTAAAATCTTAACAAACAGAACATTTCTAAACTGAATTAGTACAAATAATAGATTTGTTTAGTTTCTGCTAGAATTGGCTGACTGCTAAAGCAGAAATGCTATCCAGTTAAGGCCAGAGTGGAATGACTATTCCTTTAATTGGAGCCAGAAAGACCACGCACAAAATACTGGTTGCATTTTTTTTAAGAAGAGAACGCATTTTATATGATTTATTAATTTATAATCCTCTTTTGCATGGCCAGAAGTGAAGCCATTAACATAATCGATCACTCTTAATAAATGCTTTCTGTAATGTACTTCACTCTGGTGTGTAACTGGGCATATGATTAAGCACAGACATATGTGTGATGGTGGGACAATCTCTTTCTCACCAAATGACCTCATGATCAATTGACAGGGAAGTCACAGTGAAGTCCTCTTTAAAGGGATACTGTAAAGCTGTAAGACATAAGCACTAACCTGTCACAAGTGTACAAGAACAAGTTGTCATTCACTTTTGAGAATTTGGGTTTGCACTTTTCATCATCTTCATCACTCATTGTGAAATTCCCAGACACCATTCTTAGGCTTTTTTTTTTTTTTAATGTTCTCTTATGTCTGCATCTGCTATTATAGATTTTATCACCTATGGATCAAAACTGACTAAGTTCCTACAAATATCCCAGGAAACATATTGTTAGGAGTCCAAAATTCTTCACGAAGATAGAACAAACCAAACGGGCCTTATTGTCAAAGCATAGCTTTCCTACTGTATTGTTCACTGCAGTAGTCACATTTCTTAACTTGGAAATACCATGATATATCTGTTCAAACATGAGAGTGATATGGATATATATTACCCTAAAATTTGGCCCGGAACTGTCTTACTGAAACCATACTTCATAACAATGTCTTCCTTCTTCCAGTCCTCTAGAATATAATTATTGTTTGCACTTAAAACTGTTTGAGTAGGGTGCTTTGTAGTACCACGATGCAGAGGAAAACATTTCCATTTTACAATGAGAAGAAATACCTTTTTGCAGAAAAACAAACATATAGAAAGTATTTTCCAAATGTATCTGTTTTTGTCTGTGCTACAGAATTCCTCCTGGGCAAGTAATTTGATATTTCTTCACCTCAACTTTCTACCTGAAAAATGGCAATAGCAGTATTTTCCAAATCCTTTCTATCAATCCTGTCTGATTAAAATACGGACTTTACTACGCAGCAACAGGAAATGCATTTTATTGCATAACTATTTCCCAAACACAGCAAAAATTTTCATAGAAATAAGCCAAATAGAAGGCTTTGGGTAAATGGATGGCTTTTTCTTATTTTTGAGGCATTGATGGAAATAGTGTAGTGGGATTCAGCTCATTTTTTGAATTCTTTTTCTCAAGATAATCAATGAAAAATTACAATGAGAAACCAGGATACATTTATGAGATTCACAGAAGAGAGTAGACAGAGAAAACCGTCTGATGGCCCCTTGACTCATCTGTGCAAAACAGCAAGGCACAGGTTTGTGTCCATTCACTTTGCTGATTAGTTAAATTCACTTCTTCCAAAAAAGAGAATAGTGAAGCAATAAATCTATGTCTGTTCTTTATGCATAGGCAGAAACAGGGCAGAATATGTTGGAATGAGATGTTAACTTGAACATTAAGCTGTCATGTTAATGGATCTATTGCTTTCCCTACCAGGGAAGGCCATGCTTCAGTATTCTACCTTGACCAGATTTTTTTTCATTAACTCTTTGTGGTGCAGTATTTAAGGGGACCATTGCAACTGCTTCACATATCCAAGTAAAATAGCTGTTTGTTCTCTACACTGTTTCTCTGTCAATCTGAGGTATTGTACTATGTCAATCAATCAATAAGATTAAATAACATTGCTTTCATAAAATTCTGTATACTTTTATAAGAATATTCTGAGATTAACTTTTCAGCTGGCTGTGTTTCACTGCATTTTTATTCCTCTACAGATTCTTTACATTTCAGACCAATAGAGTTTTACTGACAGAAGTTACTTGATTGAGGCACTTCTCATTCCACCAGATGTCTGTTCATAACTGAATTTATTCACTTTTCATTAATTATCCCTCAACTGCAAGAAAGAATACTGGAGACAAACTGTTAACTAAAAAAACAGTCACACAGTTTGTCCCTAGGTGGAAGTCCAAAATACACACAAATTTTCAACTAATGTTCACTGGAGTCAATGGCAGTCTGTTGAATTTGGACACAAATTCTCTTTTCTGACCACCAGCTCTCCCCTGGGGTTTCATTCTCCAATTCACTGTAAGGCTATACATGCAAGCAGGGCTGTACATGCAAGCAAGGCCTTGGGCATTGCAGAGCTGGCTTTAGGATAGTTTCTTCAGAATTCAATTTGCATTTTTAAAGCCATAGAACTGAAGGGCAATTCATCCATCAGGCAGAATACAAGTGTGTTCAGAAATCACCTCAGTTCACTCCACAGTCAAGATTACTGTCCATAACATATTGACAATTGTTGCATTTTTCTACATTAAAGATAATACTTGCACTTTCAGTCAATATGATCCAACCACGATAGCAGGTGGTATTTTTGATCTCTGTGACATAAATTTCAAAATTAGACATTTCATTCTAATTTTTATAAATATATCACAGAATAGATGACTCTTGGGATTACCTCTTCCGATTACATGCTTAAAGTGCAAAAATCTATAAATTCCAAGAATACATAATTAATAAATTATTACATAGAAAGACCAAAATATGTCAAATATATTCATTATGTGTGACTAAAAAAATTTTCTATTAATAAAGAATAATATAAGTCAGAATAGCTGCCTACAATGACACCTTTCTGGTGAAAATGCAAGCTACATATGGCAGACCTATACCCAAATGACTACTGATTTACATATTGGCCAGACTGATGACATGGAATTTTTTAAAAAAATCCTCCCAAATAGTTCTGTTACATCATTACAAACTTGTGTTATTTTATCTTTTTTTTGCCCCTTTTTGCATGAACTTGTTAAACTGTAGGAAAGATTTTGATTTGCATTCAGATTCTTGAGCCAAGTTTATAGAGGACTGCTCAACATAACCCAGTTCATGAGAACATTCCCTCGTGTATCACTGAAGTATTATTCTGAAGTCAAATTTGTCAGCTATCCTAATAGCAGATAGCAAAGCTGCACAGCAATTTAAAACAAGAAGTCAAGAGAAATGTCATGTGAGTGGTATGAGGATTTACTTTGGAAAAAACTTTGTAATAGTTGAAAGAGAGTAGGAAATGCTAATAAATAGAATTTTTAAGAAGGAATCTAACTAGAAAGTAAAAAAAAAAAAAAAAACCTTGCAGTTTAGACCCATTACTAAAAATAAAACCAGAAAATATATTTTAACCCAATTATTAAGTAATTTTAAATTAGAAAGTTAAAATACTATCAGTACATGAAAATTACTCCTTCCTGTATCTTGGGTTTTCAGGCTGATAGTAACTGCTGAAGGAAACCTTGTAACTCAAGCCCTTCCCCCTTTTTTTTTTTTTCTGTCAAAAATTGAAAAAATAAAAAATCTTGACATGACACAGATGAAGATTGGAGGAATGGTTTCTTTCAAATGTGAAGGATTAATGTTTCTCAACATACTGTGACACAAAAACCTACACTCTGCAAAAGCTAACCATCTTATCTTTCCATAGGATACTGCTGTCGCACTGTAATGCAAAGCAGCTTCAGCATCGTGTTGAAAGTTGGCACACAGATGACAGTTCATGAGTACAACATTTGGATCCAGATATATTTAAATTTATTAAAGGTTGACAAAGCATTGCTGCTATTTTCCAAGTCAATACATCATATCACCTAACAGTGACTTGTGAGGTTTGAAGTGAAAAATTAGATCTCTGAAAGGTTTACTTCAAATAATAGATTGGTTGAGATATGAAGTATCCCAAGAGTAGATTCTTAGGGTCTATCCATTGATAGAGAAGTCTGTGGAGATTTGATTGAGGGTGAAAAAACAGTGTAGTAGTCTCTTTTTACATGAGAAGGTAAGCCAACACACCAAACTGAGGACTATGTGGAAACAAAACATTAATGAAGAAGCCAATGAAAACATAATTACAACTGGCCTAGAAAAAACAACACAATTTATGAAGAACAGCATGAGCAGTGTGGGCCAGGAAGAACTCAAACTCCCATTTCACATTCTGCTTGAGTTTGGGAATTAGAGAGACAATTTCCTCATATGGAGTCTAATTTCAAGCAGCCAGAACGATGGAGTGGAATTCATGTACATCCCAAGAGTAATGGACCACAAGGTGTCTGAAATTGCACAGATTATCTGGTATCAAGATAAAAAAACAGAGTAAGAAAAACAAATTCTGTACAGGAAAATGTCCAGGTGCCTTCCCAGAGTCCAAGTATTTATTGCAAGAATTTAAATTCAAATAGTCAAACATAAAAGGAAAATAATGAATGGTGGCACTCACATTGAAAGTGAAGAAACATAAAATAATTTAAAAAATAGAGCAGTCTAATTAAGTTTTTTTATCCTGCTCTACCTTATGCAGTGAGATACCATAGTGAAGGAAAACAAAAATTCCTGGAAAAGTAGATTTCATATTGCAGCAAAGTTTGTCTGTTGAAATAACAGGATACTGTATTTCAAATTGCATATAGTAACAAACTAGTGCCATTTATTCTGAACAGTACTATGAAAAAGGATTATAATAAAGTATGTTACAAAAGTATAAGCATTTGGAATTAAACGTTTGAAAGTCTCTGAGGATTGCTTAAGGATATTCGTCCCTGGCACTCCGTAACACAGAAAATATTCAAGTCTTAAGTCTTCTGCATTGAAATTAATCCTCAGCATTTCAAACCTCGGTATATTATAAGAAAAATGGAAATATAAATCTGTAAGATTTTTTGAGATGCCTGTAGACCAAAAAGCTGTCTTTTACTACTTATTGTGGAAACTAAATGTCTTAAAGGCTGGGGCTGAAATTCACAGGGAACTCTTTGCCCAAGAGGCTGGGCCCTGCTTAGCAAACAGGAGAGCATGGTGCGACAGAAGAAGCCAAAGGGTGGGAGGACTGATATGAAACCCAGAGGTTTCTCTGAAAGATCTAATGAAACTCATAGTGTCCCACAATTTTTTTAGTTTTAATGAGTGTAAAAATTTCCATTAAAAAGACAGTATTTTACAGGAAACTAGGCAAAAAAATTTAGCTTTCAAGAGGTATTCACTAACATTCTGCCTCTAGGGAGCCTACAGAAAAATATGAAAAATGTAATTATAAAACTATCAGCTTAGGTACTGGAGACTCTCTCCCTCTCTGCACTAGTTACAGATTTTCTCTATATTTTTTTTGCTGCTCACTGAGACTCTTACCTGAACTTTTTTTTAGTTTGGTTATCTACATTATATGGATGTTCTCCAGTATCTTTGAAAAATGTCTATAGACTGCATTTCAGGGTTTTTTCATACTTAATATATTCTGTATTCTTTTCTTCATCTGAGGAAATCCTAAACTTAATTTGATTTTAATATGAATGTGAAGAAAGTTTGAGATAAGAGTTGTGAAATATAGTAATAAAAAATGTGATCTATTTTTCTGATATTTATGTATTCTAGTGTGACTATTTAAAAAATTATCAGTGTTGAGTTGCAAATGGAATAGGAGGGAACAGTATATGATAAACAAAAAAATGGGCTGAGTTCAACTTGTACATAATTTCTTTTATTCTAGTGTCATTACATCAAGAATTTATTTGACCCACTGTACGCAGAGCAGAAAGAAATTACAGCCACATGATATTTTTGAAGATCTGCAGGTGTAAAGCAGTCAGAAAAGGGCTTTACAGTCGCCAGAGTAAAGTTTTGTAGATTCACAGTAAATTAAACATACCCACAGCTGGAGTGATCTGTGAGAATGTAGCAATTTTTCCTGCAGAAATGCTGACACATTAAAAGGTTTTGTGTGGATATTTTTTCAATTTATTTTACTTTACTACTGTTCCTACTTGTTACTGTATTTTCCAAGCAATGTGAGGACTGCTCTTTGCTCACTGCACAAAGAGTATCTGCCTAAGTGACTTTATAAATGGACAGTCACACAAATGATAGAAGGAGGAACAAGACACAAAGAAAGAGACTTACTTGCAATTACTAGAATTCAACTTTCCACTATTTCAGTTCAGTGCTACCTCTTATCATGATATTTCAAATCAAAAGGGTCAAGGTCTCTTCAATAAATTCAGTTGTGAGCAATGTTTAATGAACCATTATAGCAACATCATTATCAATAGCTGAAAGCTGAGAGAAATCCAACACCTGTTTGACAATCTGAGTCAGAAAGCTGAATTTCAGGTGTTATTCACCTTATTCTGGGATCTAGAGTAAAATGGTTAGCAGTTGTTTATCTGTGTGGGGAACATAAGGTTTAATTCTCATAGCTTACTGTCTAAGTAACTTAAGACAATCAAAAATTTAATTCAGCTAATAATACAACGGCAATAGATAAGAATGCAGAAGATATCATTGTGTATATGAGGACATGTGATTTTATCTCCTAAAATGTAATGCATTTCTGGATGAACTATATGGTAGACATCAAAATGTTGTTCATATAAACGATCTAATCTTTCACAAAAGCCAAAATATGAGACCTTGCCTGAAGCATTCAAAGTATCCTTTGTCGGCACTCTTTCTTGTGAGAGGAATTCAGTCTTCACGCTGTAGTTAATCCTTGACCCACCATCCATGCCTGCCAAGGAAACTGACACTTAATGTCAATTAGAGTGATCTCTGTTGTGACTTGGACACAGCTCCACTGGGACCTGGATTGCAATCAGCAACAAATTATATGAAGGACTTTGAACAGGTCAGATCGCATAGTCATGTAATTGTAGCCATCAGACATGACTTAGCCAAATTTGAACTAGCAACTGATAAGCTGGTGGCTCTATATTACCACTTCTGTTATTCTACTGACAATTTGCTGATCCATCCAAAATATGTCTGGGGTCATGTGTCTCCAAAGACATGCACCAGATTCTTTCTATTGCACAGATGAGTATTTTTGATCCATTCTAGTCAATGTGCCTTTTGTTTATCAATCCAGATAAACTGAATATATAACCAAAACCAATCAGAAAAATGTGATAATAGACGGCTACATATTTTAAATTAATTACATAATATTTACACCACCCTACCCAGTAATATTTTATTTTAATTACTTTTCTGCTGTAGTTCAACATAAGAGCACTAGTATTATATGTACTGGTTTAGTCTTCCCTATGTATTTATCACTGACCTTAGCATGAGTTAAGTAAACCTCAACTACTATATACACAATCAGAAACTCTCTGGGCATTATCAGTAGGTATAAAGCGTCTTTCAGTTTAGTTCATGGTAATCTGGTATAACAAGTGCTACTGTTAAAACCGAAGAGACAATGTGTATTTATAAATAGGATATCACTGGACAAACTGGATCATTTTTACAAGAAAAGGAATTTAATTTGAAGAGTTAGAAACATAAGGAACCATCTGAGAAGAATTTGCCAACATAGCATTAAAACAACACTGTGGAGTGCCAGAAAATCTGGAAAATCATTTGAGACGATAGGAAATATAGTATTGTGTATGAGTGAGCCAGGAGGAGCAGTTCCAGAAATAACTTCTGCTTACCTGTACGAAAGACTGGATTAAGCATAAGGCTAAATAGATTCCCACTCCATCTCTGAAGGTCACTATAATTACAAAAATATATACAATATAAAGTATGAAAAATAAAAATGTGTCCATAAATCTGAAATATAAATATTTATATATTTTTACTTGGAATAAGGACCTGAACCTATATCTAATAAAAGTACAACTGTCCTTTTGAATATGCAGAAATATGTGAACTGTGCTTAATTAATCTTGGGAACAGCAGATCACCAACTTTTCTTTGAGGGAATCAGTGACTAATGGTTGCCACTTCTTTCCAGGGTTTTTTCTCTTCCTATAGGAAGGGCTGCAAATAAGATGATGCCTGTGAAGCTGTGACCACTACTAGACACCCTTCCATTGCTTTGTGCTGGCAAGAGTCAGGAAATACCCACATTTTTAGCATTTTAGGTCAGGAGAAAACCTTGAGCTAGGCTGACTCCACAAAGGTGAAAGGACTTTGTGGGTGGCATCATTACAAATCTGGGGACACCCGAAAAAAATCCACTAAATCCTTTCCTGAACAGAGAATAAGAAGAATATTTCAAGACCAATCATACCATAAATATTTGTGGGAACCAGACATTCTTTTATTTAATGAAACATGACACTGAATGAATGAATGATCTTTTCAGCAATCACACAGTTTCAGCTTCAATTCAGAAGCTGATTACTTTAAATATTGACACTCTTTTAATGTAATGCTTATTTTATATCAGTTAAAGTCCACTGAAATCTGTAGAATTATTCTTAATTTATGTTGGCATAAACAACTTTAAAACCAATAAAAATCTCAGATTCTCCTCAGGTCTGGGTTTTTTTGTTTATATTCACTTGGTGGGTTTTTGTCTACTAGCTGACTTTCAGTTATGCAGTTATAACCTTCCATTTCATTTAAGGAATTTTAAACTTTGGTAAAAATGCATAAAAGACAAGCAGCTACTGAATATTCAATACGAAAATGTCCCAGTATGTCTAGAAAATTAAATTAGTTCTTACCAAAAAGAAGTTATGTAAGTCTTCAGCCAAGCAAAGTATCAGCTGATAATTCTTTGAGGATTTTTTTCTAAAGGAAAATTAAAAAAAACCAAAACAGAATAGTTCATTAATGGACACTTCCTGGGAAAGTTAGGCTAGGTTTAATAACCTTTATTATTTTGCATATATGATGACCAGAGGACTATTAAGGTTGTTACAACCGTTACTTTACCAGCTTCCTAAACAGTTGTAGGAGATGGTTGTTCACAAGTGGTATTGACAGCCTGCTGTCACTCTCTGAATTCCTTCTTGCTATTTTAAGAAAGCCTGACAATAAGCAGCAAGGCATGAAAACTGAAACTTAGTAGTATGCTTGGATAAAGCAGGCAGAAGAGCTTTCAATCTGTGTATTGGACACTTCAATACCATGCATGAAACTGCTTGATTTCTTTGTCCAAAGTGTTATAATAATAAATGGAAATCAAAAGGGGGCACCCACTGTGACCTTTTAGATTCTCACATTATTTCTGATGACTCGGGTGAGCTCAGTGATCATGGGATATTGTCTGCTCCAGTTGGGAAAAAAAGTCTGAAATCCTTCCTGTTGAGGATGTGGCATGGAATAGACAAAGGCCTGTTTTGAGAACCAGTCTCTAGGACTACTTATTTTAAACGAGGCTAAAAATTTTTGATTCAAGGAGTATTCTACCTCTCTTTTGTGGGCTTGGCTGCTTTTGGGTGGGGAGGAGGTTTGAAAGTTGAATGAATCATTGCTATAAATCTATTGTCCTTGGCCACAGGACCGTGGAATGAATTTCATTTATGCACTGGTTAATTAATACAAATTTATTCTGTAAAACTGAATGAAAGGTGATACTCAAGTTTATACTATGTTCTGCTTTGAAGAATATGAAACAGACATCATGTCTGAGAGATGCAGTTTTAATGATACAGTACATTAGAATTCATTATTCTCTTAGAGATCTGTGTGTTCTGTTATGCATACAGAGAAATGTATACACGGGTACAGCAGACACTGTCAAATGAAAGAAAAATAAATTACTTTGTTGTCAGTGCAAAATCCCCTATCCTTATCTCTATGCTTTGCATGGCCAACAGAGTGTTGAATTATTATCTCTTCTGTAGACATAAAAGGCTAGATCCACACAGAATACATGCTGATTATAAAAAATGACAGCATTTCTCTGGACCTACTGCATCCCAACTCCATAGCGTTACTAGGCACAGTAAAGTCAACTCCACATGAAGCCCATGAAAGTGCTGCATGGGCTATAGGAATGCTTAAAAGGTTAAGAACTTTGATCCAGAGAATCTATGCCAGATTTCAATACCATCACAGTCTACAAGTTTTTTCATACGAAGTGTAATTAGGGAGATGTGAACACTGTTTAGACACAGCAAATTCTTTGAAACAGCCTTTCCCTTTTGATTAGCAACAAGAAACTGCTTTTAAATTGGTAGATATTAGGAAGAGTAAGCAACAATTTCCAGATATGAACCTATTTCTTTCCAAAAACCTCAAAAGCAGAAAATTAATTTAAAAAATTCTTAACATACTAAAGCGTTAACTTACTAAATAAGATTCACTTGTTCATTTTACATTTTATAGCATCAGTAGGTTAGTGATATATGACAAACAAAAGTGTTTCTTGGGCTGGATGCACATGTGATGTTTTTTCCACATTGAGAAACAGCATAGTGAATGCAAAGACATCTCAGTGCAAAATGGCTGAAAACCCACAGAACTGCAGCTATCAGTTAGCCTACTCTTCTGCTTTAGCAGCTTTAAATATTAACAGAACATACATTATAGTACTTAATGGGACATTATCAAGTGTTCACATACAAGCGTATATATGTGTATTTTGCCTTAGTTTTAAAAGCCTCTTAGGCACTTCTTCTTTGTCAGAATGGATTCTCTTCATTTGGTAAATGGACTGTTTTTCATTCTCAGCACAGGACAGCTTGACCTATTGAAAATGAAACTAGCTTTGCTGCTTTAATCCAAACCCACAGCCATTGACCTGTTGACACTACTATAGTCTACGGGCCTGATTAAATCTGTCACGTGCACCTATGTGGTAAGGGAGAAAACAATTCATATTCAGCTAGCAATAAAGGTCCCCTGACACATACAAAAGCCCATCAAAAAAAGAGCAAGGTTGTTAGTGGTGACATATATGTGTAAAGCTTACGTGTCCCTGTAACTCAGTCTTCAGTGGACGTTCCCTCCAGGCTTCCCACAGACCAGGTGGGACACACTGCACAGCCAGATCAAGGTGCTTCTTTGGCTCAGCACTGGAATCTGCAGGGTGGGATATCTCTCTGAATCAAAACCTGTTTCCCAACGGAGCAGCAGTCTCACAGAGGCCAGGTGTGGGTGATAACACAAAGAAAGCGTACTTATAAACTTACTCACCATTGCTAGTTTACCAGCTAAGCACTGGGTCACTACCCAACATGTAAATCAGGAATCAGTAGCTTTCTGTTCTGCTGTCATTTGTGAGGGGAAAGAAAAGGTAAACATTCGAATATTTCTCTTCAGTCGTTCTGGTTTGCCACATTTAGCTAGTTCCAACTTTTTTGCACTGATTAGCATTGCTTAAGGGAGAAGAGAAAAGGGAGAATAATCTCAGAAATTATTAGATAGAACCAAATTTTGGTGCATACTGCTGCCCATCATTTTTACTAGGACAAGAAAAACTCCAGAAGTTATAAAAAAACCCAAATGTAAACAAACAAACAAGAAAAAAAAGGTGTGCATCATTTTGCTGCAATGACTATTAATGATCTGCAAGTTGCAGATCAGCACACAGTGCTGTGGTGTTGTGACAAAATATGTAAATTTTGAGTATAATGCAAAAGCAGTTAATGTTGACCAATTTCATAATTGGCTCAAGCATTTTCCATTGTTTTTCATTGATATTCAACATACTCTTCTACTTAAAGTGAAACTTAAAAATAAGAGACGTCTAACTATATTCACATTAATCAGTGACTTTTACAAGGCATTAGAATTACCTGTAATTTTCTAATGTTGAAGGCTATATTGACTTTATCTAAATATTTTTTAAAATAACTCTCTCCAGTTTTAAATGGAAGTCATTGGTGAGCAGGGAGATAATGAAGTGTGGGAAAAAGATGCAGTCATGATTTAAATTGCTAAGTTTTACGGAAAGACACAAAGAGCTCATTTGATATCTTTGTGTGCATTTTTATTCCCCTATGCAAGATATGGTTGAGAAATGTTTTTCAAATGAGTTTTCTTTTGTTCAGAAAGAATAATTGTATTTTAGGAACAACATTATCTAGCATAACTGCTGCAAATATTTTTACTAATAGTGTTTCCTTTTACAAATATACACAATCTTAATATACAAGCATATCAATCTTCCCGAATGTGTGATCAGAATCAAATTATGTGGGCTTGAAGATCTTTTCTGTTATGGAAAGACTCTATTCTTGGCCACACAATGGTCCACAAAAAGTAATTACAAACCAGTTCATTTCTTTATTTATTTCTGGCCTAGGTCTTGTTGCTGCTCATTGCACCTGGAAAATATCCAGAGAAAGATTGACTTTAGCTAAGTTAAGTAACAGTTGCTCTTTAGAATTTGCAGAGATTGTTTCTTTTCATGTTGTTTTTGTATGAAAATCTATTATTTTTTGGGTAGTTAGCTTTTACTGAATAATTGTACTATTACGAATTTACTGAATGATTCTACTATTCATTTAGATATGTCAATCACCCAGTCTCTGTGTTACAGCATATTAAAAAGTTACATGCAACATGGCTTTGATATCAACAAGTTTTCCCATTTGTGCTGCAAACGAAAATGAAACTGATAGCAACTATACAACTGTCAGCAGGAGCAGGCAGATACGGGCTTCATCCCTGGTTTTCAGCTGACTAGGTTGGCTCATCTGACTCCAAGACATGAGGTACTTGTAAAATCACTGTAGTGATCTCTGCTGCGGCTTGGCGGTGCTGGAGTAGGTGCTGAGACCTTCCTAAAATCATCTCCACAGCGAAGCCGCTCGGCAGGACTACCACACACTCACACACATGCACGCACGCACACTCACACACGGATAGCTCCAGTAAATGGGTCGACGGCAAAGTGGCAAGAAGAGTCTCCATACAGAGTTCCATGCGAGAGGTTTATTGCACCCACATTCGCAAGGGGTTCCAGAGACAAGGACAGAGAATAATGGAGGGTCCAAAGTTATACAAGGGAGCAGAGAGAGCATCAGGGACCAATGATCTGAGGGCATGAGGGCGGTACACAGGCAGGACTAGGGAATGGGAGCCAATGGGGAACTCTGAGGGAGTGGCGATGGGGCAAGAGCCAAAGGGGGAACAGGGAGTGGAGAACGTTTTAGGGCAGGGACATATAAGGTAACAAAGGGACGGGGAGGCCAACGGCCAGCCAGGAAAGCTGAACTGGGGTACATTGACATAACAGAGCAGAGCATCCTGGGGGAA
The DNA here is from genome assembly GCA_026261815.1 of Monarcha castaneiventris obscurior. NCBI lineage: Eukaryota > Metazoa > Chordata > Aves > Passeriformes > Monarchidae > Monarcha > Monarcha castaneiventris. The sequence continues at coordinate 18,790,244 of JAMPIT010000894.1, forward strand.
GCCTTTTCTGTTCACCCTAAGCTAGCAGGATCCTTTGGTACTAGGGACTGTCTCACCAGTGGACTCTCTTTGTCCCTTGTACCACAGGCCCACCAGCCACCACAGATCACTATTAACAACAGCTAAAAAATCAGGAATGCTCTGGAGGTTAGACTAAAAACTGGATGGGGTTAACCTGGAACATATAAATCTGCACAGACTGTTTCAGTTGTCTGTTACAACAAAGCATATTTTAATGCAGTAGATGTGGGACATTTTTGGAGATACTAATTCAATCCCATGTACCATGAAATCTTGATAACACACATTTGACTTCCTAAATATACATCTACAGAGTTTTTGAAACAAAACTACTCTTTTCCTTGACAACATCTATTTACTTAAACATATTCAAATGCATAAAATATCCTGAAAGTTTAAATAACTTTTCTATGGTCTGGATGGAGCATTAACCAGTCAATCATTAATGACTGTTAGCTATAAGCAGAAAGTCACAAAGCTGAGCTTTCTGCTCATGCCTGAGCTTTAGATATACAAGCATGTATATCTAAAAAGCAAGACAACAAACTTATATCCTGTTTGTGACTTATTGCAAGGGGACTGCAAATCCTGTCATTTAGCTTGCAAACTCATTTTCATGCTACTTCCTTAGACTTCTTCCCTTTGAGTACATAATTTCCTCAGCTACAAGAAATCTTTTTTTATTTAAAGACATGTACACACAACTCAGAATGAGGTTGCAACCCTTAAAAGTAGCAGGACGCAGGAGATGACCAGATGTAAGATACCAGCATTTCAAACAGCATTGGGAATGCTCATGGGAAGATCCTTTGTTTCTCAATGAAATAATTAATTGGATTTCTAAATATTTCTATGTAATTTTTCTAAATATTATGGTTTCAGATAAAACTCTGGAAACAGCAAATCTAAAACAAGGTCTGTTTTTTATATTATCTTACTGTTCTCAAGCCAAACCAGTACTGGAAAGACAGAGGATTGTTGAAAGTATTGTTATGAACTGAGTAAATGAAGAATTAAAAAATAAAGACTAAAAAAAGTATCAGCTTAGAGAGGTATATTTCTTTCTCCTAGGACCTTTTGACCTCTCTTTGGGCTGGTAAGAGTGCTGCTTCTCAACGAGGTGACTACAATGGTGTGATCTAGCACATTCCATCAACTGGGTTCAGCTAACCTCTATATAACTCAGTTCCCTCTGAAAATTAAGTGCAAACTGAAGGAATTTTATTGAATATATGCATGTGTAAATGGATTAAAAACCCAAGAATTTAGAAATGAATGCAAATTTCAGAAACTTAATTAATTCAAAGCAGTTTTTTCTATATTTAAAGATAAAATTGTTATATTTAAATTATTACATATTTATCTACCTATTGACAATCACAACTGAAAGTTGAAAGATGACTTTGAAATTCAGTTGATATATTATATCCAGACAATAAAACCTATTATAATATAGCTGACATTATATTCAAATTTCATCTTATAAGAAAATTGTAACCATCTTCATACTTGTGTCTTGTGGGGGAGGTGCATGTGTGCATGTGTGTTTGCAAAGGTGTAATTTTCATGGTTCTACTGGAGATTCACTTGTTTTGTGGCAAATTTAGACTAACGCTCTTGACTGTCATGCTCGCTATGCTGTCAAATATCAATAAATCATCTCCTTCATGAAGGCTAAGTACTGTACTATCTAATTCATCTGCATTAAATACTGAACTTGAGAAAGACTTGGAGATGTTGGTTGATGACTCAACATGACCTGGCAATTTGCACTTGCAGCCCAGAAAACCATCAAAATGCGTCAAAAGAAGCGTGACCAACAGGTCAAGGGAGGTGCTTCCCCCGCTCTGCTCATGGGACCCCAATGGGAGTGCTGCATCCTGGTCTGATGCCCCCAACATAAGAAGGCTTTAGACCTGTTGGAGTGAGTCCAGTGAAGATGATCAGAGGGTTGGAGAGCCTACATAGCTGGAGGTCTACCAGAAAGCTGGAGAGGGACTATTTACAAGGGCATGTAGTGACAAGGGGAAAAAAGCTTCAAACTGAGAGAGTAGGTTTAGATTAGATGTCAAGAAGAAATTCTTTACTGTGAGGGTGGTGAGGCACTGGGAAAGGTTGCACAGAGAAGCTGTGAGTGCCACATCTCTGGAAGTGTTCAAGGCCAGGTTGGATGGGGCATTGAGCAACCTGATATAGTGGAAGGTATCCCTGTCCTTGGCAGGGGGGTTAGAACTAGATGATCTTTAAGGTCCCTTCCAACCCTGGCCATTCTATGATTCTATGATTGTGATTCCATGACTACTACAAGTTTCACTGGTATGGTTGTGATAGGGGGGCTTATGATAGCTAAGGAAAACCTATGTAGCTTTTTGTTGGTGGTTTTTTAACTTATTATATTATTGATGAACTGCTTATGCTTAACTGGAAACAGCATGCCTTAAATAATTGCAAAGTGTTTCAAATCTGCCTCAGCTGATAATAATGGCTTGGCTCAGCATTGGGTGGCACTATATACATGGGTATTGCCTAGGCACTTGAATATTTCTGTTTTAATTTTTTTTTTTTCTGAAATTAAACTCACTGTCTAACTTGATATGTAGAGGATATTTTCTCACCTTTTGAATGTATTTTTTCATTTCTTCTTCCAAATAAAACTGTACTTTCTGGATAAAACTGGAAATCATGTTACACTAGAGCAAATGAAGGACTATAATTCATGACTCACCAGCTTAGTCTCTTGTATACAAAAGCATCTCAGTACAGATGATCTGTGGAGCATGCCAAGCCTCCAAGACAGAATTCACATAACAGGCAAATCAACAATACATTCTTATAGTAAAATTAACTGCGCTTGTATAGGAAACAAAAGCATTGTGCAGTGTCTCTGCAAAGAGAAGCAATATGCTTACACCATTTGATGCCACAGGTATGAGGGCTATACAACATCCAAGAACATTTCTGAACTGAAAGAATGACATGGAAGATTCAGTCTTGCTGAGCCTTTGATGAATGTGGTACAACTTTCTGAGAAAGTATCTCTTTGCAGCTAGAATAACATCAATTATTTTGATTTAGATGTGGATACTCAAACAAGTTACTGTGGGGAAGTCTGTCATGTATAGATCTCTTCCTCTACAGTCCCTATGCACAATCAAACATCTATGACACAAATCCCTCTTCAAGAAAACAGTAAATGCAATGAAAATGCATATCCCTCTTTCATTGTGTGGAGGCCCTCCTTTTTGGCAGCTATAGTGTTTCATAGATTCAGTGGGATAGAGCAGCACTACTGTAGAATAGATCAGGTTACTTTTGAATTATGCTTACCTGACTTTTGCTTATGTGGTGACAGGCTGATTCTGACAGCAGACATGTGTTTTCTAGGAATACTACATTTTGTTTATGCAGCACATCAGGCTTGTTGCCAAAGACTTAAGATGTAACCTCAAAACTGACATTGTAATAACAAGGATGTTTTACACCACATTGCACTTAGCCTTAGCAATCACCTAATTCCCTTTAATGGCAATTGCCAGTTACAAGACTGAGACAGCATGGAGTGAGCTCATGTTAGGAGATCATTAACACAGCTAGTTGCCAAAAAGTGCAGTTCTGTCTAATATCAGGTCCTAAAGAAATCTTGCAAAATGGAATATCTCTGCTTCTGTCAACATCACCATGACCTGACTGCAATCTAAAATTTCTCACATAACATGTAGCTGAACTTAAGTATTGTCCTTTTCTGTGGCTTTCATTTATAATATCTTCCACCCATGTGGATTCTCTGGTATCTTATAATAGCATTAATTAGCAGAATGGTCCCATCAGTGAGATAGTCAGTGTCTCTTCTTTTACATGTTTGTTTTCACTAAATTCATAAGGACTCAATTTCTTTTTGAATCATCTCTGAAGTGTCAATAAGATATAGTGAAGGACAGACGCATAAAGATAGCATAACTAAGAAAAATGCATTTTCTGGATAAAAAATACCCCAAAATATTTCAAAAAATGCTAACTGCACAAACATATTTTTAACAAAAAAATCATTGTCAGGGTGCTAGAGCTTCAGATAGAAGAATAGCAAATCTCCTGTCCTTACCTCTGATCAAAGCTGGATTTGGTTTCCAGCAAGCCTGAGGAGCTCTTCAGCAACACATCCCTTCTGCTTACATTGCAAGAGTGACTGTGGCACCTGCATTTCTCCCCACCACATCAAGTGCTCCATGCCCTGACTACAGCCATGCTGCAGGGCCTTGCAATGGTGATAGTGCGGTCACCAAGATCAATCACAGGAGTGGGCAATGCTGTGGTGAAGCACCAAGGCCTCTTTGTATTGTAGCAGAAAGGAGAGTGAGTTCATGCAGTTACAGTGGAGAAGATCACAGCAAGAGTCATCTGGGGACATGAGTCAGTCTGCCACTCACAAAGTGGTGTTCTTACCTCTCCTTACAGGATGAGGCAACCTCTTTTAAGAATGACAGAATCCTTATGCTATGTTCTTAGTTTTTAACCTCCCCCTGACCCTACCCAAAAATCTTCCTATTTTCTGTTGTACCAAGATCCTAAGCATTTTGTTTTCCATTTGTTTTCCAGCTCTCTTACACTATGTGTCTCTTACACAATGTTCATGTTGTAAGCCTGATAAAGACTATTACAAAACCATCAACAACTTCATTACCCTCACAGCCCAGTCTGGACAGTGCCTTTGTACAGCCCACTGCTAGTGACTCCCTTGTCAACAGATGCAGCCTGCTCCCCTGGGGACCAGCAGCCAAACTTTCAAGTGCTAAACATTTTCTGTTTGGAGAAGACAAGCTACTGTGAGGTAGTCTGCAGTATTTATGAGTCTTTTTCCACCTCTGCAGCTATATATTTTTATTCTAGAAATAGATTTCTAGAATTATGTATGTAATTCTGGAAGTAACGTGCACTGAGAGATTCAAGTCTTTCTCTAAAATATATTCAGTAATGAGATCTGTTGAAGTAGGTTCTGCACCTTAATATCTCTTCTGTTGAAAATGATCACATGCCCTACATTTAAGATCCTGTGGCTTACAAAGAAATCCATGTCAAAGAATACAGCTCATCTGTTGAATCAGCTCTATTTATCAAATAGGTATAATTCCCATTAGAAGATGTTTTAGGATGACACTTGTCTGAACACAAGTTGTAACATGTGCCAAGTCTCTACATATGGTGAAAGTTTAAACAAATACTTAGTAGGATAATAACTCACAAGGGAGTTAATTGTCCTGGTTGTACATTTTTTCCTCACACAAACTGTTAAAGTTCTGGCCTTTTTTGTCTTCGTATGAGCATGTCATTTTGCTAATGGATTTAACACCACCATTTGGTCCAATTTCCTCATGTCTGCTTCAATCAGCACACAAACCACTACACAGAAACAAAAGCATAGAGATTCATCTTCTTCATTTCATGGCCCTCAAGGAGGAAATCTGTTATTTCTTTTCCTTTGAAAAACTGTATTTTTCAGAGAGACTGAGGTACAGCATGCAGTGAGACCTTCCCCAGAGCAGAACTGACTTTAGAACCATTGAGATAAATGCTGTTTCCATGCAAATTACAGAGAAGTACATTGATTTTTCCTAATTTTTAGTTTTCAGCACAGTTTTGTCTTTATTGCTATTTATTTTCTCGTTTCTTTGAACTTTCTTTACCTCCTTTCCTTAGATCATAAATTTAATTCCCACTCTCACGGTCTTTTGACTGTCTCCATTTGCTTAATTGAGACCTGATTCTGGGAATTGCTTTTTGGAATGCAAGACATATATTAGTTTTTGTTTGTTGGTTTTCTCTTTTCATTGAGTCCTCTCACAGCAGATAAGTGAGCAGTGTAATGCTCCTTATAGCAAATCTGATTAGAAAAACATAATCAAAGTTGATTACCTTTCAAGCCTCAACTTTTTATTAAAAATTTTCTTTGCCATGAAAAATTCAAGGCTTTATCACTACAAAAGCTGCTAGTATGCCAGAAAACTCTAACGGTCCATCTAGTCTTTTAATTATAATACCTGAAACATAAAAGGTATTTTCCCTGTTTTAGTGTAGTACTACATTATTATGCAGAGTGGAATAAAAAAAACCCAAACAAACAAAACAACCGAAGAAAACTCCATTTTAAAAAGATTGAAGTAAGTAATCATGAAAGAAAATGCTAATAACGGAAGTTGTTTGGGACAACATATTTTGCTGTCAGAAGCTAGTGTGTCCTCAAAGATGCTGCGGTGCCTCAGCCCAGCCCTGGGTCATGGCCTACCGCTGTCCCTCAAGCCCTCTCCATCCAATGGGTGGATGAATCAGCATCTGAGGGTGTGTCAGAGGGTGAGGCTGAGGTGTAAGACCACCGCCTCTCCTTCTAGAAAGTTCTGAGGTTCAGTAAATTTCATAGGTTAATGTCCTTTGTTCCTACCCCCAAGTTTCTGCCATCAAGTGTTGCAGTTGTCTGTCTCTGGTTCTGTTATCCCCTATTGGTTCCCGGTTGTTACAGTTAACCACACCTCCTTCCCTTAAAAGATGCCCCCGGACCTAGATCCCCTGCTAATCTGTCCCTGACCCGTCCTGTTAATAAACCTTCTCTTGGACAACATACGGATAGCCTCTCCCTGGCTTCTTTGCCTCTGCGCCTCGGCTTGCCAGCCCACCAGGCAGCCTCACGGGAGGTCTGCCCTAGGGGAGTGCAGCCCAGACAGCGGCTGCCGGAGGACTTTGGCAGGAGTCCCTCCGCCGAGTCACCATGGCTCCCTGAACCAACTACAGCTACCCGGTTGAGGGACCGAGGATCTCGGCAGCTGGCGCCCGAACAGGCTGTGGAAGACATATCTCTTTGCAGTAAATACCAGAAATGGATTTTTAATGTTCTTCTTCAGAAGATTTCTTTTTATCTCTCTTGAGATTTGTCTGTATATTAAGAAGGGGAGAAAATTGAACCTAAATCACATTATGAGTGACTCTCTTTTCTTCATGATGATGGAATACAACAATATTTCCTTCTTTTTCTTTTCTAGATGATTACTTTCAAAAATCTAGAATTTCTGGAATCAGGGGAAATCTGACTTCTTGCAAAGATGTATAGTAGAAGTCATTATTCACTGATTTTTGAGACATTTCCTATGTGATTTCAACAGTTCGGAGAGAGGTGTTAAAATTTTACTCTCTCCTGCTTTGCTCCATTAACATTGAAGGCGACAAGCACCTAGATGGCCTACACTATTCATTATTTTTATATAGCTTGTTCTACTCAAAAGAGGTTTTAATATGGTTTTCTTAATGATAGTCCCACCCACTGGACTTTCATTTTCTACTGAATTTGAATTTTACTGGCTGTAGTTCTTCTGGAAGGCAGCTTCCAGATCCCTGTCTGTGACTAATTGCTGAAACCAAGTAGTGACAATAATGATGCTTTTTTATGTATCCACCCACAGAACAGAAACAAGACCATGCGACTGCTCAGGCCATTCTCAGATTATTAAAGTTTGAATACTGGCATGGCCTACAAAATTTTTGATCAGAAAACTGCATTCTTCATAGTGGACAGAAAATATTCTGTCATTCAAAAATAAATGACTAGGAAGAAATTGTTATCTTTTCATAAATAAGAGACACTGAAATAGCATACTACTATTTTAATGTTTCACTGAATGAATGCTCATTTACTATGATAAAAACCATTATTTTGTTTTTTTAACTTCTGATTTTGCATTCAATTTTATGCTATATGCATTTATTTTTTATATCACCCACACACTATTTGAAATACAGGGGAAAAAAGCTCAACATTATATCAGTTTTCATATGCTGACACCCAACATGGTTTTCCCAAGAACTGTCCTGCCAAATTCGCTCTATGGAATACAGTCTTTCATGAATGCTCAGTAATTGAACTGCAACTATTTTATATTCTTACGACAGACAGGGAAATTATCTGTGATACTTTTCATTGTTATTTCTAGCCTCTAACTTCTTGTACCTCTTCACCTTTTTATGTATCAGTGGAAATTACAGAACCATTTCCTAAATTTAAAAAAAAAAGTGTGAGTGTGACCTGCAGCAAAGAAGGTCTCAAAGGGATGGTTAGTAGACTGTTCACACATCATTTCTGTGTCAAGACAAACTTTGATGGGCAACATTACTAACTTGAGGCTGTTGCATGGTCAATTTAAGCTGATTGATAACCCTGTTCCTATTCTTTCTAAATGGCTTGGACATCACAAAAGTACTTTGGCATCCTTAGGAAAGGTCAGGAGTTTAACAAACAGTGCTGTTACACTACTTTGTCACTGGTGGAGGTTACAAGACCTGGATTTATCAAGACAGCTAAGGGGACATTAGCCTCCTATGCTGCAGTCTAATTGTGGTGTGTACAGTCTCAGTCATGTGACAGCAAGTGTATTTGGTATAACCATTGCATCCATGTCGGCCTCTTTTGAGTTATTCACCTAAGGGAGGCTAATAAATATTTGTTGCAATGTTTTCTCTTGAAATAGATTGTAGATACAAGACAGATTTCTTTCCACAAAAACGTTTCAAGGCACTTAGATTTCTTTTTTTCTTGTCAGATGGAGGGAAGAGTGCATTTTATTGGTCCCATGGGAAAGAATTCAGCAACCAATATGGAAAGTGAAAAATTGAATAACACTAGCACTTAATACATTTAGGCTGAAACCCAGTAAATTTTTAACTGCCTCTATTGTTAGGTTTTGAACAGTTTTCTACTAGATAAATTATCTAAAAAAGTAAACTATTTTCCAGATCAACTTTGATTCATGTAAGAACTTGCAAGTGTCCTGAATTTTTTGTCCTACATGTGATCCTAACTCTGTATCCTTTGAGTAGGAGATTGGCAGTCAGGAACTTAAATTGTCATCTAGTATTATGTTTTACTCCTGCAGTCACTGTTGGTTTTTCCTTTACCTAATCACAGGTGTAATTTTACAGCAGCTTGGATGGTCTTTATCTACCTTTGATCAGAGCGAGTTACTTCATTGTTCATAAATTTATGTCAAAACTTTATGAAAATAAATTTCAACTTCTGTTTGGTTCATGAATGATTAAATATTGCTCAAGGTAACTCACTGTTTGAACAGAGAATTGTGTCACCCCAGTGATATGTTTTTGCTCTATGACTAGATGAACTTCAAGCAAAAAAAATCTATTTTATGTAGCACATATTTCTGAAATTAACATTTCTGTAAATATTTTCCACATGAAAGTGAATAAATGTTTTCAAGTAGGTGAAATTTTTATTCAAGGTAACGCTTGTGAAAAGTTTTTAATACTTGCTAAAATCTAGACTTTAGCTGCTGTCAGGTGATAGCATTTTGTGCAGTTGTTGATCAATCTCCTGTAATCTAATTGAGGTCTTTTTTTAAATTTTATTTTTATTGGGGTTGTCTTTCCTTTGCAATTAAATGTAAGGGTTGAGATATCTTTCATGTTATACCAGACCTTTATTTTAATTAGACTTGGGAATTTCTTATGAAATGTGCAAAATTTGAAGCAGTAAGAAAAGTTTGGGAGGAAAAAAAAATTAAATACCAAGATCTCTGTGGACAAAGGAATCTTTTCAAGCAGACAAACATCTTTCCATTTGCCTAAGTAGGCAAAAAAAATTAAATTAGAAATGAAATGGGAGCATTATCTGCATATTAATGTTTTACAGACAGGTAATGAACCCTTTGGAAAGCGGTGTTCTCTTCCCTAACCCTTTGGAAAGAGGTTAGACCACTTGCTTGAATTAACTTTTCCTCTGCTTCTAGGTAAGTCAAAGGCCACAGGTCATTGATCAGAGTAAAAATATACCGACATTTATGCCATTGAAATGGGTGATACCTTTTTTTATTGAAGGAAAAATTTTTAATAAGCTTCCACATATATAAATATAAAATCAAACATTTAGAAGTTACAGCTGTTTGTTCTCTTTATTTTAATTTGTACTTGCATATCATTGCTTGCCCTCTGTCAAACTCAGACAAACTAATCTGCCTTTTTGCTTCAAGTATCATACAAAATACGAATCATAAAAAACACAGAAAAGAATACAATTGGTAGTCTTAAAAACAATATTTGAACCTACAGCCTTGCCTTGTTGGAGATGGAGTTTCTATCTCTGAAGTTCACCACCCGCAAGGAGGAAAGGAATATAAAGGGTGGTCTTGAACCAGATAAGTAATTTGGAAATGTTCTGCAACCAATGACTGCCACTCTGGAATTTATAGTTGGGATGTAAAACTCTCCTTGGTAAATTAAATGCCAGATTTTAGCACATATTTTCACAGGTAGAACCCATGGATTTTGTTGACAGATGTCCTACTGATTACCTTTCCCTAGGAGGAGAAAATTGGCTTTATTGTGATAGCTGGTAGGAAAGCCCACAGAACTGCCATGGCAGCACATGGGGTGCAAAGATTCCTCCTAGCAGCAGATAAGGGATGTTAGCATCTGTCTCACAGGAATTTAATTACTATCTAGTTTGGTTTTCAGGTAAGGCATTACTTTAAAATTCAATTGTGTATTTTACAACTCTCTAGGAAAATAAACCCATCTAATTTTTAACCCACAACAAATAAATAAATTATGTGTTTGAGGGACAGGTTGGCCTAAAAACTTAGCACTGGAGTGTAAATACTTTTACTTCAGAATCCTTTGAATCAAGTTCAAATTGGTAGGAAACAGAACGCTGATGTTGCTTAATGTTTGGTAGAAAATGAGCTGCCAGTCTCTCTTTAAAATCAATCTCCCCATCCAGAGTTTCAAGCAGTATTGTTCATACAGAGGCAGGAAATATCACATTTATCACACATACAGAGTTCTAAGAGATGTTATGACTATACACACTAAATTTCTGTCTCAATTTTAGAGAAAAGTCTTTTTAAAATCTGGAAGAAAAGAGTATAGAAAATTGCCTTGTCATTTCTCATGTTATTCATGGGTGAAAGGTGTTCAGTCTTCTTGAACAAAAGCCTTTCTTTATAACTTGAGCTATCTAAAATTTCAATGTCGAGTCTAAGAAAATAAGCTTCCCTTTCTTGTATTAAATACCGTTGAAAGTTATGCATCCAAAGAGCAATTAATTTAATTTTATGAACAAGTGACAATTAAATGGGATGAGACGCTCTTTGATGATATTTTTTCAGTTTCCATTCTCTAACTAGGACAGCTAGAGTTCTAGACTAGAAAAGAAATTAAATTTTACATAGAAAAACTGAAGAGGGAGAAATAGTAATAAAAGGCTGTTCAGCCTATATATGTCTTTTGACTGAAACTTAATTTCAGTTTCCTCTCCCTCCATTATCTCCTTTGTTTTACTTGTATAGATGTGGAAATATAAATCTGGTTTGCAAAGAAAGTGTAGTTACTTCATGAAAATTAACAAAAAGAAGAAAAAGGGTGTATATATTCATAAAAAAACACCACCAAGATTGAGCTGCACAATGTCAGTCTACTTCTAGTTGGAGTTGTATACACCAACCCATCTAAGTAATCTAATGTAAGACCTCTATCTTCTTCACATCACAGCCTGAAGCAAAACAAGAAAGATAAATAGCATAGACCAACTGGTGCTTTAAGTCTCCATAATAAGCTCTGTGTAATTTAAATCCTTGTTTCCTTCAGTAATTATAGCAATAAGGACAAAAATCAGTGCTTGGACTGAAATATATATTACCAAGTTGGTAATCTGCCACCCTCACATTCTCCTGTAAAAAATAAAGTTGTGAGTCAACAGAAACAGAAGATATCATCCCAGAATAACTATCTGGAGATGGACCAACTATTATCTCATCAGAAGTTAATGCAACTATATTTAAAATTAAAAGCCAGAAAAAACAACAGACGGAAGGAATGCAGTCAGCAGCAAAAAAGAATTGCTGTTTAACCATAATTTTGATCCTCAACCTTTCCCCAGGGTCCTCTTCCATCTTACACTGTATCAACCAGCTGGCTCACTGAGTGCTCTGCACACGATGAAGATAAGCTGCACATGCTGCTGGGTGCATTTGGCATGCAGTGGGTCACAATGCATGGCTGTTTGGAGAGCTTGGAGGTAGTCTAAGAACTTCATATCTCTCCCACACTGTTTTAAGTTTCCCTTGCCATGCCTTCAACACCCTTCATGCTGTTTAATTTCAAACAGAATCTATCCTGAATATCGAAAGCAGAGAGCAATTTTGGGTTTTTTTGAGCAGCTTTCTAAATTATTAAAAAAGGAATAGGATTATTTAGTCCTTGCAAATTTGGTTCATTAGCTGGAAGGGAAAATGAAATGGTGGTTGTTCCATTGTTTTGTATGGAGACAAAGATGTTAAGGAAAGGGGTAATACCTTTTATTAGACTGCCTTATAAGTGAAGGAAAAGCTGGCTTTTGTATGTACTGATCACTCTTTACTCAAAGAAAAACAGAACAGCAAACACTTTTATGCTTTCCAAAGTTACAGCATTACATGGTTGGTGGTAAAGGAAGGGAAATTAGTAGGTTGGGGTATTTCTCTGAGAAAAACTGAAGTTGAAATATATTCAATAGTGTTTGGATAGAGATATAGATGCATTAGGGTTTTTTGTTGTTGTTGTTGCTGTTTTTTTGTGTTGTTTTGGTTTTTTTAAAGCAAAACTTCAGACTCAAATGAAACTCCTTTTAAACTTCTAGACAGTTTTGACAACAATGTTAGAGTTGTCAAAATTTGGGGTTTTTTTCCATGTCTTTTCCAACACAAAGGATTAAAGATCAGAAGTATCTGAAACTTGTTTAATTTAGGAGAATGCCCAGGATTTGGACTATGAAACCTGTGTGAAAGCAAATAATCTCACAAAATTTCTTTTTCTTTTGAGCTAGGAAACAACAAGAACAGCTTATGAAATTTTGTGTTTGACATTCATCTCGTTCCCTGTCTTACTTCTTACTGACACTTGATTTGGTATGACACTTCCTTGTCCCACTTCTTCATAATTAGTTATCTCTTATGGAAAAAAAGGAAAGAAAATGGGGATTACACTAAGACATAAGGAAAAAATGTGCTCACTTATAACTCCAGAAAACCTACAATTACATGTAGATTTTATATCTCATTGCTGTTTATCAGAGACATTCAAACAGAATGACTACTATTTGCTCTTGTAAGACCTTGGTAACAAACACAAAAAGATGCAAGAAACTAATAGGTAGAATTCTATTTCCAGCTGAGAAAAGGACAGTGACAAATGAACTATGGAGAATAAAACAAAATTTGTTAAAAGTAGGAAAGATTATAAAGAAAAAAAGATTATGTGGGAATTATGATAACATGGAGGATAAGTTGGCAGGAGAGGATTCAATCTACATACTGAATCTGTACTGCAGCTGGGGAGGACTAAAACCCCAGTGCAGTTATCTGAAAAGTTCTGGCTCTCGGGTACTACTCCTGCCCATGCATTTAATCAGGGCTATGAACAAGTACAAGAGAGGACAAAGGCACTTTTAGCAACATTTTCGAATGTCTGTCTAAAGTGTGTAAGTGAAGATTGTAGATCTCAAATAAAAGATAATCTGAATTTGGAAATGTTGGATGAGAGGTTTAATAAAAGATTAGCCTCACTATTCAAAAATGAATAAGTCATTAAAAGACTTGATCATACTTTTTTTCACATGCCTTTTTCAGAATTCAAGCTGTGTATATACTAAATTTGTAATGCAGAAACTGGAACACACAGACACTCACATATATTTAATAACAAGGAAGGTTAGATTGCTGCACTGTACAAGCTGGCACAGCCAACTGAAACCCCATTAACAAAAACGTGCATTTAATTAACATAGTAAAGAGGATTGTCAAACTTCTTTCTACCCCACTACAAACCAAATCCAAAATTAAAACCATGCATGAATCTTAAAAGGAAATTGCCTGTTGTAGTCAGTGCATAGTATTAGCAAGGTTTTGGTGTCTTTGTTCTTTTTTTTACAGGGAGCACTTTAAATGTGCAATGTGCTCTAATATGTGTTTCTATACATTTGGCACAGATCTCAGATTGGTAATGATGAATTTTCCTGGCAGAAAAATACTTGGTTTGATCAGATGATGGAAATAAGCTCTTCTGGACTGAGGTGTGCATGGAATTGTACCGGTATGAGTGCATTGACCCCAGGTTGAAAGAATGTTTAATTACAACAATTTTAATGGAAAAGGATAGTTTCTGTTATTTTCAGACTTTTTAAAAATTATTATTTGTGTTTTGCCTTAAAAGAGCTCAAGAGACATCACAATACTTTCGCCAGAAAGAAAATCAAGAGGGGAAAAGTGCAAGTACTGGTTTAGCTTATATAACATTTAACAGGATTAAATAAAAACTTAGTGATGCAGAGAGTTTTACCCTGGTCTCTTCCAGCACTTCGCATGGCAAAGTAATTCACATGAAAACACAATTATGAAGATGCAAAACACAAAAAACCCGCAAAACCCAACTGCAACCAAACATAAACTTTCTCTTCTCTGTTTTTAGAACAAGTCTTCACCTCCTGTACAATCAAAAGCTATGACCCATATTCTGCTTATCTTTTCATAGGGGTAACACTTCTAGCAGTACAAGTAATACCATTTTGTTGGGCTGCTCTAGGGGCTGAACCTGCTGTGAGACTGAAGCAGAATACCACTGGCAAGGGAAAACTGTGACCGACAGCAACTCTGACTTCTACCTAAATGAGGTCAGCTCACACCCTTGGTACTTTTAGACAAAGCAAATCTAGTTTAATGAGGAACTATGAGCTGAATTAACCAAAGTGCAAGTTAATTTCATTTCTAAAAGCACTGATAATTACTGAATTTTTATATGGACAAATAGAGGTACTTTGTATAAGTGGATAATACCATTTCTTGTGTCTGTATGAGTTCTGTGAAATTGTTTTCACAAAAATAATATTAATAAGGCTAATTTTAGTCAAATTTTCCACTAGTTTTGCTTGCTTGAATAGATTTATGATAAGTGTCCATCTGAGGGAAAAAGGTTATCCTTTTTAACAAGCAATAAATATGCTGTTCATGGTTTTAAGGTGACTGAGGAATGAGGGTTAGGAAAATAACGACTGAAGTATGACACTTCTGCATTGTAGTATGTTTGTGGCATAATTAACAGCTCTGAAAATGCCTTCTTCACAATAGAAATGAGATGTACAAATTCCTAGCCAGGAAATTGTTGTGGTGCTGCCTATTATTTTGAGCTTGACATGAGTCTGATATTCTTCTTAAACATTCTCTTTTGGTTCCTGCAGCACAATTCACTTCACATTTCTTTTTACATTCTTTGGGAAATAAATAAAAGCTAAAAACTAGGATTTGTGACGGTTCAAAATACCGGAAAGAAAAAAAAGACAAAGGCTAGCACGAGCTAAAATTGTGGAGACTTTGTTCCACGACCTTCTAAGGAATAACCCT
This sequence comes from Monarcha castaneiventris obscurior, assembly GCA_026261815.1. NCBI lineage: Eukaryota > Metazoa > Chordata > Aves > Passeriformes > Monarchidae > Monarcha > Monarcha castaneiventris. Next base: position 18,805,681 of record JAMPIT010000894.1, read on the forward strand.
TGTATTTCAGTCCTTCGTGCTGGAAATACTCTTCTCTGCCAGAATAATTAGTACCACATACTATAATAAAAGCTCAGTTATTTAGCTCAGAAACAAAACAAGTTATTTGCCTTCATTAAATGTCACAAAATTTTATCACATTACCAAAGAGAGTTACCATTAGTTCTATCACCTTCTCTGATATTAGAGAAAATTCTCCTTACAATAAACAAATGAAGTAAAATCAGAAGTCCACTAAAGCATTAATAATGTTATAAAATGTTATTTAATTTGGATTTTTTCCAACTCTGTATAATGAGATTTGTATAATGTTGCTTGTGGATTAACAGGTTGGGCAATTAGTCTACTCTTTAGTGTAATTAATCCTTCCTATCCATCTGCCCCAAATCGTAAAAGTTCCTTAAAATCTATTTCATTTCAGCAGATTTTTGTTTTCCCTCCTCTAGAGTCATGCTTTGAAGACTAGATTTGTACTGTTTACTCACCTCTGCTGTCCTCCTTGTGTCTCTGGGGAAGTAGGAGCACAAAGTGTGGAAGTAACTCTGGTTGTCATTAGGTCTTAGCTGCTAGCTGAGTTACCACTTTGAGGTTGTCACAGCATGTATCTGCTGAATATCCTTTCCGGAGTAACACAAGAGCCTCCCTCTGTCCTAGTTCGAAGCATGGTGCTCTCACAGTTGCTTCTGACCCTGTCACCCAGTTTCACCAGTCTGTCCCATGGCTGTGGGTCTTCAGAACATGAACCAAATTTTCTGCCCAACAGTAAATGAAGCAATTGTTGTAGTGTGACCAGAGAACTGGTCTGCCATGGGAGGTATCACAACTCCCAGGACCTCGCAGGTTACTTTGCAATTGTTGTGTGATACTCCTATCAGTGGCTGCGAACACTGGCCCCAAGGAATTTTTTTTGCAAGGGATCCCTACTGAAATTGTTCTCACCATGATGGCAATTGGCCTCACAGGTGCAGCCAATCCACAGGTGGGGCCATGTAGCCATCCTCCCTACTGAGTTTGTGAAATCTAAAAAAATTGAAAAAAAAATAATCTTGAACTTCACCAACAGTAGACTGTTTTGAATTTGCTGAATTTACATGGGGAATATTTGCTCCTCAAATAACACTGCTCTTGAGTCTATAGTCATGGATAAAATTGAATTATGCCTCTAAGATCACTTTTGGAGAACCTTAGTGAGCCAGGGCCCCGCAAGGAGGCATCATCTGCTGACACCACCATCACAACACCAACAGAGAGGTTGGGGCAGCCTTCCTCAGGGGTCCTGCATCATAATTGGCACATCTGAAAATGCAGATATTCCGCCTGGCTTCAAATTATTTTCTGCATATAAGCTAGAAAAATTGATAAGTGGTTGTTTAGGAATTTTCATCTATGAATTGTTTAAGACAACCTTCAGGCTCTTGCAAATACAAAACCTCTTTAAGTCATCAAAAAATTTAAATAAATTAATGATTTAGATTCCCAGTCCTAATATATGAGAAGCTCTATGGACAATTTGAGAAAATTAATTATTTAAAATCTCATAACAGGTTGATAAGTTTGAGATAACGTTCCTTTCTACATTTTCAATATTCAGCTCAAAAAAGAAACACTTGGAAACAGGCCTACATCAAGTGGCAGGATATAGAATCAGCATTCCATATAAAGTGGGATATAACACACATTAAAAAAGAAATATTTGAATGTAGAGAAAAAAATCACATGGGTAAGATGGGATTTTCAAAAGCACGAAGTGTAGGTCTCTGATTGTCCTGAAATCAATAGTGAAACTTTCAGTGGCTTCTACAGTAGCAGATCAAGTACAATGCTGTTCACATTTTTAACTCCTACTCATAGGTAACTTTTATATATCTGAGAATATCGAAACATACTATGGTAATGAATATTCAATTACTCCAGAATATTCTTAGCTTTCATTTCCAAAGGATCTGAGTACATATGGCTACGAAATGTGTGCTGTATCCAACCTATTTTCCTGGTGCTTGATAGCACCAGTATGTAATTGAGCTGGTGGGCAAACTGATAATTGAACCCATTCAAATACCTGAGGTGCTTTTTAATAGATTCCTCTTTTGCCTGAAAAATGCACTTTTAATAAAATGTTTCTAGCTTTAAATTCCTTCAAAATCTTTTAGGAGTAAATACTGTTGAATTACACAGTGATCTGCTAGTGCGGACAGGCAGGCAGATATGCTTACATATCCCTTCCTGACAAAACTGTAATGACTTTTCAAGTACAAAAAACTCATTTAAAGTAGCAATTATAAAAGAACTGCCAGAAAATACATAATCAAACACTACAGATGAGTCCATGTAGATCTATAGATTTTCAGTTGCATTGCCTGCAGCATGGAAAACTGTCTACAGGATGCTTATTGACATAGCTGCAGGTCAGCTAAAATAATAATAATAATAATAATAATAATAATAATAATAATAATATTACCACCTTCCGCAGTGTAATTGTTCAAAATGTGTTAGTTAATTACATGATACAGACGTAAGTCTAGATAGGGCCCTTGAGGATTTAGTTTTCATTATATTGAATGGTAATCTGAGATTTAACAGAGAAAAATAGTTCACTTTGTAGTCTGGATATGATTTAAGGTAGTCACCTTAAAAGGGAAGTACGTACCACCAGAAGAATGAGGATGCTTTTCAGGAAAAAAAAAGTGAATGATGCAGGTGATATCTTCTGCTTCCATGCAACAGACATGATGTAAAAATATATTGCACATTCTATCCAACATGCCTGTGTAATAAACTTGCATTGTACCAAGTTAATTAATCACATGTGAGAATAATTTATCTTATCATATGAAATACAGAAATAAATTAGCAGGAGGACAAACCATTGTAGTTCCAGCTCATAACTGTGGAATATGGGTCACAAAACCAATCACATCCTGGGCAGAGAAAATTACAGTCATAAATAATAATCCATTCAATGCCCTTCAGTCAGGAAATACAGAAGTCTCAGAGAATGTCAATTGAGTTTGAACAAAAACAGGGTGAAATTTCAAGAGAAAACTGGAGTCAAAATTAGACAGGATCTAATTATGTGGTTTTAATGGGAACATTAATCTGATTAACTACAGTGTAACAAATATTAAACACAAAGTATCAACTATAATATCCTTCTGAAACTATATTTCTGATTGGGAAGTTAGAGAGAAAACAAGGAGAAATTTAATGAAAAGGAAAAAGACTGACAGAAATCAAAATAGAACAAAAGAATTATTGCATTGGTCTAGACTGACACTGCACCTATACTACTATCCTGTCCCTAAAGAATTCATAGGCTAATCCTTATTTTTTCTCCGATCTAATTTTGGTGTGCAGAACGTTAACACTACACAGAAAATGAGGCCTTTATATGTCAATGAAAAGGTGCATAGGCAAAGCATTAGGACAAGCTAGACATGCAGTTTGGTCAATACCCAACAAAGTAATCAGTTTTAACTTCTTTTTCTCACTCATTCTTTTGTAACAAATAATAAGGTCCATTAGAAAAATAATTTTAAGACCTTTGTACTTTCCCATCAAGGATTTTTTCTAAACATGGTGGCACACTAGAAAAGGTTTACACTCTTATAAATACACTAGAAACATATAAAAAGCATAGATTTTATTTTACTATTAAATATGATATACAGAAATGTTTAAAAGACCAAAACAATCCGGATACGAACTCACTCTCTGTGGGTTTAATTGATCTTAATCACATCAATGTATAATTTGCAATATAATCACGTGGACTTACTGTGCTATTTTCACAGATTTCTTTAATCAATGAAAATTTTTATTTATAAAATATTGACTATGAGAAGACTGAGAAGGTCTGTGTTCAACTAAAACCACATCAAATTATTTGATATTTAGTATCCAACTCTGATATCAATGGTTAACAAAGTATTTTAGTATTGTCCTCTCTTGTTACTATGCTGTGTTGATAAGGCAAGAAAACATTTACTTCATGTATTATTTTTGCAAAATTAGGCAACAGTTTTAAAAATTAAATCTGCTATTCATGGTAGTAGTTCTGGTTGTATCTTCCCCACACTTGAGATTGAATCACAATCACTTTCTTTTTATATAAGAGATCACTTTTAAAAGTCTTGTTCAAAAATTATATAGAGTAGTTTACCACTGTATGGTTGTGTTTCACTGATAGATGAGGTACTTCTGTTTATCAATGTGGTAAGTGTTTTGAGAAAAAGGGTGTTGAATAAAGATACTATTGATATACTTTGTTTTAAAGGCCATGTAATGTGGCTTCATGAAGTCATGTATATTTGAGGTGAATAGCTATTAGGTCATCTGATTTAGTTCAGCCACAAATAACTCAAATGAGTTTTGCATTATTTGTATTGGGCCCTCTGGGAAATTTTTCCACAGACATAAATTTCAATTATAGTAATTGTATCCTGATACTCAGACTAAATTTTCCTTCACTCAATTTCACCTCACTCTTGTCTCCCATGTTCTCGGATCTAACGAAGGTTGTTAACGTCGTTTTGTAAAATAATAAACACTTAATTATCTTTTTCTTCTTTATTACCAAAAGACAAAGGTAAGACTTCTTAGTAAGGAAAAATGAATTAAGAAAGGGATATAACCAATGCACCAAAGACCTCTGTAACTGTTTTGAAAAGAGGTGATAAACCTCATGAAACACTAAGCAACCAGAGTGCAATTAGGCAATATTAATAGGAAGGGGTTATAGTTAAGTTTTGTTGAGTCAGTGACAGCAATCTGAAGGGTAAATAAACGTCTACTTAATTTTTCTTCATTTGCATGTCGCTGATTACTAGACCTTGATCTGTATTTTCAGAAGCCAGCTATGAAGACTTTAGAATATGAGGAATGAGAAGGTATACGTATTTTTTCTGTTTTCCAATCATTGTTTAATAAGGCTGCTTGCAGCTAAAGCATTTTTTGGTGAGGTAAACTAACATGATTTTCTAACTTAACTGTTGCTTAATTTGTTACTTAATTCAGTTAAGTAGTGCCTTTGAGGTCAGTGATCATATTTTCAGAAAAGCTCAGGTCTCAAAGCATCAACATGAATTGTCAAGATCTTCCAAAGTATTCAGTGAGACAAAGTTTGCAATGATCTTCAGTGAAACTTGAAGCTTTCAATAACCATATCTTAACCACAATACTTAAAATCATGCTATTTTTTACACTAATGATTTAGAGTGTTTCCTGTTTCCTATTCTGTTTTTATATATCTGTGCAAAACCACAAAAATTAGTCTTGAACCCTGAGTTTTATTTCCCTTTTCAAGTATGATATAACTGTACTAAACAAAACATAACTCTTAATTGAGTCTTTAGTCTTCTTAATGTTATGCATTATTATATCTTTAATTTTGTTTGTGGTGTTATGGCTTATATTCAATCCAAGGCTAAAACAGCTCAGTCTAGTTTACTGTAAGTTCTTTTTAACTTCAGTTCATCTAATACCAACTACTACTGCAGTGTCCTACATATGCTTCTTTCCGTAATGCTCAGCATGTATTAAATTAGTATTTATTAGCAGTCACCCAAAGGAAGCATCAAGTGCTGGCACAGACAAAAGTCCATCTCAGGATGCACCTGATCCTAATTATGTTATTTTATATCAAATAAAGGAATTTGATAAGACTGGATCCAGGTCCTGACACGGTTCATTTGTCTCACATGATTATTTGCACAATGCTTCTTTTTAAAAACCAGTTGTGGCTAATTATAATTTAGGAAACAGAGGCAATGGCTTTTAGATTTAAAGAAATAAAGTGCTTGGCTGATAAATTTCAGTGTCTGCTCACTGTGAACTTTGGGCTGATCTGTCAATTTTTTATTCTACGGACTTTTCTTTAAGCCAAGTGATTTTAGGTAATAAAGCAACAAAAGATTAAACAACCCTGATCAAGTTTGGGTAGTGAAAGGGCTTGGATTCAGATAGTTCAGCTTCAGTGAAGCCAAAGATTTACTGTGATGTAACATTGAACCAAAGCACAGCATCTTCATTACATAAATGTCGCTAAGTAGTTATAAGAAATGTCATCAAAATCAAAATGCTCAGGGGTCTCACAGACACAGAATTTGGGATTTTTTTTTCTACTAAATCCCCTCTGCAGCACAGAGGTCAAAACAGGGATTTGCAGGGGAACATGTGCAGCAAAACATGTAAACTGTGTTTACAGATGCAGATTCTTCAGAACGGTGTTTGGCCAGGAGAGATTCTCCAAATCACTATAATTTGGGGGAGAAGGAGGGGGAGAGGGGAGGAGGCAGAAATTCAGTGTAATTTGTCATACTTCACCTGCTTAATTATTTTCACTTTCGACATGAGAAAAATACTTAATCCTGGCATCTTGTATAACATTGTGACTTTATCAAAGTGTAGTGCAGCTCAAGTGACTTAGATTCCCAGTTTACAACCTGACCATTGAAAAATCCTTTCACTTGAGTCTAAGCCTTGATCTATGCCTGTACTGAAGTATGTCTATTTTGCTTATCTGCAAATAGATGTTATATTATTTGAGCTGAGACACCAAAGATAGTCAGAAAATGAAGAAAGCCACATCATTCCCTTGGCTACTTTTTTTAAAAGAAGCTAGGATGCTGTATGGCTTTCTAAACACAGATGAACATTGAACATATAGGTTCTTGCAGACAGTATCTTCAAAGGACTGAAAGTATTCTATTCTTTGGTATTATATGGTATTATAATAGTATTCTGTAAACTAGTTAAATCCTTTAAACTAGTTGAATAACATTATCGTAATTTTTTTAGCTGAGGAAGCTGAGAAAGTGATAAGCAGATTATAGGCTCATGTTTTCCTGTAAAACAATCACAGACTTCAGATTGCAGAGAATGTGTATATTGTGGCCACACTCACTTTATTAGATGGGGGATAGATTCCAAATCACCATGGAAGTTACATTTTTCCCATCATCCACAGATTCTCCCTAGTTTTCTGAATATGAATCCAAACAAGGTCTTAAAATCAGAATCAAAATGCACATGAGAAGCAGAAGATATCAGACAAATTAAATACACAGACAAATACTGTGTGTTTATTTGACCTTGGCAGTAACTCTGGCCATTAGAGTGACTTAAATTTCAAGGCAAAAGTAATATGCCTTGACTAGTATAGCTATGGATGTATAAAGGGTTAACTTAGAAATGTAGGAAATTGTGTCAATCCTTCATTGTGATGTTAAATAATACAGCAGAATAGAATCAATAAATATCAATATATTATAATGCACTTTTATAGTGAAATCATTAATTTTTCTTCTAGCAGGGACAGTTTCATTTTGGCAAGGCAGTCAAGAAACTGCAGAAGAATATATGAAAAGGATAACCACTCAAGGCACTTTATTATTTTCCTCCCTCACCTAACTTAGTGTATTTGCACACAAGATTTGTCTGTATCTTTTGGCATTGCTCAAATCCCAGAATATTGTGTGTAGTGACTTTGAACAGATACCCTCTAGTGGTTACATTTTCAATACAAAATGGATATCATTTGCTCCTCAGAATGGAGTATTTACTTAAGAAATAAAGAGATGAAAAGGGTACTCCCTCTTTTAGTTTGCCCCTGTATTAGCAAAGGGAAATAACCTTGGGTTTCTCTGCTCCTTGACAAGTTAATTTCATTCCGTCTTTTATCAATTCAAGTATAACGCTACAAGGCTTCATGGTCTCTTGGCCATGTTTTGGACAGGCATGAAAAACTTTCATCTCCTGAAACAGATGTACAATCACCTTTTGGCCTATTTTCAATTAAGATATATTTTTGTCCTAATTTCCTTCAATGTCAATGCAGAATGGATTGAATATAAATTATTGCATAAATATTTTCTGCACTTGGACCAAAGGACATTCAACCAGGATTTTGCTCCCAGGTCTGTAACTGAACTTCAGCTTCAGCTAGACAGTTGCACATTGCATGCTGCAGTATGAAATAGGTATAATAATGATTGCTTCCCTTAAGCATTTAGCCAAGCATAAAATATGTATTTGTTAAATTTTATAAGTCTGAGCAGCAAAAAGTAGAGATAGATCCACACCACTCCCTACAGTGCCTGTTCAGAAATTAGTCTTAATGTTGAAATATAATCAGGGGTATTTTTGGGATATATATGTTCTCAGATGGTCTTGTCTGTCTCTACTACATACATAGGCAACCTGTTTCTTTCTTGCCAGGGCTGACAGAAATTATTTCATCATTCAACAATGCCTAAGACATCAAGAGAGAAATTTTTTCTCTGACTAACATATTAAAAAAATTATGATGTTTAAACAAATATCCACAGGGCATTGGAATGACCAATGCACCCCAAATCCTCAGTGCCCTGCAGGTACTGAAAGTTGGATTAGCTTGATTAAAATAATTTTTCACTTACTGCCGTGAAAATACTATATGCATATCACTTAAAGAAGTCTACATGTAACAAACAAATGGTTACCTTGGATATCTTGTCTGCATGTGAAAATAATGTGCAAACTCCAAATTTACAATTATGGCTGATCCAGAGATATTGTAAGTCAGAGATCAGTTATTTGTCTGTTTATAAATTTTGAGGAGAAGAAATAAATATATGGGGGAATAGAAGGTAGGAAGGAAATTTTGTGATTGGTATGGAACCAAAAATATCACTGAGACCTGTTTGTACAGGGAAAACAAAAAAAAAATATTATGACTCAGCCTCTTTTCTGGGAAAGTAGCCTAGGTATAGGTTGAGCAATAACAACAAGCAAACAAATTAAAAAAATAAAAGCTTCTTTTAAAAATGCAATACCTATTTTTGGAATAATAATTTCTGAATTTTCATGTTGGCCATCTTGTTGGTAGGTTCATATGTTTGTTTGACCTGGAACTTCATGCATTCTGCATGAATTTTATTTGCCTGTTGATTGGTGAATATGTATATTTATATACCAAACTGAGGAATCAAAGGGAATTACTATTAATGCAATGTTAACTGATTCTTTGCTATGTGCTATTACAAGCAAAAAACTTGGTCATTAAACAGATAAGCTCATTTCCACTTTGAAATCTCTTCTATTCTTCTCCAGCAGAATTGTTCACAGATGCAAGATTTCAGGAAAAAAGGAAAAGGCTAATGGTGGTGATATCCTGTGAGCATACAAACAAAGTATACAGCAAATATATGAGGACAGATAATTTTGCACTAGCAAACACAAAGGACTAAGTATGAGTTGACATAAAGAACTTTCAATTTGTGCATTATTAAACTATCTTCCCTGCACTTGTCCCAGGTGTTAATACTGTCTTAACATGTACCAATGAGCAAATGGCCATAGTTAAGACTGGCCATTATGTTAAGCTGCCTGTACTTTTTCTTCACCCATAGGGGATACAGAATTTTGGAGAATGTATCAGATATATTTTCAATCGAGAAGGAGATGAACTCCAAGAAACATCTGAGTGTGGGACAAGCTTTAGCCACCGTAGGTAAATCTGTTTGATGTTGTAGTGGATTAACCTTGGTTGGATGACAGGTACCCACCAAGCCATTCTATGAGTCCCCTTCTGTGAGAGACTGGAAGGACTGCTGGCTCAAAACACTTCAGGTGCGTGTGTGAGGGAAGTGGCAGGTCGGGCCTTGCCCTGGTGAGGCCATGCCCTGCCCCACACACCCCACCTGGGCCTGTATCCCAGCCCCACAGTGGCCACCAATCACTGACACACCGGAGGAAATGCTCCCCACCCCACCACTGCAACCTCAATTTAGCCCCTGAGTGGCCAGATGACCAGAAGTCCCACCTGGGGGCAGGGCCCAGGAAAGCCAAAAGGTACTTAAACAAGGACAGAGGGTAAATATAGGGCTTGATTCTACCTCCCCTTGAAGTTTCTATCAGCTGAATACTGCTGGAACCCAGGAGTGGTAGCTATATTTGTTTTTTTCTATATCGCTTCTAATTCCCTGTTCTCAGAGTTTTGAGTAACTTAAAATCAGATTGGCTTGGAATTTGCTAAGTTAATTCTTTAATAAGTGTTTTATGTTGATTGAATGCTTCTCTAAACTTTTTTCAAAGTTCTCTGATTTTCTGAAGTTGCCAGTAAAGTTTTCTGTTGTTTTGACCTCTTGAGAATATCTTGTTGGTATTTCTCCCTAACTCAGAGTACATAAAAAGCCCCCTGTAAGTTATTTTAAGAGGCTTGTTGAGCCAGTTTTTTGGAGCCTTATACCTTCACAGCTGGACAGGGGACAGAAAATAAGATGGAAAACCACTCTTAGTTTGAGATAAGACACTTTATTAAAGCAATTATATTGCCCTGAATGGTAGAAAGTACTCTTCCCTGTTTTATAGCTGTCTGAAGGGTATTCTGCAAATTTCTGTGTTCTGTATATCTTCAGATATTTTACATCTTCAGATTTTTACAATCTGCCATTTTATTCTTCATGTCCATCAGATTCCTGAAGAACATCAATCAGCATGAAAACTATTTCCATCATAGCAGACTTGCATTACAAAAGCTAGTTCACATTAATTGTGCAGTAAAATGAGTTGTTCTTTATATTTTTTGAAATGTTGGAGTTGACCTCTGCTTTATGAGGTAGTGTAGAAGGTAAATAGAGAAGGATCAGAGAAAGCCATCATAATGTCATCTCTGTGAGCATTAAGGCAGCTGCTGTGAGCTAATACCAGTCCAGAAGCCATGTGAAATGAGTATGTTGCTAAGCCTACTCTAATAAGGGTAAGAGGCTATAGATATTACATGCAGCTTATGCTCTTTCCACACATGAATCAAGCCATTTCTATAATGGCTTAAAGGCCTCCAAACAGACAGGATTAACATATAGAACCTGTCACTTTGACAAAGTTCTTCTTAGACCCATTCATCCATGGGTTTTGTTCCCCCTCCTAATCCACCCATAGCATTTTTCTCTGGGAAAATTTTGGTTCTGCCTCTGTTAAGTTTAGGGTTAGGGCTTGGGTTGAGAGAGAGAAGCCAATCGCTCCATCTGGAAGGAGGGCAGGGCACAAACGGGGCTTCCAGAAATAATTTCCTTTTGCAGTCGATCCAACCTTTTGACATTCACTTTCCAGCTCTGATCCAGCTGGAGCTCTAGATTTTCTATTGTTTTCAACAGCAGCCCTTCTTTTAACCTGAAGTCTAATCCTAGAACTAAAGGTAGAGCAGTTTTTATTGGATGTCTCAGGCTCTTCCCACATTGACCTTTGTGTGAAGGGAGAAGATGAATGGGCAGGACAGGTCTCACTTGTGACTTGGTGACAGATGTCTCTCCCCATGCTCTGCAAGGGAAGCCAATGTCCAGCATTTGGGATCTTAATGCAGGTGCTTGACAATAGGATGCTTGACTGAGTAGTTTGGAGGTAGATAAGCCTGTTACCTGAATGCAGGTAAACAGGGCCCTTGTGAATTCACTTCCTGATGAGACATTACTCGTGTCACATAAGCCACCTGAATTACCTTTGTGCAACCACTGCTGCCATTCCTCACATTGAAAACCCTGGCTAAGATTCAGAAGTGTGGCTTTAGAAATGAAATATTCCCAGTTTCATTATACAGTCTCAAGTACCCCCTTATTAATAAGTTCTTTAATATATTAAGTCTTTGACTCTGTCAGGTATCCTTTTGGGCTACATTTCTTACTTTTTGTTTGTTTATTTTTCGTTGTTTTTTTTTAATAATACAAAAGCACATTTCTTTTTAATCATAATTATTCCAAATTTATGACAAAATTATTCCTTGAAAAAGTTAATATGTTTTTATACCAGTCTTGTAAATATGGTTCACTTAACAATTGTGAAATAAAATCTCTGACTGGGCAGATCAGTGCTGCTATTGCGTGAGAAACATATCAACTCATTCTACTGCAGAGACACACCTGGAAAAAAGCCCATTAAAAATTAATTAATTGCATACCTTACAGGTCAGCATTAATAAAAATCAACATATGCATTATTAAGCCCATAGAGAAAATAATTAGTGATGTTTTTGGATGTTGTTAAAATCAAATAAGCTAAAATGCATAAATATTGCACCTGATCAGAACAACCATTCTTGTCCCTCACAACAGAAGAAAGACCTTCAGAACTTAATGTGGCTACTTTGCAGTTTGAATTATGAGGTGATAAAGAAAAGACACTTCATAAATTTCAGTTACTGTAGTTGCTCACCATGTGTCCTTCAATGTTTCATGAAAATAATACTTTTTTCCAGGGCTATTATGAATTTTCTCTTATTCCCAGAAAGAGTTATGAGTTTTGGGAAAGTTTTCAGTTCTTTCCATTGATCTTTTTTCCACTTGTCATCATGAAAGTGTTGATAGAAGACATTAATATTGCAGTAGTATGGGAAATGGCAGAAGCATTGTCAGTACCTGTGTGCTAAGAAACTCAGAATTGCTGATTATTACCTTTACTAAAATTAATCTCCTCCTTTTCCTACTTCCTACTGGAAATTTCAGGTCTACTTGCCCAGTTTTTTGCCATTTCTTTTAAACTGTATTGGAAATAAGCTGTTAGCCATAAATGGATGATTTCACTTACTGTTGATTCACAGTCTCATACACTTAATCTGTGAGTAGTCTTAGATGTCAAAATATGAGGTCTTTAGGTATAGAAAAGATTCCCAAAGAAACATAATCCAGAAACACATTGGCCCTGATTCTTGTTTACATAAAGACCCCTTTACAGATTCTGGCAGCACAAAGGAACCCTAAAGTGTATTTAAATATAATGTATGCCTACTCTATGATTTTTTTTTTATGCTGCCAGAACTGTGTAAAAGAAAGTCACGTCTATTATATCTGAGGTGATTTTTTTCTTTGAACTGTTGTATTGTATATATGAAAAGGTGTTTCTTTGTAACTTCTACAATGCCAGCAACACAAATTTAGAGGTAAAAAGGAAATTAGTTGGTAGAGTTAAACAGGAGAGAAAAGTTTGGAATATTCTGTTTTAAAAATAATTTAAAAATAGGTTAATTTTATGAAAGGCAATCAAAAATTCCTTTCTTGATTTTTCTTTTATTCTGAGAAGCTGTGATGGGGCATGCTAAATATCAGAAAGTTTGGGTTTGGACCAGGTTTCAAAATTGATTGAAAGGTGGCTTTCAAGATTGACTGAAAGGTGGCTTGCAGAAAATCAAGCTTATGACCCTTCTTAACCATAGAGCAGTCATAGCTGTTTCACAGGAATTAAAAAAAAAAACAGAAAGAGTCATCTTAAACACCATGTGTAGGATGGTTCTTCACTTCCCTTGAAGAAAATATGTTATGGAGGCAAATTTTTAAGGGTTCTTTTGGATTGACCATGAAAAGGCATTCTTGAAACTATGTTGAAGGGACACATCCAGTGAATTGTTTTAAAACTGTAGTACTTCTGGCCTTAAGAGTTAATCACAGGCAAAAAAATGACATTTCTGTTTGATTACAGCCCAATTCCTGGGCAAGTTGAATGCAGCCCAAGGGCAAGCATTTGTATTGTCTCCTTGAACGTCCTTTCTGTAGACCTCTTACCTGCAGTTCTGGCCTTGGCCTTGCTCCATTTTAAATTTGTTTTTCCTTACATTTATGCCAAGATTCCAATGGATTCCAGCCTTTCCCTGTGCAGTAAAACCCTATTATTTTTTATTCCCAGTGGAACATGAAAGCATAGAAAACAGAAGACATCTTACACCTTTAAGGAGATACTTTTTTTTCCCTGCATTAATTTGTTACTAAATGCATTCTGTTCCAAGTCCCTATTGACCTGAAATTTCCCTGTTATTGTTTGAATTCTATAGGAACTGAAAATCTTCAGTACTTCTTGGCAGTGTTCTCATACTTTGGGATTACTTCAGTGAACTCCACGAGCATTGGCAGTAAAACAGTGGATACTGTTGGTAACCGTGATTTGTACCTCTGTTGGAAAGGACTCAAAACCCTGACTCTGCCCTTTCTCTCTTTTTATCCACTCTTCCTTTCTTAACTTTTGCTTTCCCCTGATCACTCATTACTCCAAAGAACCTGTACATAGCTAACGGACAGTCTGCTCTAGCAAAAATTGTTTCGGGACAACTATTTGCTCATGAGCCTAAGCCAAATTTGCACAAAAATCACAGTTTTCCCCAGTCCCTTAGTGGACAACACGGTTTCCTGGATTCAGGTATAATGAAACAGTATCTTGACTTTTTTACCGGTTGGTGGTTTGTGTTCATCTATTTCATCAGTCAAGATACAATAAAACTTAGATTCTTAAACATATTGTCCTTGGATTTTCTTCTGATGTTATTATTAGAGGTCTCACAACACTGAGTGAAAAATAGGTGCTGCCTATTATCATGAAAAGAACGTGGAAACTTTGCCTCATAATATAAATTATCTTTCTCTTCACAGACACACAGAAAAAATGCTGAAATATCTTGGAGGAAAGCCAAATGGCAGTGTGAGGTGGAACAAAATGATTAATGATTAGACAAAGAGCAAAATATTCAGATATAGTTATAAAAAGTGATAGCTTTATATTTATATGTAAATCAAATATCTAAAATACAGAATCTTCCTCTATGAGATTTTACTATGCTTTGCTTAATATAAGTCTATTTTTTCCCCATCTCTCTTTGATCGTTTGTACAACGTAAGCCTTTGCTTGACTCCTATTTATGTCTCTAGATTGTTGGACTTCATTCCATTTTAATTACAAATTTAATAACTTAAAAGATGTATAACATGTAATTCACAAATGAGTGAATAGTTCTCAGATGCTGCTTAATAGTTCACAAGCCATATCCACCATTGCAATTCTCCCATTATCTGACAGAACTGATAAAAACCTAGGCTTGAGTGGCTGGAACCTGGCTTCCCATGCTGCTTTAATGTGGTTTGCAAAGTCTCTGAAACTTAGTGAAATGTTTTAGATAATCTGATACTGGTCTTATTATGCCTTTTTATAGAAGTACAAAGCCCTGATAAACTCCCTTATATTTTAGGTTTACTTTTTTGGAAGTCGTTCAGCAAAACATGTTTAGCTTATTAAATATTACATAAGTAGGATTTCTGGACACACGAATTATGGTTGATGGGTGGAAGTGGTATTTTTATAGTTGACCAGATGAAAAGTTTTCCCTAGGATGCTTAACCCCTTTTTTCCTGTGCATTTCACAATGCTTGTCTGAATGATCTTGTATAATTCTCATTTTTGCATGAGCAAAACTGAGTCACATATTAATATAATCCATTGGCCTCTCAGTCCCTTGAGATCTTCAGAGATCTGCTCATTGGTACACTGTAGTGCTAAGCACATCTCAGGGCAGAAGTGAGTCACAGCCACAGAGAGAACGAGTAGATTCATTCAGATTAAGAAGCATGTAGGAATGGTGAGATGGTTGATTACCAAGGTGGGTGGTTTTCACTGATAGTGTCAGCACGACCTTTAAAGTTTCACCTTTCTTAGTGCAATAGGTGAACTCAGGCAAAATCACACCATAGTTTTCTCAGGTTACTTTGCTGCAGGGTGTTTGTTCTGATACTAAACCTGAATCATCATCACTTTAAAGAAACAGTTTATCTTCCTTGAAAATATGCATAGAGGAAAGTATAGCAAAATTTTTCTTGCCATTAGAGGACAATAAAGACAGTGTGAAATTACTTTATGGAACTACACAAGGCTTGATGTGTAAAGGTAAAGTAATAAGGATGTTATCTGAATTAAACAGAACTGGATAGAAAGACCACATAGCAGTTTAGGCCCTAAGTCACTCACTGTTTTTTGCACTTACATCTGGCTAGCTCTCTGCATGCCAGTGTTGCATACATAGGTAGCAGTTCCAGAATGGAGGGCCTGGGAATTCAGGCCGGCAGGAGATGGATGAGGAGAGGTCTTCTGCATGTAGGATCAAGGTTGCTAATCTGGCTTGCTGTCCAAACTGCTGAAACTGTGATGGATTCAGAGCTCTTTCAGCATGCTTTTGGAGACCTGAATGCTCATTAGCTCCTACTACAAATGCAGTTTTACTGAGGCAAAGATCTTTTGTGATGTTGAGCAGAACCAGAAATCAGATCCCTTATGACAATGTTTATATATTTCCTACAAGGCTCATTTCCCCTTTTAAAATGTACATCTCATATGCCTTGATGTATGACATCACAGAACTCCATAAACATCTTTCTTTTACTATAGTCCAGGTGTAGTCATTCACCTGAGTCAATATATCTAACACAATTAATTGAAATAAATCTATAAATCTTGAACAGCTGCAGCTTTTGGAGAAAAAAATGCTTTATGAACACAGATCTATTGTCACCCCCTGCACAGTCACATTTTCACCTGCACATATAAACAGACAGACACTCATCGTATATGACTCTGTAGCCATTCTCAATAACATTCATTCCACTTTAAACCACCTGTCAAAACAGCCATTTAATTAGGTTAAGCTGTCTGGCTTTGTGAAAAGGTTTTACTGTGCTCTGTTGTCTTTGCAATAAAATTAATAGTTTGACCAACTTCTGAGGGGACAGGTTTTTGCACTTGTGAAAGTCAAATTAAAGCCACCTTTGCCAAACAGAATAATAATAATTAAAAAAATAAAATCTTGATGTCTGAAACTTTGAAAGCAACACTTCATTTATAATCTTTTTCTAGTGCCAAAGTACAAATTATGTAATGAAATGGAACTGCAGCTGCAAAGAAACCGAGACTAACACAGAGCACATGCTGCCTTTGCAGTTCTTGGGGCAGTTGCAAGATAATGAAGCTATCAAAGGACTTGTGCTTTACTCTGCACAACCTATTTGCTGTCCACTTCACTGAGGAAGAGGGAGTCTCTTCACTTTACTGTCATCTCTCTTACACCTAAGTCTCGTTCCTGTGACTGTCAAGGTAACTTTGTGTTGGCCTTGAGAATCACAAGCTCCCTGAATACCAATTTAGCTGAGAACTGAAAATAGTCTCGTGATACTGATCTGTCAGAATAATCTTTTTTGTCAAGGGACAACACTCAAAGTGGATGCCTAAGCAAAAAGGAGCATTTTTAACTTGTTAGACATCTTGGTAATTTGGTAATTTCTAAGGAACACAGGCTCCTGCCTGCAGATGCTGATTTCAGTGGGAGTAAAAAATGTCTGGATTCCCATAATTGATTCTACCTTGATTTGCCCGGGGTTTTTTCAGGCTTGTGAGGCTCTAAAATATAATTCAAGAAAAGCTTTGATTTATTATGGTAATTAATATCGGTGTCACTTGCTAGTGCAAGTGACAGTACTATGCTGAATGTCTATTTAGTATGCAGGACAGGATCTTTACGTTTATAAAAAAATTAATATGATCCCTGAGGCTCTTACAATCTAATTAAGACACAATTAGGAAGGAGATGATCAATTAAAGTTTACCTGACAAGGCGTATGCAGGTTTTAAAATTTTATTTTAAATTTGAAATAACTGGTTATTTATATGCATTGACTACTAAGATTTTGGCCAATTTATTTATTTGTATTGTAACTGTAGGGTATGAAATTTATTTTACCTATATTACAGCTCCTTCAGTACATTAAAAATCAAATAAAGGAAATGAAAAATAAAAAAAATGTTTAATAATTATAATTAATAATTAACATTTTATCTTCTGCTAGTTATCCATGGTTTTTTTTTTCCTTTTCCTGGGAAAAAAAAATATTATTTTAACTGTTGCTTTGGTTTTCCTGCTCACAGAAGAGTGGGCCACTTGGGATAAGATAAAATAACTAGGTTTTATCAATAGCATTTCAAAAATAACACTGCTCTCAAATAACCAAGTGCGCACACACACTATCCTAGGGTGCACCTATCCTACAGTTACAACAATATATAACTCAGCTGAAATTTCAAATATGCATAAAAAGCTTAATATATGAAATTGTAACTTCTATTTCAGGCTAAGTATTGTCCATCTTCTATGCAGCTGTGAAATAAGCTACTTCTGTTCATACTTCTGCTTATTCTCTAGATGCACTTTCACAAACTCACAGTATTAGCTGAATTGGAACAGGACCCACAAGGATCATCAGGTCTAACTCCCAGCCCTGCACAGCACCATCCCCAAAAAGTCACAACATATGCTGGAGAGAATCGTCCAAATGCTTCTTGAAAACTCTCAGGCTGGTGCTGTGACCATTTTCCTCACTGAGACTGTATTTTTTTTTTTAATATAAGCCAGCCTCAATTAGCAGTCTGCAATCTACCTTCCAAAGTCAACAGAAACTGGTTTTGAGCAAGCCAGCAAGCAACCTATTTATTCTTTTTTTTAAACCTAACATGCAACATTTTTTATTTTTGCTAGCTTTTCATTCAAACTGCCTTCTCTTTATTTTTTTCTCTTCTCTTGCCGTTTTTTGTAAATCTTCATGAGATCAGTGAAGTAGGTCTTTATTTTCCAGGCTCATATTACACTTCCATGTGTGGCTTTCTTAAAGTCTTTCTGTCTCTCCGATGTTGCTCTAGTTGAGCAGAAGCTGCGGTTTACCAAGAATGTTCCCTGGAATGTGCAACCCGTGGCAACTACAGTTTCCATAAACCTAGCAGTTCTTTTTCCAATAACCAGAAAATTTAATGCAAATAATTATATATTTTAATGCATAATTCTACTTAGCCAGTACCAATTTTCTGGATTCAAGTGGAGCTTTTCTGCATTCAAGTGGAGCTTTTCTGCACCAAGTGGATCTCATTGCTTTAGGCCTTTGCTTGCTTGCTTTTTTTGTAGTACAATGGCTGAACCATTTCTGCTTTGCAAAGTATTTTTTGTAGACTGCTATAGTGAGGTTTTTCTGTTTGTTCTAAGATTTCAACTTTATTCAGTTTGATATAGTACCTAATAAGTACTTTCATAAAAAAAAATTACACTCCCCCTCCTGCTGCTAAGCATATACTACTGCAGTTTGCCTTTGTGCCAGGTCTGTTGGTCATACAGCGACAGGGCAAGATGGTTTGGTCAGCTGATTTGACAGAAAGAGATGTACCAAAAATGTTATGGTACTTGTGTGGGGAAACATGCTCTCAATGGCTTTGGTTCCTGTAACTCTTTCTAAATTTTCACAAAAATCTTCATATCTTTTGTGTCAAAGAGCTTTCCTGTAGATTTCCTGCAGATTTTCCTGCAGCATCATTTCATGACAGCACAATGAAGGTGTCAGCTGTGGTTCTGCTGGTCCTGACCTTTCAGCAAGATGTATACTGAAAATACTGGCCACAGTGGAGAGGTCTTTCAGCTGGTCACCCTTTCTGCCTCCTCTTAAGTATCACTGTGTGCAGGACCCAGGATTTCAGTCCAAGACCCTCAAATTGTTAAATATATTTGCAAATAGCCTGGGTTCACAGTGAGTTTTTGGACTCCCATTCTTAGGTCATACATCTCTTTTTTACCCTCAAAGTCAGAAAAAAACAGCTAAACTTTTATTTGTTTGCTACTCCATTGGTGCACCCTGGTTTCAAAGGAAGCAGTGTATTTCTAACATTGTCTTACATAAGAGGTTTAAGAAGTCCATTTCACATTTAGATAAAAGTTGGCTTGTGGTTAGATTAGCCTCAGAAACTGAAAACCGTGCTGGAAAAATAAACAAGACATGGATTTGTTAGGATGTTTTTCTAATATACTCTGTTCTCAGCAGCTCAACTCATTGCACAGAGAATGTCCGAGAAGTCATGTCCTGGGGCATTTACTGTTCTGGGTTCTGATGGGGTCAAATGCAATACTTACCTAACGGTGCATGAATCTAAGTTTGCAGTTAGATTTAATATAGCTCAATTTATGAGAGCAAGCAATTTAGCCTGTGCCTGAGCTACAGACTGAAGCTCATTTTCCTTGCATTCCCTCTTCACTTTCCCAAACAATCAGCCCAGTGGTGCATAACTTCTTTCATTTTGCAAAAATTCTGTGCTGGGTGGTATGATAACTCAGTATCTTATTCTCATGATTTTCTTATATCCTGGCAGCTGTGATGCTAGTGCTGCTAAAGTTTTCATTTTGTACTGGATCATGGTGTGATTGTTAATGCTCGTTCTTCATCAAAAGCATAATGGATGGGAACAGTAATTGCATAGAGTTAAAAGGGGTTAATTGGACACGCAGTCTTCTCAGCAGGTCATCTGCTTGGCTGTAAAATCCAGTGACACTGCAAAAAAACATCACCTCAGTAAAAATATGACATCTCTATATAACATACAAAGCGCACTGGCATAATTTTGACAGTGCACTGTGCTGAGCCATTATTAGTGCCATGCATAAATTTATATAAATATTTATATAAGTTCTGAATATATTTTGTTAAATGTTCTATTACCACAGTAAAAAAAAAGAAAAAAAAGTTTTCTTTCAGAGCATATATGTATTTTATAATCCAGTAAGTGCCAATTAAAAATGTAACCTGCATGCGTTTAAGTGTGCATATGAAAAAAATGGGGGAAGAAGGAAAGAGAGAATTCCTATGAATTTGCTTGATTATCTGCAGATTCCATTCTCTGTCACATTTCATTCATGTCATTTTCACTTTATAGGTTTGCAGGAAAAGGATGATCAGTGTCTGAAAATCATAAGGCCCTGAGCAAGTACTAGGCACAATTCTATATGCCTTTATATATGTACCCATGTAGCTGCTGCTGCTACTCCATTCAGCCTCTAAAGGCTCCGTGTATTGATGATTCTCAGGTGTTGTAACTGATGGCAGAGACAGATGCCAACAATTGTTCTCTCAGTGCACAAAGTTTCATGCTGCAAAAGCAGCTGACACTAATGTACCTTCGGTGGCAACCCTGTGAGTGAACAACTCTTCAGTGAGAGTGGAAAAACTCAGATTCTGACTGAAGTTATATACTAAAATAGTTCCATCTTCAGTGTCTCAGAAAAACGAAATTATCTAATGATGCTTAAGGGTTGGGGTGACTTTAAGGGGTAAAAATACTTCCCCTTTTTAGTTGTAAAATATGTCTATTTTACTAAGGTTAGAAACAATGTTACATATGGTTCTTTGGGAAAGGAGGGATGGGAGAGATTTCTGTATGCATAAGGGTAAGCAACTGAGTTGTTTGTTTATTCACATATTCATTGTCCCACCTGACAGCCAACCCCATGAAAAAGGTACAGATAATATCCACAATATCTGTACAGACAGTGTTACTCAAGACAATGGAAGTATACAGAAGACAAGACTACCCTCTATTTTTGTTAAAAAGGCTGTTAAATATAGTTACAAAAACTCTAGTTTTTCTCAATATTTTTACACTAGTGCAATTTAACTACTCACTGCACTCTTCTACTGTTTGATAATCTTCAGAGGGACAAAGTAAGTTGATGATCCTGTGTTTAGGACATTTTCCACCATGTTCCCATGAAAGTTCCCATTTCTGTTTGATAGCACATCTACAGAAAGGATTTGAACCAAAATATTCACATTGACAAAGTTTTGTTGATACAAATTTCATTGCTATAAACAAAGCTTTAGTTACTTAGGACATTTAGTTACTTCTAAGGAAAAAATAAGTCAATGAGCTTTTCACAATGCACTTTAAAATATTTTGAAATAAAAAATTCTGAAAACATTAACATTACATATGCTGTACATTTTTCTTCTTGAATAAATCATGAAATAATAATTCTTTACAGGAAGAATTATTGTGCTAGATTTTATGTTAGCAGGATTCAGTATATGCATCAACAGGGAGATACAACTCATAATAGCAGCCAGTGTGATTTTACACACTTCCTTTAAAGCTATACTTTCTCAATATTTTACAAATTATGATTGAAGCTCATGGCCTCTTTGGGTTTATAATAAAGTATTGCCTATCTATCATAAAGATTAACAGAATTATGGTTTAGAGAAGAGTCTGCTTTCTCAGGCCCTGCTGTAAATAAAACATACCAAGATAACTTTGAAGAAATCCTTCAACAGTCCTACTGGGTATGGTGGCTATTGTATTAGAGATGCAAACAATGGTAAATAAAGCAGTTCATAAATCTGCAATCTAATATCTGGCTGTAGAGATGGTGCAGCTCCTTAAAAGTACATAGAAAAGGGTTGTATTGAATGAAAGTAAAGGGACACAGTCAGCCTGCTATCTAACCAGTTACTAAATATGAGCTAAAAGTGGTTCTACAGTCATTTGAAAAAGCCTGCCTACTTCCTAGGATTTACAAGGGGATTATTTGTAGGTAAATCACACATTTCCGGCTGATTTCTGTCAGGTCATAGTCCCAAGTTTTTTCTACTTTGATTCCTTTGAGCTTCAAAGATCTTAGATATGGAAGCTTTCCTTCCCTACAGAGAATAACCATTCCATACAGACTCGCATAAGCTTTAACAGAGTAAAACGATTCTTTGGTGTGCTCCTCCCGAGCTGCAAACACACATAAAGAACTGCTATTATCTGGCTGCAGGTGAGTACTGTGCTTGGAAGAATAAGGAAAATATAAAAAGTGTTTAAACGTGTTTTCTGCTCTGTTCACCTAGGAGAAAAACACAGCAGGGCTGGCCCCTTTCAATACAAATAGGAGACTCTTCATTAGTGGTGTTGTGCATAAATAGACACGTTTCACCTGTCTGAATAGGAAACATGAGCTTCTAGAGCAAGAGGAAAATTCCCAACTAATTTATGGGATTTGGAGTGGTACTGTAAGGAAAGCAAAAGACCCTAAAAATCTTCCATGGAAGTAAAGTTAGGGTTACAAAGAAAATAATTATTTGTCACCATTTTCTAATGCTCGGGTGGGAGTCACACAGAGAAAATGTAATTCTCACTGAAGTCTTCAGTATGCTGGGTCTCCTGGCAATTTCAAATTTTTTCAAGGTTTGTCCTATGTAACAACTGGAAAATGTGTAAAAAAGATCATTATTCAATAAAAGACTCTTAAAGGTCAAAATGGGATTAAGACATTTGGGAGAGTAAATCTTAGAGATTATTTTTATTTTTCAGGTGCCAGGGCAAATTTACTTAGTACTCCTTTGAGTCCTGAGTCCACGTCATTTATGAAGATGATGAAGAGAACTGGGCTGAGGATGGAGCCTTGCCCAGCCCCACTAGTGACAGGCTGCCAGCCTGATGTCACCTCATGTACTGTAACTCTTTGTGCCCAACCCATGAGCCACTGTATAATAGAGTTATCCAGCCAATGTGCTGGCCGTTTGGTCCAGAAGGATACTGTGAGAGACAGTATGAACGTAGCAAGCTCTAAAAAAGCAGAGGGTCAGAATAAAAGTAAAATTAAAGCTCTCATCACTTGCATATGAGAAGGATTACAAAACAATAATATGAAAATTCCTGGACTTATTCTGCCTGCAATATGCAGAAATAATTGTGCCTCAGCAGTAGAATGACGTCACTAATGCATAAAGGTTCATGCTGTGTTCCTGGACCTCTGGCTATGGTGTACGTCATGTCATAGTGCATCTGTCCACATCCTCCTGCAATGTAGAAATGCTGGTATTATGTATTAATGGAGAATACTAATAATATTTCTCACCTGGACTTAGAAGAGGGCATCTTGCTTTGTATTTGTGTGAGCCTTATTTCCAGGCTCCAGTAGAGTTGCAAAGCTCTTCAGAGCCAGGGATAATGGCTCAGTGTGACATTTAAGCAAACTCTGTATCATGCTTTCTTGTAGCCTGGATGGCCAGAGACTAGCCTTTATGCCATTAGCACGTTCTGAGTCACTTTTTTCTGCCTTTGAAGCCAGTGTCTATAAAATGGAAGATTAATGAGAGCATCTGCAGCCATCCCTCACACAAATAGCATTCATCTCCTCATCACTCTGCCTCTACAGAAATTAACAAAATTCACAAATCACTTCACAAATCACTCTGATATCACAGGTTGTGCAGGGTCACTTCCCCAAACCTCTCTATCCTAAAACTCGTGTGCCTACGCAAACTAAGATGTCCTGGTAAGTTTTTAGAGCACATCTTTCAGTACAGCCACAGCAGATTAACAAAATAATTACTATAAGCAAACTAGGTTTCTAAAATTATTTCCTTACATTTTTTTTCTGAAAAATGATACAAAAATTAATTTCTATATTGGGAATAAAAGGAGGTTTTGCAGAATAAATAGAGAGAAAGAGAGAAGAAGGGGTGACGGGGAAAGAAGGAAGGAAGGAAGAAAGGGAAATTGATAGAACAAAGAAGAAAGAGAGGGAATAGGACCTGTCTAACTTGCATCTGCACACAAAATACATTCTCTAAAGTGCAGGAAACTGAACACTACATACCTAGTGAACTCATGTATTAAGTGATTTATGTTAAAGAAAAAAGTTTTATCCCACTCTATATTTTCATAAACTGTTTATTTTGGTTACACAGGAAACTACAAATCTGCAACTGATAACTGATATTGCTCCATTTACCATAATCAACTATTAAACTAAAAACCATCTGGTAACTTTCCATATGCAATCAGTTCATTCTTCAGATTTTAATTTCAAATTGTTTTTAATTATATTCAAAAGACCCTTGCTATAGCAGGAAAGGAAATTAATCCATGTCCCATTGTTTCTTGCTGCATAAAACTAAATCCTGTGCTTCTTCCTCCTTCCTTTGGGAATTCCTGTGGTGTGGTACAAAGCATGCCTTAAAAGAGAGATGTTTTAATGGATCATTAGCTCTCTTACTGGGGGCTTCAGCCTGGAAAATATTTTGCTGTGGTCACTGGTAAGCACAAAAGATATTAATGGATATGACACACATACTTTTGTATCCAAATTATTCTGTGCTTCTACAAATTCCAATGCAGAGAAGCTTAAACTGAGAAGCTTGAAAGGGACTAATATAAGGGGCCTGATATTTAGAGCTTTTGCTTTTGTCAAGGACAGCAGGAAGCTCAAGTTCCAGTTTTAATTCAGGCCGTAAATGTGACTTTAGATCCTCTCTGGTTATCAGGTGTTCTACAGTAACTGTTCTCTGTTTTTTTGTGGGTGCTTGCCCTCTTTCTCCTCGGTCCTTAAAAACTGAGCAAATAAAAATTGTCCTAATGAACAACTCGCAATATTCCAGAACAGTTATTTTCATACAAGAGTAAAGCCCTATCTCTTCCACTACTAACTATATGAACCTCTTCATTAGTACCAACACACTGGATCATTGTCATCACTGAACTGAGGCAGAGAAAGGTAGAGAAATACCATATTTAGCATACCAGACATGAGGCTAGCTGGTGCAACCTGACTGAAAGTATTTAGGAAGGAACAGGAGTCAAAAACATCCTGAATCAATGTCCAGGGAGCTAATTATCAGGGATGTTCTTGACAAATGATAACTCTAGCTAAAACAAAGTAGGGGATTAAAATAATTCTGTTTGTTTGTTCATTTGTTTCTAAACAGTATTTTTAGCTATTTTGTATACTGAGTGCAGGAAATGAATACTGCAGCTCTTGGCAATTCTGCAGTGTTCTGTGTTCTTTCTTCTTCACATATGCTGCTTTGCCCTGTTTGAAGGAATCACTTTGACATACTGAATCAAATAAAAGTCCATACATAGCATTTCTACGCAAAACAGACAAGAGAAGGGAGGAGGGAAGACTAATAAATAGAAAAACAGCCTAAATCTGAGAGTATTTGAAACCTTATTTCTCTCTCTGCATGTACATGTGACAAACAAAAAGCAAATAAGAAGGAACAGTAGTGAGAAAATAGACTGCCAATTTGTAAGCCAGGAGACTTGATATTAAAGTAGAATGAAAGTAATGATAAAGTTTTGGGTGGGTGGGGCAGTCTTACCATTAAAGACTCACTTCTATTTCATCTCAAGTCCTGCTATAAAAACCCAGTTAAATTGATTTTGGAAGTTGTAAAGCTGATTGGTAAAGTTGAATTGGTTTTGGGAAAATGAATACTGTGGCTATTGCTGCTCACTCTCAGTCTCCCATATTCTGTCTTGCTCATTCACTGAATCTGTATTTGGGATGCAATAAAAACATTTCTCAGCTAGCATGACATTATATTTTTTGCCAGTGTTTGACATTTTCATGGCCTGTGATCACAGTAGAATTTTCTCCACAAAGTGATATCATCTCCACATGATTGAACTAGAGTTGAAAATCAAGGTTAGGAAGAAAACAAGTTAAACATACCTGACCACAGCCTTGTACCTGGAAGGAAGGTGACCTGAGACAGACAAGCAAGGGGGACAGGTGGAACAGGAAAAAAGTTCCCAACTAGAGTATAAATTACCTTCTTCACGTTCTTTTAAATAGTTTGTGTGACCTCTAGTGGCCTTTGCTGCCTGCAGTGTCCCTGTGATTTCAATTTTTGGAAGCCATCTGGACCTACTGATGCAGCAGCATATTCATATCGATGTTGGATACTTCTAGAATTCTGTTGTGGAAGCACAAGTCAGACAAGAGTTAGGGATAGATATATCCACACTTTTTCCTTAAATAAACAAAGGGGAAAATATTTTTAATTGAAATAAACATGTCAGCTTCCTTTTTCTTCCCAGAGAAACTCTCCCAAGGTAGAATCACAGAATAGTTGAAGTTGGCTTGCTCCAACCCCCTGTTCAAAACAGAGTCACCTAGGACAGGTTGTTCAGGTCTGTGCCCAGTTGGATTTTGAATTATCTCAAAGAATGGAGACCCCACAACCTCTCTGGACAATCTCTTCCACTGTTCAGCCACACTCATAGGAAAAAAAAAACCAAACAACTGTCTCTTTTTTAAATGTTTTTTATTTTAATGTTTTTTGTATTTTGGTTTATGACAGTTGCTTCTTTTTCTCTCACTGAATTCCACTGACAAGACCTAATACATGTTTTTGTTAAAGAATGTGAAGAACATATGATACTCACAGGAGAGACAGATTAAAATAAGAGATTTTAAAAACTACACACACATATATTTTTGCAGAGTGGATTTTTCTTCCTTTCTTTCTTTTACGCCAGAAATTTCCAGGGCCTCTGAGCTATAGCACACTCCACACAGTTCTTGCTCTGTGCTTTGTTTGGCTTGGCTGCATATTTGCTCCCCACTGCTCACAGGAGCCTCCTCCTCTCTGCTCCTTCTGGATGTTCCCAGCTTGTCCTTTTTATTCCATCCCTGCTGACCTGTCACGTTCTCTGTGGCATCCCTCACTTCCACAGACATTCCAGTTCAGGAAAAGCCATAAACTCACCCTCAGTCTCCAAAAGGGAGATAGAATTTTGCAGCAAAGATATTTCAAACAGGTGATCTTCTCTGCTTTACAGCCATGTTTATTAATGGAGCACAATAAGAATAATGTACTGTAGAAGAAGAACAAATAAACTAGATACCTTCCATCACTGCTGGATTTTCTGACTGTTATGTATAGATGATAAACATTACTGCTAGTTTTCCAGAATAAAGGTGTGCTTAGATTAAGATGGGAGTTTTCCCCAAACTCCCAGTGAAAAAGATGCATTAATCCAAATGAGAACAGTTTCTTTTACAGGGTTAGTATTGCATTATCCTGTGAACTGCAGATGGTGGGAGTACTTGTGTAATAAGGTATACACAGACAGATGAGGTAATGAAGGTATTCAGTGCTTGTCCTTGAATCATTTTATGTTATAATTTAGATGTTAATAGATTTATCTTTGTAGCTCCTTTGCACTGCATATCACTGTCTTGTCCCTACTTTAGAGAAAAGGAATTGAGTCAAAGACAACAATAAGGATCATTAAACACTATCTCATCAATACCTTATGAACACTAATTCTAGATTACATACTACAGTAATGGTTTGAATCGCTTGGCTAAACCAACATAGGAAATATGTAAGAGAAACAGAATGATGTTCCAGCAATTTTAACTTATTGTTGTTTGTTCTATGTTTTTTTTAACCACGTCTGCCTCTGCTAATGAAAAAAATTAGATATGTCACCCCCCAATGTATCACCATGTCACCAACCTTGAAGAACTTTAAATAATGAGAATGACGGTGAGAATAGTATCACATTAAGACACCATCAGAAAAGCTTAGGTGAATTTGACTTTCTCATATGTATGAGCAGGAGAATTTTCTGATTCCAACTGCATATCTGAAAGTAGGAAGCCTTTTGCAATCAGAGAAATGTATATTAAAACAATCAAAGAAAGAAAGAAAAAAAAAACAACCCAACACAATATTCATCCTAATCATCAAAATATATTTCAAGTCATCAGACTTTGATTTAGCCTGGACATTTTTCAGCCTCAAGGAATTTTTTTTTTTAACTTTTTGACCTTTTGATTTAATAATTTAACAGTACAATTGAATTCTAATACTCAGGTAGGTCCAGAGAGATGGCAGGTGCTGAGCTGGTATTGCTCAGCTGAGAAGATTCCATTTTTCTAGGAAGAAGAAGCTGATATTTCTTCCTAGTTATCTCTACACTGTGTTTCAATTAACTAAACGTGGCAAATATACACACCTAGTTTTGTGGGCCTTGGGGATTGTTTCGTCCTAAAGAAAAAGCTGACTCCTCACCTCTTTGTGAGAGATAACATACAATGTACTGCTAAAATTGAGTTTTTATTTCTGCTCAGCTATAAAGGTGGTTTATAAATGCTATCTTTGCCATAAGGTAAGCAAAGATAATAGACCTGATTTGTACACAGCATATGGGCTTTTGTTTCCAATTTATTTCCTATTTTATTTCTTGGATTTGCCTAAGGCCTATGTGCTGTTTGTATAGGATTTAATCCAAAATTGAATCCTAAAAACTTCTCTTCGAAACGTACATTGCCTTTTTTATTAACAAAGTGTAAATTAGACATCTGCTAAAGTGTCCCCCAATATAACCGCATGAAAGACAAAACTAACACAGCTCTAGCCAATTATTGTGTTAATTCTACATTGCAAAAGTTTAGCATCTGCATTTAATGGAAATACATTATTAATGAAAATATGTGGTTTAAAACCAGCTTTCGAAATGTAATCATTTATCTAGAGCAAAATTCTCTTACTATATAAGCATTAAGCATGAGATTTAGATCATGCTGGGTGTTTTAAATTGTATTTTTTTAAGACAAAAGAATAAAGTTTTGATTACTATAGTTCAAAGAAAGCAACAATATAGCTTAGTGAGTCTTCCTCCAGCCTAATGTCCATGAGGCTTGCCACCATCCAAACCTTTGATTCCAAAACCTTCAACAAGCTGTTTCTAGCCCTGGAATAAACAAAACTCTCTCCAGAAGGAGTCTGTGTTTTTGGAAGTTAAGAGTATAATCTCCTATGAGACTGCTGTACTTTAAAGAACAGAATTAGATCTTAGTTTCTGTATCAAATAACTTTGGCATATGAATCAGCATTTTCAAATGGATTAATTTCTGTGTTGGGTTTAAGCCCTAACATGACCAGCAAAAACTCATTAATAGCTCTTTTCTTAATGTTTTGTTACTGTTTGCTAGTGCATCTACAACAACAATCTTAGATGCTGAAACCATTGCCCACGTGGTTGTCTGATATTGCATCTTTAATAGAAGGTAAAATTGAGTGATGATAACAGATGATGCATCCCCTTGAATCCTCTCTCAGACTAAAAGAAACTGAGTTAGATTAAACTATTTTCAAGATTATTCTTTATTAAAGTAGCTTTGCCTTTGAAATGGACAAAATAAATTCAGAGAATCTAGGAGAGAGTTCAGTTCCAGAGATTTGTTTTCTTTATGAAACCTTAGTTTTACTAAAGTCCATTAGTACTTAATAGAAAATTTCTTTGTGAGAAATTCTCATTGTCTTCCAAGGGATGAGGATTTCAGCCCACCATTTTACAGTGTCATAATTTACCAGAAAAATGAAACTTACTTTATTTTCCCTTTTTTTTTTTTTTTTTTCACTGCAAAATAAGCTGACTGTTTGTTTGCACACTTCCCATTTGGAACTGCTCCAGAAACTGAAGCCAGAATGCAGACTGTGATTTATAGTTCTTGCCACAAATAAGACAACACATCTCCAAAACTATACTTTTTCCCTCTTCTGATCAGGAGACCTTGAATGACAACCCTGTCTACCAAGACTATAGAAATATTAGAAAGCCCTTACCTCTTATAAATAAAGAGTCTGTTTTTATACTCTGCCTGGGGGAAATTTTGCCCTTTTGTTTTTAGGTGCCAGGTGACTAAATGAAATAAAATCCAGAGCTGGGTTCTGAAGGAAAAAAAATTCTCAGAATCTTTAAAATTTTCATTGCAGCTACTTCTACAAAACAGTGAGTAAACAACAGAATGTCATTTTCTGTGCCCATTTCTAGTGAGTGCTGTAAAGAAGCTGTACTCCATTAACTCAGTAGAAGATTTAAAAAGAGACAGCTGAAGGTGCAGAGGGTGCTCACATTCCATCTGGTCAGTCTCCAGAGACAGTAGTGCCACTCTGGTACACATTTCTTGCAGGTAGCTCACAGAAAGGGGCTACAAAGTTTTGCTAAATGTGTAGTTGTAAATATTACCTGATCAATGAGGTTCCAGTCCCCTCAGATGTTAAGTGGTAGTGTTTGGGTAGAGTTCTCAATATTCAGGTAAGACCTCAAAGCAGTCTGAGACATTCACAGTCATTTTAAAAGCCATGACCCTCAGGTATCCATGAAAGGACATTAATGTAGAAAAACAATTAATGAAGATTCCTCTTGTCATCATATGCATGCTGTAGGAGCTGTAAGTCATATTAAAATAAGACTGGAAGCTGGAAGGGACCCACAAGGATCATCAAGTCCAACTCTTATGTAAATGGCCCATACAGGGATTAAACTCACAGCCTGGGTGTTTTTGGCACCATGCTCTAACCAACCGAACTAATCTCACAGTCATTCTTACATGGATTCCATTCCACATTTCTTGAAACTACAAAGTGGCAAAGAAGAATTTGAGGGTAGTAGAACAATCAGTTTAATGTCAATTAATTTGAACAGTTCATCAAGCAAATCAGATTTTAAGCACTTGGGGAAAACCTGATGATGAATATTGGCCAACTTTGACATCAAGGACAAACAGTAACAAGGTAGTCTAGTTTCTATGATATGAAGCAGTATAGTTTGTTTTCTGAGAAGCTCTTGTCTCACATGACATTTTCATGAATAAATTAGGGACATATAATAGAACCATTCTACCTGAGATGTAAAACTAGTTCCATGCTCAGAGTCATCAACAACTGAAGGACAGGATGCCATTCAGAGGGACCTAGGCAGGCTCAAGAAGTGGATGCCTAAGAATCTCACATAGTTTAATCAGATCAAGTGCAAGGTGCTGCACCTGGGTTGGGGCAGCCCCCAGTACCAACACAAGATGGGGGATGATGAGATTACAAGCAGCCCTGCCAAGACGGATTTGAGTATGCTGGTGAATGAGAAGCTGGACATGATCCAGCAATGTGTGCTCGCAGCCCAGAAAGCCAGTTGTGTCCTGGGCTGCATCCAAAGCAACACAGCCAGCAGGGCACAGGAGGGGATTCTCCCCCTCTATTCTGCCCACATGAGGCTCCACCTCAAATACTGCATCCTCAACACAGGAAGGATATTGACCTGTTGGACCAAGACCAGAGAAGGGTCATCAACTTGATCAGAGGGATGGAGCACTTCTCCTATGAGGAAAGGTTGAGAGAATTGGGTTTGTTCAGCCTGGAAAAGAGAAGGCTTCAGGGTGACCTAACTGAGGCCTTCCAGCACCTGAAGGAAACTTGCAGGAATGATGGGGCAAGACTATTTACAAGAGCATTTATTGGTAGGACAAGGGCAAATTGGTTCAAATTGAAGGAGAGTAGGGCTAGATTTTAGGAAAATATTTTTTACTGTGGGGGTGGTGAGGCACAAGTTGTCAAGAGAAGTGGTGGATGCCCCATCCCTGGAGGTGTTCAAGCCCAGGCTGGATGGCGCTCTGAGCAGCCTGGGATAGTGGAAGGTGTTCCTGCCCACCGCAGGAGAGCTGGAATAGGATTATTTTTAAGGCCAGTCCAACCCAAACCATTCTATGATTCTATGATTCTGTGAACTTACAAAGCATGAAGACAAGTGAAGTGACAGAATGGGCTATATCCATATTCATTTTCAGGACATGTAAACAAGAATATAGTTTAGAAGATTAAGAATATGTGAGCTCAGAAGCTTCCTAAATATCACAGAACTTTTTTGACATGAGCATCAAACTGAGTTTTTAAAATAAACAGATAAAATTAACATTAATAAATAGCCAAGCAATGCAATATTAACTTATGAGTCCTACAGAGACTCAGAAATTAAATTTCTGAAAGGTAGTAGAAAATCTAATAATTTGGAAAGACACTTCACAGAAATAAATACAAATAATTTAAAAAGTGCTTCTAGGGACATACACAGCTAAGGACAAACATGTCTGACTTTCATGCTGGAAAACAAAGTATTAAAATAAATAGAATTAATAGAGAATAAAATGTACATGAGAAGGTCAGTATAAATAAATGAAATTTTGTGTCTCGCAGAGTCACCAGAAGTCTTTCAAGGACCACTTAACACATGGATAAAACATGAGGAGAGAATGTTATCACAAGCTAAGCAGGAATCAATTTTTCGATGCTGTGTTGTAAAAAGGACAATGCCAAACTTGAGCAACAGCTGTAAGAGCAACATAACTCTGATTTCCTTCGCACTGGCTGCATCTCAATATTATACATAGTTTTGTTGTAATGCAATCCAAAGGAAAAAAATCAAACAAGCTGCTTGGACAGATTCATCAGGAAAGAAAAGATCTTAGAGGCATGAACAGCAATGATCAAAAAATCTGACCTTGCTCAGTCAAGACATGACAGAGGTTAGAAAAACTAGTAGTTCTTACAATCAAAGAGGTCATGTAGAAACAAGTAATAAATGTTATTTCATTGTCCATATCCAGGGCTTGTAGGATAATTAATAACAGATTTAAGTTTCAGCAAGGGCTGGACAAGGTGTTGGGGAAGGCTAACTATGTCCCAGGACATGGTATTTATCACTAAATATAAAGCACTGGATGGACACCTCTCTGGAATGTCATCACATAGAAGAGAGGGAAGGATTACAGGACTTATACCTCCGAGACTAATTTTCTATGATTCAATAATTATACCCACACATTTAAAGTTCTGTTTCAGGAATTTTAATCTAAGAACTTAACCTCAATAATTTTACAGTAGTTCGGTTATGGTTTTAAATCTTATATTTCCAACAAAATATGTCTGTTTTCTCACTGAAAAGCGTAGGTCCAGTGCTTGTCGAGAGTTGCTACAGTATTCTTCAAAGATTCGTTTGGACAACCTTTATCCCAAGCCATCATCATTTCAAAGTGTTGATTAATGTCATGCCTGGTCTCATTTGAGAGTTGGTAATGAATGACAGGCATTTTTTCCAACTCTAACCTTGAATTAGGTATGTTTTATAAATTGCAGGTTGGTTTCAAATTCAAGGCTTTTTATGTGGAGATGTTTTACATTGGAATGCACACATTTAGTAAGCAAATGGGGAAGAGAGCTTTACTTTACTATGAAAAGAATTCAAGACGTGTAAACAGGCAATTGTAGAACAGGTGACTTTTCATTACCAGAGAAGCTAAAAAACCCCAAGCAACACTGCAATTTAATAGAAAAAATGTCAAATATATCTCTAGATACTTACAGGTGAACAAGCTCTGGGGAAAGAAAATTATTTTGGAAGGAAAGACTTGTGGAATCCCAAGATATTATGGGTTTGAATAGTTCCTAGGAGAAGATTTACACTAACAAAATCAAAACAAAAAAGCAAGGTTCAGTGTGACTTAGAAAGAATATAATATTTTCCAGGAAGAAGCCTTCAAAAATTAATTATGCTCTAAAATAGAGACCTGTCTTAAATGAGAGAGTCTTGAGCAGAATACTAGCAATAGACAGAAAAATCTGATGTTAGCATAATTCAATAAAGTAGTGTTCATTTTTTACCTGTCCTTTACAAGGGTCTTTAACATTGTTGTATATTTAAAGGTTTAAGTAGTTTTTATTTGCATTTTACCATAACCTGGCTCAGATCGTAGACATTAAAATACACAGAGTTAACAGAAAGCTATTTTAAATCAACAGATGGGGTGATCCTTGAAATTGAATTTTTATCAAGTTCCTAGCTTCCCTAAATATTGATGCAAGAAATTGGAAAGGTAAAAAATCTATTCTTTAAGCTGCATGGATAAGAGGCTATATCAGGAGATTAAGAAAGAAAGAAATATTTTTCAGTAGTAACAGTGTGTCACTATAGTGAGCAGGACAACTAAGACCTGAAGGTCCCAAAGGAATTGTTCAAGAGTGCTGCAGCCAAGGTGTTTTCTGTTCTTACTGCCTGATCACTTGAATCTTAGTCTATCAAACAAGCATGAATAAGAGTTTTGAAGGTACTCTCAAGGAGAGATGCTCACTTTGCTGAACAGGCAAGAGAAAAAGAGGAAGGTTTACCCAGTATGTTTCTGCAGGATAAGATAAAACAGGGAATTTGCAAAATAAAAAATCCTCTGTGTGACTAAGGAATCCTTTACCCAAGAGAATGGTCACAGCCAGAGCCGTAGCTGCACAGAGAGAAAAATCTGATTGCTTTTGATGACAGCTAAACAAGACATAATATGTCTGTTGAGAATATAGATATAGGATATAGGGCAGTTAGGGACAATAAAAAGCTAGAATAGACAAAAGATTTATAGTCCAGGAATACATCATGAGGAATGGGAAGTGTTGTTAAGACAATCCAATTGGAGGAATTGGCTGGGGAAAACCAAAAAAAATTGTCTTTGAGTAAGAAGTATGGAGGGACTCTCACTAGTGGGAGTTACTCCTTATGTGCAAGCACACTGTCTGAAATTATGACCTCTCTTGCGTAATAAACGCTGAACAGCTAAAACCAGAGAAACTGTGGATGACAACACAGATAGAGATGCTATTGCCAGCAAGCCAAGAATAGCTAGGGACTACAACCCACTCACTGACACAAATACTGGAAAGTCAGCGTAGTTATGGTGTGGAGATCAAAGACCATAGTGCAACCTTGAGGAGGGAGGTGATGCACCAGCACACACCACAAGAGATTTTATGTGTCAGAAATTAAAGTCTAGGTAGACCTTGTCTTAATGTGCCATTGCAGGTGTAAAACAGAAATGGCTCATGGAAAATTTTTTCTATACAGAGAGGTGCTACAAAGATGAGGGGCTTTGTCAGAGATAGACCTATAGATTCTTAGACATGCTGAATTATTTTACAGCTATCACATTATGATAATAATTTAAAAATTTAGTCTACTTCATGATAGCAGGCATGGTGAAGTAAGTACTGCTGCAGCTTCTGTAACCAGCCTCCAAATCTGAAAAGAATATTTGCTTCCAGGAAAGTCCCACTAAGCTATTCTCTCAGATGGTCCAGCAGGCATTTTGATGGTCTCCCTCATCATTATGAGTGCCCTTATGGATCAGGCTACATGGAGGAAAAATACCATCTCTAATCCTGGCAAGAAATTTTGCTACCTAATATCTTAAAGCGAGTTCTTTACCCTTTCAGATAACAATGGAAAAAAACATTTTTATGGTCTATTAAAGAATTATAAAATGATGACATTTGTCTCCTATTTTATCCAGAAATAAATTATGTAATAGACATTTTCATTAAAAGTGCTTAAGGCTGAATTGAAATATATGTAACCAAAAAGATTTTATGGCAAAAAAAAAGGCATTTTATGGCATTTTATGGCATTTTATGGCAATTTTATGGCAGCATAGTATTACCTCATTTGCTCCTGGCTACCACAAGGTACTTCAGGAATCTGTGTGGTTCCTGAGTTTATACACCCATACAGAGAGATAAAACATAAATCTTAAGATCTCAATGGACACTTCTTGTGAAGCAGCACTAGATTAAATGAGGAGCTTCACATACTCCGAGTGTTATGTGGTGATTTAAAATGCACATTACATGTGACATAACAATGTATGAGCAAAGCCCAAAGGGCCTGGAAAATGTTGTGCAGCCAGAATTGTTTCAAGAATTCTTTTGAAGTGGAGGTCTTAGTGCTACCCTTAATCCTTTAAAACTACTTTAAGATGCAAAATTCTTGGGAAAGAAGCCTTTGAGGAAATGAAGAGGTTAATGAATCTACTTACAATGACAGGAAGTCAATGACACAGTCAGGCTGTACAACAAGCAATGCACAATAATAATTTGAAAGTCTGTTACTGATGTAAAGATGTTATAAACATGATTTGTAGGAAAGAAGAGGCATCCCAAACCTCTCTTCTGTCAGATACTCACCAACAATGAAAGAAAGTTCTTTCAAGAACATAATTCTGCTCTGGGAGGTGTCTCATTCTACAAGGGCACATTTTGCATTATCAATAAAAAAATGTTTCTAAAAAAATTGCAGGCCATGATGAAGATTCTATCAGACAAAGTTGCAGCCAGTAATATGAAGTCAGGGAATGGAAACATTTTAAATGAGGACTGAGGAAAAATTAAGTAGTCCTTGAGACACAGCAAGAATATTTTGAAAATACATTTTCCATATGACTTGGCTGAGAAGAACTTTTCATCTATTTTCTTTTTTCAAGACATATAATCTGGTGGTAACCTTGAACTGATTTGCCCATGTCAACTAAACTTTCATTGGGTTTGATAAGTTTATATTGTCAGCCTGTGCTCAAAATATTCAAATCTTCTTTCACCATAGACAGTTTTGGAGATCGAGAGATACGGTCTCCTTGTCTGTCCAGTGCCAAATTGATGTTTCAGAATCCAGCTAGAGAGATGCCATGATTATCTTGGTAGCAGTCATTTACAGAAGCAGCTACAAAGAATACATAGAACTGGACGGAGTCTTTGGAAAACTAGAACATGGTTGTTAGAAGAACATCTGATGCATTCACTTGGGCCATCAGACCCAATGTCTTTCTAGTCCCCAGGCAAAAGGCACAGGTGATTGGGAAAAAAATATGAAAGGCAAAAATCAATGGCTAAGAAAATTCTTTGGACTGTGAAACCATGCTGAGGAATGTGATTATTGGAGGCATGACATAGGAACCTACTCTTGTTACTAACTGTCTTTTTAGAACTTTATTGCAAAGATATTTTTGGTCAAAATAAATATGATAACCACCTTACTTAACTGTAGGAACCAACAGAAAGTAGGACACTGAAGTAAGGTCAGAATCAAAAGACGTTGTTGTGGGATTGATTTTTAAAAAAAAAAAAGTCTTAGATATTTTTGTGGATTGATGTAAATTAAAAGTTTCATCATTCCATTTCATTTAAGATGCATCAAAGTGCTGAAATTCATATACGTCCTTTGAGACCAGAATTTACTTTTTCTCCACATTTCTAGACTTCCCTTCAGTGAAGTGAGTTCTGATTTAAAAGAAAATCAGTATTGTATTCTCTTCTGAAAATTGTTTGGGTTTATAATTCTTTTGATTTTATCATCAGTGGCATAACTGGCTATACTGGTGTTTTACCATCTTTTGGAATTAGAACCAAACAAAAGTATGTAATTAATATAATTCTTTTTTTTCAAATTTAAAATTGTGCAAAAAGGTTTGAAAATCTGTCTGATTACCAAATATTCCACAGCAAAAGAAATAAAAGTTCAGACAAAATATATTTTTTTAAAGTTTTTATTATTTTTATTCTAAAGTTTGATATTTGATGTCTTGATTCATAGCTTTTTTAATTTATGGACTTGGTAATGTTTCACTGAATCAGCCCATTCAATCCCAGATCAAGGTGCTCCAAGCCTCCTAATGTGCTATGGCAAATATAAACTACAATTTAGTTTCTTAGAAATTCTAAAACTTTAACATAGTTATTTGTTTGTACTTCATTAAAAATGCTGCTATTATTTTGAAGTTTAACTGAATTAGAAAACAAAAAGGTAAACATATTCTGAAGTGCAGAAAATGGGCTTGCATTCAATGCTCTATTACACAATATAGTATAATAAACAGGCTTAGAGTAAAGCCTCAAATCAAACCTCTGTTGAGAGGCCCCTCAACACACAGGTTAATTAAAATCTACATTTAAATCTTACCATTTGGGACACATCTGTTTAGCTTAACTTATGCCAAATTATAGGCTATAAAATTTCTTTGCGAAGACATCTTTTTAAATGCAAAGAAGCTTTCACAAATGCTGTCCATTTGCTAGTGTTTTAACAGAAGAACAAAGTGATTCACTGGGTTAATTACATCCTCTTATTCTGCTTTTATTCTTCTTATCCTTTCTGGTTCTAAAATTTTCAGACTGTGTCCCTAAGTGAAGCTTATGCAATCACCCTGATTTTTCTAATGTGTGGCACTGCTGTAAACACAACTCTAAATGTAATTTGTTTGATTTTCTAGCTCTTTTATCATATCAATACCCTGTTATTCCCTACTCAGCTGGTGTAGTGTAATTCCTGAGATGATTTTCTTGCAGCATCACATAACAATTTCTGATTGCTTTATGAAGAACACAAACATTTTTTGTCCCGTGTCTGTGTGTCAGATTGTCAGTAACACCTGTTTGTGTTGCTTTGTTGCTTTGTTTTGTTTGCCTACTTTTAATGTTTTTGATTGTTTATAAAATAGTAAAATAAGAGGTATCACAATCAGCCAGATGCTTGAAAATGTGTGAAAAATGGTGGTGAGGTAGATTTCAGACTGTAAATGCCCATTCTCAGGGAAAGCTGGATAGAACTCAACCAGTTGGTCAGTCCACAGACCTGCACTGGCTTATCACTACGTCACTTCATCACTACTTTTTCTCAGTCACTGATGGCAGCTTTTGCCTATTAACCAGCTAGATTCATATTTAAATGGTGGTAAATAACATGGAAAGACCTAGAAGAGCTGTTTAGGTACAACAGAGATATTACACTAGAGGTGACACTGTACTAAATGTAGGGACAAAGTGGAAGTGGACATGGAAAAAGAGGGGAGACATGAGTGGAGAAGAATATGGGACATAGTAAATAAATTCATAGCATGTCAGTTTCATCATTTGTTCATGCAAGGATTTTATTGTAGAGGGAGAACCCTATTTGGGAAGTTGTGCTTTTCAGCAAGTTGAGATACATTTTGGGGAAGAATTCTGTTATAAGTTTACTTAAAAATTCTACAGAATTAGATTTAATTAAAAGAAGTGACAAAGCAAATGGGAAAGGGAACAAACAGGAGTAAGAAGAAAAACAGATACAGACTTTTAGTACTTCTCTATACTTTGAGTACTACGTCTTCTACTTATAAACTCTGTAAACTGTAAGCATAGGGGGAATTATGAAAGAGTCAAAAGGAAAAATTTGTTAATAAACAGAATTTTTCTTTAGGAAAAACAAAGCAGCAAAAATAGCTAACATTTAGACTCAGAAACATGGTTGAGGAATACTTAAGACTAAGCAAAGCTTAAGAAAATAAACAATAAAAAAATCTTTGCCAGGTAAGTTGAGAAAGTTGTTTAATGTTGTTAACAGCTGTATTTGGATGGATGGGAAGGGCACAGAAGTGTGACTGGAATACATTCTTCCACTAGCTAAAAGCAGAATTCTGCCAGCTTAAATGAACTATTTTTGTATCATATCTGGGATGGAAAAACAAGTGACATTCAAGAATAAAAGAGAAAAGACATACGTGGGACATCCAGCTGAGCAATGATCAGAAGCAGAGAAGCATATTCAGGAGTTTGTTTTTGCTATATTAAAAGCCTATTTTGAAAACAACTTCAAATTGTTTAATTTGATCATTTGAGGAATGTAAGCAACACCAGTAGGTTTTTCAATCAATTAATATTGGCTTTTTTTTCTGTAGCCTTTTTTTTCATAATTCAATATACGGACATTTACAGCTGAAGTACAGATATGCCTTTAGTTATACTAGCTCTAACAAAACAGCTATTATAGAGGTTTATTCATTTCAGCACTATCTATGCAATGATGTTTTATTTAACAGCAGAAAGTCTGAGAATGTGCAGCAATAATGAAATCATAATGTTTTCTTTTGAGACTGGGTTTTCCTCCTTTTAGAGAAGAAGTTTTTTTATTTTCATAAAGGTAAGTTGATTTAACCATCTGATAACGTTTAATTAAATTAAAACAAAACCTGTCATCCTATTACAAATTTACAAATGCATCAAGTAGACGTTATTCTGTAAGACAGACAAGATATAATCAGATGTTCACCAAACAAGAAAGAGGTAATGGAAAGATTGTCTTTCAAAAAATAAGAGAATAAGAAAGCAGGACATTTCAGGAAGCCTAATAAGGATTCTACTGAAGTAATAAAAATATGGAAGGTGCCCTATGCAATAGACTAAAACATCTCTTTTGAATATGATATTCCTTTAATATGTCTAGTAATGCATGTAACTTTAAACCAGATTTCTGATCCTTATCTCTTGAGATGAGCAAGCATCGGCACCTAACATACAACCACATAAATCTATGCCTCTTAGAGAAGTATTGAGTGATCTGGAATGTATAACCACTTCAGATTAAGCAGCAATTCCCTATATTTTTAACTTAGAGAGCAATATCTCAATATGAGACTTAATTAATCAATAATTTAAATGTTGGTAAGGGTAATGATTCAGAATCTGTTCAGAAAAGAAAAATAAGCCAGAGGATGAGAATAAGACTTTATGAAAGTCTTACAAGAAATGTAATCTCATTGAGAAGCCACCCATCACATTGAGAAGGATAGTGTCTTCTAAAGTGGAATTGACAGCCTGTAAACACTTCTCAGAAACAGATTTTCACTAAGTTAAGGTTGCAGAATCACTGCAGAAACTATTTCGTACTTTGTCTTGGCTTCCCACAGTTCATTGCCTTTCAGAAGGCTTTGTTTAGACTAAATCATAAACCTTAAATTGTAGAGCTGTCGTAGTAGTAAACAAAAATAAGCCAACATTTTTTTACCACTTTTGTGTTTTCAAACACTTTAAACAACTTTGTAGGTACTCCTACAGCTAAGCTAATGCTTTCTAACCTTTAGTAGATTCTTTTTTACAATTGTGCAGGTACTGGACTCTAAAATAGGGTACAGAGCATGTACAGGGACTCTATTACATCATTTTTAACATGTGCACTATGTGTCCTAGCCTGTAGCTCAGTATTACAGTATTTTCATTGCTAGAAATAGGCCACAGGCTTTGTAGTGAGTTTATGAGGCCTCAGGACTATGGCTTGTCAAGCTTACTTTGTACGATGTTTTCTTCATCTGCCTGGAACTTTGCTTTGACCTAGTTTAGCTGTAACAGTATTTTTCTCTCATAAGGGGATAACCACATTTAATTGGTTTTAATATGGCTTGTCTTCTTATGATATAACCATTTTAATATATGGTTGTAAAAAGTAGTTATTCTGTATAAAATGCGATATTGGTGAGTCTCATGTAATGAAGACATCTAGAGAGTTACAGGGCTGGTGTGTTGGCAGAGTCCTTGAGAAGAGGAAGCAAAGGAAGCAGTGTAGAGGAATGGTGGTGTGGGATAAGAGCTGAGTCAGCCCGGCATCGGAGATCCCATGGCTATCAACAATTAATCCACTGCTAGTTAAAGAAATGAAGACCTGAACAAAATTGGGGTTTGGGAGTATGACAAGTGCATCACATGTACTAAATTTGAATGTGCTGCGGACTTGCACAGCGGTGAAGAAGAAACAGTGTGTAAAAGACCATTAAAAAAATAAACAAATATACCCCAGCAGATCCTAAAGGGAAGAAGGAAAAAAAATTAATCATAATCTTCCCTGTGAAATTGTTTGGGTGCTGGGGATTTACCACATGGTACCATAACAGCTGAAGGATTCCAAAGGACAGTGAAACGTAAAAAAAAAAACTTTAGCAGCTAGGAAATGTGTGATACACTTCTAACTGTATTGCTATTGAGGATTGTTCTGCTTTTTTTTTTTTTTAATTTGGTTTTGTTTGCTTTTTTTTTTTTAAGTAACAGTGGTATCCTTTCTTTATGCTCCTTATTTTCTTATTTTCTGTTATAGTTAGATGTTGTCTAGTTCTCTGATTAAACTTTTCAGTAATGCTAATAATGAACACCAGGCTTTACATACTATCGTTTCCCTTGTTACCTATAACGTTTTTAAGCAGAAGTGTGGATATTGTGATGATATAATTTCATTGTATTTTGTATATTGTTATTGAATTCCTGTGGAGTCCATATATTAAGTTAAGGAAAACTCTCAAAATGGTAAAGCAGTTTCTTATCTTCTACTAAAATGCCTCTAGGTAAATCTACTGCTTTTCAGCACAGCTGCATATTGTGAAATAATAAAAATGCCTAGATTTTACCCAGTGCTTATCTCCAGGCATGTAACAGATGTATAATTTTTCCCATTATAAGCAAGAATCAACAAGTATGCAGACTCAGGATCATTAGCATTTTGGTGTCAGAATTTGTATTTTCTATGCACTAGATGACACTGAAGGTTAGAAATTTATATGTGGATCTACATAAGAAATCATAACTGACCTAGATGGCCTCCTGCATAAATTACTCTAATCTGACAGTGGTTTTATAAGGTTTTTTGGCTAAAAATATATACTTCAGGATTCATTCCAAAACGTGAAACTGTTAGAATAATTCCCTGTGAAGAAGACTGAAACAGCATTCACAGATTATTCCAGTCCTTTTAAATTCCCATGCAATTTACATTTTGTTAATCTTTTTTATAAATAGACACATCCAAGTACTCTTTAAGGATGTGGATACCCTATTAAAAATACTAATATAAATTCTTACATAATATGCAAACTAGAGCCTTTATCATTAACTTTGAATTTGCCATAAGTCACGAAAGCTTTTGCTTTTGTCAGTTTAATTTATGGTCTAATACTTTTTCAAGAATGTAGAGCATGTAGCTGGTGAAAAGACACTGGAAAATACAGAGCAGACCCCAGTCCCCTCGGTGCCATTCATGTTCAACAGGTTCATAAACACGCTAGAGGTCATTCAGCAGGGATCCATTTGCTGGTGCACGTGTGCTGGATTGAATGTTGCAGGAGCTCATGGCAGGTAGTGTGATGCTGAGGACAGGTGTCAGGCATGATGATTGTCCAGCACACGGTTGGCATCCTCCCCTTTGCAGCACCTCCTGAGGGCTCTGTGTCAGCTGTGCAGGTGACACTGCGTGGCAAACTGCTCGTGGGTCTCCATCAGAGAACTGAAAGAATCTGTCCTAATTTGCCTCTTCCCTCTTGCCTGGCTGCCCCGAGAAAAACCTGCACATGTCAAAATATGGCTTATACTTCACGTGTTTAGCTCCAGCCAGGGTAGTCAAGCAGGAAAAACAAAAGGAAAAAGCCTGGAA
Organism: Monarcha castaneiventris obscurior; assembly: GCA_026261815.1. Lineage (NCBI taxonomy): Eukaryota > Metazoa > Chordata > Aves > Passeriformes > Monarchidae > Monarcha > Monarcha castaneiventris. The sequence goes on from JAMPIT010000894.1 coordinate 18,848,911, forward strand.
GCAAATCCAACCGAGCATTACCGAAGAACTGTCAGGGCTGGAAGCAGTTAAAACACCAGAATATTTAGCATGGCTATTAGATCTTTCTGAAGGATAGCTTCTGAAACACAGTTTTTGAATAATTACGAGAAATATCCTGATCATAAAGTTTTCAAGGTCATAGTGTTCATTAGAAAATGCAACTGTATTTTACAGCAAGCAGTAAATTCTAACTTGAGGAAATTCAAAACTCTGCATTAAGTTAATCCTGCTAGTGTTTTACTCAACTTTGTTATTTGCTATGGTTATTTCCCTTATCCTTCATCAGCTGTCTAAATCTAGATTCAAATGAGTAGATGTCATCTTTTAGAATTAATGCAGAGAAAGCATTCATCTGACAGTGAATTTCTTTACTACTTCAAATTAACATCGCTCTTTAAAACACTGATAATTTTTTTTCTCCTGATCAAACTGTTTTCTGGATTATTGGGGCTTTCATATTTCTCTAAACAATTCATCTTCTATAGCAAGGTGGAGGAATGTCGACAGTGATATTTTAACTGACAAATATGCAGCTTTCCAAATTCACTGCAACTTAGCAGACACTAGTTCCTTTGGGGAAGAAAATGGAAAAAGAAGATTCAAAATTAAAAAAAAATAAATAGCTGGAAAATGCAGGAAACAAAGAATTTTTCTCAACTCAGACAAAGATTTAATAATGGTGTACTAATTTAGTCACTTAAAATAACAGCAACCCTAATTTAATCCCACAAATTGAGGAAGAAGAAATTTTTGCATCTTTATATTTACCATAATTTTGTCTATATACCCAAAGCTCTTATATTTTGGCCCATATTTATTTAAAAGACATTTTTTGTCAGGAGAATTTCTATCTTTCAAATCCACCTCTCTGTCTCCACCCCTGCTCCAAATACTAAAAGAGCTTTGAAATTCAGAATAGCCTGTTACTGGAACTTCATAAACTGGAAGGAACTTCACTACATGTATCAGTTCATTTACTATTACTCCAAAATGAAAGAAAAACATTGACTGACACACTGAAAGAAAACACAGCGAATTTCTAAGCATTCTTGTAATAGCACACTGGATGTGTGGCTCGTCTCAGAAAGATCTTTTTCAAATAGTTAGATTAATGACTTGAGGAGGATGAATGGCAATGAACACTGCCCATTTGGGCTGCTACACACAAGTGCGTTTGCTCATGTATAGCAGAAGAGATCATTTTGAGCACTTCACAAAAATCCTGTATAAAAAATCAGGTTCTTCATGAAGCTGAAGGTGAAGATTGAGTTAAAAGACAGTTCCTATGACAAGGAAAAACTATCAAATACAGGGAAAGAAATATAGACCACAGAGAAAAAAATTACATAGAATGTCAACTGTCATGCTAATGATGTGGAAACATCTCAATTTTTCCCTCCTTGTTCATACTGGATTGCAGCTTCATACTTTCTTTTCCCTCATTGTCCTCTGTCAACACTTTATTTAGTGACCACACAGAACATTCTTGCTATAAATTGATTCCTCAAATGTGCTTTGTGCATTCCAAAGTGTATTCCAAAAGGCACACACTATCTACTTCCAGGAGCTGTGATAATCTTCTCCGTAATTTTCAGATTTTAGTGCATAGGCTGTCAAAGGACATACATTATTGAAAACATACTCATTACCCATACCGACACTACAATTCTTCAAAAAACATTCATGCTCTTCTATATCTTTACTGTCTTGAACAAGCTCAGGTGGAACTGAATTGGTGCATAAACCCAGAGCAAAAGATCTGTAATGGACTCAACATAGATCAATCCATATTTATACTACAGATATGCATACCACATGTCCATATATTTGTATATTTGCGTATTTGAATATACATACACATAAAAAACCCTATAAATGCAGTGTGATTGTGCATATGTTTATGTGTGTGCGTGTGTCGTATGTGTGTGTAAAATGGTGAGAAACCAATAGTGCCACGGACAGAGTAAATTACTACTAGAGCAGTCCAAAAATGCAGGCAATGAGAAAAGAGCTTTGTTTTTCTTGTTTTAATCTTAAATGTAAACACATAGATAACCGTATGAGACATTAAGCACTAATCTGTCCTCTAAGCCAGTTATGCTAGAGAAGGTTGATGTGACATAGAAGAAATGAGGCAAAAGCAACGGAAATTGTGAGATTGGTGCCTTTGGATAAACTGAAATGCTATCACAGTAAAAGATCATTACTTCATGACAAAAGGTTTGCTGAATTGGCAGCATTTCTGTAGCTTAGCTTTGCTGGGTAATCATCACAGTTTGAAGGTATAATGATTTTGTAGAAACCTTTTCCTTATGTTGTGACAAATAAGCAATAGTACGAACTGCTTAGTTTTAGTTATTAAGAAAATAAATTTGACAAGAAGTAAGGGAGAAAAGTAATAGACATTTAAACTAGTGTCTGATCTGATGGCTAACATAATGATCACATCTGCTGTGGATTGGAATTTTGTCTGTAAGGACCTTACTAATATTTGCATTGATTAAAGGAGAGTCGTCAAAAATGTGACCTTTCAAACCCACCTTGTTGCACTTGAACATTGTCGTGTAGCTGGCACTTAAGAACTTACAGAAAAGACTGATTAAAGACTGGCAAAACAAAGTAAAACCCATATCCTTCCTTGCTTTTATGGGTATGGGTTTTGCCTTTTGACACAAGCCCTCCAAGAGCATGAACCTCAGTGAAGATACCTTAGTAGGGTCCTGGGCCCATGCAGAACACCTGTAATTTTCTGCATCCCTCATAATATGATTCAGCTGTACTTCTGCCAGCTTCCATAGTCATCAAAGAGAAATACCATGACTGCAGGTATTTTCCTTCTGTTCTGGACACCTTGTTTTTGAGGGAGATCTCTGTGAAGTAGCTGTCTTTCCTCGTCACTACAAAAAGGAATCTGATACCTAAGTAAGGAAGAAGAAACCTTTGTTCCCTTCTCTTTGTGCAGCTACTAATAATAATCCGTAAAACTGAACCTATGAACCCAAAGTTCCTATAACCACAAACCTGAGTTTACTCACTGTTTCTAGCTCAAATTCCCAGCATGACTATTGTAACTAAAGGTTTAAAAAATAATTAATTCAACTGAAAATTGATACCAAAACTCTTTAAGATAATTTTTCTTAACTCAGTATTCTTAAATTTTGTCTTCTGTTAGAAAGAATAGTCTTACCACTGCTGTAATTACAGCAGAAAATAGTTAAAATTTGCTCTACTTCAAATTTGCTCCTTTTTTGTAAAGTTAAATTATAAAAAGGAAAGCCAACACGAAATCAGAAAGCTCTAGACATACACTTGCTACTTGTTTCTCATGAAAGCAAGTATTGCACATAGACTATTCCTTAAAATGTTCATAGTTGATAAAATAAATCAGTGCATGCACAGACTTCCAATAAACATCATGACCAAATTACAAAAAAAAAAAAAAAAAAAGGAAACACTGAAACACTGGCTTCAAAACTAACCTGCAATGAAGATGTAAGTAAAAAGCCATCTGAACTCCTTTCTTGTGAACTGGAGATAGAATATATGCTCACTAGGGATGGGAAATAGGAAAAGCTTCAATACTTCTATGAACTATTTTTTTAGAATTGCCTAAAATGCTTAACTGTATACTATTAAAATAATTATCACAATATGGCATATCTCCCCTTACCCACCTTTCCACTTGTTTATTTTTCTGTCATATAGCCTTAATAACTCATACGTGCTTTTTGTCAGGGGTAGTGTTTTCTTGAAAATGAAATAGTTTTCATGCCTTGCTTCTGCAGTCCTCACTTGCAAACACATGCCAGTGCCCTGCTTTCCTTTCTTTCTTTCCTTTCTTCTTTCCTTTCTCCTTCCTTTTTTTTAAACTACAGCTAAATCTTTGAGCTAACACTATGCACTTTCTGTAACTACTCATTTAAAGAGATTACAGCCATTTATGAAGAGTTAAGGATTTTGGAATATTGTACATGTGTTATAAGTGGATTTCATCTGAAGAGTCTGAAAATTGTAAAGGAATTTTAAAATTATATCACAAATATATATGTATAGAGCATACGTATATGTCTTTTATCATGTCCATAAAATGTCATTAAAGAGGAATATCTCTATATTCCGTCCATCATTATTGCTGTATTTCATCTTCACAGAACAAAATCTGCCTTTCTGCCATCACAAGCAGGTATTTTTGATGTAGGAAAATTATATTATTCCATGTTTGGACACATTGTTCCAATCCTCATCAGAAATAATTTTATTTACCTATGTGGTCACCTGTTCAAAGTTTATAGGAGTGGAACTATTGATTTCACTCAAGAAATACACCATTTTAACAGAATTTTTCTGGCAGCTGTGCTTTACCAGAATTGTGTTCCACTTAGTGCTAGTAATTTAGCATGGAGGAGCATTTAATCTCACCCAGAGGATGTTAAAGCTGTAAACACACATGGATATCTGAGTTGGATTTTTGCATAATAATTTATATACTGTCTTAATTCTTCAAGGCATTCTATGCTTAGTAAAACATGATAGTGTTCTTCATCCAAATCCTTTTTATGTGGAGAAGGTAAATAATAGACAATGGACAAAATCAAGGCTCTCATTCTGTATAAGATGTCCCCAGCAAAATGTAACTATTCTATAAACTTTCAAAATTCATACATGCATTTTTTCAGTCACAATTTAGCCATAATATGGAGTTATAAGCAAAAAAGTATGTGTTTATGTGAAAAAGAGGGTTCTTGCTATGTTCAGTGTCCCATTTGTGGCTTTAAACGTCCTTATCTTCCATGGCTTTATATTGGCCAGTGTTGCTCAGTACATCCTTATCTCCCCTCATTTTCTGCAGTCTATTTCCCAGCTTTTCATAAGAGAGACATAGGCCTACTGCTTTACTCAGTTGATGTACTTCATTTGGGGATGCATAGTGTGACGTGTTATACCATGTGCCATACTGCATGCATTTACTAATCCTTCTGTTATATATTATTGTGATTTATAGTTGAAATCAGTGGGGTCAGGATTTCACCATTAAAAATGTACTAATTTGTTTTAGGAATGAAAATTATTGCTAAAAATTTCACCAAGTCTCTCTCTCTCTGTGTAATGGAAGTATTTTAGTGAATTTTAGTTTCAACCTTTGCTGACAGTGGCCTTTCAAGTAGAATTTTAATTGAGACATTTGTTTCATATTTTAATGGTAGAATGCAGTTTCTCCATGTGGTACCATAACTCCTCTTCAATGGAAGGATTTTTTTTGCAAGTGAAATATTAAAAATTTTTGACTGAACAGTAATGAAAGATACTCCTCCATGTGCTTTCTTCGGGAGATCCTTGTAGCTAAATCCTCTGTACACAAGAAATTGATATACAGTTGCACGTGTATAAACAACTCTAGATAACTGAGCTTAAAAGTATTAAAAATAAAGTTTTATCTTTACTACAATAAATAACTTTGGGTCTTTAAAAGATTACCTGATGAAGTCAGTGGTTGTCGCCTCTTTTTTGACAGAAAATATTGTCAATTGAAAATGATCATTCCTTCATTGTCAGAAATACATAACTGATGGCAAGTGTTTGTCATTTTCATTATCTATATTGTCCACCCTCCTATGGTAAGGCAAGTAAGTTTAGTTACCAGGGTCTCAGGTGGTTCAGTAGAAACATCAAATGGGGGAAGCATATTACAGGGGAAAAAGGGCAGGAACTAGGTGTGGATGTATTGTACACCAGCCCCCAGTACTTTTACATGATATTCAGGGGCTAAGAAAGAGAGTAAATAATTTGTTGAGAACTGTGGCACTCAGCAATATTAAACTTCTAAGCTTTGAAATAACGTAACTTTCAACATTCAATATCTCGCTTTCTGGTAAAGCAAAAAATTAGTGCGTGTATATGGAAGTAGAAGAGGGTTAATTTCCATTTCTAAGTAGCCAAAGCATCTCTTTATATAGAGTATATATTACCATAAATGTTATGTATAAGATTTGCTTTATGCAAAAATTTATTAAGGCTTATGTATGAATGTTGTGCATTCTGAAAATTCAAGAACAATTTTGAAGGGAGAATTGGAAAAAAAAATCATATTTCATGTCAAGGAAACAGATTAAATAGATAATAATAGTTAAAAGACAGATTCATGATTGTCGCGGATGAATGTCAAATGCATTTATCAAATGGCTATGCATATAATGAGTCACAGCTTCCACATATATATATTTCTTATAGACATGTGTGGCTCCTTAAGTGTACCTATTAATTGCAAACACTGGAGTACAGTCTATTCTCATTTTACATTGCTTTTCTATACACATATCAGAAAGAGATAACCTTTTAAAGATAAGATTATGTCTGAGAAACTGAGGTAACAAATTATTTAACTCTTTGATGATATTTGTCTTTTAGAAACTGAAGAGAGGATGGAACAACTGAAAATATCTCCATGAATGAAAGTACAAAAGATTGATAATATTTGTCCCTTTCAGATACCCACATCCTTATTTTAATTAACTTGCTCATATAAATACAGCAAGATTGTTGTATTTTTTTAAATAACTCTTTACTGAATATGTCAACAAGATAATATATAGTGTATAGTGAGGTTTTGAAGTTAACAATGCGTGCAACATGGCAGATTGCAGAAAACAGATAACGCAGACTTCAAACCATCTATTTTTCCATGTTAAAGATAGAAAGTATACCAAACACAGAACAGAATCAAGTGTGCATATCTCAGTTAAAATCAATTTTATGAAAGATCATCAGATATTTGGGACCAGCTCATGATAACAATTTGTTTAGTAGCTTATCTGTTTCTGAGAGGATCAGAATTCAGCTCTCATGAGGCACATTTCCACAGAGCCCCAGTGTAATAAAAGGTTGCCAAATCTCTTCTGTGCTAGTTTTCCATATGGATTACTAGCCAGCGTCCTTTAAAAGAGCAAAATATTCTCTGCTGTACAAAAGTTTAATGCCAAATGCTTCAATATTGCCTGTAGTATCATCTGGGATACAAAGTGCCCTGTTCAATAATAGAGTTCAGGAAAGGAGTGATCATCAGCTTCCTAGGATTATCTCTGTGTTTAGAAGAGAGCATCAGGCAGGATTTGATGAGGTTCAGAGCCAGTAACTTTTGGTTTTGGCACTCACTTCTGTTTTGTTTTTCCACTGAGCTGTAAAGATAAGTCATGTGTAAAACCATTATTCTCATGTTCTAAAGAAAAACTTTAATATCTCCATGTTAAATTTAAGGTGAGGAAGTACTATAAATGTAGAATTCAATGGGAATTAACCACTTTACTGTCAAAAGCTGAGACAACTTTCACTTCAATGTCATTAGTAAAGTGCCTTATGTAGACCCTTAAAACAATAACATCAATATGCATGAAGTTGTTTTGTTTGCAAAATTGAAATCAATAAATTTTTCAGAGGAAGAAAATTTCTCTCATGAAAAAAAGAAAATGATTGAGAGAAAAATATACTTTAGTAGCAAATACCATATGCCACTTCATTTTTCTGTTTTACATGACATTCACTGTAGTCCTTTATTGGCTTACAGGGAAAACTGCTAATATCTTTTCAGTTCAAAGTAGCTTATTCCCTAAATATTCTTATAAAGAAATTCAGTAATAATGTTCCAATAAGAACCTGTTAACACAAAGTCCATGCATTAATCAGGTGTTTGTTTCTGCCAGCAAGCCACATGCAAGGAGCACTTGTTAAAGTGACAGAATACATGAAAATAAGGACCTGTTTGTAAATAAATACATCTTCAGAAGGAACCTAAGCACTGGGAACAGCAGTGTCGTGATATTTCTTTAACACAATTTCACCTAAACTCTTATTTTATTCTATTCATCAATCATTCTGCACATCTATGGTAACTATTAGCTGTATACAATGCAAGATGGGTGAGATTTCATCTGAAAACAAATAATTTGTCCCCAGATCCAATGAACTTGATCAAACCAGGACCTAAAAGTGAACATTTTGGGTGAGTTGGATATGCACATATTTGGCATTTCTGCTCTGTAGCCTTTAGTTATTACATGTGGTCAGATATTTGTCCTACATGAAGATCACCCAATTTTTACATACTCCAAGGAAAAAGCTACTAATCTTAAACTTAACACTGCCAAAAGATCATTGTCCATTTTTAACTCTGACTTTTTCTTAATACTTTACCTAGTGAAATTTGCTCGTTATGTACTTATCTATGTGGGACCTGAAATGAAATCTCAGATGTTTGTGTGACTGGCACTTTGAGAAGTCCCAAATTCTGTTGTAGGTTGAAATACATTAACTGTTTTGGAGCTAAGGAACAATTAGAATTGGGAGAAACATTCTTCAAATGAAACATATAACCCTTCAGTTGACTACACATCTGAATTTTTTAGGTAATATTCCCAGCTCTATCCACAAATTTTTGTATAAGGGGCTTGCTGTGTTTTTTTTCAGAAGAGTCTTTATAGTAAAGAAACTTTTGCTGGTATCCCATAAAAATAGATTTATTTTTCTTCATACTGAAAAGAAACGTAAACTATGCTATCTTTAATATCATTGTGGTTTTTGATCTAGGTAAGAGAGTAATAGTCTACATATTATATATATATGTATGTATGTATATGTATATATTTCATCATTGAAGATCAAATAAACAGTTTGTAAATGCCTTCTGTATTCACCCTATTAGATAAGTAACCAGATTTGTTGTCATCAGGTTGGGCTTGTGGATCATTCACCTGTAGTACAGGCCAAACTCCCTGAATAAGTCAATTGCTACAAATAAGGTGCCTATGGTATACTGAGGTCTAGAACAGAGGATTCCTCCTGCATCAGTCATTGAAGCACAAAATACTAGTAAGCATGTGGTTTCATAGGAGGCCTTTTGAAATTGAATGTACAACCAGTTTTTTCATTGAAATTTAATACTATGTCCACACCCAATGGGAATATCTGGCTCTGCTTAACTTCAAGAAAACTCCAGCATGCAACAGAAGCGTGCAGAAGCACAACTATTTGCTGCTTGTCTTTTGAGCCATGACATCTACAATATGTTAAACAAAACATAACAAACAAAAAAACTGCAACAAAAAAACACCAAAACCGTAAGTCAAAGCCCAAAAGTATTGATCTCTTCATCATCTTCAGTAAATAGATCACAGAAAAAAACCCCCCACTTTGCATAGACATTTCTACCTAGAATCGTGCCATTTGAAATCATATGGTAAACTTTTAATCAGCAAAATTTTAGTGACTTAACTATTATAGTAGTCAAACAGATTGTTTAGAATACCTGCCATAGCTGAAGAAAACAGCAAATATATAGGATATAGAGTGGAATTTCAAAACGTGATTTTAAAAGATGTTGGTGGGAGGATGTGGTTCCTTATAAAATGGTTGTACTTTGCCATCAATCATAACTGGGTTCATTTTGTCATTGCAGAAAATGAGTGTTATCATGTGATCTGAATTGCAGGAAATACATACTCATAGACTGCTGAGTTTCAAGAATGGGCTGAATGAAATGAGCAAAAGAAAGAACTAAAACCCTCTCTTCCAGCATAAGGAGCTTCATAAAATTAAAAGTCTAAGCATTCCACTGTGAAAGTGCTTCAGCCTTTACTTCCAATCCACATGCAGCAAATTCCTGTCTATCCCTAGGTGGTCACTGTAGTACTCTTTTTGGGTCCCTACAACCTCAGGGAAGTTTTGTCTCTATCTATTTTTTCTTTTTTTCCTTTTTTTTTTCCAATGTGATGTGAACTTTAGCTTGTCCCCAAGCTCAGGACAAAATTAGCCACATTAAAAAGCAAACTGAAAAAATCCCAAAGAATTAGACTCCACCACTGAGCTGGCAAGAATGCCACAGTTCTTGGCAGTCACTGAATTAGTAGACTGGCTGAACCATTACATAATTTTGAGAGCTGCATTATGGTTTTAATGCAAGCATGATGTTTTGCGTAGTGCATGTAAAGCTCAAGGACTGAGAAGGTGTCACAGCTAAAGATTCTGAGGGTATAAAAAAGCAAATTCTAAACCCACCTACTGCTTGTGAAGCAGAAATCATTACAGAAAACTTGAAAATGCTTAAGGTAAAAGAAGGGTAATTCAGAGGGACACTGTGTACCTCTGTTCTCAAAATTCCTCAGTCAATCAAATGCTTAGCTAATGTTAGTCTCTGTATACTTTAATTGGGGAGGAAAAAAAGCAAAACAAACAAAAAAAACCCCACCAGGATCTGTACATGATGTTCACCACTGGAAATATTTCAGCTCATAATAGCCCTGGAGGTCTTTCCAGGACTAAATAAAATTTTATAATATTTTTCTTGTTTGTTTTCTCTTTTTTTCTTTTTTTTTTTCCTATTTCTCCATACTGAACATAACTCAGACCCTTAAGTCAAACAAATCTTGAACCGTACAAATTAATAGCAAAACTTTTCCATTGTCATTATATTTTGTCCCATGTTTTCAGCAATACACACTTTTAGATTTCAAATTGTACATGAATACTGCAGAGCTGGGAGCGCTCAGAATTTCCCTCATTTTGGCTTTACCTGAACACACTGTGTCAACAAATGCTTCTATATTAAAATGAGGCGCAACTTAATGACAGCCCTCTGTCACATTCTGTCACATAACATTCACCTCCCACTGAGAAGGGTCAGAGAATGCCCGAGCTTCTTAATTCTAAGGAAAAGCAGGAACAGTTTCTAAGATAAAGTATCTAGTATTGGGGGACATTTTTAGAGCAACTTTTGCAAATAGAAATCAAGGTTACTTTGAGTTTGACACTGAGCTCCTTCTAAGTTTCCTATTCCAAGTAGATTGAGAGAAAACTGATCAAACGAGAAAGCAGTGTTTTTGGCAGCACTCAGAACTCCAGCTTTCAGTTGGAGGTGAGAAATGCAGAACTGACAAAGAGGAATGGATGTATTTCCAATTGTTTGAAGCTCAACAGCAGTTGCTGGGTTCAAGTCACAAGGGTTGTACCCATTTTATCTGAATTGCTTTTGTCTGTTCCTAGTGACCCTGTTTTAATATGCACTTATTTTCCTGTATTCCAGGACACCTAGAAACTTAACATCCCTCAGACAGCTTCGACAGCAAAGTGGTTAATGTTTGAAGAATGAGTCATTCTTTCCTTTGCCATGACATTGGGTTCTTATTGTACAACCCTGTACAGTACTCAGCAATATTTTTTAAAGATTTAAAAAGCAAAGAGTTACAAAACCATTTGCAATTAACTTGAAATAGAAAAGATAGCACTTTTTTTAAATCCCATTATATAGTACACCGTATAAATTACAGAGTATTCAAATGCATAAATGCATCTGTGTAACATTTATCAAATGTAATTTTTTTTCATTGTTATTGTCATTATTTTTTCTAGAGTTTTTTCTCCTTGTCCTGGAAACCCCCATCTTCCCTCACTATCACGTATGACAGTGCTCCAGGTCTGAGACGTTGCTGTTGCAGTATCGCATGTTGTTGGGGATGTGGCAGTCTGTGTAGTTAATGCCCCCGTTTGGGGTATAAATGGGCTGCAGTCTGAAATCTCCTTTAAGGAGCTGATCATTATTTAAGGAGACAATCTGGAAGCTGGTTTCCGTCATCTCCAGGATGGAGTTGTCCTTCTTGGTCCCTGCCTCACAGTAGTCATCTTTCCGACGGCCCCGGTTATATTTCCACTTCTGAGAGGTGTAACGACCTTTTTTGTGCATATGCCAGCAAAAAATGCTGAGCAAGACCACGAGGACAAATATCACTGCACCCCCAATCAACCCTGCCAGCAGAAATGGGGAGCCTAGGTTCTGAGAAGTTGTCTGTTCATGGCTGGAAGGGATGTTGCTGCCATTCAAAAAGGAAGCCTTGGTTGTGGCTTCTGAACAGACAGTGTCTTCTCCAGTTCGGTAATTGTTATAAGTATCCAGTGGAACCAAACAAATCCGGTAAGTGGATTTGGGCTCCAGATTTACCAAGCTTGATTGCTGCTTCTCACCACTGATTATTCGTTCATGAACAATTCCTCCCACCAGGCTATGGCCCATTTTAACCCATGTGAGTTTATATGCCATCACGCTAAAAAGTGACATCCAGTTGACTTGGATGCAAGTGTCATTCACAAAATGGATGGAGAGCTGAATCCATTCAGACAAAGGAGGTGTCACCCTTTCTCTGTCCTCCCTGTCAGGCACAGTGGGGAGTGTGGCTATGATGGGAGTGAGAGGATTATATTTACTACTTGAGGGTGGAAATGATGAGCTGGGTACTAATGTAGTTGGCATGGTTGTAGCTGGGACTGGGGTGATGATTAGTGGCAGACCAGGGGTGGTGGTGGGACATGACAACATATTCATGTTGAGCTCCCTGACTGCCATACCTCGGACCTGCTCTGGTCCCTGGCACATAAAACCCCGTACATTGATGGAAGCAGGAATAAATTTGAGCCATTCAGTGACCCATTTAATGCTGCAGTCACATAACCAGGGATTATTCCTTACAGTGAGTTGCCTCAGATTATGGAGATTATCAAATACTCCCTTTGCCAGCATCCGAAGCTGATTGTTGGAAATATCAAGACGTTCCAGTTTGTGGAGGTTTGAAAAGGCTGTAAGGGGTATATGGGTTATCTGGTTGTCCTGCAAGTAAAGTCTTAGCAGATGTGTACCTGGAAGATCAGGAGGAGGGTAAGTCAGTGAATTCCGAACTATTGAGAATTCCTTGAGCTTGGAGAGGTGGCTAAAGGTGCCTTCAGCTATGCCTTTATTAGTAAGGAGATTGCCATCCACGATCAGACGCTCCAGACTTGTAAGATTCTGGAAGGCCAGGTCTGAAATGACAGCAATTCGGTTTTCGTCCACTCGAAGTTCTTGTAAGTCCAGCGGAAGGCCTACTGGCACACTGCTTAAGTGATTCTTGGACAAGAACAGAAGCTTGAGGCTGATGGCTTCCTGGAATGCCCCATCCTCAACGCCAACAGTGGAGATGGAGTTGTCATCCAGGTGCAGTTCTTCCAGCTTCAAAAGCTGAGCAAGAGCAGCACGTGAAATGGTCTGAATGTTGTTTTCCTGCAGGTGGAGAACCCTGACATTCTTGGGCAGGTTCATGGGGAATTCATCCAATTGGTTGCCATACAGGTAGACTGTGTGCACAGACTGGACATTGTGCAACTCTGCAGGAAATCCAGCATTATTAATTTGGTTATTATGGAGGTAGAGGACGGTTACACCCTCTGGTATCCCAAGAGGCACTGAGGTCAAGCTTCGCTCATTGCAGTAGACAAAGTTTCGGTCACAGCGGCACACTTTTGGGCAGGCCAAAGTTTTAGAGACCTGTATGTAGAGCCCCAGGGAAAAGATAAGCCATGATTTCATGAGACGAGCCCAATCTGTGGGCCACATTTTAGTCCACGAACCCATTTCTAATTTAAAGAAATAAAGTACCAAATTGTTTAAGAACTGATAAAAATAACAAAGCACAGGTAACAAAATCTCAGGTCATTAAAATTGGCTTCTATTTATGTCCAGTGTTCAGGCCAGAGTTAAAGTCCTGGAGGCTAAGCATAAAACAATCCTTTTCTAATTGGCCTATCTCCTACTTTTGATAAGGAAAACACAGTCTTATTAGCCAGGGTTACAAAGTTTGTTGCCTTCCACCATGTGTGCTGAAAGAATCAGTAGCCATGTCTTTGCAGATGAACAACAGGTTACTTTAAAGCTACCAAAAGTCTCTGTGCTTGGAGGGATATTTCACTGAAGTGTGTTGGTGTCTGTCAGCTTTCTGAAGTCAGCAAAGTCCTCATATCAGCTGTCTGCCAGATCTGGCCTGCCTGCAAAAGGAAAGAGAAAAGAAAAAGCTGAATAGCATGAAATGTTTAATAGGGAAGATCAAGCCCATCAGAAGACTATTCTAAGGCTTATGGATTTCTGGAAGAAAAAGGGAAAAAAAGACATTAATATTAAACATTGGCTTAATATTACTGTTAAATAGTCTTGAAATAGATTTGATGCAGTCATTGCAATGACTGAAGGACTTTCAGTGACTTCACTGAAGACTAGATCACTTGCTTTTGCATACTATACCTTCTCTTTGTCTTCTCTCAGTCTGTTTAAAATTCTAAAACTAAAAACAACCCAAAAATAAACCATTTAACTGGAAATTTTTTGCTCAGGTAATTATTTTTCTTTTGCAGATCCACTGACCTCCATGACTGCTAATCACTGACGCCTGACAGAGTAGACTCTGGGCTTTATTAATCACACTCCATGTTTTTTTCATTTCCTACCAGACTCTGGAATATTCTACTTCTATTTCAGTAATGCCATTAAATGTATTGTCCAAATTAATGCACACTGCCGGATTATTGTACCTCACTGTAGTGAATTACAGACTTATGAAGAGAGTCTTTTAAAGAAGTATGGTAGCCCATGAATGTAATATATCCTGCTGTAAGACATGTATTTGCTAAAACTATCATCTTGATATTGGTTCTGATGTGAACTCTGCTGTCAATAGATTTCAGAACTTGCTTTCTACTAAATGAAACGGGCTCACATCTGGTAAGTTATTGTTTTAGGAGATCAGTTCAAACTATGGCAGTTTTCTAGAACACTTTCTTTGAAACCATAAAGGTTAGATACATCTTTTAATTCTGCTACACAGTTATCTGTGAATGGCTGCATAAACAATACGGCCTGTAAGCATACTTTTTATGTTCCCAGCTACTATTTATTATTATCCAAACATTCCCACTCTCTAAAGCATACAATGAAAGGTACTGTGTTGTTTGATGTTCTTGTCTTGTGTTGTTTCCAGTGATTAAAAAAAAACCCCTGCATTATACATAGCTGGACCTAATGAAGGACATAAACCTTGGCAAGTACAAAGCATATGCAGATCTCAGGGTCTTCAATTGCAGTTACATAAGGACAGTAATTTTCCAGGTTTTTTTTATCCAGATCAAAACTCATTGGCTGGGACTTAAAGAAAATGGAATTTTAGTGAACAAAAATATCCTGTTTCAAAATGGTGTTCACTTATCTATTTATGTATTTATTTATTATTATTATATTTATATTTATCTAAGCAATTTAAGATCCAGATCATTCAGAAAGAAATTTACTTTGGGTGTACACAAAACCTTGTTCTTCTGATACAGCTGTGCAGTTTATAACATGTCCCAAATGCTACTTTTTGGAATCCCATGGAGTGGCAGCGTAGAAAGCATCCTTAGGAGTCAAACTGTTATAACCCTTCAACCTTGCACTTTCCGATTACTGTATTTATTTAGAGCATCATCAGGTACCAGCTGGAGATAAAAAGCCAGACCCTGAAAAATCCTGCTTATCATTATGACTTCAAATTTTAAAGGTATGCAAATGTAATACTGTAATACAGCCTATGCAGTGTGTTGTCCTTTTATAGAAACAGATTAAGTACCCCGCTGTTCATGGCTTTCTCTCTCACAGGCATATTTCACTCAAGAGTGATTTCTTTTCAATTATGGAGATGACGTGATACTGTAGAGAAACTCTTAACAAGATTACATTCTAACATGAGCCTAAGTGTGACAGTTTATCCGCCTTTAATATGGCCTGGCTCCCATCTAGACCATAGTGCTCTGATCCATCATGACACTCTCCTTTTAAAATGAGAATGGATATGCAGAGCCTCCTCTGAGATGCCTGGGACCACACAGGGTAATAGTAGTTGTTCTCTCACTTTTCCATCATCATCAGAGAGAGACAGCCTGTACCTCCTAACAGAGCCAATACCATTCACTAAGCTCGCTTCCGATTGTAAGTCCAGTTACTGATTAGTTTTTATTTCACTCCTGGGAGTAATTGAAAGCCCAGCTGAGAACATGCAGCCACAGGCAGCTGCAGTTCCTGGTTTGTAGGGAATCTCCTAAGAAAGGACTGTCATATTAAAACTGATTTACGCATTCACCTCATTCTAGTACTCTGTCCGGTGCACCTCTCACCTAAGTAAATGTGGCACTCAAATTAAAGATTTCAGTAACGATTCAAACAAATTGGGTCAAGCACACAGCACTTCTCATTAGATACTATAAGAAAAAGAGCTTTGATTGGACAGTCACTTATCTAGATTCTGGAGCTTCTTTTCTTGCTTGTTACATGGATTTTAGTATTAGAAATCTGTTAAAACTTCCCTAATGTTTTCTTCCCTTTTGATGGTAAGAAAGGTAGTCCTTTTATTGGTGCCAATATCCTAAACTCTAGATATCAGTCCTTAATAAACCGATACAATAAAAATCAGTACAGTTTGTATGTATATGGGACTACTCTTGACTGTGCTAAGCAAGAGCACAAGGACATCTCTAACCTAGATATTTATGACTTCAGGGTTGACTGTGGTGTGGCAGAGGTAAAGAATGAGGAAGCAAAGATAAAACTGAATGTACTTAAATAACCTTTTTGGGAAAGGTTTTACTTCCGTAGTCTTTTACAACTGCTTAATACTAACTCAGAGTAGGGCAAATATTTGCTGTATTTTTCAGCAAATACCAGGGACCCTAATGCAAAAGTGAGTTCTGTCTCTGTGTTAGAAATCTCTACCCCAAAGACATTAAAAAGATTGAAGAGTTGGAAACTTGCTTGATTAAAAAAAAAGAAACTCTGTGAAGGAAAACCATCATCTGCACATTCCAAAAGGCTGGAAAAGAATAAGCAGTTTTTCCTTTAATAAACTGCCAAAACTGAAGGCAGGTAGAGTCACTTAGCTTCCCCCCCCATTCCTGTCATGCTGGCTTCCTAAAGCAAGCTCTCTGTTTTCAATATGTCTGCAAGTACTGAACTGAGTCTTTCTGCAAATTTACTGATTGTTTGCAGAAGTAGAAAGTTGGAAGTGGAGGAACTAAGGGCATTCCTTTGCTATTGTGATTGTAAATTTTGGGAGCTGACTCACAAGCTATAGGTGGAAGTAACTTTCTTTATTTGAAGTCAGAAATAAACCAGTCTAGGAAGAGAAAAAGGCAAGTGTCACAATTAACTTAAAGAAAACAACAACCAAATGCCGCAATAACAATACATCTGTACCTGAATAATTTGGTCATTTTTGTTTCTATTTCCTCCCCTGTACACTTGATTTCTGTTATTTCTCTCTATATCCTCCTTAGACACAAGTTATGTCTTCTCAGTGTGTAAGACATTTTCTGCCTTACTGCAGCCAGGATATTAGATCCCATTAGGATTTAAGGAATGATAAAATGAAGTTGAGAAAAGTGCATTGAAATAGATGAGAAAATATTATGTTTTAGGTGGCCGAGTCTGAAAATTTGGCTTAGTAGTTCCTGCAATCAATGGAAATATTTCTTTTCGTAACTTAAGAGGCATTTCTGATCAACATTTTTGTCTCACTGTCTTTTTTCAAACCTGCCTTGTTTAAATTCCCTCTTTGGCATAACTGATGCTAGCTGGAGAAGAAAAATTCTGGCTTTGTGTACTGGATATAAGATAAGGTGTTTTGATTAAAGATATTTAAAGGCTGAAACATATGGCTACAATTTGGGAAGGTTGAAGGTTTTTTGTTGGTTGCACCTTTACTGGTCAGAATCACCCATTCAACTTCCAGCTCTTGTCACTCTGCTGTGCATAGTCATGAAATAATTAATATACTACTGAAAATGTTGTTCAATTATAAATTTGTGGTATTTAGGGAAAAAAAAAAATTCACAAGCAGTCTGCTTATGGAACTTTTTTCTACCTCACTGACTGGTATACTGTCTCAGTGGCTCCGCCTATGGTGTCTAAAGAATCTCCAAAGCTGCCCTCAGAACCATCCTTCCCACTTTTCATTCTGCAGCCTTCCAAACATGCAGTCAAAGTCCCTGTGGCTACCTGAGAACCTAGCGATATTCAGGGAAGATAATAGAGAATAAAGGGAGAATATAGCACATGGAGCCAAGCCTGCATATGAATACTTACAGACCTATGTTATAAGCACAGTTTTGAAGTACTCCTAAAGCTAGGTTGTCTCTCTTCATTAGCCTAACCATGGTTTACATTAAGGCTATAATTTTTTTCAGGGAGAATAACATTAAGAATACTTGGCTATTCTTTCCTTCAAGGAATCCTGAAAAGAATAAAAAATAGGTCATAGTAATGCAAGGCTTTTTTTTTCTCTGATAGTCTAACCACTCAGCACCACTCTTCCATTTATCTGGACCTGAGTGCCATGCAACTTAAATTGAAAGGCAAGAAAAACTAAAACCAAATGATCATACCTATTCTTTTCACTATTACCAGCCAGTGACTCTTATTTAGCACTAAACCATTTGGCATAAATTTTCTTGGCTGTACTGCAGACCAAGGTTATAATCAAGTCATAATCTTACTCTACATAATTATAATATACAGTAAGTACAAGGCTATTACATCTGGAATTGAATGACAAACAGAAAACAAATCTAATTCCATTCCTATGAAATCCAGAACAGAGTTCCCTGTGCTTAAGAAAAATGTCCCTGTATTTCTATCAACTGGTACAAGAAAAATTGCAGAATAATACCTGAAAAATCCCTTTTTTCCATATAAGTAGAATTCATATCTACACAAAATCCTGGTGCTTCGTGTTTTTTGTTTTTTGGGGTTTTTTTTGTTTTGGGGTTTTTTAAAGTGATTAGGAGCCTTGGGTGATAGTTTACTGTATATATTTCTCTGTGAGTTACTTGGGTTTGAACTTTGTGCTAAATTTTTAATAGGTGTCTATAATGTCTGCATCAAAGGCACAGGGAAATTTTCCCAAAGGAATCAAAATGCTTTTATGGGAAGCCCTTTTGCATGCCTGCTGTTCTGGCTGCTTCATAGTTATGGGTGTGTATTATGTAAGAAGAAGAGGCAAGGAGGAAGAAAAACAGGTGAAGTAAAAGAGATAAAGAGGAAGGAACCATCCTTGGTGCCCTCTTGTAAAGTGAGTAGTCATGACAGGATAATGATCAGTAGCTAGTATAGGAAGGAAATTTTAAATGTCTCTGTACACTCTTACAGACACAATGAAGTCTATATGAGTCGATTTGGGCAGAGAAGTCTTTGCATTAATGTCTTTGCAATATTGTTAGCAAAATGATTCAGCAAATGTACACAACTGAACTCTTGTGCTTTTTTCCACTCTGATCCGGATATTTCTGGTTTTACCTCTCAATTTGAATTTATAATTATTCTCAAAACCTCAGATCGGGCAGCCTGAGGATGCAAGTGAAATTGATTTGGATCTGCCTTGGTGGAGACAGGAGAAAATTTAGAGAGTGATACATCTTGCAACAATGGATGTAAAGACATAATATGCCTTCTCCTTCTTTTTCTTTTGTAATCTTCTGGTCCTCCAAGCCTTTTTTCTCTTTCTAGCTACATTCCTTCAAATTTTTATGTGGACACATTGCCCAGAAGGATGCAGACTTCAGGAAATCCCCTTTTAAAAGGCATGCTATTTTAATGAACAAGAGCTTTGTCTTGGGCAATTTGGGCAGCGTACAGGTTCTATAGGACTCTGACACAACCCAGTTCCTTACTGCCAGGAGGGGGAGCTAGGCCAGCAGGAAACTTTCTCTCCCCCGAATAAACAGACAAACTAACTAACTAAATAAATAAACGTGGGACGTCTTTTCTCCCCACTTTGTCTGTCCACCTACACATGCACACACTTCTTCCTCGAAGCTGTCTGTGACTGCTGTCTTGTTCGATGGCGTCTCTGTTGCCTACCTGACAGATTGAGTTGCATAGGACCTTGTTACTGGGAAAATTAATGTTCATGTATTCTTATAAAAGCATTATTCCCAGCTTCATGGTTCAAGATTTTTTTTACTTGTAGGTTACTATAGAGTGAAATTACTTCAAAGCATGAGGAGGCATGGAAGAGGAAGGGAGAGAAAAGAGAACAAATAATGGAAAAAAGATAGGCTTTTTGGGAAAAAAGCTCAGGTAGAACAGATTTTTTTCCTTGTACAGATTAACAGGAACCAGTAACAGGTCAGGAGAGAGAACCTACTACAAGACGTAATCACTAGAGCACTGCTGTACTTCAGGAAGCAGGGCTGAAATAGCTACAAGATCAATAGCATTAATGTCTCAGGTGGGGCCATGGATTCGAGGCTGCCAGTCATCCTGTCAGGCACCACACTCTGCCACACAACCTGCTCAGCTCCTCAGACTCCTCCATAAAGGGGTACTGAAGTGCCAAAGTTCAGGTGTGGAGACTACACAGACTAATGTTATCTTCATTCCTATGTTTAACAGTTAATGATTTGTAACAGAAGGAAGTTATTCTCAAAATTTGATGTTGCAACTTCACCAAGACTACATCACTTGTGAAAATTAACAAACCTCTGCACCCAGAAACATCTGCATTTCCAGTCTGTGGCAAAAAAAAATTGTCCTTGCTTGTGCACACATAGGTAAACATAAATTTTGTCATTAAATAGTCTTAAAAATAAGACTGTTTTTAATAATAAAACCCATAAATGAAATACTGCAGACCATCTAATAGAAAGTATATCCATCCAAATTCATCTTTTGGTTTTTCATACCATCCAGTCTAATCTGAATGACTGTTGGCATGAATTAATCTTTCATGGACCTATTTTTATTGATAATTTCATCTTAGGAGTTCTATAAATGGAAAACTGCTGCTAAGAATGTCCTGCCTGTGGAGTCCTGAATTCTAATGTAGGAAAGAGCCAAACCTAGTACTTCAACTAATTGTAGTTGCTAGAGTAAAAGTTAATGAGGACACACATGGCAAGTTAAAAAGCAAAATCTTTAATTGCTTGTCCATGAGCAGACAGGACTCCCTCACAGAACACAAGGGAGAAGAAAAGGTGCAGAGCTCCAGGTTTTTAACCAATGTGAATTTCTGAGTTGTGTAGGACTTCAAGGCAGCCCAAAGTCATTGATAGCCCAAGCATCTTTTTATAAGGAAATATCCCTGCTTTCATTATAAAATTGCTGATTGCTGAAAGTTTACTCCAGATGGTGACCATCATGATATTTTCACTCCAGTGGGCAAAGAGGAACAGATGATCACCTCCAGGACTCATATTAAATGGAGTATTGCACCCACTAGCAAAGGGATATTGGTGTCTTTATTAACCTTGCCCCAAGGCCTACTCCAATTTTTCACCAGTCTAATGCTGCAGTGTTCAAAACTTAACAAATTTGTCAAACAGTGAGAATGATCTATTTAGTATGAAATTAATTTCGTGGTCTTGCATCCCCAAAAGCTGTTCTCATATCTTAGGTGAAATAGTTTTGATGGATCTCATCTAGGACTCCATGAACTCGTCAATGTACCATGTGATGATGTGAAGTGGGATTGAGAAAGTTGGAAATGGCAGATGAAAAGAATCTCACATGAGAAGCTATCTGGAACATTTCAACAAAATACATTTTCATTAAAATACTTTATTTCACTGAAGCCAAAAACTTGCATGTAGATTTGTCAGTTTTGATAATGTTTTCAATAGGAAATGTGCCTGAGGTCCAATGTTTTCTGATCCTTTGTGACCAGAGACAGAAAGAGAAAAAAGGATAGGGGAAAAATTAAAAATTGACTTTTTTACTCAAAAAATGTAAGTTTTGACACAATTCCATTTCATAAAAAGCATTTGTAAAATAGTGTTTACATTCCACAATTTAAAACCGTGAAAATTGTTTTGGAATTATGTGCCTCAGGACAGCTGCACTTAACACAGGGAAAGAAATAGAAAGATAATCTTTCTTTGCCTTCTTGACCATTTTCCAGAGGGCTTACAACTTTCCTTGACAGAACTGGACATAACTGTTTGAGAAAAACTAATTATACTAAATTAATTTCAAATAATTCCCCTTTTGGAGCACATACATTTGGTACTGTGGTTAGCATAATGCATTTTGTACTAAGAAAAAATGATGGCAACCTGCTGTTTCTTTGCAAGCAAATTGGTCCCTACCTATAAATTATTCTACAATGTGAAACAAACAGTTTGCTTTTATCTAGAGATATATGGGCAGCCTGGCAAAACGTCTGTGGAGAATTTGAAAAAGCTGCTTTTAGTGACCTAAGTGGCTAAACACTGCTTCTTTGGAGACAACATTTTGACACATTTTAAATGTGTTGCATGGTGCTACATCACTGATGAGATCCTGTACGGCATCACATTACCTTGTGGGGTATCATTCATTTCGGATCTTAGGGAAATAAGCGTAGGCTGTCATATTCTTGTCTTCCATATTTGTAGCATATGGCCTGGAGAGAAAATATGCACGAGCTGCTCCTCAATTTCTTAGGCACCTCGATATAAATAAAGTTGAAAGTGTCATCATACGTTCATCTTCTCAACAAAGGCAGATGGAGATCTCTCCTTCCTATTTTAATATTACTTAGCATGCTGCTCCTTCACAGCTCTAAGAACTACTTCATAAACACTGCTAAAGAGCTATCAAGAAAGATTAATAAAGTTGTTTTCACTCCTAACTGCTTCACAGAACCTGTCATGTATGGTGTAGTCACTTATGGGGCCAGTGAACAAAAGATTTTCCCCAGATACAGAAAAAAATCTTGCTTATATGACACATTCTGTTATGGGAAAACAGAAGGTTATCAAACAAAATTCTTACATCATTGCCATCAGATAGCCAGTTAACAGAAAAGGGAAAGTTATTAAAATAATGGATGAAGAATGTATGGCTAAGCCTCTGAAATCCCTATTCAGCTAAATAGCTGAGTTATTTATCAATTCTACAGTATCTCAGCATCAACTGAAAAGAGCCTGGGGATCTGGGTTTGTTATCTTTTCCCAGTGATCCAATTACGTTTTTCTGTATGCACAGGTGGAGAAAGTGCAATAATCTCACTGCTCCAGATACGTTCAAACAGGAAACGACTTATGCTCCCACAAATCATCAGAATAAAAAAAATCAGTAATATGAAACACTAAAGATATAAGTGCAACTGTAACTATCTTATAGCAGTAGAAAAACATCCATACACTGTTTAACTGGACACCAGTAAAACCACTGATTTTTCTGAGTAGAGAGAAAAAAACACCAGAGGCAGTAGGAGAGAAGAGTTTACGAATTATACAGACCATTAACTGGTTTTTTACCTCACTTACTTTTGTTTGGTTCTGCCATTTATTTTTTGCTAATTGTCATACAAGATTCCAGTAACTCTATGATAATAACTATTTTCAGTGACGGAGTCCTGTTGTGTCTTTTTAGTATTGCTGGTCAAGCACATATCCTAAGAATGTATACATCTGAGGATTAAAAGGATTGAAGAAAATATGATAGGATTAAAGAATTTCTTTGCAGCAATGGGGATGTGAATCCTCCCCGGGTTTTGATTCTGACAGAGAGCAAACTTTTTGGCATTTTTCTCTGATTTGGCTCTCCTTTAGTGAAAGGTTACACTACTACCTTTCTGCAAGAGCCATTCAGATCTCCCATTTAACCTTGAAAGTTCTTTGAGAAAAGAAGGCTGCATGGTATAAAATTTAACATGGGGCAGCTTCAATTTTAGGTACAAGTAGAAATACAAACAAGCTAGAAATAGTAAATAGACATTTCTAACCCGGTGATTCTCAGCTGTGGAATTAAAATCACAAGAATCTCATGAGTACTCTTAAGGGATCACAAAATAATACATACAGGCAGTGTTAGCCAGCAAGAGCACTGTTCCTGCAGGATGAAGGAGTACCGATTACATGTTTAAACACTGACTGCAACAGTTTACATCAACCAAGAAACTACTCGCTGCCTTTAATTTTTGGCAGCAGCTCAGTTCCCTGGGGAAGAAGACACAAAGCAGAAGACGAAATGGTGTTTACATCTGCAGTTATGATTTAAGTCACTTTTCAGTCTTCCTTGTTTCCTTGAAGGAGCAGAGATGCTGCCAACACAGAAGGTGCTCAAAGACAAAGCAGAGCCAAATGGACATCATTTCCAGAAGCTGGAAATGTGTTGCTCCAGCCAATTTTTCTTTTGCCCCATGCTGATGACTGTAGCACTGAATATTCTGTTTGAATAGTTTCCCCTAATATACCAAATCACAAGCCCTCTGACCATGAACAGGGAAAAGAGGATACAATAATGGCAATAGGTCTAATTTTCTCCACAGTGTACAGAGTACATACACAAGAGAGAGTCTGCCATCCTTGTGCATTTATGAAGAAGCAGCTCAGAGCAGAAAAAAAGCCCTGGTATTCTGTCCTGGATTTTCTGTCATTATATTTTCTCAATAACTGCTCTAAAACATTTTTAAAAGAGCTTGCCTAAGCTTATTTCAACTGTGAAGTTCAAAGCCTTCATGTTGAACGAATTCTGACAAAGATGGAAAAGAACATGGAAAGCAATTCTACTTTGTTTTTCCACTTCTCCCCTTTACTTTTGGGGTCTGTGTGTGGTTGCATCAGTTGATCAAAATTGCCAAGAGGCCCACAAATCACACCTACCGATAGTAAAGCGAAAACCATCATCCTCTGCCTTAAGTGCTTCACGGTGGGTGATCTTTAGCCATGTGCAGACAGCCAACAAGAGACTCGCAAACCACTTAAACCCTCTTAATAGTTTTTAAGTGGGTCCTAAGAGGTGCAGAAGCCTGGAATTGGCCTTCAGCTCAAATGCAAATTCCATCTGACATGTGCCAAATCATTCCAGGCAGCAGAGTCCTTATCAATATGTGTCCTTGTGCTACTTTTCATCACAGTTGTTATTGCAAAGAATCACAAAAGTATTATCAGCATTTTGTGTTTATACAAAACTAGACATCTCAAACGAGTTCAGGAAGGCAGAGAGGCAGTGCAAAACAAAACCTGAGAGAGGGCCAGAGGGAGAAATATAGAAAGAAAAAGTGAGATAGAGTTTTAAGCTGTTCTATAGCCAACAAAATAGGCCTGCTCAAAAATGCAATTATTGTTTTCTTCTGTTTGCGAGCACTCTATTTATTCAGGTCACTGCACGAATCAAATAAGAAGAAGCTCATGTTTTCTATGCAGACCTCTGGGTACTTTAAATGAACTTCATATAAAGATCTGCTGTGGGTTTTGGGGGTTTGCTGATGGGTTTTTCTTTGGACTAAAAACTGAGGTAGGTCCCTAATACAAGTATCTTTGTAAGTATGGGGAATCTTGGATTTTGATTTATGTCTACACCAAAATTTTACATACTAAACACACAGGTTCTTTACTTAGACTTCTGCTAATAAGGCATATAGTTAGTGTAACCCAATGATGTATGGTATAAAGACAGTGTTAGCTTTACATGCAATCCATGGTATTTTCAGCAATTTTGCCTCTGCTCATCTGTTCTGACCTCTACATGTTCCCTTTTTTTAGCGTGTTATAAAACAAAGGAACTAAAAAGCAAATCAACTTTGATGGCCATGGATATATTGCTATTGCTACATGCATAACAGCAGGCATGGGCTTGCACGTATACACTGGATGCACACATGCGTATGTGGAAACAGAGCAGATGAGGAAAATTATCAAAATTCTCTGCTTTAAGGAGAGATGGACGGCAGAAGAGCAGCCTGGAAAAGGGATTTTGAGAACTTAAGTAACTGCAGATGTTGCTTTGATTACACAAAGGAAATTTTCTTAAAGTGCAAATCCCTTTTTACTCCACCTCTGTCTTTGGGCTACTGCATCTGTGTTGTGTTATGCAGAATACACAGCTTAGACAACAAAGTGGCACTGAGGATTAGAATAAATATGAAGGGTGGAAGTCATCTGAGGCTTCACCCATCATCACCACCACTCCCATATGCCTTCAGTTTGGATTTGGCAAGAATTTATCAGACATTTCACTCCAAATCTATCTAGACATCTCTGACCCGTTTCAGCAAATAGCTGACCTTAACTCAAAAAGTGGAGTGAAGCAGTAAAGGACAAAAAATAAAAGTTACAGTTATTCCAATAGATAAGACTTATTGACTCATATGAGTTCAGCCCACAGCAGTTGAGTTTGTCTACCTTAAATTAATATTTTAGAAATTCTTTCCTTCCTGTTTGAATCAAAATAAACTGCATTTTCTAATACCATACATCTTGAGATGCTGCTACATGCTCTATCCAAACACACGCTCAAACTAACCTACCCTGGCAGCAACCACCTTCAAGGCTTTTGAGTCTCTTGGGAGATATTGCCCTCCTCTGTTCCAGTGAAGCAGAAAACCATCCTGTATTCAAGAGGAAAAAAAATATCTGTTTCTATATTCACTGAAAATATTTCAAGTATTAGCCCAATTTAAAAAAAATAATTATTCAAATCTTCTTCTTAGGGCATATATGAAGGAGGAAATCTTCTCAAAGCAATAGCGTTCATTATTATCACTAATAACCAACTACTTTTAAAACACAGATAAGGACTGACTAAGCACTGAATGTTTTAACACATTCACTATGATTGTTCTGGTCACTTTCTGAGTTCACTTCCCACAAATCACTGAGTTGCACTGGAACAAAAGAAAATGTAAGGTGATTTGAATAGGTACCAGTAGCAAATTAAGTGCAAATACCAGGCATCACCTGGGCAGCTTCTGACTTACATTGCCTAACAAGAAGCATTGAATTAGGAAAATTCTTGCATGAAAATCATATTTTGAATGCCAAGAGACACAGAAATTCATAAAAATTAGTAAAGTATCTGTAAAACAGGTAACAAAAAATATTCCTTTACAAAGCAGATAGTGAAGTGAAAATTTCTGAGGAAAGGGTTCCGCAATTTATTAGTCTTTCAACAGGTTCCCTTTAAGAGAAGAGAAAGAGATGCACCCTCTAATATGTCTAGTTCCACTATTTCAGGCACTTCTGGATGTGTACAAGATGAAACTGGGTAGCAAAAAACAACTCCAACATTTTCTTGTCTTCGCTGGAGACAAAACACTGAGGTAGATGTACTGTTGGTCTGTCTCAGCTGAGAATTGCTCGTTTTAGTCTGTCATATCTTATGGTCTGAACTAGGGACTGAGCACAACAACAGAAATCCAGCTTGTATGGACCTGTCCATTACATTTGCAGAGTATTTGAGACAGAAATTAGATATGGTGCCATCCTGTAATGTATCTGATCGCTAAAAAAGTCATTGAAACAGCTCAAATTCTGCATTTTGAAATTCTGAATAGTTGCTAATCACCATAAATATAATGTTAAACCTAAACTGAACAAGTAATGTATTCTCAAGCAATTGTTTTTTCTTCCTGAGCATTCCAAATGCAACAAAAAGGTCTTTACCAGCCTATTCTGCTTTTAAAGCCATGAGTTTTTAAGGCAAGTACAAAAATAAAATGGTAAAATGATGATGCAAAAATGTGCTTCCAGGGCTAAGTTCTGGTTCCCTAAATAGCAATGTTCTGCTTTAGCTTTAGAGGACTGGAAACTATTTTATAGAGTGAAGTAGTGACAGCAGAAGGAACTGAAATATATCATCACGTTTCGGATTCTTTTCTTCAATGACCTCTGCACCTTTCCTATAGAGAAAAACCTAAGCCACAATATCTGTATATAGAATTGTATTGCCTTGAAACTCAGACTGTTTTGAATCTAGTGTTTGAGTTAGAACACACCTGTAATTTTTATTTCTATAAGTTTTGTATAAATATATATTTTTTCTATTCCATTTGTATTCTTTGAATGATATAAACAAGATCTTTCTTCTCAGTGAAACTTTGGTGAAAGAGGTCATCCAATCAGCTGCTATATAAAGACTGTATGAAGTCTGTGAACTTTCTAGGTTATGTCGTTCTCTTTTTGACTGCTGGGAAGGTTGTCAAACACAATCCTTTGAAGGGAGACTTGCTCACCATCTCACTTCACGTCCTTTGAGGTAAGATATTTAGAAAGATCCTCATGCTCCATAACATATAGAATCCATGAATTTGCTTATGTTTCAGTGTAAGGAGAGTTTAGAAAAAATATCTCCCTTTCTAAATTAGACACTTATCACAAAAAAAAAAAAATTCAGAATAAATATAGTGATAAAAAGAAACAAAAGCAGAGGATAACCGTATATTTTCTTCTTCTCATCCTGCGTTTGATTTCCTTCTATCACCACCCGTAACACATCAACACCCATTCTGATCAATCCCTTTCCCCTTTCTGTGGATGACCACTCCAAAAACTTTCACTCCTCTCAGCCTTTGTTAATCTAAGTAATAACAATCACAATTTTTAAAGCCTATTTTCTAAGCAATCACTATTTTTCTGCTGTTGAATGTCCTAAAGATAAATAAATAAAATCCAGAGATGGTCTCTCGACAGCTGTGGTCCTGGCACTTAGTAAATTCTTGGTAACAGCAAACAAGGATTGTTTATTTTCTTCTCTTAAAAAAACGAAGTTACAAATTTGTGGTCCCAGAAGATTATTTTCTTTCCATGTTGTATTTGCAGCCTCTCTCTCAGGGAGTCAGGTCAGCTTTTGCATCAGTTACTGCAGGACATAGTAAACATCATCTCTGAGTGTTAACACGGCCATGAGAGTTCAAACACTGCTTTATTCCTACAGCATAATTATATCCCAGGATCTGCTGGACACAGTCATACTTGTCATAGTATACATCATTATTCACCTTCTCATCATCCTTTCTAATCCAGACTAGGACAGTAGTGTCCAGCCATCAGTCGTTAGAATGGGCTATGAGTATGGTGAAAAATGAGGTGGCAACATAAAGCTATTCCTTAGGAGAAGTAGAGTTCAAAATGGTGTGAAGATGAGGCAATGCATGTTTGATGGTTTCTCTTTCCTGGTGCCAAGTCTTTGACCAAATACTGAGCCAGGAGCAGTCAGGCATGTCTCTAAAAGGGGAGCTTGGCGAGACTAGTGTCACTCCACTTACGGAAAAAAACTCCACTCTTCAGTCTCTCTTCTTGGTAGGCACTGATTTTTTCTGTGACAAGCTCTTTGGATGAAAACTACCTTACAGTTAGAAGCAGTAGATAAAGACAGGATGGAAAATGAGACCATCCTTCTAATGTATGGCAAGTAGAATATCCCTGCACCTCTAAATGGTGCTGTTTAATTGATGAAGTAATTAATTTTTCTAAGAAATGCCGTGGTGGCCTGGAAAGCCCTTAGCATTTATATTTGCAATCCTTAACTTCATACCTATAATCACAAAGTCTTGCATCTCAAGGAAGACAAGATTAAGTACTTCTGGACTCACTGGTTTAAGGAGATGATGCCATAGAAAACATGCCATATGTCTTAAGATTCATGGTAAAATCAGGCTGCAAGTCAGAACCTATAATCAGACATAACAGCAGTGGATGTGTTTCTTAAACTCAATATAAGCATTAAGTAAATATGACTGACTAATTCAATTATCCTACCTGGCTCCCCACTTAAATATTTATGACAATTCTATCCTTCCCGAGCATAATAAAAGGTAAAATGAAGCCAAGCACCTAAAAACAGCATTCTCCATCAAGTTGTGTGGGTGGGATGTCCCAGATACCTCACTACAAAGGTAACAAAAATTAACATGATGAACTGTTCTCTGCTGCTTGTGTTCAACAGGCAAAGAAACAGGGTTTGGAGCAGTACCACAGACTTCATTTAGCCAGTATCCTGGTAGAAACAGGGGACTCTTCTGGTACTTTTTTTGAAACTTTTAAGGTTTTAGATTTCCCTCCTCAAAATAAGGAATGAGAAAGTTGGGCCTCATATGGTCATGTGCTAGCTTTTTGAAGGTTTTTGTTTTTTGGGTTTTTTTTCTCTAATACCAGCTACAGTCAATTATATTCACCCTAGCGCTCATTTACTCATGTCAATTTGGGGTTTGGAAGCTCTGTCCTGGACCAGCAGCACTAACCATGCTTCTGACCAGATGGCTGTCAGCAGGAGAAGAGTCAAGCTAGTTCCCTGGTTCATTTGTGTTATGGCAATGTGGGCCTGGAACTGACTTCCCGGGTCACAGAGTCCAGACTCCTGCTCTTGCAGGCAGCCCTGTCACTGGAAGGTAATACCTTGGCTAGGAGCTGATGTATGGTTTGCTCTTCCTGCTGTGAATCCCTCCCTGTTTTCTCCAGGGAGATAAGAGTTTGTGCTTCAGCTGCTTTTGTTCCCAGGGTTAGCTAACGATCCCTTGCAAAGTCACAGCACGACAAGCATCATTAGCCTCCTCCTGGATTTCAAAAAGCATTTTTATTTTTCAGTTTAGATTGAGAAATTGAGACACGGGGCTGCTGTTTTGGGCTCAGCTGTGAACTGCATACAGACCTGTGATAAATATATATACTGCAGAAACTGCTCTGGCACAGCTTTTGAGCAGCTCAGACTCTTCCAAGAAATGCAGGATAAGACCCAATATATGGGATATAAAAGTAAGGCCAAGGGCTTTAGGATCACACATAAGCATATGATTTAGTACACATAATTGTGCTAGTTTGGGCAGTTATTCTGAGCTTCCTTCAGGATGCCTTCTTGCCCCCTTGAAGCAGACCAGAATGAGTAAAACTCAAAGTGTGTCCTAAATCTGCCTTGGCCTTTGGGATTGGTGTTGTGACTCTACAAAAGACAATGCTAGATCTTCTGCAGAGTTAAATAAAGTTGCTTAAGGGTTGCAAAGTGAGACGGGAGCACAAGTAAAATTAAAAGTTACAAGTTCCTGTCTCTCAGTCTGCATTCAATCAATGAAACCACATGTCCTCTCTGCTTAGATACACGGCTTTGAAGACATGGCCCTTAATGGCCTGAGGTTTGACTGTTCCAGCTTTGTTATTCTGGTTTGTTTTTTTCCTTTTAGCCTTTACTCCCAACCTCAGAGAAAGTCATTCAAAGCAAGTAGAGGGAAAAAGACTGGTGTCCCAGTGGGGAACTCAATTTAATGAAAGCACTTGCAGAAAATCTTTCGTTTCTTGAAAGCATGTAAATGGACAGTATGACTTACAAAGGTACGGGGAAACAAGCACACAACTTCCCCTGATGTTGCGGTTAAGACAGCTTGGAAACTATAGTGCTGTGTGACAGAACAGCACAAACATACACTGCAGAAAGCCAAGGCGGCTATTCAAATCCATCTTTGTTTTAAGCACCAACTATTAAAGTGACCATGCTAGTTTTACCTCTTTCTCTCCGACAGTGTGTGACAAAAAGCTTTTTAAATGCTGGAAAGTTGCAAGTCTGCCTTTTCTGAATTGCAGAGGGAATTTGTCTTCTTGGGTTTTGAATGACAATGCAGAGTGAAAGCCAGAAGGAATAGTTGCACATACTATGTCAAATATGCATAGAAGAAATTAAAAGAAAAATAAACCTGGAATATTAAGACTCATATGGATTAATTACAGCATGATTATACAGCGTGCAGGTTTTAATGTGGCCTGAATGAGACATGATAGAATTCATGGCAGGTATTTTACTACACGAGTAAAAAAAATTAACCTCCTGTTGCTAATGCTGCAGATTACCCCAATCCCTTGATTCAACAATATCATGTGGACAACTTTCTGACAAAGCTAAATAATCTTTCTGTCTTTCACCACTTGCAGCTCTTTTTCATTCAATCATTGGATTGAATGAGCCATCTTAGTCCTCAAATGGAGACAAAAAATTGCAATAGCAAAAAAAGTCACCTCTTATTCTGTTCCTGGTGTGCTCTTGATTCAAATACTATGATTTTTAAAACACATTTATTATTTGGGATTTTACAATAAATTCTTGTGCAAATTACAGCTATGAGAATGCTTATTATTGAAAGTGTCCTTAATTGCTGTTGCTCACGTTAGTCACTTGGAGAGCTTTTGAGTTCATGCTCAATGCTCAGAATTCCTAGGATTGATTTTCTGGTGGAAATGTTAATAGAAAGCTATGTAAGACAAACTCAACACAACAGCTCACTGTTCCCAAAAAGCAAGGAAAAAAGGAATGCAAATGTATCTCTCCCTTTTTCAGGAATTTCTGCTTCTAGGGCCAAATTCTCCTTTGATGAAAACGGCCATTTTATTGACTTGTCTGGCTGCAAACATACTGTGTAATAGTTTGACACTTCAAACTGAAGTCTGACTAAGGTATGACACGGACATTTGAAGAAATCAATAGAAAGGAGATGTATAATTCTTAGCTCCTTAAAAAGGTTCTTTTTTTCCTTTTCTTTTTAGGTTTGTTTCTAAGTGTATCCAAGATTTGTGGGGAAATATTTATTTTTTAAAACTGATGCCATAATGTGATAATGAAGTTTGAGAACGTGAATGTTCTTCCTCTTTAAAAAAAAAAAAAAAAATCCCTCCACTGTAACTTTCTTCCCCATGCCAAATGTTAATATATCATCATAACATCTATCATCTGCATGCTTTCTCAAAAAAATTAATATTGATATTGTTAGTAGAGTGTTAAAAAGACTTTACTGTGAGTTATTTTATTGCTTATTTTTGAATATTAAGGTTCTTTAATGCTCTATTTCTCATATTCTATATTTTTGAAGTGTGTTTATTTGCACTAGGCTGCAAGACTATGTTCTTTATTTCAAGAGAAGCCAGAAATTATTAAAATTGGTAAAAGAAGGTGGTCTATAGGAAATGTATAATTTTGAGAAACTACTACAAAATCATAGTCATGGATTCCTTTCCCATGTATGAAGTTTCATGGCTCTGATTCTATTCTACTGCCTTTGAAGTCAATGGAAAATTTCCCATTAGTTTCAGTAGGCCCTTTGTTTTATTTTCAGAAGTATTTTTTTAAGTTTCCCATTTTGAAGTTCCCATGATTTAAACTTGGGTGTGACCTTGAGAGAATTTTTATGCCCAAGAAGAGAGAGAATTGCTGAAGTCAATGAGCCTGGAGGGCTGGACCAAATATCATCCCTTCTAGTGCTCTATTCTGTTAACAGCCTAGAATGCCAACCACTTGACTTGATTTCTTCATCCCACTTTATAATTCCAGATATGTAGCCATGCAGCTTATGCAATAGTTATATGGCTAACAATGGCAGCTCAGTAGAAAAACACAGCTAATACTTTGTGGAATGACAAGGACATAAAACTGCAAGAGAGTGGTTGCAGTATGTTAGGGAAAAAAAGCAAAAAGGCAATTTTCTCCAAGTTTCTTGGGACTATTCTGAATGACATTTAGTGTAATAGGCTTGAGAGAAATATTTTCAAGAAAGTAGCTGAAACTTTGCTTTACATAAATTCAGTTGATTCAGGCAAGCAATTATTGCTGCATCAAGGGATTTTTTAAAGACCTGAATAATAAACAAGATAATGGGCTCTATCAGTTTCATGGGATATTTAAGGGTCTAATTCACTTTACAAAATGAAAATTCATCCTAAAGTTTCATCCAGTGATGCAGTGCACCATCATTCACTGTGCAAAATCTGACAGTCATGGTTGATTTAATCAGAAGCAGAGACAAAAACACCACTGCATATTAACGGCAGTCTTGCTAATGAATGTCAGCCAAAACTTTAACTCATTCCAGGTATTGCTGTATTTTACTTTTATCCTCACATTCTTCTAAAAAAAATCAATGTCTCCTCTACCTCCTCTGTCTTGGTGAGGCTTTCATTGCTACCAGCAAAATGCCAAGGAAGAACCCAACCGGAACCACGTACTGGATGTTCTTTTCCCTATTCTGTAACAATGACCTACAGTTCACACACATACATCTATATTTCCACCTTTTCATTCCCTTTTTCGCTACTGCACATTTATTCTACATTCTTCCTCCCTCATCTCTGCACTCCCCAACGTGAAGCATAATCCACTCCAGGAGGTTTCTGTGGATTTCAGCAAGCGTGGACGGGCTTCTGACTGATATTCTCTCCCTCCCATGACTTACATAATATAAATGGCATTTGTATTTCTGAAAAAAAACTGTATTTGGTTGGAAAGTGAATACTTGTTTTATTCTTAATTTTTCAAAACAGGATTTCTAAAGGGTTTTTTATCCCTCTTAAATACCAAAGTAATTGTGTTTCAGCAGCTCCAAGTTCCCCTTAGATTTGCAAGCTGAACATTTTGTTTCCTTTAGTGTGCTGATATCTTTCCAAAACAGCATCAATGAAAAAAGCATAAGAAATAAATCCATCTTTCTTGAAAGAGGTCTTCTTTGCTAAATAAATGGATTTAAGTATGTCCAGGCTCTATCCATAAGAGATAGCAAGAGAATTTAACACTTACGGTAAATGTGCTTCTGTACTAAATTACTTTTCACCTCTCAAGTATAGTAGAAACATTCAGTAATGATGCTCCAGTCCAAATGAAAACCAGCAAATACATAATCAAGAACAAATGAAATTAGAAAACCTATAAAACCCCTGACATGCAACTAGGCCTGTTCAACACATTTGGTCTGATTTGATTTCATCTGTAAGTACAATAATATCTAGCAGATACATCCCTGCTGAAGGCCAAACGTGCAAAGGTTCTCTTGACCTACTGATTTTAATAAAACATGTGTTTCAATGTTTCTTTAAAATTAAATGTCTAGGTTTGGGGAGGCTAGGTATCAAAGGAGTGCTGGGTAACTCAATATATTTGTTTGTAGTGAGTTGAACAAAGACATCACTAAATTTACTATTAAACATTGCTAAGTGTTAATTTACTGGAAAAGGATTGCAGATGGTGAGTTCAGGAATCAGGAATGAAAAAGTAGTGAAGGACTCAAAAAGTATGGAAAGGGCAGCATATCATGAAATAGCTGTTATGGTTACAAGTAAAATATGTATAGGTAGACCTCCCTTCTGTAATTAGGACCAATGCAAAAATGTATAAAACAGAGAAAAATTGTACATCAATAAGGTCTCAAAAAAGAACAGACAAATTCTACAGAAAAACAGGATAAACTTGTGGCAAGAGTCCTGATTATCTAGTATGTTACTACCTACACAGGTTTGAAGAGTTTAAATTTCTTGATTGTAATATATTTGTTTCATAGGCTTTTATGGTCTCCTATTGTATATATTTGACCTTTTCTTGAAGCGAAAAATTCAGGGTTTGAGACATTTTCTACTATTGACTGCTGGAAAACAGTTGTGAAGGGGAGAAGGAATGGATGCACTTTGTCCTCTTTATCTTAGCACTCTTCTGTGTTCCTTGGTATTAATATCTCTTCTATTTTTTCTTTAGAGTTCTTTACTCAGAGTTAAGGGTAAGATGCATGAGAGACGCCAGGCTTTTCTTCTAATTTGTTGTTTATTATATTCTTATCTCTTATCTATGGTACAGCTGCATGGAATGTGCTCTTTTGATGACAAGGTGGAAAATGGCTCCGAGTTCTTACTTTCAAGGTTATTTAAAGCCTAATTTACCCAATTAAGAATTGCCAAGTAAATTGTTTTTACTTATAACCCAATAACTAACTATTCATGATGCGCACTGCAGAATTTTTGACCCAATAACAGACCACCTAGATTTGTGAAGAAGAAAGAAAAGAAGATGTAAAAACCCACACACAAAATCCTCCATATTGTTACATACATCTATATTACTCTATTCCATAAACCTAAATTTCTACATTTCTATATATTCCACCCAGTGATATAACTATAATTTTAATTATACAGCAACAATCTCAGTGTTATCCCACAACTTGTGAGGTTTTTCCCAAGGCCCCAGGTAAAGTGTAGCGAGGTGTTGGAAGTTCATTGTCTGTCAGAACTGAAAGATTGGAATTATCTGAACCCAGGTTTCCAACACCTTGGAGCAGCACGGTCTCTCAAGTGCACACTCAACAAGAATGAAAAAAATGCTTTCAGTTAAATCTCTTGTCAGGTTTGGGTTTTAACCCATTTTCTCACTCCCTCTTACATTTGGAGAGAAGGCATTATTATCCTTCCTAGTGTGGGTAGTATCCTGCTTCCTATGCTCTCATGCGGGACCACATGGGGAGTTTCCTTTAATAAATTCACAAGTAAGAAGCTGCTGTGACTTCTGAATCCCATATTACTTGTGTTGCCAGAACTGTTTTGACTTTTCATCTTAAACTGGGCTTTAAAATGTATTTTCTGGTCTGTAACTTATAATAGTAGGCAAAACAACCAATGTGAATGTTTACAAGGTTCCTTCTGGTATTTTTCTACCAATATTAAGAACACCAGTGCAGAATCAATGTTCTCACACCTTTACTGGACATAATGCTGCTACAAAGGGTTTGTAAATCCCTGGATCTCACATGACCTGTGTTCTGATATCTCTGCTCTACTATACCTGTTGCTTTAAGGTAACTCTGGTGTTTGCAAAATTTAGAGGCACTTGATATTTCCCTAAACCCCTCTGGCTGGTAGCAGCCTCTGCACAGCTATTTGCCATCTGAGTGCAATCACAAGCAGATGCCAAGTGATTGTCTCCGGTAAATGCTTGGCTCTGGCCCATCTGACCCCCAGGGTAACCCACTTTTTTTGTGGCCAGGCTGGTGACAGAGTTGTCAGGTGTGACTAAGCAGCACTACTTACTCTACTTTGTTCTGCCAGAGAAAAGCTGGACTGCAAAACAAGTTCAGAACATACCTCCACAGGGGAAACAATAATTGCATGAAAAATCATTGGAGCATTGTTAGAGCCATGCAGGAGCTCCTACCTCACTTGCTTCACTGACAGTGTGAGCAGAACAGGATGTGGGCATATGTCAGATGGTGGAGTTTATAGGGAGGGCTCCAGTGTGTCCCCAGTCTCAGCGATGGGTGCTCAGCAATCCTGCCTCCTCTTGGACTAATGGGGAGGAAAGCACGTATGTTTGTGGAGGCTCTGGCCTTTATCCCCACCTCAACTCTCATAATCACTGTCAAAAGTGAAGAATGTTCTCAGAACATTACCAGCAGCTTCAGACAGATTAGAAGAGAGGCGTACTTTGTCTGATAATACTGATTATACTAAAAAAGAGAACAGAAATTACAATGCTTAACACTTTGTATTACAACCAAATCAGAAATTTAATAGTTTGGGAAAAAAACACAGGGCTATCTCTTGACTAAAATCAGATGTCTGCTGTAAATAAGACAGATACAAAAATTTCCGAAACACGAGCTCACTCTAATCCTTCATAAAGGAATTGCTAGCCAACTTAAATACAGAATTTGCAATTAGCTACAACTATAATTACTGAGCCAAAACCTAGATGGGAATAGTAGACATGAAAAATCAAATTCTGTAGTTATATTGATTAAAAATATAGAGATAACTAATGTTAGGACTAAATTTAAATACTTGCTTGAATATTTTAATAACATTCCCCATTTTCAAGCATATAATCCTAATAATGTTCACACCTAAGTGTTTTCTAAATGGCAAATTATTATACCTACCATTTAGAGACCATGATTACACAAAGAAACCGACAACTTAACCCAGGAAGAACTGTCAAAAATTAACGAAGCTTAGAGGTATGGCAGGCAAGCTCTAAGTGAGATCAGGAAGCTTTACAGACTAAGCACTGTTAGCAGTGCATGCATCACAGAGACACTTGATTTACACGCTCTTTTATATTTAAAAGCATGTTGTAAACATGCATGTTGACAAAGCATGTTGAAAAATTCACCAAAAGTTTCTGTAGGGTAGATAAATACTACAGACAAACTAGCTGAGCAGAAAAATGAAGAGATGTATTTTGCAGATTTTGAGCAACCACAAGATTTTAGACCTTTACTTGACTGGTACATATTTTTCATCAGAGCGTATTTTCTGGTGAAAAGTGCTGAACTGATGACATTAAAAAGCTTTGTACTGCATTGCTGTAATTAAATTTTTAATTGTAATTTGGATTTGAGTACTATTCAGACATGACTGATATTTTCAGTGTTCATGCAAACCAGCATCTCCCTGCTACTGATCTCGGACCAGGGAACTCTGAGGGTTGACTTCAATCAGTCTCACAATTTTTCACAGAGAGAACAGATAACCACTGCACCTCCACTTAGCCAAGTTCCCACCAACCACCCTGGCTCCCTGGAGCCAGGAAGGTAGCAAAGGTGCATCTGGATTTACACAGGAGTGGATTAATCTATATTCTTCTGAGCATATGTTCTGTCAAAAATGTGCCACAGTCGTATTCACGTGGCCTAGGTCAAGTCTCATAATTACCAATAGTTTTAAGTATCTGGTAAATATGGAAAAAAATAGTAGGGCTGAGGTAAGATGCTTTGGAAAATATCAAGAGTTCCATTTGTCATTACTATTAGAGGAAAGAAAAAGTATTTTTAAATTTAAAAAGTCAACATAGTTCTCATTTTCACATGAGTTTTTCAAGGTACAAACAGAAAATAATTAGGATTTAGAGCTAGGATAGTTCAGATTTGCCCCAAAGCAGTAAGGGTCAAATGCAATTAGCCCTAGCTTCTACATAAAAGTGAGACAGATCTATAAGAGTTTCTGCATGACCTGTTCCTAGCTTCAGCCTGTAGAAGTTTAGATTGGAAAGAATGTCCTGAAAATAACACAGATTGTAGACATGGTATTAGATTAATATAATAATGAGGAATTATTTAGTTGAAAACTTTGAAGAAAGACTACAATATCCCTCAAACTTTGGCATACTATTTCAAATTAATCTCAGCTGGACCTAACAACTGTTACCAGCTGATGGAAGTTCTGTGTGAAATAAGGAATTCGGTTCCAGTGCAGTTACCACTGGGTACAGCCGAAACCACAATTCCCATTTGAAGTAACTGAGCCCTTGTGAGGCAAAAAAACCTCCAAATAATAAAAGAGATGAAACTCTCCAGTTATTCACTAGAAGGTCCCTCTGAGCTAAGGTGAGGGACAGAATGAGATGATGTGTATGCGTGGAAGGAGGATGAAGGCACGGCTCACACTTCCATAGCACCTGTGCTGTATTTCTCCTTTGAATAGAGACATTCACTGTTTGAGAATTTCAGACTGATAAACCAACACCACAACAACTAATAATTTAAAAAGTTGAGACTAAATATTTTCTACTCACTGAAATGACAAGATGGCAGAACATATTAATATTAGGAACATATTAATATTAATATT
Organism: Monarcha castaneiventris obscurior; assembly: GCA_026261815.1. Taxonomy (NCBI): domain Eukaryota; kingdom Metazoa; phylum Chordata; class Aves; order Passeriformes; family Monarchidae; genus Monarcha; species Monarcha castaneiventris. The sequence goes on from JAMPIT010000894.1 coordinate 18,887,854, forward strand.
AGGCATCCTAATATTATCTAATACTAAGAGTATATCTACTCTGTATTAAAATGAGAAATAATTTAAATGCCTTTATTCTTAACCTTCTTAATATGGTCAAAGAAAAGTTGATCACACTCATATCACCCTTCACCAAAAAAATGAAGGGAAAAAATTTCTCTATGCTGAACACAGATTTATTTATGACCTCCATTAACATTAATGAGAGCCTTTAGCTAAATCCCCAAGCCCTGCAGCAGACACCTACACTTAATAATTTAGGAAAGAACTGAAAAGATGGTGGAATAAGACCTAAAAAATAGGGAAAAAAGCCCAGCAGAAATCAAACAGTAACAGGAATTGCAACAGGGGACAGCGAAAACACTGCAGAAATTGGTAGTTTGCAAAGGAATGGGGTTTCTGGATTCTAACAGGGTCCTGAAGAGGTAAAAATAGAGCTGGTGTGAAGAGGAGTGACAGAAGTCCAAGAAGCTTAGGAAACTCAGTAGCCTATCATCACTTCCAGAAATAGCGACATGCCTCCATGATGGTGCAGGTTGGAAGATATGGTATTATTTTCCAGGGATGAATCAAAGTCATACTTTGTGTATTGTTTTGTTGGTGGGTAATTAGCTTCATGGAGAGAAATTTATCTGTCCTTGCTTCAGCAAAGACAACAAGGAAGAAGATATATATGAACAACTCTATGCTTTTCCAAGCAAACAAAACTCAAAATAATGCTTTAAACCAGATGAGCTCTTGTTACAGCTGGCTGTATATTAAACACAATTTTGCAGCATAAAAGTTAATTATTTCAGTTTTCCTCTGTTTCATCACACTGAAAGTATACCAAGAGAAAATGAGACACATTCAGGGGTGAGTATGTCAGTTTTGGCAATCTAAGCTGTTGTACCTTTTAACAACCTCTGTTCTCTTATCCCACATCTTGTCAGTTAAATCCCATATCAAATCAGACCCTCTACACATGAGCAGAATTTGATGTAAACAGAAAGCTAGATTTGATGGAATTATACCAAGAATACTTTTGGGCCAAACTGTATATAATAGAATTTCTGCCAGTGAAGGTGGTCACAGAAGCAGAAAATCTAATAATTTTTTTTACCATGTTATCACCTTTGGATTTAACTATAGACAAACAAATGTCAGAAGGTATCCTTTCCATGCCATGAGGGGCTGAAAAAATATAGATTTAAATTAAATAGCTGTATGAAAGGCAGAAAAAAAAAGTTGAATTTAAAGCAGACTGATCCAGTGTAGCTGGGGATCTCTAGTATGTGGTGTGAGAAAGTATCCTTTATACCTGGAAGACCTTTGCTGCAAGACAGGGTACCTATGCAGGGCAGGCAAAATGAATAAAGATTTCATCTGCCATGTGTTCTAGGAAAAGGCCAACTAATTATGGAGTTGAACAGGAAGAATTAAATGCAAGTATTAATTTAACGTGTAAGAGACTTCCCTCAGTTGTAATTCACACTGTGATTCTATGTTAAGGAGCTCAGATTTGGTTAACATTTATGTGATTTGGTGAGCTTTTGTGTGATGCCTGTTTCCAAAATGTTCAAAACCCTTCTGCACTAATTCAAATCACTAATCACAGTTTGTTTCCACTCATTTCCTCTGTAGTGAAGTTCAGAAATTTATCTACACCTTGTAAATTGGCACTGCAAACCCTTTTTCCGTCTTGCAGATCAAGAAGCTGTGGTTAACTGGGTGTCCACTCTGTCTTCTTATTTTGCATTCAGTCATATCTATGGTTAGATTGTTTCTTTATGAATGAAGAAAATGTCTAAAAACAATTAAAAAGGCCATGTTTCACAGTAACAGATGTAATCTAAAAGTTGCATAGCATTAAACAGAGAAGAATTGTGATTATGATTGGTATAGTGAAAGGAGTTACAGTCACCAAAACAAAACAAGGACACCATTGGAACAGCTGAGTGCTTCTCCCTCTCCCCCTTTTCCCTCCTTCTCACTCTTCTATTATTGAAATTAATACATTGATGTGAATGGAGTTTTTCAGATATTTCTGAAGGTCAACATTTTAAATATACAGAATCTATTTTTTCTTTCACTTATAAATGAAAAGTAAAGAGCTGTCATCATTCTTGTCATCATTTTGAAATAGCAGTGAGAAATATAAAGAAAATTTGAAGTCTGTGTTCTGAAATTTGTCTGTAAGAAATACACTGCGTATATGTATGTATATATGTATATGTGTACCTTTTCCTGTGAAGTTTTTTCTCTTCCTTCTAAATATGACTTACCCAGAGAAATGGTATCAAAAGGGTTAAAGGCATAGTCTTAACACTGTTCTACACTGATGTCAGCAATTTACGACAGGATGGTGGGTTCCAGTGCCAGAAGCTGTGGCACAGGAGAGAATGTTATTTTAACAGCATGATTCTCTATGAAAGCCTGTCATCTTCTGTTCTTGAACCTTTGTTAATGTACTGAGGCGACATGCCCAGATAGAAAAGGAATGTTTTTCAGCTGTTATGTGGTGGCTATTAATATAGATACTGCTATACAATAAATATGATGCCACTGCTTGCCATCATTTTAAATTGACAAAGACATAGGAATCTCTTGGGACACTGTGTTTCTGAAGGGCCACAACCTTCATTCCTTATTCAGATGAACCTCTTAATAACCTAGCTCACAAGAAACTTTCCTTTTAAGAATTTTAAGCCCTTGAGACCATCTGGGCACAAATACCATGCTGTGTCAGGCCACATTCACTGTGACTGACAGGGCATAATGCAACACAAGTTTGAATTTTTCTGCATTGCTGCTCTCACACTCCTTAATATTTGCTTAGCACGCCTGACAATATCACAGTCAGATCCAACACATGCTCAGTAACAGGAAAGACCTGAAATTCTGAACATTATGACTGATTAACAATTTTGTCTGATTAACAGCCCTCACAACTCACAGTGGATGAATAAAAAATTTAGCTTTTAAGTCTTCACAAAATTTCCTTTTTTTCTCTTATCACTTCCCCAAATCACCCAGCCGTACTACAAGGATATATGTACCTATTTTTGAAAAGAAAAAATAAGTTTTTATTAATAATAAAAGAATAAAATAAGAGGAAAAAAAAAGAGACTAAATAAGAGAAACTTTCAGTCTACTAAGGAATGTTTTATATACGGCACTTTACCAGTTGCTCACCATTTTCTTTTGGCTAACAAGTTCTTGCGACATCATAGCCAATGACTATAGAGATAATACTTCAAGGCCTACACACATGCCCTTCTAGGCAAATTATCAACAATGCATGTTCTTGAAAAGATAATTCTGTGTACCCAACTCATCAAGAAAAGAATGTGAGTCACCAAGATGAGCAGATGCACCTAAGTCGCCTGAGCCAATTAGGTCACCTAAGCAAACGCGGCACTTCAAGGCATCAGGTCTCACACAAAATCAGCTTGGTGATCTCAGAGAGCAAGAAATTTCTGTGGAATCAGTGGAACTTACAAAAAAAAATCTGCAGAGAACTACATCTCTATATTTGAATTTCCCGTATGTCTGTAAAAGTAAAACACTTCTTTAATGTTAAATCAAAGTAACTGTTAATACTTTTCATACCAACATTGAAATGTAACATGAATGTATGTATTTGTGCTCGTATTTGAAATACAGTGGCATAAAACTGATTGTTTTACCTGTTCATACCTACTCATACAGAATTCCTGCTCAGAAAGTTTATCACCTACCTTTCACATACTTTTTTGCCTCCACTTACCCTGATCTGTTTTTCTGCCAAAAATACTGGAAAATGCTGAATCATAGCATTATTTCTGTTATACATTAAAAAAAAAGAGAGAAAATGCAAGGGGAGAGGGTGAAATCTAAACACAGATTTCTAACTGCATCACTGCTGGAAACAAAAATCAAAGTTTTACAAGATCTCAGCTGAGGAAGTAGCTAATTACAGGAATAGGTGATCTACTACTCAGGGAACAGAACTGTGATTTTTACAAGCGCATGCTGTAGAACTAGAGGAGGCATCCTGGGTCAGTGAATCCAATTCCCTGCTATCATAAATAATCATGTCATACAATCCCATTCATCTCATTTGAGCTCCATCTTAAAACCCTTTTTATGAATTTGCAGAATAAATGCATTCATAGCTAGTTTATATTCATTTGTTCTTGTGTAACCTTGTCCTTTAGCAAAAAATAATTCATCTTCCTCCTGCCCCCCATTTATTTATAGAAGGCAATCATACTTTTTCTCAGCTATTATTTTGCTAGGCTAAATCCAGCCCTTTCAGTCCCCTCATGTAAAACAGCTTCTTCATTCCTCTAGTTATCAAAGCAGCTGGTCTATGTACCTGCTCCAGTTCATACATGTTTTTTTAATACTCTCTACAATGCTCCATATAGTTTTAACCCTTCCTATTACCAGTGATCAAAATTTCATTACCTACTGGAGATACTTCATGCATATTTAGATGTCTTTCTTTCTTTCTTTTTCTTTCTTCCTTTCTTTCTTTTTCTTTCTTTCTTTTCCTTCCTTCCTTCCTTCCTTCCTTCCTTCCTTCCTTCCTTCCTTCCTTCCTTCCTTCCTTCCTTCCTTCCTTCCTTCCTTCCTTCCTTCCTTCCTTCCTTCCTTCCTTCCTTCCTTCCTTCCTTCCTTCCTTCCTTCCTTCCTTCCTTCCTTCCTTCCTTCCTTCCTTCCTTCCTTCCTTCCTTCCTTCCTTCCTTCCTTCCTTCCTTCCTTCCTTCCTTCCTTCCCTGTCCAAATGCTACCTTTCTGGGATTCGTGCAAGTTCTTCTGGATGGAAAAAAATCTCACATCAGGTATTTTCTAGGAGTCCATCTAGGTTAAATTATTGCAGTCTCTATTTTCACTGTTGTGCCATGATAATAAGTTATTATAATATTACTATTGTTACAGACTAATCCTACATTGTCAAAAATTGCTAGTTTTATTACAATAACTTCGTAATTCATTAAAGCAAATGAGAAGCAGAAAGGCTGCATAGGCTGAAAAATATAATCAGAAATATATGCTGCATAGATAATACTATGTGCGAAAAATCTTTGTAAAACACAGCTCAGTAACATAGCCTGCTATCTTAGATATAAGCAGATTAATAAGAACTAACCTGGCAAGTAAATTCTGGAAAGGCAAAGGGTATTAGACAGAATGAGAAGATTAATGTTAAAAAACACATAAAAAATAAGATAGTATAACTTCTTTAACAATATGGTACATGGCAAGATTCTGAGCAGAAAAAGAATTGTTTATATGGCAAATATATGCTATACATCACAAAAGTGAGAAAAAGGACAAGACAGACTAGTCAAAAGCAGTGGCCATCACCAGAGGCTTCAGAAAGTCCTGAAGACTAAAACACTAGAGATCCTAAATTCTTAATTGTTCACATTTGTAAACAGGTTTCTGAGCTTCTGCGTAGCTCCTGAATGATTAACTGCTGTCTTGTTCACTCCCATACAAGGGCACATAGAATCATATTTTTTTCCTACTTAAGAATGTCTTGTTATCTATAAAAATAGCTTGTACTTACTCTGACCATAAATTCTGCAGCACTTAGTTCAGCAGGATAGCTCCTAACTATAGAGAATGCAATCACTTTAGTAAGTAGTTGAGTTCCAGACCCTTGATCTGATCTAAGGAAAAAGATACTTAAGAATATTTTACTTATCTACCTAATAGTTTTTATATTATAATACTATTTCCCTTCTGAGCTAAATATTTCTATTTTGTGACTGCCTGCTTACAACAGCAACAAATTATATTGTGAAAAAATGCATATTTCTGTTTGGTGGAAAAATAAATAAATGCAATAAAACCATAAAAATCTCTCTCTTGCTGTTTACTTAAATTTTGAGGAATTTGAGATACCTAGATTTCTATGGAACATTTTATACAAATATCATCTTTCACTACATCATCTTTAAGTGTTTTAGGAGCAACAGATGATTCACTGACACAGCTTTGAACAAAATATCTGTGATTGGTCAGAATTTTTAACCAGCCAGGACCAAAGATTAGATTACTTGACCAAGTAAGCTCAGTGAGTCAGCAGCAGAGTCAGAAGGAATAAGCCCCAGGAGTCAAATTTCATCTTTTTGAAGCCAATATAATTTTCCTAACATTTTCTGCTTAGCCAGGATTTCACTTCAGTTTCCATAATATGCTTCTGCCTCCTCTAATCACTAAAGCACAACGGCTCTAAGTGGCTCTAGAGTTACTAAATTTTGAAACTCTTCAGTTACTAAACTTTTAAAGGCTGTTTTTTTGGTGGTGCTGGTGATATTTTTTGCCCTCTCTTGTACTTGATTTCACATGATTTAACAAAAGTGCTCATCAATCATTATTTCAGTAATATAAGCTTAGGCAAGTAGCTTGATTTAAAATTTACTGACACTATAATCCCTTTAAATAGTTACAGCATAACATTAACTTATTATAGAGAATGACTGTGTAATACAAAAATTGAATAAAGTAAACCATAAATAAAATTTCTGAAGAAAGACAGATCTCATGTCAGGCTATTTGCTCCAAAAACATGATGGTAATATACAATATTTATGGACTTGATCTAGAAACACTTTAGCAGCTTTTGTTTATATGTATGGGACTAAAAATGGTAACATTTTCTGTCATAAGTATTTGGAAACTGTGAAACAAAGAAAATAAAATAAAACTTTGGTATTTTTGATCAGTCTGGAGAATCTTGAATAGCCCAGTGGATTAAACCTTTCTTCTTTCATCAGCAAAAGAACTATTCAAATATTTCCTTAAAATAAGTATATATATATATATATATTTTTTTTTTTTTTAGATCATTACTGTACTTGTTAAGCTTATCACAAAAATTTGTAAATGCCAAATTGCTTATAGTTTTTTTTCAGCAACACTCAAAAATTAGGGGAAGCTTAGCTTTGACACCTTCAATACTTTCTTGAAAATTCTAATTTTCTGATGATAGTGATTGTCCAGAATTTTCCTCAATATACTTGAGAAATATTTGAAATTGAAGATGGGATTCTTTGATTTAGTACTTGTATTTTTAACCAATTCAGATGGGCATATTTTCCAATGCAATTTTACCAGTGACATTCAATCTGGACAGCTACAGTTCTCACATTACTGAGATAATGGTATTGCTATTAATAATCTCAAAGAACCTCAGAGTTTGAAGGCATTGCGTAGAGCCTCAGATGACTGCATAAAGGTCATCATTTTAATAGTCATAACATTAAAAATACTGGAAACTCCATACACTTGGCTTAGTTCTCCAGTATATTTACCTTCAAAAAGCCAGAAATTATTGTGACAGGAAGAACACTTGCAGGGAACATAACACTGTATAAATGACACTCTACTGCAAGCTAAGCTTACAGTAATATAAATATTGATGTTATTAATGTCACCTAAAATATCCACTTAAAGTATTCAAATGCAAAATATACCTATCTTGTGTGCAATGTAGCAGTTTATGCCAACAAGGTATTGCTTCTATTGCAATGTTTTCTTTTAAAATGATTTATTGCACTGATGTCCATCAGAAAGGGAAAGGAGATTGAGGAGATGCACAATGGGAGTAAAAGAGGGCCAGGAAAACAAAGAAGACCCAAATGCATTCAGAGTTAATAATGTAAGTTACATAGTACCTTTCTACAGATTTCTACAATGTGTGATTTCAAATACTGGCTGCACTGTAGGTACTTCTCCTATGTGACTATGGTTTCCTGATGTGAACAGAAATTTAGACATTTTTAAGGGTTTAGCAATTAAGGCCTAAGGGTATAATATCTGGAAGATATTAATAACAGATCTTATGAATAGGTGCCTGGACAAAAACTCCTCCAGTGTTCAACTGATTCTTACTATTATTTCAGTGCCTTGTGTTCTCAATTACTAACCCAAGGCTCCAGCTGAAGACAATGCACAGTCAGTGCATTCTCTGTCAAAGGAGAAGATATGAATCCTATGGCATGGCTCAACTCTGATCAATCATTTTTTGCTATTCCAAATCACCAAGCTTAGTTAATTAATTTATCTTAAGTAATGAGAAGGTTTCCTTACGCCAGCTGTGCCTGCTCTGTCACTGCAGACATTTTCAACACTGATACATCAGTGCTGTGTCAAAGCTAATTCCATTTGTGCCTAGAAATGAAACTTACTTAATTTCTTGGAGACTATGGACTAATTTCTTCTTTTAGAAAAACATCCTGATGTTTTGCTTATTTGAGACAAAAGTTAAAAGAGTAAAGACGGCATTCCAGCTAGTGGGACAAGTATCATTATCTTCAGTTTCTCAAAAAATGCTCAGCATTTCCCACTGTTTTTTCAACTGATCTGGAAATAAACATGTTTCAGAAAGGCAGTTTATTAGGTCTATGAAGAATTCAAGCCTGAATGTTACAAGTTTATACAGAAAATACATATAGATATATCAAATCCTGGTTTTACAAACTTTCTTTGGATCATTTATGTTCAAACTAATTTTTACATGGTTTTGATGAAAAATGCTAAGATGCAGACTGAACCTGAATCACACTCAGAACTCCTATGTATTAGCTTAGATTCCAGGTACCCATATAATAATTTTTGTCTCCCTTTGGGATGCATTCTTGTCTCAGTGTCCATGTTCCACTAAGACAAGAAGAAAAGGAATACATCCTTTTCCAGGAGGCTTGAGGACTTTACAGTAGAGCTAAATCTAGCAATCACATCACAAGCTATGTGGCCATTTATTGGATGGATGCTCCTTTGCTTGACAGGGAAAGCATAAAGACCTCATAAACATATTAAAAGTTTTAGCAACTACTCAGACAAGTGCTTGATTAACCATAAGGGGCATGGAAAGGGTAGTTAGTAGAAGTTACCCCACTTCTCTGACGTCAGTGGGAATAATTTCTATTGATTTTGCTGAAGGCCTAACCATCACCTAAGTCTTTGACTCCAGGAACTTTAGTCACTCATATTAAAATAGAGAATCCTAGCTATTTCGGTGCTACTAAGCCACACAAATGCCTAAGAAGGGGCTGCATCCAAAGTAATCAATTACCTGTCACAATGGGCTGGTATTAAATTTCAGAGGTTTATGCAGCTTAAAGTTTTGTTTAGGACACAAAATAAGAAATTCTGAATCACTTGAGATACACTGTTCCACCAAATCAAAATGTTTTACTTGAAATTTACTTACATATTTCTTAAATTCACAGCCAATTCTGAACATAATATGGGAAAGAAAACTTATGACTTTATTAAATTTAGGAGGAATGGATTCTTCGTTAATATTTTATGTTGTCTTTAATTTTTGTTACTCTGGAAAGGTAATCAGATCAGATCATCTAGTTGACTGTTCACTCTTCTGTTCAAGTCCTGAACTAACATAACTAATCTTCGAAAATTACATTTGTACAGAGCAACTGAGGAGCAGAGCTGCATGTTCAGATCACAGGTTATATATTCTATACACTGAATATCGAATCGGTAACTGGATGCCACATTTCTGCCCACTGAAGCTCACCCAGTATTATATTGCAGTATTTTCTCTTCAGGAAACATTTTAGAACAAAAATTTCACATATATATGAGAAATTGCTAGGATAAACTGCATATCACAGAAATTATTCCAACATTCTTTATTAGGGGAATTAGTTAAGGAAGTTTTAGCACAGACACAAGTTGTGCAAACCAAGATGTTGGAGACCAGCATAAACGCTTTCCCTTGAAATAAATTTTAATTCCTCCCATGTCTCTAGAAGGAAACTGGTTTTGACAGACTGTATTTTGGCTCTGTTTCACCTAATTATTCATATCAATATTTACCAAGGGAGATGGGTCTTTGCTATAATTCTTGATGCATGCCAGACAACCTGCTGACTATTCTTACTACTTTTATTACTTTTTGCTGTTGTTTTGTGGATTTTGCGGGCCATATTGCTACAATTTAAATGTAAAAAACAAAAAAAGTCACCATAAAGAAACTTGATCTCCAGAAAACTTTTACTTCAAACTGTCTCAGATTTATATTTTAGGCCATATTATGTTTTGAAAATAAATCTTTCTCACTCAGAAACCTAAAAATATAAAGGTGGTTCTTCTTGGTCCTTCCAATGGAGATAGTTGAAAGAAACTTCCTCTGAAAGAAATGTGTTTAAGTATATTGGTGACCTTGCAAAATGGTTATCATGTTCAAAACCTATTGACTTTGACTGGAGTGGAAAGTATGCAGATTTCTGAAGGACCTGACCTCAGCTGGGGAAAGGAGACTGCTTCACAAATTTATTTTCGATCAAACTGGAAACAGAAGGAGCCAATGTCATGTGTAGCATGAAATAGAGGCCTTTACTTCACAGGAATAATATCTTAGTCACTTTTGGGAGAGAGTGGGAAGGTAGGGGAGAAAGCTAAAATACTCTGTTTCAGCATGAAATGACTGCAGTACAGCTGTATGATTCTTAAGCTTTGGGGAAAAATAAAGCAATCATAGATACTGTTGAGTAAATAGTGTTTTTAAGTAAGTAATTTTTAATCAAGTAATGTGGAGTCAATTGTCCCAGGAGCAATACTCGTTATGCCCTGAGATACTAGTGAGGAAGTATTCCTGACATACATGGCTACAATGGAGAGCAAAGCCACTAGCAGTCAGCCATTGCTGCCTGGAGATATCTGTAAAAAGTGATATATACATAAGCTGCAGTCATGGTCTCTTTGTTACAGTATTCCTCAGATTTTTGCTGTACTTTATGGAGAACCTTGCAATGTCCTTCCCCTATTTACTCCAAATTCACTTCTTTATGTAGAAAAATCAGATATTTTGAAGCTGCAGCTTCATTAGGAGCCATCTGATTATAGAAGCATTTTTAATGCTTGTGCTTGGGCTGGAAACAGACAATTTTTTTTGCTGGGTTTATTTTTATTATTCTCCCAGGCCCTACACATTTACGTAACAAACTGGCAATGTATACTAAGCACATGTATGACTTTCTCTACAGGATGGCATGCTAATCATCAAAATAAAACAAGTAGCTCTGTTCAAACAGTGTGAAAATTTTTTCTGTTTGGGGAATGCCATTTTTTTTAAAGTTTATATTAAAAAGTAGAGCATTATTTTATGTTTCCCTATTACTTAGTATTTTTAATAAAAATCTAACAAACTTTTAAAAACGAATTTTTTAAAACATACCCTTTGGACTAAATATAGTCCTTTTGATTCTGTTTTCAAAAGTGTTGTGGATTTTTGCAATTGCATTTTAAACTACTATGGATATAGGTAGCATGCACAAAAAGGCATATTCTTAACTGTTCCTCCAATCTTATGTTTACATTCCCTCTATTTATGTCAGGAAAAATAGTGTAGAGTTTGTTTCTGATAATGTGCTTTTTACAAGGACTTGTGCAGTGTGACTGAGGCTCATGTCTGCTTTGTAAGAGCAGAGGAAGAAGAGCATGTGGAGGTGAAAGAGCAGTTTGCCTTCCTTACCTAACAAATCTTTTCACTTCTGACAGGGACTGGAAAAATAAGGCTCTGTTAATAGTGGTTGGTTTACCTGAGTCCACCTTTCATTTCATATAGATCACCAAAGACTTTGCCTGATTTCAGATAGTAAGAAAAAGATTTTGTATTCAGCAAGAGAAACCCTGGGTCATATAGCTGTAGTTGCCCAGTTGATTTGTCAATGTACTGATATCTACATATTGACTCATAAACAACCAGCACTCTCTACTTTACTTCAGTCTTTTCACAAAGGTTTGTACATGCCCAGTGTACAGTACTGTGTTTCTGATTATTTACAGCCCTAAATACGTTTTGCGTGACACTGTCAATTGGTCTGATATAAGGATACTCGTCTTCCTTCCGCTCTATCCTACAGGTGAAGATTTGAAACAAGGAGTAAGTCACTTCATTTTCATTTATGTAGATGTAAAGTAATTCCAGATTTTAGAAGAATAAACCTGTATTTATACTGGAGAAAAATCTCTGGTGAAAGTATGACCAGTCACACTTTAGTTTTTTGCTATTTCAGGTTTTACAATTCCTTTTCCCTTGCTGGTAATGATACATCATGAGAAGACTTAAACAGTGGAAAATTATCAGAAAGATTCCCCTCTATTTAAGACCAGTAGTATGAGATATGGTGTTATTTATTTCACATTATTTTATTTGCAAATATTGCAATGCATAAAAGGGAAAAGTTCCCCAAATGACTCTCAGCAATTATAGAACACAGATACTTATTTATAATAAGGAGAATCTTCCTCCTGGAAATTGTCTGAAAAGCAAGAAATACACTGGGATCATGAATTCAACTTGTGTAATTACCTGGGAGAAAGGAAGAGGAGATTTGTTTCTTGTCAGATCAGTTCTAATCACATTTTCCCACAGCCTGAAATGACAGCTTTGTACTGATATCTATTAGTGAATCTGTGGACTCCTTCCCCTCTGATAGGAGATTTTAAGATAGATGGAATCATAGTACCATGAAAATAAAACCCTTTAATCTTGGTGGGAAGACCAAGGTTTCAGCATGTCTAAGGTTTTAAGCATTAGAGGTTACAATAGAAGGGCAAAGTGAGGGAGCGGGAGAGAGTCAGAGAGCAAGGGTGAGAGAGAGATGCTGTATATAACATTTCTAGGAGAACAATCCATTGGGAGTGACTTTTGCAACACTGTTATTTGCAGTTGGAATATGCAGCACAATTGACGTCATTTTGCTAATTACTTATCTAGATTGTGCATACGTATCAAGTCAGTGGAGTTATAAACATGATCGATGCACCCATAAATAATTGTGTGTGCAAACCACTGCCCTGAATTTCATGATCAGAAGGGAATTTAAAGATTTTCAGTTCTGACTGACCAGGTCTCATGTTGAGTATTAATAATTCTCTGCATGATATAAAGACATGCGATATTATGAACATTGCAGAACATTTTTGTAAAGGCGGCTTTCTCTAAAGTTTTATGTATTGGCATTAGGTTAATACAGTGATGAGCAGAATAAGATCACATTGAACAGAATGCGGCTCATTATTATTCACTTTTGTTTATATCTAGTTGCAAAACATTGTACTAGTTTCTATAAAGGAAACAATGACTAATGAAAGGACACATTTATTCTTAGACATTAACAGCCTCTGAGGTACTACTGAAATTTGTACTGGAAAAAGGCCACTAAATCCTGAATGAAAAACATCACTGGTTACCAGCTAGCAAAGTCTTACTGTAAATTCTGGAGATAAATATTCACTTCAACACAGCAATGCTCAATTTTCTCCAGTAACATTACAGCAATTGTCTCATGCTGTTCATACCTTTCTTAGACAGCACCACCACCAGAATATGCACAACTATAAGCATAACTGAAATTTAAAAATGTGAAATTGATAGGAGACCTCCTGTTATTCTCCTTATTCCTGCAACAGAGAGTTCCTGCAGCAGAAGAAATTATTTAATTTGTTAAAACTGATAATTTTGAAATTTACTGCAAGTGGCAAAAGTCCACAGTTGCATTGATAAAGCCATTATGTCTGTAGTCCTCTAGCAGAAGGAGATGAGGGTTAGGACAGTAAATTTTTTAGAGCCATATTACATGCCCACAATGGTCACATGCCTGTGAAAATCAAGCTTCATTAGTTATAGCAGTGGTGGAATGCGTGAAAAATGTCATGGAAATCATGTCAGTCGCAATGGGCAGAGCAATTGCTATGAGACGGAACTGCAGTATAAAATAGATGCCTCAATAAATTACTTCACAGATGACTCTGAAACTCCAAACTCTGCGGCAAATAACTAGAGCAGTGCTGTAAACCTCACCTTAGGCAATTGCATGCCCAAGCATTTCCAGTTAAATCAAGAAAAAAAATATTTACTTTGTCTGAGAGATTTGAAGAGCAGGGTCCTCTATTGATTCTGAGGGAGCCAGGGCACAAACAGCATTGTCAGCTCCCAGACTGCAATCCTTTCCCCTTATTGCTAAAGAAGGAAGGCTGGCCTACAGTCATGGCTCTAACAAGGAGTTTAACAGAGAAGTTTTCTGTTTTATGCTGTGGATATTCAGCTGCTTTAAGCTGGTCGAGCCCTGATTTACACATGAGCTACACATCTAGTATCAAGAAGCTTTCTGAATCTGCTTGTGCATAAGAATTCTTTGATCAAATACTGTTCTTAACTGTTCCTCCAATCTTATGTTTACATTCCCTCTATTTATGTCAGGAAAAATAGTGTAGAGTTTGTTTCTGATAATGTGCTTTTTACAAGGACTTGTGCAGTGTGACTGAGGCTCATGTCTGCTTTGTAAGAGCAGAGGAAGAAGAGCATGTGGAGGTGAAAGAGCAGTTTGCCTTCCTTACCTAACAAATCTTTTCACTTCTGACAGGGACTGGAAAAATAAGGCTCTGTTAATAGTGGTTGGTTTACCTGAGTCCACCTTTCATTTCATATAGATCACCAAAGACTATGCTTGGATTTCAGATAGTAAGAAAAAGATTTTGTATTCAGCAAGAGAAACCCTGTGTCGTTTGCTCCCCTCGTAAGCTTTTAAAATTTAGCACTTTTTTTGTTATTTGTTTTAGACTGTTAGGAAAGACAAATCAGAAACCATAACATTGTTTCTCTTGTCAGGAATGACATGTTGACTAATTTCTTACCCTGGTAAGGGTATTTTAATTTCCACTTGTACTTAATTTGTCTGAATTGCTTAATAAAATATTTGCTAATCTGACAAAATTTGAGTTTTCTCCAATTTCATAAAATCAATTTTAAAAAACGTGTTTGGCTGAATTTTAGTGCTCATGAAAAGGGAAGGCAGATACCACCGAGCGAATCCTCACACACAAGTTCCCCAGCACAGTTCTGCCAAAGCAGTTCAGTCCCACACCTGTCCTGGAACTATTCACAGAGCTAATCTATGCAGTAGTTATTCCCGTGTGGGCAACTATCCATGAGAGGCTTGACTGAGACCAGCCAAATTCATCTGCCTTGTGTTTTATTACTCACAGGAAGCTTGATCTGAAAGAATGAAGGGCTAACATGTTAACTCATACAGTGCCATTTTTCCACTGAGCTTTTTCATTTCTTTTACAGTTACAGTAACTGAATTCTAGTCAGATTCTTTACTGGACTTTCTGCAAGATTAGAAGTAAGAAAATAGCTAGAATTACATGTTGTTCCAAATATTATTGCTGCCACAACACTCATGGAGAAGGCTGACACTGTAAAAAAAAATGCACACCCTCACTAACAAAGCAAGGGCATATATCTTTAGCATAGCCTTCACCATGAATTATCTCCTTCCTTCATATTAAGGGCTCAGACTTGGTGCTGATGCTGATTGCGGGCATTTGGTGTGCCTGGGGGAAGAGAAATGCCAACCCTGCCATATGTACATGTGCAGGGAGTTTCTGCAGCCATTGCTGGTTTAGTCCTCAGTCTGTACCACTTCCTGTCCCCTGACTGCAAAATCCAGTGCTGAATTCTGCCCTGCCTTCAGCTGCAAGAGGCAAAAGCATACTGCAGACCATAGTATAGAGTTTGATCAATGTTTAACCTAAACAGTGATTTAATGAACAGGACACCATGAATGCACTGATGAGGCAGAAAAAACATCACAACTCTGAATGTTACAGTGTACAGTGAACGTTACCTTCATCAGGTTTCTTATGAGCAACAGTAATAAAGACCGACTTTGGTGTCATCTGCTCCCACGGCACTGTCCCCATTGCTCCCCTAATTCATTCTTCTTTTGTCACATAAGAGATCTCTAATCTCTTTCAGATGAGAGATCTAACAAAAAAAGCCACCAAGATCTATATTATATACTTTAAATAACAAATAATACTAATTATTCCCCTTTGATTTATTCATGTAAACCAGACTTTCTGTGTATAAACCCATTCCTGAGAGAAAAATCTAAGACTAGTTTCTCACTAATTGTTTTATCCATCCCATCTTTTCTCTGTTTTTTCTTATGGTTAGAATGCATAGTTTCTAAAGACACAAAAATGAGAACATAGAATAATATTAATAGGGAATAGACTGCAGAGCACCAGACTCATGAAACCAGCAAGGGTTCTGTTCTAGAGGTAAGACACTTTGAGCTAATATTAACTCAAATGTGATAATTCAAATATGCTATGTCCACCACAGAAACAATTAGGGGAATGCAACAGATCCTTTTGTCCTGTCTTATCTTCAAGAAGGTGTACTGTCCTACCTCTCTCTCTCATGGCAGTCATTTTCTTGTCAGATGAATATCAGCTTGGATGGTTAAAACTGTGATCACTAGGAAATTCTGATTTCCTGTTGTACATAAACTTGTTTATCTCTGCACTTCATTCAGTCTGGAAAATTTTGATTACTCACTTCCATCCTGTTTTTCAGTTATTTTCTAGTCACTTTCCCTTTCCTGCTTTTATCTTCCCTTGGCACAATACTGCAATACTTAACTTTCAAAAATGATATCAGAAATATTTAAATGGCAATAAAAGCTTATGTGAGCATTATTATTTCAGTTTCGATAATATCTTTAGGATATTTATCCTCCATGCACTGACATGACAGACATAAGAGGATGAACTCCATCTTAAAAGAAAGATCCTTCTTAGCTGAAGACCTAACTAAAAATTCTGATTCAGCCTATGATGCCACATGTACTTAAAAAATAGAGACAGTGAGAGAGACAAATAGGAGAGTGGTATGCTGTTACCAGAATACAAACATATGTTAATAAAAGTACTCCAGACAGTGGGAAAGCAAATTTCATAGCAAGGCTCCAGGTTTCTTTTTGTTTCCTATTGTAGTAAGGAGGAGATAATCTTTTGGTATTGCACTGAAAGAGTTAAAAAGAATGCCTTTCAACAAGCACTGGCTATCAATCAACACAAGACAATATACAGGGCTATATTTAAACACCCCTTCCCAAGACTGCCAAATATTTCTTCACAAGACTTAAGCAGCCTGTGAACTGACACTGATGCTATCTGAAATTTAAAGGTGTTTATTCTCCTGGTGCTCAAAAAAGATCATCTTTCTGCAGCTGGTCGGCTGTACTAGAGGATGCCTTCTCTGGGTCAGCACATGCATAACCAGACAATCATTCGGCAGCTTGTAAAATATGATTGCATATGAGATATTGATGGCCTAAGGGAAGTTCTGAATATCAGAGGTTCATAATTAGAATACCTATGCATTTGATTCAATAGAGTTTCCATCAATGTCACAGAGATGAGTGGTTATGAATTTCAGAGTCATCTCTGCTCATACAGACTGATTTATGTACTTTCAACTTTGGACAAATGAAGGGTGAAGAGTTAAAACTCTTCTACCTAGAGACCTCTTTATCCTTTGAAGGGCTCTGAAATTTATAATTGCCTCTCCTGGTGCTCAGGATCAAGCTCCACAGTTGGTAACTCATGACCTATTTATGATCATGCCATCCATCCACTTTCACTTATTCTGTCCTCTTATCTGTAAATTCACAGTCACACCATGTAGGGTGTGTGGATCTGCTGATAAGACATTTTTGCAGGAAAGAGAATCTGGGCAGATCAACAGTTCTGTTGCCAGAGCTGCTGGCAGCAACTCTAACATCTCATTTATTCCAGATTTATAAAGATCCACTGTACTGATCTGAGAATAGAGCTGTGTGTTTGACTTTGGTGATAATAGACAAACCTGTATTTGGTACTAAATATAAAGTTAAATACATACTGATAAGATTATCCAGTGTGGGACAGAAAACAACCATCTTGTTAGCACTGAGATATCCACAGCTCCTGAACTGTGGGCTTGGGTTTCCTTTGGTTTTTCTTTTGGGCTTTTTTAGTGGGTTTTGGTTCTTTTTTCATCTTTATTTAATTTTCAATGACTGCATTTTACTGGAATTATACACAACTAAAAACTAAGATTCTAGTGTATTACACAAGATGGGATACAGAACCCTGTATCCAGAATTTAAAATGAAATCAAACTTCATCAATCCTTCTTAAGAATGTATTGAATGGAGTACTACTTGTGAAAACTGTTCTCTGTTAACTGTGGGGGGAAAGCACTACAGCAGAAAACCAAACAAACTAGAAAAACTCATGTACAATTTCCATTTCAAAGTTCTGCTGTATCACTGTTTGCCCCACTACCTAGTCAAATCATAAAAAAGGAAGATGCTAACTAAGCTTCAGAAGGAAATAGATTTTGTTAAATGATCTTTTGGTGCTTTAATTCTCTCGGAAATCTCTTTTTATTGTTGTTTTTTTTTCTACATTTTGTTTGTGTGTGTGTCCCCACATGTATGTTATGTGCATTTTTATCATTTTAAATACATAATACCATATGAATAAGGGATTTTAAGAAAGAGATTTTTATAGGGCTCAATATGGATAAAGGAACTAGAGTAACCTTACTGTCAGATGTTCTGCCACAGATGCTTAGGCATCTCTGAGCAATTATAAGGGACTTGGCTCTGTCTGTGGCATTCAAAGTGCACATTCTTAAAAGAATGAGAGGTGTCCATTATACTTCTATCTTTCCTAAGTATTTTCAAAGCTATAGTGGTAGACACTTCTCTCCACGAGTAAAGACTGTAATTCTGCTGCACAACTGCTAAACAAGGTTTCGAAATGAGTTTTGTCAAACAGTGAAAGTAATTTCTCAAATAATAAAAAAAAAAATTACTTCTAATGGCAAAATGCATTTTGCAATTTACTGTTGAACTGTTCAAGAAGCAGCTCTTCACTGAGCAGTGTGGCACAGGGCCAGAACGAGCTATTTCAAACATCACTGTTAGGCATACACCAATTTGATACAGAGGATTTAACAATACAGATGAGAATGACTCTGCCTGTATGTGATCATATTATGTTAAATTTTAGCAGTATCTAACTGTATACCCATCTTCACCGTGAGGAAATTTGTTCTTAGACAACTAAATTTGTTTTAAAGGAGGGGAAAGTTATCAGGCTGTATAATAGCAATTTTTATTTGCTTAGTTTACTTATTTTGTTTTGGAAAGTAATTTCCAATGGGCAGTTCAAAGTATAAAATGATGAAATATTAAAAAAGTTTAAATCATGAAAGAAAATACTATGAGCATACTAGAGACAGAAGTGTGAGCTGTTGGTTAGACTTGCCTTTCTTTTCTGCCTCCACTTTCTCTTCTTCAATGAACAGTGTGGGGGCTTTCAGTAATGGACCCAAACAACACGATGAAATATGCATATAGAGCAGCAATATATTTAATTGGAGTCCTACAACCACCTGATCTAAGATAACAGCAATTCGGGTATCAAAGTGTTTTGGTTTTGGGTTTGTTTTGTTTTTGGGGTTTTTTTTTGGGGTTTTTTTTTTTTACATAAAAAGTGATGAAACTGCACAGCAAGTTATCAACTGATATGGCTCAAGAAATAATGTGTAGTCTTGGAGCATTTGTGACTAACTCCAAAGCTAAGTGGTTAAAGATAAGAATAAGGTTAAACCTGGAAGAGCCAATGAGATGGCCTGCAAAACCAGACAAACAAGACTGTTAAATAGGGTACATTTAGTTGGATGCAAATCTCTCAGTGACACAAGAAGCACCACCTAGGAAAAACTTCGTAGATCACAAATGAAATTATAAGGTACTGCTAACAAATACTTAATTTAGAGACACCTGACAGGCTCACTAAAACCCCCTCACTTACCAAAATCACAGTTCATTTATTGATATGCGCACACGATGCCTTGACTACAGATAGTTTTTACAGAAGTATACCTAAGTATGCTGTGGCTGTGACAAACACCTATACTGCTACAATCCTAATAAAGACACAATTCCACTAACTGTAATTACTTTTACCTACATAGCTTGTTTTCCTATACATACACGAAGAAACTACTAATGAAAGCATATTTACATTAGTATAACCAGAGACACGCTGTTGGGGTTGTATCATCCTCAATTACAACTAAATGGCATCACTTTGGGGTATTTAAATCATTACTCACATGAGTAATACCTAATCATGAGAAGAGTGTCTGTGAAATTAACTTGCCAGTGAAAGAGAGAAGGATTGAGTCTGGAATCAAGTACATTAATTTAAAATGCAGTTCTTCAGCTGTGAAGTTGTATTTCATAAGCACAGGTAAGTTTGCTACACTCTTTCCATTGACCTCAGGAGAAATACCTCTTAGGAGCACCTCAGCTTTTTTACCCAGTATAGAGACTTCCAACACACTGGCAGAAAAGTATGAGTTTTCCTTATTGTTTAACTTCATTTGCTATTCACCAACAGAATTAATTTTGAATAATATTAATTATATATGCTTTGAAAGGTCTGAGGGAGACCTCTGTGATTAGACAAAGTCACAGTCACCTATATATGTAACACATACAAAAACTGTATATATATGCAAGTACATATATATATAACCTACATTTCTTTTTCAATACTGCATATTAATTCTCTTGTTCTGTCAGTATGATACTGATATAAAATAATATTTTTTGTATTGGTTTCCAATGACATTGTAAATGTCATCTTTTTCTCTGTAGGAAAAATAGAGAGGAAACCTTGTCCTCTGAACCTTCAAGTCTGCAGCTGATGATTCTGTGACTGCAGTTTGACCATGTTTTGATCCTCTGCAACCTGTGGGAAGATTGAAGACTGTTCATGAGCACCACCAAAGCCCTCCAGCAGTCCTAGGACATGGTGCTGGAGCATTGTGTCCCCTCACCAAACAGAAAACCCTTTTAAAAATGATGTCTCTTGGCTAATTCTTACGGAACAGCTTGGCCAGGTGTGAGCTGCTAGTGCAGCTCCGTGGTGCAGGACTGCAAGCACTGTCAGAAAAAGCTCTGCTCTCTAGTTGAATTTGACCTGTTGGTTTTGTGAAGCACTGACAAAAGCTGCCAGTGAGAACTGGGAGTAACAGCACAGCACACTGATTTCTGTTTCAGGAGCTGCTGATGAGGCTTTTCATTCAGAGCTCCCACCTTCCCTGCTCTCAAGAGGTCATGTAGCACTTTCATGTAGTTTACAGTATTTACTACAAGGGAAGTGTGTAGCATCAACCTGCCCGGGCCTTTCTGACCACAGATGTACAAGACAATGAATGTCTAATAAATCAGATATGGAATTTTAAAATCTTTTGCTTGTAATGCTCCCACAAGATCTCGGACATTAAAAAATCTTTATAATTTTGTCTGAAGAGAGTTTTTGGAAAAGATTTAGATTAATTTATTCATATAGAATGTTTTTATGAAGGAACTAGCTTGATACTTACATGATATTTTTAAGATAATTAGATTACCAAGGACAACTTGGACACAATAAAGAAATTTGGACAAAGAGCAGAACTTCTGTCACTTCATCGAAACATTTTCACTGTGATATATTCAAAAATAAATGATGTAAAATGAAGTAAATACTGAATTCTGTGGCCCAAGGTATGTCTCTGCCTGGGCCAGGATTTGCAAAAACACTGCAGACCACCACAGTAACCAACAGACTATTGCCTGAACTACCTTTCAAAATTTTTCTTTTTCTTCAAAATGTTTTGACTGCAGTCTTTAATCCAGAATTGTTGCATAAAACTACAATGATAATTTATATTGTGAATAGTTAACTGGTGTTTAAGAGTTATGAAACTTGCCTGTTGACTTGAAGGCCAGGCCAGAATATTATCTGTGACATCTAACATTCTTCTTAGTAAGGGGCAGATCCTACAAAATACTGACCAGGGCCTGTTGGAAGCAAGTCTCCTCACACCTGGGGCCAAAGTAAAGCCATCACTTTGCAGGACCAAATCTGGCAATGATCTGATCCTGTATATCGAAAGAGGTTTTTTTCTGAATGGACTTAAGCAGTTTCAAAGACAGTGCCTTTGAATGATAAACAATTTTCTGTGACATATGTCTTTGTCAATACATCCTTGCATTAAAATAGGTTAGAAAAGGTTTATGGAAAAAACCCCAAACTAAATAAAGCAGTCATAGCTTGAAGTAAAATATACAGGAGACTGTTTCTAGAGTTGAAACACAAGATTTCTTTTAAAAAGGGAAACTTTACAGACCTTGTTATGCATCATTTATTCTTCAGGAATGCTGAATAGAGAGCATGATGGATTCATTTTAAGTTGTTGCTTGTATTTAATTTTGATACAGTACAAGGGGCCATGTCAGAAGAAGGAATCAAAGACAGAAAAAAACCCAAAAAAAACAACCTGTTAACTGGGCAAATCATCACTTAAAAAAAAAAAAAAAGGACAGGTATAAGAAGGTCCCAACACCTTTCACCAGTGGCTGAAAATATCAGATTAAATTGTAGTATTCCTGGGGCATATTGTTTGATGCAATTAGAATATCATTTGTTAAACAGAGAAGAGCTTTTATTTCAAGCACTCCTTTCCTGAGTATCATCTATGGATTAAGGTTTGGGTTTGTTTAAAACAAATGAATAAAACATGCCATCATTTTAATGATGATCTTTTTGTGGTTGTTTTTCTTTAAAAGAAGTCAATTACTTGAAAGGTGTGGGTTACACATAGCTGTAGGGAAACTGAAGCTCATATCTTCACTGTATGTTAAGCTAGCCTTCTTTAAAAAAATAACAACTTTTCTACTGTTTTTTTATAAGAGAAAAAATACAAGTAATTGTTTAAAAAAAATAAAAGAAAAAACAATTTTTATACCTCTGGGGCAAGTTCCAACTCTTTTGGTTTCTTGAGGAAATAAATAACAAGCATTGGCAAAAAGACTCCTAAAAAGACTGCCCAAGGGGGAGGGAAGGAAACACCTACAAACATCATATTACCAAGTGCTGAGGTAATCAACTACAGTCTGAGAAATGTCAAACAGTGGTATTCATCCACCCAAAGATTTTGCTGATCAAGTCCTTGACTGCCATTTACAATCACTAACTAAACTATGGAATATAGCTGTGGATATAAACAAGACGCAAATTAGTATTGGGAAGCTGGGTTTAATAATCCGCTAAAAGAGTCCATCTGTTTTATAAAGATCCCTTTTTCCTTGATCTCTGACATGTATTCCTAATATAGAGAGCCCTGGAATTTATTTTTATTTTACATTTTTTAAACACCCTGCTACTATACACTCTACTCATAATATATCTGGTCCAAGTGTTTCTCTCAAGTTTCAATTATGTAAGCACTGAGGGGCACTAAAATTTCACACAGGTTCAGCCTGCTTTAGAGTAAGTATTATAAGATCAGACAAATATAAATGCATTTCCTTTACTTCTGACGTTCAATAGTACTGTTGGCTTCTTAATTTTTTGATTTTTGCAAATATTCATCATATTATCACTGGAATAGCTGAAACAGATTGAAAGCTCTTTCAGAGTTCTGGATTCATGTTTGGAACTGGAGTTCCGTTTTGTTTTCCTGCTTAAAACATTAGAAAATCACATTGTTTGCAATGAATATAAAATTGGTAACCTAAAAAGCTAGGTGATTTGCAGGTATAAAAGACTAAAACAATTTATAGTCTGTGTTTCCAATCCACTACGGTGAAGGGAAAAAACACCATTGACTACACCCTTCTCACAGATAGAGGTCACTAATGGACTGGATTTGAATCTGCCTAGTGAAAGCCTGAAACTTATATGAAAGTATCCTAGACAAAAATGAACTCATTTGGAAATTAAAGAGGTAACAGAACTTATTAAGAAATAAAGCTCTCACCTTCCTGGAAACAATGTTATCTAAACTGTGCCTTCTTTCTAGTCCTTTAAATAGAAAGTTCACTACTGGAAAAGCCTGATACTTGTATTTGTTTCATCTCCTTTTTGTTTTCTTCACTTGGTAAAACTGTGTCTCTCCTTCTTTGCTGTGGGAAGGGTAGGGAAGTCAGCCCCAGTGACATCCCACATTTTAGATACTGCTATTTTAAGCAGTTGAATGCAAGCACATTCTTGATTCTTGAAGGAAAGCATAACCTATGTAATGCAGATTCCAACTGGGAGGGTGTAGGGTTGCGCAAAGGAGATATGTCTACATCCTAAATCAAACTATCCAGCAGGCCAGGATATAAATGTGACTTGTAACAGTGGCTCAAATTAGATCCAGACTTCCCCAAGCCAAACACAGATAACATCACCTTGTACAAAATATAGGGTGTACGTGTGTGTAGAGCGACTCTTAAGAATGCTGGGTGCATTCCAGCACCACTGCTTGCTAAAGCCTTGGACTTTGGAAAACACTGATGACTGTTCTAGTCACAGGTAGTTTTATAGGCACTGTATTTACACAGTGCTCTGACTTGTTTCACCTACAGTACTTCAGGCCTGCACTCTCTTAACTGCCTCACTACCATATCAGGGTACAGAAGAACCATTGAAATAGCTTCTTGAAATCTCTCCTCACATAATTTTCAGAAAAAGATCAACACTAACATTGTAACATCACTTTTGTCACGTAGAAATAGTAACTTTAAAATTGCATCTGTTATATCTTTTTAATTATGCAACATTTATACCTTTTTCATTATGCAAAGTTTATGTCTCAGTGAGAACATTGCATATATTGACTCTTTCAAAAGAAGGAAGGAAAAAAAGGTGGATAGCGGTATAGGTACAGTACCTTTTAATCGTTTTAAAAAAAATGCCAGGATGAACTTTTCTCCTTCCAAAAATATATATATATCGAAAATCAATTTATTAGTTGCCTCTTAAACTACAAATATATAAAGGTCTTCCTTTGGAGAAAGACCATGTCAGTGAATGAAGCAAGGAATTAAGTCCATGGAAATTTGTGGGGGTTTTTGTATGGTTAGTTGGGTTTATTAAACCCAAGCACTGATCAGTCTCAACCTCTAAACGGGTTTAATTTCCCTGCAAGCACAGTAAAGTTAGTTACAGTAAATAAACCTCTCTTTAACATACACCCTGACTTTCAGAGAGGGATAGAGGGGGAGAGGGAGAAGGAAGGAATGAGAGAGGGAGAGGGAGGTAGAGAGGGAGAGGTCTGACTTGCTTTAGTATCTTTTCCTCCTCCTTGTGCAAGGAACCTCTCCCTTTCTATTTGGCTGAGCTCTGAACTCCAAAAAGCAGCATCTGAAGAAATCTAATCAGTACCTTCCACACACAGTACAGGAATTTACACGGATTTGTGCCTTGGATTTATTAGCTTATTGTAAGCCTTAAAACCGATTTCCTCCATTAAAATTAATTAAAAGCTCCTGTTGACTGCTTCCCACTCTGAAAAGAAGGTGGACAACCTTATTCTCTTAACTTTGTTGATTGTTTATTTATCTTTTATGGGGTTTTATATCATGTTCAAGAGAGGTCTTTTCAGCTACTTGACTTCCTTTTGCGATCTGCTATTTTTTGTTCACACACCATCCGAACGCACCCACCCCCCCGCAGTATTTGTTCTTTTTTTGCCAGATCCTCGTCTAACTCGCCAGGTCTCTGAGCTGCTCCTTTGTATTCCCAAGTCCTGATCCGATTCTCTTAACCTCGCCCCCACCCACTCACCGCCAGCCCCGCTCCGGAGGCAGCTGATGGGGATCTGATGGATTCTCCTGCCGAGCGCAGCTCCCGACTCTCCCCGTAGATTCCTTAACACTTGGCAGCGCCGAACTAAGCCGACTACCTTTTCCAAGCAAGGCTGGCCTCTAAAGGTCCCGTTTCTCCGCACCACCTCCCAAACAGAGCCACGGGTGGTGCTCACACAGGCGCTCTGCCGGTGCCCCTGCCGCAGGGGTAGTCCTCGGCTCTCCCCTCCCCACGGGGTGGGGGCCAGGCTCGGCACCCTCCCGCTCGGCAGTGAAACGCGACCGGGACCCGCGACTCGCTGCAGCTGCCAGCTCCGAGTCCCGCTCCTGAGCCACACGCTGGCGCAAAATAGCCCGGGGACCCTGCTAGCACTTGCCACCGGCCATTCATAAATCCATACTTGTGTGTGCCCGGCGCCGCGGACGTGGGGCTCTAACGTGGCGAAGGCGGTGTTTCTGACACAGCCTGGTCCCGGCTCCTCAACTTTGCCATCTGGGACAAGGCAAAGGGTACCGCGACTTTAGATCGCCCGGGGCTAGCATTAGCAGAAAGGAAAAGAGCGAGAAATGAAATCCCAACTGTACCTGGCGGCGTCTGGGAATCCCTCGCCGGCACCGATCGTAATCCCCCTCCGCGCCTCTGGCCCCCCACACCAAAACTTTGCCGCCGCCGCTCCTCGGTGGTGGCCGCCGCCGCCCTCCGCCCGGCGCCGCTCCCGGCCGGCCCCGCGGGCCCGTTCCCCGCCGGCCGCCGCCGCTCCGAGCGACCCCCGCGCCTCCCTCGCCTTCCTCCGCCCTTACGAGGCGGCGGCATCGTCCTACCCCCTGCTCCGCCACCTCCTCCTCCGGCGCGCAGCCCGCGGCTCTGGCATTCCCAACGCACTTTCTCTCCTCGATTCGCTCTCTTTCCCCCGCCGATCCTCCTTCTCCGGTAAAAAAATAAACGAGAGGGGACCGCGGCTACGCTGGGTCTTGGGGTTTCTTTCTTTCTGATTGTTTTGTTGTTGTTGGTTTTTTATTTTTTGTCTCTTTCTGTCCTCTGGAAATGATGAAAGGATCACATGAGGAGCAGGCACGGCGACCCAAGACCCTCGTAAATCGGAGAAGGCATCGGACACATCTATGTGAGTATGTGTGAGCGTGTGTCTGGCTCTCTCCAAGTCCTGCGCCTGCCTCCAGCCGGGATTGCAGGCAGATCTTAGCAGTAATGATGCCTCACATCTCACTATTCCCTGCTAATGTAAGTCGTGCCTTTTTTTCCTCCCTGCCTGACACCCCAGGGAGATGTTTACAGTAATGAATTCAGTTGATAGCCATCTCTCTCTCTCCTAGAGTCCCTCCCACATTTCTAGTTTAAAGAATGCTTGGAAGGCAGGGCTGCAACCTAAAGCTTTCCAAGAGGCAAAGTCAGGCTAGATTTTCTCTTTTTCTTCTTTCCTTATTTCCCTCCCCGTCCCCCCGGCCCCCCCGACCGCTTTTAACCCCTAAGTTGCTGAGGACAGTTTAGCGAGCTTCATGCTTTTGGACTCGCCCTCTCCCCCGCTTTCAGCAGCGGGAACCAAGCGGGCGGCGCTGCCCGGGGGGATGTGCGGGCTGCGCAGACCCCGATCCCCGCCCTGCCTCGCTGCCGAGCCCGCCGGGCCGGCGCTGCGGGAGAGGGGGGTGCGGGTATCGCCGCCCTTCGGCGGGACTGCCCCGGCACCGCTGCTCCGGGGACTCTCCGAGTGTATCGGAGCGTATCGGAAGGGAAGCCGGGAAGTGAGCAGAAAAACTCCCCGAGCTGCGGTTCTGGAAGATGCCCTCTCTAGCAATAATTACAGCCGTGCTCTCCACCAACATGGCGATATTTCATGTGCAGCCGCCGCCAAGCCCGCCTCCCCCATCCCCTTCTTTTCCTCTCCTTCCTCCCTTGCGAACTTTTAGATAGGCAGTACCAGTATGCAACAAATATAACACAGAATAAAAGAATCTCCAACCCTCAGGGAAGAGACGGACCTCCTCTAGTATTCTGTCTGATTTTCATCATCAGTCATAAAGACTTAAAAGCCGCTGGAGAAACCGCCTTTTGCCCTAAAGCGGTAACAACACCCACTCCCCCCACCTCCCTATTTCTCCTGTGTGCATTCAGTGCATGTGCATACTAGGGTGTGTATGTGTGTGTGTGTGTGTGTGTGTGTATATGCCGGGCTGTCTGCGCTTGTTTTGGAGTAACCCTTCCCCCGCCGTCCAGCTCCCTAGTAGGCTATCGCCTTGTCCTGGAAAGTCCACTTAGAGACAAGGCTATTTAATACCGAGAAGCACTTGAGCGATAGGATGCAGCCGTCAAGGTAGGACGTGGGGTGTGCGAAGAGAATTTGCCTCAAACTCCTCCATTAGTAGGAGAACACGCACAGCACAGTTTTTGCTGCAAGTTACTTTAAGAAATGGGCTGGGGAGGGATGGAGGAGAGGGAGCTGATCAATGCCATGTGTCGAGGAAACAGAAAAGGGAACCGAAATGCCTCGGGGTTGGCTTCCCCCTCACCCCTGGCTGCTCAGTGGCTTCTATTTGCTCGGCAGTACCTCAAAAGCTGAATCACTCGCCATTAGCTCCGCGCCTCCTTCGCCCTTCGCTTGGGGGGGCTAAACTACTCACGACTTCAAAGGCTCGATAAAGCCGTGCCGAAGAGCCCCGGCGAGCGCCAGCCCAGCCGCGGTGTGCTCGGCGCAGCTCCAGCACTCGCCCTGCCCTCCATCCCCTGCTCTCCGCGGGGGCTTCCGAGAGTCCCCGCTTATGGATAGCCTGCAGCCGAGCCGAGCCGAGCCGAGCCGCCTGCTCGCTCGGAGAAGAACTTGTGCCCCCACCTACGCCGAGTGATGGGAGTGGGGAGCGAGCACGGAATGGGGAGAGCAGGTAGCCTGGCATTTCTAAGGGGACTCAGCAAGAGGAAGTGAGTTAAGGACGGGACCCCACTCCTCTCCCTGTTCTACGCCCCCAGGATGGAGGGAAGGCAGACCGGGGCCCTCCACAGGTCCCAGCCAGCCGGGATGAGGGTGTGACACGGGTCAGTCCCGCGGTCAGAGCCTTCATCCCAGCCTGGGAGCAGGGGCTGCTCTGTGGTTGAGTCTGCTCGCAGCTGCCAGCTGGCCCCGAGGGATGAAAGGATCAGGAGCCCCGTAGAGTACAAAGGCTAATGAACAACCTTTTTCAAAGGCCGTTCTAGGTATTTTTTGACTTTTTAAGATTTCTCTCTTTCTTTCTTTTCTTTTCTTTCTTTTCCTTTTCTCTCTTTCTCTTTCTTTCTTTCTTTCTTTCTTTCTTTCTTTCTTTCTTTCTTTCTTTCTTTCTTTCTTTCTTTCTTTCTTTCTTTCTTTCTTTCTTTCTTTCTTTCTTTCTTTCTTTCTTTCATTTTATTTTCAAGACTCTGCATACTTTTCAGAGCTTGTTTGAGAATGATACATATCTCCTTCGTGAAGCTGATGGAGAACCAGTGCATTTTCTGGCAAAAAAAAAAAAAAAAAAAAGCAAACAACCAAAAACCTTTTCTCATACTCAGTCCACCTGTCCCTCGGTTTTCCACGTCCCCCATACTAGCAACCTGTCGTCAGCACAGAAGGCAGAGCTGGCCGTTCTCGATCACAGGTGTTTCTGCCCTCTGTGCCCCCAATCACAGAGGAAAGTGGGAATGTTGAAAAGTTCTGCAAGGCTGCAGGCAGTTGCCCTGCTCCACAGTCTCAGAGGGATTAGGCGGAATTATTCCTGTTCCTCTCCCTGTCCCTGGACCCTCAACCAGCTCATACTTCAAATCAGTGAATGATACTCAGTACACGTTTTGGTCAAATCAAGATCGTGCCAATGCAGAAAGTGACTTAATCAGGCGTTACCTGCTCCTGCGGAAGTGGGTTCCTTTTCGGTAGGTCACCCAAAGCCCACCGGGTCCGGCAGGTTGAAAGAGGAGAAAGTGGCAGAACAGCTGGGCTCCGGCATGGTACTGTTTTAAGGATCACCACCGAGGTCTCTGTTTTCCATAGCTGCAAACGGTCACCAACACCCAAGGTTTCTCTCAAGGAAAGGAGAAAAGAAATTATCTTCCCAAATTGCTCTCCAGTCGGTCATTTGACCCTGACACCCACCGATGACACTGAAGAACACCCCGTTGAAGCGGCTAAACGCCTCGTAATTTCCTGTCTTCTCTTCCCCCGGGCGGCCCCGGCGCACCGCCGCCGAGCGATCTTATCGCCGTGCGATCATTATTCACCGGTGACAAGCAGAGATGCAGCGCTCCTAAGTGAGGGTGACAGATTTCAAACGCGGGGCTGCAGCGTATCCAGCCTCAGACATATTCTTCCTCAAACTTTGCCTAGCAAGCAAGTCAGCGGCTTAACCCTTTGCAGCTCTTTCTCTCGCCCGGAGACCGAGACCCCAGCACGGGGGAGTGCTGCTTTGGGGGGAATGCAGGACAACGCGGCTGCTTGGCTGGGGATTCTTTATTACGTGCTATTTTCTATTCTTGGTTATTTTCAGTTGAAACAGATGAGAACTGCCAACTCTGAGGAGCAGATGGAGGGCTGGATACTTGTCTTTGATTGGGGGCTGGAAAAATCCTCTTGCCAAAGCAGATCGCTGGGGACTCACCTGTGGTCCCTCTTTGTCACCGAGTCTGCAAACTCATCTGCATGGCATGAATTCCTCTCATACGCACATATACAGAGCTTTTGCACTTTCCTCAGCTGGGTGAGGTTAAAAGTACAATTCCAAAAGTGCCATTTCATCAGATCTCCAGATTCAGCTCTTTTACAGGTTATTAACTACAACAAAGAAAGGAGCAAGTGAGAAAGAAACATATTTTCAGGAAAGAAAGAAAAAAAAGAAAAGCCTTTTTCACACATGCACTTTGTAGTCAAAGGAAATATTTACCACCACCAAACTCCAGCATGTCAGAACATGTTTCCTCCTAAGCACAAGAAAGCCTTAAAACTGAGAGAAAAGCATGTGCAATTCAAAGATGAAATGAAGCGCTTGAAAGCTTTTCAAAGTGTGTACCACCAGCCCAGAGCCCGATGTCAAGACAACATCAAGACAACAGGGAAACAAGATTAACAAACTCCATTGGTTGCATAATATTCATTTAGATATATTTTCAGCGCATTATGATGTTTCTGTCACCCTTCTCTACCCCCACCCCAACCCCCCCCCCAAAAAAAAGAAAAGAAAAGAAAAGGGGGGACACGACCTCTGACTGCAGCTGGTGTTCCGGGAGCTCCTTCCAGAGCCCCCGTGGTCATGCTGTAGGAAAGATGCAGAGGCAGGTAGATGTGTATGAATGGGAATTTCACTGCTTTCTTCATTAAATGTACCACATAAGGCTGGACAAGGGAGAAGAAGAATCCTACAGTAAGCAAAAGGACAGAAAAAAATACTCTCCTCCCACCCACATTTCTAGGTTCCGATTTTAAGTACAGAAGGCAAATAAACCTCCTCTGAAAAACAATCCCCAGCCCCACTCAGAAAAAAAACCCCAAACTCCCCCAAAACCGACCCTTTAGACATCACACATATCCTTGTGCAGTTTGTAACAGCGGTGACGTGAGTGGGGACCGTGAATAGCCCGGTCCGAGGGAGGTTTCGCAGGCAGGGGAGGAAGAGCTGCCGCAGGTGCGCAGCGGGAGCTCCGGGGGCGCGGAGCCTGCACGTCCCGCGGCGCGGCCAAGGTGGCAGCAGAGCACAGCGGTAGGATGGATGCTCGGCGGCCACCGGGGGACACTTCCCCCCTTCGCTCCTTCCATCACGCTCTGTTTAAACTGCTGCACGCCCCTTCCCCTTCTTCCCCCACTTAACGTAATCGTGGTAATAGTCTGATTACTTGGACTTTAAACAATTTTTCCCCTCGCTATCACTACACTATAAATGTGTCAAGGATGTATTTATTTATTTATTTGCTAGCAAATCGCTTTGCATGGTTGAAAAGCTGTAAACTGAAAGGAGAATATAGAAATATATTCTCTTTAAATTATCTGTGATCATACAAGATGGCTAGCCTGGAGTGATGGTCCACTGATCCATAATACAACCTCACTTATTTTGTAGAAAGTGTAAGATGGGGTAACATTAAGAAATATTGTAAAAATGAAAGTGTCTTTTAAATATATTTTTTTCTTCCAGCTATAGTCTTAGATTGATTTCTGCGGCTTGCGAGAGAGAGGGTAAAAGGAAATGGAAACAATTTTGTAACTGGGAGGTTGGTCTAAATCATACTGAATAATCTCAATTTTTGTCAGTAATGTAAAATTTTACTTCAGGCCTTAAATTCATGCAGCTGACAGAAGGGAAAAATCACTAAGTATATTCTTCATCACATTTTGGAAAATCAGCTTATTAGAAAAGGTTTTGAGGAAGGAAAGGGAAAGAAAAGGAAAGGGGATGGGGAGGAAAGAGAAAGGAAAGACATGGAAAAAGAAGTAAAGGGTCAGAAAGGAAGGGGAAGGGGAAGGGGAAGGGGAAGGGGAAGGGGAAGGGGAAGGGGAAGGGGAAGGGGAAGGGGAAGGGGAAGGGGAAGGGGAGGAAAGGAAAGGAAAGGAAAGGAAAGGAAAGGAAAGGAAAGGAAAGGAAAGGAAAGGAAAGGAAAGGAAAGGAAAGGAAAGGAAAGGAAAGGAAAGAAAGGAAAGGAAAGGAAAGGAAAGGAAAGGAAAGGAAAGGAAAGGAAAGGAAAGGAAAGGAAAGGAAAGGAAAGGAAAGGAAAGGAAAGGAAAGGGAAGGGAAGGGAAGGGAAGGGAAGGGAAGGAAAGGAAAGGAAAGGAAAGGAAAGGAAAGGAAAGGAAAGGAAAGGAAAGGAAAGGAAAGGAAAGGAAAGGAAAGGAAAGGAAAGGAAAGGAAAGGAAAGGAAAGGAAAGGAAAGGAAAGGAAAGGAAAGGAAAGGAAAGGAAGGGAAAGGAAGGGAAAGGAAGGGAAAGGAAAGGAAAGGAAAGGAAAGGAAAGGAAAGGAAAGGAAAGGAAAGGAAAGGAAAGGAAAGGAAAGGAAAGGAAAGGAAAGGAAAGGAAAGGAAAGGAAAGGAAAGGAAAGGAAAGGAAAGGAAAGGACATTTAGAATAGCAGACAATGAGTTATTAATATATTGTTATATTTTATTGAATTCTAAACAAAATGAAGTTATAAATGTGTTCCTTTCCAGTTCAATGAAACAAATGAAGCACTTAACTAGAACTCCATTAAGCTGGGAAGCACACATACCCAATACGTGCTTTCCCTGAGCTCTCACCTCTACGGTGAGCTTAACATGAAAATACCATACTCATACTGAAACAAATTTTGGCAGAGTTTGTCATATGACTCAAATAGTAAACTTCTACCACTTTGGAGTTTAGGGGTTGGATTTTATTTCCAAATAAAATTAATTAGAAAACTTAACTATGCCATTAGACTGTCCCTGTTTGTCATGTTTCTCATCAGTGCTTTCTTTCCTCCCCCTTTCCATTCAGCCCATTGTTACTTCCTTTTTTTACAGTTGTATATGCTGTTAGGTATCACCTTGTCATTGTATTCATAAGGCTTTGGGTTGCTGCATGTCATAGCCTTGACCTAATAGAGGTTCTCCCTTCTTTACTCAAAGGGATTTCTGCATTTAGCATTTGACAGTTTTATGATAAACTATTTCTAGGCCTTTGGCCTTTGGCCATCCTTCACTGCCTGATCCCAAGACACACAGAAATCTGTGAATCTTATAGATTTTTTTTTTCCTTTTTTTTTTTTTTGTTTTCAGGACTGAGGAGGATGTTCCAAAGTTTTCTGTTTGGGCCTACTTGTCAAGTTGATTTCTAATGAAACCAGGATAAAAGCTGCTCAAAATCTTTTGATTTTTTTTTTCCCCTTTCCTTCTGAACACCTGAGAGACTCATGTTAAATTTTCTTAAAATCAAAACAAATCTACCGAGATGCCAGCCAATAGACATGCTGGAAATGGATAAATAGGTAAGACAGGAACACTGGACTGCAACATTCTTTTGTATTTCAAACAATAAAAAGTAAACTTTTCTGACCAAGTTTTTTGACCAAAATAAAGTATGAAAAAATGCATTAGATATTATGCTATCTTATTTTAAGCAAAACGTCTATAGGGAAGATAAGATTCTATGCATATA
Source organism: Monarcha castaneiventris obscurior (assembly GCA_026261815.1). Lineage (NCBI taxonomy): Eukaryota > Metazoa > Chordata > Aves > Passeriformes > Monarchidae > Monarcha > Monarcha castaneiventris. The sequence goes on from JAMPIT010000894.1 coordinate 18,921,452, forward strand.
TTGACGTGACTCATCTTGGTTTTTGTGCTGACAACAGTTGCACAAATATAGATCAATCCAATCAACAGTTAGTTGAATTTGATAAAATTAAGATAATTAAAGTGGTTTAATCATGACATAAGAATCCAACAGTCATTAAATATTTTTATGCATTGTTTCTTTGTGGGTTTTTTTGGTTTTCTCATATTTAAACAATGCAAGGGAATAGAGAATAATAAGAAAAACCGAAATCAACACATACATTAAAAAAAAATTATGATTGATCTAACTACCTACCATGGCTAGAGTGGAAGGCATAAGTAAAACCTTCTGAAAAACACACAAATGGCCAACATAATTTTTTTCTTTCCCATTTTCTAAGCGTAATCATTAAGGTCCTTTTCCTTGTCATAGCCAGCTTTTAAAAGAAAGGCATATCTTCCATCTCTGGTTCTGTCACTGCACCTTTGTGTTTCTGGAAAAAATAATCCACACCCTTCTATCGGACAAACTCTTGCTTCACTATATAGAGCTGAAACACCTCAGTGAAAATCACACAGCATTCATTAAGTTGCCCCTTATGCATTCAGTGCTCTTCTTTTATTCTAAGTGGAGAAGCTTAGAAAGCAGACTATCAATCTACTGTAGAGAAAGCATCCCTTTCTGATTGCAAGGCTATCTACCCAGTCTCCCATGGGAGCTCAAGAGCTCACTCATTCTAATTTTCTACTGATTAAAAAATCAGATTTATTTGTACTTTCTTATCCACAGGTTTGGCAAGCTCAAATCATACTTTCACTTTTGTCTCTGTCAAGTCCATTTCTGTAACTTTTTGTATTTTCAAGGGTATGGTTACAATTATGACAGAGTGACTCTAAATGATCAAAGAGGAGCCAATTTTCTTTCAGTTCAATAAACATGAATGAACATTAGAATTATGAGAAAATATAAAAGTTGGACAGGAGAACATTATTTTTCCAAAAATTAGCCCAGTCAAAATCTCTAAATATTATTTAAAGAGAGAACATAAAAAATGCTACCATTTATAATATAGACCCCAAGTCTCATGGCATAGCTTTAGCTTTATATTTGCTTGATTTCCATGCATGACTTTACACAAGGTTAGCAAACTTTGTTCTACAGTATTTCAAAATACTTCGAGCTCTATCTGACAACTGTTAACCCTCTTTCAATTCCAGTATCTGCTAATTATGTGTAATAGGATACAAGGGAGAATGGAATTTTTCCATTGAAATTTATTGATTTTTGTCTTTTCTGGATTAAGCCTTAGATTCTGATGAACTGGTAACATCATTTGGTAAAGCCTTTTCTAGTCTTTCCTGTTTATTTATTTTAGAACATATGATTGTAAAAAGGAAAAGAGAAAAGGAAAATTGGTTTCAATTACCTGAAGAAAAAGTTATAAAGATGTTACCCTGACCTTCAGGGTCAAGAAGGAGAGGCTACATGATTACACCTCCAAACTCAGAAATAAATGAACAATAATCTTTGCATGCTGGTGCACCAAGAGGTCCCCTTTCCAGGAGCTATTACTAGAGGGCAGAAAAACATTTCACCATGGTACATACCAATTACCTGAAAGGAAAGGAAAAAAAAAGAACGACTAGGCAGATGGTATCTGTTTTGAATCCTTATAAATTGGCAGTAAGCTTTCAGGTCTTCAAGAGGATTTTGAGGCAGTGAAAATATCTTGTGAAACCATTTGTCTTGCTCTTTAGCAGTGCAAAGCACCCACATCACAGATTTGTGGACTGAGGGGGATAGGAAGGTTGTCACAGCAGTCAACAACTTCAACTCTTTCAAAACATAGGGCACCAGATTAATTTTGTTCAGACCTAATTCTTTTTCTCAGGATTTAGTAAAAGAGATTTTATACCACTTCAATAGCCTCTTTATGAACAGGAAGGCACTGCCTTTTAGACTTAAGGGAAATGTTTTCAGGAGGAATAAAGATCTCTGATGAGATCTACTGAACCAGTGAAAGGTGCCCATCCAGGTAACAATGGCCTGCTGACAGAAAGAGAAGGGACGTGCATTTATGAGGGACACGTGCTATGTTGAAATAGAAATGCAGTGCTAAAAGTTATGAGGCTGCTTTCTGATTGATGTTATGAAGAATATGGTGCCTAGTGCCAGTAGATTTTTTTTATATCATTCCCATAGTATAGCAGAACTGGGAAAGTCTAAATTTGTTTCACCGATGGGATGCTGGAGGAACCTTCTGGTGAGAAAACCCATCTGCAAAATTGCACCAGGATTGCAAATTTAGGGTGAACTTGATTGAGCTTGGAGTCATTGTTAGGAAATTCTATTCCTCTTGTGGAATTCTTGTTTTCCATTTAGCAGCCTTTGCAATTCTCAAGACCTTGAACAATCCCTGAGGAAATACCAATTTTGCCTTTTACATATACTATATACAATTCAGCTTCTGAGAGAGTACTGACCATTTTGTATAAAATCCCAGCTATATGCAAAGATAACAGCACACGGGAAATTCTTTTTCTGGATCATATATAGACATATATATATATAATTGTCTTGCAGAATTAATAATTAAGTAATTGGGGTCTGCTTCTTCTTTGCTTTTAACTCAAACAGGCCCTTCCTCAGTTAATGATGAGTTTTCTATTCAGTTAATTCTGCCTTCTTGGTAGTGACAAATAGCACTCAAAATCTACCATGAGATTATTTAGTTAAACATATGAAACACTGAAAATGTCCTAGGTGGAGTAGTTTTGAAGAAGAACCAGGAATATACCCCCAGGATAAACTGAACTTTTTACTTGCATCATAAAATGATCCTCCTTTTGGTGCCTCAGGCAAAAATAATGCTAAGAAGTTAAGCTATTCTGTTTGCTAGGGTTAGAGAAGACAGTGCAGTCCTCCCTGAAGAGAATGAAGCAGCTTGAGTGTGTAATCATTTATTGGTGAATTTTAGTAAGTCCGAACAAGGAGTTGGACAGAGGAGAGTTTTCAGGTTTTGGCTCATTCATTTTAATTTTGAAGCATATGCATATTCGTCAGCATTTGTTCATCAGAGAGACAGATTTCTGCAAGCTCAGAGAAGCTAGGGCTTCACTATAGGAACATCTTTGAATTTATTTCCTGCATTTGTCAAACACAATTTTTCTTGACCACTATTGAACAAAATAGGTTAACTATACACTTCTGTTGTCATTGTCCTTGGATTTCTCTGGTTTCAAAGGTCATTGTTGGCTATTGATCACTCTTATGGCCAGTCTTAGCATTCTTACAGTTTTCAACTTATTGTTGGACTTGTTGGGAACAGCAAGAAAAAGGGAAGATGATCTGGAAATCAAGGGTGATCCCAGAAAAAGGCAGTGCCCTCAGCCAGTTCTGCAGAAGGGAAGCAGGATGGACAGAAAAGGAGGCTTGGTTCATTAATATTCCCAGACATGCCAGGATGGAGAGTCAGTCTCAGGGTTCACAGAGGACTGGAGACAAGACTGGAAAGGCTATCATGCCTGTCCAATGTCCATCCAGAAGACAGGACTGGAGACCTGCACACCTCCAGCAGTGACTGCCTCTGGTGACACCCCCAAGGTGACATAAAGTCCCTGCACCAGAGCAGAATTGGAGAGAAGGAGTGAGGAGCAGGGAGCTGCCAGGGAAGGACGGACCCCATCATGGCCCATGGATTCCTCCAGGACTCTGGATTTATGACACTAGCTACCAGTAACTGCACACCTGACTTACTACATGTAATACTTTATGAATACATAATATCAGCTCTCTGAAAGGCCATTTCATAAACTCACAAACAAGCTCCAGCTCTTTCTTCCTAAAATAATTAGTTTTACCAATCCACATTGGATAGTCTATTGCATCATATATTTGAAAGACAGAATGTTTCATCTACATGTGACTGTTAAGCTCTTTCAGATGTTATCAGTGCTTCTCTTTCCTTAGTCTTTTTATTGTTGTGCATGAAATTGGACAGTCTCAGAGAGGAGATACACCATTACCATTTTGAATAATCGTCTTACAATTTTTCTTAAAGTTGACAGTAATTTGACAGAGATAATTTCTAGAGTAAGGCTATTGCTTGAGACATGCAGACTTTTGCAGTCATCTAAACTGAGGAGGTTTAAGCAATTATTGATCAAAACTTTTTCTGTGCTCCTGTAGGTACATTTTTTTCAGCAGTTATTACTGATATGTATCCTTGAACCTCTGCAGATGACAGCAAAATACATACTAGCACTGACCAGGGTCAATTTCCAGCTTCCTTTTTTTGCTAGGCTGTAAACCCATAGCTATCATGGGTTGCTGCCAGTCTAAAAAGCTCCTCCTGTTGAGGGAAAATGAGGAAAGGGATGGGTGGACAACTGGGGGAGGTAATAACTTTAGCCAGTGCTGCTTGATCCCCCACTGCAAATGAGTCAATAGTCACAGCTCTAATTTAAAGCTAAAAAAAAAAAAGTCTCTAACTTTCAAGAATGCAAATCCTTAAACCAGAAAGAAATAAAAAACCCAAACAAACCCATTAAAGAACCATTACAAAGCAAGCGAACAAGATATTTATTGGAAGAAAGGAATTCCTGGTGAATATTGGGTTAGATTTCCACATCATGTCATAGATTGACATCATGGAAACCATTAGAAATTCAGGTTTTGAATCTCATGATTTTCAATCTTGTGAGTAAGAGAAGATTGGAGTTAACAGTTCTGGTTTTATTTCACTTTTTTGTTACTGCTAAGGTTGCATTTATTGGATTGCTTGTTTTGATTTTGGAACACGACCTATGGGGAACGTCTGAGGGAACTGGGGTTGTTTAGCCTGGAGAAAAGGAGACTCAGAGAAGACCTTATCACTCTCTACAACTTCTTGAAAGGTGGTTGTAGTGAGGTGGGGGTTGGTCTCTTTTTCCAGGCAACAACTGACAGAACAAGAGGACACAGTCTTAAGTTGCGCCAAGGAAAATATAGGTTGGATATTAGAAAAAAGTTTTTCACAGAAAGAGTGATAAAATATTGGAATGGTTTACCCAGGGAGGTGGTGGAATCACCATCCCTGGACATGTTTACAAAGAGATTGGATGTGGCACTCAGTGCCATGGTTAAGTTTAGTTGAGGTGTTCGGGCATGGGTTGGACTCAATGATCTTGAAGGTCTCTTCCAACCTGGTGATTCTGTGATTCTGTGGTTTCCCCTCCTGTTTTCTTTTTTATATTTTAAACTGTCCAGAAATGTTGAATAATGTTTGTGCCATGTGATACCTGAGCTAAGGAGTGTGTTGCAGTCAGTACCTCTGAACTCTTCATTGCCTGTAGCCTCAAGGCATTGTCTACTGTAGCTTACCTTATCCTCTGATAGAATTATTTGACTTTGCTAGGCTTATTTCAAGTTTGCAGGTGATGGTATTAAATTAATAATTTCCTAGGAAATCTGTTCTTGGAGACATGTGAGTAGATCCTTTGGGAATATCTCTTCTGTAGTTGTACAAAAAAAGAGAGACCATTAAATTGCTTTCTATGTGTTTGGTTTGGTTACCACCACAAATCTGGAATTCTATACTTGTATATAAATGGACAAAAAATGTCTCCTGCTGTTGCAGGGCAAACTCTATTGAGTCAGCTGAGTCAGATCACACTGACCACACAACTTTTGATGCAATGAATCAAAGAATTGGTATAGCTGTGCCAACACCCTGTTACTTCTGGCCATGCTGTTGTTTGACACTTTAGAGAAATGTGCAAAAAAATCCATAAACCACCTGGCCAATTGTTCAAGTTACATATCTTGATTAAAAAAGTTATGGATGAAAAAGCAGAAGTCAGGGAAACTGATGATCTTTTTCTAGTCGAGTGCTCAGTTAGACACCTTGTATTTAACAGAACATGAAGAAGCTCCCTTTTGTTTCTCAGTTTTTTTTCTAAATGATCATATTTTATGAAGCGTGCACGTACTAATCCACAGACATAGACAATTGGACTATTAAGATTCATTAAATTAATTGATTTGTCTTTTTCTTTCTGTTTCTTATCCGTCATTAATGATGCACAGTGACTTGTCTCCCATTTTATTCATGCTTTCATCTATATTCCTCATATTTTATCTCGAACAAAGAGTAGTCTTGTGTCACGAAAGCTCATCAAAGTCATAATTGCACTTCATTTATCTGCATTGAGCTGTCTGTCATCCATTTGCATTTTGAACGCTCTATACATCTTTCTGCACTTGTCTGCATTCTTCCTCATTTGTGTATCCTGGACCATCCATTACTTCTTGCTAGCTGCTTTCTGCTTTTAATTTTTTTTAATTATCAGGTGTGTTTGTAACCTTCTAGCAGTTTCAATCCAGAAATATTGGTAATGCTTTTTTTTCCCAGATTTAGCAAGAGTTTATACTCAACAGTACTATTTATCTAAAAGATGAATGTGCCCCAGCAAGGCAGAATAAATCTCAGTACTGAGGATCTGTTGTACAACACAACAGCCTACACACCTTTTTCTAATCTACCTTTTATGCTCTAGACATTATCCTTGACATAGCCTGAAACTCAAAAGCACTCCAAATTCTTTATTTTAAGTAGTTTCTGTAAAATCGCCAGCTGATAATTATTAGACTGGTGGCCAGAAGGGGATAAGGACTACTACTGATGATTTTCATTCCTTCTTGGTTTTATCATGCATCATGGTTTTTTTTTAGTTAAGGAAAATATTGCCTTATATTTTTCTTATCATAAGCAGTTGCTTATGCTTGTCTTTTTCCTCCTAGCTACCTGTCTCGTCATCTTTACTACATTTTATTTTAAAAGACCTGGCAAAATTGGGTTACAGAGGGTGCTTTACAAATTAGATAAAGAACTCGAATTTCAGAGGGTTGCTTTGAAAGAAGTAAATGTGGAAACATTAATTTTAGGCTCTACAGATACTTTGTTCCTTATCTGTAAAATGGGACAAATGAGCATTCTTTCCTTCACTAGGAAACCCTTCTTATGAGTAGGTGAAGTTTATTAGGCAGAAGGTTACTGTAGAAGGATAAAATAGCATATGCCTTATGTTTCAGATTGTTAACTGATGTACATTGGTATAATGGAATTAACGAAACTGTGGTGGTCTATATGAAAGGAAAACAAATGTGGATGTGTTTGTTTATTTGTTTTTGCATTTAGCGGAGTGTCAGGCAGATTAACAGTGGTATCACTACCTCATGTAGGTGGGTTTCAGAGGCTTAGGAACTTTATTTACTCGAGTTCAGGTGAACAAACCACTATTTAGTGTTTGGTAATTCTTTAGACTAGAAATAATATCAGGTCACAAGAAATCTGCTGAAACTCAGTTTACGTTAATATCTCTCTGTAATTAGTTTTTCTACTTTCACTAAAATTGAAATTCCTGATAGTGTGTGAAGAGTATTAAATAGCATTAAAAAGAGCAGAAGCCAGGTCAAAAGGGACAAATACTTCACCAGTTTTCTTATCTTTTCCTATGTTCTTTTAATTTCAATTAATTTTATAAATACAAAAAATACTTTATATCTTTATACATACTGTACTATGAAATTAAACAAACCAATCTTTAACAGGTGTTATATTTTTAAAGTAGTAATGGAATCGTCTAAGGGGTCTATGAAGCATTGCTATAGTATGCCTCATTTGATTTTTAAATGTTTTTATTAAGCTAGTAAGTTTTAACTGAAAAAGAACATATAACTTGGAAACACAACCAGATAATCCATCATGATGGCTAATTATCTTCAATGCCAATTATACATTTGAGTTTGTCTGTCTTGAATTTTCAGCTATTGCACCCTACTACAGATTATGACATATGAACCTTCTCATCACAAACAAAATGCATTTGTCTCCTTAACTTCCTTAAGTAACAAAACCTTTTTTCCTCTTTTCCACTCTTTTGTTGGTTACCAGTTCCTTGTCAACTACAGCATCACCCACCCACACATCCCAGCTGCCACTCTCTCATTTTCCATCCAAAACAGCAGAATACATCACCTGTTATCAATGCTGCCATTCATTCTCAAGAAACAATCAAGAAATAGGTACTTATCCAAGGTTCCTGGCAGCCACCCGTGTTTGAAAGATTGAGGAATTATATTTCTAGTCTATTTCTTGATCTTCATCAGCGTAGAGTATAACATGGCTCTGGAAAAACTTATAAACTTAAACTAGAAACAGTTAGTAACACAATGTGAATAGAACAGGTTTTGTAGTTTTTTTCACCAGCCCAGGCAGCTGATGAAAAACCAAATTCCAACTGCACCAGCTAGAAGGAACTCCATTTTTCTGGCCCTCAGGGCCGCAGATGAGACTTTATCTCAAACTTCCCATGTTCTCTGCTTCTCTGATGTTCTATGGAATATTCTGTCATTTTTTTTTTGTTCAGCTTGCCTTTTCCTGCCATATAATTTGTCCTGCTAAAGGCTATAGCACAATCAGGCCTACTGACTGTCTCTTCTTTGTTGCTATTTAATCCCCTTTGCTGCCTTACACTTCCTTTCTGCCAATAGATTGGCTGCGCCACTGCTGCCACTTGTGTCATTGAGGTTGTTGTTTTATACATCTATGCCTAAGTATGCTGTGGACTATTTCTCAGCATTACTTCGTAACTTTGACTTATTTATTGCTTCAAAGGACATAACTCTTCTTGTGTTGCCTGCTTTTTTTCTTCTTGTACTCTTCTTCCCTCCTTCTTTCCCCTAAGTTTTCATTTCTTTACCTCCTTTTATCTTAGCGCAGAATCTCAAGCCCTAAATCACAAAGTGCAATGTAATAAACACAAGTAGCTGTGCTGTTATAACTTACAAAAGAAAATGAAAAAGGGTCAGGGAAAATGCCCCCATTTATCTCTGCTCTTGTGTTTTATACAGTTGCTTCTGCCCCTGTAGGACAGATAGCAAAAGATGCCAATTTGCAACTTCATCCCAACCTGCCTATAGGCAAAGACAATATGAAGTGGAAGATAAAATGGCCATACTCCATAGACATCACCTAGAGATAACATATTCATGCTTTTTTTTTTTTTTCCCTTTTTCCTCCCCACAAGCTGTATCTTGTAAAATTTTCTCCTCCTGTGTTATCACCAATTTTTTTTTTATATCTAAACACAGCACGTGGTATACCAGGGACAACTACAGTGTTCATTCTCAGGTCTGACAGCATCATTTAGAGCTATTGTCTGCTCAGCTGGTTGTTGCTACAGCCTTTCCAGCTAACAGCAACTGCTCAAATTCAGTGGTTTCTGGCTTTTTTACTCCTGCCACACAACTGCCAGGGAAGTTTGCAGGAGTAACAGGCCTGAGAGACTTGTAAGCTAAGGAGGTATGGAGGCAGAGGGTGACTGGCTATATTTGGGACCTTGTGGCACAATTCCTGATCGAGAAGAGGCTCTATTGCTCTACATAGTGGCCACTGAAAGTCTTCTTCATGGGTCAAATTGAGGTGAAAGAATTTTTAACTGGAATGGGTCCAGCAGTGTTTTAGGCCACATATCCCAAGTCCTTCCCTATCTTTTGGTAAACAGTAGGTTTCTGCTGTGTCTGAAACTCAGTAAGTACATTCTGGTCATCCTCCAGAGCACAAAAGCATTTGTGACTAGTTTTACATTTTGGGAATGCAGTGACCATGTTTTGGTCATGTGTTGAGGAAGGATTATGATGGCCCTCTAAAATTAATCAACTCCCACTGCTTTCAACCAAATAATTCATCTGCCTTATATTGTATTTTCTACATGTCTGTGACCTCTCCCTTCTCATCAGCTCTTCCCTCCAGAGTAAAAGAGTGACAGGATGGCTCATAGCACCATACATGATTTGAAAGATATTTACAAAAAAACTCCCTAAAGAAAAAGATAGGAGGAGCACTATAATTTACACCATTTGTGCAGCCTTCAGTGGAAGTGTCAGAAGAAGGCTGCAAGGAAAATAAAAGTTATGAAAACTGAAAATGTGAGGTAGGGATGGAGGAAAGTTTGGGAGCAGTGAGTGTCTGAATGCTGTTTCCTATTAATTTAGATTCAGTGTGTTGTTAACCAGCAGCCTGGTTAATTTTTTTTTTCACTTGGATGTATTTCTCAAACCATGAAAATTCAGGGCAAACCACTTTTCAGTGTTAAATGCAAATTAAGATTTTTTTTCCTTTATTACCTTTTCCAATGCAGTATTTTGTTAAAATAATTTTTCTTTAGTTCTTTCTAATGTAGGCAGAGATCTTCATATACACAGTGTATAGTGTACAAATGCAATGTATACACAAATAAATATATTTACATAGCCAGGGATCTGTCTGTACTCATACAATCTTTAAGCCAAATTCAACATTTATACAACTTGTCTCTCTGTATTATCCTAGTGTGTTTGGATTAAACAAGTCTGCAGCTTTCTAATTGTCATGGTTTAACCCCAGCTGCCAGCTAAGCAAAACTGGCACACTAATAAAAGATCTGACTCTTCCTTCCAACCCTGCATAGACCATACATCTGGGAGATGATTTTGGAAGTGTAAAGAAGACAAAACATCACTTCCTGGCACATGTTCTACTCCAGATGAACATGTCAGCACGCTCTTTTCGATTGCTTGCCTCGTGCTAGTTCTCTGTGAAGGGATCCCATCACCACAGGACTGTGTCCCACTCAGGTTAGTGGAAATTGTCAAATTGTATGCCAGCCTTTTACAAATCCCAAATCCAGCTGGGCAGGCAGTAATGAATGAGAAATGGCCTTTTTAAGCCAGTGTGAATCACAGAGCATCTATTCCACATCACATCTTGTTCAGTGGCTAATCACTGTATGCTGGGTGGGGAAGGAGTCTTCTGGTATTATCAGGACAGAAATTCTTCCTCTCCTGTCTTCTCAGAAGAATATGATTAGCTGAAGCCAAATCCTCATGGACTCCAGTTTTTCAAAAGAACTCATACAAATCACAAGTCATCATGGCTGGCAGCAGGTGTCTTGCTGTGTTGAAACCTCAAAAACTTTGTTTTCTTACAGGGTCTGAACTCTCAAGTCATAAAAATGACATCAGTATGACTGCCTGTTTGCCTTTGCCATGTTTTGCTTCTAACTTAAGAGCAGCAGTTATTTTCAGAACAACTGATGATAACATCTCTTAAAAGTTGGAAAAGCCTTACAACTGATGTTGCAAAGGTTTGATATTTTCTCAGGAATAGTCTTTCACCCTTCTGTTCTGGATTTCTGTTAAGAAAGCAGTTGTTCTCACTGATGTGGTCCTTAGTTTCAGTTATACCTGTTGCAAAGTAGATGACAGATGTTCTGCATCCTCCACATCTCACTAAAGGGTTTACATTGACAGCAACTGTATTAGTTTTGAGATCTCATAAAAACATGCAGATGAGTTTTGGCACTGGTAAGAGAAAAGTTGAATTATGAGCAAGTTGCTGCAGTGATCTCAGCAGATCCAGTGATTAATTGTGTGCCTGATGGAAGTTTGTGCACATTTCTGGGGGTTTGTAACAGCATCCAGGTTTACCATTGCTTTTCATAGGTATGAAGTGTAGCAGACAAGTGAACAGAATTCAAAACACTGTTAAACATATAATGAACAAATAGAAGAATATCAATATGTGACTGGATATATATTTATACAATGTAGAATAATGGTTCCAGAGAAAGTTTTCTGGCCTATTGGGTGAAAAGAATGCATTCTTTAAAGGATTCCAGTGATACTTTCATAGTATTAAGGGGTAAATGAGCTAATTACTATTAAGGACATTTAAATGAGTTTCTTGTGTATATTTTTGTGTGAGACTATGCTTCTAGCTAGGAATTTTCAGAGTTACTACCTAGACTCTTAAATAGTGTCCCATTTAATTCTAATGGAAAAGAAACAGGCTGAAGAGTCATAAGTAAGGCTTTAATTTAATTTGCTTACTTATCTAAACAAAATTTTAAGATAACTCACACTTAAAATGCAACAAAACCAGAGACAAAGAGATATTTTTAATGTGAATTCACTGAACCAGATCTCTTGAGACTAGAGATGACAAATATTTGTGAAATATGTTTCTGATGGACAGACGTATTAAGAAGTGTATGGCCAATATGTACAGGTTGGCTGGCACAAACACCTTTGACATGGTCATTCCAAAATGTGCTGTGACTGAAGTAGTTTGTTTTCCTTGGTGGCAAATAAGCATGAAAAATAAGATTTTATTCAGAATGATGTGTATCAACTCTAGTAGTATCTTGCGCAAGTGTAGAAATATACAGGCATTCAGAACAAAGTCCTCAACAAGAAAACTTGACACCCAGAATATCTGCTCTTTTGCAGGGGTTTTCTTATAACTGTTACTAAAGCACTGCTTTACTCTAGGTGAACACATTGCTGAAATTAGGGTCAACTCATTGTCAGATGAACTTTATCCTGTCAAAAATTCCAAGGATGCAGACTGTACTCTTGGCAATCTATTTAATCTTGACTTTTTCAGTGGGAAAAAGTTTTTCCCTATATTATGAGAAGTCAGGGTGGTTGGATGAAGTCTGTGGTAACTGGAAAAAGAGAACCATCACTATAATTTTTAATAAATTGTAAATGGGAAGACCCAGAGAGCTGCAAACTGGTGAGCCTCTGTGCCTGGGAGGCTGGTGATGAGTCATGTTCCCCAGGGCTCATCTTGGGATCACTGCTCTGTGATATCTTTATGAATGACACAGACAGTGAGATTGAGAACACCCTCAGCAAGTTTCCAGATGACAAGAAGATGTGTGGTGTGGGTGACAGAACAGAAGGATGGAAAGCCATCCACAGGTGACACATTTCGTTCCACTGCAAAGGACCTGGAAAAAGCTTGAGATGTGGGCCCACAAGAACATATTGAGATTCAACATGTTCAAATGCAGGGTGCTGCACCTAAGTCGGGGCAATCCCAGACATGAGCACAGACTGGGAGAAGATGTTATGGAGAGCAACCTGAGGAGAAGGACTTGGGATTTCTTGTGGACATGAGCCCACAGTGTGCACTCAAAACCCCAAAAGGCAAACATATCTTGGGCTGCATCAAAATAGGAGTGGCTAGCATGTTGAAGGAGACATGCTAGTGGCTAGCATCTCCTCTCCTCTCCTCTCCTCTCCTCTCCTCTCCTCTCCTCTCCTCTCCTCTCCTCTCCTCTCCTCTCCTCTCCTCTCCTCTCCTCTCCTCTCCTCTCCTCTCCTCCTCCTCTCCTCTCCCTCCTCTCCTCTCCTCTCCCTCTCCCTCCTCTCCTCTCCTCCCCCTTCCCCTCTCCTCTCCTCTCCTCTCCTCTCCTCTCCCTCTCCTCTCCTCCTCTCCTCTCCTCTCCTCTCCTCTCCTCTCCTCTCCTCTCCTCTCCTCTCCTCTCCTCTCCTCTCCTCTCCCTCTCCTCTCCTCTCCTCTCCTCTCCTCTCCTCTCCTCTCCTCTCCTCTCCTCTCCTCTCCTCTCCTCTCCTCTCCTCTGACCCCACCTGCAGTGCTGCATCCATCACTAGGGTTCTCAGCCCAGAAAAGACATGGACCTGTTGGAGCAGGTCTGGAGGAGTGCCACAGAGTTAGTCAGAGGGGTGGAACATCCCTCCTATGAAGACAGGCTGAGACAGCTGGGGTAGTTTTCACTGGAGAAAAGAAGGCTCTGGGGAGAATGTGATGTGGCCTATAGGTACTTAAAGGGTGCTTATAAAATAGAGGGGATAGTAATAGGACAAGAGGAAATGGTTTTAAACAAAGAGAGGATAGATTTAGGTTAGATGTTTAGAAGAAATTCTTTATTATGAGTATGGTGAGGTACTGGAGCAGGTTGTGTTGAGAAGTGGATGGCCCATACCTGGCAGTGTTCAAGGACAGATTGGATGGGGCTCTGTGCAACCTGATACAGTGGGTGGCATCCCTGCTCACAGCAGCAGGGCTTGTAACAAGATTATATTCAGGGTCTCTTCCAAATGAAGCCATTCTGTGATTCGATGACTCTATGATGTTCTTTATCAATGTCTTGACTGGATGGAGTTGGCTAAAACTGGACAAAATATAGTGTTCCAAAAAATGGCATGTAAATGGGAATAAGCAATTGTCTTGATTTCTTGAATGTGTCCTCCTCTTGTTCCTACAGCTCAGAATGCGGTTAGCCCTTTCTGTTGCTGGTATACACTGATGGCTCATGCTCAGCTTTTTAACAACTGCAAACTCCAGGCATTTTCCAGCAGAGCTGCCTGGAACCAATCCATCCCAGCCTGTAACACTGCAAGAGGCTCTGCTTCCCATCTATAGGCCTTTACATTTGTCTTTGCTGAATTTGATAAGGTTCCTGTTGGCCCCATTCCTTCAGCAAGTCTGGGTCCCTCCACCCTCAACTGTATTGACTGTTCCTCCCCTCCTTGTTGTCACCTGCAAACTTGAAGAAAGGGCCTCATCACCTCCTTCAGGTTATTGTTAGAGACACTGAACAAGACAGATATGTAGTGCAACATTAGTGTTTAAAGAATTCAAGTAGTTCTTTGTGTCTTTCTGGTTCTGACACTCAAAAGTCTCCCTCCTAACTGTTCTTAACTCTGACCAGCTGAAGTGAGGGCAAATTGATGGGCTCTACACCAGAAAATGTCTTTTATTTCACTGAAAATGTTGTCTGAATGAAGACCAAAAGATTGTGTCATTCATAATACTGGGCATTCTTTCAACAAAGGGATTTCAAGAAAATCTCTGGTTCAGCAAATGCATAAAAGAGAGTCTTGATTTTCATAGCTGCACAGTGCAGTACTAGCAGGGTAAGCTTGGTGTATAATTATCATTTCTGAGAATGAATTGAAATAAAATATCTTTGTGATGAACTATGTGTTCTAAAATGTGAGTTCTATATTCTATGGATTGTCATTATTTTGAAGTCTTAAAATAAATAAATGTTTCCAGAAGCAAACACAGGCTATTTAGATGTGAAATTCTTTTGTTTTCATAAGTGTCCCTTTGAATGCATAGAATCCAGCATTTAGAACTTGGCATCTAATTAACTTGTTATCAGGGAGGAAGTCAGGAGCAATGCCATTCCCCATTCTCATAAGTACCAGAATCTGTTTTTAAACTGTGGAGGAAGAGCACTAATAATAACAGCTTTCACTGTTTAACTGCTGTTTCCCTTCCAGCTCCACACCATACCTTAAAGAAACCCTCCCCCTAACTCAGGGAAAACAAAAGGCAACAAAAACCAAATCCTAGAAAAAACCCTCCTTAGCCAGATGTAACTCATTTTCCCATTATTAAAGTATATTATTCTTTTATTCTGCTTTGAGAAACCTTGTTCTTAGTACCTTTTTAAGTTAATGGAGATGAGATTCTGGGGAAGATGAACCAGGGATTTTGCATATTTTCTATAACTAGACTTCCAGGAGACCAATTAATTTTAGCTGGAATGATGGAGGGACAGTTCTGTTATTCACCTTTTCAAAGTGCAGAACAGGCTTTGCTTGTATTAAGTAGGCTCATCAAATTTACATCACCATTTAATTAAATGTTTGTAGCAATAATTGACCTCAGGAGTAAGTAATTTGGTAATAAATAGATTCCACTGTTTCTAAATACTATTTTACTGACTCTGAGATGCTATTCATGGCCTCATAGCTTTGCCACAAATCTCATTAGCAATTTACTTAAGTGCATATTCCATTGTAGAATTGATAGCGAATCAGAATGAAGTTTAACATTAGAGATATCAGAGCATGGTCCAAAAGAGAAAATAACATGCCTTTCTCTAAAACTTTTCTTTTCAGGGACAGCTCAAAACTGAGATATAAAAACAAAAATAAAAAAAAAGAAAAACAAACGAAACCCTGATTTATTTAGTGTCTTCATGTTTTACTATTTTTTTTTACCTGCTTAAGTAATTGCTTAAAGAATTTTGAGCATATCTCAATTTGAGTTCAATAGTGTTAAAAGTAAAAAGGCAAGACCTTTTTATTAGTTTTGATGAAATACAGTGATAACCTCGAGAAACCAAAATGGACACACAATTTACGTCCTCCCTCTTCCAAACTATCGATTTATTACTCTGCTTTTGTTTAAAGCTATGAGCTAGGTTCAGAGGTGATGCATAAAATGTGTAATTTAGAGTCCTTTATGCTCAGTTAGACACCTTAAGACCTACTTACGCTCTCTTACTAGAATATAAGTCAGTGAAATGGAGTGTAAATTGATGTGATTTACATGTGGAGGAGCTGGCAGAGTGAGAAGGTATTACCTATAGGAGGGAATAGACTTTGTGTGAACACTTTCTAATGCTCAGCTGGTTTTCTTGCTACTCCTCTGTACCCCTGAGTAAAGATGTCTACTTTTGACCGCTTAAGCTCCTGTGCATTCAGTGAGAATTTCTGGGCCAAAAGCACTGATGAAATATAAGAAGCGTGATAAAAGTTATGTGCTGAGGAGTCAGTATGGGGTTTATGAATAAGTAACTAGAGGCTACGCTTGCCATTCCTCTTTGTAGTTTGCTGTGAACCCAGCAGTTCTGTAGTTGTAATGACTGCTCTCATCTGCGGTTCTTGCTCTGCTTTCTGTCTGGAAGATTTTTGCATCCAGTGCACGCTGCATGTTTTGCCCTGATGCCTTGTTTGACAAGCTGGCAGGTGAGAGGAAAGCTCCACCATATTTTCTGTGGGATAAGAACATGCACCTGGCAGTTACCACGTTGCTGTAATTTCACACTCATACCCTGCGGTAAGCTGCTCTTTTGCCAAGTGAGCTATGTAAAACCTTGTCAGCTTCCAGAATTGTACCACTTGAAACATGTCGGTTGAAACACTACCAGTACAGATGCAATTCCTGCAGGATAAAGAACCATAAATCTATTAATCTCAGTTTCTACCGCCTTAAAAAACTGTCCTGATAGTAGACCAATTTAATAATTAAAAAAAACTCCAAAACGTGACCAAAATACTTAGCCCTAGATCATGGTTATAACATAAGAAAAACTCAAGTTTCAAGTTAATCTGAGGTACAAAGGAAATAGGGAGATAAAGCATAAAGAACAAAGGAAGAGGAGTAATGGAGATATGAGCTACCCTAGTTAAGATCCTGGGAAGACTTTGGCCTCGACTCCTCTGGAAAGTTTTGGAACATACATAGATTAAGTATGAAAAAATAACAAAACAAAAAATTGTATTCAGCTTTTGCTTTTCTGGCAAAAGCAGATGCAATTTTTCGGGTCAAAAAATATTTCAGCAAGTTTTCTTCATTTTGCACAAAGATCTAATACTGGCCTTTTTTTTTTTTCTTTTTAAATTTATCTTTTGTTTTGCTTTGTTTTGTTTTTTGTTTTGTTTTTCTTTAATTCCACATTTTGATAGAAAGCCTTTATCAAATCATTATTGTGATGTAGTTATATATTTTATTACACAAGATGATAAAGGTATTCATATGGGTATGATCTATACGTAAGATTTTGATAAGTTTATTAACATTATATATTGGTAAAGTTAAATTTTGTAGACAGAAAGAATTAAGTCATTATATGAACTATAACTTTTACATACAATATGGTTTTTTTTAAATTCTATTTTGTTTTTCCCGCAGCTAAGCTGTAAAAAGGTAGCTAACCACAACAGTAAACCTACTTTAGGATTAAATTGCTATTTGTTTGCTTTCAAATCTCAATTTATACTGAGAAGATTTTGCTGTGCAGCCAAAGGTTTTTTTGGTGCAGGACTGAATCCAGCTAATGCTTTCTCGAACTGTAATCAAGACAAAGAAAGTAATTTTTTGTTACATATTAGAATGATCATATCTCCAATATAAATTCAACTCACTTTCTGTACAACTATCTTAATCTTGATTAGAATAATAATTTTAATCCTTTTTTTCACTTGTTTCTAAATGAAATCTTGTAATCTACCTTGAATTTACACATGCACATTTCCCAGATAGTAATATTCACTCTAAAATGATGAACATTAATGTCACCCAACTTGTCTATTAAGTTCTTCTTTAAATAATAAAGACATGAAGCCATCAAAAATTTTGCCCAATTGGTGGCTACAGTTACGGTCCATTTTCAGCTCACTGTTAAACTGTGCCCCATAAATAAACAAATATTTACCTCATTAATAATTAAAGAAATATCCTATCTGTTTCTATTTCAAAATAGTTAACATTATATCTTAAAAAAAAGTGTTTTAAAAGAGAAAATATAATTGAAACTAAATATGGCACCAAGTCTGATTTTATAAATAAAAAGAAGAGTTTGGCAGATCTTGTAACTTAAGAGAAAATAGGAGTTTGTCACACTGCTCTTTGTTAAAAAAGAAATATGAAGTGCAAGGAATAAATTTAGAAGAAAGAAAATATGCAAGCTAGCTTACATAGTATATCCCCAAAGAGGATAACAAATATGAGGCTGCTTGGACTTACTGCTGATATTCATGTGAACAAATCTTTATTTTAAGGGAAACTGACTCAGCAAAGCAAAAAGCTACAGTAAATGTCAGTGAAACAATTTTCTATGAACCAGCAAGGCATTAAAAAGAGTTTTTGTGTGTAAATGCAGCTAAAGGAACCAGCACTCTGCCCCCACAGGGGCTCTTTCACTGGCTGTGGTCAGCAGGATCACTTGGGGCAGGGTGAGACTGGGGCCAGGCGCAGGGTAGCCTCAGCTGACTGAGAACTTGTCATAGCACAGTCAAATGCATGGAAGTGTTGATTTGCCAGCACCACTGTGACATTTTAAAAGTATGGCTGTGGTTTTGGAATTAACTAAAGGGAGTATAATTATCTATGATATTTATGTGTCTCCAGTTACTGTGCTATTTTGGTGTCAGCCGTAGAGCTGGGATAATGGCAGTGGCCCAAGCAGATACTTCTTTTGTGATGGTTCTTCTGAATATAGAAGGAGAAGTTTTTATATTTCTATGTTTTCCTGCACTTTTGC
Source organism: Monarcha castaneiventris obscurior (assembly GCA_026261815.1). Lineage (NCBI taxonomy): Eukaryota > Metazoa > Chordata > Aves > Passeriformes > Monarchidae > Monarcha > Monarcha castaneiventris. The sequence continues at coordinate 18,940,306 of JAMPIT010000894.1, forward strand.
TTTTTTTAACCTGGGGATACCACATTGTATCCCTAAGATTCACAATTAACAAGAAAAAAACCCATTAAATAAATAAGAATGATGGGATTTATTTCATACCATCATTAGAGATATAGATCCACCTTGGCACATATTAACATAGGAGTTCAGGAAGTAGATTCAGACTATGAACTCCTATAACATGAAGCCCTAGAAATACTTTGTGAAGAATTAATTTCCTAGATTTAGTACTTTTTTTTTCTCCTGCTTCATTTAATCAATTTTCTAGGGAAGCTTTGACTAAAATTCTATCTGAATTGTAGGGTGAGGCTTTCATTCATTTGCGTTTGACAGCCTTTGACCAGTTAAATTTGAAGATACAAGAGTTCACCAAACAAAATTAAGAGCTATTTGTGAACACCTCCATTTCCTCACAGTTTCAGTAAAAATCTTCAACAGTTTTTCCACTAAATTCAACATCACTGGTATCAGTCATGGGAAGAATTGTAAACCTGAATAACTGCTTTTAAGCCATTAGCAATGCTATGTAATTTAAGAACAACAAGGTTTTGAGTGCATTAACTAATTTTCTGCTTTGTAGAAACCTTAATAGTCCTTGCATCGGTAAATTAGGCATTTTCTTCAAACATTACCCTTATATTTAACAAGTTCCTATATAGGAATAAAACGTGCAACATTAGCCAAATCCATCTGCTTGTTTAAACTAGGATTCTTTTTTATAAAGAGAGTGTTTAGCCATTTGTAGCTGTTTATTGCATATTTGCTTATTGACTATGGTCCTGACTTACTCGAGAACTGTTTCTGAAAAGCAGATTCATTGCTAAAGTGTTTTCAAAGATACCTCACCTTTCTAAGGTAGTTCTTCACCTTTAGGATTTGAAATATTTAAAAGTCTGATGCCTGAGGTTTATAAATTGACATAATCCTGACCTTTTTTCTTGTTCTTTTGTTTTAAAGGGCAGACTGTTGTATAATTTTTTTGTTCAGGGATGCATATTTTTAGGATGAAGAAAAATACACCTTCAAAGGTACAAAGCCATATTAAAATCTAGGACCCACATTCTCTTATGATTCAACTACTGTATCTTCACTGAACTAAAAAGAGGTGCTCCAGATTGTCAGAAGTGTGAAATGAGAACAGGATCCTTCCCTAACATGCATCACTGTGAATTTTAACACCATACATATGTCTAAAATCCAAAGAAATTCGTATCTATATTTGGTTTTGGAAGCACATGAAATTTGAGTGAGCAGTTTTCTTAACCAAGAATTAAAAAGAGCAGATAAAGGTATCTAATGCAGACCAAAATCAAATAAAAATGGCATATGAATCAGTGAACAACTCACACTATGACCTCGTTGATTGATTTATGAATAGTTTATGTACTCTCAATCTTTATAAGCAGAACTATTCCTGATTTTCTGATGTTGCCTGCATTGAAAACGGCATATTCCCTGACAGGTCTCTTTTAGGTCAAGTTTTTGCTATTGTGTTCATCAAATAAATTCACATTTGATACTATAGAATGAGATAAGGTAATCCACTGTAGCAGAAATAATGTTGCACCTCACCACCTGTAATTTGGCTTTGGCTCTAAAGGTCACTGTTGGTATTATTAAAAGAAAAGAGTATTGAAGTCTATTGACTTAGGAAATGCCTAGACCAGAGTCACAGCAAGCCAGGAAGAGAGAAGCCTTTCTAAGGTTTAGTCTAATTGATAGGAAGTTATCAACTGTCTCACACAAAGGGAGAGCTCATGAACATTTCTCAGGGTAGAAATACTCATTGAGATCTTTACTGAAAAGCAGAAAAATCTGTGTTTCAAAGGAAATGAAATAGTCAATGGGTCTGTCCTATCCTGAGTTTCTTACTCTCCATCTTGTTCCCTAAGATTGTGATGGCTGTATTTTGGGTTTGGGCCCATGCCACTTATGATCTTGCTGATCCTTTCGTCTTTTATCTGATATCTCAAGCAACAAAGGACAACCACACACTACTAAGAAGAAAATGATTCTCTCCCTCTCCCTTTTCCTTGTGTCTGTAGTATCTGCTTGAAAAATATGACATGGTTCTCAGGAAAGATCCATTTCCTATATGCATTAGCTAATACCATTAAAAACTGTATGGACTATTTTTCACTTAGGCACACAGAAGAGCAATTTTTCATTGTTTGGAGAGCTCCATCTGCATTGTTTTATTAAACAGGATGAAAAGGAACAATCAAGCTCATTTAAAGCACCTTCAACAAAAGATCTCACACATATGGAACCACAGACAAATCCCCCCATATGTCAGTCACTAACACAGGAGCACTGATTTCACAGCAAGAATGGAGTGGTGGACTGTGGAAGTCCTTTCTAACGCAGATTACCGCATGATTCTAAGATCATATTTTGGTTTTCTTTGGTCCATGTTATGATGTTTAAGACTGAGTTGGAACCTCTCTTACTACAGGAAAAAAAAATGTAGCCTCAAGAACAACTTCCTTAAATGAATCAAGTAACTTGCATGCTCAGGAATCACTGAGTAAATGGAAGGAGTAGGTGACACGAATCTACAAAACATTAAAAAAAAGTGCATTACATTTCACCATTAAAACTCACCTTCTTATCCTCGGAATTCCATGTAAAGACAGTTAGCGGGCTAGTCAAATAGATCTCAAGCTGTGGTTCAGAACATCAGAAACCACAAAGTACACCTCTACTGTTGATGTAGCCTGATATCCCACCCTGACAGCATTGCATGGAAGCTGTCCATTAGTATGCTCTCACTGTTTTCAGGGTCTACCCTGGTCATCCAGGTTAAGAAAGTATAAAAAAACAGAATATAAGGAGGTCTTTTTTTTCTTCTCTCTTTCCCTTCTTGACTAGTTGGATAAGATTAAATGGGGCAACGTGAATGTCAGTGGTGACACCTTTCCTTGTTTGTCTACTTTGGATAATCATTAGTCCAGATTTTGGCTTGACTTAGATTTGAACTCTGATATTCACCTCTTGGTATGTTTTGAGCTGCCTAAGAAAGATGACAGAATAAGCGTAAAACTCTCCTAGTAAGGACACAAGCAGGCAACAGATAGCACAAGGCATACACTGTGGCAGGAACAACCACAGCTGTTTCAGGAGCACTGAAAACTCTCTCTCTTTGGGGTGGAGCTAATGAGAATTAACTTGGAGAGGGAGGAAAGAAAAACTAAAGAGATACTACACTGTCGCAGCAATGATTTTTCCAGTTATGTTTTATAGACCAAACTACATTAGCCTTTTCACCAATGTTTGCATCTGTGGAAAATTAAGAAATAATTCATGATTTCCAGGAAGAAGTTAGAAATACATTTATAAATTTATTCATTAGAATTTTTCCACAGAGAACTTGTAACTCCATTTTGAAGACTTGACACATTAATAAAACTGCTGAAAGGTTAATCTCTGTGCCCAGTGTATTTCTCGTATCGTTATTTATGCCTTCTTAGTACAGTATCTTTTTAATCTTCCTAATTAAACTGTGGCTATGCATACAAATTTTTATTTTGCTGTTGTGTCTTTGAACAATGCTTAGCATCACCACACGTGCTAATTATGAGCAGAGCAACATCAGTTTCTGGGTCTAGGGACAAGTAAAAGGGGTATCAGTTGTAAGGGACACCACAGGTAGAGGGAAATAGTGATTCTAGTCACTGTTCCCTACCGAGACAATGGCTTTGCTCTCATGTCACGTTCTTGTGACAGTGAGTAAGTACTGAAAGAATGAAATAAGCTCTGAATTTCGGTATAGCAAAAGCTGTATCTTGAACTTTGCTCTGAACTTCTGATCCCATAGAGATAATGTTCTTCCTAGTGCTGCTGAACTCCTAAGCTATAAGTAATATCCAAAGAGCCATCTCTGCGCTGTCTTTTCTCAAGAGAAAACTTTCTATTTTGTGTCCATGAGTAAACAGATAGCATCTGAATACTACTTTTAAACAAAGCTTAGGAATCAGCTGCTCTACTTCTCTACATATCTATGACTATATTCTGAAGTACAAAAGAGAAGAAAATTGCCTTAGTACCTCTGGGGATATTGCTATTAGACACTAATGTTGCTCCTTTTGGCACAGTGACATAGATAAAGAGAGACAGGCAGAAAATATCAACTTATGAAGGACCTCAGCAGAGTGAGATAATTATATACAATATATTTATATAAATTATTTCACCTGCTTGCTTCATTTCCTGTTAAATAGCTCTGGTTACTCTTTTCTCCCAGAGAGGGTCTTCTAGGGATCACCCTCATGAACTGTGCTAGCATGCATTCAACATTACCTCAGCATTAGCTCAACATTTAGCAAATAAAAACACTGTAATTTCTTAATTGGGATTGAAAAAAATGTGATTTATGGCTCACAAAAAGCACAGTAGAGAAAGATTTTATAATTATTTAATGGTATAACTTCTGAAAATTGCCTGCTTTGTCACTGCTGTTCTATCTTTGCATAGTCACAGATTTCCTAGGAAGATACCTGTTGCTCAGAGAGAGGGTCATGGGATCTTATGCTACAAATATTCTTTCTGCTCCAAGCCAAGAAATTTTAACCAATTTACAGCTCAGGGCTTTTGCTTCACTGGACAGCTGGTTGTATGTATTTATATCAAGTCAGTGTCCTCTTAAATTTCCCTTTAAGTTCTCTCCCTTGGAATAGCTCATTAATGGAGTAATGGACAAAACCTGCTAGGTTTTACCACCAGTGGCCCTAATTCTTAACTAAATATTGTCAGAAATAAATATTGACTTGCCTGAAATAAACTGCAGCACAAAACTGGGGATACAGAACAACAAGCTTACAGGAACTTTATGGCATACTTTTAGTCCAGTGGACTATTTATTTTAATGACAGCAAGGGCAAGATCAATGTTTTTGTATCTTCTGAAGGGAAATTATCTTAATATATATAATCTTTACACAATTTTAGGAAATCTGTGTTTGCTTATCTAATTTATTTTTATTTTGCCATTTTTTCCTTGATTTTTCTTGCGAGGCTTGAGTAAAATATGTCAGGATCTTTTGAATCAAGACTGGGGAAGCAGAACTCCTGCGAAGTGTTAAGTAGGTGTGCCACTGGTACAGAACACTTAATGCTTTGGTGCTCTGGGCCCATGAAGCAGCAACAAGTTCCAACAGTGATTAATGAGAATTCATGGCTGATTTTTAGCTGGAATATTATGGTTATAAGTACAGTCTTAGTACCTTAGTGCCTCAGTAAATATAGACACTTCAGCTTCCTCTTTAGAGTTTTGGTGGTTTTTTTTTCTGTGGCCTCTCTAACAATTTGTGGGCAGGTAATCTTCTGGATGCTACATATTCTTGTTTAAGCAACTTAAAATAAGTTTGGTTAAACATAAAGTGTGAACCACTGCACTGTGGTGTTTCAGCCACCCTTGCTTCCTATTTCCAACATCCAGATCTACAGCCCTCCTTGACAGAGTTATCAAGGTTCTTTTCTCTTAAGAAAGTTAATTTATACATATCAGATTTCCTCTAAGGGTGAGGCTTCTAAATAGCACCCTGCTTTTTACATAACTAGGACTCTGGGAGTGGCTTTCTTCTGTACTCTTTGATACTGGCATACCGACTTTCCTGAGCTGCCCTCTAATTTGTAGTGATTTTGGTGAGAAGAGATTAAGGTCTGTCATGCCAGGGATTTGCATGAGCACTTCTTCATTCCATATGCAATACTTTGGTTTAACTTTTTATGGGAAAGTAGAACTCGGGATGTCTGACCTATTTATCCCTTTTCTGTTCCTTTTTTTGAGATAAAATTGTCATATAGATTAATTGCATACAACAGAGTATGTGTGTTTGGTTACTGTGTCACTTTTGGTAAATCAAAGAGAAAAATCTTTTGTAATCAGCTAGCCTTTAACTTAATAACACTTTTGATAAATTGCTTGTATACAATAGGTTATCAAACCCAAACATTAAAGATTTCAGTTTGACACTGCTGGAATGAACCATACACATGCAAAAGGCCAAATTTACAATTCTTTGTCTGGAGTGAAGAAAAAAAATCGTATCAGTTTCAAAACCTGTGCTAATGACTGAATAAAGAATTTAAAATCTGGCCTAAGGAAGTTAGAGATATGCTTGAAGCATAACTGTTCGCTACAAGACCATTTATAATTCCTTTACCAGAGAGTTTTAGCACACTGTGGATCATTGTTTATTTTATACTACCATTAAGAAAGACCTCCTTATATTCCTTTTCTTTTCCTTTCTTTTCCTAATTTATGCCCTTTTCTTGTAACTTTTCAGCTTCCCACATACACAACCTCCATGCTGGATCTGCCACACTCCAAAACATGTGAGTGACAACAGGCTTGACAGCCTTTGGGGTGGTGAAAGATCTGGTGAGAGCAAGCCTCCCCAGCATGCTCATCAGGTTAGTAAGGATACTGTCATGGATGGCAGTGCCATATATTCTTGTCAGCCATAAGTGTAAAGTGATTGCAGCCAAACCTTTCCTCACGACAAAAGGAGGAAAGGCTGAAAAAACCTTCTTGAGATAGTGAGTTGAAAGATTATGATGCTTTCCAATTTATAAAAAAAGGCTCCCTTCAAAGTACTTTGCAGGCATACCTGCTTCTTGTTTCTATCACTTGCACACTGTTAAGAGGCCTTACTGTGGCTGTAAATACATCCTATTTGAATTTTATAGTCTTTTACACTGCTGGAACAGAGTGCTGAGGCTTTAGGGTAAACATGAAATAAAGCCAGCTTGTTCCATTAAGACCTTCATTCACCTATTTTAGAGATTTCCCTCTCAGAAAGACCATGGTGGTAACACATCTTTACTGGGTAACCCTGACTGCACAAGGGAAATATCTACTTCAGTCTCCCCAGTGCTCAAGCACACCCTGTCTTCAGCAACTCTATGTGTGTGTGGACACCTATATCCTTCCTCTACCTTTAGGTGGCCAGCAACAACAGACTGTCCCCAAGGACATGATAGCAAAGTAGGTGTATCTGGCCCATTCATTGGAAAAAGGTGTGTGAATGACAGCTGTGATATGGTGGAAGGAATAAGGAAGCAGCTGTCAAGCTCAAGGTCAGCACCTCAGGAGCCAGAATCTACTAGCAGTTTCAGTTTATACTGCTTTGTCAAAACAAAAATGCAGTCAGCCCCATTTCAGTTTGCATTTAAATGTTCTCTTTACTTGCTGCAGAGGTAATAATCATAACTATTGCAGATGAACATTTACCATATTTGCTGTCCCTGTCATATCACATCACCATACATGACTAAACATCCTGAGGCTGAGGGAAAACGATAGTACATCTCCACTTCCTTTGCACTCCCTCATATTAGCCAGGTAAAACATGATTTCCACAAGCTCCTTTTGATAGAAGTAACAGTAATCGTTGCCTATTTAAATCTGGTAGGTGAAGGACTTAAAGTTTAGTGACATTTTCTAGGTCAGAAAGAGATTCAGCACCTGTATTTTCAATGGCATGCCAGAGCCCTGACTTCTGCCTTGTGCTCCCACAGCTAAATTTTATCTCATAGAGCTGAACAGTGGTGATGAATGTGCTGTGGAATTTGCTTTGAAAAACAAATATTTAACTTTCTATAGATTACTGAAGACCTGATAAAACTCTTGAGTGTCACCTAACCAATTTCCCTTTATTTTTAATTGAAAAATCTTTTTATTCTTTTCATCTAAATGTGTTCAAATAAAAATGGAAAGGCCATTTACAGTTCTTTTCAAATATCATCATGCAAATAGGATTCACAAAGTCAGAGTGTTCAGAGTGCGACTTTGAAGGAAAAAAAATCCTTTTAAAAGCATTAGTTATTTCAAAAATAGGAGTCACATTTATGATTAGTCAAGAGGGCCAATGCTTCCTTCTTGTTTTTGGGTGTGGAGAGGCAAATGGCCAGGAAGGCAGGGCTGGGATGTGTGTGGGGGTGATGTGAGCAGCTTTGATATCTTGGGTGATGCTCCCCTGTGCACAGGCTGGTGGTGAAAATTCCATGGTGGGGAAGGGCAGAAAAGGAGCCAAGTAAGCACTCCAGAGAGCAAGGTAATGATATAGATAGTTTGTTCCCAGCAAAGACATGGGAATGCTGCCCGAGCTAATTCATCTAGCTCCATTCTCCAAAATGGGAGATTGGAGTCCACAAAAGGCATTTTTAAAAATTGTTTATTGTTTACGGTAACTTCCTATGAGAACTGAAAGCTTTCTTATGTTAGGGCAAAAAATTAAACATATCACAGTTGCTGAAAAATATATCCAAATACAATATTGATAGGAAAGTCAGTCTGAGAATGGCAGAGTGAGGAAGGGATTCTGCACAGGATGTTTTATGCAGTTGTTTTTCAAGTCTTTTCAATAAATTAACTAAGTATAGTACTTATTTATTCTTCGCATTTATTTAGATCACTCTGTTTATAGCAAGATTCTAATTTGACAAAATTGGGCTTTTTTTACTTCAAGATCTTTTAGATTTAAGTTTCAAATATTTCATGTTAAACTTTTTTCCTCCTTGTCTCCTCCCTAGAAAACAAAGGATCTTGTTAAGTTCTGATACTGAAAAAAACAAACAAACAAACAAACAAAAACTTAAACCATTTGAGTGCTAGGAAGTATTAGGAAAGGGACTGAGTATGGAAAGGAAAACATCATTGTATTACCATATATGTTGTTGTGCCCATAGATTCAACATTTAATTAATTTCTGATTGTCTTAACCTAAAATGGGATATAGTAAAAAAGACAAAGTGCATTGAAAGGAGAGAAGGCTGATTAAGGAAACAAATTGTTTCTGTATTAAGTACATACAAATAGATTAAGATTATACAAGACAGAAAAGACACAAACAAGGAGGAAAGTACAGAGCTCTAAAGCAGCATTATTTGCCTGGGGAAGGCATGTTTATATGCAATGACTATTCACTGCTTCCCTAAATACAGGACGCTATGGAAATCAAATTCAGTCATATAGTAAGCTCAAACCAAGCAACATGTCTTGTTTTTTTCCTGCATAAAAAAAGTATTAATCTGTGCAGCTTGTTGCTAAAGTATTTGACAATGCCAAAAATTTACATAAATTTAAAAACTCATTAAGCAGACTCAAAGAAGAACAATATATGAAAGGCTGATAAACATAAGTTAAAACCTGCTACTCAGGAAGACCTTGAACTTCAGATCAGAGGAAGCTATTAGATTGTACTAAGAAAGCAGGTTTTTAATAAATTTTCCTGTGTTTCTATACTGTTCTGTAGAGGAACTACTCTTGTATTTCCATTGATCAATCCTGAAAGCAAGAAACAGGACTACATGTAACTTTTTTTCTACCAACAAAATTACCTTTTTTCTGGAGTTCAAAATATCTGAACAAACATCCACAATGCAGCAAAACTAAATATTTTGATTGTCAGAAAAATGTTGGCCAGGCTGCAGTGAATTAAAGTTTAAAAGAAACAGTAAAAAGGCAAACTACCTATTTACAAAACAGAAAATCTCATTTTCCTCCCACACTTATTCATATCTACTTGCAGTCTTTACAGGTAAGAACATACTGCTGGGAAGGATATTTAAGCGTATAATTACACAAAAATATAGCAGGTAAAGTAGTAAAACAGGCAGAATCAGGTAATACAAAAGTTGGGCTTATTTTAAATTGGACTATATTTAAAACTTTATTATGAGTTTTGGACCAGCTCTACTGAAAATTAGAGAATCCCTTCCTATTGTTTTTGTGATGTTTTACATTAGGATTATTTTGTTATTCTCCTTGCCTCAGACAGTTTGCCTAACTTTCACCATCCCATCATCTAAAAGAACAATTTAAAAGATGTATATTTTAATAAAACAAAGTGAGTGAATTTTTATTATGCTCTGCTCTGCAAAGAAATTATCTTTTCTGCTCATGATTTACAGCTAATTATAGAATCTCCTTCAAATTCTTAGTAAACATAAACCAGCCTTTTCTGGTGATTGATACAGAACTACCCTGATCTATTAAATTGGGGCACACCTAATCCTAATTATCACACCAAAAGAAATTGAATAAGAAAAAAAAAATTAAAGCACAAATCTTCAGAATGTGAGGAACAGAGCTGACTTTATTGCCTCTAAAGATGGTGTTCTAATTGTGCAAATGTGATTGCACATTACATCTGTAAAGTCCTAGTTACTATCGATCATATTTTACTAATATTACCACTTTTGAAAAAATCTGGGTGTTACATAGGTGCGACCACCCACCCTTAAGGGGAAGCAATTTTGTCAAACTATCTGAAGCTAAACCAGCTGCAGTTGGAAAAAGCAGACAAGCTTTTACACAGAAACTGGTGCCTTTTTTACTTAAAAACAAGCCTTTTCCTTTCTGTCTCAGAAAGCTGGACTATCATTCATTTCAATGACAAATCTTTAGTCTTCCTACAAAATCTTGATTCTTCCTAGCCTTAAGCAATCATTTCTGTGATCATGCTACTGAAATAAGGAGATCCTGAAAGACTAGCACACTCAGAGATGACTGAGAAGTTGGATCCATGGCTATTTGTCTAGGTAAGATATCCTTCTGTCCATAGTATGGAGAAGTAGTGATGATCTGGCACAGTCAGAACTGGATCTGCTTGCTCTGAACAGCTGGGAGAGCAAAGGTGAAGCGTCAGCTATTTAGTGTAATTCCATGTGTTATAAAAATCCATAGTGTCATGGGAGTGACGCATTGCCTTGGCTTGTCAGACTGGTCCTTCTGTGGTACAGATTATGTCTGAGTCTGTCTGAGTTGGCTCTGTGTTTGAGATAAGGAAAGACTGAATCTTGCTAAAATCCCCTAAGAAACCAGACACCTGAACTGCAAACAGATGACATAAGCAGCAGCAGTCAATAATTTGGAAGTTTATCTCTCACTTGTACAATTCAGTGGGTGTTTAAACATTGATTTTCTCAAAATTAGAATTAGGCTCCCAGGTTCTAAATTAATTTTTAACTAATGTAGAGAAGGAAATGCTTCATTAAATTGCTGCTACTGTATTACTTGTCACACCACCAACACCACCTTCTGCTGTTGCAGAGGTATCAGTTCAGCAGCCTCTCATTCTCCCAACTGCTTGAAATCAATAACACTATATTCAGTCCCTCAGAAAACAGTGAAAAGGCTGTTAGCCTAAACATAGGACTAAAAGAAAGTGATAATTATTTACATTTAACAGTAAAATAAGGGTTGAAAAATAGTCTTAAGGCTGAAGTGTTAAAGATTTGTTGTTTACGGAGGACTTGTGTCAGTAATTTCCATTGTTTCATAGACTCTCTGTGGACTCCAAGGCATATAAAATATTCTGACCTGCAGCCCGAGGTCAAAGCACCTACCTCTTCTTCCTGAAGTTTTCAACTTTGCATGGAGCTGCTAGACTAGAATGTATTAATGTTATGTTCAGTTTGCCCTCATTTTCCTTTCATTAAGGGAAATGAGGACATTCAGTAAATTTACCAGTCAGCTGTGCTTGACCTTACTGGACCAGGTCAGGCAGTCACAAGTTTTGTGAAGTGCCTTCAATGTAGGAGCAATTAGAACCTGATAGTCTTTTATTGTTTTTGTCACTTGCAGGGTTTTTTAAATATGATATGACAGAAACAAGTGCAGAGGGGTGATTTTTATTATACCAAGCTCATCTGGAATTGCTGTCAAGTTCAGTTATAGTTTTAAGAGGAAATCACCAAATTGCACATTTATGGTTCTGCTATGGTAAATCACACCATTATTCAGATAGAAACTCTACAATAATAATACTATCATCTCTATTTTTTCTATTAATTCTGCTATATATCAATGGGCAGAGAAATAACAGCCAATGTATATCCAGTACATATAAATGAGTTTGTATGTAGCTGCAACATATTCCATTTAAAACTAAGGCAGCATCTGTACAATCTGTTGCATGTTCCTGTAGCTATAAATGGGCATGTGAAAGCAAACACAGTTGCATATCAACAGGTTAGGCCATTAGACTACATTGACCCTTTGAGATCAATGAAAATAATGTTAAGGATTTCAGTGAGCTTTTTCGTTAGATTCTGGGTATTTGTACCTATTCAACACAGATGTGTATTTTGACTGCAATAGCAAACAAAAGTATTTACAGCTAAAGGTATCATCCTTAAGGCATGACTATATTGCTTTCACTAACTAACCAAAACTTGCTTGGTTTGGTTCAGGAGGCTTTTACACAGCTTCACCCTCACTGCAGTAAAATAAAAACAAAAAATTTACTTAAAATTTTTTTGCCTCCTTGCATAATTTCAAAAAAGAGTTTGGTGGGTCATGAATGGCTTCAATTAAGTAAAAATATGTTTAATTCGTGTATTTTTTCAATAATTTGAAACAATCATGTTTAGAAATTCAGATTAACATAATGAACAGAAAAAAATGCCTCTTCTAATCTTGATGTTGTTTTAGGTTGAATACATTTCATTGTTGACATTTGAATTTGTTACTGGTTGAAGTTTAAATCACAACAGTGAAGGCATATTTGTTTCAGGTTTAAATTTCTCTTTGTTTAATATAGCTGTCAAGTCACGAGAAAAATTCAGATAAAAAAATGATGTTTTTAAATACAAAAATATTTTATAAGGTGGTTAAATTTCATTTGTCTTAGCTTCAAAATGGAATGGGTTATTTCAAATTTGCAAATTCATGAGCAACCAATTTTGTATCTGACTTTCTTCATCTGTAAAGGCAAGCTGAAGCAAACTATTTCTTGCTGATGCTCACAATAAGCATACCCCCTGTTTTCCCAAACCATTGGAGATAATGGTTGTAAAAGCCAGTTTGAAGTACCTGATGAAGAAAGAGCTTTTCTTCTAGTTGTCTGCTTCACCTGATAAACTTTCTAAATGATCTGACAACAAGCAGGCTTAAATGTAAATTCTGTGTCTATTCAGAATGATTCTCTTGACAGAGCTAAGAAAGAGTACAGGTCAAAAAAATCTTGAGCGGATCATATTCAGTCGAAATGAATGATTCTTCCAAAACTACATTTCTTATATGGGTGCAATTTACAAAGTTTCATTTTGAGGGGGAAAAAAATCACCACAATGTTAAAAATCTAATTTTACTATTTTCATGACTATTAAGTTTTGCTTTTGATTTTACTACTTTCATTTTCTATTAATATTGTGGATTTTCCCCCCTCTCTATAAATTACAGCACTTTAAAAGTTTAACCAGACACAGGAATTTTCCCTCCCTTATGTCACCCCTGTTGACATAAAACTTGTCTTCCTGGAGGGCTTGGAATCTGGAGGATTTGTTATATGTTGAAAATTTTTCCCAAAATTGTACTTCCAGCTGTAAGAGTTGGTTTTTAAAAAGGTCTTTACTGTGTGATTCAGATTTCATGTCAAAGAGTGATAATCCTGCAAGAGGTTATATCAAAGCATCCAATGCTGGGTGCATCTGCAGTAGAGGTGAACAGACCAAGTGAGGAAGTCATAGATATACATCTCAGGCAATTCAGGACAGACCTGGCTGTCCAAAATGAAAAGCTTACACTCCCATAGTGATGACCTGGTTCTGTGGGTTATTTTTAAAGTAAAACCTGCCCTCCTCAGTGTAAGGAAAGTGAGGTTGGACCAGATGACCCCACCGTGGTCTCTTCCAACCTTACCCTGTCTGTGATTCAGTGAAAGGAACAAATCGATTTTCCCTCCAGGAGGATGCTCAGGGCTGGAGGTGAGATATGGCAGGTACACGCCACTGGGGCCTAGGTGTGGGTGACATTTCTGATGTGCTCCTGACCCCAGAGTCTCCGTCTTGGCAATTATTATGTAGTGATTGCTGAGCTGGGGTACACTGAGTGGTTCCATACCCCTTGACTGCCTTTTAATGTGCTGCTGTGAGGGCTCTGGCTCTCTGAACGCTCTCTGCAGGAAGCCTGTGCACCCATTTTTTAAAGTTACCTAAATCCTTTGTAGACTCAGGCCTTTGGTAAAAATAAAACTGCAGCTGAATCAGAGGACATTTAGGGCAGAACTATCAAAAATGGAATTATTTAACAAAGATAATATCCTGTTCAGATGTCACAGTGCACTATTTTGTAGTGAAACTGTTTAATTTTAATTACTTGACAAATCTGAAAAAAAAAAATACTGGCTTGATTTTTAATGTTTTCTGTACTTGTAGCTTCAATTAACTTCACTGCTTATATACTATTGTTTATGTTAGGTATACTCCATTGCTATTAAATTTATATTTTTCACACAGTCTCTTTGGGGTTTTTTGTTTTGTTGGATGTTCCACAGAGAAATGTAGTTCCTTTAAGGAAAGAGTATATTTTATATTACTCCATGTGGCTCATTGTTTAGACTGTTGCTGTGTATTTCCGACAACATATACAGGCTTTTTTGAAAGTTTTGTTGTAACTGACTGCCAGCATCTGAAAGAGCACTTCAGGACTAACGGTTGAAATGTATATACCTTTTCCAGGCCAGTTGAGTAATGAAAACATATTTAATTATTTCCAGCCTCTCGAATGGTGAATAGTGTAATTAACTATGATGTGTATTTCCAGGCTAATTAGAGAAAACTGTAGTACCAAGCTAATTGGACACAAAAGTACCTCTGTAGAACAATAAAACAAGTTTATCACTTGTATTTGTCATAAAAATAACATGAAAGTGGTATGAATACAGTATGCATAAAATAATTTAGAAAAATTGTTAAGACAATCTTCAAGGCAAGATAAATTTCTGTCAGTTAATTTCAGAATCAAGTGTGTCTTTGCCTTATTTGATTCAAGCCTCCTTCCTTTGAAGTGTAGCTGCCCACCAGCATGCTGGACCTCCTGTCACCAACTCCCTATACCACCTCCTTAGGAAGGAAAGTCTTTCCCTAAAGCTACTTGGATTCTCATGAATTCATTGACACATACTCTCAAGATTTTATGACATCTGCTATTTGTCCTAAAAACTTCTGGAGTCATACTAAATTATATTAATTGCAGCTTTCTTAGGAGGGGAAAAACATCTACAGGATACATCTGAGAATTCTGTCATGTCCTGACAGGTAAAAAAGAAACTAGGCAAAGAAAAAAAATCACCCAAAACAACAAAACCAAAGTACATCAATAACATTATAGTGATTCTCTGAAGGATTTAAAGCTAGTTTCATCATATTGGCAAGGTTTGCATCCAGCTCCTGAAGTTTGGCTGTCTGAGAACACAAAAAAATATACTGAGACCCATTGCATTGTCTTAGTGTATCTAGCCTTCCTTGGATTCTTTCCATCCTTTGCGGGGAAGGGAAGGGAAGGGAAGGGAAGGGAAGGGAAGGGAAGGGAAGGGAAGGGAAGGGAAGGGAAGAGAGAAGAGAAGAGAAGAGAAGAGAAGAGAGAAGAGAAGAGAAGAGAAGAGAAGAGAAGAGAAGAGAAGAGAAGAGAAGAGAAGAGAAGAGAAGAGAAGAGAAGAGAAGAGAAGAGAAGAGAAGAGAAGAGAAGAGAAGAGAAGAGAAGACGAGAAGAGGATCTCTCCCCACCAAATAGAAGTGTTTCTATCTTGTTACTTTTTCTTCACTTCTCTTTCCCCATTTTTGTAATCTCATTATAGACAGATAATTTTGTGTTACTAAAGATAACGAAGTATTATATTTGTATTTTCTTCAAACTGCAGCCTAAATCTTTCTCTCTGATTCTGTGAAATATTTTGGGGGTTGACTTCTGAGTCATAGTGCACAGCAGAGTCAGGATAAATTGAGATGGGTTTAATTTTTACAGGCCTGTTAGTCTCACTTCAGTGCCTGGTAAGTTATGGAGAAAATTATCCTGGGGGGTATTAAAAAATGCCTGAAGGAAAACACAGTCGTCAGCCAGCACGGCTTCATGAGGGGCAAGTCCTGCATATCAAACCTGATTTTCTTTTATGACAAGGCAACCCACCTAGTTGATCAAGAGAAGGCAGTGGACACAATCGTGAATTTCAGAAAAGCTTTTGATACTGTCTCTCATTATATCCTTCTGGAAAATTGACCAGCCTTCAGCTGCATAAACCATCACGTGATGGGTGAGCGAGTGGCTCGTGGGTTGGGCACAAAGGGTTACTCTGAATGGGTGCTGCTGCCATCCAGGCACTAGTGGGGCTCTGCAGGCCTCCATCTTAGGCCCAGCTCTCTTCAATTCAAATTCAAGCAGGACTTGAAGGGATACTAAGCAACTTTGTAGACAATGCAAAATTAGGAGGAGCTGCTGACTCCCTTAAAGAGAGGTCCTGCAAAGAGACATCAACAAATCAGAGGGCTGGGCAATCGTCAACTGCATGAAGTTTAACAAAGACAAGTGACAGATTCTGCACCTGGAATGGGGAGCCCTGGATGTGTGACAGGCTGGGGAGGGAGAGGACGGAAAGTACCACCACAGAAAGGGACCTGGGGGTCCTGGTTGATGGCAAGTTGAACAGGAATCAGCAGTGCCCTGGCAGCCACGAAGGCCAACCCTGTCCTGGGGGCATCAGGCACAGCACTGGCAGCTGGGCAAGGGAGGGGATTGTCCTGCTCTGCTCTGCACTGGGGCGGCCTCACCTTGAGCCATGGAGGCAGTTATGGGCACCACAATGTAAAAAAAAACATTAAACTTTTAGAGAGCATTCGGAGGAGGAGCATGAAGATGATGAAGGGTCTGGAGGGGAACCCATGTGAGGAGTGGCTGAGGTCACTTGGTCTGTTCAGCCTGGACAAGAGGAGACTGAGGAGAGACCTCACTGCAGTTACAACTTCCTCATGATGGGAAGTGTAGGGGCAGGCACTGACCTCATCTCTGTGGTGCCCAGAGACAGGACTGAGGGAATGGCCTGAACTTGTGTCAGGGGAGGTTTAGTTTGGATATTAGGAAAAGTTTTATCACCCAGAGGGTGGTTGGGCACTGGAACAGGCTCTCCAGGGAAGAGGTCACAACACCAGGCCTGACAGAGCTTAAGAAGCATTTGGACAGTGTTCTCAGGCACATGGTGTGATTCTGTGGACTGTCCTTTGCAGGAGTTGGACTTCACTGGTCCTTGTGAGTCCCTTCGCAGCTCAGAATATTCAGAGATTCCGTGATTTGGTAATGCCGGAGCATAACTGGTTTTAACTGTGGAAATGAGAAAGTGGCAGAAATTTTCTTGTTATTCAAAGAATGGCTACAAAAGAAGCAAGTGAGTTCCTTCTCTGGGTATATCAAAATCCTCAAAGTAAAGATGGCAAATATAATTTTGCCTTTTTCTGCTTCAGTACCAACAAGAAACTAGTCGTGAAGAGGTGGCAGGGGTGCCTGCCACCTCATGGAAGGTGGCAGGCACCTCTGCTATCTCTCCCTGGCAATCAAACTCTCTCACAGATCCATCATCAGGGATCTGGCATCATTCAGTTGTTTTTCATGAAGAGAACAGAGCACTACACCAAGATCCCTCGCTTAAAAGGCATAATCATTGTATTTGTTTCTTTGATTTCAAACATGGGTCACGGCCAGTATTTCTCATCTGATCTGGGCTCTAAATGGAATGTTAGAAGGGGAAAACACATTAAAAACAAAACACATCTGAAGCTTTTAAATCTTAACACCTATGATAGTATTTGTGATCTTTAGAGTATAATATTGGGGAATTGTCTCCTGTTCTACATGTTCTTCCAAGAATCCCATGCAGTCACATCTGTAACAATGATGGTGCTGGGAAAAATTAGCAATGGCCTGAACTGTAGTGTGGTCTGCTCATGCCTAAAAACCTGAAGCTCTACAGTCCATAACTACAGTTAAATTGTAACCTGAGACTGCTCATACCCAGTCAGACATGAAATGAGACTGTAAGCTCCTGAGCCCTTGACAACAATGCCATTCCCATTGATGTTATCACCAGTTAAACTATACTCACTGGGAATTAATTGTCAAAAAAATCCAAGTAGAAAAAAAGCTGCTGTGCATGCAGTTGTTCACTGTAAATAAAGAGAGATTAAGTAATATTTTCCCCACACATGTCATTGAATCTGCACTTGTATAGACTAAATATAAAATGCTTTGACATTTTCGGGCTTTTACTTAAAATGGTTCACAGCTAACTAAAGGAGACAATTCTGCTAGCTTTGATATACAGCTGTTCAAATAATTTAGGCATTAGGGAGATGACCTGCAGGACTATTTTCATTTGATCTTTTCTTTTTTAAAGGGCTAAGTCTGTCTTTTAATTTCTCTAAGGGCTGTAGACCTTGTGTCCCACACAAACCCTCAGCAGAGAGAAGATGAACAATACAAAATGCTTAAGAGGAAACAGACACAGAAATTAGGTTTTTCGGTTCGTTTGTTGCTTTGTTTGTTTTGTTTTTTTTCCCAAATCTTTCTCCTCCCACTGCAGTAAGAGGAAGCAACAATACCTTACAGTGGCAGGGCCCAGAGCATGCTAATAGGCTTTATCGGCCCTGACCTGACTCCTCTGAGGCATCCACCCCTGAAATGGTCTCATTTAAGCTCAGGTTTGTGAATTTAATAGTTTCCTGATGTGAACCTGTTAGCGCTCTTAGACCCCTTGTTTAGGTGTGTTGTGTTGTCTCCAGCCCTGTCTCTGTCCCCAGTGTTTTTTTGTCACTGACTGGGCTTTCTCCTTGCCGTGCTGGTGGTTCCTGTTGCCAGCACTGGGTCTGCCTGTTGTGTTAGGCTCCTGTTCACCTTGGCACCCAGCTGCTGAGGGGACAGTGGTCCTTGCTGTTCCCTGAGGTGCAGTGCCTACATGTCATTTGATCCCCATGCAGTGGTCTGGAAGACAAGGACAATCCTGATGCCTTTGCTGTTATGTTCTGGAAAAGGTTTTCCTTCAGATTGCTGTTTAGTGCATCACTTTTGTCTTGAGCAGAAAAGGAAGAATGATTTTTCTTAAATAATTAAGCATTACATGATAACTTACAATGCAGTGACCTAATTCTCAAGACAGTGAGCAAAAGCTGTTTCTACTGGTGTCAGGGGCAGATGGGGTTCAGCATTTCTGCAACTCAACCCTCTGTATGTTGAGGCTTGGCCTAACATGTGGAAAAGTTTCAATAACTCCAGTTTTTCTGATTGCTCTGCAGAATGGTTTCTACCTTTTGGAGGTAACTAAAGCCTGGAGTAATTGAGCTGTGCTCTTGACCAGTTCCTATAACAGAAGCAAGAAACAGATGATTAAGAGGTATGTTCCATGTATGCCAGTCAAGGGAAAAACAGTTTTGCTGGAGGTGCAGGACAGATTGACTTTAATCCAATTTCTGCCTTCACAGCAGTGAAAAGGGGGTGGAGTGAATATGTATGTCTCAGAACAGGCTAACCTTGCATGTGTCAGCCCTGTTGTGTCTGAATCTCTACTAATACTGAAAGAGAATTTGGGGCAATCATCAGAATGCATTGCATCTTAGTGCAGATAAAGCTAGAATATGGATTTAAGCCCTTTGCATTTTTCTCTGGTAGCATGAAAAAGAGATTAATTTATCCACTTGATGCACTTGGTTGAAGTGAAATATACTATACTAGTCCAACACAGCTGAGGAAAATATTTGAGGTTTACTTATTAGCACAGGTTTAAAACCACTAACAGATGCTAGTCTTCATTTTGAGAATGCTGTTCTGCACGTGAAAGAAAGAATAGCTCAGGTTTTCGTAGTTCACAGTGAACCACTTGTTCAGACCAGACTTAGACCTAAGGAAATGGTCTTTTTCTCTGGGTTGTCAGCTGATGTTCAATCTCTGCTAGCAATGCTTACAAAGAACAATTTTTTGTACATTGTCCTCATCCCCCATTTGGGTTTTGACTAGGTCTATAAAACAAATAAAATTAGCAGGGGGAAACAGCTCAAAACAGAATTTCTCTCTGTATAAAGACTCAGTTACATTTCCCTTCTGAGGTAAAGTAAGAGATTTATGTGTGAAGGACCCTTAATATGAACACATACATGTAACATATATACAATGCATTTCAAGCATTTTTCACAGCTTCTTGACTTTTACTGAGTTATTTGTGTGCATGCATGGCTGAATACAAGACTAGTTAATGTCAACTTGGATTCTTATTCATCCCTCACCTCCCCATTTATATTGTGCACCACATCTCCCTTATTCATCTGTGCTTAGATTTTATTCTTCCCTCTTTAAAAAATGTTTTGTTTCCAAAACAAGGTGAAATAAACTGATGTTACTACTAATTTTGAACAATGGCACCGCATTATATGAGAAATTTCCGATAAAAAACTATTAGGTGATCACATAACCAGTAAAAAACGCTGTGTGAAATGTAATGTAAGGAGAATACGTAAGCGTTGACCATTTTCCAAAAAATTTACACTTCTAGTATGTTTTTTTCTGAGTTTCAGTAAGTATATAGAAGAACATATACTTGATTTGATGAGCTAAAAATGTGCACATAGTGAAATTACCTGGAAATATCTATCATGGACTGTTGTTACCAAGGCCACCCTCACTAACATTGGCTTATCAGGTGCTAGTACATATTGATTAATGACAGGATTAAAAAGGACACCAGACAGTATTACATCCACACCAACAGACACTTTTCTGTCCTGTGTAAAGGTAAAAATTGAACTAAAATGCTGAAAGTGAAAACTCTAAGAGTAATAAAAGTTATTATTGCTGTGCCTCTTCTTTGCATGGCCATTGTCTTGAGTTTTGAAACGTTGCACAAACAGATTTCTTGTGCAATGTCCTGGAGGGATAGACACCAGGAGCAAGCTTCCCAACAGTAAAGACTCTAATCTGGGGAGGGACATGGGAGAAAAAATAGATTAGGTACCTTATCTGGTCAATAAGAAAAACAGAGAGAAGGTTTTTGTTTGATTCTGCCCCTCTGCCTTTTTCTCCTTATTTATAGGCTGAAGTCTAAAGACTTTTCCATGTTTATTCAATCTTTTCGTTTGAAATAGTGATTTGCATGTGGGATAGAGATGAACTTCTTTATATTTATTGACCGTTGTGGAGAGGTAGTCTGACTGGAACTCTGAAATTGTAGACTGAAATTCAAGCTCTTGCCAGTCTATGGATATCCAGATCAGCATTTTCCAACTACTGAGAGCACAAACTGTTTAGAAAAGTGGTAGATTGTACCTTTCTGCTTTCAAATCAAGTTCATGTTTTCATGAAATGATATAGGTCACATAGGCTCTCTGTCAATGATAGGTAATTAAAATCCTTAGATTATAGCATGCAGAAAATCTAATTCTCACCTCTGGCCTTAAAATCAGTTGTCAAGAGTCTTTGCCTTGTAGGTGAACAGCTGATCTTTACTAGAATTTTCAATAGACTATGATTTCACTTTCATTTTTTTTTCTCTCTCTGTGTATATTGTATTGATACATGCTTTAAATTATTTTCCTGATTGTAGAATTTATCATTTCACAGAATGGATAGAACAGTTCTTGAGGTTCACCATTGTGCTTGGAGTGCTTTTCATATATTGATAACTCGTCTGGCATAATTGTGATGGAAGGTGATTGTTTTTCTGACCTTTTCTTTCTTTTAAGTCCTGTTCATGGGTGAAATTTTTTTTCTTATATTACAGTAATATCTGCAAGTTAATAAATATCCTTGAGCTTACTGGTTATTAATAAATGCCTTACCAGAGAACTTATTGTTTTCATATTTATATAGCATTAGCATGTTTTTTTCCCTCCACTTCATTACAGATCATATTTCTATAAATGCTGGATGGCTGCCTAGTTTTATTTTCCTGTATGTACAGCAATAACAGAAAGATCTGTGTATGTCTTTACAGATGGCAATGGTCAGATCATATTAAATAAATTGTGAAGGCCATAGTGGAAATCTAAGTGAGATGATTTTTCCAGCAACAGCGATATTTTGATTATTAGCAATGAGCTTCAACTTCACTCTTAGTAAAGTGCATTTGACTGTTTGGAAGGACTTCAAGAACTGTAAAGGCATTCATAACTATCAGCTGAACTTCAGGTGAAGGCTTGAGGTCTGGTGATAGGCTGGAGAAAAGGCTGCAGCAGGCAGCACATTATTGATTATGGGAATATTATGTATTACAGTACACCTCACATATTGTTTGTTTATACTTAAAGTTTACTACTAAGTACAGTTGGGAAGACCACAGACAAAAAAGCAGGCCAGAAGAAAATGGCACTTAAGGTCTCTGTATCTTCTTTCTCTTCTCCCACCCGTTATGCCCTACAATCAGAATGTAGTAAGGCATTCCTCTAGCAAAAAAAGGATGTCTTTATAAAAACCCAAAACACCCAACCAAACCTGTGTAAAATTTCTGTGATCCTTTCTATGTATTTATATCTCAAAGATTTCACTTTCATATAAATTCTCAAGTTAGCTGTCCTCCCACTCTGCTGGGGAATGAAGTGTGTCAAGCAAAGCATCTCCAAGCCTCAGAAGAAAATGCTATCTTTGTAAGCTTCTCTGCAAGATATCCTCCTGATAGGATAGCTCCCTTTCATCCCTTCACTCAGTCTGCAGCAGTTTTCCCACCCAGTCTGCCCCTTTTCATGTTTTGTTTTCTCAAGACTTTCCCATTTTCATCTTTAACCTATGAGCACTTTTTCCAGATGTGTGGCAAACACTGCCTTTTCAGAACACAGTTTTGAAAACAAAAACATTCCAGGGGCTAATTTATCTCAGAACATTGATGTCTTTGTGTGAGTAGATACCAGATGAGTTCAGAAGCTTAGGGGAGGCCTCTCCTTTCAGCCTTCCTGGTAATATGAGTCAAAGCTCTATGTACTCAGCATGAAGAGGAAACCTGCTTCCTCTAGCACCGGATGGGATCTGCAGCTGAGCTGACACTAGTCCTTATGGTGGTTTAGTTGTTTATTTTGAGATTTTGCTATTTCATGATTTGGTAAAGTCATTCTGTAATTATTAAAAGGTGTGTAATGCTTTGAATTCCTCTTAGCAAAGTGCTTGAAGCTGATTTCAGTGACAGATGACAAATTTGAAGACACAACTGTGTCCTTTGATTTGACTTGTCTTGTCTGATGGGGAGACATGACCCCTATAAATAAAATAGTACTTATTGAGGCTGCTGGAGATCATGGCCCATGTTTATGGAGGTACAAGGCTTTTTAATAAGCTACTATTTTATCTACTCTACAGTGAAAGATCCTGAAAAGATTAACACACTAAGAGGAATGTATGAGTTATATCTAGACAATAGCATCAAGTGTGTCTCTGAGAAAATGAGTACCAAAACACCAGTAAGATGAGACCACAGATGCCTTGGGATGAAAGCTACTAATAAAAACACTTGTGTGTTGGGAATTTCTCCTGAAAATATGAACATGATAGAGAAAGTGTAGTCTTCAAATTAAATAAATGAATCCTAAATTATTGACTGTTTTGCTATATGTGGAGCTGCTTTTTAAGGCATTTTGGTTCAATTTTGATTTGAGGCTCTTGACTTTCCCTAGAAGCTAATCTAAACCCCTGTTTTACTCAAACAGCTCAAATATTTTCAGATTAATCCTTAGAACTTTATGGACAGAGCCTGAAATAGTTCTTGGCTGTGTTAACACACATCCAGGAAATATCTAATTGCTCAAACCAAGACCATTGCAGCTGCTGTAGAGGAGGTGTTCGTAATCTGAAACACCTTGGAAAGATACATGCTGTAGTAATGGATCATGACAGCTAAAAACAAGGTCCTTTCCAGTCTTTGTCATTACTCAGACTTCACACTACTTGAATAATGTCATGAATTATTTGTGAGTAATTTAGTTCACAACTGACACAAATACTTACTGAATAAACTCTTTCTACTTGTGATCCATCATAGCAGAGACATAGTTAGGAAGAAAATGTAGAGAACATTTCCTTTCAAGCAGGCTTTTCTAAATGCATATGAAAAATGTAGGTTTCTAAGAAATGTTTTAAAAATAACAGGACAAACATTAAGTAGCACACATATCTTTACAGTTTTTGATCCCAAAATTAATATTTTGACAAAATGGTATTGACTTTCCCTGCCCATTCATTCCTTGATCACACCTCTGACACTGACAGTAAATTGCAGCCTAGTGTAGGTAGATGAATAGGATGAAATCTAAGCAAAATACAGTGTATTCCTACAAGTTGTCAACTACTCATGAGAGAGTAATTTTCTTTAGTGTTAATCAGCTTGGATCCAGAAAGAAGAATTAATTGTTTTTATCCCATCGTTCTATGTTATGCAAAAACTTGTAGAGTACTTGTTCATTTTAATTTAATTTGTATAATCTAAAAGGTTTTTCTTCTTAGGTGCGTAAGAAACAGGGTGAAACTTTTTCTTTGATTATACACTTACATTTATGTTGTTGCATGTCCTTAGGATTTTTAGTTTGAACCTGAGGCCTACCTTTTATTCTCAGAGGTTTTGGGATGACTGTTAATAATGCTCATGAATTAAATGCAGGAGGTGCTTCAACAGTGTCACTAAGTGTGAGTGAAATTTGATTAGATAGATTGATTAAGTTAAACTACTGAGGTTTGTCTTGTCAATTGTAAATTCTTTTTCATTCCCTCTCCACAGATGAGAGAGATTTATATACTGTATAGCATCAGAGCACTATGCATTAAAGACAGTCAGTTAAAGAATAAAAGAAGGAATTTGTGTAATTGGCTCAATAAGGACTAGAAATGAAATTATGGCAGGTTGAGATTTCAATGGTGTAGATTATCCACCATGTTTTATGGATTATTAAGCATAAATGGAAAGATAATTTAATGTCATTACAGGATCACTTGCAGAATTTAAGATACTTTCCCAGAATGATTTTCCTGACATCTGTTTAAGAGATGTTCAGTAGTGGTTGTTTTTTAAAAAATCCACCACTGGACTTACTTCAGAAAAAGGTTTCAGATAAAGATGTTTTAATTTCTGTTCATGTTTGTCATGTTTTGTGTGAATAATTAAAAAAGGTTTTTTTCCCTCTTACTCAGTTGAGCTATTTACTCTCTTTTAAAGGAATAAAGTGTGGCTTGTTGGTTTAATATTCTTTAAAAGGTTTTTCTTGAACAAGATATGCATTTTATCAATGTTTTCAGACCCTAAAAGAAATGCATTGAGACTTCCTGGTATTCCCCCAAGGTCAACAGAAAGGCAAGAATTCACCCTTATTTAGCTACATTTATGAGAAATGTGGTTAATCAGGGATAAGAAGGATCCGTTTTTGGAAGAATTATTAGGAATGTGCTACAATGTCACACTTTAACCTGTGGGTTGATAGATTTCCCCTGGATTTCCTCTTCAGATGAGTTGTCACCTGTGAAGTAGATAGGATTCTACTTTACTGAAAGGGCTCGTTAGAGTCTTATACTTTATAGATTTTATAGTTTAAAAACTAGATTAGATTTAGATTTTATAGATTAGATTTAGATTTTATACTACTTAGATTTAGATTTTATAGTTTAATAGTTTGTTGCCACTAAGGAACCTCCTTTCTTGTTGCATTCCTCTGAGCTGAAAAATAGAGTGATGTTATTATGAATCAGGGTGACCAGGCAGGGCCATGTGAGCATTGTTTCTAACAGGTTTTGCTGAAGAGTTCCTTTCTTTAGATACCAACTTTCCATATGAAAATCACAAAGCTGATTATGACCTTTCTGCACTAAAAACATAAACCCAGCTAATGTGGTTGTTGCTTCTTTGGGATCCTGGACTAACAGACTGTTCCTCCAGCTTGGCCTTGATGCTTTCTGTATCTTTGCTTACTCTAATTTCATTCATTGCAAGCAAGGTTTGACTTGTTTGCTAATGGAGTAGGGTATCTCCAGAGTTTTCAGCAAGCAGTCTTTTTTCTGAGAAAGAAGTCAACAGAATTGCCTTCTCCAGCACCCAGGATGGTTGATATTGGATCAGCCTGAAGATCAGGATTAGTAGAGCAGTTTGTGCATGTGTAGCAAGCACCCCGTCAGATTAGTAGAGCAGTTTGTGCATGTGTAGCAAGCACCCCGTCAAAACTGATTGGATAATTTTTACTTTTCCAATGTTACAACCCCAGAAGATATAGGGAATGTTTGATTGCTATAAAAATTCATTCTTTATTACCCTTACCATTAAACAGTGTCCTCTAAGGCCTGAAATATTTTATCTAACTATTATGCCAATTTAATTTTAAATTGACTTTGGAATTAAAGATGATGTGGTTTCTTTAGCTGTACTAATGAATGTATTTTCACAGTAAGGATGATTGATTTTAAACCTTGTCTGCTCCATTAACCTGTGACAATACATAGCATTAATCCTAAACTTCTTCAATACCTAATTTTACAATTGAAAAATAAAAATGTTTGTCTCGTAGGAGAATATTTTTGGTCAGTTAATAAGTATTTCAGATGTTGAGCCAAAAATCCATCTGGAAATATCTGAGAATTAATGTCTGTGATTTTTTTAAAGGATTTTTTGGCATTTTTTTGGCAAGAACAGAAGTGATAATAGAATTGAGAATGCCACAGCCAGATTGCACCTGGGGGAGGGGAGGAGTGATTTGGTTTCTATATTGCTGCTGATGTGAATGCTGACATCCCTGAAATCTCATGAGGGTGTTTTGAGTTTGAGGGCTACAATTAAGATTAAAATCTAGTTCATCAACACAATATAGTCCTAAAGGCAGTCTCTACCCCAGAACAGACCCAAGGGATGTTTCATCCAAATTGTGCTTTTGTGACAAGGGAGGTAGAGAATAACCGTTTGGGCAATAAACAATTCTGTAACAACTGACACTGTTTATTACTCCTGAAAGTGGCTTAATGCAAAGGTGGGGGGATGTCACTGTCACGTGATACCTACTCTGACCAGGAAGTGGACACTTTGGGTGTCTAATATGATATCCATAGTGACCAAGACTGGGTCCCTATTAGGAAACTGGGACTCAGATTAGCATTTTCTCTGTTCATTCTGGTTGGACAAGCCATATATATCTTGGGTTCCTTAATATTTTCTTAGTCTTTGTTTTTGTCAATAAATCAAGCAATTCTTACTTATGAGTCTTGAGAGAAGTAATGGATTTAATTTTAGGAATTGTAAGAAAAACAGGAATTTCCAGTCTTCTAGAAAATACTTGGGTTTAGAGAGTAGGCTTTCTCTGACAGTGTCTGAAACATTTTTTAATCTGTTTTACATGGAAAAATCTAGGTGAAAACAATCAGCTGCTAAATATAAGATCTGTAAACCTTTGGGCATGTGCAAGACCAGCAGAAAAAGTAAATAATGTAGACCACAAACTGAGTCAAAAGCACACATGGTGCTGCTAAAAGCAAGCATCCAATCAGACATATGAACAAAGCTGTAGTTTGGAAGGTGCAAGAGTAAACTGCAGGGATTAGGCTTTCAGACATTAGTACCTTTGAGCTCATTGCTTAACTGATTGCTAGCTCAGTTGAAGAGAGCCAAGGAAACAGTTCAGGACATAACCTAAAAAACTGGAATAATAAGGAGGGTGTAATCTGTTATTTGTTTACATGGTGGGTGAAGCAAGAAGTAATGCATTTGAACTGCACAAAGAAATTCCTCCTCAGGTCTCTGTTAGCCCCTTTTGTCCGTGATGGTATAGTACTAAAAATACTCTAAGCTATATCAAATACAGATGCAAATGAAATCTTCTTTTAGATAAATGTGAGAAAACAAGGCAGGTAATTAAAAAAGAAAAACAAACAACCCAAACAAAAACCAAAACAAAAAAAAATCCTCCAAACCACAACAACAAACAACCCATTCAAACATAGCACAGGACCACTAAAAGAGCAACATGAAAACCACCTGGGGTATTGAAACTATGTGGTTTGGGAGCTTTGAAAGACAGTATTTTGAGTAGGGAGGTTAATATATTTGTGGCAGAAGTCAGAGGGCTCGAATAGATTCAGAGAAGCAGAAATTCAGGACTGTTCAGAGGTGACCTCACAGGAAGAGGATGAAGGCTTCTAAGATGAGATCCAGCTCAGAGACATCGAGAAGTGATGAAACTTTTGTTGATTTTCTATGTTATGTTCTTGATGCCTTAGGATTTTATATTTTCATATCCTGTAGTGCTTTAGTGTGTAACTCCTTATAGCCTGTTAGCTACTGTTCTCCCATTCTGGTCAGACAAAACAAATCCTCTCTAGGCCTGAATTTCAAGGACACCTTACTGTCTCAGGCCCCGAAATATGTAACAAAGTGGATTAAGGGGAAGCAAACTGGGGGTAAGTGACTTCATTACCCGAAGCTGTAATTGGAGAATCAACCCCCGATATGCAAATGATCCAAACATATAAAGGTATGAAAAACTCGTGACTGGTCATCCATTTTGGGTGTAGTCCCTAGAGCATTTGATTGCCCAAAGTGTACCTGAGGGCCCTTCAATAAATATACCCACTTTTATTCTCCTAATTTTGTTTAGCCTCTGTTTTTAGCTAGCCTCATCAAGGCATCATTCTCAGGAAAACTTCCCTCCCTCATTTAATAAGAAAAATCTACAATACTTCAATACCTTGTTACTTTGATACAATGCTTCTTACTTTATAAAAGAAATAATAAAATGCACAAGATAGTCTTTATTTATAATTACTCTGCTCAATAAGAAATATAGCTTGATTATTAAAATATCCAGCAATTATTTTTGTCCTGACTTAGAGCTGGAAAAAATTTCCCAATGCAAAGCATTTCTGGGCTTGTGTTTAACTTGTGGTTTTTACTGACATACCATTATTAAATAGGTATAGCACAGAGCTACTGGAGTGTACTCAGTATTTTGTTACCAAGGGGAGGTTTAGAAATGGTATCTGGAGACCCTTACTACACATAAATATCATGTGCTTGAGGCACTTGATATGAATTTTTGGTCACTAAGATACATGGAGGAAAAGATGTTTCTTTTAAATGAGGAAAAAATTTATAAATTATGTATTATAAATAAGTATGTGACAAACATACTTGACTTCTGTTCAAAGAAAGTCCTGATTCACATTGCAGTTAATGCTTCAAATGTCCCCCAAGATTAAGTTCTGAATTTTTGTTTTTGCAATGTGCCAGTGATAAGACAGATCCTAAATTAAAGGTTTTGCTCCTTTGCCCTCTTTCTGCTTCAGGGTTATGTATAAATCATAGCATAGATAATGTAGTCTACTGCACAGATGATATTAGATGTGTTTTATTGGCTTACTTCTGTGTTTGAGAATAATCAAATTCCAAGCGTCAAGATATAGCTTGATCACTTTTTATCACAGAACAATCATTGTAGCCTAGCTTCCTGGAAAGCATTTTACAAGTGTCTTTCTATTTCATCTGTCTGGTAAACTTCATTCAGTAGAATAATTGATTAGAAAGCCTGTTTGTAAACTTAATATAAAAGACTACAACCCTCAGCAGACAAATGACAGGTCAGTCGCATTCTTAGACATGGACAGACTGGGCCATCAGTGTTACTTGGGAGGTTCTTAAAGAGATAAGGGAATCTATAGAATTAAAGGAGGGAGAAGTCTAACTGTTATTTCCAGTTGAGATACATTCAGCTCATTTCACAGGGCAAATCAACACACTAACAAAAAATATAGTGTTTTTGATAAAAGAAACTCTGCTTCAAATAGTTAAGAAATATACAATTAATATTGACAGTGAGGTGTTTCCTACTTGGAATTCCTAAGCAGGAGAAGCAGGATGACATACAGTCTATAGACTGAGGAACTGTATGTGAGGAAATGACAAACGGTGAAGTTGTTAGTCCAGGATATAGCATTTGCTGGTAAGAGTATGTCATCCATGCTTAGATTTATAACAACCTTTTTACAATGGCTATAAAATAATTTGGATTATGAAACTGACCTCCCTTTTTATGTAGCATTTAATTTCTTTTTGTATAAAATTAGCACTAAATTGGCAAGTCTATGAAAGATCCTGTAAAACTGAATTATTTATTGACAAACCCTGTAGTTTTATACCTGTAAGTGTCTGTAAAAGTTGATTTTTATATTAACAAATATATAATCAATTTCAAGAGTACACCCCAGTAATGTTTTGGGAAAGTGAATTTCACAATTTAATTATATGTTGTACTCATGCTAATGTCTGTTGCAGAGGCTTCGTTGTATTTTTGCTGTTTTAAATTTTCTCAGTAATAATTTTATGAAACAAATACGTTTTGTGAAACAGGATCAAGGAAGAAAAAGATAAAGTGGGAGAGACCATAAGCAATTACAAAAAGTTGCAGCACCAACTTTAACCTTGTCTCAGTTCAGTTTCAATATATTGTGCTTCTTGAAGTTGAAACTAAGAAGAGATTTCTCTTAACACTTGGACAATGCCTGAAAGATCCTCTTATAAGACTGAGTACAGAAGAGAAGTTTTGAAGCTCAGAGGAAGATATATCTCTCTTCATAAATATTGCAGGGAGAAATGGCTATCTCCTAATCATGTGAGAAATCTTATTTGGATTATTTTCTCTAGATATTGTTAGTTCTATTTTATTTAAAAATAGTCTTGCACAGATGCTTATCCAGAGCAGCTCTGATGGCCTCATATGCCTCTGATGCTGCAGCTGAGCTTGTTTGGCAAGGGAATTGTTCCAGCTGGTTAATTCCTACCAATTGGTAGGTTTTTGTCATCAGATGACACTCCTGATATCCATTGACAAATGTTACCATAGACCCATCCTATTCCTTACAGATGACCAAATGAGCTGCTACTTCTTCCTCAAGCACGTCGTTGTATTTAGTTGTACAAATTTGGACTTCACATTTTGATGCCTCCTGGAGGAATAGCTTGACTAGACTTCTATTTCACTGCTCAGGAAATTCCTCCCCAATCTTTGTGGACTTGCCAAATGGGCCAGTCTCAGCTGGTACTGATAAATGGGGTCTCCCCACCTCCGCTTTCAGTGAGCATCATGCTGTTGCCCAGACACATGTGGATGGGAAACAATCATTTGCTACTGTTGATGCAACAAAGGTGCAAATCATACAACCAATATTTGTTTTGTGTATGCCCTGTGTGCATAGGAGGAATTGGGAGTGCCTGACTCATGTTTTGCCAGCAATCGGAAAATCTTCCCTGTATCAGAAACAAGGTAATTTCAGTGTGTTGAGGTCTGATCGTGTTTTCCCCACTGGTTGCAAAACTAGATTTTCACTGGCTCTATTTTTCCGGGCCTTATTATATGGCCCCAAACCATGTGCTAGCAAAGGGCTGCACTATTCATCATCCATTGCATGACAAAACTAGATAATTCAGGTCCTGAATTGTAAAGCTGTGGTTATCTCAATAACTCTCTTCAGTGGAGACTACGTTCATTGAACCATAATATTGTCATCCTTTCTAGATCTTCCCTTCCTACAATCTCCTAAATATAAGAACATCTTTTCTTTCAGTCCCTTTGAAAGACTGATTTTTTATCTACTGCTCTTGTTGATATTTTTCTTCAATTTCTATAAGAATCTCAACCCTAGGGTTATTATTGTGAGGTATTATAATACATCAATAGATACTTAAAGTTAATAGCTACCTGTTAGTCATGAAACTATTATCAACAGTGATGGCACTAACTTGTATTTAATTAGAACATACCCAAAAAAAAAAGAAAAGTAGCTCACTGCAGCGCCTCCCCCAAACAAAAAAGCAAAGTAAACCCTATACCTTATTACTATCTTCGGTGTCTATCTTCAAGTTTCAGTTAGTAACTTTTGTTTGTCAATTATTAGTCATTTAGTATTTTTTTCTCAGGGTCCTTAAACACATATAATGAGACACCTCCTTTTTGATAACAAAAAGAGATGGACATCTCTATGCATTCCCACATTACATTTTTTTTATCCTCCTCTGTGCATATTTCTCAAAGTCTTTTATAAATAGTAGATCAGTCTTACTCATTCAATTTTTGGGGGGAAAATATTCAATCTAATCTGCCTTGACTGTTGTACTTATATTGTTTAGGATTTCATTACATCTTTTAGTGGCAGTATGATGATTTGAGAAGTGTATCCACATCATTTACTTGTCTAGACAGCTGAGTGAAAAGCAGAAGAATCATAGGGTAAGAAATTGAGTCATATACAGAGCTGAAGAAGATTAGAACTGTGCTTATGAAAGTTGCTGTAATATAAATAATGCTTGGTAAGTTTTCAAAAATCTGCAGCCTTGCAAAAAAAAGTAGGAAGTTTTTGTTTGGTAATTTTCCACTTAATGAACCCTTTCTGTGTCTCTTAAAGGTCTTTTTAATAGGTTAAAAAATTCTCAGGCTTTATTTCTTTAAGCAGTCATTCTGCCTTTGTTTCCAATCCCAATCAAGTACCATGTATTGAAGATATAACTCACTTTCTTAGTTGTTTCTTTTGTTCACTGGACTTCTTTTGACATGAGCAAGAAGTTAGAAAAAAACCCTTCTCATTATTATTAAGCAGTTGAAAAGCACAAACTATATTACAGAAAATTTCTGGAGCTAAAAGTATTTTGGGAAACATGTATAAGTGTTTGTGATTCAGGTAGCTGTCTGTTTCCTTCAAAGACATTAAAAACCCAGACTGACTATCTAGTAGGTGTTGCTTAGTCACAAAATCCTGCATGTAGTAATCATAGCTCTAGACTATTATTCCACTTATATTTTCATTAGTGCTGTAAACTCTCCAGCATGGCAGGATTTTGAAGCAAAGTACATCTTGTAGAGAAATTTCAAAATAATTACATTCTTTTCACTGATGTGTCAAAGTTGAAGAGTTTATAATACCATGATGATCCTTAAAAATATACTGTGAAAAAATCCAAAAAGAAGAAGGGGTTTTTTTTGCGTCTGGAGCTCCAACCTCAGTTAAAATTGAGCACCATATTTGACTTTTGTCCCTTTCTCTCAACAAATTTTATAAGATTTGACCCCAAAGTAGTCTAGGTGAAAACTATACTTCCTGGTAGAATTAGCATGAAAATTTTTATTTTGACTTTCTAGAAAAGTAATGATTCAAAAAGTATTATTCTCTACTGTAATATTTGAATTTTGTTTTTATACAATTAGCAACCCATTTCTGTGATCATGTGTGTCATATACAGAGATGCTCAGGCCCAAACAAGGATTTCTGTGTCCCAGAATATATCTAAAATATGTCGCAGAAAGATTATAGATTTTATGGATTCCTAAGCCTGAATAGTTCTATAAAGGTATATGGCCTAATGTATTTCTAACAAGCAATATAGAATTTTATATCTATTTCAAAATGATCGTATTTTAAGTCAATATTTAAACTCTACCTATGAAATTCAAAATGCATGAAACATTGGTATTATCTTATAAATTTGACTCGTTGGATTAAAATTCATTTTACAGATTGGGTAACAAGGGCAAAAGTATCAGGGATATGATTTCATAAAAGGCTGAGTCTACTAAGCCCTCTTTAAAATGGGTTTGATTTTCACCTTGTGATGATCTTGATGGGCATACTCAATATTGTTTAAAGTTGTTCAGACTTACGGAAAAAAGGTCTATCACCCAGACAACAGAATTTCTCTGGAGAAGGAAACAAAAAAATGAACATTCTCTTTCCAGCTGGAACTGGAAGGTTTTCTTGAACTTCACTTTATTTTATTTTGTGTATGAGTAATCAAAAAAACTAAATAGGTCTTGACTCTCAAAAAGTGAGATAGAATCAATGTCATAAAATATTTTAGCCTGTTTATCAGAGTCCTAAGCTTTAGGTAGCATATGATTGATTGAATTAAATAACCTAAAATGGTGGAAAGCACAAGTAAATCCATAGAGCTGTGGAATTGTGAAACAGTCCTAGTTCAACAAATATTAGAAAAACAGACTGTAACAGGCATAGCAAATGTTAAGCCACAACCTTTTTGAAGATATCTAAAGCTCTGAAGTTAAAAAGGAGTCAAACATAAATGAACCAAGAAAACACAATGCCTGAATTGCTAATTGCTCCTCTGCCATGATGATGTGCAGCTCTTGGGAAGCTTTAGGACTTCGACCAGAATGGGGACAAAGACTAATACCGGGCCACAAAAAAGCCCATGGGATTCCTAAGAGGATGTAGGATATTCTGCTTGCAAGTTGCGGGATGAAATTCAGTCTATGTCCTTTATAAATGGCTGTCATATCACGCAGTGGTAGCTATGTAACTATTGTGTAGGATATTAATCGCTGCCTTTCAATTAAATACACTCCCAGTGAGTGGACAAGTGTAGCAACTGGTAAGGTTTTTTAGACCCTGCAGCTTAGGGTAATAATAATGAATGGGACCTCCTGGCTCATTAAACCCAATCTCATACTTCTGTAGACCATTTATATTTTAATATTTATTTTTAAACTAATGAAATTCCACGTTAAATCTACTTTTTTTTTTTTTTTGGCTCAAATAAAGAGTCACTATTATTGAAGACCAGTTAGATTGGGAGATCATGACGCAGGGGGATTTTTGTCCCTGAGATTAGCTCAGGTGGTTAGAGCATGGTGCTAATAACACCCAAGTTGTGGGTTTTATCCCTGTGTGGGCCATTCACTTGAGAGTTGGACTCAATGGTCCTTGTGGGTCCCTTCCAACTCAGAATATTCTGTGATCTTTTAGTCACATTAAAAATTTATTATGTTCATAAACCACTGCTTTCTCTACCAGCTAAAAATTTTTATTTGAATAGCTCTTAAACCTCTATAACACTTGTTTGCTCTCCTTATACATCTCAAAAAATATTTACCTCAAAACTTTTATTTTGGTGTCCTATCAAATTCTTTTATTTATCTGTATTTTTTCATTCTTTCAATCATCTCAGATATTTAATCAGTCTTTCTGAAAATTGGTGATTGCAATCTTGTATTTTAGGTGAGATCCTAGTGCTTTATATTTCGTTATTGAAAATATTGTTTGATACTAGAATTATTTTTAAGCTTGACTTAGAAACATCTTGCAGTCAGTCTCTAATTCACGGTTTTTCTCTCTTTTTCTAAAGTTTCTTATATGTTGTGATTTAAATTCTAGCTTTCAATTTTCTTGTAGACAGTCTCAAGAAAACCTAGTGCTGAATATTGGAAGTATATGCCTTAGTGACAAATTTTTTGATAAAGAATATTTTATTACCCGGGGTTGGTGATTGGTGAATGATTGGTGAATGATTCTTTCATTAATGGAATCCTGTGGCTGACTTCATTATAAACATATCCATAAAGCTATTTCAGTATCATAACCAATCCAAGATGAATTCAGACATCATTATATATGGTGAAGCATATGCATGTAAGTGTATTTATATGCATATATAAATTGTATATATAGTTGTCTTTCATCTACATTCTCAACTATTAGCTCCCTCTTGTCATTTTATGGCTTTGGATTACATCTTGGGTAATAAGCTTTGCATGTAACTGTACCTTTCAGTCTACTGCACATTTTTAAGAGTAGTGTTATAAGTTATTCGATTGGTTTTCACAGTACATTTTGACTGATGAACTAGAAGAACATAGAGCCAGCTTTGTCACATAATAAAATAGTTAATAATGTATTTTAGACTTAAATATACATAGGGATAATAAAACTATGTTAATTGATATGATGATTTATCTTTCTGGATATGATTGAGAGCATGTTAGCTTAACCCGTTAAAAGATTTTCTCAATGAATTAAAAATTAAACTTTAATTCTATTTGGTGAAGAGAATGCCAAAACATTTGCAGTGATAAATAATGTAATGCTTATAATAAAGCATAGGTCAGTGATACAGTCTTGGTCTACTGGTAACTTATATACTGAAAAAACATTATACAGTTGCCAAATGTAAGATCCTTCTTACAGGAACAAAAGAACCAGATTATGTTTTCAGAACTCAGAATCTTTTATGGAAAAAAGCAATGCTCTAGTCTGTGCAGAATGGAAAATTTTTATACTGCAGTAAAATTTCCTATAGCTTACTAGGCATCCGTGTGAGATCTTCCTTGAATACCTGGAGATAAACCAAAAGAATTTATTACAAAAAACTGACAAGTATGGCAAAACAGTGACCTTGAATCTTCATTTCCTCAAAGATGATCTGGATAATTAATATAAGAATTATATAATTTTTATATATAATAATATATTAATAAGAATAATTTCTTATTCTCCACCTTTTGTATGGAAAGGATTTTGCCAAAGCTAATGGAATAGATCAGAAATCAGTGATTTGCTAAGTTTCAACTGGAACTGAAAATGGAAATTCCAGACTCCTGCATATTGGCATGGACTGAGAGAGGATCTACACTGAGCTTACTGTCATTTTGTCATTAAGAATGCAGAAAATAACAAAACCCAGTCAAATCTATTAAGTTTTGCACTAATGCTAATATATGAAGAAAAAAAAAATATTACAGGACCTATATGAATACCTATATATATATTTATGCGTATATATTATACATATATAGTATTGCTTAGTGTAGCAGGAACAAAAGAAACTACAATTCCAAAATAGTATTGCTTTTTAACTAGTGAAAAAATGACGAAGTATATTTAAGGAAGGTGTTAGGCACTTGTATGTGCAACAGTACCTTGGCAGGTAAAAGAATACTCTCTGTGCTCCTGGAAACTCAGTTAAAAGGTGACTGAACCACTAGGTCTCATCCCCCAAAAACAGGGGGAACAGACTGATCATTTCAAGAATGTGGAAAAGCAAGCTGGAAGGTGGCACCTAGCCAGAGACTGTAAAAGAATTTCTTGTAACCAATCAGCTGAACATGTGCTTAAGGCCAGAAAGGCAAAGAAAATCTGATGCTCAGAGTCTTACAGAGAAAAAAAATTGATAAATTTTTGATAGGAAAGAAAACATGCAGCTTGCTAATCACTGTAGTAAGCAGGGACTTGAGCCTCAGATTTTTTTTCTTCTTTTTAGATCTCTATGGCTACTCTATTCAAAACAAAAGATGCAATTTCATTTCATAAATAACCTCTCACTGACTAGTCAAGTGTTTGATATATCTGAAAATAATTCACTTATCTGAAGTAAAATATGAACTTTGTACCTCAATATCAGATTACACTATGTAGCTGACTGGGCCTCTTTCAGTACTCACATTATGTAGTCATTTGCGCTGTGAGAAGCAGCACACTAAAACGATGGTTCGCTTTACATCCATATCACAATCAACATTTGTATGGATAACTGCTTAGAATTCAAGGGAAGTAAGAGCTGGGGCACGAACCAGCCTTTTTGTTCTGCTCATCTGAATAACTTTATTCCCTCAAGGCTACAGAAATGTTGAAGACGTTAAGCGTTCACTCAGAACAGAAGTTCTGTAGGCTGCATGGGGGCAGAAACTACCAAGGAATGTTTCGTATCAAATTTACACCCAACAGAGTGAGGATGAGTAATTGTTAGGTGAGAAGTTGCTATAGCTTTGTGTTAGCAGTTCTGAGTTCAGCTACAAGATATTATCTAAGACCCAATGGAGATCTGCCTAGGTGACTCAGAAAATTAGTAATGGCTTATACAATCATTTCTAGGTCAACTGTTTGTATATATTGAACTTTATTCTAGTAAATTGTCACTAGCTGATGACTCTTCTGTGGTCTCTGAATTGTTATTCTATATTTGTTTTAGTGAATGGACTACTTAAAATAACTGCCACGGCAGGCCTTCTTTGGCATAGCTGCTCATTACTGCAGGAGAAACAGAGACCTGACTTTCCGGAATGAAGCAGAGAACTCTATCAGCCCCAGAAACAGCTTTTACAAAGCAGAAATGTGATGCTGCAGTGTAATATGGAAAAGGTAGAACAGAGAAATTTAAAACCACCTGAGACAACTGAACTGCCTGTTCTGATATTCTGTGTAAGAAACTTAAATTCACTAAGTTTCCCCTGAATTGACCTCGGTATCTTGTGTAAGTGACAGCCCTAAAGACACTGAGATCCAGAATCACCCCTGTAAGATGCCTTCTCCTCTCATCTGGCTACTAAATAATGAAGGCTTTTTATGGCGAATGCATAATTAAAATGCTTGAACCAGGATGGAAAAAATTCTGGTTGGAATCTGAAGAATCACATCACTTCCTTTAGTTGCTTATCTCCAAATTTCATCCGGCACTTTATCACTTTCTCTCCAAGAATTGTATACCTCATTTCTAATTGGAATTTTCTTGTCTTCAGCTTGCAATCCTTAGTTAAGATTGTGTTTTCCTAGAGTTTGGATAAGCCTTTATTGTCAAGCATCGCCTGTCTGTGAAAGTTACTATCTATCATAGGTCCACCTAAGAGGGCCACTCACTTCTACTTACACATTGTATATGGACTAGACATTTTAGACATTGTATTTCTGCTTCTTTGTTTACACTTAGAATTTCCATGCAAAGACTTAAATTAAAAGAATCAGATAAGACTTTTCTCTTACCTGTAGATTACCTTTAGATGTATCTTCTGCCCACAAAACAGGTTCAGTCCAATGTTTTCTGAAGAGTAAGGCTTTTTTTTCATAACATATTAATTATGCATATGTTAAATCAGGTTTTCACATGACTGCAGGAAATCATGTTTTCTACTGTCTTTACAGTAGTTTCCATGTATTTTTCATTCCAGTGAATTCTTTTTCATTTCAGTGGGGTTTAAAGAGTACCTTTGCAATCTCATGAACACACTATCTACTAAATCATTAATGCAAAACATGTTTGAAAAACACAGTAAGTTTTCCAAAACACATTTTCAGAGGGGATAAAGAGACAGCATTTCCTTCAAAACTTGTTGTTAGAAAGAACTTCAGAGGGTGGTTCTGTAAAACTGCACAGGACAAAGAGATGTCAAAAATCAAGACTTTTATATGCCACCTCAACATAAAAAAGGAACATTAACTTCATCCCCGTTTTTCTTTCTCTTCATCCTCTTTTTCTCTAACAGAATTCCTGCTGATTTCTTCCTTGTGGAGGTTAGTGTTGAGCCCACCCATACCCCTACTCTCTTTGAAAATGAAGTAATTGACTCTCAAGAAGAGTTCATTAAAAAGCACTGATGTGACTTATGAATTTGTCCAGATACAGGTGGAAAAGGGCAAAAAAATCATTTGGGGAAACATGAAAACTCAAGAAATAAGTTGATAGTTCAGTTGTAATAGCAAAAAAATGGAGAGAGGAGTGGAAATTAAAGACATAGTGTAAACCTGTTTCCCATACCTTACACCTGTGGAAGAGCTGCATTTATTTTCTTGATTTCACCTTGAGTTGTTGCTGTAGATTGGGGATAATTTTAAATAATGCTTTTCAGGTATTAAGTTCCTTCAGTTATATTAGATCATGCAGAAAAATGTAAAGACATTATTGAAGAGGGATTTTTTTTTTTTACTCTCAGCGTTCAAGAAATAATGTTTTTGAAGTTTTTGAGATGCTTTCCTGTATTTCTGTGATAACAGGTGTTTGGATCATCTTAGCAGGAAAGCTGGATTTTGTGCACATATCAGGACGTGTGTTCTAAATATGTGTGCATGCATTTTAATACTGATTAAAAACTTCAGTGTTTATTGAAATCTTTGAAACTGAAATAATTTTTTTAAGGAATAGATAACAAATAATAATATTTAACTGAATCAATGGAGTAAGAGGTAATAGGAAAGTCTGATTTTCACTCTTTGGAGTACTTCTGATACTGGCTTTTCTCATAGAGATAGCCTAGGGAAAATGTCCAAAGACCTTACCTTGGCAAAAACCCTCAAGCAGACTAAACTGGTCTAGGTTTAAATTCTGATGGCATTAGGAAGTGCCAGCTCAAAACCAGTGTATCACCCAACCCTCATTCCATACTTTACCATGGTATGGGTAATGGGTTCATGAGCATCTGATACAGGAATGAACTGGATTAATCACTCCATTAACATTGATGCTCTAGTTACTTTTCAGTTCTACTTACAGGAATTGGGAGGAAAGAATTTTCCCACTTTCGAAATGTAATGCATGACGGCCCTTGGGCAGTAATATGTTAGAATTACATCTAAATGCAAGAAGCTAAACAAAACCACAGAGTTTGTAATTCCTCTGTCTCAGCAAAAGCATAAATTTAAATGCAAACATAAATGCATTCCTAAATAATGATGCCTTTGTTAATTTGAGCTGCAATGAAGATGACAAATTTTAATGAATGGTATGATTTTCCTCCCTCCAAATGTATTATTCAAACCACTTTCTTTTTTTATTGTTCACTAAGCTGTACTGGAACTAAAGAAACTATAAGCATCTTCCAGCTAGAGATTTTTTTACAAGCAGAATATTTGAAGTTTGTTTGCTTTTTTCCAGTCTGCTTTTGAGAGTCTTAGTGGATAGCAATTAGGTATTTTTTCTCCAAAAACTATTCTATATTCTAGTAGAAGCAACTTTGACATGTTGTTTTGCTTTTTGTTTTTCTTCTCAATTTTGTCACACTAATATTAGTTTTCCAGACATTGAAGTGGTAAGTAGGGTACACTGTAAATTCTTAGACATAGGCTTAACAGCTGAAAGAGCTCTTCCCACAGCATCTAGACCTTTAGCCTAATAGTCTACAGAAGTATGGAAGTTGTGTAGAATGTCATATTTAAATTTTCTTGTGTCATCCCTTTGCCAGCCTGTATGGTGGAAGAGTCTTGTTAACAATACTTAAGAGATCACACTTTAGGAAGTGTTTATTACTACTTTTGTCACACATTTTATTTTGTTGATTGTGTTAAGTGAACATAGTTTCTTGCTTGCAACT
Source organism: Monarcha castaneiventris obscurior (assembly GCA_026261815.1). Classification (NCBI taxonomy): domain Eukaryota; kingdom Metazoa; phylum Chordata; class Aves; order Passeriformes; family Monarchidae; genus Monarcha; species Monarcha castaneiventris. The sequence continues at coordinate 18,980,922 of JAMPIT010000894.1, forward strand.
CTGCTTCTTCAGTTGTCTTTTGTTAGATCAGTTACTAGAACTGGAAAAAAATGTGACAACTTTGGGTCTGTATAAACCTATTTGACTACAATATTAGAGCATTAACTCAATAAGTTTCCCTTCTGACTAAAGCTCCTGGGCCACACTGTGCATGAGAACTCCCTCTGTCATTCTTTGTGGCTGCTGTGAATGCCTCTTCCCTGGAAATTCATCTATTATCTCTGACACAAAAAATAGCATATGGAATACAATAGAAGCATCTCTCCAGAAAAAACAAAATAAAATGAAGCAACACAAACCCTCCAAACCCCAACAAAAATGTGGAGGTATTTGGAATATATGAAAAATATATTTATTTTCCCTTAGTATTTTGCACACACATGCTAAAGTGTGTTTACATCAGTCAAATTCCTCAGGACTAATTTAAACAACTAAGAAATGATCAGACAGGAAGCTCTACCCTACTGTTACAAGAATGTTGTTCACATGTTTTTGTTTAAACAGCTCATTTTTGTCCAGAGGCACCACAGTAGTTGTCAAAGTAATCCATTTCACCCTTTTCTACCTATCACTTACCTTCTGTGAGCAATGCTGAGATCCTTCATAGAATAGTGAGCCTTTAATTATACTACACACCTGAAATGCAGGTTAGTGCCACAGATGACTGGCAGAGACCTGTGCACAAGGTACAAATTATGTTTTCTTTTGCACTTTTGTGAAGACTGAAAAACATTTTCAACCTGGAAAAAAACAGAACCTAAACCAAACCCCACCCATACATCTTTGACTTGTAAACCAAAATTGCACTTGCCATTTTGACTTCTTTATGAATCACTTAATGTTTTTGAGGCTTAATGTGCTTTTTGTCATAGCACAAGCAAACTTTTCATGAAGTTGCCCATTTCATACTAGCACTGCAGTTATGGCCTCTTCCTGTTCCAGAGGAAAGAAAGATTATTTTTTCCACACCTTTTAGTCCTCAAGAGTCCAAATTTTATGTCCTTTTACTGAAAAAATTGATATTTAGTGGAGTATGAAAATTTTTCTGTTTTCTCTGAGAACCTTATAGAAAGTAATTTTGAGTTAAGGAGAAGGGGAAGAAGAGCCTGTCCTTCAGAAAAGACAGGCTCTTCGTATGAGAGGCAGCTCGTACAAAGGGCATGTTCCATTTGGCTTGTTTCCTAGGTATGAGATGAAACAAGCCATGTTGCTTCAGGCAGATGTAAGCTGGGAAGGAGATGGGGGTTGGTTCTGACCCCAGTTCCTACTTGTCAAAAATGTGTGATTTTTCTCTATTTAAATATATTATAAAGAGCAGAGGGAGGCGGGTGAAAAATGGAGGAAGAAAGCCAAAAAAAGTCAGCTATTTTCTGGCAGGTTAGCCATCAAGTCTCATCATGAGAATGACTATTATGGTACGATACCAACCCTGCAATGTGGAATGCAAAAATGCCTTTTACTGAGAGTGTCCAATTTGTTTTAAAGGGCCTGTATGCAAAGAGGCTATCCAGGAACTGTTTAATACTGCAATCTTAAAACAAAATATATTATTTTAACTGGAACTTTGTTTTTCAACACTAACAAACCTTTAACACTACCTTAAGGAGCAGATTATTAAAAAGTAAAATGGGATATATATATATATATATATATATCTCATTTGAGCTTCATTTCTAATATAATATTAAAAAGCAAAGTGCTCAGACCTACCACAGGATAGACTGCACTTCTTTCTGAGAGAGCTCTGACAGATTGAAAACTGCAGGGTCAGACCCCAAGTCTATCAGATTGCCATTGTTCTCTAGTCATATTCAATAGTCCTTATTCAATGAGATGTACCAATCTCAGCTGGTATCTGAACTATAACTCTAACAAGTAACTGGGGAAGAATGTTATTTGCTCTGAGTATAGTTCCCTCCTGGGAGAGATCCAGGTTAGCGCTTGATAATCCTTTTGTATCTGGGGTTCAGGCTGTCTTTGCTTGAAGAAAATTTCTGCAGGAGTCACTAGCATTAAACTTGTAACTTAAGAATTAACATAGTTATATTTAACATACATATCTTGAAAGCCTGTACAAATTGTCAAGCTAACAAGATGAACAAAACCTTTATTCTGACAGAGATTTTCTTCTTCACGAAAAATCTCAGTGTTGCGTGTCATCTTTGTCTCTTGTCACTTTATGTTCCATATCTTATCCTTTGTATAAAATAAGCAATCCCAGGGAAGTCATTAGGAAGTAAGAATATTATAAATGTTTGGCTAGAGCCAGAGTTTGCAATTTTATTGCTGCCTGTTAAAGGTGTGAGAAATGAAAACTTTGCCCAAACTCAAGCACTGTTCGAAAATGTTGATAGCTAAGCACATCCATTTTTATTTCCAGCATGTTCTGCTATGTAATTTCTTACAAGCTCTTCATGTACTTGCTTTGTTCTTTATCTACCTGCAGCTTGAAGAGAAAATGCAGGAATTTGGTGTAAATATATAGTAAATAGTTAAATATTGTCAGTCAGAAAAGGAACTACCAAATATTGCTAGAATAGATTTTCTACATATCCAATAAAGACATATTTACTTTGTCACTCAAATATGCCTCACAAAAATCAGTATCATCAATATTATTAAATTATATCTTCATCAGGTGGATTATAACATCTTAGAGATATCAATTGCTTTTGAGAGCTTAAGAAGCTTGTTCTAGGCAAAGCCTCTCTAGCTATGCTAAACCTTGGAAATGCTGCAGTCATTTGCATTTGGTGTGACTACTTCTTTTACCACAACTTATGAAAAATAATCAGTATCACGAAGTCAATACTTTTAGCAGATGCTTTATTTGCTTTCTGAAACTCAAATTAGAAAAATAGGTGACTATCAGAAAAAAATAATTCTACTGGACATTTCTAAATTCTGCAAGAGATATCTAATGCATTCATTTAACTTCTTGATTCTGAAAATCAGTTCAAACTTCTAAGCTCAGACTGAATCTAAAATTCCAGGCACTTGGGAGAGTAACAAATTAGATATGCTCATATATTGGTCATAAGTCGTATTTAATAAAAAGACAAAAAAAAATTATAATAATATGAATAAGTAATATGTAGCCAAATAACTGTGTGGATCTGAGCATTAGTTTTATAAGATGATAGAATGATAGTGATGCAATTAACTGTAGAGAAAAAAACGACTCCTCCAAAATTCCTGGGAAGAAAAAATACCTTTGTCAGAAAGGCTTTTCTGCTCCCAAATTTTTGATTAATCGCATCTTTCAATCCAAATATGACTTTAATAATCTCTAGGAATAATTTTATATGTGGATTTTAGTTCAGATTTTTTTAGCATTAATATTACTTAAATCATCCATGGTTTTTTGAATCCATGTTCTCTGAAAAATTAGAAAATGCCCAAGTAGGATTATCTTTCAAAAAATTAATTAACTCTGTTTTTTTCCAGATCCATACAAACATGACAGAGGTTTTCTTCTGCTTTTAAGCCCATTGTATCTGTGTTATATGTACTGGTTAATAACAACATGCTGTCTCTGCCACATGTCTAGGGGACATCAGACACCACTGTCTGTGTACTAGAGCCATAAAGAGATATCTGATGGAAAGGGGAAGTCCAGGTTGTATGGTAAGGGCATGCTATAATTAGTCAGAAATCACTCTACCTACTTTTTAATTATGGCTCCTCCACCTACCAGCTGCATATCATGGAATGACTTAACTCCAGACTTAAAAGGCATTCAGAAAGCTCTGATACTCAAGGCTGAGTGAGTGTAAATACTAGAAGCTGTTCCAACCTGTGTGTGATTGACATTCTACTGCGGTAAACCAACACAGAACAACAAAGGTTCTCGAGGGGACATGCCTTGGTAAGGCACTACTGATCACTGGAGTGCCTGAGCAAGGACCAGAGGGGAGGCTAGAGGGGTCAGGTCTAGTCCATAGCTGGGTCAGACAGAGCAGCTGGATCTCTGGAATGTGGATGGAGGTGGTCAGGATAGGAACAAGGAGAAATCAGATGGCACTGTTCGCTCTGGAGAATGCAGCTGAGTTCCAGGGGGAACTGGATGCAGTGCTTTGCATGTTTGTCTTCTCCACAAAATAAAGACTTCAAAAGGTTTAGGAATGGTTGTGCTGTGTGTATTTTAAAAGAAATATGGGGAAACAGATTAGTTTTCTCACAAAACATGGAGGTAATCCCCTGCATCCTTCACCTCTGCATAAACATGGTGTACTGGTGCTTATTAGATAGACTTCTTTAGTCTATCTGAAGAGAAGGCTATCTTCTACTATTCTGTAGAAAATATGGAAGATGCTGCCAAAATATGATCAAGGACTTCTTCCCCTTCAGAAGAAGAAAATAATACTTATGATCTTTTTATTTTCACATGAAGGTCAATCATAATGACTGAGAAAAAAGATGATATCTAGAATTTTTTTTGCTAAACTGCTAAAAACTTGACCTAGAATATTGACTTATATAGTTGTGAGGATATCCATTTTTTACTATTCATTAATATATTGCAATATGGTTGCATCCTTGGATACATAAAGCAGTCTTAGTTAATTAATGAAAAAGAGAGTGCACATAATCTTTTCTTTTTATGTAACATTTTTCATAAAAGAATATTAAATAGTTAAAGTGGTCTAGATCCTTTCCAATTGAAAGACAAGTGGAATTCTTGACTAGAATTACATGTACAGGATATATGCACCACTCTGTGTGTGCAAGTCTGTATCATGCAGAATATCAAACCACTAAACTCTTGAGGTAGCCCAATAAAATTACAAATATATTGAATCTCAGTATAATCTTTCCTTAGCTAAGAATGTATTTCTTTAATTTACTTTCCTTGCATACATGTGTCACCATGGATGTACAAGGCTGTCAGTATACTTGACTTCTCTTTTCTGAGTGAACCCGGTGATTCCTGTTTCATATACTGAAAGCTGTACACAGAGGTAGACATTTAACTATGACAATCAACAAACTAAGCACTATAAACCAGGCTTTCAATATTAATGTAGACAGCAAAGCAACATCCAAGGATCAAGTCTTCTCATTGCATGTTTCAGATGAAAGGCTTGGAATATCTCATATATCAGAGACTGGGACAGAGCCCTTTGTAGATACCTGATGCTTTGCCCACGGGGGTAATATCTGAACCACCTGCATCTTACTTCGATGTTTCAAATCTTTGTTTGTCACAGAATAGCAAAGGAATAAGAACAACTAGACTTGAAAGGAGAAGAGGGAGTCAGCTGCAAATGCCAACATTATGAGGAGCTGTCTTAACTATAGTAATTTATCAGAAGAATGAAGAAGTTTCAGCATCCTCCTCTCAATACCACAGCTGTGTCAGAGCTGACAGTCTTTGTGATCAAGGTCTTTCCAAAACACTGCTTACAGTGAGGGTGTGCGGGAGTGGGGAAACTGAGGGAATAAAAAAGAGTCTACTGCATTGATATAGCCACCGCAACTAAATCTGCTCCTAGGTTGTACTTTCTCATCATGTACCTCAATCACAACCTGGTCCAGGCAAAGGAAAAATGGATTATAAATTCTAAAGAGAAGATGTCTTCTAGTGACTCTCTTGGTTTTTCAAAAAGAAGATTTCCCAAAAGCTATAACCCCTGTTGGATTATAGACTGAAAACTACCGTCATTTCTCTTCAGATCTAGAAGAAAACTGAAGCTGATGCAGAAAGAACTGAAACTAAATTTTTAGAGGATCATATAGAACACAGTTGAAGTTTGTTGTATTTAGCATTTTCAGACAAAACTGTCTGAACATATCAACTACACTGCTGAGAAGGGAGAGAAGGATGTTATTTTTATGCTGGATATTAGGTAGAATGGTGTGCTTTTGAGAGGGTGGAAAATACTAGAGGCATTTAAAGTACTGTTAAATGGGTATTTCAGTGTTACTTTGCTTCCGTTGCATTTCCTTGGATCTCTTAGTTTGAACTAAGGCTAGTTCAAACGAAGGCTAGTTTACTAGGCTAGCCACCGTAAACTTTCTCAAAGGTATTAAGTGAGCTTGGTATCACTGTTACTCTCCAGCTTCTCAGCTGTACTTCCACCTGATCATCATGATAACCATGCCTATATGGTACAGGGGCTTTTGTAGCAGAACAAAACTGCTTTTGTAACAGTGTTTATGCTGTACAGCCAGGCACTAGTCCCCAGAAATACACCTGGGGCTGCCTGCTCTGCGTGTTCTCTGTGACCTGGTGCTGGCAAAGAGTGTCACTTTGCATGGCTAACTGTAGGGCAGCCTCCTACACTATGATTCATCTACTCCTTAAATCAAGGTCGGAGACGTCTGTTCTAACACTACAGAGTAAAAATAATTCTCTGTCTCAAAGTACCCAAAACACACACTGGAGAAAGAGAACAAAAATTTGACATAAGTAGTGTATGCAAGTTTAAAAAAAAAAAAAAAAAGTTTAACAATACCTAAAACAATGGCAACATTTCTGGTAACTAAAATCAGAACGTGAAGATTGCTTTGTGTGTTGCCACTGGAGATCAATTAGAGTGGCTTGTCTATATTCTGTAAAGTAGACTTCTGCTGAATGCAGTGGCTGTCCACTGCACCTACTTGAGTGAGGTATTATAATGTAGACACCACCATCTCTTAAAATGTTTAATAATGCATGAGAGATGATGTGCTTGTGAATTTTGTTAGAGTTAAAATGTCAAGAAATAAGAGCACTGTAATTATTAACAAGATAAAAATTTTTGCTTTTTTTTATATAAACATATAGTTATTCAATATTGTCAGATATCTAGTGGCTTGTTTATGCTACAGTGGTGAAATTAAACTTTTGGCTGAAAGGAGAAAAAGATCTCAAGAAATCTAAAAGCAATGGAAGCTGTAACGGTTAATGAGAATACTAAGTATAAAACACTAGACAAAAAGAGTAGTCTTCTGTTTTTCACTTTAGAAACAGTTGATCTAATAAATGATTTTTTTGTTCTGTTTTTTTTCCTACATTTTGAAATGCTAGTTCTGTTAGTATCCTACTGAATTAGAGGAAAATTAGTCCTGCACACAAAGCAGCTATGGGTTTGTCCATGTGAAGACATTCAAAAAACTTTACAGTGTGAGTGAATCTGCATAAGCACCTTATACTTGCATTCAGAAATCAAAAGGTCTCTGTGGGAATAAATAGCACTTTGATTCTGAATGTTAACAAATGCAAGGACTATTAGGATTATTACACATTTTAACTTATGCACATGCCTTGATTTAGGCTTTAGTGGGCTGCATTAAAGTTCCTAACAATTCTAATGCCAACAACCATAAAACTTAAATACCTTACTTTCAGGGTGTCAAATAATGGTGTAAAAATATTCTACAAAGGTAGAAAATCATTTAAATTGCTATCATGCAGATTGCAGTCTCCTTTGGCATTAATGATCACTAAACTGACTTCACATCCTCATGTCAGTTTTTCTCACTGGGCCTAATTGAAGTATTCCTTTAGGAGGAAAACCCATCACCATTCCAGTATGTCCTTGAGTTAGGGTTTGGACGGGAGGGAACAGGATGAAGAATTAAGCAATAGAGATTGGCAGATGTTATAGATTTTATAAGTTGTTTTCCTAACTCTTTTGGACAACCAATGCAACAAAATCAAATAGAACAAATGAAAATAGAATTCTTTGTTTTTGGGATGGTGTGTGCTCAGTGTCACTAAAGCCAAAGTTGTCTAAGAAACCGACATCATCTGTTTCCTCCCTTCCCAGATGTTTCTTCACTTTGAATTGTTTGTTCATTCTCTAGGAGATCACTTATTAATCCCTTCTGAAATACTTTGTTATTTGTTGCTCAAAATGGTGTTATTGGGAAAAAAAAAAACAATGAAAAAAATGCTTCTTTATACCGTTTCTTGAATTCCAAATTCCACTTTAGGAAAATACACAAAAGAACATAGACAATAATAGGGCATACAAGGCTTTTCTAAACCACTACTGTGGAAAGGATTTAATGCTTTTTGAACAATTATATGCTAATCCTAATTGTAATCCCATAAGGCTTCCATAATTTCATAACCTACTTCAGACATGGTTAACCAAGCAGGATCATCTTTTCATCTCAGGAAGGGATTTATAGAATAAGGAAATTAAAAATTTCATTTAAGCAAAATTACTTTCTCTTCTTGTATCTATTGTATGTATTTTTCTGCCTGTTTCCCAATACTTTTGGAACATTACTAAAACAAAAATAGTTAAATGTTAATTGTAGTAATATTTTAGGACCTAAGAAAACTATCTGCAAATATAAGGAAGTATAGGTAATTTTCATTCATCGACAATAGGATTTTTCTCCACTTCAAACTTCTAAAGAATCTTAACAATTTTAGTGCCAGAGCACTAGATAACAGCAAAAAGACAGGTGATCTCATTTATAATGGCAAGTCTTGCTTCCTGTCTTGGTTGTCTCTTCTTGAAGTGACTTGAGTCCGTTACTCAATCTTCATGAAGGAAAAGCTCAGCTGTGCCTGAGTTAAGAACTTCTGTGGTTTTGGCTATGTTCTAGAATTCTAAACCCTGGAGTTGAACTAATGCTGAGAGAGCTAAAGAAATGTCTTATGGTATTCCTAAACAATATTTTAACAAATATCTCAGCGTAAGATCCACTGTTCTGAAGGCTCTATTACGTGGGTTCAGTCCGAAGTAGTGAGCATGCCAAGGAAAAACGTGTTTTTTTTTTTTGCTTGTGATGTGAAGGTGTCTTTTGAACTTTCTTGAACATAAGAGTTTTGTATATATGGCAATATCAGAACAATGAGACAATCTGGATTGCTCTGAGGAAGGCTTTGAAGGCAGGAAAAAAGTGGCTGCCAGTCTGTGGTTGGTACTAGTTAGTGTGGATAAGTGGAGCTGGGCTTTGTGACCAAATGAAGACACAAGTTTCTTTCAGTCATCTCAAAGCTGTTGTAAACGAAGAATTACATGCCTGAAGAGGACAATACTCAAACTAGGCACTTTGTTCAGAGCTATGATCCAGAAGCACTCAATCCTGATAATTGCTAATAGTCTACATATTAAAATTTAATTTTGAGCAAAGCTTTTTAATACCCCTAGTGCCAAAGCGTCTGCCTCAGCTCCACTGACATCAAGAGGCTAACATACCTCATAAATTTTCTGTGGTGTCAGTCAGACTAAACCTTATAAACATGTATTTTAAACTCTCTCTTGCACTCACATGACTCAGCACAATAGACAAGATCATTCAAATGAAAATAAAATTTTAAAATTTCACTATTATTTTATGTTTCTTTTAATTTTTTTTTTCTGCAACTTGATATGTCTTGCCAGGAAGTGGCAATAATTCAATAATTATTTCTTGGTTTTACTTACTGTGTTTGGATTTATACTAGAATCAAAAATGTCCTCAAGGTGTGGCCTATGCTGACTAAAAGAAGGCTGTACTCTTCTCTCATCTTGGTGTATTTGGACTGTGTGGGAAGGAATACCAAAATTCTAACAGATTAGAAAGGCAGAGAGTGACCTTTTCTGTTTTTCAGGTGACTACCAAACCAGTGTATCACTCCCTTCTCCATCAAAAACACAGGGGGAGAAAAATACTATGAAAAGCTCATAGGTCAAGTTAAGAGCAAGGAGAGATCGCTCACCAATTACCTTTGTGGACTAAACAGACTTTGCTAGAGGAAATTAGTTTAAATTATCACAAATCAAATTCAGAGTAGGATAATAAGAAATAAGAACAAATCTAAAATCACCTCCTTTCTTCTTGGGCTCAGCTTCATTCCTGACTTCTCTTCAGGGTCCTGCCAGGGACTGTCCTGCTCCAACACAGTATCTCCTACAGGGTCACAGCTTCCTTCTGTGTGTAGTCACCTTCTCCAGTGTGGGGTCCTCCATGGGCTGCAGGGGAACCTCTGCTCTGGCACCTGGAGCATCCTCTCCCCATCTTTTTGTGCTGATCTTGGTCTGCAGAGTTGTTTCTTTCTCATATTCATTCCTCTCCCCATGCTGCTTTGCAATGGGTATTTTTACCCCTCCTTAAACATGTTGTCAAAAGGCTCTATGACCATCTGATGGGCTCAGCTTTGGCCAGTGGTGGGTCCCTTTTGGAGCTGACTGGACTGGTTCTGTCAAACATAGGAACAGCTTCTGAGATTTTCTCATAGAAGCTACCCCAGCAGCAGCCTCAGTGCTATCAAAACCTTGCCAAATAAACCAAGGACATTGAACAAAAATTAAAGCAGGTAATAAAGGACCTAAATATCAGGTCAATAGGGAGTCCAGGAAGTGTCAGTTGAATTAATTCATGTCTTAAAGCACAAATGTGAAAAATTTGCATTATTTTCCTTGTTATTTAAACGATTATTATTCAATAAGTGAAGTATGGGGTTTTAGGACACAGTATATTTTTTCAGAAAATAATTAGGGTAAATATACTTGAACAACATCTTAATGTTAGATTTAATGTTTTACTCTTAAAAAAAGCAACATTGTTGTTATAATGAGTTGTAGATTTACTGTCTGGATAAAGAATACATCACAGCAAAATTGACAAGGACTTTAGAAACCATCCAGGAAAAGGGAGGAATACTAGAATAAGTTTTAGCTGGAATACTCTGTACTTTTGTAAATAACCTGAAGTTCTAATCTAGTGTTTTAGGTAGAAGGTCACAGAAGTACTCAAACATTAAAGATACCACTTATAAGATTCCCAGATAAAGTTGTGAACCTATGTAGGAGGCTTACGTCATGGAAAAGATGTTTACCACACATATATCATATGATAGATGAATTTATCAAAGAAGATTATAAAAAAACTGAAGTAAAATATTTTGGCCAAAGCATTTACTATGTTCTTTGTGGGGGAGGGGAGGAATTTAGGCTGAGGTTTGTTTGTTTGTTTGATTAAGGTTTTTTTTGGTTTGTTAAGGTTTTTTTTTAGCTGAAAATGCAATCAGTGACTCTGAAACATGTTTTGAACTTAACTTGGCTTTACCATATTATATATTCAGGGAAACTGGAAAATTTAGAGTATTTATTTTCAACACTTTCTATTGAAATATTTTGCTTCCTAGCCTTTGGGTAAAATAAATTTTAAAAAATCCTTATCTTTCTATCTTGTAAACTCCCGGTAGTTATTTGGACTGTTAAAAACAGTCCAAGCTTAAGTAATGTTTTGGTTTCACTGCTGAACAAAGTCTTCTTTCCATTGTTCTAGGACTGCTCCCAGAGCAAAAGCAGTTGTTACAACTATTTCAATTGTGCTTGAAGTAGTTGAAAATGGATCTGTGCACTTTGGTTTAGATCAAAGCATGATCAAATCAGGTATCGTGGGAGGGGGTTAGCACCCATTGTGTGCCACTTGAATATGGATAGCTGTTATTTCAGGTTTATTTATGAGGGCAGTCCTTTATTATCTAATGCTTTGTCCGCACTTGCATTTTATGGAGTTACAGGGGATAAGGCAGGAGAGAAGTAGACTTTAAGTCTCAAGGCTATTGAGGCTGCAAAACTCAGACTAGCTATTAGCTCTGAGCTGGAGCTATGTCTTTGCTAACAGAAAAGCAGCAGCTTAAGTCACTGAGGTGAAGGTTTATTAATTCCTCCCTGCCTTCACTGGGTTTACATGGCAAAGATAAGGTCTCTAAATTTAGAGCTTTGTAAGATAAGTGTAAGTGATACCTTGTAGGCTGATACGTGTATGACTTTTGGTACGTGCTAAAAATTGCTGCTTGAGCTAAGGACCAGTCATCTATTAACCTGGTGCTGGTTACACAGGCTCCAGATTGATTGCTGACAAGGTTTTGCTGTTTGGAGGGAAAAAAAGAAAGGGGGAGACTACCCTTCTTTTCTAGTTCTGAAGAACCACAAGCACACAAAACAAATCCTACAGCTATGCTAAAAAAAGCTGAAACTTGCATGTAATACAGACTTCAAGTGTATTTTGCTGGGGGTTATAAACATTTGTAATCACTAATTAACTTAGCTATGAAGATAAAAACTGTTTTGTCAACACAGGGAGTTTCACTGAGGAGTGAGGAAAACTTAGGGTGGGTCATAACATGCAGCTCTCAAAAAAGTTTTTGCTGGTGTGGGATAAAGTTCTACTTGTCTATACTGGCAAAATGCTTGCAGTATAGACATCTGATAAATCACGCATGAAAGAAAATGATAAGAGGGAATGTTTGTGTGCACACACTACAGAGCTGTGCATGTTGCAGTGCAGAGCTGTGAATGTTGCATTTCAAGTTAGTATTTATATTTTTTGGATGACTAACAAAGTGAAAGGGTTTACGGGGAGTGGATAAAAAATATGGACTTAGATTTTACTTAGAGGTAATTCAAGGTATTAAAAAGTTATATGCTTTTGGAATATTTATAGTATTTCACATGGACAGTGAAATATCTTTCTGTCTGAAAATGCTAGGTACCCTCTCTTTGCAAACTGACTGGTGTGAGAATTATGTAAGCTTTGCAGTTGTTAACACTCAAGTTTTACACTGTGTAACAGTTTCAAAGAAAAAAAATAGTTAAACTGTGTTTCTAGAGAAAGAGTAGGGTTATATCAGAATTATGCATACGTTTTCATCCACATAAATTTTTCTCACTGTATTTACAGAGTTTCAAAATGGATGTGATAGGCAACAAACGAAAAGGGGACGATGCAGCTAATACTTCCATACTGGTAGTTAGGTTGTGAGAGGGTAGGCTGGAATAATTTATGGGCTGAGAGAGTGATAGAAGATGTTACTTGCATCACTTTATTTTTCTTTAAACTTATTTATGCATCAGATATGAGCCTTGGACCAAAGACTAGTTTGTTAGGTAAAATCTGTTCTGAATACTCTATCCCAACACTACCATCAATAATTTTGCTTTTGTTGTTTCTTTTCTGATTTAAGCCTTTGTAGGCTGTTGTGTATAAACTCACTTGCCTCTTGTGTTATTCAAGTTCTTAATATGGCCTAGATATATAGAAGAAATGTGAAAACATAATGTTACTTACTGGAAAGAGCACTGGTGTTCTTATTTTTATGAGTGCATCGGAAGAAAAAATTCAGTTAAAGTAATGAATACTCTGCAGTATGATATCTCAGTGACCTCAAATTATGCACAAAAAAGTTTATGGTTGAACTTGTAAAAAAAGGGGGTGGGGGGAAGATAGCTAGATGTAAATTAATAATCTGCCATAAAATATTACAGTATATTGAAGGAAGATGATATATGTGAATATTTAACTTGTCTTTTGTAACTATTCTGATTATAGAGATATTTACATAGTTGCACATTCTGTTTTCTAAGTCTGGAAATAGGTTAGTGTTAAGTGATCTGTTAGAAAAAGATTAAATGTTTTTCTAATCATTTTATCCCTAACAGCTGATTAGAAATGCTTTTGGATTTGGTTTCATTTGAGATGTGCTGATCGCATTGACTTACAGGAAATATTTACTAGAGGAATCAGTTTCTTCTCTGTGTTGTCTGTTTCAATCTTTATGAATTGAGTTGTTAGGGACTGGCAAACTGACTGGGGGAAATCAGTTATAGGATTGATGCGCTAAAATAATTGCACTTTTCTCATTATCTATTAAGATACTTACATAAATGAAAGAATGACAAGGTTTTATTTCCCATCCATTTTTTTAACTTCTCCTAGGACATGTAATTCAATTGGTACCTTTTATAAAGCAATGGACAGGTGATCACTAAAATGAACACTTTAGAATAGGTGTAGCCTGAACTCTGATCCAAGGCCTTGTAAAATAAATTTCAGTTTCTACATTCAGTGGACCTTGGATTGGGTCTAAAGGTACTGTTGGTTTGAGAAATATAATACAAACTGCTTTAAAAATGTCTTCATGAAGCTGTAATTCACCTTCTTGTCTTCCAAGTTCTACTTCTGTCATGGAATTGTGTGCTGGTATATCCTGTGACTGCTCAGGTTCTTGTCACGGTTTCAGGGACATACACAGTAAGACATAAGGGGTTGCCCTACATTGCTGTCACAGTGTTTTGGGATAGTGACAGCTCAAATTTTATTATTACGGGCTTCCTGGAATTTATTAGTATAGATTGTCTATACCACAGTGTTATGGACTGTATCAAGCATCAAAGGAACCAAAACAGTCTCTTTATTTGTCCCTTTATTCACTTTATTTTAAAGACAATAAATACATCTCTTGTCACTTCATTTATAGGATTTAACACACCTCATAAAGGGAAGATATTAAACTAATGCTCTTACAACCAAAATAGAAATTATTAATGTCTAATCTCTAATTACCTTCAGACTTTGATTTATATATTCAAACCTATTTCTATGTCATACCACCTATATGGATTTGAAAAGGCTTACCTGTTGTTTGTTCTTCTTCCTCTATGGTAATTTCTGAAAAATGGTACTATATACATTCCTTTCACTGAATCTGTGTAAAAAAAATGTTTTTTAAAAAAAAGGAGCAGACAGGCTTTCTAGAATAGTGAGCATGAACATCCTTAGCCTGCCATCTCTCTTTTCAGTATATACTACTTCAGCAGAGTCCAGAGGAAGAGACTGGGAGAAACTCCAGTCTCACCCATGTTTGGTCCTGATGCAGGGTCCACATCAGCCACTGTCCTCTGAATGATCTCACAGCCTTCCAGGACCCCTTCTCTGGCTCCAAGGCAGGAAGCTGCCCTGGGAGGCCTCCAACTCCCCTTCACCAGCTCTGCTTCCACCACGTCTCTGGAATGAGGTGAAACTCTTCTGGCTACTCTTCTCTAATAGCTTTACCAGAAGTGAAACAGAACGGAAAGTACCTGAGATTTCTGAGCAAAGAGTGCTCCTTATTTTAACAGTGTTCTATAAATATTTTATTAAATCTGGGTTCTCTATTATGTTGTGAACCCTGGGAAGAAAGTTGCTACAGAAGTGAGATTATTAGGAGCAAGAGCTACACCTCTTTAAACTGAAGACATACATAGCATAACATTTTTTCTGCAGCTCCTATTTCTGACTAATAAAGAAATATGGACAGGTTTTTCTTTCATTTTGATATTGCTATATTTGGAGTGGGTTTGACTTCCATTGATCAGTTTTGAGACTGACTTAATATCCATCATTTTTCTATTTCACTTAGCTCTTATAGACCCTAGCAAATTAGGCAACAGAAATTTTAGTGACAGGGGCTGCTTAGGGGATGGCAAAAGGAGAAGAGTTCTTGAGTCTATATTTAAACTCTGCAAAAGTCTAAGAAAGTAACTCGTAATATCTGCACAAAAGCATTTGTTAGGAAAGTCTTTAGACACCTGGAGGAACTATCTTACCTTAACTCCGGGCATTAAAGAACAAATGTGGATTTTAGCTTCCTAACATCGCATTAAAGTGGAGATGAACTCAGTCTGTCAGCTTGCTGAGGGTCTGAATTGCCTTTTAGCAGTTACTGAAATACCCTCAGAGAGGCAGCCAAGGGTGAATAGGCTTCTGACTAGACTCTTGAGGTTTATAGGGATGAATTTTCATTTATATACAAATTTGTATGCTAAGAATGCAGTCATCCTGCCAGAGCTGGATGTCACTGTTCTAAGGGTATCTCAGAGCAGGTCTCTGGCTTATTCTTATGTGGGCATCTCCTGGCTTGGCTGGTTTTGACACATGTATGTTGCACATAACATTGCAGGCTGTGAATACATCAGTGTTTAATGTTGGCTATCATTAGAAACCCAAAGCAAAGGAAAAGACCAGGTTTGAAATAATCTCCTCTCCTCAGCATAACCCACTTCTTCCTACCTGGCTCAACAAGGTGGTTATTGTTAATTTCACTTTAATGCTCCAAAATTTTGAAACTTACGGGAGGTGGAAACAAGGACAGGTAGCCCAACAGGAATACAGAGAGATTATTTAAATATCCAGGGATCAGGTTAAGAAAGCTAAAGCCCTGATAGAATTAATCTGATCTGGGACATCAATGGCAATAAAAAAAGCTTATATAGGTATGCTGGTGATAAAAAGAAGGCTAGGGAGAATATAGGGCCTCTCAAAAGAAAATGGGAGAGCTGGTTACCTAGAACAGGGAGAAGGCTGAGGCGCTCAACAAGTTTTTTTGCCTCAGTCTTCACCAGTATATGTTCCTGCCACACCACGCAAATTGCAGAAGGCAAAACCAAGGACTGGGACAATGAAGAAGCATCTGTTGTAGGAGAGGATCAGCTCCGAGACCATCCAAGGAACCTGGAGATGTACAAGTCCTCGGAACTTGATAAGATGCATCTGAGAGTCCTGAGAGAACTAGCAGAGGGAACAGCAAAGCCACTATCTGCGTGTTTGAGAAGTCCTTGCAGTCTGCTAAGTTCCATTGACTGGAAAAGGGGAAGCATAGCCCCTACTTTTAAAAAAGGAAATAAGGAAGGCTTAAGGAATTACAGGCCAGCCAGTCTCACCTCAGTGCCTGACAAGATCATGGAGCAGATCCTCCTTGAATCTATGGGTGTAGAAAAAGAGGTGAATAGTGACGGCCGACATGGCTTCACTAGGGACCCTATCAGGCTTGACAGGTGGGCCTGTGTGAACCTCATAAAACTCAACAAGACCAAGTGCAGGGTGCTGCAGCTGGGTCAGGGCAATCCCAAGCGCAAATTCAGACTGGTCAGAGAATGGATTGAGAACACCCTGAGGGGGACTTGAGTGTGTTTGTGAATGAGAACCTCACCTTGACCTGGCAATGTGTGCTCACAGCCGAGAAAGCCAATTGTATCCTAGGCTGCATCCAAAGCAATGTGGCCAGCAGGGAGAGGGATGGGATTCTGTGCCTCTACTCAGCTCTGGTGAGACTCCACCTGCAATGCTGCATCCAGGTCTGGTGCCTCATACATGAGAAGGACATGGGTATGTTGAAGCAAGTCCACAAGAGGGCTATGAAGGTGATCAGAGAGCTGGAGCACCTCTTATGAAGACAGGCTAAGAGAGTTGGGATTGCTCAGCCTGGAGAAGAGAAGTCTCCAGGGCTTTTTCTTCTTGTAGCAGCCTTTCGCTAAAGGGCGCCTACAAGAAAATTGGACAGGGATATTTTACAAGGGCATATAGTGACAGGACAAGGACGAATGTCTTTAAATTGAAACACAATAGGTTAGGTTAGATATTAGGAAGAAATTTTTTACTATGAGGGTGGTGAGGCACTGGAACAGGTTTCCCAGAGAAGTTATGGATGCCCCATCCCTGGAAGTGTTCAAGATCAAGTTGGATGGGGCTCTGAGTAGCCTGGTATAGTGGAAAATATCCCTACTCATGGTAGAGGAGGTGGAACGAGATGATCTTTAAAGTTCTTTTCAACCCAAACCATTTTATGATTCTATGAAGAAAGCATAAAATTCTGATCTACTGTTTGCAGATACATGATTAAGTTTTGTAAATTCAAACAGTTTGGAATTTGAAAGTTTGGAATATCCACATTAAGCTCTTCCTCAGTCTGAGTTAAAGTCACCTTGCAACATCAGAGAAAGGTAAAAGGGTGTGGCTCTAAACCGGTATTTTTTATATATCCATTGGATCATATTTTCTCTCTCGTTACATAGTAAATTTTAAGTAAAGGACCCATGTCTCAGGGACATCTGGACTTCACTTTTTATTTAGACACTGGAAATGTGAAAAAGCTGCTATAATTATCTGTTTCTGATGATACTTTGAAGAACTAAATGTTTTTTTTGAAGATTCGCATGAATGTCCACAATAAAAGTTCTCCCTCCAACACAAGCCAACCAACCAATCAAACCAAACACATTGGTCCTAAAAATTGTCCTTGTTTTAGAGCAGATATTAACTCCGTTTCTGATGACAAAGTCTTATCTTTTTTGTTACACTTGCACAGAGTTTGTTCAGCTTATTTAACTAGGAAGAAATTATTAGAAGGCGAACAGTGAATTCATTCAATTCAGAAGGCTTATCCATGTGTTACTGAACTACAAACTTACTGAAACATATGGTCCTATAAAGGCCCTTATTGTAAGTTGGACATAAATATTGCCAATTAATACTGGCTCCTGAATAATATACTTTCTTAAAGAGGTTCAAAGACGTACTGTATTATAAACTGCAATGTCGCTTCACTTGCAAACATCTGTTCAGAGCATTTGTTTAGTCAGCACTACTTGTTTCAAAAGCAGAAATCTGAAGAAAACATCAGACTATAGCCATTACATCAGTTGAAGACTTTTCATACCCCTGTGAGGTACAAGTTTATGCAAGCTTTCACAAATCAATAAACTTTAAATGAAAACCTGACACAATTTTGTGTACAGAAGCGTTTCCAAAACTCACTCACTGACAGGTATAAAGAAAATAATGTCCTTGGCTAAAAATGTGTCTTTTAATTGTGTGTATAAATAAAGTATTTCTTCAATCACTTCATGGCTAAGGTTCAGTCTCTACTCAAAAATATTATCATGGGAAATATTATCAGTAAGATGTTGGTAGAAGACATCAAAATTTTCAAAACAGTCCTGGCAAGAAATCTTATGAAGCCTATGGAATTTAAACCTTTAGAGCAAACATGTAAGATTAATCACTTTCTTACTTCAATTTCTCTGGCAGAACTACAGAATAATTTTGGAAGACCCTGAGAAAGAACTTCTGTAAGGACAGAGGTGCATATAAGTCATGGCCTGAGCTTATTTGCAATAGGACTCAAAAGAATAATAGGGATCTTATCTCTGTTAAGTAACCTTCACATTCCTGGTATAGTAGTATGCCTTTCACAGCAATGACAGATGGATTCAGAGGGTTGAGGATACATATTAAGCAGCATTAAGAGGTACATTTGTGTATCTATTATATTTACATTGATAATTCCTTCTTTTTGTCATTCTGAGGTATTGCCACCATAGTATCTAAACATTTATTATGGATTCTTTTTGCTTCTTCATATGACTTGAACATGTTTCCCATATAGGTTTTCCTTTTTTGGGGTAATTGAATTCAAGAAGGTTTTTCCATTTTATCTTTGAATTATTTCAGATGAAAATTCTGAGCAGAGGTGTGTTTTTCCCTTCCTAGTGTGTTCATAAGCTTTGGCTAGATCAACTAAAATTTAACTGAGAAGCTAAACTCCTTCTGCTTAATCTCTGAGGCATGTGTGAATAATTACTCATGAAGTTTCTTTTCCCCAGTGTGATTTTTAAATTTTTATTTTTATGAAGCTAACAAGGGCCATCATTCATCCTGTTTGGGATAGCTACCATCTATTTATATCATAGAGGAGCTTTCTAGATTTATGTTCTGACATCATATAGAGTAAAGCAAAATTTAGCCAAACTGTGTGATTAACTGAATTGCCTTTTTAAAGAAAAAGGATTGACTAAAACCTGCTATTCATCTGGAATGACCTGAGACTCATTTCACCATAGAGTTTGTGCAATCACAATGGATTTGTGGCAGTCATCAAAGCCAGAGCTAATTGCTTTTTTATGCCTGCACAGTTCTGTTACTGAAGAGGTTGAAATTCAAAGGTGGAAGCATGATATAACCTAACTTTGCCTTGACTAAAGTGTTGGTAGAGTGTTCTTTGTGAACCAAAATAAGCTTGCTGAGCTTAAATAAGAGTGTTTGCTGTTACATGCCAATAGATGAGTATCTTGTAAAGACAATGGTAAGGGCCAGTGAAGAGAATTACTGTTTTGTCAGACTACATGAGATCAAGACAGATGCCACAGTCATTCTAAGACAAATATAGATAACACCTATTTCCCAAATAGCTTTTCATTATTTCTTTGGCAATTCACTACAGAGCATATGTGATATAAGGTTATCTATAATTACTTTCTTTTTTGTGCGTGTTTTTTTTCTAGTTCTGATCTCAAATTTCAATAGTGGAGCTACATGCTATCTTAAAATTCTTATGACTAAAAGCAATATATTTGATTCCTGAAGCTTTTTGTTTTGGTTTGTTTTGTCTATTTTGTGCCTTCTAGAAGCTTCCTCTAGTATTCAGCTGAAATCAAACATTTTTGATGGGGTGTTTTTTAAGACTTTGATACTTAACTTCACAAAACTAATGATCTTACATGTTTTTTCTAGCACCTTAATTTTTTGAGTGGAAAAGAACACTGACTTCTCAGCAGTAAAATTAATTCTCTAGTTTATAGCATGCATTTTGTATACTGTTTGTTTATTAAAAGATTCATAGAGAGGATCAGATTCAAGGATACATTTCCAGGAATGGACACCAAGTTTCTCTGCAGTATTTCTTAATAATTTAGCTCACCAGGTATTTAAGATTGAAATGAGGTATGAGTTAAGAACTGTTCTGCATTGCTGACATTTCTCTCCATTTTTATATTGCTTTTGGTATATGTATTATTATGAGAGAATATGCAAGAAAATATATCCCTTAAGACAGTATTTTAAGGGGATTTGATGAAAATACATAGGTGTTTTGTTTATAATTAAAAATACTTGGATCAGTAACATGAACATGTTTTTGGATTTGATTCATGCACATTATGCAAATGATAGTTCAGACCCACGTTTTTATTTGAAAAGCGGCATTAACATTAGAACCCACTATAAAAAGTTTCATTTTTTAAAAATTCTATACAGATATGATTTCATCAAGGAGATTAAAATTCTAATCTCTATATTCATCATGTTAGCAGGCTACTTTGCTTTAAGCCAGAAGTTCACATTTTGGTAACTGAATTTATATGGTTCCAGTCATGTTTGATCTATTGCCATTTCTTTATATAGGCAGAGCTTGAGAGTTTTATTAAAAGGACAGATGAAAACGATGAGAACTAGGTTTCAGTTCCTTCTCTGTGTGAGGGGAAGCTCAAGGGAAGAGTTACTCTAGGGACACAGACCTATCTCCCTCATGCAGACTTCTATCACCCATCTTCAATAAATCTTTTAGGTGCATGTCTTAATATCTTCAAGGAATGGAAATGAAAGTTTCTACCGAGGCAAAAAGGATAATCCTGTAACATATTCTCTGCAAAAGACATATCCAGAAAACCTCCCTCCAGCTTGCTAGAAGAAACATTAACTTTCACACAGTTTATTAAACACAGGTTATTAAACTAAAACTTGCATTATTTTCCTGTTGATGATGTTGATAATGGAAATTCATTTTAAATAAGGCAGCTAATAACTTAATTGCACAAGTGGAGTTTATTTTATTCTTCTAAAAATTCAAAGCTATTTGTTTAAGGACTACTTGTTTAATTTTATACTTATCCATTATCAGCTTAGTTTTCAAATGTCATTTCTAATGAGAGCTAGAAATTCCAATACAACTATCATAATTGATCATTTCATACATTGGCTCAGAATACAAAGGTATTGTCTGATTGAAGACATTAACTAGAAATCACTGCTCACAACAGTATGGGGGAGGAGATGAAAAAAAGAAAGAAAAAACCCAACCAATCCCTTTATCCTATGATATTCAAATAATAACATTTTCTTCAAAGCTTACATTTCTAGATTTTGAATTTTTAAAAAATATTATTATTAATTAATTTTTTATTTAGATCTGGAGTCCTATTCGGAGTACTTGCTGAACAAGATTAGATCACCTTTCAGACACCTTTTCAGTTGTGAATGATTTATTTTATGCAAACAAATGCTTGCATTTTCAAGCATTATTTAATTGGAACATTTCACAGGTGTTATTAATCTCCTAACAAAAAAGAGATCTCATCGGTTGAAAAATTGTTATTCAGTACAACAAAAGGTATTTTTATAATACTGAAATTGTTTGTTTACTGCATTTGTGCCTATCAAACAATTTATTTTTCTTCCCTGCAAATCTTACTTTTCTAGC
The DNA here is from genome assembly GCA_026261815.1 of Monarcha castaneiventris obscurior. Lineage (NCBI taxonomy): Eukaryota > Metazoa > Chordata > Aves > Passeriformes > Monarchidae > Monarcha > Monarcha castaneiventris. The sequence goes on from JAMPIT010000894.1 coordinate 19,002,709, forward strand.
AGAGCAAATTTCCCATTGTAAGTACTGACAGGGAAATATTTTTCCCAAAAGCAGAATGATTACTTCTTTGGTACTAGAAGAACTTTATGTAAAAGAGCAACACTGAGATACAGCAAGTCACTTCTAAAGTTTCTAAAATATTGTTCCTCTAATTTTTTCTGCCCTTTTTTCTATCCCATCTCAAAAATATTCTCTATGTGGTATTAGTAGTGTGTCTTAATAGCTGAAGAAAAATGAAAATGGTAAAACCATTTTCAAAACACTCTAAATATTTTTAATAGATTTTTATAAAATAAGTACAGAATACCTGATTTTTTTTTCAGTTTTTTGATGAAAATATTGCTATAATTCATTTGTAATAAGGAATTCATGTACCCCAAACATCCGTGGACATATTGCTTATTCAATACTACAGCTTCACTGTAGTAAAGTGCAATAATATATAGTCCCTTGCTGTAAATCTATATAGTGTAAGTATATAATTGCTTAGTTAAAAAGAAATAAAAAGCCAATGGAGTGTTCATTATGACCTTGCTGTTACTCACCATTCATCGCATAGAGACAGAATGAAAAACAGAACTTGAGAAAATGTGTACATTCTTAATTCAATCAAACAAAATAAGATATTTCGTGCTTTTTTCCTCCTCGCTGAAGCTCAGGTTCACAAACTGGACATTGGTTTTGTGTGTGAGATCGCACTAAAAAGAAGAGCTACAATTGGCTGCAGATCCAGAATAACAAGTTTTGTTTTTTATAGTCCTTGATATAATGAATGCAAGTGAAGCTTTTACTATTTAAATGGTGTTGTAGCTATTTCTTCATCAGCAACTGGCACATATAAGATAGTAATTAAAGTAAAATTTTCATTTTTTTAGGTACTCACCCTTGATTACTGCCAATTGAATTCTTGTTGTGTAGACATATAATCAATCACTGGTGTGACTTTCCTCTTCATGATATGCTAAAGCACATGGTTGATATTTCAGAACTATTACCAACTCACAAAAAGCTATTTTGCCATTCTATTCAATACTTAATGAAAGTTACATGTGCAGACCCACCTATTTTATTGAAATTCAAATGACTGTGTAGTAAAATTTCTGAAATATATGGCATAAATTGTGGAGGCCAACATGATTATAAATAAAATTATTCATATCTATGCAGTATTTACTTAACTTCCACATTTAGAAATCTCCTGTCATGTTTTCTTTTTGAAATTATATCCTGAGGAGATATTCCTAGGGTAAAAATATAAAAAAACACTAGGAAAGCCAGTTCCCTTAGTTGTAGGCAAATCTTATTATAATGAAGACTTTTCCTGACAAAATCATTGCTTTTAATCAAGATTCTCTCAGGCTTGAATATGATTCTGCTTGTCCCAGAAAGAAAATGTCTTTAAATTTGCTTTATTTCAGACTGGCTTTTTCTAAGAGCACTCTGAGGTCAGCTCAGGTCTCAATCCATTCATTGGAAGGACACTGGATTTTTCAAAAATTAGAGGTGAGGTGCAGCAGGGCTGTCTGAAGCATAGCTGTTCTGTGATGAACATCTCAATTGCTTCTTTTGACACTTACCGGCATTGGAAAGAGTTCAAAATTTGTTTTAGATTACACACAAAAATTATGCTTCTATTCAAGCTGAATTTTGTAGCAACTGTCTTTTGAAATATGGTGCAAGTATCTTAATTTTAATTGATTTTCTTCATTTTTGAAACCTTTGATAGAGAAACAGAGAGTTAAAGCCAGAACTCATAAATATTGACCAGCGCTTAAAGAAATTAAGGCAAGGAGTCATTTGTGTTCTCTTGAAACTTCAAGACTTTACCTGTATATGCTTTTTTTCATATCCAAGTTTTAACAAATCCAAGTTCTATGAAGCTAAAAATAGCAAAACTCTCTTCATACAGGTTGTTTGTGTTAGAAATCTGATAAATAAAAGCCAAACAATGAATCAAAAAATGGTGGTCCAGCAAAGGAATTGTGTGTGAGTTTGTGATTTTATGAAATATTACTAACCAATCTTTACAAAAATTGGGATAGAGGAGGAGGTTAACTGATCACTCAAAAATATATATTTTCCTGTGGAGAAACTAGCCTCTGTTTGTTTTTCTGCTCTTTGGTATGGATTGTTTCATTTTTTTTTCTGAGCAAGAGTAGTGCTGGTTTATTTTTATTCTGCACTGATGAGAGTGGGTCTTTGCAATTCAAAGAATAGACAAATGATTTGTTTATTCACTTATTTATGTGAAGCATTTTGAATTTGAAATGATTATGCTTTTAAAGTATGTGAGCAAGGGTAGAGGGGGAAAAAATGAGGACTGATTCAAATGAAGTATAAATGAAAGGTTCTCATTTGAAGGCTTGAATGAATGCTTTCTTGGCTAAGGGCCATTTGAAAAAAAAAATCAAAATTAAACCTGAGCAGGGTAAACAGCATTGCAGTCTCTAGTCCAGCAAAGGAGTATTTTTAAAGTGCATATGTCTACCGGATTTTCGGGTGAACCTTAGTAGCTTGAGTAGAAAGTAAATAGAATAGCATGTTGTCAAGAGGGCCACATGATTTACTTCAAACAGGGAAAGAAGTCCATACTCTCTTTCAAATCCTAGAATAGTTAGAGAAGTTAGTAAGAGCTTTGGATATATTTATACACACACACACATACATGTATGCATATATTTATACATGTAAACACAGTACCTTTTTTTTCCCAGGGAGTGGATCTAATATTTAGGTGTGATAAATATGCACAGAAAATGTTCTATCATTGACATTTGCTGCAGAGTCAAATATTCAGAGCATGATACATGCCCTCAGTGTTATGATGATGTGTAATATAACACACCCCGTGATTTACTTGGCAGGTTCCTGCTAGTGACAATGTTTTCAATAAAGGCATTTGGTATAAATGCTAAATGGCATACCTAGTGAAAAAAAGTGGTATGGTAAAATTTAGAATAATTTTTCTCTTTTCTACAGAAATGCTGTGATGGAAAATTTCTCTTGTGACTGGAAGCTTTAGGACAAGTCATGCATAAACTTAAGCAGCTTATGGGAAGCATAAAGAATTTCTGGGTCTTAGGACACAGTGCAAAAGTAAAGGCAAATTACAACTTTTCCTGACCTGAGTCAACTGCATCACATAATGTATGAGAGAGAAGCTCCCCGTATTTCCTCTACATATAAATCTTACCTGTTTTCTTAGGGAGACAAAGACACAGTGACACGAAGGGGAATAATTGCATCTATCAGGGGTCTGGGATCTAATTTAGAATTCAGAAATATTTGTTATAGATACAAGCAGTGAATCTTTCCTCTTACATCAGTTATTTGGCCAAACACCTTTCTTCCCATAGTTTGTTTTGTCTGATACATCACTGTATTTATTTAACCAGTGAGTAAATCTTCACATCTGAGTTTAAATTGGTGAGTGAGACACTGCTTAAGGATTAAATCACCACTTGGCTGGATAGAGAATCCAGGGGTTATGCTTTTTAATTGGTCACCTTGGTTGAAGTGTCTGTAGATTCGGGAGGCACAAGGAGTAGTTATGGCTGTGTAACCATCTGTGAAAAGTATTGCAAGAGTATTGTGGTGTCATGATTTATTAATTTTTTTTTTCTTTAATAAATTTATTAATTTATTTTTTCTTTAACTATGTTATACTACAAGCTATATATAAAGCTTATAGATTACTAAATATGGCCTACAATAACACAGCTTCAATATTTCCGCTCTGAGTTTTCACTCATTCTAACCATCACTACTTCAGAACAGGAGATGTGAGAAAGCCACACGTTGACATTATAGCTTCCATCCACAAAAGTAAAAGCCTTGTAGGGATTACTGTATGAGGAAGACACTCCACTTGGGGACTACAGCAGGGTTCATCTCAGTACAGCTGAGTAGTACATGGTTGCAGTTCTGACTTGTGGTCATTATCTAAGATCAAATGGCAAACAGTAAGAATAAAGGCCAGAAAAAATATGCTGAGGTCATGTCAGCCAGTTTACCCAGTGACCACTCTAGCTTCTTTCATTTCAAGTTCTCTTTCAATTCAAAACCCTTTTTATTTGGTAAGAAAAGGAAGAGGGAACAGTTACATCCTAGCTTGGGTGGGTTTATAAATTTCTGGGAATTGTGATGCATTAATTAGAACTATACTACATTCATTACAGTGACATAAGCAACACTAGAAAGAGGAAAAATAAAGATATGTATTTAAGTGTATTAAGACATGGTAAAATATTTTTGAACTTTGATTATTTTATGAAAATTTTAGAGATGATGTCACCTTCCTCAGGGAAAGCAAAATTCAGATAGGTCATGAATAGGGCTTTTGTGGATTACTGTTGTTACTGTCAGGAAATTAAGATGGCAAAATATTTTTAAGCCAGTATTTCAACAGTCTATATTTTATTGTACGTTAAATGGAACTAGAATGTTCTTTAAGCCTTGTCCCAGGTGAGATGAAAACACTTCAGGTTAGAGATAGGAGCTGAAATGAAGGCAGAAATTGCAGAGAAGTCGGGAGGTGGCTTTATGCATTACTCATGGGGAATGGATGACATAATCATTGCAAATCCATGAAGATAATTTTGCCAGTTACCTAAAATATTAATCTCTCCTGAATAAGATGGTTCCTGTATGATATTAATCTACAGCTACCCTTACAGAGTGTCAGTGTCTGAAGAGGTGCCAGGTTAATGAAGAATGCCAAATGCCATCTCTCAGAGCACAGTCAAATATAGGATCCCTTTGTACATAAGGCCAGAAAAGCAGTCACTGATGACTGTATCTAGAAGAAGAGACTTCTATTATAATTTTTTGTTAAGAAATCTCATGGGAGCTGTTTATTTGCTTCCCCTCCGAGCCACCCAGCTGTTCCTTCTATTTGTGGTCTTAGAGCTAATTACATAATGTCCCTAATTTATACTCACTGGTAAATCAGATCAGAGCATTACCTGCAGGGCAAGCTCTAATTAGAGGAATTTCAGAACAAATTGTCTAAAGAGCTTGCTTAGTGTGATTAAATGCAAGTGATGGGACTGTCTCCCTCTCTCCCCACTCCCTTTTTAAAAACATGAATATTTACCTTGCACAAAACCTTGTAGATTAAAGAAAGGATCCCAGCAATGACAATCTTAATTAAAGGGATATAGAGCAAATGGCAGTGCTACCCAAGAGGGCAAACTGAATATATGCAGATGAATGCTGTATTCTCTTACTATAGTTTTAATATCTTAGAAATAACAAAGTGGACAGTAAGTGCCTTACGTCATGGATGAATGGAAGAAAGATATATGTTAATCCCCAATTTATATTGTGTCTGGAGCATGTTGCCTAGGAGCACAGAAAAACAAAGAAGTCATTTTTCCTATACAGCCCTGGAAAATATGTGGTTTCGTCTTTAAAATGGCACATATTGGTCAAGATGTGTTACCAAAGGCCTTGCTGAGCAGTGGAAAGGACTGAGAATTGACCCTCTGTACTTTGCATACTACACCCGTAGTTAAATATCCTGGAAGTAGAAAATCCTCATCTTATGCAAACTGTCTTCAATATCTGTCTAGAGTTTATGAGGAGAACAGTGGGCAGCAAAGAAAACTGTGAAGTCAAAAAAAAAGAAGAGATTTGACTTTTCCGTTTGGCTGGTGGTGCAGATTCTGGTTGGGACATTGGAATCATATTCATCCATTAAGATCCACCAACAGAGGAAAAAGAAGTGAATGGAGATTTAGGAAATGAATACTGACATTTTAATACCTTTCCTTGTATTGTGCTTATGGAAATGTAAATCATCTGTTTTACAAGAGAATAAAAAGGGTAATATATCACCATGCTCTGCCCTGTCCCTGATACCTTTGAATTCCTACTGTACTGTGTGAATCTGAGGTTGTCTGGAATTCTGTAATTAAATTTCTTGTCCTGGGTAGACCTTGAATAGCTTGACTCCATTATCCCACAGTAACCAAGGTAATGTCAACCCCTTCTTCCTGAAACGACAACCCTCTTGTTTGCAAGGACATCGTGTAATCTTTTTCCTAAAGAATATACCCTGAACTCCTTTTTTAGCTACCTTCTTGTATAAAAATAACAAGAACTTAGAACAAGTGTTACAAAGGTTATTTTATTATGTACTCACTCCTTGGGCACATTAGGATAATGTAGTAATTATCAGCTGAAATAATAGCTCCTCTTCCCTGCCTGTTGATTAGAAACAAAAAGAAATAAATCATGTGAGTAGCACATGAAGCCTGCTGAATGAGTCTTGAAACACTTTGATTTGCTCTCCAACCGATCTTTATAGCATTTAAGAACAAGTACTTTTCTAGTCTCCCTAGATAAACAACTCTTGAGAAAATATTAACCAGCTGAAAGTGGTATCCCTTAGGGAAAATCCCTTATTACAGAGCAGCAAAAGCTGCTAGAAGTAGGTGACTGCCAAGATTCTGTAATAAAAGCAGTAGTTCATAACACAGGCAAAGTGAAATGAAGGAAAACAAAATCCTCATGGGCTACAAGTTAGGATATGGTGCCAATCTCCCAGAAGGCTTAAAAAAATGCTCAAAAGGACAAAAATACTTTAAACTGTTTTTCCTTTTTTTTAAAATTTTTTTTAAGAAAAAACACTGTGCTTTTCCTTTTATAAGATAGGTTCTTTTCTCCAGATCTAAGCATTGCTAGACATATCCTGACTCATATTTTGACTGGGGATGTTTGCAGGCTGGAACTCCTGTGAATGTACATAAGCACTAAGAAATTCCCCAAAAACCTGTCCTGAACTTTGAAAGAGATAAAATTTAATAATGTAAAACTGGCAGTTATCTTTCATAATAAGTATGCATGAAACCCTGTATCTGGCTCTGTTTAGCTGGTTAGACTAGAAATGCATGGTTTCTTTCAGTTTTGGGATGCACAGGTCCATTTCCTGCAGGGATGAATGTATAGAAGCTGTCTATGGTGTGCACTGTACCGCAAGAAATATTTACTTCTTATAACTATCTTTTTTTAATCTTCAGTTGTAGTGTGCTCCATTGATGACTGGCCAGCTTCTACAGTTTCTATAAATGGTTTGTGTGAGGATCTGAGAAGTTTTGACCTACCTTGACAAAGGGAACTATGATTATACCATGGGGCAAGGTGGAGTGAGTGAATGATAAGCAGAAGAAATCTCTCCTCAAATTTTATGCTTTCTTTTAATTGTTTTTAGAGTGCAATACAGGAGTGTGCAGCATATGATGAACTATTGCTATCAGAGCATCATGTTGCTACTAGTGAGTGTTTGCCATTTCTAAAATACCTGATTAGAAAAATAATTTGTAATTTAGAGTGCTATGAAAATAAATTAATTTTTATTGTTGGGAGCCTCAATTATGTGGCTACTGGAAGCAATGTGAAGAAAGGTGGTGCTAAAATGTCATATTGTACAATACAGGTGTGGAGTGGGGGACAAGTTGGCAGCTGTCTGTGGGAAAATTTTTGTCTCCTCATTACATCTTTCAGAAGCAGTGGTAGTGCTTCCAGCAGTTGTGTGCCAGACAAAGGCAGGACAATGCTGGAGCTTGTCCCCAGAGGCAATGTGACTTGAAGACTCACCATCTTGCAGCACGACACTTGGCTGAAGGGTGAGGGAAACTCAGCCATTTCCTACATGGTAAAGATGCACCTAATTTTGGACTTACCAGGTAAGAACTGCTATCATCAGTACGCCACTACCTGTGTCTTCTGGAAGTGGTTTGGTAGCTGCCTTCAGGATTAAACTTGTGAGGCACAGTCAGAGAGAGAGGTCCTGAGTGTTTTGATTTAGATAAATATTTTCTACACACTTGTTTGCCATTCAAGGCCAGAAGAATGGAGGATTGAGGCTCATCCAGGTTCAAAAATCACAGACAACTAACACAGAGGTAAGCAGAGGGTTTCAGGAAGAGTGGCCACTGCTATTTTAAAGTGAACATGAAAAGCTGCCAATAATATCTAATATAAATGCCCTATCCTTACTTTCTCTGAGTAATCACATAGTTATCTATACGAACACACAAGTGTGCTCCCTTTGGCTTGAGGGTAACGAGCGAAAGATCCTACCCTGTGGTCAGCTTTAAATTTAGAGGTAATAGATTCGGAGATCTTGAAAGCTTTCTGAAGGCTGCAAAGATTTGTATTTCATACTCCAGGTGTGATCTGTGATAAATCCTTTTTTCTTTGCTGAATATGATAATATTGCCTTTCTCGTCAACACTTATTTCTCTAATCTGTGTAAATTTCTAGTAAAGGAACTCTTGTTTATTGGTACTTGTGGAGAATATAATGCTCTGAGGCCCAAATCTTGGTTCATGCTCCAGGCAGTACTTTAGTATAGGTAATAATAATATTGATATACTTTTGAGGAGTGCAAACAAAGAGACTCCTTGGAGTAAAATAGATGACAGAATTATAGTGAATGAAGATTTAAGACTGACACCATGGAGGAAAGTTTTACAAGTAATTTAAAGTGATGTTTTAAAGTAATGATTTCAAAGATATAAATAGCAGTTATGCTGCATACTGTCATTTCCTTTATGTGGTAATCAGCTATTATTAGATATTTTTTGCCTTTGGAAGGTGTCTAACTAAAAAAATATATGTATAAAGGACATTGCTGTTCAATGGAATAATGCAACACAAAAAAAATCTCTAAAAATTTTAAAATCCCTAATTCATAGTCATTGATAGTAATTATTTGTGATGTTCATAGTTGGACTAAATGCCAACCATTGCCAAATAAATGACAGTTTGAAAGCAGAGATTTCACACACTAGTCAAAATCAGGTCAAATCTCTTTTTTTAGAATGTTTTATCCATCAGCCAATTCAACACACACAATCAATAGCTGAAGTTTGCCTTCATACACCAGAGATCCTGAGCAAGGAAGAGTGGCAGGAAGAAATTTTTAACTGATTCACGTTCTTTCTGCTAACTACTCTATTACAACAAGAGAAGTTTAAATTGCTTGATTGAAAACTTATTTTATTTGCTCAACCTTGAAGTTAAAGCTGTCCTCTTCCTTGACTTCTGTGCCCATGAAATGGACAGAGTTGATAGCCCATAAAATAGAAAACCTTTTCACTGGCATGTTATTAATATTTTGTCATATGAAAAGCTCAAGGAAACTAGAATTATATGAGTTTATTTCTCCTTGGAAAAATATATTAAAGAAAACTTTAAGTCTGAAAGGAAGAAATAGCATTTATTTGGTTTGTGGATCATTTTGTTTTTGAATTCAAAATGAAAAAATTGCCATATTTTCAAAGGGAAAACACTACCAATGATTTTGATTTCCCAAACTTATCAAAACGAACTGAGAAGTTGGCCTGCAGAACCCATACATTTTCAGAGAGATACCCCAATATTTAAAGGATCTCTAATTAGCAAATTTGCTGTAAATATTTGTCACTAAATTGTGTATTGTATTGATTAGACATTTAATATTCAGTTACTTCATAGTATACATAATATACAATTTAATCCATATTTTCACTCTACCTTAAATTTTAGGTGAGTATTCTAATAAATGACTGTGTTGGAATGAGCTGGATCTTCACTGATGATGGTGGTTCAGAGCTTTAAAACTGTTGTTGCATATAATACACCATTCTTTTTCATTTAGTTTCTCTACAACTTCCCTAAGTTTTTAAATGGGTGTAGGAAAGAAGGTGTCTTATAGAGTGTCAAATCTGGCAATTTGGGAGCCAGATAGCAACAATTCATTAGTTAAATCACTGTCAGTATTCTTGAAAAGAATCTTGAGGCAGTATCGGTTTTCCAAATAGCAGTTCCAGAATATCAATAACATGCCTCTTGGAAAAAATAAATCTGATTATCTTAAAAGTAGCAGTCTGTCAAACAATAAACACAGCTAATGATCTTGCTGTTTTAGCGAGTAGAACTACCATTATTGTGCAGACTCAGCTTTTTTCTTTTGCATATAATAACAAAGAATCTTTGCATTCTACTTGGTTCCAATAAGGTTATTTGGTGATTTCCCCATCTGCTTTCTGAGAGGTGGTATCATGAAAATCGTGGCCAAATTACTATCATAGGGTGCTGAACCACAGAATGATTTGGGCTAGTAGGGCCCTCCAGAGATCTCTAGTCCATACCCTTTTGAGGGGAGTAAGACTAACTTCAAAGTTAGACCATACTGTTCTGGGTCTTACTGAGTTTTGAGTATGTACAAGGTTGGAGAGACTACAATATTTCTGGGCATGTTTCTCGTGATTTTTTTCCCCCCACTTGTACCCAATAAGAATTTCCCTTGTTTCAATACACGGCTTGCAAAAATAAATGTCTGTCTCAGGCTCTCCTACAAACCCCTCTAGGTAGCTGAATACTCCAATGAGATCCCCCTTAATCAAGCAAGCATCACTCCTTCACACTCTCCTTTTGGATCATAAAGCCATATCCCTGCTGGGCTTGCACCAGTGGGTCAGTATGTATTACATATTGGGGAACCCAAACCCGTGGCTTTATGCAGGGCACTGCTGAGGGTTCTCACTTGTCCTTTCCTCTTTGTGGCACTTTATCCACCCCTACTCAGGCATGACTTGACCAGAAGCCTCTGAGCAACATCTACCCTACTTCACATTTTGCCAGCTGCCTCTGCAGGTTCTCCAAGTGGTCTTTTGTAAATAAAAGTGATTTATAATCCTTCAGCGTCTACCATGTCTGGGACCTGAGAATCTTTCTCAGAGCCCATGTTGCTGCAGCACAAGGGGTGATTGCTGCCATCTGTTCCCAGGATTGTGCACCTTGGCACATCTTCATCTGTCTCCTTGGGCAGGCACCCTCCATCCCGCACCACTAGACTCAACGAACAGCCTCAGCTTATCATTTCTATTGCTCTCCATGGGGTTGTGGAGATAACGCCAAATGAAATCTATCCTTTATTTTTAGATTATCCTGCATCCAGGACAGAATAATGAAATAGGCAATAGGCAGTAATAAAGTAGAACTTCTTAAAAAGTTTAAAAAAAACCCTATCTATTTGAAAGGAATTTTTTTTATGTGTCTGACTGAATTGTGTCTCACATTGAAGGAATAATAAATATTCCCAATGACTACAGTGGAGCAGGACTTATCCCTGTTATTTATGGAGTCTCTTCTCTGGTGAGCCTCTGAGACCTGAAATAGCCAGTAGCTTCTGACAGACAAAGTAGAAGGATATCGTCATTCAAATTTTTATGAAATTAATATAACAAAACCAAATCAGACTTCCTCCTGCCCCTGAAGGAAACATGCTTTTAGTAACTGGATAACAAACAGAATACCTGCAAGACTTATTCTGTGAAATATAAATGGTAAATTTATTAGGTTGGCTATTGAACATAACTTTAATAAAAATTGATTTTTAAAGAAATTTCCATTTCATTATCATTTATTATTCATAGTTATTACATATTTCTTTTAATTGTTCTGGAATATAATTAATCAAGTTAAATTAAGTTGCTCTGTAATCAATAGTGGTGTTACTATGCAACACGAGGGTCAAGAAATGTTCATTAAATAGGGAGCACAAAATGATTGTAAATATGTTTGGAAGAGACAAGAAGAAAGATATTTTACAAAGCATAGGAATGACCACTTGAGGTCTTTTATTAATACCTTTCTTTTATAGAACATAAGGGATTTGTGGGAATATCATTTTTTGAAAATAAACGTCAAAATTGCATAAATCACCCTATAGCTGTTGACTACCTTGTCGTGGCAAAATTTGTACAAATGTGCCTTAGTATGATTCAGATAAAGATTAGATTCACATTAGTAGGAATGTAAAAGAAGGTAGATATCTGAACTTTTCCTAGCTCAGAAGGTGGCTACACAAGTTATTTATTAATTGATTTGGTAATTAACCGAACTCACCCATGATAAGAAAAGAAACCAAAGCTATTGTGATGAATTTCATAAACTATTAGTCATTGTGTACTATAGCTTTCTTTTAATATCACCCCTGCTTTCACAAATGGTGGTGCACTGATCTTTTCAAAATGCAGCAAAACTTGTGAGACTTTTTTTGTTGCTAACCTAAAAAAACATAGATTATGATATCTGTGGATGCTCCCCTATTAGAAGAAAAGTAAGAGATCGGCTTGTGGGTTTATCTAGTTGTATGCATATGTCAGCTGCTTGTTCTTCCTTTCATCATAGCAGTCATCTGTGGTAACGTCAGTCTGTGTAAAAGCCCATATTTCCTTTCTATGGAAAATATTCAGGAACACAAGTGATCTCAGAGCTGATCTCATCCCAGGATCAGGCTGGGACATGATTTAAGAATGATTTAGGACTCAAACCATGGAGCTGAGAAAAACTCCTGGGTCCTGTAGACAAACACTGTCTTACCTAAAGCTGTATATAGCAAATGAGTCCCTCTGTTTGTCTGAGATTAAAATCACAGACTTGCAGTTTTAATGTTTTCAGCTGAGAATATTGAAATTGTAAAAGTGTCTTGATCCCTTTTACATATTTTTTTTTCACAGTATAATTTGGCTTGCTAGAACCTGGTCTTGCAGACCACTGTGCTCATGCATGACCAGGTTACAGCTAATCTTTAAAGAATTTAACAATCATTTTTCTATACCAGTATCTGCACCACGTCTAAATATATTAATAACTCACAATCATAGTCCAGACTGCTGTTGTAAAACTCATAGAAAAGAACCAGAAAAACAAGCAAAACAAAAGTCCTGCGGATTCTAATATCAGGACACTATTTTATGTCTTGCATAAATATAACACTAAAAGCAAATAAGTTACATTATTGAAATAAATGGTAGCAGATAAAGCATTCTCATTTTGGTGGAAACTGGGCCTACCACATCACTGAGTATCCATCCAGTTTCCACCTTTTCTCTTGATGCATTGCAGCCTGTGAGGCAAGCCAGTGCTTGAATGACAAATGCTTCATAACTGGATGCTATTTTCTAGGAGACTTTGCTACACTGAATCCTGTTTCAAAAACCAAAATTCCAGTTAACCTGTATCTGGAGCATTCTAGTTTTGGAACTTGGCAAGTGTGTATGTGTTTTCAGCAATACTATGACATATTTAGAATGTTTTAATGTGTGATTTTGATACAGCCACTTTGTTAGAAAACCTGTTCCGAAACCGGTGAACCCTTGAGGGATTTTAATCAATAGAAATGAATGCATTTATAAGGAAGAAGGATTTAATTCTACAAAATACTTGTTCAGACTGGCTAATGCAAGGAATCTGGATCTGACCAGAGAAATTTCATTTTTATTTATGATTATGCTTTTTGAAGCTGTCTACCTATTTCACCATCTAGATCAGCTTTGGCTAACCACCTTCCATGACAGTTTAAGTGCCAAAAACAGAACAAAGAAAACAGTCCAAAATGGTACTAATTTCTTAAGGTAAATGGTTTGTTTAAGAGTAATATTAGTTGGGTAGGTCTGCACAGAATATATTGATTTTTTTAAAAAAAATAAACATTATTGGAACAGTTTTAACATTTATTATCATAATGAAAAAAAGTTCCCTCATCAAAACTGTTTGAAACATCAAGCTTGACTGAACTTGAAAAATGCAGAGCAAAATTTTGCCAGATTTCATCCAAATCCTTCTCTGGCATATAAAACTTGGATGAGGTTTTGATACTTCTGGAGCATATTGAGAAAATAGGTCCAAGCTTCAGATGTGTGAGAAAATTCTCTTGTGTTCTTTTTCAAGGATTTTCTTTCCTAGTCTTTCACTGACTTTATATGACCTTGAACAACATACACTTCAAAATATTTTACACTTAATTTTTCTGAAATATAAGAATGATGTACTACATTAGTAGAGATGTTATGGTTTTAATTTACTTGTTTTAATTTTTAAAGTTAGTTTTAGAACAAAGCAGTAAATGAGTGTTACCACCTTACAATTGTAACAATTCCGTAGTGAGAAATAGAGGTAGAACAGTATCTCTTCAGGTATTCTTTCCTATTTTAAAATCATTTCACATGAATCAAGCTTATGCCCCCTTTCTATTCTCTAAGTGCTTATTCTGTGGAACAGTTTGTGTCAATAGGTTTAGCTGGCTGGACTGTTTGTGAAGCCTGTATTTAACATTTATGCAAAATGAGCACTCACTTCTGGCAGTGTTATTACAGACAGTCGATCAGAGATTGGTAGCAATTTTGTGCAAATTAATTGACCAATCACATCTAACAGTTTAAACAGCAAATACAACATGGGACAGATTTTGACATGTTTGAATAGTTCTTTTGTTCGCTGCACTTAGGCTCTCACAGAAAGCCACTATTCAGGGTGAGCAAGAGTACTGACTGATGGCTAATCTGCATTTTCTACAAGACAAGAGGTTTTCATGACCAAGCTACAAAAATTAAAGAATAATATTTAATTGGATAATTTAAAATAGATACCTAATAAAAATATTAGTAATGGTAAGAAGTCTCTCATGAGCAGAAGAAATTAGATCACTGCAGAATGATTCACTGTGAATTATTCACACAGCTGTAGAAATGATTCAGACTGACAGATTGATGGGTAGAACATGCCCATAAAGACAGGATATTCCCCACTCTTTGTTATCCTTTCTGTGTTACGCATTCTACAGCTTTGACACAGATTCTACAAGTTCATACAAAACAATGAAAGCTAGCCAGGAGGATGATCTCTGATTTTCCTACAAGCATAAAATTAAAGGATAGAACCCAACAGGAGCAACTGGCTGAAGAAAGAAATGGAAATTACATTCTCAATTAACAGTGGAGTTATTAACCGAAATGCATATTATGCAATCTTTGGGCTCAGTTTTATAAGAGGTGTGTGGAAAAGGTTGGAGTTAGCTGATTAATTTTGTATCTGGTCAAATGCAACTCTTGTTAGTAATAAACAGACAAACAGTCATAGGAAAAGAGTAATTTTTTTTTTTTATTGCAATCCAAAGCCAGTGGTTAAATTACTGTGATGAAATATAGTGTGAAATTTCACTGACAGGGGCATAATATTTTTCTGAAATAATATGTTTTTGAACTCACATATCCCTTCTTCTTCACGTAAGAATAACAATATTTCTGTAGCTTTAAGTACATTATTCCTGTTGAAGTTGCAATAATACTGAACTGGATCAAGTTTAACCCGATGAATTTTTGAAGAAGTCCTTTTAATTTTTAGCATGAAGAACTTTAGCTAAAGGTAACTTCTGTATTGGCAATTTAGCATCTTAGTAACTGTAAAACACTTACAATAAATGGAACATAGTCTTCAAAAAGACAGAAAAATGTCTGTCATCTTACTTGAATATGGAGCTGCTCTTTTTAAATACCAAACCTGGTACCCTTTGATTGAGTAATACCTATCAAGTGGATTACTTTAAATGGAAATTTTATAGTGCTTGTATTTGGATAGGAGACGCTAGGTTTGTAGGCACGTGTGCACTGTGTTTCAGCCGCACAGTGCAATGAAGTTTTAATCAAAGAAGCGGCATAAAATGTTTGACCTTTTGGATTTTATTTGTACTATTCTGAAACCATCCCAGAAAGATTTTATATTGAACATGAAATCAATTTTGCCTTCATTTTTTTATGTGCTACAGTGTACTAGGTACCTTCTACCAAAATATTAAAATAAAAGGACAAAGGTCTAGTCTCATTCATCAAAAAACTGTTATGGTATATTCTGACCCCTGCTCTAGCCTTTGGGGTTGATTATTGACTCCGATAATTTTGCTTATATACAGTTCCTAAAAAGTGTTACTTCTTTTACAGACAGAAATGGAGGAATGAGTCCTATGTAAAGTATCTTGTGGTTTCTTACCGCCAGTCTAAGAATCTTTGGGCCTTGGAATACAGTAGTTACAGTGGATAATCAAATGCTTAGATGTCAAACACTACTTTTCTCTGAGAAATATAGGAGGCAGGCAACACTTCATATACAATTTAAGTGCTCAGCTCTAATAATGGTTTACAAATCTTGTTTAATTGTTCAGGAGTCTTGAGATGCATAGCTATTTTGTTCATAAAGCTGGCATCCCTGCACAGCTTAATTCAGCAACCATTTACACATACAGAAAGTTCATTCAAAAATGGCTGTCCGTAAGAAGCCAAGATCTTTATGATAATACACTTATGACAGCAGAAGTTATATGGGAAGTACTAAACTTGAGTTCCCTTCTCACAATTAAAAAGCTGAAACCCATGTTTTCCACTTCAGCCACTGCATTTTCTTCCAGACTGGTTTTCAAAAGAGTTTTCTGAACACACTTCCAAATTCCCTTGTCAAGCTAGCTCATTTCATGGCAAGGAATACAACAGTCACAGGGCCAGAAGGAAAAAAAAAAGAAAATAAGGAAAAAAATTACCTTGACTTTATATTAGAATAAAAAGGGATTGATTCTTTATTTTTCTTTAGCATAATATCCATAAATATCATTGGGCATCAGAACGAGAATCCAGAGTCATCTTCTCCATGTGCTCTTTCAGGAATATAATTTTCATTTCCTGGAAAATTCAGTGGTAAATGAGGTAAAAACTTTGAATTCTTCTGGAAAATGAATACTTAGTCCTGAGAAAAAGAGGAATTCACTTCCCTTGCAGTGCTTAGGAAAGCAGCACACACACTGAATAATGTAACAGGCGGAGTGGGTGGGTGTGCATGTGCAGGCAGAACATCTCAGTGCCACTGTTGCTTCACAATGAAAATTCATTCCCAGACACGTCTTTTCCACACAATCATTTTAACACATTCTTCCTAACCTGAACATGTTGGGCACAAAGGAGCTTGATGCATCATGCTGTTTATCCTTGACCTTTCTTGCTGGGTTCAGGGAGGTACACATCTTCTATTTTATCTTGGAAAATTCTAATTAAAAGAGAAGGGAGAGATTTAAACGTGTGAAATTTTAATAGACTTTCCCACTGTAGCAATTGTACATTATGTCAGCTTGGATAAATTTTGACTGAATTAGCTTTTGCAGAATGCCCACCAGACCTGCTTTCACAGGCTGTTTTGCCATCTGCACTATTAAAACATCCCCATTAGCTGTGCCTAGGGTTTAGTCTTTTGCAACTGATTACAAATTGTCCATAATTCACAGCCTGAAATGGAATCACAGGAATTAACTTTTAAAAGTTATACTTGCAAATTCATTATACCAGAAAAAAAAGGATATATCTACTTATAATCATTTTAACCTGGAAATGATGAAGATTATGTTGGTCACAGATGCTGATAAAAAAGATCAGATACTAATAAAGAGCTAGTCAAAGTACAATTATTTGTTGACTCAGGGGTGTTCAGGAAAATTTTAATATGTTTATATTGCACGTCTGACAGAACTTCTAGTATTTCTCTTGAAGTCTGGCTGAAAAAATGCCACTGTATGTGAGTCACTGCCCTCTCACTGTGGTTAAATGATACATACTCAAAAAGTAAACAAAAACTGCCAGAAATTCTGCTCTGTAAACCAAATATCTGTTCTTTTAGACATCTAGAAGGGAGAAGAGTTTTTTCTTTTCCTCTGATTCCCTTAACAGTGGTCTTATTATAAAATACTCTTCCTCATTTTTGTCTTTTTCGAAGGAAAAAAAAAAGGTAAGGGAGAGTCTAGGAGGTACAACCTGAAAGGTGGAACTTCAAATTTTGCCCTATGACTGTCATCTCTCTGTGCTGACAAGATGTGTATGCTGCCCTGCACTCAAGTTTCTGCCTCAGTAGTCTTTACCTAGTTTATCTACGGTTCCCGTATCAAGACAGAGGGTGATCAATAGTCACCTGGAGCTAACTCAAGGTCAGCTTTGAAGCAGTAAGATGTCAGTAAAGTCAACAGGTTTGTAGAATGCATGTTTACTTTTCTACCACTAATGATGTATTTTTGGTTTGGAAGTCTTTTTTACAGCAACCAAAAAAAGGTGGGGATTCTGCTTAGAATCTGTACTCCCAAAACGAGAATTTTAAGTCTTCTTGCATACGTATTTAGAAGCAAGTAATATGGATGGGGAAGGCAAAGAGGTAAAAAGTAAGGAATATTTAAGGCATTTAAACATCAAAGCTGTGTAAAACCACAAAGGATGTTGTTAACTCTCGGTTAAATTGGTATTCCCATGATTTCCAGGCTTTTTGACAAAATGGAGACCTAAAACCCTATGGACATCCTCTACTTTGAACTCCTAGTCCCATCAAACTTGAGGTTTCCTCTGCAAGGCAATTTATATTATGAGAGTGCACAAAGCCACAGCAGCTGGGAGCCCTAACCACTCTGAAAGCAAATGGACATTTGTTGTCATGGTTTGACAACAGGGTTTCAGAACTATAATGCTTCACTGGGATACAAACATTCAATATAATGACAACAAATTATGATTTTGGATGCAGAATATATTTTGAAAATGACTGATTCCATTTCCAGCATGCTGAAGGAAGTGGAGAAAATGGTATTTTCTGATGACAGCTCTAGTATCTACCCTGTGGAGCTGTATGAGGTAAGCAGTTGTTTTCTGCCTTTTAATCCCCTCTGTGTCCATCCTCATAGCTGAAAATGTATCAAAAGTGGAATATTTGAACCGTTATTTACTCAGGAAAAAAATATAGGGAAAACACTCTTATTTTTTTAAGGTAAGAAATCCAACCTAAAGGTATTCTTGAAAGAGCAAAGAGAAAGCAGATCCCTCTCAACAATGAAACAGCATTCTTGCAGAATGCTTTTTCTTTCTCTAAAGAAACCATCTAGATTTCTTGGGATATCACTATTCCTTGGGAAGTCTGACTGCCACAGCAGGCAGGGCTTAGAGTCTTGGCTTTTGGTTCAGAACTCCAGACTACATTTTCTTTCATGACTGCTGACCTAGGAGCAGTAATGAGGAACTATTTGGAGATAGATAAGTATGTCCTCATCCAACCCTCAGATGGCTGTAACCAGTCTGTAGCAGATGAATAGTGCATTGATCAGCATGTGCCTTCTTAGCTTGTGCATACAAAGATATTGGGGTGGCATACTTCCTTTTTCTTTTGCACTTTGCACACCACATCTATCAAGAAAAAATGTGGGCTAGGCAGCTCAAAGGTAAAAGAAGCTGTCTCAGCAAGAGGGGGATGACTCAACAAGGAAATGACATGGGGGAGAATCAAATGTTTATCTCTTCAAAAGGATGCAGACATCTAACCATTCAGAAGCACTAGGTGTGGCAGTTTCTTTCTCTATCTCTCTGATCCTGTATCCAGTCAAAACAGCAGCTCATGGCAATGGTCCCAAATAATGTAATGCATTTAAAAAGCCCAAATGAACATCTGCATCATGTAGCTGCCTATCCTTCAACATAGGATAAATACCAGGTCTAAATATCAGGCAGAGAACTTGCTCAATATTAAACTTGAAATAACTGGACTGTAACATGTTTGCAGTGACTTAAATTGGTAGATGAAGAATCCAGCTCAGGCTAGTGCAAGGCAGAACATTTTTTCAGAAATGTCTATTAGGTCTTATTGATTCACATTACATTATTGTCCACAAGGAAGAGAGGTCATGTGTATTCCAAACCACAGCAGCAGCTAGAGCACAAGGGGAAGAGGATTCTGAAGTTTAGGGTAAGGCCAGTCTGTGTGCAATGCTTGGGATAACCACTGGTCTCTTTAGACTCTCTAATATCAGTTCTTAGTCTCTCAGGAGATCGTTTGCTTGTACTAGAACTTATATTTAGACCGCCAATAGAGAAAAGCTGAAAAGAAGCAGAGGAAACCAAGCAAGTGGATGCCACAACATGCCAATTCATGCTTTAAAAATTCCATAGGGACCCTGGTAAGTTCAGCACCGGCAGCAGCAGGGGTTTTCCATGGATTCTCTGAAGAGAACTGAAATAAGGCCTGCTTTTGCAGCTATTGCCTGGACATGCCTCAGATCTGGGCCTTTCCCAGGGTCGACGAAAGCCATCTAATCCTCGTTTCCACCTGCTCCAGCACATCGTATTTTGCAGCTCAGCAAAGCTCTATCTTTAGCCTCTCAGCAGTGGGACATTTTAGGCAGAAGAGGATTAAGCAGGCCCACACAGATTTAAGTGCAGCCTGCAACTAGTCACAAATATATTATTTGCATAAGCTGTCATTACTGGCAAGAACATAAAACATAATTGTCACATTGCACTATTTCTTATTAATTGGTTTAAGGCATGAAGGAAGAGTTTTTCTACCTAAATAATAGTGATATTCATTGCAATAAAACTTCATTACACCATGTCTGTATAATTTAGTGTTTAAACAAGGGGAACTGAGCTTTATAAGGAAACCTGAGGGAAAGTATGGCTGAAGAAAATGTGTCACGATAAACATTACTACTATAATGTCAAAGGGAAATAAGCCTGACAAATCTCGTTGGCTAAATCAAAGTGTGGGCATTCAATACTGATGTGGGTGTTGCTTATACAGATTTTAAAGTATTAAAGCATTTGTACCTAAAATCATAGTGTTTCATTTCATTAAACATTGTTGTACAATTTCTTTAGTATAGAAACAAGAATGACAACAGGAACATGATTTTCTCCCATTTTGTTTTTCCCATAAAAACCTGAAGTGGTGTAAGGATTTAGAAATTATTTACATGGATCCTCAAAAGCAGGTGGTTTTAATTAGAAAGACTTATTACTGTAACTAATCATATGCAAGCATCTTTGCTTTTGTAAAGATGAAGTTCCTCATATGTAATACTCGGTAGAAATGTTCTTCTTTAGCAACTGAGATGTGTCCTCGCTCTGAACTTGGGTTTGGCAGAGTATTTTCCTTTAGCTGGGATCTCTGCCAGAAAAATGTGAAGGCATGGGGTGGGACAAGGAAAAGAATGGGCTAGCTTGAGGGAGAGGTTAGCAGCCTGTGGCCAAGGGTTACAGAAACTCAAAATATGAAACCTTCACTGAAAATGGGTTGCAAAAAATGAAGAATATTTAGGGGACAATTCTCACAACCCGTAAGAGTGTTCCTATGGAGATGTACTGGGCTGGAATCCTAATTCCTGCACATAGCAGAACTCCATTGACAGTAAATGGAGACTTACATGTTTACAGTCGTAGAAATTACATTCTAATTTGGACTCATTATTTCTTCTTTTTTTCTCCACACTTGCAGGGTGAAAATTAATTATTGTTGGGGTTGACATTTTTTACTGAATTTTTTTCAGTCAAGTTTGAGATTAATTTTTTTTCTTTGTAAAGTTAAAATAAAATCCATGTAAACCAGACTGATTTTAAACAAGTGATTTATAAGAGGTAAGCAGCTTTTCCATATCTGAAGAGAGACAGGTTTGAAATAATATATGCACATTTAAAAATCATAATTCATAAGAAAGAAGAATGATAACTGTATTAATTTAGGCAGCTATGAGAAAGTCAATTATCTTTAATGATCACAAAAGAGTTAGAAATGAGGAAAACACTCAAAAGTATTGTATAATTTTTTGTCCTCTCAAATAGCTAACACTTTGAGCAATAGGCCTTCAGCTAGTCTAACTTGCTCTTTTATATTGGTAAATAATAAAACCTTTTATCCTCTGCTTTTATTAATAATATTAAAAAAAAGAAGTTCTTTGCACAGAGGCAGATAGTTAAATTGTGAAGCCTATGGAGTCTGTCCTCACAGGAGGGCAGGCTTGGTTGGCTAATATGCCTTTCTGCTTGTAAATCTAAAATGTTTAAAATAGCTGATTTACTGTCCCAAATCCTTTCTAAGTAATCTTGGTTTTTAAGAGTAAGTGCTCAGATCTTCACTCACTTGGAATTTTATGTGCAGCTATCACTGTGGTGGATGGACTTAAGCTATGTAATTATATATGCACTTGTCCCTTGGCTACACATAAATGATCATGGCACTTGGGAGAAGGATTTTCACAGAAATAAACCTTGCCTGTGGAGCAACCAAGAATTGTTTGCAGACATCACATTACCACATCATCTTTGCCTAGAGGAGTGGCGAGAGCAGGAAAATAGGGTGTGACGCCAACTGTTTGGCTTCTACATGCAAATTGTCCTGCCTTTATGAGTCATTATGTGCACGGTTCAGTCTTAATGCAAATCTGAGTTTTTGCTTGAAGCAGTGGGTTTTGTGTAGTGACACCTTCAGGGCAAGTAATCCAGAGTAAACTCTATGTAGAGCTGTCCTATCCCCTTGCATTTTTCTACTCTGTCCACACCCTGTGCTGGAAGACTTGTCAGAATTGTCTGATTTATTTGTTGCTGCAATTGCTGGCGTGACAAAGCAGCTCCTTCTCCTCTACAGTGCAAATGCTGTCCCTCTATTATAGGCAGTCTTTATTTAGGGAAGTTCAGGGGGGCTCTGGAGGTCTGGAATATGCTTAGAAGATACAGTTTATCAGTCTGCATAAAGTTTCCCCACGTCATGTGTACTGCCAAAATTGATTCAGTCTCTTAAAGACTATATACCTATGAGAAAGTTGTTATAGTGATAATTTTCCTAATTTAAGATGACCTTGGTTAAGTCGTGGATGTAGTGGATGACTCACTTAGTATTAACAGTCCTCACATCCTTATAAAGATTCCTTTTTCTAGTGCTAAGACTTCCACCTAGTTCCTCATCAGACTCTATTTATGAGTTTCACAATTGAGGTAAAGCAGGAAACTTCTGTTGATAGGTATTCACTTCATCATCTCTCTGCTGTACCTCTGAGTATGCAGAGTGAGAGAGAGTCTAATAAAGGCAACAAGGATTCTTCTTTCTAGTTATTTACTTTTCTTGCTCTAACGTAGGTTGTCAACTTTTTTTATAATTTCATTTATGCTGATGATTTGAAAAGCAAAACCCAAATTCTCCTTTCAGACCCATTCATCCATCAATCCATCCTGCAAAAATGGTTTTACTATGTCAATTATCAAACAAAAAAATGCATATCTTATACCATGACCATATTTATGAAATCTTCAATAAGGAAGATATTAATACTCTATACAGCAGAGAAACTGGAGATGGCTACACATTAAAATCTTTCTCAGAATGAAGCTTTTAAAAAGTTGTGGAAAAACTAGTTATGAAAATGGGAGCTGTTGCCTACAATTAGATTGTAGAATGGTTTTCCAAACTGATTGTCCTCCATTAAAAAATTTAATAAAGAGCTGTGTGCAGACAGTTTTGGATGAATTATTTGATCATAATTCTTGAAATCTCAGAAGAAAGTAGAATAATTTATACATCAGCCTCTAGCATGCTGGGAGCAAACATGATAAGAGCTAGATCAGAACTTTGAATCATGTTCTTGGGTGGTATTGAAAATTTTTTGTACTCAAGGAAGAACATCTTAAAAATGCAGGGAAATAGAAAGGTTTTTTTGTAGCTGTTTGTTTGTTTATTTGAATATAGGATCTTTTTCATGCACATGCAGTTTTGAAACTGCTCACAAAAATATTAAGGTCACTGAGAGAAGACTATAACCAAGTATACTAAATATTATCATTTGACAGGTCAAAGCAAACAGATGAAGACCTCTGTGTTTGTGGCTCGTATAAAATCATGCCATACTCTGAGAGGTAAATGAAAGACAAATATTTATGAAATTATGTGCTATTTTTCAAGTTTTCAGTGTAATTACTGTATTTTATGTTTATATGAATATAAATGAAGATGCACAAAAATATATGAAATATATGTGCATTATATATATGAGAAAAGTTCTGGGTCTGAAAATTGTCATTGATGTTAATGGACTTCTATTTTGACATATCAGTGAAGAATATCATCTGTATAAATCATTAAGTCAAACTTTCTGTATTGCTGCATTCAAGAAGACATTTGATCACGTATACAATTTACATCAAGGTTAATATAAGAAAGCCACTGAACTGGAAGCCATCAGAATGTACATTCAGCATTCCAAATTTACAGCTGCAAAACAAAATATAACAACATAACAAAAGTTAATCTTTATTGTTTTCTTAAATTGCTGAACTTGGAATTCAAACATTTTGTCAGCCAAAGCTGAATTTCAGAGAAGAGCAGCAAGAATCAATAAGAGTATGTGTCATAGGGTGATGATTTTAATGAGCAATGGAGCACAGAACAAAAATCCCTCAGGTTTACATTCACATCCCATAATTGACGTAGACATGACATCAGGAGACTAATACGATATCAAATTTGTGATATTGTGCAGCTGAACTTCTAACAGGTTCAGGACTTATACTGAAAACATATAAAGAAACTCCTCTTTGGATTAATTGAAGTTTGCCTTAAAAAAATATACAGGATGGAAAAATGTCTTCGCTCTTACTGCATTTGGAATGATATTGAAAAGAACAAAATACATCACAGGAAATATTTTATTCAAAACTCACAGAGAATGCAATGGAAACTCAAATAATTATATTACAATTCTCAATATGCCCTGGGACAGTATATTTATAAATATTTCTACTTTTACTGAAGTATTCCAGAGTTGGAACATTCAAAGAATATACACAAAAATTATAACGTCTTTAACGCCTAGAATAAAAAAAATCTATAAATCTTATATATTTGCAACATTTTCAGCTAGTCACCAGTATTCCCCGTAAGAATTGTTAGGAAAAGTCTCACCAGCCTTCATATCTTTTTTTTCTTTTTTTTTGCCTGAAATTTTGATTTCTGGTTCTTTAACTGGCTAAGGCAATAGTAACACCTATGTAACTCAGAATGGGATCAACACATCGTTTCAGTCACTTTAACTGAGTGCAAATGCTGTAAGACCATATTACTTTAGAGAAATGGACATTCTAAATTAGTAATTCAAGTCTGAGCTTAATTGTCTATCATATTAGACTGACTGCAAAGGGAACTTAAGCCTAGTAAGTTCCTAATTTAAATATCTCCTTTATGTACTCAAAGCAAGGTTTCATAAATCTCCACAAAATGCTAACAATTTACAGGAGTGAAGGGATACACTCTGTCTTGTACTTAATATTTCAGTGGTATGGTAGAAGCACAAATGAACTCTGAACTCTGGCCCTTTCCAGCTTTTAATGAAAGGTCTCATGATATTGAAATACCTCACTTTTAGCTGAAGGTATTTATCATTCACATCTTCACTTCCCCTTTCTAATGATCTTAGGGAGTTTATTTTTTTATTATCAAAACCTTTGCCACTCTCCTTCAAATCTTCAATCAAGTACCAATAGCTTACATACACTAAAAACATGTACCATTATCCACCAAAGAAGACAAATGATCATTTTAACATATTAAAACAAACAAATAAGTACTTGTTTGACAAAACCACCCCAAAACCTTGCTGGAAACTAACACATGATATGACAAGAGGTTTATTTTTCAAACCAGCCTCTTTTTTTTTTTATTGTATATTCAAGTTATGGCACTTGATATTAGATTGCACACAGCCTAAAACATAGTTCTGTGGGCTATAATGATCTGTCCCTGCTTTGGCCAGACTGAAGTAAACATCATACATGTGGTACTCATTTCACATAAATTTCAGTTTCTGATCGGTGGTTACTGTCACTCGTTCAAGATAACAAACAGAAAATTATGGGAGAGCAATGTGGTGCAAAGTAGCCTGGAAGTTATCCACAGAGCACGTTTTTTATATCTCAAGTTGTAATCCAGCTCACAAGAATGCCTTTCATGTATGAAGAAAGAGGTTATTATCCTATCAGTACACAATCTGTTAATAACAAACATCAGGGGAGAGCGATTCATTTGCCCTGACAGCTTTGTGAACAGGCTTAGAAATTGTTCTGAATAGTGAAATACATTAAGAAAAAGATGTTATTTATGGCAGAAGACAGGAAAAGGAGCTTTCCTCCTGGAATTTAGGAAAGTTCAGCCAGCCAAAACACAAAAAGTTCCAAAATATATTTGCAAAATTAATGAAAGACAGACCTTCTTATTTTCACCTCAGATTTAAAGGTGAAAAGTCATGTCATTCAGTGTCACATTTTCAAGATACAATATTGAAAAGCTATCAATTTTATTAGCAGAAAAGCATAAGTAGATCTGACTTCTTATGAAAGCTGGTCATTTTATTGGTCTGAGGTCTGATTTCATTTTATTTCTATATTGTTAACCTGAATAAATAATTTCATTCAGCCTGCACTTGTGCATGCTCTGGTTCTATCCGGCTTCCCTTGAGAAATGTTATGGAATAGGAGATGGAGGTGACTTGCTCCTGTCTACATAGACCTGGAGTCATAGTCTGATGATGTATTGAACCTCCAGGCTTACTGTATGTGATTGCTGTGTTTGATACAAAATTCTATTAGATTTATTTTGCATATCTATTTGCATTTATATTTGCATTTATATTTATTTGCATTTCTATTACATTTGCTTTTAATAAAAATATTATTGGTAGATAGATTGATAGGCACACACTACTAAGCCAAAATATATTTTTTGTACAATTGTTCTCTCTGATTATAAACATGGCATTTCCAAAAATTATACCTACAGCCGATAAAAAAGAATTAAAAGTAGAAAAAATAAACATGTTAAATGTTAAAAACATAAAAATGTAAAAATGTTAAAAACATTTATGATGATCATTATTTTGTGGTACCTTAAGATATAGTTGTGCAGACATGGAGACATAAGTAAACAACTGAGAAATTCAGATTTTCTAATTGCATGTATTTTACATATATATTGCATGGGATTTTCAATATTTGGTAGATTTGCAATAAATTTTTGTTGGTTGTTACAAAAAAATTCTGAAAGTGCTCAGCAAATGATAGTCTGTGCTCCTTCAGTTAAAGGACATTCTTATTTTAAGAGCTTATGCACTTCATAAACAGTAGAAATGGAAACCAAGCTAAAAAATTCCTTCCTTCCTCTCCCTCCTCATGAGTGTTAAATTTAAGAATAAATTCCCAGTTTTCTGCCACTCTGGTGACTCCATTACTATTGTCTGCAGCAAACTGTTACCACGTGCATGGGTCATGCAGTTACAGGTGGAGGTGCTGCTTGGCTTGGCAGGACCTGGGCCAGACACGAGGCCACTGAGCTTGGGCAGCTGCTCAGAAAATCCATGGATCAAAGATAGCAAGCATGTTCTACACTTTAGTAATTTCTGTAGGCACTTCAAACAATAGCACAAAACAGCTGCTGTTTAATATGACTTTTCTTGGTTCCCTGTTACATTCTTGTCCAGGTCTCCCATAATATTAGGAATGACCCTTTGTTTTTCTACTGAGCATATGTACCTCCCACCTGCTTTTTTGCAAGCGTGAAGCAATAACATCTGTAACCAACCTATGGTGAAAAGCGGTCTACCAGTTATTTGTTCTTATCTTGTAATATGTTGTATGTATAGTTCCTGCCCTTGTTATTTGCATTTCAAACTCACATACTATAATTGAAAGAAATAAAGTAAAGGATTTGAAGAAAAAAATTATGTAACAGTTGATTTTCCATTTATTTAGCAAAAGTTACTGTCCTTAATATTAAAAGCTAATTCAGCAATCCAGTTAAAGTATTATTGACCTGTTATGGCATTATAGAGTGGAAAGTTTGATTATGGGCTATTTTCATTAAAACTATTTATTTGCATCTCATGTTGTTATTTCATTTTTTCTTTTTAAATTAACTTGTCATCTGATGAAAAGGTGCTGAACTTGCAGGCTGAAGTCCCCTGTAAAAAGACAGGTGAAAGAAGAAACCAGTATTTTCATTTGTTAAGAAGAAACATTTTCTGTAGGGATCCAACACTTCCTCTTTGTATATCTAACGGGTAATCCGTGTAAGATAGCTCACTGAAAAAAAAATCCAGCAAAGCACATCATACGTTTTTGTGAAGAGCACAGACACCAGAAAATATGATGAAGTCAATTACTACTTGGTCTGGAATTCTAACTCATCAGTCAAACAATGAACTTCTTCACTCTTTATTGTATGTGATAGCCTACTCAGTTAAGAGCCAAATATCCTTGGTAAAGAATGCATTATCTGTGAACTGATGGCCAAACAGGTATGTACTAAATTACAAAGACCGAACTAGCTGGGAAAAAGCCATTTTGCATCTGTTGCCATCTGATAGATGGGAGAAGGAGTGCATGAAATATTTAAAGATTATTTTTTTTCCTCCAATGGTATTTTTTATGATGAGTCTTGTATATTCAGGATTAACTGTTCGTTAATCATAGACTCAAGGATACTTTACAGTCCAAATTTCTATCAAGTCTCCCACACCAGCTGAAGTGAAATTCACATGTGCATTCAAAAATTCACATTTTCATTACCAACTGTTGTCTAAAAAACATAGTTATCCTGATCACACGTGCATTAAAGATCAAAGTTGTCAAGGTTTAAGGACCAAAAATTCTTTGTCCTGAGAGAGGCATTTTTAAGCTCAGGTGGCTTCTTATGAAAATAGCACTGCTTATTCTAGAGAAATCAGAGAAAAAAGTTACAGCAAAAGAGCTGTAACAGATATTGTGATTCTGATGGATAATGGATTAAAAATGCCTAGCATGGACTGAAATATTATCCAGCAAATACTTTCAAAACTAGCAGAAATATAAATTTTTGCTTTACATTTTGGAATCGTTTCTCAAAAAATAAAATTAGACTACAATTATTTTACTCAGAATATATTTTTTTCATAAATTTCATCTACTGAATTAGTTACAGCTATTTGAAAAAATTTACTTCAGTGATGTGCTGTTTATTATTTATACAGAAGTGTCAGGAGTAACATAAATATTTGAGTTCTTTACCTTGTGGTACGAGGAGGTAATAAAGAATATTTTTCTAAGTCAAGATACGATATGTTCTCTGAAGTAGCTATTTATCCTTCAAGAACTTTAGAGCTTAAGTTGCGATAGTCCTTCTTAAACAACAAACTGTCTTTAAAAGCTCTTAATATTTGCTGGTCTGCTTTTATTTCACAGCTTCAATATAACAAAAAAATATTTCTGGATTTTTGTCCATTGCAGCTGTCATCTGTGGATGATCATTATACTGGCTTGACACTTGTACCAGAAACAAATGACACAATCAAGCAATATAACAAGGCTGGATCACTCAAACATTTCCAAGAAGTCAAATCAGTTTTCTATTTTGAACTGAAAAAGACATATGTTTTTAACTAGCATTGTAAGCATTAGAAAATATTTTGAAGACAATTCTCATAAGACCCTGGCACCAGTGAAGTCAATGAAGAATAATCCACCAACTAAATTAAACATGTCTGGACTTTAATATAACTTTCTTGAGATTCATATAACTATGAAACTGTTGATGAGGTGGCAGGGCTACATTTTCCTTTCCATGTACACATTTCTATTTTATTGACTCTAGGGTATTTGTGAGCCAGACTTCATTCAGCGTGTTCCAAAGAACTATGCACTATCTTCCCTAATAGAGACATTATCTTTGTTCTTATTTCCATTTGCATTTTTCCCTTATAATAAATTAATCTTCAAACTGAAATGTATCCCTGGGTTTCAGGGTTTTTTAGCTGGCTGGTTGTCACTGGTTTTGGTTTCAGTGTGTTTAGAGCTATTACATTTTAGAAGACCATGTAGAGGTGCAAGATCTCTCACAAGAGAGTATTTATCACATTATGTTTCCAGTTCAGTTCCCCATACAGATAGCTGAGTCATGAATACATATCCAAGAAAAAAATAAGCTTCTAAATATGTCAGAGCTCAGCAGAAACTGCCAGGGTACTTCATACACACCATCTTGGTATCTTTAAGACGTTATGATGTTAAATCCCCCCAGAGGTGTCTTAAGCTAGGGTTTTCCAAAGAGCCTCAGGGTACAAGGAACAGTTGCCTGTTTTCTTTAGTTTCTCCTAGCTATACTTGGCTTAGCTTCAGAAAACCTTATTTTTTCCCTTTAGAAGTCCCATGACCATAAATGTAATGTCAAAGGGTATTGTTTTGTTTTTTTAATCTTACAATTACTAGCTACAAATTCAAAACATCTTAAAATGAAATCAGTTTTGGATTCCTGATTTGTGAGAACTCTTTGAAGTATTTGTAAGATATGAGTACACTAAAACACATCAGTTGTCAATGTAACATTAAAGTTAATAAATATTTTATATTTATTTATATTTCTGATAATATTGCCTCATGTTGGTTGTTGTTATTACTACTACTATTATTATTACTATTATAGTTAACAATAGTTAAGTATATCTTAAAAAAGTCTAGGCTGATCCTGTAACAGATTATAAAGATGTGAAAGTTTAAAATTTTGCATATTTTATGAACTATACACTAACATAAGTTGGTGGATTGGAAGTGTTGAGGAAGACAGTCATAGGATAGCCCTCAGCCTCCCACACACTGCTTTGCCTGTGTGCTCCTTCAGGGACATTTCTGTGGCAGAATAAGGACTCTTTCTTTGATTCTAAAATCATGCCAATAATGCATCAGCTAAAAATTATCAAAGCATTTAAACCTTTCATATATTTTTATCATTACATTGCAACATTTTCCTTCAGGCACTATACAATAAAAAAGTACGTGCAATTCCTACCCTGAGGAAACTGCTAAACATAATAGCAATTTTGTCTAATGTAGTTGTTGTTTTGGGGGTTTTTTTCTTTTGGTTTGAGCAATATTTTTTTGCCTCCACATTTAATAAAACTCCTAAGGATAGAAAAAAGTGACATTTAATTTTCTTGGCTTTGGCTACCACATTGTTGTGTCTACATAGACATGCACTCATCTAGAGCTGCTCACACCCACCCTCCCACCCACCCAGGAAGCTAATCAGAGTGTTTTTAAAATAAAGTAATTTCTTACTGCCTAACCACAACGGCAATCCTTCCAGCTCATTTGGTTCACCATGAATAAAATACATGGAATACTCCAGTAGGGAATTTTTGGTTAAAATGAACATTATTTAAAACCACAATATTTAAGCTTCTGGTAGTGGAGTTATGTTGCCTTCATTGTGATTCTGTGGCAGTGTTAACAGAATTTGAGTTCACTGAGTTCATAAGTCAAGATCATGAAGCACTGCAGACCAAATGTGCTAATCTGCTCTGGAATGTTGCCTCATCCCATCTGAAAAGTCTGTATTTGTGTTGAAGACATAACAAAGAGACTTGCAGACTCACTGAAAGTATTTTAAATACTCATCATGCTAGGAATTTCATTTATCATCCATGCATTTAGATACTAATTTTATGCATGTACAATTCAATATAGCACTTAGACATTAGATATTTTCATCTCTCACCTCTTCCCTCAAGAATTCACAGAAACCAAAATATCAGCTTTCTTTTTTTTTTTCCTATTTATTTTATTTTTATTTTATTTCCTTCCTGCAGGGCTAGCACTTTTGCTTTAAAACTGAGAATCAGAGTGTATGAGCTAAAGCCAAATCCCACAGTTGGAGTGCTTTTAAGACTTGGAACAAGTTAAGATGTATGTTTTCTTATTTATGAAAGAGGCAAAGAATGGCAGACAAAGAAAGGCCAGGATAAAGAGAAGATAAACTGCACTTGTGTAATTATGATGTAAGCATGTAGTTACAAACTGAGAGGTCTTTGCAGAGATTGTGTGATATTGGCCATTCCCACAAAAGAGGGAAAGATAGCACTTTAACAACATTTAGAGAAGCAGAGATAGTTTGCATTAAACAGAAAAAAACCTCATTCTTTGTGTACACCCGTTTAATTAATTTCTCTAATAACCCATTTTCAACAATGAATCTTCCTATAATCTTTATCAGCTTTCATTACTAATATTGCCAGAGGTAGATATATTAATGCAAAGGCATATACAAGCACATTTCTACATTTACATTCTGTTAAAAGCTGATTGTAAAAGTGTTGCAAACTCAAGGAATCTAAAATAAGAAAGTGCAATTTTAATTCCACCTGCTTAGGCATATACATTCTGACCAGTTTTGGATTTCATGATCCCATACTGCCAGTCACTACTGAGGAGGTATTGTAATGAGCAAATTTTTTTCTTTATGTTTAATTCCTACCAATACAACTGAATTACTGCAGCAGACCCTCTGGGGTCACACCAGGGCAGAGCAGAGAAGAACAATATCCCCCTTCTACCTTCTGGACAGGCTTCTTTTGATGTAGCCCAGGATACAGTTGGCTTTTTATGCTGTAAATGCGCTTTTCTGGATCATGTGCTTTTTATCCACCAACCCCCCCAAATCCTTCTTCTCAGAGCTGCTCATCATTCCGCTCATCACCCAGTCTGTGTTTGTGTTTGGGATTGCCCTGACCCATGTGCAGGACCTTGTACTTGGCCATGTTGAACTTCACGATGTTCCTACAGGTGGCTCTCTCAAGCCTCTGGATGGCATCCCTTCACTCCAGCATGTCAATGGCACTGCACGGCTCAGTGCCATCAGTGCTGAGGGTGCACTTGATACCACTGTCCTTGTCACTGACAAGGTGTTAAAATGTGTCAGTCGCAGCACCAGCCCAGGAGCAATGGCCCTTGTCACTGCTCTCCACCTGGACATCAAGACATTGATTGCAACTCTGACTACAACCATACAGCCAGTTTCTTATCTACTGTTCAGGCTACCTTTCAAATCCACTCCAACATCCATTTTGGAGAGAAGAATGTTGTGTAACACAATGTCAAATGTTTTACACAAGTCCAGGTAGATGACATCGCTCCTAAGAGCTATTTTAGAAGACCACCAAATTGGTAAGGAATGATATGCCTTTAGTGAAGCCATATTTGCTGTCACAAATTACCTCATTTTCCATGTGTATTTGCATAGTTCTCAGGAGGATCTGCTCTGTGATCTTGTTGAGCACCAAAATGAGACTGACCAGCCTGTAGGCCACTGGGTCTTCCTTTTTCTACCATTTTAAAAGTGAGGGCTAAATTTTCCCTTTTCCAGTCAGTGGGAATTTCACCAGTCTGCCATTACTTTTCTAACATGATGGACAGTGGATTAGCAACTTAACATCTTGGTTCCCTCAGGACCTTCACTTGCATTTCATCAGATCTCAGGGACTTGTGCATATTCAGATAACTCGTATTAGATAATCTTGAACTGGATCTTCTTCTGTGT
This sequence comes from Monarcha castaneiventris obscurior, assembly GCA_026261815.1. NCBI lineage: Eukaryota > Metazoa > Chordata > Aves > Passeriformes > Monarchidae > Monarcha > Monarcha castaneiventris. The sequence continues at coordinate 19,035,703 of JAMPIT010000894.1, forward strand.
TGTGCAATCATCCATTTTCACAGTCCCTGACATTGGATTATTTTTTAGTCCTGTGGAGTATGGAAAAGGAACTATCAATATCAAAGAATGGGTTTATATTTTTAGGTATAGGAATGGAAATAAAAATCATCATAGACAGTTCCTTTTTGATTCTTGGAACAGTTTTTGCTGTCTTTCTTTTCCTTCCGTAACTTGTAATTAATTTGTTTCACTTTGGGTTTTGGGCAAAATTTTTGTTGTTCTTGGGAAACTGACAATTTGTTGATGTAGTTATATGCCTTTTTGGAAGAGTAGAAAGATGTATTTATCTAGTGTAATGTTTACCAGCCCTTGGACCCTTTAGGTTCCTGATGGTGTCCAGGATATTTTCAGTATTCTGGAGCTTAAGAGATAACTCACACAGACAGTTTATCTTTTTCAAATGAAATAAACCCCCAAAGAGCAGTCATTATTTTTAGTTTACCAGCCCTTGGACCCTTTAGGTTCCTGATGGTGTCCAGGATATTTTCAGTATTCTGGAGCTTAAGATATAACTCACACAGACAGTTTATCTTTTTCAAATGAAATAAACCCCCAAAGAGCAGTCATTATTTTTAGGAGAATAGTACCAGAAACCCTCCCCGTAAAACTATTATGATTATTATTACGACTTTGAAAGTTACTATAATATTGTCTACATTGCATCTGATGTGGAAGTAGCAATACTGGTATGATGCACAGTGGAACAACAAAGCTTAATTCCCCTTTCCGAAGAATTTCAGCCTCCAGAGATATTAACTACATTTCAAATCTTTTCCAAGTGGTAATCCTTCTTGTGAATTAAGAATAGCATTTAGAAGCAATATTAAAACCTGTAAAATGGTGTCATGGTTGATATTTAATTATAACTCTTTAACAATATTTTTAACAATTATATTTAATATTTATATCTTATTACCTATCAGTTTTACCAATTACAATAGTAGTGTGCATATAATAAACCAGAAAGCAACCCTTTTTGGGTGTCTAAAAACCATTACTTTCTAAATAAAAAATAAATAATCTTGATTCATAAAATGAATTTTAGAGGGAACTTTTCTCAAAAAGTTTTTGTGGCAAATATATGTTTGTCAAAGGTTGACAGTAATAAGTAACTAGAGATGCAAAACAAGAAGATGAAAAAAGAAGCAACCCCTTTTTTCACTGAGTTCTTAAGTTGACGTGGACTTCTCTGACAGTCCTGATTAGCTCAGAGGAAGACATGAAAAGGGATATAAAAGATAGAAACAGGGGAAATCCACCCTGGCACTGCTGGGGAGAGAGGAGAGAGCATCTATCAGAAAAGCTCCCTTGCTGTTTGGGAAGCATATGAGTAAACACAACAGCAGTCACAAAACTCATGGGAAAGAAAAGAAAAAATATTTGAAGCACTGTCACTTGTCAGTGTGAGATCCAGTGATTCCAGCAGAGGTGTGGGATACAGTGGTCAGGAAGTGAGAAGGACAGAGCCCTACACTGTACTAGGAAAAATCATGACTACAGAAAAACCACAAATTCAAAGCAGTTATTGTGGTCCTTCATTACCTAGGACTCATTTTACTTCTAATCAAAAAAATAAAAAAAAGGAAAAAAGAAAACAAGAAAAGCTTCAGGAAATATTTTTCATCAGCTGTGTGATTGTATTATAGTGCTAGACTTTAAAAACTTATGCAATTGTTTTTGTAAGGTATTTTTATTTTGGTGTAATAGTCTTTATCCACTATGAAGCCAGAAAATTGCCACTTTTCAATATTCTGATTTCAAAAAAGGCAATAATTTGAACTTTTCTTGAAAATCTTAGTAATGAATCCACTGTTTTCTGGACTAAGACTTAGTTCTTTAGAAGATCCCATACTTAATAAACAAAAGGGAAAGCAGATGAGGATTTACGGCTTACAATATTGATCAATTTTTTCAGCCTTTTTTTGAGCAGAATGTTTAGACAGAATCCACAAATGTATTTTCTTTACAAAAGAGTTTTTTAACATCCTTAAAAAAAAGCAGTGACTTCCTAAGAAGATTTTGTATGGGATTTCCCAAATTTGCTGAGGAGGGTACACCTTATGCTGTAAAGATAAAATCTCTGACAGCAATAGTCTTTCTTGTAGAAGCTCTGTAAAATAATAATAATAATCTAATAGATTATTCATAGAATAATAATCTAATGTAGAAGCTCTGAAGTCAGAGCTTTAGAATAATTAAAATCTCAAACAAAATATCTTAAAGCTGGAATTTCCAGACATTACCTACTGAAAGTTTTTTTCTTGACAAAGCAATTGTGTTCAGTTGTGAACCTGGCCCCAGGTAGAGAAAAAAGGCCTTTTCAACTTAGTTTTATTGTATTCATTCTCTCTGTATAGTACTGATATATTACCATCAATGTAGCTAATTTGCCATTTTACTTGGTTGCATAGTAAATGACAAGTAGTTTTCGGCATTTGAATAAGCTTTTCAAAACCAGACATTTTGTCTGAAGATATGTCAGTAATGATCACACAGATGTAAAACACTAAGGCATATTCTGGCATTCACTGTTAAATGTACAGTTATGTAATTTACCTTTAAGAAATTATTTTGTAAATTATGTTATTGCATAGCAATAAAATAAGACTCTGAATTTCAGTTGTATGTGCATTGAGAAAAAACTTTACAAAGACTGATTTTTACTTTCTGTGTTTCACATTTTGGATAAATTTCTGTCTCAGTTGCCTGAAGTTAAATATCCAAAAATAAGGAATGGTTGTCTTAATTTTTTTTTTTTTTTGACATAGTGAATAACTTGGGACATTTATTTGCAAAGTTTATGAAAAAGACTTACACCAGCAAGATTCTCTTCATAAAATGATGAAGAACAACTTAAAATGAAATCCTAATCCAATAGAGGAATTTTCTAATATATCATCAAATATAATTTCTGAGAATAATTATGAACATTTAGCATATAAGATCACAAAGACATGTGAACATCAGTGTATGTCCACACATGTCCACATGCAAAAAGTCCTAAAGGACCCCTATTAAATCCTTTTATAAATAGTTAAATTTGCAGAAGTCCTGATTTTGGTGTGGGTATTCCAATAATACTGTCCTTTCTTTGATATATCCTACTCTGTAAGAGAGCTCGGCTCTGTTGAACATGTGAATCTCTGTAGTGAATGGCTACCTAGACAAAAGGTTTCTCAAATGTGCAAAACTATCATAAAGATATTTACAGAGCTGTGGTTCCATCACTATTTGAATTAAAATATATTTACCTTCCAGTTCACCTATCCTGCATCTCTGTACCACTTCTGCTTAAAGTGTAGTACCTCTAAGGGTGGAAGACTTAGGTGTTGGCCACATTTAAGGGTTTTGTAGATATTTGACTTTACCCTTCAAAACCTTCACATAATGCCTATGCTATGACACACATGGTTACACCCACATTATCACATTGCATAAGAATGTTACAGGGTTTTTTTGAAATATTTCTCCATCTAATTTGAACAATAGAATTCCAGTTTATTCAAATGCCTTCTACCCACCCACATAAAAATTTGAATTAAAATAGGTAGAGATCCAGACAGGGTATTTACAAAATATCAAGCTCATGAGATGTACACAGATCAAACATTTCTCTTATGTTACACATTCAACAGAGACAACAAGAAATGAAAAAAAAAAAAAAGAAAATTCTGACAAGCTTCCAAAACACAATCCTGCAGTTATCAAGTGTGATATTACCTGTACATTAATTAACATTCTTAATTTATTCACAACAGTTCAAGATTTGCAAATAGGAAAAATGTTTCACTAAAAGCGGAACCCCAGAGGAAAAATGAAATAATGAGAGGCTCAGAAAAAAATGATAGCTGTACACAAAAGTGTTCAAAACCTTCTAGATAATATGCATGACAGGTTCTAGTAGGAGATTAGAGTTCAATGTTTCACTGTTTTCTCCAGACAGTGCTAATTTGTTTGCAATTAGTAGAAAACATCCTGCAAATGACTTACCAGGCTAAAGTGGTCTCAGGAATATTGTATCTTCTTGTGATCTTGCCACAGAAATATCAGAAATATGTTCTCTTTTGTGCTACCTACTTCTGAAATATTATGCCCAGTTACTTTTCTGCTTGCCATGTATTCAGCTTTTTTTTTTTTAATAGGATATAATTTATGAGAACACACATTCATTTAGACATCCCCTCAACCACATTAGATGTCACTATAGAAGAGAGGATTTGTAGCTGCTCTGGTGGAAATAATGTAGTAATTGAAACCAATTATAATACTTAATCCACTTGCAACAGTCTGCAAGTATCATGCATAGGATACAATGAAAAGATTAATGGATTAATGAACTTCTGTTCTAAATGAGTTGGGGCTTTTTTGGGGGTTTTTTTTTTGTTTTTTTTTTTTTTTTTTTTTGTTTTTGTTTTCCCAGGCAGTTGTTAATGCCTCATCTTTAATAGGAAAATGGTTTCTGCACTGTTGAAGGAGTAGGTAATTGTTTCCTTATGAGTCTAATCTTTCTGATGCCTTTGCAGTGACATGTGAGTCACCCACAATACTGTTTCTAAAGGACAAAAATGGACTTCTGCATTGACATGAAACCATTGCTTGGCTTTCCAAATAAAAGTTGGGAGTCTTATAATTATTACTCTCTCCCTTTTGCTAAGCTATAGTTAAAAGATTAGGAAGTTGAAGAAAGGTTGACATCTCAAAAGAGAAGCCAGTTCAAGAAAAATAGCAAATTTATACTCAGAAGGTCCCTCCCTCTCTGGATGCAACTCCCCAACCCTCCTACACAAAACATCTCTTCAGTAAGGCAAGGATGCCCCTAACTAGAGAGGTGCATGGAAAAACTCCTAAACAAAGAACCTGGTCCAGCTGGGCAGGAGATTCATTACCAATAAACTGTGAAATCAAGTAGGGAACATAAGGGCCAAATGTCAGATACTGGAAAATGAAGGGCTGCAAAAAGAATAATTAGAATGATGAGAACTATGAGTGTATAAATGCAAAATGATACAGTCATAAGACAGTGGTCTAAGAATTAGATATCCTAAGCTTTGCCTCTGCCATTCATCAACTCTAAGTCATGTTATAGGGAGGTCACTTCAAATTCTGCAGCTCAGATTCTTCAGCTGTAAATTGATTTAAATATTCTCTTTTATGATTTTTAATAATTTTAAAATAAAATAGACATTTCTATCAAATATGGAATATTATATCACCCTGATTATTTCTTTTTTTTTTTTTTTTTTTTAATTCTATTCCCATCTGGGATTCCCTGGAAGGAAATAATATATTGCCAACTTAAATGAAGATATTAGAATTTAGAAATTCATTATCTTTGTAATAAAAGCTCTGTATTATTATGTTTTGATTTAAAAAAAAAAACTACTACTGTTTCTTTAATTTATTATTTTCACTGGGAGATTAAATTAGATTTTACTTTTCCATAGCTACAGTCTTTGTAACTTCTTCCATAATTGTTAGTCCAATATTGCCCTACATTATCAATAATGATCCAATCAAATTAACAAGAAACTTCTATCCTCTGTTAAGGCATGATTTGAACTGTTTGGAAAAGACATTTGAAATTCTTCTGTCTCATTTTTCTCAAACTTAAAACAACTTTTTTAAAGGTAAACACCTATATTAATGCCTCACATCACTACTTGCTAAAAAGCAGTTTCCTCCAAAATTTCTCTTTTTATAAATCATCACAATTCATTGAAAATAAATTTATTCACTACCTTTCTGATCACTTCTAATTAGCATAATATCCTCAGAGATAATACACTTTTCCTGGAGACACATAAATAATATATAAATTATTTTTCAACTTGATGTGCCTATAGCTATAGGTCAAATAAATAAAAGCAATTTAAGTTAGCCACCAGCTTTAGTTTATGTTTTTGCAGTTGTTTAGAGAACCAACAAAAATATCATATCTGAAAATCAAAGTCTTTTTATCAGCTAGTGTGCTCATTTGGTTTGTTTTTGTGCCTTCTTTTTCCAACTCTTGCTACTGCCATGCACAGCAGGAAATTCAGCTGAAGTCAAAAGACTAAGTAAATAAACAAAGCTGCTTTAGAATACTTCAGACAGGGCCAAGTTCTGAGTTACAGGGTTAGCTAAAATAAGGAAAGTAAAAACTTAAAACAGTACAAAAATGCTTTATATCTGTCCCACCATAAAGGAAATTTAATTCTGTTTTAAATAATTCAGGTTTTTTTAAGAAATGAAGGAAGACTGATGAAGGGAGATTTTTAGTTGAAGACTGAGGGTTTATCTGCATCTGGGTTTGGGTGCATGTGTGGTTCCTATTTGAATCAGAAGAGGCCTGAGGCCACAGTTTTACCCTGAGTGATTTGTGACAGATGGTGAATAACAAATAAACTTGCTAAGCAGAGATCAAGGGCTTTGAGTAAGCATCTCAGATTCTTGCCTGGGAAGATGCAAGAGCTTTGCCATAACTTGTATTTCAGCAACCTTTACCTATCAGTAAACCTTACAGAAACACAGAAAGCACCAGGATGGGAGAAATACATGAAATTAATATGGTCACAGATACTCAAAGGTTGTTGCTTCTGACTGCTGATCATTGTGCCTTTCTTCAAGACAAGACATGTAACCTAGTCTGACATATGGACAGGGTAGAAAAGAGAGACAGCTGAGAGATCATGCATTTTGCCAGAGTGACCAACCCAATGGACAACAGGAAAGGCTGTGCTGAAAAAGCCCTACATCATGCCATGACCTTAGAATAATATTATCAATCTATTGTACTGTGCCAAGATGCTTCAATGTGCTTTTATGAAAGGAGTTCATGGTAAATAAAAGGCTTTTGGAAATGAGAACCTCTTAAAAGTAATAGATGTAGTATCTGGTTTTGAGCCTGGTTTTAGGCAGAGGCTCCTAATGTATAATGCAGAGGGTTTGTTTTAGAGAAAAATGTATTTCTATAAACATTGACTGGAAACAGGTACAGAGATTTGTGAGGAAATGCTGTTTTATGCAAACACATGAATCAACATCCTTATGTTAATGTTTCATTGGACTTTGTCATTTGACTTAAATATCACTAATTCAGTAAAAGAATGGTTTGGCAGTCTGCAATGTAACATTCTCATGTTAACTCCAAGAAAAGTAGTGCCGAATTGATGTTACCAGTTTCATACTGTAGCCACAGTATTAGTTTTGACACAGTCTGCATGCAGGTGGTTTATAATGCATAATATTGATCTGGAGAATTCTTTCACCCCCACTGCCTTCAACTGTGTATTAGCTTCTAACCTTGATCTTAAAAGTTAAGATGGATGTTCAGTATTATTATCTAGCAGAAAGGGTAAAAAATCAATTTTATCTCCTCGTGCTTTATTCCCTCATCTTCCAGTGCTTGAGCAGTGGGGTTGTAACAACTGTCAGTGTACAATAATTTATTAGCTGATGTTATGACAACTTCTGGCAGATGAATATATTGCTATAGGTACATTGATGCTCCTGAAATCAACTTTCTGATTAAGGATAAGAAAAGAGTATAGCAACCAATCAACTGTTTTTAATGGAGCAATACCTTCATAAAGCACTGCATTGCAGGAGAGTAGATGCAGCTAAGAAAAACCTAAGAGTGAATCATACTTTTTTCAAGACTGATCGTTATAGATGATAGTTGCTTATTATAGTTTATGGATTTTAAAGTTGACCTGTACAAACCAAAGAGAACTGTTTCAAAAATTTTGTCTTTCTGCTTTTCAAAAGATAATGAAATCAAACAAAGGAAGGATTCTCATATTTACTAACCCTAAGTTACCAGAAAAGTTTTCATTAATCTTTAGTTTGATTCCTGGGTGTAGGTAATTTTCTATTAAAATGTATTGATGAGTCCCCAGAATTTCATTTCATGACCTCCTTGTCTCACAGCATGCTTTGGGACTGGGAAATACAAACCTACCTTCTCCACCCTGCTTTCAGGACAATACTCAACCACAGACAAGGATTTGTGCCACTACAGCCTAGTCTTTCCTAACCTTTTAAACCATATTAATCCTTTACTACCCTGTCATCAGTAATTCAATTTGTTAAAGGCAGGCCTTATTCAGCCCTTCATTAGCCCAGTACATCTTTTCTATGTTTCAGTATTTTACACAAATGTAATGTAGATTAGAATCTAAGTGAAATCTTCACTACTGAACTCCTAGTCTTTCCTCATGTTGATGGTTCTTAGCTCATGTCTAATAATTACTTGTACAATATTATCTACATGATAGAGATAAAAATTTAACAGAACAAGTAATCAAGCTACACAGGAAACTAATCAAGCTACTACAAGGAAAAATTATGCAATTAATTTATTGTTTTAAGAAGGTATTACGAGGACTGCTGACCTCCCAAAACATCTGAGATTAGATTGTCATGTTATTCTGATCTCCCTTAAAACAATATATTAAGAGGTAGTTCTGTGGAAATCTGCAGAGTTTTATACCTAGTTAAACTTACTGAATGTCTCTGTAAATGACTGCGCACAATGAAATCCTCATTGGATATAGCTTTTAGCTATTTTATCAGATGGTATTAAAATGTTTTTAACACACTTTCTATCTTTCTTAACATTCAAATAGAACCCAGTCTAGTTCTGACAGATACAATATTCCTATTTAAAAATTAAGCTAAAAATCATCTGATAAGATTAAATATCCTAGAAAGTAAAACAAGTGCTATACATTTACTTTTATGGCTTCTTTCTTTACTTTTTTTTTTTTTGATCATTCAAGGTTATTAAATTAAGAGTTGAAAGAGATTATTGTCTTTCAAACAGTTGAGATATTAGAGACAAATGATAGCAAGAACGATGCTAGCATATAATGACCTGAAATAATGAGATGAAAATTATGGTGTTAAATGTCCTGACATATTTCTGTGGCTTTGTTTTTCTTTGCTGTTTTGGTTTTTTTTTGTAATTCAGCTTGTATTTACAGAGGTTTGTCTCTCATTTTCTGCTTATAGTCGACACACAATTTTTTTGAAAACACAGGCATATGACCATGCAATGTTAAATATAATTTTCAAATGCAATATCTTAGATGTGTATATATCTGCATAAAATATTTTAAAACAGGTCCACTCTTTTATCTTCTAAGGACTTTAATAAATCCTAAAATATTAAAGAGTGCATGTTTTTTATTTGAAAAGCAAATATATTACTTCAGTGTTGGGTTTCAGTCAAGATAAACTTAATAGAAACTTTTGCACAAAAGAAAAATGAATTATGATTTTTGCTATATCTCACATTAATTAATAGAAACCAAGATCAGAAACATACATTTATGGGAAGCTGCCTTTTTTTTACTATCGGAATAAGATATTTTTCTTGATTTTTTAAAAATTTTAAAGCAATTAATTTTGATTCTATCAAGGTATTCTGATTAGCATACACTCCAGCAGTAATTCTGTTAGTAATTTTTAAACAGAATTCAAGTAAGGAGATGAATTCCTTATTGAATTGTCTGTACATCTTAAGCCAACTAACCATTCTTTTCCATACCCTGAGATATGAAATGAGTGCCTTTTTCTTTAAGAAATAAAACCCTGAAGATTTAAGAGCATGGAGTAGATTACTGCAGTGCATGGAAATAAATATAATAAACCCACTAATTTTAATGATGTTTACACGTGACAACACATCTATGAAAATTATTCAGATGTGAGCTGTAAATATGTGGACAGGCACAGAAGCCAATTGAAATCTTCATTGAAGGTAATTCTGTACCTGGGAAAATAGCTGTTTTGGTGAAAGCTGCAAATTCTGTGGTTTCGGTGAAAACAGCACCTAGTAACAAACAGCTAAGGTGTAATTTTTACCTCCCTCTATGCTGTTGCCATGCTATCTCTCAGTTTTTCAAAGGATAAAACACACTCATGTACACAGAGGCTATTCTTGGAATGGCTGGGTTATTTAGATCCTCTAGGGTTGTTTTATACAGGAACCATGCTGATGATCTGGTGAGGCTGACACCTTGCTCTTCTCTGTCACACGGATGAGAAGACAATGGACCACAATGGTGTGTTCCACTACTTACCTGTGTATAATGAATAGTGAATTTAAGGGGTTTCTATTCCTCCATCTGTTTTAAGGAATGAACAGAAAACTTGGACTGTAATAGAACATATTGCTGTTTTGTCCTGGTGAGAATGTCCCAGTGTTTTATCTACACAAGTAAATAAATCCAGGTATTTCACAGAGGAATATCATCCTGAAAAGTAGTTTGCTTATAACCACAGCTTTAGATAGGTCTCACTCCCAATGTAACAGATGGAACAGTAGAAATAATTCTTCTGCAAAAAAAGCACGCAATTGAGAAATTAGCTTGGTTTCCAATGAAATAAATTTGGTACTTACACAATCCAAGAAAAGAGAATAAGTAACTGTAGTAATGGGTTTCAATTAATTCCCTATATACCTAAATATTAATGTGGATTAGTTACCAAAGGAAATGTGGCCGAACTATACTACCAGTAACTTTTCCAGATTTAAGTCTGTGAAGTTATCTTTGGTCAAACTGCCAATTTTGTTTCTAATAGTTGCCTAATGAGTTAGAAAAAACCTCTAGATGACCAAATAGAAATTCAGTGCAATATTAATTCTATCATATTCATATAACTGTGTGTGTTTTAAGAGGTGGGTTTCTGAAGAGCATAGCTTAAGGTGGGACTTACAAGCAGCACTGAATTGCTGTCATGAAGCTAAAAGAAATTAATGTCAATAGAACAATCAAGGAAGACACAGAAATTACAGCATATCAAAAGTTCAGAAAGAAGATGATATTTTTTTGTGCTCCTGTGTGGACTCTGTGGGACATATACTTCAGGAATTGTATGATTTTTGATCTGAAAGCATGTTTTTTCCACTTAGGAAAGCAATGTTTGTCTTAAAAGGATTGCTCTGTCTGGACTGTTTTATTTAGGGGTTATATTTTTATTGTATTTTATGAAATTCTGGTTAAATATATGGATATATAAAGAACTGATAATTTAAAAATTTTTCCTTTAAATAGAAGGCTTGGGTTGACCTGGACTTTAGCAAAATTACACCTTAATCTACATTCCTACTACCTCAAGAGAAAAGCATTTTTTTTCAGGATTTTTTAATTCATGTATTAATTTATTTTAAATCATGTTAAAGACAACCAAAAATACATTAATAAAAAAAGCATAATGAAAAGAAGTCTTACAATATCACAAAGTTTTAATAACTATTGTGATCAGAATAGCCAGGGGAATATTAGCTTATTGCACACACTAAGAGCTTGAGCTCTGCTTTCAAACAGTACGTAGGCAATTAGATGAAAAGTCTGTTGCAAGGGGTCAAAGTCTGAGAATATGCACATTTTCTAGGTCTCCTCTCCTTCGGTGGAATTGCACAACCTGAGTCCTAAAGCAATTCTGAAGTCCGGAAAACACCTGTTTGTACATTATATTTTCAGTTCATGTCTGAGTGGCTTCATTTCTATGAAGCCTCAAGAGGATGGAACAAAATTAAACCAAGAGACCATAGGTAAAATTTGTAAGTTATGTAAATGTCACATGCAGGGCAAAATGTTGTTTCTGAGTAGAGGAATGTTGTTGTCAAGAATAGCACTGGGAATATCTACATGTGCTCAGAACACCATGGCTCTTTTCACCATTGTTTGGAGTGAACAGAACTGACACTTCATATCCACCTCCTGGGATAGATCCTGGCATTAACATTCAGAAGCTGAAAGCTTCACTTTTAAATACAAGAAAAAGTCTGCACACAGTCATAAGAATCACTCTCGACATCTATTACACGTTTATCTAGGCATCTAAACAGAAAAAAAATAGGGTGAAGCAATTAGAGAGCCAATTTCATATCAGTTTCCCACGGGTCTTTCCGTATCTCCCCAAATAAATTGTTTAGAGCATCGCATGTATAAAATAATATAAATGGAGACATAATTTACAAGAAAATAAGGGTTTAAAATAAAATTTTCAAAAATCCCCAAACAATCTATTCATCGTAACTGGGAATTTTACCTCAACAATCCTATTTAGAATTACACAAGCAATTCCCTAAACATATTGAGGGGAATGTGTCTGTATATGTGCACACAAATAAACTGCCCTCTTACTCGGTAGTAGTTCCATGCATTCAAGGGGGAAGCATAGGCGAAGTATGGGGCTTATGAGTGTAATTACTATTAAGTGACAGAAAATTTTAACAGCAAAAATGTCTTAAATTCTTGGCTACCTTTTAGCTTAGCTAAAAAGTTTCAGGATAATATTTTTAAAAAAAAACCTACTTCTGGTTTTCCTGTCAACCTTCTAAAGGATTTTGACAAATCCTGTCTCTCTATGTAGTTATTATATATTTTTGCTGAGGTGTGATAATGGAATTTGTGTTTAAGCACTGAGGATGCCAAAGAGCTAGTTGTTTTTACACCAGAGGGATCAACTTCTCAAAATGACACATACTTCTTTTCCTCTCTTAAGGAAAATTACAAAGTATGAGGGCATCTGAAGAGATGACATGTAGCTCTGCTGCAGATATAGGGAACTGAAAGCCAGTAATAATACTACTGAGATTTGTTTTTGGAGTGCGAACTGATTAAAAAAGTGATCTAGTGTAGTGGGAATTGATACTGAAAATTCCTGGTTTTCATTCTCTTTGCTTCTTTTTTATTCTCCATTCATCTCGACACATCTTGTGGAAGAAAGATCCCAATATTTTCAGCTGAAAATGTTGAAACTGTATTCACAGAAAGTCATGTAATAGCTCACAGAATAGGTGACTACATGAACTGTTTAATAAAACTAATTCAAAAGCAAAATAAAACATTAATTTTCTGCCTTGTTTAAATCCAGAGTAAACCATATCTTGTCTTCCCTCAGGGTACTGACACTTCTCCTCAGAGCTGTATATAATTCTATATATAAAAAAAAAATAAACTTCTCTTCACTTTCATTTTTTTGATTTCTTTTTTTTTTTCTTGGAGTCCTTTTCAGGGAAAAGATGCACACGTCTGGAATGTGACCTTGATTACTACTAGTGAGGGACCTAAAAATCAGCACAAGTGGGCTCCCAAACACACTGAACAACAAAAATGTCTCACAGTTCTTTGTATGTGCTGCATGTCACTGCAAGGGAAATATCCTTTGGAAGAGTTGCAAGCTTCAATTAGAAGACCTCTTTGGACAGTTAATCCTTTTTGAACTCCACTGAATTTGCTTCATATATATAGTCAGTCTATTTCAAATCTCTCCGTTTCTCATCATACAGTGATGTAGAGTGCACATAAAAAAATGTTTCAAAATTCTATGTTACCACACATTACTTTTAATTCAACTAACTTAAAATGCCACAGACATGGTTATTAATGTGAAAAAAATGTCTGCAAATATTTTTATCAGAAGTCAATAACAGCAGTCCCATTTGAGTCTCTGATTTCTTGTGGTATTTTTTCTTCCTCGGGAAGAAATATTGAGTTTTTAGGAAAAACAAAATAATTTAAAAATTAATTTGCCCCAGCAAACACAGTGAAGTTTGATATGAGGACCAGAATCCATAAAAATCTAGGAAGTTAGGGCTCTGAGGCCTTTCTGTGCATGTGCACCCATGTATTTAAGGAAATAGGAAAAATTATTTCTTTTCGTTGTTGTCCATTTACTTTAGCTTTACTTCTGATGCTTTTTTCAGCATCTAAACTTCAAATAATGTATATCGGATAATTGATTATAAGCACTTTGATGATGTAAAAAGTTCAAAATTTGAAAATAGCTAACAGTCAGTTGATCAAACCATTATGATTCACTATGCAGTCAGGTGAAAAAAACTTTATTTTTGCCTTTTGTGTCTCTAGAGTTTTGTTCTCAAACACATAATCATATCATATGGCATATTGCACAGCATAATCTCCCATAGATAAATAATATCCTCGGGATGTGCAGAAGAGCACCAGGTATATGTGGGAACTCTTTCACCAAAATATCATTATCTTCAAATGTGTTCTGTCACTCATACCACCCGCATTTAGTTTTTTACCATTTGGTGCATTACTAATGTATGATGCCATCCTAATCCTTTTTTTTTTTTTTAACTACTTATTAAACATCTGTATTCCAGTTACTATCATCAGTGACATATTCAGTGCTATATTGTTACTTTCAGGGGAAACTAATGCCAGAGACATCAGTCATGAGAGTGGCAGTAGATACATTCTTACACTTTTGCAGGATCAACAAGTCTCCTGTTGTTAAAGCAAATTGCTGCTAATAAGAAATGGAATTTTTTTAAAATAGTAAAATAAGGAATAAGCAGTATGCTGTTCTGTGGCTGGTTTTCATTCCTCTTTTTCTGATGGGCAGAGCAAGAGTTTAGGTTACAATCCATAACAATGCACTGTTTCCTATTCAAGGTGACTACAAATTCAGTTCTTCCTGGCAGCACAAATTATTCACCTCTCAAGTCATCCTTCTGACACTGAATTCGGTTACACAAGAAAATGTGTCTGGCAGCCTTGAAATGGAAACAGACAAATTGCAAAGAAGAGTAGCAAGGCATCTGAGCACTTCTGCCACATCTTGCTGACAGATGGGAGCTGTAGCACCAGTCACCAGTGCTTGCATCTCCAGTGCAGTTAAAGAAAAGGAAGCATTCATCAAGCCCTTAATTTTTCATTCCTCAAACAGAAGGCTGTTTACATCATGTCAGCAAATGATTACTCTCTGCTGCTCTTGTTGTGCTACCTATTGGAAAAGGTGAAGAGGTTATGTTTTGAAATTTCATGGAGATGTTGATTAAGGAAACAAAGGAAGCTGGTTCCTAACATCCAACACCCCCTTCCTCCCCAGGCCCTCCACCCACACCCCCCCAAAAAAAAAATAGGAAGCAGGCATCATCACACTCACATCTTTGACATGAGAAATGAGTTTTTCTTGGAGAGGACAATGAATTCAAAGCTCAAACTGCTTACACATATCAAGGGAGAACCAAAGGACCTAAGCACTTTCCCTTCCAACTGCGTCATGTGTTTAGGTCTTTTCTGTGGTTTTCGGTTCTTATCTAGCTCTTATCTGACAGCTGACCTGGGGTAGCATGGATCTCAGATTTCCTTGGCTTCTTTTTAAGTCTTCCTTAATGATTCCTAAAAAGTCTTCCTTAATGATTCCTAAAAAAACAAAGTTATTCCATCTGTGTGGAAGTCTGAAAAATTATAACTTTGTGAATGACTCCATATTGGACCATCATTGGAAAAAACTTAACCATAAACTGAAAAATATGGGGAACTACTGTTTTAGCCATTGAATGTGCTCAGAATTACTAGATATCACGCAGTCTTTTCAGAGTCTTTGTGAAGAACAAGACTCAGTTTAACAACTCATGAATTTTTGAAACTTGAAAGTAAAGTCTTTGACTCAGAGAAGACAAACGAAAGGCAGAATTTGGCTTATATGAACATAACTGAGCACAAAACTATTGTGGTGATTTCCATGCTTTATTTTAGTCCAGTCCATCACCTGACTTTTTTTTTTCTTTGAGAGTGTGCATTTTACAGCTCCAGAAGAACAGATTTTTCTTCCTCAGTCATTTAGTCTAGTACCCAGACCTAGATAATTTTTAAGAAAACTATTTCATGTGTATGTAATATAGGAAATAGTGCATTCACTTTAGGCAGGATCAACAGGTATTTGCTTCCTGTTCAAAATTGCTGTGTAAACAAGTCAAAACTTCCATCTGTGCGATAGCTTTATTTATCTTTCCTTAAGATTTTTAAGTCTAGTAGACTTTTTCTGTCTTGGAAAATGATTACTTACTTTCTTCTCATATCTATCTCTAGCACACCAGAGACATCATCCTTTCTCAGAGTGATAATCCTCCACCAAGTACATTACATTGGATTTCTTTTATTTCAGCTATGCACATTTTAATTGATACAGCTTTTTATTTTTTCCCATGCAGACATGAAGTACAGCTGCCTGTCCTTCTTATCCTTTGCAAGTTGTACACAAGTTCCTGACATAACCTGAGTCCTACCCCAATACCTATTTCCTCTCTGTACCACTTGCATTGCTTCTACAAAGGTAGATCCCAACATGGAAATTCTCTTATCCTTAGCTTATGTGTCCTAAGGAAGAATATTTGGTTCTGTATTCAGTTTGGAGAAAGCCTCTCTAAAGAGGCTAATTTTAACATAAAAGATCCAACGTAATAAATAAATAAAAAATTATCTCTGTGGATATTTGAATTGAAATACGGCTGAATGTTTACATTTATAAAACTGTCCCAGTTCTATATGCAGAGAAAAGGAACAGTCACATCTATATGGTCAACCCAAAGTTTATATTTTCACTTCAAAAAATATAAAACTTAATTTAATAGTTTTTTCTCTCTCTTATGACAAATCTGTGTTTCCCTTGAAAGCATAATCAGCATTTTCCAGCTTTTTGGAGTATCAGTGTCTCTAATTACTGTGTCTGTATCTGACACAAGTTCTCTATATGTTTCTAAAATGTTTCCAATCAGAGATTGTAACTAGAAAATACTGTGTATATATGAGGAAGGTCTTACATTAAAAAAAGAGAACCAGGTCTTGAAAATATAAACTATATAACACCATAAAGAAACATAGAGAGTAAGGATTCCATATTTAGCTGATATGCCCAAGGTGGAAAATAGAAAAAGGAGAGATGAAAGGACTGCTTAGTATAGCAGATAGTTCTGTTTTGCCTATTTGGCAGAGCAACTTTCCCAACTTTTCACCAGTAGAGTCACCCCTAGTAATCCTGGAGGTAAGAAAAATGGACAGGTTCCTTATCTAGTACTTACACTGTTAAAAGTTTAAATAATTCTACTGAAAACCCAATACTATTAGGAGTCTGAATGGAATACCTAATTTCAAAGGCATAACATTAAAGTGATAACAATCAAGAATATGAACCAAAAATATCTATGAATACTTGCTGATGAATTAGCTGCCTGTTATACAAATCTTTCATCCTTTGATTTTGTTATATAATATATATATTTTATTCAAGATAACATATTAATCCAAGCACTGTATAAAAAATCCTAGCCCCATAACAGACTATCCAAAATACCTGTAATACTTTGAGCATGGTCTGGCACACAGAGCAGACCGGGCATGTTAAACATGAAACTGCTTTTACAGCAATACTCCAACCCCTGTTAGTCATAAGGATTTTAAACAACGGGGAATTGTGTACAGACAGTTGGTTTGTCATTAGCACAATACAACAGTACTTTCCTTATTTCTAACCAGTGTTCATATGCTGTACATTTGGCAGTTTTCCTACACTTTGCTCTGTTTCTGATTCTAGACTTCAGGTGCATGGTAACTTATGGCTAAGACTCCAACTTCTGCATAGGACTCTGTTAGGTTTTATGATCCCACATTAGGTAATTCACACCACAACTGATGATGTTATGAATGGCCAGCATAAAATGAACACATGATTAAGTCACAGACATTGACAATAAAAAGAAAATCGTAATTTGCTCTAGACATGTCTAGATAGTTACAGCAGACCCTATGGAAAACAGGACTGTTTGGAGAGTATTTTAATTTTTTTGACTTCTGACAAGTAAGTATTTAAAGGCAAGGAACTTTGTATGTATTTATAAATCAGCAAGTGCAAATTCATGATCTCTACAAATATGAGTGTATATAGGTGGTGGGACGGTTTCACAGCCAGACCTTCAGAAGTATCAGTGGGGAAAAAGCTATGATGTGCCAATAGGGGAAGGTTAATGTCTTAGCAAGAATATAGTATATTTCTACATCTGGAAATAGTGTACAACCTGAATTAAGTCTGGGTTAGGTAGTTTAGGATTTCTGATTACATTTTCCCTTCATGTTTAAGATGGATTTCCAACCTCCTCAAAGAAGCATGATCAGACTCTGAAACAGTGTGGAGTTCTCAAATCTCTTCCAGAAGCCATTTTAGAAGTCATTACACTACACAGCAAATCACAAAGAATTGCAGATTATTCCATATCAGCATCTGCAGACTTTCTTCTTTACACCAGAGAAGTTAAGAGATAGAATTTGTTTGTACACAGTTTCAACATTTAGAGAAACAGATTTAGATTCAGTGACAGGTACAGTACTGATGTGACTTACTTGGAGACTGCAGTCTATGTCTAAGCCAAAATGACAACCACCTTTCAATATTTGCAAATAAAATAAAATTAAAATAAAAGTAATAAAAATAACTAGGTAAAAATATGTAAGCAAAAGAATACAGTATGTGTTTCCAATATAAGTAGGTAACTCTGTCGGGATATCCCCAGAAGAACAAAAGGAAAAACAACATTTTATTAATGAGGTAAGCTGCAAGACCATTGTTAATGGAAGTTCGTTAATACATAAAAAATGTTCCTATGTCCTGTATTAGGACTTAAATCAATTAGCATTATGGTAAGAGAGGCATGAGAATAAGATAAAGAACAGACACACAAGGGATTTGACAAGGTGATCTAGCTCATTCATTCTTCCAGGCAGTAACTGCTACATTTTTGGCTTTCTTAACCCAAAAATTGCATAAAAGTCAATAGCTAGGAACACTGCAAATCAAAGCAAAGATGTATCAGCACATTTCTGGCAAGGAGTAAGACAAAGATAAAAGTGTGAACATGTGGTGAACAGCTTCAGAGGCTGGTTCTGAGCGCCTGCCTTAATGCAGACAAAACAGACAGCATGCCACAGTGTTAAGTTTGTCTTAATTAATTAATAATGGATGATAAGAGTATGATCTTCTTTCTCTCTTTCTCCCTGATCACACATCCATGCCTATCTCCATTGTCTCTCCAAATGATGCTGCTACACTTAGGGCAAAATCTTCCTACTCTACTGCTTCCATCATTTAGAACAGCATTCCTGTATTTCTTTGCCTCATTAAGTCATAAAATCACCTGAAAATCTCTTTTTCAGGCCAGTGAGTTTGAGCTTTTCTCACTATTGACCCTCTAACACCATATTACCCCATCTATGTGTGCTTATACATGGGGATCTTACTACCAAATTTTTGCATAGACTTAGTGTCCCTAAACATAAACTAGTGCTTTTTTGCAGGACGGAGTAAAAAGTAGTGTATAAAAAGTGTATTAAATGCACCTGCACAGATATCAGCTCATAAAATTGTTTCCATTTCATCATCATGCATAGGAGCATCCTGTAATATAAATTATGGCAAATTAGCAACCGGAGATTTGAAAGATGTTACTTAAATGAAGATGGAATGATACTGTGTTATGATCAGAACCATTGACTATTTGAGAACATCTTCAGTACATGCTTCTTAACTGAATCATTAGCAGAATTTATGGCTTGATTTTCAAAGTGGTACAGTCCAGCAGACTAGCAGATATCTCAGTTATCTCTGCACTTATCTGTTTAGGCAGATAAACAACTTTCTAGGTCATTTACATGCAGATTATTTTGCATATATATGCTTCCATGCAGTCATTTCTTGGTTGTCAAATTCTCTTTGGTATTGATGAACATGAATCATGTAATCATTTGAATTGGAAAGGACCATAAAGATAATCTGGTTATGACACCCCTGTCATGGGCAGGGACAGGTTCCACTAGACCTGGTTGCTCAGAGTCCCATCCAAGCTGGCCTTGAACACCTGAAGGGATTGGGCATCCACAACTTCTCTGGGCAACCTGTTCTGGTGCCTCACCACCCTCAGAGTAAATAATTTCTTTCAAACATCTAATCGAAACATACCCTCTTTCAGCTCAAATCCATTTCCCCTTGTCTTATTACTACACACCCTTGGGAAAAGTCCCTCTTGATCTTTCTTATAGGTTCCCTTTAGGTACTGGAAGGCTGCAATAACTCCCTGCATGCTTCTCTTCTCTAGGCTGAACAATCCCAACCTTCTCAGCCTGCCTTCACACAGGAGAGGTGCTCCAGCTCTCTGATCATCTTCATGGCTCTCCTCTGGACTGTCTCCACCATATTTGTCCCAGAGCTGGATGCAGCACTTCAGGTGGAATCTCACAAGAAGATAGCAGAGTGGGAGAATCACCTCCCTTGACCTACTGGCCATAGTTCTTCTTTTGAAGTGTCCAGGGTACAGTTGGATTTCTGAGATGCACAGATTTCCAGGTCATGTGGAGCTTCTTGTCAACATATAATAAGGGTTTCAGTTAATTAGGATAATCTATTTGCCTCTCTTTCTCTAAATTTCTTCTTGTAGGGAAACTTCAAGTTGTTTTTGTAGCTTGGACACTAGACTGTGGACTTTCTGATTATGGTACTGAACTTTGTGCATTTTTTTTTTGGAGTATGAGGAAATGAATACAACATTCTTACAATCTTCCCTTATAACAGTTCCCAGGGATTGGAGTTAATGGGTCACTGGTGTTGTTTACAGTATTGAACAGTTCACTGATGCAAAGAAATATATTTTTTTCTTTCAGACATGGCAAAAGTAGCAGAATAGAAAAGCACTTGTTCACTGTCACTTAACCATACTGTCTTCTACCAGTCATGCAATAAATGCATTTAATATTTTTTTTCAAAAGGAATGAATAGAATAATACAAATAGACAAATCAACATTTAATGCTGGTTTCCCTTCCATTCCTGGACCTGCCAGTGAACTACTGCTTAGCCCTGTAGATGTAGTTCATTTAGCCAGTGTACACTGAGATTTATTGAGGCATTTAAAGTTTTGATAACATAATTTGCTTAAATGTTTATGCAACATGTTGTGCTTTGATGTTATAAAATACATAAGAACATATTGTACTTAATGGTAGGGCAAGCAGCAGAATGTTAAGAAAGCTGTTTTGAATAATACTTTGCCAAATGTTAAAACTTTAATTTTTCACCTCATTTTGTTCTTTTTTTTTTCTTTTTAATTTGTGATGAAACATAGTTAGTAAAATCTGGAATAGCCAAATTATATATTTATGTCTTTGAGAGCTGTGTATCAGTGAAATGACCCCTTAGTGGTGTGCTATGCATTAGTCTAAAAGAACGTATTAATTCCAGTGAAAAAGAGATACCAGAAAAGCAAAATCACTGAACATTCTAACATTCTTACAAATGCCACAATGCTGACAATTTCGAGCTTGTGATTTTCTTGGTCTGATGAATTGAATACAAATTACTCAAATACATAAAATTATTAGATGCTTATTTTGTTCAGCATCAGAATCTCAATCCTTAAACACTGTTAAAATTATATGACTCCAAAAGTCTTGTTTGCTGTTCTCTCTTTCGTAGGAAGGCTATCTCTCACTATTCAGTTTAAGGGATGATAACTGAAAATCATTTCTGAAGCTGACTTTGTAAAATGGTCAGTTATGAGCAATCTGTTAAAGTAGTCATATTTTAAGATGAAATCATTATTACCATATTGTTTTAAAATAATGAAAACCCGCAAGTTAATGCTGTGGTGGTGCATCCTGCTCCCTCTATCCAAGCTGCACTGCAATCTGAGAAATCTCTGTTAGGCCTCAGCCTTGAAAAACTGCACATGGGCTCAGCTCTTCTGAGCTTGTAAGAAACACTGTCTGCTCCCAGGAACTGTTAAAAAGCTCCTGTTTTCCTTATTAACAGCCTTGGAAAATATTTCTCTTGCCTGAATGGAATAACATTCCTGTTCTCACACTTTCACAGGATGTGCCGACCCAAACTGTGGCCAGGATGAAAAGTTGTTATGAGTAAAGCCCACTCTCTTGCGGTAATAAACAGGGGTCCAAAATGAGACCCTTTGAGCTCTGCTGGAGTGCAGCGGGCTGTGACCAGCAACCTCCCTCTGTGGGGGATGCCTGTCAGAGACAGCAAACCCTCAGGTTTGCTATACCTGGAGGATCACCAAACAATGATGACTCCTGGGCTGATACCCTGACACCCTGACTCCTTCAGGTCTGACCCTTCATCCATCAGGAGGTGCAAAAGCATCCAAAGTGAATAATTTACTGATGTGTGAGAGGAATTTTTCACAGGTACCTTGCTTGCATTGACTTTTTCTGTCTGGGTGCATAAATGTGTGCATATGCAGTAGCAAATCTGTGAGAAATGCTGCTTTCTTAAATGTTTAAGTACCTTGGATATTGAAGTAAGTTAAGCCTGTAAGTAAGCTTGTGACTTATGACTTCTTAAATGCTGCTAAGTGCTGTTCTTTTGCTAAGAGGTTAAGTTCAACATAAGTTATAAGCTAAGTGTTGCTAAGTGTTGATCTTTTGCTAAGTTGCTAAGTAGAGCTTCGAAGTTATGTTTGGTTAAATGCTGTTAAGTGTTATTCCTCTGTTAAATTGTTAAAGTTAAGTTATAAATTAAGTTTAAGATATAAATCAGGTTAGATATAAATTAAGTGTTGTTCCTTTGTTAAATTATTCGTTTTAAGGTATAAGTTAAAGTACTGTTAAGTTTGGGTGCTGTTAAACTTTTAGGCCATATTCCTTTTTATCCTTGCTCTCACTATCCTCTGTCACACACACCCAAACACACCCACCCACCCAGCCACCCAATCCTAGAGAGTTCTTGGTTCATTTCTGTTTTGTTTGCTTAGATTTTGTTTGGTTTTGTTGTTGCTTTTTTTCCCTTGGTGTGCCTTAACTGTCCTGTAGGTAGTAGAGTGAATCATGCCAACGAACTTTGTTGTGCAATCACTTAATAATAAATCTGGCTTTTGCTGATACCCTTGACCATGATTTTTAAGCAATCTCAAACACTTTTTTGTAACAAATGCTGACTTGCATTTGATCTAAGCATATGAGCGTCAAGGTATTAAGTAAATGAGAAAAAGAGAAACAGACACTGGTTTTCCCAGGGAAAAGAGAACAGTTTACTTCTGTGACCCAACTGAAATAACAGTAAGAAAATAGCTCAGGATAGAATTTTTATAATCTCTGCAATATAACAGGGTAAGAAAACATGATAAGGAATTCAAAACCATCAGAAGATGAATTCAGATAAGAAATGTGTGTCTACATCTTAGTTTTGGTAGTGTTCAGGCTAGATCCCACTGTTTTGATCAGGATTTATTTCCAATCACCCCGGTCTTTTGGTTCACAGTGTATACACTAACTAGATGAGGTTATGGGGTAATTCCTAAACTATAAAAGGTGTTTATACTATTTTCTCATTGACATTTAAAGATCTAATCATAAGAAAGGACATACTAGTCTATTTGTTTTAGGGATAACTGGCTTCCAAATCTCTGAACATGGAAAATATTTGAGCACAACTACCATCAAGGAAAAGAACACAGTTTAGACAAAATTTCCAAGTTCCACAATTATAATTATCAGAAAAAAATCACATTTAACACTTAATTTTTTTTTCAGTAAAATTATATTTCCCAAATAGATTTTTTTTTGCTTATTAAGGTGGAGGCAGTTTACACATTGCTTTGTTTATAAGTAAATTTTTGTCAAGAAAGTTTTTATAAGACAGTTAGCAAGTCAGTCATCAGCTTCCTTTTAAGATTAGAATACAGTTCCCTAGTTTCTAGTGTTGATATTCAACCATCTTGAACTTCATTATAAAAGAATCCTCCCTTATATGCAAGATAAATTGGGAGTGACTGCTTTAGAATATTTATGCAGCAGGTGTTTCTATTTAGTATCAGGACTCATAGTCTTTTGTATAGTCAGGAAATTTAATGGCCTTCTGTAGCATCTGTGAATGAATATTTCAAGTAACATATTGTTGCATTGTTTAGAAGTTAATCATCAGATAATATTAGTGATCATAAGGAATAACATCTGTTAGCATCAATCATCCTAATTTTAAGCACTTGAAAAGCTCAAGAAGAACTGGAAATCCTTCAAAACAAAGTGGTTCTTGATAATTTTTCTAATAAACAAAACTAAAAAAAAAACCCAACAAAACAACAAGTAGCCCAGATAGCATTCTTTATTTTTATCTAATTACTATTTACATCTGAAATATATCTATGACTAGCATGAAGATCATACAGGAAAGAGAAAAGTTTAACTGCTGAGGAATACTGTGGATACAAAATCTTACTGAAAAGGCACAAGAAGGATTTCTGTACATATTAGAGTGTCTCTTAAGCTGTATGTCTCAGGGTGATCACAAAGGTGCCTGGTTATCTGCCATGCAAATACTCTTGGCTACAGACTTTACATCAGCGATTAATACTAGACTATAGTTGATCCTACTTGTTGGTCATGTATGAACATTTTATAGGTTACTCTAAGTCAAACATTAGACAAGTGTGAGCAGATTTTTTATAAAAAGTGGTAAGATCTGTGTGAGAGAACATAGGAGGCCTTCATACTCATAAGAGAGAACATTTCAGTTAATTTTTCTGGCCAATGGCCTCTGAGTTAAAAAAGCTTAATATAGACTCAGGAACTCTTCTGCCTTCGAGGTAAGATAACCTTCACAAACAGACAAAAGTATCTGGGCTATCTTGTTAAAAAACATCTGCAACAAAGGCATGCCTACCTTGACCACTGGCAGTGGTCTTTGCAGAGAGTGGTTCCAATCTCTGAGTGTGTTAACCAAATATTTATGAGCTGTCACAAGGTGCTTTCCAAAGTACACAGAGAGCAATGTCATTGAATCTACCACAAGCACTCTGTTCTGCTGTTGCCTTCAGCTCTCAGTAGTGCCCAAATGCACAGGGCAAGAAGTGCACAGCCAACCAGAGCCAGGTAGAGCTTCAGAGGAAATATCAGGGGGAGAGATTACAACTATATGTGCAGTTTAATTTGGCTGGAACACTGTAATTAACACATTCGGCTCCTCTGAAGAACGTTATGTAATCTTGAAAAATTGCAAGCAGTTGGGATTTGTTTCATATCTTATCCAAAAATAGTGTGTCTCTAGCACCACAAAGCTTCCTGAAACCGTAAGGGAAAAGATATAGCCTATTGTCTTAGAAGGTACAAGAGGTACCTAGTTGCAACATGACTTAAATGATGTTACCCCTAATTTATGTATATGTGAGAGAAAAATTAGGTTTTGGGTTTCCTCGCTTTCCTCCTTGTGAGGGGCAAAAACCTCATTAAACCCTAACTCATTTGTTAGGTATTTTCAAGGCAAAGTAAAAGTTGTATCAAATGTTGCAATTCACATGTGGTCTGAACTCAGAGACCTTAAGATTATTTCATTTACAAGCATATAAAGTTTACTGTAACTTGAATCATGATCACAGAGAGGCAGATCTGGTTCTCTGTTCCCTGTGTTCTGAACCTCATTGATAATGCCTTAAGAACTTTCAGATTGGACTCGTTCAAACCAGGCTCTGTGATATGGATTTTGTCAGGTCCAATTGGAACTACAATGCCAATGGAAACATGAAACATTACGCATTACCTTTTAGAGACTTGAAAAAGACTCTAGTTTATATTGACTATAAATTAATCTGAAAGCTGCAGTATATTATAAAAGCAGAAATATATAAACACCTTCTGATAAGGCTCTGATTGAAGTATAAAATTTACCTTTACAGATTAAATGCAAGGGAAGACTTAATATGAGTAAGTATTTTTTTGTTTCAGATAGATTTTTTTCACATTTTGAAGGTCCTTTAAAATATGTTAACAGTGGGGATATCTAAAGAATTGAGGGAAGCAATCCTAATGAAAACTGGTGTTAGCTCAGTGTAATTGGTTGTACATTAGTAGCAGGCCATCATTTTCTTCTCAAAATGTGACTGATCTGAATCATGAATTCTCCATTAAAAAAGCTGTGCATCTACTTACTTTTCTAATTTGTTCCTCTCCTTCCTTCCTTCCTTCCTTCCTTCCTTCCTTCCTTCCTTCCTTCCTTCCTTCCTTCCTTCCTTCCTTCCTTCCTTCCTTCCTTCCTTCCTTTTGCTGTAAATTCTTTCCACTTCAACAATTTGTCTGGACATCACTAGTGTGCCAGGGAAAATTACATTATTCATTTGTTTGTTGGCAGTTTTTGTCTTTGTTTTTGTTTTGTTTCGTTGGGGGTTGTTTTGGTTATGCTATTTTTAATGAAATTGAAAGTTAAATGTATAGAAAAAAAGAGCATCTGTTTACTCTGCACTTGGTTGGTAAGACACGGATCTCTTTTTTGTTCTCCATTAGCTAAAATTTTAGACTAACATGATCGAAGAAATGAGATTACAGTAATTCAAATAAGAGCATGATAGTTCTGTCCATTTATTCCTGGTTTTTCAGTGGTTAGGTATTTTTATCTGGAAAGCATAGTAAATGTATATATTTCATACAGAATTTAGGAGATGAAAATGTATTTCATTTCAATGAGAACATGATCTTAGGTGCCGGAATGACACAGATTCAGAAAAGAAGCTCTGCATTACTGAATTGGGTTTACTCATTTTTGTGTGTCCTGCATATGAGTATAAATAAGTGAATGTGACAAAATGACAAAACCATGAGACTTCTTCGGGACTGTTAAAAAGCCTCCTTCAGTCTTCTCTCAGGTTTATTTTTTTTTTTACAGCAATGTTTCAGCTACTTCAGTTGTGATACCAAACAACTTTGTTAAGGTTTATCATGTGTATTCTCTTATACAATACTTCTAGCTCGTAACAGAGGGTCGACTAACATATGCACTGCAATAGCAATGAGTTTCATTACTTCTCTTCTTATTTAAGCTTATTTGAAGGCATTGCCAAGCATTGAATGGTGAATGGTGTTGAAATGTATATTCCCACTCTAGTAGCTCTAGTTAGTTTTACCTTGCCTTCCTTTAAAAGTTTCTGTTTCAAAAGAAGTAAAACTCAGTGTCCACACTTCAGTTATTAGACATTCAGCTGGGGAGGGAGGACTAAAAAACTAATTAGAAAATCTTATTTGTTTGATTCCTTTGTTAGAACAAAATTAAAATACAATTTTGGTTTTGTTCATTTTATACACAGCTGTTTGAAATTGTGCAACATTACATTAATTAGAACACAATTTCCCCCAAACCTGCTGTTATTGCAACAATTCATTAAAAAGTCCAGGTGTAAAATATGAGGGATTTGATTGCTCAAGGGACTGGTAAGGGCATATGGAATTTTTCTCCTCTAAGTTGTTGGTGCGAATCCAATGTAGGCCAATAGAAACTTTTGAGCTGTTACTCTCTAATGACTCTTCTGTAGCTCGGGAGATATACCTAGGTACTTGCACTCTCATTCCCAAGTAGTTTATAACTCACAACATTTCTGAACATTACCCTGATATTTACAGATAATGGGATGAGCAGTGAAAGCAAAAATAAAGACTGATTTCTTTTCAATGATCCAGTTTTGAGATATATTGGGAAGCATGTAGAGATGGTGCTCTAAACTTATTCTTTCAGTAGCAGAGTGTGTAAGGGATTATTTTCTAGTGTTTTTATTCTACCATCTTAAGCACTGCTTTCAGTAATAAACTGTATTATCCATCACCATTATTCTAGCTGTCGCTCTGCTTTAGGGCAGTAAAAAATATTTCAAGACACAAAACCTTACATAAAGAAAGGCCCAGTTTCTGCTTGTCACCAAGAATTTTATATTTTCTTTTTCTTTGTAAGGAAAATTTCTTATATTGAAGGAGTAGGGTAAGTCATGGCAGTGACTTACCTCATTTTCCAATGGCCTTACAGAATCTGCTCTTTAATTCATATAAGTGGAGATTGATGAAGCTATGATATATAATTGAAAGAAATCTGGGAGCAATACATATATAAACAAATGATGAACACCAGGCAAGACCAGTTATAAACTCATTTTGTTTTATGAAAAATATTTACACGTCTCTGGAAAATCCTTGGAAAGGTTTTTTACATCTAGTCTGCAGGTCTCTTTTTAAATTTTTCTGACTTACAAAACAAATGCTGTGGTTAGAAGTTCTGCTGCCATCTGATTGGGATTGGGCCATCCTTGCTGCTTTGATGTAACATGAGTTTCTGTGTAGCAGGTGGTCTTTCCTGCTGTTTATAGTGTAGCCTAGGGAGGTCTATCAGATGTAACAGCTCTTCTTTATCTGCATGGAATTTGGGTAAATCACAATGGAACAGATGGAAAAATGCTCACATACCACCACAGTCCCACCTCTTTACCAGCAGCCTCTAAAATTCCACAAACACTCCTGACTCCTCAAAAGAGAGAAAAAGGCCAATGGGTGTGTTTCCAAACTGCTCAAGGATACTCATTTTATTTATACACAAACTTAAACCTGGGCACTAAGAGAAGAGAACAAAAATAACAAACAACCTAAATTACCACAGCTGCTGTGTACATATATTTTACAGTAACATTCTAGATTTCTGCAGCAAAACATTGGGAAATTAAAAATTATTCCCTAATATCCTTTGCTAATTCAAAATTCATTATTTTCTCCTCTCTTCTTTTCTTCCTCTTCTTTTTCCTTTCTCTCATTCTTTTTCCTTTTTCTCCTCCTATCTCCTTTACTTACAATTTTATTCACTTCTCTAATTAATTTTATAAGAAAACTATTTAGTAATCAAATATTGCTAAGATTGTTGCCTAATTTTTTTTACTTCAATGAGCAAGTTGATAAAGATTTGCAAAAATCTTCCTCATACAAGGTTTTTATGTTTTAAAAGATGACAAGAATTACAAATGTATAACAAATGCTTAAATCTTACTCACTAAATATATGAAGAAAAGTTCATTTAGGAAAAGTTCTAATGAAGTGAACTTCTTTAGAACAAACATTCTTGATGCTGATGGTTCAGATTTTCAAAGAAAACATTTTCTTTTCCCATACCAAAACAGTGGATTATTTAAACTAATAACATTCCTAGCACACTACATACTGAATTTCCTCTAAATACCTGCCTGTGCTGTGGGTGATAAACAAGGAAGTGACTTTTTTCTTAAATATGGCATAAACACTGTTTTGGGCTGACCCTGACTGAATGCCAGGTGCACACCAAAGCTGCTCTATCTTCTCCTCAGCTGGACAGGGGAGAGAAAAAAAGGAAAGGCTCATGGGTAGAGATAAGGGTGGAGAGAGATCGCTCACAAATTACCATCACAGGCAAAACACTCAATTTGGGGAAATTAAAAATCACATCTGGGAAGGATAATGAGAATTAAAAACTAAACCTTAAAACACCTTCCTCCCCCCCCTTCCTGCTTCGTTGGGTCAACTTCGCTCCTGATTTTCTCTAGTTCCTCTCCTGCCAGTATCAGAAATGGATGTGGAATAGGTTTGTGGCTAGTTCATCACTTATTATTTCTGCCACTCCTTTCACTCTTCCTGCTGCTCCAGTGTGGGTCACTTCCAGGGAGTGCAGTCCCTCAGAAACAGGATGCCTCAGCACGGGTCCCCCATGGGGCTGCAGGTCCTGCCAGAAAATCTGCTCCAGTGAAGGTGTCACACAGGGTGACACAAGGACACCTTCCTCACTGTGGTCTTCACCCTGAGCTATAGCAGAACCTCTGCTCTGGCACCTCAAGGTTCTCCTCCCCATCTGTCTTCACTGACTTTGGTGTCAGCAAAGTTGTTTCTCTCATATTCTCACTCCTTTCTCCCACTGCAATTGCTGCTGTGCATTTTTTCTCCCTCATTAAAGCGTGTCATTGCAGTGGTGTTACCACTGTCGCTGATGAGCTCGGCCTCGGCCAGGCGTGGGTCTGTCCTGCAGCCAGCTGGCATTGGCTCTGTCACACATGGGGGAAGCTTCTGACAGCTTCTCACAGAAGCCACCCTTATAGACCTCTGGCTATCGAAACTTTGCTGCACAAACCCAGTACAGACACCTATATACATTTAACAAGGAATGCTTCTTCCAAACCAATTTCTTTCCACTTATTCCAGGTTCTTTTCAACTCCCATTTGCTTATAAAATGACAATGAAAGGTCTCAGAAAACTACACGTCCATTTATCAGCAGCATAGTATATATAACAGTATATTCATCATATAAAATTCATAAGAATATGTCTTTTAAACGTATGATAGCTGTAGGTGGGAAAGATGGTCAGTCCTACAGGAATTTAACTCAGTTAACTATTGCCCAGATTCTGTTTATTTTAATTTTATTTATGAAAGGGGTAAATGACAATTCCTTGTATCAGAGCAGAGGTGCAAATGCTTAGTGTACATGATGAAGCGCTCAGATGCTTTGATATTGAGTAGCATGTAAAGGTATTTGTGCATGAATATTTTTCTGAGTGTTACATTAACCTTTAAGTTCATACATGTCAATGAAGTAATTCTGCCCATCTACTTCCCTCAACAAAGTCACATGTTTTGCAAGCTGGTCAGACTACTTGTAAAAGCACAGGTCAGAATTAAATAGTAAGGCAGACTTATTTATCTGCAATAATACATAAACCCAGCTATCCATGATGTGTTTTGTTATGATGGGTGGAGATTATATTGGTTATCATTAAACTCCATTACATAGGGGAGATTACTGCTATTGTTAAGTGATTCTTGTACCCACTTCTTTCCCACAATTCTTTCAAAAAGGGAAGATTTTATTTATATTACTTAATCAATTGCCAGGAGACTAGATTATATGAATATATAGAATTAGCACAATGACATCCTGATATATCACTTAAGTCTCATCATAATAATAACATTAATAACATAAGGGAGAGAGAAATTTACCTTCTATGCAAAGCTAGTGCAGCAATTAATTGTGTTTATCATATGTGCAGAAAACTTTTCAGCAGATATAGATATTCCAGAACTGAAGTTTTTCATTTTGTGGTACCACTGGAAAACAAAATCCTTTGTCAGCTACTTGCAATGAAAAGTCCTTACTAGAAAGTAAACCCTTCCCTGTAGGCATTTTCTCCCTCTGAATTGTTTTCCATTAATTAAAGTTAGCACAGAAAAAGCTCTATGTTGTCTGACTGAAGACAAAAAAGCAAAAAAATAAAAGAGTGAGTGTGAAAGAAATGGAAAAATGGAAGCGTCTTAGCAATTTCCACTTAGTCTTTGGAAAGTTACTTTTGTTTCCTTTTTACACTGCTTGCTTCTGCCAAGAAGAAAGGAAATTAATAAAGGGGTGCCCCATCAAGCACCCTGTGCATGAGAATATACTGTAAATTTCAGAGTTAATGCCAGGGAAAACACACACTTCAAAGAAAAGCAGAACTCATCAGCACTTTTGCACTTACAATTATGACTCTTCATTTCCAACCAAAAAAACACAAAGGCTAAGTGCTGTTCAAGGTTTATATTTGAAGTGATCTCCAATATAATGTTTTCTGACATATTTAAGACTACTGCTAGCTTTGGCAGGTAAATAATAACAGCTTTCAAAGGTAGTTAATATTTTAAGACCACCAGTCTGTGCTGTCTCACGTTGCAATAATCGTGTTTCTTCCCCTGTAGACCCCATGTATGCCCAGTGTATGCCCAATATATTATCAGATTGTTGTTATAACAATTTGAAGAAAAGCCTGTTAATAGACTGTATGGGTCACTGTGAAAATCTGGTGAGACTACTTAGTTGATTTGGCCTTGAGTCAGGAAAATTTTAATTATGTTTTTAGTTTTTGACTGCTTAAGCCCTGCTCATTTCTGGTAGTTACATATTCATGTTTAGATTGTTGTCTTGAATGAGGGTATTCCCCTATATCAAATCACTCTATTACAGTATTTCCATCTTTATTGTGATTATGATTATTTGTCAACACATTCTGAAGTATAATTCCTGTTTCTGAGGTGGTTTGACATCTTGGTGCAAATTTTGAAATCCAATTTTAATATAGAATTCAAAAGATATATGATAATTTTGCAAATAAAATAGCCTGTGTGTTCATGTTGCAAAAGTGAATTTTCTGGTTTGCATAAGCACTTGCATTGCACCGGGCAGGAACACATTCTGTCAGAAATTCTCAAAATTAAACACCATGCACTTGAACATGACCTGTTCTACTCCACTAAAAACTATACTTCATGTTAAGTGATTAGTTTTGCATTATCTACCTCTGTGCACCAAAAATCAACATTTTTTCACCTTGTGACATTTGTTAGATATCTTTCAGAGACAGAGTAGGTTGAGAGCTGACTTTCTGAGCAAGACAGATAGAAAGAGTTTTAAAAGAAGAATAAACTCATGTATTTATATCTTATGCATCCTATTCTGTTGAATATAACTTCTTAAACATATTCCACCTCTGAACCTTGTTTTGAAAGTTTGTCTTTGTGAAAAATAGAAAAGTCAATTAGAATAGCAGCTACAGCTGAAGTAAACAGTCATTAGGGAGGTAATGCCACTCTGTTCATCCAGCTTGAAAATAATGTTGTGTCTGCACTTCAGCATTTCAGTCTGGTGTCTAATGACTTTTGTTCCCAGTCTCAGGGCCTCTAAAACATTGCTGAAAGCTGAAATATTTCCTTTGTTTGAACTGCTAATTAGTTTTGTGAATATGGGATTTATGAAGTACCGGGTGTTTAAATCATATCTCAGATTAAATCTGCCTGGAAATGCTCTGCATTACAAAATAGATAAATAAAAGCAGCATCCTAACAAATTCAAAGTTTGGGAATTACATCCATACAGATCTTATAAAATGAATCTGCAAATCTTTTACCAAACAATTGCTGATTACCACAGTCCTCTTGTTTTAATTGTATTTTCCTTGATTAAATTCTTTATCCAACCATGAATGGAGTCATAGTTCTCACCAAGAAATAATGAAAACAACATGCAATGCCAGGATTCCCCATTTCCCTGCCTGTTTTGCTGACAGAGAAAGGTTTTTACAAATCTTGCACAGCTTCTGTCATCTGATATGTGAGTTCATTGTCTAAACAAGGGAGAAAAATTATCTACTTAACAATAAAACTTATATTTTCATCTTCCTTAGATTTTGTAGACATTGTCTTATTAGGAATCCAGTCTGTCAGGAAAAACAAAGTCTATGCAAAGAAATTTTTATGGGCTCTGTGTTATGTTACAGTACTTTTATTAGACGGTGACATTCCTAAGACAGCACCTGCTGCGTGGATTTGGGCTGTTAGCCAGAAAAGAAATAAAAAAGAAATGTGTGGTTTAAATCCGAGTGGCAATGGGCTTGCACTACTGTAACAAATACCCACATGCCTGAACAGTTGGAAAGTTAGAGTGAATCACAGTTGTAAGCATTGGGGATAAATATATGTATAAGTGGCACTGTTATCACCATAACTTTCAGAGCAA
This sequence comes from Monarcha castaneiventris obscurior, assembly GCA_026261815.1. Classification (NCBI taxonomy): domain Eukaryota; kingdom Metazoa; phylum Chordata; class Aves; order Passeriformes; family Monarchidae; genus Monarcha; species Monarcha castaneiventris. The sequence goes on from JAMPIT010000894.1 coordinate 19,068,833, forward strand.
CAAAGACATAAAATCTCTCTTCTACATCTGTTCTCCTTTCCCCCGTGAATATAACTATTGAATGATATTTTCTACCTACCCAATATGCATGGAAAGAGTGAACTTTTTCTTTGCTTCGTCTGTGTCTTTGTTAGCAAACTCTGGCCCATTCTACTGCCAAAGCAACAGAATCTATAAAGAGAAAAAAATCAAATTCAATTTTTCCCTGTAAATCTGGAACAGGTCTAGATTTAATGCTGTATGAATGTGGCTGGAGGAAGGTTATGTCTAGAAATATTTGTGGGTTTCCAGGGCTGCTCAAACTGTTCCCCATGTGTAAAAATTCACTCCCCAAACCCAAAAGAGAACACAAATCAAAAACAAATGTAGTTCTCAGACATGATACAAAAGCTCATTTCTCATTTTTTGAGTTCTGCATTTGATATTCTGGAAGTGAGATCTGGATATACGATCAAACTTAAAAAGTAAGCAATAAAAAAAAATGAGCTGAAGAAAACAATAGGCACTAAACTAGAGGACTGTAAGCCTTTTTTTTCTATATCATTTCTGGATGTAGAATTTTCTTTCTAAATTTATGTTGTGTATTGATACACCCCCAAACCCCTGCAATATGGGACAGATGTCATAGAATTCCTTTTTATTGATCACAGGCAGGTTGTTACAGAAGGAACGTAGACTGATCCAGTTCCTCATGCAGAGATAACTTCTGCTTTAGAAACTAATGTCTAGCAACAAGATTCTCATTGAAAAAACCCTTAAGTAACGTTCTGTCAATTTCTGGCATTTATCACTTTCTCAAAAGAATAATATTTTGGCCTTCGAGACATCTGTCTGTTTAAGTTCATGGGTGTTGATTTTATGGAATTAGTCCAGACCATAACTCATTCTGAAGCAAATGCAAGTAATTCCTCAGAATTTTAATAGGAAGTGAGTAGAACACTGATCACATATTCTCTGTGTAATAGTCATATTCCTGTGACAGATAAAAGACCAAAGCAAAAACTTCAGTTTGAGCAATAGTACTTATTGGAAGCCTATTATTATTGATGCAATTAGTTTACCAGCTGTCTCAGTGATTTGGTCTTGTACCTGGATCAGGACAATCCCACACACAAGTACAGGCTAGGAGGAGAATGGTCAAGATTAGTCCTGGGAAGAAAGACATGGGGGTATTTATGGATGAAAAACTCACTGTGACTCAGCAATGTGGACTTGCAGCTCAGAAAGCCAACCACATCCTGGGTTGCATCCAAAGCAGCATGGCCAGCAGGTTGAGGAATTAATTCTGCCCCTCCACTCTGCTCTGGTGAGACCCTGCCTGAAGCTGCCCTGCAAGCAGCTCTGGGGCCTCCAACACAAGAAAGATGTAGACCTGTTGAAGTGAGTCCAGAGGAGAGGCACTGAATTGATCACAGGGCTGCAACACTTTGCCTATTAACACAAGCTGGAAGAATTGGAGTGGTTGGGTTTTTCCTTATTTACCTAGAGAGATTGTGGATTACCCATTGCCAGAGGTGTTCAAGATGAGGTTGGATGGGGCTCTGAACAACATGGTCTAGTGAAAGGTGTCCCTGCTCATGGCAGGGAGTCTGGAAACAGATGATCTTTAAGGTCCCTTCCAACCCTAAGCATTCTATGACTTTATGATTCTATGACACCTGAAACAGTCGAGAAAATTCCTACACTGAGAAAACTCCAAACAAATTCGAACTCACTGAGAGGTCCTTGGCTATGTTCAGGAGGTATGGTTAAACCATCCTTCATAAGAAGTGGTGTAAGGCTGGAGGCAGAGTGAAGGTACAAACTTTTATAATGCTGATTAGAAAAATATTATGTAATTTGATGTAATTAAATTTCAGCCAAATGTGTCACCAGTGGAAAAGTGTATTTGCTTGGAACTGTTGCGAACTGTGGCTCATGTGGTAATGCACATACAGGAAATGCTAATGAAGGCTTTTCTGATGTTCTCCCTTTTGAGGCCTGCTGGTGGGAAGGTATAACAACGTTAGATCACAAGAGAGCTTTCAGTAACTCACAACTGGACTTGATCTTTTCTGCCAGTAACCTTTCTTTATAGACAGTTCAGCAACTCTCTCACCTCATAAAAGTCTTCATGCATTCATTTCCTTCCACAGTTCCACCTTCTTGTAATGTATTTTGAAAATAGGTGGCAATACCATTGTTTTTATATTTGACACATTATTTAAACAGCTTGGCTTTAGTCCAAAACATTTTCTTCTGAAACAGGATCAAATATGAGGGAGGTCTTAGGTCTCTAAATTTCTTCCTAAAAAGCAATGACTGGATGTCCTTGATTCAATGTTATTGATTCAGCCGACATTAATATTGCTTCATTATTAGGTAAATAGAACCTATTTCTATTTCTAAATGTCAATAACACACAAAATATATGTTCTCTGGGTAACTTCTCTTTCAACATATTTCTGTTTATGTATGTCTTTAATTCACAGATTCCGTTTAGGAGAAAACTTCTTAAAATAGCTCTTGAGGAGGAGACATGGATATCTTCTTTTACCTTTACTGTAATGCTTTATATTTTGGAGAAAAGACTGTTTCTTTGCTCTGTGGATGAACTGTACAGCCCAACAGAGCAAAGACTTTTGTTCACGATTGGACCTTTTAGATTTTCTTATCCATATTAATTGAGTAATTATGACCTTCCTGATTGATAGCTGAGTACTTTATTTCACTACAGTCCTTTCACATAAGGTGCCCATGCAAAGAACATTTGCTGGGCATGTTGCAGAATGTAGTTGGGCATGTTACCTACCAGTAATGAGCAAACTTAAAACAATTCAGAAGGTGCTGTGCTTCCCTGAACCTTGGACTGTCATTTGTGCCTAGGCACAACACACATAAATCTCTTCTGTGCAGGTAGGAGGGTAGACTTCGCAAGGACCAAGATTAAAGAACTAGGCCCGCACAGGTTTTCCAGCTGGGGTCTGATAAAAGATTCCCAGTTAGGCTCTCTTGGAAGATTTCAGGTAGATTTCATGAAGCAATTTTGTGGATGATACAGCGTCACAGTTCCTGTCATGCCTTGAGCTCAACTGAACTTTCGGAATCTCAGTCTATCCTACCAGAAGAGAGGCTTATTGATTAGTAATGTCCTATTTAGTGTAGGAATATTAGGTTTGTTCTGGTTTTATCTACCTCTGTGAGCACAGAAAAATTAGAAACTTCATAAAATACTAAGTATCATGCTTGTTTTCATACAGTCCTTGAATTTTGTCCTTTCATGTTGGGAGGACCCTATCGTAGACAGCGAACTCAGTGGTATTTCTGTTCTTCACCATCAATGCTAGTGAAGAACTTTAAGAATATGGGAGAGAAGATAAATACTCAGAAGAATAAGAGAGCTGTGACAAGAATAACAGTTCTTATCTTTTTTTAGCAAATTATATCCAACCTTGAATTCCTTCTAGATAAACCCTTAAAGTTTTGGGTTATTTTTTTTTGAGGGTTGGGTTTTTTTTGTTGGTTGGTTGTTGGGTTTTTTTTTCTTTCTAGAGGAAGTATTATTATTATTATTATTATTATTATTATATTACTATATAATATTATACAATATTACTATTTGACACACTGGTATTTTTAATACATTTGTGAAAAATCCTGACAGATGTTATGTCACTAATTCAAAAACTTAAAATGCTGAAAAAGAGTTCTGCTGAGCTGCTGCCGATGTGGCCTTTATTTTTGAAGTAGTCCTGTTTGGATCAATTCTCTTGTTAACAACAACACTTTGTTCTCATCGTTCAGTGTTACTTGATGTATTTTCCCTGTCAACTGTTGCGGGATTGGAGCTACTAGATGATCTTTAAAGATCCTGTCTAACCCAAAACAGCCTGCAATTCTAAGAATAATACACACAGTTTTCTTTTTTGGCTCAATTTCCTTCCTAGGCTGAGTTTTTCTTTTTTACCACTTTGCAGACAGGTATTTACATTGTTGCAAGTCACATCACCTGAAGACCTTACCTTCAGCCATCCTTTTTACCTCAATTTCAAATGAGAAACAGTATGTTCACTACCTTGGCAAAAGAAACTGTCACTGCATGTGCTCACAAGCACGTGCTTCTTTAAAAGGCAATACATTCACTGTAAACACATACTTTTCCTGTTTGACGCATAATCAGTCTTTATGCTGTTTACTGCTGTATATTGTTAACCTCAAAAACAATGCATATTTATATGCAGATTGGAAGAAAATGAATGCTTAGAAATGTTGCATTCATCAACTCTCTTTGTATTTTGAAGGTTGTCTTTTGTTACGGTCTTTAAGACAAATTTTGCATGCAGTGTTAAGTCAGGTTGTTATAGATTTCAGGGTATAGCTCTGATGGGTTAATTGTCATGAAAAGGCTGAGAAGTTATACAGGAGGTCCTACAGGCAAGGGCTGCTATCACTCCAGGGGAGAATGTGCTTTCAGGACAGAACATAAAGTCCTTGTTATAAGTGTAAGCTCACAGTTGCTCTCAGACATCTCTAGAGAAACTATACAAGCATGATATTTAGACAACACACAGGATTAGTAAAGATTAATTTCCACACTTCCCAGAGGAGATATGGGCCAAAATAAAGAAAAAGAAAGGAGTCCCAGGAGAAGCACAAGGAAATCTTGTCACTATAATAATAGGAAGATTCCATCAATGTATAAACTCTTATGAATTAATACTTCTGCAGTGGTGCTCAAAATGAACTAAATCTCAAGCCAGAGATTGACTGTTCTGAAATTCTGATATTTTGAAGCATTTTTGAAGGTAAGACTCCAATCCTTCTTCAAGGAATGTAACTTTAAAATAAAAACTACATAGATGTGTGGCTTTAGGTGTGGGCAGGGAGTGGAGGACTGATCTTTTGCTGTGAAGTGTGTAGGAATTCTATTGTGTTCGTGAAGCACAACAGTCACACAGCATTTTTAGAAACTACAAAAATGTGAACAAGTATCACACATACATTCCTGTTCTGTTTCTCATCTCTTGTCCCCCTACAATGTTTTTCTTCTAGAAAATTTTAAAATGAAAGATTTAAAAGAGATTTTTTTTTCGTTACGTAGTGTTTTTCTTAAAGCAATGGTTCTCTTTCTCATTTTAAAAAACTGCTTAGGATGAAATGCTGGACGTTGGTCCTAAAATTCATTTGTTCCACTGTAGATCAGGAGTAATTGAATTCATATTAATGAAAACAGAACACCAACAGCAGAAAAATGCAGCCTATGAAAGAAGCTTCTTATGTCACCCTGTTTCTCTCACTTCCCCACAGTCCTGTTCTGCAAAGAACAGGAGGAATCTGTGGAGAACATCTTCCAGCAGTCATTATCCTTCCCTGTTCATCTGCAGTGATCTGTCACATGTCACATTTTCCATCCTTAAAGGCATATGGTGGGTATTAGAGATGATTGCTGCAGCATGCTGATCCTGGCCCTACATATCCTTGTTTGACACACTAGATTGTTGAATGACATTTACTTTGACAGAAAGAGCAGCATGTGCCTTTCTTTTTCCGCTTTTAAATGCAACACTTTCCTAAATACAATGGAGAAACAGAGTTTCTCTTTGGTTTGTAACAGATTTTCACACTATTCAAGAGTGAGATTAATATTGTCTGAAAGATAAATGGAAAAAGCTGGGCAGGTGTCACCAAAACAGCTGAATGGATTGCCTTTCTGTAAAAGGAATATGATTTCATCTGACCTCTGTAGTCTGGAATATTTAATAAATTAGTAATTACTGTTCAAAGACATCCCCTCTGCTGTTGGATAAGATTTTGGGCACATTGACTTATATTTCGGTGAAATATTTCTATGCAGAAGATAAGCACAGAGTGGGAAAAAAATTAGGATAAGCGGTACCACATGAATTGGACAGGGGAAAGGAATATGTGCTTATGGGAGAATTTAATGTTTCAGATGAATACCAACTTTACTTCAGATTCAGTCTGTGATCTGTTACTGACTTGACACATACTATAGATCAGAAAAAGTGTACAGAGGTAACAGTAGACGCAGGATATCAAAGTTACTCATTTAAGACTGTGACACTGATTTCTGTTTGGTTTTGTTTTCTATTTATTTAATCTATCTCTGTTAATAAAGAGTAAAATAGCTGATAAATTTCTGTAATTGTAAAAAAAAAAATGCAAGATAATTAGGGTTAAATAGCTGTGGAGCCTTGATATCTCTATCTCTCTACAGATATATAGGGGTGTGTATACATATATATATGTATACACACATATATTCATCCTGGAATGGCTCTTCTACAATAACAGGGACTAGTGGTAATCAAAATGAGAAAATTTATCTTGGGCTATAAAGCAGAGGGCCGGCTGTCATGAATTTGTATAGAATTTTTGTCCTCAGTGTATTCATTAATGTTTTTATCCATCCAGTTCTAAATTGAATAAGCTATTGTGTTTTCACCCTTTTCTGTGGGTCATTAGGAAACTGTTTTCACTGTTTTATCACTGGAAAGTGTTGATATCCTTTACTTCAGTTTGTTTTCTCTCTTCTACCCTTTTTTGCCATGTTAAACAAATTTGTACAGAACTTTAGGACAGACTATAGCTCTCAAATTTCTTGGAGTCCTTATAGTGTTAACCTTCATACTGCTGTGTCTTTCTTTTCTTTAAAACCCCACAATCCCAGTCATTAATTTTTTCTTGCCAAGTTGCAAAAGAGCTTTGAAAAATGAATGTTGGTTTCCATTAAAAGCATTTATTCCTAACAGTTCAAAGTTGCTCAACTCAGTTTTGAATCTTTGTCAAAGGAAAAAAAAAATGGAAAAAACCTCTAGACTGGGTTACCCTTGCTCATGCAAATAACATTATCTCACACAATAATTCCATTTATTGAGGCATTTTTGTTTGCATAATATAGGTCAGATACAGTTTTTGATTTGCATACTTTATTTGAATGGCTCTTATAGATATCACCTAAAAATTACTTGAGAATGGATGTGTACATGAGGACAAAACTCAGTTTCACCCCCAGTACAACATGTCCTGTATTGCCTTCCTCAGTGTTTGTGAATTTTGGATCTTGCAGGTGCATTCAGCTGACAGAACATCGATGCCTGTAGATGTCAGTCATCTGTCTAGAGTTCCTCCTACTCAGTAGAGAGAGTTCAAATGAAACCACCTACAACTGAGACAGTGAGTTTTGCAAGATTAATATTCCCACATACAGACAAGGTATCTGAATTTGCACAAAACACTCTTTCCCACTTTTAAAATTAACATTGAACATTTCTGATTTTAGTAAAATATTTCCTCACTCTGACACTTGTATAAGAATAGAGTTAGTCTTGCCTCAATTAAAACATTGTAGATATTTTGTTTTTTTTCACTAGAAGGGCATTTACCTCCTCCCTCTTCCCTGCCACATAACAAATGCATCTTTGTAATGGAATGCTTAAGTTTTAGACAACATGTATTCCCAGAATGCAGTTCTGTTGTGATAACTGCCTTGATAGCTAATGACTTAATTAGATAATCACATAATTGCAGTAAGCAAAAAAAAATTGTGCAAAATGGAATAAATAATTGAAATTAATTTTTCATGGAGATGAAGGAGTAAATTTTGAATTTCCTAACCTCAGATTATCAGTGGCACTAATTAGACTTTGCTTTTTAATAATCTTCCATTAAAAAAAATGCTGAGATATTAAGCAGATATATTTTTTACTCCATCAGCATTTATGTGATGAACAGAAACATTAAAAAACATTTCCTTCCTCTCCCTGGGAAGAAAAAAGTATATTCCATTACCTCTCGTGCCTTTTTTCAAGGTATATTTTTTACTAATTTTTATTAGTTATGGTATAACCAAGGGTGTTATCTGATAGTTAGTAAAGAAATTTATTATTTAGGATTACTCAGTAGGTTCACTGTTATCACTGCATTAAGCATATGAGTCATGGTTGTTGAGAAGGATTTTTAATCTAAAAATCTGATACATGTTTTTACAATGTTTATTGTATCATTGAATTGATCAGAAGGAAAAAAGTATGTGGGACTTACTTAAAGGAATTTTGAATATCTGAGGGAGCATTTGTTTAGTCAGCATTGATTTCAGAGTGACTTCCTGTAGTTCATCATGTGCACTAAATATATGATCACACCTTTGAACCATCTAATTTTATAAATATCATAGATGAAATAATGAATGACATAAGTTTCTGAAGCTCTTCTCTGTCTTTTTATTTTTCTGTATGGCCAACTGTGTTAGGTCTGCCTGCCTGCAGTGGGCTCCTTCAAACAATGCTCAGATATAGGAGATGCTGCCCATTCAATCCAACCAAAACTGCTATATCCTCAAAGCGAAAAACTAGTTTTCTGCTGTGAAAATAGAAACTATCCTTCCCCAAGGTACCAACACTACCTCAAGCATATGTGAACTAGCAGGCTGGATAGTAGTTGTGGCAGCACTGAGCAGAGCCAGGCTGTGAAATCTGTCTGGGGAAATGAATAAATATTAAGATGTTTAGTCAATGCTGATATCTGTGTTACTGAGGCTATTGATATCTACAGTGACTGCCATGCAATCATGCCTTATGTCACACAATCTGGCCTTACTTTCTCTCTTGCTTTCTTCTGAGGGTTACATCCATATTCCTTTTGGTCTCATCCAGGAGCAGCAATATGTTGATAGAGAGCCTTCTCTTGAAGATATTATTAGCAAGAAACATAATTTACAATATATGTTACATATTCAAACAGAAACATTTGCTTTTACGGATGTGAATTTGCTGGCTTTACAGAAAGAAGCTGGTTTTTGAGGGCTCCTAATTTATTTTCATGCTTACATTACCAACATCTGAAAGCAGCTTTTTGAAAGGCATAATTACCCAAAAAAGGAAACTTTAATAAAATCTCTCCTTAGTTATGATGCGTTGATAAGCTCTAACTGGTCCTGAAGGCAGGTAGTACCTATACACACTTTTTATGAGGTATCTAGTCCTAGCAGAGCAAGTCCATGGCTATACATTTCAATTTTTATTTATAATTATGTTTTTTAAACCCAGCCCCAACTGCTTCAGAACCCTAATGTTAGAAAAACTGAAAATCGGATATCAAAGGAAATAGTAATTCACATTATTTTAAATGTATGGACTTAAGCTCAGTCTTTACAGACTCACTCAGGATCCATGTGATTCAAGGATTCCAGCCTTTACTGTCTTGCCGAAATACAGCAGTGGGTGGTGGAAGACAGACAGTGGCGGATGTTTCATCATTTGCCAAGCAAGTCCACAAATCCACAAAACTAGTGTCAAGATATCTTCTGTATCTTGTAGGGCTATAATAACTGGACTAATACATTAGGTTCTGCAAAATATCCTGGTTTGAGGATTGATACTTCACCAGAGTTGGAATGTCTTCATATCTATCAGGTACTTACAAATTATGCTTAATATGAAGGTAAAATGAAGAATTGAAGTCTAGCTACTAGCCTATCATTAAACACAGTTAAATTTATACAAATGAAGTAAAATAATACTAAAAAATTATTTTTTATATTATATATTTATAATACAATATAATATATTATATTATAAAATATAATTATATTTTAGTCTAAAAGAGCTCAGCTGCAGTTTATTGAAAATAAGAAACTGTGCTGAAATAAAGCAAAATGCATGCAGAAATTACCACAGCAACACTCAGAAGTGTTTTATAATGTTGATTGCAGTAAGAAATCAAAATTTGATACCATGGGTTATGATCTGCTTTAAATGAACTATAAGATAGAGTAGTTGGACATGGATAACATAGATGAAATACCTATCTTTCTGGTCTTGTATTTAAGATTTAATACTCTTCAGAAATGAGCCACTACTATATTCAAATAAGAAGAATAAAAAGCCGTCTCTGAGTCTGCTGTAAATTGCTGTTTATTGCTCTTTTCTATTAATTGCATAGTAAACAATGATTTTTGTTATGAAATTTTGCATCTTTCTATATCATTAAAATGATAGCAAAACCAAACCATGGAGTTGGCATGCATATATGTTTGTGGGCAGCACTATTAAGTAGTTACTTGTGAATCATCCAGTCTAGTGTCTTGCCTTATTCTGTGCAACCTTTAAAATTTTTGCTAAAATGCTTTCGTAATTAGATTCTATAACAAGAGATAAGAAAGTCCATAAATGATTCTGGATTAAATCAATTTACTTAAAACTAAGCATTTGATTTTTGTCTTTGAAGTTAATCAAATGACTAATTTTGCACAAAAAGTATTCCAAAGAAATCAAAATAATTATTCATGTGGTTCAGACCCTAATTCTTAGTTTGGTCATACTAATTTTAGAAAGTAATAGACAAATCCAGCTTTCTCTATTCATGTTAATTGACAAGAAGTGTTGACAAAAATATATATATTAATACTTGCTCAGGACTTCAATATTTTTAGAATTCAGCATGGTTATTTACATATATTTTCTTTATATCGTAAAATGCATGCAAGGATTTATTGGTGACTTTTAATTGGGAAAATAAAAAAAAATATGGTTATCATGGAAAGATTTTTCTATTTGTGTGTATTTGCAATTATTTAGAAAACTTTTACCCTTTTATGTCCTCCTTGCAGATATAGTCTGACAGATAGGTAGACAGATGGACAAATAGAATTGGCAGATAGGGATCACAGTTTATTTTCCTAGTGAATAAGTTGATTACATTGGGAAAGCTGACTATACAAACACAGGGAATGGAAGAAAACAGATGGTATGCGTTCCAACGCCTGGTGGCTGTTTGAGCATTAAAAATTTGTCTGAACCCATTCCCTGTAAGTAAAGAATCTGTATTTTTTAATATCTTCCTTTAAATGAAGACCCAGTGAGTGGGGAAATAATGAAAGGAGAATTAACTTGTAATGTCACTTCAAAGATTTAAGCAATCTTTATGCATTAAACTCAGTAAACTATCACAGAAAAGTCTTTGTTTAAAATGAGGAAATTATAAATACCTAAAAGTCAAAATAGGAAAAGGCAAAACTCTTGAGCAAGTACGCAAAATCTCTTCCAAAATAGTTTATTCTTTCATGAAGACATTTTACACCAGCAATGTTTAAGATCTTCCACTCCTGTTGACTCGATAGAAACATTAGCATGCAGGTCTGCTTGCAGATGGGTGGTGGAATGCAAGTTCCTAAGTTTTATATAACTGCTATCCTAATAGCAGAATCAATGACATTACACAAACCTGGCTCACACCCATCACCTGCAATTACAATGAGTTGCTGTTCATTGCATATGTGGTTGTTGTTTTTAAGTCACCGAGGATTAAGAAAGAGAGAAAAATGTACTACAGTCCAAAGTCATGAAGGGGAAAGTGTGTTAGAGCCACATACACTGTATATTTATTTACTTATGATGAGCCCCAGCCACGAGCCATCAGCTTACAGTTTCTCTTACAATCACCCTCATTGGCTATTCATGAACAGGTCATGAATAGCAGGATTATATCACTTTGTTTTTACTTCCTTAATAGGAGCTATTAAAGAGTCACTTTTCAGATTGGTATTATTAACTGTTTGTTAGGCTATATTTTATGAATAGTGCTTTCCTTATTCAGAAGAGGAGAACAGCACAGAGAACTGGAAATGGTTTGAGAAGTAATATGAACATCAAATTATTTGTAAAACAGGAAATAATTGGTATACATTGGCAAATGTAGTTTGAATAAAAGAGCTGAATACCAGCCTATTGCAGGAAATAGTTCAGACTGTTATTCTGAACAGGTCTGCACCCCTACTCTCCAAATTGCCTATATTGCTTTTCAGATGAGTAGATTTTAAGGCCCAAGAAGGGCATTTACATCTTAACCTAATGACTAACAGACTACAGGACAATGAATATCACTAAGTGATCCAGAGTGACAACCGCAAGTTTGTAACATTTAAAGAGACAGCCAAACACACCCAAACTTCATTTTAAGTGTTGAAACCACCTCATTCCGTGGCATAAAAGATTTACTGCAGCTCTATATAAGATGTCCCAAAGGTTTAATATGTTCTTTATTAAACATGTGTAGCATGATCTTAATCTGAATTTGTGTAGCTCTGTGTCATCCCTTTTTGGGAGCGTTTTAGTTAACTATGGACTCTTTAAAGTAGAAAACCTTAAATAACATAGGGCAGCAATTCTTTTACTATGGTAAAACATAATGTCTTTTCTTGGCAATAGATGACAAATTGTGGATTTTCTTGCCCTCACTTGTTCAAGAACAGAATTTCAGAGCCTCTTATCCAGATACGTGGAGTTTGAGTGGTACAAGGTAAAATAAATTATTTGAAATATTAAATTGTTTAAAGTTCCAAATGTCAGCATCTCATTTACAAAAGATGCATCAGTAATATCGATTAATTTGTGACAAGATGATTATGCTAGAAATAATCAGACATTTTTTCAAAGGTCTTCAAACTCAAAATAATCTTTTCAATTTTTTTGCATGTGATGTTTCTATGTAAAGTACAAGAGGCACAAATGCCAATTCAAAAAGAGAGATTTTAATTTTGCTTTTTCTTCAGAGTACAATTTTATTGGACTTTAATATCTTTTTTTATCTTCCTTCTCTTCTGTTTCAGAACACTAAATGCATTATCAAAATTTCAGCATTTCTTTTAAACTGAAGATCAGGTGTTAGCCACACTATATTCATAATGTTCCTTTACTCTCGAAATCTAAAATTTATCACTACTGGGAGAAAAAGGAAATAAGAGCACCACAAGCGAAAAGTTTAGTGGGGAATGATGGAATTCTGCAGACATTGAATAAAAGGCTTAATACTTAATACTTCATTTTAATTAAATATGAAAACAACATTCAAAATGAAATAAACATTACATCAATCAACCATTCTCCAGATTACATCCAAGAAACCTCTCACAGAATGAAAATCAAGGCTGTACATATGGCATAAAAGGCTGAAAGGCAAAAGGAAGAATGCTAGGATTTGATTAGATGTATTTGATTTCATGGTAGTTAACACTGATTTTGACAAAAACCTCAGCTATTCATCTGCTCAGTTTCTTTTTGGTTTTATATAATATCATGTTTGTTTAAGCACTGAAAATAAGAGAATTTTACCTAAAATTAAGAGCTCAAAACTCTTTTGTCTTCTTTATTAATTTAAGTTTGAAATATCAACATGTAAGTCACATTCAGTAGAGATCATAAGATCTTGTGATAACACCTGCTGGGAGGGGTTCAGATGATCCCTAGGTTAAGACCCTGCTCAAAGTAGTAGATATGAAATCAACACTTGTATCTAGTTTGATCTTGAGGGCTTCCAAGCATAAAGGCTGCTTAACTTTAATGGGTGAGAGCTACTTCTTCCAATATTTTTTGTCCTCACAGAGAAAAAATTGTTCCTAGAGATAGTTTTAACCACTCTTTCAATTTAGGCCTATCGTTCATCTTGCTATCGCACACCATATTGAAGAGTCTGGCTGCATTTTCTCCATATCCTTCAAGTATTAAGTTTCCTTAAACCTGCCTCTTCTACGGACTGAACATGCCCTAGACATTCGGCTTCTTTTCACAGGGCAAGTGCTCCAACTCTTCCAGTCATCTTGGAAGGATTTGATGATCTTGTGTTAGTTTATTGACATCTTTCTCATAATGATGGACTTCAGATTGGATACAATATTCCTGGTGTTGCTCTTATCCTATGAACTGACAGGTAGAGGTGACCAGAAGGACGGATTATCAAAAATATGTGACAATGTGCTTTTGACTTTTGAAGGGGGAAGAGTGTCTGATCTACAAGCATTAAACATTTGTCAGCAAACATCTCTATGATATTGTGGAGTGTTCACAAATGCGTTCAAAAGAGTGTTATAGGTATGTGTAATCTAATGAGCTGCTAGGACTTTACACAAGAGGCAATGACACAAACTCTCAAGAATGCAGATGGACATTCCTTTTCCATAAGAGGCCATTACTGAAAAAACTTCGATAAGGATGGTGCTTCTCCAACCCAGACAGTAACCTAAGCAAGATTGCCAGCAGGATGATCAATAGAAAAATGATAGAGATCACAAAGTTACAAATCTGCTGGTTTCTCTTTAAAACCACTGTTTAAAAAATATGGACTTCTTTTTTAAACCTTTACTTTTTTCTTATATTTTTGATTCCCTGATCTTCTTAGAAGGCAGCACAGTGGTTGTGAAAATATTTCACCATCTTACAGAGGCATATACATATATGCACATATAAATCTATACTCTGTCTTGTTTATATTTGCAATACTACAGGTATGGTGACAAAGCCATGTCATGTTTCTATGAAAAAAAGAAATAAGGCAGGAAGGAAACAACTCCCAAAATAGAATAACACACTAGTGCAAAGAGATTATTGTATCTTTCCATCAAAATTTGCTTTCAAATCTGCATATATTTTAAAAATTGTAAAATTTTGACACTGAATTCAACACTTTTAACTTGTTGAAGCATCTAAGACAATGTGTTTTTCTCCTTGTCGCCTTAATTCAGACCCATGTACTGATTTATATTGCCCACAGAAGTAGCCACAAGGGCAGAGTAACACAGTGACTGTTTCAAGAAAATGGAAACTGCTGGGACATATTTATTCCAGGATTTGCTTGTGCACTTTGCTCTTAGCATCTGCAGTGCGCGTTCGTGAAATTGCTTCAGTTATATGGTATCTCTATCACACAACTGGTTACTAATTTCTCCACAATCTTCCATCAGAAGCACAATAGAAAAACTATAAGAAGCTAAAAAGGTCTTGTCTGACCAGATGGAACACCAACTCAGAAATGTACTTGCACAGCTACAAGGTCAGAGATAAACATACATTGCAGGAAAGAAACTTTTTTTTTCTTCTTGTCTTTTTTTTTTTTGTTTTGGTTTGTTTTTTTTAATAAAGAATCCAACCTCAAATTTTAACTTGTGCCTCCATCTATGAATTCTAGTTTTTTGAGGGGGGGTTGGGTTATATTTTTTATTTTATTATTTTAGAATAATCTGCAATGGGGAAAAAATTTGCCATACTTACACAAGCATAAAACTAGTATCTTCTCAAGTATAAATCAAAATAGACTTGTCACTGGTTATAAAGGACACAAGAATTTTTTGTTACAGCTTTGACTGGAAGCATAAAAGCTGGGTTTTTTTGACAGTACTTAAGAAGAAACAATAGACCTCAAGTTTCCTTTTTCTTATTAATTATACCTGTACTGCATGTCAGTCACTCTCAAATTTTCTTCTTTGACAAGGACTTCCAGCCCTGTGGCGTGCATGAAAATGTACCTGTCTTTTCAACCAGTCTTTGCCAGTACCTTGTAAACTGATCTCTGTTTTAATGGCCTTGGTGCAATAGTCTTTTGTGGTGAAGTTATGCCTCCCCTCCTAATTCTAATGAATAGACTCATTGTTGAAAATGTGGTGGTTAAACATTTACTAATCTTGGCTGTCTGCAGAGATGCAGAAACATGTTGGCTAGTCATACGGGTGGCTCCTTTTCATGTGGCATTACAATACAGGTAGTTTTTATGAGTTTCTCTTTGGATGCCAGACTCAAAACAGAACATACCCATCCCAGTCATTTTCCTGTATTTTAGGGCTGTACATGTGCATGCCTGGGAGGCTGATTGCTGAACAAGTTTAACATGATCTCAAGGGAAGAAAAGGGTGAAGTTATTTAAAATAACTAGTATGTAAGTATAGCAAAGGGGTTTTCTGCTGACTAAAAGAACTAATTTTCAATTAATAAAATGTCCTTAATGGAGAATTAAGGACACCTGAACCAGTAAGGTCCAATATTTGCATTGCTGGAGGGGATAGAAAAAAAAATGTGACAAAAAAGAACTTTTTATTTAAACTGAGAATTAAAAAAAAAAACAAAACAAAACCAAAACCAATTAAATCAACCCCAAATCACAATACCTTTTATTTTTAGTATGATTATTTTCTTTAAATTTTAAAAAACCTTTTCTTTTGTCTCTTTTCCCTAACTGTTCTCATCTCTAAAATGAACCTACTATTCTTGATATTGGTTCACATTATGTGAATAACATGCACTCAGGGTGGTAGAATCCTTGAACACATTCTTTTATCCATGAAGTACAGCCATGCTTGCATGGAACCTGACAATTTTTTTAGCAGCACACAGCAGCTTGCCACAATAACCAATGACAAGAAATGGTGAATCAAGCTGAGCATCTCCTGGATGGCTCTGAAAGCGTTCACTTACAGAACATGTGGGATGCATTCAGTGTCCTTCTAGTTTAACAAGTTTTCTCTATGAAAAATCATGTAAACTTTGCCTTTCTTCAGTGCTATTGTGTGACTTTTCTGCCACACCCCTTCTACCTCAGAAATGTATTATGCTTCTGGTTAGTTTTAAGCTACTTATGGTAGGGAAGAGCTAACATTATTTCCAACTATTTGGTAGTAATAAACAGGGCAGCTCAGAAAAACAGATTTCTAAGGTGGTACTAGCTTTTTCTCAGGTGAGTGTTAGAGTAGGCACAGTTTTTGGAGCTCTCTGTCCACCACCCACTTTCATTGAAGTCAGTTTGTTTTGTAATAGTTAACAGCTACTGATCTGACATTTCATTCTGAGCTTGTTTGCATTGCAGTAAATGGGGATAAGCTGTAGAAAAGTGAGTCCCCAGATTGTGTGAATGATAGTCTTACTGTAAAATTTGGTTTTTATATCTCTGCTTATCTAAGACATAGTGATAGTCCATCCTGAAATATAAACCAAACCCAGATGGAAGAGCAGAAGACCTGAGAAAGAAGGGTTTAAAATTATTCCTCACAGTCTGTCCTACCTGAATCTAGACAGGTCAGTCTAAATTTATCATTCTCCCTTTCCCTTTGCAGCCTGAGATGCATTCTGACCCTCCTGGTGTTACTAGGTTTGGGAACTGTTGGCACAAATGGTTTGTGGGTTGGCAGTAAAGAGGAAAACATCAATGATATGTTCATAGAATGGAAGCTAAATGTGTTACACAGCTGTTGTTTTCTCTGTAAGGTATAAGTAATCCTCAGAGGGTGAGACCTATGAAATACAACAGCCGTGGTCTGAATGGCCTGGTGCCACCAGAGCAATTTCCTTCAAATGATTCTATTCAGTGTTAACCAATAGCACATGAATCATCAGGCCAAATTCATTTCAGATGTACAACTCTCTTCATTCTATACATTTGATCACTGGCTGGGATTAGGTGAAACATGTAGAGTAGCAGTATACACTTCCCATAAAAAACTGCATATGGGCTATGGCTGGAGAGGATGAATATAAATATTCAAGAGCAAAGAGAAGCAATGGAAATTTTGTGGTTGTGACTTGGAGGTAATACTACAAAAAAAGATTCCATCATGAAGTGGAATAGTTCAGGTATTAACTAGCAGAACTCTGACAAAATAACGTACGCACCCTATTAAGAACAGTCACATGAAAATAAAATAAATAATATTTTAATTGTGTTTCTTTCTGCAGACATTTTCCAAGAGATTGTTCTGAAATGGCACTTCTTTATGTAACAATCATGTCTGAAGTTTTCCTCTTTTTATCCTGCAGAAGTGAAATTGAGTGATTACTTTTTAATCCCTCTGCCAGTTCTTTACAAGGTCTTAATCTCATTCAAGATGTAATAGACTAAGGAATATATTGAATACCCTGAGTAATTAACTGAAAATAAAGTCATTGAATTAATTAAACAGCTAGAATAAGTGGCAGTTCTTACAGGCAGAATTTAAAAAAAAAAAAAATAGTAGCATGAATGATTATAAAGAACTGTTTCAGAAGCATGAACAGGAGAGACAGAAGATTAAGAATGTGCTGTGGCTTTTCCTAAATTCTAAAGAACATCTTTCCCACGTGTATGTTTCAGTTCTGCACGTAAACATTCTTGCTAGCATAAGGAAAACTCAATCAACTCTGCGTGTAGGTAACTGAATTCTACTCATACATATCCATCTGTTAAAATGAAATTTTGTATATATAGCCTCCACTGTAAGTGGTTAAGTTTCCAAGGCTGTCAAAAGTCTTTTAAAATTTAATCTTGAGGCTAGGAGCCTGGATTTTATGTTTTGATGCTGAGCACTATACACTAGCCATCCCAAAAAACCAGAAAGCCAAACAGCATCCTGTTTGACCTGTTTTTTGACTGGAAAAGGGATTTTCTGGCTGTGTTTCTGCTACAGTCAGACACACTTGCTGTTGAAGATCTCATGGTTTCCATCATGGTATAAACAAGCAATGAAGGGATGTATGAAACCATCTAATTTGAGGAGTTTTTCTACACAAACGTGTAAATATATAACAGGAATTGCAAATCATAGAATCATAGAATAGTTTGGGTAGGAAGGGACCTTAAAGATCATTTCATTCCACCCCCCTTCCATGGCCAGGGACACTTCCCTCATCTTCTCTGGACAATCTCCTCCATTGTCTTACCACCTTGACAGTAAATAATTTCTTGCTAATATCTAAAGTAACCCTGCCCTCCTTCAGTTTGAAGCCATTACCCATGTCCTGTCAGTACATACCCTTGTAAGGAGTCCCTCTCCATCTTTCTTGTAGACCCCTTGAGGTACTGGAAGACTGCTACAAGGTCCCTCAAGAGCCTTCTCTTCTCCAAGCTGAACAACCCCAACTCTCTTAGCCTGTCTTATAATAGACATGCCCCAGACATCTGATCACATTTGTGGTCTTTTTTGGACTGATTTCAACAGGTCAACGTTCTTCTTATTTTGGAGGCCCCAGAGCTGGATGCAATATGGAGTCTCATGAGAGCAGAGTAGACTATCAGAATATCAAGATACATAAAATAAATGCATAGACTTTATTCCTCTTGGCAGAAAAATTACTATGCCAAATCTTTTGCTCTTCTTGGTCAGGTCAGGTGGGGGCAAGCAGCAGGATCACATAGCCAGATCCCTGTGAAACAGCACTCCTGAGATTCTCAAAAGCCACTTCAGAAGTACACAAGGACTGGAAAAGGACTTTTCTGGTTGTGTTTCTGTTATAGTCAGATACACTTGCTATTGAAGACCTCATGGTTTTCATACTCAGAAAGTATCCCACAGGTCCTTGTGTCTACCTGAGGTCACTATTTTTTCTAAAAGAGAAGGTGAAGGAATGACGTGTCTAAATCTCCACCCAAACCATATGAATTTGCATTTCTGGTGTGTCACAGAACACTTCTCTCCTGCAGAATATGCACAGTGTCTGTCTCTAGTCTAGATCTAACCAAGTTAGGTTTGTTATCACGTTTTCTGATAGCTTGTCTGAAGTTTGACACTCAGAAGGGAAATCAGGAAAGAAGAGATGAAGATGTAGAAATTGTTAAGACTGTAACTGTCAAGAGAAGTTTCATTTAGTACCCACATCACCAATTCACTGGAGCAAGCACTATGACCATGCATCACTATAAAGTTGAAATTTAATTCTTTTGCTGTCTGAAACTGGAGTTTGTATATATCTAAAGTGATCAAGTTGATTGCAAGTTGCACGTGTTTCAGATTTTAAGTAATGATGGTTATCACAAGACTAGAGTTGGATTTAAAAAAAAGGCCCTGCTTCCTATAAAACCCAGACTTTATAAACAATTACAGCAATATGTAATTATACAGAGTAATTAAAATGGTGATTGCAATCTCTTATTTCCTCCCTATATTTTTCTTCTGTACTTTTTTTTTCAAACTAACCCTTTTAACAAGGACGAATCCTTTGAGAAAGATTTCTGGTGGATATGAATGGCAGTAATTCTATTTGCTAAGGCTGACTAATATAATAGCCAGTATTTTAAAATTAACTTTGATGAGTACTTCTGTCTACAACTGTTAATCCCTTCTTAAGAGATTAATGCAATTCTCACTGAAAATCTCTAGCCAGGGGTAGATTTGATTCCTAAATAAATTAAAGCTACATCTAAATAGAATTAATACATGATTTGAATATGAATGTTTAGTAAATTGCTTGTACTGCACCAGCAAGGTATTTTGTGTCTTGATACGGCTTAGGGAATAGAATACTCTCTATGTTGCTGCCTGATTCTTCTTTTATATTGTTTGCTGGTGTGAAATTCTAGTAAAAAAAAAAAAGAGCAGCTAATATTTTTCAAAAGGAGGGGTGACGATATGACAACAGATTTACAAAGGGACTTGGGTTACAATATATACAGATATGTTGTTAGCAGAATTTTTAACTGAAGTAAATAACATCTTTTAAAAAAAAATGCCAATGTTCAGGGCCCAGCATGAAAACTTCTCTTTCAAATACCTGGTTATTTGGAACTTCCTATGTTCAAATCCTTTCGTGAAGATGGATGATTCTTTGTAGAATTACAGCCAAGTTAAGAATAGTGTACTTTTTAAATCACTTGTCAATTTTTGAGTATTAATAGAAAATATGACGCAGGTACATAAAGTGCAATGTTTTTAAGATGGACTTGATTTTTTTTTTTTTTTGCAAATAGAGGAGTTGTATCATTTATGGATAAAAGAATTATGTGAGATTCAAGTTAAACACATTTTAGGGTATCACCTGATCTTGATGAAGTAAACCTCCTTCTTAAGTGCAGTAGAGCAGAACTGTTTGGATTCATTACAGTAATTTGTTATTTTCTCTAGGAGATACTAAACTTCATGAACTTTCCATAGATTACAGTAAGGAAAAAGTCTCTCTGGACATAAAATGCACACTTGGCAGCTGAGATAAGTTGAATGTGGTTCCTGCTGGCTCAGTCAAAACAATATTCCTCTGGTAGAATTTTAAGAATCCCAGATGAGCTGTGTTCAAAGTTTAATTCTCACTGAAATTGAGGGAATTGCCCTCTTTTGTCCTATTAGTTCAACTATAAGACAGCTTTGCTATTTCAAAACCACGGGTGTGCATTACTATTTTTGCAGAGTAAATATGATTGTAGTAAGAACTTTCATAACTTTTAATACGGAGGTTGTTTTTCCTCAAGATCTTTTACTGAAAAAAATAAAAAAAAAGAGATCCATAACTATTGACACTGGAAAGTTATTTGCCCTTCCCCCCTTTTTCCTTATATTGTTTTGGGAACTTATTATTTTCTTCCTCCTTATGCACTTGCTCTAACTTTTCAGAAGAGACTCTGAAAGAAAGCGAAAAATAATGGAAGTCAAAGTGTGAAAAACAAAGATTCAAATGCATATGATGCAATTTTACATTAGCTTCTTAAAACAAATGAAATCTGTTCCTTTTTTCAAAGCCCATAAAAGTAACTATAAAATTCTTTATTTTGTTGATTTTTTTTCTATAGAGTTGAACTTTCAGAAATTAAACATTTCAGATTTTTTCTCTTGCTAGGTTTACAAAAATAAAACATAAGTAAAATCTCATAAAATCAACTAAAAAAGTATACTCTATACTGTGTCTATTAAAATGTGTTATTCTTATTTGCCTTTTCATTTACTCAAGTATTATTTCTTTTCTGTAAGATTCCTTCCATCTTTATAAAAGACTTCTAATTATGCCATAGCAGTTGTCCTCTACTCCTTGCTAATAGTCAATGGACTGTTCATGCATTGTTCATGGAAGTCTTTATTGTCATCCATGTTTCTTTTTTAAAGACAAGAAAAATTTAACATTAATTCAAAAAATAGAGGCAAGTGTGAAATGCCCTGGAATTTATTTAATTGCTGCCTATTAAATTAGAGACAGATTTTTAATGCATGATAGTTTCTTTTGATTTTATCCATCACACAGTGTCTAAAACTTCTCCTTAACAGTAATATTCTGCCCACTTTGCATTCTGGGCTCTGCAGATTATTTGTACTTTGACTAAAGTTTTTACTTTTACTACTGACCTATCTGGCCTTAGTGTGAGACTCTGTGATGTGGGTGGTGGTGGCTTAGGTTGGATTGACTGACTATTAATTTTTCTGTGAAATGGCTTATTTTATACTTATTTAGAAATATGTCTATTCGTGGTATTTATACTTTTCTGGCCTAGTTTTAGCATGCACTAAAAAATCTCTGAGAAATCAAGAGTGGCCAATATTTTTTATACTCTGTTAATTATAATAAATCATATTTTAAGAAAAAATAATTAGCAGCAATATTATCATAAAATATTATCATACTTTAAATAATACCAAGATAAGCTGTATGATGCATATCTTGTTAGTTACAGTTATGTATATTTACACAGAATTTCACAGAATTATTTTCTTCTGGTTTTGACTGGGGTAGAGTTAATTTTCTTTACAGTGGCTGGTGTGGACCTGGGTTTAGGATTTGTGCTGAAGACAGGGTTGATAATATAGAGATGTTTTTGTTGTTGCTGAGCAGGGCTTACACAGAGCCAAGGCCTTTTCTGCTTTTCGTTCTGCCAGGCTGGTGAGGAAGTTGGGTGTGCCTGGGAAGTTGAGAGGAGACAGAGCCAGGACAGGTGACCCTGGCTGACCAAAGGGATATTCTAGACCCTGTGACATCATGCTCAACATATAGAGTGAAAGGAAGGAGGAGGAAAGGGCTGCACATTTGGAGTGATGGTGTTTGTCTTCCCAAATCACTCTTACCTGTGATGCGGCCCTGCTGTCCTGGAGATGGCTGAACACCTGCCTGCCATGAGAAGCAGGGAATTAACTCCTTGTTTTGCTTCGCTTGTGTGCATGGCTTTTTCTTCCCCTATTAAACTGTTTTTATCTCAACCCATGAATTTTCTAGTTTTTATCCTTCTGATTCTGTCCCCAGTTCTGCTGGTAGAGAGTGAGTGAGCGGCTGTGTGGGACTTGACTGGGGTTAAATCATGACATAATCCATTATTGGTCAGAAAAATCTGTGATTCAGTGGGGGAACCTAGCAGGAGGATTTCTTTTCCACCTAAGGATTGTATTTCTACTTTCAACCTGCTGTTCTTCATCCTCCCAGAAAAAAAGAAAAAAAAAAAGGTGCTCTACTGCTCAGAATTCAGAAGGCACAATACTAATCTCTGTGAAAAAAATCTCATCTGAAGATCTTCCAAGAAGGTTTGACTTCAACATCTGAGTAGCATATAATGAATGGCTGGTGACCTATTTTTTTTCTCTTTAAAGCCTTATGAATTGTGCCCTAAATCTCAGAGTCATCTATGACATGCTTTCTAAGAGAGTTTAAAAATACAAAATTGGAATGAGGGCAAGACTGTAGTGTCACATCATTCAAAAAGAAAATATTGTATTGTACAAAATGCTGGGATAATAGCGATACCTTTTCTTGGCTTTGAAATAAAGGGTCCAGTGAACATTTAATGTTCAAATGTCAAATGAAGAGTTTCTGAAATCCCATAGGTTTCATCTCTGCATTTTTATTTCATAGGCTGATGAAAAGTCATATGAAAATGGAAAAGGTTTTGCAGATGATACAGAGATCTTTTAACCCCAGACATAGTTACAGGCTATGAAGAGTAATGTAGTGTCCCTGGTGTGTCACACAGGGAAAGCAGGGTAAGACAACAGAATATATGGAAAGTCTGAGGCTGTTTTAATAATTTCCTGATGGAATTTCAACCAACCAATGTGATTAACAGATTGAGATAGGCTTTCCCAATGCTTATCATCACTTTCAGCAGTACATCAATTAGCTAACCCAACTGTGACAATCAAGTGCCATCGTATCAAAGTAAAGTAAGAAAATGAAAGATTGTCTTACTTTTAAAACTCTTTTTGGCTGTCCAACCCTTTTATCACTCAAAGTTTATAAACCCAACTTGTCCTTCAAAACACAAAAGTAATGGGACTTAACTACTTACAAGTGAGGACATTTTCAGCATATAGACACACTTCTAATACTTTGCTGAAAGAGAACTGTTATGTAGCCATGTCACATCAGCCAGAGAGCTATTGTAGAGCTTTAAGGAGATAAGAAAAATTACAGCTAAATTAGATTAAAAAAAAAAAAAGTGATGAAATAAATTATAAAACAACAGTAGGGTCCTTTTTATCTATTTTAAGGAAATTGGTTAATTTAGCACTTGGATGTAAATATGCCTTCTCCATATGCCAAGAAATATCAAATGAATGTGGTATAATTACTCTAACACTATTCAAGTATTATTTAGTGCTATCTAAACACATCTTGTGTTTTCATGAGAAAGTGGTAGACAGTTTTAAAAAAAATCTTCCTAGACTGAAATAGAAAATGTTAATAGGTATTGCATTATTCTAATATTATATTTAGTTATGGGTAATTAAAATAAAAGAAAAAAACAAAATTAGTGAAGAATGTAAGACTGACAGTTCAAAATGATAAATTGTCCCTTCTAGATCAGGTAGAAATTAAGGTATAAGGGTGGTTACAGTGTTTAGTGCATTCTATCCTCCTCTGTATCATTCCTCAGTTGTCCCAATACTATAGATCTACTTCAAGTTTGACACTACTATAAGGAAGAAGGAGCATGAAAATAAGTTAATTTTCCAAAGGTCATTATATCCTCAATACTGAGGATATTAACAATGCAGGAAGTATGTATTATAGTGATAAAATCTGCAATATAGGTAGCTGGCACCCTCATAAATACATTATATATCACGTAAATGGGACCAAATAGTTCATATAGTCTCCAGATTCTCTTACTTATAGCTTTTTCAAATATAATTGGTGTGAAATGCGTCACAAGCTACCTCTTTACATTACTTATGTATTCCTCCCTAAAAACACGACTGAGCACTTTGGAAAGACATATTTGTTTCCCATGATAGTGAGTCAACATCAAAGGAAAAGATATGGGCCTTTCATACTGGTTTTCCTTATCTGAATATTATCAAGGAAGTTTGTCATTAGAACAACCCCTTAATATTTCTTTCTATGTTATGTTTAGACATACATTTAGAAAAAAATAAAATAAAGGGTCCTAGATTGTCCTACCAAAGGTAGTCTGAAAACAAACTGTGCCACTGTGCACACAAAATTGTAGAATCATATAATGGTGTGGACTGAAAGGATCTTAAAGATCCTTTCTTTCCAATCATCCTGCCATGAGGAGGGACACCTTTCACTAGATAAGGTTTCTTAAAGCCCCATCCAACCTAGCCTTGAACACTTCCAGGGATCTTCCACAACTTCTCTGGGCAACCTCTTCCTTATACCTCCACCAGCAAAAGTATATCATAAATAGCAACTAAGGTATGGAATAAAAGGTACTAGGTATATATAAAGCATGGTGGTGATGATAACATTTTTGTTCATTTCAAAACACTGATGGACAGGCTGCTCATGCATTAAGATTTCTTATTTGATGACTGTGCCATTCTGCGAGAAAGAGACAACTTACTGCTGTGCCTCACTTTTAAAGAATTACCATTGCTGCCTATACTCAGCACTTAAATTGGACTGAAGGAAGTGCCATATCCATCCATCATTGGTAAATGATAGATTTTTATCAGTTCTTAACAAAATTGAATTGCTTGGACAGTCTGCTGAGATAAATTTAATGGACTTTGGGAAAAAGAATATTCTTGGCCTTGGCAGCTGAATATTCAACCACTCAAGACGAGTTCATAGAACGGTAATGCACTGCATAAGGAAAATCTTATACCCAACGACATTGTTCTTTTGCTACAGGTTTTTAGTTGCTTTTCCTGTATCTCTTATATTTGCTAAGACTATATTATTTTCCCATGGGTTTAAGTTTGATTTGGTTGTTTTTGTAAAATCAATCTTAAGAGAAAGTAGGAACAGGAAATTTTATCCTAGTTATCTTCTTAATGAATAGGTGTTCATTCCTGAATCTGAAGTTAATATGGAAAGAATACCAAATAATAAATAAAAATTTGTGATCTTAGAACTGGACAGAGTGAACAGAAAGTGAACAATGTTACGTCTCTTCCATCGTCTTTCTCTGCC
This sequence comes from Monarcha castaneiventris obscurior, assembly GCA_026261815.1. NCBI lineage: Eukaryota > Metazoa > Chordata > Aves > Passeriformes > Monarchidae > Monarcha > Monarcha castaneiventris. The sequence goes on from JAMPIT010000894.1 coordinate 19,094,686, forward strand.
ATGAATTTAATATATTTAAATGAAAACACACCTATACACATAAAACCAAGCTTGAACCAATTCCAAGACCTGAAGTTAAGCACTGAATCCTCATATAGCTGTTACAATAGACGGTTAAACATAGAATCATAGAATGGTTTGGGATGGAAGGGCCCTTAAAGATCATCTGGTTCAAACTCCCCTGCCATCAGCACGAAAACTTTTTACTACACCAGGTTACTCAGAGCTTCATCCATCCTGGTTTTGAAGCCTTCCAGAGATGGGGTAGCCACAACTTCTCCGGGCAGCCTGTTCCAGTGCCTCGCACACTCACAGTAAAAAATTTCTTCCTAATAGCCAATCGTAATCTACCTCTGTCAGCTTAAAGCCATTTCCCTGTGTCCTTGTAAAAAGTCCCTCTTCAGCCTTCTAGTGGGTCCCTTCAGGTACTAGAAAGTCTCCTTGAAGCCTTCTCTTCTCCAGAATGAACAACTCCATCTCTCTCAGCATGTCTTAATAGGAGAGGTGCTCCAGCTTTTTAAGCGTCCTGGTGGGTCTCCTCTGGACTCATTTCAACAGGTGTATGTCTTCCTTGTGTGCTTCTGTATTTGAAATAATTACTGGAAATAATTATTGGAATTAAATGTTCCACTTATGTCTAACGATATGGTCCCAAAGTACTACCAATCCTAACAAGACAAAGAATTAACAATGTGTGGCATACCTGGCAAGGTAGATGGTCTGTCTTTGAATCACCCAGAACAAGTCATCAAGCTTAATTTACTCCATTATTCCACTTTCTTATACCAGGAATTAACTCAGTGCTCAGACTTCAGGTATTGCACAAGAGGTTACCCAGGATACAATGGCATAAAGGAAGACTATTCCAAGGAGTTTCATAATTAGCTATAAATGGGAAGAAGGTCAAAAACAGGACAAGAACTTATGCTAAACATTTAAATATTAGATTTTCCATCTAACGTAACTGAGCAAGGAGGGCAATTTTTAAGAAAATATGCCAAATAGGGAGATAGTAATAAGTGTTTTGGTCAAAAAGGCAGTGTTATTTTTCTACTTTGCTTTCAAAAATCTAAAAGCAAAATGAAATATTTTTTAAAAATTATTTAATATATTACTATTGACATCTATAAACCTCAGTATCTTTTTAGATGAGCAAATACTATTGGAAACAAACAAAAAAAAAAATTAACAAATGAAATTAATGTGGAAGCAAGAGGAGAAAAGTCTCCTTAAATTACCAGAATTTATGCTAACAAACTGTCCTTTATTAGGTGCTATCACTGACATTTATCAGACAGATATGCAGAACTTCAATACTTACACAGTGATAGTGTTACCTTGTTAATTTTAAAGCTGAATAAGCTTTAAAAAAAAAAAAAAATTCCCTGTTCTTTTCTGGGATACACCTTCCTCTTGTTGCATCATATCCCACATTAAGGTCCTGAAAGTTTTAGAGGCTTACAAAAGTAATTTAGCAATATAAGCAAGATATATAAAAAAGACAATTCAATAAGGGATAGGTTCTGAAAATGAGTTTGAGTTATCTAAAAATGTCTTTATTATTTCACATATATTATCTGATAACTCAAACTCATTTTCAGAACCCATTCTTCATTGAGATATCTGTCTTCTCTACGAGGCTTTGCCAAGAAAATCTTCCAAGCATGTTTCTTTCTTGGTAAGTTTGTTTGCTAGTCTAAATTTCTGCACTAAAGGAAGCTATGTTCCTGATGAAACTTGTCTGAAAAAAGACTTGTTTCCAGTAAATATTGACTACAAGTTATTGAACATCTATGAAAAGTGATGCTTCTACTAAGGTATCAAAATGTACTAGGATCATCCATAAAAAGGTCTGTCCTCATTAATTCTATACAAGTTATTCTTTTATTGCTAAGTGCAATCATAAAGCATGCAAATTCCAAGTAGTTTCACAATTCCAACCAATTGTGAAAACATTTTTTTCTCCCCTGAACATTAATTTCCATGCCTGCCCTTCTTTGAACTTAAATAAAAAAATATTATTAGTACCAGTACTTGAATAAAGAAGTTTGTACCAAGTCTATAGTCTACCTGCTCCATGTAATGGAAAGTATCCATAGTCAAATCCACCTTCTGATATAGGCATCTTTTGAGACACACCTTCAATGCTACCAGGCATTACTAATGTTTCAGTGAATGCTGGCAAATGTTACCATAAGAGGTAAGACATAAGGTGAACAAATATTTTAAGCAATAGCATGCAGTCAGATTCATACCAGGCTATTCCTGAAGTAAGAAATGCCTTTGAAGGCCACTTGTTAAGGATTTTATTTTTCTTGTCAACACATTTGATGCAGAAATGTAAAATTAAAGGTACTCAGGTACATGATAGTGATGAAATTAGAAATGTGACAAAGCTTGTCAATTGACATCTGTACCAAATGTGTCCAAAACAGTTTCAGTTTTAAGTCTGACTGTAAGAATTGGATAAGAATCACTAATTATTACAAATGTACATATCTCAGTAAACATGTTTCAGAATGTTTGTTTACGAGTGTTTGCTCCTCATCTGTTAGCAAAATCGATTTACATCTTCAGATTATATATATAAATTGTAATATATAAATTTCAATACTTCTTTTTTAATCAAGCATCTTCAAAGAGTCAGCAGTTTACTTTTTTTATGATTATGGAATCTTTCATAACCCACTGATTATGAGATACATCAACTAAGGAGCAAACTGAACTTCTAAGCAGCACAGTTGTAAGTATCCCCAAAAGCAAGGCAGTATGCATATAAATTGTAAGCCATGAGTGATGAGGGACTCTGCAGTACCACACTGCTGTAAACAGCTGACTGTTTACAAACACAGTGGCACAGCAACCAGTTATATATAGACAATATTACAGTAGCCATGAGCATCTTTCGGAATGGAAGCTGAGTATGCAGAGTTGAAAAGTTCATGAGTGACCTATAACAGCAAAGCGTAATGCCCTCAAAAATGCTCTGTGCAAGACAAGGAAATACTAGGAAGCATTTCAGCATAAAATTTAACAGAGTTACTTAAAATCTGATTTTTTATTTTTGTCACGGGAGATTGTTTTGATATTTTCGTTCAAAATTATGATGAAAAGAATTATATTTTTAAAAATTTTTCAGTGGGCTTCTGCAATAATACACTGTGAAAATATTACCAAAAATCCTTTATGAATTACTTAAATACCATATTTTTTTTTTAAATGTTACATATTTTTTGTGAAGTTTGTAAGGTCATCCCATTTCTCTACTTTTCATAAGTCAGAGTTTTCCTTTGGACCCACTGATTAGATACCTCCTTACAAGATGTCAGGTTAAAATCTTTAAATCTTTTTTTTTTTTCTTTCTATTTCCTCAAATACATACCTTCAATTAAAATTTACATCTTTTTTTGTAAAAATTTGCAACTTTTTAATTTTCTTGTAAAAATATAAAATACCTTCTGAGTTACATTACAGTTATAATTATTAGTAAAACAGATGAGAATAACCATTAATTTGATCTTTTCTGAAATAAATAGAGTTTGAGGCCATTATAGGAGAAGAAACAAGTATTTTGAAGAATAATACACATCTACTGTGTTTGGGAATAAAGATGAGGCTTCAAAGATAATGTGATATAAAAAGACCAACTTCTGTCACAGGTTAGAATGCTTCGATTCACTTTACAGATATTTTTGTTCTTGCTTAAGTAATTCTGGCTTTTGTGTTATTTGGCATCACATCAGACTATCCCTTTTAATACCTTCCAGGGCATTTTACGTCTTTTACATTGGTGATGTAGACAGAGACAGTAACAATGAATGGTCCAAAAGAACACTAGATACAGGCTGCAACTTGCATGTGAGGCTGTAGGACTGGAGTATAATTTAGAAAAAGCAACATTTTTATTTAAATGTATCATCTATTCTTCATTTAAAGGGGAAAATATAATATTCCACCCCTCGTTCTTTACCAAATAAACAAAGAACTTTGTCCAGCAAAAAAGATCAAATCAGATTATGTCATTTCATATAGATAAAGACTGTGAGAGACCACACATATAAAAATGTTACACAGCTGTAACACACCTGATGTACTTAATATCTCAGTGCTAAAAATGGAACATTAGTTACTAAGAAATTGGAGACATAAAGGCATGAAATACACTATCATTATTTACAGTAGAGATAACTTACGGTTTTCTGCTTCGTTCCTTTTCTCCTGCTGTTTCAAGCATGCTGAACTTAGTATAAAAACTATTGTACATCCAAAATCAAAATGCACAAAGAACGCTACATATTTGCAAACATATACACAACACTCTTTAACATTTGTTTGCTTTAGAGACAGCATTTTTAATTGTAATAAAAATCAAAGACAAAACATCTATCTATGACATCAAATGATAGCTGAAATTCAATTTTTGATGACATTAACAGACATTTTTCCATTAATTCCATTGGGCATTATATCACAAACTTAAAAATTGTATGGTTTTTTTTTAATACAAATCACATGGATTTCTTTTTAACTGATTTTTGGGGTATCATTAATGATTTGATATCTTAAATATTTTCTTAAATATCTGAGGAAGTGATAGAATGTAGAAAAGGCATGTAATATAGGAGAGGATTTTAAAAATAAATGAGAACATTTACCTTGTTTTGAGATGACATTTTTGTTAAAAACAACTTAGCTCATCTTATGTGTGAAGCGATGTGTGTCAAGCAGTGAGAATAGCAGTGAGTGGCAGAATTACTTTAAACAAATGCATAACCTCTGCTCCATCATGTCTTTACAGTGTGAAATCAACTAAGTGTATAACACCTATGTGCTTTTACAATCCAAACAAAATAAGTATGAATGCTTGTAAATAATTTACATAACTTTTTATACAGAGAACAATTTCATTAAGAGTTTCACTGGAAATTCAGTACCAGAGCTGTACTGATATTTAAGTGTCTTATCTCAATTACGCAGAGAAAACTACAAGTACACCAGACAACAGACACCACGAAGTTAACAGTGGAATGCATAAATACAAATTGCAGGTCATCTTCCCTAGGCATTCTGTACATTCTGGGCATCATATCTTCATTTTTATAACCTTGTATATAGATGAAGGTAGGTAGTGTTTTACAAAATCATATTTTCCAGGTTAGAATAAAGACTGTATATTTGGTGCCCGACTAAAAATTTATGTGAGGAACATTCATCAGTTCCAGCAAGGGATGAAAACATGTTTAAATTATCTGTGCAGGGACATGTATATGACCCTTTTCCTTTTTTTCCCCAGTTCTTCTTTTTTTAATATTTGAATTTTAACCATGAGCCTATTTAGACATTTAGACACTGTACAAATAAAATAATACTTAAAATTCCTCCCCCATGCCATATGCATATACTTATATTTGCTTTGAGACTGACAGCCTGGGTAGATTTTGCACATATCTTCTATGTTCTGAAACATAAACCATTCTTGGAAGAGAAATCATAAAAGTTTATGACATGGTTTAACTTTTCTGTGAATTCCCTTCTCATAGCAATTTGTAGGATCAACTGAAGCTGCCTCAAATTATGCCACTCAGAAATGGCAGCCCATTGCCTCTATAGGGAATCCCACCTTTTTCATAGCGCTTCAGTTTCTGGTTTTCAACATCAAAGCTATTAAATATATCAATTATGCAACAGGTGAGCTGAACAAACTCTCCTAATAAATTGGTGCAGGATTTAATTTCATTTCAGCTCTAACCAACAACTCTCAACAAAATCTTTCAATGTAAGGTACTATTTAGAGCAAACCAATGAAATCCTCAAAACTCAGCCTCATATAATTTCTATGGATTGATTTGGACCTTTTTCAAATAAGAATAGAACAAACACAGGATGATCATATTCATAAAAGCAAACTAAAACCTTTCCAAAAAAGGAGAGGGGAAAGCAAAAAACCTGAAATATATGGGATTTCAGGGTGCCATGAATGAAAAAAGAAAGGGAATTTGAGGGGACATCAAAATGAACTTCTCCTGCAGTGCCACATACTCTTAAAAATGCCAGAAGCATCCAGAGGTTATATCGGTGAAAAAACTGGTAATTACAAGTCTCTGTCATCCACCCAGTAAAAATTTTTCCTCCAATTGCTGTGATCAGCTCCTGTTGGAAGCAAAGCTGAGACAGGGTAGGTGCTTTATCATGTTTCAGAATGTTCATAAGACTGAAATAATGACTCTTTCAACAAAGGGAAAAATGTAATGGTTTTCCATATATCAAATGTGATTGGGGGACAAATTTATAAAAGCACATAGATGTTAAAGGGCTCAGAAAAATGGGCATTTCAAGACCAGCTAAGCAGAGAGTATTCCATCTATATTTTCTATCTAAATGTTTTTAATTTTCTATCAGCATGCCCTTCAGAATTGCCCAGAAACTAGGAAAAGCAACATTAAAAACGTAATGTAAATATGTGTCTTTCTGATTTTGGCTCTACCTAAAGTATTTCAAAGAGTGTGAATTATAGAGCAGATGAGAGTGTAATAAACTGTTGTTTGCCTTAACACTGCATTGAGTTCATTGTGTTCAGATTAGTCGAGTATGGCTGCAACTGAAACCTGTGGGAAATTACATTGTTCTTTTCTTCTGGGGGCCCTTACTGACTTTAGGCCACAGGTTACTCAGTGCTAGTCAAGATGACATGGTGGGTGAGCTTTTTGGTCAGGAAAGTCATTATTATGTCTTGTTTATGTTGTGGATAGGGACACCCCCCAGTGCCTAGTGAACCACAGAGGCTGTTACTTGCCTCTTTATCTACTTTTCTCTAAGACAAATGTGCCCAAGAGAGGGTTAGTCACCAGAAGTGTAGATGAAAATCCAGCATGGCCAGTTTATCTCAGGGTAAGAACTCTTCCTGGTCTTCTTTAATTTAGTAATATAGGCATAGCCTGTTAGTTTTAATTGTCTTCCCCTGTCATTCCTATGCCCTTAAATTGGAAACACAGATGGAAAAGCAGTGAGTGTATAAAATCATTTGCATCTCATTTGCCTTTTATTAAATGATTAAGCAAAGCAGCATGTAGGAAGTTCTTTGGAAGAAGGAAAAAAGAGCCTGAAATGGAAGAGTGGAGCTGATGAAGCACCTATTTGTTGGCCTGAAAATTTCTTCATGGCCCCCAAGAAATATCACACTTGTGCAATTATATCAGTCCCTGACCTTCTAGTCCTTAAGAGCAGAAGGGAGGGGAGAGAGGAGAAAAGACAGAAACAGTAACATCTCTGAGCCTGTCAGCATTTTTCTGGAACTTCTGTTTCCGAAGACTCTATGACACCTCTTTAGGAATGCAAACATCTCTCAGTGATGTATGTGCTGGGAAGGTGCAAGAAAAAAGTGAGGCTGAAGAACAGATTCAGAACATAACAGGGAACACTGAGCAAATGAAATAAAAATATCAAGATTCCTCCAGGTGCTTCTACTACCATTAAAATTCAAATAGGGACTGAAAATATATTCTTTATTTGGAACCTGGTGCGATTTCATGCGTCCTCTGTCCTATGATGTCTTCTGCTTTTTGACCCAAAACAGTTAGAGATTTGCAACCTGTGGATAAGTTCATGAAGATCTTTGTCAAGACCCAGGTCAGATACAGATTTAGAAAGCAGCTTAAATGTCAGCATATTGGCAGGTGATAGAATGATGTGTTTACTCTGCTTCCTCCTCCAGAAATGGTCTAGTATATCAATTATTTTGTTTTCTCTGCTAACACATATGTTCATGTAGTTGTGATATGCCTTTGAGTGTAGTGTGAAGTTTAATTAATTCAGTTATTGAAGAGGACAACATAATAGCAAAAAATGAATTGTAAAGAACAAGAGATATTTAGACTGGGTGTCTAAACTTTTCCTTAAAATATATTGGGATATTCTCTTTGGATTTATATCACTAGAGAAATCCAAAAATAATATTTCTGCAAAGTGAAAGTTGAATACAGACTCAAAAAGCCAGCTTGATCCCTGATACATAAATGCTTGACAATAGACAATTCATATGATGATAATCTTTGGTACTATGTACAAAAACTCTTAAACTGTTGCATCCAGCTCAAAGGTCAGCATGTCAGGAAGAATGCTGACATCTAAAGAAGGCCATAGAAAGTCCCCTAAAATGACAAAAATATTCATTATAACAAATAGCTTTTCTTTTAGCTTAGCAAAAAGGGGTTGGACTAGATGACATTTAAAGGTCCCCTCAACTGAAAGAATTCTATGATTCTATAATAAAATGTTAATTGATGACTTTTTCTGTCTTTCCAAAAAAAATTCTATGTCTGTATGAATAAAGACACCTGGAACAGAAATTTTAATCAGCTGAGGTGACAAGAGCATTGTAGACCAGAAAAGCTGGCAATTTAATCCCTTTGTATTTTGAAAAAAATATTATACATCAAATATATATTATATGAACATATACAATATTGTATTGGAGCTATTAATCTCAAAATCATTTGACTCAAGTTGGGATATTTCTACTCAACAAGTATTCGTAACAAGTAGAAAAAAAATACGGGGCACTCCCAGGGCATCCTTTATGCAGGAGGACAGACTAAACACTGGCTTGAAATGCTACTGCCTTCTGGCTTTCAAATCTGCAAATAATCAATCTGAGATTCTTTTTAATTGACTCAGTTCATTCCAAGGGAGAACTTGGGGGTTTAGTCTGTACTATCTGAGTACTGACATAGTGCAGAAATTATCAATAATGTTCATAGTTTACACACTTCACTATTGTGTTTCCTAGCCTTAATTTAATAAACTCTGAGTTGCCATGGCTTCAGAGGAAATAAACATCCACACTTTTCAATATAAACTGAAGCTATGATAATCATATGTCACTGCTTGTAATACACAGAAACAAAATTTATGTCCTTTCAGCTGAACAAGGATTATCAGAGAGACATGCCAGAAATCTAAGGTGTGGGCAGGTGGAATAGGAATCAAGAGGGGAGTTTCTGTGGTTCACCTATCTCCACTCAGTAAAAATCTATTTTTATAATTAAAATTCCATATAGAGTATATAAATGGCTGGAATGTCAAACTTTAATTCACTTTCTAAAGCAGCTAAAGAATTCAGTACTTAGACTGTAATTTGTAAAATGGTTGTTTAATGTCTTTGGAGCAGAAACTAAGGAGGGTATGTTTAGACTGACATGTATAATTTTTCTTGTCCACATATGGATAAGTCTGCTAAGCATTTTATTTTACATTGAAATACCCCAGTGAAAGGATAATCACTAGTATTTCTCAGTCATGTCCAGTACACTGGGAAATCTCTTATTTAGCAGAGAAAGGGTCAGCATGGGGACTTACATACTTTTTTAGTAGCTTATCATGAGTGTATTTCATTGCTTTTCAGGGAATATTTCTTGAAATGCCACAAAGCAGGTGCCTTAAAACACCCCATATTTTGTGCAGAAACCCTCACTCATAAAAACCCTGCTGTGCATGTTAAAACTTAATAGATGGAATATATCATATTAACACACCACAAACTACATTGAAGTAACATTGTGAAACTGAGACTTATACCTAGAAAAAGTCAGGGTATTTAGTGTATGTGATTTAATTTGAGATTTACATTTTTTGCACTGTCTGAGTGACATGACAGTGTGAAATCGATTTGTAACGTTGAATATTTGAAGGCTGAGACTACAGTGTAAATGAAAGCAGGCAAAGAAAGCATAGGCATCACCAATGGATTGCTAACTAGAAGGAATGCAGGGGAATTAAAAGCATATCTTTCTCTCAAACTACTTTTATGGATGAACATAACCCAAATGAGTTAAAGAGGTAAGACTGACAGGAGCAGGGAGCACCTAGCATAATTCTCCTGTTCTATATATACTGTTGATAGTTTTCAGTGAACCAGAAAGTACAATTGCCTAGAGAAAGGCGGTTACTTATTTTCTTGGCATTAGTTTTATTCAAAGCTTTTATACTCTGGACAAAATCAGTAAAAGGAATAAAATCCTTAATTTTTGGGACCATGTGTGATTGCAGGTGGTGAGGTAGTAGTTATCATTTACTATAAGAACAGTTATAAGAACAATTTAAACAAAAGCAACTATAGCACTTTAATTCGCTAACGTTAATTAGTGAGACACAGAATGCTTTCCATGGAACTCCTTGTTTCTACCTCATCCCTTCTAACACTTTGACATAGGCAGAGTAAATTCCATTCAATTCTATATGCTGCTGATATACAATCTATTTGTGGGTTATTCAACAAAGGCACATGCTTCCAAGATGTGTTTGTGTTAAGTAAGGCCATAGTAACCACTCATATTTCTTAGAAAAATGGACAGTAGTGAGGTGTGGGAATGGTGTGTTCTGATCTGGGCAGTGGTAAGCGAAAGCACAAGCAAAAACAGTTGAATACATAACAGACAAATAAGTCATAGGCTCAGCGTTAGACACCATTTCATAAGGCGGAAGTTTAGGGAGTTTTAAGTAGTCTCCCTAGAAAAGCAGAAGAAATTTCAACTGTTGAGCAACATTTAAAAATATTAGCCAAAGCTTTAGAGAATGATTAGTTGAGCAGCTTTCAGTGATATGGGCAATGAAAGTGTTAGGTTCTCTTATTATTTTTAGTCTGATTAGTGAATGTTCTTCAAGATTATTTATTTATTTTAACTATCATCTAAAATCTCAGTCTTGATTTATATAATAAAGGTACAAGGCACATGAAACTGTCAAGACATTTATATTTCTTGCTAACAGTAACTTTACCAACTATTTTGCCTTTTGAATAATCAGTTGAGATATATCCGCTTGCAATGTCCCAACAACACTTTCATGGTCCTTTCAAATCTACTTTTACACTGGACATTTCTTTTAATAATCTGCCTTTTCTTTCTCATTTCCAATCATTTTCAGTCGCCTGCCCTTAAGATCTTGATGAGAATTGCTGTACAAATGCAAATATGTAGATTCTTTCCCAATCTCCACAGATTTCAGTATCCCAACTCCGTTTCTACAAGGAGGCTAGTATCAAATTTGAAGTCAAGGAAAAGGGCATTGTAAATATCTGGAAGAGGCTAGGTGTGTGACCTTCAATAGATGAATATAATATGCTATGCTTTGGATTAGCCCTTTTTCTTGCTTTCTCCAAACTGTTTGACTAATCTTTCTTCAAAGTGAGTTCGGTGAAACTCATTAACTGAATCAGGATCTACTTCTAATAGTGATTTATGTTTCAGCACCATATGATTCTTTTACAACTGAATTATTGCCCCTCTTGGAAATAGGTTTTTACAATGGAAATAGTGACAGGCAGACCTTTAGCCATTGTAATGTTAGTAGTGGAACTGTGCAAATGCAAAGAAGCTCTTGAGGGAATTGCAATTACTATATATATATATATATATATATATTTTCCTGATTAAAAACTGCCATCCACGTTTTAATGGGGAAACCTAGGAACACATGAGCCTTTTGCCAACAGGCTTATAAACAGTCTGGATCATTGAGACCAATTCTGACATTCATGGATGAAGATGCCTCAGGTATTAATATAAATTGGGTCTTTGGAGTGATGCATTACTGACTAAAAAAAGGGTAAAGGGCTGGAGCCAGGACCAAAAGCTAAAATCAATTAAAATTTAAAGAAAGAATCACCAAAATAGTGTCAAGTTTGTCTTTCCTCTATTCTCTGTCAAAAATGAGACAATCTCGAGAGAAAGCCCGTTCCTGTTAGAAAAATACCAACTAAAGGATTCAGAATAAAGAAACTCAGATTAATATTGATATAATTAATTATATTATTAATTATATTAATAATCTAATTAATATAGATCACTATTAATGATTTAAAATTAGTCAGGACAATTACCCTGACTTCTAAAATCTTCACAAGTTATCTGAATTCAGGTGACTGGATGCATTTTTGTAGGATGTCCCTAAAGAGTAAGAAATATTTCTGGTTCAGAGCAGAAGCTACAGAATTTTTGAAAAGCTTATATGAAATTTAAAGAGACACTAAAATAGAAATTATTATGAAAACCTTCAAAAATATTCATTCACATATAGGAATATTGAGGCACATACTATTTCTTGTAGGTATCAGAGGAAGCCAAGAAGATAGAAATCCTTAGTTATCTAGTCACTGTCTTATAGATAGACCTAATAAGTGTTAGAATTTCCCAAGTAGAGTAGTTTTTTCCTTCCAACTAGGCAGTGAGAGTAATGGAGTTGGAGACATGTAACAGGGCTGTGATACAGCCAGGTCCTTGCATAGGACTTCCATCTCTCAGTGCAGGCAGTTCTGTACCAGTATTGTGCAGCCAATACTTCTGCACAAGTACAGAATACAAATGCCTTCTTTCAAGGCACATATAGAAATTTTATTTGCAGTTTTCGAGGGCCTTAGGGCACCCATAGAACCTGTCTGCCTTGACTAGCCTCACAACCTCCTTACCCGTGCACCTTCTACCCTGGATCTGGATCTCCATGTCAGCTCAAGCCTGGACACCCAGGGTAGCCTGCATGGTGTCATCGGTCAACCCAAGTCTAGTCCTACTTCTGCTGCTGTAGATTACTGTCAGGTTTTCCTGGATGGACTCTGGACCTAGATACTGGCTGCATTGTCTGTAGTCCCACCTATCCTGCAGTGATCCTTGTTTCAAGTTCTTTTCTTGGCTTGTGGAACAGCCACCTTCTTGCTCCTCTGCAACAGCAACCTTCATTTTCTTTCCTCCTTCCCTGTTCTTTTTCTTCATATTTATATCATGACTGATCCAGCGTAGAGCTGAGCACTTATTTTTCACTTAAAAATGTGAAGTCTTCAGGCTACAGTTTAATGGGAGGACAAAGGGCTGCTAATAATACTTGAAGTCAAGAGTTCAGAAGTCAAGTGTTTTTAGACTGCCATCTGGGTTTCAGAGAGTAAGAAAATTCAAGAAATTCTACCTGCTTTCTCCCTTCCCCTTACAGGTCAGCCTGCAATCTAATAATGAGAGTACTGCTTACATTTAACCTAAGCTCCTTCAACTGAGGGATATAACTTAGTTCATTTTTCTGGAGAGGCTTATATTTGAAGGTGATTTGCTTAAAGTCATAGATCAACAGAACTGAAAAGGAAGTTGTTATGCTCAGTACAGCCCACATTATGCAACCCCCAATTTGAGCTCAAACTTCCAACTATGCTCCAGTGTTCAATCAGAATATCAAACTGGAAATCTTTTGTCTTTCCTGCTCAGCCTTCATTTATATTTGACAGAAAGAAGAAAATTCTTTCAGATAGGTCTGGAGGATCAGGTTTCTTACTTTTGGCAAAATATGAAACATTTGCTGTGATCTCAGAAACACTAAAGTTGTAATTCTAGAATGCTCCCCTACAATCAAGAGTACCAGACTTGCACTGTCTGCTGTGTCATGCAGCACAGAAAGTGCCTTTAGAAGTACTCCTTCTAAAGGAGTGTACAGAGATCAGGGGACAACCTTGAGACCTGTTCATTAATGTTTGTGCTATCCTTGGAGAAAAGGTTGCAAAGGCAGATGCTACTACTCTATCTCTAATTGACAAAAGTTCACTTGGAGAGAAATATTAGCAACATGGAAGGAAGGGGCAAACTAAAATAGGTCTTTCCACTTCTTCCTCTTTCTGCTGTGAGGTGTCAAAAGCAAGATGAACAGAATTCATTGCATTAGTTTCAGTAATTTTTGAGATTATTTATTTTTAATCTCAAAATAGTGATTAATTTCAGTTACTTTCTTTGTAAAAAAGTATTCACTGAAATTAAACATGCTGACCAACATTTATGCCCGTCATGGAAAGAGAGAGATTGATTTGTCAATTGAATGACAGATCCTTCTACCTATTTATAGATCTCTGTCTCACCCTGAATTCTTGAATAAGAATCATAGAATCAGTTAGGTCAGAAAAGACCTCTAAGTTCATCAAGCTCAACCATTAACCTAACACTGCCAAGTTCACCACTAAACCATATCCCTGTGTGCCTTATCTGCATGTCTTTTAAATACCTTCAGGGATGGTGACCCCACTACTTTCCAGGGAAGTCCTTTCCAATGCTTGAGAACTCTTTCAGTGAAGAAATTTTTCCCAATATACAATCTAAATGCCCTCAGGTGCAACCTTGACACCTTTTCTCCTCATCCTAATACTTGCTTCCTAGGAAAAAAACCTGACCCCCACATCACTAAAACTTCCTTTCAGGTAGTTGTAGAGAATTATAAAGTCTCCCCTGAAACTCCTTTTCTTCCAGCCAAACAATGCCATCTCCCTCAGATGTTAGTCACAAGACTTGTTCTCTAGACTCTTCACCAGCTTCATTGCCCTTCGTGGACACACTCCAGCACCTCAATGCCTTTCTTGTAAGGAGAAGCCCCAAACTGAACATATCTTTCAAGGTGTGACCTCAACAATGCCAAGTGCTGGGGGAAAATCCCTCCCCTAGTCCTGCTGACCACATTACTTGTGATACAAACCATGATATCACTGGCCTTCTAGGCCACCTGGGCACACTTCCAGCTTGGAGTCAGATGATACAACTCTTAAAAAAAACCATATAGTTTGCAGTTGCTACCATATCCTTTTCTGCTAAAACTGTACATTCAGAGGAAGCACTAAAAAACCCCAAATATCTGGAAGCAAGTTAATTTCCAACTTTTAAACGTCAAATTTGGAAAGAGGGAAGGAGAAAACTAGAGAAGGATGGCAGTAGAGTTCTTTTCATTATTTTTATGTTCAAAAGTTAATGGCCTTAAAATCTTCTTTTGCAGATATAAGACCTGCTTGACATGCTTTCATTATAAAAAAATTGTAGCTGAAGACACTGTTACCTAGGGAAATTTACATATGTAAATTAGCATAAGGTGAATGTGTCATTGCTGGAGTTTTCTGCTTTCATCTGAAAGTATCTCAAAGTTATCTGAGTACAGATTTACACAATTTTCTGTGCAGTTCTTATTTTATGAAGGTTTATTAATTTACTAACTAGTCACTCTGAGTACCACGGTACTTTGGCTATATGGAGTTGGCTAGATCCCATAAACTATTATGCTTATAATTTTAATTTTAAGTAGAGTTCCTATTTAACATGTCTGAGGACTACATTAAAAGTGAGGTTTATATTTGCTGTTTGGGGAGGATTATATAGCCTTGACATGCAAAGCATTTTAAAAATAATATAATAAAATGAAATTAAATGAAATTAATTTGAATTTAATTTTATTATCTGTTTCACCAATACATAAATCAGTTTCACAATGGTACTCTGCACGCATGTGTTGTATTACTGATCACATATATTTCTATATGAGTTACTTTGGGTTTTTTTAATCGTTGTGGGGTTTTGTTTGGTTTGTTTGCTTGCTTTTGTTGTTGTTTTGTTTTGGTTTTTTATTTTAGTCTCTAATGACTAATATAAGAATGGCAGTTCCTCTACATTTTTACCAGAGTTTAAATCAAAGACAGTACAGATAAGATAAAGCAAGTGGCCAGTCTTGGTCTAAGATGGGAGTTGCCCTTCTTCCATGTATAAATAAGTCATGTCTTGCTGGGTGTATTTCTCCATTCTTTCAGAGACTGAAGTATTCTCAGTCAGGGATTTTCTCATCCCACTAAAACCACCCCAGGACATCAATAAGCATTTTATGGAATCAGACTATGAACCATAGCATTGGTAACTGTGGTATGAATTTTAGAGTCTGACTTGAACAAATGACAAGAGAAATTGTTCATTGGGCCAAATGATCTTTTAGTGGAAAGGAAAGCAATCACTGGAGTGAAATTCAGAGCAGACAAGCTTTAAGAGTTGTTTCAGGAACTAACCACAATTTGAATAACTGATTCTATTGAATTTATCTCCCTGGTCATCAAAATATACTCATAAGCAAAATCATTATTGTGCTGCCTAAACTTTACTGTGGGGAAGAATGAGGAGGTATCCCACATCATATAAAGCAAATGTGTGTATACTGAAGCAATAGGGACATTCTGAAAGGATTTGAAGCATTGCTGTATGCCACATGCAATTCCCTCTAAAATGAACTTTCTTATGGTATAGTTTCTTCCTGAGAACAATGAATTCAGTGTGCATGGAAGGTAGATTCAAATCATCACCCAATGAATTGCTTGAAATTGTCAGCTGAATATATTGCAGTTGTTACCACATGTGAATATATTGCTAAATTCTTATGTGGTCAAGATCCTTCAGTTTCACAATGTTTTTGTATGAGAATATTATAATAATGATACAAAAACTGTGATAAAATTGAGTTAACTCCTGCCCTCCCACTGAAAGAAAAAACAAAGTTTTGAAAATGAGTTAACTGGTCTTAAACATCTAGGCAAGAGGATCGCCTAGGAGAAGAAGACTTCCTTCCACATCCCACGGCACCAAAAGGCTACATTAGATTCACATTGAAGCCATTTGAGTAAATTGCATTTCCAGACTTTAACATCCCATGGAATTGCCTTGTCATTGTGACAACCAAGAGAAAATAGGATAGGAAAAGGGAGGAAATTGCAAAGCTGAGAGGAAATTAGATCAACTTTGCTTGTCAGAACTATAACTCGTTGCACCCTGGATCAATTACCAACATTAACTGAGGTTGCTTCTCAACAGATTAGGTAGATTCTTTGGAGGTGAAGCAGGAGCTAGAAACCAGGGCTCCACTGACTGATCCCGCTCCCAAACTATTAAGTCTTTCTTTCTGTCTCTCTGTTATTCATTGAACACTAATTCATAGAATAATAATTAAAAAATAAGTCTTGAAGTGGAACAGAGAGAATTACACTTTAGGATAGATAATAATCAGGAGATGTGCACAGAGCTCTGAGAGATTTATTCAATAGAAAATGCCATTTTTGATTATCATTCTTTCTTGTATCTTGTTCAATGTTCTGTATGCTTGATTACCGGCTACAAAAAATTTCTTTCTGGCTGGGATTTTTGAGTCACTCAGAGAAAACCTGTCATGTCTGTCTTCAAAGCTAAGCTTCCCGGAAGTACTCAGTAAACCTACATATATATTCATTGAAATAGTCTTTTCCAAAATGCCTGATAAGTCTGGTGCTAAATTGCTTAGGCTTATCAAGACTTAGGCAATTTAAACGTAGCAGTGTTTAGAAATGTAAACTCCTGGGAAGGAACCTCATAAGGTTTTTTGGTAATTGAGTGGGGGATTTCAAGAATTTCTTCAATCTAAACAGGGACTAAGTAGCTTAAAAGGTGGTTAGGACCACTTTGTCCATCTAATCTTTTCTCACTGTTGCATTGACATCAGTAAGACAGGTTCACAACAGTTACTCGATATAACTATCCCTAATTTCAGCAGATGTGTAGTGAAGGACTTAACCACTTTTTTCCATTGGAGGAATATTCTCAAGCATTATTGTGATATTTTCAAATGCACTAGGTACTTAAAAATGTTCTGAAAGCAACTGGATAAGGTGTTTTTAAGATTTTGGATTGATTTATATTCTTATGTTGTTATTTTGCATTAATTTCTCCTTCAAGAAAGTAATATTTTGTGATTTTCTCTAATTTCAGTGATGTTTCAAGTCTTTGCTGTGTACTTGTTCTAATAAACACATTAAAACACTGATATTTTCCAAAATATTTGATGTCCACTATTCAAAATAGAATTTACTGCTTTTATGCTTCCTAACTTTTTCCATTTAATTTACACAGACATTATTGTGTAGTACAGTGTGTACAGTGTACTACAAGTTTTAGCTATTTTAATTGTGAAGAAACTGGATTCTAGTATTTCTTGTATGAATATTGATGAAAATAACTTTTAATTAAAACATACAAATAGTCTCTTTAGATGGGCATACACCATTATTTAATCAGACATACAAAAACCCCCCAAAACACTATGTGAATCATATATCCCATGAAGATTAGCTAGCAAAGATTGGATTTCATATATTTTCAATCATTAAGCATTAAACAAACTCAAAGGAGCTCAGTAATGGCAACTGTAAAAATGCCAACAAAATTTCTGATTTTTTCATTCTTTAATGAGAAAAGACGCTAATATCCTTAGATAAGTGGTACTTTGCATAGTATTTTTGCTATTGTAGGATGTATTTTTGTCTGGCAAGAGATGTGTCAAGCAAGATGACACTTTTTTGATGTTAAAAACACAAGTGAAATCATCTTTAATCTTTGTTATTGGCTATGATATAGTTTTTAGTAACAGCTTGTGTTTTTTTTCCTTATAATTCTGTTTCTATTGTGTGCTTTCCAAAACTCTAGCAATGGGTTTACTCTGCTTCCTGTAGAACTATGTCAGCCCAGATTAAGAACACCAGAAAGATTAGTTTTAGATATTTCCTTCTCAGTTGCCATCCTGTTGTTCTCCAGTGAACAGGGTCAAAACTCATTCTGAAAAAATGATGGGAAAGTTCAAGCACATTTTTAGAAAGCACTTAGGGCAGACTACTGTATTGACAGATTTTCACTGGATATCATATGAGTCGTCTCCTTCAATCAGAAATATACTTAACCATTAGTTCTACTGGAGAAAAAAAATAATATCATAAGATGTCAGAGAAAGTAAATGACAGATCACAGCTGAGAATTTTTAATCTGATAAAATAGCTGCACAAATGAATTGGAGGAAAGTTATGCACTGTTATTCATTTTCAAACAGAATATAAAGTTCTAGTGACACCAGTCATAAGTTAACTTGACACATTACAACTGTGGATATTTGCTTAAGTAGATTTTTTTAGTTGCCACTGAAGATTTCAGACTTTTTTATTCAAGTGCAGTCTGATAACACAGAATACGGAAGGGAAAAAGTGGTAAATATAGTGTGCATATATTCTGTGAAAAAAAAGAAACAACCAAAACAGAGTTGGAATCTTTGTACTGCAGAACTTCTGTTTGGCTGTGTTTGATCCTTCACCCTATTTTGGTTAATTTTATTTACTCACTTTACAGCATTCTATAGTACTTGTCATCTAATCAGCAGGTTATTGAGGGTAAGGGCCCCCAATAACAAGTTAAATAAATTTTTACTTTAAAACAAATAAATTTTAAAAAATAAAAATAAAGGAATAAATTAGGAAAACAGGAAAAAATATTAAGGAAACAGAAGGACTACAAGAATTGACAAAGCTGAACTGACTAAATTAATTGGCAAATCATCTTCCAGTTTCCCTTTTCCCATTTCCGGTTTTCGAAAGTTATTTAAGCTATATGTCATTCTGCCACATTCTGTTCTGAAGGTGACTGGATTCTAGAGGCAGTTTGAATAATAGTATTTTGCTTTCTTCAATTATATTTGCATTAATTGACTAATATGGACATAGAGTAGTTTCAACGGGATTATCCAATATATATATATATATATATATATATGAATAGCAAGTACCATTGAAGTGCCTAGTTAAATATCTGTTAATTTTCAAAGATTCAGAATTTGAGTCATGGCTCATGTTGTTAATATCTTTTCCTTTTGTATCTCCTATAGTTTCTTTTTTTTTTACCATTTCTCTTGCTGCCAGTATGACACTTCCTAAAACCACTTACGAAGAGAAAGTGTGGAGAGATAATGCAAAAATATAAAAACAAGAAAAAAATAGCAACAAAAATACAAAATCTTGAGATATTTTTAAGAAGGACAACTCTGCAATTAAGTCGAGAGAAGACCAAAAACTTTACTAATGAACTTAAAATTCTCTGCAGATTAAAAAAAAAAAAGTCATAATAAAAACAGATGAGGACTTAAAGGATATTAAACGTGGCTCAAGAAGCTTAGCCATAAAAGGTAAAAGCAACAGTTACTCAAGTTGCCTGAGATAATTTCTTGCATGTAGTAATAGCATCACTCCTTGTAATATCTTATTCTTGAGAGCTGGCATATGCTGATAAGGTTGAAGACTGAGCTTTTCTCAGGTTTAGGTTTTCTCCTAGCCTCTCCTAGCCCCAACTCCCCCACCCCCGCCCCATTTCCTGTCATTTGCAGCTGTTTTGAAAAATTTTGTTATCAGCTTCATGGGGAAACAAACATATGGTAGTTTGGATATTTAAATTCCTCTCATCATCTCTCCCTGTGAAAAAAAATAATAACCAAAAAAAATATTAAAACTTGTGACTGTGAGCCAGTGTCAGCTTTCATTTTCTTCACCTGTATTTTGTTGGTTTTCTCCCTCCCCTTATTTTACTTTCCCAGACTGCAGACTGCTTATATTGAAGAATAAAGTCATGGCTTCAATAATATCCTTCAGCATCTCTCCAGGTGCTCACAAAACAATTACATACAGATCAGCACTCTTTATTTTTTGTTGCCCAATAATAATAGTAGTAATAATAATAACAATGACATTAAACCATATAGTGTGGCACATGATGTTAGTTTTTGATGGATGGTATCCTCCATGTGATCATCCAGAGAACTTACTAACTTATTTCAATTAGCAAGTCAAGCATAAATTTGAAATATTGCCAAGGCAGAGAAAGGGAAAACGCAAAACCAAAGTTTTCTTTCTTAGGTGGGATTAGATTGAGACGATAATGAAGCTGCCAAAGTAATCTGAGTGCTGTAGTCAGAAGAGGTGATGCCCTTCCTGGCTGACTGATTTTCTATTGGTAGACTGTCATAATTTATAAAACATAATCCATAGAGCTATGAGAACAAAAGAAGGTCTGGAGGGGCCAATATAGATAAGAGAACACAAGAAGACCTCTGCTAAGTATGAATACTGTTGTGGGGTCGTTCAACACCACTGAATTTTGGATGTCTCAAATTCTTTCATAACTTAACCAAGTCTGACCTTTTTAAGGAAGAAACAGGGGACTAATGAGGTTTTATTAACAATGGTTAAGGACTGTTAGTTATATCTAGAAATGCCACATCTTCTGCAAAGCCATATAACAACAGTAATTTTTTTTTCTGATAAAATAGCTAAGTACACAAGAACATTTCAGATTTGTGTCTGATTTTTATCCTACTTCTCCCATACACATTTGCACTATTCTGTTCTGGGTATTTAAGGGGAAGTAGATAAGTGGAGTGAGGCACTCTCACCTTTTAAGCACACGTGTGACAGAATGTAAAATAATTACTATGAGAGATGACCTTCCTTTTGGAAACTTTTGATCATGTTAATGATTTGTCTGTGTTTTACATGGGTAGTAAAAATACTGTAGAGGCAAAAAACATACAAACACAAATAGGTTTTTGCTTAGATCCACTGTAAATTTTCTCCAATGCTAGGGAAATTTTTGTGATGTCAGCTGAAATCAGTGAAGCTGAAAGCACAATTTCCCTTGTGCTCAGGTACAGTACCACTAACCTGGCCAGCCTGAATTGCACATCTTGTCCTCATGTGACTCATATTTTCTGCTGTTATACATACTTGGTTTTTATCTGGCTGGCAGAGAAACATGCTGCTTCTTAGATAACAAATAATCAACAACATGGCTTGTGCATCTCTTTGTGGGAGAAATCAGTTTGTAAGTAGAGAGGAGAGACAAATTTTATCATTTTTTTGTCTCTATTAATTTTATATATTCCAGAAATTTTGCTCTGCAAAGGGAAAATAACACATTGAAAAAATGTAAAACTTGTGTTCTTGGGATTTTTTCCTATGGTCTTAGATTTATGTCTGATTTGCTCTATATTTATAGTCAAATTCATACCATTTAAAGCAGTAAAATTTTGAAAGGTGAGACAATGTACAACAGGTCTTAGGGTTAGAACTATATTAAAACCATAACTTACAGTCACTATCAAGACTCTGTCCAGGAAAAATTGGACCTAAGGAAAAAGGACTTTTACTTCAGAGTATCTACTTTTTTTTTTTTTTTGCATTTATATAAATGAATATATCTAGTAACCTCAAAAGTAAGCCATAAGTAATTCTCAATCTGGACATTCAACCTCTAGTAACAAATGTGTGCATATTGTATGCTTATCAGATAAGCTGTCATCTAGCACCTGCTAAATTTATAATAAAACACTGGTGTTCTATACCTTAGTCTGATATTAATCGACTGTGGAATCTTAGACAAATCCCTTCACTACTTGTGCTTTGTTTCCACAGCAAACCTTTGCCTTTGGTCTCTAATTAGAGAGGATTTCTGGTGCGGGGATGGCCAATTACTTCCTTTGTACAGAATCTTCCAAACCTGAATCTATAGGAATTAACAGAGACTGGATATACTTTTAGAAAGCATCTCAGTTCTAAGATGATGTACATTTTGGCTGCATTTAGCCATGTATACATTAGGTACATGCTTTATCTTGACTGTTCTCAAAAGTTTATGAGAAAGTTATTTTTGATTTTTTTTTGGTTTTATTGTGCACCATGATTTACAGAGAAGTAAATAGTCTTTTAGAGCATTTTCAATGCTGCTAGATGGTCAGAAGATTGGCATCTACAGAACATCTCTTCAACTGTTTGCTTTTTAGATGTTTTATTGGGTATTGACATGTGGACACTGAAAGGGTCATCTTAGAAGCAGGAACAGTATAAAAAGTCACATTGTTTAGAAGGATATAGGACCAAAAAAATTGGTATAGGCCTATTTATATAGTCCTCCAGCCATCAGCTTTTAACTGGACATCCTCAGCATCCTGAAGGAATTCCAGGATGTCTACAGGAACATGTGGAACTTGCTAAAAGGGGTCTTTCAGTTGTGGAAAACCTATCAAATATCCACTAAAGTCAGCTTGAATCTACTGTACCAAATAAAATAAAAGCTAAACTTTCTCTTTGAATTTGACACTGCTAGTGCCATAAATCAGCCTCTCTTGCTGGGAGAGGCCCTTTAAAGTTCTTTGAGTCCTTGCAAGGAGCTTGATAGACGGACGAGGCAAACTCGCAGTAACTGCTTCTTCAGATAGTTGTTTATTCTAGTGTTATCAGCTTAGAAAGACACAGTAGAACAGAACATGACAAGAGAAGGCGAGAAAATGGCTGCTTATCAAGATTCCAAAGCCTTTTTATAGGTAAATTATCCAATTAAAAATTGAAACGACAGATATTTTTACTTTTCATCCAATGCTCAGTAAATCACTCCGACACGCAGGCCGGAATTGCGGCATTTTTCATCCAATCATCCTAAACTACCTTTGCTGCAGAATATGGAGGACTAGAAGAAGACAGAAGGAGATAAAAACTACAAGGGTTCCTCCATCTTGGAACTTTTACTATTTATCTATTTACTACATTAATAAACCTAAAACTTCTAAATTCTTCACCCTGTGACATCCTTACATCATATTCTATCACCTAGTTCACATCTGTGTAGATTTTAGTTCCTCCCAGATGGTAGGGAGTTTTCTCCATGGATAAAGGTCAAAAACCATGCTGTCCAGGGGGGTTTTTCTCTCCAAAACAGGCAGAGAAATATACCCTGCACTCTGGATTCCCACAGTATTCCTCAGCTTTTTTTGAATTCAAGTTTGGAGAGACACATCAGGAGCCAACAATGAAAGCAGCAGTAATAAAAGAAACCTGAGTAATTCACAGAAGGTGTACATCTTAAATACACTTTTGGAAGATAGGAAAAAGCTAGGCCAAGGATTTGCTTCCATCAGGAAGAGTTTGAAAGAAGCCATTGAATAGTGACTGTGTCATAGAAGAAAAATGTAGAAGTATACAGAATTTTTTTCAAACCTGTCATTCTAAGTTGAATTATATTTTTCAATTACTTGTTTTTTTTAAAAGAAAGTGACAAATTGGATGTTCTGCTTCTTTCTGTAGGACTTTGGAAATCTTTGCAGAAGAGAAACTGTAGACTTATGTTTCCAAGCAACATTTGAGTCTTCTTTGCATACAAATACATAAATGAGATAAACTGACATCCATTTTCTTTGTGTTTTCCATTCAGTTCAACCACAATGAGAAACAAAGGCTTCATAATGCTCTGCCAAAAAGAAATGCTGAACTTAGAAAGATTTTTTGGCTTTACCACAACTTTGTCTAAGGATGAGTACAAAGAGTAGAGGGGCTGGTGACACCAGAACACCATCAAATTCAGTGATAATGTTCTCTTTTCACCTTGTTTTCTTTCCAATGTTGTCAAGGTAAGACTTTACCAGAAGATTTTTTTTTACTCAGTCATCTATCTTTGCTATGCAGCAAGACAGTTGAGTGACAGCATTATTTAGACATGTGACAAGATGGCATGTGGTATTACCTGTCTTGATAACAGAGAAGTAGTCCAGTGTCTTGCAATTTCTTCCACAAGGTTGTGCAGTGTACTGAGTAACAGAAGATGAAGAAAAAGAAAAACAGAAAGCTTAATTTGGCTCTAGAAAGGCAAGCTTTTAAGCAGAGAAAAAAGTTCCTTAAACTCCCAAGAAAAAAAAATAGAAAAGCACTCACTCTCGATAAGACTGCTGTCAAATTATATTTTAGATAATAGATAGAACTTCACACATATTTTACTTTTAGTATAAACTAATCTATCTCTTCATTCACACAGTTGCCTATATATCATGTAAAAATGCATGTGTTACCATGCATACATTTATTGGCTCTTTACTTCTGTCTTCCTTCCTTTTTGAGTAGACTGACACTGCAGGAATTTGCTCAATGAAATGTTAAGAATAGTAGAAATAAGCCACTGTAATAAGACACTGGCTCTTCTCAATATTTGCAAATTGTCTTTGTAGTATCTTCTTCGTGATATTTAACTTAACCCTGTTACTCAATACTTAGTTTTCAAGTTTCACCTCCATACTAATTCAAGGTGCCTGTTTCAGCACAAATTTCAGTTTACGAAACATCCCAGCAGAAAATTTTCCTCTTTGCATTTCATATTTTTCAGTGACTGTTTGATAAAATCTTGTCCCTTTTTTTTTTAATTGTCTAAAAATCCATCTGGATGATGACCCCTTTTTGCTGGATATGTCATGCAGAGTTTCTATCTGCAAAAAAACAAAGTCTGAATTATAAGATAATTTCCCTCTATAAGCTTTGATCAGCAGATCTGGTCGGTTCCCTCTGTTTATCTTAAGGGCTCAAACAGGAACATGTGCTTCTAGTTTGCAATAACATATACTAGTAAGAGTGCTCATTTTTCCAATGAAAAGGCAAAAATAAAAAGGATTCAAAACTGGGACACTGAAAATTCAAATCATTGTAGGAGGTTTACTGAATCAAAGAGGGGAAAAGATGTAACAGAGGATTTAGAATTGGATCCGTTGATTAAATATATGACAAACAGGATTCTGCTGCTTAAGAAATGTTGACTTGTTAATCTTGCTATAGAATGCTGAAGAGGCTGGGGAAAGGCCAGGTGTGCTTTAATTCCCGGGCTCCTCAGGGAAATGCTCTCAGTGTGTTTATTAAGCTGTGTGGGTAACAGCATTTAATAAACTGTTTTCAAACATTAAAGACTTTTGTTTATCTGAGATTGAAAGGGGGAGAGACAAGTAGTCTTTCCTCTCATTTTAATGGCTTTATGAAAGGAAATTACTTTTGACAGGGGTTGGAACAGGGACATTGCTGAAATGTGCCACTGCTCATCAAACCCGGGTTGGGATGTATGGGCTGTGGTTAGCACACTCTCACACTCCTGGAATATTTTTGCAATAATTAGGAACAAATTTCATTTCACAGGAAGCATGGGACAGGGTAAGCTGTCTATGTGTTATTACTCCAAATGTTCCCCTTTCACTTGCAGCCTTTGGTCTCTGTGCCAGGAGTTCCAATGAGGTGCTACTTACACTTTTTGGTTTTCTTGTGCACTGCTCGTGTGATGTGAGCACTGGCTTGCTAGTAGTTGGGATCAGCAGCTGTGGCATTCATCTATTTCCTCCAAACTAACAAACAGTTAATAACTGCTAGCTGACACCATCTGGGCTGACTTTAAACCAGTGCTATAAAGCAGGTTACCTATTCTACAATGATATTTCCAAACGATCCAGGATAAGGAAGAGGTCAGGACAAGAAAGTTAAAAACTATCAGATGTTGTGCAGTAAGCAAGAAGTAACATAACACCATTCATTTCTGATGATGGTATTAATATGGGGATTCAGTATTTGGGCTGAGTTTTAGTCTTACATGAAAACTAATTTGGCTACTGGGATAAGTTGTCACAGCTGCACTGAGATCACTGGAGGTTTAGGAGCTGGCAGCAAAAGTGAATCCACTTCTTTTCTTTGGTGACTTTGGTCTTAGGTCATAACACATGCTTTCTAAAACTAATAACATATGGCAGACTCAGCATGTTAATGGCTACAGTTTTGGTGGAGTTCTTATGCATACAATTAGCTGAAGAGTCACCCAGATGCATGTGGACATGTGAACACCACAGGCACACCAGGATCAGCTAAGCTGTGCAGATTTGCATGCCCAAGTATTTACATTATAGTTCTCTTAAGGTCCCTCTACCCAAATCCCTGAGACAGGAGATTCAGTAAAAGAGGGAAGCTGAAGGTATTTGCACAGCTGAAGGTATTTGCTTTGACTGGGGAAACAACTCTTTTGTTTGTCCCTTCGCTGCTAAAGGAAAGTCTTCTACGCAGTTTAAAATAATTTCAAGAAGAGAACAAGATATTTTAATTACTCCTTCTTTTCATACATTGTATCAGACTATCTGATTTAAATTAGATTCAATCCTACATCTTTCACAATTTATTTATTTATGTTTCTAAGTGCCATCTCAAAGGGATTCTGGACAGCTAGCATTTGACATGAATATGATTTGACAGGTTGAAATAAATACTGAAAGGCTTGTATGCCCAAATGGACCATATGTTTCACATATTGGACCACATACCCAGCCCTCATACATGAGTGTGCCATGGGCAAGTATGAATTCTGCTCCTACTCTGGTGAGGACAGCTCCAGATAAATGCATAAAATTCTTTATCTGTATTTTTTCTGAAAATTTAAAACATCTTGTTCATAAGTTAGAAAAAAAATCTGTAAGAGCAGTAGAAGGAATAATAACAATTTACTAATGCTCCTATAGTCACTTCACTATAACACAATATCTTGCCATCACATTTAATTAATGGATTGGAACTCAGCATTCTTTCTGTCTTTGCAGTAAATGCAAACTTGCTTAGATTTCTTTCACAGTTGATTTTTAGCTGAACTCTGTAAGGAAGACAATCTAAGAAATCCATTAAAGCCTCAGTCTACACTCCATGTTTGATCATACTGGATACATTTAAACTGAAGATTATTCCCTTTTGACAAGAGAAACACAATCATTGCCAATAAGCATTGTTTACCTCTATCTTGAAAATATTCTTACTCTGTGGCTTCTTGATGTGTGAGTATTTATGAAGAAATTCATGATTATCTGTCATGTATTATTTTTAATAGTGATACATGAGCTTCTCGTATGAAATGTATTTGTTATCTTCCTTCAACTATTTAGAAGTGCTTTTTCTGAACTAATAGAATAAAATAGGCATCCTCAGGTACAGATTCATCCAAGTTAACATAGACAACAGTTGCAGTGGACAAAATATATTTTAGATTATGTACTGCTCAATTTTCTCTAGTTCTATGCTTAATAACCTTAAATCCAGTTGAACTAGTAGAAAGGGGTTTCTCCCAGGCCTTGTGAGTCAACACTGGGAGGAAACTAAAGCCAACATAGCATCTTGTTCAATTCCCCTAGCTGGATGGAAGAGAGTATCAGAAGGGTAAAAGTGAAAAAAACAACAGGCTGAGATAAAGGCAGTTTATAAGTAACTAAAAGCTGCACAAACAAGCAAAAAAAAATTAAGGAATTTGTTAATTACTTCCCATTGGCAGGCAGGTGTTCAGAAATCCCCAGGAAAACAGGGTTCTATCAGGCATAACAACTGTTTGGGAAGAAAAATAACTCCAAACATGTGTGTCACCTTCCCTCCTTCTTCCCTGCAACTTTTATAGCAGAGCATAATATCATATGTAATGGAATATCCCTTTGGCCAGTAGGAATCATCTGTCCTGGCTGTCTCCTCCCAAATTCTTGGGCACCCCAGCCTACTTGTTGAAGGCGTGGTGTAAGGAGTCCTTGACATTGTTTAAGCATTGTTCAGTGATGACCCATACATTACATTCCTGCATTATCAACACTGCTTCCAGCATAAATCCAAAACACAAAAATTTTCTCTCTACAGTCAACAACATCTCTGAAGTCCTGCTGTGTCACCCTGTCCAACCAATGTGCATGCACTTTCCTTTTCCACCTTAGTTCTAGAAGATCTCTGCTCAGCAATCCTTCCATCTGCTCTGCTCATTTGACTTCTGACACTTTGGAGTTTCCTGCTCCTGCTCTCTTAAAAGATGCATCTTAAGAAGTGACTGGCATTCATGGACCCCAATGCCTTCAAAAGCAGAGGACCTTACTAATTAACTTCTTCAGCAGACCAAATTCTGCTCTTCCCATATCCAGATTTGAAGTTTTGCCGGCAGTTTTTCTCCTATTGCCAATGATTTGAAATTCAACAAGTTTGTGGTCACGGTGACCAAGGTAGCCACAGACTACCACGTCACCCACAAGTCCCTCTCTGTTTTCAAAAAACAAATCCAGAAGGGCACCTTTCCTAGTCAGCTCCCTTAGCACCTGTACCAGCAACTTATCTTCAACATGCTTCAGATATTTCCTGGACCTGTTTTTGTCTGCTGTATGATATTCTGAGTTGATATTTTGGAAATTAAATTACCCATAAGGAAAAGAACAGATAATCAAGAGATATCTTTTTATTTCTTGTAGAATAATACAGCACACTTTAAGGAATCCTGGATGGTTAATTTTTCTGAAACTCAAATATTTTCTTGTGTAAGTGGTTTAATACCTAGCAAAAAAACCTATACTATTTAATCTAGGAGTATTAAAAAAATAATTTTGACACTGTCAAGGGGAAAGTTTCAAATTCTGAGAATTTTTTTTTTTTTGTTTTGGATACTTAAATCAAAACCAACAGTTTGTGTAAGATTCAGATACTTGTAGCAAATGAAGCAAAAAACAGTGGTTGAAAATAACCTTTTGCCTGAAAAACATTTTTTTGTACTTCATTTGACCTTGTATTAATACGTCCATAGACAATACACTCTATAGATATATTTGTGACATTACAATGCAAATGTAGATCCTCCAGTTTCTAACAAATAGCTGCATTTTATTTAGCTACAACTAGATTTTGTGGTTCAGGCACTTTGTGATGTGCCTTGGTCCCTAGATCTATGAATAATTCAAATTATTCAGGCTATATCTGCAGTCATAATGTGCTTCAGCAAGGCAAACCAGGTGATGGGAAACGTGACAGGTTGTAATATGGGCATACATTCACAGATCCTGCACTAGTTGAGTAGTTGCCATGATGCTTTATATTTTTCCCATTTTGCCTTATTTTTCTCTCTCCTCTACTTCTAAGAGAAACTAATAGGAGTGGAAGAAGGAAATAGGACTTCCTAGTGCTTCAGATTGTACATTCTCCCTTATTAATAGCAAAACTGAAGAGATTCTCAGTTGATCAGTAATGGTTTGATCCACATTTTTGTAAGAATCATGTAGCACAAAATTTTGTGGTTTTTTTTCAGCATTACTTATTTTAATATTTCCCACAATTTCCTTTGCATGAACATGGAACTTTGTGTGGCAGAACAGGTTGCACATAATAAATTAGAAGACTTGGAAGAGCTGGTTAAAAGAGTTTATGTTTTATTTTATTTTATTTTATTTTATTTTAACTCTGTGCTAATATCATGGTAAAATGAACTTACTAGTCTTTTTTCTATTTTTATTTTCCTGCATAAACCACTGAAACATTTTTCTTTGGGAAGTTAACAAGGTACAAAAGAAAACGAAAATGAACACCACACAGAAGTGAAAATAGAGAGCAAAATAAACCCCAATTTTTCATTAGCAAAAGTATTGTCTGTATAAAATAAATTTAAGATACCTACCCATTAACCTGACCCGCAGTTTTCAGTTAATTGTACTTACCTACAGAGCCAATCCATTCTGGCTATACATAGTGGCTATTCTTCACCTCCTCCTACTGATGGTCCTTGACTCAGACACTTCACAATTAACTGCTCCTTCCTGGCCTCTGTTGGTCTATGAGTCAAAAATCCCTTTGTGGTGTTATAATCATGTACAGAAATTGCCTCCCACAGAAGCTGCATCTATAATTTTTAGTAAACTGTTTCTTTTCATAGCAAGCCCTACAGAAAGAAGCCTAAACCCCAGAAAAATAGCTGGCAGAAGCATGTAGTATTTTGAACCAGTGTTGTTTGCCTCCTTCCCTTGCAGTCTTCCTCAGCAGCATATTTAAGGTCACACAGTGTATTATTAAATACTTGTGAATCAATTCTTATTGATTTTTATAGCTGCTTCTTATCTTTCTTTTTTGTTAATTTTCTTTTTTTTTTAAATAAATGAATGTAGAATTTCACTGCTGGAACTGTGTTATAAGTGGCTAGTATATCTGACCTATAACATAGATTAATGGGAATTAACATCTTTTCTATTGGTCTTTTCTTAGACTTATAAAGCTGAAATAACACAAAAACCCATGGCTGATCTTCTATTAGCAAAGCTGCTAGCCACGTTCTGTAGCAATATCATTACTGTCAGGAGTGAAGGAGTATTCAAATTCCTCAGAAGTCTTTTTCCACCTGGAGGAAGAACGTTCTCTTCTAACAAGATAATGCCCTTCAGCCTTGAATTTTCCTGGGAATTGCAGGTACTCTTTCTGATACATTCCAGTAGTTATAGGAATGTGATATATTCTGTTTTGCTGTCACATCAATATCTCTATTATATTGTGCAATAGTCTTTTTTCATAAAAATGAAAATTTATATGAAAAAAATTATCTATTACTGTTAAGGGTAAATACTGTTGTCATGGAACAAGTTCTTTTTTTGAGTATTGGATAAAACACATGATTTCTTGTCGTTTAGACTCATTCTCCCTTTTCCTTGGTCCACTTGACATTTTAATGGTGATTGTGCTGGCTTTGGCTGTCAAAAGAGTTAATTTTCTTCATAGTAACTAGTACGGGCTGTGGTTTGCATTTGTGTTGAAAACAGTGTTGATAACACAGGAGTATTTTAGTCGCTGCTAAGCAGCGCTTACACAGTATCAAGGCCTTTCCTGCTTCTCACAACATCTCACCAGCAAGGAGTCTGGGAGGGAACACAGCCAGACATCTGACCCCAATGGAGTCAAGGGAAATTCCATGCCATATGCTATCTCAGCATATAAAGCTGGGCCAAATAGAGGGAAGGGGGGAATGTTCAGGGTGATGGTGTTTGTCTTCCGAAATCACCATTACGTGTGATGGAGCTCTGCTTTGCTAGGGATGGCTGAACACCTGACAATGAGGAGCAGTGAAGGAATTCCTAGTTTTGCTTTGCTTGCATGTGTGGTTTTTGCTTTATTTCAACCCATGAGTTTTCTAACTTTTACTCTTCTGATTCTCTTTTCCATCCCATCTAGACAAAGAGTGAGCCAGCAGCTAGCCCAGACGGCTAGGGTTAAACCATGATATTTATCTTGTGTTACATCTCTTTTGTACCACTGTCCTGTAGCCTGTATGGTCACTGTGTTATAAATTTCTACTGTGGTTTCTTTTGTGTACTTTATTACATTAAGCCACATTCTCCAGCTATTTCAGTAAGAGTCCATACTCTTTTCTATAATTTCAAAAATTAACTATGATTTTCTCACCAAGCCTGTCTCTGTTTAAATTTTATTCTCTTCCTCCAAGGGTTTTTCCCCAACATTAGAATTTTTTTCATGGGAATTTTTCTATTCATAGCTATGTTTAAATTATGTCTAATGAAACATCCCTCCCAATTAAAATGTCAAAAGAACACCAGAACTCCCTTAACTTACCATTATGGAGATAGCTGTCATTAAGCTTTCTGTTCTCTACATTCCATTACTCTTTTAAACAGGTCATCATTTTTAGTTGGGAATTTTGAGTACTTACAGAACTTTGTGTGAAAAACCAAACACAAACCAAAAAAATGTTGCTCAGTTAGGTAAAACAAATTATCAGATTACAACTTTTATTTCAACCAGCTTTTCTTACAAATGCTTGTGAATTGATAGTTTTCTGTTCTAGAGTTATTTGAGCCCTGGACTGTACATAGTACAAAGTTCATGTACATTGTTCTGGATTGCACATAGTTTTTTTGATTTTTAATTGATGCTTCCTGGTATGCATGGGACAAAGCAACTTATTCTGGATATGTGGACACCTATCCGATTTCAAAGACATTGATAAGCTTTTATTCATAAGTACTTAGAAGGAGTAGGACTACTTAGAATATAAGACTTTTTAGACCTGCAGACCATTATTACACCATTCCCATGTAATCCTGTATCTGCTTCTAAGAGGATGTAACCACCTGTTATGAAATTTCCAAGGGTGAAAGATCTTATAGCAAGTGAAAAAAAAAATCTTATTTCCTCACTGCACAGCTGTTAAAATCCCTAAAACATTACTTTACCCCGGTCTATCCTAATCCAGTTTTCATCTGAAATTTCCAACCCCAAGAAAACAAGACCAGGTGGCAGATACATGACCAAAGATACTTTGAGTTCTGTCATGCAATTAGAGGTGTTTTAATACATGTTTCAAAAGATTATTTACAACAGCATAGAATACAATTTAGCAGTGTTTGTTATTTAAAACTTCAGAATTTAATCAAGTTTTAAGGCTTCGTTCAGAAAGTTACATGACTTCACCCTTCTAAGATGTCAAATTTGAAACTGAAAGTTTTTCTTTCATGCAGAAAAAAGATGGGTTATTAAAAGGCCATAATGGTTCTAATTTGTTATATTGGGTTTGCATGGCCAAGCTTTGGTAGTGGAGGGTGGCTACAGGGTTGGCTCCTGGAAGAAGTTGCTGGAAGCTTCTTCCATGTACAGCAGAGCCTAATGGCTACAAAGATGGGCACGATGCTGGCCAAGGCTGGGCCAAGTAGAAATGGTGGTAGTACTTCTGTGATAACAGATTTAAGAAGAAAATTAAAAGTTATTGTGCAGTTGTTGTAATGGTGACCAGAGAAGAGCAGGGTGAGAACATGTAAGAAGAACAGCTCTGCAGACACTACGGTCAGTGCAGAAGGAGGGGGAGAAGGTGCCCCAGGCATCAGAGCTGGAATTCCCCTTTAGCCCATAGTGCAGATTGTGGTGAGGCACCTGCTCCCCTGCAGCCCATGGGGGTCCATGATGATGCAGAGATTCACCCACAGCCCATGGAGGAGATCCTCACCAGAGCACGTGGATGCCTGGAGGAGGCTGTGAACCTGTGGGAGGCCTGTGGAGAGAGGAGCCCACACTGGAGCAGCCTGTCCCTGAAGGACTGCACCCCGAGGCAGAATGACCCATGCTGCAGCAGTTTTGGGAGGACTGTTGCCCATGGGATGGACTCACATTGGAGAAGTTCATGGAGAACTGTATCCTGTGGAAGGGACCACATGATGGAGCAGGGGAAGGAATCCTCTCCCTGAGCAGCAGGAGAAACAATAGGTGATGAACTGACCATAACCCCCATTACCTGTCTCTGCACTGCTGGGGAGTTAGGCAGAGCTGGGAAGGAGAGAGGGGTGAAGGAAGATATTTTTAAGGTTTTGTTTTACTTTTCATTATCCTGCTCTGATTTTATTAGTAATAAATTCAATTAATATCTCTAGTTTGAGATTGTTTTCCCATGATGGTATTTGATGAATGATTTCTCTCTGTCCTTATCTTAACCCTTCATTATATTTTGTCTCCCCTGTCCAGCTATGGAGGGGAGTGAGAGAGCACCTCTGGTGGGTGCCTGGCATCCAGTGTCAACCTACTACATTTGTACACATGGTGCTGACCATATTAACAGATATGTGTTTCGAATAATTTTGAGAATGTCTTTCAAGTACTTTAAATCTTTTCCATTATCAGTCATGATCACTTAGCTGATACAAAATAAGCTAATGAATGAAAGCAAGGCAGATCTTATTAATTTTCTTTTTTTCTACGCCTCTATGAAATGGCTAGAAGGACTCACAGTTTTGTATTTAATATTTTAATCTAGCCAAGTGTGGAAGGGATTAAGCTAGAACAAGCTTCTTCCAAGAAGCTAAAACAATGATGGAAGCCAATATCAGTCTATCTATACGCAGTTAAAAACACTTAGAACATGGATTTTAAATAATAAAAGTTTTAAATCAATGCAAGAGATCAAAATAAATTGGATATGAGTTTTACAGTGGTTGAATATATGATAAAGATCAATTCCCTAGAACTGAATAGAATTTGAAAACACTGAAGTTAGGAAGAAGCTCTCGTGATGACATTGGCACTCAAGAAAGATTAAGATATTTCTGAACTCTGTAGTATCATCATCATCATCATCATCATCATCATCATCATCATAATCATCATCAATTACTACTTGAAGGGGCCAATTAGCAGATGCTTTACACAACAAAGTGATAGCACTGTTGTCTTGGTTTGAAAGACAGGTGTCTGCTAAGGAAGGCAGGAGCCTCCCTTGGAACGGAAAAGGTAACCCCCTTCCCTCTGAACTATTATAATTTTGACGTTAAGGGGCTTTCAGGCAAAGATATGAGAAATAGGAATAACAGTTCTTTACTAGCTTGTATAACAGGTAAAAATACAGAAATACTGGCTTAACCTGACAGAGTCAGGATATGACCTGACACTGCTGGGCAGGGTGGTGATAGCAATCCGATTAAGGGGTGGCTGCAGCTCTCTTGAGGTGATAGATGAGGTTCTGTTGAAGCAGTGATCCTATAGAAGGGTCTGGTCATCCTCTGAAGGTCCAGTGGTGGTTATATAGCTCTTGTCCTCTGGGAATCCAGTAGGTAAGGGCTACTGTGGTGTTCCAAACCTCAGATTACATCCAGGTAGGAATATTGGCTCGTCCCCCTGGGTGAAGCCTCTCACAATGGGATGATGTCATTTTAGGAGTCATGCAGTGAGGCTGGAAGGCCCATTAACAGAATGTATTATGGAAGAGACAAAGAACACTGTCCCACCTGGTTTTGAGAGATGGTGACAGAATAAGTACTTTTGGTTACATCTTAGATTGTAACCCAAGACAAGTGTAAAGAGTGGGTTTTGTACAGTTGGAAAGAAACTCGCAGATGATACCACTATCTTTTCCAGATTATTCTTATTCAGTTTCTCTTAAATTCTTTTTTCCTTAGTTTAATCCCACAATTCTGCTGTATGTCCTATCAATGGGATCTTATGTCATAGTAATCAGTACTTCCCTGTCTGCCCTGCTCATGCATTCCAGATTCCAACAAATAATTAAAAGATACCAATAGGATCCATCAGTAAGTTGCTGTGTAAGTTGATTTATGTTTCCATGTTAAGACTTCTGGAATCATTGAGTTTAGCTGTCTATTAAAGTGTCACAGTAATTCCTGGCAGTTACTGAGCTGTGCAGTGCTTGACAGAGATAGAAGATTCATGCTGTTGAGAATGGCTAGTGGAAGTTCAAAATTTAAAAAATCAGAGCAGCCTTTTAATGACCACAAGCAGTCTGGATTTATGTCCCCCTGTGCTCAGCACTGGTGATTCCATGCCTCGAATCCTGTGTTCAGTTTTGGGCCCCTCACTACCGGAAAGACATTGATGGAGCTCTGAGCAACCTGGTCTAGTAAAAGGTACCCCTTTCCATGGCCCAGGGGCTGAAACTAAATGATTTATAAAATCCATTCCAAGCCAGGCCACTTTATGATTCTATGATTGAGGTTCTGGAGTATATCCAGGGAAGGGCAAATGAAGCTGGTGAAGGGTCTGGAGAGCAAATCTATTGAGAAGCAGCTGAAGGTAGTCCAGAAAAAGGGAGGCTCAGGGGAAACCTTATTACTCTCTGCAAGTACCTGAAAGGAGGGTGTGGGTTGGCCTCTTCTCCCATGTAACAAGGGATAGGACAAGAGAAAATGGCCTCAAGTTATGCCAGAGGAGGTTTAGGTTGGATATTAGGTACAATTTCTTCACTGAAAGAGTGATCAGGCACGGGAACAGGTTGCTTAGGGAAGTAGTGGAGCCATCATCCCTGGAAGTGTTCAAAAATCTTAGGGATGTGGCACTTAGGGACATGATTTACTGGTGGATCTGTCAGTATTCGGTTGAGGGTTGGACTTGATATGTTTGGAAGGCTTTTCCAACCTTAATGATTCTATGATTCTTTCCGTCTGTATTATGGATGGGTTTTCATTAACATTGCTAATCTAGTAAAAATTTTGAGGCATATATTTAATACTGCTCTGCTGTCATTACCAGCTTTATGAAATGTTAAGAAACCGCTATTTAGTTTTAAGTCTTAGAACTGATTGTAAACAGAAAATGTTTCATTTTTTATATATCTCAATTTGATGGTTAGCAAACAGTATATTGTAGTTTCATGAATTAGATGTAATATTAAACATTTCAGTTGTCTGAATCAGTTTGCGTATGAATCATAGAAAATCAGATTTAGCAAGGCATGAATCAAGAAAGGATTGAAAAGGCAATTTTGAGGCTCATGATAATAATAATAACTAGAAAATTTCCTGGGGGAAAAAAGATCTTTTTTTTTCTAAATTGCAAACATGATCTTTAAAATTTCTGGATTTGAACTTTGAAAAATACTTTCAACAACACTTTTTATTTAACATTTGATGAAAAATGAAAAGAAAATGAGGAAGAGAATATTAAAAAGTTAGTCATAAACACTAAATAAGCAAAGATCAAAATTAAGCAGAGAAATAAGATACAGAAGATGGAAAATATCAACAAACAATATTAAATTAACACAGTTGTGAAACAGTGATCACTTTTAAAATGAAACGTCTCTGATTCTTATGCATGAGAACCATGCCAAAATATCTTTCTTTTTTCAAAGAACTTTTTCTCTTTTGAAGTGCCAACCTCTTAAATTTATTCTGTTTTGATGGGGGGTTTTTTTGTTGTTTTTGTTTGTTTGTGTGTTTGTTTGTTTTTTTCCTGGGATGTCCATGAAGATTATGAGTTGATTTGAAAGGCTTTTTAAATCTTTTGCTCTGTTTTGGAAGGTCGAGTTTTGAAAATCAGGTTATGGCAGTTCTTTGTAGAGTGAGTCTGCTCAATGGAGTGATGCCATGATGATTTTTTGCCTTTTCTTTTATACCCATTATGCATTTTTACGACTTCTGTATTCTTGGTGCTTTTTAGCCTACATTCTTGGACTTGGTTTTTCAGCTAGGAGACTAAACATTTTAGAGGTTTTGTAGTTAGGGATCAGTCTCCCCAGGCTCCAAGGTCCTCTCCAGAACACATTTTGTGAACTAAGATAGAACCATCCAGGGGAAGGTTCCTTGGTGGGGGGAGGGGGGGTGGGGATGGCTCATTCAAGCCTCTCATTGGGGAATTTGTGATAGATATGCTAATTAGTAAAACCTAGAATGTTATACCAGATATTTTGTGGGGGGGAATTTTTGCAGGGGGCATCGAGGTGCATTCAACCTGGATGTAGTGCACCTAAGGATCCTTAAAATAAATAGCAAGGTAAAATCCCTTTTCCCTTCTAACAGTGTTTGTCTCTTAATTTTAAGACCCGGAAAAGGCATCAGAAGCAGTGCTTATGTTGTGACTAGCACAGGTGGCAGTGTTTGGGGTTGAAGTTTCGTGTTGAAGTTGACAGCTCTGAGGAATTCATTAAGCTACTGGAATAATTGCATAGGCTGGTGGAATAAGAAGATAAATGAACACAGGAGTCTCTTAGCAAGAACATAAGGAACTTGAAGTCTAAATCTGTAAAATATAAAAATAACAAAACAATAATGTCAATTAATAGTATCTATTAATGCAAAAACCAGAAAATTTATGATCTCTTAATGGACTACGTAAATAAACTCATGTTTAATGGAATATTCAAAGCCAAAGAGGTTAGAGGACAAAGAGGTTTTTATCTCCTACAAGTCATAAAAAGCTAGAAAAAAGCATTATTATTTCCCACTTGGCTAAATAAAGAAAGACTAGAGACATTAAGGCTGTTCATGTTCATAATATTTTCATTAACAGTGGGGAATTTGTTTCATTGGATTTCTCAAAAAAATGCAATTTAAGACCATTTCTTTCATGCATAAGTCACATGCTGACTTCAAAGGGAAAGGAACAAAGAGATCCAGACATGTTCTATTCTTTAAATTTTGTTCATTTCTCTTTTTCTTCTTCTCTGGCCACAGATATTTTATACATGGTTATTTTATTTCCTATGTTATTGTTATCTGATAGTTCATTATTTATTTTTTATATCGCTTTGTGAGGTCAGTATTGAACATATAATTTAAAATTTACAGGTATTGAAGACTGAAAACAGTTTTACACATCCTATATGAAATATGGTGGCATGTTAGGAGTTTTTTTTCAGGTCTCTGGGCTATTTTGAAAGTCTATAAAAGCCTTACAGTAGCCATTTCCCATGAGTTTTCTCAGAGAGCGAGTCCCTGAGCCAAGCAAATGTCCAGAGTTCAAGAGATTAATTAGCACTGATGACTTAGAGGTGGATCAGACAGTAAGTACTGTACAGGAGTTAATTATGTACAGCCTGGCTTAGGTGAGCTCATCAACTTGAAGGAGATGGAAGTTCCCCTTGAAAGCCACTGAATTATACAGAACATAAGCTAATACAGCTCTTTCAGGGAAGTTCAACTGCTGAGTCTAGTTATGCCCAGGCCTCCCAAAGCAGTTTCCTTAAGAACTAAAATGAACAAAAGTCTGCTGAGTAGGAACCAAAATGAGTGATGAGGAAGAGAACATGAAAACAGAATGGTTGCTTTGCTTCCTGTTTCCTGTTGTTCACAGGTTAAAAGCTTCAGAATAGGATGGTGGCCAGAAAACACAGTGTTTTGAGTTGTTTCGGTTGAACTGGAAAAGAAGCAAATAGCTCCCAAAATGCTGAACCTGCAGAGGGATTTAGGGTTTCTTCTGTATTTTCATCTAGATGCATGCTTAGTCTAGTCTCTAAAAGGGCAAATTGAGCATAAGAGTATATTTAGGATTTTAAAATTCCAAAATATTTGGATAGGTGCATGCAAACAAAATTACATAAAATACCTTAGCAAGACCAAAGAAAATGCAAACTAGTAAATGAAACTACAAAGAACCATATATTGGAAATATTATGACGTCTCTCATCCAGAGAAGCTGTTGAATAACATATCCAGAGTAGTTTAAAAGGAAGAATATTCCCACACCAAGAATATTTTCAAGGCATATTTAATTATAAAGCAACTGTCTACAAGAGACTTAAGAGATTTCAGTTTGATTAAATAGTATTTTTAACAACATGATCCTATTTTCAAACCAGAACACCTTCTCATATTTCTCCCCTTTCTACACTTCCAGCAGGTATGTGTAAGTTGTTTATTATTATTTTTTGTCATTATCATAATTATTATTATCATCATTATTATCATTATTATTATTGAAATGTTTCTTTCTAGACAGTGGCTCTGCCTGTGCCTGTTTTCTCTTAATGGTAGTAAACTATTTTCAGTAACAGTTTTTGGGAGAGTTGAGACATTTCTCTTATTACATACACACACTGAGAGCTTCACAGCCCAAAGAAAGAAAGACATTTCAGAGCACAGTAAGCACTTACTCAATTTGCATGTGTGCCTTTCAAGGAGTGTTTAGACAACTATTTAATTCCCTTAGAAGCATTGAATTGGAATAAGGTTTTCCCATTCAAGAACGATGCTAAGGTTGACCAACATTGTTACATCACCTGTTTCAGGGGTGATTTTTAACAGAATGTATATTTCTGAAGCAATTTATAAATAGATATACATAATTCAGAGTATATGTAGCTATACAGAGCTTCAGGGGAATCAGGTAGAGTTTGAATTCTAGTTGTATGAGAAGAAAAAATGTAATAAGAATGATAGGCTTTTTGTGTTGGGTTTGTATTTTTTTGGTGTATGATTTTTTTTTTTTTACTATCAGCTCACCAGCCTGCTAATCTGAGCTCTTGTGGCTGTTAGAGCATTCAACCTACCAGGGAATGACAGGATGTTACAGAACAATTTCCAAACAAACTAAAGTTTGGTTTAAAGGTCTTAGTCAAGGTATACTTTAATGTTACCATACTAAAAAGACATTTTAAAAACTGAGAAGACAGGCAGGATCCAGGAACAAACCATTTTGTCTTCCAGAAATATATGATTTCTTGATCAAGGTAAGATGTACTTTATTGACGTTCATTGATTATATTGTAGCTGGAATCTCCACATTGTGGGTGAGCTCTCTGCTCCCAGATCTACAGGATCAGCAAGGGAAAGGAGCTGTCATGACTGGCACACTTTTACTCTCTCCAGAAAATGGAATAAAAAAGGCCAGTTTGTCTTGATATATCTTAGGCAATTACCCAAGTGCTGAATTGTCATTCAAAATAACAATATTTGCTAATTTAAAAGGTCTATAGTTTTAAAAGATGAGCAATTTCTGTGGAAAAAGATATCAGAACCTGAAATGGGAATGCTTTATGCATTGATGGCTCTTTCTTGATTTTTTCCCCCAGTTAATTCAGTGACATTAGGTCACATCTATCTGACCCCCTTCCTTTATTCCTTTTTGTTTCATCTTCCTCCAAACTTAGCAATTACATGAAAACAACCACCAGCACTTTGCTTACAGGGCTGGAATTACCAGAGGGGCTCCTGAGGGTTTTCCATCATCTAGCCCTCTAGATCCCATTAAAGAGGAGCCGCACAGCATATGTCCCTCAAACCTCCTCAAAATGTATCTGGAGCTGTATCCTTTGATGTCAAGGCTGTTGTGAATTTTACCATAAGAAATCAGATAAATACAGCTTGAGATTCTTGTCTTTTGGCAAAGTTTCTATAGCTCTCTGGTGCTCTACTTTTAGGGTGGGGCTGAAAACAAAGGAAAGGAAAGCCAAACCATGATAAATCTAACCAGCTGTTCCAGGGGGTGGAGGTGGGGAGGGCTGGGGGTGTGTGAGGTGGTGAATCCTTTGCTGACCCCACAGGCAATTAGCTTACAATGGTTAGTCAGGCACTTCATTGGTTTCTCTCCGCTAGACAACGTTGCTGCCTTCTCAACAAGCCCACACACCATGTGTTCTAATTAGCTAATTACTACTATATTTCTTTCTTATCCTATTCCACAAATAGATATTAGAAAGTAGATAATGCCACAAATCTTCAAACCAACTTTCACAATCAAATGGTCTGTTCAAATTCTGCTTTGGTCTTCACATAAGTCCAAAGGCCCCTTTACATTGTATATATTCCTAAATTACGTCTGACAAGTACTTAATTATACTGACACATTTCAATTGGTAATTTTGGCACAGGTGATCAAAAGACTTTTTTAGAAACTGAAACTTTCACATCTCCAGGGTGGTGTGGATCAGGGTGGTGAGGAACTCAGTCACTATTTTATCCCCATTTTCATTCTTCAGAATGCAGTTTAGACACTTCTCAGGGGTCTATTTTGAATGCTGCTAGGCAAAAATTGGTGAATTTTGATTTGTGTTTATTTTTCTGCATTTCAGTCTCAGTTTTTATAGTGTGGACTGGCTTATTGTTTAGTTTCTGCTACAGAATTCTTAAGGTTTTGGTGTTTCTTTTAATGGGACATTTTGGCACATTGCAACTAATGTAAAATTCTGTATTTCATATAATTTATTTATACACAAGCAATATAGAAAATACAACATTTTTTTATCATTCAAGTACTTCTACCCACATTCATTTTGTTTCCATATCTATCTTTTTAATGCTTAAACAGTTCTTCCTGCCTGATTTCAGTGGAATGTATATTGACACATTACTCCTTTTTGCACCTCAGGAACTACTCTGATTAAGATCAGTTCATGATCATGAAGGACAACTCTCAAAAGGTTCAAATCAGATCAATCATGCATTTTTTAATGCTTACACAAATACTAGCTATTCAAAAATAAAACCTGTCTGGCAGTTTCAGAAGCAAAAAGTTTTCTCATGAGAATTTTTGGTATTTCTAACTCTAATAGTAGCCAAAAATGCTGTAAATTCTCACTTTTAGTTAACATTTACTTGCAATCCCTTACACCCCAACATTTTAGAAATTCTAAATAGGAAGTTGACAAAAAATTGCTTGCATATGTGAAAGCTCTCTTCAGAATGGAAGTAGCTGTTCTAAGTTTTGTGGGGCTTTTTTGTTGGTTTTTGTTGGTTGTTTTTTTTTTTCTTTTCTGCCTTACAGGTTTTCTACCCTGTTGTGTTTACAATCAGGTTGGTCTACTGAACACACCCTGACAGAGATTCCTGGTCTATACAAGAATTATTTTTACTATATTTTTACAAATATTGAATATAAGAATTATTTTTCCTATTTTTTTAAGGCTATATGTAGTGATTAAAGTGATTAAAACCATTGGAATTAGGTTAGCTCAAAACATAATTTTTAAAATTTGAAATTTGATTTTTCTTCATTCAAACATAATACAAACCAAAAATATAACTGCAGCAAACCAAAATATTTATTCTGTCTACATATGAAGCAAAAAGGCAGCCTTATTTGATCTTGTAAAGCATGTTTTCTGTGAATGTATTTGCTCTGAAAAACTCAGATCATATTCTCTAGACACATAGAGAGGCTTCATCTTCGATCAGAACGTGATTAAAAGACTTGCATAGCCTGTTTAATTAACTTCTTTCATCATTGGCCTTGACTTCAATCATTTGCAGCAGCTAAAATTTCACAGGTGTGCTTGTGTGTTTGTTTGTTTGTTTTTCACCCAATATAAAACAACAACACACACCCTTCCTGGATAATTAGCATTCTGCCATCTCATCAGATTATTGTCCTTCTGGGGAGGAAAGGTTGAAGGGCTGTTTGAGAAGCCCAGGACAGGGAGAAGGAACACCGCCACCTACTGAGGTACCTCTCACCAGCCCACCCCAGACTCGTTCTCAGAGTAACAACCTGAAGCTGCTCATGCCAAGATCTGCTGCCTTGCCCTTGCCCCAGCAGCATAATTGCACGTAAAATTGTCAAAGGTCCCAAAGCTACTCCTATTTACATTATGAAAGTTTATGAACATCAGCAAACTCCTCGCTTTCCCTTTTGTTGGGCTTAATTTGCTGGTTGGGTAGTTCATCTAAATGTGTGTGGAAAAGATAAAAGGAAAAGGCATATATAGTGGTAACTTCTCAGTGCTACTTCCCTTAGAAGATATGGCATGCAAGTGTGAGAAAATTTCTTGGCACTTACACCCAAAGACATGTGTCTGACCAATATGCTAGCAGGCATCAGGCCATTTGGCAGATCGACTTGAGCATACTTAGCCAAAAAAATATGCTCATCGACTATATTTTGAAGGCATAATATCCACCTGGGGAATTAAAAATGGATCTCAGGCAATGCGAGTTTCCACACCCATGATAAAGATAGATAAATAACTCAAAGCCCAGTGATTTGAAATATACAATTTCAAATTTATTCCAAGCCAAAGTGATATTTTTGCTGCCTAATTTGACTTAGAAAATGGACTCTCGAATGGGGGGTCTTTGAGGAATATATTATCTCTTGTAATGTTGAGATTTTCTTACACTTTCTAATAAAAAAAAATCACAAGCAACATCATTCTGTATGTAGCCTGGTTTCAAATAATATTTACAGTTAGTTTAGGTAAATATTCAACAGTATGAAAAAAATCAGATTGACATAAAAAAAGTCAACCAAAGTGCCTCTTCTGTAGAGCATGGGACAATACCTCATTTAGTTCATTTTTTGTTTGTTAAGACCAGGTCTTCAAAGTAAATAATACAATGCTCACTGACTTTAAAAAGTTCTAGTGGAAGCCCAGGGTAGTTATTATCCCATCTAGATTTTGTTTTCTATAATAATTAATACAATCTCTCACATTTCCATTTGAATATATGAAAATTGTTTTGGCTAAGAACTTGAATTGTTTGATATTACACCATACTGTCTCTGGGAAAGCTCTCCATCATCTTTACATACTTAGCATTGTCTCTTCATAGCAAATGTACCCTTTCTTTTTTTGTCACTCATTATGTTGTTATTGTGTATCTAACTATTTAACTTCATTAGCCTAATTTACTGTTTGCAATGTTGCTATCTTTATGGAAGCAATGTTTTATGACTTCCATGTCTATATTTACA
This sequence comes from Monarcha castaneiventris obscurior, assembly GCA_026261815.1. Classification (NCBI taxonomy): domain Eukaryota; kingdom Metazoa; phylum Chordata; class Aves; order Passeriformes; family Monarchidae; genus Monarcha; species Monarcha castaneiventris. Next base: position 19,138,802 of record JAMPIT010000894.1, read on the forward strand.
TTTTTTTATATCTAATATAATATCTGAATCCAGTAATAACTTCACAGAATTCAAAGTTTTTCACAACGGTTGACAAGGCTGCGACTTGCTGTTTAGATTCTCTTTTTGTCTAGGGTATTTATATATTTCTGTATACATTTGCTTTTGGAATGATTGTGTCATCTTGATGAATATGATAAATTCAATAACTGAGCAGATGTATTGAGTTTAGCAGACATGTATACATTTTCTTAGATGAGATAAACCATATCCATTTCATTACTGAAATTTTGTCCAGGAAAAAAAAAAAAAAGAGAAAAGAACAAAAAGAGACCAAAGTCCCTTAACATTAGAAAACTTTTATAATACTTTGCTTTGAAGAGCTGCAATTAACTACTGAAAAAGAAACATTCTTGGATCTGGCAGGGCATGGTTTTGTGCATTGCAGTTACTGTCACTGGGTGAATTTGACTAAGTCATTCTCAATCATATAATAAAATTGAGAGAGTTCATGATTTAACTTTAAAGTCTGAACATGCTAATGTATAATTTCCCATCTTCAAGAGATGCAACAATCATTTCTACATATGCAAACATTTTAGCATTCACTTTGTCTTCTGAAAACAGCATTCATAGCAGTCGTCTGGGTCATTCCTGGATTAAAATGACAAGAACAGTAGATCACAATAGTGCTCATTTTGAAAGCATCAGATCTTGGAAAACTAGAAATATGTGCTGTAACAACTTAGGGTTTTTAGCTCTTCCACACAATGTATGAGTCACAAACATCAGCGGAGTGAGTGAGGCTCTGTAGAAGGCAATTGGTGTGGTGAGGCAATGCTGTCCCACTCCCTGCCTGTCTCAGGACATGCAGTGGAACACAGGGTTCTGCAGGGATCAGTGAATGAGCTCTGAGGAAGCTGGGCTTTTTTTATGTGGTAAAGTGATGCCCCACTGAAAGATAATCATTCGGATCAGGGAAGCAGTACAAACATTCCAGTTAATTAGCTCTGCTCTCAGTTTACACAGCTGCACTGCTCCAGGTTGAGTATGATGATGTACTGTATGGTGCAGGTATGCTCTTGGGACTCTCCTCACAAGACACCTAACCCTGATTTCTTCTTTCAAGAGAGTCACCCAAGCAATTCTCCAAATATCATACAGTTATCAGTCCTTTTGAAAAACAACTGGACCAGTTGTTGCAGGTTGAAAACCCCCACTGCTATGCACAGATCAATAGTTACCATCATATTAGAAAGAAAGCTGAGAGAATTTAATTTCAGTACCCACCTGGCTGATATTAAAACATATTAAATGGAGAAACTTCAACAATAGGAACTAACTATATCTTCAGACTACTTGTGGACTGTGCTTATCTGCTTTCCGTCATTGAATTTTTTTCAATTTGTATGAAATAATTCATTTCCACCAGTGCAGGTTTCCCAGCAGGCTTCTGCCTTCTTCCAGGTGAATGCCCTAAGTGTTCAGGCAGAAGAAAATTAGAGACAGGAATTGAAGACAACATACTCATTTTTTTCCAGGATGTTAAACAAAATAAATCCATATCAGATTTTGGTTTTGTCAACTATGAAGTTTATCACAATGAATACAGTGGTATTCAACTGAAACAGCCTTGCAAATTCCCACATAGGTTCTTTTGTTACTCACTTGAGACCCATGAGGCACTTCCAGGTTCTGCTATGGTCAAATCTATATTAAACACTTAAACATAATCATCAGAACAAAAAATGTTATATGTGGTTTAAATGCCTGATGTTTATATTGAAGCTCTGCAGACACTTCTATTCAAAATATAGAAAACTGGGGGGTTCTCAGTTTTCATTGTCTTTATGAAACTATGTCCCTGTGTTTTTTTCATGTTCTCCCCAGTGTGATTGTTGAAGAGTTCCTAGAGGCACACAGCTTTACAAATACTTCCTACAGCAATGTCATATTAGGTGCTTTGAGCAGGAAAGGGCAATCAGTGTGCCCCCTGTATTGGTGCCATCAAACTCTCTTGTGCAACACAAGCTAGGCTTTTATAGGAAGAGAGGGAGAGAAAGAGGGAGACAAAGAAAGCTGGGAATAGATAAAACATAAATTATTCATGGGACCAGTCTAGATTTTGGAAAAAAATGAGGGCTGGAGAAGAGACAAAATCTACATGACCTTTCTAGGTCTTTTTCTGCCTATTCTGTGACATTCTTATAAACCTGGCTCTTTTTCATGGAGAGTATGTACATGAGGAGTGTGAGGACTTAAGGTTCTCCATAGATTCCAGCTGCAGAAGAAGAGTCCAGCTGCTTGTTCTTGGCTTGGTTTGTATTCTCTCTTGCTTGTTTATATTTCCAGGGCCCTTCCTAGTAGGAATTTCTGGGTCTCCTCCCCACCCCTCCCCTCCCATTCTCTTCCCTTCCCTCCCCTCTGTGGCAGGGGAAAGGACATATTTTATCCTTCTTTGTCATAACTCTAGAGCACTGTTTATTGTCCACACTGATTTCATCAAAAGTCTAACTTATTGATTTATCAGCTCAGACCTCTTGTTTCAAAAATAGAAATTTCTGAGCTATAAGTTTATTATCAGAGAAGACTATTTATTTACAAAATACAGATTTCAAAGAGAATCACCTGATACTTCAATCAGTAGTAGCATCTTTTTTAGATTCATCTTTTTTAATTTGGTAGAAATAAAAGGTACTCTTTTTAACTATAAAATACCTGACAGTCATTTGGGACAGAAATCTTAAATTTGCATTCAAGTTTCAGAACAAATTTAACCTGACGTGATGGAATGCTGTTTTCTAATAAAATAGCTACTTGTTCACCTGGAAGATTTGTGTTTCTTGATTCTAAATGAAATTGTCATACAGTTTGTCTAAGGATAAAATAAAGTACCAGAATTCATGTGGAAAAGTGGAAAAGATGTTAACTGTATTCAAATAATTTAGCTTCGCAAAACCAAGGCAATCACTTCTCAGCATCAAGGAGTCCAGTATAAGCTATGTTATGTACAGCAGTAATTAGACAAGAGCGTAGAATTCCCTGATGTAAAACATATTGGAATCTTAGCCTCTAAATATAGCAACATTTTCCAAAAGTCTGGCTAAGGACTAAAGTTAACAGCTTGGTTTTCTTTCCCCTGTCCCTTTTCCTTGCCAAGTAAACATTCTTATCTATGGCAACATTCAGAATTGAACCATACTTGCTTATTTTGTACATACAACTATTTTCATTTGTAGTGATAGAAGAGGAGGTACCAATGCTGGGGCTAGCATAAATCTGCACAGCTCCCTTCTTTCTGTGGTTTTGGTGGAACTTGTGGTGGATTAACCTTGGTTGGCTGCCAGACCCTCACTCAGCCACTCTATCACTCCCCCTCCTCAACAGGACAGGGGGAGAAAAACAAGATGGAAAAGCTTGTGGTTGAGATAAAGGCAGGGATATCACTTAGCAGTTACTGGCACAGGCAGAGCAGACTCAACCTGGGGAAAAATGTTTTATTGTCATTTAAATGGTGTAGGATGGTGAGAAAGAAAAATGAAAAACATCTCGTCCCCCATCCACTTTTCTTCCCAGGCTTTACTTCAGTCTTTCATTCCTGACTTTCCATTCTTTCCTCAAAAAATGTCCTAGGAAGGTGGGAATGGTGGCTTGTAGTCAATTCATAACAAAGTCTAGTCTGATTCTCCTTTGCTGTCAGACATTTTTCCTACTCCAGCACGTGTTCATTCCACAAGGTACGTCCTTTAAGAACAGACTTCTTCTGCATGGGTTTCTCTCCCTGGGCTACAGTTCCACCCAGGAAACCTCCTCTTGTATGAACTCTCCAGGCTAGAAGGGAATAACAACCTGCATCACTACAGTCTTCTTTATGGACTGCAAGGGATTTTCTGCTCCAGCCCCTGGAGCACCTCCTTGTCTTCCTTGTTCTCTGACGGGGTGTCTGCAGGGTTTTTTCTCTCACACATTTGACACTCCTATCTCTCACAACTGCTGCACATTTTTTTCTACCCTTTTTTAACCACTTTTTCACCAAGGCACCACCAGCTCCGCTGACAGGCTCAGCTGTGCCCTGCAGCAGGTTCATTGGAGCCAGCTGGGACTGGCTGTGTCTGACAAAAGGCAGAACCTGCCCTTTCTCTCAGAGGCTACCTCTGCAGACCCCTGCTCTAACACCTTGGCACATAAAATAAATATGGAAGCATCCTTGAGAACATCAGCTAACAGTTTTGAACAAAATGTGTTTTCATCAAAAAAGATCTTCATCACATCCCATTAAGTATTCTAATTCCATTTATTTAGGTAGGTAAGGCTCAATTTTTACTGTCACTAATATGAAAATAAGAGTTCAGCTCCAAATTGTGACTTCCTTAATTTCCCCTATATTCTTTTCTGTTACTTTTTAATTGTAAATTTAGTGTTTCTTTTGCATCTTGTACAGTAGAAACCTATGTAGGCACTGGCAGAAGAAAAAGAAAAGGCTGTGAGTACCTGATTCATTAGCTATAAAAGTAAGAAACGTGGCATGTAGACAAAAGCTCTTTGGAGCTTCTGATAACAGCCCTAGCAGTGCCTTCAGGTTGCAAATACAGGGCATTTCACGTGATAGGGTGAGTCATCCATTTCAACGGAGCTTCCAGAACATGTAAGGGCTTATTCAAGAGCAAAGTACCAAAATCAGTAAACTTCTGTTAGTCTCTAAAATAAAGTAAGCTTTTCTGATTTCAGCTTTGTCATCACGATTATTTTTGAGACAGCCTTGTTAAATCTGGAGAGAAAACTACAAGTTCATCCTCCTACTGATCAACATCATCAATGAAAGCACTGCTTTATCACTTCTAGATGTTAATGCTTCTAAAATAAGGTTTGAATTTTAAACATTTTCTAATGTCTGCCCTTAAACAGCAGAGCCTACAAAAAAGTGTGTATTTTTTTTAAGTTAATGGGTCTAGACTTAAGCACATACACGAATATTTGTATTGATACAAGTGATCACAGCTGAGATTTATTTTTTTCCAGTTATGGATAAATTTCAGCTTCAGGGGAAACTCTCTTCTCACTTATTTTGATGTTCTTTACACTTAATTTCCTATGACTTTCCTTTGTTACTCCAGATTTATCTCAATGTATCTAAAAGCAGAAGTTGGCTCTTAGAAATTGACACAGAAATAAAGGCAAACAAAATTTAGTTGCCAGTCTGAAAATCCCTTGCCAAGTATTTATTGAAAAGAAGAGTTAATTTTTCAAATCTTTCTTCTTACTTTTTCTAGAACAGGAAAGAGGTAGTAGTGGGAAATATGGCATTTCTGTCTATAAAGACAAACATGTTGGCAATATGGGGATTAACATTCATTTTCCTCCCAGAAATACCCAGTTATATCCTCTTGGAGCTCTGTGGATACATTTAGGTAGCATAAATACCTTAAAGAAAGACAAATGAAACTACTGTTTCAGTGAGAAAGTCTTGAGGTTTTGGCAGAATTTATAAAAATATGTTTGAAACTTCCAATTTTTCTACAGTGTTACAGATAAATAACCACTTAATGGGAGAAGGGATTCTGACAAAGATTGGTAACTAAAATCAAATCAGCAGTATCAATATATTTACTTGATGAAAAAGCAGAAAGACATGAAAGTTTTGGGGTTTTTTTTCAGATTTTGATAGTCTTATATTTATTTTGTTTTGTTGTTTCTTTTGGCTTTGATTGTGTGTGTGTGTGTGTGTGTTTGTTGATGCTTGTAATGATAATTTCCTTTCCCTGTACTGTTTATTTTTAATGAGCCCCTCAAAATGGAGCATAAATACTGTAAAATCACAAAGGTAATTATTCTCATCTACTTATAAAGGAATACTGAACGTAAAAACCAAGACACTGGTGAATTTAGGGCTTAAATGAAGCTTTATAAATGAGTCAATATAGTCCTTAATATCACAAATATAGGGTGAAGACTTGGGTTTCACTTCTATAAAAATTATCCAAAATAGCATCTTGAGACAACAGCTACATTTTCTAAACACTTCTAGTTCCACTCCTGTTAGAATCTGAAAGCCATAGTCCATACTGAGAGCCTCCATACCTGAGAAGCTAGACAAACAACCCTGAAGTCAGATTGTATATCTCTATTATAGTACAAGTTCAAGTCCTACTAAAAAGGATCGGCTAGACCATATAGAACACTGCTGCTGCAGCTATATTGCTTCTCTAAGAAGCTATTTGTACTTATTTGAGGGTTCTCAGAGTATAACCATAGGGCTTAAAGTAGCCCAGAAAGGAAGGTGCATGAGCTCCTATACCAGCACAGAGGGGGCAGAATAGAGGTCAGAGACAAGGAAATTGTGGGAAAGCCCTTGAGATTGTCAGCACAGGTTTATGCTGTTAAACTAATCAGCAGAAGGGAATGCCTCCAGACACTCAATCACTGTTTATTAGCAGAATAGCTGAAAGCCTATTTTGCATATACCACTCCCAAACAATGTCCAGGTACAAACCAGGATTTACTACAAGGGAGTGAGCATTGTCAGTAGGTAAAACATATTCAGGCAAAATGTATTGATGACTAGGAAAGTTTGATAGCACAGGTGTGGAACATTGTTCCTGGCTGGTCTCAAGGGCAAGGAATGTTGCACTAAATCTACTTGTACAGCCATAGATCACTTTAAAACAATTAAGTAATTGCACAATAAATTCCATATATAACAGGAATTTATGCAATTTATTACATTTTATTTAAAGTTACCAGGTCAATGGAAGCTGGATCTTAAGATTTGAGGCAAATTTCAAGTCACTGTTCCTTGTCATTAGCCACTACCTTTACTGTATGATTAACATCCTACTTCCCAGAGACATAGGTCAATTATTTAAAATGTTATTTCTTTATAGATTTACATAAACAGTATATCTGTATTAAAGAAATATATAGGGAGGTATAAGTCTGTATAAATTCATATACATCAAATATAAAATATTTATAAACACATAATTCCATAGCTATGTGAAATTTGTGTCAAGAGGTTAAACATCATTTCCTGGATCTTCTCACAGATCTGGTCTGCACCCACTGTACCACAGAGGTTGTAGAGGAAAAATTTTGTTCTGTTAATTCTTGATAGGAGTAGCTGCAACATGCTGGTAACCTCAGTACTTTTCTTCTTCATTGAAGGGGTTTTAATTGCTCTCTGCTAAGGACCCAACATTCATGTCTCTGAGGTGTGTTGCCTTCAGTGTTACTTTCTGTGATACAGTAGAGGAAGGTAGGGAGCTCTCATCATAACAGTGTACTGCTGGGAAAGGAAAGGATCTGTTCCCAGATCTGAACATTGGATAATCATTTTCCATGCTAAAGAATCATGAAAGCCTGTTTGCTTTATACCCATCCCTATGTTGTCTTGTACTTTTACTTTATAATTCAGCATGCCTTCCTGTGAGTTACTTTCCCCTATGGAGTTAGAGTTCAATGAGTGCTAATTCTCCAAAGCTTTTTCAGAATGTATGTGCTGGGCTGCCAGGAATCCCCAGAGTGCACAGTGTAACTGGTGAGTGCCTTTCCATCTCCCTGCCTTGGCACATTGTCTTGAAATCACAGTACACCAGCCGCAGGTTCCTGCAGAGTGCTTTGTTAAGATGTGGAGTGCAGCTCTGCGCCGCTTCCTCTGACAGCTCTGCCTTACGGGGGCGGATTTCTCATTGCTTTCCTTGCCTTTGTGCTGCACAGTGAACAGGGTGTGCAGATTTCTAAATGTGCATGCATTATACAGACCTTTTTGTTTAGCTCAGGATATTAAGAGGGAAGTCATTGAATTTTATGGAGAAAGCTTGACTCTGATGTCAGAGCTCATCCTCTGATAAAATTCATTTCTAACTTGTAAGCCTCTCTTACCAGTACTGTCCACAGAGCTATGACATTTCCTTTGTTTTCTGTGTAGTGTGTTTGAAAATTTCTAAGGATGACAGCTCTCAATAAACAGTCTGCTCTCAGAACTGAAGTAAAGGACATAATAATAGGTTAAGACATTTCCCCACATCAGAGCAATTAATTCATGAACCTATCATGTGATATTTTACATCCTTGTCTCATCCTTTAACAATATTTCCAGCTGATTCCAGTGTTTCTTTGAATTGCTTTGGCACATGAGGCTTCTGTGAAATCAGAGTACAGAGACAAATAAAAGATTGGCATTTGCTATATGGGAGCAGTGGCTCTGTAGCAAGGGCCTACACCTTTTGCAGGATCCTTTTACACTGGCTAGACTGGTGCACTATCTCTAAAGACCAGATCAGAGCCATGGTTCTTTATACAGGCTCCATTTTTGTTCCTTCTTTATCCACCAAAAAGGGTTCACGCTTATTCTGGAGATAAAACATTCGTAAAGGTCATGTTGATGAGAATGGGATTCTAAAACATAAAAAAAATTGAACAGAAAATAAAGAGGCCAGGAGCAAGAGCAAAATAAATGTGAACCAAAAACCCATACAATAGTATGGAACATAGAACAGAAAGTTTTAATTTCACCTGCAGGTAAATAACAGAAGGACTTAATTACTTCTTCAAGAGGATCTGATTTCATACTCCTAATTAATTTCATCCTGTGAGGGCAGCTATTTCACAGCTATTCTAGACCTACACTGACACGTATGACACAATCCAGGTCTCATGTCTGATCTCCTACACTGTTCAGCCTCATGATTAAAAAGCAAAAAAAAAAAAGTATGACTGACAAATTGTGTGTAATTTCACAGTAGAAAATGATAGCAGAAAATCTGTCTTTTAATTGGCTGGTCTAACCTCTTTCCAAGGAAGATCCAGCTACAGTAAAAACAACTATTCGGACATTTGTTTCAGCAATCTTATAGTTGAAGTAGAAAAATTTTGACAGTGAGTATTCTGGAGTAAAAGTGCATATTAAGTCCCATGATAAACTTTTAGAGCTGTTAATCAGGAAAAAGTTCAATCAATTTAATTAAATTCTGTTCTTATCCGCAGGACAGCCAGCATAGTGGGAAAAGCTCAATCGAGCATCAAAGGATTCATAAACAAAGAGGGCCCCTCACGTGACCATATTGATCTAAAAATGCCTCAACTATGGTGAAATTTTGTTTATCATGAGATTTTCAAAATTTGGATCAAAACAGATTTATTCTCTGTAGTCACTAATGCTGGCAATTACATCTTGTTGCTTATGAATGCATCTTGCACAGTTTGCAATTACTGTTCAAACCAGAGAATTATCCAGGGAGTTCCTATTATGTGTGGAAAGCTCAGCAATCCTGTTTTCTAAAACAGTAGCTGATTGAGTTTTTATGTGCTCCACTTCTGTAAAATTATATCTAAATCACATTTTATTTTGCTTTCCATTTCAAGACCTTTTTTTATTCCATTTCTATTTGTATAAGTGACCAGAATATACTCTTCTGAGGCAGAAACTAAGGCTGGTATTTCAGTTGGGATGAGAATAAGCCTGTTAATCAGACCCATTCATTAGTACTTCCCATTTCATCACAGATTCAGATATTGATCCAAACACTTATACCAAGTTCAGAGCTTCTGCAGAGGTTGGGGGGAAGTTTGCTTACCTTTGTGTTTTATTACTATGGTGTTTTTCACTCCATTCTCTTCTATACTGTAAAGTAACAGGGTAATATACTACTTCACAGTTTTTGTCTCCTTGTTTTCCCCAGTACATGTCCTTCCATTCTTATGACACCTAGACATGCTAGATATAGCTACAATTCTTACTGGGTACAGGAGACCCCCTTTCCATCTGTCCTCTGACTGAATACATGAAAGTTTACTGCTTAAATGCACCTGTTTAGCAGCCAGATATATCAGAAAGAGTGAACTCTTTCTTCTTAATTTTCAGCGTCTTCGTTTTCTAAACTTTCATAGCAGGCAAAAGTGATAGAGTCAATTTTGATATTAAACAATGTATCTTAAAATGTGTCTTAAAGAGACTAAAGAAAGGTTTTTCTTCTTCTAGTACAGGAAAATTCCAGACCCAAAGACAGAACACTGGAAATTTCTTATGTCCATATTTTTTTTTTAATCTTTTTCCCCTATGTTTCTTGTCTATCACTCTTTCTGTTAGTGCTGCTAAGCACTAGTTTCAAATAAAAAAAAATGGAGACAGCTGTAGACTTGATGGTTCATTGACATCTTTGAAGACTTTTGTTTCATGCACGTCTCATCAGTTTCTATTTAGATCTTATCTGCCTGGCACCAACATTGTTCCGAACATTGTATTATTCCCATATTTTTTTCAGGTGCCTTTTAAAAAAACGGTACTCTCTGTTTTCTTTTGTGCTCTGTTGCTGATTTCTACATCTCTATGCACCTACAAAGAGTTTGGAACTGATTACATGCAAAATATAATTGAGATGTAAGTCATTTCAGTTGAGACTGATTATGTTTATACAAGAGAAAAAAAGTTATTTCAATAACAGTCACATATTTCATCAGAAGAAAAGCTGCCTTTTATGTTTGACAAACATCTTGACATTTTTACACTCTTCTATGTTCTAAATAGGCTATTAAGTATAAATAACTTTTATTATAACATACATTCTTTTTAATAATAAACTTTATTGTGTTACCTATAGAAAATCTTTACCTTTTGAATAACAGAAATAGTTTTTCTCATGAAAAGTAAAGGTTTTAATAAAGGACAGTGGGAAACATTAATACTCCAAGAAAACCTAACAGTACCCATTGATTGATGTTATTCCCACTCAGAGGAATTTGTTACACACATCTGCCTAATTCTGTCCTTTCTCTGAAAATGTCCTATTGTTTCCTTGCAGCAGTCCAAAGTAATTGCTGTTGTATGGAGAGCAAACAACTACACAAGCAATCAGACACACATAGAACAAAAGAAGGCAGCTGAACAATACCACATCCTTTAATTTTCACACAATCAAACACCAAAGCAACTTTTCCATGACTAACAGACTCTATGGAGACCATTTAATCTCTGTCAGTTAGACTTTGGAGGCCCCGTATGACAAATTTTGCTACCCAACACTTCACACAGGATTGATAATTGTAATAGTACTTGAGCAATATGAAAGATAACAGACCTCTTTTAAACCATCTATTATGGGATTGTGGGATAAACATTCAGACAATGAGATGAGCTTGGAGCAGAGGGATTTGTTGTTTCTCTACAATTAAGTTTCTAAGAGTCCTTCTCAAACTGCAAATTTAAAATACAAATTCCAACAGGCTTCATGTGTCTCCCTCTTGGAGACTTCAGGATACAGGTTCCCCTTTTTGGAATAGCTTTTAACAGATAGCAGTGCTGTTCTTACTCTACTCATTTGTGGAATGGATTGGGAAATGCTGATACAATTTATCATATTTAAGAGTTTATCCAAATAAGCCCTAGGGAAAAAAAAAAACAAACCTCTACTCATTTCCTTATCATCACATCATCTGCTGCTTTACTGATCCATTAGGATAGTAAGTGGTGTCATCAATAACAAATTTCACTCAAAATTTCTTTTGAATCTTGTTTTGAGAGTGAGATACTTTGAGAGATAGTATAGAGAAAGGGCATTGATTATACTCTGGTCATTAGAAAAACGCCAAAAGCTACAAACTTCAAGGGTGAGCTACAATCTCAAGACCCTTTATGACATTCACCTTCAATATTCTCAAAAAATCATGAATGTGTACAAACACACATAGGCAGTTTACCTCAGCAGCTTCAGAGAACCTGTTTTTCTTAACACATAGATAAAGAAATCCTTAATTGAACTCCCACAATTTCTTAAAATCCTTTCAGATAGTGTTGACTTCTCACTAGTAACTCTCTCAACTTTAAGTAATCAAGTTAACACTTCTTCCATTATTTAGGACTCCTTTTGTGTCTCATGCCATCTAACACATCCTATTAACTTGCTATTTGTGTGTAGGTGAGCAACTTATGCAGAGATGTCTCTTTATCTTGAGCAGTAATCCCATTTTGTTCATGTATCTTCACTCTTTTCTCAAAGACCCATAAAACACTTGTTAAGATTAATCTAAATTCCATAAAACTGTGAAGGCAAAAGCCACTATGGATATCTAATTTGACCTGCTACATTACTTGGGTCAAACATTTTCATTGCTACTTTAGGAAAATGACAATTTGTAATATTAAAAATGACTTAAAGTATAATTTAAATATTTATGGTGACTTTTTATTGGTAAAAACCACAAAACAATCTTCTGGGTATAGTAAACTCAAAGCATTTAATAATTAATCATTATTAATCATTACTATGAATAGCACATGCGATTTTCAACTACTCAACTAAGTTACAAATACAGAACTTAACTGAATGATTGAAGGAAGCTTGGTCAATGAATCCAGGCAATGATTCCTGTTCTCCTTCGATATTATGTGAATAGCAAAATATCATATGTTATCTAAAAAAGCAAACATATTAATTATTTCCATTGATATGAAAACCATTTTTCTGTCCTAATTGCAGTGCTCCCAAAACCTATTCTACTATATATGAAGAACTTATTTTGTTTGTAGGTCATTAGTAACATTAGTAACGTCTTCTTTTGTTAGTAGGTCTATTTCTCACTAGTACATTGTTTAGCTGCAGGTTAAGTCACATATCTATCTCTGCTGACATGTTAGTTAAATAAAATCTAATGAATAAAGTCAAAACAGCTTAGGCAGCCATTCAGCTTATCCTAAAGCTGACACCTACAGTATGTCAGCAGAAAAAGTATTTTAGGCTGCACTGATGATATTGGCTTTCTCTTTGTTAACTGTAGCGGCAGGTCTGTCACCTCCCTCATGTCTAGATACAGACCTGTAGGCACCTAATCTCAGTTGTCTCCACAAAATTCAACTTGTCTGAATGTAGTCCTTCTTGTTTTAGTGCAGTCCATCTTGTGACTGCAAAAGAAAACATTAGAAAACTGTAATGCTGTTAGAAATCTTCTTATTATGAAGCCTTGGAAAAAAGATCACTAAGAATACACAGTAATCGATGTAAATAAGGAAAACAGATAGGAAAGCATTCATTTTTGTGAATTTCCATAAGAGGTAAATCTGTCCTTGAATGCAAAACAAGCTGCATAGTAATGGAGAAAGATGTTTTTAAAACAATACTTTGCCATCAGTATCTGAGCATATAAGGAGAATATACAGGAAGCAGACACTTCTTACAGTATAGATACTTTTTACCCAGTCTTAAGTTTCTGTTCTGCCGTATATAAAAAGACACATTGAGTTCCAATTTTGCAGTATTGGTCATTTTAAAAAATTCCACAATCCACGTAAGTTTTATGTGCTTTTAGGCTAAGATGCATTCCTTTACTTTAAAAAGTAATAAATCTAGGCCAGCTATAAAATAAACCCAAGGCAAGACTATTTAACACCCTGGGTATTCCCTAAGAATGAGGAAAAGGTAATGTTCCAAGCATATACAGTGTTTCAATTTAAAATTTATAAGTCAATTTTCCAAAACATCTTATTACTCAAATATTTTACATATACCCATTCATTATATAAATTTTTAATACCCAAGTGAAATGGATAAACATCTTTGTGAATATATAGCTACTGGCCCCATAATAAAGTATCAAACATATAAAACAGCTGAGTAAAAGCTGCATATCCCAGTCTTCCCAAACTGTTCTCAAAGCCATGCTTGAGTTTAGAAACACAGAAACAAAAATGTCAGATGTGCATGCCTTGCATTGTAATAACTTCAGGTGTTGTTTAAATGTTCTTTGAACCTTTCCCAGGGTTTAGCCAGAAACACCACCACACACAGAAAAAATGGAAACAAGTTACTATTGTCAACTCAGACATGACAGTGTGCCTTTTATGTTTATATTGGTAGACCTTCAATACTTGTCACATTGTGGGAATAAGTCCCCATTAAATCCCATTACTGGACATGAGGGAGAGAAGAAAAGCAACATAGCATGAAAAAACTGATTTACAAAATCAGTTTTAAAATCTAATTGTGAATTAGAAAGAAGGTAATCTCTTCATATTTTGGATATTTAGGGCACATTTTAAAAGAAATAATGCTGAACTTTCCCAGTTAAAACAATTGCTGGCCTATAACTTCAAACTATATTAAAACTAAGCTGAACCAAAGTGCTTACTATTGCTTAGTATCAATGTAAATTGTAAATATGTAGGACCCTTTTGAACTGTCACATTCTTCAACTCCCCACTTTTTAAGCTTTTCTTAGTACTCAATTCTGGAGAGCGCCACAGAACCTGACATCTGTGGTATAACCTCTGAGTTCATCTTTTGGTTCAATAGTCTCCATAGAGACAATAAGTCACAGACAATCATGAGATCTATGACTGGGAAAGGGATTATGTCAATGAAAACAAACATTTGTAGGGTGAATATTGTAGATACCTAAGACAGGTAAGGTGGACTGTTCTGAAGCACCTGGGGTTCTTTTGTAGGCATCTGAACCACTAACAGAAAAGTTTCTGATGATTTCCATCAACTACATGAGAGGCTATGCAAATCTCTGCTGGCAATCTTACACTAACAGGGAAGGAAAATAAAGGGTAAATATGTGGTAGTCTAAGATGAACAGAAAAAAGTGTTGCTAGACTGGTTCAGTCACTAAACTGAGTATGTGAACAGGAACTTAAAAACAGTGTCCTGTCGGTTGTGTATTATCTATATTCACCCCATATACCAGATACCATATTCAGATATTTACTACTTCCTGTTATTCAGAGGGAACAGAGGGGGGTATTTGGGGTTTTGTTGCCTAGGGTTTTGGGGATTTTTTGTTTGGTTGGGTTTTTTTGGGTGGGTGAGGGTGGAGTTCTTTTCCTGCTTGTGTTGTGATTTTAATTCTCCCAGAAATTGCATGTAAAATAATTAAATTTCCTGCAGGTTATTTTGATTTCTTGATTAGAACTAGTAACTACAGAATAATATTTTTGATTTTTTTTTAAATTCAAATTTGAATTAGCTGGTAAATAATTTTATATTATACATTACTCTGTGGCTAGTTAAAGAGAGAAATAAAATCATAAAACAAAATAAAAGCCCAAAAAACCACAGAAAAAACTCCATAGCCTTATATGCACATGTAAAATGATGCACAGTTTGGACTGAAGAGAATAATCAGCTGCTCCCTGCAATGGTAAGAAAAGCCTTGACAGCTGTGAACCAATTATGGCCTCTGAAACCTTCACCAAGACCTAATCAAGAAAAGTGTTTGTTACTGTGTCCCAGACACTGCAAAGTAAACAAAATGACTGAATGCCTTGGAGGCAAGTAGGAAGTTTCTTAGGCATAAAACCTCAGAACTGTCTTTGGGTATGTTTGTATTCCTTTCCGAAGATCTAGAATTTTCTGAAATAATAAATTAAGTACATTCCCCAAAGAGATCTCCTTAAGAAATAATTCTGACATAAATTTTTTAGCTCTCTATCTTTCTGTTACTTAACCTTTAATTCTTTTCTCCACGGAAAACTTTCATCATGCCCCACTTTACCCATGTGAGCCTACCCCGCCCCTTCCAAATTCCTAAGTGAAACCATACCAAGAGCCAGAAGTATTCATAGCACTTGTCTAGAATACTTAAAATTATGGAGGAAAAGACTGTCATTGATCAAACCTGACTAGTTCACTGCTGCAAATGTTTGCAGTGAGCTTCATTTAAAACTTGGATTAAGCAGCTGCTGCATTGGCTCCAAATATCCTATCCAAAAGGCGTGAGATCAGGGACTCTGTGTGAGCATGGGAAGTTACAGAGGGTTGGGAGCTTTGAATTCAATGTATGTGAAGAATAAAAGTGCCTTAATTGTGGTGCAGGGGTTATTTTCTGTTGGTAAAACGTAGAAACATAAGAAAAAGAGTGAGTAATTCACAGTACTGAGCCCAGGTCCCTGACTGAAAGCTCATGTGAGATTTAGTCCACAAGAAGCCTTTGTAGTGTTTTCTCTCTGTGGACATGGCATGTGTGTTTGATTCTTATACAATCCAAATTTATTACTTCAGGGCAGTAAATAAAGTGTATCTTAGCCTATAGGATTAATACTTTTGGCACAATTAAACAAAGCAAAGTTGGAATAAGAGAAGAAAAACATTTCACTAATAAATAAATACTGCAATAAACTAAAATAAATTATCAAAGATACCCAATTATTAGTGAGAAATTTGGGTATTTTTTTTTTTAAAGGTTGCACCATTTTTTGATCAAGGTGAAAGCAGAAGTCTGTGTGATTGTGGTAGCTGTCTTTAAAACTTCACGAGGATATGTTCTGTGTCTAGACCTCTCTTCTAAGTTTCAAGATCAGTCAAATTAAAAAGAAAACTCTAGACAGAACAGTTGAGTCTGATCAGATCTTGATAGGGAACCACAAATCATACCCAGATTCATTCCAGTCTGGACCTGGCTTTCACTCAAAGATTACAAAACCTCAGTAATTCTCTAGATGAATCTAGGCCCTGGGCAGGACATTCAATAATAAAACTCTAGGCCAAATTGTGGTGGTTCTTGAATTTGTAACAGAAGGGCTACAAATTCTAGAAATCAAATACCTCAAATACCTTACAGTATTTCTCATTTGTCCTTGGACATTGTTTGTCTTACTTGCTGTTTGTGTTGTGTGGGTATTATAACTTCTCAAAATTTAAATAGAAGAATAATCAATTGGTGTGGGTTTATCAGCTTCAAGATCTCCTGAGCTGCTTTACTATTACAAATGCTTGGCACATAGATGGGACAACGGTATCAAAACTCATACTCTCCTGCAGGATGATGAGAAAGCTGGTCTGACAGTAAGTGCTCCTAAGGAAGTAGCCCAAAGCTGGGACTGCTAGAAATAGAGCCAAGATAATCCAGGGGACACGCAAGTTTATTCAAGTGCCTTTTGTGGCATGCCCTGAGCCATTGATTTGCTGCTCAGAGAGACTAGGGAGCTGTTGGGACACTCCACAGTGGTCCAGTGCCTGATTTTAGTTACCATGAAAACATGGAGGAGGAGGAGGAATGAAGGGAACACTAAAGAAAGTGAAATATTGCAATATATCTAGGTCTGCCACTGGGGATGGAAATGTCCAGAGGAAAGTTGAATCTGGGCATCATAGGACCCCATGAAATTTGATGAAATCTCTCATCTTACTCTTATTTTAAGTATCTCTGTAGTTTAAAAGGCAGTATTAATTGGTGCTATTTAAATAAGAAAAAAGGTGTTTGCATGGATTTAGACGGTAGAAGTCTTCTCAATTCTGTGCTACTGTGTGAGTCAAAAAATGTGTTTGAAAAGGATACTGGGTACTCATTCACCAAGGATCAACACCTGATTCCAAAGAGATCAAATATGTGGATTCTATGAATTTGCTGACAGTTCACTGAGATCATGGCAAGTGTCTTGTTTGCTTGTTCCATAACTTCCTTAGGAGTAATTTTTGCACCTTTCTGGAAAGCATATAGCTGCCAGAATATTTCACTAGACTTTCCTAGCCATAATTCAAGCTAATATTTCATTTTAACTGCAGTAGAAGGAAACACAAATGGACACATAAGTCTAGAAAAATGGGAATTATGGTTACAGGCATTCTTTTTGTATTCTGAACACAGATGAGGAGAGATGTTTTGTTGAACCTCTGTTTGTGGGTTTCTTAGTCATGGAATTTCACCCCATGAGGCTCAGTGGAATGATGTTTGATTCCTTTATAAGTATATGATGAATAGGACCTTCCATCCTTTGTGCCCCTCTGCTAGCTTGAATCAAATATGAAATACTTCAGTTTTGCTCTGGCAATATTTTCATTATATTTTTCATGTTTACATCTACTAGAGCTTATCAGAGGGGCTCTCACCAGTACTTGCTTTAGCAGATGCTCTGAGGATGAGTGATTGTTGTAGGTATTTCAGCTCTCAATTTTTCTCTCTTTAGAGCAGTTTGCAACATTTTCTTGGTTTTGAATATATCAGCATGGACAAGAGACAATGTCATTTGGTTCAGAGTAACATGATTGAAAAATAAAACAGCCTATATGTGCAAAATGTATACATAGTGCACAAAGGGAAAACAATAAACGAGTAAAGGCTCACCAGTCTCTGCAATACATGTGTGATGGAATACCACCTTCTGTTTCAGTTTTACAATCCCTCTGAAGTTTATCTCCAAAGTGCTGATGTCGATAGGCACTGATGGATTGTTCAGGAGAAATATCAGCTGTTGTGCAATTTAAAATATACCTTATTTAAAACAAATCACAGACTCACAAATCTTCATGTTGCAATAGTAAATGTGTTATTTTTCTAATACTTTGTCTGCAAAACAGCAATGACAACTATTTTCACTTGTGCTAAAAACATTTCTTTCTCTAAAAACCAGTTTCAACTTTGAAAATGTTTTTATTTTCTCATGTATTTATTTGGTAAGCATTAATATTTTTTCTCCCTAACACAGATAAAATCTGGCATGATGGCTGTTTTCTTGTAAGATTTATAAGAATTTTAAACTTTCTAGAATCTTAGCAAATCAGTGTTATTTGTTCAAGCTCATTTGTTGATTATTATGTTTTGTTTTTGATGTGTGCTCATTACAAGAGAAACTCTCTGCTGAGTTAGGTGGCTGTTGTACTTTACCAAGAATTTACTTTACAAAGAATTTACTTTACAAGTACAAAGGTAGAGCCTTCCCAATGGAGTGATGAAACCAACACCGAAGGACTTCTGAAGGCCAAAGTTAACTGCTTTGTTAATTGATTTGATATACAGGATTTATGGTTTAATTTTCTTGATTTTCTCTCTTGCCTCTAAACAGTGAAGGGAAAGAGCTCATTTAGAAATAAAATGATTCATTTATTATTCATAGTACCCTGTGTGACTGTCCTCATGCTAGACATCTTGATATATTCTTGTTGATTTGAGTATTTTGCATTTCACTTTTATTCTTTGTGCTAGAGTAGGGTTATACACAAGTTTTGAATTAACCTCCTACAACCTAGTGAGGCAAACATAAATATTTAGATTATAAAACTGTATTAAGCAACCACAGCATTCTACATTGTTTTCAACATACTGCTACATACAAGAAAGATAACAACTATCTGCTCCTCTCAATAGAAAACTTTTAGTTATTCTCTGTAACAAGAGATTCCAATTGAACTCTTTACTACATATTGTGTTTCAGAAGCCAGAAATTAATGTGCAAAATTATTTTTTATTTTTAAAATCTCCAGAAAACTTTCCCAGTTTTTCCTTTTGTTTTATATTTCTACCACATGTAGCAGGTAAAAATGAGAGTAAAGGTTGTAAATGTAAAAATGAGAACTTCTGCTAATGTGTTTTTCATAAGTTTTAAATACTTTCCTAGAAGCACACTTATTTTTTTTATCTGCATTTAAGGAAAAAAACTAATAAAAAAAATGAATTAATAGGTTTGATTTCATATCAAAAAAGACAAAGAAGTTTTTTATCATTTTTTTAAAGTATAATTTTGTCCAGATCACGTAGCATAAAACAAAGAGAAAGGTTGTGAAAGACTTTTTTAGTTTTGTTTCGCTTGGGTTTGTTTTGCTTTTACATAGTTATTAATTCTTAACGGTGCATTTAATAGCTAGAAGCTTGTTCTCCCTATTCAACATATTCAACATTTAATCCCTCTAGAAACACAACCAAATCATGACCTGTAGCTGGAAGAAGTCTTGTATTCCGGCAGAATAGGGTGTGATGTGGATGGTACAGTGGATATTCAGGAAGAAGAAAACAATTCTCTTCGGTTTACTTGACTCCAGAACAGAGAAGAGTTTGTGGAGGGACTAAGAAAAGAGAAGATACAGACTGGCTGGTAAGAGGTAGGATGCACGTAGCTAATATAACTTATTAGCAGCATAAAACTGGCGTAAAGGATATTCTAAGCCAAGAGCAAATTATTTTCTAAGACAAGAGCAAGGAGAAAGTGATTTTCCCTAATATTAAGAATACTGAGAGGTGAATTTATGTGGCATTTGCTCTTGGCAGTGATTTCTGCCAATAGTAAATTTGTGCTTCGAGTATTACTAAGACTCTGATTAAGCATTCAGACAACAGAAGAATGTGATAAGAGGCAAGTGTTATTGAATTAAGTGTAAGAGATCCTTCTGTCTTTTCTAAGTTCCACTTTGTTCTTTTTATGAGCTTAGGAGAGTTACAACTTTGAAAGTAAAATAAATAAATTAGAACCTGCTCTGACTAGAGTATCCTTCTGCAAAGAAGTAAGTGGATCAATAAATTCACAACTTCATATTTTCTTCTTTCCATGGAGATCTCTTCATTCACATAGGATTCATTCCATTAATTTGAGTTATATAAAGGAATCTAGTCCAAACTAGTCATCTAGGCTTGCTCTCTATAGTCAAGGAATAAATACTATCAGAAAGTGCTTTATCTGACTGCGAACTTACAATAGAAAAAAAAAAATCCCCTGTTGGCAAAGCCATTGGCTGTGAAATGGAAGCAATTTGAAACTGGTGACCAATTTTTAATATTAATATAGTAGTTGTAGCAGCAGCAATAGACTTAGTATGGAAACAATCACAATAGTAGTCATAATAGTAACAGGAATAGGGGGTAAAAGTGATTGCAGTACTCACAGTAATAGCACTGGCAGTCAGTAATTTTGCAGCAAAAGTATCCTAATAATAGCAGTAGTTTCGACTATTTCATAATGTTGAATTTTCAGGGGTTCAGCATAGTTCTTAGGGGTAGACATCACCAAATCTCATTTCACAAGCATCTATAGTAGCAGTCAAACAGAATATTAATTTTGCAATCAGTACAAGGAGTTATTTTTTGTTAGAGTAACACCAAGAAAGTTTTATATAAGAGAAGCATGGTCTGTTCCCATATCTACAGACTTGTCATCTTTTGTATGAAAGCAAAAAAACCTGACCCCAAAACAAGCAAAGAAAAAAAAAAACAACCCAAAACAAAACAAGAAAAAGAACACTTCAAGTATCCTGCTTAGATTCAACACCTTTTTTTCCCCAATTCGAATATATTGCTAAAGATTCATTTACTAAAGTAAAACAATTCAAGAATGAAAATATGAGTTGCAGTGATGAAAAAATAAATAACAGATGTAAACTAAATGTGTTTAGCATTCTAAACAACTTTTCATCTTTTGAACTATGCTTTGCATCTCTTCAGTAGCCCCTCCCTTTCCAGCCTCGCCTGTTACACATACAGGTTAATCACCACAGTGATTCTGTCCAGTGAGCCAGTGAAAATTCAGAGCTGAACATTGCCATACCTGCCAGCCTTGAAGGGAAACAGGGAGAGACCTGGCAGCGTGTTACACATCCTAAGCTGCATAGTGAGGAATAGTTGGACTTTGGCTGTTGCCTCAAAAAATCAAAACCAAAAACCTGAAATGTAGTACAGAAATGCCAGTAATGCTGTTTTGTAGTCAGGCTTAAGTTTCCCATAAACAGAAACATATACTCTTCCAGTGAGAGATTTTATTAAACAAAATCAAAAGATATTTTCTTAGAGAAGATATTTAAAGGCTAAAACATATTTATTGAAACCTTGTCAGTTTTAAAGTTGGAAAAAAAGCACAAGATGTTGCACTTTGCACATATTCTGTGTTGGAGAACTTTCTAAATATTTTTTTTTTCCATACAAAAATGGTGCTTATGATCCTTATGAACCCTAGCTAAAGTTCAAGCTATATGAAAAATACATTAATCTGGGTACTCATGTACATTCTAATGTGAATACAGATGAGGTCCTTTTAGCAAAGTATTTTCCTATAACTTTCCTTCACCCATTATAGCCCTGTAATAGCCAAAAGCCCTAACGTTGAAGACAATTTTAAAACAGAATTATTAGCCTATTATAAATCCATTTAAAAGTGCTATCTTTTTTGAGTCTGAAAGAAAAATAGAAATCTCTGATTATAATATTTTTAAAATATGACATTAAATATATTCTGCCTTTTAATGCATGTCTTAATTTTAGAACCTTTTTAAATTAGTTTTTACTTACTATTTAAGTCCTGTAGCTTGAGAAAAAGAGGAGAAAGCATAGATGTTTATAAGTTTTGAGAGGGACATATCTGGAAGTGGTGCAGTTTTATCCAAATAACTATCAAAAACTAAGAAAGGTTAGATATTTATTTTGATAGATGCTTCATAGATAAAACCCAAGATTTTGCAGAAAGTAGAAATAATATATTAGAAGGGGTTAGTAGAACTTGCAAAGATTTCTCAGCATCAGAAAGTCAATATTCTTCAGGGACACGTACTGTAAGTCTGTCCTATTAACACTCGTGTCTAGAGTGTGTTTGCAAAAGACATGTATTTCAACATACCTTGAATGTTATCTGAAATTGTCACATATAGATGAATAGTTCTCTTCATCGAGAGCTGATATCACTTTGGACACATGGCATTTTGTTATCTAACACATGGTATATCAAACACAACTTACTGCTGGGTTCATTCTCAAGCTTCCCTAACTACATAGGGAACTAGGTTAAAAGTGAAATAAAATTACAAAATATATTTCTTTGTGAGGTTTTGGAAAAAATCTTTCAATCAGGACAAGAGTGTTTAAAAATTGTATTTGAGATATAACTTCCTTATTCAAACAGGACACATAGCACGATGACTTTTAATAGACACTTAGATTTCACTTCTTTCTCTATTTCTGTGCTCCTAAAACACTATTTTTAGCCATAAAACATTGTATTAAGTCACACATAAACATGCATGTTAAAATGAGTGACCTGGCTAGATTTGGTAATTTATGTTTTATCTTACTTACATTCTCGTCGTATCTATCATAAAATATAAAATTATCTTTCCTGTTCTGTTTCCATGAAATTTTATTTTATACAGCAAATATTTAAAGCCTAGTATTTCAGATAAAACAAACCTGAGAACTGGTTTCATGTTAAAAAATAAAAGCACATATATTGCATGACAGAGCTGAAAATGTAAGAGGTTAACCTTTGAACATAATTCCACACACACTCACATATATATTCCCACACAATCACAGACAAGCCATAAATAAAAACGTCTCAAATTACCGAGAAATAAAAGAGCCTTTCACGGATCACTTGATTGTCCCACACTGTGTTATATAGTTTGGAGTAATAGTTGTTTCATATCACAAAGCCATCAGGTGTTTCAAGACAAACGAAATATAAAAGCCATGTTTGGAGGAGGAGGAAGGTTGTCAAAGTCTGAATGTACCTATTGAATCTCAGTAATTGCCACTTAGTGTTTGATTTAATGAAAGCCACTGAATAAAGGCAACTATTTTCTTTGTCATGGCTTGTGTTCCCATTTGTACATACCCTTCTCTGTCTTCCAAAGTCAAAGCCACAGTCCTCCATTTCCATCGAAGCACCACTTCCTTCCGTTCTGCATTCATCTTCATCTGCCTGGCTTTCCCACACACTAAATGGCTGTGTTAAAAATTAGTTTTCAATTATTTTCTCTGAAGATAACAAGCTTGCTTTGACTGAGCCTTAGACACACTGAAAAGACACAACCACAAATGCACACAAATCTGCGTTCCTTCCTGTGTGTTCTAGCAGAAATATTTGGCCTTCACTATAGAGGTTTTTGTCATCCAAGTTCCTTGCAGACAGACCATTTGGTTATCACAGAAGTAATTGCTTACAAATTCTATTTTTTTCTTTTCTCTCTAGCTTAAAGAAATTCTGACAAATCTACCAAACTCTCTGTGTCAATCAAGGGATGGGAGGGTGTTGTTTCTATCAGAGTCAACTGTTCAAAATGCTTAAGTCCTGCTCTGAGGGTGGCGCTGGTAAAAAAGCAAGAGGAGAAAATTGTAAGAAAACTATTCAGATGATATTTTACTGTTAATTGCTACCAAGTCTGTCTTGTTTAAGATTTATTTAGGGACAAGAATATTTTGCTATTGCTCCTAGGGATATTTTTTTAGAATTTAGGATGTTTTAAACTAACTTAATTTCTATCCTGATCATTGTATTGAATTTAAATGGAAAGATTCCTTAAAAAATTAGATTTGGAAATGGGATATGAAACAGGTTTGCTGAAACATCATGAGAATGACCTTTTAATATTTCTGTTCCTTAACTGGAATTCTTGTACTCTTGAAAATGCCTGACCTGAATTTAGGTTTTAAATTAGGGCTTATTACAAAAATCTTTGGGGTTTGTACCCCAAAGATGGGGTACAAATTAGGACATATAGAGGACACAAAATTCTTCATTGTTTTTGTTCTTGTTGAGATATGAAAGAAAACTAAAGAATGAGTATTGGAAGAGGAAATGTGGGCAAGGCAGCAGAATTTAGCAAATGGTGTAGTGTGTATATATAATAATAAATTAGTATATGTATGTGTGTGTGTATATATATGTATATATATATATATAAAATTAGGTATTTAGGATGATGTGGACATGGCAGTATCCTTAATTCACCAGTGCATTAATAATTATGTAAATGACACTCAGAGTATTTAAATTCTACCTATGTTTTCTTTGAGGTTCCAGAATGTGATTTCATACTTTCCTTATAAACAAGTGATTAGGCTCACTATTATACCTAAACCTTGTCTCTAAGGAGAAAATTTGACTGGCATTGCAGTTTCACTGTAAAGGCCTTGTCATGAACAGAACAATTATTCTGAAAAAAGATGTTTCTCTTTACAAGTAAAGTGTCCACAGGAGAGCTGTTCTAGTCAATTTACACAAGGAGAAAAGTCTCTTGGCTCCTAAAAGAAAAATTACATCTAAAAATACAGTAATACTTCCAAGTCAATGGGTGCTTTTCTGACTCAAACCAGAACACTCAATGAACTTATTGTGAATAAATAGAAATGCCACGCAGCAAAATTTACATCAGCTTTTGAATGTCTATGTACACTTTTACTGTACAGGCATAATAAAACTTATCCTTCTATCTTCATTTCTCTTCCTTAAATTCAATTCTGAAAAAAAAATGACAAATATTTTCAGTGAAATTGGAATGGATTTTAATAATTGTTTCTGAGAGCTATTGAATCTTTTCAGTCTGCTTCTTCTTTCTCTGTCAAGGTTCCATTTGGTTGAAAACCAGTATTTGGTCTAGCCTTGTCCTCCTAGTCTGTTTATTTAAAATTAGAAAAACAAGCTATAAGCTCAGAAGAAGCTTGACAGAAGAGAGAGGTATTTCTATACTTATTTTAACCACTTGGTTGCTTCTAAACCCTCTGTGTGGATCCAGGTAAAGTGCTCTGGCTGTGCTGCTGGGCAAACACCATCTGTGTCAGAGCGTGTGCCAAAAGCATCCATGTAGAATGTGTCTGCTGGCAAGTATATCCAGTACTGCATATCCTGGTAAACTACATCTGCTGCAAAGCAGTTTTATTTTTTTTACCTTTTTTATTTTATTTTCCCCCAAGCAAAGTGGGGAATGTCTAAGCAAAAGAGATTTCTTTGCTGAAAAAATCCTAGGTGTTCAAAAGCAAGAAATTCTAACTGCTCTTCCCAGTTATCTGGACATTTCTAAGCAACAGTGTCTTACCAATCTTCCAGGACATCCAGCAGCAAGAAAGTGGTGTGTACAACTCAGTAATTTACATCCACATTCGGGGTCCCAAAGCACTTTTCAGACAAGAACCTCTCTACTCAAATGGCTTAACATACTTATCAAAATGACCTCAGTATTATTTTGAAGTTCAAGTAGAAAAGAATAAAATAGAAAGCAGAAATTTGAGTTTCACAGCAGTAAGCAGTTTATACCAAGACCCTCATTGCATGCGTGCAATTATGCTTTTATTCATATAGTTAAATAAATGCACTAAATCCCATAATTTTTCTTTCCATAGCCATTCATCCTCATTACCTCCTGTTTTTAATTAAACTGGAAGCCAGGGCAGGATCTTATTTTAACATATATGAAATAAGTACTGTTAGAATGTTTTTGTCATACTAGAATTCATTTTGGTAATGCCTGTTTGGAAGGAGCAATATCCACATTGGATGTGGAAGGATGTGAAGTATGGCACAGTCATGGATATGAAGATATCAATATGAAGAATCACAACTTCTGGGATAGCAAACCTGAATTGTAAGTGCATTTCAGTGTTTTCATTCCCTTTTTTATTCTCCCCTGCCCTCTTTTTTTTTTCTTGTGTGTATGTGTGTATTATATCTCTAACCTTCTAGGAAACTTATTTGTCTGTAAATAGAGCAGACAGTGTAGTAAACTTTTCATATGCTCAGACAAAAGGGAAAAAAAAAAAAAGGCTTCTCTTCTTATCCAAAGCTTTTATTCTTGTTCCTTCTTTCTTCTCCATAATCTAAAAATCTAAAACCTGCATATTTTTAAATTGGAAGTCAGTGTTAGTAATTTTTGTGAAGAAAAGCAAACAACATCACTGATTTCTATTTTTAAAACCAGGAAAATTCTTTAGTGTTTTGGTGGGGGGTGAGTGGGGGTATTTGGTTTGATTTTATTTAGGTTTGTTGTTTTTTTCTCTTAAAAGACGTAATTAAACAGCACATGCTGTCTATGCGCCTACATGATATGACAACCTAATTGAGTGTTTGGAAGGCTAATGAAAGCAGGGTGGGAGGGAAATCCAGGTGAGCAATTCAGAACAGCTCATTTCACTAGTGGGCTGCTAGTAACCAAAGCAAATACACATGAGGGAAAGGAAAAGTAGGAGGTGTATAAGGAAAGCTTAAAAAACTTAGAACAGAATAACAGGAGATGGGTGCTTGGTTTTAATAGCGACTGTAGATTTAGCATTGAGCTTTTTTATATGTTAATGTTCATTAGCATCTGAAAGGGACTACTAGAAGAAGAAGAGAGTAGAATAGATCAAGATTCTTATTTAGGTAGGTGGAACAGGGGAATACCCATTTATTTTATATGTGAAATCTAAGTTTCCTAGGGTATGCAAGTAGGAAAAACTCTTACAGACTGAGCAGAGTCCTTGATTTGAAGATCACAGCTGCAATCACTGAAAGATTCTGCAAGCATCTCTCTTCTTTTCTCCCAGTAAGCGATATTGGAAATTCAGAGTGGTAAAATAGACATTTTATTAAGTTCATGAAAGAAGAGGGATTAGAACAGTATGTGTGTGTTTCAAGTATAAAACATTTCAGAAAATATTTTTTTCTATCTATAACCTATCCAGGCATTATTAGCTTTACATATTCTTCATAAAAAATGCCATCCAAGCCTAAATCTCTCACTTCTATAATAGTATGCTGACAGATCTTACAGTGCCCCGTAACATTACAATGTCTATTTCTGTAGCAATGATTAGCAATGATATGGAGGGAAGATTGTAGAAACCTGTTATAAACTACGCTGTTTAAAGCTTTATTATCCTTTATACAACGCTCAACACTGTGCAACAGGTGAAAGTTGCTCGCAAAGACTTATGCAAAAAAGAAAATGAGGATAAAGGTAAAAAAAAAAAGGAAGTTATTTCTGGATGTTGCATTTCCTTACAAATTTTAGATGTCTTTTTCCTTATTATAAGAAGTACTATGAAAGGTAAGACACCTGTTTTATTTTTTCCTTTTCATTTATTTATTTATATTTTAGCTCTGAAAATTTCCTTACAATTTAACAGTCTCAAAAGCAGAATTCTCATGTATCATTACAAAATATATACATATATATACACACACATTTAAATTATATATATATATATATATACCCACACAGTTATAAGATATATATATATATAATTTATATATGTGTGGTTAGTTCTACAAAACTCTTTCCATTTATCTCTCACCATGGAATTTGGATTAAATTCAAGAGAATGAACATGACAAAACAAATTACTAGTAAAATGAACATTTTTTTTTCAAACACAAAGTGCTACTGAAGGCAACATTTTATCTTTATTATATTAAAGAAAGAAGAATGTTATTGGACTTTGAATATAGTAAATTTATCTGAAAAGTGTTCTTCGATATAGGTGCTACAAGCACAAAAGAAATATCAAAGTAGATCTAGCTAATGCTTTGCATATATTCAGATGAATCTCATCTTTTATAATCACTTCTGTCACCTTTTGCTTTGCCATTAACTGTAGACATTTCATAACTTGTTACATTATCTCAACATTCATTATTAACAGTGCTTGTTCTTAAAGTAAAGCAAATCAAAGCCGAAACAAGTTTATCTCTAAACTGCAAGTGATTTCATTTTTGGAAAGTGAAAATAAAATTCAGCCATGCTCTGTGGCTGTGCCAGGTATAAATACTTGTTTGTAGGTGCTCTAGGACCAATGAAGTAAAAATGCAAAGTGAGACACTGAAGCCAGAGCAGGAGGATGCAAGTGCAACCTGCACTTGCTGTGACAGTGCAGTTGTCTGGAGCAGGCAGCATTTGAAATATTATTCAGAGATGTATAAACCAGCTTCTTCTCCTTTAATGTGTACATTCAACTGGGCAATATTTGCAAACTTTTTTTAAAGCAAATAATTTTTTACATAGAAACAAAAGGAAACCTCTTGGGCCCGAACATCTAAAGCCATAAAACACAACCTGCACTCCTCCATGCCTGCTCTAAACCCAAGCAGCAACTGGAACCAAGGAGATTTTTATGCTAAATGGTGATTTTGAAATTATTACACAAACATTTCTACTCTGGGCATCCAGAACTGAGAGCCAACATAGACTAATAAATATTTATATTTTAGAAGCATTTTCTCTAGATAAAACAATTTTACTTCTTCCTCCAACTACACATTTTATCTCACTGCTGGATGAATATCACCAGGTTATTAGGTTTATTTTAAATTATTCAAGTCCAGATTATAGGGTTTATATTAAATTTTTCTACTTTCATTGTGGAGTATGTCATAATTCTTTTTCCTTGTGACAACTTATTCTGTATTTCCAGGGAAAGAGTTTGGACTGTGTAAAACACAGCTGATAATAATGGATGTTCTAGCAGTGTACCCCTTACCTGCTGCTGTTCAGTTGTCTTTCTGAGCCAAAGATCTAACAAGTCTTAGGGTACAGTCTGAGCCCTGACAGTATCATTAGTCCAGGTACAAAATTGTTTCCAGCTATTTCATGCCCTTTGAGATGAAATTCCTTCTACACACCAGGCACCTCACTAATAATGATACTGACCTCTTAAAAAATCCATCTCTGTGTGGATTTCAAGTTGCTTTATATAACATTGTTCTATTTAACCCAGGAAAGCTGAGGCATGCTCAAATGCCATGGCTTCTCTGTGTCAACGTCTTATCACCCATGAAAATAATGACCAAACTTGGGAAAATTGTATGACTGGCTTCCTAGCACTCTTTCATTTTCAGGAAAAGCCTTGGAGCAGAGAAACCTGTTTGTCATGCAAACCAAAGGCCCAGGAGCATCAGGCAGTACTAACTTTAATGTTGCCTTTGAATATGTTGTTATTTCTGACAAATCAAAATGTGCTATACTGGCTCACACCAGTCGCTATTTCACTCTACTGCTTTTTCTCAGCTTTGACATACATTCTTTTACTCTCAGGTGCACTAATAATCATAGAATAGCTTGGTTTGGAAGGTTCTAGCGTCATACACTATAAAATTATTGCAGAAAATTTGGCAAGATGTTAATTGTTCAGCACGAGAATAAGACTTCCCATCATATCTCTTTTTGCTAAGCACTTTTCCCCTCTAAATTACCAGCTGTAGTAAAAATCAAATTTTGTGAAGACCAGGTCTCTAATACAGCTCTAAAGTATGGACTGCCTATGATGGGCAGCTTGCTAATTTTTCTCTGTGCATGACACAGAAAGAGGAGATAGTAAATATCTATGAAAATTCCTTGTGCAACCTAAACACAGTTTTTTACCAGTCATAATAATAAAGCCAGCCACACAGAATGTTGTTTCTCTGTTTTTTAATTCTATGTTTAGCATTTTAAACTGCATATCATTTCTGTTTTTTTCTTTTTTTTTTTTTCTTTTTTTTTATATGTTAAAAATAATTTTAAAAACTCGGGAGTCTCAGTTTCACTGGACAGTATTTAAAAACTAATTTTTCTGACTAATGGTTCTTCCTGAATATCCCCATTTCTCTTATGACATCTCTGATCATTTCCTTACATATTGCATAATCTGCTCAGCCTAGGAACCTGGTCAAGGAGTGAAATGGAGCTTTACCCTTTAGCTGACTGTATGAATGAATACATTTGTGCTTGCACTGTGATGCTATTTGCAGTTGTCTGTGTCATCAGTAAATTATTCTGCTATATATGTTGCTATATATATGAAAGGCATCGTGCTGTAACAAGAACTTTCTAAGTATGAATCTGAGATCACTGCACTTATAAATGGCAAAACCTTGAGAGAATTATGCAGGCTGTCCCAGTAGGGCATTAACACACTTATA
The DNA here is from genome assembly GCA_026261815.1 of Monarcha castaneiventris obscurior. Lineage (NCBI taxonomy): Eukaryota > Metazoa > Chordata > Aves > Passeriformes > Monarchidae > Monarcha > Monarcha castaneiventris. The sequence goes on from JAMPIT010000894.1 coordinate 19,169,109, forward strand.
ATACAATCCCACACTTCAAGAATATGAATGTGCCATGTACATTACAGGACAGAAAAGTGAACTATTTTATAAATGTGTTTTAAAGAAGTTTAAATGAAAAAAAAAATTATGGAAACCATGTCCTTATCCCCCACCTGTGAAACCAGGTGCTTTATTTATTGCAAGAAACTGAAAGAGGTATATATTATATTTATAACACTTTAAAATGTCTAAAGTGTCTTAAAAAGATCTTTCAGTGTATTTGGAGCCCAAACTTGTGAAATACCAGAATTTTATGCAGGGACAATATCCCCATCAGGAAAAAGTATTACAGCTTTTCATAGAACAAAGAAATTGTTCTCAAGCTTAATGATTTATAACAGGCTGAGTAATAAAATCTAAAAGTGGTTCAGGATTGTGCTGACTTTTCTGTCCTTTTAGAGACATGTTAGCATGCCACAATTTTTAAATAAAATGGGAATCCTTTCTGGAGCAGAAGTAGTGAGTACAGGCTATAATGTGTACCGATGGTGATGAAGTTATTGTGAGTTTATATATGTGATAATTTATCACAGGTGTATTTTAGCATACATAGACTGCCTAATTTTTGCTGCACACTTCTATTCATTTCCTGTGATCTTTGTACTCACATATGCTTCTATCATGTCTTAGTGATACATACCATTATTCTGACTTTTTCCTTCCTTAATTTGGACACAATAATTATATAATTCCCAATGCAAATGATGATCTTTATCTATGCCCTCCATCTCTATGATAATGAGGTTTTTGCCTGAAATAAAAAAAATAAATAAAAAACCAAAACAAACTTGCAAAAGTGATAAAATAAATAAATAATAATAAAAAAAATAAATTTAAAAAAAATAATAATAATTAAAAAAAAGCAGATCTGTAATGGAAGTTTCCAGGTGTCCCCATGGTTATGGGCACACCCAGCGTCAGATTTCTACAATTTTTATAAATTGGAAAAATTAGCATATCTAAGAAAAACTGTCCAATTAAAAAAGCAATTGTTTAGGTAATTTCCCCTGGGTTTTGTCCCATTGGAACCCCCTTCCCGATCTTTTAGCCCTACATTTTATTATGTCTATGATCTATGATGCAAAAAAAAGTGTTCTTGCTAGACTAAAAGAAAGACTGAATGGAATTCCAAGAAGGTAGCATAAGATGTAAGAAAGTGTAACTACTATGCTAAAGTGACAAAGTGTTAGAAACTATACAGCTATATGTTAAAATCTATAAAGCTAGGGATATATAAAAAGCAAAAATCTTTAGGCATCAATGTCACTGAATTTATATTCAAGATTTTCACTTAGCATGTCTTTGCAAGGAAGGGAGATTAGCCTGCTCCTCATCCTTTCCTTGTTTTCAATGATTATATAAAGTGGCTTTGGGCAGTGTCAAGCAATTTGGGAATTATATAATTATTTTGTCCAAATTAATGAAGGAAATAGTCAGAATAATGGTATATATCAGAAAGACATGATAAAAGCATATGGGGGTATGAAGATCACGAGAAATTACTACAAGTGTACAGCAAAAAATGGGCAGTTAATCTGTGCTAAAATACACCTGTGATAAATTATCACATATATAAACTCACAAAAAATCAGGTGGTGGTTAAGAGGGAGCAAAGCTCTATTTGGTATCTGTCCCATTCCTCTCACACACCTCTTGATAAGAAGATAGAAGAATATGTATAGAATCAAATCCTTCTCTTAATATGATTGCCCCAGCTCCTCCTCTTGTCCTCTTGTCAAGCATCTCTGGATGCTTGAAAACCACCAAGCAGCTAATGTTTAGATTAGCTGTAGTGTTTAGCATGAATTAGAGCATAACAGAGATTCTGGGTACATGTAAGACTGGATTTTAGCTTGGAATTAGAATTTGAGCTCAAGTTGAGAAGACTAAATGAATCCAAATACTTTGAGTTCACACTTGATTTTTTTTTTCATTTTCTTTCTTTTTTTAATAAGAATCCTTAACCACCAAAATGAAAACTACCTCTGCACTTGATTTAATACATTCTTTTCTCTTTCACTCTCCATCCAGGAAGGAGGAGGAGCAGAAAGACACCAGCACGCATGGTATGGAGGATGAATGCAATTATAATGCATGATGTAGGAGGAAGAAAATTATGGGGAAATTATCTTTGGTAGTTCACTGACAACTACCTTCATGGATGATAAAAGAATCACTGAAAATATATATGTAAATTACCTGAATTTTCTATTGGAGTTTTCCTCTGCTCTCTAGATTGTGAAACAAAGTGAAATTTTGTAAATTAAGGAAAATGATAAAAATAAAAGTGAATATATTTTATTTTATATGATTTCTGATGCTGGACAGATGCATAAATGGTTAATTGGTATGAGTGTTCAATTCTTTTAAAAAATATACATGTGGTAATGAGTTACTTAATGTACTCCTGAAAGCAAGTTCATTTCAGGAGCAATGATATTGGGAGTGATGAATGTAAAGATAAATACTTGCATCTGGATTTTAACCTTTTCCCCCTCCCTCTACCCCTTTCTTCCAAGAGACTATTCTATTACACTTTTGTTTAGTGGAAAAATAATTCAGCTAATCTTGTACTTACGGGCTATGGCTTGGAAATTGTGTCATTTCACAATGTTTTGTATATATGCAGAGTCATTTTCTACTGTATGACTAGATATCAGAGTTTGGGCAAGCTATTTATTTAATATACTGTTCAAGACAAATATGGAGAACACAGAAATTTTTCCCTTATTTAATATTTATTTCATTTTTTCACATAAATACTATTTCAGCTATTTCACAGGAGGATTAACAGTTATGGATAATAATTTGGTGTACCTGGAAAAAATGAAAGAGAAGGCCAAAAGATCTGATTTTCTATTATAATCTGAGCTTCAGAAATGGTGATCATAAAGGATGTCCAGTTAAAAGCTTTTGAACTCAGATTCAGTTACACTGATATAAATCAGGAGCAAGGCTTTCTAAAACAAAGGCAATTGCTTAAGAAAAATCCATCAGTTCTTAATCCATGAGATCTGTGGCTTTGAGTTCTCTTGGTTTTTCATCCAACTGTTTAAGAAACTAAAATTTTCACTCTTTATTTTGCCCATTTCTTTTGTCTGGTTAGTTGGTAGTTTTTAGGTCTGTATTCCAACTTCATTCCATGTATGCAACTGTATGCTGTGTTATTTTGGGCAAAGATTTTCTTCAAGTTTAGTCAGACCTAGATCCCTGACTGACAGCTGCATAGGTTACTGTTGACAGAACATTTCTTCTTTCGTATCTCTTTCTTACTTGTTATGCTCTAATTCATGCTAAACACTACACTAATACACACCAACTTAATTCCCCACTGGTAAGAAAAGTGCCATCAATCTTCTGTCATAAGGGTATAGTTGGTAATTTGTTACTGCTTTTTATTGGCTGGGCATCTCCATGTCTTGGAACATGAGTTTGCATCCATTTGTAGAGACAAGAAATGGGGTAGACTTTGGTCTATTGCAGGTGTTTCACATTGTTTTCTGTTCCCATTCTTCCCATATTTCTCCCCTGCTCATCACTGGGAGTGACAGTCAGACTCAGGCTTGAGCAGCAGCCATCTCCAGAGTACACAGACTTCTTGGAGAAAAATAGTGCTTTCACTACACAGCTTTTCCTCTTCCATGTAGGCTCTACTAATTTCAACAGAATTTCAACAGCCCCTGTGGTCCCCATAGCAATTTGAAAGAAAGCAGGGTCTGATCAGATGATGCTATGCAAAACCAAAGCCTGAATTTTACCCACTTTCCTTCTGAACTTGTTTAGGGTAGCCTGCAGCAGTGGACATGTTTGGCCTGTCTGGAACCATTATTCTTTCACAACAAACCATCCTGAAAGGTATTTTGAGATCACAATTCATGTCTCAATGAGCTTATGGGTTTTTTTTTTCTGAAGATATTCCTATTTAGGATGTAAATATCAAAACTTGGATGAAATAATAAACACTAGAATGATTTCCACTGATTCTATTGCTTCATTATATTGAAGTTTTCTGGGACCAGATCAGAGGATTCTGTTTCCTTTAAAGTTTCTCTCCAGTATTTCTTAATTTCTTTCCTAGATCACAAACTTTTACAACTCAGATGCATTATGTTTGGGTCTTTCCCTTTTGGAAATAAGTGAAAAAACATTATTAGATATTTTACTGTTTAGTTATCACCCCAGAAAGTCAGATTTTATCAATAGTTTGTTTGGGATAATAGCCATCTATCAATTCATGGATTTTTATTTAGCAAAACAAAATTTAAACTACCATAGTGTTACACACAAGAATTTCTCTAGACATTTACTTGAGGTTTTATCTCAACATGGAGGCAAGTCTGTCAATTGCATCTCATCCACAAAAAATCCACGAGGCAGGCATAGAAAGTGACAAGGATTTTTCAATACTAAACATAGTGAATAACCTGAAATACAGGCACAGCCTGCAAATGTTTGTGTTAATAAATCATCAAAGGTGGGTTCCCCCCCTTTTTAAAGGGAAACTTCAGAAGAGTTATATTACATTTGTGTCTGCATCTGATTTTTAATGTGATGTACAGAATACAGATAATTTTCACTGAAAGGAAGAAAGGTGAAGGTGATCTAAAAGCTGTACTAGATTAATTACATGGGAAACTTAGCAGCAGTAACAGTAATAAAAGAGAGTGAAAATCCAAATCAAGTTTTCTGCCTGTGTAATCAGTGAGTTGTGTTTCAAAGAACTGAAGCTGTGCCAGAATTCATGAAAAATAGATATGCTATATCCCATTTCATCCCATAATTTTTGAGACATGCGAAGTGAAACTAATCCCACTCTTTATTGAAAGGAAGAACACCCTGCAACCTGTAAGAGAAAAAGGGAAGTGGTAACAAATGCTTCCTTGAAAGCCTGTCTTGAGAAAAAAAATTGTAAATTAATTCAAAAGAGAGTTTTTCTAGTAAAATCTTCAGCAATATGTTCAAGAAAAAGGAAGAAGAATGCATGAAACTCTATTTGTATCTAGGTGTCTATTTCTGTTATATTCTCTGCACTTTTTGAACTTTTTTGTATTTTAAATACTCAGACTAATATATTTTTCCTGTAAATAGCATATATTATGTTTATTTTACCTATAATTTGCCATTTTGTATGGAAGAACTTAGCTCCACAGTTCTGTCTTCTGACAACTGTAAGCAAACGGTAGTAGAGCACAAGTAGTTAAACCCTGGGACAAGCAATAAACAGATTCCAATGTAGTGACTCAGCTCATGAGATGGTGGGGTTTCTTCCTGAATTCTTTTCTGCATAGCGAATAGCATCCTGATTTATGTTTGTAGATAGGCAAGGAATATATACATTACTCATTCTTGATTTAAAAGGTGGTTTGTAAGTGGCCAAGAGATAAGTAACTTTGTCTCTCCAGTGGAAGGAGTCATCTCATACAGAAGTTAACCTGCTTAGTAAGTTCAACTCTGTGCTATCTCCAGATAGCTACCCTTCTGACTGTAGTACATACCTGTTCATTACGTAATCCTCAGATAGAAAATATTACATAATTGAGAGGACTTGGGTACAGAACATATTTCCAGAATTTACTTCTGACAGTTTGAATATCCACAGACACTTTTTCAGTACTCACCAGCTTCTAGAGAGCATGATCTTAACTCCTAATTCTCACAGAATCACAGAATCAATTAGAGTGGAAAAAGCCTTTGAGATCATTGAGTCTAACCTACGATCAAACACCACCATTTCAACTAGGCCATGGCACTGAATGCCACATCCAGTCTTTCCTTAAATACCTCCAGGGACTGGGACTTCACCACTTCCCTGGGCAGTGCATTCCAATGCCCAATCACCCTTCCGTGAAGAAATTCCTCATACTATCCAAGCTAAACCTCCCCTGGTGCCACTCCAGGCTGTTTCTTCTTGTCCTGTCACTGGTGGCCTGGGAGAAGAGACCAACCCTCACCTGGCTACAACCTCCTTTCAGGCAGTTATAGATAGAGATAAGGTCTCCTCTGAGACTCCTTTTCCCCAAGCTAAGCAACCCCAGCTCCTTTAGCTGCTTATCAAAATTGTGTCCAGACCCTTCACCAGCTTCATTACCCTTCTCTGGAAGCACCTCTAGCTACTGAAGTAGACCCTAAAGACACCAGTGACATCCTGGCCTAGGATCATCTCACTAGTTCCCAGTAGTCACGTTCTGCCCAACTCCTTATCTGATGCTGCAGGGAAACAAACGAGTCCTCGCTGTCAGAGGGAGGAGTAAGACAGGGATTCTGCTAACTTGTGTCGCTCACAGACCCTCTTGAAGTCTTAAATTGAGTCTAGCACCAAGTTACTTAATAAAGCCTCAGGGACTTTTTGTGGGGGGGAAGTTTTGCAAAGCACATTTCAGTATATTGCATTTGAAAGAGATTTTTCTCCTATATAATATAAGCTGTTTGGTGTCAAGAAATAGAAGAAGAAAGAAACCTTGTGTAGCCATGTGTGTTAGTGAAATGAACTGTATCAGAGCCCACTCTTTGGTCTTTTGACCAAATAGAAGGATTTAGCTATGCCATGTTATCAAGCTCTTACCTTTGAAATCAGCCATTCCAGACATACTTAGTAGGATTTCTAATGATTTGTGTAGACACACAAATGTGAGATGTGCTCAAAACTTGTCTTGAAGTTTTCTAGCCAGGGCAGAGGCGGTAACATGCGATGATTTAATTTACTGATTTAATGATAAAAATTACACAGCTTCACTGGCAGGAGAGATGATAAGATTTGTTTAACGACAAATATAAACTGAATGCTAAAAATTTTGAGGGAATTCAAAAACTTCTTGAAAGGTAGGTGGTGAAATCGTAAGTAATTGACTTATATACAGCTAGAATTTGGAAAAAAAATATAAGATTCTCTGCAATTCTGATTACAAGATGCCTTTTCAGGCATGATTTTTTACTTAAGTTGATGGGGATTCTGGCAATAATCTGAGTTGTGTTTATTTATATTTGAAGAAGAGAAAAATGACAGAGAAAGGAAAGGTTTTGATTTGTGTGTGAGGGTGCTAACATACTGGTAGATTCATTATGATTTATCTTGCTGCAGTGTTAGAGCTGTAATCGAATATATTTACCACAAGTATAAAAGCCAGATAATGTAGTATGTTGTCTACTGTCTGTGGCAGATTTTATTGTTAAAGAGCACATGAGGGTTGTGGGACAAGCTATTGTGTGCTCGTTTCTAGCTCCTAAGTTTTCAGCAATGAATTTTTCTGACATGCATAAGTGATATAAGACTTTTACAGTGCAACAAACAAGACATAAATTTACAAAATGGTGGGGAGGGGTATTTTACTTCATATATGAATATTAGCAGTACTATATTTTCTGGATTTTTTTTTAAGAGAATGTAGGAAATAATGCAGTACATATTTCTCTCTCCATGTCTACAGATGGACCAGCTGAGGATTCACAGATATTTAGCATGATCAAGAGACAAAAATCTTTGCAGAAACATTGATAAAAAAATTGGTAAGTCTTGTGTTTTAATAGTTACTTAAATATCATGGTCAATGGGATGTATTGCTAAACGCACTTCAGCAGGTTAAATTTCTGAGTTTTCCTGTTTGAATTGAATAAATAGTTTGAAATTAATGTCCAACAGAATGTGTTTTGCAGAGGTTAGTGCATTGTCCCAACCATACACTCAGCATGTTGGCACTTTGTAGAGAAGCACCCTGATCCTGCACTAGTTTTCTGAATGCCACTAATGACACAGGATTTATTCATAATATGTTCATTACAGCTTTGATCCTTTAGCAATAAGATTCATTGTCTTAAATATCTCCTATTGGTTTATGAAATCTCTCAAAGACTTCTGCTTTCTCCCTTTGCTAGGGAAGGCTGCAGCTTCTGAGGGAAGAAGATTTGTTTAAAATCTCCATGATGGTTTGACCTTGGTCAGCAGCTGAACAAGACCCTATGTCTTGATCAATCCCCTCTCCCTCGGGGTGGGGAGAAAACAGAAGGAAGGCCAGAAGACTCATGTATACAGGCTTATACAAGGCATGCAGAACCTATGCATGCTAGCAAATAAAAAAGAGGAATTAATTCACTACTTCCCACTGACAGGCAGATGTCCATCCACTTCCCAGAGAGCAGGGCCTCAGCATGAGTAACAGTTTCTTGGGAAGACAAACACCACAGCCATGAATGTTCTTTCCCTCTCTTTTCTCTAAGCTGTTCTTGCTAAGCATGACATCATACAGTATGAAATATCCCTTTGTTCTCTCTGGGTCATCTGTCTCATCCCCAGTCTATTTACTTACAAATATATTTCCTTCAGGCTATTTGTAGAAAAACTATTACAGTTCCCACTTTTCTGGATTTAAAAGAGGTATCTAACAATAAATCAAAATTTCTTCATTAATTATTTTACGCCAGTTGCTCTGTTTTTTTCTCTATCTTCTCTTTATCAATTTCTCTGCCACGTACTTCTTCCTTCTGGCCTCTTTTGAAACCCTGAATATTCCTAAGGAGTCCCTGATGGAGAGAGAAAGATGCTGTCCATGGATATACAGATAGTGGACTCTCTGAAGGGGGGCTGCAAAGCACATAGCTGATGTTTGTAGTGATCCCTGAGCTTCTGTGAGCAAGAGCTGGAGCTCTATTTTTGTCTCTGTCCTGAAGCTCAAGAAAGCCTGGAGAATGTTATACATTAATGAGCACTCTAACAGAAGTCAGCATCTACAGCTAGAGTATAGATCAGGACTTAGTAAGCACAGCCATTGATTTCTCCTTTCCTAGATTGTATGCAGTCATAGGGCAGAAGTCTACCCCAGAATATTTCTTAGGGGTCAGAGGTCACATAAATATATTGTTATATTTTCTAATAGTCATATTAAGAAGTATAGCATGGCATGTAACAGGATTAACCCTTAGCTAGTCTTGAGTTTAGATTTTATTTCTCATTGGTACTCAGTTCAGTTTAATATATCTCCAGTTTTGGATTTGTAAAGGTCTCCAGATAAATGATCATTTTACAGAAATCATCATCTGGTATTTGAAGGACAGGTGCTCATCTTTCAAGAGCTGCTGCTTACACAGCCGGGTAGTGGCTAACATATTTCCTTGAAAGGTTAAGTGAACACCAAGTAAACATTTAAACAATTGTTAATTGCCTCTTGTACATGGGATTGGATAATCTTGCATTAATAAAACGTGGTTTTCACCTTTCTGTCTAAAAGCCCAGGCACAGATCTAACACGTTTATTCAGGAGAGGAAAGCGAGTACCATATGCTAAAGGAGATTGACATGGAAACATGCAGAATTGTTGCTAACACCTGGCGGTAATGTAATGTTCAGCACCACCACATATCAGCCTATAAAACAGACTTCTTTTATATTTTTTTTATTGTGAAGTCAATTCCCAAAGAAAAAAAAACCAAAACAAACAAGCAAATCCTAAAGAAAAAAAAATCATTTAGAACTCGCAAAAATTTGTCAGGTCGGTAATAAAAACTGAAAAGACTGGAAGTCAAAATCTAACACGCCTCACAATAAGATTGTCTGTGCTGTCTTTAATTTATATACACATTTTTTACAGCATTGTATGGTGATCTGTAAAACTGAGAAAGTTTCCTGTCACAGCGCGCTAGAGAGATGATGTTTCCTTACAGATGTTGGCTGTATTACTTTGTCCTTAGTGTTCAAACTGGATGATGCCTTTTCTCTGCATGATTATTGAACACATTCAGCAGACAAGATTATTTATTTTCTACGGTATTTAAGCACTTTGCAGAAATTAATTTCCCTCTACAATACTCTCTTTATTCAAATGAGTTGAGGGGCAGAGAATTTTGACATCCTGTTTCATATGTGAGGGTTGTGAATTTTGCTGTCTTTGAGTCTGTATTAGTACCATATATGTTCAAAAGACACATCTCCATAACTTAGTTTGCATGAATGCAGAATATATGAAACCCAGAAACAACAAATATATGATATGAGGCCTTCCTTCAAAAGTCTTGATTTTAAAAATGGAATATTTTATTAGCCTGGCAAAGGAAGTCCCTTGCAGAAGCAGGAATTCTCATGATTTATTGAAGTATTTTATTTCCTCTACTGGTCAATATATACTGTTTTCCAATCTGTTATAAGCAAGATCCAAGTTCCATAGCAGGAGTCTGCTTTACTACATGAACTGGCTCAGTTGTTAAGTCTGATATACACAAAAATATTTGCAAATATTAACTATTTAGTCCACTGTCCATCCCAAGCAACCTTCATCAATTAAGTTTCTCTCTACATTCCCATATGTGATTGGGATCTCCTCTGCCTGGCAGTGTGCCCTTTCTGTCATTGATACTTGTTTTCTAGTCCCATGGAGTACTGACATATCACATTATGCAACTGGGTCTGGCAAAGCTTGAAAGGAAAAGTGATAACTTTTACTAGAACTTCTGCATATAATTGGAAAAAAACCCAGGCAAACTTTGAACAATCCAAGTCCTTCTTGAAGTCTGGAATAAGCGTAGCAAGCTTCGAGATATGTGTAGAGCAAGAACACTAATGCCAGTTTATTAGATGAGTTGAGAGGAAAATGTAGCTGGCAGTTGTAGAGCAGAGGAGGCAGAGAGCAGGAAAAGCTCTGGTCGCTGTGGGACAGACATTTATGTTGTATGGTTGGCTCCTGGCACAGGGGTGCCTAACTTCATTCTGCTAGAAGAAGGTGACCGAGGATTGATGGCACTGTGTGACTGCCTGTGAGCTGGAACTAGTTTAAACCCTGTACTGATGCTCCTTTTATTTTAGGGGAAAATCCTAACTGTACATCTATTAGGGATGGAGTAGATATTTGACATTATTCTAGAAATTACAAGATTTTTGCTGGTTTCTGAATAATAATAACCAAGCTTGAAACATGCCTGAAATTTTCCCAACTCATAAAGCAGAAAAATTCAAGGTCATTTAAACTGTGGGACATTAAACACTGCTTTTATGTCTTAAACTTTTCATATCCAAAGCTATATCTGATCAGATTGTCTTCTCGCTAACATATGTGCAGGGCCAAAATAACCCAAATTACATCACCAAAGTATTTGGAATGCACAGTAGAAGCTAACAAGAATGTATCTCTTTCCTATATGGGTCATGATGATGCTTCCATTCTGCTTCAGCTCAGATCTTAGTTCAGACTCCCAGTTCTCTAGAAGAGTTATGCGATTTAGGGTTCTTCTGAAAAGTATCCACTATACCAAATGCTCTGCTACCTCTTTTAATTTCTCCCGTCTCAGATGCCACAAATTTCCCTTAAAAAGCTGTGAATTCTGTGGTTTGACACTTTTGTCTTCTAATTCTTTGGATAAATCTTAATTTTTTCAAACCATAAAATTAGATGTTCAAGTTTGCAAGTTTGCTGCCAATGTGCTGGAATGACTAAGTTATAAAGATCTACTGCCTTTCTCATTGTTTTCTCATTTCTCTATTACTGCTATTGTTATTTATATAATGTACTCCCATTTATGTTCCAAAACATATTATTAATTACTATCTGTGTTTCTCTCCAATAAGTCAATGAGTTATTTGATGCATCAAGACTGAACAGACTGCATGAGATAACCGTAGCTTTCATTACAGATTTCTCAATTCCCTGGTATGACAGAGTTCTGCCACCAAACTGAACACCTGAACAGCAGCACATACCCTATTGCTTTCTTTTAGGCACCGAGACAAAAAACAATGGCTTACACATAAAAGAGCACAGAATAAGTTTTGTGCCCTGATACCATTACAGATTTCTGAAGTGACATGCAATCCATATAAACATTCCTTTTATAGCTTTTCATGAGTTCAGTGTAGGTTTTCTGTCACTCTGAAAAGAACAAGTGTGGGCAGGTGCTGTGCACTTTTCTTTTCATGGCTCTGCAGATGCTTTAAAGCTTTCCTTTAATGGAACTGCACAACAGTACGTAGTAGTGCTGTGAACACCTGGCAAGTAATTAAAGCCACGAGGTTCTGTTCCTGACATAAACCAGTCTCATACTAAGCCCTGCAGAACTGAAAGCCCACATGCTGTATTATTGCCTGCACAGTCTCTTCTAACCGCACTGCAATCGTAGCCCTTCAGACAGACTGACGTTTTTCATCTCAGTGAATGATGGGAAAACTCACCCTCATCTTAGGGTTTGTCATGTTTATATATTCATCCAAGAAGGCCATGAACTGTGGCTAGAGATCTCTTGATTCTGTTTTTAGATAGATTTTAGGCTCATTACTAGCAAATATAACTCAAATTCTTCACATTCCATTCTGTAATGCTGGAGTTAAAGTCTTTACCTTACATTTAGTAATGAATCAAACAATAATTTTACATAAGAAAGGGCACTGGTTATCTTAATACCTTCTTCCATGACAGTAATGTTTCTCCTAATGCACTTTGATGGCACAATCACCATTACATAGCTTGTTAACACATTAATTGAACCTGCATTTGTGATTAATACATATAAATTATTAGTTCATTTTAAGGATAAGAGATGAACATTCTAAAAAGCATGTGCATACGAATTATAATAATTTTATTTCTGATTAATCTATTCATTTTGAAATTTGAACACAAAAATATTCTCTTTACAAAGAATTTTTTAGGACAGGAATTGTTTTAATGTATTCCTATGATTTTTTCTTTTTTTTTTTTTAATGTTTTATCGCTCTTTTGCACTTTGAGTGTTAGTAATAGAAATTAAATTATGCTTGACAAAATACATAGATAAATTGCTCTTAATGACCCATTACATTTAAAATTTTACAGTTTGTTGATATAATTGGGTTTGGTTTGCTTATCTACTAATATGCAGCATTAAGCAATTTCCTTTGTTTATTTCTGTCATTAGTGAGTTAGCAACACTGTCTCATAATGCTGTAAAAGACAAAAACATTGGTGCATGCATCTGATTCTCTTTCAAACAAATGTTCTAGAACAGTACAAAGTGCTTTATTGTTTGCTTTGTTTGTTGGCTTCAAAGAATCTTGAGAATCCAGCTAGTCATCTCATAATTACAATTTCAAGGTATTTTGGTAGGTAATATTATGAAAAAAAATAAAGGATTTGCAACCTTTCTTAAAAGGAAAATATTTTATTTCTGTTATTTTCAGAAATGTAAGCAGGGAAGCTTAGTCTTCCAGAATTTCTCAACATGCATATCTGAGGAAGATTTAAGAAATATACATCTGAAAAGCTAAAGATAAGAGCTCATCTATTTGACTGTGTTTCTTGTTTTAATTTATGGCTAACTGAAAAGCTGTTAAAAAAAAAGAAAAGCAACAAAAGTTTCTGTGTGCCCTCAAGTTCATAGGAACTTTATTACCATGCAGATTTACTCAGTCAGAATCACTGCTGATCTCTCTGAAATGTTACAGGTCCACTTATCACCAGTTCCCAGGTGACCGATCTGCAATTTATTCATATCAGAAACCATTTTTCCTCTGGCCACTCTGATTCTAATGTGGGCTGTATATCATCAGGCAATGACAAGAACAGAGGGATTGATCTCTCCTGGCCTAATAAGATTATTTTATCTTCAACTTTGCCTTTGTAGTGGAGGAGATATTATAAGCTGTCTGACACTTATCTGGAGATGTATACACACAAGAAACAACTCCCAGTAGCTCCAGGGAATGAGCTATGTGTGTTCAAGCAAAATTCATGAAAACATTTCATAATGATCTTTGCAAAAACCAAAACTTTTAATAGGAAAAATTTTCTGTTCCTAACCCAGAAACTTTCAACAAATGTTCTTCTCCACACATGAAGTACTCAGGTAAATTGGCACATGCTGACCTGGATTCGGGGACAATGGCTGTAATCTGTCTGCAAAAAGCCCAGTAGGCTGTACAGAGGCTTCATGTCAATCAGAGAAAGAAATGGAAGTTAAACAAGCACTGCTAGATTTTTGTGCTTTTTTTTCCTCATGCTCTGTTTGTTTAACCAGCAGGGTGTCACCAGGTGGATGTTAGTGTTCGTGTACAAGGCTTTCACAGAGATTGATGTTCGCAGCAACAGCTGAGTTCATTTACAATGCCATTCTCTGAAAGCCTCGCTGAATAGATTCCTAAAGACAGTGATTTACTGTCTGTCTTTTCCTCTTTTATTATATTCCACCACCAGAGATGCCTATTCTTATTTGATGACTTCAGTATCCTTGCTCAAAGGTGCTCATACATTTTCAAATTCTGTTACTGTTAGAAAAAGGAGAGAAGGAAGAATTATGATCAAGCTGTCTTTGAATAGTTGCTGGGGTCTTGCTGTCCTACAACTATTGCAACGTGTTGCATTGTCTCAGGGTTACTGGGATGTGCGAACAGCAAAGAACTTGAAGAAAAGAGTGCAGCTTCTGGAGAGGCCCTTCTACTGTGTATTCTTTACTATCTCCTTTCCTATTTAATATGGGTAAGTACAGTATTACAACTGAGGGTTAACACTGGATATAGTTTAAATCACTGAAGAATTAAAAAGTTTCAGCACTTCATAGGAACTTAAAAATTGTTTGTCCCAGGATAACACGTACTAGTAGCCTTTTATTTTTGGAAGATTTTATTATCTTCAGCCCTAGATATTATGTATATTCCTTCACTCAGATTGCAGATGGTGGATTAAACTGGCAGAGTTGAACAAAATTTTCTGGTTTTGATATTCAAGCTTTAAATGCTTAAACCCTGGAAAAAATAATCAAACAAGCAAAACCCCCAACAAATTACAACAAAATCCCAACAAAAAGCCTTCTATAAAACTATATAACTTTTTTCTGGTAATTTTCCCATTTGATGAGATTGGTGATGCTAGGGTGGGGGGGGATCAAAAAGAATCTGGAAAATAAAGATAATTAATAAATGAGCATATGGAAATAAAGAGAATTGGAATGGTCCAGCTTCTGGATTTCTCATATGAAAGTAAACATATATTCACCAAGGAACTGAACCAAAATCTGTTGAAATCACCAAGAGTTTTTCCACTAATGGTATTGGATTTTGGAGAAGACTTTGAAAAGCTCTCTCAATTTAGCAGCAATGCCAGGACCCCATTCAATATCTAAATTACAAAGTACTTCCTAAGATTACACGTACTAATTTCAGTGATAAAAATGATACGTCTTGTTCACATCTTTGTTTCAAGTTCCTGTATTTTAATTTCACTCATTTAAATGTTATAAAATTTAAAATAAAGATATATAGGGGAAAGTAGATATAGGAAAAATGAACAGCACCATGCTGCTTATAGGTTAGAAAGCTCCACCCTGTAACTGAGATTTGCCAAATATTATGCATCTTATGTCATTTTTCTCTGTATTTCAGGAGAGATATGCTCATTTCAGTCTTCTCAGATAGAAATTGCAGTGAACTGTTGTGAGAAGCTTTCAGAAGTATCAAGAATCTGGATGAATTTCCCAACAAAGTGAACTAAAATCTTCACTGTAGGTGGATCTGCAACTTAATAGAACTTCCTTCATTTTTAAAATATGAAGAAAAAGGTACAGAAAAGGTGGGAGACATCGCAGTACCAAAAAAATGATATTGTTAAGAAGGGAATCCTCAAAGTCTAATGATCTATTGTTAGAACTCTACTCTGTGTGAGCCTTTACTTTACTAAAACTTCCAGTTTTAGCTTTCTATGAAAGTAGAAATATGAAGAGAAAGGATACAGTCTTGTCACTGCGTAATTTCCCTGACTTTTTTTTAGGGTAACTTGTGTGATTTTCTTTTTTTTCTTTGTGTTCAAGAGCTTGGTTTCCTTTTTCTCCTTCCCAAACCAAGCTGAGGCAGGGATATTAATAACGGGATAAAGTTTGCGTTGCTTCTGCTAGTGCATATATAGAAAAGGTTAGTCTTACAGGTGAACAACCTGTCACCTTTAACTGGTGTCAATGCCTCCTCCAGAAAAAGAAAAAATCTGACCCTAAGGTTACTAAAGGCAAAAGCAACTAATCTCACATCATAAACAGTAGACAAATATATGAGAAAGGAACACAGTCCTTGGCAGTTTCAAAAAAAAAATCCAGTCTTTTAATCCTGGTAACACAGATGCATCTCCTAAATAGATAGAAAATCAAATATTGTTCCTGTTAATGTTTTGTTAAGCAATTTTGACAACACACATTTGGCCAAATCACAAATAAAGCATGCCTTGTCCTTTGAATTGTGGATGGCTTGCACTATGCTAAGAATGACAACAATTACAGAATTTGCATGTATCTGCCAACAGAGCAGATGGTTTTGTGGGTGGAGGACAATGGAGAAGAAAAGAAAAAAAAAGGAAATGTTCAAATAAAATCCAAAATATAAAAGAAGCCATAACTAGATACTGATACGCAGGATAGTAAAGAACTTGATTTGAAAATATTGCAGTAGCAGGGGAAATAAGGAGATTGTAATGAATTTGAGATGGTATCTGAGGAAAGTATGGAAAGTGGATGGCCATGCTCCTACCACATTAAATTATGAATATTTCTTAGCCCTCTCCTCCATACAACTGCTCAGAAATATATTGGTGTAGCTCATTCAGTTCTAAAGTCTATGTTGCAGTCCAGGTTTTGATCATGAAGGCATAGGAAGATACAATATGGAAAGTTAACTTATAGAAACTGCTCTTATAATGTAAACAGTGCCAAAGTGATCAAAAATGATTGAAATAGTTACTATTGTCATGATTTTGAATAGCTAAAAAAGCTTAGGCATATTCATAGTTCCATTTCTTTTATCCTTATACTTCAGTGGCTACCTATTCAGACAATCAATGGCACAGAGCACATGTACACTGGTACTGACATTTTCCTACAGCAGAAACTGGTTTTCTCTTACATCTCTGATAGATGCTTTGCAATATACTGAGCAAGAATATATCTGTGCCTCATTCATTTCAGAGTCTAGGAAACTAACAGATTTCTGTGTGTATATGAAGAGCAAGATACAGTGATATGACACTGAGTAGCAGTAGTGGAAGACAGATACCATAGCACATCAGTAGCTGAAATGCTACCTTTCTATTTTTTTTTTTTTTAAATTTTATTTTTAAACCACTGGAACAAAAAGAAATTTCAAAAGAAAGATTTTAGTGATAGAATGAAATAGATCTGCAGAAATCCACGGTGACCTCTCCCCATGTATGATAGACAGAATTGGAATAAGTGAACAAAGATCCTATTTGAAAATGTAATGAATTGAATATAGCAGTATAGCCAATTAGAACTGTGACTTGACCTCAATACTAAACAAAAGACAACAGGAAAGTTAACATCAGCTAAGAAATACTATGAAAAAAGTTGTGGTAAGGAAGTGAAAAGAGAAAACGGCATTCTTATTTATGCACTAAGCACAAAACTGATTCTCAGCATTTCCCTAAAATTCAAAATGCTGTTAACAAATGACAGTGGGGCAAACCATATGCTAATACAACGAAGTTTTTCAAGCTGGTAATTTGCCCTTTTTAGACAAAATCATAGCTAATGTTATTTGGAACAAATTCTACTTGCTTAATATCTTGTGAATTTCTTATCCATCATTGCATCAAGTCCATATTTGGTCCAAATTATTTTACTTTCATTAGTTTTTACTGTAGGTGATATTTGTCCCCTTGTTTTACTGCCACCTGTAAGTACCTGTAGTTCCAGTTTGTTCTCCTGGACAGCATTCTTTAAAGTCTAGTCACTCTGTATGCGCACACTATCTCATCTCATCTCATCTCATCTCATCTCATCTCATCTCATCTCATTTCACCTTGCCAGGCACTTCTATATGACTGCAGAGGGTTTTTATTGAAGAGGGAGGATTTCACACTGAAGATTGCTTTCTGTGAATTCATCCATGACGCGTTTTTTTCCCTATATAGCTATATATCCAGATGTAAATGAGTCATATTGTTGGGGCACCAGAGCACATCACAGAAGCTAAAAATGAATACCCATTGTCCCAGACCATCCCAGGTACTGGAACTTAATAGGACAAATTTCATTTGCTTAGTTTTCTATTTTTTATTTTATTTCCTTATTTTTGTGACTCTTTGTATCTTTGCTTTCAGTTCTTTTATTTTATACTGGAAAATGTATCTGTGAGACCTTTTAACAGGAAGAAATGGGTCTTTCAAATTTTGTTGAAGATTTTGACACATTTTGTGGACATTTCCGTCTCCAATAAGATGCGAGTTACAATGGCTTGCCCTTATTTTTCAGACTCTATTTCCAGCTTTCATGACTGCCATCTTTGAAGCAGACAATTTTGTCAAATATCCTTCAAGAAATGGCATTCAAGGAGAAAAGACAAGAGAGAGAAATGGTCTAAATTAACTCTTGTGGTGCTGAACAAATGCATTGTTTCTGTTCCACATCAAATTGTACATGCACACTGGTTACAAAAATCAGGTTCAAAGCCATAAGGGGTGGTGAATTAATAGACGACATCACAGTCTTTCATCCCAAAGACAAGGAGAAGGGGTGAAGTGAACTTAGGAAGAGATCAAAGAGCTGAAAACACTGACCTCCTGTCTCAGGTTTGTACTGTATTACCAAAGAGGCTTTCAACTTGTTCTTTAAAATCAAGTTAGGGATGGTTAAATGCTGACAGCAGTCAAGGAAAGTTATGCACACTTCTTCCACTAACAGAAGGTGTGCTCAGTACAGGAGGCATCAGATGATATCCACAGCTCAATATGAATTTAAAGGTCTCTATACTTAGGCAGAAAACCAGTGGATATATATTGCTATAGATACAAATCTAAAATCCCAATAACTGCCACTTTTCTTTCCAGTAAAAACTGTCCTTGAGTGGGGTGTAATCCTCTAGTGATTAAAAAAAAAATTTCTCTTTGGTAAAACATCACTGTTGAAAAAAACTCCGTGTAGTGAGATCGTGTTCAGACATAAGTGCATCCATGTTCATTTAATATTTTCCTTTAATTTGGATCTTTCAGAAAGATATTATCACCACAGATATTTTAAATCTGAAATCTGTTCAGCCATCTGAATTACTGGATAAAAAATCATTGGAAATATAGAAATATTATCATATTGATCTGAGGACAAATTCCCTACAGTTAAAAGGTATTTTTAACATTTTTTTTTGAGGTTCGTATTGTGCTTATTTTTTACATTTAAATCAAGAAAGAGACTGAATTAATTCTTAAGAGATGTAAGTAGAAGTGTTCATAGAATGATTTGGAGACTGTGAAAATGATCACAATCTGATCTCAAGTACATATGTGAAATATTGGAGAATTTCAGTGAAGTTGAATGAGTAGCAGAATCTGTCCCATGGATTTTTTTTAGGATTATTTTCAAAGATCAAAAAAAAAGAACTGTTATACTGTTTGAATTAATTTTCTCCTCCCAATTAGATAAGGTGAATAAAATCATTCCCATCTCTTAAATTTCCAGGTCCTATGGCACACATACCAGGAGTATAACGGGAACCTGAATAGAGTCTGCCTAGAAATTCCATCTACCTTTGCTGCCATAAAAAAAATGGGTATCCAGCATTCTTACCACTGGCCACATGACATCCCCAAAAGGCCCCGGTACATATTTAAGCATACATCCATGGCTAGAGTACCAGAGGAATGATGTGCTCACACCAGTGACTCAAGGAGCAGAAATATACTTGAGTCCAAATCAAAAGACACCACCCCTCACCCATTTATTTCCCTTTAATTCCTGATACATGCAAAAGCAATCTTGAAGCTGCTTCAGCTCACTATAATTGTTTTTGATTGATTTTGGATTTAGCACTTGTGTATATATATATACTCATAAATACATACGTGTGTGTGTGTATCTGTATATATAAACTGAGAATGTGTTTATCATATTATTAATGTATACTTCCATATATATTTCCCATTATAGCTCTTTATCACTGTCCTTGGTTCTATACACATACTGACGTGTATTTCATAGATATTACGTTATCTACTTTCATTCTTTTTTCTGTTTGAACAAACATTGGGACAGTCAAAAGTCTAATTTTGTTTAATGCAAGTAATCTTATATTTGAAAAAACACTCATTTGAAAATACATCCATTAATAAACTAGCTTTTCTACCAGAGTCTCAAGAATATATCTTTATTTTCTTTGAGGAAAATCTCTCTCTTTAAAGGTCAAGTGTTAAATGGTTAATGGTACTGATTTATAGCTAATAGTCACTTCATTTCTGTTATGGGAACTCTGAGGACTGGCTTGGTCTCCTAGCTGTGATAAAATGTAGGTTAAGGATGTAATTTATTATTTTTCCCTTCGCGATTAATTGATCATTTACAATGTTGATTACTTAATCATCCAAAATATTAAACAGCAGCCAGCTAAACAATAACCCTGGGTTAAATGGGTTTAATATCAATGATCAAGTGGTCACTGAAAGGAAGAAATTTTCTCAATTAAAGAGCTGACTTTAGATTTTGCTGTCAAATTCTCCCTTGTAACCTCACCTTCCTACTTGCTGCTGAAAACTCAGAACCATTCTGGCATTTCACCAAAACCAGCCCTCTAAAATGCTGGAATCAGGACTTTTGTTCAGCAAATGCCTGCATTGTTTCAAAATCCGTGGGAAATTCCACATGGCCTGGAAAATGTTTTGTAACACTGTCACAAGATCTTCTGTATGCAAACAAATATGACTGCAGCTCACTGTATATTCGTCCATCAATGCAATAATTGAAAATAATACTGCAATGATAGCCAAACTTACTGTCTGCTATGTGAAGAAGTTAATTGTCATTCAATTAAGTGTCCAAAGAGTTCCATTTGTATCATCTTTTGTATCCTTTGTGAAAAAAAATCCCTGCTTCAAATTAGTCAACTTACTTTTAATTTTGTTGGTGAGTATTGGGAAAATTATCCTCTTAGTGTGGGGTCAGCATGACTCAGAAAAGAATTTTGCTCATTTGGCTCTGTTGATTGACATGATGATTAATGTCATTTAATGATCAATGTATTGCTGTTGTGGTGATTATGTTCTCATGTTTGTTAAAAAGTACCACTCAATTTCTGTGTATCTCTGTTTACTGAATAAAGAATTTTTTTTTCAAATTATGTTATTGATGCAATTTTTACAATGGCATTTTACTGAGCTAACAAACATATCATAAACATACCTAATTATTGTATTGCTAAACACAACAGAACTTATGATCGCAGGTTCTGTGCTTTAGTTGGCTGTAGTGTATGGTATGCATCAAACTGCAGTAATTTACTGCACCATGTAGTCACCTTAAGAAGAGATAAGGACTTAAGAACAGAGTGGGCAGTCAGACTGCAATAAGCTGCTACTTTATGTTTCACTTTAATTTTCCTAATGAGGTTAGCTCAGCTGGTTGCAGCATGATGCCCATACTGCCAGTGTTGTGGTTTGGAGCCCCATGCAGGCCATTCACTGAAGAGCTGGAGTTGGTGATCCTTGTGGGTAACTTCCAAATCAGAATATTCCGTGATTCTGTGATAGTCTAAAATGACAATGTCATCAGGCTGTTCTGATCAGTCCATAGCTACAGCAAAAAGCCTGGTAATGCAGAGGTGAAATTGCTGAGTGGTGCAGCAAACACCTATAACGCTAACCCTGAGTAGCTATACTGTTTCAACCAAACCCAGTCATGTAACAGTTAATAACACTGCATGGGGAAAGCTTGACAAACACTTGTTTCTACTCTTCAAGCACAAATGATTGCTACTCATTCAATGTCATCAGCAGCCAAATCTAAAAAAACCCTTTAGTTTTAAAACCTTCATTTATACTTTAAATAACACAAGTTTGGAAACTGTCACTGCATTTTATGAAATCAAATAGTGTGAACATTATGTTAAAATGGTCATTATGCTAAAAAAATCAGTCTGATATCCTCACCCAAGGTATCTGGCCATTGCAGTCCATACTACATTACTTATCTGAATGCCTTCAATTTAGAAATTTCCTCCATCAAGCACTTAATCAGCATTTCTTCATGACCATTTTGCTCAGTTTGTGAGAAAAGCTTAAATAAAACCTGGAAAGAAAAAAACCCTATATCAGGGCAAAGTCAAGTTCATAACAGGATGCTTATTGAATAGATCCATGAAAAAAAAAGTATCTTTTTCAAGTATTTGGAGAGATAACTTGGCCATTCATCTTCTTAAGTAAACTCTGATACATTTTTTAGCATATCCTAAATCGTAGGAAATGTCTATTTGGTGTTAGGAAATAAAGTTCCAGCACATTGTAATACTGCAGGTACAACAATAGCTATCCTATAATATTGAAGCAACCTAGACATGAAGTGAAAAGATTCTACCCAGACAGGATCAAAACACAGGATATTATTTCTCCTCAGGACTGATATTTAAGGTACTATATTCTGTATGGTAATATTTTATTACCTGTCCAACTACTTTAAGTTTTACCACTTGGAGTGCTGCATTTATGCAAATATCCTGTTCAGTTGCTCACGCTAGTTTTCTTATAACTATTAAATCAAACATTTTTTACTTAAGCAATGCTATATTCCTGGCCATGCATAAATGTGTAGGAGACAAGATCATAAAAAAACCCCAAACCAGAACTAAATTGAATATAGTTCATAGTAAGAATGAACTATAGCTAAGTGTGAAAAGACCTAAAGAAGTCTGTAAAAAACCTACGTTAAATAGACGTTGAACATATTTTCCCACTGAAATATTGTTAACATTATGCACAAATGTAATTGTATACAAATAGTGTATTTGTCAGAGCCCATGGAAAACTTAGTATTTATGAATATTTTCCTTCTACAATTCTCAACTCATTTCTGTAATTAGCTTGATTTCCATGCAGCTCTGAATGATTTATAAGTATTTTCAAAAGAAGCAATGAAAAGGTCATGTATTACTAAAAAATCCTTTTGTTTACTTTTTATATTGCCATGATAATATTTATCCGTATGGCAAAACCAGAAAAAAATTTATTCAAAAAAACAAACATCAGGTTCTCTATGATGCTTGTTCATTTTTCCTCTTATTGTTTTGAAACAGGAATGGTAAAAGATGTTGAAAAGAACTAATGGTGTATACACAAACAATAATATGACATGAGTGTCAACACTGACTTTTGGGTTTGATCTGCTGGTGACCATCTGTCAATCTTTGTGCCTGGAGAAATGGAGGACTTAACTGCAGTAGTAGATAAATCCTGTATCTGATTTGGGAGGCATCTGTCTTACCGCTTTCATGAACCTGTGATTATCTGATTAAATATATATTCAGGTGCACAGAACTCACTCATTTTGTTCTTCATTGTTTTGTGTATAACCTCAAACTTGCTTTCCACCCACCATATTCCACCCACCAGAACTGCTTTGTAAACTCCTACATTCCCAGATTTGTTTTTTTTTCCAAGAGGAAAGTTGAGCCAAGAGGGTTTTTTGTCTTTGTCTTCTGGTCCAGCAGTCTGCTACAGCTTTTGGTTTCAGTGAAAAGATGTAGAAAAAAGTTGGCTGCATTATGATTTTAATTAATGATATCAATTATTAAGAAAGAGAAATAAAAGTCATTATCATTTTCAAATGCTTCTGCACTACATATTTTCTGAATAAAATGAAAAGGTCTGAGATCAGACCCAGACACAGAGAGGCACAAAGACTCATTTGTTATAGCTCTGTTATTATGCAGTGAATGACATTGTGGTGTGAGTGTACTTTGAGATTAAATGGTGATATGGTCAGTTGCTGGAACATAGGCAGACATGACATGGATTCCACAGAAGATGGTAAAAAAAATAAGATTCATGAAATGAAATAAGATTTAAACTAATATTTTTACTTGCCATTATCCTTTTCAAATTGAGGAGAACAATAAGTGCTGTAACAGCTCAGGATTCTAAAATGCAGCGCTCAGTGGTGGGCAGGTGGCCTTCTGTCTTCTACAGACTTTAACATGCCCCTGCAGAAAGCTCTGAACATAGACTTCAGGCCTCTTCTAGTTCTTTCAGATAAATGATGGCCAAATATTACTGTCATAAAATAGCAAATGAGATTCAATACTAAAGAATTTTCCACTTATACGTGTATCTTCCAATTCTGTTATTGTCCAGTCAGATGAAATTTTCTAGTGATAATAAAAGCAATCATTGGCATTTGGAATAAATCATTATTAAAATGGGGTTTAAAGTCATATATACATAGAATAAAATTGTTTGGGTTGGAAGTGACCTGAAAGATCATCTAATCTGCCATGATCAGGGACACCTTCCACTCTACTAGGTTGCCCAAAACTCCATATAACCCAGACTAGAATGTTTCCAGGGATAGGGCATCCAGAACTTCTCTTCCAACCTATTTCTCATCACCATCACAGTAAAAAGAGATATTTATATTTAAAATGTGTTTAGAAAGTCGGTAGGTACAATTGGTATCATGATGATCAATATAGTTACAGGGTTTAAGGACTATTCATTTGAATATATTCAGTAACAATAATCATCAAAATAATAATTATGGAACTCTCATTCATTTATTCCCTTTGTGAAATAAGTGTTTCATCTTGACCATAACTTTTTCAGGTTTGATTTAAAAACAGAAAAAAAAATAAAAATTTAAAAAAAGAGAGAAAAGAAATGAGATTAATCAGATTAAAAGAATGGAGAGAGCTCCAATCTCTTCTTGGCCTACTCCACATAAATGATATGGCCTGTAAGAAACGAAAAAAGTCTTAACCAGCAAAAGTGTTGAATTTTTGAGACATTGATGTTCAAAAGAACTACAGAAAGGTTACATGTATAAAATAGAGAGGTGACAAATTAATAGCAAAACAAAGCCAGGTTCCAAGACAATGGGTAGCTGAAAGAAGCAGAAAAAGCAATATCCATATTCAGATGAAGTGCAGCACAAAGAAGCCTGCAAAATGAGAGGCTTAGCTCCTGGTCACCTGCTGTGAGGATCTGACCTAGGAAACCATTGGTTCAAGGGGCGATCAGGTAGATAGTTTAGTTATTAACTGCTCTGGTGTTACAAATGTTCTGTGAAAAAAAAAATCTGTCTTGACTGGTGGATTATATTTTTGTTTCTCTTCATCTTGAGGGATGATATCTGAACTTCTAGATGAGGACCTTAGAAAGCTCCACAATTTTCAGTTTCTAGAGGAAAATATGTGGGTACATTCAACAAAACCTAAGGGAAATCAAAAAGTAGTGATGATCCACTGGGCTAAATGATAGAGGAGAGACAATTTAACTGCTGCTACCACTCAGCAAAAGCAAGAATAATCCTTTTGTAGCAGAAACATCAGAGCATCAGAGTGAAATACTCTGCAAATGCATAAAACACTCATTTGATACAGGGATTCGGTGCCCCATACAGAAATGAAGCTGAGCAAGCAATGGAACCTAGAAAGTGATCAAGAATCTATATTAACATCTAAAGTACCAATATGCAATAATCAGAAAGTACAAATGAAAATGCTCAAGTGCTACAGATCACTGAACAGAATAGCTTCTGGGCTGCATCACTACAGAGCAATGTGCAAAACTCAAGTAAACCCTGTGAGTAATGAACTCATGCCTAAATCCAAAAATGAACAACCGTGTAATCAATGTGACAACAATGAGTCAACAGGAGTGAAGCTTTCCACTCCAGCATGCCAAATAATAGATGATTCAGAAAAAAGATAGTTTTTAAACAGAAATAAATTATATAATACTCATATCTTCATCTATTTATGTATTACTTTGTTACTTCCTTTAAAATCAATCAGGAATTGCCATTCTTTACCTTAAGATGTGAGAAAAGAGTATCTGAGTTGCAATGATTTTCCACTGCAGTATAAACTGGAATTCAGCAGTGAACTGGTCTCCCTCAGAGTTTCTCCCTGATCTTTTGGCAAGCAACTTAATCCTTCAAAACCACAGTAAAATGAAAATAATAGAACTATTATGATCTGTTTGTAGTTTTTTGATAACAGATCTGTCACACACATACAGGCATGAAAATATTTGGACTTAGTGTTCTGAAAAAACTAGCTTGCAACCATGGTGCCTTACACTTAAGGGAAAAGTAATGTAGTTAGAGGGGAAGTATGTTGCTATTTGGTAGCACAGAAGGGCAGTCTTGGAACATACTTACATGTGTTGTGCATGTTTAACAGACGCTGGTGTTAAAGAGTAAACTATACCTTTGAATAGAGATAAGGTTGTAGTTTTCAACATATATAGAAATCTAGGCTGGGTCTGCCTAAATGTTTCTAGGGTGACTATTTTATTAACCAAAACAAATGGCTTTTACTATTATTTTAGAAAGTTCAAACCCAAATCAGAAATAAGAAACTATTGCAAGAGTGTCCTATAATCAGTGACATAAGAAGCAGTTGAAACTCCGGTGAGCTGAGCAACTTTTCACTTCAGCATGTGATGCACTCTTTCGCAGGAGCTGAAATAAAATCTGTGGGCAGATCTGTGGGAGTTATTTTCACTGGCTTTTGGTGGTAGGCACGGCAAGAAGGACAGGTGCGTGGAGTGAGGAGAAGCTTAAAAAAGCAATTGATTGTGCCCTATCACATCAACTTGACTCAGACCTCAGTACACACTTAAAAACATGAGGGAAGGAAGACTATTGTGAGAAGAGGAAAGCAACCAGCTGGTATTGCAGTGGCTTCCTGGAGGTGGAGATTATAAATGGGTTTATTTTGTGGTTGAAATTAGGTGTTGTTTTCTATTAACTTTCTAATTAGTGCTTTTCTCTACAAGTTAAATCAATATTGTTTAACAAACTGCTTGGATCTTCCTGACAAAGAGGAAAATGAGTTCGATGGAAGCCTGAATTTTAATACCATTGCCCAAAATCCAGACGATTTTGCCAGAGCTTTGAGCCAGGACATTTTGTGGTGACATTTAATTTCAGCCCAGACCTCATTCCTGCCTATCAAGTCAGAAAGCAACAAAGCCTTATCTGAATACCACTGCATTAGGAAAAAAAATGGTGTGCCAAAATATGCATAACAACATCTGTATTTGTTTGGTCATGCCCCACCCTGCAGATCCTGATGAATCTTCACACTGGTGAAGCACTTGAAATCCATTTGGTGGAAGAATCCAGCTGAAAAGACTGGGGAGGTCAGGCTGACCATGTGAGCCTTGGTTGTGCTGCTGGGCATAGCTGGCAGTCTGAGGAGAATCAGGGAAAACAAACTTTCTGCAAAGGTATTTGGAGTGACATTGAATTTTCTTTGAACTGCTTTATTTCTGAGCACTTAACAAGTATAAGAGCTCCATTTATTCAGTGGCTTTTCAATTAGTAAAATAAACAACTCAGGAGCACTGGAAATAAAATTTGCATCCTTTGATAAGCACTAAGAAAAAATGCTACAATTTATTGGTGATCTGGTTAAAAGCCTTCCTTTCTGTCCCTGGTACATAATAGAGACACACACTTAAGAAAAGCTGCCTGGGAAAATGATTTCACAAGGACGGAAGATAGCTGTCAGCAACATAAGATATCTTTTCTTGTCTAGAGATTCACTGCTTCCATTCTTTCCAGGGGCAATATAAAAGAAATCGAGAGCACCGTCTAGAAAAGGAGGAGTCCAGCAAACTGTCACACTGCTTGATGTATTTCTCCTCTCACCTCAGGACTATCTACTACATAATTGGCAATAAATTGTTGTTACTTCTTACTATGGCAAATCCCTTTGTGACTTTTATATAGTTGGATAGACAGAGGCATAGAGAGAATAAAAAACCCAACAAGCATAATGCTTAAGTGCTATCAATAAGAAAAGAACATTAGTGACAAAAATCTTCAAAAAGAAAAAAAGAAGGCAGAAAAGACTTGGAATAAAAACTGTGTCTATTCATGTGTTTTAATTTTCTGTCCTCTTGGTAAAAAGGGAAAACAGATTCAAAACTGACTGAGCATTTTCTCATCTTTCCTTAGGAACTTGGAATTTTACCCATTGTATGCCTATAAACACACACCTTACTCAGCTCTCTGATGTGTCTTCTTAATTATTCAATCAAGAATAAGGTAGTTTGTGTACAGGAATTCCAACACAAGGTTTCTGATTGCTCTTTTTTATTTGCTTATTATTTCTTTCTCAGAGAGGTTCCCCGGACACAGTCCAATTAACTTATAAGAAAAAAAATTACACCAATTACATTTTCTTTTGTCATAATGTGTGGTTTAGATATGTATTGAAATGTTCTTGTGGTAGAAAAGCCAGCGGCTTTTACAGCAATATATTCTTTCTATTTATGGTGCATCCTGTTTTACCTTGGCTTGCGTGAGAGTAAGAAGAGAATTTGCTAGTTTTAAGATATTGTTAATGACAAAAAACAGTTTAGGAAACTTATATTTAAAATACAGTGAAGGTACAGATTTATCTTTCAGGACAAATTTCTTCTAGCCCTAATTCTACTTCTTTTTTAAAGAACAAAGTAAAACTAATAAATATAGTCAGGTGCCTGCTTCTGGGTAGTCACTGAGGGAATGGGAAGGATTTAGTCTGCAACTGGGCTTTAGTTTGTTTCTGAATCCCACAAGAAAAAACGAAGCTGCAAATTACTCTTCATCTGATCTTTATAATGGGTAAAGTAATTCTGCAGATATATGGAATTGTAATATTTTTTTAGGTTGCATTTCTGTTTGGTTTTCTGTGCTATTTGTTTTCCCTTGGAAACTAATAAGCTAAAAAATCCTAACAGATTATTCTGATCACCATAGCTGTATTGGGTCTAGCTGAGCTGGAGCTCATTTTCCCATACAGCCCTCACAGTGCTGTGCTTTGCATTGGTAGCTGCACAGGTGTTGATAAAAGGGGTTTTGGCTACAGATGAGTGGTGCTGGAATAGCATCAGGGCTGTCCCTCTAACATTCCCACCCCCATCAAGGTGCTGGGAGTGGGCAAGATCCTGGGAAGGGACAGAAGGAGACCAGCTGACCCAAATTAACCAAGGGGATAGACCATAACCTGTGATATCAGCTCAGATGTAAAAGCTTAGGGAGAGAGGAGGAGTGGGGGGTATTTGTTGTTTAATAGTGTTTGTCTTCTAGAGTAGTTGCTATGTGCACTGGAGCCCTGCTTCACATGAGGTGGCTGAATATTGCTTGCTGATGGGAAGTAGAGATTGAACTTTTTTTTCCCCTTGCTTATGGTGTGTGCAAACTTTTGTTTCTTTTGCTGTAGTAGACTACTACTAGTTGTTTTCTGTTTTATTTTCTCTTCTTTGTCTAGCTGGGGGCTACTAGAGCTGCTTGTTGGGCACCTGGAATCCAGCTGAGGTCAACTCACTGCAACAGCCTAAAATACTTTGGTAGGTTGTTTATGAAAAATTCATTAACACCACTGTTTTTTGTCTAGATTTTTTTTTGCTGGACAGCACAGTTTTCATCATGTACTCATCAAGAAAACCTCAAAGCATTTTATGGTATTTGAATCCATGCTGTATCATACTGCATAGAATTTATTCTATGTAATGCCCTTCACATCAGCTATGGTCATATCCTAGTAATAAACCCCAATGTTTGGATGTAGTTTTCCAATTTTTACCAAAATATTCTAGTAGTTAAACTGGGAGTGAATAATGGAATTTTTTGAAATTTGTTTTCTTATAAAACATCTCAATTGTATAAGTGAATTTGTGGTAATTTTTACATGAAGTATGGATTGAATCTCTCTATAGATACAGACATATAGATATACCTATTCTAAAAATTCAGTGATAAGAAACAAAAAGGCGACTCTGACTTTATTACTTTATTCACATTTTTCTCAGTGAGGGACTCCACTGAATAAAGTAGATAAGATTTTAATAGCTTTCTCCTCTCTTCCTTTCTTTGGACCACTAGAAAATGCTGCCTCTGAAATAAATTTGCCTCTTTGACATAATGTTGAATGCAATTATTTTCTTTTATGGAACAGTTCCTGCTAGGAATGCAAATAGCAAAAATATCACCCAGTTTGACCAGAATCAGCCAGATTGTGTTAAGACCAGGATCATTCAAATTCTTTTTGCAGTCAGTAAAAAAGTTCCCACTGGCTTCAATACCTATATGCTTAGGGTTTAAAATTCAGCACAAATATCATATGGGGGAACCTTGTGATTTTTCTTTTTATTCTTTGTTGGGTTTTTTTATAATATAAATTATAATCTTTGTATTTCTTTGCAACTTATTCCTGTTCCTTTATTGTAAATGAATGGAATTTTCAAAAGGCCTTAGGATCAGTGTAATGCAGTTTCTGCTGAAGTCTTTGACAGTCTTGTCAGTAAGCCCAATGGCATCATGGAAACTAACGGGATTTTAAGAAACCCACAAACCCTCCCCCATCCTCCCCTCACCCCCATTCTCTCACTAAATGTTAGTTTGCGTCTTTCTAAAAAAATAGAAAAAAATCAATTTATTATGTTACTGTTACTACTGTTGTACTATTATTTTATCTAATAAATCAAAGCTCGGCCTTTTAGTTTGGTAGCTGGTTTATTTTTCTACTGTTAATAATCACTATAGTTTTGTATTTACAAAAAAAGCAGATTGATAAATAATACGTGGATCAGTAATTGATCAGTAGCAACCAAGCACAAACAGCATTAGATTAAATTGTAACTGCTGACTGTATTCAGGAGACTCCTGTCATTGACTCACTTTCTTCAGAAAACATTTTGTTGCTTAGACAATAAACAGGGCCAGTGACACAGTCATTTCTTCATTTTATTCCATTTTCCTCGACTTCCATGCATTGCCATAGTCTTGCAGCTCTCAGTATTTCTCAATATCTCAGCATTTCACAATACACCCCTGTAGAACTCAATGGGTTTTATGTTGATACTTCTTTCAAATGAAGCAAGAGTCATAAAAACAAATGCTTAGCCTGAGGCAATGCTCAACTTTGTGTGAGCTGTGTGAACTGCTGAAGAATCAGGCTTCAGAACAAATTAGTGGTTTGTTGTTTTTTTGTAGTACTGTAAAAAAAACCCTGTGCTGAAGGGTCGTATTGGGGAAATAATGCCAATTAGCAATTCTGCAGAGTAATTTTTCACAGTTCCATTCATGTCAATGTAATACACAGAATCCAGTAACAACTGGGGAAAATTGGGCAAATATTTGTTGTCTTGCTTTTTTTGGGGGGAGGGGTTGGGAGTATTTTTGGTGGTGTTTTTTTCGTGCTTCTTGTTTTTTTGTTTGTTTGTTTTATAATGTAAAAATGCAAAGGAACAATTATAATTTAAGTTCCTACCACTGCTGAGTGACCATGTGGTACTCTTAAGGTACTTGAACCACTCATTCAGTTTTTCTGATATGGGAAATCAGGAGAAATGGGAAAGCAGAAAGAGTGGCAGAAAACACCATCTTATTTTAAATATGCATTGAAGAGAAGCCCTGCTGGAAATTGCTGCTTGCTAAATTTGCCTTTCTACTGCTTCTTCCTCTGAACGCATACCAGAAAGAAAAATGGTGGGGAGTTTTGGTTTTTTTTTTTTTTTTTGGTCTCAGAAAGCAGAAGTAGACAATTGCATAATCAAACACTTCTATGTTTTACAATTAAAGGCTCTGAGAATATTCAGTATAATCTGATTTTTTTGTTGGTTGGGGTGGTCTTTTAATTTCATTAAAGCATCATCCTGATTTTTCTCGAACTGGCTCCTCCATCCTTGATGAAAAATTCAGTAATAATACAACCTAAAAGTCTAGAGCTTTATATATCTATATATAGTAGTCATGTTAAAGATCTGCTACCTACTTCTAGGTCAAAGCTTAGAGCACTTTATACTGGCTCAAGTGCTACTCAAGTACACACAGCAGAAAGCAAGCTGTTTCACAGATTCTCCTTTCTGTTATTAATTGCTGAGAAGTAACACCTAATTCAGGTAAAAACGGTTTTTATTAGCTGGATATGCAGTGGATCTGCCTCTTCTAAAAAGGATATTTGTATACTTTTACGTCCAATTCTGTATACAGAAAAATGATAAGCGCAGTTTCCAAATCCAGATTCTACATCATTCTGAGTCATCTCTATGAATCTCTCAGTAAACTGATTGTTTAAGATATTTAATTAACTTCTGTCAATGCTAAACTTCTATACACTTCCATTTCTCACTGCTGATTTGGGCAGATCTGGGATATAATCACATTACAGGTAGCTCTGGGCCAGATTCTGTTTACCATTCAAAGAGTGATAAGACTGAAATAAAGGTGAGAAGATATGAAACCACATTCGGAAAGCAATTCTTCAGGCAGAGTCCCATTTATCAGTCAGCATGCTTTTATCTATGGAACTCTCTGAGAAACCAGAAGATACTGCCATCTTGTTGAGGACCTTTTCTTTTGTCATCTGCAGGTCCGGTTGTGCACGCTAGTACTGGTGCTTAAGCATATGTCTGAATTTTTGTGTGCCTTTGTTATATTATCTAGATATTGAAATACTTGGGTATATTTTCTATGACCTTTTTTTTAACTAAGTAATCATTTTTGCTTATAATTACATCTGAAAACTTCTCAGTGAACTCCTGGTAGGATGATAAAGTAAACATACTCCAAAAAGGTTCAATTAATTTTCATCATTAATGAATGCATTGAAATTTAAAATTAAGTGATTATTCCATAGAGATTAGAGATAAGTGTAAAAATAAATATTTGGAGAGAGTTTGCAATAACCAAATAATTGATTAATCAATTAATCATTCTGCATACATTTAATTAATCAGATAGAAGCTTCAGAGAACAAAGAGTGCCTTTATTTAAGTGGAGCTGGAATTTTAGTAATTAAAAATAGCTAGCTGCTTTTTTGGTAGATAAGCTGTTTGCTGTAGATAAAAACCATATGCTGTTTTTCCCTGTTTTGATAAATCAACAGGAGAATTCAGGTATAAACATGTATCCTGTTAGAGAGAGATGACTTTAGCTGATTTTCAACTTATAATTTTTTTTTTAATGCAAAATATGTGAGCCTTGGGATATATTATTACAGTGTCATAATCAATAATTACTTGCAAACAGCCTGCTTTAAGATGTTCATCTGGCTAAATTTCTCTCTACTAATACATTTGCAAGTAGGTACATATTCCAAGAAGGGCACTGAATTGGCTTCATTTGGTTCATAGTTATTATCCAGATGCCTACCTAGAGGACTTGGCTGGTTTCTTTTTCTTCCCTGCTCTTCCTTGTCTCCCCTTGCCTCATCTTGCCTCCTGATGGTGGCATTATAATAACTTACCTCTCCATAAGTAGCTCAGAATTTCCTACTAACATGTAAGATGATTCCAATACCCAGTGTGTTCATCACTACTTTATGAACTTATGAGGAATTTCTACCTTTTCAATTTGCAAAGTGTCATATATTGGAACTAGTTACCAGTGGCCATGTTAGTGAACTGCTTATCAACTCTGCAGCACGAACAGTTTAATGACTCCAGTCTCTATGCCTCAGTCCTTGTCTCTACCACTCTCTCTGTGAGACAGTTCTACACATTGCATCAGTCTGACCTGTAAATCCTAGATATAAAAATTTCTTTCTTCTATAACCTGTTTAATACAGACATTATTTGATTCTTTGTCATTCAGATTCATTATGCTGGAAATATATTTTTTTACAAGTTTTCTCTCTGAGGAAGACTGTACTTTTTTCTGCTACTGCTATTTCCTCCTCCTCCTGCTGTCCAGGTCCTCCCTCTAATTCAGGAATCTTTTTCACAAAATCCTTTTCTGTGGTAGAGAGCTATTGCCATTAGAGGAGTCCCACAAGATGTTGCACTGACATTTGTATTTTTTTCAGCTCCTACTGACAAAATATATTAAAACTTTGAATTATTCATTCAAGTAGCTGGTCTTAGAAAAAATCATCCTAAATGTCCTTTTATATTTCCAGTTGTTTTGACAGCAGTTAGGCCGTATGAACACTTTTGAACCTTGAGAGAAGGCCCTAGGAATCAATACTAGTACATAAATATGGAGTATAGCACAGACCCTAAATTGAAATTTCAAACCTTAGGACAAGATAGAGACAAGGCGTTCCATTCATAAGGAATCACAGAGGCAGTTACTGAGTTCAGTCTGGGTTCCCTTGTGAAGCTCCATACCTGTTCATGTAATATCTATATTGCTATGTTATATTTCTGTTGTATCCAAGATAACAAAAGGAACTCTAAATAAAAAGCACATGCTTCCACAGTGAAGAAAATCTTTTATAAAGAGACAGGCTTTTTAAGCATAATGAAAAGTTTCTTGTTAACACAATTTCCTTTTCACAATTTTTTTTTTTGTTAGGGGTACAGAATACATAACACTCCAAGAATTCTCTCAAGATCATTTTCCAAAGGTACATCCTGTAATTTAGTTTTGTCCATTTGGGAGGCCTGTATCTGGCATTATTGCTTGGAATTTCTTTAGGGATTTTTTTAGATTTGAAAATCTACAAAGTTTATTTGAGATAAAAACAATTTATATGAAACTTATTTTTTTTTGTAAATGTTTTAATTTAAATATGAAAATGTCACAGGGCATGCAAGCCTTTCCTTCTCAATTTGCAATGAAATTAAAACATGCTGCGCATTTTAAACCATGTATGCAATACTTACATTGACTTCTTTTTCCTAATGAGTAAATATCTGAATTTTCAATTTCAATGTCCTCTGTCATTCCTGTTCTTGTATTTATTTCTCAGTTGCGCCAGGTAAAGTCAAGTCTTATGGCCTATATTCATATCTTTCCTTAAAAACGTAAGTTTGAGATATTAATAAATAAAAAAATAAAATTCCCATCCGGAGGACATTTATGTATTAATTGCTTTGAGATTCCAGAAAGTTTCAGAGGTGGAACTAGATCAGAAAATTTATATCTGTCCTGAAATAAATGTTTTACTTGTGAAAGGAAAAATGATCCAATAGGAGGTTGTTAAAAAACTTGGCATTCAATTTCAGCAGCATATTAGAGCAGAAATACTTTGTTATTGTTCTTTATTTACGTAATTAGTTTTAATTTACAGCTCCAGGTGTGTTTCACACCATCTTTGATCCTTTCTTTCATATTTTTTCCTCCTGACACATAAGCACAGTTAGGAAAAAAAAGAAAACAAAATCTGTGAACAAATATAAGTCAAAGATCAAAATGTAAATCTTCAGATTGAAAACACTGACTTTCTTATATTCTGTCTGAAAAGGTAAAAACCAGCAAGTAGAAAGTATTTGAGATGAGCATCTTTAAGACCAACTTCAGGGAACTTTTCCTGTTTTCATTGCCAAAATACCCATCCATTAAAAGAACAAATTTTGAAGTTTGGAAGTAAGACTTACAACAGTGTTTCAAAACTCTATATATATTGCAAAAAGACCATTGCTTGCATGATTATTGCTTTGAACATCGTTTAACACCTGTTCTTGCTATTTTGTTTCCCATTTCTGAACCTATGCTTCTGAGACTTATTGAAGATTTGGATGCTTAAAAATTACTTAGTGTTTCTTACTTGGAAGGCTAAGAACCTTTGGAAGGTTCTTAAATTAATAAAGATATAGTTTCAGGGAAAGCCTGTAGGTAAATACTGAGAGAGGAGAGCTGCAGAAGCAAATAAAAATTAAATATTGACATGACAGTAGATTAGTTAGCTACAGTGTAAAAAAGCAAGGTCCAGTGGTTAGTTGTTGCCTCATCAGGCTTGAGAAGAAGGAAAATGAGGATTTAAAACAAGACCTAATTACTACTGTCCTTAATAGTTTGTATCTAAAGTAGGGGCCAGAGAGCCGCATTAAATTTACTTAGATAAACAGACAATCACACAACATAAACTCAGTTCTGTTTGCCGTGGGAAATGACATTCTTTTATTAACTCTGTTTGTAAGATGTGTTAAATTAAGCTTGAAATTACATGAGAAGTTTGGCTGAGAGAAATTTTGAAGTGTTCAGACAACGGGGTGAGGGTAGAAATTATTGTAGCTTGGCATGCAAAGTGGTTTGGAACACAATTCTATCACATCTGTAGCAATAAGAGACTTCTTTAGAAAACAAAAAGATTTTAACTCTATTGATCTTTTTGCTGTCTTACCACTCTGAATATTAATGTCTAAGATAGAATTGAAACATTAACCTCATTTCTTAAAAATTCTTAGTATGTTTCCAGTCTTTTGTTCTCTTGGGATAAGTTGTTAGTAATGCATTTTTGACAGTGAAATGGACAGGTTCTGTTGGTGGTCTCTGTTCAACTCCAAGTGATTGCAAGGCACTAATAGCACATATTAGTGCTATTATATATATACCACACACACTGAATAGACTATGCTTTAATAATAGAGCTGGTATGGGTGCAAACAGGATGTTTGGCACACCTGGAAATATTGAAAAACAGTAGGGCAGGGTGGACTGCTATGCAGATATTTAACATTGCTTGTAATAATATCGTACCCTAGATTTCCATTACTGACAGACTGAAGAATGACTTCTATGATATGCTGACATTAAAGAAAAGAAAATAGAATAGAGCTTTTTGAAAATTTTATTTCATTGTCTAAATAAATAAATAATAATATTTTTAAAATCAGATATCTGATATCTAATATTCCACAATTTTCCCAGTAACTTAAAAATTGATAAATTAATATAATTTCACTGTTGGATGATGTTTTACCCTTGAAAAAGAATTTTGGATATATGTTTTTAACAAAAAAATATTTTTAAGTACAATCCTAGAAAAAATAACTTTTTAAAAAGCCAAATGCAAGCCTTTAAGCATGTGTAAGTGTAGCATACTGGAGAAAAACCATATACTTTAATGCAAAAACCTCAATCAATTTCCTCATACTTCTTCAGGGTAATAATTCCGAAATACCAAGTCTAAGAGGAACAACTTCTGTCTGAAATTTTAAAATGTTGAGAAGAATGGAAATTACTATGATTGTTTAAGAAGAGACACTGCCTATTTTCTGTCTTTGAGAATGAAAAATAACCATTGCTCTGCAGAGAAGAGAACACAAAGCAAAGTGATTAATACTCAGTAGTTTCTTGTTCCAATATGTATCTTGCCTATCCCTGTACCTCCTGTTAACACCTTGCTCTTCAGTTTTGAGTTTAGGGGTTTTATAACCCTTCAGATATACTTTCAAGAGGCTGTGCAAATGTATTAAAATCTTCAGATTTATTAAGGTTTTCAAATCCCAGTCCAAGTCTAGACCAAGTGCTTGGACACGCATTTCAGTGTTTTGATACAGACCTTTTCCTTGCTTAATGGCACCAGGTGGCCCATCTAGAGGTGCTGGCCAGATGCCAAAACCTAAGATTCTAGGGAAATTGCAGATGAATTTTAACAGAAGAAGGAGCAGAGAATGTAGTAACAAAGTATTTACCAGTTTTATGACCTGTATGGAACCAAAGTCTGAAGTACCATGTTTTGGTTTTAGGCTATGCAGTTCTGATACGGGGATTTTTTTTTTTGGTTTTAAAATGAGCAATGAAAAGAAAGGACAAGGTGATTAACTGAGATATCCATGCTCGTCTATTCCTTTTTGACTATTAGTGCTACAGCTAGGAGGACTCTCTATAGCTATAAAGGAGACCCCCTTTGATTTCTCCGTTAACAGTCTGAACATTAGTCATCTAATGGCTGGAAAAGCAAGATTATCTTTTTTTCTCTTTTCTTGTTTTTCTTGTTTCTTCTCTCTTCTAGACAATGATTTTCAAGGAAATGTGTTATGAATAAGCATTTATCATTTTATATAAATACTTTCCAGATATAATGGGGTTTTCTTTAAAGACTACCTGTGAAGATACTGGCTTCATCACTTTAGACTATGTGAGAGGAAGAAAATTAAGCAATTGGTGTCCGATTTCCCATAAGAACTCTTATAATCATTGTCTTTATGAACTTAAATATTTTTTTAAACTTGTTCCTTTGTTTTCATAGATGTCTTTATATTCTCCACAAAATGGAGAGTCCATTAAGCTTCTTCCTATACTTAACACTCATAGAAAATATTTCTGACATGTTATTTCAGAAGTCACATTGACTTCTTAGCCTGAAATTTAGTCACAAATACATTTATACAATCTCTTTTAAACTACTCAAATATGAATATGTATTAGTGTAGGTGTTATTTTTCTGTGACTTCAGTGAGCAAAGTCTTTACATGTTTACAAATCATGAAGCATGACAAAATCATCTAAAGGAAATAATTTTATTTTTAAAAAATTAGCTGAATTTAACAGAACAATCTGATAGAAGAATGAATGAAAAAATTTTATTTCTTGTATGAATAATGAATGCATCATCTTGCATTTTATTAGCTAGGAAACCTGGGCTATTTCTTTCCTAACATATTTTTTCAGGGTAAGTAATGTACTTCAACATATTAGCTAAATCAAAATTCTGACCAGTAGTAAGTTTATAGATTTTATTTCATCTTGAACTACATGGCTCATTCTCATGTATTAGATCCCAAGTGATGGAAAAGTGGAACTTTAGGTGGCTGTGGGCCAACTGAACTGTATCCAGAGTAAAGTGCTAAGCTTTAACATGTTACCCTTGAAAACAATGGTTGAAAGAAAATTAAAATTCTCCTGCTGGAGTTGAATATTTTACACTACTTGGGAACTAATTACTAAGGGCATGTCAGACACTTAGGCTGGTCTCTTTCCAGACCACTTGTTTCAAACTATTGACTGTGGATTTAAAAGAATTAATAAGAAGGTTTCATATAGACCAGTTTTGTAACTATACTTGCTTTGATTAAGAAATACATGGTAATAAACAATAGGGCTGTTAAAGTAATTGTTTTTTCTTGTGACAGTCTTCAGTCAAATGAATATGCAAGTATGAAAAACCCCACACATTTATAGTTTCTCCCTACTGATAATGAGTGTTCATATCTTCACATCATTTCTTATCAGGTTACGCCACATTTATTCTCTGGCTTTTTTATAAGTGCAGTTCCAATACATGGCTTATGACTAGGCCTTCCAAATACTGCAGCTATATATATAGTAAAAAATACATCCTATAAAGCTCAGTTGGCAAAAGTTTTGATTTTGCACTATGCAACCTAAGAACTACAGCATAAGACTGGAGCCACACTGCAGGATAATCTGATCCTAGTCTGTATTCAACATGTCACTCTTCCTACCAGATGTAGATACTACTCCAGTGCCACCACAGACCTTGAATACAACACACAACACTGAGGGAAAATTTACAATATGAAAGAAGGAAAGATAGTTATAAGACATTCAAAGTATATTGCATATAATTGATGATAAAATGAGAATATATGATGCATAAATTAGGTTTTAAGAAGAAAATCATGGTGGTTTTGAATAAGAAATATTTGCATATTTTTACACTGTAGTACTGACTAGATTCAAGAAACTGGTAAGCAGCTTCTGTGAGTACAAAAAAGGAGGATTTTTTTTTGACAAGTGCCTTCTAGGCTTACCAGTTACTCTGCAGCATCCTCCTAAACAGAAGGAGTATTGGAAAGAGCGTTCTTAAGAGTTTTACACTAATATCAAATGACTAGGGTGTCACTTTGGCAATAACAGGTTTCAAAAGTTCAATAGCCCAGGATATAGGCTTTCTTTCTATATTGTACAATAGCATTGCGCTGAGTTTTACAATTGGATGAACAATCTGAATGATGGGAAATCATTAAAAATAGCTGTACCTATTTTTATTAATAGGACATTTATCATTAAAAACAGCTGTACTGTTTGAGCAGATTGTAAATTGCCAATATTTTGCTTGTTTTTCCATGAAAGAGCAAATGTGAATTCTCTGCAATGTGCAGAGGAAGAAAGAAACACAAACCTTTCCATTTACTCAGCCTCAAGTACTCAGTCATGGAATATTTGGTTTCCATGTTTCACTTCTGGCATCTTCGATGTGTTCAGACAGTCAGACTAGTTGCAGTAGACACTTGGAGTCTGAACAGTAATTTACATCATTTTATAACGAGAAAAAAAAAGTGAGGAGAATTATGATCACAAAACTAGTAATAAAGGTTGTATCACCCAGCTTTAAATGTTTATAGTGTAGGGGTTTTTTGAACAAGCACAGGTTTTTGTTCTCTACTACTTGCACTATCTAAAAGCAGAGGTAAAATGGTTGCAAACAGCTGTATTTTTAATAAATATTAATTCCAAAATTCCTAATGCTGGATACCTGTACTTGCAGTGAATAAAATTAGGATCTTCTTATAAAAAATAAATGTTTTTTATAAAGTTAATTAAAATGAATTGTTTTGACATTCTAAAGTTGTTATGCTGGTGACCTCCTTCATGATCTGTCTGGACCTTTACTCAGTTTTTCTGGACCTGGTGCAGCACACAATTGAGACAACAGAATGAGCTGGAGGCAATGCAATTTTAGGATTCTGCTAGTTGGTGATTGTACTAGAAAGCAAATTTTAACAATCAAAATAGGTTTGCTCACTTTCTTCATAAGTGCTTTTTTGTTTTTATAATTATTTGAATTACAAAGAAGAAGGTATACATAGTGATGATCAAACTAGAAAAGTAAGATCATAATGAAATAAAAAACATCAAGAATCATAATTGTTATGGCAAATGAGTAAAAGACAGCTTTTCTTTAAAACAAGGAGAACCAGTATTTATAAACATGTCTGATGTGAAGATTAAGATAGGCAAAAGAGCAGGTAACAGAACTACCCATAGTTACCCATAGTTAATTTAAGAAGGTGCATTTTTCAAACCTTACACATCATATCTCCACTCACATCAAATTCAGCGGTACTTGTGCAATTTTAAACTTCATATCTGTCTTTGAAATTCTTTCTCCCTGAGGGAATATATCTCTGCAAAATTTGAAAGTCTGTAATGCACAGTTGTAAAATACAGTTGTA
The DNA here is from genome assembly GCA_026261815.1 of Monarcha castaneiventris obscurior. Taxonomy (NCBI): domain Eukaryota; kingdom Metazoa; phylum Chordata; class Aves; order Passeriformes; family Monarchidae; genus Monarcha; species Monarcha castaneiventris. The sequence goes on from JAMPIT010000894.1 coordinate 19,209,908, forward strand.
AAATTTTTCCTTTTTAACTTATAATTTCTGTAACCTCCTTTCACTAGTCTCTCTCTATAAACTGGTGTGTAAGCAAATTCTTTAGCACAACAGCAAATTACATATTAGATTTTACTTGTTTCTTCTACAGATTACATTTATTGTGCTTATCTGTAAAGCATCATTTTGTATAAGTTTTACAGAAAGGATTGCATGAAATTGTTTTCTAACAGGGGACAGGACCTGGTGCCAAGGAGGTCTCTGGCAGTCGTATATCCATATAATGGTGTTGGAATACTTTATGCAGGGTGAGCACTGCATGAGAGCTACAATTTACAATAGTTTACACATCTGAGAAACCATGCTATTACTTAATTGTTTCACATTACTTCACTGTCATAGTGAGCTGCCTCTGTGTATACAGTCCATAATTTCATGCACTGGCCATAAACTGGGTTCTCATTTGACGTAATGAAGATTCTCTAGAAATGGGTGGAGCATACCTGTGGAATACAAGAAGCAACTCTCAGAGATCACACGTTGGCTAAGATCAAAGGCTTAATGATACTTTGACTCTTCAAAGTTTTGTTTAATCCTTATACTTGCAAAAAGATGAACTTCTTTAGTATTGCTAGTGTGACAGGTTGGGGAAGAAATGAGGGAGAACAGGGGAGAGAGAAAGGGTAAAAAGGGAAAAGAGGAGGGAAGACAGATAATAGCACTCTAGATAGAAACAAGAAGATGAAGTTATCTTAGGCAGGATCTAAAGTGTTTGCTGATGTCTTCCTGCTAATATGGAGCTACCAGAATAGGACATTAGTAGGGAGAAAGAAGACTGTAGTGCAATGATTTCATTTAAACACTAAGAGAATACCGATCTGCTCCACTTAAGAGCCATCACCAAAATGAAGCAGATAGAAAGTCTGTGTAGCCGAAGAAGTCAATTTCCTTCTCCCTGGTACTTGCATATCAAGACTGTTACATAATCAAGAGATACATATTGCACTCCTTGGAGAAACCTGAGTGTTACACTACAGAGGAAAGTGAAGATGGTGGTTCTACAGGGATTCTGAGACTTCAGGGCTTGCTTTTGGCTAAATTTCAGAAAGGCTACCCAAGCGTGTCATCAGCAGTCTTGTTTACTCCCACACCCAGAAATGTAGGTCTTGAAGAGAGTCTGTATTAGAATCAGGTATGCACTCCATGTGACCGGAGAGCCAGTAGCTGGACTTAGGGTCAGATAATCAGCCCTCCAAGTGGCAGTTTCAATCAGAAAACAAAGCAAGGGAAAACATGCATAAAATCTAAACCTCTTCCATGATTTAGAAAGCAGGATCATATCCCATTCTGTCATAAGGCCTGGATGCAATAACCCGTCCACCTACCTTAACTTGGTGATTTTATTTCTTCTTGCTAGTCTTTTTAAACTTAAAGTACCGACATGTCTTTGTTTAACGTTACAGATTTGGATAACCCAAACTGAGAGAATAATAACTGATTTAACTAAAAACATATATGCCACACATTAGGTATAAAATTGCAAGAGGAAATGGTCGATTGGCTTCTGCACTTTACAAAACGCCTCTTTGGGTAAAATGCTATGAGAATACATTGAAGATCAGTGCCTACGCCCCACCTTCCCCATACTCTACTGACTGATGTAAAATCTCTGCATTAAAAAAGTTTAACAAAACTGGCATGACATGAGGCACTGCAGGAACAGCAAAGGGATACACAAAGAGTGTGGCATAAGGTGTGTTAGTATCAGGAAACTATATTTAACAGAGAAACTCTGAAAAGCATTAGTCAATTCTTTTGTGTAGAGACCAGCTCAGCTATCAGGTCTGACACAAACACTTTCCCACCTGGTCTAGATGACAGTGGACCATGGAGTCACTAAATCCAGGTGCATATGAAATCATAATTTTAGCATGTAACCAACAGGAAAAAAATGTCAGTACTTCACAATTACAAGACTTTGATAGGGAAACAGATATATTAGCATGAAGAATCTTGAAAGAGAAGGAGGGAATTTCACGTTTTTTTAACTCTCAGAGTTAACAGCATAGTGGGAGCTGATCTATACTAGTGTATCGGTTTGGCCAAAATCTAGCAATATATCCTCTGAGAGAAAAACAGATTACAACCACCCTTTCCCCCTACCAGGTTTGGGAAAAAAAGAAATTTTCCTCAAAGGAAGGTGAAAGAGATAAAAATTATTTATTTAACAAACACACAGGAAAAGACTAATAATGCTAAATAATAAAATCTCTCGCTGTGGAGAGAAACCTGGGAAGATTTCAGCGTCCTGCTGTAGGTGTGGTCTCTCTCCTCCTCAGAGCTGGGTCGGTGAGGGCGTGGGCCCACCTCCGGGCGTTGGGGAAAAATTGTCCCAATGTGTTCTGATGTTGTTGAAACAGTCCAGAAGAGAAAAAAGGAAAAACCAAAGTCCCAGGAAACAAAGTTCAGCTCTTTGTCTCACACCAGAGAAAAAAGAAAAAAAAAACCGAAAAGCTGGCTGAAGAAGCAGGCAGGGTGCTCCCTCCGTGCTACCACAGCCGGAGAACACAGAGGAGCATATCTCTGTGTCCTTGAGAAACTGCTTTGAAAAGTTCATTTGGGTTTTTTTTTCTTTTCCTCCCGTCTCAAGCTCAGTTTAAAGGCACAGGAAAGGCACAAAATTAATTTTTTGGCATAGAGCTGTGATAGGGGATACACATCATAGGATCACCCCAAGACAACTAGATGTCTTTTTAAAGCTGGCAGGATAATGAACCCATACTTTAAAGGGACAAACCATAAGATAGAGCGGAGACAGCTTTCCTCTACTTTGTAATACATTCTCCTTGATATATTGCAGAAAAAAAAAAAAATTGGATAAAACCTTAGGTCACATTGTGTATCTTCTAGTAATTCAAGGACAGTTCTTTAGTTGAGAGTTACCAATCTGCTTTCAAAAACCTATAGTGAGAAATTTAACCCATGGTACAGTGAGCCATGTCTTAATACAATAATCAACAGCACCATATTTTGTGTTATCTGATGAGCTAACTTTCATGTTTTCATTTTCTTTAAAGAAGGCCAAGTAGCAATGATGCAGTGCATATGCAGAATATAAAAGCATATATCTATCCTCAAAATATATATCCTCAAAAGGACTGTTAGATACTGGGGGTTTGCATTTACTACCAACAGGCATGGGAAGATTAATTAGCCAATAGCAATGCCAGCAGTATTAATGAACAGTAGGAGGTCTGGGCAGGCTGGTGACTGGAGCTACTGTTGTCTTGGACAAGAATAGACTCTATAAATGGGTTTGAATGCTGCAAACCCTTTCTACTATTCAATGCCACTTAGAGGGTGCATTATGCCTAAGCAAACAAAATGAGTGATAACACTCCTGTCTCCACTGACCTACATAACAAAATGTACACTGACAGTATTCCAATCAATTACTTTTCTAACCCAGCTGGCTCTTCCATTCTCAATCAATGAGATCACAGATGAGGCACTCATTCCCTATTTCCTTGGTCTGAATTAATATGGATTTGCTCATGAACTTAACACAATTATTTCTGTAAAGACAGAGCAAAGAGAAAGGTGCTTCTCAACTTAGAAGGCTGGTATAAAGTCGTAAAGGACCTACCCCTTTTCCTGTGAAGCCAACAGAAATTTTTCTGCTTATTTTAATTAAGACACCACCAGGCATTTGTCTGAGATAAAGACTGATGTTACAGATTCTTCATATGCATCTGGAATGTGAAGGTCTCAAATTTTGGAGAAGCAGTGATTTTCTTGTGTATGATGAATTTAGAGCACTGCTGGAAAATAAAGAAAAGGTTAAATCTAACATCTGTGGTGTCAAGGAAGAAAAAATAGATATTAACAAGCTCTTGACAAGGTTATATGTTGATGGCAACCTTCCCATGTCCTTTACTGAGCTACCAAAAAATTTCTTATTTTTCCTTTCAAGAGTTTGGAGCTTTAAAACAATCTGGCAGGAAATTTCAGAAGTAAATGTATTTTTGTAAATCTCAGCTAACAGTCAGCCTTAGACAAGTAAAGCCACATTTAAGGATTTGAATATGCCTGACCTGGTTTTCAGAAATGCTGAGCATCAACAACTCTCAGTGTCACGAGTGTTAGTAAACAGCTGAAAATCAAATAAATAAATACCCAGGTTGAGTTTTAACTCCATCCAGCAACTAAGTGCCACGAGCTACTCACGCACTCTCTTCACAGTGGCATGGGGGAAAGAGAACTGGAAAGGTAAATGTGAGAAAATTAATGGGCTGAGATAAAAGCTGTTTAATAATTGAAATTTAAAAAAAGAAAAGTAATAGTAGTAGCAATAATAATAATAATCATCATCATCATCATCATCACCACCACAACAGTTATGTTGATAAGAATAAATTGTAGTGAACAGGAAAGTAACAACAGTAAATAAATAAAACCAAAGAAAAAAAAAGCTATGTGGATGAAAACAATTCCTGACCACTAAATGACTGATGCCCAGACGGTTCTTGAGCAGCAGCTCCACGGAAAACCTTCCCCATAGTTTAATTAGTGAGCATGACATATGGTCTGGTATATCCCTTTGTCCATTAGGGGTCAGCTGTCCTGGCTGTGCCCCCTGTCAACATATTATGCGCCTGAAGCCTCCTCACTGGTGAGGAGCAGAAAAGGCCTTGAACTTGTGTAAGAGCTGCCCAGCAGTAACTAAAAAATCCCCGAGTTACCAACACTGTTTTCAGCACAAAGCCAAAATGTAAGCCCCTACTAACTATGAGGAAAATGAACCCTACCTCATCCAAAATCAGCGCAAGCCAACACCCAAAAAACCCCTAGACCCAACCCCAAGTAAGGCTTTAAGTGCTTACAAAACGCTGTGTACTTAGCAACCATTCTCTGAAAAGTATGGAAGGTTCTCTTTTAGTTATGCATTTCTCTACTTTTGCAAGACTCCAGTATGCTTAAAGTGGTGAAACGTTCCTTTCTCAGTGAGAAGTTAACTAACTAAATGTAGACAAAATCACAGAAGTAATGCTGGGTCCTAGTACTGGTAACACAATAAGAAATTTGAATGCTACTTGTTACATCCATTGATTTAGAGCCTAATCATTTAAGATAACATTATACTAGCACTGAGACAGAACCTAAAAAGCTGTACACAATTTAAGTATTACATACTTGCAACATGGAAATTACGTCAGCAGTAACCACTACTAATTAGGCTTTCTTTAAAATATGGACAGAAATTGGATTTTGGCTCTGTTCATCAGTCTTCATAAGAAATCCTTAAATGTAGTCAGCATTTAGAAAGATGTAACAGAACTTGAACCAAGTCAATAATATTCCACTGTGGGCTGTTTTTGCTATCTATTTTAAGCCATAATAATATCAGCATGATTCTGCTTATAAGTTTGCCTTACTATATCCTACTTACTTACTATAGTTTGTCCTACTTACTTACTATACTTATCCTGCCTTACTTACTATAGTTTGCCTTAGATATCCTGTCTAAAACAGTAATTAGATTTAAAAAAAAAAAAAAAATTGACAGAAACAGACATGGAATTCAGAAGACATGCACGGGGTACAAATTCATTGAACATATTTAAGTATGAAGACTCAAAGGAAACACAACAGTGGCCACATCATTTGTGAGAAGTCATCAAGCAAAAAAGGTTTTCTCTGACAGTTTTTTAAACTCCCAATTGGATTTTAAAATCCCAAATTCTATTCAATACAAACATATTGAGATTATCTACAAAATGGTAGTTCTGTAGGCATAGGAAGTTATTTCTATTTTTATCATGTTTCAAAAAAATCTTTGTTTCACATGACCTAAATTTCAGGCTTCAACTTATAAGTATCCATTAACACCCTTAGAAATTACCCAAATTAATAGTTACAGATTCCAGAGAACCATCTTCCCCATTTGGAAAACAAAATGCCTCTTTTCTGGTGCCTAAATATATCAGATTTTTGACAGAAAAAGAGAGACAAATATAGGTATAGCAAAGAAAAATAACTAGTAATCAGATGAAGTGGGCAAATGGATTAATTCCAATTTTACATATTTATATTTTATTTGTTATATTTATAGCATGTATGTTTTTTAAACAAATCTTATAAATGATAAAAATACAGTCAATATAAGAACAGCTTTCCAAAGCAAAGAAACTGAACTCGTCCACGTGTAAGTCACAGCACAAAAAATTACCTTTTTTTTGCCAAGACATTCCTGTACAACACCTGATAATAAAGAAAATACTCCCCAGGAATGCTTGCCCAAGAAAAAGACTAGACATCTCTATGCTAGCCACTGAAATCTGACAAACTGATCAGCTGCCTGTAGTGTATTTGGGTCAGTCATCAAGATGAGTGTGTTAAAACGCTTCAGATAGAAGGAGTAAGTAAAATGGAAATAAAGAATTGGAACTCCAGTGATGCTGCAGCTCAGCTGTTAGAGCTGGAATGTTCTATATCCTGTTCTATATCTGGAATGTTCGGGAGGGGAAAGACTTCATTATGCGCTTCACCTGTCTTAAGTGTAGACATAGGCCATGCAGTCATTCTGCTGTTTTCTATAACCAAATACAGGGTTGGTGTAATCCTAACTAATTGCCATCGGACGTTACTGTGCTTATTCCAAGCATGGGCTGAAAAAAGTAATGTCACACGCAAGAATTTGCATGTATGGTCAGTGACTTGCTTTAAAAGGAGTTCAAAATATTAATAAGAAGATACACCTCTTGCCTGTGGTGGTAAGGAATGACCTCAACAATCTGCCTAAAAGCAGTTCACAGAGCAGCTAACGCTTAGCATGGTATAAGTTTTATATGTGATTTAATGTATTACTAAAGTAAAAACTTCACAAATAATTTCAGGGGTGTTTTTCATTTTTTTCTGACCTTATAACTGTAAGTGCAATCATCTAATCAGGCAGTTTCTAAAACTAAACTAGACTTTTCATCTGGGTCAGCTCTTTGAACACACATTCTGTTTTGTTGTGATTGTCTGTATTCATAGTATTTCTCTGATCTGTGCTTATTATCCACCATCTCAGCAGCTGAATAAGCATTTTACAAGTCTAGGTAACAGTTTCACATCAGTTAATCCTTTTTACTGACTGCTTATTTTAGTCAAGTAATCATTTAAAATTCGTTAATGTTTGTGTTATAGAGAGCACAGGACAGAGTGAATCTGAAATGTGTAAATATCAGATAAACAGCTTTTAAATGTAAGATGAGATTTGTCCAGAAGAATCAAGGAAACCACAAAGCCACAATAAACATCATGAAAAAGGTACAAATTAACGTTAAGCTCTATCATTACTTTACAATTTAGAGGCCTCACAAGCATGCAGAAAATATCCTTTTGTAATGTGGTTGAAATTATATTTCTGAAAACAGATGCTTTCTCCTGCCATCTGTCATAAGCCTGTTTGTACCCTAGTCTTCTTACTTGTTTAGAAGCCAAAATAAATAAAACAAAAATGTGTCCTGAAAAACACTGGTAAAATAATGTCAGTTCATTAATTTTCAGATCACGTCACTTTCCCGTGTTAATACGCAGCACATTTTTTTTCCTCATTTACTGTGAACAATAAACTTATCATGATTTTATTAACCATTTTTTCAAAAGTTTTAAAAAAATTTCTAGTCCATTCTAGATGGACTTAACAGACTGAGGAGCCCCTCAGCAAAAAGCTGTGAAAATTTTGTTGCCCCTTTCTAGCCACAACCCAACCAAACCTATGACCGAGGAAGCCTTGAGAAGCAAATACCTTGGTTGGGGGCTGGTCATGACCCTTTCACTAAAAGCCAGGAAAAGACTGCTGTGGGAAAAAAGTAGAGCTTTAAAATCTGTGCATCTGCTCTAAATTTTGGGCTTATAGTCAGAATTCTTTAATTTATTATTAAATTTTGTACTGCAAAGTATTTTTCAGTCTATAAGAACATATAGAGGACCCTGATCTGATACTCATAAATAGGTAACAATAAAAACTCAACACAGTAACTAGCTGATATACATATATATACACACATATATACACACACACATTCTCCCTGTCTGTCTATCACAGTTGCAATGACTCTATATGTATTGAGTGGGTTTGACAAATATTGGCTGATAATTCACTTTGTTAAACCAGCTTTTATAAAATGGATAGAAAATTTAAGAAGCTTTGTTGTGTAATAGATCACAGTAGGTGGATATGTCAGGATTGTCCAGCAAGAATGTGAGGTTTTTTGCTTTTTTCTTCTGCATCCTTTGCTTTTTCACAATATCTTACTTGAGGGCAAAAGAAGCAATAAAAGGGATAACAATAAACTTTTGTCTCAACTAGAGATAAACAGACATTTCAGAAAGAAAATAAGAGAATTTGCCCATGAGTTAAACAGTTCAGAACACTGAGATTAATATAAAGTTTATTTTTGTCCATCCACTTTCTGTCTGCAGACTGCTGAGAATGACACTGTAACATGTTCTGATTTAGCAGATATTTTATGGCTAGGACCTTACAGTGCACTCAAGTCTTTTTATGACTAGGGAACCACTGTGTGCCTTAGTCTTTTCACCTTGTTATAAAGAGAAATAATTGCTCTAAGAGAGGACGGTAAGAAGTCTATCAGAGCTTCAAAATATAGAGGCTGGAAAATACTTTATTTCTTTCAAAACTATTGTCTTCCCACTGAAGTTTACAGCAACTGACAAAGAGATACCACACAATCCAACGGGTCTGTGAAAATATTGGTAGGTCAGTAATATCTGTAAAACATTTTAGAATGCTATTACTGAATGGTAACATTAAATCTCTTGCCATTTAGCTATAGTTTATATTTTTTATATTTTCCCTTCACACGTTTATTTTGGACTCAGAAGCATACATCCAAATCACTTTCTCAAGGGCAGTTTAACTCCACAGTAAGACAGATAGTACAATTAAAAATTATTTTCTTTGAGAAACCTATAAAACTGAAGTCTTCAGTGCGTGTTTATGGCATATCATAAAGTTGGTTTTGTGCGAGCTTGAAAAGTAATATTGTGTAAATAGTAAAGATTAAAGAAAAAAAAAAAAGCCTGGAGCTTTCACATATAAATTCTAAATTAAGGTTTTCCCAATAAAAACAGATTAAATGCAGAAAGCTTAAATACAGACTGCCAAAGAAACAACCACTGTGGACTCCTCTACAAGGCATTGTGCCAATTGCAGAAATAAAAAGACTTGAAAGCATTCGTATACTTGTTGTAATAAATTGCTTTGCGACAGTGTAGTATCATTTTTAGACAGTTAACTTTCAATAGAAATAAAAACATTTGTAGTGTCATTCTCAGAATCTTGAAACCGAAACTGGGGGGAAACAGAACTAAGCAAATGCTTAGAACAAATACTTTAATCGTAGTCTGTCCAGATCTCTGATAAATAATCTTGTAAATTGTTATCTACTTTGATTTCAGGACATCAAAGACCATCCAGATTTCTGCATAATCCCAAATATTTAATGTTAGTATGATAGGACTACCAGGACTGACACTTTTATTTATGTACTGATCCTCCTATAGTCAGCAAGATAGAATAGTCAGAAGTAAAAATAGGTATTCTTTCTTAACAACATGAAACCTGATTGGTTTGACATGGCGTGATTTGGTCAGATAAATAAAGCTATATACATGAAAAACATGTCCATAAGTACTCTGATACAGTATCAAAGCTATCAGACTTTGTCCTTAAAATACACAAAACTGAAAAAAAAAATGTTTTAAAAACCTTCACATTTTACTCTAAATTATATTAGCTTAATTCCCTCTTTTCTACATAGGAGTACTGATATGAACCTTTAGGAATCCTGGTATAAAACTCAGAGAAATCTAGTTTTGCTCATATTCTCTCCCTGTGTGGAAAGGTTTATTTCTCAGATCAGAGTGTCTTAGTGCCATATTGGCACACATGTACCCATCCTGGCAATAAAATCTCTGTGAGTATGTGTGAGCATTGCTACATGAGACTGTGCATGCATATTATTATAAATACATGTGCACATATACTTGCATGTGTACAGATATTTATATACACACATATATCCATGCTTGATTGTATTACTTACAAAAGGCAGAAAATTTAGTCTTCTGTTTTTAAAATCTTTCAACACTTTATAAGATATACCACTGAAATTTTCAGAATAAAAGTTATTGGATCAACTTTTTGGCAAGAAGCAAGGAATGTAAGGCTATTTACCATTATATATCTACAGCTCTCTATTTTCTCATATATTTTCAATTAGTGTTTTTAATGTTTAATTAATATTAAAATTTTTATTGCCCAAGGATGAAATAGGAAAAAAACCAGTTTTCAATTCTACTTATGTCATCCACTTGTAAGGGTGGAGGGACAGTAAAAGAAAAACAAAATAGCAGTCTGTTTTGGGTGGGTATATTTTAATGACAAAACAATGACAGAAAAAATATGGCAAGCTTGGAATCTTATTAAATAGGATCCAGCTGAATTTATTGGACAGAATGCAGGAGAACAAGGTCCAAGCAAAAAAAATGGGCATTTATGATCAAAAATTGATTCCATTTTTCTAGATATATATGAGATTTTTTTCATAAGTTATATGGATATGTGTACCTGTAGTTTTTTAGATAGAGCAGATATATATAAAGTAGAGAAAAATCTCCCAACAAATGCTAAGTTATTTTCTCTTTATCTATCCCCATTTGGCTGACTATAAAATAATATTCATGCGAATATTGAGAGAAAAATGTTCTCTTATAATATACAATGCCTTCAGAATGGAGAAATGACACAAAGTCTGAAGAAAATACAATTTCTATTCCCAGCTTTAACTGATTACTGATTCAGAGGAATTCAGAAAAGTATACCTTCACAGGTATTGCCATAAACAAGTTTACATGAAAGCTGGCCATTCCCTAGGCAGTTAAGGGAAGATGTGATGTGTTGACACTGAGATTTTATTACTGGTATATATTCAGAAAGCATACGAAGAGCATATAAATAGTTACAGTGGTTGCAGTAGATTAAAGCAAGGCAGAAATTTCTCTACCAAAACAAGGATGACAGAATTGCTTGTCAATATTAAAAAAAAAAAAAAAAAAAAGGGAATTTATTAATTTGGGCAGGACAAAAGAGCTGGATCGTCCGGTGTTTGCTCATACTGTAGCTGCTGGGTAGGTACAACCACCTACAAAGGGATAGGATTTTCTGAGTCCTGGAGAATAGGTCCACCAGTAGACACTCTCCCTTAGCATAAGCAGATGCAGATCTGTAGTCCTCTCTCCCTTATTCATGCATTTTGTGTGCACACACATATTCATGGAAGTTAATGCATTTTAAGAGAAAATAAAAAATCTGAATTTAACACAATAATAGAATCATTACTTGAACCCTCTGAAAGGAAAATATGTTGACAAATCCTGCTGGGCAAATAAATAGGGACATCATTGTAATCTTACAATTTTAATTCTTCCGAGCTATCTCCTACAGTTAGCTGCATATTCATTCCTTATCAAACACACTTTTACAGCTAGGAATTATTTTTTAAAGGAGTTATATCATTAAATATTTGACCTATGCTATTTTTCTCTATTGTTGACATCAGATTTTATGTGCAACATTTTGAAGAAGGATAGAAGAGTGACCTGAAACAAGTTTGAAATTCAGAATTCTGTATTAAATGACCCACCTGAGTCTGTGTACAGCAGTGTGTGATTGTCTGTGTGTATGCCCATGCTTTCATATTTGCATCTTTGTGCTTAAACAGGTTTCAGCTTTCCATGCCTGTGCTCTGACCTAATAAGCAAGCTCCAGCCGAATTGCATGTCTATCATGCCCAAGCCAGTTAAATTCCATTTCAGTTGATCTTATTCTCTCAGGAATAGCACTTCTCTACAATATCTGAACAGCATCTGGCTTGTGTAATGTGGGCACACACATAAGCACACATTTTTGTAGACGCCCTAAAAACTAAATTCTCCTATTGTCATATAAGTCTAAAAAAATTACCCTCAAAAAAAAGACAGATCGGGATTTTTTCCACTTGTTTTTATGGTGAACTGTACATCATACAAACTTACTTTTTTCTCAAAAACAAGAAGCTCCTTGGCCCTGATAATTTTATTTCTGAGTGGCTTGGACTTTTATAGTATCCAGAGAGTTTTTTTGTGGTCATGTTTTTTTCAGGTGAACCTTCACCTTTTATTATTTAATTCCACACTCTTTCTACTGTAATTTGTACACTGTAATACTCCACAAGTTTAGTCAGCAACCAGTATGATTCTTGAAAGTCTATTTAGTAATCTTGTCACACTCATTAATACCACTTAGTGACTGTTATTCAATTACCTTTTCTCTAATTACTTAAATGCTCTGTGTTCACTGATATGGATTAAGTCTTCTGATATGCTAAGAGCTGAAAGTGATTTTTTATCAATATTTTAAGTGTCATTCAGAGATGTGGCAAGTTAGGCTTAGCTAACAGCCAAATGTCCACACAACAGCTCACACACACTCTCTCCTCAACAGGACATGGTGAGAAAACAGGATTAGAAAGCTGTTGGGTCAAGATAAAGACAAGGAGATTGATGCAATTCACTGTCACAGGAAAAACATACTCACTGGGGAAAAAATAATTTAATTTTTTGCCAACTTGGGTAGTGAGAAACAAGTCGATAAACTTTAAATCAACACCTGACCCCTTCTCAGGTCCTTTTCTCCACACTGACCTCACCACTCTGAGCACCAGAGTGAGGGCCTGCATTTGGTGTGAGTGTTACAATCATAGCACTTTCTGCCTCTCCTTCCTCATCAGCCTGTTCCTCTGCTTTTGCTTTGTTTTTCCATCAGACATAGTTCCTTCATGAATATCCAACTGCTCCAGCATGAATCCTCCCCAGGCTGCAGTAGATATGTACTCCTCTGTGAGGTTCTTCATTCTCCTTCTCTGACCTTCATATTTTCTTTCTTGTTTGTCATACTTTTTGTATCCTCCTCCTCTCTCTTTTCTTAAATATGTTTCCCCAGAGATGGCACCATGTGCCTCCTGTGGTAGGAGACAGATGGTACGGGCCGTGTCTGGCACAGGTCAGATACTGACCTCTGCCCACAGAGGCCACCCCTGCAGGCCCATCCTCTCTTGTCTCTGCCTCTTTGCTGCCAAAACCTTGCCAAATGTACCCAATCTTTTAGTTTTACACTTTCAGAAATACCATTTCAATACGTAGGATATAACATTATATTAATTTTATTTCAACACTGTGCTCCTTTTGGGACATTTCTTCATATCAGATAATGAGGTCTTGGATGAAAAGTGGAGGAGTTTTAGCAGTACTTTGTGACAGATATTCTTCATAATCTATAGATTTTATGGCCAATAGGTGACTGCATTCATTTGTTCTGATGCCTTCTCCAGCCACCTAGAAACAGAGACTAGACAAGACTAAGGGAATAAAGATAGGTGTTTATTTGAAGGGCCTTCAAGGTACACCCTGGGGGAGCCAGAGGCTGCCTCCATAAAATGGACCCCAAGATGGACGACAGGTCATGAGTTCTTCACACCTTTATAGGTTTGGTTCATTTGCATACCACGGTTAATTCTCCAATTAAAGCCCCAGTTCAATGATGTAACTCCCCTCAGCTTGCTCCCCCCTTAGAGCCTTTGGTTTACACATTTTGGGCCCAGAAGAGCCTGGCTGTCCTTCAAGGCAAAGCCTGGAGAGGCTTTGTTATGTCTGCATGAGAGAGCAGAAATTACAGGCTACAAGGAACTTCAGAGTTACACTCTAAGCAGTACAGAATTTGAAAAATGTAAAAGCTAAAACCTAAGGCATCAGTTCTAATGTACTATATAATGCAGACTTCAGAGTTCCAGCCCTTGTGATTTATTCTGTTCTGGTCCTAATAAATGATATTTGACTAAAACATATGTGTTAGCTGTACTTAGAAGCTGTGAAAAAAAAAGCCTGTTAATCTTAACCTCCACAGTGACTGCCTTCAGTTTGAGGTGACTGTAAGGAATGACCAAGTCTGTTCAACGATACCCAGACACAGAGAAATCTGAGGTAGTAGTTGTGCTGTATCTTTGAAGACACTCCATGAAACTTCATGCAAAATGCTTGTTCTGTATACATAAATAAATAAAATAAATAGAAAAAACAAGTAAAAGCTCACAGAAATGAAAAAAAAAAAAAACAACAAAGTCCACCAAGCACAACCAGGAAAATTTTTGCAACATGTCTGACTGATAGATGAGAAAAATTTTGCATGATGTCTTAAAGAACAAAGAAACTAGTTTGTGTTCCTCACAGAAAATTCCTCATACATTGTTTGTAAGTAAACCCTGATGCATTGAAGAAATACTAAATTATTTTATGGATTTTTCTTTTTATACTTGTAAATAACTTCTGGACAAAAAAATATATTTAGAAAAAAAAAAATCTGCAGTTATCCACACAGCCATATAGTCTTAATTTATAGACTTTTAAAAACTATAGGCAATATAAGGCTTTTCTGTTAGTGAAAATTCATTATACTCAGGTCTGTATGTCATTAGCACCACCTGTTTTTTTTTCTACACAATGCATTCTATGCCCTAAACATAACCTGTTCCAGTAACATAAAGAGCAGTTTTCTATTGACAGTCTTGACAGAGACCTTCCAGTTCAGCAAACAAATAGGACAGTAACACTACTACTCAAGAAAACTCATGCAAGGGAGCTATGTTGATTTACCAAAGCTCTGATAACATACTGAAAATGTCTGTAGGTTATATTCAGCCTCACTGGCACTGTTCAGTCTGAAGTTAAATCCTGGGATATCAGTGTACCAGACTGTGGTCGGGAAACTGAAGAGCTATCACATGAAGAACTACTGCAAAATTACTATTGTCAGGTTTTTATATATATAAAATATATATAAACTCAGGTGTCAAGACTGGATAGTGAATACTCAGGCTTCATAGTGAAGTTGCAATAAATCCGTGAGATATCTGGATCTGCTGACCAGATGCACCCCAAGTTCAGTAATTCTGTCATTGTTATTAAATGAAGTATTTGCATAAAGGACACTAAATTAATCCCCAAGTGCATTCTTGCAAACTACTCTGCTGTATTTCCTAACATTACTAGGAACATTTTGTGTCACCCTCCAATAGTGGGACTAGCTCAAAAAATGGGCAGTCGAATGCATCTTAACTGCAGGTTAAAAAGGCAAAAGTCAACAAAGACAAAGGACAAAGCTGTTAGCAGAAATTCATTGATGTCCTTCATGGTCTTGTCTAAGTTTTGCTCTTTATTGCTCTACCTCTATTCTTGTAGGAAGGAAACACTCAAGTCCACAAATAGAAAATAAGCAAAGCAGTTACCACCCAAATCTTGCTGTTTCCCTCAAATCATCAGCTGCTTTTTGGAACATGTTGCTTCTGTCAAGTGAGGCTGTGGTTTAATTCCAGAGGCTTTCCTGTAAGTGAAGAAAGCACAGCCAAAGCCACCAGCAGTCTGATTCAACTTTCAACAGGCCAGACAGAGTTAATCCTCGAGAATTGTTACCCGCTAAAGGAAGATGAAAGCCCAGGCTAGGGAATTAGTGTGAACTTGCACCGTTTAACAGGCACACATACAACTAAAAGGAAGCCTGCTCTCTCATTGATATTACATTGAATTGCTCTGAGTAATGACTCCAAAGAGATAACCTCAAAGGGAAAAGGAAACAAGAAAATGAGAGGATTAATAAAAATCAGTGATGGAAAAACACAGGTTTATTGTGACAAGTATTAAAAAAATACATAGATAATAAAGAGCAAGAAACACGGCCATTACAGGAATTGCTCTTGCAAGCCAAGGTATTACATGGGATTACAAGAGCTGTTTGGGTTTTTTTCCTGCAGGCTCTAGTAATTTATATGGTTCTGTTTTGATTATCATTAAAATGAAGGGGAGACACTCTTTTACTACAATAAAGCATTGCTACTGGGAATTTGCACTCAGAGGAAAGAGGTAGCATTCTATTCAAACAGCAGGTCTGGGCGCCGAAATGTAAGTTTCTTTAATTCACCTTTGTAGCTTGATAGCAATGAAAAAATCAAGGGGCTTTCCAAGAAGCCTGGAAGTACTTCTATGCATTTGAAAATAATTTTGTGTCAACAACCCCAGCAATCTTTTGACAATCTTCACATAGAAGAGTAGGGGAAGTTGGAATATCCCTAGGCCTTACTTATTCATACTTTGTTACTTTTGTCCCTTGTGTGCTATTTTTCTTTTTACTGAATATAATTATTTTTCCCTTTTTTTTTTTTTCTGGGGGGGGAAGTTGTTGTGATGATGATAGAAGGGGAAGGAAGAACAACCTTCTCCATTAGATTTATGAAAAGAAATAGGGCCAATATTGTAAGCAGGGGAGAAATTTTAAAAGATATTTGTAGTACTGGATTGACAAAAATATTTAAATAAAAAGTAAATTACATACTTATCCACTGTACACCTTGCAGATGTTAATGCCTAGCAATTATGAAATAGATGTATTGTTTAATCTAAAAGAGTTTACCAAAAATTTTTGAAAGGAAGATTCATCCTGCTTTTTAAATTTGTACTAACTATTCCCATTTGGTGTGATTTATTTACAAAACATAATTTCATAAATAGAAACAGATCATTATGGAGACAAGGGAATGATGATTTTATTGGCAGCTTGGATTAAGTTAATTTATGTATGTATTCATGTATTTTTAAATTTATTATCCAGCCTATATTTAACTATCAAATTTATTTTGCAGTCTGGTTTAGGATTCTTCCAAGTGACCATGATGTCTCCAGGCATCATTTTACTCTGTTGTCTTAGTTGTTAAAACTTGTGATACTTTGTGTCCTGCCAATACACAACAGGAGAAATTCTGAGGATGTCTCCCACCTTCCTTTACATACACATATCTGACTTTTTGAAAGTGTTTGTGTTTAATATGAATGAAAAATTCTTCTGTCTCTGGGTGATGGATTCTGTATGCACACATGTGTCAAATGACTTTTTCACTTGGAAATACTGACACAAACATACATGCACTTGATAAGTGAGGTACAGGAATATATATTTTTTTCTTGCTAAAAGTAGTTTTAGGGAAAGGTGCTAATGAATCAAAGAAATATATATTCTCTGTGTTTCACGAAGCTTCAGAGACTTTTAAGAAATTTGGTCTTTTAAACAGTCATAGAATCAAAAATGCAAATCCTACAAATATTACCAGGTTCTCTGAAGTTAGGACAGGGAACCAATGTATTTGATAATCCATTTCAACACGAACTCGAAGGGGGTGGTTTTTAATGATTTTTTTTTACATTATTTATACTGATGTTGCTTCTTTATTTTATTTCTAACTTCTTGAAGATGACGGACCTGATTTATCTGATGTAAATCCAAAATATCTGAATGAATACAGATGTCTGGAATTAGAATTCAAATTTTTCCTGTCTCTATTTTTTCCTTTCATTTTAAAAAAGATGTAGCTTACTTATTAAAAGACAAAGTTCCAATGGAACATTTCTTGGGAAAAGATTTATCAGATCCTTCATGACCACTGATGTATGATACCTTATTCTACACCTCAAAATATTAAGACAGTTGGAACATTCAGGTGGTTGAAACCTAGATCTCGGTCCCTAATTTCCCTAAAAATTCAAAAGCTTGAAGACGGATGTCATGTCATGAGGGAAAATCTTAGATAGACAGAGTTTCTTTGTCTGTTCCAGTGAATGAAATCTTGGAAAAGTTAGATCTTGACCAACGATTTAAATGTTGGAAAATTTAATCCTGGGTGAAATTGCTGGATGGACAAAAAGCATTTTACACCATAGTGTACTGAGATTTTTTGAGGAAAGAGAAAGAGAATGCAAAGGGAAATGGGAAGGCAAAAAAGAAGGAAATAGGGGAAGGAAAAATGAAAGGAAAAGGAAAGGGTAAATTAGAAAGGGAAGAGGAGAGGAAAAGAGAAGATGAAAGGAGAAAGGGAAGAGAAAAACAAGGAAAGTGAAAGGAACCAAAGGTTTTATTTTTGTTTTTTATTGAGTAGCAAACTTACTACAGCTCAAGAATAAAAATTTCTAAATAAAGGAACATCCATTTAGACATGTTACACTTTGTACCAATATGCAGCATCAAACATTTGAAGACAGATGAATTAGAGGGATTTTTAAAAATCTACATTAAAATTCTTCTTCTAGTGAAGACAGAAGGAGAAGACAGGCCTATGAGGGCAGAGGGAAAAACAAATTCATCTTAATATCTTCCTTCCTCTTTCAAACTTGAGAATAAAACTTTGATTGTGAGAAAGAATAAGGAAAAACAAAATAGCCTGTTTCTATTTTGGTTTTGAAATGGAATGTAGACTTCAGCACTTCACATTTCCTTATAGGCTCAGATCTCATTGTCAGCATCATAAGATATTCTGTACATCTTTCCTGTAGTTTGCCCTTACCCTCAGCTCACAAGGCTTGGATAAAATCCCTTTCATGGCACTATCAATGGGGTTTTGTGAAGTTCGTATCTTCCAAACCCCTTTAAGACAGAATTTCGTGATGTACAGGATCTGTCAAACAGATTAGTGAGGAGAGGCAGAGTGGGCACATTTGGAAAAGATAGGTCTTTGAGAACACAGAGCAACTGTGAGCGTGTTTAGTTCTTTGTCCACAATGCTTGACTTTTCAAAGTCTGAGAAAAGTTTCCTTGAGGGATATGAATTTTACATGAGATACCTGATGTCACTGTATTTGCTTCTTTGACAGTGTCACTTTTTGAGCTCTTTAATACTATTTGTGATTAATGATTTAATCACTAATATGCAGGAGAGATTGTGTTTCCTGTATGTTAGGTAAGCCTCAATAATGGCTCATTTCTTAAAAGTGTGTGCCAGCTTTGATTCAGCCATGGTCCCTAGTATGTCAAAATAGTGTTTAGATACAGTGCATTCTTCCTAATGTGCTTTCAATCATTGCTCAGCTTACGTCAGGAGTAAAGGATATGAAAGATACTGGCCCCAGCTGTATTCTGTTCTAGCATTAGCTATAAATTGCTAAATCAGCTTGGAGCAAATATTGTAGTATCTAGTGAACTTATTTTTAATATGTAGCAGGCCAAATAAGAACATGATGCATGTGCATGCAACTCATGTAGATCAGCAATTTTTACTGCAGCAGTTCTTCCGAAAGTATGATCAATAAATATGGTTTTTCTCTATAATTCTTTTTTTTTGTGTTTTGGATTTTTATTTTGTAGAAGATTCAAAGAATAGCCATTTCTCATTCATATCAGGATGTTTTTCAGATCCAGTTGATGCCTTCTCCAGCCACCTAGAAACAGAGACTAGACAAGACTAAGGGAATAAAGATAGGTGTTTATTTGAAGGGCCTTCAAGGTACACCCTGGGGGAGCCGGAGGCTGCCTCCATAAAATGGACCCCAAGATGGACGACAGGTCACGAGTTCTTCACACTTTTATAGGTTTGGTTCATTTGCATACCACGGTTAATTCTCCAATTAAAGCCCCAGTTCAATGATGTAACTCCCCTCAGCTTGCTCCCCCCTTAGAGCCTTTGGTTTACACATTTTGGGCCCAGAAGAGCCTGGCTGTCCTTGAAGGCAAAGCCTGGAGAGGCTTTGTTATGTCTATCTTGCACGAGAGAGCAGAAATTACAGGCTACAAGGAACTTCAGAGTTACACTCTAAGCAGTACAGAATTTGAAAAATATAAAAGTTAAAACCTAAGGCATCACAGTTACAAAATATTTTATATTTTATTCTGGAATACTGATTTTTTTGGTTGTCTTTTAAAAATTTACTTCACCATTTTCCCTAGTAAACAAATAATTGATGTTCCTATATATTGTCAAATCAAAAGAATGAGTGTATATCCAGTCCTGATTTTATGATTTCTATCTCTGATCCTCCAAAGTAAGCCAACTCATTTTGTAAAAGGGTCTGGATGATGAGTGTTATGTTTTCTTCCACTTTTTCTAATGATAAGATCCTTAGAAGTAATGTGCTGATAGTTGAGAAGAGAAAGAATTCATGACAGATATCAGATACCAGAAATTAGATTGAAGAGATCTCCACAAATAATAGGTTTAGGTTGCTACCAACTCTCAGAATGGTATTAAATCTTTAGTGTTCTATTTTAGTATTGTTCTGGCAGTAAGAGCTTGAACTCCAGTCTTTCCCTTGGGTAACTGTTCTAAGAGTCCACTTAATGAATAATTCATGCATATTCTTTTCTTGTCTGTAGCCTAAATACTTGGTAATTGCATGAAGACAGAATTAAATACATCAGGGGAAAATGAAAATTGCCTATTTTATGAAATTATATCACATTTAATATTTTCCCATGGAAGTGAAGTTGAATCCTCTCATACTGAAGGAATTTTCACTCCTTGGGACAGGGAATAAATGAAATAATGAGTATTGGACATCACATTTCCATTGTTTCTGGCACTTACCCTGTGAACAGGCAGAGATGTCTCTGCATTGCATTTGGGGAATATGAACCTTCTGATAGCAATGAATAAGCCACCATAGTCTTCAGAGCAGTTAAGCTTAATGCATCCTCTTCTGACATTATTCCTTTAACTTTTTTTGGAATCCTATTGCATTATTATACTACCTTTCCCATCTCCATCTCCCAGACACTTAATTCCTTCTAGACAAGAAGCTAAGGAGGAAGCATCTCAGTCAAGTACACAGATGATGGGAATTGAAGAGACCAGAAACTGGGTGCTGCAATAATGACTTGAAACACTTTGTTCTTTTCAGAATGTAATTCTCAAATTCTCTGTGACTTCATTTGGACAAAATAGTTCTTCCCTACTTTTCAGGAAAAAAAAAAACCAAAACATCTGCAAGGTATCCTCATCCACCCTGTTAGGGTGCATATAAGCATCTCATACCACATCTACTCAGAAGGACAACATTAAGATAGAAGAGGACTTCGAAACCTTGGTCAGGGAACTTACTTGCTTATACATTGAAAAGGTATCTAGCACACATTCAGTTTACCAATTTTGAGAAAATTAAAATTAACAAGGAACACAAAATAGAGAGGTGGGTTCCACCACAAAGGACATTAGACATCAGCAATTTTTCAAGTAAGGTGATAAAGAATCCAACTGGCATGCACTTCCTAAAGAGAGAATTATGTTTCTTTATAAATGGATTTGGGTAATTGGTTACAGTCAATTAGTAAAAATACCCATGCCTTATATGGTGTTACTCTTAGTGTCGCAACTGATGCTCCTATCACCATTTTAATACTACTAGTACTAGTACTGGTACAGGTACTATTACTGCTGCTGTTGTTGGAATTTCTATTATCTCTCATTCCCGTCATGAACATGGATTTTATTGTTCTAGTTTCTTTTTCTGGTCTAAGGCTGAGACTTCTTTTTCGTAATAACTTATGTACATTGTCAGAAATTCACTTGTTCCCAGTCTATGAAGCAATGAGAATTGCCAAATTTGGCACAGAATCTTTCAATCTCTAAGAACAGAGAAGGAAGAATTCTAAGGAAGTCTTCTAAGAGTAACTGCCTCTCCCTCTCTTTCTGATACACATGTTCATTCACACATACATATATAACTGGAAATGAAAATGACACGCCAAGAATGTTTAAGGTGGCTACAGAAAACAAGGAATGAAAATAAATGTTAGTCAAGGGTGAAAGGTACCATATGTCTTCAAAAGCCTTGGCACAATGGGGAACCACCTAAATAGCTTTCTTAATGCACCCTGTCGTGCCTAGGTATTGATGGACATATGGTACATTTCACCCTGAACTGTGAATTTCCTGAAACAGCTGTAATGCTCTTTTAATGTTTTTCTGGATAATGACACATTCACAGCATACATTATTTAACCATTCCTCCCTGACCCTTCAGGTGGCCCATGTACTTTATCAGTCTATAGAAAACAGGATATCAGTGGATCATTTATCTTCAGGTTGCATAAATATGTCTTATTCATTGACATATTCTGCAGAGGCTTAAAGTTTTTGGCGACTGCACCATGAGAAGGCCAGCAAGGTATTCAAGATTGCTGTCCTCTGGTAAGATCAAAAACAAGCTCAAGATACAGACACATAAATAAAAGAATTAAGCATCAGAGTAACCCTTTGCTTTAATAATTTTGTGGTTAATTTCCTTACTCTTATTTTTGCAAGATAAATTGCGAAAAATTCATGGGTGTATATGGAAAAATCAAGATGGACACAATTGTAAATACATAAGGTAAAGAGATATACATATATTATTCTCCCCATAGATTTAATTCCTCTGTGTAACTCATCCTCTGACTCATCCTTTATACATGGCACAGTATCATTTATTTTTCATTTCAGTGCTGACTGGTAAAATATAACTTCTTTATGATCAGTTACTGGCAGTGTGAGATCTAACTTATAAATCTGCTTGGGTAAATAGATTGGTCTGTTTAGGAGAGAAATTACATTATATGTACGAATCTTTCTTGTTATTAAAAAAACCCAGATGTAGAAATTTTCAGATTAAAAGTCTTTAAAAAATAATCATTTGGTCTAAGTAAAACTGATTTTCTTGCATCAGAAACATTATTTGAACACTTTTCTTACCATCCTTTAGGGGAATTACTGACTGATGAAAGACTTCAGGTTAATAAAGTTTTAAAGACTGTTGTTTCTTTTTTATTGTTACTGCCCTTTCATTTTGTTATCACTTTCTTTATATAAAATGGACAGCATATTTCACAGGTCATCAGTCTCTTCATCACTTCTGTGAAGCAATGCACTGCACAACCAGAATTTTTGTGTGAGAAAACCAATCAGGCATCTGAGTGGATTAGAGATTGGTACTACAGCTTTACAATAATTTCATCTTCTCTTTCCTGAAACTTTAGTTCACATTTTCAAACACAACTTTTTCATATGCATGAAAAAAGTAAATAACCAGTTTTCCCACCATATATATTTTATACAAGTTGTATAGACTTCATTATGTAATCACTGATTCCAGTACTACATGCTAGATTATCATGTTGAAGTTCTCTCATATGAAGAATCAAACAGCTCCTTTATTAAAATAACTGTTTCCAGAAATGCTGTGGTCAGTGAAAATACATATATATTTTCTATTGCTTTACCCCCAAAAGCAAAAGCTCCTGAATAATGAAAATGCATTTGCTTGTTCGATTTTTGTTTGGATTTTTTTTTTCCCTGCAGGGATTATATTTTAAGTTTTTTGTATGTGCACGAGTTATAGTCAATGTGCTGCTCTGAAAACTGATGTTATTGTTCTCCGTGGATTTTTAAATTAAAATAATCCTGTCTCTTTCATAGGCCTTACCCATGCAAATGCTCATTTCTTATTCAGAGAATAAGAATACTTCTACCCACCCAAATTTCAAATACATCATATACTGTCAGATGGTGCATCAGTTCTATCCCAGCTCTATATTTTCACATGAAATTGGCAAAGCAGATCTTCCCACTCATTTAATTTTACCTTTATATTCTGTCCTCCTGGTTCTTCTGGCATGCTTCAGCATTTTCTTGATGCTTGTGGAATGAAGTTGCAAGGTCCTCCCACATTTTCAGGAGGAGGAACTGCACTGAGGAGGAATAAGTACAGGAATAAGTAATGGAGGGAACAGAGTAAAATACAGCAGAGTTTTCCTGAAGCAGAACTGACAGTTCTTGTCTTCCAGAGGAACGCAAATGGGGCAGGCAGGCTGTTGAACAAGTTTTCCTTCCCTCTCCCAAATAAGACAAAAATTTTTGAAAATAGTGGAAATTTTTGTTTCTGTATGATAAGAATCCAAAAATATACTTGCCTAATCTCATTGAAAACAGAAAATACAAGCTATATTCCTACAAGGTGATGTGTTTGTCTCCTGGAGAATCATCAATGTAAAGATTCTGATGCCTACAAAATGGTTAGATTACTATCCAATAGGATGTACCTTAGTTATAAAAGAATTGCCTATCTTTCATTGTTTCAGAAAGCAAAGAGCTGGAAATGTTATAAAATAAAAGTCAGGATTTTTAAATGATGTGGTTTTTAAATACTTATTTTGAGGTTTTATAATATTATGATTAAAAATTACACTAATACAAAATCATGCTATGATTACTCAAAAAAAAAAATCACAAGTAAACATCACTGATAAATTTTTTTACATTTAAGTATTTCAGGTTCTTCCTGCTGGCACAGGAGAACACATCTGTTCTTCCTGGGCAGGAAATGATGAGCTCCTCTCACCATTGGTTTAGGTATAGAAAATTTGTCATTACAGAGAGAGTTAAATCTCACAGTATGTCACACAGTATTTCATTAATAACTTAAATGTGTACTTAAATCTTAACAGAAATGGGCTTGTTAATTTCAAACTCAAAAAATGCTGAAAACATGCTTCAAGCTGAGGTTGTTTAATTTTCAATATCTTTGAATGGCTTGGACTGTATTGTCTGCATCCATATTTTATATATTAAATCTACAATCAATATAAAAACCTGGCAAAAAGACCTTAAAATTTCATTTCTCTCCATTTGTCCACAATTTGCCAACTTTCCAGCACAGCACTTCCTAATTGTATACTCAAATACCAGCTGTCACACATAAAAGTATTGATGGAAATGAAAACTCCTGGAACTGAGCAGCAAACAAACACTGAAATGAAAGATTTATGAACACAAGTTAATTTTTGACATTGTTAATGTTAGAAAGTAACTCCATCTAAACTTCCTGTTGTACTCCAAAGAGCTAACCTATGAGCTCAATTGCTGCACACATGCAGTTTAAAACTACTATTAAATTAATTTAAACTACACCTATCCACAAATTATTTTTCAGATCTACATGCCATGTAAAGTTCAGCCTTGGAAAATATTATTGAATTGTAAAGATTGTTGTAGACCATGTGAAGACTTTTTTTTTTTTTTTTACGGAGGAAATATTAGGATTTACTGTAAATAGTAATTATCTAATAGAAATATAACTCACAGATTCACAAAGGTCTCACAAGGTGCTGATTTTATAGATCCTGATGCTTTAGACAGCAATAATTACTAGTCAAAATAATCACAGTTGTGAAAAGAGACAACACAAAGACAAATCTGCACCTAATTAGATGGCAAATGTGTTCTCCAGTTACCAGGAACCCACCCTCTCATGGGAAAAGATTACTTGTTCATTTGTAAACAGAAAGACAATGGAGAGCAGCATTTTTGTCGGATAAACCCAAATCTGTACAACATACAGGCCCACAACTCATTCTATTTAAGCAACATTGGGCAGGAAATGGTTCAATTCTTTAAAGGTTCACACCTTTAAAGGTTCACAAACCCTTTTTAAAAATAGTTTCTAAAATAACTTAATATATTTCATAGATTAACTCTTCTATACATTTTTCAATTGAAAAATGGAATATGAACTCTATACAAACACGAATTTTAATATTCTAGATTACTAGTTACAAGCAAATAATATTACTTGATATTGGCCCATGTAAAACCCAGTGTATTATACAGCTCCTGCAGATACTTGCTCATGAAATAAAACACGTCTAAAATGTGAGACCAGATGAAGCTCAGATACACTTTATATAGTTATTCTTTCACAAAATAACTTCAAAATTTTGGTGGAATATTTTTTTCACCCTCATTTTTGTTGTAAAAATCAGAAAAAATTAACTAGCCTTTTGTTTTCTTGGAAATGAACACATTTGTGCACCTATTCTAAAAAAATTGACAAAACATCAAAATTAATGAAAAAATAGGTAAGTCTAGGCATTAAAAATGGGGCATCTACAAATTCCTACTGCCATCTATTGGTAGTAGCTTGGAACTACAAATTATTATCATTTGCATAACATTAAATGATTAAGTGCTTGAGTTATGACAACCTAGCAGCAGGGACACTTAAAAAGGAAATGGGATATTACCGGAATAACTTGCAAGACACTAATTCTGGAAGAATATCTTCAGTGGGAGATGTGGGTATGTTTGGAAGTGTTCCTGTCTATTTTTTTGAAGTTGAGAGTGTATTCTCTTTTTTCAATAAGAGATATTAAGAAAGAACCTGGACCTAACAGTCCCTAACCATGCCAAATGGTACTTTATGCACTATCCAGTTAAGGACTCAGGTGCCTGAAAGCTCCTCGCAGTAACACAAACTTTCCGTCCCTTTGAACACAGCCCAGCCCTGTATTTGAGCAACCTGCTGTGAGCACATCAGCAGAGGTGAACGACTTCTGGCTGGAACTCCAAAGAGCGGCACCTCTGAGCATAAAATTGCTTAAATTTTACAGCCAGCTGCTCAGGCAAGCACTGGGCTGTATCTGAAATCTGTCTTGACCTGATGCATTCAGGTTAGGGTTACACAAGACCTTCTATCATCTGAACCTGGACCTACAGCTTGAAGGCCTCCCTTCAGTGTCCAGACTCTGCCACTGGTGTGAATAAGGTCACTTTCATGTGACAGCCCAAATTACTTACTCTTACAGAAAGCAGGAAGGTCGTGGTTAGCTTGGCTGGGCTTGCACTCCCAGATGTCCTCCCAGGAGACTATTTTTCCCATCTAGTATGTTTTGTCCTGAGAGTAAGAGGGAAGTGTTCATATACTGCTCTCACTGAAGATGAAAGGCAATAAATCAATCAACAAAGGCCATGATTAGTACTGTTGGGCAATTGGCTACAAGATGAGATCCCTTGTTTGCAGTTTTCTTTTCAGGAGTGTTTCTCCTTTTTGCAAGAATCAGCCTTACCATCAAGATGGTTTATTTCCCAATGGATGCACAGGTTTTTCCTGCCCTGGGCAAGTGCTTTGACCAAGAATGTATTGAATGCCAAAGCTAGTAACAATACTGAGCACCACCATATGTTAGAAATAAGTGGAATCTGTGACTGCAGGCCCCTGCAGAAGCTGATGCCCAGGAGGCGTATAGAAACAAAATAACTCAGCTCAGGAGACTCAGGAATTAGGGACCTCATTCTCACCATAAATGCCTAAGTGTTTTGTTGGTAACAGGCCTTAACTCCTAACTAACCATTCTGAAGATGCTCTCTGAGTTTCAGTTTTCAACAGTACAAATACCCAGTCCAGGGTTATTAATTCTTCTCTTCAGGAAATAATACAGAATTCACAGCAAATGAATGGTGAAAAAATAAATTTTTTGAATAATCACCAACATTGCCTTTTGGTTATTCCATTTTAATTTTTATGCCTGATTTTCTGAGAGATAACCCCTTTATACAATATAAATGCTTTTTAAAGCAGAAATGTCGGCTTTGAAACCAGCCACCGTAAGTGATGGTTGGTTGATTAAAACAATGGGTTAATGTTCTGTTTCAAAACAAATCAAACACTGAGAAATGCTTCATATTAATAAAACAGATCAATTTAGGTAAAATTTATACAGAATTTGTACATATCTTCTTCCTTAATATAGAGAAGGCTTTTTCTTTTTTTAACAGATACAGGAAAAAAGAGTTTTCCCTGGTTTTTAGCCTGTGAGGAGGGATTACAACATTAATTTGCTGACATAGTAATAGCACTGGGCATTGTCTTTGCTGACATATGCCACTTCTTCATGCTCCTAGTTTCTCAAAATAAAGGTTCTTTCTCTGTACTCAACCCATTTTTTCTCTTCTCAGTAGTGTTTCTTTCCAAATCTCAAAAGATGCTTTAGGGAGAAATTCCTCCCCCACCAAAAAATCAGTGTTCTGAGACAGACAAAGCACAACAGCCCCTGAAATGAACACACACCTGTGCCCCCAGCTTTTGTGCTTTGCTGAGAAATAACAGCATCTCTGGTTTCAGGGAGGTAGATAGAGGGGGGGTACAGGGCCATACTGTAATCCCTCTGCTGGGATAAACTTATATTTAAATGGATTTTTTTTCCCAACATGAGTGCATTAGGGGTGATAAAAGGATAAGGTTGGATGTGCAAAACCAGGCGCCATAGCCAAGGACTGGTGAGGCAGAACATTGCAATTCTTGGGAGGCTGCTGTCTGCAGAAGCTGCTCTGCCACTTCTGCAGATTTTGCCATCAAAATCTCATCATGCTGTTGCCCTAGGCAACTTCTTGCTTTGCCTAAGGACATCCCTGGTGCCTAACAGCACACAAGCCAGATTTCAAACTGGCGCTGTTCCCATTTCTGACACCTCTGTTGCATCCCAGCATCAGCATCCCTTTGAAATTGTTCAGAAATTACTAGCAGTAAGCATTATAGTGGCTGGGTCTCTTCTGCCTAAAAAGTATGTCCCACAAAAGGTATTATTTTCTAGTGATTTAGTAAAATTGGGCTTCATTCCATCTGGTTAATTCATGTTAGCAGAATCAGACCTAAACTTCTTACTGTAATCAAAAAGGCGTAGCAGGAGATGTGAGTGACAGTCTCTATAGTTTATAAGGTGAAAATGTTTTCAATTAAGCAGTATTTACCTTAGGAAAATGTCACGGATTTCCTCCTGCCCTTTAGATTACTACTGTTTGTTGAAGGCAGTTTTTGCAAGACAGTGTAAAATGCATATTTGTTTGGCTATACTTGTGCAATGTTGTGAGTCAGAAATGTTATGTCTTTGATACAGAAAGAACAAATTTTCGAGCAGAGAAAAAATGTAAAAAGAGTTTGAATCACATTATGCTCTCTCTTTTTTTAACCTTCTGTTTTCTCTTGTGCCTACTCCTAAAGCAATTTTCTAAGTACTTTGCTGTGTTTCAGAGAGGCAGTTACAATCTCCATCATGCAAATTGTCCAAGCAGTCATTTAAAAGCAACACTTTTTGTGCTTGTCAGACTGAAGGACAGAGAAAATGTGCAATTTTCGCATCCCATGGCTGATATTGAAAGGGGTGGGGAATTCACCCAACTGTTAAAATCTTAGCAGATTCCAACTGAATCATTTCTCTTTTTTTATCTCCCTCTTTCAATTTTTTTTTTTTTTTTTAAATACAGGACTCCTTCATTCAAGGTCTCTAACTATAACCATGATTGCTGTACTCCTGGTTAGCAAACAAACACAATTCTTTCAATGCAGAAGCTCGTCGTTGTTACTGCTTCTAAATTCTAAAGGGGTTGAAAAAATACTAATTTTCATCTTGTGTTTCCTGTCTTTCACTGATAACTCAGAGATGGTACTGTCAAAATTGTGTTGTAACTAGGGATAACTTTGCAGAGCTACACTGAGAAGGTGACCTTCAAAATAGACATGTTTTATTGTGAAAATATTTTATTTTTTGAGAGTCATCAAAAGAAAAATATGGGGGCTTTTTTTTTTTGGAAACAGTGGCAAAACTTTATTATTGTTATCAAAAGGAGACAGGTACCATTCTTGTGGGATAAATTGGTAATGGTGTTTTCCCTTTTTTTAAATTTTTTTAAAATATACCATACATCATTGCAAAGGTGAAATGTGTGTATAGTGAATTCAATATTCCATCGTTTATTGGCACCCCCTCTGAAATAAAAGCCACATAGTAAACATAATTCCATGCTGACAAAATGTTTGTGCTAGCGTTCCCTTTTCCTGGCATGGGACTAGTAATAGTACAGGTACAGCAGGGAGGTTCCGTGAGTGATTTGTTGCCTCATAACTGTGTGCTCTGGGATTTTCTGTCTCACACGGCATCTTGGAGCCGCACACTGCAAAGGTACAGCTACAACCCTGTCAGTGTAGCAAACTGAGCTTTAACCTGACTGGTACTAAACACAGAGTGGAAATCTGTTGAAGCAAAGGGTTTGACAAACAAAAATTTTTTAGGCTGGCCTGAACTTCCTGCAACAAAAGCTATGTGGATTCTGGCAGTTTAACACAATTTTTTTTCTGATTGCAGTTTAGTGACTCTGACATCTCTTTCTTCCTGCTAAAAGTCCTCATTGTCATCAATTTTCCCCCATCATACCTAGGATGAGAATTCCACAGCCACTGGTTTAGCTAATCAATAATTTTGATCCTTCCATTTTTAACTTGAGCTTTTTGTAAAAATTTGGTCTGGGAGGTGAGTTTCTCACATCTGAAAGGAGATGGGAAAATGGCATGGTGATTAATCTCATTAGTGCATGTCCAAAAGCAATATTGTGGAATACCATAAAAGAGGCTGTTTGGAAGCTTGTGCTTTGAGAAAATGCAATGTTTTTATTTCCTTGTTTTTAAATTTTCTTCTTGGAGACTTTAAATCAAGCTAGTCCACTTGCTAGAATTGATTTTTTTTTAATGCAGCATGAGGTATTTGTAACACATTTTAAAGAAGATATTGAGTACAGTGACTGGAAGGATGAGATAGTGGTTCTGTCCTCACTTATTTGGTTATGGCAAAATTCCCAGAGCCCATTCCATACAGGTATTTATTGTACACAGCCTATAGAGTACAAATAGAAAACTGCAGCTTAAGAAAAATGAATGTCAGGAGCTTAGAAATGAAACTAAAGCTCCTGTTGGAAGGAAGATAAATCAAAAGAGCACTCTGATCTCTTCTATTCAAAAATAAAATAAAAATGACAATCAATAAACAAATGGCAATAGCCATTGATATGCTGAATAAGCAAGTGAAGAACTACAAATACCAGGTAGATTTTCTGCTTATCTTCATTCTCAATTTATTGGACTACATGATGTACTACAGAAAAAAGTGACCAAATCCATGTTTTTACTATATGCCAAGTTATGTAGCAATACAAGTCCATTTACTAGCTGCCAATTTGCCTTATTCCTGAGCTGCAATACCCCAGTATTATTTCAGGTTTCCTACTCTCTTTGGGGCAGGCACATTTATTCCCATCTATGCAGCTATTTCTTGAGGTAGACTAGACGTAGGCAAAGTGTGGCCAAGTTACTAAATCCATATTAATTTATAATTAATATTATATTAAAAATATAATTCCAAAGACAAGATTGCTACAAATAATTCCTTGAAGCATATCTTCGTTTTTTGCAAGAGCTCCACCAAAACACAGCTGTGTAAAATATGCCTGGATATTTTCCCAAGGATACCACATATTAATCCATTACAGCAGCAAGAGGATCACACTGTGTGAGTTATTCAAGCTTTTTCTGAAGGCGAATGAGATTCAGCAATTTGGTAAAGTATGTCACAGTGGAAGTGTATTGCAAAGCCCACACAGTAATACAGTGACTGGAAGGCAAATATTTCTTGTTTGTCGTAATACTGTGTTATGCATGAATGGAGTTGACTTGTGAAAAGCCTTGTAATAAGTATTGGTATCTGGAGGTGGAGTAGAAAGCAAAACTATCTGAGATGCAGGAAGCTGAATTAATTTAAGAATATTTCTCCTTAGATGAGGAACAGATATGACTGTCAATACGTAAATAACTCAGATACTCTTTCACTTCTGTGTTAAGGTCAAAGCCTACATAAAATATGCTTAAAATTGCCTGAAATTTTAAAAATAAGGGTAGAATATTTAAAACATTCAGCTTTTTGGGTTTTTTTTCCCAGGATCAGTCTTTTTTCTTTCTCTGAACATTTCCCCAATTCAATTCTTTGTTCTTCAGTACAATGAAAATCTCAAAACTATGAATGTGAATCAAATTTAAACTGATTATTTAGACCTCTAATAACATCATGACATTTATTTTCAACACCAATAAAACAACAAAGAGAGTTCAGAAACTTGAAAAGAAGACCAGTAGTGGCTTTTTTTTTCTTTCATATTTATTCAATTTCTGGTAATAAACTCTAGTTTCCCAGAGATGTCACACACTAGCCCTTGAGGAGGAAGGAAAGGCAGAGACAACATGTAATGAACTGACTGGAACCTCCATTCTCCATCCCCCTGCACTAAATAGAGGGGAGAAGGTAGAGAAAATCTGGAATGAAACTGAGCCTGGGAAGAAGGGGTAGGCAGAAGAGAAGGTGTTTCAAGATGTAGTTTTATTTCTCATTACCCTACACTGATTTGATTTGTAATAAATTAAATTAACTTCTCCAAGTCAAGTGTGTTTTGCCTGTGATGGTAATTGGTAGGTGATCTTTCCCTGTCCCTATCTCAATCCATGAGCCTTTCATAAAATTTTCTCTCCCCTTCCAGCTGAGTGATGGAGTGACAGAATGATTTTGGTGTGTAACCAGCCAGGTCAAGTCTCCAAACTAATTCAGACTGTCATATGACCATACGTTTTTACTCTCTAAGTTATAGTGACTGATGGTTTGGAAGTGTGGTACCAAAATTTTCCATGTCCCTAGCTATTTTGACTACCCACTGTACCATGTTTCAGAGATAACATTTATCTGGTTACCTATCCATATCTGGCGCTCGATTTTCATGACACTATTCAAGCATTCAGGGATGCTAAAAATGCGATGTACTCTGTCTATGTCTCTCCTAATGTAGTGAGATAATGGTTTATCTACCTTGCTGAATACTGAAACAGAGACTGTTTTCTATTATACTTTCAAGACTTCTGGTGATAGCAAGCGATGAATAATGAAACAGTCTTTCCTTCAGTAATGGCTTTATATAACAAAATCACTTGATAAAGCAAGGAATTTCAGAAGGTGATGGGAGCTCTTAGATTTAAAACTAAAGCTCCAGACATGAATATCTCAAGTACATAAATGCTTCATTGCTCTGACAGGGCAGAATGGCTAGTAATTGACTGCCTTAGTAGGATGCAGTATTGAAAGATGATTACATAAGCAGAAAGAGCCATTTGCAGGAAGTCTACACATTGTAATAACGGAATAAGGGTTTTTAACAAGACGGCTGCTGGAGTGTTGTACTGGTTTAGCGCGGCCTGGTTTTATTTAGCAGGGGGGCCACAAAGATGGCTCCTACGAAGAAGCTGCCAGAAGCTTCCCACCATGTCCAGCAGAGCCAATGGCTGATGGCTCTGAAGATGGACATGCTGCTGGCCAAGGCTGGGCCAATGAGAGAGGTTGGTAACGCCTCTCTGATGACATATTTAAGAAGAAAATCAAATCAAAGTCACAGGATTTTGGATTTCAGTCAGAGAAGAGGAGGAGGTGAGAACCTGTGAAGGAAAACAACATGGAGACACCAAGGTCAGTGAAGAAGGAGGGGGCGTTGAGTTGAGCCTGTTTCACCCTTGAAGTGTTTCTCCTGGTCCTTATCTCACTCATGAAGCCTTTGTTAACTTTTTTTTGTCATTTTCCCTCCTCTGCCCAGCTGTGGCAGGGAAGGGTGAGCGAGTGGCTCTTTTGTGGGTGCCTGGCATTGGGCCAGTGTCAAACCACGACAAGTGTTAATAACAAAGATGAAAAGCTGGTGATTCTTCCAAGCGTGCAAATCACTGAAAGTTTTACATATGCATAGAAGTCAGAGAACTGTCCAAGAGCAACCTATTTCAGATTTTTCTATAGAATTTATAGAATTTTGGACTGCACTGAATTTTTAGATTGAAAATAATACTTCAATTGTGTTTTAAAAGTGAAAAAAAATCTTAATGCTCTTGGAATATCTCTTTTAATGTGTTCTTCTCTGTTCTTTTTCCTTCTATTTCATTCTATGAAGAAAAGAAGTGTTTTGAATTAAATTTTATGGAACTTCCAGAAAGCAAGTTTCAGCCTTGGAGCAAACCCTGATGAATGATTCAAACCCAAAATCAATCTGATACCTGCATTTGAATTGCTAATAATAGCAAAATTTGCTGCTCATACTGCAACTTCTGTTGCTCACTCTGCTAGTCCAGATGTCTGTTACCCATCCTTCTGCATGCAAACAAAATTGTTATCTTTTAGAAAGACTTTTTCATCTTGTATTGCCATGGCTTTTAACATCCACAACCAGTCTCACATCTGGTATAAACTCTGTTGAAGATAGTAGGTTTTATACTAGGAATGATTCTGATTTGCAACGTGAAGGCAGATTTTATCACTATCTGCTTTAACATAAAGCTAGCTTGTGTTTTGCCTTTGTTTTAGAAATGTTTCAGTACTTAGAAATGTAATGCCAAAGGTGGTATGAATCAATAAGACACTTTTAAGCCATCTTTCTACCCCTACCCCCCATTTATGTTGTGATGCTCAGATTTGGAACCTCTCTCAGCAATAGCACCATGCTGCACTGTTGTGACTCTGCTTTTTAAACTCTATCTTTTGTCTGTTTATCTAAGATTTCTCTTGACAGTGTCTGTCATTATATTTCATATGGATTGTTTGAAAAATAAAGATTACACAATTTGAACTGCTGAATGGAACACACATAAGGGTGTTAGAGTGGTAATAAAGGCAAATAACTGCAAAAGTATTTTCTCCAGAAATCTCACAGAACATTAACACCACTAGTTTTGTTAAGCCAAGAGAATGCTTTCCATTTTATTATTTTACTTGATAATGGACAAAATACTGCTCTGTGGAGCTAAGTTACTCACCCAAGTCTTCACACTCCATCAGTAGCATAGTCAAGGATACATTTTTTGTTCCATTGTCATTATTGAAAAACAAGACAGAAAAAAGTAAAATCTTCTTAATTTTAAAGGGATTAGGATTTAGCATCAGAGTTTAGGATTTACTTGTCCCCCTCTCTTTCAAACTGTCAGCTAAATGTACTAGTCACCACATGGTAGGATATCTAAGTATATTGTCAGACCTGCAAAGTAATTGTCTTTTCAAAAAGTTAACCAAACCTGTAGACTAAAAGAAGGCTCCGTATACAATGTCTCCTGAAAGTAATGGAACATCACGTAACTCCAAAAACCTCCTCAGAGATCAAGGTTGAGCTGCTGCTTGTTGTCAGTTACACGTATACACCTTTGATACACTGTGAGTGAGACACCAATGCCTTCCACTGTGGTTACTTGGATTGACAATAAAGTGTCTTGAATTTCTGCTTTTTGCCTAAAGATAGGTCTCCTGTCTCTCTCTGTGACTGATAGGTACGTTTCGAGTACAAGGACCAGACTGACGATCATGAGAATTATTCCTAGTGAAGGAAATGGGGTAATACAATATTTTTAAGTAAAAGAGAAGTAAAAGAGAGTTCTTCCTCCCTGCATGCTGGCAGCACAGATGGGCAAACTAAGATCAGAACTGGCTTATGATTTATATCTTCTTAATTGTCCCTTAATTGTTAAGATTAGTTTTTCAGTTTACTCTCCTTCAGGAAAAAAATGATGGATACTTTGTTTTGATTTAGAGTCTTGTTGCACAGTAGGGAATCTCTTGCATCAGCGCAGGGATTCTCAGTGTATGGCTGGTGTGATTGGTGGAAAAGGGCTTGGCTATTGCAGTGGATCGGAATCTGAAAAGTCTAAGCAACTTTCAAATATTGTACTTGAATCAGTGAGTTTACTACAAGGAGAATACATGAATCAGAAAACCTGAGATTTGAAGGTTGGTCCCCTTGTCTGCTTGTCAGTCAAACCTCTTGAGGTGAATTGTTAAGTCCACTGAATATTTGACATCAACACAAAATTGATACATGACATTGTAACTCACAAGAACTCTAGGACAACATAAACTCTCCACAGCATAGCAAATCTCTTATAATGATATTTTTATCTGTTGCTTTCTAATGTACTAGCTCTAGAGACCGCTGTCAAAAAGGAAAATAGTACCAGATAATGTTTCTAGGAGTTACATAGTTGTAGTTTTCCTAGAAGTACCAAAGGATTTAAATAGCTTTGCTATATGACTAATCCATCCTACATAGTCTTCACCCTTCTCACGTTCCTGGCCATTAAAAACATCAGTTGATGGGATATCCGTTTATGTCCTTGTTACTTTGAATCTTGTTAGATTGTAAGTTGGCAGCCTGGTTAACAGTCTATATGTGATTTTTCTTCTTTTCACAAATAATATTTTACAGTAGTTAACATATTTTAGCCAGCTCAGCTCAGGTTATATTTTTTCTTTGGGGGAGTGATTATTTTATTCATTCAGAGACAATTTCAGCGTGTTTCATATCAAGTTACAGATGATATCTTTCATGCATGCGTCTGATGATAGTTTTCTAAACACAGAAGTGTTGCCAATACATAGGAAATGGAGGCATTGGAAGGGTCATGTCCTTATTTTAGAACTATGCATTATGGAACACCCTACTGCTGACACAAACAAGAGTTTTGGTTAGGGTAGGATATGAAGGGTGGTTTTGATTCAGATTCATCTGTACCAGCAAAAGTATAAGAATCCATGGTAAATTACTACTTTGGGAACTCAAAGTACATAACCATCATAACCTTCTGCATGTTGGCACATGCAGAAGATAGATGTTTTGAGAAGCAAGGGACAATATGTCCTGGTGCTGGGCCTTCTTTACCTACAACATGTAATAAAACAAGCCGTCCTTTCCCCAGTGCCCAAGACTGATTCCCCATTTATCAAAGAACAAATCCTGCAAAACAAACAATAGAATGTCAAAAAAGAGCTAGAACACCTTAAAATTCTTTACATTTATATTATCCAGCAGTCATTGTTAGAAATAAAAATCGTCTATCACAAAAATATCTTTT
Source organism: Monarcha castaneiventris obscurior (assembly GCA_026261815.1). Lineage (NCBI taxonomy): Eukaryota > Metazoa > Chordata > Aves > Passeriformes > Monarchidae > Monarcha > Monarcha castaneiventris. Next base: position 19,246,352 of record JAMPIT010000894.1, read on the forward strand.
ATAAGCTCACTCAGTTGAAATGAGGTTACAGTTCATATTCAAGATGTTGTAGAACAGTCTAAATTTATCTACAATGCCACTTCAAAAAGTAACTTGAAAGTGTTGGAATCAAGTGTTACCATGGCTCATTGCTTCTGGGGAGACCATGGCCTGATGCAATGCATCAAATGTGGAAACTCCCACTGATGTAATTAAGGTTTGGATAATTCACTAAGAACAGAAGCCCAACCTAAATTCCTGTCTTGAAGTAAGCCTTATTTTACTTGAATTTAATTTTTTTTTTTTTGATTAGGCAGTTCTGTGTCAATTATATCTAATCAAGAGGAATTGCTCTTCCTTAAATTAATAGCTTTTTGTTTACATGTCTATGAACTTAAAGAGGATTAATTATGAACCTGGGGACTTACTCAGAAACAGAGGTCAGGTGTCATCTCAAACTGCTCATTACATTTTCTCTTTTTTATTTAATTTAATAAATAATAGGTTAAATTTGAAAAATCTTAGCCTACATTCCCAGTTTAAATGCTGGATACTTATCTACATTATCATCCTACTAAATTTCTGAAAACTGGCTTGATTTTGAAATACATGCTGCTTTACAGCTTGCAACGAGAAGAAAACTACTTCCTCATGACTTTTGAGGAGCAAAACAAAAAACAGAGCTGCATAAACATCAAGTACAGTTATAATACTTGGTGATGTTGGACTCTTTTTCTTTTGTGTTTGCTACCCAAATTTCTGTTAAGGGATCAGTTTGGAAAAAAATGCAAGTAATTAGTTATTTTTTAAAAGAGATTATTGCTGTAAAAGTACCTTCTGTATTAAGAACTTTTTCTGAAGGGTGGTTTTTTATGGGTATGTGTTTAATGAATTATATTTCCTAAGTTCTTTGACTGGAGGTATTTTCTCATTACATACCCATAATGTGGAGATTGAAGCTCAATGTCAGATTGTCATCCATAAGATAGTAGAGAAATTTTCTCAAGATAACTTTGCATTTTTTCCAGGTTATGTCTGGAAGTGATCAGTGAGTTCAGGAACATCTGTGTGCTGGATGTTCACATATTATGCAGCTGATCTGCAGGTACACAGCAAGTCCAACACCTGAAAGCTATTCTGCTCTTGTAGAGTGACTTTATGCTACATGCACTGTGAAATCAGATATACCAGAGCTGTTCTGCCCAAGCCTTTGCAGTCCCCAGTAGGCTTGTAAAGCTGCATTGTGCAAATGTAGAACTCTCCTGTTTTGCAAATATGACACAGATATGTGGTTACATAGGAATTCTTCAGAAACTTGTCCAGAAAATCCAGTCATTGAACTTAAAACTTTTGACTATTTTTTCTGTCCATAATCATTGGACTGCCAAGGATAGTTTCCTAAGGAGTGATGTGTGCACACTTAAAATTCGAGATTGAGATTAAATATTTCTGTATGGAGAATAATTTTTTTCATCCAACTTGCTAAAATACAGAGTAAACTTAACCTTTTAATTTTTGTACTTGTTGTTTTCCACCATGAAAAAAATTGTACTGATGCAACACTGCTAATTTAGTACTGTTCTTTTCCAGTGCCTCTTCTATTTGAAGTAAAAGTTGTCATTTAAGACATATACTGCAGTATTTTTCGAATATGAACATGAACATGAGGTATTCAAACTTATTTTCAGTTAAGAGATAAATGTGTTTTGAATTTAGTTTCTTGGGCTTTTTCACTAAGCCGTTGTTCCATTTACCTCCCTTCGTAGGAACAAATATTTCTTTAAAACACGCTCTTTCTGTTAAATGTCTATGGCAGTCTGCTTGGCAGCTGTAGACACAATTTGGGTCACTGTGTTGGAATTTGAGTGTATATGTGTATATTCTGTGCCACCTCTGACACTATTATGTCATGAATTGAATGCACAAGTGAATAGATGATGATGGTGATTTATTCTGATAAAAGAGACAGAATGACCTGAAGGTAATTCTTTACACTAAGGACACAATATATAATTAAGAACATTTATGAGCTTAAGACCTTTTCTTACACTGCTTTCTGTATTTTCTCAAAACTCTACCCCTAATGACCTCTCTCTTAATTGAAAAAATGGAAAGTCCCCATAGATGTTGGTTAAACTAGCTCACCAGTGCAGAAGACATACAGACAGCATATAACAGAAAGAGAATGGAATTACTGTGAGATAGTCTCAGCTGGCATAAATCAGTGTTGCTGTGATGATTTAAGCCATCAGAGAAGATGGACCAATATTACTTTTATATTTCCTAAGGAACACCAAAATATAAATACAACTCAAAAATTCACATTCTTTAGAAGTTTATAAAACTTAAATACAGCATGCCATAGGTAATGAGGGCTGTAAACAACTGGTGAAGAAAGAAAGATTTTTAAGAAGAGCTAAGAGCACATTGTCTCAATTCACGTGTAGTCATTGACATTACCTGACGTAATGAAGCAACAGTGAGGTTGAGCTAGATGATCTTTAAAAGATTCCTTTCAATACAAGCAACTCTATCATTCTATAGGTTGAGAAGATTGAGGATGGTAAGACCTATACCTGAGTTTCTTTGAAGTTTCAGAGTAGATGTAGTTGTACAAATACAATTTCTGTTCTCACTAATCATAGCATTTAATTTCATTTCTTGCCCACACCATGTTTGAGCTGATTTTAATAACTCAGTAACCAGATCTCTGATGTTTTGGGGTTTTGATTCTATCTAATTTAGATTTCCCTAGTACTATCCTAGGAATAATAATTTTAAAAAAATAATCAAAGTAAAATGAAAATGAAACTGTTGTTTTCTTGAAAGTAAATAGTTAGAAGGAAACAAACTCAACATCAAGGGTTTACATTTCTTCTCTGTATCTAACACAGATTATACATTTGTGAACAGTTTTTAATTCATCAGGCTGGAAGGATTTTTAAGTTTAAGGAAGATACAGATACAATGCAGATTTCTTCCTTTTGCCTTTTACAATTTATCACTGAACTTGGGTGAACTTCTCTGGGGTGAAAGGACTGAATGGAGTTCATTTAGGGTCACATTTGATGAAAGGCAGAAGATTGTGATCAAGAGCATATGGGATTGGAGTTGGAGAAGAGGTTGACATTTTTATGGAATAATGATGATTAGCAAATCTGGGCTTTTCAAAATTGTCTATGAACTGTTCTGAAGCTAAGAGTTCTTGCTGTTCACAGATTTATAATCTATGGACAGAAAAATTGCAGAAACATTCATTGCTAAGGTATCTTATTTCGAGAAATCTTTACCATACAGTTGTAAAATGTGCACATCCTGTGAACAGAAGTGAAACAGGTTTCTTAGTAATTTTTATTCTTTATGTTGTTCCTTGAAGAACCCAAAGGCTCAAGAGGTTGTACATTGGAATTACTAGTAACTGCAATAGCAAAAGAATATCTATAAATTAGACTCCTTCACATTTGTTCTTGTTTGTTACCAAAATCTTAATGCCTATTTGTAGTAGAAATGAAATAGTTGTACCCCTAGGCCACATATTCTTGGAATCCAGATATGTGAAGAGAACTGTGAGATTTGCTTTGAAAGTGCTCTCCTGAGAAAATTGATAAAGACACACTGCCTCTTGAAATCTACCTATGCAGGCAGATATTGCAACTACTGAAAGAGAGAAATATGAGGGATAACTGAGAGGAAAGGTAGCAATAAAACTGTGATGACTAGCATAAAAGGAAAACAAATCACAGCAATATAGTTTGGAATCTAACGGGATCATGATAAAAATCATCAGAAAAAAACAGATCTATTAATTTTTTAAATAAATTTAAAAGTGCAAATACACACGCACATGCGTGTATATATATGTGTAACCCCTTCATTGTCAGACAAATACTTTGCCTCAGATTTTTTCACTGCATAACCTAGGAAGAACTTCCTCTTTGGGTACATCCTTCATGTAATTTCTCTTTTCCTACTCTTTTCTACAGGGTGTCTGACACACAATCACTTTACTGTGTTCCCATTAGATTCCAAGCTACATTATTGTAATTTCTTTCAGATCCAGCTGTTTCTTTTGATTCAAAATCATTCAGCATCTGCATCTGAAATATTCTCCAATCCATATATGCTTATTATATTCTTAAATACCCTGACTTTAAACCAGCAAAATCCATACGGGGAGAATTGCTGAAGAGGTGGTGGGGTGGGGTTTTTTTTTGGGAGGGGGGTGTGGGGGGTGTTGGTTAGTGACTGTTTAGGCAGTAGTTTGCAACACATTCCAAGAATAAGGTTTTGTCTGTTAATTGCTGTTCTACTCAGTAGTCAGGAGAATATGCTGGCACTGGCTTCAACAAGCAGTGTCAGTATTTCTGAGTATATGACAAAATTCCATATAAGCCTCTCCTTTCCCTCTTTGTTCTTATCCCATTTCCAAAGGATAATCTTATAGGAGAACCTTAGAGACTGAATCATTGTTCAGCATGTAAAACACAAAGCAGAGCAGTGAAGATAATTAATGTATTTGGACAGGATATGCCAGTTCAAAAGGTCTCAATTCTTTATGCCGGCTTCTCACACATTGTCATACAGTGTTATACAGCTATTTTTTGGGTGATTTGGTTCATCTTCTTTGGTATTACTGCAGTGCTACCATGTCAATTGCAATACTTATTAAATACTACTACTTACCAGTTTTGATTTTTTTTTATAATTCTATGAACCAAAGAATTTTACAGTTACTGGCATGGGAGTTCTGACATTCTGTCTCCAATTTGAAATGCTGAACACATCTAAGAGGGATATTTAATGTTACCATCTAAATGAGAGTTCAACCATGTAACATCACCATTTTGGTCATTTTCTTTGAACATTACATCCTTATTTACAAGGAAATATCTAAGCCTTTTCCAAAACATCTCTTTCACTATTCTAGCATTCTGATTTTTTCACCAACACTCTGAAACACTGATCTTGACATCTGGCAGGAAAGGGGAGATGAGACACACTGAGGAAATGCTATATTTATGCTAGTGATATTAAAGAACCAAAGTGTGCTTTCATTTTGTATGATGACTTTTCTTTGGCAAAACATTAAAAGTTATGGGGGATCACTGAAAAAGATGGTCTTTGGTAGCCTGGAGTCTGGTGTAATGTTTACTGTGTCTGAGTTAGATACTTGAGAGCAGTTCTTTTACAATGATTTAGCTGTATCCCTTGTATTTGATGTCTTTTTCCTTCCATTGCCCTAAATAGGCAAGAACGTGCTATTGTACACATTTTAAAAGCAAGAGGCAAAGGGGCAGAATGTGTATGGACTACAAAGGATTTAGGTGCTCAAGGTGTGACATATCAGTGTAGAGTCTCTTTATAGTCATCTGTGAATATAATCCATTGGCTGGGTTCCCTGTACATTGAACAGATAAACAAAATGTTGGAAAATTTAAAAGTCTGGGTGCTAAAAGGCAACAAATTAAAACCAGCAAATATGAGACAAAAACCAGGAAATATGAGACAGGGCTTTGGATAAATATATCCTCCATTCCTTTTTTCCCTCAAATCGTTTCCTTCTAAGACAGTTCAAGTATGTCTTGGAACACAGAGATAGAAGAAATAGCAGAAGTACCTTTTTCTAGAGTGTTTCTACAGCAGTCTAGGACATTCTTTTTCCTGTATTTGTATTTTCTCATGGCCAGGAAATTCACACTCCTAGGTCTCCCAATATCGAATACTTTTTTTGACACAATTGTAGGGGGCCTTATTCTCTTGATATAAATGCCTAAAATAGTAGCAGTCATTCCCAAATTCTCTTGTCCTAACAGATACATTTGCATTAATTATTAAACGATATGGATTTCTAACTTAGTTTCCTGTGACCTAGTTGATCTACCTACAGACCCAACCTTTCTTTACACTGTTAAACGAAAAGAAGAAAAAGTGTATGCTAAATGCTAAATACTGAAGAATAAAATTCCTTACAACCCATTTTATTGCAAATATTTTATAATATATGTTCCTTTACTGCTTCTCTTTCCTGGTTACTGCCTTTTTTATCCTTGTACTGAATCTTGACAGGTTAGGATTTGTTCTTTAGACTGATCACAACTGCACTAAACAGTACAATCAATCCTCCTAATCATTTATGGAAGCTAAAGAGACAGCAAATATGGACAACTGAGCAGAGCCATAGAAAAGCAGAATAAAATCAGCTTCAGTATAAAGGTTGTAATAAGACACTGATACCTTCCCGATCCGTCATTGCAGTCCATCCTTGTCGTTTGCTTATCAGACAATAGTTAATGCTTTTCACCCTCCCGTATGAGTACAGTTTTAAGTCAACTTGCCACTACCAGTTTTTGATTTCTCTGATATTCTGTAACTGTGTTCTCTCACTCTTACCATTAAAAGTAATGTTGTGCATGGAGGTCAACACTGGTGCACAATTGTATGTCAGCAGACTGGAGTTCAAAAACAGCTCTCCCACTCAGAATTTTAGTGTGGCATTGCCATTTGTTTTCTTTACCTTAATTTGTTTATCTAATGGATTCGAATTTCCTACATTAGTGAAAAGTAGCATTATTTATTATCTGAGATTTTGGGACAAGAGATGTGTGCAAAGCATTTAGATACCTTGAGTTAAAAATTGCTATATACATATGTGCCAGTTTTGGCCAAGATCCAGCAATATATCCTCTGGGAGAAAGGCAGGCCACAACCACCCTTCCCCCCACCATGCTTGGGAAAAAAATTCCTCCAAGGAAAGTGAAGGAGATAAACCCTATTTTATTGACAAACACACAGGAAAAGGACAATGATACTAAATAGCAAAACCCCTCACTATAACGAGAAAACCTGGGAAGAAATTAGAGTCCTCTTGTAGGTGTGGTCCCTCCTTCTCGGAGCTGCCGTGGGGGGTGGCCTTAGGCCCCCTCCGGGCCTGAAGAGAAGCTCTCCTGACGTGTTCTGATGTTGTTGAAACAGTCCAGAAGAGGGGAAAAAAAAGAAAAACCCACCAAAGTCCTAGGAAACACACCGGAGAAAAAGGGAAGGAGGGAAAAAAAAAAACCAAAAACTGGCTGAAGAGACAGGCAGGGTGCTCTCTCTCTGTGCTACCGCCACTGGAGAACGCAGAGCCGTCTCTATCTCTGTGTCCTTGGGAACTTGCTTTGAAAAGTTCCTTTTTTTCTTCCCCTCTTAAGCTCAGTTTAAAGGCACAGAACTAATTTTCTGGCATAGAGCCGTGATAGGGGATACACATCGTATAGTCACCCCAAGACAATATATATATATGTAAACACTTGTGGTGGCTTTCTTTAGCACTACTTTATGGACCCCAAAGTTCAAGAGCACACAGTCAGAACTTCCTGTAGGCACACAGGCTAAGTGAAAGAAAAGCAGTTAATTATAAACAGTAAACAGTTTTTTTAAATTGACACTTTGTATTGCTCTTGTTGTTCTGATACATAGGATGCACTAATGATGTTAAGTGAACAGAAACTTTGGTAAGATTGATATGTATAAGCCACAAGTCTTCCTGCTTTGGTACCTCAAACTGGACATTACATTTCTATCAAATCTTAAAAAGACAGATGGACTAGGAACTTAGCTCTTGAGATAAAGAAAATTAAAAATGTAAGAAAATACACATAAAGAAAGAGTAAATTTAAAATATTTTGTATTACAATATCTATGGAAAATTATTTCAAATATTCATTTACAACCTATGCTAACAGATTGCATAGCCATGTTTTGTGACATGTATATGCATTTACAGACTTCTTACTTTGCCAATTTTGAATGAAACATTTATGGAATGATTTATAATAAGCTTTTGGGGAGTAACTTGTTCTGAGACAATGTGCAGGCAGAAAAGAAGGTGGGAAATGGATTAATAGATTACTTACTTATATTTTTTTTCCAAATCTACTCATTGTAACTGCCCTAATGGCATTTAACAACACAGGGAGTACCTTCTCACGGCTTGTGAATACCAGCTTATGTTTCACTTTCTTCCAATCAGCCTTGAAGAAACTTTCAGGAATGCCTCTCTCCAAAAAAACCCCAAAATCTCTGTTTTCCTAAGGATGATTTGCCATTTGTTCTCAGATAGAGCTTAAGAAGAGCTATGTTATTTCTATATATTTAACAGCCTGACCTTTTCAGATTAAAGTCAGAGGTACTGGCATAAATTCTTGACAGCATAGTGAAGAAAAGATATCGGTACTCCAGAGGCAACATTGCATGTACGTGCTTTCCAGTACCATGCACAATCAGACATGTGAGGAATGTATAGAAAAAAATGGAAATGTTTCCTATTTATCCTAAAGGAGCTCAGAGTCTGGCTTTTGCTTTTTAAAAAGAAAGATGTTAAGATCGTAAAAGACAAGAATGTGAGAAAAACTTCATCAAAGGGAGACAAACCTTGCTTGTTTGCAATATTCAAAAAGGTGAAGAAAGTAAAAACAATACTGCTTAACCCTGCCAAGAAAGAACAAAATGATTCTGCATGTAGTTTTAAAACAGTTGTAAAAATTGACATCTTTTATAAAGGGGGAAAATCCTAGCAATAACCTACTCTCTTTACTCTCCATTGCACTGTAAAGAAGGAATGTTAATTACTTTTTTTTCTTTTCAATAGCAGGAAAGCCCTAATTTCATCTACACTGAAAATATGCCCAGACCACAAGTATTTGAAAGCAAGGGAACACCTGCAAGTCAAGCAAGAATGAAATGGAGACTGCCAAAGCCTGTAATTTTCTTTACTTGGTTCTTTGCTGTGAAATGCATCAGGGGTATTATCAGATCATTCACTGACATGAAGAAGAGGTACTCACAGATTTCCCTGTCACAAACATCATTTCTGATCCAAAATCTATTGTGGCCAAGAGAAAGATTATTACTTGCTTCAGTGGCAAGCTATTTGAGGTCTAACATAAACTTAGTACAGTAACATCAATATAATCAATCCAAAAAATTAAAACTCTTAATTTTATATAAATAAATATAAATTGATGTAAATTTTGATGCATTTGCACCTACCTATTCTATTTCATGGCAAGTTTTAAGCACCACTTTTTTCTAATTCAGTTCCTTTAGACCTATTATGAAAACTACTACTGTCAGGAAATTAATTTTTTTAATATAAAAAAACAACTGCTTTTCACTTTAAATTTCTGCTTTTTACTTTTTTAATTTGCATTCATTTAGAAATTACTACATTCGGTGTGACAATACAAATTTCATATATTTTCCATTTGAAAATTTAAGTGAAAACTGTGGGTTTTAATAACTTCTGTTGATTTGGATAAAACAACAGACTTTGATCAATCTGCCTCTGTTTTACCATTGCTGAAAATACTCTGTCCAGGTTTAATGATGTTGACTTGCTAAGGATATATTTTTATAAGTGCAATATTTCTATATCTCTCTAAAGCTGAATAAATTAAACACAGGGAAAGTTGTTATTCTGCTATTGCTATGTATAGTCAAAATTTATGCTACATGTGTCTCAGTTTTCAATCTGCCTAGCACTGCATATAGGACACAAGCACATGATTTACTCATGCTGGGAGATTCCATCAGAACAGTCATGAGTGCCCATGAACTTTCCAGTTAATTCCATAAATTACACGCTTAAACATGTTATGGACCTTCATCTCTTTCTCACTTTGTACTTGTAAATTTCGAGGAGCCTTATCTTAAATTTCTTATGTAGTGATATATCTCAGCAACTTTTTTTTGTTGTCTTTATAAATATTTCTGGAATTTGGGAAAATTAATTGTATAAGTTGGGCTAGAAAGAGAAAATAAATTGGATATCTGGAAAGTCACTTTAGCCTGAAAAACCTGGTCTTGCTAGGTGTCTGCTACAGCTACTGTAGGGAAAAATGTCCTGTGCTTTGAGGAATATTCAGAATATCTGAATTCATGTTGTAAAACATCTTGGGAAATAGCATCTCTGTTTCTGTTGAAAAAGAAGGGAGTCAGCATCCCACAGCTACAGCTGACCTTCCTAAATGCCTAAATACTCTTTTAGCTGGTTTGTCAGGATGTTATATTGGAAATCTCATGCTAAGGCCCAAATTGCCTTCAACAAAGTCATATTTCCTCTCCAGAAGTTAATTTTAAAAACCATTCTGAAAATCAGAACTCATATATTCTATGTATTTTTTATTTATGTTCAGAAAGAAAATATCTTTTTAAACTTTGCTCAGTTTTCATTTGTATCTGAGTGTCTACATGACCAAATGGGAAGATCACAAATCAAGATCACAAATCGAGTAGCTGAATGACTTTACACTAGAAAATCATCAAGCATTCTCTAAGATTGTTATCCCGTGCCCCTCCCCCCCGCCCCAGCCCGAGGTGGGGAAACTTGGAAGTCTTGAAAAAACTTTGGCATTTTTCACCAAATAGCCACACTTAAACAGGATTATGTAGATATTCACCAAAACTGCAACATGAGCACATCTTGGGTGAAACCTGATCACTGTACCTGTCTTTTCTACCAGTACACCTGATTCCCACATCAAACATTTTATACAAATTTTCTGACTTAGGTTTTGTTATAATAGTGATGAATAGAACTCAGTAATAATAAAGCCCAGGCTGCTGTGGTATTTATTCCCAATAAGAAAGGCAGTTTGCTGCAAGTAAGGCCCAATTTGACAGGACTGAGAAGAAATTATGAATTTAGAAGCATGTCACAGACCCTTTTTGGCCCTAACAATTATTTATTTTTCTTTATTACAGTCTTCAGCCTAGAAAGCGTTCAAAAGGGACAAATTACAACACACACGCACATACAGAAACAGGCTGGGGTTCCATTGAAGAGAAAAGGTACAAATTAACTAAGCAGGAACAACTTGAAAAGTTTTAATATGAAAATTCCAGAAGGGTGTAAACTTGATAGACTCCTGGTGAGATAGAGAAATAAGATTGAGTTGAAAGTTTAGAGTACCAAACATCATTAGGAAAAAGCTTTGCAATTTTAGTAATGCAATTCAAGAAGAATATGCTTAGGCAAACACATGACAGGTAATGAAGGTGACAGCTTTTGCCAGGTATCTGTGATTTACCTTTGTCAGAAGTGTGATTAATCCCAGCTCCTCCACTACCACATCTACACTGATACAGTTTGCAGCTTTGAAAACTGGAAATCTGGAAGAACTGACTGCAGGGATTTATGAGGTATTTTATTTCTCAGAGTAATTAGTGCTCTTGGAAAAAACTAATCTTTAGTGAATCCCATGTGGAGTGGTCTTTTTTAAGCTGAAATAGTGCCTTCATTGATATTCTAGTAGCACAGAAAATTTATCTATTTACTTATTTACTCTAGTCAAAATTACTTTTCTGTTGTTAATTTTCATGGCCTACTGAAGGCTTCTCTAACAGAGGAAGGGTTATGCATGTCAGGGGATCTTTCTGCAGTGAACGTGTCATGATTTTTTGTCCATTACGACTGACTGATAATAGGTGATTATTTCTCGATTGCAACATAGCATTTCTTCCCCCTGTTTTGTTTTTCTGAGTGTCTGCTGACATGGAAACAGACCTATGTGAAAAATAGGCACTTCTATGTATTCCTGTGGCTTTCAGTCATGATCCTATTCCTCATGTGCAGCTCCAGAGTTGCAGATGGGTGCCGTGCACACTGCAGCAAGGGGCACAAGCCATCCTGCTCATTTCATCCTGCTCATTTCATCCTGCTCAGCAGCAGTTACACCCTCCCAAAGTGTTTTCAGATCATTGTCAGCTGCATTACAGGCATTTTCTTAAAGGGAGTTTTTAATCTGTATTAATATATCTCTCTTATAATGCTTGAGGGTAATGCCTAGAAATAATATTCCTAACTGTTAAGGATTAATTTCATTTTTGTAATGAACAGACTTAACAATGGCATTAAAAAGAGTGTTAAAACACTATGAGAATTTCATAGAAAAATATAATCTCTTTGCTGAATAATTGGTGATTACTGTGCTGATAAAAAAGCACCTTAGATCCTAACATCCACATTTTATTTCCTATACTACTTTCCTAGGTCACGTTGCACGGTTTCCTAATGCTCCTGCTGTGAGTGTTTTGACACTGAGAAGCCATGTGTGGGAAGTGTGCTTGTCAGAGACACACTTTGAGATGCTCTTTATTTGAAACCCACCTACCTTGTCGTGTGTTTGGTATAGACCCATGCTGTTTTGAAGAGGCAGGCAAGGAATCTTTGTTATCTGTCTACTGTTATGCTTCAAGACTGTGCTTCTTTAGATGAAACTGCAGTTGTGCAAAGAAGATTACATCTGTGCTGAATTCAGTTCTGTCCTCTTAAGAAGAGTTTACAGAATGAACAAGGGTGATAAAATTCATAGAGCTGGGAGACTATTTCTCAGGTTATCAGCTTTCTTGTAATCTGAGTGGTATGAAAATCACACAAATCTCTCTTGTGATAACCCAATCTGTCTTGTACCCCTGCCTGAAGTATACATGTATCTAGATCGTTATATGATACAGAGAACACAGGAAGTTTTTGTTAGCTGAACTGGAACTTGATGAAAAATTGCAGAACTGTTGTTTGCTGAAAAGCAATCACTAATTTGCCAAGAAATATGATTTATTCCAGAAATTAGTGGTGTTTTCAGAATTGTCATCAAATTCAATGTTTTGTCTGGTCAGAATGCGTGATGGTAAGATCATAAAGACTGTTCAGAAGGAGCTACTTACTGTCCTTCAAGGACTCATCGTTTTCTACAGAAGAGTTTTCCAGTTGGGCCATAAGCATTGTAATGTAACCCTGAGTGGGTTCATGATGTTCCTCCAAAGTTTACCAGTCCAGAAGTATATTAATTGCATGTAGAAAAAGCCTAAAACCTTAACTCATTAGGGTCATCCCTTTTTCAAATATGTTAACAGTGCTGGCGCCAGAGATTTTTCAGTGTTTGTGTCTAGTATTTGAGGTATATTAAACACACGCTCATACATGCACACAGGTATATAGAGGTATATATATATGTATTTGTGTATATATATATATATATGTAGTTGTGTGTATATATATTTATATATATTTGAATCCAATCACAGTTTTGCAGACTAAAGCAGCAGTAGCAGGCCATGGGGACTAGATGAAACACATAAAGTTTGAAGCAGAATTTTCTTCTCTCTTCTCTAGGCAGGTGTGAGTCATGACACAAACTGGAATAAAATAGCCTCCCATGAGAACCAAATGCCGTGCTTTTTATCCTCAGGTGGTATAAATAGCATAAATCAATATAGTAGTGCCAATTTACATAAATTTCTACATAGAATTTGGCTAAACGACAACTCAAAAGGATATGATAACATTCTGCAAGTATTTGAAGGCCATAAACACTAAGCAGGGGGACAAATGATTTAGGGTGGCATAAGGAGATGTAATTAGGAGCAATGGGAGGAAATTAAGGGAGGAAAAAATTAGGCTGAATATCAGAAACAATTTTCTGACAGTGAGATGTATTAGACGCTGGAAAATAAGTCTCCCAATGGACATTCCATTGCTCAAGATGTTTAGACTGGACAAAGTACTAATGCATATCCAACAGGGACTAATTTTGCAATATATGGTGTGTAGACAAGAAACCAGAGACATTTAATGGGGTAAAAAGAATTCCGCACTAAGAAAAACAAACAAATCTTTTCTTTTATCACTTTCAACAAATGCAGTAATATTTCTGTATCTTTTACATATGTGCATCTATACACGGAAACATATATAGAGAAACATTATTTTTCCTTTTTTTGTCTGAAAATTGAAAAGTTTTTAAAAGTATAACTTCAGTTTAATGGCATATTTCATAATGGCAAATTTCTTGTCCTCTGCTATCTGTCAAATTCAGAAGTGCTACATTTTCTACTTTTTAATTTTTCTTTTAACACAGGAAAAAATCCCATATATCTTTTTTGTTATACAAAATTTTCATTCTTCTGTGTTGTAGAACTGGATATCCTTCTAGAACTGTATTTTGTAGAAGTTGATTGTGGTATAATTTTTATTATGAAAATAGAAAAATGTTCTCAAATCATTAAAATATCTAATTTTAATAATTTTCCAATAAATGGCTGAGATAAATTATTGTTTTTCTGCATCTAGTTGGCCTTTAATCTCTGGTAGAAATGTTTCCAAACTAAAGTTTGCAAGACTGATTACAGGAAACACATTTCAAAAGTCTGTATCTTTACATTTTTTAAACAAATCAGGGATAAGTATTGGGATATATCTCATTTTACCATGGATGATGTCATCTAAGTAAATAGAATGCGCTCTCAAAGTTATTAGATTACACATGATTCCATGAAATGCATATGTGAAGTACGCTCTGGAATCCCCCAGTGTATTTGGCTGCTGAGTATCTAGAAGGCAAACGACAAAAGAAAAATATGCAAAACAGCTACATCTAGCAAAGAAATCCGTGAGATGTCAGTAAGTAAACAACTCTAGGACCCATATATACAGCTTGTTTTACTGAGCATTGTATTGATGCAAGTGACAGAAGAGAGGCAGATTCATGGTTGAGCTCACCAGAGAGAAAAAAAATTACCTGAGTTGGAAAAATATAAAACTATGATGATGATGATGATGATGATGATGATGATGATGATGATGATGATGATGATAATATATATTTTGGAAGCACTTTGGTAACAAATCGTTCTTGTTTACTGAGGAGCATGTATAACCCCTGCAATTCAGATGTTGTCAGGTTTTTTTATTATCTACTTGTTTCCTCAGTTTCCTCACCTGTTTGGCAAATTCCATTATACATATTCAGATGCTTAATACAGCTGAAAGTTATAAACTTTCTTATCCTCTTCTTTCAGCATTCCTCCAAACTTAAAGTAGACCCATATAACTGACATGACAGTCAAAGGGAAATACAGAGTACACAGAGACATTTTAGCCACTTGTTCTGTCTACTACTGCTTTAGTTTTTCTGCAAAGAAAAATGTCCAGGGAAAATTGCATTGCAACATGGCCAGATGAGCCATCTCTATTTTGGAAAACACTTTCATCATTGTAAAGAAAAAATCATTTCACCAGGAGTTGTGTGAGAAATACAATCTTGAGCACCTCTCAAAAAAAAAGAAAAAGAGAAAAAAGCCTGTTGCAGTTTTGAATTACAAGAGGATAAGTAGCTTCAACATGATAAAACGGCAGTATACTCAAAAGCATGGTTTACAGTATAAAAAGATCAGTTCACACTGTCACAGTCCCAATTTCACCAAAATCCACCATTGCTAAAGTATCTGCATAGCTGTAGGAAATGTGCAGTTGGAAATTTGCATAGATATCAGTCTAAATCCTTGAGATTCAGAAGCAACACCAGCTAAATTCCAAAGGAAATGAAATTGATGTTTAACACTTTTAAACTGCATTTTGATAACACTGTGGAGAGTTTACATATTTGTGGTTTTGCCTGAGTGACTTTAAGTGTTCAAGTTGTCATTACTATGCAGTAGTAGTAACAAAAAACATTGTGCCTCAAGTATTGTAACATAAAGAATCTGGTTTTATACCATGGGAATGATAGACACTCTTGGTTATATTAACACTAATTCTCAAGTGATGACAACTTCAAGTTTATATCTTGCAATCTTTATTTAGGTAAGTCAGAGTGTGCTGAGAAAAGAGAGAATCACACCAATACATTTATTTTATTATTTTAACACCACTTAGGGTTGAAAGCTCTGTGATTTTTTTTTACAGTATAATTGCTTTCCTAGGTAGAAATACTATTTATTTACTTTCAGACACTCAATATAGAGTAGATGAAATATATTGGATTTAATTGGAAGCCATATAGAGAAACATGCTTTTTACTAGTGTGCCATATCATAAGTCATTGTGTCTTACAGGTGTTAAAGTTTTCTCTAGATTTTATTCTATCAGAAAAAAAATGTACTGCTTTACTCTCTTTAGGGCTTACTATATGTCAACAAAAGAGTAAAAAATTTGAATATATTTCTTGGATAATAGTGTGATATGGAACCATTTATACTGTCTGTGCAGCCAATTGTGATATGGCTGAAACTAGTTTTGGCAGACTACGTGACCTGTCTTCAACTCCCTGGGCTGAGAATTTTATGTTAAAAAGACCATAGTCCTTTGAAGATATCAGGCTGTTTACACAGACACTTCTCAAAATTTGACTTCTGAGTATCACGTTTGTTTCCCTTCCTTTGCTGGAATCACCTCAGAAAATTAGGATAATTTAAAAAATAAATCTATTTTAAAACAATAAAGGATACTTTTAAATAGAATAATATTTTTTTGCTTATTCTCATGCTAAATTTTAACTTTTTATTTTAAAAAATTGTTACTTGTAATTTACTAATTAAAACACTTCAAAGCAGATTGAAATTGTATAAGAGCTATCTTTTGATTTGATTGCTGTGAGTATATAACTTAAAAATTCGACAGACTCATGAGAAAGGCTTGAATGACAGCTAGTAAACAGTACAGAGTCATTGTATTCAGAGGCCACACAGGGGGTAACCCCATAATATGATATCATCATGGTTGATGCAGTGCAACCTGATTAAGCAAAAACAACTTTGTGATTATCTTTGTTCCAGAGGAGATTGATACTCTTTCTTTAATTTCATTTCTGATCTTTTTCAGACCTCTCAGAATTCAGGAACTCTATTTACACCAAACTCTATTTACACCAGAGGGGATGTAACAGAAGAACACTTTGTGGTGACAGCGCATAATGCCCTTGAAGTTGGTAAGATTCCCTTAACCTTGATAGCTGTAGGCCAATGATGACTTTCTGTTGTCCTAAGAGGGATCTCATAGCCATATGTTGTCATTATGACATTAAGGACTGGTGTGTGCTGTTGATTTCCATTTCTATAATTGGATCTCCTGGATCTCCTGATCATACTCCAAAATGTGTTCACCCTAGAGATAAAGTGGACAAAATTTCTTCACCCTGAAAAAATGTGTTCTTAACTTAAACGTGCTTGCCTCAGATCATTTAAAGTTAATATACCAGTAAAGACAGCAATTTTAATTGCTCCAGCTGAGCTATGGGCTCTCTCTGAACCAAAACTGGTGGAGCTTTGCAGACATCCATCACATTGCATACTGTCATTTGTTGTATAGAGCCATTGCAGGTGTTGGAAAGTTTTAAGGTCTTAACCCAACCGAAGACTGAGATAACTTTTCTGACTGCTGCATTAGACTGATTTTATTTACTTGGGTTAGTAAAGCTGGGTTAGAAAAACACTCCTTTTCCTACAGACATGCCCTTTCTCTGTTTTCCTAAGTGAAGAATTTTCAAAGGTTCCTGGAGTTCAGAAAAGAGTTTGAATGTGCAAACAACAAAATCTTTTGAAGAACACAGTGAAAAATAAATCCCCGCAGCTGCTGCCGTGCAGGATGTTCTGAATCTAATGAGTCTGAATAAGTTAGCTCTTGAAAAGGTGCAGTCTATCGTGCAGTTTCCAGGCCCACTTGGTGGCAGACATTTTGGCAGGACTTGAGCTGTGGTTCAGTGACAGCAAAGGGTTTGCCTCCATAACCAGTTGAAAATGGAAATCTTTGGATTTTTCTCGTTTCCTTTTCTTGTTTAATTTTTAAAATTCTCAGAAGAATTTTCTAGAGGGTAAAAAAAATATTATAAATGTCATAAATGAGTGGACATCTTAGAAAACTTACAATAAACATGATATAATATCAGTTAAGTACTTAAAACATCTCATTTACATGCTGCAATGGTTCAAGTGTTTGGGATGTCTTTATGTTGAGACAGTATCTATAGAAAAGGTGTTGCATAAATGTACTATGAATTTTATGATTTCAAACAACACAGCATACAATAACTGAAGAACTCATACATACTTTGGAGTAAATAAAACTATATTAATACTTAATCTGTTCTTTCATTTCTACTGCAGTTTTATTAGGATTCTGTGCATTCTCGAGCTGTCATAGAATTTTCTACAGAACATATCCCTTCAGGAGAGGCTTCTATCCAGGGTTTTTTGGATAATTTTTCCCTTTCCCTTTCCCTTTCCCTTTCCCTTTCCCTTTCCCTTTCCCTTTCTCTTTCCCTTTCCCTTTCCCTTTCCTTTTCTATCTCCCTTTGACACTTAATCTGAAAAACCCAAGCCCAGTGTGGAGTGTCATCCTTCTGGATTTTCAGATAGAGACTGTAAGAATAGTTTTAGGAGGCATGACTTTCTAAGATCATGTCACTCAAAATGCCACAAAATCTTTAATACCATACTCACAGAATCTGGCATCTTTCCAATGTATTATAGAGTTCAAGACTTTAAAGAGGGAAACAACCATTTTGCAACGATAAGACACCTGACACTATAAGTTTTCTCTGTCTACTGGGAAATTCCTGTAGATGCTTTTTTCTTTTACATAATTACATGCTTCTGACAAGGTGGTGGCAGTTACAAATGCTGTAGTAACCCACTGCATTATCCCCGGGGAAGACAAGAAATTTCTATTTGAAGAGCACACACTTCTGAAACAATCAAATGTCTCCCCCTGAGATTTGAAATGGTTGTATCTGCCACAGCATGGCAGGTTGTATCCCCCAGGGGCACACACAGCCTGGAGGCTGCTGTTGTCATCTCAGTGGAATCTGCTAACAAAGGAATTAAGGCCAGCAGTCTGGCTTGTGCCTGGTTGAATTCACTTACCGCACTAAGCCTAGACTTGGTAAACATCCAGTTTGGATGCCATACATCTCCAAATTACACTATTGGATATTGAACTACGTTTTCCTGAAACGGCTTCTCCTTTTTTCCCTTTCAACATAACATCTTTACTGCAGAGACCTAGTTTTTTAACTTTCTTCTCTTAGCTATTCCCTTATTTATCTTTCTTCTGGAGATATCTGGGACTTACAGTATGAATTATTAACCTTAATGCTTTTTTCCTCTGGAGCTCTTGATAGGTTTTGTACCTTTTAAAAACCAACACAGAATGAGAACCTGTCATATTTATTTTCCCAAGGATTCTCTTTCAAAGATAGCAAGAGATATTTTATCATCTTTCTCTCTCTTTTCTGGTGAACTGGAGTAAACTTGGTGGAAGCAGTTAATGAAGGAAGGCGAGTTAATGAAGTAAACTTCTGTTTATTTCTGGGTTACTAGAAGAGTTAATTTATTGCTTAAAAATATTAATTCAGTGTGGATTTGAAACAACTCCATATGCCATAGCTAATGAACCTGAATTATTATTAAAAGTATTAAATTCTTTCACCTTACATAACTCAGGGAATTAATAATTCTTAACTGTTTATTGTTATTACAGCACAGGTTCATTGCACCTAACTTTACCACTTTTGTAACACATGAAAATTATGACAATGCCTGCCTCATACCACTTCTTTAGTGAGAGAACAGACAGCAGAGCTCTTGATTGCTTTTAATTGGTAGGTAGCATTGAAGGCAAAGCTTTGATTTCAATACCTTAAAAATTAGGTACTGAGAATTCACCTTCTAAGGATTTAATACTTTTCAGTTATATCTATTTGCATTTCTCATTTTATAGTCTAAATTTGTAAGTGGAACATGCTCAATATGGAGTCACTTTGGGTTGTGTGAATTTTTTATTCAGACTTTTTTTCAATAAAGTTATCAAAGTTTGATATTATGAGACTTCAAAGTGATTCAGGCATGCATCCTTATTTTCTAATATAATCAGGTTTTAATTGGGTTCAACAAAAACCTAAAGGTTTATTTCAGGTTTGAAATACTTATCTGTATGGTCTTACCTACTACTGGACCTGCAAAATAAATAATCTGATTTTCCCCATAGGGCTTTGGACTACGAGGCTTTGTTCACGTGTTGATCTACAGCAGTCTTTGAGGCTCTTTACAGGGTACATGGTTCTTGGAGTGAATATTTTGTAAAAGTATGTTTCTGCTTCCTTCATCTTCCATTGAAGATATACTGTAAATCCCAGCAGTTTCTAGGCTGCTTGTAAATGAAAAATATGGTACATTAGAAATATTAGTTCATCCTTCAGCTTCATTTGAATACCTGGTACAGTGTCTTTGAAACCACTAAAATAAACCTATGAAAAAAACTAAACACAACCCCAAATACATTGTTTAGATTCCATATTCATTTGAAGATTAAATATGTAAAATATTTGAGTTTTTTTCTAGGTGTGCTAGGTTTGTGCAAATTGAGCTGTGGAATCGAATATATGTATTTTCCTTGCAATAAAGTCAAGAGATCTTAAATTGTTTTGGGCAAATTCAAGTACTGAGGGGCTATACAAGTCTCTTCATTTTATACAAGACATTTAATCTCTTCTAATTAGTCTGCCATTCCCAGAAAATATGAATTCATCAGCCTGCATTGTTTACTCAAATTTCTTCCCTAATCACTGAAAGTAGATGATGACAGTCACAGGAACACAGGCTTTGCCAGCCCCAAGCAAAAGTAAGTGGTGACTCCAGTGAGACACTTACATTAGAATTTGTGCTCCAGCACCACTGAGTTATTAAACTCATGGAAAATTGCTGGTGTATATGTGTACAAAATATCTCTCATTTCTACAATGTTATTTATTTCTTTATTTGTGGAATCACTCTCTAACATGCAGCGTTCTGGTGTAGAAGAGATTTTTCTTCTGTCACATTTTGCACAAACGCAGAATGGTGTCATCCCAAACAAGGGAGATCAGAAGGAATAAACATGGGAATGCTGGAAAGCAGAATTGAGTTGGTTAGCATGAAATGTAGTGCCCTCCATGAAGGAGATCATAAATTTTTGTTTAGAGCATCACAGAAACCAAAATGCTCAAGAAAAGATTTGAAGAAGTAGGCTTTTTGGAGTATTTGCAGCATGGGAGATCGGACAAGATATATTCTATTGTTAAGTGTCCTGCTTTGACCTAGAATTAGCCTGCCTAATCTAGTCATTTTATCTTTACCTGTCTTTTAATGTTCTTTTGCACTTTTTATTGTGCTAAATCACTTTCTAACAGAAGACTGATTAGTATTACACCATTTAATTATCAACAACAAAATGTTTCCCACAATTAATATACTTCGAATATATTAACATATATTAACATATTTTGAAATGTACCAAGATTTCTTTTCTTTGTTTTTTTTTTTTTTTTCCCAAATCGCTAGCAGAACCCGTGTAAAATCACCCACCAGAAATTATGGGGTGGAAAGCAAAAGCCAAAATTTCTACTGAGCCCTGTGGGTCATGGAGAGATATTTTTATTGATAAATTCAAATTCTAAGATTTTATTTGCCATCCTTAATTCATTTACAGGGAAATAAAATGTGAAATGTCAGTAGTTTCTTGTAGATGAGGTTTGTTTGTTCAAGAACACTGTTACAAAATTCACAAAGCTATGCATTTGCTTCATAAGGGATAAGAAATTTAAACCAGATATACAACAGCATTCTTTTGTCTTTTATCAAGGTCCATCACTCTTTGAAATTTGAGCTTTCAGAAAAAACAATACCAGTAAGGCAGTTATAATATGCAACTCATGAGATTTCAGTTCTGATCGTTGTAAAGTTACTAAATAAAAGAACAGTGAAAATACAGTTAAAAAAGCAAACAAAACAGTAATATTAGAATACCTTCTATTTTTTATCTCCCTTGTTTGCAAAGACATAAAACCCTGCTTTTTGCTGTGTGGAAACAGAAATATTATCCTGTAGGCTCTTTATATTACTGATGAAGCAGAGGCTGCTTCATGTCCTCTCGGCAGTATCTCAAATCATATAAGCAGAATTTCATTAGGATTTGATCAATATTTGGCATTTTTGATCTGTTTTTGATTTTGAGTCTCCATGATTGAAATAGAGAATGGATGATCTAATTAAGATACAACGAGAAACGTACAGTCATTTTGCTCAACCTCAGCTCTTGTTGTAAACTAAGCCCAACATGATCCAAAGTTACCTTGGAGCTGTTGGTTATTTTGAAAGTATAGGTTTCAGGATTTAAGATAGCAGCTCAATTTGCAAATAGAATTAGAAATCCATGAAAAATAATAGTTATTTGGAACATATTCCAAGTTTGAAGACACTGAAAAAGTTGATGTGCATGCAAAACTTATCAAAATGCGTCCTCCCTTGTGGGGACCTTGTTGCAATCTACAACTTCCTCATGTGGGTTATGGTTGTGTCTTTAATAGTTTAGTAGTCTTAATGCACAATGACATTTACTCTGACACTTTGCTAAAGATGTGGGTTTGGTTGTGGTTTTTTTCACAACTGTTTGAACACAGAAGACAACAAATTACACAGTTACATCTGCCTATGTAGTTGTATAGAGGTAATTTTATTACCAAATTCTCATGGTTCCAAAGGATTCTAGATTTCACCTTACTCTCAATCTCTCAATTTAATCTTTTTTTTTTTTTTTTCTTCAAAGTGGAAGGATCAAAATCTCAGTGCAGGAGAATGAAGCAGCAGATCCCAAAGGTTAAATTATAGCATTTTTCTATTTTATGTGAGGAAAGTTTTTCTTATCCATGGTGATTGCTTTGTTTCATAGAAACTCAATCACAATAAAGGGTAAAAACTGAATCCAAATACATCAAATTTCAATTCAGTACTCTTAAGTTCAAGATTATCTTTCTCCTGTTAGGAGACTTGATTTAATATTTTTAGTTTAAATTACTCTATTTGAGCAGAGTAATACAGATACCCCATTTCTGGAAAGATCTAGACTTGAGAGGTTTTTTTGAGAGTTTAATTAATTTGGAGACATCTGCATTAATTTGAAGTAGAAAACACTAATGATACCACATTAGTCAGAGCAGCAATTCATTATATCTTGACTTTCAAACCTTCTATCTGACCTAAATACAGTCCAGTTTCTCTCTGACATCCAAAAAATTTGTCTCAGAGTCTTTGTGTCACACATATTCACATATTTCTTTGAATTAATTTTAATAAAAAATTCTACTGTCCCAAAAGTACTCTAGTTATGATTTAATGTAAACATGAAATCATATTTGCAGGATGAGATATCAAGTTACTGCTTGTTACTTACCAGGAAAAATGAAGTCTTTTCTTCAAAAATAAGCAACCAAATAATATCAGAGTCAGACAATTATACCCTTTTATTATGCTATCTGTTTATATTAATTTGGTTTAATATTCTTAAACATGCAACAAATATATCTGCAGGTTTATGATGCACGGAAGTATGGCAAAGTTGAAAACTAAACGAAACAAAATAGATTTTTGAATTTATTCTTAATTGATAAGATATCATGTCTTCATATTGATAAGATTTTAAGCCAGACCCACAAAAGAAAAACTATATTGCATTAAACTCATATGCTCCCTGTGGCTCATAATAGGCAAATCCATTGTGTTGTTTGCATTCTCCCTTCAAATTGTATGTGTCATTGTAGATACTTCAGTTCATATCTCCTCTGCTGGTGCAAATTAGCATTGAAACATCCAAGCAATGTTGTTTATATAAACTGAAGAACTGACATTAACTTTTAGATCCTGAGCTGAGCACAAGTTTGACAACATATTTGTTATGCATATGAACATGACAGATAAAAAGGGAACATTTTGTTGCTGTATGCTGTATTGCTATAGTGCACAATTGAAAATAGAATTTTCTTTCATCTGAAGTTCAACTTCAATAAATAAATTGTGAAGAAAAATCATAAATAGATCAAACTTCTGAGATATTATCATGCATATGTTTTTAAAACATTACATGAAGTTTCGTTGAAAAACTACAGACACTTTTTAATATATATTTGACAATGCAATATGTTTTTGGTAGATTTTCCTTAGTTGCAATAGCCCTGTCTCAAAGACAAAACATGTGAGACTGTAGGGTAATCTCATAGTTCTTAACTGCACTAATATCTTGGTGATGGGTTCTCAGCAATGAGTAATTTCTTCTTATTTTATCTTTTCTTTTGGGGATTGGAGAAAAGCAATAATTATTAACAATTATTCATTTAATCAGGGAACTCTGATTAAATTCTTCACCATTGTAGTGTCCTTCAGGTTTAAATGAATTTTTGGATTTATGCCAAAACCATGAGGCCCACACTAACTTGTGCAGAACTTGTTTAGCCCATCACACAATTGGAGATATACAGTAACAAAAGAAAATAAATAAGCAATCAAATAAACTTCTTTGAGGAGATTTATACTGAAAACAAAACAAAAAAATCCTTAGTTACAGAAATAACTGTAGTTTGTAGTAATTCACAGCTGCACAACTGAAAAGAACATGGGTTATTGCCGGACTTGCTAGTTTTTATTAGGACATCACCTAGAGGCCAATAAACAATGAAACTTGATTATGCTGGGCAATAGAAGGTAATTTCCTTTCATAGAGTATTGATCACAAATTAACATTAAGTGCACAGAATGTGGGACATCCTTAGTATCACCAAGATAAAAAATACCAGAAAGAATGAAGGTGTCTCCCAATTTTTTTTTTTTTTTTTAAGATGTACTTTTTAATGAAAGCTAAAATCCATGGAGAAAGGAGGGAAGGTAAGGAGCAGGGTTGTAGGTGTGAAATAGATAAAAAGGGAACCTGGAGAAGAAACAAACAGATTGTAGATGAAAAGGAAGTTTCTAGGAAGCACCTCCAAGCCCTGATCAGAGAATGCCTTTCATTACTTCAGGAACAGGGAGGTCTCTGACCACCCAGCCGACATTAGAATTGCTCACTATGCAGCAACTCCTCACACAGGCCCTATGAGTAGTTTGTCCCAATATCCACAGCTGTAAAAAAAAGTCATGAAAACTGTCACCAATGCAATGTAACATCACAGGCATATTTGTGGCTTTAGAAAGAACCATGTTGTATAAATAAAAACCATTGTCATTTATTCCTTCAGTAGTTTATTATGTTGGCTTGGTGATTTCACTTTTGGTTTATTTTTTTCTCTGACTTTTTATGCATCAAAGCTATTTTGTCATAGAACTGTGCTAAGGTGATTTCTGTATTTATTGCTATAGTGATGAGTGAGAAAGTATTTGTTTATGACACTGTAGATTTTCTCTTTTTCAGAAAAACTTTTCATCTTGCATTTCTGAGGTTTTGAGTAAAAAAAAAAAAGAAAAGTCTTCTAATGTTTTGGATTCAAGGTAAAAACAATACACTATTATTTAGCTCCAGGACATGATCAGGCAATCCTTCAAGTCCATTCTCCTTTCTCTTCCTATCTAATTACTAGCACTAAAATATATCTTCATTTGCGTTTCTTCTGCTAGATAATACTAGAAGTGAAATCAAATTGAGGATTCATTTAAAGTAATCCCATAATCACATCAGGCCTTAAGCTCATAAAGTCTGGGAAAATTCAGGAAATCTTTGGTATAATTTTTATGTAATACAGACTGTCTTCAAGGTTCATTTTTTCCTCACTTTAGAAAGAAAGTATTGAAATTATTGTATCATGGTGGAAGATTAAAAACTACGTATTATATACTGCATACTTATAGTGTTTTCTGTAATAAATACTGATTAGAATTAGACTTGCTGAAGTAAATCTAATAAATCACCTGAATGACATCACAACTGATTTGTTTTAGAGTCATTATGTGTAATTGGCTAATGGTATATTTACTCATGCTATTGACTCGCCCTCAGGGATAATTCCAGTAAGTCTTGCATCTCAAGAAGAATTTCTCCATAGAGGTAAATTATCTTTATTTTTTTAGTAAAGAACACTAACTAATTATTTTTGTTTAAATTCATTTGTAAAGCAGTAAGTCTGTCTTGAGGTCTCACTGCATTTTCAAGTGATGAATTTGATGTTCTCTGATGCTTTGAATTTACTGTGCAATAGACAAATAAACAGAAAAAAAAAAAGAAAGAAAACCCTAAAAAGTTCTTCTTTTTAAAGCAAAAAGAAAGGAAAAAGAAAAAGACATGTTTACTATTTGAAGATATCTTGCAGAAATAGGTGCTTCAAAACCAATCTGCACCTTGTTTCAAAGTAATAATTAATAAGATAAAGACATTAAATGTTTAGGAATAAAATAAATATTTAGGACCATGACATTAAGTTTCAGAATTACTAGTTTCTGTTAATTAGTTTCCTTCAGTTGGTGGCTTTAGAGAGTTTTATTGGAATTGTGTGATTTTAATTATGACACGACCTTTCTGAAGATTTTATTTATAAGTAAGCAGTAAAATTCATAGTAAGTGGACCACACATTCCAAATTGATTTGAGGATATCACTACCTTTGAAAGTTATTTTCTTTCCTCATCCTAAGGTAAGGGCTAACAAATTAATCTTGGAATTAAATTACCAATTTAATAAAACAAGTTGATGTAATTTTATTGCCATAAAATTGCTATTCAGTAAAATATGGGGTTTATTCTGAAAAGCCTATTGCTTTCTATTTGGTTTCACATTGACAAGTACCCATCTTTTCCATTTTGTTTCTCTGTCTAGGCAGTTTAAACTAGTAGTGTGAAGTAAAAACTTGAGTTATTGGAACATCTCTTGACTTCAGTGAGGTTGGTAGAGCTTTTGGTTTTCAGGTGAAGGTTGGAATGCAATCATCATCTGCAGTAGAGGAACAGAAACTGAAAAGGTAAAATTGTGTTATTATGGACAAAAGTCTTTCAGCTTGAGTTGCAAAGATGAATCAAAGCTTTTAGCTCAAAGTAAAAAAAGTCCTTTGTGCCTTGGAAAAATAAGACTGATGAGAATAGGACAGGAATCAGCTTTTTGAAAGGAGCCGTTCTTTGGACTGTAACAAGGTAAATAGTGTGATTATTAGAAACTGTCAAAGTGGCGAGATGTCCAATGGAGCAAGAAAAAGTATTTACCATTAATTTCTCTGACTCATCTTTTATACTAAGCGCACAAAACAATAATTGATAAGAGTGGATTGGGAAATTTTAAATTACTAGTGTATAGAGAATTAAGTTGGCAAAAGAACAGCATATAAAGCTGTCCTTAACTTCTAACAACCTATCTCAGTAATGGTTCTGGATGACTGCAGGGCCAGATAAATAAGAGGTACTAAGAATAATGTTTAACCAGATGGTCTTCTGAGAAAGTTATGCTGGTAGAGTTTGGCCCACAAATTTGGTTTTGCTCTTGTTGATGTATGGAATTATTCTGTTGCTGAAATATATCTTTGCGACTTCCACAGTGCTAGCCTTTCCGTACTCTTTTTTTCATCAGGCTGAAAATTTGAAACTGTGGGGATGACAAGGACTTTTAAAGATGGAGAGGAGGTGGCTGCTTCTTTGAGGCCAGTGGTACTTGGGATACATGCCTTCCTTAGGTTCCTAGTAGATTGCCCTTGTTTTGAAGTGAAATGCTGTGTCCCAGTTCCTTGTCACTTGATCTAGGAAGGACAAGTTTATGTTAGATGGATATATGAGCTGGGCTGGGATGTCAGCAGTTAATGGAACCACACCATGGTGGTTGTAGTCAGCTAATGTGCCACTTGTCATTGACACAAGGTCACAAGAGAGGTTGATCTTGGGTAACTTTGCCTAAAGACAGTAACTCTCCTCTGCTTACTGGCAGTTTGAGTAACCCATGCATGTTTTAGTGTAATGCTACGTGTTATATATGAGTGTATGCAGAACTGTTTTGACACTGACTCAAGAAATTAAAAATATAATAAAGAAGCAGCTGATGCGTTACGCTTTGTTGGGATTAAAAACATCAGATCCCATTAAGTTCTTTTAGCCCAAAATTAATAAAAATCCCTGCTTGGTCAAATTCTAAGTATGTTTCTGTAGTTTGTTTGGGGGTTTTTTGTCTCCATTGGTAGAATTTTCTGTCTGAAAGAAAATCATTGTCTATTGAAAGAACAGATAATTGCAGTAATTGTAGTGCATAAAACATATCTCTGTATAATTTAAGAAAGGTGTTTGAAACTTTTATCAGTACATTAAAAGCATCAAAAATATTCCAGGCTAATTACTAATGCAGTATCTTGTATATCTTTATATTTTTGTTCACTTTAATGATGCAGAACTCTGGAGGTCAATTCCTATTCTGCTATACACTAAAGCTTGCCTCTGCAAATGGAGATAAATAATTGAAGACCATATAAAGTAAAATCACTGTTCATATAGGCTGTCTATTTCTCATATCCAGGAACTAAGGAAATCATCACTGAGAGCAACATTCAAGAAATGTGAGATGAAAGAGAAGATTTACATATTTAAAATATCTCTTCTGGTTTTTCTTTATAGCCTCGCTTGAACACACTAGAGCAATATGAATAAAATATATTTTAAATGTCTAACTAACTCTGACTTTTTCTATTTCCAATATATTTCCTTACACTACCAAATAACAAACAAAACATTAGAAGCCTGATTCCCTTATTTGTAGGTGATCTATGATGCAGTTTGTAAGTCCTTACAAATTTTTTTCTCAGTAAGCACTATAAACAACTCAATTTTTTGAATGTGCTTCACAGATAATATATTCAGGTTTGATTTATTTTATGAAAGTTGTATAGAAGCAAAACATACCTAGGAGGTACAATAAAAAGTAGGACTGATTCAGTTAAAAGTAACCAAATCATCACTTTTTACACCACTCTAGTTTCTTATTTTAGTAAAGAAGTGAAATTACAACAGAATTGTTTGTACTGCTCTTTTCAGTTCACCTCACTGAATTTTCTACTGATAAAAAGACAGTTCTATAACCATGAGGACAAAAATCTCGTTGCAATATCTATCATTTATCCAAAGTCAGAGCTAGTGACAGGCCACTTTTTATTTTATCTTTCCTTCCATGGCCAGCCATAGAATCCAGGCATAACCTGGATGTTTCTGTCTGCTAAACATACAGTTGTTTCATATCAGAAGACATCCATAAAATGATAACTCAAAGTATACTTACACTGCTTCAGCCAAGATTGCAGGTTTTCTGTATTATCCCCATACTCCTTCCTTGGCCAAATAAGGTCTGTGGTTCTGTAGTTCTGATTTTAAGGAGAAGTGGGACCATTGTATTTGGATATGTTTATTTTTAAATTGAGGAACAAAATGATGGGATTATCATTCAGAAAATTAAATTACAGAAAGGACCTCTTCTGTCTGGTGTTTTGTGGGAAGCAATGGACTGGACCAATGGTATTTCGGTCTGCAGTGTGACAGTTAACCAATACCACTGAAGTGTGAATAAAAGCTCAGAAAAATGCCAGGATATAATACTATAAGCTAACAGGCACATTTGGGGATTTAACTCAAAATTTAATTTGTCTTCTGAAGAAAAGCACTGTGCCCTCTGACATAGTGAACTTAGATGCTTCTCAGCAAATAAGTAAATGCTTAATGGGTACAGAAAATTCTCTAAAGAGTGACACACAGTGAGTTATTCCAACTCTGTATCTAAATCAGGTCCATTCCTAATTTGTTCCTAGATTTGTGTAGGCTGCTAAAAGTAGTAGCAGTAGAAGGAACCAAGGAAACTTGAGACTCTTGGGAGGGAAGGGGAAATGGAGAGGGAAAGGGAAAAGAAGATAAACTCACGAATTCAAACCCAAAATGACTGAGAGATAATAAGCGCTGGAACCTTAAATTTTTTTTTTCATTCATGTTCTTATTTATGTTGAAATCAGTAATGTCAGATGCTAGATGGATGCACCTCTCTCTTTGTCTATAAAGTTGTAATTAGTGCAGACAGATTCTTCCTATCCTCTTCTTCAAACCTTGTCTTCAAGTTTCTCAAGTTCAAAGATGCTGTCTTTGCTTCTCCTAAGAAAAGAAAGAAGCAGAAGACATTTGTAAGAAGACAGCTTGTAAATTCCCAAGGAATTTCTGGGCATCATAATATTATCAAGGAATTAGTGTAAGTCAATTTTGGCACTCAGTCAGATGCTTTTTACTTTGAGAGCTGGCTTCACACTAGCCTTAGGGAATCACAAATGTCAGAACTGGGATACAGTATATCTTTCTTGTCTTTTTAAACAGTGTCCTGTGTTAACCTGTCCGGCGCATCTGGTAAATTTCAAAAGCAGAAGTAAAAAGGCAATTGTACGTAGGAAAAATGTGAGAAAGAAATTCAGAAGCACCACTCTTCTTTTTACAGACAGAGAATATCACCAGAGCACAGTTGGTATTTTTCATTATTGAGAACATGCAGCAGCTTAGTTTCACCAAGGCTAATTGATTTTCACAGCTGGTGCATGAAAGGCTAAAGATGATATGAAGTTTGAAAACGACCCTTGTCTAGCCCCTGAAGCTTCTGGCATCTGTGGAGACAGCAGAAAATCTTTGTGATACTAATATATCCAACAATAATGTCAGGTCTCTGGGATATTTAAGATATTCATCGATCTGTCTGTACTGTAGGTAGTTACAAGAAGCCATACCCTTACTCTTAAGAGAATCTCGCACATCTCTCACATATTTAATTTCATTGTACTACCAAAAGGTTGAATAGGTTTATGTCACATGTAACATAATTATCTACAGGAGGCAACTGTATTCATCTTACTGAATAAGCATGTTTTATTATTCATTACAGGCAAAATAGATCACGTAGCTGAGACAAGTCTGCTATAGTTGATCAAAGGAAGGGTTTGTCTAGAAAAAAGAAAGTCCACTGTGGAAGGGATTAATCAAGTACTGCTGTAAAAGTCATTCTTTCATAGCACTTAATCTTATTCAGGATATCAAATTTCTTCATGGGTGGTCAATCTTCCTTACCACTGATAAACAAATCCATGGGATGCACACATTAAGACTGTTGAGGTTTAAGCATGTACCCCAATCTCTTCCTGAATACTAAAGAGTATTTTAATTGCCTTTAGCTGTTTAAAAGCAACTCTTTTGATCCGTGTGATATCAGCATTCAATTCTAATGAGAAAAAAGATCTTTTACCTCTTAATTTATAAAAAAGGAAGGGCAGATCTCAAACTGACAAAATGTCTCCAGCTTGTAGCTATGCCATGGCTTAGCATGAGGACCATAATTTAACAAGGTGTCATCTACTCCATTTGATTGATTAGTAAATAAATCATAATGAATCTTACCCTTTCCCTCTTGGTAATTCATTACTATGTTTCAACATGAAGAATTTCCTACTTTGAAAATTACTTTCCATTACAATTTAATATATTAATTAATACGCATATTTCATGAAAACATCTTAGTCAAGAAAGTTCATATGGTTGTTACAAGCTGCTTATTGAAACCACACGAAATGGCAATTGATGATTTTGGGTGACCATAGATTTTAGAATGACTGGTTAAGAAGACTTTTCTGAGGAATCAATTCCTGTATTAGCATACAGCCTCCCCATCCCACTCCATTCCAGCACCATCAGTTAAATTTTGAAGGCAATGAGAAAGCTCTATAAGGTGTGATATTTGGACTTCGATATTTTGACACAGTAGAGATACAAACTGTCCTGAGTCTAGAAGCATCTTAGAATACAAAATATCTAAAACTCCTGACTGTAATGTGAATGAGTTCTTAAAAAATATTGCATTACAACATATGAAAGATTCCTATCAAGAGATGTCAGTGTTTAGACAAAAGTTTATAAAATGTCCAGTAACCAAAATATATCTGTTATTTTGTCATAGAAACATAACATGAATTTGCCATACTTCTTTCCACTTCTTTCCAAATATTTTGCCTGTGAGTTGCAGAAATTCAGATAGATTTTTACTAACCACTTCTTTCTTTCACGTTGTAGGCAAATATGGCTAGACCTCACCTGTGAGGGGCACTCCATAGCTAGCTTCTTTTCCTCTTAGACAAAAAAAATCAGATATAATTTGATGGTGGCAGCGTCAGGAATTTTGAGCATAACATTAGGATTTAGCCTGGATTACACCTCCCGGGACCCAGCCTAAATGTGTGAGATTAACTTTGTGCCATCTGGGGAGTCATCTGGTCCAATATTAAAAGGTGTCCCAGCTGAAATTGAAGAGACTAATTATTATACCTGAGTTACAATTTACAATAATAATGGCTTGAGGGAATTTGAGCTGATCATTTGGCTGGCACATTTGTAATAAGGAATCCTGTATTCAGCTGGTGCTTCCCCAAGTTCACCTGACTCACAGCAAGTCTGATATCGAGTAAAGACCAGTAACACACTGATGTATCATATCAGGGATCAGAAAAAAATTCTATCTGTTGCTGTGGGAGATGAGGGGAAGGCCTCATAAACTTATTTTGGTTAAAGGGAATGGGTAAGAGAGAGAATAATCTTGTTGGAGGGAAATAGTTTTTGTATTGGCAAATAAATGAAACAGTTTCTTCTTTCTCTGAGACACAGTGCCAGGTAGAGAGTCTGGGTAAACCTTCATATGCAAAGCAGCAGTGAAGTTACATTTTTAAAAAGGTTTCTAAGGTTGAATAGGGTGGGAAAGGTGAATTTGAGATTGCAAACATTTTGAGACTATAAGGCTTGGAATAATAAATTACTGACTTCCTCTCTTCAACAAAGCTGTGCTTTTCTCTCACGCTCCATTTCCTTTCAGCTAATAAACTAATAAAATACCAGTGTTTTTATATTTCTGTGTTGTACAGATGTCCTTTCTCACTTTGTCTCCTCTTGAGGCTAATTTGTCTCTCTGATGATAGGATTATAAGAAAGTTACATTTACACTTGTTTCATCTCTTTCATTTCTCTCTTTCTGTCTATCTATGATGCGAACACTTTTTTTAATTGGCACCTAAGAAAAGATATCACAGAGACGATATAAAAAAGGGTTAGAGGACTTTTGACTTTGTCTCAATTGAAATGTCAGACAGACAAGTTAATAACAAGCACACAAAATGAAAGACTATTGACTCTTTGAGGCCCTACAAATAATTTTATAGTTTTGGTTCTTTGATTTGCCCTTCCATCTCCTAAGGAGATTGTAGTAAGAGATGGTTCCTTGAAAGAAAATGATGGCTGTCTAATGAGACTATTTCTCCTTTTAAGCTAATCCGTGTACACTAAGTAGATTTGGAAGGATAATAATGCCTGCAGAAAGAAAAATCCATTTAACATTATTTTAAAATACAGAGAGGAAAAAGGTGACCTATAATAGACACATTCTGTCATTAGAGTCTACCAATGCTGGCAGTCTTACACCTGCAGCTACCACGCAGCTGAGTTTGGCAATACATAATCTCACATGAAAGTACACATCTCTATAGAAAAGTGAATGTTGATACTTGCAACAGGACTTTGTTTATAACTCTTTAACACCATAAATCTGAAACACGCTGCTTTGTGAATATGCACAAGTTATGCATATTCCACACATGAAGCCTAAAGGTCTGAGTGTATTGTATAGGAGTCACTGATAGAGCCAGATGAAGACTCAAGAGATCAAAATTATAATTTGATTACACATGGAGAATTTGAAGATTTTTATGAGATATAAAGGAAATGTTGCATGACACTATGACATACTTTCAGTGCTTGAACTTCATTTTTTTTTTTTGACTGACTGACTGACTGAATGAATGAATGAAAACATTTTTTCCAGTCAGTGCTGCTTGAATTAAACTACTATGCTATTAGGACAGAGACAAAAATACTAATTTTCTTTCTCAGAACTACAACTTCTCCAAATTTGGCTCAATTTCATTTGCTTAGACTTAGAGGCAAAGTTTATAATACACTGAAAGAGCAATTCCAGAACAAACATTAACTGGGCACAGCTTTTCTTTCCCATATTACATCAACATGTGTGTCTCAGAAGTATCCCATGGATGCCTGGCAATTCATGAAGATGCTGGAAGTCTCAAGTGCGCAGTTCCACAGGCTCTAAGGAATAGCCTTTGTCTATGTTCCAGCTATATCAGAAGCCATGCTCGTAGATCTGCAGTGTGGAAGGAACTGTGAGTTTAAAGTAATTGATGGGTATATCATTAAAAAATCGCTAATGAATAGTAATTCTGGGACCGTTTCTGACTCCAATGGTATAACTGTCTTAGAATCAGGTCATTAGGGAAGAGGTTTCAGAGAGGTACCAGCACTTCCAGTTGGCAGAAATGGCAAAGCAGAAATTGAAGGAAAATTCCCAGAAAGTTCCTACAACATGTATTTTCTAAGTTGGTGATTAGCTCTTGACTGTGTTTTGCTATGTCTCTCTCAGTTCTCTCTGTCTGAGAATATAGAACATGCTGATGCTAAAGCTAAATAAAAAATTAGGAGCAGAAACCTTTACCAAAGTGAGTGAAATTCCTCCAACATGCTGCCTTCTATTTTGCATTTACTAAGTGACGTGCAAGCACGTCTTTTTAGCACATCATAACTGAGAGTGGAATGATGAATCTTCAATAAATTCAAGCCACATGGATTTCATTTTCCCCTATACTCTATACATTCAATGGCATCCAAACTGAGTTTAGGACAGTAAAATTTTTCACACAATTTATTAAGGAGAGAAGAGGACCATTGCCTTTCTGGTGTGCACTTTTGTAAGAAGTGAAAACTTAGAATTTTTTAAGCACCATATCTGAATTTGGATTGATTTAAGGGAATCTAATGTGATATAATTTATATGGTGAAGCAGTTAGTAAGAAGGCTGCAGCAAGAAAATCAAACAGCACAAGAGCATAGAGAGAGCTAATCCCTGCTGTTGTAATTAAGAGAGCAGTATATTATAATCATAAACATCCCTTTAAATAGTTATGTCAGGTCATTAAGAGAGCACCTGAGTTTGTTGCAACATGTCCTCACAAAGCAGATGGGACCCTGTCGATTTGGCGAAAACCCAATGAAATCTGCTGGTAGGTATTACTGCAGCCTCCACATTGTTACTGTTAGTTCACCTTCAGCTAGCAAGACAGCATTAGACAGATGGTAATTAATTCTGGACAGGTCAAAAGGAATTACTGTGAAAAGAAGAGAGAAGTGGTCTGGACATCAGGGCTCTGGTTTCTCAGTATCACTGAATCATAGCAGGGATTAGCCATACATAA
Organism: Monarcha castaneiventris obscurior; assembly: GCA_026261815.1. NCBI lineage: Eukaryota > Metazoa > Chordata > Aves > Passeriformes > Monarchidae > Monarcha > Monarcha castaneiventris. The sequence continues at coordinate 19,281,222 of JAMPIT010000894.1, forward strand.
ACTATATGGGGTACAACCCTCTTGAAGCTCTATACTTTCACAATAGCAATAATTATTGATGCACCAATAATCCAGGTTATTAAACATAATGCTTTGAAACCTTTGAAAAGTTAAAAAAAATTTCTGAATATATTTAATAATACTTAATAGTACAGGGTTGTTTGGTGGGTTTATTTTTGGTTGGTTGGTTGGTTGTTTATATTGTCTGGATTTTTTTGTGAAGCATCTTTGTGTTTTTTACCTCTATTTCAGCTGTAAATCTTAGCTAAACTTCTTGCTAAAGCCTACTGTCCTCCACATCTCCTTATTAACACATCTCTCTTTCACTGTAACTATCAATGGGACATTGAGAAAAGGACCAGGCATGTCAGCTATGAACTTCAAGTGTGTATCTTTTGATTATAATACAAAGAAGGTGTTTTGGGGTTTTTTTCCATCTTCATGCTGATATCTAGCTGGCCTACTTATCTCACCATCACGTGGAACAAGACACTAGTTAGTTTTAAATAGCAAAATAGGATTTTATGTAACTACATTTGAGCTGCTAGAGATTTTATAATTAAGGCAGAAAAATACAGAAATGTACAAAATTAATTTTTTGGCATAGAACTGTGATAGGGGATACACATCATAAAGTCACCCCAAGGCATTCCCAAACAGAGCATATAAGCTAATTACAAACTTCTTTAGTAATGTGACTGTTGACATATTAAGAATAGTTATCAAAAATGTCAGCTTAATTCTCAATTCTTCATTAAGTCCCATTTTTTGCAATCAGATGCATTCTTGGACTTCAGAAAGAAAGCAAGTAGGGATATATTTTAAAACTTTCCCTTTTTAGAATGGTTTTATCCTCATAAAGATATAAGACAGTGCTTTTGCCAGGAAGAGAAATTGTGGAAGAAGATAAAGACAAGACCTCAAAAGAATTTAAAAGCTCCTCTTACCAATCTCCTTGCTAAACAGAGGTCTAGTTTACAAGTCATTAAAAAAGGCAAAAATATATTTGTGAAACTCTGATCTAAAGACTATCATGTTCTCACTCTCTTAGTCACTTGAAGCACCTCTGGAACACAGTATTGAATTGTTTCTTGCAGCTTTGTATTTTTAACAGAGAATTCTTTAATGTTCCAAAACTTACACCCTGATACTCTAAAACATTTAGTAAGCCACACACCCTGTGTGCTCATGGGCCTTCATTAAGTTTGAAATATCAAGTGTTTGTTAACAGATTTTTCTATCCTGTACAACAGTGGGTTTTTTCCTCATTGTTACGTTCTTTCCTTTTCTATTTTCCCTTTAAATAAAAAACCATCAAATTCTATTAATTAAATGACTAGATAAAAAATACTTCAGAGTATATAAACACACTAATGTATGCCAAACTGACTTTGCCACAGGGAAAATAAATCAAGACAAATCCCATGGAGAAAATAAGAAAAAAATACTACGAAACATTAGTGTGAAAAAAGGGAAAAAAACCCACAGCATGATAATGCAGTAGAAAGAAAGTCAAATGTTGGAATATTTTGGGAAAGAAAAGAATTATCTAATTGTCTTCATGCACAATGTGTTACTGCATATCTGAGAGGTCAGATTTCATCCCTTGGATTGAGAAAACTCATTGCATTCTTTTGATCAGAAAACAGTAATCATGACAAATTGCCCTCTAGCTTTACCTAACTAACAACTAGAAAAAAAATATGAACTGTGCCATCAAATTACTACAGTTTATATATTGCACTGTGACCCAAACTGTGGAAAGGGACATACATGGGTTTCCACTTAATTTGGGAAATTTATCTTACCTAAATCTGTCCAGCTGTATTGTCTGTGAGAGAGGAAAAAGTGTATTCTCAACACGAGTTATTCACAATGTCAAATTTTACTAAGGACTAGGAAAAATTTAATTCTTACATTTTTCATATGCTCAGTTAAAGACTACAGGGAAGTTTTCAATTTTTCTTGACCTGATTGCATGCTTGTAGTGTAAAGTATAAACTCTTTTGTCTGCACTGGCATTTTATTTCAAGCTAACTAACTCGAGAATACACATTTTTATAACTGACAGCAAGGTTTTGATTGCATGAAGTACAAGAAAGTGTTGCAAATGTTTCCACCAAGAAGATGATTTTTGGAGTGAGAGCCTTGGCACACCAAAAGTATGTAAAACCACAGTAAGAGCTCTTCAGAGTTATATTGTATAGTAAAACATACAACATTTCAAATTACAGTTATTCGCTAAAGCATGCATTGAAATTTTGATTTGACACTCACCCATGAAACAATAATGAGATTAAAAAGTGGTTTTGTCTGGCATTGCAATTTCTAGTAATAGTCTTATCATGAAAATATGCATATAATAATAAGCTACAGGTCAATAATTTATTCCAGTTTTATTGTTCTACTAGTTACTATGGGACTAGCCTGATTAGATCTTAAGAAGATACTACTACTTATTTAAACAAATAAAAGCCTAATTTGAAACCAGTAAGAAAAGTAGGAAAGCAAATTAGAGAAGGAAAAATCAGATCAGTGTAAACAAAAAAATGTAGTTTCAGAGTTTAATTAGTTAGGGCATTTTTTTTTTTTAGGAAGTCACACAGTCTATATGACTAAATGCATGATTGTTAATAGTAGGCATTCAGGCTATCTTTAACAGAAACTCCCAGGGTTACCTAGACTGCAAAAATGCAAAGCTCAGCAAAGCCATGCATTTAGAGCATCAAAATGAGTGTTCCTTCCCTTGGGAGACCAACTCCTGGCCCTATAGCAAGAAAGACAAAAGCTTGACAAGTTCGTATGTGACAACTGCAAGACATCAGTGTTCATATTTGGCAGCCTGAAGTGGGAGTATTTGAGTTATTTCAACTGTTAGCAGGATTTTAAGCAAATGATACCAAGATACTTTCATAAATAAAGAAAATTGCTCACAATAGCAGGAAGAGTAGGAACATGCCCCTTTATCTTCCCTCACCATGGACTGTTCCTAAAACCACTGTTATTTCTTTCTTTTCACTTCAAAAACTGAGATAATGAAAACAAACAAGCAAACAACAAAAAGACACACAAAATTATCTGTAGTCTACAGTATCCTTTTCAGACAAAAATCTGAACCTTTCTCTCTTCATTTTTATGTTATCAAGAAATACTGCATAGTATTAACTGTTGACTATTCAGTCAGCTTTTAAAGTGACATCAGTCAGTTTATACTTGATCCTTCAAGGCTTGATCAAAGAGCATAATTATGCTATTTCTGAGCCTTTTGAAGTTTCCCTTTGCTTAAGTATGTTCAACACCATAAAACTTGATGCTAGATATATTAAGACATGATAAAATCATCTGAAATTACACTATAGGCCTAGTTTTTTATTTAATTTCCACATATACTCAAGTGATCACTTTTGACAAGCTGTATATATATATATATATATATAAATCATGTTGAAACATAAGCACACAAAAAAATTCAGTTAGATTATTCCATAACACAGTAACACATGGAAACTTATGATGAACTAAGTATTGTAGGATCTTACAAGGCCTCTGTTCAGTGAATATTTTCCTTATAATTAGAATAAATAGAAGTATTCTTCATCTATGTTTAAGAATGCTGAGCTGTAGAGATATTAAAAGACTTGTCTTAGATCAAACAATGTACATGCAATATTCGCTGGAGGATTCAGGTATTTTATTTAAGATTATCTGTCTTTTCACAAAGTGGACAGAGAAAGCATATTTATAATGGTTTACAGCACTTTCTTCTTTAGCGTTCATATATAAGAACAGTTAGAAACTTCCCAGAATAAATTGCCTGTGTTGGAATTTAGAAATGACATTTATAACGTTAGTTGATAAGTGGTAAAAGATGTCTCCTTCTCTATAATTTCCTGACAATATATTCATGGGGTTTGATTTTTTTGGGTTTTTTTTTGTTCAATCTGAAGTTCATAAAACAGTTCTGGATAATGCGGGAGGTTTTTTGTTTCTCTTTGCATGTGATGCATAATGGCATATGAAATATATGTCATAAAGACTGTTCTGTATTAACTCATTATTGCAACCATGGGAAAGAGGACAAGTTGACCTTGGTTATACTATGGAGAATTATATTCCTGATTTGATCCATGTTTGGGCTTAGCTAATTCATCTGTTCCCCACATTTATTTCAAGTAGTCAAAACTATGCATCTTCATTTTCATTTTGCACTATATTCTTCTATTCTTCCATTGTAGCCGTAATGGAATGCAGATCACAGGAGGTGTGGAGAGACCAATGTGTCACCAAGGGTTTGCAGTGTAAGTACTGTTGTTACGTAGTACAGGTGAGCCTGAATGTGGTGTATTCAAGAGTGACACTTTCAGAAGAAAAATATGGCAGTATCAGTATATGGGAGTATTCAAACTAAGAAATCATGGAGGAATGAAAACAGAAATTTTTTGTTGCTCTTGGAGTTCAGAACACTGCGTGCTGCTTTCTCCTGTGGCTTAGCCTGAGCGAGCAGGTTTCTTTGCATTGCTGTCTGTCACTAGTATTTTTAGCAAATTTTCTTTTCAAATGTTTCTTTGAAGAAGATGAGACTACAATTTCTCTTATTTCTGTAAGTGGTCTGTCTCCCTACTTTACTAGAATCCATGCTCCTTTCTTTCTTCTTAGCTCTTCTTGAAATAGATTGCACAAAGTATTTGTCAAGACTCATTCATTAAGGTCCATCAAACGCTAGAGGTCCAATAAGGTACATCTGAAACCTGTAGTACCATCACAGCAGGGCAGAGCAAGTCTCAGGTTAGCAGAAGAGTTTGGTTTTGCTGATTAAGACATTGAGAGTCCAAGTGACAAAACTGATAGAAGAACCTGTGATGTAAGCAAGACAGATCACATCCTACTAAAGCAACAGGAAGAAAATACTGCTACATGTTTTTCCAGCATTTTTTTTCCCTATGAATTTTACTCCTGCTGAACTGAACACCTGAAACTGATTTCAGTATGTCTGCTCTTAGAATTCACTTTTGCAAACATGCATCTGTGTAGAGGTGTGTACCTCTTAGGTAAGAATGATTTTTATAGTTATATGTCGGACTCTGAATAGATGTTTAGGCATTTGTGCATCATCAATTTTAAAAGCACACCTGAAACACTAAATGGGGTAAAATGGGGCATATATTGGGTACTGATCTTGAATCTTTCTTTACAATGCCATATTAACTAGTCTGATGTCTTACTGCTAAACTATCTATGCTCTTAAACAAGCATTATTCAGAGTTCCAGATCTATATTTCCCACCTAAATACACTTAACTACAATCACAGTCTCTTAGTAAGTTTAGGAATGAAAACATTCAATGCACATGATGTTGCTTGTGCAGCAGTGATGGAAAGATAAAATGGTTCAAATCACCTCAGCATTTCTTAATCATGCTGCCAAAGCTGTTCAAATTCTATCGGGGCTTCTTCCCAAGGAGAGAAACATAGAGTTTTCAAATAATAACAAAAGAAACCATCAGAGTTCAAGATTTTGAATCGTATTTCCCAAAACAAAAGATGTTATGCTTTATGATCAGTTCTCCACTTTTTGAGCTGAACTTGCAATCTGAAAGCATGACACAGCCACAGGATTAACCTCCCATAACCAAAAATTATTGATTTTTCAAGCTAAAGAATACATATTAAGCAAATGTATGGACTCAATCATATAGGAAGAATTTCCCTGCAGTGTAGTCTATTAGATTGTGAAATACTTTCTGAAAGGAAATTGTGGAATCCTAATAGCTGGTGATAGTTTAAACTGTGGGGAAAATTTAAACATTGTTTCTGGACTCTATATATAATGAGGGGGAGGGGATTCTATGTCCTACTGCTGCAACAAATTGGTTTATCAGCTTGAAAATTCAGTGTGCAAAAGGTGAGTAAACTAGGTAAACAGCGGCAAAAGCAAATTTGGATGTTTTATAGTGCGTGTTTATTTAGCATAAATGTTCCATAGCAGTTAGCTGCAGACAGACAAAAAAATGAAAGTGTATATTGGGTAAAACACTGAGGGTGCAAAATCTCCTAAAGTAGAACAGCAGTAATGATCCTTAACTGACAATCCTACTTCACTTAACAAAGCATTCAGTGTTTTTCTCTTTCTTCTTCTTCCCCTTTCCCCCTTTTTTATATTCCCTGGATGTTTAATGCCTTACATAGTGGCCGGGTGAGCATATGTTCTTGGTTAAGGACCATTGTTTATGAAATTTTTCCAGGTTTCAGATTTCTTTGTGGCAAGCAGAACACCCAGGCCCCTGGCTGGTAGCAATTGGAGCCATTCAGAAGTATGTAAACATTAGAGTGAGGAATTTATGAGTCTACAGTTCAGCTATACGGAACATTTCTCAATGTGGATTTTTTTTCTTTTTGTCTTTTGTGTGTGTAAATAGATTCCTTGACTTCAAACACAGCTGAGCAGTACCTAGGTGTAGATAGAAAGGAACAACATCTGGAAATAATAACTACTTAGCCATTAGTCTAATGCCTATAGAAGTGCTAAAATAATATTCATGTTTAAATTCAGAAAATTGTTCCAAATGAATAACCCACATGATCCTGAGCTAAGCAAATAAATAGGGTAAAAGGTGCGAGGAGATATAATTTGGGGGCTGTAACAGAACTTGCCAGTTGCTGACTGAATCTGTAAAAAGATAACAAAGTGAAGATTCCTGATCAGTTAAAGATTCTCTGGAAATTAAGGCTGGCAATTGAAGTTGTATTAACAGCTAAATGATTACCCACACAGAAGATGCCTTTATTTTGGCATGGAATGTAGCCTCTAGTATTGCAGAAGAATATGGGTAATTTTACCATGACTATGTGGTCATGGTGGTTTATTTATGAAAAATGTCTTATTCTGAATGGTGGGGGGAAAAGGCCCATGATCAAAGTTCCTTTCAGCCTGCCCTACCACCTCCCCATTGCTGAATGTACTGAACATTTTAAACTTATCTGCGTGGCTTAATGACACAGAAAGCAGCATTTGTGAGGATGCATAAGTATTACCTAGTGGATAGCTGTTTTGTCATCATCCCTGAGAGAAAAATAATTCTCAAAGCTGCACAGGTAAACCAGTGGTGACTGCAGAGAATGAGGCAGTCAGCTTCATCATTTCATTCCTAAGTGGTAAGATAAAAGTTTTAAAAATGATCAGTCACTGATTTCAGTGACTTTAGTCTCAGTATGAAAAGTACACAGCAATACTTTGACTCATATGTCTTTGGACTCTCAAAATTTAGTTGTAACATTTTGGTATAGCTCTGGGTTAAAGAGACTATCTCTTAGACGTTATTGTATTTAATGTGCTTATTGCTGTCATTCTTTCATTCTACAGTTTCCTGTAGACTAAAGCCTTTCCTGTTCTTCATCTTGTTTCCTGAAATGTGTACTGAGAGATGGAGGGGGAAAAAACATTGTATGCACTTAACACGTATTCCTCAAAAACACTGGATAATAGGTTCAAGGTGTTGTCATACATTGCATATGCAATGTGCCTGAAAAAGTCAAAACATGGGGTTACTTATTTCCTTAATATCCCAGTGCAGACCAAAGGCTAATACACATAGTGAAACTTCTTGGTGGAAAAAAATGTCATAGTGCATGAAAAGGAAAAAAGACAACATTTGCTTTACTGTAAAAATTGATCCAAAGTTTTAAATTCTAAATTCTGAACAAGATAAAAAAATGGGTTTTTATCAAGATGCAGTTTGTTCTCAGACCAACATTTTAGGATAGTCTAAAACTGGTGCCAAATAATTTACAGGTGCTCATTGAGCAATATTTGATTTACAATTCAAAAAAATAGTGTGTTGCTAACAAGAATTTATCCTGGTCACATTTTCAATGAAGACAACTAAAAAAAAACCCAAAGAAGAAAAGATGTGTTGTCAGAAATTTACAATTCTGAAAATAAAGTTATAAACATCCCCTTCCATGTGTGAAGATAGTGATGATATCCATGAAATGTCTCTTTGCCAGTAGTAGGTTTGCTGGAAACTTTCGCTGTGTCAGGAGAGATTCATCTGATGCTGAATTTCCAAAACTGACTAAAGGTCTCTGCCTGTTCTTTCCTAATGCGGGTTTTTGTGGAAATTTATTGAGGTGTCCATATATGCTTCTATTAAATTTTGTCAGCAGAAAAGCTTGGAAAGTGTCACCCTCCATTAATTCAAACCATTGTTTACCTGCCTAACTACAGTTGGGATATGTTGGAAGGCCTGTCTCTGTGTATCCATGCCATCTAAGACTGCAGCGTAGTAATTTGTTGTAGGCTGAAATTTGGCATGGGACTTAAGGTGCACTTTTCTTTTTCTTTGTTTTGAAAAGTCCTTAGCATCTGTTGACATTTCTTCCTCTTTCTTTCCCCTAAACAAATATACAAATAAACAAAAAACAAACTAAACCCCACAGAACTAAAAAGCAAATTACTCCAGGTGTTGGTTGGGGCAGTTTGCACCAAAAAAACCCATTCTGTTTTGGTTTTTTATTTTTCTGATGTTGGGGGGGGTTTTTGTCTTTGAGAAATTGTAGAGGCATTTGAGCAACATGGATTAAATTCTGTTAATATTTAAACTTTCATGTTAACCATAACTTTAACAAGAGATAATTCAATGCAAGGGAACCTGAGATAAGACACAACTTAGCTCCATGTGCAGCCGTATCATACTTAGAATTTGGGATATGCTTCCTAATATGTGGGTGGAAAATCATTTGAAATGTCTGTATTTTAACCCCTGCATGTGGAGAAGAGGTGTATATCTAAGTTTGAATTAACCCTTTCTCTAGACCAATCTCATGATCTGTTAATGTAGTGTTAGCATCTTCTGGTCCTGAACAATTATCTGAAATGTTCAAAGTGTCACCGACCACTTATATTTTTGAAACTCTTTTGTGAGTTTATCTTGGCATATGTCCTATTTATTTATTCATGTGTAGTCTCAGAAGTGTGTAAAATACAAAAAAATTCAGTGCTTTGGCTTTTTTATGCAAAATAACTATTCAATCACCTGGACCCTCCACCTTTGAAAATATTCCTGGTTCAGAAATGTGTGATGGAATCACAATGGAATTTTGTGCAGGAAGGCACAGTATCAGTATTCTCAGTAGCAACTCACAGGGAAAAAGAAAAAGGAACATTTTCTTTCTTGTATGGCCTGCCTTACTGTAGTATGCAGAAATATTCCTTAAATATACTAAAGAGCAAGAATAGTGATTTTTGAAAAACACATATGTATCTGGGAGTTGCTACTAATATTTCTGAAACCAGAATCTGTAAAACTTTGCACAAAATTTAGGAACAAATGCAGTAGCCTACTTATTTGTGTTTCCTTATTAATTTTGGGATTGAGAAGGAGAATGTCTGTTATTCACTGGATGATGAAAAGAGGATAACCAAAGTATGCCAGAAGAATTACTCTGATTCACAAATTCCTATTCATTGAAATAACAATACTATTAATAGTAAAATAATAAATTTATTGATTCTACTGGAGGAATTCCTGTTGTTCAGGGAAACTTTATCCTCAGTCAGGAAGCCTTAGCTTTGCCTGAGTTCCTGTGTTTGGTTCTAGGTTCTTTTGTGATGTCCAATTGAGGAAACAATATATTGATATGCTATTTAATTTTTATGTTTCTCATTCCCTCCAAAGTCAACCTTAATCAGACTCAAGCAATTTACTTGGTATTGCACATCCCTGAAAACAGTAAAATATCTTTCTCTCCATTAAATAAGAAGAAAATATGTAATTCTCCAAATTTCTAAGGGGAAATCAGAACTGAAATAGTACTTCATCATAACTACAGACAGATTCATGGTTAAGTGTATCTTTATAAGTCTCTAAGGTATAATTATCATAAGCTTAGTATCTGTCTATATGAATACTTAAGAGAACAAAGGACTATTAGCTTCTCTCTTCTCAAGAACTTAACCTGATGGACCAGAAAGGTATCTGACCTAGAGCACTATTTATTGGGCATATCCTTTCTCTCTGAGGCTGCTCCTGAGCTCCTGAGACCAAACCAAAAGGTCCTTGTTGAGTTTACATTTGCCCCTTATGCAGACATGACTTTCATTTACTTTAATGGGAGTTTTGCTTGATTTGATTCCCTGACACTTAGGTGATGCAGAGGAGTAGATTGCAGGGGAGGTGTTAGTAATGGCCTTTAAAACTGTCAAGAGCCTAAAGGACAGTGATGCTATCTCAAGGAGGGCTTTTGTGCAGGAGTCATTTTATTTAGTGTTCTGTATGACTGTGAGTGCATGAACTCTCTCTCTCTTCAGTATGCACACAAAAGAAACTCCTCAAAAGAGTCTGTGTTTTCCTCCCTTGTGCTGTGGTGCATGTATCTGTATTCCCACTTTGTGTTTTGGCTCATGATAGAAAACAAAATGATGTAGTCAAATGAATCAAAATGCCTCACTACAGCCGTGTCCTCTCTGCTGGACTGTACAATTAGCCTGGTAGCTTTAAGTAGGGACTTTTCCTTCTTGTGTAATCCCGTAATGTTGACTATACATTCAGATTACAATTCAGTGGTAAGTAATAGTCAGACCTAATCAATGATTACAGTCCTTCTAGCCCTCAAGAACTAATGTTACATTCTGAAATACGAATCAGTAAATACCTGTCAGTAGTTACCTGCAAATTATATATAAATGATCTTAGTTATTCTTATGTTCACAGTCATTTGTACCCAACAAAAGTATAAATTGCTTTGTGATTATATTTGAGGGTGATGGAACCGGTGAGAGGTGTGAGAAGGAACTCGTCCTCCAAGTTCTGTTGGCATCCATGGAAATGAACACTTTTTTCATTTTGACAGAGGATTGCTCAAATAATGTAATCTAATTTCTCTAAGGTTGAGTTATAGGTCACTGGATGAAGTGGTTTTTGGATTTTAGTCCCTGCAATTTATATGTTGGCATTACATAAAAATATTCATGTTTCCAGAAGTTCCAATGTTTTTTACAAATTATTTTTCTTGTATATACTATGCGTTTATGTGTCATTTTGTGTTTGTCTTAATGATAGACAACTGGGTCTAATGAGTTAAAATTTTGAAAAATTGTTATTTGCAATGAAAAGTAGCTTTGAAAAACAAAAACCCCCAAACTTCACAAATAAAGAAACCCCAAAGACACCTGTTTGAGACAGAATTCGTTCTTTGTAAGCAATGTATTCTCCTAAGAAGAAGTGCTTGGAGCCTCTTTTATTTAGAACAGACAAAGCAGTGAAGGACTCCAAGCAGTAGTCCACCACTACAGAAAGTATAACAGGTTATGATATAAAAGGTCTCTTCTTGATCCTATTTTGGGTAAAAAATACAGTCCTACAGACTTTTTACATATGTCATTGCTGTCTTTAAACCACCTGGATGAAAATTAATAAACTGATGTCTTTTTTTTCTTTTCTTGGTACAAGAACATTAGTAATGCCTGTGAAGGGCTGCAGTGAAGTTTCAGTGTGAGGCTGGGCTTCAACTGTCATTGTTAATTACCTGGATTGTTTCTGAGCAAATGGCTTAAGCATTTTTGCCAACTCCAGTGTTTAAACCCTTTCCTCTTCTGCTTTACCTGAGAGTTTTCTTTTAAGCATTTTAACCTCTTCATGTGGGCTAGGAAATCACTGTCATCATTGTTTTATCACTCTCCTTTGGACAAAAGCAAATCAAGAAGTGTGTGTAAATTAGCTAAAGGAATGGAAATCTGATATCTGCTAATGCAAGAAGTCTGAATAGCCTATATATAAAGTTTCCAGTTCAGTGCTGAAGGTGGCCACATTTCAAACCCTTTAGTTGCTATAGTAGAGCTTTAAATTAAAAAAAATGTAGAGAATTTGCTTTACTGTGCTATTTTAATAGTAAGTATAGAAGAAAAAAAAAAGATTATTATTTTATTATTGGAAAGAACAAAGAAAGCATCATTCAAATGAAAATTGCTGATGTCTTTCAAGTTTTATGTAGTATGATAGTGAAGGAGGCAATGGCATGCTAGCAAAAGAAAATCTTTTCAGAGCTCTGCATGGCTGCGGGGATTTTATCTGCTGTGACATCTTTGATTATTTGACAGCTGCCTTTATTATTTAAAAAGTCTAGCATCTGTAAGTTTAAGCTGTATCTTGTATGCAAGCTGAACAGAACATGATTTTACTCTAATTCCACTTCACTGACAAACCTGAATTTTGTAATCTACTGGCACACTCAAGTGTATCTGTTTCAATGGTTACTGAAGGTTCTTTTTCAAAATATAAGATGATAAATAAATAACAAGCACACTTGCCTTAAAATACACATTTTTGGGTACATTAGGCTTTGGGTTTGGATTTTCTGTTTCTTCTCCCTAGACATTGGTCAGGAAGTGGTCAGATTGATCTCAGCATTAGTGTCTCAGTATCTTAGCACAACAATGTTGATATTGTGAACAAGAGACTATGTAATTTTGTGTTGGGTCCACTTCGCACCTGTATATCTGTGAAAAAAACAAACGAACAAACAAAAAGCCCCCAAAACACAAAGGTAAAATTAAGGTGAAAAAGAAGCTACACTTATTTTAAATATTAGGATGGTTCACATACAAGGACAATAGGGAACCCAACATGCCTACTGTGTCTATGAATACAAGATAATTTCTTGTTTATGTCAAGGATTTGGTAGTCCAAATGAAGACTTTTAACAAAATCATGGGAGAACTCAGTGTTTAATGATTGCAGCAAGTGTATATCCAGGACTCACCAAATCTACTTTCATCTGTAAAATTATTTCAGATGAAATGGAAAGATTCTGTCATTCCTGGACTACTGTCATCCTAATTAAAGCTGCTTTTCAGTGGGTTGCCAGAATTCTGAAAGTCTGGACAAGGGGGTGTAACTTCCTCAATAAATATAAAGTCAAAACTATGTTTTCTGGAAATGTCAATCTAATTTTCAGGCACAAGGCAAAACACAGCCTTACAGTATTTCCTGGAAAATGCCAAACAGCAAGAAAATACCAGAGCTATGACTGTCCCTGTGTGTCCTATGCAGAGACCACATGGCAGAAACTTAGGCAGGTATTGCAGGAATTCACAGAGGAATTTTTAGGTGATCAGAAAAGGGCTACATGCATTAATTAAAAATGTAAGAATATATGATATCAAACAAACAGCCCATCCAGCCTAGAGCCCAATCATCGGCACAGGCAGCAGGAGATGTTTAGAGAAAGAACACCAGTCTAGTTTCTTTTTGCAGTCCAAACTCTGTCAATGGCCATGGGCTGTTGTTAAATGGTACCTTTTAATCAGACATTTTAGTAAATGAACATCTCCTTTTTCAACTTACTGAGTGCCTCCACTTACATAGTGCAGTAAGCGCTGTAAATTTGCTGCTTGCTGTTTTAAGGACTGTGTTTTATCTGCTTGAAAAGAACCTTCTAGTTTGAGGAACCTTTTTTCTAATATTGCAGTTTGGTTAACAACAGCATTTTATTAGTTTTCAGGATTAATAATATCCCAATTCAGTGTTCTTCACCGCAAAAGAGATTAGTAGTAGCCAAAGATTTGCAGATTCATTGTTAATTTCTTCTTCAGGTCTCTAAAATCATGAAAAGAATGGGTCCAAGCACCTACCCTATGGGACCCCATTGCATATTCTTCTCCATCCTGGAAAACAAGTGTTAAATCCAATCCTATGCTATGTTATGCTATGCCATCCAACACTACCCCTTCTATCATTTAGCTGACATTCAGTGCTTAGAGGAAGCTTTTCACAACTTATTTTCTTTAGCAGCCATTGGTGAACCTTTTAAAAATCTAAATACATTGGTTCAACTATCTCTTGTTCATACTCATGCTTATTGTCATTCTTCCAGAACTGCAGCAGGTCAGTGAGGAAGGCTTTCCCTTTACACAAGATATGCTGACTCTTTCCCAAAAGACTCTGTTTATTGATATGTTAAAAATCTTATTTTTCTCTTATAGACTCAGACTCATTGCTCCTGTAATTCCCACTATCCTAGCTAGATGTCTTATCACAGATAGACAGTCTTGACATTCTTCCTGTTCTATATGTGTGATGGCCTCACAATGATGTTACACAGCATGGCGAAATATCATCTGGTACTGCTGACTTACGAACATCTAATTTATATATTTTGTCTAATATATCCTGTATATTTTTGAAAGTGATTGAATTCCTTTAACCTATACGCGACAAAAGGGCTTTAGATGTGGGAATATATTCAATGTCTTCCGCAGTAAAGACCAATTCAAAGAATTCATTCTGTTTATATACGATAGCCTTGTTACAGCAGAAGTTTTTTTCAGAATTTTGTCACAATGTGGTCTCACCAGTTCCCTATCAGGAGTGCTTTAATGTGCTTAGACACAGTTTTACCATCAGTCTAAGCACACTTTGAGAGCTGCTATTCAAATTATTTTTGAGGTTTTTTTAATTTCCTCCTCATGTATGTTCTGCATATTTTATTGGTTCATTTTTTCCCCATATTTAGTGTGTTTTTAATTTCTGCAATGCTGAGTTTTTATCTATGTTATCATTGCTAGCTTGTACTCTGAGCTACAGAACTAATGTAGGATTTTGAGGTCTATTTTGCTTTATTTTGAATTCTCATTAATTTTACTTGGACTTCCACTGTAATAAATTTTAGGTAGAATTCAAGATGAAAAGAGGATTTTGCAGGTTTGTTTGGGGTTTTATTCTTACATTTTGTTTGGTTGATTGGTTGATTTGTTTGGGTTTTTTTCCAGGGTTTGCTCTCCCATTTGTTTTGTAAAGCTTTCTTCCTTTCTGAAAATTGAAAACTCATATTTTGGGGTTTTTCTTTTTTTGGCCTGTTTCCTGCTTTTGAACCTTCTTTTGGCATGGTCACTATCACGTAACAAATCTCCTAGTAATATCTCTTGAAATGGTTCCTCCTGTATGGCTCAAGACCAAATTCTTAACAGAATCTTTTGTGAGCTCTAAGATTTTTTTATTGTTCTAGAAATAAACCATTCATCATAGCAAAAAAAGGAAGTTTACACCTCATACCATTTAACCCTATCAGATATCAAGATAGATAATCAGAATCTCTGGCACTTAGTACTTCTCCCAAACTTGGAAATTTTTCCATCTCACTCAGCATTTTGTGTTGTTCTGATAAGGGTAGGCATATTTCCATGCTAGTTCTACATTTTTATTAATAACATGAGATTTCCATCCAAAATGAATAATGCTTTTAATTTATGATCATAATAATTTAATGTTCCTTAAGTTTCATACATCACACAGTGACATTCTTCCTCCATTGTGTCCTAGTCTAGAATTCCTATGAATCTGGGAGCCTGGCAACACAGCATTCCGTGGTTTATCCTCTTTCCACCAAGTCTCTGAGTTATCTGGGATGTCAGGTTAATTGTTTAGATTCCAAGAATTGAAATAATTCCTTATGTTATTTTCCAGGCTCCCAGCATACTTAAGGAAGCACTACTAAGCTTTGCCCTATTTCACTGACTAATGTTGCATATTTTATGCATAAAGCACTATGCTTACCCTGTGAATTTCCTCCCTCTCTTTTGAAAGGCACACTCAGCATTAGTTTTGATATCACTTCTGCTGACTGTGTCAGCCTAAACTACCTGTTCTTCTGCAACAACTGGCTTTCTATTAACTTCTGATTTAAATAATCCTTTCGGGCATTTTGGGTTTGGGGTAACTTTACCATTATGAGTATGCTGCAGCTGGTTTCCTTCTCCTCAAGTTCCTCTGTCCATAAAGTTCTACAGTTCCTAATGTGTCTAAAACCCTACTGTGTATCCGGTCTTCCTATTGGCTCATCCACATATTGAAACTCTAGACTTCTGTATATATGTAGAATTAAATAGAATTTCAAAGTTGAAGAAGAGCTCTCCAACTAAAAAGCAAGCAGGGAGAAGGAATGAAAGCTGTTGAAGTTCAAAGTGGACAAATCAAAAGATTGTCATCTTAACAAAAGTGGGAGTTTCTTGAGGCATTGAACTCTTAGACTGACCTTCAATGCAGTGAGCCAGAGAAATACCCATGACTAACTGATATTATACACAGCATGGCAAACCTAACTAGATTATTATAAACCCATGACTTTCAGGAATATTCGGGATGAGAACAATGGTTATGTATCTTTTCAATAGACAATTGTTTTTTTAATCATTCCTTTGAAGTCCATATTTACAGTCTTTGCTTAACAATGCCCTCAATTCCCAAACTATGCAATGTGGGAAACATTCCTTTGGAAATATCAAAAAATTATTATTCCAACTTCTTACTTTTTACAGTCATGAGTGCATTTCCTATCTAGCCATTAGGGTATATAGTTTTGTGAAACAAGTTTACTTCAAACCATTCACTGTTTCAAAACTCAATTTTAAAGGCAATATTATGTAGAAAATTATGAAAAAACAGATGAAAACCGTAATGAGTTTGTGTTTGTTCTGTGGAAAAATAAAAAATCAGCCGCCTTTTCAACATTGCATGGGCAAAGGTACAAGGGGAAGAAAAAATATTTTTTTAATCTTGGAAATGATTTCACTTGTTTGACATGTAAAATACAGTCAAAACTCTGAGGAACTTAATAGGCTACAAATGTACAGAACTGAAGTAATTTCTGTGTTCTGACACATCTCTAGCAAAGCTCATATGTTCCTTTGTATTTAAGCAGGAAGCTGAAGAAAGCACTTGTCTAAAGAAACCAGAAAACAATGATCCAGTTGTTTTATTGGTGGTGGTGGTGGTGGTGGTTTTTATTGATGGTGGTTTATTACAATTTTTTAGTAGAAAGAGAAGACATCATCATACTGTGCCCATAGCAGTCGTTCTTTAGACAGTCAATATAAATATTACAGTTGTTTATCATTCCCTCCAAAATTGGGTCAATGCACTTTCTTTTTTCCCATTACCATCAGCTGCAAATTTGCAATTTGTTTCTTCTCTTTCAAGAAAAAACATTTATTTTACTGTACTATAAATTTTCTTTTATAGAACCACATATTATGAGAATTATTTTATGTGTCTTTATAAACCCTTGAATGTCTTATTCCTTGATTCTTTTGAGCCATTTTTTTCCAACTTGCCAGACAGGAAGTATTAAGTTTCTAAGAAGTGGATTGATGAGATGATTTCTTACTATTAGATGATTGCTTAAGATTATTAACATGTTCTTTCTAACTACACAGTAAACAGAGCTTTGTCTACAATCAGTTTAGTCCTGAATCAATCAACACTGTCTCCCTCAAAAATATTCAAGTAAAGGTTCCATTTAGAAAGTGGCCCTGCAAAACAAAAGCAAATTTTTATGGCTGAATGTTTGCAACTTTTAGGGCAAGCAGTGAGTTCTGCATACTTTGAATAAACCATCAGGTTCCATCAGGTGTATTCATCGCATTTATCCAAATTGCATATGTCTGAGATTTATAGCGATGGAGTCCAAGCTTTTAAACTTATTAATATGAAGGTGATGGTATTTTATTTCTATTATAAAGGCTTTTTCTGATTTGAGGAAATGGTTTTGCACCATGCATCAATCTGAACTCAAAGACTTATGTGAAGATTGAGCTGTTGAGGCAAAGTTTCTGTTGCTTTTAAGACAGCATCACTGTGGAATACATATGATTGAAAGCTAATACAGTCCTATCTAAAGAAGAAATATTTAACCACTGTATTTCTGTCTAGTTTTGAGAATGCTGAACATAGTACAACTATAACAGGCTATATGGTATAATTCTATGATGGTGACTATGAATGGTGTCCCAGACAAAGTGTGGGCACACCAAAAGTTTACATGGTTTTCTTTTGCATTTTCAATATGGATTTAGCTTAGGATAATGCTCATTACACGATGATCTTGCTACCCCAAAGTGTGAAGGATGCAGAACCATGCAGACAATTGCACTCAGAAGCCTAAATGTGACCCATCAGCCCAGTTGAGACAGGAGTTGCAACATGCTGTCCTGAGCCACTGATGAGAAGTCTACAGAGGAAGTGCTTCGGGTTTGTGAAACCTACATTTAATGTAGTTATCTATTTTAAAAATAATTGCATCCAAAATCAAGACAAGTAACATTTACAGAATCACAGAAACACAGAATGAACTAGGTTGGGAAAGACCTTTGATATTATGAAGTCCAGCCTATTTAGGTTTGATGACTCGCCCTTAAGGGGAAGGGAAGAAATTTGGATTTCACTGTTAGTTTTTAAAGCTGAGTTTTAGATGGCAACACAAGATGCCTCACAACCTTGCTCCATTAGGTTCTTTCCTTGAAGGTGGAACCTCCTCCTAGTCTTCCAGGTGTGTGAAAAAGAACATGAATGAGATCTGTACAGTGACCCACTGATGCAACTTCCATTCAAGATTCTCAGTGTTTTCAATCTTCTTCCTCATCAGAGAGCAGGGATGCTGAGAAAGTCCAAGTGTTCCCCCCATAATGACCCCAGATTCTCCCACCCTTATTCAGGCCGATCAGTATTTTACCCCAAGCAATATAAGCAACTGTTAAGTAAGAAGGTAATCCAGAGCCAAAAAGTGACAGATTATAGCTTTCTTACAATTTTTCTCATCTCATTTTCACATAACTTGGTTTCTATTTCTGACAGGTTGGATGCTGACTAGGACCAACATGTCTACATTTCACTCAGGTGTAAAGACAGGAAATCAAAGTGCCATTTTTACTGCTATTATTGTTATTTTTATTATTATTGTGTCTAAGTTAAAAAAACCCTTGCCATTGCAGAGACTCCAATAAACTCATCACTTCTTGCTGCCACACTTTTCTTCAGCCAATAAAGAAGATCTGATTTCATGGTCTGTTCATTTTTGCAGACTGGTGTGTCCAAATTCTTCAATTTGTTTATTTAGGTGCTGTTTCTTTAGAAACATCAGCCCGCACATTTCACACAATTTAATGTCTGTTCTACAAATTGAGAAAAAAAAAGGAAACAAGCACTATTTAGTGACTGGCTAATATTTAAATATATAATTACTTGAGTAGGTTTTTTTCTATTTGTATCCCATAATCTGCATTTTTAGGAACCATTTGAAAGACAAGTATAAAGAAGAGATATAGTCACAAATCAGGCCAGCTAGGTTTGTTTGCAGAAAATGTATCCCTGAAATCAATATTACAAGATTCAAATACACTGCTGAGATCCTCAATATAGTTTAACATTGAGTGAGTCTGTGGGAGTGCAGGGAACATGAGACGAAGAGAAGTTTTAGAGTTGTTATCCATTATTCTGCTCCCAGAAGAGAATTTTTGTCCCAGAAATAATTTTTGTAATTAATTTAACTACTAGACAACATACAGGGTGCCATGGATGTAGATTTATCATTGTAAAACCTCTCTTGATGATTTTTGAGCAGTGTTGGGAATCTGAAGAGGTCCCTGCTGACTGGAAGCTGGCAAATGTTGTCCCAATTTTCAAGAAGGGCAAGAAAGATGACCCTAGAAGCTACAGGCTTCTTAGTCTCACTTCAGTGCCTGGTAAAGTTATAGGAAAGACTATTCTGGTGATGCCTGAGATTGAAAAACACCTGAAAGATGAGGCAGTCATTGGTGATAGCCAGCATGGCTTCATGAGAGAAAAGTCCTTCTTATCAAACATGATCTCCTTTCCACTGATCTCTTCTCTGTGCTGACCAGTGATAGAACCTGAAGGAATGGCCTGAAGCTGTGTCAGGGGATGTTTAGGTTGGATATTAGAAAAAGATTCTTCACCCAGAGGGTTGTTGGGCACTGGAACAGGCTCTCCAGGAAAGTGGTCACAGCACCAAGCCTTACAGAGTTCAAGAAGCATTTGGACAATGCTCTCAGGCACATGATGTGACTCTTGAGACAGTGCTGTGCAGAGCCAGGAGTTGGACTCAATGATCCTTGTAAGTCCCTTCCAACTCAGCTTATTCTCTGATCCTGTGGTTTATGTTATAAACTAAGAACAAATACTAGGAGTATCAAACTATGCTGTACATTTTATCTTTTATGGCCAAAACTTCCACTATACTGTTGGTATCTGCAAGACATTTTCTGCACAAGACATTTTAAAAGGGACATGAACATTAAAAATAAGAAGCTCTATTATTTCATTTTTCGATGTTTCTATTGTGGTGAGAAGATTGAAGGGTTTTTTTCTCATTGGCCTGCTATAGAATAATTTCGATCAGTTTATATGTTATTTTAACTGAATGAAAAAAGTAGTATTTTAATTTTGAGGTCATTTAATTATAGGGTTATTCTCCTGTGTTTGGTTTGGGTCATGTTGTAACCCCCCACCCCCTAGACCTTCTTTCTTTTTTTGCCCCAAATGTCATCATTTTCAAGAACAAAAAACATATATGGCTTCTTTCCCAAAACTGTTTTCCAAAACAAAAAAGCTGCAGTACCAGGACAACACCACAGCTCATGATTAGAAATCTGAATCAAAGTCTGGGGAGCAATTCTATGTCATATGCACAAAGTGTCTGGCTAAGCAAACAAAAGGTAGATTTGCTTTGCATGTATAAAGGGTGCTTGCTCAATAAACATGATTTCTTTCTGTAATCTAAAACTTTTTCGTAGTGGTTATAAAATCCTTCCTTCGCATGTCTTATTCTATCTGCCTTGGATACTTCCTCTAGATTTTGAAATAGATAATATGTAACTTCTCCACTGAAAGTAACCTGGTAAAAATAAAACCACTTGTGTTAACCAAAACACCCTCTGCCAGATCCTAGAGTTGAAACACAGAAATACAATACAAATCTAATACCTGAGTTCTATTCCTTTCTATATTTTTTCATCTCAGAATAAAGGCTTCCTCCTATCTTTCCTCTTAATACTAGTAGGTGTTAATCCAGCAGTAATCCAGACTTTCAGGATCCATGCCTTAAATTTTAGAAGTTTGGTGATAGCCAAAAAAGATTGCTGGAATGAAGGTAAAAGGAACTCACCCTAGTAATAATGGAATATGGAGCATTTTATTACCTATCATAGGTCACTGTTTTGCTTTCAGTCCAGGGTAGTAGTGACCTCAGACTGTTCCCTTGTGAGAGCTGTTTTATGATCTATATAAAATGAGTTGCTAAATTCACTGTATTTTCCTGTTGTCTAATACATGAATATACACTTTGATATAATCTAGTACCACTTTGACTACACTTACCTGAGAATCTCAGAAAAGAATGTGACACATTGTCCTGGTTTCAGCTGGGATAGAGCTAATTCTCATCCTAGTAGTTGGTACAGTGCAATGTTTTGGATTTAGTGTGAGAATAATCTTGATAACATTGATATTTTAATTGTTGATGTGCAGTGCTGGTGAGCAATTATATTGTGCATCACTTTTTTTTCCTTGAATTTTCTTCTTTCTCTCTTTTTGTTATCTATCTCCCTTTAATTACTATTATTACTAGTAGTATTAGTAGTAGTGTATTTTATTATATTTCAATTGTTAAAATGTTCTTACCTCAACAATGGATTAAAATTTTATGTTTCTCCTCTCCTAGGTGGAGCAGGGAGAAAGAAGTTGTGGAAGAATGTGTCTTCCAGAATAGGGCTGAAGTAAATAGGCTAAGAATCTTGAATGAGGGGATCCTATAATGTTTTCTATCAGTGATGACTTTACTCTCTAGAACTCTCCAGGAACCCTGATATCAAATTTCTCACTGAATTTAATTTAGTTTAAAATTAATTTCTAGAAATTGATTTTTTTTTTGGTAAGTGATTTCATTGTATTTTATGGGAAGAGGGAAGGTTAGGGATGGGAGATATTGTGAGTCAAGTTTTAAAACAGATATGTCTCTCCACCTGAGCAATCAGGCACCCAGATGATACCTGTTTTGTCAGGGTGAAAATTAAGTAGTAGACAGAAGTAAAATGCTGGATGCTTTTGCACCTTCAGCCCTCAAAAATTAATGTCCATTCTTAAATACAGATTTTGCCTAAAACACTCGGTTAAGAATTTTAATTAAGAATTGCAGGGCAGTGCAATTCTTAACAATTAATTAAGCCTTTATTTGTGTAATCATACATGTGTTAATGGTGGCAGTCTAGGATGATCCCAGAGACAGACAAACTCATAGCTCTGTGGCTGGATCATAACTTTCATAATTTTTAATGTTACAGTAATCTTAGGGGCAGTTTTACAAGTAACGTGTAAGGAAGGTAAAATCTTGCTCAAGAAGAACTTGCAGCATTTTTCCTCATTTCAAAGCACATGTGTATAACATTTGATACAAAAATCCCTGTTAGCACAATTAAATCTAGTCTTCTGTTGAGAAATGGCTCTTCCTTTTCAAACCTGAAAAGAATTCTCTGATCACACACAGCTGTGTGCTCTTGAGTTACATTGTGACATGGCAAAAGGAGACCCAACCAGACAAAACTATTTTTTTTGCTCTTTGGCTGAAAAAAAATTTCAGAGAGGCCAGATCCTGAAACATCCTGCAATTCACACAGCAATAAACAGTGGTTTAGCTGCGCAAGGCTCAAATTATTTAAAATAAAATAAATGTGTGACAAAAGAGGAATGTTTTGATCCTGTAAATCTCTATATTTTTTTAATTATGCCAGACTCTACATCTAGAATACTTGACATTCCAGCCAAGGGGCATGAAGATGACTGAGGACCTGAAGCAGCCCAAATATGAGGCAAGGCTGAAAGAGTTGGGATTATTCAAATTTAGAAAAATTATTTTTCAGCTCTTTGAACTTTTCTGTTTGTTTGTTTCATCAAGGATCAAGCATTGGTACAAGTCAACCTGAGAGGTTATGGCCTTGGAGATATTAAAAATTCAACGTGACATGCCCCTGAAAAATGTTCTGTAGCTGACCCTACTTTGAGTAAGGTGGGTTGAGTAGACAGTCTCCAGAGATCTCTTCCAACCCAGTCATTTTCTGTCTCTGTGAATTTTTATGTGGTAGTTTTAACCACTGTACTAATATACCAAAGCAATAAGAGAAGGAAAGGGAAAGTATTGTCTTTTTTCCAGCAGTGGTAGATACAATAACTCTCTAGAAGTTATGAATTATGAAATCTATGAATTAGTCAGCCTTGCTCTGGCCTTGCTTCATGTGGAAAAACACCTAATTTGCCTATACTGAGGCCTGAGTTTGGGAAGTAATCTAGTCCTGTTCCAAAAGAGGTACTTGTTCATAAAAACAGAAATAGTTCTTTAGACAACTGGAAAATTTCAGGCAAAAACTAGACATCCATAGCTTTAGAGTGTGGATATAGGAGTGGGATTCCAGGATCCTGCTGAGTCCGGGATTTATGCTGTTAAAGCATAAGCACTCAAATTCCGCCTAGATGGTAATTTCTCAGTCCTTTCAGGAAGCTGATGTTAAGGTACTTGAAGGCAGGTTGCTTTCGGTGGTCTGACATTTAGGCGTCCCACATGACCATACTCACTACTCTCCTGGGTAACCTTACTGAAGGGCTTTACCTCTGTTCTTCTGTCCCACTAAATGGGTAGTTACTCATTACCCTCCTCAAGCCCACATACAAAAGCTCATAATCTTGGTCTAACTATAGTATGCACATGTGCTTATGTCAAAACTGTGCCTGAATGTATCCATATATACATATGCACAGTGTGAATTGAAAATAGCTATAGTAATTACAGGACAAAAAAAATCTTGTGTAGGTGTGTGCATGCAAATGTAATTTCTCAGTCCAATTTGATAGCAGCTTTATATGCCCAGAAAAAATAAAGAAAACCAAAACAAAAACAAAAACAAAAACAAAAACAAAAACAAAAAAAAAACAGAAAAGGGGAAAAAATCCCCTAATTCCTCATTCATTTACCAAATTTTGTGAAATGCCAGGCTCTCTTAATGATAACTGCATGCCAGACTGAGGTAGAAATGTCAGCTAGCCAGAATAAATGGAAAATAAGATTATACTATTTTCTCATAGCCCTGCCAAGATCTAACACTGCAAGAATACCTTTACCTTTACGTTTTATGAACCTTGGCTCTGGAACTTTTAAGTGTGACAACCTTTAGATGTGTGTTTTAACTTAAATACAAACATTCTCCATTTCCATACCATATTCTTTTTCAGTGCTGCTCTCAAATCTGAATAGTCTGAGCAGGCAGATGAAGAGTAACCTGTTAATTCTCTGTCCATCATTTTGGTTTAGGCTTTGGATTTTATCGTTTATTTTTGAAAGATAAAAAAATGCAAATTAGTTTTGTGGAAACAGAAATAAAAAGATTGTATGAACAAAGAGAAAAGGGAAGAAGTCTCCTGATGTTTGCACTTGTGACCCAATGGCAGTTGTCTTTAGGTTGTAGAATTTCTGTTTGATATTGCCAGCAGGATTTTTCTGAAGAGAAATGGAAGTTGTAGCAATCTGGCCAGATGCATAGGAAAGAGACACAATTGTTTTCCCTTTGGAACCAAACCAAACCAAACCAAAAAACAAGAGGGATATCACTGTAATATTTTGCCCTGCAAAAGAATAAAAGAGAATATGGATGTTTCAATAAAATGATACAGCAGCCACAAATGTAATGTCATGAACCTCTCAGTAACAGGATCATGAAAAGTGTTGGAGTGGGGGAAGAAGAAGGAATAACAGAAATAAGCAATGCCTTTACTACAAAATATTTTGATCTGTGATCAGGTGGGCAGTATGTTCTCAAACGGGTTTTTTCCTTTTTTTGTTTTTTTTTCCTTCTAGCTCTGAAGGAAAACTTGCATGGCAACCAGATGGAAAGCAAAATCACTGAGGTAGCTGGAGAAGAGACCAGTGCTAAGCTTACAGGAGTGGTGCAATTCCAGTTTAGTTTCAAATTCTGTCAATCCGTCTGTAAGAAGATGAAGGAAATAGTAAAAGCACCTATTACTAGACTATCTAAAAAGCTCAAAGAAAAACTGTTATGAATAGTATAATAATGTCCAGCCTGATGCAGGTAAAGATCTGGTGACAGTAACTCCAGGTCTGCTAATAGTCTTTCATAGCTCATGTCTTATTTTGCTCCTCATGTTCATACTCAGTTGCTGTGTCAAACTCATGAAAACATTTTGAATCCAGGCTTTGTAATTTGAAAGTTAGTTTTCAACCTACTTAAGGGTTTAGAGGTGTATTGTTCAAACATTCAGATTATATTAGGAGTGGGCCAGTCTGTGTATCCATCAGAAAAAATGAACATTACTACTGCTATTCATTAATTTATTTTTCTGCAATTTGAAGTATCTGCCTCTGGCTTCAGGCATTTTTAGAGTACTTAAAATGTGCAATCATGAACGTGGAAGTTTACACAAAATATGGAGACAGTCAAAGCTGTGCAGTTAAAGCAAAACTATTTCCTCATACTGAAACCTCCCATCTGAATATTTGAGATGCCCAATGCCACATTACATGTCTAATTCTCCTGGGAAATCAAAAATGTATCCAACTGATTTCAGAAGCCTTTGAATTTTATTCCACACGTGTGTAAAAACTACTTTTACGTGTTCTGCCATAGAAAGTAAAAATCTGAGCTAAATCAGACCAACAGGAGAACAGAAAACAATAGTTAAAATATGCACAATCAAAGCCTCTTAATTTAAAACTGTTTCTTACATGAAACATTTCCAGTATCATATCTTCATTTGTGTTGCACAGAATGGATGATTTACAAAACTGTGTCCCAAGATTTTAGAACTTTACAAAGTAAATCAGTGTCAGTTATAGCTTTGTGATACACCTTTCCAAACTAAAATTACCTGTCACATTTTTCAAAAGCTTCTGTGTTGCAGCAACCTGTCTATTATGGGGGTGTTGTGCTTGTGTAAGCACAAAGACCTTGATTCAATTGCGCATTTGTTATCACACAAGTGACATCTCAGATGCCTCAGGATCTGTGAGACATTCGTGTGAACTGACTGATATGAGGGAAACCCATTGTTTACCCAAGGTTTTCCCTTGACTGCTGGGGTTCCAGCTGGATACTACACAATTTATTTCCAATAAACCCCAGTAACTGGATGTCCAGGATGATGAATAAAGCCCGTAATATGGATAGAGAATTTATCTTGGCTGCATTTACTCCAGTAACCTAGCTGTGACATGGACTTTTCTCTGACCAGAGGTACAAAGTGACCATGCTGAGTTAGTATCAATTTTATTATATCCTCTCCCACCTCAGGAAAAGGTAGAAACACCCTAACTGCCTGCTGGGAATGGCTAACATCCAGATTAGGACATTTGGAACAGGACTAGCTTCCTTGAACAAAAACTTGGACATGGAACATCCTAATGATTCATGGGTACAATCAGTTGACTTTCAGTATTTGAGTTTACTCCCTGCCTCTTCTCAGTTGTCTCACAGAGATGTCAACCATATATTCAGGGCACTGCAATGTCACCAATTCTCATAGGGATATGGGGCTTCGTTCTTTCCAAGAGGACAGGGCAGGGGCTGACAGGGCCCACCCCATCATCCCAACCAAGAGCAGAGCAGCTAGGCCACTGGGGACAGCCCAGCCCCAGGCATAGGGCACCTCCATGGAGGTGGAAATGGGCCAGGGACAAGATGGGGTGTGGGTCCATGGGTGAGCCTGGCTTGACAGGGCCCATTGCCAGGCAGGGCAGGGCTGTGGGGAGCTGCAGACCAGCCCTACCCTGCTGTTGTTGGATAAAGCCTGATGGCCCTGGGAAGTTGACATTGAGTCCTGGGTTGTAGGCAGGATCGGGAAGCCCCAGGGGAGGTCAGGCAGGGGCAGCCAGGACTGTCAGGCCTGAGAGCAGCCTTGTCATCTTCACAGATTTATAGAGGCTCCCAAACAACCTCCTATAGGGACTATGGCTTTGCAGGAACTGTACCCACTCTAAATGGTGGGAGATTGTCGAGCAGCTAATGAAGAAGGAGGAACAATAAGCTTACCAAGAATAAATGGGAATACATAAAACCAAGTCTTTAATGTGAATAGGTCTGTTAGAGGGCCTCTACAAGAATATTATACAAGTGATTAAACAGTGAAGAATGAGAAAGTTAAGAATTCAGCTGATCTGACTTCATGGCGAAGCCTGATTTCAGGACAAGACAGTCCTGGAGGTGAGGACTTAAGGCAATCAGAAGAGCCCTTGTAATGTCCCCAAGGTAGCACACAACCCAGCCTTTATGCAGTCAGCCTTAATTTGCTGTCACTGTCAGAGCCAAAAGTATTTGATATACTAATATTAAAAAGAACATTCCACCACACCAGAAAACCATTTGCTTTCAGGGCTAACACTGATAAATTTACTGTGAAACGTCCACGGCATAATGCTCAGTACAGTATGCTGCTTGGTTTCCAAAGGCATGCCTAATGGGGACACGTGCCTCGTCTTGCTTTTTACTTCCAACACCCAGCTGTACAGAGGCAGAAATTTAAAATTAAAAATAACCTTTCAGCTGATTCCTTGCATAATTGCTATCTTGTTTTGTTAATACTGTGGTTGAATTATAACTTGCTGAAGCCCTAGAGATTTGTGTGCTGGTTTGTCAGCCTGAATTTGCATTGACATGCTTTTCAGTCAAGTGAGTAACTAAATCCTGTGGCCTTGAGTGAGCCTGGCAGTATTTGCATAGAAAATTGGAGGAAGATTAGGGAGAATGAATATATGATACCTCCATAAATAGATGCAGTGATGAAAATTTTGTGCATCTCAAAATACTACTGAATTTCATTGAAAGACTGTGGCTGACATACCAGCAATGCTTTGAAAAAGCAATATAATAAAAATAGGTGCAAGACAGCCAAACCTCTGCTGCAATACCAGGCAGCCTTTCACTGTGGTTATCAGAAATGCCCATGTCTCTCTTGACTGTCATTCATACATGAACGCAAGAAGACTAAAACAGGAATTTCAACTGAAGAAGCTGATCATAATTTCCCAATTACAACCTAGTGAAATTTGAACTTTACATTTTTGTGGAGCAGATCTGTACACAGAGTAAACTTCTTAGTTTCCTTGGGCTATGGGGTATTTATTATTTACTTTTTTCCCCTTAAAAAGGAGTAGTTAATTCTGTAGATGTTTCATCCTGGTTATCAAAAAGGCAGCCGATGCCAGAATATTCTGTTAGGAATTTTTCTCCTGTTTATTATGAGACATTAGGGAGAAAACCCTTCAAATTAAGGATGTATTTATTAATTTCATTGTTAATAACCTTCTGAATGAGGCTTGTCATCAACAGACTTAAATGGACATGTTCCATATGGTTTCAGCCAGTGTTTGCTGCTTTAAAAAAATTACAAGAAGCCTCATTCCCCTTAAGGTAAGTATCTGGTGACAGGTTTAGGCTTTTTTTCCCCTCATGCTCAAATTCTTCAGGTTTTATTGAATCCTTAATTTTGCTTAATGTAACTGAGGGTATTTTGAAGCCTGAGAACCAGTTAAGAAAGTTATATACATATATCTGGAACTCCTCAATGAATAGGAGCATTGTCTTCAGAGCCCCTGAGTGCTTTTACAATAATATTTCTGTTTAAGTTCTGATTAAACCAACTCTTCATGTTCCTTGAGCTTCTGAGAATTTCTCTCACTTGACTAGAGTGGGAGCAGATGGCTTTGATTAGATCACCCAAGACTTTATCTTTTAATCACCTGCCTCACCCAATCTGAGAGGGGAAAAGGGCAGACACATGAGTAATCTCCTCCTTTCTGCTTCTCAGTCTTGCCAGTCCTCTGCAAGGCATCTGCTAAGACCTCATTCATCACTGTGAAAGCTGCGAACGGATAGCTGTGCAATACCCCAAGGTCCTGCTGTGGTGGTGTAGTGCCTAACCTCTCCCCTGTAGCAGGAAAGGCTACATGTACTTTTGTCAACCTGTCAGCAAGCACTTCTCTCTCTATACCGTTTGCTCAACCCTCTCCCCCCATCCTGACAATGTCAGGTTTCTGAAAATGTTTCATTTTGAAGAAAACCCCAGAGGTAGTTCTCATGAGTATATATTCTTTATTTCATTCCACAGTGCATAGCCATATGTGAAAGATGTATTTATCTGTATGTGTGTGTATATATGTGTATATATATGTGTATATATTTGTATATATATGTATTTTGTGTACATATCCATGTCTCAAAAATGTGAAAAAGGAGTGGATATTGTGCTTCCTTTGAGTATAAAAAAATATCAATGGTGGCAATTACATTTAATTTTTTTGGTCAAGGTTTTAAGTGACCCTGTCATAAAACCACAACCTTCCTTCTGTTTTTTGCTTCAAAGAAAAGTATTCCACAGAATTCTCCAGAATTAAGATATAATATTCTCCTTGGACTGCTGAAGAGTGGCAAGTTAATTCTTTCCAGAAGAGTTTTCCAATATTCTACTACTGTTTCCTGCTGAACGTTATTTTAGAATTCTTATACTAACTCAAATTTAACATTAAGCACAGTTTTTCAGGGAAGGAAAACCAAGACTGATGGCTGATTAAAATAGATGTCTGAAAGTTTCTTTGATTTGAGGCCAAATTATAGCTTCCTTACTTTTAGCCAGTTTTTATTCAAACAAGTTTCTGTTTAAGCCAACGGATTTTTTAAATTCTGTTAAAGCCAGCATTATTCTCATCAGAATTTAGATCAGTTGTGAAAGAATCAACTCCTGAAAACTTTCAATACTTACATGAAGAATTCTGTAAATAAGTAAAAGATTTATATATCTACAAAATGATCAATTTCATAAGATCAGAAAATTGAATATAAATAGCATTAAAGAATAAATATTTAACTTTAAAAGTTCCTAAGCATTGCTCAGATGTTTAATCATATCAGCTGTAAGGTTTGTATTCAACACATATCGATGTTGTATAAAGAGATGTGTTCTTTCTTTTAAGAGATTTAAAATAAGAACTGGTAAAGAGACATAAAAAATTAAATCCCAAATGCTTCTTAATTTCGTGAAAACATGAAGCTTCTCTTTGCATTGTACTGACTTGTTCCAGAATTCATCAAAATAACACTAAATTTGGGGAGAAGACAATTTAAATTCATAGTATGAGCATAAATCCTTTTTTATTCCACTGCAATACAAAGCACAACTTTAAAGAGAACAAAGTACTGTGAAAGCATGATGAAGTTATATGATATCAAAATAATACATGCAATATCTGATTCATACCATGAGAAAGAATGCCTTGCCTTCAAGATACAGTTTACTCCTCAAGCTATCAATGAGCCTTTTTTTGTGCTACATCTGCCAGAGGAGCTCAGCTTCACCATCTCTTTGTAGACACACTCATAAGATAACACATTAATACCCCACAGGCATTAATAAAATCATGGAGTCATTGAGTAGTTAGGGTTGGAGGGGACCTAAAGAGCATATATTTCCAACACCCTTGACATGGGCACTAGGCCAGGTTGTTCAAAGCCAGATCTAATCAGGCCTTGAACACTTCCAGGGTTGGTGCATCCTGGTGGTATATGTTAATACTCAGCAGAGATTCACAGTTTTTTACAAGGAATTTCACCAAACTTGTCTGAGAGTTCATAGCCCAAAATGACCCTCTTACACTGATGGCCAGCTAGGAGGCAAAGAACCCTAAGGTCAAATTGTGGTAAATTAAACTGAACAGAAATATTTCAAGAATATAGCAATCATATTTTGCACACAGCCATTGAAAAGCATGACAAAGTTTGATATTAACAGTAACACCTCAGACTAAGTATCTGTGATAGGTATTTAATTCCTGTTTCATAAGGCTGATATTGTATGTTAAATAAGTACTGCCAGGTTATTTAATGCACAGAATAACAGTTATATGTGGGTTATCTGGCAGATTTCTTAAGAAACAAAATGTCACTAAATAACTTTTTATTAGACTTTTAGCTTGAGCATAATCTTTAACTAAAAGAATTTAACACTAGAATTCCTAATAACCTTTTTTTGGTACACTGTCTTGGTTTCATCTGGGATAGAGAGAATTTTGTTCCAAGTAGCTGGTATAGAGTTGTTCTGTTCGTAAGATGCTGATATTTTAGTTGTTGCTGATCAGTGTTTACACTAAGTCAAGGTCTATTCAGCTTCTCAAACTACCCCACAGGTGAGTAGGCTTAGACGAGCAGAAGAATTTGGGAGGGGACATGGCAAGAACAGCTGACCCAAGCTGACCAAGGGGATATTACATTCCATGTGGTATCATGCTTAGCATATAAAACTGGGGGGAAAGTTAGC
The DNA here is from genome assembly GCA_026261815.1 of Monarcha castaneiventris obscurior. Taxonomy (NCBI): domain Eukaryota; kingdom Metazoa; phylum Chordata; class Aves; order Passeriformes; family Monarchidae; genus Monarcha; species Monarcha castaneiventris. The sequence continues at coordinate 19,312,372 of JAMPIT010000894.1, forward strand.
TAAGGGATGGCTGGGCATCAGCCAGCAGGTGGTGAGCATTGTGCATCTCTTGCTTCGTATATTCTAAATTTTGTATCATTATTATTGTTAGCATCATCATTATTTTTCCTTCCATTTCTGTCCTGTTGTGGGAGGATTGTGAGCAGGAATCTGTATGGTGTTTAGCTGCCTTGTCTTAAACGAAAACATACAGAACACCACATATATTAAATAAAGATAATTTCTCATTAATTTCAATATACTGAAAAGAGAACCTATATAGTCCACTTTTTAACTTCTGTCTTATGTATGATAGTAATATCTATGTGATATTTTGCACTCTTTGTGTTGCCTGGACCATTTTATTTCACTTTATGGTGTCGTTATTGGGATTGCTTCTCACATTTCAAATAGCAGAGTGTTCAAAATATCTTGGCAAGAATGTCCATTCATCCTTTTTCCCATCTCATAACATTTTGCACAAAGTGAATTAATTTAGTTTAAACTCAAACTAATTCTCCAACAGCCCACAGTACCTATTTTGCCAACTTTGAAAAAATTGAGACAAAAGCTCATGAAAGTTTTCCTCTGAACCAAAGAACTACCTGGTTAGAGTTCAATAAATAGAAGGTAAATCCTTTGTCTCTATAGTTCAGCATGTTTCCTGCCCTTTTTGGCTAATTATTTAATTTAAAGAGGTATTATTCATTGACCATATGGACCAAGTTTATGTCATAAAAATTTAAGAGGTCAGAGCTGTGGATTCAACTGTGCAAGGGTTGTCAGAATAAAGAATTAATCTTTATCTGTTTTGGCCCTTTCAGGTGCTTGCATATTGTTCTCCACTTACCTACCCATCCAGAAAATGCAAGGGTAAAATCTCCCAGGTGAGGCAGCAAACTAACAAAATATTCTCAGGGAAAACAGGGTTGCTGCCTATACTTTCCTCATTACCCTCCCTTGGAGGGTATCGAACTTAGAAATTGATTTAAAACTATTTTATGCTTCAATTGAAAACAACCCCCATGTGCTCCCAGTTCTGTCCTCAGAGCACTTGTGTCTCTGTAATGATTTTGCTTTTATAAGAATTGAATTTTCAAGATATGGTGCAGGATGAATACTTTGATATATGCCATGGAGTTTGCTTCTGGGTGTCTCCTGCTCTCTGTTCAAATATCGTTGGTCAACACTACTGATGAAAAGGATGGTCAAATTGCTGGGAAAAGGTTTAACTGCAAAGCTAAACTGATGACCAAAGTATGAACAGACATATTTTGTCAATTTTTTGGGGTTTTAGTTTAATGTTATTTTGAAGGAAGAAGGGGAAAAATAATCTCTCTGTGTGACCTGAGAAAGGGATTTAAAAACACTTACCTTTTTTCCTACAGCCTCTGCCAGGTTTCTAGGCAGTTGAGGGCAAGTGATTTTAATCTTGGTTTCTCACTCTAAGATGGACTTGCTGATGCCAGTAATTCTTCAGTAATTAATGATTAGCTAAATATGATAAATAATATTTCCTTACAAAGGTAGTAACTACTTTCTATATTTGTATAAGATTTACACATATTATAATATTTCTAAGTAAAAATGGAATGAAAACAAAACCTTTTGCCAAAACTTTGCTTTATGCAATTTCCATCTTCACTTTTTCTTCATAGAATGTGCAGCAATGTGGTCTAAATTTACATGAGCACAAAATCCTTATGAGGATGGATAGGAATAGAAGAGTTATAACTATTTCAGCTTCTTTATTGGTAACACCAATAAATAGACAAGATTAGCTCAATCATCATCATGCAAGGGAAAGCAAACATATGTCAGGTACTCTTGTGCTTTTCTCTTCTTCTTACTGACAAGTGGAGATATGACAACATCCTATAGGAGAACTAAAGCAGCAGTCACCAATAAAATAATAGCAGTGGACCTGCGACTTTCCAAAAAGCTCAAGCAGACAGATGACCTTATGTTTATACTTTGTCTGAGATATCAGACCTCCAACTATACAAAAATAATAATGTAAGGAATGACTGGGGTGTACCCAGATACTGGGCCAGTTTCTAGAATGCCAGATTTTCCCACTCTGAATCTCACCTGCAAATTTTTTCACATAACTTTCATTCATCAAGATGGCTTGCAAAAATTCTGCACTCTGAATTTGAGCTGCAATAACAAAACCCAGATTTTGCTCATGTGTGTCTGCAGGGTTTTATGCAAACAGGACTTTCCCCATTTCCATACAGATCTCATCTCTGACAAATAGATTTTGTACTTTGAAGCTAACCTGACTTCTATGTTTTAATAAGAAATATTCAGTGTTCTAAGTGCAAATGAAAACTCCCATCTATTTCAGATCCTCTCCAATTCAAGACATTGTCAATGGTGTTGAAAATGACAGCATATATTCTGTGACTGAATTTTCAACAGCCTGTTCTTAATTCTACATAATTGGGACCTGGTTTAGATAGAAGCTTTCAAGTATCCCCTATGAGACATGGTAACAGATAAATAGCTAGTGTAAGAAATAGAGAGCAGATAATTCTAGTAAGAAAAACCATGTCCACTCTAAGGGAAGCATTAAGGGTGTCCCACATGAATTAAGACAGATCTCTACTGCCTTTTGTCCATATAACTGATCAGGACAGAGAATCAAGTTTAAGTGGTTACATTTGCTGATGCTGATGGGAGAGCAGCAAACATAGATAGCAGCCAGAGATACACAGGAGGTAGAAAATTACTTTAGTTCTGGGCTGCAGACTGACATACTGTACTTACTTGTTTCAATCAGCCTGATTATAAACTCACTCTAGGGTTTTGTTTTAACACAATGCCACTGACTCATTAGAATTACTTCTAAGTTAGTCTTATCTTTTTCTAATCCTGACAAGAAAGGCTTATAAGTTTAGCATGGAATTACATTTTTGTTGAAGAAAGGGAGAAAGAGAGACCTTTAAATGAAAAAATAAGCAACCTAGTTCAGAGTTTGGTGAGGTTAAGGAATATCTTAACTGAGAGTAGGACTCTGAGACTCAAAGAAACAGTAATATGCAAAGCTGGATGTGCTGTCATGCTTTTATTTTCCAATTTCCTCCATATCTATCCAGTCAAAGGATGAGTAAGTCTCAAAAGAATAATAGATTAAGATACTATCAGGTACTCCTTGATCCATTAAAACCACTGGTATGAGCTCTGCATATATATGGCATCTTATATGTAGGTAAGGAGATCAAGATAAAATAAAACAAGTGTTGGACCTGGCTGTTTTGGTGACCCTTGACACTGAATTTCTCCATGCTGGAATAAAGATTTTTGAATCTCTTATACCACTGGAGCTCCATGCACAAAAGTAGTTGCATCAGGGTCTTCTATTGCATTAAAAAAAAAAAATCCTGGAAAAAGAACCCAACAAAACCAAACCAACAGCTAAATGATAAATACTTTAGAGAATGGAAATGGTTGTAAAACAAAAATTAAATTCAGCTCGGCTCAAAAATTCAGCATGATGCCTCCTAGAGTCTGTCTTAATAGTGGAAGTTTCAGAACAATAGCTAAATTAAGATTTTTGGCATATCATGGAACATAAAACTGTTTAAGAGGTCTGGAAAAGTGATATTATTTAGAGTTTAAAAAATATATATCTACTGGATAATGGAAGATGAGTAAGTTCCCTAACCTTCCATGAAAAAAAAAAAAAACATAGCAATTACCAGAATATCATTAATCCATGATATCATAAATCATATAATTATTTTCATTTCATCATTCTTGTATAAACTGAGAACAGCAGTTGTCATTATAAATCTGGGATGACATTTCTTGGATTTTCCAAAAAAATTACATCTATAACTAACAAAAACCCAAGAATGCCTTCCTAAGAAGATTATTTAGATATTAAATTAATGTAAAAAAAAATAATAGCAACAAAACCAACAAGAATAATGCAGCTTTCCAGACTAATCATTATGCACCACATGAGGAAAAAAAATAATCCTTAGCAATGAGATGTGAAGGTTGGACAATCCAAACCAGCAATTAAGTTTTGAGCTATTTGTGATGAATGAATGCTTTTGAAGTATGTCTGTAAACATACTTAACTTCCTGAAGAATTTAATATCTAATATTTTGATTCAGTTTTTTTAAAAAAAGGAAGGAGGATAACACTTTTTGCCTAGGAACACATTTTAGTCAAAAAAACTGTGAAGTTCATTTAGTATAATTCAAATATTGACTTCTTGTTCCTGTTGGTCAGTTGTTCTTTTATCTTACCATTTCCCAGAAACCCGAGGCTTGAAGCTAAACAAGCTGATTCTAGATAACTACTTGCATTGAATGAGGACATTTCCCCACAATATTCTTACCCATTCTGTAATTTTTCTCTACTATTTTAGGGTAGTCTTAATTTTTCTTTTAAGTAACTGTTTCATATTATGACAATACAGTTTTTTGGTTTTGTTTTGGTTTTGTCTGTTTGTTTTTGTTGTTATTGTTTGAAATTATTAATTACTTTAACTACTTTTGAGGTTCCTTAAATCATTTTTAAGAATATATGGGAATAAATGTCTCAGACCTGGACAGTATATTGGCCAGAAGTGAGAAATTTAAAACAAATTAGTAGCATTTTTGCTTGAATTGCTGATATATATGATACTGAGATTTGTGTTCTTGGCCTTCTCCATTTAACAGATGTGTGTTATTACCATGAAATTATTACTTATTCTACATGGTAATGCACAGCATCGCTTTGTTAATGCATGATTTCTTCATTCAGTGTTCAAGATGCAACTTATAACCCTCAATATCTTTAAATACAAGTATATTTCTTTGTTTTCACTCTTCCACGAAGTTTTCTGATCAAAAAATATTTCTGAAACATTTTATCAGTTGTTTTTCATAAATTTATTTCCCAGGCTAAACCTACAGATAGTGTGTCCTATCCTATTGTAAATCATGTATTCACCCTTAGGAAAAAAAAAGAAAACCAAAGCCACATAGTACACGAACTGGTTAAAAAAATATCTTTGAGCAAATAGCAAATTCAGTATTTTTATATCAAAATTTAATATTTCTTTAATTAGTTGTCCTTCCAGAGTCATGTAAGTCATGAGAAATTACTTTTTTTTTTTTGTGTAATGTATTTCTAACTTTATAAACTTCCTTGCCTGAGAGTATCAAAAGACTGTAGCTCATTTTCTCTTACTTGTTTGAACAATGACATTCAGGTATCTTACTTACAGCCTTTAAACTCTTTTCCTAATTGTCCAGCTTTAAATTCATGAGGACCTAAAGGAAATTTTCAGTGTTGATTGTGCCAGTAGTAAAATGGGCATATGCCCCTGAGATGTCTAGTTGAAGTATCCATAGTTGTCCTAGGCTTGATTCCAGAGTCTCTGTAGGAAATAAGTAGACATGGGTAACTTACATTTAATAATGCTGTCACTGCAGCCTTCTCAGACCTCTTGTATTACAGTAATAACTTTGTGTTCATATAAATAAGGTCCTCATACATAACTAACCATAATTGCAATTCTAAAGGTTTTAAAATAAACACATACTAAATTTGAAGCCAAATCATTTTGTCTTCAGTTTACTACATTGATGGACGACTTTTGAAAAATTGAGGGGTTTTTTTTTGAAAGAGGAGATGCTGCATTTTAGAAGTTGATTTAGAACTGGGTGACTTTTTAAAATTTTCCTGTACTGTCAAAATTTTTGAAATTATATATAAAAAAACCTCTTGAATATTTTGGTTTTTTTCTTGATATGGGAGTAAAATGATTGTGATTATTTCCACTGAGAACAAAATTTCTTTTTGTAAAGACATGCCTGCATATCTTTTCTTGGGAATATAATTGTCTTAAGGTTTAATGTAGTCCTTGGTTGTCTGACTCACAAAAACACTAAAAGACAAGACAAGGGAAGGCAATTCTATCTTGCACTGAAGGAAATTGTGGGCTATAGTTTCATAAGGATATGACAGAAAGGAAAATATTGGCTCAACAACTGAAAAGGATTTTTGTATGGCCTCAGCGAGTAGGAAAGAAGTAAAGTTACATATATATGTGCCATGGCAAATATGTCAAGGGGCGATAGCTAACTACATTCTTATAGCCAATTTATGGCAACCCTAACAGGGAGAGTGAATTGTAAACAGATGAGGACATTCCCACTGCCAGCTGCAGTGAGACAGGGGTGTCATTCCACATCTCTTCCAAACTCTGTCACTTGCTTGAACTGTAGCCTAATGCAGACAGGGAATCATTTTCTTCTGGGTTTCCTTAGAGAGTTTCTTTTTTCCCTTTTGCTGATTTGTTTACAGCAGCAGTGGAACACAGACCTATTTTTTACATTTTCACATCTTTTCCTAACTGAAAGAGGAGTGAAAATCTTTTGCTTCTTCTTTCTCTTCTCCAAGAAGTGAGAAATGAAACTCTTTCCATATACAGTTAGAAGAGTTTGGTCTTTGAAGAGGAATTGAAAATGATACAAAACATTGTTGCCTTTGGGAGTCCTACACCCTATTAAAGCAAGAAAATATAAATATCCTGCTATTTATACCAGGAAAACATAAAATAGTGGAACAAATACAAATAACAGTTATGAAGCCACCAGAAATCAGAAGTTATTTGACAATATATCTCCAAGAGAAAAGAAAAAACTTAAAAGGCTCCATTTTAAAGTCAGCTCTAATAATTCCTACCTTACTTTTTTAAGCTGAAACTCTTTCAGCGAGTATGCAAACACTACTTGAAGCTCCTAATTTAAAATTCTAGTGCTATTTTTTGCAAGAGAGTCGGTAAGAACTTCAGAGTTTTATCCATGGGAATCTGAAAATAATATCTTAGATGTACTGAAATACTAAGAAATTGTATAATATTAGATGTATCTGGTGCAAAAGCACTGTAGCTATCTTTAAATCAACACTCATTTTCAGGTGGAATATATTGGCTTGAGTGGCTTCTGCTTTCAGGAAAAAATACCTTGTTTTTCAAATTTTTTTCTTTAACGCTTCTAATACTAAAGCATAAGAAGTACTTTGCAGAATATTTAGTAAATATTCAGTACTAGAAATCACAGTCAACAGATTATTACAAGGACAGCCTTGAGAGATGAGAAAAGGAGAGAAGGAAGAGGAGAGCTGAGACAGGTATATCTCTTTCAAGAAAGGGTTGGAAATATTGCAATCTCATGTTAGCAGGTGTAATGCTTTTTTTTTGCTTTTAGTGGAATGTTGTTTCAAAGAGTCTTCTTTATCCAAAATAAAATAGTACTTTCCAGCAAAACCATATAGAACATCTTGAAGTGAAGCAAAGGAAAGTAAAACAAAAATTAAACAAAATTAAATAAATGAACCAACTTTTGATCAAACATAATATCACAGTACCATATTGAAGACTGTACAAGCATTTATTCTGGATACGTAGAGATACTATGGTAACTGAGTTTCGAAAATAAATCTCTTCTTTTTTTTTTTGTATTTTTTATCCTGATAAGGATTGCTTTAATAGCTATTTTCAAACTTAACTGATTCTTCCACCATAAGTTATTCCATATGATTTTCTACTATCTTACATTTTTCCTTGTATTGGGTTAAATTACCCAAGGCAAATGCTTCAAAGCAAAACTCCAACAAGATTTCTATGTTTGAAGGCTAGCAGAGAATATATACACACACATGCATACACATATGACTCTGAAGACTCAAATATCTTGCTGTCTCCCAGACTAACGCACTCTGACCTGTCTCTGTGATTTTGTAGTTTGTCCAGGAATGTGTCATTAAAAAACACAAACCAAAACCAAGCAAACAAACAAAACCAACCAACCAACCAAACAAAAAAATACCACCAAAAAAACTATAATTGCATTAGGTAGTCAAGCAGGTTTTATTATCTAGTACATTCAATTTTCAAAAATAATAACATTTTCTTAAGGACAGAATGTATTTAGCTATTTTGTTGGATTCTTTTCTTGCCATGTTGCAATTTTTAGTCAAATTGACATGTTGCATTTGGTCCTAGAAATCTGATGACAGAGACATTTTAAGCAATGCACTTTAACATAAAAGCAATTATAAATGATGCACAGAGGGTAAGAAAGAGATTTTCATGTCAATAGCTCATTAGTACTAATTATGTCTTCCTATATAACAGAGGTAGGTATTATTGGCCTAACTTCTGAAGAAAATGTACTTCTGGATTGGAATAAGGTCTCTGTGATTTCCCTTAGCACATGTTTTAAAGAGAGTTCTGAGCCACGTATTGTAGTGTGTGCCAAAGCCACAGCTGGCTTCAACAATCAAAATTTCTATTTATTTATATAATAGTAGCTATAGTTTCAAAACTAGACAGTCCTCAGCAGCTACTATAAGGAGCAGGCTAGGTGAGACCATGTACAAGGGTCATTTGAAAATCTGTTTATGAGTGGGATGACTTTTAAAAATAAACAAACCCTATATGCTTTGGTTGTCTGCCACTTGTGACTGCAAGTGAACATTGCTTACCTAAGTTGCAAAAGTTTTAGAAATATTTGGAAAGCGGTCCTGCACCTAATTATTAGATGATAATATAAATACCAGGTATAGTTACTTTGCTGGCCAAGAAGGAGCAGAAACAAGCATGCAGGATCCATTAGTCAAGTATGAATTTCCCCTACACTTCATTAGAAAATCAAGCATATTTAGACATACAAAGCAACAGAATGAATCATATCACATAACTGGAGAACAAAGAATCTATTTTTAAAATTCATAATGAAAGCATTTCATCTACAAAAGCGAGCTGACACAACTCTTTATTTTAGATTCACTACAGAATTTGACTTCTTTAAATTCTTTAAAGATTTTTGCACTGTTCTCACAGTAGGGTCCTTGCTATCAGATATAGCCTTTCTTCTCCCTCACTTTAACTTGAAATGAAATGTAAAAAAAAGAAATAAAAAAAAAATTCAAATGCTTGTCTTATAGAAAAGGAAGAAAAAATTTAAGCATATATTTACAATCTGAGAAATATGACATAATTTTTAAGATTTAATTCAGGTAAGTAACATAATGAATAAGAGAAATATCTAAAAAAGCTTTTTAATGAGTTACAAAATGGATTTAAACATTTACATATAGAAACAAAAAAAAGGTTGCAATTTGAGGGATATATGTAAATTGTATAAAAAAAATAGAAAAACTTTGGTACAGAATCTCTTAGTATATCAAGGTGGGGTTTTTCATAACCTCGGTGGTGTAAAAAACACCTCACATAAACATTCCATGAACAGAGGACCTAGAAGAGGGTATTATTATACCCATATCCAATATGCAATTTGCCTGACATTTACCACAAATCAGGCAGATCTAGGACCCTTGCAGCATGACCATAGGTGCATGTGCTCACACAGGTGTTTGCAGTCTGTCCTGGAAAAAACCTTGCCTAATTTTGGCATTCTATACTATAAACAAGCAAACAGACAAAAAGAGGTTATTGCTTTTTAAACAAAGTTGAAAGACAAACTCTAGATGGGTCCCAAAGTAAAAGGGAAACCTGAGCAGTGAAATAACATGAATTACGTGAGCTCAAAGACAGGGAATTAATGAAAAGCCACTATTGCCATTTAAGCAATTGCATATTGAGACTCCAGAAGGAATCTGAGAAGTCAGAATTAGCCTGGAAAGTAACAGTCAAATCTCAGTGGTGGGCGCTATGCAGAGGGTCTGCACCAAGATATGTGTCAAGAAATCCTGAGACAGAAAAACTCTGCCTGAATTCAGACCCAAGGAAATGGCAAAAGTGCCTGGGGATATGATGGCTGGAACATCTGACAGCACTCTGGTGAAAGGCCAAGGGGGGCACTAGGCCAGCTGCCATCACAGCTAAGTTCGCCACCTAGGGAGACAGAAATTCTTCTCTGCCTGTCATCAGAGAACTGCATCTGTTTCTGTAAATGGTATACAAGACCTTATGTACGTAGCAGGAACCTTTGCCTCAGAAACTGAACATAGCGCAAGGGAGTTGGAGAGAACGAGCTGTCCCTGTGGAGCAAGGCCATTCACACAAGCACAGAGACAGCAGCTGTGATTGACAGGATAGGTTCTTTCTGGACAGAAGATTCAGCTGAGAGGGCTTTTCTGTTCTTGTTTTAATGTTCTTTATCCCTACATCTTTTTATGTTTGTCTTCAGTCACATCAGCACAAAGGATTTTCTTTCAATCTGATTTATGCTCTAGCCAGGGGCTGTCTTACACTAAGCTGGGTAAAGAAAATGGAAGAACAAGCATGGGTGACTCCTTTCCTATCTAATTTAGAAGACATGCATGATGGCTTTCAAACCTGCTGGTTAATTCAAAAACCCTCTCAGTAAAAGTTTAAAGAAAGAAACAAATATACAAACAAACAAACAAAACAACCCAAACCAACCAACCAGACAAAAAATACCCCACAACTTTCTCATTTCTTTCTGGGACAGGAAATGAATTTAGAGCAGATTATGTATCCTTAACTTTGGTGATGATCCTATCTCTCGAACTACTTATGTAAGACTGTCTTGCTTATGTATAGGAATAATGAATATGAATATTTCTCTGTTATGGAGGATGATTAATCACTAATCATTCTGCCCAGAATAAAGCTATAAAGCTGTTTCCAATTTTCTTAGGAATATCTACAGATAAGATCCTCATCAGCAGTCCATAATGATGATGATTCACTTCCTCACCACGCCCAAACTCTTCCCTTCCTCTATGAAAACTTTCAGTTTCGCAAACTCAGTGGTTTAATTTTTAATAGATCAAATATAAATAGATTTGTCTCAGCATGGAAAAAGTCCTTTTTAAACCATAGTCTTGACTAATATATTCAACATTGACAGGGAAAAGAGAAGTACATGCTTAGAACCTACTTAACCTATAGCCAGTCACACCTTATATTTTTTATCCTCTTTATACTGTTCTGTGTTATTAGCTGGACAGCCAAACTCTGTTGTGACTCAGTAATCATTTATTTACCTCAAATGCTCTAAATGGATAATTTCAATCTATAATTTAGCTTGTTTTCTATTACTATACATGCATTTCACTTTGGAGGGTCAGAGGGGTCTTAAAAATGTCTGAAAATAATTCAAGGTGTTTAACTTGAAACCTGTGCAACTTCAGCATGGTCTGAGTGCTACAGGTTTAACTATAACATGCCATTGATCCTCAAAACATAAGGAGGCATATTGAACCACAATAACATCTATTAAATCAAAAAAATAAAAACACTTTTATTGTTGGTCTTCCCAAGTTATTTTTCCCCCTTTTGTATCTGTTAAAAGACCTTACAGATGTTTCTCCAGCTTGCAAAAATTCAAGTTTCCCATGCATAAACGTCCTAAATATAAAGTATTTTCTTGTGTACTTTGTATTTTTTCCATAATTAAACTATATAATGAAGATATATTTTTTCACAGTGAGCCTAGTCTTGGTTTTAGCCAGAACAGAATTAATGTTTTACACACTAGACTTGAGGGGTGAAAGCTGGAGCCATGTGGGCATGTCTAGGCTGTAATTCTATATCCCCTCCCTCACCACTTCCACTGGGGGTGGAAGAAAGGGACTCGCGCTTTCCAGGAAGGAGGATTCCACTACATGTTCTGTTCAACATCTCTCTCCCCAGCTCCAACAGGCACACTCTTATATTAAAATCTTTATAAAATCTTTTGAAAGCCCCAGGTGCAAAGAGATACACATATGAATGTCTTTGGCAAGACATTGTAATATTTTTATTTTAATAATAACTAAAAGTAACTACCCATCTTTGAGGACAGGCTTGTATCTGCTTTACTATTTTTCCCCTCTTTAACTCTGTAAACAGAACCCTGTGCATCCCACCATCCTTCCATTTGCCTTGACCAGATCATACCTTGAATAAATCTACAAAATCTGTCTTGGAACCAGAAAAAATGTGGTGTTCATGTGCTACAGATGAAACATTAAGTGTGAGAAAACTTTCTTCTTCCTAGGCACATGTTGATACTGTCATTGCCTTTTTTTATTGCAGTTAAAGAGCTACCAAAGAACCTTGACATTTATTAGATAATATCCTAGTACAAGAGGTCAAATTCTTTCCCAGGCAGACTCCAAGTTGTTGGAATATGAGTTAAATTTGTGTAATATGGGGAAAAAGTGAAAAAAGTCAGATTATGGCTGAATTTTGGGAGCATACTACCTGCACAGCAAAACCTTCTAACACTCAGCTGGTCCTTTGCTGGACATGAATCTGGTAAACTTCATGTAACTGCCTATGGAAACCAGAAATGCTTTGATCAGCATCAGTGACTTAAAAAGCCTTCAAAATATCTGTGTATAAGAGAAATATGTAATTTTTCTGACAAAGCTATTTACTTCTGTACTGATGTCTTTCAGGTCATGCACTGTTTAACTGTGTCTCGTACCAGAACAACCAAATAATTCTGTCAATATGTAGAGATTCATAAGCTTGATAATACTGTTTTCTATCATAAGAAGGACATACCAGTTTGCAGTGGTAATGGGAACTTTCCCCTTTAAAGTGATAAAGACTAATCAAACTCTACCACCCTTAACTTGGATGAGTGGGTTGCCTGTTTGAGTACAAGATATTTCATATGAAAGTTATCTTTATCACTACTGAAACCAGGTGAGTTTTGGTGAGAGAGACTGATAGCACAGAGAATATGACTTGCAAGAGACACAAGGATTTTTGTTTTATTATTTTTTAAATGAAAAAACTGACATTTAAACACCTAGTATTAAAATTATATAGGAATAAGATTGACATTTGATTTCTAAAAAATGCTTATATCCTAAAACATGATGATGTATTTTATGTTCATATAAGATACTCAGTATGCTATATCGTCACGTAATACTGTGCAAAAACTTTCAATTTGACTGCAGTTTTAGTACAGAGCATTCAATATTCAAGACATTCAAAGAAAGTTGTTTTGGGTCTAATGAGTGTTTAAAATTTGCAGCAAAATTATTTTCCCTAGTTTATGAATCAAATTAAGCTGGTTTTATCTAGCCACAGAACATACAGATTATACCAATATCAATGTACTGACTGGAAATCAGACACAGTTTACAACCATTGCATGTGAATAAAGATCTTTCTGCTAGTTAATTGATATTTCAGAGATTTAAACATTCAAAAATTTTTAAAGGGATCTATGTACTTTGTCCCTCTTCTTTGAACTACTGGCAACTGTGTTTATGTACCTTCTTTCTTCTTGATAATATTATTTCATCTTGATGTGTTAAAGGGTTGTATTTAGGAAGGTAAATAATTAGCCTGCAAGTGGATCAAAGTGTGTCATTTGCTTTGAACGGCCCTGTAAATTTCACAGAAGGCTGTGCTTTAGGTAATAGTGATTGGTTTTGTGACATTTAAAAAAACATATGAATGTTCAAACACACCCACACACACACCCACATACCCACACCCACCCCTCCTTTATGAATCTCCTATGTTTTCAGTCATTCATGTTTTATTTACTATCTATGTGCTGAGAAAGAAATAAATGAGATGAATGAATTATATAACAGTACTTTGGTGAAAACTGCAGAAACATAAAAGGATGCTATAAAGAAGAAAGAGATTAATTGTACTTCATCGTCAAGGAAGACAGAACAAGAAATAATTGCCTTGAGCTTCAGCAGGAAAAATATAGGCTAAATATTAGGACAAAAGATTTACAGCTGAAAGAAGAGTTAAACAATGGAATAAGCTGCCAAGGAAAGTTTTGTAACTGCCATAATTGGGATTATTAATGGCTAGAACAGTTACCCAAATAAAAAAAGAGGTTACTGATAACAACATCCAGTTCTGCCATGAGGTAGATGGATCTTGGTGTCTAACAGATAGATTATGCTGGTGAAATATTGGCCCTCACTCGGTGAAGCAAATCTCTTTTACCCAGGAGGTTTTGGAACATATCAAATTTCACACAAAAATGTTCAGTCTATAAATAAATGAATGAGTCAGCTAGTTAGAGGTTTGGTTGCCCAAACTTCTGAGTGTTCTCTAAATATCAACGCTTTCTTTATTCTGTGGCACACATCTATATCTGTACCACTTCTAGACATTCTCTACTGCAGCAATGCTAGTATTATGGTAGTTGTGAAAATTTGCAAGAGATAAGTACATATAGTTCTGTAGCCATTAAACACAACAGAAAATGTCTCAAGCAAGTATATAGACTCGGCCCAAATTTTATATCAGTTGAATATATTGCAAAATATTGCTAGTCTTTATAGTAGAAGCTATGCTGATAGCGTTTGTTTAAAAAGTTCTGTTTGGGTGGGGTTTTTTTACAAAATATTTGGAAACAACCTAGGTCAGGAATTTGGTGGTTTAAACCCCAGGTATTCATGCTTTCTAAGTTAGTTAGTATTTTATATTCTATATGTCCTGCAGAAAAATATGAAGGAATAAATTAATGGTAGTGAATTTATTAGAAAATTGTTCTCAGACACAGAACACCAATTGTAATATCAAATCACCAATTACATGTTCAAACCATTGTCAATAATGTCACTTAATTGCATGCTGGGATATTAAATTCAATCCAAAAGGTAAAATGTGCATTTGAGATTGATCAGTTTATTACATAAATGCATTAGCTGGTTACTTAAAATTGATTAACAAGGTTTCAGTTCAGTGCAGGAAATTGCTATGTTAATCCCAGCACTTCTCTCTTTATTCTCCAATTACATCAAATACACTACATGCAACTGGTGGAAAAAAAATTGCACTGGCCTTCTTCAGAAATTCTACCCATAAATCAGAAGAGGCCAAAGACAGGATGTTTCATGAAGAAGTTTGGCTCTTTGACTTACAGCACATAAGCATGCTGGGAACTCATAATAAAGAGCACATCCTTTGCAGCCCTGCTTATTTACTAGGAGTGGCATCCAAAGAACTTAAGCAGAATGGTGAATTTTAGGTACCCACCTTAAAAAATACGATCTTGACAAAAAGTCCTGTTTATTTTACATTTACTTTTGGAAAGCATTTCAATGCCACAGGCTTTGTATTTTAAATTCCCAAGGTGTTCATTGCTGTATATTTCAGTATGTGTGGAAGCAAAACCTCTGATTTGTCAGTCTGAGCAAATTTCACTTAACTAATGACTCAACCTGATCAAGGTAGAGAAACCAGATATTGCTTCAGTGGAGAGCCTGTAATCTGGTGGATTTTAACATATATTCTTAGTATCAGGCTCTCCATAAAGTAACAGTGTCTAATATTTTCCCTTAAAACATGACTGTGCTGACTGCTGGTGCTTGTGCTCATATTCTAATTAACTAGTTTGAGATGCTTGAAGAAATTCTCCAGAGTTCTGTGCTTTCCTCAGCCTGATCTGATGCAATTTCAACATGAAGAGGAACTAATAAGTGAAATGAAGGTTTCTAAAATTCCTCCTAAATATTGTTTGCGGACTCCAAGCATCCGTTAATCACATAACAAATTTTTTGTGATTAGTCATTTAAAAAAATTTATGACCTCTCCACTTGCTGTTTGTTTCCTGATGTATACCTCGTTGTTCCACTAGATATACAAACATTTATAATAACAAGAAAAATATTTGTTAATAATCTTGGTAACTGGCTGCTATTAATAATCCTATAAAGGATCTACAAATCTGACATTTTTTAACCTTGTCATTCTCATTATATACTAAATACATAAAGATGCAGAACTCTTTAGACAAAGTTTATCCCAACAACCTTCACCTTCTGTGGCGAAAAAGGGAAGCATTTATTTAAGAAAAGCAAATTTTACAGAAGAAAGAAGTCCTAGGAATACGGACATCTCTGAAAACCTACCACACATATATAAGCATAGTAGCCACTTTCTTTGATGCTCAGCTCCTCAAAGTACATTAGAAGTACCTTGAATAAAGGTCTGCAAATACAAAGGAAGATACTGGATTAGCTGCCATCTGGTTAACTGAGGATTTTTTAAGACTCAAGTAGTTAGATGAAAGGACCCATTCAAGTCCTGATTCTCCCTTTTGGA
The DNA here is from genome assembly GCA_026261815.1 of Monarcha castaneiventris obscurior. Lineage (NCBI taxonomy): Eukaryota > Metazoa > Chordata > Aves > Passeriformes > Monarchidae > Monarcha > Monarcha castaneiventris. The sequence continues at coordinate 19,328,373 of JAMPIT010000894.1, forward strand.
GGAAAAACTGATTTGGAAAATATCCCTCATATATATATCTCTAAGTTCTTAAACATTTTTTCTAATTTCCTGTGCTTAGGAATACTCCAGAAAATGAGTCTGTTGCCTGAAATATTTTAGTAAACAAATCTTTGCAATGAATACTGCAAAGCAATAGACAAAACCAAATTTGAATTTGAATCGTCATCGACACAAGTATTTAACAACCTGATTCCAGTAGTTTTACTCACTTAAAAAAAAGGCCAAGAGATAATACTATTTCATCTTTTAGTAAATTGGAAATAACAATTCATTAATCTGATCCAAGAAAAGGTGAGGTTTTTTTAACGGCAAGAAATAATTAAATCACAACCAAGCAAAAACCATATCAACAATAAATGAGACAAAATGAGTTGGATAAATTACTACTCACAAAGCATTTATCATCATCAGGTCAGAGTTCATTAACCTCTGCAGAAGCAGAGGAAACACAGTGTAACACAGAATTGCATGGATTTGTTGACTATTTTTAGTGGAAAAAGATTTGAAAGCAATTGGTGAATATTCTCATGTGAGCATTTGGGAATGCTGAACTTTTGGACTTATTTTTAATTTTTTTTTTTTTTTTAATGGAAAGAAACCATTTAGCTCTGATGGAAGATGAAAATTTTTAAAATCACCAGTTTCATCTGTATAGCTTTAAGACATATTCATATTGATCTACTCCATCTTTGAAAAAAAGAAGATTTCTCCTTAGGTTCCTTCTGAGTGTTTTACTGTTTAGAGATGTGTGAAAAGGGGGTTGATTTCTATATAACAGTGTTGCTCTACTAAATTATTTGAAACTAAATCTAGTACTTTTTTTTTTCATATAATACTTTGTATCTGTTGTATGTTACAGTACCTTCTCTCTTCCTCAAGGTTGCTGTCTGTCCATCAGTGTATATCCAGCTCTTCTGACTGAGATTCAATAGATTCCCACATTGAATCACAGAAAATAAACACTAGCAAAACTTTCTGGAACTTTAAAACATAAAATTTTATTAACACTAGGAATCTTTTAAAATATGCAAATATCTCAATTGAAACTAATCCGTAATTTTTTTTTAAAAATACTAAAATCAAAGATTTGGTACTTCCTATTAGATATTTATTGCTATTTCTGTACTATTTACCTCCTTTTAATTTGTAGGAGCATAACTGATGAACCAGCTGATTCCAACTGGCTTAGAAATCCTAGATAATCTAGAAGTGTTTGTAAATTATAGCAAATTAATAATTTCAATTCCATGGACTTTAAAGTTGAGTTTCCATTATGAGTCCCAACTTTATAACCTACTCTTGTTAGACTGCATTCATAAGCAAATTGCTGAATGCTAATAACTGCTTATTTTGCAATGTACACAGAAGAATTCAAACTATGCTGGCTCATGAATATAAAAGAGAGGCGGTGATCCCACCCAGACTCAGTTTTTCTTCTTTTATCTATACACTATATACTTGTAGTGCAGCTGCATATTCTCTAAATTTTATTGGATCATATTTAACCAAGAAGAGAAAGCTATTGTTTGAGGATCTTGCTTTTGGGTAAGATAGCATCAATTAATACACATATATGTAAATTATCATTAATTCAGAATGAACCCTTGAAGAACTTATTATCATTAATTTATATTTTGGAATTCGATTGTAAGATTAATCCAAGTTTTACCTGAATACTTGTGAGTGTAAATACAACCTAATGATCATAGTTAATACTAGATTGGCACCAGCATGTACAAAATCATATGCATAAATACAAATATAAATGCATATACATATTTTATATGTTTATAGAAATCAATATATACCTTAGGAATTGTTAAAGTGCTGTCTGTTTTCAGGTTTTTATCCTGTAATATAGGTTATTGACTAACCAAGTATGTTTACAAAACATGGCTCTTAGATTCTGTAAAACATCCTGAAAAAAATCGTATACCGAGCTCATCAATGTGTCACGAAAATTTTTTGTAGGCTTATTGATGGTAATGCATAGCATTAGATTGATCCATTTTTTCCATCCTTTTCAAAATGCCATCATGAAATGCTTCTAAAATCCTTTCATATAAACTGGATTCCTTTCATTTGATGAAGATTCAATGTTTTTCTTCTATTTTGATTATTTTTGTGTTTCATGAGCACGTGCTTATTTTATAGACCCATAATTAACATATTACAGAAGGATGGTTAAATCAGTCCCAGTGGACTCGCAGGGTGCTGCAGCTATGCTGCTTTGCAGACCCAATCTAGCTGATTTAATTCAAAGACAACTAACTCAGACTCTGTACACTGAATGATGCTCAGTTACTTTGTTCATATAACCTGGTGCCCCACACAGCACAAAGCAAAGATCTAATATTCAAGTATCTTCTAGAAAAAAAAAAAATAAATTTTTTTCTTGGTTGTTTTAATTCCTAGAAAGCCATTCTCATACATTGTTTTCTTCAATGTTGGGTTAAAAGGGAAGTTAGCAACTCAGTCTCAGCTGTCATATGCTGAATAGGTTTCTAGACAATGTATGCAATTAAATATCTTAACATGCAATCTATAAATAAATACTTTCATCAAAATACATTTAAATCCTAAGTGCCCAATAAAATTCCTTACTTTGCATGAACATCATCATTTCCTTGATATTCTATAATTAAACACATTCTCTTTGTTGAACCTTCTCTGATTTATCAATATTTTTTTCAATAATATACACTAAAACAAGACCCATGTTATAGTATCAACTCTACAGGACTCAAATGATACAATGAATATAATCATCCCACTTCTACCCAATAATCCATTATTTATGCCTGAGGATCACATTTGACCATAATACTGTACTCAGAACTTCCATTCTGCTGTTGGCCAGCTTTTTGTAAAATGCTATCATTCGTGCCACTGAAACACTAAATTGAAATCCATGTCATAAAGAGAGCCCTGTCATCATCAATAGTCTCTGGGATATTTTAAATATGGGTACAATGATATGTTTTTCCTTTTTGACTGGACCTTTCCAAATCTTTCAAAATTAACTGAAAAATCAACATCCAAGTTCTTTTGGGACAGAAGATATAAAGACATGATTATTCAAGATCAGTATATAAAGCAATGTAGACTTGCACCACTTTTTACTGTAAGATTAAAAAACTTGATACTTATCACAGGGATACGAATATATCCTGTCAAAACACAGAATAACTTAATTATTATTTGATTCATAAGGCTGATAATAGATTTATTTCCAACTGGTATGTGACCAAACTAATTAAAGGAATTTCTTGTTTGTTATGTGATTTTAAAACTAAATTTGATATTATTTCTTCTGATCAGATACAGAATCACAGAAAGGCTAAGGTTGGTAGGGGCCTCCTGAGACCAACTAATTCAACTTTCCCACTCAAAGCAGGCTCAGTTATAGCAGGTTGCTCAAGCTGTATAAAGTCAAATTTTAAATATCTCACTGACAGTCAGTCAAAAAAACTCTCCAAGCAACAGGTTCTGGTGTTCGACTACTCTAATGAATTAAAAGAAAAAAAAGTAGAATTTCCTGTATTTGCATATGTGCCTCCCTGCTTTCGTCATGTCACTGGATGACTGTTGGGGTAAGAGCATCTCTGGACTCAGGCCCAGAAGAAAGCCAAAGCACAGGAGTTGAAGTAAAGCCTTTGGACAAACTGAGATACATGACATCTTACCAAAGTGAAATAGAAACATAAAATCTTTAACTTCTAGTGGGAATACATGCTAAGTGCCTTAAGCATTGAAAAGCTGCAGCAGAGACCTTGAGCATAGTTCTTTTTGCTGCAGCAATGTTATCCTTTCATAGAGTTCTTTATTTTAGACAAAATATGGATAGAACTATATTGTTCACATTTTTTTAGATATATTATTTTAGACAAAACATAGAATGATATTGTTCACATTTTTTAGATATAGTGTTCACATAAACAATAAGAGCTGATAGAAACTGTATACGCAAATCTGTGTAATACCTATGTAATGCTTACAATTGTTAGAATTAGACCAGGATAGGTTAAGAAAATAAAAACAAAAATCATGTGTAAATCTCATTGGTTAATTAACAAATATAATCCACACTTCTGTAAAAAAAAATAATAGTCATAATCATTATGTATTAGAAGAAATTAGAAGAAAAAGATGTTTCCTACCTGCTGTTTTTGCTGCTGCTGCTGTTGCTGCTTGGCTTTATCATACCCCCTTCGAACTCTGCCGTCAAGAAGCTATGAGACTGTGAAATAAAGAACTTAGCAGAACAGCAGCCTCCTCTGCTCTCTTTTACTCTGGTCCGAGAAGAAAGGGTATCCCATTAAAAGCTCAACAGATGACAGTAAGAATAGTTGCTCTGCAGTCTTACTCTACCCCACACTGGTTTTTTATACATATCTTTCCTGGTTTTTTATTACTTACCTTATCTATAGTCTCTAGCATTCAGTCTAAGCATTTCTTCAGCTATTGACAGCTCTCCCTGCTCTCCGTGACTCTGTGTGTGTGTCTGTCTATATCTGTGTTATGATTATATAGTGTGTCTAATGCTCTGCTCTAGACTAGCTGATATTTTCCTATCAATTCTTTTCTTCCTTTCTCTGTTTCAAACCATAAAACAAACCAATTCCCCACTCCCCCAAACCAAACAAGGCAGCCTCTGTGTGTATATTTTGATGTGTGTTTTGTCAGTAACAAGACTGTGGCTTCTGTGGACCTTCAGGACCCATCCATTCTGGATTTGAAACATTTCTCAGATGATTTGTTTTGGTTTTCCTATTGCTTTTGATTAATGAATTTAGATCTTTTAAAACACAAAATGACAAGCATTTCTATCTTCATTCTGTTGTCCTAAGAGATGCTTTTCATCCATCAATACCATTTGGCTAACTTTTGCAATTGCTGCGAAGACCTTAATCCTTATGGATTAACCTTAAGAAAATTTGCCCTGAACTTGGACTTGTTAGGAATCTAAAATTCTTTCTGAAAGGTAGGGATCAACTTTTTCTAAAAGAATCAATTGGCATATGAAAATCCTCCCTAATGACTTTCGGTAAAGTAGACACTCCTAAATCACCATGATCTCCTGTTTTATTTTGCATTTTCTTCTAAGGAGAGGGTCAGTATAGTGTTTTCACTTTTGATCCTGCATCAACAAGTGTGATTCAAAATTTTATCCAATCCTGATTTGAATCCTTTGCTCATTACATATTTAGATATTTAGATATTTAGATATTTAGATATTTAGATATTTAGATATTTAGATATGATGGAGATTTCAGTGGTCACTCTTTAATATTTTTCTTGGTAATAGAATACACAAATTTACTTTGATTGGGTGCTTTGAAATAGCCTAATGGATAGCTCATGCTATGTCTTCATTTTAAGTATGAACACGAAGAGCAAAAGAGTAAAGAAATTCTGCCTCTGTTGGCTGATATGAGTGTGCAAATGTTGGTATTTGCAAAGTTAGATGTTTAAGATGTGATATGTCATATCAATGGTATCTAGACAAAAACCTGCTACTGAGGTTCCTGGGATTTGAAATTGAATAGAAAATAATTGAAAGACAATGAGGTGTATCCTCTTTAAGTCATAAAGGTAGCATAATATTCCTTGTGTACCAAAAATATAAATAAAGAGATGTAGTGAAGAGAAAAAAGAGAAGACAGAAAAAGAAGGCTGGATGTTTGTCAGGTTGTATACATATCTGAGATGAAACATGTAAGCCTTTAGAAGAACTAATAAGAGGTAGGATGTTACCAGCTAGGTCTTATCTAGATCTAAGGTTTTGTGAGTTTGACTGATGTTCTGAATTCAATGTAAGTAAACCTTCACCTTTCAAAATCAATATCACAAATAGCATTAAGCTTCATTTTTGGAATAGCTGATAATTCTATCAAGGAAAGACAATTAACAATAATGATAACTCGAACTTGTTCTGTACTACCTAGATGTTGTCTGAAACACATTGTCACTGTTTCCAAATATAAATGGAAAACTTTTCTTACTCTTACTTTTACTCTTAGTTTCTTTTATTTTTTACACTGCATGATAATCTCAATTAGCAGCCTAGTGCCTTTCACAATTGTCATATTTAGTTTGGAAAAGGAGAAAAGCACTTCTAGGACATGATGAAAAGACTGACTCTAAGTTTTTAACAGGATGCAAAAATTGAAAGCTAAGCCACAGTAGCCTTATATTAGAGAGAAAAGAAGTTTGGAATAAAGACCCCTATAGAGTATATCAATTTTACTGCAGTAGTTTAGGTAAATAAATGAGAGATTTATTTCTAAATTGTGAAAGACATGTGAATATTTTAAATAAACACAAGTGTAATGCTGTTAAAGAGAAGGAGAGGCAGTTTGCCAAGAAAATGAAAACCTTGAACTACTCACTGTACAAAAGCAATGTGGGTTTTAATTCCTTCACATTTGAATTAATATATATGTTGCTCCTTGTAACTCACACTATACCTGTTGAAGGCATCCTTTATCTGGCTGCTTTTTAAAGTGCTATGTGGTCTTGGACAACCTCTAATGTTACCTTTACAGCACAGGACAACATTATACTGGCAAAAGGAAACTAAAACCAAAGAGTTTAGTTTATTCTGTGACCAAATTTGTTTGCTGCTATTCAAGCTGAATAGTTCCTTATGTTGAAATTAATCCCACTAGAATCCCAACATGAAATCTTCTCTATTTTGAAATCAGTGATAAAACTCTGCCGGATTTTAATGAATGGTGAATTCCATGAGCATAAACTATCTGGAGCAAAAAGAAAGAAAGCTTAAAAGCATAATGAATAATATTGACTTCATGATAAGTGAAATTCTGATTGCTGCTTTTTAAGTCTGCCCAATTACTTCTCCTTTTAAAATGTTATTTTTAAAATTAATACCCTTGCAATTTTAAACATATAGTATCTAAAGGAGCTGTATGCTCAAAATGCTATTGGTAGAGGCAAAATCAAATACCTATTCCCACAAGTGATCTCTACATAAGGTATTGCAACCCGTATTGACTCCAACTTTGAACATTTATCAGGATGCCTCTTCAGTGTGACTCTAATATCTTTTCTTGCTATTTTCTGCACAAAGCACAGAGGGACAAATAAGAAGAGGAATTCTAAATTTGTACTGAAGAACCTATGCTTTCTCTAAAGGAAGCATGATGTCTGGACACCTCTGCAGCACAGGAAATTATTTTCTAAAGACAGTGTTTACAAAGTTGGTCAAAAAGTGAAGGAGAACATTTACTTTTTTTTTTTTTTTTTTTTTTTTAAATTAGAAAAGGCTCAATACAACAGGTCTTCAGATTGTGAATTACATCCAGATGATTTCAGCTTCTCGGCAGGAAGGAACTTTTTTTTGGGAAAACAGTGACAGTTGAACTCTAGTTTTATGTGGCTGTTCACACATGGTAAAATAACATGGCTCACTCTTGTCTCCATTATGAAATTGAACATGGTTTACCACAACAGAGTCAGGTTTAGCCAATTAGACCAATGAACTTTTGTCTGTATGTTCAGCAAATACTGAGGTATCATTAGAACAAAGCAGATGTGGAAAGTTGTTTATACAAGGAGGTTTGTCCAAATTTGAGCTGCTCTTGGAGGAAAACAGGCTGTGTCAACAGCTTCTTCAAAACAGTGAATTTAACTGTTATTTCAGAAACCCTGAAAACAGTAAGACACAGGAGCATGGTAAAGACAGAAACTAAACAATAAAAGGCATATTAGAACAGATATTTGCTTAAGTATTTTAGTACATGAGAGAAACCTATTGGATAACTTCTAGATAACACTTTATGAATTCACAGTTCAATCTAGAGAAAATAAATCAATAAAAATAAATAAATATCAGTATAAAACCATCATTCCAAGCAATAATCTGAGCATAGAACCAATTAAGATTCTGCATTCTTAACACTAGAATTTTTTAGTAGCCTAAATGACAGCACTATTTGTTGATTCATACAGAGGTAAGAAAAAGCTGACGGCATAAAATCTGAAAGATTTCTAAGTCTAACAGCACAGGCTCATGTATGTGCACTGTTCCCTTCATCTCAGAGCTGATTTAAGAAATAGGTTACTGGGTAGTATATCTCAGCAACCCATAACAGAAAACCAAGTAATCAACATAAACATACCAACACCACAGCCTAGGAACTTAGTCATAACTAACTACAGTTTAGTTGTGACATTTCTATGACTTCAGCATGGAATTCTCCATAAGAAAACTTTGTTTACTTAAAACCACCATAACATCACAAAAAGCTAACAGTGCAATATTTCCACACGAGAAACATGCTTTTGCCAGAGAAGGGAAAATCTATTTACTATTTATTAGAAAGTCAGATGCTATCTTAACCATGTTTTCCATGCATTTACAGGAAGAGAGACTCAATTATCTCTTTCCAATTAAATAAACCGTCTTTTAAAAATATGGATGTCCTCGTTTTAGCAATTGCCATAATAACAGGACTATACATTCTACATGGATCAGTATATGTGAGCATTTACTGAGGTTTTTTTTTCATCCTTATCAATATTGTGGTATTCTAGTAATAAGACAAAAAATAGCCTCTACCTAAAGGAATTTTTGTGTCTGCTGTAGCATCACTTTTTCCATATCAGCCTCATTAAAGAGAATCAGTATCTGAATTCAGACTGTGTTGGAAGCAGAATATTTAATGACCCGAGTAAGCCAAAAAGTATTACGCACATTTGCATCAGGGAACCCAGTGGTGCTAAGGACCTTTATGATGAGCTAGGTGTAATCATCATGAAATATAACACATGTATTCTAGGCCTCTGTTAAATGATTATCTTCTTGCACCACTTAAAATATGTTTTCCTGAGGTGAAGTCAATGAACTCAATAGAGCAGGAGGAGGTCCATTTCTCATTGTCTTTCCATCTTGCCTTATCTTCTTCCCCTAATTTTTAAAGGAATATCAAATCCTCCTTCAAATAAAGTATGGATTAATGTAATGTAATCCCAGAGAAATGATTATATATAGCTATAAATTCTGAATCCAATACAATTTGATTTTACTCTATAATTTTTTACATTCCCCTCTATTTTGTAAAACTATAAAAGGAGCCTTATTTCTGTTTGTTTGGTTGCTTAAATGATGTAAATTTATCTCCAGAGATTCTGTAAAGGAAGGCTATTGGTAAGGAGCAGGTATGGGGAACAGGACAACAGGCAGTACTGCAAAACTTGGAAACATTCCTCTTGATATTTGGTCTCTGTTAACAATCCAGGGACTAATGAACCTTGGACAGTGAGTTACTGATGTTCCATTCCTCTTCTGATATTATCACCAAGAACTGTTGAGCAGATTTTTTTTTTCTAATGAAGCTTCTCTGGAAGAATTAAGAGGAAAACAGACTTTCTAAGAGCTAAAAGACCTTTACAAGTTTTTTAAATCAGCCTTTGAGATAGTGAGGAAAATACAAAAAATAAGAAACTCAAGCAAAAACATTTCCCAGATCATTAAAAAAATGAACATAGTTACAACATTGATAGTGTTATGAGAAAGAGCATCTAGATCATAAAGAAGACAGATGGGCTTGAAACATGGAATAAGAAACAGATGGAGATAAAGATTTGCACATGTGAGTGAAGGAAACTTTAATGTTTAGGCCGAACAAGGGTCTCTATTTACAAGTTTTTATGGGGTGAGAGGACTGGTAGATTTGGAAAAAAAAAAAAAAAAAAGAGAGTGAGGAAGAGAATGTCCAGCTTTGAACTGATTGTGTCTTTTAGTGACATCAACCCCAGTGTCTTAAAGTTAATGTCTTTCTGATGTTTGTTTCTTATAATGAGTGAACTTAGAGATGGAAACTGATAGTGTAAGAGAGGGAAATACTTTATTCAGACTGAAGAAAATGTGGGCAAAGACAGTGTGAATATCCACTGACTTTTGCTGGATTTTTTACCATCACTGACAGGAAATGAAGCCCTAAAACAACAGGTGGACATTTCAGTTTTCATGGTCCATACACTGTCTTGAGAAATTGTCAGATAGCTCTCATCATGCAGGTAAATTTTAAGATCCAAGCACCTCTTTATATTTGCATTCTTAATAATGGCACTGAGCTATCTGATATCAAAACTACTGACACAGTAGCCATTGGCAGGGCTGAAGACTGAAGACTCAAATACATTTTGTAAATCTACTACAGCATTTGTATTCATCTGGCATGGAAAGCTGAAGTGCCATTTAATCCAATCTTCAACTGCAGGTTATTTTTCACAGTTTTAAATGAAATATAAAGATATGTATCAAAAAAAAGAAAGTAGAGAATTAGTATAAATAGTATCTTTTCCAATCAGGATTAACAATCCCACTGTCACAGAGTAAGCAATAGAAAGGAATCACTGGACCTTGCCTTGAAGTGTCTGGGATGAGTTATAACTCGTGTTTCAAATTAGAAATAGAGAGCATAATGTTTCAATTGTTCATAAAAGAATTATGTTACTGATGCTTTGACGTAATTAATAATACTGGAATTTCTGCTGGATCGCTGTGACTGTGACACATTTTCTTGCAAAAATGTCATCTATGATTAGCACAAGGCATTGAATATGGTGGATTATCTTGAATTAGATATATCCTTCAAAAAAGTCTGGAAATAACTTTAGAAATCTTGAGCAAGTTGTTAGGAACTCATGAAGTTAATGACAAGACAGGTCAGCCTAAGAGATAGAAGAAAACTAAGTACAAACATTCAAGAAGAAAAACATTGAAGGGTCTCACTGTGAAAAAGACCAAATAGGCAGAACACAAATAGGCATATGTAAACATATCCCAGCATTGCTAAAATGAGGCTGATCTTAATGCCATAGACTCACCAGAGCCAGAACAGCCACTCTACTTTCAGATTATTTCAGCTTACAATTGGAAGCTCAGTTTTTCTTATTTTTCTTTCCATACTTCAGCAAAAAAAGGGCTTTTTTATTGCAGCTTTGTCGCTCTCAGCTTTTGTAACATGATGTGCTTGTTTCACTCTTCACTGGTGTGACGCTGACACATCAAACAAAAGGGACAAGAGGAACTCTGCCATCTCACTTAATTGGGGCTCTGAATTTTAAGGCTAATCTCACAAGTGAAGTTAGTATTCTAATATGTATCTAATCTTTCCAACCTTCCCAAAAAACTCCAATGAAATAGTTCACATACAAATTTTTTCCAGTAAGTTCTTACTAATCATGTGCTATCAGCCAGCTGAGCTCCACATTAATCTAACATTTCCAGAGGAACAGCAGTGGCTGATCACACCTTGTAACATAAGTCAACAGAAATTCCCTCCTCCGGGAATAAGAAATGATTAGTTACTCCAAATACTTACAGGCATAGAGAAGCCTCTGGAAGTCTTCTCTAGAGAGGAACTCAGAGAAAGTACTGAGAGGAAATACTTTTAATCCTTCTCTGAAATGTAATACTTTTCTTTCTATTGGCCATATAGATAGCTAAATTAGATGTGTCAATTATCTGACCATCTGTTATTCCCAAATACTCAGAGTATGAAACTTCAATAATGTATCTCTAGTTAGTGTCATATGCTGGATGAATTATATGTCCTGCTGTTGTGGAGATAATTCAGATAGAGGAGATACGGAACCTTTCCCCTAAAATTCAGTGTTTGTAAGCACTCAGAGCCCCTTTCGTATTCCTTATACTAAATTTAGGTACTAAATTTAGGTACTAAACAGATTTTTTTTTATGCAAAAGAATGAACAGAGGACAATATTCTATAAAAATCAGTCCAGGAATCCTATGTTTTACACTTCTGAAGTCTTCAGATTCTTGCTTACTTCCAAACAGGCTTCTGAAAAATGTAAATTGCTTTGGAAGATACTAATCTATTATCTTTCAATTTTACATATGACTTTCTAAAAAACCAGAAATGATGGTTTATGCCTATGGTAGCATGAATAAATTTACTATTCTACCTAATAAAATCTAATATATCAATCCACTATTTACACACACTTCTGAATGTGTCAACATACCTATTTTTGAGGTCATCCAAAGGGAATTTCTGAGTCTATTTTGTTCCATTCATTAGAATGGAACATTGCAAAAGTTTTTGCTTCATTTAAATTACAGTATTTAGCTTTAACATCCAAGGACTGCAAATTCTATTCCAAAAATTAAGAAAGTCTCTGCCTTTTTTTTCAAGTTTAAATTTTCAAAGTTTAAAGATTTCAGTTATGAGAAGTATATTCTAGGATGTTAATATAATTGCAGCTTTACCACCTAATTTCAGTAAATTCAGCAATTTGCATTAACAGCAAAAAGGGCAGAATTGTGTGATAATTACCACAACTTGGCCCACAAGAAGTGTAGAACAGAATATCTTTCATGAAGAAGAGTTGAGTTTTTGAATAGTTTCCAGATCCAGACCTGGAAGTCTACAAACAGCACACAGTCTACTAATCTGCAAACAATTCATTGAGCAGTGAGGCCCCTAAACTCCAGCATCTAGCCCCTCTTCAGATGCCTCTAGGTACAAGGGCTGTCATTTCAGAATGTGCAGGATGCCAATGGTGTATTTGACACCTCCAAAACTACATCTTGGGCACACTATGCCAAGCATAACAGACATAGATTCAAATGTTTAAGCAACAGAATCCCTTCTTGACATCACAGGATTTCACTGGCCCTCGAATGGAATTTATGTTAATTCTAATTTCATGAAACATATGGAGATACCCACTCTCCTCATTTTAGCTTCTGCAGCGTAAAATTTTCCAAGTCACTGTAGTTAAAAATATAATCTTACAATTTGTATGTTGAACTTTACACATATTTAATGCTGAATTACATGACTGGACTAAGCATGGCTATGGAAAAGTATTTTTGAATGTGATATTTACTTTGTAAATGATGATGGAGTAGTGAAAACTGTAACAGATATTGGTACAAAGATCAATACAATTCTTATCTAAATTACTTGAGTCCACCTTGTCAAACTGCAGATAAAATTCTTTATAATCCAGTTATGCAGACAAAAGCGTTTATAAGAACAAATTCCATTTTTTATTAGACTTGTAATAATCTGACATGCAAAATCTTACTTATCATTACTGCTTAAGAGTATGGTTTTGTTTTCCAGCTCTGGGAGGGGATGGGCAAAGTGATCACTACACATTAAAAAATATAACTTAGTAACATGTAGTAATTCAATTCCTTTCAGCTATTTTCACACTCAGAAAATTAATATAATTTTAATATCACCTGCATATTAGGTATGAGGTAACATACCTCATAAGCTGTATTTCCCCTGTCTAAACTGCTAATTAGTAGCAGTAGAGTAGTGAAATTAAAGACATAATATGTGATACCAAAAAACCTGATTTTCCAACATTTTGTCAAGTTGTTTTTTTGGGAATAAGCAGAAGAATAATGGGGCAATTGCAGTGAATTCAATTGCCTGAAGTACAGCTTAAAAAACATCACAGAAAAGGTGTGTCTGTCAGAGAAGGTCTTCTAGGCCTGAAATCAATCCTTTCAAGATGTTTGCACTTAAAAAATTGTCACATATTGGGATTTTATAACATTAAGGTCAAGCTGAAAATAGACACACCAAAATGTTTAAGAGTCAAGCTAATTTCAACATTTGGAAGCATCAATGACAACATTTCCTCACAGTTATTTCCATACAAATTAAGAGGTTGAGAATCCTTCAGAAAGCTCTATTACCAATATAAACAAAAGAACCGTCTTCATACTTGTACAAAGAAAAAGCTTGTCAAGTAAGCCACTGACAGATCCAACAGTAGATGATGCTACATTTTCGTCATTTACAGTTACTATATTTATTCTGATTTCAAGAGCTAGAGAGGACTCTGCATATTACAGAGAACATTATTAAAGCCTGAGTATTTTCTTTAGACGCATAATCTGAATATAGAATAAGGAGAAAATACAATGGAGGGAACCATCTGTTACTCTGAAACAAACTCAGAAGGTTTTATTGTGTGAAAAAGGACACAAAAACTGGTTTCGGGTGAAGCTATGTTGTCGGGTTTTTTTCTTTCCGAAGAATTTATTATTCTGCCAGATACAAACTTAGCCTTTAAGGAATTGCTTCATAAACTTAATTAAACACATTAATCCTTTAAAAGACAAATTAATGTTCTAAGTGATTGGTACAGCCAAGAGAGTTGAACTATAAATTCTGCTAAGCAGGTGTATTCCATCTTTCTTTTCCTTCTTTTTTTCTCCCTTTTTAATTATCTTACTTTGATTCATGTCTTCTATATCATTTAAAATACAGGAAATTTTTATAAATTGGGAAAACTAGCTTTGATTACAGCTTCTGGAATTTAAAATAAAAGAATTGATTTTTGGGACAGCTGTAATTATGTGACATATTTGAAATATTAGTTGCTTCATTTAGTTGCTTCATCTTTTTATAACAAAATAGGATAGACAGTGGAAAGATCAGGATATTTTCATCTTAAGAATATGTATTTGAAAAGTTTCAGCTGCAATTCAGTTTTATTCTAACATTAAAAAGCAAGGGAAATAAGAGAGAAAAAGAGAGAAGGAGAAAGAGATAAAGAGAGTAAGAGACAGAGGAGGAGAAAGAAGGAAGGAATGGAATGAAAGGAAATGAAACTTAAAGAAAGTAAGCAAAAGAAAGCAAGAAAAAAGGAAAGCAAACAACCACAAAATAAAAGAAAATTGTGTACAAAACTATATGATAAATCTGTGACAAGCAGGTTAGAACAGTTTGAAGAAGCAACGGTTCACAATTCTTTGGTATAATAAAAAATTAGGATTACCAGCGAGACTGAATGGCTTCATTAATGTGTATTTTGTTAGGTTCTAAACATCCTCTACTGTGATGCCTACCTTAATCAAATTTTCTTAATTTTTCAAGACTACCAAATTCAGACAGCTAAACACTAAAATATTATATAAATTCCACAAACTGAAAATATTTTGAAATATTGTCCTCCTCCTTTGGGCAGGTGAATCAAAAGTTGTTGCTTGAAACCACGTCCTTCATTATCTGTTTAGCCTGGTGAGCCATCTTGGATTGCTGATCTTTCCACTATTCTCTGTGGCATTTAGCTTTTCATCTTTCCATTTTCTGTATGGATTGAAACCTAGATTTTCAGCTAACAAGGAGAAGGTAATGCAAGTTTCTTTATCAAGTACAGTAGTTTAGAAGTATTTGTAGCAGCAGGTTGTCTGACGTGTTGCTGCACTAATCGAAGTTGGTACAACTGTGAAGAAACTGTTGGGAACATGTCTGTGTTATTTCAGATCACACAGTAAAAGGAAATTATACTGAAAGGTTTTTTAAAAAATAAAACTTCAGGTAAAATTTCAAAAATTCATCTAATGTTTTACAAAAATTTTCAAAATATAAAGACTAAAATAAGTGGGGTTTTTTTTAAGATCATTTCCAACCTCAAACACTAAATAACAACAACAAAAGAAAAACAAACTAAACCCAAAAAAACCCCTAAAGCAGACCTTGAGAATTGTGATATTAAATAGTAGTAAAGAGATAAAAATGGTTACAATTTTTCTCATCAAATAGATCCTTCAGGATATCCTGAAATCATGAAAAATATAAACTAGCATTTTGTGCTAGTGTATATCTGGAACAAGCCCCACATCTCATTTAACAAATACTGGTCAAAAGAACACTTGAATATGACATCAATCAGTTTTTATATCCTGGACTAATGGTCAGAGTCTTTTGTGGTCACAGACATATGTCCTTGGAGCAGTCTAAAGGAAACTCTGTGAGAAACCTCCTCCTCATTTTGAAGGGATGACAGTAGTTAAGATTCTTGCAACCAAAGTAAAAATGAGAGCAAATATAATTCTGTAACTATCCAGGGAATCTGCTCCACAGAAAAGAGTGGGTATGAAATGTCATTGTCTTATAAAGCATATTTTAGGTCTGTTTATGACTATTAGCATGCAGAAACACTCACGTGTATATGTTCATGAACAAGTTCATACTTCTACAGCTTTTAGATGAAGAGAGTCCAATAAGAAAACTTTTAGGAAAAGCCACAAAAACTGTCTTTGAAAATGTTATATTGCTTATAAGTTACTTCCAGTTTCAATGAAGGTAGAGATTTAAAGGAAGTTTGCATTTGTCCCTCAGCCTCCATCAATAAACATAGTACTACAAATGCTTTAACATCTTAATAATTGCCAGGCTAAATTAACAGGATGATAGTGTTTTGATTTATGATTTGGAGGCCCGTTCTCTGTGCTGGCCTTCAGGAAGATCGAGCTGTCTCCCATATTCCCTGAAAGTGAGTCAATGACTGTTTATTCATTCCCTTGATTAGAAGGCTGCCCTGAAGCCAAACACAAGAGGCTGCTATAATAAATGCAAGACTCATATGCTTTGTTTTGCTTTCTGGATTTAGTGCTAAACATTAAAAGGAATTGGAGATTGATTTTTGTGCATGGACAAGTGCCAGAAAAAACATCAAGCAAGTGAACGGCCTTCTTCATAGAAACAAGCCCTTTTAGTATGAGATGCCAGAGACAAAGCTGAGGTTTAACTGCTCCTATTGAGCTACTTGGAGGGGTTTTTTTTAAATGTCTCATCAACTTTTGAGTTGACACCTGCTCACCTGAGTAGCCATTTTCATAGAAAATAATGAGTGGTAAATTACCTTTCTACACTAATAATAATGTTCTCTTTTTCAGACACTGAGAGAAGAGTACATGAACATTCAGTTTTACTTTGCTCCTGTGCCTTAAAAGTGTTAAGGAAACTTCCCAGTGTGACCATTCACGAGACGCTCTGGCTGTCACACTCCAAACACCAGAGACTTTTTTGCTGGGACCAAAGCCCCTTCACCTCATGGACAGCTCCAGTGATCTGACGGGTCCACACATGACACTCCACATACCCCACTCACACACTCAGATCAGGTTTCCTCACCGGCTCCACTCCAGGTTTCCCACAGCAGTCTCAGATATCTCATTCCATAAAGCGATTTATTCACAGCACAGTAACACAGAAACAGCTCGAGCTGGTACCTCTGAGGACCCTGAACAAAGTGCCTGTGGACTTTTACCCCCTCACAATCCAAACGTGCATAAATCTCAATCGCTCCTCCTCCCGAGTCTTTGGCTCCTGCTGTGTCTCCCAGTGTCCGTTCACCCAGCTGGCCCTTTTGTATGCAAAGGTTGGCAGTTCATAGCCTCTTGTCTCGGGCTCCCACCCAGAGCTCAATCTGCACCTCAATCTGCATCAGTTTGCGAACTGAGCTACCTGCAACGGATTATTCAACAAAGGAACACACATGAATATACAGGAGGTGGAAGAAGGAAAGATAAATAAATTGTTAATACATTAATGCTTTGATATTACTATCTTCCTGTCCCTTCCTTGTCTCATCAATTGGTGCAGTAGAGGTGCATCACAAATTGATTTTTCAGAGCTTACCTCCTCTCTGATATGGGGTGTTTTCTTTCTCTGGCAGAGCAAGAAAGTTGTTTAAGCAGCAGCTGACAAATTGGCCAATAATGTGGGTAATAAATGCAGTCAGTAGTCATTTCTCCACACTGCAATTTACATGTCAAGTTTAAAACGACTCTTCTCCCATGTTCTGGGACTCAGAAACACATCGAGTAACTTTTGCTAATGGAGTCTGCCTAAAATTAATTCAAAATTGGTCAATCAATTGGTGGGCAAAATTATTGCCTTCTGGATTGGAGCCTGAGGAAGATTCTTACTTCTCAAAAACTATAAGGAATTGTAGGTAAAGGAATTGTAAGGAAACAAAGCAATTATTCTCTATAATAAAAGACTGGGCCTTCACCAAAAATTCTCAAGCATAGTGTATTCAGGAGACCTTATTCTGCTGAAGTAACTAGGATACCTGGTGGCTTAGTGACAGGGTGTCTTTGAGAATTACAGGACTCTGACTTTTCTTGAAAAACAAAGACATATGTCAACCAGCTAAAAAGATTTTTTTTTTTTTTTTTTAAGTGAGAAAAACAGCCACTGAAAAGCAGTGTATGGAATATCAGGACTTTTAGGAAGAGAAAAACAGGAGTGACTTGCACTGAGCTTTCAAAACCAGGCATATGTCATTTGCAAATTAGTAGCATGCAGTTACAAATCAGGACTCTATTCCCTGTACAGCTACATAAGTGCAAAGATCCCAATTGGGCCTTGGACTTTACCCAATCAGTAGTGAAAGTCTCAGTATAACTCTTTGATCAGTCCTCTAGCACGACAATACATTCTGAAGTCAGATTTCCCCAGCTGTATTTATTCTGTTACCTATTGATGTGGCAATACTTTAGAGCTGTTGACCACTTTCTTTGAGCACTCCTCATACAACAGACTCTTTCTCATATTTTCAAAATCAAATAGCCTTTTAACTTTTCTTTTAATGTATAAATGCACTAATAGACTGACAGTTTTCATGGATGGAAAGGCTTGCTCTCTTACTTTTTTATTCCTTCATGGGCTGCAAGCACAACATTTTTTACAAAGTAATGGAACTAAAAGGCACTCATAACATCCATTATATCAGATGTACAAAGAAATACAAGAAATTAGAACTTCAAATTCATATTTTACAGAAATTAATTTAATAGAATATTTTGAGGAATATATTTCCATGTCTGAAAATTTAAATTCTTCTCCTTTCACAATTATAGAATTAAAGATTTTCTATGCTCTTGGAAATCAACAAATTACAATTGTCCACAATGAAAGCTATTAGTTTTTTTATTGACGTTAATTCCCCACTTTGTTTAGACAGAAAGATCTGTGAGATTTCATCATGCTTTCTTTAACTTGTTGCAATGTTTCCAGCCTAATGTTACTAACATCACTCTCAGTTAAAACGTTCTGGGATCAATTAGGAGCTGTACTCTTGACTAACAAGTTTTTGGTCAATCATTCAATCATAGCAGAGAGAGGGCCAAATGAGCAAGTATTAATTGTAAAGTTTTGGTGCTTGTGCCCATCATTGTACCCAGGGTATTGTGGGCATCTTCTTTACAAAGCAGACTGGAAACATTATATTGCAAGGGTATGACATTGAAAGCTTGATGTTTTCTTACCTGTTTCTAGAAAACACTACCTGCAATGAAGGCATATATTCTTTCAAGCATCTGTCTAGTCTTTCAGTTTGTTTTAACTTTTCAGAGGAAAGCTACTTAAGGGAACCTCGGACACATGTCAAAGAGAGATTAAAGAGCTGATGCTGGACCCCACACAGCCAGTTGCGGGTGTGCACATGGTACAAAGAAAGAAAGGATTATGCAAGGAAATGAGATGGATAGTAAACACAGGGAAATAGAGAAGGGTATGGTTATCAGAGTTTTAGACGGTAAGGAGCTACCTGCATGCTGGAACTTAGAAATCCTTCTGTGAGTGGCATCTAATAAAATTACATGTCGAATTTCCACTTTCAGACCACTGCTTCTGATAACTTTGAAATAAAAGCACCTAAACATTTTCTGTATAAACAATAACTTGTATTAAAAAAAATTAAATCATAGGTTCAGTCTATCCTAGGTTTGATCTGAGCTGATTTAGCTCATGTGCCTTACATCATAAGATTTTGTAAATTAGGTCTTTTCTTCATGAACTAAGAGCAGCTTACTAGGATCTACGCACTAGATAAGCAGGGCCATGCCTGATATTCTGGAGTGTTTTGTTTTGGTCTCCCTGGAAAATTGTATTTCTTTAAAATTTCAATATTTCTTTAAAATCCTTTCATATTACAGAGAAAATATCAACCCTATTGCAGGCAATGAGATTATGACTATTCCTTTCAAGAAAAGCAACTTTCTAGGTCATGAGATATTGCTGATATGTCTGCTCACCGGTTCATTGAACTCATCTTCTAAGTTAAAAATAGAGCAAGACTAACAGTTAGAAACAATTTATGATTAGTTTCAGCACTAGTATTATTTTTACCTAATTTATTTCAGGAAAGGAAAAACTATTTCAATAATTTTTCACGTACATAAAAGTAATATTAAAAAAGCACCAAAGGTCAAAGAACATGTCAGAATCTTTTGGTGGCATTGTCAGGAAGACTTCAGGGATTCATAGTCTATTTCTGACTCTATAGGAGATTGACAATAAAAATAAGTTGCATGAATGGAGAAGTATCAGATACTTCTTTTTTTGCTGCTGTTCATTAGTACATGGAAGGGACTTGGTTCTCACAGTTGATTTAACACCCTTCATGCTCACTAAATGCAAGAACTATATCTTCAGGGACTCATCATTACTGTAATCATGAATATGTTCAAGTCAACAAAAAACTTGCAAAATAATATTTTGCTACCTTTTAAAACCCATGTCAAGGGAACACCATCTCACAATGCTTCTTGTTGATTCTGTCAAGGGAATAAATAGGTCTTCATATCCTTGTTTGAACAGCTGCTGATAACAAGATAAAAGTCTGGTAAAATGCTAAGAAGAGGAAAAGGAAATACGAGTCAAAGCCTTTGACCCTTAAGATGCTGCTTCAAATTCAGTCTCAAAGAGTACTGACTGAAAGTCATTATCTCCTAATGACCGTTCAGCTTATGTAAACTTGGTTGTATGCATCTCTCTCGGAGTTCTTGGCAAGTAAACACCAGCAGCAGAATTAAACCCCAATGAATCCTCTACAAAGGTCAAATGTATAACAAATCATGGAGATAAAAACCCACTGTCAACCATAAACCCACTTTTTTAAACAATGATTTGAAATGATGTTGAAGAAAATGAGGTAAAACTGAACAGGAAGGATAAAACATGGCCTGTAGCTAAACAGGCCATAGGAAAAGCAACACCAGTAAGTCAGCATCTAGATCACCAGACCACTACCTTACATTAACATGACTAAGATTTTTTTATGTTTGAAAGAACTAATGAGCTACTTACCTCAGCTTGTTTTCCCTTATATGTGCATGAGACAAAATCACTCAATATATCAATGTGTGTGATAAATATTATTCAAAATAATCTTCTGGATTTCTGATAGAGAATTTTTAGCCTGTTCTATTCCTAATCAGCAAAACATAGTTTTTTTCATCATTCCCACTAAACTTGGAGCAACCCATTCTTAACAATCCCTTAACCATAATTTTCAAACCGTGTGGTGACAAACATGAAATTTCAGGTGGCTGTATCTACAAAAATCAAGCTGTTCACTCTAGGTGAGAGGGACTAATTTCATAGTACTTTTTGCCTTCATATATTAACTGATATCTGGACTTACAAACTACAAATAACTATTTGTCTGTCTGAGAAAATTTGATGGTAACAGTTGTAGAGCCAAAAGGATGATCTGTTCTCTCCTGCAATGCTGTGTTTATTGTCCTATTTGCATCTAAAAGGTATGTTGAACTGTGGGGAAAGAATTCATAAACTCAGTCCTGCTAAATCTCACAATTCTTCAGAAAACCCAAAGTGCAAATCTTATCCAGCACTTTAAAAATTTTACAAAGTTAGTAGCTTTTATGGCTTTGATGGTAACCCATGAAAGCTACTGCATGAATTCTTGAGTGTTCTTTTGTTTCTTTGCTTTTATTCCTTAATGATTCTTTGCAAGTCTTGTCAAGATACATCTTAACTTAAGTACTATGTTATTTTCTGTGGAAGAAGAAGAAATGCCTGCATTTTTTTCCTTTTTTCCCTCCTTTCCCTCTCCCCTTTCATTTTTCTTCTCAGTAAGTTGAATACATAATGTTATGTAGAGGATAACATTCTGGGAAGTAGTTCTTAGCCACAGGAAATAGAGTTTTATAAGAAACAAGGGAGACAAGAAGAGCATTATATGACTGTTGGCATTACAGCTTGAAATTTTAAGAGCAAAGTGATTTTCTTGAGCTCATAACTAAAACTACTATACAATCTTATGGCATCTGTCCTTCTGGAGCTTTAGTTGCTCAACATATCCAGTAGCAAGGTCTCTTAAGTCCATTGCATGCAGGTAAGTGGAAAGACTTTTTTTTAGACTGACTTATTAATCAATGTGAACTCAAGAACAGTTCTGAAATCCTGAATTAACCCCTAGTTCTAATTATTAAACTGCTTTATTTCCCACCTGTAGTCAAAGATCAAGACATTGAAAAGTGCTAATTTTGTGTGTCATACAAGGAATTACTGCCCTTGGGACTTAGCTCATCTATTGCACTGGTGACATTTCAATATTTCATGATGTTTCTTGTTTCCCTAAATACTCTGACATTGCTTGCTCTTGTTTCTTCCCTAGCTCCCTTCTGCATCCTTTGGAAATAACTGGGAATGTGTGACAGTCATTTTCTGTAGGGTATCATACTGTCTCCTTAAGCAGCTGAGCGATGGATGATATAAAGAAAAAACATGATTTTACATCCAAATTTCTAAGGTAGTTCGGGGTCTTAGCAACACAGAAGGAGAAAGATATGACCTAACTCATCTGTCCCTAAATTTCCACTTGGTATTGCTACAAGTGCTGATAATTTTGGCAATGCAGAAGTTGATGACTGCTGAATTCCAGGAAGGAATCCATAGGAAACAGTATAGATAGAGGTGCTGATTATGCAGTTAGTACTTGACAAACACAAGACACAATGGTTTGTGATTTGGAATCAGTGGGTTAAAGCCAGACGGTGTTTGACACCAGGATTAATTTCAGGGATTAATTTCAGGGATATCAGGCATAAATATTGGGGTTGTTTTTGTGTCTTTGCACTACCTTTTTTCCCCTCAAAAAAATGTCTGTTTTACAAAACAGACAAATATTGGGAGCAATTTCAAAAATTTGTGGGACAAAATGCTGTCTGATGATGACCAACAGGAAATGACATCTAACACATTAAAGAAATGAGGAAAAAGCAAGATTTGGAAGGGTAAGAAGGTTATACTCCTGCAGAATTCCAAGTTCCTGGTTTCCATTACATTTTTATTATTATAATTTTTACATGACTGTAGCTGGACATCTCATTTTGAAAGCTGAAGAAAAAGTTTCTAGCTGCAGTCAGACAGGAAACCCTCCTCCCCCAAGCTCAGCAATGCCTCATAAAAATATCAGGTCACAGATTAAAACAGAATGACTTGAAAGTTCAAAAATAACAAGTCTTGCCTCAGTATGTCTGGCATTAAAAATAGGTTTTAACCTGCTTAAGATGGAAAGATAATATTATTTCTATTCTCAAGTTATTGTTCTTTCTCCTTTTGATCTAAAGTAGAAAATTGAGTTTAAGTATTTACTAGAGACAACCAAACCGTGCCTAATGGACCTTTTTGGCTAGCCATACTAATTTTTAAAAATTATTAATATATGAATGATAAAAGTCCAAAGACTAACTCACAATTCTAATTGGTGACATTTTTAATATTTCTTATTTTATTGTGTGGTACTAGTATGCATCCTCACAAACTCTAGATGCCACTTAGAATTTTCAGCCAAGTCTTCTGCTAGACTGCACTTGAATAAGGTTTACAAGAAGTCTTTGAGGTCACCGGATCTGTGCATGAACATAGACCACAACTTCTACCGATACAAGAAACATATTTTTCATGTAAAAAAACCCACCCCAAAACAAATCCAGCTTTAGATTTTTAACTGAAAAATTTTACCTAATGGAAAAGGTGAGTCACTGACACTAGAAAATATATTTTCAATATCTACTCTCCCTTCCTATTTGCTGATTGTCCATTGTCACAAGTGTGTCCATGGCTTAAGGACTGATGTATCCTGTAATCCACCTTTCAAATTGTAATAGCTATAATTCAGTATCTCAGCACTGTAACTGGCCCTCAAAGCCTCATGGCCTATTTTTGGATTCCTGATTCAACACATATTTTTTTTCTATTAGACTAAAATATTTCATTGAATCTTTCCTTCTTGGGCTAGATTTTTTTTGTTGTAGTGAATGACCAAGTGCAAAGTAGACACAGCTCCAGTGGAATCTGAATACTGAGATAGCTGCCTCTCTGTCTTCATTCTTGCAACATCAAAAGTGCAGGTGGTCCCTCAAACTCTATTATCTCAGTATCATGATAGTCACCCAAACTACTGCTAGTACTTCATCCTCAAGTAAGGGAAATGGCAACTTCTCGTCTTCTCTTGCCACACAAATGTGGCATTTTTTTTGTCCTTGTACAATTATTTTCTGTGTCCTTCTACCACTGCTGGAACTAATAACTATCCCAGTCACCTCTGAATGATCGGAAAGAAATCAGAAATCTGCAATAAGATTCTGAGAGCTGCCAGTACTGCAACACACTGTGGAGAGCCTCTGGGTTCCCATCAGGCCCAGTGTAGGAGTGTAGCTTTGTTCATCTGACTGTCAACCTGACAAGACTGAAAACACATCTGATTGGAAATTCACTGCAAAATCTCCCAGAAATTGCTCTAATGCCTTAACCCCTGATGCTTTTTCCTGTTGCTGAATGTTCCTAATTCAGGTGTATATGACTTTCCTAATCACTCGATTCTCCTCAGAAAAATGATATTACCAGCCATAACCATTTCAGAAGAGGCAGTAAGTTAAACCTCATTCCTTAACTGATATAATTTTTAAATAAGGAGACTTGGAGCAGAATTAGCAAGCAGAACTAGACCTAGGCAGTTGAGTAAAAAGGCTTCCTCTTTCAAGCTTGAATCTGAGTCCCTACACCCTGGGACTTCAGGGAGAGAAAGTGCTAAATGGGTGGGAGTGACCAGAACACTGTGACATATTTTTGTGCTCTCCTACACCTACCCATTTGAAGGTTATGGAAGACTGCAGAGAGCTGTGATGCTCTGACAAACTTGTGAATGTGCAGGCTTTACTCTGTTTCACCCTTTAGTGCTATTTTAATGATCCTGACACTTAACTCCTTGCACTAAATTTCATACTATTTCTTCTGATAAAAATTATTAATTTTCACATATTGGTAAAATAAATATTTCAGATAAGCAGCACGAATTCCAGTTGTCTCTTAGGCTGAAGAACAAATGGTTGGGGAATGAGGACAGACTTTAAGTTGATTCATTTTAGATGATGCATAACATGTACAGTGACAAGGACACATTAAGCAGGAGACAGTTCTTTCAAATGTGTCACTCCAAAGAGATGACTCAGATACTCAGTTAGGTTGCTCTTTAACTGCCTTTCTAAGCCACAGCCTAAAATCACAGCACGCATGGTTACAACCTTCGCACCTTAACACACTGACAAGATCCTGACAGCTTCCTTTTTAAAAAGTTTAATACCTTTTCCACCTACTAGTAAAAAAAAGCCTCAAAGGAAACTGAAAAAAAGATAATACAGAAATATGAGAAAGTTCACTTGTACAAGACTGAGCTACATCAAATTGTCACAGTGGAAAAGCATATATGGCTTTCAAAGGAAATTGAATTTATTTTGTTCAATTAGAGCTTGATCTATGTGGCTCCTTCCATAAATAAATGTAGTTTATTCAAACAGGACTGCCTTCAGTAGGGCCTGACTTATTTTCCCCTGAAAAAAGAGAAAAAATGTTTCTTACTTGAAGTTCATAGTAACACTGATCAAGTAGAACTGCTTAGGCAAC
Source organism: Monarcha castaneiventris obscurior (assembly GCA_026261815.1). Lineage (NCBI taxonomy): Eukaryota > Metazoa > Chordata > Aves > Passeriformes > Monarchidae > Monarcha > Monarcha castaneiventris. The sequence continues at coordinate 19,353,920 of JAMPIT010000894.1, forward strand.
CAGTCAAAATTACTGAGATTGGCTCCATGCTTGCAGAAATCAGGGAATCCTAGAATATCTCAGGTTGAGAGGGACCCATAAGGATCATCAAGTCCAGCTCCCTGCTCTTTTAGTTCTACCTAAAATGAAACCATATGACTAAGGTTGTTGATCAGATGCTCCTTGGATGTCGCTGTTCTCGCTGTGGCCGAGTAGAGAAACGACACGGAATCCAGGCTCAGGAATAAATGGAAGCGATTTAATAATTTTTCTGAAGGCTTTTATATATTAGCTTGCAAGAGTGTGTTAAATGGCATAAGGTAATTGGTCTTTTGGCCATCCACCCCTTGAGGGGATTGGCCAGGTTCTAAGACATCAATTTCTAAATATTTATCTAGTTAAAACCATAACAATACTGCAAAACAACCTGCAGGTGCAAGAAGTTTACAATACTGTAATCTTGTTTAAAATAATCTGCATGGGAAAGACAGAACTCTCACAAAATTCTGCAAAGAGCTGAAGAGATTCTCTGCTGAAGCTTTTTCAGTTTCCATACTTGAATATTCCAGTTCAGTGATGGACCACTCTCTCAGTGTAGAGCCTTCTCCTACGTCCAGTCTAAACTTCCCCTGTGTAATGAACCTTGCAGATTCATTCCATTCTCTCAGGTCCAATAGCCGGTCACCACAGCGTCATCCCCTCCACTGCTCCCCTGGAAGCAGTAGGTGCCATGAGATCACCCTTCAGTCTCCTCCAGGCTGAGCAAGTCTATTGACCTCAGACTCACCTTTGGGCTCATCTCACAGCACATTCCTCCATGTGATAGGACACAGATGAGCTTGACAATGAGGATTTAGTAAAATTGCAACTCCACTGCTAGCACTAAGCTTTCCCACCTTTTCTGGTGGAACAGAAAGTTTTCATATTTTGTCAATGTGCTGAATCTATTACTACTTTACAGCTTGATTTTAGCAAGAGGACTCAGAGTGATTGCTTCCCACTATTTATAAGCATGAATAAACATGCTTGGAAAAGTCAAATGAGGCAGGAATAACCCTTACAATCACAAGCTACATTATTTTGTACCTTAGCTTGGTCACACCTTTCCTTTCCAGTAGGAGCTGGAGCACATTTGTGCTGCCTACCATGTTACTCCATATCTTTGACCTATAAATCACAATGCATCTCTGAACAGAACTTTACAACCTCTGCACTGCACAGGGTCTTCCATAGCACAGAGGAGTGTGCAGGGTCTGTGGTTCCACTCCCTGTCTTGTAAAAGAGAACCAAAATAGATGATTGCTGTGAATCTGAATTTGTAAAATATTTCTAGCATGCTTTAAATCTGGGAAAGTTTTTACACTGTCATTTATTATCCTTGCCAGAAACCAGTCTGCTGTTTTCCAGTAGCAATGCCCCTATGCTCCACATAGACACATGCAGTGGAAAAAGAAACCAGCTGTGTTTTACCCACTTCCAAACACCTTGCTGGAGAAATCAGCAATAAAATCACTGTAATGAATCTTCTTACTCCACTCTCCATTTCCATGTCAGTGAAAATTTAAGGTTTACTTGGGAGAAGAATTCTATTTGCCTTACGTATCCGAGAACCTTCTTATTTATTTTTTGTAAATCAAATAACTCTCCTTTGAACCTTGAACATTCCCCAGTCCTGAACCAGACAGTCTTGCAAAATAGGCCAGTCAATCATGTTCTCTTTCTCATTGTGGGTAGGGGTAGTGGGAGAATAGAAAAACCTTCTGTCACTAAATCCTTTCCACCCCCAGGCAAAAAGTCTTCACCCAATTAACTAACACCAGGTGCACACTTGAATGCATCAGAGGTATGTGGTATACTTACTGGCTCTGTTTCTAACTTGGCAGACAGACATGAAACCTGCCCCTGATTAGCCTGTTTTACTGGACCTGCAGTGGAGGGTGTCTCCCCTTTCAAGAAAAATTTTAGGTGTTTCTGTGCAAATAATGAATGTCTGACCATGCCAGACCCAGCATACCCTGTGCATTAAAAGGACTATCCTTTTTATGAACTGATTTGTCAGGATCAACCAGTGGCAGCAGTACACTGCAGAACAAAAATTATCAGCTGTGAGCGACCAGCATTTTGTGCAAATGCTGCATATGTATAGAGTATCGGAGTCCATCTCCATGGTGGGGTATAGACTACCAGGTTCCCCCCAGGTTTGGCTTCTCCCTCATATATTTTTGCTCTGACAACTTTTGCTACCAGATAAAATATTTTTAAGAGTCTGTGGCCAAAAGAATTCCAGGCATACACATTTCAGCCTCTGCCTACAACTGATGTAGCCCTTCAGGAGCCTGAAAATCCATCAGTTCAATTTTTATCTTAGAGGATTTTGAAGAACCAAACATTCCTGAAAATCAGATGGTAACATTTGTAAACCTAGCCTGAGTACAAAGAAATGGAGATATTCAGGATTAACAAAAAACTGTAAACATTCTCTCCTCGATGTTCTTGTTCTTAATATTTCACAAGTGAAGTGAATGCTAACAAAATTTTTGAGTTCTTTCCCTGATCAGTGTGATAGCCCAACTCTTTCACATAAAGCAACTGGTTTATTTTCTTGCAGCAAAGCAGCTTAACCTATAGTGCTGCCACAAGTATATGCAAGTCTTCACAGTTACTACACAACTGAACCAATTAAATAACTAAAATCTTATAATTCAGGATTTCTACCTAATATTGCTAAAAAGAACTTTCTCCTTTATCTAAGGCACTTAGAAGCATAAATAATCAATACATGGGCTAGAAGAGAAGTTATAGCAACTGAATATAGCAAACAAAACGAGATTTTTTTATATCATAAAATTATAACAGCTGTGGAGTTTCCCATTCTCAACTAAGTTGCCCTATTCCAGTGATACAAATGTATTAAGCTATTACTGTTATTCTTTGAACTATTTTCTCTGCTATTTTATGGTACCTGAGAACACCAGAGCCAAAACAGAATCCAAAATCCTTATTCTTCAATTTAGTCACTTGAGAGGGATATGAATCTGTACTTGCCAGTAACTTGAACGTGGCCTTCCTAGAGGTCTACTATCTCCCTTAAATCAACAGCTTCCCCCTTTTTCTCTCTAATGTGAAGATATTGAGGACTATGTTTTAAAATTTCAAAGACTTAAATTCACACTTAATAATTTTTTTAAAAATGTGTCTCTCAGACAAACTGAGTCCAATACAACCCAATCTACTGTGCTGTCTGAAATTAAAATACAAACCACACTGCCTGTATATCTATTCTCCTGCAGGTTCTCCTAAAGAGCTGAGGTTCGAATCTTTGTCTTTGGAATAGAAGAACACAGGATCATCTCAAAGATCAATCCAGTCTAGAACACTGCTGTCCACAGGAACTAGGCATGTGGGCCCAGGAAAAATATTAAAAGTAGGGCAAGGATAGAGTAATGCTTCCATGGCATAAAATCCCACACTGTGGAGATTTTACTATTAAAGAGTTTCTGTATAGGAAAGTTTCAACTGGATCACTCTATTTAGTATAGCCAAGGCTGGGTCTGTTTTTTCATTAATTTATCCAAGTTTTAATTATTACTTTTTTTTGTAGTACAAGAAATCCACAATATTTTCTCAATGAGTTCCATGGTTTAGCTATGTAGGTATGTGAAAAAAAACCAAACCAAAAACACCTTCGTTTTACTTTTCATTTGCTATTAAGTAACATCAGTTTTTGCTCCCTGCTTTTCCTATTGTGAGAGTGAATAATTTCCCTTGTTCACCTTATCTACAACTTTCTCTCTTTATATGTCTCTTTCATATTGTTCTTCACCTTTCTCTGTTTGAGGGTGATAAATCTTAATCAGTTTAGTCTCTCCTTATCTGTAGTGTTGTCATACAATTACTTGCTGCCATTCACTGTCTGCTAATTCTTTCATAGCAATTTTGAGATGCAGTTAAATTTGGCTTATTTTCCTTATAAACGAACTGAAAATTCTTCACAATATACAATATTAAATGTTGTATCCAAATATGTAACATCATATGTACTAAGCTTTTTGTTTATCAACTAGGATGTTTACATGCATTACAAGAATTCAACGTATTGTCTGCCAGACATGAAGAAAACATCTTGCACAAGAATAGAATAACTTTATAAATTTTTGTCAACAGTGTGCACCAAGACAGATTTTAAAGGGACATACTTCCTGTTAAAGTCTTTGAAACTGTAACTATTCATTTTCTTCTTTATATATCTTTCCTTCACTAATCCCATACTGGAATTTTTCCCAATATTAGTATATACTTTTGACCTACAATCAATTTTGAAATCACCACTGGTCATTTTTAAAATCTCCACTAACATCAGACTTTCAAATATGTGCCTTACTTTGTCTAAAAAAGGGATTATTTTGTTTAAGTAGTTGTAAACTGCATGTTAGAGGTTAGGAAAATCCAGAAAATAGATTTTCTCTGAGGCATAGTTGGCACCATTATTGTCTCAATCTCAACATTCAATTATTTTCTAGTTTTTCTCTCTGCAGTGTCAGTCTGAGAACCATTAAACAGCTAAGGACAACAAGCAAATGCAGAGAATGAGGGTTCTGAATCAGTTAATCTTTCAGGGAAGCATAAGCTATATCCCTAAATAATTATTTAAGATTTTTACACCAGGATAAGTAATTCAGGAGCTTAAAAATATATCTTCTTTTTTTTTTTTTTTTTTTTTTTTTCCAGTGAACCATCTTGTAGTGATTTTGGTGGTGGAAGAAGTGATAATACAGATCAGACAAATGCCAAGAAAAAAGCAGTAATTAACTTCTGGGTCATATACCTATTGGTAAATTATTTCAGTAGACCCAGGGCTAGTTTATGCTAAGAGCCAATAGGAATTCAAAAGGATACCATACTCTTCCACCTCCCCTTACAATAACATCCATATGGCTTTCTACATATTGTTGCAAATTCAAATCACTGAGGAATTTCAGTGCTTTTATCCTCTCACCCAACAAATCATCTATAAAACTAAGTACCCTTCACATGGTATTTGTATTAAGGGGTCATCTACTGTTTTCACAGACAGCTATTTGTTATTGGCATGTTTAGGTTCTGCATATAAATAGCACAGATTTATAATCAAATATTTTTTTGCAAAGTCAAAACATTTAGAAGAAATGGATGAAAAAGTGATTGGAGGCAAGTCTTTGCCATCTACTTTCCCACTTCTCCATGGTCTCTTTTTAATGGTAGTGGGCCATCTATTGATTTCTAGGAATTAAGTACACATCTACCCTGCCCACAGGGCAGATAAATCAGAGTTTATGCAGTGTTGTGTGAAGAGTTTTTTATACTCTTATTAGTAGATATAGAGGAAACAGAGTGGGAGGGAAGGAATAAAAGCCTGCTGACTCTGCAGGTTTCATCCTGTAAGTTCAGGGAGCTTGCCTGACCCCCCCGCCCCCTCCACTACTATATGTCAAAGGTGACATCTTTGCAATAGTTAAGAGTACTTTTTTCCTGTGCTTTGTAAAAAACATTAGAGCAGACAAATGAGTCAACCAGTCAGGGAAAAGATAATTCGAAATTTGCCTCTTAAAATGGACAATAGAAGGTGTTTTTGTAACACTGTAAAAACAGGAGAAGGATATACCACTACTTCCCACAGTGCTACACCACATGCCAGCAATCTGTGGTTAAAGGACTCTCTGAGCAAGGTGTGGTTTCATCTTTAATTCAGTTTCTCTCCTTTGAATTCTACCACTTTAAACAATGAGGTTTAGAACCTCTGTGAACTTTTTCCCCATAACCTCCTAAGGCAGAATGCTTCACTTTTAGCCATATGTTGCATGAAGGAAAATCTCCTATGCCTGGTTTCTGAGCAGGATCTAGGAAACACATGTGATTAGAGCAAAGAGCAGATTTATCACCCAAAGCCCAAACCTCTTGAGTATTCAAATGCTTATCTTCTTCAGAATGCCAAAGGAAGTAAATTCTGGAAAGACCCTCAGCGCTTGTTCTACTGTTGTATGCTGCTCATTGCCATTGAATGTCAGCGTTAGCAATTATTGCAATGAAAGTTTGGTCAGATTTTAATTTCACCATATTACTTCTAAAAGCTTTTTTTCTTTTTCACAATGGAAACTCTGCATGAAGGCATCATGACACAGATATTAAACTTGTTCAGCACCCTTCCTTGATTTCATAGCCCTGGATAAGAGGCTGACTTAAAACTCATGATTAAGGGTCATTGAAAATGAAGAAAGCTAGAAAGATTTCACATACAGATTTGGAACCACTTCATGTAAAAAAAATCTGCTTGGAAAGCTAATATTTCTTCCTTAGCTTATGCAACCCTACCACTTCTCTTATGAAGTCATCTGAGATAGCACAACAAAAGTGTTTTTTGTGAGGCACTTCACATGAAAAACACTGTTCTATTTCTTCGCATAAGTAGGAAGGAAGGTCCCGGGCCAAGAGGGAATTCAGTGTTTTCTGATGAGTGCAGGACTTGACAGAATAGATGTGCTCTGGGAATCTGGAGGTCATATTCTTTGTTGTTGGTGGTGCCAAAGTGCAGGACTTGGCCCAGTTTCTTTTAGATATTCCACACATGGGACATTGATGTTTAATACAGAATTTACTTAAGTTATTTTAAGTTACATGGGATTTTGATTTTACAGAGAGATGCAGGAATGGATTTGAATCATAGTGCAAGTACAAATTGTGCTTAGCAGACTGAAATAATTCTGGAGTTCATTTGCATCACAATAAAATAAAAATTTCTTGAGCTCATCATCAAGACACCAGACATTCTCAGCACTCCAAAAGATATATGGGTTGAAACCAGATCAAGACCATCATTCTACTCACAGGTCTTTTGTTTGTTTCTCAGTTTGAATTCTCTATGTCACTTTTTTTTTTTTGCATATTATTGATTAATGAAGGGATTAACAGTTAACAAACATCTTGTATAGACATTCATAGAGAGCAAAGTCTCCCCTCTGGTCTCCTTTGCTATGACTTCAGCATCCTTTACAACAACCATGATCAGTCACTCTGCACATCCTTCCCAAATTTCATAATTACATTGTCCATGGCCATCTCCTCTAAGCCTTCCATTGTAAGGGCTCATCCATCAGTAACAAGGGACCATATCAGAGAACAATAAAGAAAAAATAAACAACATATCAAAACCCGCAGATGTTTACTGAGCAAAGAATACAGGAATGAGAACAAAAATTGTTAAATTCTACCAGAAAATTGGAATCACAGGTTATTGCAACAGAATATAATATAAATGAGGATGAGAAGAAAAGGTCAAATGAGGTGCAGCCATTATTCAGGTCTTTATGTAGGTATAGATGAATGAAATATTCAAAAGGCCTTGGATGGTTTGGCTTATCTGTCAGCTTTATGTTCCTGTGAGAAAATAACATACTTCTGGTTGTGATTCCTACTCCTCTGCTAAACTCCAGTAGGTTAATAAGAAATCTTTGTTATGCTCACATAGCTCAATAATTTAAAGATAATCTGGTTGTGCTTAGTTGAAAATGAACTTTTCCTAGAGCATATTTCAGACTTACAGAAATGTGACCATATTCTTGACAGAATAGAAGGAAATTAAGTGGAGAGGTTTTGTTCAGTTGGTGTGTTTTCCCCCCTCCTTGCCTCTAAAAGGTTTAACTTGATATTTGGATTACACTTCACAGTGGAGCAAGCATGAGGATCTATTGTTATATGAACTGATTTCTGCATTTCAACTCCACAACATTTTTAAATCTTTGCCTTTTGCCTAGCAGCTGTGTTATCTCATACACACAAGAATTTTCACTAAGGGATGTCAGCCTCAGCAAATCTATAATAAACAAACAATTCAAAGATAAAGTTTGATTAGTTGCATAAAAGAAGGATCTGCACAATTTACTCATCCACCCTAACAAGCCTTCATCTTTTGTAAGCCTCAGACAATTGCTTACACCAAGTGATTGCCTACTGTTTAACAACAAAAATGAAGTGGTATAATTGCCAGTTTCTTAACGTAAGGTCTGGCACTTAAGACACTTCAAGTAGTTGAACAAAAAGACGATATAAAACTCATCAGGATATACTGCTCTTTCACACACCATCACCATTGTTTGGCCCAGGTGCATAAGAGCCTAGCAGTTGTTTGTTCTTGTTTTGTTTTTCATTTCTCATTCTTCTTTACCCGTCACCTCCATGTGGCTAAGTTTTATAATATTTGAAAAATTAATTTAGAAATGGCAGCAGGTCAAACAGTTCTAAATAAATATGGCTTCAATTTGGAGTAAATGTTTAGACTGAGAGACCATATGGTTTATTAGTGAAGACATTGGTGTGGTACTTAGAATAGACCGATTCCATGTTTTACTTTCTCATTTATCTCTTCAAGGTTCTATACTATGCTTTCTTATAATGTATTGTAAGACCAATAAGATAGAAATTGTCTAGGTTTTATGCATGTATAGTGGCTACTATGATGGTGTTCAGAACTCAGAGCCTTAATATCCTGTTATCATGAAAAAAAGGTAAGAAATAAATGCTGCTGAAAAGCAACTTGTGGATCACTTACCTAATTAAAATGCTTGAATTAATACAGAAAAAAAATGTAAAATTTTATCACATAGTTTGTCTTATTAGGAAGAGAATAAAACTCTGTACTGTACAAACAGCTCTCAAAATAGCTTTTGCAATCTTTGGAACTCTGATGACACAGAACAGAGTTTTCTCAACATTGGATCACGTATCCAGCTTCCTAACATCCTTTATCTGACATTGAACACACTCAAAAATACTCAAAACAACTCCATCTCTCTGCTGATTTCTGTTAGCTCACAATCCAACTGAACTACAAGGGAAAAAATATTTCATGATCACCTTAAAGAGGAAGACAAATCCACCCAAAATTGCAGCAGTGAGAATTTAAAAAGCTTTCAAGCCGAATTACAGTTACCAGTGTTACAAGCAAGAATTTTTTTGGTCTTATTTTAGTGTAAGTAGTCTGTATTTAAGTATATTACTGAAAGTACCCTAAGCATTTGAATGTTATTATGTTGAAAAATATTTAGATAGTAAATTTACATAATTCATTGAAATACATTGTACACTTTCGCTCTTTTTCCTTAGGGGTTACTTTTGATGACATCTGATGTAAGAAGCAGACTTACAAGGTCTTTTATAAGTAGGAAAAAACTACAAATTTAGAAGCTATTAAAGTAATCTCTAAAGTATAGGAATTTTTGTCATAGTATCTCATCTAAACCTTCTCCCTCCATTAACCCACAAAGCTCAAAACTGGCATATGAGTCATAATTAACAAAGTGAATCAGTCAGTTAAGCACTATGTTTCCATATTTGTTTCTTATTTAAGGATACAACCAACGTTTTGTAAATGTGTCTTTTTAATCTTAATATTCATAAATAATTTCAAATTTAAATAACTTTCAAATAATTATCATCCAATGGATTTGTTCTGCACTGCAGTCTGTTCTAGTCTAGAGAATGGATGGAAATCCAAATCACATGGAACTGTTTTATTTTTGTTGAATGGCTAAAACTTTCTTAATTGAGAAAAAAATATGGTTTAAAAAAACAATATCTACTATCACTTCGTTAGTCACTTCTCAATATATTTTATGAACAAAAATCAACTCCGATGTTATGTCCAGAAAGATGAACTGATGAAAGGTTAACAGAGATGAAGAGAAAACACCAAACTTCCAGGAATTTAAATGAGGGCTGTTTTCACTGCCTTCAATCAGCCAGATTTATGAAGTGTTCCTACATTTCCTCCTCATCATCAATTCCTGATCTGTTGGATTCACACTTAGTTTGGTGAGATTTCCAGCAGGGCTGTGCAGTCTCAATAGGGAACACTTACCAAATAGGAAGCCTGATCAAAACCTTTTAGATGTACTAAAAATAGCAAGGTAGGAGGAAAGCTACTATCAGTCATGCAAAGGTGCAAGATGACATATTTTAAAATAACCCATCTATACAAAACCAAGGCTCTTCATGTTTGCAGTCATAAAATGGTAAATAAAAGAAAAGACAAGAGTGAGCAATTAGGATGCTAAAGTGGCCATTCTAGGCCTTGCATTGTAATTCCACTTGCACTTTAACGAGTTAGGTAAAGGTTGTTTACTGTCACTCTACCGGCACATGCCATAAATTGCTTCACTTTTTAAAGTACAGTTTACTTACTCAACAATCACAGAAGAAGCAATTTATGTTATTCCAGGATAATATCCCACTCTACTCACATTTAAAAAAAATTAAGATGATCCTGAAGGAACTGAAATTTACTACCTTCCTTTCCAGTATATGGTTATGCTCTCTTTTTAGATTATTCAATTTTCTTAAGGTCTATTTCCAGGTTAGCAAAAGTGAAGCAACTCCTTTAATTAGTTTTTCTCTATACAGATTTAGAGCCTAAATCTTTTCCCTGTAAATCATATCTTCCAGCTCTAACTTATTATATCCTTTTGCAAATTTCAGTTAGAATTCCCTGCAATAAGATTTTCCACATCTGCAGCAGAATTTCCAACTTTTATAACCGATAAAGTTATTACCCAGTTTCTTTTAATTTTCCATAAATTTCAGCTCCTTTTAAATATATGGAAGGTCATTTCCAATTCAGATAAATAACTCTGTCTAAGGCTTTTGATGTATCTAGGAAGAAGACTTTTAAAGACAAACAGGAGCCAGGCACCTACATTCCACTGATAGCTAATAGGCATCAGGCACCTGTGTCTTTGAAAATCTCCTCCCAGTCAATCATGTTTGACAATTATTCATCAAGTTTTCCTACCGTTGTGCTGGAAAAAAAAGTGAGCTGTCACTTTCAAGACTGTTCCTGTACACAAAAGAAGCCAAATCCATATCTATCAAAGTGACATGTTTGTAGTGCAAAATAAACTGAAACATCTATATAACTTATGGCTTGTTATGCTTGGTGATAAACAGATGCTTTAATTAAGTTTGAGATTCAGAGCCTTTTAAACCTAGTGCCGAATTTTATCACCTATAAATAAAGAGGTCTTTGGAAAGAGGAATAGATAAGTGCAAGTACTGATTTTGGTTACAGATGTGGATATAAGACCCAACAGTTACAGCAAGTAACATATTGCTTGTACCTTTAAACTACAATTACCTGCAGAATACAGTGTGTTCTGTTCAGTTCAAGAGAAGAGAAGGGCTGAAAACTTACAACTGCACATTTCAGCAGAGAGAAACTTAAGCAAATGCAAAGATAAACGGTTTCCAAACAGCCTGTGTATATAGCAGTAAATTTGTCATCATCTATGGGTGCCCCAGGCCCTGTTTGCTAGAAGTTTTGGCAATCAAATTCTGAAGTATTTATACATCTGAAGTACAGAAATACAAAGTGCAGGTTATGTCACAGGGCAAATTCTGTCATAGGCACCTCAGTTCCTCTTTCACACAGAAAGGCTGAAGGCTTTCGAATTCATAGTGCACTTTACACTGGCGCATCCAAATAATTCTGCAGTGAATACTAAGCTTGCTTCTTCTTAATTTTGTTTCCTTTTAGATGGATGAAAATAGAGGCACTATATGCTTATGGATAGAATTAGTGTTGCATAAATTTTGGGTGGATAAGCTCATTCTATAGTTAAGGCAGAAAACCAGGAAACTACAGTGAGGATCTCATACTACATATGAATAAATATATTTCAAAGAAGCTTAATGAATTGTCTTTAGGATGTGCCCATATATCTCTACTGACCATAAGGAAAGGCTACAGACTCACTCAGAGTAGAAGCTTAATTCCTAAATATTAATTATGTAAAATTTTTCAAGGAAGACGGTAACCTAAATAACTTTTTTAACTTTTACAGTGATTTAGCCGCATAGCTGGCCAAAGAATCCAAAATTCTGAACTAGATTTTTTATAACTTTATCTTACTGTCTCTGGCTCATGCATTAATAAAGTCTCTAGTGATGGTATTATTTTAAAGAGTTTTGTATATTTCAGAGAATGAGGCATGTACAGCATCTGTTTGGCATTATTGGAGCACAGATTAATACAACAAGAAAAGATTAAGAAATTAAGAAAAAGTAATAAGATAGAAGATTATTGGTCAATTATTTTGGGACAGACTTTTTCAGCTTCATAAGAACAAATCTTTCATATATTTTAGGCAGAGGTTGTCTTTAGTTTTGGCTGTTAGAGATGTCTAGCTTTCAGATTTTTTGTCCTTATTCAGGTCTGGAAGTTAACAATAAATGAAAAACTAATGAACTGTCTTTAAGCTGAAAATATATTACCACGTACCATCTTCAAAAAAACAAGCTTGAAGTCCCTCTAATTCTACCTCCTCATTCCCTCTCTTTAATCCTCAGACATCTTGTTTACTATAACAGATTTTACATTGTCTTTTTTTCCTTTAAGAGGTGTAGTTTATAGCATGTCCCAAGCTAACTACCTCTACCATAAATAAGATAAAACTGGTGCTAGGTATTGCTGAGCAGAGAGCAAAATCATTAAGAAAAACAGTCCAGTAAAAAAGCCAAAAGTAATGGCTCTATTTGGAATCTCTTTATTGGCTTTCTGCTTGCAAACTTTGCCACAGACATAGTACCTCCAGCGCAGGAACAGATTATGCTGCTACTATACAAAACCCAATGACACAGTATTTTGAAAAAAAAATCCTACCTTGTCCTTTGAGTTGAGGAAAAAGAAACAATTTTTGTCCAAGTTTCTTTAGATCAGTGTTATTAAATTTTGGACTTTCAATGTCCACTTTTAAATTTTCAGTATTTGGAAATATTAATGTGCCAAATCTTAATTAACTCATCTCAATTTTGATATAGCATCTGTTTCTGACACTGATGAACTGTGCAACTATCTTAGGAGTATCAGTCACCCTGAGCATGTTTGTCAAAGCTGATAGCAACAAGAACTCTCGTTTATTAACTTTGGTCTGTCATACATAATGCTCAAACATTCATCATGCTTTTAGGCAATTTTATTATTGCTCTCCAGGTATAGATTGAAAAAAGGTGAACATCTCTCCCTATTGTGACAGGAAAAAAAATAGTCAGACTCAGGGTGAGTTCAATAAAAATCTGCTTAGCACACAACACTGAGTTGTAAGGGTAGACCAAAAAGAAGGAATATTACAGATTAGGGAAAGACTGTGAAAACTGATTGTTGCTGTGTTTTAATTCAGTTATAGAAGCATACGGCAGGTCATTACATCAAATTGGTATGCATTTAATATTTTTCATATGATAAAATGAAAGGAAGAAGCAGGTAAGGTTTTGATGACATGTTAGGAAAATCATCAGAAACATAAATTTTCAATGATCCACACAAATGATAAATTTTGTTTACTCAAAGGGGATTTAATTAACAGAGAGAAAGAAAATAAAATCTGTGAAGAGCCCAAAGAATATAAATAGTCTTTTTATTTATTTTCAAACTGACTTTCATAAAATGAGTAAAGAACCTGTGGAATTCGTTTCCATGCGATATTATACAGACTATGGAATTTATAGTATTAAATTACATCACAATCCAAAAACACCCAGTTTACAAGAAATAATTTTCCACATATCACATTTAAGGGACCTTGACAATAAAATAATGGATTCTCAATTTGCATAAAATTCACTACCTAAAGTTAAGAGATGTTGTCTTCTCCCAATTCGGGTGATACGGTGGGGGCTTTTGTGTTTTGGCTGAGGTTTTTTTGTGGTTTGTTTTTGTTTATCTGTGTCTTTTTGGTTTTTTTAAGAACTGTAATGGAACTAACTGGCATAAAGAATGCAGTCATTTATTTCAATATATACACATCTTCTTTATAGTTTATTAAACTAATTAATCTCAGTAGAATAATATGGATAGTATGGTATAAATACTAAAAACAAGAAGCAACCAAACAGAAGTACTCCTTTCTGGCTTTGCGTTACACTTCATATCCCTGCATGCACTTCATGTACTTATTAACAACTATGTCATATATTTAAATCAGTACCATCTTACCAGTAACATATCACTAACTTCTTTCTATTTTGAGTGTAAATAGTAAACAAGGGGAAGAGCAGAAAAGCTCTTCTTAGGTCTAAGTTGTACAGTATATTAAATAAAAATAAACTGCACTCTTTGGATTCATTATATATTTCACAGTGAATTTCAGGTCACACTATTGCTTGCATAATACAAAAGGAATGTCCTTTCCAGTTGCCATGTTTTTCTCTTGATAGATACCATGGTGAATTGACTGAATCTTTGCAGAAAGCATAACTCTGTAAAGGAGACTTGGAGTCAGTTTCAACATCTCTTAAGCTGTTTTCATGATCCATTCTCATTTGACCCAAAAAGACCAGCATAGTTAATAGTATAAAATAATTTTACAAGCCATAAAGTTGTCAAAAAGAAGACCAAATATTCATTCTCTAACATGTTTAATTTGGTTGTCCTTGTTTTTCTGGATGATGTTCATCGTGATTGCTATAAGTTGCTGATTTAAAAAGGTGAGATGACATTGGGCAAATTAAGAAATATTTTGCAATGGATTTGCCAGAACTGTAATTTTTTTCTCAAAGATGAGTTTTTCCTAAAACCTCTCATATGGTACCTCTCAAAGGTTTTCTTACCACAGGCAAATGAAAAATTTAAAACAAAGATGCTTTGAAGAACTAAACACGAGGGAAAGAGCTTGCTGAGCCTCTGTTGACTTACCAGGTATCCACAAGCATGACAGATTTGTCCAAAGTGGAAAATAATAGGTATATAATCAAAATTTTTTAATACTTCGAGTCCAATTTCCTCTCTTTCCCCTATGCTATTAAAGAATGGCACCCAGGAGCAGATGTTGCTCAAAGGTATCAAATTATTTTTAAATGTCCCATTTTCACGCATGTTACAGATCCTTAGCACATTATGCATAAAAAGAGATCTTAGCAACTGTATAGTCAAAGCCTTTAGCTCATGGTTAAATCAAATCTTTTAAATGTCACATCTTCTGAGTCTTTTAAGTCATATGAATTGTTCGAAGGATTTAAAAATGAAGTCAAGCAGTTGCTGTGCACTTTGTATTAACAGTATCTGTTCAAATATGCTCATGTCTTCTAAACTTCTACATCTACTCTGGGTATATAGCACATACTTATATCAAGATAAAAAAGAATAGGGTGAATAACTTAAATGTGGTAGACCTCAACTTTCCAGCTGTTTGGAAATCAAAGCTTGTACTGGAATACATAGCAGCAAAAATGTAGAAGACAAATGTTGCCTCTTGAAATTTCTGGTTTGTATTCTTACACAGAATATTAAATATACATATATTGATGTATATAAAGTGTGAATATAGCTCAGTTTAGTCTTTATTTTAATTATTTGGAATTCATCACTGGTAGCTGATTGGAAATGCTAGTCATGATTTAAGAAGAGTTCTTACTTTAGAAAAAAACTGTATAATACACTATAAATATAAAGATAAAAATAACAGCAAAAAATTTAGAAGAAAAAACAAAGCAAGTATTGTGGCTTTGCAGAAGACATGGGAATTTCACATTCCATAACAATTCTTAAAATCTGCATATGTTCTTGTAAAAGGATAAGTACTTTAAAGCACTGTTGGAACTGAATCATGATTCTCATTTGTCACCAATTAGTGCAAATATATCAAAGGAAATTCAAAAAAAAGACACTATATTAGGAACACAGAGACACAATTTTGTTAAATATCCAATAGACACAGATTGCTTTTGCTGCACTTCCTTTGCTCTGCCTATCCAGTCTGTATAGTGAGGAAATGCAGTATTCAAAATCCAAATTGCATATAGGGTGTTTGAAAGAAAAATCTAGATGTTACTTTGAAATATCTTGCTTAACAGCATTCCTTTTCAAAGGTGAGAGTTCTAAAACACATAAAAATGTATTTTTGTCTATATGTCACAGAACAGTAGGCTTGGAAAATACAAAATGAATGCATTTTATCTTCAAATTACTGATTCTGACTACAAGTTAGAATATTTAACATGCTTTGAGTCATGACTTAAATCTCCTTATCACAAAGCACAGTAACTGATAAGCATGAACTTGTGTGAAAACATTAGCTAACATTAGCTGGGTTGGTAAGAGCATGATGCTGATAATATCAACGCTGCAGGTTTGATCCCTGTATGGGCCATACACTTAAGAGTTGGACTTGATCATCCTTATGGGTCCTGTCCAATTAAGAATATTCTGTGGTTCTGTCATATTTATTTAGACTATTTAAACAGTGTAAAATTATAAATTTTCCTATAGTAAAAGGTGTGGAAAAAATGCAGTGCTAACTTTCAGTGTTTTCTGCACATCTCCTTGTATATTGATTTGAGGTAGTTTGGAAAAGTTAGAGGTCTATTTTCATAGAAATCAAATTATTTTCTGTCTTAAATAATAGCTTCTCTCTTAAATTAATCTGTCTTAAATAATATAATTAACTAGTATAATTTTCACAAGCAAGTCTGGTGAGATTGAAAAAAAAACCACTGAGTAATTTTGAGAATGTAGAAAGACCAGTCACTTGTAAAAGGGGGCTCGTATGACCTGGTTCACCTATTTCAAAAGAAAAATACATGTTCTGCACTGCTCATCTGCCTCTGTATGATCTTTAGCAAGCAGGGTACTATAGGAATCTGACTAGCTGGATGCAAGTGGGTTGCTGAAGTAAAGGAAGAGAGCAAGAGAGACTGTAAAAACATCTTAATGATGAGAGTCAAATGAAATCAAATGGGTATCGGAAAGATTTATGCCATGGCTTCTTCAACATAGAAACCAAATAAATGTTGGAGGAGGAGAGGTTTTGCTCTAAATGGGAGTCATATATTTGCAAGAAATGATGTCTGAATATAGCTGCTTTTAGCAGCTAAAAGCCTGAACAGTCAAATCCAAATTGAACATAGCTATTTCTTCTAAAAGAGATGACATTTTTTCCTTACGGTTTTCTGTTTTAAGTCAAAGGCAGTCTAACTTCATTAAGAGGAAGCAAGCGCCTGTTTCAAAGGCATTAAATGCAGTCTGTGTTTTCATGCTAAAACTAAGAATGTTTAGCTAACCTATTTCATGGAATGCATTGATTACAATGGAGTTTTCTTTTGAGGCTTAGAACTGGTTATTCAGTGAAACTCAGGACATAAGTATGAAACTGAGAAAAAAGAGACTAGAGCTGCAAAGCTGAACATTTTACATTGCTTTACCCTACACCTAAATCAACAACACTTTAAGTACTTTTTCAGTGGAAAACGTTTTCAAAACAGAGTGAGAGGAAACTGAAGTATAGGTCCAGACTGGGATGAGTACTGGTTTCATTTCCTTGGTCTGACAGCTAGAAACATCCAGCTGTGAATGTATTATTGTTCATAGTGCCCAACTACAGATGTGCCAGCCTGATTCTCTAACATGACACAGTTTAAAGATGTTATTAGAGAGAGAGCAAATAAACTTGGACATATCAACTGTGCTGTAAACTAGAAGAATAAATATGTTCTTCAAAGTAAACTTTTTCTTTTTCGCAGATCGCATGAGCCATTCTTATACATCATTAGATAGACTACAATAGAAACTGATGTAAACCACACATAAACAAGCCTGAAATAACCAAGAAAGCACAAAGAGATTCAGTTTCTAGTCCCCCTGGTTTTGAATGCTCCTGAGGTAAATGAGAGATAAGCTATTACCTACATTAAGTAGTACCATAACTATATATAAGCAAAGAGTAGCAGGAAAACTGTGTAAGGTGGTACCAAAATGAAGAAAGCATTATTTTTATATTGGGGAAAAAATTAAATTACTCAAAAGTCACTCTAAAATAATATTTTTGAGGGATTGATGAACTTAAAGAATCTGAAATTAGAAAGTGTACATCGATGTCAGATTTTTTTCAATTTCATAAACATTTTTCAGAATCTTATTGTCATTGATATATCAGTTCTGTATTCTCCCTTGTTTATGAATTGTGGAACAGCTGGCCTACTTAACAGGCAAAAATATCTCCCAAAGATATCTTGCATGGTCTACCCAGTCTAACTTTAGAAATCGCATCTCTGTCTACATCAGCATGCTATAGTAAAGCTCAAGGGAAAAATTCCAACTGGGGCTCCATTATTATAAGTAAAATCTGATTATCAGTAAAGGGTTTCAAGCTCTGAAAACAGCTTCCCACTTGATTAAGCAAGCTCAGGTTTGTTTATAATTCTGTTGTTGATTATATAGACTTCTACAGAATCTTAGAAAAAAGATTCCCAAAAATGTTTTATGCACGGCATTGTGTTGTATTTAAAGTCTTTAGTATTTACAAAAAACAATACCTTAGATGTTTACATGAAAAGATAATAATATGTGATTTTTTTGAGTTATGCACTTTATATGTTTATAAATTTTGTTGGCTATACCTATAGAGAGGAAAAACAAGGGGCAGGAAAAATTTGTTATCTAATTTACTGAAATTTATGAATTAAAAATGTAAAAGCATCCACAGTGAGAGTATCAAGTACGAAAATGTAGAAGAGGAAGATGGTTTGGGTTTTTTACTTTATCTTGTTAACTCCAAGCTTTTGATCACTTAGAGTGAAGACTAAGACTCAGAGTATATGCTTCCAGTCAGGTCCAGACCATAATATTTAACTTCCTTCAGTCGGCCTTAAGATTTTGGGTTTTCATTTGAACACTGCAATAGAACAAAAAGAATGTGATCACTGCAACTCTGCTGAACATGTGTAAATCAAAATTACTGGCACATTTACTAAAAAAAGTTTAAAAATCAATGAGATCTAAATGCCACTAAAGACATTTTGTATTGCAAAGTTTATATACTTTGCCCATTTATCTTTTACATGCTTCCTTCTCTGTAACTATAATAGAACATTTTAAATAAATATTCTTCCGACATTAACGTTTCATCCTCAACTTTTTTTTTTCTAAATATTTTGGATTTTTTTTGATGTTGACATATTATTTAAAAGTCTTTAACATCTTAGTCATTGTCCCAGTTTGAATACATTGGTTTGTAGGGAATGCAGTATCATACAGTCACCCCAGGACATCCATTTATTAAACTTGTTTTGGTTTTTTTCAACTTTCAAATAAAAATTTGTTTGAGACTACTTTGAGAACAAATTATCACTGAAAAGAGGTATGACTTTCAGCCATGGCAACAAAGAATCTGAGAGCATAATAAACACAAATTACTTATGGATGACTATTCCTACATCCAATATGTCTTCCACACCCAGCCACACAGTCAATATTTATTCCAAGAGTTTCAAGGTGTTCTGCATCAAAGATCATGCTACCAGCAATTGCTGTTACAAAAGGAAAGCCAAAACAAACAATCAATTAAACAAAAAACAACCCAAACCCCAATGGCTTTATAAATTTATTATATTTTATAAATTAAGCTATTAGAGAGCATCCAAAGGAGGGCTACAAAGATTGTGAAGGGCCTTGAGGGGAAGCCGTATGAGACGTGGCTGAGGTCACTTGGGCTGTTCAGCTGGCGGAGACTGAGGAAGATTTCATCTCAGTCTACAACTTCCTCACAAGGGGAAGAGAGGCAGGCACTGATCTCTTCTCTCTGATGACCAGTGACAGGCCCGAGGCAACGGCCTGAAGCTGTGTCAGGGGGGCTTAGGCTGGATATTAGAAAAAGTTTCTTCAGCCAGAGGGTGGTTGGGCACTGGAACAGGCTCCCCAGGGAAATGGTCACAGCACCAAGCCTGACAAGTTTCAGACACATTTGGATAATTCCAAATTCTTTCTCAGGTGTGAGTCTTTTAAGCAATGCCACAGCAATATGTCAGTATTCAAATAGCTACATAACCTGACTGTACATATTAAGCATTGAGTACAACCATAATCAAAGGAAGAAGCATTTTTAAGAAAGTGGGCCTAATCCAAATCTCCTTCTACATAGAGGTGTAGGTTTACATATGGAGTTCACAGTTCACTCTGATTTTATGATAACTCAGGACTCTATGTAATTCTACATATTGCAGCACTCCTTTTCTATTTTTAAAACCAGAAAAATAATTTCATTTCCTTAATATCTACTGATAATGACACAAAATTTTTGACCCCTGTTAGCCCAGAATTACCAGACTGAACTAATGTCAGAGTAGGTTCAGGTAAGTGCGTGCTTTGAAAGAACGATTCATTAAGTATACACAGTAATTAAAAAAAAAAAAAAAAAAGTCTAAGCTGTTACAAGAAGAATTGTATTAAAAAACATTGTTTTCAATCAACCATCTTCTGTCTGTTCCATACATAAGACAAAGGACTTGTTTCTTCTGCCTTGAGTACCAGCACAACAACTAGAGGAGGCACCTCTGAAACTGAAGGAATTATTGCTATTAAAAGCCATGTAGGATCAAGCCCCCCTTCTTTATTTAAACATTTATTTAAAGAATTCATTCCACATTGATTAATACATTCCATGAACTACAACTGGACCTGTCAAGAGAACAACTTGCATCAAGTTGGACATGAAACATTTTGCAGCCATCTGAATCTTTTGATCTCCTAAGAGAAATACCAGGTCCCTCCATGAATCCAACAGAGTGCTGAACCTTCACTGTCCAGCAAGACAATACATAAAAGGCATTTTTGCTCTTTCCCCTTCAAGGGCTGTCTTCTCATACCTCTAGCATGTTTTGATATTTTTCTTTTACAAGTCAGTTACTAAATCTTCCAAAAGGCTTTCATTGTTCTTCCCAAGTGGAATGTGCTGAAGGAAGCAATGTGAGCAGTGCACTCTCAAACCCCTGTTTCCTGTTGCCCCCAGCTGTCCTGCACATTGTTAGGATATGTAAATAATGCAGACAAACCAGGCATTATAAACCTATCTCTTCCCCACTGCCTGACAGATACATTTTGTAAATGGTACCTTTTGCACTGCTGTACCATCTGCCACTTGTGTCCTCCACTTAAGCCTCAAGTTCTACAGATGAAGAGACTAATAAGAATAATGTGATGGGACCAAGTGCTCTGAATGTACTTTTAGTGAATGATAAAGCAGAAGGTGCTCACTTCCCTTATGTGCAAGGAAAAAAAAAAAGAAATGATGGACTTTTTAGTGGGTTCTTTGTGGCTTTTTTGAAAACTACAACATAGATTTCTAGGACACCAGATGTATATTTGAAAAAGTAAGCCTAGATGGTATGTTCAATCAAGATCAGGTTTCGACCTGTATATTTATGAATGCCCGATTCTCATTTAGCTAAAATAAAGATTTTAAGACAACAAAGGCTAAACTGAATGCTACTCACCTGCACACTACTCACCTGCACTGTGGGGTTTCCCATTCCCTCCTCAATCCATCCAAGCTTTGAGTGCACTCTTGGCTGTTCATTCTAAAGTGTTCTCTCGTTTTGTGTAAGAGCCATCAAAGAGCCAAGTAAAGTGTAACAAAGATAAACCTTTATAATTGACCATAGTGAAAATGGAGTTCAGTGTAAATGGCAATGTATATAATACAGCCAAACAGCAGCCTTTCAATCATCAAGATACCTGTTCAAGTATAGCACAAGAATTTTTAATGGAATTTTATTAGCATAGAGTAATGTGGAAAAATGTCACAACAGGAACACCTTTATAAATAGATTTAATTTGCTAATTATATAAATGCACAGAACTGATTTAGGCTGTGTTACTTTGCCAGCCTGCAAAACCTTCATATGATCAACTTGTCATAATTTTTTTTCAAAGAACTGTGTATACAAGCAAAGCAGACAGCAACACAGAACATCCAGAATATTGAGAACATATGTTGTCTGCTTCAGGATGTTTAGCCCAGATTTACAAAACAGAGTTTAAACCACAGTCTCAGGCTCCCTAAGAGTTTCTGAAGCAGCTGTTAAAACAATAAATAAATAAGGTTGACTGAAATCAAATCGGTGCATGGGAGAATGCTTTATACTTTTGACTTAACATGTTAGATATGTAGGAGACTCCTAATCTAGACCATTCAGGCCCTCAGCATGCAATTTTCCTCTTGTACCAGGAGATCAATCTAAACATAATTTTTTTTTTTGGGGGGGGGTGGAATTCTGTGTTCTTTTTTTTAATTCCCGTGGGAGGATCAGCAAGTATCTGTCCACCCTGCCACACCAGGCAGGATCAGCAAGTATCTGTCCACCGTGCCACACCAGGCAGTTTTTAGCAGAAACAGGAAGCATTTTCACAAGAGGTTCCTATTTTACTTTGTTTTCAATTTTGAAAAAATTTTGACAGATAAATCTTGATATTGCACATCATATAACCAAGCAGATATGCAACCTCTTTATTCTTTATGTATTCACCCTGCAAAAGACAGCCAAAGTGAATATAGAATCATGTCTACTACCAACATGTCCAAATATCAAGCTTTCTGCTAGACCAGTTATTGTAATGTTTCTCAAACTTATGCCAACTGCCGACAAAATAAATATAGTTTTCAAATAGTGGTCTTTTACTTATAAGGAAGAATAATGAATTTTAAAACATATACCTGGTCTCGTCCTGCACACAGCAAATGTGACCATACCAAACGTCCATGATACTGAGCACTGTATGACAATTTGTGAATATTTACAGTAGAGTATTTACTATTCTTTTCATATTTTTTCCCACTATGCTGCCCTATAACAGGAATCATACCACTGTATTTAAAAATGCTATATGAGTTTTTTCTTCTATGAGTTTGACAGTCCTTTTTTAAAATTTTTTTACCTTTTAGTAGAACTCCAAATTGGTAAGAGAAGTTACACCACTTTCTTTGTTTTGAGCTTGTTTTTTGATGCTTCTCACTTTACATGCTAGAGGAAAACAACTATTCTCTTTTCACCTCTGCTTTACCTTCATGCTATATAAACTAAACTTGAAGGATGAAACCACACAGTATGTAACACAGAGCCTTGAAAGTTTCATCCATAAATAGTGTTCATGGTCACATTGATGCAATCCAAATGCACAGATTGATTTAACCTGATTCTACAATGTATTGTTACACAGTTTGGCCTCACATTCAGAGAGCTTCACAGCAACTTCAAATCTTTCTGTTTACTGCCAGGTATCATGTATTCCTATTTATTGGCTCACAGAAACTTGGCATACAAAAAATTAAAGTGGTGAGCTGTTACAGTTTTTAGGAAATTTAGGGAGATTTCAACACCTTCTATTTTGTCAAACTTCATCATTAAAATAGCAAAAAAAATAAATCCAACCTGCAAGGAAGAGATGTATTAGGGGCTGGATAGCAAAACCAGAAGTAACTTATTAGTTATTGGATCTTGCTCACATACATATTCTGGAAAAAATATTAACTACTTAAACAACTCCAAATTACTCAATTTTGTTTAGTTCTTGCTTGCCTTGTTTGGTAGTCTTGTAGCACTTCATATTTTGGAGCAATTAAATGTATCAACTGCTCAGCCTAAGAATACCATATTAACAGTGAAGGGTATTAAAATATAAAATAACCTCAAACTCTTTCTTTAAGAAACTATTAATAACAAAATAAAAACTGTGAGGAAATGTGAAATGTTCATTCATTGTGGAAGCACAGCCTTCTTTTCAAGGCAAACAAGTATATACAACAACCTCCTCTAAGCTAGTATTTAACACAAAGTTGACGCAGATTTTATAAAAGTCTTTATAAACTATATCTAACCTATTTAGATATCTCAGATTAAACATCTTTTAATAATTAATTAGTTTTTTAAGATTAAGAAATAGATAGTAAACACCATTAGTGCAAATGCAGTCTATCTTGAAGAGCATATTTATCTATATTTAGAAGCTTTATATAGTCTGAAATAGTTGAAGTTAATTTTTTTCTTTTTCTTTCTATTCTCATAATTTTTATTAAATTTCTTCCAGCCCTCTGCATCTTTGTCTGTAGAATCTAATGAAATAATCTTTTCATGGCAATCTTTATCATTCTCACTTACCTTTTTCAAAAAGGATGAATCACAGTGTTGAGATTTAATTCAAAAGCACTCTTAAGGCCTCACCTTAACAAAAGGGAACTTATTTCCTTAACAATTACTACTTCCAACCGCAGGATATGTTTTCAGAAGTTGTATGTATTTTCACAGAAAACATATTAACATTAAATTCAATATAAAAGGTCAAGATCTCCCCATTCATTAACAGAAAACTCTTTTGGAATCAGCAGGTAACAAGATCAAAGTACACATTAAATTCAGCTGGAAGGCAGCATCAGGCTAGTTAATGGTCATCTAAGACAACTCTGGACTTTGGTAGCTATCTCATGATTTCTAACAGAGTGTCTAAAAAAGACCACAAACATGGTCACTTTCGTTAAAGGACTGCATTACAACAGTGCAATTCTCCAGATGATCATGATGTTACTTTCCAAATATAATGCCTAGTGGTAAGCTTAAACTTCAGTTCCCGACAGTACAAGGTTTGTTACCTCTGCTAATCTCAGCTCTGAAGGCATTTCTGTTCCTGGTTTCTTGCAGCCTTTTATGAAGCCTATGACACCTCTCAGCCTAATCAGACAAACCACCTGCCAGTGTTTCTGCAGTCAGTGTGCAGATTGCCTAAACCAGCCCATGTAGTTAAGACTTGTGCAGAACTGTAAACATATCAGTGCTCAGCTGCTCCCACAGCCACCCTTTTAAGAATGGTATTAACAACAGCTACTGTTATAGTAGCCATGATCAACTGAATTCTCCATTTGGTAGTGTTGTTGGCATAATATACATTTAATATGGTTGGTAATTATATGATTTTCTGAAGGAATGACTTATGATTTGCCAGAAAAAAAACCAAAAAGCGCTATTCAGAGAGCTCTGGGATACCTGATTAAGACTCATAAAGCTGTTGTGAGGAACCCATGTCTCAAATCATATTCTACACAGGAATACCGCAAGACAACTTTCAAACTAGTTTACTTTGGTTTGAGGAGAAGAAAGGGAGTAAGGGATTAATTGAAAAGCTAAGGAACTCGATCCTTTTCTCACTGAGTATAAAGCATACGTGGATATGATAATTTCCTATTGTCCTAGACAACTTCATTTTATCTGGGGAGCTGAGTCTTGGAAAGTTAGAATGATTTCATTAAAAGGTTGAGAGCAATGGGATATGATAGGATTTAGGCATTCTTGAAAATGCTTATTGAAATCCTATTAAATCTGTGTAAGATTGTATATCCAGGCAGAACTGGGAACTTCATTTGTCAGTGTCCTTAATCTCTCAAAGGCTAGTTGAGTAACTATGGCTTAAAGAAACACAGAACCCTTCATTTCTTTTTCTCTGGATGATAAGAAACATAAATGGATCACAATGTCAAATATAAAAATGTTTTATTATATTGCTTTATTACTTGAAAATTTATTTAAAATAATTATTATTTAATGAGAGTATTATTTGGGGATATTATTTTCCTTGGTTGCCTTCTGTTGCTTTCTTTTTAGTCATTTGATGTTTGCTGAGGGCTTTTGTTAATATGTCAATGTAAATTCACCTCTATTTTACAGGAAAATAGACTTACATATTCAGAAACCATTATGGGAATTTTCACAGAGGTGCTGTGAATTTTGCAGGCCTAGACACTGCTCTTTATTCAGAAATAATGTAGGTGGAACAGAAGTAATCATCACAAATGCAGGCAGAACACAAGCCTTAAGCATCATTTGAACAGGATTTAAGGCAGGTTCCTTAGTGGCAGCTAGAACAAACGCAGGTGTCCATGGCTTGGGTTGCTGTACGTCTGTAGGCAAAGCAGAAAAAGAACTGAATGGAAGGAGAAAGGAAGAAAATGAGCTAAAGCATGAAGCTCAGAATAAAGCACTGGTATGTTGATGCAGTAATCACACAAGGGCATGGACTTCGCATACAAGATGGAGAAGTACAAAGACCTTTATTGTGCAGCGAAAATTCCCTAAATACTAGCACACTAACAGGATATAACATCATATAAACAGGAAAGATGTTCACCACAGTATCCCCCAATCACCTGGGGTATTGCCTATTACCATATTAATATTAGGCTATTGCCTAATAATACCATAATATTACCTATTATGGTAACAGGCAAACAATACCCTATAAGGCCACAAACAACAATTGTCACTTCCCATAGGTCCAACACTGTCCACAAACCCACAGTCCTCTCTCAGCCCATCCCCGGTGACCTGGATGCATTCCCAGGGTCACCTCCGGACCCAGGAAAGAGGCTTTCTCTCCAGCCCTCAGGGCCTATCTCTCTATCAACACATAGTGCACCCCAACATGTTGAGGCTTAAATGGTGTTACTATTATTGTTTGTGGTTTTAATCTTTTTTATTTATATGTTATATCTTGTGAAAGCAACAAGGATTTCAAAGAAAACCTTTGAGAGTACCTATTTCTAACTCCAACATTCATAGTTTCTAAATCCATAAATTTCAGCTGTAATTTTTATCACTGTCATCATAACTATTTTTTGCATTTGTTCACATTTTACAAAAAACCTTTCTTTCAATATCATATATTGATATTTTTGTAAATAATTTGACTTAATATTTGATTGTGACATATTCAAACCCAAAAACCATATTCTATCATGCTTTTAGCATTTCTGTATAATTTTTAAAAGAGATCTCAATGTAAACTATGGAGTTTTGCTTGCATTGTGCAAATGTCAGGTCTGGGGCTCCAAATCTTTGACAACTACAGAAAATATAGCATTCCAAATAAAGTGGAAGGGAGCTAGTAAAGTAGAATTGTCAAGTGCAGACTCATTTCAGGTAACAGACCCTTGTCTTGTAAAGTTCCCTCTACACAGTCCTGCAGTCTCAGTCTTAATAGCAAGATTTTTTTTTTTTTAAATTCAGTTGTTTCTGTTGTCACACATCTGCCTGTTGAAAAACAGTAAAGGTCTGAAATATATACTTATCAATGTCAGGGTAAAGTGAGGGCTGACTTAATAAAGGATTTCAAGCTTTTCAGCTTTCAGACAAATAGTACAATATAGCTTTATGCTAAAATAACTCTAATGTTCAAAGAGCGAACTAGTATTTCTGGATAACATTTTTGGTGCCACGCCTGCCTCTCCAGAGCTAGTTCAAGGATAGCTGTCTAGTTATGAAATCACCCTAACTACACGTAAACTATTAACAGTCAAGCATGCCATAATAAAACATCAAATTTCATTTAATTAGATATGCATAGTGAAATTCGCACTAGAAGTAATTCCATTCAACTTTGCTTCCTGTTGCTGGTGACTGACCACATCTGTCATCCTGTTGCCAATACCACATCAGCTCAGAGCAGTGTTATACTAACTCCAGGTCTTGTCAGTAAATTCCTGAAAGCCTCATGCAGTATCATCAAGGGGAAATTAAAATAAAGGTTAATGTCACTTTTTATGGTTGACTAGTTCTGTAAACGGACTAAAGGGAAGGTAGCATCTGAAATCTGAAGTATTTATTAGTCTGACATCCACCAGGGAGTACCAAATCCACCTGTCAAACCTGAGCCTATCTTGTGAGGAGGAATTACGAAGACTTTTTACAAGAGCAGCAAAATCAGCCTTACTGCTCTCAAGTTAGCATTGATGAAAGAAAGATCATAGCAGTAAACTACACACAGAAGTGAATAAAACATAAAATTGAACTGGAATATAAATTCCAAGTTTGGGATTAACCTTTGCAGATTTTTTTTTTCTCTAAAAATGCACATGTATGTTAGAATGGGGGAAAAAATCTAGGTTTCCTATCACAGAGGTTCCTCATAAATTACAATTAATGAATTTACCTGAGTGAGAATTTTGAACTGACAACTATACAAACTCAGCAACGCCATAGTGGTTGAGCAGGAAAATATCCTATATGTAGTATCAGGTAATAATCACTGTTCTTCATGTGGAAGGATTATTTTATTTGCATGTCATGTATTTGTTTTGCATCACATGTTTGATCCTTGGCTTTTCCAAAGCTAGTCATATTAATTGACAGTTAGAAAACAATAAGAAAACAGGAGTAGATTATTAAAGTCACCAAAGCTTAATGAGCTAGAGCAACACACTGAATCTAAGACTCCTGCATAGTTCCACTACCAGGTTCTCATGAACATGAATAGATATTTTGGCCACTGCATGGTGACATCAGCCAGACTTGAGCTGGTAGTTGCTAAGTGTGATGGATGTCCTTCTGAATTAATGACGTTTTGCAAACTGCATCAATAAAACCCCCAAAATAATTAGTGTAAATCCTGCAAATATTAGATTGCTGCACATGATTAAAAAAAAAAAAGGAAAAAAGGAATCTTGTGCAATAACTTTACTGAATTGTATGTATGTACATACACATTTTATTCTTACTGCATAAAGTTTATTGATTTGTTTGGGCTTTGGGTATTTGCTTCTGTAGCAGACAAGTGTTTTATGGAATGACTACATACATGCAAGGAATATTAGTAGATCAATATTTGGCAAATATATTCTCTCTGGACATATGAGTCATACAATTTTGACATTTAAGAAATTGGATTGAAACACATCTGCATCTGGGCAAAAATTCAATTTACAAGGTGTATTTCTAAACACAGGTGTAACTTACTAAGCTTGTGTTGCTGGTGATCTGTAAAATTCTTTGATGTTTATGGCATTGTGAATACTGTTTAATAAAAGCCATAAAAACCCCTACATAGTAACTATGTGGGTTGCCTGTTTATCTGATAAATTACAGCTACATAAACCTATATCTGTTTTCCTTTACATTCTTCCACTCAAAAAGGGTGGAGCAGGGTCAACTCCACCATACAACTGTCCTTTAAATGTATTTCCTAACTGCTTACATCTCTTATTCATGTACTTATCAAGATCTTTCATATACAAGCAGGCCTTAACTGCCCTGCCTAGACCCATCTTGGGTCCATACCCACATATAATTTGTCTATTGACCCAAAAGCTGTATTTAAGTTCAGGGTTTTTCCCTTGCCTGAGCTATGCTGTAGCTGTGCTCCGTTTGGCTTTGCTGCCTGGTGAGAGCAGCTGTGCCTGGTGCTCACAGACTGCACATTTCTGTTGTCACTGGACTTGTTCTGCTCATCTTGCTCGTGTATGGTGGGACTGCAGCCCTGGTATTTCTTGCCTCTGCTGCTGAGACGTTATTAATTCCTGGGCTGCCTTCTCTTGAAGAGCAACCTGCTCTTCCACTTGTGATGCTTTGCAATGCTACAATTAAACCAGGCCCTTTCCAGAGCAGCAAATTTGCAATAATAAGGTACACTCACAAACTCCTTGCATATACAAGCATAAGTTTGTTCTGTCACTGCAAATAAAGCTTTGTAAAAAAAAAAAAAAAATGCTTTTATCTCCACACAGATTTTAATTCCACTTTGAAATGTAGCTTTCTGTATTAAAGTGAACTCTACTGAAGTAACCCTGAAGTAACCTGCAAGTTGTTTGTTACACTTATTTTATTTTGTGGGAGCATTTCTATTTTGAATTACATTAAAAAAAAAAAATCCCAAACATTACTTCCTTTGGTTTAGGAGGATTACTTTCCCTTTGAGAGACTGTGAAAGACCTTAACTGTCTTAAGGTACAAACTGTACAGCTGAAGGAAGAGGAAACATATTGCATTGTTTTCCAGCAGAGAGGCAAAAAATTACATCTGTGGCTGCCTTAATTTTATTATTGAATTATGCTTTCCAAATGAATTCTGAAGTGCAACTAACTTGCTCTAAGGTGCATTTGCTGACTGAAACATAAGCCATGAAGCTGATCAGCAGTTGAGTGCCTCAGATGAAAAGCAGGCCAGGTTTATTCTTGGAAAGCAAAAGCAGTTCCAATCTGTCGATGCACTGTATGACTGTGTGTCTGTTGTTCTTGTTTTTTTATTGAATGATAAATAGAGATGCATTGACAGTACTGCAATACCCCAGACCAAACTTATCTTGCTAATGGGTCAGTGGCAGAAAGATGAGGTGTGAAACTGGATATAAAATAAAAATACTGACGTTTAGAACAAGGTATAGATAACAGCTGCTTAGCTAACTTAACACTTCAAAGTCATAGAGGTCAGTTTGTCATCTACAGGAACTAGCAAGATATGGCTAAATTTTGTTTATACTTTTCTTCCTTTTGTCAAACTTTGTCTGGAGACTGAGTATGCTTGGCTTTAGTTTGTAAATCATCTATGGCAAGGACCTAGGGTAAATAAGGGTAATCTTCCTATGTGTCACCTTGCAAACAGCGTCTGTAACACTGTAAACATAAGATATGGAAAACAGTTAAAACTTTTAAAATCCCATTTCTTAGGTAAAATCCACATAGAAAACCCTTGTGCAGTTCAAAAAGACTTCGATCTCTAGTGTATGATTTGTCCAAGATTTCTGTTATAAACACAAATAAAGACAAACAAAGACCCCAGCATAAACCAACCCCCCCACCAAAAATCCAACTCAACTCTTGATAGGACTAGCTGTTGTGCAAATCTAAAAACTAGGAAAGATGCAGTAACACCATCTACAACCCCACTCTGCTCCTTTCTTGTAGTCTCACTGAGTGATGCAATCCAGGACATTCACTTCTTTGCTCCATTAATACTGTTAAGGAGATGAATTAACCTAAGCTTCTTGCTGTTTGATAGACATTAGTGATCCTGTAACTTTTTTTTTGTCTCAAGAGGAATGGTTTCCTTAGGAAAGGGAAATATGACACAGTGAAGAAAAAGACAGAAACCAATCCTAGTGTTGAAGCTAACACAGGACAATTGGACAACGCAAGTATTAGGGACAGATAAAAGCCTGATTTGAAAGAAAAAGAGCTGTGTGACTACAGAGTGGAGAAGCTGTGGAGTGACAAGAAAATTACTTGTAGAGTCATATTCAAGCATTATGATGAGTGTGCATGTCATATATTTGATATTGACAAGAAGGGTCTCAATCTTTATTTGTGCTCTCTTCTATGACAAATTTCATGCCTCTACAAAGCCAGTTTTACACCTTTAATTCAACCCATATCAATATAGCTTAGTGCCTAAATCATTCTGGTCGGGTGCTCCTAGGCCAGTACCTCTTATCTCATCTGTAGACTTGAACAAGCCTGTGCACTACCTCTTATGTGGTATCTTTCCCTAAGTTTAATTATCTAACTGAAGTGGAACGTTCTTTATCCATGACTATGTGCATATTGGGGCAGATTCATATGTTAAACCAATATACTTATTCTTCTGTAATATGCTACTGAAGTTAATGGAAGAAATATCAGCCTAGGAGTGATGTGTGTTGAGGGAAGAATGGGAGACTGAAGGAAGCAGACTGAGAGAGGAAAGTATAGCTGCTTTTCATATGTACCTACCTGTTCTGTACACCTTCCAGTTACAGTATAACTTCTTGTTTACTTTTCCCTTTTATCTAACTGCTATACTAATTAGATAATCTACTTGTATAGTGCTCCACAGTATGTATCTATCAGTGATTTCCATAAAAGTATCCGCACCCAGAAACATTTTCTAATGCATTATTATGTCATGATGAGGAGATATTCTGCAATTGACTGTAGCTTAACTATGGAGAGGAAGTGATTTCATCCTTTGTAATAATGCTTATGGGATAAATAAGCTTCTCGCTTCTCAGAGGAGAAACCCTTCTTTTAGGCAGCTGCTCTAGACTGGAAACTTAGATCATTATGCAATTTTACTTGACCATTATGCAAATTTTTCTCCTAGAGTTTACTTGATACAAAGTCTTGATGGGAAATAAAGCATTGCACTGGCATGAGTTTGTGTAATAAAATCTGGTTAGCTGTGTTCCAGTCTCTTCAGACTTCTAAATTCCTGCTGAGGAAGAGTTAAATATTGCATGAAATTAGCAGGAAAACAGCTGCTGAAATGTTTCATTACTTCAGAGCTAGTTCAGGATCTAACTGCTGTTTCCGTTGCATGTGCTCCACAACAACACGTTTGAGGGGACAGAGACAGGCTGCCAGCACTGTACCTGCCCAAGGCCAGAGGCAGCATTTATTTTCACCAGTAATTTGAAATGGTAATCTAAGTAAATATGCATGTATTATACTACAACTTATGTCCAAGCACATTACAAGATAGGCCTGACATACCTTATAAGAACTGCAGAACTTCATTAGTTCAATGGACAACTTATATAAAAAATAAGCAAATTTATCTATAAATGTACATTTTATTAGTAGTAGTAAAGTCAAAATAAACTAACTGCCAGCAGGATTTCTTAAATCCTCTATAGTGCATATGCTTAACTTCATTATGGACAGAAAAGACAATTGTAAACAAACAATTTTTACAAGACTAATGCATTCACCTCTGATGTACAGCAGACCTTCCTACTGAAATGCTCTTTAATATTTATTCTGATTAATCTCAGGACAATTAGCTGGATAATGAATTATTAATTAAATGTCTAATACAGTACAACTGTACAAACACTTCTAAAATTCTCATTTTTGATATGCTTTGAAATATTTTTGCTTCTAACTTTAAAGTCAAAGTACTAAAAGAGCTCATATCAGGAGAAGCCAGTTATGAAACTTAGTTCAGTAGATTTTCAAGCTAAACATGGATCTGTTTCACAGTCCTTTACATCTGTTTTCTCTGTTGAGAAAAGTCTCACAAAGTGAGCGAAGAACTCATCACCACAGTTGTATTTCTGCTCTTAAGCCTGAAGAAAATGCTTTGGCATTCATTTTGAGGTAGTGGAAGGTTTTCTGTCAAAACCTGGTTAAATTACTTCAAACTGCCTTTTTCAAGCCTTAAGCTTACTCTATTTAAACCACAATACTTAAAGCTATTGTTTAAGAAACTACCACGTGAAAGAATCTTGTTCAGTGCCTGCTGCTAAGCAACTCTAATCTGACTGCCATGGGGGTACATTAAACATATCAATTATGTGCAGAAATTATCCGCATAGCAGCAGTCACTACAAACAACTTTCAGACATGCATTTTCATTTGCATATGCTGGATGAGTGTAGAAACATCATTAGTTACGGTACACCAAAGAAAAGAAAATCAAGCAGGGACAAAGTGTTTTAACACCACTGGAGGATGGTCAGCTGCAAGTGAAAAACAGTTACTGAACAAAAATATCTGTCATTATTGTCTTAGAAGACACTAAAACGCAACAGCCAGTCTTTGTGACACCAACACAGATTATGCTTATACAGCAAGTTTATGTTGTTTGCTGTAATTATTGTAAAACATTTGACCAGGGTCATGAAACCAGACAATGTCAATTAGTGCTCTGCATGAAATTCAAGTGGATTAAGCCCCAAGGGGAGTGCTGAAGAGATTTAAGGGATGCATTATTGCATTACAGAACTGCAAAGTGTACAAGCCAAATAGCAATTTCAGTGTATGAGATGTCTCAACAGACTGTTATCTCAAGGTAAACTATAGTAAAATTCACAAAAATTTAAGTAAAGAAAAACAGCAAACAAATGTTAACAGCAAAAATGTAATATGTGTGTGTAGGTGTGTATAATTACATGCTTATATACCATCCAAAAAGCAGAAGATATAAATTTCCCTTTTAAATCAGTCAGCTGGCAATTTTTTTTGCCTATTCTGAGAGGGGTTAATGGGCGTGATACACAAGCACTGACAAACTAAGATAGCACTGAACCATTAAACATGAGCATCCTAATGTTCATGTAAGTAGATGTTATCACCTCTTCTCATAGTTAAAACTGATTTTTATCTCAGAATATTTGACTGCTACTAGATGCTGAGACTTTGTTCTCTGTCTTTCTAGAAAAGGCAAGTTTTGTTCCTTCTCATGTCAAGAAAGTCATGAAACTGTCAGGTTAGTACTTCCAAGTGAAATCTAGAGGTCATGCTTCCTCTTCCTACAGTTTCTCAAATGCTTTTGCCATGGCTGCTTTTAAAGCACTGCTGAAAGAATGGTCTGGCTACAGTGCAGTCTCTACCATGATGTAAAGTTGTTGCACAATAAATCAAGGAGCACCTAATAGAAACATTTTAGCATCTGCACTAATTCCACTCTAAAGATTTTGTTAAGATTAATGTTAGTGTACAAAACGCTGAACCCCATTGTGGAATTTGCATATTTAGCCATACCCTTTTCTGATAGATGTATTGAAAATGTGGTTTTTTTAATTAACCTGCACCATGAGGCATTGACAAATCAGCATAGAAGCAAGCAATACTGAATCTGGCATGTGTTCCAGTTTGTACCTACTTTCTGTAGCAATCAGCAGGAGTTTAGTTCTCACTCTGGCTAATTGGAAATTGAGCAGAAAATTATGTTTACTGCCTCATGCACCTTAATAAAGAATAGGTGGAGCAAGCTGCATATCACAGAAACAAAGAATCATCCAGGTTGGAAAAGAACTCTAAGATCATTGAGTCTAACCTTTGACTGATCACCACCATGTCAACCAGAGAAAAATAAAAATGAAAAATAACTCCCTTATGATATTTACAGCATAGCAGAAAAGATGTACAGGCATTGGGATTTCCTTTAAAGAAAGAAATGGCTGGACAATATAATATTGCAAACTGGAAATACAGTATTGTCTTCTTCGCAAGAAATGGAGTATTAATGAACACCTCTACTTAAGTGCCTGCACCAATACTTCCCCAATTGCAGCAGTTTTGCTAGAAAAAGACATTGCAACCAACTTACAGCTGTATGAAAAGACAAGTAAACATGCTCACATGAAAGAGTATAATACATGAAGTGTCAACATTTTTTAGAACACCTTGGGTTCTCTCTACTTCCACTTAGCTCACCTATGTACTTCATCTCCCACCAACACTGATTCAGAAAAATATGTCCTTCCCCCAACACAGATGTTATTCTACTTTGAGTTTTACATAAGAAAAGTATTTCTCCATATTATAAAAAACCCTACCCTGATAAACCTAATATCTAATCATCCACAGCTGTAAATCATTACTGATAACATATTACAAGTTACATTTCATGTAAAGACCTTGTATGTCCTTGGGCAGATATTTCATGCCAAAACCTAGATCAGAAAGCTATAGCCAAAATAAAGCCTCCATAGGAGGGCACACCATATGCTTCCCTAACTAATTCAAGATACTGCTTAACAGAACGGTTGTTTTCTTAGGTTACTCAGGGAAAAAAAGTCTTTCAGGGAAACCACACACATGCCTATTTAATGGCTGCATACAGCAGAATTGTTTATAAATGGTTTCTTTACATGCTATGTTTTAAAAATTTATTTTGAGTGTTAATACGTGGACAACCATGACAAGAAGAAACTCTGCCTACATGCAAAAAGTACAAAAGGGTAAAAAAACCGGAATACAATGGAAACATGTGAAGCTGTGATTTATTTCTCTTTCATTGAGTTATTCAGTTCAACCACAATTTTCTCTTTTTGATCTTTGGTAAATTTAGTAAGAGTTTTAACTACCTCACAGCTTCATTTTAGAATGTAGAATAACATTTCCCCTGCACAAGCTTTCACATAAATTCCCATGACTTTTATCACATCTTTTCTTTTTCTGATCAATGTGCAAACACCCACATAGTTCTCTCTTCAGCAAAATAACTTTCTTAGTAATTCTTCTCAGATCTGAAATGAAAGAAACTCCCATTTCTGCCCATGATTTCTACAGACAATTATCTACTACCCGCTCTCTATGTAGTAAGGGCAGAGCAGGTAGATTTAAAATAGACCAAAGTTAGGTTTTGAGCTCCTTTAAATGATGGAACTTGTCTTATGACAATGGAAGAGACAGCGGTATTGCGGCCACAGCTGCCTGATTCTGATAGCTGTTTTCTCCTTTCATTGCACTGCTATCCTATATTATAAAGTCGTGCAGAGCTAAGGCTTTTATTGTAAAATAATAATAAATCCCACAAAATGATTCAGGCAAGTTTGAGGTTTTTGCAAGTTTTTTTATCCTGTGACTTTTTCCAATTTGATCACTAAATTCTCATGCAAAATACAGTAACCTAACAAACAGATCATAGTCACATATTTTACTGTACTGGTTTATCATGAATACTGAATAAAAACTTAACTAATAACAACACTTCTTTTTATAACTTCTCCCTTTATCCCTTTTCTCGATATATCTAAATCTATTTCTGGCACCTCTAATGAGTCTTTAAATTCTGTATGAATTCAAGCCAAGGGGTTGAGATTTAATGCATGTTGGACTTAGAGATGTTTCTTCCTTTGGAAGAGCAGGAGGCCTTAAATGAGATCAAGTATCTTAGGATGTTCTAAGGAAGAAAAGTATAAAGCAAAGAAGCTGTGGTGAGATAACTGCCTAGAAGAGGGAGATAAACTTCATAGTGTGTATTACCCTGATCTCATGCAGACAAGATGAGTATATGCAAGGTATAGGACAAGAATACACATTTTCTCAACTTGCCGTGTCATTTGTAGTTTCCATAATAATTATGACTTGAACAAGGTGATTCTTCTGTAATGAAACTCCCATCTGGGTGGCTGAGGCTTAATTATAGAGTTTCATCACAATTCTGATTTTTATGGATAAGTGCCACAGATATTTTGACTTATTTAGGACTGAATCTAAAGATTGTCTAAAGTGCAGGAAGAAACTACCTTCTCTGAGAGCTGTAAAAACTGCTTGGGAGTGAGAGACTTAAGGATTTCATTTATCTTATCTAAAAGAAGACTGAGATGTGATTGTATTGTCTTCTATAACTACCTCAATGTTACTTATTAAAATACATACTACTAAAGAGATATTTAATTTGGAAAGGAAAAACAGAAGGAATGAATGGCTTGAAAATTGGCTAGATGAATGCAAGGCCCAGCATAATTCAGAAGGGAAGTAAGAGAGACCTTACACAATTTATTCTATCTGTGGCTGAATCTCCTTTTTGTTTCGCTGCTGGTTTTGATTCCATTTTTTTTAAAAGTGGCGAGTAAACAAAATCCCGAATGATACAGCTTGCAGAGAATTAGGCCCTTATGTTAATAGTGTTGAGTGAGACTAAGAAGCTGCATGAACAGTGTGTATAAGTGAGGCAGTAAAGTATGGAAGCTGGAAAATAACTGCGTAGTTAAAAAATAAGGTCAATAGGAATAGTTCTGAGGACTGGATTAGATCTGCAATTGCAAAACTATGTAAATGACCAGGAAGTCATATAAAAAATGGGTTCCATGTCCGAGAACAAGCATTTTGCGTGAAAAATTGGATAATAGGAGTCTGAATTTATAAGGGTAAAGAGACTTGGAAAGATTCCCAGGACAGAAAAAGCCTTTTCTAAATTGTTCCAAGATAACTTTTTTTTTTAATCCATGTATGAGTTTCTAAACTCTCACACTTCAAGAAATCTGAAAAAAAGTTGGATTATCTTTTTAGTACGTAAGAGGTATTTTAGTTTTCAGTGGCTTTAGGCCATGCAAGTCAGTTGGAAGATCTGAACAGAATTAAGATTTCATTCTATTATTCATGGATATTTGTATCTTGTGGTTAGATCTTGTCACTGTTTGAGATTTTTTTTAAGTACTTTTCTGGCAGGAACAAGTCTATTTCCTTCTAATCATGACTGAACTTTTCTATTCCTGTTCTATAAATAGGTTAATCAAGATTGTTAATGATCAAAGAGGTCACCAGAAAATCATAGGGATTAATAATTTGGCCTCTTCATTTGTGTGTCTTAAAATTTCACAATTTAAGTTCTATCACATTATGTGAAGAACTTTCTTAATATTTTACTTCTTCTGCTTTTGCTATGTTTCTCTGTACAATTTTTTCACATGCACTTCTGCATGCTGAAATGGCTGTAGAGGTGAACACATACTCTAACTAGATTAATCAAAATAAATGTAGTGATAAAACTTCCCTTTTATTACAGATAGATGTCCCACATGTGACAAGTGAACTTCAAATTTCCATATTACCTAGGATTGAAAAATATATTCAAAACTTTAGCTAATATTTTCATTTCAAATACCTTCAAAATGTAACATAATGTGATCTGAAGTAATCTCCATAGCTTTACATGCCTTTCCCTTTCTGCTTTTGGGTCTTGATTCCAAACAGTTTAATTTTCTGCCACTGGTTACAGCGGAATTTTCCATTTGTTTTAGTAAGTCAACTGAATCTAAACAAAGGTTTTTAAAGTTAATGTGACAAATGCCAGCTCCAGGTTTCAAGTTCAGAACCTGTCCAGGTTCTGAGTACATATTAAATTGGGTACGTATTGTCCTGTGTATCTGTATTGCTCTAGAACAAAATTCTCAATGTACTCTGGAATGAGATATAGGATACTCCTACAATGGTCTGAGATGAGGATTTAGAACTCCAAAGGCACCTCAGAACACATGTGTCCCATAATGTGTATTTACCTTTCGCCTATCATATATATTGATCTTTATTGGTTTATAATTCTGTTTATATTCATAAAATGGAGAGAAAACAAAAATATTTGCTTCGAGTACAATTTTAGAACACAGCAAATTACTTTAGATGCTAAAATCCATTTGTGAGCTAAATGCTGTGAATAAGTTAAAAGCCATTAAATATTGCAATGTTTATACTATACATGACATGGTATATCCTGTAGGTTTGAGCAGAACTCTGAATTATTTTCTAAGCCTTTGGGGGAGTAGGGGGAGAAGGGGAAGTAAGGGAAGGGTTGAGTCTCTCATTCTGATTTGTGATCCCAGAACTGATTATACAATTTACAGTAGAGCTGATGGATACAACTGGATTCAGTCCATGGACTACAAGGAGTACCAAATCCCCTGGAAAATGCATAAACCTCCAAGCTAAGGAATCACAGCTCTCCTGTGGTCTCTTCTAAATCTTGCATTCCTGTCTGCACAACAGCCAAGGGTCTTGGAAAAGATGACTTTGAAAAATCCACTACAAGTTCCAAGTATTTTCCCCACTGAAAACAAAGTTGTAATTGGAGTCACTGGGGTTATGTAAGGGGTGATTTCAGCCTGTTCTCATATAGATAAGCATTTTTGCACCTTGTATGACCTTGATTGTCTGACAGCTGAATAGATATTGCAGTAAGTTTCTGTTCATTTGAAACAATTATGTACAGATGTTTTCAAAGGATAAGAAAGCTGATCAGAAGGCACTTGAAATCCAGGAAAAGATAAATATAATACATGAAATAAACAAGTGCAACTGACACTGCTTGGACCTTTAATTGATGTATGTGCTGACAGCAGTACTGAACATTCAAATGTTTTGGTCAAGATTGTGGAAACTTTAACCCCTGGGAAGCTTAACCATGGGAATTACTGCATGGGGTTTCTCATAGTAATTTTTGTTTCAAAACAATATTGAAAACGAGTGGAGTAATTCAAAATAAATACAATCCAGCCATGAGCTTTGCCTAGATTTTGACCTGAACCTTTCTTTAGGTTCAGGCAAGTTGAGATAGTGTTTATAAAAGCTTTTGTCATTTCTGGTCTGTTCTCTGAAGGAAATGAGATCATAGCTTGCTCCCTTCTCTTTCTCTGTATCTGCCTCTCAAGTCTCACGTCTGTATGACAGAGTTTAAGTCTATTGGCCAAATGGACTGCTTTGACAGAGACAGAGGCACTCCACATATTTGTTTCAACGAAATTATTGTCAAAATGAAAAAAAATTTGCTTTGTAATATAGCTCAATTTTAATGAAATTGTACAGAGCTTAAACGGGGAAACATCACCTGGAATGCTGGTGGAAGTGTGGAATAAGCATTAAGTGGATCTTGTGCTATACCAGGCACCAATACATTCCAAATACAAGACACTAGACTTAATGATTCCACTGTTTATGGTATTATTTTTTATATTTCTGGTTACTACACAGGTAGGAAATTCCATTATTTCATATTCATTTTAATTTAAACTTCTTGCGCACTACAGGGAAAGTGAAATGAAATAGTCTCTTCTATGCTGTACAGTCTTACTTCTCTATAAAACTCTTATTGTATCCTAGTCCTCACAACTTTTATCACAATTTTCTTGAGTGTTCCCTTGCCCTTTCTTTCTCTGACACCATATTTAATTATCATTCTATCCATGAAAAATTCTAAACATACACTGCTGTTTCAAATGTCTCCATCATTTCTTTGCGGTGTCAATAACTGGAACCATACCATTTGAAACACTTAGTCCTTTCCTGAGCTTTCAGTTTTCTTTAATCTTTATTTCAGACTGAAAACTTTTTAGACATGTCCATCCTCTCTCTGTTGATAAATTCTCAAGCCTGCAAGGCTCTTAGCAAATAAAAAATACTAATATTTAACACAAATATACAGGAAGGATTGTTAAATTTAGTGCATCAAATATTTGTTAAATTTTAATGACCTAAATTTGATTCTTTACAAGATTATTTCTCTTCAAGCTGTAATATATGCAACTATATACATTATGGTTTCAACAAAAATAATATTGTGTGCGCATCTATAACAGATATAAAGATATATTTTCTCTAGGAAAATTGAATTTATTTAATTTTACAGAAATCCCATGAGTTAAGTAAGTCTCCAAAGTAGCAGTTCAAAGAAACAGTTGTAAAAGCAGACATCTGTTTACTGAAAGTAAAAAACAAAGAAAACACATCTTGATCTGAGGACTGAGTTCACTGTGAAGACAATGTATTTTTTCTTCCTTTCTGATGTTCCAAGGCCTAACACTAGGAAAACTACAACTCCTGTACTGATAGTATATTTTTCTTTTTGTTTGGCAGGGAGGGGGAGTAAGAAAAATAGTCAGGGTGTTTATACATTCTCTCTTCTGCCATTTCCCTCTCCATCATATCTTCAAAAACTCTGACAGAGACCAGGGAATCAGGCAGCAGAAACACTGATTCATACTGAGCACAATATTACACAAACAAACAAACCCCCAGACTAGTCTGCTCAAAAAAAATAATTATGCATGTGGTTGTGCAGATAACACATCTGTCCAAAAGATACACCTACTTGCACTTCTACAGAATCAACCAACAAAAATACTTCAAAGTATTTTTCAAGCAACAAGATTAAGCTCATTCTATGTCATTAAAACCTTTCCTAGGGAAACTGAGGCAAGGAAGCTTGACAGTTTCCCATTATTCATCCTTTTATTTTGTGTAGGGGAAATAGAGTTGCTTTCTGTTAATTTATTTTACTGCATGGTTCCTTTGCTATCTGCTCCCAGTTTTAATTTATTCTTTAAGTCGTGTGGGAGTCAGACTTGAAATTTTACTAGATCTTCCTATAGCTTATATTTTCACAGAAGAGTTCCACTGGATTCCTCTTGCCATTCTACTCAGAAAACTATTTTTATTAGCTTTAATGAAAGGTTAGATCTTATGTATTTAAAAAGTTTTTCCTCCTTCTTTAAAATTACAAAAAACAAAATCCTAATTACTAAATTGTGATATGTATATCACAATACTTAGAATGCTTTAGAAACTCTCTCCCAGGTCTGTTTTCCTCACTTCGGTTATGAACAGAAGTAGCTAAAATATCAGTTGAAGCTTAAGAGATATTGGCTGATATTCCAGCCCCACTGTCATCAAACCCCATTGAAGAAAATTTAATTAAATTTTGATGAGGATGTTATTCAAATTTTTCAAGCTGAACTGAAGGAGAAAATAATTGTTTGACTTCAAGAATGACAGCAACAACAAAAAAAATATTTGCTTGAAAATTTCTATTTGGTTATGAAAATTGATGTTGTGAGGCATACAAAAGTTTATGTTTATTACTCTGCACGTGATTACTATGCGGTGAATTTTGTATGGCGTTCAAACATATTGGTGTACTTTGAACAAAATATTGAAGATTTTTTGCAAGTGGGAACAACAAAAAATAATTGAGACCAGAAGTACCAATATCAGACAAGGGACTTGGAGTTAAAAGGGATACTTCAGACATTTATCTGTTTGTCCATGATTACTTATAGGCATTATTGCGATCATGAACTGAACAGTGCTTTATTACATCCATTGTTTTAGGCCTCTTAGCTTTATGAAAAAACTGTAAAAATAATTAAAGTTTCCTGGTCACGAGGCTTATTTCCTGATCCATTGTCTATAACTACTCAGGAAGTCACTTGGCATTAGTCACTGAAAAGGCCATAGGTAATTGCTCCAGCTTTATCACTTCCTGAGCTAATGCATGTAGGAAGCGGACATGAAAACAATAAAATTTTCAGTTAGGCCTCATTTGCCATTTAAAAATAAGAAGACTAGCAAGGGTTTAACACTTGACTGTTACCTCAGTCTTAAAATCATCTTCAAGAAGGGGAAATTGGCAACCAGAAATACTGGCCTGTACTCATTTTTTAGAGCATTGTATACAAGCTAACTGCCCCAAAGTGTACCAATTCTGACAACTTCTCTTTTATTCCCAAATATATATTATAATATATTAGTAAAATTTTCATCACTAGAATTTGTGACAAAGTAAACAGACTGTCAAACTACAGCTTCATAAATAATCCAAATATAATTAAATATCCTTACTCACAAATAATAATTTTCCATTGTATGAAAAATTGTAAAACTTACTCTGATCTTTCCAATATTTCAATGTAGCTGAACTATAGATTCAGACAATTGTTTTATTAGCAACAGCATTTCAAAGTGAACATAAATGATAAAGATATACAACTGAACCTGGAATTTAAAATAACCAATTACTTTTTAGAAGCCAAGCAGTTTACTACTTTTCCCTTTTCCATCTGAAATACTAGGTCTCTATTCTTTGCTCCTGTTCAATTTTAAACTCCTGAATGAAAGACTCTTATTCACAGTGGAATCACTTACTTAATATTGT
This sequence comes from Monarcha castaneiventris obscurior, assembly GCA_026261815.1. Classification (NCBI taxonomy): domain Eukaryota; kingdom Metazoa; phylum Chordata; class Aves; order Passeriformes; family Monarchidae; genus Monarcha; species Monarcha castaneiventris. The sequence continues at coordinate 19,396,634 of JAMPIT010000894.1, forward strand.
TCCTTGCTTTATCCATGTTTTTTTTACACTCAAAATACACATTTGTATATGTTTATACATTAAGCAATTTATATTCCTGAAAGGAATATAAAAACTTTGCAAAGCTATTCCTTTGCAGATTCAGAGGAAAGAACCAATCTACTGAATGCATCATTAAGTATGTACTGACAGTCTATGAAGAAGAATTTATATGCAGTGCAAAGTGTATTGTATTAGCTTTATTTTCATATGTATAAATATAGCGCCAAGTAACACCCACATAGGTTTTTGAATTAACATTTGAAGTGTGAAGTTAAGCATGAAATTCATTAGAAAGTACAAGAATTAAGCTGCCGGAGATTTGTGTTCTTTTCCATGGTCCAACTTCACTTCAATGGAAAATTTCAGATCATACAAAAAATGTAGTTTTATTTATCATTGCCAAGAATTAAATTTTTTAATTCCTAAGTCTTGTATCTAAAATTGTTTGTTTCTCTAGTGTACATTCTTTTACAAGTTGGTGTCTTATTTCTGAGCTGTGGACACATCTCTGACATTTAAGTTAGGGCTGCATCAGTTCTAGATATTAATAACATAAATTTACAAGACATTTTGGGGAAATTAATAAGCAAAAACATTAGTCATCATGTAATAATTAGGAATGTTTTTAAATCCACAAAAGGATTTAAATGATTGTGCTTAGCATTTAATATGGCATTGAATGTTCCACATCAGTTATCTTATTAGCTCTTTGTAAGTGTCTAATATCTCTCACTGAACAAAAAAATAGATCTATATAATTGTATTATTTTCCAGCACAGAAAAACTGGCCCAGATAGACCCGTCTGCTCCTGTCTGTGCCTTATAGAATCAGTACAGATTTCCCACACACTCTAAGGACCTGCAAATTCTGTAGTTAAATTCACACTTTGAAAACACTCAACTTTCTGGAAACCAAATCTTATACTTGGTCCTGAATAAGACCTTTTCAATTCCTTCTTGTTCCTAAGTAAGATGTTTCCAATTCTTTCTTGTTCACAAAGTTACCTAAAGTTACCTGGTCTTTTCCCTTCACATAAATTATCAATTTTAACACTGATTAGAGTGGGCAAAAGAAGCACAGTGTTTCAGTTTACTTTTATTTTTTTTTTTTTTTTTAATAATTGAATTCCTGTGATAAGACTTTTAAATTTATGTAATTCCATTTTAGAGAAATTTTGCAATAATGAAAACTGAAGCCTATAAAAGAGTTTTAGGCTAAAGGATTAAAGTAAACCTAGGAGATTTCTCATTCAAATCCTGAAAAATACATACTTCTAGCTGGAGTTAAGACACACTGGTCATCAGGTGCACAGTGGCTGTAGCTATAAAAATCAGCATTTAGAAAATGTGTTCACATCCATGACTCAAAAGTTTAGGGAATGTTCAGTATATCTATACAAAAATTAGATAAAAATTGCAGACATCTAGTTTGAAAGGAACAGCTGAGAGGGTATTTTTATAGCTCTAAAAATTACATTTTGCTACAAAGCATATGTGCAAGTGATCTAAACTAGTATCTAAAACTCCTTGTGCTCTCATTTTCTGATTTACATTTGCAATAGCAATATCAACTAATTCATGAAAAAAAAAAGACAGTTATGACTTATGTTGTTAGTATGGTCTTACAGGATTTATGAATTTACAGATAGTAAGGAACTGTGAGAAACTTTTGTCAATTCTCACATATAATTAATAAAACTGAATAAAATGCCGCTCGTTTTCTTTTCAAATTTATCTAGAAGCAAAAAAATGGACTAAGGATGAAAGATGATGGAGTCAGCGTGGTGATGGAGCTGATGGTACTGGAAAAATCACAAAAAATGCTCATTCTTCTTCTATTCCAAGAATGCAGTGGGGGTGGGGAGGGTGGGGAAGGTACAGGAGAGAAAAGGATAATGTGACTTTCAGTTCTTCCTAATCACCTTCTTGATCCAAAACCCTTCTCTTCTTTCAAGTCAGGGCCCCTAATTAACTGTTAAGCATGCTGTGTTGGCTTTCCAAAGCTGGGTGGAAGGATAAGACCAAGAGGCTAGAAATATAAACAGAGACCTTTTGAATTTGGTGTACGGTGAGAGTCAAATGCAGTAAGTCATTATACTACAAGCTTCTTCAGTTCCAGACCAAAGCAAATTATTGTTACTGAAGTTCAGTATGTTCAGTATCTCTTTCATCTCTGATAGAGAAGATGTGTGTTAACGTCTTTACAAACAATTCTATGGGTGAAGGTGTGGGTTTTAACGTCTTTGAAATGCGCCTTAATGTCTCTACTAAGTTCAAGCAGCAGGTTTGTTACAAATTCCAGACAGCTTGGCTCCTGAAACAGGCGAGTGGGTCTGCACAAGCTTGAGTTTCTGAACTTTGGGGTAAAATGACAGGTTCAAGGGGGGATATGAGGTAGGTGGTTCGGGAAGGCTGTACCTTGCTAGTACCTCAGCCAGTGGGGAAAGGAAGAGGACAACGTGCGGCTGGGAGTTGAGGATAAAAGGAGGCTACATACCCCAAAACCTTGAGAGAGAAAATCCTGCCGGTGTGTGGCCCATTGGACTCTCTCCCTTTATTCAAATAAAGTTGCAGGACTCCTCTGCCGCCTTTGTGGACACTGGCTTTTCATAACGTGATTTTCTGTACATCTCTAATTCAAAAAGCAAACATATACTAGTGTACTTTATACACAACATGCTTTGAGAAGCAAATCTAATCCCTTGCTTTCAGTGAGTAGCAACTTATCCCATAGTAATTCCATAAAATATTGTGCAGCGGCTCTCTTCGGAGGAAAGTGTTTTATAGAGTGAGAAAAGGAGGAAGAGAATATGGTTTGTGATAATTACCACCATTCTCAGGATGTTCATAAATGCATACTTAAACATTTATACAAGAAGATAAGCTTTGAAAATACAGCAGTATAAAATAGTCTTCCAGATGCATTAAAGAAAATTATAAAGGAAAACAACTGTTCCTTTATAAGCTGACAGAAATAATTTCAGTTTTACACTGGAGAACAAAAGCTGAAAGCAAATGTTGCAGCTATAGGGGTTCTGCCAAAGCAAAACTTCCACATACATTAAAAGCAAGCCTCAATATAAGGGAAAGTAATTTTTCATACTTCTGGATCAGTCTTTTATTGCAAGGAATTTCTGAATTGAAGATGCAGTGAAACATCTTCCAGGTTAATATTGCAAGCTATCTACTGGTGTTTAGATTACATCTTGCTGACCACATTTGTTTAATGTGATTCGCTTGAAGTAAAATACAGAATGTGGTTGAACTCTGAAATGATACAACACAAAACCTAGGACTTTATGTCCATTTTGGTTTTTTCTGCAACACTTGAAATCATTGGTAAGCTTTAAAAGGGGGAAAAATATTTTTTTAAAATACATTTAAGTTTATGAAGGTACATTGAAGTGAATACACTGAGCATGACAAGCTAATTGGCCTGCATGTGTTTTCTTCATATTAATCTACTCTTCTTTCTCAGCTCTCAACCTCAAGCACAAGCCCTAGGGAGAAACTTCAGTATTTCCTCATTAAGGTCATCACATTACATTATGAACAGTGACACTATGGGTCATTTCACTATGGTGAAATGTAACCACCAGAGTCTTGAAATCATAATCTTATGTTTCCATTGGTGAATTAAGACCACTAACACTTGTACATTTCAACAGCCAAAGCACTCAGCATTCAGTACCTCAATCGTCTTGCTTCCTCCTAGCTAAGACTTCTCAATTAATTGTTTTCTGTTATTTTCCTTTTTGAACAATTTTTTGGTTTTTTATTTTCATTTCTATTTTCATTTCATTTAATTTCATTCCAGTCATATTTCTAAGCTGATGATACTGGTGTGGATGTGTACATTTTACTTTGGCCAGAGTTCTGACAGAATTCATAATTTATATGGAACTTAATTGACACATTTATAATGGACATTTTCGAACACTCAAGCAATTAAAATGAATAATTAGCCACCTAACAATACTAGATTTTTTCCTTAATAGTTATCTTGGGGATAAATACAATGAATGATAAAATAAGCTTCTATAGAATATTTTTAAATAATTGTTTATAAAAATATGTCACCAAGGCTGCAGCTCTTGTAAAGGAATTCAAATGTAATTTCTGTTCCATTACACTTCATTGCACTTAGATTAAATAAAAAGCAGTTACACCTTGGGTTAAAATACTTGACACATTCCAACTGATCACATGCTTCTTAGTTTCTCACATCCTTCCTTTCTACTTCCCCCTTCACTTATTATTTTTATCAGAAGATAATCAGGATGATCACAAGAGGAAATGGCAAGATTTTCCAAAGTGATCGTTTTTCCTTTTTCTTTTATTAGAGGCTTCAGCTTTCTATCAGATCAATTAGTTAATTGGGCATCACTCCCCTAACACAGCTCACTTACTAAAAAGCTCTCATCCTAAATAAACTGTCACAATCCTTCATTTTAGATTGAAGGCTGGAGGCTCATAATTGGCCTCTGATTCTGTTTCTTTGAGAAATCTTATCTGGGGATCAAACTGCATGTAATGCAATCTTCTTCCACATGAACAAGAAAGTTACCAAAATAAACCTGCTCTTCTGTCGCTCTCCTTCTTCACTTTCCCTGCCATAGTGGTAACTGAAAAAGTATATTATTTAAAGGAAAGTAAAAAAAGAGAGAGCAAGGGGAAGCCCTCAATGAGGCTAAGCAAGATTGAAAGGGAATTTTATATTCATATGGTATTTTAACTTCTATGTTATTATTGAATCCTGCATTTGATTACAGTGCAGTTGTGCTATTAACAATCCCCTATATAAATATACAATATTGTACTAGCAATGAAGTATAAAGATGGTTATAAAGAGGTCACACATTTAAAAAAACCAAACAAACAGATATGATATAGCTTAGGGCCTTTTAGGACTGATCACCCATCTACTTTTATAAGATATTTCAGGTATATTTTAACTTAAACCTCTCCTTTAGTATTCTATTTCTTTGCAAGACTCCCAATAACAAAGTAATCTAAAATAAAATAAGGGCTGAATAGTTAAATATCCAATAGTTGGTGTATTAGTGCAGCTGTGAAAAATATGTTTTATTTACTTACAGACAGTTCACATTTTCACATGTACTTTTCCAGGTATTTTCTTTTCCTGTGTGCACTATTAGGTCTGCTATGCAGGGCTACTCCATAAGCTATAAGAATGGCATTTTTCTAAATGTGAACAAGGCAAATATGTTACATTATTGTGAAGAACAAGCATTGCACAAGAGAGTGCCATTTCTCTCCATAACAATGGGGTAGCTACCGGATGTCTCCTAGGTCTGAAGCTGACCTTTGAGACTGAAAAATAATAGATAACTTAAAAACAGCTGTTCTTGGGGAGAAGCAACTCCTGTAAGAAATATCTTAAAACTATGGAAAACATTAAAATTGAACACTGTTTATTGTAGTGGTCTGCTTTAAAATTACTATCAAATTTTACATTTCAGAGCAAGAACCCTATTTAAACACAAAATTAGGCATTCCCAACACTCAGGCAGGCACTCAGTCCCAAGCTCTTTGTTAATAGTCAAGATTGAAAAATATCTATCCAGGAACATTTTCACTCATCACTGAAACAGAACTGTGTCTAAAATAAAATGTGGCAACTGTTTACTAGTACATGACAACACTAAACAAATGTTTAGACAAGAGGAATAAAAATATACAAAAAACAACACTTTGATAGGATTTATTTACAGAAAGATGCAGGAAAGTATTGTTTCTAAAGGTTTAACATGCTTTTCAGACCTCAGTCTTCGGCCGCTGAAATATACCAGCATTTCACTGATTAATAATATGTTGGACTTCAATATTTTGATATATTGTAAATTACATCCTTAACTTACCAATAGGCAACGGAGATTTTTTTCTGGACCAAATATATTCAAAAGTCTTGTCTCCAAAGACCTTACACCAGTGATAAATATTTTCCACTGTGTTCAGGATATCAGGTTTGTCATTGCAGTCAACTGCTGTTTTGCCATTAGTTTGAGCAGAGGGTAAGTAAAAGTGTTGTAGTAGTCTACAGCTATGTCAGCAATTACATTTGTGGGCATCAAGGACTGTGCCTTTGGAATGTCAAAAGCATGGATTTAAGAACACGGTGTTGTTTGTTATTTTACTTGTGCTTGTTGCTCCCAAGGAATGAAAAAGAAAAGAAGGCAGGAGAAAAATAAAGTAACTGAATTTTATGTTTTAGAGTGTAAATTGACCTGTACTGGGGATAACGAAGGAACACTGATGTTTTTAACTGACAAGGTGTTTCAGAAGTAGCCAGTGTTTGTAGGGGAAAGGTGTTCATTGTGGGCTAATGATACTTTTAATTGGATATAGCTACATCTAAATTTGTTTAGTAATTCAAGATGTTAATTCATTTGCCAATAAAGTATACAGAGTGTTAAGATATCTATACTGTATTGCAAGAGAGACTGCAGGAGAATGAAATGCATTTACGGAAGCAAACCTAAAGCATTGGAGGATGAAGGTTTTAACAGTGAAAACAAAAACTCTGGGGAAGGAACTTGGGTGAGTAAACCTCAACATGGCACTGCCCTCCTCATATTTAGTCAAGTATATCTTTCATTTACTTTTGACAAAGTGAGAAGATAAGAACAAAGTCATGTCACAGGTGTCAACATTCATTTTTGACACAAGCAAACACAAGTAATGGGTAACTTGGATATTTATGCAATGGAATGAGACAATAACAAGTAATTTTAATTAAGATTTTAAATATTACAATGTCTAATGATATTTACTATAATATGCTGTTCAAGCAGCCAGAGAAAAGCATTAAGTAGGAGGTGGAACATAAAGCAAAAAGATGGTTTTCTGGACCTGTATGAAAAGTAATAGTTAGTCTTGGCTAATCTTTTTCCTAAAATTCAAAGGACATCCCTAGTGGATGCAAGTGGCTTTAGTGACCTGGTGTCCCTGATTGTGGCTTGTTAAATATGAATAGAAAGAAAGGAAAGAAAGGAAAGAAAGGAAGGAAGGAAGGAAGGAAGGAAGGAAGGAAGGAAAGAAAGAGAGAGAGAGAGAGAAAGAAAGAAAAGAAAGAAAGAAAGAAAGAAAGAAAGAAAGAAAGAAAGAAAGAAAGAAAGAAAGAAAGAAAGAAAGAAAGAAAGAAAGAAAGAAAGAGAAAGAAAGAAAGAAAGAGAAAGAAAGAAAGAAAGAAAGCTTCTAATTTTTTTTCTCAAAAGTGATTAAGGAAGGGTGGGATTCCACAAGAACCAGTTTGGCTGTTAAGCACTTAACAGCAATATATTCTGTTGTCATGCTGGCCTTAAGTACAATTTCTTGCATGGATTATGCTGAGTCTATTATACTGCACCCGAATTGGAGTTTTTCTAAGTAACAAAGAATGATCTCCTAGGTCTAAGAATAGCTATTTCCTATAGTAATAAGGCAGACAGAATTGTAGATTATTTTAAAATCAAGAAAACCATGGAAATTTTTTTGGTGATGTGACTAAACTTTTTGACTAAGGCTCTAAAAAAAGGCAACCTTATTTCAAGTAACTTTGTGTTTTGCTACAATGTGGAGCTGAACGTCAGCATTGTGGCTTTTGAATCTGAACCTGTTTACAGCATTTGGATATTTTGGGATGGTCAGCCTGGCTGAAGTCCAAATCTGGCCCACAAAGATTTTTATTTTGTCCTGTCAGACACAAGAGCTGTTTCTTTTTTGCACTTCAAAGCTTTTCATAACTAAGAAAAATATAGTTCTTTTTTATTGTACTTGGAAATTGAGACAAATTGACCATGTTTAAGCTGTAAGTTTGCTTAAAATTGGCTCTCAGTTCTGTGCCTTAACTACAAGAGTATTTTTTCCCCAACAGAGCAGTAAAATCCAGTACCAAATGTAGAGGGAGTGCTGCAAGAGAAGAGAAATTTTATAAATCACCAAGATAAATGCATAGAATTATATGATGAAGAGAAATGTAAGGATCACTGTGTCATTTTTATTGCCAAGAAAGACTGATAAAAGAAAGAACTGAAGTCTTTATTGGGTTTGTGGTTCTCATGCTAAATGGATAGGTACTCTTGGATAAATCCTGTTTCTAGAAGGTATGACAGTCTGAGAAAGCTAAGTTTATCATTCATGCATTAAAACTGACTTTGAAAGCTACTGATTGCAATTTCCAAGATATATCCAAGAGGGCTGGAAATACAACATTTTTCTGTTCATCATGCTAATATTTTGATATTATGTATTGTTCACATATATACACAGAGTTCATATATATAAATTATATGTATTAATAAACTAATTTTTTAATATAGAAAATTCTGCAATCTGTGTTTGGTGGGGGGGAAGCATAATCAAATTGCAAAATCACAGTCTAAGTAGAAAACCTTTTACATTATGCTAATGTTACTTATATCAGAGAAACACTGTCACTGACTTGTAGCTCCTATCATGGATCCTTAGAGTTGTCTTGCTGCTCAACCCAGCAAAATACACAGAATATTTTTAAGAGTATAAAAACATAAACAGTCTTTCCATCTGGAAAGGGATTGCATAATTTCTGAACATTATCCTGACAGACTAGACACTGTTTCTACCTCACACACATACACAAAGATACAAAGAGTTATCACTAGACAGATACAGGATTCACTTGTACTTGGGCCTGATTGGTTTCTGTGTCATTTTTTTTGAGTGTCCTTTTCACTTTTTTTTTATTAAATTACCTTAGGAAATTACATATAAATGTTGTCTTGGCAAATCAAGGCATTTCACCAGATGATTTCCAGACGCTTATAATGTTTTAATGCTCTCTTCAACTTCTTTGTCATGAGACAGTTCAGTAAATGGTCCCTTGAATTTCTAAAAACCTAATTTCCAAAGCCTTTATTTGTGACTTACTTTCAAAGAACAGACCTGGGTATCTGCTTTGTTTGAGAGATTGCTATAAATCAAGTCTGTCCTATCCATCTGGGTTATCAGCAAATATTAATTTCAAAAATCAGTCTAATAGGCCACATTGCAAACATCAAGGGCATTCTGCCCACTATGTTTCTAGAAGACACTTCTAATAATAACAGACACCATAATACGGTGGTCTCTGCCACAAAAAGTGCATTGCTAGAGGAGATTCCAAAGAAGAAGGGAGACATCTTATGAATTTCCTGAAAGTGTTGTTTTGCCTTATCTCACCTTTGCTAAAAGTTGGTTCATGGAACTCCATTAAACAAGGACTTTACAGACTTTAGTAGTATTTTATAAGGAAATATATATATCATTTGTTATTAACTGTACCTACACTGGAAAGCTGCATGAGCTTCCACCAAAATTTGTCCTTTAAGTGACTATATCACATGTACTTATAGTGTAATTCAAAAATGTTAAGACTGAAAGTGGAGAAAAGAGGAGAGGAAGAGGAAATGTAGGCTAAGAGTTGTCTGGTATTAGTAGTGAAGCTGAAGAGACAGGATGGGAGGCATAAGACCAACTTCTCTTCTGAGAGATGATCCTGGTTGCAATACTTGCAAATCTAGTTATTTTCAAATCTGTGTCTTGGCAATATTTTCTATCCCACTAAAAGTAATAACAGTCATATTCTATACAACTGGTCCTCCCAACATACATGGGGAAAGGAAGAGAGGAAATTTTGAATGGTTAAAAATGTAATTTACTTCCAAAATCCTTTTTCTATGCAAGAGATGTAAAAAATGGCAAATGTGCAGTTCCTTAATTTGTAATGGGCAAAAGATTTCCTGGAAAAAAAAATTAAACTATTAAGGCTGTGACACTTAATAAGATATTCTAATTTCCAGAATCTGACCTCTGGGGACTCCAGAACTGAGAAACTACACACTGTAATTAATACTTTTCTGCCACCCCTCTGCGCTGACTTCTGTGGTGTTCTAAGTGGGGAAGTATAGCTATGTTATTTCTAACTTCTGTTTTGCCAATGTAATCTCCTGACCACATAGATAATAATTCATTCTAGCATTTGTTAGCAAATCCCCTTCAAAATATTGCTGAAACCCTTATAAAGTACATTTAAGCTGTCTTAAAACTTCTTTACTCCTTCCAAAAGTTGCAAGATATCCTCTTATTCTAGTTTCATTTTGATTCAGGAAGGGCACTGCTTCTGTGAATGCTTTGAACACCAGGGTATTCAATTACTCAAAGCTGGATCTATCTAGTAAATTTGTGACAAACTATTCTGTGATGAGCTTCTAAATAGTGAAAAATGCTCCTATTGAGTCAGACAATTCAGCTGTAAGCCACCTTGCATACATAAAAATAGCAAAAAAGAAATTCTTACATACTGTAAATATCCATTTATTGAAAAGGTCTTTAAACACATTTGCAATAGATGCAGTATTAATTATTCTACAACACAATGGCCTACTCCTTAAATCTTTCATAAGATTATGATCAGCTTATTCAGTTTGCATTGCTAACAACCTCAAAAAATCTTAGTTTGTAAAGCCATTTTGGAAAATGAAAATAAGAGTATGTGAACTATTCTAAAATAGAAAAAGTCTATGTGGAGGCAATAATTTGAATTTTTTCCCTCTCATTACAAATACACATTACAAATACCTTCCATGCTACTACAGCACTTCAATAGCAATGTTATCATTCTACCTAGACAAAAAAAACCCACCTCAATGATTTATGCTAATGACAGAAATTATGTATGAAATAAGTGTATGCCAATAGTATATAGTATTTGGTTTTACTGGGATACATGTCAGGAAAGCAGTGGATTTAGTATGAAGTTACAGTGAGATGAGGACAACTCATCTGTTTTTTGATTGCATTTTTCAAAGCTGTTAAGTGTACGTGTTTATTTTCCTAGTCTTCTTGAGAAAATTCTATCCATGGCAAACAATGGTTAGGAATAACTCACTAGGCATAATACACTGACTATGTCTGAAAAATGATTGATTCTACTGAGTATTTAAGGATTGTGGTTTCTATCTGGGCTAATGCATGAGGGACAGTCAGAACAGTTGTAACCTGAGTGCCCAGATGGAGATAAGGCTGTGACTGAATCACCTTGTCATCATGCTTGGACATGGAATTTGGATCTTGTCCAACAGTATAATACTTCCAACCACTGCCAGCTCCAAGTGACATAAAAAGCCTGGAGAAAATCACAGGAGAGAAAAAATATTTTCTGGCCTTTAGTTTTGGTACTTTTTTCCCTCCAGTTTGCATTTTTCTCAAAACCTGAATTCTCCCCCACCCCACAAATGTTATTACATGGACAAAATACACATAGCCACTCTAACACAATGAGGAGTTCATTCTAGTCATTTAACAGAAGGAGGTATACTTTTTAAATCAAATATTCACATATCCAAATGGCTGGGGAGTGTAATAAATAGGAACCAATATGGTTTTGTTAGATGTGACAGGATTTGTTCTGGTCTCAAAAGCTGGACAATACTGCTTGCAGTTCAGGCATAGACAGAAATTAATTAAAATGTACATTTTTCAGTAGTCTGAAAACACAGGGATGTGCTTCCTAGTCTAGTAAATATGACAGTTGTAGGCAGCAGATATTTTGGGTGAACAATCACAGGACATGACTGTTTTACTATCAAAAGAACTATTTACTGACTTAAGTACCTGACTTTCTGAGCAGAACACACATGGATTGTTGAAGAACATAACAGCCAGTTTCCAAAGTTTGCTGCCCCATAAGTCATATAGACAAAACATATCATCCTGTTTCAAAACATGTGGATCACTACTGAAAATTAATATTAAATTCACCCTTTAATTAACAAGTTGCGTTTTATTAATTTATTTTTTACCTTGCATAAAAACACATAAAATTGTTCACAATTCAACAGTGAATATAAATTTCTCCCCTCATCTCATTTTAGCTTTTAGGCATAGTCAAAATGGCTACAGTTTTAATCTTTTTTCTATCAATTTTTTTAAAAGCAAAATACAAGTCACAAAATTTTCGTGAAAGGTAATTGGTTTTTTTTTTTTGTGAAATTTTAAATTATTTAATTTCCTGAAGAGGAAAATCTCAAGGCTGAGCATGAAAATAATAAAGAATACTTACTTATGCTGCTGCTGCTTAGTCCTCATTAGGTTTTAATGTCTTTTAAGCTATAAATATTTTTAAACAGAGTGCTTAATGGAAGGCTAAATCTTTGTTGAGTATCTAAAATGCTTTCAGGTAGGAAGGGTCAATTTTGAGTGGTTTGTTTAACTTTCTTCTTGAAAAGGCCTTATTTATTCTGTCTCCATTACTTAAATGGTTGTTTTTCCTTATTCTTTTAGGTAGAAACATTAGTCTTGAAGGTATTTGTCTAAATTTACAAACTATAGAACTAAAGTTAATATCTATATGTTATAGACGTAGAACGAAAGTTGAGAAACTAACTGGCTGCCCAAGTTCACACAGACTCAAGTCCAAGACTAATGTTCCATTTACCAAAGGTGTTCTGAGCTTTGTCAAAGCATTCAACTGAGAAAAGCTGTTCAACTATGAGCTATTATAGTAGGTGAAAGGAAAAAGAAAAGCATGTCCAGACTGGAAAATGTGAGGCTGATAAATTCTATATTAACAAAATTTGAAATATTTAAGTCAATATTCTTGCATTAGCCTTCAACTACGCCATGGATTTGAAATCAATGCAATGAAGAATGTATGTTGTGGTTCCCATTGGACCAAATTACATTTATATGTCTCATGGAATTTTAGCTGCTAAAATCTGTAAAGACCTAGGATGTGTGGAATAATTTGAAAACCTGCAGTAATCCAAACTTGAAAGTATAGAGAAGCAGATAAGGAAGATAAAGGGCTGGGGTGTATCTATCAGAGTGATAGTAAATGGTTTCATTTTTTTATAACATATATTTTATTATAAAAATTTGAAAATTTCAATGAATATGATACTTCTAGAGTTCCATTTTATTGAGAAAATATAAAAATACTACTTTTCTTCTGTAAAGAAAGAAAAAGTTATTTTAGCTACAGGAAGATGCAAACAGCACAATCATGTAAGAAAAATACTTAAAGAAAACACAACCATAGCAAATAGCCACTACTTTTGTACAGTTCACCTGCCAGAGCTCTGACAAGGCTAACAACAGCAGTTTTAAACCTTCAAAGACACTTCTTCCTTAAATATGCTTATTATGCTCTAGCCAAGGACCAAGCAACTACTCAGGGTAGCAGGTAGTTGTTATTTCCATGACTTTTCTTGAAATTGTAGAAAGCAATTTCATTTTTAAGAAAAAAATGTCTCATCTGGATCTAAGCATGACTAAATCACAGCTCTATACCTGGAGTTAGGTCATGACCTGCCACTGGGGTGAAGAAAAGGCAAGAAGATCACAGAGATCCCCAACATGCAAATGACCCAAGAGTCATAAAAGTGAAAAGGTCGAAAACAGACTTTTTCTGCTACCCTTTCCACTGCCTACTCTTGTCCTTTTGTTCACAATCATTGTGCACTACTAAATAAAGAGTGTTTGTTGCCTGGGCTGGTTTCCTTCTCTAAAAAATAATTCGTGAACCCTTTCCAGAAGCCTGCATATTTCATTTTTGCTTCTCTTACAGTCCACACCTGAATTATGTAGAGAAGATTGCAAAATATAGCTTGGAATTATTCATGAATACAAAATACATCTAGAAAAGAATTTGAGAATCTTTTTTTTAAAATTTTTCTTATAGATGCCTCATCGTCCTTTTTCTCTCTTATACTTTTTTTTTTTACTACAGTCCAAATAAGACAACGATAAACTGGATTCTACAGTGGTTCTTTCATCGTCAACAGAATAATAATTTGCATTTTAATTGCAAGTGCTTTATTATTCATGACCAATCAGAGAGAACACTGACTATTTTCAAAACCTCAATCAAATTTCAAGGCTCACAGTGTGAAAGGGATGGGTGTGGGAGTGTGGAACAGTCATGATTTGTCCCTAAAAACCATGAGCAAATTTGATTGCAGAGACAGAAAGAATCCCCACAGGACCATTTTATAAAGCATTTTTCGAGATTCTTTTGTGCTGTCAGTCTCTGGATTAGAGAAATAACCTTACTGCTCTCTACCACAAAACTTCTCAGATCAAAGCTGAATTAAAAGTTAACTTTCAATGGAACTTCAAGGAACATAAGTACAAGCTGTATAGTCTTAGTAGGCATGACTTCTTATCAGGTATTTCTTGTGATGCACATTACATATAAATTTAAATATATGCATGTATAAACATTTCTTTGTCTTTGAAGAGAGAAATGTCTAACCCATTTTCTTTCTGGGATTTCCACTGACTGATACCTCTAGCAGGGGCAAAACTGGTCAACCCAAAAGATCCCTCCTGAACTCAGTCAACAGGCTGAACATGACCTTAGCAGCTGTTTCTGTTTTCAAGGTCACTACAAACCTTACAAGTTGTTTTCCTTTCCATCCCCCATAGGATTAAACAGCAATATGGTAAAAAACAACTAACTTAAATATAAGTCTCAAGAGAAAGTCAAAAAACAATAAATACATCAAACAGGGACATACAAGGTTCATAAAAAGGTCCATTCAGGGTCATATCCAAGGACTATGGCTCTTTTTCTGCTGCTGTTTGCTACACCTCTAGCTGAAGGCAGGCTGTTACACTGCACATTTAGAATCTCTACGCAACCACACCCTGCCTTTCTTTTTAGCAGAACATGCTTCCTATAGGATTAAATGAATAAGATAGGAAGAAGTCATTGTTCTATTAATGTTCTGAACTAGAGGCACTCAGCTTGCAGCCTATGAATTAAGACTGTGAGAGAGAAAGGATTTATTCCTTTCTTCTGTCACAAGTTTAGAAACCCCAGTCTGAGTATGACAGGAACAAGAATAGCTATAAAAAAATGCTTTCTTCACTGGTCACTCAGGGCACACTAGAAATCAAGATAAGAAAATTAGAAACTGTGACTCAAGCATATGTTTGTCCCTACCTAGGTTCAAGCAAATTGGGAATCATTTTGTTCTCTAACAGTGATTGGCAAGCAATCTCTGGGAATAAGTGAAGCAAAATGTGCCATCTTTTCACTCCCCACAGTCATTTAATCTCTTGTACTCGGGGGAAAAAAGAGTCATAGGATGTAAGTGGGCTGAAATTCAGGGCTACCACATAGCACGGAATCCCTACAAGTGATTTATGAGAGGTTTCTGCCTACTTTAACAGTTTATACAGTTCAAGTTGAGTCAAGCTGCTGAGGGAACCTTTTCCAAGCACCTACATTTACCCTGGGATTTCAAACCAGCATATACGTTTATGGAACTAGACATTGACATGCTGATTGTTCTGCGTATAAAATGATTTAAATATATCCAGACATTTCTCTACCAGCACTTCCCTCATACGTTCAGCTGATATGATACAGAGTAAGTTCTAATATGCATGATCATTAAGATATTGTTTAGGATATTTTCACTCCTTTCCTGGCTCAGTCTGCTGCAGTGGCTCAGCCCAGCCCCGGGCTGCTCTCTCCTGATGCCCGTCAGGTCCTCGCTATCCAATGGGTGGACGAGCCATGCTCTGAGGGTGTATCAGGGGGCAAGGACGAGATATAGAGCCACTGCCTCTCTCTCTAGAAAATTCTCCCAGTTCTGTAATTTCATTAGCTAAGGCTCTTTGTTCCTACCTCCTAAACTCTGTTCTTGGATATCGCGGCTGTCTGTCCCCGGTCCCTTGCCTTCCCGTTGGTCCCCAGCCGGCACTGTTAGCCACACCTCCTTCCCTTAAAAGTTGTTCCCGAACGGGGGTTCGGGGCTTATCCGTCCCTGTCCCATCCCGGCCATAAACCTGTTCTTGGATACCATACGGAAAGCCTCTCCCTGCTTCTTTGTCTCTGCACCTCGGCTCGCCGCTCCACCAGGCAGCCTCTCGGGAGGCCTGCCCCAGGGGAGTGAGCACTGACAAGCGGCCGCTTGTGGGCTGTGGCAGCAGAACACGGCTGAGTCGCCGCGGCTCCCTCACACATCTGCAGCTGTCCGGACGAGGGGCTGAGGGACTCAGCGTCAGTCTCCTTATAGAGAAATAAACGTAAGGGTCAAAAACCTTACAAAAGACCTGTTCTCTTCAAATTGCCAGATTAGTTTTGAAGGCTAAAATTTTCCTTGTTCCTAACAGTGTCAGAGACTGAATGTTATAATTTATGGCTTAAATATCTTCATGAAGGACCTCTGCCTATTACAGCAAAACTGTATTACAAAAGCTGCAGAGAAGACTACTGCACCCTGAATAGGCCTTCTGACTGAGGCCCTACATTTCTCCTTGATGGAGATAAGATAGTGACTCAGGGCTGGGCTGGGGGAAGAAGAATACATCCACAGAGGGATCAAACTTCTCATATCTCCTTTCCAGAGTGTTTGTTCCACTTTGTTCTCTGATTTCAAGATTTCATTTCCTATAATGAAATGAAGAATTTAGTGTCATGAAAAGAACTGAAATCTTGCTATTTCAATGATAATCAATTCAACAATTGAAAAAAAAAAAGGAAATTTGGAAATTGAGTGAATAAAACGAAATTGATTGGGATGATTTGGAAATTGAGTGAATAAAATGAAATTGATTGGGATGAAAGGAGGTGCAGTGAAAAGGACTGAAACTTGCAAAAATTATACTCACTGGAATCTTAAAATCAGAGAAATAAGTCAAACAAAGAGAGTGGAGAAGAAATTGATGAAAGGAAATGCTAAAAAAAAAATCCAAAATAAAGTAAAAACAGTAAAAGCAAACGGGATGACATGAAGTGCCAGGAAATGGATCAATCCTTGCCAAACTGATTCTCATTGAAATCACAAAATTTCATTTGGAATCCTTCCTTTCAGGAAAGGAAATGAAATCTTGAAATCAGAGAACCAAGTGAAACAAACACTCTGGAAAGAACATATGATTAAATAAAATGCAATTGAAACAAAAACTCACATTTGGCAATGGAGTGAATACAATGAAATTGATTGGGTTGAAATGAGGTGCAGTGAAAAGGACAGAAACTTGCCAAAATTATACTCACTGAAATCTCAAAATCAGGAAAAAAAGTCAGAGTCTGAAGAAGAGAAGAAATTGATGGAGTGAAATGAAATGCAAAAAAAAAAAAAAAAAAAATCTGGAATAAAGGGAAAACAACAGAAAAATAATGGGATGACACGAAGTGCATGATAATGGACCAAACCATTCCCAAACTGATAGTCATTGAAATCACAAGATTTCCTTTCCTTTCATGACAGGTAATGAAATCCCAAAGCTAGAAAACAAAGTTAAAGAAACTGACTGGCGTGGAGTTACAATGAAATGAAATTCAATGGAAAGAACTAAAAGATAATTCAGAAATGAAGTTACTGTAAACAAATATAAGGAGGTGACATGAAGTGCTCCTGTTTCCATGCCTTTTGTAGTTGCAATGTCCCTGGAGGTCTAGGCTTTTTATTTTTCTCAAGCCTAAACTTAAGCGTGAGCCTAACCCTAAGCAGAGGAGTAAAAGCAGCCTTTTGCTAAGGTGCCCATGACATGGGTGGTGGCAAGCAGAAGGATGTGAAAGGAGCAATATTCGGGCAGTCCTGTGCTCCCCTTTGCACACCTTTTGCAGTCATAGTGTCCCTGGAGCTCTCGACTTTGTGCTTTCCTCAACCTATTACAAACTGATTTAACACTCAACAAAGAAAACTAAGCCTCTGTGAATAAAACTGATCTGACCCAGAAATATTCGAATTATTCACAAAGCACGTGATTAAAACCAAACGGGGTTGGTGCCAAAAAATTGGTATATTTTATTTTATACTAAAAGAGGCAAAGAGAAAGACATGGAAAAGAAGGAAAGAAAGAAAGAAAAAAGACAAAGACTTGTTTGTGGAGGGGGTGGGGAAGGGGTATAGAGAATGACAAGGGTTAGGTGGAAGCATATCACCCTTCCAGGGGTCCCAGTGATGTCTCGTTGCTCCCCTCCATCTGGTCTGCTGGTGGTGAGAGTTCCTGGCTGCCACCGCTGCACTGAAAAGTGTAGAATCTCATGGATTAATATACATTTGGGCCAGGTGGGAATGCCCAGGGGCCTCCCTTGCAGGGGTCCAGTTTGACACTGTCCCTTGCAACACTGAGGGTCTGTTGCATCATGTTGCAGTGGTGGTGCAGGGTCTGGGGACCCCTTTGATGGGGGGCCTTTGATGGGCCATGTCACCCCGCTGTCCTTCACGTGGATGCGGCTTTTCCCGGGGTGAAGGGGCCCTTCAGCTGGGCTTCTCTGCACAGTGGCGAATGGGCAGTCACTGCCTCTGACCAGAGGCTTTTCCAACACACACCCAAAGCCTCTCCTCGCTCCACCCTTTGGTGTGAGGGTCAGTTCCAGCCTGGCAGCTGACAGCCCTGGGGCTGTGGTCCCCACCCCAAAGATGATAAACTTGATTCCTCTGTGAATGTATTCTTCTTCCCCCAGACCCGACCTGTGTAACTATGTTACCTCCTTCTAGGAGCAATGTAGGGCCTCAGTCAGAAGGCCTATTCAGGGTGTGGTGGTCTTCTCTGCAGCTTTTGTATTACAGTTTTGCTATAATAGGCAGAGGTCCTTCATGAAGATATTTAAGCCATAAATTACAACATTCAGTCTCTGGCAAACTGGATGGAAGTGTTGACTTTACAATAGCTTTGAACTGACAGAATGGCCCTAAGCAGTTGTAGGAAGGCTAAGAATGTGGACCAGAAAGTTTGGAATGGCTTCAGAAAATCATCCCAAATTTCCTATGCTGTACCGGCTCATGTTGCCAAAGGAATAACATCCACTGCTTTGGTGCTGTGCAGTGCAGCTCTGTGACTATTCAAAAGTACATTTGAAAACTGCAACATCAGCAGGCTTCAATTGCATGTGGTTCTGGATTCTCAAGTAGGTCTAATTTAGCAAATACCCCACAGGAATAGAAAACACTATAAACATTGTCATAACGGTGAAAAAACACAGGGACTCATTATATACACTAATCATTATTTCTCTCACTCATTCTGATTTATTTTGTCTGCTTTTGCTTAATTGTTCCTTTTTCATTCTTATATTTTTCCCTATTCTATCAACCAAAGAAACAGTTGTTTATGAGACACAATTAAAAAAGAACTTTCAATTTTATTTTAATACAAGAATTATGTATTGCTATTACATTTTGTTGGTATTTGCAATTACACAATAGGATAAAGCTCATAAGGATTATGAATTTCCCTCTTTTAAAACTATTGTTATCTGCCCTTAGGAAAATTTTTCTCTCTATAGAAACTACTGTATAGCACATTTAGGTGTAGAAAAAGGATTTCATGCCTCTGCCCGAAACATCAAGGTAGATATTTATTCATTTATTCATCAATTCATAATACTTCAGGAGCACAATCAGGGGGACTATTGTACTGGACCCTGGACAAATGAAATCCCAAAAACTCCTTGATTTAGAATATTTATAATGAATGATGCAACTGTAGAATTAAATATTCTCTTTCCATTCAATATCTAAACAGACCATTAACCTTTTCCCAGCATGGTAATTCTGAATGCCTCAGGTAAGTGAAGTAACAATAAAGGAAATGATCAAGTACAATAATGAGATCAGTTTGTAAATTGTTGGAATTCTTTGTAGAATAGCTTCTAAAACTTCCACAGTAACTATGAAAGAAATATGGTCCCTACAGTCACCTAGTACTTGACTGTATGCTCTGCTCAGCATTTCATGTTAAGCAATATATTGAGAGTTCAAAACATCACTTCTGACACCTGATACCTGTGAAGAAGAATGTCCATAGAGTGGTCATATAATGCTATTGGTCACATACATTCAAACAATATCTACTTCTGTGTGGAGAAGAAGGTTGTTCCATGTACTTGCATAGAAAAATTGCTTTGAATTCTCTTTGCATCCTATTATACTCAGAACTGATCTGATTATGTCTTTATTCTCACTTCTCGAGTGCACACTATTAGTTGGTGTTGGGGCACAAAACAATTCTGCTTCTTCCCTGAAGGCAAACCTAAGATTTCAAGGCACAAGGAGATCCACATGACTCAGTTCTTCTTTGAGTATCATGCCTGAAGAGGTTGAGACAGAAGGAAGAACTGTTGTATGTAAATGAAATTTTCTAAATTTCCTAAACCTCTAGAAAACCCTGGAATAAATCTAATTGTTCCACTGCTGCAATAATTTTCATTTGGACCAAAAAAAAAAAACCCAAATCAAAACAAAAACTTCTCATACATTTAATAAAAAAAACTTATTTTTGTATAGATATATCACAACATTTCTCAGTCTGCCCATGTCTTTTGTCTCCGTGTTTCCTCTGTCTTTTTCTTTAGATAATGCTGTCTTCCCTAAGAACTTTATTTCATGTCTTTCCAAGACCTTAACTTAAAATTATTTTTCTACATTTTAACAGATGGCTCTAAAGCGCACAAAAAAGGTTAGTAACACAGTAATCAGTTAAGGGCTGGAGGGGGAGAAGAAATAGGAAAAAATACATGTTTCTCTCCTAGTCAGCAGAAAATAATTTTGTTTCTTATGGGTTTTCTTTTAAAACCTTACTCTAAAATATTTGTAAACAGTAGAAAAAGCAGAAGAAAGTAGATAAAGGATTCTTGTATAGTAGGTTCACATATAAAAAATTTATATATAAAATGTGAGCAAAGAAACAGCACATTATTGGGGTTTTGTGTGTGTGTGTGTTTTGTTTGTTTTGGGTTTTTTTTTCTTTTTTTCCTGGCTGAAAGCTGTTGCCTGGGTCCATTTCCAAAGAACTAAACATATAATTATATAACATGTAATTACTCAGCTTTCCAATTATATACAACAAGGTCAGAAACTCCCTGCATTTGCATGAAAGGGCTAATAAAATGGGTCTCAACACCTGGTCCTCGCTTGAGGAAAATAAATTTACTGAATGAAATCCAAGGGTAAAAAAACCAGCATTAGTGCTTTGTATTCTTGTTTTTTTGCCAACTATATTTCTTAATAAAACTGAGGATGCTGCAGTAAAATTAGGCTGGAAGTCTCAGAAATCCTGAGTGCCTTGATCCTCCTAAGAACAGGTAAGTTTCTTAAGGAAACAAAGAATTAGAATTACATGTCTAATTCTCTGAAGACACCAATACAGCGTAGCATATTCCATTATGGAAGCCCATTATAGGGTACATCCTGAACAGAAAAATATATGGTCTATTCCCCAAAGAAAACTATTTAAATTCTGACCAAGCTTTTTTGCCCTATTGGGATTTGCACTTTACTTCACCAAAAAGTTGGTAAGAGTCCATCAGAAATCCTGGAACAAAGACAGGTCTTTTAGATTCCCTTACCAAAGGGATTAATAGAATTCTTTTGTATTCTCAGTATGTTCATGTTTTCACCCAAGTTCTTTCTCAGCTCTTGTCAACCAGGTTCCATTAATTTTTATGAGTTTAAGAGAAGTACAATAGCCATTTTTTTTGCTTTTAAAACACTGACATTTTTCTGTGGAGTGGCCAGTCTCAATTCTATTCATGTAGAATACCAAACACAGCTATTTAGTTCATTGTCAACCTCTATCAGAAAAAAATGCATCACCTAAAGGGAGAAAATCCTTTTTCCATTTGTTTATCAGTAATATAAGTCAGTAAAGTGTTGAAAAGGTGAAAACTTGCCGTATGTCCCACAAATTCAAAGCCACATATAGGAGATGGGACAAAAAGTTAGTACCAGACTTTCTGAAGATTTTAACCATGTTCATGCTGAATCCTTCCGAGTGTAAAGTTAAAGTCCAGAATCTATAGTGAAATTTGCGATGGTTAGGAAGGTCCTTAAGGTCACCTTATGTTCAAGGCAAACAGAAGATGTTCAGAATGAAACTCAGATCACTAAGAAAGAAACATCTAAGTCTGCAGAAAACAGACAAACCGAAAAAAAGAGAGGATAGTTTAGTGGAGTACGTGGTGGTGGTGGTGCTATGTTGAGAGTTGAACTTAATGATCTTTAAGAGCTTTTCCAACTTTTATGATTCTGTGGGCAACCTGCTTCTTCTGTTCCTGGTTGAATATGTGTTGGGATGTTTTCTTCAGTTGTCTAACTGATGAGAGGCAGTAACACAACTAGCTGCTACACCCAATATGGTACTTTAAGCCACTTCCTCTTTGTTACATCTTATTTTTAATACGTCCAGATATAATTATTTTTCATATGTCTTGATTAAAGAGAACTTAGATGTAGCAATATTCCAGTTTGATTTCTCTTTCTTCTTTCTGTCACCATAGTTATATTAGGATTGCTATACTAGTTTAGATTAACCTAGATTTTTCTGTACTACAAAATTTGATGTTCAGGTCACCATTCACAGTATTTAGAATCAGTCTTCTATTTTCTATTTATCCCTTTCAAAGTTAAATAAAACTTTTCTTATGTTGGGCAGGATGATTGAACTATTGAGAAACTCCTCATACATCTGATTCACTCCTCCCACAGTATATTCTTCTTGTACTTTATGTTATGCATGTTCCATTTTTAAGAAAGGTGTTTATCACAGCACTGCTCACTTTAAACTGTAAGTAGGTTGCCTCAGCCTTTGGAAGCTAACTCACAAGTATTTCTAATTGCCATGCACCTGGCTTTCTGTTCAAAGAGTGATCCAAAACCTTGTAAGAGCCATCAAGTAATCACTGATAATTTGATCATACCTTGAAACGACAAAAAAGTGGGTAAAGATTGAAAATGATGGATTTTCAGTCATTTGCATATAATAATGGAATACAATATAAAAACTGAAGGAGAATTTGTAAATTGGGTGCATTTTTAAAGACATATGAGAATTAAAAAGTACTCACCACCTGAACCAAAGGAGGAAATATGTACTCATTTTATACTGTTACAGCAGCTCCCTCAGGCCAGTGTTTTCTTAATAATAGGCATATAGAGCCTTGATGCTTTCATAGCCAAAAAAGAAAAAGAAATAGCAGTAGATCTAATTATATTTTTGAAAGTTGTAAGTTGTTCATATTCTCAATGTCATCATAGTCCAAAAAACAAAAATGTTTATCTCAGGCTTTTGAAAAAACCTGCTAAGAGCACTTGCTCCACTGATCTCTCAAATCTGGTATACATCTAAATAGATCTGTCAGAAAGAAAATGGGCTTTCCAAGTGTTTCAGGGGGTCTGTGGGACTTTAATAACCTCTTTTCATAATTTATCTTAAAAAGGTAGTCCCACCTTTTTTTTCGCAGTTCATTTCTCTATTGAAAATTTTGAGGGTAAACATACAAAAGAGGAAAAAAAATGTTGGGATTTTTTTTTAAAAAAATCTTCCTAAGCGCATGTATATAGCAACACAAAATTCAATATATTATATAAAAGACCTGTCAAATTGAGAAACTATTATTTTTACTAAAAAGAAAATTAAAAACAAAAGCTAAGAACACACATGAAGGACACAGTATCATCTATCATGCTTAAAAATGTCCATGTTTCAATCCATGAGAAATCTTGCAAAGATCTTTCCTGCCTTGAAGTGTCTGCTTTTATGCAAAGATGCAGAAAGCCACCACAGAGAAAAAATATCACTCTCAATATTATCATGCTCTGAACTACAGAAAAAAACTGAAGAGAAGTACCCACAAGTTTACAAGGACTCAGGTTTCTGTGGAACGTAGCACTAGAAAAGGCATATAATTTTTAACCAAGAGACTTAATTTCTTCAATGCAAAGCTTCATGATGCTTCAAATGGGGATGGAATTATTCATCTCTATTAGTTCAACAGCACTGTCTAAATCCAGAAGTAGATGTCTCTGACTTTTGTTTTTCTCTGTATTTTTTGCATTGAGCTAAATTGAAAATAGTGGCTCAGGTCCCTATAGATCAAATTGAAAAGAAAATATAACATCTGTACTTTTAAGAACATTCTTATCCTTGATGTTTTAGTGGAAACTCGTCTTCCTCTCCCCTCCTCTGCAAACAATGGTGTTATAATCACCTAAAGATGGCTTCAGTCACAGACCTGTAATTACAGAAATAACCTAGTCATACCCAGTAGTGTGCTATTTTTTATTATCAGCATAAGGTATCTTTTTAGATGACTGTGGAATAGCTATAGGTATTAGTCTTTAAGTTTTAAAACTCTGTTGGTGAAGTAAACACAAAGAAAAAAAATATTATTACATTTCACTTTTGTGAAATAAAGAAACATTTAGAAGAGTGGTAAAACTTGTCCTTCTCTATTTTACTTGAAACATAAGCTGGTTTATGATCACCTATTGCATTTTAAGGATGAGGCAAAGAGGAGAGAGGAAAATCAATTTCCATTTGGAAGATATTTAAAAAGCTTTGTCATGGTCTGTCCCAAGCTGCTACTTCAAAACATAGCTGAGGTGACTTATAATTCCATTTTCTCACCATCTAACATTCATCTACTTCCAATCTCAGTATGAAACTGATTATAATTCTAACAAGACTCCATCATCGCATGATACTGGCTAGCATTTAGAAATTCCTAGTCAGTGAGGGTATCTAGCCTCATATTACCCAGATGCTTCAACCACAGGTTTGATTCTAGTCACTGTTTTCAAAAAGATCCCAGTATAACTTCAGCCTTTTAGCACTGGCTGTTTAAATCATATCATAATCCACGTCGGTTAGGAGTTATGTTTAAGAACTCTGTTCAGAGACTGCTCTCCTACAAGCACAGGTCAAAGTTTCTACTTGGCATCAAACATTCCCAGCTAGTCTTGTTTAAGAAAGAGAGAAATCGAATATTCACAGTTCCTTTCCTCCTTGTAAAATAATTCTGGAGTTGTTACACATTTAGTGGGAACATCTGGATCCATGGATAAAAGAACACAGCTGTCTTATATGATTTATGATTCCATTTTCCTGTCTTTACCCGAGGCCAATTTCAGTCTTTTTTTTACTCTCACCCCCCATCCTTTAACTCATATAACTGTCATTCTTAAAGTATTTTAAGATGGTTCTCACTTTCTGACTGTCCCAATAAATCCACCTTGAATTTCTTATGCTTGTTACCACAGTATTGGCTCAACTGACAGATATATTAATCTTTGAACAGACAAATTCTAAGCAGTTTTGTAATAAAAATAACAAAAGAATGAGGCTTAAAATTGAATAAAAATGTTACTTTTTAATGTTAAGATTTTGCACTGTGAAATTCATGTCTGGGCATAGGGCAGGCGATATGGGATACAACATCATAAAGTCACCCCAAGACAGATATGCTTCATGCTCCTGTTAATTTAGCTGAATAATGTCAAACAGAAAAACCCTATTTTATCCTATTGAAAATTATGTTTCTTAATAATTCACATTTACAGTTGGACTTGATGCTCTTAAAGGTCTTTTCCAATCTAAATGATACTATCAAATTATTCTATGATAATACTTACGTAAATAATATGGAAAGTTACTTCTGTTACCATTTTTCTTTTCTTTCTTTATAACACATAAACTAATTGCATTCTCCTTTCAAATTATTTGCCTTGGGTTCTTCAGCATATTACTAGTAGAATGTGAAAAAAGTAATTCAGAATGCAATTTTCTGACATTTTTTTGTCTGAGCTCAGGTAGATTAAAACTTGTGCTATTTTAATACTATGAATTCTGCCTGTGCACTGTTAAAAATGGAGCAATCCTGCTGTGGTAAAACACAACCTGGAATACAGTTTCCTTACCTGAGGACATTACAAGGCACTTTAAAATCAGCAGAATGCTGTTTATATTATAAGTTACATCAGTGGAACTACATAGAGCCAGTGTATAATACTGGGACAAAAAAAAAAATGTCTGATCTTAAGATCAGACATTGATAATAGGATAAAGATGGCTTAAATAGCTTCAAGTCTTTGAGCCATGGGCTTAAATCTAGGCTGCTGAACAGTATTGTAAGTTACAACAGCCTCCTTCTCTGACTTATTCAGCATCAGGAGACCTGCACAGAATCATGCCCATGAGGACAGCAATATATTTAAATTCTCCAAGACTTTTCCATTATTTACAACATGCACAAAGAGAAATGTGTTATGCCCAGAATTAATTTGTGCTCACATTATTTTGTAGGAATAGAATAATCCATTTAAGTAAATTAGGCTATTCTTGAAGTGCAACTGGGGAAAAACTGTGTTTTTCCAAAGTGTTTGTTCCAAAAGCAGGAAAATTTGTTTATCTTTCAAAAACATGTAGTTATGAAGTTATCGATAGAAATTTCTTAAGTTTTACTATGAGTACTTATTTGTAAATCATTATTCCAGTACATCAAAATACCACAGAGTCTATGGATTCATGATTCAGACAAAAAATAAATACAGAATCAAACAGAAATTGCAAACAATTCCAAAACTACTCCAGTAAGTGTTTTTTTTTTTCTGATAGAAATCTTGTAATACATTTTTTAAAACTAGTTCAAATTTCATTAAATTAACTTAATACAGACCTAAAAAATATAACTATTTTTATAAGTACTTCTGTAGGAAAATTTATTTTTCTTACTAGACTTGAATCCTGTTTCTAATAAGTCAGTGATGAAACTTCTAGGATTCCACCCAAACTATGGGTTTCTCATGGGAATTTTCTACTTTGTAAGAACTGAAAAAAATCAGTTTTCTTATTTTTATGGTAGCTGAGAGTAAAGTACTTCTTCCTCTTTTCATGTCCAAGGAATAGACCTTCATTTTGCCTTTATTGTTGTCTCTATATAGAACAACAGTTCCTTGAACTTTCCACCTAAACAATCCTAGCTTCTTGAGCCTCTTGAAATCCCAAAGGTAATTTAATGGTTTTAAAAGTCAGCAAAGAGAAAATTGTATTTTTTCTCAAAGTGACTGGATTTGTTTTATTCACAAAGACCTAAAAGTATACCTTGTAATGAAAACCTGCAAAGAGCTCTTTCAGAGTTCAAACAGGAAAGTTTATTCTCAACAACCTACATAATTTTTCACTTCTTTGGTGAGATTACAAAAAAATACTTGGCAAATATTATGTTTAACAGACATTACAAAACTACTACCAGATTTTAGTTATTTGTAACTAGTCTTCACCACAAGTTAAGCATATGAAGATGCTTAAGGTATTATAGCACCTCACTTTCTATTGTATATCCATTTTCCTTGCTTCTTGCATTGTCAAGAGGACTTATGTCTTTGTCAGCTTTTAATGAGAGGCTTAGAGTCAGCATGATAATTCAAAAACTGTATTGACAAAACAAAGATCCTCTTTGAAACAAAAAGGTAATTCTGCTTAACAAAGATCCTGCACTTTGACACAGGGAAAAAAAATGTCAGAGGCAACTTGTCAATTTACCAGCTTCTGAGTATAAGCAGGCCAAGAGTACAGTATAATTAATTGGTAAAACAGATCACAAGGGTTTAGGTTCCTGTACTGGTTAACATTATCAATGGCCTGCTATTTTTTACAATGTCAATCTGTTTCTTTTTTTTCCTGAAATGACTGACAGAATGACCCAACTGTTATAAACAGTGTTGAATTTGATGCCTTTACCATTGCTTAAAGGGGAGAAGTCAAAATACAGATGGAAAAATCAAGGAGTGTAATGGTGTTTCTGTTATAATTGAGTTTTATGCAGGCAAGACTGTTCATAACAAGCAACAGCCTATTTAGAAATTTAGCAGAGAGTCCAATATGGCCTGTAAAGTGTGAATTAAAAAGATTTTTATATTTTTACATGTGGAATCTAGATTTGAATTTCTTCTCAATTTAGCAGGGAGAAGAGAATGCACACTTTTCTTCCCCACAAAAGAAAATAAGTTGTATACTACTTAGAAAGAGATACACTAAATGGAGGAGCATATATGGGAAGTAATATGGGAATGAAAGGATCTCCTCTGCTTGCAAAGGTACAGAGAAGTAATGTGCAAACTGCTTCAGGTAAGTCTAAAATGTACTTCCCTCTTTATGCTACCAAACCCTTCACAATTCGCTACTCAGAAAGATTCACCAAAAGGTAAATCAACATCTTATGAGTTATGATATACTTATGAAATAATTAGTTTAGCTATTTTTAATGCTATCTTCTTCATAATTTTTCTTTTTAGCTATGATGGGAATGGGAAGTAATAAAGCACAAGCAGAAATATTACAAATATTGTGGAGGCTCTATCAGAGGGTGCCAATAATCCCAGTAATGAATACAGATCAGCAGGATACTTGCTGTATTCCAAAAGGCTCGGTTTATACACAAGGCTTCCACTGTTGTGACTATATCAAAAGACTCATGTAGTGCAATTTCTTAAGTGTGGTTGTGATTACTGGCTTAGTGATATGAAATTGTGTTCACTAGTAGTTTACTTCTTCTCCAAGAAGCAGGACTGATAAAAATAAGTGCATAATTGTATGCATCTCAGTATAAAGGGAAAAAAATAACCAAACCAACAGCATTTTACCAGTTAAAAAAACCTACTATGTTCAGACCAGACTTCAACTTCCAAATGTAACAATTTTCACATGTAAAAAAAGCAGTACTTATTAAGAAGGCAGTATCTGATTTCTGCTCTGACCAGAACTCAGTACACAGTAGGCAGTGTACCAGAGTATTTTAATTTTTTTTGCTGCTTAGGCTTCTGTTTCTATAGCCTAGCTGTGTGTAAAAGACAGCATTGATAATTCTCCCAAGCTAGCAAAACAGGATACAATTTTTGTTGTTCTCTTTACTGTTATTAGTATAGTTTAGGTTGGTGGCTCCTGGGAAGAACAGAGTCCTCAAAAACATTGTAGAAGATCTGTGAAGTGGACCCTCCCCTCTTTTCCCCCAGAGAAGAACACTCTGCTTAAATGGAGAAACAAAAGAGTGAAGTATTTTCAGAGGACTACTATGAATATTGTTTTATAAAAACATGATCTGGATATAGGCTAGTAATGAGGAAATTACTTTCTTCAATGTCTATCACTTATTCGAATAGACCTTGGCACATATATTTATATGATTTTGACTTGTCATGTTGATAAGATTAAGTACCGAAGACACATTTTGCTGCTCTTCACAGCAGGATTTGGCTAACCTTCCTATTGCTATTGTTCTGCCTTACATCCTTTAGGTGATTCTTATTACCAATCAGTGCAAAAAATGAATCTGTCAGGAAAAAGGAAATGAGCTGATGAATTCCTTTACATGTTACATGTATGTTAAATTTGTACATATAGCAAAGTGTAAATGACTGTCTTATATTCACACATTTCTGTTTCTGTGAATACTTTAATGTGTTTCTTCTGAAATAGATACATGCATTATCTGTTGTGCGTGGAAAGGTATGAGGGTGTGTTATGAAGTGTTTATTGACATACATCTAAATAACATTGAGATAATGTATTTTGATTGAATTCTTCATCCGTTCATTTCAAAAACTAGGATATTTTACTGCAAGCATTTTACTTTCACTGTTCCTTTATGCAAGGCAACCTTTCAGATACATAGTCAACTGATTACTTTTGCTGACACTGAGACAGACAGAAAGAGAAAAGCTAAAAATGCTGGGGTATTTTCTCCTTCTTAAAACATCTGTTTTGACACATTTTTCTTTTTTTTTTTTTTTTTTTTCCTTTTTTTTTTTTTAACATTTGGGATTGTTTTGGTTTAGATCCCATATAGAATGAAAACAAATGTCATACACTGAGACTTTTCATGCATTGAATCATTATTCTCCAGACAATTGCAGCTACGGTGTGAGTGTGTCATGGGTGTAAATAAAGCACAAAGGGAATGAGATATTACTTTAAATGCCTTCACCTATGAAATAGCTAAATAAAAAGTGAAAAAACACATATTGTAAAAATTAAGAAACTAGATGAGGACACCCACATTTGACGTGAAAAGGAGAAAGATACAAACAACTCCCAAACTCCAGGTGCAAGGAATCAAACCAACGTTGTCTTGCATTCCAGCCACATTTTTTATTGAATATAAAATACAAAAGGTGTCTCTCCCTAACACTTTGCAACAAGTGGCTAGTCATTACTAATTCCCCTGGTATTCAATGCAGGGTGATAACAATCATGATGACCTAACTTGGTTTTACATGTGGGATTATCTACTGTTCCAACAAGGCCTAGACATTGGATTCAGAAATATGCAGTAGCATTGGCAGTGTTTTGTTCTGCCCTAAGTGGGTTTTGCAGTAACTCAGTCACATAACAGTGCTCTGGCTGTTTCTTTCCATGGTAGAAGAGCATTCAGTGGGGTACAAAAAGGGGCAGGCATTTAGGGTTTTATTTCAGTCTCTGAGACTGGCAGAGGCAGCAAGACTCTATGGCCACTGAGGTTTCTGGCAACTGTCTCTGTTGTCTGAGAGAAAGCCAGGCTTGGTACTATTGTGCACAGAACGTAGACCAGTTACAGAGACAAGTGTCACTTGAATTGCTATGGGCTGTCATAGGCACTCCCAGTGCCATTACCCACTTGACTTTGGCTAACACTTAAGAAGTGTGTGGGCCTTCACTAAGTCTTCAGTGATGTCATTCTACAAGTTTAAGGCTGAAGCTTCTGGTCATTAACCATTCAGAAGGCGCTGCTCTGTAATATTAAGCTCCTTCATTTAGCTGTTCACAAACTATGAAAGAAAAGGTTTTATAATAGAAAATTTTAAAATATTTGAAAACTTGATTTTTTCCTAACACTGTTACCAAAATTTCTTTAAAAGTTGGAGCAAAGAATCATTGGGAGTTGGACTTGATAATCATTATGGGTCCCTTCCAACTTAAGATATTCCATGATTCTATGAAGTATCTATATGTGATTGGGTTAACACAAGAGGCTCATTTGCAAAGGGAGGACAATTTTTTTTTTTGTTCACCTTATTTTGATGAAGTTGAGCTGCAACTTGGTCATGCAAACAACTTGTGGTCACACAAACATTGAAGTGTAGAAATTCAGATCAAAGAACTTCGTGAAAATACTTATTAATTTTGGTGAGTCAGGTTTATTCCTGAGGCTTTTTTTATCAAAAAAAGACACCAAATGCCTTCTGTGCCCTCTCTGCTTTTTTTATTTTTTTAATTTTTTCCCCTTCAAGGATCAAAAAGTACAGAATATCACAAAATAGGTATAAATTACTATAAAGTTGCAAAATGTTGGTGTGGTCACATAACCCTGAAACATTTTCTCTAGTTTAGACCCTGTATAGACTTTTACAAGATCCACTTTCTTCTGCTATAACTGTTAAAACAAAAGAATTACAATTTGAAAGAATACGCAAATAAAGAAACAAAGTATTGGGTGGAGAAGAGAAATGAACCCTGTTTATACTTTACCTCACTGCTTTGGCAGGAGTAAAGGAGTTTTAACAGAGGTGTAATTACAGGTCACATATTCTTCCAGGAGTTTTGGGGTATGTTTTTTGAAAGTCTTATACAGATACTTAAAAAACTTGAGGTTTAATCCAAACCAATTTCCTGGAAGCTGGCATTCAAAATGCCTGAAGCCATCAGCAGAAACTGCCCAGTCAACACAGTTTCTCATTGAAGTTTCTATATTTTTTTGTTGTGAAAGGAATCATATTTTATTTTCTGTATACAGTACATTTTTTTGGCATACCCAATCAAACTGAGGAAATAACTTTAAGATAATGGACTCAGTAAACTTGTCTGGATCCTGTTGCACTGTAAATGGAAAACATTTTAATATTTATTTATGAAAGCATTCTATGACCCATGACACACTCAAAGCTCTAGCTGGTGCTAAAGACACCCAGTAGAAAGAAAGGAAATAAAAATTCCAGAGTCACAATCCAAAGTACTTTACAGAATAATTATACAGGTAATGCCTTGTCCTACAGTATTCCTAAGAGAATTGTATCATACGATAAATTGCATGACATGAAATGAAAAAAAAACTATTGAGGAAATTAAGTTTTTGACCATTGAAACCCTAAAGCCTATCTGCTTCAAATTAGACACAACAAAATCTATTTTACTTATTAAATCCTTTCATGAAAGGCTTAATAGGTATAAAGACTTTAGGGTGCAACCAACACTAATTATTAATTATAACAGGTGCATAGTTAAATAAGGAAAGATTTTCAATGCACGATTGCAGGCACACTGTTTTAGCACTGTTAACAAATGCAGTTCAGAAACCCTTGCAGGCTTGTGAAGAGGTTTTTGGTTTTTTGGGGTTTTTTTTTGGGTTTTTTTTTTTCTCTTTTCCAGACTACGAGCACAGTGGCAGTATTCCATTAATTCAGCCAAAAATTTAAGTTTGCCTTCTGAACTCACAATGATCTGCCTTTGCCTATGATGGACTAATTTCCAGGTATATTTTTTTGTCTCTGGTAACAGCGAACGTATGGAACAAATAATAAAGGTTGTTCAGAAGTTCAATAATTTCCCCTAAACCCCATATTTCTGTACTCACATTGGCAGAGGTATATTTAGAGGACAGGATAAGGAAGAAATGGAAACATTACAGCAGTTCCACAAAACATCTGCAATAATTTTTTCAGCAGAACTTTCAAAAAAATACAAATCAAACACTATGGAGAAGATTTCTTAAACTTAATCCTGGTTTAGGACTTCAATCTGGTGAAGGCAAAGAACCTTCATAAATGGTGAAAACGATGCAGCAAAATATGAAATTTTACTGGGGATCGTAGTTGAGCTGATTGCAGTCAATGGGCTCAGCTGCAGTATCATCTGTTTTTACTTTTAAGATCTATCATAACAGGTCGATAGGTGAGGTCTCTTTAGTATGTTCTAAAACAAAGTTTCAAGAGCAAAAACTGTAAAGTGGTTTCTGTAACATGAAAGCAAAAAAAGATATTGTATCGTACATGAACCAAACCTTGAAATTCTAGTTAAATTGTTCATTTGTTATCAAAAACAAAACCACTCCCTTTTAAAAATAAAATATTCTTTACACCCACTGAATTTATATACCGGATGGAATTTTATTACTTTGTCATCTGTTTCTTCTTCTAACCTATGTTTGCTCACACTTGCCTGTGTTTTATAAGTTTGAAATTAGGTTTAGGCCCAATAGGTGGATATTATATTAAAGAACCTGGGCATGGCAATTGTTTTAGGCAAAAATTTCAGGATTCATAATTGTAATCTGTGCAAGTGTCCATTATTATTATAATTTGACTCCAGTAACCCAGAGAACCCATATTATTAGATGCTTTTAATTCTGGGTTGTAGGCAGACCAGGGAGGAGAAGAATACTTTCCTCAAGCTGACAGAGGACAGATGGCTGGAGCATTCTGGTAGCACTGGGTTTCTGCCCACTCTAGGCCTGACAGCACTGACGTCTATCTACCAATTCCTAACAGTTACCACGTGTTAACAATGAACAAATATTGCTAGTAAAAACTTTTTTCCAGGGTTCAATGCTAAGGGTAAAAGCTGAACCAAGTGTATTTTATTACTGAATGATCTTTATACTAGAAACATCAGATTAACGGTCTGAAATTCTGGAAAACTTGTATGAATTTTTCAAGTTTGTTCACACCAACTCAGTACTTACCTGCATTTTGTACAGAATCACAGACTATATCTGAGGAATGTGCTTCCACATTATGAAACTGGGTCTAAGAACACGGGACTTGAAAAATTGTTTCTTTTTACTGTAAGGAATTACACAAAATTATATTATGAAGGATTTTCTTTTTAAACCAGGAAAAAAATTGTTTTAGCTGCCTAAGTGGGGATAAATCAATATCATAATAATATTAGTAAGAAACTTATCAATATTAATAGTATCAAAATATTACTAATAGATTGCAAATGTATAATCTGAATTACCAATATGAACTCTTTACTGGATTCTCATCAATTTATTATTAAGCACTGATGCAAACTTAATGCTAGATGAATCACTGGCAAAATAGCTGTGTGATGTGTCAATTGATTTAACTCCATGGCTATCAGCTAAGTCAGACTGATTTACTTCAACTGCACCTTTCTCATATGGTTCATATTTCAGAAAATGAAATTGTCTTATCAAATTATCTTATTAAATCTTGTCAAATATGAAATGAAACAATGGACTTTTTGAGAAAAAGGAGCATGGAAACATTAGCTAGCTTCATGGCTGCAAGAAAAAGAATATTTAGGTAATCAGCAAAGGAACAATTCTTTCCAAAGTGTAAGCTAGTTACTAGAAGTTAATTTATTTTCCGAAATGTTGCTTACTTCCTGTCCTTTATCTTGACACTGGCTGCATAATCCTCACCCCATGATGCTGTTACGCACTATATTCCTTCACTCATTTTGAGGCATCTGTAAATGCCTTTGCAGGGATAAAAATTATCCCAAAGTAAGCACCATATATTTTTTGAATCCCATAGAAAAGTCCACAGTGTTCAGTTGTGTATGTCAATCTCTCTTTTCATTCTAATGAGATGTTCTATGCAACTATTGGTTCTTTCCATTTCTCAGTATGATATGGAAACCACAAGATCATCACCTATCAAACATAACCAGAAAGTACACGTTTCCTTGCAACTGACTTTGAGTACTTTCACAATGCCTTGCTGTTATTGTGGAATAATGCCAGCAAAAAGCCACTGTGTATCTTACAACTCTTAAGCTGAAAATGTCTTATTAAATATCACTTAAAATGCCTTATTATCCATACTGCATCTTTAAAAATACTCTGTTATGTTTAACGGATGAAACTTAATAAACTTCTAGGTTCCAAGTTCAATGACTGGGGGATACTAGGCAGACATTTTACCAAGGATGATGAACGTGGTTACTTCTGTGCTTTTCTAAATCCATATCATAAATGGCCCCAGCTAATAAAG
Organism: Monarcha castaneiventris obscurior; assembly: GCA_026261815.1. NCBI lineage: Eukaryota > Metazoa > Chordata > Aves > Passeriformes > Monarchidae > Monarcha > Monarcha castaneiventris. The sequence goes on from JAMPIT010000894.1 coordinate 19,431,406, forward strand.
TTACCATCAGGAAGATATTGTTTGCTTACCCCATGCAGTATGAGAAACTGCATGGGTTGATGTTAAAGGATAAGGGATTTAAAATTTCTACCTCACAGTGTGTTTCAGAGCTTTGTAACACCTTTGTTCAATTGTGAACAACATATTATGCAAAAAGATAATAAAAACCAAGATGAAAATCAAACCAAAATCATGCATAAAACTTCAATTATACTTAATTTGTGCTGTTTTAAGTATCATAATCAACTATAACTCAAGGTTACATAGTGCTGTTAGTTTCTTCTTTAAATTAATTCACATTATCAAAATAATTTTGGCAATTAAAAAAAAAATCCTTATCAGTTGGGAATATTTGAAGAAGTAATTGTATACTGCTGAGCATCATACTTTTCAATATCCAGTAACCGAAGACTGTATCAATTAGATGCATTGGCTTTCCTTGAATTGGAATCTTGACTGCAGGAAATGTAAAATTTCAACCAAAACTAAGAAAGTTATCTCAGTGGAGTCTGTCCTTATTATTAAACTCCTTCTCCTTTCAAGTCACTATGCAGTTTCAAATGAAGGAACTAATGAGGGTTCTAGACAGTGCACAGCCTTGGATCATGAGTAGCCAGATTTTATTTAATAGCTTCTTTCCAGTCAGCTAAGTGGGGGACAGATGGCAGGTAATACGTAATTTCTGTGCAGTATTATAAGAGTTAGTCACTGAACATGGGATTTAAAAAATCTCTTATATTTGGAAAGCATAAGAATTGCATATTATCCAGCAGAATTGCTGACATTGTATGGAAATTAACAGTACCTTTTCTTTTTCTCCAGGGCACTGCTTTATTCTTCACTAATCCAAATAGAATTTGTGTGGCAAAAGCCATAAATATAATCTCTTAGGTGTGACCTTGAAGAAGTAACCCAGTTAAATCAATTTGGTATTTATTCAGCCCTGACATGCTTGTAGCATCATTTGTTATGTGAGCCTTTCCAACTTCTCAGCCAACTTAATCCATTACATTCTAATGCTTTTCCCCTGTCCTGATTTCCATACATCTTCATTACCAGCACTCCAGCTCAAGCTGCTGATGAAGGGTTAAGATATTTATTAAATGTAAACTCAAACAAATGTTAGCACAGAGCAGCTACTGAAAGTACAGAGATAAAAGGCCATTTGCTGGCTTAATTAATTAAAATTAATCAGAAATAATGGACTGCCTTGAGGAGGAATAATATAAACACATAACACTAGTCTTAGAAGCTCAACTTAAAAAATAATATAAGACTCCTAGTCTCATTGATTTAATGCAATATTTAGGAATAGAGGAAGGTTCAGAAGAGATCAGTTCTCTTACATGATAAAATTAATAACTTTTTTATTCAAAGTCCTATTGTAATGTTTTAAAACAATTCGTTGTTGAGAGTTTCCTTCTGACGTTGATAACAGGCTTTTGTAATGTGATTTTAATAGGCTATTAATTCCAGAACAAGATTAAGGGATTTGTTCTATCCTTCAGTAGTGCATGTAGCTGCTTCTAAAATGAAGTGAAAGTATCTGTTTGTTTTGATCACTGTAGGACATGTTCGTTGAGGTTCGTGCCCATCTTTCCATACATTATTTGGGAAAAACTAACTGCCTAAGAAAGACTGACAATATTTAGCTGGTCAAATCCTTTTTCAACTCTCTCTCATAAATATCTGGTTTTCATTTTGTGACTGTCCTGGAACCTAATGTGCCTTTCCCACTCTCTTTTCTACCTCAGTTTTCAAATAGCTATATCAAAAGAAGTGAGGAAGAAACGCCAAAGCAAACCATGTGTTATATAGAATATTGCAGCCCTGGTCTATCTTGCCTTTGTTGAAATATTGAGTTCCATGTGCTGAATACAGGATAGATGCATTGAGACATTGTTAGCAAGAAAAGTATAGTTGCACATCTTGCAAAACACACTCAGTTCTTAGGTTTTTTACATCAATGTGATTCAGAAAATTTACCCTAAGTAACTGGATTACATTTAACTTATTATATGGCTGTGCAAACAAATTATTTCAGAATTAAAATAGTCTTAGTTTATATTATCTTACTTTGCCTTGGATGTAGGTTATGTTAAATCACATTTAGGTCCCTTTAATGTTTAGGGAGGCTATCCACATAATTGTTTATGTGGTTTAACTAATGCAATTTAAATCCACATTTTTAGACCATTCAATTAATTTCCCCCTGTGTCCTTAAGCAGACAGACCCTTTCCCTTTTTCCAAGGCTGTTCTTTTCGAAGTTGTGTCTGTTGTATTCCTATAGGATTTGACAGAATTCATTGCATTTCTGACAGGCTATTTTGCAAACTATCTCTTCCTGTTTTCTCTTTTGTACCATTCAATTGATAACTGATATAAGAACAAGTTCTCTCTTCCTGCTGGATTATTTGTTCCTTTTTCCCACTAGGGCATTTGTAAGGAACTGTTACAGCCCTTAGGATATTACAGGCTGTCAGAAGATGTCATGTTCTTTTAATTTAAGATTTTGAGCCTATTTAAGATTGTCCAAAAGAAAGTTCATTGCTGTTATTACGCCTTTGTACTTGATGCTGCATTTGCTGAGAGCAGTCATGCTAATTTGGGTATACTGTGCTTGTGTCATAAACACAGGCCAGCTCCTTGATGTACTGGCTGCAACACACCCTCTTCAACACAGAACGCAGGCAGGCATCTCCCATAGCACCCATGATACCATAGGCATTAAAGTCGGTTGAGTTGTTTGCTCCCACTGTACCTAGAAGAAGACTGTTGCTCTGATTGATAGAGACCTAATTCTAATATCCTGCCTACAGATACTGATGAACAGAAAATGTGCCTTTGTGTTGTTCTTTGAGTACTATACATCTCTTTAACCCAGGATAATTCATGGAGAATCATCCCTGATTAACCTACATTTCACTGCACTAAGCCAGGATCATAAACTTCTACTAAGTGAGACCATGATTGCAAGCCATTCTAACCATATCTTCCATTTTTAATTAATTTTTCTTTTTCTTTTAATTCAAAAACTATGTTTTTGATTGGATAGTTCAAAATCTTTTTGCCTACCTTGTCTTTACTTATACACAGCATTTGGCTAGCTCTGGGATCACAGATTTTTTTCAGATTTTTATGGGCACAAACCTCTTCATAAAAGAAGATAAATCTAATTTTACCTTGCATTCAGTAGGTCTGTGTCGGCTTGGTGCTTGATCCAGACAAAAGCACAAAAGAAATTAGAAACTGAAAAGTTATTGGTTAGAGTCTAACCCTAAGTATTTTCTAAATTCAAGTCAGGCATGCAACAATCTCCAAAGATTTGTATTGCTCTGAGGTGCAAGATGTAATACATAAGGTCAGTCTAACAATGAAGAAAGGAAGAGAATCAGTTAGATCCCTTTTACCTATATATCTTTGGTTACTGATAAGTGAGCATAAAACCCTGGAAAATCAATACAGTGACTTATGCAAAGAGGCTTTATGAAAATAATTCACATTAAACACATTTCAAAAGTAGTTATCTAATTAAAAACCCTCTATCTAAAAAAACCAGCAGTAACTTTACATTGCTATTCCTTACTGAGAATTGACACCTGCAATGTCTTTTTATTTTTATTTTAAAGAAACACTGCAAAAGCTTGGAAATCTGAAATTTTATGTAAATGTACTGCAAAACTTATTTAAACTTTTTATGTATGTAAAATTATTATTTATATTAATGTTATTTAGATTATTCATATTAATTATGCTAATCACATTGATATTATTAATAATTAGTATTTGCTGAAGAATAATTCTGATGCTCTTTCTTGGGAGAAAAATAAAGCAAATAAATATATAATATACAAATGTCACAAACGTACATTGCTGTTCAACGGTGCATTAATAAAGAAGCTTAGCTTAGGCTCCACAAGACACACACTTTAAAAAAACTGCAAAGTGCTCTTTGGGAGAATGTAAAGTTTTATAAAGGACACAAGATCGAGCCAGCATGAGAAAGTCAAGTATTTAGTGAGCTGCCACAAAAACACTGAAGCTAATATGGAAACATTAATGTACCCAAAAGATAAGCAAGACTCATGATTAGAAAACTAACTAAACAAAAAAATCCCAATTACATGTCAAAGGTGGTGATACCTAAGATAGGTTCTGAATGAAATTCTGAATCATTCAGTTACAGCAGAACTTGAACTCCTTTACTGCAGTGTAGAAAGAAATTTATGTCCACTGTTAAATATCCTAGGATGCCATTAGAGTCTAATATTGCCTAACAGTAATGTTATGAAATGATGAGTATTTATTATTAATCAGGCTTAGTTTTGAACTGCTCTTCTGTCCTCTAATAAGAAAACCTTCTTTTCTCCTCTGAAACACAACACACATTGTTCTTGTCTACACCTTCTTAATGTTCTTGCTCTTAAATAGGTATTATTAAATTCTGCATATTTCCTAAAATCTTTATAAAGCAAACCTTTTAATTTGACTGCTAATGGCATGTTCCAAACTTCACATTTTCAGAAAAGTTTCTTTTTTTTTCCAGAGATCAGTAAAACTTCCTAATTTTTTTGTATATACTAGGTATGATACCTCATTGTCTCTGCAGGAAAAGTAGTTTTCCCTTAAAGGCTAGTAGTTTTGTACAGGAACTTTCATAAAAAAAGTATTTCAATGCCTCAGGAATGCAAGCTATACATCTTCCTGTGTGTGGCTGGCATTCTTGTTAAAGTGGAAGCTCCTGCCTTGGTCAGGTTTTGTTGGAATATGCGAGACAGAAGAGCTGTATGAAATAGTGTGATGTAGAGGCTAATAAAGTGGTATAGTATTTCAGCACCTTTGAGAGCCACAAACCTACAGCAATCTTGCACCTGGAGAAGTTGACTCAGGAGAGCCATTTAATGAAAATGCACTGTAATTGCGAGAACAGGAATTGCTCAGCAAAGCTTTATTGCATCTTTTGGGCTGTCTTCAATTTTAGCTGTAAGATTGCACATGGGAGTCTCTATGCATCTTTCAGAAAGCAAACAGCAAAGTGAAACCAAGGAAAACAGAAGAAGGATCTCCAGTAACATAATTTGCATGTCCAGATAGAATCCATCCAAACTGATGGGATTTATATTTGAAACATTTCTGCAATGAGCAAGGGCATCTGTTCATACACTAAATAGGCAAGTATTACTCAACGGGAAAACATGACTAATGCTGTGCTTCACTCCTTCTATTACAGTCCCATTCCTCCTGCTGCCATTAATCTGTTTATAATATTTCACACTTCTTTTCCTTTCTTGGGCTTTACACAACCTTGGCAACTTTTTTTTTTTTTTTTTTTTTACATTATTGCTTTTTTAACATCTAGGTTGTTTTAGAAAGTTCCACAGAGTAAGGAAGGAGTGGAGAAAAGCAAGACTAGAATGGAAAGCAGAGCTGAATTTTGAACAGAATCTGCCCAAGACCTTACATGGCGTCGTCTTCTCTGCCATATGTTCCACACGCTAAGTTTAGCTGAAGTAATACTGCATTTAGCTGACTTTAGGAACAAGTAAAAGATTATGGAAAATTCAATGTGGTACTACAGAAATTTCAGGGAAGATCAGCATATACATGTATTCTAAAATAACATGCTATTCCATTAAGTAGTGGAGAGGCAAAGGATACTGTCCTAGAGAATGGACATACCCTCTGTCTGCAGCTGAATGTAGATAAAAGTATTATGGAGATTAATATCTGAGTTGAAGCATCTTATTCTGTTATTCTGGATAGTAAAAAGTACTCTGTAAAGCTGGAATTAAATTAGTCATATCCTTACTGTACATGCAAACTGTAACCTGGAGAGAAGATATGAGTACTTTCAAAATTTATTTATTGTAATATTAATATTTTTAATTAAAAAATCTGTGAATGAATATGTCTACTCTTTAAAAATTAGCTGCCACTTGTGAAAAAGCTGTGGAAGTCTCAAGAAGTACGCCTTTGCTATAAATTGGAAAAATGAAGTAACATCTGCATCTAAGTATTAATTTCCTGCTCACCTGATTTGATGTAAATCAAAGTATTGTTAAGGAATTTGAGGTGTATTTTAAGAGCATAATCAAATTTGTACTGATGGTTTCTAACAACCTTTCAGTGAAGACATATCAAGGAAAAAGTTGCTATCTTGAACATTAGGAAAAAATAATACCCAAAATAATAAGTTAATTACAGATTAAATTAGAATCACAATACTGAGCTTTTAGGGGGTTTTTTTGTTGTTGTTTTTTGGATTTGGGGGTTTTTTTTAGCTGTTTAAGGTACATATTACCTCACAGGCATCTTCCTGTTTTGAAGCATAAAAATGTATCTCCCCAAAAATTCAATCCCTTGAAGAAGGGCAAAAATATAAATTCTAGATAAGTGTTTTCAAAACTCAGGGAGACAAGGTCATATGGTAGACTATCCAAGCTCTAAATCAAAATATGGAAAGTCTAATGTTTCCATCCAGAATACAAAGCAGCCAGGTTCAGATTCACTGCTATGTCAAGGATGAGGAGGTACCAGTAAAAGCTATTACAGTTCTTTGAATAAAACACAGATGAGATTCTCTTCCACTGAATTCCCTCTTTTTTCTTACAAAATTATTTTTTACATAATCTGTGCTATCTCCTTTACACTCTCTTAAAAACGTTCAACAGTAACTTTACATACACAGATTTGGTTTTCTCTGTTGTCACTACCCAGTTTATCCACTAATTGGGTAAGTGGCATGACACAATTTTGAATAAGGGGAATAAACACATTTTTCTCCTCCAATTTATTTTTGTAAATTTTACCAAGCAGATGACAAAATCTGCTACTTAAGATGATTTTTTTTTCACTTCTTACAAAATTATTTGTGACCTTCAGAACTGTTCAGTAGTGACTACTGGAAGTCAATAGTTCATGTAATGAAATTAATTCCAAATTAATATAAATCTTATAAATAAAGTGTGAGTTGATATACAAATTAATTTGTGAGATATTAAAATTATGCATTCTTATTAGACTATAATATTTCTGGTTAACAACACACAGCTGTTAAAATAAATTTTAAAAATTCCTATGATGTTTTTAAGTGTGTATTATCATTTTTTTCTAAAGATAGATCTGGCGTAAAAGAAAATGAAAAAAAAGTTGGTTGTCATTTCAGCTGCATCATGAAAAGTCAAATTTAAATTACTCTAACAAAAATTTAATTTCATATGTATTATAACATGTTATAATGTATTATTTCCTAACACAAATGGTAAAGATTAGAACAGGAAACAATCACAAAAACTCAGAAATTAAAATTCTTTCCAAAATCAAACAAAAATTTTTCACATTTTTCCCTGAATTTTCTTCTTTTCCTTCTTCCTCTATTCTCTCTCCACTACATTTGTTGTGTGAAAACTTTCAGTTTCAGCTCGTAACAGCACTGCCACACTGTTCTTACAAATAATTTGCCTAAGTGTTCATACTGGGACTATTACAATGGACTGTAAGACTGAATTTGGAGAAGTACGTGGAGGAGGAGAGGGGAAGACAGATGCAGCCCTCCTGTTGCCCATGGAACGCACAGTGAGGCGTCCATTCCATGCCATATCACAGGGAGGAGTCACTACACAGACTCTGCTCTGAGCACTGTGGTTACACTTTACCTTGGGTCTGCAGCAAAATTCCCGCTGATGTTAATTGCAATATGATAAAGACTACTGTGAGAGGACAAGATATGTCATTGTGTCTCTGAAGATTGATAATGTGAGGTTCTGAGTTTTGTTTGTGAAGTACACAAGTGAAGTTAGAGCTGAGAATGTCCAGCCCACCTTCAGCTTTTTCATCCTTGTGTTTCTTTCACACATATGATGAGAATGCTGACATTTTACAGTGGACAAGATGAAGAGGGGAGTGTGTGACACCCTAATGTCACAAATCAATAGACTCCTTGAGAACCTGCAAAACTTTAAAAACATAAAAAGACTCAGTACTACTGGTTCAGGATATGTCTGATTTACTGTGATAACACTCATTTTCACCCTCAAGAGCAGAGGTTCATAGTCAAATAGCAGAGAGCTCCTAGGGATCTTTCAATTGAAATAGTCGATGCCTTGAAAAGTCTGTCACAGTTTTATAAAAGTTGCTTGCCTCAAAATCAGTAGTATATCTAGATATTAACAGTAAGCAAGCCTAACTTTTGTCAGCCCAATATCTTACCTCAGTCTCGACTGACTGCAAGGTGCATGAAGAATGAAAGTAACGAAATCTGCTGCTGAAAACATTGGTGAAATAGCTCTTTATCTGATTTTTTTCATGTATTTCAGTTGAGGCAAAAGAAGTTTGGACATAGAAAAATGATATTTTCTTAAGAAGGATGAGAGCAGATTTATGGCTCTGTTATATAGCAGGATCTACAAAAAAATTGAAAAAGTCAATTTGTGTATAAAAACTGTATTGAGTTTTCTAGATGCTTGTCACTGAGTTCCAGAGTCACATCTTGCTCATTCAAATTAGCTGCATGAGAAATACTTACACTTATAAGTGTACCTTATAAGTATACCCTTATACGAAAATATATCTTAGTTTTCTTCTTTCACAGATTTTGTGTGTATATATGTGTGGTATACAGACAGAACATCTGTGTATAACACTGCTCTCAGGGTGATAAATACCAAGACACAATAATGTTTTCAGCAGATAGAGGAAGATATGGAACGTAATACAGTTGAAGCTAAAGATTCAGAATACCTTTTTCATGTTTTGACAAAAAGGAGAGAAAGAAAAGTATTCAAAAGCCAGCATCTGAAAACAGTTAAGAGATTATTCATAGTTAAGTGAAATGCAATTAAACGATCAATATGACGTCTGTTAACAAGTAGATAGAATTTAGTTTTAAAAGAAGTTTAAAAGAAGTGAAAAATACATATGAAGATGACTGCTGAGTAAAAAGTCTCGTCATGTAACTAAAAAAGAAACTGTGTTTATGAGATATAAATGTAGAGGAAAAATGTTCACAAATGTGTGAAAAGCAATTCATTGTCTGACACTAAGAATACAAATGTTTGCCTGAAGATTACTGTCAAAGACATGGGCATTACACTATAAACAAAATGTGCAAGGGAACGTTTCTCTAGGATTTATTAGGTGTTAACCAGAGGAGACTGATGGGATGTGGGGAGAGGCAAGTGTATCCGCAGCAGATGTGTGAGGTACAGCAGGATCCTGTTTACTGCTCCAATGAAGAGTCACTCTGTTAATTTCTGTGGCAAGCGAAGTCTTGCACAAAGTACCCGCCTGAAATGCGCGGAGTTTGGAGTACATTTACTAGAAGCAGACAGAGCAAACATGCTGCTCTGGACTCTGGGCCCCAGAATCAGTCCTTAGAGAGCGAAAACAACTTGGTGATGAACTAATTTGCTAGCATAAAGTGGTACCAAAGGCCATTTCTATTCATAGTCCCGTAAGGAATATGACCTAGGAAAGAACATAATTCTCGACTCTCAACCTCCTACAGCTGTTACTAAGCTGACGCTGCTGATTTATAGCTCTCTCAGGCTCCGTCCTGAAGTCACAAAGCAACAATATATTTCCAATTGGTGTTTTACGGAGGCCTTAGTCCTACTGGAGAGTAGAGATTTCTGATACTTCATTAATGCCTTTATGGCAAAGCAAGAAAGACTGCACCTCTTAAGACCATTAAAAACTATGCACTCCTTGACACTGGCCAACCTTGATATAATTCCTTATTCAGGTCTGATATAATTCATTGCAATACCAAGCAGTGCATGGTGCATGCTGGAGATCTGGAATGACCTCAAAGAGCCTGAGAGCTCTTGGTGCGAGTGACAGAAAATAATAAATAAAATCTCAAGCTACAAACAAAAAGACAGAAAAATACATCAAAGTAAATCAGGTTTTAGTAAAGACAGACTGCACAGAAACAACCAGTATGGCTAAATTAACACCTACAATTGTGTTTAAACAGGATTGATGACCTGATCTAATGTCCAGCTGCTGTCAGAAGGGTCTCTCAACTGCAGAGCCCAGCCCAGATCCTGGCCACCAATTCCCACCAGGTCAAGCACTCCTCTGGCTTCTCACTAGGCACATACAACTCCCTACTTTGGCAGAGAATCCAAAAAGCGTGAGAAGTCAATATTTTCTAGAGTTGAATTGGCCTGTCAGAGGTCAGATACATGCCAAGACAACTGCTCATCTAAGGTTTAGAATGGACAGTGGGCAAAGCAAAGTGAAGACAGATGAGACTGCCTCTCTCAATGGGAATCAAACAATTCCAGCAGCCTAGCCATATCAGCCTCATAGGTTTTTATAGCCAAGCCCCATTCCTTTACTGAATTTCCAGAAATATATGCTAACAACAAAGTACTCGTACTGTTTTGAAATCACGGATCTAATTATTGATGGATTTCTTTTTCACTTGGTTTATAGGATTTCCATTGAATTAGAAAGGTTATTTTATACAAACAGATACCTTTCTTCTTTGTGTCACTAAATACATTGGCATTAATGTTCCAATCAGATCATTCAGAAATGAAAGGTATCATGCACAAAATCATTGATTACCCAATATTTTCAAATCTGTTACTATGTTCTCTTATACATCAGTTTCTCACACCACTACAGAAAAAAAGAAAAAAACCCAACCAAAACAGATTTTCATATATTTTTGTATCTTGATTTTCTGTTCCCTGCAATAACTTAAATGAGGAATTTGACACAAATAGAGATACGTGGACTTACAGGTCATCCAGGTTCCCACAGATCAGCACCAATCTGTGATAGAGCTATCCTTTGTATACTTTACATGGTATTGTAAGGTTAGCTGTATTTTAATCACTTTGGCTCTTCTGAACCATATGTGTCTGCATTATGCAGATTTTTTTGGTTTTTTCCTTATTGTTATTAATTGCTATCTTACATTCAAACCTGGAGACAAAGTCTGAGAGAATAGCTACAGCTGCAAAACTTCTCAATGCCACAGAAAAGGAATAATGGGATTGTGAGAATACAGATTGTTTTACTTCAAGGCCTCCATCTGAAAGTATGTCATATGCAGTGGGAAGAGTCTCAAACACTACCATTGCTCTTAGTTCCTCAGGTGGTGTTCTCTCACTTCAGGTAGCCTTGAACTGGAACTCAGAGATCCACATGCTGTTTGCACAGCCATTGACTGCAATGCACCTGATGAATGAATCATATGGGGGAAAAAATTTGCTGCTTGCAGTGATGCAAGCCCCAGAACTTTCTAGCCCTTTCAATAGATTCTTTCTGTTGGTAAGCCTCAGTCCTCTGAGCCTTTTCAATTTAGAGCATCACTGATAGAGAGCAATGCATTTTATAGTGCTTTTGGAAATAACTTCCATAAGTACTTCCTCAAAATATTGGTCATTGTCATAAATGAAAGAGTCTTGATAGACTTTACCAGTTTGGAAAATAGTAGCATTGCTAGTTGTGTCAAAAATATTGCAGGTTCTTCTGCTTAAGACTTCAATATGAAAAAATAAATAGATGTGCTGTTTCTTTATCCAGATTGTTCACTGAGCACATAACCTTGACACTGTTTATATATAAAGTTGTTAATTAAAGTTGGTATTCAGAACTTCCTGCCAGCAGCTGTTGAGCAGTGATTTCACTAGCGACACTGACAGTTTGAAGGCCTGAATTGAGAGACAGGAAATCAGTTTGCTGCTGTATGAACACTTGTCGTATAGGGTTTGTTAAAAACATATGCACACATCCTAACTAATTTTTTTTAAAGACTTCAAAGTTCTACATCAAGAAGAAAGCTGCTCATGGGCTTGCAGGATAAGAACTACAAACCCTGATGCAATCCCAGATGAATTAAGCAAAATTCATTCCAAGCTTTAGATGTTCTTTAGATATGCATAGAAATCAGCTGAAAGAGGTTACAGTACAAAGATTATGTTACAAATATTTCATCATATAAGTTATTCACTAAAATTTGCCCTTTTTTTGTTTCAGTTTTCAGTAAGTATTTGTGCAGCCAAGTTTGATTGGCATGAATTATAAAATACTAAAAAGAAATAACTTTCAAATTACCTCCCAGCTGAAAATCCTAAGATGAAGAATCCTTTAGGGTTTGCTATAGAGCAACAGTATGATGTAGCATACATAGACAAAAGCATATCTGATATTAAAATTGTGATTTTGTGCTTTTAAACACAAATCTGTATCAATCAGCCATTATCTTTTGCCTGTCTCTTCCTGTGATTTCATCATCCTTCAAAATGCCACAGACACTTTTACAAAAATTTAAAAGCTGTTACTTTTTGTAAGAATCCGGCACCATATCCTTTTGGTCATTGTAAGACAGTCAGCAAATCAGCACTTTACATGTGCATACACATCCTTTGCCAAGTAACAGGACGGACTGAATGGTCTGCTAATTTGTGAGATGAGGTTAGCACTTCAGGAACCAACCCCCCTCTTTGACCTAATGCAAATAAATAAATTACAGTCATTTCAGTGTGGATGAAAGAACAGTACTTTTTACTGTTCCTTTCTGTCTCTCCTGAAGGCTGCACAAGCCACAGAACCTGTATATTTATTCTGCCTGAGGAATGTAAGCCAAGTAGCAAACTGAAGTACACATCTCTACTTACATTCCACACATACACATGCCAGGATATGCCTTGCTTTCAGTGTAGTTTGGTGAAGCCACACATTTCAGAACAGTCACCTGAGTTTTACAAAGATACAATTCATACCTGCCCTTGGGGGGCATATCAACTCAGTGTTCTTCCAGAAAAAGCTTCAGCAATATCTCATCTATTTTAAGTTCTTGACATCCTTGTAAGGTCAGGACAAGGAGATGGTTTTGGCAACTCCACATGGCTCACACACTGTAGGGTCTTGTTCCTGCTAAAACATTGCTGCCGCCTGTCTAAATGCTGCATTTTAGATGTGTCCAAGTGCATGGTCAGAATACAGTGGTGACTCACAGAGGATGATTTCTAGGGATCAAAGAAACAAAATCACTTTGAGACAGAGCACTTTAGAGAAATGGAATCTGAGGCAGAAGACCAACAATAATTTTCTTAAATGTATTTTTTTTTGCATAAGGGCACATACTCCTCTTTACTCCCACATCCACCCTGGCTCCTGCAATATTTTTCTTTTCTACTTGCAAACAAAAGTAGATCAGTTCCTAAATATATAGATTGTAGATGAATATTCAGTAGTGCATGAAACCTGTAAACATGCAATTTGCAACTTAGGTCCAAGACTTTCAAAACATATCACTGTCCAGTGAACTCATCTTTAAAACTGTGCTTCAATTCAGTACATCTTTGCATCCTTAACGAGTTATCTGTCTATAAAGGTCGCCTGATCCCAGTACATACATGAACTTTAGTCTTCTAGTGCTCATGAAAGCCTATAGAGACTAATTCATCAGAGGTTGCTCCCTGACCTACAGCTGATTACAGCTTTAGTTCCCATTACTTTTTCACAAAAGTTCTCAATACTATGTGGATAGAATGAAATGTTTCCATTAAAAGTATTTGAAAACACATGTTTAACAGGACCTGCTATTCCTGTCTTATTGCATTATATCAATCAGGAGAAGAGCAAAGATCTTGAAGAATATTTCCTGTATACTTTTGAAGCAGTTTGGAAGGTCTCATTTTATTTTGTTGCCACCATTGATTGAAGGCTCTCTGTCTTTGCATCTCCAATTATGTCCTCATGCTCATGCTCTGAGATAAGAGTTTAAAAGAATAAAACCTAGTAATTGGGAAGTAAGGCCCAGGGAACAGGAGGATCTCTAATTGCTGTTATGCTCACGGAGAAAAGAAGTTTAGCTTTCCCTTTCTGATCAAGGGAAAATGCTCTACTTAATGAATACATTCATTAAGGAAATGCCTAGACTTGTAGGACTGATTATAGTTTTACCTCTGTGTTAGAGCAACAGGGTGAGGTTTTATGCAGCTTTTAGTGGGGAGGTAATATTATATCATCTAACTGGCAACCTCTATTTCTTAGGTAAGTTTTACAATACATGCAGCCCAAAGAGAGACTAAAGTTTTGGGATTTTTTCCCTCAGCATTTGAAATAGTTTCTAGCCAAAATCAGACAACAGAGTAGAGACTGTGTAGCTGAGAGCCTTTCAATGTTGAGGAATTACACAGCTTAAGTAACTGAACCATGAGGTGTTGTGAAGTGGTGGATGAAAAGGTCAATGTGCCTAGGACAAGGAGGAAAATGGTACTAGGGGAAAACAGTGGGAACCTTTCCTGAATGATTCCAAATCTGCCAGTCTGTGTGATCTTGCTGAAAGAGTACTCTGGGAACACCACTGACTGCTAATTTCTTTCCAGCATCTGCTCACATCTGGCCTCTGCTATCGGACAAACCATGCAGCCCTCAGTAGACCTAGGTAAGTGACAGCCAGGTCTTTCATTCTGATCCAGGGAACACTCCCAGAGAGTTCAAAAACAACCTTCAAACTTACTAAAGATTAATACAAAAAAGTAAAAAAACATTTAAAAAATACACCAGCCTCCAAATTGATCTTGACAAATAGGAGATTAAAATGTTAATTACATTAGAAGTAATGAATCTTATACAGGAGGCAATAACGAAGCAAAGAGTCTGTTTCAAAATTAAAACAATTAGAAAAGCATTCTAGTTTTATATATATATATGTATGTGTGTGTGTAAAATACTGATGTAGTGCCACAGGGCAATACAAGTAAAGTACAAAAATAGTAATCTAGTCATCTGAGAAAGCTTGTATTGATTTTTTTTTTCACTTTGACAGACACATTTTTGTATGTAGATATTTAAAAATTTTAAATATAAACAAAGATATTATACTTTCCTCAAAGGGTATTTTTTGCTTCTTGAGGAAACCTTTTCCAAGGACCTAGAAAACTGATACTTAAGAAACAATGGGGAAAGAATAAACACATGCAGGATGACGATGGGGTGGAGCAACCTTTTGGAGATATATTTAACTAATCTTTCTTTATTTTTGATGTTTTGCTTTATTGTAGGTTTGGGGTTTTGTTGGTTTTTGTTTTTTTTTTTTGCAATGATATCTACTAGGCAAAGACAATTCCTGTTATCTCCATTGACATCAAATAAATAACTAAAAATAGGATTTCTGAATAGAGAAAATGATGTCATATTTGGAAGCGCTGCTGTTGTTGACTTTTTCTGGGAGAGGCAGTATTCCGGGCGAGTGGTAGATAGTGATTTGGAACAAGATCAAATAGGCAAACTTTCCATTAGAGCCATTGAACACTCTTGTTCTGCTTTATCTTTATTCTCAACAGGCAAGTAGCTCCTCCAAAATCACTAAAAGGGTACATCTGTGTTCAGATCATCTCTACAAGGTAACTGTCCTTTACAGGTCTGGATTCTATTTTACTGCTCTCACATAATTCTAACTATTCCATTACAATGCTCAAAGGTGAAACACTACAACTTTGATGAGCAATTTCTACAGTTTAAACTTCAGCATCTGGGTGCTATTTCAGTAGCATACTTTTAAAATATGTAAGTCAGTATTCCACAAGGAAACCTCAGACATGATAATTTCATTTATTTTTACCAGAACATGCACAATAAGAAACCCTAAGCAAAATAAAACAAGATCCGATGATAGTTAGGTAAAGTATCGTTAAAACCGATAATGCCATTAGCTTAAATCCATAAATGCAAGGGAACCAATTCTCCCAGAAGTGTGCCAGTCTTTTACAAACTTCCTTCCTGTTCTTTCTCTATCTCAGACTTTCATTCCCATTGTCCCCTTCAAGTAGAAAACAGAGAGCCATGGATAGATTCCAGCATCTGGAGCCGGTGTCACATCTGTTCAATAATCAGACCAAGGCTTTTCAAGTCTAGGAAATGTCTGAAACCTTAAAATGTACTTAATAGATTTTAAGTGATGATCTTACATAATGAGAATTACTATGGGAAGATGGTCTTATCAAAATAATACAACACTGTAAAATTTGCCAGATGAACACTCTTTGGACTAATGACTTTTTCTTTTTATATATGTGCACACATCCCCTCTATATGTTTGAGTGTGTTTGTGTGTGTATTCAAAGTAAATACCATTCTTCTCAAGGCACCATTTTTTATACTGCGAAGACACCTAAAGCTTGAAGCATCCTTTTTAAGTGCTTATTGCCAAAGCTCCATCATCTCCATAGCAACCATACTGTTTCTGAGAACACCTCATTCAGGTACTCCTGCTGCCCACTGATGTATTGACCTATACATTCTAGGAACCAGGAGTGCTCCAAGAGCCAGGTTTATCTGGGGGAGTGCCAATGTCCTTAATTCTAACAACCCATCTGAGATGTGTGATAGTCTAGCATTTTTCAAGACTAATAAGCAATATTTTAAAGACAGCTCAGTGACTTTCTTGGCAGATGATTAAAAGGTTCTCAGGTAACGTGAGGGAGAGGAGTTCATTTGGCAGAGAAATTGATTTTTGGCCCATTATTTTACATTCGAAGCACCTGGTCATAAATTTTTCCACTAGGCTGACAGTTTAGATTATTCTTGATAGCTGAAGTTATCTGAATGAAATAATTATAAGCAGTCATGGGTAGCAATATAGGCTTTTACCACATAGAACAAAAATAAAGAATATCATTTTTTTAGTAGTAAACAAATCATCAGGAGACTGGAGACAGTGTCTGGACTTCATAACGTCAAATTTGCTTCAAAGCCCTTCATTTTTAAAGAAAACAATAGAAAAAAATTATGAAACACTTTAGCAGAATTATTCAGCTGAATTATCTTCATTCCCTCTCCTTCACTTTTAAAATTTTATGAATATTGTAAAAAAGTAAAGTCAGTTTTCAAAATGAGTGCTACTATAAGCCATTCTAAGAGTGACAGCTGCATTGTTTTTGTGCCTCTAGGTGAAAAAGATAGACAAGCTAATCGTCTTGGAAGTGCCAGGCTTTTTTCAGTACTGGATCTCATTACTATAATGCTTCCATGACTTAGTTTTTCTCAAATTTTGAGGCTGTGTACCTCATAATGTAAACAAATTTATTCAAAATACACTTAAGTTTCTCAATAGATAATTATAAGAAGTGACTCTGACTTTTTATTCATGACTTATAACATCAAGCTGTCCATTGTGACATTGTTTAAAATAAAGCTTATTTTCCAGTTTGATCTAGTCTTTAAAAACAACAAGACTTATGAGACCTGACTATCTCTGCATCATGCTAGTTTGTAACTTTAGATTCATACCCTTTCTTTTCACATGTGCAATGAGAAACTGCAGAAATTAAGGGGAATATTCACACTCAGGCAAAGATAAGATATAAATTGATCTCTCCTGAACTACTGCTTGCTTCTGACTCAGTTTTGCAACCTGTAAAATGTGCGGCTGGTACTCATCTAACAACAGGGCTTGCATGATTACTACTCTAGAGTTATGGAACTAAAACAAAAGCTCTACAGTAGCACAATATATCACAGTTTTTACTCAGTTCAGACTCAAAACAAGCAGCATGACTTGAGATAATAATTTTATGAAACATGTTAAAGGTTAAAAGAAAATTACTTACACCATTGGCCTCTTAATGGGTTTTACAGTTTGGTTAAAATTACTGAAGACCTAAAAATCAACTCATTTTGCACTGAACTGAAATAGCTGGGGATCTATGCAAAGTGAATATATTTAACAAACAGATATTTTGGGAAGCTTCATGCTCTTTCAAATGGGGAAAAATGTTTGAAATCTAATGAAGCATTTTTCTCAACAAAAATATAGTGGTTTTTTTAATGCCACATTAGTTAATGTTTTTTTCTAGCCTCCTTTTTAATTTCAGTCACATTGAAATGAAAAGCACACCTGTGGAAAAAAAGGTTGAAAAGCTTAATCTAAAAACTGTCAAAACAACATTTCTACATCTCTTTTTATTACCCTAACAGAAAATATTCCTAAATGTCACTCAGGTAATTATTTTTCAATACTCTCTTTAATAAAGGTACTAAACAGTAATGAAGATTATTTTGCTCAACCCAGCAGGATAAATAAAAATGTAAATATAAACAGAAGAAAAAGTTGTTCAGATTATCCTACTTTAGCCTCATTTCAGGTAAAAAACAATCTTTGACTAATTTTACCTAGAGATGACTATTAACCAGAATTTTGGTGATTTCAGTAACAAAGGGAGGGAT
Source organism: Monarcha castaneiventris obscurior (assembly GCA_026261815.1). Lineage (NCBI taxonomy): Eukaryota > Metazoa > Chordata > Aves > Passeriformes > Monarchidae > Monarcha > Monarcha castaneiventris. The sequence continues at coordinate 19,449,599 of JAMPIT010000894.1, forward strand.
ATGAAAAATTAAAATATCTGTTTTTTTTAGTCAAAATGCATTACCCTTTTAGGTAGAAACAGATGCTTTTTTGAATATAGATCAGACTCTTCAAATTATAGATATTGTAGAAAGAGTCAGCAGTGAGTATTTCCTTGTTCTTTTGGTTCAGAATGCATTATATAGAATATTTGAAACTTATTTTCTTGCACTTCACTACTAAAAACACACTAGGTAATCCTAGTGCTAATAATACTTCGCTAGCAGCCACAGTCAGAATCTGTCATTAGTATAATGTCATTTCATTTATTTCCTATAAAAGCAGGTAAATACTCATCATGTGAGCCATTTCATATTGCACTGGCAATACAAAATACATTATAAAGAACAATCATACTCTGATGGCATTGGATTACATAGTTTATTGGGTCTATTCCATCTATAATTTTCATGATGGCTTCTTGAGTGACTTATGCTGCACTAATCTGCTACTCCACAGTAGAAATGGATTTAGAGCAAATCTTTCTCCACAGGTGGCATTTCCCAGTAATGAATCCTGCCATTCAATTATATAATCAGAGTAATTTCTTCATGTTAAAAAAAGACCCTTTCGTGAGTGGCACATAAATTACCACCGGATTAAATTAGTGTTACTGCCAGGGCTTTGAGATTTCTCCAGTTGACAGACAGCTCAGTACTGTTAATGATGAAGAGAAAACATGTCAACTCAAGAGATTTTTCAACTTTATTTTTCCATCTCTTCACACTGGTTTCTTTGTACTTGCTTTTACAATATTGTGGGCTTTGGGTATCTTTGAAATTAATGCACCCAGGGTGCACCCAGAGCCACAACAGGAGACTTTCAGTGCTTCTGTTCAGTAATGTTCATCTTTGCTGAGGAATGACCAGTTGAGTCGAATAAGAGGAAAGAATAAATTAAAAAAAAATTAACACTAATAAAATATCTGGTTTGCAAATGGTAATAAACTTCTACTGAGTATGTCAGTTTGATTTATCCTTCTACATCAAAGCTAACACAGCATTAAAGAATTTACAGAATCAGAGCTCTCTCCTGAGTGCAATAGGATATCATATTTTGCATACACAGGCAGTGGTGAGAATACTAAACACTACTAATTCGTTAGCATTAGACAGCCCCATGGTAAGACTTCAAATAAAACAAACACAAGATCTGTATGGCTTGCAGTTATTGATGATGAATATCTAAGTACTTTGTGCATGCTATGCCAATTTTCAGTGAAAAAAATTCCAGTTTAATAAATAAGTAAATAGAAAGCAGAGTTTTTTACTTCCTTAGGTAGAGGTGGAGGGAAGGAACACAAAGTAACACAAGTGAAAATAGCTAGTTGAAAGGGAGACAAAGGGGCAAGTATTTCACTGTTTTCTGTAGCAGTTTTGAAGCATGTCTGCTTTCACATGTTACATTTTACCACAGACTTAACCACAGCAGACTAAAAGTATGCAGGGCATCTGTATGAAGTTAAGAAACTTCGTTGTTGCTCCTGCAGAAAGCATACTTAAGCTATACTAGCACTCTTGACGATAGAGTTTGTGCTACAGTTCACCTCTCAGAGAGTGCTGAGCGCACTTCAGCCTGACCCAGCCACATCCAGGTGCACCCACAGTGTGCATGTTCTCTTATCATCAGGGTAACACCAGTTCCTCTGCACAGGCTCACTGTGAGCGCAGGCTCACTCCTTCTCTGTTACTTGCTCTTAAGTTTCAACCTGAAGAAGAAAAATGGAGTAAGGAAGTCTTTCCTAGTGACACTTCCATCCAGGCTTTCACTTTTAATGACTTTTGAGCACAGGGAGCTAAGTATAAGGCACATCTGTCCATTACACAAATAGTGTCACAGAGAGTCCACCCCACTGATCTTCCTTTCCGCTACTTAAAACCATTATCTATATGCTTAATTATTGGATAAATTGCTGGTGGATAAAAAACCAAAAAAACCCCACCAAAACATGCAAACTAACAAAATAAACCAAGCAAAACCCACATCTGAAACACTGCTCTTTTGTTCTTGGTCCCATACCAGCCAGTATCTGTTAGGACCCCTTAAAAACTTCCGAATGAAACAAAGGACTATTCTTTGAGCTCAAGTGTTTCCTTTAAGAACATTTTGCACTTCACAGACTTTTTCATAATCTGTTATGTTCCCTAGGGTCAACCCATCAGGCGACTTCTTTGAGACACCTTTGACCCTAATTCTGAGACATACTCAGTGGGTAACTGCCTGGGGACTGGGACATAATGCTTCACAGATCTGAGATCCAAACTTTTACCCTTCGGTACACAGCCCCACAAGAATGGCAGTGCCATTGTAGAAAATCAGTCAGCTTTGATTCATACCTTTTCTTTAGGTACAAGATACTGCACAGAAAATTACTTCCCAGCAGACAATTAAAAATAATTCTTTCATACAGAAAATTGCTTCTGGGACTTAGGAGGCTGTACATGACTTTGAAGGAGAACAACAGTAAATATAAATCATGGAGGGTTACTACTCATTAAAAAGTTAAAAGAAATTTAAAAAAATAAAAGAAGCTAGGGCTCTGAAGAGAATAGAGAGATTATCACTGTTCCAGTAAGTACTGGACAGGTACCAGGTCACCAGGGATTTACAAATTTCTGAGTAAGAGAAACCAAGAGTGCATACACAAAAATTTGTGGAAGTGATCATACTCAAAGGATATCAATTTTTGCAGCTGTAACCTTTTCTTTACACTATTTTCAATATCTGTCTACTACCTTTTACAAACATAGGAAGGAAAGTTTTAGTGTAAAATTTTGTTGCTAACGTAGTTGATCAAATTACTTTTTAAAACTAATTTATAGTTTATTCAAAGCTACTTACTAAAAATGTCTATGCACATCTTATACATATTTCTGCTTGACATGTAAAAAAACTTAGTTAAATAATCTGTTAATAGTCGCCACCCATGTATTACTGGGCATATTAAATGTATGACAATTTTTATATTTCTTCAGTATCCTAGACATGAATAAAAGTATCATTTATAGAATCATAGAATGGTTTGAGCATCGAGGCAAAAAACCATCGAGTACCTGAGCCTTCTCCCTGTCCTGACTAATCAGGTCTCCTCTATCCAGGACCCACATTTTCCGTATTCTTTCTCTTCTTGCTGATTTACTCAAAGAAGCTGGTTTTTATCCTTGATATCCTTGGCCAGATTTACTTCTGCCACTGTTTTAGCTTTCCTAACCTGTTCCCTGGCTGTTCAGACAATTTCTATGTATTCCTCCCAGGCCAACTTTCACTGCTTCCACCTTCTTTAAGCTACCTGTTTGTGATTAAGGTTGTCTAGGACCTCTTTTCCCAATTTTCTGTTTGTAAGGATGCTTTGCTATTGAGTATGAAGGAGAGAACCCTTGACTATCATCCAGTTTTCTTGGGTCCTCTTCCCTCCAGGGCTCCATCCCATGGCAGTCTACCAAAGAGATCTTTGAAGACAACAAAGTCTGCTCTCCTGAAGTCCAGGATAATGAGCTTTTATCCTCTTTGTTGCCCCACAGGTTTCAAATGTCACTGCTTAATTGTCATCGCATTCCAGGCTATTCTTTGGCTTCATATTCTCCACTAGCCCTTCGTTGCTGGTGAGAACAATGTCCAGAATAGCCTGTCCTGATTGGATCTTCTGTAACTTTGAGAAGTTGTTATCAATGCATTCTAGGAATCTCCTGGATTGCCTGCATCCTGCTGTATGGTCCCTCCAACAGACGTTTGTGGGGTTGGAGCCCCTCATGGGAGCCAGGTCTTGAAAAGGTAAGGCTGTGCCTCTCTGTCTCTAGGGGGCTTCATTGTCTTGGTCTTCCTGGTCAGATGGCCTTTTCTTTTGTAAAGATCCATATTGGTAGGAGAATCTGGTGGTATTCAAATATTTTAATGAGTAAAACAAATTTTGTAGAAAACCAATGAATACGGTGGAATGAAAGAACCATTGATAGTAGGATTTCTTGTTTATCAACTCTGGCTCCCATTGAGTATATTAAATTTCTCTAAATACCTGTGCATATTCAAAGCCTTTCTTCCCATTCCTCCCCACTCCCAGCCATGATCAGTCACTTGTGCACACACTCAGTGCGCACACATTTCTCAAACAATTCTGTAAGATTTTATTATCTTGCAGTTCAGATAAGAGTTTTCATTAGAATACAAGAAGTCTGACATTCACAGACTTTTGAAATATCTCGTGCTGTTTGTTGAAATTCACAGTGTATAATGACTTTAGAGCAGAGCTTTAGTTTCTCTTTTTCTTAGTTGATTGCATTACTGTAAATAAACACCCAAATATCAAAATTATGGGAACACTTGTCAAATTACAATAACATACTTTTGACCCTCTTCTCTCCTGCAGTAAATCATGTCTAAACAATGTAAAATAACTGCTTAGCTCTATGACCATCCACTAGCCATGTCTTATTCACCCAATTTACTTTTTTCATCACACTAATAATTGGAGTTCACATCACATGGGATCTTTCTGGGCCCTTGAACTGCCTGACTGAAAGAAGGAACATAAAACCATCAGTTAGGTATGGAAGTTTCTTCATTTAAATATGAAGGAAAAAATTTCCAGGAAGCTTGTTTTTTTATTGTTGGGGCTTGCGGGAATTTTTTTTTGGAGGGTTTTTTGGGAAGGAGGGGTGAGTTGTTGTTGTTGCTGTTGTTGTTGTTGTTGTTGTGCTTTGGTTTGGTTTTTTTAGGGCACGGGCTTGAGAGGGGTTGTTTGGTTTTTCCTCCTATTTTATTTTTATACAGTGTGTCAGGGAAGGGAACACATAACAGCACTACAAGACAGCTTTTCTCATAAGGAAAATGTTTCTAGTTAAAGTATGCCAACAACATTAATTCAGGATTCTGCAAGACTCTATGTAAATTCTCATACTGTTGGCAGAGTTTTCTGATACCTAAATAAGATAAAGACTGAATAAACCTGCAAAAAAATGAGGGTGAAATGTGTACACCAGAATGGAACTAATGATAAAATTACCAGGGGGAATTAATTTTTGATCTTTCTCTCTCTCTCAAAATTGGCATAGAATGTGGCCTTCATGGACTCTGAGCTTCCCACAGCATGAAATAACAGTTATTCGGTAAGGAGAGGAAATATGTAAATTTTAAGAAAGAAAGAATAAAGATCAGCTATAAAAATATAGCATAACCAGTTGAGGAAATGACAAAGAAAGTAAGCAAGAAACACCACTACATTTTTATTCCTTTTTTAATACTCCCAAGACCAGTGGTTTATGAAGCCAAATTCAAGCCATAGCCCTGACCCTTTTCTAATGGAAGCATAATTTTACATCTAGACCAGGGTTTTGTTCTACCATTGGCTTGGTTCACAGTTTTTACTGCATTAAGTTTTGTCTGGAACCAGCAGAAATTGGTATACATAGCGTTAGAATCATTGTTGAGGATGGCTGGTGATTTAATGCTGAAGCAAGGTCCTGCAAAGCTGCCTGTAGTTAGGTTTTATATTCACAGTAACTACTTGGTAAAGTGCAAACATAGGACAGGAAGGAAACATTATGTAAGAGGAAATGTGAAGCTGGATTGAAAATGTGATCCAAATATGACTCCAGAAAGAACAGTAAAAACTGACTGAGTTATAGATAATGCTTCTGCTCTGAAGATTTTCCTTGTGTGGAAGAAAACATAGGGCTAGTTTCAGAGAATTTGGCAGCATTAGGATCCTTTTCAGAATAAGCTGTGAGATAACTGTATGGGGCTTTGAAGATTAGACCTGGAGGATCTGGTTACAGAACAAAATCATTGAAATATGACATTTGGTTAGGGTGGTGGACAGAACTCATAGGGAGATCTGACAGGCTTGGTTAAGGTGCAGATAGGACCCCTGGGCTGGCATACCTGGACTAACTCTGGGTTTTGCAGATACTGTCTAACCAGTCATCATCTGATTCAAGCAGAGGTTGCTTGTCTTATCAAGAACTATCAAATTATGTTCAGAGAAGATTTAAAATAAAACACTTAATTTGGCATAAATTGTTATGCAACTATCTTGATTTATGCTCAATTTTTCTTGAAAAATAAGTATTATACTCATGTAATTACTGGTTTCCAATTATTTTTTTTTTTTTGTGATTTTTACTTCTTTTCAAACAATAATATTTTAAAATTGACTTTTTACTACATGCTGTGAGTAACTGATGAAATGCTTTTACAGAAAAACTATTTTGTCTTATAGTTCGCCACTGAAAATTTTTAAGAAAATGACAGAGACAAAAAGAAAGTCCCAGAACCCTGGACCATAACAGCATTAAATTTCAGCTACTGCATTTCCTTCATATCTGTTTTCTGAATACTGTTATAATGGCTCTGTTGCCGTGGTCTTGTTTTTCTCTCAGCTGAGTTCATTCCCTACCACGGTAAACAAATTAACATAAATTATTAATTTTCTCATTTCTACACAAAAACAAAGTGGTGTCTTACTCCCAGTCACATGAATGAAACACGTTTTCTCCCGCGTAAACACTTGACGAAGCTTATCTTCCTTGAACTTTACTGATGTATGCGTATGATGTAGTCATTCTAGATACACTGGAGAAGCCCTTACGCATTTTCAACAACACTTACTCACGCCTCTAGTGCCAAAGAACTAATCTGCCTTGAAAAGATTACCAGCTACATGTGAGCATCTATATTGCATCTTGCTGATACAGTAGACTGAGGAATGTTTCATATTATGTTTTCAGATTTTTACAGCTTTGCAGCCAGGACTGTATATATTTTACATAAATATTGGGAAAAGAAAGCAATAGCCTTGATGTATGAAAGAAGCAGTAAATTAAACAGTGAACAGATGGAAGACTTTTTTCTTCTTCTTCAACAGAAGTAAGTGATATTTAAAATATTCTAGACACAGAATCTAATCCCTTTCTCTGATAACTGGCATTATTCTTAGCCTTTCATTTTGCTCCTCTAATAAAAAATATCATTAAACTAGGAAGATTTCTTGCTTTATGTTTTCATTGTTCTTTTTGTGAGTTTATGTGTGTAAATTCCTGACTGAAAGAAAGCTCTGTGTCTCCCACACATACACACCCACCCCTTTCACTGCATTTCAAAGCTTGATTTTTGTTCTACTTAAATCGAGGCTGTTATATTCACAATTTTTCATCAAAATTATCATAACTGCAGTGAGCCATGACATCTGAAGAGATTTCTTTCTCTCTACTGACTATTAAGTTACTAGGCACAAATATCTTCATTAAAATAAATATGAATTCCATCTTCAGTAATACAGCCAAAATAAAAGAACGCCACTATGGGTGCCTCAATTCTTTTTCTACTTTTTGACCTGAAGAGTGAACCTTAGGAAATACATGAAAACACTGTCCTATGAACTCCTTCCAATAATGTTCATCTCTTGCAGCTGGGAACCAGGTCATCCCAGCACTGCATGTAACAGAGAGGTAGTGGAAATTACAATTTAAACTTTGCCTATTTCCCCTCTTTGACTTCTGGTTTTTACTTGTTCTATAGAAACTTAATAGTCAACAAACAAAGGTCGCCATGTTTTTGCACAAACCCAGCCATCTTAATTTCATTGATCTGAAGACAGGAAACCTCATATGAATTTGGCAGCACTCAACACAGACACAAGTGATGGGAGGAACACATGCCTAACTCACAAACTGTCCATAGAGGAGATCACCTCTCCTTTACCTTTCGGTGTATTGCATGCCAAATTATAACTAATTAGATGACTGATAACACAAAACGAAGTGATTCTGCAAGAATGTCTTCCTGTTTTGCCAAGTTATCCTTTAGGAGAACTGTATCATGCCCCTGTGAATCATGCAGGAAAAATCTTCAATCCTTTTTCACAGATAAAAGATCCTACCCAAAGTAGTAAGAAATGTGAATGCTTCACATCTGCAGGGAAATTTGTTTTTACAGCGTCTCTTTGCTTCCAGTCATTGTACAAGTACACTAAGCCTGTCTTCCTTCGTATTTCATACAACCTCACAACAGAACACAATTAAAAATGGTCTTGAGGTCTCATCATCAGCTTCCAAACTAATAAGCAGACAACAGTATCTGAAATTCTTGTACCATACGATGCAGGGAGGGAGAAGCACATTATTATACACATCACTCCCTTGGAAACAATTGTCTACACCTAGTTCCCTAATTAATGTCTTTAACTGCACTGGAGTAAAGTTTCTGTCACAAGGATGTGTTAACAGCAGCACTAGTTTAATTTTTGCATGACCCTCTGTGACTTAAATTTTAGCTATACAAATGGTCCTTTGACATTTATGCTATTGGTCTGGCTTGAGAGAAAAAGAAAGATCCTCAGGCTAAAAGATGTACCACAATAACAAGTCAATTTAATTCACTAGAAACAATAAATAAAATGAAAATTTTCCACCTCCTATTTCTCAAAGTGCCTCACTTAGATACATACTCTTCAAAATCTGTTATTTTGAAAAAATGGGGTTTAGTTTATGGCTTTTTAATGAAAAGAGATATATTATGAGCATACAAAGGCAGATATTCATAGAAGTAAGTAGATACCTACATTATGTAAGTACAGTCAACTCCCCTGCCTTCAGTGGATCTCTCAATCCATATACTGGGATCTGGATAAATTTTGTTTGATGTATAAACAATGGTAGTACAGATATAAATTGCAATCTACTTTGATAAGTACTACAATAGTTATTCTTACTGATAAATTTAATGCATATATTCAGACTCCTTTAGAGCATTGTTTCTGTATATTATGAATTAGACCCAAATAAGTGTTTTTAAAAGAGTACTTTTTCTAAGAAATTTGTTATTTAAGAATGAAAGCAAGAAGGACAATGAGAGCACCACTTTACAGTGATACAGATATACTAAAGGTGATAAATGTGAAATTTTGAGAACAGTTATATTATGACTACTCTGTTCTATGTAAAAAAGCAGGTCTGTCTCTCTTCAATCAGTAGCAAAATTTCCCATTACCTCAATGGCACAACATCAGATCTGTCAAAAACCAGAATGCTCTTGCATTATATGACTGTTCAGAGTATATTTCATGGGCTGTAAATAATCCTCGGCATTTCTCTGAGAAACAGCTATGTTAACAAGTATCTTCCACTGGCTAAACAGCAGGAAGCCCCTGCAAACTCTGTCATCAGTGGACCAGGAGTACACCCATATTATGGCAGCAGAAAGAGCATCTAAAAGAGAAGCTGAGGCATGGCTCACTTTAGCACAACTAGCAAGGAGGAAAGAAAAATAACAATAATAAAAAAGAGTAAAATACTTCCTTAGGAAGTATGTCATTGTCATTATTCCATAGCCTCACTGGCACACCAGAACTGTGAACAGCCACAGCATATATAGAAAAGAAATAAAGTGCCACACAAAAATTGTGATTTCTTTTTTCTTTTTCTCCTAGAGGACTTTACTGACTCTGATAGGAAAAGAAATGCTGTACAGCAGTTTAAATATATTTCATCCTTCGTAAATCACCCGCAGAACTTCACTTCAGGAGTTACTTCAGATTGATGTAGGCATGAACAGTCAGCAGGCCAGGAAAACAGCTTACAAGTAAGAAAAATGTAGTACACCAAGCAAAACACGGCACAACATTGTGTATTATGTGGAAGCGAAAAACTTGGCCCTTGTATTTATCACCCCTTTCTGTTACATGCAGCAGTTACTGCGAGCACTTGTATCAGTAAGCATTAGAGGTGAATATTGAGCACACAAGCAAGCATTATAAGTACAATACGAAAATCATCAAAAGCTGCCATGGTTTCCTTGGCCCTGGAGACTCCAGGCACTCCAAGGGGCCCCCTGTCTGTAACCAGACCCACCATCCCCTTGCCTGTGGAAAGAGGCTGTGTCCCACCTGCCCCGTGCCCTGATCTCTGGGACACTTTCCGGCTCTCTGGGAGGCACATCCTTCACACCCTCACACCATCCCTGGAGCCAAACACCTCTTCCTGGAGTGGGGGACCTGCAGCGCCAGGTCTTTAAATGCCCACCTTCCTCTGCAAGGTGTCTCCCTCTCCCCAAACACAGTGTCCTGGTGTAAAGTAAAAATCATTAAAAAAAAAAATGGAGATGGTCATAAAAAGGCATTTACAGTAAGTAAGAATTGCTGTGGAAAACTTGAGGCTGAATGGTTGTTTGCTCAAGTAATCATATCCTAAAATCTGAATAATCTTGTCCATCTACAGTCATAGGGGACTCTGGACACTGAAGTCACCATGTCTTTTAATAAAACACGAGGAAATAGATTGCCAATACAAGAAGCCCAACAGATTACTTTTCATTAGGGTGAAAAATCCCTGAGGAAAAATCTTGGAAAAAAAATTAAAACCTTTGTTAGACAAACAATTTCATGGAGAAATCCTTATGGAGACAGTCAAACTGATTAAAAAGTTTTTTCTTGTTTGACTCCTGATCAGGATAATAGATCCTGAATGGTGATGATGATTATTACTGTTTTTGTTGAAAATAGAGGCTTAAAGTGAATATGTCTCTTGTCATAAAGTGGATAAGCTCCTCTGTTCAAAATATTATCTAGTTTGAAAGGAAAAGTAAGGTAAAATAAGGAAAAGAAATTTTATTATGCTCATTTGTAGGGAAAGAAGTGATGCACAAAGAAATCCAATTAGTTTCTTATAGTTTAAAAGGAAGTTTATGTTAGGGAACAAATTAATAGAAATCCAATGAATTACAGAGGGAAGTTGTCTTCTTTTTACAATAAATGATATGTCCAGATAAAATAGCAAAAATAACTCTCTACAGCATCCATCCAGTCAAATTCTACAGCCCATATAGCTTTCCCTAATTGCAAGAACAAAGATTAAGATGCCAAGTTTTGAAATACTTCTTTACTTGTATTTATTTTATTTAGCCAAATTGTTACTAAAATTTCCTACCAGTGTTTCCAGAGAAGACACAACTCTAAAAATAGATGGATACTTAACCAGTCTCAGGGTTTGCTCCTAAAATAAGGAAAAATTTTCCTTTCCATTTTTCAATACTTTTAAGGGCTTTGCTTCAAAAACATTCAGCAAAAATTTGCAGAAATAGCTCAAACTGCAGACAATTGTCTGTGTTTTAGGGTATTATGAGCTTATCAGAAGCCTTTGGAATGCAGATTAGAAGACTAATAATGTTGATTATGACTATTTGAACAAGCAAAGTTGCCCCAATGTGTTCTCCAACTCAGAGGGTTTCACAACTAGACGTGTATGATGGATGCACATCCACTAGTAAAAATTTTAAATAAGCACCTCAGGTTTTGAATTACCCCTAACTTACTCAAAATTTTGTATAGAATTCAGCCTGGGCCTTCAAATTAAAGAATTTTTCCTAGTATCTCTCAGTCTTTAATAGCAAGAAATGATATAAGATATCTCGTTCTATTTTGGGTAATTTTGATTACTGTTCCCAAAAAATACACAAGCAAAGAAAAGTGAGAAAATCAAAAATGAAAACCAAACAAGTGTAGTGAAGAATTTTTGAACAGCAAAAGAGTCATCCTCACTTTCAGTGCTTTTGAAGGACTAAGATTAACTTTATTAATTGCAGATTATTAACATATATTTTATTTTTTATTTTTATGTTGTACAATACAATATTCATCCTGCAATAAAGAATAATTTTCATAACTGATTAGAAGAAAAATATGAGAACATTTTGTAACTGGATTTTATTCCTAAATAGAGAGGTGTGGTCAAATTATCCATCTACACTATTTATTTTATTGAAAAATACCTAGGTTTTTTCCATCATATTTTAACAACATTAAACAGTATAAATCACATAAAGCAAGAAAAAAGGTAATACTATTTCATAAGAGGAATACATTTCATTTTAGAATTAATTTATTTGCCCTGAACTTTCACTATTATCAAGGCATTTACTAGCATGATTTCATTTGCCCTCTGCTAAAAGGGCAAAGCTTATAGATTGGTGATCAGATCATTAGCTTACTGTTTCTTCAGCTGTGATAAACACAGCTGAGTGGAGAAATTACACTAATCTGAAAATGTAATTTTCTTCAGCCAATAGTCTTAATTCCAAAGTGATTTGGTGTTGGTATACCTGGATTTTGCTAGTCATTCAGGATGAAAGGGTTTATTTGCCAGATGAAGAAAAATGATTGATTGACTATTGGTATTCAAAATTACCAAAAGAAGTAGTAGTCTTCTGGTTTTGCAGCAGTTTATTCACTGTTTTTTTTATTTGTCACTGTTACATCTCTATGACTTTTAATCTTTACATGAATTGCTGATAAAATGGATAGCTAAAATTAAAACAGAAGCCAATATGATGCCACTCACTCATTCTGTAATATTCAGGTGGTGTGCACTAAAAAACAATATCAAATAAAGATGATTTAGTGCTCTCAATACCAGAAAATTTAAGCCGTGGAGCACAAGTATAGGACAACCTTTGAACCAATTCTTCCTCAGTCTGTCTGGGTGAATAAGTTGGCTGGTCCAGCTACAGAATAAAGATGAGGAATATAGATAATCAGGATACAGAGAGATATGGTTCATAAGTCAGGACGTGTCATGGGTTTTATTATCATTCAATTTGCCCTTAATTAATGGGATGTAGCTATCTTATTTACTCACCCCTCTGTCTGCAATAAACTGAGTAACCATCCAAGAATAAAAAAAAACATGTTAAAGGGCATTGTTTATATATATTTTTAAAAGTCAAAGATGAGTTTTGATTGCATGCTGGGGGTTTGGCTGCTTAAGTTCAGGACCGAGTTAGGTAATGGCACAAGTGTCCAGCTTTGTAGAGACCTGTTTGAGAAAGTTCTGTTGGGAAATCTTACTGGGATTTCCCACGCCAGGAGATACAAGAGTTTCCCTGTCTGTGTATTAAGCAGAGGTCGTGCTAGCTTTTTTATATATTAAACAAATAAACACAAGGTCCTGTTATATCAGTTGCCTGTCAAATGTCTGGATGATCCTGGCACCTGCTTGTCCTGTGCCTAAATATCTAGACTTCAGTTTTGACACTGCAAGGCATTATGGCATAGATGTAGTTTTAAGTGCATAAAGTGCACAAACATGGACTTCATTGATACTTTTCGTATGTTTGAAATTATAAATATGCACAAGCAGCTTACTAAAAGATGGCACTAGAAATTACATTTTTGCATTCAAAGGTAATCCCAGAAATGCTGAAATTAGAATCTTCAGGAAAAAATTAAAATCTTCTTAATTACCAAGTCTACTATGTCAGCTCAGCAACCTTCATAAACACTGTGGTCTAGAAGCCTGAGGTTCTTTGTTTTGCTAGAAAAAATGTCGAGTTCATGGAAAATTGCCTGACTAGTCATCTTTTTTAAACAGAAGGGTAAAATGTATTAACAAGGACTTCCTGCTACCTCTTCTATATATTTAAGTTTTAGGGCTTTTAAGCTATTTAAAAACAGCAACAAAACATTTGGGCAATATGCATATATTTGACTGAAAACACATATAATATACCTATGGCATTATAGAGTTCTAAAAATTCTGGAAATAACCTGGTTACAGAAAATGTACTTTTTCTAAACTAATACCATTGTACTGTGGCAAGACATGGATGCAGACAAATCCTAACATGTCAGGTCTGAGTCAGAGTTCTGCTCGCCAAGCTGAGAGTCTGAAGGAAATAGGATAGATGGAATCAGATAACTTCCAGCTTTGCATGAGCTTTCTTTCTCCTCGGGGATATAGGCAATCCTTTTGCTCATATTCTGTAGTAGAAGCCTAAAGGACTGAAGCAATCTCACTGTGAGGAAGCAGACAACTCAGATGAATTTAATAAATTGAATTGGTTTATAGCAGGATAGTGGAACCTCTTCTAGAGGGTCTTTCCAAGGACAAAGCAAGCAATTCACATTTGGCTCAATAACATTCGCTTACATAGCAGGAAAGAATAATTACCCCATTGCAGGAATGAAAGGTGAAATTTAACAGCTTAAGTTATTTTGTAGGGCAGATAAGATGATCATGGTAGTTCTTTTTGACCTGAAAATCTATGGATCTGTGCGTTAAGCTGTAGAGACCTGGCTAGATTTTTATATAAAGACTAAAATTTGAATAGTGTTTGGAAAGATTAGAAATTTTCTTTCCTCCCTCTTAAAGACATGATAGGAGGCAAACACTGATTTTACCTATACTTTTTAAAATCTCCAACATTTTTTTTGCATCCCCTCAGACTAATTATGATTTTAAAATGCTTTTGCCATCTCTGACTGGATTATTTTATACTGGATTTAAAAGTCACAAGCAATGAATACAGGTATGTATTTTCCATTGATCTTTGCAGCACATAGTGCATGGTAAAAAATAATGAATATGAGGCACTCTTTCAGAAGGTTCACATCACGTTAGTCTGATAACAAAGAAATGCTGAATTATGCAGTTTGATTGTCCAAAAATTGGGTGAAAGGAATTATTTTCATTTCTGTGACAATGCTTTAAAGCTAATCAATAAATGGTGAAGAGCTGATTGTTGTATTATTTTACACCTCTGAAAATACTTAGCATCTCCCAATTTCTGTGAATAGCAAGGGAAAAATCAGAGACAATGACCAGATTGTGTTTATTTTCATAGATTATTTTACCAACTCAAACTGTCTGCTGTGTTCCAAAAGAGTATAATTTGCTAGAAATATTTCCATAAAATGAAAGTATCAAATGCAAAAATAGTGGCACCCAGTGGTCAAGACATACCTTATTTTTATGTTCAAAGCAGCAAATTATTTTTTTCTGGGAAATGCTGTACTTGTTTCTGCTGGAATATAGTATGTCCTCTTTAAATGAAAGGACTAATTGCCACTTTAGCAGCATTCTTTGACATAGGCTTTGTTTTCTCATGTTCAATAAGTTTCACATTGATTTTGGGATAATTTGTTTCTGTGAGGAAAGTGGGTTTGAGTAATCAATACAAGTTGTTGATTGTCTGTAAGGTAATTAATTCCTTAGAGGACACATCTGAAGAAGAGGTTGTATATAAAGATAAATCCAAAATTTCTTCTATTTGAAATTCACATTTTCTTTTCCCTAACTTAAATGTGGTTTTTGGAAATTTGGAAAGAGAAATCAAATGATTCAGTGGTTTACAATGATGATGTGGCTTCACTTCAATTTAGTTCAATTTCTTACATAGCTGTTGTACACTATTTTCTCTACCTTACCAATGCATATTGTATATATGCCTATAATGCATATCTATACATGTGAAAACCTCACCAAAGCCTTGTGATTCTTTTGGTCAAAATTAGTAACACACCTTAAGCTGCTTATCAGCTCCGGGTGAAGATAACCACCAGTCCTCCAGTGTCTTCCAAATCAGCTTTTGTATAACCAGATATGTGCTTTCACCATTCACTGCAAAAGAATCATGGAGCAACTGAATGTAGAGGCCTTAAAACCATCCATCAACAATAGATGCTGAAAACAGCCCGACTGTAGGAATCAAACCCAAAGACTTTATCAGAAGGACAGGATCAAACAAGTAAAAATAAAAGAAAATAGCATCTCTTTTTTTTTTCTTTAAAAAAAGAATTGTCATGTGCTACATATAGGAACAAATACCAATATTTTGGTAACACCTATTATCTTACAACATTATCATTGTAACTAATATTATGTAAAAAAGTCAGCAATCAAAATATTTGTGGGAATATCTGGATCCACAAAAAGTGTTTTTTTTCCAAACACAACTAGGATTTATCCAAATTGGCAGTAGTTGTACATGATATTGCTTTAAGTAGAAATGCTATAGCAGGTGTTTTCTTCTCTGCTACAATGAAACGGTGCTATATTTTTGTCACATCTTGACTTTAAGTCAAATCTCTTCCTCTTTCATTAGCACAACAGCTAAGGTTAAGTTCAAAACTAACAGTATTTAAAAGACTTCTAGAAAATATTCTGAACCATACTGAATCAGGGAAAAAAAAAACCAGAATAAAACAAAAAAAATTAGAAATATTTTTTCTATTAAAAATTTAAAAGTATTTACTGAAGGTTTGCACATACCCTCAAATTTCATGTATGCCTCAGAATATTAAAATTTTTCACTGAAGACTGTACAAATATGAAAAAAAATGTATTCTAGGGGATTTGGTAAGTTAAAATAATGGTGAAATTAATTTATTTGAATTTAAATTATACTACCAATATTAAGTAGCTAATTATATTTTATTGATCAGTTTGCTAGTAAATAAGCTTAGCAGCTCCTATTAGTCAGAGTAAGTCATATATCTCAAATAAAAAGAAAAAAATAACTTAATTCAACTCAAATTACAATGAAAAAGACATGAAAACTGAAGGTATTTTATATCAGGTATAATTAAGAGACCTGCAAATAAGGTAGAAAGAAAAAGAATTATTTTGTGTTCAGATTTGACTTACAAAACCATAAAAAAAGATGAATTTGACACAGATTCACTTTTAGCTTCATTGGAAAACCTCAGCACCACTACAACTGGCTCATGAAAACCAACTCAGTACTTGTAGAATAAAAAGAAATTTTTTACCTAGTGTTTTTCTGCTAAAATCTTCTGTCTCATGAGGGCAAAAACTGGCTTCTTATCCTGTTAAATATGATGGAAAGCATAATTTTGCAACGAGTATCAATAACCGCAAATGCCTGTTAAATCCTTATTCAGCTCTACTTGAAGACACACTGTATTTTCCAGCAGAGCTGTCTGCCCTTGAGACTTTGAGCCAGCTCTAGATTAGCTTCTTTCCCAATTCCTTTCCCTTTCCTCACATGTCAGTGCACCAAGGACATTTTTTTTAGTATCTTCCTTTGCAGATTTACCTCTTTAAATCACATTACTTTTATTGCCCACTAACATAATTTATAAGCGTCTAGGAGAACCTAGACTGTATTTGGTTTTGAACTTTGGGTTTCCATAGTACACAAAATGGAAAGAAATTTTGTTTCTTAAGTAATGATTGAAAGTGATGACCAATACCCATGTATTCTCATCTTTTTTTCTGCAGTGAACGTAGATGCCGTTTCACTACGTTATTTTGTTTGTTTGAGTAGAAAATTATTCTTGAGACCATTTCACTGAAATTAACACCAAAAAGTAAATATAGCAGACATTTGAAAGTCCTGTACAACTCAAGCAGAGGAGCATCTGAAGAAAGAAATAAAATTAAAACTGAAAAATATATTTACCCTGTTTTCAATGAGCTGAACTACTTATAATTCTTGAAGAAGGTAGTGGGATCTGAACATGCATAAGAAGCTTGTTGTGTCCATCACAGAGGACAGTCTACTAGAACATGAATTCACTGGTTAATTCCAGAAAAAGGTTGCTACTTATTAGAACAACTGGAGGGTTTTTTGTTGTTGTTTTGGTTTTTTGTTTGGCTTGTTTTCTTTGATTTTTAATTTCTGCAGAACAAAAGCCAGATTTTTTGGGAAAGACTATTTAAAGAAATAAATTGTATTTTTATAAAGAAGTTGTGATCAAATCTAATACACTTGGGAAAATAATATGCTTTTTTTAGCACTTGCTGATGTCACGAATTATTGAAAAAACATGAATTATTGATCATAATGTAGAGTTTCCATTTCAGAGGTCTTTGTCTTCTTGGTTTTCAGAGTTGGCGGAAAAATGTTAAGGGGTGGAGTAGCATTTTTTGAGATAGCTTTTCCTGGAAGATTTCTTACTGGAGCTCATATTCGTGACCAAATAACAGAACCTGTCACAGTCTTTCTTGCTTAGCTGGGTAGTAAGTGATAATATTTGTTTAATTAATAAAAAAAGAAATTGAATATGAAGAGGATGGATTGCATCAAATATGTACTGCACTGTTCTGAGAATCTGAGTTCAAGCAAAGTTCAGAGGCTTACTGCTTCACTGAAGAAAAACATGGGCATGGAATCAAGCTTGCATTAGCAGAAACCTATCTGAGGTATCTTCTGGCTTCTAAACTAATGTGATTTAATATATATATCATACTAAAAACATGGGCAGTGGATATGAGTTCTACATCTTGCTGAGTGCATTCAACTCCTCCACAGTAATTTAAGACAAATGAAGATAATTCTAGAAAAGGTTTTCAGGCCAGAATGTGTTCAGGAACGAAGATAAAAAATCTTTTGTGCATAATATAGTCAGTAGCTTCAGGTTAATATAATTAAAATCCATGCTATATGCTAAACTCAGCTGAGTATTCAGTATATTTTAGAAAATGTTTAGAGAAAACTCAATATAGTTCAGATTAGTATATTTAAATATGTTTTGAGGTTGTTTTTTAAAGTACTGTTAATAAGGGATAAATAACTTTTTTTTAAAGTCTTACCTCACTTTGTAGAATAACCCTTCAATCTCTCAAGGTTCTAACAGTACGAAGAGTTAGTCAGGGCCTTGGGATGATCTGAGAACCACCTATAAATCTGTGACTGAGATGTTGTTGCGGATAAACTGCCATATATTCAATACTTACAATCATAATTACTCTGTCCCCTTGTGTCCCATTAAATAAAATAAAAAATACACACATTCAGCAGATTTTGAAAGTATCACAAAGCTTTTCTGCTTTACACTTCCACAACATTTAAAATAGGCTCTTCTTCACTTCCTCACAAGTTACAACTGATGAATCCAAATTCCCTGCTGTAGCTTTAGGGAGGAAAATCAAAAGCCTGTCTTAATGGTGTAGAATTGCCCTTCACTAAAGCAGGCAATCATGATCTATGCTAATTAATGAACATTCATCTCATTCAGAGCTGCCAGAGGGATTTCTTTTAGAGGACGAAAACAACAAAACCAAACAAACAGAACCCCCCAAACCCAATTTATTCCAGTCTCTTTATCCTCTCTTCTGGCCGCCTCTTCTCAGACACAGTCAGCAGTCCCTGATTCACTTTCTTTTCATTGTTCTATGAACATATATTGATGATGGCTTTAAGTGAAGCCTTTGAGATGAAGGTGAGACAGTTTCTATCTCTCTTCAGAGTGTCAAAAAGGCTGCTAGCAAGATGATGAGAAGTCAAGCAAGCAGATGAGAAGTATTAGGGAGAAACTGAATGGAATCTGTTGGTGAAAACTGTCAGTAGGTAGCAAGGAATGGTAGCTGACTGAGGGAAGAAAGAAATCAGGAACTCAAGGAGCCTGAAAGAAAAAAGATATTTTGGTCTGATACAGTAAAGCAAGTGGGAGGATTCTGTTGAACTCTCATCATGAGTCCTGGCAAAACTTCCAATGACAGATATATTCCAGACAATATGAGAAAGGTTCAAATTTCCCCATAATGTAGACATAGTTATATAACCATGAAAAGTGATTCAATTAATTTTTCTTAAACCATTCGTCTGTCAGTTGTATGCGAGTTGATGCCACAAGAACATAGGCATGTATTTAACACTTAAGGACTATTGTTACCCTTTTTAGTAAATTTTTCTTTAAAGGTGACACCTTGCAGTGTTTTATTTGGGTAAAGTTCTAGAGTTCTAGTCGTGTAAGATCAGACTGGAGTCTGTCCAAATGACTAGAATGAGTTAGATTTAGAAAAGAATTTTGATAAGAAAAAGAAGAAGGTGAGAGAAAAATATAATGTTGACTTTTTTTATCTGCAAATTTATTTCAATTTTTGGTTTCAAAATCTTGATTTTGTTTCAGAATCAATCTAATTCTCAAAAGATGACCAAAAAAAAGTATTTTAATAAACTTTGTGGGTCATCTTTTATTCTTTTTTTAGTTCTGAAAAATAAAATGAAAAGCAAAATGTGCTATGAGCAAAAGAATAAATTAAATCTTATTTTCTAGGCATCTGTGTCTCAACACAACTTCAACAGTCAACTTGACATTTTTTCGGCTTTAACTATTCTACAGTAATTTCTCTGATTCTTTCCATTACAGCTCCATTAACCCTACCTACAAATCCCAAAGTTGTTTTCTGTATCATCCCATCATTATCTGGGAAAGAGGTAGGGTATACTGCTGTTGCTTTTGGTGATCCAGCATTCCAAGCAGAATTTATGAAATTCTACTCCATTTTTCTCAAATAATAGAATTCATCTTCTGTACCCATCTAAACATTGTTGTATGAAAAGGAACAGAATATTCATGACACTGGAACCTTTTATGTACCTTTTGTTGAGGACTGAGTGAGAGTTTCAAAACTTTTTAAGGCAGGACTGATAGATGGAAAAACAGACTCTGTAACTACCAAAAAAATCACTCTCAAATTATCTCTTCCCCACAAATGGAATATTAGGCTAAATTATATGAACTCTTTAGTTTTAATGAAAAACTTTTTTCTCCAAAATGATTGTATTCCTGAAAGAAGAAAACACATGGACTTCAAAACTACATTTGGGACAAAACTCTTTCAAAAGTAGATAGCTGTTTGAAAATTGCTTGTTATGAAACCTTTGTATTTAAGAAAAAAATATATAAAATATAAATAGTCATTAATACATTCAGGGGCGGAAAAAGTAAAATAACGTTTGCAAAAGAACTTGCATGGCTCTCATTTTTATTCACATTGTCTTTCCTCAGTGGAGAGAATCACTGAGAGTATATGAGGGTCTTTAATTTAAACTGGTTTATTCTCCTTTTTCTCTTGCAGACTGGGTCAATAAATTTATGCTTGAGAACTTTGTTCTTCTGTTTGGGGACAAGTTATTAGTTTTGTGGTAAAACCATCTGGCCATCCATCATTATGTCAGCCTTTGGCTTTACTCAGCTGGTGGCTATTTTCTTGCCTTGTTCAGGAGAGTGAGTTGACCTGTTCTAATAC
Organism: Monarcha castaneiventris obscurior; assembly: GCA_026261815.1. Taxonomy (NCBI): domain Eukaryota; kingdom Metazoa; phylum Chordata; class Aves; order Passeriformes; family Monarchidae; genus Monarcha; species Monarcha castaneiventris. Next base: position 19,470,380 of record JAMPIT010000894.1, read on the forward strand.
GATTTTGAGGGAATCCATCAGATGTTTTCTCTCTTTTATTATTAATGAGCTCTATAAGATTTTTTTTTTACTGAAGAGTTGAGTCTTCACCTACTAAATAGCAATACATTCATGGGGTTTGTGCATATAAGTATGAATTTTGCTTATTTTTCTGTGTTTAGGGCTTTTTTTTTACTATCCATCCATAGTCTTTATTGTGACAGTGAGAAAAAAAATATGCTCAAAATGGAGGATTCTTCTTATAAAGAGGAAGAGTTTTTTATTGTTTTCGTTTACTGAATCAAATAAAGTAAGCTGTATCTTTGTGCTAATTTGCTATATTTTCTTGCTTTAAGTTGAAACAAAAAGATTTACAGATTTGATAAAATTGTAACAGAATTGTCTCATTACTTGGTGCTGCTGAGGCGAAATACTATCATAAATTCTTTCAGTAAATTCTACCTTTTCAAAATTATTTTTTGAAACACATATTCTGGGCTGATTCAGTATTTAGCAGATTTATGTTGTCACGCTTCTCTACCTTTCTATCTAGTGTCAGTTCATGGTACAAATGAAAAAAATGAGATCATATAATTATACCTCCAAAAAGGCCAATATTTTCAGTCTGGAGGAAAGAAAATTCCCTTTTGTTTTAATTCATATATTATTTATTATTTTCTATCTCAGAATTTGGTTTCTAGCTCTCATCTTTAAATCAACTCAAAAGTAGTATGTGAAATTCCATGCAATTTGTTAAGGTTTTCCTCTATAAAAATAAAAAAATTAAGCTTACAGTTTTTCTTTGGGGGAGAGAATTTATATTATTATGGCATAAATTGATAATTTCAGCATTGTTGATGCTGAAATGGAAATTTCTGCCTAACTTAATCCCAAGCAAGTGAAGTAGATATAGGGTGAGAATTTAACTTTAGACAAAATTTTATGTCTGAATTTCACTAACATTTTCCATAATGCCTCTCTCTACATGACTAGTTTTAAATACTCCAGACTTGGAAGGAATGTAATGTCACCATTTTGTAACTCTAACCTGTTTTCCAACTACACCGTGCATCAGCTACTAATGAAAATCGATCCTGAAACTTGGCATATAATGATGCCATGATGATTTTTTGCCTTTTCTTTTATACACTCCTGTTATACGTTTTTACAGCTTCTTTATTCTTAGTGCTTTTTGCCTACATTCTTGGACTTGTTTGTTCAGCTAGAAGACTAAACATTTTAGAAGTTTCGTAGGTAGGGGTTAGTATGCCCCAGACCCCAAGGTCCTCTCTGGAGCATATTTTGTAAATTAAGAGAACCATCCAGGTGAAGGTTCCTTGGGGAGGGGGGAGCTCATTCGAGCCTCTCATTGGGGAATTTTTGATAGATATGCTAATTAGTAAGACATAAAATGTTATACCAGATCTTTTAGGTGTGCACTGTAGTGTGCATTGAGGTGCATTTGACCTGGACATGGTGCACCTAAGGATCCTTAAAATAAATACCAAGGTAAAATTCCCTTCTAACCGTGTTTGATTCTTGATTTTAAGACCAGGAAAAGGCATCAATATTGCATGTTTTTCCAGTTCTTTTCCACATAGTTTTACTGGAAGTAAATTTTACATATGAAGAAGAGATTAAATTTATCTTGCAGCAGTTAAAAATCTGGGAAGGTCAGAAGAAAAAGAATTCTGTCACTGAAAGTGGAGGAAACCATAGTGATCTTCATTATGTAATCATGCTGCATGTGCATGGTATCTAGATCTTCAGTGCATATCAAACTGCTTTCTAATAAGAAAACATGAGCATTGATAGTTATAACAATTTTTATAATTGATAATTATGCTTTCCAAAGGCTGAAGAAAAGACAGTTATTCTTCCTTCTTGTTTTAATTGTCATACCTTGTTTTGTCTCTCTCTTTCTTGGCAGCATTTTGCTAGCAGAAAAAACACAGATTATTTGTCCTTTTTTTTTCCTCAGTTCTCAATCTGTGTATTATCTCTCATTCAGGACTAGGTTGCTTGCCTCTGTGTGTTTCTATTAGAATTCCAGCACCACTATGGAGTAAAGGTTTTCATCCTATATTTTTGGACTTTTGCTCTTGATGTTCCTTTACAGATGAGGGAATATTGTAAAAAGGCATCAAGTCACCTCACTATTATTGAGTCCCTCCAGAGAACTGCTCCAGCAGTTGGTCTGCTAAGACAATGGTCTGTCAGCAGGACTGGTGTTATTCATTTGTGCCATCTCACAATAATCACCTGAGCATCACACTTTGGCAAGCAAATTTCATAGATGAGTAACTGGGTTTTTTTAAATGTTTGCTTTGCCCAACAGTTAATTTAGTGGAACGTCCAAGTCCATACAGAGAATACTATGATACAGATATATAAGAGATAATAGTTACTTTAGAATGAATAAGGAAATATACTGCCAATATTAAAGTTGCTAAATCTCTGACCTAATTTAGCACTTCTAAGTGCCAGTGGTTTATCTTAGTAAATCTCAGACTTAAGGTCTAACAGTCACAAATTTTTGTTCTGAGATGGTATGTTTTTTATTTTTTTTAATTGTTGCAGGACACGATGACAACCATCAAATGTTTTTAAAGCCTGACTCAAAGCCTTCTCTATTGTCAATAGCCTTCATTTTTGTAATGGAAAAAAATTTTCATTTGTTTTGTGTCCTTCTCTAATAAGCACTTTGGGCTAATGTCCATGAGACTTTTGTTTAGTATTTGCCTAAGCAATTTTACTGTTCTTATAACTACACTTTGGAGCTTCTGCATTGTGACAGGAAATGTAACTTCACATTTAGCTTCGAAAACAAAATTAAGAACTTTTACAATATGATTACATTCTGGAATCTTGTGTAAATTCAATTTCCATTGAGATACTCAAAAAATACTGAAAACATCGCTGTTGCTATCCATGATACTGTAAAGAATTCTGGTAAACTCAAAACTCTTAAAAGTCTCAGGGTTCATCCAATTCTGTGAATAATATTTCATTTCATAGCCATCAGCTTTGTGTACAAATATGTTCACCTTCCTAGCCCAACTGGAATATAAATGTTAGCAAGCCACTCCAAACGAGTCAAACCATGGACGTTACTTAAAGAGGAGGAATGAGATTGATTGTTATTAGCTGTGAATTTATCACTAGCTTTGTGTCTGTCTGCACAAATCATTTAACTTCTTGATATCTCTACATGACATTGGGAAAATAATTAATTGAAATTTAACAAGCTTAACAGAAGGTACATGGACATCACGGCAAAGATGTCACCTATTACGCTATGAAGCTGTTCTCTCTTTCTCTCTTCTTCCAAAAGATATTGTGCATTCCCCAAAAAAAAAAAAAAAGTAATATCAGAAGATGTTGTCAGCCCTCAGTTCTGGAATTTTTAATCCCAAATTTATGATAAGGATCATCTTAATAAGGGGAAATTGACCCCTGAAGCAAAGGGGAGATTTGAGCCTGCCTCTCTCATGTCTTGAATGGATTTTCAGACAGGAAATGGGCTCATTCCAGCTGGTATGTGAATATTGCTTTTGCTTGTCCCTGTCTGTCTTGACAAGACTTTAAAAACATAATGTCTCAAAAATGCCAATACAGTTTGTTGAGTAAATGCCAAAATGAACTGGTTTTACATTTCTCTAACATAAATATTTGTATTCAGACAAAAGTAATTACAAAGTCAATCAAAATTATAGCTATCCTGCCAGAGGTGGGTCGCTCAATTCCACTTGTGACTTTCATGTTTTTAGCAGCTTTTATAAAAATTTATGTAGAAACCTGGATGAAGCTCCTAGTCACATAGAAACTGGTTTTATGATTGTTGCTAGTCTCATTATTAGTAAATGAATTTTTAATTTGATTCCTAAACATCTAGACAGAGTGTTTTGTCTTTATGTGCCTCAAAACTTCACGATATGTAGACTACGTAAGACTTGTGGAGATGTATTTATCACTAGAGAGTTTATTCTCTACTTTTTTAAAAATAATTTTGTTAGTGCATCTGGATTAGTTTTTTGAAAAACATCTGTGTTTACAATTTTACTGTTTTTCACTTGACTCAAACTAGTATGTATCTATATGAATAGGTATGTCTTTATGCATTATGCATAAGCCTCATGGAACAATACATAATGCATAAGAACAAACACATTGGGTCCCATTCACTCCTTACTGTAGAAAACTTGTCTTTAAACCATATCATTAAAGTTTTGGTAACGTTTCTTTCACATTGGAATCAGACACCACTTTGTAGGGAATTTTTAATAATGGCACTTCGGAGAAGATTTGGGGTAATTCTGCAGCTGTTCTTATGGTTATGTATAAAACTTAATTCTGTTTCTGTAAGAGGCTGTAGTGGAAACCAAAGGATTAATCACTTGATGCTACAAGAATAATTTCCTGTAATTCTAAGAATCAAACACATTCTCATTGTCATATATTGTAGATAAAGTTTGCATGCAGATGATGTGCTCTATTCCTCAGAATATGTCCACCTAGATAAAAAGAGAAAGAAAGTTAGCTGATGGTGCTAACCCTAATTTTAATCAAAACAGAAGATTGTGAGGGAGAGGTAGTCAATATTCTTCTGAATTGCTTTAGCCTCTTTGAACAAGAAATGTCTCAAATAGTTAAGCTTTAGCGGGATAAATGATGAACAATGGCATATGAAATAGTTGCATTACTATTTTATTTTGTCATTATCTGAATTTTCAATATCATTCATAAGTTCCATTAACTGAATATGTGAAAGAAATGATAATAAAATGTGTAACAACTCTGCAATTCAGTGATGGAGCCCATAAAATATTGTAATTTAATATTCAAAAATTAATGACAATGGAGTGCACTGTATGCAAGGTTTGAGATTGAAAACTAGGGATGGACATGTAAATTGCCCAGCCACTAAAGCAGAGAAAACAGACAGAAATAATCAGAGCAACCCAGAAATATGCATTGAGAAAGTGGTCATTTTTCATTATTATATCTCTATTGCTATCACTAAGTGGTTTTAGTTCCGTATTTGTAGACAGTTGCTTAAAAAAAATGTGTGTGTATACACACACACACACAGAGACACACACATATATATACACTAATATACACGAATGCTATATCAGAATTCATACTTCAGAGATTTGTTGTCTACAATCCAGATCATGCTGTGAACTTGGTATCATAAATCATGGTATCAGTGTGCATATTCAATTAAGTGAAAAAGAGATTCACCCATATAATGATATGAGCCTTCATGGAATCCCAGCACAAATAAACCTGTAGCCCTGATCATAGACCAATGCATTTCTATCTCTTTGCTGTGTTTGGTGATTTTGGATCAAAATTATGTGTTTGTACGTATGTTCAAGTGCAATAACTGGAAACCAAGGACATATGCACTTTAAAGGACACTGTGAGGTCAAGTAAATAATCAGACTAAGTCTTACATAGATTGAAACGGAATTATGTGAATGACTTTCATTTATCAAACCTAATGGAGAAAAAAGTAAATAAGTCTCTTCAGAAGGTTGCAATTCAAATGAGGCAGTCTCAGGCCAGAACAACTCAATCTGAAAATGAAAATATGTACAGACTGGAAGTGATAAAACACATGGAGAGAAAAATCTAATGATGTTTATAAAAGTCAGAAAGAAGCACATAAGAGACTTTTTTTCTTGAAGCTTGTTCATTATTTTGTACGTGTTTTTGGTTTATTTATTAAACAGAGTTGCATAATTGTGGGGGTTTTTTTCCAAAAATACAGTTTTGTAATTTTTCGCCTCTGTGAATATTATTGGAATGCTTGAACCACTTAAGACAAATAACAAGACAAAGAAGGATAGTAAAACAAACTAAAATAAAACAAAATATAAAATCACTTTTCTTTCAAACAGTTTACACTGGTAAAAAGACTGAGGATCTGAGTTTGGTTGACTACCACAAAAGGGATTGTGTGACTTTTCCTTTCTCCTCAACATACAAAACAGAATGCCTAACTTTTAAGAATAATTCCCCTCATATTATCATCATGATAAATAAACTTCAGAATCCAGTGTGCAGAGATATCAGTAGATGGGGGTGTCCTCAATTTCTTTCTCTAAGGCGTGGGATCATCTTGTCATATGTTTTTTTCTTTCTTAGCTGTCACACTTCCGGATTTCATGCAACCACCTGAGCTACTTAGGGAACTTTAATTTCCAAGACCTGGGAAGCCTGCCTACCTTTTCACACACTTAATAAAATCAGACAGAAAGAATTACAGACTTAAAAGGGGAAAGGGAAAAAAATGCTTATGGAAAAAGTAACATAAGGTTGTTATTCTAAAGACGGTTCACATTTGTTTTCAATATTAAACTTGAATATAGCAGGGAAAATTGAAATAGGCTTTTTCGAGGGCTGCACTAACACAAAAAATTAACAGAAAGTGTGATTCAGGATTGTTTGGAATACCTGGCATATAACAATTTAAATATGAATAATTTCTAAGCAATTAGTTCTCTCTACTTGATTTAATTTTCTTGGGGTAAAATAATTGCATCTGCATTGTTTACCTGTTTACCTTTTTATTTTTAATTATAAGTGGAGGTTTTTTTCATCCCTGTATAAGAGGTAATGCCACTTCTATTTCATAAACTGTCTGGTTCAAAATGTTATCCAAAGTGCTGAAGTAATCAGTCATGACAGGAGATAAATTGAATATATGACTTCTTTAGCTTAGGTAAAACAAAAATCTATGAAATGAGTCTTCCAAAGAATTTGGAATTTTATTTATTTCCACTTAGATTTGCATGAATAAGGTACAATAGCACACAGATTTAACTTCATGCCAGATGCAAAGTAGAAGCCAACCCCATCCCTCTCAGAAATTATGATATGACAACTTTTATTAGTTCAGTACTTAACATGCAATGACTTTTGCTTTCTCCTGGACTTCTCGCCCTGTCTGGTGTACTGCACACTAAAATGGTTAATCCCTTGCTCGTTAGCTTGATGCTGCATCCGTGCAATTTGCAAACAACTCTCTCCTGCCCTCAAGCTTTGGCATTTGGTTCTCAAGGCTTCCCTGGAAATGCTTCAATTATTTTCAATACCTGTGATGAATAATATAAGCAGTGTCTAAGTCTGAAATTATATAACCAAGAAATTAGACATAAAGATTAGGATTCTTTTAGCAAGCATTGTAGTTACATGGCAACCCAGATGCCTTATGTTCGTGGAAGCTAACTCCAAATATCATGGAATGAATAGAAATATAGACTGTTTAACTGCAGGTCACAAATTAAAAGTTAGCTTTTAACATCTTGTTTTCTTTTGTTCTCAAAAAGACTGCTTCTACTTAAACTCAGCTTCACACTATTTTCTAGTGTAGTAAATCTGGGCTTTTTTGGATGTTCTTAATGTTGAGTAGGAAGAAGATACATTCAGTTCTACTGAAAAGACAAGTCTTCACCACAGTGGGAATTGCTCCTGTTGCTACTGGAAACTCCAAATTCTTCAGTTCTTTCTCAGAAGTCTTTCATATCTGGATCTATGGTAGGGATCATAAGTCCTTAAGATACAGACACACATATATATATACAAACTTGTCATGAAATATGCAGGATGAAGCATCAAAACACTGTCACTTAACTGATGCACTGAAAACGACCATTTCAGAACTGTTATCAATTTGCAAAACTGTTTGTCTGGAAAGGTGAAAGGGTGGTCGTCTACATTGTTGGTCATTTGACTACTTATGGAACTTAAAATCAGTAGAAGAAAGGCTTATAGGGAAGTCCTCATTAATAGGTAAAATTTCAAGTAATCAGTATCATCAATAATAATGAAGGGAAGTCCTGATCATGTTCTATTTGAGGCTGTCAGAACAAGATTTCTCCCTATCACAAAATAGAATTGAAAATATACTTGCAAAAGCATGTTAATAATCATGACAGCTAGTAAGCCACTTTTTCTAAATATTTTAAATTTATCCTCTTTTTCTGTTTCTGAATTAGCTAATAGCATACAATGGTTTTTCAAGTACATTTTCTATTTAAACATTTTAATATTAAATTATGATCATAACAGTTTGTCTGCAGTCTGTCTGCAAGCAATTTATGGAACCACTTTTGAATGGATGCTTTTTTGTTTCAATATTTTCATTTTTATATCTACTGTCTGGATTTCTCTGTCCATTTCTCCTCTCAATAAGTATATATATATATATTTGCTATTTTTAGTCCTCTATTGTTTTTGCCAGCATGATATTCACCATTTCTCCCACTCTGTAATCAGGCACAGGTGTTTTTTATATATCAGCCATATAATATGCTGGAGAACTAACCCAAACTTGCAGATTTAATAAACTTTAAGCCTTTCTCTATATATATAAAAGAATCAGAGAAAGTATATTCTTGTTGAAAGGTTGTTGAAAAAACACTTGCTTAGAGACAGATATAAATTACTAGCAGAAATGTGTCTCTAATCATGTACATATGATCAGGGTGGCATCACTTCAGAGATCTTTGCAGCATGCTATTATGCTGCATAGGCATAATTATCCAAGTAGGCATTGTCCCATGATAGGAACATGGAGAACCTCTTTGGATCTTGTAATGAAGAGCAACATTGGCTTTAGAGCTAACTGCCTGCTTTATCTTAGCAGCTTATATAAAACTTGTTTGGCTTTTCATAGGGGTGCAGTCCTTTTTAGCCAAGTTGTCAGAATTTATCTTTAAATCAGTGGCATTCAATGAGAAATGAAACTTAATCCTGTGGCACTAAAGTAAATGGTAACTTTTTTTTATATGTAGCAGACATAGGATCATGTCAATTCTATTTTGCTTTGAACACAATTTTTTTCACATTCACAACAGCTTAAAAGTATTAGATATATTCTTTTCTTTAAGTAGGTAATTCTTAAAGCAAACCAAAACAAAAAAAAAGTGTCATCTCTTCAGACTGAATTTAATCTTCAATCAATCAGGTATTTCCGTCCATTTTTCTCTTTCAAGAGGAAAGTTGGCTGGAAACTCTGGAACAATGACAGGTCCTTGAGAGTAAGCCACTGAGTTACAGTGACAAGAACCAATCTTAAGTGCTTTGATGGTGGATCATCCAACGGGAGGGAAGATTAGGGCAGTAGTCTCCAGTGGGTACTTCAATTCACATCTGACCTACTGGATGCTGGTTAATGTAGGTTATCATTGTTTAGAAGATTGGTCAAACCCTCTCCAAACAATTGAAGTACTATTAGTGGGATATGATGTTATGAGTCAGAAATTATCTGCTCTTTGAAGAGGTGAAACCTTTACCTCTTTTTGTGTTGCTTTTTTTACCTTTCTTTTTAAGCTGTTTTAAAGATGGATGACATACTTATTGCACCAATATTGCAATGAGAGAAGCCAGCTGAAAAATGTTGCAAAAAGATTGCAAAGCTGCAGTTTGAAATGTAATCTCAAACATTTAGACACTTAAATAAATAAATAAATAAAATAGCCAGCTGTATGTCAGCAGCTTAAAGCCTTGGCAGAAGAATAATGAAGTGGTCAGCTGAGGAGATGTGTGGATATTAGTTACATAAATCTTTCTGTTGTATCCCTCCTTACATCTGTCTATATCAGAATCCTCCTCATTTACTTCACTTCTACACTGCTATTTAGCATGGATTTTGGTCCCTTTGCACAAGACCCAAAGAACCATTGCTCCAAGAGTTGGATTAAGTAAACAAGAGGAAAAATTTCACTGTATTACCTAGTAAGATTGTTGCAAGCTCTTTTCTAAACACACTGAAGAAGGATGCAGCAGTAACATCTCCTGTAGTGCTATCTTCTAGACGTTCTGATGGCATGTTGGGTATGCAAATTAGACTTCTCCAAAAATTACAGCTCTTTCTAAACATCACTCCCACGTAATAGACCTGATATTAATATTATAAATTTAGATTACAACATTGACAACACAATAAATTTATCTCCAAACTATACACAAAACAGAGCTCTCCCATGACTGCAGTGCAGGTATCATGTCTGCAATCATAGTAGCAGAAGTACACACTGCTACTGACTGATCTGCCAAGGAACTTTGATTGGTAGTAGTCTGTGGTGACAGCCTGTCACATTTGGTCTAGGAAGTCAATATCCACAGCGTAGTCACAACAGAGTTAAATACAATAGGTTGGTTAGACATATAAATTATAAAATAAAATGTCAAAATAAATCAATGCTCAGGAAAGTTATCTGTTTCACAGTGGTTTTGTTCAGTAGCTGCAACACAGATCTCCCCAAACAATTAAAGGAAACTCCAGGAAGCCTGTGCGCTGATCCCTTAAGCAAAGCAGTTTCAGGAAACAAAATCTGGCACAAAAATTTTCCTATGAGTCACTGTCCCTTCAAATGATGCCATCACTGAATGCATGCCAAGTTGTTAGTGAAACTGGTGTGTAGGACACTCAGGGTACACTGGAAACCTGTGAATTATGTCAGCCAATCTGGTTCTGGTTGGGCTTTTGTCCAGAAAGGATATCTGGTTTGATTCCTTCTATCAGAACACAATAGATTAGAAAATAGTTTATGGAAAGTCGGGGTAATTGAGTGTTTCAATTTAAAATTCAAAGCTGTGCAGCTCTTTCTTTTATGCATGAACAGAAAATCCAAGTGTGTACAAAGTTTGGACAAGAGTTGTCAGGAGTATGTTACCGTATCATTTCTCTAGCGGATGGCAATGTAGAATGTCTCTGGAGGACAGAGGTGGTCTAGGTGGTGCTTTCCAAATCCGTCTTCTATTTTCAGTTAAAATCTTAAAATCAAAACACTTTGGTAAACCCTGTTCTCTTATCCAAATCAAGAAATTTGAGCTGTCATTGTTGTTTTGGGAATTTTGAATATTTGATTCCAAAGATTCTCATTAAACTGGCTAAAATATATTCTGCAGAAAATGTTAACATTTCTCAGAACAGTTAAGAAAGTTAATTATAAACTCAGTTTCATACACTGAGATAGTTCTGGCAGATAATTTCAAACACACCAGGACTTTAGCCCTGTGATGAAACTGTATCTATTCTTGTGGATCATGCAAACTGGACTGGGTTGCTCAAAAGGCTGTAGAGATGCAGAGTAATCTTCAAGCACAGATTCTTAAATATTTTTCAGAATAAAATTGTTACATATTAAAGTTATATATACTATGGATTTAAAGATTATACACTGATAGGAATTTTAAAAAAGTGAATGTTTTTTGGGGGTTTTTTTCTGTATTTTTTACTTTTGGGACAAAGTTATTTCCAGAATACTGCAATCATAATCTTCTTCACCTCTGACCTTCAAGAATGTAATTCCTCATATAGCAGCTCTAAACCCATTGCTCTGACAGCTGAGAGACTGAGCTGTAAGTGACTGTATTTAGGGCTGTGCTCAGTCTTCCTACTTGCTGCTGGGCTATAGACTAGTGAAGCATTTTTCCATACAGTTCCCTCTTTCTGGTAGTCCTAGTTACACTGCTAGGTTCTAGCTGTGTCTGAATTTATTTAAATGCCACTCCTATGATACCAGTACACACAGCAAGCCTTTGCTTGGAAAAGGCTTAAAGCGCTACAGAAATTCCATCTTTAGGCAGGCCTGAATCCAGTGTCCCTGTGACTGGCAGCCCTCTACAGGGGTCAAAAGTATGCTAATCTGTCCTAGGAATCAAAGCCTTAAAGTATATTTGTAAGAAAATGAAATATTTTTGACAGATAAATCTGTGGAAATGCAATCCCACTATTCCAGACAGCCATGGTGTGGGGATTCCAAGCTGTCCAAGGCACTACTTCATAGGTGTGCATTATAGGTTTGTGCTCTGTATCCTGTATAGTAGCTATGAAATGCAGCTCCTGCTTTGAACTTATTCAGAAAAAAGCAGCCTGGAGAACACTGATAATGTGCAGCATATGTTAACTCCTACATCCAACATATTTTTTCTAGAGTGGGGTGTGGTACTTTTATCTTTCTCCCCTTCACGTCTTTTTTTCTGAACTCCCCTGTTACAGTGTTTATAGGAAATCAGTTAACAAGTGAATATCTCTAAAACAAAAATTACTGTATTAGGTAATAGTCAAGCTAAATAACAGCTATACTTCTGTAGATACATTCCATTCTGAGACAAACAAATGTGTTAAATAATGTACCCCAAAATGACATCTAGCCTAGGAAATGTATTTTCTATAGTATTCCCTTGTGAAGTATTTTTTTTTAATAAATGACCAAAATAAATACATTTTTGTATCTGTATGTGTATGCACATATATATATATTTATAAATCTGTCTATCAGAGTTCTCATATGTGTTCCTTGCTGTGTAATAGACAATATAAAATCCCACACCTCCTTGGAGAGAGAGTTGAATGCATGGTGAGCGTGCAGAGACTGGCAGTGTTTTATGGAACCTGGCAAATGTAGATGTAATAACAATAGATGTGCCAACATCCAAATGTCAACATCCAAATTTTTTTGGCCAGACATTTGATCTTTTATAAGCTGGAGATAGTTATTACCCTTTAAAAAGAGCCCCCAGTGACAATTAACAGATGCATTATATTTATACATGTTTATTTAGCTAGTGTTATAGACATGAATGACATAATTTGTAAATAAATCAATAGTACAAAGAAGTTATATTAAATATTGAAAGAGGAACAGAAAAGACAGAGAAAATACCTCTTACATGAAATGATCTTCCTATGAAATAAAATATTTCTTACAGCTGTTTGTATTCATATCATAGCTGCACTCCTTCTTCCACAATAGTCTGACAATGAGCCAGTGACATCATTGTCTTATTACAGACACTGATTCTGGACTGAAGTTTGTCATCCTGTCAACAGCAAGTGTGACCATTTGTGTGGCAAGGACATGTTAGGACACCTGGGACACATTTGTATATACAGCCTTTTCCTGCCGGCTGCCTGCCGGCTGCCTAAACTTAATCCCACCCACATTCCACTCTAAAGACCACAGTGGGAGAAGGACAAGAGAAAGAAGGGGAAGGACATGGGGGTGGGGATAAGAGGGAAAAGTGTTGATAAGAGATTACAATGACTGGAATGTATAAACTGGAGGTGGGGGATAGGCGAAACTGTTTAAGAGAAGTTAAGACGTGATGTATGGGACAATCCTGATTTTGCTTATGATTGCCTCTGTTATATTTTAATAATTGAAATATTATAAAATATTACCTGTTCTTTATCTCTATGTTGCTATCTCATTGTATATACATACATGTATGTGTCTACATTTACATAGACCAGAAAATTAAATTAATTTTTTTTCCAGAATAGGCCATGTACTCACAACTCTATGAATTGTGTTCAAATGCTTCAGGAAAATAAGGATAGTAACAGTCATTCCTTGTTTTCAATAATTTGTACATATGCACTGTACACTTCATTCCTTGTTCATATTGAAAACTGTAACACAATATTTGACCCTCAGTTTTCAAGAACTGTCAGAAGCTTAGACTGATCTCTTTAAAAAAATATCTCCAGCAGTACTGTCCCTTCAAAACCACACAGCGCAATACCAGCTTCAGGATTCATGATACCAATTCAACGTTACTAATTCTTTCAGATTCACTGTCTTCCTATAAGTTCCTCAATTCAAACTGACCCTTTAGCCTGTGAATTCTAGTACAACTAATGCAGGAAAACAATGTGCTCTGTGCTATGGGGTGGAATATCACAATTCAGTCTATGTCAATCTACCCTGATAGTAAAGAGGACAGAAAAGGAAACAAAGACCTTGCATAAGAGTGTGACAAGATTTGGAATAAATAATGTAGTGATGTTTAGAAATGGAGAACATTAGAGCAAAATGTGCAGCAATTCTTTTTATTTATGAATAAGACACTCATGTAAAATCTACACCCTGTGGAGTAGCTGTAGGTGCCTAATTGACTGCCTGTAAGCAAACCATTACAACTCTATTACTCCATCAGCTGCAGGGAGGACACAGTGGGAAAAAAACAACTTCTAAGTAAAGTTTTCACACCCCTGCCTTGTGGTGAACTCCTCAGCTGGTTTTCACATTCTAAATCCAGAGCATGTTTCTTCTCACAAGCTCCCTATCTGTGCAGTGCTGGTATACACAGCATGCTCTGCTATGGCAATTGTGCCACATAATTAGAAACAAATTTAGCCCTGGTGTAGGCATGCACACAGTTTTTGACAAAACCACTGCCTTTATTAAGAAAAATGTCACAGTAAGAAAGAAGTTCTGTGACACTTATACAAGTGTGAATGTGTCATCATACAACATCAACAGATCCCCAGCTCTTTTTTGTATCTTTGTCTCTAGAAGTAGCCTAAGAGTGATGACTGCAACAGAAGGTGGAAAAAATCTGGAAAGAAATAGGGTGGGAGTGATTAAACATATTATTTAAAGGTATATTTTTCTTGACAATGGATATTTTGTGGATAAAAAATCATATACATACTAATTTTCAAGAAATATGGGAACAAGAGCTAATCTAAAATCCTCTTAAAAGAGTCACTCTATTCCTTGACATCAAACTTTATACCACTTCCTTTAGTTTTCCTTAGCTTAGCTACAGCTTCCTAGCTTCAAGCTACAGAAATGGATATATGTAATACAAGAGAAAACAAAATATGGTTCACTCCCATCTTCTAATCTTATGGATATATAAAAATATCTTTAAACCTGACTCAATATAAAGATTACTGATAGTCTGTTCAGGAAGTGCAGTGCCCTGTTACGGAATGTCCCTGTGTGACCCAAGCACTATTCCAGAGACCCAGAGGATCACAGTGGACATGCTCAGGAAATGCAGTGACAGCTGGCTTTTCTGTAAACTTTTTGAAACTTCCTTCTTCTGTTTGGATAAGATATACCAAGAAAAAGGCCAGTTGGAACTCAAAAATGCAAAAATAAAAGTGAGTATGAATATGCATTTATTCACATGCATATAAATTTCTCTCTAAATATAATTTTTTAACAGTTAAAAACTGTCTTAAAAACTGCAGGAAAATTTGGAACTGGCTTCACTTCAAGACTGAGGTAGTTTAAATAAGTTCTTGTTTCATCAAAAGAAGTCCATCTATGCCACCATCTCTGTAGATTAATAGATTATTGCTCACAAGCTACAAATTTGACCAGACATCAGTAGAGGCACAAAAAAGATCCTCACCAGAAATGGGGTCAGGATTGATTCTTGTGCTTATTATGTGTCATGTCTTACTAAAACAAGGAACAAGGAAGACAGATCTGATAGTCATCAACCTTTCATTTTCTTCATGTGTCTGCATAGTTAGTATTCAACACCCTTATGATGGAGGCAGAAAATCACAAGTAATTACTGCTTGTGGGAACTCATTTAACAGGGATAAGTCAATTGCTTGCAATCACATATTCTTGCCCTTATTTGTCTCAGCATCTGCTGTATTCTGTTTGTCAGACACCATGCCTATGAGCTGAAGGACCTGAGAGGATTGAGGTCTTTGAGATCTGCATACTTGAGAGTTCCTCATGACAAACCACTCAAGGTACTCTAATTGCAGTTAATGACATTGCATGTCTTCAGTTTAGTCTTAAAAAAGTATGCAAAGGAAAAATGAAACAAGAAAAGTTAAAAAGAAGAAAAAATGGCTGAGATTTTATGTGTTGAATGAGGAGGTTCAAGTTTTTGGGAAGTAATTAGAGTGGGGAAACCTGGCAGTGGAGAGAATAAGTCGTTTCCTTCGCTGGTAAGGAGGTTTACAAGTATATCTGCATCTTTTTTACTACCCCAGTATCCATCTAGTTAGCCTTTAAGGATTTACCCTTTGTACTTATAGCCTTTTAAAAAGTTATAAAGATATTCATTATAACCTCTGTAAGATCATTCTTAAGCTATGGGGAAAGACAGAAATATTTCTACACTTTTTCCATGCACTCTTCTCTCTTATGGGCTTTCTTCTTGTCAATATATTTTTGTGAGATATCTCAGAAAAATAGAATTATACCATTTACTTGTTTAGAGAGTGACAAACATTAAGAGAATGATGCACAACATCTGAAAGAAAAGCAAACACTAAAAAACCCCACAAGCAAAACAAGCAAATAACAAACTCACAAGTAAGTTGTACAGAAACATCTCAAAATTAAATATGCAGAACTTTTGGAGCTCAGGGACTAAAAAATTATGGTGTTATTTTTTCCTGAAATTTTCTGTATATCTTGCTATTTTGGGTAAAATCTAAGCTAGTTTAAAACTTTTATCATGTTCCAGAAGACAGAGTAAAAATAATTTTCTCAAATCAGAATTTTTATTGCTTCTCTGCTACACCACATTGTTACACAATGTTAGTTAGACACTCAAAAAGTAAAATTACCAAAACTCTTATGCAGAGACAATGTCCAAATACAAGGTAAAATCCAAAACAGCACTTAAGCACCTACCATACACTCAAACAGTAATTTGAACACATCAAGAAGGGTGATCTAAAAAACTCTGTGTACTCACTAGCATGTCTAAGACATCTAAGTTTTCTAACTTGGTGTGTCTCTGCACACATCAAAATATGTCACCTTCTCAGCGGAGTGAACTGCACATCCTCCACACCTAGTCCATCTGGGATGCAAAGCAATGCGTCGTGCTCGGTTTGCCAAGTGGCCCGGCTCAGTAGGTGTGCTCCGAGCTCGCTGCACGCACAATGACAGCAGCAGCAGCAGCACATTGCAGAGCTCCCACAGCCACTTCCTTCAAAAATAGGTCAGGAGAAGGCGGCAAGTACTTGCATAGCAAGACTGTTATGCAAAGCCTCTTTAGTAATACCACCTCCTCCTCCTCCTCCCTCTTCTCGCTGGCTATCTTCTGAACGAGATGCGGGAGAGAGTTGTCTGCTGACACTTCATATGACTTACATATAGAAGCACAGGCAAAGCATTTGCAAATCCTAGTTCCACAGAACCTAATTTGGACTATGGATAAGTGCCTAAATTCAGAAGAAACAAAATTTTAGATGCTTCCTTCCCTGACATTTTCAAATGTGTAGATTAGACATCCACCATCAAATGTATTGGCTGATATGAATTATGTTTGAGGATTGTACTGGAAAGTTTAGATGACCTATGCTGAACGATGGATTTAACTCCTCAGGCTTGCATCTAATTTTGAGGCACGGAGTCAGTGAGCAGTCCACCATTATTTTCTTAAGATTTGAACCCTTAAGCAGATTTTTGAAAGCTCATGATAAAGTGTATTGCACCTTGACCTATGGATCAGGGTGTGCACAGTGACTTTCTTATCTGAATACCTAAAAAAGGAAGTTAGATCCTAGTGGTGTCAAATGGTAATCAAATAATTTAAAAAATGTTGAAACTGATTTTCCATAGTTCTTTCAAAGGACCCCTGGTCAGAAATTAAAGGACATCGGTAGCCCCAGAAAAAGCTCTATTTAGCAGATGAAATGTAAAAATGAAGGATCAGTCCTCTTCTATTCTAAACTCTGTGAGAGCTCTCTTCCTCTATCAGTTTCATCAGGAAGAGAAAAGTCAAAGCAAAAATAGTTTTGTTCATTTCATTCACAAAGATGACAATGAGCTGGACATCTCTGAGACAGATTTCTCTTTCACAAAGCTATCAGCAAATGAAGTAAAGGATGAAGTGGTAAGACAAATCAACAGTCATTTTATTTGTACAGATAATTCAGAAAGCAACAGTTACATATAACAAGAAAAAATTAAATCCATAGTTAATATAATTTTTCCAATATGTGAGTCAATGTCTGCTTTCTCTCACTTCCTTATAACCCTACAGGCTTACCCTCATCTTGCAATTTTTATTGTAGACTAACTTGGACTGTTCCAGTCATACAAAAGTCCAAATCTGTGCTCTTTGGAATACTGTTTTTGAAGTGCAGACAGTTGCAATATTGTGACATTTTTTGAATGGGTTGACTTAATTTAATTTCATCCATGAAATTTAGATTCTTCCACCCTTCTCTCTGAGATTTTCCCTGTGAATTATCTGTGAACAAGTACCAAGCCAGAATAACTGAGCCATGAAGACACAGGTTCTAGTCCATGCCACTCATCCTACACAGCTCCCTTTCAAAATACTATGTGCTATTTTCCCATTTTATGTCCTCTTCATAAATAAGATATTCACATTTCCTGAATCAAAACTGTTAATAAAGATTGGTTCACAGCACCTATAGGTCAGTTTTGTTGCCTTGTGTTGAGGGTGCTGGAACAGTGAGGTGGGATATCTACCCATATGGTCACTGAGTGAGAAGTTAAATCCAATACAAAATATCCTTTTATGGCCATCAGACTAAACTTTCCTGCTCCTAAAGCTGTCCTGCATTTCCAAGATCTATCCTTTTAATATTCAAGGGGACAAACTTAACAATTTATTTTAATGAAAAGCTAATGAGGCCAGTAGGTATTAATGCATAGAAAAATATTTGTCAAAGTCCATGCTAAAGGCTCATTGACACTGTCAAAGATACAAAAAGCTTGCTGATTTGTGGGTTTGGTTTGTTGGATTCTTTTTACAGTTAGATCTGTTTCTGCCCCTAAAAACATTGAGCAGGGCTCCCTGGAGCCCTTTTTAAAGTATTTTGTGTGGATAAATGCATATCATGTAAGTGCTGATAAACAAGACCAGGTATATTTTAATAACCTTCAACGTGGAAGGTATTTGTGTACCACTCTTACACACAGTCAGTCACTGTGTATCTTGGCAAAGCAAGATCCGTTTCTGAGGAAAGAGAACTATTTCCATCCTTAATAAGTCATTCCAAGTTTCCTGTGATGTTATAAATAATCGGGCAAGCAGCCGGTTTTATTCTCCCTAATTTGATATGGCAGACTTGGAGAGCAGAAAAGTTCAGCCTCAACATAAGCTCTAAAGTTGGACTTTGACCAAAATTTCCCCCTTCCCTCCCATAATGAGATAAAGTTTATCATAAAACATGCTTACCAAGGCAGTTAAGACAGGGCTCAGGCTTCACATCTATTTCCTAGGAGCCCCTAGTCAGTCCTGCATGCTGCATGCATGAGGTCACAGCATGCTGGGCTTGCTTGGGGGAGCTGGCAGCTAGGCTGACAGTCTTAGCTAATACACTTGTCATTTGGGAAAATAAAAAAGTACTTGCAAAACACAGCTTAAATTAGATTGTGAGTAATTGGAAAAGGAAATATAAAGTCACACTGTTTTATATGCGTGTCGGGAAGGCAGTGAGGTGATGCATTGAGTACCTGGGTTACTGGCAAAGGTCAAGCACCCTCATGACAGCCTGAGATCTTTTAAAAATATTGAGGAGATACAAAAATCGTCGCAGAAGTTTCAAGAGCTGCACAATACAGAGGCATGAGAACATAGCAGAGCTTATTTTTATGTGCAAAAGAAGGTCAATTGAAAGGACATATTCCTTCATAATTATAAGAGTGACAAGAGGAATTTATGATTGTATTAGAACCCAAGAAGTGATGTTTTTTAAGTCTGCCCCTGCAAATGATGCTTGGCAACATTTTGGGAAAGTCATTCAATCTGTTTTGAATTGTCATTCAGTCGTAAAAGAAGTTAAATAAATAACTCTATCTACATCTCAGAAATTCAGGAAGATTAATTAGATAATGTTATTGAAATTGCTTATAGGCACTCTATAATAATAATAATAATGCAGGTCAAAGCACTTTATTGCTGTTCATTACTTTCAAATATGCAGGAAAGGGATTTTTTTGTTGTTTTTCAAAAGCTTTAGGTCATATTTACAGATCAACTTCATTTCCAGAATGCAATCCAGATGTATTGTTATGGATTTTAAAATAAAATTATAGCTTTAAGGTAAAACATGCTAATAGGAAAATTAACTTGTTCTGATGAGTCATAACATAAAGTAATTTCCCTTTTAAAACAAAACTAAAGCCTTACTCTTCTCCCTTAACCCAGATGGTATTCTTTCAGAAGAGGTAACTTGGATCCAGCCTGGATATTTTATGCTTCCTATAACACTCTGCATTCTTAAAAAGAAACAAAACCTACATGGGAATTAAGGATATTTTCCTAAAGAGGTCTACTCCCAGTTGTAAATCCTCTATTAGAACATTAAGAAACTGTTAGCTGAGTTACACTTCCCTATCATTTATATGACTTCTTAAGAAAGGGTACCCAAGTACCTCATCTGCTCTTTCCTATCTGCCCTTCTATCCCTCAGAAACAAAAGAACTCTCTCAAAGACTGAAAAGGTCTTCCTGGATAGTGATGTAATGTTCTCAAGTGGAATGGACACTGGAAAGACACAGAGAGTCTGAACAGTTTGTTTGGATAGTGAGGCAACCCTGTTGCCCTGTTGCCAACTGGAGCAGAACAGTTTCTGCTTCTGCAGCAGCAGGTCTGAGCAACACAACCTGGCTGCTTTCTGGAATGTGTAGACCTGAACTTCATTTCAACAAAGGTTGCTTCACACCACTCAGGTGGTGGAAATGAGTCTTAAAGTGAGTATAAATCATATTTATGCCTACTACAAGGCTTCTTTATGTGGCTAAGTCAGTGGAAAGTTGCTTTGGTGTAAATGCACTTTAGGCCCTCATACTTTTAATTTGGCATAAAAAAGGAAAGAAAAGAGTAAGAAAACCCTTTCAGTGTCCCAAGTTAAGGTTGGATAACAGCCATACTGTAACATAAGCTAAGATTTCAAAGGTGTCTCAGGAAACAGGTCTCCAGCTTCCATTCACTTTTCAAGGGAGCTGAGTGACTCACTTCCTGAGACCTGTTTGAAACCCTATACAGAACGATTACTCTGTCTGCATACAACTAGATTGTTTTCTAATGACTGACTAGAGTCTGACAGACCCACTGCAACAAAGAGTCTACTTTGGGTAGAGCAACAGAGCTCTTTGTTATCAGCTTTGGAAGACTTTACCTAGCATTACATGTATTCAAGTTCTAGCTAACAAAGGTATTGTTTTTGCCTACAGCATCACTGTAGTGCCACCTCAGAGCTAATCAGAATAAGGTTTGGCCTGTGCTCAAATTCTTACATGGCAGGTTCCCAAAAAAAACACTAGGTGTTAGTCATCCAGTAGGTCTCACTACTCCTTTTGAGTCAACAGTGAACCATTGCCCCAGAATTCCAAAACCAGCCAGCGGAAGAATTACTCTGTGACCAACTGGTGACTGCAAGGTCAAGGATTTTTGATCCACACTTACCATTGTTGTTGCTTTCCTGAAATGCCAGCACCACTCACAAAAGTTGGATCCCATTCTACTAAAGCGCATGCTCATGCTTGCATTCTGAATAAGTAGACTGAGGAGTTAGAAGAAAAAAAGCAGAAAGAAATCACAACAAAGATTTAGTGTTGCTTTGCTAGTTAAGAATCAAGTACAACATCAGCTAAACTAATTTCAGGAAGCTGTTTTATTTCCCTCTGCATTCAGTGGAGAGAGACAGGTACTTGGAGAAGATGATCCGTCTTCCTTGATGTTATGGAAACAGAAGGGATTACTCATCCCTGGAAGATAAATTTTTCTGATCTTTGACAAAAGAGATGTCTTTAACGAGGAATTTATGTTAAACAACTCCAGTCTCTGGCCTTAGAGCTTTAATCACAATATCATCAAATTTATACATAATCTTAACATTGAGAAAATTTAATTGTTTAGCAGCTGATGTTGTGGTGTATATCTTTAAGAATATAGTTCATTCATGATCCAGTGAACGCATTGTGAAATTCTTATATAGAGAGATGGAGGCATGTAAACACATATGCATGTATGTTGTATATTCAAACAATATCTGAAACTGTCACCAATGTATAACAGCAAAGGCCCTCTGGAAAGCCGAAAACCAAAAGTACAAGGTGATTAATGATGATGGGTTTTATTGATTTTATTAGCAAACAAGTCCTCAAAAAACTGTTCCTTGTTCTACAGATGCAAAAATCCCAGGACACTGAGCATCTTTTTTCCAACTTATGAGAAACAAGGTCACTGAATGTACTAGATTTTTTACCCTTCCATAAGTGATACTAGAAAATTACTCTAATCTTAGCCCCTGACAGACTTTTGCAAAACTAAATGTCACATTCTTGGTATGGACAGGTTGATGTGGAACATTTAAACTGCAATTCACCCACTTGATTTTTAATCCTTGTTTTGAATCCAGCCCATGATGCTGCTAAACTACAGACATTTTCTATATTTACTGTATACTCTTAACTATCTACATCTTTATTAAGCTATCATGGTATTGGATTTAATACAGTCTTTGCAGTTACAAATCTCTATTATATGAGAGACCCAATATAGATATCCAGGAAAAAACTTTTGGACTGTAAGATGCAAATCTTACTTACCTGTAGCCACCTATGCATTAAGATTTAGGTGTAAGCTGCCTGCACTGGGTCTCCATACTGTAAAAGGCAGACAGGCTCCTGAAGAAGGTGATTAATTAGTCAGGACCTTAAGAAAGAGAAGAAAGAATCTGAAGGTGTCTAAATTTATTCAGCGACTATAAATGGAGTCTTGGTAAATAGCTTACACCATTAGATGGCTAAAATTAAGAATGATTGCTCTCACTCCTACAGAGTGTTCATAACTCCTCAGTAAATATCAGTCAAATCAAGAGTAAAGATTTTGTGCCTTAAAACTGAACACGAGACAAAAGCCTACAGTAGAAGTTGATTTTTGCATATGTAGAATTGTATAGAATTATAGAATTATAGAATTATAAAATTATAGAATTATAGAATTATAGAACAGTTTGGGTTGGAACAGTTGCTCAGAGCCCTGCCCAAATTGATCTTAAATGGTTCTGGGGATGGAGCATCTACCATCTTTCTGGGCTCTCTCTCTCTCCTTCCATATTGCATATACTGTAAATCGCATATATTGCAAATTGTATATATTGCAAGATTAGGGAGTGTGCACCAGGGGAGTCCTTTCCACTCATACTTAAGGTGTAATAGAAGGTTAGTTTGACCTCCATTTTTTTCTGTGTGGATGCTTTTCAAATTGAACAAATATTTTAGAGCAAGCTGTTGTTTTCTGGATGTTCCCAATTTAAAGTATTGTAATATACCCATATATCTTCTTTTAAATTACTCCAGAAAATATACTGAGCAAAATTAATATTCAAATACATAATCTTGACTTAAATGTCAAATCAGTCTTTCAGACAGCAATAAGTGATTGGAATTTTATTATTTTTGTTGGCAATATATCTCTATACAGAAAGAAATGTCCCAATACAAAACTCTATTACTTTGAGGTTATCTGATTGTTTGGCTCTTTATTCTGTTAAAATGTAAAGTACTGGCTTCTCCAAGCTAGAATCTTGATTTTATTATTGTGGCCATAAATAACCATAACATTGACAATGCACTACAAAGGGAATCGGACCAGTTACTCCTACCCTTCACTGCCTTGCCAGTAATATGTGGTAGCAAATTTGGCATCTAGAAACCAGACTCTATCTGAAACAGGGACTAGGATGTATCTCAGTGGTTTTTAATCTGCCAGATGAGTAGTCTGAGCTCTTGAAGTCCCCTGATTTGTACTCGGAGATACAAATAAAATCCATAAATAAACCCATGGATAAATTGCACCCCTGCTCTAGTAGAGTTCAGCTCTGTGGGACTCTGCTGTTCTTGCAGTATTTGTTCTTTAAAACCATCACACCATTAAAAAAACAACAACAAAAAGCTAAGCAAATAAATAAACAAAACATCTATCCTAAGCAGTGGACCTAATTACAATACTTGGAGCAGGAACCATACCCATATTTTTTTAAAGTTAGAGGCCTTGGCCTGTGATTTGAGACCAAGTTCCACCTCTGTTAAGAACACAAACCAGAAGACACTTTTAAAAGTCCCCAGACACAATGTAGACAGCACAGCACTCCTAGCCAACAGCCAGGCACGTGGCTCCAGCCGGCAGGTCTAATGAACAAGATTAGTACCTGTTTTATGAATTAAAATTTGAAGTAAAAAAATAGTGTTTCATTTTCTCAGCAACCTCAGTCTAATTATTAACAGCAGGTTCAGTTGGCAATTTTCAGTATTTTTCCTCCTTTCATTTGTAAGTGGAAGACTTCAGCCTCTTATTTATTTTCCTTCTCCTCTAATGCTCTTGTAGTTCTATGCCAGCTGGTTCTACTACTTTCTTTTTCCCCCTCTTTTATAAGGTTTCATTTTCCAGTAAAAGAAATATATAATGTATGAATTTCTGTAAAAGCTCACACTTTCCCATTTGTTTATCCCCATTGTTAGCAATCCAAAGTAGCCACATGTTCACAGCATGTTCTGTCTGGCAGGAGCACCAGTTGGTTAATTTTCTACCACCACCCTCACAATCCTGGCAGGCTCTGGTCAGTCAGATGCATTTGTTTTCCCTAATTGCCTGATGGCATTTTCAGAAATCCTTTTCATTGAGAAATGAGTGATCACAGGAGGCTTCTGCAGACATAAGAAAGACTGATTGTCAGTAGGTTGAGGGAGGTCAAAGAGTGTTGTTTGCTAGACTGTAATGAGCTTAAAGATGTCTTATTGTTATTAACTGTTATTTAAGCATCACATTAATCTAATATATTTTCTCCATCAATTCTCAAAGACACTGCTACTCTCCAAAGTGAAATCTGCAGCTCAAAGGACATTGAACTGTCAGTAGCTTCAGGGATCACTGACTTAATAAGTCCACACACTCATTATTTGGAAGTTATGATTGCTAAGAGATGGAAAATAGAACACCTTTCAGAATTCAATAATTCCAATAATGCAATAAAGCATTACCTACTAAAAACTTATTGCAGAAAATGTCTCCAGGGAAAAATAATTTCAGAGAACCATAGAACTTTTCATCTTGGAAAAGACCTTTAACATCATCTCATCCAACGGTTCACCCAGAAGCTCCAAGTCCTTAAACTATGTCCCCAAGTGCCACATCTCTACGTCTGTTAAATACCTCCAGGAATGGTGACTCCACTTCCCTGGGAAGTTTATTCCAGTGCATGACCCCCCCTTTTTTTGAAGCAGCTTTTCCTAATACCCAATTTAAACCTCCCTTTGTGCCACTTGAGACCATTTCCTCTTATCCCATCACTTGTTACTTGGGAGAAGAGGCCAACCCTCACCTGGCTACAACCTCTTTTCAGGTATTTGTAGAGAGTGATAAGGTCACCCCTGAGCCTCCTTTTCTCCAAGATAAACAACTCCCTCAGCTTCTCCTCATAATACTTATGCTCCAGACTCTTCCTCACCTCCATTGCCCTTCTTTGGACACACCCCAGGACCTCAATGTCCTTGTAGTGAGTGGCCCAAGACTGACCACAGAATTTAAGTGGTGGCCTCACCAGGGCCGAGCACAGCAGGCAATTTCCTCTCATTTTATATTATCCCTCCCAAGTTTCAGTGTGAATCTATGTGGCAGAAGGGATTCAATTAATATTACCACAGAGGCAATTATCAGTCCTTTTTCTAGAAATACTCTCTATGTTGTTGCCATACAATTTAATGACTAAACACCTTCAAGTGGGAGAGTCTGAGAGGTTGAACAGTTCATAGAAGTGGTTGGAAGTCTGAAAAATCTCTTGTGCTGTAGATTCAGTTTTATTTTGGTACACAGATTCTTTCATTTTAATGCAAGGTTTCATTGTCTGTTACAGAATTATTTCATAAGAGAAGATTTGCACAGTGTAGAGAATTTTAATTCTTTTTAATGGGGACACAAAAGAGAACCAAACCCATCCCTTCCAGTGTGGGTTTGTTAACTGCTTTTATCCTGTCTTGAACAGTCATCTCCACCTGAATAAATGTACTACTCTAAGAATGCCAAAAGGGAATCAACTGATATTCCAAGACTTACCATAATGTTTTTCCTATTGTACACTTGCCAGTGTATACCTAATCTGTGCATAAAATTTTTCTTTTTTTTCCTTGTGCTTAGATGAGCAAAACAGAATCAAAACTGAACGGATTCTTCGGGGGAGGAAGAATGATTCTTTCCATCAGCTTCGGTATATTGTATTGTTTATTTTTTTATCTTGTAATAGGTAGAGAATATACCTATTATAGAATAGGTAGAATAGTGTATTTTGCAAATTGTAGGGCAGAGAGTTCATATCAAAATATATGTGTTTCTTATAAAAGCTTTCTCAATTCAACACATTTTTCTAAACTCCACTACAAAATGAATAAAATCTCACACTCAATTATGTACGTGGGTACAGGCAAACAGTGACTTAGAAGCATGGTGAGATTAAACATATGGAAATGGATTCTGTCTACTTCTACTACAAGTTGTGATCTTTTGTTTATATCTAAAATCTTAATTTCTTCACTTCAATCTTTATCATGACATTATTATGGCAGTATTTTCCTCTCTGCTCTAACCTACACTATGTGATCCTCAGCCTCCACCAGCTTAAACTATTTCCTCCCACATCCTTATTTTATGTCACCTACTTCAAACTTTGTGACAATTACCCAAAATGGCTACACAATATCGTAGAGTAAAAAATAGAGACACATCAGAATGTTATATTTTGGGGTTTTTTACTTGAACTTGAAATTACTTCAAATTTTGCTCTTCACAAATGTTGACACAGACATGCACAAACAGAGTCAGGGCTTAAGCTTAAACAACGACCAAGTGTGGCCTAACACTGATGACCAGTGTTCAGAGACCGTCATGCTTTTCAAAGAGAGGGGTGCCTAACTTCAGTCACAGCACTTTCACTACAATTCCTGTGTTGCTAATAAAATCATTTGTGGTGGATATGTTGCTTTATGGTGTGCCCACCCTCCCTGTCCATCAAAAGTGGCACAAGCAGAATAAAGTCTATTAATTCTACGTGTGATACTGAGGAGCATGGAGGACACGGATGGTTCGTGCTTTACTTAGTCATCTTTCAGTTATCGGTTATTTGAAATTATATTAGAAAATTGAATAGACTTTTGGTTCCAGCCAGAGCTCAAGATACAAATCTCCTTAGGTGCTATCTATTGAGTTCCTTGCTCAGACTCACATACCATACAAAAATCAATTATTAAAATGAATAAGAAAAAACAAAACAAAAAACCGAAACCATAATGAAAGCAGGTTTTTGGATGAAAACAAATCACATCTTGGGCCATTTCTGTATACTCTTTAGGTCCAAACACACTTCCCAATACTCTTTTCTATGCATTTAAATTTAATTTATTTGGTACTTTAATATTTTATAGATATGGTTTGTGACTAGGTGGGATTAAGAGTGTTGTTTAAAAATGCTCTGGGGTTTTTTAATAGAAACTTCATGTTTTCTTAATTCTGCTAAGATGTCAAGACACTCTGAGGTCTGGACACTTATAAATTAGAATTTGTTGAGATGATGATGGTCACTAAAAATATTGCATTAAGCCTCGGGTCATGGCTGTAATATAAAGTTTGAGTAAAAAGGAAATCAATCTTTTATATTGCCATTATTGCAATGTAACAAATATGAACAAACCTTTTCAAGCACAGGAAGAAAAATAATATTTTGCACTTAAACAAATTTTCCAGTCTGGTTATCTCAAAGCATATCATTATCATGAAATAGATAATTTAGAGAAAGTCTTCACGTCTTGATCAGGAGTAGAATCTACAGTCAAATTTTTGTTTAATCCCCCAAAATGAATTGTGAGTAGTATTAAGAATATAAGGTTTTATGATGTTTATGTAATGATTTTTTTTCCTCTTACTCTCTCTGTTGTTTTATAGTAAACAAATGTTCCCTTTTTCCACCTGGAAGAAAACCAACAGGAAACACTGGAAATTAAAGAAAACTATAAAGAATATAATTATGAATAACCACAAGAAAGACTAAAGTGCTTTGTGGAAGGAGAGAGTGTTTTGTCAATGAATAAAAAAAAATTGTCTGAGTTTTCTCCTTAAGTTTACCTAACATATGTAATTATTATGATTGGTAACACATGGTATTCACAAATCAATTCAGTCTTGAAAATGTGTTTTTACAGTGGGTGGCTATTTTTTGTGCATGTGTGAAGGATTTTATTCTTAACTGTGTTCAAAAGTCTGTCGACAATACAGCTGGGCTTTCCCTATTGTTCTCAGGAACCATGGCCTCAGCTCATACAATATTGTATTGCTCCAGTGACTTTACCAGAGCCATGCCAAATTACTCCAGCTGGGTGCACTTCTCTTAGTGAAAGGAAGCCATTGTAATTACAATCTGTAGTCTCAGCACTGAGGAAGATTTCATAACCTTTGGGGTTTTTTTAGATTAAAATCTACAGACATTGTTGCAAAGACATTCTCACCTAGGAAAGGTATTCTGTAATCTGTCTGATAATTTAACATGTAACAACTGTTCTAGAATGACTAGTGTTGCATAATTTATTATTAAGAAATAAGAATGCTCTATTGATTTAACTCAGTACATTTACACGACAGATGCCAAAAACTTAGTCTATATTCAATATGCTTGAATCACTGCAATTTATATCTGAATTTACTCAAAACAAGTGGAGTTTTCTATTGTTAGAATAGGAATACAGATTTATCACTGGAGAAAAAAAGCTGTATATTTGAAAATTGAAATGGTGCTTATTTAGTCCAAATTATCTAGCTCAACTTATATTCATGTTTGCTTGCCATGCACACTTTGAAGCACAGAATGAACAGGCACACCAATGTTTTCCACCTCTACGTCAGGGACCAGTGCTTTAACTGGTAAGACCTTATATGCAGAAAAGAAAAAAAAAACCCTACAATATCATAATATAAAATAAGTAAACAAAAGTCACACATGTATTTGTAGGAAACCTCACGACTATATGTAGGATATGTCTGAACACTCCTAGCAGTCTTGGCCCTCTGTATTTAGGCAAGAGAATGAGTCAGGTGTGGTTGCAAAACAGTTGCTGCAAGCTAAGCTGGAGTGAGCTATTTCTGTGAAATTTATCTCAGACACAGTTTTATTCCATAAAATATAAGAAGATGCTTTCTGTACTTTAATTGGAAGTTAGGCTTTCTCTTGCTTATTGCAGAGTTTGAGTATAAATATTCGGCTGTAGGGGAAAAACATAATACTAAGAAAATCCAACCTCCTAACTTTTTAAAGCAGGATGTACAAGTAATTAGAACCTCTCACTTTTCCTCTTTTCAGTCTGCATTGTCTAACAGTCTGTTTTCCTCTCCACCAGTTTATTGCAGGTGTCTTGACTTTTAGCTTTTTACTCCTCTCAACTTCTTTATAAGAAAAATAAAGTGTATGTTCACACTCAATTCACACTAATGTCTATCTTTGTTCATTGTGTTAACATGGATATGGCTGGCAGCAGTCAGGCTGAGATGCATCTTGTAAACTTCTGCATACTCCCATCAGCTCAGAAAATATAACAATGAAAAAAATCCATTTAGTTAAAGTATGAATAAAAATAAATGGACATTTTAAAGCTGAACTGTAAAAGTGTAGAGCTTTTCCCTTTCTCACTTCCACTTTTTTGAACTGGGAATTGCTGAGTCTAGCAGAAGGAAGGAAGTTTGCCAAAAATGTTTTAATAGTACATAAAACTATATAAAAGGACTGGTAATTGATCAAGAGCCATTGTCTGAACCAGCCAGCATATCCTTCAGCCTACACACATCTTTTTGTGCAGATAATACTTCAGGAACATGGGGAGCCCTACCTGTCATGCTAACCTGACACAATTTTAGCTCCAACAGGCTTTCCTCTCAGAAAAATAATTGTAGGATCATTAATCCTAAATGATAGGATGATTCAGGTCTGAAAAGACTTCAGCATGCCTCAAGTCCAACTGTGGCTCAGAACAGGGTCAGCTTTAAGGATAGAGCAAGTTGCCAAGGCTTTGTCCAGTCAGGTCTTGAAAACTTCTGAGGAAGAGGTCAGCCAACCTCTCTGGGTAACCTGCTCCAGAGCCTGACAGCCCTCATGGTGAAACAGATTTTCCTTTAACGTTAAGGGAACTAAATCCATTGGATATTAAAACGCAGAGCATTTCTTCTCCACAATTTCTAAAAACACACACACAACCACAGACACACAAACACAGAAAATCACACAAAGTGTACATAAGGCCAGTTGTATGACTAGCACAAGCAGGCATACACACAGGAGCCTCATCCAGGAAAGTACCCAGCATCAGAGATTTATGAGAAACAGGACTAATTGTAGGGATCATGCACAGGGCTTGGCCAGACAAGGATACTCAGCAGCAGCCTGTTTACATGTGGTCCTCCCCGTCCCCTGCCCTTTTAATTTACCCACTCTTTCTTCTTGATCCTCTTTAATCCATTCATTTTCCTGCTCTTGGCCCTTCCTGCAAACACTCAATATGTTTTTCACAATTGCACAAGCCCCTCAAATATTCCATAAGACATTTGTCATTTCTCATGAGAGCCATGGTTTTCTTGTTTCCTGTCATTCTACCAGTTATAAAGTGCTATATGAACCTCCTCAAGCCTTTAAATAATTGCATCAGTAGCTTGAGAGCTCTGGGCCTTTCTGGTTTTGCTGTTATCTACCGATCCTGAGAAGCTGTGTCTGGACGTTTAACATATTACTTCTCCTGTCTCTAGTCCCAAAGTGAATGTCCTTATATTCCACATATCCTTACATTTCCATCCAGGCACAAGCTTTCCTGTTTCAATTTATGCTGTGTTGCATCTTCCTGTCTCACACCATTGTATGTCTCCACTTTCTTTATATATTCCTCATAGATACTGTGATCTGCATTTGAGTCCTGCAAAGACAGCTTCTCCTCCAGGCTGAACCCTGGACCTTCAGCCTTTTCTCATAGGGCAATTCCTCTGGTCATCTTGATGGCTTCTGATCTGTTTCCAGAAGTTTATCAATGACTTCCCTGTGTCTGGGACATGCAAAAATGCGCACAGTATTTTCAGCACGGTCTGACAAGTGATGAATAGATGGGAGTAATCACTTTGCACAGTCAACTGCCTGCTCTTGGCCAAGGATATTGTTGGCCATCTTTGCTTCCAGGGTGCATTGCTGGCTCACATTCACACAATGTCTTCCAAGAGACCTACATGTCACTTTTAGCCAAGCTTCTACCTCAGACAAGCCTCAGCCTGTATCACTGTTCTTCCTTTATATGGCCAGGATTTTGCCTTTGACCTTGTTTAACTTCACAGGATTCCTCTCAGCTCTTTTCTTGATTGTTGTAAGTCTCTCTGGGTGGCAGTCTTTCATTCACACTTTTATCAGCTGAGTCCCTGGTCATGGTCTCCTGATTTTAACACTGGGATCTACTAGTTGCAGCAGATAAAAAAGGACACTAATGTGGGTTTTTTTAAGAACATTTCTTTTTTGGAACCACTCTATCATCCTCTTCCTTTCTAGATTGTAAGTAGCAAATACATAGCATGGTGAGTTAGCTGATGAGATTAAGGTTCATTGCTCTTTCTCTGCCTGGGATAAGAACTTCTGTGGTGTTTGAAAAAAAACAAAGCAAACCTAATCAATACAAAACAAAAGCACATTCCCATAAAAACAAACAAAGAAACAAACAAATGAGTAAATTAGTCTAGAAATGCAGTTTCCTTGACCTTGTTCACTGAATGAATCCCCTTCTGTTTCTTTTCTACTTGAAGTGTTCTAAAGGTAATATTTCTGGAGAGTTTCTTTACAAAATGTGACCTAATACATGGCAATCAAGGTTACTATACTGTATTAGCTTTCTAAAAATATAATGATTGGGAAATCAATGGCTAATTATATTTCATTATATTGAGAATATCTATTGTTAATCTATTAAAGCTTTTACTGCAAGGTAACAGCAGGAAAGAAGTATATAGCAGACAGTATGTAAACCTCTAGGGTAGCAATCACTAAATTTTAAGAATTGTTAAATAACTATACAGAAGAACATGTCATTTAGATGTTCTCAAACAGTAATTCTCATTTTCAGTTCTCAGATGGACAAAACTCGATATGACTGAGGAGAAACTTGAAGATATAATGCTTAGAACATTTTGTTTTGATGAAAAAATCAAATAGAAAACATGCTTAAAAGTACTATGTGTGCTGGCACAGAAACCAGAGAGATGAATCAGAAAAAAGTGAGGTTTAGACAGCACAAGTGTCAACTTCTCCTAAAATATACCATCAGAATGTAAACCCAAAATTATACTAAAAAAAAATTATAAAAAAATACTGAATGTGCAATAAAGATGCCTTCAGAGAAGTTACTATATATGAAGAAATGGAGAGACTGTATTAGAGCAATTCTACCTCTTGGGATCATCATAACAGTGATATTGACTCATGGTATCTGGGTTGATATTTTAGGGAAATTAACCAGGTCCTTTTGTGGTGATCCTTTAAAAACAATGTTTACATCTAACTATTATTTTTGGCTATATGAGAGACAAATCATAAAGGGGATGTCCATGGAGTATTGCTGCTAACTCTCTGAGAGATAACAGGCTTCATGAGGGAGTATTTAGTAAGGACTCCTCTTGGCTTTCTATTGATGCTGGATAATCCCTTGGTTATCTTAAAGTAATCTCAGGAATTTGAGGTTTAAGGAATTTGATGGGTATGTTGAAGGCCAAATTCCCTTCTTCCCATGCAGCTGATAGACAATATAAAAGTCAAACAGTGCTTGGATTAAAGAGCATGTGGACTACTTCTGCCTACATCCCAGAGATAAGAATGTGGCTTGGGTCTGCACAGAAGGGTGTGTGCTGTATAACACAGCACTGCGCCAGGAGGACTCTCTCAGTGTGCAGGCCTTTCCACCAAGAGTCTCGTCTTCCACAATCTCCTAGTGAATGCTGGGACTCAGATAATGCATGGCTGAATGGACTAGCTGTTTAAAACCACTTCTACAGACTTCAGTCTAGGCTGAAGAGGTCATCTGCTTTCTTTTGGCCTCCTCAACCTCATTCCTATTCCTTCCGTTCTGGTGACTCCAATGTGATTGTGATTCCCTCATGTACTGCAAGTTTAATCATATTCAAAATCCAAATGTTTCAACTGAGGAAGTGCAATGAAAGGCGGAATCAGGGGAAATGACAGTATTACTATGGCAGTGTTGGATTATAATTGTGTACATAAGGATTTACTCTACTCTGCCTGAATTCAACAAGAATATTTTATTGAATTTTATGGTAGTCAGCCTGAATTTTTCCTTATACATGGTTTTTTGGGGGTTGGAGCTTCGTTTTGGTGTTTGGTTGGTTGGTTTGGGTTTTTTAAGTCTAAATAGCCTGTGACTGCAGATTCTATCTAGAGGCTTTTAACAGATATATGGCCTGCAATCTTCTCTTTTTTTTTCCTCGTAAGGGTGAAGATTAATGTCAATTCATTAAGTATTGATAGGAATCATGTGAAATTGCATCTGAATCTTCAGATATCAGATGAAATTCAGGGTCTTCAGTCACATGTCTCCTGTGATCAAGCAGCAGACCCTACAGGAAGCAGGAGAAAAGAAAAAACAAAACCAAACATAGAGGTGTCTAAAAGAGAAATGTCATCATTTCTTCCATTATTTTTAGTGTCTTGATGTGAAATCAGCACTAAATTACTTTTTTTCTTAGATTCTCTGTCTGTAAAACTGAGAAGAAGTCTCCCTAAATACCTCCTTGTCTGTGTGTAAAGATTTATTCATTTCTGGAAAAAAAAGCTTTTGAAGTATTTACTGCATAGATACTGTGCATTAATTTCTGAGATTTTGTATTTCTTTTTGTTACGGTTTGGGTTGGGTTTTGTTGGTTTTAATTTTGCAAAGAACATGCTTGCCTTTGCAGCTATGTGCCAGGATTATCTGTGTCAGGCAGAAGCTGCATGTGCTTTCCTTTTGACATCCTGTATCAGCACAGCAAATTGTTTCATTAAGTGCCACTTGTTCAGTAAGTGCAACAAAATTAAAGCTGAAGAAGATGAATCATATATGAGGGCAGGGATCAAGGAGCTGTTTATTTTACAAATGTCTCTAATAGGAACATTTCTTCTTTAAATCAAGGAAATATTTGACTCATATCAATGGAAGCATCAGTATCATAAAAGGGCATCTGTACTTTTCAAGGCTCTGTGTATATAATTAATTTTCAAAGAAATTTCATTACTTTTTCATGCATTACTTCTGCATTACAATATTTCTTAAGTGTCAGTGATTTGTAACTGTAATAGTCAAGGGTATGATTCATAAATGTGAATTATTTTAAAGGCAAAAAGATAGAAAGAAGGGTCAAGGAACTGCCTATCTGCAGTTCAAGAAAACTTGGTAGGACTGTTTTAAATTATCCAGTGAGGCTTATAATCTAGCAAAAGTCTGCAAGCTAAATTTGAAAAGGTATCAAATAAACCACTAAGTGTTATTTCTTTTATATATTTATTTGAATTCTCAGAATATTTAATATGATCATCACTCTCTGAATTCATAGGGAATCTATAAGAGTGCATTCATAATGACTCTAAATAGCCATGTTTGTATATTTATAGACCATGCCTATCTTGGTTGATGTAGAAAAGTGAGTCAAGGTAATGACTACTGAATCATAATCATCTGCTTTGGAAATCATTCTGGCCACGTCAGCATGCCTCATAGTGTATGGATATCTTATAAGTTAAATTTGCATTAGATACAAATTATGCCTCAAGAAGGTGGAAGAAAGATATTTTTCCTTAAGTTTTACACCTTTTTTAGGCTTGCAACATCAGTGGCCATTTATTTTTCAAGTTAACGATTTATTTGGCTTATTTTACCCTAAGTTTTTTTCCACATTAGTGCAGGTAGGAATTAATTTCTGAATTTATCAAATGGTCAAAATTCTTTGAAAGTTTTAGGGAAATGTGTTATTTTGCTCTTTACTTTGTAAAAGAGCACAGTAGCCACTTCTTTAATACTGTTCACTGCGATTGGAATAGAAAGCTCCCATAAATGTTCACCTCATAGGAAGATGCTTCCTCTGGATGCACTTTTTCTAGGTGCTGCCTCAACTGTAGAGCAGGTGTTTTTCATACAAACCTCACTGAGCTGTCTGATCACTGAATTGCCCATGGTGGTAGATCTCCTTGGAGTCCATCACAGAATGGTTTTGACAGTAAGGAACATCTCTCTGTACCTGTGATCCAAGATCTTTTTCAAGGCAGGAACAACATGGAAGTAGATTTGCCTTCAGAGTAAGTTCATGGTTCATACACAACTTACCATGCCTTCCAAAGGAAACTGTGCTCCATGGATGCACACTCAGGTCTCACAAATGCACAGATGAGTTGTGGGTACCCAGATATACAGGCATTAAGAGGGGAGGGACATTGTTCAACTCAGTGTCTTGTGGCATAAATTAATTTTTTATGCTGTTACTGAGCCACAGTTTTACAGTACACACAGGAATATGATATAGAGTAAAATGCACTGACTTTCTCAGTCAGTGTGTGCTTGGCATGGTCAGGGTGAAGAAATATAAAGGAGAACTCGTCACTTACTTTAGAGAATTTATTGCACAAAACTTGAAAACTGTATAAAATCCATTTGTAATTTATAAAAATACAAATAAATGAGAAAAAAAAATGAGAAGAGAAGACTGGACGAGACCATCTAGGAAGATGTTTAGTGCAGCCAATTCTAAGATATGACATTTCTTTCATTCCACTGCCTCTGTACTGCTAGGAGTTTAATATCTGTGTGCAGCTCCAATGAACAAAAATTATTGCAATTAGCCACAATGGTAACTGTGATCAATAAAAGAAAAATGCCAGAAAAATTGAGCTGAGTGTGTTGAAAGTTCTGCCTACAATGGTTTGGTAAGTACAGTGCCTCCCTGTAAACTTAAACCCAGGAAAATGTCTTTGGAGTATATCTCTACCAAAGTCCTTCTGGCTTAAAGCAGGGTAAAAAATGTCTAAGACAATAAAATTTCTTTTAAGGAAATATAATTCTTTCCTAATTCTTTATCCCCCCCTTTCTGCTAACCCAGGATGAAACCAGATTTAAACACTGTTTTAGCAAGGCATAATTTCAGAATCTTGCCAACAGAAGGGGAAGGCAGCAAATGATGTCTGCAAAAGATCTTGACTCCAAGCAGATGTCAGTAATAAAAGGAAAGTGAAATCGAGAAAATCCTGAGGCAGAGGCAAGAAGGTGTTACCAAGTTCAAAGTATTTTAAAAGTTTTTCACTACAGCTACATTTCTGAGGTCAATCAGGCCATAACCTGAAAGTCTGGGGGATCTGTAGACGTGATTCACCACAACGGCTCGTCAGTTTATTGCATCTGAAAGTAAAGACCTCTGTTAAAATAAAATAAAAAAAAAATAAAAAAAATATAACAATAAAAAAAGGGAAAGGAACAGCAATGAGGAAGATCCAGCACCTCAGGAAAACAGCCCGACAGGAAGGAGAAAGGGAATCTGTTATACTACTCAGGCAGCTGAACAGGCTGCTGAACTCTGCCCTAGTGATGGTGGATGTCAGAAGTCTGCCACACACATTTCCTGTTTTGCATTGTTTCATGAATCCCAAACAGCTGCTGTGCCACTGAAGTCAGGAAAAGCCTCACCCAGCTCATTGTTTTGGACAAGATGACAAAAAATATTAATGACGCAAAATTAGAATTTTTCATGCCAGGGCCACCAGTCTGTCCCATGGACTTTGACACGGCCAGGAATTTATACTGATTTTTGGCTTACTTCTTACAACTTTAACCTTTGAGATTCCAGAGAATATGTTGTGTTATATCTACTATGTTATACTATACTATTTATTGTAATGTATTTTAATGTGATGGAGCAAACAAAATTAAGGACAGTATGGACTGACATCATCTAAAGAGATATCATGATAAAAATGGAAAAACTGAAGGGCAATTTAATTTCTTGGATGGAAAGCTTTCAAAGCAAACTGAGTATTTGCCTTTAAAATCTAGTGTCATTAAAGAGTTTTAAATTACCTTAATTTGGGGGTTTTTTCCTCAATAAGATTATGTCAACATTTTATTAAATTTTAAGGATTGCAGTTTATAGAAATTTGTCTGAAAAATCAATTTATCTCTTACCCAAGACCTGATCCACCTCTTGAATTAATATACACATTCCCACTGATCTTAGAAGAAGTTGCATTAAATCATGCATTATTTGAATGAAGTTCAAATAAATAACTAAAGACATTAGTGGGATCTTTAATCTATGTTATTTTTGAGCAAATCCAAAACTCTGACATATGATCCCTTTTTTTTACAAAATAGCAGAATAGTTGAGGTTCGAAGGCACTTCTGGAGCTCATTTAGTCTTATCACCCTGCTTAATGACAGCTTATCAAAGCAGATTTAAAAGATCAATTACTTACCCCTTAATGTAAATGATGTCAGTTAAAAATGTTATTTCAAGGGAATATCTATAGATGGATTCTTTAAAAACTGATGCCAGCTAAAGATTTTAACTAAAAATACAATACCTATCTCTTTACTAACATGTAATTTTCTCAGGCATCCCCTAGGACAAAATCACTATTTAAATTTACTTATTCTTATAAATATATGCAATCTCCTCTCCTCCGGCAAGAAAATGTACAGCTATCAATTACAACTGATAAGCATGTTTCTCTGAAGCTGTAAGAAACAGAAAATATTAAAATACTCTGTCAATAAGTGCCGATTTATAATGCCTTAGTGATAGATATTGCAAAAAGCTTGTCACACTGTATGAAACAGTTTCTTCGCCAGAGAAAAAGTCATCCCAAGTTTTTCTTTCCTTTATTCATCAACTTAGAGACTTCAATCATTATGAAGTTGGTATTATTTTTGTCCATTTGGCAGACTATCAGGAAGGAGTCAATACTATTAATAGCAAAAGCTACAACAAAAGTTCAAAAGGGAACAAAATTTTTAATAGACTGAGACTGCTTTGTGTATAATTGGTTCAAAACCTTTCAGAAGGAGAACTCATACCACTGAGTACTGGATATTACATCTTTAAAGTCAGTGTGGAAATCACCAAAGGAAAGAGAAAGTGAGGAAAAAGGGGCTGGAAATACTGAAAATAGTGAACAGCAGGTTATCAAAGTACATAGTATCAGATTTTATAAAAATGCACAGAACTTTCAAGGATTCCAGCATTTGTACATACTTACTGCTGTAAAACAGTAGAGTTTATGTTTTGTAACACAGCAGCAAAAAACAACAAAACAGCAAAAGATGTTCTGAAGACAAAACTGAAAGGATCAAATTTTTCTGATTTTTTGCAGTTACAAGAAGGCACAAACAATGAGTAAAAGATATCTGCAGTTCTGGAGAATTCACTCAAATATTAAATTCAATAAGGAGTCAAATTCATGTTCTGGGAGTCTTTGCATTAATTCAGCATATCTTTATCCTTGTCAGAAACTGCCAGTCCAAACAGGAACCAAACAAACTAAAGACTTCATAGCCACCTCTCTTTCGAGTCTTTCAGTGTTTCCCAATGAACCAGGCTCCACAAAATATCTAAATTCTTTCCTGAATTAACTTTGATTTTATTTTTTTACAAATTTGTCTTCAAAAAGGAGTGAATTGTATTTGCCTTACAGATAGAAGTAAGGCAATCAGCCTGGGAGAAATAACACTTAGAACAATTATCTAGAAACTACAACCTTGCAGATAGATTAGATTTATGATTTACTTTATGGATGAGGTCAGACAAAATAATTATTCTAGTCCTTTTGATATTAATAGCTACTGTTCTACTTCCTCTCCTTTGCTCTTTTATTACTTCTAAATGAACTTGAAGCCTGATCTTAGAATCCCCATTTCTGAATGTTTCATAGTTACCCACCTGGAACAGACTGAGAGTGCCTTCTAAAGGTGTAAGGCTCCACATGGCAGGCTTGTTTTAGCAGTGTACCTCACTTGTACACCAGGGAATTGCTAGCTCAGTAGGTCATTGAACAATACGTAGAAATAACTGCAAGTGCTGCAAATGTTTACTTTCATGAGCTTCTGATATCATGCTCTGCATTATGCTTACTCTCTGGAATTGCTGTTCAGTCCTTTAAAAACCTAGTGGGTCCACAACATTTAATTTTTATCTCTTAGTTTTTTTCTGGTCTCTCTTCATGGCATTGGAGGGCAGTGCAACAGTACTCTTCCATTCAGCCTCCTGCACCAGAAGTGTATTGCTTTAGAGAAAAAGACTACACTTTTTTCCTCCTAGAGTAACATGGGGAATTTCCCTAGATTTGAAATTCCATGTAGTGGGTTGTATAATTTAATCCTATGCCACCCTTGTTAGACCACTTCACTAGAAACTGTGACCTCTAGAATACCTGGGACCAAAGAGAGTTCTTTATACCATGCTGTTAGCTTAAAGAGATTTTTCAAATGAATGGGAGGCAAGGCCACAAACAACATTACCTAACATTCACAGTGGGAAAAGTAAAAGGAGGAACTTGATTTACATAGAGCTTCAGTTAAAGTCTCAGTTCTTGCAAAGTTGAAAATCAGTGCTGTCATTAGGCCTGTAATTCTTAATGACTGAAACTGCCAAGACACATCAGACAATATAGTTATTTGATTATAGAGGTCTGTTCTTCAAACATATCCAACTGGACTATGGTGGTTTAGA
Organism: Monarcha castaneiventris obscurior; assembly: GCA_026261815.1. NCBI lineage: Eukaryota > Metazoa > Chordata > Aves > Passeriformes > Monarchidae > Monarcha > Monarcha castaneiventris. The sequence goes on from JAMPIT010000894.1 coordinate 19,509,890, forward strand.
ATCCACAGCTTTCTGTTAAAAGACTGGCATAGGTGTCCACTGCATACCTGGCATCTTGTATTTTAATTATTTTAAATAATGAAATGGCTGATTTGACTTAAAAAACAACTGTGGATTTTTTCAGGTTGATTCTTTCCTTTTAAATCTCCTGTCTTTCTCTTCTCTAGTACCACAAGCCCTGCAATTGCCAAGCTGGACCTTCGACCTGTGTTTTAAAAACAAGAGTAGGGATTTCCTCTAAGGCAGATGTCAGCAGCTACATGTAAATCAGCCTGCCACATGCAGTGCCATTCAGGGAATACTTGAGCAGGCAGCTTTCCCTCCAAGGCAAAGAGATATCCTCTTAGTAATGTGACTCAAGGACAAAAGGACATGGCAAATGCAATAACTCCACACATAATCTACCAGCAGTCTAAAACCTTTTAATAGTTGGAAGCTGCTCCTCATCCTGGGGCAGCTTTTTTTCTTTTCCTAGTTGACAAAATCTGTTGATAAGGCAGTCAGCTTTGCTATCACAATTTCAAGCTAACCAAAAAACTTTCAATAAAAGAGAATGTTAAAATATTTTGTTGGGCTTATTCAACTGTGTGTGACTGTGAATAGTGCATCATGATGTGTGTCTTTTTTTTCCATCCCCCGAAGGGAGAACAGGCAAGTATTCCATTCAGATAGATCACTGATTAATGTTCACAGCTCTCGGCATTCACTGGCTTCAGGAGTTGTTTATTGAAAATATGTAGCTGAGTCTCAAAGCCAACAACATTCCCCCAGGGTGCCCATTAAGCAGAAGGGCAGCACAGTTGTAAACAATCTACTTTGTAAAGTCAAAGAATTTGATAGAAAAGACATCTAAGTAATATTTAGTAAATATTTCATATTTTGCAATGTATAGCTTGCAGGAAGAGAGAAAAAAGGGGAAGACAAAAATTCAAAAAGAGTTATTCAAGTGAAAAATGTCTGTCTAATCATAATCTAAAAATATCTCTCTAATAGTAATCTAATAATGTTTTTTCACTAAATGCATACATCATAAGATCCCCATCAGCACCAATGGATGAGAATGGGTTCCATAGGTTAGCAAGGAGAAATAGAGCCCAGGAACAACAGGCCAAAGAGAGGAACAGGGTGCCTTGGGAGGATAGTGTGTAAGGTCTTCCCAAGGAGTGATAAAACTGTGCTGAACCCAATAGAACTGATAAAGTTAGGACGTGAAGAACATGATGCATCTGTGGAAAATGACAAGCACAGATTGGCACCCACTGTGGCTCTGTGCCATATGGCCTCTGGCTGCTGTGCACATATAAAGACTACAGGACAGAATCTGCACCAACAGGCCCCCGAGGGCCTCTCCTAACACCTCCCTAGAAGGTCCTGGCACATCTCAGCCAGCTCGACTGCTTTACAGGAGCACCCAAAAGGCATTGGTGCTGACCTCCCTGCTGTTTCTTTATTCTGGTAGCTGGGAATGAGTATGAGAGGATGCTAATGAACTATGTGAGTACATAAGTGTGCTGTGCTATTGTCTGTTAAAAGCAACAGCTTGATTCTATTACTAATAACAGCTTAATGAATAAAAGGTCTTCCAAGAAATATTGGCTGTAATCTGTGCTTCCCTTCTCTTCCAATTCCCTGCTAGACAGAGAAACACTTACAAGAGTGTCTCAGTTTAAAAGACAGGTGTCTATCAAAGGGAGGCAGAAGACCCCTCTGGAATGGGTAATGTAACCCCCCTCCCCCGAAGAATTATTATAAATTTGAAATTGAGGGGCTTTCAGGCACAGATATGAGAGATAGGAATAACAGTTCTTTCACTTGTATATATATATATATATGTATATATATATATATATAAAGCAATAATACAGAAAACACTGGTTTAACCTGACAGAGTCGGGGTATGACCTGGCATCCTGCCAGGCAGGGTGGTGGTAGCAGTCCAATTCAATGGTGGTTGCAGTCTTTCTGGAGTGGCAGTTGTGGCTCCGTTGAAGCAGTGATCCTGTAGAAGGGTATAGTTATCTTCTGGGAATCTGGTAGAGAAGAAAGCTGCTCCCCTGGGACTTCAGTGGAAAAGAGAGCTGCTCTGCTGGCAAGAACCAGTGTAAGGGGCTGGCTGTCTGCTCCAAAAACCCAGATTTATCCAAGTGGGAAAGCTTGGCTCCTTCCCCCTGGGCGGAGCATCTTACAATGGGATCATGAGGCAGGGCACTGATGGGACCATTAACAGAAGATAGTCCAGAAGCAAGTTATCTGTGAGTCATGGACAAAGCGTAAATGGGCCCATTGAGAAAAGATATTCGGGAGGGAGGAGGCAGCGAACACCACCACACCTGGTCTCAGCAGCTCATGAAGATGGGAATAGAATACGCTGCAACCCAGCACAAGGAGATACATGCTAAGAGAAATAGAGTGAGGAGGAAATACAGCAACATTATGTCATTTATAGGTGTTACAAGGTCCAATATACGATTGTGGGTCTTTAAAAATTAGGCAAGTAATAATGTTTTGAGAAGAAAGCATGGAAAGACAACTATGCTTTATTTGTAAGAACAGTATGTTCTCAGAGACTGGTATATTTCTTTCACAATTTGTATAATTACAAGAAGATACCTAAACATATCTTTCTCCTCCATCCTTTGCACAACATGCTCTTAAAAAATTCTAAAGCAGAGACCTTCTCTTTCCAAGTGCTTGCAAAGAATTTATCTCAGCACTGTAAAATAAGGCTGGGTATTAAATTCAATAAATAATAACAACTGATTGAAACAGATGAAAATGGAAAGTTTTAAACAGGAATGTGTGAGCATCCAGCCTCAATTTTGCATCACCTTGAAGGATTAAAATTGAATTTTACAGAATCACTGTTCTCTCTATTAGTTTTATCACTCTTTTCATATGTAGAGATCATCAACATATTCTAAATGTTAATTAAGGAGAACAATTTGTCTAAACAACTGTAGCTTAGAAACATCTCTTTGTAAGAGTAATAATTACATCATAGAGACATAACTTGATTTTTCTCTCTATTTGTTTTTAAATGCCTCAGCAACCAATTCTGATTTGGTGAAATGCACCAAGGTAAACCCTCATTTTATTAAAAGTACAATCAATTTTTTTTATTATTGTTGTTTCATATTATGTTGCTTCTAAACTGAAAAATAATTAATTAAATTTGCAAAAAAATCTGACATGTCTTTGAACTTTTAATAATATATTAGCAAACTTTTAACAGCCACAGTAATTATTGTGTTAATTATTAGAGCTGATAGAAATTAACATGAGTCCACTGATTTTAACTTTGCATAATTTTTTGTTAAAATGTGCAGGCTGCTTCTCTTTTACTCTCATGTTCTTTTTTCACAATATACAGTCTAAAGAAGTTTATTTCATCAAATTAAAAAAGAATAATCAAGACCCCCCCAAACAAACCAAACAGCAACAACAATATAAAAATCCTTAGCAGCAGAAAAAACCCTGAAAATTATCTGCATATTAATTGTAAAATTTATTACAACTTCTGAGAATGAGTTTATTTTAAATTTTGGATTGAAATCCAAAACCAGTGTAGTTTCTTGTAGCTTCAAATTTCATTGAAAATCCCCGATATTGAAAACTGTAAAGTAATGTATATTAAAAATTAACACTTGCTTTGAGCAGTCAATTAAGCATTAATGTTGTATCTGAAATTTAGATACAGTTCTTAGAGTGTTTATATTTAACCAGACCAGATTTTCATTCCAACCATGTCAATTGAAACAATAGCCTGTAGTGAATTCTTGTGAGGGAAGTATTAATCTCCAGTCACCCATTGCTGATGGTGATGTCATTCAAGAAGTACTACAATTTGGCTGAAAGAGGAACATGAAATTTCATGTCCCAAATATGTGCCAAATACAGTCTGGACCTGGTCTCAGACCAGAATTTTCATCCTGAACATGCGATTATGTTTCTATACTCATGAGGTAAAGATCTCAGTGTTAATGGATAACCTCAAGGTCTCTCTACTCTACTAACCCAAAGAGCCAAGGCAGGGATTCAGACCCTGGCACACATGCCGTGCTGTTTTTCCACATGTTGTCCTGCATGGTTTTAGTTCATGTAAACTTGGACAATCCCAGGAAATGCCTGAACACCAGGAACTGTTCTCACAGAAAGTACAGGTGAGGCAAGTGTGTCCAGGAGGCTGCTATCAATGATATACACTTTCTAGAAGTGACATAAACCAAGCCCTGGAGCATCTTATCTGCCACCATAAACATAGCCCTTGTGATTCAAATTTGGTCCAGATGATCAAGGCATTTCTAGCAAATTACCAAGAGCAAGATGAACAGGGTTTATGCCAGATTTCTGATTTTATGCCAGTTTTCTAACAACTGGGAAAGGACATTCAATACGTAATGCCATACAGGCTGTAAGTGAAAATGTCCTTTAAATAAATTTTTGAAACGCATTCAACTAAGCCAGTTTGTACCAGTTAATATCCTCTTACATGGAAGGATCAGTCCTTATCCAGTACCAAATGTCCTAAACTGAGGGGACTGTTTTGTTTTGTGTTGTAAACTCATAGACTGACAACGTTTTTCTGAGTGAATATTTTGTATGCATAAATTCTATGTTTTGTTTGTTCTCTTTCAGTCCTATTTTCCAGGCTTTTTTTTTTTTCTGCAGTACAAAGAAGAAATTTCCAGCAGGAAAGATGAATGACCTGTGGAAATTATAATGCATTTTAACTTGTACAGTTAAAAAAAAAATGTGGAAAATCAGGGTACTTGGAGTATTTTTATAAATGAAATTTTTCTACATATAAAAATCTATTCTAAATTCATCAGTGATCAGAAAATCAATTCATGTGTAATATAGACAGATTTTGTTAATATTTTTTTATTCCAATTTACCCTCATGTAAATAACCATGTATTAAGCTAGGGGCCTTGAGGAGAGACTCTCTGCCACTTCAAACAATAGTCACTGTGTCTTTTAGTCTCTAAATATATATTTTATTATAACATTCTAATAATAAACTAAAAAAGAAATAATTATTTCAGCTGAGAAAAGCCAACACTATTAAGCATTAAAAGTGAGTGAAAGTTCCCTCCTCTTCACCTATGTCTCAAAAATATTTGTTTTTTCATTGAACTTGAAAGGCTATCCAGACTTAAAGCGGAATGTTGCTTGAGGAAGAAAGTGGGTTTCATCTGATGACTTACCCAGTTTTTCAATCAAATTTGTATATAGACAATTCATAATCTACTTTGAAGGCAGCAAAATGATAAAAACATTGGGAAACCTCACATCTTTTGAATTATTTTTGTTTCATGAATTCATGGGTCTCAGGAGTATGACTAAGCCAAAGAAAGAATTCACTAGGTGGCCACGGATGATAATTTTATGTTTAGAAGTTGGCAGTGCTTCTCTTCAATCTACTGATAAATATGTTGAAGTGTCAAAGGGAAAGCATATGACAGATTTATTATCATAATTATTATTTCCAACTATATTAACTCAGCTTTCAATATATCTTTGTCCAAAACAAAATATTTTTATCTTGTTAGATTAAGATCCACACTGCAACAAATATCAATGAATTAAAAGTAGCATTTGTGACATGAAATTAAATTAATCTCAGAAGACATAAGACACATGGAAGGTATTAGAAGCCTTTATTTAGGAAGAAGTTACCACAGAACCTTTATTGTAAGGTGCAGTAGAGATGAGAAATACTAGTCAGTACATTTGAACCTGTGAATGATAGTTGGACAAATTTCATGTGCAAAGTTCTATAAGAATCTCTTTGCTTTTGCTGCTGTTTCTCAGTTGGGGCAACAACCATCCTGGGCCTCACCTCTGGTGCTTGTTTGACAAAAGTGTCAGTGTTCCATGAAAAGGTACAGTTGCTGTGAAATGTTTGTCTTTTGCTACTTTTTTTTGACATTTCTTCTGATCTCTTTGTGCTTCATAATGAAATTAAAAATCTGAAATGATTATAAAAGATACATGAATGAGTACTACTCAACTACAAAAAATTACTCTTCTTGATTCATGTATTCTGAATATGCTTATTTCCACCAGCTGGTAAATAAAACTGCAGTTAATTTACTCATCATTTGCATCTTGTTCCAGTGCACACTGAGCTCAGGTGAAAGACAAAAAGAGGATTGCTATTGCACCAACACATTTAAAGTAACAGAAAACCTGACATGTTTACTGTTTTTCTTGATATACAGGCTCCTAGAATCAGGTGATTATTTGGGAAAGATCATTTTAATTAAAAAAAACAAAAACAAAAACAAAAACAAAAAAAACCCAAACAAAAAAAATAAACCTCCTCTCAAAAACCAACAAAACCTCCTCCAAATATGTAATAGAAATAAAGGGTAAAAAAATCAGTCAAATGAGTAAAGGAAACCCAGGGGACATTAATTTTAAGTCAGACAGCCTTTGGTATTAGAAAATCTTTGAACACTAGAGTTGCAATTACAAACTGTATATTTAAAAAACCGTTATAGTGGGGTGATCCTGGTTGGATGTCAGGCACCCATCAAAGCCACTCTCTTACTCTCCTTCATGACTGGATAGAGGAGAGAAAATATAATGAAGGGTTTGTGAGTTGAGATAAGGTCCAGAAGAGATCACTCACCAAATACTGCCATAGGCAAAAGAGGCTAGAATTGGGTATATTAACTGAATTTATTACTAACAAAATTGGAGCAGGATAATGAAAAGTAAAATAAATCTTAAAAATACCTTCTCCCCGCTCCTCCCTCCTTCCCAAGCTCTACCTCCTGGTATGAGGTGCAGGGAGACAGGGAATGGAGGTTATGATCAGTTCATCACATGTTGTTTTTGCTGGTGCTGACGCAGAAGAGTCCTTCCCGTGCTCCAGAGTATAGTCCCTCCCACAGGAAAAAGTTCCTCATGAACTTCTCCAAACTTAAATCCATCCCGTGGGAGACAGTTGTCCATGAACTGCTGCAACTTTCACAGGGTACAGTCCTTCAGGCACAGCCTGCTCCAGTGTGGGTCCCCCCAGGGTCACAAGTCCTACCAGGGAACCTGCTCCAGCACGGGGTCCTTTCTCTATGGGTCTGCAGGTCCCTGCCAGGAGCCTGCTCTAACACAAGCCTCTCGTGCTTTCATATCCCTCTCATACACCTGCTCTGGTGTGGGTCTCTGTCACAGGCTGCAGGTGAATGTCTGCATCTCCACAGTCCTCCATGGGCTGCAGGGGCACAGCTGCCTCACCATGGTCTGCGCCATGGGCTGCAGGGGAATCCCAGCTCTGGTGCCTGGAGTGCCTCCTCCCTCTCCTTCTGCACTGACCTTGGTGTCTGCAGAGCTGCTCCTCTCACATATGCTCACTCTGTTCTTCCCTGGACAATTACAACTGGGTAATACCTTTCTTTTTCATCTTAAATATATCACCACAGAGGTGTTACCACCATTTCTAATTGGCTTGATACATACTAGCAGCACGTCCATCTTGGAACTGGCTGGCATTGGCTCTTCTGAACATGGAAGAAGCTTCCAGCAGCTTCTCACAAAAGCCACCACTGTAGCAACCCTGCTACCAGAACCTGTCCATGCAAACCCAATGCAACTATCTACACTTTTTTGTCCCCTCTCAGTTTCAATCAAATTTTTGAAATAGGATGCAGTTACTTAAAGACTGATTTACTCAAAGACAACTGGCTCAGTATCTCCTTTCCAATCAGCTGCCACAAAGAGTTTTCTGTCTTTAGGATATTTAACTTAGTATAATTATTAATTTATGAAGTGCAATGTAAAGTAAATCTCCACTTCTAAACAAACACTAAAGAAGATACCTTAGTAATAAATGTAGGCTTTCTGCATGACATTTGACTCCATGGAAGCCATTGTTTCAGTGTGACAGTTTCTGGACATGGGGTTTGTTTGACTAAAAAAGATGAGTTGCAATGATCTATGAAAACCATTGTTTGTAGTCCAGTCCCAAGTATAATGGGAACTGGCAGGCATGTTGGTGGTGATTTGGGAAATCCAAAGGAGAATGCCCAAGACCCCTCAATTGGAAAATTAAAGGATATCTTATCTGGGTATTTTGTTAAGCATTGAGTAGTTTTTATGCAAGCTTGAGTCATTCAAGCATATAAACAGAGAGTCATTTACATTACATGACTGGTTTAGGTCACCCAAGCATCCTCTGAGAGTAGAGCTGATGGTGACTGGCTGCCAGTAATGTCAGTCTGGGAGGCCAAGTGACCCTGAGAGCTGCTTCCTGCTGCATTCCTGCAGGAGCCTTCTTGAGAGCTTGCAGTTGTTCTACTGCAGTGCAATATGTTTTTTCTCTACAGAAGAGAATATCAGGAAATACATATGTTCATGAATGTGAAACAAAAGTGCAAAAATGAAATAATGTGCTATTTTTTTCCTAAAAATGTATCAAGTTTCTATCGATGTGTCTTCACAGAAGCCATCTGAATTATGGTATAGATTAATTTGGTTTAGTGATTGTTCAGTTCTAAGAAACCCAGTGGAAGTTCATAATTTAAAATGAATCATGACCAGTTAAAAGATTGGTAAATAAAGTTGGAAAAAATGCAATTAGAAGCACCATTAAAATTGTGCATGTCTAAGATACAATATTTCCCTGATACTATATATTGCTGTTCTAGTACTGATTAATTCAGCCAAATGTAATATAAATTACTTCACTGACTTAGGTGTACTAACTCCAAACAAGCAGCTGTGGAGGGGAGGAGGACAGTTATGGTGCTTCAGCTGGAATAGGCAATGTTGTATGTATTATTAAAATCAATAGAAATAATACTTCAAAGTAAAAAATACAACTCTTGGGCAAAGTCACACCATAAAAAAGTTTTTATGGGTTAATAAAAACATAATGTTTTTTCTCTTACTATAGAATTCTCAAGTGGCACCCAATTACAGTTTTTCCACTGTGTCCACTAAATATCAGAAGTTTTGCACAGCCATTAAGCTGTTTGTTAAAAATATTTCTGCTGACCTTTGTTGAGAGTTCTAAGGAAGGAAATAGGGTTAAAGGACTCAAACTACTCTATTTCTTTATTTTTCCTAGTTGCTAGCTTCAAGTGGTATGGTTGCCACACCTGAAGGATGGGACGCTATCCAGAGGGAACTAGTCAAGCTCAAAAAGAGGACCCATGGGCATCTCATGCAGTGTAGCAAGACCAAGCACAAGGTGCTGTACCTGGGCTGGGGCAACCCCTGGTATCAACACAGGCTGGGGATGAACAGATAGAGGGCAGCCCCGCCAAGAAGGGCTGGGGGGTGTTGGTGGGTGAGAGGCTGGACATGAGCCAGCAAAGGGCACTTGCAGCCTGGAGAGCCAAATGTGTCCTGGGCTGCATCCAAAGCAGCGTGGGAATCAGGAGGAGGGAGAGGATTCTGCCCCTCTCTCCCCTCTGGTGAGACCTCACCTGGATCACCGCATCCAGCTCTGGGGTCCCCAGCCCAGGAAAGATAACTTGGATGGGAGAGTTCAGAGGGGGACTTAGAGGGATGGAGAAGCTCTCCTGCAAGGAGAAGCTAAGATAATTGTGATGGTTCAGCCTGGAATTGAGAAGGCTTTGGGGTGACATAATTGAAGACTTCCAGTACCTGAAGGGAGCCTGCAAGCAAGATGAAGACTATTGACAGGAGTGTGCAGTGGCAGGTCAAGGGGAAAGGCCTCATATTCAGAGAGATTAGATTCGGATTAGGTATTTGGAAGAAATTCTTTACTGTGAGGATGGTGAGATGCTGGAACAAGCTTCCCAGAGAAGCTGTGGATGTCTAATTTCTGGAAGTGTTCAAGGCCAAGTTGGATGGCACTCTGAGCAACCTGGTCTACTGAAAGGTGTCTCTGTCCATGGCAGGGGGTTAGAACTAGATGATCTTTAAGGTGCCTTCAGACCCAACACATTCTATGATCCTAGGTCTAACTTAAATCTGTTTTCTCTACCATGTACTAGATGTTATTTAATTAAGAATAGCAATCTGACAGTTAATTGTCCTAGGAAAACACCCTTGACAAAACACACCTGATAATCATACAGCTTTTATGCTGTAATCATACAGCTTTTTCATAACTAATCTGAAGAGTTACTCAACAGACAAACTTTGTTATTGTTCTGTCTCATAGATGCATTTCACGTTTGGCATGCTACCTTGCTTAGTTCAGAAACGTAAAAACTGCCATTAAAGAGAAAAATAAAAATAAAAAGAAAAAAAATTGAGACTATTTATTCAAAAGTTGAGAGACAACAGAAGGGATGGATCTGTTGTCTCTTCTTTTAATTTGTATGTAAAGAGAATAAGTAATTTATAATTTAATTTCTATACCTCAGAAAGAAATAGCACAATGAAAATCATTATTCTGTCTACCATGTTTTAAAGTTCCTTCTTCCCTCTAACTCTTTGCCTTTTAAGCATCTAATTACTGTCTGTTTCAATATGAGTTACATTGTTATTGTGATTCCACTGTGTTTTCAAAAATGTGTAAAAGCACATAAGGGGCAAAAGAATAATATCTGTGAACATGTCTTGCCTGTTGATAACCTTTCAAAGGGAAAGCTGCATGTGAGGGAAGTATTTTTTCCATTTTACCTCTGAATGCTTGCACTAAAAATTGACAGAACTGCACTGAGTTAATTTTCCTTGTAAAAACCTGTAAACTGAGTCCGGATTATGCTCTTTTGGCTAATCTTTACTCTTTGCGCCACCCCCATTTGAAACGCTGGTAATGCATATCTGCTGTAAGCAGACCTTTGTGCATTTTATATGTATAGTTCTTTGCTATGATTTTAGAATCCAAACAGAAGGTGAGATGTCGTGTTACTGAGGCTTTGACAGTGAGAAGAACTTTAGCTGTGTTTCCAAGGAACTCTGGACAGGAAACATAAATCAGTGTCATAACCAATATTCTTGATTGAGGACTGACTACACTTTCAGCCTTCTGTCATACTCTGCTCCTTTGCTTATCTCATGTAAAACCCTGCTGTCACAGCAGTGCTATACTGAAGAAACACTAAAGACCACACTGGGATATGAACCCCTCACTGCAGCAGCAGGCTAACTGGATGGTGTCTCTCTCAAGACGCAATAAAAGCCATGCACACAAGGAAGAGGTAAGTGGAGGTGAGGAGGAGGTAACTATGTCCAAGGTTCTAATGAAGTCTCAGTCCCTCAAGCTAGCTGAAGTAATTTGTTTCTGGAAGAAAAAATCTGCCACTGCTTCTGTGTCAGACAAATTCCATCAGTATCTGGAGGGGATTCCAGCCTGTTTTATCTCTGCCTTCCCTGTAATTTTGCCAATCTGTATTACTGTCTGCTATGTCAGTGCTAATATTGACCTTGAATCTAAGCTTACACCTCTCGAGGCAGTGTGGACAAGACTCAGTCCTATTCTTCTACTGCAGATATAGTCACATGTAGCTTCTCTCAGGATTTTTGATGACTTCCCACTTGTAGGCACAACCAAGGATTGTGTTAATGGCAACAGCATGAAAGACCCTGAGGGGAGTGGGGAGAGTTACAGAGACATTTTTCAGTTAGGTGTATTAACTTCAGTTTCATATTTTGGTTCATTCATAACTTACAAGGTGACTTAACAATCCCTAGTTTTGAAATAAAACTAGACCTTAGTTACAAACTATTCCATCAAGTATTTAACATTCACTTTTTATAATTATTAGAACAGTAATTTTAAATCTTTCTGTTTTCTGTTTCATTTAATATTTATTGGTTTTGTTGAGGTTTTTTAAATCACATTCCATGGAAGAAGTTTAACTGTTTTCGTGCTAAGCAAGCTGGATCAAAGAAGAACCTGGTGAAAAACAGAAATCAAAAACCTTTCTTAATTTCTTACAGTAAAATTAAAGAAACACAGGAAGGTAGACATTCTAATAAATAGCCTACGGAAAATAACAAAATTCTATTGCAAACCTACATGATATCTTAATTTCTGGAAGAAAAAATGTGTACTTAATTCTCTAGTTCACTACACAACAATGTATGATTTCAAAATGTAGGTGTGTCTGTCAATAAGTGTGTGTGTGTGTGTGTAAATTCTCTTACAACCATTAATTGTTTCTGGCCAGGAATTCTTTAGAAGAAGTTCACTATTAGTGAAAATATATTGTGCTAATTCCCTCAGGTCAGGCAGCTGCACCTTGGGAAGCATAGCACTGAGTTTTAAAAAGCAGAAAAACAGTTACTATATTAAAAACCACTTAACTTATTTTCAGAGATTCCAAATAGAAAAGCTGTGTCTGCACATAGGCTATACCTGGATTGATAAGTGAACAAACCTACAGTTGTCTGAAGACTTTGGCAATGTCTTGAAGCATGTCTGCATAGCACCACAGCACTTTCCTGTCAACTCTCCACCAAGCCTTTCATTGACAAAAGAAATAGTGAAAATTGTACAACTATGTTTTCGTAATTAGTGGAACTTATTTCCGTATAAAGATAAAATATCTTGAAGTTTTTCATGTGATGATCGATATTATGGTCTATAATACAGAACCTGGCATCTAAGTAAAAGGTGGTATCAAATTAAGAAAAGTATGTAAAGCCCAATAGAAAACAAAATGGATGAAAACTGGTACTCCTCTCCTTCCTCAGAAGTTAAACAACAAAACTGAATAGACCAAGCAGCATTTGAGAAAAAGATGGTGGAACACTTTCCAGGTGCTACACCATCTGAAAGGCACTTTCAATACTAAGTGCTAAGGTCTCCTGGCAAGAATAACTTGCCACTTTGTAGCCATACAAACATGAAATTTGGATAAATTAAAACATATAGAAGTGTGCTAAGAAAGCCAAGGTAAACGTCAGCTCCCCAACAGCACTTCCAGGGAAAGGAGCAATAAATCTGTCTAAAACAAAGGACAAAAAAGAGGTAAAAATCTGCATGACAAGACACCAGAGGGATTATGTGAGTAATATAACCAGAAACAGAAAGAGCTGCTGTGAAAACTGATAGTAAAACACTTTATCAACTCAACAAGATTCTAGGTGGTGAATTTACACTAGCTAAAGGATATACTAGCAAAAAAAAATTAGAAAGACTACAAAGGATGTATACTATGTCATCATTCGTGTACTCACTCTTCATTTTTATATGGAGTCCAAGTTTCTTGTCTTCACTTCCAAAGCTCTGTTCACAGTTTAACCTCCTCTCGTTTAGGACTTTTAATCTATGGAGTAAATTATTTTCTTCTCTGATATTTCTCCAGTCCATTTCTCCTGTCTACACATGAGACAATTGAAAAAAACTCCACCTTTGTCTCAGTCCCATTCTTTGCTCAAATATGGAGGAGTTCTGTGCAAATGCTGTAAAAAAATTGTTCTTTTCCTCCTTATTGCCCAGGATGGGATTAAACTCTATCAACAATAATCTTTACAGACACTAAACTACTTTTTCTTTAACACCTTTGATAATATCTTATTAACAACATATCTAATCAGGAAAATTCCTTATTTACTTTACTACTTCCTGCCACAGGTAGAGAACATACTATTCATTTGTCTTTACACTTTTATGTCCTTGAAGATTTTTTATTATTAAATGTTCTTGAAACAAGTGAAAATATATTTTCAATCTTTCAACAAGAGTCATGTTTGCTAAATTTCTCGATTTTTGTTGGTTTTCTCTGTATTCGCTCAGGCCAATGCGTATCTGTCTTGTAATGTAGGGCCTAAAAGTGGACATGATAACAATGTTGGACATTTTGGTTTTTATTTCTACTTTTATTGTTCTGCAGGGGTTTGTCTGTTTCTTTTTTTATTTTCCCTCCCTCCCCCCATAGTCCACAGTGAAGTTTATCTCCTTCACAAGAGCATGGACTTCCTGATTCTTCTTCAACTCATAGTCTAGTTCATAATGTAACTAACCTAAGAATTTAATTTGTTTTCTAGTTGCCTATTCCTTGCAAACCCCTGTCTCTGAACTTAATTGTTTTTTTCAAGTATTTTCAAACTGTCTCTGCATATATAGATTGCATTTTAATTCCATTCTTTGTTGCATTCACTCACAGTTTCTTGTCTGCAAAGGCAATAAGAATATCCTCTAATTCATCATTTAATTCTTCACTGAAAATAATGAATTCAACTAGATCCAGTGCTGACCTTGTAGCATCCTACACATAAGCACTCTGGAATGAAATAACATTTTACTCCTGTTTCTTTATTGTTGATTTGGCTAGAGATGCATTATGGACACCATATGGCTTATTAACAACAATAAACTAACATTAGATAGATTTTTCTGACAACAGAGACCAAAATAAAAGCTTAGAAAAACAAAGACAAAAATATTACCAACAGTCTGCTTAACAGGATGGAAGTATGAAAATAAAGGAAGAATTGAAAAACAAAAAAAAACAAAGACAAAAATATTATCAACAGTCTGCTTAACAAGATGGAAGTATGAAAATAAAGGAAGAATTGAATAAAATTTCACAGTTCTGAATTCCAATGTTAAATTAGAAAAAAAGCGATCCAGATATATGAAGCAAGTGCATTCTCACACTCAGAGTAACAAGTATGCCAATAGGAATGTGGAGAAAGAAACGAAACCACAAAGTTGGAAAGCTGATACTAAGCAGTTTAAGTAGAATCTGTGTAAGAACATCAAGTCCTTTAACTTTATTCGTCAAATATCAATTCCATCTTATTGTATATTTCTGAAAACTACAAGTTTTCCAAAGATATGTGGATAGGTGTCTAAATGGCTGTGGAAAAGAGAATTAATAACAATTGCTGAGATGCGTCAGAGTTTTGCAATATTTCTCTTTACTGTTATCCAGCATAAGAGATTGAAATATTTTGACCATGTGTTTAAAATTAATGTATGGAATCCATTACAACAGGTGTAACTTTGGTCATCTGGAGGAAGACGTATAACTGCAATTTTAAAGTCTTTATTGTAATTCAGTTTTGTGTGTCTTAGTAGCATATAGATATGTTATTTATACACAGCTTCAAACACACATAGAGGAATTTTGTTGGGAGCAGAAGAAACTTCCAAAAGAACAAAAGAAGAAACAAGTCTGAATTCTCCCCTTCCCAGCTGGGTCTTGCCGAGGGGCTGCCTTTGATCCTCCCATGAGTTTGTAGCTCAAGAGAACAATAAGCTCTTGTGTCTTCCAAGGAAAGAAGGTGAAATTCCTCACTATAAGCACATGCCATCAGAGGAAAGTAGGACGTAGTAGAAGATTAACAATGAAAGGGATGTTAAAATTGCTTGTCTTCCTCTTCCCAACAAATGTATGGAATTCTTTTAGTTCTGGTTCAGCCTCTGCGTTTTCAGCTCCTTGAAATATACCCGGCATATTGTGTTACACGGTTGAACTGGACTAACTGTGCTATTCACATTCTGTTTTAGCACTATACTGAACCATCTGTTTCTGTGGTTTACCTCTGCTTTGCCTAAAAAGATCTCTTAATCATAGCATTTTGCTTTTTAAACATTTCTTATCAACAGTAGGTTTTCACTCACTGGTCTCAGAACAATTTTGTCTCACATCCACAGCACCTGGTCAGATTACTCCAGGCAAGCTTTGCTCTTTGTGTCTGGATTGCATTGCAACAGGCTTCACCATCCAGCTGGAATTAAATTAACTATTGATGTAATAGCTGCATTAGGGCATTGCATGATTGACGGCTCACTTGTACAGCACAGTATTTTGAAGAATTTACCTTTACTAAAATTATTTTCTTCTTTGTAAAAGTTTTCAGAATTATGTCTAATACCCCTTAGAATTATGTCTAATACCCTTAGAAGTCTCTGGGTCCTAAGACCCTCTATATCGAAGTTTGGGTTTTTTTTCATTTGCCATCTTGAAAGTAGAATTTGATTATATTTTCCATATAATTTATAAAATTTCCTGTGAACTAAGTGCGCTTAATTTTACCTTTCCCATGGTTTCCTGACATTGTATATAATAAATTGAAACTGGCAAGCGTTCTATTTTTTCTCATCTGTTGTGTCTTTTGTCTGGACTTTCTTATTTTAATTATGTGCACTTTCTCTGAGCACTGCTCTGAGCATTTCTCTGCACATTTCAGCCATATTTGTTGTTTAAAGACATTTCTGTGGAGTTAGATCTGTTTCTCTACAATCCCTCTTGCAGGTTTTAATCACATGTCCAGCAAATAAGCCTGTCTCCAGTTAGCAAGTCTGATTCCAGTGCTGTGTGTGGATGCCAGAGTTCTCAGCTCTGTAATATTAATATTGGTTTAGGATGTAAAAACATGTTATCGTATTCCAGTTTCATTCATTAGTAGGTCATAATCCTCAGGCATCTTTATCTGCTGTTCCAGTGCTTCAGGCAGTATTCTTATTCACAGCACCTCACTCAGCTGCACATTTTTTTCCCTTCCCAATGAGATTTTTAAGGAATTATTTTCATTTTCCTTTATCTTTATTTTTTAATGGTCACCTTTCCACACAGGATCAGTTTTAACTTTGCACTGACATGTTTTTATTTGGAAACATGACAGTCATGGTTTATGTTTGTGCTGACCGTTCTGATTTCAGTCATGCTTTCCATGTGACTTTGGCTCTCACAGACATAAAACAAACATCCACGTTTCCCAGACCTATCCTGTTTTTTCAGGTGAATTATGGTTTCTCTATGTACATTTGCAGATGGGAACCTCCTACCCAGATATTGGACATTCAGAAATTCTGTTCTTATGGATGTCTGGCAACAGCTACAATCTATGTATACTGTACTACTGCATGTCTGCACGCACAGTAAATTCAGTATTATTCAGGAATAAACAGGAGAACTGTGCTGTGTGTGTTCTCTGGGTGCTTTCTGACACCTCTTGGAAAAAGAAAATATTCTTCTCATGCCCACCTCCTTTCAAGAGCTGATAAAATTATTTCTCATATTCTCCTCAAATATTCTGCATATTGAGCAAATCCTATATAAAATGGAAGTATTAGTACTGCATAACTCTGTGATGAATACCCACTTACTTATGTCTTACAAAAAAAGGTATCCATTATTAAGACAAGTAATTACAAAGGTATTACCCTGAAACTGTAACCAAAATATATTTTTGTATTTCAGGCTTCTTAAAGTTCTTCCTTGTTCAAACTGGGATTTCTCAAAATTTGGATGTATGTTATCACTTGAAAGTAATTCTTTGTTTTACTTGAATATGTTTAAAACAGCTGTAAGTCAAACAGCTGTACTGTATAAGCCTTGATTTATTAAAATTATTTTTAATCAGCAACCTGCATTCGGATATGTGTGTGCTAATGGTGGTTTTCAGTACTCTTAAATCTGAGAAGAATTAGAGCAAGAGAAACTAAAAAGTAAAAACTTGCAGTTGGCTGAGATCTATAAAATAAATTACTTTCAAGGAAGCGTCAATCAAGTATTTAAAAATCACTGACTCCTTAGGCACATCATCTCATTAAGTTCATTTGTAGGATGATGCTAGCTTTGAAGTGGCCCTAGTTATTTAAGGTATTCCTGGTGCCTCTGGCTCTATTCTGCCAGGTCTGTCACTCCACAGCCTGCCTCGGAACTCTAATACAAGATAATCAATGAAACTAAAGGTGTCTTAGGAACAAATGCCTAGACAAGAAAACAATCCCTTGTTTTGGCTTGCTGTTACAAGCTGTTGCACCGTACAACACAGCAAATCAGTCCCCCACTGTGAGTTAGAGGCTTTGTTAAAATAAATTCCTCTATGATGTGAATGTTATTTCAAGCAGAACATACAGACATATATGAAATTACAGACTTGAAGATAAGAAGCTCACTGGGTGGAAACACATGTCTCAGCTTAGCCTGATTTCAAGATAGCAGCTTGGACATTTAGGATTAGATTTGAAGAGGAATTGTGCTCCCAACCTGGGCCCTGCTTAAATGATTAGGTAGGAGGTAGGTATAAACAAGTTTTGTTCAATGTCAGTAGAATCAGTAGTTATATTTTTTCTTAAAACGCCTGCAATGAACGTTCAGGTTCACTTTGAAGAAAACATAAATTTTCTCCAGACAGAATAATACTGAAGGATGAAAAAGAAACAAAACAAAACAAAACAAATAACCCAAAAAAAAAAAACCCAAACCAAAAAACCCCCAAATACCCAAACACAAGAAATCTGCACAAAAAATCCCAAACCACACTTTCCTTGAAACAGATGTTGTAATTTTTTGTTGTTTGTTTTATATTAAGGTATTCAGGCAAATGCTAACAAAATTATTAGCACTGAAAACTTCCCAAGTATTTATTTTGACATACACTTATTAGCTGCATATGCTATGAAAGGATCTGATTACTTCATTTCAGATAATAATTTGGGCTTAGCCTATGGGTTGCTTATCTTTAAGTACAGTTGTGCCAGCAATATGAACTCTGAGAAAAATTTCAGGAAGAAAGAGAAAGATAGATTTGTTTTCTTCTTGATAGAATTACATTTCATTGCAATGAGAGATTACAGTCATATAAAACCTTTCGTTTCTAAGAAACCTGTTGTGTTTGAAAATCTGGGTGCACGTATGAATCATTTCACAGAACTAGAACGATTTTCACCCAACACTGAAATGAAATCAACATGGCAGGTGCTTCAACAGTGTAGCATAATAATTTTGGAAAGGAAGAAGGAAGGGGAGTGCTAAAATAAGGCTTTACAAAGAAAGAATGTGACCAGCCATTCAAATTAGAACATAGAGATGCTTGACCTGTTTTTGCTTAAAGCTTTCCTTGTGAAGAAAGTCACGTGAAAAGACACCAAATAATTTTGATGAAAAGCATTCAAGCTATATATTTTAAACCCTCCATCTAATCAGTCAAGCTGGTTCTTTTGGCACCTAAAACTAAAAGGAGTAACATATATAGAGAGATAAAACTTATAAGCAGATAAAAACAAATGATTGTGAAGTACCCTGTCAGTTATTTGAAATGAGACAGTTGCCAACAGCATTTTAAGAAGAGATACATCTCCTCAGATTTTCTGCATATAGATCTCATGGTCAAATACTATGGCATAAATTTTTGACAGCTTGATCAAAATAGATTGTACTTGTCATTTTCCAGATCTGAAGAAAAAGAAATACCATTAACAAGCCTTTAAGTTTACACTGCTTTTCATCATGGTATTCAGCAAAGATGCAGAATTTTTCTTTGAGTTGTCACAGGGACATTCCTGCTGCCAGGGTCTGATGTGCTGCACATGTGGACACCCATGGTAAGGCTCCTACTCTCTCTCTGGCTCCAGGACAGCATCCCCTCAGGAGCTCAGCAGTGTTTCACTTTCATTTGTTGTGTGTTTGCTACTGAGTGAATAAACATTTATTGACCAGTCAATGGAGAATATCTCCTTTTCAAGCATTAATTCTCATGATACACTTAAGACTATAGCAAGTTTTTGTTGTACTGATTTCACATAGAAACAACACCTGAGACACAAAAGTGAAGTTATGCTGGAAACAGAGCACTTGTCACTGAGAACAAAATGTAAGAATACTATTGACTTACAATTCCCTGTTGTAGCTAGCAGGCAAATTTCTTATTAAAATTCCTTAAACATGAGGTAACTTGATTTAAAAATTTTCAGGACAATTTGAACCCACTGAAAGCTACTCAAATGTTACTTTGTTAAATTCTAATAAAGTTAATAAAGTTTAAATGTAGTAAACATCTTACATAGGTCAATTTAAATAATCTGCCTTTTAAAGAACGCAATGACTGTACATGCCATAGCAGAATTAATAATAAGTATCTTTTATGCTTAAAAGACATGCAAATAATTTATGATAGTAGCTGGAAATATAACTTCTGCAAAGTAGGAAGTGAGGTAGGAATCTTGATATTATTTTGGTTGAAGAAAAATATTTGCAGTATTTTTTTTTCTTTTCTGTAGGTCCTTAGTCTTCTGTTGGTGGCAGAAAAACAACAACAAAAAAAGGTGCCATTATTGGAAATTTGGAAATTTCTTTCTTACTATCAAAAGCTATCTCTCTGAAAATAGACCAGGAAGAGAATTATAACAGTGGTCTGGGACACTGAAAATGCCAGTTGTTAATGTGCATGATCAAGAGAGGTTATATAATAATATTTTGTACTTTACAATTATTTGTAAGAATAAAAGGCGAATTTTGTAAGAAAGGCGAATTTGTAAGAAGAAAAGGCGTATTTGTATTTCAAACACAGATTCAGTTTTTGTTACTAAAGTGGGAACGAGAATTGCAGTAGCCATTTGAACTGCAATGGACTTATGGAAAACACTCACAGTTGACTTCACATGCAGACAGTTATACCATATATATGAGCTTCTAAGCAATGAAAGTAATAATGAGGTTCGGATCTACATGGAAAAAAGATGAGGGTTTCAGGTTATGCTTGGACCAAGGTGCTTTTGCTATTGAAGAGACAGGGACAGCCTCGCATAATGTTGTAGCTGGATCTGTTAGCACTCAATTATCATGATGAGAGTATCCATAATATTTGAGATAGTAGGGACTGATTTCTCAGTCTGATATCTTTGTTGACAATGAAAAGACTAATACAATTAGCTGCAAAACTTCAGAAAAGCTATTGGGAATGCACTTGTAACTTTGAGGAGAGAGAAGTTCTACAAAGAGCTACTTAGAAAAAAAGTCACAGATCACAGAATATTCTCAGTTGGAAGGGACTCACAAGGATCATCGAGTCGAGCTCCTAAGTGAATGGCCCATACAGGGATCTAAACCACAACCTTGGTTTTATTAGGACCATGCTCTAACCAACTGAGCTAATCTCATTATATATCAGCATTTTTAAATAAGACTCAAGTAAACAGTTTCCAAGGATGATTAAAGAATTTTAAAATCTTTTTTTCTCTTTGAAAGAGTTGGGAAAATTCTGTCTTCAGTTTCTTGTTAGTCCATTCTGTGGTTTAGTGGTAACCCTCTCACTATCTTTAGGATATTTAGATAAAATGTTCTTTCCTGATTATTTATTCAGGTAAATCAATGCAATCTGTGACTCATGTTTTGACTTCATCTGACAAAACTTGTGCTTTAAACTACAGGTCATTATATTAGTCTGAGGCATAAAGATAAAATGGAATGGAAACAAAAGGAAATATTCCTCTCCCAGATTCTGAGACTGGTCTCTGCTGAAGCACTTCATGTTTTCCAGCAAGACTCTTTAGAACTTCATCTCTAAGACAAGAATGAAGTGGAACCGGAGAAAGTACAGCTGACCTATATCATGGAGCAGATATGTGCCTTTCTAGAAGAATGGAAAATAAATGAATGTTTGTCCATAGCAGGTGTTAAAGCAGCCTCTTTTGGTTTATCTAAAGAATGTGTTTAAATAACAGTAAACTAAGTTTCCTGGGACATGATGTGTTAGTCACACACAGTCTTTTTCAGTGACACTCTCTGAAAAAGTCACCAAGAAACATTATTTTATAATCCAAGTGTGTTAAACTTTCTGCTCACACTCAAGTGGCATAAGTAGAACTATGGGGTTTACAAAATCCCATTAATCTATAATGATTAAGCCACATTTTTAATTATTTTAAACTTTGTAAGCAACTCAAATGTCTGTGACAGTCACAGAAAAACAATGGTTTGTTAGGTACAAGGCAGAGAGGTGCAGTGGAAGTTTCTTCACTGTGTGACACCAGGGCACTTCAATTCTGACCATCGGTGTTTCAGGTGTGTGCCACTGAAGGCATCATCAAATGTTGCAAAACCATCTGTTATCAGACAGTTATACTTAAATCTCTGCAAATGAAATGAACAAGATAAAATCATACCTAAGAAGATACTGCATGATGATAAGTAATATTTAGTAGAATTTAATCTTGTACCTTTTTTTTTCTTTTCAAATTATTTTCAAAAATATAACCCAGAATTTCATGTTTTTCTAAATATTCAAATGTATATTAAAATCACACATAACAAAGAGGTCTCCTGCTAGGACTTGTCAAATCTTCCTGGAAGCAAATTCTCTGCTATCTATCCAGCCAGTGCACAGTACTTTGGGCTAAGACATTACCCGTGATTATTATCCCAGCCCAAAAAAAATAAACATTACATGAACAGCAGCAGCATCTCGTACTGAAATGGGAAGAGCAAAGTCTTCCAAAAAAGCTTATGGTTCTATTGCCTCTTTCCAGTGGTATTATAAAATTTGGACAGATATCATTCTGAAAATGTGAAAACAATATGAAAATGTGAAAACATGTGAAAACAAAGATGCTTCTTCCTTTTCAAGTGCCCTCATACCCAGATACTTAACTGTATTGTTGATAAGAGAGACTGACAAATTCCCTGAAATCAGGACTGTTCTGGTCACATGCTGAAGGAGATTTTCCTGTTTCACAGTTTCACTACTTCTGAAGCAAAACGAATCAGTGATGACATAGAATAGCCGGCACCAAGTTTAAGAAGGACTTAAGCAAAAAATCTTAACCAACTGAAACTTCAGGTCACTCTAGGCAATTAATCAATCTGACTCATAAGAAAAATTCTGTTAAGTATTTGTTCAACTCTCTTCACAGCCTGTCTGTCTTCATGACCCAGGTACATTCATGCACTCAAGTTTTCACTAATCAAGATGCTCACAGGAACAGTGATCCACTGCCACTGAAATCAATGGAAAAACTCTCACTGATTTCCACTGGATAAGGCCTAAACTCCACACATGAAGTTTTACACTGTATTCTCACACGTTAAATGTTGAGCACTTGCACATGGGAGCAGTTGAAGGAAATTGACTATACTAAGTTAACATGGGATGTTGCTCAAAACAAAGGTTTGCAGACATCTCAGAGATCTCTTAAAAAAGTCAGGGAACAGAAGGAATATGACGCAATTTATAATATACAATCATAACATAATACAGAAATATAAGAGTACAAAATACAGTTTTTGCACTTCCTGAAAACTTATAATAATTTGTACAGTTAAAAATGAAATAATAATAAAAAATAAATAATTACCTTTTCCAAAACAAAAACAAAAATGCCTCTGTTTTGGTTCACAATGAGAAAGAAAAGAAAATTAACTTGTCAAATAAATTATATGCTGTGAATCGCTTGCTAGGATCTGTTCATGAAACCAAGGCTTTTATAAAATACATGGTTCTATAAGAAAAAATGCTTTTTCTGTTTCTTCCCAGCTGCATGAAGGTCTTCCATTCAAAATTTCACTTTATTCTTCTAATTAATTACACATGCCTTTGTAGCTCTAACTTTAAAATGTTATTCAAAAAGAACATGCTTTTGAATCAATATCAATCACATTGTTTTATTTTCTCAAGGGAAAAGAGGGTGCTTAAAGGAAATTAATCTTATGTTGACACTGACTTGTTTCGCTATAGAATGTGCTTCTGGCATTTGGAAAGTCTGTAGTATTATTCAGTCTGTCTATAATAAATTTTCAAAATAACTTCTGGTTTTTTATTTGACTGTTTTGTTTCACAAAAGGTGGAGGGCAGGATGATGTCCTCATAATCACAGGACTGATATTGTAAGTTTGCTGTTCTTTGTCCCTGGCACACCATTTGTTACCCAAATTGCTCTCAGGATTAAAAGGGGGATGTGGTGGAGTTCTCTAAGTGAGGGAGTGGTAAAGACCAGCCCTGATGTTTCTGCTTCGTATTGTCCTTTCCATATTGCTGCCAAAAACAACAAGATGTTTCAATGTGTCCCTGTTGAGATTTCCTCCTGTATAAACCTCTATATTGCTAATTCCCAAAATGTGATGTTCATTATCATATTACTTTTGCAAAGAATATAAAATAAATAATGTGAAAATTGTTTTTTTATTTGTCACTTTTCAGAAATAGTTCCTATCCATGGGACAGGGCAAAAGCACGACAAATTGAGTTTACCCAGTATATCCACATACAGGTACTATTGATAAGTTGGCACCATATTTACTGCATCCTATTAAAATTATATAGCAAACACAGCAGACTACTGCATTGCAGCTCTCAAAAAAGGGGGGGTTGGGAAATACTGCAAGAAGTACATTTCAGACTAAATATTGCTGGCTTTACAAAGAAATCACAGAATCACAGAAGCAATTATGCTGGAACAGACCTCTGAGATCCTTGAGTCCAATCTATGACCGATCACTACCACTTCAACTAGGCCATAGCACTAAATGCCACATCTAGTCTTTCCTTAAATACCCCCAGGGATGGTACCCCACCACCTCCTTGGGCAGCCTGTTCTGATATCTAGTCACCCTTTCTGTGAAGAACTTCTTCCTAATGGCCAACCTGAACCTTCCCTGGTAGAGCTTGAGGACATTTCCTCTTGTCCTGTCACTGGCTGCCTGGGAGAAGAGGCCATCAACCATCTGGCTACAACCTCCTTTCAGTCAGTTCTAGAGAGTGATAAGGTCTCCCCTGAGCCTCTTTTTCTCCAGGCTAAACAATCTCAGTTCTCTCAGACACTCCTCACAGGACACACACTCCAAATCCTTCACTGCTGGTGAAATCTTAAGGCTTGGAAAGCTGAAATTATTTGCCCCCTATAAATTGTAAAATCTTTGATCAGTAAGTTGACAGTCCAAGCCCAAGAGCAAAGTTCTACTTTTCAGCCAAGAATTCCAGAGGTAAGCATGCTGCTTCCAATTTTACTTTTTTTTCTTATTTCCATTATTAAATGGTGTTTTCTATAGAAAAAAATTTGTTGATAAGTAAAGCAATGTATCTTAAAGCAAAGCTTATTAAATGTCATAAAAATTCTATACATCTCGGTATGGGAGAATTTTTTTGAACTTTTGAACTCCAGATTCTTCAAAGCATTGCTCCCCAGAATCTATCAAAGCAATGTGTACTATTGCTGTGGAGACGATCTTATTCTTGATGCAGTGTATTTGGTATCTTTTTGAAAGAAGAAAGTCAATTTTGTGTCACAGAAGTCTTTGAAGTTCATTCTAATGAGAAGTACTTCTTCTATTATATTACTGTTTTTATTCACTGCACTCTTCTTTTTTTATGGCTAAAACTATTCCAAGAAAGTGGTCTTAGCAGTTGGCTGCTTAGCACTTCATCTGTTCCTGCTGTTTATTCTTCCCTTGAAGCCACACTCCTGTGTTAAAAGCACTGAACTTGCCCTTGTAGCCATTGGTCCTCATGCAATAAAGCCACACACCACGGACATCAGATGCAATTAGACTGTAAATCAAATAATCAGGGGAAATGCCAGAAGCAGAACCATCATCTCTTCAGGACTTTAAATAAAACAAGGAACAGAATGCCAGAAATGGAACCATCATCTCTTCAGGCTTAACAATCCAAGTCTTGATAGCTTAAGTCAAAAACTGGTATGGACAAAGAGATTTTCACTTGCTTCCATAATCTTACAGTTGCATCTATACCAATATTTATATCAGTGTTAAAACTGATATTAATAGTAACAACACCATCATAAAAATTCAGGTAAACTGCCAGGATATCTTTAAGACTCCTCATTCATTGCTGATAACAGGTTTCACTAATCTCCTTTCCCTTTTTCTTTAGGAGACTTTTGTGTTCAACCCAGAGCCAGCAATACAACAGCAGCCTGACTGACACAGAGCCAAAAGTCTTAATATTGGCTCCTCAACACAAGTGAGTTAGAAACTGTTACAGACAGCTTGTGGGAGAACTGGTGCAGCTCCACATATTTCCTTCTCTGTCAAATACACCAGCACTAAAAAGTAAATTTATACAAATTTATACAATAAATTAGGATTTAAAATTTTTATGGCTAACCCATTATAGAAATAAAGCAAGAACATTTAGTTTTTCTCAGACATATTCTGTGCTGACTTCTGTCTCTTACACACCAAAATACAGGTATTTGACTTTAATAAATTCATTTAGTCTGCCCATATTTATATGATCATTGGAAGACTCTGGAAACTGAGTTTTGTGCTCACTATATTCTCATGACTGTATTCATCACATTTTGACACCACCATTTTTTCAGATTCATTGTTAATATTTGAACCATAGCCATGGAATATCTTTGCAAGAGTGTATCTCATATCAGTCTCATGGATCTCAGGTTTTGGTGAAATAGATTTTGTTTTCTCTGAACCATTCTAAATTACAAAAAACCCTTCGCATTTGCTGTTAATTGCATGGATTCATTGGTGGTTGTCCTAACTTGGTTACAACTGAAATATACATCTCACTATATAAATATGTTTTTCTCAGATGTGCAAAGGTTTTGCAGGAAATTTATTTCATTAAGTTATTTTTCAGCTTGTGATTTTTTTCCATTCTTCAAACTCAAGTCATGCTAATGTTTTGTCTGGTCAGATTGCAAATATGAACCAAGGAACTTTCTGTGCTGACATAACTTGCTTGTATTTTCCTGTGAGATATCTGAAAGTCAAGAACAAACAAATATGGGTTGAAGAAAGAGTATCTTTCATAATATGAAATTTCATAATTTGAATCTTTCATAATTTGAATATGAATGGAACATTTGATTTAAAACAGTGACTCAGTTAAACAAGGACATTGAGAATCTTGACCAAAACATGTCTCCTTAAAGATTGTTCAAAGTGTTCTGGTTTTCCATACTTGAATTTTTTTTGTGTCGTTTTCTTTTGTTACTACAGAAGATAAAGGCTTCATTTCCTTTAAATTCTGCTGGTAGCTGACTTTCTTGTCACTGTAGGTCAATGAAATTTTTTCTAAGTCTGTCCTGTTCCCCTTCTAATGCTAGCCTAAAAGAGACACTATTTGGAGGATGATCTGTGAGACAGACCTTTTCATTCAGCTCTATTGTGTGTCTCTTGACAGTCTTTTCATGTGCAGATATGGTTTCCTCAAAGCTGTATCTGTGGTGTCTTGTGGATACAATGGGAGCATGACATAGGTAAAGCCAGCACTTGAGTAAAATTACAGAAAAAAAGTTCTGTATTTTCTTATGTACTTGTATAGTTAGTTACCACACTTCCTTTTGAACTAGATGTAGTGAACAAGACCGTCGTGATCTAGTCTATAATCACAGATTCAGTTCCCCAAAATGTCAAGGACAGTTCTTCAATCTTAGAAACACCAGTTCCTTTCTGTTCTTCATGCATCTTTTAATAAAATTTACTTTTTTTGTGTCCTTATGTTCAGTGCAGTACTTTTCAAAGCTCAGTAATAAAAGTTTTTAATTAACTTGTGATTGATTTAATGGGAATATTTACTCATAGCAGTACACATGGTTCAAAAATCAGAGATAACTTACAGACATCTGCTCCATTCAATATCTGAGATATATTCCATCTATAGCTGACAGAAAAAATCCTCATACAACACAGAGCTAGGGACTCACAGCCAGCTTCAAAATTATTTGGATGACCACAGTGCTCATTTATACATACAATTATTTGGTCCCATTTTAGTTACATAATTTTAACTGCAATATTAATATATCTCTACATCTTGACTTTATTAACTACAAAATGTCGAGAATTACAGAAATCTTAAGTTGTCTAAGCAATGTGTGCATCTCAGCAATCCATGCTAAAAATTAACCTCCTTCACTGAACTCACTTTCCATGCTCCACACGGGTTTCTTATAAGAAATTCAAACTACTTCTAGATTGAATCCAGAATATTGAAAAGATTTTCTGCATTCATGGGAACAAGATTGAGGACAACAGTTCTGCTATTTTGCACAATTAAACTCTTCACCAGTAAGATGTATTTTGGGTAAAGAGAAAGCAATATTTTCTCTTGGATACATTGAAGACTACATATTGAATCTTCATTATTGTGTATAAGATAGGAACTAAGATATTTCACAGGAAGCATTGCATTCCAGATAAATGCAAGGCTGAGTTTTGGTTTTATAAAGACACCAGGACTGAACACCCCACTCCTCCACCCCTAACCTCGTACACTGTTAGGAACAAAATGGCTGAGAAATAAATTTTGCCTGAGGAATTAAATTCTAGCATTAATTTCTCCATTAGTATAAATTCAGATTCACAGGTATGTTTAGTGTTTATTTCCAATATATTCAGAATACCTATCACTCTCAGCAAGATTTGAAAGATAAATGAACTCAAAAGAATGGGAAGAAATTCTTTGGCTCTGCACTGGGAAATAGTCACTGTTATAAAGATGGAAAATGTTTGATGCAGGCATAAGGGACAGTGAAGCTAAACCACCAGCTTTATTCAATAGGAGGAAAACCCCAAATATGTGATTTATATATTCGCATCACACCTATCTGAGTTTAGGGAAACCTTCCACTTTTTATCTTGATAGTCCAAATCAAAAGGAACTAGCATGTCATGCTGGGGTGCGAGGCCAGTGATAACCTTCATATTTTTATAAGAATCAAAAAGGAAAAACAAATAAAAAGTACTGAGCAAAAAATTGTTTGAAGAACTTAGAAGAAAGGCTGGTGGGAGAATTTTCTTTTGTGAGGTTAAAAATTAAGCTTGGTCCTAAACAATTAATTCAATGTAGAAGATGAGATCTATAGTAAGAATTACAGGAAGGTACTACCTTAAATATATCTTTGGCCTTGTCAGATATAAGATTTAAACAATTTAGTGAGCATGTACTCCATTTGAGTGCATAATTACAATAATTATATATGCTGATAGGGTAATTGAATTTGCTAATGACAGTTAGCCATTTGCAAATACAATTATCTAATTAATGTACACAATTCCAAATAAAAAATTGTGTCCTTCACAGGTTTTAAAAATCACTTTCTGTATTCTGGAAATTGGAGCTGTTGATAGGATTTTAGTTTGCTATTCCACACTGATCATCAGTTTTGTAATCCACAGTCTTTAATCAGACAAGCAAACTTCCACAGCTGTATCTGGCTGTGAAGAACAAGAGTGTACACCATCTCTTCACTTTGTGAGCTAAAAGGAGAGAAAGCTGTTTCTGCAATTTTGTTAGCTAACTATTCCTTGGTGGAATGTTAATCACACTCAAACAATGGAATTGAGGAGGTGACTGCTAGCTACTCCTGTCATGCTTACAGTCATGATCTCTTAAAATTCTTCAAAATGTCTGCTTGATTTTGACCAGGTTAAGATCCAGAAATTCCTTGGTACAAAGCAGTTCAGCAGGCATTCTCCAAACACCAACATCACAGTACCTTGAGCAGCAGGCACGCACACCAGCCATCCTTCAAAACAGCTCATCAGCCCTTTCTGGCAGTCTTTTTTTTCCATCTGTCTGATCATGGGATACCAGTCAAAAATCTGGACAATTCATTATTGCAAACAGTTCCAAGGAACACAGAATTAGCAGAACTATGAACACATCAGATAATGACACTAGGGGATATTGCTGAATTTCAGTATCACATTTTCTATTACAAACAATATGACTCACTTAGTAAAATACAGAGATCCTAAAGCACTTTTCCAATGTAGTAAAAATTATAAAATAGTATAATATAGGCCAGAAACTTTCACTGTGATCATGTGTGACTTTCCACATAATACTTTCCTGGAGATTTCAACTAGCCATTCTTATCAAATCCTGATGAAGTAGCAGAGGGAAAATTTACTTCTTTCCTATTATTCAGTAATTCAGTGGCACACCTGCAAATACAACTAAAACTCTGGATTTTCAGCACTGCACTTAGTCCTAGAACAAATTCTAATATAGTAGGATAGCCAAGAAAGAGAAGGAATTGCACAAAATACTTTGATACTAAACTTTATTTGCAGAGATTTGTAGCTGTACACTAACTTCTGTGATGAAAAAAAAAAAAAGCCCCAAAATAATTAAAAATCCCTAACAAACCCAACTCACACAAATAAAACCAAAAGGAAGAAGCAAGTTAAAAGGAAAAGAATAGGTAGCCAGGAAGAGCAGTGAAACAATCTCCACACACACTTATTCCTCTGGGTGGAAAGATATTTGACCACTATAATAAGAAGCCCAAAAAAGTGAAGCCTCCATTTTTGGAGATTCTCAAAACTCAACAGGACATGATTCTGCGCAGTCTGCTGTAGATGATCCTGCTTTGAGCAGGGGGTTGGACCAAATGATCCCCACAGGCCTCTTCCCATCTCAGCTCCTCTGTGATTCTGCTAGAAATGTCTGGGTACTGAAGACCCTGTGCAACAGATTTCGTGGGTTTCAGAGTTATCAGAAAAAATCACCATCATTTCACTGTGAATACAGCACAGATTAGTCATTTAATTAAATCCCCTAAAATTAATTAATATTTTCTCCCAAGCTTGATTTCCTAATTCATAACACAAAGAGGCAAAAAAGATCACCAAATTGCACAGAATATGCTACTTTAGTAATAGGGATTCCTTGTAGGAATCTGGATTCCTTCCTTTAATCTATGAAAACCCAGCATTCTGCTTTATTTTTAGACCTCTTGCCATTACACTCTTCCACTACATCCTGATATGCAGCATGTTCATATTCATCATTGTTGATTAAGGCTCTGTTGCCACTGTGAAAACATCAGCTTAGCCTGCAATAGCACTAATCATAAATAACCTTCATAAACAAGCATTTATGATATAATCTATACCTAGACTCTTAGCTCAGTAGCCAGATGGTTCAAAATGTATTTAATTTCTGTACAAGTTAAGGGCAGGGAAAAAGGTCCTACAGACATAAGACAGGAAGATTCTGTTTTTCCTTTTTAGATTCTCTTTTTGTATCTGCCATGACATTTTTATGTTTCTTATAGAACAGTAGTAATCTAAGAATATTAATACTTTTCTATTTCACAAAGAAACTGAATAACTTAAGTTTGTAATGTATGCAGAAGTCTTAAAGGTAATAGGAACACATTTATTTTGAGTCTCAGTAGAAAAACACACAAGGAAATTTTATTATTATGGTTGTTACTTCTCACTACTTGCAAATTTTGGATTAATTCTGCCAACATTTGTCCTTCCCTCTCTTCTCAGAAAAGATGCCAGGGAAGACTCAGTTCAGAAAACTGATGGATATTCTGCCATCACATACTATGTCAAAGATGACAGCCTTCTCTCAGGTTTTGTTACAGTATCACTTTATTCCCCTGAGGGAGTAACTTCATGCTCACTTCTCACCTCTCTGGAGTGTGTGTTATCTCATTGTGATAAAACATTGGGCATCAAAAATACAAGGTCTTATGCTATCCTGATAAGAACATTGTATTTTAAATATGTGGTTGAACTCTCACTGGATTTGTTAGAAAGTGATTAAGGACAAAAAAGTGTTTTATACAAACAGCTCTGCCTATAGGTATTGAAAGTGACCTAAGTGTATTGCATCAGACCAGTACTTAGATTTGTGTTTAATTGCAAAATTTTCTTTAAACTATTACTTAAATAGTGCAGAGAATGGGTGAGAAGATGGATATCAAATCTCCCTGGTGAACAACCTACTCATTACATGGTACTCTGCAGATCTTCAAGCCCAAAGCACTCCTTCAAAACTCTATCACTTTCCATAGGCACTGTGAGATGACTCAGAGTATGCTACAATTTCCCCCATTTTCATGAGGTGCTGCTGTCTGTGTTGCAAAAAACTTATACTTTCTAATGTCATATCATGTAGATGATTAAGTTTACAGGCTGATTTAAGGCTTTAAGTTCCTTTCAGTTCTTACTCTCTAAGAACATATTCTTAATGAGTCATTTTCTTCAAGTTATACCCCCATAACACCACAATCAATCTCGTTTTATTAACAAAACAGCTTCAGGGTTTGTTGTTGTGGTTTTTTTTTTTGTCAGTTAAAAACTATAGCTTATAATCAAGAATCATGACCTGTTTTTGTTGATAATCTGAAGTTATGTAACGCAAACTACATATAACAGGCAAAATCATGATACCTTGATTTCTAATGGGTTCTATTTTACTTGGAAAATGCCTCAAACCCAACTAATCCAATAAAAGGGCACTAAAACACATTGTCTATACAGCAGGGCATCAGTTGGTTTTGCCAATGGCTACCTGGAGTATCCCAGTTCTCATAAATAGCAAACATCTCAAATCTTAGAGGACACGGCAGCAGTCCAGGTGCAAGTTTCTTTGCCAAACCACCGTTCAAATTGACAAACTACTTTAGGAGAGGAGAGTAATTATCTTTAGAAACACTGTAACATGGGAGAAGCTTGATTTAATTTAATCACTAGCACTGTAATTTAAGTCATGATGCATGCTTTAATTATTCAAAGCAATGTGTTCTTCTCAGAGAATTTTCATTAGGGATCCAGTCTTTGGGAAAGCCTAGTCATGTATGGATTTTCTTGCCACAATAACTGTAAATATCAGGTAGAATATGAAAGGAAAATTTTAACGAATTCTGTTTAGCTAATGATTAATTCCTACTGTGTTAGAATTGTATGACTGATAGAATAATCATATGAATTATATACATTAAATTTACGAATTGATATAATTGTATCATTAGAGTTTTTACAACTAATTTTGGCCCAATTCCTAATATTACTCTATTATTCCTTCCCATCCCAATTACAAAATTCCATATTCTCTTACTTCTAAAACAGGACCAAAAAGTTAATTACTTACCCTTAGCACCTGAAGAGAGTCACGCTGCATAAATTGTTCATGTCAAGAAATTTGAACAAAACTTCTCTTGTAAGAATATTACTAAAAGCATGATTTTTGAAGTCATTCCTAAAACTTGGCAAGATAAGTAGACTAACAACAGCACTAGATTAGTGATCATT
The DNA here is from genome assembly GCA_026261815.1 of Monarcha castaneiventris obscurior. Classification (NCBI taxonomy): domain Eukaryota; kingdom Metazoa; phylum Chordata; class Aves; order Passeriformes; family Monarchidae; genus Monarcha; species Monarcha castaneiventris. The sequence continues at coordinate 19,542,531 of JAMPIT010000894.1, forward strand.
ACAGTGCTTCACATTTACATAACACTTCTAAATATTTTATAATATATACATGACTAAATTAAATCTCAAATGCTTCCAAGAGACAAAGGAATAAATTACACTTACCTTGGAACTCTAAGACAGAGAAGTGTTAAATCACTGAATGAAGCTGAAGTTTAAAGTGGTGGGGAAGGGAATCCCAGTCGTACACTTGGGCCTTGATGACACTAGTAGCATTGCCAGAACAAAACTGAAAAGATACAAATTAACAGCCAGAGATTCTGGTAGGTTTTGTGGAACATCTATTAGTGGAAGTGTCTTTAATTTTAGGTCATCTTAGTTCTGGTAAACAAACTCTTCCATCCTAACCCACCACAACTCCAATATAAGATATTAGAAAAATAACCGGTCCTGAAGAAAATTCCTTGATTCAAATCCAGACAGTTGTGATTATTATAGAATCACTTTGCTGCTTTGAGGTTTCTTTGCTGTTGATTTATAGTGAGTAACTAGAGTGGTTTTCATATTACAAAATATATTGCCATCATTGTTAATAAGGACCCTAAGTCCTGCTCTGTTATATAAAGACAGTCTTGAATTCTAATAAAATAAATCAACTCAGAACATAGTATACACTGTTGATCTATGTGTACATTTGCAGCTTACAATCCATGTATAGCTGTTTCTTACTATAATAGGCCAGTTTCATGTACTTTTAGAAGAAATGAGTCTTCTTTACATGTTCTTCCTCATTTTCTAAAAGAAGCTATCTTTATGACTAAATTTTATTCCATTCCCAGCCCCTCCCGACCCAAAGGGAAACAAAAAATTGGGATGGAGTATTTTAGCACCAAAAGGTTTTCTCACATGTGGTGAACCTATGGATTTTGTTACAAATTTCTTACTAAAACCAATGGAAGCCTCAGTTCAGAATATCTGGGCTTTAACAAGGTCTAATACATTTTTCACCATTAAAGATATCCTGGAAATTTAGCATAGTGATCATTTCATGCAGAGTATCTTTGGTGTTCACTATTTGATCTTCTCTCGGTAGTCATTGAACATGATATTTCTTTCTCAAGGCAATCAGTAAAGACAATATTGAAAAGTCATTACAAACTGCTGTCCTCTTCACTTGCTTCCCTTTGGATTTCACAAACAAATCTAGACACTATATATGTACGCCACATAGGCTGATTATAGCCAGGGAAAATCATGCGTACTCTAAGCAGTCATTGCAAATACACTAAATCTGGATCACAAGCAAATTAATGTCCTTGTATGTCGTTAAGCCCCAGTGCTGGAATGACACTGGCTCTTATTACTTACAGGACATAAGGACTAAACTTCTAGCTACTGGCTGAATAGGAAAGGATTCAACATCTCCACCTGTAAGGCTGTAATAGCTGGGGGCTTGAAGGGTTAGCTCAGGTGGCCAGGGTTACTATCATATTCAGTACTATATTCCATCTTTCAAAACCTCCTGTGGTTCGCATGTGTGAAGCATTCTGGTACGCAGTGTTGCCAGAAAAAGGGTTCTGCATTCACAGGGGGATCAGAAATGATCTGTTTCTATAAAATGTGACAGTCTCTGGAGATGAAAGGCATTTCCCAAGTATCCTCTTCAACTCTATTTCTGAGTGCTGGATAAAGAGGGGACATTTTGATATTCCTCCTAGTACTTTTGTGCAATCAAGTCCTACTTCAGTGCTTATTTTATAGTCACCTCCTAACAACTGGAGATGCATAATCAGACCTCAAAAATGAGGCATGGCACTACATAATCTATAATGAAATGTACTCCTTCTTACAGCAAAGCATCTGGCTTCTGTATTTTAATATCAATCCAGCCACTGCATATTTAGCCCCTGATGATGAACGTTCCTGTTAAACTGCATTTCTTTTAATTCTGTGGCAAATGCTTACTAAGATGAACTCAATATATCTACAAATCATTTCAATAGATGACTACAAAAGGCATAGAATGTGATATTAGCTAGAGGAAGTGCCATCTACTATGGGAGACTGCTGTGTAAAATTTATTTAGTGTGTGCATGATGATCACATCAGCCAGGATATTACAAAACTGAAATCAATTACTAATTACGATACACAAGATTCAAAAATTAAAAGCAATTTGAACTGCACAGAGGAGGATAAAACAAGCTCATAAACAAGCAGTTTCCTAAAAATATTCTCATGTGAATGATGGAGTGGCTTTTATTGTCCCCTCCTCCAAATATTTCACTTTTGTATTCATGAAGGACATTAAAAGTCACAAAATAATGAGTGGGAGAAGAGAGGCCAGGATACAAAGAATGAATTAAAATTCCTGAAGAAAATTAGCCAATTTTTTTGCTTTAAAGCTGTCATCTAGAAACTTGAATCATTGCTAAAAGCATAGCTCTTTTTTTTCAGCTTCTCTCTCCAGGTAGGCAGTAGAAGTTATGTGTAATCAGATACTCAAATGGTCTATTTCTGTGTTCTGTCACAAGCAGAAGATTAGCTTTTAACATTTTATAAAACCAAATCTCACTTTGGGTTCATGTCACACTAGTGGAGGTTGCTATCATCAGCTCTGGTTTCTGCAGTCTAAGAATTTGCATCACACTGAATCTGTAAACGGTTTGGAAACAGGCTTATAAAGAAATATACAGTCACCTCAGATGAACCCATCCTTAAGTCCATACTAATTGTATAACGTTGATAACATGTTAGGAGTTCAGTCACCTCCAAGGAACAACAGGTGGAAGCAAATCAGGTCCGTGTTACCTGTAGTGCAAGTGATCAGCAAATGACATGCTGTGAAAGTGAGATTAGAACTCAGTGCCTTGCCAGAATACAAGACTGGAAAGTCCATCACAGTAAAACTGTGCCACATTTAAGGTAAAGCTGGGCAGCCTGTGGGCGAGCTGAACTCCAGAACTGAGTTGATATCTCCAGTTGAACAAGAGCACCATGTGCCTTCATGAAGCATTGTGTAGAGCCATCTCACAGAAAAATGAAATAAGATCCAACAGAGGCAGATTTACACTGTGTTATCTCTTAGCATTTCTGCTTCTTACCTTAGGAACATGTTGCTCAAATACATAAACTTTTGATAGACAAGTACTGTAATGTGTCAGATGATTGAGGTGACAAGAACATGTTATCTCACCATCTTCTCCACCAAAAAAAGAGTGATCTTCCTTCCTGTCTCCTTGTCTCTGAAGTACTGAATATATATTATATTTATGATTTCCTTCTTTGTGGTTTTCTTCTTTCCTAATTTGCAGCTCAATGTCTTATTCTCACTCTTTCTGTCTGGTCAGAATATTTCTAAATGATTCTCTAACATTGCATCTATTGTATTCACCTCCCCCAAAATCTTCTTGTGTTTATGAAATGAATTTTCTGTGCTTATATGAAAAAGTTTTTCAGATTTATATCCCCAAGTACAGTGAAGCAATACCGAAGAAGCAGATAAACAATCTGAATTTATGGATAAATGACTCTGTAGGTCAACAATTTTAGAATCCATCATGGCCTGCCAGTCATATGCTGTCTGTGCATACAATGTGTAAAGAATATAAAATAAAAGTTCTTCACATAAGCCTAAAAGGATCATAAACTAAGTTTGTGCATAGTTATAATCACTTTAAACTCATCTGCTAGCAGAAAAAACAATTCAAAACATGCCCAGTGAAATTTAAAAGGTTGATCTCTTTACCCATGACCTATATTAAAACCTTTGGGTTTGTGTAGAAATGGTCTGGGAATCTACAGATAGTCAACTCCTGCATCTTAGCTCACAGAATACTGGCACTGGTCTAGATGTCAGTACCTTCATAACCCTCCTGAACTAAATCAGCAGAGCGTGTCTGGCTGTGCTCTAAGCATATGCAGGAGAGAAAAGTGTCTAACATCTCTAATTTGCAGGCAAAGCAGAGGCTATTAAAGGCAGTGCAAGGTCATAACAAATCCAAGCTCATTGGAACGCTAGATTTTAATTTAAATAAATAAATAATGTTGTTTATTTTCCCTCTGAATTTTATTTTTAGTATGATGACATCTGGTTGGTTTCAAGCTATTTGGACTTAATATCCAAATCCTGACTACTGTATACACTTTTAAGATATAACAGAAGGTAAAAGATAAAATGAGGAGCCCTGTAAAGCATCTTTCACAAGGAAGGTGCTACTCTGTCAGAATCTTATAGTTGCAATACATTTTTAAAGACCTTTTAGATTAAACAAATGCAAATATTTTAAATTCACATTATCTACATTTTTAATTTCCCTCTACATGGGTTGTTTTCAGTTTATAAAACTGTCTGAAGTACTTCAATCTGAAAACACTAGAGGATTTTAAAAAGGTTTAATTATGTAACAAACTGAAATTCTATTTCCACATACTATCAATTTTTCTCATATTTAAACCTACTTTCAGATATATAATTTGAATGTATAAGATTGAATACTAATCAGACATTTCACCTAACATACAGGCTAACTTGCACAGGACAGTAAAAAAAAAAATCTATGTAGAATAAACTGTTATTGCCAGTCTTTCTATTGCCTAAAGAAAATAAAAGCATTGTGTTATGCTGAATCTATCCAGTTTATGTCAGTGGAACCTGGCTGTAAATATCTCCTGACAATTCTGCAACAATGTAAAAATGGTCATAAAGAAAGTTTCAAATCCTTGCTGAAAATCCTCAGCAAGCAGACTTGCAGAGCCTTTCAGTGAGTTGCCATGGGATATACACTCTGAAAGTTCTCTTTTGTCAGGAATTATTAATCCATATTCAGGGAAAGCCTACAAAAACAGGGGTATCCCCCTGTTTTCTGAGCTTGAACTTTCCTCTGTCATCTCTCTTTGTCCAGCTGATCTGAAAACATCTGTCTTAAAATCTCTACTTTATCCCCTTCTCTTTCACTATTAACTCATAAACAAAAATAACCAGAGGTGTGATACAGATTTTGCATATTTTTCTTCATTTTTAGGATAACTGAAGCACATAAAAGTTGACTATTTCTGTTAATTTATTGAAGAAAATAAAATGTAGGGGCCTTCAGTTTACAAGAATGCTTACATTTAAGTTCCAATGCTGCCCAAATCAAGTAACCTTTAATTTTATCCCTGATGGAGAACACTGCAGACAGAATAACAGCTACGAGGGAAAATGTTAGGATAACAGAGAACAAATAAATTATGAAAAGAGAGGAATTTTATCAAGAGTATAATAATAGATTTCATTTTTGTCTCAGATATAAAACAGCTTCTAGAAATAATACTGAAATAAGCATTTTTCTGAGAGCATTAACAGCAGAAAAGCATCCTCTACTGATGTGTATGTCGTATACAGAGAGTGTTCTGGTTACTATTTTATCAAGAATATTTGACCACAATTCTAAATACCCTCAAGTAAGATGATTTTTCATTCACACTCCCATCCACATACCATGTTATATGCATTTGCTCCAGACCTTTAAAATTGTCTTCAGTATTTGATTTGAATTCACTTTGATATTCAAGCAAAACAAACATACCAAGAATCAATATTTTCATAGAATCTGGTCTAATGTTAGTAAAATAGTGCCATAACACCACTGTATGTGGCTATTTTTTTTTGTCCTTTTGTGCTTCTTATCATGCTTCTTTTCTTTAATAATTTAAATGAGTAAAGATACATGTCTGCTTTGGTAAGCCTCTCCTAGGGGTGGTGCTTCAACAGCAGGTAGACTAGAGTTCAGATCCTTATTCACTTTCTCCTGTTTCTCCAGGTTCTATTTTTACACTGTTTCAGATTCATATAGCAGATTCTAGTACTAAAGGATATAAAAAACACAGTATCTGCATGATGATTTTAGAACCTCTAACCAGAGAAACAAAGAGGCATATTTAGGAAAAATGGAGTGTCTTGTCCTATAATAAAGCACCCTTTTGTCCTCAAAAATGGCATAGTATAATTGCAGCTGAAGATTTGGCTATACCTTCGGTTTGCCAGTTCGAAGGTTAGGACAAATAAAACAAAAAAACTCCACTCAATTTTTTTTTTTTTTTTTTTTTTTCCCCTTCCAAATGGGATTTTAGTGGAATTGGAATATAATGCAAATTAGGTTTGCAGTTCTGGGGGGGACACAGACAATAGAGACTCTCAGGGTGCAATAAAAATGCAGAAGATACACCTCCAAGTGCTCAGGGCAAAGTCATAATTTAATATTAGTTCCATTGTTCATACTATAACTAAAATGAAAACTCAAAATAGCTGCAAATTAATTTCTTGAGAGTGAAAGGAAAAAGATTTCATAAGGATGGAAGAACACTAGAAAACAAACAGGAAAGAAACTGACATCTTCTGTGGACCTTTATTGAACCCTTTGTGGATGTCAAGGTAAAAATATGATGTTTTCAAAGTCAGTATCTTTGGTCATATAGTGTACAACTTCCTTCTTCTTTTTCCTTATTTTTTTTCCATTTGTCTGCAAAAAGCAGTAATTTACTGATTTAGATGTGAGGGAATTCCATATCTCCCTCAAACTTGATTAAATGTAATAAAGGGTTCACCACAGTGCTGTTGCTTAATGCACTTACACATAGTCAATTATTTTCACTTACAATGCAACATTATAAGATTAAACTTAGCAAGGAAAATATGCCCTGCCTGCTCTTTGGATAAAGTGTGCAGCACTGTCTTTGATATATCTTACACCATGTATCCACCATGTTATAATTTACTGAGAATAGAATAAGAAACAAAGCAAGAAAAACCTCAGTAATTTTTTCTGATAGCTTTAGCTCTTGAGTTAATTGTGTGTACGTTGCATCCTATCATGTAGGTAAGTAATGCCAGCATTATTTCCAATAAATCCATATAACCACACTTGATTTCTAATATGATGACTCAGAAAACTGACAAACATGGAGACTTTAAGTCACCTGGGTCAAATTTCACTTTGGCTGGTGATGAGCCAAAGTCATCACTGCCCAGAGTTGGTTTACCAGGCCACTGGTGAACCGTGACGGTCTTTGTTCAGTCACAGGTGGATGTGGAGCTCGTGGTATTCCAGTAGCCGTTTCATATAAAGTGGGAAATAAAAACCCCCACTGTGAAAGCTAAGTTGCAAGCATGTTGGTTGAGTTAGTGTTTACTCCTCAGATGATTTCTGTAGGCTGCTACAAAATTATATCAATAATGAATAAGTTTTCTCTCACTTTATATTAAAAAGGATACTAGGAAAAGCCATACCTGGGTTTATCTTTCCTGTATTTCTCCCTCCTTTTAAATCTCTTAAAGCATATGCCTTTTTAAAAAATAATTCAACCAGTATTATTAAATAGTGTCTATAAGTGGTTTATAAAAATATCACTCATGTTCTATGCAAATTATAATGTCACATTAAAAAAAAAAAAGGAATGTGGGTACCAACACGTTCTCATGCCATGCTTGAATTTCAGTAAGAAAATGTACAGCTGAATGGCATTAACATCAAGGAGTTGCATGGCCACAAAATGTGTGCAATTATTTGGCAATTAATTAGCAAAAACTAATGCAGATGTGATTAATTCACCAAGCATAATCATTGTGTACAGGTGCAGGCTTTGCAAATTTGACCTGCAGTCAGTGACACATCAGATTTGATGAGTTGTAAGTCTAGGGGAAAGAGAGACTGCTCTTTCAAATAGCCCAAGGGCACATACTACACCATGAGATTAAAAATGTTGACACAAAATAATCAAATTAATCGGCAAATTCTTCTAAATATATGTGAGACAAACACCCATTGACGGAATATTCCTGGCTTTGCCTTTAAGTAAATGAAAAATGTTAATCCAATTGTATATTAGCTATATTTCAAGGAGGCCAATGAAAAGACAAAGCAAGACAGAAGTTTGACCCACTGACCCAAATCATGTTCCAGTGTGTCATCGTGTGCCCTTCGTTAATCTGAGCTGTGTGTCCAGACCAGTTTTACTACAACAGTGAATGAAATAAAGTGGTATCTTAATGAAATTATCCGTCTATAAGGAATTCTGACAGAAATTCCATGAAAGTCCACCAAGAAACAGTAAAAATAGCAGGACAATCAGAAAAAAAACATTCAGGATATGTTCTGAAAGTCAGCAAGCCTTCCAGGTATGAAACACTGAGGATGAAAACACCAAAAAACTCCAATTTTAAAAGCCTTGTGTTATTTGATTTCTATTTCACTGAAATGTGATCTGTTGTCCAAAAACATCTCCCATTGTAAGCTACTTCAGTCATAAATCTGAGCTGTATGTCTACATAAGCTAAACCTAATCTTGAACACAAATGTGAATGTTTGTATCTGTCTTTTTCCAGAAGTATTTCAGGATTCTTCAGCTTCTGAAACAGGCGATAAGATATTCCCTGTTCCATGCAAAGGAGACTACTTTGTGATTTCTTCTCACTGCTTCAGGACAGAAAGAGATAAAAACAATCCAAATCTAAAATTTAGACAGTTTTTATTGTAAAAACTACTAACAATTTTTAATGGAAAATACAAAATACACTTTTTATGTCCTAAAAAGTTTTCTAAAGACTAATAAAAACTGTAGAGGAAGTAATTTGTAGATAGAAGCTTCTATTTGCAAAATGAGTTGAAAAATAAAGAATTGATCATCCAGCCTTGTTATTAAGTAATTTATTTTTTCTCTTTTTGTAATGTTTTTATAACATCGGAGAATTAATTCAGCATGTTTCAATTCATAAAAGATCAGAAAGAAATTCTGAAAACAAATAAATCATCTTTATAAATGACATTTTGACTAACTTGCACCTGGGGAAGGTAAAAAACCTTGAAAAGATATTTTTATCTTGTTCCTGTCACTCTTTCAAGAGTTTTGTAATCTGAGTGGTTATTAATGTCTCTCATTAATCTTGGATGAATTAGGGAGCCAGGATCTTTGAGGCTCAAGTCAATTATGTATAAATAGAGTCCATTATTTACAGCACTATTATGTCCCTAGCTCATTTATTACATAAATCTTTTCCTATCATCTGGAATTTATCCATCCTTATTAGCTAATATTTCTGGGTAAATTAAAAAAAATTGTGACTGAGGTAAATCACATCCTACTAAGCAGAATTAGATATGAATCTAGTTTATTTCATTTCTCATGTTTTTTGACTGGTTTTGACTCTTTTTAACAGGAGATGATTTCCAAAAGCAGTAGAGGCAAAATTGCTGCATATGCATGGCAAAAGTAGTTTCAAACATATGCTTTCCTCTCACAAAAGAAGGGGTTGTGTCCTTGAGAGCCTCATTAGCCTATTATGTGATGTCATTGTGAATCTTAACAGCAAAATTTTAAAGCAGAAGAGACAGCCTAAATTTTTTTTTATAGTTTGGATAGTTACTCTGTTACTTTTTACCCCAGCTTGAGTTCTGAAAAAACAGGACATTGGTCAAAGCAATATAATAAACATCACAAAAGCTGCTAAGCAAATTGCTCTTATTTTAATTAATCAGCATAATAAAGACAAGAATACTGAGCAATTATCTTAATCAGTCCTTTACTTTCTTCCATTTTCTCTTTAAGCACAATTTTATGTTCCAATTTCTTAAATTTTTAGTTTTATCTCCCAACAGCTGCAACTACAATTATCTGGTTTTATAACTATAAGATGTTACAGTATGGAAATATGGAAAAGAAGTGAGAAGCAGAGATATGTATGTTTCAGACACTGATCATCTCAGGTGGGGTGGGGAGCAACAAAGAGCAAATTCTTTCCTTTAGTAATTCTTAACCTTAAAATGGGTTTATCTAGCGTGAGAAAAACCTCCATCAGGTCTAAGTTAGAAATCTGTTCTGCATAGAAGATCATGCTCCTCAGAGGGTTTGACAAATTTCACATATTCTTCAGCACAGAGTATTAACTAATGGAAATTAAATATTATGATAAGTGATAAAATACTATTACTTATCTTTACATTGTGTCTGTTCTTAGCATTATGTATTTTTTTAACCCTTTTCTATTACTGAGCAGTCTTCTTTTTATCCATCACCAGTCAGAGGCTTCCCTAGCTACACGTTCTTGCTACAACCAATTAGATGAAGTTCTACTGCCTTCTCTTCTGTCTTCACCTCTGTGTCACAGGCTGCAGACCAAAAAGAGGACATCTGCGTTGGTCTGGCTTCAAGCAGAGCTTGAGAGATAGACAATGGGTGAGCAATAATTACAAATACAGAGTAATGACACACTTCTGGTGTCAGATCATCCCAGCACTTCAAAAGCCTTTATCAGTTCTTGATCCAATCAGCCCTTAGAGCATTTTACATTTATGAAATATGTTGTGTCTTAAGAATTTAATCTAGCTTCTTCTGAAATGTTCTTGATCTTTGTAAATTTTATATATTTATTGTTTTAATGGTTCAGTGCCAGCATTGTCTATCATTTATGAAAAACACCACTCAAGGATTCATTTATTGCCCCTTTTGATGGGCAGCTCCTTGTGCGTAATGTCAGTCTTTGCTCTTTAAATAGAAAGAGTTAATTTTAGGGAACAAGAGGAATTATATTACAGGGTCTGAAGGCTGTATTTAATTTATAGTGAATTGTTCATGCAGAGAAATGGATTTTACAATTAAAGGAGAGAGTCCAAACCTTTCAGCTGTTTAATAAACCATATAAATACAAGAGATGGCTTGGGATTGAACATTTCAGCCCACCTGCCTACTTGAATGTATGGCCGAAATACTCTTGGGTGACAGAGGATAAAATAACTTCTTTCCTATTCCTATAAACTAGGACACTCATGGACAGGAGTGATAGACAGGCCAACGAACCAGGCAAATGAACACTGCTGGTGGTGGGATATTTCAGGGGACACTTCTTTGGCCCACTTCACAGTTCAAATAAAAAAAAAAAAAGAGAGATGGACCACAAGGCTTAAAATTTCATATTTATGGATTTTTATTCCTTACACTGATGCTAATTTTGCATGGTTCTCTTCCATTATTTATCCTATATTTCATCTTCCATGAATGATAAAAAGATACCCACTAACAATTTTAGGAATTAAATATGAGACAGCTCTCTCTGCAACCAATATTCACACCTTCTCCTCTCCCTCACCTCCAAAAGAATTGTTTGTAAGACGACAAAGCAGAGTTTAACCAGAGCCATTTCAGTTTTCAGGTTTTGTACCACGGGGTGAATGTAGCTATCAGGTAATCATAATAAACCTTGTTCATTAGTAAACAGCCTTATTGGGCTATACACTCCTGAAGGTGAAAGGGTAGACTTAGGTTCCAAAACAGTAATTTGTCAGGAATTATAAATTTGCTTTCATCCTTTTCTAGGCTGCTAAATTCTCTCCAAAGCTTTTTAAATTTCCTTGCACAGTATTAAACTTACAAAATCAGATTCAGCAGAGAAAAATTTTGAAATGTAACAGGAATTTTCTTTTGTTTTCCTACATTTTGCCATATTTCCCAGGATTTTTTGCTCTAGACCTTTTCAAGGTACCTGGGAGTTTCAGCAATATAATAGTATTTAGAACTATCTTAGGTGACCACCTGCTGTGAACACTAAACACCAAAATTGCTATTAATGAAAATATTATCTGTCAGTGTAGGAATTAACACATACAGGGAACCAAGGGCAACCATCAAACATCAGCTGAAATGCAAAGAGTGGGTTTATTTCATTAGCTCACTAACAACATGAGGTGGCAGAGACACACAGGGATACAGGTTCTGTTCAGCTCAGTTCATCTAAGCAAGGAAGGGGCATCCAGGGGCTCACTGCCAGCCTCACTGTAACAAAAAGCTTTGGGCATGTCTGTGACAGTGTGTTATCTCTCCACAGGAATTCTACTTCTCAAAATAGGCAGCGGATGAACAACACAAGGTATAAAAAATGGAGTTTTCCCATACCGACAGTTTTAGCATTCCCAACTGCACGGTCAGTTTGAGCAAAACTACTCCCTCTTCCTTGCCAAATCTTCTGGTTTTAACCCTTCCTTCCCAACAGTAGTATTCACATTTTTTTTTTTTTGTTAGAAGTGTCATAAAATCATAGAATCATATAATGGTTTGGGTTGGAAGGGACTTTAAAGATCATCTGCTGATTCAATAGCATTGTCCTGTCAGAGAACGACACAAAATACTCACAGTAACTATAATAATTACTTGATTCTCCACTGAAACCACTGGAGATTAGCAAATACATGATAAAATGCTGTATAGTGATGGATAGTCTTTCATGTTTGTCACACTACGTGCATGAAAAAGAAGCATCTCATCCTGACTCACTTTGAATGCCCAGATAATGAGAAGTATACTAAGAATGTACTTTCCTGAAACAATGCTTTCTCTTGAGGTTGTCATTTCATCATTTGCACTTTGGCACCAGAAAGAGTGTTGTTCAGTATTATGGTTTGTTGAGGTTTTTCTCTGGTTGTTTCGTTAGGTTTCTTTTTCTTCTAATCTTCTTCTACAGAGCAATAATTTTAATCTTTGATATGTGACATTTCAAAAGATGTAGTTCTTAAAAGACGTAGCTGTTCTTTGTGCTAAAGTCTGTAAAAGACTTTGGGTACCAATTCATTTAAACTGAAGAGAAAAAAACATAATGAAAGCCCAGTCTTTTTTAAAAGGTGAAGAAATTCCCATTAAAAGTTTTTTTTTTTTTACTAGCAAGCAGTGTAGAGAATGCTTATGTCGTCTAGCTGTATATCTTCCCTGTTCTTCTGTCCACAGGAACAATGGAAGTGGAAATAAACTTAACATAATAAAAAAGACTTTCAGAAAATCTAAGGGATGACTATCCAAGCTCCCAGTAAAAATGTAGTGTAAACCCTTCATGAGAGACAGAAGATATTTTCAAAAAAAAAGAGAGAAAAGTTAAAAAAGTAACAGTTCTTAATAATACAGTGGTAATTTCTTTTGGAATATTTCTGAGGCAGGAGTATGAAATAGGATTAAATTGTAGTTGTATACATTACGTGAACTGTGTTTTCTGAAGGATGCCTTGGTGATCTTTATTTTGAATACCTGTACTTTTACCAAATCCCAACTACTTGAGTAAAGTATCTACATAAGCCACTGCCTTGGTGGAACTACTTACATGTAAACAAAACATTAAAAAGTGTTTTAAATATGCAAAGTTCACAGCTATCTAACTAACAATGAATGGTAATCTCTGAATTACTGAAACACATTTCAGATAGAATTTTTTCCTGCTCCATCATCACATCTTAGATTTTATATTATTTTCCACCTTAGGAGAAGCAGAACCACAGTTACCTCCATTTGACTACGTGCCATTATAGTCTTGAGTTGTCCAAACTACTTGCCAGTAATATTTAATTCCATTTTGAGTTTGGAACAGCCAGTTTATACAGTTATACTTCAAAGAATGTTAAATCTAAAGAATTGCTACTTTGGTACCTGTTGGCTCTGCTATAACAGTGAAGAAGAGTCCAGTTCAGGCTAGAATGTCACTGAATTAGTTTTATACTTATTTTCAAAACCTCACATGATATTTTTGTACTGTTACATTTAAACCTAGTTCACAGAAAACGCCCAGCACAATCAAAATGGTGCAATGAAGAAGCTACTTTCAGGTAAGCAATAATCAGACAGCAAATAGTGAAGATATGTACCGACTAGATAAAGAAAAGCTATCTAAGGTCTTGAATATGAGTACAGGTTCTCACAGCTAAACCTGGGTCAAAGTATGGGAAAATATTTTGCCTAGAATGAAATTAATATAATGTCTTACATAAGTCCGTTTCTTAGAACGGTTCTCCATTCTTCAGGACTACATATGTAATTTTTAGACATTCATAATCAATTGAACGAGGACTGTCCTTTTCATCAGGCTCCAGACTTCCAAAATTAAAGATGTTTTTAAAGATGTTCCAAATTTATTTGATAAGAATTTCCACCACATAGTGCAAGAACATTCTTTCCATTCAAAGCTTTGATACCATACAAAATGAAGCACCACATGAGAGATATTGAGCACCTCCATTTTCAATTAAGTTCAAACAGAAAGGAGGGCACTCATCAACTCAGTAGACCCAAGGAAATGTTCCAGAATAAAAGAAAAATGAATTTTCCAGCACATTTAGTTCCAGGGATATCACAATAGCTGTTCCTCTCATGGCACGATTCCTAGTCAAATTATTCAGTGATTATTCTATTTCAGTTTCTCTATTGAATATTCAGTTTAATTGCTCAAAGAGAATCACTTTGCTATTGAATGTAGAAAAAAAAAACGAAAGGAGAATAATTTTTGGCTGAGACTATCTTGCTGCTCTGAAGCTGTAGGCTATAATTTTCAGTGTCCAGCTTAAAGAAAAAATATCTGGATCCTGCCTTGGTTGTAACCACAAGAGATTAAATGCATTTAAGAAATGGATATAACATATATCAAATGTGTATATTCTGTTTTCACTTAAAGTATGATTGACCACCCCATGCTCCACTGCCTTTGCTTGATCATCATGGCATATCAAGACAAATTCAAAGCTAATCCACTTTAATTTACTCCTCAATTACAAGACCAACCTGGGGACTAACACAAATCTGCCCAAAGAACTGTCTATTTTTAATCTGCCTACCCTTTTTTTAGAACTGCAGAAATGCCAGTTTCTAGGCCAATGATTTCCAAAGCTGTAGGGAAAAGTCCATCGTCAAACTCAAACTTTATCATTTACTTTTCCTGCCTGTTAAAAAAATAAATGGATATTCTATAGTTTCATGCACTAGATGGGGAACACACTTTGGAAACAGTTTTTGGAGATTAGAATTGTTTATAGAAACTTGCTTGCTTTTCATCTGTTCAATGATATCTCTTCCAGGAGTAGAAATTCCACAGAAAACAAGACAACTAGGATACAAGACACTTGTGTATTAAACTGAAGGTGAAGAATATGAAAGGTAAGAGAAAAGTATTGACAATGATGAAAGTGTTACAGAACATATCAAACTAAAATGCAAAGTAGACAGCACATTAAAGGAATTTGAAAGCATGCATGAATATATCCTTACACAAACAAACTACCATGCCCAATTCTTCCTTTCTGAACTGAATATTTCTTTAATCACATGACTTCTTAATTTCTACTATAAACCCATTAATGTCTAAAACTCCTCACAGCTTTGTAGAAGTACCTGGACAGACTGGATAGATGGGCTGAATCCAACAATATGAGGTTTAACAAGTCTTAAGTGTTGAGTCCTGCACTTTGGCCACAACAACCCCCTGCAGCACTGCAGACTGGGGACAGAGTGGCTGGACAGTGGCCAGGAAGAAAGGGACCTGGGGGTGCTGGTGACAGCAGCTGAACACGAGCCAGCAGTGTGCCCAGGTGGCCAAGAAGGCCAATGGCATCCTGGCCTGTATCAGTAATAGTGAGGCCAGCAGGACCAAGGAAGGGATTGCCTCCCTGTACTCAGCACTGGTAAGTACCCAAATGGTACTAAGGTAGTTAAATTGCCTTTCTTAATGTGAGTAGTGTTAAAGCTGTAGAGATTCTGAATTATTTTCTCACTTATTACTGAGAAAAAAATATACAAATATCCATTCAAGACAGATTAATTTCTGACATTAAGGTTAACAGTAAACTATGAAGTAACCTTTATCTTTGCCATCACTCTTGACTTAAAGGAAAAGAAACTTCGAGACATCAGTGTTAGTGAAATTATTTTTAGCACAAAATTAAACTGAAAAAAGAAAACTCCTCTTAATTTTCAGTAGTCCTTTGATTGAAGAGTAAAATGAGAAGAGAGGACTATGAAGATGGCACTATCTTGGTTTCTAACTTAAATGTGACAAACAGTGATATGTGCCAGCCAGATACTGAAATCTGTTCACAAATGACCAATTCGAAATGGATGTTTTTGTCAGGATGAGTCAAACACAGACAGTGTCAACATTAACTTCCTTACAGACAGTCCTGAGGAGGAATGAGGGCTGTCTGGGATTTCCTAAAAACTAAGATGATTGTACAGAGTTACTCATGTGCAGCAAGTTTGTGATGCCTGAAAGCACGAGACATACTGTACACGTGCATCACAGCTGGCCTGTGCCTGTGCAATAAAACCACTGTCTTCAAAACACACTGAATTTTTCAGGTATGTGGTGTACCAGGGAGTCGCACATGCACAAAGATATACCTGATACTTCCCCAGCTGTCAGGCATATTGTATAGGCACATGGCAAATGTGCAGCATAGGTTCATTAATCACAGCTTCCAAGACATAGTATACTCTCTACATTTAGCATGCTGGTAATCTACTTGCGGCCAACAGGTTTGTTCTGGATTTCTGGGTTCTGGAATGTGTATGGCAGACCTGCTGCATGTTAGGCATGACTGATTTTTGGATTTCCAAGCAATTGTGGGCAGTCATCACGAATTTCCTGATTTGACATTTTAAATGGAAAAAGAAGTCATGACTAGAAACTAAACTTGAAAATAGCTCAGGGAATGATCTTCCCAAGGTCTGAATGAAAGATCAGGTGGGTCAAATGAAATTGTCCTTTAATTTTTTGCTAAATCCTCATTATTTAAAGGTGTTCAAATAAAAATCCACATAGATTTATATTTATTTTGGCCAACTTATTTCGAGGTCTTTTATTTATGAATTTTAATTAAATGTGATAAAAAGAATGGGGTTTTTGAATATTTTAGACTCTAAACTGCTGAAAAGGAGATTTAGACATTTTAAGTTGTTGGTATGTTTAAGCCTCAGATACTTTGGATTTCAAATTTTGTCTCTGCTGATATTTATAATTAATTCACAGGCCTGGTGAATTCCATCTGAGAAGATATATTCTCTCAAGAATTGTTCAGTTCAGCTATGATGCTTTTAAGTAAATTAATATAGTCAAAACCTGTTTTATGGATGGCTCATGCATGTTAGATTATTTAGTATTTTATAAAACAAAGAGTTTGACATCTTCCAATAAAAATAAGAAGCTTAAACTCTTCATAAGGTGGTGGTCAATAGACTCTGTGATATATCTAATAGGTTTATTAGGGCTGCAAATACTCGTTCTGTCATATTTCAGAAAAATTGCCAGTTCTCCCTTCAGTGATGAGGGTGTGTTCTTTGGGTTTTGTTTCATTTTTTGTGCTCTGCAGATCAATGTTTCTGTGGCATGAAGATCATCATTAAATAATCTCATTATCTGTTTGAATGAAAAAGCAATGGTGTAGAGCAGCAAATTTCTGCATACAGATGGTATATTAGCTTGTATCCACTATAATGGTAATCATTGGATGTATTTTGTATGAGCTTTGACGCTGAACTTCCGAATGCTGAATTATTTTTCCTCTCCTGTACTCAGTACTCTAGGGTTTCCTGCCAAAATTCCTCTGAGCTGCCACAGATGGAGGCACAAGAAGAATGACAGGATGTCTGAATCATCCTCTATTGCCATCCTATCAAATGTACAACAGAACTCCCTTACAAGCAGATCCCGGAATCAAGCACTGGCTCTTTTACAGCGTTAAATAGTCCAGTACTTCAACAATGTGCATTAAAAAAAAAAAAAAAAAACCCTAGCAGCTATGTTGTGTTGAAATGTCCCTACAATGATCATAAAAAGAACTTTGGGTAACATGACCAGTTTTAGCTGTAGATCCCTGTGGACTACAGCTAAGATTTTGGTTGGAGGGTCCCATCCAGAGACAACAGCTCAGAGTCCCACTTGTTACCAGTGACAAGTGGTGTCCCTCAGGGGTCTGTATTGGTAGTGTTACTTAATATTTTCATTAATGACAAAGAAGGAGTTGAGTGCAACCTCACCAGATTTGCAGATGACAGCAAGCTGAGTGGTGTGGTGATATACCTGAAGGATGGAATGCCATCCAGAGGCACCTGGACAACCTTCAGATGTGGGCCCATGGGAATTTCATAAGGTTTAAAAGGTCCAAGTGCAAGGTGCCGCGTCTGGATCAGACACCCGCAGTATCAAAACAGGGATGAACAGCTTGAGAGCAGCCCTGCTGAAAAGGACTTGGGGGTGCTGGTGGATAGCAGGCTGGACAGGACCTGGCAATGTGCACTCACAGCTCAGAAAGCCAAAGTTCAGCGTCAAAGGTGACTCAAAGGTGTCTCTGCCCCAGAGCAGGGGGATCGAAAAACATGCTCTGTAAGGTGCCTTCCAACCCAACCCATTCTATGATTCCATGATCCTATGATCCTGTAGATACTTAGGATGAAATTCCCTATAGGTAAAATACATCACAGACTTAACATTCTTGATACAATATTACAAAGATATTAATTAATGCAAGAATTAGCAAATACATAGTTACAAAAATGTGTTAATACATTTGTGGAATCAAAGCTTCAGAATTAAATGCACACATTCAGTCAGAACAGTGTAAGAAACCCTGCAAAATCCTCAAAATTTTTTGTGGCAAATAAATAATAACCTAGTAACTAAAGCTTCTGCATTCATAAGCAATAATGACAAGTCTTACAGTTGAAAAGAACTGCTTGCCTTAGGAAAAAACCCACAGCATATGATGAAGTCATCAGTCATCGAACATAATGAGCAGTTAGAACAGTTAGAAAAACACATAAAAACTAAATTAAGTAATTTTTCTTTCTTAATCAATTTAATAAAAGGCAGCATCTACCCCTGGGAAATAAGATATCTCAGTTGTTGTCCAAAGCTGAATTCTGAAAGTTCGTTTTGAACTACAGGTAGGATTATGATTCTTTCCTCTTTTTCTTTTTTAATAAAGGAAGAAGATGCCAAAGACTTAAGCAGAGACTTTTTACAAGTCAAGTAAGAAGCAACTCACCCTATTCTAATTAGGTTTGTAATTTTTTGTTTTTCAAATCTGTCTTGACCTTTTCTGAGACTCTAGCAAGAAACATCAGTGTGATATGTATCTTAACAGTGGATATGCTCGTGTTGAGAATCCTAAGAAAAAACAAAAGCTGCTATTCAGTAACACAGTTTACAAGGGCACTTGGAGGAAATTTTTATGATTTTTTTGTCAGGGATCCATGAAGTTGAACTGACTTAAGGACAAACTCCTCTTACATCAATAAAAAAGTCTTTTTGTGTGCTAAGGTATTTTAGCTTATGTAATAACTATATTTATCAGCAGTAGTCTGTTTACAACAAGAACTTGAGCCTTAACAAATGTCTTTTCAAGTTTCGGAAGTGTTTCTATTTTTTGAAGTTATTTTTATGTTTTTCTATAATTACTGATAATTTTGTATTGATATAAAATGGTAGCAAAACAAAAATAAAATATTTATCTCTGAAGGGAATGGAGGCCATTAAACAGCGTGTTGCAGTTTTTCTTCTAGGAGAGTTTGGTAGTCTTCCCAAATTAGCCAGTTCTGGAAAAAGTAGCTGCTTCATGTATACATACTGGTCTACAAGAACACAGACATGTCTGTCAGACCCCCAGAAAAAGCAAGTGGACAGATTTTGTAGTAGTAGGAGTAGTATATTAGGGGTCATTCGTGAGAGGTGGGTGAGTGATTGGTTCTGCATGAATAAACAGTAATGTTTCACTGCAAAAAGAAAATTTATACAAGTTCTGCACATCACCAGTATATATATATACATATGAACATATATGCATGGCAGACAGAAGCTCTAAAGTGGAAATGGTTATATTTTCTGTGTGAATTGAAGGCATTCAATTTACAGTTGATGACAAATTTGAATTCAGCATGAATAATAGCTATTCCACCCTCAACAACAGGGGACAGTTTCAGTCTCAAGCAAATGCTCACTGACTGCATTGTGTCAATTAAAACAGATGGTGTAAGGATGGAAGGGAGTTAATGTATTAGGGAAAGCATTCTCTTTTTTTTTTTTTTTTTTTTTTTTTTTTTGAGAAAATACATTATTCTTTTTATGATTTTTTTTTTCCAGTTTCTGGAACCATGATGCATAAAACAGAAAGAACAAGTCTGTCATGTAAAAGCCTTTTGCATTGTTCCTGTTTCTATTTTCAAGATTTATACTAAATATAAGCTGGATAATATTTTCCTCATCTGATGGTAATCCACAGCCTGCTTGGCATGGGTACAATTATTCACAGCTGTATTCAAGATGCTGTTAAATGCAGAACAGCATCTCTAGCTGCCTCCTGCATACTGTTAATAGACAATATTCAGATGACTCCTCTCTCTAAATAACTCCTCTAAATGACCAAAATTTTTCCTGAGATATTCCGGTATAGCAGTGTGCTGAATCTGGAACTATTTGTTGTTGTTCAATGGTGATTGCCCAGTTCTCTAATTTATCCAGGTCTCTCTGCAGGGCATTCCCATATTTGAGGGAGTCAACAGCTCCTGCAAGTTTTGTATCGTCTGCAGACTTGCTTAGTATCCCTTCCAGTTCTGTGTCCAAGTAATTTTTAAAGATGTTGAAGAGCACAGGGCTGAGGATGGAACCCCACTAGCGATTGGTCACCAGTCTAACATCACCCAATCCACTACAAGTAATGACCTTTTCTGTGGGGTTTGGGGAAATTCTTTATCAAGCAAAATTCTGGATGGGAATCACAGAATCGTAGAATGGTTTGGTTTATAAAAAGGACTTTAAAAGTCATCTAGTTCCAACCCCTTGCCAAGAGCTGGAACACCTTTCACTAGATCTGGGTACAGAGAGCCCCATCCAGCCTGGCCTTGAACACCTCCAAGCCCGAGGAGTTCACAGCCTCTCTGAGCACCCTCTTCCAGTGCCTCATCACCCTAATAGTAAAGCATTTCTTCCCCATATCTAATCTGTTAGATAATACCTAATATATTCATCTTAAGGTCACTCCCTCTAGTCCATCACTGCATTCCCTTGTGAAAAGCCCCTCTTTCATCTTTCTTGTAGGCCCCCTTTACATCCTATAAGTTGCTATAAGGCCTTTCCAGAGCTGTCTCTTCTCTAGGCTGAACAGTACCAAACCTCTCTACACATCTTCAAAGAAGTGTTCCAGCCCTGTGATCAACTTAGTGGCTCTCCTCTGGAGTTTTTCCCACAGGTCAGTATCTTTTTCGTGTTGGGAAAGATGGGTACTGACAAACTGCATAGAAGTCTAAAACTCATCACCTTTGAATTTAAGACCTTAGAAGAAAATGTATTAAGAATTTTGAAAAGCTCTTTCTTTTAAGAGAGGACTTGAACTGAAATAATATGGGACAAAATAATAACATAATGACAGCATATGTAGCCTAGATTTTCTGAAAGCATCCTTGTAAATTCATCATTAAATAGAATTTTGTTCCTGAATTTCATGTCTGACAGATTACTTCTTTGCAGTCAGTAGAATTTTTTACAAATACACTGTATATTTTGGCATGGGTATTTCAAAATTTCAACACTGAAACTTCTAGACTCTGACTAGAGGTTGGGCTAATTTAGGAAACAAAGCTAATGTCATAAAACTAGGTATTTAATCTAGAAGTCACAAGGTTTAGCAGCATACTTCATTCCATTACAATAGGTTACAAGCTATACCCCAGACAGCTGTTCATTCAAATGCAAACATGAGGTAACTCCTTCAAAAGCAGAATCTTCTCCTAAAGGAAAATGGTTCAGTGAGGAAGTTTAGACAAAGAGAGCAATTTCTGATAAACAGGGAGATATTTAGCTTCCAGCTGCCTCAAGTAAACTGTGAGGCAAAAAGTTTTCTTTCAGAAGCTCAAGTTGTCATCATCTATCAACATAAAGCAACTTGCACTGAATTCAGTGAAGCATTTAAATAAAAGTTTCCTAAAAAAAATTGTTGAGTTTCAGCATCTTTTTGGTGCAATGGATATCCTTTATCTGTGCTGGCATTGCTTTAACTAACCTATTGACACTGATGGAAGTTTTTGAACATTGAAACCTGCAGTTTAACGCAACTGCCAGAAGAGCTAAAATGTTAGCTGTGGAATTGGCAAATCATACTAATTTAAAACAGATCTAAGTGATTATATACTAAATTTGGCCTATTTTCAAATACTTGTTAATTTCAGGAGACTTCATCTCACAAATAGGCATCAGGATTAAAAACTGTTTTAAAAATGGCCACAGTTGAAGAAAAGAGATTACTGTTTATATTTCAGTAACATTTTTCCAAGTATACTGCACATGCAAAATTCTTAAACCAAATTTAAGAAAGCCAAAAAGTAACATATTTGGATCTGATAAGATTTTTCAGAAGATTGTGCATATATATCTATCTCTTCTTGTGCAAATATGTCTATCCCTTCAGCACTTATTTTGAGTGCATAGTTCTTCATTTTATGCCGCAGTATATAATATAGTTAGTTCACTCCTGCCTAACTTATTTAGTCTTCTGCTTGTCAACATCTGACTATTATCCTACTGTTAAGTCCATTATTAGACTGTCAGTAAAAAAGACTTCAGGATTCACCAAGTTTCATTTTGGATTTTCTCTTTTTTTCCTATCTTTTTTTTTTTTTTCATTTAAATAAAAGAAGGAAAACCACAGTATTTATCAGCACAGCATAATACAAACATAAAAGTAAATTTTATTTGCATCCCCATAAAATCATTTTAAATGTGAAGGACGGTTCTGCAGATGGTGAATGTCACTACACAAATCACCACAGCTGTGTGCACTGTTGTTCTCCACTTCTGTAGACTATACCAGTTTGAGTATGTGCCAATTTATTAATGTTACATTTTTAAAAGTAATTTAACACTCTTTAAAAATGTAGGTGCCATATATTACCCTTTTTTAATACCTTTGATTTCTTTACTGGATACAGCTGGGCACTAAATTATTGTTCAACAACCAGATGAATAAAAAAGAAAATACCTTACAACAATTCTTTTTTCCCCAGTCTTTTGCTGGAGAGGTTTAATGGAGCCTGAGCTACCTAATACATTTTCAATAGAAAAACAAGAGAATCACAATAAAAACATGACCCTCCAAGATTCAGGGAAAAAAAAAAAAAAAAAAAGAAAAGAAAAATTTTAGTAAAATGCCACCTAAAATGAGCAGGCCAGATCCAAAGACCTCTGGATTTCAAAGTAACTGTACATGATATTAGTTTTATGTAA
This sequence comes from Monarcha castaneiventris obscurior, assembly GCA_026261815.1. Lineage (NCBI taxonomy): Eukaryota > Metazoa > Chordata > Aves > Passeriformes > Monarchidae > Monarcha > Monarcha castaneiventris. The sequence continues at coordinate 19,565,518 of JAMPIT010000894.1, forward strand.
TTGTGTTCAGAACAGAAAAACAGGAATAAAAATATTTTCCATCATGACTAGGAAGTACCAAAATATGCATAGCTCACAGTACGGTGAGAATTTCAAATGCGTTTTAATATTTTTTTAATAATATTTAAAAATAATTTCTTAATATATTCAGCAGATCCACTCATTTTGGACACTTTCCAAAGTGGAAACTCAACTTGGCCTGTGTTGTCAAACTCTTTATTATTCATTGTAGTTTTTGAATAGTTTCTAGAGAGATTATTAGTCAGCACAATTCCATGGTTGTAGTTATGGTCTACAAAAAACCCTATACCTTGAAGACCAAAGGTTATAGTTATGGTCTGCAAAAAATCCTATACCTTGAAGACCAGTCAGAGTAGGATTTATTTGCACTTGTGGGTTGGTTGTGCATGTGTCCACATATTCTGTATAAAGGCATCCTATGACATAGATTTCATGTTTTTCTTTCAAGTGCAAATATGGTATACATCCAATCTCAGTGTTTCTAGGTCATGAAAGCTACCAATATTTAGAGAACGAAAATAGCAGCTCTATAAAACTGCACAAAATAAAACTCTCCCCATGCAACTACAGGCAGTGAACTCAAAACAATTCTGATTTGTGTAAATTAGTAAGAGGTTTCAAAGTATACAGAAAGCTAAGACAGATATAAAAGTAAGTGCACTGATGTACTCAAGGCCTGCCAGTCCCATTGCAATTGAGTCAATGTGTCATCTTTATTTTCACGTACTCTGCCTTTGGTCGTAAGTATAACAGGGTGAATGCCTGGTTGAATACAACGTAACATTACTTCTTTACTCACTAAGTCATGTTTGAGCTTTTTTACATAAACAGCCGCTCCAGCAGGGGCTCTGTATGCATTGATATTTTATGCACTACTAATGCTAAAAATCACATTACTTCAATAACACACCTCATCCAAGGTTTTCAAAGCATAAATTAGTGGAGTGGCATGGAAATCATGATAAGGATTCGATCCTGAAGACTAGCTAAGACTGATGTTGGAGTAAAAAATTTGGAGTGATAAAACTATGATTTTCTGAAATAATCATATTAGCAAATCTGAAATATTTAATGGAAATATGTGGATTGCCAAAACATTTTTTGTTAGACAAGTTTCCTAGTGTTGTGGTTTCAGCTCTTATAATGTTAATTCATTTTGATCTTGACCATGGTGTTTTTTCAAAACATTTTGAAACTTAAAAATTTGCTTTCACACCTAAAAATCTAATATTTTTCTCTCACTTTTTATGAAAGGAATTTTGAACTAGAAAATTTTCCTAGAGACTAGAAATTGATGTTCTAGATTTTGGTCGCTGCTGTCTCTGCCACCCATTATCATTATTATTTGCTCTGCAGTAAAATCTGAAACTTGGTATAATCTGAGACATCTGGTAAACTCAACACTGTAAGTTACAAGTGAAAAATACCAATGTGCTGCCACTAAACATTTAATATCAAAACATAAATATGATCCTTTGAAAAATAGTTTATATAATTATCCACAGTTATCTTGCCAGTGATCAGTTCTGTAGTTTTTTACTGTGACACTTTCGCAAGTATAGAATCATAGAATCATTAAGGTTGGAAAAGACCTCCAAGATCATTGAACCCAATTTTTTGACTGAACAACACCTTTGACAGAACACTAAATGCCACATCCAGTCATTTCTTGAACACTTTCAGGGATGGTGACTCAAATAGCTCCTGTTCCAATATTTAACCTCCTGTTCAGTGAAGAAATTAATCCTGATGTCCGGCCTGAGCCTCCCCTGGTGGAGCTTGAGGCCATTTCCTCTTATCTTGTCTCTGGTAGCCTGGGAGAAGAGACCAATCCTCACCTGGCTGCAGCCTCCTTTCAGGTAATTGTAGAGAGAGCTAAGGCCCCTCCTGAGCCTCCTTTTCTCCAGGCTAAACAAACCCAGCTCCCTCAGCCACTCCTCACAGGACTTGCACCCCAGATCCCTCAAATCTTCATTGCCCTTCTCTGGACAGGCTCCAGCACCTCAATGTATTTCTTGCAGTGAGGGGCCCAGACCTGGACATAGTAATCGAGGTGCAGACTCAGCAATGCCAAATACAGGGCGTCATGTAAAGAAGATTTTCAGTTTTATTCGGTGTGGGTTATCATTCTTGAGACATTTTGGGTTCCACCAAATGTTATCTCAACGCAATGGCATGGCAGTTTTAACAAAGTAGAAGAGCTTCATTGATTGAGTGTCTGAAACAGAAAAACAAAACAAATCCCTAGAGCTAGTACTTCATAGATTCACAAAGATATTTGACACCTTTCCTCCCTCCCTCCTCCTCTCCTCTTTTGAACATTCATGTGTGCACAGTCTTGGAAAAACTTGAGACTCGACAGAGTTCAGCAGCAGAGATGGTCTGCTGGGATTCAAAAGGTAACATTTTCTGGGACATGTAAGAGCCACTAATGTGTGCTTTAAGACTATCAGGCACTTCCCTAAAGATTCACAGAGCAAGTATAGTTAACCATGTGGAAAAGCACTGAAGTACTCTGACTTCTGTAATTCCCACTGTTTCTGTGCCAAGTGCAGTGTCAAGTCCTGTGGGAGCAGCCTTGCTCCCTTCAGCCTGAGTCGTCACTGCTCTCTGTATGTTTTATGCCACCAACCAGATTTCCTTAAAGAAGACACCAAGGAGGTTAAAGCTGAATCCAAATTAACAGAATAACTGAGGAAACAAATCTTCTAAATAAATGACCATTTGCCAATATCTGATTTATACAAATCCACTCCAAATGTCTGAAGTACTTTTCTTGTCCTCTGGGACATGAGGCACGTTTCCAGGTTCATTTGGTTTTGGTATGGAAATATATGAATATCAGTGTATTAATTAGGTCAGGAGAAGGCATAATTTGTGACTAACCTGATAAAAACACAAAGTGCTAAAAATCAGCAGTCCCAGCCTATCAAGTGATAAAATATAATGGCCATCTAACCTGTCCAATGAGTAAGCCTGAAATGAGAATTACATTTTCAGTAACAGGTGAACCCATCCTGTTGATTTGTGAAGACGTAATTTACAAATACCAAAAGAGTGATTTTTATGTGTTTCCTACCTATTTCAATAATGTCCATGAATCCAACTGTTTGATAAAGGAAAGACATTAAACATTTAAGCTATTTCACCATTACATTTCCAATTAACATGAGCCAGTTCAAAATACATTAATATCTGTTCTAACACTGCAGCTGAAGTCTCAGATTATGTGAAAAGCTCATATTTAATTTTTTCCTCATTCATTTATTGTCAAAAGAAAAATGTTTTCAGGAGGAAAAACATAGCTGAAAATTTTATTCTTAATTTATGGGGAAAGAAAAGTAAAATCAAAATCTGCCTTAAAACCTTTTACTTTAAGATAACATTGTCACTTTTAATGCTTCAAATTTATATTTACCATAGCAGTTATCAAGTTTAGCGCTTGTTGAATCCCACACAAGCTTTTCTACATTTTAGTTCTGCACATACATATACCTGTCAATTTCTTCAGACATTTATGTTATTCTGTTGATACTTATACAATGTTATTGGAAAAACAATATAGGAAAGTGATGGGACTGCAGCTGTGCATTAAACAAGCTGTCACTGGCAGTGACACTGAAATGATGCACACAATGAACTTTTAAGCTGGATTCTGTGAGGCTTTCTTTCCAGTATGGAATGTATGACACGTGAAAGAGTGAACAGATTACATACAAGGAAGCATCCAGTCTAGGAAACAAAGAGCCAGGGCCCTTTCTGCCTTATTTCTCAAGTTTCCAGCATTAGTTTTACTGAGCTGAATTGTCACACATCTGGTAGAACACTAATTTGTGTGATCAGCAAGTTTTTGCAGTAAGGCTGCTTCTGAATATAGAGGATATATAAGCACTAGCACTTCTATAAACTCTGTGTTCTCCAAATAAATCTTTCTTTTTTTTTCTTGGTTTTAGTTTTGTCATTTGTTTGTTTGTCTTGTTTTTTGATGCAATTTTTTGTGGGACAACGTTGTTTTGGTTTTTTATTCCACATATTACAGCCTTTCCACACAATATATTATCTCAAGTATGGACTTACATGACTAACTTTGATCAAGTCTTTCTTAGACATTGATAGGTTATCTAATTGAAAGGCAACAACATCAAACTCACAGAGCTTGGTGAGATTCAGGAAAAAAAAACATTAATTGGTGCAGGAAACAGTGAAACAGAGCAAGCCAAACCAGCTACTCTAAGAGTATCAAAGGAGACCAATTTTCCCTACTGTAAAATCTACGAAGATGCATCAATTAGATAAAAGGGAGTCAGAAGGCCACACAAACCAAAGGGAAATTATTGCCTAAATGTGAAAAAGATTTATTATGAGATCCAGGAAGAAGAGAATTTTAGGATTGTATAAAATTTACAGGATATTTAGGGAAGGGCTAATGGCAGGGTGGAAGGAAGTGATCAAGACGCAAATGTGAGGAACATGTGTCAGAAAAAAGAGATGAAAGGCAATTAAAAAATAGTGATGTGTAAGCAGGCTGCTGGTCAGTGTGTTTGTCTGACTGATCCTTGGTCCTGATCACCTCAATTTGTTGTCTCTTTTTAAACTCTGTTACTGATGATTTTCCACATAAGTGTTCTCTTTGCTCCACATAAGTGTGTGTTTAATGATATACTGAAGAATTTTGGGCTAATTTGGAGTCTTGCACCTGCAAAACCCTGAAACTCTGGCTATGATAGGTTCTCAACAGTTCAACGATAGCATTGGCATTAGAATCACATCTCTTTCCATCTTTTCTTTATATCTTATCTTGGCAAATTTAGCTTTACAGTGGAGAGAATCAGGCCTGTGCACAACAAAGTAGATTGTAGTAATTTAAATGGTTGATAAATAGAATACAACAATACCTGTATGCAGACTCTTAACTTCCAATCAATGTGCAACACCAATTAACATATTTCAACCAGTTCCAGAAGCTGGATCAACCAGTAGGGAATTTTATCAGGTTCCAAAGAAAACTGTACAGTACTACTGGAAAATCATGGAAAGTGATGATCATCGTCTTCACTGCCACCATCAGCTGATACACAGTAGATAACCTCTTCCAGAGGAAGACACATCTGGGACCCCCATCTAGCTACTTGGAGAATTTTCCCTTTCTCTCTTCCCTTCTGTCTTTGTCTCTGTCATAATCATCTTTATTTTGTTTTTCCACAAACATAAATTTCACTATTAGAGTTGATGTATGCCAGCAGCTGTACAGATCCTTCTAGTAAATCTTTGTGAATATGAATTTGTCTCAATACTCCTTGTGCAACAAGCGGTCTGCAGGCCAGCTGTCGAAGTGGGACAATTATTATAAAGGTCATGAAGGTATGTGGAGCAGCAGCTGGAGGAAACCAAGGGCTAGGCATCCAGCTATAGAAGACACCAGTGCTCTTTATGTATGCATATTCCACTTACTCCATTTATTCATAATTCTGACCAGCAGTAGATAAAGAGCCGGACTGAGACATCTGTGTTGTGCATGTTTATGTCAGTGCTGTTTGTGCTCATGTGGACCAGGCATTGATCTCCATCCAGGTGGATCCGTGTGGCTGTTTATAAGTACTCTCTGTGTGTGTGTGTGCACGTGTGCATGTGCACCAGCATTTATGTCACTGTGCCTGTATGGAGTAGCTTCCCAACATTGCTACCAGGTGGCTCTGAGGGCGCAGAGCTGGAGCAGTTTCCCATCTATTGGACTGAGGAGGCATCACTGGTTCTAAGAGGGCACCAAAGCCAGTGAGAGCAGGCTGGGGAGGAAAAATCTCTTGGGCCCTGAAGTCCATTAGATCTAGCAACTTTTAACAGAATTTGGATTTGTTATAAAAGTCATTGTCATCTCCATCATGAAGTCAAAATTGTCCTTAGCTTTAAAACCCATATTCAGGATCCTGCACAAATTATTACAATAAATTTCCTTTACATAGAACAGATTAACAAAATCATTGCAGCAGTAAATGAAGCAAAAGACAGGTGACACAGACTTCTCCTGGCATTAAAGGTATAATTGAAATGAATTTTGCATACTCCAGTGAGTTGATGAACTGGCTACTCCTCTTCTAACCATGCACAGCTAAAGCAATTTTTGTTCAATTTCAACCTTCTGTGCCACTTGGCTCCCCCAATTTGAGTAAATGGGCAAAAATACTGTAAACATATGCTTTGTACATTTCCTGAGCCAATTGTTTTCAGTTTCTCTTTCTTGGAAAGACTGTCAATTTCAATGGGAATTATTTGGAATCATATAGCTGAGCTGGGATTAGTGAGATTCAAGTGGTTTATTCTGAAAAGGTGATCCAAGAGAGCTGAACAGTGGTACAGGTTGTTCAGTTTGGACCCATTCAATACAAACTCTATCATGAAAAAGTAAAATATTGATCTGGTAACGTTTCTTACTGTGCTGTAATACTTAATTGAAGGAAAAAATTGGAAGAAAACCTACTTGAAAGTTATAAAGCAATGAAATCCAACAGTAATTTGAATAAAAATTCCTTTGAACAGTGAGTTTCCCCTCATCTGATGTGACTTTAGTACAAGATAAAGCATCACACAACCTTTCAGAGGCCTCTTATTGTGGCATTGAAAGTCTTCCATGCTCAAGTAACAGCCATGTATTTTGAAGAAAGGGCAAACCTTTCTTTTCTGGTTTTAACTATGTAATTACAACAGCAAACTAAATTATATATTTTGCAATCTTCAAATTAGCAGAAAATTAATTATCTTTTATAATTAAACATTATTTTATCTGATAGTTAATATTATTCTGCTCCTGAAAGAATCAAGTGACAATGAATCAAATAGGAAAGCAGAAAGAGTGAAGCATCATGGTTGTAGAACGTTTCATGCCTAAAAATACTACTAGCACTAAAATTCTCCCTTTGTCCAAGGTTTCTACACAAGCTAAGATCATTCCAGTCACCCTTTAAAAAAAAAATTAGAAGACTGAACAACATTTTATAGATGCTAACTAAGTTGCTCAGAATCTGCAAAATAGATCAAAACTGTCAGACTATATTTGTCTCAGTTTCTATGTCCAGTATTTTTAAAGCCAAATTTCTTCTCAGTGATTATAAGGATCCTTTGCTCATTCTCAGTGATCTATACTGGACTTATACTGTTATGACGTAAAATCCAAACTCAGTTTTGGATAAAATAAACTTTGCATTCCTTATATTATTTCCTGTCTGAAAGCTCATCATTCTTTCTTGTAAGATGTGTGGTATTTATTGATCCTTGACCAGATAAGGAATATAGCAAGATCAGTATAGTTAGTATTTTGTCAATAAGCAACTGAAATAAGAAAAGCTGGTATTCAGGAAAAAAAAAAATACCCTGATACTTCTGAAGACTCAAGACATTGAGCTGGGGCCAAAGCTTGGTTGTGTTGCTGGTTCAACAGCTCCCTAGCATGTCACAACCAGTGGTCAAGCTGTCCAAGACTAACACAATAGATGATGTCAGGAACTTGTGAAAACTTGACCATGGTTATATATAAGGTCTTTGCAAATAGATTTTAGCATGAAAAGAGGTAACTGTGCATCACTGGCTATAAATACACAGGAAGTTTAGCCTCTTTAAAAATTTTTAAAAGTTTCTTAATGCAGCAGATATCTATCCATCAGTCTTGAATTTGACTTAGAATAGGGAATGGAAGGAATCTGTGTTAGCATTACAGAATATTGGTCTTAGTACTTGTGAGTTTTATTTTAATCTTAAGGAAAGCTGATAATTTATTTCTACATGGCTATTGAGTATCTTAAAACATTTCCTCCTTGAAGAAGTTTTCAGGTGAAACATTCTAGTTGCAGCAGACTGCCAAACAGGCTGCACTGCTACCTCTAAGTTTGAGTGTAATTCTTACTGTTCTGTCCAATGTTGCTTTGCCCCAGAACCTTGACAAGCATTATTTTTCCTCTGCAATTTTACAGACTGGAAAAATCAGGACAATCTACACAATTATCTACACATGGCTAGTTTAACACTTGAATGATGTATAAAAATACGTAACATATATGTGACCCTGTAGGACTTCAGAATGCTTTATTAATATCATTTAAGTACTTTTCCACTCTCCTTAAAAATATATAAATCACAAGTAAACAGTGTTTGAGCCATTTAAGCAAAGAAAATAAATATTCCCCTTCTGTATGTATGATATTATATTAAGTATATATGATATTTACAAAATCGTTTTATGACCTCATGCTAGGCACTTACATAAAGTGGTTTTAATAATAAAATCTTAATAGAAAAAGAGACAGTCCCTTGATCTCAGGTGAACTGGAGATTTTTAACTATATAACTCCTCAAGCAAAAGCTGAAGCTTCCAGCTCCCAAAACCTAAGCTAGCTATGAACAGTGTAGAACATCAGAAATCTTCATCAATGTTTGTTATAAAATTCTCTAGAAAATCGGTTTAAACTGGAAGCGTTAGAGGAGAAATTTACATTCTCTTTAGATAAGACAGGCTCATTGTAGGAAAGAAAAAAGGTTACTCTAAAATAGGAAAAAATATTAGTGATAGTCAATATTTATATTGTCATGGCAAATGAGGGGAAAAGAGATGTGAATGTATTATTAGTGGCTTTGCTTATATGAAGTAAAAGGAAAATTGTTTCACAGTCAGACTGTGATGAAGCTAATTAATCCAGACTTAATTAATTAGTCTACTAAAAAACTACCAGTTGTATTATGAAAATTTTGGGTAATTTGACTGAAAGGGGAAAAGTGCATTAAAATGTCTATCTCCAACTCTAGGCAAGATCTTGCATGTGTTTGGTTTTGCATATTGTCCCACTCTTCCCTCCTGCTCCCTGGAGGGACTCCCAGAACATGTTTCCATAGAACACTTTTTTGTTGCTTATGAATGTAGTGATGGCATAAACCAAATCTTTTTAATATTTATGCTGTCATTAGTTTTGCACCTACCAGAATGATCTGTCTTATAGGTAGCAGAAGGAAAATAATTGGCTCTCAAATTATAAGTGGTAATGCTGAATTAATAACTAGACTTGAAAGTTGCAGACCATTTGTGATTCCTTTTAATGAAAAGTTTTGAATGCTCAACACATATGAAGATCATGACATCTAAATAATAGAAATGTGGATTGGAGAATATAATTCCTAATTTTTCTTTTAGGAAATTGTATGTACTTAAATACCATATACGTTTCTTATATATGGTATATATAAGACTATATATATTTATTTTGCTGACCATATTAAAAGGAAGATGTATATTTCTGTGGCAGTAAAAATTAACAAAAAATCATGTAATGTTAGTAATTTAAAGCTTTTTAGTTGGTTTTTTTTTTCCCAACATGCCACTTTTAAAAAGTGCTTTCAAATAGTGCCTTATGCAGCTTTAAATATAAAGTCTCATTTCTAACACAGATAGGCTTTAAATTATATATAAAGTATAAAATCAAAAATACCATCATTCTTATTAAAGTGTAATTCCAGGGATTTCTCAGTGTATTTCCTTTTGTGTAGCCCTAGATTTCTTCCTGCGTTGGACTGGTGAATTCCTTTCTCTTGGCTTTCCTGGTGAGACTGATAAGAAAGGTACCAATTAGCCCCTTTCCAATGTTCTTACAATAACCACTACAGTTCAACTGCTACTGACAGCCTAACATGCCCTCATGAGATGGAAATTTTTTGTTACTGTTTATAGGCAAAAAATCTGTGACTGTTTCAGGGAGCACATGAATACCTTATCCATATTTCCCAAAGTTTGAGATGTACCATGTAATTTGAAGCAGTTCTGGGGCAGAAGGGCAGTTCTTGCTTTCCACTCCTTGCCTGTTTAGTCACAATGACACTATTGTGGGCAAGATGAATGATTCAATATGAGCAAGGACATGGTAATATTTGCACATGCTTCAAGAGGTTTTGCACATGGACAGAATGAGCAATAACCCCCTTACAGATAACAGGAGATAGCTAGCAACGTTTTATTTAAGCAGACATTGGCAGGGATGTGTGCACAGGTTTGGAAGAATTTCACAACTGAGACAGATATTCTGGCTGTTTTCAGTGCTGTTGTATTCCTGTCTTAGACAGCGTTCTTGGATGAAATATGCCCTAACCAGAGCTTCCTTAGAAAACTAAATACCTAAATGCAATTGATTTGGTGGTTTAAAAGCACTTCCAATTTGAATTTCATCGTAGAAGCAACCCCAAACTAAAAGAAACAAAGCCAAAACATAGAATCTTCTAGTTATATCTTTTTCTTTTCACAAGAATCTTACTTTATGAGAACTCTATGCTGCATAAAATTTTACTGTTTCACAGGCAGTTTATTTTGTAGCTTTATTCAGCTGCCTTAGACTGCTGAAACTGAGACTTCATGTTTGAATTTGTTGCCCTGCTATTGTAGATAATTGATTGCCTGCCTGATATGTGAATACTGAAGCAAAAAAGTCCTAACTGAATTCTTTTGTCCTTTTTGTTACTGTCCTTTTTCTGTCCATCAGAGGGCTTATCCTGTGATTCTCCATTCAGTATTTTTTAGGAAACTTTACTATCATTTGTTTCAACCGCAAGAAAATACTCTGCATATGGGGGAGGAAAGAACTTGTGAAGGGTGTTACAGAGGTGTTGGTATTTTAATGATTTAGCTGCTGTCTTCTCTGGTAAGCCTAAACTGAAAGGAGAAGTCATGATTTTCTCCACATTTTATTCTGACAAAATAATGTTGTCTTGAAACAACTCCAGACTTTAATCAGAAATATTTATGATATTTATCAGAATAATAAATGGTGGTAGATGGGATTTTGCCACTTCAGATAACAGGCATCAGCTAATTCTAAGAAGAAATATATCCTATAAAATAAGAAATAGACACCTGAAAAAGAATCCTCTATGTTTTAGTATGTGTTCATATATGTATATTATATTTCATGTGATTGGAGATAAAAATTTTAAGATATATTACTTAGAAAATTGTTGAAAACTGTGTCAGGACTAGTGCAAGTTGTATAGAAATGCTACAAAGCTTAAACTAGTGGGTTTAGAAATATGAAAGAGACAGGTTTTATCCTGAGAAGGGGAAGAAAATAAGTATTTTTATTTGATACCTGGTATACCACAAATTAATGCTTGCACATTAAACTACACTGGGAAAGGAAAACAAAGGCAGATGCCAAATAAGGCTTCTTCCATGTCCTTAGACCAAACCTCTGACTAGATATCTCACACTCCCAAGCAAGTTGTGCTCTGTTTGATTGTACTCTGTAGCAACCTTTCCCATGCAATAAGAAGGACTTGACTTCCTATCCCAGGAATCAAAATACCTTGCTTCAGTTCATTGCTGACAGCTTCATGTCTAAAATAGGAAGACAGTACTATCCATGTAGGAAAGTTAAATGGGAAAAAAATTACAGGAGAAATGGAGAACAAAGGGTACTTGAAAGTCATGAAACCTAAGAAATTCTTCCAAATGAAGTCATAAGTACATGAAGAAAACAATTCTGTAGTGTTTATATGTACTTCAATCCTACATACTGTAGGTATAAGTATAAATGTTCAAGGGCAAGTGAGAATGAAATACCCAAATTCTCATAGCTGCTTGATCAAAAAGTCACTTCTTCTATTGCCAAGTAATAGCCAAAAGAGACAGATACAATAACACTTAGAAAGTAAGGTACAGATAGCCCTAAATATGTGTTTCTTCAGCATCTGCTTTTACTTGACCTGCTTGAAAATTATGGAGTGGGTTCATAAAAAATGGCAGATTTTAATTTATTACAAAAAAAATCTAATAGCTGTAGTACTTGGCATCATTCACAGTCATGGTCACAGTTAAAACCTGTGTTATTTAACAACAAGTTTGCATTCTCTACCACCAGGAAAATGCACTTTCAAGACCAGGGCAATAAAATACACGGAAAGAATTTCCCACCTAATGCATATGAGTGAGAATTTAGATCTTCAGCTTGTAGGCATTTTGAAAATATTATTTCTTATTAAATGAGATATAGCACCGGGGGTGGTTTTACAGCTAAAAAGCCTTGCAAATATCTAAATCTTGGAAAACCTTGGGTAATCTGCTGTGGAGAAATGAAGTGCTCTAATTCCTTGTAGGCAGTTTTGTATTTCTGGTCAGAGGTCAAAAAGAATGTCTGTTTAACATCTCAAATCTTGATCAATTCTATGTTAGGAGAAATGTGGTAACAAGGTGTTGGGATATGGGAAATGGTAAGATCACAGCTTGAAAGATGTAGGAAGCATCACTCAGCATCCCAGCACTTGTGAATTAAGTCCAGGTGTTATGTGTACATGATTGCAATTTGCTTCAAAATCCGAAAGGCAAGCTTTATTTACTTCCTCATTATTAAAAGTGGAACTTACTAATTCAGCTGAACTTCGAAATATTTTATCCATGAAGGCTATATTGTATTTCTAAATTAAACTTATTTAGGTTATGAATTTTTTGTCCCAAGTATTAGAAATCATGCTTTGAAAGAATTTAAGAGATGGCTGAATGCTTAATGTGTCCATTGCTCCTTTTGCAGCTCAAATGGGAACAAACACAAATCTTGTAAACCACAAATATGAATTCTGATACCTATAATTTGAGATTGCATTGTGGCCAGCAGCTGAAATTCTGTTCCATTATCAACAATTCAATATTCCTATTGAACAGAAGTAATGGGGCTTACTTTGAAGGCTTAAATATTATAGATTTGATTATCAATTCTCTCACACACACACATCAAAAAAAAAAAAAAAAAAGAAAAAAAAAGACAAAACAAACCTCCAGAACATCCATTTGACTGCTGGATATTTCATTGAGCAGCTGGGTGTTCTGCAGATTCTGAAGTAATAGAAAAGCTGGAGTTTTATAGAAATTAACTTAACAATCATTCCAAATAGCATCTATGTCATGACAGAAGGTGCAAAATCTAGACTGTGTGGAAGCTGCAAATGAAGCAGCCATGATGGGAATAGTGAGTGTTGAAAAGAGGTGAAATGAGGTGATAAGTGAGATATGTATATTCATCAGAATGGACCCCCAAAGTACACTGGCTATATCATCATGGTGAAACAGTGGCACAGGCTGCCCAGAGAGGTGGTGGGTGTCCGATCCCTGGCATTCAAGGCCAGCTTGGACAGTGCCCTGAGAAACCTGGTCTAGTTGAAATGTCCCTGCTTATTGCAGGAGGGTTGGACTAGATGACCATTAAAAGTCCCTTTCAGCCTAAACTATTCTATGATTCTGTGATTCAACCTGTAATTTCAGAGTTAATATTTAATAAAAGTCAAAAGGAATGAAGACAGTGTACTCCACAATGTCTTTGTAGGACCAGGCTTCTTCTATCTTGTTTTACTTCTCAAGGAGAGAAATCTTAGAGACTGGTTTATACAAGATTGATGACATGCATGAGACAAGTATCTGTGACAGGCAGCAGGGCAGTATTTCAATACTAGATAACAGAAGGAGATTAAGTGGAAGTTTGCAGTAACAGATAAGTATATCCCAAGTGATTAAAAAAAAAAATAAAAAAAAGAGGGAACTGGTGACCAATTGATTGAAAAAGTAACAAAAAATTTCATTGCTTAAGAAAAACATTTTACTAAACTGAACTTTAGCTGCAAGGCTGTCTGTGTTTGGGGGACTAAACAAAATATGATTACATTATAGGTTTTTCATTCTATGGATAAACATTGTTGACATTTGCAGGGCAAATTTCTGAGACAGAAGCTTACAACTCCCTGTTTCTTTTTTTGATGATAATGAACACAAAGTGACATTTTAGAAAAAAGGAAATATTTTTGGCAAGAAGGAAATCTGGAAAACCTCCCTGACTCTGAGAAATTTACATTTAACTATTAATATGATTATGAACTGTGAAATAATTTCTTTATAGTCAAAATTAGCTGTTAAATAGTTACATTCACTTATATATTCATTTTAAGAGGTCATAGTTTTCTATTTTAAAAGTTATTGCTTGCAGTATTTGTGTTTTTGATTTCATAATGATTTTATTATTTGTATTCTGTTAAGAACAAGAAATTTCTCCCATAATCCGAATCAAGAACACTGGGTTAATAGGATCTGTACACTTATAAAATCTTTGCTTCATACACTGTTGAACTTAGAGCCCAAATTTAATGGGTAATATTCCTGTCTCAAAGGTAAAGAGATATGTTCTCATTCACATAATTTAGTCTGTCTAGCCTGATAGTCACCCAGGCTGCTTTTATAGCAAATAGAGAGAAAACCAGAAGTGGATCTTATAAGGGAAATTCATTCAAGCCTAAAGGATGGGTTAGGTTATCTTGAATGAACTCCCAAGGCAGACCAGAGTAATTACCTCTTGGAAACACTTTCAGTTTACTAGAAAGGTAGTTTATGTGGTTAGTTTAGAACAGAAAGATATTTGAAAATTTCCTTTATAACTCCACTTTTAGATGGCTTCTGATGAGAATCCACTGCTACACTGTCCAACTGTACTTCAGTTACCATTATAAATAATTCATTTGGAATACATTATTAAGTATATTTGCCCTCTCTCTTTAAACTTGACTAGTAATTCTTGCTTTGTTTTTCTCCCAAAGAAGGATTTATATACTTTTTTTTCTCCATTTTAATCAGAATCTGAATAACAATGCTCTTATTTCTCTAAGGTTTTGATCCCTCAGTTAAAATAAAAATTTGATTATGTTGTGTAAAGAAAAAAATGTAAAATAATTTAGATGTGTTTTCCGATATTTATTGTTAATAGGAAAAGAAGATTTATAATTTATAACACTGTCAGAACTGCATAGGTTTGACATTAAAAACACCAAGAAATATTTTCTTTTCAATCCAAAAATTATGGGAACAGGGAGTTATATTTAGTAAACCACTCAAATTCCATTTCAGTCAATTCATTTTCCAATTTCTGTTTCTATGAGAACCATTTTCTATGCATTCTTAGTCCAAAAATAATTATTTGACTCTTAAAATCTACAGTGTGGGTTATTTCTTCAAAACTAAAGCCAATTAAAGAATTTTGATTGCGTATTTTCAATTTCTTATTATGATATTGAACCACAAAGCCCATAATGTAATAAGCTAGGTAATGCATTTCAGACTATTTTCTAGTCTTTCCCCAAAGAGGTTGCTGGATCCATTCAGTGTAGCAGCATAAAATATAGATGAAGTCATTTATGAACTGCTGTAACTCAAATCCTGTTCCAGGCCAGTGCTGAAAATGAGACCTAGTCTCATGTTTTCCTCATATTGGGGAACATAAATAACATTGTTTTCTAGCACATGGGCAAAATATTACTAAGTGCAAAAGAAAAAATAAAGGAGAAAAAAGTATTGAGCTATTTGTAATGGTTATATTAAAATACAAAATCATCCTGAATGTCTTTCCTCTCAAACAGCCTATGGCTGTTTACAGTAACTACATGATAACGAAAGTGAAAAGTTTGCTCTCTTGGAGAAAATAGTATGAACTTAGGCTAGATAAATCATGAATGCTACAGAGCAGAGAGTAGATACCAAATTTTTTTCAGAAGGATTTATACTGAGGTGCAGAAAAGCAAAAAGAGGTAGTTGGACCTTGTTTTTAACAAGGTCTTTAAAAAGTAGAAATTCAGAATCATGATATAACTTTTTGTTTTGATCTTATTTTTATGAGACATCCAAGCAAAGTCCTCATTTGAAGAATCAGAAGTGGTTACAAATTCAGAAATCATCTTGGCATTTAGAGCTTCAACTAAGAATTATATTTAATACAGTAGTTCTTGTTTTAACTTGTATTGAAAATACTATCTCCCTCTCAGTGCACTTGAACTGTAAGATAAAATCATCCTTTTTTTTGTTGGTTTTTTTTTTTCCCTGTGTTTTATTTACATTAACTTTAGATTTGCAGGAAGTCTTTGACATTGCACAGTCTACTTACTATTAGTCTGATAGCTTAAAATGATAGTTTCAATAAAGTTACATTATGAGCCAAAAAATCCAGAAAAGCCTTATACTTCAGTTGGAGAGAGACGTAAGTATCTGCTGTGAACATCATTTTACAGGAAGAATGGGAATGGAAAGGAGTCCTCAAATAGTGGAAATCATCCAGTCCACTGCATCAGAGCAGGACTATCTGCTAAGTCAAACATATGAAAATAGATCAGGTTGCATTGAGTCTTTCTAATAAAGCTGTGAAGATCTCCAAACACGGACACTCCCCAACCTCTCTGAACAGCCTGCACCAGCGTGCTACCACACTTATAAGGAAGAAATATTCTGGTTTTCTTTTATGTAGCCTGAATTTCCTTTATTGCATTATGTGGTCATTGCTTCTTGTGGTTTTGATGTAGACCATCAAGTAAAGTCTTTTCTTTATCCTCCAGTTAGTCAAGTAAAAACAGACATTAGATCTCTGCTTAATCTGTTCTTCAGCCTGAACAAATTCCATTTATATATCGGTGCTCTGACCCCTTAAGTGTCTTGATGGCCTTCCACTGACTTGTTCTAGTCTGTCAATGTCTTGTAGTGACAACCCTAAAATTTTATATGATGTTCTAAATTTGGTCTCTAAGTGTCAAAGAAGAAGAAATAAACACTCCTTTTGACCTACTGGCTACACTCTTGAGGTTAGCCTTCACTGATGCAAGGGTACATTGCTGATCTATGCACAATTTTTGTCTGCTGAGGCTACTATGTCCTCTATGCAAAACTACCTTCCTGCCAGCCAGCCCCAAGCATGCACTGTTGCGTGGAGTAACTCTGCCTCTGGTGAAACAATGCATTCATTTTTGCCGAGCTGTGTGAGCTCATCTTAAGGTCACCCATGAAACTGCTGAGGATGCAGTCTATGTTGCTAATGATGATTTTAAATAGCATTGATGCCACCAGAGTCCCCATGACAAATGTCCTTGTTACTGGATACCAGTCCAAATTTGAACCGTTAACTTCTGCCATTAGCCGAATCACACAGATTCCCCCCACAAATAAGAGTCCAACCATACAGATCACATCACTTTAGAGTGAGCACTCCTGCGTCTCTGTCACACGAGAATGGGAGATTTCCTCGATCCTTAGTGTAGGGAGATTTCCTCAACTCTTAGTGTTTGATTTGTTTGTCAGTCCCCAGGAAAGCCAAGATGCTTGTGTCAACCAGTCAGAGTCTGTCAGAGTCCTTCTTTCTTCACTGAGCAGTCCTGCTGGATTGAACGGTGACTTAGTCAGGGACACACACCAACAGCATAAGGGAGACCCCTCAGTGGGTCTTTCACTTTATTTGATAATGTTACCCACTGCCAGTGACTGCCAGCACTTAGGAAAGACTCACTCCAACGGTTTACAGAATAACACTCTAGCAATACAAAATTGTGACGGGTTAAGGTTAGAGGATTGTCAGTGATAATATCTGACTGCAAAAACATATTCAGAGCAATGCACAGACAAGCTCTAATACCCATTAAAAGTATTCAGCATGTGTAATGTATGGTTCATCTCCAGCAGGTGTCCATATGGAGAACACAGCTGCCAACTGATCCCAGCAGTTACAGTGGAGTCTTCCTTAACTTCTCCCCATTCTCTACCTATTTTTATACTATTTCTCTATGCTTAGATGCAACATGAGTGACTTTCGTCACTGATGTACACCTTTGTCACTGATTGGTGAAAAATTCTCTAATTTCACTTTTAAGGATACAGTCAAAAAAATACAGAGCACATGCCCGGTGAAGGGGGGCCATACCTTGGGGGCAGGTAATTTTAGGGTGGAGGTGTGTGTTAATATTACAATTAAGCTATAATGAACCAAGTTCATCTGAGGAGAACGATTTCACCTCAGCTGTTGGCTCAGCAGCAAGACATCTCCTGTCTCCCGTGGCTGACAGGTGTTATGAAGTTTATCAGCTGCAAACCATCAAGTTCCCTTCCTTGCAAGAATTTCAACAGAACCTGGCTGAGGAGTCTCCACTCCACTCCACCCTCCGTTCCATTACCCTTAGCAGGTGCTGTGGTTGGAGATTGTGGGTGTGGCGAATCGCAATTTTGGGGAATACTTTTCAAGCATGCCAACTGCATTCCATCCAGGAAATAGCAGCTGCCTTTTACTGTATAATATTACTCTGTAATTTTTTGCACCATTATAACTTCTGTTAGGATGTGGATATAATCTCTGTTTCCTCTAATTTTATCCCCCAGCCATCTTTCTACAGGGTCCCCAGCCAACTTCCCACAGACTCTGAATTAGTAGTCTTTCAAATTTCATTTCATATCCATAACAACTCACACAGGAGGAAGTTTAGGTTTTTATCTGAAAGGAATATTTGGTCAGTCACTGAATGAATTAGAATACATCTTTGCTGTAATGCAATCCCTTGAATATATGATAAAAGAAAGGCAGAACTGTTTAACATGGGATAGTAATAGTCTTCTCTTTCTCTATCTATCCATTTGGCTTTCAAAAAGAAAATACATGAGGCATACTTAAAGAAAATGGGGCACCATGATTAATAAGGACATCACACAGGGACACATAAAACTGCCCTGTCTCCTTCATCTGTTCTTTTGGTGCAGTGATTAACCTTTGAGTTTATGAGTATTTTTGCACTTGTCTCAGATAAAATATTTTATGACTTCTTACCTCCCAGGCAACTTGGATTAAACTTATCAGGCCTGGGAAGATAGTGGCCCATAATGACTGTTCCCTCAGAAATCATATCTACCTCCTTACCACATTATCAGAACATTTTTTGTGCAAAACAGATGGAAACATCAAGACAAGAGGCAAGACAACTTGTTAAGGTCACATTCCACCTTCCTATACATCATTCATGCTTAATTGATTCCCAACCCTTCCTAGAGATAAATTGCCATATATTATGAGAGCTGAGAATATGAAAAGATCATTTTCTTTTCCCCATTAATTCTCATTTGGAAAGGATTTTGTCTTTGCTGAAGTTGCTTTGAGAGTCTGCTTGCTAATGACTGATCATTGTCTATCAACAAAGAAATAAGGCAGAAGCAAGTAGATTTATCTTTGGGCAAAAGTATTTCTCTCTAAAGCAGTATTTCGGGTATTCTGCTCTCAGTGTCAGAGATGAAAAAAATAATTAAAAAGTAACAAACAGAAGACACAAACAACACTATACCCCCCCAAAAAAAACCACAAAAAAAACCCCAGAGAAACCAAAGACATTCAAAATAAGTGACAAGACAGAACCCAGAAGATTGTGCAGGTGAGCAGTTTAAAATATACTTAGAAAAAAGCTCATCACTGTTTTAGGAAAGCTGCTTTGCTTCCCCCTCACACCTACCCGACATCTCCCCTTCTACAATGTACAAAGAGGAAGTCAATCATTTTGATGCATGTCTCCTGAACAGGGTGGATGAAAAATTGAGTATCAAACCTGGACTTGCTCTAGACCGCCTAACCATTTAGGGACATTTGAGGAACATCAGGGACAAAAAATAGGAAAAAAAAGAAAAAAAAACCATAAAAGCAAGCTGTGAACATTGTTACCAAGATTCTTGGACTTTTGTGTCTTTTCTGAATATGTTTTTTCTTCTTATTTCAAAAAAATGTAATGTTTAAGAGTTGTTATCTATAAAGCTCTTAATATACTGATAAAGGAATAGCTATATCAGGATGCAATGCAGACTCAGTCTGCACACAGAATTGTAAAGTTATCTTCAAGGATCTTAAAGCCTAAGTTTACTCTAGTTGCAACATTCAAAACTATAAATATTAACCCAAAAATTTCAGGTAGCAGCCTGGACAGAGAATAACTTATTTGTAATCAATACTAGTATCATAAAACTGCATTCTTGGAGGTGGAAAGCTGGTGCCTGGAAGGGAATTACTCAGTCCACTGCTCTTCTGCTCGAGCTATAAGAAATAAGTGGATAGAAATCTCTGCTGGATTTATAGTGCTTCAGTTTACATAAAACACAGAAAAGCACTGAAAGTGTTCCTGGCCTCTATAGCATTGTCAAGTTCTATTCAATAGAAATCACGAGTATGCTAAATTTAAAAATATTCCCACATATGAATGGCCCTGCATCCCAATTTGCTGTCAGCTATGTTTTGAATTTTTGGGCCTTGAACTATCATTTCAAACCATCCATGTGTTTTCAACTCGTACAATAAAAATTGCATCAGTGCATAAGAATATACCAAAGATCACACATAAGAATCACTCCCTATGTTGTGCATTTCCTCTCTGGGAACAGAAACCAGATGTTTCTTGGTGGGGTAATTTGGAAGTAGAATGAAGTGGAGACAAGGATCTTTTTTGGTAACTGTTACTAACACCTGCTTCATTTCCTTCAGCAGTCTCAGGACCCTTTCATGTGCACTAAAAAGAAGGGGAGAGGACAAGGAGGAAAACCAGGTTCTCTGTTTGCTCTATCCATTTCAGAGAGCAGCATCACATATCAGTTTGGTGTAAAGAGAAGTATCATCCTTGTACTTCTGTTTCTGGCAGAAATATAAAGCACAAGCTGTGAAAGCCTTCTTGTATTTTCCCTAGAGCACAGCCATTTAGATGTAAACTCTTACAGCTTCGTTGCAAGACACTTCATGCAGAGGAACTGTCAGGTCAGAAGAGGAGAAAAAAATGAAACAGATGAATTTCCTTTGCGGTTTCTCGGTGGGAGAGCTCTGCTGAAATGCTAGTCCAGCTCTACTGGTTTCTGCATCAACAGATGGCAGACAACATTCCTTGTGTTTGCATCCCATTTGGTAAATCACAGGTCACATCTGGTCTGGCCTCTGTTCTTTCTGAACAGATGGAAGTACACATTCGTTATCGATTGCAACAAGGAGATGGGGTAGATGATAGGGAGGAGTGGATGTGGTGGGGGGAAGGAAGGTGGAAGGAGTTAGAAATAGAAAAGCCTAAATGAAAGAAGGTTTAAAAAAGGAGAGAAGAATTTAAAATGTCCAGTACCAACAAGTAACACAATTGGTGATAACTAAATATGGCATAGCAGCAATATATAGATAAATGGCTATTAAAAGTTATTTTAATATGTAATGTGTTAGAGATTGTTTATATGGTCTCCTACCCAAGGCTATTAAATGAGAAATTAAAAACCTGTTTTCAGTCACAATCTCTTTCCACACAAGGTATAAAATAAAAATCAGACAACACACAGAGAAATGTTCTCAGGCACTGTCAATCATAAGCCATGTTTTAGGCAGAGAAAACAATAAAATATCTTTTTATAACTCCCTTGTCATCTCATACATAAATATATAAAAAAATTTTAGATATTATCAACTTTGTACTAAAAATTGTGCTATTTCTGATTTTATTATCTTTTAATTGGTTTATGAAAGTGTGTGAATTTTTCAACTTTTATTACTACTTTTTAGCAATCACAACTACATGCAAAAATAAATATTTCTAATGGTTTTAAGTAGATATTTTAGGTATAATATTTAGTTGTAATTTGAATTTTAAATTTAAAAATATCAAAATTATAATATTTTCGAGTTTCAAAAATTGTAAATAACATAAAGTTTGAAAGTAAATTTGCTATCATGGCCTCAAAATCACCCAGAATAAACCTTTACAAATACAGAAAATTCATGTTAGTAGGTAAATGTACACATGAAGCACAGAATTTGTAAATGTGCACACAAAATACAGGTACAGTAGATCCTTGGTCTAGGTGCAAACATAATCATATTTGCCAAATACTACTATACTAAAATAAATGGTTTGGTTTTTTTTTTTAGTGTCAAGAAACAAGGTAGGCATGAATAACTTGGCACAAAAAATTGTTATTCAGACATTCCAACTCTCTAATTTGAGTCATGTATGAAGAGATCTGTGTCCTTCTGGAATGCAACAACTTTAGATCATTCTATTTGAACAAGGTCTTTTGAATCTGGTCTCTCAGTGATTTACACATTTATACAGTCTTAAGGTATATTTTGACAAGTGGCATTAATCGATCACACTATCTAATACAACCAATACTGCTAGTAATATAACCATTTTTATAAATAAACTGTTCAAGAATGTTCCCTTTTGGCCATTCATGTGTTTCTGTTTTCCTTCAGCTCAAATAAAGCATGATTTAGAGTGGCTTTATAAAGGATAAGACTATTAAGCATGTTGAAAAGGCTAGACGCTTTTCAAAATAGACTAGGCCAGAACAGAACACATATACAAGCTGAATCTTTTTGTCTCTTTCTTTTTGTTTCAAGTCAATGTGAATTTCATCTGGATGTTTGTACCCAAACTTCATCTTAGCAGGAATTCCAAAGAAGGAAAAACTTTTTTTAGGCAAATGACACATACTTAACACATATTGTTTCTATCATCTTAGTATTTCCTGTTCTTGTACATATCCACAAAAAGAGACAGAAATTTTGGTTTTGTTCTCAGAGTGCCCTGACTTTTGTATTCTTATACAGAATCAGAAACAAGCTTAATTACCTTTCAAGAGAACATCTTAGTTCTTGATATGGTTTCAGTGTACCTGTAAGGGTACAAGGCTCAACTCACTTCTATTCCAAAGTAAAAGAACACAGAAATATTCCTGTCTTATTTGTGGATGTATGGATCCCCTATGACTCACCAGCTTGTGGAAAATTTAGAGTACAATGGACTGAAAAGATTACACAGAGGGCAGTGGGTGGTGGGACCTTCAAACATGAGGATACACAGTAAGCAAAAACGAGTCATCTCTACAGGATGTGCCAATAGGAACAGCCCTGCCCAATAAAACCTCTTATATACATGTGGAAGGAAATAAACATCCTGTAGAGCATTTAAAAAAAAAGTTGGAGAATACAGTCTGGGTTATTCCTGCTTCAGGCAAAGGCAAACCCATTTATGCAATTTTTTTTTGCTTAAGGTTCTGTATGCATTGGGTAGGTAATGTGGGATGATGGGGAAATACAATATATCTCCCAAAGGGACTTGATTCTGGATAAGGTTAGTCAATGAATTAAATTGTACAGCACTGATTGCTATATAACACTGTATATTATCATTTCTATAGTGGCTACATGCCCATCACAGCACCGGGTACCTCGTGGCACTTGGCTCTGCAACTCTGGATTTAGGGATCTGAGCTGACTCCTTTTTGATCACCATATCAAATGTATTATTGTAAAAATCACCCAGATAAAAGAAAAATGAACTTTAATTAAGCAGGACAGGACCAGTGATGCTAATTTTGCATTTAACTTCTCTCATCATGCTCCCCTCAATTGAGACATGGATTTTTATATGAATAAAAATCTGGTTGTAAGCCAGAAGAGAGTCACAAAAACTTCACATGCATCACCAGGATCAACATTGGAGAGACCTGGAACAGACTGAGATTCACACCTGCTTCTTAATCTGGGCAGAGTCTATAGAACTATAGTTAATGTACACCATCTAACTAGCCTTGATATATCCCTTATTCTCACTTCTGGGAAGGAAGGAGGCATGGCTTAGGGTCAGGAAGAAAAAGGTGGTGCACAGAGGGTCTACCATTTTGTTCTTTGTGAGCATTTTTTGCATGTAAATGACCCTCTTTTTTTATAGAATTTTGTTATTAATATTGTAGCAATTTCTGTTCATTTTCATATCTCATTGATATTTCCGGTAAATTTTTCTTATCTCAGCTTGGGATCTCTGCCTTTTGTCTCTCTCAGCAGAGGGGGTGTTGGGGGCAGGGAGATTTGAGAATTTTTCTGAGACATAAGACTTTTTCCCCTTTTCATTTCACATTTAAGAAAATATACTAACCTTAAGATTAAAAAAACCAGATATATATACTCAAACACTTATTTTAACGCTTAGAGGGATTTATCCAGCCCTCTAAAAGGATAAACATATCACCTGATAACCTTCAGAATGAGAATCAAAGATTCTTAGTTCAGTTACAGTTGCTCCTCAGAAATATTGTAATGTACTGGTTTGGACATAGCTGTCTACCTGACCTTTTCTAAACTGAATTATTATTTTTAAATTGTTTCATAAATCCGTATTATCAAGAGCTGGTGAAGCACCTAATTTATCAAAAAATTAAAAGCTTTTGTTTTGAGCACAGGAGAATTCTTTTCTCTTACTTGAGCTATAAAAATGAAACATAATGACAAATTTGAAGGTCTCCACAGCTGCAGGTGTGTTACAAAGCATAAACCAGCTACATGGCAAGAGCTAACCTTACATATCGCAATAGGCTTGAGTTGCCACTAATCGAAATGTGCACTATTTAATTCCTGGGAAATTCAATCTGCAAACAATTTAATTACAATTTCTGTTTTCTTTTTAAAAAGTGATAGTAATTCAGATATGCTTTATGGATTCTTAATTGCAGACAAATGGATATCTTTTTATCCCTACAACCTTTCAACTGTTTAAAACATTTCCTGTTCTTAATAAAAAAACTGTTCTTTATAAAACATTATTCATCTAAGTTTTAAAATAAAATGGACTGTTTGCTTCTGCCCTAATCATGTTACTTGTTTTCCCCACCCCTACCATATTAAATACTTTTTTTTCTTTCCTAAAATTCATAATTATTCCTACTGTTACAGGAGATTGCATAAGGAATAAACCCTGCAATTTTCATTTTGTTGTGAGATTTATCATATCAGTGTCTGAATTATGTGCCCCTCTTGTGTCTGATGATAGAATGCAAAATAATCCAAACAAACTGCAATCATGTCTTAGTCGTACATGACATTTATTCTATAATATTATAATTTGAGAGTTAGCCATAGGTCTCTGCTCTTGAGAAGTGACAAACATGGTATCCATTAAAAGCCGAAATGAATAAATTCTGTGAAAATATGGTTCTGTTATTTCTATAATAACTGAGGGCAAGAAGACCAAAAGGGAAGGTCAACTGCTCTAGCACTGGCAGTTTAGATAGCCACATTTTTTGGGACTAGGAAAAATAATTTCCATACTACTTAATCTATACTCATTTAAATGTATCACAAAAATTTGAATAGAAGCATCCAGAAGGATTTTGAGTTCCGAAAAAGTTGGTGTGATCTTTAGACAAAAGTGTAGCACATATTCCTAGTGACTAAATACTGCAGTTCCCAGGTGTCACTTCCATGTGCCATTTAACATAAGTACTGACATGCTTAGACTTAATAGCTTTGATTCCAAACCAGTGGGCACTCTTTGCTGAATAAAGGTGCTTTTTTTATTCCTTTTCTTCCTGAATTAAGACTTTGATGTAGGCTGATGTAGGCTTGGGTTCTTGTATTTGTAACAGGAGTTACACACAGTGAATTGAAAGCTATAGATTATTTTGGAACTACAAGTCTATGTGACAAAGAGCCAGGCATGTGTCAGGCACCCCAGAACAGGAAAGCAATAATTAAGAATGATTAGAGCATCTTATTTTCTTCTCCTGTGAGTACGCAGTACAACCCAGTTCCTGATTCAAAGTGCCTAAGACTTCCTTTCTGCATGTATACAAAACCTTTACCTGATTCTAAGCTATTTTAGATATCTTTACCCCCAGTTTTTTAGTGTAGGCCTTATGTACTGCGCACTGCTCAACCCTTTACCCCTTACAGCCTCTTGGTTTCCTTATCAAGCTCTCTGTGAGGCTGTAGTTTCCTTCATAGAACCCTATATTTCCTCAACATCTCTTTCAGCTTATGCATTTAATATCCATGTAAAACAATAGAGATTTTTTTTTTTCTGAGAAGGAATTTGGTGTACAGAAAGATCATAGTCAAAAATTTTTTAGGTACAGATGTTTAGATATTCCTTGTTTTTGTACTTAACAATTTACAATATACAAATTGTTCACAGCAGCAACAGTGTTGTTAATTTGTGGCACTTCCAGCTTGTCACTGCAGCAAATCGGACTTCCAAGTCCTCTACTGCAGAAATGAGGTACCTGATTCTGGGATTAAACACCAAGGACAGTTTCTGTTTCAGCTATCCATGCCAAGCAAAGAAACAGAATACCTTTTTCCAGGATTCTTTTCAATTGCTCAGATTAGAGGTGTTAATTGGATTCTCCTAATTTCTTTTTCCTTAAATCAATTCCTGATTAATTTTCCCCAGTTTTTTAACTTTTGTCCTGAATGAATTATTAAGCTGATAGACAACAATCTCTTTTACTGCATGAACCTTATTTATCTCCAGTATGGGTTTATATTTCATACTAAATAAGTCAAAGCACCTGTGAAAAAACATTACATGACTAGATAGTTTAAAAAGGAAAGGTATATTGCAATTAAAATACCTCTGTATAAAGTAACCTATATTAAAGCGCTTTAGAAGAACATATATTCATTATTGTTTAAGGCTGCAGAGTCATTCTTGCAGGTTTCTATTTTGGTCAGGATTTCAAACACCATGAAGACAAATTAATTAATAGGTCTTATATTTCGTGGTCAGTAGAGATGAATGACATCTAAGCTCAAAAATATTGATATGTGATAAAGCAAGGATTACAGGTTAATGTATTATCTGATTG
This sequence comes from Monarcha castaneiventris obscurior, assembly GCA_026261815.1. Lineage (NCBI taxonomy): Eukaryota > Metazoa > Chordata > Aves > Passeriformes > Monarchidae > Monarcha > Monarcha castaneiventris. The sequence continues at coordinate 19,591,982 of JAMPIT010000894.1, forward strand.
CCAGCCATATTAGGCAATCTTGGAAACTAACTGATTTACTGCCAGAAAGTTTGAGCTCTATAGAGTAGGTTAAGGATTTATATAATGGAGATGGTATCTAGAATATGTTTGCTTCAGCATGCATGGTGAGCACTTGGAAATCATTTAAGTGGAGATTGAAGACAATTTTCCAGCATTTATTGTCTATGCAAAAACAAAAGATAGCAAGAAAACTCTGAATAAAGAGCTCAGGTATACCCTATAGACAATATGACTGGTCTTGCTAGCCACCATGTTAGAGTTAGATTTGAGTTTTGAGTTGCATATCCTGAAAACTCACCCTCCGTAAGGGACCTTGTTTGCCCTGTGCAGGTACAATTAAGACTAGTGATGTTACAGTTAAATGCACTAAGCTATGGATCAGGCAGGAGGTTCTGGCAAATGATCAAAGACAAGGGACAAAACACACTGGTTCACTGGAAGAGCATATTTTGTAACCATACTGTGTTATTAATTTTTAATTTATTTTTACTTTACAGTTCACTTTCAGGGCTGTGAGAGATAAAACCCCCACTCATTTGCATGGTGCTCTCCTACATGGTTCAAGTAACCTATATAGGTTCTATTTGTGCAGACATATACATAACCCATATATGGAACTCAAAATTGACAACAGTCTAATTTACAGATGTGCTTCAAATCTGTACCAGCTTAGTATATTACTTAGTATTACCTTGGATTACTTTATTAATTACCACTACTTGACTCTTCGTCACATTACAGAGAGAAGTTTGTGGACCTGTTGAGATGGTAGCAGAGTCTTCATGGATCCCATGAAATAATTTTAGAAGACCATGAATTTGAAGTCACCTGACCTGAGAAACTGGGCATCTTTTCAGCTGCTCTGAAAAATATGTCTAAGGCTAAGCAGTAGATCCTTCTAAAACTGATCATAAAGTTGGAATGCTGCAGCACACCAGTCAAGTCATGAACTTCTTTATTTATGGAGTCACCAAAATATGGGTCTTTCTCCTCCCACAGCTAATTTATAATCTAATAGGTCTTTGGCTATTTCTGTTATCTTGTGTATCATCTTTAGGTCAGTAGTTTTGGCTTACTTAGATTCCATTTTCTGTTTGATATACCACAGACATCTATAAGTGCTCCAAGTAGTGGGTTACTTAACCCACGTTTACCTCGCTGCATGATTCCTGATTTAAGTCACCCCATAACTGTAAGTAATACCAAAGCCAGCTGAGTCAGGTCCATGAAGGTACTGTCCAAACAACCACAACTCTTAAGCACACATATTAATACTGCTTAACACAGTTCCACTCCTGCAAGTCTATATTTTGTCCTGGCTCAAAGATCTCTATCCAAAGAGGTTTAATGGATTTAAAATTCCAAATTATATTGCACAAAGTACCATTTGACAACATTAGTGTATGTAATTTCCTAGGAAAACAAAAGTTCATACAAGTACATGTATCATATTTATATGAAAATAGTGTAAAACAGTGTATAAGAACATAAAAAATAAAATAAATGACATGAAATAAAATAAAATAAAATAAAATTATATTCCTCTGGATGGTAAATGACCATGTCTGTGAAGATATATCATCTTATATGCAATGGAGCAGATAGACAATCAGTTAATAATTTAGGAATAAATTTATTGAGTTAACTATAAAACTGTACCATTCCATTAATTTCCAGAGAAGAATCAGATTTCCTCTTAGTGTAATGTTTTCAGAAGTGTGTCAGTTTGGGTGAGATTCAGTACAGGTGTCCGCTTGTGAGCAAGGCATCCCAGGATCACTTATGGTCTGGGAATATCTAAATAATACATTCAGGAGAAACTAAGAAGTGCCTTGGGTTATTCCAAAACAGCTCTCTAACTGGCTAACTGAACAACACTCCAGCTCCGTTGAATGTATGGGTTGTGACAGGAGCCTAGACACTTAAATCTCCTCTGGACGGCTACAAGGAAATGCTTTAATCTGGAACTGATTTTCTTCTTTTGTGTAAACAAAAGTCCTACAGAATGCCTATGCCTGCTCAAGTGTTTCAGACTAAAGAAGTTCTGATCCTCTACGTAAACACTAATATAATTAGTGGAAAAAAGTATCTCTTTCACCCTCTTACCTAAAAAAAAAAACAACACCTCACAAAAAAATTTAAATGTATTATTTTGTTTACGCATCCAGTAGAATTTGAACTGTAAAAACAGAACCATTCTTGCTTTCTTTGTTGAAAGTCCAAAATTTCTATTACTCTTGGGACAAGAAGCAGGAATGATATTAATTAATATTTTAAAAATTTTCAAAAGGAAAATGCAGGAAGAAAGGAAACAGTCAAGTCATGCAGGAACAAACGAAAGAGCAAAACTTAATTTCTAAGAAGACTTACAATAGAGAAAAAAAATAAAGGCCTGTTCTGAAAGATGCAAAGAAAAAGCCACCCTGAAGAAGAATAGATTTACTGATTCCCTTCAGGTTTAATCACACAGTCAGTTTCTAAAAAAAACCTCTATATGGTGAAGTATAACAGACTTAGTCATTTGGATATATGTCTGAGTAAGCCACAGAGAGGTCTGAAAAACTCTTGAAGCAGAGCTTTGAAGACAGGCTATCATAGGATAATTCAGGCTGGAAGGGACCTCAGGAGCTCTCTAGCTCACCTTACTGCTGAAAACAGGGTCAGAGAAATAATCAAATAATTTGTAATTTTATTGCTGTTGAGAAAAGCATGCAAATAAGACACAGCTGTTGAAGAAGTTGCTAAATCTCATTTAAAATACTTACACAATAGCCACCCCATTTAAGAAAAAGCACTCTTATGTCCCTCAGCTGTGTGGTCTACTTCAGGTTCTCATGTGTTTTTAAAACCAAGTGTTGTTTACACTTTAGAGATAGATGTTCCCTTTTTTTCTTTTCTATGGCTAAGGCTTTCCAGGACAACAGCCTGGCCTTTCAGCCTGTGGAATAGAGCACACTAAAATACTGATTAGGTACCTTATTTACCTATTAGGTAAATAAATAAAGACTTTTGGTGTCAAAGGGTGCTAATCTGGCATCTTTCACCAGTAGTGCAGTTAGCTGAGAAAATATATGCCTATGAACAAAATAGTATTAAAGTTTTCCATGAAGGCTTGTCACATCCTTTGAATACTTGAAAAGAACTATTTGAGGAAACTCTTTAAAATTAGATTGAATAAAAAGCTTGCATATATTACATTTCAGGAGATCATTTGTTGTACAATAGTATAACAGAACTATTGCTTCTCAGTTTTTCTGGAGGTGCTGATGTTTGTCCAGAGTTTTCTTGTCAGAAAAGCCTCATGCCAGCATCAAAATCAAACCAAAACCCTTACTTTTAATAAGAAAAGTCTATCCAGGTTTGCAATCCAGCTGCCTTTTATAAAATGTATGTTGCAATTATTTTAACCATAAATCATTTTGCCTTTGTCCCTGTGGGCGTTTGTATCATTTCTGCATTATCTTCCCATACCACACCACAATCCTTTCTATTGTAAGTCTGCCCACAGCACCACAGGCTTTGTCCTGATCATGCTGATAATATGCAAACATTCCTGTTGCTAATTCTGATTTCAATTAAGTGATACAGGAGACTCCAGGGCATCAGACAAAGGGCTCCTCAGAGCTGTCTTTAGCACACAGACTATTATCCCACGAAGGTATTTTATTATTTTTGCAATGGGCTCTTCTGGATCCAGTTGCTTTTCATCTCTGTCTTTTCCTCTCCCCTCCTGAAATTTTGAACAGTTCAATGAGAGTCTAGGGGGAAAAAAAAAACACACCAGGAAGAAAAGTTAGCTCAGCAATTCACACCACAATCAAATTCTGTGGCTAGATTAGAAGCACAGCAATCAAGTTAATGTTATGACCATTATTAACATTCACATAACTCAAGAAAAATCAATCTTATATTAGTCATAGAGTATGATTATGTTAATAATTGGAATATAATAGATTCTCAACCCAACTCGCAGCACCAGATAAAGGCCCATAGGTAAGAAGCTTTGGCTTAAAATAACTTTGTTTCACAGGAATTACCATGGACAGGACAAATACAACTATAAACAAGTTACACAATCATGTCTAAATGATTAGGAACAATAACCACTTATTTGGCATATGATTTGATTATGCCAAGTGCTTGCAACCTGCAGCTTTTCAAAAATTTAATATTGATTAACTTAATTATCTCTGTTGTTCAGATAAATAAACTGACACTTGGAGTATGCAATAACCCCCAAAAGATTCATGGATCTCAACTATTAACCTTAGGTTTTGTTCATGGTCTCAGGATGCCTTCCCTTTGTGTTATCTATATTTTCTGCACAACTCAAGTACTTAACAATGATACAATGAATTAAGTTTAAGATTTTTGGAAGCTTTATGATAGGAACTTTATACCGGTTGCTTTACTCTTTGAATAACTTGAGCATGATTAATGAAATTCCCACTAAGAACTAGATACCTTTGTCAATTTCTGTTTGTGGATGAAATGACTCATCTGCACAGTAATTCTGCAGCGCTTCTTCGCCATCAGATTCTAAAAGCTAACACACACAGTCTCACACAGAGCTGGAAGTGGAACAATTCCTCTTTCCTGTTTATAGGTAAAATGTGATTTTCATCATATACCTCAAGACAATTTGTACATTTTTCTGAGAGTACAATTCAATATGTATTTATTAATACTTCTAACATTTCCTATGGGACAATGCTAATCCTGGCTAAATCAAGTCTTTCCTCCCACCGCCTGCTGAAAGTGGAAAAAAAAGTCAAGTAAAATGGAACTCCATAATTAGTGCTGGGGAGTAGTTCTTTCCCTATGATCAATAAGGGAGGTTTTCAATCACACTTTCTTACAGTGTAAGAACATTTCTTTGGTTTCCTTTTTTCTCCATATCTTTCTTGCACTCTTTTCTTTTACTTTTTCTTGTTACCTCACATTCAAATTCTTTGGACATTAACATTATGGTTTGATACAGCTCAAACTGGTTGCAACAAACTGATGGACTTTGTGTCTGTGTCATCATGTCTTAAAAGATATAGTATCAAGAATTGTTTACACACGTCAATTTTTTAGATTTTCCTAAAGAGATTAAAAACAGTTTTCTGAATTGGTGAACTCCCCATTTAACATTGTATATGTCTGTATTTTATTCCTTTCTCATCATTACTGGTAAGCTGACTAGCATTGAAAAACTCATGTGACATTCACTTAAGCTGAATTAAGTTAATTTTTGCATATATAATTTTCAGACATAACTACAGTTTTGAAAATCTGTTGCCCGTACTCAATGGTATTGGCGTTTTCTTTAAAATGATTTTCTAACAATTCTAACAATCTTATCTTTTTTATCACACTCTTTATTCTGAGTCCTTTCGTTGAATCATTTTAGAACAGAAGTCAGGAATTTTCAGGATTTTAAACCTGTTTCTAGACATGCAACTAGTTAAAAAAACCCTAAGAAATAATCCCCAATAAACTCAACTACCGTGGGGATTAAAAATACCATTATTGTCAAGAGGAAATCTGGACTGGATAAAGGCAAGGAGGAAAGACTGAACTAGGTTTTATATTGTAAAACACAGGTTATGGTACTTTAACAGGCAGATCAAATATGTTCCTGCTTCTATTTACATCAAAGACAAAATATTCTTTGGACTGCAGCTTTGCAGGATCAGGACCAGAGATACATAGGCAGGCAGGACTGTGATAAAATATGGAGTCAAATGATACATTGAATTTACTCTGCACTTCTGACCATCTCCCCTGATCAGCTCACCTATCTCTCTTGCTTAGGGCTCTTTTTGACATTAAAAGCCATGAGTAACTTCAAATACATTCCAATTTTCTTTTCTAAAGCAACATGTCATGTCCTTTCTTCCCAGAATTATCCAAACCCAAAATTAGTAACCAAAAATTTCTTTTACATTAAAGACTGTTTTAAGGATCAGTATTTTATCACTGCTTCTGGATAACAGGTTATGTTATGTTATTCATACATAAAAAGTATGCAATTTCTGAATTTTGAAAAGAATTAGACCAATCATTATTTCAATATGCAAACAAAATATTTAGAAACTTGCCAAAATACTATTTAAGTTTAAAAAAGCAAATAAATGCAATAAAGTGTGTGACCAAGCAGACTGAACATTGTTTGTTATGTGGTGGAGTGCTAAAGCTGCAAACGATACAATAACCAACATATTTTGCCTTTCCTTAGCTTTGACTGAAAAAATATTCTTCAGTTTGTTTTCCTTGCCATGGGTCACAGACAAAAATCCTAACTATTCATGCCACTATGTACATAATTCTGTGAAGGTGTTCAGAGGAGCTTTACATTATCTGAAAATGAAGAATTCCAACTTTCAGATCAGTCCATGCACTTGCATTTGAGATAACCATTTTTTATGGTAATTGTCTAGCTGGAAATTGTGAGCCCTCTGTAAAGAGAATCAGTGAGGATCTTCTGTTCCTTTTTGGTTTAGTTTGCTTATCTGTTATAAATTTGAGATAAACAAGATTTTTGAAAAATTTTGCAAAATCCTTTCTGAATTTCATGAGATATTATATCAACTATACAAGAGGGTATTTTCATTTTCATGTCACACATGTCACACACTGGCAGGTGTCCATTTCAGAGTAACTTTGTGTGTAGACTTCATGAACACTTACCAATATAGCTTTCTCTACATAAAATAGTATGTTGCCTTTTATTACTAGCTTTACATATAACATTATAAAGCAGTGTTAATGTATTAACTCTTAATACCACTTCATGCTGAATAAAACCTTTATGTTACAAACCTGGTTAGTTCCACAGTATAATGTTTTAGCTTGTCTTAGCTACTTTAAGCAGCTTTTTAGGTAAACATGAACTTTATCTCTTCTGTTGGGATCAACTGAATGACTCAAACAAACAAGACACAGAAACAGCTGTGGATTTTCTATCACAGAAAATATGTACAACACTATGCAATAACCTACATTCTTTCTACCTATGGCTCATAAAATTTCATAAATGCAGAATGTTTTATAAAGGTGAACATAGATTACATAACAATATTTAATTCTGAGTTGTGCCACTACAGGGAGTTTCTTTCTGTATATTGTACCTGTGAGTAACTGTATGCTTTGAATATGTCTGTTTTGAAATCTATTATTTGCTTCCCTGTCTTTTTTTCCCATCCAGATAAACCAGCTACTAAAAAGTCTGCTGCTTGTAACAGGAGGTAAATGACACCCCAGAAATAGTAATTCCTAAAAATGGTTAATTCAAGATGACCTGAATATTAAATTTTAATCCTCTGATTTTAAATACTATCAGTTTAAAACTGGGAGAGAATTCACTCTCCATCCATGACTTTGATGTTCAGATTCCTTTTCAAATTCCTTTCAGTCATTCTCTGCACTTACACATACAAGTTTCTTTGTTTTCACACCAAAGTTCGACAGAAGCTCATTCTGGGCAATGTTAAAGACAATTTCAACATCCCAGATTCCTAACTAAGCGGTAAAGGACAAACCACTGCACAGTATATTTTGGAATTAAGGTCAGCTGTATAGGAAAAAAGTGGGGGGGAAAGATAATACCCCACTTCCAATTCAGTAATATTTGTCTTATGATTAATTATATTTAAAGTAGTGTTCATATAATAAAAGGTGCTCAGATGTTATGAACCATGTTTTCTCTTTTCCAAGTTTCATCAAATGAGAATACAGAAGTGATTATGTGAGGTTTGTGTTATGGTAGCATCTTACTGGTCTAGGAAGATATGTACCATTAAGTATCTTTACAAAAAAAAGTAAACTGCTAGATGAACTAGTAATCTAATAAAAGGATGTTTTCCCACCTTTGCAGTTCACTTTGGTGAAAGAACTGGACTTTTCCTTCTTGACATTGTGCTGGTATAAGGGTACTTGACCATAGTCATCACTTAACAAGGTGTTGTTAAGAACCTAGTGAATTGTTGCTTCTAATAAATCCCTGTGTAGTTTATCAGATAAGAGGTGGAGGACTGAGATGATAAGAAAGCAGAAATTTCAAGTAACAGGTTAATTCCAAAAAACATTATCTGTAAAGCATAAGGCTCAGTTCCAGCAACAAAGGAAAATTAAACATTGTCTCTGAGAATACCACCAAAAATACTACCATGTCCCTTGAAGGAGGGTATATCTGGAAACTCAAGAATTCACCAAAAAGAGATATAAAAAACATATAAACAGTATGAAAACCTTATATACAAAGTGTATATGGATTTAAGAGCATTAAAACCCTTTGTTGATGTGTTCAGCAACCCATATTTCATTTCCTAAACAAAGAAACCATCTCCCATGTTATTTTTTGCATTCTTTTATCATTCCTATGTATTCCCCACAATGCTATTTCCTCTCTCTTTTCATTTCCTTCATAGTATCCTTTCTTCAAAGAACAGTCCTTGCAGATCTGGTGGGGTTCAGATAATGAAAGAGTAAAGAGAAAGCAAGCAAGAACTTTTAAGAAATCAGTACAACCTGTTTTATTGCTAAATATATAGGATTAACCTTCTTAGAAGCATTCTAGAAATCCCCACCAGCACCACCACAAATAAATGCATGAATGACAAACTGCTCCATAAAATCCTGTAACTAAGCTTACAATCTTTGGCACCAACCATAAATTCAAAGTGTGAAATGGGATTAGTTCATTCCCAGTGAATTAGTGTCTGTGTTAATAGAGTTCTAAATATATAATCATATAAATGCCAGTAAGAAAAATCTTAAACAGGCTTTTGCTGTGCAGATATTTCCAATGTAGACTTGGGAAACCAGCCAGGTTCATTCACCTTTGGGAGCAATGCTTCAGACTTCTCCACAGTTGGCCTTTCTGTCTAACATTCCAGGCAGAAAAACAGGCAGGTCATGGGTTTTATCAAGCTTTGTCAGATCTCTAAAGCATCACGACTTCCTTAATTTTTTCAGTCTCACTCTTGGATTGTTTTTAAAGCACAGTGCAGAATCCAAAAAGAGAGCCTACAGAGGGTGTTTGATTTGGACCACCGCCAGCTTCTCAAACTTAGTAGGACAACATCTCATCTAGAGTGATACAGCTCTCTACAGGTAGAGAAAACAAGCTTCAGCATTCTTGACTTCTTGAACTTGAGCCAGATCTGTCTGTGCCCATTCTGGTCAGCAGAATGGAGTTTTATTTAAACAATGCACTTCAGAAAATCACAGACTTTGATTGGTATGGATTGTCTTATGCTAAGGAGAGTTCAAAACCACTGTTGCCTCTTGTAAGACTATCTGAGGCCTTAAGGTTTCAGTCTATGTGAGGCAGTCAGATGAGCTCTTTTGAGCTCCTTGAAGAGCTAGTGTACATTGAACTTTGAAATGTTGTGTTCCAAAATAGTTAAGCATCTGATTTCAGCCATAAAGTGCACTGCAGTTCAGACAGAGCTAATGTTTTCTGTGTTACTTCCTCTTTTGTGTTATATTTTATCTCATAAATATATATACAAACTCATCTGTATTTATACATTCAAATCAACATTAGAAGGCCTTCAGAAAGGAAATTCTAAATTACTAACTACTAATTACCTGATTATAAGTAGTGGGGGAGCAATCTAGATTATACATATATATATATGTCTCAGAGAGAATGAAAGTAAGTATGTAAACAGCTATCTGAAGTACATGCTTTTTATTTCTATTTACAATAGTAAATTATGTCTTTGTACGGCAAATATTTTATTGAACATTGAGCAAATGAGGTTGGTGATTTAACTGCAGGGGAACAAAATAACTAGTAGAAGAACAAGCAAAATGACACAGGCTAGAGGTTAAAAACTATTTCACATCATTTTCTAACTAAAATTTCTGAAAATTTTGTATGCACATGATTCAGCTCTATTTCTATTTTACAGTCATTTACTATGTGAATATTTAAACAAACATATTGATGTCAGGAAAAAAGTCTCATGAGAAAAACATTAACAAATACTACTAGTTTTACAAGGAAATTCTAAATCACTAAGTCCTTGATTATAAATATTAGGGGGACAATAAGTCTTTTCTCCCCCAGAAACATACTAAAAACATTTTTACACAGCTATCCAGGGCAGAACGATTGATTAAGAATGAAATAAAAGGCTATTCCTTTATCATAAATTGAGAAAACCTGTTTTATCTAGATTCAGATACAAAAACAGTCCTAACTTCTGAAAAATTACATCTAAAAATGCTTATTTCTGTCCTCTGATTTAAAAGGAAGTCTATTATGCATAGTACAGACACTGAAATCAACAGTGTTAGGTGACATGAACAAATCTGATTTTTGGTTTCAAGAATCAAGGAAAGTTTTTCCAGTTTAAACATGTTTTCGATAAATGTTTCTATTAACAACAAATTCTTACAATGTCTTTATTCAGTTGTTCCATTTTTAAATTTAAGATATGAGGTAAAATGTCACCAATAAAATAAAAATTATCCTGTAAAATAATTTTTTACTGACAAAATATTGAATGCTTTATATCAAATACAATTTTTCACTTTATAATTCTCTTCTAATAAGGTTATCATCATTACTCATCTTTTTTTTTTTTTTTGAGAAATTGTGAGAAAAAATTTGTTTTCCAATCATGGAAAGACTAGCAGTCTTCACCAGTCTTTCTAGCAGACATGATATAACAGAAATTCAGAAGTTATCCTGACAAAGTAATTACCTTTTTGCAAGTGAAATTCTGGGTCCCAGTCTGTCCTAGCAAGCTCTTTATTTTGATGAAAATTCAATTTATCACACATTTCTCAGTGGAATAATCTTTAATTATTCTGAATTCTGCTATTAATCAAAACATTCAGTACCAGCATTAATTTTTTTATGCATTTTCTGATTCAGTCTGCTCCAAGCATATCCTTCAGTATATTTCAGGATTCCCAGTTTCCACCAGCTGTTTTTACAACTCATATCCAACAACTGACAGCTGGATAAACTAATAGCATGTCACAAAGAATAAGGAGTTTATCAAAGCTGTACTTTCTTTTCTTGTGTACAGTAGCGCTATGGAGCTTCCTTAGGCTATGTAATGAATAAAGAAAAATAATCAAATGAGGTAGAAATTAAGTGTATGTGAAAGCTCATGAAAAGGGGGATCCTCGTAGATTTCCTAACCAGTCTCGGCCTCAGGAGTTTTCAGAAGTCCCAGTGTCTCTTTAATCTCTTAATCTCTGAGCCTTTACCTATTTTTCTAGCATTAGTCAAATTCCATGTTTTGTGTTTCATTAGAAAAGGAGACTATGAGATATATTGCAATTAAAATATCAAAGTAAATAATTTGCTACCCAGTTCATATATCCTTTGAAAGTGCTTCAGATTAATACCACTAAATTATTATCTCTCAGCAAAATTTCGGAGTGTAGAAGATCATTTATTTTGAAAAGTTTAGGGTTATCTCTAGTGATATAGCAGATTGAAATTTTCACAAATATAATTATATTCACAGAACTCCAAAGATATATCAGATTTCAGAAGCCATATCAAGCTCAAGAAACTGCAAAACTGCTGAAGAGTAAAAAAAATGGAAATGGACAATAGAATCATAGAATCATTTGATCATAGAAGTAGGTATAAAAATTAACAGTTCATTGTACACAAGCATAACTGTGATCAAGTTTTGTAATATCAAATGACTTTCAGTGGTTTCTCTTGCTTTAAAGACCTGTATTACCTGTGTAGCTATTGCTCAATTGCTTTCAAGAAATATTTGAAAGGATACAACTTTCCCTTTAAAGACAAGGAAAGAAAAACAAGGATAAATTGATGTAAAAAATACTCTATATGGACGAAGGAAGATCCATTACATTCTAAGCAAATCAATTCCATTTGTTTTCCTTTCTGCTAATGTATTTTTAATCAAGGTGTACTACATCATTACAGGTATTAAGTGATGGAGAGCATTTGATGCTACATTTATCTATGAAAGAAGTCAGATGCTTCAAATGAAGCCAGAGATCCAGCAGGCTGAATTGCAGAGGACACAGAAACAAGCTATGGCATTAGAAAATAAAAAGAAATCATAAATGCCTTTCCATAGCTTTTTTCATTTACTTAGATTGATGCCTTTCCTGGTCTTAAAAATCAAGAGGTAAACACGGTTAGAAGGGGAAAAAGGGTTCTACCTTGGTATTTATTGTAAGGATCCTTAGGTGCACCAGGAACAGGTCAAATACACCTCTGTGCACCCCACCATTGCCACCGCAAAGTCTCTCTCTCCTCGCTCTGGTCTTACATTCCAGGTCTTACTAATTAGCATATCTATCAAATATTCCCCAATGAGAGGCTCAAATGAGCCCCCCCTCCCAAGGAACCTTCCCCTGGATGGTTCTATCTTAGTTTACAAAATGTGTTCTGGAGAGGACCTTGGGGTTTGGGCACCCTGGCACCCTAACTACAACGCCTCTAAAATGTTTAGTCTCTTAGCTTAACAAACAAGTCCAAGAATGCAGGCAAAAAGCACCAAGAATACAGAAGTTGCAAAAAGGTATGACAGGGGTATAAAAGAAAAGACAAAATTCATCATGGCATCAAGATCAGATGACAGTCCCCTCCAGTGAATTTAAGAGGTCTGAAAATGATTGAGATAGAACATAATCCTGAAGGGTTGCACTAATGAACCAAAAAAAAATATAGATGTGAAATGATAAAGAATACAAAATGTGAGATAAAGAGCCACGAAGGAAGGGAAAACGTTCTTCCTCAGGAAATGCATAATATAGGGAATAAAAGCTGGAGAGGACACAGAAATGACCAAAAAAATGAAAGAAAATATCAGGTCACTGACAATGCAACACAATGTCTGGAGAATATCACAGATCTGAAAAAGTAAAATTGAGTCATAAATTGATTTGACACTATTGGTTTGCCTTTAATACTAAAACCAAGAAGAGACCAAAACATTACCTAGCATAAATCATTGATGATTGGCTTTGATTCAGTCATCTCCAATTTTCACTAGAACACATTCAGAGTCCAAGGTCTTGGAAAAGAATTAGGGATTTGAAAATAAATAGAGATGCAGCTAATTTGGATTATTCATTGCAGTCATCATTTGAATAAAGTGATACCTTTGTATTGTCCATGACTTTGATTGTCATAAACAAAATACTCAGTGGTTCCAGTTTTTAAAAAGAGACAAATCTAATTCCTGAGAGGACAGGGCAGGATGCATGGCCCTTGAGGACATACTTCTTTAAAAGTAAATATTTTTGCGACTTCTGACATAAGTGTGGGAATCTCTGAAGACATACATTGACTCCTATCTCTAACTTTTACTTGCTAGTTATCTGAAATAAATATAAAAGGGCAGAACCCTCTCACTCTCCAAGACCGGCAGTTTTGCCGAGCTTGTACAAATTGTAGCTGCTCTGTAACTTCACTTATATCAAACCAGAGCAGCAGTACCACAAACAGCACTACTACACCACTGCGCCAAAGTCATTGAAAAAGACGTAATAAGGAGCAACTATTAAGAGTGAAGTACCAACTCTTAAGACAAGTTTCCTGATGTTTTTTTCAGTCTTCAGTTTTGTTCAGTTTTCAATTTTTTTCAAGCAGTGGTACTTCCTGTCTTTCTTGGGAAAGCTGCTCTTCAATCTATTAGGTTTCACCAGGACACTTTTCTTTATTTTGCACAGACTGTTAGTATGGAAAGGTTCAAGTGTAGTGTTTTGCCCACTCATAACAGTAACTCCACATATGTAATCTTTCAGGGCTGTACTGACATGATCATTTGTTTAGTCTGGAGCACCAATGGCCACATGAAGAAAATATTGCACTGCAAACTCACTGTAGTCCCATCTTTAACAGCTCTCCCACATACAGCCTAAAGATTCTTCTACCCAGAAAACTTTCCAGAAAAGTTAACAGCATCCTACTTTTCCTAGTATGAAAACACAGATTTATATTCTTATCAGACAGAGCTCTTCCCTACCTATTATCCCTGACTGCCTTTCAGAAAGTTGGTAATACTGATTAACAGTAAATCACTGGCTTTTTTTATCAAAGTTGGATGAAAACCATAATATCTTCAAACAGGTAGACAGGCATTTTACAGTTAAAATAGTTAAAATAATAAACAAGTTAAAATAAAAAGCAAAGTCATAATTAAAAAAACGTTCTTACTTCTACCTCTATAAAATCTTACTCTTTTTTTTGAATAAGCTCATTTGCAAAATACACCTCTTTTTGCTACAATTTTTACCATTTTACTGAAGTTCCTAAATATGTAAGATGTCTTGGTGTCTATTTGCACTTTTTGCATTGCATATCAAACATTGTTTTTTACCGCCAGGAAAAAAAGGTAAATATGAATGAAATCATAGCAATTTCATATTGTGAAACCTTGAGTCACATTCTCGGTTCAAGATTTGTTGATCAACAGTTTTAAACTTTCAGGTGCTTACCTGAGTAACTGTAAAGGTTTATAATTTGGAAGTGAAGGATGCCTGTGTAAAGGTTTTGAATCTCTTCCAAAGCAATGTGTTTAAACTGACTTTTTTCCTTACACAGGGTCTTTGATCACTCACTGGTAAGGATATACAAGGTAATAAATGTATCTTCCATCTGTTGCTACTGCCTGCGTACAGAAAAAAAAATCCAAACAAAAATCCATAGAATTCTGGTATTGTTCCCCCCTGTGTAATAATATAAGTTAAGCTTTTATGGAGAATAAAGGATTCACAAATGCAGGACGTGGATCCTTTCATCACTTAGATCTTTCAAGGCAGAGTCCTGGACTGAATAAATGAACGATAAGGAAAACATGCCTTTTATGAGTTTATGGGACAATAAAAGTTAAATAATGCACTCTCATAAAATCAAATCTCATTTTATTTTTCTGCAGGTTGCCCTATGCTTAAGTAGATTTTTATGCTTATGCACAGAAGAGTTATTCAGGATAGTTTCACTGTGAGGACGACCAAGCAGTGGAGCAGGTTGCTCAGAGAAGTGGTGCATTTCCAATCTTTGAAGGTTTTCAAGACTTGACTGCACAAAACCCTGAGCAACCTGGTCTGCCAACTTAGCTGGACCTGCTTAAAGCAGGAAGGTGAGATGGAGAGATCCTGAGCTCCCTTTAAACCTGAGTTGTCAATTTTGTGAACCTGTGAATTGTCCATAAGGCAGTGCACACACTGGTTGCAACTTCTCTGCATTTACGTCAAATCTCCCAACTCTTGTTTAAACAAATGAGTTAACTGGAAGTCAGAAAAAGCTATCTTTTAGCATCCTGCATGATTGAAAAAGGATGGTCAAGATTCAGAACTACCTGTAAGATTCAGTTCATGTTGGCTTACTGGGGCACCTACCCTTATTTCATTTTTTAGTTTGTTGTGTTATATTGGTAAAATGGTATTTCCTTCTGATGGGAGAATTTTTGATGGACCCTTTCCATGATGTTAGCTCTTTGTTGTCTCTTCTTTTTCTTTTTAATATACTCAAGTTGTACTATTTTATCTTCTCTCACCCTGTCCACATAATTCAAAAAGATTCAATGGATTAGCTTATATAATATAATATAATTTGAGTTCAGCTACTGGACACATTTCAGGTCCTTATGTTGTTCCCCAAAAGGTTTGTTTGGTTTTTTGTTTAGACATTCAAAGAAACAATTGGAGACAGGATGTCTAGAAAAAGAACCAACTTTAGTAAGTCAGCCTATGCTGCAACTCAGCTTTCTAATTACTGCAACGTCCAAATGGTTGGTCCTGGTTCATTGATACTTTTGTTTCAATACCATACTTTAACAATATTCTGGTATGTTGGTTCACTTCCTCCCTACTAGAAAGAAAATCAGTGGGCATCACACTGAGATATTATCCTGAAGCAGTTGTAATGAAATATTCCTGTGGTGCGCAATCAGATACTTCTATAAATAGGTAGAACTACAACATAAAGAACTGACACTATACCAATTAAAATTCATCTCATGCAAAATCTCTTCCCCCCTCTGAAGTTTACTTGGTTCAGAGTGTTTCTTCAGCAGACACAGGACTGGATGATTAATACATCAACCTCACAGTATGAGAGTTGATTTAGTTATGAAATACATGAAAGTTATACAAACGTTTCTGCCTTAAACTCTTCATTTAACATTTCTCCATATGGCAGATGAGCTGCAAAATCTGGTGCAAAGATTCTGATTTATTGATGTATTTCATTCTACAAATGGAATTTGTAGCAGGTGTGCTTGAAAGTCATGGAAGCATGAGGAAAGCAAGTTAAATCTACATGCTTCATGCCACATAATGCCGGTTTCCCATGCTTACTCTGAAGCAAATTTCATAGGCTTGTGGACAAAATATGTTGAAAAAAAAAGGGGAAGTAGTCTATTCTTTTTGAAGAGATGCAAGTAAAAAAAAAAAAATAGCAGAGTTTTTTATACTTTTTTTAATATAACAGAGATGTTATGTTCAATTAATATAACATCTGATCATTTTTAGAAAATGTTGAAATATCTTCTCTGTAATAGGAAAAAATAATCTGAAGTGTCTGAGCTCTGTGCTTTCTTTAATACTGTTCTCAAAGTTATGTTCAGATAGGCCAGGTTGGATGGGGCTCTGAGCAGCCTGGTCTAGCAGAAGGTGTCCCTGGCCATGGCGGGTGAGTTGGACTAGATGCTCTTTAAGGTTCCTTCCAACTTAAACCATTATATGAATCTATAGTTCTATAGTTGCAATAACTTTACATTCACAGAACAAAATACGAATCTTCAAAGTGTGAAAACCACAAAAGATACTGGAACAGCTATCATAAGAGTAATTTACACCTCTCATATTATTGGCATCACACATCAGGATCAATCTTAAAGCTTTTAGATGAGCTTTTCATGATGCCCAAGTTAAGGTTCTTGCTGTGATTTGTCCTCCTGAGCAAATTTGTTCTGATTATTCATGGAGCCTTCAAAAACTAGCTAAGCCTAGAGCTCCCAGCTGATATTTTAAGTGTGCAGCACTTATCATTCTAGCACCAAAGATAGGCTTGAGTGAGAAAGCAACTCGTTTTCATAGCTTCATTATCACTCCAGAATTTTGTTATCTTCAAATCTAGTTTCACACAAAGAAAAATATGCCTTAACTTCACATATGAATTGTGATTGCCAAAATGTGCTTTTAGAGTGAAATGCACAATTCAACATGGATAGAAGATTCATGCTGAAGGAATTCTTTTTCATATATTGTAGCTAGAGTCAACTTTACGTGAGAAAGTGACTTGATTGAGTGGCCAGTTAGACCTGAAAAAAAAAGTAGACATCTGTGCCTGTCAGCCTGTATAGAAGAGTCAAAAACCAGCACAACTGAATTTGAAAGCAGGGGACCAAGTTATGAGAAAACTTTGTTTTCCTTATGTCCAAACTCCTGCTTCCCGCTAGTGTCCTAGCTGACCTCTGATAGCTGTACTGCTGTAGCTTTCACAGCCTCCCTCAGGAGTTTAGCCATTTGGCCCATACAGTTCAAAATCTTTTCTTAATGTCTAGCCTAAACATTTCCTTCCTTAGCCTCAGGTCACTGATCCTTGTCCTACATCTTTGAGACTGTGGATAATTTCCTGCATTCAATTGCCACTGTTGTATAGAAGGCATGAGACTGAGAACAAAAAAAAGACAGAAAAGAGGGGAAAAAAGGTCTCTCTAGTCTAAAAAAACCCCCCTTCAGCTTTCCCACAGACTGTGAGTTACAACAGAATTATCAAGGTTTTTATAGTTTCAGTTTTATCAGAAAGTTATAAAGATCAGCCAGCCTACTCTATAGTACTATTAAAGTAACACTACCCTCAACTAAAGAAAAATAATCAGTAGATGAGGCCCATCAAGCACTGACAAGGAGCCTTTTCTTTTTTTTTCTCTTTCCAGTTACTGGGGGGGAGCCAGCCAGCCAAATATACTCTAGTCTAAAAGAGTTTTTAAAGAAAAATCTTTGCAATGTAAGCTTGAACACTGCTGCTAAGGCTGAAAAAGAAGAAGATAAAGTACTCTGTCATGAATTTATGTGAGGCAATTAAAATTCATTTCCACATTGTATAAACAGATGACAAACTGGTTGTTTCAAAAAATAACAGAGGGATGAATTGAACTATGAAGTTTAAAGAATTAACCATTTGCATTAGGATGCCAAGGGCTATGGAAATCTGAGTCAGATCACAGAGGCAATGAACCACTGGGCACACTTCAGTATTCATGACAGTGGATGCACAGTTGGGGAAATACTGTAAAACATAGATCGCTGACATTGCTATCTGCTCCCCCCTCACCCCCCAAGAGAAAAAAAAAAGGAAAAAAAAAGAGCATTCAAGGAAAACAGATCCAGTGATTCTGCAATTCTGTGAATTGCAATTAATGAATGCTGGTTATTTAGCCAGCGTTTTATTTGAAATATTTAATCTGTTACAAAACTCTATAATGTATTTGAAGCAGCACAGAAACTAACCATACCTGAACTGAAAACAAATCCCAGAACAACTGAAGAGTACATAAGAAGAAATTTTGTATGTATTTTAGCTATATCTCCTCATTTATCAGGACACATTTTCATAGACAGGCTTCTTATGTTCATGTGATATTGCCTGAGTCCATCCCATGTAGGATCAATGTATCAGCATGCAGCTGTTTAATTAAAAAAAAAGTTAAAAATTATGAAAAGTTTTGGCTTTTTATCCTCACAATATTCTGGGTCTGTGGTACAAATATAACTTTATGGCACATTTATTTTCCCTTGCTGTGGTTTATTATGGCAGATATCCACTACAGTTGAACAGGGCATGACATATCAGAGTTTAAATTTTCATTAAGTGCAGAAGCACTTACACTTCATGCCCAATGTTTAAGTTGATATGACAGGTAATTTTCCTCCACAAACATCTGATATACAGGATCCAATTCAGAAATTTCAACTAGAGTTTCCTCTCCCATCTTCATCAAGATCCATGGCACAAGCTTACTTCAGACCATTCCTAAACTTGTAAAAATGTTGATAGGATATTTGTGGAGATGTATTCTGAGAGAAAAATCCGGCAGAATTTGTTTGGTTATGGTGATTATATAGTTGTTTAAAACTACTCATCGATGATTATTTATTTCCATTCATTTTAAAAGACAGTGTTCATTATTAAAAAAAATAAAGACAATCTAAACCTACTTGTCCAGCAAACTCAAAGCTTGAATGAAGAGACATTCACACTTAACAATGATAAATCATTATAAGCCTATGTAGTGTACTGTATCCTACATTAAGACTTTGACAGGATTAGATCTATAACTGTTTAAGTGAAACAAGAAAAACTGAACAGGAAGCATATCGATGCAAATACATTTTGTCCTTGATGGGAAAATGGATTGAGGTATTTGAAACAGTGCCTCGATATTGAATAAAATTGCATCTTGTAGAACACCTAGGTTCTTCAATTTAATAGACTTGATGGCTTTCCATGACACCTGACACCTTATCAGGGAAGAGTTGAACAGGACTTTTTCAGATCTTATATAAGAGGTTTACCATTTTAATATGGATCATATCTGTCTCCAGATATACCACTGACACCAAAGAGAAAAACATTTTTATTTCTTACTAAGATGAAAATGTTAAATTAACCACATTGAAACCGCTTTTGGGTGCATTCTAAGTTAAGCTGTGAGCAGCATAGAGTCTGTAGTGCACAAATTAAGCTTATACTTTAGAGACTTTGTCTTGTAGCTTTCGGAGATAGCTTTATTTTGTTTTGTTTGTTGTTGATTCTTTTTTTGAGTGCTTAATTTCCAGTTTGAAGAGACAAAAAATCTATAGTTTATACTGACTGTATAAACTACTGCATTGAGCTTTCCTCATGCACCTCTGCCTCAAAGTAATAATAAATATGAGACAGCTGGATGTTGTTTACTGTTTTCTCTAGTGAGAAAGGATGGAAGTAACAATGCTCAAAAAATCAACTTTCTTCTGATGCCCGAAGAGCAAAGAGGAAATCTTACACTGATTGCAAGTGGAGTGTCCTCGGACATTTCTCTCCCCTCATGTTACACCCAGCCTGACCACAATAACATCAGGAGTAGAAACTGATAAAGCAGCTAAGATAACATTCCCTAAACCAGTTTAGACATTATTGGATATTCCAAAGAATGTTTTACATTTGCTAGTCTGAGATCTGCTTTATCACACTTACAAGGGTGACCTTTAAAATAATGTATTTTCTACTAAAAAATAAAAAAAATTTAAAAAGGGAAGAGGACTCTTTATAACCTGACTTTACTGCCTATAAAGTCACTTTCCATCAAGAATCTTGTTTACAATCAAATAACCCACCAAAATGAAACAGTTTACCTGTGATCAATTTAATGTGGTAGTAACAACCTAATAATGGGCAAAAACACATTCAAGGTTTGTGATGTTATCAGGAAAATCTGCATGGAAACTAACATTCAATGATGCATAACACATAGTGATAAACTAACAAATTACTTTTAAAATCAGAAATTTCCAATGTCTACTTTTTTTTCAGACCAGTCATGTCTTCTGTTATAAATCTTCAATCTGAGATACAACTAGTGTAATCTCAGTCCAGATATTCATGAAAGAGCATGACCATAAACACTAGGACTTGTAACAGTAGGAGTTAGGCTAGGGTGCATAATCAAATATTGTTTGGAACCTCATTTTGTCTCAGATTAGAAATCAGAAATAGACACATACAGCTTTAAAGATAAATGCTTGTAGAGGGAATTGTATTTACATTTATGGATCTTGCATAAATACATATAGAAACAAACAGCATCTGAGCTGGAGGGTAACCTGAAATAATGCTTCAGGAGCAGAGTAGCAGATTAAGGAAACTTATTCCACATTCCCCACTTCAGGATCAATATTAGGCCTTCCTATAATTTCTATACAGTTTCATTGTCCTTTCCAAAATGAAGCACTGAGTCATCTTCTAACTGTTCTTCCATTGTATTTTTAAATGATATTTCATTTCCAACATTTTCATTTTTATCCATAATATTATTCTACTGTTGTATTTCTAGTGTGTCTAAACCTATATTATCCATTAACAATTGCAGAAGCTTCTGATGACATTGATTTCATAGCAATACAACATGAAAAGTGAAACAATTCTCACAAAAGCTCCAATGGCGCTTATAAGTTAAACTGTTCTATATTATCTATTTCAGATTCTACTTGTATTTGAGAAAGGGTCTTTCAGAATCTACCTGATGCCTGTTGCTGAATAGTGGTCACTGCAACCTGATTTTCCTGCAGCAGTTCCATCCTTTTTACCTTAAATATTATCCCTATCTTTCTATAACACATAGATTTTCTCCACTATGTGCTAGTATAATTTGTTGAAAGGGTAACCTCAATTTACTTTGTAGGAACAAATAAACCTAAATTGCCTTGCTCAGCCTGCTTGTCTTTATCTTTCTTATCTTGACATTTCATCTGGAAAGGTCTTAAGTAAAACAGCATAAATACATGAGAACTGGTCATCTCTAGCTACAGAAATCTTTTCCATGAGTAACGGAGCCCCAAAATTAAGATCCTCCCACACTCCTCATGCAGCAGAGCTGAGAATAACTAAATTCTAATTTTAGCATTTCCATATGCTTAGAGGAACAGGCACAGTGAAACTGTGGTGCCTTTAACAGCACAGTCCATTCATAGATCCACAGCCTTCCCACTCCACATCAGCAGCCCCATCAGAGAAGCTGCTGTTTCAGGAGAAGGAAGGGTATAAATGGATCAAGAAGGATGCTGCTGTCAGTCCAGAGAGTGTGGAAGACTGGGATCAATGCTCCTGTTCTGAGCTGCTTCTCTCTCTTTGTTCCAGTTGTGTAATATAACACCAGCATTCTGGCTCCTCTTTGCCAAGCTGTGAGCAGGCACTGATGGAGGCACTTGACCACTGCAGCAGCATTTAGACATAGATTACTCCAAGGTCAAACCTTTGTTGGGGATTCTCCTAATTTCTTAAGAAATGAGTTAAATTAATCATGCTTTGTACAAAGATTCCTAGCTGCATTATTAAATTAATTTTCAGTGCTAATGTTAGGCAATTTCACTTGTTAAAAACAAAAGAAATGAAGAAAAAAGCTAACTTCAAACAGTAGGAAAGAATATACAGTAAGTTATTGACAAAAATTTAGTAGCAGACATTTATTTTTACTGTGCATTTCAAGCAGGTTTTTTTTCATTTTTCATGTTTCTTCCATGTTGTTTCCATTTACAAATCACAATTGCCAAAAATTGATATTTGATAAGCCTTAAATGAGAGTAATTTACTGCAGAATCTGGTGTTAAATTCCTGGATTTTGTGCTTTTCGTGCTGCAAACATAACTCTGTAGACACACAGTGCTCTCAGTGACCATGCCCATACAAGATGGACCTGGACAGATCTCAGTCCTTCCAGATCATTCAGGTCAGCTCAGGTCGGTTTTAAGTGCAACACATCTTTGAAGTTAACTCAGTGTACTCTACAGTGCACTTATACACACCACAGATGAGTAGTGCCTGGTGGAAAAAGAAGCTTGAAATGCAAGAAAGCAAGCTGGAAATACGACATCAATAAACCATGACCTCTCTGGGATATTTTCAGCCAAATAAACTTGTTTCGTCCTCGACCATGTGACTGTGTATATCTCCAGTTTTTGCATATTTTCAGCCAACATCCTCTATTTTTGTGTGTGGTATGGTAATCCAGATATCTGATATTTCCCATATTGTCCAACAGAGAATCTGCTTCTTTTTGCACATACCATGGAAATGCTATTATCTTTGTTTAGTTCCCATATGTCCTGGTTCCCATGTCCTTCTGCTCCTTAAATGTAAGTCAGCACTTACCTAGATTCCCAGAGCTCCTGTTAAATGATTGATTTCATGAAGTGGCACAGAGACCAATAATGTAATCCAGTGGATAGAGAAACAAGAAAAAAGTTCAGGCTGGTCTCAGCTATACAAGGAGACAAAAAAGAAAATATGTTGAATTCCAAAGCACTCATATCTATCATTCCTCGGGCCAGGTTTCCAAAGAGCAGGGAACTTAATACATTTCAAAACAATTGTCTGCCAGCATGGCTGCCCACTGTTCTTCCTGCTCCCCCACATGTCAAACACAAACTGCTCTTTAAGTTTTTTTGATATTACAGTTCTAGAATATTTTTGTTATTAGTTACAACACGTGTAGCAGCCCCAAGCTTTATAAGAAACATTAATGATGATTAATAATTGCAGGAAAGAGATGAGTGAAACAGTAATGTACACCAAGGGGAGGACTGGCTTGACTTCATTTTGATCACAAAGTTGAGATTTATGAAATGAATAGGTATAATTTTTGTGAAGTCAGCTAAAAAAAGTTAATCGTTATTTTACTCTGAAGGCATATCTAAGAAAAGAAAAAGAAAAAAAATAAGCATGTTCTCATTTGAAGTTAACTCCCCTGCAATGAGATTCAAGGGGAGAAAAAGGCTTAATCACCAAGAAAGTAAAGCTTTAAAGAATTCAGTTATGTATTTATTATTCACAGAAACAGAGTCAGTGATTTCACAAGCAACCAGACAATTAAGGAGTTCAACAAAAACTCAATAGGGACCTTTAACAGAGTCAAAGATTGGATTTCTAAAAAGGTTCTGAGTCACAACTTCCTCAGCTGCTTTCTTCATGGGATAGAAAGGGAAGGAGAGAGAGGGTGAGGGAGTGATTGGTAAGGGAACGCAATGAGAAAGGGAGCAAGGGAGGAATAAAAACATATAAAAAAGCAAAATATCCTTACTGGAAAATTTATATTATGGAAATTTTTTAAAACTTACCTTAATATGAGACCAATTGTGATGTTTTGCACCTTTAGTTGTACAGCAGACTGAACTAGAAAATGAAATACTTCATAACTTTAAATTATTGACTAGTTTCTTGGAAACAATTTAAATGTTGAAAATCAAAAGAAAGAAAAAACACTCATCATTTCACATTTGCATGATATTTTTCTTTCTGAAGCAATATACATCAGAAAGAAACTCATTCCAAGGAATATCATCCTTTCATTTCTTCTTGCTTTGATACTAAATAAAACAGCAGCCTGTGATTCAAGGTTGCAAATTGTGACTGAAAATGTCAGGGTTGAGGGTTTGCAACTGCTCTTTCTGGACTTTTCAGGTTATTGGTGGTATGTGTACTTTGAATTTTAAGGAGTGCAGTGTAATAGTCCTCTCCTCCCCGGAGATAACTCTAAAGTAATCAGAATTGCTGCATGTGACCTGATGCTGCTAACACCAGCTAGAGGAATGAAGCTCTGCCTTAGAGATTAGACCACCAGAAGTACAAATGAGATAGAAGAATCAAAATAACTATGAGAAGGGAAACAGTCAAGAAAAATCTGCAATAGAAAAAAAAGGGACTAAAGGTGCAGATGCCCTTTAATGGATACTCAGAAACGGCTCCTCCCTTTGGACTTGCAGTCTTGCACAGTCTATGTAATGTGCAATACAGGGTTTGGGGCAGGGGGGAGGAATGTTGTTTATTTGGGGTTTTTTTTGAGTATTTTTAAATGCCTAGCTTCAATGATCTATTACCATGACTGATGTGTCTTATTTTGATGGGCAGACCTGAGTATTTCCCATGAACTCCTGTCTAAGCTTGGAATGATTTTTTTTAGGATATTCTGCCCATTTGCTAATTCTGCATGACTTTATTGTTCTTTTGCCAGAACATGTAAGCTTAACTCAGGATCCCACCAGGAAAACCTTTAATTTTATTACTTAGGTGCCTAAGTAATAAAACTGAAGGTAGTTGCAACTTTAGTTTTCACTATGGGATACAGATCAAGATTAATGGGCCAGTAGCTGGATACTATTTCTATTTTTGAGTATTGACTGTCTGTCAGATCTGTTGTTGAAGGATATTTCTCTCTTATCAACATCATTTTCCCTTTTAGAAAGGGAAAATTTGAAGCAGTTATCAGGGTAGCTAAAAAGGCACCTCTAAATCCTCAGCTAATATAAACCATGATATGAAGGACTCTTCAGCATCATATGCTATTAATAAAAAATATTTTAAGTTCACCATGTCATACTTGCATCTCACAGCTATGTGAGTCCCCTCTTTTACACAGAGACACCACAAGACACCACAACTGTCAAATTCCAGGGCCTCATAAGCCATGAATAACTGATAGAAAATCAGCAAGCTGTACTCGGTTGCTCTGCTTAAAACATTGTTTAATTTTTTCTAGAATTTCACAATCCTCTTTTACCATTTGAGCACCACAGTCATTTGGTCACTTGTTAGGTCCTCAGTTAAAAAAAAAAAAAAAAATTGTTCTTAAATTTATGTATATGTATAACATAAATAGTATTTTTCTGGTTTATTCATAGATTACTTACCTATAAAATCTGTGAAAAAAAAACTTGCTCTCAATGTCAAGGAAATAGTGTTTTGAATATATTCCAGTCCATTTCCTGATGAGCATATACCTATCACATTGCACCCATTCTCACAGAGTAAGATATTTTTTCAGAGGAAACAGGGAGTAAGAAAAAAAGGTCAGGAATCTTAAAAATAATAGACAAATAATAAACTATTAAATATGCCATACAACTCCTAATACACTTTTAGATTGCCATGCAGAATTGGTAGGAAGTAGTTTCAGTAAAGCACTTTGTTCACACCTATGTTATTATACTAATGACAGAGAAAATGAAAGCAACTCTAATGCACCAGATCACTTGTAGGAAGTGTGTAGATCCTTGTCTCAGGATAGGATAGTCTTCTTCCTCTGTTAAGGGTTTATGAGCATCAAATGGAACAGCTGCAGGAAGACTGGAGGTAAAAGGTACTCTGTCATAAACTGGACTTCTCACAAGTCCATGATTCAGTGAGATTGAAACAAGCTGCCACACGAAGTGCCTCTTCAGATAATGCTCTAAATCCATCAGAGAAAAGATTTCTTCTGGATTTTCACATATTCCATTTAATGTCCTGCCCACAATGTCCTAGTTCATACCAGGACAGGTCTCTTTCCCTGATGCTTTTGTGAATGGGAAAAAAAATTCTCCATGAATCTGTCTTTAAAGTCATGCCATTCATTCAAGAAAACAAACAAACAAACAAACAAAAATTTCAATTAAAAAAGCACCAAACATTTCCTTTATTACTGCTGTTGTTGTTAAACCTTTCCCCTGAGAAACATTCCATTTTCTGGAAAAATATTTCTTTCTATTGTCAAAAATATATTCATTTTAGTGAATTCAGTTGCCTTTGAGACACTCTAAGGTATCCAAACCATCAGCATGGGAAAAATTGTCAGTGGCTGAGATCCAGATCCTCTTCTTTGGGTAGGTGCAGAGAAGAAAAGCAGGGAAACTGTGGTTGTTTGTATTAAAGGAACAGAATCAACTTACAGTGCTCTGGACCTTGTTAATTTGTACCAACATTTAACTACATATGTCACTCATGGGGGGAGTAAATATAAACTGGTTACAGATCTGTTTGAGATGTAAACCTGGCATAGTTGAGAATGACCTTAAAGTGACAGCAAATATTCTACTATTTTAGAAGTATGGATGACTTCCTTGCCTAAGGGTTTGGAAAGCCTGTTAAAAGTTGGTGACATCCCAGAAATGACATTTCTCACTTCCAGAGATCATGAAAGACAGATATATCTTGCTCTGCAAGGAAGAGGAGTACAAAAGTGACACTCTATAAACATCTGAGCTAGAATATCTGTCAACTTACTGCTCCTTTGAATGACTGGCATGACACTAATGAGCCAAAAGAAGTACATGATTCAATAAAGGACAGTGTACATTAAATCATGGCAAGATTTGAAATCAGAAAATAAACTGTTACAGAAAATTTCAGATTTTCTGGTCCAGAATGCTTTCCTTTTTCTTGTCTCAAGCTTTTATTTTTCTTCTCTTAGCCAGCAGATTTTTTTCTTTGCTCTCCAATACCAGATTGTATTGAACAGTGAAAGATCCATAAATCACACACGTTTGCTTCTTCAATTCCTAGCTAGTTTTCCACTATGTTTTGAAAGATGCACATGCATATTGAAAAAGCTTTCTATGATTTATGGAGAGATCTATGTGGGAGATCTACATATTTTGCAGAACAAAAAGGAAAGCCACAGAGACAGCTGCTGGCTTAGTGTTATAGGTGATTCTTCTGGCAAAGACTTGGCTTAAAACTCAGCTGTTTTGTAAGTCTGTAAACCTTTGTCCTTTCCGGTTCACATTAGATGTTTATGTGTCTATCTTTTTTGAAGACTGCTTTTTAGCTCAGTTCCTACTTTTAGTCTTTCTTCCAATGCAGGATGTGGGGTCACAGTTGAAACACTAGAAAATCCTTAGTCTAGTAGTTGGTTTCTCACTTCTTCCTTGTGCTTTGTTCAGTGATATTCCAAGTGACTTGTGGCTCTGCTGCCTAGGAATTCATCACACATTAAACCTAAGTGAACAAAACAAAACTCAGTCTTCTGACAGAAGATAAAAGCATACTCAGGAACAGCTGCAAGTGCAGGAGCTTAACTGTCTTTGTTCCTTTTATTTACAGTTTTTGATGAAAAAGCAGTATTTGCAAAAGTGTTGTGTTTCTACCTGTTCAAGAAAATCATGTCCATCTTTCCTATGTGTGCCAGTTTGGCCAAAATCTAGCAATATATCCTCTGAGAGAAAACCAGGTTACAACCACCCTTCACCCAGCCACGTCTGGGGAAAAAAAAATTTCCTCGAAGCAAAGTGAAAGAGATAAAACCTATTTATCGACAAACACACAGGAAAAGGATAATAATGCTAAAAAGTAAAACCCCTCGCTATAGAGAGAATATCTGGGAAAAAATTAGAGTCCTTTTGTAGGTGTGATCCCTCCTTCTTGGAGTTGGTGTGGGGGGTGGCCTTAGGCCCTAGGCCCACCCCCAGCTCTGAAGAAAAATTCTCCTGATGTGTTCTGATGTTGTTGAAACAGTCCAGAAGAGAAAAAAAGGAAAAAAACCCAAAGTCACAGGAAACACGCCAGAGAAGAAGGGGAAAAAAACGAAGAGCTGCCTGCAGAAGCAGGCAGGTTATTCCCTCCATGCTACCCCGCTGGAGAACACAGAGGAATGACTATGTCCTTGGGAGCTGCTTTGAAAACTTAGTTTGGTTTTTCTCTTTCCTTCCCCTCTCAAGCTCAGTTTAAAGGCACGGAAAAGGCACAAAATTAATTTTTTGGCGTAGAGCTGCTATAGGGGATACACATCATAGAGTCACCCCAAGACACAATGTCATCGTCCAAAACCCTTATCAAGGTCCAGATTAGCACATTATTTCCCCACAGCATTATGAACACGAATAACTTTATCTGATGGTATAAAGATCTGAATGATAGATTCAAATAATGTCCCACAATAAAAGATAATTATAATCTAATGTCAATCTATGTAAAGCTCAGGATGCCTTCTGGCTATTTTTTATTCCCAGCTATAGTCAGAGAGCATTTTAATTCCTCTGTTATTTTCCATGAAAGCTAATGATTTGTCATAATTGATAAATGTGTGATGCTAACAGCCACCTAAAGAATTTATGCTTATTCTTGGACTAAGATAAAAAGCTCTTTGTCATTTCAACCACTCAGCTCAAAATAAGGTATAGATGGCATGAAACTTACTCAAACACTTTTATTTATCCTGTGTCATCCATAAGTTCTACTATGCAAAATACTAACACTGATGAAAAAGTTCAGCTTCCAGATTGATTTTTTAGTACAAAATGAAAATAACGAATTTATTTAACTACTAATAATTTTCTCAAGTGTCCTCTTCCATTTTTTCCTTCCTTCCTTCCTTCCTTCCTTCCTTCCTTCCTTCCTTCCTTCCTTCCTTCCTTCCTTCCTTCCTTCCTTCCTTCCTTCCTTCCTTCCTTCCTTCCTTCCTTCCTCTCTCTCTCCTTGCAATTTCCTTGTATTTCTACCACCATGTTTGTTACTATCATTTGGTAAGAAATGTCCACCCTTCCCTAAATAAAAATCTAAGGATCTGGTGCCATTTTAAAGGGATTACTGTGAGACAGGTGTGCTTTTTTTCTGGACAAATAACTCACATGCTCTAGAAGTGTTAACTAAAAATTATTCTTCTCTGAAACTGTTTCAAATAATCATCTTTTACTCATGTACCATACTGTAGAGTACACGTTACAGAGGATCTTAGTCACTATTTATAACCAATAACTACATGCTTAAAATGAATGTTTATACATTTAATTTAAATGTACAGGCTGTTGATTTGGGTTTTTTGAGGTAAAAGTAGTAGGAAACCAGTACTAGAACTTCAGCTGAATGAGAAATCTTTAAAATTAGAGGTGGCATTTCCTTCCTTATCATTTAAACCTCTGAAAGTTAGGCTCCAGAACTAGTTGAATTGTTCAGCAATATTTTATATTCCACAGAAACTGATAAGCTTCTCTACAGGATGACTCATTCATCTACCCTCACAATCTGGATAGCATAAAACACCTTTCAAAGTGTCTACATTTTTTCACTGAACATAGAAGGGCCTTAAAGTTCAAAAAATTAAATTTCAAAATTTTTTTCAGATTAATCCTCCATTTTGCTGTTTACATTTAAACTCTTCCGGCATTATAAACCACATGTACAGTGATAATGACAATGATTTCTAATTGAGCATTTCAACACTACCTATTCCCTGTCTCTGCACAAAGATAAGGACACCTCAAGCTGGTTTTGCCGATGCCCAGCAAAGTTTGTTCCTTTATCAGGGCTCTGGACACTAATTCAATACACCCAAGAAAACTGGTGTTTCTATATATGCAATATTTGAGAGAGGATGGCAGGAAGGATTGTGGTTCAGGTGCAAATAGTTCTTTGCCAATATCATACTAAATAAGCACAAAGACATTTTTCATCTCTTGCCAATTATTTCACTGCTGTAAAATTTTGTTGTGCAATGCACTGTCTTTATGTCACAGTGCTAATATACAGTGGCTGGTAATATGGCCTGCTATATGAATAGCTGTAAAATGGTTTAGGAGGTTACAGAGTTGTCATTTTTCACTCTAGATTTTACTGTGTTCCTGTGACAAGTGCTCCTATGTAGGAAGTATGGTGCCACCCTTAAATGCAACTTGAAATATATTAGCTCAGCACAACCACTAAGTTTGACATCGATTTTCTCCCAGAATACAAATTTTGACTCTAATTACATTATAGCTTTATTAATTTCCCAATGTTTCCAGCATGGTTTTACTGGCATACTTTTGCAAATCATTAATTGTGCATTCTGCCACTCTTGTTTTAATGACATTGTAATTTATTCCAAGACTGCTAGAGAAATGAACTGTATAGTTTTCATTAAATGGTCTGAAAAAAAGTAGTAAACACACAAATAAATACTTACTAATAAACAGATTATTTATAACCATTTCAAAACACTGGAAATATCTCTTGAGACAAAAACAAAAGAAAAAGACAAAATACAAGTGGAAGTCTGAAGTCCAAAATTTAATTTATGGGCAAAATAAAACACCCTAAATCTTTTCAATGCTTTCCATCAAATTATTGCACTCTTACTTTGAAACTATAATATCACTGGAAACCTGAAATTCCATTTGTTCTGAACTATTTCTTCATAGTATTTCCTGGCCTTATAAATACAAAAGACTCCTTGAAAACCTCTCATGAATACCTCTAGACGTTACTCCTTTCTCACGGCCTCTGAAATATTAAATAAAAATAATAGCAATTTCAACCTTTTTTTCTGAGTGTGGAAGTCATTTGAAAGCAACATCCACCAGAAGGCCGAATATAAAAGCAAATTTTCAATGGTACATGGACTAATTCAGGAAAACATAATAAGGTACGTCTCCAGACCTAGCAAGAATGAAAAAAATGTGGCTAAAAAAGACTCAAAAGAAACCTTTGAGGCTACAATGAAGGTAAACTAAAGAGTTGGACTGGGAGAAATACATTTAACTGAACAAATACAGTCAAGCATCTGCATGTCACCATTTAACAGAATGGAGAGGGTAGGAAAAAAATTAAAGGACTGGAAAATCTTAAAGGGACTTAAATGCTTAGGGGATTAAAAATAAAAGTTTATCTAAGAATTTCAGCTTGAATACTGTTTTATTAATTATTTTATGTAGTTATATTCCCTCCCTCTCTTTTTTCCTTCCTCCCATCCTTCCTTTTTTCTTTTTGTCTTTTCTTTGATATGGCATTCATCTGGAATAGATCCTCTTCTTTCAAAGTGCCTCTTCACAACATTTACTTGTATCTGAATAAAATCAATCTCGACAGCACTATGGCCATTCTGGGGGCTAAGCAAATTCAGAGTAAGCAAAGTGACTATACATGTCAGCAAATTTCCCAGAGTCAGCGTAGCAAAGTAATTTTCTGACTATTGCCTTCTCTGGACCCATTTAGTCCACCACAGAAAGAATGTCTCCAAACACCTTCACAGAAAACAAAATACAAGTTCCAGGCTTCTAAATGAGAGAGCTGCTTTCATTCAGTGGGGAAAGAAAGGATACAAGACAATAAATCCATTACATTTGTTTTCTCTTGATGAGAGACACTTCTTTTACAACCTCCCCATATATTTTAAAAAAAAAAAAGTCCCATAAGTCTAAAATTTGCATAAAGCTCTAGAATTGTGGAATCTTCAGAATGTCTGGATTTTGTCTGAATTTGGCATTGGATTTTACTGGTCTATAGTCTACCTATTGCTACACACTTTAAATGATTATGTCAATTTTTCACATTCTTTCTATACCCTTATTTTTTCATAGGTACAACATGATACAGACATTTCTGGCTACATCAAGATTTTAGAAATACAGAATTATTTATCTTGGAAAATACCTCCAAGCTCATTGTGTCTAAACATAAACTTAACACTGCCAAGTCCACCACTAAACCATGTGCCCAAGCACCACATCTACATGTCTTTTAAATACCTGCATGGATGGCGACTCAACCACTTCCCTGGGCAGACTGTTACAATGCCTGACCACCCTTTCAGTGAAGACATTTTTCCTAATATTCAACCTAAACGTCCTTTGGTGCAACTTGAGCCCATTGCCTGTTTTCCTGTGTATTGTTTCTTGGAAAAAGAGGTTGGCTGGCCTCCTTTCAGGCAGTTGTAGAGAGTGATGAGGTCTCCCCTGAGACTCCTTTTCCCCAGACTAAACATCCCCAGCTCCTTCAGCCATTACTCATAAGATTTGTGTTCCAGACCCTTCACCAGCTTCATTGCCCTTCTCTGGACACACTCCAGCACCTCAGTGTCCTTGTAGTGAGAGGCTCAGAGCTGAGCACAGGATTCAAAGTGAGGCCTCCCCGGTGCCCAGTCCAGGAGGACAATCCCAGCCCTGGTCCTGTTGTGTTGCTGATACAAGCCAGGATGCCTGCTATCCACATGGGTACACTGTTGACCAAAACTCCTGATTTAAAAAAACGTGCATTTCAAAGAAGACCTAGTACCATGTTTCTGGCCTAGAACTTCTTTAGTGACATAATTTTGACACCATAATGATTTTTCACAAGATTTTGTCACTGTCTTCAGACAAAAAAGTGAAAAGGACTTCAATTTCTTCTGAAGTCTGAAACGCTGTGCATCAAATCCATCAGCTTATATGAAACATTTTTACCTTCACCTTTATTCCCAGTTTAGTGCCTGAAATTTTTTTGCAAATGTCACTCCAAAGCCCTGAAGTCTAGCAATAGTAACATATTGTAAAGTTTTTTTCTTGATGCAACATACAATATCACATTGTCTTCATTTATATTTCCTATGGACTTTTTCTGATTGTGTCTGAATTGGTTTCGAGACACTTGATCATGTCATTGAATAAACTTTATTGTTCCTCTTTATCATTTTGTGATCCTTCACAAAAAGCTTAGTTTTTGTTCACTGAGCACCTGTTGAGCAATTGAGTCTCTTCTGTCACTTGCATGAATTTTTCACACATCAAAATTTCAAAATCCCTGAGTTCTTTCCTGACAGGCTACATCTCATAATTTCTTTAATATTGTTCTGATATTTCCATTTCCCTTAACCTTTTCTCATGTCTTTGTTCTTTGCTTTTACTTTTCCTTATCTATTTTCACCAGTATTATTAACACCACTGCTAACGTCACTTCTTCATTTTAGCTATTCATCCTTTCTTTCTTTTTTTTCTTACACATCTTTTGATAATCTGAAAAATCCTGCAACTCACTTTGGAAGGCACTTACTTCTCACTGCAATGCATTTTATAAGAGTTTGCAAAAAGAATGCATTATAAATAAAATGCAGTATTATTTATATTCTTTTTCCTAATTTTGTGCAGGCTGGCACCAGCTGCTGTTCTTGTGAATAGAGTTATTAGGAAGCTAGAAGTGTCAGAAGACAAAAAAGCAAGAAATTTCAATGGGAAGATATTTTTAAATCATCTAAAAGGCCAAGGCACAAAAAAAAAAAAAAAAAAAAACAACCAGAAAAAAAACCAAGAACCAAAAACTGAAATAGCTTTCGAACTATTGTAAATAATAGACATTCAAGCCCCTGTCTAAATTTTTAGAATTTTGGGGAAGAATTAGTTACTCAAAGGAAGCCTGTATTTGATGGGTTGTCTAATAATATACTAAAAGAATTTTTAAAGGGGTTATATTTTACCTCCTATCATTAATTCAGTTGCAGCTGTCTCCCTCCTTTGTAATATTCAACCTCCAATGCTTTTCCTCTAAATTCTATGTTTATAGGGATGAGTTTTGTTTTTAAGAATATTGTCTCATTTGTGAGTAGAAGAGAGAATTATCCAAGAATTTTCTGTTCAGGCACAGCACATCAATCTTTCCTTGTTTTATAGTTACTACTTGTGCTTCCAGAAAGTAAACCATTACAAGATATTTCA
This sequence comes from Monarcha castaneiventris obscurior, assembly GCA_026261815.1. Taxonomy (NCBI): domain Eukaryota; kingdom Metazoa; phylum Chordata; class Aves; order Passeriformes; family Monarchidae; genus Monarcha; species Monarcha castaneiventris. The sequence goes on from JAMPIT010000894.1 coordinate 19,625,897, forward strand.
GAATTAAAATATCATTTATGTTTTAAGTCGTTGCTAAAATGTCTTTCAGTCATCAAGTTTTGTCTTCATAAAAGGCTTGCAGGTTTACTGAAAAATTAAAATTTCACAGCATTCATTGAAGTGCTTTTGAGAAAGACAATATCCTGAAGGTATAAATCCAATTATTTAGTTTCCATGAAATTAGCATAGATAAAGTTATTTTGATTCCTGAGGGGATAATTTTTTACATTTCTGAAAAAGGAAAAACATGATACAGTAAAATTTACAATGAAGTAAGAAGAAGGCCAATTTCAGATACATGTATTCTGGGAAATCTTGTAGCTGTAGCCAAAATCTGTGATAGTTTCAATAGGATCAGACAGAATTTCTGATGGTTCCAAATTTGAATTTAACTGCCTTTTCATAAGTAATTTTTACTTCCTTAAAACAAACTGATCAATGCATTAAAGTAGAACATGGTAATAATATTATTCCAATGGAAAATTTCCTAGGAAAACTAAACACCAGGACAGATCAATCATAAGAGATTAAACAAACTTTTCTGATCTAAATAAGTGCTCATGAAGCTCATTAAGATTCAAACATATATCCAGACTAATCTAATTTTCTTTCATATGTTTTTTTTTTTCATTCAGTTATATCTGGAAGGCCAGGTATTGGGATCCCATTGAAAGGCACGTGATGAAGAAGATTTTGAAGGGAAAATTTTCCAAAAAACAATACCAAGCTAAAATGATATCTGATGAATTCAACAAAATTCAACTCATCTTTCAAAGCATAAAAAATAGTTCATAATATGGAAAATTAATAACTATTCTTTCAGGTAGTTGTAGAGAGCAGTGTGGTCCCGTTTGAGCATCCTCCTCCCCGGGCTAAACTACCCCAATTCATTTGATTACTCCTCATAAGACATGTTTTCTATACCTTTCAAAGGCTTTGCTGCCCTTCTCTGGACATAAGAATACATGAAAGTTTTTACAGAAATACAGAACAAAACCCAAACATTCAGCTGGAAGATAAGAACTTAGCATCTTTTGAAGAAAAATAAATGCAAGAGCTGAAAACAAGTCATATAGTTCATTTATATTTTAGACATAGAAAATGAGACTAACATAAACTACATATACTTGCAATGCAAATTTCAACATCTAGTCTAGTCTATCTTGTTTTTTATTAAATTTAATGGAGTGAATTAGGCTTTTCAGGATTAATTCAATAAATGCTATCTGAGATATCTTTTTCAAGATGAAGGACATTATGGCTAGATCCAATTATAGCTCATGTAGCACCTGATTATGGTTATCGTATGAGATAGTACACCTGACCATTGTCCAAATAGCTGTAGGAATGGATCATTACCATAGCAATCTTTGTGTAAGAGTACCTCCATTCTTCACAATAAATCTGTGAAATCTATTATAGACACATATGGTAAGTATACCAGTTCAAAATTACACCACAGATATTTCTGAGGCTGTGTGGAGAGAATGGTATCAGTCACCAATAAGTTTTTGGAAAAAAAGCTGTAGAAAGTCTCTGTGAACAAAACACTTTATTGTTTGTTATAGGTCTTTAACAAAAACTTCAGATTTGAACCTGAAACACATCAAAATACAGGGTTTTTACAAGGTCAGACTTTGGGTTAATTTTATGGTTTTTACAGGTTAACCGAAATTAACTATTCATGCACTAAAATGGATAATTTTTGATTTACTTGTCTGCAAAAGGGAAAAAACAAGTAAGAAAAAACTGTACTTATTTGGAATTTCTTAAAAACTCAAGAGGAATTGTTTTAGATGAAAGTAATTTCATGGGGTTTTTTTTCAGAAGTTAAACTTGAGGCAGAACAGACAATGTTTTATTTTATCCTAAAAATTGTGACATTTTAATAATTATGAGAACATGCTGATCATCGTGACTCATTGTAAGGGTTTTCTTTATGTGCTAAAGCTCTTTCTTTCCTCACAGTTTATAAGGCCATTAATCAGCTCTTGAGCCATTGTTTTTAAGTTTAGTCAATCTCAGAAAAATACATCATGTAGTTTAAAAGAACATGATGGATACAGATATGTAAATGAGTAACCTGGACATTGTACATTAGGACAGTAATTATTGCCTCCAAGAGGCAATTTTAAACAAAAAATGTGATCAAATCCAGACATCAGAAAAAAGGAGAAAACCCCTCAGCTTTTCTAGAGGGTATTTAAATTCCAGATCTACAGGTCAACCAATAGATCAAAGATCAGCACACATCCAAACTTCTCCATACAGTACACCAAATGTACTCTTTTTTTTTATAAATATATCCATTCTAACCCTGTTAAGTATAATCTTCATTTTTTACAGCACTTAGTTATTTTAAGGGGAAAATATTCTGCAATAGAATTTGGACCCCTGTTGAATCGTAGGGATGGATACAACTTGTTAATGATGCAAAGGTTCTCAAACAAATTTGGTGCCCTACTTAAATATAAACCTGAATGGCAATGTTTAAATCAAAATCTATCTCAAAATACCTGCAGAAGCAGCAGGAATTCTAATCTAGTGTTTTATAACAGAAAATACGGAAATGAAGAAGTTTATAATTTAGGAAGCCAGGAGAGAAATTCCTTTGTTACAATGTCTTTGCCCTACTTTAAGGAATCCATAATACAGTCTCCTTCATGCAAACTTATCAAGATCCATATTTAAGCTGGCTTCCCTGTTCAAAGACTGTTTCAAAATTTCACTTTTTTGATAGTTAAAAATTTCTAATCAATTTTCACTCTGAACTGATTTACGTGCAATTTACGTACCTTTGCTATACATGTACACAAAATAAGCAGGTACTGGCCAGTATATTCTCAGGGACAATAAAAAAGTCACACAAGTCTGCCTACACCAAAAGCCTAGAAGTCTTTTCCCAGTTGTCTTTTTGATGCTAAAGGAGAGGCATGCAGAACAAATTATCGAGTTAGTATGCATATTTCCAACTGTGCAGCATTTTCATAACCATCTCATATGCTTTGTTTCATTGGCAGCCAGACAGACAACAAGCTATCCCTTTTTCTGAGATAATGTTAAGCATGATAATGTGTCCTTTTTGTAGGAAGAGATGACTCCTGCGGCAGCAAATGTTGCCAATACAGGAGACAATGCACTGATTATGATTATGATTTATTTTACCATATGATTGCCATATTCAGAAAAAAACCAAAGAGTTACTTTATTATCTTTCTGTAGTTCACTTGGATGAGTAGTTCACTAATCATGTATTACAAATTATTATTGGCTGTGTGATGCCAAATTTTGCAAAGTTAATTTATACAACATTATATTTGCCTTCACAGTGCTTTTCTGGCTCTTTCCCTTTTTCTCAAAGAATGCTCTTTTGAAATTAAGTTTTAGTAGCACCAAAGCACCTTGTTCGTCATGAAATAATTTTGCAAATTAATAAATCATTCAGCGATAATTACTGTGTTTATAATAGGTTTTCTTCAAAATGGACAGTTGAAACTCATTTCAAAATATTGAGTGTGAGTCTCAGAACATAGTAACATTTAAGTTATTCTGAAAGTTCTAAATTTGAAACTTAATGAGAATAGAACTGGATCATTACTAGGGTAACAAATTAACCAGCTGATAACTTGATCAGTTAGAATAATATTCCTTAGAGAAAAGGTGTCTAAAATTTCAATCAACTGAATGTATATTTTCTTAGATTGAAGGCTAGTAACTCAAGAAAAATATGATGGGTTTGACAATCTGCTATTTGCTTTGGCTTTCTAAATGTCAGGAACTGTTGGCAATAAGATGTACAGTCATTCTGTGATAGATACAATTTTGTAACATTACTGTCACATTAACATTACAGCTCTTCTGAACCACCAATTCTTAAGGACAAATCTCAGTCAATATGTAAAGAAGTGGGAGTGTCTGGAGTGTAAATTTCACCCTGATCTGAAAGTTAGGTTGCAAATTATGAAAAGCTATACAGAGTAAAAAAAAAGTAATTCTTTTTGTTTGGGTTTTTTGCTGCAACTCTGCCTTTCCAGAGGCATACTGGTTTGTTATCCCCAAATCTTTCCCAACATATTGGAAGGAAACAAAGTGGGAACCATTCCAGACACTCCCAAAGTATGGAGTCAGGCTTCAGAGACAACATATGCTCAAGTGGCCAAATCAAATCAGGCAACTTTCCTGGAGTCAAGGAAAAAGAACAGAAATCAAAGTTAAATACTCCCCTTGAGGGTACAGAAGAACAGTGCACTCTGAGGGCTGGTGAAAGGAATGAAAACAATAAATGTTTTAAGTCTGAGGGGAGTTTAGATTTAATAGATTTGAAACACTGAAATCTTGTGCCACTCTAAAAGTGAAATATGACAAAAGTTTTCTCACTGGGCATACAGTTCTCAAAGGTCAGCTGAAGGTAAGATCTTGATACTCAATAGTCTGCTGTTTTTGTCATGAAGTAGAGGTAATAAAGAAAATCAAAATTTTCAGTGATGCTCAGGATAAAAAATATAGTAATCAAAGTGCTCTAAAATGTTCAGTGACAGAAAGTTGAAAAAAAAAAAATGTAGGTTAGTGAAACTTCTTGATAACAAGACATATGCTTCTACCCTTGATCCTAAAAAAAAATTCCAGAAATAGTATCCTTGAAAGGAGAAAAGAACAGTGAAAATGGGTTCTGATTCATTGCAAAAGAATCAGAGATGTCTGCCCAATAGTTGGTTTATTGTAGTAGAAGTAGCTCCATATACTGGGGACATCTACAGCACATGTAAATTCAGTGTAATAAGAAAAGATTGGTCCAGACACATAGGAAAGACACACAAGTCTTTTTTTCTGTCAACTGCATGGAGATATAACTCACTAGACTGCAACTGTTTAAACATAAATGAAACGGAAATCTGTCCCCGAAATTTTATTGGCAATATTAAAATAAAATAATAAAAAAATAAAATAGCAAGTTGATGTAGCTTAAATGTAATTATATAATACAATTATAATATATAACATTTATTATATATGATTATCTGATATAAATATATCTGATAAATACATATGTATATATATCATTGTAATATATATACACAATGTATGTACGATATATATAACATGATTTACATACAATTGTATGTATTTCTATAATAACATATAATAATGTATTATATTATTATGCAAAATTATGTTACAAGTTGGGTTTTTTTTTAACAAAATGAATGTATCATGGGAACCTAAAATTACATTTAAAGTACTAATATCCTGATTAGAATAACAGAAGTATATCATTAGTTCCACTAAACTGAGTGAGGGTAAAATATTGCACTAGAAAAAAATTTCCAGTGACCTGGAATTAATCTAGGAAAAACAATCAGACTTCTTGAAAATACTTATGAAGTAAGGTTAGAGATCCCAGCTAGGCTTACTCAGTCTTAATTTCCACAGAAATGCCCCATGTTGCATTTTGGAACACAAGCGCTCTTCCTTGAATTAACTGATTTCTTTGCTCTTCATTTATTTTGGCTTAGACTAGTTCAGTTTATCATTCTTGATAAATTAGAGGTCGGGGCAACCACCAACCATAGGAACTTCTTCACCCAGAGGGTAGTTCGGCACTGGAACAGGCTCCCCAGGGAAGTGGTCACAGCCCCAAGCCTGACAGAGTTCAAGAAGTGTTTAGACAACACTCTCAGGCACATGGTGTGACTCTTGGGGCTGTATAGGGCCAAGAGCTGGACTCAATGGTCTTTTTGGGTCCCTTCCCACTCAGAATATTCTGTGATTCTATAATGATATGATTCTTTTAAAGATTAATTTTCACTTCAAAGAAGAACAGCTGAAAGAGTCCCCTGTTACAAATATTAGAGCTAATAAAACTGGCTGCCTTATAAATGAATTGTCAGTTTCTAAAAGACCTTTAATATTGTGTGTATTTTGACAGAAACTGACTGCTACCTTATTCTCACTTCAGTTTCTGATGGAGTCATAAAAGGAATTTAAATGAAACATATTCGTGGGCATTTTGATAAATACTTATGTTTTAAATGTATTAAGTTGATTGGTTGGTTTTATTTGATTTGGGGTTTTTAATGTTCAAATTGGATACTGATATCACTGATGATTTTTTTCCTTTTTGATGTGTCATTGGGCACTAGATTTACTAGTGTCCTGTTACTCTTGATCTATAACAGTAAACCTAAACGTGACAGCAACGAATAGCAGCCAAAGGAGAAAACTGATTTACATTTCAAGCAAATCTAATTGCTACTAACAGTTGGAAACCAGAAGATACACATATTTCCAAAAATTAATTACAAATTAAACAAATTAAAAATTTCTTTATACTTTGAGGCCATAATTCATGATCATAAAAAGAAAAAAATGAAGTGAGTTCTCTATGGATTCTATGGATGTATGGATATTATATGAATATTTTTGAAACTTTTTTAGTCCATGGGTTTTAATTAGGGCTGAATTTAACAGAGTGCATGGAAACCTCTTGCACTAATATTCTGTTAGATAAATAGTTTGCTCCAGGTAACAGTTAAAATATTTTAAATCTGAATCCCAGAGAAGATGATTCTCACTTTAAAGTGATTTTTTTATTATTTCATTGTCACTGCTTTCTCCATTAGGAGAGTAATTTTTTTAGTCAGTGCTACAAGCATAGAACTACACTGAAAATAGAGAGAAGAGGTTATGCAGCAGCACTAGTGTCTTAGGTTACAGTGTAAGATGTAACCAAAAGTACATATTCTATCACCATCTGTTGAAACCAGGTGGGCCAGTGTTTTTTGTCTCTTCCATAATACATCCTGGGTAACTCCCTCCAGGGGGAACCCATCTGCTAATGGGCTTCCAGCCTTAATGCATGACTCAGAAAATTACCTCATCCCATTGTGAGATGCTCCACCCAGGGGGAGGAGCCAAGCATTCCCTTTTGGATATAAGCTGGGGTTTGGCACATCACACTCAGCCCTTACATGATGGGTTCTCTGTGGACAAGAGCTAGCACTGGACCTTCAGGTGAAGACCAGACCCTTCTAGAGGATGACTGCTTCAACAGAACCACTTCATCAGTGCTGCTACCACCACCCTGACTAAGAGGGTATCAGGTTTTATCCTGACTCTGTCAGTGTTCTTGTACTATTGCATTTATTTTATTTTTCCTATAAAATTATAATTCTGACTTGTGATCTCCCACTTGTTTGTTTTCAAACTAGTACAACTAGTGAAGTAAATTTGTTGATTTTAGCATAGTCTTTGTAAGCAAGTACTTACACTGATTGATAAAATGGATCTGGGCAAATTTTATCCCTGCATACAAGGTCAGTCCTTTGCACTGTAATTACAATAACACAAAGGGTCAGCCAGAGAGCATGAGATAGCCATAGCTGAATGACTGTGTGTGCCTAAAACAAAACTTTCTGGGCACAAGACCACCAATGTAATATCTACTGCTATTGAAGTTACTAAATCTTCATCTGTGGTTTCAGCTGTGCTCCCATTCCTCCTCCCCACACCTCAGATGCAGTTATGAGACTCCATACAGATTTCCCAGCTCTAAGACAGCTGAGCTTGCTTTCAGAAGTAGGAAACTTCAAGGAGCTTGAGTAATCTTCTGTCTGCATGTGGTGGTACATCCTCCCCCTCCTCAGGCCTGCTCTATGATCTCAGGAGCTCCTGACGAGCCTTAACCAAACCAGCAGAGCAGTGAAGAACCCCTTTAGAAAAGAAGGAACCATGTAAGATGTTTGTCTCAAAGAGTGATTCTCTGCAATGTTACACACTGCAAGTGCAACTACACAGCTAATAAACTGAGCAGCTGTCATCCCTACTGAAGAACAAACAGAGAAAGAAAAAATAAAGCTTAATACAATGGTCAGAAATTAAAATTAGAAGTATTTATGAAGTACTAAGTTGTAGACAAAATTCCATTTGCATGAAAGACTCTATTTTAATTGATCCTTGTTAGATGTAATTGTTAATAAAAATAGATAGATGTGTAACAGCTGTATCTCCTGACCACATCAAGGGTTTATGAAGCCACTAGATGCTCACAGGATGGTCTCAGTTCATGAGTAAATTCATGAACTCTTTGGGGATCCATTTTCTCCAAGGTATTACAAATCACTATGGAGAGGAACATGGATTGCTATTCTTACCTTGTGGTGGTCTTTGCAAATTAAATACGGTAAAAAAAAGTTTCCATATTTCTTACAGTTTTCTTTCTGTTTACAAATTCATGCCTGGTATGTGAGAACTATGTTGCTAACTTTCTGTTTTCTTTTTTTTTTTTCTTTCCCACTAGCAAATTTATTTTAGCACTCAGTACACTGGACTGTCATAGAAGTATACAGAATTGCAAAGGCAAAAAAATTGATTGACATCAGCCTTCTTACCAACTGTAACAGGCAGCTGATTACTATCTGCAGTTGTTACGTCCCATAGCTTTATCAGTGCAAACCTATATGGACCATAATCTAGAACGTTTCTACCATGCTTCATAATACTAAAATAAATTAAATTAAAAGTGAAAAATAATGAGCATAGCAGTATTTTAAAAAATAATACCAGTTTTGTTATTAGTGACCTGATTGTTTACAGAAATGACAGATACTCATTTGAAAAAAAAATCAACTCAAAGATTATTTTCATACTATGAATGAGTATGCAAAAGTGCAATCAGAACACTGCTTGTGTGCCTCTAAATATAATAATGCTTCCCACAGGAGTGGAAATACAGTCTTACAAAATATCCTTGAGGTTTGATTTTTTGCAAATAAAACACAAATGGCCTCTCAGTATAGTTCTAACTGAAGGGCCAATTAGCTATACTTTGGAGATGCTTTCAAGATATTTTAATTTTTGCTAACTTTGTCAATTGCTCTTTCTGTAAAACAGCCTGATTGCAGTTCCAGCTAAGGTTGATATAGATGTTTCCTTCGAGATATTTTTGACAGACATTGTAAAGCAGAAATCTTCCATATTATTACATTTTTCTTGCTGATTTGTCACTATAGCTAATCACAGATTACTATGAAGATTAGCAACCTACAGGTGAACAAGACTGTTACTACTGAGAGTTTTCATTTGGAATCTTATGTACAGTAACCAGAGAAGTGTCCATTTCACAACTAAAAATCCATAAGATGAATAACTGCTCTGATATCCCTCACAATTCCTGGATACCAATTGCTGCCTGCAGCCTCTGGATCTCTGTGGTTTTCTTTGTCTGGTACACCTCACCCCTTTCTCCCCTCCCAGAGGAGATGTATAATGATTCAAATACAGCATTCATTATATACTCTACAATAAGAGTCTACTTTCTTCCTCACTTAGGCCATGTCCAGCAAGAGGAACATTTTTACTCTTAAATCAAGGAAAATCCTATCGTTTCTCCTTTTTGTCATTCAATGTGAGGAAAAGTAAGAAAGATAAATTGGAATGTTCATGCTTCAAATAATTATCACAGGGGTTAGGAAAGGACTAGGAGTAATTTAAGCAGACTTCTTGAAACATTGCTCTTTCAAGCACATAGTCTCTCATATTTCCAGAAATGTGGTAAAGAACCTTGTGTAACCTAAACTTGCCCTGACAGAACTTCAATTGCTAAGCCCTCTAAATATTCCCTGGGGTCCTGTCACTGAGCACCACAGAGAAGAGATCAGTGTCTGCCCCTCTTCCCCTCGTGAGGAAGTTGTATCTGCAGTGAGGTCTCCCCTCAGTCTCCTCTTTTGCAGACTGAACAAACCAAGTGACCTCAGCCACTCCTCATACGGCTTCCCCTCAAGGCCCTTCACAATCTTTGTGGCCCTCATTTGGACGCTCTCTAATACCTTGATTTTTTTTTTTATGTTGTGGTGCCAAAAACTACACGCAGTACTTGAGGTGAGGCTGCATGAGTGCAGAGTAGAGCAGGACAATCACCTCCTTCAATCAGCTAACAATGACACCAGGACATTGTTGGATCTTGCTGCCAGGGCACACTGCTAACTCATATTCAACATTCCCCAGTCTGTAAGTACATTCAGGATACTCCCATCCCAGGTGCAAAATCTGGCACTTGTCTTTGATAATTGCTAAGCCCTCTAAATGTCTTGATATTAGGCTTAGCCATTCTGACAGGCTAGATCATGAACTGATTAGGTCTTTGCTTTAATGTGACAAAATATTCAAGACTCCAACCAGGCTTGGTCAAAATACCTCTTTTTCCATTTCTCAGGAAGTGTTTTTATGGACTTCAACTGTAGCATATAAGGTTCCTTATTCTTTTGTGATGCTTTCTTCCACTTTAATGGAAGTGTTTTTGTCTATAGCTTTTCTCTTTTTTTTAAATCTAGTTTTTTCTCTGTTAATCCAATACAGCTAAATTATTGATGACTTTATCTTTCTGATTCATCCTCTGAAATAGAGTCAGAGAGCAGTAGTGTCCAAGAGAATTAACTACAGCCAGCTTAATTTTGAAAGGTTGCAGAGCTTTCCTTCTACTCTATTTTAATAATTAAGACAAAACACTCTGATTCACAGTAAGTGACTGTTGAATACAGCGACAAGGCCTGTACCAGGAATACAAAAAAGGAAAACCTGGAAAGTATCGACAAGTTGCACAGCCAGACCTCAACTGAAAAGAGTTATTCTCAGACATCTGAAATTCCTACATAAGTTTTATTAAATTATTGCTTCACTTAACGTTTTTAGATCCTTAGTGTTGCAAAACAAAGTTGCACTACTAGCACACTTTGCCTGCATTAGTAATGTTTGTTTTCTAATTGAGTTCTGCTTTTCTCAAGGACATTCCTATTCTGAAAACTGGATTGGCTCAAGATTTCTGCAGACAGCTTGTAGAGTACATTTACATTTATGACTGTGAACATCTAAGTAATGACCACACACTTATTTTATCTAGATGGCACTATTTTCTTTATGTATGCCATTTTTAGTAAGGCTAGGAATGGTTCCCTGAAAACAGAGGCAGAACATCTATTCAAGTAAGTTAGTTGGTCGATGGTTTGAAGGATGATAAATCTTCAAGGATCTGCCATCCCAGACTTCTCAGTCTCTGTCTGTGGCAACAAAATAGGGTAAGTCCTTACAGGAATCTCATTTACTCAGTGCTAAGCCTATTAATGGCTACCTCTCAGTGGCAAAATACTTGTTATCTTGAAATAGAACGTTTTACTTTCAAGAGAGAATCCTCTGTAGCACTAAGAAAAGGTACATCAATGCACAAGGGTATTAAGATACTCTCTAAAAATTCACCTTTTCAAGAGCAAGAGAAAGGAGTGAGCCCAGAGACAAACTTCCATGAAACAGAAGAACGGTTCATTTAAGAATCAAATCTTAGCCAATGCCATGCAAGGAGCTTATTGCTGCCCTTCTGGGTGGTTTGTGCAACAGGAAGCATTCTTGATTTCATAGAATGTTCTTAGTTAGAAGGGACCCACAAAAGTCATCGAGTACCACTCAAATTGAATGACCCTTATGAGGCTCTAACCCCACAACTCTGGTGTTATTAGCACCATGGGTGCTAATAACCAACTGAGCTAATCTTAGTCATTTTTATCAATTATAGTCCTTCCTTATGCATTATTTAACATCTATCAAGTCATTGTGAACATCATACTGCCTTTGTCATCACAGTTGTGCCTGTGTGTATGCTACTTTCCTCAGAGGTGAAAATGCAATACCAGCTACAAATCAATGTCCAGCATCAGGAAAAAACCCACAAACAAACCAATTGGTTGAAATGCACTTAGTATATTGTTACACTCCACCCTAGGAGGGGAGGGTAGCCCAGGTTTTTGTTAATGGATCCCTTGAGGTAGATTAAAGTGAAACAACACTGAATGATCATTGTTTGTAAATATATACATATGTAAGGATCTATTTTAGAACAATTTGGTTGCAATGGCCATTTTGGTTATTATTTTCTAAAGTAACATAGCACTATAAAAGCATAAAAGTAAGAAAATGTATAAGGAAAAAAGGGAAGAAAGGATAAAATAGAAAAGATGCCACCATGTGGGGAACTCACATGCCTTGATTGTTGCACTTTTGATGTCTGTTGGTCAAAGTGGTGGTTACAGACTGGATTCATCAAGCAGCAGGGGAAACCCACAAAACACAACATTCAATGGGTTAATATTTATGCTCTATGGGAACAACCTGGTACCTCCACTGGGGCGGCGTTTTACACTGAATGATGTAATGCTGTGGATCACGGACACTTCAGGAGTCTTTTGCACCTTCTAGGTCTGTGGCTGCCTATTAAGTCAGTGCAGTTGAGTTCATTATGGCCCGTGATGGCCCATCAGCAGAGATAAGCATCTTCAGGCTATGTGTGAGTGTTTGGGTACTTCCCCAGCAAGGGAATGAGCTCCACAGCTGAGTTCACTTGTGTAAGGACAAACCAGCAGTTCCTGTAGCTTGCATGGTTTGCCTCTCTACATGCATGAACCTTTTTGTGCAGATTGGAGCCATGGGAGCTTGTTACGGAGATGTATCGTAATGCAGGTAAACAGTCAAACGTTAATGGGGAACCAATGCAAAAAACCACAAAGGATGCAAACTCTTGGAACAAATTATAGAAAAGAACCAAATAAATTCAAATACAGGAGGAAGAAAGCTCTTCCTCAAAAAGACGTCAGGATAATTATGACTAATAACAAACTCCTATTCTTGAAGTAGATTGAAACTGTTTATCTGAGGATCCAGAAGAGTGAAAAAAGCAGTTTGACTCTAGAGAAAAGATTATATGGATTATACTGTTGCAATTTAAATTAGACTAATAATAAATCCTTAGTTCATGTTAAAGATGTTCTCTCTTTGCTCATGACAAGATTCTGAGTTTAAACCTATTTCAGAGTTAAGTGTTTGGAACCAGTAAATAGTAAACATTTCTAATTGCCTACTATCTTGCCCCCTGTCCCCCTTCCCAAAGAAGAGAAAAAAGGTATGAGGACATCCAGTACTCAATTTTAACGTCTTCCTGGATATTTTTGGGCAATACTGATATATGATGAAATAGATATAAATGGCTCAGGAATAATATTAAGGTGCAAACTGGGAAAATATTTCAAGTTGTAACACTCAAGTCCATAACAGTTTTCTAAATAAGGAAGTTAGGACAAGGAGCTAAAACTTTAATGATTGTTCCCCAAAAATTTACCAAACTGATTTTTTTATCAATGAAGGAGTGATACTGCAGATACTATTTTCAGCATGTAGTGGATGATTGAGTTTTCTTAATTCTGAGGGCATAATGAAGGAAGAGTTGAATTATGTTTTTGTATCATGCTTTCATATTACTTTTCTGTCTCAAAATGTATGTTTCAGGGTCTCCCAAAGCAACTTCCAGGTAAAATAAGGATTTCCCTTCCTGACTACCAACATCCTCCCACCTGCACATCTTAAGTGAGGAAAATATAAAGAGGAAAATTGTCTTTTGAAGAATTAGAGTTTTCTACAGCTAAACCCAGAAGAAGCTACATTAACAATTCCAGCAGAATTGCAGTTCTGTTGTTATTTAGGAATGCTTTTTATTTAGCTGTAGATGAGAGTATCAGAAAGACATTAAGGAACAAATTTTATCCTGTTCAATTTGTCAAGAAAATAAGATGTTTTCATTTTGTGATTTGCCTTTCTCTCTATCCTAGAATATAGTCTTTTTTTGGAAGGAATGAAGAGCAAGGAAGATGTTTTAATGTCTTCTAATTTATGGTATAAAACTAGAATTTTCTCCATAAAGAATGAAGGAAGTCCTTGTTGGCTTCAGGGAGGAAATTCTCAATGAGCCTGGATGGGAAACCCTAGCAGCTCTAGAATTCCACGTTTTCTTGATGCATCATTTACAAATGTAATATCTAAAATAGTGCACTGAGTAGGAGAAGTTATTTGTGTAAAGTAACATTAAGTGTCACACACATTTGACTCAGACCCAAACATTCAAATACATGTTATGAATGTAAACTTCTGCTAAAACTGCTTGATGTTATCCATTGTGCTTTGGAGTAAGAGTTCACCTTTTCTGGTCACATGGAAACAAGCAACATCCCACTGTTTGAATACTGTTTAAATGGCTGGATGCAATAATGGTGGTTTTGTTTCTTCGTCATTGTGTAGTTTCTCAACAAGGACTAAGTAGCAGAGGCAAGGTGATAGGGTAGAAGAACCTTGACTCTCCCTCCATGTTCCTAGAAATAATTTTCAGCAGAGATTTTTTGGTAGGGATTACTTACTATTTCAATCCAGTGTGTGCCAAATAGCATAGACATGCCTGTTCAATGCCTTTTATTGTTCAAAATGAAGATATTGTCAGTTTTTAACAGTAGTGAGGCTCTTGCAACAATGAACTCCCAAAAATGTTGAACTGGAATCCCAATAAATAAATAAATGCTGTGTTATTTTTTTGGAAAGTTTGGATTTAGGTATCAGTATAGAGCTTCATTTATCCACAATATTGTAAAGCTTTTAGATACCTAAACTTCTCTCAGTTAATTTTGATTCTCTCCAAAAGAGTTGCTTAAATAGCTTGTGCCTATTCACACAAAGGAGCAACCAGTGATGATTACAATTAAGCCTCTTCTAGTAACATGCAGATACTTATGGCAAAGCTCATGAAAAAATGCACAGTTAAAAACAGGCTGAAATGAATATAATTAATTGCACAGGGCTCTAAAGACTTACTGTGAATTCTTCTCTTTGTGCCAAATAGCTACTAAAAGTCCTGGATGCTGCTGTTAGTTATCTGTAAGCTGTTCTGGTGGTTTCCAAATGTTTGTGATTCTCAGCTATGTTTCTAATGTGCAAAATAATGAAGTCCAGTGAAATTATTACTTTTTTAAAATGCCAAGTTTGAAATAACCCAGAACCCTCTTTGCTCATTATGTTACACCTCCATTCCCATACCTACAAGCTGTATGGCTATATAATCATACTTTCCCCTACACCTTTTTTTTTTCCACTTTGAGTTTTTTTTGTGAGTTCTGAAGAATATTGATGTTAACTCTTCTGTCTCTGTATTTTAGTACCTCAAACTACCATAATTTGAAGTGTATCTTTTCAGTTCTCAGTTTTGTAGGTATTATTCTGTTCTTACTATGTGGACTTTTACAAAACTTTAGTCACAGAATCAAGTCCACTTTACATGCATGGCAGGTGGTTTGCATAACAGTCAAGAAAACTAAGCCAGTAAAAGTAAAATAAAAAAGCCTCTTCACTAATATATTACTTTTTAAATTTGAATTTTATTGAAATGAGTTTATATCCATGCCTCTATTTTGGTTTTTTTTAACTGAGCTTCAGAATGATTGAAATCTAAAAATAAAAGTTTTTATAAACTTTCTGTATTGTATGGTGCTTCTTCCTGCCTGAAATGAAACATCTCCTGTGAAACAGTTAAAATTTTTAAAGACTGGATAATTGAAAGATAAGTATTCATGAAAGGTTGCTTGTCATCAAAATGTATTGTTAGTACATTCTTAAGTTTATTCATAAACCTTTGCAAGAGACCCAAATTCTGCACCATGGAACTATTTCTATTTATTTATATTTTTGAGTTGCACTATTACCAATTTGATGGTGTTTATTAGAAACCATCATATATGAAAAAACCTGAATCATCTGCTAAATCTAAAGACAGGACTGTTTCCAATGAACAAATAATTTTCATCTGACCAAATTTTTCATTGCCATATCAATTTAGTGCAGCATTCATTGTGAAGAAAAGACTAGTTTTCTCAGATTCTATGCTAAAATGGGCAAAATTTTGGCTTAAATAAATCTAATCAAATTATTATCTCTGTATCTTATATATTAGCACAGTGGCTGCCCAGGAAATTACTACCCCAGACCCATGTCATGTGGCAAACTAAGCAAAAGAAAAAGAATGAATACTCTGATGCTCTGGTCTTTTTTTCAGCTGTGTTATAGAATACTAAAAAAAGACCTTTAGATCATGATTGTCAAATAAAATGTCTGCCATTTATGATACCCTATCATAATTAACAGTTGTAGTTAAAACATTACACATTAAAATGCAGAAAAGAGCTTCAATAACAGGTATAAATTCAAATTATATGACCAGGACTCTTGAAGATCATCTTCAGTCAGTGCTGCTTTTTAAGAATAGAAGATGCATCACTGGGTCCATTTCATGAATACATCAAATCAGTTCTTCACTTCTGCTAGAAAAAAAAATCATCTTAACATGAAATTACTGAAAATGCAATAAATTAATCAAACTTTCATCTAAAACTTAAACCAGTCACAGGCCAATTAGTTCGAACAGTCAGTGACAAGCAAAACCCCTTATTTCAATATTTTTAGCATTATGAAGTCCTGATAAACCAGCCAGTTATCATTAAAATGTCAGCCAAAACATGTAACAGCTGGAGCTCATTTCACACTAACATTTCTCAGGCATTTTGCTTAAAGCAGTTTCCTAAACTGCCTAATAATAGAGGTATGGGCAGATAACAACTTAGGTCATGACTTAGGTGTTTATGTCTTTCCAGTGATTACAGAGGAAAGCAAACAAGCAAAATAGCTTAGATGAGATGTTTAACTTTTGATGGTTAATGCTAGGTAAGATGAATCCTTTTTCCATGATCTACTAATTTTTTTCAGATATTTCTTTCTAAATAACTTATTACATTAGATCTGACTTTGTACTTTCTATGTACATGAGGTATTGGCACAGTGATATACAGTGGTATACTGTCTTCTGTCTGCCTTCAGTAAAATATAAATTTTCACAAAACAGTCTAGAATAAGATGCTGGAGTAGCTATTCCCAATGGAGTAATATCAGTTTCAAATATCAAGGGGTTTTTTAGTATTAACCTCATTTGGAAACATATTAGCCATTCCAGAACAAGCCAAGCAGAATGGTAAAAAGCTTCTCAAAGCCAAATTAGCTAATGCCTGAATTAAGAGTTATAGAGCACTCTCAGCATGGTACTAATTAGTGCTGCCTAAATCACCCACATACATCTATTGTAATTTTAACTGATGCTACACTAGCAAGAATTACAGTTCTTTCAAAGCTATTTGAATGGTGTCTATCCTGCATTTTGCAGTACAGAAATGCCCACAGGCACACATCTTAGAATCTGGATTGAAGCTATGAGAGGGGTGAGTTCAGAAGCTTTCTACTGAACTGAGCAAATTCTTTTTTCAGTTTCTCTTCTGAAAGGCTGTGCAGCCTTGCTATGATGTTCTGTCACTTGGAGATCTTTCTGCTTGGAAAACACAGTTTACATTTGAGCCATTATTATCCCTTCCAGAGTTTTTCCCAGACAAAGGTACTGCAAACACTTCAGATGCCCTCAGGGATCTCCAACTCTAATTATTTACATGAGTGAGATTTTAAGACCCTAAGAAAGATTTTACATCTCTAAGGGAAGTATATTGTAAAGGTTTTAAATGCAATGCCGAGAGACTTCAAAAGAATTCCCACCAAGTGAGACTTGGCAATGCTAACTCAGTCAAACTAAAGTGGAAAAAGCTGGAATTTAAACTTTAACTCTGGGAGCTCTTGCTTTTTCCTATTTTTGCCTGGATCTTTAATTTTACTTGTATCCCATGATTTAGTATTTTATTTAGGCTCCAAGTAATGAAAAGCATTTGGACTTGAAATCTAATCAACATATCCAATAAAATGCTATTAAATGCTGAATATTTCAAATATCAAATATTTTAGGAGACTTATGTGCTTTTAAATATTTAAATGTGAATAGGAAAAAATATATTTTTGACGTTTAAGGCAAACTATCACACAGCTGAATTATTTCCCATGTCTAACTATTAACCCACCTGTTATTTCTTTACAAAATACTTCATTTTGGTTATTGTATATAGTTCTGAACCTTGTTTGAGAGAGTAATTTGGTTATCAAGCTTCTTTGTGGTGGGAGAACCATGAGATAAACTGTTTGCAGTTTGACTAAAGTATATTTTAAAAGAGAATTCTAAATCTGAACAAGATGAATCAACTGTAAAATTATTAAAATCACTTAGGTCATGGGAATAATGACTACATGTGTGAATTCAACTTAACCAAGTGTACTTGTTCTAATTCAATGTTGGTTGCAAAGCAAAATGGAGATCCTCAGAGGAAAAAAAAGTCAAAAACTGACCTAAATATGCAGGTAACAATATACTCAGACTAGATGTTTTTGTGAAATATTAAGAAAAAATAAATCTGATAGAATAATTTTTTAAATAAAAAATTGTCAGGGTCCAACATCATAACATTTTTCTAAGTAGCTGTATTCCAGACCTATCTTCCCAGCCCTGAACCTTTAATTCAGGATACTATTCTGTAAAAATCCCCACAAACAAATCCCCAACCCACCAAAAAGAACCTCACAACCCCCCCCACCACACACACACAAAACGAACAAAAAAACCGCAGACAAACAAACAAACCAAACAAAAAAAAAAACACAAACCCCACCAAAAAAACAAACCAAAGCCAATAAAATACAAAGCAAAGTAAAACACCCTTTTCAAGGACATGTAAATGTATCTTTGATGTCAGGTGTCATAATGAAATTGGTGATTCTAGGTCTACAGACAAAATATGTACCTCAGGGTCATTGAGATAAGTATCTATAGATATCAAAAGTGAAGAATAAATGTTTGAGAGCAGGAAATCCCTGCTTATGTTGAAGCAGTACATGAATGTACAAAAATACTGTTAGCACTTTTTGAAGTCCATAAAAGGTTACCATGCTCCCTCTGTAATGTCATTCTGGGGATTTCATAGATAAATGGGGGAGAACAATTTGGTGATTAAATTAGTACTGAGAGCTCAAATAACATGAGTAGGTCTGCAGTAGTGTGCTGTATAAGATATACGGGGGTACTTCAGTTTACTCATCTTAAAGTGACATGCATTATTAATTCTTATTCTACAGACAGTTTATAAAGGTGATTTAACAATCCTTCCATGTTATGCATCATAATTTTTACTGTACCAAATAACTGTACTAAATATAACAGGAACAAAACAATTAATTTTTATGCGTGCTCTCATTGTGTCTGCCAAGTACTGTCCCAGAAAAATTCACTGTACCTGACCAGACTGAGATTCCCTGCAATGGTTTTGTCAGTGGCTAGTCAGACAAAAACTTTCAAAGATCACCATTATCTTTACACTCACCTATTTTTATTGTAATTTTCCACTGTTAGTTTGTTGGAGGTTATATTTTCAAAAGTACATTTACATTCTATTCATTTACATGGGACGGAGTTCTTCCACAATAAATGAGGGGAAGAAAAAAGATCTTCCTTCATGACTACTTTTTTTTTTTTTTTTTTTGCTTAAGTAACAATAGAAAGAGGTTTTTGTTAATAGAGGGTAATATCAGTACCATATCAATGGGGATGTTCCCAGAGATATCAAAGCTGGGGGTGGGTAGCACAGACTGAAGAGACTCATTCCTTCTGATGACTGCATAGCACTGAAAAATCAGAGCCATTTACCAATCAGGAATATTACATACCAGCTTTTGTTGCTTATAGATTATAAGATTTCAAGCTTTATTTCTCTCTTAAACCATGATGATGCATTTTTTGGTTTTTAACATTTTTCTTAGTACTTTACAGAAGTGACTAATCTTTTCCTCAAAAGACATCCTATATCTCCAACACACTGAGAATGCCTCTGAACCGGTATTTTCAGTAATTTTTAGCCACTTTGTGATGTCTGCATAAATACTTCTGTTCTGTTTGTTTGTCTTTCTTTTGTGTAGAAATTATATATAGTGGATCAGAGGACAGTAGGCACTTTTAATACTGCCTCAGATAAAACATGTCTGAGTGACGTAATGAAATAGCAGCCATGTGAAGCATCTGAATGAACATCATGGCCGTATCCACCACCCTACAAGGCTAATTGTCCTTCTCATACTCTTGAGTGAACCTTTTAGATTTTATAGGCACGGTAGTATAATGATGGTGTCTACTTCTATTCAGTACTGTTTAAAAATCAAGGTAGCAAAATTTTAATGTAACAAAGATGCATTTATTTTTCATTGAAGAAAAATCATTTGCTGTCTTTAAATGCAATGTTAATTCCACAGCTAAGGTACAATTAAATGACATTGCATAAAGATAAGAACACAGCTTAATCTAATGCAAGGGTTTAGATACCAGGCTCTTCAACTCACACATCAAGTTCTACGATCTTACTGCTATTCAGGCAAACCTAGCCTTTCAGTCAATGAACTAGTCAGGATTTTGTAATGCAGATGAAGTTTTACAGTCTTTCAGTAAAACTCTTCTCGAGCAAGCGTAAACAGTTTCTCCTTCCTTGTTTTCTCTTACAAGCAAGTTGCACTTTGAGCACCAGTAGAGGAAATTCCAAGTTTCTTTTCGGCTTTAGAACATGAAGTAAGTGAAAGTGGGTTTCGCTTTATTTAATTTTTGTTATCCAAAAGCGAGATACCTATTCTGACTGCGATAATATAACCTCTCTCTGCAGTAAGTGGAAGCTGATAGCCATTTCTGTGGGCTTACCCATGCTATCCTGGAAAAGAGTCTATGAAAGCCTTAGATCTTCCACTTAGAAAGCCATGCCTAAATTTTAGTTCAACTTGCTTGAAGAATAAATTGGTACTTGTACTTGATCTTTATTCATCTTTAATTGTGTTTCAGTAACCTTTGTGCTTATTTATGCTCTTGAATAAGAAATACCTTCTTTAGGCAGTATTTTAAAAAAAGTTTTACATGGTGCACATAAATATAATTTAACCACTGACAATAATTTCCCAAAATGCTACACTGTCTTCATACATAGTAAAATATGTGTTAAAGTTCATGTACTTCATTAAAAATGAGCAGGAGTATAACTTTGTTCCTTTCTTCTCAAAACTGCTTTTAATGTAACGTGGATTCTTTTACTTATAATCTCTTTCAGAGCAGGCACTTTGGGATACATGTAAAACATGCTATGCCAGAGGGGTAGATCTCGTGCTTTCCTCAAACCTCCCTTTTGACAACAACACTGAATAATAGCTACAGGTTTTCATTAGTGGGTTAAACCACATATATGAGGTCACTGTCTTCTCTGCATTTAACCCAGAAACAGCAGCACAGAGAAAAGAATCAATTTGACTAAGGCTAGTCAGTTCAGTGACAGAAGAAGAAAACATGTTTTCCCTGAATCTCATTCCATGTCTCTAAATTAGGCTGTTTCCAATCTAATGGTTTAGAAAAAGGAACATGTAAGACACTCACAAATACCATTTGATTGTCTGTTTTACTTTTAAATATTTCTTTACAGAACAGTGGTCTTTTTTGTTGTTGTTGAAATAATCACATGCAAACAGAGATACAAATTCAGTGAGGTGAAACAAGTGTCTAATTTATGCAAGTACATTTCCTGAACAGTTCCCTGAATGGGGCTTTTTTTAAAGGTTTGCCTCTTTCCTTAAGAACTGCTGATATGTCACAAAAAATATTAAGGAAGAGGCTAGAGGAAATGTAAGAAGGTTCTTCAGTAATTCTCTCATGTATATCAAGTTTTCTTCTGTAATTCTAAGATCTTTTTGGGTTTTTTGTCTCATAAAGAATGCATACTTTCCCAATGTGTTTGAGTTTGCTATTTTGTTTTTAGGGGAGTTGGGGTGGTTTTTTTTCTTTCCTTTTTTTTTCCCCTCTTTGTTTTTTACTTAATAAAGAATTATCTGTGGAGATTTTGGTCTGGTCTTCAGATTTATTTCACACCTAAAAGTTTATACCCTCATTCTCTCTTGTCTATGTTGGTATTACACTTCAGTATTTCTGCTCACTGAGTGTTCAGAAGCACAGATTTAGTATTTGGATGGTGTTCAAAAGGATGGTCTTACAGGTTTGCTAAGCTTTTCCCACAATTTGTGGCCATCGACATATTCTATGTGTAGTCATGAAGAAAAGGCTGGATATATGGAAATGCCAGGCACAAACAAAAAAAAAAAATACGCATGATTATGCAGTCTTTAATTGCAATGTGATGTAGACATACCAGAAGCTGAAGAAAATTTCCAAGTTTCTGTTAAACTGGTATGTCCTAATGCTGTGTGGTTAACCATACAGCTAACCATACATATCTTTTAGAAAGTATTTATTTCACATACAGTTTCCTAACAATTCTGTGTGCAAAGTAACAAAAATTAACTCTGGTTTCTGCTTCTTTAAGAATCTTTCAGCTGTGAGTTAAAGTTTAAACAATGTACTTTCAATACTTCAGTATTTCACCAGTAGAAGTTGAAGAGTGAGTGGCTATAACTGAGTTAATGGAAAACTTTATTTCATATGTATCATTTCCACATACTGTGTTGGTGAAAGGTGTTTGTTCATACAGTTCCCTTTCCTAGAAGAATCTTTCTGTATGTTTAATCAAGGGATAGAAGTAGTGTTTTCCAAGATCTTACAAAAGATTTACCAAAAGTTCTCCAACTTCTCGTCTCCTGGGAACCCCCAGACTTCCCACATATTTCTAGGTAAATATCTTCCCATGTTTCTTTTGTGAGGCTTTTATGTTTAAATGTTTCCATTATTTACTTGATTGATATGTTCCCAACTTTTTTTCAAGAAATAAGCATCTGAGAACTGTGGCCTATATAAGTGGTTTCTTAGAAAAACAAAGCACAGTTTGAAATAAGGGGAAATTCTCTAACCTGATGACTTTTCTTGGAAAATCTTTGAGACGTAGCGTAAGTAACAGAGGCACTACCACTTCTCAAAGAATCCTAGTAATCTTTTATAGTTAAAAGTGTTTGGAAGCGAAACGCAGTTGTCTTTTTCGTCTGTTTCTATAATAATTCTATTCACCTCAAAGTATTTCACAAGCCAAGCTTACTTCCCTCATCACAGAATAAGGATTTTCCAGTTTGAAAAAATCACTGCTATTTAAAACAAATAGAAACATCAGAGATACTTGAAGATAGAACTTGAAACAACTACTTTTTAAAAGGACAGAAGAAATTTCTGGGATACTTTTGCAAAACATTAAGGATATTCATTAATGAAATCATAAGAGATGTGAAAAAATATGTTCAGTATCAGTATTTTTCCATTATTTCCTATAAATTAGAAAGCAGTGATAGGTGTATCTTCTCTGCCATTTATTGATTAATTGGTATGATAACAAAGCTGTTCTATGTCTAGATTAGGTGTATTACTCTTTTATAAGGATTAACATACAATGCTGAAAAATGACCACCAAAGAAAAAAAAACCTCTGAGCTAAGAGTTCTGCAGGTTTCAGGAATTTTCACCTCCAACTGTATATAAGGAGAGAGCACTGCTCTAATTCAAGCTCTAGTTATCAAAGAGGGGATGGTGTGCTAGAAAGGCAGTGTGTCTGCTTCCCTACAGTTGCCACGTTAAGACAAAATAAATTAAACCGTTAAACCCAAGC
Source organism: Monarcha castaneiventris obscurior (assembly GCA_026261815.1). NCBI lineage: Eukaryota > Metazoa > Chordata > Aves > Passeriformes > Monarchidae > Monarcha > Monarcha castaneiventris. The sequence goes on from JAMPIT010000894.1 coordinate 19,649,289, forward strand.
TTTCAGAATGGTATTTAACTAGGTCAGCAAATAGCAGGTGTCTTTTAAATGAGCTTTTGCTCCAAACTATTTAGGTTTACAGTATTTATTAGGGAGAGGATTACATCAGTTTTGCATAAGATTTACTGAAAAGATACATATAGCTTTTCAACAAAATTGCTTTTTTGTGTTGTATCTTTCATATATACTCATACACAACACTCTATAAACAAATATTTAATATTGTGAATTCTGGAAATTACCTGCTGTGTAAAACTGATTTGGTTCTCAAGTTGTACCTAAGAGAAAAAATTAGTTCCTGACTAGAAAAGACCATCTGGGTTTTTTGTGTTTGGTTTTGGTTTATTTTTTTTTAAGTCAATTCTGCATATTTTATACTTACAGAAAATGCTGTCATCACATATCTCACAGCAGTTCCCATGGAAACTCTGTTGCATTTCTTTGTGTGTCTGTTTTGGTTTTTGATTTTATGCAGTAACAGCTGGTGGTCATCCTGCAAGTTAAATTAAATAAAAAGTTCATTGATTTTACTGCCTTCATAGTCTCTTTCTCTCCCAAACATTGACCTTCTCTTCATGTATGGGCTAAGAAGTACATCTTACTGAAAGGCATCTGTATATCCCCTATGTATTATGCCATATGAGCAAGATACACAAAGGAACATTGAATTATTAGTGGGACATGTGGAAATAAACATCGAAAATGGCATTATGAGAGGGGTGAACTGGTACCTAAGCAAAAGGTATAGACTTTGCATATGGCCATGCATAAATAAATTAGTTTGGGTACAACATGAAGTTCAACCAACCCTCAGATGAAAATTATTTTAGTTCAAACAATATTATAAACCAGTGTTTCAGCTCCCATGGGCAAAACAGTTTTGGTACAAGGAACATCACTTCATTTCATTTATTGCCAGCTAACATAAATTTTTAGTTATGGTCTCAGGTATGGAAAAAGGAAAGACAAAAATCAGCTAGGAAAAAAATCCACCTTTTCTGCTTGCTCCTCGGGTTTTGCTGCAGTCCACCACCTTCCTTCCCCCATTTCTAGTCTCAATTTCCCTTGCTTTTGCAGCACAATACATGCAATCTTTCCCACACCCTTTGGAGAGGCAATGGGCAATGCAAGAGGTTGAGGTCAGTGCACAGCCATTTCTTTCTGCTGCCCTTTGTGTCTTACTCCTCTACTTGTCTTTTCCTCTACTGCTTCTGACTTATTAAATACTTCCTGTGCTCCAGCGTGGAGCATTCATGGGCTGCTGTACGCTTCAGCGTGACCCTGCCCTGCCAAGGGTCCCTTCATGGGCCCCAGTCCTGCTGGGGTGTCACTACTCCAGTTCCTCCACAGGCTGCATTCTCTGTAGGGCTGTTTCTGCCCTCCTGTGGGTTCATCCCTGGGCCCAGCCCCTCAGGGCTATCCGTGATCCAGCATGGGTTGCCCATGGGCCACTGTGCCTTCTCTGCCAAAGCACAACTCGTTCCAAGAGCGCATTTCCATCACATCTCTGTCAATGGCCTCTTACACACTCCTCTTCCATTTAATTTCTGCAGACAGACCTCTTCACATTTCTCCTCACATGTCCTGTTTTTGTGTCCTCCTGTTTCTTACACCTCCTTCTGCTTCCCCCTTCATGTGGTCTCATGTACATCCTGCAGCAGTCTACCACCCTTTCTTAAACATGTCTGAGCCAGTGAGCTGTGTACTTCTCTGACAGGTTGATTTTGCTGCACCCAGTGGGACAATCTGTGTCGGTAGGACTCCCTTTCTAAATTAATTTCTGGTAACACTTTTGTCCCTTTTCAGTTGCTCTCTTAGAAATAAGAAACTCAATTGGCAAAACAGCTGAAGACCTTGTGATTTGCAAATCAGCAGAAGTCTGGGCATCTCTAAGCCATAACCATGCCAGACTAAATTAACTTATAGTGAATCAAACTTAATTTTTTATACATATGGTCAAAACTGGTTCCAGATGCCTTCTACAATCTCCTGTGACACCTCTAAAACAACATCTTGAAGTATTCTCTGCTCAACCTATCCCTCAGCTTCTCCCCCTCTCAACTCAGAGGTATAACTAGAGTAGATAGTGCAGGCTGCAAAGACTAGGGATCCTTACTTGGAAAAATTCTGAATTAAGTTGTTTATGATCCAGACATTTTTCCTGTCAGTCTTGACACATATCTGTGCACATGGATTGGCACAAAGTGTAATGTGTAAGGAAATGCCTGCAATGACCTGGTGAAACTGTAAAGTAAATGTGTTTGGTGCCATTTTGGCAAGTGAGGATTTTGCACGACTTCTCCCACTCTATAAGCAATGGAAATTTTTCTTTATGTGAAATTATATAAATTTTCATTTGCTAAGCCCCCACTGACTTTCTATCAATCACCCAAATAGTGGTTACAATGACTTATTTTCTTTTTTCTTGTACTAATTATGCTATTTTGAATCCCACTGTTAAATATTTTAGGCATAATTCAGGGCACCCTTCTCTCTCTCTTCCTTCACCCCCATCTTTCCTTCAGATCAACACTAAATCAAGAAATCTGTGGGAATAAGAAGAGCTAGGCAATTTTGTTAGGTATGTAATAACTTCTTCTCTCTACAGGCATCATGACCCTCAAGAGGAATGAACTCATGACCTTTTACTCTGCTTATTAAAGGAACATCTTTATTACTGGCTGTAATATCAGACAGTAAAGTGAGGATATAAATTCTATACACAGAGAGATAATATCAGGTCTTATATTCACAGAAGACTAGATTAAGTTGAGGGTGACATTAGTTACTGGAGTAAGGTCTGAAGATCTTTTACAGAAAAAAGAGCGTACTTTCACTCTCTCCCCTCCTGCATGTAGCTAAGCTCTCCATATGCATATACCACGACAGCTGGAAATGGTGGCTTTTCATTTGCATGCTCAAAGTTTATTATTTACTGTGTCTCTGACTGCTTCAGGTAAATATAACACCAAAATTAGAATAATATTCATTGTAGTAATTACTTAATTATAGTCAACTAGCTTTTTACAAAGGTATATTTATTGACTATGAGAATCAATCAGAAAAGATGCTTTCTTTTTGTCCAAATTTTACTTTGTTTCTAAAAATCTATTAGGATTACATGGATAACAAATACTATGAAAATAAAATTTTAAAAGTAGGTACATAATCTGAAAAAAAGCTTAGGTTTCATTTGTTGCCAACTATGTTTTATTAAGAGAATCTTTCTCTTTCAAGGGGCAATTTTAAAAACAATTTTACCCTGTTGTAAACAACAATTTTATTATATTTCCTGTACAGGGAAATAGGCCACACACATACTAAGTACAAATACCATTGCCACCCTGAAAATTTATTTTTTGAATTAATATTATTTATATTCAAGCAGATGAGAATTTTTAAATGAATGAGTGATTCTTCTGCAGACATCTCTGTGATATATTTGACTCCTTGGCTTATAAGGATGCAGAAGTACTTTTAGAAGTAGAGAGCAGTATCAAAGATAAGGGGTCTGTTCTGAATGCTCTACTTTGAAGTTTTCCTTATTAAACCAGAGAATTTATGCACCTGTCCTAGTATCAGTGGAGCGATGTGACAACATACACAGGTTTTGAAAATTATGGCTGCATATTTAAATGAATATGTGGGGAAATGTTTCTTGTGTGGATATGCAGATGATTGCATGGTTTTCTGTAAATAATCAACTATATCAGTATATCAGTACAAAAAGCATAAAAGCCTTAAACCTATTATTGTCATTGCTTCCTTCCTTGGCAACTACAGCCATGAGAACTAAACCACCTTTCACTCTGTCACAAACTTTTTCATGACTTTTTCTCTTCCATATCAATTGGTTTTTTTCCGAAAAATATCCTATATGGAATTGAAAAAAAACCCAACTTATTGTTAAATGTGGCAAAAAGACTGTGCCACCCAAAAAATATTAAGGATTCTGTACTATAATTGGGGGTGAGGATTTTATTATTGCAGTATAGATAAAACTGCTTAATTTCATCTTTTCTCCTTGTCCATAAGAATGCTCAAAGAAGCTACTGCAGTTACAGATCTAGCAGTCTACTTGTGCAAATCACATGAAAAAGGACTGGAAGTCCAAGAACTGTCAGTGATTAGATATACCCTATGTCCCTTTCAAATAGATTTCCATGCTAATTTTCATAGTTACCAGATATTGTTTTTGATGCACAAATGCCCAAGTTTCTGCACGTCTGGTAAGCAGTTACTAGACACCCACAGATAGACTGGAGGTGAGCACTTGATTCAACTGTGTCACCATGACCCAATCCACTGGAAATCTGACAGAGGTTTTGTGTCTTTCTTTAACAGCTGCCTCTTTTCATCTTGATCATACTCTAGTCTATGTGAATATTTCTTCAGATATCTCTAATCTGCAGCTGTATAAACTACATAAGGGAAGAGCAAGCTTTAGGAACACTGTGCTATGCTCTTCCATGAATGCTGCCATTGTGCTCTGAAAACATAGCCTGAGATTGATAGACACTGTGTATTTATCTTTCTAATTTGAAAAAAATAGTCTTATATTGTAATAGCTGGTTTTGCATCTGTTAAAGAGCACAGAAACTGAAAAAAAAGGTTTATCCCTGTACAAAGGAATTGTTAAGAAATAAAATAAACAGAACGCAAGAAAGAATTCTTAAATAATAGATATATTTAACATAAATATCTTATAAGCATTTTAGGTGTTTGTCAATCTCTCTGTTCATGCACTGGATAAATGAAATGATATCTTACTGCTGAGTAGTAGACATGATTTATTCTGTCTTTTAATCAAGATCATGATCTATTGATAAGAGAAAATGTTTAACAACTGAAAAACCTGACTGGAATCAGCTAGTCACATTTTATAAAAAAATTTAATTGGGATCATAAATTGCAATGGGATATCATTGCCTAAAGATATGAAGAGATTTTAATAGGTTGAGAAGACAAAATGTTCTTTTTTCTCTCTGAAAAAGGCATCTGACTCTATTACTGTTTATTTTAAAATCCTCATTTCTACACTACTTAAAATTTAATGTAAGTATTCTATGAAGGCTGTAATGTGATTCACAGGCATGAACTTTCAAATACTTTTGTGTTCATTCATGTCAAGTCGTTCTACAAAAACTTACAGGTTTCAAACCAGGATTGGAGTAGTACTTTCCTTTGTAAATAGGTGTAATTCAATAAACCTAGGCTATTTCAGATACACAATGACCACTCTTTGGGCTGGCATAAATCTCTGTACTTCAGCTGAAATCAGTACATCCACAATAGTGCAATCAGGGCTTTACAATGCATTAACTGAAATTCCCACTCCAAACTCTAGAGAGCAGACAACAGTGGTAGAGAAAGAAGTTACTTGGGAGTTAATAATGTGGTGAGAGAAGTAACAGAGGCAGCCTGAAAATACAGAACATCAGAAAGGATGTGAAAGAAGAGGTAATTGTTTAATGTAGATCACAAATCTCTTTTACAATGGAGGAGGCTTAGGACCTCAGAGCCCGTAATACATGAAAGAGAGAACGGGAGTAAACAAAAATACAGGGGGCACAGGAGTCACTGGAGGAGCATTAGGAAATTAGGTAAAATACAGCAAATAATGGTATGCTTTTAATCAGCCATAATCTTAAAGTGTTATGATGTGTTTGAGGTTTTTCTTTTATTTCTTGCGGAAACTATGTGGAAATATCCTTAAGCCATCCTATAAATATTCACTAAGACAGCTTTTGACTCAGATATTGTCTTTTGAAGTTACAGGAAAATGACAGGGTTTTGTTGCTTGAATTACCCTATTTCCTCTTTTATGCTGATATATCATTTTTACTTCCAAGGTTTCTGTCTGCCCAGATTAAACAGAACTCCATATGGAAATCCGACCATGAGCTGGCTCCCTTTTTATACCTTGGAGCTTTACATTTTGGGCAAGCATTCCCTTTAAACCATGTCATAAGATTTAATTCCATATCTGCATCTTTTTGTAGTCCCAAATCTAGTTATGTTCTATGGTTAATTAGACACTCATTTGCATAATTGAGCCAATTACCTTAAAAAAAATTCTGTCAAACCAATATTCTTATAATAGCCTTACTGGTGATGAACCTTAGAATAAATCTAGCTGCAGGAATCTTGCTGTGGTCTTTCCTGTAGGCATTTGTACATGTAATATCTGTCACCCCAACTTGATCTCATGGTTTTTCTGGCAGTATCCACACCATACTCTTGTGTAGGGAACCCTCTCTACAGAAATATAAAGATGCTTTTTTCACACTGGTGAATTAACATATCATCTTCTACCTTGAAAGAAAATTGTGTAAAGCCCCCAAACTTAAAATAGAAAGCAGTATCACGTTAATTTCTGGTGTTACATTTAAACTAAATCTATCAAAGATCTCCTTGGTACTGTAGGAATACAGTCCAAAAATAATCCCTCCACTAAAGCACTAGAAATTCTCTCAGACAACAACCCCTGAAAACATTCAGAGTAATTTGTTTCAACATCTTATGTGGCAGAAATAAATTTTAGGGGAAAGCGCATTTACAGATTGAATTTTGGGGTGATAAAAAGGCATTAAATTACATTTTTAAGAGAAAAATCTGAAGCAATACTCCCAGCAAAGAACTTAACCGTTGTTCAGAGTTAGCATTTATTACAATTGCCAGACCACTTGAGTTCCTAGTTAGACAATCAAAACTTTACCTTATACTTTAAATTTTTATGTAACCGATGGCTATACATAAATACATAGAACTGGGATTCATCATTACGGAGAGACAAATAGAACACATGAATTTCTAAATAACACTTTTCCCCAGTTATTTACTATATCAAGCCCTACTCACTCCTTGTAAATAGTCTGGTACACTTTGCATGTTATTAATCTTCTTCAGAAACCTTTGCCATGACTTTGTATTTCTTCAGTACTCCAAAGGCACATAGCAAAAGCAAGAACATTGGGCCTGTTAGATAGTATTTATCATTCACCATAAGAGTGTAGAAAAAATACAGAACCAAATCGCGGCTTCTCGCCGCTGGGGGGTCGGCTCTGGAGCTGTGGAGCCACGTGTAATCGACAGCGAGCTGCAGGGCAGTATCTGTCACCGCTCACGGCCACCCATCGTCGGCTCTTTGCTGGGTACAGTGCAGGCCGCTGCCCACAGAGACTGGCTGTCTCTGACCCCCAAAGTCCCAGCAGTAAAGGACAAGAGAGATAGTTTCTGTATAATAAATCCGCAGGTTTATTCCACGGATGAAAGAGGGTGGAACTACAGAATTTACGGATAACTCTTAACTGATAACTGTTAACCAATAACTTCACTGCCCGAATCACTCTCGTGCAACAGGTTTTGTACTGGCATAAGTCAGGGAGGAGCAACGGGGTAAAAACCAATAGGATCACAATGTAACAATGTGTGACAGACGTGACAATAAATCACTACAGAGCATAGGAGGGACTATAACACAGCAACCAATAAGAAAGTAACCTGGGGAGAATTTTCTAGATAGAAAGGAATGCCACTCAGAGTCCCCTCAGACTCTGAGTCCCTCGCCTATTGGAGGGCAAGGATCTGAGGGACATTTGCCTGCAATAGCCCACTAGTGGGCTGAGGCACTTCAGCACCAAATCTCTTGTGAGAAATATGCATCTTAAGGAAACTGTCAGTAGGAAGATCATACAACTTACATGCTATTTACAAAATTGAGAACAGCACCTTTTCCTTTATTTCTTCAAATTGTCTTCACAAGATATCTATCTACCTTAGATTTTACATAACCTTCCCACAGAAAAGGGAAGTGTGGGACTAAAAATGGAAATGCAGTGAAAATGCAAAAAGACAAGCTCGTTGCAGTGAAGTGAAGAAAAGGACCGGGGGTTTTGTCAGGATCTAGGTGTTTAAAGCTCTTTTAGGGTTAAATGTCTCTGTGGCATCCATCATATGTATGTCTGTTGTACTGTCGCTACCCACCCGTGTTCAAACTGTTGGTTTCTACATTTAACTAACAATTGCAGAATGTTTGCAGCACACGCACACAAGCCTACAGTTCAGGTTGCTAAAATGCATCTGTCTTATCATCAAACAGCTCCTACTCTTAGATGTCCAATTCCCCCTTCTATCAAGGACTTAGCTTTTAGTTTGTATCGATGAAAAATTACCTTGTATTTTAGCAGCAAGGCTTGTAAAGCAGCAAAGCCAATCTTTGTAACTGAGAACTACTGACACCCTACGCAAACTCTTTAAGACCTTAATCTGTGTGGACTAATTGAGTTGAAAAATCCAGGAGGAACTGTGAAAGTGGATTTTTTTATGAAGGAGGATTTCTAGCTGGTTTTCTGGTTCTCATGCATTCCTGTTAGACTGTGTTTGTTTTTTCTCAATCCCCTTTTCATTACCACTGTTTTCTCTTCTACAGATTCCATTCAGTTTGGTGCCTAAGGAACATATGCAGGAATATATACAGAAGCAACAGATTTCTCTCTTCTTATGCATGTTCTGGAACAATGGTATCTACAGAAGAAATGGTCTCTCTGAGTCCAATGCTTTGGCCATACTTTTCATAAAATATTGCTACTACTAATAATGTAAAGGTTCAAGTGCTCTGAGACTAAGGTTATTCCTATTTGAAGATATTTCCTTCCTCTCTTTCTTGCTCCATGAAGTTTCTTCTGAATTCATTTCATTATGCATCATCTCTTCCAAAATGTTGACAAGTTAATTGAAAAAGAATGCAAATTTTTTTTGAGTTAGCAGTAGAGAGGAATTTCAGTCAGCAAGTGTGCCTTAAAACCTCCTGACCATCTTCAAATCATCTTTGTACTTCTGTAATGTGTTATTTTTACAATTTTTTTCATCACAGGCACTGCTTCTTGCAGGTCATTCAGATGTCCTATACATGTTTTCTAAACTCATTAATGAAAATATCTACAGAATAGTGACTTTTGCTGCAGAAAGGTTACACTGTGTATGCATTGGGTGCTCAGCTTTGTAGATGGCTGATTGCCACTCAGAGTCCAGCTAGGCTACAGAGTTGGAAACTGCAGTTATGAAGCCAGATTTACAGTTTGTATTTTCTTTACTGGGGAGACTGTATTTCTTATTTTCATTCTTGACAGAGCTGTCTGATTTCCACTAATAAAACTTCTTGTGTTTTAAGAGATAACTCAATTGTAAATGGAAGCATGATGTCAATGAAAGAGACAGATATATCATATCCAATTTAAAAAATAAATTATAACAATACCTTAAAAATGTGTGAAGAGCAAAACTCCAAATTGATATACTTCTTTATTTTTGGTCAAAGATTGACTGAATGGTAGCACCAGTCTCTAGAGCTCTGTCTGAATAAACATTCGCTGATATAATGCACATCTAATTCCTTAATAGTAATACTTCCTTAGTAATTGTAGGACAATAGGGAATGGCTCTGCAACGCATACTGAAATTTTATTAGATGCAGTGACTTAATGTGCAATATATGTTAAATATGTAAGATCAGTGATAGATAATTGCTAACAATGAGAATAGACTCACCACTCCATTGGGCAAATTAAGAAGGACACACCTAGATTTTGTTGGAGCCTCTCAGGAGTGCTTTGGAGGTAGAAAGCAAGTAGTTAAACCTCATTACTTATTTTTTAATATAAACTTTTAAAGAGCAAAACATTTGCTTTCATCCTTGCTCAATAGGTTTCATTCCACATTCACACAATTTCTTTGGTCAACAAAACATTCTAGATGATAAATCAGGTTAGGAATTTTTTATTGTTTCATAGCCGAAATAAAAATGTTGTAGAAAATAACAAATATATGTGGGTATACAGGTTGTAAGAGAGTAGTGGATGTTTCTTTAGAAGTCAGTCCCTCCAGTGGAAATGTTTGCTTGGGTGAAAAACTGTTTGCATATTTCTAAATACTTCAATAGGATTTTCCTCGCACTTAAACTCTGTTACAGCAATTTACTCATGTAATTCTTAGAGAGAGGAAGCAATAAAGGCCTTGAAAGGTATTTACTAAATATTCCTCTGCAACAAGAATGATTTGTGGCTTGCTCATACATCATTTTTCTCAGGCAGCTGTGTCAGCTGAAGATGTTACTGTCTCACCCACTGCCAGCTGCATGTTGCTGCCTCCTGCCAGAGGTTGCCATACCCTCAGATCTGCCTGGGCTCTTGCTGCTCTTGCTCTTCCCTACCCACTGCAGTCAGAATAAGACAACAGCAGTTCACTATTTAAGCTGCCTATTGCAGCCCATATGGCAGGCTTTTACTTGAAAATGTTGAGCAGTGCGACTTGAAAGAAATCATTGGCCTTCAACTGGGAGGTGCTTCAAGGAGCTAATCAGTCGAGACGGGCAAAGGAAACTTGTTTACATAAGACCTCAGAGGTCCCTTTGAACCTGATTTTCTAGAGTCATGCAGTTCTCATGTGCAAGAAAACAGAAGAGGATTTGCGAGTTAGGTTGATAAGTATAGTGCATGAAGAAATAGAAAAAAATTCATAGCTTTATATTAAATGAATTGTGTACATTTTTCCATATGAGAATAACCTGACAATAAAGCAGAAATTTCTGCAATGACTGAAGATTTCTGTAAATAATCACTGTGATTTAAAAATCAATTTTTCAAATGTTACTGTTGCAAGTAGTACACAAGGTGGTCTGTGCACATATATGAATAGGTGCTGTGTTTGCATGTCAGTTGTCACAGTTCTGTGAAATAATGTTTATCAGCACTTAGAAACAATGAAAAAGTAAAATCACAGTAAATATAAAAATGTACTTCAATACTCAAGATATAGCTGAAAACTGTGAAACAGTGCTAGAAAAATTGTCATTTCTTTCTAAGAAAGGGGCTTTTTTCCTTCTTTTCATTTATATGTAGCATTCTAAACTATCTAGTTTTTGTTTAGAAATTCATGAAGTTTTGATTAACGTATTTAATTAATAATAATGGAGATATTACAATAACTTGGAATGTGAAACTTAAAATTAATCTACATGCTTTTCAATTGATAGCAAAAAACCTTTGCAAACATGCTGAGCAATGGGATTAGAGCTCAAACTGATTCCAAGAAGTTGAGAAGTGAACAAAAATTAACCAAAAGAACTTCAATAAACAGAAATATAAAGAACTACACCCAGGAGAATCAGATGCATAAATACAAAACAGAATACTTGTAGAGTCAGACAAAAATATGGATATTGCAGTGGAGAAGGGCCAAGCAGAGAACAGCAGTGTAATGGGAAAAGCACCTTTTTGGAATGTATTAGGAGGATAAAGAACAAGAAGATAAATTGTCCTGTTCTACTCAGTAGTGTGGAGACCTCAGTCAGAGTATTGCATCCATGTATGGCAGAGACTATTCTGAAATATTCCTTCATGAACACACAGAAGGTCATGTAGGGTTTGTAAAATAACCTCTTTCTCTCTTTCAGAACAGATTATCTTTTTTGAACCCCACTGTACATGAAGAATGAGCAAATTAGTATCCTTGCTAATTAATTACTTAAATTTTGCCATTAAGAAGGCTTGGAAATAAAATATGAAACTCCCCCAGAATTACTACCTTACAAGAATAAAACATGAAGAAAAACATGAAAACATTTTTTAAATAAAAAGAGGCTGTTATTAAAAAATAATAATTTCCTGTACTCGCTGCCCAAGTGGATTAGAATTATTTAATTTTTAATTTTTAGATAAAATTTAGGACATAAAAAGCCTTTTTTCTAAAAGGCCAAAGAATGGAAATTAAACAAGGAAAGAGGTTGACGAATTTCCTTTATGGTTTCAACTGCATATTGATAAGTACCTACTTTAGGCAATCCTAAACCACCTTTGAACAGGAGGGAGGTTAGACGTTCTTTTGAGTTTCTTCATAGTCCTCCTTTTCTTTTCCCCTTTAACTTCATGAATCTGATACAAAAATGTAAGAGACTTAAACACTTTGCGGATTCCTGTAGGGCCACAAAAATTACCAAAATTTTAATGATTTTTTTGTGACTATAACTTCAGAATTGCCCAAGGTTTATTTTAGGTCATTACAGACAGAACTGCTCTTTAGCTTTAGAAACAAAAACTATAAGTGAGGTTTTCAAGTGGAAATTTAGTAATTTTTGCTCAGAGTGGTGCCTAAAAGAGCAAAGAAATTGAAATGAAAAGAAGGTGTAAGGAGACTCTCTGCAAGTTCAAACAGAAAGGTAAGATAATTCTGACAGAGTTAAAGTCTATGTATGTTACATAAGACCTTAAAAATGGGTATAAATTTAGAATGTAAGCATCTGGTAAATAAATCCAGTACAAGACCAAAGGAATGCCAAAATAACGTATGCATTTAATCAAAGGCCTGATAGATGTGCTATGTAGTAGTGCTCTGGAACAATAACAGGAACTATAGTGTCAAGGCAAAATGAATGAATAGACCTTAGATGTTTATTGTAAACAAGACTTTGACCCAAATGCAGTGATCATCCAGATATTGCTGCAAGATGCATTCTGTTAAAAGAATTCCTTACAAAGATTCTGCTTTGCTTATACTGCATGGGTAGCCAGCAATTTGTCATCAGCAAAGTGTAAGTAGTAAAGGAAGTATTTTTTATTCAATATGTTTTAAAAAAACTGAATTAGGTCTTATGGCAGAAGAGTTACTAGAGTAGATTGACAAGGATGCGAGAGTAAAAAAGATTATGAGGAATCTTTCCAGTGCTTTTTTTTTTCTTCCCCATTTTCTTTTCTCCATTTACTACACCACAATATGTAATGGACACAACTGCTAGAGGTTATGTTTATTTTGGAGTTATTAAACCTCAATTATTGTTTGCATGGTTTTATCTATGGCTTTACAGAATTGCCTCAAAAAGGGCTGATTTTTCTTGTTGTACAAAAGCAAAATTTGAAGTTCACTAGCATGAGCTGTATTTTGGAGAAGGGGGATGGTGCCTGTTCTAGACATTTATATTTTAAAATTTATTTCTAAGAATGATGACTGCAGTTACTGAGGAACTGCTTAGGTCTACTGGCATTTAATATTTAGAGGAGCAAGTAAAAATCTGAAGTGACACCATTATTGTTGTTTAAAATATTGTGTATTATATGATTTTATTTGTTTTTTCTTTTTTCAGAGGCCATTAACCTCTGAGTTTATTAGCTCCCATGTTTCTCTTGACAGGTAGCAAGCAGATTGGCTAATAAGTCAATTAATTAAACACATCGGTGTTTAATTAAGTTTTCTAGCTATAGTTCACTTCTAAAGAGACTAGTGTTTTTAGAAAAAAAAAAACTATTAAATTTCAAAGATGAGAACCTCATATTTTCTGAATGTAACAGTACCTAGATAGGAAATTATTTTGACATTTGCCATCCTCTTCTTAGTTCTTGTAATTTATAAGAGTAGGATCATATACTCTCCTCAAGAAAAAAAAAAAAAATAGTGTCAGGGATTGGTTTAACTCCTGCAAAATAAAAAATGTAGAAATGTAAGAAATGGGTTTTTTTACTTCTGAGATGTGTAGCTTATCACACCAGAAACAAAGAAGTTATCTGCTGTGTTTTATCAAAAAAAAACACTTGTCAACTGTTTATACGCATAAAAATTATTATACTCAGATAAAATTATCTCTTTTGTGTCTTTTAAAACTTTATCTCATAGGATCACAGAATGGCCTGGGTTGGAAAGGACCTTAAAGATCATCTGGTTCCAACCCCACTGCCATGTGCAGGGACACCTTTCACTAGACAAGGTTGCTCAGAGCCCCATCCAGCCTGGCCTTGAACACTTCCAGGAATGGGGCAATGACAGATTCCCTGGGCAACCTGTTGCTGTGCTGCACCGCCCTAACCCTAAAGAATTTCTTTCTAATATTCAATCTAAACCTACTCTTTTTCAGTTTGAAACCATTCACCCTTGTCCTGTCACTATATGCTCCTATAAAATGTCTCTCCATCTACGATGTTGCAGACTAACCTTGAATATTGTGTGTAGTTTTGGTCACCACAATGTAAGAAAGATGTAAAACTATTAGAGAACATCCAGAGGAAGGCAACGAAGACGGTGAAGGGCCTTGAGAGGAAGCTGTACGAGAAGTGGCTGAGGCCAGTTGGTCTGTTCAGCCTGGAGGAGACTGAGAGGAGACGTCATTGAGGTCTTCAATACCCTCACAAGTGGTGAGGGGCAGGAATGGATCTCTTCTCTTTGGTGATCTGGGACGTGACCCAAGATAATGGCATGAACCTGAATCAGGAGAGGTTTAGTTTTAGAAAATGTTTTTTCACCCAGAGGGTGGTAGGGCACTGGAACAGGCTCTCCAGGGAAGTGGTCACAGCACCAAGCCTGACAGAGTTCAAGAAGTGTTTGGAAAATGCTCTTGGGAATGGTGCTGTGCAGGGCCAGGAGTTGGACCCAATGATCCTTGTGGGTCCCTTCCAACTCAGCTTATTCTTTTTGTAGGCTTTCTTCAGGTAGGTAGGTAGGTATTGGAAGGCCACAATTCAACCTTCTCTTTTCCAAGCTGGATAAACCCAATTCTCTTGGCCTTTCCTAATAGGAGAGGTGCTCCATCCCTCTATTGAGACTACTAATCCAAGCTAATTACTTAGTGTGAAAATACTTTTATTTTTCACTCAGTAAGGACTTAATTTCAGTCAATGCAACTGTGTAAGGCTTATGTTATCTGAGAAGATAATTCATTATGTTTTGATAACTAAAAATCCCAAATTAGATTTTTAAGGGGCTGGTAGAAGCCTATAAAGGATAATTACTTAATTTATTAATGAAAGTAATCAAATTTTTGGATAGATTGTGTGGCATATGGCAGAACTACCACTGGTATGCAGTTTCTAGATGAAAAATAGGAAAATTAACATAACCAGAGCAACTTATCACAAGCTGAAATGAGGGAAAAGTCCTACAAGCATTCCACACTCTTTCAGAAATTGACTTGTGATATTTATTGATCCATAAACACTTTTAGCTATGTTTAAATCAAAAAAGCATCATCTGGGTTTCCTTGCTTGTTTGCCATGACAGCAGAGCTTATTGCATCTTTCTGCACTGTTTCCTTCCTTCCTACTGTTATCCTCTACTTCATCTCTTCCCTGTAGCCAAATATTACATTTTTCATGATGGGATCTCAAAATTTTAGCTCTCCAGAAATGCATTAACCACTAGCTTCAATTTTTATACAATCATAAGTTTTTGCTTTTTAAACCTGAAATTTTGATAATTCATAAGATAAGAATAAATTCAGTGGAAGATTGCATTGGCATCAGTGTTTTAAGGTGGGTCAGATGAATGGACCTCAGCATATACAAAGACTTATGTCTTTGTTTAAACTATTAATACTGTAATTGTAATTGCAATAAATAATAGAAATATCTTTAATATTAAAAATCTTTGTTCACAGATTTTTGTGGAATGATTTTGCACTGATATCTATCAAGTGCCTCAGAATCAGAGGTCCAAAATCTGTATAGAACCATTAAACAATCAAGAAAAACTATGCATGCAACTATAGTCAGCAAAAAAAGTACAGATATCACTGACTAAGCCACTGAATCTAGGCATGCTTCACAGTTCCAGAGTCTTCAGCTTCTCACCTAAAGCCAGCCACACCCTGGTCTGCATCAAAGGCAGTGGGGTCAGGAGGTCGAGGGACGTGATTTTGCCCCTACTCTGCTCTGGTGAGAGCCCACATGGAGTGCTGTGCCCAACTCTGGGATGCCCAATATAAGGATGAGGACCTGTTGTCCAAGTCCAGAGAAAGCCTACAAAAGTAATCAGAGGGCTGGAACACCTCTCCTTTGAAGACAGGCAGAGAGATCTGGAGTTCTTCAGCCTGGAGAAGTAGAGGCTCCAGGGACACCTTGTACTAGCCTTCACGTACTAGGGGGCTACAAGAAAGGTGAAGAGGACTGACAGGTCAAGGGGGAAATGGCTTCAAACTGAAAGAGGATAGTTTTAGACTAGACATTAGAAACAAATTCTTTACTGTGCGGGTGGTGAGGCACTGAAACAGATCCCAGAGAAGTTGTGGATGCTCCAGTGCCTCATCCCTGAAGGTGTCCAAGACCAGGTTGGATGGGGCTCTGAGCAACCCAGTCCAGTGGAAGGCATCCTTGCCCATGACAGGGGTATTGGAACTAGATGATTTTTAAGTCACTTCCAACCCAAACCATTATATGATTCTCTGATAATTTCTCCAAAAACTGTATTTCAGAAAGAACAATGAAGGTTGTATAGATTTTAAGGGAGAGTAAAGTCAGCATAAACACTCATAGCTAATAAAATATCACAGGACATAAATCCTTGCTTCCAACTATATTTTGTATCATTTAATACAGCAGAGAGGATTTTCACTGTTATTCTCTGAAACACTGTTTTTTGCATTTCATGGTGCACCATGCAACCAACTTATTTCATGTCTTCGTGGTGTTCTTCATCGCATTTGCAATCAGTGGGAATAAAATGTTCCCCTCAATTGATAGCATTTATCTTACTAAGAGAAATAAAATGACCCTAAAGTGAATTCAACGCAAAAAGAGTGTGAAGCATCTGTGTACAGTATGTTTATGTTATTCTACAAGTTAGAATCACATTAGATATATAGACAGCATCTTGAGAGCATCCATCTCAGTTCCTTAAAGGAAAAGTGTAAGCAATGAATCAATGATATTCCAAAGTGGAGGAAGGCTGTTGCACGTTAGAACATTTCACAGCATGGAAGATGATTAACAGCATGTTAGGTAATGATGTAAGTGCCATAAATTAGTTTATATTCTGCAATGTAAATACTCATCACAACTGATGTCTGAACAAAGAAATCAGGATTGCAAATGAGAATTTGGACCAAATCCAGTGTGCTTTCCAATTACTTGGTTTTGGTTTGTTTTGATGAGTAAGTCCAGAATAATTTCTTGCATGTATATATAAAATATATAATGCATAAATATATTTTTATATGTGTATATATACATATATATATATATATTCTTTTTTCTAATCCAAGTCTCTCACTCTCCCTGAAAGGTCCTCCCCCTTTCTGCAGATGAATAAAATTTATAATTATTTTTACCATTTTTAAAGTACAAGCCTTGAAAAGTAATTATGTCTAAATTCTACCAGGTTTATCTTTATAATTTGAATAATTAAAAGATAAAAATATAGTATATGTAAATGTTTTCTGTGAATGTATGTTCGTAAGTAGCATTGAATGAAGTCAAAAGGTCAGAAAATAATTCTTTAAATAGTACATGATTAAGCTACTGACCATACCGAAACCAAGGATTCTGATAAGGTTTAGATATTGCATGGGATAATGAAAACACATAGAGAAAAATAGCATAATTTCATAATGTAAAAAAATGGAAATAAGTACAGTCAGAGCTCTGTTCATAATTCAAATATCATTTAATAGGTGTTAGGAGGACATGCCTGTAATTGCTCAGTCTGAGGTTTTTGGAATTTTTTTTCAGATGAGTGAGAGTAGAGAACTGGTAGAGACTCCAGCTAGATGCATTTCTGGCATGAAATACTTTTGTTACACTTCTCTTGAGATTTAGTCTTATAAATTTACACCTCAAAGGGTGACAAGCTTGTATGCATTGACACTGTATATAAAAGCAGTCTAGCAGACTTACAAATATGGTACCAATGTGCAACGGCGACAAATGTGCATCCATGGAAAATTTTTGATCATGACAGTGGCTGCTGAATAAAATTGTTGGTGTCTATATTGAATTTCTTCTCAGTTTGGTAGCCTGCAAATTCCTGTGGCTTGAGCATGTTTTGCAGGAGTTTGAAAGAGGGTCACAAGCCTTTTTCAATATTGTTCACAAGACGTGCTGGAAAGGAATGGCTTTTGTCTGAGCAATTCTCAGACACATCTGTATGAAGGATCTCCAAGTAACCTGTGTTTCCATGTCCAAAAGTTTAATGTTAAAACAAGAAAATTCCACATTTGATTAAGGTAACATTAATGGAGGAAAGTTATTCTGCTGTGAAAAAGATCATACAAATCTACTATTTGCCTCACTATAATGGTCCAATGTTCTAAACTCTTGAAACCTGCTGCCTCTAGAAATATGGAAACCAATTCCAGTTCTTTCAAACCTTGACTCTAACCTAGGAACTGTGAATTCTCTTACATCTTGCAAGACCACAAAACACTGGTTATAAACAACAGAAGTCATTTCAGTGGCTCAAATGGATATTAAAAATAAAGGTTATAATTCTCTGCAAAAGGGAGTTGGCCTCAGGTATAGGTATTGTCACTTTCAAAATGACACTGACATTTTTCCTCAACTTCCTACAATATTTTTTTCAAATACACATTTCTTCATTGAAATATGTCACTTTAGGAAAAAAAAAATGAACTACGCTGCTACTTCATATATTTTATTCTGCCCTCTATGTAAAGAGCAGGTTTATTTGTAAAGTTGCTTAAGAAAAAAAATATAAAAACTTAAAGCAGTTTTTTTCTCCTTAGCATAAATTTTAAGTCTATCTTTCAAACACAAAATAGTTACAGATTGTGTTAAATTTCACCAGAGATGTAGGAATAGATTAAGAAAAGGTCATTCAATAAAAATATGACATTCATACTAATAGAACAAGAGAAATGAGATGGCAGGAGACAACCAACATTAGAATGAGACCAACACAAACACGCAGGAGAAAACCAAATATATTTATGTGATGGAAGCCCAATTTGTACATGAGCACAGGGGCTGAATAGGTTAGCAGTGACCAATATTACTTAGAAAAACAGAAATCTGTCCGAATATACAAACCTGAAATCTGTCAGCATAGCTATATTCTTCTGCCAAAGATGAATAAAGGAATAAAATCCATTTCCAAACTGGTTAAGAAAACATTTCTGCTTTTAACATCTTTACGCTGGAGCTGCTTCAAAACTATGTTTTGCTGAGAAACTCTCATGAGGTCAATGCAGGGGCTGTGCAGTTTCACACAGAAAGAGAAAGAGCTTTTTCAATAAAGATTCCAAGAATGGCTAGGTAAACAAATTGAAATAATCTTGACATTCACTTGGATGAAAATAAGACATCGAGTATTAAGAGTAATTCAAGAAATCCAGTAATATGTTTGTAACAAGCTCAGTAGATGACTCATTGTACACTTCTTGAAGTTTCCAAATCCTCTTATTTTTCATTATTTAAATCAAAGAATGTGTTTATCTTTATTTCTCACTGTCTTCCACCTATTCCATCATGCTTTTCTCCTACCATCTAGAGTAAAAGGTAGGGGGTTTTTTTCTTCTTTCTTGCTCCTTCTCTCTTCCTCTGTCTCTCTTTTTCTCTTTCTAGTCAGATAATTCAGTTACATTTTATTAGTGCTTGTTGAATTAAAATCTGCTCTTGTCCTTCTGGTAGAATACAAAGAGGTCATTCTTAAAATAGAGTACAAATGGATAAAGCTTAATTCTCAGACTACTACTTCCTAACAGCCTTTTGCAGTGTTATAAATGGAAAATTTTGACTACGGCTGTGGAAGAAAGAGAAGAAATTAATAAAACCTAAGACTCAGTGAAGCTTTTTCAACAGTGAAGAAAAAATAAACAGCAAAATACTTACACCATTAGACCTGTGAGAAAAGAATAACTGATAAAAGTTTTAAAGAGATTTCCTTTGAAACAGTATTTGCCTTTTTGAGAAGGTCACTGTCTGCTTTTAACAAAAACACTCCTCAGTTGTGAGAAACAAAAAGGCCGATGAAATAATTTCTTCTAAATGAGTTTGCATAGTCACAATCACAGATTAGCTCCCTTAATTTTAAATCTCTCTTCCTCATACTCAGGAAATACCATGACATCAAATTTCCTTTTAGATAGCTTTTAATTTCTTTTTATTTTGATGTCATAAATACATGATAAAACAGTATTAAAAAGGCAACAAAGGTGAATGCCATCATACCTGGGGGGTAATCCATGTTTGTATCATTAACTGCCATGGAAAGTCTGTTCTTTTTCTGGCTTTAGAAGATGTTTTTTTATGAGTGTTCTATGATGTTTCTGTTTACACAGTATTTTTACAACTGTTGCAAATAGACACAAATATCATAAATTACAGGAAAAATCATCCTCAGCTTCCTTCAGGCTTAATATGAAACAGTTACTAAAAGGGGAAATGTGCTAGTGCTACTAAAGCCAGTTTGATGAATTCCACATGTAGATTCAAGTTGAGATCTCAAGTCATTAGAAGAAGATGAAATTGCATACCCTATGCTCATATCTTATTTTAAAAACAAACAAAATCCAATTATAATTATTAACATATTCTCATTAATTAATATGGAACAGAATTTTCTAGGGAGATTTTGCTACTACCGAAATTTCGTGATATGTGGGGATTTAAAGAAAACCTGCTGATTTCTTTGGTCCTTTATACCTGAATATTCTTACTTGGGAGTATGATAAGGCCACAAACAGTGCTCCTGAAGAATGGACAGGCCTCATGCAGGTAGAAACACATCTCATATTCACTAACTGTATGCAATAAATTTATGTCCAGGTAAATGTTAATGTAAAAACAGTGATTCATATATAATTGAAAAGATAACCAGATAATAATCAGTAAATGTGACTGAATTAGATTACACTGGGAGAAATAGAAGATAATGCATTAAAGAGCATTGAAGTGCTGATCTCAGATGAGCACTGCCCAGAAACTGCTCAGAAAGCAAGACGAAAGGTCTTTACAGGAGAAGGATTCAATACTCTAAGTAGTTTCATCACAGCCCCTTTGAAGCTATTAATCACTTGCTGTTCACACAAATGGCTTAACAAAGCATATTTTTGTAATACGTTTGTAACATGATTTTTTTTTTAAGTTCTTTTATTAGCACAATTTTCCTCCTTATGTTCTTCAGTTACTTTTCCAATGTGATTGACAAAACAGCTCTCTGGAAATGCAAGCTTTTATTTCTAATATTCAAACTCTTGTAGCTGAACAAGGGTTTGTTCAAGTTCAGCTGAACATCCCAGCTGTGATCCATAGAGCAATTCCAAATCAGGAAGTCCTTCCTATTTCTGTTATTTGATAAACAAAAAAGTCTTTAAAAATATAGTTTCTCGCAGCATGTTTTCTTTCCCAAAGATTCAGTATCTATGAGCATTATAGTTTTAATATCTTCTGCCAAGAATTTGTCCCTTAAATATTCAGTCTCAAGTAATCTCATGTCGCCCTGGTTTTCACAGTGTTCCATGTTTTTACTTTTGTAGTAAAAGTTCTCATGCATTTTCTATAAACATAGCACTTGTTTTCTAACTGGCTAAGAATGTTTACTGAACTTTTAGATAGTTGTTCATTCCTTTCTCCAAGGCGGAGAAAGGTGATAGACTGTGTTCCTATCCTGTAAAATGCTAGAGGTGTTAACCTCATCTACCAGTGTATGATTGTTCTAAAAGAGGTATAAAAGAGTGATAATAAAGGTGGGCAGGGCCCCTTTCGCTCTGCTCGGTGGTCCTGACCTGCTGCCAACCTGCTGTTTGAGTCTGCGTGTTCGTGTCCGACACTGCGACAATCTCAAATCCCAAAAACTCAATAGTTTTTACCACTTAAATCTGAAACATCTCATGCACATCCATCCTGTATCTTTACTAGCCACTAGAATTAGATCATTGTTGCTGTGGGCAGGGAATTAAATATGAAATTATAATCATCTCGTCTCCTTAGTAATCTTATAAATTTCCATATAATGAGCTCTACAGCTATCCCACGAGAAGCATGTGATCAGAGAGGTGAGATTGTCCATGGTAGAAATGTCAGTTTAAGGAGCAGTGCAGAACAGGATATGAAGTTAAAAGTCATTGACTAGCATAGCCACAACTATATCAAGGAGCACTCATCATGCATTCTCATTCATCTCAGAGCAAGAAGCTTTAATGCATTTGTCAGTGCATCTTTTCTTCCAGTCAGCTACAACCTTCCTTTGATCTCCATCCATGGAAGGCTTAGTTTTACTGAATAAATGCCCTGATTCAATTAATCAGTTTGATAGAAAATTCAGCCATAAACCAGCAGAAAATTCATAGAAAGTTGACTAACAACATGCTTACCAACAAATTAGGTATATTTGTACTTATTCTTCACCAGTTGAAGACTTCTGTAAGTGAAGTCAGTTGGAAAGTGTTATTCACTGCTTGTTGATGATGTATTTTTTAATTTTGAACCATTTACGGGGTTTGAATCCTTTTACTTATTGGTCCTCTGTAGGCATCTCAATTTCATTGTGATAATATAAAACCTCTAGAAGACATCCTAATACAAATTCTCCTTTGCTCTTCTATGATTGAAGAAGCTGACTTAGGTGTTTTTATAGTTTGCATATAGAGCATGTATTCAGAAAACAACATGGTTAGCCTTTGCGTTAAAGGTGTGTCCCACCAATTGAAACTTCAACATCCTGATCAAGAAAACAAATTAATAATTTAAGAGTCACAAAAGCCTGTTCATTCAAAAGACTGCAGGCAGTGAATGCTGAAGCAAAGAATGGAAAAATGTTCAGATTGACTAAGATTTATCTTTTTTATAAACAGGTGTCTATTAGGACAAGCGTATTCCTAGAATAAAAGTAAATAAATTTCACAGTGTGTTAAATATGAGATGAACGGGTTAACTACGAGTACAGAACTTTTCATTCAAGTTCTGAAGGCTTTAAAACTTTAAGTTTTATAACTAAGTAACTTGAAAGAATATTGTATTATTGATGCTTTCACACCATGATTGCAAAATTTCCACAACATGGTATCTGTTGTAATGTAGCTATTTGGTGACTCATTGGCCTAGAATTCCTTATTTCAGACAAGTTTTTTTTTACTTCTCCCCTACAATGATATGGCAGTTTGTAATTTCAGTGAATGGTCTGAAATTTAATTGTCAGCAGACTGACCAGTCTTCTCTTTTGAACTACTTACTCATGTCTGAGGGTTATTCATAAGGCATTGTATGGCAGGCTTGTATTTTTAAAGCCTATGACAAATATTTGTATTAGAGAAAGTAGACTGGGAAATTCAGGACAAAATTTGAATGCCTTTATTTGAAATGAAAAAATAGCTACTCTAGGAGTCATTCAAAGAATGACTGAAATCTCCACGCCCTTCTCACTAGTATGATAAGAAATTTAAAAAAAAAATTAAAATAAAAATGAAAATAAAAATAAAAACTAACCTATGAACCAACAACAAAAGAGCCAAAACCTCACTCACTCAAATAACAAGAGAAACCAGAAATAAGATCATCCATTTAACTAGTTTCCTTGAATGTAAGAGAACTTCTTTAAATGTTATATAACTTACATAAGCCATTATTAGCAGGAATCTTGCACCCACAAATACTGTAAAAATAATATAACAGATTTGCCTTCCCGCAGTATATTCAGTATATTCACATCAGTTTGTTTTCCTTCTGAACATGGGAAACATTTCCTGCACTGCAAAAGTCATTAATACTTCAGCATACATGAAGGTCCATTATTCACATTCCTCACTATTTACACAAGATAGACCAGTATCTGATTGTAAATCATATAGAAAAAGCAAGAAAAGAAGAAAAGAAATATGTAACTAAATGCTCCATACGTCAATGAAATAAAGTTTGCACATTAATTTGTTTATGGAAAACAAGGCTTTGCCTAGAGGCAAATTTCAGTTTGTGTCTTTTTTCAGCGCACAGTTATGTTTTTGTTTTATCACTGTATGAATTACCATTATCAACTACTGTATATTTGATGCTTGCCTATGGCTATCCAGAGGTCTCTGCTAATGGAAGGCTGAACAGCATTAGGACTACATTAGAAATGGCATGTTTTATTTAGGGACTACGTTGGTAACTTCGTACCATATTTCCTTTTTCAATTTGCTTACCCTAATTGTCAAAACATTTCCTTCTTTTCAAAAGTGCAGCTGTTACAAAAGCCTACAGATGAGACAGAACAGGCCCTACTAATAATACCACACTTTCATTGTTGACTCATTGATAGCTTTTGCAACTTTTTATTACATAGTCCAATTTATTTCTTTGGTCTAAAATGTTTCAAAATATCAACTCTATGACTGTATGAGTGGTGAATAGACAAAGTATTCTGAAACAAGCAGAATTCCTTAGATCTCTTACTTTAACAACTGGGGACATTCAAATGACAAAGATAGAAGTAAGGCTTTGGAAAACATAACTTCTTATGTGACCTGCTTGAGACTGAGTTATATAACTGAAGGAAAGAATACATTTTCTGGAATTCAAAATGCCCTTCTTAGGTTGCTTGCTTGTTTGTAGTTTTATGTTTGTTTGTTTGGGAGGTTTCTTTTGTTATAAATACTTGAAGTTGAATTCAGAGCCCCTATATGAACTCCTATCTGACACAGTTACTAGGATTAAATATTTATTCCTCAACAGACATTGTAATTGAAGTCTATATTGGCCTGAATGCTCTGCCTAGCAGTCATAGGAGGCGACTTCATCCGTTTTGAAAACTGACTTTAGCTGACTTTAGTTCTAGTGCTTTTAATCTGACAGTCTATGAGAGTTAGTTATAACAAAGCAAGTTTTTAAATTTGAATGCTTGCTGGCAAAATTTTGGGTATCCACCCATAGCCAGAAACTTTACTGATGTATTAACACTGGGTTTGATACAAAGTGACTTCTTAAGGAAAAAATTGATACTAAATACTATTTTGCCTGAACAGTGAAAAAATAAACTTAGTAAGATTATGAACTCATTGGAGTGTGATATGCTTTTATATGCCTTGAGATCAATGGCAAGGTGTGGAGGAATGTCAAGAAGTAGTACTTGATTAAACACATTTGACTGCTTGAAAATTGTTGAAACTTCCTCTTGTTTGCATGACTTAAAGATGGATTATACAAATCTCTAGGAAGCATACTCTTTGGAACAAGCCAGTCTATGATAAAAGGAAAAGGGAGAGCAGGATCAAATAATTTCTTAGTTATAAGATATTAAAACATCACATATTTTTGCTAGAAATGGAGGGAAAAACCCAACAAATCCACAGACAAAACCCAACTATTTATGCTAGAAAAACTTCACATTTGATGTTAGCTGCACATTCAAAGAATCACAATTTTTGCACTTCTGATAATGTAACAAATGGAAATAACAGAACTGTGTTTATTTTTTGTTAAAGAATCTCATTTTCATTTCAACTTCCCATCTATCACCAATGTGAAGTTTCAGTATGCAGCGGAAGTCCAACACTCTCAGATTATTATCAGCCCAAAATTATCTTCTGCTGGTATACACTGCTATGGTATGCTTTAAAAATCAATAGCTGCCAGCAAAAATTTGCTGCACATTAAGTTAATGACCTACTTGTGTAAGCTGTATAGTATATATGGCAGTGTTCTATCAAAGACAAAACTGAACTTTTGCTACAAAAATAAAGACAAGAGTAATTCACCTCCATAAAGCAAGGACACATTCAATTGGCAGAGGGTATAGATTTCTTTCCTCATCACAAATTATGTAATAGTGATAATATATTGTCTTTATCACTATGTTGGTTTTAATCCACCACAAAAATGATAATACACCACCTGAATGAAGAGATTGGTGTACAGCCTGAGACCACAAAATAAGATGGAGTATTTAAACCAGTTATCTGCTTTGTATTCAACTGCTCTAACATAAATCAGAGAAATAATAAGCAAGGCGATGTGGAATTTTACAGTAAAGAATATTATAGGTGCAAGTAAAGATGGGGGTTTTTTTCCAGTTTATGAGTCAAGAACAAAGCCAATGTGGAATATCACCTATATTTATATACTTTTCTAAATGCATAAAATGTATGTACTTACAGTACTCTTATATGGATATGAGAATTGCATGATCTGCAGTAGAGATGCCCTTCAACATGACAGCTCTAAAGAGAAATGCCTTATTCTAGGTGATATGGGAGTCAGCTTTGCTGACTGCACTTTTTAGGAGATAATGTGCCAGATAAATCTGTCATGGGCCAATATGCAAATATCTACACTGATCCTATACAGTGTATTTGAGATTAAAAAAGATGGAAATACTGTTTTCAGAAAAGCAGTCAAAGAACAGCACACCAAGTTGCCTATATACATATATAGGCTGCCTCAAGGAAAAACAGCATGGTCTTGGACAGAACATGAGAGACCTACACAGCAAGCACAACCATCAGCAACCCAGGAGCAGATCACCTGCTGAGCGACACGAAGGGTTTTACAATGTGTAAGTGCAGATTCTACCTCACCCAAAAGGGTAGAAATCCCAATTTCCATATTCTTTAATCCTTACTTTGTTCTTATCTTTGTCTACAGCTGGATCTGAGGCAAAAGGGCTGAACACCTGAAAAGTGATTAAATTTTAGAACACTCCAAGGATGGGCAAAAGTTAAGAGAAGTAGATGTATAAAATAGAAAAGGAAACTCTACTGTTGGATGCTCAACATAATAATAAATATTGCAAAATAGGGAAAGTATCCAACAGTAGAGTGACTATAGCATTTTCTGAGTTGTTTTCAGTTACACTGTTCTGAAAATTCAGTAAAAATGCTCAGAATTTTTATAGTTTTCTTTCTTGCTAGAAAATACATATTTATTATATTTTTTAAGTTGTATCATTTTCAGCTACTCTTTGTCACACACAAGTCCAAAATAAACATTTAGTAAAGGCTGAAAAATTCAGTGATGATTTTTCTCTGTTCTTTAGCTTCACTGTTTCATTATTATACAAGAGATTTAGTATTGTCTTACTAGTTGAATGAGAAAAGGATAAAGAATTTCCAAAATGAAGACTAAAAAAATTTGACATAGTGCTATTATTAAATTTTCATTCTTTAAAGGATGTACAGAGTAATTTTAAACATTTTCTCAAGTATCTCATGAGAGTGCAAAATTTAAGTTGTGCTGCTCACAGTTATACAGTATACTGTCTTTTGTCCCTAATAGAATGAAAGTAGTCAAGACTCCACATTTTCCTTTGTGCTACTTCACATTTCTTTGCAAATTGCTTCCAGCAGTTTTTCTCCAATAACTATTATTGCTGGGTATTGTCTTTACTTTTTGGTGTGTAATTTTATTGATAAAAGTATTGACAATTATGAAAATAGGAAATATATGTGCACTAAAAAATCAAACAAAATGAGTCAATGTGCTTGCTGAGTAATGGATAGGATTATTTCCCTTATTTAGATATCTCTTTTCTTTGTTCATGATTTAAACAATCAATAGAAATCACCTTTGCAGCTTTGCTTAGAGAAGAATAGCTTACTGCAAAAAAAGAGATTTCATAAAAAAATTTATATGTACTTGTGCACATAAGAATAAAAGATATGCAATGCTGAGTTTCATGAAGAGATTTGCTTTGAAACTGCAAGTCAAACGATAAATGTGCAGATGTTCGAAGGTTTACATCTGTGACAAATTGAAAGATAAATGATTTATATTTTTTCATTTTATAACCTTCTTTATGATGGGAACAGAGTGAGGTGAACTCTTCTGTAAGTAATGAGTTATGAGATGTTGAAACATATGCTGAAAAACTCAGTATCTTGAATTCTAAACTCAGTTGTTCTAGCTTATTCTTTTCAGCTGGACTCACGTAACTTCTGTTTAATATATTTTGCATTATCAAATATTATTATTAAAACCTTAAGAAGATATTCAGAAACAAAATCTTTTACAACTTCTCTATAAAGACAGAAACAAAGCTACACAAACTTTCTTAGCTCTATTTCAAGGAAACCTGGTGACATAAGGAAATACTAAGTGCTAAGGAAAGCAAGAACTGGTTAAGAAGGCTTTTCACAGAAATAAGCAGAAGTTTGCACACATCCAAAATCTTCAGAACTTTAAAACTTCACATGAGCAGACTTTATATTGCACATGAAACCAAGCCAGATGACTGCAGTGTCAAAAGAATTTCCAGTAGCATTAGAGTATTTTCATTTTCTTGTAGACCAATAAGTTAGTGTAAGGTAACAATATTGCCAAACTTGTGTCATTATTTTGATGTAAAAACAAGAATAAATTATATAACCTGTTTCATTAGAAAGACCAGCTGTTTCTGTCTTCCATTACTGAACATGAAATTCTTCTTTCCATTTTTCTTTCCTTTTTTTTTCTTTTGCCAGTAATTTCTCTTTTTTTCTTTGCAAACCCTAGACTTACGCCCTGCTTCAGTAATGATCATTTATCTGTGGAAACAAAAAATAAGCTTTTGCAACTTTTTTTTTTTATATATCTTTGACAATTAATGTTAGTTTTATGAGTATATCTTTCATAAATTCATGGAAACAACAATTCTTCCTTTTTTCCGATTGATTAATACATATACATTTCCCCCAATTATAAGCACAATAAACGTGGAACAGGACAAGCCCTCTGCTAAATATCCAGTAGGATAGCTCCAAGACCAGTCTTGCCTGGTAAATACTTAAAATTCTGTATTGAGGAAACTCTTTCAGCTCACTGCAGTAAGGAGAATTCCCAGAGAAGGATGTGGTGCCCATCAAAGCAGGAGAAAGCATCATAAAACCATAAAAAATAGTTAAACATGACTTAGAGGCATTTTCCAGTATGTTTGATGTCCTCCCCAGAAATTATGTTGTACTTTGAAAGTTTGCCAGCAAATAACACAGTCTTTCAACTGAAACCAACCATATCAGTTCTTCCCAAGCCCATTGTTCTCCAAGGAGAACAAAGATTGGTTCCCACATGGGGGGCAGATTTTCAAGAAGAGGAGAAGCAGTGTGACTGTGATGTTTCCTATTTTGATAAAGTGCAATATCTAGTAACAGATTTCACTCCACAGTCTGTGGAGATATGGCCCTCTAGAAGGACTTCTTTGTTTACAAGGAAAGCAAAATTAGTGTATGGTTTCAGGAGTATGAAACACCGATGGTTCACAGAGATCTTCGAATAAGTGGATGGTGTCCAAGTGTCACTGAGTGTGGCATATTAATTCTACGGGGAAGGTACAGGACAAAGGCAGGAACAAACGCTGGTGGGTAATGCTGGAAGCACAAGGAGACCTTTGAAGCTTGAGTTTGACATGATGAGGAAAAGAATTCAGTGAAAAATATATAAAGATCAGAGTGATGAGCTCAGTGCAATCAACAAGGAAGATAATTTGATTGCAGCTTCCCTTTAGGTTCTTGAAGAAAAGTGAATATAAGACAAAAGAAGTAACTCAGCAGGATAAAACAATATTCTGGGGATTCTTAGGGAGAATGAACAACAGATATCAATATGGTTTTGACAAACTGGTCAAGAGAAGTATGAAAGATGGGCAGAATAATTCTTTGCTGCATACAGAAATGATAAAATCTCTATTAACTGTTTCTCACATGTAAAAGTGTTTTTGGAATCAGGTTCTAAGTGGCAGTTATAAATATGCTAAGCTAAAAATAAATAAAAATCTCTACAAAAGAAAAAGTGATGCATTTGAACAGAAAGTCTCAAAGATTACGGGTTATTATATTCCTCTTAGTGATGAAATATCACAACTGGATTCATGACAATTTCTAATGCAACTTTTCAGTTAGTCATAGCACTTAAGCAAAAAGTGGGGAGAAGAGCATTAGTGGACTCAATGTCATAAAATGTAATATGAAAGTGGCAAAAGCCTAACACTCTTGTTCGTAAGTTCATTTATCATATTTATTTTTAAAAAAGAGACCAAAACTTCTTCAGCAATTTCCAAAATATGACAATCCAACTGATACATCTCAGTTTGACTTGAAACATAAAATTTGAATTTAACAAAGTTTGGGGAAGTTTTTGTTCGAATTATTGATTTGAAGATAAAGAGATAAGGTAGATCCTTTGCCTCAAAAAACACCTTAAACATGTGGGGTGGGGTGGTGTGAGGGACAAAGAAAAGCTTTAATGTGGACTGCTGAAAGAAGGACAAAAAGGTCAACTCTTGAAAAGAGAAGAGAGCATGTAGGGCAAAACAGGTGAATATAAGCTCATTTTACTAATCCACATGACCAGAATAAGACCTGGGAAGAGCTCAGTCATCTTCAGATTGCATAGGAGGTAGATAAAACTTCCATGCTTTTCACAATTCTTCAACAAAGTGAGGTATAAAAAGTGCCACAGAAGAAAAAGATAATTACGCTGAACAGTAATCAGGCTTTTGGGCGAATTCTGTCTGTGTGACTTTTAGAACTGATTTTATTTTTAAATGTCTCAAGAAGGACTATTTCTTCTTTTCCTAAGAATAGTGATATTTGTTTTTAGAAAAGACAATTAGATTAAATGACATAAAACCTTCATTACAAAAGTAAATGTAATTACCAGTAAAATGTTGCTCCCATAGAAGACTAAGAACAATCATGGGTTGCTCATAAAACTAATAATTTATATTCTGAATTGTCCTACTGACAAATGAAAAGCTTTTCATCTCATACCTCTACTGGTAACTTAATTTCCAATGTAAGGCTCTCTCTCATTTTCCTGAAATTTTTATATTATTGTCAAGATTCATCAGTCCCAGGTGATTAAATGCCTCTCTGTAGTAGAATAATCTGTTTTCAGTAGGACTGAAGAGAGTCGATTATGATTCACCAAATAAACCTCTCAATTGAACCCAAGCAACTATCAAATTTTTGTCCAATCTCTATATATATTATTAAGCTACAATTTTAAATGAGCTTAGCTTTTTATATTTTTCCAGCAGATGAGTTAAAAGATAAATTTTGGAATTAGCTTTAGCTATTGCTTTCTTTATACAAATAGATTTGAGGAGAAAAATCTTTCTGTGCAAGATGAACCTGAAGTAAAAGTTTAGACACATGAAAAATATTCAGAAAGCTGGAGAAATGGCAAAGGAAAAATCAAAATGTGATATTTGCAAAGTTATAAAAATCAGTGGATGGAGAAAGAGAATTAACAAGCTGCCCCAAGACAGAGTGGAAACCATTCAAGCTTGTTCTAAGTCTTATGTAAATCCATCCACTCCGACCAGACTGACTACTCTAAGAAAGTAATTTCCTGCTGCCACAGAAACTTGATTAAAGAGACCAAAACACAAATAAAGAGCAATGCCTTTTGGTCCTCCCCTAAAGGGAAGCCTGCAGGGAAAAGAAGCTTGGAAACTGTGGAGCAGGCTGGTCTGACTTCATTCTAGAATTTGCCAAGAGCGACCAATCTGCCGCAGGTTTTTGTAATCGCGGTGTCCCTATGTAATCTAGATGATTTAATTCCATGTCAAGTTTTATTTCCCTACAAAACTAAAAAAAAGGCTATTTTCTGACTCAGGAGCTACAAATGGATGCCAGCTAAGAACATTCCTATTATGCATTGCAGAGCATCTTGAATCTTAAATGCAAAATATAAAATTCCAATTCTGATTCTGTCTCTCGCCTGGAATTGTTTTATTATCATCATCTGAAACTCTACCGCTTGAACAGGAAAATGAATATTATTTTTAAAACAGAAGAATTATTGAGTCATTTATGTAAATATCTCCTTTTTGATTAGAATCAAAATTAAAATAAAAGATCTTCTCTCTTTGAAGAAGCATCTCCCTCTATATAATAACCCCATAGTGCTCTATGAACATTAAAATTTATAACAGCAACTTCCCTTTTCAAGATACAAACTCTAATTACCTAATTTCTCAGATGATAAATCTAGAAACTAGATTCCAAGCCACAAACCAATCTACTGGCATGTTCCTGTTGACTAGAACTTAAGACAGGTAGCACCAGGGTAAATTTAAGTGAGAGGAAGAGATTTATCTCAGAGAAAGTCGGCAGAACACCTTTCCACTAAGAAACATATTCTTGTAGGTCAATCCTATGTCCCAAGGCATGACAGAACTGTCCTGATTTTGCAAAAAACTGCATGAGATATATACATGTGTACATATATATATATATATTAGGTCCAGCTATTTATGTAAAATGGAGATATGTACAGTGTATGCACAACACTGTATTGATGAAGATTATAGCTTACCAAACATATAATCCAATATTTATTGGAGGGAAAACAGCAGGGCATAATCAGTCCTGGAGGTTCTTGGAATGTGTTGATGATAACTTCTTTCTCCAAGTCATAGAGGATCCAAAGAGGGGAGGTCCTATGCTGGACCTTGTTCTCACCAACAAGGAGGGGCTAGTGGGGAATGTGATGTTCAAAGGTAGCCTAGGCTGCAGTGACCAGAAATCACAGAATTCAAGATCCTTGAGGCAATGAGGAGGGCCCATAGCAAGCTCACCAACCTGGACTTCAAGAGGTCAAACTTTGGCCTTTGGAACCTGCTTGATCCACTGCTGTGGCACTGGAGGGAACAGTTGCCCAAGAAAGGTGGTTGATATTCAAGGAACCCAAACTCTAAGCTCACCTGAGCATTTGAGCACCCCAACAAAGAGGAAGTCAGAAAAAATGCCAGGTTGCATTCATGGGAAAGTTTAATGACAATGACAATGCTAAATTGGGAGGACCTGTTGCTACCCTTCAGGAGAGAGAGGCCCTGAAGAGAGACCTTGAAAAATTAGAGGACTGGGAAATCACCAACCTTATGAAGTTTAACAATGGCAAGTGCTGGGTTCTGCATCTGGAATAGCACAACCCTGGTGGTGTGTATAGTATAGACTGGGGGACAAGAGGGTGGAGAGCAGCAGGCAGCTGTACAGAGTGAAAATGTCCCCCCGAGCCTCCCTTCCTCCAGGCTAAACAACCCCAGCTCCCCCTGCCGTTCCTCACGAGATATGTACTCCAGACCCTTCACAAGCTTTGTTGCCAAATTTTAAAGAATATGGAACACTTCATTAATTTGTGGTCTGATTTTTTTAGTAAAATTTCAATTAGCTGTGTTATGTTAGTGCCAACTCCTTCTCCTGAGCGAAGTCAAAAGAACATCATGAATAAAGGGCAAGAGAAGATTGCATTTTGCAAATATCTCTGAAACTTTAAATTTTCTTTGATTTTGGACCCAATTAAATCTTTAATAACAAGTGTGATCTCATTAAAATACCAAACACTGTAGCCTAGAATTTTCTCTTTTGATCAGAGTGATATGTTCATAGTTTCTTACTGACTATTTCACAGTACCTTGTAATCTAAAATATCAACAAAAGTGAAAAAAGTCCCTTCATTGTACAGAAACAGTGATCCAAAAATGTCAAATGCACCAGAAAAAATCTTGACACTCAACAACAGAGCTAAAATTTTCACATAGCATTAAGGCATTACTGATCATAAGTTGAAAACTAAATCAACCTCATCAGTCCCTTCCAATCCAAACCTTTCCATGATTCTATGATTTAAAAAATAGAATATGCTATTATAAAAGCAAATTATACATGATCGTAACATCACGCTAATTATCCTTTTGTGAATTATTTTAGAACAAAACTTCTTCAGAAATTCCCTAATATAATTAAGTCAACTGAAGAATAATTTCTGTGGAACTCTGTAATATCAAGTAACACCAAAAAAATGATGCAGGGATTTTTACCTCCTGATAAATTATTTCCAATTTATGGTGTGATTGCCAAAGAAAATAATGCTTTGTTTGTTTAATTGTTTGATTTTGGGTTTAAGTCTTTCTTGGGAGTAATAAGAAACACTGAGATGAAACTGAACATAATAAATTTTCACACAGGTATCAAGAAACTTACCTAACAGCATGGTTTATTAGACAGACATTATTATCCTTTTTAAGAACAGAAGACAGAAACCCTATTCATAAGAAATCAGAAATACATGCATTGAGTAACCTTTGTTTTGGTGAGAGTCAAACTCTGCCAATGTACATTTGTTATCACTTCAGACAGACAACTTGTTGCAAAGGCAAATTTAGAATAATGGTGCTGAAGAATAGAAGAAAATAAATGTAGGTTGGCTTTTTATTCCCCTGCCTTATGTAATTGTCTTTAGATAAGACTGAAACAGCAATAAAAGCACTGACCTTTACAGGTATTTCACTTTTTTCCCCCCACAAATTTCTATAGGTGGGCTCTGCATTTTGCTAAATATTTGAAGATGAATTTGTTTTCTAAAAAAGAAGACATAGATCAAGCTGTGCCAGTAGAGGTTCAGGTTAGAAACCAGGAAGAATTTCTTCACTGAAAGAGTTTTCAGGCATTGGAAGAGGCTGCCCAAGGTAGTGGTGGAATCACCCTCCCTGAAAGTGTTCCAGAAAAGAATGAACATAGCACTTGGTGCTCTGGTTTAGTTGACAAGGTCTTGATCAGTCAAAGTTTAGAGTCTATGGTCTTGGAGACCTTTTCCAACCTTAATGATCCTATGATTCTATAATTTAGGAACCTTATTGCATAACTCCCAATTTTTTTTCACCTAATTTCCCCTACTAGTGTTCTGGATGACTTGTATGAGTTGTATGGCTTACCTGGTTATGAATATGTTTAAGTTTTTCAGATGTAAAAGTGATCAACTAATTCTATATTTATAGAAAAATAGGGGGAAAAAAAGCAAATTAATATTTGCTTCTAATTGTAAATAAATATTAACAATCTTTTTTAATTTGGTGATTCACTTGCATGATTCTGCTCTAATTTCTCAGGATGATTTGTATCAGTTTACAAACCGCACAATAAAATTTTAGTATGGTTGTATACAAATTACTGGAAAATAAATAGTTGGAGAAATAAACAGACAACACACTTGGCTTTATTTTAAAATGAATAAAAGCTTTTTGATCACACAAGCCTGAGGGATTTGTTTTTTAAAATGTCCCATCATGGAGTGGAAACTGGCTTATACTTAAAAATATCACAATACTTTTGAAAAATCAAAGGAATTTGCTGTTTTCATTTTAAAATATTGATTTTAAAATTATTTTCTGTCATTAGCTATCTCATGTTCCAACTTGAAGGTACATTGTACTAACACTTACAGAAATCAATAAGGGCTTTTTCAATACATGTAACAAACAATTTTTTCTTTATGTTTTGCCCTAAGGGTTTTAACCTGAAAATAATGGAATGGCTCACAGTCTGAGGTAAGGACCCAGTTTCTACTAAGTGTGTGCAATCAAGTCTTTGTCATGATTACCTTAAATGATTGTTACAAGAGATGGAGATCACAGCTCTAGAAGACTTTACACATTCACAACCTGTGTTGAAGGACAATCATACAGAAATCATTAGATATGTTTTGTGTTATCTGCAGAGCTTCCTAAGCAATTAGTAAAAGTGTTACAAAAAACTGAGTTTGGCTAGATCAGAAATGCCTTAGCTGCTATTCCAGTGAAGTGTAATTCACTAAAACCAGGAAACTAAAGTCAGAAATTGATGAGACAATTAAATAGAGTAATTGCTCTAAAAAAAAAAAAAAAAGAATACCAAACAACAACAACAAAATTAAGGTGGATCAGATGAACTGTTGAAGTTACCTAATGCTTTGAATACAGATACAGGAGCAGTTTTCATTTCAGGAGAAACCAAATTGAAGTAAGTCAAAACTCCATGTTTAAGACAAAGACAATGTTTGAATTTCAGTTTGGACTTACCAGCAGAATTTTTACAAAGGTTTGTCACAATGGTGAAAGGAGCTTCATGGGCATCTGGAGTTGATCTTTCTCTGTTTGCAAATCCCAGGATTTAGTGAGGGGGAAAAACAGTAGTAAGTAGCAATTTACATAACATGTTCAGGTAGCATTTTATCCAAAGCTATCTTGGAATTAAGAAAGATCAACTCAGAACATTTGCTTTCAGCTTAGACATAGAAGCTAGTCCTAAAGTTCTACAGTTTGAGGGGTTCATATTAAAAATATCATGCTGGGTTGAATATGTTATTCCACGCTACCACAGCACTCAAAAAGTGTGGTGAGTCTAAAAGGACTAAAGCTGGCTTAGAACAAAGGAGATGCAAATATCCATTTAGACTCATTGATGTAGTTGTATTTCAGGCCAAGGAAAACGCAAGCAGAGGAGGGAGCGTGTTTGTGAGGGGGGTGTATTTGACATGTAACAGGAATCATGTCTGGCTAGTGGAAAGCTTGTTTGCTAAAGTCATTATCACTTCTTTCTGTTATTCCTGTATCTAAGCTTTCTGCCATTCTTCCTCTTAAACCTGAAACACATGCCCTAACCCAGCGTGTTCATTTCTCTTTGAAATCCTTCCTATCAGATGCTATTAAATAGATTGTACATATTTTAGGGATAAAAACCAGTGGTAAATTAGTCTCAGACATGGAAAAATGACATACTAGCTTTCTGCACTCACCCCTTCAATAAATCTTTATAATGCTATGAAGTGTTACCCACAGCTAACAATATGGTCCCCGCCACAGATTTTAAGAGTGAAAGCAATGAGGTGGAAACAAAATGAAAAATGCCAACCCACGTTTTCTCCAAGTGTCTCTGTACTTCAGGTTGAATGCATTTCATATGGACAAAATTAATTTATTTCCTAACCTGGATAAATTTTAGAGAGAGATTTTAAATCCATTTATTGTCTTTCCATCAAAAGCCCATTTTTGTTATGAAAACTTCAATTAAAAAATTGTTGATGCTGCAGAAAATATTGCTTAAGAATTGAATAACACTCAGCAGGCAAAGAAAGCCTCCTTGTGTAGATTGGTTGTTTAAGAGTTTGGTTCTTCTCAAACCAACAGATACCTGTAAATGGCTCTTCTAGCTCCATGCCTCCATACAGGTGAGAATAATCCAGAGCACTACACACTCAGCTTCCTTCATCATGTACTGAGACATTTTGAAAATTGGTTGAAATCTCCTAGTGGGAGAAAACTTTTCAGAAAACTTCCATTGAAGTCCTGCCTAGCACATTGCAAAAAATGACAAATACCTGATTGTGGGTAGTTATACCTCGGTTTATAACAGGCTATTTGGTAGTATGAGTCATTTCTGTTGTGGAACTATGCCAACAGGTAATTCATTTTGTTGAAAAATGTCAATTCAGCTTTCATATTAAAGGATATGTAAATATACTTCTCCAGAAACCTCAGATGCAAATGATGTTTGCCTTATTAGTTGCAAAAATGTGATTATATCTTTTGTCTGAAACTGCCACCATATCTGAAATACTGTATTTTTAGAAGATTAATATCCTCTAAGTTAAAATAATAAAAGAGCTCCAAGTCCCCCATTAGTTCTGGTGTTTGGATAAAAAGCAGGGGAAATCCGTGACCAAATCTACAACAAGTAATAACATAAAACTAATATGCTGAGGAGTTTTAGGAATATTGCTAATTCAATGATGCAGTATACAATTTTACTCAGTGTTACTTACCTCCATTCTGCAATGAAGTAATTATTACACATCTGACTCTATGTCACCTGAAATTCACTTAGCAAATGGCTTTTGTTCAATGACCTCAGTGAACCCTAGAGAAAGAAAAAAAATCTGAACAGTTTAATACCTGTTCTTGATCTGCCAATTGCTGTTAATGTCAAGAAGCTGAACAAACACTCTTCATCCAAATGAATAGAACAGGACAAATGTAGATGATATTTTCTGAGAAGTACAGATAGCACCTTTTGAGGTCCCTATTTTGTTCTGTTATGTTTGTGAGTGGCTGAATCTTAAATGGAAATCTGGCTTTATTACAGGTAGAAGAAAATACTGGCATTTAGATCCACAAAGATAGAAAGGTTTCAAATATCAGCTGAAATAAATGGGATTGAAATGTTAAATATTTCGTGTCTGGAGTCTACATTACCACATTATTTTGTTACTTAAATTATTACTAAACATGTAAACAGATTTATAAATAATAGCATTGTTAAAATGAGAGAAAATAAACATTTTTAATAAACATACTAAAATTATTTTTATAGATTAAAAATTAGGGATTTGCAGTGCAGAGAAAAAGAAATTAGGGTGTAGCAAGGTGAGCTTCAGCCTTTTCTCCCAGTCAACCAATGACAGCAAAAGAGGAAATGGCATCAAGCTGTATCAGGGGAGGTTCAATTTGGACATCAGGAAGAATTTCTTCATGGAAGGGACTGTTAAGCATTGGAACAGGCTGCCCAGGGTGGTGGGGGGTATTCAAGAAAAAACTGAACATGGTGTTTTTTCTTCTTGGTTCAAAATTCCTTATGTTTCTGTATGCACATCTATATTTTATTCAGAATCAGTCGTTTGTTAGGAAGATTTAGGCCTGACATCTCTGAGCATAAAGTGGGATTCTACCAATTAAGTAACCCATTAATTTGCCAAAGCCACCCTTTTGATCCCATATTAGTGGCCAAGCTCAATACATCTTAAATTTCCTTTATGTAATCATGTAATATGTAATTAGGAATTCTATTTAATCTGTCTTTGCCATTATATTTAAATCATTGAATCCATAATATACCATTCTTATCCTTTATATGAATTTAAAGAATTTCAAAGAATGATTTAATTGCAGCT
The DNA here is from genome assembly GCA_026261815.1 of Monarcha castaneiventris obscurior. Lineage (NCBI taxonomy): Eukaryota > Metazoa > Chordata > Aves > Passeriformes > Monarchidae > Monarcha > Monarcha castaneiventris. Next base: position 19,687,652 of record JAMPIT010000894.1, read on the forward strand.
TCTCATGCTAGTGTGAAATGCATAAAAGACTCTGATTCTGTGTAAGCACAGCTCAGCAATAATGAAAACATCCCTGTGTTAGCAACACTGTTTTCAGCACAAATACAAAACATAGTCCAATACTAAGCACCAGGAAGAAAATTAATTCTATCCCAGAGGAAACCAGCACACAGTTTAAAGTGTGAAACAGATTAACCACCAGAGTGTTCACAGTGGCTTTTCAGTTGTAAAGAGGATTTTTTTTTCTACTGTAAAAAGGCTACACTTTGCAGCAGAAGCACTTAAGCCTTAGTGGATCTACTGAGTGCTACAGCATACACTTTCTGCGCCTGATTACAGCGTGTTTTAGAAGTTACTCTAATAGATAGTGAGGTTACTTTGGGCATTGCTGTCAACTTGTATCGCAGAGTGCATCTACCAGAGGCAGCACAGGAAAAACTGGGTAAAGGAAAACAGAGCAGGTGTTGTGTCAGTAATACATTGCCATGCTCACTTCTGGAGCCAGGCATGACTGAGGAATTTTAAAAAGGATATTTAGTCTTTTGGAGCAGTAGGAGGAAGATTGGAAATGTGTATCCTACCAAATTCTTCTTGACTTGAAATATAGAATGAACTGCGCCATGATGCATATGCTTATGAATTTTGTTTTATGGATGTTCCATTTGAAGAAAAAAATAAATCCATCAAACCCTGATTTTTACAGTATTCTGATATTGAAGAAAGAGAGGGTTATACCAAAATATTCTTATATTTCTCTTGTTGAAATTTTATGGGAAGTAGATAAAGTAGGGGATCCGGATCTAGCTTAGTGGCCAAAGGTCTAAAGAAAGATACTGCTGATTTTTTCATATTTAGATTAGGTCATAAATAGGACTGTATATAGGGGAAAAAAACCAAAAAGACATAGAAAGAGAGAGGGTTATGGTTTTACATTTTTAGAGACATTCTTTCAAGATTTTGACGTAAAACAATTTAGGACCATATAATCTTAATCTCTGCTCAGTCCTGGACATTCTACTAATTTTTTAGGTCAAAATATAAAAGTACTATTCACACTGGTCATGCATTCCTTAGCATCATTGTTTCCCAGGTTGTTCTGAGCTAGTCAGATCCAAATAAGACTAATGATAACCAAATCCAAAAGAGCAACAGAACAATAAGCACTCAGTCATGTCACTGGAGCCAACTACTCTTGGATTTTCAATATTGGATGCAGGAGATATTCCAATGATACAAATGAAAGACTATGACTTGGAGTTATTACAAAAGCATTTTCATACACAAAACAAGTTACTCTACCTTTATGCAATATTTGGTCATCTTATTATAAAATAAGGAATAACTGCCTAATGTTCTTCTTGAACAATACTGACAGAGATGACAGAATCAGAGAATAACATAAGACGCTGGATTGGAGGGGACCCACAAGAAGACCAAGGCTGTGTGTATGGTCCATATGGTCTGCACTTGTGACAATAGTGCTCTGCTCTGCTGTGCTGCCCTGTGTGTCCCCAGCTGTCCTGCTCTCCTCTGTAGTCTCCTTGTCACTGTTTCCCCAGGACAGTGCAGGGTTGGGGCCTTCCCCATGCAAGACTGAGGATGATGGGTGGCATAGGGCAGTGGCCACCTCAGAACTTCCCTCTGGTCCCAGAGATATGCAGATCCTTCTCCTTCTGTGTAGGCTAAGCCCCATGAGTCTCCAGGTGGAGAGAATGTGTAGGGGATTATGAGAGGAACTAATGGCTGCTCCCTGGTTTCTGGTCCCGAACTATCAAACAGCACAACTCTGCCTGTAGGGTACACTTTTGGGCAACAGCACTATAGTAAATTATCATAAATGTGTCCACCGTGTGAGCAACATGGTCAGGATATTTACAGCCAGCCTTCGTATTTGTATCAAGAACTGAAAAAACAGTTGCTATTAACAGCATGTGACCTGATTTTCTGCCAATTAAAAAAAACCAAAAAACCAAAAAACCAAAAAAAAAACCCAAAAAAACTATTTATTGTTTGCTTTGTTTTAATTTCAGTAGAGTATAAAAGCAAGCTAATGGAATGAGAGGTGAGAAGTAACTTCATCAAAACTCAGTCATGGTTTCTCCTCAGAATAGTAACACAGCCAGTATGTCCTTATGTTTCCCATACTACAAGATAAATTATAACTGTTCCTGGTCAGAATATTTGCATCTGTGTAAGGGATTTATTCATTCATTATATATTAAAAGTCACAGTACCACATGAATTTACTCAGAAAATTCTCTTGTATAAGCATGTTTTATATATAATAAATTGTTATTAACTAAATGTATCTGAATTTTAAATAACAATGCAGGAAAAATGTAATGATCAGAAATACTTGTAATACAGACAGAGTTTCCATACATGAAAAATTACTGATTAATTCTTATTCAACTTGCCGAGTTATCTAATTTTGACAGTGAGATCTCACAGTGGCATTCAACATATCATCCCTCACTTTGCAGTGAAATTAAGTATCCACTCAACACTAAAGTGCTTGGCTGTTATTTGACCGTGTTTGCTCTTAATGCTTTTAAAATCCATTAGCTCTCATGGATCTTATTCAGATTGACAATGTTGTATAGAGTGAACAGTTACCATTAAGTTAACTGGAAGACAAAACAAAACAAAAAAGTGAGATTGTGAAAACCTGAGAGTTTATATGTATTGATCAGGAAATGCCTGCTACAAAATAAATGTAAAACCACATAAAAATGTAGAAACATCAATACATTTCCAGGGCCGATGAAATGAACATTTGTATCAGGGTCCCTCAGAATCACTTTTTTTGTTTTCACAGAGAATTGAGGAAGTAGACTGATGTCTGGTATAATTGATTATGTATTAACATTAGCTGATGACATGAGGGGGTAACAATAATGCGTATGATCTATTATAGTTATATACACTGGGTAATGCTACACCAACCAGACAGTTATTACTGGCTGTATCAGCTCTCTGCATTGAAGCTGATCTCATGTTTGATACACAAGAATTTATTTATCCTGCAAAATCTTAGCAAAACAGACTGTTCTATATTATTTAAACAAGATGTACATGTTTTATTAGAAATTACATCACAGTAGAGAACACTCTTGTGAATCACCTCTGAAATATTAGTCTCCCTTTTTTGGGAGATGGGCAGAAAATTTTCTCAGATCTTAGTAAAGTAAGTACAAATGTGTTTTGACTTCAGAAAAATAAGCAACTGTTCCTTCTGCAAAGCCATTTGTATTCAATAAAATTCTAAAGATGCTACAACAACAACCCTCCAAACCCTTCCAATTCTTTAAGTATAGCTTAAAGGTATGTTTTAAAGTTATTTGGATTTTGAATAGATCTGACTCCAAAATAAAGCCAGGTGCAGTACCGGCTGACCTCATGGACACTGCAACAGAGACTAGGCTCCTTGGCTTACCAAAATCTCTTTAACAGCTTCAAACAAAGGCATAATCTGAATATATTGAAAACTTTGGGGAATTCTGTATTGGAATCATGGCTCCATTATCTTGGCCTGCTGTCTAATTTTTAAGTGTTATCCTAAGAAAAATTATGGGAAACATATATTCTAAGAAAAACTTCATTTACGAAATCCTCTCCAAGAAATGATGAAAGAAAAGGTATTACATTTTCCATGTTGAAGGACCTAAGCTTGTGGTTTGCTGTTACTGTGACACACCATGGCTGCGCAGTTTCAACCTTGTTTCTTGACAGTAATTGTTAGGAATTCAGAAACTCCAGCAATATAAATTGTTTAAATTTGGTTTATAGCTCCAGATCCAAAATCCCAGCTTTTTCAGCAATATAAGAATTGAATTTTTTATACCATTCTCTGTGAAAGAATGCAGTGTTCAATAAAAAAAAATATATATGGTATAGCAAGAATGATATTTTTGGGCAACAAGATTGAAGAATGGCTTGGTGACCTGGTGTTGGTATAAATCATAGGAAGAGATGTAAGCACACTAATAAGGCAGGAGAGAACATGCCTATGAAACTGCCAAAGGAGGAAATCAGCCCAGTTTGACATGAAGCCTGGGCCCTAGACTGGATAGGGGCAATATGCACACATAAAACCCAGGTGTCACTGCTCTTGCTTTAGTGGGAAAACAGCCTGTCCCTGCTGCTCCTGACAGCACCTTGCTGCTGCCACTGCTGTGTACCAAACTTCTAGACACAGTACTTCTCGACATTGTCCTTGTACTCATCAGTAGAAGTTAGAAGTATTTAGGTCTGTTCTCTCTAGGATTAGGATAATCAAGTTTTCCACAGTGAGCATGGATATTGCTACACATGCTAATGCTATGCATTAAAGTAACAAGATATTTAATATGAGGAAAAATTAAATTGGACTAAAAGTGCTATGGAAGAACAAATGAGAAATGAACAAAACATTCAAATTGAGCCAAAGGGTGGTTAATAGAAAGTGGAGCTTTGGTAATTTTCTCCCTATTGTAAAACTATTTATTTATTAAAAAATATGAACATCAAAGTTTCACACATATTTCTGAAAAATTATTTTCTCCTACACGGGAGAATATTCCCCCGTCACCAATTCTGGATCTGCTGAATGATCAAGATAAGATAGTGATCGCTTACACCAACAGCCGTATCAAGTAACATGGGTTTGAGTAGTGAAGTTATAAACTATTTCCTTATAGCAGAAAACAGGTAACTTAGCTGTGTCTCTGGACAACACAAAGTTTAAGACACTTTGTTGATAGATAAAGAAAGTTAAGATAGTTAATATAGGCTGCACTTGTCTAACTCTACTTCTAGTAAAATTAATAAAGATCACCCTTAGTATGCAGGTATGAAGTGAGAGAATATGCAACGAAGCTGTATTTCATTCCCTGGGAATTGCGGAACAGGAAACAAAGTGAATGCTCAATTCACTTTACTTTGCTTGAACATGCTCTTCTTAAGGCAAATTTGACATTATACACAAAATTTATGATTTGTGAAAATATTCTTATTACATCCTACATAGATAAGCATAAACAAAGTTTACTGCAAAGCTGCATGCTAAGAGTTTTGGAAAATTACAGAAAAAAAAGCCCAGTTCTAAGTGCAGAGAATCAAAGTCATATCATCCCAAACTTTCACTTCCCATCTATCACAAGATACTTGCCTTGATGTAAGTATACTGCTAACTGGTTCTTTCTTGCAATAACTGGAACATATCTCCTGCAAATAAAATGCTTGTATTTATGAAGCTGCTTTCATAGCATTTTTTTGTCATTGATAAGTTTTCCCAAGTCACCTTTTTTACCTTAACTTTCAGCCTTTTCATTGAGCATCTGTTAGCTAAAATGAAGCCTATAATAAACATTTATGTCCCTCTTTATGCTGATTGTTGTTTACATCTATGTGGCAAGGCTGTAGGAATATATTGAATATTTATGTAGCAAGAAATTGCACCTCCAGCCTATTAAACACCGAGTGGAGCAGCTGGGATTCTCTAAATGCATTCAGGCCACTAGCAGTATCCATTATTTATCTACATTACTAGCTGCACTTGCAAAAATTGTTCACTCTTTCTCCTGTAACACCTGATGACAGCTGAATGGGAGCACATCCATTTTAACCCCACCATCATCCCAATTTGTTTAGAATTGCATTCTGGTCTGCATCCTCATTACAATGAAGTAGCAATGTGAGAAAGTTGAAAGCCACTACCTGCTTTTTAAGAGAAAGATGATATTATGGGGCTTGCTGGCTTCCCCCCCCTACTCTACTCCACTGTCATGAGATGCCACCTGGTACTGTGTCCAGACCTTGGGCCTCAAACACAGGAAGAATATGGACCTGTTGGAATGAGTCCAGAGGAGGGACATGAAGAAGATCAAAGGGCTGGAGTACTTGTCTTTTGAGGAAAAGTTGGGTGAGTTGGGATTGTACATCCTGAAGAAGAGAAGGCTTTTGGGAGATCTTATAAAAATACCTAAAGAGGATTACAAGAGAGCTGGAGACAGACGTTTTACAAATGCAGGGAATGATGCGATAAGGAGGAATTGCTTTAAACTGAGAGTAGGTTTAGATTAGATATTAGGAAGAAATTCTTTACTGTGAGGGTAGTGGGGCACTGTCACAGGCTTCCCAGAGAAGTTGTGGATGCCCCATCCCTGGAAGTGTTCAAGGCCACATCGGACAGAACTTTGGGGAACCCAGTCTAGTGGAAGTTGCCCCTGTCCATTACAGGGCTGGAACTAGATGATCTTTAGGATCCCTTCCAACCCAAACCATTCTATGATTCTGTGACTATTTAGCAAAACTCTGATCAGCTACAGTAGGTCAGTGACAGCTCTTTCACTTTAGCAAAGTCATAAGAACTGCATGAATCAGAGGCAAGAGGAGACTGTACTCTGCAAGTATCTCTGGAACTTTAAATTTTCTTTACTTTTTCTTCTCATATCCTAGTCAAATCTCAATTTGCATTCATTTTATAGCAAAGCATATGCAGAAGGAAGCTCAGGATGTTATCCAGTCTATTCCTTTTCCTCAGTTTTATGTGTACCACTACTCACAGATAAACATTTTAAAAAAATATAAATAGAAAACATATTATAGTCCATTCTTTTTCATTCTTGTTAATCTCAGAAGTGGGTTCTAGAACTGTATTAGCTTATTCATTTCTTTATCATTTAAAGTTCATTAACAGGGGTTTGATTTCCTCTATATGTTCAGCTTTTCATTTGTTTTTTTCATTGCATCTCTTATCTAACCATACTAAAAATACATGAATGTTAATACATATGATGTCCCATTTTTCTAGTGAGACTTGTTAATGAAACTACTTTCATTATACAGTGATTCCTCACCTTTAATTTATTTATGGAATTCTAAGAAATGTACTTGTCCTAGTAAAATTCAAGCTTTAATAGTGTTTCTGTTCAGCTTAACAAGTGATTCCCTACATTCAAAATCCAGTTTCTGCTCTTTGCTGATTTTAGTTTCTTGTGTGATTCTTATGAAAGAATCACTATAAAACCATCTGCCTGTCCTCCATGATGGAGTAAAATGTCATGTCTTATTGCTTTTGTTGTGTACATTTAGTTACATATGATATGTTGTTTATGGTATATTATGTATTTGTTTATTTTAGTCCTGATCATACTAGATAAGGAATGGATTCTTATGATAACATATTCTGGGAAGACATTTCAAGGACGTTCATCAAATTCAGCTTAAATACCATCACATTAGCAAGAATTTTAAAAATTGCAATACTAAAGGAAATAATTCATTTTTCTTAGTCAATGTAATCAGCAGAGAAATAAAAGGAGTGTCTTTCTTAATGCCCCTCTTCAAGGCCTTCTTTAAAGTCTGAAATTTTCTGATAATGCAAGTAGAAAAATATAATAATAAGTAATAACTATTTGTAGAAACCTGGTCTCCATGAAGTTAGTTAGGACTTTGATCCAAGCTTTTGAATTCTTTTGGAACCACCTCTTGCAAGCAAGCTTGCTAAGCAAGCATTTGCACAGCATTTTTTCAACTGACTGTGATCTTATGTATTTTTAACTGAATAAGTCCAAATAAAAATTCCAAAGGTTTCAGAAAAGAAAATACTCAAGAAACTACTAATATCCTTAAGCATAAGCAGTGTTTCAGTGCCCTGTACTATCTTTGGGGAAAATTCATGACATAATCAGGATGAAATATTTTTTCATGACATGGATTATTTTTTTTACTATAAAAGTATCTTGATCTTATCCTGTTCATAAACATGGATACTCTAAGAATAGTAAATAAGTAGATTTAAAAATAGTTCCAGCAGTATTTAATGCCTGAGTTTTCTTATCAACTGAGATGAATGTAAGACTACAAGATTCAGGATTAGCAATGAAATGATATAGCACTTTGAACACATGGAAAGCATGTAAGAGAAGAGGACCGCCGAACAAAATGTGCGTAAGTGCATGAATACAAAGTGATGGACTTCTTTTCCAGAGGGTGTAAAATAGCTCATTGTTCGTTTTCATCAGCACTGAGCTATTTGTATTGATGTTGGAGACTGTCAGCTGTGTTTTTAGAACTTTCAATATTACAAATGATTAAGGAAAGTCACTGATGTTACAAACAGAACAATACCTCCTCCAAGCAGATGCAATGTCAGCTTCCTCCATTTCTCTTTGTGGCTTTCGAAAATGTATCTCCAGTCTTTGCTGGGAAATCTTGCAAAGGATGTTAGGTCATCACAAATAAGTAAGCAAGAATGCCCAGGACAGAACATCTTACATTGTTTTCTAATAAAATCAATGCATTATGCCACAGATAAAATACTCTAAATTGCAATATGCACTGCATTTAATAAGGATCTGCAGATATATATTTCTGGAATCTCTGTCCGAACAATGAGAATATCAGGAAACCATAAACGTATGTGCTTGTATCTTTTCCAGGTTAAAAGAGCACTCACTGCACTATTTCAGTTACTTCTTGTGATACAATTCAGGGAGTTTCAAGGCTTTAACCAATGTGTTTACCAGTCTGTTATCCAATTGTAAATATGCTTGTTACTTTTCAGAGCAGCCATTTGGTGAAGTATTTATTAATGTCATTAATATTAATATTAACCAGAAAGATTGTTGGACACACTGGGATAGAAGTGGTATGTTTGCTGTGTACTAGCGTAGCTTATCAAACATGCCTTTTGCCAATACTAATAAAGACTGTAGGCCTTGTACTTATCTGACAGTGTCTTAGGATTCGTCTGCTTGCCTTGACTTTTTAGCTTTTTGGCTTTTGCAAATATATGTGGGCACTGCATGATGAACAATAGCTCTTCAAATTAAGCCAGGATATTGACAACTCAGTGTGGCATCCCACCTAGTCTGTACTCCAGGAACACTGGTACTATCAACCTAGAATCCAGAGGGATTTTAGGAAAGATGGAGTTATTGGTAAGCTTTTTTTCACAACTGTTTTTAAAACACTATTATTAAGGAAGTTTTTTTCTGTTAATTTGTACTATGATTGCATCTAGATTAGTAACAGCTGTTTGTCAGTTTTAATTAGATTAGTAGGATTTTAATTAACATGAGAAGTTGTTGCCTTTACATATAAGGTGCACTGTATTGCTTATAATGATATGGTAGGTGTAATCTTGGATGCATGCATACTAAGAAACTTGCAGATTTAAAAAAATTACTTGCATCCAGTGGAATGTGTCTGCACCAAAACAGGCCTAGAGTACAGGGTAGTCATCTGAAAAACAGTGTGTCTGAAGATGTATGGATGTTGAAAATGAATGTTTCAACAGGGTAATGTTCTTCATTAGCAGTTTGAAATTGCCCTAAATCAAACAAATTAATAGAGAGGGTTAGATTCACAATGCTGTTTCTAGAACAAAGCAGAGAGAGGTCACAATTAATTATTTGAAGACCATCTTAGGGAGGAAACTAAGGATGTCAGATTTCCTGCTTAGATTTGTGCACAAAGATTTACTAACATATCCACTTTGTTCCTTGCAGACCCCAATTCGATGCTTGCTGAAGCCTCTGAATCTAGTCTTGACAACAGCTCAGTCCACAAAAACCCTGCCCTGAAACCACATAGACAAACCTAGATTCTCTGTATATCCATTTATATCCATTTGTCTTTAAAGTCCTTAAGTACAGAAAATATCTCTCCTAAATTTTAAACATAGGGAAGACCTGAAAGATGTGCTTTTGACCAGGATAATGTAATGCCTGTTGCAGAAGTCTGACCTAAGAAATACTTTATGAGACATTCTTTTTGCAAATATTCATAAAGAAAAATAGCATAGAAGTTACGTTATTATTTTCATTATGTATCCATGTTTTTATATTGCCCAGAACTCAATTAAAATCAGGCCCTATTATATTGAGCACAATCAAAACTATATATCAGAGAAAATTTTATAAACAAAATGTCTTTAACAGTGCTTTTCAGTGCTGCATATATGGTCTTGTGATAATTTCTACCAAGATTATTTTTATTCAGAAGTAGTCAAGCCAGTAACATTTCTATAATGGAGGGTTTTATTATGGAAGAATAAATGTCATTCTTTTGCTCACAAAAAAGTAGCAAAGAAAACCAGGTCAGGCAATGCTACTTCAGAGAATTGTCTTTCTAACATGATTATTTTCATTATTTGTAACCAAAAAAGCCAGGTTTAATTATCTGTAATCAGAGCTGTTCAAAATGTTTGTAATAAAGATCTACTGGACCTGAGAAGGTTTTAATACTTTAGAAAAACCAGGCATGCACTCTGTGTTTGTGGCTTTGGCAACATGATGAGTCAAATGCTGCAGTACCCTAACAGGCATTATGTAGACTCTGCATTACCTTAGTTACAATTTTTTGTTAATTTTTAATTGATTGTCTCACATATGCTCATCCTTCTTGATAAATCTGCTCGGTCTCTCTGCTAAATCTCTTCTTTTTCTGCCTTCACAGACATCCTGATTTTCCCTCCAACAGCTTTATGCCATTCTCTCTCAGGCTTCCTCCATCTTTTAAATTCTGTCTCTGTTCCTAACACCACAGAAACGTCTGAAATTTAACAAATTGCAGGGTCCTGCACCTGGGGAAGAAAAACCCCATGTACCAGTACAGGCTGGGATCTGATCTACTGGAAAGCAGCTCTGCAGACAAGGATCTGGGGGTCCTGGTGGACAACGAGCTGTCCATGAGCCAGCAGTGAGCCCTTCCTTGTGGCCAGGAAGGCCAATGGGATCCTGGGGTGCATTAGGAAGAGCATTGCCAGCAGGTCAAGGGAGGTGATCCTGCCCCTCTGCTCAGCCCTGGTGAGGCCACATCTGGAGAGCTGTGTGCAGTGCTGGGCTCCTCAGTCCAGGAGAGACACAGAGCTCCTGGAGTGGGTCCAGTGGAGGGCTACAACGATGATCAAGGGCCTGGAGCATCTGTCTTATAAGGAAAGGCTGAGGGAGGTCGATCTGTTCAACCCCTTGACTGAGATGGGACTGTGCTCTGGCATTTTTTTTTAGAGATATGAATAAACTTTTGAAATGCTAAAACATAGAATTGTGCAATAGGTAAGAAAGAACTGCTGTAATTGGAAAAGTCTTTCACATGCTATCCATGTTTGCATGCATGTGGAGGAAATCTATCCCTTGGAGATGTTTTATGAGTGAAAGGGGATTGCAAAGGCTCAAAATGAAACAGGATGGATTATACAGTTCATGCTAGATGACCAAGGGCATACTGAATACCTCCTACATCTTCTGTCATTAACATACCTGCACCCTTTTCCACCTTGAATTATATTCTAGTTGGATGTTACTGGAGATGAAACACAAAACTCCTGTCAAGAAAGAAATAGGAGTATCTCAGAAAACATCTGTTTTCTTGTTTATAATTACAACAAATAAGAGAAAACTTCCTTTGGAAAGGAAAGAGAAAAAGAGAAAGAAGAAAACTAAATGAATAGATACCTCTTCTTTTTAAGGAACATGGGCTGTATTCATCAAATGGTAGATACACTGTATATTCCTAAGATAATTAAATTTTTTTTCAGTTTTCAGCATAGACTCATCTGGCACAGGAACAAACACATTAAAAATGCACTGATTAAGAAGCTCTTTGTGTGCTATTCTAAATATCATCATTTGGAAATCCATATCATTTTGCCCTGGGAGGGATCATACACTCCTCTCATGCTCTCAGAAACTCAAATATTTCCAATGTAGTTCATTCTTATTTTCATTCTCTGGATCCCCAGTTTGAGCTATCTAAAATTAGTTATGTGCAGCATGATTTCTACATCAACCATTAACAATGTTCATAATTAAATCCATCTCTCAAATTATATTTAATAGAGTTTTAAATCAAGGTTTCCTACTGTCACCAGAGTGGCCATTCATTACATATTTAACATAGAGTTAAATTTTTTTTAGTCATCACAATTTTTCTCTATCAATTCAATTTGAATAAGGGTTGGGCAAGTGAGCAAGACGAAAAATTAAATCCAGATGATCTTATTGATTAGCAAGATCTGACCCCCAAACTAAGCTTCATTAATTATCCTAGCTTCCACTTCAGAGTGCAGAAATTCGAAAGTTTTAATTACATTACTTCATTGCATGAAGCATCAATATCATTTATGATGTCTATAAAATTACAGACTCATTAACTGCATGCAGTCTTTACTGTAACAGGTACTGTGTCATCAGTTTATACATGGTGATGCAATTTGGGAGTAAATATAAACCTAGGAGTGTCTAAATTTAAGGATTGTTAAAACTGTACAGTGATGCCTGCAATACTAATCCAAATGAAGACGAAAACCAACTAAGAAATCTAATTAAGGATTCAGGTTTCTTGCAAATCAGTTTTCAGAACAGCCCACAAATTCTGCTGGTTTCAGCTACAAGACAGAGGCACCTAAAGTACCAACCACTAGCTTCCAGTGGATTTTCTACACTAGACAAATGTGCTAGACAATGTTTATTGCAATGTTTTACAGAAGAGATATTCTGGTTTTCTACTTGACATATGAAGATGGAATATTCAATATGTGACTGAAGTGCACACTCACAACTGAGAAAATTAAAGGGGGAGGAAAAATAATCCAAACCACAGAAGTATCTATTTTACTTTAAATATTTCTTGATTCTGTAATGTATACATTCATCATTAATTATAGGGTGTAAGGAACATTTCTAAACACCTTTGAAGACAACAATACAGACAAATCCAGGATTATAAAGATTTTTTTCCACCATCTTAAAGTGTATTCAAAGTAAACAGCTTTTCTTCTGTTATTTTACTTTCTAGAGGTTTAGGATATATCTGGCTGTTAGGAAGCCTTACATCTTCTTGCTGAAATGTCAAACAGTCCCCAAACAAGTTTTTGTCTTTGAACAAAGATTTTTCTGTATTTATTTCTGGTGCATGGACTCGAACAATTTTAATGTCATTAACATGATGTTATATGAGATGATTATATATTTGTTGATTTCAGAAAACTGCAATTTTTCATGCAAAACGTGGTTGTGTGGAATTTTTTATATTGAACAAGCAAAAAAAGAGATGCCTGAAAGACCAAACATGAAGCATTACAAGGAGCATGTAACTCTTGGAAACAGACATAAAATAGTATACGTATAAAATATTCATAGTCTTTAAGGGAAATGCATGTGAACTTGCCAACTGAGAAGAGACAGAAAATGGTGCTTAAACAGAGATTATGCTTCAACCATCCATGAACCTTTGAAAGCAGTCTAAAATCAATCATTCCTCCTCTACCTCAAATCTTGTTTCTCCAGTGTGCATTAATTGATCCAGTGGATTTCACTGTTTGCTATCTTTCACTCAAGAAACCAGGACTGTTATATAGAAAGTTCAGGAGGCATGTATCTTTACAATCTCAAGCTTCAAATCTACTAGTAGGTAAATAACTATGCCTAAATACTACTGAGCAAGTCACCAGAATAACTCCACTAACAATTCATATTTCAGACTATCTAAAAACATATCGAAGTCTCTGCTCTTAAAATAAGTGGTCCTTTGAGCTACCATTTAATTTACCATCCTAATTGTAGCATTCACCAAACCAACGTTAAAATCATCAAGGTCTTAAATAAGAAAATCAAATCAGAAACATATGGAGCAGCAATGGTTCTTCTGAGAGGTCTTGCAATTATTTTCTAGCCTGATTGATTACATACTCATTTACCCAACAGGAAAAATTATTAATTTCTTGCTAAACCTCAGTTCTAGGAATGAATTTAAAATTACAAATGATCGGTTAATAGAATTTTTGAAGTCAGGTGTTGCATTTGCATAAAGATATTTTAGTGCTGACATCATATGAAGATGTCAAGAAAAAATTAATTTGTTTCCCTCCTACCTTTCTTCCAATGACTCATGCTGCCACTTTAAGGCAGAAATTAAAAAAAAAACAAAACAAAGCAAAACAAAAAAACCTAAAAAGGCAGTGTTTACTTAATTTTTTCTTTTCTTAAATCTTGAGCCAAAATCTAGAATTTTAAGGATTTTTGTGAAATTTCATTTTTCCTTGAATGAATGTCAGATGGCCTAAGAAAAGCACTTCGATAATCATATGGCTGATCCCCCGGTAAGAAGCATACTTCAACAGGAATTGGCCAAATAACAGAAAATATGAAAATTAACTAGGTCTATGAATGTCTTACTGTTAGAAAATATAAAGGGAATGAAGTTCTCTTCTGCCTTCAGGGACAAGAGGTCAGCTCTATCTATTCTTGCTTGTGAGACTTCCCACACCTGCAATTCCACACCCTGCAGTTCTCTTCAGTAGGGATTTGTGCGTGACCTCCTCATGTCAATGACAAATGGCTACTGATGAAATAAGCAGGAAAGCCTTGAAACGTTGTGCAGTAAAGGTATCTTCTTAGTTCGGTGTGAATTTCTGTTTGACTGTCAAACCTAAATTCACCAAGACAGGTTGAATACCTCTGTGCCCAAAAGCAGCAGCTCTATTGTCAGCAGCACTGGTATTGACCAACAGCATGTTTTGGTCTGACTTTCTGTCTGAAGAGCCAGACCTCAGCAGAGTGTGAGACAAAGAGAGAGGAATTCATATTGAGCCTAACTGAATTGCTCATATCAACAGAGAGGTATTTGCAGGTTTAGCTACAGAGTCACTCCCAGTATAACAGGTCTTACTGGACACTGATCCAGAGCAGCAAAAACCAAATTCCACAGATTCCTTGTTGTCAAACTGACATGGTCCAGTTTCCATGATCATTAGAGCATGATATTTTGCAACTAACACATAGTACCTGGGGAAGCCAGACATTTTGTGATTTGTCTTGAGATGGCCAGCATCCTCAAGCTCTTATTCCATTTTGCCTTTTTTATGGTACGAAAATATGAACATTATCTCACTCTTTTAGACTGTCCTCCTCATTCCTCCTTCATCTTCTTCTCCTGAAAATGGGGTTTTATATAGCCAAGGCTTTCTTAATGGCTATGTGAGAGGAAAAAACACTTGAAGAAGTAACTGAAGAGATTGTATTTTAAACACCAGAGTGAGAGTACAGCCCAAGGTGAGGGTTTCATAGCGTTTTTCTGGGGTATTTTTTTTTGAAAAACAGATTTTAAGACAGTTTCCTGTGTGGAAACCCAATTAAATAATATTTCTAGAACTTGTGCTTCTCCCTCCAGAAGAAAATCTTCTATTACCCTTTTCTCCTGGAATATTTTCATTGTAGGAAATCAACACTATTAATGAGAAATAGAAAGATGTGTAAGCACGCATGCGTGATTTTAGGTCCACAAATTGCATGAATCTGAAAAATAAACAGTTACTGATTACAAAGCACAAGACAGTTAAAGACTGTAGTATACAAAAGCTAAATTTTAAGTTACTGTAACATATAGGAAGTCCTAAATCTCATCTGTTTAAAGGAAAATTATGGAACTTCAGTGTTTACTAGTTATAGATCCACTACACTGGGTTTCTCTCTCCCTACCTGATAGCTAAATATGATTTTTCACTCTACCCTCCAGCATGCAGTTACATATATATCACCATCTACAGACAGGACCAAGAGATAACCAATTCTTTGCATGAAGCTTGTCTGGGAATTAGAATGGAGAATCTGGAGAGAGGGATTTGAAGGAGCTTTTGCTGCAGATTTGCTGTGCTGGCAGAGCTCTGGAGGGATAAGTGGTACAGCCAGAGGTATTATATCCGGCACTAACAGGAATGTGTGGGGTCTCAAACACAGGAAAAGCATTTTGTACTAACACTGAAAATTAAGCTGAATTTGAACAGAGATTTGAGCTTTCTACTGTCACTAATTACCTACTTCAGAAACATCAAATTAACACATTTTACTAAATAAGGGCAAAATGGTTCAAGCACATCGATTGAACCCAGTGTATGGTCAGGTTTGCTCACAGGCCTGAGCCTCAGGAGAAGTCAGAATTCTTTGAAAGATGAGAGAACATCTTTGTTTTCTTCATGTTTCCTCTTCCGAGAGTCAGCAAAAGGTCAGCTACAAAGATCTAGCCCAAATGTCATTCTCTGTGTGACTAAAAGAGGTGAGGAAATTTGCACTTTGAATAGCAATAAGCTACAGACTCTATCTCTAACTGAGAGCTTCATTCCTTCAAAAGATGAATTTTTTGCTCATTAAGCACGAAAGGATCCTGCATCTCTGTATTAGGAGATATCAGAAGCAGGATCAGTCACAGCAAAAAATAAATAAGATGTGTATATATATTTTCTCCCAAAGAGCTTTTAAAGTTATCCAAATATTTCCTGTTTAGTCTGTATCCTGATGAATCTGAGACAGTTATTCCTTATGCATTAGCAGTGTTGTTGATTAAAGCAAGAGGGTTATTGATAACAATACTTAACATCAGCAGGATTTGCAAATTCCAAAATTCCAGTTAGACCAACTTCCTAACCAAGTCAATTAGATTCGCAAGGCCAGATTTGTATCAGATGACTTCAACACACTTTCTCTCAGGTGGCATTTTCTCTGATATTAGATTGCAATATCAAATTTTGATTTGCTCTGCAGTGATTAATTCCAGTTGCAGGTTAATTCAACTCCTGAAACTTCCAGTCTTTCCCCTGTTAAAAAACAATGGGAACGGTCATGACAGGTGTATTTCCACTGATGGATGCATATCTCAGATATGCTTTGACTTACAGTTTAACCAAGACAACACTCACTGCTGTAGCTGTAATAAATTAGGCTTGTGCTATATTCAGTCCTGTTGAAAAGTTTACAGAAGGGATATTATCTGTCTTATAAAATTCAGCAATGATTAAATTCAGTGATTACAAGGAATGACATTACACTTGAAAAAGCAGTCAGAAGAAATGATAGGTCAAATCTCTTAGGTATATCTTTAATTCATAAACTCTATATTAGGCTCCTTTGTGCAAAATATCTATTCAAGGCACCTTTTTGTCCTGGTCTTGAAATCTATCTGTAAAATCAATTACCTCATCACCCCATGGGAGCTGACTGAAAGCCTCCCATTCATTGACCCTAATATTCTGTAAGGATCTGATAAAATAGCTGAGGATTGATCTGTCAGGAGGAGTTTGCCTGATAAAGTCATCTTCTTCCTACCATGTCAATAGAAAGATAAGTCTGCTTTGATACTTCCACAAACTGAACTGGTAATTTCAGTTTGCATCTGATGTGGTTTAGTTGTCTGTGTTAGGATGAAGTTTGAGACTAAAACAAACATTTACATGCCTAAATGCATACTTTTTCATGTAATGTCGATCTCTTGGGCCACATTATTGTCAATGGACACCTACTCAAGATAGAGCCAGAGCAGGATCAGTGTTGTCCTGAAGATAGTCATTGAATTACTGACTAAATCATCCTTACTGATAAACATACACTTCTCCTTTGGCTTTGTTGGTTTATTATATACTTCTCTGTACAAAATGAAAACAAACAAGAAAACAAAGTCCGATCTTTTTGTAAGTGCATGCAGTAATCACCACTGGGTGTCTATTAGGACTTGGAGAAGGAAATATTGGACAATTATTTATAAAAATAAAATATTGTTAAAATGAATTAAAGGTCAGACTTGCACAGGCAGTACCACTACCTGGTTTTCATGCCTGAATACAGCCAAAATACCACCCACACTGAGTATAGGATTGTGTATTTCAGCCTAACCATTGGCTTCATATAGTTGTCACTAATTCTTCCATACATGTTCATGCCAGCCCCTAGCTCTACATTTTTAGATCGTTTTTCATGAAACCATTTGTTGACTGATTGCATGTTTTATTATTCAAATACTTAAATTTGAATGCTCTAACATTTTTAGGAATTTCTTCCAAAGGTTAGCTGCAGTCACAATTTGGGTTTCTCCAGGCCAATTTAAAAATTCTTTTTCACACATTTTTCCTTGTGTCTTTTGTAGCCTTTACTTCTTATAAGCCTTGTTGTGCTGGGATTTTTATGATGAAGTTCAAATGGATAGGAACTAGAGCTGAACTCAGTTATTACCACTGATTTAGTTTCTGTTCCAATCCACTTTTGATGGAGAAGGGTACCTCAGAATACAGTCACTGCTGCATTCCACTTGCCAGGAATACAGTAGAAAATTGAACCAGAGAAGTTCTTTGATAGTTTCAGGCATATCGTTTAAACATTTCAGTCCCTCTTAGACACTCTAATGAAAGCCCCAAGGCCTGAAAGCAACTGTTGGGAGCTCAAAGTAAAAGAAAGCATTTGCTAAATAACAAGCAAGCCTTTCTTACAGCTGGGTGCAGTGGAATGCCAATGGAATTACTGCATCCATTAATGGGTAGGTTTTGTTTCCTTCCTAAAGAGAGATTCATCCATGTGAAAATTTCTAAAAAGGCTTCAGACTTGCTTTTAAATTTTATGTTCACATTAATTGTCTTCATATTTTACTATTCAGTTTGTGAATGTGACTGACTATGGTCACACAATAGTGAGAGTGCACAACTACTGCAGAATAAGGATCAGCTAAAAGCAAAAACAACTCAAATAATCTCAAGAATGTTTATATTTAAATATAATTTTATTTAGAAACATCACAGCTTTAAGAAAAACAAGAAAAAATAAGACCATTTCTATATCAGTTTGCACCTAATTTGTTTGCCTTTGGTCAGTTTGTCTTGGAGAATCAACTCCACCATTTCACCTGCAAATATGTAAATCTAAGACTTCAAACTGCTGAGATGGAACTCCATGTAGAGGATGCTATGAAATCCCCTTGCAAAGCTTTAAGTAGTTCCCTTGGGTTTTACCATACACAACAGCACAAAACCAAGAGCCTACACATTCCTAATATTCACTAAACCAAACTCCTCCATGTCTTCCTGTGTCTCTGTGCACAAACTTCTTCTGACTGAGAGCACTAATGCCCTGTGTTGAAATCTAAATGCTCCTTTCCTATAAGAGAACCAAATAATTATCTCCTATATTTGGGTGTGAAATATTTCTCATAATTTCAACAAGCTCAATCAATGTTGCTTGTTGTTATTTTTCATTTGCATACTGCACAGTAAATCAGAAATTATCAATCCCATCCCTGGCTCTATGCCAAGGAAGCCCAGCCAGGATTATGCACAGAACTATGCACAACCTGAGAACCATCTGTTCTTACTTACCATTTCATTTATTATCTGGGACTGTTTAATCCTACATTGAGTATAGCTGGACTACTAACACTTAAGCTTCTGAGCAACATCTTAGACTTGATTTAAGCTGATGTCATGCTAGGGCAAAGTGGAAGCATCAAACCATACCATCAGCAATCTAGCAAATATGTAGTGAAACTGGCTCTTTAAGTCTTCATTAAATCACATGCTTACAAATAGGATGCAAATATGCCGTTCTCCTTCCTGACATTTCTGTATACTTTTTAACATAGTGTTCTTTCTGTGAAACCACCAGACACTCTCACATCTACTGAACTTCCTTCCCAACCCCAGATTAGGGTGAGGAAGAGAAATTAAAACACTGGAATTATTTAAAACATAAAGCTGAAGAAAATTCTCTGGAGATGCAGGTTTCAATCAGAAACAAAATTAAGGTTGCAAAAAATTCTAGTCCCTGATGTGGAGATTGCAGAGCCAGTGCAGAGTTCAGCATGATAAATGTGCTGATACTACCTGATTAACCAGGGCCCAGACTCCTTGGTCTGATCCAGCCCATCAGAAAAAAACTATTTACTCAAGGCTGCTAGAAACATTTAGACCTCCCCTCACAGTCAGTAAGATATTGATGCTATATGAGGTATAAAACCAGAGCACATCTCCTGTTGTTAAGAAGAAAACACTCTCAGATGTACTTCTGATTGAAACTTTTGGTCTTATTTAGTTCATGGAAGAGAAATGTCACTTTCCCCAGTACAGGGAAGCCACCTTGCCTTGTGATAGTTCTTGCTGTGCCTTGAAAAAAGCAACCTCCCTTGACGTGGTGGCAATGCTTTTTCTAATGTACCCCAAGATATCACTGGCCTTTTTGGCCACAAGGGAAGGCACACTGCTGGCTTATGGACAGCTTGTCCATTATAAAATTAGCTTGTAACAAAAATATCCCTGATTCTTCAGTACTGTTTCCAGCACAAAGTGAAAACATAGCCCCTACTAGCAACTATGGAAAAAAAATTAACTCCACCCCAGTCAAAAACAGCACAGGTAGATTAAATGATAATTGTGAGAAAATTATCAGCCAATAGAGAAGGAACAAGACAGATCTAATACTGGGCTGTCAAAAGGAAGTGTTATTTGGTAATTCTGTGTAAGTCAAGACTGTACAAATGCTCTTGAAGGAACTGTGAAAATAAGTGCTGATAAATTATGTTTTCACCTCTGTGTCATTCCTTTTTTCCAGAAATGCATATAGGTAGATTATGATTTGCCTAAATTTATTTATTTATTTATTTGAAACAAGGTCTCCTAAAATTTTAGTAGATTATTATTGCTATAGAGATTTATTTTATAACTGCCTTCCAAGTACTAAAAATTATAGAAACGGGCATGCTTACACTGTTTATTTGATCAGTTGGGCACGTCTGTTTTTGAATTGTGTGGAAACAAACTCACTGTTTGGTTTAGCAATTCTCTTCTAATGCATGCAATAGGCATTATTTAAATGAATTTGAATACTACTGACTTTTCAGAAGGGACAAACACACCAAGATGTGCATCAGTTTCAAGGGAAACTGATTTTACAAACTGAGTTTTCATCTATTTTTAAGAACATCAACTTATTTCAACATACTTTCCTCAGTAATGCTATCGACATACAAGTGGTCACTAACATTAAAGATATCAGGTTTTTTCTATCTGTGTGTATAAAGAGTATGAGAGCTGTCTTTGCATGCCAATCAAATTGAAGTTTGAGAGACTATACAGTCCTTAATTTCCACTGTTGTTACAAGATATTTTTTCTACCACTCCAGGTCTTACTTGCTAAAGACCTTCACTGTTGACAAAAATTACTTCCAAACTGCTCTGAAATATTTCTCAAGCAAAAAGAGAAACACAATGTGAGAGAATGTCTTCTTCACCAGATAATGCTTAAAAATAATCAGTCAAAAAACCCAAACACAACAAGCAGTTAAAGTCAGTTATTTCTAAATCAGTCTTCAGTCTATAAAGTACATTACAATAAAATAACCCCCAATTTTACATGTCAGTTACTCTTTTGCCATTAATTTCTTCACACTGACAAAACTAATAGCAGACATATCAAGAATGGTGGGGTAATAGCTATGGTAAAATAAATGTATCAGTGAATGAAATGGAAAAATACCAGCTAATATTTACTAAATTCAAATTCAATTCTACAACCATCTGTATCTTATTTAAAGCCAATCAAACCATTGTCTAGGATTTTGACAAGAGTAAATTAGGACAGGTTCCCAGCAAGTAGGATGCCTATTCTGTAAATGACATCAAAGATTTCTCTGCTTGCAAAATAAATAAATCCCACTTCTTTAAAATCACTTTGTGGTAACTCTGGGTCATTAGGGATCTTTTTCTTGACTGTAGCTTACTGTTCCTCCTGTTGTACGTCCTAATCAAATTTGCATTATTTAATGACTTAATATTTACTGTCTTTTCTTCAAAGTGAAGGAAAGAAGTGATGGTAGGAAAGCTCACAGGCAGTTAGACATAAACTTTACCCATCCTTTTTGAAATAGAAATACAGAAATGAAGCATGTATGTCACACATATTTGGATGCCACTGCGCTCTGTCTTTTACTGCCTTATTTGAATTTTAAATATGACTCTTGGGAATGACCCTGCATTGTTGTTACTTAAGAGTGCAGCTAGGATTAGTATAATGTGATTCACAAAGGGTGTCCAGGAGAAAAACATTTCCCTTGATATCAAAAATACTGCAAGCTTTCTGCAGTATAGCTGCAGGAAGTCTGCTGTGCTGGACTCATCCTCTTCCAGGCAACCTATCTTCTGGTAATATTCTGAAAGGGCTGTTACATTACATGCCAACTGTACACATAATTTGTGTAGGCAACTGGTTTGCAGACTGTCAATCTGTCTGTCAAGCCTATGAGGCATAAGACCCAGGGCCCAGAAGCAGCTCAGTTTCAGGGTAGTTCACTTGAGAACAAACATAAGATCTGTTCTGGTTCCCTTTATGAAGGTCAGAAACAGAACTGCCATGTGAAAGGGAAAACAGAAAATGATTCTTGGAAACAGCAGGGCAAAATTTATTTCTTTGCATGAGCAAACCAAGTTTTGTCTGTTTTCAGTAGGACACAAATCTGCTCACATAAGATCTTTGTCCTGTATCTCTTAAAATACAGAAGGACAAACATCCCCCATTAAAATATCACAGTGAAAAGGACTCAAATGTTGTAATAGAATGTTAGTTAGAGAATGAGTCCGAAGAATTTTAAAACCAGCCCATGAAAGAACATAATTTCCTTTCTTTATATTGATTTAAACCTTCACTTAAAGAGCTCACAGTGAGTACATTTTCTGGAAAACTCTACTATTGTCCAAAAATCATCCTGCAGTTTTGGTACTTTCTGGCCAGGCCAAGGGGTATGTTGCATATGCCCACTTGTAATCAAAATGTGCTACCTACATGATGAGCACATGAATACTATTCCCTGTGTTAAGGATGCATCACTGACTTGTCCCATTCTCAATTGCAAGGAGTCTGGAGTCAGGTTCCAGCACTGCACAGCACAATGTTTTTTTTCCTCAAGAACCCTTAAGTCAGTCTAAGATTATGATAAAGTGCACCTGTTCTTTGGAGAATGGTGAAGAAATTAAAAGTGTAGAAGAGGAAAAAGAAAATTAATTCTAACATTGATTATTTTTTTTTGGACCAAAACCTCATCCTTGGTTGGGATGTTCAGCACACAGGACTGTGGTGCTGGCTATGTCTGTATGTATGCGAGCACATATGTAAAAGCCAAGCTGTCCCACTTTGCTGGTCTCCTTTATCTCCTTCATGCAGATGGATATGCTTTGCTGCAATCATTTCAGTGTTAAGATGCATCCCAACCTATTACTCATATTCTGGCCAGCTGCAGTGTTCACCTGTGTGTTTGACTTACAAGCTGTTGAAACCTACAAGAATGACTAAGGATGATGTACCAAAGCAACAGCTCTAATCACAGCTGGACTGAGTGGGTGCTGCTGCCAGGCTGTCATGTGCTGAGGGACTGTGAAGAAGTCAATGATGATTTAACAGAAGGGAGCCATGTAAAGGAAGAGAAATATTGCAGGAGCCGACTATGTACAGCTCACACATGGAGGCAGCTGGGCTTATTGCAAATGCACGATGAATACACATTTTCCACTAGTGATGGACTGATCTAAGACCATATGGCAAATGCTTTATTCTCTTCCTGTCCATTTTGAAGGATGGTGTTGCAATGCCCTGGTTCAGATGTGTTACAGGTTTGCAGGTGGGGTGGGATGTCAGAAGTGTTCTAACAGTACACAGTTTTCTTTCAGCTGGAAAAGTTCATGCATTTCTCTGTAACAATCCAATACATTCCCCAACATGGAAGATATGAAGGGAGACTTAATACAAGAACTCTACATCTCTCCTGTCCCAACTAGCTACAGAAGCATCTTTCATTTTGAAGAAGAAAGGAAAGATTAATCTATAAATATTCAAACATGTATGATGTGGGGATGTTTGGATACAGAAATTTCATGTGCTTTTGAAAAATTACCTACCCATTTTTGCAAGAGACAGAAATAACAGTATAGGCTTGGGCTTCAATTGCACCCCTTATAAGTGAAAAATATAAAATGAAATTGTATCAGAGCTCTGAACCACCAGTGTTTTCATCAGCAAAAATTCTTTTGAAAGCCAGTAGAGACTTTGTGGTAGTACTGGTTGAGTGAAGAGTGGTTGAGTAGTGGTTTTGTGAAGAAAAACCAAACTTTCTGCTTACCTGATGACACTGGCCTCCCTTGCACTTTGTCACAAAAAGTCTTCGGATACTTACTTCGCAGAGGTGAAGATCGCATTAAGATCCAAAGACTTGGCTTTATTTCTCATATTTTTCCAGTCAAGAATGGATGGAAGGTATGAGCTCAAATCACATAGAGACATTGTTTTGGCCAGAGATAGCATTCCATATCTGTGACACATTTCAGCAGGCCACAAGAAGAGTTTCAGGTTATTTGGGTTCCAGAAGCATCAGAATTTCATCTTGAGAAGCTTATGTGCAGTGTGACATTATTAAACACCAAAGAATAGAGGTCTTATTCTGGCTATGTGTTACAAAGCTATGTCTAGTGACAGTCTTCTGCAGTAGATTATATTCTACTTTATGGGCTAGTATGATAGGAAGTCCACCCTCTGTTCAGGCAGGTGGTGAAATGAAGTCACAAACACAAAAGAGGCTTTGTAAAGTAGTTAGCAGAAAAAGGACTTTTTTTTTTTTTTATGGTACAATAACATCTTTCACTTCAGGACCTCAAAGCACTTTAGAAGCACTGTAATTAAGTTTCCCATCTCTCCATGTAGAATAAAAGATTTTGTATGCCTTTTAGCAAGAGAAGAGAATAAAAATGAGCAGGAAAAAAACTGGTGTTTTCTCATTTAAATCATAATGAGAAGAAAAATATGCACAGCTTAATAATTGCCTTTATTTTAATTGTTCATAAGGAGCTATCTGTCTCCTTCCCACTCTAATTATGGAATAGACACACACCAGAAAAGCTGTAGAGCTTGGGATCACCCATAGCATGACAGGTTAATTCCATAAATGCTTTCTTCCCCACATCTTCCAACATTTTATAGAAGGTCTTTTCATCCACTCTTTTCTCCTGATTTAGTGTTTCAATATACCTTCCTTGACATACTTTTACTCTCTCAAGTGTGTTGATTCTTTTTCAAGATTTTGTTAAGATCTCAGCAGAGAGAGGAAGGGAAAAAAAAAAAAAGAGAGAGAAAAGATGTTTTGTATCAATTGAAGAGTGAAGAATTTAACGTGAGATAGTTTTCATTCAAGACAAAACATAAACACTGAAGTAAATGAGAGGAAAGTGAGAAATAACAGCACTTTATGTGGTTATGAACTATCATGAAAGTAAAGCATGAACTGAAATGATTTTGTTGTCTTAAAGAACAGTTTGTCCCTTCCTCTCCTCTATTATCTCAATAGTCTGTTATGAAATCTGCTCAGCAGGGAACATTTTCATGTCAGAATGCTGTACTTTTAGTCAATCAATTGGTCCTTTACCAGGGCAGAGGGCTAGCTGCCTTTAAAACTGGAAGAGACATCTGCAGCCAAAAGTCTCTCCATTCATACCTGGCAAGACAGAAATGACAATACCTACCTTTGTGCTCTGCAAGTTCAACGTCTGTTAGCAGGGGTCAGGAAGCATTATCTGCCATCATGCAGTGCACACAGAAGTTCAGCTCAAAGTTACCCTACAGTCTTTCAGGAACAGTCTGGGGATGTTCTTTAGTTTTCTGTTTCTGTACCCAACACATCCTATTTGAGTGGTTCTGGGGCTTTGCACTCTTTGTGTGCGCACACATGTGTGTGAATGTGTGCTGATCATTTATGCTGCAAGGCCCCAGGAAAGGAACTTTATCTGTGCTATGAGTTTGTAAAACACTGGGCACACTAGGAACTCAGTGGAGTTCTCTTACTCCTCTAGTGCAACAAGCCATTATTTTGAGCTGGTAAGAACAGCAACAGTACAAAGTTATCTTAATTCACTTCAGTACCTTAAAACCTCCTCAGGAAAATGACTCATCTGTAGCTATTCAGTGCTGGTCTTTACATTTGATATCATAGCAATCTTACGCCCTAAACAATAACAGAGGATTCTCTACACCTTAAAAAGAAACATCTCTCCTGGGCACATCATTCTTCTTGCAACTGTCTGTTCCGCGAAGTGACCTAGAAAATGTAAAAGGTGCCAGCTTGTTTTATGCTCTATAGCTGCTCTATTACATATTTTGAGACCACCAGTGTATTAAATGTTTTGTGTTTGGGGTTTTTTTCCCCATTCTGATTGATTTAAATACATTTTATAGCTCATAACTTCACAAAATGAGTTTACTCAGTGGTAATGGATCAGCAGCAGCAGTACCTGTGACTCAGCAGGGATGGGCCATGGACTAGAACCACCTCCCAGCCCTGTTGCAACGAAGGGGACCAGTGGCTGGTCCAGTTTCTATTTCAGACAACTTCAATGAGAGTCAAACAATACTGTTGTCACATGCCAACAGTTTCTGATCTTTTTTTCACTTGTCCCATTTCATAGCTGGAAGAGCCAACACTCAAGCTGAAGCTTGATACCCTGAGACTCTATCAAGGAAAATTCCTGTATGAAGAAACATTTAGTTGACATCAGGGCACAAGGACTATATACCTTAAATTCATGTTCCATTTTTAGTGCATGACAGTTACAGGATTTATGGTCCAGCTCTTCTCAAGTATTGCTTTTCATTTATGTAACAATAAGCATTCTTAGCATTTTATATATTCTGTCTATTACTGCTTTTGTGGCACAATCATTAGAATGACTTACAACTGTATTAAGTATATTTTATATTTAATCATGACATAAAATAGAGAGACTGGCAATGATCACTGAAAGATCATCTTAATTAACTAACTTCACAACTTGGTCTTTGCAAGTCTCAGTGCATCTGAATGCAGACTTACTGGTGACGGTTTGCTCTGCATTGAAATCAATGTCAGGACTTACACACTCTTACCCAGTAAGTCTGAGAGACAAGCAGCAACATTTACTCATCCAGAAAATGAAAAGGATCAGCTTCATGAATGCCTATTTCTATTTAAGCAACATATCCCTCCAAACCTGTTTAATGTATCTAGAGTCTAGTCCTCCTCTCACTGGTGTCATGATAATCCATGAGTCCCCACTGAAATCTATAGGGTTATAGCAAAATGAGAATGGTTCTATACTCCCTCATTCCATTCTCCTTTTGGTAGATTTCACAGTGTGTGCGCAACTGCCAAGTTCAATGACTTTTCTCCCCATTTCCATTCATGTAACTGATACCCCTACCTTGCCTTTGGGGCGATGTATCAAAAGATAACTAAAATAACATATCACCCCTAGCTAACAGAGATATCCTTGTGGGTAGGAAAGATAAAGCTGCTATACCACCCAGCCATTTATTTTTTTGGGCAGGGTGAGCTGTGTGTGTGTGTATGTGTGTGTGTGTGTGTGTACTCCTCATTTGTAACCTTGTCATCGCAACACATTAATATTTTCTCTGCAAATATAGATCAGGAATAGCATATCAGTAATAGACAAATTCTCATTTGCATGAAAAATGGCAACCTTATCAAGCTCTTAACAGCCCTATGTGATCCATTTAGGTGTATTTGAGGTAGCATCCAGGTGCCTAGGGAAAGGAAGGCCCTAAACTGTCAAATCACTTACTGCAGTAAAAATAGGTGAAGATTAAATACAGTTGCTTACTAAATTCAGCTGAGTCTAAATGCAGCTGGAATGTGGATGAAGGACAGAAGTGTGTAAGGGAATGGGAGCCACTCTATCACCTCCCACTGAGAATGCAATTAACAGAGGGTTACAGCAAAAACCTAAAAACCCACAGATGGATTTAACTTGCCTCTGGTGTGACACAATCTGAAATAATCCCTTCTGTACAGATTCTACATTACTGTTTTGGGGTTTTTTTTCTTCAAAAAGATTGATTTCCATACTTCACATAATTAAATATAGAAACAATAACCAGGATTATAAATATTGGGATTGTTCAGCCTGGAAAAGAGAAGGCTCCAGGGTGACCTAGTTGTGGCCTTTCAGCAGCTGAAGGGAGCCTACAAAAAAGATGAAGAGAGAGTTTTTATCGTCATATAGTAATAAGTCAAGGAGGATTGGTTTAATATTGAAAGACAGTAGGTGGAGATTAGATATTAGGAAAGAAACTCTTTACTGTGAGGGTGGTGAGGCACTGGAACAGGTTTTCCGGAGAAGGATTCAATGGCCCACCCCTGGAAGTGTTTAAGGCCAGGTCAGTTGGAGCAACCTGGTCTAGTGAATGTTGTCCTTCACTCAGAATGTTCTATGATTCTATGATATTAAAAGCTCATGGTTATTTTATTTAGTGGTGGGCTTTTACTCTAAGTTGGACTACAGCAGAGATTTATACCTCTCAGTAATTCACTTTCAAGATACAAATACTGAGACATACACATGTTCTGGCTCTGCTAAATTACTAAACAAACTGAATACAGGAGATTCTTGATCTGACAGAGGTCAACATACAATCTCACTTTGGTTAATGTTGAATTTGCAAGATTATATATAGAGTATTGTAAAAAGTACGTGTGCTTTGTAACATCATGAAAATTATACAGACAGGATGCTCACAAATGAGATGTCTTCTCCCCCAGTTTGCTGTTAGTAACAGTGAATATAGGACGGATCAAGTTATAGGTCAGATTCTGCAAATGGATTCAGTTCACAAAAAATTTCAAAGCTGTCTTATTTTGTACACTAAAAATGTAAACCAAACAAAATCATAAGACATAGAAATAGCACATTTTTAAAAATATGTTATTTGCCTGAATTATTTTGTTGTTGCTGTTTTTCCAAAGGTCATCCTGCTTGGTACATAAAAAGGTTTTTATTTTAGGAAAAAACAGCTTCCATAGGTCCATATTCTGCTTCATTCTTTTTGCTTCCCGTGGCATATTAAGAGTCACAAGGAAAAACAAGTATTTACTTAAAACTAACTGAAACAAGCACTGGTAATTTTAACTCTGACAGACTACAAGACACAATGAAGAACTCAAATGTTACTGCATAAGTAGTGACAGAAATGCAGGTGACTAATTTGATTGTGTAAACTCAGTGAAATAGATAAAGAACCAAAAGTATGAAAGCAAAGACATAGCCAGCTATACTCTGTCCCAAGTATTTTAAAAATAGTCACATATAAGTGTTAGTTTAAATCTGGTGATTA
Organism: Monarcha castaneiventris obscurior; assembly: GCA_026261815.1. Classification (NCBI taxonomy): domain Eukaryota; kingdom Metazoa; phylum Chordata; class Aves; order Passeriformes; family Monarchidae; genus Monarcha; species Monarcha castaneiventris. The sequence continues at coordinate 19,716,586 of JAMPIT010000894.1, forward strand.
AACAAATACACATAGGAAACATACATATATATAAATCTGTGCATGTGTGGAAATAACCAAACATACATGAGTATTTAGGTATTTCTGTGTATTCATAAAGAAGGAGCAAGAGAAAGGGAAGTAGCTTGCAATTATGCGTTGTTGTCCTTGATAAATAAAAGCCTAAATGCCTGTGAGTCATAAACCCAATTCTGACAGCAGGGATGCTCCCACTGGTCAGCGGGGCTTCTGCAGCAGAAAGGTGTCAGTCCTACCTTCTTTGCTGCATGTGGTTCTAAGGAGCTGTTGCATTCTGAGGAGCAGCAATTAGAGACTCTGAACCACCCAAATGAATTTTACTCAGGTGCTCTTACCCTGACTTCTTGTTGACCATTGCAGATCATACACAAAAAATGGGAAAAAGATGAGACTGGAAAACAAGAAAGCTAGCAGGTTTTCATAGTTTGGGTTTGTTTTCCACATGCATATGGCTATTTCAAATGAGTGAGAAAAGTACCTTTGTAGTCCATTAAAAGAAATACAGTAGGTGTTGTTCTTGATGCAGAAGATGTCATCTTTTGATGGAGCTATCTGTAATGTTATCTGTGGATATAGCTCAGTCAATAAATGTGTGAATGGTTACAGTCTTGTTAGTCATGTTATACTGCTTCACAGTCTTTGGGAAGTCCCTTTACCTCTGCAGGCTGTGATAGATTGGTCTGTCGCATTTGCTAGTCTGCACTGCAGTGATCTTGCTTCCTACTTTCATCTTTCCTCTTCTACCCTTCCCCTCCCTCCTCAAGCCATTTCCATTTGACTTTCATGGCAGTCATTCATTGTATCAGCAGCTCCCCTTTAATCAGAGCACTGCTTCCATCTGAAATAGCTGGTTAAATGACTGAGGGTCCATTAAGTGAATTATTTCAAGCTCTTGCCCCTTTCACAAATCCGCCCCTAAAGCAACACAGCAAGTAATAAATTTGAAGCACCTCTCAGTATGGTGAGGGAAGCAGACTGCACTTTACAACTAACAATTAGCCTTAGGGCTTCAGGTATTTTTCTTTTCTCACTACAAATGAACTCACTTGGTTTAATTTTTTTTGTTTGTTTGTTTGTTTTGTTTTCTTAAAGGAAAATCCAGGCCTTTTCCAGGATTCAGTGTCAGACTGCTAGCACGTCCTTATATTCTAGTCCCTGGTTTATAGTATCCTAAAATATTGTGATATTCTGTAACATTTTCTATTCACTCAGTGATGGGGAATTGTGGGAAATTATGATCCAGCAATGGCAAATATCAGACAGATTCAATGCCATCTCCATAAATATGTTTTCTCCTACCCACTGATGTTCACAAAGCTTTAGGAAATGCAGGGGATCATAGGACAGGTATGTACAAGGTGTTTTAGAGAATTAATCACCCTGTCATTTTAATAAATAACAGGATTTTTGTGCTGTAAGCATAATGACAGCAGTTGTAATAACACCTAGGAGTATGTGAAAGAAAATCCTTTTTACCTGTACAATGTAGTAAAGTTAAGATGTTTGATCTCAAACAGTAAAATGCAGAAAGAATCACAGACCAGTTTCTTGTCTATTCAGTGTACCAAGCTGTGTGTGAAATCTGTGTTACTTCACTACCTTCTTGCTCAGCATTCAAATTTGTCACTCTTTTTACCCTTATTAAAGGAATTTACTTTGCAGTTGTATTATCCAGCTAACCAAATTTCTACCAGCTTTCTCCTTTCCCCTTTCTCAATTTTCTTTCTTTTTTTTCCTCCCTTGGGACTATGCATGTGGGAAGAATTCTTTTCTCTCTTTTTCAGCTTCATCTTGCAGTACTTTTTTGTTTTCTGGCTTTTTTTTTTACTGCTAAATTTATATGCCTTGTGATACAGCTTTTATCAGTCTCACACGTACTGTTGCTATTCCTTGTTCCTGATCATCTGTTTATATGTCATCAAGTGCACCATGTGCTCTTGGCAGAACATCTGCAATTACTAGATAGTTTCTCATCTGAAAATTCAGGGTGTTACCATCACTAATATAATTGAACTGAGCTATGGTTATGGACTGTGATTAGGTATTTTTTTTCTGTGACAGAGACTATAAGGGAAACAGGAAATGTGGCCCTGAAGTTTTCTGAAAAGACAGAAGGGTTTTTAGCAAGGCTCAGCCAAGCGTAGAGCAGGCATAATATGCTAGAGACTTCAAATTTTGTTGTCATCAGAGGAGAAGCTGTCCATATAAATGAGACAGAAAGGAATTTGATTTGGCATCATGGTTAGTATTTGATTGTGCAAGAAAGGTGAATAGAAAAGTGACTGTTAATTTAGAGGCCATTCTTCACAGTTGACAGTGATTTATTTAGAGAAGTATTGCTCAATCTCAAATAAAATTGTGGTTTAGGGAATACAGATGCTTCTCTCTACTCATACTGGAAGGCAGTAGCCATGGCCACTTTTTGTAAGTGGGACTACTATTTTTTGGTGGACTGCACTCTTACTGTTTTCCCTTACTAGCAAGGGAGCAGTGGAATTTAGTAATTATAAAATGCCTCTTAGTTGATAGCTACAGATAATGTTTTAAACAAAATAAAGTTAGAAATATATAGCAGCTATGCAAAGATCAATCTAAATGTGCTCACCACCAAACATTTTCAGATTTCGGAAAGGATTTTAGCAAGTCAGCCTTAGTATAACTGAAAGAGATTAAAAGACTGTCCGAAAAATGTTCAGAAGTTTGACTTGCTGTTGTCCAATAACACAGGTAAATTCAAATCAGTGCTGCCAAAGATCCACTCTGTGCAAGAGTAGCTCCTACATTATTGTGTATACACGAATATACCTAAAACATATGAATCACTGCTTTGACTAACTCAAGTAAATATTCACAATGGCAAAGTTCTTGGATTTGTTTGACAGTGAAGCCCATGTACATCATGTAGTTTTGCCTCTGAAAACTCCTAAAAACTGGAAAGAATAATAAGACAATGGTAACTCTAGAGCAACTTCTCAGAAAAAAAGCACTGCGATACTTTCATTAATTGCCACTTAAAATATCACTGAACCAGCTTCCTGATCCTCTGCTATACCAGGAGTTCTTCTAGACTGGGGAAATTTTTAATCAGTACCTGCTGCATCTTTCTGAACATCCATGGGTTTCATCCTAGATGACATCCTCCAAAAATACCAGACAAGGCTGAGTTATTAGAGAGCCTTCATCTGTATGACAGAGGAACTGTGCTGGGAGGAAAGAGATAATGGAAGGCTCACAGAATTGCACTGAACGGATGATTAATTTTGGTTTTGAACAGTGGTTTGGATCCCTCTTTGAGTCTGACAGTGACAGTGGGGCATACAAGTGGTTGTTTGGCACTGTTATATTTTTAACGTATGTTGATCCACAGGACAGATGATCTGCATCAGACTTTTCTGCATTCTTCCCAGTTGTCACTAGTTATGATTTAGCCTGATCCAGCCCACAGGTCTTCAGCAAGCTTTCTTTCATTCTTATCTGGATTGAAGATCTCCTTTTCTGATGCTTTCAGCCCTAAGAGAACTAAAGCCCAGGTGGCTGTACAGCTCCTACATCTCTCTGTCAGAAATTTCAATTGATTAACTTTCTTCTTGTAACACATTCCTGATCAGCTCCAGCACATCTTTCTTTCTTTCATGCAAAGACTTTTTTCCCTTATCTATGTTACAAACTGCAAGTGGCAGGTGTGGGAGTAAAGAATTTTCTCTGTGAACCCTTAAGCTTTTCTATACCTACTTAAAACCCCTTGCCTTTTAGAAAGCTTCCTTTCTATGCCTTGCTTTCCATCTCCTTTTTTTTCATCAATCTACTCCTTTGGACCCCAACACAATTCTGTTATTTATACTAGAATTGATAAACACACTTCCAGTATTTACCATAATCTCCTCACTGTCTTCTTTTCACTAGCTCCCTTTGATTTCTGCAATTACAGTATTTGCAGGTCTGCCATGATCCAAGGCAATGGTGTGGTACTATTCCAGTTACCTAAGGTATCACCAAAAAGTTGTTGCATTCATTGCATAGTCAAGCTAACATTTCTGTGTTCTACCACTGAAAATTCCAATTTCTAAATATCATAATGACAGAGGACCTGGCTTCTACTCAAACTGGAGTAATTACTCTTTGACTACTGAAAATTATTCATTTGAATTCCCAGTGGATAAAGGAAATCCCCATCCATTGTTCTGAACAGTGGGCTTAGCAATCAACCAGTATAAAATAGCTATTTGCTTAAAATACTACAGAAAATCTGGAGTATTTTATTGCTGCTGTATTTTCCTCAGTGCTGGTTAATTTCAGACCCAGCAGAGACTATATTTCATAGGGAAATGAACTGTTGCTTACAGTCCACACATTATAAAACAGTTACATTACAATTGTCTCCTTTCTGCTGCTTTTATTCAGGACAGAATCCCATAGGAACTACTCTCAAAAGAGGTGTTCCTCAGACACAGAAGGGAGAGCAGTCAGACCTTTTGGTAGGAAGAGGAGTACGTGTACCTACTTTCTCAATTTCTCAAGATGAGAGGTTCTAGACAGATGTCAGAATTAAAATTAAAAAACGCTGCTGACAATCTAGCTACTCATGCTTGAGGTATGCTTAGGTAGTGCATGCCACTTATTATCAGCATTTGAATTAACAATTACAAAGTCCCAAAGGAGATTTCCTTGTTCTCTGTTTCTTTTAATTCAAAATGCCATTCAAGAGATGTAGAAAGGGCTCTGTTGGAGAAGAGAACATTTAAAGAGTACAAAGCACGTATAAAGAGCTGCAGTTCTCCTAGGATATTTTGTTTGTCAGCTCTAAACTTACTCAAGCAAATACTGAAGTTGAGGACAGTTTTGCCTTATGACTCTGCAGTTTGCCACTTCAGGGTCCCAATCCAGCTTGGATTCCCAGCACACTGCACAGTGAGAGCTCTCACTGAGTGTGTCCTGCTCTACTGAAAGGATTTATCATTCATGGAGATCTCCTGATTAACCCTCTGGGCTAAGTTAGGGTAACAGACTGCAGATTTTTAACCCCTGAAAACCACATGAGCAGTGTGAATTTGAGGAAGTCAGATGACAGACATCCTGGAAGTCCAGATCCTACCCTCCTGCTCTTACCAGAAGAGACTGCTAGACTGGTTATATTCAGGCAACACTAATATACACACAATTAATCTCTTCATGGAGAGTTTTGCTCACCATAAGTCTTAAAACCAACTATTCTTATACACAAGAAAATTTTTGCTTTGTTGAGAGCTAAAGGACCATAAAGGTCATTCACAAACAAAAGACCATCATACTGGGAAAAGGCCTTCACCATGAGTCCCTCATTTGTGAACATTTCTGATTCATGCCAGATCCCTGCTCTCTTAACTGTAATTGAAATTAAGATATTAATTTCCACTGCCACTCTGCATATGTTTTCTCTCATCTGGTGCACTTTTTAATAAATGGATTTCCCTCAGTCATTTCCCATTTGAAAGAAAGGAGGGAAGAAAAAATATCCTTTGCCCTCTTCAGGATTTTTATCTTTGTTAACACGTTGTCCCCCTGAAGAATGTAAGATTGGTTTTGTTGTGCCCTGCAGGGCTTCCATGTCCCCAGAATCCTAGGGCAGTGGCACTGGCAAGTTGGCACACTGTAGCAGAAATGTCATTTTTTAATTATGTGGTTCTAAGGGAATCTATTATCTATTGCTGAGATGCTGAAATCAGATGATTTATCTCCAAGGCAGCTCTGTCTACAATCTAGAATACATATCTCTTGTCACTGCAGGAAAAAAGAATGAAAGGATGTTTTTATTTCTGGTGTCTTATGTTTATAAATGTATTCTTTTAAGTTTTGCAAGCAGATTTGTGGGGGTAGGGTGCTGAGGGGCAGGGTATAAAAAAATCATAGTCTGATGCTTCTCCAGGTTCTTTTGATCTCCCTAGTATATTGTCCAAGGTCAAAAGGGATCTATCTGCCCTTCAGTAAGGGTGTCAGGTGTCATACCCCTTCAAGGCAGGATGTCATACACATCCTAAAAGGCCTCATGTGCCAACCATAAACTAGCCTAGGTATAAGTCATTGTGCTGAGAACTCCAGGCACCTAAGTGCTGAGAGCATTGTAAAAGTGAACATCAACAAAAGGGGCAGGTAAATTTTCTACTGTAATTAACATAAATACTAACCTCTGCTTGACACCTCAGATAAGTGTCTGCAATGGTTTGAAAGAATCGGTTTCTTACACACTAGGTGTTTTCATTTGAATGAATAATGATATATCTACCAGATTATTTACAATGGCACTGAATTATTTCTCTTTCTTCCCTAAGGTATCGAAGCAAATCAAAGAGTTTAGTACATGTTGTTTGTATTTTTTAATCTGCAAAATTCATTACACAAGCCACTCTGTGAAGGAGGATCTGAGCTGCCAGCAGTTCGTATCTATTAACAAAAAGGTACATTCCAAGTACTTTTAACACAATCCCACTCACGCACATTTTGAATTAATGTATGCTTTCTGTATCCTATGAAAGTTTACAAAAAAAGTTGTAGGGGAGGACAGAGGGAAAGAAATATCGACTACCCCATCAAAACTGCAATTCTTGCACTGCCCTCTAGTGCACACATGGCAGCATGACACCTTTTTTTTTTTAAACTCTGCAATATAAATTACTAAAATGAAACTTTTAATGCCATTTGATGGTTTGCTGCATTTAATTTTGACAGAAATATTATATACAGTTTTTTTGAAATACATGACTAAGTTGCCTTCACTAATCCCTTCTGGAAAATCTGAGAAATAATTTGATTTGTGTTGCTGACAGAAATGCAGGCCATGTCTTTTCAAAACAAAATAAACATGATTACAAAGAATCCAGACCCAAAAAATTTCAGTCCTTCAAAACCACGTGAAATGAAGAATTTGTTAATTACAGGACACCTATAATCTTTACTGTATGAGGGCAAAGTAAAGTCTTTAGTAGTATGTCACTGGTCTGCATACACTTACTTCTAAAAGTCACCTGCCTCTCCCACATACAGAAAGATCAGCATACACAAGAACATGCACAACAGTTAAAGTGGACAGAGAATTCAACCAAGATGAAATCTATTGTAAAACATTGTAGAGACAAACATTTCAGAGGCTATGGATTCAAACAATAACCTTGTTACTCATACGTGCTTAGCCAGGAACAATCTCTGAGTTTCAGACCAACCATTTGTGACTTTATGAATCACTGTAAAATCTTGTCATTTTTCAGATGCTTTCCTCTCATGCAGCTCTTAAATGTATTTGAGTATAGGAGACAGTTGCATCTGTGCAAGCCAGAACACTTTCAGAACACCAAGCACCTGGACAGAATCAAGATTTGAATAGCAGAGGGAAAGAAATGGGATACTATAAAGATATATGTCTGTAATTGCATTGTGTAAATGGGAAAGCATCTACTATCCTTGTAGCATTAGTGAAAGCACAGCTGCTGAAAGGAGCTCATGAAGTAAATATATTCCAGGCCTGTGTCCAGCATGATAAGCAGTTTGCCACTACCAAAGTCATGAAAAAAATTATACACCACTTCAACAATGTCAGACTTCGATTATGGTGTGACACTGTGCCATGCTGACAATCTTACCTCCATATTTGTACAGTAATCTTTATTAAAGACAACTTCTGGACAACTTTTGACAATTAATTTTGTTCTTACGTCTCTATGTAAATGCAGGATGCAGATGCGTCAGGGTTTACCTCACTGTTTTGTAGGAAGCTGCCCCTCTAGTAATAACAGTTCCTACCTCACCAATTTCATTTGTCAGGATTGTGACACGCTTGTTCCTAATGCTTCATGATTTTTTTCTGGACCCATATCCCAATAATTTTAAAATAATGGTAGGAAGGTTAGCATACTTAGAGTTTATCATAATCACAGATAGAAATAGTTAATTTTTAACTTAATGCTTGAAGATATGTATGCATGATAATGGAGATTTTGATCAATTTCCCTGTTCACAGCTTTGGAACAACCCTAGCAAGAAGCCAGAAATAAAAAGTTTTAGTATGGTCCTGCCTGCCAGGCACAGCCCTTTATCCACTGCTGTCTAGCCTTTGGTTTTCAATCCACAAATCTTTTCACAGAGCAGAAAATTGTTATCAAGCCTACATGGGATAGGCAAGGTCTTTTTATTTAAAAACCCAAATGAGCAGCATGTGTGAAAACTTTCTATTTGGTTATCACAGAATGACTTCCTTATATTGACAGATGAATAACTACTTGTTTTACAGTCTCTCATTCTTTGAGCTTGCAATGTCATGCTCACAAAACCAGACTCTAATCACACGAGACTGCCACCAGATTTGTTCCCCGCATTTCAGGGTGTCATTCTTAAGCCTGCTTCTACCACCCCAGGAAAGCAGGGTAAAAATAGAGACATAATGGTTGGAAAATGTTCCTGGACACAGAGGTGCTTTTTATGTTAGGGAGATACTTAGTTTCACATGCCACTCCTATGGTTTCACCTCCTCTTTCTGTACAACATATTGTGCTGGTTTTGACTGGAATAGAGTTAATTTTCTTCATAGTGGTTGGCATGGGGTTATACTTTGGAGTTTTGCTGGTAATGATGTTGAAACTTCAGGGATGTTTTAATCATTGCTAAGCAGCACCTAGAGAGAGTCAAGGCCCTTTCTACTCCCACCACTGAGAAGGCTGGGGATACACAAGGAATTGGGAGGAAACACAGCCAGGCCAACTGAACCCAACTGACCAAAGAGATATTCCAGACATTATCACATCAAGCTTAGTGCATAAAGCTGGGGGAAGAGCAAAGAAATCAGCAACATTTGGAGTGATGGTGTGTATCTTCCTAAGTCACCATTACACATGAAGCCCTGCTTCCATGGGGATGGCTGAACATCTGCCTGGCCATGGGAAGCAGTGAATTAATTCCTTGGTTTGCTTTGCTTGAATGTGTGGCCTTTGATTTACTCTTTAAACTGTATTTATCTCAGCACCTGAGTTTTCTCACTTTTACTCTTCTGATTCACTCCTCCATCCCACTGCAGGGGTGGGGGCAGGGAGGAAGGAGTGAGTGGCTCTGTGGGGCTCACTTGCTGGCTGGAGTTAAACCATGACACATACAAGTAGCAGAAAATATGTCACCGATTCAAGATGTAGCTACTGTTCTCATTATCTTATGCAAGAGTTTTTCCTCTCTGCTTCAAAAGCCAGTACATTGCACGATCACTGGAAAAATCCTGTCTTGATCTTTTTTCTGGAAAATTATTTCAGTCTTCCAAACTCAGATCATTCACACCTTGTAGCTCTATAAATTCCTCTTAAGCAGAGGGAGCTTGTATCATCGAAGTGGAAACTCAGCAGCACTAGGAAACTGGATGAAAAATTCTCAAAGAAGCTGATTAAAATTTAAAAAAAGTCATAGTTCAATAATCTGAAATCATGAAATTTTTCTTCAGAACATCCTGAATGTTTTGAAGTCTTGTGTGACTAATCATAAAAGCACTCACAACTAAGGTCTTGCAACATGCTTGTGGATTTGGGTTACTCATGTTTGTATACCTATGTTGTTGTTAGTTTTATTTTGGGTTGTTTTATTGTTTGGGGTGTTTTTTGGGGGGATAGTTATTGTTGGATTGCTTGTCTTGGGGCTTTTTATGTGTATGTTTATTGCTTTTATTTTTTGTCTACTAATCTTCAAAATGTTAAGGTTGCTTTCCCACCCACCCCTAACTTGGGCAAAGACTTGAAATACTGCTTTTCTATTGTGAATCAAAAAGCTAACAATAAACATTCAACCAGAACTTTTTCTTACCCTCTATTTTATAGACTGTGTTCTGCTACTAAATCTGAGCAAGTCACAGAACCACAAAATATGCTGAGTTGGAAGAGACCCATCAGGATCATCAAGTGCAACTCCTGGCCCTGCACAGCACCATCCCCAGTAATCACACCATGAGCCCAAAAGCATTGTCCAAATGCTTCTCGAGCTCTGTCAGGCTTGGTACTGTGAACACTTCCCTGGTGAGCCTGTTCCAGTGCCCAACCACCCTCTGGATGAAGAACCTTCTCCTAATATCCAACCCAAACCTCCCCTGACAGAACTTCCGGCCATTCCCTCAGGTCCTGTCACTGGTCACCACAAAGAAGAAGTGCCTGCCCCTGTGCTTCCCCTCACAGGAAGTTGTATCTGCAGTGAGGTCTCCCCTCAGTCTCCTTTTCTCCAGGCTGAACAAATGAAGCAACCTCAGCCACTCCTCATGCGGCTTTCCCTCAAGGCCCTTCATCATCTGTTTTGCCCTCCTTTGGACACTCTAATAGCTTGATATCTTTCTTATATTGTAGTGACCAAAACTGCTCACAATATTTAAGGTGAAACCACACATCTAATTCATGCACTTAACTTTAATTGTTACCTAAATTAGACTTCTGGCAACCTTATCCCAAAAAGACAAGCACTTTTTGTGAGTAAGCCAGACCTTTCACATTCTGGAGTGATTTTAAGAGAAGCATCAAGTTCCCTTTGCTATTCCTTGATTTCTTTCCCTATCTATGTTTTCATCCCCTGTTTAATTTCATCCTGGGATATTCATGGACCATAACCCAGATTTACAAACTTTATCTGTGAGAAGTTCAGAGGTCATAAATTTATGATCTGTCATGGTTTTCTTTTCCTGAAATCCTTACACTTTGTTTTTCTTCCCATGAAAGTAAAATATTGGCTTAACGATGATAATAATGACAAAACTAATAGTGACCTTTTAAATCATAGTGTTTCCCTCTAGAACAACAATTTTACTCTACCAGTATTCCCACTGATGTATTCTTTTTTTTCCCTAGAAATGGATTCTTGGCTAACTGATTTTGCTAATGTGCCTTTCATTTGGTGTCCAAATGTACTTTGCTACAGCACGTTATGGGAAAGTAGCTTAAAAATGGTTTTTATTATTCTTTTCTTTTATGCAATTGACCTAGCCAGGCCAAAATCAAAAGTACTTGGTATGAGATTGACCTTAGACAAGGATTTCCACTTTATCCTGTTGAATAAATACCCATCTTAGAATGCATAAAAGATTACTGAAATGCTCAGTTGAACTCATGTTGCAAAATAAGTTCCTGGTGAAATCATGCTCGACAAAATCTAATGAAAAGATAAAAAAAGTGAGAAATGTAACAACAATACACATGATATCACACAATGAAAAAATATATATGGTACATTGGATTTCGTAAGTGCTGGTATCTGATTCTAAGACAGTAAGGAGAAAACATAGACATAAACAAATTAATACTCCCAAAGAAGAGCTGCTTGGTGACAGTGAGGTCCACATAAACATCAGGATGAGACATATGGCATCGTACTAGCTGAAAATCAGATCCTAATCTAATCCTAGGTGTTCAGATACCAGCCTCTGTGGATATAAGGAAGACAAAAAGCCCTGAAAAAAAATATCAGTAGATGTCTGTCAAGTTGCTCATGATTTGCACTGGAGCAAGGCAGACAGGAAATTCCTCTGTAGGGTTTGTTTATTATGTACTCTTTTTCCTCTGTGTAAGACTCCATTCCCAATTTTGCTCTTATACAAATTTACCTTCTTAAGTAAGTTATTTCATATGTCAAACTCCTGCACAGTCATTGCTGTCAGTCATCCAATTTTGCAAGGATGATTGCAAAAACAAAAGTGATCATGGGTCATGCAGAAAAAGATTTGAGATCTTCTTTCATTCTATTTCTATCATTCTAATAACCTGACAGTCAATGTATATAAAAATATTATAGAGGTATCATACAGTCCTGGCAGCATGCCCCTGTCACATAAAAATTTTAATGTAATGTTGTATTATTTGCTTGACTCTATAAAGACCAGCAGTGCAATTTTTATGCTTTTTTATCCCCCTTCACCCTGCACTTTTTTTCACACATAAGCAAAGCAGAGAACATTTCCAAGATTATATCATATGGAAAAAACTCTGGTCCAGTTGCCTTAAGAAGAGGTGTTCCCCAGGTTCCCTCAGGTTCCCCAGAAACTTAAAATTTCCTCAAGGTTACCACTCAGCTCCACAGAGACACAGCGAAATCTGGTAAACTGAGATGCAGAGAAACCTGAAGACTTCTTACTTGATAGAGCACAAGGAATAAACAGATCCTGGGAAAATCATAAGCACCTCCATGTATTTCATCACCCTAGGTAATTTCTGAAACAACTTCCAAGTGTCATAAAAATAAATATTAATGTATTTTTCAAGCACTTTAGTACTAAAATCAAGGCTAAGTGTTTCCTCCATTCAACAGAGAGGAAAGGGCTTTTCTGCACTGGCGAGAAATTTCTGCAGAATGTTGTTATGTAAAATGTCTCTTTAGCATCAGCTTTCACCGATAATATCAACAGCAAGGAAACTGTTAACGTAACTGAGGGTAGTTAGAAATTCAGGTTAAAATAGATGCATCGTCATTCTAACTTATGGCAACTATACTCCCATATGATACAGGTTGTTTAAAGTTATTTAGTCTGATTCCTAACCATACTACCTACATTTAAAAAACAAAAAAATCTGCAAGAAAACACTGAAAATTAGGAGCTTAAGTAGTACAGACCAGTGGGTTTCTTAAAATACTGGAACAAATAAATCGTATTATTTCAAGTAAGCTTAAAAAGAATAGGAGATTAGTTGCAGTTGGTGCGGACTTATCAGGAAGATTGTGGCAAACCAGTCAAAATTCCTTACATAATCTATTTTTCTATCATAAATACAGAGGAAATATTAGTTGTTTTAAAACTGAATCTCAATAACCCTCTGTCATTGCTTCATACAGTATTTCCAAAGGTGTGCCAAGAGACCTGTATGAAGGTATCAATCAGAACCCCAGACACCTCTGTTTTGAGCTTGGTGCAACTTCATTTTATCTTTAATAACTTGAATGATTGAGTAGATGGTCCTCTGATTATTTTCACAGGCAATACACAAGACAAGGAGAAGGTAAGGAATCTGAGAAACAGGATTTTCATTTCAAATAATCCTGACAAACTAAGAAGACAAAAGATTGCCTCCATGAATAGGAACAAACAGCAAGCTATTTTTAAAAGATCAGTGGCAAGAACACTACCACGTTATTCTTCTTCCTTTCTTTTTTTCTATAATAACTTTTTTTTCTCATTCCTAAGAGTTTCTATTGCTCAAAATCCCATCTGTAGAAATAGTCCTAGTGAAACAGGCTTCTTTGAAATGTACTCATCTGAGTCATTAACATCAATGAATTCCCACTTGCCTGTAAGGGGCAGAGAAACTCATCTTTAAATATAGAAAGACTGTGTAGGTTATAGCAAACCACAGTCAGAGGGAGTAGTTTCTTTGTCTCTTGTCCCCAGAAAAGATGGTCTAAAACACTTTTCTTTCCTGGGATTTGACTCTGTGATATTTCTGAATTATCATTGTTAGTATTACCTTTTAAAATTATTATTATTGTTTTCATTGTTATCTTTCTCATAAGCCTCTCAACGGACTCCAAAAGCAAAGATGGAGGAAGACAGGATGACACCAGGGTTTTGCTACAGTTGTGGTATGCTAATGGAAAAGTGTTCAGTAAAAATAAACTGTAGAAATAAATTGCCAAGAATAAGGGTGAACAGGTTTGACCCTGAGTAAAAGGGTAGCATCAGCTTGGTCTGCTGACATAGAGTCAGTCAATATACTGTCAATTCTAAGACAGCAGTACATTTGAAACTCAGGGTAAGTCACCAGGACATTATAGGTGTCAATTTGAATAAAGTATACTATGCAAATAACCCCTAAATTTGAAGAAAACCCTCACAAAATTTGGACTGGCTTGCATTCTCAGTAAGCAAAAACACACTGTGGGTTTTTAGCAGTGTTCGGGGTGCTTGATTTTATGGGGCTTTTTAAGCCAGAAAATGTGAATTTCTATTAGAAATTCAAAGCCAACTGTACCACGGTTGTTTCTCAGTCACTTGTCCAAGCTCCTATTAAAAGTCTCCAAAGGAGGTTCCATGGCCTCTACAGACAGTATGTTCCAGTGTTCCAAAACTTAAATAATCCCTCTCTGAACCTCAAGCTCATTATCGGAAAATTATTTTTTCACCCATTGTCATTATAAAGAGCCTCTTATTTATTTTTGTTTGGCATCCATCCTTAATGCAAGTATTTTTCCATCTTCCCCTGATTCTTCTGTTCTTCAGTCAGACTGGTCTGGATCCCTCAATTTCCTGTGTAGAGTGTGTTTTCTAAACATCTAGCTTTTCCTGGTTTTGCTCATGACTCTCCTGATCCAAGCTGTAGTGTGTTGCTCTCCAGCTGGGCCTGAGGAGAGCCCAGCAGCCTAACCCAGTCTATAGAAAATAATACCTTTTTGCTTGCCTATAAAAAGGTGTCTTTTTCACCAAAGTCTTCAAATCTGTGCTCTGCATTTGTGCTGTTTCCTGCTGCACTATTCTCTCGGGCAGAAATACTCTGTGAATGAAAAGTCACTGCTGGATTCCCTCAAAATAGAACAAAAATGTACCCCATGACAGGGATAGGGCTTTAGTTTGTCTGCCAGGCACCTCAAGGGATTTCTCCAATATGTGATATGGATGAGGTTATGTTAGGTTTTTCACTCTGCCTGGTCCAGTTCCCCAAGAGTGTTTCATCATGCTTGTCATGGGAATGTAGACAGATAAGAAAATCCAAAAATGACAGGTTGCCTTTATTAATTTTAAGCATTTTCCTTATATAAGTAATGCCCTATAAATTCTATTTACTTTTAGAGCAATTAGTGCACCTTTTATGTTTTTTGCATCTCTCTTGATCCTTTTGGACATAAGCTATGCCTGAAACTTGCCCAGACCCTAAAGGTTCATTATAACTTGACCACCTGTAAAAATATGTCCATATATGTAAAACAATTTTTAATATACTTGATTAAAAAAAAAAAAAAGAAATTATAAAGTGTAAGTCATTTGCCTGTCTCCCTTTCTAAAATTTCTAATCTGGAGAGCTGAGATTTTGCCACCACATATACATGTGTACATAAGGAGTCTCATTCAAACTGATGTCTTAAAACACTACTACAACCTTCTGTTTTGCTGAGGAAACTTTCCTGTCTGACCATCCCGGAGACACTGTCAGTCACACTCGCAGCACCACAGACTTTCATTGCTGGGACTAAATTCACTTCACAGTGTGTGGTTCCAGTGACCCGACAGGAGCCCTGCTTGACCTCCTACACTCTCCACACTCACAGCCAGGTAAGGTTCTCTTGCCAGCTCAACCCCAGGTTTCGCACAGCAGGGCTTCAGACCTCTGGATCCTTAAAATAATTTAATCATGGTGCAACAACAGAATAACAGCTCAAGCTTGCTCTGAGAATGGACCCTGAACAAAGGACTACCTGGGCTGTTATACCCCCACAGTCTAAGCATATGAAAGTCTGTGGTCGTTGGCTCCTGCCATGTCTCTGAGTGTCGTCACCTGTCTGGGCCACAGGTCCCTGCACCTATTGTTATGCAAAGGGTCAGAACCAGTTCATGGCCTCTTGCCTTCATATCAGGGACAAGATGATACTAAGGAGGATTGCTGAAGAAGCTATTTCAGGAAGATGGCATCAAGGACAGGGACGAGGTGTTGCAAGTGACTGGTTATCCTTGGCCACTCCTCAAGAGGTGGCCCAACAAATTTTCACTGCAAGGCACACCCAGTGTATCAAAAGGAAATGAGGAAATTTGAGACTGATTACACCAGCCTTAGGAAACAGGACTCTGCACTGTCACAGCTTCCTATACATGGCAGCATTTAAAAATGTCACTGCTTTTCTTGGCAGTTTAAAGAATTCCAAACCCAGCCATTCTTTCCTGATAAAGCATAAGCCACATGTTCTAACATCATCCATATTACACTGCATTTCCTTGGCAAATTGACAGTTCCAATGCTTCCCCAGCCTTATCCTTGGCAAGATGTTTGTATACTCTTCCTGACACCACTGCCTCAGCCCAAACAGCTGCACCCAATGACAGGTTTGTTTTTCCCCTCCTCCTATTCCTGCCTAACATCTCCCTCAGATGGTCTGCATTGTGCACCCCTCTGCAGCTCATGGTCAGCCCACTGGAAAATATTGCACCCATTTTTAAAAAGAGTAGGAAGGAGGAAGGGATTGAGAGCATCCCTGCTGACAGCGTTCTGGGTGGACTGCTGGATGAAATGCTGGCTATGAGAGAGCAATGGGTGCTTGGCAGCCCAGAATACCAACTGTACCCTGGGCTGCATCAAAACCAGTATGGCCAGGGAGGGAGGTATTTATGACCTTTTATTCCTCTCTGGTGAGACTCCAGCTCTGAGGTCCCCATCACAGGAGGGAGATAGATGTGTTGAAGTTGGTTCAGGGGAGAGCCCCAAAGATGATCAGAAGGCTGGAGCATCTTTCCTGTGAAGACAGGCCGAGAAAGCTGGGCTTGTTCAGCCCAGAGAATAGAAGGCTCCAGGGTGACATTATTGCATTCTTTCGATATTTAAAGCAGCTTATAAGAAAGATGGTGTTAAACTTTTTAGCAGAGTCCATTGCAGTAAAACGAGGTAATAGTTTTAAACTGAAAGAGGCTCAATTTCTATTAGATGCATAAGGAAGAAGTTTCACAATGAGGATGAAAAAATACTGGCACAGGTTGCCCAGAGAGGTGGTAGATGCCCCACCCCTGGCAAGATCCAAGGCCAGGCTGGATAGGGCTCTGAGCAACGTGATCTAGCTGAGATGCACTCAGCTGCAGGTGGCTGGACCACATTGCCTTTAGAGGCCCCTTCCAACACAAGCTGTTCTGTGCATCTTTGAACCTTCACTGAATTTCTATGAAAGCTCACACCCTGCCAAAAAGTATTGCTCCAAATTGTATGATACTGAAGACAAAAATACTTTTAAGCTCTGTTTGCATATTTCAGAGTAACGTATTTATACTAGAGATTGCTTCTTACTGAGTCCCTGAAAATTTGATATTCTTAAGTGTGTAACAGAAGCTTCTCTTTTTTTTCCACAAGGTGTTTATTTGAAATTAATTTCCATGTGATTCTTGGACAGAAAATCTCTTGCCACTGAAGAGTTTTGATTAGTACATAGATGCAGTCAAAATTGCTAGAAGTTCAATATTCCTTTTCTTCAATTTTCACTTCTACTTATGCTCTTTCTGTAAACATTGTCTACCTAGCAAGGTAATAGAAACAAAAAGTAAAAAAAAAACTATGACTTTTTTACCATCTCAGCAGTATTTATGAAAATATTTTACAATAATCCCTAGCCTGTAACAAAAGTCTGTGAAATATTAAAGATTAGTATATATGTTATTTCTAAATATATAATTTTACCCATACCCATACTGCACTTTTAATTACTAGTCAAATAAAAGCTTTTTTTTTTGCTATCTTGCTGTATTTCATACAAAATTTCATATAGGTTCAGTAGTTCATGGAATAATACAGGGGTTTCAAAGGTGAATCTATCAGGATCCACATTAAATTGAAGTATGCTTTTAATAGTTAAAGAAGAATATGAAATGTTTTATCTACAAGTTTTGTGTTTGCATCAGCAAGCAAAAATGGTACAGTAGGAAAATCAGAAATAAATTGTTACAGACTTTTTTTATTTGTATTGAAGGTTTTGAGATTTTTTGTTTGTTTGTTTGTTTTTTCCTATTACCATGATTGTGACTTGCTATGTACCCATACAATATTTCATAGCTTAGTTATTTGAACAGGCAATTTCAATATTGCAAAATTTTTCGGTGTACATTTTTCATTGGATGATAAATTTTCCCCATATCAGAAAATACAGGCATGTTCCAAAAGAAGCACTTTGGACATTCTGAAATTTAATTTTCCTTATTAGGTACTGAGGGAGTCCACTTATATCCTTATATCGCTTCAATTTGCACAGCTAGAGATAAGTGAAACATTTAAAAATACTTTCTGCCATTCCAAAGTAGCCTAACAGTTTTTGACAAGACATGAATTATACAGAAGGTAGAACAGAATAGTTTATTGTGAAATTTTCTCTTTTCTTAAGTATTTTCTTTTGGCTATTTAAGAAAAAAAAAAGTGTTTAGAATGCACTTGGAGATTTTAGGACTTCACCCACATGAAGATGTGAAGACAGAGAAACCCATGGGGAATTTAAACTCAGAAAATCAAGGATAGACTTGTGATTTGTTCAGTTCTTTTCTTTATTAACTGGTTATAATATGATACATGCCATCTACAAGTAATATTAATTAGACTAATTTATTAACATTTGCGAATGCTTACAAATCTTGTATAAATGACACTATATGATAATTATATTTATGTAGTGCATTCTGATTATTCCATCATTCAAATAATGGTTTGTATTTGGTTGAATAATTTTAATTAACATTTACTTTCAGCACTGATAAGTAAGATACTTTTCAGAGACTCCTGTACCATTTAAGGGATGCTAAACACTGGATGTTATACATAAAGCATCAGTCATTATAAAATTTTATAACCATGACATCATATTATAGCAACTAAATAAATAAAAGCCATAGGTCAGGTTTTTAGAATTGATTTACATGTGTGCACTTTCTTAAACCAACAAGTATACTGGCACAATAGGAACTTAGCTCCTTCGAAGTTGTTTATAAAGTTACTCTGTTTACTCACCTGGTATCTACACAAATATTGTGTGTACAACACAGGCAGGCAGCAAGGAACACATTTATGAGTAGTACTGTTACAGTTGTACAGTTCCTCTCCTTTCCTGGAACAAAGTTTATTCCCTGCTGAAAATTAAAATTGCTATTCCACCTGTCAGTAATATTAAAAATTTCCTATATTTTGCTTTAAAAAACCTAATTATTGCAAAACATATAATATATGAAATTTACAGCCCACATTTTGATTCAGATAATTTATCCTTACAAAAAGAAAACAATTATTCAATAACGTTTTTCCCTCCAGTTTCCTTGCCATCTTCAAATTTTACAGCCCCAGAGCCTTCCAAGTCTCAGTCCAGATCTGTGCACACTTGAAACAAGTGCATTAAATAAAAGAAGGGCTAAATGCCCTTATTTGCTGAACTGAAAGATTGTATAGTCATAAATTTTATAGCAAGGAGGAAGCAAGAGGGGAATTTCATGACAGAGGTGTATCTTGATTACAGTGCTGCATCAAGTCATGGTCAGGGCAGTGTTGTTATTCCACCCACAAATGAAAAAATTATCCAGTAAAATCTGAATAATATCCCCTCCCTCCTTCTATTTTATTTTCACATCTACATCTGAAGTACCTGTCATCCAAATAAAAATACGACATCAATTAAAGATTGTAGCTTTGAACAATAAATAGCTTGGCACCTTGAGCTGATATGAACTAAAAGGCAAACCACAATTTACTATATGTGAAGTGAATCATACAGTGGAAAAAAAATGGGAGATAAAATATTTTTTAGCTAATAACTTACTTTTACTCACAGATGTATTTAACAAAGGAACCTAAAATCATGTTAGTGTGTTGTATAATCATTACTTCAAATATTTCTCTCTGGAAATTCCTTTATGTCCCTTGAAGATTATCATTGCATTGTGTTTACACATAATCATCCTTGTGAATAATTCTTTGCTACTCAGTACTTTTTCTCTCACTGAAACAAAATCTCTGACAAGTTTCACAGCACAAATAAATGGTCTCTGATTTACAATCCAGGTTGCTTCACTCAAAATTTGTGAGCACATTTAAAAACAGCTCTACATGACACCTGCTAATTAGGAATGTGCAGTTGCACTTAGTTAAAGGTTTCTCTAGCAACGGGATGTTCCCTTAGCAAATTCCTGAGATTAAACAACACTCAATTCTTTGCAGCTTCTAAGAGATGAGAAATACTAAAGATCAAATATTAGGTTGTCAGATGGTTAGATGGTGACATAATTCCAGAAATCATTAAAGAATGGAACAAGCTGGAGAGAGTGGGACAGAAAAAGACAGGAAAAGGGACACGAGTTGGTCCTATTTAAAGGACAGCTTTATCTATAAGAATAAACCAAGAGAAACCAGGTGTATCTTCGAAGCAACTGTCTGGAACAGCAAGGTTGAAATAAGAGAAAAATTTTAAAAAATGAAATGTTGGGGAAAGAGAAAGCAGAAAGCATTGTGATAACATAATGGAAATAAATAAATGAGCTTATTTTAGACTGAGACATATGTAGGTAAACCGTAATTATGAAGGTTAAAATCTGATCAGTAAGGAGAAACTGGTTTTCTGGACTGATACAAAGGAGTATGTAAAAAGTTCCACAGGAAAAGAGATGTCCCTCATGTTATATGAGAGTATGTTATACTCTCGTTTGGCAGCAGATTACAAACTGGACTCTCAAGATCCAATAACCAAAAGAGAACCCTATTTGACCATTTATTTGGAATAAATAAAATATCATCTCAGTTTGTGACACGAAAGTCCTTTCTGCTACAGTTTTTGGAAGGTGCATTGCAAGGTCAGTGAAATCAGTATTGTCTCCAATGTACCATCAATGTTTATTTTTAATTTGGGACTGGTGAATAAAGATTTAATGGGATTTTAATGGCCTGTTGGACACACTTCAGTGTCCAGAGATGTGGCATCATAT
Organism: Monarcha castaneiventris obscurior; assembly: GCA_026261815.1. Lineage (NCBI taxonomy): Eukaryota > Metazoa > Chordata > Aves > Passeriformes > Monarchidae > Monarcha > Monarcha castaneiventris. The sequence continues at coordinate 19,737,209 of JAMPIT010000894.1, forward strand.
CCAGCAGTGTCATTATCTGGATTAATTATCAATAGCAGGCAGTTATCATTAGGGAGAAGTGAAAACGACAGAGGTAGTAAATGAAATTTACTGGGCAGAGACGCTCAGAAATAAATAAATAACAACATCTGAGAAGTCACCAATGGATACTTCAAAATCATTTTCTGTTTGATATTTTGCATTACATCTGCCACTTCTTTTGCTGCTCCAGAATCTGCAGTGACTGAAATATTTCCTTTGCCAGCTAGTATAAGCTAAACTCCTTCTTCCTAATTGCAGCTGTACAACTATATATTGTATACAAAATTAGTGTCCAAATTTGCTTTTTAATGTCAGCAATGGGCTAATGTGAAACCTTGAGGAGACTGCATTAGCTTAACCAGTAAATATTTTATAATGTAATAAAGGATCCTTGCTGATACGTCTTTAACAAACAACAGTTAATGTTAAGAGTGTCTTACTGAAGACATGATTGATAAAACCTACTGTAAATATGGGCTGTCTTGAGTGACACAGAGAATCACGAATGTGACTTAATGTCTAAACTGTAGTTCCACTGATGTAAATTATATGCACTTCTATGCATTGTTGCACATGGACTGTCCAAGACGTTTAGATAATCTCACATTTATGAATGCTTAAACAGTCAAAATTTAGCAATATTTGTCTTAATACAGGCAAAGACATGATTAAGGGGGAAAAGAAGGCAGGTTATCATCCTCAAGAGAGGGAGATCTATTGCGGGGGGGGAAAAAAAGATCAGAAAGAATTGAGGATTAATCTAACTACTTGATACTATGTGAGCTTTTACTGCAGGACTTTAATAAAAAGATAAATCAAATACTTCATCTGTTTGCAAACACATGGGTATACATGTGAAACTAATGAGAAAACATTAAATGGAAGTAAAAAATTGATACTGTATTTGCCCTCTTAAATATTCAATCCCCACTGTCAAAACCTGGGTTTTGCGTTCAGAACTTAACAAACAGTATTTAATTATAAGCTCTGTCTCTGTTTATTCTGCTGTGTCTCTGGAAAAGTATTGAAGTATTTCATCAATGGGTCTCTGTAAAGTGTAATAACAACAATTCACTGAGAGAAAAACTTTCTTCTCCTTCTGCAATGTGTCCCCTACTTTAGAAGGAATATGATAAATTGTTCCCTAAATACACAGGAGAAGTTCAATGCTGCAGATCAGAGGAGGTATGCCAAGAAAATAAAATGTCTGCCCAATGAGCAATTTGCTCAGAGTTTGAGGAACCTTCCCAAGAACACATCAGTCAGCACTTTGCTGCCAGCCTAACACAACTTCTCAGTTTTATTTTTGTCTCCGTTAATACAAGGCTATTGAAGACACCGAAGGCTAAGACTAGATAGGCCTGTGGCAAGGTTGGTGCAGAGTTATTTAAATTTTTCTTGCTTTTGTGCAGCAAAGGTGAACAGATGCACTAGATAAGCCAGAAATGTTTCTGAGCTAAAATAAGGCAATTTATGGTTATAGAGCATTTTTCACTTAAGAACCTTAAAATTACTGTGTTAATGCTAGGCTAAATCCAAAGCAAAAATTCATTTCCAGGTCTAGATTACCTAATTATACCTTATATACCAAAAAGGATCTTAGATACTCAGATGCGTCAAACCCACCAAAACCTTAGTGCTGAACACAAACGGCTCGTCTAATCCTTTTCTGTGAGCAGTTCCTATCTTTGTGGTAATCTGAAACAGCATAGCAGATCCACAAACTCTTACAATGCCATGTGTTTGACATCTGCTCTACTTTTTCATTACCAAATTCTTTTAAGAATCTGGCCCATTTAGTGCTTAACAAAAGAAAAAAGAAAAGGACTATAAATAAATTCTGCCACTTATTTCCCCTTTGCTGTGAGATGAAGATGGTTGACCTCCCAAGGATTCTATATAAATGCTGATTTTATCTAGCAGCAGGCCCTTGACCTTGGTGAGGCTGACAATTACTCTGATCAAATGGATGAAAAGGGCTGACAGACAAAAAGGGACTTCTTCCACCAGAGATCAATAGGTCATCAAAAATGAGACATCAAAATGAACTATGCTAAGGAAATTTTGAATTTAAATTAAACGGAAATCTAGAGCTTGGAATGAATAATTCAGATTAGTAAAGTGAGGAAAATTCTCCTTCTGCTTGTTCACTTGTGTCTGAGAGAGTTTGAGATCCTGAGTCTCTGGCTTACTTCAGTTTTATTATAAATAAAGCTATTTTATCAAGCAATGAAAATGTTAACAATGATTGCATAAATCCATAAATGATTTTTTTAGAAACATAATCCAGTTATTTTGTATTATACTGTTTAAATTTTTTGGAAATAAATTATTACTTTTATTTACATTTATATGATATTTATATATGCAATCCTTTTTAGTATCTGCTTCCTAAGTATATTTTCATGCAATTATGCTTTATTTGTGCTGCTGGCAACCAAGATAAATTTTTGAACTAAAACGTATCTAGAAAATGTAGAAAACCTATTCTAGAAATACTGTAATGAAGTCCAGTTTTCATTGAATCTTATTTTTATGCAGCTTATATGTTGAAGTTACATTAGGTGGAGTCATCTTAAATTATAGTATTGTCTCAGTATTCAGTGTTTGTTACTTATAATCACTGATTATTAGCAAAAGCAATAGCTCTATTTTAGCTCATCAACATCGTCATGTCTATAACATCCCTGAATTTACCATAGTTGGCTATGGAGAATATTGATTACATTGACTCTGGAGAATATTCCAGGATCCCAAGCAAGGTAACTTCATCCTTTCTAAATTCCCTCCTTACTATCTATAGCATGTATCAAATCTCTCTATGCTGTGAGTGGAAAGGAGTTACTATAAAATTTTACAAAAGAGCACAGAGCATTTGTGTCTGGAAAGCAGTCAGGTTGGTGAGGTCAGTCTGCTTAGGGTTCCTTCTGCAGACCCCCATCAAAAGCAATTAGAGATTTAGTCATGGCATGCTCTTTTCTGACCAGATCTTCCAGCTTTAGAAATTCTGTTTAACAGTATAGAAAACATTTTCATAGGTTGCACACTGAAAATAGGACAGAGAGCAAGCTACCCACATGTGTACTTGGCTGTGGTATTAGAATTAGAAAGACAGTCTACACAGGCTACAAAATATTCTTCTCATCATATCTTATTGATACTTCAGTGTCCATAAAATTGTCTGCCTGATTTTGCTAAATATCTGTGTGCACAGTTCCTATTGGCAACAGCTGGGTCTGGGTGTGAGAAAGAAGCTTGTATATATGCTCAACTCAAAATTTATATAATACAGGGGAAGTGAAAAGTTCTTTAATTTTCTGTTTTCCATATGAATCTTAAAGCCTAATCCAGTAGGAACACATATATGAACAGATATTTTGAAATACCAAGGCAAGGAGAAGAATACAACTTTTTGTCAAGCAGCTTAGTGGTTTGCAGTGAATTAGCAAGGGATGAGGAATCACAATGGAGTAAGTACATTCATGCACCCAGTGGGTGCTTTATGCACATGCTTGTGGAGGTGCATTAATTGACTGGCCTGTACTGTTTCTATCCACACATCAGGATTACAGAACTGATGCATGAATGGCAATTGATGCACTCATAGCTTTTCCGATTACATAGAATTTTATCTCTTAAGTATCTTTTGGGTCATGTAGTCCATTGTGTTTGTAATTCACAGCTTTCAGTTTTGTGCAATTTTTAGACTAAGTGAAACACATCTTACTTTTATGAATTAAATAAAGCTACGCTCTAATTGCATAAAGTTACACTCCAGCTAATATGCTGTGCTCAAATCACAGGATTTGAATTTCAGTCTGGATTTCTTCCACCCCTTTCCAAAAGTTTTTGAAATAAATGAGAAGTGTTCAGCCCTGAGAAACATCCCGTTAAGCAAAATTCACTGAAGGTAATGTTAAATAAATATAAGCAACTTGAAAGTTATGGCCCACACCTGCATCAGAGATGACCTAAATATTTTATGAATTCTATCTTTACACATTTATCTTTTTGCCATGTCATCCTCAAAGCACAGTTTACATAAAAACCCTGACATATTTACATCATTCCTTCATTGTTCCAGCAGCACAATAAGCAAAGTTTCAAAAACAGCAGGTAATTTTCATGTTTTCCATGGACAGTTTGAATCTATGGCTAGTTCATTACTAGATCTCCCACTCATTACTGATACAGAAGGCTACTTGATGCAGCTTCATCTAGAGTCATGAAATCCTTTGAGAAACGACCATTAGAGAAATCTCCCTAGCTTTCTTTCTATGTGGGATTTTGCTTTTCTGATCTATAATGGTCTTGCCCAACAGGTAATGGGACTGATGCTCACTTGCCTTAGTAAAACACTGTTTGAAAGACTATAAAGTTAATTTATTGAAATGTAATTAGCACTACTATTAATTTTTGCCATGTATACTGTCATCAGTTTTAATGCCACAGATTCAATTTACAACGAACTGAACAACATTGTGAAACACTACTATTAATTCACCTGGTCTTCTCTCCCCCAATAAATCATACTGTAGGGCTCTGAATGCCAAGAGAGTGAGCAAGAGAACAAAGATTATTTAAAATATATATGTCCTTGATCTTATTCAGCTCATTTACTTTGGCAAAGCCTGCCAACTTCCAGGCCTGAAAGTTGAACTCTGCTTAGACAGAGAACGAATGCAGTGGGTCCCACAGTAATTCAGGCATGCCTCCCCAATTATGGTCTCAAAACCTAAATGGAAGGGCTCCTCCAAGGAATACAGGTCTTCCCTATTGACCTTCCAGAGCAGCTCTGACCATCCCTACTAGTCTGTATCAGTTTATCCCAGGAGAATCCCACTTATCCATCAGCTGAAAGTTATACTAGTGGTTATTTAGTGTGTTGGTGATAATTTAAAAATAAGACACCCTGTAGCACTCCACAAATTTGTCTGCCAAGTCTGACTTAACTTGACTTTTTAACACTTTCATAGTAACCAAGAATGAAAAGAAAAGGATTTTTTACAATTTTCTGAATAGATCAAGGAAATAATGAATATACTTTCAGGAATACATCTGGTTTACTTCAGAAATTTATTTATTTCTAGTGTAAAAATATTGTCTTCATTTTACAGACTGGAAGTGAGACACAGGGAGCCTAATATACAGATCCACAGAAGTACCTGGATGCTTAATTGCTGACATAGAATCATATCCATTTGTAAAGTGCTTTAAGCTGCATAAGTACTGCATAAGCAGAGTTTAAAATCTCACTCTGGGAGTCACAACAGCAAAGGAAAAGTGTGAAGATGCAGTAGTCCTAATGGGCATTGATAAAATATCACCAAATCCTCAGTACCTGAAAACTCACTCAGTCACCTTCAGCCCTTCTCCACTGTAAATCACAGGAAAACCTAGTGTATATATTCTTTACATCAGGAACAGATGACTAGTGTGCAAATCTTGTACGCCACTGCAGTTAGACAGTCTCTGAAGCAGGTGTTTTAAAAATTCTAGTTCAGTAATTAGGCTCCAGAGCTTATGAAGAGCTTCCACTAGATCTAGACCTAAGGAATGCCTCAAGACCCTAAAGGAAGGCTAGATCACAGGTGTTTAAGCTGTGAAGCATCCCACCACTAGTTTAGTAGGGAAAAAAGAGACACATAAGAGAAAAGTGTTCTGCAAATTGGATGTCCCCAGTACTGCATCTGGTGGGAGTGTCCTCCTCCAGATGCAGTAATGCAGATACTGCATAGAAAGAAGAAACAAAGTGAGAGACAGTGTTTGTGAAAACTTTAGTAATTATCTTTAGTATGCTCTTCCCCAGTGCAAATATGACTTCCATCATTTACTCTCACATGATCAGGTTGCCATCACTGAAAGAACCATCTCTCTTCCTGCTTTTGACATCTGGAGTTACATTCCTCTATTTCCTTACCTCACTAACACTTCACCCATTTTCTGAATTTCTGTTATGAAATCTTTTTTCCACTGCATTTTCCCTCCTTCTGCTTCTCTTATTTTCTACCAATTTCATTTTGTTCAGTACCTGCACAGCAACCACTGGCTGCAAAAGCACATTTAAGAGCATAATGAAGGCAAGTATTTTTCCAGGTTTTTCACTTGTTTCTATATGAATGTATACAAGGTTGCATTTATTCATTTACCTGTACTTAAAACCATGTGCTGTCAAATCAACATCTACGTAAAAGAAAAGCCTTGAGAGATTTCTGTACTCATATCACAACACTTACACACGTTTCTCCCACTATGAAATATGTGCAGAAGTTTCTACATGTACATATGGACATAGAAAAGTCAAAGCTGTCACAATTAACTCACAGTGTATTTTAACTTTCATGATATACACATCATTAAAGCATATGTTGAACACAGATGTCACAGCTGTTTTAAAAAAAATCCAGGAACTTATAAGAAAAAAATTTCATAACAAAAATAATAAAATGAGTGCCCTTCCAGCACTCATAAAAAAAAAAAAAAAAGAACTTGGAACAACTGTATGTAGAAATTTTTATTTAGGTATAATTTCAGTATTACTTAAGTCCAAGTATATTTGATTGAATTTGGAAAATATTGCATGAAAATTACTCTTCCTTTACAGATAGTATGATATACAGTTGAAATGAGAGAAAAATGAGGGGGTTTGGGATATACATTTAAAAACTGCTCTATCAATATATTTCAATATGCCCTTAAACCTAAGTTTGAGCTGCCATGTTTATTTAAGTGGTACATTAAACTTTTTTGGTGTTGGGTTGTTCCACTATGCAAACACTCCTGTGATCAGATTCATTTTTTTTTTTTAAATGGAAGGAATTCTTATTTTTATGTTCTAAAGAGGAAATCAGGGGAAATGCAAGTAAAAGAAGAGTAACAATAGGTATTAAGAGGCAGCAAAACACAAGGCTTTAGATGTAGATATTCATAAAAATGTCAACAGTCATTGACAAGTATACTTCAAAGAAAAAAGGATAAAATTCAGGATGCATAGGAATACAAAAGAAAAATTGGGGAACCAGAATAGTTCATTTTCCTAGTTGATGAATGGCCCCTGACAGCATTGCTTTTCATCAATACAACAAAACTGGTTACAGGATACAGGACAACACTAATGCACTGTCAGCCCTGTTCCTTCCCAGCTGGTGCTTGACAACTGAGAGACCTCATAGCAGACCAGGTGAATTGCTGACATGCAAGAAGTCATTTTAGTACACAAAACTATCGTCTTGAAGAACACTCACCTTTAACAAGACTATATCCTGAAAATTTCAATATTATATCTTGAAAATTTACATGCAAAATGTGAGGTGTCATTATGCCTAGTCTATACATCCTATGACTCAATGTGAAAATGTCAGAAGGCAAGGAGACTAAAAATAGTTGTGCAAAAAATAACTATTATTGTTTTGATTATGCAAATATACTTTAGGTTCTATTTTTAGCAAAAGCAGTGCTTTTGAGCTATCATTTGATATCATTCTGAGCTATCATCTGCAGCATCTCCTCCGTGTACAAAAGGAAGTTACAGCCCTAATTTTACTTTACATTTTTGTCATGGTCATATTCCACAGGACAGACAGTATGTAGGGTATTCACTCTTCTCTAAACACTGAATATAAACAAATTAAAGCCCTCAGGTTTTTACTGAGTGTATCTTAAGGTCATGTTCAAACACTTCCAGTTACCATTATTATTTTTTGAGGGTACCCTTGATATAAGTATATTTCGAAGAGATGACACTGAATGATACAAGACCTTGTTGTATTTCTGGTTTTAATGACTTGAGTTCCAGTCACCTCCCTCAGTGGAGAGCAATTCTGATAATAGGACATGGAAACTTTTTATCACAATGCTGGAGAAAGTTCCGATTCGTATACTATTGAATGGTGCATGAATATAGATGATTAGTTTATATTTACACCATATATATATTATTTTATATTTAGTTTATATGAGATCATGTTTAAATTATAAATGTCAGTATATGACAGCCATCAACACAATGCTACCACAAATCATTCCTTACCTATACAAAATGAATGAAAAATAATACTTTTGGAAACTATAGAATAGAGACTCTTCAAACTACTCAAACTCTAGTATCAAAATATAAAATGAAAACTTGCTATTGCAAATTAAAAATCAGGATGTTTCCCTCATACAACTTTACTTAAATCCTTTCCGTTATCCTGCATATGTGCAATGGTTCTACTGTCCAAGAGCAATCCGGTATGGGCAAATTTACATGCAAAATGTAAATTTGCATGTAAAAATGCAAAAGGCTACTACTGGGATTAAAATTCAGTTTGTGACCAAGTTCAGTTTCTCTGAGTATGGATCTCTGGATGTTTTGAATGGAGTTGTTCTACAACCATTTGGCCCAAGCTAAGATTCAAAAGTAAGCCTTGAAAAGTTGGGGAAAATTTTAGATAATCCAGTCCCTTCTAGGTTGGTTTGGTTGATCGATATTTTTGTGGATTTTTTTCATCAAAAAACCCTGCCAACTACACAACAATATATGTAAATAATAGATTTCAGTTTTTATAGTTAGGGAATGAACCTCATGAGCTAAAACCCATCATTCTATGTATTGCACCTAGACAGTCCCTGCTCTCAAGTGTTTTCCATTAACATACAAAACAAGCAACAACCATGCAGGCAGGCAACAGAGTTCAAAGACAAGTCCAGGCTGATCAGCCTCCTCAGCAACTGTTACAGTTTACCTACAGCCTAACAGCTATCAGATTTTTGGACACAACTGAGAGGAGACCTCTATCATTATCATACAAAGACAAGGCTTTGACACTGTCGTTTTGTGTTGACCAGCCCATTTTCTATGCCAAGTAAGTCATGGTTAGGAAGCCCAAGCCTGTCAGAAAGTGACAAAATACCAACTTCCCACAGACAATTTATATAGGCAGTGTTTACCTGTGAAGCTGAGAGAGAGCAGATCTTGTCAAACTGAAAAGGCCAACAGAAAGTTGTAAACTGAAAGGTCATTCCTGGTGAGACACAAGGACTGAAAGGAGGTCAGCCATCCCTAATAAAAATTTCTTGTTACATCCAAATTACTTGGTATTTATGTGTTTCAATGTGAAGAGCTTGTTTTGACTTTGTGAAACAAAAACCCCAGTATATAATACACCTATGAGGAACAGTATGAATGCAAACTGCTACATTAGATTGGCTAAAAATGTATGAGACATGGATCTAGACATAGATGCGGGCATAAAAACTGAGACTAGAGGGAAATATCATCCTCACCTGTAATAGTTTGGAACAGTTTACTAGTTTTTCTGAGTTTTGCTTCTTTCTCTGAAAGTCTGGCACCAGGTACTGTTGAAGGTAAGACATTGGTTTATATAGCTTTGTTTTGACATGTTTCATACTGAAAGATAACAAATCAACAGAGAGTCTTGAAAATCCTGATCAGTTTGCACAAGATAAGGCCCTAGACTTGCACTAATATATGGTCAGTGTCACTCCATGAAAGTCAATGGACCATATTTTTTCTCTTCATTACACTAGTACAGCTCCATTAACTATAGAAATCATTAATCATACAGCAACACTGAACTCTGTGATGTTGTGCAGGATATAAATTAGGCAAGAATTTGGCCTCCTGGCCATTTTCCCCCTGATTTGTAGCTGGCAGGAAATCCCTTATTTCATTTTGCCTCAAAGTTTTAGTCAACTAGTTCGATAGTAATTGCATTGCTCAAAAAGCTATATTCTGATATACAACTATGAGCATGAATATAAATTAACATATGAATAAATATTTAGAAGTTTAGCCATAAGTAACTGATTGACTTCTTGTAACACTTCGAACCTCCCTCAAACTTTTTCTCTCTCCTCCCCATTTCTCTTCTGCAAAATACAAAAAATAAGGCAACTTTCTCTATTAAGAAGAAGAATTATAAATAAAAATGTTAAAGCTTTTCAAAGCCTCTGATATAGGGGCAAGTTATACCTTCTTTCCAACTAAATGTGGGGGTTTTTTTTGATTTTGTTGGTTTTATTTGGGATCACTCACAAAGTAAGGACAGAGGCAGGAAAATTGCTTCCTCCTTCAGATCACTAAGAAATAATTTACAAAAAATTAATGTCACAAGAATTAGAAACATTGAATAATAAAAAGATAATGAGTTGGAGCACATCTAACTAGCTCAGGTGGGCAAGGATGTCCCCTTACTAGAAATAAATAAATATAATTTGAAAAGAACAAGAAAAATATCAATACTTAAACTCATAAAAGAAAATTTAATTTATTATTTAAATCCATTCCATCCTACTTTATCTATGGAGCTCCAGCCTATATATGAAGAAAATTCTTGACTAGGATTTCTTGACTGAAAGTGACTTGACTAAGGTGGTACTGCTAAAATACTGCATAACCAGGAAATTTATGGTATTGCCAGATTGAGGTTTACATAAGCAGTATTTTAACCTCAACACCAGTTACTGGTAAATGGTGTGGAGGTGAGAGCTCCCAAAATCAAGCCAGAATCAGTTAAAAGACTGACAATTTAAAACAAAACTTCACTTGGCAGAAGTACTTGCAGTACTGCCACAAGAAAGTCACTTGTCCTCACAAAGAAAGAGTCAGCAATCAAGACATCATTTTCTCTGTGCCAGTCATCTGCCCAGACACAAGTCAGCTGAAATCAAAGGAAGAGAGAAGTCATTTAACAGGTACCTCTAGTCATGAAGTAATACAAGCCAGTCATTTTCCCATAGTGTTGATGCCATTTAAAGAGATTTAAAAATAAGAAGAAGCAGCGACCTCATAACGCTCTTAGTGATTTTGTAGAAGGACAGGAACACAGGCTCTTGGAAGCTATTTGCTACCTCTTTGTATCAATTACACCAATGAATTGATGTAGAGGTGCATTAGCAACTGTGTATTGCTGAACCACTAGCAATTATTCAAGCATATTTACTGAGGTTTAAGGACAGTGTAATAGCAGAGTCTGCATATTTTATATGCAGCCATTGTTACACCCCATTAAATGGACTCGTAATGATCCATTGCTATTTAATTAATATGCAATGAGCATGACATTAAATCTAACATGTAAATTAAAGCCCAATTTAAGTCACCAATTTTGAAGTGTGATGGAAAACTTCTTTGGATCTAGATGGCCTGTGTTTGTTTCTTTTACTTGTCTCCCTCTGTAGAGCTCAGATTATGTTGGGCAGACTCTAGAAAGACAAATGGGTAAAGTTTTCATGACCAGAAATTTCAGTGCAGCAAATTAAAAACAGATCGACTCTTGGCATTAAGCAATGGGCAGAAATTTGGCCAAATTCCAAACATCGTATTTCAGAATGTTCACACTCATGACTCAAGATTCTCTCTAATTCAGAAAGCAATAATAAGAGTAGTATATGATTAAAAATGACAGAATATTTGAAATAAAGTATCCAAATTCATGTGTTTTAATTATTATCTTTTCTTTTCTGAGGTAACAAAGTTTGAGACAAAAATATTTAATTAGACCTAGAATAACATTCAAAAGGATACCAGTCATAATGTTTTCCAACAAAAAACAAAGAAACAAAAAACCCTGTATAGTACTAAATATAGATTTTGCTACTCTTCATAACTATATTGTTTGTAGAAAATAACAAACGCAGACATAGCTATATAAGTGAATGCTATCCATTTTCATCATTATAATCAATGTAGGCAAAGAAAAGTGACACAAATCCAAATATCCACTCATGGTTACATACATGCAAAATGTGGAAATTAAGTAAGAAAATGGATTAAACATGACAGAATCACAAAATGGGTAATGTTAAAAGGGACCACAGTGGGTCATCTGGTCCAACCTCCCTGCTCAAGCAGGATCATCCTAGAGCACATTGCACAGGACTGCATCCAGACAGTTCTTTAATATCTCCAGTGAGGGAGACTCCACAACCTCTCTTGGCAATCTGTTCCAGTACACGGTCACCTGTACAATAAAGAAATTCTTCCTCATATTCCGGTGGAACTTCCTGCACATCGGTTTCTGCCTGTTGCCTCTTGTGCTATTACTTGGCACCACTGAGAAGAGCCTGGATCCTTCCTCTGACACCCTCCCTTCAGATACTTACAGACATTGATGATGTCCCCTCTCAGTTGTCTCTTCTCAAGGCTGAACAGACCCAGCTCCCTCAGCCTTTCCTCAAGAGAGAGATGCTCCAGAACCTTGGCATCTTTGTTGCCCTCCACTGGACCCACTACAGGAACTCCAACTCTCTCTTGGACTGAGGAGCCCAGAACTGGACACAGCACTCCAGATATGGCCTCACCAGGGCAAGTAGAGGGGCAGGATGACACCCCTCAACCTTCTGGCAGTGTTTTATCCTAATGCAGCCCAGGATAGCACCGGTCTTCTTAGCCACACTCCTGTGAGGCTATACAAAGCACATAATACAAGCAACTCGTCTCCAGAAACAATCCCATGTCAACACTCATGGGTGTAGTCAGTGCCCCCAGGGGTCAGTGTGGCTAGACAGGCAGCAGACCAAGCTGGGAAGACATGCAAAGATGCAGCAAGGGATCACCCACCCATGCCTCTGCTCCTTCAACCTCTGATTGACTCTAGCTGGAGATCCATCTGTCATTTATGCATCAGCAATATTCAGCAAAATGTTGTTTCTCCGTCAGTACTCTGGTTTGCTTCTGACAGTAACAAGATAACATGCTGTTTAATTCATTTACACCACTGATCTAAAACTCCCTAGCTAGTTCTGCGTCTGACCCAAGCTTACAAAGTTTTCCTTTGCTCACCTTTTCTCCAGATCATTTACAGCATTGTATTTCTGGCTTCACTGACATTTAACTACAATGACATACAACTACATTTATGTCTTCTTTTTCGCATGCTATAATACTCTCCCATGTTTCATCATTCACACAGCATCTACACCTGCTTAGTAAGCACATGATTCAAAATAAAACTGAAAACTATAAAAGAAAATGTAAAATAAATAAAATCCTAAGTAAATAAGTAAACTATTCCTTTCCTTGAAATATTTTCTAGGGTCTCATTCCTGCATTATGTCAAGAGACTCCAACCTCAGGAGATGACAACTATCTGTAATTTCTTTGAGGTTCGTTAAGATTTTCTGTCAGAAGATCATGTTTAGCAATTTGTTGAATGAGGTCTTTACACTTCTACTGCCTCAAATCTGCTATGGTTCAAGAAAACATTGTTACTAAGATTTTCTGTCAGAAGATAATGTTTAGCAATTTGTTGAATGAGGTCTTTACACTTCTACTGCCTCAAATCTGCTATGGTTCAAGAAAACATTGTTACCTAAGAACTCATTCCAAATCATTGTAGTTGCTTAATCCAATTATCCTCCTGAATAATAAAATTGGAGAAATTCACAAGCTACCCTTGTACATTTCACTACAGAGAAAGGAGGAGGCAAAATTAAAAAAAAAAAAAAAAGGAAATGCAATAGGTTCAGCTCCTTGAACATAAAGAATAATTAACCCAATCAATACAGTATATGCTAGAATGCCTTAACATATGCAATTTAATTCTTGATGCATCCTGGCATATAAAAAGTAGCAAACAGCAGTTCAAGAACAAGGAGTTGTATATCCTTATACATCCTAAAAACCATAACAGGTTTCTTCTCAGAGCTCTTACAGTTACGGAAGTTACAGTCACAGTCAGCAGTCAGCAGCTGATCTGTGGCTGTGTTCAGGATCCAAAGGATCAGGACTATCAAATATTCAGACATATCAATCTGTAAATAAAAGAAACTCAGAGTATATAAACCTAGAATTTTAACTACTTGCCAGGCTGTTGGGTACACCCCCTTAAATAACAGCAAAAGACAGGAAAAAAAAAAACATACAGAAGACAGCAGGGTTGTGTGACCCAGACTCAGACCACCTGTAAACCACTTTTATATTTCCTTTACATTTCCTGGTCTCCTCTTGATCCCTGCTTCTATCCTAATATTAATGAGTACTTTGTTTTCCAGGAGCCATTAGGCTGGTGGATACTTGTTGAAGCATGTCCCACTTCCCTCCTACTCCTCATTTTCCTCACATGTCCCTAACATGTTTCCTGTGCAGAGGGTAAAGGAAATCCCCATTTGCTGTTTCACATTGATGGTTTTCAGATAAGAGTGTCAATGATATGGAAAAAAATTCTACAATAAATATTTACAAATCCTATGCTTTACCTATCTCTTTAGTAATTGCTAATTGCAATAGCTTTGAAAACTCTTCCAAGCCCATCTATTAAAATTTTAATTTCACTGTAGTTAGATGCTTCTACAATAATGAACCAGCAGACCCTCTTGTTTTTGACTGAGTGATTAATTCTTCTCCTTCTGTCCTGAAGCAGAAAGAAGATTTACTCTCTCAGAAAAAAATGCATTTCTTCTATTCCCTCTCCCTGGGCAGAACTTGTCTCCTTCCATATCCCTATCCCTTATCCTTTCTCCCTCTCTTGCCACACAAAGCTCCCAGTACTCATGTCAGTTACCACTAAAGTACTTTGCAATGCACAGAACAAAATCACAATTGTCTCATGACTTTCATCTTGAGCTAAAAAGGAAAATGGAAAAATATAGTGCAGCAGAATCAGAAGTGATTGAGATGCAGCTTGCAAAGTTGATGACTGATCCTTTTTCAGAATGCAAATGCATTATTTAAATAGAAGTGTCTAATTGTTTCATTGCCCTTCACTATCAGCGGTCATTAACATCCTTTCAGAGTTAGTGCAAAGTGGCCCAATCAAACTAAGAACATTTTTTCTATATTTAACACTCACCTTGCTAGAACCCTCTGTTCTTCCCTCTTAACAAAAATCTGCCAATGTCTGAGTTATTTTACTGGTATGGCTTTTTTGGTGTTTCTTCTCACTAGAACACAGGGCTTCAAATCTTTGGCACTGTCTAGTATGTAAGCTATCATCAAAAACACATGGACATTTTCTTACATTTGAATCCACCATTGTCCCTAAATTAGAATTCATTTGCATTCCAAAAACATAAGAGCAACTTACAGACTCGAAATATCTGAAATTAAAAAAAGCCTTGCAGAAGGCTGTCCTAGCAAATTTTGACTATTTTATATGTGGACTAAATGCAATTTTGAGGGCAGCAAGAAGGCCTAGTAATATTTTACATTAATTTTTTTAGTGTATTAACTGTTTCCAAGACCTTAAGCCATAGAAGTAACCGATGTGTTTATGTAATTGTGAAAAAGTAATGAAAGGTGAGCCACATACTCTTACAGAGAAAAGAAATTTATGCAAGGTCACATTTCAAGACTTACATTTTCCATTAAACAAGCTATTTCAAGGCACTTAAGAAACATAATAACAAAGAGCTGCATAAATTAATAGAGCATCCTGAGCCATATAGGGAAATTAAAGGTTATAAATTTAGACCTAGTATGAAACATAACAGTGATTTCCAAAGGTAGTTATATATGGAATGAGACACGTTTTGACTGATGATATAGCCATAAAGTGAACATTGCATATGTCCATTTCTCATATGAAATGTAATGTCTATGGGCAACAGTTTAGGAGAACACCATGTATAAGAAATAGATGTCTGAGCAGTACCTGTTTTGTTATTGCAATATATCCACACTTATAACCACTGTCTGTCCTGCTTCTCAGAGAGACTTGTAAGCAGGATTCATAATTTTTTCATGCTGACACATGTAATGAAACATTTAATTGCTCACCATTACATTCCTAATTATTTGTTCACACGATCGCATATGGAATTGAGTATCTTAGCAGGTGTTTAAAGATAACGATGGCAATTTTGGACATGAAAGTCAGTTTACCCAGGTAAGCTTCCATACTTTGTGTGTGTAGTTTAAGTATCAGTGAAATATAAATGATCTTTAAAGCTGAGTTTATCTACATTTTTTCAAACAGCAATATGGCTGGCATCTAGACTATTTGAATCATTGAATCATAGAATCTCCTGAATAGAAAAGGATCCACAAGGATCATCAAGTCCAGCTTCTGGCCTCACACAGAACAACCCCCAAATCACACCACATCCCTGAAATCATTGTCCAAACACTTCTTGAACTCTGTCAGGCTTGGTGCTGTGACCGCTCCCTGGGGAGCCTGTTCCAGTGCCCAACCACCCTTTGGATGAAGAACGTTTTCCTAGTATTCTGCCTAAACCTATTCTGATCCAGCATCATGCTGTTCCCTCAGATCCTGCCACTGGTCACCAGAGAGAAGGGATCAGTACCTGCCTCTCTTCCCCTCGTGAGGAAACTGTAGAAGGTCTGTCATGCTGATGCTTTGTGAGAGTTTGGGATTAATTTCTCCTTTCCGTGCACAAGCATCTTCTTCTGCAAAAGGTAGGGATGACTTTCATGCTTGGAAGGTAATTTAAAAGCTATGGATGAGGAACTGTGCAGAAGTTCAATAAGAATGAAAAATAACCTTCAGAATTTCCACCGATTTATAATTTTACTTAATCTATGGAATGAAAATATATACATACAAACTATACAAGGATAGTGTATTTACATTCTGCTTTTGCCAAGTCAATATCAAAGCTGCACTACTTAGAGAACTTGTACATTAGATGATCTGGTAAAGAGCAGTCTGTTCTAGATATAAGTGGAGAAATTCTTTACTGAAATATTTGCCTCTTTAGGATTTAATCCACGTTAGCATGAACAGTTCATTGTAACTGAAAATCAGTGTAACTGCTCTAGATAAATAGGATATCATGGTCTGTAGAAATTATTAAAAACCATCACACCATCAATTTCATAAGTATAATGGAACATGACTTGTTCTCTGACTTTTACTAGATGATTGCCTTTACTCCCACTGTACCTGGTCATTGAGAAAAAGGATTGTTTTTAAAATTGTGGGGTAATAGAAAAGAACCTCACTGGGACTGCTTGAAATCCACCCTTTTGTAGGAAAAGCTGTATTTTATTTTCATTTTTCTAAACATTTTTCAGACAACTCCGTAAACAGATGATATTTTTGGGGTTTTTTTCTTGTTTCTATTTTTGTTAAATTATGTGTTTACAAATGTCTGAATTTTTAAGGCCAGCAACACAGTGACAAATTTAAGGAACATCTAGAGTTAAAATTAGCATAATTAATTTTGTTCTAAATGTAATTTCTCTCTGTGATCCCATTTCATTTAGCAAAAGATAAATGACCACTTTTAAGAGGGGAGTTTATCCAGTATTAATGAACACATAAGCCTAGAAAACACTGAGCTTAAAATGCTAGTCAGGAGTGTTTGAGTTAATAACTTTCACAGTGTTCTGGCCAGTTTCTCATGGACATTATAAGGTTTTGTAGAGCATACAGACCAATGATACCCCAGTAATTCCAGCTTCAATGCAGCTTCAATGATAAAAATTATTCTGATATGTGGTTTTTGTTATGCGTAGGTGCCAAGCTGTCTCCTTATCACTTCATCAAATATAAGAAAAAAATTAAGAGCTTTGTGAAGCAGAGAAAAGCAAGATAAAAAATTTTCAGGTGAAAGAAGAAAGAATTAAAATACTCAGAGTATCAAATGGTTATTTCCAAATAAATATTTTAATTTTGGGATATTTCCCATTAAAAAAAAAAATCTGTTAAGGGTAGCGATGCAATCACAAACATATTGTGTGGTAAGATGAAAATTCTCTCACTAGGAGACTAAAATTGAGAGATCAGCCACATGGCAGGAACTTGCGACATCTTTTCTATCATCACAGGGAAAATGTGAATCTCCTCATAATATCAGTATATCTGGCATCATGAACTGCCACAATAGAAACAGGGTATGTTGAAACTGAATCCTGTCAGGAAAATACCAGATGAAATAAAGCCCATTATTGTAGTGCTGGGAGCTACAAGAAAGGACTGCAAGGAAGAGTTTCTTTACTGCAGTGTCATTTATGGGCCCCTACTGGGCTAAGCTCTACAGCATTGTGCAGATAAAGCCACACATCATCCCCATTCAGTCTCTGAAAGTAAGATGGACAAAAAGTATGATGAAGTGAGTATTATTATGATATTTATTTTACAGTTGGCAGCTGAAACATAGAGAGAACATGATCTGCCCATGAAATCTGGGACTCAAGCAAGAGCTGACCAGGCAAGTGCCCCAGTTCCAGCTGCACTTGCACCCTCTAAATGTAGGTCACATTTATCAATATATGACATACTGTCACGTACAGCCAGAAAGAACTACAGAGGAGAAAATAATTCTCCAGTCACAGAATCACAGAATGGGTTGGGCTGGAAGGGACCTGAAAGATCATCCAGTTCCAACCCCCCTGCCATGGACAGGAACACATTTCGCCAGACCAGGTGGCTCAAAGTCCCATCTAACCTGACGCTGAATACCTCCAAAGATGAGACACCCACAGCTTCTCTGTGAAACCTGCTTCAGTGCCTCATCACCTTTGCAGTCAAGAATTTCTTCCTAATATCCAATCTAAATCTACTCTACTTTAGTTTGAAGCCAACCCCCCTTGTCCTGTCACTACACAGTAAACAAAAAGTCCCTCTCCAGTTTTTTTGTAGGCTCCCTTCATGTACTGGAAGGGTCCCATAAGGTCTCCCTGAAGTCTTCTCTTCTCCAGGCTGGACAGCCCCAACTAGGAGAGATGTTCCAGCCCTGTGATCAGATTAGTGGCTCTCCTCTGGAGTTGTTCAAACAGGTAAATGTCTATCTTATGTTGATGACCCCAGGCCTGGATGCAGCACTCCAGGTGAGTCTCACCAGATTAGAGGGGCAGAATCCTTTCCCTCACCCTGCTGCCCACACTGCTTTGGATGCAGCCCACAATACGTTTAGCTTTCTGGGCTGTGAGTGGACATTGCCAGGTAACAATGGGCATCTCATCAAACTCCCCCAAGTCTTTCTCCACAATGCTTCTGTCAATCCATTCTCGTCCAGCCTGTACTTGTGCTTGGGATTACTCCAATGCAGGTTCAGGACCTTGCACTCGACCTTGTTGAACTTCAATCAATACTTTTCACAAGTTACCACAGTGATTATCTCAGTGATAAACCAGCACTGGCCAGACCTTCCAAATTCCTAAACAATCTGGAGTGTTGAGCTTCTTTCTTAGTGGTGTTATGATGTCATCAGGAAGCCCCTTTGAGCACTTCCTCAAGACCAATAGCTGTGAGATTTACAGCAATGAGTCAGTGAATAGTTTTCTGCCTCAATGACTCAAAACATAAAAAAAAAGGCAAGTTCATTGGGTTAGGTCTTCTCAATTGAACCTAATGCTAGAATTAGTCCTAAAGGAGAAGCCGGGATGGAAGTGCTCTGGCTTCAGTGTGGAGCTGAAGGATGAATCCCAGCTCCAAAAAACAGTGAGTACTGTATTATTCAGCTAGGCACTCTTTGGCCTTTGATAATGTAGATCAGCACACTGCAGCTAATAACCTTGGGATAGAACTAGACTACAGGACACCACCACCAAGCCCTAATCAGACAGCAATAGTTGGGGTAACATGCAAATACAGTTGACTCCCTCCTGTGCCAGTTCCTGTCACAGCCTGCCTTATTGCAGAGTGAACTGAAACTCTAAATTTTTAAGAGAAGGTGAAACAGAGTGATTCCTTCTTTTCCTCCACCTGCAAACATAATACTGCTTCTCGCTACTGCTGCTGCTACACTAAGAGTGTCCAAGAGAAATTTCCCAAACTGTGATTCAGTCCATTTAGTTTCTTGGAACCAATGTTCTTTTTTTCTTTCTCTTTTACTTTTCCTTTCCTTTTAGCCTGCAGACAACAGTGGCTATCAAGGAAATAACAGCTGACTATGTATAAATACATAATCATTCTTCAATAATAAAGAAGAGAGTGCTGAATAAATCCCTTAAAATAATAACTATCTCCAATAAATGTAACTAATTCAACCTGGAGACCTGAAAAAGAGAGGCCACTTTACATCTCTCCATGGTTTAATAAGAGAGATGTAAAGAGGAGTTACCTAATTTTCTGAGATAGTGTCCCCATTGAAGAGAAGGCATCTCAAGAATCGATGAGTTGATGCACTACTATGTGGGGTGGGTCTTTAACAAAGTATGCCGATTTGTTAAAACACTTTTAAAGATTTAATGTTGGAGCAGGTGTTTGACTATGTGGACAGTGCATGGCCTCTGAGGACATGGCCTCAAATTACTGTGACATAAGCATAAGAATCTCTACAGACAGTTCACTTTCTCTGGCCATCAGCTTAGCTGTGCTTAGACAGGTCATCAGGCGTCAACTGTTTCTTCACACAGTGGAGAACCTGTCAAATCTATTGTTTCTCAGATCACAGGAGTTCAGCAATTTGGAGGCCACTGTTCTTCATGTGTAGGGTAGGTATGGTGAGAGGCCAGCATCTGGTATATGGTATGTGGTATGCATCTTGTGCCATAGGCAATGTATGCTGAAGTTCATAAGCCCTCTGGACTTTAGCGCTGGTTAAGGCAATGTAGAAAGGGACCATGGTCATATTCAACAGAGTTCCATAATGCAGAGAAATTTGGATTTGTGAATTATGCCAATTTCTCTCTGGAAACGACATGAGGAAAAGTCTCCCTCAAGACAATTAGCATAGCTTGGTGGGAACTGTAAAGTGAGGCATGCCTGTGACTGAATCTGGGGACTGATTCTTGGGGCAAAGATGCCAAAAACAGAGGCCTAAATGTCAGCCTACTGTGCAGCTTCACTCTGTCAAGAGATTATTTCTAACTAGTATAGCTGTTATAATTGTATAACTAGCTAACCCAGTAGACTAGTTCCTCCCCAAACATACCTGTAATTTGCTGATAAACTTGACTGCACAGTGAAGAGAGAAAACAGAAAAAAAACCCCAATCAAAAAACAGTGGAGAAAGGCAGGACCTAGCACCCCATCAGCCTCACACGTAGGTCACTGAAATGACCAGGTTTGGGAATTTTGGCATCTATGCTGGCTGCAGTAATCACACCACCTGCTGATATTTATTCATTTTCCCAAGTTGGTGTTTTATTGTATTTCCTCAATAACATTATTTTTAAACCTTTTAACTCATAGCTTATGAGTGGAGAGACATTGCTCACTGAGAACACCTGCAATACACAATCTGACTGGTTAGAGTTCTGCAAGGTCTTGAGCCAATATAAATTTTTCACTATATAATCTTAGAAATTAAAAACTGTTCTTTTTATGGTCATATGGTGCCTGGAAGAAATTTTGCATATGTAAAATAGTATTAAGAGTGCAGAAAACAGCATGTTTGAATGCATAAAAGTAAGAGCTGATGATTGATGGTCACATTTGGTTAAGAGAAATTTTTCCATTGTAATTATATTTCACATTTTTCTTTCATCACTGACCTTTCTACAAGCTTCCCATTCCTTTTCAAGGTGTCATTAATAAAAGCAGAAGTTGTCCACATTACGTCATTTTTATGCCATTTCTGTAAAGTAGCCTAAGGAGAAAGTTAACATTTTCCTGCAGCAAGGACTTCACAACAGAGCTCCCACCACAGGAGAGTGAAGTGGCCCAGCCTTCATAAACAAGTTACACATTTCAGCAGCAAACCTATACTGTCAAACTCTACCTTTGCAGAGCAAAAGAACAGATGTTTTGATTCCATGCACAGCTCTACTCTGTGTGCTTTACTGCTTTGTGCCTATGTGAGTTGCTAAGGCCTGTCCAGAGTTCTCTTTACCTGAAGTGGGATAGTTGCTCCACTCTAATTTGGAAAAGGCTGTTTGGGGAGACAAATGTGAACAGGGGAATTCATTTGGGAAATGTATGCAAAGAAACATGCCTCAAAAAGTACTGATATACTAACAGAGGCACATTTGAGTAACTACAGACTGTGGAAGGTTCTACAATTGAATCCTTTCAGTGTCCCGACTGATTAGGTCTCCTTTAATTACAATCCGTATTTTCCAGTTCATCGCCACCTTACACAACTCATTTCTGATGGAGAAAATATGGACATTTTTCAGCAAATTACAACAGGTTTTCTGTATGTCATCCATTATTTACAATAGAGTCCCTGATAATTTAGATCCAATGACACTATGAAGTAGCGCCTGGATATTATCTGGTCAGTAACAAATAAAAATGTGCTGAACAATACATTCACCACTGTGTTAATATTAGAATTTATTTCCCCGGAGGGGAGTGCTGGGCCATAAGAATGAATTAATATCTATCCTTTATAATAAGTTTCACCATTTTTTTTTCTTCCATTTAAGCAATTCCCAGAGATGAACTTCGCTTTTCAACAGCTTCAAATATATCAAAATAAAGGTGATTGGAAAATTTTTCATAGGACATTATTTTTTTATTCACAGGAAAATGCTGATTCCTTGAAACTGAAACATTTTACAAGCAGAAAACTGGTCTAAAAATAATCAGAAAGGGACTTCAGATGTGACACAGAATGGTTCTACTCAGTGCCTGACAGAGAACACCCTATTTTGAAGCAACTGTCTCATATGACCACAAGTTTAAGCATCTCTATTACCTGATTTTCACTAGAGACTAATAATTAGTTACCTAACATCTGAGGTGACAGTCTTTAGCAGTTAGAGTGAAAGACAGCTTGGCCTGGTGAATGCTTAATCTCTTTAAGAAGTAAAACTGTTTCCATGGCACACCTTTATTCAACTTTGCTTAAGCATACTGCAGGAGAAAATACAGAGTAAATCATATAGAGTAAATCCCTTCCTTGGAGGTTGTAGAATCAGAATTTGAATTTTGATCTTTCTCTGGAGCATTGTGGGTAATGTTGTACTAATTAATCTTGGTTCTTTATTATTCTAGAATCCTTAGGGGGTTTTTTGGGAGGTGAGGTGGTTTTTTTTTTGGTTTTTTGATTGGTTGTTTGTTTTGTACAGGCTGGGTTTTCAGAATTTTTTTTTTTTTAGTTCAGCTTCACCTACAAGAAATGAAAAAAAGGATTTTTAGACAGTACATAAAAAACACCCCTACCCTATCTTACCTATTAATGTACTTGTTGCATACCAGATGCATGAGAATACTACACTGAATCCCTAATCGGATACATCCAGGAGTTGAAATATAAATGAAAACTCCTAATCCATTAGGATTATTTTTTTTTTTTTTTCCAGAAACGCAAGGTTCAATCATATTACATTTTTTCATTCTTCTAATCTCCCTTATAGAGCTTAGGCCAGACTAGTAATTCTGCCTCTGGATTCACATATAAAAAGAGAAAGATGTTGAATTTATCACAGTAGTTGTGAGGCTTCAGTTCTGAGATTATAGAACTGAGAAAACGCTGTGCTAGTTTAGGCTATTTCGTTTGAAAACCTGTATTTCTATGGTTTTACTCAGTTTTGATTTCCCATTAGCATGGAAGGCACCTCCAAATCTCTAATAATGAATCCCAGAAAAGGGAAAAGCATGAATGTGGCATACTTTATAAAATATGTACAAAATATATGAACTTTTTTCCCTTAGCCACTATCCCATATGGCAAGTTCAGCGAAATTTAATTAGGGTTACCGACATGGTAATTTGAATTGTTACCCATGATGCTTTCTGCTCTTTATAAAGCATTTCCTTTTGAAATTGTCATGACTTATATAAGCATATAATTTTTTTCCCTGTGGCTAGCACTTGGTTGAAATATTAGATTCACTGTGAAATTCCTGCAATTACTATTTCATTCTTATCTCGTTGAATATAGAAGCATTTTCAAGACCCTTTTTAAAGCATGTCATTGACTGTATTAATTTTGATAATATCTCAAGAATGCTTATCTATGAATACTTTTAAATTGGCAACTTAAACTAATGCCTCTTTATTCTGTGTTATATATCTTTGATGTCCAGCTAAATCTCATGGGTGAAAGCAAAGCAGTTAAAGCAGAGGCAGTTAAAGCAGAAGATAAAGGAGCTGAGACAACACTGATTGTTCAGAATACCTGACCTACAGGAGACACTCTGGTCCTCCACATGCATTCTCAAAGAAACATGATTTAGAAGGGGATCTCCTAGGAAAGGGGATCAAAAAGTCACATCAAAAAGCTCCTAGGTTTTCCACCAGCTATATGGAGTTTAGAATTTCCTCAGCTCAGATGTTTTGTCTCCAAAATATCAAAGAAATATTGCAAATACAAATGAGTGCTGGTGAAAGTACCTACTCTCTGAATTTGAAAGCTCCATTATCTGGTATGAACATTTGGCAAGGCTAGGTTATTTGCAATTTACTGAGTAACTTAGACAATGTGCTTATTGGTGATATTCCATGCTGCAGTTCTTAACTCAGTATATTGGAACCTGTCCTGAAATTTTTACTTTGGCTGGTTTTTCAGTTTAAATGAATGCGCAATTCTGCATTGATCTAACATAGTAAAAAGTAAACAAATCAAAATTTATCTTTAATAATAGCATTGACCAAGACTGAAAGTCTGAAAGTCTGTCTGAAAGTTCAATGCAATAGTTATGTTTGAATCGTGGGGAATGTTTGAGCCTTTCAGCTTCATATGAATAGTGAAAATCTGGTATAAGTTTGATCTGAATTGACAGCTTCCTTACAGTTTCATATCACAGAATCTAAGAATGGCTGAGATTGGAAGGGACCTCTGGAGGTCATCTGGCCCAACAGTCCCTGCTCAAACAGGCCCACCTAGACCAGGTTCCTCAGGATCATGTCCACATGGTTTTTGAATATATCCAAGGATGGAGACTGTACAACATCTCTGAGAAACCTGTGTCACTGCTCTGTTACCCTCACAGTAAAAAAAACCTTTTTCTGATATTCAGAGAAACCTCCAGTGTTCAACCTAGAGTGCATAACCTCTTTTTCTGCCACTGGGCACCACTGAAAAGAGCCTGGCTCCCACTTATTTGAATTCTCCCTTCAAGTAATAATTGTACACATTGATAAGATCCCAAACCTGACCCTTCTCTTCCTCCAGGCTAAACAATCACATCTGTCTCAGTCTTTCCTTATGCAAGAGATGCTCCAGTCCCTTCATCAACTTAGTAGCCCTTCACTGGACTCTCCATTAGCTCCATGTCTCCCTTGTACTTGGCAGCCCAGAACTAGACACAGTATTCCAGGTGGGAAATTAGATACAGTGACCAGTCTTGAGCACAGAGGATCACTTACCTCAACCTGCTGGTAATGTTTCTTCTAATGAAGCCCAGGATAACATTCATTTCTTTTGACACACTTTGTCCCACTTCTCCTAGCAGTCCAAAAGAAGACCCATTTCTATCTCACAGTTCCAACAGTCTGTATGGATTGGCACTCTTTGGACAAATTCTGTCAGAGAGTAAGAACTGAATGGAAATCTCAATGAATACTGTTTGATAAAAAGCACAAAGGAGCAGAAAAAAGGTTTTTTTAGCTATAGATTCAGATTCAGGAAATACCACGATACCAAGGAGCTGGATGGTGTGACAAGTAGGTTATAAACACCTCTTTTTGAAAATAACACAAAAGAGAATTTGAGAAAAACTTTGGCTGTTAGGCAGGTAAAATTAAAATGGCTTAATTTGAATTCTCAAAGCATATCTTTAACAGAAATAGGCCTTTAATAACCATTGAATTTGGGTTCTAGAACTGCTTAATCTCTTTAGTGATTTGATTCCTGTTGTGTGGAATGAGCAGCCTGGCTTCTCTGTTCTAAGAATGTCGACCTGCCATTTCCATACAAAGAGGCTAATTCTGAACTACATCACCTTTTGAGAAGAACTGAGCACAGCAGGGAGACAATTGCTTTGAAAGAATTGATTTGCAAATGGGGAAAGTGGACAGGCAGAATCAATTTGTGCAACCTTTCTCTCTTCCTATACCTGACTGGTCTGCTTCATAGACCTGTGAAAGGAAAGCTGAACCACATTTGTCTAGCACGTGTCAGAAGGACAGCAGATGCAACGTGATCCACCTGTCAGATAAGCTGCAATGTCTCTGTGTTGCATCCACAGGAGTTTAATGTGTCCTAGACTTATGTGTCACTGTGCATGAATAGTAGCACTGGGCTTTCTGGCCATCTGGAAATCTAAACTTTGGACACTGAGTCACGGTCCAAATCCATAGGACTACAAATGGTAGTACTGGAAAATGCGCATTAAGAATGAACAATATAACATTGTTACTTCTTCTTCTCCAGAAGCACTTTTTTATTAGTAGTTTTGCTCTAATTTTTCCAATGCATTTCACTGAGTCAGAACTAAAATATGCTGAGTATACAGCTGTGCTATTTTCTATCTGTCATTGGAAGCTTGCAAAATTCAGATTTTTCTAAATTTTGAAAGACAATAGCTAACCATTTTGTCACTGGCTAAAGCCAGGAGCTTGGTCAATGTTTTCCTCATGTCAAAGGTGCTAAATTGTAGATGTTCTAAAATTAGCTGCCTTTTCACTTTCACGGCCCTTTAGAGATTTGTTCATCACTAGATCTAAAAAGCAGCATTGGGGTTAATTACATCTGTGGAATCACTCCAGGGCTAAAATTAATGGTTGGTCTGTAGCTGTAACTCAAAATTGTCTTGGAAGATGATATCTGCAAAGTATTTATGAAAAGCAGCAATATGTAACATTAGCTTTCCTTTCTGCAGAAGAAATACAAAAGGGAGGAAGGAGTAAATTCTATTAGTACACTCGCTAGTTGCTAAAAAAGCCAAGATGTTCCTTTTAAGTGTTTTGCCTTTCACAAAGGTATGCAAACAAAGGGATAGATTTGGAGTTTAAATGTTATGCCTTCATTCCAAAGCAAGCCCTTTCACACAGGAAGAGCATAGATTTCCATCAGTAAATTCTGTACAAAACAATTGATACAAAATTTTTTTGGTGAGTAGTTTACATAACGTCTGTATTTCTGAAGGTAATGAAATCAAGAATATGAAGGGATGTTAAATTTAGCTGAATAAAAAGAGTGAGTAACAGAGCATCTAAAAATAAGTTTTAAAATTTTTTAACAATCTCTAGACTCCTAATCATGTCTGGAAACAAAATAATATGAAGATGACAAAAAAAAAAAATATTTCCATCATTCTCAGAATAATTTGACAACATTTCATTCTTGAAGTTGATTTTCCTAATTTAGTTTTATGCTTGAAAATGCAACAAGTCTGTCTGCACAAGGTTGCTGTATTGGCTGTTTGCATGAAAGTAAAGCTTCCTTTCTTTTTGTTTTGAAACATTTCCTAGGAAACAGAATGGTTTGGGTTTGGTTTTTTCCTTCTTCTTCAGTGATTTTGCTGTTCCAGAATTTTTGGGTTGGGTTTAGAGTGTTTGTGCCTAATAAGCAGATTTTAGCAGGAAGCTTAATTAGATGAACTCTTAAGCTTTTTCCCACACATTATTTTTCATAATTTCGTAACATTGAATTTGAATCCTGATCCTTAAAACACAAAGAGAAAACAACTGCATAGGTAAAAACAATGTGATAATGGCAGCAAAGAGAATGAAAGTTACTATATTCACAGTCCTACTTAGCAAAACAAAAAAACTGTCTGCTCCAAAAATGTCAAACCAAAAATACTAAAAAACTCCTTGCAAGTATATCCCATATTTTTCTCACACACATAGCTCCTTCTTCCTCAGTATGTAGCAAAATTCAATCCACCTGCTTTTGACAGTAACCTTTAAGGTGATGATTCTTTGGAGGAATTAACTTTGAAAAAATAATTTCATTCTTCACATATCTTGGCTTCAAACATTTGTCATCATTTACTGAAGTAGTTGAAATCTTACCGGAGGATGGGGACCATAGGAGGCTGAATGAATCCTAAATTTGCTCTGAGTCTGTGCTTATGCCGTCATGTACAGAACTGCACATCTTTAGTCTCCATAGCTATATTCAACATTTATCCATTAATATAGCAACAACTCAATTAGTGGCACTGTAGGGATCAGAGCATAACCCTACTTTCCACAATTTAATAGCTACTATACATCATCGAGATCTAATTCCCAGGCTGAGTAGGATGTAAATGGCAGTAGCCCACAGATCTATTTTTTAAAAACTTGAAATCCTTGTGACCTAATACACTTCCCGAAGCCCACTTGAATTGTGCATCCTGCAATTTTGCCTATAATTCTCACCTGGCATCCTGGAGATTAAGGTTGCTGACTGTTTGTGGTTACCTTATTTGATTTCTTGAAACATCATTAACATGAAAGGGAATTACTTGCCAGCTAAAATTTTTTGTATTATCAGAGGTTCATTATCTCAGAAAAGTTATAGTTTGAGACTTAGAGTACTCTGTGTTTTGTGCTTCCATTGGTCTTCAACAGTATGACTTGTTCAATTGCTTTAGGCTTACTTCAGAGAAGGCTGCTGGCAACCCACCGAAGCTCATGATAAAGTAATGTTCTTATATACTCCCTTTTATCTGGAATCTAGAATTCACTCCTTTTTCTCTTTTCTTTTTCTTAATTTCTTTCTGCATTTCATGAGACAATTTAGAATCTGCTCCACCATGTAACAGAGTAACAGGAAGTTCTATACTTCAATCATAAGACCAGAACAGCAACTGCAATCCTGAGTAGGGCTTGATGTAAAACATAATGATCAGTTTGTATACAGCTAAACGATAGGGAAACGTGAAAGATTTACCTTGTACTTTCTATATGAGGGCTATTCAATGTATCATGGGCAAGATTGGCCAGAGCAGAAAAGAGAAACAACAGTTAAGCTCTAAACATTTGTTTGACATTTTTGCTCACTTTAAAACTGATTACTTAAACAGCAGTGTTGTAAAGAGCTAAATTTGGTGATGAAGGTGTCAAGACATTAATAGGCTGCCCCGTCCCACTGTAAAAGGGGCGTCGGGGGAGGAATCCTTCTGATAGATTTCTCGGACGAAAATAAAGCGCAAACGGGGCAATATAGTATCTGAGAACTTTTTACTGAAAAAGAGAGATAAGTGTTCCTACCGAAGGGGGGATAGAAAAGAGAGCAGAGAGGGGAAAAGAGAGAGACAGAGACAGGGACACAGGAATAGAACGCCGGGGCAAATGGTTACCGCGGTGCCCCGGGCGCCCTGTCGGTGCCGGCCGGGCAGAGGGAGCGTGTGCCGCAAGCTGCGATGGGTCTGCGCGGCTGCCGGGGCGGGCTGGAGCGATTTCCGAGCAGCAGCGGCTGCGTGTCCCTGCCCTCGGTGCAGCCCAGGCTGCCGGGGCGGGCTGGAGCGATTTCCGAGCAGCAGCGGCTGCGTGTCCCTGCCCTCGGTGCAGCCCAGGCTGCCGCGGCCATGGGCGCACTCGGGAGCAGCCGCGGCTCTCGGGGCCGGGGCGCGGCGGCGGCCGCTCCGTCGGGAAACAGCGGAGCGCTGCGGTGCCCTGGGGTCGAGCTGCCTCGGGAAGCAGCGCAACGGGGCAGGACAGGCGCAGACAGGACAGCCAGGGAAGAAGCTGGACCGCAGGGAGAAAAAGGCGAGGGTGGGGGAGTGAGCAAGCTGACCCTCCGGGCAAGCCCCCGCTCCCTCCAAGAAACCCAAAGTAAAATAGCCCTGGTTGTGTGGCAGTTAAACGCTTTTATGTGCTAAGGCTCTTCCCATAGCCTGATTTCCAGGGCATTTTTCCCAGGCATCCGGGCACCTGTCCCATCGGCATCTGGGGGTGGTTTACTCCCGATCGCGGAATCTTTTTCTGCCCTAATCGGCTGCCGGGCGAAGCCTTCCCGGGACAGGGCTCCCAGCACGGGTACAGCCCCTATGGGAATCCCTCGCCTCATGCTCAGCATATGTTGAGGCACAAAAATTAGATTGGTCCCTCTCACAGGCAAGTGCAAATGTATTGCATACATCTCTGTCAGGCTCTAAAATCTCATTTCATCAAAAGACTTAAAATGGGAGGCGAAGCTCACTAAGGAAACAGGACAGATTGCCAACAGACTTTAAATCTTGATTTTGAATGTCACAGTCTTCAAGATACCCCGGGTCCACAACTCCTCAATGTTTCCATTAATGACTGAAATGAGATCTGAGTGTACATTTATTAAATTTCCAGAGGATATGAAGCTGAGAATGTTTGAAAGTGCATTAGAATGTGATTTGGAATTCAAATCAACCTTGCAAAATTATCTGAAAAAACAAGGATGAGTTTAAGAAGTGCTACAGTTCTATTTTTACTAGATATACTTTACTTCACAGCGTAAGACACGATGGCAAGGAAGAAATTATACAGAAAAGTTTTCTGAAGACTATACTTATCAAGCACCAAACATGGGTCAATGAGCTCACACTTAGGCAATAAAAAATAGAAAAGGAAAGAAAACTAACCCACTCAGACTGTACACAGCAATATTGCACATGGAACACATGAAATATTCCTGCTGTTCTATTGCTTTTGTCATTCAACACTGTTAAAGAGCTTAGCTAAAATACTAAGTCAGTTCGGGTCTATGGATTAGGAAAAAAAAAAAAAAAGAGAAAGAAAAAGATAGCACCAACTGGATCTTTTCCTTCTCATTGCAAAAGGAATCATTCACAAAAGACATGTGAAGAAAGAGTGATTAAACTGAATAAGAAAAAAGAAAGAAGACTGAAGTAAGGTACAGCAGAAAGGTTAAAAAGGTAAAAGGATGCTGTAAAAGTAAACATAATTTTTCTTGTTCACTATGGATAGAGTAAGAAATGCCAGGGAAGAAACTTAGGATCTCCATTATTTGAGGCTTTTGATAAAAATAACAGCCTAGAATAGCTTAAGCATAACTATGAGATGGTATTTCCAAAGTCCAGGACTGAGATTTCATTGGCCTTGGAAATGGATACAAATTCTGATTCCTCCACCAAATGCTTTTGGGTAGACAAAAATCATATCAAAAATATGTCAGTTGTATATATCAGGGGTTTTTTCCTGTATAATTTTTGCCTTTTGTTTTTAATTTTTGCTTCTGACCTGAAAATTTTGGCTTGGAGTAGAGTCACAAGTGCTAACAGACACCAAGAAGAGTAGATTTCTCTATACTTACAGGTGACTCCAATTTGACCAGAATGGGAGGTAGATGTTGATATGCCTCAGGTAAAATTTAACTGCTCGGATTCAGTGTTTGAAGTTTATTCATCAATTTTTGAAGTTTACTCATCTTCAGTGATTATGGAAATAGGCTTTTTTTACTTCTCGTTTATTCTGACTGTGCTTAATATTCCTTAGGCAGTCCTTAGGCACATTAGAAGGAGAATGGGAATTGTTGTATAAATGAAATTAGATTTAATATTAATTGTAACAAGCCTTTTTTTACTGCTTTTTTTGTTTATTTGTTTGTTTGTTTGTTTTATAAGTAGGGAAACAAAAGTGGGAAAATGTCATGATGCTACTCAGCAGCATGATTTAGAGTCTCGGCTCCAATTCGCTAGCTCAGTATACTATGTGGAATCTGCTTTCAGCACATAATTTTCTTTGTTAGCAGAAGTTCCCGTATGTCCACCTATCTCATATTCAGACTCTGAATTCTACTTTAACATTGCTCTGAGTTTTCCACCTGGTTTGATTACTTACATAAGTTTCTAGCTCAAAGGGTCACAAAATTAGCCCCAATGATAGGCACCAAGTTGCAAATTCTGTAACACTGAGTTTGCTACATATTGATGTTTCATGGCACATAATATTTTTCTTCTTTGTGTTACTTAAATTTGAAGTATAACACATTCTCTGAAAAATAATTTTCAGCCACTTAAAAAACCATTTAAAATCCATTTTAATCACTTTCAGGTACATTTTATTTAAAAAATAATTATATTCATTGTTTTGAACCCTTTAGAAATAAATAAATAAATAAATAAATAAATAAATAAATAAATATTGCCAAGAAACATAAGTAGCAAATTACCTTTATCCTCTGCTGTCATCCGAGATTTTTGTGGGCAGAAATCCTTCTCTACATTCACAGATTTATCCACAGTTTTCATTCTTAGTGTTCTCTAATTATGTCTAAGGCTTCTGTCTACAGAAAAGGTCTTTGACTTGGTACATTGCTGTTAAATGTGCCTTGAATACCTAATGCTTGGAAATTGTGTTTTTTAAATACTTACTAATAAATATATATTATCAACACTGCTGCCAAATGTGTTCCAAGGTGTACCCTAAAGGTGTTGCTATGAATGATGTGAGTTATCACAGTACACCTAAAGCAGCGTATGCAAATTGAGGATTGAAAAATCATGGAGCAAGTGCATACATACCTGCAAGGCAACAGAAAACACTGGAAATGCAAAGTATAGGAAGCCAAGCATGAAATCCTAGCCCCAGTGAAGAAAATTGCATACCACAATTAATTTCAGGGAGGACCAGGCTTTTACTCTAAACACAGATGGAAAAAAAGAATGCTTTCCAGCTTCCCAAAGCCATTTGTGTAGGTGATGCCATTTGTGTGCAGTGACAACTAATTTTTCCTTATTAAAACTAATGATCCATAATTGCTTCTGGAATGGCGGACCATAATATGGATTGTAGGGTGCAAATCTCATAATGACTGTTTCAGGTTTGTCCAGATTTCTCAACTAATACTTATCTGGATGCTCTAAGTGTAGAAACATTCCTATTATTAAGTTACTATTTTTTTTGTTGTTATGCATGTTCAAGTAGTGTATTTAATGCCCAAGGAGTTATTTCTGACTATGTCTATGCAACAGAATTTGAGAGCTCTTCCACTCTTAAGGAACCATAAATGTGCCTTTGAACTATTCTAATTCCCTGACAAAATGACACCCCAATGTGTTCTATGCTCCATCTGCTGCATGATGGAAACCAGGCATATGGGTCAGGAAAGAGCTATTGTACATTCTGGCCAGGTCCTACTTTGAATTTTTGAGACATTTTAAAGCTGAAATATGACTGCTCAGGCCAAAATTACAAAGAATATGACAAGATTATCCAGAATTTTTATAATGTTTTAGAATTATATCAAAAAGTGGTAAAAACTGTGAAAATCAAATTGCATCCAAAACATGAAACTTCCTTTTCCCCCAAACTCCTAACATGTTTTGATGTCAGGGATCCTTTTTTCAAAAGAGAAGTTATTGCCTGGTTCAGTTTTCACCATTGCTGTCTTATTTGGCACCATTCAAGCCTGCAATTTATGATAATAGCATAAAAAAAATTAATAATTATAATAATAATTATATCAATCCTAAGCTTCCAGCCTATTTAAATAAGCTTGACTGGGGTCTGTGGACAGCCGAGGGAGGAAAAATATGCAGCATATATATCCTTTAGTCAAACCATTTTCATACATGAAATATATATTTATCATTGAGATTATTTAATCAAAATGCACAGATGTAATTTTGCTATGAGAAAAGACCCACAGAGCACTAAACTATCCAAGTACCTTTGTTCTCAGTTTTGCAATTGCTCTGAATTCAGGTCACTGAAAACAAGCGTTCGTTACATTTTAAGGGATAATTGCTACCAAATAATTTATGGCTGCAAAATGCTACACATAGCAGAGAGACTACAGCTACTTATAACCAAGTAAATTAAAACTAAACCTTCTGTGTGCTGAGTATGTTGCATAAGATTAATTGGATAATATTAGGCAGCTTGCATTATAAAGATCAAATGCAGGGCAAAAAGACATAAATTTTGTGTATGTATCAATATAACCTCAACTCAGCAATTGCTGATTATTTATTGGGCATGTAAACAGATGCACCTAATCCTGTTGTGGCAGCTATTCAGGAAGATAGAAGAAAGAAAATTTCTGCTGCACATAGGTGAGAAGAAGATAAAAAGTAGATCTTATAAAATGATGATTACCTTTGGGTACTTTTGACTTCAGTGACTACTCAGCACCAGACCAGCAAGAACTTGGGCATTAAAAATTATTCTGTCAATTTCCCCACCCTTTTTTCTAAAAAATGTGTTGAGAAACTTGGAACATGAAGTGCCATCAGTTTCTGTAATTAAAACAAAATACAAAAGCATTCCTTTTTTCTTGGATCCAGATTTCTATTGCAGACTTGCTTTTAAATTGTGCTCTCTATCTACCATACAATGAAAGTCGCTGATTGTAAGCAATTTGACAAAATTTATGTTATTGAAAAGAATACTTGTAGATGGTTGAGGTCAATTTGTTTCTTGTTATCAAGCCATTTATAATTTTCTGTCACCATAAATTTGAGCACTCTTGGGTGCTTGGAAGTCTCCTTTAAGAAGGAATAAATTCAGTCTTTGAAATTAAAAGACTGACAGGAATTACCAATTTAACAGCTAAATCTGCTGTCAATTATACTCTTTTATAGAATTGTTCTGAAAGGTAATATTAATATAACTGAGGACAGGCTATACAAGACAACCCAAACTTTAAAAGTTCAATTCAAGCCACTCAAAATTTTTTGTTGACTTCAGTAGTGACTGATCTAGTCTTGTGTAAGGAGCTACTACATGATACATTTCTGTAAGCCTGCCCCAGTTCAAGCCTGTGGCACATTCATTTACATCCCACCTTTGTGCATTGACATTCAGGAAATTAAGTATTTTAAATGTCTTAAGTGATCTCATTAGGATAAAGGAGTATTCCCAAGGGCAAGACACTTCCCATAAATACGCAATGCCACAGTCTTGCAGTAAATTATTATTATTATTATTATTCACTGGATTTTTCCCAGTTCATCTTAAGTTGAAATGTGCCTCTTGATCCTTGATGTCAGGGTTCAACTGAATTGAAAACACTGAGGAATGTGATGTTCCATTAGAGATATGTGGAAAATTAGTAAGTGCGATATGATTAATAGATGTGAGCCTATGGTAATTATTATTCCACAACAGCAACATTCACAGTGTCTAAAATATGAGCATGCAACATAGATTGCAGGGGTACTTTGTTCAGCTAGGAGGACCAGTATTTAAAAAATATGTTTTTAAGAAATAAAACATATCACTTTCTGAAAAAATAAAGGGGAAAAAATTATCACTAAAATCTTTTATGAGGTACAAAAATGAAAATTTGTTTTGTTTCTGACAGATGAAAATTTGTTACAATATGACCAATTGAATTCTAAATGAAAATTGAGATATTTCAGCCATTAGCTATTACTTTACTTGAGGAAGTAGATTTCTTCCATTTTGATGAGAAAGACAAAGAGTTTGCTGTTGACCAAAGTTATGTTTTCATAAACAACATAAAATCTGAGAGTTCTTACAGCTGCGGTCAGTCTGTGTTTTAGCATGGTAACTGAATGGTCATCTATAACAATCACCAATCATACATTGCTAAGCAACCACTCATTTATGAACAGCCATTTTTAATTAACACATTAACAACCCAGTACATGCTCTGCAAGTTCTATAATTGTTTTGGAAAATTTCCTTCCATATTCCACAGGTTTTACATGACAGTTATTTTCATTTTGTTCAGAAGTCCTGAGTTGCCTCACTGGGAGCTGTCTTCAAAGATATCTTAGAATAAATAAAGAAAGAGGCTAAGCACAGTTGTTACTGAACTAATGTTCATTATTCCTTCCTGGTGGGCTCCAGTACATGGAATTTTTGAGATAGATAGATAGATAGATGGATGGATGCATATGGCAATAGTTATTAATTATTTGCAGTAAATACAATCCAAAATTTTAAATATTTAATCTTACAGAGAAAAAATGGTTGATATAAGGATTATATAGAGTGTTCTTTTAAAGGAATTAGTCCAAGCAATGTATAAATGATACTCCTGGAAACACTGCCTTTTTGCTTTCCCTTGCCAGATAATTCAAATTTTAATTTGACGTAATAATATTATGCTTTCAGAGATACTTTCACTTTTTGCACTGTACAGATGAAAATTATAAGAAAAATTATGTTTTGTCAATAAAATATATCCCATTTAATGCTGAAAACCAACTGCTACTCAAGTTTTTTACTACCATGTCCCTACTCTCACCTCTTCCTGAGGATGTATTCTTGAATCATCTTATTGAGAGCAATGTGTGTTCAAGCTTTTGCTTGAAGAAATGTCAGGAGCATGTACCCAGAGGGAAGAATCAGGCTGATCTGATCTTAGATTACCATTAATTGAGTCCTAAAGGGTGTTGAAGGATAGGGGATATGTGTTGACAAGGCCACCTCTGGAAAAGACATGAATTCTCTTAAGTCACAGTAATTATTAGAACAATAATAATGGTCAAAGATCAAGGAAAAAAGCAAGCAACAGCTTACC
This sequence comes from Monarcha castaneiventris obscurior, assembly GCA_026261815.1. Lineage (NCBI taxonomy): Eukaryota > Metazoa > Chordata > Aves > Passeriformes > Monarchidae > Monarcha > Monarcha castaneiventris. The sequence continues at coordinate 19,773,335 of JAMPIT010000894.1, forward strand.
CTAGATAGAAAGGAAACCCAGTCCTTAACTCTCCCAGTTCCTAACCAAAATGTCTTTATTTCCTACCAGCAGCCATTGCACTCCCACCCCAAGCTTTATCTTTTACTTCTTTCCTCTATTTTTTCTGTTTATTTCTTTTGTCCTTGAAAGTCTTGGTGCTATCTGGGAAATGGAAACACCTCTCAAAGACTGTTTGTCTCCAGAAATCAACGTGCATTTCTGCATGTGCTGGAAAAGTAACTATATAAAGGATTAGAAGACAATGAAAACCACTTTGGTTATTTTCCAATGTCAACCTAGTCACTGCAGTTTTTTCAGTGCTTCCAGAAACGGATTGATGTTGCTGACATCTCATCTACATTCACTTAGATGAACTTAGATTCACTTAGATTCACTTAGATTCACTTAGAACTTGAAGGAGGCAAAAAATGTAGCATTATGAAATTAAACAAACATGAATTAAACCTGAATCTGCTTCAAAATAATCACTGTTCTTAGGTCTAATGGGAATGGGTTTTCTTTGAATCTTATTACACCAGAGAGTGTGAAAAGGAGTGAAGTCTCTATTCAGATTGCTTTACTCTGTCATGTCCATTCAACATTTCATTAATTTCAATTACTGCTTTTGTAAATAGTTTATGATGTTCTGGCCATGTTCCTTTGCTTAATCATCAGGTTGCCAATATAACACTGGTTTCTTTTTCCTATGACATAATGAAGAAAATAAGCTATTCAGTTAATCTATCTTGAATTTACAAACTCTTCAGAGCCTTTCATTTCCACTTAGTTGTGTCTAACAAACATAACAATGGTTTGGGCCACCTTCAGGAGCAAAAGTTAAGAGTGTATGGGAAGCTTGCTGTAATATTGTGTCTCAGTGTCCAGTGTGATCAGGCTGTTGCTATGAACATGGATGAATCTAAATACATCAGAACTCCAAGGAATTTATTATGGGACACAGCACATCTATCAACTGAATCACAAGCCTTTAACAGAGTTACTAATCTGTTTCTTACATTATTTTGGCAAGGCATCTCCATGCCTATAGCAACAGCTGTTCCAAAATTCAGATTCATAACAGTAAGAGAAAATACCTAATTGTACTGAATGGGGTACGAGTTTTCATATTGATGTTAAAAACACATACATAAAAAAACTTATCTCACAGAACTTTAGGAAGCTGTTTTCAACTAATTTTGATCAGCTCTAAGCCTTTCTTTTGTATTTCTAGTTTTCTGTAGGGTATGAACTGTAAATAAACAGTAAGTCAATAGAAGCATTAAAGAGTGAAATTAACGTCCTCTGGCAAAACCCAGTTAGTGTTCCCTAACAGAGGTAGAAGCCTAAATGGTATATGAAAAGTGTTGTGCATTCCTATGGAAATATTGAAATGGTTTTACCATTCATTTGAGGTAAAAAATAGATTAATGGAAGTGGATGGATATCTTTAAATATCTTTAAAATGTAATAGAATAAAATATTTAAGAGCCAGACTTAGTCAGAAGTTTGTTTTCTCTGACTGAGATTTGTTCTAACAAAGCATATCTTTAGGGATTTTAACTACTGCTGGTCTTTTTTTAGTGTGCTCTGTTTGGAAAAAGAAAAAGGCAACATTTCAGGGAAATCCACCTCAAGTATTTGTGTCCTTCCATGTTCTTACAGACTCCATAGAGTAGAGGTACAGGAGGCTGGCAAAGCATTGAGCCGGGTTGGAGAATAACCACTCTTGAGGTCTGGGAATTCCCATGGTCTGGGAATCTCAAGAAGAGTACAGTTCGGCCATGACAAAACCACGGTAACCGGAAATTTGGCCAAATATCCCAATTCCCCTCAGTCACCTATACCTTAATGTGAAGGTTGCTGCGGGGGGGGGGGGGGGGGTGCGGGGAAGCATTATCAAAAGTCTTAAATAGTGGAGAAATACCCAGCAGATATGCATCTGGTTGATATTACCTCCAAACCAGTTCAAATAATACATTTTCTTTTCCCTCTTTTTACAGTAGCAGGAATAAAAAAATGGATTGGGCCCTTAAATTTCAGATATGTCCTACACACTTGCGGTGTCTGATAAAGTCTATTGCTGTTTTTGAAATAATCTCTAATACGTTACATCTGCATGGAAATGCAGGAAATTGTAAAATAATTGAACAACCTACTCAAAATTACTAAAAGTAAAAAGAGTGCAACTACATAAAATTGAAGTATGTAAGCCTGTTAAAAGTAATCAGTGTCTAATTGCATAGGTTTTTTCAATAATAGCTATAGTAAAATGAAATTAAGGAAGATAGTAATATCTAAACCAGTTCTTGATACCAAACAAAAACATTGTTCATATACTATCACTTATTGACAAAAAGAAATCATTAGATTAATTTCTAACAACAGGGCTGGAGAATAAGTGAAAAACAGAATTTCTGATCTTCTACATAGCAACATAAAACTTAGTATGCACCATTTCCACCCACAGGAAAAGCTAACAGGTGGTAGTCAACCTTTAAGGGTTTCTGAGATTACACTGAAGTGGTTAAAAAAACTGTCAGAATAAGTATATGTCCTGATGTCTGAACTGAATGGAAATACAACTCAAATTTCTCTCAGGTAATCTGTTTGGGATTATCCTATAGGACTCTGGACATCTGTAATGTGACATCTACCTTTTAGTTCCCTTCCAGGATTGTGTTATATTTAATGGGGAGTAACAGGCAATTTAAGGGTGTATTTTTCCTTCTAGAAGGTTAAAGTATGCCAAATTGGCAACCTTAAAAAAAAAATCATGTTCCTCTGTAAAATTAACCAAAGCAGCTAAAACCATACTTAAACATCTAGATTGAAATATAAAAAGTGTATTCACTCTTCTGAAAAAATGATGACTTTTTAAACTGACAAAAATTTTAAAAAAACTCTGCTGTTCAAACTTTTAAAAGGTCATGAAACACTTATTGCTGACAACTGCAGAACACTTAGTTTTCAGTCACTGTCAGGAGTTACATTCTCAAATTTACTCCTGAACTCGGATTCAGTTTTAATATATGGTTAGCTGTTTCCCAGCTGTAAACTCATGAGATTTCTCTAATTCTGAATTCTGTTTGGTTGTTAAAGTGCTAATGAAAATGCTTCTTCAAATCTGTTTACTGTTCCAGCCATAAAACAGGTGGTTCTTCTCAGTACAAATTAATTTTTGGAGGTATGAAGGAGGATGGAAAGGTAAGTCATGTCAGTGAAATAAGTGGGTTTGGTTATGTTTAGAGATTTCTGAATTTATGGTTCATTTTGCTAGCTGAAATAAGAGTTAAAGCAGCAAAAGGATTGTTCAAAATTCAAAATTAGAATGTAGCTCCTAAAAAACTCTATTATGGAAAAAGGGGGAATGAACCCACTAAATTAGTAGGATCTCTCATCTGTCTTGGTCAGAGATGTCAGACCACTCATCAGAAAAGGAACAACTCCCATACAAAGTTTGGGTCTACCATTTTAAGGCAGGAAAGTCTCCTTTTCTGTCTAGGACAATAATTGGCTAGAAAGTTAAGGCCAGAATTTAGAAATCTGACAATGCAGCTGAAAGAACAAACTTCACACAAGAGTATTCCACCACAGAGGATGGAAGCTGCTGTGAGAATGCAAATCTATGAAAAGTGTATCCTGACGTTTCTTGGTTTTTGTTTTGGGCAAAGGTTAATGCATTGCAGTACTTTAAAGGACCAACAAAAAAAAGGGACCAAACAAATGGACATACTAGAAATCAAACTGGTTGGAGAATTTGGAAGAAATTCTTCTAAAAGATCTACACAATATGTACAATCTGAAGTTAAACTGAAACTGCTTTTTCAGTTACGGAACTAGATTTTGCATACAGACAGATACAAAAAACTTCAGAATCTGTCAGTATAGGCAAGTAATCATTACAAATAATACATAAAAAATCTTTTAATTAATTATTTTGACATTCAAGGAAGATGATGTGATCAAGGGTAATGTGTGCAGCAGGTTGACAAAAGGAAATTGATAAAAGGAGATATTAAGGCAGAGTATCATAAAAGAAAAATGCCTTTAAAGGTGTTATATTGATGACTTCAAAAGTGCATCACAGCAAGCTGTTACAAGTTTTTTCCAGATCAGATTTCTAATTATGAGAGTCAAGACAACTTAGCTTTACTACAAATATGCTAGAATCAAATTGAGCTTGTTTATAGATGTATCTACATAACCCATATATCTATCTAGCCATCAGATTCTTTTCAACATCAAAACTGTACATATCATTATGTTTTTTTGAAGTAATCTCCTCTAAAAACAATTATTTTATATTTTCTTTAAAAAAAATACCATATTGTGAAGCAAATACCAAGCAACATGAGCTCATTTTTCATTTTGTCTGACTTATATGCAGGTTCATGGTCATTCTATGTTCCAGGTACAGACTGTATCAAAAAAAATCAGTGTATAATTGATTATAAATTTATGTAAATATGAGATTTTTATTTCCATAACTTTCTTTTCTTCTGCTTGTGTTTTCATCAAATATGGAAGGAAGAAGATATTTTGATATATCAAAGTACTACTAACAGAAGGTACGGTATATAAATTCTTGTAAAGGCCCAAGATTATTTGTAATAATGAATTATGTATTTTGCTTCCAGAATTTATTCTGACCCAATAGATTTATGTCAGGGTACAGTATCAATCATCTTCCAATACATTTGGATGACAAGATGTAGATAGAGCTAGAGAAAATGAACAAGATAATTGCATGAGAAGATTCATAGAAAATGTGTTAAATAATAAATTACCTTTTTTTGTAGTGAAAAACGGAAGCAGATTGTGCCATTTCAAATGGAAAGTGAACATATACTGAAAGTACCACATGACATTATGTTAATGTACACATTTTCAAAAAGATGATCTGTGCATATATACGTACCTATGCACAGTAGTATATTCATGTCAGTAGATATTAAATTCTCTACATCTTCAAACTCTTTTAATAGTTGCAGTAATTTCTAGCTGGAGACCCTATATTTACTAACGGGCTTCTCAAAACTTTCTTGTCTTGACATAGGTATGTTTGAGTACAGGTTTGGCCACTGTCTTTAAAAGGATGAATGGTCTCCAGAGTTCCCCCCAAATTTAATACTGGTTAGAGTTGCTTCTGACTGTATTTCTTTATTTTAATTCCTCTCTTATTTCTTTTCCTTAAGCAACAAACTGGCCTTGTGGCTGCAGTGGAAAACCAGGCCTGAAAAAGAACAAGAGGCCTGAAAATTTCCGAAGAACACTGTCTTGGAAGAAAGAACTACGCAGACAAAATGCCAAGTTTATTTCTTGTCAGCAATAAAAAATTATTCTAGGTGAGTCATTTCAATTTGTCAAAGCATCTCTCAGAGTGCCCTCTGCTTCAACTGACATCATGAATTCACATTGGGTACATAGCAATGTCAGGTCAGCTCTCCACTGCAGATGGTCCAGCAGCACATCACAGAGAAGATGGATGCACACCTTCACTGCTGGAAGGGCAGCTGGATCCTACTCTGCATATTTACATAAATTTCAGAATCTGAAGACAGGCAGCCAGAACTAGAGATTTGTACCTACTACTCTATTTAACCTTTGCATTATTAATTTTTTCAAAGTTCATATCATCTATCTCCACAAAAAATCTCCTCACTCTTGAAGAGATATTGCAGGGTTCATGTACCTTGTCATTATTGTTAGTTCACCAATCAATAGTCATAAATCATAGTTCAACAAGCATCATTCCTGCACAGCTGTAAGAGGACCACTCATTTATTCAGGTGTATATAGATGGGAAGAACACTGACTGGGTTATCACAGTCAGAAAAATGGCTTTTATAGCTGCACCTCAAAGCTCTCCTCTGAGCTGACAGCAACTATTTACAGTCAACTCAGAAGTGAAAGAACTCGTCAAGATTAGATCGTCACAGAAAAGGGTCTGTACATTTGGTTTGGAAGGCTCTGGTCTGGGTTTAATGTATCAAAGGATCCCAACATGACGCATAATAGAAAAATGAAAATTCTGGATGACAGGAAGCACGATATAGCACTATAATGTAAGTACACATCAAAGCCTCAAAATCTGTGTTAGTCATTTTGATCTGTTAACACATATATACTGAGGAAAGATACCCTTATGACCAGACCTGTCACCCCAAAGGATGTCTCATATATATTATATTAATTTAATATGTAAATTGTATTTTCTCTAAATACATATTTTTAAAACCAGAATAGATTAGATCCTGCATGTTTCATGCTCTATGAAATGTTTCAATGTTTCTAGGTAACACTGAAAAATATAATTTCTCTAAATTAATAGGAAGAAATAGGCAAACAGCCACTTTATGCTAAAAAAACAACTCTCAGACTCTACCTGTACTGCAAAATCTTGATACATCAGTGCTATATCGACAATAAATATATACAAAAATAGACATAAAAACATTTTACTTTACAATTTGAAAATAATTCTTTTTTTCCTTGAGATGAATCTGAAATCACATATTTTTGAATTTTATTTTGCAGAATTTTTCTTTTTTATTTTGCACATTCTAATATCTGAGAAAATTCTTAAACCAGATTTTTCATTCTGCACACAGCTTCATTGAGCAGGTCTAATAATTTTATTCAGGCTTTACGCTGAGTGTAAAGAACTTACTACTAATAAATCCATTGTATTACTCCTCATTCTGTTGAAGAACTGACTGCAAATAGGTTGCTGTTGGTTGAACTGGAATTTTTATAGAGCGAGAAATCATAATATCATTTCTGTCAGTAATCATTGGTACCTTGATTGGTCACATGCAATCCACAGCAAGCATCTAACAGCCAAATTTTGATTGAAAACAGCAGTGTTTTGAACCATAGTTTTGACTGATATATTTGTTTCTATACTGTAATCCTGTGATTAATTGATTTTAGCTTTCAGGTCTCAGGCTCAGAACATTCTAGTGATGTGCAATGTTATTTTTTCACTCTCTTTAAATTTTTCTAGCAACAAATTAATGTTTTTTGCATCTGTAGAAATTCCTACTGGTAAGTTTATTCACTGAAATACCCATTAGTATACTAAAAATCAAATATTATTATAAAGATTACTAATCATCTCATACTAAAATTATGAGAATGCATCTAAAAGAAAATCTATTTAACAACACAAATACACTCAGACTTGGATTATTACTCACCTGTAGCTGCGATATATCCAGGACATTCAGATTTGGAAAAGCCAGACACATCAAGCCATGCTTTTTTTAGTAACAGTAATAGTTTCATCTTTCACCTCCTTTTAAGCATTAGGGTCAGGCTTCTTTAATTTAGTAACCAAGAGTTTTTATTCTCGGGTGAAATTGTCAACCTGTTAGTTGTACTTTATACAGCTGCAATAGCAACTCAGCATGAATTTTATTAAGTCTGATATGTTTTTTGTCACTTTCCAAAGCTGTAGATTTATACCCGTCTTTGTATTCGGGCCCATTTAAAAATGAAATACCATAAAACAAAACCAGAAAACCCCCTCACTTTATTTCTGAAATATGCAATTAATATATCAACTGACTTGTGGCAAGCATAGAAAAATTCAAAGGCCATTCAACAGCTAAAAGTTAAATGAATGTTAAATAGTCTCTCCTTACTGAGTGGACTTGATTTCAAAAAATGTTTAATGCTTAACGTGCTAGGAGGGTGAGGAGAAATGTTTTCCTGATTTATATTCTTTACTATCAGCTTAATTAAAATGGTGATTTTCTTTTCATATAATTATTCCAACAAAAAGGGAGATTAGTTGAGGCATATGGTTCCTTGTGGGAAGTGAGGTGTTGGTCTAAAATACATTTCTGTATTTCAGTATAAACTAATTGATTTGCTAATAAAATTGAAAACAAAACAAAGGGAAATAATAGAGGAAATGCAAAAATAGGTAATCTGATCAATGAATAGATTGTATATTTTCCTCTCAGATAGACTAGAATAACGCATGACATATTCTGCATAATTTTTTTAAGGTAGGACAACATCTTCTGACATCTGTGATTTATTCTAAGATAAAAGCTTTATTCACTAAATAGTCACAGAACCACAGAATGATAAGCTTGGAAGGGGCCACTGGGGGTCATGTAGTCCAACCACCATGCTCAAGCAGGGCTCCCCAGAGCACATTACTCAGGATTGTGTCCAGAGGGCTTTTGAATATTTCCACAACCTCTCTGAGCAACCTGCTCCAAGGTGTGGCCACCTGCACAGTAAAGAAATACTTCCTCATGATGTTCAGGGGGAACGTACTGCATTCCACTTTCTGCCCACTACCTCTCATTCTATTGCCACCACTGAGAAAACCCTGGCTCCATCTTCTTCAAATACTTGTAGACATCGATGAAGTCCCCTCTCAGTCATGTCTTCTGAGTCTGCATAGGCTCAGCTCCCTCTCTTTCCTAGTAAGAGAGATGCTCCAGTCCCTTGATCATCGTTGTAGCCCTCCACTGGACCCACTCCAGGAGCTCTGTGTCTCTCTTGTACTGAGGAGCCCAGAACTGCACACAGCTCTCCAAATGTGGCCTCACCAGGGCTGAGCAGAGGGGCAGGATCACCTCCCTTGACCTGCTGGCAATGCTCTTCCTAATGCACCCCAGGATCCCACTGGCCCTCTTGGCCACAAGGAAGGGCATGCTGCTGGCTCACAGACAGCTTGTTGTCCACCAGGACCCCCAGATCCTTGTCTGCAGAGCTGCTTTCCAGTAGATCAGATCCCAGCCTGTACTGGTGCATGGGGTTATTCTTCCCCAGGTGCAGGACCCTGCATTTGCCTTTGCTGAATTTCAGGCAGTTCTTCTCTGGCCATCTCTCCAACCCATTGAGGTCCTTCTGAAGGGCTGTACAGAACTCTGGGGTATTGGCCACTCCTCCCATCTCTGTGTCATCAGCGAACTTACTGAGGAGTCACCTGCCTCTTAATCCAAGTCATTGATGAACAATTTAAAGTATTAACCTTGGGTTCACTGTTACTTGCAGACCTCCAACTACAACCTGCACTACTGATCACACCCCTCTGAGCTCTACCATGCAGCCAGGTCTCATTCCACCTCATGCGCATCTCCTCCTTATGCTTTGGATTTGACTGCAGTTCACTGTTCATCCATGCAGGTCTCCTGTCCCTTTTGCTCAATTTCTTTCCTGTCGGGATTCACTGCTCTTGAGCCTAGAGAAAGGGATCCTTGAATATTAATCAACTCATTTGGACACCTCTTCCCTCTCAAGCATGTTCCCATGGGATTCTTTCAAGAAGGTCCCTGAAGAAGCCAAATATAGTTCTGAAGTCCAAGGTTACAGTCTTTATCATTGTCCTGCTCTCTCCTTTCAAGACTCTGAAATCCAGGAGCTGTGTTCACTGTAGGCAAAGCTCTCTCAACCTTCACATCTCCAACCAGACCTTTCTGGTTGGACCTTCTTATAAGGTCCAACAGCTCACCTTTCATCATTGGGTCCTCCATCAGCTGCATCAGAAACTTAACATCACAATGCTCAATCAATATTAATCATAACCAAAACCAAGTTCAATCACAATATACAGAATGACCACAGAATCTAGATTAATTGGTTAAAATTTTAACACCCGTATTCAAATAAAAATTTCAAACTCCAATATGCTTACTTTCAAAACATTCAAACCATAAATGTACAATTATTAACTATGAAATTGTATTTAAGACCTATTTTAGGTCAGTTTAATTCAAGAAAGGAGGAAACCTTCAGAACTACCCATTCACAGCAGATATATTACGGTGACATTTTCTGCATTAAATTATTCAAAAAAAAATTTAAAAATGTTAATTGGCCTATTGTATTGCTTTGGTGAAAGGAATTGCCCTCTTTGATCTGCAGCATAATGAGATTTATTTTGAACATCAAAGTAATCTATAAAAACTGAACAGGGAGATGAGCAGCTACATATTTTCATGTCCTCTGAGGGGCAGAGTAGGAATCAGCAATGCAAATGCCATCGGATGAAGGGACAGTCTGAAAGAAAATTAATCCTTGAAGAAAGCAGCTGAACTTTGCATTCTGTCACAGTGCAGTGAAAGACCTTGAACCAAGTTTTTTTCTCTTACACTGCTATATATCTGATAGACATCCATTGACTGCCCTGGACTTCTTCTGAATTCATGTTGGTGAACACTGGGTCAGAATTTAGTCCCTGATCTTTGTGTTTTGTTTTGTTTTTTTTTTTTTTTTTCTGGCTCTATGATAAACAACTTCAACAGCTACAACAGGATCTATAAAACAGACTCTTAATGTCCTTCACATATCTAAACCAAAAGAACCCCAATACTGGGAAATAAACTGATGTGAGACTCTTGAGTCTCACACAGTCCTCAGTCATCCCATGCATCTTTCTACACAACATTGTAGCTTTTCACAAAGGTTTTATATCCAGGTGTCTTTTAAGTGTGAGCCATTTCAATCCAGCCATGGTAAGATGTTGAACTACACAGTACTTCAGCAGCAGTGTTATTTCATAAAGTCATGATATTTATTCCATCTACCTGTAAAGGACACTCTAGGAAAGGAATACCTGAAAGATAGAGCAATCTCTTCTTCCACCATTGGAGAGATTTATTTTCTTAAGAAAACAGTTTGTTCTGAATATCAAAATGTGGAGGTTTTAGGATATATTTCAAATTTATACTGTTATGACATAGTCCTCAGTTTCAAAAAGAATAGCATAATTCAGCACTATTTCAACTAACAATTTCCAAAGGAAAAGAAATGTTCTTTCTAAATGTTCTTTCTTTTAGATTCAGATGTTCAAATTATCACTATTTAAACTAATTCATATGCCCTTAATTGAATCTTTTTTGCATGGCAAATGGAGGAAAGTGTTATGTAGCACAGCAGATAAGCTTGAAAAATTGCAGATAAGCTCATCACAAGGGCATGATGTTCACATAGAAATATCCTGTGTTTTTTTCCCCTTAAGTATTATTTTCAATGGATCCTCTTGTGATTTCTAAAAAGCATCAAGTATCCAATTCCCACAGATAGATAATGCTGAGTGTGCAGCACTTGTGCAAATCAGGCTATTCATATGGATCCCTAAAAATAAAATGCTGCATGGTAGAAATGCTTGGCGTTGTTTCTTGGGAGGAGGAAGTAATTTGATTTTTTAATCTCTTTAAAATACTGTAGCAAAATGTCTTTGAGGTAGAAATAGACCAAAAGCTTATGAAAAAGGTCACTCACAAGAGAAAGCTCACAGAAGTGAGTCAATTTTTAATAATTTCAGTGGGGGGAGAAGATATATGACATTGCAAATATATCATACTAAAAACCATGTAAAAAATTCCATGTTGATATATTTAGGAGAAGAATTTTCTAATATCCACGCTGATATGACTGTTTTCCAGATTATGCTATAAATTTTTAGACATCAACACCAAAATTTATCACTTCTGTTCTACTGAAATAAAATATTTGAATTATCTAGTTTTTAAAATACTTTTGTTTTAAAGGAAATATCAGTGTTCCTCCTCTCCTTCCCCTCCCCTTCCCTCTCCTCCCATCTCCTCCCCTTCCCTCTTCTCCTATCCCCTCCCCTCTCCTCCTCTCCTTTCCACATTTCCACAGAAAGAGAAAAACTGGCTTCCTCCAAGATCTGTTTTGAATCACATAAATTTTAAAATAAAACTAAAATAATTTATATATGCAAACCAGCATAGAAAGTCTACAAAACTTGGATTTTTACAGCATTTTGAAAAAATATATATGTTTTTTGCTAAAAGGGCACAACATTAGTATGGTTGTTTATCTTCTCATATTTGATTTTTCATTAACTCTTATTAACATGGACACCTAGTCAAAGTTTGTTTAATAAGTTGAAAACATCTTGTATAATTAAATATATTGAATTATTTATATAGTAACAGTGACATTCAGAACTGAGAAAAAAATGGAATGGAGGCAGCTCACAGGACTAGCTTATCTTAAAAATATATATATAATTAATTTCCCTTCTGGAACACTTTATTTGAATGCAATACTAATGTAGCCCTAATTTATTTATTTGGTTTTTAAGTCAGGGTTAACAACAGCCACTAGTTGTGCTTACCCTGGTGGAAATACTTATGAAGACCCATCTAAATATCTAACTTAATGAAGAACTTAACACCAGCTCCAACTCAATGCAAGTTTGAACTGGAATTATAGATGGATATATCAAAATTCATACATGGAACAAATTCCAATTTTCAGTATCATTTTAGTTATTGTGCATTCATTATTTAATTTAAGGATGATTATAGGTTACCCTAAAAACCAGTACTGTATGCCAGCCAACAGATTTTATGCCAAGAATTAGTAGTAGTTACCTGTAAATGTTCTTATACTTACAATGACTGTTTTCAGCTGCCATATCTTAACCTCTGGCTCTGTAAATCTACCACCCACATCACCCATTTCATGACCCAGCAGTGGGATGCTTAATGCTATGTAGAAGCCATTATTCTGTGTCTTGATAAAACCCCCACTTCTCTGCAGGTCCATAATGATCCTATTCTAATTATCTTGACTAATATCTAATTAATCTTGACTACTTAATGAGGCTGTTGCCTTTCAGACTGCTGTCTCTTTTGTTCTAACTTCAAAAGGCATGTATCAATGAAAAAGTTAGCAGTAGAAAACCAAAGAATAGTTCGTTTATAGCTCATAGCTGAATTACACTGAATATTTGCATTCTGTCATGGCTCTTGCATCTGATTCATGCATAGTGCCAGGCAATTCACTCACATAAAAATCCACCTCCTTGCAAATGTTCCCACCATAGTAACCACTAAAGAGAAGAGAAATTAAGAAATGAAGAAATGAAAGTAATAAAAATTTTTGACAATCTTGTGTCTTGAGGAAGACACCCAAAAACAAAAGAATTTCTGAAATCACTGAGATTGTCAAGGGATGTCATAGAGAGAGTTGCGATCTAACCTGGTGTTATAGTAGATAACCATCATTTGTAAATTCCAAAGATTCACATATGGATTTTTGATAGCTGCAAAATGAAGAGTTGCTTGCATACATGATTTTTGAACTAGATCCTGGTAAGCCTTCTGAAGAATTTTCTAGCAACAGTAGTTCTTGTTTTGTTTAAAGTAGCCTAACAACAAATAGCTTCTAAATGAAAGTCTGTTTACATGGCTGCAGGTACCCAGGGATGATAAAGGAAAAATTAGGTTCAGAAGATGAAATATCTTCAGTAGCTATAATGGCCTTTATCCTTTCCATAGGGGGATAATGTTGTCTTTGCAAGTTTTATGTGCTCCTATGGAAACCTTCTGTTTGCCAAAAAATATTCTGTGATTTTAGGCTTTTTGTCAAGTCTCAAAAAAGGAATCTATATTAAAATTACTCTATGGAAATAGTTATTAAAATTTCATGGCAACAAGATATTCCTTATAGGAAAATGTAATAAAACGGTGCTATGATCAACTTCTGTTCATTGTTCACAGGTGAAGGGTTGGGTAATACAAGAGAAAATGTGAGCTACATCTGGGGCTTTTTGCAGTGGAAAGTCCATCAAAGACTGATGAATCATTTTTTTCACGGGAGTGGCATTTAAAATATATTCTTAATTTTAAATTAAGTACTTCTGAGTAATACTATATTATGTTTATGTTATAAATCTTAGAGCATTATATTCCAGTTAGCAGGGAAATTCACTTTGGTGGAAGTTGTATACAGAAGTTTTTATTGAATTTACATGCTGCAGAATCAGACCACTGGTTTGTATTCTGTAGTATTTTAGTATTATTTTTTCATCCATGGGATGGGAAGCTGACGACAATGGGCTTTTAAGTATTTCCTTAGAGCCAGAAAGGCAAAACAAAGACACATGTGAATGAAATGCTGAAAAGATTTCAATTTGGAAAAAAAAATGTAGATATGAATATACACAATTAAATATTCATCTTGTCATTTGAATATTTGAATTTTTTCTTAGTTAAAATCAGTTTGTATTTCGAACTTGAGAAATTTGAAGTGGTTCATGTATTAACTAAGAGCACTTTCTCATAATCCTATTCATTTATTAATTTGTTACTCCATTCATCCTCCCATAACATTTCTTCCTAAAATCCCCTGGGAAAATTAACAAAGGGATCTCACAGGTCTCTTGGGTCTTTCTGGGACCTGTATGGACCTGTGTTTTGGATCTGTGACTGAAAGAGTGACCACACCAGCATTTTGATTATTGCTTAGCAGTTCTCACAGAGCATCAAGGCTTTATCTTTTTCCTACTCTATTCCACCCAGTAAATAGAGTAGGGGTGAGCAAGAATTTGTGAGGGACCACAGCCTTAACAGCTGATGTAAATTGGTCAAAGGGATATTCCCTGGCATGTAACCTTATGCTCAGTAATAAAAGTCAAGTAAAAGGGTTTTAGGGAATTCAGACTTTGCTTGGAGACTGGCTGGTCATTGGTCTGCTTGTGATCAGTGACAGCCTTTGCATATATGGTTGGATCTTTTTTCCTCTTTCCTCTGCTAATTAAACTGCCTTTAGCTCAACCCAGGAATTTTTCTCATGTTTGCTCTTCCTATTCTCTCTCCCATGCTGTTGTGTGTGGGAGAGATTTAAGTGAGCAGCTGCGCAGTGCTTAGATGCTACCTGAGGTCAACTGTACAGGCAGCATTTCTGAATACCCTTGTAATTTTTTAGTACAGTTTTATCAATTTGCAAAATGAGCATTAAATCCTCATTCAAAGTCTGTGTTATTATCTATTGCGTCCATGATGACACTCCAACTGACTTCTGATCAAACAATTCCTGAGGAAGTGGACCTGAAGGACCTAGTCTTGGAGGAAAACTTTCTTACTTTTTCTCACTAAAAGAACAGCTAGAAGGAAGTATCTAGAAGTTAGGTGTTTTCCCTTGGCTACTATACCTGAGAAAACAGTTGGCTGTAGGCCCAGAAGACAGTTTGAGTTTTCTCAAAACTAGTATCAGTCTTAAAGGTTTAGAGCAGTCTTAAAAGCTAAGTTAAATTGATATCTGGATCTTCAACGGCTAACGCTATCAGGGAGGATTGTAGCTGAAAAGTTGCGTGTAATAAAGTATCAGAGCAAAATTCAAGAAGTGAGGCCCTCTTTCAATTCTTATTGAATGCAATGGTAGTTCCACACTCCACATTGGCATTGGCATTGGCTTTGGAGATGTTAGGTTTGACTCGAGAATGAGGCACAAAGAGTCAGGCATATATCCATGTGTGTCATGGGTATTATGCACTTCTCTCCTATTTCAACTGCAATTTAAAAGTGAAGCTGGAGAAACAAGTGAAAAAAAGACTAAACAGTCCAAAAAAAGAAGTACAAGTTAGTAGATGTTTTGGCTAATCTCAGCACTTGAGAAAAGGCAAAGCTATTGAGAATTAAATGCCCGTTGAAAGGGAGCGATGAAAATCACATTATTTATTTTTGTGATTAACTGTGCCCTTGCTATTCACTGGGCATTTTGTAAAATGTTCCAAAATATTGTTCCTGAATCAAATAAATACTTGCAAAGGATTTGAAACCAGGAAAAATAAGAAGCTCTTTGCATTTGTCTTTCTCTCATTATCAATACTAGTTTAAAAAGTCACACCAAACCTCTCAAGAGAGAGGGGTTTTTTTATGTGGAATGCATATTGCATCCCATTAGAAAAGTATCTCTATTCAGTATGTCAAAATGGACATTTCAAATGTTTTCTGGCTGCCAAGATAAAGATGTCCTCATAAGTTGTGGGCAACTCTCTGAGAATTACATTTGTCAGAGAGCTGCTGTAATAGAAACTTGAGCATAATTGAGACATTTAAGCTGCCCCAGTGCAAGAAATCCTCCGTGTACATCTGTGCTTCCTGGAACCTTAAACACCAGGGACTTCACTATAATTTGCCTGATATACCGTGTTCCTGTCAGTAATGATGTTTAAGAATTATCCTGTTAATCTTTCCAATGTCAATTTCACAGACGGTGGTCATCACAACTCTATTAAATTTCTCCAGGAAAATTCACTTTGCAGGAAGATCCTACATCAAATAGACATTAGTGTGAGGAGGAACTGCACTCAGCTAAGAAACTCTTTGGGGCAAGTGGCACAGCATCTCCCCTACAACCGTGTTCCTCTGTCACACAGACACGTGAGTGAACTGAAGGACCTGAGTGATGGCTCTGCACTGTTTCTCAGGCAAAGCTCTGCTGAAACAAGTTATGCCATCAGAAAACAGATGTTAGACCATGCTGAGATCAGTGCCCACAGAATGAGCTCTGGTTCTGAAAACTAGACCTAGTGAATCAGGAGGATATACTAAAGAGGTAGGACTACCTCCTAGATGCCTTGGGCTACATTTGTTTTTAGCAATGATTATACAACCCTGGAAAGGAACAAGTAAATCCCCTTTTTCCAGAAGCTAACCTGCTTGTTGGCATTATGAAAACTCGGCTACAGGCAACAAAACCATACAGAATCTTTCTGGTTTCACAGAAATAAAAATGTCGACTCCTTGCTCTCTGACAGCTATCATATAGAGAGTACAAACCTTTCTATACACGAAGTGGGAGCAATGATCTGAAAAACTCAAAAATTTTGACAAAAGGCTGTTTTCTACCTGTCCTTTTTCAGTCTTCAAATTTGTGGATGCTTCACACACTTCCCTCTGTCCAAGAAATACAAAATATTCTATTCCTAATAAGCATTTCTGGACAATTTATTTTACCATCTGTCATTCCTTCAAACTTTCTTTCCTTATTTTGCTTGGAGGATCTACTAGTGGTTCAATGCAAGCACCAGGATTTCACTGGGTGTTTCAGAAATTGCACATTGTTTTCTACCTTTGCACAAGCTTTAGTGCTCTATGTGTGCAGCAGAAGAACCGGAGCAGTCTTTAACACTTAAAAATACACAATTTAAAAACATATGCAATTTAATAATAGAAAATGCTGTTGAAAAATATATTGGCCTCTATCATAGTTTGAAACGTCCTTTGTTATTTAAACTCTGAAATTTCAAGTATTTTCTCACCTCCTCATAGCAAAACTGGCACAATTAATTTTGTTTTACATAGAGCTTACAGGAGGGAGACAAATTGTTTTTATTTTGTTAAAACCATCATTAATGTTCACAATCTAATAGTCCACATATGTTATTTGTGAGGGGATGCAAAACAAAATGGAGCTTCCACTTAAAATTAAGTTTTTAGCTATGTTAAAAAATACGGCAGACAGAGTCAGTAGTGACTATAGTCAGTAGTGAGTAATCATATTACAATCTTTGATTGTGCATAAATCCTGTAATTAAAAAATTCTGGAAAGGAAAAACTGCTAAAGAAGAGATAATAAAATCACTGAAGAAAATTTTGTTTTCTGTATGTTTCTGTAACTTCTTCAAGTGACTGAACTTTTGTGCTTGTTATCTGAGTCCTGAAAGGGAATGAAAGATTTTAGAAAAACATTGATTCATACTGACAGTGATAATCAAAGTATTGATGCAAAAAGTGTCATCATTGTACACCTGAAGGATTCACTTGTAAAATAGGAACAATATATACAAGGAGAATCTCTGGGAAGTATTTTGTCAACAATTTTTAAAGAGGTGAGAAATTGGCCTGCAGTGTTTGTGAGGAAGGCAATGGACACAGCTAACAGAAATGGTTGCTCAGAGTGTTGGGGATAATTGTTGCAGGCAATTCCCCACTGGAACTGAACCAGTGTTTTCACAACAGCCACAATTATGAGAAAAAAAGAAAGATGAAAAATCTACAAATCCTGCAGACACCAGCCAATATGAAAGAAGTCAGTGTCTAACTAGTGGAGTCCAAGACAAATGAGATTAGTACATGATACAAACATACCATCATTGTGAGCTGTCTGGCCTGAGAAGAGTCAGTGATCTGGGTCTGTAGCCTTAATGGTGCAAATCACTTACACACGTCCTTTGGGACCTACTGATAACATACTATTATTACTTTCTCCATAATATTAAAGTTACTGAGAATTACTTCTTTATCTGAATTTTTTTTTAGAGCAAAAATATTACTTTCCATTTACTTGCTCATATTCCAATTTGTTTCATCAAAATTTTCCCTTCAATATCATTATATACAATATTTCCATTAATTTTGCACTGATTTATGGCATATTGCTGCATCCCACTAGCTACTGCTATTTTCTACCTACAAGGGATAATCTGGTGGAGACATGAGATCACATTCAGCACAATGGGTTTGCTTTGTCAGAAAAAATTGTTTGGCTATTAAGTGTTCTATGTATATGCATCATCAGTTGTCATTAAAGTCCATTTTAAAGCTGTCAGATTTTTCTTTTTAATTAGTCTGCCCTTTAAAAAAGACTATAAATAATTAGTTGTGTATATATAGAACACTCAACACAAATATACTAATTTATTTGCTGTCTTTTATTTCAGCGACATGTCAGAACAAAGCTCACTTTGTTGTACAGGGAAGATTTTGAGAAATAGGAAATGGTAGAAAAAATTAGTTGACTGACATGAACCTGGCAATGAACAAGCATCAGCTACATAGTACCAGCATAAGCACTCAACCTGACAGTATCAGCTTGCTGTCAGTCACATAAATAAACTGAAATGTTATTGCACTTGTATTTGCACAGAGGCATTTTTATTAGTGCTAGTACCAGTCCTCCGCTTTGGGTCTGAAAGACGGAGTGGTGCAGGGAGACCTGACAACTTCATCTCACATGAGTGAGCTGGCAGCAACCTGAGCCACAGCTGCTGTGGGAAAGAGGATGGATGGGTAGTTCATGAGGTCCTATACTGCATTTTTTTCATTAAACTGATGAATGAATGCCTGGATACGGGCCATTCCATGGGTATTACTTAGCTTTTTTCCCCAGGTTTTTGTAAGAATTGTCTTTTCCAAGTGATACATTCAGAATACCTTCCAGTTGTCCGGCAGGAAGAATTAACATGTCAATAGTTTAGCTCTCTCTCCATTCAAATTGTGATGCTGGACCACAAATAGTTATGTATATCCTAATCAAGGTGCTCTGATAATCTTCAAATAAATACTGTTTGGGCAAACAAAAACATACATCACTCTATGTGTGGCCATGAAAATAAGTGCAAAACTTAACTATAAATTATTCAGAAGTTTCACATAAAGTGAAAATATGCAAATAGTGAATTGATTTTGTTATTGACAGGTGTTTACAAAGTATTTTCTATAAAGTTCTTTGAAAGGCAAATAAGATATCTCTACCCAATACCAAAATAAACCAAACTCTTAATTCTTGTATTGGATGCAGCAAGAGCACAGCTATCTTCCTTCACAGCCTTTCCAACTGTGAATCAGGTTTGTTATAATCTGTCTACCCTGGGTGGAAACATCCAGATCTACACTGTAAAATATTTAGTTATTTTCCACTGACAAATGCTGAATTTTTACCTCACTGTTTGTCACAAGGGAGGAAAGAGATGAAGTAATTCACTGCTCTGAAAACTTAAAACAGGTTCGCCTAACAAGATACATATTTTACTGAATGTGCAACTTAAACATACTTCAGACCACTAGTTACAAGAGCCGAATGAAGTGATGAGATGCAATTCTATATCAAAACACAGCTTTATTTTTATTCAACCACAATCTGCACAATCTCAGCCTGGGAATGAATGCATCATCCCTGAAATGTCCTCCTGATACTCTTAAAGGCATACAGCTAATATTGCATGATGTTTAGATATATGACTTAGGATAGTACTCTGAGAAAGGCAGAATATTAGCCTCGTTCACTCTAGTTAGCTTTTGTTATTTACATTTTCCACTTGGATACATTTCTTCAAAATTTATCAGCAATCTGTGACAAAAAGAGAGTGATTTTTTTTTTTTTTTAAGGAGCTTACTCAATAAAAAAAAGAAGGGATTATATAGAAAAGATGGATTGATTCTGATTCCATGTCAAACTGCACAGACAACATCTATTTTGATGAAGCAAATTCAAGGTCACAATGTAAGAAAGAAGAGCTAAGTACACAGGACAGAGCATCCCATCCTAGCAAGCACCTGAAAAATTACGATATGAGATAAAGGCTTTTTATAACTGAAAACCATTCAAGACCAAAAAGTAATTTGAAGGTGACAGATTACATGCAAAATACACATGCAAAATCGGGTGTATTTCCTTCTTTTCTTCAACCCTCCACCACAGCTAGATGTTTTGAGGAGTTGTGATACCTTCCCTTCCAGACTAAACTGAAAAATTAAAGATGTTTCACAGAAGAAAGCCAGGAGGTAAAAAAAGATGCACCTGAACATGTAAGACAATGCTAGAGATTTTGTTTCTGAAAGGTAAAGTTAATAGTTGTAAAACTGATGTTTAAAATAACAGGCTTTTCAACCTAACAGACAAATGTAAAAAGATCCAAAAAGTGGAAGCTATCAACAGACAAATGCAGATGAGACATTATTTTCACATGTAGGAAGAAGAAAATTGAGTCACCAATACAATTTGAAAGGATTGTAGAGAATTTTCTTGTACTGAATACTTTTTAAAACAAATGCTTGATGTTTCTTCTAGAAGGAAATAGCTGTTGCTAACTCCAGCTATTAGACTTACAGCAAGTATCAGTCTGCTCATTACTAGCCCAGCTTGAATTTCAAGCAAACTAAGCTATGAGTCTAGTAATCTCATTTGATATTTTTAATATTGTCAAAGTATTGAATTTTTTCCTTGGCTTTGCAATGTCTCCAATTTTCCAAGCTTTTTTAAAAAATTTGTATCAGTGATATGGATAAATCCTTAGGATTTTTTTTTTTTTATAATGAGGTGAAATTATCTCAAAGTATTTCGTCTCTTGATTTATGACTGGTTTTGTGCTATTTTTAGCAAGGAATTCATAATAACTGTCAACAGACAGGAAGGCACTGTGTCTCAGTTATCTCTGTATTCAAGATGGACAGAACGATATTCAGAATATTGCAACATTTCTTGTGATTCTGATACATTAAAAATAATTTTTAATCCAATTTGACAAACATTACATTTTCAAATCAATTAATTTCTCTTGTCAAGATTCAGTTATACAACTTCATTCCCACAAAAACTGCTCTATTAATAATTAATAATATTAATTATTATTTGGGTGACTCCTCACTGCTAAAGTTAAAAAAAACCTCAACTTGTACAGATTTTTTTTTTTTTTTTTTTTTTTGTTATAGCAAGTAGAAAGACACTTGAAATAGATCTCATGGGAAAGATGTGGACCTGTATTGCTAATTCTCACTTGTAAAATGCATCAGTTGAATGGCTGACTATTAGCACCAAAAAGATTTTGGTGCTAATAATGTCTAAAGTCTAAAGACAAGGCCTCTTTTATAAGCTTTAGGGAGTTATATGAAGTCATCTGAGCAGAAACAAAGGACTTGTTATTTGTTTTTACTTTGAACAGATTGACAATACAAGTCAAACATCATCAGTCCAGCTATAGCAACAGAAAAACTTAAGGCAGAACAAGTCACTAGTTATAAAATAATAAAATAAATCTTAGGTATTCTCTGAGAGTGTAATTAACATCTAAAGATGACATTTGGGGCAGAGGAAAATACATGAATACATCAATGCAAGTAAAATCTGTTCAATTGACAAGGAATTACTCTGGTTCTAATTACATATCAAAATTCATTGCTTTTTAGATTACTGAAAAAATTTACTGCATAGAAATTTAAGTGAACCTAAATTTTTTAAGAATGCATAATGAAACAAAAACATATTGTCCATTATTATATTACTTACATTAGCTGCAATGAGATTGAGCCCAGAAGCATTTGTTATTAATACCTGGTAATCCATTTTAGACATCTAAGAAAGGAGTAATATCTAAAATACCTGCCTAAGGAACAGTGATACTTAGCTGTAACAATAAACATCAAGAAAAATATCTTTTTTTCCTGTATGGATACATACAATTGAAAAAGTATGAGCATATGGCATTATTGCGAGTTATCATATGCACTCCGTTTACCTGAAGGTGTACATGTTTAGATGGTGAAAATTATTTTATTGTTGGTTTTGGAGTTGTCTATTTCTGAGAACATTATGTCAGAAAAGCATTTGAGTCTAGCTGTCATCTGACTTGATATAACTTCCTAGAGAGGAGCTGGTACCTATCAGATCTTCTCTCAATGACAGGAACAAAATAAAGACATACACAATGTCTAAAATTATTCCAATCATTTTGTTCACCCCTCGTTCACCCCTTGACTTGCTTTGTGAATACTACTTCACTTTCTGGGATTCACTGACAGAAGTAAGGTGTGGTTTTGTTGTGGTTTTGTTTTTTTTTTTTCCCTGTAGATTAGCACCTCACTGAAGTGGATTCACAAGATATGGAAGTTTTGTTGCCTGTCTGCTTGGAGTCGATATGTAGCACATAACTGACCAACACCCTGTCTGGGCTGTCTCCTTACATCTTTGTACCTTTTTATCTGCAGGAGATATTTATTTTACTGTATTAAAAAGTATCTAACTAATTTTTCAAATAATCTTTGTGTCAGAGTACAAAATCAGTATATAAAATTATTTTTAAATTGCACAATCTGTTGGGTTTTTTCATTACATTTTCAAGAATTTTAATTTTTATTTAAGAAAATTTAAAAATTATTCAAATACATTTCTCAACTGAAATGATATACGTTGGAATAAAAGGAAGCTGTCCACGCAGATAAATTTACAATGAAAGTGATAAACCAATGAAGCAGTTAATGCGTTAAAAGTGTCCTGTGATATGGACTGTGAAAGATCAGGATTGTATCAAAGTCCAGCCTCTGAAATTGTTCAGCCTCTGACCCTTGTGCATTTCTGTTTCTTAGCTGTGATTTATTAGCATGCTTTTATCTAACATCTTTGATCAACTATGTCAAAGAAAAAGTCTTATTCCTCATTTTTATTTCGGTTTATTATATTTTAGCTATTTATTTAATCAAAGTATCAGAGTCCCTCAGTCCACAAGCTCCTAAATGTGAAGTGGAAAATAATGTATGGAAGGGGAGTTGGATAATTCAGCTCATAAGGAATGAGATCTCATAAGATCTTTATTTCAGGCAAAGTCAGATTAGTTGATCACCCACTCAATACTCTTCTTCTGAGAGCTGGTACTGGGAAAATCATCAAGAGAAACCAGGCTTCTGGAAAATAACCTAGAGACGTGTCTCCATCAGATTGATATGGCTTATCTGTATGCTTTAGATGCATCAACACACCAAGATTGAGGTACTTACCAGAAAAGAGACATTTATTATCATAATTCTGTATTTTCAGAAGGACAAATATCCTCAATTATTAGACACTCTCCAGTTAGACAAGCAAGATTTGAAGCATCTAAACTTTGGATTTGGGCAGCTAGGTAAGTTAATCCAGCCATCTCTCTGCATCTTTTCTAAATAGTTATAATTTTAATTTCAAAGGCTGTTGCAATGACAACTGTCTGGAAGACTGAAGGTGTAAGTTGGATAAATATTTAAAGGATGAATAGGTTTTGCCATTTTTATTTCCACATGTTACCCAGTTACATAAAACTGCCAGTACATTTTTTTCAGCATACTGGAAAGTTTCCTGGAAAACACACTGAAGCCATCACATACATGTATGCACCCAAGCCTGCCTTGTTCTCCCTGCAGTCTTGAATAGATGTGGTTTCTAAAAGATTATTATTGCAGTTAAAAGGATTATAAATTTCATAAATTCTGATTATGGACTTGTATTTCTTTTTATTGATCCTTTTGGGGAGGCTAATATAATAACTTAGAGGATGTATCTGCATTTGTTGGGAAAATTTGTTCAGAGCTATGAAAATGACATTGTGAAATAGCTTGACTGGTCCTTTGCCAACATACTTCCCATCAGGATGATGGGAAAGGGTAAGAAAGACTTTAGAATTGTTCCACAATGAAAAAATAGCTGGTAACCATGCTGCATAGTTTTACCCTTTAAAAGACTGAAAATATAGAGTAAAGAATTTTTTCTAATGCTATCATAATTATACATTATAGACCTAATGTTTCAGGGTTTTGGTTTCAAGAGGGTCTCAGCATGCAAGAACTTTTGAATCTGTAGTCTGCTTCCTTGCAGGTCATGCAATATGGCACAAGAGAGGATATACTGCCAGAGTACAAAGAAGTTCTGGAACCAGATATCTCCAGGAGAGAGTGTGCTCTTCTGAAACCTGGCTTTTGTTCCCTGTTTTGCCATTTGAGCTCCATCTGACCTTTGGCAAGTCCCTTAAGGCAGAACCACAAATTACATTGCTGTTTAAATCCAAAACTAATATTCTCAAAGTCCTCAGCCAGGACTCATTGCAATGTTAAAATTCCCAAAGATATCTCAATCCCTGCCTCTGAATGAGTCTAGAAACAAGGCAGTTTTTACAGAGTTTGGCAGCCACAACCTACACTTTCTCCTTCTTCAAAGACAATGCAACAAGCTCCCTGGAAAAGCAATCTGAAGCAACAGCAGGAAAGACTGAGAGGGTACTGCTTCTATCAAGCATAGGTGTGTCTGGATGACATGAATTTGCAATCAGGCAAAGAGGGAAATTATTATCTGCACAATTAATCCACCAGTAAGCCTACTGAAGAAGAAACAAAGCTGATTGTCTGTTGGTGGTGCCTGCACGCAGTTCCAGATTGGAAAGACTTAGGAACCAGTAAGATGCAGCTGTCCTACTCAGAGCACCAGACTGTAAGGTACTCAGTGGACTACAAAGTCTATAGACCTACTTCACACTTTTTTGCTTGAATATCTGGCTTATTAAAACAAAGAACCTGTCTAATTATGAATTCCTGGAGATCAAAAATAGAGTGATTTAAAACATTAATCTTTCTCCAGCATGACTTTTTTTGTTTTCTCTTTTAACAGAGGCATATAAAATTATAATAGTTATAGAAACTGAAAATTTTGATTCAATAAAACAAATTGTTACTTATCCTAGTGTGCCCAGCACTCTTGGTCTCATTAGGTAATGCATTTAAGTGGTTCTTCCTAACAGCCACACCAGGCACAAATGCTTCTCACTCAGCCCTGCTCTGTCATTACTACTCAGTGGGCATCTTGTACCTTCCCTAGCTGACTCCTGATTCGAAACACATTTAGAATTTAAATGGCTAAGACAACATGCTGCATTATTCAATTCCTCAAAACAACCCTTATGTGGACTCTGAGGGCAAATTAAAGTTTTTCATATCATGAGTGGAAGCTTTCACGAAGCTATTCAAAACCACATCCCCTCCTGCAACCCTTGTCCCAGAGTATTTGTTTCTAACATTCACTTTTGAATGTTTTCCTGTTTGATTAAATGATCCATGAATAAAGATAAGTCAACGTATGCAATAAAGAAATTAAGGTGTCTAAGGAAGGCTTAGGAAGAGCTGGGATATTTACATGCAAAAGTTTATTGTATAAATCCTAGCTGCAACTTGATACTCATCTTGATTCTGACTGTGATGTTTCAGAAGTGTTTAGAGTTGGGCACCGTTATGGATTTCATTAAATGTCCCATTCTAAGGAGCTAACAAGCTCCTTACTAAATGCCCATTCAAACTATTTAGGGCTTGGAAGTCCAATATTCTTACCCTTAAATTTCATATAGCCTAGAATTGTTCCAATTGAAAAAAACAAAACAAACCAAAGTTTTGACATTTGCCCAAGGATGCTTGGCATGGTTCTTGTGAATGAAAGAGGGGTTTTTAACCAGTAGTAATGATACCTCTTTTTATATAAACATAATTACAACTAATGTTTTCACCTGAGAGTGAGATTTATTCTCCCAGTTTGCTACTTGAGCTGGGTGGCTCTGCACCTGTGTTTCTCATGTTGTACACATTCACAAGTTCTTCTTCACTGGAGCATTTCCAGAATTAATAGTTTGAATGGGCATTTTAAGATTTACTAAACTCTGATATCTACTAAATTCTACTTATTATTATGAATTTTTTAGAACCCTTACCTTTTTGTTACAGTAGCAAGATGAAGTGTAAAGCCATTCTTTTGCTTGAAATTCCCAACTCTCCTCCCAAATACATTACAATCCCTTTCTCATAAACAGTAAATGCTTTTTAAAATATATGCTAGAAAAGTAATTTTACCCTTTACCCCATGACCTTTTTTGTAATGTTGCCTGTCAGAATTTTCTGCATACAGCACTTTTTATACATAAATCAAATATTGTGCCTACACATAGGAGAAGAAGCCAGAATATGAAGAAACGTGAAGAATTTCCTAGATTTTGCTTAGAGAACTGCTTCCACAGCTCAGGCAATACTTATTTACAAGGTCAGAGCAGATCAGTGATTTAATTCTGTGAGAATTATATTCTGTGTCTGCTACAGGAAAGCTTTGCTTTGATTCTAGCTGCTTTCCCTAGCTGTAACCAGCTAACCAGCTGCTCTGCTTTTACCTTGAACGGATGCAGCAAATCTTTAGAAATCTGATTGAAAATTAGTTTGATCACCGCTGTCAGATCTGTAAAAAGACAAATAGGGATAATAGAGATGTGTATTAAAAATCCAGTGGTGCAAGAGCAAATTTATTCAGTCCTTGGAGTGAATGAAATAATATAGACAGTATTACATACCAGGTTGTATTTGCATTCCAGGCTTAAGTGAGCTCTAACCATTTCACATCCTTATGAAACTTTGCCTGATAGTATTTCTAATGCTTACAACTATTTAATTCCTCAAAACATCCATTAAAACGTTCTTTGGTGTCAGGACATCTTCATTGCATTCCAAATTTTGGTAGAGAATATCTAGATTTCCATCTTTTGCAGGATATTTTCTCCTAGTTCCCTTTACTGGCATCATTATATCAGGCTGAGCCAATGAGACAGGCTAAATGACCAAGGTTTAATACTGTATTTACATGGCTAGTGGGGTGGAAATGACCAAAGCATGGGGTTCATAAACAAGCAATTGATTTCCCCACTCTCTGAAATAACTATGGCCCCACTCAAAGACAATGAACAGTCCTAAAGACTTATGGTCTTTCCAAAAAATGACTTAACATTCCCTAAGACCCTTACATATTTCAAAAAGCTTCGTCACATTTGAAAAAGCTTTACCCTTAGCCTAAACAAATACAATATACTTTCTAGGGCATTTCAAAATAGCAGGAAGATTAAAAATAACAAAATTACCTCCTCATCTATAATATCTATGATAATGTTATAGATATGTATTACAGTAAATCACTAAATGAAGAGATACCGGCATGCAAGTCCCTTGACGCACACACATCATTCCAATAACTGCTAATGAATGTTGCTTCCTCTTTGCAGAGATGAAAGCAAAAATACTCTTTTGATTTGAAAAGATTTTAGTCCACAAGAAACACTGAGATATTTACATGCACAAACAGGTTTGGGCTTCACTGAATAGCCAAGCAGAGCAGTTATAAGCACAGCAGGCAAACAGTTTGTTGATAGCACCAGCTAGTTCGGAGGTGCCGTGCAATTTAGAAATAAAAGTGTGATTACTCAGTGCTTTATAAAATTTGCAATAAACAATTACACAGTGATTCACCCACATTTTAATACCTCTTTACTAAGCACATTATAAGGTTCTATATAATTTAATTTTTCTGAATGGATCATTTGTAATCTGAATACCACACATTGTGTTTTTGTTCTTTATAAAAGTAATGCAGTCAAACCTAATCACCATATACAAGGGGTGGTATCAATAATAATTTTAGCTCTGGGGCTTTTTTACAATTATTGCATTCAAGCTGAGATCAAAAGGTTAACTCTCAACATGTTCCACAGTTATTCACAATTTCAGTCTATTGACTGAGCTATAGATCAACATAGCAGTTTCTCTCTGGCTAAAAAGAAGAGAGTCTTACTTATTTCCCCATCATTGATTAATCCCGAGTGAAATTAATGTTTAATAGCTGCATTGTTCCAGTACATGTACATTTTGACCTTCTTGTTAAAATAAACATGTACTTCAATGGTATTATCAATATCATTTACTTGAAGAATCTTCTGGTATTTGGGAAGTAGAAGTGTGCTTCTGTTTGCTAGCAAACAGTTATTTCTTGACCTTTACAAAAGCAATTTTTGCGCCTATGTAAGTACAGATTATTCACAAAGCATTTACAAATTTCCGTTGTTAAACAGGAAGAAAAAAAGACACCTCTAAATATGGAATAATAAAAAATTAATAATAATGTTAGCATTGGGGCACAAATTTAATTATTAATGAATTGTCAAATCCTAAGCAGGTGAAAAATTCTTTAGCACCTCCAGATTTCAAACAAAAGAAAATAGGTGACCTCCAGCATCTGATTTTGCTGCATGGCAGGAATACTAGGAACTAGCTTTGCTTTTCAGCAGCTGTACCCATCACTTCCTCAATGGTTTGATGCAAACAGGTGAAATCTCTCACAGGCATAAGTACTGTGATGCTAAGCTGTGTCATGCTTCCAGTTGGCCAGGAATGAATTAAGTATGTGCAATGAGTCTGGAACCTATTTAAAGACATAAGAAACACCGTGACTTTCAAAGGACAGACACAGAACTCAAAATGCCTGAGAAGATAGCAGTGAAACAGCCAGTATTGTACCATTTATAATAAGAATAATCTTATTATTCAAATCAGACCAATTTTCCAGAAAGTGCAGTGTGCAGACTAGAATGCACCAAAACCTGTGGTGATCTAACACAGGCTTCATCCATTTCTGAAATATTTTTTCCAGCTAAGAAGGACCCTGTCTCCCTGTCTGTTCAGTTAGCCAAGCACAGGTGGCATCTGGAAATGAAGCTGGATAAAGCGCAGTGATGGATCTGTTTTTTCATGAAGCACTGGACTAGGCTTACCAGCACACTTCACATCTCTCCCTAAATTGCCTTTGCTCCCTCTCTGAGCTCAGAGCAGTCACTTGAGGTGGGAAAATGACCAATGGGCACCACAGAGCTCCCAGTCCCACATCGAGAGCAGGATAATGAAGCATCCTGTGCTGATTATAACTCCAGCAGGAAACTACACTCCAGATAAGCCCCTCCCCTTCCCCCACCCCTTATGGTAAAGCAGGGCCAAAAAAAAAGGAGAGACTGTGAGTTAACAATTTACTGAAAACACAAAGCATTGGAATAAGACATGCACAATAACAACAGCAATATTAATAGCAAAAGTATACAAAAAAAGACAAGGTGTTTCACCCACCAAAAGATATTCACCACTGGGAACAAAACAGGATGGCATATGCTCCCTGTAGGACACGTCTGAGTAGTTTCCCCCAAAAAAATAGGATGACTGCGCCATATGCACCAAGCAAAGGCAATATGGTGGGGAAGCTCCCATGACTATTGTTTTCCCCTGCCCAGCTCAAAAGCAATGAAAAGCGAGGACAGACAGACCCCTGGAAGCTAGGTCACACGAGTAGGGGCTGTGCAGCTGCTCCACTGAGCTCAGTTTCACTCGGTTGGGCTGTCACTTCTGACACTCAGCTGCACCTCGGAGATCTCCCTTCATCATCACACCCAGGAGTGGCACTGCTGCCTCTCCTCAGCACCACGTCCTGCAAAAACATCCTGGAGGAAAGGAGGGTGGGACGGGGCGGGGCAGAGAGGATGGGCTCCACAGATCCAATGCTGACAGTCCATCACTGGAGTGAGCAAGACAAGACTGCACCTCTGGTTCTGCACCACGGCTTTTCCCACCAAAACCATGCGCCAGTGATGCTGTGGGTGGTATAGAATAACAGCTTGGTCACACCACACAGCACCAAGCCCCGCCCTCCTCTTTGTAACTGGGAGAAACACATTTCCAAACCGACAGCAACTCAGGTTAATTTTGTGTGTGCTAGTTTTGCAGTTCCCTCTGACTTACAGGCACTAAACAATACCAAAACACAAATACTTCCAGAAAATGGTTAGGACAAGTGTTACTTCTGGATTTCCACCCCTGTCTGTTTCCAGGCGTGCTGTCATAAAAATGTTTTCCTTTTGTGAATAATACGTGCTTTATAAACGTTTACTCCTGAAGCATTGCCATACTTATAGGAGGTAATTGTGATCATTCCCATATTACAGCTGGAAAACGATGCATAGCTTCTGTGATTGACTTTGCCAAGGTCAGTAAATGATTTAGTGGTGCAGCTCAAAATAGCTTATTCCAAGTCCTCTGTTGTAACCACTACTCTCCATTTTCTCCATCAGGAAATTGCCTCTGGGAAGAAGAAGATTTGGGGATGTGGGAAGAGAACGCATACACATTTTGTAGTCAATACTGATGAAATCAGGTAATACTGCTCTACACTGGTTAGAAAACCTGCCGTGCTTATCTAGATGTAATCATCATCTAACGATTATTTCTGGCAGTATCTTACAGTATGTTCTGTCACCTTTCCACTGACAAAGCCTTTACATCTTATTATTGCATTACTTATAATGTCTGTTGCCAGCCCACCCAGCATGCTTCTTAAATAATTATAAGTTGTAATATGTTTCTGGCAGCAGAGACAAAGAACTCTACTCCTACCAGCTGGAGATTAGCAATCTCCTTCATTAGCAATTGTAAAAAATATTCTGTTATTATAAATTACATTTTTTATTACTGTTATTATTATTTAACAGCAAGCTACATGCATCAGCATGTTTGAGATGGCAGGGCTTCCATTCTCATGGTAAGTCCTGCTCTGAGAGCATTTCAATGATGCGTAAACATCCCTGTTTCCTGTCTGTTTAGAAATTTAGAGGTACCCTTCACAGGTCTCTGAATACTTAACAACCACATACTCTCTAAAGAATAGTCTGTCAGATCCAGAGAGTTTCTCACACAGACACAGATAAGCTCCTCTTTTTTAGGTTTCTATTTTTGTGTGTTGGGTGACTTTTGTTTGGTTGGTTGTTGGTTTTGTTTGGTTTGGGTTTTGTTTGGTTTTGCTGTTCTTTGTTTGCTGTATTTGCAAACTATTTGTTCTAGCAAAATTCTAGCAAAGATGTGAGTTTTCATTTTACCTTAAAGCATTTTGTCACTCTTGGGGATGCAAAAGGGGAAGATATACTTTGGAAGGCTTTGTGAAGAAAGATTGTGAAGAAAGCCTTCCACTGTTATTACACATAATTGTTACTGGGGGGACTTCCTTTAGTAAGAGGAAGCTTTTTGATCCCAGTCAGTTCTGTAGTCCAAACACCCACACAACGTCTAGACATAATGGATGACATGGAGGTAGGAAAAAGTAGCCCGGATGGGATTATTGTGGGATAAATTGGTGATACCATTAAAAGAAACAGTGGGAGAGTGCTCCTTCCTTTGGGAATGATATCTTGCCTAAGTTGCTTCAGAAGGCTGAGACATTTAAAAACATCTGTCCTTCTGGCTTCAGTACATCCTTAAGCGTTTTTCTGGGTAATGAAACAAGATAGCAGTTTTTAAATATCTAGTTCCTGTGCCCAAAACAAGCTTTACACTATGACCTTTCCCCTTTTTCTGTCATGGGGAGTGGCTCATACCTGCAGGCAGATCATACTAGAGTGGGAGGGATGTTGACAGTCCTCTGTTGCTGTCCCAGCCTTTTTGCTAACATTTCCTAGCACTGCAGGAGGATCCACGGAGCAGTTCAGCACTTTAGGATGCCAGATGTTGACATTGTTGGAAATCATCTAGATCCATGTCGTTTAGAAGCATTTATAAATCCCATTTATTTGTCATTCCAAAGGGGTTGGTAAGCTATGGTTGAAGTTTGCAGCAAACAAAGACAGTAACCATTTCTTTCAGTCTAGCTAAGCCTGCTGTCATGATGCCAATACAAAATGCCTTAAAGTACAGAAATGTTCTGCTGACGCAATGTATGGGAGAAAAATACCCTTCTTAGCTGGGATAACAACTGGTAGTAGTCACCTATAGGGTCCGTACACAGCTGTAATTCACTCTCAGGGCTGATCACAGCCATTTCTGAACTGAGCACTGTCATCAAGCAAGTCCTAGGGAGAGAATTGCAACCTTATGTGTGCACTAAGTAGCCATCTATTATCTCAGTGTCACAGGTTTCCCAGATCTCTGCTTCTACTGCCAGATTTCTTTCCACTTCTTTCCACAGCAAAGACAGAAAAGGGCATATTTGTGTAGTATTATATGAGACTGGATCCCATGAGCTGTCCTCACAATTAGGCCCCATTTTCATAAATTCCCTTACTGAACCCAGAGCAACAGGGTCTTCTGGAAGAAAGAGGCATATTTACAGAGCTGGATACAGACATAGCTGGGTCCTTGCCTCCATGGGGAATTTGTTGGTCATAATATATCTGATCTGGAAAATTTACTGTACACCCACTCATAGGAATAACAATACAGGCTATATGTACACTTAGAAACATGGAGTTTAGAACAGGAAGAAGGTCACTGTGACTACTGGCTGTTTTCATCCATTCTACAGTAGATGATAATAGAATTTTCAAACTGAATTTCCAGGAAACACAAGATGCAATTATACAGAGGAAAACCCCATCTGGATTATAACATACTGTATTGATTCCCCATGTCCAAAAAAATTAATTCAAACTGATATAGACTCTGCAATCAAGATTTCTACCTTAATGTATACATCCTAGGCTTTTGAAGGAGAAAGCATTAGGTTGGTAGATCTGCTGCTGCTCTCCTGCGTCGTATTCGAATGGATATGGCATTCAGCAAATTGGATATTGCAAGGTTTCCAGATAGTCTAGTACTTGGCCTAGTGCTGATCTAATAATGTGTGGATTCTTGCCCTCTACACAGAAATGTGTTTTATTTGGTGTTTTGTTTCTAAGAGTAAGAATCTTGACTAAATACACATCAAAATACTTTCGATTATGAGCTTAGGGCAACTGAACCATTCCTCAGCTGAGACATGTCAGTGTTATTCAAGAAACAAGATCTTCCTTTTTACCCAGCTGTCACTTGTACTTCAAAGTATGACATCCTACTTCTTTACTGACAAAAGTACATAAAAAAATTACACTTTCAATAGCATTCTCCCTAAACTTTTTCGAAAGTTTTGGATATCAAGATAATAACTCCTATACTGCCTAGAAAGTGATGTTTGATACATTACCAACAAATATCCTCACAAACCTCTTCCAGTTTCTGATGTATGTATGTCTTTTCATTATTCTGTTGGACAAACAGAAGGAGAAAGTACTACAGTGTCTTGCCCAAAGAAAAGCACATCCAAGGGATCAGAAGAGCCTGTAATCTAGTTTCTGAGTTTTGAGCTGCAGCGTCAGCAGCTTCATTCACTGCTACAGATTTCACCAATACACTATGAAATTTTATAAGTTAAAATATTATGTTTGAGAACATAGAACTCCTTTAATTATTGAAACGTAAATCACAATGTTTAACAGACCTTGAGAATTATTTCATGGCTATTATTAAGAATTTATTTATGATGGTGGTGATTATAGCTACTGAAGCTGTGGTAGGGGTGATAAGAATGCCTGTTCAGGATGGACATCTGAGATAAAGATCCCAAACAGACATTCAGCAAAGAGAGAGGGAATAGTGGTATAGAAGCAACCATAAACAGAGGAAGAAAACCCAGTGTGGATATATGTTTTATGCTGGATAACATCTAATCTCAGGGCAGTTTTCTTTGGAAAGAATTGTTCACTTGTGTTTTTGCAACATTTTGATTTGATTGTGTATCTTTGCCT
Organism: Monarcha castaneiventris obscurior; assembly: GCA_026261815.1. Lineage (NCBI taxonomy): Eukaryota > Metazoa > Chordata > Aves > Passeriformes > Monarchidae > Monarcha > Monarcha castaneiventris. The sequence continues at coordinate 19,807,023 of JAMPIT010000894.1, forward strand.
GATTTCATGGCAGTAAGCACACGAGAGCAAACCCTGTGATACGGCACAGAGCTGTTTATTATGCAGAAATCTGCATTAATGTCAATGTATTAGTTTTTACTTTATAAAAAGCACTTGGCAAAGGACAGCTTGTAATGTTTGCAATAACAGTGAAGGCACGTCCAATTCATCTCATTACTGCTCTCCATTAAGGGTAATTCATGCAAAATAATGGGTCAGTCTAGCGCCCATGAGCATCTAAGTGTGGCTCTACGCATAAGAGGTAGCAAAATACTTAAGGAAATTTCTGCAAGAAAGGTTGTCAGGTTTGCAAGACTACTCCACAGAAACAGCATTTTCCAATGTTTTAAAGGAAGAAGAAAAAAGGAATTGAGAAAACTTAGCTGTGAGGTGATGCACATGGAAAATTGTAGGTGTTTCTCAGTTTAATTCTGTGTATTGCAATGTACTGATTCTTTGGTATTTTAAGTAGATTTTGAAATGCAGTGTCACGTACCTGCTGTACAATGGGAATCATTCCCATTCTTTCTTTTATCTGAGTAAAATTATCCTGAATTACATGTAGCAATAACTCTTTAAACATGTTCTGCTACTGAAAGAAACTCTGTCTTTGGAGGGAAGTGAGAAGCTAATAGGGAAAGACAGTGTGGGACAGCTTCTTTTGGTAGTACAGACCCAAGACAACTCACAATGTTTGTGGACAGCTGCTACCAAACTGAATTAGAATTAGAAAAGTCCTAGAGTTAGAGAACTGCCTTTTTTCTAAAATGTTCAGCATAGTCAAGATCTTTTTAACTACTTTAAAGATGCCTCATAAGTGCATGAATTATGAAAGTAGAGCTAAGGGACAATGACCACCGTCTTAGGGTAGGACAAGCATGTTGCCACCTACTACAGGAGTTCCAGATCTCGGCTGTCAGAGTATGCAGTCTGTTGTGGGAATCCTTCCTCATGCTGAGCAGCCTAGTCTCAAGTAAGGCATCAGTAAGTCTCTTCTTGGTTTCCCCATCACCTGCCAAAAGGGAGAGGTAACACCTGCTCACCCCATACTGTGTATTTGCTTCTCTTTAGGATTTCATTAATCAGTTAATGGCTACAAAGCAAACAGGAAATATTAACAAGTATTCACATCAAGTCAGAGGTGTAAATTGGTGCTTGCTAGTAGAGTTTTCTCACTGTGCAACACTTTGCTTACTAAAGTCTGTCACCTGATGCTATTACAGCTGGTAATTGAGTCAGTCTCTCCAGGAGTGCTTCAGTGTTTTGGACCAGCTTTCCTTGGGAGACTTTTCATGCTGAATACATTATTTTGAATGCTACTGATAAGGTATTTTTTAATCTTTTTTTATTTCCTATGATATCCTCAAGTCACTCTAAAGAATCTGCTTTAAGCTTAAAGGAGATACCAGCTTGGGCCTTAGATTTTCTCTTATTAATTTTTCCTTGTATTAGGAACTTAAATCAAGATAACACTTTGTCACCTACAGAATTTCCTTCTCCTCTTACTTTAGGAGCAGTAAAAAACCAAAAAATGATGATCAGTGCTGTTTCTTTGTTATAAATTCTTTCTGCATTCTGTGGTGGATAGAGTAGACCCCAACAATTACCTCTCCTTGCTACAAGGCCAACACACTGAATTACTGAATCGTTCCAACTTTCTCTGTTATTCAGAAAAATTCATGTGTAATTAATCCCCACAAGTAATAGCAGCTTCATCAGAGGAGACTGATAAAACCCATTTTAGAATTACCTTGCACTTCTGTGGAAAAAAAAAAGGACTGAGTATTCAGAAATCTTTTACAAAGGAAGATAGCTGAACTTCAGTCTAAACATAGGGTCGGGGCACCCTTTTTACTACATTGTTTTTGCTTTGCATGTGCTTGGATAATGTCTCCTAGATAGGATGCACAATCCATGAGTATTTTGAGTGTTTGTATGGTAAAATGTCAAATCTTGTCAAGACTTTATATTTTGTTAATGAAGCGAAATCAAGAGCATGTTGAAAAGGGTTCTAAAAGCTGAAATTACTTAAGTAATGTTCTCACAGTGCAAAGTGTTTTGTGACAGTATATGCTTAAGGTGCAAGTGCTCTCATTTTAAAGCTCACCTTCTTGTCACCTGAGACTCACTGGGACTCAGTGAGAGACTGTCTCCTGAAAAAAAAAAAAGATCTCTGTGTGGGTTTTTCAGTCAGATAAATTGTTTTCATTGCATTGCCCTTTAAAGAGCTGGTTTTATACAACAAGAAAGCAAAGAACAAACAGATGATGCTGTTTATAAATACAGAATCAAAGACTGAAAGAATGGTTGGAGTTGTAAGGAGATGCTGGAGATTGTTTAGTCCTACCTCCCCACTAAAGCAGGCTCACCTAAAGCAGGTTGCACAGGATTGCTTCCAAGTGGCTTTTGAATATATCCAGAGATGGAGACTCCACACTCTCTTTCTGGGCAGCCTGTTCCAGTGCTTTGTCACCCTCAAAGTAAAGATGTTTTTCCTCATGTGCAGATGCAACTTCCTGTGTTTCTGTTTGTGACCATTGCCTTTCTTCTGTCCCTGCTTGGCACCACTGAGGTGCCGCCTTCTTGACACCCTCACCATGCTGTATATTTGTATACATCAATAAGGCTCCCTCTCAGCTGACTCTTTTTGAGGTTAAACAGGAACAACCCACACCCTTTTCCCCTAAGTTAGGTGTTCCAGTCCCATAATCATCTTTGTTGCCTTTCACTGAAATCACTCCAGGAGCTCTGTGTCTCTCCTGGACTGAGGAGCCCAGAACTGCACACAGCTCTCCAGATGTGGCCTCACCAGGGCTGAGCAGAGGGGCAGGATCACTTCCCTCAACTGCTGGCAATGCTCTTCCTAATGCACCCCAGGATCCCATTGGCCCTCTTGGCCACAAGGAGGGGCTCACTGCTGGCTCACAGACAGCTTGTTGTCCACCAGGACCCCCAGGCCTTTATCCACAGAGCTGCCTTGAGGAAAATCAGTTCCCAGCCTGTACTGGTGCATGGGGTTATTCTTCCCCAGGTGCAGGACCCTGCATTTGCCTTTGTTTAACTTCACAGGTTCCTCTGATCAACTCTCCAGCCTGTCCAGGTCTTGCTGAATGCACTCAGCACAGAATTCTCCTGTATCAGCCACTTCTCCCAGTGTTCTGAAAGCTTTCATTACTTGCATTTTAGTAAAATAGATTTCTAGCTTCATCCCCCCTAACGTCCTCACTTCTGCAGACCAAAAAAAAAGAACCCAAGTATATATATATACACAACTAGTATGGTCTGAGGAAGCCAGCATTTGAAGAAGCAGCAATTTAGGTTTAAAATGAATAGATTCAAAAACTTGAAACATTTCAAGGCTGTCATTCTAGAGCCACAAAAGCTCATATTGTTTGTCAGCAGCTTAGAGCTTCCCATAAAAGCAAAAAATTGCTTTTCAAACCTCTTCAATTATGCCTTCTACTGCTCTGCAACATCCAGGGTTTATTCTAACCCCAATTCCACTCTCATCTTCTCTCCCCATCCTACCATTAAATATTTCTTCCTTCAATTCACAGACTGAGTTTTCTGTTCTTTTTTTTTTTAACATTTTATTTCTCTTTATTATGAAATTTATGTGCCCTTCTGGCAGTAAAAATCCCTTTTCTCCAGTCACATGACTATGGCCATTAAAAATCATATGTTCCTGAGGAGATAATGTACTTACATTGTTTTAGCATGAAAATACCAATTGTACCTCAGGTACACAATGCAATCTGCTCAATAGTTTGAAGCCAAAAGACTGTTTTCAGGTATTCAGGGCTATTACACAGATTACCTTCTGCTTCTGTTGTTGTTTGTGTTGATTTTCCTCATCTGTCTAAATTGCAGGTGTGGCTATAAAGTTCCTAGGAAAGCCTGTCCAGATCCCAGCGCAGAATTTAACAGTTATCAAAAAGACTCTTCCTAGAAAATCTGAGGATACAGCTATGGGTTGAATTAGTTAGTATTGTATGGCGTTCCACATGGTCAGTGTTCAGGACCCCACTAATGGGTCTCATTACCTCACTACCTTCTTATCAGCAGTCTACTGTGTCTTTGGGTTACTTCCTCTCTGTTCTTGCTGCTAGTCTTATTTTAGAAACCTCCTTTGTAAAAAACAACAAACAAAACACAAAGCCAAACAAAATCAAAAACCGAAAACAGAAGACTGAACTCAGTTTGGTGAAAAAATCATAATTACAAAAGTGTAATTGCAATGATATGGGCTGAGATAGATAAGAATCAAGCACAGGCACTCAGTGTACTGGTATCTATATTATCCTGCTTCTTGTGTTGCTGTCAATTTTCTTTTGCTTATTTAGGTGGAATGTTTATCTTTTCAGTATATGGAGGAATTTCTTGTTTATGTTCAGCTCACTATTGTATTAAAACATTGTTTCCTAAAAGGTAAGCCTGTGACTAATCCATTGAGGCTGCTACAGTACTGTGGAATTAGATTGGATGTTAGCACAAGGATATAGCAAGGACAGTTTAATGAAAGTGTCACACAAAATATGTTGTATGCATATGGCTATGGTCAAAGCAAAGGAACAGGAAAAGCTCATCTCCATGGCTGGGCACTGAGATTACCCTGGGGACCAAACACTCCTCTTTGGAGGCAAGATTGCCCACCAGAGATCTGAGGGTTTGTGGTATACATTTGACTCCTCAAGCTATTTTCTGCTCTGTTTCTCAAGAACTCTATGGGCTTTTCTAATGCCAAAGGCATATGATGTAGTACAGTCATTCAGTCAGGTTCTCAGCAGTCATTACATCTTTGTAAATTATCTTTGCTCTTCTCTGCGACAGATTTATCCAGAATTTGCTCTTCATTGTTGATAACATATGATTATATATTTCATATAAAATATGACAAGCAATATGCCTTTGGCAATTGTAAAGTTTCACACTAAGTTATAAAATTATTTTAATTATAAAATTCATCCATTGAGGATTTATATATTACTGACCATAGTTCTGCACAAATCTGTTGACTTTTCCTTCATGCTTTCTCCTGATATAAGTTTTTATTTCCCTAATTATTATCATTTTTTAGAACTCATTTATTTTATAAATGTTCCGTGTTCATTTATTTGATGAATATCAACTAGTGATAGCAGAACAAAACAAAGCTGGGGAACTTACATTGTCAACTGCTTTTGATTCAGCCCAGTACGGAGCAAGAAGGTGCTTCCTTTAATGAGAATAGCTCCACTCAGTAGGAGATAGGAGGACAGATTGCAGCACCAGGAGGGAAAAGAGATGTCAGTTATAGCGCAGGAGGTAAATGAAATGTTTCCCTTGTCTACTGGTAAGACAGTCTGCATGTATGGTTCTGGGATTAATAGAGTCTAATTGCAGACAAATTTTTTCTTACTATTCCCCAAAAATTCACTTTGTTTTGAACATTCTGTTCTGCTGAGACCCAGTTCTCTAAAATGCTTGACAGTGAGGGATGCAGACAGAATTCTTCTGTTACGTGTATTGGTACAGTTTTGTAAGTATTTCTATATTTCTTTTGAGTGTCTGTATATAAGCGTATATGTCTATGCCAACAGACATTTGTGTATGTGTGTGTAAGATCTTGGAAGATACTTTGACTATTTGTATGAATGCTTGTGTTTTCATACTTTGGAAATAATGTATGATACTTTGTTTTTTGTCCTGTTTAGTGTCTTGGAAACCTCTCTCCTAGGAGACAACCAAAATCATCTTCTTTGGAGACTATGCCTTGTGATGCTTTACACCGTAATTCACTTTGGTCAACCTCCAAACACGACAGTAAGTAGACTCTGTTTCAAAACACACATGCCCAATATCCATTCAACTGCTGTCTCTGTTACTCCAAGTAATGGAGCCACATGACATTTCCTTTATTCCCGTGGTTTCATTTTCAACATGACTTCAGAATCTCTTTTAAAGATTTATATATAGGTATGCATGTAACTAGCAAGTACCAACATGACAAGTGCACAGCCAGCTGTCTCCATCCCTCAACATTTGCTCCAGACACTTATAACACACAGAAATTGAAAATAAAAAGGTAGTATGTACACTATTAAACAGCCCAACCATACATGCAATGAATGAAGATTTTCACTGGGACTTGGATTGTGGCCCTAAAGCACAATCAGTGCCTAATGCAGCAGTAGGTTCATTGTCATGTGATGCAGCAAATGTAGTCTACATTTTTTCCATTCTACCTAGTTATATCTAATATTTACCCATCCAAATTGTTGTTCATCCAGAAAATGCAAAACTGTTTTACTCATTTTCATGAATACACAGTAAAATGGTGCAGTCAAACAGCACACAGAGCACCTCCATAGAGCCTGCACCCATACAGCACACAAAGCACGAGCATCCCGGGATGACAAACACACCTCACATGCAGACAAAGAAGTCTTACAAACTTCTGAAAGACTCATACTCCTCAGTTCATAGCTCTGGGAAATGGGTTGCTGCAGATATATATTAAAATCCAAATCCATTTATTATCTAATGCTTACATTTTTCATTAAAAGGTGCAGTGTGGATGAAGGGGGCTATTCATGTACTCATGTGTGTCTCCAGTTTTCTGATTTGGTTTCTTTTTTCAATTTTTCCCAATTTATTTTTGATTGTTTTCTATTCCTTGGAGGCCAAAATTCAATATGTAAAAATGCTTTTAAAAAGGTGAATCAACTTCTAATATCAAATTCAATAAGGTCAGCTACCACAATCACATCACATCACAGTATAAAAAGACAATGATGTCCCACATTTCTACTATTTTCAGAGGTGCTCTGAGTTGAAAATTAAGGATAAGTTACTGCAGTGCTTAGAATCCAAACTGATATTCAGAAAATGGACTTCACATGATTTTTCTATCCAGTTTATTTATTCTGAATCCTATAATCATTAATACACTCTAAACTCCAGGGAAGTGAAGGCACAAATGCAGTTATTTTCCTTATCTTGTTTGCAGGGAAAAGCTGAATTTCAGGTGCTTATAAAGTAGCATGATTAACTATCGTGGAACTGTTTCTTTCCATTGCTTTGGTGCATTGCAAGCCTGCAGATGGGGCACAGATTGAGGGTCTGCTTGAAGGGGGCACCACTACGAAGTACCATCTCCAGTAGGCAAAGCACCTCCTCAGGTTCTTCACAGTTCAAAAGATGGCTCTGACTACTGAAATCCCATGAGAACTGCAGCCCTTCTGTGGGGCTGGCAATGTCCCACTCCAGGGATAGATGGCAGTAATTCCTTTATGGGTGAAATGATCCATGCAGTCTCAATATGACTGCTCAATCCTTGCCAGTAAACCTGGGTAAGCAATTAAAAAAAATCAGAGTGAACTTACAAGTATTATGGGGAAAGGGTTTTAATAAAATGGAGATGGATTAGTTTGAAGTTATTAAAAATCCTTATTTCATTTCCAAAGTTAATGTTTCACTTAAGAAAAAGATTTGTTTGGGTTTTTTAAAATCTAATATAAAATAATATGGGGTTTTGCCCTGTGTTTCCTGATGAGGCTGACAGCTGGTCTGGGGGCTTCACAGAGTCAGACCTGAATCTGGTCAGAATTTACCTGTGAGAACCTTACAGTGGAAATTTTGCAGCTTCAGTGAAACCCACAGAGAAGGCCAAGAAGATAATCAATGAGAGACGATGTTCTGGACACAAAGAGAAGATGTCCTTGTTATGGGACATTGAAAGTGTACAAGAAAAAGTTGTGGATAATTTGTAGCAATTATACTTTTGCCTGTATAGCTAATTGTTTTATTACTTAAATGGTCTTTGTTTGTTAAACAGCCTTGTTATTGTTTGCTAAGCAGCCCATCTCAATAAGCCACAGCCATTGTAAAGAGGTATAAGAATAGTAGTAGAGAAAATAAAAAATCTTTTCTATTCCTCTTGACTTTGGATTATGACAATTGTGTGATTTTATATCCACCTCGACAAAGCCACAGTTTCCCAAAATAAATTATTTAGGATTAAATTCCCTCCATTTCAGATATTGAACAATATATGTTGAATCCTAAGCCTATAAACATCCTGCAATCAGGATTCATGGATGAAGCAGGTACTCTTTGCCAAAAAACCAAAAGAAATAATTTTTTAAATATCAGGTTTCATCTAAGTCAAAGTTAGTCTAGAGAAAAAAACACTTTGAATAATTAATTGAGAAGGTAATGGCTTATTCCCTAGAGTTCCCTATTTATTTCTTAACTTTCTGTGAAGGGAGAGTAGAATGACCGCCTTACTCTCAAACATGGAGCTCTTGACATATGTATAAGCACAGGTGTTTTCCACTCATCAAGATTTCAATATTCTGTTCAAAGTTTTTTAAGGTAGCATTATTTACAGAATTTAAAGATTACTTTGCCCACTGTACTGTATTTCATTTCAGTCAAAACATTTTCTCTGGTGAGCTCATTTTCTCATCTGATGCAGTGAAGCGTTAAGTATCTGCCTAAGTCAAACCTTGTGAATACTTCTACTCGAGGCCAAGAACTTTGCTACATAATGTTTACATTTTTAAGTTCTTTGCTGAATGTCTTTCATAGCACGAATCTTATTAAGAAAGCATTCCAGACAGTTCACATGTTGTTTGTGTATGCTTTATTCAGTTCTTGCTCTGATATTTTTTATTAACAATGCCCCATATGTAGCTTCTTTATTTGTGCTTCTCATTCCCATAGTGGCTATTTATCTATTAAGTGCTCTAGATAAAGCAGTCTAAGATTTTTTTTGAGAATTAAGCATCCAGTTGGGTTTTGTAAAAAAATATTGTATTAACATTATCAAAAACTGGTTTAATTTTGCTGTCTCTGTATAAGTGATACTTCTAATTTCTGTGGTCTTAGTTCTAAGTTGCATGGATGTGAGGGGTATGAAAAGAATAAGATGTGTATTATTGTATGATGATATGGAAATTGAATTAATGTTTTACCATGAAAGATTATCTAACAGTCATTTGAAGCTGTCCATTATGTATATTCCTTCAAAAAATTTAGACTATTTAAAAGAAATACTCAACATTATAGAATTATGTTCAATACTTGGGAAATTGGTATTTCCATACCAGTACAGTTGAGCTCAGGCAGCAAAAGCCCCATCTCCCCTTCTATATTTAATCTTAATGTCTTAATAGCAGATGACTTGAGTAAGAATTGTACAGAAAAACATCAGATGCTGTAGAGAATCCATACTATAACAGTTGGATTGCTTAAAAGAACATGGACTAAGGCTGAATAATTATGCAAAAGATAAATCATCTAGCCATGTAATTAATTTGGAATTACAATGACAATAAAGGTACAGTTAAATTCTTATTGATACATTAAAATTGTGATAAATGTTAATATATTTAATTGGTATTTAACAAGATAGCTGTAGCAAGTTAATTAGATATCCATTTACATACTTCATGAATGTCAGCATTTTTAACAATTCAGCCCACATTTAGACTACAGTTAGCCTTGAGTAATCCTGGATACAATAGGTGTGATAAGTAACACTAGCCCCATTTCCCTTCTGATCCTTTTATCATGGTCAGGATGAAATTAGAATAAAATTTCCTTTCTCCTTCCCCTTCTTTTTCCCATTAACTATCAGGACTTCATAAACATAAAGACAAACTAAACACTAACAGCTTCTGGACAATTTTGATGTTAATATCTCTGTGCCTCCCCTTCATATCTCTATATTATTGTTAAGATTCAAGCTGACTATTTACAAATGAAAGAGATCTACATTCACCATGATTATAACATGTCCTGTCAAGTTTGTGAACTGATGATACTAGAAAGTACAGAGGAATTAAACCCAGAAGCCCTGTCAGCCCTTAACTAACTACCACACATAAAATGCAAGAATGTAAAAAGTTATGTATGGGAACTTAAGAGTCACTTTAAAAAGCCAGCTGCAAGCAGAAAATGTCAAAATAGTTTGTCAAGTAAGTTTATAACACTTCTTCATTATCTTAATCATAAGGATGCATAAAAATGGCTATGAAGATAAGTAGATCTGTTCCCCCCTCGCCACACTTTTTTCTCCCAGACACTAAGATAAAAGGAGACTGGCAAGGTTTTTAAAGATACCCTTAAATGAAGAGTGATGATGGTTCTCTTAGACTTGCTTTGAAGAACATATTATGTAATGCCTGAATTACAATGAGAGAGATAGAGACACTTGGATGGGAAGAGAGGGAGATTGAACAGGAGACAAGAAACAGAGGAAGGCTAAGATGGGTGAAAATTCTTGATTAGCCTCAGGCATTTTCTTCTGATTTATTCTCATGTGACCTAATTGGATAATATTTTCTACCAGAGATGTTCAATATTATGGGCAGGATTTGCAGATCTATTTGGGATTTTAGTTAAAAGATGGCTAAAAATATTAAAATGGTATAATGAAAACATGCAAAGCCTACATGTTCCAATTTTTTTTATTTATTCTGACATTTTATTTAAGACAGTCAGACCACACTTTCATTATGTTTGCCTGGTTTGCTCCTGAGAAGACAGTGCTCTCCTATCCACAAGAGTGTATAGTATTACTTTTTAGACTTTCCAGGAGGTGGACTTTTGAAGTCATTGTTCTACTTGTCTAGCAGTTAATATTGAGTAGCACTGAGGAAGAGGGGATTAAATTATTTCACTTGGGGATGCAGAAGATGTATCCAAAGTCTTCAATAAAGCCCATATATTTTCTAGTAAGAATTTCAGTAGTTTCCAGTGGATTTTAACACATAGACTGTCTTGCACCTATTTGTCACCTAAAAGCAAGAATACAGGATTTATGATACTAATAAGACAAAGCATCATACATATGAACCAAATAGGTCATATTAATAAAAAAATATTAATCTCGGTAGTATTTTTAAGAGCAAAGAATATGACAATATTCTTTTGAAAGTTTCCCAGAATTGATTCGGTTTTGCAAGTATTGCTATACTCAGATAAACAAAATTCCACAATGGCAACAGGCTGGCAGTTGGTATCCTGACTGTGTTCTTATTTTCTGCTTCTTTCTCAGTCAGGTTTTAGACCTTGGTGACAGAATGGCTATTTCATCACTTCCTTCTAGAAAGCGTTCCATACACAAGTTCCAATTTATAAAATTTCATCTGATACTTGTATATTTTCCCACTGCTAAGTTTACTCAAATAAAAATGGCAATCCAATTTCTACTTGAAACATTCACCACATCCTTCTCCTACTAAACCTTTCAAGACCAAAAATTTTAGCAAATAAGCACCATTCTTTCCACTAGCTGTGTTGTAATAACACCAAATGTTAATTCCTACTAATCTTTCTTTAATGGTTCCTTCTGGTTCATAACAACTTTTTATGTACTTTACCATATTTCTCTAGATTCTAAGATTATCTGGATATCAGATAAATTACAGAAATTATTATTAGTGTTTTACAAAGTAAGGCAAATTCCACTTCCATATGGAAATCTATAAATCTATAAATCTGAACAATAGGTCATTTGCTACTTGGCTACTGATGTGTGCATTTAGTCCAAATTACAGCCAGTGTGATTGAGAGCAGAACTGTCCCTCAAAACACATTCTAAGTAATCAAGGATTAAATGTACTAATTAAGATTTTTTTTTTGTGAATAAATATACCAATTATGTTTTCTAGGTCAAAGTGAAAACCAGTAAAATCAATGAAAATTAAATATTCAATTTTTTCAGAAGAAACACTTAAAATTTCTAGGATAAAAAGGATTGATTAGGGTCACTAAAGTTCTTTAGTACATATTTTAAAAAAATAAATATGGACACTGCAGTTTATATCCAATTAATAAAAGTGCCATAAACATATGCATATGAATTCTTTAATCCATGGTCACACTTAAAAAGACCTGTGATCATTGCAAATATCAATTAGACAATGACCTGCATGCGGAAAGGACATTTTCAGCCCTATATATTGCAGGTAGCCATGGTCATGTGCTGTGACCATGAAACTTGAACAAGTCTAACATGGTGGGAAAGTATTGGAACTCAAATACATAAATGATTCAATGTCGGCAGAAGTTATTTTTACACTGTTTCAGAAGTCATTTGCCATTAAAAATTGTGTGCAACCATAGTGGTAATTTCACGCATTTAAAGATAAATAAATTTTTAAAAGGCATGTCTGTAGACCTACATAGATATTTTGCCTTTTTCAGGCAATAGACTCCCATGAAACTATCACTGGAGTTGAGGTTTGTGTTAGCTAAGTATTTCTCTGTACTATAAGAATGCTTGGTCCCTTCAATTATGGAGTTTTCTCTAAATTCAGAGAAGTAAAAGATATTACCTATGTAGAGAGCATTGTTTCACCCATATCCTGAGTTTAAATTTCATGAGAACTAAAACACCTTCTTAAAAGAAGTGCTGGGATCATGAAAGTTGTTAAGATTCTTCCTATCCATTATTCTGGACCTGCAAAGTGATTCTGTACTCCTGTTAAGAGTGTTTAGAAATGTACTTATTGGCTATACAGGAAGCATAATTCTAGTATTGAGTAGATTGCATCTGTGTGGATTCATAACTTTTGAATAATACAGCTGAAATTTGACTGCTACCTTCTAAACTCAAGTATTGGCTGACTATTTTATGACTGAAATTGTCCAATAGACTCAGAAGCCAGGTAAGATCCTGGCAGATGTGTACACAGAAGAATGATTTCAAAGACTTCGTCTGCTTATAAATATGAAGAATAGACATTTTTGTTCCTGGTCACGTGTAAAGAGCAGAAATTATTCTTTCCTGGGGTACTTATTTAGGACATTCAATGAATTCAAATACTTCCCTGAATACTCTGACACTGAGCAAATTCTTCTTTAAAAAGATACGTTGTATACTGAGTATTCTGTTAGCCTGTGTGAGAACCTCATTACAACCCACGTGCTGTATGCTTTCTCTCTAGTCAGTGGAGAAAGATCAGAATCTTAAGAGAGGGAGTTACATTTTGGGGAAGCAGATTCACCTGCTAGGGTGCCTCACTCTGCTAACAATGCAGGGAGTTAACAGCCAACCCACATTCTAATTCAGTTTTTGCAGCTAAAGGACTAAAGTGAGAAGGGATGAGCCCAGCCGAGAAACCACAAGACTCAAGGATTTTCAAGAGCTTATTCTAACAAAGTTTCTGTCTCCATTTCCATTTTCCAGGTTCATGGCCCACAGGTGTAGGCAAAAGCATACATTACACTTTGCCACAATTCTTTTCGTTTCCTTTCTAAAATATGATTAAAAACTCTTCAGAATTCTCTCAGAGAACAACCTGCTGGTCATCATTCGGGAGATACATCCTAGTCAGCTTTTGCTAGTGGTCAAAAATCAGAAGGATCATTGCTGAGGGCTGGTTGAAAGAAGCATTTACAATTCTAGGAGATTTCAGAGAGCATTGAAATTAGCCAGGGCTCTGATGTGGTACGGTTGTCATAAAAGCTTTCACTAAATACATTTTTTTCCTTTAAGACAGCAAGAAACAGCTGCACAGAAATATTGAGAAAATTTCCTCTGAACATATTAATCCAAAAAAGATCTTTCATTTTCTATTTGCTGACTTGTATTTTGGAGAAACCTTGTTTTCTTTCAACCAGGCCTCTTAACCCCTATTATGAAACATCTGTGTTTAGTTTAGGAAAGCTATTCTTGTGAGAGAGGGTGTAATACCCATAAGAACTATCGCTCCTGTACAGTTTAACTCAGTTTTTACCCGCTTATTTAATTTATTATTTTTTTCTAGTCTGTCTCTAGATTTTTTATTTACCATTATTCTATTCACTACATATTAGTAAGTAGAGAGAATCGTCCTCTTTCCAACCCTAATTGGTGAGTGGAATTTTTGATCCAGTGCCATCAGCATAATTTGAAACCAGGTGGTATTAAACCAATTAGATTTTTTTAATTGATTTTTGCATTTCATGCAGTAAGGGAAATTCATTGATGTTCATTTTGGAAATGAGATAACAATGACTTTTGAAACATTGCCAGCTCACAAAATGTAAAGTCAATATCAATTCATTAGCAAATTAATGGGACTGATTTTATTGTAAATAACTAGCAACTGTGCAGCTGGCAGGTCTCAGTTAGTAGTAGTTATTCAGAGCATCACATGTAAGTTCTGAAAGTAATGGAAGACTTCAGAAATAGACTTTTTAATCAGGACTTTTACACTATATTTGGGAATTAAATATTTTTCACCTTAAAAATAAGTGTTTTGCAATGACCTTATAGTGTGAGTAGAAAAGTTTAAACTACACTTAGTCTGTGTCTTTAAACACAGGCCTAAATACAGTTGGGTGAGCAATCACATTTCAAATTGAAAAAAAAAAACCAACAAAACTGAAATCATTTCAGTTTGCTGTCAAACAATTTGTCTTCACTTTTCTTTCATGCAGGAAAGAAAAGTTCTTGAAGTAAAATGTTGAAAGGAACTGTTTGGGTTTTCTTAAGTGGATAAATAATGGTTTAGTTTGAGCTTTTCATTTTGCTTCTTTTGCAAAGAAATACTTTGTTCTCCTTATTAAACTGAACTACAGTTGGAATTGAAACAAAATTTTGAAATGGCAAGTGGAAACTCCATTTTTCTTGTTTTCCACTCATTTTTCTAGCTTAAACACTATGAAAAAATCAAAATGAATTTGTGAATTGTTTTGGGCAGATGCATTTTTTACTGAGGAAAGATTTGCCTGAAGAGTTTCCCCTAGCTACAGTCCTGAATAATGCATTGCATGTAGCTTTGCCCGTGAGATCTGTAGGCAATTGTACATTTTACAGATGTTCCTCAGGATAGAACACCTCCAGAGCTCTCTTCAGAACAAAATCCCACCTTAGTCCTTAAAAAACTCTGCATGTTCTATATCATCACCATGTATAGGTGCTGAACTGGGGAATAACTGAAACAAAGGCTCCTTCTCTTTCCTAGTGCTTCTACGCCCTTTTTCAGTGAAACCAAACTATTTAGCCTCCAATCCTAACCTAATGCTTGTCCCTCCAGCATGATATGTTGTTATAAGAACCTGATTCTGTTTAACTTCTCTCATAAAAGCATTGAAAAGTAGTCAAAAGGGAGAAAATCTGTGTCAGGACTGTATTTCTTTTAATGTAGTCATCTGTGGGGTCTCAAAACCTCTTTCCCACCCGAGTATGAACACCCCTGTAGCATCAATTGCTGTACTTTAATATAGCCCATTCAGTCTCTGTGAAATACTTTTTTGGGTCTCTCACTTGTGTAACCTGTGTCTCCTCTTTATTTTGACTGTGCACAAGTGAAGGCATAATTTAACTTTTTGACTTTTCCTCAAAATTTAAATGCTATATGTTCTTCTGCAGCATTTCTGGTATTGTAAAGAAAGCACAAAATTTCTGGAAAACCTAAATGCATTAAAAATATTGTATTTCAATAAGCATTATTTTTCTGGTTGTTCCATATGTGAGTAAAATTGTTTTAGTCACCAACTGAAATGCTTGTAGGACTAAAATTTTTATGTCTATTAGAATTTGGAAAAGAATAAGGTTGTCATTGATATTTTGCATTCTTCCATTTATCAATTTTCCATTCTTAAAGATGAAAATGTATAGTGTGTCTAAGTATCTATTCAGTCCCCAGTACCAAACCTTCTTACTTACTACTAGGACCTTAAAAATTATTTTTTGGGCTCAAATTTCATTCAGCAGGTTCTAGAGAGATCAATAGGTGAGGTTAACCTTAAAACAAACACAGAACCCAGATCCTCACAATCATTTAGATCCTTATCTCCCATCCATGTTAAAATATTTTCAAAGATGTGAGCCTTGAAGGATATCCTGGCTTCTAAATAAAGCAGAACATGACATATACTCTGCTTTATTTAGAAATGGTGCTGTAAATGTGCATTGTAAGGGTTACTCCAGAAATCTGATGGGTGATAGGCAATTCAAGATTTTCCAGGCACACCAAGGATATTATTGACTTTCTGAAGCTGACTAGATGATGTGAGCTACTTCCAGCAATTCAATCTACTCCATTCAGAGCATAGCCAGTTTATAAAGGCATGCAATTTTTAGAGGACTGTTTCAGGGTCACTGTGCTACAGCCCTCTTGACACAGCCAAAAGAAAGTCCTGAATAGAGGATGAGAAATCTGATTGCTGATTAGCTTCAGCGTTATTTCAATCAATTCCCAGAAGGAAGTTAGCAATCTGCCCAGCATTCAACAAAAGATTGCTATTAAAGGGCCATTATGATGGGAACACTCAATTCAGAAAGGTTTGGGTTTGGCCTTTTTTTGTTGCGTTTTTTTTAGTTTTTGAGAAGGGTTTTTCTATTGTTTTGTTTTGTTTTGCTTTGCTTTTTTTATCAGCTTGAGTTCTATTCAAGGACTTCTTGATTATAAGACTCTTACTGAATTTAAGACTTTTTTCATTCACACTTACTATGGGTAAGCTGCATGGATTATTTAAAACTAAATACTCAGAGGAATTTTCTCAAAGGCAGTCCTCCTCCCACAGATAAAGTGCTGCTAAATTCAACTGAATAATGAACATCTTATTTCTTTTGAAGCTAAAAAGATCAAAAGTTTATTATATCTATTTTTGTAATAACACAAAAACATCTTTAAGGGGGCTTACCCTGAACAGTCCAGGTGCTCCTCACCATCTAAATACACAAAGATCTTCACTGTGATTCAAAATTAAACCTTTCTCTTTTTTTTTAACATGATAAAAGTGAATTAAAGAAGGACGGAATAACCATCAGACCATTAATATGGAACATATTGACAGGATGAGGGATAATGTTTTTAAATTTAAGGAGGATCAATTTAGATTGAATATAAGGAAAAGGTCTTTTGCAATGAAGGTGGTGAAAAAAATACTGGAACAGGTACCTGACCCATTCCTGGAACTATTCAAGGTCAGGTTTAATGGGGCTCTGAGAAACTTGATCTAGTTTAAAATATCCCTGTTCATTGCAAGGGGATTGGACTAGATGACCTTTAAAGGTCCCTTCCAACACAAACAATTCTATGATTCTGTGACTCTAAAAACATGGCAGAGGACACAAGTATCCTGATTTTCCCTCTAATTTTTAGGAAAATATTTAATATTTTGATCTTGCTTTTATTCCCCCAGAAGAGCAGAGAGCTATTACCTTCCTTCCCAGGAGTGTGAGGAAGATTAACACATTAATACATCAATACACTAAGGCATTCAGATACTGTGGTAATATAAGAAATATAAATATCTTACATGATTACAAAGATTTGCAACTTCAAAAATATAAAGAAACCTACTAAAAATGCAGATGCATTCAGTGTGTGCATAGTCTTGAAAGTGCTAACTTGTACACTTCAATATTCAGTTCCTTCTGATTGCTGTTGGAGCAGATTCACACATTTCAAAAGTAAAAAGCTGGCCTTTCTTGTTAGCAGTGTTGCAGGCCTGGCCTGATGGTATCTGAATATCTATCACACTGGTGATGAATCTAAAATCACTGCTGGCATTGTAGACCTCCCAGGTGAAACCAAGCAAACTATTCCATCAATGATGTCTATAGCAACATTAACATGTGTAAGGGCTCCGACCTACCAAAAAATTTCCAAAATCGTTTTTGCCGGTACAGGGATTAACTCTGACTTGAAAATATGGAAGCAAATTATATTGAGCTGGAGATTGCTATTTTTCTGTTACTTCTCTGTTTTCACTTTTATTGCATTTAGAAATCCGTAAAAATATATGGTCAGACAGAGAAAGTCAAGAGCACTCTGTGGGGAAAAGGAGTTTAAGGGGAGCTGAAGTATAGATGTTAATGCAATACAGAAGAGTTATACTCATAATTAAGTATCACCAGGTATAAATGCCATCAGGAGCCTTGCTGCCTTTTGAAGCTAGTAGTCAGGAGGAAATGCTGCTCTGGGTATGTCTGCAGACTCTGCAGAGGCTTGGCCTACTCTAAGTATGGTCAGAAGTGATATTTGGGAGCTAAAACTGCATTTTAGCAGTAGAAAGATTAGCATGATGAGATTTTAATCACATCCAAAACTAGGCAAGTTTTGAGAATCTAAATTACAGACTTAAGTGTCCAGAATGGCAACCCTTAGGGTTATGCTCTGCTTCTGTTCATGCAAATGCACATCTTAATTGACAACTAAGATCTATTTGGAGCTTTCTGAGGGAAATTGAAACACAGTTACAATAGTTACAATAGTTTCACTAGTACTCCATCCTGTAGTCATAGAGCCATTACTTTTTCAGTTTAGCTCCAAAAATCTGTTTCAGTCTTTTCACCTTCCATATAAATAAAAAGTAAGTTTTACTGTAAGATCATAAGGAAGTTTGAGTCATTAATATCTGCACAGTATAGATAGATGCTCAGAATAAAACCACTAAAAATGTTCCAAAAATTTATAGTACATATAAAAATATTATACTGTAAACCTTTTACAAATAGTCTTACACATTGTTATGGTAAAAGCATTACTTAACAGCCACATTTAATAGCTAAATGTTAGCTAACAGAAAAATGCCTCTCTCAGACTTGAACTCAGGTTTGTGAAAAACAAATACAAGATGCAGATATCAAAGCTGTGGGATCTCTGGTTGCAGATGAAAGAGAGTATGTGTGCGCGTTCAGAGATATTTTCCATTCTAGAGCTTTGCATTATAAATGCTTGTTTCATCTGTAACTGCCAGAAGTCTACATATCAGGAGCATTATGAACAAGTCAGCAAATGAGAAGACAAAAGCTTTTCTTTGTTGCTAGTTCAGGTGAGTTATTCCACTAGACACAAAGGATTTTGGAAGGTATTGAAGGTTAATTGTGAATTATGCAGAAAACTATCTAAGAACAAGAGTAAAACCACAACTGAAAGTACAATTCAGTAGTATACTCAAACTGTTTGAACATCACAGAACTTGTTTAGTTACTGACATTTTTGTTGAAGTGTTTGATGGTTTATGAAACAGGAAACTACTACAGTGGCTTTGGATTATGCCCTTGGGTTGAAAAATATGTGTCATAAGCAAGGGTGGAGGAGAGAGAGAGCTGCATCTTCTGTATCTTGCTGTTTCTGATTTCACTTAAAATTATGCCACCACAGAATTAAACTGCTCATTATTATTATTATTATTCATTAGCACATGGCTCTGGTGTCTGATGATTGCTTTCAGAGGAAGAATTTTGAAACAAGGGTGTTTCACACATGAGAAAGTGAACTACTGTGCTGCTGTCTAGAATTAAATGCAGTGTAGCAAAATGAGGAAACAATTCTGTCGGTGCCCCAGCTCATCTGAGGTGTTCTCTCTCCTTTGAGAGAGCAGCAGATCAAATCTTTCATAAAGGCACTCTGTCATTCATGCAGAGAAGAGTTTTAAAGGTCAAAGTCACACATTTTATCCAATCCTGATATCCTTCCGATTAGGTTTTTCTGTGCATCTTCATCCTGAGATTGCAGCACATTTAGGAGCTCCACACAGCTCTCAGAGGATTTGTCTGCAAACACATTCTATTTTCTCAATATACTTAATAAATGTTTCTTGGGATATTAAAAATTAAAAAAATAAATAAATAAACTTGATGACCACGGTTCCATCATGCATACTGTGGTGCCATAGATGTAATCTCTTACATCTCTCCCCTTAATGAAGGCAACAGAAGTAATTGAGATCTTAAGGACTCAGTGTGCAATGCTGATATGGAGTAAAACTTACCTTCATTTGCAGCTATTCTGAAATTCTAAGTCCTCAATGAGAAACATATCCAATCTCATTTATCTGTTTATTTGACAACATATTCCATAATGAGAAGAAGTATTTCTGAACAACCCTAACAAATAAGGGACTGTCACTGAACTTGCTTATGTGGCAGCTTTTATTAAAGTAGTGTTGGGTCACAGCCTCAGGCAGCACTAAAGACTGGGCAAGAAGTGGCTTGAGAGCTGCTCTGCAGAATGGGACTTGGGGGCATTGGTGGACAGTCAGCTTAATATGAGCCGACATGTGCCCAGGTGGCCAAGAAGGCCAATGGCATCCAAGGTAGGACCAGGGCAGGGATTGTCCCCCAGTACTGAGTACTGGTCAGGCCCCACCTCGAGTGCTGTGTCCAGTTCAGAGCCCTTCATTTTAAAAAGGACATTGACCTGCTGAAGCAAAGGGCAGCAGAACTCATGAAGGATCTAGAAAACTTGTCTCATGAGGAATGGCTGAGGGAGTTTGGTTTGCTTAGTCTGGAAGAGAGGAGGGACCTACCTCATCACTCTCTACAACTACCTGAAAGGAGGTTATGGTGAGGAGGGGACCAGTCTCTTCTACTGTGCTTGCAGTGAGAGGATGAGAGGAAATAGCTTTAAGCCAAGAGGCAGGAGATTTAGACTAGATATGAGAAAAAATTTTCACTGTTAGGCTGGTCAGGCATTGGAATAGATTGTCCAGGGAGGTGGCTGAGTTACCATCCTTGGAGGTGTTTAAGAGGCATTTGGACCTGGGTGATGTGGCTTAGGGGTTTAGGGGTTACAGTGCTAGTACTGGGTTCAGGGTGATGATCTTAAAGGTCTCTTCCAACTTTATGATTCTATGGTTTCATAGAAGTATAACTGCAAGCAGTAGCACACAGAAAGGAGAAAGATAGGCAATCATAAATGTTTATCAGAAAAACAAGAGACTGAAAAGACAAAGGAGAGACAAAGCAAAAAAAATGGGACTTGTCTGGGCTGACATCTGGCAGGGAAAAAGTTTACAACTGCAAGAAAAGTAACTAAATCCTGCTGGCTTATTTCTTCAGTGTCTGTGGACACTGAATTTTACATGTTCTTTGAAAATAAATAGGATGATACCAGTTATATCCCTGCCTCCATCATCACTTTATTCTGCTGCAATACCCAGTCTGCAAGATATCTAGTGTTGTTTAACCATTACATTCAAAAGGGCAAACAAATTTCATGCAGACTGCATGTCTGTTATAAAGGCTTCATGCTCTAGCTTGATTTGCCTAGATGATAAGGTTTCCACCATTTTAAAAATTATTTTTAATAAAAACATTTTAAATAAAAGTATTTTATTAATGAGAGGAATCAAATCTTACTGTAAATGTACAGCTATATAAGACACTTTCCACATTTTGCCATTGAAACTTCAGTGACAAAGCAAAATTGCCAACATTATTCATTAATACATTACCCCATTAGACAGAAAGTCAATATATAGATGACCAGATGGCTTGCTTTATCTTTTACCTGACAAGTACGTACAGACACTTGCAGCTAAGGGATAACTTAAATGATCAGCAGCCATTGAGAAACCATTATGTCTGTCAATGTTTTTTTAATTGCTGAAAATATGGATGGGAGCTTTGGATTGCTATCATTAATAAATCGATGTCTTTCCCAGTCTCTTTTTTTTTTCTCTCTGTGTAGAAACCTGTGTGTAACTGGAAAGCACCTACCCAGATTTGCATGTATCATTCGCAGTATCAATCAAGCTGAGAAAAATGCAGTCTTGTAAATTCCCTGAATTCTTTTCTGAGACAGTGAATTTGCTATTACAGCCTTCTCACCCATGAGATGTATATGAAAAATTATGTATACTCCCTTACACAGGAAAAATCAGTAAACTATATCTAAATACACAGTTCACCATCTGGAAATCAAACTGGTTTTTGCATTCCTATGCATACCTTTAGTTTAAGTAGAGGAAAGCAGAGGATTTTGATCTTGTATTAAGAAGAGAAACACTGACTTTTTTGTTCCAATTTATGTTTTTTTTTAAAGATACATATATAATTATTTTTTTGAGATTAGCTATGGGGATCTGGATCTTCATAATGTTTTTTACATGCCCTCTGAATAGTATTCCAAATAAAAATAATTTGGAATGTCAAATTTTATTCCTTAGTATAATTTGTTTCTCAGGTATTAAAATATTTAATTAATCTTGCAAGAAAGCAAAAGCACATTCTATGAAATTTAGGTGAGAAATTGCACATCTTGTATAGTGACTATGTGAGGTATGTATTTAATGAATAACAGTCAAGGCAGTATCACACTGAATATTCAGGAATTAAAAATGCATAGAAAATATTTATTTGTGAATAATTAATAAATAAAAATGAGCAAAAGTGAAAACAAATGTAATTTGTCTTATTTCAGTCAAACAATGTGCTAAATTAAAAAAAAAAAGAATTAGGAAGTCAGATCTGGGAGCTGCCATGAGAATGTAACTTGACTCAGTATCAACAAGGTGCTTTAATACAACTACTGTCATCTAGTGAAGTTACACAGTAGGTAATGGTGGGAGAGGGACATACTATTTTACTGGATATTGATATTAAGCTTCCTACAAGCGAGGTAAAGTCTGGTTTACAGACAAATAACTGCTGTAGGGAGTGCCATATTCCATATCCAGTTAGTCATGAACACACAGCTGAGGAAGTACTTGAATCCTTAGCCAAGGATGTACTTGAATACAGCCATTGCCTCTCATTCCAAGTAATTGTTCATAGAGTCTGCTCAGAAAATCACTTACACTGAGGTACTACCATGCCAGAGCACTAACATTTCATACCCTACAGACTGGGCACTGTCTGTGTTGTTTCCTCCAACTGGTAAAATTAAAAATAATGAAAGAGCTCTATCTCCATACAGGGAACTGAAGTGCAATTCTGTCACCTAATATTTAAAAAAAACAAAACAAATATTCTCATGAATACTATTCGTGTATTCAAAAGTAAACTGCTGTAGCATATCTCCCTATTTCCACATATATGTCAGTGTTAAATTTGGTCAAATAGAATAAAATCAAGCAGTGTTATAATCATTATATACCTCCAATAGAATCCCTGAATTAAAGCAACTTGCTCTATTTTATTTTCTGTTTTGCCCATCTGACATACCAAACTTATTGAGAGGGTTCACATTCCGTTTCTTCTTTCACTAACCTTGCCTCTCTCAATGCATAAACCAGAGCCATTATTCCTAAATATACTTCATCAGTGTTCAAGAAACCTGAGTTCTATTTACAGTGTGCCATTAACACTGTTCTGTTTACCGTCTGCTATTAACGCCCTACTTAGATGACAGAATTTTTATTTTCTTCATGGCTTTCTTCCTAGTGCTCCCTCGAAACTTTTTTTTAGCTGATCTTCTGCAGCTCTGGAAGGTAGTACAAGAGTGTGTCCTAATACATGTTCATACTCTGCATGAAGCCTGGACTTGTATCCTGGTCTTGGCCTGGTCGGTATAATGATTCCTTGATAAAAATATTTACACCATCTGATGATGACCTCAGTTTGGTTATGACTCTTCTTCTCTCTGTTCCCAGGTCCTACATAAACTAAATAAGAGTTCTGAAACCAGAGCTAGGGAAAGAAACCTTCAAAGCATAAAAAATTATTTCTTTTTCTCTCCCTTCTGTTGCATTCTGCAGGTGGGGGCTCAGAGTCATCCTTCTTAGACTGTCTTTTGCTGTGGTTTAAGTCATTATCTGTTCAAATGATAAAATTCAGCAGACCTACCTTCAGTTTATATTCCAAAATATCCCACTTAACAAGACAGACCCAAAGGTAATGAAAGCCTAATATTTGGGCTCCCTGAATTTGAACAGAAATGAGCTATGGATCATCCAAATGGTTCACACTCAACTATATCACAAGGAGGTTCGATGCTGGTCAAGCACCACAAAGCCTGGAGTTTCCTAGAAAGAGTGTCCTGCAAAGAACAGCTCTTGTAGGGGTGAAGGCAGCCTCCCTGGACAGTGGTGATCTCAGCAAGTGTAGCCATTTCCCAGCTACAAGTGATTCCAGCTCTTGTGATTCAGCTCAGTGTGAGATCACCCGAGGCAAACTCGGGACAGAGAGACAGGAGCCGTGTGTGGCAGCGCCACAGAGGAGCTTTATTGTCCAGCAGTCCCTGGGAAGAGAAGACCAGGGACAGCAGCTCCTGGATGCAGGGCAGATCCAGGGCCTTTTTATGGGAAAGGCAGGGGGTGGGGTAGAAACCAATTTACCAACTGGATACAAGGTATTACCATAGACAAGCAAGGCATGCTGGGGGTAGCTCATTTTCTCACCATAACCTAGAGAGAGGTTTCTTATCTCTCAGTCCCTTTGCCCTGGCATCCCTCTCCTCTAGGGCAGTGCAGAGGACTTCTGAGTCAAAGGCTCACAGCCCTCCACACAACTAGAATGTAAACTTAACTGCTAGTTAAGTTTTACCGACAAAGACTCAAGACCAAGGTTAAAAAGTGTGCTAACAAGCACCCAATATGTTTTGAACCTAATTCTTTTGGTGTACACAACAGTGTGTCATGTACATACGCTATTACGTACAAGTACACATACAGTGTATGTGACAAGTACTATTGATTTTGGGGTGTATTTCTGCAGTTCAGCCCTAAATCTCTATTTGGACTACCAGGCACTTCAAAATGTGCCGCCAAAAAAATCCCTTCATATGAATATTTTTCATCCAAGCAACCTTCCCAGTGGCAGGAAAGTTAAAGCAGGACAGTCCTCTGCTGCTTTTACTGGGGGAGGCTCTTGGCAATCCTTGTCTCAGTGTCGCCAAACTGTGCACTGAATGTGTGAGGGGTCCTGAGAAAATGAAATGGGATTTTTTAAAAAGAATGGTGTCAGGTTTTCAGACTTCAGAGAGAAGCAATTTAGGCATAGTTTGTCATTCTAGCCCAAACTATTAGGTCAATTGGTTAAAGCATGGTGCTGACAATGCCAGAGTCATGGATTTGACCCATGTATGGGCCATTCACTTAAGAGTTGGACTTGATGATCCATGTGGGTCCCTTCCAACTCAGAATATTCTCTGACTGTGATTTTTAAAAAGGAATAAATAGAGAAAAAATCCATTTCTGGCATCAAACTGGCACTTACACAATCCAGCAGTGTAGTTGTAACCAATTCTTCTAAGAGCTTTGGAAAGAAAAGCAGCACCTCAAAAGCAATTAATAAAAATAGTAGTTACCTTTTTTTGACAGAGATAGACTTTTGACTTGGGCAAAGAATATAGAAACTTCCCCCATCACTTCTTCCAAATACTCTGTTTTAGTTGTTACATTTCTTGCTGTTACATTAAGAATAGAACAGAGTTATAAACTGCAGTTCAGAGTTGTCAGTAACAACGCCTCAAAAACACTGCAGCCAGCCAGGTGGAACACTGATTCAGTGTCCTGGCTTTTTGTCCATAATGTCCAAGGAATGGCAAATAGGGTTGCTGTGCTCAGAGGCACCCACAGCCTCAGTTCCACTGATGTTTTCCATGTACTGAACACCAAACTGTAGCATACCTGCAGAAGACCTGCACCAATCTGTTCCTTCCCCTTCCCAACCTCCAATGTTCAGCATCTGCTGTGCTCCTGCTTTTGGTATAATATTTTTCTATGATAGAGCACTTGAAAAGCAGAAAGTTAAGTGCTGCTCTTAAAGCATTCCTGTTGTAACTCTTCAGGTATTAGACGGCTTCCCTTACAGATGCTTTAATGTCCAATTGGTGAGTGAAGAATATAATGTATAATTCAAAGCTAAGAAACAATTAGGAAGGTAAGGTGCAACTACTTAAAGGATAACACAGGAGTTAGCCCATTACCACTGATACTGTATTGTGATACACTGATACTGCACTTTCATTTTCAGAAAGAACCAGCACCTTTGACAGGTCAGTAAACTTAGAAGATATTAATATTTTTAAAATTATATAGTGGTGGTTTTCTGTTTCTGTTTCAGCAAATTCAAACTATCTTTTCATTAATCATTATGCTTGTAAGTGATACTTGAAAATTACTGGAGAATATTTAAGATTTCACCTAGGAAATATTTACACAGCTTTACTGTGTGACTGTGTCAAGCCACCAGAAGCATTAAAAGGTTTCCATTTGTATGACCTTTTCATATCCACAACCCAGAATGCATTTTTTTGTGTAACACATGACAACTTGGGTCATCTTTAATGCATTTCATAGGACTTGCAGTCTTAAATTATCTCAGTCAGCATACTCCTTCCTGACAGCTGATGGAAATGGCCAGACGCTAACTTCAGTGCAAACATTACGTATTTACTATTTTAATTCTCACCACAGCCACAGTAAGCAGTCATCAGAAGGGATGTAAAAAGCCTAGACCATCTCCTCTTGACCTGAAACAGGTTTTTTATAATCCATCAGATGCTTCTGCCAGCACTACTGTGTGCCTTTATAAGTTCAAGGAATTGACAGAATTTAAGTTAAATTTCTGTTTCAGTCAAAATGGTTTTGGAATGCTAACCCTCTGACATAATTAATAGAGAGGTTGCTTTTTCTAAACTGCTGTTTTCAAGTTTTGTTCTTTTCTTCCTCTTAACAAAGGTTAGCTATAACTGGCAATTAACCTTCAAAACTCCTCTGGGTCTTGTGTCCAGTGGCACTATCTCTGGAAGAGTTAGGAGTTAATCACACACAAGAAGAAGAAAAAGGGAATTACCCTCTCTATGAAGATGTTGAAACCGTTACCTGTGTGAGTAATTAAAACCTCTGACAGCACACTTCTATTAAAACTAATTCCTTGGAATGAGTCAGAAAGACATCCAGGTAAAGGGTTTCTTTTTTTTCCCAGAATTTCACCTATGGAGCCTGGATAAGGTCACTGACTTTCTCAATCATTCACTAGCTTTATGGTGGAACCAGCAGAGTTGATTAAAGTCTCTATAGAGTTCAAGTCTCAAGTCTCCAACGAAATCACTAGGATATGTCATAGTTTATTTTAAAAGGTCAAAAGCAAATCTAAAAAATAAAGAAGTGACCAGACTGTAACAATCCACAAGAAGAATGCATTATAGATGGTATCTATATTATTTCAAGACATTACAGTCTGTTAAAATCTGAGCATGTCTGGGTACATCAACTATTCGCTGAGATAAATTACAAAAAAAAAAGGCAAAAAACAGAGCTGGTAAGTCACAGTTCCTCCAACAGTTTTCCCCTGTCTGCCAGGTCTTGCTGAGTTAATCCCACAGACTTTTGGACTGATTTTTCAGTTAATCAGCAATTCTGGAAAATAAGGGAAAAAATTATGTTTAGGGGCAAGAGGTTTTTTTATACAGTCTTGCTCAAGTTCTAAGAGGATTGAAAGACATTTTGACAAAAAATTTAGTTTGGATTTCAAGTAAACCAAAAATGTTTCAAGTAGCAAATTCATTTTTTTCTGGAAAAAGCAAATTGGAAAAGCTATGATGAACTTACAAAATATTTTGTTGCTGGAAAATGTCCAGCAACAAATATTTCACAGAGAATTGTTAATAATCCTCTTCCCAGATTCTAGCATTAATGTTGACTTTCATATGTACTTTAACTTTCTATTTGACCAACTTTCTATGTGCATGAAAATAAGTAATCATTCTTTCTCATCTGAGAGTTTGTTATATCTTTCAAATAACTTTGTATGTTTTATAGCTACACAGACAGTTTTTGAGCATGAAAAAATAAGAACTGCTCAAGCAAACCCATTTACTACCTTGACATTTTTAGTGACCAGACAGTAACTACATTATTAACAATTAGATCGCTACAGATGACTGGGCTTGAGTAAGGCCCTGTGTATGCATGCAATGAAAGATGTCTAATTCTTGTCTCTGTGTACAGTGTATCACCCCACCATGAAGTCTGGTTTCCTAAGGACTTGGTCTTGCAGTTAACCAGAAATGTCAAACCTGCACTGTGAATGAAGCTGGCACTAGATATTATAGTATATGTGAGAGATAAATATGACCTTACTGCAGAAATTCCAGCATTGACATAATTATGTACCCAATAATCCTCAAAAGGGGAAAATGACCATGCAGTGAACTCTAACTCCAGCTCATTAGAGGAATGGAACACCTCTCCTATGAAGAAAAGCTAAGAGAATAATGAATTATGATGTGCAGGAAATTGGGCAAAGGGGCAAGAGACCTGCGTAGGTGAAGAAGGAGCTCCTGTCATTACTCAAGCATAAGCAGGAAATACACAGGAGATGGAAACAGGGTCAGACCATTTGCAATTAAAATAGAGAGGTTGTCAGAGCAGGTAGAAATGAAACAAGGAAGGTCTAGGCCCATCTGTTCTGTGACAGTCCATTCTTGTACATGTATGTGCTTACAGACAGTTCGTGTGTGCTGACATATTTTCTCAGCAGGGATAGGCAGAGTTCTGCCATCTCCTGACACCCAAACTGGGAAACCAAGGTTTCCTGCAAAGATTTAGAGATTTCCATTCAATGTTGACATATTGTCAATCCAAGACTATTCCACTCTGGCAAATAATGACCAACCATTCTTGCTCTTCTGAGTAGACCATTAACAAAATCAAGGAAAAAAGACATTGTCTTATTTCATGTAATTGCTCCCTGAAGTGCTAAGTGATTCCCATACACAACTTGTTTTGTGTAACTGTATTGAACTTCATTAATCAAAGTAAATGGCAAGCACAGGTTCTACTTGATTCTCTTATTTTTGTGTTTTCCTGCTTTTTGCCCTGCAGTGTGTCTGAGAAAAAGTCTGAAGCACAGCTGAAGGCCTTAAGGAAAAAGGTGACAGGATGTGAGTGAGAGTTTTGGAGATCACACAGAGAAATAAATACATATAGAAAGAAAATAAAGATTCTATCTTGGCTTAGGACATGTACATTTTAACAGCTTGATGGTGTTTGAAGCATACATCACGTTACTTTTTGAGGCTTGCCTTTATTAATGTGACTTCTTGACAAATGCCAGGTTACTAAAATACATGGAATTGTCAAGAGAAAATTATGACACCTCCCTGAGACAGGCTTTCTAGGTACCTGTCAGCTGTTCTGTTTTTACTTGACTATTAGTGATGAACCACTAAGAGTGGAGGGAGAGCAGAACAGCATTTACTTTATTCAGGTTCTAACATCAGAAGGAAATGGTTTTCTGCTGGCCTCAAAGGAAAGAAACAATTTACTACTCCAGGAGATTTTTCAGACAAGCCTTCCAGCAGCAAGAGCATCAGGGACAGAAGCAATGCCATACTGCTTGATATTAAGGATGACATCAGTACATTGACAACTGTCTGGAAAATCATAAATAACAGGGCATGAAGCCTAGAGGCAGTAGAAAAAAAAATCAGACAAGTCAAAAAACTCAACCACCCAGTGCCCCAGAGGAGCAGTGACAATAATATGAGAAGTCACTCTGTATCTAGTATGAGAGACATGCAAAAAGAGGAATCACTTTTTCTTGATTACCAATTAGCCAATGTAATTTCAATAAATCTTTTCATCTCTCCACTGAATTTTTAGGTGCTTTGTGACCATATTTAAACTCAACATGCGGGGTAAAACAGCAGACAGATGCTACCTTCCAGAATAAATAAAAACATTGCAGAAAACCCTATCATACCTCTACAAATTTACTGACAAGGTACCTTTTGCATGCACATGGAAACAGCCTGCCCACAGTTATTTCTGTCAACGGTTTGCAGCCTAACACAGAAATAAGGCTTAAGAGGTACCATGTTCGTATGGCTACTCCTGCAGCAAATCTTGGAAGTATACTTAGCTTGTGGACCTCCATGAATTATGGATGATCTTAATACAACAAGTAACTGAGACTTCATTAAAATTTGCCATACAAATAAAGGGTCTAAAATAATATATAAATGCTAAGCCTCAGTACTAATGACTGTTTTGCTTGTTTGTTTATGATTTTTTGTTGTAGGCAGCAAGAAAATCAAAGGAATGGGTATTAAATCATAATTTTTTCAATTAATTTTTTCAATTTATTTTGTGGTAAAACTTTTTTTTTTTTTAAGAAAGAAAGCCAGAGTGAAGAAGAGGATGTAGAGGACCAACAATTATGTCCCTAGGGAAAAGGACTTTTTGATAAGGCATTTTACTTTGTTTTTCCTATGTTTAAAAACTTATTTAACTCTGTCTTAATTTCAAGTGATTGTGGAAAAAATAAACAAATTCAGCAGAAAAATATCATTTCACATTGAAGTATCTGCTGTCAATAGATGAGCTGAGGCAGTTAAAGTAATGGCTGTACCTCTGTCACTGGAACCTGTCCAACTTGATTACCTGGTCAGATGATTAATAGCAGATATCAATTTAAGCCTCAGGTATTCAGGAAATAATTATCCTGCATTAAGAATAAATGACTTTTATAAGCAAATTAAAACAGTATTGTTCTGGGCAAATAAGGAAGTCTGTATCTAGTATGAGACAGTATCTATTAAAAAAAAGTATCTATTTTAATAGTATGTATTAAAAAAACAAAAAAGCTCAACAAAGCAGCAGTTAATATTTAGCTATAAATTTTTTTAATTATTTTTAATACACTATGCAAATTGTGCCCTGGCCCAATCCCCCAGTTTCACTGTAGTTATGTCTGCTTGTAGGACTTAGCTTTTCATTGAAGAAATGAAAGTAAAGGATTATTTAATTCAAGGGCTAGCTGTGGCCTTTAATCTTTAAAGATGCTACAGATTAAAACTGTTAGTTTTCCTTAGCAAGGAATTTGGGGAAGGAAAGGAGAAGGTCAGTAAAGGAAAGGTTCATGGACAAAGGAACCTGATTTTTTAGTGCTGGTGCCAGGAAAAACTGGCACCAGCACTAAAAAATCTGAGAATCTTAACTGAGAAGCAAAGAACAGACCAAGCAGAACCTTCACTGTTGCTTTTAGCAATCTCTGGTCTTTCTCACAATGTGCTCCTCACTCAGCAAAATCCACTAAAGCATGAAAAATTGTTTTACTCTTCTTTCATATCTTAAAAATGAAGTGACAGACAAGCCATTAGAGGGTATGACTGTAAAAGAAATACCTCTGAAAGAGATTGCTTTTGTTTTTTCCCTGAGATTTAGGTGATGATGCTCTTTGGTCCTTTGTATCCTTCTGGCTCCAGCTGTAACTCCTTGGATAGACCAAGCTGTACAAGTGGTGTCAATAAAGCCCATACCTTCTGAAGAGCTGCCCAGCAGGAGAGGATGGGACGACTGTTTCTTATGTTTATGCATCTGTTCAAGTGCTTTGACAGTTTCAATATAAAGTATGAAGTACTTTTACAGGAGCCAATGTGAATTAGGGAAGCCGCGCCAGGACAGTGAAAGACGGATGAAAGTAACAGGAAGAAACATGCTGCAGCAAACAAGAGTCATCTTGCAATACAGAAAATGTGCTTGTGGGGCCATTCCATTTAGGCATGTGTGAAAGAAGTCACTCAAAGATAAGTACATATCCCCGGTACAGACAGAGAGCGAGATAGCTGGCTTTATGGAAAATAAATGCTGATCTGGGGTTAAAAAGCAAAGCCTTTGTTGCTCTTCTTAGCAGCCTGATTCAACTCATTGACTTGATGGAAGTTTCAGTCATGCATTGAGATTTGAGGAACCAGAGTTGCTACTCACCCTTTTGTATTGAAATTATTGTACTCAAATACTTGACCCTGTGATACAGGATAAAAAAAAAGTCGCTGTACCTAATAGCCAGCTGCTGTAGGTCCATTGTGGTTTCTGACTGCATTTTTCCTTAGTGTCATTATTTCCTTAATTCCATATTTCCTTTAAGTGGCTTTCTTAGTTTATTAATTAGCATATTCTTTGACTAGTTTCCTCCTTGTGATCTTTATCCTTTTGCTGTGTATGAATGTGTTGGTGTTTATGCTGTGTTTGGTAGCATTTTGTCTCTCTGCTGGGACACACGCTTGTTACTTGGCAGATGAATGCTGGCATGCAGAATGATTTCCCTGAACTTTTCAGGAGTCCAATTAGCATATGACAGTGGTACAGGGGGTTCCACTCTAGCAAACCCCCGAGCCTCTCTTCACCAAGGGGCAAATGTGCAGACAGCTTGGCATAATTAGTTTTGTATAATTATAAATAATTTTTGTTTATGGAGGATTAATGCATGAGATGCTGCTATCACCGTATGCAAAGGGTTACCTTTCCAATGGAAAGGAGATAAATGTTTATGAAGGTATGTTGCATGGGTTTGGTAAAAATTTGCCAGAAGATGAATATGTATAATTCCCAGTGTGCAGTGCAGTGAATATTCAGAGATACTAATCAGTCATGGTGACAGTATGGGACTAATGACATTCACTTGCTATGAGTTGTAAAGGCAAACCCTACTCACAGAAGAACCTGCTACTGAAAATACAGAAATTATGCAAAGAGCATGAGCAAGATTTTGGTGTAAAGTGGCACAGCTCTATTAGGTGATTACATCTTAGTAAGCTTCCATTTTAATCTGCATGATGTAGAGAACAATCCTTTCTTGCATTTTAGTTACATGATTTGTGCTGTAATAAAGGGTCAGATGATATGTGAGGGAATTCTTAGTGAGGTCTGATCTTCTGTTAAACTATCTTTAAATCAGGAACTGAAATCAATGCACTGTAGTCTAACTGTGTTTTCATCTGTGCTGATGGCAGTCATAAAAGACTTTTTTGTGATGGCAATTGCTCTCCAGTGAACTAAGTATTAAATTAATATTTGTCTTGTTCTCTGCATCTTAAATTTGTTCATCTTGAAAGTTGATCTTTCCAGTACCCAAAGTGGGCCTACTAGAAGTCTGAAGAGGGACTTTTTACAAGGGCATGTAATGATGGGACAGGGGGGTATGGTTTTAAACTGAAAGAGAATAGGTTTAGATTAGATACTAGGAAGAAATTCTTCACCAATAGGGTGGTGAAGTACTGGAACAGGTTTTCCAAGAAATTGTAGATGGTCCATCCCTGACAGTGTTCAAGGCCAGGTTGGATGGGGTCCTGACCAGCCTGGTCTAGTGGGTGGCGTCCCTGACCATGGTGTGGGGAGTTGGATATAGATGCTCTTTAAGGTTCCTTCCAGCCCAGACATTTCTTTGAGTCTATGATTCTATACTCTGTCAATCACTTCATTCAACCTCTGCAGTATTTCTTTTTTCTGCCTAAGGAAACAAAGTTCAAGATATTGCATAGAGGAAATGTGTTTCTATATTCATTTGTAAATCTCTTTCAGCCTCACATTGTTAAATCTGAAACCTCTTAGTCCATGTTGATTCAGTCTGACACAGAGCTGTCAGTCCCAGAGTACTGTTTGCCTATACCTCTCATAATAAGGTGTATAGAGAAAGAGAGCTTCCTCTTGCTTACTGTAAGGCAAAAGCTTAAGCAAGACCTCAGCCTTTATTAGACAACAGAGAATCAATGCAGGAGTGGAAAAAATACAGTAAATACTTCAACTGTCAGATAAATAATACAATCATATAGTCATAGAATGTCTTGGGTTGCAAGGGACCTTAAGGGTCACCGAGTTCCAACCCAGACCACTGAAAATTTAGGACTGAACCTAAAAAGCCATCATGACTGAACCTAAAAAGCCATCACGACTGAATCTAAAAAGCCATCAGATTTTCAATTTCCTGAACATGGATAAAATCAGCATTTTCTTAATGCCATAAAATACATGTTCAAGATCTCATGATCTGCAAAGCCAAGCTTGTGCCTTGCATTAAAACAGCCTGCCTATGGATAGAAGCAACAGGTAGTGAGTTGAAAGTTTGCCTGGTACTTTCTGTGATAAAATTGAAGAATTTAATTTCCAGAATCTACTAGCTCATATCTTAACAGAACTAAAACAATCTAAAAATGTTCAACAAAATTAGGGAAGTAAATACAGTAGTTTAGATTAACTGATATAAAATTATTTTTGGTGAACAATGTTCATGGTTTTCATTGCATTTCTTACATCCCATTAAGTGTAGGTAAAGTAGGTATTTATGCTAGATATACACAAATAAACTCTATTCAATTTTAGCTCAAAGATAAATAATTTACAAGAATTTTAGATATGGTGTTTCTATCAATTAAAAATAAAATTTAAAAAAAAAGTTGGAGACATAGTTGCTTTGGAAGCTCCATGTATTATCTTTATAGAAAATATAAGCCATCAGCAGATGAGTGAAAGGGCTGGATTTGTTGTTTTGGAGCGACCATAAAGAGGAAAACTGTTTCTTAGTTCAAGATAAGCATCGCATCTCCTACGTTTACCAAAGACAAAATTCATAAGATCTCCTTTAAGTCAATGGGCCTTTGCTGTCAGGACTAACTAAATCTGACAGCTAACTGACTCTGACACAGCAAATTTTTTGTAAGGTTTAAAGAACCTGTAGGAAGTCCTCCTGTTCCACAGTTAGCAAAACTAATGCATCAGATGTTCGACATCTGCTGTGTGGAACTAGACATCCATCATGGTAACACATAAAACTTCATATTTTGCCTTATTATGATCACAAAAGACAGCACAGTTTCAGAGAAGCAGTATGCCACATCCTTACAATGGGTAAAATGACATCTCTTCTCTAAAGTACATAGGATTACACGGAATTGGATCATCTGAGAGCAATAAACTTTGACTTTAAACACAGTTGTCAGACACTACCTTCCTGAGGAGATTTTTTTGTTGTTACTGGATTCTGGGGCTTTTTGTTTGGTTGTTCAGGTTTTTTCCCATGGTGGAGTTAGGTCCTTCATCTCATAAGAATTTTATTTTAGTCTTCAATCTCATTTTGAAGAGCCTACAAAGAGCTATCAGATTATTGCAGATTTTGTTTATATATCAGTTGGCTAGAGAAATGACAAAGCAGAAGGAAGCTCATCAGTTTTTTTGTAGGTGTTTTGCACATTGTTTTTATTTCATTGCATTCCTGTTACATTGACATTCATTAACACTGCAATCCTATGCATATGCAGAGATCATACATGGTTCAGCAGCAATCTGAAAGGCCACAGGTAGGGTGACTTGCTCCAAAACTTTGAATGGCCATTTCAGGTTACTATATTAATCTACAACTGATGACATGGTGTTCTTTTTGACACTTAAATAACTGCTTAAAACCTAGCCCAAGTTAAAAGACAGAGATGTTTTAAGGTATTCATCAGAACTCATGAACCTCTAACTAATATGCTGTGAACAAGTTTCTCTCTAATAAACAGGTGCTAGTTAATTAGTGCCTGTCATCTTTATTCCTTTCAATCTCATTTCAGTCAATTCTAGGAGGAAGAGCAAAAAACTGTGTGTAGAGTCACAGCATTGCATGCTTAGTCCAGAATCAAGCTTCCCAGATCAAACTAGAAAGTGCACCAAGAAGACTGGTGCAGTAATCATGAGTTAAGGTTATGATGGGGGCAGAGACACAAGAGAAGGTGGCATTTTAAGCACACAGATTTTGTTCCCAAGGCATCCAGTTTTTAAATTTTCAAAAGTAACATGATTTTCAGAATTGTTGAGTTTCTCCAGATCCTGTAAAATTCAGCTTGAAACCTTTAGAACTGGGCCTTATATACAATATAAACTCCTCCTAGCACTTGAAGCTCAGATAATTTGCACATCATACAACTGCAAACCTCTTTTTGCCAACCTTTTAGAATATATTTCCTTTTGCAGCTTAAGTTTTCTTTCCAAGTACAACAAAAACAATTGTGAAAATTAGAATTTCATATTTCATCTAACAAACAAAGAACTTATGGAATTCCTGACCAGATCCCCAAAAACTAAATTAAGTGACTATGCAGCAATTCCTAATCTGTACAGTGCCATTCAGTGATGACAGTTAATTCCCCATAATGCCTGAATTAAAAACTTTTGATTTCCTAAAATTTTTGCGTCATTACAATTAGACACACAATATTGCTCTCAGTAGTCACTTGATTCATGCCTTTCAAAGCAATTAAAAAAAAAAGAGTTCTAATGCCATGAGTTGGGAAAGAGATAAAGAAAGGCAAGGTGTCATACCAAAGAGCACTAAACATCGACAAGGCAGGAATAAAACTAAAGTAGAGGTCTAGCATGCTCATATACTGGACTATCCCTCTCTCTTCCATGTCTATATGGTGGCCTTAGTCGTTATGAAAGAAAAAACAGCTTTTGTAAAGTCTCGAATGTCCTACTATCTAATTAGGTAAGTCTCTGCTTTGCTGCCATTGAGACCAGAAATAATCCTATTAGAAGTAATAGAATTTATCGAGCTATTGTGAGGGCATATGAAATCCTTGTGAAGGGCATTGGTAAACCTGTTCTGTCATCCTCTTTTAACCCTGGTCCTCCAAAAGAGAAAGAGATCATTTCAGGTTTAAAATAGGATAATCACGAAACCAGTAAAAAGACTTCTTTACTTGACGTAGGTATTTGTTGTTTAGTACTAAAAAAGTCCTTCAAGATGGATAGAATGGCTTTCTTTCTTGACAATGCAGGAGGTAAGCAGCAAGCAACAAATTAGCAAACCTCATAATGCCTTTATTTAAAAAAAAAAAAAAGAGAAAGAAAAAAAGTATAACGAGCCAGTGCAAATAGGGATCAATTTCAGTAAAATTTATGGACTGGCATGAATGTGACTCTAGTAAGAGCTCAATACGCAAGTAAAAAGCTTATTATTTAGGATTAGTTTTAGCTGGAAAATGCTTAAAATGGAACATTTTCCAAAATGAAGGACATTATTTTTCTTACAGGGAAGTAATTCACCTTCCTCTGAAATACCAAGTCACTGGTGAAGGAAGAATGCCTGATGTAAATAGTGATAGATTACTGTCAAACATTATGTCCTCAGATATGTCCTCTTATTAGTGTAAAGTACTTAAATTAAAAACCTCACTGCTATGAGCAAAGAAGTTTCATTCACATTTTCTTCATTCACATTCAGCTCAAATAAGCCATTGAGGTCTCAAGAAGTGAGAAAAGGAAAGAGGAGTTAAATCCATTAAAATTAGCTCAACTAATGCATGTTGGATAGCCTCAGATTATTAAGAAGCATTACTGTATTGTCTGTTCCCTCTTAACTGAAGAGATTTCATAAAGCCTAGGTTAAGATCATTCTCCATCTTTCCCCTTTATTCTGTTTGAATGTCACTTTATAAATCACCACAAATGCAATAAGATGGTATGCAGAAAAATTGGGTGAGGCCAAAATAAAGAGAAGAGGCAGGAAACATGAGTCTTTTCTATATCCTTACTGGGAAATAATAAGGCAGTCCTTTTTTAAGTACATTTTCATACACTGAAGTTGTTTTGTCCTTTACTGAAGATGCAAAGCCTAAAAAAAATATCATGCTTCTTATATTTTCTGTCTCTTTGATATTGTTTGCCGAATCTAGATGATCTGTCAGTGACAAGTATGAGCTTATGCTGATGCGCTTTGCACTTGAGAAAACTGTAAAGAAAAAGGGAGTTATTGTGCATAACAGTGAACACATCTGCTGAAGGTGAAGAAGTGAAAAACCAAATAAATAATGAAATAAGAGAGGCAGGAAACAGTAGAGAAAAAAGTGTAATCAAACATCTTGGGTAACAGGGCCCCTGGTCGTGTCACCTTTTAAAAGCATGGAATGGAATTAGAAATTAAAGAAGTACTAAAATGACTAGAAGTATTAGAATTTACATATATAAAATTTCACATGATTTGACCAAACTCCCTTAAAATTGCTTAGTGCTTTTGTCCAACATGGAAAGAAATTGGAGAAAAGACTACGTAATTAAAAAATGTAGATTTCCTTCATGATCTTCCCTTACTCCTGAAGTGAAAGAGTCTTCCATATGCCCAAGTCAATAAACCATATTTCATTTCCTGGATTGCTGGATGATTTCCATCCTTTTGACCCTCCAATCTGCCTTTAAGAGGGGCACACTGAAGTCAAAGTGCAATGTATTCTTTGCATTCCTTCCATTATCCATCTGTCTACTGAAATAGAAAGGAACAATGTCTTCCAAATCCCAAAGAAATCAGTCAGTTAAAAAGGAAACAAGCAGGTATAACTAGTCTTTTAGTCCCCTTTATCAACACATAGCTCTAGGTAAGTTAACCTCAAAAGTCATCCCTCAGTCAAAGTCAAATGGAATGTTTTTTTGTAAAATTTCTTTCTCTCCCTCCTCAGGTTCACCGGCAGAATTGTGCACAAAATGTCTTATCTTGTATTTCTTGGTCTTTTTTCACCATATTCTGTGGTCACTTCATTTTCTCTAAGCCTTGAGCAATAGATCGGCAGCATTCAGGCAGGCACATCTGAACACACAAGCTTTTGCAAAGTGAATGCATATACTGCTCTCTGAGTTTTCCCAGATACTTCTTTCAAGAAGAAAAAAAGAAAAGGACATGATGTCACAATCTATAAGTCATGTCTTCTTAGTCACAATTATTAGAATGTCTTTGATAGCACTTAGACATTTCTGTGGTGTGTTATAGTCAACAATCAGTGCTTCCATGACTCCCTCTTTGGAACACATTATGAAGCATAGAATAATCCTTAGCTTGGCCTTTTTTGAAATACTTTTTTTAATTCTCTCTCAAAGATATCTCTAGATATCACAGAAAAACACTTTTGCCTTAGACAAACAAAGAAAAGTCACTTCCTTCTCTGCCAACCTCTATTCATACTTCAAAATTTGTGAAAAAGTATGGTGATTAAATAAAGGTGCCATGTTTTGAACAGTGTCCACAGTGGTAATTTGGTCTATCACAAAGCTTTTAATTCCAACATCCATGGATGTTTTCATTCCATCTATACATGGGACAGTCAAACTGAAAAAGACCTACTTATGTGAGCAGACTTTCTAAACTATTAACTCTTCAGGCCATTGTACCTTGTGGAGCAACAATCCAAATAAAATCACAAACAATTTTAATGCAGAAGATTAGAGTATTTTTATTGTTTATTAAAACATTATAGATCTTGTCCAGGCAGCACTAACTTGGTACTTTTAAAAGATATTAAGAGTCATATCTTGGGCAGGAATTCGTTAATTATTTAAAAATTATCAGGACTACTAAGAGTATCTTTGAAAAATGCCTGACTTTTCCTGAAAGTGCTGAGGAAACTTCTTCTGGGAGGGAGATAATTGTTTAAGCACTGTATCAAGTAGCAGAAAAATCTTGGAAAGATTGCCCAGAACATTTTTTGTCTCTGTATTTTTATACAGTAGGACTTTCAGGAGATTTGCTCAAGACTCATCTCTACCAGTGACTCTTTGTGTTGTCTGGCAAAGCTGTTTTATCTTTACTGTTTCTTAATGAGTAAAGCTAGCCAGCATGTGAGGGGCTTTTTTTTTCCTTCAAGGAAGATAAGAGTGATTATTTATGATTATTTTAGTTTTGGCCAAAAGTTTTAGGGGGCTATTTAAACTTTCTTTTAAAATTAAGTATTTTTCAGATTAAAAATTCTAAGCAGAGACATTTTAAATTAGAAAATAAATTATGGGTTTTCACTTGCATGTGAAAGGCTTTCATTTATACACCATGTCATTACTTCCTGCAGTGGTATTCATTCAACTGGAAGACTCCTTCACTTCAAGAAAAAGAAATAATGGAAGTTTTTAAGTTATCACTTTACATTTATTTTCCATTTGAGACTGTAAGTTTTCTGGAGACAGGTTTTCTACCACCTTTTGGTTTTGCTGCACTAAACACATTAACATTGAAATCTGGTTTTGAAATTCCTGGTGCTTTGCTAAAATAATTCCTACAGTGTCCACTATGAAGCTAGAAAACTGCAAGGACATCTGAACTGGAATAGCTAGTTAACTACTCAAAGCATATTAAGCCTGGTTTGCAGCTCTAGCACTACATTTTAAAAACCATGTAGTTAGAATAAAAATTACATCCTTCCTGAATTGCTGTGAGGTTTTGTTTATTGTAGCCTTTATGTTGGTTTTTTTTGAATTAAAAAACACAGAATGTAATGATCATTAGAGAATCTAAAAGCATGTGTGATATGCACAATGAACATGTTCACTTATGTATTAGAAATTACAGGTTTTTCTTACCTTTTTTTTTTTTTTTAATCTCTTGTGGCAATATTCTGCTTTATTTTATCCTTAACAAGTGTGATTGTGTATATAAATCCTCTCCAGACTGACTTACAGGTTTTTAGTCCTTTCTTCTTTCCTAAATAACCTCTTTCTCCTACTTAACAACTTCAGAAAATTTGAATTTGAGATAGAGAGGAATACAATCAGAGAGCTTAAGGCAAGCGGACAGATGAAATTTTGGATTTCAAAGATCTGCTATCTTTTTGCCATGGATCCCAGATCACTTCTATCTATTAATTTAAAAATCTGTTAATTTGAATTATCTTCAGAGAGTATTCCCTTAAGTGACAGCATTTGATATTTTCTTAAGACAAGGAAGGTCTAAACTGGGAAGATGTTATTTGGATTACTTTATGTCTTACTAGTAGCAAGGAAGGTGGATTGCTCACATTTGCAGTGTGTTGCGAGTGATGACATTTGTCTTCCCACACCACTGTTACACATGATCAGGCCCTGCTATCCTGGAGATGGCTGAACACCTACCTGCCCATGGGAAGCAGTAAATTAATCCCTTGTTTTGCTTTGCTTGCTTCTGCATCTTTTGCTTTCCCTATTAAACTTTCTTTATCTCAACCCATGGGTTCTCCAGGTTTTACCCTTCCAATTCTCTCCCTGATCCTGCTGGTGGGATCTCCTCGAGAGTGAGCAGCTTCATGGGGCTTGGCTGCTGGCTGGGGTAAACCATGAAATTCAGCTATCCCACTTCTCTCCAACTTCTGAAATTAGGATGCCATTCAAGGCCACACAGGGATGAGGCACCCCCTGACTATGCCGCAGGAAGCAAATATGGGGATCAGAATTTTTTTCTAATTAAAATTAACTCAGGAGGGGAAGGTTCAGTTCACATGGAGACCATATAAGTACTGCTTGTAATCACATTTCAGAACCCTGAGTGTAAAATACTATGATCTAAATATTGTCAAATATCCTTTTCCAAAGATGAGAGTTACCTATGAATTAAGTGGTATTTTTCTAGGATTTTTCTCTTTACAACTCAGAGTAAGATTTATCATGCATTTAAAGAATATTTTACTTTATTATCAGGTCAAATCCAAATTTGAAAAACTGTAGAAAAGTACAGCTTTGTACAGTTAAATAAGTTTTTTATTGAAAAATAATTTTACAAGTAAGTGTATCTAGTTCACATGGGTTGAGATAAAGAAAGTTTAATAGGGAAAGCAAAAGATGCACATGCAAGCAAATCAAAACAAGGAATTGATTCATTGCTTCCTGTGGGCAGGTAGGTGTTCAGTCATCTCCATGAGAGCAGGGCCTGATCATGTGTAACAGTGAAGTGGGAAGACAAATGCCATCACTCCAAACAACCCACCCGTCTTTCTTCCTTCCCCAGCACGATGTCATTTGGTATGAAATATCCCTTTGATCAGTTTGGATCACCTGTCCCAGCTGTGTCTCCTCTCCTATGCACACCCAGTTTTCTTGCCAGCACAGCGGTACAAAAAGCAAAAAAGGCTTTGGCCCTGTGTAAGACCTGTTCAGCAATAAAAAAAAAATCTCTTATTATCAACACTGTTTCCAGTTCAAAGTCAAAAAACAGCCCCATATCAGCCACTGTGAAGAAAATTACCACAGCCAAAATAATCATGCTTAAAAAAACAGTCCATATCCCAAAGATAGTACAGATTTTTGACCCCACTGGACAGGAAGTGCCAAAATAAGCAAGACAGCTTGACACAGGGCATAATGACCAGATAACTGTGCTACTTTTTAGATGACGAAGACTTTTAATCTCCCTTGCTCGCCATCAAAGTTAACAAAAAGGCACATTTTAACGTTTGACAACAGAATGAAGACCCATAGGCAATAAACAAAAGGCAGCTGCAAGGAGCATCAGCTGCCAAAAAGAATCTGTGCAGGCCAGATAAATGGGACTTCACCAGAGACCAGTTATAATATCTTTAAGTTATATTTAATCTCTTCACCCCCACATAAAGGCAATTTTTATGTTTTCAAAAGCAACAGACTATTGTATTTTACATGATTTTTCAGAAAAATAAAATACGTCCTGGCCATATTAAAGGTTTAACTCCTGT
The DNA here is from genome assembly GCA_026261815.1 of Monarcha castaneiventris obscurior. Classification (NCBI taxonomy): domain Eukaryota; kingdom Metazoa; phylum Chordata; class Aves; order Passeriformes; family Monarchidae; genus Monarcha; species Monarcha castaneiventris. The sequence goes on from JAMPIT010000894.1 coordinate 19,848,878, forward strand.
CACTTAATAATTTCATCCTTGTCAGAGTAAATGCACAAAATTCACTTTACTGCTTACAAGCAATCACTAACACATGATGAAACTGGAGTATTGGCTTGAAACCTAAATAAATAGAACAAAACTGCAGCTTTTATGGAGAAAGGGATGTTACTATTTGTCAATCAAATGAAGGATGCCAATGCACACTTGTAGGCAATAAAAACCAAAGTATTCTACTGTTGGATCATTTCTCACATATTGCTGCCTGGCTCACAGGCTCAAGAGTCTGAAAATGCTGAGGAAGTCTGTGAGATAAACTCAGTTTCTTTTGTTAAGGCTCAGCACAAAGAGGATTTTTTAAAATTCTAATTCACTTGTAGGTGCTTCTTAAGAAAATTCACTGTAATTAAAATCTGAAGTGAAATTTATACCATTGGCTTACAGACTTACTGCCTGTGACAAAATTACTTGGGAACAGAAATGGATTTCTATACCCTGAAAATTATTTTCCCATTCTTCCTCATAATTAACCTGAAGTGGGTCAATTTCTCTTGTGAAAAAGCAGACAAAATCCCTGTTCCAGTTGCAATTCTGACAGGCCCTGGTTTACTACAGAGGAGCTCAAATTCCTCAGACATCAGCCTCATGATAAAAATGTTTCTGAGTCCCGTGCCTTTGCATATAACTGAAAGGGAAAATAAAATATTTTCAGAACATTTCTACTTATTTGTATTTGAAACTGTCTTGTGATTGTCTTCAAACTTCCACATTTGGACTGCTGAACTGTGCCCCATACATAACCAGATTTGATCTGGACTCATTCAAAAGGAATTTACTTTAAAAACTAGCCTGGGTAGCTGACTAGAAAATCAGACCCAGGCTGAACAATAATCCAAACAAACTCAGGTTTTGGGAAACTTCATTATGATTCTACCAGAATATAGATAATGTTTTCTTCCAGTTCTGACTAGATTTGGCCTGATCAGAGGCTAATCAGTTCAGTTCAGGTCAAAGTATTAGTAATATCTTTTAAAAGAATATAAGAATGTATTAATGAGGAAAAAAATCTCTAGAATCAGGAAAATTAAACACAATTGGTGCATCTCAAGTAGATACACAAATATGTTGGCCTCTTCTCAGCAAGGATTTAAAAGAACCTGTACATTATGCAAATGTGAGCTCACTGTTTAAATTACCTATGGTGATCTTCAGCCAACAGTGAATAAAATGTGGTAATTATATCATATTGATATGCACACTCCAAGAGCAAGAGTTATTTTCAAAGGTTAATTATTTACCTAACCCCTCTCTCTTCATCTTCCCTATTCACACAGCTCAGTCTCCACAAAAACCACATAGAATAAGGCTTATTTCTGTGCTAGTAAAGTTACACCATCACAGAATATAAAGGCTTCATTCTACAAAAAATTACTAAGGATGACTGTTGAACATGGAAAAAATTCAAAATAATGTAGGTGGGAACAGTATTTGAATTTGCACATAACCTGGTGGCATCAGATATTTAAACATAGGCTACTAACATAAGGTATTGAAATTATCTAAGTTCTTAACCTATTAGATACTGCATCTGTGAATGCATACTCAGTTTTTGCATGCACTTTTCTGACACTAGCCTCAAAGAGTATTTAGAAAAGTGATGAGAGGAAAGCTGCTGTCTAGGAAACTAGAATTCAGAATATATTTAAGACAACTATCACAAATGAAGGTTTAGTATTCATTACTTTTAGTCAAGACTCTACTCTGTACTTAGTCTTATGAATCAATGCTCTTGTGAGGGTTCTTGGCATTTTAGATCATAAGCTCGTAGCCAACCCCTCTAGCAATAAGCAGGAGCATCTTCCACTAGACCAGCCTGTCTTTAAATGCTGCCAGGGATGAGGCATCTACCACCTCTCTGGACAACCTGTTCCAGTGTTTCATCACCCTCACAGTAAAAAATTTCTTGCTTATGAAGAAGCAAGGTTGAATCTACCCTCTTTTAGTTTAAAACCATTACCACTTGTATCACAGCAGGACCTGCTAAAATGTTTGTCTGCATCTTTCTTACAAGCACCCTTTAAATATTGAAAGACTAGAGTAAGGTCTCCCTAGAATTTTCTCTTCTCAAGGCTGAAAATCTCTACCCTCCTAGCCTGTCATCATAGGAATGATGTTCCACCCCCCTGAACATTTTTGTAGCACGCCTTTGGACCCACTAGAACAGGTCCATATCTTTCTTGTACTGAGGACCCCTGAGCTGGATACAATACTCCAGGTGAGGACTCATGAGAGTGGAACACAGGGAGGAATCACCTCCCTTGACATGCTGCATGCTGTTTTGGATGTAGGCCAGGGTATGATTCTCTTTCTGGGCTTTGCATGGTCACGCACATTGCCGGCTTAGACCCAGGGTTTTTATCCACCAGCACCCTGGTGTACTTCTCTGCAGAGTTGCTCTTAATCCCTTCATCTCCCAACTGGTATTGATATTGGGGTTGCCTCAGCCCAGGTATAAGACCTTGCACTATAGTTCCATAGAGGTTACAGAAGTGAATAAAATATGAAAGACTTTTTAACAACAATGAAGGAGGATGAAAGAAGTTTTGAAATATTTTGGATTTATTTCCATCATTTCCAGAAAGAAAATGTACAAGGAACTAATTTCTCATGGAAAGAACAAACATGTACATTGTATGTATCTTTCTCAAGTTTCAGAGAAGGAAAAAAAAATAGGGCTTTAATTCCAAGAATCTAAGAGGATGAAGAAGAAAGGTTAAAATTTTCAAAATCTTTTTACTTCTATTCCTAGAGGCTTACAAGACTGAATCTTTCACTAGTTTTGGGTGAAATAAATACTTTTTTTCTCTCTTTTGAGGGTAGAGGATGGAACATCAGTTTAGTTTCTATGAATCTATGTCTTTTTCAGTCTATTTGGGAGAAGTTGGAAGAATAGCTCTTCAGGAGTTTTTCTCCTGGCTCAGCACAGTTCCAATGTTCTTAATAGTTTCTGACAATTACTTTTCAAAGGAGAATAAATTTGAAGCAACTTTTTTTCTTACAAGTATGTTGACAAAATAAGCTCAGGGATTCTGGAGCTGAAAGCCATGCTAAAATTTCAAAGGGAAGAGTAGCATTTAGAAACTTCAGTTTCATTGAAATCCATAGGAGTTAGTTACCTAAGGACTATTTGAGTGTCCATCCTGTAATCTCACTAGAGACAAACTACATCATGCAATCCATCCCCATTTTCTCATCATGCAGATCATTTTTCTTCCACATCAGTAAGTTTAAACCTTAGTAGTACTACTCCTGCAGTATATTTTGTGTGCAAAACCTATGCTTTCTCTTTTAAATCCCAGGCTGGATTTTGAAATGTTTAAATCATTTCTAGTAAGCCCAGCAAAATGGAAATAAGTGCATTGATAGTTTATAAATTCTTTCTGAAGAATCTTATTTAAGGCCAATATAAATGAACTGACTTGCAGTTTTAGAAGTAATTTAGTATACTTTGCATGTTATTAATTTAAAATGTACATTTCTCACAAATGAAGTTATCTGACCGAACATAGAATATTAGATATGCTGACTGGAAGGGACCTTTGCAAACCTCTCATCCAAACTTTGCCTTAAAATGTGACCATATCCAACACTAGAACAGATCAGACATGGCTTTGTCTAGCTGGGTCTAAAAAAGTTTTGAGGACAAAGGCTCCATAACCCTCTTTCAAGAACCTGCCACTACTGCACCACTTTGACTCTAGAAAAGTAGTTTGGCTCCATCCACTTTTAAATGCACATTCAGATATTTATAGATCCTGCAGACTTCTCTTTACCTTTACCTTCTCTTTACCTCCTGATTTGCCATGTTTTTTAATTCCTGACTGTCTTAGTAGCCTTCTGCTGAATCCTGTCCAGTTTCTCAATATTTTTCTTGAACTAGGGAACCAAATATTGGTTAGGTTGTCCTAAATGTTATGTCACTACCTCTAAGCAGAACAATGTAATAAAGTCCTTTTTTATTCTAGTCACATTTCTACTAACATTTCCACAGCTGTGGTTGTCTTTCACACTGTTGGTTTATATTCATCTTATTTTTCACCTTAACACTTGGGTCCTGTCTGTGGGCTGCTATTCAGTCAGTTGCATCCTGTTTGGTATCATCAATATATTTGGGGGTTTTCTGCCTCTCATACAGAAATGTTCACTTTCTCTCTTGAGCTTTATGGATTTTTTGCTAATCCTAGAGGCCTAATCCTCTAGTGCTGCAAGATCCCTTTGATCTGAATCTCTGCCATTTGTTGCAGAGTAATCTGTGTCATCTGATAAAGGTCTTGAGAAATAAGGGCCTCCTGGCTTCTCCCATTCGTTATCAGTCATCAACTGGACATGGCATACATTTTAACTGTGGGGCATATTCTGTATTTATTAGTTGTCTGTATAGTTATTACAAGTCTTGGCAAACTCACCAAATATCTTCCTTCTGTTCTTCTCCCCGTTTCAAGCCAGTTGATCTCATCTAGACTTCTGGCAGAAAGATTATGGGTATTATCCAAATTTCTTGGAGGAATCTCTTCTTCCTTCTGAATAAATGTTTCCATTTTTCTAGTTATTGGCATGAAGGGTAGCGAGTAATAGTCCTCCTAAGAAATTTCATTTGTTTTTCCACTTTTAAAGAAAAATAATTAGGTAGAAATTATGTAGAAATTATGTAGAAAATCCAGGACAACATGACCTTGTGTTTGACTCGATTAGATAGGCACCAAACAGAAAAGTTTGATAACTTCTAAGTTTTCTTAAAGCTGATTAAATGTACTGAAGAAATAAATGCTAAAATAGTGTCATTTCCAGAAACCTAATTGTCTTAGGTTACAATGTAAGATGTAACCAAAAGTATGTATTCTATCACCATCTGTTAGAACCAAGTGGGGCAGGGTTCTTTATCTCTTCCATAACACATCCCTGATAACACCCTCCAGGGGATATCTTCTGCTAATGGGCCATCCAGCCTCACTCCATGGCTCATAAAATTACATCATCCCATTGTGAGATGCTCCACCCATGGGGAGGAACCAAGCATTCCTACCTGGATGTAATCTGAGGTTTGGAACACCACAGTAGCCCTTACCTACTGGATTCCCAGAGGACAAGAGCTATGTAACCACGACTGGACCTTCAGGTGAAGACCAGACCCTTCTACAGGATCACCTTTTCAACAGAACCATGTCTCTCACTTCAGAGTGGACTGCAGCCACCCCTTAATCGGACTGCTACCACCACCCTGCCCAGCAGGGTGTCAGGTCATATCCTGACTGTCAGGTTAAGCCAGTATTTCTGTATTATTGCCTAGTTATACATACCAGTATACATATCAGTATACATACCACAAGCAAGAGCTTGTGCTGGTTTGGCCAAAATCTAGCAATATATCCCCTGAGAGAAAAACAGGTTACAACCACCCTTCCCCCAGCCAAGTTCAAGAAAAAAAAAGTTTCCTCGAAGGAAAGTGAAAGAGATAAAACCTATTCATTAACAAATACACAGGAAAAGGATAATAATGCTAAATAGTAAAATCCCTCACTATAGAGAGAAAACCTGGGAAGAATTTAGAGTCCTTTTGTAGGTGTGGTCCTTCCTGCTCGGAGCTGGTGTGGGGGTGGCTGTAGGCCCACCTCTAGGCCTGAAGAAAAATTCTCCTGATGTGTTCTGATGTTGTTGAAACAGTCCAGAAGAGAAAAAAAAAAAAAAAAAAAAGGAACAAAACCAAAGTCCCAGGGAACACGCTAGAGAAAAAGGGAAAAAAAAAAAACAAAGAGCTGGCTGCAGAAGCAGGCAGGGTGCTCCCTCCGTGCTACCGCAGCCGGGGCACACAGAGGAGTGTCTATCTCTGTCCTGGGGAACTGCTTTGAAAAGTTCATTTGGTTTGGTTTGGTTTGGTTTTTTTGTCCCCTCTCAAGCTCAGTTTAAAGGCACAGAAAAGGCACAAAATTAATTTTTTGGCATAGAGCCGTGATAGGGGATACACATCATAGGGTCACCCCAAGACAAGAGCTGTTATTCCTATTTCTCATATCTTTGCCTGAAAGTCCCTTAATTTCAAAACTATAATAATTTGGAGGGAAGAGGGTTACACTTTCCATTCCAAGGGAGGCTCCTGCAGACACCTGTCTTTCAAACCAAGACACTAATAAACAGAGCTGAATCAATTCAACCTGATTTGCCAAAGAAAGAAAACATTTTTAAACAGGTGAAAAACCTCAAGAATAACCAAATCTAACTGTAACTAGTGATCTTTTTGATCATATTAATTAGGTGGCTTATAAAGGAAAATGAAAATAAAAGCTCATTTTTTTTCCCAAGCAGTTAGACAGGTGAGACCTCAAAATGTGAACAGAATGCGTGTTTCAGATAAGGATTTAAAAAAGCAATCTAGAATAATAGTAGTTTGCTTTCCCTAAATGGACAGGGACAGACTATATGGAGGGTTGCCAGAAGACAGGTAGAGAAAGTACCAAAATTAAATATAATAGTATTTTATTTTCAGAGAGATAAAAGCTTCACCATTTAGTGTCTCAGAACCAAAGACAGAATTAGAAGGGCAGTGAATTCACCCCATAATAGTACCTGTAAGTATTAAGAAAACCCTTACTACCAGCACACGTCCAGAGGACAAAATGAAAACTGTCTCTGAACTTCTGTAATTAAGGTAAAAGCATATAAGAACTCTGCTAGGAGGTTTATAACCCAAAGAATTAAAGATATGTTAATGATAAGCTTTTTATGTTGATGGATTCTTCCAATATTGCTACCTCTATATTTGCAGATAAGAGAATAATTTACTAATTATTAGCTTCTACAGAATGAAATAAAGAAAAAGAAGGTATACTTAATGTATCTTCTGTTATGATGACTTTTAATGTTCAAGGATTCAAGCTTTTAATCATAAAAATTAAGGAAATAAACTTTGTTAAAATTGAAGGTCAGTTACTTAAGCACCTGAATCTAAGCAATAAGTCTTTAACAATCTAGATTGCAGCATCATAGTAGGGCCATATCTGCACAAAACCCATAATTAAGATCCAAGGTTTAACTTGCCTTGGACCAAATACTGATCTCTGTCATTAAGATTCTACAGATGTGCAAATACTTGTGCATGTATATTAAGTTCATTGACACTGAAAGTGTCTCTTTAACCAAACAGTGATATTCATGGCCACAATTTGCATGCGTGCTTGATAAAAGGACAAAGATATTGAATTAAATAAGTGCATCATTGATGAATCTGTCTATCAGGAGCACACGTTACAAGAGAAAGAGAACAGATGGGCAACTACAGTAAGGAGAATGAATGAAGAACAGATGTGGGTTCTTAGGTTACTGTTGCTCTCTGATACACTTGATATCTATCTGAGGAACAGAATAAAAAAATGTGTTGGACAAATACTGAATAAAATCAGAATAATCAGAAAGGATGAGTGAGATGGGTTCCTGAAAGTCATAAAAACTCTCTAGGGAGCAATGAGCCAGGAGACAAAGCTTAGATGGAGGTGGGTGTGCAAAGCACCAAAAAAAGAAAGTGGACTACCCCAAGAATTCTTTCCTGACAGCATCTTCCTCAAGGATATACCTATTTTCATCCTACCCTGAGGGTTAGGGATAGGATTAGCCTTAGGGTTAGCCTAGGGGTCAGAGAGAGACAAAGCCTGGAGTTACCCTTACACTGAGACTGAAAAGGGATGCCAGAAGAAGGGTAAGCGCTACTAAGAACGCTCTCTGACTTCTTGCTCTAGGTTATGGAAGCAGGTTTTGGATTAGGCTTCAGCTCACCCGAAGTCTTTGGATTAGTATTAGCATTAGTAGTGAGATAAAAACAAAAGTTATAGATGCAGTGGGATTGCAAGGCAGTTGCCAAAGTCAGGACTAGATTGCATCAGGAATTCTCCCCAACAACTTGTTCTGGGTCATAGCTTCTCTTATGATTTAAGTCTTAGTCCAGACCTAAATTTGAGGTTGAGGTTTGAGGGAAAAAGATTAGAATTCCAGGTGGAATGGGGATGCAAAGGGGCTTCTAGTTAGCAGAAAAATTCTCCACTAACATCTTATGTCTCTAGGAAATCACTCAGATTAGGTTTAAAACTAATCTAGAGTTTCAGGTGAAGTGGAGCTGGAAAGGTGCTGAAAGAAACCCTACAAGCTAGGATTTCTGCTTGACTTCTAATCTGTGTCTTCACTAAGGACTTGCCAGGGCTTTACTGCACTCTTTGTACACTGGATTCCACCACGAGATAGGTGTTCCATCCTTGTCCGTTGCTGTGTTGTGGGTCTGGGCCCCAGCTGGCAATGATGTTGCCCCTCCCTGCCTTGTTATTACACTCAGCTTCTGTCTCCCTTTAACTTAATTAACCACTGCTCAGTGCAGCTCCATGACTGTTTTGAGGTTTATCCCAAGGCCAAGGATGGGGCCTCAATGAATGTTTTCAAATACTTTTTGTAGCATTTGTCATGGATCCTATTCCCTCCTTTGGAAGATCTTTTGCACCACCATTCCATTTAGAGCAGGCAGCTTTTCTTCAGTCTCCCAAGATTGTAGGTGGGCAGCTACAGCCCAAAGTTTCAGTAATGGCTGCCGGACCATACTGGGAATTCACCATTGGGACAAAAAGATAGTTTGGACACATTAATCCACTTCTGTATAATTAGGGCATACTAACCATTTTGACCCTAGTCCTGGCTGAAAATGTTGGCTTGCTGCAAAGAGGTACAAACAAGAAACAAACCAACCACTGAGCCTTCTCAAAGCCTACTGAAGTGTTACCAGACTCCCCAAAGGAATACAAAGTCTCCTTTGTCCTTTGTTTCTTCTGGTTTCTCATTAAGTCCTAAGAAGTAGAACAGCAATGGAAGAGTCACATAGAGTACTCAGCTAAGCTTAAACAAGGAATCGAGAAGAATCCAGTAGGGGATAAGCAAGTGCTTTGTGATTTGTGAGTTTCCCTGAGGTTTCCAGTGATAGATGGAAGGTTTACAGTTATCAGGGTAGGGCAGACCTTGTGTCCTGAATATCGATCCCCACTTGCTTGAGAATTAAATGTGCTATAAATCTACAGCTTCTCTGCCTTTTGCATGCTCAGCAAAGGCACACATTGAGGAGAGAAAGCGTGAGAAGGAAAGATGGAACTTGGAAGAGAATGGAGCATCGGAATTAAAAGACCTGCTTGAAAATAATTTCAAGCAGCTTCCCCATCCTCCCCTCTAAACATTTTAAGTGTCTTAATGTAGTAATTAACAGTAGAGAAAGAGAAGAATATTCCCCAGGCACATAAGACAAACCATTCACATTACTGAAGAGGAAGAAAAGGTGCTGTAGCATGCATTTAAACAGCCTTTCTGTTGCTGCTCTTGGTTCACACTTTAATTCTTTGCTTTGTTATTTTCTCTCCCTGGCCTCCAATCTATCTAAATAAGGTGCCCTTCAGAACAATATTTATTTTACTTTGAAGCCTTTATAGATGTTAGCATTAGTTTCCCTTTGCAAATTGTTTCAGTTAGGAGAAGTTTTATTTCAATGTGGGGAAATGCTATGTATTTCTTTCTCTGAAGGAGATATTTGGTAAGAGAGGCAATATGTCTTTGAAATTAGTAGAGTTTTGAGCTATGATATGCTGTTATCTATGCTGTGGTATGCAAGCCTTTGCATTTGCCATAGAGCTCTTCCAATCAAATAAGTGAATGAAAATATCATGATAGCAATGTTCACAGGAAAATAATCCACATTTAAGGCCAAGTGGGAGATTTTTGTTGCTGAATAAGAAAAATGCTTAATCTTGGTGCTCACACCAAAGTAGAAATGCATTTAATAATGCAATTTGGCTTTAAAACAATGAGAAGTTCACTTTGAAAAGTGACAGATTTCTCAGAAAATTCAGATTTTAAGTCAGGAAATGGAACTAAAGTCTGACAGAAACTGGCAGATACCTGATGTGATGGTTTGGTCTTGGTTGGATGCCAGGTGTACACTAAAGACATTTTGTCACTAACCTGCTCAGCAGGATGAGGTAGAGAAACTACAAAAGGCTCATGGGTTGAGATAAGGTCAGGGAGATACCATTTACCAATTACTGCCACAGAATAAACAGATTGGACTTCAAGAAATAAATTCTATTTATTATCAACCAAATCAGACTAGAATAATGAGAAATAAATCCAAATCTTAAAAAATGCCTCCCCCCACCCCTCTCTCCTTCCTAGACTCAACTTCAGTCCTGTTTCTCTACCTTCTCCCCATCAGCAGTGCAGGGGTACAGGGAATAGGGTTTATGGTCAGTTCATCACATGTTTCTACCACTGCTTCCTCCTCAGGAGGAGAACTGCTTTCCCAGCTCCAGCATGGAGCCCCTCACATGAGAAACAGGCTTCTGTTAACTTCTTCAACACTAGTCCTTCCCATGGGCTGCAGTTCTTTATAAGCTGCTACACTGGGCCCATTCCGTAGCACGCAGTCCTTCAGGAACGTACTTCCCCCATGTGGGTCCCCCAAGGGGTCACATGTCCTGCCAGAAAATGTGCTCCACTGTGGACTTCCCACAGAGTCACATCTTCCTTTGGACACACCTGCCAGCTCCATCATGGACCTCCATAGGCTGCAGGGGCACAGCTGCCTCACCATGGTCTTCACCACAGGCTGAAGAGAAATCCCTGCTCTGGCAACTGGAGTATCTCCTCTCCTTCCTTCTTCATCAGCCTTGTCTCTCAAGATATTTCAGATGGACAGCTGGTGGAAGCACTCCTTACTCTGTTCCCATCCCCAATGTGCTGGCTTGGCACAGGACTGTTATTGTTCACGCTAGACAATACTGCAGCTGGTTAAGGTCCATCCACAAGATCATCTCTTACAATGCAGCACCACGTTTCTGTAGGGGTAGACATATACATCAAGGGATAGTAAAAAATGTTCTAGGGACAGTAACTTTTTACAGCTTCTGGTGTTATTCTTTTATAAAGAATAAGGCCAGTTTTGGGCTGAAAGTCATCCTACATGTAATTTCACCTACTGAACTACATCACATCCTTCTATTATTAAATTTTACTGGAAATCTCAGCCAGTCAGATACAATTCGCAAGCCACAGAGACAAAAACAAGGAGTGTCTCTCACCTCTCTCTTACTTCCTTCCTTTCAAAGACACAGACTTATTTTTGGAGGGGTGAAAGTAGTTTCTCATCATTTGTTAAGTGCTTGAATTCCTGGCAATACTCGTGATATTTACTAAAGAACACATTTATTTTCATGATCCTTTAAAATTATAATTTCATTCAGAGTAGTAAATATATAAGTCAGAATTTCTTTTCTAAACTGTTTAAACATGCAAAAAAGAATTCTTTGGGGCAGAGGGTGAGAACAAAGGAAAGGAAGATTTACTTTGGCTAGTAAATGTAAAGAACTGTTTATACATTGAATAAACACGGCAAGCAGAAGAAGGAAAGATACTCCAATTTCTTGGCAGTCTAGTATAATGTCATGAAAAATTAAGATGCTAATAAACTTAATATTGAAAAAACTTGAGAAGTCCAGCTGCCACAGTCTCCCACTCATGGAGTCAAATTTTTTAACACCTTCTAGAGAAACTTGAAGAGTACACAGATCTGACTCTGCTATTCAAAATACCCCATATTTAATGGGTAAAATCCTAGGAAAGTGCTTTAGATTCTTTCACAATATAGTGTGGTCTTTTTCTTGACATAAAACCCATGCTGTTTTCCAGAGTATTTCCAAGCTCCTATTTCTGTTTGATTCAAATAGTTCTTCCTATCAGTCAGAATCAAAGCTAATCAAAGCTTTTCTAATGAAGTAAAAGTTGAGTTATTCTAGGACAATATTTGGAGAGAACATAAAAATGAAAATGCAGTCATTTTCATTTTTAAGGCACAGAGACTGGCAAATATTCATTATATTCATTATTTTATTTATTTATTTACTTATTTATTTACTATGACAGCACTTAATATATTCATTGGTTGGTTGTGTGAAAATCCTCCCGGCTCCTTTACCTTTAAGAGGCATTTCTTCTTGCTGATTTCCTGCAGTCAGGTACAAGACAAATTCCATTATTCCTAATAATATACACACTAAGGAAATTTGGGCAATAAAAGTGTTTATTATGCTGTAGCATGAGGAATGAGACTAAAAGGATCTCAATTCAATCATAAGTGTATTCCCAATATAACACCTATGGTAATTCCAGAGAGGAAATAAAAGATTAATTCACAGAGAGAAATGGCAGTTTGGCAGCAGCATGTTACTGTCAGATTGCTATTTTTGCAATAATATTTTTTGTTATGCTTCTGCACACAGGCTGGCATTTGCATGAAGTTGCTGCATTGCAAATGGATTCCCTGATTTTCTTTCTCTATATTTAACAGAAGTTTCCTCTCATACAAGTTTAATACCAGTAATAATAATAATAATAACAACAAGAATAATAATTCATTAAATTTCTATTACCCCTTTCATATAGAAAGTTCCCAAGATACCTTTCATCACCAGTGTGGAATGATTTAGAAAATTAATATATCTTTCTGCATAGAAACACAGAATAATTTAGCTTGGAAGGGGCCTCTGGAGGTCATCTAGTCCTGCTTTCCCCTTCACACACACAGCTGTGGAGAGCTACCAGAGGGTAAGAACCAAAAGAAGGACTGCTCCTGTGAGCCATGCTGTCATGAGTGAAGGATTAGCGTTAGAGTTACACACAGTAAAATACGTGCCAGTAATCATCTGCATGCTGTAGTCTGTCAAGACATTGTTGTACAGAGAAAATTACACATTCTGAGCTAAAAAGTGCTGCATCTAGTGTCATTTTTTTCCCCCACTATTCCATCAGGAAAAGAGTCAGAAAACTGTCCTTGGTCTAATGCAAAGCTTGACATTCAACATGCTTGGGAGAAATGCCATCAACTTTCTGGCCTCAATATTTTTTTAGTGTTGCAAGGTTTTGGGGCTTTTCATACAGAAGGCACAATATGATTCCTCCTGTCTAAAGCTTGGAGGTACCTCTTTGCTTATTGCTAGAATTGCTAAGCCAGCCAGAACACTTGTTGTGGATAGGCCTGTGAAGTAAATAAGACAGATAGACCTCAGGAACAATAACAAAATGTACCTCACTCTAAGTGGTCCCGCAAACCTCCAGGAATCTTAGTCTATTTGGGGAATTTGTAAATCGGATAAATAGCTAGAAGTAAAGGCATAATTAAAAGATTCAAAACTAAAGGTTACAGATATTCAGCCATTGAATTCCTGCTGGTTTGGGAGATTACTGACATCATATATAACATTTCAGAAGTGTTTCTGAGGTACAAGATTAGTGGAAGAACTACTTTTCTTTCTTTGAAATTATTTAGCTGCACAAAGAGTGCAATTCTCTTTCTTTAGGTGGTATTGTATCTGCCACTGTCAGGTACACTAAATTCCAGAGCAGCAGTAACTAACTTGGGTTCTTAAAAAGGAAAGTATTTGATCTTTAATGATCTTTTTTCTTTTGTCATCATGACTCTGAGTTTGATTCAACAGTTCTTTTAAGACTTCTTACTTCCTGGAACAAAGATAGAGTGGGACTGTGTGCAAAGGTCTTCCTTCAGTTTAGTTTGCAGCTTTTTCTTATGGTGTCTACAGACCTGAGAAAGGTGACAATTCAGGATGAGGCTTGGAAATGCCCCACTTAGGAAATAAAAACTTAATTTTACTTTTTCATGGATAAATTGGTGTACTGGATTTTGATCTGTTTGCAAAAATTTCTGCATTTTTTGAGTTTTAAAATACATTTAAGGATATGTAAGACACATTTTAGGAAGACAGCTGAGAGATGAAACAAATTACTTCTGGGCATTATAGGCCTCCTTAGCTTTACTCTTTTTTATATTACATGTTCAAAGGCACATACCGTAATGTTGTAGATGCAGCTCTGCTATCCATTATATGTCCATTGATGATGCTCAAGTTATCTTTGCCAAGCAGTTCCTGTTGTTGGAATACTATTTGCAGGAACATAGATATTTCATTTTCTGTCCAGTGCTCACTGACAGACAAAAACTGGTTAGAATAACATGTATCTGAAACCTTGAGACTGCCTTAAAAAAAAACATGACTGATGGCAACATGCTTATCAACACTGATGGTGCAATGTAAGTAGCAAACCAATTTTAAGCCCATCTCTTGTAAAAAGAATCCTGTATTGATGCCTCAGGTCTTAACTTTCATATTTTTCAAATCCTGTACTGCCTAGTGTGTAACTCTGAAGTTTCTTGTAGCCTGTTAACTTCTGCTCTCTCCTGCTAGGTAGACATAACAAAGCCTCTCTGGGCCTGCTCTCCAAGGGCACTCAGACCGTCCTAGGACCAAACTGTGTAAACCAAAAGCCTCTAAAGGGGGGAGGAAAGCTTGGGGAAATTACATCATTAACTGAAGCTTTAATTGGAGAATTAAGCCTGATATGCAAATGAACCAAACTTAGAGCTCGTGACCTGTTGTCCATCTTGGGGTCCATCTTGGCAATAGCCTCTGGCTGCCCAGGGTGTACTTTTGAAGGCCTTTCAAATAAATACCTACCTTTATTCCCTTATTCTTGTCTAGTGTCTGTTTTTAGGTGGCCTCTTCAGGCATCAGTATCATTAGTATTTTATCAGGGGGAATAGAAAGGACTATATTGTTGAAAGAAAACAGTCTGAATTGTCTCTTCTCCTGTTGATACCCTAAGGAAAACTGGCACTATAAGGACAATGTTCAGTTGTCTTGAGAGTCTCAACATTTCAGCACATTCTGAGGATGGATGGCTAATCCTTTTACCATTCCATGGGCATTTCTGGGATTTCAAAATTTCAAGATAGCTTGTATATCTGTGATAACTAATTATTTGACCTGTGTTTTGCTGCACTGCTCTCCTGGGAAAATATGATCAGGTGGTCAGCCTGGATCAGGTGTAGGCTGACAAGTGCATTGCTTTCAAATCAGAAAGGATCGAGGGATTTTATGCTGATTTTCCAATGGCTACAGGAGGCCAGATGACACATTATTCAGGTTCACTTTAATCTGGCACTAGGAAGGTTAAAAAATGGATTTACTATACTGTTTATTACAGCCTAGGTTTCCTGAGGAAAAAAAGTCTTAACTGAGGAAGTCATGCTGCAGAATTGCTTTTAGTAATTGTACAACTTAGCAAATTCTAGCTCTCTTTTGCCTTATGTTGAACAGGATTTGATCCTCGTTTCCACATAAAGAAGCTGAATAAATTACCTTCAAACGCATTTGTTATTATGCAATAGGTCTTTTTTTCAATCCTCTCTGCTAGAGTAGCTGTGTTTTACATGAATATTAATTAACTGAGCCCAAGAGAGTAAGAAAAGAAGGGTGCAAAATTTCCTATATATCCTAGTGATTATAATACCAGGAATTATGGTTCAAGCCTTAGTTTCAGATGGAACTTAATTATTCGATGTGAAGAGAAAACTTTTCAGTACTCTCTGGAAATTTCCAACCAGTTCTCACTTAGTTTAGTATTTACGCTCTCTATATTATAACAGTATGCTGTAAGATTGTCATGGCTTAGCATAAAGCCATAGAGCAAAACAGACTCTAATCTCCTGAATGCTTGGACGTGATCACAGTGTTGTTAAACATCACAGATACCCTAACCCTAAGACAGGTCAAGTATGGAGTAACATCCTGCACGGGGGCACACACACCCTGTGACACAGAAGATAGTGGGGAGGGAGCTGTTATCCCACTGTCCATGCACCCAGAAGTGTCTACTGTATCAGGCAGTGTTAACTGTGAGGTTAGTGCAGCAAGCCCTATTGTGGTAAATACCCAAGACATTCTGTGCCAAACTCTAATTAGACATCCAAATAATTTCTTTCCTTTCCTTAGAGATAGAGGTGTATGATTTTTTCATACAATAAAATGAAACAGAGCTTTGTTTCGAACTCCATATAATTTCCCAGCAACCAGATTAAGGTAATAGTGTATTTGTGACCTGCAAATGCTTTGAGACCTTTTTGTTGCTCATTTTTAAAGCATAAAATTGTTATACTTTTTTTTGGGATTTGTGTGACAGGGCAACATTTGAAGGTAGTCTGATGTCTCTCAAAATGTTTTTATACAACACACGCATCTCAGGCTAAATTTGCTCTTTCCTCTGAAATCATTATTTTTAATCCCTCAGCTTTGAATTCATTGTTGGTTTCCTTCCAGGATTGCATTCTTCCATTATAGACTGGTAATAATAATGCTTGGTATTTATAGAGCACTTTATTTTCTCATATCTCTGTGCAAGCATTCATTATTTCATCACTATAGATGTAAAATAATTCAGTCCTATTTTAGAGGAGCAAAATGGAAAGCATTGAAACACTGAGGATTTCAACCTCAAAAAAAGTAAGTGACAGAAGCGGTAAAAAACAGAGACTTCTGACTTCTGGGATCACGGCACCTACTAATTCATAGCACTCATCAAAATAGTTACTAAAATTAATCAAAGGAAAAAACCAAAGCAGTAAGCAACTTACAAAGGTCAATACATGTCATAGACTAAACCATGGTATTATTACCGAGAGCTCAGTGCAATAATGCACTTGGAAATTTTCTGACATTTATTTTGGATAAAAGTAAAAATACAAGTTGCAATTCTGAAAAGCAATCATCCAGTACTGGTTTGAGGCACATTTTTGAGAAATTATTTAATGAAATAATTTCATTGGGGTTTTTTTCTAGGGTTAGGGGCATTTAAAATCAATCAATTTATTTAGTTTGTCTACAATTCTTTTATCCTCTGTTTCAGATGAAACATGCTTTCACATTGGATCAGACCACTAGACTAATTTGTATCCAGTGAGAAGCATAAACTTGTCATAGCCAATGCATGAAGAACTGGAAAAATATAAAATATATCCAGCTAATTTTGCATTGTTTTCCAAGAAAGAAAACTTCTGCAGAGGTTATTTCCAATAGCAGATTTTAATGAAATAAACACAATCTGTTGACATTCCTTCGTCTTGGGTAATTGAGCTGAATTACTCAACACTCAGAAAATTAAGCAATAAATCTGGAAAGTTAAATGCTCCCCCATTTGTCCGGTATTCCTCATTAGAAGACAGTAAGACACTAGAAAGTGGTTAACCCTCTGGAAGTCAAAAATCTTTACAAAAGCTACCAACAATTACAAACAACCAAGTTACCATGTCATAATAAATTACCTTTTCTCAGCTGACTCTTCTTAATTGATTCCTCACACACCCCCTAACCTTCTGCAATTGCCGAGTAATTTACTTCACATTTGCAGTGGGCTGGAAGCAGATAGATAAAATGATGTAGCTGAAGTGCTGAATCCTTCACAACAGTAGCGTGTTTGCATATAAACAACTGTGCTGGAAGGACCCTGAGCAAATCCTGCCCCATGCTGGGGTTTTGGCTGCCTGAGCACAGAGCCAACTTTGGCACAGTGCAGCTGGGGCAGTACCTCTTCCTTCTGGTGACACTGGAGAAGCTCCCTGACAGCTCTGGTGGGAGGCGTACAAGGGTTGACCCATGGGAGCTGATTTCAGGCAGGAGCTCTTGAACTTGGTCCCTGCCTGAGTTATAGCTCCCACCATAGCCAAGCCTATTCCTGACCATGGAGTCTCTGGTCTGGGGCCCCAAACCATAAACAGGCTTTTCAGGTGGATGTCAGCTGTCATCAGGAATTTGCCTGATGCCCTGGTCTGGGGCATCATTTTTGATTGTAAAGCAATTAGTTCTAGCTCTACCTCTCAATTTTTGGGTAAAGCACTTCATGATGTTTCGAAACACATCAGACAGTAATCCAGAAGTAGTGATCTAGAAGGAGTTCCAGCTGATTCAACTGATTCAACAATGTGATCCATATAGTCAGGAGCTTTGATTTTCATTTTTCCGTGTAAACATATTTAATAAAATGGCAGATGGTACAATTCACCACATCACTGTCAAAAATGTTTTGGTCTCAACACATTTATGATCAATTAACCTTCAGCATTCCCTATACTTTGTATAAAGTGTGCATTGTACACCTAAGACACGTGTTTATTCCTATCTCTCTATTAGACGATTAAAGTAATAAAATGGCACATAATGAATATTCATGTTTATTGCTGAATATGGAATTGTTACTTTCCATACACTAGAGTGAACAAATATCCACTTGATGAATGTTTCTAATCATTTAATGTTTCATTATCAGAAAGCAGTTGTGAATATAGCTGACTTGAATAGCAGTTCAGACTGGAAAATAGGTTTGAGGAAACTGCGTTTGAGAGCTTTGCAGTCCTACTGCTCCACCCTGCCCCATCTGAAAATAAACACTACAAAGTTTCAGAATGTCTGCTGTGAAATCTGTGAAGGAAATCCTGCAGTGGTAAGGTGTATCATTAGCAGCATCTGGAATTTTCATGTTAACAGTTGAAGAATCCATTCAGTGCAGGTAGCTCGGTTTTTAGCTGCCATGGGAGCTGCAGGTTGAGCTCCGGGTGGGAGGAGGCCAAAGCAAGGGGCCATGAACTGGTGCTGACCCTCTGCATAACAAAGGGCCCGGGGACTGTGGCTCAACCAGGTGAGGGGCACACTCAGAGATACAGCAGGAGCCAATGACCACAGACTTTTGTGGGCTTAAACTGTGAGAGTATAGAAGCCCTGGTAGTCTTTGTTCAGGGTCCTTTCTGAGACACCTGGCTTAAGCTGTTTTTCTGTTGTCGCACCAAGATTAAATTGTTTTAAGGATACAGAGGTCTGATACTCTGTTATGAGAAACCTGGGGTTGAGCTGGTAAGGAAACCTTGTCTGCCTGTGTGAGTGTGGGGCGTGTAGGAGGTCAAGTGGGGCACCTGTGGGGTCACTGGGGCCACATGCTGCGAAGGGGCTTCAGTCCTGCAGTGAAAGTCTCTGATTTTGGAAGTGCGACCGACAGAACGGCTCCTGGATGGTCAGACAGAAAAGTTTCCTTAACACAGATCTTCATTTGCAACATAAACATAAACAGCTGATTCTCTTTCCTGTATTATCATAATCCCCTAGTTATTTTAACTTTCATGAAAATTCCAAGCAAAATGAGCATCCCAATAAGAGGGAGTGGACAGGTTCAAAGTTAAAGCCCATGTCTTCTGGTTTGAAAGCCTCTGTGGGGTTCCAACTCACAGGCCTTGTTCAGATGTTAGTCTCAGCTTAGCTTCGGATGGAGGGCAGTGGTCTGCACAAGGTTTCTATGCTACTTGACATGCACCTGGGACTTTCTGCAAGAAGAAAGGGATTGAAAACTGAAATTAGTTTTCTACCCTGGAGAAATTTGTTGGTATAGAAAGTAGCTGTCCCCATGTCTGTGCCCCTGGCTTTTTTAGAAGATTCCTGCATGACTTGTCACTGGCATAAAGGCTTTCTGAGAACTCTGTACACTGTGACCACTTGCATGTGTAGCTGAAGTTTCAGGTTTGAAATCCTGTAACATGGAGGCAATCTGAGGGTCAAGCAGGCTTTTGTTAGGTAATAACTGATTGACTACCTCTGTAGAAGCTAGTACCAGTATGGTTACTAGGCTGAGGAGCTTTGGTTGCTACAGTCTGCACCCCTGCAGCTGAGACTGGTGCTTGTCTGTGTCATGACTGTCTGTGTGAGTACTCCTTGTCTATCATCTTTCAACTCTGGTTCCTCTGGAAATGGTGAGTTCACAAAGAAAAATATCCCCTCAGACACACATCTCAGCAGGGATACCAGTGCATTTAGCACTAGCATCATCAACTAAATATTAATGCCTTGCTATTGAGCCTCAATTAGAAGCCAGTATCTAATAACTTAAGAGGTGGATGGAGATCTGCTGAACTGTCTCTCAGCTGCAAATGGCATGAAGAGCACTTCTTGTCTGTCACATTTGCAAGCCATTACCAGCTCTACCATTTTGGCTTTGCACTGAACCATACTGGGAACATTCATACAGCTGAAATCTACCACAGGAGGGGTGTTTCCTCAGGCCTGGCCAAAAGCTGAAGCCTTGATCCTGTCCCTTTGCATTCATATATCTTAAAAAACAAGTTCAGTTTCATGATGTGAGCTCTTACCCAGGCCACATACTGCTTAAATGTGTTTTATTTTGATTTAAGTAGATTTGAAAACATGTGAACGCCAGATTTCTTGGCTGCTAACACTATCTCAGAATCCGAATAAGCTGTCGGTGCAGATAAACTCTTGGAGAGAGCATAGAAAGTGAGTTGTTTTTAACCCATGAGATTTTTAATTGACTGACTAGCTTTGTGTGATTTATCATAAGATAGCTTTCAGTGTTTGTGGCTATTCCAAGTGGGAGATTATTCTGAAGAGTGTGTTTCTTCTCCTGGGAAAAGAGAAGGAATTCTTCCAGCTACAGGATGGGAAATGTCATATTCTCTTCCACTAAAACATGGAAGCCTTCTGCTCTTTAAGTATTTGCCAGGGGATTCTGAATGACTGCAATAGCCTACAAGTAAAATGTTATATAGGTCACACAGCAAACATCCCAAGACTATCCTAGAAAAATCTAGTATGCTCACAAACCCTTACATATATTTCTGCCCAAGGAAGAAGAACTCAAATAATTTACACTTTGTTTTTAACAAAAATTGCTATTATTTACACAAAACAAGACCCAAATTATTTTTTAACTTGCTCACCCCCCAAAAAATATCTTTCACACAGGCAATTGTAACACTCTTTCTTGATGATGTAAAAGCTCCACACCAGGATCCCATGTTGGTTTTGTGCAAAACTTACTGTTTGAAGTAAGAATCCTAAAAAATAACTTTATATTTAATATAAAGGCTTCATATATCTACTCACCATGCAAGGACAAGCACTAACCATGTATGTGAACATTTGAAAGAAACTAAGGACACTTCTTTTGACCCATGCACTTGAAACCAAACACACTATCAGGGAGCACAAAATCTATTTTGTGATGTCCTCTCTATTTATGCATTTTCTTCACTGAGGTACAATTAAGAGAACGTAGCTGAAATAATCCTGCAGAATTCATAGCCCTGCAGATTAAGGCCTTAAATAGCTGTATAATTCCATGAGTTTCTTGTAATCTTCCTCTTTTTTTTTTTTTTTTCTCCTCATGTTGATTTCTGTCAAGGAAATGCCAAAGAACATAAAAAGTCTCAAAGTTTTCAAAATATTGAAAGCAAACTTAATTCTAAACCCTTTGTACTAAAATGTGATGTTTTACGTTAATGAAGCTCCTCAGGGAATTTTTTATACTGATTTCTGTTTGAGGTTCTCATTGGACATCACTTAATTAAACGAGTCTCAGTCCTACAAAGATCTGATTTTACTTTACTGGTCCAGCTGATGCAAAATGATCTATAGGAGTTTGGCAACCCCTTAAATTGAGCTCTGAGTATTTCCTAAATGCATAAATAAACAGAGACAGTACTTTGAAACCATGCAGTGTTGTGGATGTTCAAAAACCTTGCTGTATTAAACCTTTACTGGTATTTATTATTGATTCAATTTTCATGACCTATAATCTGAAATGTAAATGGCAAACTGTCTTCTCTGCAAACATCAGTGACAGACACCAAAGTCCCTGTCCCCAGATTATTTAGACTATACTTAGGTTTCTGTTGTGTGTAAATTGAGTTCAGAGATGGAACAGAATGAAGCAACAGCTACAGTGTGTTCCCTCATACTGTGGTAAAGATTATGCTACTCAGTATTTGCAATTAGATAGCTGCCTTCAGATTTAATAACTCTCCTTCCTTCTTAATTATTTTTGATCAGCATGATCTTCCCAAGCATGTATGAGGCAATTTTGTTGGGTATAAGAAAGGTGTTCTCTGGCATCGGCAACTCTATGACTGGTGCAAATGCTAATAAAATTTTTTTTAAAAATCCAAGCCTGTTAATTGTGAATGATTTGCTTTCTCATCCCAAGCCGATGGAGAAATAATTTTCATGAAGGATTCAGAGTCAGGAAGCATCAAGTGAGTTCACTCCAGATTAATTTCCCTTTCCAAAAGCAAGTAGTTTCTGCTGAACTATGGAGCTGCATTTTATCTGCCCCATTCATGGTGGGATGAGTAGGCCATATATTTGTCAGACATTTAATTTAATCAATGCAATTTAATTATGTTTCCATGCAAAACCACCTGTGACCTTCCATCTGCTAAAGAAATTCACCCATCCCTGCACATATGCACACAGTCTTCAAAAAAGAAAAAAAAGTAAAGAATCGTATTCCTGCAGGTATAAAGGAAATAAGGTTTCTGACTATTGCAGCTGGATGCATCTGCTCAGACTGTCTTTCCAGAGAGCTGGTAGACAGGAGCTTGCTACCTGGGTTGCCTTTAAAGAAAGAGTGCTGCCGCAGTGCCCTCTCCGGCCAGCGCAGTGTCCCTAGCGCCGGGCAGTGTCCCACCTGCCCCGGGTGGGGGACGGAAGCCGATCGAGGCGCAGGAGGGCAGGGGAAGCTCCGGCTTGGGCTCGCCTTGCCTACCAGTGGCAGGGTGCGTGAAAGAGGTAGGAGTGAGGCAGAGGGGCTTCTTCGTCTGAGCAGGGAAGGGTTTACTGGAGAAGACAAATACCATGGAGAAAAGCCGATAAAATGAGGCTGGCATGGGGTTTTATATCCCTACATAATGGGCGTGGAGAACACACAATATAATAAAATATCAGTTATGGGGTGTTACAAGGGCGGGGAGAAGGGATCAGGGCAAATGGGAGATGGAGTGAGGGGAGAGGAGTAACAGGGGCCAATCAACTATCCAGTAAACTAGAACTTTCTGGAGAAATAGCCAAATCTGAAACATAAAGGGAGGGGAGGGCAGCCGCCAGTGGTCAGTGTGTCTTACACAGCTTTTTGGGTTCTCACTGTACCTTCAAGCCCTCGAGCTGTGGAGGTGTCAAACTACTAGACCTTTTGGTTTGCTTGGTCCAGCTGACCATGGCTCTGGCAGTGACTCACCACAACAGAGTTGAGAAAAAGAGGAAATTAGAATTGCCTAGTTGAGCTGATGGAAGCCGAAGTGATGTGTTTCATTTCTCCCTGTGCAGAAGAGAAGTGGCTTCTCTTCTGTGGCCATTAAATGTGGCTTCAGAAGTATAACTCTCTTTTATTATCCATAGAAATTTGACAAAATACCAAGCAAAAAAAAAGCCTATTATGGTCTTTTTTCAGAAAAAAATGTTGAAAATAATCAGAGACTGATGGTTTCTGTGCCATCACTACCTGCCAACAGAGACCAGGAGAAAAATTTCTTGTTAAACCAAAAGATTCACTAATTGATATCAGCCCACACCAGATAGGCAAAGCATGGGACTGACAGTCTGATCTCTCTTTAGCCCAGAGTGAAACTGGATTCTCAAGAGTCTTGACAGGTTTTTCTTTCACTCTGAAAAGCTGTCCCTAGTAATATTTAAAAATTAAAATTTAAAAACGTTTTAAAAAGACAGAACTTAATTTCTGAAAAAAAAATCAGGATTTCAAAGACATTTCCTGTTTCAGTCAAATAAAAGTCAAAATAGGGAGAATTAGGATGGAATGTAAAGTGATGCATATTTCATACTGACAATTGCCAAAGAAAAATATTGCTATTGTAATTTCAGCAAAAGATCTCACAGTTTTAGAAGACATTTCTCATCAGTCAGCTAAGTTATAGAGTTCTTTATTATTAGGGTTTTCCTATATCAAATTTTGATTTCATTAAAAATATTTCCTAGTTTACTTACCTGCTTTTATTAACATCATTCTTCCAAGAATCTCAGAGTGATGTAGTAACTTGGTAGGTACCCTGCTGTTGTGTGGTTTTTTGGTTTGTTTGTTGTTGGGGTTGTGGTTTTTGGGTTGTTTGTTTGAGGTTTTTTGGTTTTTTTTTGATATTGCAGTATAAGAAAGGGACTAAGATCTCATAGAAAAATCTGTGACCAAGCTTAGGAGAAAATCTGAATTTCCTGTAAACCAGTCCTGATAGACTCAGCCAATGATTATAATTCTGGAACAGAAACTAAAATGAGTACTGGATCTCAAACAAAATTCGTTTCCTCAGTATTAAATAGGAAGGAAGTCCAGGTTCCTCTGGGTGTAGAGAGAATGGGCTTTTTACTACCGAAACACAACTGTGCTTAGACTGTAGTTTCTTTCCAACAAGGTGTACGCAGAACTCTGCCAATTAATGAAAGTCTTTTCTTATTTCCAGGTTGGTGTCATAGTTACTATTTTTCCTTCAACAAATAAGAAGTAAAATGCTCCATTGTCATTTCCTATTGTATATATCCTCAAGCATATGATTACCTCTTTCAGCTAGAGAACCGGGAAGCTCTTTCAAAAGTACATGTAACTCACAGGCTGAAATAAAAAGGTGAAAAGAAATCTCCACACCTTTCAACACAGAATTTTAAAAATATCACCTTCTCTTGATAAAAGAAATGGAGCTTTCGAATTGAATGAGGAATTGAAACTAAGGCATTTGTTCTCTCTCTCTCCCTCTCTCTCCCTCCCCCTCTCCCTCCCTCTCTTTCTCCCCTCACCCATTTTTGTTGTTTGGTGTTTTTTTGGGAGTTTTTTGGTGGGGGTTTTTTTAGGTTTTTTCCCATACTTAGAAAGATCCCATTAGTAAAAAATAGAGGGAAAAAAAATACTATCTAGATGAATGAAAAAAGATAAAATAAAAATGTTTAAAAGACATTTTTAGTGACAAAGAACAAGATGAAGTGTTGCATCAACTTCGTGATTTTTTGAATACTATCTATTTCTAGGTTTTTTGTTGGATAAAGAATAGCTTTCATTTGTGAGATAAAAAGGACAAATTCATCTGGAGCTGTGTTCCCCTGCAGCTTATATATTTTCATATACTGGTGTAATTTGGAGCTACAATCTAATCATAATTCAGTTCCTGTCTTTAGTGAAACCATGTGCCTCTAATTTGCAATCAATTTCTGTGCTTGACACATGGAAATAATGAATGTCCTCATCTACAGCTGGAGACAAAGGGAGAAAGGAGTGTGCAACACTTCATGGGCTGAACTGTCTGGATATTTCCTTCTCCTAGGCTTTGGAGCTTGGGCGTCCAAATCATGCTAATATTGTACTATAATCATTATGTGAATAAAGATTCTCTGTTTAAAGTTTTCCCTCATCTCCTTTGAACATACAACTTGAATAATTGCATAAACATGAGTGAGAATTTGATGGCACCGTTTGATCACATGGGGTCTGACATTGTGTAAAATACAATATTTTTTCTTATTTTCCAAAAGCAGGTATTTGTGGACATATTCACCTCTACATGTGTGTCATAGCTGCTATTATTTTTCTCATGCTTGTCTTCCACTGAAAGTGTGTAGAGATTTTGGAGAAAGTCATCTGTGCTAAGTCACTGAATTTAAGAAGACTACATTACAGTGCATCATAAAGAAGTCATCTTAAGTTCGTGTTCCACTACTCTATTTTAGATGGACTGAGATGTGCTTATATATTTACCACAGCTTTTTAATATCTATTTTACTGTGATAATGGCTGACATGACCAGGACCCCCTTTCTGTTAAGCAAAATAGAAACAGAATTATGAACCTGACTTTAAAAAGCTGTTAGACGAGAATACCAAGTAAGGAGGAAACATGAACAGAGCACAATGCAATTGAAACAATTCTATACCAGAAATGTCTACCAACAGAATACCCTCTGCAGTTCTAGGAAAAGATGATCTATTTTCTCACTTGCAGCTGTGAAGGTCTAAATACCTGCTGAAGAGGAGGGAAGACAAAGATGGTACTTCTTTATCGTTTTACCTGTCACTAATGAAATCACTGCTAGGTTGGAACATGGAACATGCTTGACAGCAGCACCAGATTATAACAATGAAAAAGAGAACATGCTGCAATGAACTGGCACAGCAAACACACTTGAATAAAAAACTGCGCAGCTATCTCCACTAAAATCTGGCCAGCTCATTACAGCTGACATCTCCACACTTGTGGCTTTAGGATTTCCTGTAATCACCACGGTGATACAATAGTAGATACCTAATGCTACATATCAAATATTTTCTGTAGTCAAAGAATTAGTCAATAGCAAGGGTATTTTTAAAAGGAATACTTCACAGCTAGTACAAATCATGACAGTTTAGACTTCCACAAAGAAGATTTTAAACTGTAATGAATATTAAAAAAATGTTTTGTAAGAAATATCCTTAGGCCTCTCTGAATAATTTTTCCTACTGTGATATAAATAATCTGATAGTTATTCCCCCTAAGAAATATGTACAGGTTAATTATGCAAAAGCTTACAGATGCAATTTTTTTTTTTCTTAATAAGCAAGGTTACTAGCTAGGACTGAATTCTATGGGAAATAGTTCATGCTCATAGAAGTCACTTCCAACAAAAGCCTGTTGAAAGAGAGGTGGCATAACTGCTCGTAAAGGTGATGCATTGTAATATTAATCAAGAAAATAGATGCCATATAAAAGCAAAAGGTCAGCTACTGTGAAATGTAGGGAAAAAGAGTGCATCATAGAATCACAGAATATCCTAAGCTGGAACGGACTCACAAGGAATAATCAATGTGCCTGAGACCTTTGTGCAAATGCTTCTTGAACTCTGTCAGGTTTGGTGTTATAACCACTTCCTTGGGAAGCCTTCTCCAGTGTTCCTTCTCCCTCTGGGTGAAGAACCATGCCCGAATATGTAATTTAAATCTCCCCTGTCATGGCTTCATGCCATTCCCTCAAGTCCTGTCACTGGTCACAGCAGAGAAGGGATGGGTGCCTGTGCTGCCCCTTCCCCTCAAGAGTAAGCTGTCTACTTCTGGATGAACAAGCCAAGTGACCTCAGCTGCTCCTCATACGGCTTCTCCTCCAGACCCTTCATCATCTTTGTAGCCCTCCTTTTGATGCTTTCTAATAGCTTAATATCCTTATATTGCAGTGCCCAAAACAGCACATAGAACTTAAGATGAACCCACATCAGCAGAGTGGGACAATCCCATCCTTCAGCTGGCTCATAATGCTGTGCCTGATACTCCTCAGGATGTAATTGTCCCTTCTGGCTGTCACAGCACAGTGCTGACTCATATTCAACTTCCCATTGACCAGGATAGAGGCATGCTGCTTTCAGCTGGTGTAGAGTTAATTTTCTTCACAGTGGATGCTATGGGTCTGTGTTTTGGATTTGTGCTGAATACAGGGTTGATAACAGAGAGATGTTTTTGTTGCTGCTGAGCAGGGCTTATACTGAGCCAAGGCCTTTTCTGCTTTTCATACTGCCATGTTGGTGAGGAAGTGGAGGGTGCCTGGGAGGTTTGGAAGAGACAGAGCCAGGACAGGTGACCCCAACTGACCAAAGGGATATTCCAGATTGTGTGAAATAATTCTCAGTGTAGAAAGTGGGAGGAAGAAGAAGGAAGGGTGGAACATTTAAAGTGAGGTGTTTGTCTTCCCAAGTCACTGTTACTTGTGATGGGGAGATGGTTGAACACCTGCCAGGCATGGGAAGCAGTGAATTAATTCCTTGTTTTGCTTTGCTTGTGTGTGTGTGTCTTTTGCTTTCCCCATTAAACTGTTTTTATCTCAGGCCATGGGTTTTCTAACTTCTACCCTTCCAGTTCTCTCCCCAGTTTCTCTGCTGGGGGAGTGAGTGAGTGGTTAAGTGGGGCTTGGCTGCTGGCTGGGGTGAAACCACAACAAGGATGCAGGAGGTGAGCATTTAAGACACTTTAAGAGTACATTACCTTTCAAATAAGAGGTTCCTGAAAGTATTTACAAAAACATGATTGGTATCACTAAAATTAGTCAGAATTTGGGTCTTTTTTTTTCTTCAAAAAGCAAGAAATTCTGCCAATAGCTAAGGCAATATGAACAATATAGGACAAGAAGTGAGACTCAAAGAGAATGAGTGTGATTTAACACTCACAATCACAGATTTGCAGCCACTGCTGTCTAATTATTCAGAGGACAGGAGAAATGCCGTAGGAAAACCCATTCCTTCCATCTTTCAGATAGATTACAAAGATAACTTACTATATTTGAACACTGGGAAGATAAGATATCTTCAATAATGGTTAGGCAATTGTTCAACATTAAAAAAATTCAAATCTTGGTTTTATCAGCTAATTCTGTTAGCTATGTCAGCTGTGTTTCTCAGTCATATTATCTTGAAGTTTACAGACCTCATTTTGAAGAGTAAACCTTGAAAAAAACAATTTCAAAATGGCTTCATGCATTGCCTCCTCTGTTCTCCTCTGCCTTAGACTTTCCATTCTCTATGTGCTTATTCTGAATCTTCCTCTCAGTTTCTGTGTCTGAATCTGTATTTTGCTTGGTGCTTCTACACTCTTCCTGTTTATCCCTCCTATTTATGCCTCCTATTTCCTTGGACTAATTATCTGTTATCTCATGTCCCTTCGCAACAAATCCCATTTCACTATTAAGACACTTACATCCATTTTTTCTTGGCATGCCTACTCCAAGCAATTTCTTCCTCATGCCTTCTCTGTCAGTCGTGACCTTTGAAGGTGACATCAGTGCTCCAAATGGAAATGTTTGAGATGCTTTGGCAATGCCAGCCAGTGAGGAAATATTCCCTTGACTGTGGAAGATTGGTGAAAAGCCCTCATTGTTCTTCAATATTAACTTTCAATCTCAAAAAATGCTGGAAACATATTAGCTGATTTTTCTTTCTTATTGATCCCCCAGTGTTTATTTATTTACTTATTTACTGGCATCAAGTAATTTCACCTAACATTAAGGGATTTTTGTTTGCTATCATTTCAGAGGTGGGGGAGGAAAGACAAGTTTAAAAATGCATATGTTGTCCTTATTGTGCTGTAACAAGATTGGCATGGTACCAGTGATGTTTGAATTTCTCTCTTAGGAAGACTAAGATAGTTCAAGCAGCTGCACTGAAATTGCATTGAAAATGGATACTTTGCAAATTCTCCCCATAAATGAAAGTTTAAATTACAAAAAGCCGTCTGACCGGTTATCTCTTAGTAAAGTGCTTTACAATTTGCATATAAACTTCATTTCTTTTTCTAATTACACAGAGTAAAATGCATTCATTTTGCTTTTGATTACAAGCAGTTGTGCCAAACACCTGTGACTACCACAAATTCTAATTTGTTATTTATTTACTTCAAAGCAATCTTATTATCTAAATGATTCAAAGCATCAAAGACCTTAATTATTGATAGTCAATGTGAAGGGTTACACTTTCCACGTCCTTGGGCTGAAGGCACTTCTCTGTTTTCTTCTCCTCAAGTACACACTTGGCTGAGCAAAAGGACATATGATTCTGCTACTAAGTGTTTTGGAAATCACATTCTTACTTAATTGCAACTAGATTTAGACAATGCCAAAGAGCCAAGACTAACAACTACAATCTGGAATCTGCTAATGGAAAAAAAGAAAAAAAATTAGTCTCTTTTATACCTTGAAAAAAGTTGCATGTGTATCACATGTATTCTGCAAGTTTGATCCTAGTCTCCACAACACTAATGTTTTGTGAACACCTTTCATTTATTCCAGACAGAAATACACCAAATTTACACTATTGTGTAAATGTGCACATGGTACGTCCTGTCATGATGAATTTTTCATACTTTCTTACAATTTAATTAGAACACTTAAGTGGGTCAAAAAGATCTTATACAAGTCAGAAGTGAAAGAATGAAAAAGGTCTTCAATACAAACAAGACACTTAGCTAATATGCATGTTTTAGGGCACATATTCCTAGTGCATGCACATGCATGTGTATCACAATGCAAATTTTGAGACACAGATTCCCTGTCGCCTCTGTCTGCAAACCATGTATTTTCCAGAGTCTTGGACCATCACAGCTACTATGCTCTCATAATGCCTTGAAGGTGTGGTATATTAAACGGATTTCTAGGAGCTGAGAGTACTCAGAACTTCATTCAGATAATTTTAAATCACACCATTCTCCATTAGCCTCTACAAAATTTTACCTTTAACACTTAAGGCCTTTGAATATTGGAAGGGTCATATTACTCCTGAGGCCTTCATAGAAGTTATCATGAAGCCTACAGAATGCATAGTTCTATGCCTAATTTCCTCACCTGTATCCTTTTACTTTTAAACAACTATCTTAAGCTTTATTTCAGCTGTGGATTTCCCAGGGTACAGTGAAACAGGATACTGTTTTCACTGTTCCTGAAATATATTCATAGAGTGTCCTGCAATCTGTCTGCCAGTACTTCCTTAGTCTAGTCTCATTCCTTTTAGACTGAGCTGGCACCCACTGTTTCATTGTTTGATGGGTAAAACCCAAGTTGGTTTGCTTGACTGCATGTCATACTATACGCTCCACTTTTGATCTGGTGTTGCATGATGTAACAGATCTGTGGAGAATCCTGTCCCATAGGAATCAAAGAGTGAAGTAAGGAGGATATGCACAATGCAAATGCATGGATACAGCACACATAAGGTCCATACGAAAATGCACATACATAGTATATGAGCCCATGATGTAGGTTAGACACTTGGCTGCATAAACAATATCAGTTCCACTGGCTGAGGAGAGAGGCAAGTGTGTGAATGGATGATGTGTGTCCCAGCCACACTGTGGTACGTCTTCAGAATCTGGTCTCCTCTAAGTACAACACTGATGTTTTAATAAACTGTTTACATATTCCTCAAATGACTTGTTAAACCCTGAATTCAAGA
This sequence comes from Monarcha castaneiventris obscurior, assembly GCA_026261815.1. Classification (NCBI taxonomy): domain Eukaryota; kingdom Metazoa; phylum Chordata; class Aves; order Passeriformes; family Monarchidae; genus Monarcha; species Monarcha castaneiventris. The sequence goes on from JAMPIT010000894.1 coordinate 19,879,557, forward strand.
TTCACTTTCTTCTGTATTATGAAATGGCCGTTGAAATCTGTCACATCTAGAGTTCTATGGTTTTTGCTTTCCTTTCCTTTTACTCATGATATCATTATCTTCTACAAAAGAACCACCAGATCATCTGTTCTGCACTTGGCTAATTCAAGAAAAGTTTCAAGAATTCCATTGCAGTAAATAATATGCAATGTTATCTTAAGTATCTTAATACTGTTTGCATATTTTCAGTTTAGTATGTTTTGGTTTTATTTTTTAAATAATCAAAACCAAAACCAATGCATTTGCTATTATAAAGACAGGAGTAAGACCTACATACTAACATTTTCCACATCTGTGAAGATATTAAATAATAATCTTCCTGGAAATGCAAAACTATTTTAAGTATATAATCTGTGCCTGCTCTCAGCATCAATAGGAAGAGACTAAAAATGAGTCAGAAACTCTAATGCACCTAATTGTTATACTAACTCTTCACCTTCTAGGCAGCACCATCTCAGGATGGTTACATTTGATATGTCCTACAATGGTAAAGAGAATATGGCAACCATAATAATGTGGTAATCCCACAGGAAGATCTCGATCCTTTTATTAAATCACAGTTTTTATAGTTTGAATATCTCATAAATAGTGAAACAGAGTAGCACACAAATTGTGAGGTCAAGGTGTAAATTGTGTAAAAAAGTTGTGCCTGTTATTGTTAGGACTTAATCAGATGCAATTCATGAAACACAAGAGAGAATACTTGAATCTTCAAGCTAAATTAAGTCTGAATGCATGCATGATCCAGGATAATTAACATATTACTGTAAGATTCTAAATTAAAATTTTTGTTCAGCCAACAAAACATGATTTTGCAATTCTATTATAAATCTATAAAAAAAGAGTTTTTCAAGAGTATATAAATACATGTGTATATATGTATATATTTGTGTGTGCGTATATCTATAAAAATATATGTATAGATATAATTTATCTTTTTAGAAATAATCTCTCCAACATACTGAAATACACAAACCTGCAAGCTTGAGCTGAGGGAAAGAAAATTGACTACTCAGGTTTCCCTGCTGAAGTTAAGATGCTCAATCAAACAGCACCCATAAAGAAAAGTGTATTAGATTCTTAAATGATTTTCATCTTAACAACATAATGTGTTATTGTTAATTGAGGGAAATAAAATTATTTAACTCCACTGCTTTCCACTTTTTTAAATCACTACTTAATTGGATTTTCTAGGTAATTGGTAAAACAACAGTTTCAGTCTCTCTCTTTCTTTCTGTCATTTTACCATCTATGGCTTTTCAAATACTGCACAGGTACTGATATGACAGAAATTAAACATCTGATGTAAAGCTCCCTGAAGTCAGTGTAAAGGTATCCACTAACTTTAATGACACTTGGATCAAAACCTAAGTAAGCTGCTTAAAATCTCTACCTTTACTACTGATCCGTGCAAGCAGGAGAATTTGCTGGATGGCCAGTGGTCAAGATTTTCATCCAATATGTAAGTAGTTTCCTTAATTGATCTCTACAGTCTTTGCTACTTGACTTTTTAAATTATTGGTATTATTTCACTTTGTGACTTGCTAGTTTTAAGTCTTTATGCATTGCCAACGTTACTTAGAGGGGTTTCAGTTATAGTAGTGCTCAGCATGTCCAAGAGGAATTATAGCCCATTAATACAAATTCTACTACACCACCTTTCCTTTGTTGCAAAATTTACCATGAAATTGAGTCTACATGCTTCTACTAAACCATCATTATATCATCAGTGACCTTCCACTCTGATCAGCATGATCCAAATCCACCTTACAATACTTCTCTGAAGAGAGACGTGTATTGTCTATGGAAATGCAAACTTGTAGACTGGCACCTGGACACCTTGCATTAATTCAGAGTGCAGGGCAAAAAATATTCTGTACTTAGTTTGCTTCCAGGGAACTAAGGAATGGTATACAGTGGAAAACATGACATAATGGTCTCCTCTGCCAGTCCAGCTCTGAAAGAAAGAGGAGTTTGGTTGAAGGGAGGTCCCAAGTGAAGCAGCACCCTTGTTCCTAGTGAGACTTGGCCTGTCTCATGGTAGTGTTATCCTACTTAAAAAAAAATGAAAAGACTTTTTAGTTTTCAATAATCATGTATCAGTAGACTGGGGACCACAGAAAGGACAGCACAAGCTGTGCTTAGTGTCACTGTATCCAGGTTCCTCTAGAGGCAGCTGTCAGAGTACATGCAATTTTACATTCACCCAGCCACTTGTGAAATCACTTGAAGATACAGCAGCATTCAGAAAAAAAAGTTCTCTCAGGAGACAGCCCTCCAAGCAGAATAGTCAGTGCAGCAGCTTCAATTGAATCATTTTTCTGTCCCAATAGGAAAAAAAGAGAGAGAAAGAGTTCACTGTCAGCACATAAACTGAGTGAAGAGGTAAGGAGGTCTATCTTTAGCCTGCAGTTACAGCCCACAGCTTCTCCATTCCATCTTGTAATGTGCATGAGTGGTAAAATAGTTCTGAAAGGAGCTGTGAAGGGCAGAGAAATGGTTTGCGACTACTGTTGTGTTTGCAGTGGCTTGCACATGATCTGCCACAAGTCCACCCACAGTCATTCCACGATCAATGAAACGCTTTACTTATGCTCAGAGCTGTCACTTGCTAGTGGTAAATTCTTATTGTGTGCCTCAGAACACACATAACATGTACATGATGTGGCACTCAATTAAGTACACATATCAATCAAAAGACAGCATGAAGATCTCTTTGTCAGCTCCATTGCTCTCTGCCCTAGGTAAAGCCCTTGCATTAAAGCTATTTACTGGGTTTTTGCTCATTCTGCATACCCTTTTGGGGTGGTTTTGTAGCCAAAAACCAAAACAGCAAGAGGAGAGCCTACACATTTCATTGTCCCATATATGCCTGAAATGTGAACATTTTTCTTGTTTTATTCCCAGAATTTTTTACCAAATACTTGGAAACAGTAAGGGCTTTCAGCCCTCTGGCTTAGAGTGAACACAAGTTCCTTTCTTCATCCCTTCTCTTCCTACCTCCAGTCTTTGTGGCCTTAGCAGAGAGGCCAGCGACTGGTAGGTTTACCTGATAACAACTGGGAACTGTGAGGAAAATTTGCACTCCAATAGCATCTCTGTCAGCCTCTGCAAGGATGTCAGTCTCTACCACCATGCAGGAATTTTCAGTCCAATTATTTTCACAAAAAACTTTTGTGGAAACTATTCCACTTTTGCTCTTCACAGTTTCTAGTTTGGAAATTGCAGAAGATTAACATCAGTGCTTTGTTGCATTAAAACAGCCATGAAATGCTCCTCAGGATATGAAGGATCGTGAGGGCAGCTGGGCGCATCCTAATGTCAAGATGTAACTCGCACAACACGATACAGTTCAAACTCAGAAATTAGGTTTTAATTTGCTACAAAATTTAACACTATTAAACAGGGATTAACACTGAGGCAATTAAAGTGCAATCGGAAAAGCTCTTGCCTATGAGGTGGGAAGGGATGAATTAACTTTAGGCAAACACCAGGAAGCTTTGAGAGCATAAAAGAAATGGAGCATGGGAGAGAACATACAGGTGCAAAATCTCCTCCTGCATGGGTAAACCATCTTGACTACACTAGCCTCAGGGAAATATTTTGGAAATCATTCCACACAAATACAGCAATAGTGAAATTCTGCTAACTCAGGAGTTGGAAGCAAGGACCAATGTTTTGATATTTCTGCTAAAGATGGGTCTTGAGAGATTCCCTTATTTCTCCTAGACCATTTACAAGCAATATCATCAAAATAACTTTCAACAGTTTGGATTTTTACCTGAAAGACTACTTTCAATAACCTGCCCATACATACTTCAATTTATCTAGTAGTATTATTGTGAGAAAGTATTTAAACATTTTTGTTCCACTACCATTATTTAAACCTCCTGTGTCTTGCTCCTTAATATCTACCTTAACTTATGGGTTCCCTTTCCTACCTTTCTTTGCACTTTTGGCCCTCTGCTTTCCGTCAGCTTCCATTCCTTGCCACAATTTTTAATGTTTTACACAAACCATAGATTTTTCTTCTCCTTCTTTTTGTATCAAGTTCTTACTCATTTCCTAATCATTTAAATGTAGATGATGATTCTATACCAAAGCAACAGAAGGCTTGCATCTTTGGCCTGCAATTTCTTTACTACAGATTTCTTTAATTTATTAAATTTTTATCTATGAGATTATTTCATAGGGTTATGGCAATTATTCTAAATGTTCTTGCAGGTAATCAGGTTTACCCTCCTCTGGTAGAGCTTTCATATGCTATCCCATCACTAAGCAATCTACTTGTAACCATATTTGCACATCTGTGTGGGGAAAAAAAAAAAAAAAAAAAAGTAGATCCAGAGGCAAATACTAGGCCTCTAAAGAGCAGAGAAGTCATTTTAGGTGGGTTCTGCAGTCAGAGGAGAGACAGACCTCCAGACAGCACTGCCAAAGATCTGAATTTACAGAGAGTAAGTCAAAGGAAATGCCCAAGAGCTATTAGCTGACTCAATTGTGCAAACAATCAACTCAGCAATGTCTCAAAACTGGACCAGACACTCTTCATTTTTATATTCTTTCTTCTCTCTCCTTTGGCCTAAAAATATGGCTGAAGTTTATTTGTTTTATCTTAAGGGATGTTACTGACTTCTTTTCTGGCATATAAATACCCAACACTGTGCTTCTCTCAAGATAATATGCATAGCTGATCTAGTTCTTCCATAGTCATATTTACTGTGGGATACAAAAACATTACTGCAAGTGGCAAAGGAGAATCCAAGGAAGAAAGCAAGATCTTGCTGCAAAATAAAAGACAAAAAAACCATGAAAAATTTAAAGCACTCTTCAGAATTGTGTTTTTACTGAGGGTCACTAAAAGGAGGATGGGTAAGGAGGGAAAGAGCTCAAGGCCCATGGGTTCTGCATTATTGAAGGGATAGAATTTCAATAAAAGAACAAAATGTCGTGAGCTGGGAGCCAGGGCCAAGTCTTCACTGCAAATGAAAGTGCAGAAGTGCCTTGCTTTGTAGCAAGGGAGTTTCAGGGCCAGGAGATCATTTTCCTCTCCTAGGTGCCCTGCTGCCTGTGTTCTGTTACCTGGGACAGCTGCTCAAACTCAGTTCAGACTGTCAGGAAGAAGGAGCTGTTTAAGAGCTAAAAGAAGCCTCTGCAGGCTCATGGTAATGGTTTGCCCAGGAGTTTCATTTGTGTTGAGACTCCTGTCCTTCGTTCCTGCCTGTTTGTGTTCACAAGCAGTATCCTTACCAGCTTCTGAGCTTTGTTTCTGTCCGTGTCAGAAATCACATGGCTCCATTTATTTGATGGGGGAAATTGCTGTTAATCAATTAGTTCAATTCTACCAGTGCTGTAGAGCAAATTGAACCCTTTGTTTTTCATTGTGCATGTGGTGAGAGTGCAGGTTAAAGGAGATGGAAAGTCTTTGCACTAATGAAAATGAAATACACTTCAGCCTGGTCTCTTACTCTAATAGCTTTTCTATTCCTGTTGAATCTATTCCCATTTTCTCCCTGCAAAATAAGCTAAAATTCCACAGTAAACCCTGAAATATAATAAATTTCTTTTATGGAATTCTGTCCCTTCCCTGGCTGAAAGAGTTTTCAGGCTAATAGATGGAAAATGCATTTCTCAAGCTAACATGATAGCAACAGTCAGGTGCAGTGATACAGCCCTACACAGACCATATTTGTTTTATTTTAATTTGTTCAGGCTGCAGTGTTTCCTTGAAAATCACCCAGGAATTGATTTTTCACTGAGATTTTACAAATTAAAAATGCTGGAATAAAACTTTATTATTACTTTTCATAATTAAAGTATTTTTCAAATAGTGCTGTGAGCAGCATCACAGAAAACAGATCAGCTGACAGCCACACTGCGTTTGCAGCCCTTCCCTCAGGGCAGCACTTGCCCAAGCCCCAGCTCGCATATGGAACTTGGACTCCTCTCCATAACTCCAAGGGTGAAAAAAACAGAAGTAAGCGTTCCATATGCAGACTCTGAAGATATAGCATGAAGTAGATGACAAAGTGCCCTGGCTTCCTTTTATCCTGTGACTGGCCTGCCTTACAGTGATGGCATTTCTGTGGTCTGAGCCCAGGGAACATGGCACAGAATCTGTAGACCCAGTACGAGCTTTGTGATTTAAATCCCTTGCTGTCGCTCTCAAGTCACAGAGGGCTTGTTTGGATAGGCCACTGGATTCCTCTAAATGAAGCTTCTTCAATGAGAATGGCAGATGCACATGTAGCAGAGAGAAAATTACTGTGCTTTAGTTTCACAGGAAATGTGTTTCAGTGACACATAAATACTTAAAAAATATTTTCATCTCTAAGTAGGATGAACATTAGCAATTTCAAAAACATTCAAGACTGAAAAGATATATTTTCAAATGCTTTGGGGCATAGAAGGAAACTTACTCCAACACTATCTTGAAATGCATAATTTTAATCACAAAAATTTTAAAAGACACAAAGTTTTCTTCATTTTCTTAACAAAACTAATTTTAAACTGAAAAATTTTGTTGAAAAAGAATTGAAGCAATACTGAAACTAATTCTGAAACCCTTTCTGGAACAACTGGTGAGTTAAAGTGTCTCTGATACCAGTCTTTGGCCCCATAAAATCTTCCCTCAATAAATCAACAGTCTTAATGAAAAAAGGTATTACAGAAGTCTGACTAGCTATATTCCCTATTACGGTGCTCTAAAATGTGCTCAGCTGCCATATAATTTATTTTTACACCCCACTCTTAACCTATTTGAACTTGCCTTTGTTTTCACAATCCGAATCATTGGTCTTTATAGGAATAGTTTCTCTTTTTTTTCTCTGAGACATATCCAGTGCTATTTCTAGCATCCCGACTTTAGATTGAAACAGACATAAATGTCATTCATTTACACAGATGTAAATTCTCTAGCACTTTCTAAAAGGAAATTTTCTTTCTTTCTTTCTTTCTTTCTTTCTTTCTTTCTTTCTTTCTTTCTTTCTTTCTTTCTTTCTTTCTTTCTTTCTTTCTTTCTTTCTTTCTTTCTTTCTTTCTTTCTTTCTTTCTTTCTTTCTTTCTTTCTTTCTTTCTCATGATGTAGCAAGTATAAAAATTCAAAGCTTCCGTTGCTCTTTCCCCTGAGGATTTTCTTCCTATATCATTTAACTTTTCCTGGCATCTTTCTTCCTTCCCTTTTATACTACAAATTTCCCCTAAGCAATGAGAACTTGTATTTGCATCTTTGACAGCAAAGGGGAGACTGACGGATGGAAGCAACGCTCTTTTTGAATAATGCAAGATGTTGTGACACTGACAGTAATAAGGAGTCCTAAATAATAGGTCCTTCTTGATGCAATTTAAAAATATGCAGCCTATTGTCTCAGCCACCAGCAAACCAGCTCATAACTGCTGCCTCAAGAGTAAGCCTGAGTTCTATCCATCTCAGTGACAGCTGACAATGGGAGACTAATCTCTCTTAAAAATATTTCCCAATCACTTTTTGCTGTAATTAAATCAACAGTGTTCAACCACAAGTACAGGAAAATAGCTCTCTCTTTTATGACATTTCAGAGCAAGCAGTGGGCTTAAGTTTTACTCATCACTACCCTGAGGGAAGTCGGTGCCAATTAGAGTTGTCTGCATCATCTAATCCCAGTCAAGATCCTGTTTTCTTTTGTGTTTTCATTATTTTTTTCCAGTGGTGCCCACAGACATTAACAAGCAGGAAAGAAATGGGGATACAATGGTAAAGCTTATAAGCTTTAAACACCCATGGGCATAAAACTATCTGAATCCTATAATGCTGACACCACTGGCTGAGGATCTCATCCTTAGGATTTTATCTCTGTGTCTCACCCAGTGTCTCCTATTTTATTTGGTACATTATTGGCCACATTAAAAGAAATCAGAAGTGACTTGAAAGTTCTTCAAAAGGTGAAAAATTGGTTCGTTTCAGTTGTACTTTTAATTATGCTTATAAATTGATATACCATTAGAGAGGCTTTATTAACTTTTATAGATTTTGAACTACAGTTTCAATGACATAATTTTGTAATTAGTGACTCATAGTCTTTCATTAATGGAATTTCTGGAAAATGCTGTCAGAATTAGAAAGAAAGAGGGAAAAATACAAAGAGGGTATACTGTATTAGAATATAGTTAATTTTATATAGAGACTTATGGCCTCTAACAGCCAATGAAATTTGCATCTATGCTAACAGTTAATTGTGCTTAAGTTCAGAGTTGCATGGAAGATTTGGCATGTAATAAAAGTTTAAAACAACAGCAAAACCATCTACAGTTGTCACAAGGAAAATTCAATCTAATCAAGAATTAAATAATGCAACCTACCCAGGGTACTTTCCAGAATTACAGCCAGGAAGAAGACAGTATGTACTTTTACATGTCTTTGGCTTGGTGTGGTCCTGGCATACCTGAGACAGCATGTCCAGTATGCCTCTACACCTCAGACTGAAGCATTACAGACTTCCAATGCTAAGCATTATCTGTTACTGTGCAGCCATGGCAAAATTAAATTCAGGATGAGATTTGCTAAACCCTACGTTCACTAAGCTGTAGAGTAGCTGATTTAAGTCTGCTTCCATATTTTTCTATAACGTTGTCATTGACAGTGCAGTCAGATTTTAAGTTATAGCTGGTTTTCTATTCCTGTCTTTGTCTGGTGTTGCTGAGAATAACTGCATGCCACCTGCTCTAAACAGACCCTTCCCCAGCCATAGCCTTCATTTCTGCGGACATAGCTTATCACATCAACCTTATTAGCTGATGTCTAAAGACAGACACAGCAATGAAAAAGTCATCTTAATGTTATCTTCCTTTGCAAAGAACCAGTATCACAAATAGCACGTTCTATAGTGTGCCTTCAGGACCTTTCTCCATTGCAACTGCTTCCCTGATATATTGCAGCTGGCAGGAGGTAGAGATAAGCAAAGTAAATATAGACAGCTAGCTAAAGCTGTTTTGCATTTTCAAAGGAATACAGAAAATATCCAAGTTTCATTTTATTTCTAAGAAAGCACTGTAGATGAAAACACCAAGGGTATATTTCTCCTTCCATGGGAAACCAAACATCAATTTGAGACACTGAAGTTATATCTTTTGTTCAGTTTATGACAGAAGTAAAAACACAGGTCTTACTTCAAGTCTTAAGAGTTTGCCAAAATATCTGAACCTGAACCATATTCACTTTAAAATGATGACTGCATGTCACTGTTAATACTATATATTGTTGTGAATACGTGTAGGAAAAATACTTAGAATAATGTTATAGAAATAGGCAAATTAAAGCAAAAAATTCCATACAATTGTACTCATGGGAAACATCTATCTGTGGTGCAGCAGTTTCAGTAATATAACAACTGTGTTCTACCATCTCTGCAGTGCTTGTGTGTTGGCATTCTCTTAGGAGGAGGCTGGACTTCTAACTTTTATTAGACATCTGTATTGTGCATGAAGATACCAACTCAGACAAACTCTACATGGATCTTAAAAGAGTCCTCAAACTCAGTGGATATCAAAGCCACTTTTGGTACTGTGTGAAAGCCTAATTCCAAGGTCAAGGGAGACCAGGTGATGTCTAATATGGCACAAAAGATCACCACCTCCTTCCTGCTCTGGCATTCAGCAGTGTGGGAGATAAGTGACCCTGTATGTGTCAGGTCACTCGAACTTTGCTTTATTCAGATGATATCTCAATAAAATCTGCTACTCAGGTCTAAGGGACTTACAAAACCCTCTTGGGAGATAAGGTAGATTATACTACACAGATACATCATAGCTGGACTTGTGGAAAAGGATCTGCAGTGTCTTCTATTAATCCAAGTTATTCCAAAAACATCTGTAAGGCAGTGTCTTATTCCACCTGCCTGTCAAGGGGTAACATAATCAGTACTGAAAATAATAAGAAACAACAGAAAAACAAATAAAAAAATCTATAAAAATTATAACCCTAGCAAGACGAAAGGAAATATACCAAAGTTATTAGACCTTGCCATTTAAGAAAAATAGAAAAATTTGTTTTCCATTAAAAAAAACCAGAGAAAAGACTTGTTTGCACATCTGTCTCTGATTTTACAATGTTTATTTAATTCTAATTCTTACATAAGACTCAAAGTGATCCTGACATGTTTGATAATGAATCTGCTTTGAAACTCATCCAGAGAAGAAAAACCTGTTCAGGGAATCCAGTGCTCTATCTCAAAGGGAAAAAGTTTAGATCAGCCTGGAACCAGTTAATACAATTACACTTGTACAGTTCTTTACTTGGAATGTTTACTAAGTGTTGCAAGGCAATAAATGAACAAGAATTGGCTAGGCATAACTTTAAATCCATCTCCTGCCTGCCTGTGAGGTAGAGTGTAACGTGATTTGCTCCCTCTGAGGAGAGTGGAGATTTGTGACTGTAGATTTGTAACTTTAAAGGACTACTCATTTGATCTAAAATTTCAATTTAAAATTGTGACAGCTGCCTATGACTGAGAACTTCTTTTGATTCATCCACTGAGAACTTTTCTATTTTCAAAGCAGCAAGTATCTCCCAGTTTTCTGTAAGGTTTATTCATCCCCCCACCAGATGTAAGAATGCTATAGCCATTCCATTTGCATTTTTTCCTAGTTAGAACCACTGAAGGAAATGCTATGGGTGTTTGGGAAACATCTTATCTTTACACCTTCAAGGTACTACACTATCGTCCTATTACAGAATTTCCTGAAAGAACAGTAAACAACAAAAAACCCTTAAGTTTGTGGGCAAAAGACATGATATTTTATATTTGTGCAACTTTTTTTTTCCTGCCAGAAGTCACATTCACTGATCAGAAAATTCCTGGTCTGCTTTTACACCACAAGAAAGAGAGGAACAACTCCATTTCATCATTCCTAATTTTAATGTTTTTGTAATTCACGGTTCTAAATAGGCTTTGATTACAACTGCTAGGGGCTTACCCAAAAGCAATGAGAAGCACTTGTCCCCTCAGATCCTTTTCAGGCTACTGGAATGTCCAGACAACCTTTGCATGTGAACTTCCCCACATTACTGACAAGAGCAACACTATCCTCCTCACCTGGTACGGCAGCCAAAACCCATTGTTTTGTCACTCCACATCGAAGGAAAATCTCTGTGGAATTAAATGTGGCTGCTGAGCTGGCTAGGCCCTATGAGAGTGAAGACACTCTTCCTTTGAGAGCTCAATGGAAAAGACAGAAGGAATTTAATCAGCTTTTCAATATACACTTCTGAAGTAATAGGACAGCTTTCTGGCTAAGATAATTTTATTTATAAAGTCAGTGCAGTTTCTGTGTTTGTTTAGAGTAAAACATTTTATCTCAGCTCAAGTAATGAGATTCCTCAGGGATTCTGCAAGAAGCGTTTACTATCCACGGTACAGCAGGCAGGCTGGAATTGGAGCAAAGCTCTTTGGAGGAGTTACCAGGTCTGCTTTGATTGCTGCTAAGTGCCTAGCAGCATGTTGTGTGTTTTTTTGGCTACATGTGTTTGGAACCTGAAAGCCTGAGATGAGCAAGCAGGTAGGGTAATAGCTACAGAAAACCAGTTTGTTGAGCAATTTGCACATCAGGAAATGGGTTTTTAACCAATATAGGTAGAATTCTAAAAAATCATCTTTCTCATACTGTGTTGTTATCCATATTTCAAACTCTCAGCAATTTTCTGATGTCCTAGGACTCAAGGAGAATGTCAACACAATGGGAAGAAGCTTACAGCTGAGGGTAGGCTGATAGCCATGGATGTGACCTTTGATGGAGGTTAGAGTAGGTGACCTTCTGGTAGGGAATGAAGTTCTTATGAAGAACAGAAAGGAGAATTGTTTGTGTTATCTAGTACCTGGCCAGCCAAAATAACTGAATAACAGGCTGGCTTTGCATATCTTGTAAGACTATTGACGAAGTGGTGATATCAATGCCATACACCACAGGAAAAATAAACAATACAGGTTTTAACTAAAATATATAAAATTCACAGCAGGAAGGCCGTTATGTTCTATCCAGCCATCATGCATGATGGACACAGGTTTTTCATTATTTTCATGCCCTTATTTCATACTTTGTTTTGATTTGAGCTGGAAATCTGTATACTGCATGAAAAGGATGATAAAGCCAGTACACTTTGCAAGATATTAAAATCAGAGAACCAAGTTGCAGTTGAGCCTTCTGCCTCCTTTTCACAAGGAGCTGTGTGTCTAAGCAATAAAAGGGAAAGAAAAAAAAATAGCTAAACAGAAATAATGCAAAATTATGGAAAAAAGTGGTGAAAAAAAAGTCAAGAGATTTTCATCATATACCCAGTTAAAAATTCTGCTTATCTTAAAAAAAAAAAAAAAATTACACTTGGATTCCAGGTTAGAGGATTAAAAATAAATGTAAGGGAATTTGAAATATTCTTTGTTCAAAACATTTAAACATACTGAAACTTTTTTTTCTTTTTTTTTATTTCTGCTATGTTAAACAAAATAAAACTGATTTTAAAAAAATCACAAAACTTTATATATTCTGGAATCTATACTTTTAGGGGAAAAAATTAACCGAACACTTGTTTCTTAATCTACAATCTCAGGAAAAAATCCAGATAGAATTTAAGAAAGAATCAACCAAACAAACCAAAAATAAAAAAAACCCCATTAGACCAACTCTAAATTTTTACTTAGATTTCCTTTTCTTTCTCTACCTCTTCCTCAACTTCCATAGAACCAAATACTGATAGGCTAAACAAATTCACTTACTTTTCCAGGCCAATGACAACAAGGCCAGTCAATTATGAACAATAATAAAGTGATTTAGTTCAAATAAGTGCCACAGAGCAACAGTTGTTTTGTGTATTACCAACATGTAATACTGGTATAGAAACATTAGATCAAAATATTTTGTCTCAAGGTTGAAGTTAGAGGAAACCATTGCCCTAGGTTATAGACATTGAAAGGCAACTGTAAATAACTGCACTGGAGACAGTCAGGAGGGAATTTTTTTTTTTTTGTGAGCAAGATTCTGACCATTTTATGCAATGTTTTAAATAGTTTTAGGCAAAACCATAATTCAATAGGAGACGCATAATATTTTTCAATGGAAAAGGAGTTATGCTTTCACCAAAAGATTTATGGTACTTGTTGTACCTAATAACAGCCATCAGGCTATTTACCTCAAGCTTTTTTATTTTCTAAAACAGAAGCCACAGTAAAAGCTGCTTTCTTAGGGTCAAAGTAGTCTAGCTGTTCAATCTGTCAGTCTTTTGTCCTAAACTGATGTGCAGTTTCTGAAACCACTATTAAAAAGCTCTTTAAAAAATCACTTATAGGGGAAACATTGCCATTTCCATTCAAAATTGGTGTTCCCATAGACCAGTTAGTTGCTGTTTTTCATTGTTAGTGCTCTTTCATCAGTAACCATTTTGCTGCTCTTTTGTATTTACAGTTCACTAGTGATCAACACTCACTACCAGAGCTCAGTCAAGTCATCTGGTGGAGCCAACCCATGTCCTTCAGCATCTCCAGGAAAGAAGCAGTGTGCTATGAAGTCCTACATTTTTCTCACCAGAACAAAAAACAGATCATCAGTTCAGCTTTAAATATTAGACTTTTAAACCAATAAAAGCTTTCATAGTGTTATAACTTGCAAATAAGGTCTGACCATTCAAGCTTTTCTGTATTTCCCGCTGGTTTAAATAAAGACACTAAACCAATCTGTGGTTCTGAGCATGCTGTGTGAGTCAGACCTGCTTGCAGACAGGAGATACTTTCTCTGTATAGCAGGGGAACATCTGAGATGGGTCACTCAGTATGAGCATCCCAATATCATTGTGCCCATGCAGCCTGACAGCATCAGCAGCCGGCCCCTGACACTCAAACAATATCAACCTGACTCTGACCACTGGTACAGGCTTTTGTCTGTGAAAGATGTGAAGATATTTTTTCAGAGGTATCTTGATAATTCCTCATTTCATAGTGGAGCTACATTTTCGATTGTATCTATACATTTGTAAAGGCATGGGTAAAAAAGAGACAAACCCTAGCTACTTTAGAGGATATGACTACTGCCAGAGAATAGCATTCCTCTCTTAGGGAATATTTTCAAAGGGAGATTAAAAAAAATAAGACAGCTTTGTCTGAGAAAAGTCAAACTTCAGGCAGTGTGGGATAGACACGAATATGAGCAGGTGTGGTGGCAATCCTTCCTTTATGAAGTTGTATGCTATTTATTTCACTGATTCTGTAGCTATCTTTTTGTTCCCTATTTTTAGAGACATCCATTATTTCATTCACTGCTTGAGTAAGAGGAAAGCTGAATCAGTCAGTCAAACAAGTAATGTAACTGTTGATTAAATCTGGTTTCAGCCAAGAGAACCCATTTTTTATTAAAAAAAAAAGGAAGAAAAGTAGTTTATATAACAGCTTTAAAACAAAAAGCATCTGATCACTTTACAAGCTGCAGAAAACATGACTCAAAACAATAACAAAATGCAAAAATAATCTGTCTAGCCCTCCCAAGGGAAATGCAACTAAGATTACCCTCTATATGGTTACTATCTATACAATGACTTTCTTAATGTCTAAAGACAATTTCATCTCTTGTATTTATCAGGAAATAAAAACAGCTATATTAGCCATAACACTAGTATCTATTGGTCTGCTGTGAGTACAACAAAAACAGGATCATCCTGATCTAAGCTTGACCCTTGAGTGATTAATTCTGAATTGGTTTAGATACATCCAAGACATAATGAATAGTTTTATAATAGTCCATCAAGTCAAGTCTCACTCCCCAAATTGAGAACGAAACTTTTCAGATGAGTAGCTTAAAAATGTTCCTGCATTATTAAGGACAGCAATACTTACAAAACTTTTGCTCTATGTAAAAGCAGTTTATCTTTTTCTTAAATTGGGGTCTCATGGATAAGAAATACATGAAATAATTCTGCTCTAAACAAATAGAAGAAAAGCGTTGAAACTCTGTGACTAAGTGTCTTGAATAGACTAATGTCTTCTACAACCTTTGCAAGCAATTTCAACACAGCTTGCACCGTGATAAGAAACAGGTTAATGCTTCTGCTGAAAAAAAAACCCAAAAAACCTGCTACATGACTTTTACAGCTGTATGGCCTGTCTGACTAGACAGATTATTTTTGCATTTTGTTATTGTTTTGAGTCATGTGTTCCTCAGCTCAGCTTGTAAAGTGATCAGATGCTTTTTGTTTTAAAGCTGTTATATAAAGTTTAACTACTTCTCTCTCTCTTTTTTTTTTTTTTTTTTAAGTATGCATTGAGATATATACCAGTCCATCAGCATAAATACAGATCAAAGCTCAGGAGTTTTTACTCTCTAATGCTTGTTCCTCTCTATTCCTTATAAAGTATTCAGGAGATTTTCAAATGTTGTGGTAAGAGGCTGTGTAGGGATGAACGCAAATCCTTCTGAATTTCATTTTCCCTAATTTCACTGTTCATGGAACAGCTTGTTCTTTGCAGCAACTAATACTTTAAAACCATGCAAATATCAACATTACCTGAATGAAATTAGCTTATTTCAGCTTAATTATGTTCAAAAATTTACTGTGAGTTTATAGGAATAAAGCATAAAAATTACATTAATCTCAAACTCCTTGAATTTTGATAACCCACCATTATTTGCTGCAGATATTACTAATTTTAACTTTGGGATACATTCTTTTATATACAAATGAATAAAATATGAGAATAAAAATGTAAATTTCCTCACTCAAGTATGGCATAATAGAGAAATGTTATATAGAAAGGTCCTAATTTGATTTTAAAGACTGTGAATGAAATATTTTCCAGTACTTTGCTTCATATACAAAAATAGTTTCAGAATTACAAGGATTTCATAATGTCAGCCCTTAATTTATAAAAGTTCTGATGCATTTTTAAAAGTTATATCCTTATATAAAAATATATAGGGATATATAGAGGTACATAAAGAAAATTATATGGTGATCTTGTTTTTAGACTGTCTTGATATGTTCACTAGTTAACAGAGACTATTTTAAAAGTATTTTTTAAGGTAAGTACAAAAATGATAGGGATGGACTGATATTTTTAGTGACAGAATATTAGCTATATTTCTCTCTCAACACATTTTCTGAAACAGACAATTACAAAAACTGGTCTAGACAGATAGAATAACCCTGCTAAGTACTGAGCATCTTCAGACTAGGCATGAAATTATGATTAATTAGGAATATACGTGTAAGAGTTTTGTGAACATGCTAAAAAATGATGTAGTGAAATATAAAAGAAGTGATAATAAGGGCCTTTTTAAACACTTCATTGCAACTCATTATGGATGTCCATTTGAAATTAACAGGATGTTACATAACAGAAGACACAGAAGGCTGGGGATAGTGATTTTCCTTACTGATTTTTCAGGTAAAGTGGGTTTTTTTTTTTTCAATTCCTTTTAAGAAAGTTGTTCACTGCACAAAAAGCGGAAGGGGAGTTGCAGCATTTTGTGCTAATGATAGAGTCTACTACTAGATTTCATTTGTGTGACCTTTTCGGGGACATTTGGTTTTTTTGTGCTGAACTTACAAGAAAAAAATACTCTGATTTCAGCTGCATATTACTGGTGCTTCCAAAGTAGTAGTAGTAGTAATGGTTGCATTTTCTGCAGTAGCAACATTATTATCAACTATGATCTAGTATTAGAGAACAGGACATTAAACAAGGCTATTCAAAGCCATAGTAGGCAATACCATTAATAAACAACATCAAGCAAAACAAGGTCTGTGATTCTAGACATTAGGTTGGTGAACTTATCCTATCTAGTATATAAGCTTATAAATATTTAAAGTGTGCAACAGTCAACCTTTCCCTATGTAAAGAGAAGCCATATGCTTTGAATCAAAAGTTACTTAGACTTTTGGGCTAAAAAACAAAAAGAAATAAAATTAAAATGAAAAAAAACTTGAAAAAACTGCTGCAAATATTAAAAAAATCCCAAATCCCCCCACTTTTTTTCTGAAGTTGCAGTTTTCATATACAAACAACAAGAACTGCCCTGGAAATACAACAGTTCTCATGAAAACTTCAGTGAGTGAAAGGACAGCGGTATTAAATAGATTTCATTGAGAACCCAAACATCATTGACCTTTTCAGCACCACTGAACTTCATCTCAGAAAGGTTTGGCAGATAGAAATTTTCTCCAAACAAATACGTCTGGTCTTTAGTTGTTTCAAAAAGTTGCTTAAGATATTTTAACAATAAAAATACTTCAATGAACTTTGAAATCAGTTCAATTTTAAACAAAAAATCTTGTTTGGGTGGAGTTTTTTATGTTAGAGTTCAAGGACAATCTTCAAAACACATGCAGAATTGATTCTGAGCTTTTCACCAGTGGAACTATATTTAAGGCAATGAAGATCTTATGGATACTTCTCTTTTGGGGAAAAACCTATTCTCAGAGACCAATTCCAGCAAAATATTAAATCGCCCATTCCAGCCTGCAAATTCACCTAAGCGGGAGCTCCATGGCTCCCAGATCAGTAATCAGTTCCCCTTTACATCATGCTGTAATATGGCTTGATGGGTCATTTCAGGTCTCAGCTAAATCTCTCTTGCATCATACAGCAGCATATGACAATTAGTTGTGCAGTCCTGTGCCTGCCTTTTAATTTTCCAATTTGCTCCTAAAACTTAAAGAGACAACAATCTGCAGAACTCCTCCTGGCAACAGGGCAGACTTTGGGTTTGACAGTTAGAAACTTGGCTTTATTCTTTCCCATATCAGGTACAGTCTGGATACTCAAATTTTCCTCTTAGCATGTTTTTTCAATGCACTAACTCCCTGAAACTGACCAGCACTGGCCATTCCAAACTTGAACACTAAAAATGTCATGTCTTCAGAGTACTTCTGTATTAACCTGCTATACCATTTCAATATGCCGGCCTGTGCATGTTACTAATTAATGGAGAAAGAATGGAATTTGCAAGTTCATCCTTTGTGGTTAGATTTTCAGCAGTGAAAGTCCAGAGTATCTGGCCTCTGTCACTAAATGTGTTAAAAAGCCATCAAATGTGTCCTATTTGGAAACACTCCCGAGCATTAACGAACATTGAGATCTGTGTGTAGAGCCATACATTTATAAATTTTAGGGGCTTTAATGCCACTGGGAGCTCTGGAGGCTGCTGGTATCTGTCTATCTCCTCTTACCATCTTACATCCATTAGTATTACATCCTAGAATGGGCTGGAAACTCATTATCTGGGCTTTTTTGGACCATGGCAATTTGACAAAGTAAGTGGATACTCCATTATTAATACCAAGAACAACATGCTTCTCTACCAAAGATGTACTAATAACATGACCAATATCAGTTCTGAGGAACCATATATATAATAATATAGTATGTTGTTTATGTTTAAGCCTCAAGATCCAGGAAGAAGTCCTTAGCAGACAAATTTTTAGAAACCTGACTTTCTTTGCAGCAGATTAGGGAAATGATAGGAGTCAGTTCAGCTACTGAGTTAGTTTCATAACAATGAAGAACTACAAGAAAAGAAAGTTTTGCAACAAACACTGTCTTTAAATGAAACATAGTTTTAATTGAATAAATTAATGGGCTGCTAAAGCCAGACCCAGAGTGTGTGAAGGTGAAAGACACAGAAGTCAGATGAGGGAGAGGGAGCAAAAAGAAGAGTAGAAAAAATTCTTTGTGAAATAAACAAACACCTTCACATGGTCAAATGCACTGTCTGAAGTTTTTGTTTTTCTTGCTCCACTGCACTGATGTATTTTGACAGGACATTTTGCTCTGCCTCCAGGGTTTTTAGGGGAAAGGAACTCATGGGCTATTACTGTTCCAGTGAAGAGTTTTGACTGAAATGTTTTGGCTCATTTCCTTGAGCTATGCATTAGCCAGATGGTTTGATGCATGTACCATGCCACCCTGTTTGATCCTGCTGTTGGACTTTAGCTCCTGTTCCACTGTCAAAGGGAAGCATTATTATGAACGTCCTCATTAATATTCACACTGAAGAGTGATCTGACTGCCACTTCACTCGTGCTGCAGGTTAAGTTAGGGTGCCCTGTCAAAACAGAGAAAAATCTTTACCTCTACTAATGCAAACCAGTCTGAGAGAGGGTTTTGAGCAGAAAATTAGATTCCAATATTACAAAATAAGAAAAACAGTATCCAACTCTTTCAGAGGGAGGAAAATATATTTTACAAGGTTTTGTGATAAAATGCTTGCATAAAAATTTATAGAATTGTGAACCTATTAATAACATGACTAAATTTGATGCAGTGCTTAAAATCCCTGCTCATGGGCAGGACCTACTATGTGAGGTATGTGTATATGTATATATCACATAAGCCAGAAATTTCTTATGGATGGGTAGCCAAAGAACAGCTGAAAGATGCAGAGGAGACTGGAGCCCCCTGTCATCCATCCAGTCCTGGCAGGAGGTAACAGCCCACAGGGCTGAGGGCAGACACACCCTGTGGAAGAGCAGGCAGTTTTCCCTAAAGCTGCTTTCCAAAGTTCTGGGCAAGATTAGGGGAAAAATCATCTGGGTGCTCTCAACTTGAGAAAAAAATCATGTAAAGAGGTACCAAAATTTTGAGAATATAGCTTTAAAGACAATGGGAAGCCTAGTCCTTATGCAAGGAACTTAATATCTCCTGCATTTTTTAACAGGTGATTCCTGCTATTCAGAGATTAAAAATGTCGACCTACACTAACTCAGAATTGATCATACATTAATTTTTATTTTTGAATGGCTAAAACTATGTCCTGTTCTCAAAATTAATTTCCAGGACAACTTTTTTCATCTTTAGAACACACTGAGCAATTGAGCTTATGCTGTTACTGGTCTTAGTGAAGTATGCTACTGGTGTAAGAAGATGCTGAAGAAGATGAGTGCCTCTGTCAGCCCACATAATGCAGCATTTAAAATTTCCTCCACCATATATTATTTCCTCAATTCCTGTGGCACTGTCCAGAGGCTGACCACAAACCAAGGAAAAGAAGGGATGTGATGGGAGTTCTAACTCAAAGAAATGTTTCTACCATGACTGAAAAAGAAAACTTTTATGATTTTGATAAAGGAGCTACAATTTATATAGAATTCATTTGGCTTCTGTGCAGGAATGATCACCTTCTTGGATTTTGCCTGTTAATCTCGGAAGAAGAACTATTCTCTCTGACTGTGTTAGACAGGATGCTAAATTCCTGCTCATGGCATAGTGTGGCAGGACATGTCTACCCCCTCTCTACCACAGGTGGTTGGTGCATATGCAAGAGATAACCCAGGCGGGTCACAGACCCAGCATGGGGTCATCTCTGGATCCAAAATGGCTCAGGCCCCCAGCTAAGCATCAACATCTTAGTCTGGAAAGCAAATGTGGGAAGAGATGAAAGAAAAGTATTCTTGACCAAAAGCCACTGTTCTTATGTCTATAAAAGCCCACACAATTATCACAGAGGCAGAAGCCTTCTACACACACGCACTGAAAGCGTGCAAGACTTTTCCCCAGAGTCTGGATGCAGATTCTGTGGTTATGTTCCTGGGAATTGAGGGAAAAGATTTCAATGTGTGCTGCATTAGGAATTGGATGGTAAGAAACATTGGATCCTAAGTTATATTATTTCTCTCTAGCAGTAAAATTAATGGTACCTTTAACCCCGCGTGTAATACTAGTTGTCTCTGTTATCCCTGTGTACTAATAGTCTGTTTTAAGTGTTATGTCTGCTAGCTTTGTGCCTATTAACAAATAATTCCTTCTGTAATAGACTGAATCAGCCACTATTAAAGAACTTGCGAACAGGAGTGGGTTTTGAGGTGCTGGCCACCTCAATAACATGACTACTTGCTGCCAGAGGCCTGGGCAAAAGGCAGGGACTTATTTAAACCCCCACATCCATTCATAACACATAGTCTGCAAGTTCAATATAAATTAACCTTTTGGTTTTTTCTCATGAAGCTGTGTGCTATATATCCACAGTGCATTAGCTTCTGTTTACTCTAGACAGTTACAACAATGGAAAAGATTCATGAACCTCCTACATGCCAAAATATACAGAAAAAAAAGTCTCAGTTTGAGCAATTATCAGCATATTTTTGCTTATCCCAAGATCAACAAAAATCAGTCTGGTACAATATGTATTATCTTATTAGACAATAGTTGCTGCAGCATAACTAGCTTTTGTTAGAAATAGCAGCTTGCATAAGAATCTGGTTAAATACCAGAAAGGCAATGCCTTGAAAAGGATTTAGCTCTGGACAAGATCTTAAGCAAGCAAGTGTAAATACCAGGAAGATGCCTAAACCCAAAAAAATTATAGAATGATTTGTGTTGGAAGGGACCTTAAAGATAATCTAGTTCTAAATCCCCTACCATGGGGGACCTTTCACTAGACCCTGTTGCTCAGAGCTCCATCTAGCTTGGCCTTTGAACACCTTTAAGGATGGGGCATCCACAACTTCTCTGGACAACCTCTCAGTATCTCACCACCCTCACAGAAAAGAATTTTTTCCAAATACCTAATCTGAACCTACTCTCTTTTAGTTTTCAGGTAGAATCCATTTCCCCGTGGTCTGTCACTACAGGTCCTTGTAAAAATTCTCTATTTTTAGGCTCCGTTCAGGTACTGGAAGGCTGCAATTAGGGTACTCCAAAGCCTTCTCTTTTCCAGGCTGACCAAATCCAACTCTTTCCAATCTGAGCCTTTCCTCTTAGGAGAGATGCTCCATCCCTCTGATCATCTTGGTGGCCCTTCTCTGGACTTACTTCAGCAGGTCCACGTGCTTCCTGTGCTGGGGACCCCAGAGCTGGATGCAGTGCTCCAGGTGGGTTCTCACCAGAGGGGAGAGAGGGACAGAATCCCCTCCCTCACCCTGCTACCCACAGTGCTTTGGATGCAGCCCAGGACATGTTTGCCTTTCTGGGTTCTGAGTACATGTTGCTGGCTCATGTCCAGCCTCTCATCCCCAAGTCCTTCTCAGCAGGGCTGCTCTTGATCTGTTTATCCCCAGCCTGTGTTGATACTGGGGGTTCCCCTGACCCAGGTGCAGCACTTTGCACTTCTCTTGTTAAACCTCATGATGTTCCCATGGACCCACTTCTTGTCCAGGTCCCTCTGGATGACATCCTGTCCTTGAGAGTGTAGCAACTGCGCCATTAAACTTGGCATCATCTGCAAATCTGCTGAGGCTGCACTCGATCCCTTCATCTGTGTCATTAATGAAGATATTAAATAACAGTAGTTCCAATATGGACCCCTAAGAGAAACTGTTTGTTTCTGATGTCCATTGGGACACTGAGCTGTTGACCACAACCCTCTGGATGTGACTGCCCAACCAATTTAGGCATCTTACAGTCTACTCGTCAAATCCATCTCTTTCCGATTTAGGGAGAAGGATTTTGTGGGGCACAATGTCCAAGGCTTTACAGAATACAGATAAATGACATCTGTAGCCCTTCCCTTGTTCCCTGATGTAGTCATTCCAACAGAGAAGGCCACTGGGCTGGTCAGACAGGACTTGCCCTCAGTGAAGCTGTGCTGGCTGTCCCAAATCACCTTCTTGTCCTCCATTTGCCTTTGTGTAACTTCTATGAGGATCTGTTCCATGATCTTCCCAGGAACAGAGGTGATGCTGACAGGTCGGTGGTTCCCAGGGTCCTTCTTTCTACCCTTTTTAAAGATGGGTAAAAATAAATGTTTCCCTTTTTTCAATCATCTGGGATTTCACCTGAATGCCGTGACTTTTAAAATACGGAGAGTGGCTTGGCAACTACATCAGCCATTTCCTTCAGGACTCCAGGATGCATCTTATTGGGTCCCATAGACTTAAGGTACATAATATACCTTCAAAAGCTCAGCTCAGTTGTACTTTGACAGAAAAAATGACTGCTACAGATAAAGCAGATTTTTCTTAAGTGGTCCACCCTGTCTCTCTGTTGGTAATTTCTCTAGTGCCTCAGGGGTGGCAGAACAAGATAAGAACCAACTCCTCAGCCATTGTCATTTACAGGGAGTCATAGAACTGCAAGGCCACTTCCATTGTCCTAAATTAATAAATTGAACTGTCAGATACACACATAAGGCTGACATACATTTATTCTTCTGCCCTATTTATCTCTGGCCTGGGTAGACTGAAAGCTGAAGACAGCAAATCGTTCATACCAGTTTAGCAGATTGAGTGTCAGTCAACTTCTTATTCTGTACCATCTTGGACAGTGTGATGCTGATCTGTTTAAACCCCTTTAGTAGTCACAAAGTAAACATTTCCCTGATTCTCCCTCCTAACAATAATCCTTTATTCTTTGGGGTTTTTTTTATTTCTCTCCCTAGCCCACCTCCCACAAAACTGTGGTCAGAGCAGACTCTATATAGGAGTTTCTGTGTGAAAAAAAATTAGGAATATGAAGTTTGCAGTTGAGTGAGACGTCTTCTCAAATGCAAGAGCATAGGACCTGAGAATGCAAGATGTTTTCTGTTTGCTGAGGCCTTTAATTCAGAAAGGTGTTTGGTTATCAGTTTTTGCAAGTATATTATAAAACCCCCAATTTAGTGTTGAATGATCAGGAGCCTTAAAGTTAAAATGTGACTTTGAGCCTCAGATACTTAGCATTTTTCCTGACCTGAGGAACTAATTTTACTGAGTTATAGAAGTGCTTGTAAAATATATTCTTCTAGCAGTAGAGTATATAGAATGTTAAAGATCAGAGGTGTTCTGACCCATCCTGGATTTTGACAGTCTAAATTTTCTTCTGTCTCTAATATGAAAAAATATAATATGCAGTGATATCCATATTAAAATTAAGAGATTACCTGGTTTTTTGAGTTTAGATGGGCTTGGGTGTATTTGTGTTGTTTTTTGTTTGTTTATTACTAGGGTATTTTTGGTAATGAGAGAGCTGATCAGTTTGGATTGTAATTAGAGGAAAACAGTAGACAGAGATTATTCCTGGGGGAAAGTTATAGATCAGAATATGCTACAGAGGTTCATCTTTACTCATATAATTTATGGAAGTAAGCCTTTCTTCAAAAGGCCTTTCTTCAAGCCTTAGATATTTTGGGGTATGTCTAGAATTTGTCAGCCAGACTGTGTCAGACACACATTAGTAAAAACGCAGTATATTGTTCTCAAAAAGTTTTTCTTGACATTAAACCAAAATTTTCCCATAGTTCTTTGATGATTACCTCTTCAAAATTATGTTAAGTGAGAGTGATACATTAGTTATAAATGCTAAACACAATTTTTAAAGAGCTAAGTTCCCAAAGCAAGATAAGAAGGCAGAAAGAGACTCTACAAGGTCTACGTCTACCAACACACAAGCAGCACAAAGCCAGCAGCAAAGAGCCTCACTGAACATGCAGCAACGAGAGGTGAGTTCAATGTCAATGGCTCATTCAGTCTTTCTGCTGCTCTGCCAATGCTTCCAGCAAGTGCACAATTAGCAGTGACAGCAGTGATGGTGTTTATGAGAAACTAGCCTGAGACTGTCATTTCTTTAAATTTGAAACTGCAGAGAAGTCACAGGGTGGTAAAGCTTTTAAGTTCCTATTGACATGCACCAGAAACTGACCTTAAACTGGAGACTTAGAGGTGAAAGTCTTTATTTGCTAAGTCAGTTTATCTCCCATAGAGTGAATTTGTAAAGCACTGCCCATTCCAGCTTACTTTATTTCTCTTGAGATGAAGGAAGCTGTCTCCTGCGTGGCAGCTACAACAGTACCATCCTATCCCCTCCTCTCAGGTAGGAGAACTGGGCTGTGGGGTCACACAGCTCTATGTGAACAAGTGGGTCAGTGCATCCAACACTGAAAAGTGAACAGTAGGAGGAATGCAACAATGGAAATTGAAAAGTCATTAGTTAAAAAACACAGAAGATTGTCAGAGGAGGCATTGCCTAGAGGTGATAGTGAATGTGGTGTTTCACTAACTACACTCAAAAGTTTGAAAAAGAGATATAAAAAAGAGAGGACGAAAAGAAAGAATATGCATTAAATACTTTGGAAAGGCTGAAACAAACACAAAAAATTGGAAATTGCTGAAATGTTCCCCTAAGAGACAGCCTGCTGATTTTTTGGCTTGGCTTCTCTTGTCTGCACACACTGATGGGCTATTCAGAAAATAACAGTATGCATTAATTTTAAGCACATGGGCTAAACTGCAACCATAGTTCTTGATTGTCAAACATCTTACAGTGCTCCTGAGTCCATTTCAACTGTGAATCCCACTGCCTTAGAATTTAAAAAAAAAACTTATTCATGTGTAGACTCTGAACATACGGAGGTTTTTGCTTTACTTTGGTTTGAGGGTTCAGGGATTGACTATCTATTGGACAGCTTGCTGCTTTGAACGTCTGGGCAAATTATTGCTATTTGCATCTCCTTTTTCTGTTCTCTTTTCTATTGTTTCTGCTATTGTCCATTGTAATAGAATGAATCTAGGATTAGGCTATTTTTGATCTGACCTGGTAAAGCCCTTTTTCTCTCGGCCCGTGTAGAGAGCCTGTCCCTTTTGTTATTAAAGAAATACAGAATTCTCATCTGACATTATGGCTGCTTCACAATCTCTTTCCACAGGTGTAAAAGACAAAGCAGATTGCAAAATGTCAGGCAACAGGACTTGCACAGTATGCCTGAGTTATGGACCCGAGGTTATTCTTTGCTCTTGTTCTCTTCTTCCTAGCTTAGCTGTATGGCAGACAGCCACTTAGGCACCTACAGTGTTATTCCTTTCCAGCTCCTGATCTCTTGACAATAAAGGGCATGTTGGGAGGTGATTTGATTGAGCTCCTGCCAGCCAAGGCTGGCATAATGGTGTCTTTCCAAGATAACATGAATCAGAGCAACCCATAAAAATTATCTGACATATTCTGTGACTAAGGTAGCCTTAGAGATTAGGTCATCACAAAGTTATTATAAAAGCATTTCTGACAGCTCTCTCACTCTTCAAATTTCTGAGTTGAACTTAAGAAAGCTTCGCGAAGCTAGACACTTGAATCTTGCATTTGGAGACCCATGAAACTTTTAATTAAGCACCAATAATACCGCCAGTACCTATCTTTCTTTTTCTTTTTATTAATATGGAAAGGCTGGAAAAGAAAGGGTAATAGAGGCAAGACAGGTACTGCATGCTTGTGTGCCTCACTCATCTGTACCTGGGTAGTTGTAGCTCCCATCTTTGAGGCAGTGAGGCAGTGGTTCCCACAATAAGCTTGCTCTGTTGTTTTACTGAGTTCAATTTGAAAAGCCTAGCTGTTTTTACCTCTTTTCAGAGACTCAGTCTCACACCCTATTTGACCCCAATGCAAAAGAAAATATATTTTAATATTAATCTTTAGTTGCTTCCTTCCACTAATTCACCGTTATATTCACAAATACTAGGAAAAAAATCCCACTATTACATGTAAACACCTTCAAGACTACTATAAAATTCTAAGATATTTGCTTTAGTGTGTCTTTACAGTCACAATGAAAAATTTGTTCTTCTCCACAAAGAAAACTTTGGTGACTTTATATTTAACCACACTGTAGGAAAATTATTACTGGGTTGTTTCTTTTTGTTGTCATAATACTTTGAAATTTCATAATCATATTCAAAACAAAATTTTTCTTCCAAATTCTAAGTACATACGTATCTTCAGTTATACTCATCTAATTAATTATAAATGTTTGAACAATCCCATGCTATCATTAGCTAAAAGCCCATCCAAAATCATTAAACATAATTGGGGGGGGAAAAAGAGAAACACGCTACACTTGTATTTGTCCCAATTATAGTGATTTCACAAACTTAAAGCCCTGTTTATATTATTTGGTTTTAGTAATTTCTTTGTTACTTTGATAGTCTTCCAGGGAGGTTACAGAATGATTTCTCTGTCCTTTTTGGAAAGAATTATTAAAATTGATTTGATGTAATTTTCCTTGATACTCAATCATAAGAGAAACTGTGCTGGGGTTTGGATTTTTGTTTGCACTCAGAGAAGCTGGAAGGCAAATACAACTGAGCTCTCTGCTTATTTTCAAGGTGGGCAACAAGTGAACAAGCCAGTGCAGACTGCTGAAAAGAATGCATTAGGAGACCTTCAAAAAATAAAATAGTCTGTAAAGGAGACATCCTTTGCATAGTTCCTATGATTAGGGGCTTTGTAGTCTTGTATTCATTAGAAATGCTAGATCCTGCAATGAGCTGCCTGCACCTGCATGTAAATATCCAAAGTAATGCAATGAAGACTTCTGAAGTAAGTCAAACAGAAGCCAAAAAGTGCTTATTCCTTTTTCCTGCAAACGGCATCTAAAATGACTAACTAGGGGTTTATGCTGCAAATTACATTAAGTTAGATGACATCAACTCTGCTCCCACAGCCTGAAGTTTGGAGACTGGTGTTAAACTGGATGGTTAATTAATTTGTAAAGTAACACCGAACATATTTTTTTCTTGAAAGCAGGACAACATTTATATATGAATCATGTATGCCTGAGTAGAAAACTGATATGTCATCCTTTAGGAGAAGTGGCAGGGCACTGTTTTCTGCAATCTGAATATAATGTGCTGAGCTCCTGACAGAATTTTCTTGGTTGTTTGGGTTTTTTTTCTGTGTTTTGTTTGCCTTTTGGTTTAATTGAAGTATAATTTTGTTTGTTCATATCTCTGTTCTTAAGAGCTGGCTGCATAACGAAAGCAACCATGAATTCCAGTAGGGGATTGCATGCAACAGCCAGTGTGACTCATGCAATGGGAGGCTTTGCATATAGCTTGTGCTCTCACCAGCTGCCAGTCTGCCCACATGGAGTTTCATAGGCAGCCTGTGCTTAGGGACACGGAACATGCTCATAATGAAGCCAGTTACCACTAAACTGATATCTTACTTAACTATCATCAGTCCCATGAAGTCCCTTTTGAAGTCTTCAAAAGCAGTCTCTGAGTGTAGCCAGAGCTGTGCTTGCAGCTTCCCTCGCTACATGAAAGCTGAATCTAGATTTACAGGCAGGTTTAGAATACCTCTTGCAATATCATATGGGATTAGCAGCAGTTGATCTTGTCTTCTGAGGTTCAATCTCCCTACAATCTTTTTAAACCACAAAGTAACCAGTCAGGTACCTTACCATTCTTCCAGTTCACTGCACATCTTCGTCTCGGCTCTTCAAGTCCAGAAAACTCACTGCAGTCCACTGTTGAATCACTGGACTGCTCTTCAGACAGATTTCCTTATTGGCAGGGAAAGAAAAGATGAATGCCCACATAGCAAGCTTCACATTTCTGGGATGAACGTTTTAGACATCCTTCAAGCCTTTACAGAACATTTGAGAATTATGTACAAACTGCAAGCTGTAGCCTTGGACTGGAGTTCCTAAATCTTAGATTAGTACTGAAAGTACCCTATTATGTTATTATATGGGCAAGAGAGAGGTGCTGGAGCTGTAAGTTATTACTTAAAACTGCTCTGGAGAGTTTAAGAACTCTGGAGAACAAGAAAAGTTTCAGACTTCTTGAACAGAGAAGAGAGCAATTCTGGAAAAAAAAAAAAATGTAGCTGAAGGCAATAGTATGACTAATGGGAACTGAACATCTGTAAAGGGGGAGATCAGTATGGGCAAGAGAAATATGGGACATCCACCTTTGGAGTCATGAAAGATTCAAAAAAGCAAAAGAGCAAATCCACAAAGATACCCAATCTCTCAAAAGCTTATTCAGAGAAGCTCCTCAGTATTCCAGCGTGCTCTCATTGCCACCCAAGAGCATCACTTGATGATAATTTCCTCTCTGAGAGCAGCAGCCAGCCTCAGGTCCCAGCTCCTGAGGGCTTCTACTCTTCCAGACAAAGGCAGAAAAACAAACTCAAAACACAGAGCTCTCTATTTGGCTCTTGTATGACTCTCAGAAGAAGTGAAAAGTGTCATGAGTTTTTGAATGCAGAAGAAAAACAAACCACCAACAATGCACATCTTGCATCTGAGTAGAGCTTTTGGGAGATACTAAATTAAATACATTTGTGTTTACAGAGAAAAGTGGGAGCAATTGGGCTCCATGCTTTTTAATCTTTTATTAACATATGTTTTATATTTATTGTATTTTTTTTATTTTTAATAAGATTTTGAAAATAAAGCCTCCAAATAGCACCTTGGACTTTATCTCTTTAAATCTCTTGTGTGGTCCCACATTGCCTGCCAAAAGCACTCTTGAAATTTGTGGAAAAATCTCTTCACCTCACCTCAGTGGTCTCTCCTCAGCCAAACTCACGTAGTTACCATTTTCAGCAAGGCTCCTTGAGGTTTTAGCTGAGCCTTGCAACTGGCCATAGTTGTCACAGGAAAAACCTTACCATCTAGGAGACAGTAAATGGCTGTGCTGCATCATGAACGCTGCAGGACCTGGACTCTGGGAACCATAAAAACACACACGGAGGAGACCTGTAATTCTTTTATTTTGGAGGACACCCTTATCAAGAATATATTTAGCCCACAATGTGTGCTTCACTCTCTGAACTACACAGAAATGTATCTGGTATGCTCTCCCTCCCACTTCTAACCTTCCCCACCTTACTCTCTCCTCTCTCATTTTTTCAGTGGACATTTGGAAAGCTGGGGCAAATGGAAAGTGCTCCCTGCTTATACAACTGCTGTAACAGCAGCAACAATAGAAGAAAGTTACCTCATTTCATTACATTTCTATGAACAGGCATTCTCTTCATTTTTCATGACAATAAGGCAGCAATAGAGGAGGCCCATCTACCCCTGCTCAGTGTTTTTCTTCTCTGCATCACTGCTAGCAGCTGCACATGCTGGCTCTTTGCTATAATTGAAGATGTTGTTACACTTTGCCTAATCTTTGGGATTTCCCAGGTGGCACAGAAAAGTAAATTTTGGAAGTTATATCAAGACAGTAAAAAATCTCTGTCTTCTGTAACCAGTCTGTTGAAGATATTGTTTGATGTACAAACCCAACGCTTTTCCTGTATTCCACCATGCCTCAAAATTTCTGCTTCCCTAATATAATTGAGGTTTTCAAAGGGCATGTGCAGATCATAAGAGTTTTAGAGGAGCTCTTCTAGGGAAAAACCCTGATTCTAGGAAGAACCGCAGCCACCTATGGCTTTAGAGATCATTTATAGATGTCCAAATGACCAACTTATGCAAACGCTATAAATGGATATTTGAATATAAAATGTGCCCCCTTCCAAGGGGTCAAAACCTTTCCAATTATTCTATCTCATCTCAAAGAAAAGCACTTCAAAGATTGTTGGTATGGCATCTACTGCCTGATAGTCTCTTGCGGCTGAAATAAATTTACAAAATTTTATAAAACTAAACCAACAGTATGATTCCATTAACTAAATGGACTCAAGAAAATGTTACCATAAGTCATTATTACTGTCCTGAAAGAGAGGAAGACTAATTATGAATGGATTTGTTTGTGTCTATAATCCCTTCATTTACAAACTTCTGCCTCTAGAAGAACAATTGTGAACTCAGAGTAGGTCTTCCTAAAATGTACTGCTTGTAAGAAAAAAACAGTCCAGAATTCCAACTAGCGACAAATTGTTCTTCAGAATTAAAAATCAAGTTAATAGTCTCGCAGTGATTTGTCTTGGATTATTGATTAATATTACATTTGGTTTTGCTTCCCTTGGTGAAATCAATCCCATTCCTCAAACAGGACAGCTTACGCCTTGTCACTTCAGTGTAATGAAATCAGCCATTAGACTCTGCACACGCCGACCTGATTTGGATTTATTGATGGCTCAATTATTGCCCGCTGTCCGGAGGCTCAGTACTCGAGAGGGCAGTGACACCTGGAGGGAGGCAGTGGCCCTACAAGTAGCTTTCTGGCAAGGTACCACTGAGCCCGGGAATTCTTATTAACATGATAGACCTTAAAAAAATAACAATAGAAACAAAGCGCTCTTGTTGCCTTCTAACCTGCAGCCTATTCTGAGGCATATGAACATGCAGCAGTAGGCACTGATTTTGCTCTCCTGCATCTGAGCCACAAAGCCTCTCAGCTATTTTGAGATGGGTGTTTAGGGTTGTGTTACTTTTTGCTGCAATAGAGAGAGTGTCCCTTTTGCCAAAGTCATCAGTGAGAAAACAGGATGAGAAATGGAAAACATTAATAAAAGCCATGGAGGCAGCTGTGTGAAGTGCAGGGTGCAGCCGCCAGGAGTGGCTCCAGCTGCTACAGCATTGAGAGAACAGGAAATAATCCAAGTGGATGCAGAAAAGGGGATGTAATTCTGGGAGAGGCACGCGTTTCAGTGACAGATTTCCAAGCTACAGAGTGACAAGCCTGAATCCAGTTAAAATTTTCTCAAAGTTAGGGATGTTCTAATGAAAGGATATAATTAATTATTGCATCATTAGTGACGGTGTGATTTAGTAAACTATTTTCACATGTATCGTGCACCATTGTGCATGGTCCTGCAAAGGCATTTGAAAATGGTATAAAAGGTAGACTGTATATTACATAGGATATAGGTGAATTTCTGACCAAAACTGAGAGCTTTCTAAATCTGGATTTAAATCTAAACTATCTGAAAATCCTATTATTTATTATTATTTCCTATTATTACTCATTATTATTGTTATTATTATTGTTGGTTTTGTTATTGTTGTAATTATTTCATTCCTATTATTATTGCTGCTTTTGTTGCTGTTATTATTTTATCCTAGAATTATTTTTAATAATACACTCAAAAAAATGAACTAGTCAGATCCCATGACTTTTCCCACTTCACTTTGTATATGCTTTATCATATAGAACTTGGGGGAAAAGTTTAAAAGCATAAGATGTTACCCACCACGGCCAAATACATCCTGAGTAGTTTGTTCCATAGATTTAGGGTGAAGTCAGCTGCAATCTTCACTCAGAAAAAAAAAAAAGTCATAGATTTCACTTTGAAATAAATAAATATTTGCCTTCCCCTGCCTATCTCTTTACCGTTTTCCACTAAGGCAGAAATTGGTGATCACAAATATATCACAGATCACTGACACCCTCAGTGTGTAGATAAAAGCATGTATGTATTCAGTAATATTTTAAGTATTTTTAACCTCTAACCCAGTCATGGTTTTAGCTTTTTAACTTTCTTCTGCTTCTACTCTCACATGCCAAGCACACTCTAGCTTCTGCCAGATTCCCTTTCCTGCAAGAAAATATAGTTCTGAGCTGTTTGCCTTTAGTGGCAGCTGGTTTCTGGGCATGTCTAGATCTATTGCAAGCTACAGATAACTGGACATTTTGATTTAGTTAGTTCCTTGTACCTGTGGAGTCCCATGTTCCTGCACTACTCTAAAAGGGAATAACTAGCTCAAGAGGATGAGAGTAAAGATGAAAAAAAATGTTCAAAAATTTAACTGTAGATGTCATTTTCAGTGATGAAAATTCAGTTACATTATTCAGCATTGTTACATTCATAAATTCATACCTACACTAAATTTTTCAAGATCAGAATGTGATTTTAAAGTTTATCCATTTCCTGTGCTTATTTCTTTTATAAACAAGTTGGTGCAGGGGACTTTCACAGGAAGCAAGCTAGCTGGAATAAAAGGAGGAGGAAAACAGCGTTTCACAGAGAACTGCTTACAGGTGAGGAATCCAGACTATCTGGACACCTGGACTAAAGATTCAGCCATCCCTTCAGGGAGGTTAGAGGGCTTTCCACACTACAGAAATGTACAGAGCAGTACGTGCAGTTACAGCTTTCCACTGATCACAGGACCAAATCTTTCCCTGAGGTAACTTGTGCAGTTCCAGGGAATTTACTCTAATGGTGAAATGCTTCCCAATCACATAGAAACCTTCTTACAGAGACAAGCAGCAAAGCAGAGTGAGAAAGTATCATAACCCTTCAGCTAACAAACTATCAAGTGTGACTTAGCAGGTTCATCATTCATGGAGATATTTTGCCTCTTGTAAAATGGCATTTCTCCTCCTTCCACACTGCTTCAGTGTCACTCAGTGACTCTGAGCACACCTGCACGGGCAGTGATGCCAGGAGTACCTCAGACTCAGAGTAAGTTTGGGCCAGTTCCTACTTCTGACTTTGGTCAGCTGGGTTGCCACTGCAGGTGGGAGCACGCAGCAAGGACACTTGGACTGCACATAACACTGAAATGTTATGCAACACTGAAATGCAAGCACCACTGTCACCTCTTCACGGTGTTTGTCCTCCTTAAGCATCCTGAGAGCACCTGCTGCTCAGAGACATGATGATTTCAGTTCCCCAGACTCAGGAGCTCCATCGCTGTCTCACCCACCTCATCCTGTGCTGTGCAAACAAGTCCTAGGAGGTGACTTTCAAGTCACTTGATTTTTTTTTTTTTGACCAGGGTACTTGACAGTAGGAATAACTGCCTGGCTTCCCAGGTGGTGTGAGGGTTTTTAATATGCATTTCAAAGCTTTTGTGGTGAGAGGAACTATTCCAATTTCACAACATTTTATAGTGGCCATCTTGAAGATATTTTTTAAACTCTGATTCTCTGAATGAAAAGATGCATTATTGTAAAGCAGTACCAGTAAGCAAGCAGTGGAAAGAGAGGTTTCTTATGAATTCAGAATTAAATAGTTATAGCATTGTTGAAAATTAGTTTATCTGCTTGTCATATAAGTTCAGCTGATTTTCAGGATGCATTCAGCTACATTTTTGAGACATAGGGTGCATTTATTGATTTTTATTTTAAATTATATTGAGCTTGGTGCCTCAACAGCCATTATTTAACATCTCAACAGGACATGCTGCTGCCTGCAGTACTGTTGTAGTAAATCAAACCAGCAGATGATTAGCTGTGCTCCTTATTTAGATGTGCAAGTGTGGGAAAGGGGAGTCGCAAGTTAGAGCATTTTGAAATTACTAAGAGTAATCTTCTCCCAGTATCATACCCATTGACCAAGACTTAAACTAGATGTCATACTCAGCTACTTTGCTTCCCCCACAAAGATGTAACTAATAAGAACTACAGCCACCTAAACAAAGATACTTTGTGAGTACAACTCTTTTGCCTGTTGTCTAAAGTAAAATAAAAGGGGAACAAGGAGGGAATTTGTTGCTGGCATAATTCTGGTTTATTTTCCTTTGCTTTCCTATGAAGGGGCTGGGGTCACTGTGAGCCCAGGATATTCATTATGTTGTTTCCCTTGGGTAGTTCTGAAAAGGGCACAGAATGTCAGTAATCATCCCTTTTATGTCTTAGTGCAAGTTTATGATTGAAGGATTACCTTGCTAATACATGTTTAAATGAGGCTTTGGCAATGTTAGTGGTATTTAAAAGAGCTCTGGCATTTGAAACAGTCGACAACAAAAGATTTTGCTGATAAACAGAACCAAGTTCATGTTAGTCTGGCTCTGAGACTGAAGGCTTTAACATCAGCTCTGTTCTGACACTTAGCTTCTGTAATTTGTAGCAAAAATGGTTGGTATCAAATGCTGAACAGATCACAGAAGCTGAAAATGATGGGGAAATTTAAAAATATTGTCAAATGAAAAATCATATAAAAATAGCTGATATGTAGTAGCTGAAATTATTTATTATTATTATATATCAAAGATTAAATTGAACTTTTTGTTGTGGAAATTTTTTTAATCTATCAGGAAAGAAAACAGAATCTAAGCAGTGCAGCATCTGGTTATTTTAATTTTTTACAGTTCTTCTAGGTGTAGCAAACAGCTCAATTAATAAGTCACAGGCTTATTACAACCTTAATACAACACATGCCTCCTTGCAATGGAAAGGTCTTGCTATCTCAGTTGGATTCCTCTAGATTAGCTGGTTGGTTTTTTTACTTGTAGAAAGGAAGGAAAAACGGATTTCATAAGGGATTTTAAAACATGTCTTTACAGACTGTAAAAATGTAGTCCATTATTTGTGAAGTCCTTTTCAGGCTCTCAGCTGAAATGCCGTATTTAAAAGGTGGACATAATCCCCTGATGTTCCACGGTGAGGATGTGGACGATTTACAGACAACGACTTCTTTGGAAAGACAATTTTTGAAATTAACTGGCAAATCAAGCCTTTCACCTTTCTTGCCTACTGCTTTTTCTTACTTCTTTTTCCATCACAGGTGAAAATCCCACTTCTGCCTTGTTAAGTGGGTTCACTTCTTGATTTGTCTCTTTCTTAGTATTTACTAGACGGTTTATTTAATAAATCAAATGTAGTAACTTCAAAAACCTTCATTTCTTTCCATCGCTACCAAAACAGTCTGGAATAAAATTTCAACAAGTCAGAAACCTGAATCAATCTCCACCCTTGGATTCTTCCACTCCACTCCTCAGTTCTTGGATTCTCAGCAATCCAGTGTATATGACACCTTGAAGAGAAAAAAAGTCAGGACCAAAACCAGCCACCTTGCTACCTTGCTAGTCATAAGCAGTGGGCGAGTTCTGCTTTGGTTTTTGGTTTGTTTGTTTATTGGTTTGGTTTTGGGGTTTTTTTTTTTAGCATTAGCAGAGACAGGCCAAATTTTTATTCTGGTAATTTTTGGCTGTCCAATGGAAACCGAGGGAATGGTAGTGTTTTTGTTAGACCACAGGATGCTGTGTGGTCCTATAAGGTCAGCCAGATCTGGAATCCAGAATTCATTGACTACAGCACAAAAAAAGCATAATCAAATTTAGTATAAACGAAGGAGGTCCAATACTTTATAATTTCTCGTTTTAGCATCAAAATTGTTTTTCTTTTCTGGGTGAAAATCCTGTAGTTAGGCAGTTGACTAGAACTGAGAAAGTGTTTACATGAACAACTGCCCTCAGAATGCAGATAGGGGGTTTCAGATTTCAAAATCCAGCTAGACCCTTGAGGTTTCTCGAAGCAAGAAGTTGCAAAGGAGTTATTCAGCATTTTCTATTGGATTGTCAATTAGTTTCCATTTGACAGACTTGACAGTAACTCCTGAAAAAAGTGCAAACTTGGCAGTGCAATAGCTATCTATTTTTAATAGTTTTTGGTTTGCAAGCAGAATGTCACTCAAATACTTATTTGTCCAAGATCTTGAATGTCAGTAACTGGTTTTTAGAATGGTGTTATATCTTAAAGGGGATTTAATATAGTCAAAAGGCTAATTTTTTTTCATTTTACAAGGTGGGGGGTGGGGGTGGGGTGGAGGGGGAACACCCACCAAGTTTTTTATTTACTACAATTTTTGAATGAAAATAAAAGTTTTCAAAATTAGCACTCAGCACCTCGAGATCCACACACCGCACCAAGGCATTCAACATGTACTGGCAAGGTACATGCACCTAAATTTTGTTCCAAGATATGGAAGACACTTTTGCTTTAAGAAACCACCCTGTGATTATTTCCACATTAGGAGGGTTTCAAAGGTAAATGGAATTAATTGCTTCTGGAGATATCTATCTCTTTTCACCAACAATGGAGGAAATCTAAAATTTTACATCTAGATGGTTAAACTGAACTAATCTGATTCATATGTTGCTTTAAGGAGTACATCTATGGTGGTATTGTCATCAGAGCAGCACACCTCCAGGTTGAGAGAGAGGTGAAAGGAGTTGTCTGTGGTCATGTACAACACCTAAAACCAGAGATAAGAGCTGAATTCAGAAGAACAAGTTTACACTTATGTAACACTGTGCAAAGAATCACCATTCTTTGACATGCTATAAATGGTTTGCTTTCCCAAATTACAGGTTAAATGTGTAGTTAGAAACTCAAATGTATCAAGAGAGTTTCTATTTCATTTACTTCACTACAAAAAGAGAACCATCTCAAACCATGGTTTTCCTTGTTTTGTTTTATTTTTCTGAAAGCAATAGTCTCTATTTTTCCATTTATATTGTGGGCTCAAGTGAATCCATATCCCTCTTGCCTTTTGTTTCCTATTAAACTACTTAAGTTCAATACTTACTTAAGTTTCCTTCCTGCACATATTTCAGATAGTAAGCAGCAAACACTACTTGCTTTTCCAAATTAAAAAGCAGGAGCAAAATGTCAGTACTACAAATGACACATAATTATTTCACCATAGGCTCCTGAGGATGAGGAAATTATAGGGTTAGGAAACAAGAATAAAATAATTATCTCTTTTAAAATCTTTAGGAACAAAAGATTTTTCTTATCCAGATTTCTCTGCTGAGTTTAAATGCTTCACTAGAAATTAATAATGAAATTAACTGCAGAATTATGAATTATGTTTTTAAGAATCAAGCAAGAATATAAAAGTGGGATATTTTCTTGTAATAAATCTTGCATTTGTACAACTTATGCATATGAGCAGGTTTCCAGCTGAGTACTGTTTTAAAAACCACATTTCTGAAAGTGGAATTATTTCCTAATGCAACATTAAGAGAACATTAGCTAAACAAAGAACAATGCAGAATAACGGCAGTAGCCCTAAGAAGGCAAATTACAGATACTTGAATTTATGAATGACTGAAGCTACCATTCCTTGATGAGTGACTCCTTACTGGATCAGGCTAAGGAAGTTGAGATAGCAAAGTTCAAAAGCTGCTAACTCATGAAATGGCAAAGGTGAATATTGTTTAAAGATTACTTACATTTGACCAGTTCTTACATTCTGTACAAGCTGGAGACAAGACACTAATTGAGATAGATCTTCAGGCTGACTCATAACAAGAATATGCTTCAGCTGCCTGTTTCCTTACGACTTAATCCTAATGTTATTTAAGTTTAAGTGAAGATATTAATGATATTATATAGCTTAGGATGAAGCTTTGTAAGAGCAAAGTTGACAAAGCTTTTTTTGTTAAAAAACACCCACATCTTTGATTTTTCTTTGAAAGTTCCAAGTATGAATTATATAACTTAATTAAGCTACACTTTCAGTATCTAAAGTATATAAGTTACTTTCAACACTTGAAAAAAAATATAGACCATAGTACAGCAGTCCAGAATAACTAAAGAATGTGTAGGAGTGTTTACTTCTATCATATCTTCTTGGTGACAAATGACATATGGAGAAGCTAACTACTATTCTCACTATCTCTCCATTTCTCTTATATAAAAAAAGTTGGCATCAGGAGGTCATGATGAAAATGTAGAAAAACAAGATATATTTACAGCTGAAAAATATTGGAGAGGAGACAGGATCTAAAACTACTGAAAAAATCTGTTGCAGTGGCTTCACAAGTAACAAACTTGCACCTCTTGCCCAAAATTAGTTATTGTGTTCATGGCTAACTCTGGGAACCCTGTACATACAAAAACCTCTGCTTTTAATTAAAAATTGTAAAGTTAAATGTCAGTCTTGAACTTTAGCCAGCTCACAATAATAATTTTGTAAGGGGAGATGTGATACTGAAATAGAGATTTTTTTTTTTTTCATAAGGACTTTCAGGACCCTCCATAAAGAAGTCACTTAGAAAAATGAAAATATTGAAAAAATCCTACCAAACTATGAATTTTATGTTTAGTCTCCATTAACATTTATTAGCAAGAAAACAAACTTGTAAACCTTGTCTCCTTAATAAAATTTCCATGTTTATTTTTCTTCTGTTAATGCTCACATTCCTTCGCCACCTAAAAAAAAAATCCTTCAAATATAAGATCAGTTAACTGTGCAAAATCAATGGGATATATTTTATTTTCCAAAGAAATTATTAAGACATACAATGAAACAGTTTTTGTTATCTATAACTGAAACATAACAGTATTGTTATAGATAAAGCATCTATAAACACATAATCAGTTCCCCAGTCTTGGTCTATCTTTTCTGAATTGGAAATCTCCTGAAAACAATGATGAAGTTTTCAGTGATTTAAACTTTCTGTTATTTCCTGCCATGCCTGAATTTAGATGCATCTGTTCCAGGCAAAATGAAAACATGCAGAAGTGAGTGGAAATGAAAAATAAGGCAGACAAAAAAAAAAGAAATCAATGTTTTAAGCATTAAAATGGCTTCAGATAAAGCTTCAGATAAAGTTCTCAAATAAAAGCAACAAAAAACTGACAGAACAAAGAAACACACCAAAAGAAACCCAAAAAGCACAACATTATCTTAGTGAATGTAAGATGGATGTCAGTGTTCCCCTGAGCTGAAACACTCAGATCAGCCTAGGCAACACATGTGCTTTCAAGAGCACTTCTCGGACAGCTTCATGGGTCTCTGAACAGGCTGGAAATACAAAAAAATGAAGTGGCCCTCAAGTCTTGCTTCTTCTCCTTTTCATTTAAAGCCCCCAAGTGGCATTTGCACAACACAAATGGTCCCTACAGTGGAATGAACCCTTCAGGTAAATCAACAGCACTAAACAGCAAATAAATGAGTTGTGGGTGAGTCTGTTTGACCTTGATTAATTTCTACTTAGGTCAGTATCTCCAACTCGCTATGGCAGTATTAAATTTAGTCTGTACAGACTTAATCACAGTATGTTATATTGGTGTTCAATTACTGACCACCTTGAAGGCAGATATTCTTAAGCCTTACCATTTTTTTTGTTGTCTCACCTCTTCAGCAACCTACCCACATCCTCCTCACTTTCTCCTCTCTGAAATAGCCATTAGGAATTTTGTTATAAATCTAAAGATGCATGGTATATAAAAAAAAAAATTACCTGAAGAGGACACTTAAAAATCTTTTCCTTAAGAAAAATAGTAACAAAAATTCTCCCATATAGAAGGATTTTTTTTTTTTGAATTTACAGATTTTTCAATTTACAAATAATTAATCTGAACATCTTAATCACCTAAACCCTTTTCCTTTCTGCTTTAGTCTTTTCTGCTTTCTTATATTCTAATTGTGTTTCCCTATTTTTTCTTCCTTTTTATACCTCTTACAGTCAACATCATTTTAATAGTGTTAAGAATGCTCAGGTAAATGAGAGCAGGAACAGCTCATTACTGCTGGGATGGATCATTATTGACTCATTGCATTCTTCAGCAAGGGTGTGTAATTTCTGTACCATTTCACCTTTCCCGCCTGGTGTTTAAAACAACATTTTAATGACAAATCCACAATGCAAACAGGGGAGAAGAGTTTGGGTAAAGCCAGCAAGTTTGGGTTTTTTTATCTCCATGGAAAATGTGAATGTTTAATGCCTGTACAGGGCTTTATTAATTGCTTTTAAGCTATTCAATCCATGACTTTTTGTTTCTATTCCTCAGCCAAGTAAAGGCAAAAGAACAGAGGTGATTGGGTGGAGGTGCAAGTCCTAGCCCATTTAACTCTCTTGCACTAGACCTTACCCCATTCAATTTGTGTCTGGGAAGACTAGGATGCCCAGAGTCCAGTGTAGCAAGAAACAATATATGCATACATTATTGTGTTTCAGAGGGAGTAATTTAACCCATTCAACATCTGCTCTGCACCACTGTTTTCACCTGTCTTTTTCCTGATATGTGGGAAGTGCAGGTGTCTAGCATTACCTTCTCAGTTTCAACATTGTTGTCCCAAAAATGGGCAACCACTTTATTCACACAGGCCTGTAGAGTAAAGGAAACAGCCTGCCAAATGCAATTTCCTCAGAAAAATTCCCGTTGGACTCAAGAACCACTCACTGTCTTCTTTCTGCACTGGATTTTGCTTTCTCTCTGTCAGCATCAGCTCAAAGTAATTAATTTGAACTATGCAATTACATGAACTAAGGGATGGAAAGTCATTCTTGAAAGCCATTCTTCATAGCTTCTCACTAACCCGTCTGAGAAAATGCCATCACAGTCTTTTCGCCCAAGTGCACTGTTTCAAGGCAATCAGGGGAGAGGGAAGTAAAGAGTGAGTGGAACCAGTTTGAAGTGTCATCTACATACATATAAAAGGCAAGGTAATGAAGTAGATATGAACTTTTCTCAGAAGACCCTACTAACTAATTCATCTTTCTTGAAGTAGTTCATGCACCTTATGGTTGTGTTTATTGCAGTGTACTACAAACATCTCCCCAGGAACCCTCTGGTTCTCTTCCTGGAAACAGGCATTGGCACCAAATGAAGTTTCAAAGTGCCTCAGAAGCATAAGATGTAAGCACTAAGGAAGACCTTTGGGACCAAATCACATACAGGCTGATTAAAGTTGCATTACCCACACCCTGAGGAGCTGATAGACTTGTAAACCAAGTGTTGTCAGCCTCAAGATGAGATTGGGTACAAGTGCTGTCACTTCTACCCTGGGCCTGTTTTATAAACCAGTTCCTATTTCCTGACAAAGAAAAGGCAATGTTTTGTCCTTCATGTGTTCATCTGAGTACAAAGCTACTCATTAAAAAAATCTACAGAACATCAATAAAAATCTAGCATAAAATCCACTCCCCTTCTCTCCTGTGAAACTTCACTCCCCTTCTCTTCTGTG
This sequence comes from Monarcha castaneiventris obscurior, assembly GCA_026261815.1. Classification (NCBI taxonomy): domain Eukaryota; kingdom Metazoa; phylum Chordata; class Aves; order Passeriformes; family Monarchidae; genus Monarcha; species Monarcha castaneiventris. The sequence continues at coordinate 19,920,836 of JAMPIT010000894.1, forward strand.
TTGCTCATTTTAAAACAGAAATAGATTCTTTGAACCAAATTAATGTTCTTTGTAATAAACTGTTGAGGTCAAGCTGGTTGTCATCAAGCTGGAGGATGAACGCAATCCACTTAAGGTTGTTTTCTGTATGAAAGCAGAAAGCCCCTCACTGCCTGTTGCAATTACCTGGTTAAGTTTGCTTTGCTTTCTGAGGCTGTCCTACCAAAAAGAAATACCTGTGGAAAAGACTGTATACATATCTCCTCTGATCACTGGCAGTAAAAGATGAATAGGACTTGATCTCAATCCAGCATCAGGCTCTATCTTCCTCACACACACAATGTATCGTGATGGCGCTCCTGACTGGAGGCAAACATTAACTCAGCTCACCTCAGCCAGCACAGCATGTGTGCACAGGAGCTTTAGAAAGTGTCAGGCAGGGCATTCTTACAACACACCTTTTATCACAGGCAAAAAACACACATTCTTAAGCTACATATGAGTAACTTCAGCCTCTGGATTTGCTGCTCCTTTGAGGGAGGTATTTTGCTCTGTCAGGGGGTACATCACGTATTTATTACATTGGTCAAAAAAGTGTGAGCTGAACAGTGGTAAGTGGGTGCAGTTGAGCCTAAGTGAGTGTGAAGGAGTCTAAAGCTGGCTCATTTTACTTGGCAGAGGTGCAGGTTAATATAGAAGACTTCTTTAATTTACACCTTCACACTTCCTCACATCCTCTTGTGTGTTGCAAAAGAGCAATTGCTGCAACTCTTTTAACTCACACCCTGCCTGTGATTGTGTAATTCACAGTCATTCAGGCACCACATCTGGGTCCTGCACACTGCAGTCTCAAGGCAGAGCAAGGCCAGAGAGCTGCTCCCAGCTCACCCATAACAGCTCCTGCACAATGCCCTCCATCTGCACATTAATAGGAGATTATTAAGGACACAAGTCATAATATTTGCATTTGTTTTTCTTATGCATTTCTTGTAAACCACGGTGCTAGTAGTTGACTTGGAGCACAACTTTATAAACCACAGTTAGAAAAGCAGCCCCCTGTGACTCTGCCACAGATATGTGAAGGCGAGTGTTAAGATACTGAGGAAATCATGACAATTTACTCTGATGTCTGGTGAAAGTCCAAGTTAACAAATTTCCTCCTCCACATCCCTATTGCTATTTTTAATTCTTTCCATGCTAGCTGAAGCAAACTCCCACCCCAACAACCACAGACCAGTTTCTTTGACTTACCATATTTTCATGACATGAATGGCCACTGATTAATAAAAAATCTTGTGAGAGAAAACTTCTGACACTGTTTATAGAGGCTGTCAGAGAACGACATTCAGTGATGGGAGGTTCTTGAGGGTGGTTATTTTTCAATTATCTTTTTACTTTTGAGGTTTTTTTCGGGGGCGGGCGGGGACATATTCCCCCAAGGTGGGAAAGATGGCAGGCACCGAAAACCTGTGTTTCACTTCACTGGGTACTTTGCCATTACACCAGGTTTTTACCTTACTGAGTGGTGTTCTAATATCACAGGGCAGTAGAAGCATTTTAAGCACACAAGTTACAGAGGCAGCACTATTGTAGAGTAAGAAGGGTTAAAGGAGGAGATATTAAACTGGAAATATCCTAAAGACAATGACTTCATTTTGGAAGGTGCTTGCTTTTTCCTGATACTAAATAAGCATAATTACATCTCCCACCAACTTCTAAAAATGTGTTTATTTTACTGGGATCATAACACTTTGGACTTACTGCACTATTCATCCCAGAATCTCAAGGCCCCCAATAAATGCAAAATGGACTTGCCAAATGCATCTTTTTGATGTGGTTCAGCTCTATTCTTCTTTGTAAACAAATTGAAGCACCAGACGACTACAGAGTTTGCCTAATCACACATCGAGTGAGTTCCGGATCTCAGAATCTAAGAGCCAGATGCCCATTTTGCTAGTGTATTTCCATAATGTAATTTTTAGATTTTGTTCATTTTAAAAAGCTACAAAGCAGCTCCTTACTCTGCTGAGTTTTCTCCATTTGTATTTCTTCTGTAATTCTAAGAGCAAGTTCTTTAGAAAGTGATCACTCCAAATACAATGTACCACATTCATTTGGTATGCCTTTCTCTGTCCATCAAGTCTGTGCTTTCTGATTCACTTCCTGACTCACTGCAGTTTTACTCTACTGTCACTCAATTGAAATCAATTTTGTCTGTGTGGCATTTTACTCTTTCCAGTGAAAAGCTGCAGTTACTTGCCCAAAATGAAGTCTGAGGAGAGATGGTGTGTATTTATGTGTATGCTTGTGTGTGTGCAGGAAAAGAGGAGGAAGAGAACAGAAAGGTCCCTGTATCAGATTCAAGAACTTTCATTAAATTGTTAACATGGAAGTATTTGTAGATGAGAATTTGGTTGTTTTGAGGAGCTGACTTCAAATTCAGGCCAGGTTAAGGCCAAAACTGGCTTGATAGACTCCTTGAAAACGTGACTTTTTGCATTACATGAGCACAGAATCCATGACTCCTGATAATTCCTAGCAGGCAACCCCGGTCTTCAGGAACCTGATCCTATGAGTAGGACACAGGTAAAAACCACAAGGAACCTCCCATGAAGTTTATACTTCTATGGTTTTGGCAAATACTTGAAAAAGAATGCATGTAAGAAAGGAAATAGCACAGTGAAGACTGAGAAATACAGTTAGAATAAATTCTGCTTTTTCTAAAGGTTACCCAGGACATGTATTTCAAAACACAGATCACCTGAAAGCTAGTCTGCTGATCTGAGTCCAGGACTCCCCTAGATCTTTGTCCAGTTCCTACTCCAACTGTATTCCCAGGAGCGTCATGGTTACATTCAAATACGAGCACACTATGTGCTCTAGCTGAGTCCAGAATGATAACAAATTAATCTGATAAGAAACTACATAATCCTGCTCTCTTCTTCTTTCCCAGGTATTCCTTTGAAAAGTCAGAAGCCACAGAAGTCCATCCTCTGCACTTGCCAAAGGTCCATTTGGAAGGAATAACCTTCAGCTATGAATTGGGGTCCTGCTGTTGTACAATGTACAATTTCAAGGAGGATGAATGGCTACTGGAAAGGCCTTTCCTCACTGGTCATTTCACTGCTGAGTCTCAGTGCTCCTTTAAAACCAAAGATGTTAGCCTGGTCATTTGCTGTGGCCATGGAACAGGAGATCCAAACTCCTCTCAGCCCAGACGTAAAACCTGAACTCTGCGTTAGCAGAATTTGCCTGTGACCGTGTTTCATGTCCCCACAAAATAAAAATCTGAAATCAAATAGCTCGGAACACTGTTTTCTGGTTCCCTCCCAGGCTGTCCTAGTAGGAATGTGTTCACTGACAAACTGATTAAAGTCTGCAAAGCAAGGAAGGAGAGGTCCAAGGAATCTCCTATAGGACTGAGCTGACACATTTTCAGATATATAGAGCTTTGGTGAATAGAATTTTCCTCTCTTTCTTTGCAGAAAATTAATTTTAATTGTTGAAATAGATGTGAAGACAGATTTCTAACTGATAATTTTATATATGGAAAAAATTTGAACCTGGTTCTCCTTTATAGTGCTTTGATTTTTCTCTAACTTTAAAAAACAAAATAATCTACATCAGTGGGAATTAGCCTGAACCATCCACAGAAAAAAACTTCCTAACTCAGCTCCACCAAAATTTAATCCTATGGACTTTTTAACCTGGAGTTAAAGTTCATGCTTGTAATGCACATTTTGTAGGAAGACGGCAGAGCTGCTTGAGTCCTGTGCGCTGGTACTTTTCCATGCTTACATCAGAAGGAAATAAGTCTTGCAAAAAATAGAAAGTGAAAAATATCCCTAAGAGAGTCTTGAAATGCTCCTCAAGATACACGTATATGCAGATGTGACAAGTATGCAAATGTACAAGCATGTTTTCCATCACAGATGTGAGGTTCTGAGAATAAACTGTAATGTGAAGCCTGGCTCTATTGAGAGCTAGTGCCCTTGGTGCTGAAAGCACAAAATAAAGAGGCTTTTGTGTAAGTGGAAAAAAATCAGATCGTATATTATCATCCAAAAAATTTCAAAACTGAGCATAATGCTGGCACAGCAGAGTATTAAGGAAATGTGAAAAGCCTTGTAAATATTTTCACAGATTAGCATCATGATGATAGTAAAAGTGAAACACAAGATTGGTTTGCAGTGAGTTAAAGTTATACCAGCTGTCATAGAAGGCATTAAAAAATTAACTGCTAGGTATTGGTGGAAATGTTATGAAGCTTTTGATTCAGGATGAATTTTAGTATGAGTTTTTTTTAATCAACAGTTTCACATTAGAGGAACATGACACTGTTTCATTACCTGTTTCATTTTATCTGATACACTACAGATCAAACCACACTAAACACAGATGAAAATCATTTAACATGGATGGAAATTGTGGTGATAGTGGCAAGAATTTCAATGGTTTTGTTTTTAAGTAGACATTAAAATTTTAATCAAATATATAGTATTTTCAGCCAATTCAATAGTATCCATAATGATTATTTGTCATCATTCTCTTTCCTATTTTAACCACACAGCCAAAGAGCAGAAATATCACATGATCTACAACTTAGCGAGAACAGTGACTAATTGAAATGAATAATTCAAAGGCAATGCATATCAAAACACTTTTAAAGTTCTCACAAGCGCTGCCAAATTAAAAAACAAGCAGAAAACTCGGAGACAATAACCATTGTAATGGTGTTTTCAGTGATGTTTTTTGCTACTAAATAGCCATTCAAATTTTGAGGGTCTTTATGAATGTCTCTGTACTTTTAGAAATAAGTGAACAATCTCTTACTGCTCTAACAGCACTTAACACAGTGGATCCAGGAAGGATTCCCTGTTTTGTGAAAGCTGGAAGAGCATTTTCTTTGAGATTTCCTGTAAACAGCTCTTTGAACAATCTAAATGTGGTAATATTGCAATAATGCTGTGAAGGCATGGGTTAGGGAAGAATTCTGAATAGGGGTAAGGTAGAGCCTCTCCAAGTGGATGGCTGGCTTACATTCTTTTGAAATGGACCCTTGTGTTTCTAATGAGGTTTGTGACTGTTTTCTTAAAGATAATCTCAGAACGGTTCCTCTTAATATTTCCAGTCTAAATATAGAAATAGCATATCATGGATCTAAGCTAAAAGTTGCACAGAATGAATGAGTAATACATTTTACAAATTGACAATGTTTACCAGCCTCAGATTTGTGCATGGACACTCCAGTATCTAAGTATTTCTGCATGTTCTGTGGGCTCACTATTCATAAGCAGAAGAAATACGCTGCCTAAGTGTTATCAGTGTTAATTATGAAGTTATTAATAACAAAGTTCAGTGTCAATCATTCCAAGACTAAGAGCAAAGCAGGAGCAGAAGAGCAGTTTCTTTTATGGTCTTAGAGTAAAAAGGCACTTCACAGTGATAGAAGATGTCTTAGGACTTTACATTCTGCAGTTTGGCCAGGTCAAGTGAAAACAAATTGAGTGAGAAGGAGTCCCAAAAACAGAAGAAAAAATATTTAGTACACACTATTCTCAGTCTTGCCTATACAATGTTTTGTACCTGAAATACTTGGTAGCTGTAAAGTTTCCCCACCCTATAAAATTAACTGTACAAGTTTATAAGAAATTAAATAGGTTATTTGTAGTAGAAAGTGCTGCTTGCCAGCTAGCAAGAGTTATTTGTGCCTATTGGCACAACTTTGATAGCCCATTTTCAGTTGGAACTTGCCTCTTTCCTTTATCCTCCCCATAATGAATACAGGAGTTTTTTGCATCTGGTTTGTAATTCACAGGAGAAAAAGTAATAGCAATGTAGTTGCCCTCCACTATTATCCAGCATAGAAGCGTTTCACTCAAAAATGCCAATGATGTGCTTGTCTGCATGGCACAAATCTTCTGCAAGTGTATAGATAACCAGCAGGTATTTCCAAACTGTAATCTGGATGATGTGATTTTTAGATTACAGGAAATCATCCTTAGGGGCTGCCAATACAAACAGTTAACAGGTTGTCCCTGTATTGTGTTTTCCTTTTGGATATAACTCCATCATGTCTGTCTCCTCTGGCATGAAAAGAGGAGACAACAGTGTGATTACTATGATTACTATTACTCCTCACTTAATAACCTGCCAAAGACATCAGGGCTTTTCAGGTGATGACCACAGGAAGTGCCTCTATTAAAAAAAAAAAAAAATTCTCTGGTCTTTATGTCATATAAAACAGAACCTGTAAGTTTGGGAGACTGTGCAGGATGCTTTTGTGTCAACTGGACGCTCAGTAAAAGGAAAAAATAGTAATGAGCTGTAGAACATTTGAGTTAAGAGCCTTGACTAAAACATACAGGAAATATGTGGCACAGGCAAAAACAATATATAGTTTAAGGGCATCTTTCCAGTGCAGAAATTATGGAAGTCAAGTACTGCAGCTTGCAATCCCCTTTCCCCATTTCTGTGTGCTTTTTATAACTTTGCATCTTTTTCTATATTTTATTTTCAGCCTGCCTCCATCCACTTTTGAATGCTACAGAAATATGATCTGAAGACAGTTAGTGTAGGTGTTTGATAGTTTAGGAATGGCCTACAAGGTTTTCCATTACATTTCAGTGAAGAAAAACAAGGTCATATCCAGAAAATATGAACATCACCAGGGACCAAGGAGGAAGAAATTGTTGATTCTGTACTTGATCCTCATCAGTTGCTGTGAAATGAGCACCTAAAGCCTTAACAAAGAAGGCACAGAAGTAAATCTCGGTGTTGTGGTAAAGCAGAAATCTTCTTTTAAAATGCTGTGATTGCCTAGCAGTGAGGTCAGGAGAAATGTAGGACTGAAAAAATTGAAAAATCCCTTTCTAAAGTCAGCAAATACTGTTCTGCTTTGTGGCTGCAGCTTTAGGTGAAAGACTGTATTAGGTTGGGATTACAATATGGGAGGAAAAGAACAGGTCTTATCTCCAAAGCACATGGCACCTGGAGAAAGCTCAGTAAAAATTTGATTTCAGATGTTCCTAAGGAAAGGAGTTAAATTGTCTATATAAATGTTGGTTATAAGTGGGTATAAAAACAGCGATAAGATCGTTACCATGAACTGTGGAATCAGCTTGTTATGTGTTCCCTTTCTTGTTTGTTTGGAATCTTTTCTGTGTTTTGGTTGGTTGGTTGGGTTTTGTTTGATTTTGGTTTTGGTCTTTTGCATTTCTCTTGGCTCTCAAAATGACTTGTTTCCTTGCAACATTAGTAATTCTGAAATTAGTGCTTCCACACTAGTGGTTCATGCACAGATTTTGAAAAACAATTTCAGCCGAAGTTTATGCTTCTCTATTAATTTCATTTACAATTACAATTTCAAATAAAATAGATTACTGCAACTAGCACGGAAAAAACCCCTTCTGTTCTACAAGTGCAGAATTGAGGCAGGAGAGTTGCTTCTATATTGTGCCTCTTCTCCAGCAAAATATTATTTAGTGTCTCTGAAAACCAAGCTTGTCTTATTGTAGATTGGGGTAGCAAGTACAAAATAGCAGGCTGATTTTATCATTGATTAGCACTGTACTGTTATTTCTCACTGTACTGTTATGTCTAAATTCTTCCTCTGCCTCAGCCCCAGGACTGATAACTGTGGGCTGCATTTCCTTCTCTGAACTCAAAAAACACCCCCTATTTTCTGTGCCTGCTGATGAGAAATTTTATTTTCTTTCAGGATGCTCATGTGAGAGCAGATTAGTTGCCTACCAGATCAAAAGAGTTGGTGCTCGGATCATTCCTCATTTTGTTCAGCTAGAGCCTCCATGCTCAGTCCTCCAGGGTGAATAATATGCAAAAATGCATAAAACGGCACAAACCAGTCATTGCTTATAGCTGGCCTTCAGGACATATCCAGCACCACATAACAAGTCACGTTTACTGTACACTCAGCTGCGCATATAAAGAAATGGGATCTAGAGCTTCTGAAAAAATAACGATCATGGGCTGAGAGGAAGTGAGAACTGGGCCAAATCTGAAGAGATTTATCACTCCTTATTCAATCTGCATTATGGCTGCTTTTCCACTGAAATCAGAGAAAGTTTTCCTATGAAGGCATTAACCGAGTAAATAAGACCTGGAATGTTCAGCCCCAAGCTCCTTGTCTACCACCTCATTGCCCCTCCTCACTATCTGTCTACTTCAGGATGACTGAACTGACAGAAGAGATCAAATGGCTCATCTAGCCAGCCTAGGAAAGTTGTCCTAGCAGTAAAGGTCTTTCTGTTTCCTAGCCAGGCTGTAAAGGCTTTGAATACCAAGTTGTTGCAGAAAGGAGGCTGTTTTCCTAATAAACATGATATGACACAGGAAAAGGGCAAGCAGTAGACCCTGAACACACTGGGATGCTCTCGGTTGTTAAAACCATTTGAGAGAAGTGAAGGGAGCACTGCTGAAAGTGCCGGCCTCAAGCTCTCCCATTTTCAGATGGGCATGCAGTCATAAGTTTTCCCGAGAGAATGAATGTGAGCCAAGTTAGGACTTTGCCATGGCAGTACCAAGGAAATAAGAGACATGGACAGCAAGTTAACATAAACAGAATACAAAATGACAGAGGGCTTCAGAGACTCCATGGGTGACTAGGGGAGGTTTAGAGTCTCCTAGCATTTGTTTTACTGTCACATTTGAAGGATTTTTAAGTATCAATGGATTCCAGAGGTGGCCCAGCCAGCCAATTAAATTTATGATTCATTGCCACAGAGCTTATCATCATGAGTCTGTAGTATCATTCAGTGAATGCCTCCAAACTAAGAGGATACACTGATTAGCCATAATTAGCACTGCACCATAAATTCATGTAGGGCTTTAAAAACATTAAGAAACAGTATGTCTCCTCCCCAGAGAGCAACAGCTTATAACTAAGCCATTTTCTCAGACACAGCACAAGCATGCTTAATTTAGCTATTAGCCAACAAGGACATGATAATTATTTTTCTCTAACAGTGACCCATGTCCTTGTGAGAAAATGCAGTTCTGAGGACAGAGCTAGAAGGAAGATGCCTGCTTGGAAGCTGTAGGTTGCATTGCAGATGCTAAAGGGAGAGCATGCCTCAGGGTCACCTACAGAGGAAACTCTTACCTGTACCAGATTATTTGCTGTGCAAAGTTTTCAAAGATTGTCTTCAAAGACAGAAAATATTGGCCAACACTATGTTCTAGGTTCATATTGTAACAAAAACAGTTAATTATGGTATGTTGCAGGTGAGCAAAGAAAGCAAAAATATTTGGTCTTTTATCAACTCCTTGTTCTTACTAATATTTTTTTCTCACTCTATACTACCATACCACAGCTGTACTAATTTAAGATGATAGTTTGCCTCTCCCTTGTATATTCCAGTCCCAAATGACTTCCTGGTGAAGTTGCTTTCATTCCAACCACTGTTCTTACAACAGCTGATCTCACCACTCATTAATTTACACTTTGTTTGGCTGAATCTCAGTTCTACCTCAAGTTTTACCTTATGTGTTGCAAGGCAAGTAAGTCAAATTAAATTTTTCCACAGAATATATAGAACTAATCCTTGTGTAAGTTCAGACCTGCCAAATTCTGGAAGTTGTGAAGAACTGGGTATAGGAGACATTCTTCACTTGTAAAGATGTTTCTGTGGTCCTCCTTCCTTTCTTTTCTTCAAAGGTTATTTTCTTTTAGCGCAGCAAGTAGGCTCTTGCAGTTTAGAATTCGAAGTTTAGGACCAGTTCTATTATTAGGTACATGCTTGAGCCTCCTGGGTGCCTGAGGTAGTTTGGTGAAAGCAAGCTATAAAGATACCCATGGTTTATTTGCTCTCTGTCTTGCTTCTCTTTGAAACAGGGTTTAAAAAGAAATCCCACACCTAGCTACCACCATGACTTAAGATCAGAAGAAGAGGTGCCTTTTTTCTGCAACGAAGGACAAGCATTCAACACCAGAAAGCTTGAGCAAGCTGGAATTTGGCTGGAACAAATTGCATCTCTGTCAATATAACTAGAGGCTCAGCAGTTTTCTGATTATTAATGTGCCTCAGAAATCTGCTGGGGCTGATTACACATAACCAATGAAACACCAAAGGCCTACTCAGCTTTCAGTTTCTTGGGAGACTAGACATGCTTTACCTCTGGAGCCATCCAGCCTTCAGCATTTAGTGCAAGCGAAACAAATGTATTGTGCATGCAACCATAACCACATGGCAAGATTATGCCTCTGCAAATTATCCCATCAGATTCTCACATATCACCAGCCCTCATGTTTGCTGAAGGCAGAAAAGCTACATTTTGCAAGCATTTGTTGAATGCTGAGATTACTGGAGTGTGAGAATTTTTCCTGCCAGGAGTTCTTCATTAAATCATGTTGACAATTTTTTAAATTATTTCTTGATGAAAGGAAAAAGAAGTTTTCTAGCCTCTCCAATGGGTTATGGGTGCCTTATGCTCCTTCCTTCAGAGCTCAAAAGTCCAGGCTCTAGGCCTTTCTCCTCCAATCACAGAAAAAAATTTCAGAGCAGATTTTAGAGGCCTCTTAGGGTTTTCTCTTTGCTAATTTATTCTAGCTTTATTTGACAACAGGGTTCCATTGGTAGGAGACTGGCCCATAATTTTCCCTTATGCCAGTTTTAGGACTTGCTTAATCGCACAGATTCTGTGCACTACAGAGCCAATTGATTTCTGAACACTCATTTTATTTAGCTTCATAATACTGAATCCTCAGAAGTATTTAGCCCTTTGGGATAAGAAGTTTTTCTGTCTGAAAACTACATGCTTTGTCTAAATCAGAAGGCTGTTTAGCAGAGTGGTCAATGGTCTCAGACATCTCTACTGTATCATCTGCTAACCTCTTGGGGCAGGACAGTCTGCTTATATGTCAGCCCACACTGGGCAAAGCAGTAGAGAACCCAGCACAAAATGTCACGAGATTCTCAGGCATTTTCACATGTATGCAATTCAGGAATAAATGCCTCTCCATCTAATATTCAGAGCCAGTGGGCAATCCTATCTCCCAGGATGAGCAAAGATGAGCTAGGACAGGAAATGTAAAGTATTAGTATAGAAGCATATGAAGAGGACTCAGAGGGTCTGGCAAATGCCCCACCATGGGTAAACAAACATCCAAGACTGATATCCCATCTGTTTTTTTTTCATTTTCAATGATAATTAAGCAGGGAGCAAATTAATACAAATCAGTATTATACATAGAATGGCCCACCAACAGGCAAAAAGGAACTGCATTCTTCAGCCACTTCATTTCCAAGGTGTGCTTGAAAGCCACTGTGATTAGGCAAAACGCACATTGTTTCAGTAGCAATGGATTGAAAATGTACTGTGCAAAAAGGCAACCCTTACATATTAATCCAAAGTAGTTCAACCTTCAGTTGTGACAGGTTTAAGAACTGTACAGCACGACTCAGCTGTCTTCAGTGCCATCTGCAGAGGCCAGTAGTTATCATAAAAACTAGTCAGTTGTCTGGGTGTTTTTAACAAATTTATTTAGCACTGTGATTTGTCTTCTATATACCAGAGTACGAGGAGAAGGTTTAGAGAAAATCCAAGCTAATTCTTTTACCATTAAATAATTCAGGTTAATTTCCTCAGTGGGATTGCCATCTCAAATGACCAACCCAAGAGGAAGAAATATATTTGTCAAGCTGAATTATTTTACTAGCATAAAATCACACAAAATAAAAATAAAATCCACAAAGAATCTCAAAAAGGATTGTACATATTTTTTTTTTTCCCCAAAGAACGGTTCCATGTTGAAAGAAGATTGGAAAAAAATGTGTCCTTCTCAGATAAAGTTAAGCTTTTGGAAATCCAGTGTCCCAAGAGGTCATTTTTTTGGTGGGGCAGCACTTTGAATTGAAAGGAAAAAATATTCTCTAAGTAACTTTTGTTAGAAGTCAAATGCAAGCTATTTTTAAGCTCAGAACTATGAAAAACATCATTGATTGAATCAGTTACCTGATTCAGAAGGTTTCTTATTCTTATTAGATCAAGTCCTTGGCTGTTATGAACGACTGTAGCTCTTCTTGTTCTGATGGAGCTAGATGAACAGTGACCACTGGAAGTATTCAAAGTGGAATTCAAACTGGACCAAAGTTTTAAGATGAAGAATCTCATGGCAAGTAATCTGACCCACAAGACGGTTGCTTGAGTAAATCCAAGGAAAGAGGCAAACATTTTTCACAGCAGCCTTTATATTTCTCCTATCTTTCTAATTTATTGGAGAGCAATTAAAATCTAAATTAGATCATCAATCAAATGAGGCTGTACTAAATACGGTTCCTGCTGCCATGTACCAGCAAAATTTAGTTTGTTTGTAAGCCTGTTTCTTTACTCTAGTCATGTAATGCAGATTAAGGGTTATGAGGAATATATTTTTCCATACAATTTCCTGACTATAATGCTATTCTGAATTATTCAGGGGGAAGAAAAAAAAGAAAAAAGAAATAACATCCATCAGAATATAAGGTGTTTTTCAAAAATTTTTCTTCAAAATTCAAGTGTTTCTGAAGTCTACAGCCACACTAGGATTTCATGGGCTCAGTGTTAGCACAGAAACCCTTAACCACAAATTTCAGCACAAGAGTCTCTTTGCAGAAACTAGATTACTTCCACACTGCTATGGGATTAGTGAGGAAAGGCTGGCTCCATACCTGTCATATCAGAGAAAACACTCTGATTGCAGTAGATAAAAGATAAGTCATTGAAACCAATACACTGAAACTGACAGCCATGCCTGGCCCACTCTTACAGCCCAGATGTTTTCAAAATAATAGATGGAATTTTTTTTTACATCCTATGTATGGCATGTAAAACAGGTCCTGTGAAATAGTAAGTTGATTCTATATCCCTAGTAATTATCTGGGTGAGAAGTGAATTCTACCTGTGGGAACTTACTTCCCCAAAGTATCAGTTCAATTTTCTTTCCCTCTTTGATAATTTTTTTATTCCCTTTTTCCTCTTCTCCTCAGCTTTATTATGAAAATTTTCCTCCAACAGATTTTTATTTTTTTAAAGATGAATAAGTGAAAGGTCATCTCTTTCATTTTACCAAAGCTTCCTTCTCACATTTTAACGAGCATGATTTTGTATTGCTTTTGAGGAGAGAGAAATGTGAAAGAGAAGAAGCAAAAAACCTTTAATGATGAGATTAAAATAGCACATGGAAATATATTTTATTCAAAAGCCTTCATCAGCTTCAGTGGAAGCCCTTCCATATATGCCTTCCATGCTACATTTAGATTGGGCATAAACTGTACAGAATTGCTACCTGATTAAAAAGGAAGTGATTTATCTGCACATGAAGGGTGAAGTAGAGGTGTACAAATCAGATTTGGATTAATTTAAGCAGTGTTATTATCACTGTCCTGAGATAGGTCAAGGGAGAAAATATCATTGTGTCTTACAAGTAGAAAGAAATACTGGGGTAAGTTCATTGTGAGTCAGGAACTCAGTAGCTGGGAACTGAGTATGAATATCTGTAATTCACTTGGGATCAGGAAAAAGGGATCCACTAATCTTATCACCACAAGGGAATATGTCATAATACTTCTGCTAGAAGAAAAAAAGGCACTTTTATTGTAAAGAATAGTTACTAAACTATAGGGATTTGATAAGGACCTGTGGAAAGACCCAAGGTAGGGTTATAGGAGAAAATACAGGTGTTGTTTTATATAAACCTTGTTCTGAGAGATTACTTTAATAGGTACCTATGTTTCATGGAGACACAGGCAAATGGCAAACCATCAAATTGAAAACTACTTTAAATGGAGTGATAGAAATGCCCAGAGTGGTTTTATAAATCGCTCCCTGAGACAGAGAAATTCTGAGGACTCATTGTGAAAATATCAGTTGTTTATTCCTCTGCAAAAGCATTCTTTTCTTAGAAAAAAGCATCTGTGCATAATAATAGAAGAAGTTAATGTTTTTTTATTATAACACGTCTGACCTTACTCTGTTACTTATACTAAATCTGAGGTGCACTGATGGCACCTGCTGCTTTGCATTAACACACTGCTGTACCTTGTTTACTTGGATGAAGGCCGGAACACCATGAAGACAGGCTCCTGTGTGGGTATATGCCTCTTTACTTCATTTTGTCTTTTTAATTACACATGTGACGAACAAATTAAAATACCAAAGTTAAATTCAGGCACTGTATATGAAGCAAGCAGTTGCAAACCTCTTAAAATCTTGGGACCAATCCCTCAGTTGTTCACACCATCTCTACGCTATAATTTCCAGCAATGATTTTATCCTTGAATATCAAACTATTTGGAGCATGAGTCTCTATAAGGAAGGTGTCTTTATAAAATAGTTTGCACATTTAGAGCATGTTGTGAATGCTCCTGTTATTGACAAAATGCAGTCTGTGAAGTGCATGTGAAGTAATAGATAAGGTTGATTTTACCACTTTTCGTTTCTTTAGCTCACTGATTTCAGGCATCTTATATCTTACTTCTGTGTTAGGGCTGGTAATGCTGACTCAATACCTGACAACTTGTTTCAACTTTGCTTGCTGCTGGCTTAGCAAACCAAATTCAGTAACAAATGTGAAATCGATTGCAGTTAAGGACACTTTTGCAAAGATGAACGAACAGAGCAGGAGTTCAGCAGCATCAAGAGGTGTACAAAGAGAAGTATATGTAGGAAGCATCAGTTGGGGTTTTCTTACTCCAATATAAACAAGAGTAAGTCTCTAGATGACTGGATATTTCATAAAAGCAAAATCTGAATCAGCCCCTTCATCTCAGGGAGGCAGGCATTTAAGATACTGGTGACTGATGGAATAGTTACCAAGCTTTCAGTTATGATAAAGGTGAGTAATGATTTTTATGTCATTCTTCACAGTCTATCTTCATATTGTTCTCCGTCCTGTCAAAACAAGCGACCTGCTTTTCCACATAGCACCTAGATGCCTCAGTGCTTTAATAATAAACTAATATGAACTGGTGCCACTCTTCTGTCAGCCCGTGAAAAGCTGGCTCTGGAGAATGTGTGGGTTTATGTGGTAGACCTTTAGGATGCTGTAAAGAACAGCAACAGGGAGCCCTGAATAGCATCCTTTGTCAATAGCAGAGCCCTTAGAACCACCAAGGGGTTCTCCCCTCCCTAGCTGTATTTTATGTGGACTGACAGGTAGAAAGCACCTCTTTCACCTTCTCTCACAGCCTAAATAGAAATGAATGATAAAATATTCATGAAAAGGGGGTTATAAAAGGAGAGAGAAAGTAATACCAAGTTATAATAATAAGACAGCCAAAAGAAGAGAACTCAGGGAAGGCAGATATAACGGCATCTCTTTTAACTTATCTCTCTCAACTTATCTCTCTCAACTTATCTCAGATGCCTCCTGGTCTGGTTTACCCACATGAATGTAGAAAGTGATGGAGACTGAAAGCATATTGCTGAGTGCAGTCAAGCTCTGTGTCATAGGGTTTTAACAGGACCAAAACACTTGGTCAGCGATAGTGTCTCTGAAGCTGTCTCTAGCCCACACCCTCACCTCTTACAGAGGAAGCACCTTTTGTCAATTTGCTAGACAACAAAATATGGCAGTTACATGTACGAAAATGTTCCAGTTGTTAAAGCTTCTCTGTGGGAATCGGTGTATGGAAATTTGTAGCACAGTGATAATGTGATGTAATCCAGTTTATAGAAGGATCATGAGTGAAAAATTATTTCAAAATCCTGTTTGGAAGGTATATATGTGATATACTTAACAAGGTAAATTTCTCCTTTCTCAGTCAGTAAATTGGTATTAACATCAGTGCTACATGGAAGTTAATAAGTGCACTGAAAGATTAGGTGCCCTGCATGTGTTATGTGAGTTGACTTCAATTAATTCATTCACAAAAAATGTACAGATTAATATACTAGTTTTTCATAAATCCACTACATAACAGCTTAGGTCTTTGGTTTACATATTACCTATAAATTATTGCTCCTTAGAGTCTGACAAAAATTACAAAAGGAACTCTGCCTTTTTGAAAGAGCTTGAAACTTGTCATTGAGATGTGGACAGAGGTGCTGACATGATTGCAGTAGAGATTTTGCCAGGAAACCTACTATAAAGGTACAACAGAGAAGTCCCTAGTTCAATATGCACTTGTTAAGAATTTGGTGGCAGAATCTCTCAAATTTTCATGTGCTGTAAGCGTGTTCTGTCAGCTCACAAATGCCTTGTATCACTGTAGACAGCAGGGAGAACTGCCCACGATCAGAGAGGAAATGAGCCTTTTTCAGGGTTGAACAGCACTTCCCCTGGAATTACACTTCCATGTTGTTAGGTGCTACTACAATCTGAGGTGTTGGATTTGAAAGTGAAACACTTTTTCTCCCTATTATTTCTTTCTCCCCCTGAATCCCATGAAGAGAGAAGAAAAAAAGCAGTAATGCAATTAGATTATGAGAGCTGTGATATTTTACATGGACTGGAAGGTGGAGAAAAGGCAAAGAGACGGAGGTTGCTGGAGGAATAGGGGATTGAAGAGCTCAGGCTTAGAAAGGGAAAAGCAGAGCCTTTGTGTCTGTTCAGCCCGTCAGCAGTGCTGTGCTCTCAGCAATAACTTTGAAATCCAGACAAGAATTGGTCTTGGAGATGAGAAAACCACAAAGCAGATAATAGGGCATAGCAGCAGATACAGAAGAGGTCTATGTCATGAATGTGAAGGACCTAGTTGGACATTTCTGTTTTGTTTTCTTGACAAAGGCAAATTTCTAAGATTGAATATCTTTCAGGGCAACAGGAATTGCTTCCAGAGAGTTCTCACAAAGCAAGAAGTTTGGGGAAAAAAGTTGCAAAATAGTAGATGCCCACACTGACCTTTTCAAAATTGAAAATCTTGGGTTTATAGTATATAACAAGCTCTCATGAAAATCCAAGCTACTGTGATTGAGAGACTAAAATGATCTGAAATAAAATGAAACACTTCAAAATTATATAGAAGCCTGCTTCAATTGAATAGGAATCGTGCATTTAACTTTCAGTCTATGAAAAATGTGACATTTCAACTTCTAAGCCCTATTTGTGGTGAATACTTTCTTTTAATTTGGACAATTTTCCTAAGTGGGAAAAAACCATCTGTTTCCCTCTCCTTCCAGCTGTGGCTTTGCTCTTTCGCATTTCTCTGCTTCAGATCTATAGGCACTGGGTAGCATTTCAATGGGAAATAGGGGAGGATGGAATAGAAGGGCTTCATTTGCTTTTTTACTAGAAAAAATCCCTCTCTTAAATGTTATGGTCATAAAATCAGGGGCCCATAATACATGAAATGGCAGAATTTGAATGTCTTTCAGCCTTAACTCAGCCATCTTCGGCTTATACACTACAATGCACTTCTTTTTATGATCACCTGCTTCTTTCCCCAGAGCCTCATACCACATAAATAGGTAATTTTTGAGTGAATAGTTTTTTCATATTGTGTGTTATCACTATCATTTAAAATGTTTGCCTTGACACTGTGTCTGAACTGGTGCCCTAAGGGCCCATTTCAGTTTTCTGTCCTTCAAAAGATGGCTATTTGCTATTTACTGTTTGTATTCTTTTTAATACTCTAAAATCGAAGGTATTCTGAAAGAATAATATTTTCTTATATGTTTGTTATCAAGAGGCATCAAATTTACCTTTGAGCTCTGATATTTTAATTGCAGACACTAATTCAGCTGCTTATGTTCATCTTGTTCAATTAAACATACAGGAAAAAAATCGTAGCTGTACAAAAGTAACTGTAATAGAAGAGGCTAGATTTTGTCTGCAAAAGAAGGTGGCCACAAAGTATTGTTGTTGTTCTGCAAACCTTTGGAGCAGTCATCTAAGCTAAGTCCTAGCTTTGGTAGTTGCAGTCAGCATTACAGTAGTTTTGCTTTGAATTTTTTGCTTTGCTTGGCCACTAATGTCAGGAAACTTCACCTTCCTTTTATACTCCAAAAGCATGAAATATCCAATAAGAAATCCATAAAATGCATATCCAAAAGAAGCAAACATACTTTTCAAATAACAATAAACCAGGGTATTTCAAACAAAAGAATCAAAATACATGGAAATATGTGACCTGATGGTGGGAAAGATTTTACACAACATTCTCACAACATATATATATACCCAACTCCTCCTTCGCCAGTTCCTTCCTCCAAAAATAACCTGTATTTCATTTAGGTTGTTTTGGAGGCTTCCAGATAATGTAACCCACAAATCCATCTGCATTTGGAATGTAGTGGTTCGTGAATGACCTTTTCATTACATTCACTAAGCAGGATCTTGATCCAAGTAGATTCTTTGGCTTGGGCTCATTCCATCCTCCCTTGTGCTTTGAACAAACCACTTCCCCAGGCTCAGAGGGCCATAACTTTGGTTGTTTGAAAAACTCATTTAGCACAATTTATTGTATCATTCTCTCCCTTTTCCCCTGTCATAACTTCCTGATTGCTGTTCATCTGTACCAGATGTGCTCTTTACATTTCCAAATTGTATAAACTTATTACCCAAAATGGTTCTCCCTCTTTTCCCATCTGCTGTATATTTATATTTACAGTAGCATGTTAACTTGTATACTATAGCACACATTTAACTACTAGGTCTGGAAAAGCACAGGGAATTCCTCTCTTAGAGGTGCAGTTCTTGCCATCTGTAGCCATAGCCATCCTGTCTTCGAAAACATCTGATTATGTAAGATGCACGAGGCAGCCTTAGATAGAGCAGCCTCCAAGGAAAACTGGAGGTACTGCACAGAGTAATAGTCCTGAAGAAGCAGATGGCACCCTTTGAATCAGTCCTAAAGCCATGGTGCAAGGGTGACTGTCTCCCTGGGTGACATCCTCCTAATGAAAGAACCAGCAGTGACAGTTGAAAACTATCAATTAAATCTGCTGCTCAGTATAAAACTGGGAGTTTAAGTGGACTTGTGTGTGTGCATGTCTACTTCCTATTACAGCTCTCTTGAGAAATATTAACTGGGAGCAAAAAATACTCAGGGATTTAACAAAAATAAAACCAAATTCTGCAGAATCCATCTTCTTCAACTTTTCCAATTTAGCAAAAAGGGAATGGTGACTGCTCATCAAAAGCAAGACTTTTATGCATTTTCATGTTCAGAAAAGTGATGTGCCTGTCAATCTAGACACTGCTTGTTCATGCACAACACCTCAGTATAAATAAAAGGACATTTTTTTTTCTCCATTATGTAGGCTTCAAAAAAAACCCTTAAATACATTCCAGCATTTTTTACAAGTGTAAGGGAAAATTCCACATCCTGAATTTATGGGATTATATTAAATGCTAAACCAAAGCAAAGCAGCATGTAGCTCACACTGAATTTCCCCTCTTTTGCACAATTCTGTGATCTCGTGTATCACCTTAAACCGACACAATAAAATGTGATAGTTCACCCACTTCAGTTACTGCTGTGCAAGAGCAGTGACATTGCAGGGTCCTGACTAGGCCAGCCACACTATTCTCAGTCTGGAGGAAGGAGCAGGATAGCAGATGCTGAAGCAAATATTTTTGACAGATAATTTTGTCCTGGAAACACCTACTCTAAACTGAAATTCTCCCAACATTTGCATCTCTTTCTTTTACTTCGGTGCCTTTTAATTTTTTCAAAAGTAGGAAATCATCACATTCCCAGTGCAGAATAGAAAATAAGAATGGCTTTTTACTGCTTAAAATTGCTTAGCAAAATAAGAAATTTCAACAGTTATCTTTCTCCAAGGAAAGATCTCCAAAAGTAACTAATAAATTTGTTTTGAAAAAACCAAATTCTTCATTTAAATTCCTAGTTAAATTATATCCTTATTTTGCTTCTTCTCTTCTGCAGCTTAATACATTTTCAGTCTTGTCACAAGTGCTGTTTTTGTTAAAGGATTAAGCACACTGAGGTAACATCTAAAACCCAAGCCCACAGCAGTACAATAACAGAGCTATAAAAACTCTTTTCACTTTCTAGCTCCATTTGTTCCACCAAAATTCACACAGTATTGTGTGAGCCTGCATATGCGTCTGTGTTTCTGTGCCTTCATTGCTTGAATCCATAACTTGTTCTCATCTGGAAGCAGAACAAAGCAGCTGCAGGAGGAAGTTTATTCCATGCAGTCTGGGGGTTCTGACTGACTGTGACAGGGGTGGTGTGTGTGGAAGATGACTTAGCTGTTATTTTTCCTGCCTCTTGGTCCAAATTTGTGCCCCTTTGAGAGTCAGAAAACATAGTTCCAAGGGATAGTGGGATTTTCTCAACTTCTCAAAGAAAGTCTAGAGTTATTTTTAACTCTTAGTGATTTTTATTTTAACTTTGAGCGTTAAGTATTTCTCATTGCCTGAGATTCTGCAGTGCCGATGAAAGACAGAAGCTAAATCCCATCCTGTGCCCTTCTTTTTATACAATCACTCCTCAGCAGTGTGAAACATCTGTATACTTTATATGCAGAGCTCAGCAATAATTTATTCAAAGTACTTCACCTCCTCTTCTATTTCTAAATCAACTGTGAGCAACTTAGCATTCAAGTGTCTTTGGAAAATAAATTTGGCAATCTTTTCATGGAGGGACTGATGTAGAATCTTTGAAAAGGGAAAGCATTCTGTGCCAGTGGCACTGAAGGGGTGTATGATATAGGTCACTTCATTTTAGCTATTCTACTTTTGTTCATGAACAAAAGTTTGCAAAAAATTAGATCTTAATCTTCAAAGAATTAAAGAGTGCTAGGAATGTTTAATATTTATCAACACATTTCATTGAAAACTGGTGAAAAAGAAGGATTTGTGTAATAAATTGGACACTTCTAAGACTAATAAATGTAAATATAGAGAAGATGTATTTCATATAATTCTGTAAGGGAGTTGACTTAGTACAGTATGGAATTCTGACTTAAAACCTCATGATGCCCAATATCAGTAGGACACAGCAGATTATCAATTAGCTCAGTGTCATATCCAAACATGACTGGTTCACAATGAGTTCTAATCAGACACAGTGCCATTATCCACAGGGAGCTTCTGCAGATGTTGTTACCAAGACAGATGCTATGCAACTTATTCTTGATTATCTAGAAGAAACATGAAGCACTCAATGACTAAATTTTCAGATGACATAATAATAGGCAAAGCAAGAAATAATGAGAAGCTATTTGTATCACACAGTAAGCTGACACTGATAGAATGGATTGTAGAAAATCCAGTCTTTATAGAAAGACAGAATATGTCTCAAAAGTGTTAGGAAATAAGTTGCAGTATGTAATCTTTAAATGGTCAGCTTTAAAAGAGAGATCTGAATTAGTTATTTCTACTCAGGAAAGAATGATTTCACATAATCTTCCTACTTTTGCAGATGAGGCCCTAAAATTTAAGAACTATAAAATTATTTAAAACAATGTTTCATTTCTGTTTACACCATACACTTGTTTTAATGAGTCCCCCAATTACTCTTTCTACCTGGCCTTGTCACTGCAGCTGAATGATTGTGGTTCTTAAAATTAAATTTGCAATACAAATATCTGCCATTTAAATTTAGTTTGTCTTCTTAGAATAAAATAGAGTTTTAGAAGAGGGCATTTTGTGTAACTGAAATATTGCTAAAGGTTAAACAGCTATGTAAACTTAAGTAATCTGTCCATATCTCACATGGTCCATTAAAACTATGTAATTCTACATATTTTTTCTACCAAAAAGTCATTTCATAAAAAAGTTGGGGGTTTTTAACCTTTTCTTAATTTTATTTTAATTCATGGAATGAGTGTGACTTTAAAAAAAAAGAACAAAATTAGAAGGTTCCAGATAAAAACTCAAAGGAAATGTTGGGACTTCATTTTAAGAAATAAATAAATCGATAACATATCTCTGTAACTATTATTGTAAGCATGTCAGTACAATCTTGTATTAAATTTCTATGAATGGAAAATCAAATGCTTCTGTGTAATTTCTTTTCCTGCTCTTAAGTAGTCCTTTAATATTTATTCCAGTTTACTTTTGTATGAAGAATTGTTATGGAATTTAAAGCTTTTCGTCATGGTTCAAATATGCAGTTTGCTCTTCATCCATGACCTGGAGACGTTCTGCTATTGGATACATACTGCAGAAATAAATGGCAGTTTCACTTTACTGTTATTCATAGGTTCATAACACTCAAGGTTAATGTGCTATGATGGCTTTTTCATGAAAAATGTTTGCAAATCTTGAAAGTTTCATACATTTTAACACATGTAATTTGTCCAAAAGTTCCTGCCAGAAAGCATGGTTGTTCTTTATTCATTCTTCATCATTCATTTATCTTTCAAAACCTTTCATTATGCCAATACATACACGGCACACACATATAAAATACAGTGTCTGCAAAACGTGGCTGGTCACATGTTTATGATTAGGCAAGAAGTTAAATTGTTCTATAACCCCATCAACCAATATTTTCCATGCCCTAAAAAAAAAACCAAGAAAAAGAGAGTACTAAGCATATCATAATGTTTATTCCAAGCAAATAGTTCAGGTTATTCTATCTAACATATTTCAAGAAGTAGATTCTGGACAGATGAAAATACGTATTACATTTCATGACTGCAGTCATGGGAGCTGTAACTCCTACAAAGCACAGCTACTCAGTTTTTGTGATATGAATGACCTAACAGACCTGCTAGTCATAGGAATGGGCTATGTACATCTGTGCACCCCAAATGTGTTTTTCCCTCTTAACCAACAATTCAGTGGTGACTTGATCTAATTAGTGGTGAACTTTTTTTTCTCAGTTCTGCTCACCATTCCTGAAAATGTTCCTTCTAAGCTTTTTCTTGCTCTTTTCTGAAATGAAATGTTTAATAGACAGGGTTTGAAGGTTTTCTCTTGCCTGAAGGTTTTGCTCCTAGAGCATTATTCAAAGTAAGATAATTTCAGATTCTCATCTAGGTGCTTTTCTGCCTCTCCTCTCTCTTTTTTATATACCTACTGTTGAACAACCTACTGTCGTTCGAAAACTGCTAAAAGGCAGAAAATTATTCTTCATTTTTCTTTGCAAAAGATGTGCCACTAGCATCTGATTCTTTTATTTTAGGAAGCTGAAGGCACTTTTTTTTTTTAGTAGTGTCAGTCACAATGATTTCAGCATGCCTAAATGGTGCAGATATTTGCACAAAACCAGAACAATCAGTTACTGACAGAATTTTATCATTCACCAACATTAATTATCCCCTCTCCACCATTCTTTACTACCTTTCAACCCTCAATGTTTGTTTCCCTGCAATTCCATGATTACGTACAAAAGTTTTGTTTGGTTTGAACACTGCAGGGAAAATATGATTTTCCTGTGGGAAGTCTTTGAGTTACATCGGATTGCTTAGCCTGGAGAAAAGAAGGCTCAGGGGGAGCCTTATCAGTATCTATAACTGCTTCTGAAAGGAGGTTTTAGCAAGCTGGGAGTCAGCCTCTTCTCCCCAGTAACAAGTGACAGGTTGAGACGAAATGGCCTCAAGCTGTGCCAGAGAAGGTTGAGATTGGATATCAGAAAAAATTTCTTTGCTGAAACAGTGGTCAGGCATTGATTGCACCTGGCTTCCCAGAGAAGTGGCAGAAACACTATCCCTGGAAGTTTAAAAAAAAAAAGTGTGGATGTGGCATTTGGGGATGTGGTTTAGTAGCAAACACAGCAGTGCTAAGCTAATGGCTGGACTTGATGATCTCAGAGACCTTTTTAAACCTAAGCAAACCCCCTACATGGAGCCTGAAATTTTGAATTCTACCTCCGTTACTACAGACAGGGTATTTTACAGTATTACAATTCTTTTTTCCGGAGAGAATTGTCAGTTGTAGTAGTAAAAACTGTAATAAGTGCTGTATCACTTCACGCCCCCCAGGGTCATTCAACACCTAATTTCCTACATACTGTAGAAAATCCTTCTATGTCAATTTTTATATAAAAAATGCTTATTTCTATTGATGGCACCTCCCAATACCCAACCACTGAGTAAGTAAGAGTGGTTAACTCAGAGACCAATACTTGAAATATTAAGTAAGGAATTTTTTTCCCTATTGCATTAATTTATATACCTACATTTGTTATATATCATCTTTTTTACTAAGTAGCTAAGACACATCTGCCTTTCTTTATGGCTCTTCTTCCCGTATCTTTCTTACCCCAAATATTAATTCTTGAATAATTTACATTATTCTAAACTTCTTAGTATCATTTATGTGTATGTCAGAAACTTTTGCAGAGCGATGTCTTTCGGACTCCAATATTGAGTTCTCACCAATATGAAAGATAATCATCTATGCTTCATCTTTGGTGAGATATGAGCACAAATAAAAGTGGTAAAAAAAGTCCTTTATCATTTATTTTTACCAGAGGTAAATTAACAAAATAACATAACTATCCATAGTATGCACATACCTACACATTCAGTAGCACTGTAATGGCCATATCAGACCAATGCATAAGCATTTTACTAGGTATATGAACAATGTGATCACCAGATATAGATATATCTATTTATGCATTTTCACTGAGATCCCTACTCTCTTATTGATTTTGAATACTCCCTATTCAATCACATTAAGAAAAGAACACATTATCTGTCAAAGTTGATTATATTGGAATATGTTTCAATGTTGTTTTCTCTCCTTTTATATCTGTGGCAGTTTTGTAAATGCCTCACCACTGTTTGCTGTCCCACAGTGTAGAACAAAGGATTGTGCCACTTTGCATACACACATGAAAGCATCAAATTTGCTTCCATCTCCAGACAAACTATCAGTTCCAGTCTGTGCTCTTCATTACCCCTAGAAGCTGTGACTGGCAGGCGGGGCTTATGTTTGGCAGAGAGGTTTTAGTAAAAGCAGGCAGCTTGATATCCAGGGTGGAAATTCTCTCCATGGCAATTTCTCAGATGGTCAGATCTGCATGTTGTCCTGGAAGACAGCTTCAGTTAAAAGAGGAGAGGAAAAAGAAGGGAAGGGAAGGGAAGGGAAGGGAAGGGAAGGGAAGGGAAGGGAAGGGAAGGGAAGGGAAGGGAAGGGAAGGGAAGGGAAGGGAAGGGAAGGGAAGGGAGCCACAAAGAAATCTCTAAGAATCCACATCAGTTGCTACTCCAGCCCCAGCAAAGAGCAAAACCTCCTGTCAGACTATCACATCCTCACTCATTAGCTTGCCACTGACAGAGGAGTTCAGCAGCCATATATAATCTGTACTTGCTGCGTGTGTTTATTTTTCTTTTGTTTGAACAATGAGAGGATATACATTACACCAAGTCTGAGTTTGTAGTGCTGATAAATCACACTTAAGGGAACAATGAAAACAGCGCCTATTTAATAAATGTATGTTCACATTTCATGTCTAATTGCTTCCAACGGGATCCTAAATGCATCCCATGGAGAGAAGGGAGTACATAAGTCACAAAAGGTAAAAAAAATCTGAGTGATGCATATATTTCTCATGAGTCATAGATAAAGCTTGAGAGCAACAGTTCTCTTTGTCACTTTGCTACCTACTGCTGCTGTCAGATGAATAGGGGAGTGAGAGGAATGAGGGACAAGCCCAGGGAGCAAATGGGGAGGAAAAAGCACCACTAGGACTTAATATAGTACAAATTAAAGCATAAATGAGATTTACATTTCCCAAACTACTTGATAAATTACTCTTAGATCAACTTATATCAACAGAAAGGGTGATAAATCCCACTGTTCTTACAGGAACACATTTTACCCATGCTAGTTCCACCTACAATTAGTTTGTTCACTTATTTACATACCCCCAAAAATCTACTTTTAAACTCAGGTTCTACATTTACATACCATAGACAATGCTATGTCACAGGCTTCTGGGAATGCACTCAGTCCCAGAAGTTTGGTTTTATTCCAAGGCTAATGCATTCAGGTTTTTTACTTTAATGATACTTGCACTTCTCTTTAGCAAAATTTGTGAAAACTGTGCTAGTTTCACCATTTCTAAGATCACTGATCTGAACTGGATCTTACACTGTTCCTCTCAAAGGTGGTAAGTATGAGTCACTCACCACCCCCTAGGTCCAGCAGCTGTACAAAATAGGCTTGTATCAGAAACTGAACAGGAGCTAATGGGACCTGGACCTTTAGGTGCAGCTAAATATTTCTGGAGAACTTAAGTATCTACAAGTTCTCAGGTTCAGCAAAAAGACCCTGAGAGATGGAATAATTAAGTAAACAATATTTTTCTTATTCTGTAGCTCTCAAACCCAAGACTTGACACAAACCTGTCTCATTCACTTGTAAAATGACCACTAAAAAGAAAACTGCTTTTTTTTTTTTGACTTCCAGTCACAGAGATAGGCCTAGTATTTTAAAGTGAAAGCAATTCATGTCCATTTTGAATTCTTTAAGGAAAGGTCGCCTTTGGCCATATAGAGATAAGGCAGGCTTTAGTCTCCCATCTGTAGCAGAAGGGTCCTTTTCTCCTAGGGAAATCCACTGGTTACAGATAATGAGGCTGACTGACAGACAGCTTGGGCTACATAGGGTTGAGATATTTACCACAGTTGGGTTCAAATATGAACTAAGGGCAGGAACAAGGGTAATGCACTCCTGGTATCCCACATGCTCCTGTATAAGCATGCTGGGTCCTGAGAAGTAATTTAAAAGCTTAGCTTTTAGTCATATTTTTAAGGATACACTCTTGCTGCTCAGGTACCATGAGTGCAAGATTTATTCTAATTTAGAGATCCTCCATGAAGAATCTAGATGCAAGCAACATGCAACTTTATCCCACACATTTGATGCCTTTCAGGGGCAGAGCGAAGGTTAGAAAAGAAAGCCCTACCATACACAGAAAAAAACTTAATACCAATATTTCCAGGTTTTAGGATCCCTTTAGCCTTATCTTCTATCAAGGACTTATGAGTGTCTTACAACCAAATAAGTCAGTCCTAAGTCATTACTTCTTTCTGTTACTGTTTTCATTCCCTTCCTCACTCAACATGGCCCATTTGCCAGGCTGAATTAATGAGCACAGAGCCAGCAAGTAAACTTCTTCAACAAGAGGTTTTGTTCTCAAGACCTCTCAAACTAAACACAGACTTGCTTTTGTTGAGTAAATATGTAGGCTGATACCCCATTTATCTTCATTTGGTAGCATTTAAATTCTAGCAAAGGAATACAGCATTACACTAATCAGTAAGAATGGTGCTATCATTATGTTGTTCCAGTGGCTACAAGATAATTAATGTTTAGTGATAGACACATTCAAAATAACATTAATTATGTTATTAATGATTTTAATTAAATTCAAATGCTTCTGTGTGTTCCAATAAGTTCCTATATCTAGGAATAAACCCACCCACAGTTTGTAACTCTTAGTCTCTTCCTGAATTTTTTACAACAACAATTTATCCTGAGTTCTGAAAAGGCACCTCTGGAACTTAACTTGAGATTATGTCTATTAACTGTTCGATTCTACTTTGTGTTTCTTTATTTTTTTTAACTTTATAACAGTAAAATTTGAGTAACAAATAATTAGGTGCATTTATGTCCGTATGTTTCACCATAAGTCTGGTCTGCTACATGAAGTCAGCCCTGAAGAGAATTCCTTCACCATGAGCAGAAAATGAAGTTAAATGCGTCCCTAATCACTTTAAAAAGTCATTTAATGGTCTTGGGGAGAATTTTTTTTTTTCTATTGTTGCAAGAACCAGGCTGAAACTCCCATAGTCTTACAGGATTATTTGTCTTCTGGGAACCCATTGTTTCTCATTTAAAAATACTTTTCTTTCAAAGTGGACGTTTCTGTTGTTGACAACAGCTTTTCTGGCAGTACCATGGGGGTTATTTACTGATACGCAGAGGGGAGCAGAGTTCCTAGGTAGTCCAAGCTCCTTTGTAACATGTGCCTCAAACATAAGAGCCTTAAAGAAAGAGAAAAAAGCCCTATTGTTGTGTCTTCTGATTATGGTTTCTCTTGTAAAAACTATTTCAAAACTTAGATTATTTGGGCACAATTAAGAACAGTTTAAAATCAGTGTGGCTGGTGATGGAGACGCTTTTTAAGCAGCATTACATTCAGACTTGTCAAAATATACAAACAACTGAATTTAATGTTTCTTAAGACCAGCTCTAATACAGTAACCTGAATAACAAAAACTTCCTTTTCTGCTGCTATTTATCTCATTTTCAGATAATAAGCTAATACATATAAATAAAATTGTTGTATCTTAATATGTAATATGTAATAATTATATACAACATAATATAAAATATGCTTTTTTTTTGTAATTTCAGGACTCATTGAAGGTGGACTTACATTGTTTGAAATTGATAGGTCATGGAAGTCAGTTGAAAGATTGTATTGCCTTTAATAAAGGTCCTATGTGTTGTTATTTCAGTTCTGCACAGTAAAAAGGAAGAGCTAAATACCTGAGGTTAAAATTAAAAATATTCAGCATCCTGAATAAAAAACAGTCTAATTTTAATATACCACAGAACACAGAGATTTTGCTCTTCTCTTCCTTACTCAGATGATTTTTCAGGTGCCTTTATTTTCCTGGCAAAACAATTCAATAAGCCTTAGAAAGAAGTTCTTAACTTCCTAGTCATCCTACATATGTAGGAGACAACTGTGCAAGAAGTTCTGAGAGGAAAATATAAAACATGAATTATATCATCTTTGAGAATTTTGCGTAATCATCTTTTGTGTTCCAGCAGATCCTAATTTTTTCTGCTGTACACAGCTAACACAGAATTGATAGGGAAGATTAAAACTGTATTACTTTCATTAGTGACTTTTACCTCTCATTGTTTTTCATATCCACTCCTCATGTTTTGTCTTAATCAGATAATGATTCTTCATCTTGTCCTCTGCAAACAGAGCTCTGCAAAGAATTCCACTGAAATTAATGATTTCAATTCCATGAAATGAAGAGGCAAGGTCTGATATTTTTAACTGCTTGGAGATAAAGTCATGTAAAAGGTCATGCAGTGGAATGGAGGACATGCATGTTACAATAATGTAAATAATGAGTAATAATAAGAGAAGTAACATACATTAAAATCCTCTTTTAATCATGTTGGCTAGGAATTCATATTTTGCAGCTTAGCCAGGATAACTGGTAAAATCAGTACTTGCTTTTCTCTCCAATAAATTCATTCTTAGATATTTATGAGTTTAGCATTACATTTTAACACACAGAACAAAACCACAAGACTTCATGTATCCATCCTGACATGTATTCAATATTATTTCAAAGTGTCCATTTTAATGTTATCAACCTAATCATGCTGGATTTTAGAAACTGCATTTTACTTCCAAAAAAGCAACATTATGATGCTTCTGTCTGTAAGATTTTCTCTACTATTTGAACTCAACAGTGTATGTTAAAGAAAGACTGAAATCAGTGAACATCAGTCAGTTCTTGGTTTCCATGAACCTGGATTTTACTCTCCTGTGAGCAGACACTGTAGATTTGACACAGACTTGACAGTGCATTTCATTGTCCTACAGATGTGCCATCTATACATCTCCCAGGACTCCTCATGGTTCAAATATTCCCACCAGCCACAAATGCTGGGTTAGTGACTCAACTACCTCTGTTTCCTCATAATCCAGATTCCTCACATAAGTCCATATACACTTTACTTTGATGGCAGAATCCATTACTGGTCTAATATTGGGGATCTGTAAAAGGTTATTTCCTGAATACAGCAAATAACAATTTTATCTAGTTTTTATTAGTCCAAGCAAAATCTAAACATAGATCCTTATTGAGTTACTAGCTCAATTCCTTTGATTCTGATTCCTGCAAAACTTTAATCTCCAGACCCCAATGTCTTTCTTACCCTGTCCCTGATTAAGGTCCATATTATTCTTTGGTATTCCTAGTGCGGGATTTCATTTCAGCTGGCCCAACTCACTACACTCATCAGCGTAAGAATAAAGATATCCATATCACAAAGGGACCAATTTTCATTGCATCTTTCAAATCATTGGTGTCTCCACTGCCTATCCATCATTAGAAAATTCATCACTCCCAATTAGAAGCCCTGCTGTTTCTACATCACAGTGTATGTTTGAAAATGACATTATTCATAACAGGTCCCCCCACAACTTTTGGCTAACAAAAAGGCTCTCAGGGGAAACCAAATTGACAGGGTTGGAACCTAGATAATAAAAGTTTAATTATTATAAGCAATGATGGTATTTAATAATTGTGATCTCACTGGGAACAATTTCAAAGAAGAATCACTTTTGCTTCATTACAATGTGTGAGTGATGATACTAATAAATGCTCACATGAGGAACTCCCGGCCTGCTTCCCACAACAAACATTAATTATTGTTCCACAAAATGCCAAAGCTGGGAAATCAGTGAGCAAGGATTTCAGTCGTGCTTGGCTGGATTAACCACTCACTGTAATATAAGAGATAAAAAAGAAAATCAGGTGCTACTACCTACAGGATGAGGGAGAGTCATGGATGGTCCATACTTTTGAAGTAAGGAAAACAAAACCAGCCTAAATAGACCTATTCTCTGGAAGTGATGAAAGTAGCAAGCTTAGCAAATTAATTGCCGTTACAATTAATAACTTCACACTTCCTTCCTCCCTTTTTTTCCAGCTCAGCAGACATGTGACTAATGATGTTTTCTCTCCCTTCAAATTGGAGAATAAACATGAGTCCTTTCAGTGTGAGATGTAGGCTGGAAATTAAACCCTGCTATTGTGAGTCCTGAAGGCCTGGAAAGGAGTCAAACAGGAACAGATAGGACTTACTTTGAAGACTGATTCAAATGTCCTGTTCAGTAAAGCGGAAGCTATCAGTAAAGTGGAAGCTATCTGTTTCTTTCCTTGATTCTAAGTAAATTTGGCTAACTGTGTAGGGAGTAGCACAGGGCCACCTAAAAAGTTTTTGTTACGTCACCTTAAAAAAAAAAATATCAGGCAGATTTCTCAATGCACTACTGGTTTCGTTCATTTTGAAATATTTGTTTTCTTCTTTTTATATTTTTTTAACTCTTCTTTGGAAAAACACTTATGTGAAATCCTCTGCCAAACCATTTAAATGAGAACAGAATATGCAAAACAACTTTTAGCCTGAAGGATTTCATCTCAAAGAGAAAAAGTGAAAAACTGTTGTTTACGTCTCTGGGTAAAGCTGTTCTGTGGCATTTGCTGGATCAGGATGGTCTAGGTGGTCTAGGTTCCCACAGCTATTAAAAAATAACTAACATTCATTAATTAGCAGGCACCAATAGGAAATATTGTGCAGCGAGATTGGTGTCAAATATATGTTCTCCATCAAACTTGGTTGATAATTATATCTGGTCCTTTTGTTCAGCCTAGTGTAAAAATAGACATTACAATAATTTGTTGATCTAAAGGAAGTCTGCTCCAGACACTAAATGAGTGAGAAAGACACAGGACAGGACGGACACCTTTCTTCATAGGGCACAGGTTAGAGAAACTGGGAAATGGGGAACTGGCTCTTAATGGAAATGGACAGGCTACAACCCACAGGTTGAATGATTCAAATTCTATGAGATTTGGCACCAAAAATAAATCATCATTTTTTTTAACCAGTGCATGATCCAGGCTGTAAAATGGGAAATAGCATTTGCACACAGAAGACCTTTTAAAGAGCAGCTGTTCTTTATGGAGACAAGACATTTCATGCATTTTGAATCCATATAGGACATTGGACATTTTGAAACCAGCCATCTCATCATAAGCTGTGGGGAGAGACATTCAGGAACTGACCAGGCACATAGAGCCAGAAACCTGCAAAGATGACCATCTGGAGACTGTGTTTATGCCCATACCCTGCTTTCTAAAGAAAACCAAAAATTAAGAAAATCGAACCAATATAATCTTCTGAAGGTGTTTATGGATTTTGCTGAGAAATGTTTGAGAAAGGGAAATTGTAAATGAAAGTGGGCCCACTACCTAACAGGGATTCTCAAAAAAAGTTTTGGTTTTTTTGGAAGAATAAGTGTACCAGAGGATTTTCTGCATTGGTAAAAGTACATTACAGTCAGTACTACAGCTTGTTCTTTAAAAGAAAATAAGCCCTCAAAAAAGCTTTTTATGCAATGGATGTTTTCTCTTTTGCATTGGAGAATCACTGAAAGCAATTATTATAATTATTTTTAAACAAATTTCTTTTAATGTGTTATGCCCCAACAAAGGTGTAATGTGTCCAACCTAATAAAAAGTACCCTGTGTAGATCTCTACAGTTTTCAAATCACTATATAAGAAAGAAAAAATTATCAAAATTAGCTGAAATTGAGAGATGAGGGGAATGCAATAGATGTATTGCCATATACTCCAAGATCAAAAGAGACCAGCATATTTTACAGTGGCTCATGAAATCTCATAGGAAAGATTAATTTAAATTGGACTGAATTTGAAGCATTTCCATAAAAATTGGAAACGGGCAGAATGGCCATAAACAAAGGCCATAAACAAAGGTCAGATAAACAGCAGTTCATCACAGTGAGCTGGATGGGTCTAGCAATTACTGTATTGATCACTACTATTCTCATTTAGCAACTTCATCAGCACGGGGAAAAGAAAGCCAGGAATTTGCTGCATTTGTTTTCCTTTTAAGTGATCTTATTAGACTCTTTTCATGACCCTGTTGCATTTGCCTCCTGCAAATATTCTAGGAAATAAGTTTACTGGAAGAAATCTTCATTCAAATAAAGAATTTTAAATGAAGATAAATGCTTACAGAATACAAATCAATAAAAACCCTGGGTATTTGTACCAAGAAAGAGGTTCTAGAATCACTGCTAATCCAGTTCAAAATAAAAATAGCCTGACCTCCGAAAACAGCTTTTCATATAATTTAACAAATAGCTTAAATGGAAGGAGTTAAATATTTGAGCAGTTTATTTTCCTCCACCAACCTAAAACAATAATTACTGGAAAATTTTGTCTGAGAAAATATTGTTCTATTTGTTCCAAACAATGTATTTTTTGAGTCCTAGTCACATGAAAAAAAAAAATCAAAAAAACAAGATATGTTTAGTACAGACCTGTTTCTTTACTCCTATGCTTCAAAACTTAAAGAGAAAGACTAAACAGTTTAGTTTCTCACAACTGCTAAGTCTGCTCTCTAACAGGTTGTAGCAGAAATTACTTCTACTCCTTCACGGGGACATATTTTTCTTTGTCTTTAATTTCTGGTACATTCATGACTTACTGGCATACCCCTTTGCCATAGTCCTTGCCAAACTTTACTTAACAACAAAGTCTGGAATTGCTTCTTACTGTAGTGATGCTTTAAAGAGACTTCCTCTTTTTTATTACTTAAATAGCTTAATTTCTTCTCTGAAGATCCTGAAAGAAAGCTGCATTGCACATTTTTCAGCTCTAACCAGAACTGTAACTGTGAATAAATCAAAGGCCCACCCTATGATAGTCATTAATAAGATCCAGAACACTTACTTTCATGGATAATTCAGAAGAGAGAAAAAGAGAAAATCCTCCAATAAATTATTCACTTCAAATTATTCTCCCACATCTCATTTCCACCAGTAACTAATCTGTCTGCATAAGGCTTTTTCATTCTAAACCCACTGCTATAGTATTTAAGAACCACAACAAATGTTGATCATTAGAAAAATAATTTAAGAACAAATTGTGCCCCATTGAATCCTACCTGGCTGAACATAATGGCTTGGTTTCTGCCTCTTTAATTTCCATTTCCTACCAAAAATACACACTAGAGAGCCTAGGTACTCTACAATCAATGGGGATAAAATAGCAATTCCAGACTATTTAGCCTACCATCTGAGTTTCCAAAAAATGCTCCATAAAGCTTCCTTATCAGCCTAAACTCACCACAATATCTTGCATTATGAGAGCATTTCTTGTCTCTGTGACATCTTCAACTCATTTTATCGCTAGACTTGTGAAACAAGATGTTAAATCAACAGTTTTTTTCCTAAGCAAGAATAAACTGAAATATTTTCTGTATCTAGTACAGAACACAAAAAAAAATTTAGATTTTCTTTCTGATGCACAGACTCCCATAGATTGGATCCTGTGCACTGACTGTGGTCAATGGTGATTTTTCATTGCAAGCTTTAGCTGCAGAATACTCTGGTAAGATGAACATAGACTCAGGTATCACACAGTGCCATCTCTTCCTCCATGCATCACAGCCTGGCTCCAAGTAATAAGACTTTTAGGCCCTAGTTCTTGTGTTCTTTACTAAGTGTACAAGTTTATCTTCAGCCATATTTTGGAAACACCATGTTACACGTGAATAACAAAAAGTAAGGAACAATATGGTTTTGGCCTATACAGCAGGAATTTTGAATGAACATTCAACAGGAAGAATTGATAATGTGATATTCGCTTTCTGTGTTAAAATAAAAGCATCTGACTTTTGGTTTGCCATTCACAGTTTAAGCATGTGAGAATTCAGATATAGCCAAGCCAGATACTTCCTTCTGGTAATTCAATATCTGCTTCCATTTGGAATCAAATGCATTTGCCAAAACAATTTTATTTTAAAATTTATCTGCTAATAAGGCTATTCTCAAGGGAAATCCTATACTGAAATCTTTTGCAGCTGTATTATCCCCCTTTTCTTTCCAATGATTGTGTATCTTTGTTTTTAAATAGAGCATGTTTTTCCCATAATTAAAGTTAAGTCTGCTGGAAGAATTTATTCTCAGCCCCTTAAAGAAAGTTTTTGTAGATTCTTTGCAAAATAATCTATGAATAGAAGAATGGTTTTAAGCAACTCTTATTAAAAACTGTGCAACAAATTGTTTCTATATTCACTGCTAAGCTAAAATATAACCCCTACCAAATATTCGATGAGCTGCTTGAAAAGTGGAATTGGTTTTATCCTCCCTGCGGTAAAGAAACCATAGAAACCATGCTTCTTTTCAGCTCTGCCTTGAATTGGGAAAACATAACCTTCCCTTAGGCCAACTTTTACTATATGCCCTCTACATAACATGGGCAGTACAAAAGTAATCTTCAAGTTTATCCACATGTTGTTTTAACTACACCAGTGAGGTAAAAGACAATATCTTTTATCCCAGTGTGGGTACAGCTGTAATCATGCAAACAGCTAATTCATCATAGCACCTTCCCCATGATAAGTAGAACATATTACAGTATTACATATTACAGTAGCATAAGAAATTCCAGGTTATGTAGTCTGGAGAAGTGAAGGCTCCAGGAAGACCTTACTGCAGCCTTTCAAAACTTAAAAGTGGCTTACAAGAAAGATGAGGACAGATTTTCAGCAAGGCCTGTAGCAATAGGACAGATTTATACCAGACATAAGGAAGATTTTTATAATGAGGGTGGTGAAACACTGGCAAAGGTTGCCCAGAGAGGTGGTGGATGACCCATTACTGGCAATGTTTGAGGTCAGTTTGGACAGTGCTCTGAGCAACTTGGTCTAGTGGAAGATGTCCCTGCTCATTGCTGAGGGTTTGGACTAGATGACTTTTAAAAGTTCTATCCAACCCAAACTATTCTGTGATTCCATGGTTCTACTCCGGTACACTCACTGCAGGATTTGTAGTGATCTAATTATTGTAATAGAAAGCAAACAAACATTAAATATCTCACTAATTGCCTAGCATCATCAGAATCCTACAAATTCAATGATACTTAAAAGTATTATTTGTTTTTTTCTGGTTTTATTATTGGCAGATAGACATATCTCATTACCTAAATGTTTTTTTTCTAACTCTTGGAAATATGGGTATTCAACACTTAATAAAAATTAAGGGATGAAAAGCCAAATGTCAGCTGACACTTTTGTTAAAGGGGAGCAGTGCTGTTTAGTCTAACAACTATTTTTGACTTCAAATAGCAATTCCCTTGCTAGGAAAAGGCTTCCCAACATATTATCCACACACAAAGTTATCTAATAGCTTGATGATTAAGATGTTCAGGTCTAAAACCTGATAGATGTCTTTTGGGATCCAGATTGCTGGACATTTGACAAAGGTTTGGAGCTATCATTTTGTTGAAAGCGAGCTGTAGAAGCTGCCAAGAAAGTGAATCTAATACTGAGCTGTCATCCTGTCTGAGTAAGATTGATAGTATCATCAATAAATCCATAAGGTAAAAGCAGAAATATGCCAATCAGTGGTTCTTGTGACGAAAAGGCAAGAGTGAGAGCTACAGGCAAGAGCCACTAAGGAAACTTGTTATGAATTAAATTGCTGATAAACATTATCTCTGGCACTAAAAAGAGAATAAGCTATGCACAAAGCAATGACTCCCCTCATAAGAAACGTAGATATCAGTGACAGTTCTTTTTGACAAGACTGAAAGGCTGTGCTGAGGCATGTGACTTCACAAATAAATGGAAGCTGTTAAAATAGGAGCAAGAGGGTGAGAAACAAATACAATTAAGCAATGCAAGTCAGACATTTTATATTGTTCATTTTCTTGCTTTCATACAAAATGCAACAAAATTCTTAGCAGCTGAATGAGAACACTGAAAATGTCTACATAAAAGGAGTAGGAGGCGTTTATTAAGAACATTTCACTTAACCACTTAATAGCACACTTTGCAAACACTGGGATCAGTCTGGCTGAAAGGGCAGCAAACTGAAAACAGGGCAGCTGCAAGAAGGATAGGATGCAAACTCAATCTCGCTTTGCTGATGAACCAAGAACAAGAAAACATAATGTAAGGTCAAACACAACTGACCAGCTTAATAAGTTTAGTACTAGTCTTGCATCACTGCTAGCACTTTGTCACCTGCATTTTCAATGACCACTACTTCAGAAGTCAGCTAGCAGAGGTTATGTCTATAATAAACCTCTCTTATAACAGGAATTTCACCCAGGCTGGTGTTATTTACCATGTGTTCTTTTTTTTCCTATTAAAACTGATGTGAATAGCAGACAAACAAATTCGATATTCCTGACTTTGTGGTCCTAAACAAGTGCAAAAAATAAACCTGTTCACAGGAGCGCTTCTATTTTGTGAGGGAAGTGAAACCTGCTTCCACATCTCAGACCTAAGAGACTCTTTGCAATGCAGGAAAGCTTATGAGGCTGGTTCATGGAGGCTAGGAGGAATACCTCTCATACCTAATGCTCCCTTCACTAGTACACACGTGCCTGCATGTAGTCAGTCTTATTTATTCTCTGAGTTGTTGTCTACGTATATTTGTTGATACAGACACCTCTTTCTGAGGAATGTTTGATAAAATAATATCACTTAGTAAATTAGTAAGCTTTGCAGAATAGGACTGGAGGTTCTGGTGGACACTCGGTTGAAGCTGAGCCAGCAGTATATCTTTTCCACCATGAAGGATAACAGTATCCTGGGATATATAAGGAAAAATGCTGCCTGCAGGTCAGGGGAGCTGATTCATCTACAGTTGTGCTTAGGATGGATGTGATCACACCCAGAGTTTTCTGTCCAATTTTGGGATCTCCAATACGAGAGAAACATGGACATACATAGAATCATAGAAACATAAAATCATAGGATCATTTAGTTTGGAAAACATATTTTAGGACATTGAGTCCAACTGTTAACCTTACCCTGCTATGTTCACTACTAAACTATGTCCCCAGCCACCACATCTACACGTCCTTCAGGGATGGTGACTCCACCACTTCTCTGGGAACCTTACCTCAGTGCTTGAACAGCCTTTCCCTGAGGATATTTTTCCTAATATCCGATCTAAACCTACCCTCATGCAATTTGAAGCCATATCATCTCATGCTATTGCTTCCAACTTGGGAGAAGAGGCCAACTCGTACCTCACTGCAACCTCCTTTGCAGAGAGCAATAAGGCTTCCCTTCAGTCGATTTCTCTCTAGGCTGAACAGCCCCAGTTCCCCCAGCCTCTCATACCAAACAGTTCAGCAAAGGGCCTTGAAGATGATAAAAAAGCTGGAGCATCTCTCCTATGGGGAAAGGAGGTAGCTGTAACTGTTCAGATGGGAGAAGAAAAGGCTCCAAGGAGGAGACTGACTTGCTCACTGCCATTCAGTCAGTCAAGTAAAGCCTAGCATGACTAAGAGTGTTTGACAGCTCAAATAAAGGTGATGCCTTACCAAGGCACTCAGTCATTCCTAGAGAATACAGAGAATTTCTATGAGCTGCTCATTTGATTTATGGACACATTAAAAGTATTTCAAAGTGTTTCTCCGCTGTATCCAAGAGTTTCTATTCTGGCCACAAAGTTAACTTTGTATTTGTAGAACTGCGCAGTACTGTGTTTTTAATCTATTTCAAATACATTTTGGAAAGGTGTGAGGAGGACTCTGCTAGCTTTGGCAAGGGTCATCTGGAAGGAGAATACACTGTAGGAGTCATGTAGTCTAATCCACAGGAGGCTGCATCCTCTGCCCCTTGCCACCTGAAGAAAAAGGTAGAGCTGTGAGATACCTTAGAGCCACCGTGTGAACTGGTATCTGAGAACCTGCATGACAGTAGGTGAAAGTGGGGATTGTATGATCCAACCCACAGATTATGAAAAAGTCACAACAGGTCTATTTTTGAGGGGGGGGGGAGGGGGAGGGGGGGGCTGGTAGTACCACTGTGTTTTAGGTGACATGAAATATTTCAAGATGAATTTGGAGAATGTTTCTTTAAATAATGACCTGTAATGGCATGTTCTAGAAAGGTAAATTATAAAAATCATATTTTAATAGTTATGTAAGGGTTCCATCTATTCCTATTAAACAACCAAATGAATCCAAAGAGAGAACTGTGGGTAAGTGATGGATCAGTTTATGTTGATTGCTTTTGCCAAGCTTGGAATCCAGCCATTTAGTCACATATACAGAGCAGCTCTGTCAGCTCCCTGGAGCACCACATAAAAATTCAAAGAAAAAAAAAAGAAGAAGAAAAAAAAAAAAGCCATACGTCTCACCAGATGCACAGGGAATCTGAAAGACAGGCTTTTGGCAATCCTAGCAAGAATTTAGCCTGGCACATGAGGTCAAATGATCTCAGAAAATCAGAGCCAAAACTAAATATCTAAAAGATAATGATCTAAATTAATCCATTTCTGGAGACAAGCGTGGCTTTATGGCTGAGGAATGACTGTTGTAGGCTTTCTGGATGGTTAAGATATTCTCTAGGTCCTCTTATGGCTGCCTGACTACATTTTTCATCTAATGGATACAGTATTGTCATACTGAGGGGTAGAGAGACATTGTCTGGCCCATTACATTTCCTGAAATCATTTATCTCACAGACTGCTGGTTGCACTATACAGAAGATTTTGTGATCACATTACATTGATTCTGGTGACTAACTGGCTGCACTGCACTTTGAATTCTTCTGAATATCCCCACCAAAAAAAAAAGTGGCACATGCCATCTAGAGCATTGTCATTCTTCTGTTTTCCTATGGCTGTCAATTGGCCTTATATTCGAAGCATGCAAACTATTATCTCTGTTCTGCATGTCCCATATTTTTGCAACATCATGAAATGTATAAACTATCTTTCTTTCACCAAGTGTTTTTATCATGGGATCTTGGTGCTGACTATTATTCTGGATTATCATAAATCAGATGGCCCCATTACAGCAATGCACTGAGACTGGACATTACACAAGGTATAAGAGTAATGATTTATACTGAGAATGGAATTCAGCAAAAAGGATTTTTAAGAAGGGAAATGAAACTGTCATGAAAATGCAGGTGTTCGGTGAAAAATGAAATGGTAGCATTATTTCCTCATGAGCTATCTTTTGAGGGGGAAGAAGAAACTGCTGTTGACATCAGCATGTCTTACCTGATGTCCTGGGTCAAATGAAAAATATATCAAAAATTCATTTGAAACTACAATAGAAATAAAGATTAATACACTCGTGGCCATGTGGAATATGAACATTTCAGTTTGTAACCTGTGTCGGGTTTTTCTTTTCTAGGAAATAAGCTTTTGCACCAAGGATCCCTCTCTTCCCACCTACACGCTTTCCCTATTAATCAGATCTTAAAAACTAAAATTTTCTTAGATTTAATTTCTGCAGAAAGTGCCTCATGAACAGAGACATATATGAAAAACCTACACAGTGATGAAGAGATGGAGATGGCTGTATTTATTAGTCTAGAATGTCCATGAAAAATCAACGGAGCACCAGGAAAGAGGGGCTGGAAGGATCTTTTAATTATTAGAAGTTAACATCACTTTTTTTTTTTTTAAAGATCTGAAGAGCAAAATAATAAGATCATTCACTGCAGCAAAACCAAGATCACAGTTTTTCCAGCATATACCATCATTGGGTTTAAGCCATGATTAAATGTGAAATTGCTCCTATCTTTAGCAGTACAACATAACAGCTCCTCATTAGACCCTGAAAATATATAGCCACAGTCCAAATCAAAGTAGGTCACAGTTCACAGTGGATTTTGGCATGCATATCAGTCACTGAAATCAGAATGGCCACTCCTGGTTCCTGCTCCTAATAACAGAATTCATCAGGAAAAAAAATCTGAACCCTTTAAAGCTGACAGAGCAGAGGGCAGAAAGAAGCACCCTCAGACAGAATTCACAGTGTGCAGTGGTGCTCTGAGCCCCCCAGAGCCTGCAGTAGGGTTGTGGTGGTCTTCGCTAGACTCCCAAGAGACAACTTTACATCCATAACTGAATAACGGCTATGCTCATGCTGATCTCTTGTACTCTCCCCTCTCTCCTGGGAAGTCTCCTTTGTGAGACCAGTGCTGAAATGAGAAGAACTGGAAGCTCTGTGACTTCTAGTCAGAGGAATTTGTAACAGACAGCTATCCTTTGTCCTTCTCACACAAGGCAGATAGAGCAGATACAGACACATTCAGTGAACAAAGCCATCTCATTTGTTGTTCTTTTGTTCCCGCTTTTTTTTTTCCCCCAGAGCTGAGCTTTTCAATTCTAGCAGCATACAAATTGTGTGAGTTTTGACACAAATTGTCGGAAGTTACCGTGTTGTCCTGTTCACACAAGTTTGGGATATCTTACATCCCATGCAAATTTGCAACTTACAGAGGGAAAAGATGGGTGGTGAGGAAAAGGTGCTCAGTCAGAGCTTGATAAAATGCATCTTTTCTGCTTTTCAAGGTTTATTTATTTAGATAAATATATAAAGGTACCAGACAAAGGAAAACAAGTTCTAGAAAAGGACAACATTTCATTTTCTTACTTTGTAATCAAACAATTTCTCTCTCATTTGAAAACACCTGAAAACACCTACACTTGAGGCTGATGAGATTTTGGGTCTTGAAAGTAGAGTGGAGAATTAATTGCAAAGACACATAGAAGGCTACCATCTTCTTGAAGATCTGCCTACAATATTGCTTTCTGAGCAGTAGGATAGGGAGCCAGGGAGCTGCATCATTCACGAACACCAGTGGGGAAAAAGCTGAAGGCATGCTTAGCACACTCACATGAGGCCAAGTTACATTTGGCTAAATGCCACCTCAAAACTTTGGAAGACTCCAGATCACTTGTGGTAGCTGATATTGTTGCCTACTGGGACTCTAGAGCCACCCATTTAACCTATTAGAATATTTAACCAGTTAAGGAAAAGGATGCTTACAAAACAGAAAATTGCCTACACTATATAGAAAAAGAATTCAAAGGACAATATGGACACTGAACTGGTCAGAAGGAGGTTTCTTTCAGCATTTAAAATATATTTGGAATATACAGACAAGCTTAAACATGTCAATAACTAATATAAACAAAATCCATAGGAAAAACAGAATTGGAGTCACCAAAATTGTAAGGATACAAGTGCATAAAATGTTCCTTTCATGTGTGGGTTCAAATCCAAGCAACTCCAGAACCGCAAGACAGTACACTAAAATCCAAGATTTAGAGGCAGCAAGATATTGGGCAGATCTCTAGTATTTAGTGACCTGGGTTTCTATGGAGTTAGACATACTGGCTACATGCAAAGCATCTGGGAACATTCCCAGGCGCTGGAACTCAACCATCCATAGTAGAAAACTATTAAAACATTGCCTGTTACAATTTTGGCAGGTCATAACTAACTTTCTCCCAAGGACAGTTCATTCCAGAGACATTTCCCAAAAGGCAGTTTGCATGCAGCCAGCGTGTTTTGGAGTTTATGAGAATTTGCTAGCACGGTCAATGGGCCATTGTGTGCCAGTTGGCCTAATTGTCTAGGAATGTTTCTGGGAATGTTTAATATAACATTTTATTTGTACCCAGCATTTTTGAGCCAATGCAGCAGCTCACCACTATCAAAAGGGGAGGATTTGTTCCTTCTCTTGACTACATCCTATAGTCTCCATTATATCGGTTCTGGTGCTTGTCAGGCACTTTTCTGGGACACTTCAACTCTGTAACCTGGAGAAATCCATTTGTTTCCTCTGGCTAGTGCAGGTGACTGCTGGTCTAGAAATTTGAATTGGGTCATTGTTCAGTCTGGCAAGCACCAACACCAGCTCAAGGAATGCATGGCTGTGTCTGAAAAGGGGAGAAGAATAAAATACTGGGGGTGGCATCACTATCTTCCCCTCAGTTTCTGAGATGATCAATATCCATCTTCCTCTTTGGGCAGTTACATTCACCAGTCCAGCTGAAAATGCACCCAGCATAGAAAGTAATTCAGTTTTCAGGATATATCATGAAAAGGAGACATTAGTCGTAGAAAGGGATCTTAAGATGGGGCTCAACATTCATGCTCATTGTATTTGCCTTTGTGAAAGTATTGCCTTCCTGCTAAGATAATTTCTTTTCATTATTTATGCATCTAGAAATAAACTCGAACAGTAAATCATACAGAGCAAGTATCTCCAATAGTTCCACCAGACAGCACCACTTGGAAGCCTGTCTCAACAGAGCTCACCAGATGCTCTATATCAGCACCTGCTGTGCCCTTCAATCACTGCCTGCGTTCCTGCTGCCATGTGGGTTCAAACAAGGGTGAAGTATAACAGCACCTCATATTCATTTACTTGCAAGATAACAGCAATAAAATTTACAGACTTTAGCTAAGAATTGCTTTATCTTTTGCTGAAATGTAATCATATCCGAGTTGTTGCAGGGGTGACTCTTTAACAACAGTCAGTGTAACTACAGATTAAGACAGGAAGATAAATTATATTATGAACATCTTGAATTAGGACAATTTTATTGGATAACGATCAGCTATCCAAGTTGAAACAGATCCAGGACATTAGATCTAATATTTCTGTTGTAGGAAAAAAATCAACAGATCTTCTCTGGCGATAACTACCCAGCATATCATCTGATGTCAGGGCATACGAAGATATGCCAGGCTTACATAGTTAGAAAGCATATAAAATTCAAATGCAATGATAATCATACAATTTCTAGAGAATAACAAAAAAATTGCAAAAGTATTCTGCATTTCCATTATTAGGAATGTTGCTATAAAGACGAACCTAATTAAAGCATCTAGTCAAACAAGCAGAACAATTCCAGGCTGATTCAGCTGATCCCAAGGTTGGGCATGCATTCATCTGTGCCTGGAAACAAATTTGAGTTCAGGGCTCTGCTGTTGTCCCTGGAAAGGGACAGGCTATGCCTTTTCCCTTCTGTTACTGATACCTGCTGCCTTGTGTGTCTCAGCAGCAAATCAAGATGCACACAAAACACCAGAAAATTATGTCTTCCAACTTCCGCAGAACCCCAATTAGACTCCATTCAGCAGCTGAGAGCGGCAGAGAAAGCAAAACTTGCATCTGTTACTGTTGCTGCAGTTGGAGGTGTGAGCTACTCAGGAGATTTGCCAGACTCTTCAGCCTCTGAGCAAACCAGAAGGGAGCAAGATGAACTGATGCCAAAGCATGAGCTGTTTCCAAATGCAGCAACCTGTGCGGAACCAGAAGGTCACAGTCTGCAGCTGGCCCAACTGCAAGTGAGACAGAGGGAACAGTCTTAACAAGCATCAAATTGCCAGACAGGAAAAAGAGGCTTGGGTGCTAATCTGTTCA
Organism: Monarcha castaneiventris obscurior; assembly: GCA_026261815.1. Taxonomy (NCBI): domain Eukaryota; kingdom Metazoa; phylum Chordata; class Aves; order Passeriformes; family Monarchidae; genus Monarcha; species Monarcha castaneiventris. The sequence goes on from JAMPIT010000894.1 coordinate 19,964,680, forward strand.
GAATGAGGAGCTGGTCTGGGATAAGCTGAGAGAGAGGGTGAGAAACATGTGGGAACTGTTTGTTCCTTTGTCTGACAGACACCCTGCTTCAGTATTCTGGTAGACTACTTAGTCTGCTCTGTGCATCTGGGATAGATTCACCTTACACCTCCTTTGAAGAAGGGCAGGGTGTGAGATGATAGGGACTTCCACCGCTTTGTTTCCAAGAGTCCTCTGTTCTGGTTTTCCAGAATGGCCCCCATCTGCTCCTTGTCTGAGCTTTTGGCCCCTGTTTGACTGTAGCACTGCTTTGACTGTCACTGACATCACTGGATCGCAAACTATAGTCTCCGTGTATTTCCCAAGGCACTGCTTCTATTTGTCTCTATTTCTTGTAAAAAGCTTTGTAATGAAATTAAAACTTAGGAAACTAGAAGATATCCTCCAGTTTCAGGGGTCACAAATAAATATCACTCAGAAGTAGAAGCTATTATTCCTAGCCAGTTGGGTGTTTTACAAATTCCCTTCTACTCATTCACCTTTAGAACTAAAACATGATTGTATTTCAAAGATATCTGAAGTTCAAGAAGAGATATTTTATTCTCTCAAAGCCCTTGCTGAAACTTCAATAAAGAATAATTTAACTCAGAGGAAAAAGATTTAAAAAGAGAGAAAAAAAAGCTCTTAAACAAAACTGCTTTCATTTCTCATTAGGGAAGTTCTATACTGAATCCTAGGCTGCCTTTCCAGAAGACAAGTACCAATGTTAGGTTTTAAAAATTTATGTAATAGATTTGGAGAAGCCTTAGTCCTGGAGCACAGTTGTTTAATTTTCTTCTCTTTCCAAAGTAGTTCTATGCCACACTTTGAGACTGATCAGATCAAGATTGTTTGGGTTGATGTTCATTCTCTGTTGGTCTCAAAATTTTAGCTATGACTTTGGCATACCATGCTCCATCACTAAAGATAATGAGAGCTTGGTTGATTTCTTCAGTGGAATAGAACCATATGTTAAAGGAGCCCATGGGTTCTTCCATGCAAAGCTGGATATATAAATGCCATATGATCCCTGTGGCCATGACAACACCAGGAATGAGGTCACAAGGTCAACTTTTTTAAGGAGCAATCAGTCTGGTTTGAGGGAAGATAATATTAAAATGCAGCAACAAGTAATTAAAGGCAGAGACAGCAGATTTATGACTACAGAGATATTGACTAAATGAGCCATACAATAATGACTCGATATTCCTGCAAGTAACAATTAGACATTGCACTTTAATAGGAAATGGCAATCAAAATTCACAGACACAGACAAGTCTAGGAAAGGGAAAGCTGGACCCTACCCAAAGCCTCAGTGAATGGAGTGCACAGTTCTTCACTGAAGATCTCCTTTGGGACATTCACTGCAAGAGAAACCTCACATTAAGCAGGCCCTTGTTTTTACATCTCATTAGGGAAGTTAGAAGTCTCACATCCAGCTCTTTCTGACAGTCTTCTCAGTCTCCTGAACAGTGTGATTTCTTGGCTCTAGCAATGGAAACTATGGAATCAATGAAAGCTATAGGATCAAAGGACTAGGTTATACCAATGGAGCCTGGGTATCCAATTTTTCCCACTAAGACTACCTACTAGAAACAATCCTTTGGCTGAAGAAATAGTGTCCTCTCTCTGCACGTCAGGCTTTTCACAGAGGCTGACAGACAGATGGCAGATAGCAATATCATTGTGAGCCTGGAGTGAGAGGAAGCTCTTTTGTCTGCTGTGAAAACTTGGTGAGTGCCAACGGGCACCTTTTCACTGAGAAATATACTGATGTTCAGTGAAAATATCCAGGGCATTATATTGATACGCAGGGATCTTGGTTTCCCTGGCTCAGCAGCCAGGCTTTTGGGTCTCTCCTCATTTCCTCTTTTAAGCCAGCCCCAATTCCACCCAGTGATTAGTGCAAGGCTTCTCTAAATCATAGGCTCACTGCCTTGTCAGCTGCTGCTGCATGCACATGCCACTGCTCTGCTCCACAAGAGTGATGATGCTGCCCACAGATCCAGGGTAGGTAATTAAGGGTTTGTGGGAATTGCTCCGTTTTCAAGTAAGTATTGTTTTACAGAAAATACAACATATCTACATGCTGAGAAAAGAAACGCCTTCACCAGTGCCACACAAACAGCTCATATAAAAAGCTAGAATGCATACAAGGTTCATATCTGCCTACTGTCAAGTTCTGTCCTCCCTTTTTTATACCAGGTGTGTGCCAGTGCACCTCTGTTATTGTAGCAGAGCCATTTTTGCAATTAAGTGGAAAGCTGAAGCCAAACTCCAACTAAAATGCCTCAAGAATGTTTCAAATTACTAGGATATAATCACGTCCCTCTCTCTACATTTTGCTAAAAGCTTAGAAATCATTTTAAAATGTCTGAACTCAGCAGAATCAGAAGGCAACTGCAGATCTCTGATCTAAAGCCTTCTCACCCTCCATACCTGTCCCAGCAGCAACATGTTTTCACCACGATTCTTTACAAACACCTATGTGTGGTGTTTTTACTCGAAAATTAAGCAATGTGTTGCTTCTCATTTTCTAACTGAGATCCAAGCTCTATATTTTGATATGTAAGACATGTTCTCAGTAATGCCCTTCACTTCCTTGCTGCAGCTCCCTATGAATATGAAACATGGTATGAGGTTTGTTGGGCTATCAAGCTGGAACTTTGCTGTCCTAATAAATTACGGGTCTTTGCATTGGCTTTTTTTTCCCCCCCAATACTCTTTTTTATCCATTGGCCCATTTGATACACCTACCAAATTCTGCCTCATAGCCAGTTTTCTGCAATACACAATTTGTTACCTAACAGTAAAATTCCTGACATAACAGGGTGCCAATGCTTGACTGATTTCTGAAGTATTACCGTGTTAAAAAGGCAGCTTATAAATGAATGGTATAATCTGAAATATAAATAATAACCAGGTAGCATTTTGTTAATGTAATCCGGTACTTTAAAAAACACAACATGAAAACATTCTAAATGGACTCTGGTATTTTGTTTTCTTTCTGATTAAAAAGAAGTCAGATTGCTCAGTGCTCTTTCTGTTGCAGACTGATTTGCAAGCATCACCTCCTTCCCAAACACTCACAGATTCTGAGGGTGATGGACCTCGTCAGGAAAGTTCAATCTGATATTGAGCTGCATAAATTGCTTTTTGCTTCCCCTCCCCTGACTGTGTACAATTTACAGAAGGAAAAAAAATTGAAGAGAAAATGCTGAAAAATGTTGCTTTTCCTGGGCACATTCCTTAGCACATTTCCGCTGTACACGCTTCTTTCACTCAAACTCTTTTGATTTTCCCCATTTCCTTGGTTTATTATTATTTTTCTCCCTATCCATTTTAATTTCTTTTCTTCCTAAAGAGCTGTTTTTAACAGCTGCATCTCCAGCTGTCAAGTGAATAATTCAGGGGAAATTTCTCACCATTGCAAGAATTGTTCTACAAAATACTTTAAGCAGTCTTCAAGTTTGTCAGAAAAAGCTTCACATGACAGCTGCATGCACAGAGTGCTTTATTAGTGGACAATACAGCTCTTTGCAACGTGTGCTTACCCTTTGCTTTACTTTGAGCGAGCAATTTATTGCAGACACACTTACCACTGCTGACAAAGATCCTGCCCTTGAGGACTTAGGTTTTCAAAGCCTTGTTTCCAAAGGATCTTTGACACTTTTTTGACTCTCAGTGAGGTTTTCAAAACACACCATCCACTACCACATACCATGATGTAATGCAAGTTAATGTAACTAAAGAGAGCTCTCTTAATGAGGCATTACAGCTGACCACGGCCATCTAATCACAGGGAATCAGCTGTCAGGGTTCAGTAGCTAACAGGTTTCCAATACCCTTTGAACTTGTTTAGAGCTTAGAGCATGGTTATGCAGCAGTACTGTGGGCAGTAGACCTGTATGATATATCTCCCATACACATCACATGGTTTAGAAAAGAACTTATTTTTTATAACTGAAATACCTCAGAGATATTCAAACTCAAGGCACCCAAATTCTCCTGATGTAGCAGAGAGGAGTGGTGCCTTCTGTGTAAATGGGGATGGGTAACAGACACCATGTAGCATGCACAGTTTTTGAATGCTTGGAATTTGGTGTGAGAGGAAAATGTGACAAGTCTTCCCTTTCTTTTTGCCAGCTGACCCAAAGACAATCCTCAGATCATCGCAGTCACCAAGTTACAGAGATTTCATTTTGTTTGAGAATTCTCTCCTAAAACTTTGGGGCCTCCTTTTGAAAAATTTTTTCTTCTACCTAGCCATGTCAGACACCAATTCTGTATCAAATAGGCCAACATTCAGGATCTTTAATTACTGCTGCTGTTTCCCTCAAATCAAATAGGAAACTAAGTAAAAACTTAGTAAAAACAAATGCAACTCAGGTCAGCTCCATCAAGAATTAAACATGTTAGTGTTCCGAGAACATGAAAGGATTGATTTAGTGATCCAGAAGATCCATTCTAGTCTTCATTTCCTGAGGCAGCTCTGTTTCAGGCATTGGCTTGAACTTGACATACATTAAGTTTTTTTACTACATCCAGTGCTTAGCATGATAAACCTGGGCTTTATGTTTGACTTTGATTTCCTTCAGTAATACCTGCTGAGAAGCTCAGAGTAGATATTCCAGGAGGACTGTGCTGTCATGGACAGTGTAGACTCCTATGTCAAAAGTTATACAGCTACTCTGCAAAGGCTCCTGAAGGAACAGAGCCACACAGTCTTTGCTTGTGCTTGAATATCTACTGTACGTATCACAAAGTGACCCTGAAGGCTGATAGTGATACATCATCTTACTGCAGGTGATAAAGTTTGCCTTGGAAGATGGACTTTCAGCTACTTTTCAAAAATCAATGAGTCATAGGTACTGTGAGTAAGACACTCCACAGCATCTAAAGCCAACATTAACAATTCTCAGCTATCACATGGATGGTGACCGAAACGAAAAGCTATAAATTTCTTCTCTGCCCCTCTTCTCCAGCCCCATGCTGAGGCAAAAGCTGATCATTATCCTATTGATTCTGGCCAGCGATGGTGTAGAGTAAATCACAAAATCAGATAACCTTGTTTTCCAGCCTTTGTAAACTAATTATGTCTATTAATCACAGAGACCTCAGAACCTGTCCCTCACACGAAAAGAATTTCTGCAGCAGAAACATCTTCCATTTTCTTTGCATTTTTCTATTGCCTTGCTAAAGCAAAATACACTTCATTATGTTTTCTCAGCAAGTTAATGAGTCGATCTATTACTAAGATTAATTAATAAAGTCATGAAAAAGTTTCAAAAGTATCAAAAACCAAAACAGTCACCCTTTTTTAGAAACAACTCACTAGAATCCACTGGAAAACAGAAGCACTGGTCTAAGTAATACACAGAAGGAAAAATTATTAGTCTCAGCTCTGCAGATTCACACTAAATGAAGGATCATCATGGGCATGTTTTGTATTTTTCTCAACAGTTACATATGTTGATAAGTCCTATTTCCTGCATGACAAATTCCACTGCAGAAAAGATTTTGTTTCAAAGCAAGTTAAAGCACCTTTATTTTGTGTACAGAATTTGCATAGGATACAAACCTGGAAAATCAGAAGCTTTGGTAAGTAAAACACTCACAGGTTCCCTGACTTGCCTCAAGCAGATTCAACATCAGACAGACAGATGGTAAAGGTGCAGTCTTTGCCCGGTTAAGGTTGACACACATGGACCAAATCTTGCAATGGAGAGCACTGGAATCTCTTAATAGCTCTCTTAAGCAATGTTCAGCAGTGTCAGACACAGCCAACTGCGAATGCACTCAGCTGTGACATGGGCCCAACCATGGAATAGGAGTTTATGAGGCAACAGAAGAACAAGGGATACAGAACAAAGAGTAGAGCATGAGAAAAGTGAAGCCATTTAAAGAAAAAACAGTGTAATTAATTGGGGATTTTCCATTCATTCAAGGGTTTTTGCTAAATTTCAGTTGGACAAATTTCACTAAAAAATGGAGGGGAGAGGAGAGGAGAGGAGAGGAGAGGAGAGGAGAGGAGAGGAGAGGAGAGGAGAGGAGAGGAGAGGAGAGGAGAGGAGAGGAGAGGAGAGGATAGGAGAGGAGAGGAGAGGAGAGGAGAGGAGAGGAGAGGAGAGGAGAGGAGAGGAGAGGAGAGGAGAGGAGAGGAGAGGAGAGGAGATGAGAGGAGAGGAGAGGAGAGGAGAGGAGAGGAGAGGAGAGGAGAGGAGAGGAGAGGAGAGGAGAGGAGAGGAAATAGGTTTAGGGAAGGATTTCTCTGTATATATGTCCCAAAGTTTATCTGAAATGTGGGAAGCTGTACTTTAGCATTCTCAGGCTCCTTTAGGAAAGTGCTGTCCGAAAGGTAAAATCCAGCCTGGCAATCTGTTTCAGCTAGGCTGCCAAGGTACAATTTGACCCTCCCAGTATATAAGGATAAAACAAGAGGTGCTCTATAAAATTTTCCAGCATTTCTTTCTATGGTTTTTAGATTTCAGGATTCTTACTTTAATTTAAAAAGTCCCTTTACACAGCTGCGATGGCAGTCACCTATTAATATAGCACAAACATTTCTGTATTTTTCAAATTGGCTCTAAAAATAGATAAGAATACAGCACACTATCAGAACTGTCAGAGATTTCTTGTGTTCAGATCACTCTTGTATTTTTTATGTGCTTCATTCAGCCTGTGAATGTGTGTCTAAGGGGAACAAAACAGCCTTACCACTTGCCTTCCTTATACTAAAAGCCTTTTTCCCCTTTTAAGTTTCAATGAAGAATATCTTGGGTTTTGTGTTTTCTTTTGCATCCAGAAATATTTCAATTCAAGTGAAACATGATAATATTTTTCCAGAAGTCATTGAAGCTATTACCTAAGTATAACAGGGCATCATGTAATATAAATCTAGTTAATTTACAGCCATGGAGCCGGTGAAGGTTACTGTGGTTTTTCTAATATACTCAGAAGAATAATTCAAAAAACATAAGCCAGGGCTTTTAAAACAGCAATGTAAGTATTTGCCTAGCAGTATCATTTGCAGGAATGTAAACATAAACTTGGAAATAAGTTAGTACACCATCTGTTGAATGAAGGCTTACAATTAAAAACTGAGTTATGCATTTTCCATACATTTTTAGTTTAACAGAAATTTCAATAGATTAATAAAAGAAACAAACCGTATTGTTATCTTTGTGTGTAGTGATTTATTTCAAGTTCAAATAAACAAGAAAATTTGATAACATTTAGAATTTGTTACACCATCCATGCTCTCATATGTTAAAGATTTTCATTAACTATTGGCCTTATATTAAACTGTTATCATTTATTTAAATTGACCATATAATATATTTGTGCAAAACCAGTATCAATGAACTCTGTAGTTTGCACTTGGACTGTGCTTAGTCTGCTGAGGAGTTGATCCACAATGTTCTCAGGCTTCATAGAGTCATAAAGAAATAATAGTTTACATCACATCCTACACACAACACTGCTGAGAAATAATCACTCTTAGGCCATCTAGAGGCTCTTGTAGCCTTCTGTAAACACAAACCTTTATCTAACAAATAATAGAAAATGCAGTAAAATACAATAAAATAAAGGAGCAGCTATATTTATTTCTCTCCTGTTTTAGAACAAGAGTGGGATTTTTTAAATATTTTCATGGCAAGGAAAAAGAATGAGGTCAGAATGAAAAGTAGCCATGTGAAATGTTGGATCTGCCTTGTCTATCCTGGTGCCAGATATAAGGGGCAGATTACCAAAACATGTATATATGTTAAAAGGAACTGGTTGTCAGAGGAGGAATGAGAAGCTCTCTGTGGCAGCTTGCAAAGTGTGTTATCAACAGGTTGTAATTAATTCCTGAGAGAATGGAAATAACTTGGAGAAATCACATCAAACTAGAGCCTTGAGGGGAACACAGGTGCACCTGTAGGTCTCTTTAGTATTTCACTGCAGGGCAGCAGCACATCAATAATCATTCTACCTTTCAAGTAGCTTTAAAATATATTTTTTCAAAGGAGAGGAAATCTTCAGGAGGAATTCTTTTTGAAATAATATGCTCAACAAAGCCTCTCTCAAGGCCATTGAAGGAAAAATGTGGAAAAGTGCAAAGCTTACTGGGCTTGCCTGTTTGCCTGCATTAGCAACCAATAACATACTGTACTTTAATGGTACATTAATGTCTTTACCTGAATTACTTGAATTACAGGACTGAAAAATATCTGTCTCCACTCAGATGTAAACATAAAATTGTGTTCTTAAGGGAGCTTATTATAATCAAATAATCCATTGGGTTGGAGCTTCCTTGTGGTCAGATCTCTTGTACTGTGAAACTTATTCTGCTTCTGCATAAGGCAAAAGGTTCAGTAAACTTACTGCAGATCGGAGAGAAAAATCTGTAGGAAAGTACATTGCTTCTTATTGAAACAAATGCTGTTTTTTAAAAAGCCTGGAATCCTGAAAAAAAACTAATGCCTGTGCTTGACATCTTTGAACAGTTGGCTTATGGGATTTGGGTTTGTTATATAGTGGGGGGGTTGTTTTACCACAGAGCAGCGGCAATCACAGCCTTCAACATTTTTTTTTCCTAGATACAAGAAAAGATTATATTTACAGGATTCTGCAGCAGGAATCATATGGTTGGCCTTTCCTAACCCTTTATTTCACAGCTCCACTAATACTTTGTCTGGAGCACACTCTCACAAACATGTCTGACGTTCTTGTTGGTTGCTAAAGTATTTTAAGTATGCTGAGGAAAGGCACTGAAGGACAGGTGGGCAGAGCAGAGGCATGTGTGCAAAGAACAAGTTATACATAATCTCTTCTGTAAATAGACAGTTCTCCATCATTACACTGAAAATTTATACCTTGGGAGAAGTCGACTGCACTTGGAGCTAGTGTGCAGAACAGGCATCTAGTTATACCCCTCCTGCATCCTGCACCCACACATAATGTGCAAGAAACCTGTCATTCCCAGTTCACAATGTGATAAAATGAAAGGGTTTGTGAAAGACAGAGGGACCAAGATCAGGGGAAATAAACCCCAAGCCAAATCAAAACAAAGCAAACAAACAAAACAAACAAAAAAAAATCACAAAGACTTGGGATCTGGCAGTAATGAGAAAGGCAAGGCAGTGAACAGTCACAAGACATGGGATACAAAATAAGGAGCCAGGTAGAGCAGGACACTCTGTACAGAAGGCAAGAAATAGTATCTGGAATTTACTAATGATACTCATTACCTCAACCTGCACTGGAAAATTTTGTTCCTGAATATTAAGCACCTAGTTCCAGTGTAACAAACACCAGGCAATGAATTGATCTACAGAACTCTATAAAGTGTTCATAGCAGAGCAACTGTCAGCTGTCCCACTACAAAGCCTGTGGGACTTACATTTACCCAGCTTCCTGAATCTGAAATCTCATAAATTCACAGACTTAATACAGGTTAAAAAAAAATAAAAAAAAAAAACCAAACCGATTATAATGATGTAGTGATGTGATGCTGGCTATTTGAAAGGAGTATTATCCCCTCCAGTATGCTGGCATCTCCATATACTGTGGTCCTGGAAAATACTATTCAGATAGGTTTTAGTGGCTTAAATAACTTTTGCTCAACTAAATGTCAATAGCACTTTTGAAAAGAACAAGGACATTAATTCAGCCCCTCAGTTAATGCCCAGCTACAATACTATAATGTCCTCTTGCCCCAAATTGCTCATACAGTTCAAACTGCTATTTTTCATTCTGTCATAAACTGTTGCACACATTTATGTTGTTACAAATTGCTGTAGAGGTAGCTAAGTTTCAGTAATGCAGAATAAGCATGCAAATTTCAAAGAGCTGTCACCAGAATGCACACATGCTTTCAGTACATGGGCCACAGCATTCCATAAAAACCAGTTCCAGTGTCCTAGGCACACATCTGGAATAACTGTTACAGACCCCCATCTCAGTTCCTAATGAAAGTAAGTTGTATTCATTTCCTTGTGAAACATATAAAAATACCAATTTTCATCAAGAATCGGGATTGCTAAATGTTAGATTAGAGAGGTCTGAAAGATGGGATTTTTTTCAGCCGATGATTCTTCCCATGTTGCAGAACCACACAACTAGGTGTACAAGGAAAACTGCCTGACATTGCCTTGCATTTACCATACACAGAAGCTTGCTGTGTTACTGCTGAAGTGCTGTAATCCAAGGTGATTTATGCAGTCTTGCCCCTTGGAGAAAGGCTATTCCCAGCTAATGACAATATGCTCCTGCCCCACAGTAATTCTGAGATGATTTCAAGTTTTTTACTCCTGTGTGAGAACTTGAGATTTTAACACTGTTAAGGATTAGGAAAGGAAGGAAAATTACTGTTTTTGATGATGGAAAAGTTTGTGTCAGTCATCTAACAGGCAATTCTGTCACATAATAACAGAAGATGCAGGTTTGTTCATTTATAGCTGACATAACTTCCTAGAGAAAACACAGAATCATACAGAGAGAGGGAACCTTGAAGATAATATCTGCTAAATTAATTTTAGCCTAGAACCATATCACTTTGTCTACAAGCTTAGCCAGATTGGTGTATCAGCAGACAGTGAATCCCAGACAACTTAATTTCAGGGGAAACCTTTGGACTCAAACAAGTTTAGTCTCTTACTTTCTATGGCAGATCCCAAAAGGGCTTCTAAACGATCCACAGCACAAGTAAAAAGTGAGGCAATAGAGAAAGGGTGATACAAGAACTCAAATAATTTGTTTATTGTATTCAGATTATTTTTCATTGTGTAAATTTGTTAATTCTTTAGACATCATGGTGAATAATTTCCCTAATTAGACATATTTCATGGATGCGAATATCAGCTAAGTTCAGTGTTTGCATTTTGCTTCATTTCAGTAGTCTCTGCTTTTACTCCCTCAATAAAAACAACATTCCTGCTCACCTCTTGTGCCAAAAGAGAGGCAGGGGGTTAACTGATATTAATATCAGATACACAGTTGACAGTGGTTTACCAGAAGGGTAACTGTTCTAATATACTCATGGGGTTTTTTTTTCTTTTTATTTAATTTATTTAGTTTTTTATCCCTAATGGAGAAAGTGTTTATCTGAAACTCCTCAAAATCTTGGGTTTTTATTTTCATGAAAAAATGGCAATATCTTATTAATTAAATTATACAGAATCACAGAATATTTTGAGTTGGACGAGAGCCACAAGGACCATAAAATCCAACTCTTAAGTGAATGGCCCATGCAGGGATCAAACACACAAGCTTGTTGTCATTAGCACCATGCTCCAACCAACTGAGCTAATCTCAGGTTGTGTTCATTATATCCAAATAATTCGTTTGGCTCCAGCTCCTACGCCAGCCATGGCTAGTGTATGTCCAAACACGTTCACAGACAGACCTGTACCTGGAGATCAGGTGGGCTGACAAGCACACCAGGAGGGAAGGTCCATTTGAGACTGACCATCAGCAGCAGCAGTACCACAGTCATCAGTGTCCAGATCGACTCAGCTCCAGGGCACGACAGGGAAACTGCATGAGGAATGCTGCTCCCACACCTTGCAGGTGGGAGCTCAAGGAGCTTCGGTATATTTCACACAGGAATACATCTTCTTGTGTTCTCACTTGTCAGGTTTCAGATGGCATTTTTGACAATGTGGTGCCAGCAGTTTGACTACTGAACACATGCTGAATTCTGCACACCATGTCTCCAGCTGGAATCAAGGGTCGTTGGCAGGTGACACCACAGATGAAATCTGGTTCTCTACACCTAGTCTTGCAGTTGATGAGAGGTTTCATGTCAACACTAATCTCACTTCACTAAATGTGTTTATTTTGTAATGCCAGCTTCTTTTTACAAATTTCTTTAACTACTTATTATGCCCCCTTTATGCCTGTGATGCACACTGATGAAGGATGAAATGTTGTTGCTGCATGGAAAAGGGATCATTACCATTTTAATCTAACATGAGTAGTTCAGGGTTATTTGGATATTTCAGATATAGAGATTAAAACAGTCTCATGTGGTGAAATATAATGTAAAAATAACCACCTCTGTCTTCTGGAGCCAATTTCCAGAGGATTTTTGAATGGATGGCGAGGGCCATCTTTCTAATCATAGTGAGAAGATATTAATTCATGCTGTTTGCACACTGTCAGTTACTGAAAAGTTAGTATATGCCTGTCAAATATATCATCACACATGTTAATAAATATAGATGTATTAAATATATTATTGATATATACAACTATCTGTGAAAAGCAGCTGAGAGTCTTTCTTCAGCTTATAATAGATGACCTCTAAGGAGGTAAGAAAGAGAGATGAGAAAATCATGGTTAAAAAGAAGAGAAGGAACTATGAGCAGTAAGAGAATGTTTACATATTGTAGAACTCTGAGATTACCAGAACAACGGCAAATCAGAGGCATCTCAAATAACTTCAGTGCCACCAAAAGATAACTAAATGCAGTCTAAGCCTGATACCTCTTAACTCATTTGAATGGGTTTTTGATTTCTAAATTTCTAGCCTTTGTATACAAGGAATAGCTAGTGGCTGGTTTTAGTTGCAGTTCAAAAGGAGAAAGCATTAAGCAGAATTTTCCTCCAGTTCTTCTCACCACTGTGTGTGAAGGATAGCTACAGTCCCAGCCTTTAAACACTCTGGGCTATGGGAAGATTTTCAGCTGAAGTAACTTGGTATTGTGCCAATGACTGTAATGAAGCTAGTCTGATATCTACCAGATGACAATTTGGCTCAGAAAAATCAAAGTCGGTGAAAGTCCCAGCATTTTCCTAAAGGAGGTGAGAAACCATGACTGGCAGGTTCAAGCTGGCATAGCGAGGACTGCAGGCTGTACGGCTTTGATGGATGACTTCAGTCTCACTCTAAGTGACACATATCCAAATTATTTTGTGGGCAAAGGCAGTTTTGTCTAAATACTCAAATGATCACTCTGATTTACATCCAATTGCTTGCGGGGGTGTCTGCCTAAATAACACTCAAACTTCTTTTCTTTGCATCTCCATGCTCCTTGAAAGCCATCACTGAGCCCCAAAGGGCAGTATTCTTAGCAGACGCTTAAAGATGCTCTTTGTAAGTAGAAATTTCTCATACTGTTATTTAGTGCAGAGAAGAAAGGTCATTTCCTCCGTTCTTTGCAGTGAATTAGCTGGAGGAAGGCAGTCAAGAAAGCCATTTACAAAAGACCCGTTTGCTTTTCTCTGTGCTTGAAGGACTTGGCTTTTCTCTTTTTAAGTGAGGAAGCACATTGCTACCCATGGTGAATATGGCAGGAACTCTACGCTTTCCAAGTGCATACTGCTTAAGCACATAATCTTCTTATGCACATTAGCTTTGAGTGTGTTGACTCTGTCCCATTAAATGTGAATGCTGTTACAAGAACAATCTTTGTACCAATTGGTTACATAATTCAGTGATCAGACCAATCTGAGGCACAAAGACATTATTAATGGATAACCAAAATCATCAAATGAGGGAGTTTTGTTTATCTACAAACTCCTTTAAAAACAGCAATAAAAACCTAATAAGGGAGAACAAAAATGATGTCTGAAAAGGAGTTTGAGGGTTGGAAACAGTTGTTGTTGGTTGCATTTTGAAATTTTCCTGAGAAATTCACTGCCCACTGAAAAATCAAAGCACAACATGGTACAGGTTGGGTCCTACAGGGTCAGCAGCCTGGCTCCAGAACCCAGCTACATCAGGAGAACACAGAGGTAGGGGTGTCAGCTAACTCTGGCACAGTAAAGCAACACTTCTGTTAACAGGACTCAGTCCATCCCTGCAAACGTGCAAGTGTGCCAGCTCACTCAGACCTGGCTTGGGTACTGCAAACAGGGAAAAATGTTCGTCTGTAGAAACTTACCAAGAGATTCAAATCTGTATTCAATTAAGGTCAGAATCTTATTTTTTGTGCCCTGAAGTGTGTAATTCCAACTGAAATGAAAGCAAGTTAGGTTTTAAATATTTTAAAATATCTATGATTTCTTCTGCTTTTGAAAAATCTTACTTCAATTAATAATGTTTCAAATATTGTGACAGTGCAGTCTAAGAGGCAATATAAAGAAGAAACAGACTCAGAAAAGGACAGAGAATTACATTTATCAAGTTTCTAGGAAAGTGCTTACAAGTCCTAGAGTTTAAAATGAGGAAATTGAGTGTTTCTCTAATATGAACAAGTCCTATATCATTTGCTGTTGAACTCACCCACATATCAGATATGTCTGGGGCAAAGTGGCCAACTGAAGTTCAGAAACATTTGAAATTAAACCCTCAGGAACCTTGATGGCTGCCAGAGAGTTCTTCATTTACAGAAGAAATATAAATTATGAATCACTAGAAAGTATGATAACAAAAGGCATGTAAGTGTGCCAGGTGGGATGAAACTATTGAAGCAAGCCCCAGCTAACAGGACAGCGGTCTTGAAGGGTTCACAAGCACCTGCTGTCCATATCCCCAGAACACAATTCCATCCTTCCTGTAACAAAATGTAGGACTAAAGTAAAAGTTCAAAGCTGCAACCATGCCATGAGGAGAAAATACAGAGTTTGTCTGAATGAAGACAGTCCTCAGTGGTGTGTTAACCCTGAACATACAAATAAAATATTGCAGCCAATCAGCAGATAATTATGCTGAAGAGATTATGAGGGTCTCTCATTTAGGTTATTGCTAAATGTGTTCAGTGTCTAGTGCCTTAAAACAAATCCAGAGCTTAGTTAAATATCCTGGGTAGCAAAGGAATTCCTTCCTTGCCTCTGGCAGGAAATATAAGCCCACATTACTGTTTCAGTCTTTTTGCATTCCTTATTTATCCACACCAAAGCCATCACCAGCTGTGCTTCATTTTCCTACTGTAAAGTGGACTTCAGCTGTAATAACTTCAGCTGTAGACTGCAGAAAAAGTAATTGAAGGCTGCACTTTTTGCTCTTTCCTTCAATATTTTTAACTATGGTGATTTGTCCCAATTTAATTTTTGTTTACTGCAAATTGGACTCCACTCAGGTTAATTTTTGTTCACTGTGGTTTTCTTTGGTCTAGACACAATATGAGTGTTTGGCAATAAACCTTCTAAGCTCTACTTCTTTATGCGGTTGGGAAGTCTACGTCATTTACAAAGGCTTAATAACACATCCATCATAATAAAGTCAAAGAAAATGTATGATCTTTATGCCACTCTAGCATCAACATCATGAAAAGATTAATATTAAATATCATACAAAGAAAGTAATTTTTCCTGACCAAAAAATTATTATTTAGCATACCTGTTTGTTTGCCAAAAAGAGTGATTTTTGGAACTTGGCCTGAGAAGAAATTACCAAAAATTGAAAGGTATTTTGTGTCTTGCTCTTTTGTTTCCAGTCTACTGTGTGTTTGCAACCAGGGTTTTTTTGTGAAGTTGCAGGCAAGAGTTTCTCATGTCTTGGGCTGCTGTACATTGCATAAGATTTCCCCGGGGACTGCTCCTCCCTTGGGAAGAAGTGACCAGGTGGGGGTGACAGACGGAGTGCAAAGAGGAGGCCCAGCAGGCTCAGTGGGAATAGCAGCCTCCTAAGACCAGGAGGCAGGTAAAGTAACTGGGAAAAGGGAATCTCTCTCACAGCCCAGGATTTATCACAACTAGGAAGCTACTGAAAATACGTGAAGTACATCAAGACCAAAAATGAAAGGGTCCAAATGGCAATGAGACAGACAGGAGGGGAAAGACTGACTCTCAGATCCTTAATTTATGTCTCTCTCAGTTCCTAGATAGTCCTGAGATATTTTTCCTGACTCTTCCAAGAATCACCATGTTCTAGTTCATTGCTTTGTGTTCTATCAAAATATAGATTTAGAGACTGAAACCCTGACTTTTTTTTCTGCTGTTCTCATGTTAAGGAAAACATTCACTTCAGAGCTCTTATTGACTTGAGGTCCTGTCACACAACTTAAAATTTATTTTGACAAGGAGGCTGGACAAAATCAAGAAAAATTTTCAAACAAGTGACCTCATTAAAGCACTGATCAGCATGCAGACACCAAAAATAGATGGGTTTACATGTCTAAGGTGTTCTTGCTCTAAAAAGATCCCAAAGGACTTTCAAATTTTACATGTGATAGTCACTTCACCCACTAAGTTAAAATGCCAGGTGCATGATGCTTAGAGAAAGAGCACAGAGCCGAATAACATTTAATATAGACACAGTCAGCTGAACCTAGGTAATACCTGTCTCCATCAGTCCAGAAAGCAATAGCTGGAAGTAAATGGAACATTTTTGCTGCTTTCCTGCTGCCATTACTGTTTCTCCATGTAACTCTGGCTTAGATCAACAACAGTCTCCTAGAGATTCCAAAGTTGTGAATAGCAGTTTTCTTTCAAGGTGCACATTTCTTTTATGCAGAAGACTGTATTATTTTAAATATCAGTATTTGCATTTTAAAAGGCTTCTTATTTGCCTGACTGAAAAAAATGGAAAACAAGAAGACAGGGAGAAATGGAATGTAAATATGGGGACTATAGTGTGCTGGGGAAAAAAAAAAAGTAATAATATTTTTTCACATGTATCTTGTTAAAAGACCTGGAAGGATGGCATAAGGGCGATATTGTTTCTAGTAAGAATATCTAATTACAAAAAATTGAAGTACACAATATACAAATATGTTTCTGGGAAATGCTAAGAAACAATTTTTGAACTATTTTTTCTCTAATAAACTTTATGACTATCACACACTGCTATCATGACCATCCTAGGCAGGTTTTGCTACTACTTTTAGAAAGAATTGGTTGTGAAAAATGAAGGTAAAACTTAACATATTAATGCAAAAAAAAAAAAAAAAATAAAGTTGAAGTGCCATAGGAGAGAGATTGTAATAGCAGGATTTTTCTATGAGCAGAAAAGTCAAAATAATAAACAGTTTGGAATGACAAAATAACTGCCTATTCATATTCAATTAATTGGCCTTTGAAAGGTGGTCTATCCAACAAATCATAAAAAATCTCAAACTCATCAAAAATATCACAATTGTAATGAATACTGTGTAAAAACCAAAACTGGAACATAAGGTTTATATAGACTGAAACAGAATTAATAAATCACCAGTGAAGTAGGAGACATTGGTGTTGTATTTGGAAGCATTAACACAAAATCTTACAAAAATCATACAATTTTACCTTGCTTTTAAGAGCATTATTTAGATATGGTTAGGTCATGCAAAGGTCAGATGAGTTCATATTATTACTGATATTACATTCAGATTCCTGGCTATTAATTAGTTCTGCAGAAATGAAAAAATATATTTTATTTACATAACCATTATTCCTCAGTCAGCCACAAAGTTGCTTTAATAAGAAAGGAAACAAGCATTGTTTTTCAGAAGGGACAACTGAACATTTTGAATAGCACTGATTCATAAATTCTTAAGGCCTCCTTCTTTGCATATTTTGCTCGGTTAGTTCAATTCTATAGCTACTAAAACTAGATAAATTCTGCAGCTACAACAAAAACTAGCTTCTGAAATGTCCAGAATAGAGATCAACAATTAATGTAATCAAAAAATATATTTAGCAAAAGAGAACATCTCAAATGGAAAAATATTTTAGTGGCTCATACAGACACTATACTGCCAGTATTTCTAGAGTCTACTCCCAACCTTGTTGAAGACTAACAGTGTATCTCAGGTCACCTCGTTGTCCCAATCCAAAAGCACACAGCTCCTCTGAGCTATCTGCCAAACCTCCCAGTACTCAAAACAAAGAAGGTACTTGTAGCAGCTGATTCATCCCTTCCTAAAATAGAATGAACTGCCCTCTGAAGATGACTATTAACTACAGAGGACATTTAGGTGATTACTGCTGGGAAGTGTGAAATCCATAGTCATAGCATAAGTTGTTCAGCTCCTCTGTGCTTTAATTTTCTGTCACTAGAAGGGATTAATAGCATTCCTTGCTTTACAATAATCTCTTGTCCAGGCAGAAAAACAAATGAACAAGAACAAACAGACAAGCAAAAAGAATTGAAAACCTGAAGGGAGATTAGATTTGTTTGTTTTATCATTTTGACATTGAACATGGCTTCAACTTAATTTACAGGTGAATCCTTGTATATAAAATGCTGTACATATAATAAAATACATTTTTCCAGAACTTGTAGTACCCACTTGGAGGCTGGGAGGGAAAGGACCCCTCTTGCTCCCCTTCTTGTGCTGTCTGAAGAGCTACAGTCACTTCCTTTGAGTATAACTGAATTGCAGGTAGTCAGTTACAGGCCATCTGTCAGGCATTAATTAGCAGTTTTGGCACTTGCATTAAACACATCTAAAGTGCTAAAAAAGACATGAAGCTAAAAATGGTGCAAAAGTCAAAGCAGACTCAAAGTAAAATTTGTGGGTATTTCTAGAATTAGAAGATATTCCTATAGAACTTTTTAAAAAATGTGGGAAAATTCATTTATTGTCTACACAGAATTATTTTCCCTAGGGATCAAGTTAGTAAAAGGACCCTAACTTCTCTCTAAGTTCTGCAGTCAATCGGGACTTTGACAAGATTTTATTCAGACCCATATTCTCAAGTTCAAAGTAAAAAAAAAAAAAAAATCTTCTCCTGATTTATCCATAGTAATAGGAACCTATCCAAACTCTGTTTTGGATGAGACTGATTTGGTATTTTGCTTGGAAATAAGGGAATTCAGAATACAACATTTTAACACTGTTCTGTCTTCAAAGGTAGATAAGATGGTCATGCTGTCCTCATAAGTATTTTCCAATTTACCATACATGGCCTGTAGCCCATCTGTGCCTGTATTCCATTAGCTTTAGATCATGCCTGGTATGATATTGAGCTCTCAGTTACCTCAGCAGTAGAGCAAGATTTCACAATCAAAACAAAATATAAATACTCAGAGATGGAGGTTACTGGTGCAGTGGCCACATGTGATCTGATTCTCTGCCCTTTGAGGCACCAAATGTATTTCTCATACACACATTACCTTCATATCTTATTTCTGAGGTCTAAGGATTCTCATTATTGTCAGCTAACATGATTACACAGCTTTTTCCTTGCACGTACTAAACACTGGTGTTGTTCAGACTTAGTACTGATCTAATATTCTGTTAGGAGCAAAACCAAAAAAAAAAAAAAGAAAATAAATGAAACCAAAGTAAAATATATCCCTATATTGTACAAAAAGAAATCAAAAATCATTTTAATCTGCAGCAGGTAGTTTGTCTCATCTTTGGATCAACATAGACAAATAAATACACTTCTTGCTCTTGACATTCCTGCAGATGGGGCTTAGGGTTGCAGGTTGGAATCAGGAATTAAGATCCAATAGTGTAGAAGTACTAAAAGGAAGAGTAGTACATTGATGCTGATGAATCTACAATTCAAGCCTGAAAACTGAAAATTCACCTGCACAGGCTTTGGTTACTATAGTACGACCTGATTCTAGCATGGGAGAACTGTCTGATTTTTAACAAGCATATCACTTTTGAAGAGGTAGAGATCTCCAGATCAATATCATGCTCTGCTTCTTTCCCAAGGAAATGTATGAATGGCTTCTTAGAGCACAAAGGGCCAACCTGGCCAAAACTTGTATAATTCTGTGTGACAAATAATTACATTTCAGCGAAGTTTTTTTCCCTAAAGTGCATGGTCCTAAAAGCACAGCCAAATGTATGGGTGAACATATAACCTTCAGGCTCAGACAACTCTGTAACACACAAACAATACCGGAGATGTGAGGCTGGTATGCTGAAGGGATTTGACAAAAACAGAAAGGGGGAAAGAGAAAAATGTGAGACACCTGGGTGAAATAAAGGAAGTCTGGGCTTGGAGTACTGAATTGCAATGCTTCTTGTGTGCTATTCAACATTTTCCTGTGCTAAAAGGCCACCCTAGATTTATAGCATATGAGGGTGTTTATAGTATAGACTATAAACTGCTCTCTGAAATATTTGGCACAAATGTATTTCCAAAGATGAAAAATGGCTTACAACCAAAAAGAAATTTAGGCATTTGAGGTCACTGCTTTTACATACCTCAGAATATCCTTGGCTTTAACTAAGCATAGGCTTGTGAGCAACATCTGAGAAAAAGCATATCAGATTTTAAGTATAAAAATTATTTCTACTAGTTTATTCTCTCTTCTTTATTTCCATTTTTATTTTCTAAAAATAAAAAGAGAATATTTGTAATATTCTACCTTCTGTTTTTAGTTCCCGTAAACCAAAGTCTATAGAGGCCTAAAGAATGAACAGAAGAATTTCTCATGCTTGTCCTGGGAACAATTAAGAATTAAATATTGAAATAACACTGTGTAATTTAAGCACAGTTCAACTGAAGAGTTTTTCAAAGACTGTTAAATGATGGTTCTGTTAGGTCCATCACTTGGACAAAGACAGAGTAAGATATGTTCTGGGTGGGACAGAGCTGTGCATGTACTTGAATTCATTTTCATGCAGATTCTGTATGGGAGGATTGGAAGGATTGTTGTAATTATGTAAATGCAGATAATATGCATCAAAAACCAGAATAGCAATGGAAAACTTCTTAGAACTTTTCATCACAGATTTCCTGGAAGTACTCAGTGAGTTTGAAGTCTGATCTAGATCTTCAGGTTGCTTCCCACAAGCAGCAGCCTCAAGGATAAAATGCAGCAAGTACTTAAAAGGCCCAGGAGAGCACTGGAGTCTAGAACAGAAGATAAAACACACAGGCCAGAGGGCCAGGCTAGGTAGATGCTGCTCTGGGAATTTGTTCATAGCACAGGATTTAACATCTGGCTGCTGCAGAGACCCCATGGGCTGCCATTATAGGTCCTCAGTGTCCTTCTTGCAGCTTTTAAAAACAGTTCAGGTTAACCCCCTAAAAAGAGCAGATTCTTTCCTGTCTATGCATCAGCCACGTGTTTTATATTTCACTTTGCAGTACTGTGGCTAGGCTGGTTTTCCCATTAATATATTCTTTAAGAAAAAAAAAGATAGATAAAATAAGAGGGCAAAGGGAGTTCTTTGCATGAATTTTGAACAACCACCACTTTGCCAGGTTCTAACAGATGCCAGATTATCCCCCAGTAGCAATCTCATGACTCCGTTCACCATTGTAGCACACCAAAGAACACCCTTGTTAATCAGGCTAACCAGATTAATTCAGCTGTGTTATGACTTGCTGTGGCTGGATTTTTTTTCAAAATACACTGTGTATATTCATTAAATATGAAGAAAGAGCCCACATGAATATTAAAGTTATGTCATTAAGGAGGAGAGGAGAATTAACATAGCAAAATCACTGTAGTAAAAATTTTTATAGACCATTTTAAAATTACATGTTCTTTCATATTTAGAGTTGTCCAGAAGGTACATAAAATACCAGACTTATTAATATCGTTTATAACACTCCTTAAGTAGATTATAATTCTCATGGCTTCTGGGCTGGCGTAAAGTACTGTTGACATAATTTTTAGGTCAAATTATATCTAAAGATTTTAAAGCATCAGAAGGCTGATCTTGGGACAAACCTGAAAGCTTAGGATGTTTCTGTTCCCTTCCATATGATTATCAAAAGAATTTTCTCTACAAATTTATCCTCTCGACATATTTATTGATCTTGGGGATTGTGGATCTGAGAGAGGGTCAGATTTGGTAACCTGTACACCAGAGCTAATCCAGTTAGTGCTGCCCCTAAGGGCACCTGACTGTTTGCCGCTGCTTACAGAATGTGATGTCTATGAATGTACCCTAGATAACCCTAAATACAGAAGCCAGAATTAGCTGGTGCAGGTCAGAGCTCACTCAATATTATGTAAAAAGGTTACATTTCATAAAGAACTGCAGGCCAGTTTAGAATGATTAGCTAATGCATCTCTTCTTTCTCCAAAGTTTCATCTTTCTTCTTTATCAGCATGATGGCTTTCAGATTCAGGGTCAGAAGTGGTTTGGAGAAGCTGAATTATTTTCCTTGATAAAGATATGCTGCTGTCATTGAGTTCTGAATACAGAAGATACTAAATGAATATTCTATCAAGGCATTTAGAGTCACAAACATAAGCACTAAGATATACAAAACTCATTCATATGAATGTCAAATGAATCAAAACATTTTCCAGTGCACTTTTTCAACCTGCATTCACCCTCTAGGCTTTCCCTTGAGCAGCGTTTGCCCAAGATACACATGGTGATACTTAATCAGCAACCCTGTTTTTTCCTGCCACTTGCCTACAGGCACGCAAAACTTTTCAGAGCAGTAACTGTCTGTCCCTGTCAGATGCTACATTTTATTTCCAGCACGAGTGTTTTAGCTGAGAAAAGAGATTACATATTTCTTATGAAGCTACACAGAGGAGTAGGATTACACTACCCAGCTTATTGGCCACTCAGCCTGATTTAGTGCAATCCATGCCAACAATAAAATAGTCATTTTTCTGAATAGTGATGTGATATCTCTTTAGGTGCCTGTCACCATCAATAAAAATGCCAAGGCAGTAGGACCTTTCACCCTGACAAACCTTAGAGAGGGGCTATTAACCTCCTGGAGATGTAAACCTGAATTCTAGAATACATTTTATGCAATAGTGGTGGGGAGGCATAGTGTCTAATCCCTGGTATAATAAAAATGCCATCGACAGGAAAAATGTTTTTGTTTTCTAAATGCAATATGAAATTCTCAATTCATTAATATTTGAATAGACATATTTTGTCTCAGTTTCTATTGACTACAGCCCATATGATTTTACAATAACTCCATCACAATTTCTCTATTATGGATTCATATTTTAATATATTTGTTAATACAGTATTCATTTCTGCTCATGTGAAATCTTATGTGTAGTCTCTGCTTTTGTCTGTCTGCTAGCACAGGAATATTGATGGAAATCAATGGTGTAAGCAACCTTTTGTTTCTCCTTATGTATGTAAAAGTTGAGACTTTAGCTTAAACCAAAATGTTAGATGACTGAATCAGAGGAGGGGAGGAGAAAGAAGGCATTCACAATGTGAAATAAGACCTAGATGAAATACAAAAATGGCATTTTCATTTCTTAATTACATCAAATTAATAGTCTTGATAGCCAGAGCAGATTTTAACTGGCACTGGTAAAGTACATAAAAGCAGTTGCACAAGCAGTGTCCTGTAACAGACCATTTTACTACTATTAGTTAAAGATGAATTCCCATTTGAGTTTTTGATGTATTTAATCCTACTACTAAAAATCACTGCTGCATTTAAAACACTTCAGGTGTGGTGATTTATGTACTATTTTTGTTTCCTTTGGCCTAATTTTGTATTCCAGAAATATCCTGTCCATTTTGACTGAAATGTGTAATCCCATGAAAAGTTTTATTATGACATAACTAGTCAAAAGGCATTTCACTTTGTAGAAATAATCTGCCAGTGCCTAATTGTGGAGGTATATTTCTCAAGTTATGGAAACCAGGAGAGGCCCATACATGGCATAATGCATTCACACAGGGCACTTTAGAGAGTTGGTGTCTGGATGATTAGCAGAGCAGATGTTAAATGAATATTTTTAAGTTATGTTTCCTAATTTGTAAATATAATTTTCCCCTGGTCTTTAGTATGATAAACAAAACATTCAAGAAAATAGAATCAGAAAATTTTCTTTTCTGCATAATTTCTGCTTTGCTGCTCTTCAATTACCTGGCCCCACTGGCTTAAAATTGAATGGTTGGTGAATTTTAACCAAGATTATATAAAGATTTTAGGTAACTACATTTTAAGCTTTCAGATTACTAAGAAACATACTAAAATACAAGGGTTGAAATATTATCTTCCTAAAATCCTAAAATTAACATCATACTTATGGCAATTGTCATCAGAAAATAAGAAACAGGTACCTGATCTTAATCTATCCTCTATCCCTGCCTTCCCAAGAGAGCCATCTCCAGGCTCAGGGATGCCAGGACATACCCCTATATTTTTCAAAATGAAAAATTTATTTTGTAATCAGGTAACAAGCATTTTCAGACAAGAGGATAGATGGAGTTGCACAAGCCTGTCAATGGTGTCATAACTTCAGTCAGCTGTTGAAAAACATTTATTCAGACAAAAAGGCCTCATCATACAACCCATATCCTTTTTGTGCAGTGTAAGTCCAGCCCCAGTATGAGCAAAAGAAGACACTGGGTACAAGCCCTCCTGACAGAATCTTCCTATGTGACTCTATCACTTATGGACTAAAATGGAAAAAGGAAAGGTGTATGAAATGTTGTGACAGCCACAGAGACTTCCTAGGTCACTTGCTCTTCCTGAGTAATAGCAATAGTTTATGTTTTCAATGGGAGTTGCTGTAGTCAGATGTGGAAACATTTTCAAACACAAATGGATATTTTTTTTTTAATAATTGGACATATAAAAGCAAAACATTAGAAGTTTAGAATTATTGTCTTCCAGTTTGTTCTCCTGATGAATTTATAACCCAGAAAATAAAATATCCTGACCTTGAACTAAATCCAGAATTTTAAGTCAAAATATTGTCCAGTCATAAGAAACAGAAACAGTTAAGGAGCACCCTGAAATGCACAGTAGTTTATTGGTTTGTGTTTTTCATGGATACTCTGTTTGGTTCCTAATGCTTGATGGATACCAAGAGGAAATGGGAGATCTGGTCCAGAATAGGTAAAAAAACACCACAAACACCAAGCTCTGCTTGAGCTTTTTTAAGGTTTAAATAATGTTAGCATAGTGCTGCAAAACTGGGGATTAAAAGTCTACTCTAAATGGGCTCCATCTTGGAAAGAGAATGTAATGGTGTTTTTTCATTACTACAGCACACCCTCTGATTTTATATGGATATGAGTACTTCAGAAAGAGTGGAACGAGACCAGCAATATTTTTAAACAATCCAAAGATGATTTTTAAAGGCTGGAGTGGAACTACAAATCAAAGGAATAAAATTAGATACAGCAGAAATTAGGCCAAAATGGGAACTGAAAGGATGAGAAAGGATGGACCATGCCAGCCATTTTATTTTCTTTTTTTTTATTATATTTTCTTTTTTTTTCTAAAATTAGAAGATGGAAGTGTTGGAAAATGAAACAGATTCCTGGAGGATCCTATGGCAAAGACACAGGTACTTTCTTGTTTCTCTGCATAGTCTTTGGACACACAAGCCTTAAGAAACTCACTAAGTTACTGAAGACCCTAAGAAACTTCAACAGATAATAATGCTGAAATACATCCTGATTCGTCTTCATTTTTCTGTTTTTTAACACAACCTTGATAACCGCATGGAATAAGACAAACCCACAGAAATCAAACCCACAAAAATGTGAAAGCCCACTTCAGCTTAAAAAATCTCACTGAAAGACACACATCCCAGCTAAGTGGGGTGTCCTATGCTGGGGAAGTTTTGGACCTACTGTGCTTAGACTACTTTGATGATCTCTTCTTATCCAATACATTCAATGTCTTTGGGACATACAAAAGTTGTTTCCCATTGTAAGCTTGCCTTATACCAGTAAATTGATAGTTGTATGATCTATACAGACATCTGAGATCTTCAGGTGACACCAGGGCTAGAACTACTGTGTGATAAGTACACATCTAGAAATCCTAAACCAATGTAAAAAAAAAAAAAAAATCCCCAAATTCTTTTAGACAGCATTTCATGTCAGGGAAAGAGAATATGCCCCAAGCTATTGTGTGTGTTTCTCTCCCTGGTTTGTTGGAAACTGTAAAGCATTCTTATATTCAGGCATCTGAAAAAGACATAAACTTTCTAGTTTCCACAGAGAAGGATTCCAAGTAAAAAAAAAGGACTTTATTTGAACATCTCTATCTAGGAAAACTCTCTAAGATATTTTGATAAATTCTTTGTTACAGAAAGGGTATATATTTGTGTTAGATACTTAAGACAGAGAATTGAAAGCACTATGGCAGTTCCAGGGATAATTGCTTTTTTTTTTTGTGATACAGATGCACCAATTAGTATATAAAAATTGAATTTACTCTAGCACTTTCCCAATTAATTTTTCTTTTTCTAAGATGTGGAATTAGTTTTGGTTTTACGACTACAGAAAACAAACCCCAACATAATTTCAGACAGCTCAACAGAACTTTTCCTTTATCCTTCCTATCTTTTCATAAAGTTATGGGTTTTTTTAAGTTAAAATGCATATCAGCCAGTGTTTTAAAAACAGTATGGCTTCTCCTGCTCTTTATGTAGTTTTTACTGTGCTCAGACAAGCACGAGACATTTCTTAACAAAGTTTGCATATGCACATATCAGCTATAAGTAACTGTATATTTCGCTCTGCATTTACTGAATTCTCCATATAAAGCACACAAGTCTGTACCATGATGTGATTTTACACTCGCTGGTTCCACAGACTGAAAAAAGCAAGGGCTGGAGCTCTGGTTTGGATCTTTCTCGAGTGAGGAAAACTATCCTACTGAGAATCAAAACGACAGTGCCAGTTTCCTGCTTGACTTGAATGGGTTCAGCACCTTATTATAAACTTTTGCTTCCTATAAAGGGATTTTATTAATGGTCTCACTAAAACCTGACCAATTTTGGTTTTTTTCAGTGTGCTGTATCATTAAGAAACTGTGAAAACAAACAAACTGACAGACACATGAGAAACAGCACTTTAAAAGAACAAATTCATAATATTTGAGGTTTGGAGAGTTGTTCTGTTCTGCTTCCAATACTTTAAATGACATTTTCAGGCCAGAAGGGTTATTAACAACTTGGTTTTAAAGCTCTTAAAAATCTAAACATTGACTGGATTAACTACAAGGGTGCAGAGGACACGTTTCTGTTTCTGACTTCAGCCACTCCCATGTCTATCAGCATGTCTGAATTAGGGCTGAATCTGATTATTGTATTAAAATGTAGAGTAACAGTAGAAGCAAATAAAATGCTGGCTCCAGGTAGTCTCCTGGGTTATATATAAGTCTGCGGTCCTGTCATTGCTTCTCTGTTGCTACAAAGCTCCACCAATGTGAAAGAATCAGAAGCTACAGCAATAACAGTATCATTAAATTGTTTGTGCTGGTCCTCTACAATAAGTAACAGCTGGGAAAATCATAAATATCACCAGCACTACCATTAGTTCAGGGATGCGATCAGATAGAGAAAAAGGCCTTTTCTGCCACCAGCTTCTGGTACGCCATGTGCAACATGCCAGAGTTATTAAATTATTGGCTAATATTATGAGCAGGGAGTTTTTTCTAAGAATGTTTTTTCACTTTGTAAACTTGTCTTTCTAAGTAGATCATAGGAAGTCTTTGCTGGTTTTTTTGGGGGGTGGGGTGTTTATTCCTTCTCTTTCTGTTTGTTCTTCCAGTGGTTTGTTTGTTTGTTTCCACAGAATCCCACTGAAAAGAAAATGTTTGCAGGTTTCTGACATCTTAGAGCGTGTTAGGATCAGCACAGACTGGAACATGATAAGAAGCAACCCTGTGCTTAACTCCTGCAGCAGAGAAACATACCGAGATGAGAAATTAGCAAGACTGGACAGGTGAGGAAAACCCCCCAAAGCTTTTTTGACAAATGTGATAGCATATCCTAAACTGGATTTTCTTTTAAGTATTGGACTATACCTATACACATGAAAGCAAGCAGAGAAGAGGTGATATTAGATTGTCATACATTTTCTGGGACGCAAAACCACTTTTCAGGTCTAAAACAGTGAAGAGATAAGAGTAGTGAAGAAAAGCACAGCTGGGAACACCTGGTTACATTATTTAAAGAGAGGGGCTGACACCAAAAGTTTTCTGGTACTTAGTGGTAAGAGGAGGATGTTACTTGGGGAAGAGAAGACACTGAAGGAAGCTACTGTATGCTAGAATTAGGAAATATGCAGTTGTTAAAAACAAAGCTCTGGATATGAAAAGCTTCACATTTAAGTGGTTAAAAATTCAGAATTTGATTCAGCAATTTGCCTGGACCTTGTAATCTAGAATGGACTATAATCCAAATCCCCTTTTGGATCACTCAGGATCCTGGTCATATATCCATATTTTGTGACTTCTGATGTCTGTACTGAAAATGAAAGAAAGGTATCTAAATGACCATTACAATTTTTCTTGGTGTCTAAATGTCAAGTAAGGGATCAAGTAGAATAGTTATAAATTAGATTTGTTTGAAAAATATTAACCCTCTGGATTTGAAACATCAGTAAGGTCTCCTCATGGCCAGTTATTTTTTGATCTACAAGAGAAGAACAAATCTGCATAGGAGACTTCAGGGATAAACCAAACGTGAACTAGACAGTGAAATACATGCTTGTTTCCCTCCTCACTGACAACCTGTGATAAAATGATGCAAAGCAGCATTTACCAACAACTTGTAAGAGATTACACAGTTGTCAAAAGAGATGTCAATATAGGCTTCAGCAATTGCTTCCTGAAAGATTTTGGTGAGAACCAGTAAGATGCAGCTGGGTTTTGATAGCTCTTTGCAGCTGTGCACATCTGGGCAGATACTATTTACCTGTATCTTTAGTTCTGGCTTGGTACAGAGTGGTTGCCATGACAGTGAGGTGTAGCAATCATTTTCTTTACACATATATTATGATTTCAGTGTCATCCATTATGAACCACACAATCTCTCTCTCTCTTTTTATCTTCATAACTGTATGTCTTGATCCCACAAACAAAACCATAATTACTGATGCTTTTGTTTAACGTGATTTAAAATTGCAATAATTATTATGTCTTCCTTGGTAACCCTAAGTGATTACTGCTGAGTTGCAGCTTCTGCAGCAAGCCTGAGACATCCTGTCTCTAACATAAACATTTTCCTACTCTATAACAACATCAAGAAGGTAGATAACCAATGCAGTCTAATTTTTCCAGATTATGTCTATAGTCTTATAAACACTTTGGTTTAAGCAGTTAGCCAAAACTTGAGGTCATTTATATGAGGGAAAATGAATGATACAAGATAGTATTTGAGAGAAGGACATTTATTTATGAAGTAAGAACACAGGCTTCTATTTCCCCAAACACAGTTAAAATATATAAAAAAGCCACTTGAGGTTTTATTTTCAGATTTTCTGTGTCTTGGTCATGATTTCCAGCTCTGCCTCATATCTGTGAGTAAGGATACATTTACATTCAAATCTTCAATTTCTCCGCTGCCCTTCTTTTCTGTTTCCTATGTCAGCTCATGAAAGTCTTGCCAAATAGTCCCCTACTTCTGGTATTCTAAGTCTCAGGAAAAAAAAAATTATAAAGGTAGGCCCAAGCCAAAATCACCATATTTGAAGAAAAAAAGGAAATTTTATGATTCAAGCATGGATTGAAAGCCAAAATTTTGTCCCTGTTTTTATCAAATACCCAGCCAATATTCTTAAATATCACATTCTGCATGCAGCAAAGATTAAACAAAGAGCCAGAAACTTGTGTTCCAAGTCTTCTTCTAAGGCCTATGTTCACTAACTCTGTAGTTAAAGCATTAGTTGGGCTGTGCTATAATACAATATAGCAGAAGGGCCTGTGACTTCCGTCAGCTTATTGTAAATTCAAATGAGCCAAAATTAGGTAAGAAGAAGTTAAATGAAATTCATTTCAATTTTACTATGAACTTTGTTCCAATTTAAGGAAAAACATTTGCTCCAGTATTTGATATTTTTAGATTAAAAAGCATGTAGCGAAAAGTAACCAATTTGTAAGTGAAGATTTTTTTTTAAATGTAGAGACAGGTTGACTTGAGAACCAAATATGATATGTGCATATCAGAAAGAACTCTGAAAAGGACACTAGGCAACTTCCCAATTTCTATGTCACTCTATTCTTCCTTCCCTTCTCTTTTCCTGTTCTTATTCCTTGTCTTGTAATTGAGAAACAAAACATAAATTTCTATAAGCCTTTGCTGGTTAGCCTGTCCTGTCTGTGTGCAACATCCCATGAGAGGGAAGAGACACACCTCCCTCTCCTCTGCAGATACAGACCATGAAGTGACTTCACTAAACCATTCCACTTTGATCCATGATCAGAGAAGTTTTAAAAGGCAGAGTTGTGTGCATGGGAACAGCAGGGAGGGAGCAACTCCGTATAACCCTTTGTAATGCAAGCCAGCACATGGATTTCTTGCACGAACAACAATACTCACCCCAGAGGAAAAACAATTTGGGAGTTCAAAATTACACAGAAAGGAAATATTACAGATTTTTTTTAAATAATAAAAAAGTAAAAGGGTGGGGAGATTGGGGTTTTTGTCACAGCACCACTATACAATACAATTTCATACATTTCTCTGGCAGGATGGCTATGGAGGGAAAATGAGATATGGTGAGGCTTTTTCATTGCTGCGTGCCTTGAAAATTTATTTTCAGTATCTATTGACTTGGGCAAGATTTCAAAGAATGAATTAGATTCCCGCTTTACAAAGCTGGCACTATTTAAATTGTTGGTCATTAATACTTTGTACTACACAGTTATAGTTTTATTTCTTAATAATTTCTGTTTTGCCCTTATAGCAGTGGTATTTTGCCACCCTTCTTGGAGGAGTTAAGGATGAAATTAATCCAGTTATTCAATTACCACTTTCTGAAAAGATCATTTTGTGTATGGGGAGGAGTGGGAACAAATCAATCTGCTCATTGATTAATTGAAGGTGGGTTTCTTCATGCAGCATTTTTAGAGGGCAGAGAAGATCAGAAGGACCTTAGGGAAGTCAGCATCTTCATCATGTCAAAGCGCCTGCTCTCATACCCTGAGAGAACTGAATTGTTAAGGAGCGAAATCCTGTTGATTTATATACTTTTTCAAAAAAAAAGTGTCAGTGCATCCTATCCTTTTATAAAAACTGTTGGTTAATACATTGAGATGAAAAATATATGGTTTTATTTTTTTGGGAAAAGATAAATACTTTACTGAACAGACTTACAAACAATTGTTTGCAATTTTAGCTGAAATTCATCATTTAAAGAAAAAACTGAATTTAGGCAAATGTGGTCTGTCTATAGTCATAAAGTGAGACGAGCAATCCAGAAGTGAAGTGAGAACTTCAGTGGGATTTATTAATATTTGAAAGAGCAATATGAATTTCTCCTGTCATTTTGTGAAAGAAAGCTAACATGGATTATCCTGACTCTCATAAATGCTTCAGCAAATTTGCTTTTTTTCTGATGAACAGGCACTTGGTTATTTGGGCTCACATCTTCCCTTCTGTTTCATCTGTAAATTCTTATCTATTTCTAAAAAAAAATGCCCAGATGTCTGAGAATATATTTCAAAGACTCCATAAGAGTCATTTTGATGCAATACTCTATTAGTGAGCACAGTGGTTTGTCTGTGTAGTTTTAATGAACTTCTTGTGAAACTGACCTATATTTTTATTCATAAATAACCACATTTACAAAATATAGAAAACTAAATTCTTTAAGTAAGTTTAACAGATAAGAAAACTTTGGTTTGTGTACTGTACTATAATTACTCTTGACTGATAGCCTGATGATGGAATTTTTGTGTTAGACTTTTACAAATTGTTAATGTGCCTTGAAAACAAGATAAAGAACTGTAGGAAAAGCAGCTCATTGAGTAGGATTGACTGGTATTGTGAAACCAAGATTCATTTCAAGAACATTATTTTCAACAGTGGTCAGACCATGCTACACATAATCAATGCTCCCAGGAAAAATGTGGGATAAAAACCCTGCTGCAGCCATTGAGAGATTTGCTAAGCATTTCAAAGATGGGAAAAATTCTACTAGCAATTTTTACTCCCCGTTTTCTTTTCTCAAGAATTGGATTTTGTCACCCTGACCTAAAATCAAAATATTTATAGCTGTTTTTCTCTTAAGAAGCATGTTGAGCATGACTGTCAGAAGAGTTAGTCTGCATTATGGCAACGCAACTGAGGCGAAGAGAATTGAAACCTAAAAGTGTTCTGGTACAAAAAGGTTATTATAAATGAAATTAATCTAATCATGACTGGACAGCTACATTTTGTGCACTAACAGGTAACCAAACCAACTAGAAAGGGAAGAGAGATGATGCCTCTTGCTCATATGTTACAAAAGCATAGTTATTGATGGTATATTTTTTTTCTTATTTTCTTGCTAACATAGGCCAGAATTCTGTCCATCAATGAAAATAATATCCTTATTATACTGTATGGTCACTCATTTTTAAAAGAAAGACTTTTCTACTCATTGAATGTGAAACAGAAATTAACACAAAAAAAAAAATTCAGATGTTTGGGTACCCATGAATACATGTTAATATAAAGTGATAATATTAAGCAGCCTTTTAGTCAATACGTTATCTTATGGTTTTGGGTTGTTTTATTTTACTTGGAAGTGAAATTGAAAATACAGCCACCAACCAACACTCACAAAGCCTTTAAATAAATATTCATCATTTCCCAAAGAAGTGGCTTTCAATAACATTACACAGATAATTGACAAGCATTCACCCATCTAAAGACCAAACTTCTGAAGAGGAAATTGTCTTAAGTAGATAGCCTCCTCATGTTCTCAGCAGACCCTAAGCATGTGCTTTAAATTTAATCATATTTACAAGTGTTGTCTTGAAGGTGAATGTTTTCCTTAACTGTCAGCTGTGAGAAGAACTTGTGAGGTTTTCAAATCCACTTTGTAGAACGTCTAGCAAAAGACAACTGATAGTTCAATTCAGACTTGGGATATCAATTAAGATACGAAGGACACGATTTCTTAGGACAAGCAAAAATAAAAGACTAAAAAATCCATATAATTAATAATACAGCCGAAGAGAAGTATCATAAATCTCACAGCTATATCTTCCCTGCAATCCAATAGCTAAAATGCAAAACAAATAGCCTCTCTAGAGAAAAAAATACACTGAAGACACGAATGGAATATGCAGAGTAAGAACTGACAAATACTGGTCAAAGCAAAAAGATTTTCCTGGAAGCTGGCTGACTGCGAAATCAGAATGCCAAAAGATTTGCCCCAGTAACCTCCCCCAATCCTTACTTCCCTCAGGAAATGTCTCGTTCAAGAGGATGCCAATCCTGGAGCCCATTTGGGTTTGGGATTTTTTTGATGGAAGATAAAAATTTTATATGAATATCTCTGATTGGTAATGGCAGGGGCACAAGGTCAGTCACTCAATATATGAAGTTTCTGAGTGGAAAAGTTATCTGAGAATACGTCACTTTTCCTCATTAATCAAAAAACTTAGTAAAATTATTTGTTTCAAAGAGAATAAAGCAAAGGAGAGCAGAGCTTTTATCAATGTTTAAACATTTCCGGAATCATTCTGGTAACATAAGGGGATGTGTTGTTGATTTTACTTTGAAGAAAATGCAGTCAGAATTTGGACCATCTACTCAACAAGTCTGGAATCCTGCTTCCACAAACTAAGCCTCTGAAAGTGAATATATTTATTTATATATATAAGTATGTATGAAAGACTCTATTTTGCAGAATAAAGGGCACATTTCTGAATTAATTCCACTGTGTAGTTTGAGGTCAAAAATTACTTCATAATTTCAATAAATGATCGGTTGGCTACAGGGACTTAACTCCCCTTTTATCTTTCACAGCTTCCCCACAAACAGCTCGGAACATGCCAGATCTTGGAAGAATGCTGAAATCTGGCTGGTGACAGTAAACTTAGATTGCTCCTGACAGAAATATTCTGCTTGGGAACAGAACTGAATTACAAATTTTGATTGTGATCCAGATTTGCCAGTGGAAATAATTTTTATATAAAGACAGCACTTCTGACACACTGTTTTCACACGCCTTTATTTAAAAATAAAACAAAACTACATTTAGTCTCAAGACATTACTTTGAAATGAATGCCCAAAAGTTTTCACTTTGAAAATACAAATACATTATCCAGCCTTTTTTGCAGCCAAGTTTTAGTAAGCGATTCAACAATCTCCCCAAGTCTATAAGTTCCACATATCAACCAAAAATCACAAAACAATCAAATAGTATTTCAAACCTGATTTTCAAAAATGTTTATGGCATTTAAATAATAAATCCTTCAGAAAATATGAAGAAAGGGAAAAGAAGTGGAAGGAAGATTGATAAAGATTTTCTCATCATCTTATATTTCTCCTTTTTTTAGTTATTTACATTATTTTTTTCCCACTAGAAACAAGTTAAAGTAGAATTCACCATGTAAGATAAGTGAGCTGACAAGCCCTAGATTTTTTGAAAACACTGAAAAGTTTGATGAAAAAAAAGTATATAAAAGAACTGTTAGTATCTCATTTAAGTACTGTTGCTAGTAGAGCTAACAAGTAATATTAGCAGATAATGTTGGCAAAAAAGTATGTGTGCTTGAACATTTTAATAAATATATATTACATAGTAAAATTACTATAAATTTTTAGTGCATTATGAAGCATTATATAAATGTTAATTATTATGTCTGCTTTAGTAATGTAGTCTCTTCTAAAGCTCACTCATTCAAATATTTTATACTTTAAATAGAAAAATCATGCCAGAAGATACATTAATATGCCTTATACAAATAATAATAATATGTATTAATATATTAATACTAAGAAGTGGAAAATCATCTCCCCTTACTGACTATTATGTATAATTAACTTCAGAGATTATTCTGTTTAAATAGCTTTGTCCTAGGATTTTTTTTGCCCTACTAAACCTAGATCATACACTGAATGTAATTAAAATATAATATACTTCAAACTGAGACCTAACAACAGGAATTTAGTCACTGACAATGCAGAATGGTGTTATCCTAACTGATGAGGCATTTTGTTTTAATTTTAAGCCATCAGTACACAGGTGAAGCATGCTTTATGGGCAGTCCTGCAGAGGGAAAGCGTCTCTCTTTTCCCAGAACACACATAAAAGACATAAAATGCCATATAAACATTTTCCACATCATCATGTTTCCCAGTAGGACCACTTCTGAGTGAGAAGTTTTGTCTTCTAGTCTTGTTTAATCTTCATGTTAAATTTTCCTCCAAAAAAGAGTCGCCTGCTGTATGTTCTGCACAGGTGGGGTCTCTTCTTTCCAGTTCATATCAAGTTCACTATTTCCTAGGTCTTTTCACATTACTGTGCCTCAGGCTCCCTCTTCTTCCAAATTCTTCTTAAACAAAAGACTTAAAAAAAAAAAACAAAAATACTCTCTTTCTAGGTTACCTAGCCTCTTTTGATTCTATTTAATTTTAAAATTTTAATTTAAGCAAAGTAATTAGAGTAAATGTTTCGATAAGACTGTCTTGTCTTGTTTATTATTTAGATAAATGATGGGGTATTTGCCTCACAGTAATAACCTATGAGGTGAGCACGAATGTGAAAGATTTGACTTGATTACCTATCCAGTAGACAAGACACAAAGCTTTAACAATACTGTGAGGACTCTACTGCCTTCCTCTTCTGGAGACCACTGAGGCAAGATCTGACATGTATGAGAAAAATTCAGTAGATATCAGATCTTCCTGCTTGAATCATGAATAGCACCAGCTGCATATGGCAAAAATATAATTTACAGCATTAGGCACCATTGGTGAGAAACCAATCTGAGTTTTCTTCCAGCAGAGACTGATGATCTAGAAGCCACACAAACCCTGTTAGCCCAGTATTTAAGTGTAGATGCCCCTCCACAATGATACAAGAACTACCTTGAATTGGAAAATATTTTGAAAGAAAAATGCATCTTTCTTGATTAGCATACCCAGGCAGATATCATGGGATGATTCTCTGGATGGGTGAGATTATTCTAAGGAGAAGCGCTGACTTAGAAGAAATGCTTCAAGGGACAAGTCCTCATCTGCTGATCTTCTTGTCCTCCTGCAAATCTTTTTGGCCTCATTTTTTGTTGTTTGGGTTTTTTTTAAATTGTCCTAAATATGTTTATCTATTGAAGAGTTTTATTTATATTCATGTCAGATTTTATCTGAGCTTTGTCCCACAGTTTCCTAGTGCCAACATATAAAAATATTTATACCTGCTAAAACATACATTTTTATGTCCCCAGGTAAAAGCTGAGGTTAGAATTGAAACTTCCATGGAGAACAAGGCAGAAGCACTCATCCTACACAACAGGAAATAAACTGACTCATGCAGGAGACTTATGTTCCACAGTCAGTACTGATATGGGTAGCTGAAAGTCACTTTAAATGAAAGTGTAAAGATGTCCTCAGGTGTGTACTGGAGACAGAATCCTTCACACAAATATCACTGTTCCGTTCATATACCTATTACCTAAAAATGTCAGAATGGCTGTAAGGATTCTTATCACAATGACTATTTCAGCATCCGCTTACCTTTCATGCATGAAATAGCTATATATTCTTTCATGGCAATCATTGAACTTTTAATAACAGTGACTACTCATTTTTTGTATTACCCTTTCTTTACTTTCTACTTTTTATTTTCCTGGGATGGTGAATTGCTACATCCTCCAGATTAACAGGAAAATATAGGAACTAAATCTGTAAAATAATAAATAATGCTTTTTTTTGTAAAAATAAGCCATATTCTGGAAGAATACAATTTGAAAAATACAAATACTACTGAAGAGTCTGAATTACAAGGAATACTATGAATTTTAGCCACTCTTTAGTAAGTTCAGTGAATGCTTTACAGTAGTCTCACAGGATCTAAATCAAGCCTGCAGAGAAAAAGTTTTGGTGTTTTTTTTTGGTTTTTTTTTTTTTTTTGGTAGCACTCAGGATGATTAGTCAGGTTTCTGAATTCTGGGCCTTTCCTGCAGCACAAAACTAAAGGAAAGTGCACTATTAGGGACACAGAGAATGTATTCTACATTTTATTGGCAGGGCAAAGGATAGAGTGCCATTCTTTATCTTTCTCCACTGAATGAGACTTCCTTTTCCCCTGTAGGTGAAATACAATATCCACTGCAAAAAAAAAAAATCCGAGACTAATCTGATTTGGTAGTCCATCAGCATGAACAGCAAACCAGTCTTGACCCTCAAAGGCCCCACAGTGCCACGAGAGTAGAAGACTGATGGACCACTGGAAACCCATGGATTCCTTAGTTCCTCAGTAATCCAGTTTTATTCACAACCCCATCAGCTGCCTGCTCTTAGTGCAGTACAGCTTTGTGCACTCAGTGGCCAGGAGCTGATGGCCATGGTTCACAGGACACCTAGCACACGGTGTCCTGAAGAGTGGGGTCCTGCCAGAACACAGTCTGGGATTTTAGGCACTGCCATGGAGATAGAAGTTTAATGTGCATGGGAGACCTTTAGGAGAAACAACTGAGCCTGGATCTCTCACATCCTTGGCAAAAAAAAAAAAAAAAAAAAAAAAAAAATCCTGACCCAGAGTCCTGCATTGCAGTCTGAAAAGAACTAGATTTGAAACTCAAAGCATGTCACTTCATATCTGTGGAATGGGAACAATCTGTTGATATAATCAAGGACCTAATTTTTTGTGTCAGTATAATCAATCTCAAAAGAATTCTCTGTGAAACCTTCCTGTGAACACAAGCCTGTTCCAAGTTACATTTCTCTGGACAGAGAACAGAGAGGCACCCCACTGACCCTCTGTTCCTTGGGACTCAGAACCCACATTTCAGTGGAAAGGGAGGCAACCTCCCTCAGGAAAACCTCATCCGTGTTTTCAAGGCAAACAGGAGCTGCACTACATTTTGTCTGAAGTATGCATCAAGAATGCTTTCCAGAGCAAATCCAACTGGCTAGAGAGCTGAGAGACAGAGTCCAGAGGCAACTTTGCGTTTAGAGAGAAGCCAGACCTTCAGACTAACCAATAGTGCAGCACCTCATTAAGCACCTAGGCAAACACTATTTAAAAAACTAAAGCGCTCTTGGAGTCTTAGCACTGCTAAAGTTAGACACAATTGATCAGATTTAAAACTTCCTTGCCTAAATCTGATATAAATTTCTTGTTATTCCTCTTGCAAACCTGCATCCAAGTCCACAAGGTTATCCAGGAATTCTGTTGCAGAGCCAAAAATAAATCTCAATCTCTAAAAAAACCCAAGGTATGTAAACATTGGATGTTTAAGTTGGAAAACTGAACACATTTTTCAGTCTATCCTGATAGCAAAAATAATTGTTAAAGGCTTTCAGGGATGCAGATGGCTGTGCACTATGTGTGTTGAGAGAGAGCACATCTTTTGCTGACCCAAACGTTTCTTTCAACTAAAAATCTTTCTTTTAAGCAAAATTAGATCCTATTTACCATGTTTTATGATTTTAGCTAATTTTAAAACTCAAAAATATAATTTCAAAATGCCAAAAGATTTTGCTTGAAGCTATACCCACGAATGCTCTTATTTTCTGAAAACTGCTTCTCATTAATTTGGTGTTCCCTAAAGAAACTTCACCATTCTGTGAGTCCAACCATAGCTTCTTACCCATTGAACTATTCTTCTTTGCTAATAAGTTTCTGATAATAGAGTTATTCTCCCCCCAAAAAGTTTAGCTGTGCTCTCATTGCAAATATTGGCCTCAAAGGCCTTTTAACTTTTAAATTAGAAGCTTTTTCAAATGAAAAGAAAATCACTCTTTAGTGCATTTGAAATTTTCTCAAGGAAGCCTTATATTAATTAAGAAGAAAAAGTTCTTTTCTTTTTTTCAACCAAACCTAATTATAGTGTCTGAAAGTACAGTTTCTTTGAACTCTTGTTTCACAGAGAAAGGGAGGAGGAAATCCTCAGTACTTTCTTCATGTGAAAACAAGTTTTGATCTAATCACATTTGGTTAACCAATTTTAGTGGAGTCTGTGCTTTTTACATGTTCCTAAGAGGTATAGAATAAAAAATATTTAAGTAGCAGGGGAATTATAGTAGTATTTATAAATCTTAAAAAAACACAGAATACTGCATTCAAATGAGGACTCTGAAGTTCCTGTTTTACTAGGAAACCTCCTTGATCTGGTTATCAAGGGGATAATCTCAAAGGAAATGTGTTTAGTCTTATCTGAAACTTCTGGACCTAGCCAGAATTCAAGGGTGATTAGAGGATTCTTCTACAGATACTTCGCTA
Organism: Monarcha castaneiventris obscurior; assembly: GCA_026261815.1. Classification (NCBI taxonomy): domain Eukaryota; kingdom Metazoa; phylum Chordata; class Aves; order Passeriformes; family Monarchidae; genus Monarcha; species Monarcha castaneiventris. The sequence continues at coordinate 20,003,599 of JAMPIT010000894.1, forward strand.
TATGTATAATTGACTCTATGTTATCATGGCTCACAGCTCTGCACAGAAAATGAAAAAGTAAAAAAGAGAGTTCAAAGGGCAACATCTATCATGCTGGCTGTGCTTTAGCACAATCTATTGCTCATTTCTATAGAACAAGCACCAGACTCAGAACATTGCTGCAGCATCAGGTGGTGCTTGAGGATAAGGTGTTTTATGATCATTCAACCAATTGGTTTCCTTATATTCATCTCTGGAGCAATATCCCTTGTCAGTCCTGATCTCTGCCCCCACTAAATATCCCACCTAACATCTTCCAAGACCCAGTGTAGTGATGCACTGTCTTTAGCCCCATCAGGAATATTCTCGAGCAATGCCACTAGGTCAAAGAGCAACATACGGCTCTCCCAGGGAGCCACCATGGGTTTATAATAATGCCTAAACTTCTTACCTGTTGGTATCACAAATGAGGGCTATTACTAAGAGCCCTGTCCCCACAAAAGACTTCCAGATGAGGGGAGTCTCTGTCAAAGTCTGAGAGGAGTTGAACAAAATAAGCTGCTACATCTGAAACATGCTGGTGGAGAAGAGATGGCCTGGGGCAGAGAGAAGCCTGAACTGGTGAAAACTGGTGGGATTCAGCTCCTATATCTGACCTGTTAGAACTTGACCTCAGCCCAAGACTGTGGCCCCAGAATGTCTGTGGCCCCCAAATGACAACAGTTACAGTCCAGACAAGAAGGAAAAGAGGTGTGCAGAGGCTTTAAGAAAGGCTGCACCTGCCAGCTGCAAGGCTACTCCTTCAAGCTGCACATATGAGTTCAGTGGGAGCCAGAGAGAGACATCCACTCATGTCAGACGAACAACTGAACAGCCTCCAAACTCCAGACTTGAGTTACTAATGAACTTGAAGTTTAATTAACATATTCAAAGTTTGTAAGAAAATGTTACATTTTGAGTCGTAAATTCCCCAGATGAATTCTTTCAGTGACTCTTCCGGCTGAAAGGGAGCAGTTACCTCACCTTTGCCTGAGTTTCTTCATCTGTGTAACAAGGTTGATGAATCTCAGAAGCATATCCCACAACAACCTGGCAATGCTCTTTTAAAACAGCACAATGCTGAAAACTGCTAATTATAATAATTCTCATGACTATGCCCACCCCAACTAATTATCACACTGCAGAAAAAAAGTGCTGGTATCGGAATAAAAGCACAATTTATTTATGAAGGGACTGTTTTCTGTATATGTCTCAGTCTTCTCCAATTATAAAATTTCAGTGAGCTGAAGTTACTTCATATTTATCCAGTTTTGAAATTTAATGAACAAGAATGCCATACATCCATGAAATTTTTAAAACCAGATTAATTAGAGTAATCCACTTCACAGCCCTTCATGTTCTGGCAAGAGGTATCGCACAGACTTTTAGGTAAATAGTGTTTAATTTAATTTAATTGTTTAGCTATATAGTGCGTTCATTTCAGCTCAAGAGAAAGAGTGATTAAAATGCAGAGGCTGGGAATCCTGATATCACTATGCAAATTTTCAACATATTCTTAAGCAATCATGTTAAAAATCACAAAAACTATCATAATTTTCCTGAAAAGTCTGAATTTTTTCCTATTTATAGGTGCCAAAGATGATCTTCCAACATATATGTAGTTCCTTCTTCTTTAGTGCTATCATACTCCTGTCCTAGAGAGGCATGAAACTAAGCTAATACAACTGCTTTTGTAAGTTCAGGGAAATTGTGAGCAGAGTCACTTGCTGATAGGAAGAATAAAATTCTGGGCGGGGGAGGATTGCAGTGGCTGGGCTGTGGGCAGACCCTATGGCTGGAATAGCAGAGAACACAGAAGGTGAGGCAGGTTCTAGTCCATTAAACACATCCGGAGCATGAGGGTTAAAATACTTCGATGTGCCTTAAGCTAGTAGCAAATGTGGGTTTACAAATGAGCCAATGAGGGACGTGTGACAGGTGCTGTAAGGCCACTTGCAGTAAAGATGCCGAGGGCCGACTCCTGCACTGGCCAGCCCACTGCCCGGTGTCCCACTGCCTGCTGTCCCACTGCCGGTGTCCTTCTCCTCGGTGTCCCACTGCCCACTGTCCCACTGCCCGGTGTCCCACTGCCCGGTGTCCCACTGCCAGGTGTCCCACTGCCCGCTGTCCCAATGCCCGGTGTCCCGCTGCCCGGTGTCCCGCTGCCCGGTGTCCCACTGCCCGCTGTCCCACTGCCCGGTGTCCCGCTGCCCGGTGTCCCGCTGCCGGTGTCCTTCTCCTCGGTGTCCCACTGCCCGGTGTCCCACTGCCAGCTGTCCCACTGCCCGGTGTCCCACTGCCAGGTGTCCCACTGCCCGCTGTCCCAATGCCCGGTGTCCCGCTGCCCGGTGTCCCGCTGCCCGGTGTCCCACTGCCCGCTGTCCCACTGCCCGCTGTCCCGCTGCCCGGTGTCCTTCTCCGAGGTGTCCCACTGCCCGGTGTCCCACTGCCCGCTGTCCCACTGCCCACTGTCCCTCTCCCCGGTGTCCCTCTCCCCGGTATCCCGCTGCTCCGTGTCCCTCTCCCCGGTGTCCCTCTCCCCGGTATCCCGCTGCTCCGTGTCCCTCTCCCCGGTGTCCCTCTCCCCGGTGTCCCGCTGCTCCGTGTCCCGCTCCCCGGTGTCCCTCTCCCCGCTGTCCCTCTCCCCGCTGTCCCGCTCCCCGGTGCAGCTGGGGTGCTCGCTCCGTGGGCCCCGAGCAGCAGCACCGGCCGCCGCTCTCACTGCCTCGGCCACAAACAGGAAAAGCCAACGGGAGCACTTAGCACAAGCTGATCTAGAAAAGCTGTTTCAGTGAGTGGGCTGTGGAGTGCCTGGGGTCTCACAGACAGTCTGGACTGTGAGAAAGATGGAAAAACAAGGCTTCCACTGTGCCTTCTGTCTTCTGCCTCAGTCCAGCCCTTTGCTTTCATACACAAAATATCCACTCATTAAATCCTAATTAAAATTAAACTCTTTAACTCCATTATCACTATCCTGAGTCTCCATCTACCCAGGTTCTCACGTCGCTTTCAACCCTTATGGATTCTACCCTCATCTCCATTTTCTCCCCAACAAGGTGAGAGACCCCAAAGGCTTTGTTGCCTCTCTTAAGAGAGACCCTTCTCTTAGAACACTTCTAACAATTTTCTCACGTTCTGGTATTTTTAGATGGCAAGCCAGAAGTTTCACTGCACAAGAAAAGAAAGCAATTTACAGCTTCATGTAGAAACACAGCCACTTCTAGTTCATTTGTTTTTCATCTTGATTATCAACACGTTTGTCATCTCTCTGTAATTTATTCATTATCTTTAGATGAGGGATGTGAAAAGGAGGGGTGGCAGTGAAGAAGGAGATAAGTGTACTTGTCAAAATGGGAAACAGATGCTCTAACAATGACTGGAGACAATTAATGTTCTCAGGAGGTATCAACAGGCAAGGTCCATGGATTGCTTCAAATTTTTGCAGCAAACAGTCTTCTGGAAAATGCAAATACAGAGGCTTTATTTTCCAGGCACGTGAGAGCATGTCTTGTTTGTAATGAGCTGTCGTAAGGAACTTCACATTGCTCCCTGAAAGTGTGGCTATTCTGATCGTTGCTGGCCTAAATAATAACAGAGCAATGAAGGGGGAACTGGGCACCTGGTAGCAGAGCTAACGAACCTGCCACTGCTCCCTCCCTCTGCTTCAGACACAGCATGCAAAGCAAAGCACTTAGCACATGTTTAACCTTGAGCTGCTCAAAGTCAATAGCACAAGAGTATGCACCTAAAGCAAGCACATGCTTCGTGATTGCCAGGGCAGGCATGCATCGAGCAAAGGTCTTTGCTGCACTGGGGTCTTTCATTTCTCACTGCTACAGCCCTTAAGGGAATGATGCCCTCTCCAGCCACCTAGAAACAGAGACTAGACAAGAGTAAGGGAATAATGATAGATATTTATTTGAAGGGCCTTCAAGGTACACCCTGGGGAGCCAGAGGCTGCCTCCAAAAATGGACCCCAAGATGGACGACAGGTCACGAGTTCTTCACACTTTTATAGGTTTGGTTCATTTGCATACCACGGTTAATTCTCCAATTAAAGCCCCAGTTCAATGATGTAACTCCCCTCAGCTCGCTCCCCCCTTAGAGGCTTTGGTTTACACATTTTGGGCCCAGAAGAGCCTGGCTGTCCTTGAAGGAAAAGCCTGGAGAGGCTTTGTTATGTCTATCTTGCACGAGAGAGCAGAAATTAACAGGATACAAGGAACTTCAGAGTTACACTCTAAGCAGTACAGAATTTGAAAAATATAACAGTTAAAACCTAAGGTATCAGGAAGATTATCACTATCCTGACTCTCCATCTACCTAGGTTCTCACGTTGCTTTCAACCCTTATGGATTCTACCCTCATCTCCATTTTCTCCCCAACAAGGTGAGAGACCCCAAAGGCTTTGTTGCCTCTCTTAAGAGAGACCCTTCTCTCTTAGAACACTTCTAAAAATTTTCTCACATTCTGGTATCTTTAGATGGCAAGCCATAATCTCATCTAGTCTCCCAAACAGTACCAAAAAAAAAGAAATGTTAGTACAGCCAAGGCCTTAGATCAGGCTTTAATCTGTATCAGTCTGGGAAATACTGCTGCAAAAGCCAATTATAATAAATAAATATTATAAGACAGAAAAAAAAATCAATAATGAATAGATGTGATCTGATTACTAACATTTGTAATAATAGTTTATTGTTTCATGCCACATGTAGATTTCTTCTTCTCTCTCTGCACTCTGTCAGTTTAATTTTCCCTTCTGCTGTTCTGTTATCTAAAATGATCAAACACCTACCATGCCCTGGAAAGTACACCAATTAAGAGCTACATTTAAATCTGCATGAATGAGCCTGTCACAAAGTTAATTGGAATAAACACATATTTGATATGATATTGTTTGAATTCTGCTCCAAGCCTGACTATTGTCCATTACAAGCTTCCTTTTTAATCATTTATATTCTTCTTTTTCTCACTTTTCATGCGTATGTTTTATTATTGATTAAGTAATTATAGCAAACACCAACCTTAGAGGTTCTTCCTCTTCTTCCACCTCTTTCTTCCCAGCAGCCTGTCTCCCCAGCTGGGCAGAAAGGGCAAGGCTGCACACAGGGCAGCTGCTGGTTCAGGTGTGCTCCTGAGCACCCGCTCAGCTGTGGAAAAGAATTCCTTCACCAAGGGCCACATTGGGCTTTCAGATTTAGAAAACACCAATGAGCCTATCCAAAGGCCTGTTATACACAATATATGGCAATGAGTCCTACATTAGACAAAAAATAGTACATTTTTAAATGTTATGAAAAATAGTACCTTTTTTTCTGTTTGCCTTATTCCTGCTGCCATGTCTATCATAAAAAAGAGAAAATACACATCAGCCAGATCAGCCAGTGTTTACTTAGTGACAGTCTGCATATGCTCTAATTTTCTTTCCAGTGCAATGACTTCAGCTACGCATCAGCATTACAAAAATTAAAGACAGTGAGTATGGTAGTCTGCGGTGACTATTTCATAAAATCTGGAGAGATTTACAGCCCGTTGGTAAGATAAATTGATGTCTGTAGCAACAGGAGCACTAAAGTTTGATCAGCATATAAATCAAAGACTTTGAGAAAAGCATGGCAAAACAGAAATCCTTGTCATTCTACTGTCACTGGGTTCTGGGTCTTGGGGTTTTCTAAGGTGACAAGTTTTAACTAATCTAAAAGGAGCTAGATAGCTAATTTCCCTCTCTAGCTTCTTATCTTCTGCAATGAATCAGCTATCCAAATGCATGGCTGATTAAACCGCACTGCTATCGCTAGACCTACATCAGGAGCAAATTTCATTCAAGCGATGTATTCTTCATTTAAATGCTGGGGTGTGACATTTTTAAACATGCAAATGTGACTGAAAAATTTTACATGGAAGACATCTGGGAAAGGAAAGAGTACAGTTTTTACCAGTCATCATGATTATGTGGCATCCATGCATGGCACACAATATGAAATCAGTGTGAAAAAATCCACCTCACTGTTCATAAAAGACATGGCAGCTCCTCTTCATGCATGCAATGTGTATTTCTTCTCTAACAGTAGTTCAAGTATTGAGGTAATCTATTTTTCATTTCCAGCACAGACACATTTATTAGCAGAGTTAATAAGACAGTCTTTCTCAGAACATATTGTCCGTTGTCAAGATCTAAGGATTAACATTGTATTGCATGTCTGAATAGAATTACTTTCCCATAAGATTTGCTATACCAAGTTAGTTACATGGTCCAGTGGGTCTGGTACCCTGCCAGAGGGCACTAAATAAATGACAAATAAATAAAATTTCAGAGAAAAGTTTAATTCTCATACACCAACTCACTCCAACCTACATTATATACCTTGATAATTGTTGCAGTACAGCACATGGGAGGAAACATTTTCTTCCGACCTCTGGACAATTAGTTAATGCCCTAAAACCTGGCATTTGATTAGGGTTATCTGTCAAGCATAGCCACAAGCACTATTATCAGAGATTCTTTCAGGATTACAACAGCCTTATCACATCTCTGATCATGATAAGGAACAGTAAAGCATTGAGAAACCTCTGTGGTAATCCAGATGAATTAGATTTCAGTAATAAGAGCTTGATAAAGGAACATGTTCTCCTAGCCCAAATCACTCATAAATATGTAGACTCTAATAACTAATTATCTTAGATTTTCAGGAGATTATTTTTCTGGGAATCTGTCAACAGCAATTTTATTTTAGGTGTGGTCCTAACTTCTCAGACACAGTCAGTTTGCAGTTTCCAGACGTTTGGTAAATGCCTGGAGGAAGGTCTTTTTTATGTGATGTGTCTCCCTCACTCTGAACTAATTAATTGTTACAAACATGGAAAATATCTATTTTGCTATGATGTTGAACTTTTCAGATCTTTTCATTTGAGAGATCAGAAACAATCCAATCAAACTTCTTACCACCTGGCTCCTTTCAGTGGAATTATATAAAATTATAATTTCCAATATGAAAATAAAAGTGGAAAATAATTATTCAACAGTGACCTGGATGGACCCTTAATTAGTGATCTGTGCTTGCCTGAAACACAACTGATTTGATTTTTGCTGGATTTCTGCTCCTAAAATTGGCAGGTGCTGTGGGCTGTCCTGGAAAGGCCTTAGGAGAGGCGGAAGCAAGGAGGATTGGGTTTTTTACCCAGCAGCATCCCCTACTGTTGCTTTTAAAAATGGTAATAATTCATTTCCAAGGTGCCTCCCGGCAGTCCCCAGACAGGAGGGCAGGGCAGCTCCCAGGGCTCAGCTGCAGACCTGGAGGGGCACGAGTGAGGAAATGGAAAGACTTAATGCCCCCGTGGGACTCACAGGTGACTCTTTAAGGGAAAGCTATTGCCCCAATAATTCAAAATAGTGTATATTTCAGTACCATAAAAATATCAATAACTGGAGTAGCAATTTTTTAAGGAGCCTTGACCACAAGAGACACTTGCTGATTTAAAACAGACCGTCTTGAGCTGTTGTGGTTTCTCCCAGTGAGCCCTATTCCCTCACAGAACATATGCCCATGTTTCTCTCAGTTATGTGACAGCTGTCAGCCCCAAATTGGCTTCCAGGTGTTCATAGAAAAAATGAGTCTTTGAGTGTAGTTGGGATTTTTTGTTTTGTTTTGTTTTGTCTTGCAAATACCTGTATGCCTACTCATAAATTTGGAACATTTCTAGATGCCGTAATACTGAAATGTACAAGCACAAAATCCCTTTCTCCCAAAGGGAACCTGTGAGCACTACTTTCAATTTGAATTTCTAGGGGTATTGAATTTTTTCTTTATGTATGAACAAAAGTTTGCAAAATATATACGCAGGTAGAGGCAGGAGGTCTGACTATACATCTACTGATTCTTCTGCATCTTGCTTTCTTTATCTATTAAATTGGGTTAACAGTACTTCTGCACTTCCCAGGAGTGTTGTGCAAACTTACTCATTAAAGTTTGTATAGTATTTTGAGGTCCTTGATGGCAGATGCTACACAAGTGCAGAAATACATCACTTAATATATACGAATGGCAATTTAGTCACAGCCTCAACAGTGTTCAGTAGAGGAGTAACTGCAGAATATCAAATGCTGCAGGCTCAAATGAAAACTAGCTCATCAAAATAAACGATTTACCAGAGACTTCCAAGCACCCTGCTTCCTATAGATGAGATGAAGAGTTCATCCCCTTCTCTGCTTGACAACAGAGAATAAACCATAGCACTGCACATCACTAACAGTGGTTGTCGCATTATTCTCTGTTGGAGAATTTCACTTTATCGTAAAGCCCCATTAACTGATGAATTGAGGTCAGAATGGTTCATGTTATCACTGTGAGTACAGAAAAAAAACTTGGCCCAAACATGGAAACCCAACTGACTTTCATCAAGAAAAAAAGCTCAGAGATAGAGGGGTAGTGATACCTGTGAGTATTGCCTTAGAAGTGTCTTTTTTTCACCTTTTTAGCTAGTCAAATCAAATACAAAGCTTGTGGAGAAAAAAGAAATAAAACCACCCCCTCCCCCCAGCTTTTGAGTATGGGGAAAGGATCCACTTGTACTTCTGTGTGACCTACAGAAGGAAAGATTTCTGCATGTTCAGTACTGTGAAGAGCAACCAATCTGAACTCTTTAATTTTGAGGGTTTATACTGACATGGTTACGTGAGCCCCTTCTGCAGACAACCTAACTCCCTAGAGTGGCAAAGTTTCTAGCAGATTCATGAGTTCTCAGTGCTCCCCAATTTTTGGAATTTAAAGCTTTTTATGAGATAGGACTTTCTGATTCCATCAAGTCTCTTCAGAATTTCTGTACCTACAAACTTGACACCTAGTCTGCACAAATTGACCCAATTTGCCTTTTGAACAAAAGTCTGATAATGAAATTTCTACCACTCACTTCAGCTGGACTAGAACTAATTCAATCACATCTAACCTTGTGACAGACCACATATCTTACAGCTCAACACAAGGAGTAGTTTTATCTACCTAAGTAGAAAAGAAGAGGGGAAAGAATTTTAGACCAGAACAGAACATAGAAATTTCAGAGTGAATTTTTCTTTTACTCAGAACCAACTGGTCCAACTCCAGTACAGCCTTGTAGCCCCAGCCATGTTCTGCGGCTTGAATCACTCTTAATCCTGAGCACCACTGTAGCTACCCAAGAGGGAAATACCACTGTATAGCTTAAATAAGGGTGCTGGTCTCAAAGCCCAATCCAAAATCCTTTTGAATCTGTGGCAACTTTTCAAATAGCTTTGACTCAGAACTATAGGTTTAACCAATTTGCTATGCTGATGGAGTTTCAGATGCCAAACTGACAGATAAGTGGTGCAGCTTATTTCCTAAGCACCTTCTACTCCTATGGAGTTCTCAGATCAGGCTGAATGAATGCTTTAACATGTTTCTCTCACAAAATGCAAGCTGTCTTAATGATGTTATTCCCAGAAAGCTGGCATAAATTATTAGTAGACAAAAAGTAATCTTGAAAACTAAGGAGGAAGATAGCATTCCCTTTCACTTTAGAGCCTGTTGTTAATTTTTTTAACTTTTCACAATTCATGATCAAGCAACTTATTCCTTTCCAGTCCTTTCTTTAAAGGAGATTAATTATTTTCATCATTAACTAAAAGGTTTTCTTCTATTTAAAACAAATTATAGGATATTCACCAGTGGCATTATTCTAGTCAATAAACTAATTATGGTTGTGACAAATGAAGGAAAAGCCATTCAACTGATCTTAGGACCATGATTTTAAAAACATTATGTATGTGATTTTCACATTTCTTGAAAAAGCAAAGTAGATCTGACACATACTTTCAGTCACTGTCTAGATTGTACAGAAAAAAATATTGAAATCGCATATTCCCTGTGGAAATTTCTAGCCACACTACCTACATTCACTTGGTGTATCCTTGTGATGTCATTTCAGGTGAAGCAGGAGAAGAGGAGCATTGAACCTCCTTTTTTTAATTTCTCTGCTGAAATTTCATGCCAGTTAAAATGAAATTATTCCAAATAATGAAAGTGTCATCTTTTTTCCTCCAAAATAACATCAAAAATAAATTTCAAATGCTATAAAGACTTCATTGATTTCTCTCTTAAAAATACTACTATCATGATCATCATTACAACAATGAAAAATGTTGTTCAAAACTTGGCAATGGGCTATGAATGTTACATTAACTCTACATTACAAATAAAAATTTGAGAACTGGCATAGTGTGGTGTTTTTCTGAAAACTAGATATAAAGTCACCAGCCAAATCAGACTTCAGGTCAAAGGCAGGGACTTTACCCACAATTTATTAGTTCTCTTGCTTTTTGTGCACTTTCAAGACGCCTTTCTGACACAATTTCAATATATGAGCACACCGAGATGTTACATAAAAACTTGTGATTTTCCTCAGCAGAGACGCACCAGTTGCCCAGGCATAGACATTTAGTCTACTGCAATGTAGAGCAGAACTGGCTAATTGATGGGTTCATCAAATCACAGAATTAAAGAATGGCTTGGGTTAGAAAGGACTTTAAAGATCGTCCAGTTCCAATTCCTCTGCCAAAGAGAGGGACACCTTTCACTAGACCACATTGCTCAGAGCTCCCTTCAACCTGGCCTTGAAACGCAAATTGGGGAGGGGGGATGGGGGGAAGGATGTTTTTGTTTGGTTGATTTTGGTTTTAGTATTTCAGTACAAATGTCGGCATAGTCCATAACTCCTCATTCGTGGTGGTTCCTCTTGTTTGAAGCTTGTTGTGACAGGGTTACAAGTGTAAACACGATCACATCCTCGAACTTGGGGACTTCAGAAATGTTTTGAAAAGGAATGTGATGAAACAAGAGATGGAAAAATATTTAGTCTGCATTTTTAAGACCAATAACAAAAAACTTCATCATCATAACCCAAAGTATGCCACTAATACTTCTGCCTTATTTTTCATAGCTTGCCTCCCTCATGTCCACATGAAAATCTTCCAAAACCAAGCTGCATTGGAAGGTATTTTGAGGTCATTTATACAAGCAAACTGTGTCAGATAACAGTAAAAATACATTAAATCATTGTTAACACTCAATATCTATTTGATAATTTTTGCATCAAAGCATAAATTTTGCATTTACTGTTGGGGATTTCTGTTAAAGTTTTAGCATTCTATTTTGAATCAACCAGACAGCAAAGGGGACTAGGTGCTAAGGTTGCTAAAAGTTCAGAAAATTTGCTAGGTAACAAGCAGTCCTGAAAATCTTTTGGGGTTTGTAGCACGCTCTTTGACCTACTGATTGACTCTTTGCAGCTACATGAAGTTTTGGATTGGAGAGGAAACTAGAACAAGTGTTAGCTGAAAAAGAAGACACTGCTATTACTCTGTTAAAAATGCAAAACAAAAGCCAAGTTTCTACTGTGCCAGGCATCTCTCCCATTTTCTGGGTTATATACAGGACTAGTTTGGATGACAACCTGGAGAAAAATAGATTGAGATCCAATTTACTTTCACCATTATGAGAAAAATTGCAATGAGGATCAGACTCCATGGTTTTCACACAAGAAAAGAACAAATTAAGGACAAAGTTAAATTTTGGGCGTCACTGGGCCTTCTTCACAGCCACAAAGGCGTGCCATCAGCAGCTGCCATGTGGCTGGCCCTCAGCTTTGAGGGAAGAGATTGACAGCAACAGTCATATTTACCTGGATGCTCCAGAAAATGGGGAGGAAAATACTTGTTTCTTTTCCCAGTCCACTTTCCTCCATCCTTTTCACTTTCCCATTGCATTTGACTTTCCTGCTGTGTGGATTAATCCTTTCAAACATTTCTCCTCTGCCCATTGAACTTTTAGCAGTGACCACAGTGACTTTTCTGAAGCTGTTCACCATTGCTTGCAATTTTCCCTTGCATGGACCACTCTCTGCAGTCTCAGGCTGGATTACTGGCCTTATTTACGAGGTAATGGCATACACTGTGGCCTTTGATATTAAGCAACTCCCTAGAAATGCTGTCAGTGAATGTCTTTCTCCATATTTATTAAGTTTCTTCTTTTTCTGGTCAAGTCACAGCTCAATTCTGACCCTTTCTGTACCTCATCTCTCATGTGACTATTTTTCTGTTCCTTACCACTCTTTGATCCACCTGTTAATCCTTAGTCTCTTCTTACTTACAATCTTTCACATCTTGCTTTTTATAGAGTCTCCCAGACTTTTGACAAAAACCTGTCCTCTCTGTCCTCAGTAGTTACAACTTTAAATCCTGTCTAATCTAGTTCCCACTGACACAGCAGATCTCATCTTTGTCCTGACACAGTTGCCAGTCCTCTCCCTGTTGTGTCTCAATTTTCTCTCTCTTGACTTCAGGGGGGAAGTGCAGGGACCTCACATGCAGAGAAAGAAGATTAATGGGGATTTACATGTCTGAGTTCAGATATGCTTGTCAAAATACCCAGCCAGTTGAGACTTAACTTTGGAAGAAAACAAATTCTTTGAGTGCCTCTGAATTAAACTGTGGGGCTTCCCAAGAGTTACAAGCTTTATACCACTCAGATGAGTGGGTTTGCCACTAACTACAGGAAGATTCACATACGGGATATTTCTCTTGCATTTCCGGCTTGAGCAACCTTGATCTTGTTGACCTGCTGAGAAGCAGCTGACCAGATCACAAATTCCAGGTTGTAAGGATTCATTTTAAATAAAGAAATACTAGTTTCTCATTTTTGTGTTTCTTTTGGGGAGGGTCATTTTTTTGTTTTTAATAATACCAGCAGGGGGAATAAATGGATTAAATTTTGTCTACTATCTTAAAGAATACAAAGCTACATCTCCCAACCCTCAGAGGCTGCTCTAAAAGAATTTGTCTGTCATGAAGACATTAATTCTTGCCATCAGCAGTCAATCTGCTGTATAATTTAGGAAAGGATGAAAACCTTGTCTGAACAAAGACTAAGAAAGCAAAGATAGAGGTTGTTGTGAATAATGGTCCTTTTTGCAGTACAATCCCACACATTTAGAGCATACCGCAGAGCAAGGCAGCCCCTTCTGCTACAGAGATAAAATGAAAGTGTTTGAGGAAAAATGAGAAATACCCCATAGCTATGGTCCTACTTGTACAATGCCATTCTGTCTTTAAGCTATTTTATGTATCTATTGCCCAGTTCCCTAACCATCTCTGTGAATGGGAATTCCTACAGGCATCAGAGGGAACATGGAACAGAGAAGGCTGTAATGCAAAGTCTCTGCTGATGGTTTGAACTATTCCCTGAAAGTGTAGATGGACAAATGAATGCACAGAGAGTGTTTGTGAAAAAAAAATCCATATAATTAAGCCAGCTTTATGGAGCAAGGCAAACTAGTAAGAGCAAGGACTGCAGTGAAATGGCAAAAGCAAATTAGGGTGCAAAGGTTAAGAAAAGAAGCTTAAGCTCACACTTGATTATGGCCAGATGCATGTGAAGAAAGGACACAATCTGAAAGCACAGTGAAAATGTCCTGGCTGCTCAGGAGCATCATTATTTGTATCACACTCCCAGCCAGAGGCTTCACATGAATATCAGGGTCCCATTGTGCTACATATTGCACAAACACGGCAAAAGTCCAAAGTCATAATGCCAGGAATAAGCAGAGAAGAAATATCAACACTGCATGTAAGAGGCAGTGCTTGGATGAGCAGTGAAAAGGTTTCATACCAGAATGACTCTGGGTTTGCTACAAAGGATCATGAACCTCTCAATGAACTTGCAGCCCAGTGAGTTCCATGCAGTTCCAGGTGCTGTAATGAATGTTTCACAGAGAGACAATTAACCCTCCTCACCCGAAAGCTCTGCAGTGCTAATGCTTTTCAGCACAATCTGTCCATGACACCATGGTAGATTGCAGAGCCAGCTTTATTATTTCAGTTTGTTCTGCTCCTTTTTACTGCTACTGCTCTCTAAGGTTAATTGTACTCCCTGTGCTGATGCACAGTAGTATCTATACATAGACCTCACTGTATGGATTCTTTATTTTCTTTTTTCTTTTTTTCCCCCTTTTTAATCAATAAGAAGTTAAAACACCATACAGCTTTCTCAATAAAATGCAAGGAGTCATCCAGTGAAGTGGGAAAGGGCAAAAGTAAAGGAGCAAACACTTGACCCTGACTCAGCCCACTCTACTCTTAGGCTAGAAGAGGATTCAAAGTAGATGAAAGAAAAGACACAGGATCATCCAAGTGCAAGCCTTTTCCTTGTGAAAGGTATATAGTAAATGACAGCAAATACCATGGCCCTGGTTTCCTATATCTCAGTCAGCTTCCAGAACGAAGTCCAAGATCCAGCTAAATGCCTAGGCTATTCTTTCTCCAGACTACTACATTCATGCTCACTTCAGAGCTATTTGGGAGACCAGATCAGTGGGATTCTCATCAAGGATTTGGAGATATATCCTTTTTGGGATGGGCTTCAACCAGTGTGACTACATCCATACCAGCAGTACCATAGAGATCTGATTTTTCTCTGTCCCAACTAATCCTGTAACCAGGAGTATTTAAAGAAGCAGAAAGAACAAGTCTCTTGTAAATGTCTTCCTATTTCAATAGTAAAGTGAAACCCTGGGTTTGGGTTTAAAGTGGAGGCTCAGGTTCACCACATGCTAACATAAGTATTCTGCTGGTTCAGCTACCTTCTCACTGGACTCCTGAATGGAGTCATGATGGTAGTGTGAGATAAAGAGAACCAATGGCACCTTCTCAAGATGAAAGACCATCAGAGGAACTCAATCCTGAAGTCACCATGTCCACAGCACCCCACAACCACCTGAGCGGTGGACAAATGTATTTTATCATCTTGGTGAATGAGAGGATCTCTGTCTTGAACAGCAGCCTGTTCACGTGGCTGCTCACAGCACTTGTTCTGCATGGGGTCACCATGCCTCAGACATGACATCCTACAAATCTGCAGCTCCAGCAGGAACAGGTGTTTTGCAGTCAGTCTCCAGTTTTCCACAGATCAGTTTCTCGGGGGTCCACAAACAAGCACAAAGACAACCAAGTTCATATGCCAGAGTGCAATGCAATTAGCACGTTCAAAAATGTAAAGATTATGATAGATGCACTTCAGCACTGTGACCACTTAACCAATTACGTCAGGAAAAATTATCTTTCTCTTATTACGTGCACTGCAAGAAATTTATCCCAGTCTCTAATAAAACTGTCATTAGAATCTGATGAAGGCCAAGTGTACTGTCAGATCATTCCACACTGATGTCTGTTACAGTATGTTTCCAAGATAACAATTTGACACTGCTAACTCTTACCAAGTATCTTTGAGTTATATTTTTATTTCATTTTGTGAGTGAAAAGATTATTGCAATTTAAAAGGGATCTGTAACATATTCATGGTGGTAAGCAGGGAAGAGTTAAATCAGATTGTTAATTTCATGCTGAAATCAACCTATGCTGAAAGTAAAAAAGCACCTTTGCTTTCTTTTGCATGATCTTGTTTCTTTGCTTGCTTTGGAACAGTTAATACTTAAGTTGAACAAATCTCTCCTTGTTTGGAAGTTTAGATTTGAGGAACAGACCAAGACAGATGGTTTCTTTCTCTGTAAGCTATTGATTAATGGATTGTACTGAATGGTGTGACATGCCCTTTAAATGGAATTTACAAGTAATATATTGTATGGCAACTGCATTATTAATGATTTTGATACCTGGTATTTGTGTCTTCCTACTCTGAATTCTTCTTATTTATCCTGGTGAAGGTAGAGGGCAAAAGCTGGTTTCCTCCTGCTTGCTGGCCTTTGTTCTCACAATCATATATATTCCTAGGTTTATTCCCATTATTCACATTACATCTAGCCTGACAATTTTTCTAACTGTATACAAGCACAAGAAGGAAAAAAATCTTCTCTTGCAAGAAAATTGTCAAAGCCTCTAGATAAATATATCTATGTAAGAATTGAAGATGACTGGAGAGTTCACTCATCATTATTAAAAGATGTTTACAGTCCTCCATAAAAAACAAACAGAGAGAATAAATCTTGATTTTTGTTCAGGTTTTTTCATTAGTTAAAACTTTCTCTGCTTATTTTTCCTTCACTTTGAGAGGCAACCTGCAGTGCAAATGTACTATTGTGTTTACCCAGAGGTAGAGTTATGTATGGAAGACTGAAATAAAAAGCAAAGTGAAATTAAAAAGCATTTAAATAAGAAGGAAAACTCAAACAACAATATTGTTCAGTTCTTATTATTCAGTCTTTTTAGATGGAGAGAATTTTGAACTCACAGAAACAGAGGGATAATTCACAGAAAATAAAGACATTGCAGAAAAAAATGCATTTAGTTTTCACAAGCAAAGGCATCTGGGAGATGCTTATTTCAGACCCTTTCCTGAGTTGTTGGAAGAGAAAATATCCTATCAACCCGATGAGTTAAAGAACAATGAATCGTAAGAATCTGGTTGACCTGCTGAGGAAACTTCTTAGTAAAGTAACTGGCAAAAGCAGAAGTGGCACGACCTACTCATCAAGGTATCACCATCAAAACCAAGGACCGAGCTTGCAACAGGTAATCATGCCCAGCAGCTTTACTGAATACTGAATATCAGATATTGAAATCAGTCTTTGCTTAAACAGCTTGGAATTTTCCAAGGAATGACAGATTAGAGCTATTACCTGGCATATGTATCTAAATAAACATAATATGACAAGGACTGGAGGTAATTGAAAGTCAGAAGTGCCACTTGGGAAGATCTGAATGTGTAAAAATAATTTACCCATTTCAGAATGAATGTTCTAGCTTCCAAAATGAAAGAACGGGAAGTAAAAGCCATAAGTGATTGCCTGAAAGTGATTGCAAAACATTCAGTGTTGCAATTTTTCAGAAGTCCCAGACTTTCACTGGAGCATAGTCTATGTTCACCTCCATTTCCAACCCTGCAGGACCTAGGGAAATTAAAGATTTAAGACTTAATTAAAGAATTAAGACTGGGAACCATGTGGGCACAGACTCTGGGAGGAGCATCCAGAGATAGACACCAGAGCTCAGAGGTCAGGGATCTCCCATGTTCACCTCTGCAGCAGGAAGCTGGAAAGCCTGATCCCTTGAGCCAGTCTGAAGTGGTAATTTTGTCTCAGAATGGAAGATGCTTGAAACTCAGACTCTGGATGAGGAAGCCAGACAAGTTAAACATTTTTTATTGAAAATAAATTTCCCCTCCTACCACGTAAAAAATTTTAAATTAGCTTTTTTTTTTCAGATGGAAATAGCCAGTGCTATTGAACAAAAGAATGGTCCAATAGAGAAAGGAGGAAAAGTAATTACCATTGGTGACAGGCAGGTGCAAAAGTGTGGGTGTCAGGCTACAAACTTAAACCCTATGTAATAATTATATTGTTCTACCCTGTGCCATGCTGTGACATTCAAAAACGCAGTATGTCAAAAGACCACTATAAGAAGAACAAATATTGAACAGGGCTGTAAAAGCTTTGAACAATGAAGTAAAAATAGATACAATTCAATATTCATCAAAGTAATTTCAGGGACAATTGCTGCATTCCAAGAACAAATATTACTTACAAGCATTTAATTCATCTAGGGAGAATTTTTCAAACCTTTAATGTCTCAGAAAAACTCATCTGAACTACGTCTTTTAAAAATTAATCTAGAGAAGGGAGCTTTTTCTCCGCCAGTTCTTTAGTCTCCAGGCAGTGTTTGATCAGTCCACTGAAGACACTGGAAACATTTTCATGAAGTGTGCAACTCTTCACATCTTGTGCAGCACTGAAAGCAAACAAGGCTTGATAGAGAAGATGGGTTTTTAAGCCTAGTCGTCCTCTCAGGTGTTTTCATGCAGAAGTTGAATTTTCTTGAATCCATTTATTGAGTGGAATGTATTGAATTTCCTTAAACTAGAGATTATTTTGGCCTTTGTTTTTGCATCGTTAAGCAAGATTGTTTTTCTGTTGAACATGAGGTTTTACACCACTTTCAATAGCATGGTAAATATCTTCCATGTTCCAGTTCAATGTCAAACTTCCTGAGACGCCAGCTGTGTTTAGGTGCACAAAACTTCATCTCTCAGACATATATATAGCTTCACGGTCAAAATGAAGTCTTACTCACAAAGCAACAATGCACATCAGAGATTTGATAAAGGATTCCCATTATGAAAGAAAGTTACTGTTTTTGTAGAGTCCATAAGAAGAGTAAAAGGATAAAATAAGTTACCCGATGTGTAAGGCCAGACTATGTAGAAACTGGCCCAAACCTGCTTCAAGTTTAAAGAATTGGTTAGACTCTGTTTTCCAAGTTATATTAATTGATAGTTGTTTACAATCTGTTTATTTAGACCCCAATAAAAAAAAAATCTTAGGAGTCTTTTAGTCCATTTGAAGACAGTAAGTATCAGAAGTTTTTTTAAAAAAACATGGTGTCATGGAATTTTCACATCATTAATGAAAATACAACACAAATCACAGTTTCTAATCTAAGAATGAAAAGAAATGAAAAAAAAACCAAACTTGCAAAAATCATCTAAGTATCTGAAAAAATTGTTAAGCAGGAATTCTGTAACATTTTATCTACTTATCTGCAGGTTTTTTACAGTAAGCCATTATTTTGAATGGATTTCATTGATTTTTGAGTTAAGAGGTAAAGTTAAAACCCTTTTTTCCTTTTTAACTGAAGTAATGATACCAATTGAGGAACATGACAATTTTTTCCAAAAGTGTGCTATTTCCTTATAACTCACAATATTGTTATAACAGAAATTAAACTGACAAAGAAAAACATTGCAAAGAAATAAAGTAAATTTACTGATGGAATCACTTTCAGAAAAAGTGTAAACAATCAGGTATGTTTAATTACTTTTTCAAAGAAAACAGAGTGAAGAAATGTATTTCTTTCTTTAACCTACCCAGTCCTATGTTTCAAGTTACAACTTAGGAGAGGTTAATATATTTGTGAGTTGAGCCCAGAACTAGCAAATGCCCATGAAGTAAAAAGAAACATCCTCCTCTATCCAAAGTTTTCTCATTTGCTTATTAAAACAAAGTGAAAAGTCAAATTATTGTCTACAAGGAGTTAACTGAAATTATTTCTAATTCTCCTGATTTAGCAGCATTGCCAGATGAACATACTTGCAAATAAAATTAACTATAGGTTTTCCTATAATAACTTGTTTCCATTCACCTACAAGTCACCTCTTTGACCCAAATGATTTCTTTCTGGTTTTTTACACAATCTCTAAAGATTTCTTTTTCAAGGGACAATACTTGGAGTACAGATTTTCTGAAGCTCAGCAGAAGACAAGAATATAAGTTCTACAAAAATGTACACATAAACTCGCATATATACAATCAAAATACAAAAAAAACCAGATGTTTGTGGATGCTTCACTGAAGAAATAATGATGTCTAAAATTCAGATTCCTGTCTTTGGACCTTCTGTTGGCAAATTCAATGTCTGCAAAAACAGAAACCCCACCATCACCACATCAGTGATGAATGTGGCACATGGTAATCACAGTTCTTATTGCCATATAATTTGGTGGTGAAACACTTGCAGCATATCATACATTCCCAGTGCTATTCCCACTAAACAGGTAACTATATATCATAGTAAGGCATGACCACAGCCAGCATCCCAGGGACAAGTTCTCCTACTCTGTGAAGTGGCCGTGGCATCTGAACTACCTTTCCTATTCTTCCTCCTACCTTGTCAAAAAGCATTAGCAGAAAAAGTTTTTCTGTTGTACTTTTTCCTTGATAACAACATTGAATTTGAAAAGATTTAAGTTTGTAGAGAAAGAAGTCAGCACCTTATATTATGAGAATGTCCCATTTCTTTCAGCATCTCTAGAGAGAAAAGTTACCTCTTTGGAATTAATATATTTTTGTGTGCTTTTGGAAAAAAAAAAATCAAACAAAACACACCAATCAAAGTGAGACAGAGACAGTAATTTTCCCTTTTGTGGGAAATATTAAAAAAATGCATATATATATATATGTCAAAATAATAAAAACAATATATATTTAATCCCCTTTGGGAATGGGAGAAAACTCTGTACAATGATCAATGCATTGGATAGTGCAGGAATGAGACAACAGACAAAAAGATGAGAATTAGAAAAATACAAACCTGATAATCACAAACACACTGTCAGTGGACTGTACCAATTTCTACATTTAAGAAATGGCTGAGTGCATTTAAAACTCAAGCTGAGTCCCATCTACTTCAAGACCTGAGGCAAAAGAAGTTTGGCCTTTCCTCCACTCCACCACAATGAACCCTTCTACATGCTGACCACCCAGCCTCTGGCTTGTACTGAAAGATAGCCAGCAAGTTACTGCAACATCATCAAAGCTGACACTGTACCAGCAGTGACGTCTGCAATGCCAATTTACTCTAGGAGTTGTGCTCTGCCCAACCAGTCCAGAGCCTTGTCAAAATACCTGCTATTCCCAGGGGCACCTGGGACCTTTTGGTGAGGAGAAAATGGCCCCAAAGTGCTTACAAAGACAGGCTGTCCCCCTCCTTTGACTTTGAAAAGAAGGAGTGCTCTCACTTTCCTCCAGAAGCAGCAGGTCAAGAAATATCTGCATTTAAATGGAAATAGTGCCAACACCAGGAGCAGCTCATAATTAGGGATTATTATCCCAGCAATATGGAATGATTGATACAAAGTCAAAGCTAATGACTTCAGAGATGGTTAGGTCATTTTGTCACCACTTGTTTGTCTATAGGCACAAAAATATGTTTACCTTAACCACTGCAAAGCTCTGCATGATGCCTGATGGGTAGGAAAGAGAGTATAAACTGTGACACTGTAATGCACTATGATATAAGCTGAGCACATGGGAGATAAATGTTGAAACCAAAGAGAAAACTTGGCATTTGTTTAGGTAAGCAAGCTGCAGCACAACTGAGGGTGGGTTTGACTGTCTTTTAGGGATTTCTGCATCAGACTTCAGTGCCACATCTGAAACCTATGAGGTTTGAACTGAATTAACTGTTTTCTATAGTTACAAAAACTCTTTTTTTCCTTCCATTTTTTTCATTTGAAGCAAAGATCAGAAAATGTTTGGAGGTAAACACAAGCAAAACAACAAAAAACCTTTCTAGGTGAAAATGTCTGAATATACCTAAATGAGGTAGTATGAGACTATCACACCTGTAAAAAATCCAGTCTTTTGACCTGATTCAATACAGAACAAGAGGATCTACTTGTACTTTTAAAGGCAACAAGCCTTAATCACCTACTTAAGCTAACCGTGTTCTCACATGCTTCCCTGAATGGAGGGGGGAAAAAAATCCTACCTCTCTAAGTGCATTGCTGAATCAAATATTCAATAATGACCTTTGAGTGGTTGCAAATGAGTCCTGAATGAATGTTGAGTCAGCAGAACTGCTGGGACTCCTGGGCCTGCTTCTTCATAATCAAGGCAAAAACAAGCAAAAATGAGCTCCTCTCTCTGTGCCCTCAGGGGTGGGAGGTATCTCAGCAGTCTCACCTATGAACTCTTCATTGCTTAAGATGTGCAACACACCTCAGTTGCTTTATACCCTGAGCTCAGGAAGGATACATGAGCTGGACACCTTCATCGCTCCAGTAATGGGGAAATAATCAGGGGAGATGGTGCATTGGAGGGCAGGCCCCGAGGGAGAAGGGAAGAGGCAGGGAGGGATCAGGAGGCCATTCCTGATGCCATCTGTCATTACTGCAGCTTTTTCATGACAGACAACCCTGTAATAGAACCCTACTAATTTCTTTGTAAAGTATCTCATTAGTCCCTCCCTTCCTGAACTGCCTCTCTATTAAAACGTGGTAAATTAATTCTACCATTCTCAGTTACAGCTTGTCCCCTTACTGAAATGAAGATGAGACCTGCTGGCCAGGGCTCAAGATAGAGATAATTATACAGGGGCCAGGGAAAGTATTTCATTTGCTGACTGCTGAGCTGCTCTATCGGTAACAGAGATGCGATCTCACGTCCCTCCCTTTGCCCTAGAAATCTCTGGACAGAGAATAAGAGAGTATGGAAAATGAATATTCCCTCGTGAAAGTATTCTATACACAGGTTCTGCATAGCATGCTATTGTAACATACATCTGAATGACCAGGAGCAGTGAATGTGAGGGGCCTGATACTGGGAGCAGATTTCAGCGCTGTGCAGGTCCTCCCTGTGCAATTCCCAGCTGTGATCATGCAATAACCCCTGGGTGCAGGTCTGTGAGTGCTATCCAAAGATGTACACACTGGTGTGAGTGCTCCCTTTGCCTGCTCATGGGGGTGCCTGCCTGTGCCAGCTGTGCAGAAAGGACATGCTGGAGGGCTGCAGCCAGGGCTCTGACCTTCCCCTCTGCAGTCAGTGGCTGCTTTTGAGAGGAAAACGTCCCCCTCTCTGTGCTCAATATTTCTGACTTCCATCACACACACACTCAAACACAAGTGCACTCTGCTGACTTCCACCGGGCATTTAATTTCTGGCAGGAAGTTTATGGGTCATAATGAATCTGAGAATTTGACTGATTTTTCTTTTAGCACTTTGCCCGCTTAAACACTGACAGGATCTCAGAGCCCCTGCTACTTTTCACAGCCAGTTAAGTGATGCACTGATGTCTCACCAGCTACATTTGAATTTAGTTTTGTGCAAGATAGGAGCATCTTCTAGATGTGCTGGATTTTAATTGGGTAAGAAAAGAAAAGCAAAAGGTTATGAGTAATCTGAGGAAAAAAAAAAAGCCCTTATTTTATCCACTCTAACTTTCATTAGTTAGCAAAAACAAAGCAACCGTCTTCACCACCATAATCACTGCCTTCCATTCTTTTTATTTCAGAACAAGGAATAACTGAGATTAGAGCTAAAAGAGACATGATTTTGTTTTTATTGTTTAAATTTATATGTTATGTTTCATTTGCATCAGAACAACAGCCACCCCAGGAAAGGTCCTCATATTTTCCACTGTTCTGATGTGTAACAGTTGAGAGAAAATTAAATTAACAACAAATGTTGAATATGCTTGAATAATGTCCATTCCCCATACCTCCCACACTCTAAAAGGTGCCTTAAACAGAAGCAGTCATTCCGTGCAGGTACGCTGCCTGTAGCAGGCAGGGCCACTAGCCAAGTGTTTTACAGGATATCCAGACAGAATCCCAGAGTGGAGTCTGCCCAGTAAACCTGGGCTTGTAGGAAATCTCTGGTGGAATTAACACTCAAATATATAACCAAGTAACTTTGAAAAACTTTTATAAGCTATTAAAAAAACCAAATCAACAATAGTATAGATGTACCCCCTCCTTTCTTATCTCCCCTAAAGTGTCTTTTTTTTCCTTATTTTTTCCTTTTTTCTTTTTTAATATATTCTTTCATATACAAAGTGTTCTCAGGCTAACATAGTCAATGCATTAAACAAGAGGATCAGCATGGATCAGCACAGAGCAGAGGCAATGTCTCTGTGAGAGAGCATGGTTCATGTGGGTGATTCACCATGTGACAGAAAGAAATAGGAAGAAGAAATTGTGAAGGCAAATATCTCTGACCCTCTCAAAGATGTCTCTCCTCCTCTCTGTTCATCTTAATCACTGCATTTACCCTCCAGACAACTGCTTTGGTGGGCAAAGAGTAATTCTGCAGCCTACAGAGAATAACTGTACAGCTTGCCCAAGAGTCTGTAGAGGTCAAGCTCTTCCAAACATCCATGACAGCTTTCCCACACCACACCCGAACTGGCTGTTTGCTGGGTGGCTGAACCATGGTCACAGCACAGTGACCTCATTGTTGCCATCTGTAGAAGCAAAGACATGGCTAGTGAGTCCTAGGGAATGCAGGACACTGAATCAACATCTTCACATCTGAGCAAATAAAAATACACAGTAGTGTAAATCATATGCAAAACTGAAAACAGAAAGGACACCATCCATTCAGAGAAAGAAGGGGAAAGAGACATCAGATGGGAGGAGACTGCAGCCACTAAGACAATTCATCTGATTTAGAGCCTTGAAGTTTGCCCTTAAAATGAGCACAGTAGAGACAAATTGTTCCATAGCTTACAAATTATTGACCTCTGGTATTCAGATTCATAGAAGCCATAGCTGGCAATGGTCTGCTGGTTTCAAGTAAAGATTTGAACAGTTTCTACACTCTTCCAAGATAATATCCTAATCACTGGCCTCTAGGAGAGCTTTACCTCCATCTGCAAATCCATTCTAGATGGTGTGAAATAGCCACTGGGGTGTAGAAGTGAAATCTCATTGTTTCAGTTTGCTAATTCCCCAGCTGCTGAGCTATCCATACTTTCTTTCTGGGTTTCCTTCCATATTGACTTTATAGAATATTATGCAATAAGGCTTGTCTATGAATACCTGAAAAATTCATTAATCTTTTTGTGTATTTGCATGCTCTACACTGAATGTCATGTACTCACATTTACCAGTAGAGAGTGAGAAAAGCGGGAGGTGATTCATTATTGCAAGGTATTCTCTAATTTGCACATATGTTGAATTTTGAAAGGGGCTGTGGACAGAGGTGTTAAAAGGGTGCTGGCTTCTAAGTTCGTTTGGGAAGTTGGCAACAAAGACTTGCTTTTTGATCTCTTCTTGAAATCTCTTTTCCTTCTTTAATAAAAACAAAACCATGCTATGAATGCAGGTAGATGCTCTGTGAATTTTCAGTACACTGCTGCCTCTGTAAAGCCTCTACAGATTAAACCTCCAGACCTGTAATTTTAGATTCACTCCACGTATAAACTTTCCTAAGTATATGGTGTGGCCCACTACTCACGTATTTGCTTAACAATTTCACTCTATGTCCTTATTAAAATGATTTGCCTAAAAGACATGTATACATAGCAAACTACAGACAGATTCATTTGTCTGTCTCAGGAGGGTGAAGAGCCAAGAAAATTATGACAGAGTATAATTCAGTACATCCAGAGTGGCTGAATATTTTGAATCAAATTGCTGAAAGACAGGTGCCAACCTCTTTATTTGGAAGAGAACCGCTGCATTACATTTGGGCTGTACATTTTGCTTTTAGCATCAGCTGCACAGAAAAAATACTTGAAGAGCTGTGAAACTAAATATTTTTGAATGAAGCTTTTATAAGAAATTAGACCTAAGAATTTGAGCACTGTTTGCTCCAGATACCACATGGTCAAGAATGTGCATGCTCTGCATCTCTTCTGCTCTCCCTCTGATTCCCCACCCTGTGCAAGAGACCTGTGATGCTGAGGTAGTATAAAGGGGCTGTATGAAACATCCATGAGTAGAAAATTCTCCAGTTCATAGGAAATACCCTCTCAGTCCCAGCAATCGCAAGCTGACTCTTGCCCTGTGCCTCTTTCCTGGCCTGGGAAGGTGAAATCTCAGGACCAGAGGCTGTGACAGAGAGGAGTTACACTGCACATTTTTGTTGGCACAGAGGCTGTTAAAGGATGTCCACCAAGCAGGGTAGTTAGAGTAGCCCAGGTGAGCAACATCTGAATTTGGGCTGGCCCAGCTCATAAGTGAAATGTAAATGGGTTCATCAAAATT
The DNA here is from genome assembly GCA_026261815.1 of Monarcha castaneiventris obscurior. Classification (NCBI taxonomy): domain Eukaryota; kingdom Metazoa; phylum Chordata; class Aves; order Passeriformes; family Monarchidae; genus Monarcha; species Monarcha castaneiventris. Next base: position 20,029,119 of record JAMPIT010000894.1, read on the forward strand.
GCATTAAGATTACAGAGGGTGGGTGATGTCAGCATTCCTTGACGTGTGAAAGGAAATATTTCTCTTTCAATTTTTCACCCACAACTTGCATCAGTATTTATAAGTGAATCCATTTTTATTCTAAAATATTGTGACCAGTATGATTACATCACTTCTGTCCTCCCTCCATGTCTCCTTATATTTTCATGGAGTAAGCTACCCTCAAGTGGGGATGAGAAGAGAGAACAGGCAGTGAATAAAAGCACAGTTTAATAAAAAAAATAAAATAATTGTTTTCTCCTATGTTTTATTCTGTAAATGTATGTATAGTCAAGAATTACTGGAAATGAAGCATAGATACTCAGTGGGAACAAAACCTCTTACATATGTATATGTTGTTATGTTTATATGTATATATATATGTGTGTGTGTGTCCATTTATACTGTAAACAACTATAGTTTGCACTAATCACAGACATTTCAGGTCCAACCTGTGGCCAGCCCCACACTAGGATAGGCTGCAGATACTGCCACCTTGAGAAATTACCACTGCCACAACAAGTAACATATTTTTCCAATTAGTTTCAGAGAGGAAATGAGACATTTTTCTTTGTTAATGCCTCTCTCTCTTCCTCTGCTTGCCCATCCATTTTATGCTTCCTGATGGTGCTCAGGAGGCTGTCAGGTTCCCTCCAGCACACTTCCTGCTTCCACCCAGAAGGAATAAACTGTTAGTGCTTTGTTTGAAATGATTCCTGAGAAGTCTGATTCCTCTCACCAAAATGTGAATAATTGTAGCATTTGACTCTTGGCTTCCTCCTCAGGGATCCTTCTGAGCTAAATAGTTATTGAATTTATCCTAACAGAGATTGCCAAAGAAAACTTTATTTGAAGGACAGAGGGGGGAACAAACTGTTTGCTGAACTGAAAAAAGTTTGAAATACTATAAAGGGAGAGAAAAAGTCCCATAATGGAAGGTGGAAATCTAGGACAGACAAATCAGGCCATAAAATGTAAGATCAACACAGCAGTGGGAAGCAGGAAAGCATATCCTGGGCCAAACATATCAATGGAGACTATTACATACACTGACCTCAGATGTCATATACAACATGCATCTGCAAACCACCTCATACTTCAAAGTCCCACATTACACCCATCTCAACAAGTCCATGCTGGAAATGAAGAGGCCTGTGTCAACAACAGTTAAGTGCTCAGAGTCTGAATCCAGAATAAAGACATCTTCAAACCCATGTATCCAGTCTTTCATTTCTAAACTAAGGCCACTGCCTTTCCTATTTCAAACACCAAGAATGTGGCTCTAAGCAAGGAAAACGTGGTCCTCCTTCTCAACACATCTGCTTTGTTTATGCCTTTTAATTGCACAATGTCCAATCTGGTGAAGAGGCAGGAAAGCATGGCAGAAACAACACAGCTCTAAGAAAGGGAGCTTAACGCTCTTTGGACCCATGCACCATGAAGTACTAACAAGGGTCCTTGAATAACAGAAACGTGAACGTGCTAATGAGCTCCATCCAAGACAGGTGACTTCAAACCTCCAGTTACTTACAAGTGCAAAGTTCAGATGTGATTTTCAACCCTTCTGGTCTCCATCTGAAGAAGATGAACATAAGTACTTGAAAGAAAGTTGCTCTCCAGGTGTTCTAGCAACAGTTGTCTGTAAAAGGTGTCAGAGATTTTATAACAAATCCTGCTTTCTGTTAGATTTTTAGCTCAGCTGTGAAATTGGTAGGTGGTCCCCTACATGGAATAGTAGCGTCACACTTTGGCTTGCACATAAACTGTGTCACCCACCAGTAGTAATGACATGGTAGCAAAAGCCTAATAGAGGATCCCCTACAACTGAAATATCCTGTTCTGCACGACATTATATGCAACAGAGTTCACAGTTCTGTTTGTGGCATATTTTGTTGTTTTTTAAAGGTTTACACTACGATCTCAAGGGATCTCTACAATGAGTTCTATTTGTGCATGGGAAACACTTGTGACAGTGGTCAGAAAATTTAGGTCTTAGTAAGGGAAGGAAGGGAGGTAGGGAAATAGGTAGACCAGATTTTTATGGACTACAGACTCCAGAATCAAGACGAGGATCATACATGCTTTCAGAATTATTTCATTCTATACAAAGATTATACTCCACTGATAAACAGGTGCTTTCCACAAAATAGTCTCCCACATTATCCCTTACAATTTAGATTTTCCCTCCCATGTTCATCTGGGAGAATGAATGAGAGTGAGAAAGTGTGCAGAGGAAAGGAGATGGGTCCAGTCTGTGTTCATGGTGAGTTTGGAGAAACCACATGTTAAGGATCACCCTTTAGGCTTCCAAATATCCATGAACATGAAGAAGGAATATGAGGAAACTTGAATTGGTGACCTCGTGACAGATGGAGTGAAAACAGAGGGAAAAAGAGGCCATAACTGCTGTCCCCTTAAATCACAGCATTCTCATGTTGATCAGTAACAAATAAGGAGTGCTTTTCCAGCAATGGACATTCAAAACTAGTCCCTATTCTATCCCAGAGCAATCATAACTGTACACAAATTTATAGGAGTAGTCATGCTACATCAGATGAAAGGTCACTCTGCTAATACCTAGGGAGGAGTATAAGAATTTCCTCAGTGCCCCTTGCAAGCTTTTTGTAATGTGAGACTGAGAGACCTCTGAAGCCAAATAGTGTTTCTGTGAACACGATCATTCTCAATGGACTCCTCTTGCAAGAACTTATCCCATCTTATCTCAAACATATACAAACTTTCAGCCTGTAGCAAGGAGCTTTGCTCTCCGAGGATTTAAGACCCAACTCTGATCTGACACAGTTATGTCATCTTGGCATGGAGTTCTCAGGAAATCACCTCTGGAAAACAGCTGTGAGAAAGTCTTCAGAACAGAAACCTTAAAGATAAGAAAGGGAAAATTATGAAGTTAGGATAGTTGGGCCAGGAACTGTGGGAAGCTCAGAGATTCAAGAAAAAAAACCACCAAAGTGGAAAGGTATAGAATCCTAGGGGGAAAACCAAGGAAATGGCACCTCATCATCATAGAGGATTGGCCTGAGGGAGCAGCAGAAATCAACCCTTCCTCCCCGACCCATGCCTTTGACCCATGCTTTGTCATGAAAGACCCTTGGGGTACTTTGTCAGGTGGTGAGCCTGCCAGCATTTTGCCGTGTAGTTCTCTTAAATCCTCTCTATCAGGTGTGTTATCTAATAAATATTTTCTTTACACTTTTAAGTCTGCTTGCAGAGTCTTTTTGCAGACAACTAAAGTGACAAAATGAAGTATCTCAATGAGGGAGGTTTGCACTGTTCAAAGTAGAAGTAAGGCACTCAGTGATATATGCAGCACGTTAGCAGATGAATGTGCACGAGCCAGGCTTTAGCACTTGAGACTTCTAAGTGAATAAGGCCAGTGTGTCTTCCTAATCCAGGATTTTTACCCAGTATTTCTTTTTGTTTGTTTTTACAGTTACTGTGCAGAAATAACACCCATAGTCTGGGGCCACTACCGAGCCTGACAAGAGAGATGCACAATACATACAGATTTTAAGGTCAAACTCTGTTTCCAGGGAACCAATACCATTACGGAAGCAAATACAGTACTCTGAGAATGAACACTGTTTTCCAAAGGAAATAAAATAGATGTAAGACTCAGGGAAACTGTCACTCTAATGTACCCACATCATCAGATGGAAATATCTCAGTCATTTGGGATAACACAGCACTGTCAGAAGATCCTGCTCTGACAGTAGATGCTTTGCCTTTTATATAGCAGCAGGAAATGATCATCTGTCTTGAATACATTAATGCCTTAGTCCATTCTCATTATCCCTTGACTCACAAAAACATTAGAGTTCACTTCACAATGAAAGTCCTAGTTAAATGTCTGTGGGAGACAGATACATATGGGGCATGGTGGCAATGAGAAGGGAAGGCACTTTTTCATATGTCAGCAGGGGAATTATTTAGTCATGTATGCCTCACGAATGTGGTAAATGTTGCCATAAAAGTCTCTTCCAGTTAATAATTAATTTTCTAAACACAAACATTCCCACCTTACAAGAGAAAATACACTGCTCACTGAAGAGCTCATGCTTACTCAAAAGTTTCCCCTTTATCCTTCTTGTACATTGTGTCTACCCAAATTCTTTTGTAGCAGCAAACTTTAAACCAATATGCATGTGCTGCAGATGTCCCTGTGTTCAGGAAGGATCTTAACCAGCTGTTAGCCATGGAGGGCATGTGCCACGCAGGATAGGCATAAAAACACTCGCCTATTCATTATTATATCTGCCAGCTTTCTTTCATGTAATTGTCCAAAAATTATTCTTGAAGACACCCCTGGATAACCACTGTGTATAGCCAAGACAGAAAATCCACAGAAATATTGTGCTAGCCCCTCCACAAGCTTGAAAATGTTGTTACTGTCAGTAACTGTTATTAGTAATTCCAGCAATAAAGGAAAGAAAATCAACATTGTATTCAATGAGCTTTTGCCTTGTATGAAAATACAGGACTGCATATACTGGGCATGGAGATGCATGTGAGACAAGGCACCTGCCTGCAAGTTCATGGCATCCCACCTGGGGTTTCTGGTTCTGATGGAAAGTAATGAGAGTTTGGCAGCTTTGGCCAAGTATTTAAGTGTTCTTGTAATTGCCTCACAAGCCTCCAGTCAATCTGCTACAAATGTGTGTCTGGAATAGCAGAGTCCCAGAGCTAAAGCAGCAGGGTTGATGTTAAGTCAAAATTGACTTTCACAGCTTCTGGCTATAGTGACCCTCATTCTTGCAGCCAAGACTCAATACCCTACCAATAAAAACTACTAAAATTTATCTTCATACTGCTAATACAAACTGAGGAGAAAATGCCAACACAATAAACCCTAGGATTATTAAAGCGCAGAACTTCATTGACACACTACATGTACTTCAACTAGTGATCTTGTGGTGGTTTAAAACAAGCTGGGAATTAAACCTCAGGTAAGACACTCCCTTCCCCTCTGCCCAACTCTGGTGAGAGGAACAGAGGCAGAGACTATGGATTGAGATAAAAATTTACTGAAAGCAAACAACAATGGAAAATAAGGAAGGCACAGTAACAGCAACAATATTAATAACAAAAGTATACGAAAGAGAAGGTGCTTTACACACAAAAGGTGTTCAGCACCTCAGCTTAGTTCTTTCTGGGCACTGAGACAAAAACAAGATGGCAACATTCCTGCAGCTCAACAGTGACACGCAGTTATTTCTGAGGCAAGGGCAAGACAGCAGATGCTCTCCATAGCTAGTGCCACACAATCTCCTGAGACAAAGACAAGATGGTGAGTGCTCTCCACAGCTGGCATTCCCCAATCCCAGGCCTAAGACAATGAAAAACAATGATGGAAAAAAACCCAAAAAGCCAGATCATCCATGTTGCAACCAGGCCTTGCAGACCTCTGGGCCTGGTTGTGGTCAGCAGTACTGGGCTCGGCTTGGCTCCTGTCTGCTGGACTTGGGCTGGGCTGGTTCACAACCCAATACAAACGAGCAGTCTTTCTTCAAACATCCAGTTGCCTGAATATTCCTGAATGGCAGAAAGCAGTGTGAGTGAGCTAACCCACCACCATGAATTTGTGACCCTGCTTTGACTGGGGCTGCATTCAACAGGCTCTCTATTTCAGCGTTTTCTAATATACTCATCACTGTGACATGGAGCACATTTTTGGCTTCCTCCATTGTTGTGCAGGGGGTACATTCCTTGTATGAAAGCCCTGCTGACATTTATGGTTTTGCACTGAGTGGAATAAGCAGGCACATTATTAGACACATGCCATTCAGGATGTAAGAAGAGAGGAAATCTAGCTGTCTCCTCCAACAGCATTCAGCTTTCTGGGGATTCACGTATTTCTTCTGAACCTAAGCTGAAGCACAAGCAGCTACTTGAGGCCTGTAATACAAATGGTTTGCACATAATGACCCAGTCTCTTCCTTTTCAATTTTTGGACCAAGTGCAGGGGCCAGTGGATGTTGTTTCCCACCTCTTTTGGCATAGTGTGGCATCACAAATCATAACTTTCCCAATCCCAGTCTAAACAGTCTTGGAGGCTGTTGGCAACAGAAGTAAGAATCTTAGGGCTCTTTACATAATTTCTCACAATGTCAAAGGAATGTTAAGAGACTGAAATAGTATTGGACTATTCTTTTCCAGCTGTGCTGGAAGCCTATATATTCTCTTGATGCATTAACAATGGAATATGAGGATACTAAAGGAATCCATGAATTACAATTGTCAAAATGAAGCTGCTTTTAGGAAATGAAATGGAAGATCACAAGAAGTGGCCAGACTAGTTAGAACAAAATAAAATTTACTCAAAACTGTTTTTCCCAAACTGACTGGGCTACACAAAGGGATTTAGCAGGTAAGGAGGCACTCAGAACAGGGAAGATGCATTAGGGCTGCAGCAGGATTGCTCTCTACACAAGACTCCCTAGTACATCTGAAGGGCCTGTTTTAAATGGGGCAAACAATGGATCTGCTGTAGCAGCTTCCTTTGGGGAAATTATTTCACAATCCCAGGAAATCTCACCATTAAAGACTGCTTTCTGACCAGCACAGCAACGTTTCACTGGCCTTGATCTTCATGCACACAAGCAAGTTCACTTAGCATTTTTTCATTCTTCTCTTATACTAATCACTGCAAAAACAAGCAGAGGATGTAAAATTTTTATAGTCAGGGGTTTGGAGTTGGCATTTTTGGTATCTCTAATTCCACAAAACTTGAGAAATTGTGTCTTTTTGACCACCCTCACTCCAAAATCTTTGCTTTGAAAGTCCATCAAAGCAGTCACATTTTATTCTCATTTTCTGAGTGATGTCACTGTCATCAGCCCTTTACTTCTTTATCCCATTACTACCTACAGAGATTGGCTTTAATATTTATTTTTTTTTCATTTCAAATTCTCTGGCCCTTTGAATAGCACAAAATTTTTTCTTATAGACTTATTTCCTTGTAAGATCATAAACCTTAATCTCCCTCAGTGTATGGCATGTACATAATCCAATATGACACAGATAGCATCCCAAGTTAAGACCTCCCCAGTGACCACCCATGCAGTTTTCCTCTTTGAGTGTATTGATTTCAAATATACTCCTTGGGTACAGCCTCTCATTATTTGCTCCTTCCTGGGGGTGAAATTTTTTTTACTAAACAATAACTACCATTATTAGTTCAGACAACAAAGTTAGACTTTTAAAGAAAATTAATGCAACCAAATTGTTGTGGCTGCAATTTGTAATTGTCTGGATGTCACATGCCTGTCTCATTCCTTCTTTATTCCAGGAGGGCAAGAGTAAACAGCAGCAAGAAAACCAGATACTCTAGTTGTGTCTGGTACTAAAGCCTTTGCATTTCATGACCCATGTCTTTCTTCTCTTGACTTATTAAAAATATAGACGGCAATGTCATTTTCCTAGGTGAATATCGAACTGGTGCCACCCAAAAGAGCCTGATCTTATATCTATTCAATTACTTCATCTCTTTCAGTCTTCCCCTGCACCCAAGGAATGTGTTTTGTTGACTCTAGTCAAGCAAGATCCAGAGTGTGACCTGAAAGTGGGGAATAGGTACAACCACCATCTACTTATCTGCAGAAAGGCAGATCTGAGCTTTAATTTAGAGTTGTCAATAAAAATAACAGCTTTTCCATAATTTCACAACTTTTCCTCTTGTAAACTTCTCAGTTATTCTGTTCTGATCTTTTGTATGTACACCTTTCAGTGAAATTGGCTATGACTTAAAAAAAAAGCCTCTTTGATGTTTTGTGCTGTTGAAACAGAAGAACAGGTGGTAGCAGAAACTAACAGGAGACCTCTGCAGACAGTTCTGAAAAAGGGGGGAAAAAAAATGTTGTTTAAACCACCAGTATTAACAGAAAAAGAAAGGAAGAAAAAAATTACTATAATCTGCCTCTAAAAAAGCTCCTCTCCATAGAAGCATATGTTTGTATTGTATTACCAGTAATTTCATGGTGGGAAAAACTAAATTATCTCAGATCTGACACAGGCTAAAAGCAAGATTTACCATGGCTCAGCTGTCTTCTAGGAGCTTGTTCAGCTGCGCTAAATCACATATTTAAGATCCAACACAGATTAGTTAATCTAGCAAAATGTTTCAGTGCACTGAACTGTGCTGGCCTATAGCAGAGCAGAAGGGAAGGAGCCGTGTTGACCTCCGTGACTGACTATTCACTAATGTCTTTAAAATTTTCTGCCTTATTTCTTGCTGTGTGGAATAAAGCTCAGAAATCTTTGACTCCAAGACAGGTTCCTACTTCTTAAATCCAGCAGGAAAAAATTATTAATAGATGAAAAAAATAACTGCTCTCTAAAATAAATAATAAAAAAATTACATTTGCACTGCATGTAAGATGATCATTCTTCCTGTGTACCCAGACTGCCATATTATTCTAAAGTTTCTTCTTCTTATCCTTATTGCTGGTTACAAATATCATTTCAGACCTGAAAAACTTCTCATTACAATTTTCACCAACTCAGAATACTTCTTATAGGAATGTTTATTTCAAAGACTAAGCATTTTCTGACCAACAGGAGAGTTTTATTGGATTATCTGTGTGTTAGTGTCATAATTTTCCAGCCAAAAATTGTGATGAGGCAACATATCTGACCGTATGTTGTGGAAAAACATATGGTTGCTGTACACAAGAGAAAGAGTAGAAAAGAAAGTTCAAAAGCTGACAGCCTGGGAGTAACTCACTCTCTGTCTCTGTTATGAGGCCATTAGCTGCATGAAGTATCATGGCACACAGACCTTTTCTTTCCATTTTTTGAGTGAACTAAAGAAGAAACCTCAAACTTAATTCAATTTGATTACTATTTCTTTAATTTCCACAGGAGAAATTTTTTTGCAGAATAAATTTACCATATACAATGACTCAGGCTGCTCTATTCACTTTCATTCCCTGTCAACTTCTAATCTGTATTCCTATTACCAATAAATACAACTAATTGCACCTGGCCAGAAGCAAAGAATTATTTTTCAGCTTCTCAGATCACTTTCTTTGAACTTTACCAGCAGAAACCCAGGGAAACAAACACAACAGATACCCTCCAAATTCCAAGGCAGGACTCATGAACATGTAACCTCCAAGCATCTAATGATTTCCAGGTGCACATCACCAAGTGTCTCATCCTTAATTAATTTGCCAGCTGGCCTGGGTTTTCAGGAGCAGTAGAACAGCACAGGCACATCCTGAAGGTGTGTTGAGTGGTTGAACTTCCAGTTCTATCTGAGATTAGTGAAAACAGGCAAAGTGCTGCTACAGAAGGAGTGTTTCATACAAGTAGAGGCAGGCTGAAAATCCACTTACAAAACCCCAGTGTTTTCCATGAAAAGTACAGCAATAGTCTTGTTCAAAGACAAATGCATGACTTTTGTCATCTTAGTAATCAGACCAAGGAACACATAAATTGCAATAGGAATAGCTGGATATTCCTCAGAGTAAAAGACCACATCCCCTGGCAGAAAACTCACTTCTCTTTAGAATGTGGTAAATGAGAACATATTAAAGTATCTTCCTTATTCAGTTTGTTTGTTTTCTTTAGCTTTAAAAGTACACATCTCTATTTTTTCTTTATGACACAAGCTGAAGCTAAAAGGAAATTATTGCCACTTGTTAGAGATGTTACATTAAAAACTTAATTTTACACTTAAAAAAAAGGAAAGTATCGCAAATCTCTCAAGAAAATAGTTTGATGATCCACTGGAGCATGAGAATCTGAAGTATAGAGAACGGGAAGTGCAATGAAAGTTTTTGAAGCAACCAGATCTATGTTCATTACTCAACAGAGGGCATGTTGTTAAGAATTATCATGCATTGGATACCAGTGATTTACCCCAAGCACAAGTTAGAAACAATGCTGGACTAGTCATGCAAATGAGTTTGCCTAACTGTAGTGGATGCAGCTGGGTAGAATTTGAAATCAACAAATTCAAACCAGTGGTGTTTCATCATGTTTGGTACAACCAGAAAGCTTTGAATATGGGAACCAGAAATATCTCTAGATTATTTAACCCTTTAGGGATTTATTATTTTTTGTTAATAGTTAAGAAAAAAACATGTGGATTTTGAGCTAAAACATGTGACAACTGTTTTGTGTTTTTACCAAAACGGAACCTTTGACTGAGGCCTGGTTGTTCTAGTGTTCCTAGTGTGTTTAGTTTCTAGTTAAGCAACTATACCTTTTTTTCTTCTGGTTTTATATTGAGCTGGGCTGGAGTGGATCCCAACTTCTCTTTAACTAAATCACATTTTGCTAAAGAATCATCCAGGAAGGAATATAGTCTTGCCTTTGAGGCATCAAAGAACAGAGAATCTACCACTGCTCTTGGTTAAGTTTTCTTACTGGTCAGATCTTTTGTTTATATTTTATTTGATTTTTTTTCCCCCAGATTGAGTTTATACTTTCTGACTCATTACGTTTTCCTCCACTAGATTAAAGAACTGTTTACTACCAGGCATTTTCTTCTCAGGAAGGCACTTACATGCTGCAATCAAGACACTCCTTTAGGAAAACCTCTTAAGGCTCATGGTATAACATTTTTGTCTAGCACTTCAATTATGTTTTCAATGCTCTCCTTAAAATGTAGACACTTTGTTTAAACTCGATATTCTGGTATTGGCTCTCACTACACTGTGTACAGAGTAAATCCCTCTTTAATCCTACTTGTTACTCTTTCTTAAATATCCATGGATGGAGAATTTTTGCAGTTTCATTTTTTTTTACCCATAGGAGTGTTCTGGTAGTCTCATGTCACATTGCTTTTCAGGTCTAAACCCATGTCTTTTCCTGTGTCACTACTTTCCCAGGAACAGAGATTCTGTAACTGCTGCTTGCATTCAGTCTTCTAGACAGAAGCCTCTGATTTAGCTTATTTGAACTTTTATCTCTTAAATCTTTAAATTTGGAATTGTCAAGGATTTCATATTTACTGGTAGAAGATTGCAAAAAAATGCAAGTGGCTTGCATCTAGTACTGATCCTCACACATCCCCAAAGGAGATCATCTGTAGATGTAGGCTACAGATGGGATAGTGAAAAATAGTGTCCCTTTAACCTTGGAGTGAAGGCAAGGCAGAAGCAGAGTTTACTTTAATCCATAGGAATTGACTCCTAACTGTCAACTGATTTCACTGCCTAAGTAATCAAAAACAAAGAAGAGGCAAAACAGGAAACTGTTTCTTCTTGTGTCTCTCATCACCTCAAAAACATTTTCTCATGAAGATTCTTCTCCATCGCAATGCTTCTGAATTAGTGGAGGGTTCAAAAAGTTATTTCAGTATCTCACACCTTGCACGTTTTCCTCAAAAGCTGAATCTGTATCCCATTTTCCCTCTCCTTTTGAGGGACCAGAAATCTGAATCTACATTTTGCATCCAGTAGCAAGGAAACGCTGTCTGTGACAGAATAAAGTGAGATATGTATTAGACAGACAATAATTGAAGGACATAAATTTACCTTCAGCTCTTTAGAATGAGAAAGTGTATATATTCCATCAATCACGAGACTCTGCAACCCAAAGGTGATTCTTAATGGAACTGGCTTGATCTTGAGATAATTTTGTATGAAAATTGTAATGCTTTTGGAAAAAAGGTCTCAGTTCATAGTAGAGATTTTGTAACTCCTTCTACTGTAATAATTGTAAAAAAAAAAATAAAATCATGTAGAAACAAAAAATACTCTTTTGGTTTGCCAACTGTTTTTCAAGGAGGAATTTTCAATATGATTTTGCTTCCAAAAGAGAGAAAACAAAACCGACTCATGCCTGGTAACTCCACTGCATAAAATGTGGTTTCCTGGTCTTAAGCTTCATCATTCAAGTCTTAATGGTTAAGTCAGAAAGTGAGATGCCCTTCAGTTTGGCATGCTACATGCAACTCTTCAAATTGATGCTGGTATACTCTCCCAAGAGTCAGCTCTCGTTCTTTCCCAAATAGTATCTTCCATAGTAAACTCATCTGTTTTTATTCTAAATTATCTACCATTATGGAATAATATAACAGGAAATATTTTCATTGGCTTTGTGAAGAAGATTAAAACCCCTTATTTCAATGGAGACCTATCACATATGTTGGCACTTTGGCAGCTTAATATGGAACTATTGAAAGACTGACTTTGGAAAATATGGATGCAAGATTCAATTTCCTAGAGTATCTTGAAAGGGTTTTCTGGTTTGAAGAGTAAATGAAAGGTACTTCAATAAAGTCACAAGGGATGGAAATCCAGGAGATCTTAGTCTGGTTTACTGTGGAATTGCTTGTTACTGTTCAAACATTTATCTTTAGTATTGCTAGAGAAAACAGATCTGCCACTAAGTAAAAGAGATTTTTTTCATTGATTTTGATTATTCTGTCTCAGCATCTCACTTTAAAATAAAAGCCTGTGGGCTTGGTTTACACAGGTCAATTCCAGTTTCAGATGCAACCAATTTCAGCTGATAAAATGGCCACTGCATTTCTAGAGAGAATATCTTTAACTTCTGCTGTAGTGGACATGATCAATAGTCCTGAAAAATCTGGCACTGAATTCTGTGAAGATGAGCACGCAAGACCAAACCATAAAATTTTAGTGTCCTTATTTGAAACTCTTGGCTTAAGTTTACCTGTGTCTTTCGTTCTCCAACTGGAAAACAATGTACTCAGATTGTCCATGACCTACCTTACACTCAGCTCCACCAGCTTAGCTAACTTATCAATGGGAATAAGTTATTTTAGTCTGAGATCCCAGAGAAATGTAATTCCCTGATACCAAAACACTATTAGTTTGCCTCCTTGGGCAAATAGATGGTCATTTTCCTTTGAAGCTATACATATTGTTTGCTATATGTAATGGCACAGCAATTCAATGCATGCTCTACCAAAGTCGGCAAATAACTGGAGAAGAATCAAATTTCTGGACATCCTCCAGGCTGAAGTTCATGACATTACAGGTAAATACCACAATGGAAAGGAGCTTTTTGCTGACCTAACCATCAAATTTATTTTCAGTGCTTGAGTTAGTTAGTGCCTGTTCCAGTTTTTAGCCCACATCAGCTCCACAAAATCCAATCTTGGGCTTTGTGCCTTCTTCAGCAGCTGTTCTGTGCTCTAATGACTATTTAGAAAGCTAAGGCTCCTAATTTAAGTTTGCAATATATATCACAGAAACACAGAATGGGTCAGGTTGAAAGGGACCACAGTGGGTCATCTGGTCCAAGCTCCCTGCTCAAGCAGTGTCATCCTAGAGCACATTGCACAGGATTGTATCCAGAGTTTCTTGAATATCTCCAGTGAGGGAGACTCCACTACCTCTCTGGGCACTCTGTTCCAGTGCTCAGTCACCCATGCAACAGGCCACAAGGAAGGGCTCACTGCTGGCTCATAAACAGATTGTTGTTCACCAGAATCCCCAGGTCCATCTCCCCAGAGCTGCTTCCCAGCAGATCAGCCCCCAGCCTGTGCTGGTGCATGGGGTTGTTCTTCCCCTGGTGCAGGACCTTGCATTTGCCTTTCAGACAGTTCTTCTCTGCTCATTGCTTCAACCTGTTGAGGTCCTTCTGAAGGGCTGCACAGCACTCTGGAGTATTGGCCACTCCTCCCAGCTTTGTGCTGTCAGCAAACTTGCTTGCCTCATTCAAGCCCATAATGAACAATTTAAACAGTACAGGGCCCAGTCTTGAACTTTGGGGGCCACCAACTGCCCTAGTGCCACTGATTCAGACCCTCAAATGAGTAAATTAATCAGAGCAAATCTCAACCTCTCCTCCATGGCCTGATCACCCAAATGTTTTGAGAGTCCTCAAATCCTGCAGTGGGATTTTAAGCTGTTTGTTTCAGGTTTGGGACAGTCAGTCTGTAATAATTTTTCATGTCTTTCTCCAATATGCCTTTTTGTTTTTAGAGCCTGGCACATTCTGAAGAGACAGACCCCTGGCTTGGCCAGTAGGAGAAATCCACCTCATGATACCTTCACAGTAAAATCTTAAGACTTTTTCTGATTTGGAAAAAGCTATTTTCAATCCTGCCATCAAGGGACACTGCAAAACAGAAAGAATTTCTCTAAAAAGACTTTTTGGGGATATGTGAACATGTGCCTGCTTGTAAAGCTCTCTCAGCCCTGGGGAGGGGGAAGCAAACAGGAACTATGCATTGATATCAGACAGCATAAAAAATATATGCCAGATTTCAGGCAGATTGTATTTTCTTGTCTTGTTAAATCTCTTTTGGGGGAGAGAATGGAGATTTGTGCCTGAATTGTTTGCTTTCTTCCTTGTCATTATCCATGTAACAGTTTAAACTCTTCCCTTCTTAATCTGAGGTGACTTACAGAGGTTCCCTATCAAACACAGACACTATACAACACTATATTAGATTATACACTTTGTCAGAAAATTGGCACTTTATATACTAAATGATAGCCTGTGCTCTGCAACCATGCTATCATTCTTGCTCTAAGATCTTGTCAGAGCCTATAAATTAAGTGGGATTTGGCCCTGGAGTTATATGAAAGGGAGGGCTGTAGGAAACAAGAGTATGCTGCCTCAACTCGCAGGACTTATTTAAGGAAAAACTGTCTTCCATCTGACGCAGGCCTATCACCTCACCACAGGCTGTCTATTTTAACCTATACTTTACAGAATGAGCAGCAGCATTAGGATACCACCTCATGTTATTCCCTGATGACTGTATCTTGGGTGTCTCCATCCACAGGAACTGCATCTCCTATTGAGATACTATGTTATCCAAGCTAAAAGAGATGCTGTCCAAATATGCACCAGGTCTGAAACAATAGCTTGACAGCAGCTTATATCCACAAGGTCACTGTTTTGAGAAGCTGAGACAGCATTGCTCAGAAATAGCACCCAAGTTACTGCAGAAAAAGGAGGATACAGTGAGCCAGATCACCCCTCTATCACATCCCCATGAACATTTTTACCCCAGGGAGGAGAACTGAGGAATCCTGGCACTGCAGCCCCTTGCTAGCCTCTCCTAAGGAGTTGCAGGAAGCCCTTTGACACTGTCTGTAACTACAAGAAAGACTTGTACAGAAAATGGACAAAAGAATGATGCTCTGATGCAGTGTTCTTGGGACCTCTAACTACTTTCATTTAGCAGTGCATATCCCACAGCAGTTGGGATAGTTCTAAGGATGGCTACAATTGGTCTGGCAGCCTCCCCAGAAGGAGAATTAAATGCTGTCGTCACACCTGCAGGTATGTTTACTTCGGGGGCAGGTAGCTGTACCATCTACAGAGTTCTTTGCTATTCTTAAAAAAGGACATATCCAATTCCAAAGTAATTATTAGGCTTGCATGGTGCATTGGTTTCTGGCAGATAAGGTGCGTGCAAACCACATGAATGATCACTGAAAACCCTGGTAGTGCTGTGCTCCTGAGTTGCTCAAGGACTCAAAGCATCAGTAGCTTTGCTGCAGAATGCAAGTGAGGCTATATTTGTGTGCAAAATAAAGGCAGAAGAAACACGAGGAAGTTTGTAGGAACACACAAGTCCTTTTTCAGGTCTGAAACAGAACAATAAGATTTTGAGCTAATGAGAAATAAGGAACTTTTTTTCCAAGTGTCAATGAAGTTGATTTGAGTAAAAAACACCTTGTAGAGGAGAGGGAGCAGGGTGTCAGGACTCCCTGGTTTGGGGCCGTACACCCTGGGTTCGAGCCCAGCGCACAGGGCTGTGCCAGCAGCCGGCTGCCCTTTGCCAAGGCAGAGCTGCTTGTCTCCTGAGGGCCCCTGTCAGCGTGGGCAGAACACGGGTAAAGATGGCACAGAGCCTTCCTGCTCAGAGTCTCCTTTAAGAGCCTGCTGCCGCTGCCAGCCCGAAGGGAAAGCTGGTGCCACAGCAGCAGCAGCAGCAGCGGCACCTGCCCTGCAAACGCATAGTGACAGTGCTCTCTGGTGGCAGCTGGAATCCTCACCCAGCGCCGCAGCCTTCAGAAAGAGAGGATGTGCTGGATTCCCAGCCAATCTTCTCTGTGTCAGTACGAGGTGATGAAGTCTAGGAACACAAGCAAGTATATAGACAAGCACAGATATGCATTTTAAAACCTACGGAAGAGTTGGGCGGATAAAACACCAATTAAAATTCTCAGCGCAGTAAAAGTGCTTATTTTCAAAAGCTTTGAGGAAAACAGGCATTTCTGATCTGTCACACTGGCACTGTTTTTGTTTGTTTGTTTGTTTTACATGGAAATTGATGCCAAAAGCCAAAAATAAATACTTCCCTGGCTCCAATGCCCAAATACCAGTCTCACCAGCATGAAAACTCTTGCTACAGCAAAATACAGAACAGTGACTCCCATAATGCCTGTAATGTGCAGATCTCCAGACACTTTACACAGCCCTCTGATGAGGTTTAGAGTATCATAGTAAAGGAAATATTCATACAGCTGGGATAGTTGTAGAGAGGCTAAGAGGCTTGCAAGTTGAAATATAGCAAGGAATATTGAGTTTTGTCTCTGCCTGCTACAGAAATTACAGACTTGCAAATACCAGAAGCCACGTGCCAGACTCAGATTTTCTTCTAACAGTGTCATCAACTATAGGTCACAAAGGGTTTATCAGCACAGGATCACAGAATGGTGATCCTGTGTTGGAAGGGAAGGGATCTCTAGAGGTCATCTGGTTCAATCCCACTGCTGTTCAAGCAGGGCCACTTAGAGCTGGTTGCCCAGGACTGTGCATTCTCTGTTAATCTTCATCACCTTACTGTAAAAAAGTATTTCCTGATATTCAGATGGAACCTCCTGCATCTCAGTTGATGCCCATGGCCTATTGTCCTGTCAGGCACATGCTTCAATGTCGTAATGTACACCAATATTCCATATTTAATGGCACAAAATCCTTTTCTGCATTCAAACCCATCTGTACTGGCTATTTGGATGCTTTAAAGGCGTTCCTATGGCTGTGTGCAGAAGCACTTGACCAGCAGCATATTAGAGGGAGTATCTATCCTTCACGAGGGGGTTAGTATTCTTTATTTTGTTCTCATGGGAATCAGGCAAACAAGACGACTTTTCAACAACTTAGTGAAAGCTTTCCTTGCCAGTGGGATGGCTTCTAATATATTAATAATCACAGCTATGTATTTTCAGTTCTCAGCGTTTGCTCTGGCACCTCTGCCAGGGCTTTGCTGGCAGACCTGAGCTTGCACTGACTATGTACTGGATCAAGCAAAGGCAAGTTGGGCCAGAAGCACAGGCTGCACATATATATGCTCAGCAAACAAAATACTGCCAAAGGAATATGATGACATGATATTGCTGGTTTGGAGGGCAGGCAGGCAGCACCTGACACAAGACTTCACTTTATACAGAATACAGAATTAGACATTTCAAAACTAAAAACAATTCTGCTAGAACACAACCAACCAACAATTCTTGAATTCAGTCATGTACATGTTACACCAGAGAAATTCAGCTGAAGCCACAAGACAAGCCATAGACATCATTTGAATTCACAAGCCTGTAACTCAATGCAGACCTTACTCTCATCTGTGAGGGTGAGACTGAAACAAGGTGGCTGGAGAGCTAAAATAATATGAATAATAATCTAAATATACAGAGTCAGTTCAGACTCAAGCTACCACATGGCACCTGAGTCCCAGTGGCTGTTCAGATACAAGCTCACAGCTCAAAGCAAATGAGCAGAGCTCAACTTACCTCACAGTCAAAATGACTGAAGTTATACCAAAACTTTTTGTGCTTCTTGTGCTAAGAGAGTACCTAACCCTAACCTTAGCATACATGTGATTTTTTTTTCTCACCAGGTCAGTAACATTCCCACTGAACTCCCTGAAGTGGATCTAATTAAGCTAGGCAAGAATTTTTATATTAGCTGGATGTTCTTTTTCACTCTCCACAAAATACACACACTTCTTCAAGCATTTGTGTGGTTTGCTTTAAATACCCAATATTAAAAATTAAACATTGCACACTGATTTCTTTTAAATACATCATAAAAAACCAAAAATCCACAGCCAGTGCATGAACAATCAGAGAAAAGGAGAACAGATGAAAATTCTGTTAAAAGATATTTGTCAGGAGCTGTTCACTTGTTTTTACATTGATCTCTCCAGTATCAACCTGGTAGAACTGGGACAGGGACCTTGATTCCCAGAAGCAGGTATCAGCAATACTCCATGCTGTAAGATTCACAGCAGGTTTTACTGTTGCTATGGTTATTCAAATCTTCTTTTCAACAGGAGAGAAATAAATTCTCCAGGTCTCTGCAACACATAATAACAAAGCCATCTCAGTGTCAGGCTCTCCACATGGGGGTGGGCTTCAACAGCACTGAATATCAAATGGAGGTTATTTAAATATTTAAGAGAAATTAAAAACAACAATTACTTAATATAGAAGATGCACAAAGTGTGAGAAGAAAAGGAAGGGAAGGAAGGGAGGAAGGAAGGAAGGCAGGAAGGCAGGAAGGCAGGAAGGAAGGAAGGAAGCAAGGAAACTGACATAGAATTTTTTGTGTTGGATATCTAGTTCAAACCCCGCTGCCATGGGCAGAGACACCTTCCACTACACCAGTTTGCTCAGAGCCCCATCCAACCTGGCCTTGAAGACTTCCATGGATGAGACATCCACAGCTTCTCTGGGAAACCTGTTCTAGGGTCTCACCATACTCACAGTAAGGAATTTCTTGCTTATATCTAATCTAATGTTACCCTCTTTCCATTTTAAGCCATTACACCTTGTCCTATTACTACACACCCTTGTAACAATGCTGGACAGTTCTGTTCATTATTCCCTAGCTGAGACTGACACTTCAGCACAAAAACATAGAGCGACTTGGTTATTACATCATGTCATGAAGTTGAGTCAGGGGAGGTTTAGGTTGGATATCAGAAAAAGGTTCTTCATCCGGAGGATGGTTGGGCACTGGAACAGGCTCCCCAGGGAAATGCTCACAGCACCAACTCTGACTGTCAAGAAGAGTTTGGACAATGCTCTTGGGCACATGGTGTGACTCTTGGGGTGTCCTGTACAGGACCAGGTGTTAGACTTGATGGTCCTGATGGGTTCCTTGCAACTCAGCTTATTTTGTGAATCTGTGATTCTGTATCAAGGAAAGCTTCAAATCAAACTGCTCTCTGGTGACAGAGAACTTCTTAGGTGTCTTCACTTCCGCATGCCATGTTCAGAGGGCTGTGTTGTACAGTGTTTTCACCCCCATGATTGAGGCTCAACTCCCAAATCAGGGATGCATTTAATAGTTTCATCCAGATTCCATAATACCCCATCACTGTGTAGGGTCATACTCTCTGCTTTCCTGTTCCTATTCAGCAATTTTCTGCTTATTCATCTGAGGTCACATTAGTTTTCAGCAACAGCATTACACTGAGAGCTCTTGTTCAGTCAATTATCCACCCTGACTTCTAACCCCTTTCAGGGTCACTGTTTCCCTGGAAGCAAGCTCTGCATGCGTAGCCTATTGTCCTTGTTCCCAAACACACAACCTTGCATTTAACTACATTAACATTTGTGCTGGTTAAACAAGACCCACTTTAAAAATTAACTAGATTGATCTGTCAAACTGATCCAACTTTACCACTGTTTACTCCGACTAATGCTGCGTCCTCTGCTGATTTTACAGGCACTGATTTCCTCACTTCTAAACCACTAATAAAACCTCTGAATTGTATTAGACCCTCATGGAACTCTGCTGGAAACACCCTCTGTGGATGATGATTTCTCATTTACAATTCCTTTTTTGAAATCCGTCAGACAATTATAATCTATTTATTATGTGCTACATTAATTTTGCATAGTTCTAATTTTTTAATTGGAATGTCATGTGGTATGAAGTCAAATGCTTTTGAGAAGTGCAGGTAGATGTCAACACAGCTCCTCTTATCAGCCAATCTTGTCAAAAAACAAAGCTGTGTTTGCTTAAGCAGATCTGTTCTCCATAAAGTGAGATGTGCAACAGTTGCTGCATAAGACTGTGGATTGAAACAATTCTGGATTCTTAATGAGCAATGAGGAACTGTAGAAGCACAATTTTAAATGGGAAACAGACCAGCTGCATTTTCTTACTGCCAGGCCCAAAGGTTTTCAAATCACAGCTCACGGCATTTTTCTGTAATACACACTATGTTAAAATTCAAAGTGTATGTGCAGAAAGGACTCATTTGGGATCTCTCAGCACTTCAAGCCACAAACACTTACCCACTCTGCAGTATAAGGAGATGAGATGGACTGAACAGCACATTTTCTTACTCCCTCCTCATTCTGTTTAACTAGTTCCTGTCTATCATCTCTAAGGAGACCTTGTGGAAGAGCCTATCTCAGCTGTTATCTCTGTGTAGAGAACATGTCCTATAAAGCAAGAGAAAATATCTTGTCTTGATGACATATGATGAGAAGTCTAGAAGATAGTTTCAGCTTAACAGTGTAACTGAATTACCACCTGAGAAACACAGAGGCGGGACATTTGCTGATAAGTTGGTTTCTGAAGCACTAAAGGCCTGTCTCATCTATTTCTGCATCATTTTCCAAAAGAAATGCAGATTATACAACAGCTACGGTACAGTCTGAACCTCTCACAGAAGCCCTATCAACTCAAACAATATTTTCTTGAGATGGGGTGTCAGGAACAGTCCAAGATAAAAAGGAGGGATCTTTCTCTTCCCCCTCATTCCACTCCATCCATATATACTTAAGAGCAGTGCTTGTTGGACTCACAAGATGATTCAGTTTTCACACCTGTGAGACAACTAATCTACAGAAAAGTATCAGCAAGTTGCATTATCTCAGTAAAGCACTGGACTGGAGAAAGGATGGGACATCATGACAGAGAACATGAAGGGGAAGAGAGAAACAGAAGAGTAGGAAAGGGGAGAAAGACATTTTCCTCCAGTGTCAAAGCCTTTCAACTACTTATGAAAGAACAACAAGAGCAAGGCTTGTTTGGCACTGTTCCCTGAACAGCATGGTGGCTGCCAAAGAACAAAAGAAAGTCACTTCTTCCTCTACCTTCCATAACCCTCTTAAAAAGAAAGGTCTGTCCACCAGCTTGGGGCAATTTCAAGTCCTCTCGTGAGCATGAAAAGGTAGTTGTGATAATTCAGTAAGCACTTATGATCCTCACTGTATTGAATATTTGCCTTGGATCAGTGCAAGGACCTTGAGGATGGAAGAACTGCTGTGTTCTTGTACAGTCAATGCCCAAAAGAAACTGATCATTAATGTTTATAAAGAGACTTACAACCAACAGATACTACATTCCGTCACAGCCTAGATACTACATCTTTATCTCTGAAATCCCAAGCCTTATAACTGGATAATAATTTTCTCTCCATTTTCCAAAATCAGTAAAGAATAAAGTTGGATGCAGCTAAAAAGTTGCTCTATATTATTTAACAAGAGGCTGCTCTTCCAAAGTAAACCAGTCTCTATGTGCACATGTACTTCATACACAAGGAGTCAGATCTGATGTCACTTCGCAGGTGCTGCTTCTGGGCTATAGTTTGCATTACAACTTGGAATTCTTTCTCCATGATTGCTAGGTGGTGTATGGAGTAGCAAGGACTGAACATACTAATAATTCAGTACATAAGAATTTACATAAAATTATGTTTTCAACACTAATTTAAAGATACTGTTTTTAAAAAGCAAATTTATTCAGATGTTTACCACAATGAAAATTTTTTTTTTCCTCACGAAAAATGCATACTCCCTGGCCCCAAAGTCTACATAGAGCAAATTAGTAAAAAGCATTACAAATTATCTGGACACAGAAATTAATTTGTTGCTAGTGTCCAAATGTGAACTCCCAGCTCAGATTCAATGCCACATGGGTCTACATGATATTGATAACCCAAGGACCCACATGAGAAACCCAGAACTTCTCTTGATGGATAAGATTGTACCAGTTAGTTTGAATCTTTCTGTGTGATTTACTACGTGAAATTACAGTCACGCTTATGCAACCTCTTTGAAATCAACACAGTAACAGTCACCATATAAAAGACATTATTGGCTGGCATTGTACATAGACTTGAAACAGAAAAAGGACAGATTGATCTAGTACTGGAAGTCACTCCTTCTAAATCTGCTACCAGACCTGCCTTTGATTTGCTTTAGTTCTCTAGGATACAATAGCAGCCTTATGCTCTCAAGCTCGTGATGCCATTAACTTACTTAGTACAGATTTACACATTTTTAAGAATTTGTAACAGTTCTCTGTGGTCATTTTGGTCTCTCTGGAAATTTCTTTAAGTAATTTATGAATGGATCAATGAAACTGTTAATAATTCCCGCTGTCTTCTCTTACTGTCCTCCTATTTCAAAGCAGTGAGATGTACTCCCATGTTATGGGGATAGCAACATCTTTCTTGTCTTAGGATGGGTGAGTTCTGTTGTTTCTGAACTACTGCACAAATAAGATGTGGATTTGGAACAGACATTTCTAACATGCTACAACATACCATTTAAGAGGACAGAAGCACATAATTCACTGAGGCAGCCCTGTAGCACTGCATTTGCCTGTATTAGTGCACTTGTATTAGTGTAAATGGTTTCAAATGCCTGCTCACAGTGCAAACATAGCTACAACCATTATTTGCCAAAAGCTGCTTCTGTAGTTTCCATTACCTATGTAGATCACAGATTTTTACAGTGTTGTGTTTACTAACCATTGATACAAGCAGCAAATATTGCTATAAAGAAAGTGGTGTTTGTGATGACTGATCTGTAACTAGTTGCTGTATTAGTTCAGAAAGTGACTGTGCAGCCAGTAATGCTGCACATCAGTTCAGTGAGCTGTGAGGCTGGCTGAGCTACTGAGGAAACTCACCCCCATTGCTTGGTTTGCCATTTGGGAACTTGTGAAAGTGATGATGAGAACCTATGAGGCTGCAAACCATGCACTTTCTGGAGAGCATATTCAAAACAGGGAAAACCGACAGAAAACCAAACTGTAACAGTTTGAGAAGAAAGGTCCAAGCTAGTCCACTGTAACTGTATAATAACCTGGTAAGCCTAGGCCAATGTCTTGCTGATGCTCTGTTGACTTTGTAAGCACACCTATTTTGAAATTGGGACCAGGGAAATTCATGGTTCAGAGTAAGGACATTAAACTGTTTTAAGCTGAGTTAGCTCTCTCAGCCAATAAGCAGATATGTATGTCCATGGCCATGTGACTTGGTATTCTACCCAGGTTCTCTTACTCTAAACATAAGCTGCCCTGAGGGATGTATAGAGACTTGTAATAGAAATGGGGAAGAAAACAGATATCCAAGCAAACCTGAGACCCTCCCCTCAGCTAATCCTTCAGTACCTGATTATGGTTTCAGATGTCCTGAAGCTGTTTAGATAATCATGTTCTTCTATTATATATAGAAGGAGACATTTGGCAATTATCACTATAGCTGCTTGTTTAAAAAAAAAAAAAAACAAAAAAAACCAACAACAATTGAAGTAGATAAATAAGGCCTAGGATAACAAAATATATCATCCACCCATTATCCCTTCAATATATGCATCCTGCTGGCACGGTTCAGAGTTCATTTACATGATAGATGCTTCTACTTCAGCCTAAAGCAAGGCTGGTCTTCATGTCATTTCCTGTCAGGAGTTGCTGAACCTCAATTATTTATTTGAGATAAATGATGCAATAAAAACACACTTTACAGTCCAAAAGCCACCTTCATCAACCGTAGAATGCCTGGCTTTCTGTTTGATTCCCACCCCCACCCCCCCACAAGACACTTGCCACAGTAAAATAAAGTATTCTGGTACCTAAGCAACACAACATCCACTTATTTTGCTCCTCTTAAACAGCCTATCTGCCTCAGCCATCACAGTTGCTTCCTTGTTCCCTCCCCACCATCCTAACAAAAGGTAACGTGAGAAAGGAGGGTAACTTGTAAAGCCTGTGGCCAATGCACCATCTGAAGGAGCTAAAACTGGTTAGACCTAATTGAACTGGCCCATGTTACACCCATTTCT
The DNA here is from genome assembly GCA_026261815.1 of Monarcha castaneiventris obscurior. Classification (NCBI taxonomy): domain Eukaryota; kingdom Metazoa; phylum Chordata; class Aves; order Passeriformes; family Monarchidae; genus Monarcha; species Monarcha castaneiventris. The sequence continues at coordinate 20,053,133 of JAMPIT010000894.1, forward strand.
CTGCTATGCTGACTGGGGAACAATCTAAGGAGGAGAGAGGAAAGGGGCTAGAAAAAGTTCATGACAGTGACAACTTCTTTACCTTCTTACTTTATCCAGCCTACTGATGAAGTAACCAAGGGCTCACAGGGCTGGATAAATTCAGCAAGAAATTAAAATCACCAGAAGTCACTTACTTCTGTCACAGAGCAGTATTCAGTGAGATCAAAAGCTGTATAACAACAAATTAAATTTGAGCCTATGTCCTCTGTGTGCAGTTTCTCAGTTTATGTATATAGGAAATGCAAAGGAAAATACCCCATGGGGTGTGGCAAAGATTAATCTAGTAATGTGTTGTATTTGAAAACCTAAAGTGCTATTAAGTGCTAGACTGACTATTTTAATCAACACTGTTTTCACATTATCTGCAATTCTATGGCTACAAATGTAACTGTGAAATTATATTCCAGGTATACAGAATCTCTCTCCACCTCTCAATTCGTACTTCATCATTAGCACAGCATCCAAACACTTAAGATGAAATCAGATTCAACTGCAGGATGAGACATGAAAGAAAATGCAGTACTATCACATTTCTTCTTCTGAAGGGCCCAGATGGGTATTGTCAGATAGTCAATTGAACATGAGACAGTTTTGATGTACATAGTCTTGATGTTCTTGTGTAGGAGCCACAAGGAGGGGGGTGATAAATGTAGGCTTTTTAATTTTCATTTTCCTCAGAGATACAGTAACTAGTGTAAAGCACGCACTAAAGCAGAGTTGAGACAGAAGACTTTCAGCTCCGAAACAATAGAAAGTGAAATACTTCGTATTTTTTATTTACAGGTTAACACTTTAAAAATAAAGAGGATGAATTGTTTTATTAATTACACACACTAAATATCTTTTGTAGCCTTAAGAGAAAAGCAGGCAATAGATAAATCAAACAAGAGAGGTTTTAGCAAGAAATCTGACAGAGCTTGCTAAAGAAACAGCACTGAAGTGTTAAGGAATTGCATCCTGAATTTTGTCTGGTGTTGCTCTGCACTAATAAATAGCTCTGGATCATGCTCCTATATGTTATAGCTGTGGTAAAGATTAGCTCTCAACCTTGATACTACATAGTTATGCTATTCTTTATAAAGCAATCTGCTGATGAAAAGCCAACACCCCCCTACTCCCCCTTTTTCCGTTTTTTTTTTTGGTTACTTAATACTGTGGAATCCGATATCGACTTCATCCCTGGCTCAGCTGCTTGTGACCAAAACAACACCTGCCATGGACTGAATGGCACCTGCACCAACTCTTTTCATACAACCCAGTCTGCAATGCCAGTGGAGCTACAGGGGAAAGGACAAATTAACAACCAAACTGTTTTGAAACCTGCAGTTACAGAGAAAGTAAAGCTCTGGCAGGCATACAAAAACCAAAGCTACCCCATGTCAGTGTGAGCAAATAAGGGGAACCAGGGTGCCAAAGAGATGTAAGTTTTTTCCCTTTCCCTTCCTTTCCTTCCACTTCCTTCTTCTCTCTTCTGCAGTAAGATGTGATGCAGTAGTAAGTTTGAGTCCTTTTTCTCCATGGAAAAATATATCAAAAAGGCTGAAGATTTCTAGCCAAAAATGCAAAAAGGTTAATTTGTTCCTGAATTTACATCTGCAAATCTTCACAGGAAGCAATCTGTGTAACCTCCATGAATTACACATACTACAGTCAAAAGCCTTTGGCACCAGCTGGGGATTAATGACCAGCTGGAAAGATGATGGTTTGAAGAAAGTTGAACCATCATTAAGCCTGTGGTCTAATGCCAGGGTTATTGCCATTATAGGCCTTTTTAAAAGCATAGAAGAAAATAAATGTTACAAAGCAAGTAGTTTCTTGTACTGATTGAGCCAATACCCCTCCTAAGGGTTTTTGCAGTTTTGAAGAGTGATGCTTTTACTCTTGACACATCTTTAGGAACCAATGCCTGTATTGCCTAATACTTGGCATCTCATCCAGAAATGCTGGAGGAAGGACCCCAGAAATGAGCTAGCACTTGTTTTGGTCGAGATGGACCACTGTGGGTTATTGCCAATAGGTAATGGCGGGAAAAGCAGCGTCCCTAAACCCACTTTCTCATATCCAAATGCACTATCACAGTCTGAAACGTCTGTTTCTTGTTTGGAATGATTTCTGGGAACACCTGTGGATCTGTATAAAATTTAGTGAAGTTATAAATGCTGAAAGGCCAAGTTTTTGTAAATGGCCCAATCTTGGCTACATGGACAAGGGCTGGACAACAAAATGGAAAATACTTAATGAGGTTAAATTGCAAAAGATTTGATCAAAATGCTACATCGTCTTTCTGTTGGCATAAACGTAAGACAATTATTGCTTTTTTAGACCAGCACAAATGAGAAAAAAATGAAATTCACATATATTCAGGCAATTAATTTGTAACTCTTCATGGGACCATTTTTATCTGTCACCATTCTATGCTCTTGCCTGTAAGCAGTAGGGAACAACAAAAAGTGCAAGTGCAGAGTCTGGGGAAGCACAGCGGAAGTCAGTGATACATAACCAGAACTCCTGCTATGAAGGGTTCTCTTACTGAAACTACACTTTGGCTTTAAAATGATGCTATCCACTCTTAGTAAACAAGTACCTCACTGTGCTCTTTTCCCTGTTACTCACTCTTGAGCAAATTATTACAGTCTCTGTCTTTGCTGCTCCATTGTAACCTTTCTGAACACATATCTGAACAAAACCATAATAACATGAGAGGATTCCAATGGTGCTTGCACAGCACTGAATTCCAGTCAAAAAATTTGGGCTTGTATGCCATAAAAGAAGTAAAGCAATTATCTAGATTTAAAATTATAATTAATAAAAACAGGTAATGATAAAAAACAGCATCTGTATATCAGTCAAAAATGCTGAGCCTTCCTATATGCAACCTTTTCTTCAAACTCCCTATTGTCCTTTCTCTTATGTTACACATAGTCTCCCAAACTTAGACAAAGTCAGAAGAAAATGTGCCTCATTCATGGGTGATATGGCAAGACCCACAACAAAGCAAGAATTAACATATGCTTCTCACTTCTGAACAGTTAAAGCCATATCAGTATAAGAATATTTTATCTAGGGACAGCCTCGTTATCCACGGTTAAATCAACCTAATCAAATAATTGAAGAAAATTACTTAGGTCTTTGATGTGGGAGAGAAAAGATTTGACATGCAGCCTCATCTGCTTTTGGGTCTTCTGCCAGTCACAGTTATTTGAAGCATCTCAGCTGTTGGCTGCTACTAAGTTCCACAACACCACTCACGAAGGGAAGAAAAAACTTTGTTTAATTCAGAATTGAGCCAATTCTAAAGCTTCCACTAGCATTTTCCCACCACTTCCTCACCTGTATATAGTCCCACTCATTTATCAGGTACTGGAGGCCAGACAAGGGTGGAAAAATAAATTATTCTAGAGCACTTTTGAGCTTTTCATGCTTTCTTTTTTTTTCTTTTTAATATTGTAAGACTTGAAATGGGTAGGGATAGGGGATGAATCAGCTGGGACTTATTCAGTCTGGAATATGAACAGGAGAACAGTTTCTACAGGAATCAAATTAAAAGATTCATCTGACAGATGGTGAATTCAAGCTAAAGCACAATTTGGGTTTCTAGAGGAAATCTACAAGTTTGCAATATTTCACTTTTTTTATAGGCCCTTCATTGGACATGTTAGCTGGCATATTCTTCTATATTATTAATCTGTTTCAGTCCTCTTCACTTTGCTTTGCAGATATGAAGAAAAATGGGTACCTCATTAATCAGCTTCAGTCCAGTAACCAGCAAGGCAGAAATTTCACTGGCTAGATTGTAATGTGTTGGCTGGGAAAAAAAGGCAGATGTAAAAATAAGCAAAACTGAAAGTCATCTGGTATATAACTCCTCCCAATACAGGCAATTAAGTAGTCTTAGTCACTAATTATTATAAACATTTCAGCCTTCTTTTTCTCCTACATAAGAAGTTGTGTAAAACTTTTATCTTTTGAAAACTATAGGGATTTCACATACAGTCAAGGTACGTTTACATTAACAAGTGATAGGCAGAAATTCCGTACAAGTGACAGAAAATAAAGGAAAGCAAAAATCAAGGCTTGGGAAGTTCTAGCTGGCAGTTGAACCTCAAAGGGCTGCACTAGTGAAATGACAGGTTTAGCCCATTCCTACCTGTTTACCTTGCATAAATCAGCTGCTTAAGGAAATCACTGCAGATGCCTGTGGGCAAATAAAAAATGTTCATAACAGCTAATTTCTGAAAAACAGTCACAGCAACCACAATAGTCACAGAGATTATTAGAAATATGTATTTCTCAAAAATTCACTTTCTAGATATTTGTTGCTTTATCTTGGATTAGGCATGGTTGTCATGACATGGAAGCTTAAAATATCTGCTGCTGGACTTGGCAAGTTACTGAAAATGAAACATTTAAACAAACAGCTTTTACAAATGTAAGCTATTGCAGCAAGATCATTCAATGCAGCTGGAATCTGGCGGACTTGCCTAGATTCTTCAAAGGCACCAGGAAGATAACACTGTTGTAGAAATGATGCAATTACATTTTCCCGGCAGGACTCCAAAGACCAAATTTATCTATTTCCAGATCAATAGTGGCATCAGCTGGAGAAGACAATTATCCTTGATGATATATTACACTTGCTTGTATCTCTCTGACAGGGAACAAACAGTGTTCACTGCAACCCTGCAAAGTGGTTAAGCACCATCCACCCCAACTTCTAGAGAGGAAAAATAAGGCACAGAGTTGGGATAGTGAGAGAAACAGGTATAATAAGTCAGTGGCTAAACTGAGAGAAGAATCAAGCACATTCTACTCCTATTTTGGCCTCTGTCACCAAATGAAATACGAAAATACTACTGGTAGGAGACAAGTGAAACAACACAGGTACCAAATACATACTACATAGTTACTTCATAGTCTATGATTCCAAGTTCCAGTCTCTAAATCCCCTGCTGTCTTCTCCCCCATGCCTTTCTATCTGCACACAGATTCTGAATAGAGATCTAAGAAATCTATTTAACATTCTTCCCATTTCTAATCTTCTATTGGAAAGATTAACAACTTGACATTAGTGCAACGTTTTTCAATGCAAACTTCTGTCATAAGAGAAGAACAATAAAATCATTACATGGTAGGAAAAAAAATCACTGAAAAACCAGGAGCGTTTCCATTTTTCTATGTCCCTTATTTTCACTTCCCCATTTTCTATATTTTTTCTTTTCCTGTTGCATGTCTACAAAGAATCTCATCTATTTCTATTTTTAATGTATTACTGATTCTAGTCCAGTCATCTCCCTTCTCAACCTTTTTTCATGTGTTTATTATTCTTTTATATGAAATCACATTCTCTGAAAGTCTGTTCCCAAGTTGCTCATTTTCAGGTGATTTTTATCATGCTTCCTGCCAGGAACAGAAAATTGTCTTCCTTATGTTATGTACTGGAGTATGCACTTCATAATTTCAGTTAGTTCAAGCAGGGGTCACCTCAAAATTCCCATTGTTTCAATTGGAAGAGAGTCTAGAGCTGATCACACCTCCACCATATTACTCATGTCTTTGTGATTTGCTGTCATTCTCAAACCCTCCTATTTTAAATTCCCTGCTGGACCAATTTCTTCCTGCTGTAGCTGCACAATCTTATGCCATCCTGTACTAAGTAACATTGATAGCACTGTTCACCAGGGGAAAAATTTGAGATTTCCTGTCTGGAGGAAAAGCTCTCTCAGAAACACAGACATATTCACTTGACTGCAAAGAACTTACATAAAGTCATCTAAAACATTCATCTCAGAAACAAAAGAAAGCAGAGTTGAGTTCTTCTTTACTGTGCCACAGGTCAGAATGAACCGTTTTCTTGGTTTTTCTAGTCCCTGAGAAATGCAAAATGAACAAAATGTGTTATAGAAAAGAAAAGACAAAGCAGATGTGTGGACTAACTATAGGATCATTCTGTTCCTGCATGAAAATGTTTCTATTTTACTTTTTCTTTTGGTTCAATAATTCTGAAAGTCTCTTCCACCTGGAGACCCTTTGGAGAGCTCTATGAACAGAATTCCTGATGCACATACTATACAGTGAGCACTACTGCAGGTGACAACATGAGCAAAACCAAAAGATATGAAAGCATCCATCTGAAAGTGACAATTGATCTGTTACTTTAACCTTCAACATGCAAACCATCTTTGTACTCTAGTCAACAGAAACCTTCCCTTGTACAGCTCTTCCTTTCTGAAGCAATCTATTGATGGGGCAGCAAGGCAGGTTATCAGTGCAGCACTTCCCTGAAGAATAAAGGCAAATGTTAACTACATTCTCAGAGCCTATAGCATCTCAAACCTTATTATAAGAGAACTAGCAAAAGTGGCTGAACTGCTCTAGTTTGTATCTTACTGCCAAATTTGGATGCTTCTGCAAATACAATAAAAGCTGGTCTTATTGACCATCTGGAACTAATGAAGAAGTATTGTGAAAATTCTGCAGAGCAATAAAAGATGATTCGGTTTTAGAAGAATCTTGTCCAACAGCATATGCATTTCTCAGTAATCACTCAGATTGAAATATAAGGCATATATATATATATATGTAACAGACCAAATCAAGCAGAGTATAGTCCAGAGCTGGGCAAAGGGAAGTTGAAATGCATTCCTTTAGGGAGGGAATGAAGCCAGAGCATTCAACACATTCAAGCAATAGCATCCTTTTGATTAGTTTCTAAAGACTTGTCATTCACCGACACACGGTAGAGCTGCCAAGGCAGCACTACTGTTTATACCGAGTTGTCATTCATGTCCCTCACATTTTAATACTAAATGGAAATCATAGAATCATGGAATCAAAGAATCACAGAATAGTTTGGGTTGGAAGGGACCTTAAAGATCAACTAGTTTCAACTCCCCTGCCATGGGCAGGGGCACCTTCCATTGGAGCAGGTTGCTTAAAGCCCCATCCAACTTGGCCTTGAACACTTCCAGGGATGGGGCATCCACAACTTACAGGGCAACCTGTTCCAGTGCCTCACCACCCCCACATTAAAGAATGTTTTCCTAATACCTAATCTAAACCTACCCTCCTTCAGCTTAAAGCCCTTCCCCTTGTCCTGTCACTTCATGCCCTTTTAAAAGGCTTCTCTCCTTTCTTGTATCCTTACAGATACTGGAAGGCCTAATTAGGTCTCCCCAGTTGTTAGGATGAACAATTCCAGTTCTCTCAGGTTTTTCTCATAGGAGAGGTTCTTCATCCCTCTGATCATCTTGGTGGCCTTTTTCTGGACTTGCTCCAACAGGTCAATGTCTTTCCTCTGCTGGGGACCCCAGAGATGAATGCAGCACTCTAGAGATAATGAGATTGGCTTTAGTACCTGCTGGCTTCTCTGTTTTTGCACTACCACTCGTGTGAATCACACTGTGTAAGAAACAGAATAGAAAAAGTAATCAATTAGAATGAGCATGAAGTTTTTTGCTATTTCTTTGCTTTCATTTCTAACATTTATTTTAATAGATAGTGTTATAAAACATGCTACAAGGGAACAATGAGGTACATAAAATGTGTTACTGCTTATATACAGTAAATAATGTCTGGAATTTATCTCCACCAGACAGAAAATAATAACTCATGATAACTCATAATTTAAAAAGAAAATTCTCTTATCAAATTTGAGCTATTTTATATATTCCCTAGTACATCTCAAGGAGGAAAAAGAGATCACAAGTAGAAACCTTCTATATGTGAAGGTTAATTCTCTCAAACCTGACTGATCCAAACGTTGAAATTAGAGTGAGATCATTTTTAATCTCAGGAGACCAGAGGAAGTGAAAGAAAGGAACAATTACTGTTTCCTTATCTAAAAGCTATAAAAATTTCCTTTTGTGCTTTTATAATTTTTATGTTGAAGACTATGTGAAGCACACTGAATAAAAATAGCTATTGAATCACTTCCTTGGTTAAATGCACTTTATGAGGGAAGTTTGTCAGCTGAATCACTAGAATCAAGTGGGGCAATTGTGCAAAACTTCAAACCTGACCTTTATGTTTTACACAAATTGTCCTTGTCCCATCATTTATCTCTCTTTTCTGCATAAAAGGGTGGGCTGGCATGCAGATACTAATTATCAGGGAAAACAGTGAGGTTCTGGAACAACATTAAATACCGAAGTACCATAAAAACTCCAAAGACTACTTCCAAGAAGCAGTTGATAAACACTTGAAATGGCAGTGGCCAGCGGTACGTACCCTCCTCCCACAATATTCCTTTCAGTTTCATATTCTCATTTGTTCACATCTAGCATATCTACCAGACATCAGATATTTTTCAGTCTGGCATAGTGCTCTGAATAGAGTATCGTTCCCTCTTAACAAGGAGAACTACATTAGAATAAATCCTGTGTAGCATATTAGTGTTTATAGCTGTTGATTTCTTTAATAAATGCTTTTCACTTTAGAAGAATATCATCACACAGAACAGTCCAAAACGTAATACTAAACAAGAAATATGTCCACAGACCACCTACAGTGCTCTGTTATGTACTCTGCACTTTTTTTCTTAGATATTTCCTAAAACTAATGAAAATTCTAAGGGGAAAGAAAAATGCACAAAATATTTTCCAGAAGTCAGATAAGAGAAGATTAGTTCCAAGCAATTTTATTCATTCTAGAAACCTCTTCCAGATTTTTTGTGCCATGCACTTAGACCTTTACTGAGTGAAAAATTCGGTAGAGTTTACCAGAAGTTTACCTTACTACATAAGGATCTCAGATCTGATTCTGAGAGACTGCAAAATATTTTGTCTTTTCATTTTATAATGGTCTTCTGAACTTTGACACTGCATTCATGACAACTTCTTATTTAGGTGCTGAACTGGGAATTCTGTGTCTATGAAACATTCTTTAATTATCATACTCAAAGGATGTAAATTTTGGAGGTTAATTTGATTTAACAAATTAATATGACTTTGATTCAAGAGGCACCTGTCTTTGATCAATATAAATGACAATAATGTCTTAAAATATTTTGTTCTTCATCTCGTGTTTACTTAAGAGACTAATAAGAGGATTCTAAATTGACTTTGACATTCTGCCAAAAATCAGAAAGCCTAGAAATAGGACAAGACATAAGCTATTAAGTGAACTAGTCAGTCAGACACAGACCAGTTACATAATTGGACATGGTGAGCTTTGTGGGTCCCTTCCAACTCAAGACATTCTATGATTCTATGATTCTAATCTCTTTCTAGTGCATTTTTTTAGAAAGTCAGACAGTATTGCTTCTTTTCAATACTTGGTGGAGTAAGCTGCAGGTATATCAAGAAGAGATGCAGCTATATCCCCAGTCTTCTTCAGTACTGATTGTGTCAGCTTCTAGGCTTTATTACCTGCCTAGCTCGTATGATAGCTACAAAATCATGCATGGATGAATGGTCTTTAAGCTCTGAGGCCTTTAAACTCTGGAAGTTTTTTTCCCAGACCACAAAACTAACTGCTTTATTTAACATAATGTCCGTTGATTATCTGGCGGCTCCATCAAAGTGAAAAAATTCCACACTGTCACTCATTGGTATTTTGTTGGGTGTATTACAACTTGAAAACTGAATTAATGGGTCAAACTCCCCAATTTCCTTATTTCTGGAAAATTAATCTTTGTCTGAAAGGAATAACATCTTTACAAAGGCTATATTTTTTTAGAGTGTTTTCACTTACAATAGTAAGACATTTTGAGGAAGTATTTTCCACTGCCTTGCTCAAAGATATAGTCTACTAGCACCTGACTCTAAAATCCCAAACTTGAAAACAATTGGAGGAATGTCTGAGCTGTTCATCATCCCATCTTGGCATTCACTTGAATATGAAAAGCAGAAGAGGAAATGGGAAGAAATATAAGTAATAGTTTAGAGTAACCTAGAAGTTTAGAGAAATCTAGAAATTTAGATATATAACTGTGAGATTTATTATTGAACGAAGCAGTTTTTCAAGTCACATCTTCATTAATAAAATGAAAGCACTGAAGGAAGATACACCACATGGGAAACAACTGGACAGGAATCATGTTATCATCACATATATATGCTAAAATCCTTTGATGAAAGTACATTTTGGACACTGAAAACAGAAGGTCTTTTTGAGTGATTGTTTACGTATGTCAGCTGTGGAATCCAATACTGTAGGTTTGGATGCCACAAGGACACATTTCCCACTTGGGATCAGAAAAGAACAGTTAGATCTGCCTTGGTTCCTGTTTTACCTTCAAGCTTTCAAAATCAGTAGTGAGTAGCACTAGTATGCCATTCTGCAGGGCACCTGCAAGCCCACATGCAGTACAAGAGAGGGGGCACCTTGATTTAATGCATTATCCTGGTAGCAGCAGAAAGGACTGAACACAAAACAGGTAGACCAGCACGAGGTGGATGCCTGAGAGGAGGCTATGAACCCATGAGAGGCTTGTGTTGGAGCAGGCTCCTGGCAGGGACCTGCAGACCCATAGAGAAAGGAGCCCGTGCTGGAGCAGGTTTCCTGGTAGGACTTGTGACCCTGGGGGGACCCACACTGGAGCAGGCTGTGCCTGAAGGACTGTACCCTGTGAAAGAGTGAACCACGTTGCAGCAGCTCATGAAGAGCTGTCTCCCATGGGAGGGACCTCATGCTGGAGCAGAGGAAGGACTCCTCTGCCTGATAAGCAACAGAAACAAAAGGTGATAAACTGACCATAACCCCGATTCCCTGTCTTCCAGTGCTACTGCAGGGAAGGCAGTAGAGCTTGGGAGGGCATATTTCAGATTTATTTTACTTCTCATTATCCTGCTTTAATTTTATTACTAATAAATTCAATTAATACCCCAAATTTGGATCTGTTCTGCCCATGTCAGTATTTGGTGAGTTATCTCTCCCACACAAGTCACGATCCATTTGTTATATTTACTCTCCCCTGTCCAGTTGCAGAGGAGAGTGAGAGGGCAGCTTTGGAGGGTGCCTGGTATCCAACCAGGACCAACCCACTACAATACCCCAGGTTCCTAAGGCTGGAGATTTTTCACAGTGTATCATAATCAAATTTCAAGAAGAAAAATAGCTATAGGAAATACCATCTTGGAGTAGAATTTTTTTTCCCCTAGAATGTTCTATTAAATAAGAAATTCAGTTACATTCAATTTTCCTGTTGAAGAACTTTGAAAAAAAAAAAAAAGGAAAAGCTGTTTTACCATCATCTTTGTTGCCCCATGTGTCCTAAGTCAAGCCTATGAGCAAAGAGGGAATAATAGGTTTTGTCTACAAGGTGATGATATCATAATTAATGGAACTTTTTACAATTTTGATCCTAATTTTCTGAATAGCACATGCCATAATTTTTCACATGTGCAGCCACAGCTAAATAAATTTCTTCACAATACAGGGAACTGCTGTCTAGCAACATGCAGAGCTTGTACTGGTCCATCTCTGCATATTGGTTCATTCTGAACAAATTTTTGAAGCCCAGTTCAAGAGACAAAAAAAACCATTTTTCAAAACTATTTGTGTTGGGAAAAACCTTGCAAATATCATCTCAGTTCTTCCTCAATGTGCTGTATAATTGCAGTCTCTCCTCTTCTCCTCCCCCTACAATGAACATAATCAGCATCTGAATATTTTCTTGTGCTTTTATTAGTATTATTAAACAAAATAATCCTCAGAGCTCATATTCCAAAACTTATTTAAGAACATTAAATGGTACTTGTGTCCATTAAGGACTGATCTGGGTGATATTATGGTGCTTATATTTGTTATCACTGTATGGAAATTATTATAGTAATAAACTCACATAGTTTTCCAAGTGATTCCATTTAATCTCAGCAAAAACAAATAACTTGTCATGCAGAATACTTTACATTATTAATCCACTGCCGATAGATAACCAGAAAAGTCATAACTGTCGTTCCTCATTTACTCCTTCATGCAGACTGATCTGAACACTCTGCTTGGAAAGCTGGCATCGGGTGAGCCCCAGCAGACCTGGAGGATCACTTTGAAGGCAGTCAAGTGCTCAGAGCATTTGAGAGCATTATCCTAACAGGACATTTATAACTCTGCAATGAGAATGGGGGTGACAGTTCAATGATCGGGTGTAAGCAGTGCCATGAATAAACAATAAGGTGGTACAACAATTTCACAGATATCATTATTCTCATTTTATAGGCAGACAAAGTAAGGCATGGCTTCTTACATTTTTGGTCTTGTATTTTGTAGCAAGTCTGAACTACAATAGGAGCTTCCTACACTCAAAAATGGAAGCTGTGTGTCCAGCACAGTAATAATGTAGATTTGAATACCAGGACATTATTAAAAAGAAATTTTGTTATTATCGCATACCTTTTCCCAAGCTACATACTTTTTTGTGCTGCTTTAAAGTGGGAGCCAAGAAAAAGAGGGCCACCTGGACCTCCTAGAAATTCTCCTGTGCCCAAAGATACTTAATTTATATGAATATGCCTGAATTGTTCTATATCATACCACTGAGAACTTGGGATTCATTGCCAAGTGCTGTGTTGATCACTTGTCTGATAAACACATCTGTAATACACTGGCAACAATTGTGTCATATAAATAGAATTAAAGTTTGCTGTATTATTACTATCTACATTTAATTCAGGATGGTGTTTTGGCATCAGTGTGCTTTGAAGGAAATGTCTTTAAAAGACACTTCACCTATTACATGGTGAAAAAAGTTTTAAAAAAAGACTTGTGTAATTTCTGATCCAAAGCCTATGGGTAGCTATAGCCTGATTTAAGCTGGAGAATATATTTGAACTGTACAATTTTGTACAGCTTTACATTTGAGATAATAAACCATGCCTTTCACATGCATGAAAGTGTGACTTTGATTTTTCAGCTCATTATATAGGAAGGTAGAGAAAAATTCTCTCCAAAGGCTGTCCCTAAGAAGGTTCTGAAGAAAGTGAGTTTTTGAAAAGCAGCATTTCTGGGGAGAAGGAATTTGCTATAAGGTCATGTGTCACCACACTGGCAGAGACAACATGGGAGCGTTAAGATTTTCTCCTCAGTACCTCATTCTAACTGGTGGACCACAGTCCCAAATTTCTGCAAGTCAGTTGGTCCTTGTCTGTCACAAAGACTTTCATCCTTTTGTGGACTGCTATCTCATTCCTACACTAATAAGCATGGTTAGAGAAGAGTTAGTAATTGAAATTTATGACTTGTGTACCCTATTTTAACGCTTTTCCAAAGACTCATTAAATCTCTTTTATGTGTATTTTTCCCTGCCTCATACTTTCATTAACTGGAAAAAAGAGAATAAAGTCCCATTTACGAAACCACTGTAGCTGTGCAGGATCCTTGCTTGACTGATGTTCTTCTAATGAATTATATGTATTGTAAATAAGTACCGAAAACTAGCCCAAGGTCTTCACCATTAATTTTTCATTAATGAAATGCACCACTTAGCTTGTTTGACACTTAAGTGATTCCCATAAATTTAAAATAGAGGTCACCATAAGGAAAGCATTTGAAAGTGTCATTGAGGGAACAAGATAATGAACTATTCACCCTTCCCCAAGCACTTTTAAATTCACAGGCTAGTCAGTTGTAAAATTTGAAAATGAGTAATATTTTAATTCTTAAAGTAGATGCCAAGATTTAATGAAAAAAATAAGTACTCTAATAAGTGAACTTTTGCTTAGGGGCTTTTTCTTCTCTTCTACTTTCTATTTTTCTCTCCTTTTACAGTCTATGGCAGGAAAATTCTTATGCCTTATTTAGCTTAGTAGGTCATAAAAAAAATAATAACACCTATATAAGAGAGGAGCAAAGGATAGAGTGGGCTTGGGGTTAACCTCTAACACGCTGCTCTGGCCAATTGCAGTTGATGGTGGGGCCCATGAGACAGGCAATATCTCTTCTGTGTTCCAGACAGAGGAAAGCTCAGTCATAAGCTTCGACAATGCTTTCTCACGGGAAGTCTCTGCAACATGAGCCTTGATCCAGGCGTCATTTTCTGCTGGTCAGCTACACAAATGCTAAACAGTAGTTTCTCCTAGCTATATCAGTCAGGTCACTTGATGGTGTAGTTACAATACTACAGTTAGGTAACGGAGTTGAACTGCAACCCTCTGGGCCTGAAAGTAAAGCTGAAATATTGATACTTCCCTCCAGATCAAAATTTATCTGGGCAGAAGAAGTGAAAAAAAAACAAAAACCCATAACCAGCAGCAATTAAAAAAAACCTACAAAAAAACAAAACAAAACAGACCAAAAAAAAGCAACAACAACACAGGGAGAAGAACACAAGTAACCAGAAACCCTCTCTTGGGCAGAAATAATCCCACCTATCCTGACAGACTTTCCCTGTCTGCTTATCAAGGCTGTTGTGAAGGTTGGCATGTCAGAGTGCACCCCTTCAACAGGCAGTCTGAGGCAAGATCTGTGAACCACAGATGCTTTGCTGCAAATATGCTGTGCTTGCAGCAACCTGGTGCTGCAGTAGCAGTGCAGAGATTGTCCCCCAGGAGGCAGAAGGGACCATTTCACGGAGTTGTTTCCCATTTTCACTAAGGATCTGGCACCCTAATGAACTACAGCCTACATAAAACCTCTAGACTACTTTCTTAGCTTTTCTTACTATTCTCAAAATCTTCAATCCCTACACAAAATATGTCTTGCATTGCTGCTGAGCATTGGTCTTTTTTTCTCATCTTCCATCCAAGAGAATTCTATATTGTTGCATATTTTAATTGTTGGTTGCAAGATTTAAGAATACTCTGAATAATTTCTAAGGTGTATCAGATACAACTGGACCTATAAACGAGGGAAAGAAGCTTTATGAACCCTTATCCAGCTCTGATCAGTTCATACGGTTTCCTCAGGTTTATTGGCAAGAATTCCAGTTCAAACATCATTAATATATTTTCCCCTACAATCTGGAATTTCTCCCCTCTTTTTAGATGTGTTAAATACTAAGAGAGAAAAACTCAGAAAAAAAATCTGCTCTCACTCAAAGTTTTCAAGGTATTTTGTCATCCTCAGTAAATGTAACACTATCCATAGGCAGAAATTATTAGCAACTAAAATCAAATATCTCAAGAAGTTTGTGTGTAGAAGAAGGGTCACAGGCACAAAAAATTGGGACACTGCTTTTGCCATAAGAGTAAGATAGTAAAAGTGCAGATTGCTCTCTGGGGAGGCATAAATTCTATCTAACAGTGAGGTCTGAAATAGAAGGGCATTACAATATACATAGAAATACAGTAGGAATGTTTGTCTCTCATATTTAGTTGTCATAAATGAATCAATCTTATGTTATTTTTAAAAAATAATTTAAATACATTGCAATCATCAGTCATTTCAGTGGCCCTTGCAAAAGCAGCTCCTTGTTCGTGGCTCATTTTCTCTGGACAGGTGTCCACCAGCACAGAAATGCCAGGACAGCGACCGTTCTGACTCTTTTCAGGAATCTCAGATATAAATGCATGAGGCAAGACCTCAAATTAAAGCATTGTCACTTTCAGCCCTTCAATGCAGGATTTAGGCTTTCTGGTAACTTGGATGGTGGTAATATAGTCTTTGCGCATTCTCTTTCTTTTAGGGCTAATAAATGAAAGTGTTCATAGCCCTGAGGGGCACTTTTGCACCAGCCAGTAAATTCTGCAGGCTGTGTAGAGATGGTAATAACTATTACACCTTTCATACTCGCTGTAAATACATAGCAGGACAATGGAGGCCAATCATCATTAACATCATCTGCTAGTAGCCCAATTCTGTGTGTGAAATGAGCAGGTAGGTCCTGGCCTTCCTGAGAGCTGAACAGGTGAATCCATTAAAAGACAGACCACAGCCACAGCCAGCACTAATTGGCTCCCTTGTTGACTCTTTTAGTAAACAACTAATGAGCAAGAATGAATGCTGGACCTCCTAAATACAGCTGCCTTCTAAGGTTTAGTTATGAACAACAGCTAGCGAGCATACAGAAACAACCTGCCCTGCTACTTCCTGCACTGAGTCTACTCTGATTGTAAACCAAGGACTCCCCTCTTTTGGGCTGCCCTCATTGACATCAAACGATTTAAAACTGAAACCACTCACAAGATTGGAGCACAGGTATGTCTCTTGAGGTTAATAAGTATGGAAGTGGGGATGCTGCTAGTATGCAGCAACGAAGAAGGAAAAGCTTGTTTTAAATCACACCTTAACGCAACTTCAGATAAAAACAAGTAATACTACATAGTTTAAGTACATATTCTGCCTCCATCCATTTACCTCAGAGTTTTATAATAAATCTTTCATTACTGTATGAATGTCTGTTTACATTATTCTAAATTTACAGCTCTTAAAACCAACATTACCTTCGGAAAACTTGCCATACAAAGCACAGTACTGCCTCTCACAGTCCACTGCACAAGCTTAAAGAAAGCTATTTCTTGATGAATGCCTCATATTATTTTATTTAAAGCTGATGAGACTTAGACTGCATATTTGACAGAAGACTACAGAGCAACAGATTACTTCAGCAAATGCAACTGGTGTATGAAACCTTGCCTACCAGCTCTCCAAGGAAGTGTGCCCAGCCAGCTGGAGGTAAAGATGGCTGTCATATGATCCAAACTGGGCAATTTTCATACAGAGCGGTAGTTCCTTCAATCTCACTGACTGATACAGTAGAAAAGAACAGCTGTGGTAACCCAAGTCTTCCCCTTAGGTTGTTTGCTGTGTATATCTTCATCACCACTGTGTCTGTAACATAATTTAACACTATGTAGTAAACCACTTCGGTGAGGTCTCACCAGCTTTAGCATTCATCTCCCCTTAAAATACACTAACTCAAGACATATGACAAAAGAAAAACAAACTTTCTGTTTTTACTTTCTGCTTCCCAAAGTGGGATATGTATTAACTGGGATGGCCTATGCTGGTAAAGCAGAAAAACAGATTAAAGGTCACATGTTCAAAAGTTATTCTTAAAGCAGGTCCAAAGGAAGACTTAAGTAGCTGCTTTGTACAGAAGGGAATTTGCTGTATGAGTTTATGGAGCTGGTGTACTGTTTCAGCTGTTTCTCATTTGTGAGGGAAGAACTTTCATCTTCAAGGCATTCAATTCAACATCCTTCTGCCAATTTTGAACTCACCACCACCAGAAGTTATATATATTCTATATTAAAAATAAAGGATCTATATAAATATAAATCTATACCCCACAGATTTGGGAACAATGTAGATGAGCCTAAAGTTAATGAGTGCATCCCCCAGCACCACCTTAAAGCTAAAGAATAAGGTATATACTATGTAACTTCTTACACTGAAATGAGGACCCACTTGCAGGTTATAGTGGATCATTCATCAAAGCAGCTGACAATGTCTGTGAAAGCTGGAGGGATTACCCTTAGTACTTGAAAGCAATGCAACTAGGCTGACTACAAAGAGGGGGAAAAAAAAGCATTGACAGAGCTGAGAGGTAAGATCTGAGTCTAAACATAAAATGCTTTAGCCTACAGACTTCATTGAAACAAGTCTCTTCTTCAGTAAGGTACAAAAGGCAGACGACAATAAGAACTTCACTGGAAGGAGAGCTAGCGTATACATTTTAATGAATTTGAATTCATTCTGTAATTGGGTCACATCAGTAAAAATGAATGCAAATTTATGGGCTTACAAGGTGTTTCGCAGCTACGAAAGCCTAATAAATCAGCTTTGAAAAACAATGGGTTTGTATTCTCACCCCAAACCTCCATCCTGTCATTATACAACCCTACAAATGCCCCGAGGAAGTCTGATATCAACTATCTACAGCAAGCAAAGAACAGAAATCAGGATGTAGCTCAAAACTTGTTACGTTTTTAATTAAGAGTTTATGTCCTCACCTCCTCCCATCAATGAAGGCAGCTCAAATTAAAACAAGATGAGTACTTGAGAAATAAATGCTTTGGGGTTCTGATGTCATTAGTAGAAAAGTCCACTGGAAAGCCAGGCATGATGTGGGCTCCAGTAACGCAGCACTGCAAAAAGAAGCCCCAGTCCCACCATCTTTTCCAAAAGAGGAAGAAATCACTCAAAGGCCTTTCAAAAGGATTTTATTTTAAGAACAAGAGAGAAATCCATTTCCTCTAGACTTTGGAATGTAGGTCTCAATGAAGCAGAAAGTGTCTTCTAAGATGATGGAATTACTTATGTGTGTTAATTTAACAGGATTAAAAGCACTTAATGTAGAAGTCTCCTGCTCTGCCATGCTTGCAAATAGAAGCTGAACTATGTGTTCAAATTTCACAAAATCACAGTATATTCTGAGCTGGAAGAGAACTACAATGATTATCGTGTCCAACTCTTAAGTGAATGGCCCATATGGAGATCAAACCCATGACCTCGGTGTTATTAGTACCATGCTCTAACCAACTGAGCTAAAATTTATTCCAGTAGAGACCTCTACTTCCTGGAATGTTCCAGTCTTTTCATTAGAACTCTACTTTCAGAAAAAACCCACAATAATTTGGGTTGGAAAAGACCTCCAAGATCATGAAGTCCAACCTCTGACCAATCTTTGTCAACTATACCGTAACATGAAGTGCCCCCTCCAGTCGTTTCTTGAACACCTCAAGGGAAAGTGACTCAACCACCTTCTTGAGAAAATCTCCTGAGGATTTGCCAGGAAATTCCCAATGCTGACTCAAAAGAAATTAAGCCCCCTAATATTGTTATGGTCCATATATCGTATTTCAAGACACACCTGCATTGGGTAAAAAGAGATCTTAATCCCAATTGTTATTCCTTTGGGAGTTTCATCTCAGCAGACTCAGGCTAATAAAATTAAATGCTAGAGACATGAAAAGAGGAGAGAGAGTAAGATCATCAAAAACTTATTACTACCATTCCTTGGACTTCAGAGGAGCCAGTTCCCTCTAGCTGAAGTCATTTTTCTTAAAGCAAGATTAGTCCTGCTGCTGCATCTACAACACGTTTGCAGAAGCGGATGGCAGAGGATTAGTAGCATGCTTCTGCGATGCTAACGTGAAATGAGTTCTTCGATGCACTACTCTGTGTTTATTTCCCAATCTTTACAATATGAACTTCACTAAATCCCAGCAAGATTCTGTTATCCCAAATTTGCAGTGTAAATAAATATTTACACAGCTAATTTATCTTGCTATAAACTGTGTGATTGCAATACATATTTTCCACTGTTCCAGCAGAGCAACATCAAAGTAGGGTCTTGGGGTTGTGCTCTTTGCTCTAGCTCTGACTTGCTGTGTCACTGGGGAGTAATCTTTTAACCTTTCTGTGCTGTATTTAACGTAAATGTAAAATGAACTGATATTATAAACTCCCCTGAAGTGTTTCCATCCCAGGTGTGTTGTAAGACTTAATTAATTAGTGTCTGTGAGGCACTTCAATTTCTTCATGTGGAAGACAGTGTATACTGAGGTACTGTGATTCCTTATCATGTTTATTAATGCTGAATAGCACCAGAAAACCATTTTTAAAATGTATTTTCCATGTGTTTTAGAATCTGATTAGGGAGAATTATTATAAGGAAATTTATGACCATAAGGCTAATACACACTTTTTTCAGACTCCTGTCTCAGCTCTGGAAGATCTCCTTGTACTCCTTGGCTCCCCAACTGACCGTCACAGATCCTCCATGCACCTAAAATCCCATAGCACTTGAGTCTGAATGGAGTCAGGGGGCTGCCTATTGCCAGATCTCCAGGCATTCTCACAGGAAACTGTCTAGATCACCTAGAAAGATGCTAATGCCAAGGAGTTTTACTGTTTAAGGGCAGCTTTTCCAGAAAGAAGGACGCTTTGAATTCAGTTGTGTTTCAGAGTATGAAAATGGATTGATGCAGCGTGTAACAGTCAGATATTGGAAGGGATTAAAAATAATAAAACCAGATACTGCTAGGGAAAACAGTCTTTCACTGACTTCTTTGTTTTACTAACACAGTAGCATTCATTGGTCTTAAAAAATGTGTTATTTCACCAAGAGGGCAGTCAAGTACTGCCCAGAAATGTTTTTTAGTCTCTGTCCATGGCAGTTTTCAAGACCAGATTGGAAAAAAACCCTGATTGCCCAACACAGGAAGGGTATTGTCCTGTTGAAGCGAGTCCAGAGGAGGGTCATTAAGTTGATCAGAGAGATGGAACACCTCTCCTATGAGGAAAGGCTGAGAGAATTGGGATTGTTCAGCCTAGAGAAGAGAAGGATTTTGGGTGACCTAAGTGCAGCCTTCCAGTACCTGAAGGGAACCTGCAAGAAAGATGGGGAGGGACTTTCTAAAGGGCATATAGTGACAGGACAAAGAAGAAGGGCTTCATACTGAAAGAGAGTAGGTTTAGATCGGATATTACGAAATCTTTACTGTGATGGTGGTGAGGCACTGGAATGTGTTGCCCAGAGAAGTTGTGGATGCCCCATGCCTGGCAGTGTTCAAGGCAGGCTGGATGGGGCTTTAAGCAACCTGGTCTAGTTTAAGGTGTCCCTGCCCACAGCAGGGGAGCTGGGACTAGATGATCTTTAAGGTTCCTTTCAACCCAAGAGATTCTGTGACAATTCTGTGAGTAACCTGCTCTGACTTCTTGCATGATTATCTCTCCATGTTTAGATGTTTCCTTATGTCATTGCTGGTAATCTCCTATCTGCCTCCCCAGTATGCTTGTTTTTCAGTCACTGCATTAATATGTCTTTTTGTCCCTGACTGGCAGAGATGTTCTGGACTGTCCACCAGAGAAAGATTCTGTATCCTTACAGAAAAACTCCATGGTATATTTTTATGAATGACTGCACAAAATCTACCATAATTTATAAGAGGTTCATAGGCTCCCTCAAATCATCTCAGCCCTATCATAATGTCTTCAGATAGCAGATACACAAAACTTCCATTATTGAGCTTTCTGTTCTCTAATCTTTTCTATGGATCATATAATTTTACTCAGGGCGGTAAACAAACTTAGAAGAACTAAGAATATTAAACCACATAAAATTAGGTCATAAACTATGTAGTACCACAATGGCAGGCTGCAGTTCTATTCACTGAAGAATAAGAGATTTAAACCTATAATAATTCTGTTATGCTGTATATATTGATTTTTAAAAATGTTTTTTGCATTAAATATCCACAGATACCTGTAGATATATTCTAGAACTATAGAAAACTCTAAGGAGTTTGTGACTTTTTACAAGAATTGTAATGCATACAATACTCCCTTTTGTCTAAATTATGTCATTGTGGTAAGACAGTGCAAGCATTTCAGAAAAAGACAACAGCACCAAAGAAGAAAAAACAACTGTTGAAATTTTAGTTATTGTTCTGAACAAAAATGTTTGATCTCACAAATTTGGAGTCTTAGAGCATCTCAATGATTTTGTTCTTGTTTTTTGGAATAAATGAGAACTCAAATGTGAGCAAGTGTTTAGTCCATAGTACTTAGGTCAGATGAGATTTGGAAAAAATGGAAAGCCTCCTGGAACTATCCCACTGTGTCTATTTCACCTAAAATTGATATGACTTTGCTCCAACAAGTTAATGAGCATTTCAGCTATTACTTCATTATGAACAAACTCATTCTTTTCAATTGTATATGATTACATTAAAAGCTCCCCAAAATGTTCTATAATTATTAGTAAATTATTAATATGACAAATACTTTCAAAATGTTTTAGGCAAGCTAAAACTACTGGGTTTTCATCTAGAATTTTGCTAAGCTTTTAATGGTAATATTTCTTTGTGGTTTTGCCAAAACCTCAAATAAGATGAATATTTGCTATGTTAAAAGAACTACATATCTGCAGTCATTTAACAAACAGTACCAGCAACTCAGCCCCCATGGAATACAGAGATGTATACATGCAAATGTACTGTCCAATGGACACTGTCACAAGTTGGCAGGCAGTGATGTACCAGTGCCAAAGCCATGAAAGAAGCCAGGAATCCTGATCTGCGATTCCTTCTCCAAGTACAAACACAAGTAAGCCTGGCAAATCATTAAACACCTTTTGAAGGTCACTGCTTTAAATGTCACCCAATTATTCTATTAATATGGGTTTATTTATATGATTGCTTCCTTTGTGGTATTCAAAACTAGCCTAGATTGAACACTAGAATTTATACAGTAGTTGAATGCACAGTATTAGCATTGAATGACCTATGAATATGACATTTTTTAATGGAACTAATTCTCAAAACCATCAAACCTTGGAGCTGCTAGAAATGTTACAGTAGCTCCTACAGAAAGGGAAAAGCAGTGTTCTGCTATGTTTAAGGTTTCAATTGGATCTTTTATTTGTGTTTGAGAAATCTGTAAAATGAAAGGGTTTCCCCTTTTATGGGATAACAATCTGACCTCCTGTGACCATCCAAACTCCTGTTCTGTACTGCAATATTTCACATCAGAGGAGGTGTTAAAGACCTTTTGTTCCCTGTGTCAAATCAAAACTCCTGTGTTATATTCTGGGCTCCTGTTCCTTAGGCTAAATTGCTTAATTCCCATGCTTCAAATGCAAAAAGAAAGTTAGCTCAAAACTCAATATGAGAATTGACATCAGTAGAAAAGATGTTTTGCTGTGAAAGTGGATAGTCTGAATCAGCTGACATTCCTTAAGTGCTCTGAGATATTCAAATGAAAGTTGCCAGGACTAATACCAAATACAAGCTGTAGTATAATTAATGTCATCTAACAAAAATTGCTGCTATAAGAAAGAGGTTTTGCTATTTTTACAATTGGCTAACAGAGAAAAAGCTAATCGTATAACAAATGATTCAAGGAATTACTAGAAAATAACTCCACTGAGAAGTTTAGGTGACATCTTTAACCATAAGAGATCCACCTACACACAATTTCTTAATATTTATAACAACGTAAGTAGGAAATTAGTGCTATGTAAATCCCTGCAGAATACTTATTTTGCAAGAAATTATTATATTGGAATAAGAAATTCTAATTTACTTATGTGAATATATGAAAACTAAAGCATTAATTATTCATACAAATAAAATGAGAAAATTAATATAAACTGTATATTACAGTTCCAATACAATATAACCTGATCCCCTCCTCCATGGACATGGAACCTGCTGCTTTTGCAACTGAACTGCCATACAAAAGTTGGATATTTTCAAGCTGTGAAAATTTTCTCAACAAGCTGTGAAAATTTTCTCAACAATGCAGGATTTGGATGCAAGGTTTCAAGAGTCCAAGCCTGTCAATTCATTTTGTAGGTACGAATGTACAAGAGCAAGCTGCTACCCTCTCTTCTGGTTCTCATCTTATCCTGCTACTTTGAGGTTTATTTGAAAAGCTTGACCCTAAACATGTCACTTTAAAAGAAATCAATACTTGCAATATTACCAAACTTGAGGTTTTACCACAGCCTTCAGTAGCATTTCTTGTTGAGCTGAAACACCTGGTAAGTCTGTAATTGCATGTGAATTTTCAAGTTTAAAAGAAAAAAAAAAAAGAACTTCAGGGATAAGTTTCTGCAGAGAAGAAGGGAAGGGAAGGGAAGGGAAGGGAAGGGAAGGGAAGGGAAGGGAAGGGAAGGGAAGGGAAGGGAAGGGAAGGGAAGGGAAGGGAAGGCAAGGCAAGGCAAGGCAAGGCAAGGCAAGGCAAGGCAAGGCAAGGCAAGGCAAGGCAAGGCAAGGCAAGGCAAGGGAAACCAAAACCTCTCATGCATTTAAAAGCAAGAAAAATGCACATAAAAGCACTTTGCCTTGAACAACAGAAAGCCAAGAACACTCCTTAGTCCCTGCACCAATTCTCAATGGCTTATACCTCAATAGACTGCAGTGAGACAAGCAACTTGGACAATGGCCTTAGACCCCATGGTAGCTTCATTAAGCAGCACTCCAAATCATCAGTGACTATTTAGAAGGAAAACGAATACCCATAGAGATTTTATAAACACGTTGATTGGTTTCTCATGGCCCTGCAATGGTTAGAAACAATGCTCTGAAAAAAACATTTTCCCCTACATTTATTGTTTTTCTCTCTGGGCAGATTCAGAACAAAGTTACTAATGATGCCATAAAAACAGAGCCCTTTGCCAAACTGTCCGTGGCTCAAGTCCCTGCAATATCAGTTGTGTTTTAAAGATACAAGCTGTGGCAAGCTGTGCAGCAAGTCTGCATGCGAGACCAAATTTTAAGAGCGATGGTTCTGTATTCCCATTAAGCCACATGGAAAGAAAAGAGGACTGAAGCAATGGCTCAGGAATACCATGTCCCATGAAGACTTCCACCACTCACAACTGATTGATCACCCCCTGCTGTCATATCTATATGTTATTACCAACACATTTACATTTGCTCTATTAACAGGATGACCTACAGTTTTACTAGGAGTGACTCAGGTGGCGCATTCATCATTGGAGCTGTTATTGTCTTAAATGGTTGATGGCTAAAACCTGCCTGGTTCTGTTACAGCAGGTGCCCTCGGCTGGAAAGGTTACCAACAGCAATGACTGCAATGAGAAGACATCACTGTACAGACCTGTCACTCCCTCTTGAATCTGCAAATGCCGGCCAACACTGCTACCATGAGTGATGCTCCATCGCAGCTCGGCTGCCTCCCATCTGCTATAAACACTATAGAGCAGTATTAGCATGAAGCTCCCACAGCACTCAGCAAAAGTTTTTCCAATTTTTTTTTTTATACTAGCTATTTTAGTTTAAAATTAAATGTTTTCCGGTGGATAGATGTATACTTTCACAAAGATTAGTAGTAACAGCAGGTTTCCTTTTCTAGATTGGGTTTGCCATCCAAATAGCAGAGTTGTTTAAGGTGGCTCCAGTATCCTCTGCTTTTCTTCTTGTCCCTGAATTAGCCTTCAGGTAATGGTGGTAAAATCATTGATGTAATCAGGGTGCAAGGAAGCAGGAAGTCTGGTCCAGCTGAATAGCTGCACAAACACATATGCAGAACCAGCACAGGGCCAGGAGCACAAAGCAGATTAATAACTACCCAAGGAAGAACTGTGGCTGAAAAGCAGTTCATTAGACTGCCCTCTTGCTTGAAAGGTTGCAGTCTGGAAGCCAGAGTGTACATATCAATACAATGCCTTCTAACATGGCATGGTCAAAATCTCAGGGAAAAACATCCAGTTGCACTTTTTGACATTCAGCCATATGCATCCATAAAATTGACGCTTGTTACAGAAAACAATATGCATGATTTGAACACTTCTTGTTACTCGCTGTGTGCTCCCTGCTTAGTTGGAAAAAAGGAGGGAGAGAGAGAGAGAAAAAAAGAAATAATGTTACTAGCTTTTGTTCTGTTTGCAGGGGATTAAAATTATTTTACACTGGGGATTTCATCTATACATTTTGTACAGCTATACATTTTGACCTGCATTAAAACATTAATGTGTTCTTAACAACTAAAGACCAGAATTGTAGTCCCTCTGTAAATACAGAGGGACCCACTCTGCTGTGGCACTGCATGTTGAGTAAGTCTCCAAGTAGTTGAGCTGTTAAATCTTTGGTTTTGTATATCTTGCCTCTATTAAAAGAATTTTTTCAATCATGCTGAACAGTCACTTGCTGCCTGCACTCTGAAGTTTCTTGCTTGCCTTGGACATTGATCCCTCTGTCACACTTTGCTCACAGCATTTCTAACAGGGGGATACACTTCCCTTTGTGGTATTTTTCCTTGCTTCTAGAAATACATCTGAAATTACTGGATGAACATTTTCCAGCTTTCTCCCAGGTTCCCTCCAGCCCTCCTGTACTACTCACAGATGAAAAGGACCTTACTGGAAAAACCTTATAAAATTGAATAAACACAAAACACTCCCTTTGACTTAACCTGTGAATTTTAAAAGACATAGTGCTACCTGCTATGATATTTTCTTTGAAATGCACTTTAGATGAGGCCATGAAAAGAAATATATATTTGTACTAATGCATTTGAGACAGTTCCTTTTTTGAAGCCAGAAACATTTCAGTGCAAATAAACAGAGATAAATTAAATTAAAACTAGTCTAACAGGATATTATCTTGAGAAAAGCAGGCACAAAAATACAAAGGCAAACCTTTTCTCATTTTATAAATTCTCATAGAGCTCCTTACACTACCAAAGACTTTAGAAAAATGTCACCATGACCAGAAGGAAAAACAAAACAAGGGAATTTTCACCTGAGTTCTTGGAAGTCAACCACTCACATAAATATCTGAGCACTAAGAATAACGTGAATCACAAAAGGAAGTTATACTGCTATGCTGCTGCAGAAGTGACAAGTGTCTAAAATTGTTGGCATCCCTCATTGGTCATTAAATGGACGAAATTCACTGTATTCCCCCAGAAAATACTGAAACTCAATAGCCAAGTACAAGCAATGTAACTGGCATTATTTTAGTCTCTGAAGGAGCTCAAGTTTTATGTAAGGTTTGCTTTAGAAAAGGAGACAACCATCACTATCTCACACAAACAGCCCAGTATTTAAATCATTTACTTGTCAGACTAAGGCTTTTCTTAGTATTTAAAACACATTCATAAGCCTATCCCTGTTTTCTAAGCATGTATTTACCCACAGATTTCCACGTATTACACACACAGTTCAGTTCACACATAAATATGTGATTTTCTAGAAATTCAGTCCTAGTACAAACCAGTGCCTCTCTTCTGCTGATCTCCCCATTCTTTACTCTCTTGCATCAGCTCTATTTATGATTCATTGCTACAAACTCATCGGTATCCTCTAACAAAAATTACCAGTGTATACGATTAGACCTTTTTCAAGGAGTTCACCCTGTAATGTTGAACTTTACCAAAGTCTAGCTCCGGTATAACTGATCTATAGTGAAGTTGCTGTTGTTCTACCATCCTGTGTGCATCCCTTGCAAGGATACAACTTTATAAAACTTTCATTAGTTTAATCTTTCAATGCCCAGTGCCAAAACACCATGTCATTCCTCTCCTTTACACAGCCTTGGACAACTTCAAACAAAGCCTTTGCCTGCATGACCTCTCCACCTGTACATTCACTCAATAATGCATATGAAAGTGCGGGGTTTTCTGATTATGGTTTATCACATTTAATTTCTAGGGTATGTCAATTTCCATCAAGTGATGCACAAACTGCATGTTAATCAAATTCCATGGCTATAGGGGCCTGAATGTTCCTACCTCATGAATATGCAGGCAGCTCTGTTTTTTGTGTAAGACACAAGCATATTTCTTATCAGATAGGGAGTGCAGTTTTGTGTATATTTTCCTCCTCCTTGCTCTTTTTTGCATAAAGCAGATGAGATTCAGTGTTTGCCAGAGTAGACATATTTTTTCCAAGGTTCAACAGCAGCCCAGTGCTAGATGATAAAACTTTCCCTGCCATCCATATAATGCAACTGCAGTTGGAGTGTTCTGGATTTCATGTTTTTGTGTTGCACAAGAATAAAGCTGAAATCACAGGCAGGGTGATAAATGTTAACAATTTATTCAGTGTTTGAAAACACTGAGAATCATCTCTCTCCCTTGGTCTGCTTTCACTCAGAAGTTTAACACCAGAAATGGCTATCAGATCCCCTTGTCTGACCTTCTGTGTAATACATGTCCTAAAATTTTATCATCACCTGTTTATTGAGATGGCATTTTCTTTTCTTTTTACTAAAATATATCTTCTAAAAATATGGTTTTTATTGCTCTCTCTTCATTTGGAGGCTTCAAGAAATAAGGACTCCATATCCCTTAATATTTGTTCCAATGGTTAATCAATCTCACTCTTAGAAATGAGGCATTGATTCTTGATTTTAATTTCTTTGTATGAAAAATCCATCTATTAATTTTCTTCATGTCTTTCCCTGCTAGATTAACAAGGACATTATTATTTAGTAATTTTGACTTTTGAAAGTACTGATGTCTTGCAATCAAATCTCTTCTCAGTCTATTTTTGGTTCAGCTAAACAGACTTTGGTCTTCAGGTTCTGTAATGAATTTGCCATTTATTGTGGTAAAGATTTATCTCCCGCATTGTTTAAACTAGGGAATTAATCCTTTAAAAACAGTATTGTTGTAACATGCTAATGATACAAGACAGTATGTGTCCTGGTATCCCAGCTACGGATGTATTCCCACTTAAAGCCTGTACAAATACCTTATTTACATCCACAATTATGTTCATTCTCCACAGACCAGAAAAAGCAGAGCTTGCAGTCCTAGGAGTAATTCTTCAGTTATAAACACTAACACATTCATATTGTACCATGCATTCATTACATAAATCAAACCTGACTACAGACAAAGAGTGAAGGACAAAAGAGTTAAGTATCTTTTCCAAGAGTCAAAGCTATGGAGGAATAGGCTTAGGACAGTATGGCATCCAATAATGTAACCTACCTGCCTTTCCCCAACCCCATCTGCTCTGTCAGTAAATCCTTTACATGGACTTAGTGACACAAAAGATTCTGGAATCTGAAGGGTTAGTCTGATATTTAACATCCATTGACCTGGTGCAAAAGGGGCCATATTTCCATGAAATATGCTAGGAATAATTTAGACAATTTGCAAGAAGAATATTTCAAATCATTATTTATGATGAAGAAATGTGTGAGGAAATCCTGCCTATAACAGAAGCTCTGACTGAAACCAAATTACTTTTGGTTCTTAGATTTCTGCAAAAGGCTTACCCTGTCCATGAGCTTTAAAAGCAGCTATTAGTGAATCCCTGCTGTTTTCATACTTTTTATTTTTTTCAGCAGCAACCTGACAGTCCCATATTTAGACAAAGGTGACACTCACACACGTTCACTATTGGCATGGTATATAACCCAGCTGTCCAAAAATGTGTTCAACTAATAGTCAGAATAGAAATGTTCCTTATTAGATGTGTATTTTTTTTACCATAAAAGAAAATCCTCACTTAAAAGAAAATGATTTTTTTTTTCCTTTTTAATTTTGTTGGTTGAAGCCTCTCTGTGGCTAAAAAGAGAGCACAAAATGAAATTCCTATAAAGACCTAAGCCAATAAAGTGGTTTGGATTTGATCTGCCCTGGCCCAAAGAAATTCCATAATGGATAACTAACAGAAGATTTGTGACAGCAAACCTGACCTTAGGTCTCATCTCTGCATGTCACATTTTGCTAAGAAGGCTGGGAGACACTTTTGCTTATCTGTCATTTTCTTTAATCATGGGCATTGATCCTTGACAGATAGTGCTCAAATGAACCCTAATGCTACATTGGAGCTCATACAAGATACACCTTTAGCTTGTGGGGGCTTTGAGTGCTGTCCTTTGGTACTCTCCTTTGCCAGACTCAGAGTCCAAAGACTAGTCATATGGTAAAAACCCTTTCCCTCTGATGCTTTTTGACAGGTGAATAGCTCAGTTTCTTTCCACAGCAATCACAGTATTTTTTTCTCCTTTTTCAAACTTTTTACTATTTAAGCATGTCTAGTTTCACTAGCTTTGCACTATACAGTGCTACTATCATCAAAAGGAAGAGTTGTAAAATAAGTCTTCATCTCACTAGGTGAATTTATTGCTGTCATAAAAATAAGGGCCCCCAAGGTTCATTGCGTCCAATGTACTGAAGACACAGAGTGCAAGCCTGGGGAATTTACTGTAGTACACCACTGTGTCATTGTACCTACCTGAAAACTTGGCTCAGCTGACATCTGAAAGCATTATTAAAGAAAATGCAACCTAAGGGGAAAGAACCAGGGATGTTTGATTTGTCAAAAGAAAAATGTACATTATTATGCAGTCAGAAAGCAAGTTATAAGCCCGAGTGAAGATGTTAGCTGTGCTTTATTAATGCTTTCATAAATAATTTGCTGAAACAGAGCCGTTTTACAAACTGCATACTTATTTATCTGGTTTGGGAGTTTGCCCCTTATGGGAAGCAGTACCATTTGAGCAGGGATTTGAAAATGGCTTCAAAGCTAGTTGTTTAGAGGTGGTGATCCTGAAACTTTCAGGAAAGAATGTTTTGTCCAGTGAGTCCAAGAGAGGCCAACAGGGAAACCTCAGATTGCCTATAGCAAAAGAAGAAACTGGAGAGCAGACTGTGTTCAGGAAACCTCCCTCTCTGACCATCTGGGAACCACTCTGGCAGTCACACTCACACCACCTGAGCTGGGGCTAAAACCCCAGCAACAGCCACAACACCCCACTCTCACACAGTGAGTCAGAACAGCTTTTCTTACTAGCTCGACCTTAGGTTTCCCAGAGCAGAGTCTCAGATATCTCAGTCCTTAAAATAACTTAATCATGGCACAACCACAAAATGACAGCTCAAGATGGGCACCGAGGAAGAGGGACCCCAAACAAAGGCAACCCTGGCTTTTTACAGCCTCACAGTCTATGCAGGCCAAAGTCTGGGGTCATCGGCTCCATGGAGTGTCTGGTCACCTGGCTGGGCCACTGGTCCCTGGCCCCTTTGTTATGCAGAGGGTCAGCACCAGTTCATGGCCCCTTGCATCGGGCTCCCACCACCCAGAGCTCAACCTGCAGCTCACACTACAGCTGCACACTGAGCTACCTGCACTAAATTGATTCCTCAAAAGACTGCATCAGATGAGGGGGTAGAAGGTGGTTAAAAGCTTTAGGATATCCAGCAAACAGTCTTTGCCAGACATGTTGCAAGACTGGACATGCTTGCTGAGTATAACATGTTTGCAAGCAACACTGTCCAGGTTGCTCTGTTGATAGTGCAAGTCACTGCAGGACCAAACAGAAGACAAGACCTAAGTATGCAAATTGCTGTACAGTCCCAGAAAAAATTCCAGCCCTGAAGATACTACAGCCTAAAGAAAACAGGAAGGAACTTCAGGGAAATAGAAGTAAACATGGTAAAGTGAGTCTCCCATGGTTGTACAAGAAGCCAGTGGCAGAACTCATAAAAAAGAAAAAAAATAAAAGGCAAATCAAATCAACCTGCCTGCTGCCTGTACAACACAATACTATCTTCTAGATCAGCAACAGTGTCATCTGAAGGACAAACCCCTAGTTTAAGGATTCACCCCATCTAATTTAAAGACCTACTTCTGAAAGAGTTGGCTACATATGTCTTGATGAAGAAGAGACAGTTATCAACAGAATATCTCCTAAGTTTTTCGTATGTGTCTTTGTCTAGGAGGAATCACAACATAGATGTCTCCAGGGTTTTGTAAATGTAGCAAGAAGAGACCTATGCAGCACAATGAAGACAATCATTACTGGAATCCTTTGATTCAATTTGTGGTTGAACATGAAAAAAAGCCACAGCTGATTCTAGAATTTTAAAAAGGCAGACAGAAAATGCTTTAAAGTAAAAACAAAGTATTCTGCTGACAGCAATTGAAACTATGCAAGCTGTCTAGAGAAGAGTTCTAACTATCAATGGTTTTTTGTGAACATGTGTACTATCAACAAAGAAAAATTAAGGATTTTCACTGATATTCCTGGGAAACTTCCCCAGTGATCCTAATGTAAACACAGCACTACTGTATATTCTCAAATGTATATATTCTCAAAATAAACATACAACTCAAACAGATTGGTCATACCACATGAGAACATAGCTTTAAAACCCTATGTGTTCTAGATGTTTCTGGCATGAGAGACTGCTGGGATAGAGATGGGGAGTTGTCTTTGCCAATTGTTGCAAACTTGTTTCAGAAACATAGCCTAGGCAAAGATATAACTGTATAATATCCTGTGTATACATGAGTGAATACTTTCTTTTTTTAATATATCCTCTTCCAGGGTGTTGGAATACATATTAAAAATTTACATCTCTTTTTTAAAAATTAGGCAATTTACAACCCTGATCACATGGATTTATTTGTTCTCAAGATATCTTTCTCCTATTTTCCCCCTCTTTCCCCCCTTCTAGACAAGGAAGCTTTCTAACAAAGATTTCTACATTATTCCATATCTTAAAGCCTATTTTCAAATAAAACAACAGATATATTCAAATAGAGACCAAAATTCATAGATTCCTTATGCTAAGACAGCCAATATATAGCTGGAGTCATGCTCCAGAAGTGAACTTCGGCAGAAAGCATGTGTGAGTGATATTACTTGATAGAAGGACTACATTATGTCTTTCCACCATTCCTTAGCTGTAAAAGATGACCCCAGCTATCATATGAAAGTCCCACAGCCATAGCAGAACAGCTTTGCCCATATGCTGCCAAAAGTCTATGTGTTTCCAGAGACAAAGAAGCTGTGGACATTGTTCAGCATCTCACTGAAGCTGAGGAATGGGCCAGAAGCAGAAGAAAGTCTCATGGGAGCTGTGACAGGTCTGGACACTTGGCCATTTCTTTCCAGAGCAGAAATTAACTAGAGTGATTTCAAATGATACATAGTGACATAAATGATAAAGCACTCAAAAAGCTTCACTTGTTAAACCTATGTCTTCACAAAGTCACTTTAATTTGGTATGAAAGTAACTACTGCAGAAGTAGCCTTGTAACACCCAGAGAGAAATTCAAAGTATGTGTTGTCAGCTGAATTTTTGTTGCTACTTTGGTGATAAATCAGAGGCAGGCTGTATCAATTCAGCTGAATATGCCACAAACCAGCAGGACTGAGAAATTTGTGCTCTCATGCTGCGGACCAGACATCAAATTTTGTGCTTCCCCTCCCCTGCATTTAGCCAGGACAAAGACTTCTCAGACTAGGGTTTGCAGTCTGGAGTGCTAGAAAAATGAGGTATAATGAATACCACAAAAAAGCATGAGAGAACGGAAAGGCAGTAATCTGAAATTTTTCAGCATTAGTCAGTAAAAAGCAGTGATCATCTTTAGTGGCTAGAAAGGGGATACTGGAGCACCTGTCATGGGTAAGCTGTGAAGACTTTTTCTATTAAAAATCTGTTCTTCAAAGAACTCCAAAATCTGCATGCTTTCTTAAGATGCACCTATATTAGTGCTTCATCTTCAGCTCAGTCATAGCTTTGATTCAGCTCTGCCACCTTCCTGCCATCTGTGACCATTTGCCTGTCACTGATCTCAGTTTCTGAGTGGTATTGGTGCTTGCCTGCTAAATTCCTGTCAAGGGAAATCAAATGAACAGCTGTGCTCCACGTGTGCTTCATCTTTTAATTGGGCACAAAGAGCTGTGAATCAACCTATAGGCCAAACTACTGCAAGTTTTCCCTTGGTGTTACATAGCACCCATCTACCACTGAAACACTCTTGAACCCTTAAAAGATCCTGTGACAATCTGGTGCATTTTACAAAGGACCTAGTTCAGTGCTTCCATCTGGCACCAACTGCCAGGACTCCACTGACTATTCCAACTGATCTATCAGCTCTTCTTGAAGATGAAAACACATTTGACAACTTTGCCTAGCTCTTACCTGGTCTACATTTTGCTGCCATACCCCTCTCTCAATCTTTATCTTTATTTTACTCCCCTTCTCCCACACTTTTTTTTTTATTATTTTCTCAGCATGCTGTCACCTAGTCCTTTCTCCCAGCAAAAAACCAAAAATGTTGCAATTTGACAAACAAAGGAAATACAATTACTCACAAAATTTGCTTGAAGACTGGGAAGATTTCCTTAGAAGTTACAGTTACACTATGTCAGCCTCCTGTTGATTGATGAGATAAATGATGTTCAGCACTCACTCACATTTGGACAAAATAAAAAGAGAAGGCAGAAAGACAGAGATGCAACACACTTGAAGGTAGCAAAATGTGTGCCCATTTGTTGGGAACTCTGTGTTGAAGCTGCACCTCCACTGGATTTACTTTTCTCTGCTGTCACATCTGATCCCATGACACCATCACCAAGAGCAGGCCACCAGCACCTCTCATCTTTGTGCCCCAAAAAACCCCTTGCAAGGATGCAGCTTAGGGTGCTGCTTTAGCCCACCCAGTCTGCCTCCGCAGTACCTTTTACAGCTCCCAATACCAAACAAGTTGGATAGAAAAGCAGCACTGACTTTCTGTTCACGTTTAGTCTGGGCTGGGGCGGACAAAGAAGGATGATTGGGGTATCTTGTAAAATAATAGTATTGTGCTCAGAAATGCAGAGAAGTGTCATATGTCAGAAGGCAGAGTGATGGCAAAGGCTTTCATGTTTCTGAAAGCAATTGTCCCAAAGCCACATAGCAACTACCTGTGTAAGGAAATACCCCCCCACTCCCTACCCTCTTTGAATGCTAAGCTTAGTCCCTTAGTCAAAAAGAGTGTGGTGTGCCATGATAAAAGACCCCTGCTAGACTTCCACAATAGCCCATCTCTGTGAACTCCCTGGCCCCTGCAGGAAGAAGTGGTGAGACCAGTTAGAGGCACAGTTTATACCTCTACATTGGTTTGTACTTAATCCCTTAGCCAGAAGGATTAAGCAGGTTTAAGGGAACAGGAAATGTTCTGCTGCTCCTGAATGCCTGTTTTGTGCATGCAGAGTGTTGACCTCTTATCTGAGAATGGCCTGCAAGCCATGTGATTTCCCAAGCATGTTCAGTTGTTTTCCTTGACTTTTATTTCTTCAGTTGGGCAAATATCATGTTTTTTTGAAATGGAGCCCTGCTAGTTTTTTCAATCAATGGAAAAGGCATTGATTTGTCTGAAAATGTAGCAATTTGGGCAAAGTCTTTGAAAACACGTGAGAATGACTGATCATATCATGAGGCAAAATACAGCACAAATTATAGATGCCTACAATGACCCCCCAAATCACAGCTGTTAAGTTCCTAGGCCCTGACTGCAGGACAAGGTGTGATTTCCCACTCAGAGACAGAGCACAGTAAGAATGCTACTGGTAATCTGGAAGACAGCATTGGTAATTTGAATGTGTGTCCATGATCACAACATACAGGACACACTCACCACCATGTGTCACAGCCATGGCTCTGACTGCCTTCTCCAGCTAAAATCTGCATCATTCTTTACATCTTTGCTTACCAGAGGTACCCTGATGCAGACAAATGAGACATTACCTAGGTACTCCCAGTAACTATTTCTACCTCCAGGAAGAGAGCTAAGATTCACTTAGAATATTTTCACTATATCTCCTGGTTATCAGGAGTTTGTGTCTGAAAGTATCTTAACTTTAGTTTGCTTCCTGATTTTCACAGGTGTAGTTCTTGCTGAATCTGACATTTTAGAAGAAAGTATATACTACTTGGGAACTATAACCCTACACTGATGGCATTTTTCAGCAAGACAGAAATTGCACAAGAGGAGCTTGTAACAAACAATAACTCCACTGAGCTCTCTGCATTTGGTCATTATCAGTATTATTAATTATCTGGATTGCTGACAGAGAAACTGTGGTTATATTATAGGTATAGGCCCTCAGAACAAAAATTTTGTAAGAAACAAAGGTAGCCCACACACCTATGGGCAGCAGTGATCACTGCCTCTGAAACTGTGAAAGAAAAAAAAAAAGATAAAAGAGAAATGCAGTCCTAGGAAATACTCTAAATGATGTTCCAAACATAAAATAAATCATTTTAAAAGGTATTAAAAACTTGGGTAGATGAATTTTCATTAACTAGATTTTAAAACAAGTGAAATCAGAACAAAAACTAAGGACTAGAAACAAAAGATTAAGGTGCTCAGACCTTTCCATGGAGTACTGAGGATTTTGAAGTATATACATTTAGCACACATTGCAGGACA
Organism: Monarcha castaneiventris obscurior; assembly: GCA_026261815.1. Classification (NCBI taxonomy): domain Eukaryota; kingdom Metazoa; phylum Chordata; class Aves; order Passeriformes; family Monarchidae; genus Monarcha; species Monarcha castaneiventris. Next base: position 20,088,687 of record JAMPIT010000894.1, read on the forward strand.
GGAATGCAGAAAAGAAGGATAACATGAAATGAAGAAGAATGGAAAGATTACTTTATAAATGAAGAAAGAGAAAGGAGATTTGTCAGGAACAAAAGGCAGCTGCTTGCAAGCAGCAGGGGGAAAAATAATACAAAAGATAACTGATCGTTTCTGAACAACCAGAAAGGACTTTCAATTTAATAAAGACAGCAGCACCTAGAGAACATACCAAGACAATCTGCAGCCCTATCAAGCATCTGTCAGGCAATTCCATTACATTTGAGACAGGAACCAAAGACATTACAACACTAATAAAGGTTGTTACATACATTAGGAGACAAGGGGCTAACAGAGTTTCACGTCATGCTGAGACATTTTGACAATAATGGAATTTCAGTAATCAAACCAGTCTACACAAAAATAAAGTGGCCAGGCAGTTTAATATCCCAGGCAGAGGATCAGTGCAAACCGTAGCTACACCAGTTTTTAAGGAAGAAATGCTGCACTTATAAGTGGCATGTGAAGAGAGAAAACAGGACATCAAAAACAAGGCATAGAAAAGAGGGCACATCTTGTTCCAAGCCTGGTTATCTGAGGTCCACAGTAGGGAAGCTGTCTTACTACACGGCCTCCTCTTGTTCATTCCCCTCCTTAAAATCCACGCTGCAAGATTCCTCTAACTTTGACTCCAGTGAAGCAGAGCCTACCTTAAAGGAATGAAGATAAGCAGAAAAGTGCAGAGTATTTGAACTACTCAGCATACGAAATTGGCTTCCTAAGAAACCGTTCTCACCTGTGAGCCCCAGTGAATGATTACAGCATTAAGAATAAGAGAGACAAAGTGTATTTTTAGCATCAATGTACAAAGAGTAAGACACATGCCATTCATTGATAAGCAAGACAGAAAGGCTGTACCAGAGCTGTGGTGCTGCAGATGCAGGCTTTGCTTTGTCAAGCTTCTTCTGTTCATTTTCCCCTCTACTGTCACTGATTCAATGGCATTTTCTAGTCAGTGCATGCAATTCACATTAGAAGTATATGTTTTTATCCACTGCATATTCTATTTGCACATGTATAGTGTGTAATCAAAAACAGTACAGCTGAAGTTAGCATTTGAAAACCTCAGAAAACTGAGCTAGCAGTAGCTTGTGAGGCTAGAGCTGGTTAGCAATGTGTTCCTGTATGTATTGTGCCCACTGGAAAACATTTTATCCCTATTCAAAAAAAAAAGCAAGCAGTCATCCATTTCCTCCTTCCCATGTTCAAGGCCACTCTTGTGAGGGAAACAATGAAAATGCAGCAGCAATTACGTGCCTAGCAAGGTACTCACATGATACTGCAGCCTGTAATACTAAACAGGGTAGATGATTCTTGCAGAATCCCTTCCCAACCTTCTTCCAAATTAAGCAGTGAAGTTGACATGTCCCTTCTTCAGGTAGCCTGGGGTTGTTGTCATATACATGCAATAGCAGTACCTTTCTTCTCCTAATGAATGAACACACAAAAGAAAAATATTATATCCCTTTTCTTTTTAGGAAGTCTGTATATTCCTGAATCCAACACAGAATTGTTCGTACTCAGTCCAGGGCAAACTAGTTGGGCATTTATTTGTTATTGGACTTGGCAGAAAGCCCAATGCTTATGAAGAGAAGAATTTAGTAAAATTCCTGATTTAGGCTAGGGAAGAACAAACGAAGGTTTAGTCACTAATATGAATTTTCCACTCCTTAAATATGCTGTATGAGACTAGAAATGTCTCAACAAGCAATAACTTCTCCAATTGCAAATGCAAAGTCTCCTTGCATTTGCCCATTAGCTATTACTCTGAAGTATGACTAATCTTTAAGGTCTGATTTTTCATTTATAAAACTGAAATTCTAAAAAACTAAAAACTGAAACAAATTCTTCAAAATCTTCTAATGAGTTTCCAATTTCATTTGTACATACTTCTACTAGAAAATCAGTATTATTTATTATCAATCTCCTTTGACAACTCTTAGCAGTGTTTAAGGCTTATTAAAGAAAGCTTACTATGCTAAACAAGAAAGTTAACAAAATCTGCCATATAAACAAGTGTGAAGGACAACAGCACTTTGCAGCGAACATTATCACCCATTGGGAATAATCCTTTATCATGGAGATAAGATATTCACCTCTACAATATCGAACAAATTTGTGAAACTCTCACATACTCCTGTTACTCATATAATGACACACTCATCCTTCACTTCTCTGAACAAAAATGACCCTTCAAACAGGCAATCTCCTTTGTTTTCTTTCCAAGCATCAGTAACACAAAACTTCCTCTCACTAGAAGATACTGGTCATGCCAGCCTTGATCCAACAGCAAACTGTATTGCTCTCCTTAAAGCACCCCTAAACCATCAGTACAAATTTAATGCCTCTTGTCACAGATTTAAGCAGTTGAAGGCTTCAGAAGCTGTTAAAACCTGTTTACAGATCTAGATTTGACAGCACATCCATGCATATCCAAACTGCTTTATAACCATTTTCTGAGTGATGTAGAACCAATGAAATATGCTTCATTAGCAGCCACTCACCTCAAAGAAACACAAGGCTGGGAATGGCTCTGCGACCTTTCATTGCAATTGGCATTTTGCTTATGAAGAGTATAAAGAGTGAAACAGAAGCTGACCTTTCTGTTTGGCATTCTGTTGTCAGCTGGGCTTTCTGCTAAATGGCATTTTAATGGTTGATGCAATACTGTTACCGGCCAACTAGTTGTGGTTCTGACTTAAGCCATCTCTTTCATACAGGTCACTGAAAGGCTGTCATGTAGCAACATTTGGTTACAGAAGTGGATTCAGAGACGTAGAGAATCAGGGTCTGAAGAACTTCATATCCCATTTCCAAACCAGTGGGCTCACTGTGGCACAATATGTTTCACATATGGCAGATATGTGATATAGCAAAAAGCAAAAAAAAAGCAGCAAGTGAGGAATCTTAGCAAAAACACAGAAGTGCCAGTTTTAATAAACCTGACTGTTTTACCAAAGCTGGAAATGGGAAAGAAACTCTCTGTGACAAATTTAATGGGACTACATTTCAGTCCTTACAAACTACCTCAATAAGGTAATTTTACAGACTACTTTGTCTTTTCATCTTTGTGACTCTGGGCGAATTATGGCAGGCCACATGAGAGAAAAGGAATTTTGTGATCCCATTTCTAATAGAACACATCACCTGAAAATATCTCCGTTAGCAATTGAAGGTGTGGAAAAGCCACACACAGAAGAGCTCACCCAACCCAGTATAACAGTAACAAAGGTAAGAAAATGGCTCCTTACAATCAGGTTTCAAGGAAACATTAAGAAACTTCAATAGATTTATTAAGTGAAAAAACACGCATTAGTATATGACATTAGACCTGATACTTCAGGGTTTGTGAAATCATCAGTCTTTTTCACACATCCTAAACTAACCCATATTAAAGATAAACCAAGGGACAAACTTCATGTTCCTGAATCTCTGGCAAAGCTCCCATCAAATGAGAAATGCATGCAAGATTCTGGCTTTATAGGTCTCAGTATGGTAAACTAAATATTTGGTCCTGGGACAGCTGAAGTCTCTATTTTTGCACCAAAAGGGTGGTTTGATGAGTTGTTCTCCCTTTTAGAAAGGCTACGAGCTTTGAATGAGTACACTTCAAGTTGATTAACTATTAGGAGCCCAAAAGCTAGCATAATATCAGGAAGAATATATTTTTCTTAGGTAAACCTTTCTCTCTCTTATGACATTCACATTTGCTTTTGTTTTCACACTTTTCAAGAATGGCCTTGAAAGCTCTCTCAAGTGTCTCTGAGGCAAAATGACACATTTGTCTGAAATTCCTTAAACTCAAGTTTGAAGAGCTGACTGCTCCTTTGGGGCTAGCAGAATCATTCTTCATTTCACTGCATGAACTGATTATGACTACAAATACCAGCACACATTGAAAGAAGACAGCAAAGGGAATGGTTGAGTACAAGACAATGAGAAGCAACAGGACGCACAGAGGTGATGCAGGGCTTGGTGTGAATCAGCAATTGAAAGACAGACACAACATACTATTTGAAAAATAATTTAAAAAACTATATGTGTCAGAATTCAGGTTTTATCTTTCTTATATTTTCATGGCTGCTTGAGTTACCACAACTTCAAAATAAAGCAATGAAAGCCAAGATGAAAAATAGCAGGTGTTTCCTCACAGAAAGGAGGACAAAGTGTGAAAGAAAAACCAAAAATCACATTGCATACAGTTATGTCCAAGCAACACTCACAGTAATTACTGGACTTTATCTATATAATACTCTGAAGGAAAATCCCTATTCTGTAACAGGACTGTTGAGCAAACAATACAGGGAACTTTATATGAGGGACTATGTGGTGAAAAGTCATCTTAAATACAAACAGCTGATGCTCAGCAAGAAGAACAGACTTTTGGACTATCTGACTAATTCCAGACTGACAAATAAGAATTGTGGCAAGGAACAAATCAGGAATACAGGAATCACCTGTATAGTTACAGTGACTTGGAGCACGGCTTGTGAGTGATCACAGGCCAAATTTCAGATTAACTGGTGCAGATGAAGCATCACCCTTTTCACATGCTGGCAGTGGCATGGCATTGCAGCAGTTCTGGGGAGGGTCTCAGCCTCCATGCACATGCATAACCACATCTTAATGTGCACTCTGCACTCCATATACTCAGAAGCTGCAAAGAAAGAGCAGATCACATCCAAAAAAGCAGGACAGCTCCGCTCTGAAGGTGACCACACCTCAGACAGCGCAGCAGCATGACCAGCAGGGCACAGCCCCCAGTCCCAAACAGGGTGAACACAGCAGGGGTGGTAACTGCAGCAGGATCCAATTCCAGCATCAGGAGTCCAACAATCATCAGACACAGACAAGAATAGTGAGTGAAATCCAAGGTCAATCCAGAAAATTAGAACAACAATTTGGGAACAGCAAGGAACATGATCAAAGATAGGCACACCTACAGCATGGGTCCACCATAGGTGCCAGGGCCTGAGTCCCTGGTACAAGGCCCAGAAGGCAAGTCTGGGTAGGGGAAGGAGTTGTCCCTGGTGAGGCTGATCCTGACACTTCTTCCTCTCAAAGCACTGGGGGCAAGAGGAAAACCTTATGAAAGAAAAACAGCCAAAGGGAAATAAAAGATAATCTTCATGGACATCTAAAAGAAAGTAGTGCAGGACCAGTGAACCTTTCAACATAAATGAGGTGATACCAAGAACATATTTGAACACAAAATTGCAAATACTGGTCCAGGGCTGTTCAGAACAGTTGTCTTTGTCATGGCAAATTGACACTCATAACTGTTATGAATGGATGTGGGGGTTTAAATAAGTCCCTGCCTTTTGCCCAGGCCTCTGGCAGAAGGCAGTAGCTTTATTGAGGTGGCCAGCACCCCAAAACCCACTCTTGTTCGCAAGTTCTTCAATAATGGCTGACTCAGTCTTTATAGAATGAATTATTTATTAATAGACACAAAGCTAACAGACATAAAACAGACTATTACTACACAGGGATAAGACAAAAGGAAATACTAGTATTATACATGTGGGGTTAAAGGTACCATTAAATTTACAGCTAGCTAAGAAATAGTACAACTTAGGATCCAATGTTTCTTACCATCCAGTTCCTGATGGAGCACACATCGAAATCCTTTCCCTCAATTCCCAGGAAAGTAACCACGGAATCTGCATCCAGACTCCAAGCAGAAGTCCTTCGCACCTTCGCAGGGTGTGTGTAGGAGACTTCTGCCTCTGTGATAATTGTGTGGGCTTTTATAGACATAAGAACCTTGTCTTTTGGTCAAGAATGTCTATTTTTCTTTCATCTCTTCCCACATTTGCTTTCCAGACTAAGATGTTGATGCTTAGCTGGGGGCCTGAGCCATTTTGGATCCAGAGATGACCCCATGCTGGGCCTGTGACCCGCCTGGGTTATCTCTTGCATATGCACCAACCACCTGTGGTAGAGAGGGGGTAGACATGTCCTGCCACAATTACCCATCATTCAGCTGAGATATTCTGGGTCTTTAATTTAAGATGTGCCTCTTCTTCCTCTCTGATTATATCTAGCCCAAGGAGGCAGACATCACTCACGAAGGCCATTTTCCAGTGCTGCCCTCTTACTATTTTTGTCACCAGATCAATGGCGGATTCCAGAGCAGGAGGCAACTGTAATGAACTCTAGTGACTCCTGCATTTGACTTTAAGAAACAGGAAGGAGAGTGGGCACACAGACATATTTTCAGACCAGGGGACACTATGGATCCTTGGACAGTGGCATCATGCACCTAAATTAAACAAAAATTCAGAACTGATTATCACAACATGCAGTCTGTCCCTCACAGTTATTTACCCTTGAAGCCACGCTGCCAAGCGCCCTCTCGGACCCTTCAGGACTGCAGGGACTACACGGAGCAGCAGTTACTGTCAACAGTCACATCATTTAGGACCATACTGGTTATCCAGCATGAAGCATGGTGGGGACATTCAAAGCTCACACAGCCCGATACACACTGCTAGGAAGAAGATCCACCTCTGGCCTCATAGATGAAAAGCATGCCAGTTGTGTATGTCAGCATAGCCAACCTGCATGTGTCCTGGGGACACCACCACAGACCTCCTCTCTCTGATTTTATCTCTGAAACACCATGAATTTGGCTGTGGGTATATAATCTGATTAATTGCTTCAAAGATTCTCTCAATTTGTTGTAAAAACTAGCAGTATTTTTAATTTTTCAACTGAAATTTTAATAAATATTTAAGTTTTGACACTAGCAGTATTAATAAACATCACGTTACTGATTTTTTAATTTCTATTGCTTTCATATGATAACTCAAAGACTGGAACATGCTGATGAATTGGCCTTTGCCAGAGGAAGTATCCACTGAGGTCAGTATAACAAAGACATACCTCAAGATGGCCATCACATTTCTCTTTCCCAGGCTGTCACATAAAAAAAAGTTTATTCAGGAGAAAAAACAATTCCTTGGCCTATGGCCCTTATTGCTGAGTCAGGAGTAACAGATACTATGTTATTGCCTGGTGAGCTGATAAAAATTAGAGTAAGTGTTGTCATTGCACCCTAAATCTGAAAAAAATACAGTGAAGACAGCACTCGCCCTTTCTTCCAAGGACGGCAAAAGTGAGACAATGCAATATAGACAGATAAAATAGTGGATAACTGTCCCATAATATGTTTTTTCCCTTGGATTCAGTCAGTCAGGTTTTGTTTATTTTCTTTTTACTGTTGACTGGAACAATAAAGAAGGTAGAATATATAATATGAGCCTGATGGGTCCAATAGTAAACCCACAGTCATTAATGATCTGTTCTGGTTCTAGCAATGAGACCCTGACAGCTGTCAGGTTTCAGATCCATCAGAAGCCTATCGTGAAACATTGTGTGAATATCTGAGGCCTGTTATGATTCTTAGTGTTGCATATGCCTGGCCTTGGGAAGTCTGACACGCCCTTTGGAATTACGCATCATGCATTAATTAAAGAATTTTTATAGACAGGGAAAGATCATCTTGTGAGATTTGTATCTCTCCTGGATGCGCAGCCCCCAGCTTTATGGTGATCATATGTTTGCAGACTCTTCCTGTGGGACACTGAGACTACCTCCAGGATCCAAATAAGGATGTTATCTATCCATCTGGTTGGAATGCAGTATGAGAGCACAAGGAGTACATAAACAAGTATCACAGGACCTGATTCTGCAAAATCTTCCATAGCTGTGTAAAGATGCAAGTACTATAAATTTCTGTTTATTTCAGAAATGCTCAGACACCAGACTCCCATTGCATGCAGAAAATATAAGGATAAGCACAGTGGAAGTAAATGGATTCTGAAATTCACACTTCAGGAAATTATGGAGTAGGCCTTGAAGCAAGCACATGCATAATTTTTGAATGGCTAGGGGAAAAAAAGCAGAACTGGGCTTCAGAATGAGGTAACAGTAGGATCATTTTTCCTTGGAACATATTTTGGGTCCATTTGGGACTGGCAAAGAGATACGGCAATTCAAATCCCAGCCAAGCCATCATATCAATCAAGGGCCAGATTCAAACCTTCATTCTTAATTCCTGCCTCAATGACGGTTGAGCAATAAAGAAGAATTTGATATACTGTAACTATGTTAAAAACACAGGCTCTAAGAAGTAGAGTTTCTCCTAGGACAGAGTCAGCCAACAGTTCCCTCTCATCACTGGTCTCTATTTTGATTGTGCCAGGCATTGCAGACTGTATTCCCAGCTTCCAATATCCTTCAGATTTTTTCCTTTTTGTCAATTCACTTCCACTGTTGCCACAAACATACTAAGGAAGTTGTTAGGCAGTTATGAACTGATTCTTGTGACTACTCTGTTCACTGTCTTCTAGGTCCCAAAACACAGAAAAGCAAGTCCTTCTGCATGGCAGCAGCGAACTGATATAGACAACAAAATCAGCAAGGATAAACCTGAGTGTCCAATCTGAAGAAGCAATCTATCTGAAGGACTTGCTACAGAACTGTTTATTGCACTGCTGGAACAAGCTATTTGTGGGGCAGGATTCCTGGCACAGTCCAATCCACTTAAGCTCGTAATGAGTGCCACTTTTAATGTTCACCGCATACACTGCATACCCATAAGAGCTGCCAAGGAAATGGAGATAATTCCAGTTACAAGGTTCTCAAAACTCTCCTTGCTGTTGGGAATCTGTCCATGATGAAGTCCATGATGAAAAGACTAAACTGCAAGTTTTTCCAAAAGTTAGCATGATATTGATATTTTTTTAAAGAATACATGGAAAATACCTATTTTAAAATAATTCATTGAGATGGGTATCTGTTTTCTCAATGCTGTCCTATCAACCAAAATGTTGCAGCAGTAGGTTGATAATGGAAGACTTGAAGATGCCCTGTGTACAGTACCTTGTGCCATATAATTATGGTCAGTATCCCTGGCGTATCATAGGCCCCAATTTAATGTCAATAACAAAAGGTATTAAAAAAATAGGAAATCCTACGGAAAAGTGGAACTTCTTCTTCAGCTGATCAAATGGAGCAATATTTAAAAATTAAAGACTCTTTCTACTGGAAAAAAGGTAAACTAGTTACTAAAAGTTGAAAATAATAGTCTAAGTGACTGTATGTACCCTAAAGGAAAAAAAATTTAAGGCATAAGATTTTAACTTTGTGGCTAACTTAGGCTATAGCAAATCACTTCTGTTCATGTGGGAAATACCAGAGCATGCGATAGAGTTATTAATGTGTTTGTTTACAAAATATATGTGAAAGATAAATTATGTATGTTTGTATGAAAAGAAGTAACACAAATCTTTGTTTGAAACAAATTATGCAAGCTACATGGTGCCTTATAGCAAATGTATTTATGAAAATGCCTTTAAATATAAATGGACTAACAAACACTCTTCAAAGATAAAATGGATTACAAAAAAGATGTATTTTGAGGATCTTCTCAGAAAGCATTGACAAATGGGGGTTCCAGATGTTACAGTTAGAATCTTCCCACAGGACACATGAAAAAATACATTCTTTGGTGCCAAAAACACAGCTAAAACTTTACAGCGCACATAATGAAATTTGTTTTCTTTTCAGTCATGTAAACAGAAAGAATGTTATTTAGTGTCAAAAGGCTATGGTGAAGTCTTGTCTCCAAAACTTCAATTGACTTGTAGTTGAGTAAGATTTCACCTCCCTGAGTGTCCTGGGATTGCAGTGGTCAGACACTGACCTTGGTGAAGCAGAATGAGACCGGAAGAGCTCTCTTTGAAATGAGACAAGAAGAATATAAAGATTGTGTGGCAAATTACAACACAAGACAAGGATCCATCTAACATTACCAAATCAAACAGATCCCAGTGCCATGATAAAAAACAAAGACTAGCAAGTCTAACATAGGAAACGTCTCTCTTAGCCTAGGAACATCCTTGAAGAAAAGAAGGTAGGATGAGCAAGAACTGAGGTGGGTAAGAATGTGGAAAGAAAGCAAACAGATGGGAGTTGGAGAGAATTACTGAATAGGTTGCATTAGACAGGACCTTAAATATCATCTAGTTCCCTGAATGTCTCCTGTAACAGTGACCCAGAACAGAATAATCCTCATCACTTCGTTTTAGCAGATCTCTGTAGGAAACTGCTGTCACCAGTATCTGGACTAAGATATGCAAGCCTGGCCCTCTCCTCTCCAGGAGGGAAGCATCCACATAATGCATCCTTGCAATTACAGCAGCTGTGGGCCTGCTACCTTTGCATTCAACTTGTAAGTATTGTATACGCATGCTGAATTCAAACTGGCCTTCTCTGCTCATTTAATTACTTCATTTAGAGAGAAATGGCTTGAAATGGATGAGAATATGTTCTTTCTACCACCACAAAATCCCTCACAGCTAGTTCATCAGCTGCTTGCCTTAAGAATAAGAAAGATAAATTCAAGTCTATTTAAGCAAAAGCAAGACAAAACTAGATATCCGGGCTGGGCTAGTGCTAGTACCTTAGCATCAGATCTGCTGGGTGAACTTTCTTCTCAAATGTCCTGTGCAGAGTCCAGTACTTGAGATTATATATGCTTATATAAGCCATGCTGTAATACAGGAGCACAACCCTAAACATGAAGAAACCCAAAGAAGGAACAGATACAAAGAAAAGTATAAGATCATGTCATCACTGGGATGCTTCATGATATGAATTCTGTAAAAGCATAAATAGTTTCACTAAATCCACAAAGAGTTAGTCACACTCAAGATTATGTAGTTCACTGATATCTCCGATACTTAAATTTTGCACTGTTAACCAACAGTGCCAGACAATGCATTCCTGAACCAGCCTTTCTGCAGACAACTCATGCACCAGAGACTATAGCCCCAGGGACTGGAATGGGATTTGAGAGGCTAATTCTTGTGAGCATTTCTGAAAATCAACCCACTAGTTTTGCAAACTCTGGAGTGAGTGTTTCTGCTGTATTTTTTTACTAGGTAATGTTGGATCAGAACAACTTCTTATCCATCAAATCAAGAGCACTGTTATATGAGCATCCACTCCATTTCTGCCTCCAGATAACAAGAAAAAAAAACAGCAATCATAATTAGTTAAATTAAAATAGCAAGACATACACAACCACCCCTTTTTAGACCAAACCAGCTCCTAAAATGACAACTGATGCAAAAATAATTATAGCAAGACAGATGGGGGGAAGGAAAAGGAGAAATAATGTATTTAGAATTTGAAGAGAAGTAATTAGTTTTGGCAGGTTATTTATTTATATAAATTGAAAAATTAGCTGTAGCAGATGCAGGCAGAAGATACAAATTTTGCTCTCTACTCACATCAGAAGAAGAAGAAAAAAGTTATGGCTAAATAGCCCACTGGATTTCAAAGAATGTAAACTTCCTCAGAGAATACGTAAGAGTGTTTTCCATAATGAAATATCCCTGGCCAACCAAAGATAGTATACCAAGAGAAATCTTTGTTGCCTCTTGGAGGGCTTTAGGATGGGGTTTGGGGTTTGTTGTTTTTGGGGTTTTTTTGTTTGGTTGGTTTTTTTTTGTTTGTTTGTTTGGTTGGTTTTTTTTTACAAGGGACACTTGCTTCAATTTCACTTTTTGTAGCAGTTTTTCAGTTCTTGAATTACCACTGCAGTGTACATTGTCTTCTCAAAATTTCTTACAGTTCAAAAAATAAACAGAATTGTGACTCAGTAATATAGCTCTGTGAATGGATTAGTACTGTTGTCTGGAGAAAAAATAGATGGGTGTAAAGCACTTTGTTTTACGTTTTAATGATGCTATAGTCTTATTCTTATACCTCCCACCCCCTTTGATTAATGCATCCTCTGGAGACAACATTGATGCCAAAATGAGAAAAGTATTTAACTTCTTGGTGTCAGGTGCTATTCTCTGCATGTTTACAGAGGCACAGTATATTTTTAGCTAACATTAATAAGCAGAACTGGAGAGGCTGTTGTTAAACCAACACACAATCATTTTGTGGCAAGTTACCATTCCCCAGTTTTATAGAATCACAGAATATACTGAGTTGGAAGGGACCTATCAGGATCATTGAGTCCAGCTCCTAAGACTTGACTGTATAGGTTACCCCAACAGTCACACCATGTGCCTGAGAGCATTGTCCAATTGCTTCTTCAACGCTGTCAGGTTTGGGGCTGTGAACCCCTTCCCTGGGGAGCCTGTTCCAGTGCCCAACCATCCTCTGGGTGAAGAACCTTTTCCTGATATGCAGCCTAAACCTCCCCTACTCAGCTTCAGCCCATTCCCTCAGATACTGTCAGTGGTCACCACAGAGAAGAGATCAGTGCCTTCCTCTCTTGTCCTCATGAGGAAGTTGTATCTGCAGTGAGGTCTGCCCTCAGTCTCCTCCTCTCCAGGCTGAACAGCCCAAGTGACCTCAGTCACTCCTCATACGGCTTCCCCTCCAGACCCTTCACCACCTTCATTGCCCTCCTTTGGATACTCTCTAACAGATTCATGTCTTCTTTATATAGTGGTGCCCAAAACTGCACACAGGATTCAAGATGAGGCTGCACCAGTGGAAAGTAGTTCTTCAGCCTTTCTTCCCATCTTTCTTTCTCTGTACCTATGTGAAGACTCATGCACACCACCACAATCAGAAGGCATTTTAATCGTCTGTGCAGAGGTTAAGGCACCATCTCTTTTGACAGAGGTAGGATCAAATACCAAGAACAATTCTGCCCCTCTTTTCAACATATGGTGCCTTCGTCCTCAGACTCCCCAGTGTGACTATCCATTAAACTTCAAATTTAGTTTTGAGTACCAGTCTTCTAGTTCATCCATATTTAAAAAGATTAAAACAGAATTATTTAAGTAGCACCTTCAGATACACTCAGGGACTTAAGTTCTGCTTTCAGCACCACAGTCTGGTAGGTGATACAGCATGTCACCTCAGCACGTCCATTTCCTGATTTGCAGATTTACAAAACATGCATGCTCCAGGGCATGCTTAACATCTGCTCTCCCCAAGGAGATGAAGAGCCCAAAGGCAAAGCTATAAATGCAAGATAACAAAAAAGAGTAGTTATGACTGCTATTCACATTCACTGCCTTTGACCTGGAAAGCCTTTCAACCTTCGAAGCACACTGGAGCTGCATTTCATGGCATTGCAGTCCACTCTTTCTACTCAAAAGCATAAAATAACAGGCAGCAGAAGGACTATAAATTGCTTTATGGATGCTATAAATACAAATAATCCTCACCCATAAAGTTACATTGGCATTACAAAGATCTAGTCATTTATTTAATGCATGGCACAGCCACGCTGCAGCACTTGGAGGAGGCGGACGATCATGCTGTCACAAGGATTCCATCTTTAGCATGTGAAATGTTTCTCTGACTCACATAACATATGAGCAAAACATGCTGGGAATGCAAGCACTAGCAGTCCACAATAGAATAGCCTTAGCAAAAAGAGGCAATAAAGAGTGCTCCTAAGTGTCAGCACTGAACCTGGACAGCTGCATCCTTTGATTTATATACTATCACACATAACTTCTGAAATCAGTATTTAACTGACTTTGTATAATGTTTGGTAGAGTATATTAATTTTTTTGCTTTATTGATAAATTAACAATCTCGAAAGTCCTTGATACCTATTATGACAAAAATTTGCCCACATCTGAAAGGACACTTTCATCCTGTAACATCATATTCAGAGCCCTGGGGGTGCACACAGCAAGTGGTACACCAGAGAAGGCCAATAAGCAAGTGCTTAAATCAGGATCTTCTCTGCTTGCTTTTATGAACAATCAAGCCAGTCAAACATGGAGATTTGAAAAGAGAAAATAATATTCCCATTGAAACTTACCAGTCCTTAGCCCGTACACTCAGTAACTTTGTTTAAGGGGATCTTTACACATGTCTTGTTTGTTTTTTTACCAAATTAGAAATTATATTTAGCCTACAGGGAACCTACATCAGGCAACAATTAAAAACATTCTGACATTTACTTTTACAATTGCCAAAAATAAGCAATGAGAATACTACCCAGAATAATTCAGAGTGAATCACTTGGGTTCCCAAAATTTCGAAATGCTGAATTAACTACGTAGCCCCACTTCGAATGAATAAACAACTTCAACATTTAAAGCGGTAGCACAAGGAAGACAGACTGAGATACAGCGTACCCTAAATTCTTGTGTTTAGGATAGTCCTGTGGCTGATGAAGTTACTAACTAGAAGGTGAGCACGGACAGTAAGTGGCATTCAGCTGTCTAAGGCATTTCATGGCTCTTGCCTCTGATTTGCTGGAGTCCTCATTCAGTATTCAGTGCTATTCAAACATGCAGTTATGAATATTCTCCTAGAACAATTTCTACAGTCCTTCCCTGCAACCTTTCATTTAACAATTCTTCTGTGAAATTACTGAGAGTCTTCAATCAAGGTATTCTGAAAGTAAAATAAACCAAATTTTCATTAATTGGATAAAAGTAATTTGCTTGAATGACCAAGAAAGACAGAACCAGCTCCTCAGGTAGAATTTAGCTGCCATAATCAAGAAACCATGCACTATTTTTCCCACTGTCTCCTCTCTCTTTTGCCCACCACCCCCCAGTATCTCCAAAGTTTTACAAAGAAAACTCCTAGCATAAACTGCTGTGTTCTAAATGAGGCAGAAACTTTACTACCAAAAAAAAGTGTTTAGAATCTTGTCTCTGCTACTGACATGCATAGAAACAAAGAAAATGAATGGATGGCATGGACAGCTTTCACTGTTTCACCTCCCAGTTGCTTACTGACTGCCAGGCTGCCACGAATAAACATTTTAAAGTCACTTCAAGTGTTTGCATCAAGTGTTTGCATCTAGACATGACACTGGCTGCAGCATTTCAAAGTTACAGTCATAGATGAAGTTCTGATCATGTCTCACAGGTATACTCTCACTGCGGACACAATTTAGCTGCAAATGTCTATACAGAATCCGTAGAAGATATGCAAATGCTTCCAAAGACTTTCTCAAAAAGCCAAACATTCATTTCTGTGTTCAAAGTAGAATGGCATTTAAAACAACTAAACTACATTTTCCCTATTGTCATTCTCAAGAAACAGAGCCATTTAGGACTGTATATTCAAGAACTTATGAATGTATCTGCATCAAGCTGACATTCAGCATAGAAACAGTTCAGGCCATATCATTAAGTCTGAGAACTGAAAACCTGCGTCTTTTAAAGGAATTGATCTTTAAATAATATATGATCCTCAACCTTGCAGCTGTTACAATTGGCAGCCCAATCAGACCCACCTACAATACCTGGAGTGCTAAGGATAAATGTTAATTCTTTCCCTAGTTCTCTATATGCCTATGCTTTAAACTCTTATCACCTGAACAGAGCATTGAATATTAAAAAACAAAAAAATAAGCAAACCTGAACATTATACATTAGGAAGGAAGTGAAATAGGAATCTGAGACATGAAGCTCATATGTCCCACATATATTAATACAGAGCTATTGCAAAGGGTCAATTTGTCTCCAGGCTACCTGTATCAGCCTTTATGTAAGAAGTCTGATGACTTGATGAGCAGTAACATGCTGTTGTCTGCATATTCTTGCCACTGCAGAGGGTGATGCCATACTTTTTATCCCACTTTTTAGCAATTACACAGAGGAAGAGAGCTTTCCTGGAGTGCTTTCCACTACATTTGGATCAGTTCTGAGGCAATTTTTGAATTGCTATCTGCTGACTTTTTTCCATCTCAAGGGAACATTACTTTAATGTGCCCTTCTAGAGAGACCATTTGGATAAAAAAGTTAAATATAAGTTGGTTAGAAAAGGTTTATAAAAGGGCTGAAAATTCAAATCAGGACTTACACACCGGCCCTGTCAAGATCCAAATTCACCGAGTGTTGCTCAGTCAGAGATGCATAAAGCAGTTCTTATGATGAAAGGCCAGCCAGTAGCACCTGTGGGAACTGTTCACCAGCTAAGGGAGGAACACAGTTGCTGAGAAGCAAGATATGGCTGTAGGGGACAGCGAAACAGGGAGAGCTGGTCAGAACAACGTACTGCTAAACCGTAGTCATAAGCCGAGATCCTCAGCTCTGATGGTTTTATGCTGTAAAAAAGGTTCAGCACAGTGTAACAGGACTCTAGTAGCTCCAGTTCCAGTTAGAGAAAGATTTCTGCAGTACGGCTGCCTGATGTCCAATTAAAACACTGTAGCCAATCATGTTAGAACCAGGCTTAGAAAAAAGCTTGTTCCCTAGGCAGAATCTCCATGCTTACAAAACAGTGCTAGAACACCTGCAGAGGAGTAAGCTGTTCTCCAGGAGGTGTTTTTTATCAACTCAAATCTGAGAAGTTAAAAAAAAGGGGGAGCAGAGATTCAAAGTGAGCATGCATAAGCCCACAGTGTTTGCCCGAGGTCGATCAGCAGGTGTGTGTCAGATTTATTAGCAGAAGTCTCTGTGCTGTTTGACACAAATGGCAGCTGCCTTTCTGCAGAGCAGCCATGGCTGCAGTGCCAGGTTTTGCTCCAAGTCAGGACAGAGCAGGGCACCCCCAGCACTAATTATCTTCCTCCACACCCCTAGCTCAGGGAAAATTCCTTCCTCTTAATATCTCTCTACCATAACAATTTATGAAACACCACTGAGAGATGAAGCTCAGCCAACACCAGAAAGCTATTACAGGGGAATTGTAATGCATTAAATGTAGCTCACAACTGCAAGGCTCTTAAATGATAGTAGCATTTGTTTTGGGACTTTTGCCTGGAAATGTTAGAAGATCTTTTAATAAATGTACTAAATAAGATGCATAATTTAGCTTCTTCTCAGCAGAATGCTGGCTGGCTGCCAGATCCACTCTCAGGTTTGACTCAATGTCAGGGCTGCCCGCTGGCCCAGTACAAATAGACTCATTAAAAAATGGTTGCTGCTGTGTGCTCAGGCTCTATTTCTCTGACTAATGGCTCAGTTTATGCCTCCCCCTCTTGAATAAATAGAGAAGCAGCCTCCAGAGGGGAAAATATTCTTCTGTACACACATTCCACACATATGAATGCAGGCAACATGCTGGGAGGTGTAGGAAAGCAGAAGAGAAATGGCTGCCCCATGCAGGAAAAGGAAGACATTCAAGGTAGTTATATCACATAGCAAGGATTCTGATTATGATATTTATTAATTGTAACAGAGAGTTCATAGCCTAGACTGGGTCTCCATTTCCATTGTGCTAGACACACCCAGAGCCCAATCCACAGGCAGAGCCTGACATCTGAACAAGCAGCATGGACAAAGCCAAGATAAGAAAAAGCTCCTGAAGGAGGCAGCTACCCAGGGGCAACACTCATGTGCCTCTGTTTTCAAGTCCCATTAAGCCTTGTTTCTTCTCTTGATTTGAGAGGGTTTGTGACTATTGTCAAATCTAACAGTTTCTCAGCAGTTACTCATTTTCAGATTTGCTCTGCTAAATTTCCTTTTAGATGTGCTTTCTGGTTAATAGCAAAAACAGTGGTACAGGTAAAACTGGCTTTTTAACTTATTTATATTAGGAGAGCAAAAAAATCCCACTCTATATTCTACCTGGACCTCTGGCAATGTCTAATAACACTTCTGGGGGTGGGGGATGGGGTGGTGTTACTAAAACTTTTGGTTTTTTCCAGTGGATTGTGAAAGACTGATCCTTGCACTGGGGAACACAACATTACCAGCATGTTTTGTATGCCAGCTCTGATAATATATATTAGTTTAAAAGAGGATGTAAATGCAAAGACTTAAACAGTCTCAAAATACCTCCATCTCTTCACCAAAACTAAAAAACTTATAACATTCAAAATTATGTTTCTGTTAACTCTACAGGCACCGGTAACTCCTGAAATGACATTAAAACACACTAATTCAAAATTCAGGCTAAAAGAAATTAAAAGCAGTCTCCAATCTTGCCTACTTTCAAGACTGAAGGGCTACTATCAGTCATTGTTTATTATTTGTAAGAGTCATGTTCAGCCAGATAATTGAAGGCACTGCACCCCCACATAGCAAAATAAAGTTGTTTCCACATTTAACTCAGTGGCTGTATTTCACAAGAGTAGATCAGATCTCTAACTGTGAAGCTACAAAAAATATCACCATCCCACCCTCTCTGGCCCAGCAAATCATATCTTCTCCTCTCACCAACTGTCAGAAGTACCTGCTGTGTCTTCCCACATTGCTGCCTCCTGGAGTAACCTCTATCCCCACATTCCCTCCACTAGATTAGTTCAAAGAAAAGCAAGCATGTGAAATTAAAACTATGGGTTTTTTTCAGTAGCAAAGTACAAGTTACAATAGTAAGACCTATGAAGCAGAAACCCAGATAGCCATCCCTCATGTTTCAGACATACCCTTATATTTAGTGTTTCCTAGTCACTCACTCTGGACTATGTTTCATCACCCAGACTATGCCCTGAGATACCTAAATTTCTTTGACATCCTGCAAATAATCCAGGCATCCAAAGCAGACATCTGTCACAATATTTTTAGGTTCTAGGTGTCATTTATGCAGTGACACCTAGAACAGTGACAGAACAAAGGTACTTCATGCTTAAGCTCCCTTGCTCTGCTCAAGCCTGCAACGATATTGCAGCATGCTGAATTTCAGAGCTGGAGTCTTTGGTTCTATATTTCAAAACATTACACAGAGCTTTTAAAAGCTCTGTGGTTTAAATCTAGTATACCCGAATCACCACCCTATTAATTCCACTCCGAGAGCATTACAACTCTGTTGAACTAATTTAACACCAGACTGAAAGAGCCCCTAGATTCTTAGGTTATTACTTCTGCAACTATACACCTCCCAAGCATACCCTGTTTATTTACAATCCATTTCCCAGGCCTCCATTACCTCTCTCACAGATCTTAACCTTTGCTGAAAACATACTGCTTAACACTACTTTTGTATTTTCTTCATATAAAAGGTTTTTATTTTAGTTCTAAAAAGAAGCTGGTCACACCTGCTAATCATTAGTACCTTTCAATTGGTACTAATTCAACGTGACCTCCTGCTTTTAAAGGGTCTCCTCTGAGCCCCATTTAGTCTATTAAAAAAAAAATCAAACCCACAACATGCTATTAGGGTAGTTACAGACAATGGTTATGAAGAAGATGTTAAGACAGTTATTTATTTTTTCTAGGTGTGTTTTTGATTTAGAGCATGTAATGATAGAAAGTACACTTACAAAGACTTATAAATGTATATGGCATGACAGACTAGTGGGTATATAGCAGGGAATAGATGTTCTGCAGCTTGTTCCCTATACATTGTAATGTCTTTGCCAGTTCCATGCAGCTAAAAAAGAAAAACTTCAAAACAAAACCTTCAGAACAGAAACAGTGTTTTATTAGAACTGGTGAGCTATCTTGGTGAAACAAAGAAATCTAGATAAAGTATATTTTAAGGATATTGTCTCCCAAAATACACTGTTACCAACTCCAGATAGTCCATTTTAGTCCTAGAGAATAATCATCATATAATTGTGTAAACTAATGTACCCTTTTAATGTGTGTAAAAATGTTCAAAACTTTTATAAATTCTTCTTGATTCCTGTATAGCTCAAATTAAGACTTTAAATTCTGCGCTGACTGGAATTCTGCCATCACAAAAGTTTGTCTGTGTGCTGTCAGGTACCAGTACTTCATTTTAAGAATATATAGTACATTGTTTCCCAATTAGATGTTACACCAAAATCAATGGAGTCCTCCTTTGGAGCAAGATAGCAAAGCAATGTTCCAAAGCATTATTGATTTTAAGACAGCTTTGGTAGCACAGAAAGACCTATTTGTGTGAAATATTTTGTTGGAGCAGAGACTGGAGTTTTGAAAAGGTCTAAAAGGAAACGACTTTCCTCTAAGGGTTATATGCAGTTGTGGGGAGTGCAAAGGATGCTTTGTAGCTCGAGTGTTACTGCTGCAGCTATCTTATCCCATTTGTCACTGAGAATTACAAGCCGTATTGACAGAAATATACAGTGTTTCATAACTGGGGTTTCAAAGCTGAGCATACAAAAGAGAGTTAGGTTTATCTGATGTGTGCCCAAATGTTCCTAATTCTCAATATGCTAAACGTGCTTTCTTCATTCTCTCCTCCGAGGGATGTAATCTTTGAGTCAAGTTGTAGAAAATTCCCTCTCATCCAAGTTGCATCAAATTATCCACAGTGATTCTGAGAGAAAAAATTGTATTTCTGCTGTGCCAGCATCTGGAAAGCAGCCTGACTGGCAAGACTAAAGAGCAGCATAATTGCATGTTCAAACACTTTAACTCTGCCCTTCCATATGGAATAAACATTCAGTTAAGAACAGGCAGCAAAAATTCCCTGTGAGGGAGGTGTTGGAAAGAATCACCCTTCACCAATGTTAGATGTCCAGGGCAAAAACTGTGTAGGTTTGAAAGCCTGTAGTCTTACAAAGGTTTTAGATTCAGAGAGGCTGAGTTTGAATGATTTAATGAGATATATGTGCTGGCACTGATTAGCTGAATAGACTGAACATGATGGTACATACTCAAATATTCACAGAAATAATTTACAGCGAGAAAACCTACAAAGTCTTTTTCATTACAAGGGCATCCCAGGACAAGTCCAAAGAGGACAGAGCAACAGCAAGGCACTTTATTTTGCCGAGTACTATAACATAGTCATACGAAATCCGGAGTTGCATAGCATAAAAATCCCTCATCATACCCTCATCTCTGATTAGTAGGAAATGAATGACAGCAGTGGAGCTACTCAGTCTAATTATCAGTTTTGCTGAATCTCTAATAAGCTCTTAAAATCTAATTTTGGAAGCAGGAGTTTTGTCTCCTGCAGGGAATGGCTGATAGAAATTAGTAAGATTTCAGTTTGCCAAGTCTGGTCATTTCTCTGGCATTTAAGTCCTCAGTGAATCAGTAGGTTGGGGATAGAGCAGAATTTGTGTAAAGTCTAATCCACTTTACCACTGTTTTCGTTAGCTTTCTAGGGATGAAAACCACTTCCACGTTTAGACATGGCCCTGCCAATTCCAAGCTCCCCTGCTAAGGTTGGGGTATTTATGAGAATGACTCCATCACTTCATTCATGCCTGTCAATTAGGAGATAGACTGGCCATCAATGAATTTCTAACAGCCACTCTGCGGTAATGGTGAAGATCAGAACTTGTGACTTAGATAGCAAATCAATGTTTCATTAAGTTTCAGGAACCATTCAGAAACTATTTTAAGTATTCATAATTACACTTGCTGTAGCAACAGGAATCAGGCTTGTGGCTGTTCTTAGCTCTAACTTCTCTTCCCTCCGGCTATTCTTCATCACTATGCTAGCATGCAAAAGCATCGAGCCTTTCCTCTGACCAGCAATGGGTCTTGGGAAGATGTGCCTGGGGACACAAACCAGTTAATGACTGCTGATATGGACTCATTTCTGAAGGCTGTTTGCAAACTCATTCACTATTAAAAGTGATAATTTATTACAAGGAAAGCTGAGATTCCATCACCAAAGGGGAGGTCAGGTGGCTGACTCCTTCCAGCACATATATATCTTCCTTGGTTATTAAATCATAGGAAATCAGTAAAAGAACTGTTGGATTAAAGCTCTGTGACTGTTATTCAAATCCAAATTCAAGAAAGGTATGGGAAGAAAGGAAAGGGAGTAAGCAAGTCTTCAAAATCTCCCCTTTTTCTGCCTTCTTTCTCATATTTTGTAAAGCTGTCCAGCACACACCAGGGTTCTGAGGTTGCAGTCCTGGGGTTAAGGAAAATGGGAGAATAGGAGGAAGACCCTACAGGGCAGGACAGGCCATTTTTCAATCTAAATTGCCAACTCATGGCAAGGTCTGAATTGCTCAGTATAAACGGAGAAAGAATGGATAAAGACCCGTATGCAAGAGGTAGTGTTACTTCTAAAATCACTTCCCAAAAGGGATTACATCAGAGTAATACGGGGATAAACCTGACTAGAAAAGACATGACCAATGCATCACATTCACTGAGGAACATATTCATTGGCACTTGCTTGTGTTGCCTCATGTCAGGAAAGCACCTTACACATGGCTTCACCGTGTGTAAGAGACAAGCTGCACCAGGCTCCACTTGACTTACAGTTTTGGGTGGAAGATGTAGCCAGGCTGCAGAACGCTGATGAAAAATGAACTTATGTGTAAGTTAGACTAAATACATTTTCTGCATTGATGAGAGTAATTACCTCTTACATAAAATTAGAAGTGAGTAGGAAGAGGGATTTCAACCCAGAAAAATGCTGATTACAAAGTATTTTCTCTTCCAAAATATTTCAGTTTGGTAATTGCAAGTTATCATTTTTTGGTACTTTACTATAATTAAAATTGACTTTTACAAGTGGAATAAGCATTTAAGAAGTAACATGGAAACCTTTTCATCTGAAAATGCCAGATGAGGTATTTGAATTTTTTAATATCTATTTTTAGAAACAAATGAACCAGAACAAGCAATTTCCACATTTTCAGTCTCAATGAATTTCTGTTCTAAGAATGTCTCCATCCTTACAGGTATGGGGAGAAGACAGACATCTGAAGACTTCAAACCACCTCAAGGAAACATTATAAAAATCCATCTTGATAACATGTACCTTCCCACAGGGAGAGAGAGAAAGCATATATAGGAGTCTCTTTGCTTCTGTCAGCACACTGCCATTTTTAGGTCAGTGTCAGATATGGGGTGTTGCCTTATGGTAAGTCTGTGCCTTGTGGGCCTCAAGAGCTAATTGATTTTTTTCACCTCTTACTATATTTTTGTAGCCCTTAAAAAGTATGGGATTCCTTCCTTCTTATTCCTTTGTTCCATGTTCCACCAAACTCTCCTCTTAGGGAAGTTTGTTGCCTCCCTGAGGTCCAGATTAAGACCATCTCACTGCATCCAGCTCTCAGATCCTCAGCATAGAAAAGACATGGACCTGTTGGAACAGGTCCAGAGGAGAGGCGGACAAAATTAGCAGAGGGCTTTCCTCTCCTATGAGAAAAGACAGAGAGTTGGTGTTGTTCACGCTGGAGAAAAGAAGGCTTAAGAGACATCTTATTGCAGCCTTTCAGTACCTAAAGGGAGCCTATAAGAAAGCCAGGGACAAGCTTTTTAGCAGGGCCTGTTGAGGTAGGATAAGGTGTAATGGTTTAAACTAAAAGGGGGCAGATTTAGACTAGCTATAAGGAACTGCTTTTTTATGATGAGGGTGGTGGAAAACTGGCACAGGTTGCCGAGAGGTAGTAGATGCCCCATCCTTGGCAACATTCTAGATCATGTTGGATAAGGCTGTAGGCATCCTGGTATAGAAGACCTCTAAAAGGTCCCTTCCAACCCAAAATATTCTATATGGAGCAGTGTACAGGCTTGTGTCTGATTCTGTCTCCTGGTGGGATTAAAGAGCCTGATATCTTCAGTCCACAGACAGTAGCTAGAGGGAGATTGTATCAAAGACTCTTGGTGAGAAGACCCTGTTGGACTATCGAAAAAAATTTTTTTCACTTCATATGTTGCTTTTTTTTTTTAACCCTGGCCACTACGATCTGGAAGCAGAGCTGTGTCAGTTCCTCTGGCAACTTCTAAAACAGTCTTATCATCAATTATACTGTCTCTAAAAGAGTCAGACTTTTTGATGCTTCTCAGAACCAAAGTTCCAAATCATCCAGGATTTGGTTAATTTTAGCCTTTTGCGACAGTGAAAACAAATTGGTATTATTTAGACTTCTAAAGTTATAGAAAGCTAAAACATTGTGATGTTTTGATCACAAAAGCTTTGAACTTGCTGTTTCACATTACGACTGTCTTCCCCTCCCTTCATCCTCACAGTCGAACTACCTGTTGTACTTTTCACTTTGAAATACAGCAATCACTGAGGGGCACAAGCTGATGATTTCTCTTAAAAGGAACTGATACGGGATGAGGACAGAGGAGAAAGTGATACCTATTTTTCAGAATGTTCTAGACTTACAGCTTATGCAAAAATGAAGTTGTGTGGCTACATAGAAAAGCTCCCTACCTCTCTCCTCTTTTATGAGCATACAGTTTTTCCCAGAATTTGGACATATTACTGATGAAACACTTTAAAATCTAAACTAAAATTGGAAATAACAAATGTGAGAAGAACTGAGAAAAAAAAATCAGAGTGGCTGAAAAATTTAGGAATCAAAAGCTAAAGGGAAGTCTGATGAAACTTGAGGATGAAACCCCTATCTTTACCCTGTACCTTTTCTTTCTAGGAGATATTGGCTAGTAGTTCTGGTATGTGTCTTTGCTTTTCTGAGTACCCAAATTTGAATATTCTTCTGACAGACCAAAAAAGGGGATGGTGGTGTTAAAGTTATTGCAGTTTTTCCTCTTTTAGAGGCATGGTTCCCACTGGAAATCCAAAACTTCATTTTAAGTACCTGTGTCTCTAAACATTCAATTTGGTGCCCTGGATGCTCAGTATGGTCAAACACCAAACAGGGCAGCCATTCAAAGATCAGTTCTTCTCTCATTTGATATGAAAACTGTATCTCTGAGAATTCCTGTTGTTTCTGTAAGCATGCCTGAGAATGCCCATCAAAGTCAAACCCTAAAATGATGCTTACCTCCTGAAGCCTGAATAGCCTTCCTTTCAATCTGTCCCTTTTGCTCACGACCACTGCACCTTTTATACACAAAGAGAGCAATATCAGATGCCTCAGTAACTGAGAAGCAGAATATTTGGGGAGTTCAGAGACTTGTGAAATTAAAGGGCAGTTGAATAGGGTTTTCAGCACTGCAAGCTTGATCTTCATTGTAGAATCTTAAATTTCATTTTGATGCCCTAATCTTATTTTGGACATTGATATCTGAAAAAATAAATTTTGCACTAAAACACTAAGCATAAAGTTAAAGCGTTATACACAAAATAGTGGCTAGCAAATAGATGCTATAAGGATGGAAGCACTAAATTTAGTAAATGGGGAAGGAACAGAAGTAACTATGATATCTTTATTTAAAATCAGTCCTGTCTGACTGATTAATGTATTTCTTAGGTGAGCTGAAAATAAGAAATGTATGCACCTAAAATACAAATTAATCAGCACTGCACCACTGTTCTCTATACCGTATTAATTAATTATACCACATGACGGATGCAGATTTAATCACTCTGAAGGATTTGGGTACAGAGAGCAGTAGAGAAAAGCTGCATTTTACAAAATTTATGGATGTTCTACAATCACTTAAACTGTTGAAAGATTCCATGAGATGCTTTTTCTGACAGAACTTGGGAAAAGTCTGCAGCAATAATTAGCAAAGTTTGTATGTGTAGTCATTGATTTATTTCAATGCAATGTTTTCAGTGGGTTTAATTAGGAGTTGTTAGTGTTATGACTGATAAGTTAAAAAATACAGTGAGATGCTTCATAAGATAGAAAGAGATCTTTGTCTAGATCTGTCAAAGTGACCCTAATTTGGTATAAAATTGATTTCATTACAGAGTGTAACAGGGAAACTAAAACTTTTCACAAAAAGACACTTGAAAATCTTCATGTTTTCCTGTGCCTTTTACAAAGAACCTGAATTCCATACCATTCCAAGTGTCTCCACTTGTGAAAAATGCTACACACTGAAAGGAGTACTTCAAAATCTTTTTCTAGATTTGGTTGGTAGCTTAGTCCTTTTACCTTATTCTCCTTCCAGTCTTATTCCTACTCTGTACCTAGGTTTTTCATAGGAGCAAAAGTTCTAGGCTGAGTCAATAATTTATAATTTTTACAGATTGATTCAGTTTTTCTCTTATACACAACAAATCCATGATTATCTGTTTATGAGTAGCACAGTAACCATTTCCTGCCTCACAACATGTTTAGTTCTATTCCTCCTGCTTCAGGAAATCAGTTTTGTATCACTTCAACTCAAATTCTGATTTCTATCTAAAAAGGATTTAGGAAACTTTGATCAAAGAAAACCTGTGATGGTGATGGACTTGCATTTAAATGTATTCATTCTCTCCATTTGTGCCTTTAGAAAATATCCTAAACAAAGGCAGCTTAGAATATCAGATACATTCAAGAACAATGAAAATTCCTAGCCTGTCTGTTCAAACAGTCCTGGTCTCTGACTGAATGAGAAAGCTTCTCATTATACTACTGAGTAATGAGAGAGTCTTCAATGAAAAAAAAATCCTAAACTACTGTCTGAAGGTGGAGAGCTGCAATAAATTTCACAGAAAAGCTGAAAATGAGCCCCTAATGATTTGGAATATATTCTCCCATATCAGGCTCTGTCTTTATTTGCTGCCACTGAATAGAGTCTGCAGCTGAAATGAAAAACAGGAATGTAGGAAAGAAAAGGAGACATATGCAGAAATTTTGCATTATAGAGCAAGGAGTTATTAGCTTCTTTCTCTGCTGTTTCAGTGATTGCATTGAGGCTACAGTATTTAGCCCTGGACTGCCTAACACAAAGACATGAAAGAACAACGAGAACCTAGGAAAAGATGAAAATAAACATATAGAGAGACTGATTTAAGGATGATGAATTAACTAGTATTGGTGTTAGGATTCTTGGAACTGTTTTATTATATATCAGTCACAGGCAAAAATACTCCAAAGAATATGCTGACAAGTCCTCCTTTTTCCCCATTTCTGACTTGACAAGCAGATCATGATTTTGTGGAATTAATTTGCTATTCAAACTTATTTCCAAGTTAAATATAATGGCTCATCCACAACTACTTATCTGTAAGGATTTGCTATTTGAAATTCCAGCTGTGCTGTTCAGATTTGATAGGCTACAGCAAACACATGGCGTTTGTTCCTAGGAGGATGCCTGTAACATCTCTGCTGGCAAGTTTGTCTATTAAAGTATTTTTGGAAAGCAGGCACAAAAGGGGCAATAACAGTGACAGAAGATTGTGTTCAGACATGTAGAGCATGTTTTCAGGGGATACTTCTATTTCAGGACCCCATCTTCAAGAAAAAATATCCCTTAGGTCAGAGAAGTGTCAGACAGCCGGCACACTACGAACAGAAGGACCTGAATGTTAACCTGCCAGTGGCAGAAAGGCCCATATGGCCATGATGGAAAGGGTAACAGGTACTGGTCATAGAGTTGTCAGCCATATGGCAACTGAAATTGACGAGAGACAGTACATAAGCATCAATAATAAACACTGAATGTGTTGGGATAAGGACTCCTTTACAGACTACAAATAAAAAGTTAAATTAAGCAAAGCAAAACTAAATGAGACCGGTAGAGTGTAAGAACTTGCTATGTATGGGGCTAAGGAATTAGCATTTTGAGGAAAGGTGTAAGTGCCATCACTTCAGAAACTCAGAGTGGACACACATATCACAAGGAAATACCCCTGTTTTATTAACTGTGAGACAGATGGACAAGAGATAATGAAGTGTCTATGTACTTGATTTGCATTCAAGTATTTGGAAGAATCAGTATTTACAGATTTTGTTTTTAGGCTCCTTCTCTATTCTTGTTACAGAGAGAGCGAAATTTGCATGCAGGGAGTGTGTTTAAATAACTTGCAGCTCATTTCCATTTAGAATGTCTGTTTAAATACCAATTTGACCTCTGGCTGTCTTTGGTGTTGGATAATATGTGTAAAATGGTCACCAAGAATTGTGTATGAAGCATGAGAACATAATGAATTTTCTTAGCTTTTTTTTACCTGATTGTTTTATTTTCTCCTTCAGGATGTCAAAGGGAGAGAGGATATGATATAGGCAACAAATCAATAAGGCAGAGAAGAATCAGTATGTTTGCAGTAGAAGATGAGGGGAAGGAAAGCTGGGTGACTCATTTCATCATGTAAAATATGCACTTTCTGATCACCCTCCTGGAACCAAGAATGCAATACTCTATTTGGTGCTCAGATACCATGCTGAAGAAGTAAACAGAGTCCTAAATAGCTCAGATCTAAATGAAGGTTTGTTGAAAATCGAAGATTTACTACAAGCAAAGGTGACGTGCTGTTTCTTTTATCATTATTTATAATAAGGGTTTGTTTTCTTTAATTTGGACTTCCCCTGAAATACTGGAAACCAGAACATAACAGGAGGAATTCAGAAGTGAGTATGCCCATGAATAGCAAGTGAAATTCTGTGAGCCATGTACCTCATGAAAAAGAAATAGATTTTTGGTTTCTTTTGGTTCATTTGTGGATTTTTTTAATTATTATTTTTATTCTCCTTTCTTTACATTCCTCTAGTTTGGGGTTTTTTTAATGTAAGGCACATATCAACATAAGATGTACTCATAACTACCTCGCAGTATCATGGTAGATATGTAAGACTGTCCTGCCCAGTGCTGCAATACAGTATTGTGTAACAGAAAACTTGTGTTAAGTTTGCAAACATTCCAAATGCAGTGCAGAACTCTCAAGTCTTCCCAATATTCCATTTAAAGTTTAGTTGAGACATAAAGGTTTTTTTGCCCACAGGAATCAACACCTTCATTTAAAAGTAGAACTAAATTGCAAATTTTCCTATATGAGGCAAGTCATTAACCTTTGCCAAATCATTACCTCAAGAGATAATTAACAGAGATCTTGCAGAAAATGTAACTAATAAAATAAGCTTTCAAAAATTAGTGTGAAGAACAAATGTGGTCTGCCTCCCAGCTAAGGGACTCATGTCCCTGGAGAAACTAAGTTTCTATGGACTTAAAAGAAGGTCAGGTGAAGAAAAAAAGAATTATTTTAATCTACTAAACCCCCAGGTACTGGTCATCTTAAACTCAGTGGTGATGTCAGAGTAGAAATTTTATCTTGACATCAAATAAACTTTAGGTTACATTAATTAGACCATAATTCAATTAAAAATAATAAAACTTTTTACTAATTATTCAGTAACTAACCTGAACTTGCCTAGTTACATAAGAAAGTTAAGGGCTTAACATGGGAATCCAATGCCCCTGGCTTGTCTGTTGACCTCATTGTTCATTTCATCTAATTTTCTCTTTTATTGGTCTATAAAATATGTACATAAATATTGAATTAATTTACAGGAGTATTGTGAAGATAACTACATGCTAGTAGAGTCCACAAGTATAGCATACCTTATGTTCTCTCATCTCCTGGCAATTGCATAAGCTTTATGAAGTTGCAGGAAAAATCATTGTGATTTTATCACTTTGTGTAATCCTTCTTCACATTATTTATAAGAATCTAGTAATATGACACATTGTTTCATCATATAACCCCATAAATAATCAAATAAAGTATAAAATTATGAGTGCATCAGAATCAAGCAAATTGAATTGAATACTTACTACTGTCACAAAGGCTCAGGAAAGTCATTTTTTTGAACAGATTATGAGATCTGGTTTCAGAACAGTGTCACAATGGCCTTTTCCTCCCAATGAATTAACTCAAGGAATAGGGACTATGGTCGCAAGAAAAAATAACAGCCTCAGCAGCCTGTCTCATTTATTGTGTACTTTTTGTTACTGCACCTGTCAGTTCCTGAGGGAAAAAATAAGTGGAAATGAGGCCATTCATACAAGATAGGTCAATACTTCTCAGTAATTCCTCATGCTGTTACTGGATCCTCTGGGGAGCACTATGAAACTTCTCCCATAGCCCATCTACTTGATGAACCCCTGTCTTTCCTGTATTTGAAGTCAGTCAGAGTGAGGTGACTGCAGCCAGGGTATTATCTGGGCATCTGGAGCCTCTCTTCTCAATACAGAGTGCGTAGGACACTGCTCTGTGCAGTGCTGATGAGGCTAATGGGAGCAACAGCCATCCTCCACATGGGCTCATGTCTCAATGAACCCAGGTCAACAGAGAACAGCTCAGCCAGGAATATGCTATGCATTTATAGGAAAACAGGATTGTATTTTAGGATAATGTTAAGTGCTGAGGCCTCTGACATTTCTGGTTTAAGCAGATCATCTTCGGCAGTTATTAGCAAGACAATGTCTTGCACAATTAGAAACAGCAAACATCGTTTGTAAAGCTGCACAATACGAAATAAAACTTTGCAAACAACCCAAGCCTAAGAAACGTGTTCTCCACCTTTTCTGCCACTGACTCTTCCTTGATTAAGACCCTAGCACACGGTTTTTCTCCATTTTGTACATTGCTGCCTCAATGAGACAATGACATGGTCAATGTGACATTGATGTCAATGAGACATGTAGATATGGCCTTCTTTCCTCTGTTTATTTCAACAGTGAAATCTATTTCTGTGGTCTGTCTTTTGTATTGTTGGGCCTCTTCACAGGTAAATCTAAAAAAAACACATGGAAATGAGTACTTTACTCCAAACCCCTCTTGCTAACAGAAAGCAGTGACCATGAAGTCACAGCTTTATTGAATCTGTTAAAAAAACATTTGTATAATCAATAACTACACATCTTTCAAGTTCTTTAAACTGGGCCAAGTAGTTTTCTGTGAGTGTTTTAGTATTTGCTATAGCTCCAATTTAGAAAAGTACCATAGTAGTTTGATAGATTTTTGAATTTGGGGTTATTCACATGTGAAAGGGGTTAAGCTGGGGCTTATTGGACTGCTGACTATCTAATTCTTCTGATAAGCTTCATGAGGTCTTTATTCCCAGACTGGATAAATACTTACATACTTCTGGATAAAAGACTTGCATTAAAAAATTTAACATTAATTTTCTTCTAAAGCTTTTATATGTAATAGGTTTTGCATGTAATACCCCAGTTCCTTCATGACATGAATCTTTAGGATATTCTCTGAAAGCCATGCAAGTAGGTGAGCATGTGAAAAGTGAGTTCATTCAAAAACTGACTGAATACTGGCAAGAAATTCCTGTGATATTTTGCTGTTATGCATATGGTACAAAAGGATGTAGTCAGGGAAAGTGGGGGGCAGAATAAAACCGAAGTATCAAATACTGGAGAGTCACAGTGATGGATAGAAACAGAATGTCCTCAACTTGAAAAATAAACCTAATGGTCAGATAGGAGATGCATAAGTATACTGAACTCCTAAAGCCACAGCAGAACAACTAAAGCAAATTGAAAAATTCAGGAGACTTGTTCTGAAAAATTTTAGCTGTAGTGGCCTCATAGCACACTGAATTTGCAAGTGTTATGAATACATATGTTCCATGTCTAGCCTCTCCCAATTTCAAGTGTCTCTCCCTTTTTTATTTGCCAAATTATTTTATTTTACTCTCAGATTCAATGCTACATCAACAGGTAATAAATAATTAAGAGTGCAATCAATGTCAATATTGAAATGTATAAACTCATTAATGATAAAGAGCATCTAATGGTATGAATATGGAATTAGAAAGGAGATTGATAGATGATAATAATTGGAAAACAAGGCTGAAAGGAAACTCCGGGGGCCAGATATTCTGTCCACTATACCAGGAAGAATCTAGTCCTTGTCACTGTCTGGCCTCCATTGAAAAGACAGTTTTCCCACACCACAAAATTTCATAAGAATTTTTAAATTAAACTTATAATTCCATATTATCCTGAAGAGCTTCAAAATTTTCTCCAGAAAGAAAAGCCGAGATTTTCTGAGCTGATAAATATATAATTTTAGCCATTTGTTCACGTTCTGTTTAATGATTAATTTGCATCAGATCTCCATCAAGTTATCCTGTTTAGCTCAGGTTAACTCCCTCACTACTAAGCCATGATATTGAAGACATTTGTCTCTTCTTCTTCTATCTTTTCCACAGTGTAGAACTTCCACAATACAATAATATATTTGAGTCTGAGTATAAAATAAATCGATGCTTTAGGAAGTCACTAAGTTTCAAAATTAATTGACTTTTTGGTTGGAAACAAGTACCAATAAGGCTTGAACATGATTTCCTTTTTTCCTGCTGCCCCCAGAAATTCACCCTGTACTCAGGAACACTTTTCCAAATCTAACTGTTATCCAACCATCTAAGTTTCTAAGTGAAAATGCATGTTTTTACCAAAGAACATTCCTCTGATTCTAACATTTCATCTAAAGCATCTTGAATTTCATTGCATCTATGTGTTATGAGTTATCAGACTTGAAATATCTCTTCCCCAAATCATCAGAACCACTATCAACCCAGAGAAACAACCTCTCTGGCTTTTTTAATTCAGCACCTTTTGGTGGTACTTTTCTATGTCATCTGTAGAGGTATATATTTTACTATTGTACTGTATTTTTTCTATTTCTAAGAAAATGGCAATTTTTAAAGTTTTAAGGTACACAGAACTGACTGTCCATTCTAACTAACCAGACCACCTCTAAGCTAATGCTCTCAGGAATAAACAATCAAAGTAAGGTGGAAGTTATTCTCTCTATACAGAAGAAAGTAGTGCAGTCTTCTTCAAAGCAACTGTGAAATGACCATAAAAGATGTTTAAGAATCAAAAATAAATAACACCACAGAGAGGGCTACGTTGGAAGTAAACAGAATCAGAGAATCATAGAACAGAATATTCTGAAGACAGCAGTGCACTTGTGCAGAGAAATGGACAATGCACACACCAACCTAAAGACAATCTCTACCCACCAAAGTCATGCTCCATCAAACAGATCACTTCTTTGAAGAAACTTCTTGTTAGGCAGATATAATCATATCATAAGTCCTATACAACCCTATCTGGCAAGATATGTAGAAGGTCAAACTATAAGCTATCCTGGAAGATCATAACATGAATCCCTTTTCCAAATTCTCTTTTGTCCTCTCCAAATTCTCCTCTTCCTTTTCAGAATGCTCAGAAACTAATTTCTGCGCACCCGCACAGCAAGCAGTGTCAGACTGTGCCTAAGCAAGAAATGCAAGATCCTACTATGTATTTCTCACGCCCACAACAAAGTATGTTCATCTTGTCCCCATTTCATAGGAGACCCAGAAAGTAACCCACTTCCTTCAGTGCATTACATACCACTCATCTGCACAGGAAATCAAACAACTGCTTATCACCAGAATAAACTTGCTCAGAGCAGTAAGTCAGAAATACCCATTTCCAAGGAGGATAATATTCTTCTCAAATCAATCATCTCATCTAGCCTCTCAGCCTCTGATCTTTCTACACAGAGTGGCAACAGAAATGTGCAAAACACCCTCAAAAGACAAGACTATGAATAAAAATCCATGACTACTAGCATACACATGCCATGGTTTTAAAGCATGGTTTTAAGCCATCTACCTGGGTCCCTGTCCAGATGCAGGTGATACTGTAGATACTGATGGGGAAAATGAGCTAGTTCCATCCTGATATTAGAGTGACAGGGTATCATGTTTATCATCTACAACAAAGGCAAGATTTGTTCAAGCATAACATTCCTAAACTAACTGACCAGGACAGCTTTCAGTACTCAAGACTTTTCAGTGAGCAGCAAGGACCAGATGCTGCACAAGGAAAGGTGAGCCAGCAGTCAGGTGTGATAATAAAGTATGTGGGAGCAGTGTCCTAAACAGCAAGAGGGCAGGATGCAGAGCAGTGATTTCAATTCTGAAGAGACAGAGATCAAGAGTGATCAGTGTCAGACACAGCACAGTGACCACCACGCAAATCTGCAGCAGCAAGGCAGGTCCAGGGCCAAGCCAGGAAGCCAAACCAGCAGGTCCAGGTCAGACTCAGAGAGGTGGGAGATTAGTCAGTCATAGCTGCTACACAGTTCTGGAGTGGCATGGGCAGAGGCAGCACTAAAGTCTCAGCTAAAAGAAGCTCCCAAGAGAAAAATATGGCAGCCCTCACTTCCAGGTCTATTTGCAGCAGCTATTAGAAGCTACATTCACCAGCTGAATTCCTAGAAGGGGGCCAGTCTCCAGGACCTAAGTCTTACCACAATCAAGTGCTTTCTAAACCATAAATGTCAATTGGTAACCACTTCTGAGAGTTGGAGAAACATCAAAGAATGGAGAACTGCAACTAAAATCTCAATAACCAGAAAGGGAAATCTTGACCAAGAAGTCTCAGACATCCTCACTGAAAAAGTAGAATACTATGATATAAAGATTTTTGAACAGAAATATGGAGTTGTTTCAAGAAGACAGAATTTATTATACAAAATTTCTGCTTCCTCTAAGTTTTACTAGGTTGGTTGCTTAAGGGCAAATGAATTACTATAATATAATTGGACTTTTTGCCAGCATTTCATTTAGCACTGCAGTAAATTTGTTTTAACGTTAGATTTTCTAAATCTCCCTTTCAAAAGAAAACTTAATATTGTAAAGTCTTTCACATGCACTTAAATAATCTTAAAGAAACACATATGTAAAATTTCTTACTCAAAGAAAGCTGGGTTTACCTTTGATACTTTTTAGAGAAAGAAATGCAAAAATGTGGAGAAGACACATACATGAAGCATTTCAACTAAAGCTACTTGGTTAAAAATTTAAAAAGTGTATTTTTTTCTCCCTTTTTTGAAAGATTATATATTTTCCTTTTCCCTTTCATTTATTTCACAGTTTTTCAGATGGACATATGATATAGTCACCTCACTGTCACTTCCTTATTTTTAAAACAGTCTGGCAGGTGCTCATCACAGGCGTGCAATAGAGGCATTCATTTTCACAGCACCCCTTTGAGACATTCAGTCTGTAGCCATGAACAGTACAATATCATATTTTACTGCTCAGGGAGGTTAGAATTCAAGCCAATAAGACCAGTTGCAGTAAATATTTTGCAGTAAACACATTTCCAGGGTAGCATATACATATCATTGTTGAGTGAGAAGAATGCAAATAAAAACCCATCCTCATTCCATCGATAAATGAGGTCATGAGGAAGAATTAAGTTCTGTCTCACTAGTGGTCCACCTAGTTCAATATCCTGCATCTGGAAAGAGCCCACACTTGTTACTTCAAAAGAATGAAAAGCTATTGATAGAACCCATCATTTTGTGACAGAAGACTCTTGTCTGACCTGTTTAAACAACATACTTACAGATGGATGCTGATCTCAGCATGAGTAAAGGGCAAGGTTCAAAATGCTTCAGGAGTTGCTTGTTCCAACTCAAAGATGTTTTACTGTCTGCTTTCTTTTCATACCATTTCCAAGTACTTATGAGTTCATATAATGAGGCATTGCAGCAAATGACTGCAGCTCCTACTGGAAAAAGCAGTAAGTGTCAGCAACCAGAAAGCCTTAGAAGCTCATTGCTCTTCCCTGCTTTCAGCCATATTGGTCTGGCACGCAAATTAGCACACTCCAAACTGCAAGCTTGGTCTTGTCAACATATCAAACTGGAGTGCTAATCATTAATAACTTATTCTGAGACAATATTGACAGCTGCTTTGCTTTATTACCAATGCCATCTGTGCCCAGCAACCCACAGTCTCCTTTCTACTACTTCTAAGCTTGCACTCCAAATGCTTTTCAGGCTGCAACAAGCAGAATGGGAATAACAGCTTGAGCTTCTTGAGAAATATCACCAGCCAACTCAGGGAGCCCAGAAGATAAGGAATAATATGATTGTAGAGTCATACTCTTTTCATCCTAAGCCAGCTTTTTGAATAACATGCTGCCAGATGCCTTTTCCTATTAGGGATCACTTCCACTGTTTCCAAAGACCAACATTATGCACTTGATGTTCAACTGGTCTTTTTCTATTCTGAGCAGTACTAAAGCCTCCATAAGACTGATTAGCAGATAACAGTATCTGAAGCATTTTTAAGTCTCCTTATCACAGTAATAATACTATTGCTTGGTCACAAAGTTCTCTTAGTCTCCAAAGACTGAAGTGAATAAATGTTATAAAAAGGCAGCTCCCAGTCTTCTGCTGGGCCACTTGAAGAGTCTTTATTTGTCAAATTCCAAGGTGTTTGCACTTCAGCACAGAATTAATAATAACACTTTTCCTTGCTAACCAAAGTGCATTCCTATGAACAAATGAGAAAATTTAGATTTCAGAGGTAAATTTAGCTTAGATCATAAAAGACAATTCAGTTTTAAACAGACACCTACCAAAATTACTTACAAACTTCTAAAGAGAAAGAACTGAGAGTTCATTCAAGCCCTTTTTGCAGATCAACTCAACTGGGATGAAAATGCTAAGATAAAATGTATAAATAGAGAGATATTTGATTGTTCTGTGGTAACAAGTTGGAAAAAGAAGGGAAAACCAAAGATTTTTGAAAGAGCTATTGATAAACTTTTAAGTGTGGATGGCTTTTTAAAGTACATGCGCTTTTGATTTTCCTATAGTGCTATTTTGGGCAGAGGTGGAAAGAACCCAGAGGTCTACCATTTTCTTTGGAAAAACTATCTTGTGTCTAACTGAATTTTATCATTTGCAATTTTTAAGTCAGAGATAAGGAAAAGATAAACTGTGCTTTTTTCACATGTATGTATGTAAATGTAAAAATTCAAGTGCAAACTCAGTCCAAAGCAGAAAGGTCTGGAACAGATGGCTGAAAGTCTTTGGAATGTCAGTTGAAAAGAGGCTGTCAGTGGCAGACAATGATACCTCCACCAAAAAATAAAGCAAAAACTCTACAACAAAGAAGGAGTTTAGGTAACTTGTTAAGAGCACTTGCCAGGAAAAGAAAGGAGGACTTCCTGGGTGAAGAAGATACATTTTTATCTAAGGAAGGGACTGGGACCTCAGAAAGCTTCTCTGCTTTTACCAGCCTTATCACTGATCTAATAAAATACCCTATCTCTCCAGAACTTGCCTCTATTAGATCTTTAGAAATCATAGGTTCAGTAGCCTCACTCTTAGCATGTAGGAGTCACAAGTCAGCATGAAGACTAGGGCTTCAGAAGGTTGATTAGAGGCTGTCACTTCAAGGTAAGGGTTTTGCAGACCTGCGGCGACTGGGCTGAAAAAGATGAACAATAATTACTGCAAATTCAGTGTATGCAATTATCTCACACATATGACTTGCCAGGACTGATAACACGCTGACAAATCCGACACAAAACTTTTTTAGCTTGAATAGTGGAGGTTGGCATCTGTGGTCTGCAGTGCTCAGTGAATGACCACTATCACTGTTAGCACGTTGTTCATTGTGCTGCCTCAGCACACTTGACCCTTGACTGCTCCCATTAGTAGTCAGCTGAAAGAGAACCAATCGCAGTAACCCTGCCTCCTGTGGTATCACAGACCCAGCCTCAATAGAAACAGAATCTACTAGAGGGTTATAATGCTTTCAAAACTGGATGGCGTGTCTCTACCCATCTGTAACAAGACTGAATGCTGCAAAATCAATGTCTGTTTCATGTTGCCCAGGCTCTCTGGATCACAATAGGGGACATAATGAAGAGGGGACGCACAAGGAGAAACCAAGCTGATAAGAGCTAACAGCCTACCAGGGCACAAAGCATGCCCAGGAGCTACTCCTCTCCAGCCATGATCCGGGATTCCACTGGAGACTGCAGCTGCAGGTGAAGAGTCTGAGACCTGGCAGGTCCACTTTGAAAAAGAAGTAGAAGAAAGGCACTTTTTCATTTGGTCATTACTCTGTATCACGCTGACACTGTTCCCTTGGATCATGTTTTCATACCACACACACAGTCATCAATAGCTCCTGTTAGTTTTTATAGGTTAAGTCCAGGGAATATTTGATCTTATCTCTCAATTCTCCATCCCTTTTTGCCATTCACAGCATTAAAAAATTTTCAAAACAGTTTTCTTTCTCCAGTAGCTAAAAAATGAAAACAAATGTAATTGATTATTTCAAAAGGCATAAGGACTGAAAAATCTATCATTAAGTAGAATTCTAATTAAGAGAGTGATTAACATATT
Organism: Monarcha castaneiventris obscurior; assembly: GCA_026261815.1. Classification (NCBI taxonomy): domain Eukaryota; kingdom Metazoa; phylum Chordata; class Aves; order Passeriformes; family Monarchidae; genus Monarcha; species Monarcha castaneiventris. The sequence goes on from JAMPIT010000894.1 coordinate 20,126,328, forward strand.
CATAACCCAATAGAAATCTTCAGGATAGGAGGTTTTTAAGTATTGTTATTATTGCTTTGGTCTATTCTAAATATAGGGAGCTTTATTTATAAATTCTTTGGTGTACATACACAGTTACATTTCCACTAAGTTATCCCTTTATTTCATGACATTTGCAGCCTCAGATAGAAAAATTATCCTCTCCCTTCAGGCACAGTTTTAATATCAAAACAAAAGGCTGTATCAATGGTCTTGAGGACTTTAAATGTGTCTTTGAAAATTATACGGTATCCCATGTATGGAAGAAAGAGTGTTAACTGTATCTCTATCTAGTCTAGCCCAAATGGTGTGTTAAGGATGTGTTTAATGAACTTGAAACTTGCCAAAGCAGGCTGACATAAGGTCCTCCACCAGGTGTCAGATAGAACAAGCTGAACTGCAAAGACAGAAAAGGTATTTTCTTTTTCTTTTCATTTTAGGTAAAAACACAAAGCTCTTTGACCCAATTCAATTTTTACTTCAGAAACAGCAACTGAAAGAATTTCCAGGTTTTGCTGGAGAACATTTGAGGAGGTCAGTGAAAGTCAGTCTGTTTTGGTTAGCAAATATTGAATCAAATATTGACTGAATAATCTCCAAGTCACCATGAGGGATCTCTTCTGAATATAGGTAAGTGTTCTTTAATATATAGAAAATGCGAATGTAGGCAAATTGACTTAACACCAATACATGATAAACCTGAGGGTATCAGACCTGACCTGTCCCAGAGAAGTCCCCAGACCTGACATTTTGCATCTCTACTGTCTTAGAGGCTGCTTAAGCCTGGCCTGTGCTCAGAGTGCTTAGAAACTCCTCCTATCATTGCAGAAGCTGATGCTGATTCTTCTAGGAAAGTATTCAGTGTCATCTGGCCTGTTGGCAATCAGCCATGTAATACCTCTGTGAGAGCAGACGGATTAGATGGAAGCTGCAGAGCCTGGAGCTTATGTGAACAACATGCAAGTGCACCCTGGAGTAGCGTGCCCTGGGAATTTGCTCTGGCTTGCTCAAGAGACAGCCCTGACAGCATACCCAGCAACAAATTCAGGCACAAATTATATGGGTCATTACTCGATATGACTGTGTGCTTGGTCTTAGGGACAGAAATGTCAATGCAGTGACTTCTCTGAGAGGCTGAATCCTCTCATTCTTCCAGCAGTTTTGGACTTGCTGAAATCTCCTGGGTTGTGTCGTGTAGTGGATGAAATTATAATAATGATAGAAAATAGGTCTGAAAGGGACCCCAAAAAGATATCTAATTCAAAGCAGAACTAATGTTTCCAGTCCTATAGATTCCCCAGCCATTTTGCCAGTCCTTTGCTTTCCATTATTCTTACAAATAGAAAGCCTCTCCTACTGCCTAAATTCTTTGTCCTTTCTCACCATAAATGCTAGTCATTAGCTGACTGAATTTTTAAAATTCCAAGTATTTTTAATTTTCCCAAGTAGACTTTCTCTCTGACTACAACCTTTTGGCCAAGTGACTGAACAGGGCAGGAAACGGCAAACCCACTCCACATCTAAGAGCACTAGATGGATCTCATGGGGAGGGATAAGGTGAATAACCAAAGATCAGTTACCATGCTTTTTTTGTCTAGGCTGTAATAAAGATTTCTGTGGGACCCTACTGATTATGGCCATGCCATTTTACAGACATAAAAGTCCTCCTTACATCATACAAAGCTTTGTTATATGCAAGAATGGCAATGGCTTGCTGTTTATTCCAGTCTGCCAGTGCACCTATGACTCTTCATGTAAAGGCTCTGAAATTCCTTATCTAGAAAGGGTTTTATGACCATCTCTCCCATAGTCTGTGCCACCAATGTGTCTACACAGAACTGCCATCAAAAAATAAACCTAATGTAAATGCTCATATGTAACTCCATTAAACTTTGCTACCATTTGATTGCTGCTTGGTGGGGAAATCACTGGGCATTGCTGAGGCTGGATACATTGAAGCAGGAAACACAGGCATATGTTAAGTCCAGGTACAAAAGACCTGAGCTATTCCCAAGCACATATCTACCTGTGGAAGCTGACCAATTCTCTGTACTAAGACTTTGATAGAAAAAATAAATCTATGTCCATGATGAAAGTAACTCATTCCCAAACGAAATTTAAACATTATTATTAATCTGCTTCTGAGTCAAAGGAAACCTATTAAACAGTTTTAATTTAGGAACAGAAGCTGTACACAGACATCTGGGAAAATGACTACATGGAAGCAGTTTTATGCCAAGATCTTCTGCATATTTCCACTGGCATAGTGGCCTTTCTGGTCAGGATGCCAAATCTGCTATAATCAGCAAAGTTAAGGGCTCTCAGTGCTTCAAAAGACTGGGATCTAATTGCTGCAAATTTAATTAATGCCAAGGGAGAAAGACAGGCATCAAGATTTGGGCCTTTGCCCCAAAAGAGAAGCGCAAATAACATCCATAATCATTAGACTGCTGTCAGGAGAGTGCTGAGAACTGGACTGTACAGAAGCCTGCCTGAAAATTTGATAACCTAAAAAAAATTGATGAGTTTTGGGTTCAAAAGGTTTCCTTTGATGTGCATCAAGCATTTTCATGAAATACCAGTAAGTACACAAATGTGCTATTTAGCAATAATGGGTCATATCAGAGCTGGATATCTCTTGATCTCCTGTTGAGATGAGAGCATGCACCACACACTTCTGCCAACATGAAACAAGTGTTAGCAGATTTACTCTTAATGAGCTTATCACACCGAAGTACCAGTTAAAGGGAGTAGGTCACAGATTATGTTTCTTTAGTTGTCCTGATGTGTCTTGTTTATTCCACACACAAATGTGGTGTTGGGGGAGGAAGCAACCTCAATTCATAGTGCCTGACTATCTTCTGCACTGACATCTATAAGCTTTCTGTCTGCCTGAACTTCGGGCAAATTGACACAAATTAATTTGATCTGTGCCAGCTTTGAATCTGGCCCTGCACATATGTACTTTCTCCTCTTAACACCTTTTCTGACCTCTCTCTCCACTGAAAAAAGATGTAAATCAAAGTTGGGCTTTTTGGCCTTGGTAGGATTTGGTAATTTTAGAAGTTTTTACCGACCTTAATGATTCTAAGTTGGAGGTAGGGAGACAGTTTCCAGCCCTACTAGACTGGTGTTTTCAGATCATATTTCTGTTTATGTTTGTATGTGGTAGAAGCCTCAGTCATGCAACCCTTTGAAATCAAAGGTGGTAAGATCAAGAAAGGAAGATTAGGAATGAGAGGAGACAGTCCCGTGATGCAGGGATACTGCAACATCTGCTGAGAGACCCACACTGCGTTCTCTTCTAGGTACATGAGAAACCTGGGGTCAGCCAATGCGTATTACTACAGCACATAACAACATGCACAGCTACATTAGCAGATACTTATGTCTAGAGAACACCACAATCCTTCATTCCCCACTCCCCCACCCCTCCAATGACCTACGCCTACCTACCTTTTGTTTTAATTCCTTTCTGCGCAACACAACAACCTTCACATGAAAGTAGGGTACTTGATAGAGGAAGATCTTAAAGACCAAGAAGCTCTGCTGTATCTCTGTATTTTATTGTGTATGGGAATGAGATTTACTGTCTAATCCAGGACCTCATTTCTCTTTTGGGAAATGCTTAAGATTTGATGTACAGCCGTGATCTCTTCTCCTGCATGGGAAGACAGTGTCCAGTGCCATATTCCTAAGGTAAGGCATAGGTTAGGATGAAATAACTTTATATAACCATCACATATCAGTATGTTAATTTTCTTGAAGAAGCATAATCTCTCCTGCTATTCTTCTAACATCAATCTCACTTTAAATATTCTGTGCTGGATTTCATAGAAGAAGCAGTATGTGATAGTGTTGTATGAACACTTAACAGCCAATGCTATTTTCACAGAAATCAATTTTGTGTCATAGCCCATTAGGTACTTCAAGGCAATGCAACATTTGAAACTACAAAAGCTTTAGTAAGGCATATAAATTACACAATAGAACTTTATCCTTGTCAGAATACGCTTAAACTGCAACTTTGATGGTGGGGAAATCTAAAAGGGCTCCTACTCTTCCCTTCTCTTCAATTCTGTTTATAGAGCTACCTTGGAAACCACAGCACAAACTGAGTTTTGGAGTAGTTCAGCTTAAAAATAAACCTTTCTCCTTTTTTTGATAAAGAGGGACTGAATCCAGAACACAGTGGTGTAACCCCACTAATAGCTGTGCTGGCACAAAGAAGGAACATAGTGCTGCACAAGAGCACCAAAAAGAGCAGGAGCTCCTTGAGCCACTTGAGTGGTTGTAGTTAGTGCCTTATCACTTCACACCTACTCAAAAACTAGTTCTTATCACTTCACACCTACTCAAAAACTAGTTCTATCAGTGACTAGGTCTTGCAATTCAAAACATATTTTGGATAGTAATCAGCTCCCCAAGGGTTTGTTCCTTCTGATTCTAAATGTATACAGTGATTTTTTCATCAACTAGGACTAAATTATACTCCAGAAGAAGCAATTACTTGGAATTATATGGCAATAAAACATAAGAAAATGCTACATAATAATGGTGTCAAAGCTGGTTTCCTTTGGAAAGCAAGGGAGTTAAGGCAGGAAGAAGTTGGCATTACTGGTAAATGATCCACTTCCAGAGCAAAAGCATTTCACTGACAGAAAGCATCAAAACACAATAGCACATCTGTGGAGCAGGTTACGGTGGCTACACAAGTCAGAGTTCAGTAATAGTAACAGTAGAACAATGAGAATGAAAGTAGCATGAAAGCTCTTAAGACAAAAAGCATAAACGCTCTCACCTGGAAGTACAAGTTGTACACAAAACATGTTTTGAGAAAAACCTTTTTATAACAAGAAAGCTGTAAAAGCAATACCACTTATCAAGTGTTGCCTCTGCTTCAAACAATGTTTGGATCCAAAGTGTCTGTATACCACCTTTACTTTAGACATAATATGAGACTTCATTATCCACCTCCACAGTTTTCATCATGGCTGTCACTGCAAGTATTTTTCTACTTTCCTTCCCCACAGCTGATTGGCTTGGCTCCCAAAAGGCATCTTTGGCAACCCCCAGTCTGCTCTCACCAAAAATCTTCTCACTGCTGCTTCACACACCATGGCTCATGCCCTGTCATTACACCACCTCTTTCCAGATGTCTTAGCTCCTTTTGTTTATATCTTACTTAATTGCAGGGACTGGATTAAAACAAAAGCATTCACTGTTTTCCTCCCCTCTGTATACTTAACCAATAGATGCATCACTGCAGTAGAAATATGGAAGTTAAGCCTGTGTTTATCAAATAACATTGACAAAAGTTGAAGTGTTTGGTCTGCCCTTACACACCAGCTTAGGAGTGAAAACTGAGTATTAAAGGTATTTGAAAAATACGGGGTATAGTAATTCATTTAATATTTCAGCATCCCCTATTGCCTCATATTACATCAGTTTTGATATGTTTCTTTAAAGCAGCCCTTAGAAATATTTTTACATCCTCCTTAGCTTTTGCATACTTGTTACCTGAATTAACATCCAGGTAATTAATCCTACACTCGAAGTCTTAGGCATCCTTACTGTCTTTTATCTGTAAACACAACTCCTGATCATCCCCTTTCTCTAACTGCTCTAAAGATCTCAACATCCACCTCCTTTCAATGCCCTTCATTTCTAGTCAAACTGTGTCAGAAGTTATGCTGTTTCTCTTACAGGCTCAGACCTCTCCAGGACACACCATCCTTTCTGGCTTACTTTGTCTGTGGCTTTTGGCAGTTCCTGTATTGTATTCAGACCCTTGGTGTTTTCCAGGCTTGTCTGTGATGCTGTATGAATTCTGTATATCTCTTGGAAAAAAGTAACCACTTAATTCTGTAGTTTTGTGCTATGTGCTTCAAGAATTTGTCTGGAATATATTCACACTGTACTTAAAATCCCTCAGGTTTATAAGATAATAGCTTGAATACAGAGTACAAGAACCTAAACACAAGATAAAATACCTGCATAAGAAAAGATCAGGACTCTGGACCAGGATTTAAAAGATCTGGGATTACTTGTTGATTCAAAAATTCTGCATGTGATCATCAGTTACAGCTGTATCATTGTAAAACAGCAGTCACTAAAGGGATAATGAAGTTCTGCCTTCATTCATCCTCTCTTCAAACCATCTCCTTAACGATGCGTTAACATATTGGCAGGATATTTGAACACCCAGATGTCTGAACACATTAGTCCTGCGTGCTTCAGAAAGTACGGCTTAGATCCATATTTAGTCTGCAAATTTGCAACCTGTACTTAAAGCCTTTTAGAACTTCCTTGACCCAGTGATGTAAATATAACATTATCTTTTTTACCTCTTTCCCTCGCCTTCAACATCTCTTTTCCATCTGCTCTGAACCATAACTACTGAGATTACAGTTTACTCTGTGTACAAGATTCTTAATCAGACAATATTTAGGTTGTACATACAAGTTACACTAATTAGGACTTTGCAAAATGTTCAAATGCCTTATATTCTGCACAAATTCAGTGACTAGTTCCAGCATGTAACTGACTTTAACTTCTTAATATTTTCAGCACAAATTTACAGTATCTTATATCAGTCAGCCTTTTTGTTGCATTCCTCACCTCTGTTTAAACAGAAGTATCAGGAAAACTTTCACATTTTAAATTATTTTAGAACTGGAGCAGCCCAATCCCAAAATTTTTTCAATTCACCTTGCCTTCAGAAGCCACTCTATGGCATCTCTTAGGAGTTTTCCTTAGGCTTGTGCAGTGTACGATTCAAACTCACTAAACATCCTTAGAGCTGTGCTGGCACCAAAAGGATCACTTAAAGCCTAAGCAGAAACTTGGTAACAAACGGGGACTCATCTGAACAGACCCCATGACACCAACACAGCAGGAGACACTCAACAAATCAACATGCAATAACGATCTCTTGGTAGTCTTAGCATTTACATTAGTATTTAAGAAAAGTAAAACCAGGGCCTCCTTAGCCTTTTGTTGATTCTTGTAACTGGAGAATGGGGTTGAGAAATAGACACTAAACAAGGCACCTGGGGCACATCACAGGGCCTACAGGCATTTAGTGATCAGCACATCCCACCTCTGCCTGAGGGGACTTCCTCTGGGTACCCATCCAACTGTCCAGCACAACGAGCCCTGGAACCAAGGACACAGAATTAAAGCAGGTGGCAGAATCTGAGGTCCAGGAATTCATCTTACTAATCGACTTAATTAATTTAAATGGATTAATGTAATTAATTGATTATTTTAATTAATTTAAATAGCATTAACCACTTTACTTCATTTCTCCAATGACAGAATTGCAGTGAGAGCCAAAGAAGCAAAAAGCAAAGAAGCAATCTAGAAATTCAAGTCAAATGCAAGGCAGTTAAAGCTAAATTAATGGTGTAAACACAGCACATTAATGTACTGCAAGGTCACAGCTGCTTGGTCAGACAAGGGCCGCATCCACCTTAGCTTTTCAACATTTGATGAGGGATAAGTATTCTGAGGGGATGAGAACCTGTCTCCTCCTGGCTGCTATGAGACACATATTGTGATTGAATTTAACCAATAAATTCAGAACAAGAAATGCACATTCCAGCAGTGAGTACAGCTCTGCCCTGGAAGGCAAGAAGTGGTATTTAGGAGGGACAGTTAGTGGTCTGTCCTGTCTCTATCTTGCCTCCCTGGCTCATTCCCATGTCCCTGCCACGACTGAGCTGTGTCCAAGCCCCTCCTCACTGGGCCTGATCCTGATTTGCTACAACTTGACCCTGGACCTGTCACCTAACCATGGACTTCCCTGCTTGCTGGGACTCTGAGCTGACTCTGGCTGCATCTCCAGCCAGGCTGCTGCCTGATGCCTTGTGCAGTGCCTAAACTGAACCAGCAGAACAAAGGAGGTTACTTCAGATCTACAGCCTTTTCAGAGGCTGATCAGGAGAGTCTCAGCTTACCCAAGATGGAGCCCCACTGCCCTGATCAGGTGGGATGATGGTTTCTCTACACAGACTTCAAGAGTCTGCTCCAAGTACAGTCCATGTCCTGCCACAGTGAGGTGCAGAGCAGCAGCCCCAGAAAACTGCCAGGATCCAACCACAGCAGTCTTGCTATGTGTCATTCCAGAGATACACAGGTGCTAAAGAGGCAGGGTGACATCCAGGTATAGTCAAATTAGGGGGCTTCATAATCCAGTTTTATAACAATTCAGGTGTTTCTCCTTTAACTAGTCTATATACATTTTCCCATTTCCAGTCTTCCAGTGACTTGGTGACGCTTTCTTGCTTGCAGACATGGACACTAAGGATCCCAGCAAATCCAAGCCAGTACTGTAGATTTAAACTAATTTTTTGGCAGGTTTATTAGTTTGCTTGTTTTCTGTAATGGGATGCCAATCCTGACAATATTTGCTAAACTGCCTTCTTCTCACCTCTTTTGTCACGGCCGCAAACCCGTGGGTAGGAGACATTGCTGCTCTGCCACTGTCTGAAGGATCACAGGCAATGGAGTGGACACATCAGCAGAAAGCTCTATGCTGAACCTGTCAAATCAGTTCCAAAATCAGTTGCCTTCAGATATGTTGGTTCTGTAGGACCTGCACATTTTCATCACCTGTTTCAACTCATTTCTGCGACCTGATCTGTGCTCCTCTGTTACTGCCACTCCCCTGTATGTAGAGCTCACTCTCTTCCATAATCTCTTCCATGAGCTCCACTTCAGAGTCTCTATTCTAGGGACTAAATGGCTGTAGCTGATTTTTAGGATCCCAATACACCCATTTAAATATTTTTAAAATATGAATGGACTGTATCTGCCAGAGCAACTTGGTAACTGAGCTTATTTAAAGTCCAAGTCTAAGCACAGATTTGCTTCATATCTTCCCCACAAAATTGCCAAACAAAATACAGACAACTAACACTGGATTTTTTAAATACAAGGTACCACATTCTTCTACTACCCTCCCCCACCTTTGCCTTTTAATTGCTCTCAATAAATTAATCATGTCATTTTAATGCCTGATGAATGCCATCAAAACCTATTAATAAGTCATCTCAGAAGTCAGGTAATCTGAATTTGAACACAAAGAGCAGATCTCTTAGGATGGTGCCATCATTCTTCAGCATAAACTCACACTTTAAAGCTTTGGACACAAATATAATGATTCTTTTTTTCCAAAGCAGACAACCATAAATATGCTAAATACTTACCACGTTATCTATGTAATTTTTCATTCCCTTGGACTGAATCCCACTCCTGCCTTGCGGGTCAAAAACAGTCCAGGAGCTACAGTGCTCTGAAAAATAGCATTGTTGGTTCTTGTGTGGCCTGTACCCTACACACTTGCATTAACTTTAATCATTTAAATAACTACATGACAATTTTCTGCACTTTGGTGAAGCTTAAAAAAATGAACCCTATTATGTTTTAATTTAATGTAATATTTTCACAGAAAATAATAGCTGAATAATTTTTTTCTCTCCTTCAGTTCCCAATCCCCCTTTTTTGGTTAGTAAAACAGTATTTGGTTTAACTTGAGATTTGATGGAAGATAGCCAGCTGGAAATACCAGTTTGGATTGTTTTAAATTGTAACTAAATCTAGAAACTGTTTAGAGTCCTACTTCTCAGAAGCACAAATGTACCTTAATTACTCCAGAGTTAAAAGAAGATTAAAATTTGGATGTGGAAACCATGGAACAGCTTCAGCATCTAGGTAAGCACCAGGTTTCATTAGTCAACACTTTGGTACATAGCATAAGTGATCTTGAAAACACGGTCTTCTGTCCCTGTGAAAGGAAGATGAAATTGCAGCTGACAAAGTACACAGGTAGTGGGAGCTTCAGGTCTCACTTGTAACAAAAATGAAGCCAAAGGACTGAGATATTTAACTTTGAAGACATCAAATTCTCTGTTCAGATGTAATTCTGAGCAGTGCATGTTGCCAGGGGCTAGAGTGAACTGCACAAAAGAAGCAGCTCTGTGAGGGCTTAAATTCTGCATAACTGCAGAAAACTGAAAAATATCCAAACAGTTTTGTGTGCTGTACCTGCAAGGAATACATTATAATAAAAAGACATTATACATATCACGTACTTCAGAATGAGTGATCTTTGAATCATTTGATGTGGTTTAGCAGCTTCAGTAAACTCAAAGTAGGCTCTTTATGAAATCCTAATACAGAATCATGAATTCCAGGCGAACCAAAATACAAAGGCTACAAAAACAAAAGGGGAATACAGGAGATTTTGTAACTGAGAGGAAGTCAAGGAACAGATCTTGTTCTTTCTGGGATTAAACACTGAAGAAGATCATCTCACAACGGTGATCACCAATATGATCCCAAAGGAGGCACTATCAACTGTTGACAAAGAATTTATCCAGCACAGGCACCTAGCCCCATAATAAAGTGGTTTAGGGGACAGTACCATTCTGGCAATATAGATATGAAAAGAACTGTGGAAGTGAGACCAAGTGAGAACCCAAGGAAGCACATCATAATGAGCTGCACACAAAGACCGAGGTTACTTTTCCATTGTAAAAGAGAATATTCCTGTTAGGAGTAAATGACTGTTTTCCATCTCACTGTACAGTAGTAATCCAAAGCAATTAATGAAAGTCTCACTATGTTTCCATGTATCATAAGCAGTCTTACGTTGAGTCTTGTTAAAGAATTAATAATTTTTCATGTGCTTAAAAATCAAGGTTTTGTTAAAAATCTCCACTGAAATTCTCTAAGACTTCAAAGGAATGATATCTGGAAGGCAAATACAGGTGCATAAGAAAAGAAAAATCTCTTGATTTTTTTATCTTGAAACATTACATTCAATCCATCATAATGAATAAAACAACCTACAATTTAACAACATACCAACAGCATTTTTAAGGAACCAGGTGGAGAATCTACAAGCACAGCTGAAAAGTTGTGGCATGTTTCATCAGGATTGCTCATGAATATTCATATCACATATTTAGACTAATGTAAAAGGCCACTGTCAAGCAAAAAGCATGAGTCAGATCCCAGGAGCCTATTCAAAGTTGCAGGCTTCTTTTTCATTTTTGATATTGTTTACTTTGCACCTTTCAGTCATCTCGATATACAACCCTAGGCTCATCTTGTTCTGCCCACAGTACAGATGGTCAAAATCAGCACCTAAAATTCAAATTACATTTGGTAGACACAGGATGGATTAGAAGTAATTAGGGGCTCCTTTTGTTGCAGTGGTTATAATTCTGGCATGCTAGAAAATTCTATCTCTTTTAAAGTCATTTTTATTCCTAAGGGAAAATAATCCCCACCAATGATTTGCTGTTGTCTCAAACAATTCCAGCTTGACTCACACTTTCTTACAGAATCCACAAAAAAGAAATAAAATCTGTATACTCAGTATGGTGTTTATCTTGAGTACTGAACTATGGAAGGTGTTACAAAAGAGAGCTCAGGACTCATACCTGTGCCCCATAGATAGCTGGCAGGAAAGATGCTTGTGCAGCGATGCAGAGCTGTAAGGGGAAGTGAGTAGGTAGACTGCAAGTCTGGAGATGACTCCACTGACATCATTAGACAAACAAACTCTCTCCGCCACCTGAGCAAATTCTGGACCAGAGAAGAACAAAAGTTTGGAGACAAATCAACAGGACAAACCCCATTCTTTCTGCCCTAGAGGGAGCAAATTAAAAGCACTCCTGTATGGCTATAGGGAATCACTGGCAGAACTTCCAATCCCTTCTTACGACAAAAGATCACAAGCCAATCTACTTTATCTGAAGAATAATGCAGTGGAAAGCACCAGGAATATCCAATCAGATGATTATATGGGAACTATTTTGATCAGGGTTAGGGTTAGGGTTAGCACACACCAGGTCTCCATGGAGTCACTCTCTAACATTGTTTCTTAAGTTGATAGTTGCTGGCTGCCTTTCCATTCTCTGTTTTATGTTGTGTTGGTTTAGCGAGCCGCACGCCTTCCCCGAGAGCGCTGCGGGGCTGCTTTGGGGAGAGCGGCAGCTCCGCTTCCCGCAGCCCTTCCGACAGCCCCGCGCTCCCGCTCCTGCTCGCTGGGCTCCGCAACACGGTGACCTTAAAGGAGGGACAAGGGTCCCTGCATGGGGACCTCAGAGGAACTTTTATTCATGGGAAGACAAGCCAGGCGCAAAACGCAGAAAGTGACATCCTTAGGGAGCCTGGGGTTTTATCTGGGGATGAGGGGGGCGGAGAGAGCACATGGACGAATGGTCTCAGGGTGCAGGGGCGGTACACGGGCGGAGTTGGGGTACTGGAACCAATAGGGGGAACCTGAGGGTGTGGCCAGCACTAGGGGTGGGGAACTGAGGAAAATGTGGGAAAGGCAGGTGATTTAGTAAGAAAAGGAGTGGGGAGATAGAGCGCTACAGTTTTACCTTAGAATCATTCAATTGTAGAATTGGTTTAGGTTGGAAAAGGCCTTCTAGGTCACCAAGTCAAATCACTTACCTAAGACTACCAAGTCCACCATTAAACCACCTCCCTGAGCAGCACATCTACCCATCTTTTAAGTACCCCAAAGAATGGTGACTCAGCCACTTCCCTGGGCAGCCCATTACAATGCTTGACAACCCTTCCAGTGAAGAAATTTTTCCAAACATCCCATCTAAACTTCCCCTAGTGCAACTTGAAGCCATTTTCTCCTGTCCTACCACTTATTACCTCATGTCACTGCAACTTCCTTTCACAAAGTCAGAGAGACTGGTAAGGTCTCCGCTGAGCTTCCTCTTCTCCAGGCTAAACAACTCCAGCTCTCAGCTGCTACTCATAAGACTGGTGCTACAGACCCTTCACAAGCTTCATTGCCCTTCTCTGGACATATTCCAGCCTCTCATGAGGGGCCCAAAACTGAACACAGGATTCAAGGTGTGGCCTCACCAGTGCCAAGTACAGGGGGACGATCCCTTCCCTTATCTTGCTGGTCACACTTTTGCTTATAGAGGCCAGGATGCCATTGGCCTTCTTGGCCACCTGGGCACACACAGACTCCCAGGTCCTGTTTCACAGGGCGGGTTTCCAACCATTCTTCCCTATCCTGGAGCAGTGTATGGGGTTGTTGTGACACAAGTGCAGGACCTGACACTTTGCTTTGTTGAGCCTCTTACCATTAGTCTTGGCCCACTGATCCAACCTGTCCAGATCCCTCTGCAGAGCCTTCCTACCCCCCAGCACATCAACATTCCCACCCAACTTGGTGTTACCTGAAGACTGACTGAGGGTGCACTTGATCCCCACATCCAGATCATTGATAAAGATATTAAACAGAACTAGCCCTAATATTGAGTCTTGGAGAACACCACTGATGACTGACCCCCATCTGAATATAACTCCACTATTCTTTGGACCTACCCATCCAGAGAGTTTTTAACACAGGGATGAGTGCACCCATCTAAGCCATGGACAGCCTTTTACTTTTACATTTGAGACAAGAAAGTTATCTCCTCTCTTCCTCTCTCTTTTTCATTACAATGCTAGAGATTAAGTACAGATAAGACAGACAAATTAAAATGGATCTGTAATGCATTTGTTATTCTGATGTATCATACTGTAGCCCTTCTCTGCAGTAAGCTGACACTCTAACACAGTATTTCCCATTCTTCACTGTAGACAGCTTGTAACTAACACAGTGATTTTCATTACACATTCCTCTGAATATAGCAAAGAATGTATATTAACCTTGAAACACTGGCAGCTTGCTTGGCTCTGGAGTAAACCACTGCATGCTTAATTCAGCACTATCACGGCTGCATGGCACTAATAGTCACTAGTGTTACAAAAAATAAGAAGGAATCAAGGCCAAATCTAGTTGAGATAACTGCCCTGTCTCCCAGGTACCTTCTAGACAACGTACTGTTGAACAATCTCTCTTTAAACCACTGCGCAGATTTTGCTTCTCATTGACAAAAGACACTTTTGTGCTGTTCACTTTCCACACAGGATCAGCTAGTAAACCAGTTCCAAAGAAACCTAAACCTGCTTTCATTACTCCATGCAATTTGGGAATCCATGGAATAATCTTCAGGTGAAGAGCAAATGGAGGCAATGGAACTGCTCTACCACAATCTAAGCCTTGTGCTACAGAGGACAGAATTCTAGCTGTCTATTCAGAAAACAAATAACAGTGAATAAAAATGCAGTAATGAAGGGATTAGGAACATCTGCTTGGACATGGACAACCAATCTAAGCATTTCCCATAGGTGTTGTTATGGGCTGCTCACACTATATTTTATTTCCCCGACGAAGCATAAAGAGAAGCAGAAAAGGTAGTATTTAGGATAGCAGTGGTTCTAATATGAGAGACTATGCAAAATACAGTGTTCCAGTCAATTTGATTCTCATGGCTCTTCATAATCACGGTGAAAATACCTGTATTGTCACTTCTGTCTTCCAAAAATGATTGCTCATTTGCTTTTCCTGAAAAAATGTAATACACATTATGGTAGCTCAGCCCAAATAGAATCAGGGTAGTACTTCAAGGGAAGAAATGCAGTTACATGTTTGGATTCAGTCTTGCTACAAATCTTCCTACCTTACATTGCTCTTCTAAGAAAACTTCAAAAATGCCACACCCAAAATTCGAGTGCTGAAGTTCATTTCCCACATTACTTTTTTTTCTAATAATGACATTGAAGGAAAGCAGCACCTTATGAGTCTGCTCCAGTGACAAAAAAATATGGAACAACCGTTGGCATATCCACTTTTCATCAACGTAAATTATGTGAAATGAAATGGCAAATGTTTTCATGCAAAGCTCCGCTAGGAAGAGACTGAATACAGACAGATCCAACCCATCTTCTAAGTTACTGAACAGCCTCATTGGTTCACAGAACAGACTTCTTTATGTTCTGATTTTGACTCACAAAGAGAAATGCAAAAAAGATTTGGTTTGGTTTGTTTGTTGCTAAGCGTGTATTACTATAAATGAACTTGATGTAATTTCTTTGCCAAAATCCAGTTATGAAGGAAAGCAGCTGCTGAACAAGCAGCATAGAATGACTAGAACTTACAGAGAGGTACAAATCTGAGCCAGGTTTGTTATCTAAATTATTTTGCACAGTTCTGTAACAATACACTGGACAACAATACGTTCCATTCTCTGGGCCACTATAAAGATGATGCCTAAAATACCTCTTTAAATCTTTTTATCTATGAATGATGTAGTTCTGTGGATTAGCAACCCTAGAAAGCAACAGCTTCTGTATGCTGTTGAACAAGCAGCACCAGCCAAACGCAATGTAGGGAAATCCCTTTCCTGGCCTGGGAGTGTGCACAGATTTCTACTTGGAGATGCCAATACATGCTAATAAACAGAATAATCTCTTGGTGTTAATCTAAATATTTCTTTCCTAATATTCAAATGGAAATTATTTATTTGATCCCTTGCAGCACTTATATTGATCTAAACAGACAATGCAAAGTAGAAAGGTTGCATAAATCTCAGACGCAGCCCTGTCTATTTTTCAGTCAGAAGCATTTTGACATGCTACTGTGGACTGTATTTCACAATGAAGCATGCTGTGCTTTTGGCAAATGACGGCTTGTACCCATCTGGCAAAACATGAATCACAGTCAGAAACATAGCCTATCTCTTGTTATGAATTTAGGACAAGTTGAAGCTACAGAATTAAATGAAGCTTTCAGATTTCCCTTGGATGATCTGGTCTCCTAAGTTTCAGTGTGTAAGTTCAAGCCTATGTTTATCATAGGTTTACTTAAACAGTGCTAGTAAACATTGAGGCACTCTTGAGTTTTTAGCAGTCAGTAGGGATAAGTGACTACAGGAAGCAGAATGGATAATTGCTTTTGAGTCTATTCAGTGAGTAGAAAAACCAATTTGTTCTTCAAAGCCAAAACTGGACACAGAATTATAGAATAATATTTCCATATTATCTATGGGGTTTATGGCTTGCAATTAGATACAAATGTGAAAATCAATTACTTTAAATGGAGAGAAACAGTGCAGGTTCCCACTGGCTTTTGAATAAGGATTTAACCAGAATTTGGCTGCCACAACTCATATCTGAGACAAGTAACAGCTGACCAGTTTCTTTTTCAGCCATTTCAAGCATGTAATGGGCTTGCGGTACCTTTTTAAAGACTTTATATCACACAAAAAGAGAGGTTATTTCTATCAATTATGATATAGCAAAATCTGCTTTTATTTGCTACAAGAAGTGGCAGACTGATTTATCCCAGAAAAAGATCTTGCTTTCTCCAGTAAATTTATCCCCTGAGTAACATCACAGACTTCATAACATTATATTAAGAAAAAAAAATTGACTTATCTTCATACTACATCATTTGTTTGGTGTCTTGAATATAAATTTAATTTCAGACTAGCTGGAAAACTAGGATAGTGACACAAAAGTTAACCAACAATTACTGGCATGTCTTTTCACTTTGTCACATATTTTTAAATTTTTTTAATTATTCCTCATTCAAGAAGTGAAGTGCACGAAAATAAAAATGCTAAAAAATAAATACTTTTTGAGTTATGTGTATTAACACCACACAGAAATGGCATATAGTCAAACAGTATTTATTGCACAGTAATTACACATCCATAAATGTTTTCAGAGTATTTTGCATAGGATGTCTTACTTCTGGTTAGAGCACACACTAATACTTTGAGCAACAGCAAAGAATGCAACAAAAACATGGGAACTGGAGCATGCTGGTCAAGTTCTAAACTTCCTTTACTGGAATACTCAGATGGAAAGTATCTCCTACCCTTACCCCTATAGAAATGGACCCACTATTGGATATGGTTTGACAGACATTAATCTTTTAAACAAAGAAGACTGAAGTCTAAAATGAACTAAACACAGAGGCAATTTATTTTGCATATTTAATAGGATGTTTCCTCCAACTTAAATTAAGATCATTCTGACAATAGGATTAAGCCAATTTTAAAAGGATCAGGACTAAGCCTTCCAAGTCTAAAACCAATAATTTGGAAGCCCAAAAGCATTCTGTGCATCACAACAGGAAAAGGAAATTTGGTGCAGCCAGGATTCAGACTTGGGTGATGTTCAGAAGCTACCAGTGAAAAATAAGCATGGACCATTACTTACATAGCTTGAACTAAACTCCAAAAGCTAAAATTCAGCAGAAAAACTTTCATAGCCTTGAAAAATAAAAATATTTGACTCCACAGGACTTTGCCACTGGAACTTCTATACACGGATGAACTGCAATCTCTAGGTCCAGAGAAGTTAAGCTCATTCTGTACTTGCTCAATTGGGTATTTGAGATAGAAAGAGTTGAGCAAGAATGCTCCTATTTGTTCACATGCTCTTTTTCCCACAACAGGACTAAGCTCATAGCTTAATCATGCTGTCCATGCAGAAGTCCGTAAGGAGGTGAAGTTATATGTGGATCTTCAATAATTAATGTTTCAATTTTGCCTTTTTTTCCAATGAAGTGGCTAATTTTTTCTTTGAATATATTATTGTCATTGTTCTTACCCATATGTTATTTGCACTGTGACTTGGGTTTAATTCTCAATTTATTTACTTCCTAGGATTTTCTAAGCATCTTATTCCCCATGCTCAGGGGCTGTATTTCTGAGTTTTAAAATTCTATTAAAAGCAAAATAATTGGTTACTTGTAGTATTAGAGTGTGCCTGTAGGTATAATCTAGTACAAGTTCTGAACCCCTAGGAATCATACGAATTAAAAAATGTACATACTGCTAAAATCCTCTGAGCCACTCTAAGTGTTATAAAACAAAGCTTTACAACACCATTTTAGTATATTCAACAACTAGCTGAATTCTCTTAATGTTTTGCCTGGAGATTTAAAAAATAATAATAAAAAAGGCTGTAATTTTCCTTTATTGGGTTCCTTTTCCACCTGCAGGTAAGGGGCAACAAAGTTACCCAGAAGAGCAAGGAGGAGCTCATTGAACAGTCATAGCAAAACAATATCCTTTTAAAGGACTTTTCCTCAGCAGAAGAAGCCTCGAAGATAGATAGGAGCAAATAAAGCTGTTTCAATGTAAAGAGCTCCATTAAATGCTTGAATGGCCCTTACTAATGAATAAAGCTCTCTGGGATGGAGTAGTAAGTCAGTAAAGCAGGTGCAATGCTGAGGGGCAGACACTGGAATGCAATTGCCAGTTAGGTTGCCTTTTTCTGCCCATTCAAGATAATCACTTTAGTGCCCGTAATGCATCTTTGTGGAAGTTATTGCCACAAATCAAGAGTTTTAAACCCTTTAGCAACAGCTGAAATTGTTCAGTTTGGAGACAGAGTGGAGAACACTGAGGAAATACAAATAGCAGAACAGAGGCGATTCAGTTCTGTTGCAGTTTTTCTGAGAAACAAATGGGCTGACCAGGATTAACAAAGCTAATATTACACATTGCCTTGTCCTTCTCCAGTAGTTTCCATCTGAGCTTCAGCATTTCCTTGAGGAAGGAAAGCATTTGTTTCCCTTTTGTGTTTGGACGGCTAAAGAACAAGAAATGAAGGTGATTTTTTCAAAACTGCACAGTTTCAAAGTGAGCTGAATTCATAACCCTCAAATCCAGATTCCCTTTCTCTAAGTTCACCAGCACTTCCAGAAGGGTAGCACTAGTATTCTTTTCATACCATATAGACTGTTCAATTAAGAATACAAAAATTCGTGAGAAGGGAAGTGTCAAAGAATTTGTTAATGCTTGATAAAACTAAATTAAACATTTAATTTCATTTTGACATTTATATGTATAGAAGGGATTTATTTGGGTACTTTTGTTGTTTTTCTTAAGGTTTTTAAGTGTTTAAATCTAAGAAATGAAAGCTGATTTTTCCACTGTAACAAAATGACAGGTACTTTTTACCTTTTTAATTAAAATCATACCTGGTGCATTAAAGTTGCCATTTTTACATTTCCTGCATGAAAAAAAAGACCTCACAGTACTCATTAGTTCTCAGAAATTTTTGGATTTGTGTGAAAAACTTGGTTCAATTGCAACTTTTTTTTCAGTAGGAAAACTGACATCATGAAAGAGCCATGAATGAGTTCCTTGTGCTATTTGCCCTTCTGTTTGGATCCAGGCTACATAAGTAGCTCAGTAGCTCACTAAAGCATGGTGATAATGCAGTTCAGCAGTCTTGTCCCAGCTTTGAATATGAAGGAGCTATGGAGCGAGACTGACACTGGGAGTCTTTGCCAGAAGCCTAATAATTTCCAGAATCAATTCACCTTCAAAAAACTCTCCAAAATAAAGCTCCCACTGAAACAAAGCATCCCTCATTCTACCACGATGTCAATCCTGTTCACAACGGCAGAGAAGAAAACTGGTGAACTCAAAGCCACGGGAGTTTTCTCACCTTCATATACACAGACCATTGCCCCGATATTTTTGAAATCAGCTTAAATTTACCTGTTTGTAATTTCATATTTTGCTTTCTTAGTCTAAGTTATTTTGAATTTGTGTTAAAATGTATCATAGAAGTCTCTGATAACTCCAGGTTACAACATCAAGTAGGATTAAACTCTGACAGCAGATTAATCCTTTGAGAATCAATTCATACTTTCTATTTCAGTTTTGTTTATATTTAGAATAGTTCAATTGCGGCTTGAGAAAAATAATTCCACTCCTCTAATACATATTAGAAAACACGTAGGATAACAACTTAAATTCTACCTCAGAACTTCTCTTGCAATTTGGTATTTATAATTTTATGCTGTATTTCCATTTCTTTGTCTCCCAAAGGCAAATAATAAATGTGACTATGTACCTTGCACGGATTTATCAGCATACAGAATCCTTTGGGGAATCCTACTGAAGAATCTATTTTTAAAATACACTTAACTCTACTTAAATCTTTTGAGCATTTATTTGATTGCAGCAGAAGAGCTTGTATGCATTGGTATAAATTCTCTATGACATGCACATCCCTACTGCACCTGACCAGAGCACTATACCTGCGTGCTCTGTTGATACCTATCATTGTATCAACAAGTCAGTTTATTTGGATATTTTCTTAAACCACCATTTTTCTCATCAGCTGCTACTCCTCTCTTATTTGGCACCCTGCTGTGTGCATAAATTCTAATTACTGGTCTCTCTTGTCACCTCAGTACTTTTCAGATGTGATGGAACTTTTGCTGTCCCCCTTTTCCTTTCAAAGCATAAGGTGGTTATTTCATCACAGATTAAATCTTTGCTTTTAAAAGTAAATCATATCCTTCAAGCTTGGAAATGGAGAAAATATGGCAGCGATCAGTGATTCACAGTGTGGGATTTTTAAACGCTTCATTTTCATCTTACTTGGAGTATTTTATGCCTTTGAAATAAAGAAGCTAACATGAGATGAATTACCTTTCTGCCTAACAGCAGTGTCTTGCATTAATGATCAATTACACCTACATCCAAGAACACACTTGAGCTAAGAAAAGTAGTAGGATTTAAACTTGAAATTACACTGAACACAATTGTAGCACTTTTGCACCTCTTTTCACTTATATGAGATCTTAAAAGTGGTATGATACTTCTATATTTAACACAAAGCATTTTCTAAGTTTACAGTTGGATTCAATGATCTTAAGGGTTTTTTTCAACACTAAATTATTCTATGACCTTTCCAAGAAAAATCTCAAGTAATGTTTTTTAAACCCATGACCAGCCAATTCTTTCTGGGCATCAACTGCCCCACTGAAACTGAGCTTTTGGGCTTCTGAGTTCAGTTTTTCCTTAGACTCATGTCAATTCCCTAATGTCACTTAGTGTGCCTCTTTTCTCCTCTGCAGAAAGAGGACACTATCTTTGTCAACACAGTGCTACAAGTCCTACTCGATAGTATTGGTAAATCACTCTCAGTATCTTCAAGTGCAAGGCACTCAAAATACTTCGGCCAAGAGTTTGCTGTTTCACAGGAGAAATGTACACTGCAGTTCCAGCTGCCCTTTAAGATGGACAGATTTCAGTGATTTTTCTCCCCCACTGAATCACTAAGTAATACAGACTTAAACATTTTTTAAATATTGTCTCTTTCTTTCTCTAAACACAGGTGGAATCTTTATTTCCTTTTTAGTGCAACAATACTTGTCCTCTGTTAGACAATAATTTGGAAAAGAAAGCTGAAGATGTATTTTCCTGAGAAAGTAAGGACAGAGAAGTACTATAAAAGAGAGTATTACACCAGGGGAAAAGGGCGGTTTAGTGCGATTTCAAAAACAAACTAAATGTATTAACGATGTTACCATTAGAGTAACAAGAGTAATCTGATTATTTCACAGAGATTCCTATGGGAAGATGGTACTTTTTACCATAGAATTCTTTCAGTCTAACTCAGAAAGACAAAATGAGAAGTAGCAGATTGCCAGTTTTTTCATGAACATTTTTTTGAGTTAATAAACTTCAGTCCAGCACAAGGTGATAATTCAATACTAGAAAACCCATGAGAGTCTAACTGGCCCACAATATCCACAAGGCTAGACAGAATGATCCTTCCTGGCTAAAGAAAACTATGAATACATCTTATCTCCAGCACTATGCATGGATTCAGTAGCAACATCCTTCCTAAAATCTCACCTGAGAAGACATGGCTTCTTAATCTTTTAATGAAATTTTTAACTCAAAAAATATTTAGCGCAGATTTTTCACAATGGCAGATCACTTAAATGACTGGATAGTGATTCCAGAGATTCTAGAGCATCCATTGATAAAGGCCACCTCCTATTCCCATGCTGTCAACTTAATAATGCAATCCTTATTCAGACAAAACTCCAGCTGTTCTCATGGAATAAGGCCTGAGTGGGGAAAATGACTGACAGCCCTTCTGTGAACAAATGGACATCTACTTTTCTTTCCTGAAACAGCAGGCTGCACTGTATAAACTGGATCCATTATCAGCCAAGTTGAGAGTTCTGCCTGTCATTATAATGAAAATTGTCTGGCAGCCTTAGAGGCTACATTGTGATGCCGCTTACATGGCCTGAAACTAAGTTTGAGTGCCAGGTATCTGCCAGGCTGACCAACATTAGTTCTGTGTAAATGAAATTTAACCAAAGCCTGTTTCTGAGAATACATCCACAGGAAAATATTTAGTTGTATTAAGATATTATTGTGATTGTAATGTATTGCCTTCCTGCTTTGAATTGGGCATTGAAGTTTGGAAGGGAAGCTGAGGGATTTATTTTGCAGTCAGAGGGGTGGTCTTTACAGACCTTACAAAAACTTGTCATTTAGTAAATAAGTCTTGGACAAACTGAAGCTCTCATTCTCAGCAAGAGCATATTTTAGCAACCTGAAATTTCCAAAGGACCAGATTCTAAAGAAAAGTTTCCATCCTCTTGTGCTGAGTCTCTGCCCTGTTCACACACCCCACGCTTGTGGGTTTTCAAGTGAGAGAATTTAGACTACATGTGCACCAGAATATACCTGATGAGGGTATTTCCATGTGTTCGTTCACCACAACCTTTATAATCTTCTAGTGATGTGTCTGGAGAGATTCAGATTCTGCCCCTTTTTCCTCTAGTCACACTAATGAATAAGATGGTATTAAGTTCCCAATATATCCATGGCTCCTGGAAGATATAAAAAATCTTAATTTAGAAAATTGTTAACAAATAAAACATCCTAAAATATTGCTGCTCCCACAGCATGAGTGGGACATATAGCAGGAATAAGAAAGGATAAGAATAGTTGAGAGACACTTGAGGAACCACTGAAGATTTGAAAAAAAAAAAAAAAAACTACCTTCTTACAAAAGTGAGACATTTTTAGCAGTTACAGGTGACTCCTAATATTTTCTCTGAGAATGTTTTCTCTCTTATTTGCTTTTCTTCACACTTCTCCTCTGCATCTAGGTTATGTCCTTAAATGGTCAAAGTTGAATAGCTTGGGTTCTGAAATCTGATTCTATCAGAGTTTTAGCAATGGAAATGAAATTATTTTGGCACTCATAAAACTATTTCGTTGCATTCAGAGCAGTCTCAGAAATTCACCACAGACACATTCCAGGTTTATGGTCCAAAGAGGCAAAAAAAAATATATATCTTAATCCTGGGATAGAGATACAGTAAAATCAGTTCCTTGGGTCATTATTAGAGTGGTCAGTCAAAGCAATGGAAGATTCATCTCAGTACAACTCAGACAATTGACATCATATGTTTAGGAACAGAACATTTTTGTTTCAAACCCAGTTCCTGAATCACACTTAGATTTTTAACAAACACCTTAAGATACAGGCGTGTACAGATGTAGATTTTATTTTTGTGATCACCCTTCTTTTGTATTGTCAGAACCTACAAACATGACATATCAGCCAAACTGCTTCTACAGAAGGTGAATTTTGCAGTACTTTTGAAGGTAGCACTTCTGCTACTTTCTCAGTAGGACATTTACCCAGCATGATTGATTCCATGCATTCCTACTACTTTTGTGTGGTCTTTTACTGAGATCAGTGACCCTACCTTCATTCACACTGGTAGCACAGAGATTCAAGCCCAAAAGGAGCATGCTCAGAATTCAGACTTCTGTGGCATCAGAGGGCAGGCAGAAACACTCCAGACAACTGAGTTGGAGGGTGAATAGCAAGGAGACTCAGAAATTATGTGAACAGTACAGTTCTGAACAGTCCCTGAGTCCACCATTAAGTCATGTCCTTGAGCACTACAGGTTTAGTTTTGGACTTCACAGTGCTGGGTTAGCAGTTGGATTCAATGATCCAAAAGTTCTATGATTTGATGGTTTTCTTTCCTACTGTAATGTTTGGACAGTTGAACAACATCTACAGGACACCATATTCCGATGTTTTCAATGTTTCCAAAGGGTAAACACATAATTCATAACACGATTTATCAATCCCTGCATGTGGCCTAACCATCCTTTCCTCACTTACTTTTTAGTAGAATTGTGAAGGACAAATTCAGCCCCAGCATAAACAGGGACAGTACCTGTTGAGCTCTGCCTGGCTGTTACATTTTAACCACATAATTATGGTTTCATGGAGATCTGGCTATTTCTGCCTCAGATCAGTCTTTAATACAGGAATCCCTGAAAGAAGAGAAATGTCATTGCTAAGAAGAATATGTTTTGACTTTTTTACCTTCAGTTATTCAGTAGCTGCTAACCTGTTACAACTCGAATACTACTGAAGACACAAACGTAAGAAAGAAGTAGAGCATCAGGAGCCAATGGCATGAAACATGAAGGTAAATACAAAACAGACCCCAAAAATCAGAAATCCATTAAAGACCACTTTTGTAGTGATCACAGAATTGTTTCCAATGATGATCCATCTTGTGCGATCCTAATATTTCAACATCCAGGAGAAATGCACATCTGAGGTTTTCACTGTAACACACACACATTTTTGATAGACTATTAGGACATCCTTTTTGAAAAACCAATGTCCTCTCATTTTAATCAAATACTATTTTTTACCCTCCTGTGCTCTACATTTATTAAACAGATAATTTATAAGTTTCCTGCTGACACTAGGAGTGATGACATGAAGTACTACTGAAACGAAGAACATGTCCGTGGTTTTTCATGTGTCTGTATGCAATTTAGCCCAGCATTTTCAGAATCTCAGCCTTCTCATCTCCAATTAGCAAGCACGCCAACAGAATTCTCTCCATTAAGACTAAAAGGTCTAGTATGATGGTGAAACTAGATTTATTAGATTTTCAAAACAGTATTTATCTAAAACCAAAGCACTCATATGCCTGCTTATGTGAGCAGATGGAAAGCACATCTGTTTTACTTCCATCAATGACCTTATTTTAAAGCAATTAAATATTCCTGCATAGTATAAGTGATGCAAGCAGTGGAGTTACATGCAAGTGCACCAAAACAAGGAATTAAAACCAGTGATTAATAAACAGGCTGACTATTTCCATTGCTGAAACTGAGACATATAAAAGAAGGAAATCATTACTACAGAAGACTAACTTTTTAAACTATTTCCATCACAAAAAAGAGATATATTATAGCTTTATTATAAACAAATATATCTATGTAAGACTGAATAAATAAATACAAATTATTAATTTCTTACAGCCTAAGTCTTGCAATTTCACATGTAAAAACCCAAGCCTCAGTACCAAGCCAGAGTACCATAAAATTCCAGTCTTCAGGAATGAGCCAGACAGATACAATTCTCATTTATTTTTTCCTATGAGTTTCAATTTTTCTCCATGTACATGAAGTGCTCATGATCTGGTCCTGACAGCAGGCAATTCTTGTGATTATATACATTTTATAGAACCAGGAATGTTGTCATTTAGCCAATAAATCAACTACGCAAATATGAGAGTGGGAAGTGAAATTTTATTCTCTGTGACACTGGGTGTTCAGAAATCAGCTAATGATAATGCCCAAGAGGTAGGCAGGCTAGTAAGAGAAAGCACTTAAAATCTTGGACCCTTAGTTTTTCATTTAGTCTTGCTTTTCTGGGCTATTTTCCCACAATTAACACTATGCAGCATCAAGGATTAGCAATTCTTATTCTCTTGTTCGTATTGCAACCTTTATCTCTTAGACTGAAGGGGAATTTAGACAAGTTTTCAGTAGATTTAATGGAGAATAATGCACCTCTTGAGATAATTAATAGCATCACAAGAAATCCTCGTAAAAACACATGCCTGTTTCTCATGCTGAATTTACTTTTCCCTCAGTATACTTCTGCAAAGAGTATGCTGAGCATTAAATGAGTTTCTGATCACCCAGGGCAAGGTCAGTGAGACTGTCACTGCTGTCCCAAGCAGAATAATAGAGCCATCAATAACAGTTAGATCAGGGTTAATAAGTGGAAGATAATGAGGGGGAATGGGAGGTCACATTGAAACACACTGCAAACTCCTTTGTTTACAAAGATGCTCTCCAGTAGGGCTGGCCCTTATTTCCACCTTGTCCATAGAAAGAATATACTTTTTACTATGCTTTTAAACTGATTCAATCTTCATCAAACATTCCTTTTTCTGACCGCTTCAGGCAAATAAGGGCCAAATCCTGCTGCATAATTGAGTTCCTCCTGCTCAAAAAAAAAAAAAAAGGAAATCTCTTTTCAAGCCTCCCCAATGCTCTGCACATAAGAATAGTGAAAATGTCACCAAAAAGTTGTTATTAAGGTAGCTCAGTCTCAGTGCTGCACTGTTGTTTATACCCCTCATTACTGCATTAGCAGTGAGCTCCCACAGACGCGAATCTCCCGCATGCCAGTCAATGCAGAGGCAAGAGGGGCCCAGAAATGAAAAACCAAGTTTGGCAGTTGATTTATTGGTGGAAAGAAGGAACAAGACCTCAGACAGCAGTGAATACAAAGAAAATAGCACTGCCTTCCCCTTACACATACATATTCACATACAAATCTTTACAGCTAACACTCTGCAGTTCTTTGCATTAAATACAGATCTGAAGTACCTTTGAGGAAGTGTTTTAATCAATGTGGGGATCATTTACTTCTTTTAGAACTACATGTAGTTTATATAGACATATAATTCCTGATATGCATTCAACCCTACCTGAACCTATTCTCCTCACTTGAATATTTTCCAGCAAGCCTTCCTGATTCTCTCACATCCTGATAATTGTTCATGCAATATCCCCAGCCTTATAACTAAAACCTTACCCTCTTCTGCTTTCATACCATGTGGCACTCCATCCTGGTCTCTTTGGGGGACAAGGACACAAAGTTAGAAGCACCAGCTGCATTTTTCAGGATCTATTTTTGGTAAAATTTTCATACCCAGGAAAGATGTAGCTACGTTGCTAACTCTCAATAGCTCTCAAATTACAATAGCAAGTCTTTCATAATTAAACAAACCAGGGAGAGAATTCTATATAATAACAATGTCAGTGTTATAAAAATTTGCATCTAAATCTGCATAGACCTGGCAACTAACTGGTACAGTTATGAACAGTCCTTTCAAAACAAGAAATTATAACACTTCTTCAGACCTGGCTGTCTTCTTCATGATGATACAATATAATGAAACACAGCAGAAGAGACTATATAAATCTGTTCCCAGAAGATCTGAAGTCTAGAACTGACATGGAAGGCACACTGGATAGTCCACATTAAACATGTAACTGGATGGACTTAATTTATTGTCAGCATGGAATGTTTTATACAAGTATTGCTGGTTTTGTTGTTTTGGGGTTTTTGGTTTTTTTTTGGTTTTTTGTTGTTTTGGTTTTGTTGTCTTGAAACAATTCAAGTTTTAAAGTTCTACTTAAGGTGTAAAGGAATTTATCATAAATGTGTAATGTGGTTTGTGTGCTCACATTGCATTGCATCTCCTGCTTTCTTGAAAATGTATTTTAACTGTGGTACATCACCTTTTATTTATATATAATGAACTTGCAATTTAAAAGCCACAAGACTATTACTGGAGAGGATATAAGCAGATGTTTGCAGGTGTAGACAAACAGAGAGAGACAAAAAAGTACTCCACAGAATATCATGGGGTTTTTTTAACCGTCTGGTATTTTGGTATTGCCAAAGGATTATAATATGCCCACCCTGATGCCACTCAGCCCAGGGATCCTCTTCTCCTTGAAAAGGTCATTCTGCGATATGGTTCTCTTCCATTTCAATGTGAAAGTAGACTTCCCTCATAAAACATTTCCCAAACATGGGTTCCCTGGCTCCAGTTTGCATGGATCTAGGACTGCATCGTCTTTGGCCTTACACCAGGCTCATTCACACAATCAATGGACCTTTCAAACAGGCATCTCCTTCCTCTTTCCCACACTAGTCTGGGTGAATTAGAATGACAGCTTTCCTGTCCCAAGGGAAATTAAACTGTCGATCCTAATCTGTAGAGCTGTAAGGGGACACTTCTCCACAAGCTCTCTCCATGATGCTGTCTACACAGCTGGAATCTCCTCTCAGAAGAGAGAGAAGAGCAATCAATAGTGTCTCTGAAAAAGATGCCATCACCAGCATGGCAGCACTTAGCCACTGCAGTGAACCGCACGCTTCTGATTAAGATGCCCAGGCAGGGGCCGATTGATTTGTCTGGCTGCACAGCATACTAACCATGAGTCTTAAACTCAGCAGCTTCCCTGCCCTGTCCCCCTCCACCTTCCTCACATCTCTCCTCCTTGGAAAGGATGGAGCACACACTGGTGAACACAGTGCTTAAATCCATACATTGGCAGAAGAAATTCTGATAGCTGATCTCGCTCTGTGAACTCAGTGACTGAAATAATGAAGTGCATGACTACAACTCCTGGAGACACATAAGGAAGAGATAAAAAT
This sequence comes from Monarcha castaneiventris obscurior, assembly GCA_026261815.1. Taxonomy (NCBI): domain Eukaryota; kingdom Metazoa; phylum Chordata; class Aves; order Passeriformes; family Monarchidae; genus Monarcha; species Monarcha castaneiventris. Next base: position 20,154,576 of record JAMPIT010000894.1, read on the forward strand.
GGCCTGGTAGATTACACTTAGCCCATCTCTCTGGAGACCACTACAAAGCAGTGTGTTCTTTAAAGTGACTAGAGTAATTCCTCAAGAGACTATTCCAGACCCTAGCGCGCTCCACTGTTGGTAACATGGGTGGGGTTTTTTTGTCCCAGTGCTATTCAGTTTAATCTTTTCCAAATTTGATTTCATTATTCCCCATAAGATCCACTTCACTGGACCACACAAAGTCACTGCTTTCTTACATTCCTTGGTGGTGCTGCTGCTGCTTTTGGTCTCAGAAATTTGCCACAGAAGTAATTCTAATTGTCATTAGCTATTTTCTAAACAAGAAGAAAAAAGTAGAAATGGGAAGAAAGGAGTGAATAGGAAAAGTAGAAAGATGATAGGACCAGAGACACAGTACTGAAGAGCAGAACCAGCTGAGGAGTCTGATGTGGCAAAGGCTCTATTTCATTTCAGGAGGATATTTCCATACTGGCAGGGAAAAAGCACAAGAAGGGCTATCATTTATTTTACTGAGTCACTTCTGTCACAGCCTTGCATCAAGACTCCAACACCTCTTAGAAGTCAGTGCGTACAATTTAGTTACAGCCTTGCCTAAGAACCAAGCTAAGTAGATATTGCCCAGAGTATCCAGGAAGCAGGTGAAGGATCGAACAGCCCTTCTGGTTGTTTTGCCTGGGCTGACTGCTGCTGCTGCCAGCACCAATTAAGAAAAATTAGGGATATAGGAGCAGTAATTCTGGAGCAGTAGTCAATACAAGATTGATTCCCCCATCAATCACTCATAGGAACAGCAAACCTGACCCTTCACAGTTGTCTTCACAGCACAGCAGTTTTGGGTTTTTCTCCCTCAGCCTCTTTTTCTCATGACAGGAACAGTTCAGCCACAGCTTTGTGCCAACACTTCATCCTTCTGGGAGGCACAACTTAGTTTTACTGGAATGCTGAAAAGTGCCAGAGCATCCTTGCCTCTTTCCTTCTTAACTACTCCAAATGTGATCACATCTTCTGGACAGCAAAAAGGAAACATAGTACTTCATTGCAATCACTTCTATGCCCTAAGCAGTTGGTCCCCATGCCAATATCCATTGCACCACATAAACCAATCAAAATTCTCAGAAAAGTGCTTAAACAAAAACTAGATTACAGGTTTCTGGTCTGTTGCCCCCTGTGTTATTTGACAAGATGGCTCAGCATGTGTGTTTCCAAATCTTTCTGCAACACACCCCTCGGATGCAATTTAAGATACAACTTATTACTAGCCATATTTTTTTGTCATTATTCCTTTCCATAGATCAGCGTCTTTCAGAATTATATCTGATTCAATCCTACTCTACACGTCAGATTCTTTTCCTTCTTACAGGATAACTATGTGCATGTTGCCACATGCCTGGCAGTAACACAGGCATCTATGGAAATGATGGCCTCTCTACAGCTTCCTTTCAAATCAACCTGCCATCTCATAAATCAATAAATGCATTTTTGCCTTACATGCCTATCAAATCTTGTTCTCCTAATTCAGGAGAACTGAAAGTGATGGTCTACATGCCACCTATCTCTCCTTTTTCCTTCAACCTGAGTTTTTCCTTACTTGTCTTAGTAGTCTCCCAAATAAATAGAGGTATGGGCTTTTTGACTTAGTATCTGGACTTATTTTAATATTATTTAACATTCTTTGTATTAGCAGCACTTTTTAGATCAGCAATGTCTATCTCATGTAAAACAAAGTGCAGCACTTAGCTTGACACTGTCTCTTTCCAACTTAAAACATTACTGTTCACTATTACCCCTTCTGTCCTCTGCTCCTTCAACCATACTTCAGTCCAGAGTTCATAGCCCTCAGCTCATACATAGAGCTAAATCATATTTAAAATAGGCATCTTCAGCGATTAAGGAAAATACAAAGGAAAACAATGCCACTGATTTCTGTGACCCATTATATGAAGTAAATCCAGAGGCAGGAACACATCTTTATACCAGTACTATTGGAACATCAAAAAATAGTTTATAATTATACCCTTGGGAGCCATCCCATATCCCAACCACCAGGTGGCAATTTCATCCCATTATATGTTCCATTAAGTAAGTAATGGCCTAAACGGTGTGGAAAGATGAATGTGTTTTCAGTTCATGTAGTCTGTAGAAGGACTGAGAGACTTCCATGGCTGGCAGGAAAAATGGCTTTCCACCAGAGAGCTGATGTCTCCACGTAAGTGGAATAGTTTTCCTTCTTTTGTTTGTGGGTATTCTAGTGTTCCCCCTTGCCAGAGAAAATCCCTAACTTCTCACCTGGGAACCAGTACCACATAATATCTGGCAATCAAAACTGAAGTCCTGACCTCACTGAAATTATAAGGAACTTTCCTCCCATTCAACAGGAGTTTTGATCAAGAGAACATGAAGAGAAAACAGTTCTTAAGAACCTAAACTAAGTTCCTTATCAGTCCCTTTTCAAATGGAAGTAAAACCTCATGTTTTTGTATTACATGGATTCTGAAATTATTACATAGATATTCCCTGACCCTTAATATTTTCTTTGCAAACATCGTGTTCCCTGAAGCCTCTGATATCTCTCTTCAATCCCAGAGATGTTTGTTTTCATCTTTCCTCCTCAGTAGATCTCCTAGGTCTGGGGCTGAGCAAGAAAGAGAATGTATCTCCTTCACGAGGCACATCAAGGAGTGGATTTCATCCTCTGAATTATTCATTCTTGATCTTTGCACAGCACATAACAAAGTAACTAATGACATACTTTAGCAAGTCTGCGTGGCAGCAGTCAACTGTTCTGTATTGCCATGTCTCACATCCAGCTCTGCTTTGAGCCCATTTCCAAAAACAAAAGGAAACCCAGAAACAAATTTAACTTTGTTCTGAATTCACTAGTGTAGGTGAGTTGCGGTGCTCGAAGTTAGTAATGAGCTATATTTCCTATTTTGCTTATAAAGCATACTGACTATTCATTTACTTCTTATTTTTGACTGTTTCATATTCAAAACTATATGGCTTTGCTATCGAAAAGAAGGAGGATTCATGTTTTATATACATCTATATATAAAGCAGAGCTTCGTGTATAAAATATACAGACATTCTAAACCATTGGTACTTGAGTTAAAGCCTACATGTTATCTGACTGTGTTCAGCTGCCAATTTTAAATTCTGCAACGATCTGGAAGGGAATAATTAATGTACTTATTTCATATCAGTGTTAAAGTTTTGATAAAAATACCCCACACCTACAAAGGAAAGGGTACAAAATAACTCATTTCTTTTCAAATCTCTTTTTCAAACAGGAAAAAGGATATATTGATGTGATGAGGCTATTTTCAAACCTTCAGCAATTAGGGATGATTCATTCTGCATTCAACATTTCCTGAAGTGTTCCTGATCAAGTTTATCAAGCAGAAAAGTTGTCTAGGAAGCTGTGCTCTGGCAGTGATTGCGCATTTTCCGCTGATGTTGAAATAGTCAATACTGTAGAGGTAGTAAGTTGTGAGGTTTATGTGTTTCCCTTTGCTGCAGATCTGACTTGAGTATTCAGTTCTTCTCATGCATAAACCAGCCCTGTAGAAAGCCAGCATGGGGGGAAATCTCTTATGCCCTTATTATATTGCTCTCATATTTGAAGTCTGAAGCCATTGTGTATGACAAACACCTGCAAGCTGACAAGGGAAGTATTCTTCCAACTCCATTATCACAGAAATACTGTCACATCAGAACAGACTAATATCATTTTGCTTTGGTAAATTGATCCACAAGCTTAACCTTTGTTTGAAACCTCTAGAGCTTTAACAAAACAAGTGCTGCGCTGATAGCAGAAAAGCCTTGTCAATGTATTTTTCCAGTGGGGTTATTACATAGCACAGACTAAGAAGGCCCTTCCCTAGGAGAAACCCAACAGACTGACAATACTTGTCACTTCTTTAAGACAATTGTACCTTTTTTGAAAAGTATACTTAAGACGTTTAAACTTGTATTGGGTTTATGTGGGAGGATTTTGGTAGCAGGGGCTCTGTGAGAAACCCCAGAACTGCTCCCATGTTGTACAGAGTTGGAGGAAATGGTGGTTTTAGTTTTGTCTCTGTTTCCCACTATCCTACTCAATTTTTAATTGGCAATAAAATAAACTAATCTTCCTCATGTGTTTTCCAGACCACAGAATGTCAGCTTGGAATATGATTTCAGAAGCTCCATCCCTACTGACAGAAGGCCCACAGAGCCTCTGCGGAGGTTGTTGCTCATTCACAGCCATAACATCCTAGTGACTCAGTTTTTGACCACCTTCCTTGTAAAGACACCTTCATTTGACAAGTAGCAACCCCCTGAATGACAAACAGCACCATGGGTCTAGAAAGACATGGCTTAGTGGTAAACATGATGGTGCTGGTTGGCACCTGGACTCAGTGATCTTAGAAATCTTTTCCAACCTTAATGACTCTATGACTCCATGACTCTATGATTCTATGATTCTGTGATTGACATGCCAACCTGACAGCCCATACAGAGCTAGGAAAAAGCAAAAATGAAATGGCCCTGTATCAAAGAACCTTCCATATCAATGCATGACGCATTTGGTCAGTGTCAACTGCAAATATTATCCACTTGCATTTTCTCAAAAGCCATGAAGAACCTACAGATGCCTCTTATATCTGCTTTGGGACACACAGGTTTGCCTGCAGTCATTGTCTGCTATCTCAAGAACCAAGACTGATGAAAACATAGCAACCAGGTGAGTAATTGAGAAAACTTACACTTGGGATAGCTGTTAAAAGAGTTGTTACTAGATTCATGAAATATTATGCCTGTAGCAAGAACTGCATTATAAATCCCTTCAGCTCCAGACAGGTGATATGATACCAGTAGCACATTAGTGGAGAACAACCACTTCCACATTCCACAGATTTGACACTGACAGCTGTACAGAAGTACATATGCAGCTGGGTCTCCCATTCAGTAAATAAAAAGAAGATCAAAGCATGTTCACTAATTGAGAGGAGTTTGTCAAAGGAAATATTGCATTTGTTTTGTCTTCTGATCAGATGTGTGCACTATTCACTTTTTAAAATAGGGAACTTTAAAGCAGAAACAAACTTCCCAAAAATGTAAATCAATCTCTGCTTAATGTTGCTGTATATGAAGTTTTTGGCACTAGTATAGAGAAGAAAATACTTTTTGACTACTTGCAAAAATTAATTCCCACCCACCACAAACTTCATAGGCAAATTCTAATGCATAAGTCCTGATTTAAAAATGGTTTTGATTCATAGTGGCATCCTATTTTTGCCCACACCTTTTTCTCAGTATTCTATTTTAGAAAGGCTGTGAAATGCTTATACAGGAATAACCTGAGAAATAAAGAGTGTTTCAGCCTAGACTTCAAAAACTTCTCTGTTTTGTGGAGTAATTGCTGTACATTTTTGCTACTTCACAGAAAGAAGGGTTATCTTCAGAAGGCATTTTGGCAGCATATTCTGATCATTTAGTATGAAAAGAAGCAATGGTGATGCCGCTCATAAATATAAATAAATATATTAGAGATGTAGAAATGTACCTGTACTAAATACTCATGGAGATACACTTCCTATGCTACATATACACTCTGTGCTATAGGGAGACTTTGACAGTCTAGGGAACTTTAAAACCTGTTTCAACAAATCCATGCCTGCCTCTGCAGTTACTGCATTCTTAAAAAAAACACATTGCTGCAGTCTTGTGTTATTTTTAGACACTTATAGATATCCTCTGTAACAACAGGGAACATGCTAAGAAAATATGGAAAGGTTTATATAAGCAGTAACATAATTATTAAAGAAAAAAAGAGACAATTATTTTTACCAATTTCCACGTTTTAGTTTTTATATTTGAGAATTTTAGTATGCAGCTGAAATTTCAGGTGTATTCTCAGTATATTTTGTTTGGCAGAAGATGAGTACTTCAGTCAGACCAGTGCTTTCACACAGATATTCCCATGCTTCATAAAAGCATCCCCAGCATTAGGTGGTTTTAAAGACACAGATTGGAGTCTGGAAGTCAAACGAACTAAATTTTGCATATTATAACCATTAACAAGAGAGCCCTTCATTATCCAGAGATTAAATGTGTCTGCTGATGCATATTCCTGAACAGACTTCTCTTCCTAAAATATTTTTCATACAGTACAAGGCTTTCTGACTTACAAGGTAAGTATTAAATTTGTTATGGATGTCTATTTTCTGCCTGTTTTAGTTGGAAAGTATTGACTTTTCCTTTATCCACATCATCCTACTCCAAATGTCAGACACCTCTGAAGCATAAAGAAGCAAGCTGTAGCTTTCTCAAATTCATTTAAGTGTAGTCTTTAGAAAACAGCCTTCAACAACACAGCCAGGACCTGTCCTGCTACAGTTCTCACATTCTCCCTCTTTGCTGGAAAAGGCTCTCATTCCCCCTGTCATGATTGAACACCAGATTTGTTTTGGACTGTGAACCCCTTTTACTGTCTTGGATTAAAACAGAAGCAGAAAATACAGCCAAATTTAGTAACAATTTAATTCATACTCCTTACCCAACTGTTTCAGTTCCATCGCTTCTTTTAAGGGAAAGCTTTCTATTCCTCAGACTTTTAATGAGTTTTTTACACATTTTTAGAGACTTCCTATTTTGATTCCTGTGGGAGAACAGGCTCATAAATGTGACTGCCTGGCTAGAGATGCTGAGAATATGAAAACTATAAGCGAGATTGAAATGAAGACAAGCTTTGAGTTACCCAACCCCAGTTACTGAACAACTGGAAAATCAATTGTTGCAAGCATTTTTTTACCCCAGTTAAGTTCTTCAATTGCATTAAAACAGTTGAACAAGCTGGGGTGTTGGCTCAGCAAGGAAGTTAATGCCACCTCTACGATGATCAGTGATTTGCTGACAGATGAGGAAGCAGTCAGACATGCCACATTACAAAATAGAGCCACTATTGATTATCTTTTATTGGCACATGGACATGGCTGTGAAGATTTTGAAGGATTATGTTGTATGAATCTATCTGATCATTCTGTTTCCATTCCTAAACACCTGCAAAACCTAAGAGATTTAGCTAACCAAATTACAACAGATGACCCATCCTGGCTAGACAGTCTATTTGATGGTTGGAGCTTTGCACCTTGGCTAAAGGAACTCTGTAAAATAGGCTTAATTATTATAATAGTAACAATTGTAGTTTTAGTAGCAATACCTTGTATACTTCAGCGTGTGCAAAAATTGACAAGTAAGACTGTATCTAATATCTTAGTTGTTCAACAGAAAGGGGGAATTGTGGGAGAACAGGCTCATAAATGTGACTGCCTGGCTAGAGATGCTGAGAATATGAAAACTATAAGCGAGATTGAAATGAAGACAAGTTTTGAGTTACCCAACCCCAGTTACTGAACAACTGGAAAACAATGGTGTGGCCGGCTGAAGATAATCCCCTTTGATTAAACAATGCCCTCTGCTTGCAGAAAGGTCCAAGGGTCAGAGCAGACCCTCCCAGCTTAGCAGAGGGTCCAGAACGTAGTTTTTAGAGTTTAAAATGTAACTCCATATGGTAATACAATGATTCCTATAGGCTGTATGTAAATGTTATAAGATTTGTAGCTTGTTCTAGATTGGTTAATGGAAATTAGAATATTCAGCACAAAAGATGATTTATTGTGCTGCAAACGGGAACTCGCTCTCTTGCCCTGCCTTCTTACCCCTGCTCTCTTGCTCTCTTGCTTTTACTCTCTTGCCCCTTTTATTCTTACACCACTTCTGCACCCCTGCATCTCTTCACTGCTTCTCTGACCTGCTTCGAGCTGCGTCTGGCAGCTCCTAGCAGGTCCCCTTTACACCCACGCCTTCATCAATAAATCTCATGCTCTAAGACCAGCACCAGAGATCTCCTGTCTCCCGTTTGTCCTGACCGTCTGAAGCCCCACACTTCCTGACTGCGACAGATTCCCATCCAAAGAATCTTTCCTTTTAAGATGTTACAAGTTGCTTCTGAAATAGTTGCTATTCAACCATGTGAGAGCAAAGTGCATGTTGTTTTCACTCTTGGAGGGGAAAGACTGGATGAGTTTCTTTAGAAGTTTGTTTCTCTTCACACAGCTGGACACGTCTTCCTTCAGTAAACTCAGGCTTTAAAACAGTCTGTTCTAACATCTCTATTTTATATCCACCAGTAGCTCTTTTCAATATATAAACCACTATCCAGACTGACAGAAAAGGTCTACTCTTAATCTAAAAACTTCTGGTATAAGAACATCTAAATTCACCAGCAATTAGTCACAATGGTTTTGACAACATCTTCAACATTTTCTAGAAAGAGTTAAATGCTACCAGCATGCTTTAGTTTCTCTGTAGCTCTTACTTGCATGTTACCTCAAGAGGTTTTAAAAAGAAAGCTACACTTTGTGTTTAAATTAATGTTAAAACTTTTCTTCTGGTTTTTTGTTTTCTTGTTTTTTTCTCCTTGGGACTATGTTCTGGACTACCCACTTACTATTCAGTTGCCCATAATGTAGATTTTTCCAGTTTCATAATTTTCACAAGCAGACCACAACAAATAATCTTCAATAACTCATATTTATTTCATGACTGGAGAACAGTTGGCTAATCAAAACAAAAGATAAGCCCTCTACAGTATTAATAAAAGGACATTATTAAAGCAAGTCTTTGTACAGAGTTGCCAATTATAATAGTCTAGCTCTTGGACCTAACAATGCTCACTTGGCATTATTCTGTACTTTTTTTTCATAGAATAACTTTTACCAAAGTTGGTGGTCCCTGTAAATTTTCCAAAAAAGTGGTATTTCCATTGTATACCGATTTCCAAAAGCCATCAGGCTGCAATTTACCTTTCTGGCTTAAGCCTCTAACCATGAATACTGCTAAGCTGAGGATTTTTCTGAAAGTGTTTTTTGTTTCCATTGCCTGGTAGTGTTCATCCTAACAATTGGCACCAGCAGTGGCTCTCTAGCTTTTTTTAAGGTTGTTTCCCTTAAGAGCTGCACCATAATCCAAGACTGAATTGTTCAAAATGGCCAAAATTGATTTTTCCTGACTCAGAGTAAGCCCTTTGCTTTATATACACACCTTTCTCCCTGACACTTACCCATACTTTTTCTGTCCTGCTGACACACACACAGCATGATGTGTTGATTTTCTGGGATCTCATTTATGAGTTCTTTTAAATAATCACCCACTGGATGGTTCAAGTCTCCCTTATGATTCATGAACATCGCATCACCTGTCAAGGTACAGGCAATGATCTTGCATTTCTATAAAAGAGTGCTAAGTGATTGTAAGCAGGGTGAAATGGGCTATGAAAATGTTTTTATTACTAGCATGTAACTGTCTTTGGCATGCTTCAAAGGCAGGCAAACCATTTCATTGCATCTACAATTGTATAATGAACCCTGGTAATTACTGGGAGGGAGAACTGTAAAAGCATTTACTGGAGTCAATAGCAGTCCTAAAAAAAGAAAATACTTTTTCTTTGGCCTCATTTACTACATGAAGAATTTTGGAACAATTCCGTAATCTGGCATTTAGTAGGGCTCACTGACTAAATTGTATGATGTTGTTCATCTGCCATGCAAGTGAAAGGAGGTGTTGCATATGTTAATGTTGTCAGTTCTCAAAATAACGGAGTGAAGGAAAGGTGTCACCAAAGTTTTGGAATGTCCAACATAATAACCCCTGCTTTTGCTTAGAGAAAGGAATGGAATATTTAAAAAAAAAAAATAGATGTCATAACCAGTTTGAATTTTTAGCACAAAAGGATATAATTACTTCTTTTTGCAGCTAGTACATAGCCAGGCACTAAGGGTTATGACAGCCAAGTCTTTTTTAGAGAAATGCCCAATTTCCTACTCCAATTCAAGCCATGCTGTGCTTATGCTCCCAATGGATTCTACTGGAACATTCCCATCTTTTGAGATAACTGGCCTTCTTTTGTGTCTTGTAATAAGGAAAGTATTATCCCACATCCCTTTAAAGTTCTGACTCTGGTTTAGAGTAAGAGGAGAATCTACCATGGAAAAATTAATAATTGGAATTCTATGAATATACTGTTCATTTAATCATCTAAAAAGTTCTTGCTCTCAGTTCCTCATCTTGAAACTCATAACCTATCTTGCCTTTTTTGTCTAGAATACACAGTAGCCACCAAAAATCTGGAGTTGAATGTCAGTCTGCTATTCCTACTTTGAGGAAGATGTATTGTGAAGCTCTAAGAACATTAAGCTGTAAATAGCTGTGAAAATAGATGCCTGGGTCATGCACTGGAAAAGATTATGGTGTCTTCTTAACAACATAAATTTCCAGTCCCTTCTTTTTACGAAGTCTTTATATACTAAAAGGCCTGTTCCTTATGTAAGTCAAATGTTTCATTTCAACACATTCAAGGTATCACACTTTTTCTCTCCAGTACGTAGATGGCAACCCTATAGCACCTCAGATTCTTTCCAAGCACACTGATATAAGCTCCCCAGTACCTCAGACTGAGTAAGGAACTGCCAGTCCATGAAGATCTTCATAAAGTCCAAAATGTGTTGTCTGTCTTCTGCAAACAATTAAGTCATGAAGAAAATTCCTTTCTACTGAAATGCAGCCAAGAATCCACCTGCATGAGCTATCAGTGCTCATACAGCTTCTTTTCACAGATATGACTGCTTGCTCCGTAAGAAAAATTACATAACTTTTAATCTGGTTATCAGACACTTGAACTCCCTGTGTAACTTAAAACAGCTCAAGCCAGGGATGTTTGAAGCAATTCTTGATGCTTTTGCAAACAAATGGCACTGAACTCTGCACATGTAGTTCCAGCTGCACAGGTTTTTTTGTGCCTGGTATGACTTTCGAGATCATTTTACTCAAAACTTTTTCACATCTGGACCTTGCTAATTAAGGTTATAATGAACCTAACTGAAATTTGGAGTATAAAAAGATTCGCCTTTTACAGAACCACTGTAACTTTTGATCTGAGAATATTTTCTAAACGCAGCTGTAGTGCTGATTGGTATCTTTTTTTTTTTTGTCTAGCTACTCCAGTGTCTCCTGAAGCTTTTTTGCTGCTGCTGCTCTTTCTGCATCCATTGCAACAACAATAGAAAAAAATAATACAGCACAGAAAGTACATGTCACTAAAAGTATTATTTGGGTCTGCTATATGTCCCTCTTTTTTGTGGATGAACATGTTAGAGGGGACAAGATTTACATCTATGAAACCTCAACTACAAACAGAGGTAATTTCAGATTGAGTTGAATTCCTTTATTGTTTTAAAGATACTTACTGATGTAGTTGAGGAAATCCATGACAGAAAAATCCCCTTTCATTTATATTCAATGAAAAGATGAGTCAAAATTTCAAAAAGTATCACTGTAGAAAATAACCTTGCAATTACTCATTATGTCTAGTCTTCAGAAGGCAGCTGGATCAGTACATGCCTCATACTAATAAAGTCATAGAATATAGAAAGATGGAATATGCTGAGTTAGAAGGGACCCATAAGGATCATCAAGTCCAACTCCTGGCCCTGTGCAGGACACTCCAAGAGTCACATCATGTGCTGAGAGCTTCTGAAAGAGCTTCTTCCACACGCTTCTGAAACTCAGACAGGCTTGGCGCTGTGATCGCTTCCCAGCTTGTCTCAGTGCCCAACCACCCTCTGAGTGAAACACTTTTTCCTGGTATAAAACCTAAACCTCCCCTGACTCAGATTCATGCCATTTCCTTGAGTCCTGTCACTGGTCACAAGCTTGACGAGATTGGTATCTGCCTCTCCACTTTGCCTCATGAGGATGTTGAAGACTGCAGTGAGGTCTCTCCTCAGTCTTCCCTTCTCCAGGCTGAACAAACCAAGTGACCTCTAGCCATTCCTCATACGACTATTCTTCCAGACCCTTCAACACCCTCTGCCCTCCTTTGGATGCTCCCTAATATCTTTATATGTTTCTTACATCATGATGCCCATAACTGCCTCCATGACTCGAGGTGAGGCCACCCCAGTGCAGAGCAGAGCAGGACAATCCCCTCCCTTGCCTGGCTGGTGATGCTGTGCCTGATGCCCCCCAGGACAGGGTTGGCCCTGCTGGCTGCCAGGGCGCTGCTGGCTCATGTTTAACTTGACACTGATCTGGACCTGCAAGTCCCTTTCCACAGCACTGCTCTCCAGCCTCTCATTCCCCGGTCTATGCACATATCCAGGGTTGCCCCATCCCAGGTGCAGAATCCAGCACTTTCCCTTGCTGAACTCCATGCGGTGGGTGATTGGTCTCTCTAATTTATCAAGTCCTTCTGAATAGATCCCACATATTGCCCCAGTTCTTCCCTTCTTCACCAGCACCCATAGCAGGGCCACTCCTCTCTTTCAGCCTCACCAAGCTTTTATGTCAAGAGGAGACAGATCTGCCCTGGGGAGAAGACCTCTCTCCATGTTTGTCTTCTTCAGCAGCCTGTCTACCATTATTAGCAACAAGGATGACACTGTTTTTCAGAGGGATTTTCAGATTATTCCCTTGTCAGCTTCCCCCAGGACATGTTATGCTACCATGTCATCTTCAGAGCCTTTCCTACCATGCAGTTTTTTTGGTCAACAAATGCCTCTCAGTTTTTCCCACCCTTGCAGACAAACTCCAAATCTTGGGTTTGGGTTTTTTTCCTATAAAAGTTACCTCCTGAGGCCTTCACCAAGAGTATTTACTTTGTTTAAAAGGTGAATTATGTCACTTTGAAGCTTCTAGACTTGCTGGTGTTTAACACATCTAGTTATATACTTGCCTGAAGTTAGTAATTCACACAGAATTGTCTTCCTTGTTTCCTGTCCTATGCCCATCTTTTGCATATCTTTTACATAAAGCACAAGCTGCATAGTCTGCCTTGCAGAGGATTTACTATTATGAATAAGGTTGAATGGCCCTGATCATTTCTTCTTTTTTCTTCAAATTCTTATCAGGGCATGTCTCAACAAATATTCGAGCAAATATCATGCTGTATATAACCTTTTATTCAGCAGTAGCTGCCAAGCTGGGAGTCCTGGGAATTTTATCCTCAGCCTGGAAAATAATGCTTAGAGACTGAAAAAACTTAGCACACACATGCAGAAAAAAAATCTACTTATCAAGTTCTGAAGTATCTTAAAAAATGAAAGACTGAGATCAAGTACATCTAAAATGTGGTTACTTCAGCCCCTGTATATATTTGTCCATAAAGTTTCAAATATTTCGTTTTCTGAGGTCTCATTTTGTTTCTTTACAGCTTTTCAGCACCTTGAGAAGAGTCTGGTTTTTACAGAACTATTATTATTACACTTCTATTACATGCCTAAAATAGATTTAGATTTGCAAGCAGTAAGATGTACAGTATGGTTAGAGGGGGTTTTTTAACATGTATTGATTAAATCATTTAGAACTGGCAGAGAGGAATTTAAAGAAAACAAACACAAAGAATGTAGTATCAGCACAGAGGCTACAGACATGCAAACCTCCATCACAGATTCTCCTGCAGAATTTTAGAAATTTTTCATTCTACACTGCTCTTAGTCACAGATGGTCCCTCGAATTCCAGAAAAAAACTGCATATTTTGGTTAATGAGCAAATAAATGTTACTATGGAGTCATATATGAGAAATACTATCAATAGCACTAACACTTCAAAGGGGCATGTTTTTCTGGAGGAGGTTATAACAAAGTATATATTGTAACACTGCTGAAGGCAATCTTACCTTGCCTCAGAATTGCTTAAAGATTTCAGCAATCCACAGTTAGAGAGAAAAGCCTTAAAGCAAGATAGAGGCACTGATTAGTGAAGCTGGGTATGTACAATTTTTTCTGTCTGAACACATATAAATGTAACTGTAAAAGCAGTTATAATCAGCACTCAAGTTTTGCAGCAACCCATTTGTGGGATTTTTTATAAATATAAAGGTTGAGTTTTCCTATTCTTCAGCAGGAAAGTTACTTTAAACCAAGGTGCAGTGCAGTGTAAAAATGTGAAAAGTCCCAGAAACAATCTGTGAATAGATGGTGAAGATGACCACCATCCCACATCACATCTGCAAGCACATTTTACTGTGAAACTCATGGCTTTTTTTCCTTCTTTCTACTAGGAAACGTATTTCACAAAATGTACAACTCTGTATTTCTGTGTTACTCTGAAATGCAGAAGAATCATTTACACATTTTTCTTCCAGACAGGGACTAGAAATGCGGTGTTTTTAAAAAGAGAACAGAGACTCACAAAATCACAGGATGGCAGAATTGTTGGTAGAAGAAAACACCTTCAGCTATAGCTGTCCTCTCAATATATATGTGGCAGAAGTAGCAATTGGTGATCACTTCCTGAAAATTAATATTAGGTAGAAGTTGGTTGGATGGGAGCTCAAGAGCTCTTCAGTCCAGGCTCCTGATCAAAGCAAGGTTAACACTGAAATTAGACCAGGTTGCTCAGTTGGTGTCTAAAAACAATGTGCTTGCTTCTCTTTTTAGTTGTGGGAAGGCCTCAATTTGGGATGGCTTCTGAAAAGTTGAACTAAAACTGACATTGTTAGGCATGGGAGTCAAATTCATGCAGATTCACATCAGGTACAGTTTAAATGCTACTTGGCTACCTGGTATGTGACTTTTTAAATTTAATTTGGTATACTTAATGCATACACAGACAAAAACCAATTACAACAGGACAAATATATGTTTTCAGTTTATTTTATCCCAGAAGTTAAGTTTCATTACAACTAATGTATTTTTTCTTTAGCATCTCTAGTTTTTCCTTCAATTAAATGATTTTTTGATAAGTAATTCATAATCTCTGTTACAAAGAATTCATCCCTCATACTGTGTTGAGAGTTCATCAATCAGCTCAACAACATTAATTAAAAATCATAGTTTAAGAATTCATATTCTTCTGACTTTTAAGGAAGCATGATGTCACGCTTTTTTTAAACTAAACAAACACAAAGAAAGAGTCATATCTCACTGCTAAAATAATACTAAGAGCAGTTTCCAGGTTTAGTTCAGCATAGGAAAACCATAGGTTTTGTTCCAGGTTTTCTTGGTGAAGTGGAAGTCATGCAACTAAAAATCCACTGGCCCGGGGCATCTGTTTCACAAGCACAGGACACAGCTAAATATGGTGTGTGTGGAAAGGCTTTTCTGAAAATATTTCATAGCTATGAAAAGCAAACATTCTGCAGCTTTTGAAGTACTTGAGATTTCTTTTGTTACCTGTCCCAGGTGCAGCAAACCTGTTTTATCAACCTTTAGCACACATGGTATTGTAGGGGCCTCTCAATCTCTAATATAACTGCTATCACTACAAACATTATCCGCAATTCACAGGTAGGCCATGTGCAATCCATTGCAATTTGCTTGATGAAGCTGCTAAACTGAGACTTGAAACCAGATGTCCGAAGTCAGAGCTGTTATCTGACTTCTTTTCTCACTGTCATGGTAGGTTTTACAGTTTCACTGCCACACTAAACCTCACATGTTCCACTGGCATCTGAGATATCAACTGTTTCTCTTGGCCTGATAATTGAGATGTACTCAAGGAACTATTCAGTCCATGCATTTGTCACTAGCACCTGCTTTTTTGTCCATCTGTATGGCATGTTCCATCTAACTTCACCGTGAAAAATTTCCCCATCTTCTCTCTCCTTCCCCTGCTTTTGCATAGCAAAACAATTACTGCAGGTAATTTGACAGCAGACGATGAATGCAGGGAAAGGCAACTTGTCTTACAAAGATTTGTAGCTAATAAATCCATTCATGTTTTTCTCTTCACTTTGAACAATCAGTTTAAAATTGATTAGCTTGAGCCATACCATTTCTGAGGGCAGTCTCAGCACAAATTAAAGAGCCATCCATCCTCAACCAAAAATACTCAAAGTCACAGTCTCCATAGTGACCAAAACACAGGATTGTCTTACTACACCATCAGCACAAGGGGTGTTCGTAAGGCCCAAACGCAGTCATATTGTCCTATTTGCCATGTCACTGTAAGTTTAAATTGAAGCCTCACAAAAACTTCACCAGCAAAAGGCATTTAGCGTAAAGTACAAATATTCACAAAGTTCTTTGGAATCTTTAAGTCCAAACATTGCATTTCTTTCCACGGCATGTGAGGGTTTCAGACCTTAAGACAGCAGGTAGAATAAGTGGGGCAGAGTTCCCATGACTTTGCAATCATTGCTGAGCCTTCTCCAGCATCTCTTCCCCCAGATCATATTTAATTGAGACAAAGGTCTTCCTCATGTCGAATTAGTAAAAGGTAATGCAGTTGGTTTTCCTGAGAGACATGTCACTTGTTAGCAGAAAGCTTCAGTGAAACAATGGTTTGCAAGCTCCTGTGAGAATACAATTCTCATCTTATGCCTTTTAACTGTCAGTTAAAGCACCTACGGTGCTCCTGAAAAAAAGGTGCAGTTGGATAGTTCAGCTGGGTGAGCTGTTCATTCAAACCCACATGAGGAGGAGACGTATTCATCCCAAGGACTCACAAAGGTCACAGATCTCATGCTGACTCCTGTCAGTCTCTTCATTTCATTCTTCTAAATAATAACACCACCACTGCAAAAGGGTGAATGAATCAGAGTCTGTGGTTCATATCTCCTGCCTCTCTTCATCCGGTAAAGAGGGAGGATAGCTGCAGGGACTCCTGCTTTCTGAGTCTAGGTGAACATGATCAAGTCATGAACTGCAAGGAGAAATCAGCTTAGTATTGACTCCTCTTGGCTCCTGCTGGACTTGTTCCTGAGATACATAACAACCCAATGTCAAAGGGAAGAAAATTCACTTGGAATGAAAGACAGCGTAAGAAGCTCTGGTTCAATGCCTTGGGAAGGCTGGGGAGAGAATGGCTCTCATCACATCCTGCTTGTCTTTACACAGATGTAGCTACCTCTCACTTCCCATGAAAAATACCCTGACAGCAGTATCTGAAGGGCTCTATAACAAGCTTGTTGCAAGGCACAGCTGTCCCTGTATTCCTTGCTTCCAGTCAAAGATCCTAACTAATTCTTGCACCTCATTTCCTTTCCCACTGAGAGTGTTGTGAATCTGACATGCTGCCATATATTTGAAATATCATTATGGAGCTCATCTCCCAACCTGCTTCTCTCTCTCCTCCCCCTGATTCTTTTTGAACTGATCTGTTGTCAAGTATCTTGTCTTATATTTGTCTTGCCTTATCTTGGAGCAGGTAACATGTCTCTCTCCATACTTCTAAAATGTGTGTGATTTGATCCCACTCTATAAATGTTTTAGAATAACAGTAGTACCAAAGGATGCTTGCACATCTCAACTGTCAGGGAATCAAAGAAGAACATTTTCCACTCTAAATATTAACTGTTAGAGTCTTCTATTTGTATCATAATTGAAAACAATTATCATAATTGGTTAGCAAAGCCACCAAAGGCACAGGCCTAAAATGGAAATGAATGAAGCAGCTATGGAAATGACATCTTAATAAGAATAATGAAATTCAAGCCCCTATTGCAAGTACAGTGTATAATCCATTACATGGAGATTAGATGAGATATAAATACCTGAAGGATATAAGATGATTGATCTGACATAAGTCATCTGGTTTTGCAGCCATAAAATGTCAAACAACAGGTATCTGAACACTGCAAATTGCCTAACTACAGCTTTTTCATGGAGGGCAAGAAGGGAATTTAACAACTTGCAGTGTCAGGCAAGGTCTTATTTCATTCTGGGTGCAGCATTTTAGCTGGGGTTTTTTCTCCTCCTTTTAACCCAGATAGTATCATCAGGGCCTGAATAAATTTTTTATTAATTCCCTGGATCTGAAACTTGGTGGATGAAGGTTCAATTTCCAGTCCACCCATAGTGTTAACCTCTTTATAACTCAGTTGCTTGCTCATAAGATGTAGCAATAAAGCTGGTCTTTACCACTAACAGGTGGAGGAAACATTTGGTAATCTTCATGATATGCCAAAATACTGTATCAGTTCTGGGTACTCTCATATTCAGGCAGCTATAAAACCTCAGAAACATAGAAAAAGGAAACATCAAGACTGCACTGAAGAGCATGGGAGCTGAGGAAGGGTTGACTCCTGAAAGAGGTTGCTACTCCCAAGGTACTCAGCTGAAAAAGCCAGGGGTTTAGTAGATTTTTGAGAATCTCTAGAAATTCCCTGTTTCTCATTGGTTTTTAAGTGAAAACAATGAGGATTTACAAGTCTTCTAAATCTCTCCCTGTTGAACTAGGGAAAAATCTTCCTCCACATGTGAGTTATTTCAGTGGAAATGACCTATCCTGATGTTTGTATAATTTCTAGTTCTGCTGTGGTCCAGAACCTCATGAACCATATCAACCATGGAGGCAGCTCAACACAAGGATAGAACAGGCATCTGAGAATTCCAAGTATGGCAAAAGTCAGAGATTGTTTATCTTCTTTTACAAAGCCTCCCGTTCCTCCCTCATGCACCAGAAAACGTGCAACAGAGCAGGAACCCCAATGTCTAGACACTAGTCAAATATTCCTGATTTCATCCAAATCATCCAGAAGCTCCAACAGTGGATGGCTGCATTTTGCAGCAAAGCATGTTTCAGCTATGGACACAATGCTCATAACTGAAGGACACACCATGGTCAGTGTAGCAAAGTTAAAGGGACGACAAGAAGGATGATGCTCCTACTATGCATTTGCTCTGGGCAGCTTTTAGCCTGAACCACTCACGCTGGTGGTTGCAGTAACACACACCAACACCACACCTTAAGTGCAGGCAGTCATTAACCACAGCTGGGGAAAAAAAATCTCAACCTTAGCATGGGCTGAAATACACACATGGTTTCTTTACAGAGGGCACATGTTCAACTTAACCATGCTGTATTCTATCTCACCAGATTTTGACGGATTTCTGTCTTGTCTGGGTTTTGTAACATGTCAGTCAAAGGCTCCTGATCAGAAAGATCTATTTCATGAGCACAGCAGAAGACTGGAGGACAGCTAGGAAAATTCACCAAACTTGGATACCCATGTACAAGCAATACCTGTCAGATAAATACAGATTTTGAATATTTACCTAAAAGTAATGTGTTAATCTGCAATAATCATCAATGGTAAAACATGAAATCCACAGTCTTACTTCCTTATTCATCAGTAACTAAACCCTTTGATCTCCTAGGCTGTCTCCTCTACTCATAACAACCTTACTAGCAGATTTATAGCCATAAAACAATTACAGGAACTAATTAATTATTTGGAAGGTAAACTCGCACCAAGTTACACAGGTTACTTTAAAGCCACTTAGAGAAAAGAAAATTACTACTTTATTTTCTTGAAGTCTTTCTAACTTTACTCCAAGCCCCGGCTGCTGTGCATTATCCTTCCACAATGACTGGACAAGTGCTTAACATTATGGGAAGGAACAATCTACTAAAGTGTGCTCTGCTTTTATGCTGTGCATTTCAGGCTGTCCCCACTTAAGCCATGTGCACTTTATACAGGTTTCATTAATGTCAGAGCCATTACATTTGTTCAGCAGCTAATGGGAAATATTAAGTGTACTGGAATAAATAAGGCTAAGTAGAAGAGGCCTTAATGTTTGGCTTTCAGTAAGCTCTCTTGTCAAGCTGTCACCTTTTGCATGTTACTGTCTATACATATTCTAGAGAACAAGCTGCAGGAAAGCTGGAATAGGAAGACACCAGGACACTACTCCAGGGTAGCTACAGGCTAGCTAGCTGTGATAACAGTAGCAAGTGGTCATTTTCAATCTTTCAGTGTGGTGAGTGTAACTCAAATAGCTTGAAGGCAACTAGCCTGAAAATTGCCGCAGCTTGGAAGCCATTTTTGTGTTCAAGAGATTAAGAAGAGACTGGAAAAATTGGGTTTCTATCCTTGGCTCTATCAATGGGTTATGTTGTGTGACCTTAATGGATTTTTTTTCACCTCAATTACCCACATCACCACATCCTTTCTTCTGCCTTCTCTAGTTAGATTATTGCTATGCAAGTCAGAAGTACACCCTCTGCATATTTGAAAGCTTCCCAATGTAGTGGGTATCCTTTCTGGATAGACAGTCAAGTATCAGAAGGCATGAAATAGGAATATTCCTGGTTCTCAGAGTTTTTTAGGCATAATCTGATTGAGCACCATGCACCAGGTGCAGTCTCAGTAGAGCTACTTGCCAGCTCCATTCCTGGCTGCTCAAAAATTTGCTTTGCTGCTATATTACCTTCCTGTCTAATTAGGGTAATCTCAAGGAAGTGAGGCATTGGGAAGAATGAAGACTTCAGAAAATGTAACTGCCTTTGGGAGAAAAAGATTCCCTTGTGAATTCAGCTTTGTCTGTGTGGCTTAAATGCCACAGAATTTTATTCTCATCCCCCTCACCCCGGCTCTCAGTGTCTAAGTTCTGCAAACTGTTTGAATGAGCAGCACATGCTGACACACAACCATGTTGGGCCTGTTTTTATATCTTTGGCTCATTCACATGAATGTTTTTCTACCATTGCTCTATATGATGCCTCTAAGCATCATATATTCAAGCAGTGGGCTGGCCCACTTAACACACCCCAGCTACCTGACAGAAAAGACCAGAGAAGCTGGCATGTGCCCTTAGAATTCCAGTCTTTTGCCTCTGCGTTTAACAGATAATGAAAATAATTAAAACCCAACAGTTTTGTTTTGTTGGGGTTTTCTTTGTCATGCAGCATTCTTAGTGCAGATAACCAGACCAGTGATGTAGCTGCCTGGAGTGCTTCCAGACTTATCCCTGTGTTTCAACTATTAAGCAATAGCTTATAACCAGACACCCTCTGGGCCACTGAGGTCCATCTTGCTTGCAGATTGTTGTCTGCATCAATTCAATGTTACCATGAGGCTGGAACCAGCATCTCAGTCCCCTGAGCCATCAGTTTCTGCAAAACATTACACACTGGAATGTGCCACTTTTCAATACCATGTTGACCTAGGCTACAATATAGATGTATTCTATTACCACCAACTGTGGGCCATTAGCTGTTATCTCCTGCTATGCCCCACCCCTGATAACAGACAATGGGCCATCAAGGAGCCACTGCATGACTCATGGACTTATCTCATCCTATTGTGAGACGCTCTGCCCAGGAGGGAGGAGCCAAGCATTCCCACCTGGATATAACCTGGCCTTGGAACTGCCTAAGGGAGCCCTGTCTACTGGGTTCCCAGAGGACAAGAGCTACCACTGGACTTTCAGCTGGAGACCAGACCTTCCACAGGATCACTGCTTCAACTGAACTACTTCATCTGGACTGCTACCACCACTCTAACAGGGTGTCAGGTTGTGTCTGACTTTGTCAGTGGGGTTTTTTTTTTTCTTTCCCTTGCATTATTAAACTTATTTTTAATTTTTTTCCTATTAAATTTTAACCCTCACTTGCGCTCTCCCACTGGTTTATTTTCAAACCAATGCATGTGTCCATGACAGAGGGAATTGATACCACTTTTAAATGTTTTTACAACAGATTAGCAGATGTTATGTTAAATTTTTTATGCAAGTAGGCCCAACCACAGAATTTTCCTTCCGTATCAGCTGTTTAATACTAGTGTTACCCACCCTATTTTTCCTTTTCTTTGGCTCAGTTGTAACAGGCTTCTCAATTCCTACTCCAGTTTTATTTAATCTTGTCTGAGTGTGAGGAGGAAGTCAGAAATTTATACAGACATACACAAAAATTCTCACCAGTAGCTTTCATAATGGGACTAATACTTTCCTTCTGCTTGTGGAAATGCATTGAGAAATATCCCTCAACTTAGCTGAACCCGATGTTTAAGTATGAGTTTACTTCAATACATTTCCTTTGTTTCCGGTCATGTCTTTATCTTTAGGATATTCCAGTTAAAAACATTATTCCAATATATTTCTACAGATGTGGTTTCGTCAGTAAACTCTTTCCACTTTTCTCATAATAACTTGTCTGATTTGCTAATTATCTACGTCCAACATATTGATTCTTCATCAGTTCAAATTCTGTTGCCATCATAAAACAAACAAATAAAAAAACCAAAGAAAACAAAAACCAAAAAAACCAACCCCCCCCAGGAAGAAGAAAAAAAATCGAATAAAAATCATAATCTAAAGTAGAACAGCATGAGATGTTTAATCCCATTTCCCACTTCCCACATGTATTTAATTACGTTCTCAAACAATATTTTTACTAATAACCTATTGCTAGCATAGCATTTTCCCACTTTTTAATTGTATTGGAGGTTTTGTCTGGTGTTTGACTTGAAACACAGACTACAAGTCTCCAGTACGTATTTATTGCTACAGTCTCCCAACTGAAACATTCTGTGCATTTGAGTTCTGATTTTAACTCAGCGTAGTATTTTCAACTTTCATTTCTTCATCCTTACTAATCTTTGTCTGTACTCTTAAGATCCAACACTAATTTTACTGGAAACCTGAAGCAAAGAATTCTGTCTGAGTATCTAAATTACTATCTTAATCTCATCCTCATTGAAGAATGATTCAAGTTTTCTGTTTTCTCATTTTCTCTAAACGTTTTAAGAACCTGTTGCTGCCCTGTGCAAGACATAACTCAGCTTGACTTCTCCCATTTCTCTCTTTTCCTCTATTTACCAGATTGTTTTGCTGATTTGTGATTTTTCCATGTATTTTTAGACATGTTTCACTGGTCTGCTTGAACACACTTCAAATGCACATTTACCTATTTTCTCTTCATTTCTTCTCATCCTAATCTGTTCTCTGGTCCTCGACAAATAATATCCAAAACTCAGCACTAAAATAAACACAGAATAGTTGCTCTGATGATCATTTTAGGTGACAATTAGGTCTAAGCCCTCTTTTCCATGCCTGACAATCAGAACCACTATTGCTCACACTACAAAGCCAGATTCTCTAGTCATCTACAAAGATCCCTATTTTGTGTAGAGGAAGAGGTTGCCTAAGAATAGCAGACTATTTTTTGTATTTCTACAGTGTAGCTCAGTGTTTCCTGTGCAGATCTCAATGATCTCCTCAATGCAGTTCTTACCATTCAGGCAGACTCTCTATACTCCACTTTCTTTGTAGATTCACTTATCTGTCAGTCTCTTTTATTCTTGTGTTTACCATTTTCTAAAGGCACTCCTGGGATGTAGCAATGTAGTCAGGTTCATATAACTATAAACCAGGCTTGGAGAGTCTGAGTTCTGGGCTTTTGTGCATTTCAAAATGTTTCTTAACTTTTTCCCCCCTAAACAGGAAGAAAACTCTAGACTAGGGTTTGTCATCTTTTTAATTATGTACATGAAGAATTTTGTGGATGAGTTACATGCAGTGATGTCTTAGGATTGCAGGAGGGCTAATTCCATTTTTTACACTAAGGCTTGGTCAGTACAACCTTCACAGATACTACTTTTACTTCCCACAAATTTCTTTTTCAGAGTGGGTATTAATAGGCACTTTAATCTGTAAGAGATAGTCCAGCTAATGAAGATGTGTGGCTAATTATGATGAAAGTCCAGCCACTATGCTTAGGGTAATGCAGTGGGATTTGCAGGTTACTCTGCCGTAAGGAACACTTTAGATTCCTTTTAATTTTTAATATTACTTTCAAATCCCCTTCAAAGTTATTTCTAATAATCTAAAAACTTTTAACTGCAACTGCATGCTTTACCCCTTGGCATTAGACTACAGATACATATCTCCAAGTGCCAGTTTCTCTGAACAGGGTTAGACACACCAGGCTGAGTGCCTTCATTCATCATTGTAAGCTTGTGAATGAAAAGCAGTATATCCTTGGTGGTAGCAGCTGAGAACAATAATTTCTATTAAGTATAAAACCAATATTCATGTTCAGAGACTAAACATCCCCAGGTTTCTGCCAACCTTTGGAACCACTGAATGCAATTCAGAGTTACTCTTGTTGAGGAATACATTTAGTGCAGGTAGCTCTATTTTGCACTTAAGTCTTTGGTCCCACTGTAGCTCTCTGAAATACTCAATTCTACAGATTCATGAGCATTTCTAAAGCTCAGTCAGAGAGTATAGGTAATTTATGCATTTTTTTAATATATATGTACTCTCTTAACAACAGGCTCTGTCACACTCTGCAAAAAAAAACCCGTTTTTCAGGAAGAGGTAATTTCTGACTGCAAAATCACTCACAAAAGTCTATGATTATGGGAGAGTTGGTCCAGAAGCCCCTGCCTGGAGGCCAGGAACCATCCTGCTTCAAGGAGCTGTCTTTATAAGATAGATGAAGTGGGGGTACTTATGGAAAGGACCTAAGTTTGATGAATCGGGGATAACCCTACCTTTCTGCAGTCAGACAGCATCCTGAGTCCAGCAAGAGTGAAGGGCCTTACACTTACTTTGTTGTTCATTAAACAATTTCTCTTCTATTCGTTTTGTTTGGCAGGTAAAACACTGGCACTGTCCTGACTCCTGCTCCCAGCTAATGTCTCTGATTCTTTGTATGTAGCTGTGTGTATGCCTGACTTGTGCAAAGAATCATAGACACAGGGAATAGTTAAGGCTGGAAGGGACCTTCACCATCATTTAGTTCCAACCCTCTGCAATCTGCAGGTTGTTTTTTTGGAAGCAGTGTTTTGAGACAGAAGAGTGAAGAAAGTAGCTCCTATGAGCTCCATACCAGGTGGAATATGCCTGGGCATCAGTCAGGCCTGGAGCCTGGAAAAGTGCCTGAATCTAATCCTGGAAGACATCATCCACTTGGCAGGTTCAATGGCTAAATCCCTTGCTACTGTGGTCACTTGAGAGGGCAAGTAAAACCTTGTATTAGCTTGTAAGATTACAAAATGGCCTTCCTGTGGGATCCTGATAAATAAAGGAAATTCATTCTCACCATCATTATAAGCCATGATGCTGAGCTACAGCATTTAAAAACAAACAAAAAAGTATTCAAAAGAGGTAAAAACAGTTTTTCTGGGCTTCTCTGCTCTGACACTGAATGGCAGCTTCAGACGAACAAATAATCAAGTCAGTCATTTGGAAACACCTTGGTATGTAAGCATGTATGCAAGGAGAAAAGTGTTTGGAAAACCAAGAATAAACCCAAGTGCTGCATTTTGCAGGGAAATCTTCTGAGCCTCCCAAATTCTCTTGTGCTTATGTTTTGAAGGGTGCATGTACCAGGCTTCTATCTACCACCCATGTGTCAAAATGTAACAGGAAATAAAATGAAAAACCCTCATGGGTAATTGATATAGAGCACGTAGGCGATCTGAAGGAAAAATCAGAATCAGAGATGTGCCAGGGAACAAAAAAAAAAAAAAGTAAATAAAGAAAAAAAAAAAAAGGGTGATATTTAAAATGCCAGGCTCCTGTGAGCCTGTCTGCTTTCTATCACTTTTTTTGCAGCTCTGGGTTCTCACAGTGGACTGCTGCTGCCATCTACTGACACCAGCACTGCCAGAGGCTGAGCTCCCCTCCTGCAATCTGGTCACGGGAATCGGGGCCAGGGAGGATGGCAGAGCATGAAAGATTTTGAGTCAATAAAGGAAAAACAGTTTCCAAGGGGAGAAAGCATCACAGCCAATATTAAAAATTCAAGCACAGCTTTGACCTTTATGACCATTAATGATATAATGCAAAAAATGTCCATGTTCTGAGGAAGGAAACCTAAATGGAAAATCTTTTGCTTTCAAAAGAGAAGGGAAAGCCACATCTGGATCCACACTTCTGTCATGTAATGACCTAAACATATTGTCAAGGTCCTAAAGGTTATTAATGTAAGTGGCATGGGTGACAGTCTATGTACAGCTTCATTAGATGATGAAATTACCTGCTTGGCAGGAAAGCTAAGGAAGGACAAAAATCCTGTGGGTAAGTCAAAGTTTCCTAATTCAATCACCTGTGTTACTCCTGTTCTAGGAACAGAGGGCTTCAGATGCTGGTAATGGAAATCCTACATCTGATGTTAGCTTAAAATTCTCATCAACAAAGACTCAGAGAACAGACAAGCCCCCAGTTATTGCAGGTATTTCTAAATGAAATCTGGAAGGAAAGGATACTCTACTATGTACTGAAAGACAGACTGTGGAAAGAGCAGAAAAACAAAAATTGACACTGGACCTATAGCATGTCTGTTACTATCCAGCAAGACATATGCTGGATTTCATAACCTCTGAATTTCACATAGTCCATTGCAGGCAGCAGCAAAGATCAGACCCAGACCTCATTGATCTCGGATCACATTTCTTCTCTGTTGGTGTTATATAGCAGTCTTCATTAGCAATACCAATCTACACAATGGTTGCAGAGATCTGAGAAGCAAAATAAATTAGCCTTTTCCCCTTCTCTGTGCAGCTCTTGTGAGACTGTTCTCAGTGTTTAAGTCAACTGAGTTTAGTAGTCTCTAACCTGAATTTATTACATGACCTGAAATGCAGAGTGGAATAATTTTAAGTTGATTTATCTAAGCACAATGATAAAGTCAGGTTTTTAATCCTTATACCATTTGTCTTCAATAGCTACACTACAACATGTGGGCACTTTCTATATGGATTAAAATGCAAGCCAGTATGTATGGCTAACATGCATTTCTGGTACTATTACTTTATAAGAATGCAGCATCTGAGCATGTCATTAACTTTACTATACACAAAGAAGTACTAAAAGATAAGAGTAACAATTAATTTGACTGAATATCTGAAGCCCGGAGTAGTTTTTTTGGTGGTTTTTTTCTTTCTTTCTAGAGTCTGTCTCTTGCTCAGGCCTTGCTTTTCTTTAGATTCCTGATTCAGTGAGTCTCTCCCTCATTTCACAGTGGGCCAGAAGTTCCCTCCATCCAAAGCTTCTGGAGGACTAAAGGTCATTACAACACTTTTATTCAGTGGTTTACAGTGTTTCAGGAAGATGCATGGGAAAACTTTGTTGTCCATCAGTTCATGTGAGTAATGATTGTTTTGCCCTTTGCCTGGCATAAAGCCTAACTCAAAAGAGAAGAGTTCCTAACTCTGTTCCACAGATGCTTGCTCCCTCATAGAGCCCACAGAAATGAGGAGAGGATTGTTGGGCACTGCAGTCCTCTGGCAATTTATCTCTTGGCCACACTACTGAACCACGGAGACACTGAAGCCAGATCCAATGCCTGCTTGCAGGATGCAGGATAAATCCAGCAAAAGAGTGATACTGCCCCAAAACCTGTGCAAGGTAAATTGTTAAGATGGGCAACATTTTATCATCCCCATGTCCCCAGGTAAGAAAGGAACACAACTTGGTCCTCTGCCTTTCCTTAATGACACTTTTACTGTATGACAAAAGCGACACACGTGCAGTTCCAGGACACCAGTACAGATGTTCAATCATTAACTAAAATATTATGTGGCACTGAGCCAACAAGCAAAGATGAATAATCTATCCAATTAAACTTGCCAATAGAATTAGGCAGCTACTTTAAATTATCCCAGTCATAATGATGAGTATTCCCTGTTTATATCTCTACAATATATGTTAGAGAGAGCCTTTTGGAAATGTTACCAAATGTTCTCCGTCACAACGGAAGTATCTATGTGGTATTTATTTTCTGCACAGTTTGAGTTTTTGTCTTGGCTTGCACTTGAGAGCTGAAACAAGTCCTCACCACTGAACAGGGACAAAAGGAAAAAGAAAAAAGCTGTAACTTTTTTTTTGCATTTAAGAATCTGGCAAATACAAATGCAGGAAAAAATGTGATTTGTGCTTACATGATGTACACTCTTACCCCATGCACAGCCACTAGACCATCACAGCTTTCACAAAAAATGAAACACATCAAGGCCATCAAACACCAAACCTTAAGATCAAATCAGCAGAGAGGGGGTCTTGCAGGGGGTTTTGGAGCCATGAACCCCAGGAAAAATTGGGGGGATCAAAACACCTTGGTTTTCCTCTTCACACCGTGGTGAAAAAAACCATATACTATAATCAAAGCCCTCATGGCATCAACAGTCATATTTTTCAGAAGGTATTTTTTTCTGTTATTTTATTTATCAGTTTATATTGTTTTGTCACTGCATTTAGATAAAACTGGGCACATTTATAAAAGAATGTGTGAAAAAGAAGTAGACTAATGTGGATACCACAGATCTACTTCTGACTCTCCCCTCATATCCAGTTTTGACTTTTCAAACCATTTCTAATATGCTTTGGTTTCAGGAATAATGAATTTAGGAATTCATAAATTCAATAAAGATCACACTCTTACAGGTTAATAGTGGTTTGATTTTAAGCTGCACTTTGCTGCCATATTCCAACCATCTTCAGTGTTTCATTGTTATGCCTTTATTAAAAATAGAGGCGTATCCCCAAGGTATTAATCCTTACTTACTAGCATTATTTCTGTTGCTCTTCTACTATATGATGGGCTCTTTATCCTGTCTCATGCTACTGCTGTGTTCAGTGAAGTTCCTGCTGTATTTCTCTCCAGAGATGGATGCAATTCGTTGATAGCTACAATGATCCTTTTTCCACATACTATAAATCAAAATTGTTGCCTTTCAGACAGTCAATAAAGACTGACAAAATTTTGAATGCTGAAAATGAAAGGTGCACAGTATATTCAAGCAAATGTCAAAAATAGACACAAAATTAAACAGTCCATTTCCACCCAATAAACTCTGTGACTTCCTCAGAACTGCATATGTCTGCTAGCCCTGTGTGATGACTTTACTTCATGGCAGAAGTGACGGGGAAATTACCTATTTTCTTCTCAGCACCTCTCTGAACTTCATTTTGTTCTAGGTCACATTTATGAAGGTTATGACCTCATGCAGCAGACATTGGGAGGTTGTCTTATTCAACCAATACTTCAGACAATAAAAATTCTGATGAGAGTATACTACCTTAACACAGTTGTCCAATTTAACTTGCATTTGATGCAACCATTCTCAAATGGGACAGCTCATGACAGCTCAGGATCAAATCCAGACATCTTTCTCATAAACAAAACAGCCCCTGTAGTGAAAATAAGGTCTGAGTAAACCTCAGTTCTTTCTTTGTGCAGCCAGCTATCTCTGAAACTCTCAAAAAAGTTGATCATAAGCTTTAGGATTTATCTTGAAACCACCATTCTTTAAATGTAGTATTTAAATGTGTATGCTACACTAACACATATTGATGGGAGAAACTCTAATTTCTATCCAAGTGTTGTGTTACAGCTTTGTAGCTGGATGTGGTAATCATGAAGTTGAGTGGCTGGAAAAAAACCCTATAACTAGTTTGATCACAAAACTTTTCAAAATATTTTCCTTTTCTCTGGAGCGTGTCACTGCTCTCCCTCAGACCTTTCTGCTGGCTATGGGAAAAAAGCTACCTTGTGCATGAAGTACTTTAAGTCAGCTTGTAGCATGATAACTTCTAGCTCAGAAAATGCCTGTTGAATATACTATTCACAATCATTAATCTCGACCTGAGTCTGTGCACTGAAAAACGGGAAGAGAGAAAAGGAAGATGGTCTGGTAGCACCAAATCCCTGACCTTTTCTCATTTTCTTAGACAAAAGAAGCATCTGAGTGGTAAAATCCAATTGAAACCTCATTGGCTTCCACAGTCATTGGGTTGTGGGGATGAACCTGGTGTTTCAAAGAACATGCAAGACAGACACCTTTCTGAGAATATCGATCACTATTATTTTAGGGTGGCATCTTGCGGTGCTAATTCAACTATTTTCATTTCATCTAAGATTATTTTCCTTCCATGTAACTGTACATAATATAAATCTGATGTTTTCAATATTTTTCCGCTTCCATGATACAGCTTCTAATTAGATAACTGCAATTTTATTTAGGTGTAAAAAGTCAGCTACACAAAAGGCAAACCAGTATTTATCACAATGAAGCATATGGCTTTACAGCAAGATCTCTAGAGAGCAGAGAAACATATCTAAGAGGTACAGGAGAGAAACCTCACATAAATACCGTATTTACAGAACGCAAATAGGATGGATTTCTTAAGCTGCTTGGCAGAGAAACATGAAAAATTGTCAAAACCTTATCCAGCTACTTAAAAGTTCTGTTTCTGCCACTGACTGTCACCAGCTGCTCCAAAGGAAGTCTGCACACACAAGACATTTGCCTCAAGCTTCAAGATTCCTGGTGAAAGGTTGAAGTCTAAAATTGTCCCAGGCTCTGAGAAGGCTTGCAGAGCATGTCATAACAGGACAGTAACAGGGCATGCAGTACTGAGTACTTTTACTCATTGCTCTCCACCTCAGCCTTCCTTTCAAACCGTGGTTGTTTGGTTTAGACCTTGACGAAAATCTTTGAGGGAACCTTCCTCAAAAAATAAAGCAGTGAAACTGGGGATACTTATGAAAACTTCTAATAATTTGATTCCTAAAATGAATATTCTATTCTCATATATTGAGAAGCTATTGCCTTCAGTGATAACCTGCCATGGTCATTTTCATGGTATAATCATTGGTGTGAGAAAAAATACCTCTGCTTTGAATTTCTCAGTATATTTCCCTATAAACATTAAGGTAAATTTTTCTATAAAACCATTAGGAAAATTGATATTTAGAACAAGAAGTATGTGCATCAGAGCACTAAAGAATAATGCTTTTTCTGGATATGTGCTTTTCCCAGAAGCACTGTTCAACAGTCTTGTATTCTACCCAAGACAGAAGCAGATCCCTATACCAGCTCTTCACTGGCTCATCCTTTATTTCACACTCGACCAATTTTAATCTCGTTCAATTGCTGCAAATAGTAAGATAGCCTTTATTTCTTGAAGTTATATTTAGGAGGGTCTCATCTTGGTTCTTTCCAGTGAAAATCAAAGCAATTAAAATTGTGCTGGAAATCTATACTTGTGTGCTCTCATTTCAGACATGAAAACCCAGAAAAGCAACCTTTTGTTTTTAAGTGGCTGAAAGTTTATTTGGTTTGAGATCAAAGTTATGATTTGTTCTTTTGCTAGTGATTCATAGCCAGCTGCAGTACCTGCCAATCCAGTTGGTATTTGCTCTTCCTCACCTCATCATCACAATAAGCATTCTGCAAAGGAGCTTGATCTTTAAATGGATCTTTGTGAGGCAGCAAGGATTCAGTTCCTGCTGTAGCTGTGTTCAGGCTACAGAAGAAAGAGAAGCAGAATCTCTATATTAAACAGCACCTATTACTTGAAGAAACTAACAACAGCTAAATTATAGAGGAATTTGTTGCTTTATAGTCACTTTTGTGATTATTATGAGACTTAAACATCATCTGTAGTGTTTTGTTCTTTAATGCTAAAAATTAAATGAGAAACCTGCTTTTCTGCAAGTCAAGGGACAGTAAGGTTTATATAAAAAATGAACAGGCAAATTGAAGCAGGCCTAAAAAAGGCCTGGCATACAATCAAAATGCATTTAAACTAATAATCTAGAGCATTACAATTTGTAACATAACTGAAATTTAGTTTCTTAATGCATACATGGATGTGTGTGCACTTGCACAGGTGTATATAATATGCACGCAGACATGCAGAGACACAAAGTTGCAACCAATTTTCCAAACTGTGAGAGAAATGCATAGACAAAATCACCTCGGTCTCTAAACAAGGAAGACCACTTTTGATCTCATGCAAATTCACTCAAGTCAGGGGAATCACACCGGAGAGATGTTTGACCCAGAATGTCAACAATTTTGAGAAAGAGCGGATTTATTTATTATGCAATTATTCACACAGAGGGACTTGCTTTCTCTTTTAAGAGGATGTGTCATGCAGTTTGATGTCTGCTACTTCTTTTTCAGAAACTGCTTTCTCAGTTCAGGCAATGGCAGAACAAGCAGTGTCAGGGACTTACATAT
The DNA here is from genome assembly GCA_026261815.1 of Monarcha castaneiventris obscurior. Lineage (NCBI taxonomy): Eukaryota > Metazoa > Chordata > Aves > Passeriformes > Monarchidae > Monarcha > Monarcha castaneiventris. Next base: position 20,186,318 of record JAMPIT010000894.1, read on the forward strand.
TTGATTTGCATGTGTTTGTAGTAGGAATACAAAGTTTGCAAGCTAGCCATACTAAGATATGTTGCATGTCCTAGGACAGTGGAGAAGATGGGATTCCTCCTGTGTGGGTAAAGAAAGATTGAGATGATTTGTGATGCATGTTCCCTGCACCTGCTTCCTGCTCTTTTGTTAGATCTCATCCCTCCATTTTCCTTCCTTTGACAATATTTCAGTTTGTTTGGCTACCAGCAGCACATTTTCCCTCTAATGCATATCTAAAGCTCACTAAAATAGGAACAAGGAGTCCATTCTGCCACCAAGGCAAGTAGTCCAGGCTGACCTGTGTGCCTTTGATTTAGAACTGCCTTCCCTCAAAAGATATTGGCCATACACATGCTCCATAATACTTCCCCCAGGTTCCCCTTTCAGCTGTATACGATTTCTCTATGGTCCCACAACTTAATTATAATTGGTTTGTGCACTCCTTCCAGTTAAGAGCCAAAGACCAGATGCACACTTGCATAGTGGGGATGGTGGGGTAGAAGAAATGCTTTAGCTTCTTGTTTGACCCTCATTTATTTAACACCACGCACATAGTGATTTTGACTATTTTACACTCCTACAATCTCAGGTAGCTTTCTGGAAGAGATTCACTAGATGTCCCTGTACCTTCTTTTGCCCCAGCTGGCAGCACAGCTGCCTCTAGCCAGTAGTTACTGCAACTCTACAACTGGATTTCCTTTGCTCAAATACAGAATTAATTCAGAGGAAAATTGCTATCAGTGCCTCACTTTCTTCTTTCAAACTGAGTTTATTACCTTGTTTATACACCTAAGTCCAAGTCTGCCCCACTTAATCCTAGACATTCAACCAAATGTGCAAATCACCCTCAGCCACCCCTGTGTTTAAAGGAAAGAGGTGGGGAAATTCCTTTAAGCGAAGTCATCTCAGAACTGCACTATTTATGGTAGATATCTGCATTTTTCTTCTAACAATATGAATGTCCAAAAGAATCTTATTTGAGCATAATATTTGATGAAAAAACTCAGACAAAATGCAGCCCCTAGCAGAAATAAACAAACTCCCGCCATGTCTCTCAATGCAGGTAGATATTCAGTGATTCTGGATCTCTCCATCAGCAAATCCTTTCTCCAGGACCAAAATCCAAACCCCGCACAAAGTTCCAAATCAAACCCTTCCTACATCTCTTGGCAGCCAATTTCTATAGGAACAACCTCAGGATCCCTATCATCACTCAGCATATTTATTACTCAACTTATATATCAGACATTTAGAGGTAAGCATTAGTGCCAAAACCTCAAGAAGCTGGCAACAAATATGACTTCAGAGATCAAACACGCAGTGGGACCAAACTCCCCTCTAAGAACTCTGTGTCTTGGTAGATACCATCTCTTGTTTGCTGTCTTTCATAAAAATGAGTTATTTAACAACAAGAAAAGTACAGGACATACATAGGCTTACAGACACATCAGCAAGCAATTCACTGCCTTGATACCTCATGGGACTGTTAATGTGCCTCCTGTGCATAGTCACTAAGCAAAGTGCATGCTTTTTAGAGTATGGTGATTTCCAGTATAAAGAGTTGGTATGAGCACTCCCCAAAAATGAAATTATGAAGAGAGTAACTGAAGTCCGGGGGTAACATTGCTGAGTTCCATATCAGAACTCAAGAAAATACAGCACAAGATAGTAGGAAATAGATAGGGAATTCTAATAGAATCTAAAAAAAAAAAAAAAAAAAAAAAAAAAAAAAAAAAAAAAAGTTAGTTTGGAGTTTAATCAGTATCTTAGAAATTACATGTAAGTATACAAACTACTGAATCCATAGTTAGTGTGTTATGAAACTATTTCTTCCCCTTGTAAGCTGAGAAGCAGCAAGTGATGATTTACAAACTGGACAATCAATATAGCAGCTTATGTAGAGATACTTCTGATTGTGCCTGTCCATGTGCCAAAAAAAAGGGCTTTTATCTTTATGTGATAAAAATCTTAAATAGCAGTAATGCTTCATCCTCAAGCTCAGGGACAGTCTGGTGCCAATCACGAGAAGAGGTTAGAGAGAAATTGCTTGCAGAAGCATTGTGATGAATAGATTTATTCTCTAGTAGTGCCTCCGGAATATAGATCACAGAAATTATTGGTCTACATTGTCACTCCCAAACTTCCAACACAGTTTCTTATACAGTCCTTTAAACTGTCTGGAACACAGATTAATCTGACCACGGTGACACATAACAATTACTGTGGTCACCAATAAAGCAAAGACAAAGAAAACAAATAAGTAAAAAAATAAGTTATCATTACATAGGGACTGGATTGATACAATGGCAACACCTTAAATGCACTGTCCATGTTGAGTATTTTATGTGTGATTCCAGAGCATTTCTGCATGCCAATCTTCTAAAAGGAAAATTACCCCCCACCCTCTCCAAAACACGTAGCTATTCTCAGTGATCAAATTAATCTAAAAAGCAGCCCATAATTAAGGATTTTTTAAAAGTTAGATTTTGTGTTATTAAAGCATAATGGGGTCCCCTAGGTTCCAATTAGGAAACTGATTAAAAAATCTTTGAGTTTAAAAAGCTGCAGGTAGGGAGTTCTGCTCTCAGCTGCCTTGAATTAGCATATGGATGGCATCACAGCCCTAGCTGGAAGGGAAAGGCAGAGACCCTGCACACATTTTGCCAGGCCAGCACACTGCTTTGTGAGCACTCCTGCCTCCGTCCAAGGAAAGAATTACTTACATAGCCAGGCCTGACCAGCAACAAAAAAGTTACAGTAAGAGAAATGTACTGAGCAAAGTATTTGCTGTTAGTGATACTTAAGGGAAAAGGTATTGTGATTGGAGCAACATGAAAAAGAACAAATTCTAAACCAAAACAAAACCTATGAGGTTTCTGGCTTGGATTTGGAAGGACATTAATCTATGACCTTGATCCATAACAGACCTATGACTTCAATTTCAGCATACAGCAAAATTCTGGCACCATCCCAGAAAGTTGCTTTAGAAAGGCCCTTGAAATCTGGGTTAACTTTTGTCCTCTTGAAAATTCAGGACAATTGGCCACAGTTGTTTCAAACTGAAACCCACAACAAGTGGGCTTAGTAGGATATTTAATTTTTCACTCAGAGCTCTTAAACAATAAGCTGATACTTGTAGAGTGCTTAAACCTAGTTTCATCCTAAGGGTCAGTTCCCAGACCACTCAGGCACTTACTGAACCCTACAAACCTTTGTCAGCTCTGTGGACTCCATCAATGGGAGCAGTGGGAATTTCCTACCGCAGGTGCCTGGCCTGCTGTTCTACCTGTCCCTTCCTGATCAAACCAAGTGTCCTTCAACCACAACCAAAGGAGAAACTTGTGAGGCACTGTAGTAGCAGCTATTAAGGAAATTGCTTAAATAACATGCTCAGGAGACAGTAAAAAGTTCCTTTTTGGTGAGATAAGGGAACAGAAAGCATAGGGAAGGATGGTCTGACAGGCTGTCAGAAGATACTGATAAACTAGTGAAACTTATGAAAACTTGCACACTGATGACTATTACTATGAGAAGAGGATGAAACTGACTCACGCTTTGGTGGAAATAGGGTATTTTTATGTTAAGAGCATCACTTTTGCTTCAGGCAGTCCATTTGGCAGGAGACACTGGAGGGTTTGCACATCATCAAGGATTACTCTGGTGGATAAGGTTTAAGCAAGTACAAAATTGTGCCAAGATCTCTCATGATAGAGGTGAGGGGAAAATAATTGGGGATTATGGGTTTTTAGTATCTTTCTCCATTGCTAATAAAAAATAATAGCATTGAAGGATCACCTTGGCATTTTCTTTATCTTGGATAACGTTGCAGTCTTTAGGTTCATGAACACAGTTCACTGCAGAAACATGTGCCCAAATGCAGAGGGAATCTACCTTGGTTTTAGTTCAAGGACTCCCTGTTCTCTGTAGCTTCTCAGGTTACAACAGCTCACTTTCACCTGTACAGTTTTCTTGCAAAAAAGTTTTTTTCAGCTTTTGAAATGGCTCTTCTCCCAAAAAGGATGTGTGAAGTAAAGGAATAAAAATGCAAAGCCAAGATAGTCACGGTTATAGCTCCCATGGCACCTGTAATTCAGATGTCTCCAGCACATGAAGTACTTTGTAATATTGAATTTGTTGCTAAACTTATGCCTTAACTGCACTGTATGTACAGTATGTACATTTCTAGTGGGTTTGACCAGTCAGCTTGTAGCTTGTTAAATACTACGGGTGAGCTTTACATCTGTTTCCTTTCTTTTAGTCTCTCTACCCTATTCTGGTCTCTATCACAACTTCTGTCATAGGCCCTGGACTAGATTCCCCCTTAATTCCTCCCCTGAGGAACTAACCAAAATCCACAGCTAAGGCAGTACTTCTTATCTGCTGCTTCTTTTGAGAATTCGTCCCGTTTCCTAGAGTAGGGTATGCCTGTGCTGAGAAATGACATTGTGTCTTTGTGAAACACTTTGCTAAGCCTGTATAACTGCTACATACCACACTGCATGTGGGCACAAACAAAGCCATTTTCTGGAGAATGCTGCTTATGAATCCTGAGGTTTGTAGATGCATATGCAAAACTATTCAGAGACTACCTAAGTGTTCTGCATATCAACACTTTGAAAATGCCACCTAAAAATGTCAAGTGATGCCATCAACCTAAATCTAGGGTCTGAAAATCTGTGTGTATGTGAACTGCCCTTCATGCATGGAAGGGAAATGAGGGCATGAGTTCTTCCACATCCTGTCATTCAAGGACACCCAGAGACCTCATGGCTTGTACCTTTGAGTGCAAGATTAAAAAAAAAAAAAAAAGAGGTAGTGTTGCCTGCTGTGCTGCACACAGCAAAAGTAACACAAGAGACCCTTCACGCAGCACTGAACACACAGAAAAAGCCTGTGTGAGGAAAAGCAATTCTTTGTGAAAAACCCTGGAGTGTTGCTAACTTCTATAATTGGATGTATGTTCTGAAGAAGATGCACAGAAACAAAACAGTCATCCTGGTCAGAGAAAAGGTTAGTCAAACTCAGTATTACGTCTCTGGGGATACTGTAAATGCAAAGGAAAAAGTATAAAACCAAGCATGCACACAATAATACTTTTCTAAATACTCCCTCATGATTCAGATACTTGTAGCTTTGAAACTGTGCCTTTAAAATATGCAATCCATCCCTCAAGAGGAAGTCAGGTCGTGAAAGGAGAATGAGAAGAAAGCTAAGAGTGGATGCTCATACTGCTACAGCAACAGCAGTTGAACTCTTGAATCTATGCACAGGGGAGTCTCTGTTTTGAGGCAAGAGGAGAGGACATGCTCCGATGCTAACCTTGTAGAGACCCTCATGGTTAGGTAGGCCAGCAGCAGCTCTTGGCTATTTCCTTTAGTCCTATGAACTCACCTAAATTCATAAACTTTTTCTTTTATAGATCAACCACTAAAGTGAGGCAGCAAATAGTTTTCTCAAATGTGGTATATTCAGGTATATATTTTTTATTTTGAATAAAATGCATTCATGTCTTAAGTGTAGTCAAGTGTAGACTAAGATTCTGCTGACTTCTTAGAATCCCAACTGCCACTGAGGCTGGTAAAAAAACCAAGAAAGAAATTATTTCAGAAAACTGTATTACAATAGTTTGCATTTATGATGCAAATCAAGTAGTCATCCTAAAAAATTTAGTGAATATATATATATAATTGGGAGATGCCAAAACAAAATGATGACTTGACAGTCTTTGCTGTCAGTTCTTTTGAGGTTCCTAAATTACAAGAATTCAGGTATATTCACAGAGTTTCCTTTAAGCTAATTATATGGAAAGCCAATGAATACGCACAGCTATGCAGTTAAATAATGACATAGATCAATGCCCTTTTATTTTAGCAATGTAGTGCAAGATCCAGAAGGGAAAATACCTACAGGTCAATTGGGAAGAAGGAGAAGAAGAAATCAGAGAGTTTATTCAATCAGCTCTTTACAGTTGCTTAAAAACAATTCAGAAAAAAAAACCTGAGAATGAGTAGCTGACATTTTTCTATGTTGCATCCCTCAAATTTATATTTCATTTATCAAAAATAGACTGTAATGTCTGGAGTGCAACATGGCATATCTAGTAGCAGGGTTATCAAAGAATTATCCAGTTAGGGATATTTATGGACAGTGGAACAAGTGCTTTGCAGAAATCTTGCCTACTCTAACTCTGCTTTTATAGCAGTAAATACTGTTAGCACCATGGGATAACATTACTAATTTATCTTCCTAAAGCTGATAGTGCTTCTAAAATCACTTGAGACGGCACACAGAAATCCACAACCCCTGTAGCACTATGCCGAGACACTGACTCAAAGGGAGAATGCCCCACATCCGGCTATACTCCTGCAATCCACCAGACACCCTACAGGCAGGCCTGCAAACCTAACAGGAAGCAAAATAAGCGTAAAGCTCTATTCAAGGTAAAATGTTTGAAATTACTGGTAGCTGAAGAACTATATCGACAGGCAGACTTTTCTTGAGCTGATTTCTAAATAGCCTTATGGTGTGTCCTGTGGGGGCCTGTGAAATGCACTGAGGAGAGTTCCAGAAAAGGCAATCACTCCACCTGAAAGAGGAAGCAGAGGAGGAATATGCAAGAATTGTGCAAGGTGAACTGGGGCCACTAAAGCCCTTTCTTGGAGGTGTATGTGTATCGATTTAATATTGCAGTTTATTTCCATTGCATAAGCACTGTTTATCTTGCTAGACTACCCTGGGGAGGAGCAAACAACTCTGGCTGCAGGCCTGTATTTTAACTAGGTTTCTTACAACTAAGTCCACAGAAGCAGAGTCAGACTATTAATGGGACTCAGCTAGAAAGCTCTGGTGTCCTTGTCTCAGCACAGACATGCCACCAGCACATGGAAACTCAGAAAGAGAAGCCAGAGATTGAAAATCTCATTGTTCTGTTTGTGTCTTCCTCCCAACTTGTCTTTTACCAGATCCATTATGCACCATGTCATATATTGTTATCTCAAAAACTATAAACTCTTAACTCTGAGGAGTAGGAACTACATTTTGGTTCTGTGTTTGCACCTAATACAATGGAATAATTAGTACTCTACACTTTAAAACAGTCTATTTGTTTCTCAAGCCCCTGCTTCAAGCTGCTTTAACTTCATTTTTGCCAGCCAGTTCTGTTGAGGTCTGTAGTCTGCTTAAGATGCATGTCTGCTCTGAGCCAAATCACCTGATATGGGAAGAATCTGGTCCCTGCCCAGATGCAATGAATTGTCTGTTACTGTCAAGTTATTCAAAATTTTGCAATGGCAGCACCACTGCAAGCAGCTTGTTTTATTAGTTCCCAATTTATATTAATTCCATATGCTGCTGTGTATTAATATCTCTTGTCTCTCTTGCCTTTAGAAATAAAAAATATGATTTATCAGCAGCCTCTTTATACTGCCAGTATATAATTGCACATGGGCTAATTGTTAAAGTTCTGAGGGAGCTATACTAAGGGATCAATCCTTTTATTGCTGCAGTAATGAGCTTTTAATGGCTGGCTGGCTAGACCTTCTGGCCTTCTCAGGGAGGCAAGCTTCAGCCATACCCTTTCTGTCTGCCCATTAATCATTGGTCTCCCATAACAGTATATCAAGGCAAACAGAATTGTGCTATTGAAAACAGGGAGCAAAAACCAAGACTCATTGCATCTCATTATCTCCACTAATATATACATATAATAACACTGCAGATAATTTCCTTACATGGTTTGAAAAGAAGCCCTGGATGGCTCATGGCCATGGTAAAGATACATCAGGCTTGTCATCCTTCGGTCAGTGTTTCACATCCTGGCCCACGTAATAGTGACCTATAGTCATTAACAACTGATGACATGTTTAAAACCTCGCACTCTGGGCAAGCCACCTGACATCACTGACAGCTGTAACTCCCATAGCTGGTCACTGGAGAGCAATAACATGTTTATTCTGTAGGCCAGAAGCAAACCTGCTGATTCTACTGCACTCCTAAGCCTGAAACAAATAACTGAAATTTAGTGCTGAAAGAAATATTTCATGAGTGAAGAAAAATGTCAAGAAAAGAAGGGAGGAGTTGAATCTGGTCTGTTCAGGTAATGGAGCTTAATGTCCATTACCTGCGTTATTTCAGACAGAACAGGAATGGAGTTGTTGTCCCATATTATCTGTCCAATCCTACATTACCAAACAGTGGCTTGAAAGCTACACAAATCTCTTTGGGACTTCATTTCTTATTACTAGTAAGACTTGGGACCTTTGGACTAAAATGTTCTACCATAGCTATTGCACCTTCAGCGGAAGGGGTGACGTCCATGACTCCCCTTTAAACAGGCAGAAGTTGTTACAAACATGGTTCCTAAACACAGCATTAAGTCCCATGCTTGACACCAAGGACACCACCTATCCAGGCTGATTCCCAGAACCCCAGCTGAGGATCCCTGCTGTAAGCCAATGACTTGTGGAGAAAACAGACTCCAACCTGAAGCACACAACTCAACTGCCTTGCCATATTTGATGAACATGTCACCTTTTACAAGACCACTAGCCTTCTTTTTTTATTATTATTTCTGGACATTATAGATCTCATTTTCAGGAGAGTACCTTTAACCACAGCCAGCAGCCAAGCAGCCGCTCTGACACTCCCTTACCAGTGGGATCAGGAAGAGAATTGGAAGGGTAAAAGCTAGAAAACTCAGGGACTGAGATAAGAACAATTTAATAGGGACAGAAAAAGACACACGCACAAGCAAAGCAAAGGAAGGAATTAATTCATTGCTTCCCGTGGGCAGGCAGGTGTTCAGCCATCTCCAGGACAGCAGGGCTCCATCACAGGTAACGATGACTTGGGAAGACAAATGCCATCGCTCCAAATGTCCCCCTTCCTCCTTCTTCCCCCCACTTTATATGCTGAGCATGATGTCACCTGGTCTGGAATATCCCTTTGGTCAGTTTGAGCAATCTGCCGTGGCTGTGTCTCCTCCCAGCTTTCCATGCACCTTCAGCCCCCTTGTTGGTGGGAGCATACAAGAAGCAGAAAAGGCTTTGGCTCTTTGTAAGCCCTGCTCAGCAATAACAAAAACATCTCTCTGTTATCAACCCAATGTTCAGCATAAATCCAAAACACAGACCCATACCAGCCACCATGAAGGAAATTAACTCTACTTCAGCCAAAACCAGCACTGTACCTTTTCTCAGTTCCTGACAGCAGGACAGTGGAAGAGGTGCACATACTGCCAAGCAATAGGTTTGTGGATCCAGTAAAATGGAAAGTGATCAAGTAAGCTGCTTTCCTCCAGCCTCTGGGTAGGGCAGGAAATACAGCAGGTGGACATGCACTATTGACAAACCAACAACCATGCTGCACAGTTGCATGTTGTGTCCCAAGGAAAGTGCTCTGTATAGTCCAGCCAGGATGTTACTGGCAATTGTATGAGCCTGCTCCCTCACTGCTCCATCGACTATGAGGTGAGGATTCTGTGATTCAGCTCCTTTTTGGGCAACATATTTTTTATCCATTTGAAGGAACCATACGCTATATTGCAGGCAACAGCAGCACTGGCTTGATGGGAGGTCACGCACGATTCTTTCATGTTCTCTCACAAAAAACACAGGCCCAGCTAAATAACGCTAGGCTTACTTCACATAGAGTAAATTATACCATCACGTCCTGTGTCACATATTATTTCTACCAAAGCGCAAAGATTTGGTGGACAGTACCTGATGAGTATAGTGTGCTTGAGGACCTGGTGTTGTAAGAAGGAAACAGCAATCTGGCTGTTCAATGAGCAGAGGTAACATCATATTTTCTTGCAGTTACTACATTATCTAACACAGAACGCACATAAGGTAGAATCATAGAATGGTTTGGAATGGAAGGGGCCTTAAGGATCATCTGGTTTGAACCCTCCTGCCATGGGCAAAGGCACCTTTCACTAGACAGCTTGCTTAAAGCCCCAACCAATGTAGCCTTAAACACTTCCAGAGATTGGGCATCCACAACTTCTCTGGGCAACCTGTTCCAGTGTCTCACCACACTCACTGTAAAGAATTTCTTCCTAAGATCTAGTCTTAACCTACTGTGTTTCAGTTTCAAGCCATTCACCCTTGTCCTATCACTACATGTCCTTGTAAAGCTTCCCTCTCCAGCTCTCCTGTAAGCTCCCTTTAGGTAGTGAAAGGCCTTCTCTTCAGCTGACATGTAGCTACCCTTCAAAGAGGAGGACGCAAAAAAGATATTTACAGTCTACTTTTTCAGAATAAAATCTCTTCATTGAACGCAAAGACTGTTCTAAATACTGCTGAGTAGGAAAGAATCTGGAAAAAACACAGTGATTACAAAAATCAAATGGTTCCTCATTAGAAAAGCTACATTTAGAGAAGCTAAAACTGCAGTTAAATTTCCTATCTTATGTGCCCAAATTGACTTGTTGGTGCTACCTCCACACATTTGCTCTTGCCTCTGACACACATCCCTCATGTTCCTCCCCACCCAACAAATTCCAAACAGTTCCAAAACAGCCAAGTAACGAGCACAGAAGAAGGGAGAGGGCACTCATGAAAACCTTTTTGAGCATCTCATCCTGTATAGCTCTTACTGCCCATGTAGTCTTCCACAGCTTTTCTCATCCCAATCCCTGGCACTCTTCCTCAGACAGGGAAGGATGCAAGGATATCTGCCTGAAGCCACTCAAGAAAGGTAAAGGCAAGGTGTTCTCAGGACAGTGATGGCACTGCAGTCCAGTCTGCTGCCTTCAGTGTCTCTATTTTGGATGCAAACCTACAAAAGCAACCCTTTGCATCCTAAGATGCAGGAACTTCATGATCTATCTCTTCATGACACAAAGACAGCAAAAGACAATTCTGAAATTATACATTTACTTCTAGTTTGTTCATCCAGAGTTTAAATTTCTTTGGTAATGGACAAAATATTTTCCTTTAGTTTTGGTGTGTGGAGAAAAGGACATGATAGAGAAAGAAAAGCTGAAAAATGTAGTATTTCATTTTGTTTTAATTCACTGAGCTGAGCAGCAGTAGGCAAACACTCCTGCCAGTGTTACTGGTTTGAAATGACCAGACTCCTGCTTTAGTGGTAGCATGCTCTTAACCTATGGCAGCCATCTGCTGGCTTTCCTGGCAAATGGCCACAGGGCCTGAGTCAGACTCTGGACTCACTGCTCTTGTAACCAAGTGTCAGTCTATCCAGACAACACATGGCCTGTGTGCCCGTGCATGGTTAGTCTGGAATGTCCGGAACACATGAGACAGAGTACACAGGGGAGAGCTGCTACACATATGCTGTTTTTCCCAGTGGAAATATGGACAATACTAAGGACATGGAATCTGAAAAATACATCTTTGACTTCTACACAGATTGTATATTTGGGCTCTTATGCTTTCCCTTGCACTTCTGGAAGAAGACAGGTTCATGATCACCTCAACACTGAATCAACTGTTCCCTGGGGTTTTTAAAAAGACATCCAGAAATTCAGGGACTACACTGAGGAGGACAGAGGGTTGAATTCCCAGTAATTTTTCTTATTATCCAGTCACAAAAGATAAAACCAGGAATATTTATTTTAACAAAAACACGCGACTTTGGCACTGTAGTAGACAAGATTAGCAAACAATTTTTTTCCTCTAATTTTTCCCATTATCATTCAAATTAGAATAACTGGCAAAATGCTTTTTTTTTTTTTTTTGTACTTTGAAAGATAAGTAGTAGGAAAAATCCTTTTGCAAGGACAAATCAATTGGATATTTTAAGATAAATACTGAGATAACATAATAATAAGATAAACATCTGAAAGATTACTTAGTTAAAAAATTCTTTTATTCTTATTTACATCCTTTCTTAATCTGCATGGAGTTTATCTCTTGATTTCCCATCTTCCATCACAGGACAAGCACAGAATCCACCACACTCCACCACCCTGAGTAATGGGACACACTGACAGTAAGCCACTGCTAATGAACCAGATTTTAGAAATGAACACAAAGTTAACTGAGTCAGAATTATCCACGACCCAATTCTGTAACATATTCTACCCTTGTTGTTTGCTCCAGCACAAAAAGCACAGAAAATGAAAACTACACCAGATGGGAACCGATGTACAATGTTTTGCATTATTACTGCTAGCAACAGCATAACATAGAATTGTGCTCCTACTTACTAATTTGTAGGCATTTTCTAACCAGTTTGTCTGAGGTTAAGCAACTAAAAGAAAGGCAGCATCCAGTCAAAGCCCTGTCATCTAGAGGGCAATCTGTCTTTGGCTGTCAGCCATACAAATGCATGGCTGAAACATCTATTTAGTGAGTCAGCCATGGCCCATTAAGGAGCCAGAGCCTGAAATGTGAAGAAGAGCAATGTAAGGCCCTGCCAGCCCTGGGCTATGGAGAGCAGAGCCAGTCTAAAGGCAATGAAATACATTGTTAGTGGAAGCTGAAGGTTGAATAAACAAGTCCTATTCCATCAGACTTTGCTTCTTAAGCCTGTTACTTATTGTGTAGTAAATTGGAAGTCATCAGGATTAACAAGCCTTCTGAGTCAGACCATGGAACAGCTGGACACCAAGTGAAAAATGCTGCACTTTAAAAAGCAACATCTAAGCTCTTATCAGATCTAGTAAATTAAAGACTCATACTTGCTTTCACAGTACTCACTACCCATCAGTTTAGGACAACCATGCCCCCTACCCCAATTTCAAATAGGCAGAGGTGTATCTTAAAACAATTAGCAATTAATAGAGTTGGCACACAGTGAAGCAGCAGAAAAATTACTGCCATCAATCATCTTTCAATATCCACTGCAATATCAAATAGAATTCTCATCTCCATATTACAATGCAGCACAGAAACAGAACTAGTATTGTTATTATCTGAAATAAAACCCAGTCTACAGGATTTCAAACCTACTTTGAAATTCAGTTTATTAAACGCATCTCCCATTAAGCCAGTTTCATTATTTAAACAACATCATGCAATAAAAATACCTCAAGATTAAACTTGCCATCTACGTGATTTATTTGTAAGTCATAAGGAAAATGGTCTCACATATCACTTCCAAGCACTGATTAAAATACTGTTGCACAACTTGGCATGATTTGCACTCTCTACTTGAGAGGAGTTTGGTCCTCATATGTAAGGAATACATTTCAAACTAGGAATAAACATCATTATATGAAGATGCTCTGTGTTAGCATTGATTCTTCTGTCACATGTAGGCACAACTCTGGTGTGCCCATTGAAGAGGAGAACCTGGCACAGGTAAGTACAGACTTGTCATAATCCAGAGCACATGTAACAGGGGTGTTACAGGTCAGAAAGAAGATGTACTGGCAGTATTGGGCTCATAGGCCTGGAGAGGATGCACATGGAAGAATTTTTCTCTCTTTTCTAATAGAAGAACCAGAGAAATCAAAGGAAAATAGTGGGCTACAGGTGAAGAAGGAACAGCAGTTTTCTTCTCACTTAGTTAAGCTATTGAAGTCACTGTCACAGAACATGGCAGCTACTATGTATTTACAAGGACTCAGAAGGCAATTAATTGGACTAAGTCCCAGAACAAAAATCTATCATAGTTTAATAAATACAAAGATACTACTTCCAGATGATGAAGTCCTTGAGCCAAATATTGTTGGATGCTGGAAGAGTGCACTGGGGAGTTTTCACTGCATCTGGGTTAACCTAGTTCTTATAGTCACCCCAGGCACCTAGGTCTGGCTAGTACAGGCATTTTACATTCTTATTCAAGTACTAAAGGGATAGACACCATGTAAAAACTTTGGTCACTTTAAAAAAAAAATATATGCTGGGGCATTTTTACTCATTAACACTAAGGAAGACAAAACTGTGTTTACTTCAACCTTTAAATTGCGCTGCCAAATTAATTTTATTCTCTGTCTCAGGCATACCTCCATCTCATCTGCAAAGACATCCACTGTCACTTACAGATTATCATATTTATTGGTGTATAACCTGTCAGTGTTTATCACAGCACTGAATCCAAGAAAAGCAATTACAAAATTCCTAGTCTTTTCTATGGAGAGAAGTGGGTCAGTTTTCAGTTCTCCCACTTATTTTCAGGCTTTGTGCAGAATCAGATCAGATTAAATTGATTTCCACTTTGCTCACTTGCAAATATATAATTAATAAGTAATAGAAATACAACTGCATTAAGAAAATCTGGTACTAAAATATATGGCTGTATGAGAGAAAGCAAATTCTGTGGCTAGAGAACACAAGGCCATTATGATAAGTTAATTTACTTTTAAAAAGATCTTGTGACAGGTTCTACATTTTTAGATAGGTAACTGTATCACAGACTGCATAAAGAACAAAATTCCACCCATTTCTCTATGACGTCTTCCCTTTTCATTTTAGAACCTGTAGACCTGTTTTGCTCTCTCTAATAGAAGAGCCTTTTGCTGTAACCCTTCAGGGCAGTACATATCAGTCTAAGGTCCGCTTCCAGTCATGGACTCTTTTAAAAGATAAACAGGTAGAGCGTAGCAGGTCAGCAGAGTAGGCTGGTGAGGAGTAGAAGCACTGCTATCCATGTCAAAGAGCAACTTAAAACCATTCTTTGCTTAATCTAGCAGAAGTCTTCTGTGTTGGAGAAAAGTGTGCAGGACAGGGACTACCAGTGCCATGGTGAGGTTTGGTCCTGCCTTAGTTCATTAATAAGGCACAGAATCATACACAGAGAGACTAGAACTGCACATGCAGCTTATTGTCTTTGGGGTTGGGACACCATAGCAGCTTATCTTGCTTTTCTCACAAACACTGAATTTATGGCAAAAACATAGGGAAGAGACAGAGAAACATAGTATCTGTGAACAGTATCAACAGAGTCACCACAGAAAACACAAACTATGTCTGGGTATTTCTGAACATGAAACATATTTTCTCTTTACACTTCATTCAGTAGAAAAAAATCCATTTTAGTTGAATGACTGGATTTCATATGTGGACTCTAGAAGAGCTTAGCAAGGAAAGGCATTAATCTCTTTTCAAACCAGTCATAACAATTAGCTCTTAATAAGTGCTTGTCATAAGAAAAGACAGAAATAAGCTGTTTTATGCTAGGGTGATTTCTGTATCTACTCCAGCATGAGGCCCCTGTGCAACATCAGCGACAAGTCAACTGCCTGAGGAAAGGTTTGCTGGTGACCTGCAGCAAGTGCACAGATAAATGGCAGATTTCAGAGCTCAGCTAGAGGTGGTGTCACCTCCCATTTTTGCTTTGCCAGGGCACTTCATCAAAGGCCTGCAATGAGAAAGTACTCACTTTCTCATTGCAGAGACTATGAGTGCACTAATGCACTTATAGTCTAGAAAGGGAACTGTCATTTTTCAGCCAAGATCTGACAGTCCCTGACAGACCCACAGGGTTTGCCCATTGCGCTGTGCTGCAATGCACTCACTGAGAGGGGCTTTCAGGAACAAAAGAACACTGTAGCCACATGTGACCATACCCTACATGGGCTAATTCTGGGAGAGGCCTAGCTCTGTGTGCCACTTCTGGCACTGCCCACAGTGACAGATGGACAGAGGGCATTTGACCTTAACAGATAATGCAGATAAATAGAGGAAGGAAACTAACTGAAACAATGAGTCAAGCTAAAGTGAAGCCTTGTTTCCACACATCCATGAATGTTCCCCCAGCCCAACATCCATGGCTGGATCCAATACATTTAGTGCTGCTTCGATACACACAGTTAGCACAGGGCAGCCTAATACCAGTGCCGCTTGAAAAAGAACTACTTAATGGTTTGATTAACAACTTTTAACAATTGCTCTTCTAATTTCCTCATTTCACTGATGTTTATTTTATTCTACTCTTCCTTCCTTCTCTTGTCAGGCAAATATAAGTAGGAGAGTTCTAATTAGCCAAGGATATTGCTTTATAAAAACTTTGCTAATGACTTACTCCTGCTTATAAACCCTGAGGCACATCAGCTTCTCATGTGTCAACAGCTTCCTGTGAATTCTCATAATTTTGTCTGTAAAATTTGTTCATACTAGAAAATTACCTCATCATTTTGTGTGAGAACTTTGATAAATACTTGAAAATTAATGACTGAATCATATCACTTAATGTATCAAAAGAAGGCTTAATGTATCAAAACTCAGGACTAGCTGAAGAGATCTGTTCATTTGTTTATGAATTTGTTTAAATATTTTTCAAGAAAAGGCCACACAACTTTATCACATGAAAAACTGTCCAGTTAAGACTTTAAATTGATCTTTTTTTTGTCAGTTCAGCTGTCATGCACTTAGGTATCTTAGCTTTAGGGCAGGTTTTTTCAGAATGGGTCAACGAAATGCAATAAAACCCACTCTGCTAGTTCCTTTGTTGAAAGCATCATCAGCATGGTGTTATGGATCACAGAAGCTGACCTAGCTTGAATTACGTCCTTTGGTTGCATTTTTCCCACCATCTCCTCTTTTTTTATTACTTAAATCATTATTCCTAAGAGATATTTTGCTATAATTGTCCTAAATGGCTCTACTATAACTTTGCAGCTTACATCAGAGCAAGAAAAGCTTTGCCAACAGAGACAAGAAGGTGCTTTTGTAGGCAACAGCTTTGCCTGTGAGTTTCTCTGAAGTCATGTGAAAGGGACTCAACCAAAATGATTAAAGAATCTAATATATTGGAAAATATTATATTTTTCAGAAGCAGGTAACTTATACTTTACAGAGTAATTGTAGATGATATGCCATATGTATCAGTGTGATCTGCTTGGTAGAATGTGGCAGGACTGAACAAACATTCACAACCTCAGAAAGATGACAGAACACAGGTAAAAATCTTTACGCGATAAGAGCCATATCAGAACCAAATTGTTTATATTTTCAGTCGGGTTGTAGTTTCCCTTGTGTCAAAGCCTGAAGAAGGAATTGCTGTCTGGGGTGTATAGCACCAGAAAACCATAAGGAAAGCTGTTGCTGCAGACAGAACTTCGGGCAAAGGCTTTTGTAAGATTTCAGTAACTCAGGAATTATGTGAAGTGCCCTTGTCTCCAGAACCTGTGTATTATTTCACCTCTAAGACTATATGAAACCCAGGCCAAAATCAGACCAAACAACAGCTTTCAGCTTACCTTTAAGTATGGCAAGCATGAACTCTGGTTCAATGTTTTTTTTCCAAGGTATAGTTTCTTAACCACTATATCAGTAATCTTCACACTTTCCACACTGGTAACACATTTTTTTGCCGTGATAACCATGTACAGCAAAAGAATATATGACTATTTTTCCTGCTTTGTGTGGGGCTACAGCCTCAACAGTAACCAGTACAAATTAACTGTCACCGTGTCAAGAACTAGAAACACAAAACCAGAAATGCTAATTTTACCTGATATATGTTTTTATAAACTATTGACAGCAGCAGATTGAGAAAATGGGAACAGTGCACTTTAACTTCAAAAAATGCTTACCAGTTTCATTATGTCAGACAGTAACTGAAAGTCAGCTGAGCTTTAGGGAAGGCACAAATGGGAACTTTTAAAGATGTAATATACCCTTCCAACATTTAGAAAGATAAACACCAAATTCAGAGCAAAGGGAGCTAATTTAATAAAATAAGGGTTTGGCAGTGAGTGTTTATTTGTCTTGGAGGAGTTTTTTTCTTTTTTTAAAGAGCACCATTCACATTGCTCATTTTCAGTCTTGGTTCATCCCTGATGGATCATTTTCTACATACTACCCTATTTAAAAAATACTAGACTATTTCACAGCAGTAGTCCCAATCACTGTAGCAATACAATGCTGTGTATTATGTTATTAATCTTAAAAATACTCCATAAATATTGAAGACTAGATCACAACACTGAAATCTACCTTGAATAAAGGTAGCCTGTAGTTATTTCAGCCAAAGAACTTAATTGTCTCTACTCAAACACTGCAGTTACCCATTTGCATCCTTCTTGTTGCTAAGGGTTCAATGTAAATAGAAGTACGGTTTTACCTGAGTTTTGATTCCTTATTTTTCATTTATATGAGAGCTGAGGCCTCTTTAGAAATTGCAGCATGACACTGAATACCACACCAATGAAAACTGGACTTTTACTTTCTAAGGTGTCCTTGAAAAATCTTCAACTGGAAGCCCATATACTAAAATGGTGTTCTTGAATTTAAACTGCACCACACTGGATTATGCTAAAAGCTTTAGATATATCACCATGCAAACACGTGTCAACACATAGCCCTTAAAAAGTTTTTTCAAATAATTTTCTAATATGCAAGCTCCATTTATGAAGTTTCAGAAGAGGAAACACAGAGAAAGGATGAGAAATTAGTATCTTCTAGTCTGAATGTTGTTTCTAACACTAGACTTTCATGCCAACAGTGCTATTAAGAGGTTATTTCTCATGAGGACCATTTCCTGTAATATTCAATCTGCTTCAGCTTGGCTATCAGAAGCTGCTTGCCCAGGACTTTGGTGTGGGACAAAAGGGTTAGCAGGCACTTTCTGTCTGCGCTAGGTTACAAGCACACACTTTCAGGTGGAGAGAAAAATTCTGATATTGCTCTAATAATACATTTGGTCTACATAAATACATTCTGTATCAAAGATGAAAATATCATGTTTGTAATTCCTCTATCATCACAAGATATATAATCTTTGTGTCATTTAGATGTCTATTGCATCTTCAAAAAAAGAATAGAAGAAAGATACACCTTCATTAATATACTGCTTATTTTAGTGCAGAAGCACCTACAATTACATATCTGTTAAATAACCATAGCTGATTAACTCTGTTTAGTTGTACACTACAATTGAGCACAATTTTATGATTCATTTAAAGTTAATTATATGTTATTTTAGTAACGAACATTTTTGTATTTCATAAAACAGCTACTAGGAAAAGGCTTTTATGACTATTAAGGCCATGTTGATGTCCAAGAGAGAACAGGTAGGTATCTCTATGAAATGCATACACCTATTTTCTCTCTCAATTTCAAATGAGGAACCCATTATGGAATAGGTTCTCATAATCACAAAATGTCAAGCAATATTTTTCTGGAATTCAGACACAAGTAACACTCCTGTTGTGTCTTCTCTTCTGATGACTGAGTACTGTTGTCTGTCTTCACAACATTATTTTACTTTATGGACAACCACAGCTTCAAGGTCTAGTGCATTCTACTCTTCACAGGCCTTGTGTTACACTAAGCAATACAAGTAACAAACAATTAGATGCAAAACCAGGAGAAATGTTCTCTAGACACTCCCAGTAAATCCATGCCTCCAATAATTACTGCCAAATATAAAGAATAAAGCAGAAAGATGGCTCAGCTACCTGCTACTAATTAGTAACTTTATGAAAAGTATTTGTGTGGAAGTCATCAAGAAGGTTTTATTGATGGTTAGGCAAAAAAACCCCACATATTAACTTCAAGAAAAACAAATTATAAAAACATTGCATCTACCATAGTGTATCATCAGCATGACCTCTCAGAAAAGTTAGCTAGACATCTAAAATTACTTCCCTTTATTGTAAAAAGCTGTACTGCAAAATAATACTTCAAATTCATCTCCTTTCTTACCTATCAGTTTTGCTTGTATTCAGAATTTTTGATTCCTCCTCTTCCCACTCCATGACTCCATCCTGGTGAACTCAATAGCTTCTTTTGTCAACACCTGTGAGCATCCTTTTTCTAGACAACTATGCCATTTAATTGTTTTACTTGTGACATAAAAGCAAGAAGGACGCTTTCTTAAAGAGATTTGAAAACCTCAGCCCTCAGCTGAGATTCTTGAGTCATTCAGGCTTGGAAAATAAGACTTAGTTTTGCTGTTCTGGGAAAGTCAGAATCAGAGGACTGTACTTAGAAAAGCCTCTACTAAAAATCACTGGACAATATTAAATAGTTGTGGGGTTTTTTTCTGTTTGTGATCTGCAGCTCAAAACTGTAAATGTGCAGGAACATGTTTAAATTATGGGAACTCCTGAAGGGATCCAGCAGAGAGTGCATCCCAGCGCTTGGGATCAGGTTGCAGCTATCAAGCTGAGAGACAAGACACTCTGGTATCAACACTGTGTGAAAGAACGTTCAGTAACTGAGAAGTTAAGGTGAAATCAAAGTTGAAAGGCAAGGCAATAACATTGTTAAGGGTCAGAAAAATTAGTCAAATATGGCCACGAATGCTGTTTTGCAGGAAGTACAGGATTGCTGCCAGAAGTCTGGGTCCAAAACAGAAGGAATGGGTAAGAGCAGGGAATACAATACCCAAATAACTGCTCAAACAAAGGAGCAAGGGTCAGAACTGGGAATCAGAGATGACTTTCCAGGTCACATGGAAACAATAAGCAGCCCAAAGCAACTGATGGGCTCATTCTTACACCCATTTAGATGTGGCAGATCACATAGCAGTTTTACAGACCAGTTCTCAAACGGTTAGGATTTTTGGGCTCTTTGCTGTCCAAGCTGAAGCCCAGACAGTGACAGAAGAGTTCAGTTGTCCAACTGAAATCTAACAGACTAATAACAACCTTTAAATAAAAATTTTAATGACTTTTAGAACTGCACAGCAAACACTAATTCTTGTGACTTCATTTTTACTCAGTCATAACCGAGAATTTCCTCCACCTCCCCATGGAGGTTTTAGAGTCCTGATACAGACCTGAATGTTGCAAAATGAATTGCTATGGGTAATTAAATTCAGTTAACCATAACCAGTGCTTGGAATACCTCTGTAAGTATTACATGTTTCTCATTTCACAGCCCTAAACAAATGCAACTGACAGGCTACTAACAAGTAAGATTTACTTATAGCTTTAAAATCTTGTTGTATGGCATTTTTTGATTCAGTAATTGCAGGGATTGGGGGGAAGCCAGATTAAAATTTGCATAACAGCAGTTTCCTGACTTTGATTATAATGGACAAAAGGAGATTTTAGGATGTTGCAACTGCCCTATGCATTTTACACAGTTTGAAGTGCTGTGAAGAACAGTATCTGACAGGGTAGGAGGAGATGCAGATCTGTTCCCTGGATTTCAGTTCACTGATTGTTCTGCCTAGAAATCTCTGAGAGGTAGTACTGTCTGCTCGTAAGCTGCCTGCCCTCCGTGGCCTCACTCTGTGAAGCATGAACTTGTCTATTGGGACTGCTATCACAACTGCCTCAAATGGAATTATTCCATTTAGAGTCTCTCATCCTCCCAGAAACAAATGCTGCAAGCATGATCCACACGTAGGTGTAGTTACACCTACACAGATACTAATCATAGATTAAACTAGACAGATGAATCATCAGAAGTCAGTACCCTCTATAAACACACATATTTAATGCATAGATAGATGACTGGTAATTGTCTGCTGATCATCTCTGTCAGTTTCATGCAATAGTATAAAGCTTTATTTTAGGCTTAGTACAGGATAACCTCAGACTTACTTAGCAACTTTTAATGCAGAAAAAGGCAGGAATTCATAATATGACTGCTAGTTTATTACTACAGCACGGGACAGAAAGCAGTCTCTGTATCATAGACTGACAAAGGATAAACTCTGAGATGGAGTAAGGAGATCACAACTCCCTCTGAAGGTACACCTTAGTTTGAGCAAAATCATTCTTTTCAGCAGTGTTTTAAAATTGCATCCACAGCTTCAATTCAGTGCATCTTGATGTAAGAGGAATACAGTTCAGAGCTACTCAAGCGACAAAGTGCTAAAGGATGTTTTACATAGGACTCACATCATGAGGAGATTTGCTAAGAACTGCTGGAAGGACTCAAGAAAGAGATGAACAACTTTAATAAGATCAGAGTAAATGAAAGAAAAATTTTAAAAAAAACCAGAAGAAAAGAAAGGCCAATGTAATAGAAATCTTTTCTGACTACAAAGACAGAAGAGATGAAAGGCAAAAGGAACTTCATGTGTTTTCTACCTTCTTGTTTTTAGACTCAGATGCACTGGCGCATCTCTGCAAATGTCAGCAAGTCAGAAAGCAAATCAAAAGAAACAGCTCTGATCTGGGGAGTGTGCTTTTGAAAGGAATACTTCTGCTAAGAGTGTAATGTGGCACATCAGGCCACCTGGATAATGAGGGGCAGCAGATGAGAAGGAGGACGAATTATGT
Source organism: Monarcha castaneiventris obscurior (assembly GCA_026261815.1). Classification (NCBI taxonomy): domain Eukaryota; kingdom Metazoa; phylum Chordata; class Aves; order Passeriformes; family Monarchidae; genus Monarcha; species Monarcha castaneiventris. The sequence continues at coordinate 20,208,432 of JAMPIT010000894.1, forward strand.
CAGCTCCTAAATGAGAAGGCTGATGGCTGACATAGGTCCATTTTGCTGGAGCTTTCATTAGGAATAATTTGTGTAAAAGCACTTGGGGCCTCAGCTTTGGAGCACTCTTTTCCGTACAGAATGGGTGCTGTTAGACATGAAACATTTCCAGAAACTTTTCAAAACACTGAGCTAAAGTCCATTTCTGTCTACATTTTCCTAGACCTTCACAGAATATTATGAAGTTAAAGGAAATTATCTAAGTGTCATGACTTATGAACTGCATTTTAAAATGTTGATTTATCTTTTAAGATTAACTGATTCGAGAATTGCTTCTGATATCCAGAGATTTTTGTTATACACTTGCAACAAGCAAGTGATATTCATATACAAATATAATGAAAAATGTGATTTTCTAGTGACATTAAAAGGAAAAGAAAAGAAATTAGTACATAATTTAACAAAAGTTTAAATAATCATTTGAGGTCTTGTTGAAAAGCTTTAGACAGCAAGTTTCCAATAGAAGTTCAGGAGAAATGTGGATAAGTGCAATTATTCTAATGAATAAATAAAGGCCTCAACAGAGGAAGTTGAAAATATCATAAAAAGGAATAGCCATGGTCTCTTTCATTTACCTTTTAGCAACACATTCCCTTGAAGTATTTACCATTACTGTGAAATAAAATAGGATGAATGTGTAACCAAGAACTTAGCTTGTAATAAAAAAAGAATTCACACTGTAGTGTTATTGTGTTGTTTTTCCTATTGAATTTTGTTTTACTTCCACAAATATTCATGTACTCATGTGAACATTCAGATTATTCAAAGTGCTGAAGGAATTGAAAAGCATGATCTCATTTAATTTATAAATAATCAATGAAACTTAAATAGCTAAATAACAAATACAGAACTATATTAAATCTTTTTGATTACAAATGCATTTGGTGAAGTAATTTAGAAACTGGGCGTTGACATGTTTTTCAATAAAACAACTAAGTTCTCCACTGGCTAATTATGACTTACAAGCAACGTGACAAACAGGACAAGAGAGAGGACAGGCCATGTCAAGTAATGATCAAGCACCAGCCTTACAGTTTGACCTGTGCTTGGACTAGCTGTACTATATGATTGTCTCAAAAAAATTAAGTTCTTTTTCTCATGAATTTTTGTATTATTCTGCTACCCAGTTTCACTCAGAGCTACAAATGTAAACATTGGGGGAAAAAGAATACTTGAAAACAAAGCCATGAATGATGCTATTTCAAAGCCAACCAGGGATGAAAGAAAATCAAAGGAAGTCTGTTCTAATGAGCTTTCTCCTCCAAAGATTTTTGGATGCACTTGGATACACATTTGAACCCTTCAGGGTTTATCTGTTGGGAAATGAATTGCTGGGCAATCCTCTTATGCTTACAGGTCCAAGTTATGACCTGGAACGTCTTGTTGTGCTGGAAGTGATAAAGCAATGAAACCGATAGCTTCAGAGAATTAAAAGGTTGGAACTGAACCAGGAGAAACACAAGATAATTAATTGGAGCCCATTAACTTTTTCAGCATGCTTGGTATCATACCTCAAATGCAAAGCATTTCCATAAAAGCAAAAGATAAATATTTCACTTTATAAATGAAGGTGCAATCTGTTTTTATCTGGACGCATTCACATCAATGCTGGCTTTCATCTGAGGATGCATAATTGAGATGGCAACAGAATGGCAGAGAGTCCTTAATTTAAGTTGCCCAGGGCAGAGTGAATTGATGGAAATACACAGTTTTGCAAAAAGAAAAAGGCTTTGCTGGCTGACAGCTTTTAAGCACAGCTGCTTTCTGGGAACTAGGGAATTGCACATTTTGCTGTAGCTTTGGTATGTTGCCACTTTAGTCCTTTAAATCTCTGTCCAAGACAGTAAAGATTTGTGAATGAAATAGTCTAGGAATAGATTTCCAGAACACATTTTTCCTGTCTCAGAAGAGGAATAAGCTGCAACATAAGGGCAACCTGTTCACTAGAGTCCCTGGTAATATTAAAGAGCCAAGAGTCCCACAGATGGCTCAAAAGTCTGTCCTCCATCTGACCCAAAAGCTCCAGATGAAAAGAACTGTGTGATACTTAAAATTATTATGAATAGTCATTTTGGGGATTAATGCCCGTTGAGATGGAGAGAAAGTTTGAAGAAATTTGGGCATACAGCTTTGGTTTTACAGGGTTACCAACACTCGAGCACAAATTTGTTCAATGAATAAGGGCTGCTAGGAGTGAGGGAAATTTCTTGGCCACCTTTATTCTTTTCTGTTTTGAGTAACAGTAGGAGATAGCCCAGAGCAGCAGAGAAATACCCAGCAGCAGACCTGGAACATGGGACTGATTTGCAGTTCCCATGAAGACAAGCATGGTTACTAAGTCGTTGGGAGAGAAGTGTCCTTTCTCTAAAATTTTCTTTAAAATTTTTTCAGCCATCTTGTTTTTTTAAAAAGTCACATGGTTCTAATCATAGCAATTCTGATTCTTACAATTCCAGATCCAGATGAAGTGGTTTTAAGAATTAATTCTATCGCTGCTTTCCATTGCAATGAATGGAGAGAAACAATTAAGGGCAGAATCCGCTTCATTGCTTGCAAGGCTCAAGGCTTTCTGCAAAGAAATTCAGGGTTGTGTTAAGCAAAGAAATGAAAGAGCCAGTCTGGTTTCTCTCTTCTGAGTATTTGCAACATTCTTCCTATGTACACATACTCCCTTTGCTTGCTAAAACAACTCTTTCCTTTATTATCAACCTTGCCTTCCTGAGCAGCATTCTGTGTTTTCTGAGCCAAAGACAGTGTGCTTTGAAAGCAACCCTGCATTTCTAGAGTAGACAGGGATTGGTAGCATTTGCATAGATTTGTTTGGACAAAGAATGTCATATGTTACTTCAAAGACAGCAGGGATGGTATTTTTCTTCCAAAGTTTTCCCCATATGTTACTTGCCAGAAATTTTGAAGGTCTAGAGCATAAGCCAAGAGCAGCTTTTACTTGGTTCTCAGCAGTGATTTCACATTTTCATTAATTAGAAGTAGTAGAAAAAATTGCAAAACTAAAATAATCCAGACACACTATTTGGATTTTACATTTATTCCTGTGACTGTGGACAGGATTCAGAACAAGACTTACTCACAGAAATAAGCCATGAAGGAATCAGAAGAACATATCTTCTCCCAACACTTTTGAACATTATGGGTGAGAGATGCTGTATTCATTTTAACAGACCGTGCCAAGCAGAAAGGCTTTGCGGAGGATCAGTTGAAGGTCTAGGTCCTTAACTAGCTCAATGGATTTTTGCAGAGATGGGCAAGGGCCAGAAGGATGCCAGATGGGAGCAGTAGACAGGTGGCTGATGCAATTAGTCTGACAATACAAAACTCAACACCAAGTCAGGCACAAACGGCTGTTGTATTTATCACATAGAAGAAAGGCAACAAACATCTGGAAGGAAGAAGCACAAGTCCTGATGTAGGACATGAAACTGGATGATTGTAAACACTAAGGAAAACATAAAAGCACAGTAAGTGTGACTGGACATTGCACTGAACAGGATGGGCTGCTCAGAAATGATGGAGGTGACACTAAAGAAACAGAAAGTGATATGGAAAAAATTCCAGTTTATGTCAAATCAGAGGCAGAAACATGCAAATCAGGAATCATAAATGTGGTGGCTTTATTTACTAGAGGTGGGAAAGTGATATTGGCAACTACAAGGAGTGATCTCAATCAGGAAAAATATGAATGAATGAATATCATATATAAAACACCATGACAGATAACATGATCTTATTTGCTAGGTAGGTGATTTTCTAGGGAAATTAGGTAAAATCAAATTTACCAGACTTAAGGAAATAAATCAACGTGGTCTCAGATGAAAAATTATTATTTAAGGTGCAGAAGATGAGGAAGAAGTGTAAGATGGGTAAATAGCTATCTGCTAGGAGGGGAAGCTTGCTGGTGATTAGAGTTCTACAGCAGCCTAATATAGCAGTAATATTTGAATTAACAGGACATAAAGAGGAGCTGACAAAGTTATTTTCTAGTGCCAGAAATGGAAGAATTGTCAACATAAATGAAAGTTTGGGGGTTTTTCATAGGAAGACCATGCTGCTAATAAGTGTTGAAAAAACAGTGTTTCATAGCACTGTGCTTCTAGGCTCTGTGCCAGAATTACAATTTATGCTATTAAGTGGAGAATCATATTTTTTAAACTAACAAAAAGAAAGCACAACAGTTGTGGAATGTTATCACTGTAAATATCAAGAAATGTGACTCTGAGCATGATAAGCTCAATTCATGGCATGTACATGGTAAAGTATTTCCAGTGAAGCAGACTGGTATTGTACATTTACATCATAAAAGGTTATACCAGAAAAATGTGATTCTATTCAGTCTTGTTTGAGAAAAAAATTACTTAAATTTGACCAGAGTGTTCCTGAAGGGAAAGGAGCAATTGTTTTAGGAAATGGCAACTGTTTGGCCAAGCAAAGTGTGCACTGATGGAGGGTATCACTGCTCTTGTAGAAATAGAGGAGAAAAACTAATTATTTAAGCTAAATGAAAAGGAAAACTAACAAAGACATTCACAAACCAGCAACAAATACAGGTATTCTAATCTCTAAAGCTGAGAGGTTCTGAAACAATCAGAAATTGGTAGGAATACCAGAAAAATTGCTGATTTATGATGGAGCTAATCTATGAAAAATATTTTGTGATAGGACTTCAAAGATCAAGATCTTAGTCCTTGCTTGGGTGTGCCACACAGCTCCCTCACTGCTCCAGTGTACCCCCTCCACAGTTTGCCAGCTGACAACAGCTTGGTAGGTGCTCTCTCACACTGGCCTGGGCTTGATGCAGTGGCTGCTCACCTCAGTTCTGTGATCGGGATCCTCTCATCATGCAAACAACGTTCTGTCAGTGCTCCCTTAAATATTATATAAATATATATGTGTGTGTGTGTGTGTGTATATAATATACATAAAGTATTAATAACTAGCTGTTGAGTAGAACTCAGTTTATAAAGAAAAAGACAGTTGCACATAAGGATCTAGTATTTCTTACTAAGAGATATTCTTGAACATAATTAGGGAAAGGACTACACTGGAATCAGTGCTGTGCTCTTCCTTAGAGCCACCAGAACCCAGCATGAGACAGAGGTCTCCATCAATAACCACAGAAACATGAAATTTGAATATGTGACAGAACTCGGATCTATCCAATCTCAAAGAGCAGACTCTGACTTCTAACTTAAAGGGTATTTCTGCAGCTGAGGGTCAACAGCATGCAGTTGAGCAATCTGGGTCCCTCCCACTAAAAGACTTAACACTATGCACTGCTCAGGGCACAGTGAAATTGAGACTGATGATTGTCTGCTAACTCCACTGATTCAGTGACAGCACACTTGAAATTTTTATTATCTGTTTTCTGGTACATTAACTGGGCTGACTTACACCCTAAACTGCCATAGCAGTCAGAGAAGTTCTTCTCATGGCCATTATAAACAGTTGCATTGAATTCTTGCTCATTATTTCTTGTGAAAGAAAACCACTACGCCTGGATTATTGCAGATCTGTCTCCATTAAAGCAGTTCTGTGTGAGTCACTGTCTGTGGCAGGGGATATGCTGTAGCTCTCCAAGTAGATCTATAAAAATATCTGTAGAAATAAGGCTCCTTTGTACTGGCAGAATGTGACCTGCAGAGAGCTCTGTCCCACATATCCTTCTTGCCATGTGAGCATGGGATAAGTAACCTCAGACAGCAGTGTGGAAGCTCTCTTCTCAGTAAGTGGAATTAAGAATATTCACCAGCAGTGAGGCCTACAGGGAGCCAGTGTGCTCAGGAGATGATGTATTGTTATCTGCTGTGAATAAATGGAGACTGAAAATCTCAAGAAAAAAACCAAATTGATTGATGCAGAAAGCATGAAAGTGCAGTCAGTATCACAAGTGCCTCCAAAAGTTTCCTAAGGCAGGCTTAGCGTCTCACAGTAGCTGCCTTCTATAGATCCAATATGACAGTCTTGTGTGTATGCTACTCTTCCAGTGCACTGTGTTCTGTCTCAGAGAGGTGACATGATGTCAACATTCATTTTCTAGAAGCTGTGTTTCAGGCTTTGATCCCTTACATCCTGACCAGAAAAACTGGAAGCTTCACCTCTTAATTTCCTCCCTATTCAGTGTGGTTATCTTATTTACAATAGCAGATCAAATTTAGAGGATACATATACTTACTTATACTGAGTCTCATGCAGAAGTGATCAAAGAGCACTATGTGTCAACATTTTCTCTGATGAGGATGTTGCATAGGAAAGGATGCCTGCTGTTTTAAAGTCAAAAGTTCCTCAAAGTAAAAAAAAAAATTCAATAACCATAATAGAAACACACACTTTGTCTTCACTTTCTTTATTCAGTGAGGTATGAGAAAGCCTATAATGAATTCAAAAATGTCATTTTCGTGCTAGAAAACTAAATCCTGAGAGGCACAGTCATGACAGAGAGCCCAAAAAAGGAGGCATTCCCCTCAAAAGAATCAAATGTCTTTAAAATCACCAGTGTTGTGATAAGGCTGGCTGGTAATGTAGTTGCAAGAGAAGTTGCCCTGCACCTTGCACTTCTACTATCCTTTTGCTATATTATGCATATATTGATATTTGAGGCTTTTCCTACAGTTCTAATTTCTAGAAACCTCAAATCCCTAAGGCTTTCTAGAGGATAGAAAAGAGAGTGTATTTTTTTACATGATGAATTTTTCTGAGTACTCTTGCTAGTAAGAATATTCATTTGCTGTAGTAAATCAAGATTCACATTTTGGGGTTGGCACATCAGCCCAAAATTTCAGGATCTAGGCACCTCTTTCATTATCATTTCTTAGAAGTGTATATCTTTTCATCCACAGACATAACCCTGTTTCCCCATTTCCTGCACCCTATCACAGTTAAGATGCACAGACAGGCTGTAAGATGCCCCTCACTGCTTCACAATGCTGTTAAAAAGGGTATTCACCCTCTGTCTATTGTCATCTCTCAAGAAAAGGGTTTTTTTATACAAGTCAGCCCCCTCTTTCTATTAGAAAGGAGGAAGAATCATATTCAGAGAGGGTTTCAGGCCACCACAGTGCACAAATATCCATGTTTCCTTCTACTGCATTCAATTTATGATTCTTAATTAAACCCATCTGATGAGTCCATATGACTTAGGGTTCAAGGGCTACTTAAAGGAGGTTATTTATCAGCCTATTGGGAATCATCCAATTAAGAGGTATCTATTTAGTTCAAATATAAATCATATCCCTATTGGATCATCTCTGAACTCTACGATATGGCATCTGCACTGATGCACAAAAACAGTAGCATAGCTGACAGTTGGAATAGATCCTGTGTATTAGAAGTGGATGCAAATTGAACAGCTCTACCATTCAGTAGTTACGTGTGGAATAACAGATGAGATTTCTAAGGACTCTTAGAGGGATTTGATCAGAGTAGAGGAGGCAAGACAGGAGAATTCTCCATTTGTCATTGGGGTTCTCACAGAAGCTAGCTGGCTAATTAGCTAGTCAGATAACATGACATTCAGCTAACAAGAAGACCACAAGGTAAGTAGCTACAATAACTAGATTAGATTCCTTCTGTCAGAATAACACTCACAACTTCCTTGTATTGAGGATGCTTAGAACTGTGTGTATGTGGCAAAATATTCTCTGTCCAGAAATTTGCAAAATCAAGGTCCTGAAGTCCCTAAAAGTTCTTTGAAAAGTTTGGAATTTTTCATTGCCCTCACACCTTCTAAGTGACTTCATCTAGCACCATATGCAGCTGTGACTTAAGACTTGAAAGAATACCTGTGTTTTCATATTTTACTTCTACTGTGTACAGCAAAAACACTGCTTAATAATGTCACTAAACTTTGTAAAATTCTTACTTAGTCGGACAATTAGTTTAATTAGACAGAAGGTTAATACAAATACCCTTTACTGGGAAATAAGCTGTGCTGACTTATTTGGTGGTTCCCAATTCCACAATTCCCATAACACACCATTTCTTCTCGATGAACATCCTTTCCAACATAATTGGAGGGTGAAGAAATATGTGAAAATTATATTAATTGAAAAGCATTTTCAAAGGCAGTCAGTGCTAATGAGACCAACGAGAAAAGTATAGCCAGCTATAAAAGTAAAATAGCATGATGCTTAACCCTTTGCTGAGGATGGTAATTAGCAGGAAGGTTAGGCTTAGTATTAATGAGGTAGTATTTTTATTTCACTGAGATTAAGTTTAACAAGGCAATTGTTCTAGGCTAGGAAGGAACAGTTGCTAAACCCCATCCACAGCAACATGAAGAGGCAGATACAAAACACTCCACTTAGAAAATATAAAGGAAACAACTGTTACATGTGGGAACCTATGTTATGGGATACCTCTGGGTATCTTAAGGGTATATGAATGATTAAAGAGACCAAATCCTGGATCTTGTAATCTGAAGTCACTTTATAGAATCACAGAATTATAGAATGGGTAAAGTTGGAAGGGACAACTGTGGGTCACTGGTCCAGCCTCCCTGCTCAAACTGGGTAATCCTAAAGCACACGGCACAGGATTACATCTTGTTTTTGAGGAGATTCTCCAGTGAGGGAGACTCCACAAATCATCTGGGCAATCTGTTCCAGTGCTTGGTCACCCATGCAGTAAAGACATTCTTCCTTCTGTTCAGGTGGAACTTCCTGTATGTCAATTTCTGCTTGTTGTCTCTTGTCCTATTGCTTGGCACCACTGAGAAGAGCCTGGATCCTTCCTCTTGATATCGTCCCCTCCCAATCATCTCTTTTCAAGGCTTAACAGGTCCAGGTCCCTCAGTCTTTCCTTATAAGACAGATGCTCCAGTCCCTTGATCATCGTTGTAGCCCTCCACTGGACCCACTCCAGGAGCTCTGTGTCTTTCTTGGACTGAGGAGCCCAGAACTGCACACAGCTCTCCAGATGTGGCCTCACCAGGGCTGAGCAGAGGGGCAGGATCACCTCCCTTGACCTGCTGGAAATGCTCTTTCTAATGCACCCCAGGATCCCCTTGACCTTCCTGGCCACAAGGAAGGGCTCACTGCTGGCTCACAGACAGCTTGTTGTCCACCAGGACCCCCAGATTCTTCTCTACAGACCTGCTTACAAGCAGGTCAGCCCCACCCTGTACTGGTGCATGGGGTTATTCTTCCCCAGGTGCAGGACCCTGCATTTGCCTTTCTTGAATTTCAGATGGAACAGGCTGCCCAGGGAGCTTGTGGAGTCTCCCGTGTCTGGAGACATTCAAAACGCACCTGGATGAGTTCCTGTGTAACCTCCTCTAGGTGACTGTGCCTTGGCAGGGGAGTTGAACTATGTGATGTCCAGAGGTTCCTTCCAGTCCTAACAATTCTGTGATTCTCTGCCCATCTCTCCAACCTGTCAAGGTCCTTCTGAAGGGCTGCACAGAACTGTGGGGTATTGGCCACTCCTCCCAGCTTTGTGACATCAGTGAACTTGCTGAGGTCTGCCCCTTTGTCCAAGTCATTGATGAATAGGTTAAACAATAGTGGCCCCAATATTGGACACTCTTCAAACTCCCAACCTAAAATCTGTCTTCTGTCAGGAGTACATAAATGTGGAGGTAATATTGCATTCTTTTCATCCAATGCAACCAGCAGTCCAAAACTTTCCCACAGCCTTTAAACAATTCACATTGCACAGAGGACATCACACACTTCTGCCCCTTGGCCTCATAGTGACTGTTCAGCATCCTCATCTCTGCAGTTATTTTATATTCATGAGAATGCTATTTTTCAAACTATCTGCATAATGTCTTGTCTCTTCAACAGAGTAAAAAAAAAATCCTCAGGAGACTATTAAAATGAATCCTACAGATCATCTCCTTCTCTATCACTTTTGCTCCCTTCCCAAACTAGGTGGGGATGGATTTGAATTCTCTTTCAGGAGTGCTGGGGAGGAGGTTACATACACCTTACCCACCGCTTCTGCCAAAACAACTGTGTGACTTTAGCTGGCTTTGAGTCTTAATTTTGACACATAGTGCCATGCTCAGAGTCCCTGTTCTAACTGCATGATGAAGTGTCATGCTTAACTTTTTCCACTAAGCATATCTGTAGCTGGGATTAGGCAATAAAAAGCACAAACTTCATTCTTCGCTCCCCTTCTCCTGTAAGGATTTCTGCTCTTCTGTATGGGCATGAGTCCATACGCATATGGGTGATTGCACAGCAGATGTCTCTGGAATGAAGCTCTCCCCAAGTGTGCAAGTGCCCACCAGTGAAAGCAGTGTTTAAAGTATGGGTTTGTGCTAGGGATCCTTATTGCCACATCTTATCTATTTCCTCAGCATTCAGCAGAGTTTTGACTTCTCTTTGCTCAGTACCTATGTTCTCTATGCCATGAAGTATACACCAGGCACTCAGAGACACTGTCCCCCATGGCATCCATTTTGGAATTAAGAGGATAATTAACAGGGAAAATGATGACGAGAGAGTTCATTTAGACATATCAGCAATGTATTCTGGGATACCAAGTAGCTTTTGGCTAAATTGTTCTTTGCCTGTCTTCTTTAGTATCTTGAGTCTCTACATTGAGCACCTTCATCTTCATGCTTTGGCAGTTGATCAAGAATCTGAGTCACTTTCAAATACTAAATATTATTTTTAAATAGCAAGTCCCATCTATACTGAGATAACACTTCTCATTATAGCTGTTAAGAAGACCTCAGTATTTGTAGACTTCAGGAATCAGACATCTAGAGCTGTTGGATGGAAAAGGTTGATCAGCCCAACCACAACAGATTTTTTTCCAACATTTTCAGTTAATTAAAAGACTACAGAAAGCCTTGTGAGAAACAGACAATTTTGAATAAATAATGCTGTATGTATGGGCCTACTGAAGTACTGCCAGATACTTCTCACAGCCAGGTCTCTGAAAATCCTCCCTGTTTTTTCAATCCACATAATTGTAAATGTCATGACACAAAGGGATTACTGAAACCTATAAAGGTTGAGAAATTGGTTATCTCTGCCAGTTCTCACACAAGACTCTATTAATGCAGGTTAATGTGGTAATAAACCATTTGTTAACAGCAGTAATTGATCAATTGTGAGAAAATATGCTGTATTTAATGAATAGTGTCAGGAAGACAGAGTGCACAGAAACCTGCTGGCATTGCTATTCATATTTTTGCTGTCTGTAGTAGTGAATATGGGTAAATGGTTGCTTCTAATGGCAAATTGCTGTCAGAGCCCATTACCCCATGAAGGAGCAGAACTGCACTCTGTGATAAGCTACATAAAGGCAGGAGCTCAAAGTAAACTCAGAAGTTTTCTCTATAGCAACCTGTTGCTCCCCAATGGCTAAAATTTCATATATGAACTCCCCTGCCAAGGAGATTCAATGGTCTAACAGAAGAGCTAGCTTTTCCAAACAGTACAGCAATTCCTCTGGATTAAGCAAAACAAGAAACAAGGCCTTTGGGGCTCTGTGCTCTCTTGAGGCTTTGTGTCTCTGCAAGAGCTAAAACATAATGTGGAGATGAAGGAGGAAGAAACAAGCATTTCTGTTAAAAACTCCCCAATAATTCTCCTATCTCCAAAAGATAAAATTTCCTGTCAAGCTTGCTCCCAAAACCTAACAAAATGTGCTTCAAAAGATTTTCATTACTTTTATTCTCCCTCCCATTCTCACATTTTTCCTGCAATTGAATGCAACATTCTAAATAGCATTCAGACCTCCTTTCATTGCTTTCTTATCACTTTTCTCTACTCTTATCTGACAGTACAGCTTCTTGGAGGTAGAAGTCTTGAAATGCCATTGAGAAAGAAAAAGGTATAAACAAAATACAAACCCTCCAGTGGTTTGCTTCCACTAGCAAAAAGCAAGGACAATAGAGAGAAAGATAAAAAAATGTTATGTTACTAATTCAACACCTCTAGTTTTAAAAACTAAACGGAAGTTATAAGTTTAAGGAAAGTTTTGCAAATAGACTTTAAAAACTTGCATCAACTTTTGATATTACAAAGACAGTAGTGGCTCTAGAAACAGTCAAACCAAGGTAGGGCTATGAAAGCGTGCCAGTAGGTAGCACTCAAACAGTAGCCAATCTGGCTAAGGACTCTCAGCTTGCCAATTTTGCAAAATTTATAGAAGAATAAATTCATCTTTTCAGATATTCCTAATGAAACAAGATTATTGTAACTTCCATCATTACAGGAGGAATTAAATTCTTTATGTCAAATAATGAACTGTCATCATTCCATACTTTTACTGAAATTTGATAATAAAAATCAGCTTCAGCTTCCGTTTACCTCCTTTTTTGCAACAATTCTGGAAACAAAATTCGTGTCTCATGGGATCCACTGTATTCCAAGAAAGAATTTAGGATTTCTTTTAGAGCATGCTTATCAACAAATATGCAATGGTATACAGTGGAAATACATCTCCAAATTAAGACAATTTAATTCAAATAAAAAAACTATTCAGCATAATTACACCCTAAATTAAACAAACCAATGTTCTCCAGTTTAACTCTAAAAAGTACCAGTTTCAAACTGCTTAATTCTGGAGGCATTGCTAATAAATCTTACTATTTCCCAAGGAATAATGAATGGCTTGTAATTTAATTTTTATTGAGCTATTACCAAGTCCTATGCTAATTAAATCAAGGCATTAATACCAATTCCTCTAAATCAAGATCTGAAAATATAAATAATACATTAAAATAAGTATATAAATACCATTATGTTGCCATGAAAAAAGACAAGCCAAGAACACAGAGTAAGAACTAAGGAATAGAGAACTAGAGGGAATTTCTGTATGCCTGTCTGTCTCATGTAGATTTGTTCAATATTTTATAATGGCTGCTGTATTTTTCATGTATTTCACACCAACAACGTCCTCTTCATATAAGTGTTAAGGATTGACAGCAGAGGTGCCTTCTTTGACTAAAGGGCTTGTGAAAGAACCTTTACCCTGGGGATGAGACAAAATAAAAGATACAGAGAAATGAGAGATGTGAAAGGATCACCAGGCAGAAGAGCTGCCTCCAGTGGCTCCTCTCCTCATGTTGACAGACCTTGTTCCTGCTGCACCAGGAGTCAGAGACAAAATTCCAACTGACTGCACTGGAAAAGTGATAGAGCAGGATCTTAGGTGTGTGAATGTCACCTTTTAGGTGTGGGCATGGCAAAGTTTAATGGATGGATCACATCAAAAAAAAATATGGAGGGAAAGACTTGTGAATCTTCCTCTGATTTCTCTGCAAGATATTAATATGTCTTGTTATCTATATTAGAATAATTTCGAAGGATTTCAGTCAAGCTGGAAATCTACTCTATTAATTATTTATATGGAGAGAATCCTGGAATACCTTACAATTTAAGAATACAGTGTTGGAAAAAAGAGAGAAAAAAGTGATTTGTGTCACATTTTGGAGAGCAGTTAATGCCAGAACATTCGCAGCAGTAGCTCTGGTATTTGCTCATCCACCAGAAAAATTGGGCATGCTAATTGTGTAAATGGAATGTGAAGGGCAAAAAGTCTGAAGAAATCATCCAAGCTCACATGAGAAACTGCAGAGATAGCAGTAAGTAAATCCCACTATAATAACACTAGTTCTTTAGGTGTTTCAGAAATACCTCTGTCTCAGGAACAGTTTGGTTTCCATGTTTATTAGGGAGTGCCAGTGAGACCAAAATGCTGAATCTGAATGTCTGGTCAGATATACTAAGATTAGGAATCCCAGTGAGAGATGATGCTGGGTATTCAAGTAACAGGAACATTCTGTCCTGAAATGAGGCAACAAACATAACAAAATAACAAAAAAAAAGCCACACACTAAGACTATTTGTGAGAATATTTTTCTCTAATTACCAGCGATTCTCAGTATGTAAAAAGCCAAAAACTATGGTGTCAGTGTATGAACACTGAATATGAAAGCCAATTGTAGCAAAGGAAAGAGAAGAGTCCCTGCTCACGGTTCAACATGTCACTGCTCTGAAAATACAAAGTGTGCCACATCCATGTTTAATGTTAGGGTAGAAGTGGAGTGCCCCTCTTCAGAAACATCTGATGAGTTGAGCCTGCTTTTTACCTTCTAGATATATATTTTCTTGGCTTTGGATTTGTGACGTAAGTTCCAAGAACTTCAGCAGTCTTCTATATTTGAGCTGTATTTTGCTTTGGTCTGAATGCCAGTGCACTTCTTGACATTAATTCTGCCTGTTTATTCTATGTACATTTGTTCATTCAGTTGGCTTGGTATGTTACAAGGTTGCTGGCAGTTGGGGCTTTTTTATTTAGTATTATTAGGTTTTGCTATTTCTACAAGTCCCACTTAGCAAAACTTTCACCCTCATATTAAAATGCACAGTGCAATATCCATCAATTAATACAGGCTCTAGAAGTGATCATGCAGACACCATGAAATAAGTATAATGAAGGAAACGTATTCTTCCAGTGCTGAACTTTCTATCACATTTTGTCTTCTCAAAGAAGAAAAATGTTTATGGTTTTTTCCAAAGTCATGTCCTCTGGTAAATTACAGGATGAACATGTAGCATATTCACACACATGTGCAAGCTGACTGAAAAATAATCAGCTTTAAAAAAAAAAAAATCACCTTTGTGTCCAAACACGAGGTACTCCCTCATGAAATAAGAACCAACTCAATATGCCAGTAAAATCAAAAAGCAGATATCAGAGCAACAGCTGTTCACAAAAGGCAGGCAGTCCCATGACACAGCTTTTCAGACTGCACAACTTCGCAGGCACATAAGACACCTCCTGCAGCAGCTGCAGAGTAAGGATCCAAAGTCACTGCAAAAAAACCCACCCCAAATGTGCTGGTTAGTGCTGCTCTGTAGATGGTTACATCTACTTTTCTCCTGGCTTGTCCCTTCACACCCTGGGCATTGCATCTGAAATAAATCTGTCTGTGGTGTAGTGGGGAGCCCAAAGCACTACGCAGAGGAGAGAGTGCACTTTCCCAAGGGAGGCCTAGCAGAAAGTATTCACCCATAGCTGCTGGCAGGCAGCACCACAGTGCCCTTCCTTTCCCATGACCTTGTACAGGTTGCTGATCTAGCCAGGCAGCAGAGAACAGAACCAACCATATACAGTGTCAAAGATGAAGAAGAGAGGCCATGGGAGCTATGCAGCAAATGTAAAACTTACACCAAGTGTATGAGACTGGCTAAGCTAGACTTAAGAAGTGTGGGAAAAGGCCAGCTGAAAGGTATTCTATCCCCTAAAGACATAGGAAAGGTGTAAGGGAACGTATGGCAGACAACTCATCCCAAAAGCATTGCTGTGGGAACAAAAAGAACTCATTAAAAACATTTTAAAGCATTTTAAAGGGTACTTAGGAAGAAATTTGAACATTTTTAATAGTCCTTGTAAAAAGGGAATAAAAATCAAGTGGTCAGCCTTCTTTTAAATTATGAGGAAGGAACTGTAACCATGGGTGGTATTGTTCGTTTCTCTGACACTGCAGAACACTCAGGTATGGGAAGCACATCAGGGTTACAGCTTTTGGTCCCCCCTGGATGTAGAGCTTACACTGACTGCTGTGAAGTGTGTGGGCTTGAGGCAGGTTTGCTCCCTGGACTTTTGTAGACTAAATGTCTCTTACAGAGTTGTACGAGAGCTGGATGAATTCACTGACCATGGTGATATATTCCTATTCTATGAATGTTTCTCCCTGCAGGGTTGATGAAGAACAAATTCAACATTTACAATGATTGCACAATGGACAATTGCATAAATGGTAGAACAAGATTCATCATGTCTGGCCATCACATTAAACATGCTTCTGCTATTTTACCTACATACCACAAGCATAACTTCTTTTGTATTTCTAGTTATTCTGAGTTTCATAATAAAGGTCAGGGTTAATACAAAGCAGTCATGTAATACATTCTGAGGTTTCTTTGGGTGGGTTTTGAGGTATTTGTTTAATGAAAGAATGCTCTATTTATCATACTCCAGCATCTCATAAATAATTGTATGCACTGCACTGTGTACCCTAAAGGGAAATTCAGCTATTATAAAGAAACTACAAAAAAACTCATGTTCCGAAAACCAACCCATCCATACACACTTCTTTCCTCACAGAAGTGTCCCAGACATTTTCTAATCTGTTTTAATTACAAACTTCTATTCAGGAAACAAATGGTTTGTACATTATGCAATATAAAGAAAAATAGCCACACACAGAAATCTTTTCCCCCTAGACTGACAGTTTTTCAAATGCTTGCCAGCAGGTTAAAAAATGCTTCCTATAAAATCCATTACAAGAGTGCCACAAATAGTCCAGTCTCCTACACCATAAACATTTTTTGCCAGGACAATCATGCTTAAAATGTTCCTGTGTACTCCTTTTCTTTTTCACTCTCACTCCTGCAAAATTTCAGTTGCAATAGTCTCAATGTATTCAGCTTTTACCAAAAAAACCAAAAAAAAAGAGATGTATTTCCATGGAGGACCTATCTGTGGATTATGCTTCTTGCTTCTCTTCGGTAATTCTTACTGTCACCATCCTTTGAGATGGCACTTGGACAATTACCCAAGTCCCTGAGAGGTGCTTCTATTTAACTGCAGCAGGAAACATGGACAGAAACATATTCCAGGTCTTCACACAGGCAAGCACTGGGGCTGCCCCAACCCACGTTTGTCTCCAGCTCTGCACTGGGGCAGCTCACAGCCCCTGCCCACTACGAAGTACAGCTGCACACCCAGGCACCACCTGCCAAACTCAGGGGCAGGTCCTCCTGCTTTTTCCTTTCCACAAAGTAAATTTGAGTTCCAAACAGATAGCCATATAATACAGAAAGCAAACCACTGTAAAGCAATCTAAGGAGGGTGTTCTATTAACATGACCATCCCTTTCTATCTAGCATGCCCTCCATGATTCCCCTGCTACAGAACAGCACAAGTTCAAATGTACAAGCTACATTTAACCTTCATGTACTACTTCTATGAGCCAAGCTTATACCATTATGTCAACTTGTTAAACAAAGGAAGAGCAATTTTGTAGCTGGAGACACTGAAGCACTGAAAAGCAATGCAATCCATCACAAAGCAAGATCCTGGTGAAGACTGGACTCTTCCTTGTTTTTTCACTCTTCCTTCCTGCACTGCTACATGTAACACAGAACAAGAAAACTACAATGAGTATAAGAACAGGGAAAAATTAATCTTACTTCAGCCATGTCTCTAAAACATGGGAAATGGGAAATTTGTGTATTAGGTAGAGTGGAAACCTGCATCTGAGAAAATTTATTTCATGTATCAGGCATCACAAATCAAAATACAAAGAATTTTTCTATTCAAACTCACTGATTTATTGTTATAAGGCTATACGTAATTAATATAATTAATTCAACTTTTCGGTGTGCTGGCAAGTCCAAAAGGACTAAACTTGGATTCAAAAGTGGAGGAAAACAACTTTTTTTAAGTTATATTTTTCTGCCTCTTGTGGATTTTGGACACCTCCTATTTTCCACAGTTCTTGAGATAGATTCACAGGTTCAAAAGACAACTTTCCATGAATGTATAAGTAAAGGAGAGCCTGTGATAACCCACCTCACTGCATCCCCTTTCTACACAGGATAGATATTTAAATTATTTAGCTCTTTGCCACACTGTAAGGTCGTGGGGACCCTCTCATTTGAAAAACTTACTCAGTAAGTACTATTGCTCCTAAAGTTGCTCCTCTAACCTTCTGCTTACAAAATTAAAAATCTACATGAACAGCAAGGATCTAAAAGCATTTTCTCCATTACTGGTTAAACATTCATGCTTCATATGACTCTAGCATTTATTACTTTGTTTATGTGGAAATAAATGCTTTGTAATGTAGAGAGACAGGTAAGTCTGTCTTATCAGCTGACACTGTATCAAGGTGACACTATCAAGGGTACTTGCAGTATTTAACAATATTATCCTGCTGAAAGTCTTTGGGGGCTCTTATTCATGGAGCAGAGGAGCAAACTGAATTATATGGAGAGATCCACAAACGTGCAGTAAACCCCTCCTTCACAGCATGGTACAGCTGCATCTGCCAAACCTCGCACCAAGTCAAATCAGGGCCATACATACCTCAGAGGGCCACAGACTAAATCATCAGAGGGACTCTGGACAGCATTACAGCCCATGGAAAGGATAACTTAGTGCAGACAGCTACTTCTGACAGGCATCACTACCACTAGCACCATAATTTTCCCCCAGAGATAAAGGAGATACTGTTTTTAAAACCAACAGAATACAGCTGAATTTGCCAAGCCACACACTAGATTTTTAGTGGTAAGAGCAGATTTTTAGACAAGACATATGAAAGAGGTGTTTATGATCACTCATTAAAGAAAAAATGTAGCACCTCAGGAATACATGTGAATATATTCTCCAGCTCACCCACAACCACCAGTTCCCATTCTATTGAAGAATAAAGACCTTCTATGGCCATTAGTAAACAACTAATTTCTTTGATCTGTTGTTTTGATTCTAGAACAAAGAGTTTTTGAGCAGCATAACAAATTAGTTCACCCATAATACAGTATGTCAGACATATTGTTGTCTTGAATATTTTTCATCTCCCAGCTCTCTATAAGATATGCAGTACCATCTACTTTTTTTTCTGAGCAATCACATATGGACCCCAATCTCTCTGCACAGAACAGAATAGGCAGTGAGAAACTGCAAGTTCCAAGGAATTAATGCAATAAGCCTCACATTCTACATTTATTTTATTTTTAATCTTAGCTAAATCTATTATATGTTCTTAAATTGAAACCAATACATTTTATTTAGTTTTAATCTTTATTTGAACTCTATCCAAACCTCTTCTGTCTTCTCCAAAATGCTTCTGTGTTAGTAAGTATGATACCTCATCCATACATCAGAACTAACAGCTGGTGCACTATATATTGAACCCATAAAGCACGCAGCTGACAAGTACTGACATTAAGTATCAGCAGAACTACAGGAGACATGAGTGCCTGGACTCTAGTGGCAATGATTTCTAATAGCAGAAACGTTCTTAGCATCGTGCCTCATTACTTTAATACTTTGTGTGAAGTATTATATCCATTATAGATAGAGGATGACATCTTTCATTAACAGCTCTAAGACAAAAAGCACTTAACTTCTCATTACTGTGAAGAGAGTCATGTTCCAGCACTAAACTTAAGAGCCATTTACAAAGCATTCAGCACCTTGTGCTTTCTTGTAGACACTTGCATTGAATTTAGTCCTCACCTCTGCTTACAGAAAGGATGATACATTAGACAGTTTCACTATTGTAGACTGTCATGGCAGAAGAGACATTAATTTACTGGGGGATAAGAACATTTTGCCTCCCCTCCTTACTACTCATTGCTTTGTCCCATTCTTATTCCTTGAGCTGGCTTAGGGAATCTGTAAAGTCTTTCATTGAAGCTCTTGGGGGTTTTTGCATGAAAGATGTCCTTCTATTCCAGATAGAAGAATTTCAAGAAAATACATGAATACTTCTTAAGGAAATGAAAAATCAAACTTTTGGAGAGTTGTGCTTACTTTATGCCAAGCTACATGCTAAAGCAGATGATCAAACAAAAATTCATGGTTTTTTGTGTCACGGGGTAGCTGTTCTAAAACTGGAGATAGTTTGGAAAAAGTAATCCCTGAAAGAAAAATTTTAAAAAAAAATTGAACAAACTTATTTTACTACACTCATTGGCAAGGAAAAAAGAATTGGCAGATAAGAAGCATGAAAATTCCTTTTCTCCCCACAGAACATTATGCTTTAAAATACATGTACACCAGTTGTTTCATTTTCTAATCTTGTTCTATTTTCTGACAACATCATGAAGATTTGATTCCTGTACCCTTTACTTGCATTGTAAAGCATTTTTCTTTGTGATTACTTCCAATCAAATTCAGAGAAACTATTTTAAAAGTGATTGCTAGCCTGATTATGGGTGACAAAATTCAGTCTGTATCTTGCCAAGGTCATGAGAGAGAAAAAAGTGATTTGGCAAATCTGTCTTTTTTTTTTTTTCTTTTTTTTTTTAACCTCTGAGAAGCATAGAAAGAAAGAGAGAAATAAAACAAAATATCTAGTTCTCAGTACAAGCTAGAACAATCTAGATGACAGACCTGCATCCTGACTGCAGCTGTCCTCAGGGAGTTGTACAGGCCCAGAATGTTCAAAGTGTCTCTTCCCCTCTCCCACTGCATTACATTGCTATGGGCTCAGTAAAGGTTTGGACCACGCCTTCCACACTCAGAGACACATACAGACTCTCACTGAGACTGTCGCAGTTGTGACTCTAACCTGCTGAACTCTAACAGTGCAGTATAGCCATTCTACTTACTAACTTTGTGTTCATTGCCCCAAATTCTCCCCTTCTACCCTTGTATCACCATCCAACCTAGCTTATCATCTGAGGCAACTTCACACCATTTCCATAGGCTCTTCAGCTTTTGTTCACACAATATGAAAAAGCTTCAATAAAAGAGAAAACTGAAATCTACAGTCCTAATAAAAGTTTATTTCCTTATCAGTAGCAATACCTACTACATTTTTAGCTGTCCAGTAAGTTACAGACTTACTCATTAACTCAAGAAATAGACCAACTCCTTTGAGTTCAGGCATAGTAAATCATAAACTATAGAGCTTTCATCACTATGAAACTATGCTATGTAACCTGAATTCTCTCTTCAAGCAAAGCGGCTTCCTCATTACCTGTGTCTGGCATTTTTTTCACCTCAGTTCTTATCTTCCTTGTTCCTTCCCCATCAATTTCATCCAGCATTCTGTTTTCTAAGCTATCTCCTACTTTTCCAGACATCATATTCACTGTGCAGGTGTGGTCTGATGAAGGAGGCTGAAAACATTATGTACACTAGTATCATCAAAATGCGTTGCATTTTTTGAAGTTTCCTTTTCTAGCCAAACATGACCTGAAACAGGAAATACGGAATTCTAATATTTCAGTCCTCTAGATAGACAAAAAAGCCTTGAAAGACTGTAAAGAAGTGCAGGTCAGGGGAAGGAAAAGTAGGAGCACTGCCTTGGGGTTGAGGGGAGAACAATTCGATTGGATTTACTCTATTGGATGTACTGTTCTTCCAGAAACTGTACGTGAATGACTGAAAAATGTCAGAAGGAATATAACACCACAAGTTACAAACAGCAAAGCTTAATTAATTGATAAAGAAAATTTTTCTTATTATTGTATCTATTTAAATTTCTGCATAAACATTAAAGAAAATGGAGGTAGTAATAAGGTGTCAGGTAAAATAAGAATTGGCTAACAAGCAATAGGAAAGAGCTCTCGAGCACAATATTCAGTTCCCCTCACCAGCATGTTGAAGGGATATGAAAGCTCCCCAACTATTTTACTCCATTGCTGTCTACTTTTATTACCCTGCCAAAGTCAAAGAATCACTTCATTTTTTTTAGAAATAACAGCCATTGATTTCTCTCTTTTTCCTGTCCTTGTAGGAGAAATATGACTTATGAAGGGTTTCTCTGGTTGGTTTGGGCTTTGTTATTTTTGAAAAAAACCTTCTCATTCTTCCCTCCCATTTGTTCCTCTCTGTATTTCAAAGAAACCAGAATGAAAACCAAGAAAAAAGAGACACTGACAATCCTGGTCTTTCTAAGGTCAACCACCATAGTAAAGAACACCCTTGGTGGTTTCCTCACTCTACTTGAAAAAGCGCACAGAAAAAGCTCACATGTTCTTTGCAGAGACAGTGCACGTAACTGAATCCCCACAGCCACATCAGACAAAATTTATTTGTACAGCAGGAATCACATCATCAGCCTAAGGAAAGAGGGATCATTTGGGAATGATATAAACCTAAACCTCTGGATCAAAACAAACAAATGAGATTACCCTGTACTTCCAATCTCACCACCCAAATATAGCTCTTACATACTCTTTAACTACTAATGAGAACTCCTGGTCCCATGGAAGAAGCTGTTCAACCTGCTCAGGGCTCATCTAAGGGACATAGCATTTAAAAATATTGATTCACTCTCTCTGCTTAGTGGAAATGTCCACAGACAAAGAAAGGCTGGCAGCAGCGCATAATCAGAATTCATTTTGGTAAGATTTCTCTTTTCTGCTTTCCTAGTTTGATTAACATATCCTGATTTCAAACTATTTTTAACAAGTCATTTTTCTTCAATCAAAGGGCAAATGCTTTTTCAAGAATGTCACTCATCTAAATTATCCATCATTTTATAGTTTCCTGACAAGCCTCAAGAGACTCTACCATAGAAATAAAATCTACAGCTCGATTAACTCAGACTGCTTTATAGGGGCCTGCTATTACAGCAGTGCACCAAATCTTGCAGATCATTGAAGGCTATGGTCCTTTGACCTAACTTAGTTTTTGCAATAATTATCCACAGTACATGAGAATACTGGGACCAGAACTTGACTTCTGTTGAATCTGCATAAAGCTGAAAGGATTCTAATACAATCAGTGAAATTGTTTTGCATTTACAAGAGTAGAATTGAATTAAGAACAATCTTAGCAAGGATAAGAAAACCCTTTTGATTTTAAAAATGGGATAATAGGGTGAATTTGAAAACACATAGACAGACAGTCATGTGTTTTGTGTTTTTATTGAATTGTTCTGAGCATGAAATAGCAAGAGCATCTATTTTCTCAAATTCAGGCTCTCTTGAGAGTGCACCACTACCAGCCAAGATTTCTTGCTTGGTTGATGGTTACCAATCTTGACACTTGCTGGTACTCTGTGTTGTGAATAATTCAGGGATGCTGAGTTGTTCAGTGACAAACTATGGAGGGTAAAATGAGATCTGACATTGCTGCTTACCTGTTTGTGCTTCACAGCAGAATTAATAAGCAGGATCTCTCTGTTAAGTCTCAGGATTACTGAGAAGAGATCTGAATCAAAATGCCCTCATAAACACTCCTAGTGTTTGCTCCACTTTGGTTGAAAGGAAGACAGCAAGGAGGGTTTTTGCCCAGCGTTGCTCAGGAACTTAAAGTGCTTGTCTGATTGATGTAAATAAAGCATTTGACTGAATCTAGAACAATGCTGTTTGCTTCTAAGATACAGAATTAGGAAGAAAATAAATTTCTTTTCTGGAAAAGAAGGAAATGAAGGTCCCAGCCACTTTCTTCTAGGTCCAGCTATGCCACTGTAGAAGGGAATGGTTACCATGTTCTGCTCCACCTTTTACTAAGAGTTAAAAACATCTACAGAGATGTCAGCTGAGCCCTTCAACACTTCTTAATTTGTTCAGACAAAACCACTTATGTCATCTTGGGCCTGGTTTGAGTTGACCTGCATGGATTAAGTTGACCTGCATGATCCTGGGTTAGAGAGCACTTTCAGTACCTACTCTTAAAGGAAGTTGATAGACTACTTGATAGAGTGAGGTTAAGCTCCAAAATGGATCATGTCACCTTAGGCTAAAAGCATTTTAAGAGAAGGAATCTTTATTGACACCCGATGTGGCTGTGGGGAATCAGTTGTGTGCACCACTGCTGCATCGTGTCCACATCCTACACTGGGCTCTTTATCCAGTAAGGTTAAGAAGGCCCTAGACTGTGTTCTTTGCTACATTACTTAGAAACATCAGCAGAAATACTATAGCAATGGAGCACAGATGAGTACCTTCTTCCACATTCATAGCTGGATCCAGAAAATTATGTCTGTGAAGGGCTTGGAGCAAAATGCCAAGAGCTTGTAGTCCAACCTGAGAGGGTGTTGCCAGGCCACTGATGGAGCTTTTTCTGGGGCAGTTACAAGTCTCAGGACTTCTGTAATACAAAGGGCTTTTGCAAGGAAAAGATTGGCATGAACTGAACCCCAGTCAAAGCAAGTCTGGACAGCTACTGCCTGATAACACTGATAACCATGCAGAGAGTCTGTCCTTGTAAGCTTCCAGCATTAAGGCTTTTTCTTTATCTCAGTAATATTTATGTTGACTTCACATTTTTAAGGAGAGGGATTTGGGGACTAGAGTAACCAAAACACACTTAAATGAAAAAATGCAAATCCCTGTAGTTCCTTGAGTTTTTGCAACACAAAATAACTGTTTCTTCCCTTTATTTGCATAAGAAAGACACCAAATCCCTCTTTTCTCTAAGCCCGTAGGGAGGGTTTCCAATGCAGTTGAGGCACAGCAGATTCATCCTGTCAGATGGAGAAGCAGAGGGCATTTATACTCCTAAGCTTTCTATAGCAGAAGAGTGTGGTAGTAAGCATTTATTTTCTTTAAATCAAAAATGAAAAGGGTATCCTAGTAAAAAGCATAAGCTTTACAAAATCAAAATGCAGTTCTATAAACCTTAAAGTGCACCTGTGATTACCAAGCATGAGTAATAGCTCACTGCTAAAGACCAGTAAAACTTTCCCTGAAGGGCATCAATTTATCTGCATCAAAAATTTTCTCTACAACAGTAGAAACCCAGTATTAGTCATGTACAAGACTGAGAAATCTTAAGTAAAACAAGTGTCAGCCATTAAGTTGACAATTTTCATTTTACTGCCACAGAGGCAAACGGAGTCATACAAAAAAAAAAAAAAAAATCCAGCATCAATAATGAAAAATAAATGAGATGTACAACTCTCATTCAGTTTCACTGATCTGCCTTTTCATGGTTGTAAATTTGCAGCCCATTGTATCTAGGGACACCATGTAGTGTCTAAAAAACATGAGTCTAACAGTTACTGGACCAACTTTGTCACTTGAGATGAAAGACATTTTGATTAGGTTAAAATCAGTAATAATAGTGTTGGGGAAAAAAAGTCATTATATAGTATTTGCAATTATTTTTTTATTTTTCCCCTAAATTTTTATTCCTTGGTTTTTTTCATTTTATGTTAAGAAGGAGATGCTGCTATCATTAGTTGTTTTAACACTTGCAATCTTTGTAGAGACACCACTGAGATGTAGCCTGAGAAGACTGACTTTGTACTCCATGTCTAGTCCCATTTAATGGATGCTGTACACTGTGTTGTTAACATTTAGTCACCATGGGGTCCTCAACTGCACAGAAAATAACCCACTGCTGAAGAAAGACTTGATGTGCAAGACGACATTTTATTCTCTCATTTTTATCTTTATCAACTCTGGGTTGGACAAAGTTGTTTTTTAGTCTTGGCAGAATCTATGGCAAGTTAAGATGGTTTACCAAGTACATTAAACTTTATGAGTTACCAGAATTACTAGATGATTGTGGAGGGAGGTTCTCACAGTTTACCCACAGCCAGTAGCCAAGTCCCAAGCAGCTGCTCACTCACTCCCTCCCTCGCCAGAGTGACTGGGGACGGAATCAGAAGGGTAAAAGCTGGAGAACTCATGGGTTGAGATAAAAACAGTTTAATAGGAAAAGCAAATGCCATGCCCACAAGCAAAGCAAAGCAAGGAATTAACTCCCTGCTTCCCATGGCAGGCAGGTGTTTGACCATCTCCAGGAGAGCAGGGCCCCATCATCTGTAATGGTGACTTGGGAAGACAAACACCATCACTCCAAATGTCGCTCCCCTTCCTCCTTCTTCCCCCCACTTTCTACACTGACCATGATGCGATATGGTCTGGAAGATCCCTTTGGTCAGCTGGGGTCACCTGTCCTGGCTCTGTCTCCTCTCAACTTCCCAGGCACCCCCAACTTCCTCACCAGTGTGGCAGTACGAAAAGCAGAAAAGGCCTTGTCTCTGTGCAAGCCCTACTCAGCAACAACAAAAATATCTCTGTATTATCAACCCTGTCTTCAGAATAATCCAAAACACAGACCCATACCAGCCACTGTGAAGACAATTAATTCTACCCCAGCCAAAACCAGCACAGAGGGTAGAACTTTGGAAAAATTTGACAAAAAGCAAGTACATCTGTATCTTTTCTTCTTCCTCACACATACACATACAGTCCCACATTTAATTATTTATTTGTTTGTTTGTTTATTACCATATATTCCAAAGCTAAAAAAACCTCCAGGAAATGCCATATATTGCCATGCTAACATCTAAAGCTGAAAGCTTGAAGCTAATCATTATGCTTAACAAATATCAAGGGAGCTCTACCAATGGATCAGCAGTACTGAGCTCGGCAATAGGGCTGACACTTTGCACACCTGTTTGTGCCTACTGAGGTTCTCACTCTTTGCTTTTCTGAATTTTCTATGCATATTTCAAATAGACAAGGAAAACAAAAACCTAGTAATGGAGATTAGCTGAAAAACTACTTTGTCCAATTTCCCTCTTAACTCATGATGTGATACAATGTTAATTTTTCATGCCCAGCAGGCAGCCAGCAGTCTGTCACACAGGTGGAGTGTTTTTTCATGTTGAAGAAATGAATTTGAGTCATTCTTACCAGCACGTATTTTATGTCAAACGTAGAAACACAGAAAAGCCCCATACCAGAGACTCAGCCGAGTGCATTTTGAATTTTCCATGTTAAAATTGAAAACAATGTTTCCTGATCTATTTTTGTTCTGACACAGTAAAACTGGTGACCTGAAAGTCAACTTGGTTGGTTTTTTTCAACTTCAGTTCTGGCCTCCTGGTATACTCATAAATGAGATCAAGGAGGAGGGATTAACTATCATTCCTGCAGCTGCAAGAGTACTGAGATGACAAAAAAGTCCTTTCAAGACCATTCTTGACCCAGATTCATCCCCAGCTCTGTCAGCTTCTCACAGCCTAGATTTGAGGAAGAACTGTGATTGTGATGGCAAAATTACTCTTAGAGGCTTGTTTTGATCAGTGGAACCCTCAAGCAGCCTTTATAACACAATGAAACATGAAATATTTACATCTTTAAAATAAATTACAATATTCTGCTTCCTGCCATGAGTCAGATCTCACATCAGAAGTAAGTCAGTGCTTTGTAGAGGCAAAGTCAGGCAGGTTTTCCAAAAGGTAGAGGAAGGTGCTACCTATCATCAGGCCAGAAGGCCATTCCACATGTCCACCAGTGAAAGCTCTGTTTAAGCTCACATATAACAATTTGCCTAAAAGCATTTTTCATGGGACTGTATCCACAGTACAAAAGAGTAACAAATTGTCCTAGGTTCCAATATAGATGTACTCTATTACCACCAGCTGTGGGCCATTAGCTGTTATCTCCTGCTGTGACCCACCCCTGATAACAGACAATGGGCCAGCAAGGAACCACTGCATGACTCATGGACTTATCTCATCCCATTGTGAGATGCTCCGCCCAGGAGGGAGGAGCCAAGCATTCCCACCTGGATATAACCTGGCCTTGGAACTGCCTAAGGGAGCCCTGTCTACTGGGTTCCCAGAGGACAAGAGCTACCACTGGACTTTCAGCTGGAGACCAGACCTTCCACAGGATCACTGCTTCAACTGAACTACTTCATCTGGACTGCTGCCACCACCCTAACAGGGTGTCAGGTTGTATCTGACTTTGTCAGTGCTTTTTCCTTGTATTATTTCACTTATTTTTAATTTTTTTTCCTATTAAATTTTAATCCTGACTTATGATCTCCCACTGGTTTGTTTTCAAACCAATACACAAATATTTAGCAATAAGGTGCATTCTTAAGTGCTTCTCTGCTATTGTTTCAAACCCACAGAGTTTTAGCCTGGAGGTACAGCTAGATTCCTTACTATATGCCATGCCAACATCCCACAGTGCTGTTGCCTTAGTCACAAAAATTATCAAATTAGTATCATCAATGCAATAATATTCTGTATGCAAAAGTAGGTGAGGGTAAATACAATGGCAACTGAACTTCGATCTCTTTCTCCATTTCATTTTGTTGCTTTTGCCTACTAAATTAGTCTAAAGAAATCATGAAAAGTGACATGGTTTCTTGAAATGTATCTGAATAGTTCTGACTTGTGACTGTCAGAAATAGCATTAGCACATGTTCCCTTCATAAGTTCACAGCTTATGATAATGTGAAAAATAAAATCATAAGAGCATATGAGATCTACTGAAGAAACTAAGCAAAAGAAGAAATATGAGCTTCCCATTGGTAGGAAATAAATAATGAAATAAAAAAGACAAGCTTGTAAAAGCCACTGCCTACATACTTCTGATACACCACCTGCTCTGACAGCAACTTTTACATGTCTCCATCTCCTATAGGATCTTACTCTCCGACATAACTTCTCTTGTTTCTCTGGACTATACACTCCCTGAAATTTTTCCGTAAAGCATTGCATGCGTGCTCGTGTTAGAGCATCATGCTAGTAATGTCAAGGTCATGGGTTCAATCCCCGTATGGGTCATTCACTTAGGACTTAGACTCAGTGATCCTTGTGGGTCCCTTCCATGTCAGAATACTCTGTAATTCTGTGGAAAAGGTGTTTACACCATTAATGGTATCTACACAAAGAGCAAAACAATCCTCAGTGGCTTAGCCAGCCTTATTTTAAATTGAGAAAAGCGCTACAAAACAATGAAGAATACACAACAGGATAGTTTTGAAGTATTTTCTGTTGTACTGAGGCACTGCATTTTCATAGAATCATAGAATTGCCTCGGTTGCAAGGGAACTTAAACATCACCTAGATCCAACTCCCCACTGTGGACAGGGACATCTTTCACTAGACCAGGTTGCTCAGAGCCCCATCCAATCTGGCCTTGAACATTTCCAGGGATGGGACATCCATCTCTTCTTTGGGCAGCCTGCAGTGCCTCACCATCCTCACAGTAAAGAATTTATTCCTAATATCTAATCTAAACCTACTCCCAGTTTGAAGTCGTTCCACCTTGCTCTGTCACTCTTGTAAACAGTACCTCTCCATCTTCCTTGTAGGCTCCCTTCAGGTACCAGAAGGTTTCAATTATGTTACCCAGAAACCTTCTTTTACAGGCTGAACAATTCCAGCTCTCCTAGCCTTTCATGTGGTATATTTTTCCCTGTAACATTTCGCCTTCATCCCATCTCACAGACTTCAACTGAACTTGCAAGAAAAGAAATATCTCATAATGTAAAAACTTCACAGAAAACTCAGCTGAACTAAAAAAAAATCAAAACAAATTAGACTTTGGATATTTATCTAGATATGAAGTTGCTTAAAATCATTTGGTATTTTCTCATTCAAAGTACTTCTCTAGAGTAGGACTTTCTAGCAATCTCAGTTTGCCTTCGATTCTAGGGAGCAACCAGGGCTATTTTCTTATACATGCCCTTTAATACCTGTCTTCTGTATTGAATATGTGAAAATGTTTGTGAATCTCAAGTACTCCTAAATTTGTAATTTAAAGATGAATAGGAAGTAAATAAAGGCTTTCTGACTGTAGGACCCTGAGTAATCACAGCATCTCCTATTTGCCTATAGAAGAATCTACTTGGATATTTCTATTTGCTTGGACACAGTCATCTCAACAGGAACAATGTGAAACTCCAGTTCTTCGAGGTGGTCCAACATCACACAAGAAGTTTACATGCTGCTGCCTTCTGAGAGGTTCATCACACAGACTGCATTTGCAGAATGATGGCAGCAGCCCTAGATTCTGTCAAAATTTCCCATGCAGAGCTGTGGGACGTAACACTTTGCCTGCAGACTGAGGGGTGTGAGACATCAAGGTATTCTATTAGGTCAACTTTCTAAATTTTACATCTAGGTAATTTTCACAGATAAGCTACTTTTCTGCCTTCTCCATCCATGTTACTCCTTTTATAATCTCTTTCAATACTGATTATCTGCAGTTGTACTTAAAGTGTGAGTAGAACAGAAAATTAGTCAAGTTGGCAGCCTGTAAATCCTTGTGTGGATATCAGCTTTGCATTAATTATTTCACTTACATATGCTAATGATCTCAAAAAGTGATCAATGAACCAAACATAAGGCTGTCTTTAGCCAGCTGCTGCAGTGCTGTGTAACAGCACATAGCAACTGGGTGCAATACCTTGAAGAAAAGGTAACAGGCTACTCAAATGAGAACACATGGAGATTTTACTTCACTGACCTGTAGCAGTAACATTCAGCCAAACTGCAGTGTTCTCCTCCTCCTCCCATGGCCTCACTTGGGAACATTTAGGGGTGAGGCTAAGGTTGTGTCTCCAGCTGTACAGTGTCCAACTAGCACAGCTGTCATCTTGGTTCTCTGCCCTCCCTGACAAAGCATAAGTCCTTACTAAAGTACCAGAGGTTCAAGCTGTTAAGTGCAGCCTGGCAGCAACCCATTCTACTACAAATTTTGGCTCTCCTTACCTCTCACAATATCTCTCTCCAGGGTACACCATAGCCATGGGAAGTGGCAGAAATAGAAGCTCAGTAAGTGTAAGAATCTTAATTGCTCAGCCTAGTACAGTTGATATCATATCCAACATAGGCAAAACAGACTCATGTCCTTTGGTCAGCACCTGTTCTGCCTAGTGTCTTGAACTGGCTCCAAGAATGGTTTTATGCACCAAGAATAAACCCTTAACACATAGAACATCCAATTTCCTAGAAATACTGATATTTAGCTGTACTCTATCTGCAGCCTGGTACTGGTGACAGCCAAGCAGGCAGATGACCTTTCTACTGATAATTGACTTCAAATAAAACTAAGAGCTCAGATAGCTATAAATTGGATTAAATTTTTCACTTTCAAGCTTGGTTGACAGCTCCAGCTGGAGATTAAACATTTCCATCCACTGGTTAAGTAAAATATAGCCAGTTGCAATGCTGTCTCTCCAGTGAGATGAGAGCAAATGATTCTGTCTCTACAGTGACATGGGACCAATTCTGTTGACAACAAAGTTCATAACATTTCATTTATTCTGTCTTATCTCTCAGCTGACAGTCAGGTAGGGCACCAGCAGTGATGTCTTCTCCTGCCTTCTAATAGCTCAAAAACAATTGAACAATGAGCACTAGTGACCTGAACCACGTTTGAACTGGATTTCTATGTTGCACAGTCTCCACAGCTGGGAGCAGTTCCTTGTCCTACTTACAGCTAAAAACCTATCTATCCTGCACATAAACTTGAAGGTTTACCTGAGTGGTACATCATCCTGATTTTTCCTCACATGTTGACAACAAAAACAGATGAATGATAACCTTTACAGACACAGACACACAGATTCAAAGCACACTATACAGGAATGGAATTACCTTAACCAACTATAGAAGTATCATCTCACTAACAAATACTTTGACCTTTGCAAAAAAAAAATAAATAAATAAATAAAGGAAAACAGACAAACATGAGCCTATTATAGACATATAATAACCACCTAGAACTGCTCTTGTCAAGCAGCTTATATGAGAAACTGCTTTGGCTCCTCAGCTGCCTTTAAATCAGATGTGTGAGAGGATGTCAATTCAGAAAGATCCTGGCCAGCCTCACTGTTCTCATAAAAATTTTGCCATTTCTTCATTCACCATCCTGTAGTTCACAGAAAGTGGTTGAAAACAAAATTACAAAGAAAGTCAGAGGAAGAACTAAAAAATAGCTCCAATTTTTAAAGTTATTCCAAGGTCAGAACAGGTATAACTTAAGCCTTACCCAGAAAACTTAGAATTCCAGTATAAAAAGATGCCAAAGATGTTTTTGCAGTTTTACCTTAGAGTTGCTTGCCATGCTGCTGCAACAAGAAAGAATACTTAATAAAATATGTGCCCTGATAGTCAATTTGTTCTGGCCTGGATAAATAATAGGTGAGTGTGTTATTTCAAACAGTGACCATTCTATCTCTTCAATAATCACATTCTGTTGTTTTTAAAACTTTTGAATGATGAATAACTGATGTGATCTCCAGAGAGAAGTGTATAATGCCCTTGCTGTGCTGCAAAGTGCCCCAGCAGTGCCATATTGCTGAACATCCCACAGGCACCAGATGAGCTGCCAGATGTTCTTGGGGCTCAAGGCACTCCAACAATACAACCACCTGTCTAGCAATAGTTGGATTCAATGCCAAAAATATTTCTTCACATTGACTCATATGTGTTTAAACAGTGTCCATTACATATTTCACCCTCTGAAGCAAGAATCCACAGGAAAATCAATTACCATTAAAAAAACCCAGGTACACATTAGGAGAGAGATTTCTCTGGCACAATTGAGAGCTACACTCTTAATATAAAAATACAATATCAGATAAGGATCTGACCCATCCTAGTTGAATTCTATAATATATGGATTCTTTAAAATTAAATACTTGAACTGTCAGCTCCATCTAACTGCCTCATTACTGTTCATTCATTTCCTGTCAGCACCACAAAAATAGTTAGGAGAAGGATTTTCCATAAGGAGAGAGGTTACAATGGAAAGGAGAAGTTTCTATAAGGAAAAGGGAGAGCATGTAGGCAGCAGAGATGAATGCAGGGGAAGCAGATCAGTGTACTGAGTACTGAAATACAGGATCAAACAGCAGAAAAATAAACTATACCTGGGGAAATGAGGCTTGGAAGGTGTTAAGAGTGCAGGTAGCTATTTAAGTAGTTTAAGTTAAAGGGGACATTATGTACCAGGAAAGACAAATTTCATGTTCCCTGTGTCCTCTGAGTGTAAAAAAAGGTCCCTAACAAGCCAATTTTCCACAGTGTAAGGAGACTATACTAATTCATATACTTCAACCCAGTATTATCACATCTAGAGATCTCCTCTGTGCCACTAGCAGAAGAAAGCCTCACAGGCAGTATTATGTCACTGAAAGCAGTGCTGAAAACTACCCACTTGGCATCCAATGAATAGGTCCTTATTTTCCTGCCTTTCTTATGCTACAGGCTGTGAGACAGTTTGATCATCTGAATTTCAGAGCAGCTTCTGCATAGAAAAAGCCTAAATCCATAACACCTGCCTGCCTGTACTAGTAGTCACAGTAATCCCTTATAGTACCCCCCACCATGCTGGAAGGAAGGCCAGTGCTGTCCCCCTTCTCTTTTCAGAAGAGATTAGGCAGCTACAGAGAGTCAGCTGGAGAGTGAGAGGACTTCAGAGTTTAATGCTCAGCTCCTGCTGAATCCCCAGCCAACCTCTATTTCTGCTGTGTGTTCAGAGGAGAGCTGGGGAGAGAGAACCTCTCAATGACAAACCAAATGGGAAGCACTCATGCTACCCAACTCTTGTCCTATGCCTTCTAGTAAAAGGGCATCTCTCTCTGTCCTTTGTTTTACAAGGGCAGTGGATTCATACATTTTTAATAAAGAAAAAGTAGCTTACAGCCACATCCCTACTGCACAGTGAAGTGCAGTCCCTTCTGACACGAAGCAGCATTGCAATGGCTGTGCCTTATGCCCAGCCTGGAGGAGTGCCATCCATCAGGTTCACTGAAATAAACTCAGTATTGCACATGAGTTAACTGTAGACGTTTAAACAACCAGACAGCTGCAAAATTTGGTCATCTTGTGTGGATGTCTACAAAGTTTATGTATATATGCAAATCAAACTGGCACATGAATAGATGTCAAAATAAACAGTGGAAATACAATTGATCACACAACTATAGCAGATCTTTGTTTCTTTCTTCCTAAGTGCTGACTACAAGAGTAACTATTACATTTCAACCATCACTGTGTCTTGATTTGGTAATTGCACTTCTCTGCATTGTGAGAGTTTAAATAATGGAGTAATAACTCAATTACATCTGATTATGTGACTAATATGATTGATTTTCTGACTAACAAGGATACTAGAGGGAATTCTCTTGGTCCAGAGAAATCAGCGTCTAATGACACAAAGTCATGTATTGGCAGAAGCACCATAAAGATGTTTTACATAAAAGCCCATAGTCTAGCTAGCTTGGGAAATCCAACCTGAAATCCAGCTATATCAAGTTGATAGCACCTCTTTCAGTACCACATGATAACACATGGCCATTACATTTTGTTATTGTACAATGTGTTCATACATAACTTGTTTCTGCCTACATTGCCAAGAATCTAATTGTAATAAGTGACTACCATATTACCAGCATGAATAAGACCCTGTTTTTCTAGGGCTGGATTATAATAATGACTGCAAATCAGAGTCTAATGCTTACCACTTACTCTCAAATTGTCATTATGTGCCTGCATAAGCAAAGACCTCCAGGGGGTTTCATCATGCAATAGATATGCCAAATGTTGAGAATCATTCCTCTTCAGCATGTCTTCATAGGGAGAGTTCTTGGGAAACATCTATTCAAATAGTCAGAAAAAAATTGATAGAAAGTGACAAAACATCTCAAACATAAACCACTGTATTTTATATTTTATAAGCATTTTCATTGTAGCATTTTGGCCTATATTACTCTCCACCTTAAGTGCCCATTTAAATTACATTTTCAGCTTTCGGCAGAACCATGTGTAGAAACATTTGTGTGTTTCATACGGTTTCTCCTCCTTTTCCAAAAAATATCATTTCCCACAATAACACAAAAAAACCTCACTTTCCGTTAATTGCTCAGTAAAAGAGAGTACCTTGGGGCTTTATTAAGTAAGATTTCTGAGAGACTGAACCATGTGTGACCTAAATTGGCTACATAAGTGGTTTCTGGAGGGCATAGAGCAGTATTCACAAACATAATCGCCTTTCACCTTGATGTTAATTATACACTTTGCCATTCAAAATAAGTTATGGCCATGAGCTAAAGCATTTGTAAAGTAAACATGTCAGGAAAGCAGGATACAGGAGAATTAATTAAAATAGTAAATTCAGCACTATTGAAAATGCCTTTTCTTTTTATGCTCAATCTCTAGTGTGGTCTAAACAGAAAACAACCACTGGTCTCTAAAAGGAAGGCAGCAAATTTTCACCTTTCTAGGTTGCTTTGTTTAAAAATAAAAATATAATGCACAGGTCTTTTCGTCAGAATATGAAAATAAATGGATCTTCCTGGTTAACAACAATTCGAAGAGCTGGAAGTGCCTCAGGGTCTCATAAAATACTTTTCCCCTAGAAAAAAATGTTTTACATAACCTATCATTTTTACATTTTATTTTCTGTTTGGGGTTTTTTCTTCCCTTTTTTAAATCAAGGATATTTATACAAAAACAGAATCCTTATTTCTGAACTCTGCTCTACTCCACCAAAGTCAATATGACCCATTTTTGAGCATGAGTTTTTCTGGTAGGGTTTGTTGAATGCTGTTTAAGAGAGGACAATAAGAACCCAACAAAAATCACCATGATCCAGAAATCAAAACTTCCAACCCAAAGAGATGGCATCCAGAATTTATTGATTGCCAACAGTAATTAACGATAAGTTCAGAAAAGCATGTTCCAGACCTGGCCAACTTTAAAGCACTGGCTCAGCTGAGACAAAAGTACTAGATTTTACAAACAGATTTTTGGGGCATTTAAGAAAGATCACAAAGAATATGCTAGGAAAAAAAAATTGAGGTTTTTTGCTTTAAATTGGCATCTGCCAGGATGCTAACAGGATACAGTACAGTCGAGGATGCAGAACAAAGAGACAGTTCAGGATTTTCCTGTCATTTCAAGCTTTGAAACAACCCTGCTCACTTCCTACTGGATAGACCACTTCAGCCCCTCGTTTTTTGCTTTAAATTGGCATCTGCCAGGATGTTAACAGGATACAGTACAGTCGAGGATGCAGAACAAAGAGACAGTTCAGGATTTTCCTGTCATTTCAAGCTTTGAAACAACCCTGTTCACTTCCTACTGGATAGACCACCTCAGCCCCTCTGAAGTCCCACTGGGGCACTGCCTCTGAATCCAGGCTGTACTCTCTTCTACATTGTCTCCTACTTCAAACTCCAAAATTCAGTGTGAAGAATTCAGTTTCTCATTTGACTGAGATCTCCATTTTCACTCTCTTTTCCATCCACCGTTTTGTTTGCCTGATACCTAAATGCTAACCAATGCTCCTCTGTAAGCCCACAAAAAACAAAACTAAAATATAAAAATAAATGTACGTAGCTTCAGAAAAATACATGACTATAGAAGATGAATCCGCTGAAAGCTTCAGTACCTGGGACAGTATTTTGGGGAAGTTTATTTTGTTTTTCTTTATGCTTTTTTCTAAACCACTGCTGATGAATTGTGTTAAATCAGACTGCTGACACAAATAATCCTTTGATCTGAGCTAGCAGGGTTGTTCTTATGCACTGTCTGTACAATACCTCCATTCTCTGTTCACTCTTTTATGTTTCTTTACAGAAGCTAAGACTAAGATTCTTGCAAAACAATTTTGTTGATATCTGACATACTTTATAAACTAAGTAATATTTCATAAGCCTGTAACATCACCCATTTGAGTCATACTGGATATTAGTTACAAGTATAATAGATTAAATTAATACTAGAAGTATCATTGTGAAGCGCTTTCTTTAAGATTACAATACTAAAGTTTAGATAAAGAATTTCTCACCTCCTTCAGGATATTAACTGCAGACCAAAATGAGTGATGAGGGCAATGACTAAGCACTCAATAGAATAAAAAAAATTAGGGAAAATTTTCAAGATTCTTTTAAGTCATTATTTTCACTGATCAAGTTTATTTTTTCCTTTATAGACTACAGTTTAAGTCTTAACTCAGACCTCTAGAAAGTACTAGAGCCCCACTGTACTGGGCATTTGTGAGACTGGGACCACTCACAACAAGGACATGGAGGGTCTTGAGTGTGCCCAAACCAGTGCAACAAAGCAGGTGAAGGATCTGGAGCACAAGTCTTATGATGAGCAGCTGAGGGAGCTGGAGTTGTTTAGCCTGGAGGAAATGAGGCTCAGGGGTGACTTTATCCTGGGAGAAGAGGTGTTGGCCTCTTCTCCCAGGTAACAAGTGTTCAGACAGGGGAAATGGCCTCAAGTTGTGCCACGTGAGGTTTAGACTGGATATTAGGAAAAATTTCTTCACTGAAAGGCTGGCCAGGCATTGAAATAGGCTGCTCAGGGAAGCGGTGGATTCACCATCCGGTGAAGTGTTAAAAAGGCAAGTGCATGTGGCTCTGGGGGACAAGTTAGTGACCAACACGGTGGTGCTGAGTTAACAGCTGGACTCAGTGATCATAGAGGTCTTTTCCAACCTTAATGATCCTATGATTCTATGAAAGACATTCTCAATTTTTAGTTCAAATCCTCATCTAAAATCCTCTGTGAGATGCTTAAAGATTTCAATGCTTTTGTAATTTTTGTAGCACTTCAAGTGATGCATACTACTGGAAAACACACTTTGTACTAAACTCTGAACATTTTGAGGTACTTTGAAAGAAGATGCAAAATTCTCCACTACAGATTATTAGAAAAGTTATTACAGTTCACTCTTATTTCCCTTCAAATTTCACTGATTTCTATGTCCTTTCTTCAGAAAAAGTGTCAACATCATTACCCAGATGATAATTTTTCTTGCACTTTGGATAAATATCCTATGCCTCATCATTAATAATTTTTCTGAAATGTGTCTTTTTTGCCAGTACCATGTTCCCCTCTATTTTCAAACTGTTAAGTAACAGCTGAGGAATCATATGCAGCAGTTGATTCAGATGCATTATTATGTTCAGGTTGCACTATTGTACTTTAAGACATCGCTCTGATTGTTCTGGAAGTCAGCCTTTGCCAGGTCTTGCCATAAAAACTGCTAGCTTATAGCACATGAGAAACATTTCAGAGATGACTCTAAGCCGGTCACCAAGTGTGATGTTTTAACTATATAAATCAACAACCACCAAAAATAATGATTCAAGGTATCAGGTTCCTACAACAGTGACGCAATTTGCTAATCTGCTCACTGCTATTTGCAAAATAAGCAAAGTTGAGCTGAGATAAATAAGCTTTAAAATGAGGAATAGTATCTGAAAGAGTGAAATTGCTCATAGTAGAACTGAGACAGAATGAACAGAGAGTATTAATAAGTCACAGGCAGACAGACCTTCACCTCATTGCAGAGTTGCAGAATCATTAATTATTGGATATCACATTCTAAGGTATGCTAAGAGATACATTACTTATACTGAAATATTTTTAAAGTATCCTTTACTTAGAAAGTATTTTACAGAAATGAATATATGCATGTAAAGAAGCATTAGTGAAAGAAATACACTCTAACCAACCTGTAACTGAAAAAGAAGGAAGAAGGCAATAAATGACTTGAAAAATGCTGAAATATCTACATGAGAGAGATATGATGCAGGTAAGAATGTATATGTGAAAGTAACAGAGTATCTGCAACTGCCTTGGTCCACGGTGACAAGGGGGTTTATGCAACTGAAGATGAAAGAGATATTAGAAATTTCTCAGTATTTATTAGTATTAGCTGTAGTAAATTATTTAACACATTTCTGATTAGCTGCATGACACAAAAGTTACAGCTGCAGAGAATTATTTCATCAGTCATTCTTAAGAGCAACTTTACTCAATAGAATATAAAATCATAAACAAATCAATATTTTCACCACCATTGTCTGAAGTACAGACTGAAGTACATTATCTGAAGTACAGATAAAAGCCCTGTAATTACATCTAGATATGAATATAGACATGTAGATGTGAATATAATTACATCTATAGAATAGCATCTAGATTAATGTAAACTATGGAAACTATGACACAGGAAGTAGCAATAGAAACCAATCCCACTGATACAAGACTGATACAAGAACACCCTCTAAGTTCAATCCTTTGCTCTCTTCAAGCCTGAGTCTCCAAAAAGATTGTCTAGGTCACAGCATTAATTAAATGTACCAGCAATATTCATTATCAATCATAAAGCAGTGTTTCATTTCAGGTATTTACTAGTACATCTAATGTACTTCAAAAACTATTATATGTCTTTTTCCATTTTGATCCCTTTAAA
This sequence comes from Monarcha castaneiventris obscurior, assembly GCA_026261815.1. NCBI lineage: Eukaryota > Metazoa > Chordata > Aves > Passeriformes > Monarchidae > Monarcha > Monarcha castaneiventris. The sequence continues at coordinate 20,247,119 of JAMPIT010000894.1, forward strand.
TTGACTGGGAGTGTTTCTGTACCCTGCCTTAGTCCTGAATAGGATTCGCAGACTCTCCAATAAAAGAATTAAAGTAAAACCAGTACAAATAATGAAAGGTTTTATGCAGCAAATATATTAAATATATAAAAGCTAAATGAGCTAATGTTAGGCACAGGTCTGGTTTAGTATACTGACTTTGGCAAAATGAGAGCTATCTCCAAGAATGAGGAGCCAGAATTCTCTCTGTTCTTCTTCCCAGCTGACAAAATTTACAGCTCTGTGAGAAAAGTTTAGTTCCCACAGGCCATTTGGCCCCTGTTGCCCTGCTCAGAACACTAGCTGCTCTGCAAATTAAAACACCACTTTCTACTACAGGGTATATGCCCCACTAAGTCTACATCAACACTAGATGGTACAATCGCCTTGGGGAAGTTATGAACGGCTACTAGGACATCACGTACTTATTGATATCACTTACTGCTCTTGGAGCAAAAGCCTTTTGTACCACTAACTAAACTTAAACTTTCAATTTTATTGAAAGGTATGAGAGAAACAATACTGCTCATTTACAGTAATACGGGCAGTATCTCTAATGTTACAAGATATTGTTAAGAAAATACAAACCAATGACCCCTTTCACGTAAACCACAAAAAAACACATTGGATGCTTTCACTTGCAGCTATTTTCTAACTGATTTGGATTGAGACCAGTTTCCAAGCATTAAGAAACTGCCACCTCCGACCACCAAACCAGAAATGTTTTCTGGTCAGCATTTCTGTTCTTACTCTATTTGAAAGAAGTTAAATTTATATACACCTACTGAAAACGTCATAGCCCCATTTTTAAGAAAGAGAATTGAAAAATTTTCAGTAAGCATACTAAGAATTAGCTGATTGTTCATCAACACTGTGAAATAAAAAGTAAGGATAAGGTCAGAATGAAAATAAATACATGTTCCTAATAACAGAACTCTTTCCATCACCTTTGTGATGATTCAGTTTTAGTGACTGCCCAGACTTCTAATTTGTCGAGGTCTCTCTGCGGGGCCTCCCTGCCTTCAAGGGAGTAAACAGCTCCTCCCAGTTTTGCTTAGTATCCCTTCAAGTCTTGAGTCCAAGACATTTATGAAAGTGTTGAAGAGCACAGGACCCAGGATGGAGCCCTGTAGAACCCCATTAGTGACAGGTCACCAGTCTGATGTCACCCTAACCCTTTGAGCCCAGCTTGTTATCCAGCTGCTCAGACATCACATGATGTGTTTATCCAGCTGTGTACTAGATATTTTATCCAGAAGGATCCTGTGAGAGACAGTATCAAAAGCTTTACTGAAATCCCAAAACACAGCATCAACTGGCTTCCATTGATCACCTAGGTGGGTTACCTTGCCATAAAAGGAAAATGAAAATCCTGTTAAGCAGACTTTACCTTTATGAAACCATGCTAGCTGTGACTGATGAATGTTGTCCTTCAGATGTTTTTGAATAACTCCCAGAATAATCTTCCTCATAACCTAACCAGGCACTGAAGTCAGACTAACAGGCCTGTAATGTCCAGGGTCATCCTTATAGCCCTTTTTGAAAACTGTGACAATGTTAACCAACTTCCAGTCAACTGGGATCTTTTAAAATTCCCAAGATCCATAAATACTGTCAAGAGAGATCTCAATCTCATAAATATACAGAAGAGCTAATTCACAGCATTTTCATTATGTCAGCCATTGACTACAGCTAAGAAAAATTAAAATAAAGCCAAAAGAAATGAAACTATTTTACCACACATACAGGGAGTTGGTGGCAGATCTTGGAAGGCAGAAGCCTGGTTTGCCCTTGAACCATGAGGCCAAAGTCACACATAATACCAGGGAAGGCACTGTAGTTGCAGTGTTTTACAGTACTATCACTATAACTTTGTGCTGCGCATGTCTAAGACAGGAAGAAATAATAAATAACACCAGGATGAAAAGTAGACCTCATTAACTTCTCAGAGGGCTTTCCTGAAGGGCAAATTCCAAATATTCTGAACAGAGTTTTCAGAAGCTCCCTTGAGGTCTTCCACAGAATTTTTCCTCTATAAATGATAATACACTTGAGCCGAAGCAGTGTTTCTGTTGACACTTATAAGCATGGCTAGCAGTTGACTGTAAGCCATCGTGCTATCAAGTTTGAAGCATACCAGACTATTTCATTTTCATGGAGAAATTTCCTTTAGGAAATGCTGCAAGCAACTAGTTTGTATTTTTTTACTGAGTATCATTTAAGGACTGTTAGAGTCTTTTAAGCTTCTCCTACCAAGACAGTACCAATTTCTTGTTTGAATAAAATGATATAAAAGTATAAAATTAGGCAGGAGATTAAATTGCTGGTACATGGTTGTACCAATAAAGGCCAATGCAGCACTGGATAACATCTTTGAGAGTACATGTGAGAAACAGTCCTGCTGAGCCCTTGGCAAGGGAGAAGGACACAAAGAGATGCTGCAGACATCACAACAGGAGTTCCTTTGCAGACACTGAGGAAAACAATGGTTTAGCAGGCTCTCACCCTCCATTTTGTGCCATTGGTGAGCAGATGTGCCCCTGCAGCCCTTGGACATCCGTGGTGGAACTGGGTCATGCTTTAACCACAGCCAGAAACAAAGTGCCACACAGGGGCTTACTCTCCCTACCAGTTTGCTGGGGGAGAGAACTGGAGGAGTAAAGACAGGAAAACTTGTGGCTCAAGATAAAAGCCAATTTACCAGGGAAATCAAAAGCCACACATGCAAGCAAAGCTGGCAACACCATCACTGCTACCAGCACCAATGCCACACTGGGCTCATCTGCCTCTGTGCTGCCTCCTCCCACCACATTGTTTGCACTGCTGGTCAGCCCACCCAGCCATCCTAGGTCTCCCGTGTCAGGACAGCGTCCGGCAGGCTTGCCAGATCATGCTGGTAGTGAAGCAATGTCCCTGCAGCCACAGGCAGTGAAGCACCCTGCAGCTGCGCACTCCAGGTGGCCATGGGGCTGACCAGTAGCCATGGAGCATTGCCGTGCATCCATTGTGACATCACTGGTGAGGCTGGCTCTGTAAAGCGCTTGCATCACAAAGGGCTCCAGCCTGGCAGCCCTATAAAAGCAGGGCAGCTGCCCACAGCACTCACCGAGCACCACCATGGCTGGCTACAACCGGCGGGCCAGAGGGCGCAGGAGCCGGAGCAGGAGCAGGAGCAGGAGCCAGCGCCTGCGGAAGACACGGCGCACTGGCCACAGCCGCTCTCACCGCCGCAGCGCGCGGCCAAGGGGCCAGCTTGCAGCACATGGCCCAGTCATTAAGCGCCGGCCGCCCAAGAGACGCAGACGTCGCGAGGAAGAGGAGCCGCATGAACCGGAGGAGCTGAATGAGTTCCATGAGCCGGTAGAAGACTCTGAGTTTTAGAGCCAGAGCCCCTGAGAAGACCAGCCACCACATGGGCCTGGCTCCAACAATAAAGCATAGCAAGCTCGCATGATGACTCTGTGTGTCCCTGGTGCACTGTGTTCCAGCAGTAGATCGCTCGGTGTCTGCCCATGTCCCAGGGGTGTGGGCGGCCCACAGGGCAGCATGGCCATGTCCATGCTCAACAGCAGGATGTGTGTGTCCAGGCACGATGTTCCAGTGTGTGATCTGTATGTATGAGGATGTTCATGTGTGGCATGTGCATGTGCAGGGTTGTCCTTGTCCAGGATGAGGTGTGATTGTGTCTGCAGCCCATGGCTGTGCCTGGCCTATGGGGAGTGCACATTACCAAGGACACATGGATAACCTCTGCTCCTGCCACTGGTCCCCTGGGCTCCCCTTTTGGGTCCCTCTTATTGCAGGATCCCTAGGGGCTGAGCAGTGCCCACAGAGAGAAGAACCCTCAGTGCCTCATGCCCTCTCCTATGCCACTGCTGGGGTTTTGAGGGTAACTGCCAGACAAAGCAGTGCAAATTGCTCTGCCTATCCCACTCCTGACTCTCACCCTGGCCATGCCCCCACCCCTGGCAGGGTTGTCACACTGCCCTTCACAGATCTCCCCATAGAGAGATTCCCTGACCCTGCAACACGCTTCTCAGTGCTGCTTCCCCCTCCCTCTTCCTGGTGCTCTGTGCCTATAGTAGGCTTGGGTTGGCGAGGGCTTCAGAGAGAGGAGACAGTCTGGAGACCATCTGGGAGACAATGCCACCAGTTGCCCCATGTTGGCCAGGGCTAGTGCCAGCCAGGTTCAAGAAGGACTCACCACTGGCCAAGGCTGAGCCCATTTGCAAAGGTGATAGTACCTCAGGGATAACATATTTGGGAATACATGCAAGAAACAGTCCTGCGGAGGCAAGGGCACGGGAGAAGGAGGAGAGGAGGTGCTCCAGACAATGCAGCAGGAGTTCCTCTGCAGACACTGGGAGAGACCACAATTTGCAGGCTCTTACTCTGCAGGCAATTTTGTGCCATTAGTGAGCAGATATGCCCCTGCAGCCCTTGGACATCCATGGTGGAACTGGGTCATGCTTTAACCACAGCCAGAAACAAAGTGCCACACAGGGGCTTACTCTCCCTACCAGTTTGCTGGGGGAGAGAACTGGAGGAGTAAAGACAGGAAAACTTGTGGCTCAAGATAAAAGCCAATTTACCAGGGAAATCAAAAGTCAAACAAGCAAGCAAAGCTGGCAACGCCATCACTGCTACCAGCACCAATGCCACACTGGGCTCATCTGCCTCTGTGCTGCCTCCTCCCACCACATTGTTTGCACTGCTGGTCAGCCCACCCAGCCGTCCTAGGTCTCCCGTGTCAGGACAGCGTCCGGCAGGCTTGCCAGATCATGCTGGTAGTGAAGCAATGTCCCTGCAGCCACAGGCAGTGAAGCACCCTGCAGCTGCACACTCCAGGTGGCCATGGGGCTGACCAGTAGCCATGGAGAATTGCCGTGCATCCATTGTGACACCACTGGTGAGGCTGGCTCTGTAAAGCGCTTGCATCACAAAGGGCTCCAGCCTTGCAGCCCTATAAAAGCAGGGCAGCTGCCCACAGCACTCACCGAGCACCATCATGGCTGGGTACCGGCGGGCCAGAGGGCGCAGGAGCAGGAGCAGGAGCCGGAGCCGGCGCCGGCGCCTGCGGAAGACACGGCGCACTGGCCACAGCCGCCGCCGCCGCCGCACGCGGCCAAGGGGCCACCGTGCAGCACATGGCCCAATCACCAAGCACCGGCCCCTCAAGAGACGCAGACGCCAAGTAGAAGAGGAGCCAGATGAGCTGGATGAGCTGATTGATTTTGATGAGCCACTAGACGACTTTGAGTTTTAGAGCCAGAGCCCCTGAGAAGACCAGCCACCACATGGGCCTGGCTCCAACAATAAAGCATAGCAAGCTCGCATGATGACTCTGTGTGTCCCTGGTGCACTGTGTTCCAGCAGTAGATCGCTCGGTGTCTGCCCATGTCCCAGGGGTGTGGGCGGCCCACAGGTCTGTGTGTCCATGCCCATGCTCAACAGCTGTGGGTAGCACAATGCATAGGAGGGTTTGGGCGCAGAGTAACAAACCATGGACACATGCACACCTCATCCTGGACACCCCTGGTTTTTATGTGAAGCCACAAGTTTTCTCAGTTTTACTCTTCTGATTCTCTCCCCCAGCAAGCCACCCTTGAACTCCCAGCAGTACTGTGGGAGAGGACACAAAGTGCCAAATGTTATTCTCTGTGTGGGCTCTGCCTGGCCCCTTGGGACTTTGCAAAATGAAGGACCGAAAAATGGACCCCAGGAGACCAGAGAAAGCATCAGGGACATCTATGTGGGCTTGATCACGTGCACTGCCCAACAGGGAGAGATTACATGTGTTGTTTATATTCATCTATTCATCCCTGAACACCTTCAGAACTTCTGGCTAAATACCATCCAGGCCCAGGTATTCTTAGTAGTATGTTTTATAAAATTTATGTTTATTTTTACAATAATCTGTATGTGCATTAGCAGCTATGTAACTTAGTATAAATGTTCTCTCCCCTTAAATCTCCTCAGATGTCATTCGAGCAGTGGTATTCCACTTAAATATGCAGAAAGTAGTTTACTAATGAAACTTACTCCATAGGTTCTATAGACTTCTAGAAGTTTGCCTAGATTTAAAAAACAATTGGAAGGATTAATGGAAGAAAATTCTGTCAGAGGCTATGAAATATAAAAACTTCAAGCCCAGGAATACTTGGGAGTATCCTCTGAGGAACTATCATTATAAGTTTGACCTGCTCAAACAGTGCTTCAGCATTCACTGTTGGCCACTACTGGGCATTCTTCTGTAATTATGTAATAGTATGAGAAGCACAAAGCCACACAAAGAGAAAGAAAGTTCCATCTTTTGCCTGATAAAATGCTCCTCAGACACTCAGAAACACCTGTAAGTGACAGCCAATTCTCAGCATATAAAAGAAACATTTATTTCTTTATCTCCTTTCAGTAGCAAATAAAGATGTCCTTATCAGCTTGCTACATTAAATCAGCTCTGGTCTGACACGCACATCAATAGATGCGAAGTTACTGTGGTGCTGATGGCTAAGTGTCCTCTGCATAGAAGCAATGGCTTTAATTTGAAGTTTGGTGAGCCCAAAAGACTCTGATGAGTCAGTGAGGTACAGAGACTGAATGTGGTATTTAGTCTTCTGGGAATCTTGAAGATGCGATGCAAAGTGCACTGCTCTATGTTGTGCAAGGCTGTCTGGCTGAAAATGTTCAGTGCAAAATACCCTTGCAGGCTCAAGAAAATAAATAAATATGAAGGATGGGAGGAGTGAGCAATCCAACACCTAAGGTAATTGCTAAAAATAAAGGAAAGAGCTGTTTAGCATTTCAAAAGGTGCCTTTCTTCTTATATCTATTCAGAGTGTTCCAAATCCGTCAACAAACCCAGAAATCCTCAAGCTAGAGTGGTAGCTGGCTTGTTCCAAAGGAGATCACCCTGATGGATGGCAATATATAGAGCTGGTATGTCAGTGTGGGCTAATCTGAATCTACAGGAGCTATCTGTCAATTCTAACAAAAATAAATACAGCTTCTACCTCATAGTGTTTCGCAATGCCAGGCACTGGCCATTGGTTTTCCCAGCATGATGGATTTTATGGTCAGGTGTGGTGACATCTCATGACCTAAACAGCTTTCAGAGAATGGCTAGTTTGTTTTGAATGATGATGGATTATACTCCAGACCTCCCCGTGAAAAATGATGTCTCATGCTTGCAAGTATTGCATGGACATGGATAAGTCCCAGCCAGCTCTTGGACTTGGTAAACATCCTTGTGTTTTTATTGAAAGTGCCTGTCCATATTTTTCCCATGTTTTATAACTCACTCCTTTGTTTCTCAATCATCCTACATAAATTGATAATCACATCCTCCTTGGTACATCCTTGCAGCGTTACATGTGGAAATATGAAGAAGACACTGAAGTCAGAAATACTGCTAAATGAAGGTACCAAGCAACATCTGATTTCAGCTACAGATCATGAATTTTAGCCATAGCAGCAACACTGACTGCTAATCAAACTGTTACTTTCTTGTGCTATGTCACTACGGAGCTACACCAGTGATGCCTCTCCCTGTCATGCAGTCAAACCTGCACAGGAAGTACCACTGTTTATGTGCTCCCACATCCTCTAGGGGAAAATCCTGTGAGCAGGAGTGTTGGGCAGAAAGAGCATAAGCAGGAAGTTCTGAAGGTGATGGAGGCCACTCTGCACGGAACCAGACTGAATTCAGCAAATTTCTCTGGTTATGCTGTATATACACTAAAGTTAAATTTAGCCCTGTATGCTTTACCGACCAAACTAATGGAAAAAATTTACTACCACAGTGTTGATACTGCATCAAAGGAGAGGGTCCATGTCTGAATTATCTGGAACAATGGTTCTCAAGCTACATATCTATATAAATGTAACTGAGTTGTGGACTTTATAAGGACTAATGAAGCAAGGTTTCTTGCACTATAGGCTAATGCACTCCAATAATTTCTGGTTTGAACAGACAGTGCTGCTGTTTTCCTTCATTTTTTTATTTTCCACTCTTTTCTTTAAAGAATTTCAGTGCTTTGCCTCCTTGTATTAGGAATGAGCATTTTCAGTTGAAGGTTTTTCTCTCTCTGAATGCTCTGTGTCATGTTTTGAATATCAGGCAGCATGATGGCAGCAGGGGAGAGCAGGTAAGCACCCACAAGCAATGCCTAATGGCAAAGACACCACCAACAGCAAGAGAAGAAACAAAATTCCAGGATATTCCTTCCATCTGTTTGCTATACTGTGAAAAAGTCCATTTTTAGTGTAATAGCCAAAGGGATTTTAAAAATGCTTCAGTAGTGAAGGAACACATTTCCACTAAAGAAGTGACTGTAATACAAGCAACGACCTCTTTCCTGTTTGAAATGCATTAAATACTGCAGTTCTTCAGAAAGCGAGGGACTGTTTGTGGGCATAAGATGAATCCAGATGAGTGTTACACAAGCTTTTCATGCACTTATTTTGGGCGTGCCTGCCTGTGAGTACCCAAGCTGCCCCAGTCCTTCCTGAGCCCCTCACATTAGTCGCACCTCATATCTGCATCCAGATTGTTGTTTTAGTATGATAGAATCATCATAGAATCATAGAATCATAGAATCATGGGATCATAGATTCATAGAATGGCTGGGGTTGGAAGGGACCTCAAACATCTAGTTCCAACCCTCTGCCTTGGGCAGGGACACCTTTCACTAGACCAGTACTGAACATCCATTAAACACAGCTCATCTTGTGCCAGACCCTTCTCCCACAATTCATGTCCATACCCAAACTGATTTCTGCAGATAAAAGATCCATGTTACCAGAGCCGTTTCAAGCTCCTTAATAAACTAGCTTGAAATAGAGCTGAAACCAAAATCTACCATTGTGATAGAAAAAACTGCAAAAGAAGTCACTGAGAACAACACTAAAGCAATTATTTCCTGTCTAGGTATTATGGCTCCTAGTTCCTACTGTTTTGTTTTTTGGAGTGTGAGTGTTTTACAGGACTGGAAGTAAAGGCACAAGATAATCTGCTTTCTGTTGGATTAGTAACCCTGCAGGCTGGAATCTTATCCCTGGAATCAGAAACACGGGGAATGCTGGAAAACAATTTTTAAGCTCAGTCACATACCAACCGGTAATCATATATACTGCTCTTGCTGGGAATATCCAAATTCAGCCACAGTCACACTTCAGCTTCAGGCTAATCAACTGTACTCCAGTCAAGCCAGCAACTCTGCTGCAATGCAGAAACTATCAGATCCATCAACACCAGAGGCATTCACCACAACATATAGACAAAACAAGCCCTAACCCAAATCTTCACCAAAGAGGCAGTTCCTGTGAGACAGCTCCAGTTACCAATTTACATGTACTGCAATATCAGACAGACTCATTTCATCTTAATTTGTTTAAACAAATGCAGTCCTACCATCGGGTAAATGGTCTCACTGAGAGCTGATTATGATCACTTGTTTTGTTCAGTGTAACAACCAAAGCCTTCCTTGATATCTGCTCCCTCTGTACAAAACTGTGTTTAAAGAATTCCCAAATCAGGCCATGGGAGCATATATATATGCCATGGGAATTTTTCATAGGAAACAAATACAGTGAATTAAGCCAGTAAATCTATACCAAAGATGTAAACATAAGTGGTTTGTTTATGGGTTTTTCACAACCCGACATTTAAAAACAGTTCCAGAAACTTTCAGGATTTGTTTCCTTAAGGGACGGGGAGTATTTTACAGCCAAATTCCTCTTTACTAGCTCATGAAAACTGCAAGGAAAAAAAACCACAAAGCCATTCACTTTTATTTGTTACAAGCAGAAGTCTCACTGCAGGATGTTTAATATATATTGGATTCCTGATATATCATCCTCTGTGCATGAAGAATAAAGGCAATTTCAAAAGAGTTCCCTCCAACTTAACTAAAAAGAAAGAAAGGTGGGAGGGGAAGGGGGAAGTGAGAAAAGATAAATTTGTTGGTTGCCTTTCTAAGACACTTAGAAAAAAAGAGAGAAAAGCCAGTTTCCCAGTTGCCAGTGTGCAAGACATTATAGAAAATCCAATGTATCTGATGACAGAAGGGGCAGAAGCCTAATCCTGCCTGATTCAAAATGCATAGGTTATTTGAGCCTAAGAGAAATTTCCTCAAGCTATTACCACTGCAACACCCATGAGATTCAGTAAGCAGTTCTTATTTTATTGATAATGTTTGTCCCTGCCCAGAACTTGTATATGGCTTTATTAATCTGAAAGACTCAGTAAGCGATTGTCATGCTCTAAGGTTTCCTTAAACAGACTGATATCGCCAGAGCTTTCTAACGTTCAGTCTGTTTGTTAACAGAATGGCAACTGCTGTCACTTCAGCAAGAGACTTGTGGTGTACTTTATAAATTATGTTGCATTAAAAAAAGAAGCAGGCAGAAAGTTTGTAAGGATATTTGGAGAGTCTTCTACTTTGCCAACGCTCAAATTCCCCAAATGCAATACTCATTATGATTTCTGGACCACATGCAGAGACCAGGGAAAATAGAAGATGAGCTGAAGAAAGCAAAAATTAGCTTCAGCAATGCAGGCAGATGTCTAATGGGAAATATGTCTTCCTGAAAGGGTAGTGGAAGTCCCATGGAAGTGAAAATCAAATTTACTCAAAGATCAGCCTCAGGACTGAATTTTTTTAGTAACATTAGTAATTCAGTCCCAATAAGGAGGAAGACGTATCCATGTCTATTTAATCTCAGCATAACTATGAGTTACTGATGCAACATGAACATTAAAGATCCAAACATGATTCTGGGAGGTTTCAGGTAAATATTAACAACAAACAGGCAAGTACAAATGTCACTATGATCTCAAATATGATGCAGTTGCTGTGCAGGTCCTCTGACTATTAACCCTTAGATTATTAACCCTCAGATTAGCCCAACTGGTTAGACCATAGTGCTAATAATGCAAAGGTCATAGGTCTGATCCCTGTACAGACCATTCACTTATGAGTTGGACTTGATAATCCTTGTGGGTCCCTTCCAAATCGGAATATTCTGTGATCTATAAAAGGAGGAAGGGTTTCTCTGTTATTCACACCTCAAAGAATGACATTACTGAAGTAAAGGTTCAGGGAAGGGTAATAAAAATTTTCAAGGGATTTGAAAAGATCACACTAAGAGACACTGAAATGGCTTCAACTGCTTGCTTTAGAAAGGGGCTACAAAGGATGAGACAAGATAAAAATACATCAAATAAGGAACCATACCAGTAAAGGGAGATAGGGAGTTTCTGTTTTCTGTTGCATAATACCACAACAGGAAGATGTGCAACAACACTGTGAAAAGTGGAAACTGAAAACTAGCAACAGGAAATCATTCTTCATACAACATGTAGACCCATGGCAGAATTTATTTTCATTGCAAGCTGAAGTTGCCAAGAACTTAACAAAATGTTGAAGGAACTAGGTGTTTACAGGGCTTAATACCATATTCTGAAACCATTGAGTTGCATGCACTCATCAGAAGACATCTCTTCCTCACTAACATTCATGTTATCAACCTCCAAACCTGCCGAGACAAAAGAGAAACTGAACGTAATCCTTGGGTGTTACTTTGTATTCAAGAGTCTGGCATTGCAACAGCAAACTCTTGCCCCAGTTAACCTAATCACAAATAACCAGAAGACGACCAAACTTAACCCAAGCCAAGCTAAAAATAAAATTAATCTACTTGCAAAATACACACTATTTCACACTATTTTAACTACAAAAGTTACAGTGCAAAAAGTAAGAGAAACATTTGTTTCTACCCACCCATATATAAGTGTTGTTTTTACCCAGCTGGCAAGCGAATCTGAACTACTTACTCATGCAGCTGAGAGATTTCCTTTGGTGAGATCTTTTTCTTTCTCTGAAAATTACTGACAACCTCAGCACTATTAACAACTCTTACAAACTATTCACTGTCTGTGAGGTAAATGTGTACTTTTATGCCTGACCAAGCAATGTTCAAACCTGAAGATGAAGCTTTTTCACATATTAAGCACACACGGTGATCCTCCTTTGATATTTACTTGGGTCTTATGAAGTCTTGCTAACACAACTCCTAACAACTTGCTAACTCTATTGCCATTCTGGGAACAACAGATGTGTTTCTGAGTAGGCTGCTTGCTGAAGAATTGTATTAAATCCTGCATTCATCGTGGCAGGAAAACTGTGAGAATAGATGTGAATGACCAGTTAGGAGTCTGACATGGTCCAAGGAGAGGAAATCTGTTGCAGAGCCAGACTAGCCGAGCCATGTTTACTGTCCATCTCAGAATCTGTCCCTAGATATGTTTCTCTAAGATACACATGTCCCCATGGGAAGGACTCCTGGTGTCTCTACTGCACCTTGCAACCTCTCCACCACTCAGACAGGGGTATCTGTACATGAGAGAGAATACTAGAATAAAAGACTAAAAATAATCTCTTGCCTGAGCAATTTCTTTCTCACTCAGACAAATATTTTCTGCTTTCCTACACAGAAAACACAGTGCATGCAAGATAGCCGCCTCAAGGGTGAATTATTATGTGATAGGACAGACATTTATGACTGTATCTATGGGTGAGAGGCACCCCAACCTTAAATTTTGCTGGCACTTTTCTTTGCTAGTATTTTCTGAACTTCCATTAGAAATCAAATTAATTTAATTTCTGAATGCCCTACACAAACAACCTCCGTCTATATCTGTCCACTCCATTGCCTGTCAAACCTGGCAAATACGAGCATCTCAGGCACAAAATACTTCAGCTGACAGCATGACTTCTTCAACACTTAAAACTTTACTCCCAGCAAGAATAATGGAAGGGGAGCTTCTTGGGCTGTATCCATCAATTTTTATTAAGCATTTCTTCAAAGCTGTTAGGTTACTCATTCCCCCGTCCTGTGACAGGAAAGCTCTGATCTGGAGAAGTGATGAAATGTTTGGGGAAAAGAAGATGAGAGCCAACAATGTGAACACAATCACCAAAACTTCAATCTCACCCAAGGCTATTAGAGCACACATTGCTGCTGGTTGCCATGAGTTACACAGAAATGCAACTGCTCTGCAGAGTTCAATACACCTTGAGAGAATCAGATTTTTGTAAGCTGTGGATTGCATTTTTTTTCTCCCTCTTCCTTCTTTTTTTTTTTTTTCCTTCCCTTCCCAGTGTACTCCATAACCACTTAAGCAAATTTTCTCCCTGTTTTGCAGGCAGGGAACACTGTACTAAGCACATCAGAGACCTGGCACACAATGGACCGTGGTACCGTTTCAACAGGGTTGTGATGTACACTGCACGAGCAGTTTCAGCATTTGATGCAGATGACTGGAAAGCCAGTAGCTAGAAATCAGTGTCAGTCTGAAAGGGAGGCATAGGAAGCATTCTTATGTGCTTTCAACAGAGTAATGTCCCCTGAGCCACTGGGGGACTTTGAGATAGAAGAGAGAGTGGAATGGACATAGACCTTGACTTGAGCTGTGATTCCTATGCCCTCAGGAGAATCCAACAGGAGAAACAAGTTAAGTGACTTGTTTATCTAAGTCAAAGGACATCTGCAATAGCTTCGCCTTTCAGGAATGTAGAGCACTCACTGGAACTGACCCAAACTGAGCTCTTCTGAATGGTCCTATGGCAGTGGTGACAGACCAAAACAAACCTCTAACTGTCCTCTTGTAGGCAGAAATGCCCTGTGGACAGCAGAAGACAGAGGAGGGTCTTCCACCTGACCTGCTAAGTGACAGTCACCTGAATCTATTCTTTCTGTGGATTATCCAGCTGTGTCATAGATGCAATGAAAGCTCAGGTCCAGATGGATAATAAATTAAGGCACAACACCACAAACATGTTCATACTGCTTTTAGTATCATCTTGGCTCCACTAATGGCACTGAAGGATAGCCCAGAGCTGGAACTAATAAAGCCTGCTAGGATTAATCTGGCATTATGGTAGCTCTAGGATTTGGAATACACAGATGTCCCGATGCTTTCCTATGTACCAGCCAAAGGTCAGCTGCACTTCCTTGCTTTAACCTGACTCCACAAAGACATTTCAGCCACTCTCCATTCCCAGTCTCCAGGAATTGTGTTCTTGAGCCCAAACTGTCATGTACCAGCATCACTCTGTTGAGACTGATGAGCCGTACTTGAAATCAGTGTACCAGGGAACATAACGAAGAAATCCTCCAACTCTGGATCCAGCAAACATGGTCCACAATCAACAGTAATTAGAGCAATGGGTCCCAAGCTCTATTTACGGTGGGAAGTATTAAACTCCACACTACATACTATTAGACATGCTACTTAGGTTTCTCTGTTTTCTTGGATAGCCCAACCACCCAGTACACTGAGTAATAAAAAGATTTGAAATATGTAAAAGTATACCAGAAGTGACATTACATCTGTGGCTTCCAAGGTTTCATCTGCTAAATGTGAATCATTATTGTTCACCTCAAAGACTACTCCTACAGTAGCCAATTGATTTAAGAGCTAAATTCAAGTGAGTTTAGTTCCAACTGACTTTCTGTAGAGTCAAGGTAGATCCCATTTCAAAATTCATAAAACTCCTTGTGAAAGTTCCTTAATCTCATATTTTAATATATATATAGGTCCTACTTAGAAAGCAGAGGGATGTGAAGGTTGTGATCTGTGTACTGAAGTGAGAGATTTGTTTAGCTGCAGGAACAGCTGTGTAAATTAGCTTTTCCCCAGTACCATCAGAAACCTGGAAGATACCTCATGAGTGATGCAAGTTGCATCCTTCTTTCCTCTCCAAATCCTCAAATATTTTGCAAATTATATCTGGGAAGGAATATCTGCGCAGCAATATTTTAAAGAGAGTCCTCAATGACAAGATGAGATTCTGGCTTTACTGCCAGTCATGGCACAAGGTCTGACGAGATCACGATTGGATGTGACAGGCTTAGCAGAAGATGTTTTGGCTGTTTCAAAAACACATTCTATATCTGGTAAGTCTGGTAAGACTGTCAGACCAGGACTCATCCAAACCCAAATTTTGCCCAAAGAAAGCAGTGTTTGGTTCAGAAATTCGCTCCTGCCCTCTAGTATATTACATAATTCAGAGAGCATTAATTAGAAGTGCTTGTGCAGGAGGGAACTCTGCTCCAAGGTCTGCTATAAAATGGTTGCATGTGCCTCGCCAGTTACTGCTTTCTCGATGCCTTGTTTTGCTCCCCTGAAAAATAGGGTAATATTTTTTAAACTGTGGAACACTTTGAGACATTTTTTAAACTGTGGAACACTTTGAGACATTATGTTAGAAAAGTAAAAGAGTACAAACCAAATCTCCAGATGACACAAAGCAAAATTATTCTCTCAGCTGTTACAAGTCTACTAAAATTGTGAATGAAAAAATTTATAACTGGAAGTACCATTAATATCCTGTGACCCACAGGATATCAAAGAAACTAAAAAGGTTCAGACCTTTGCAATTGTAATGAAACAGACGTGGAATACACAAATGTGGAAAACTGAGGTCTAGGACAGAGAAGTTGCTTATGATGGCACTGCTAGCAGGACAGCTGGCAGCCACTTCTTGTTTCACATCCATGTGCCTTAGACTCTGACCTCTCGTATCACAAACACCATTGAACATCTGCCCTTCAATACCAGGACTGTATGAAGACCTTCAATTCTTTGCAAGCACTTCTGACAGGCCTGTTTCCCTAAGTATTCTGCTCAGCTACTTCTTCATTTTGTGCTGTTCATGTGCAATCATAAAGATACAATGTACTCTTCAGCTGCTCAGGTTCTCAGAATTCAGTCACACTAAACTTCAAAGGTGTGAAATTCAATCCAGGTCACAAGCTCCAGAAATCAGGAAACTTCTCATTTCAGTGGGACAAAAAAACGGACTGCACTACTCACTTTTATAAGAATCTTCAGAATGACAGCTCTCCACATTTTTCATCACTAATAATCCAACTTTCTGATTGTGTTTGTCTCACCTGATATTTCTCTAACATCTCTCTGGCACAAGGTGAGCCAGCTTTCTGCAGCTGAGATCTCTGCAAGCCTTAATCCCTCAGCTGTGTCCCAGCAAGAACTCAGACTCTTGGCCAGATGGAACAAGCATCCTACT
The DNA here is from genome assembly GCA_026261815.1 of Monarcha castaneiventris obscurior. Classification (NCBI taxonomy): domain Eukaryota; kingdom Metazoa; phylum Chordata; class Aves; order Passeriformes; family Monarchidae; genus Monarcha; species Monarcha castaneiventris. The sequence continues at coordinate 20,263,228 of JAMPIT010000894.1, forward strand.
CCCCCACCTCCATAACACCAAGCACAGATTGTGGCTGTAACCCTGACTGGTGTGTCAGAGTTAGAGAGTGAATGAGCAAGCACCAAAACATGTTTGAATAGAAAATGCTACTCCACCCACTTAGCAAATACATTTCAGGTATGATGTCACAATGTGCAATGTTACCTCACCCTACATTCCACTATGACAGCCAGAGCAGAATTTTGTTTCTCTATAGATCTTTTATTACTGCTAATTCAACCACAGCGGCATGGGGGTGAGCTGCATCTGGAACCTGGCCCATGACCCAGCCACCCAGCATAGCTCGATTACTCTTTCACAGTCTCAGCAAATTTATCCTTTTCTAGCAGCAAGTTAGTTAAATCTCAAGCTTCCCACAAGGAATTAAGTGAGAATGAATGGCTCTGTGTCCAGCATTCCTTGCCAGAGGACAGATTCATTTTAGTCATAGTTATTAGTTCCAAGATCTTGCAGAGGAAGAAAGCATTCATGAAAAGACGCTGAACCGCGTCTTAGGCTCCCAGCTGTTTTGTGATGCGGGTGATGAAACAGGCTTGTTAAAAATATCCCATCAGAAATATCATCCAAACACATGTAGCTCTAGTTCCTTTATGTGACTTTAAGAGAGTGTACACAGAGAGGAGACATCTTGGCATACAAGCTCAAGGGCTATGCTGTGATATCCTTCCTTTAATAAAGCCTTCTTGCAGCCATGTGCTAAAGAGAACACCATTGAAAAAAGGAAAAACAAAAGAAACAAACAAAAAAACAATCCCAAGCAAAACCACAAACAAATAAAAACCAACTAACCACAAAAACAAACAAACAAAAAAAACCCAAACAAAATAAACAAACCAAACAAAAAACCAAAACAAAACAAAAAAAAAAAAAACCAAGAACAAAACAGAACAAAACCCTACAAAATGTATTTTAGCCCTGGATCTAAAGGGCTGAAATAATTATACTTGCAGTGACCATCAGGATTCTGTTGAAGTGTTTCAGGTATAGTTTCATAAATCTTACTGTCTTCTTCCACAACAGAAATTTTCTTCACTGAGAACTTTAGTACAGCCACTTTTTTTGAAGAATGCATTACCAGCTAAGCAGATACAGAAACAGCACATAGCTAGTCAAAGCAGGAGGTGAAGGAGACTGCTCCATCCCTTTGAGCAAAAAGGAGCTTTTTTAGTTTAAGAGACAGAAGACTTGACATAAGTCAGAAGATTCCATGTACCAGCTTTAGACTTCTGAAGGGTTTGAATTAGAGACACCTCGAGGGGGGTTTCCAGTAGCAGTTTGCCTCTAGGGACTCTGTATTCTTGCTTTCACATGGAACATTACTGAGGTCACTGATGTGGGCAGTAAGAATTTGTCAGATTTTTTGGTTGTGTTCCAATTCTGTCTAAAAACTGAGACAGAATATGAGAAACTAAGAGTTACTTATATCTTTTCATTTTACAATAGGATTCTCTTATCCTCCATGGAAATATGTTGGATAGGATAATGTCAGCTATATTCTGCTTCAAGGTCTCTACCCCATTCCAATGCAATGCGTCGCTGTATGCTATATGCACAGCAATAAGGATGCTATGCAGCAAAATTACTCCTTCTTTCTCAAAGAAAAATGTCAAGTTCCCTACTCCTAGCAGGATTCCATCTGCTTCTGCCCCCAATGTGCTCCTGCTAACCCTCAAAACACCTGCTTTGTGACACACAGAAAATGCGGAGCTGCCAAGCAGGAAGAAGTAGATGTCAGGGAGCATGGAAAGTCTTCAGGCATCCTTCTTACGGCATCACCATTCTTCCTGCTGGGCCCAATATTTGCATGATCTCTCTTCCCAACAGTGATGGGGTCAGATGCTTGATCAAACCAAGATGCAGGCAGCATGGCTATTGTCATTTATTTCAGGGACTAGGCAGGACATATTCTTTCCTGTCACTTAGGACCACTTACAGAGTAGTTCATAAGTTCCTCCACCTGTTAGTTAATATCCCTGAGCCAGTGAAAGCCAAACAGAGACATGGCCAATATTGGGAGACTGAGTTTCCTTGCTTGGTTACCACCGTGCTTTTACCACCACTCACACTCTTGCCCCAAACAACCACCAGTTTATTCACACTTAATGCTGGCTCTGCTCAAGGACATTTATATACTACTTACAGCATTAAGATCAAAATAGATTCCAGGTAAATCAGAGTAAGACTGCAATAGACAAGTGAGAGCTTTTACATACAAAATTTCTTTACGGTCAACCAAGAGGACATCATTTGTGTGAAAGTCAAAGAAAAAATATCATGATATTAGTTTAATCAATGCCCTAGTACTGCAGTGCTGTGCCAGCCAGCACGCTGTCCTGGCACCAGGCAATGTTTCACCTGCCCCAGCTGGGGGCATGGAAGCCAACTACAGAGCTGGAGGGCAGGCAAGCACCAGCTTGGGTTCACCTTGCCCACCGATGGCCAGGGGCACAAAGGAGGAGGAAAAAGCGGAGGGACGTCCTCGTGGACAGGGAAGGGTTTATTCATAGGGAGAAGCCACGGGGAGAGCTGATAAAATTAGGCAGGCATGGGGTTTTATAGCCCCATATAATAGGTGGGGAGAACATACAATAACCAATAAAACACCAGATAAGGGGTCTTCCAAAGAGGGGAGAAGGGACCAAACAAATAGGAGAAGGAGTGGGGGGTAGAGGAGCAACATGAGTCAATTACCCACCAAGGAACATAGAACTTTCTAGAGAAATAACCAAATATGAACCATAAAGGGAGGGAGGTGGCAGCAGCTAATGGTCAGTGTGCTTCACACAGCACTTTGTGTGCTCACTGTACCTTTGGGCCCTTGAGGCTGTGGACCTGTTGGTCTGCTTGGTCCTGCTGACCATGGCTCTGGCCATGGCTCACCACAACACCCTAGCAAAATAATGTAAAAATAAGAAATACTTCTTCAATTCAAATGATCCCACTCCTATTGTGGATTATCAATAACTTACCAAGTGCCTAAAAGGTAGTATTCCAGTGTCAAGTACTCATCCTTCTGGTGCAGCAAATTGTCAGCCAAAAGAATGATGTTGATGGTGACTTTTTTCTTCCCAGGTCTTGTATCCACTCTATGAGTGCTTTGTGTGTTTATACAGCACTTTGTAAATAGGTTACATTTTTTCCTCTCCTAATGGCTCTCAGAATTAGCCACAATTCCTTCTCTTTACCAGGTATGATACATTAAAATGTGGCATGTATTTTTGGGAAAGAACCAAACACATAAATGAGTGACGTAAAAGTGAAGTAAAACCTAGAGTAAATCAGGTAATAATATAGCTAAAAAACAAGCTCAAAACAACAAAAGCCACCTTACCACTGAAAAATTATGCTATTAGAGTTGGGACAGGCCAGTCACTAGTCATCTGATTCCAGAACTAGCTACGGTTTAAGTAATTTTGTACATACAGCTAAAGTTAAGCTACAAGGACCATATAAACCCAGACAAGGCCTGACAAGTTCACCAGACTGGTATGGTTATTTATTATTAGAAAACTCCAGGTCTATTATCAGCTCTAGGAAAACCAAGTTGTCTGGGGGAGAAGACTACAGAGCCATGGACAGGAAACAGACAAAGCCAGGAAGGTACCATTTCAAAATACTAGAAAAATACAAATATTCAGTCCCAATCTGGATTCCAGCTAATCTGCCTGGATCAGTCCAAAAGGACAAAACAAGGACACAGAGACCAGACTGCAAACCAGACGGAGCACAGGAAAGCCAGGGTGAGGTTTGGAACAAAATTACAAATCTGAGTAGGAGCTGAAAAATCACTTGGGAACGAAGGATTATCATGAAAAAGATGGAATTGAGTAGAGAAGTGGCCTGACTAGTTTACAGCTCATATGGAGGGACCATTTGTGTAGATCCCCACTTCATGCCAGCATAGCACTGTTAGGTTTTGGGATTGAGCAGTTCAATACCTTCTCCTCTGCTTGACTGCAAATGCAGTTGCTGTCTCTCCATGCACTCACTCCAAGTCAAGAAAACAAGAGCCAGACATTACAATGGGCCTCCAACCAACAAGCAGGATTTTGTATGATCTCTCGTGCATTTTTTTTTTCTGGATTTTGTTGGAAGCATAAGTTTTCAATTTAAAAGATAGGGAAGGCACAGCAGTTAGAGGAGGACATTTAGTCATAAATATAACCACATTATGTAACATGCCTCCTAACTGGAATAAGCCACCAGGGCAGTATCTCTTACATACGTAGATCTCACCATACTTCTGAGGTGGCAGCTCACGCACAGAAAGTTGAGACAGAAACAATTGTACTTTACAGTTCATCAGGAGTAACTTTTTTGATTTTTAATCCTTCCTTATACCTTTGTTAACAGCAGAAGTAAAGCCAGAAACCTCTCAAGCAAAATGGGAAAGAACGATGCCTGTGAGTGCCTTTCTCTCCAAATTGGCAGACATATGTGTTAGCCAATCTCCTCTCACCACTAGGGAAGGGCCACAAATCAAATCCTTCGAGGCAACATCAGATCCAGTTGTGCTCCTGACAGGTAAGAAACACCAAACTAAGGGTAAAAGATGGGTTGCTTGTCTCCACAGGACACCAGTACTGACAATGAGGAAAATATAATCCCAGCAACCATTAATTTCACTTCATCCTTTCAGTTTGTACTGATATGTAGAGACTGACAGAAGAACATGATGCAAATGCATAAAGGAAGTTATCAGAGGAAAAACCTTCTGTAGGTAGACTTTATCATAAAATGTCCATGCATTTATTAGCGAATATTTCATACTCCTAATAAAGATAGGAGAGATCCCTACATCTTGTTTTATGATAAATGACTGTGTGAATTGTAACCAGAACTATCTGCAGCCCTTGAGACCCATGAGAGGAAAAAGGGAAGGGAAATGGGGCTCCAGCACTTTCTTGGTGTTTTTTGATTCCTCTGTGTTTATATTTTTCAAGACAAGACAGCTCTACTTGTTAGGCATAGGATGGCTTCGCCTCAAGGTTACAAGGTCTTCAAAAACCTAATAATGAAGCTGACAACCTACAGAGAAGGACATGTCTGAAAAACAGGAAAGCATTGTGAAATTCAGGCAAAACCACACAAAATTTAATGTATCTGCTCCTTAGAATTGATTGATTTAGAAGGTGATTGAAAGAGAAAAGTATTTATATTCACAGAAGTATGCCCATTTCCTTGAAGGAGCAATCATTAGCCTGAAGGTTAAAATAAAATATTCTCTACTTGCTTTAGTAAAGCTCTAATTATTTAAAGTGAGAGTTTAAAAAGCCCATACTACTCAAACGTGTGGTTTTTTTCAGACCATAGATACTTAACAATACAAATAGGTTCACAGTTACCTCTCCTGATCACTTTCACATGCATGAAAACAAGTTTCTTATCCTGATACTGCAAATGATGCAGGAAGATGTTTATTTAATGTGGGACCAAACTGTAGGTTTTCTAAAGTTTTATGCTTTTTCACTTCCCAAGACATTCACAAGCCTATGATGTACACACTAGCACAAAGAACAAGAATGAATCCCTAAATCCAAAGAAATTATTCAGGACTGATTGGGCATTACAGCGTAAGAAGCTCAGAAAATTCTGCCAACAGAGAAGATAAGCTTTACTCTTACTCAGATTTCAGAAAGAACTCTGGAATTGTTATGAGACAAGTTACGAAGGGCATATTTCCACCATCTACCTTTTTTCTGACAAAACTGGATCACCTTGGCCCTATTTCATTGCCTTGTCCTATTAGGTAAGTGTAGTACTGCTTGTACCATATATACATACAACTCAAAATGCTCCCCTTTTAAATTGCATTCCTTCCCCACTGCAGATGCGAGTAAATTAACTCACTCATGTGAGCAGAGTAGGAGTCAGGCTAAATGGAAGTCAGAAAGAAGTGCTCATCAAAATTCCAGCTGAAATGCAAAGAAATCTAAGCTGGCACTGCAGCCTGACAGACAGAGAAGCTGCAATGCCCTGGGCTGATGTGAAGTGTTGCTGGCAGCAGGGACAGCAGCTCTGGCAGCACTCCTGTGCCAGGGACGCCTGCAGGTATCTGGTGTATCTCTGGTTCCTGCTCAGGTGCACATTTGAATCCAGGCAGCCAGTCCTTGAAACTAAAGGCAAAGTCAAGAGACAAACTTTTATGTGCTTTTTTTGCATAATGAGGATATGGACTTGTTTATTGCTCCATCAACCACTAAGAAATACATCTAGTAATACCCATATTCCAGAATTCCCAATCCCATTCACCTCTCCAGCAAAAAAAATCAATTTATATTCTCTATTGTTTAACCATCATCCTGATCACAAGATTTTCTCACTGTGGGTAGGATTTACTACTATTTTACTACCTGGCTGGAGGAAACCAGGTAAGTTTAGCAATAAGATTTTGCAAAGTAAGATGTGGGCACTGCTTCCCTGATATAGTGCAGGGTTTGTGTGATCAGACACACCACTTGCTGTGACAGGAGGCAGGTTGACAGGCTGGTGGGTTAAACAAGGATGGGCTGACAACTCATGAAGCTCAACAAGGGCAAGTACAGTGTCCTGCACCTCAGAAAGGAACAACCCCATGCAACAGTACCTGCTGGGGATGACCCAAATGAGGTTTTCCTACTAGAAATAATTCAGCTTTTCAAATGATGTGAGCATAAAGGGCTTCTCTATTACATTTTTTGTGAAATAGTGCCCATACCTGCCATTCTGTAAGTAGCCAGGGAAGGAGGATAAAATCTCCTTTTGTTTCTCAGGAACTGGGATAATTTTCTTTATGATGAGTTTTTTAATCCTCAGCACAAGGTGCCAGCACATTTTTGTTGAGCTTCTTGGCATTCTGCTCATGTCTCTGGCACTAACACCTGCTTAGAGCTCGTGGAAAGTGTTCTCCTATTCCTAAAATTTCCTCCTCCTTCTCCTGTCCACCCTCAAATCTCAGTAGATCTCACAAAAACTGGCTGTGATACCACTTCTCTTGCTGATACACAGTGAGCTCTTCATCTCATTATTCCTTAGCAATACATTTGCTAATTCTTCCTTGGCAATTGCTTATAACCAGATATTAACAGATACTGTGAGAACCCAAGAGTCAATGATTTAAAACAGGCACAAAGGGAGGACATAGGAAAGGTGACTTTTACAGTGGCTTGCCAGCTATCAGTTTTGACCCAGTATCAACTTGTTTCCTTCTCCATTCCCTCTTGTGCCTGAAACAAGGAGCAAGCTGCTTGCTTTACAGGCAATTTTCTGCTTAAATAGCTTTAGGTAAGGAAATATAAAACAAAGGGGTCAGCAATAGGTGCCATTGTCAGCTACAGAAAGATTCCCAGCCATAAATTTTAAGACACATTGCACATGCACACACTCAGTGCCCTTTCCCCCTTATGGTTAAAAAAGTGGAGCATCATTAATTAATATAGGAAATGGATTCTCAGTGAATCTTTCCTCCATTCTTTCCCACTCAGGTCCCTGCTGCCAGCACCTAGAATATACTTAAGGTCAGTACTCAATCTGGCCCCCTTAGGAAAGATACTGTGGGGCTCCTAAATATTTCAAGACCAAATATGTCAATATTAAAAATCACTCAACTTCTGCTGACTCAATTTTGACCATTCAAGCTGCTGTTTTCATCTCTTCTCACTAGTAATAAAGAGATTGCCAGCAAAATGGTCAGCTAAATTAGCTTTTGTATACATTATATAAAATCATCTACCTCACTGTCCTGTAGTTTTATTAAGTCTACAGGGCTAGTAGGGGAATCACTGAACTATTATTTCACTGTTTTACTACAAGAAAGATGATGTACTAAGATCTTAGGAAGCTACTGTTGAGACCTAACGCTATGTATGTCAAGATTTAAACAGGGGAAAATAAAAACATCAAAACCTATGAAAAGTGTCAGTGAAATATTTTGAGCTGATGATGCGCTACCATGATTTTCAATGTTTGTAAGTGATAGTACAAAACTGGACAGTAGGGTATAAACAATCTCACTGCCTGTTAAATAAAAAGGTGCAATTTAATGATGTTTTTTCAACAGGAGACACAGTTTAAGATAGGAAGTTATCAATTACAGCTTTGATAGTTGGCAACATTATTTGGCTTGCTGTATGTTTTCATGCAGGACTGTTTTATGTGGTTATTAACTAATAACTGCCCACAAATAGAGTAGAGCATTGACATTACATCACTAACTGCAGGTTCACCTATATTTAAACTTGTCAGGAAAGTGGCAATGAAAGAAGTGTGGCCTTTTCCTTGTGGCTTTCAAGCACGCAGGAGTTATTTCTGTTTTGGCAGACAGTGTTCATTTGCTAGTGTAAGGGTTTTTCTGAGCCTCCTTAAAATTATTCAGGAGCAAAACTGTTTGCTAATCACCTTGTAAAGAAGTAAGAGCTCTTTCTAAAAGACACTGGGAAAACTCCCACCAAGGTGGAAATATAGGACCCTCTATTAACCAACAGCAGAAATCACAAACACAGAAGGGGTTGGAAGGGACCTCTGGAGATCACCTAGTCCAACCTGCCAAGGCATGGTCACCTAGAACAGGTCACACAGGAACTCTTCCAGGTGGGTTTTGAATGTCTCCATACAGGGAGATTTCCCTGGGCAGCCTGTGCCAGTGCTCTGCCACCTTCAACATAAATAAGCTCTTGTTCACGTTGATGTGTTTGCCATTTATCCCACAAGAGAAAATTTCCCTTTCATTTGCATTATTTTCACTACTCTGGAAAATTAAGCTTTGAAGTGAAAGCTAAAAACTGGGGGACTGTTTTCTAAGGGGAGAGAATACTCTGCCTACTCCATCAAAAAGTCAGCAGAGATTAAAAAAAGACGTCCCTTCCATTAAACAGGTCTCTAGATGTGGCTAGACCATAGCCATCATGGAAGCAGTCCAGCACTGTCCTTCAGCTCTTGGACTTCACTGCACAACTGGCAAAAATTTAGCTAAAAGGAGAAGGTAGAAAGAGAGAATTCAAAGCTAAAGACAAATTTCCAGTGAAAATGCACTACTCAGGTGTATTGCTGCAGACTGGATTATTTCAAACTCTGAACAAGGCAGGACTGGGCTGCAGAAGCTATCAGCACAATCCCTAGTCTACAGATGAGCCATTGTGCCCCCTAGCACATGGCCCACATAACACCGCTGTGCACATACACTGCCATAGCTGTGTGTAAATTACATGCTACTTATGTCACCTCTGAATTTGGCTTGTTGCTTTTTCCTTTTAATACAAGTTGGCTTCTACATATGGCAATTAAAACTAACCTGGCAAGTGGGAAAACACCTGTATAAACCTCTCATTATTCTGGCATTCCACACTAATCATACCATGTTTTAAGAATTCAGTATTGCCTGAGGTGGACAATTTTTGTGATGTTTTACAGCCAATGAACTTCCACCAGAGGAGCTGCCACTTTCCCTGATCCCAAAGTTTTAACATTACCAAATCTTGATTAGCTTTGTGGATTAATCAGGTTTCAGGCCTAACAGCCAAGATGGATTTTACTTAAAGCTCTATTCACAGCCGACTGGGCAATACCTGTTAAAATTTACAGGCGCTGGCGGATCTGCTTCAGATAGATCCTTGGAAGTAATTAACTGTCTTGCTTCACGGATGCCATGTGTAATATATTCCAAAACACTAACTTACATAGAATTTACTGATGTCTTGAGTTTTTTTATTCAAACTCGAGACTGATCACATTCATCAAGAGGGCCACAGGCCTGGAACCAGTTTCCAAAGAACTGCCGTTTGTTTAGGATGCAAAGGCAGTGACTTCACTCTGCTTTGCTGAGAGAACAAAGCAATTTCAATTCGGAACATGTTTTGCTTGGGCAGTCTGAGACTGATTAATCCTGAAACTGCAAAATTCACATCAACTAACAGATATTTGCCTGGGCTTTGAAGAGAAACTAAGCTTCACAAATCTTGCTATCAAGGCAAATTCTTTATAATTAAAAAGAATCTGTTCTATGTACAGGATGCAGTTATAAGGACTGAGAAATACAAAGTTCTTCTACAACCCCTATTCTGTTCTCCTTGAGGGGAGTAATATTTTGGACAGGCTGAAGGCTGCATGCTGACAGAAAGGAACAAGATACCAGAAAGAGGGCTTACTTGTGTTGATACCAGAAGGGTTACTATATGGAGGCATTCAAGGCCAGGCTGGCTGGGGCTCTGGGTAGCCTGGTCTACAGGAAGGTCCTCTGCCTGTGGAAGGGGATTTGAAGTAGACGATCTTTAAGGTCACTTCCAACCCAATCCATACTATGAAAACTTTGTGCTGCTTACTCCTTTGAGCCTTGAGAACTTTTTCTGCATGACCTGCCCAGACCAGTGATGATCTCCATATTGGGAATAAGGAGGGAAGCAAGTGATTCTGTGAATATCAAGAACGGAAAAACCTCTAGTCTCACTAGTGTGATCCTGAGATACTCAGCTATTAATGAACTGAAGACATTCAAAATAGTCCCTGCTGGAGAACAAAGGGAAGAGCAAGGGAAAGGAAAATTGCAAGGCATGATGCTTCATTTTTCAGTAACCAAAATGATGCAAGAACCACATGCAAGTGTATTATTAACCTCACTACAGTGAGAATAAAAATAATAATAATGAAGAAATGTATTCATTATTTGTGGTTTGACAGTTTCTTCTATTTGTTGGGATGAAACACCATATGAAATCAGTAAAATTAAAAGTTCAAACACGATTCCCCAGAAGAAATTTTGCAGTGCCAATGCCCCTAACAACCTTGGAATGTTCACGCATGCAGCAGAGCAAGGCTCAGCTATTTCAGTAGCAGAAGGTCTTAGAGCCTAATATTTTTAGTAATATCAGTAATATTTAGTAATTCTGTACTTTTGCTTTCCTATTTTACCTACTTTATTTTTTTTAAATTTTTTCCCTTTTTTTTTTTTAATAAGATTGGCCAATTATGGATTTTTGTGGAAAGATGGACATTTCAAAATTCATATTTCTAATGACAGGTTTCTCATCTGAGTAGTGCAGGAGATGAATTTGCAGCAGTTACATTAGATGTCTGGAAACAAGAAGAGAAATCAAAAACTCAAATCTTTCATAATTTTTTTGCTCTTGGTATTCATTTATTTTAAGAGAATCTGAATCCCTTTCTTATATTCTCAAAGCAGCTAGTAATGGCTTTGGGTATGACGATCAAAAAATGTAAAGCAAATTCAATCAAGTTTTATGTAACAGAGACAATAAACAAACTTTTGTAACCTACTCTGTCGCAGTGTCGGACACGAACACGCAGACTCAAACAGCAGGTTGGCAGCAGGTCAGGACCACCGAGCAGAGCGAAAGGGGCCCTGCCCACCTTTATTATCACTCTTTTATACCTCTTTTAGAACAATCATACATTGGTAGATGAGGTTAACACCTCTAGCATTTTACAGGATAGGAACACAGTCTATCACCTTTCTCCGCCTTGGAGAAAGGAATGAACAACTATCTAAAAGTTCAGTAAACATTCTTAGCCGGTTAGAAAACAAGAGCTATGTTTATAGAAAATGCATGAGAATTTCTACTACAAATGTAAAAACATGGAACACTGTGAAAACCAGGGCGACACTACTCTAATTTTACTGGCATCTTTTAATTCAAATTCTATTGCGGGAATTTTTAACAATATAAGCCATAAAGTCTGAATTCAGATCCATTTTCCCCCTTTTGCTCAGACCCAGGTTTTCAGTGGAGCCTGCTACAGAAATAAGAGCATCCACAAAAAAGCTCTAGATCCTGATGCTTTTTAGTCAGGTGTTTTTCAAAACCTATCTGTTTAGGAATACATACCTCATACTTAGGAATCTTTGGAAGGCATTAGTGAGTGTCATTACACCCTCTCCCTTTGAACAGTTGAATATTCACCTTTGTACCATCCTGCCCATAAGGAACTTTTTTTTTTATTTCAACAGATCAACTGATCCTGTTTTGCAGACAGGCCCATGTGAGAGTGAAGGACAGCAGGAAAAGCTCGGCAAAGTGAAGGACAAAGGCAGCGTGAACACAATTCCCAACAAATCCTGGACAAAAATCCTGAGAAGGATGCAATAGCACAGGGTGCTGACCCTAGCCAGCAAACAAACACCCACTCTCCCTTGGATCACTCAACTCTCCTGTGAGACAATAATTTAAAATATCAAAGGAAGGAAAATAGACAGAGAGACTGACAATTTAATAAGAAAACCAAACCTGTGTAAGCAAAACAAAAAGAAGGTATTCACACCTTGCCACTGGCAAGCAGGCAGATGTTAAGCCACTTTCTGGGAAACAGTACATGCCCAAATGTAACAGTAGCTTGTAAGGAAAAATGCCACTTTTCCTGAACTTTTACTGTCGAGCACATCATACAATATGGAAGATACCTTTGGTTAATTCAGGTCACAGTCCCAACCATGTCCCCACCCAATCTCTTGCCCAGTGCTAGACTATTCACAGGGGGAAGCCTTGACACTGTGCAAGCAACATGCAGCAGCAGTCAAAACACTGGTGTTACCAACACTGTTTTAGCCACAAAGCACAAGCACCTTGTGAGCTGCTAGGAAGGAAGTCAACTACATGACTTCATCCCAGCCAGGACCACAACAAATATACATACCATGGCAGGGTATAAACCCAGTCTAGGGTACTCCACCCTAGAAAGAGTTGGGTTTTCTTGTTTTTAAGGAAGGCATTTCATGCATTTTAACTCCACCTTTCCATGGCTGTAGGATAACTAACAAAAAATGCAGAAGGACAGAACTTTGGTTTTCAGCACCTATCTGCAGAGTAAGTACTACAAAACATGGTTAATATGATTTCATTAAATGAAAAGAATGAAGTAAAAGCAGGAAAACCTCTCATTCTTGCAGATCACTCTTAGACTTTAACATTTCCACTTCTTAGGAATCCTCACTTTAATATCACTTCTCACTCAACCTACCTCCTTACAATCACAAGAGCTCAAGCAATTTAAGGTTCTTTTACCCATACTCAGCACCATTTTTTTTCCTTTATTTTTCAGCCTTAGATGGAAATGCTCTCCATAAGTGGTTCTGCTGCCAGTCTTATGCCTGATTGCTTTAATTAAAATGCTAGAAGGGGTGATTTAAGAGTCTCATCATCAGGCTTGGCATAATTGGACTCCCAGACCCAGTGTCAAATGCTCACAGGGCTGCCCCAACCTTTCATCTTTCTAAGGCAGCTATAGGCAGTACTATACAACATGCTTTGGAGCAAAAACCATTTTTGAGAAAAAAAAAAACAGCTTTAGAAGAAAGGTTTCGTCTTCTTTCTTGAAACATAAAAAATCCCCCTGGCACTTTTTCACAGAGTCCAGATTTCTGTTTATAACCACAGCCAAAGCAGCCCTAACATTTATGCCAGAAGTAGCTTTATTTTAGTAATGCCAAGTGTATGAAGTTGAAAATTGCCTGGTGATCCTCTGGAGCAGAACACAGTATGTAAATAGCCTCACTATTTATATCCTATATAGGGCCGGTTTCAAATTAAAATGAGAAAATTAAATGGGAAAAAGAGGTCACTGCACTCAGATATTCTCCAGCACTTGTCAGCATCAATTAAGCACAAAAGATCAAAGAATCAGAAACAGAACAAGACCATTTTCAAGGTGTCTCAGATCCTACTGCACTGAGTTGACAACTGGGTATGTACCACAAAGGCTTGCCAGACAGAGCCAGAAGTGAATCACTGTGGTCATTGATATGGCTCTAGTCTTTTAATTACTACATTTTCTCTTTGTTCTTGGAGATTATGTTCTAGCTTTTCCTGAACTATGAGTGCTGTTTTACATGCACTGCTTTCACAAATTAGAGAACAGTGGGACATCATCTTAATTGTTAAAAATTCTTGCCTGTTATATAAAGGTTAATATTACTACAAACGAGCAGCTGAAATGTTAGTTTCTGAAAGACCAAGTTAAGCAGGACATACACATTACCAAAATCTCACAGCTGGGGCCTTGTAGGGAGAACGTACACAGATGTAGTCAGTTTAAACAAGGCACATGGTAGTTTAAGTAAGCAGTTACCATAAATGATGCATTTTCACTGCTGCTGAGGTACAAGTCTTCAGGCTTTTCTGCATTCCCTATTTTTGTAAGTGTTGTTGTACTGCCATCAAGTGGGGAGAACTCATAGGTAGAAGAATAGTCATGAAGATACACGAACAGAGGCACTGCAATGAGTGAGAGTAAGAGAATTCTGAATTCCCAATTCCAATAGTCATATTTTAGGATCCAATTCCAAAGTAACACGCAGATACACAGATAAATGCCATATAGTTTCTACATAATAAAGAAACAAGGCCAGGAGACTTGGGCTGAGTATCAGTAAGACAGATGCCACAGGCACCAAAGACTGTGACCAGACCACAAATTAAGCCACATGAATAGATACTGACATTGTAATCTGAATTATCTGAAGGCCCACATCAACAGAAACATTTTCTATGGGAAAGATAATTTTATATTCAGCAAATAATTCACTAACTGGGAACTATTATTAAAATGTAACTCCATGGGTGTATCCCTTCTTTAGGTTGGTCTAGTTTTACAGTCAAATGCATTTAACTAAAGGGCAAACTGTGGCCTGTTTTAGTGAACTAAAAAAATTAGTGTGTTACCTGGTGCCTCTGGCTTTAATCAACTTGGGAATGCAGTGCCCATTCTAATTTAGAACCTGTAAAAGGGTTCTATTTATCACATACTTCCTTTGTAGGATCGGTCCAGTAGGATCCAGAAAGGACCATCTGCCCCTCTTTGAAAGAGTTACAGAGTCAACGGGAAGTGCTGCTGAGTTCTTTTCTCTGCGATGTCCAGCCCTAATACAGATGGTGCAAAAAGTTCTCTGTGCCTGGCTCTGAAGAGGCAGCAGAAGGGATATTCCTGGGCAGACAAAGATGTCCTCTCACTTCAGTGAGAGCCAACTTTCAAAGACGACAAGAAAATCTTTTGAGGTTTTGAGGAGGTTTTAAGATAAAATGTATTGCATCAGTCCCCTTTAGCTAATGAGTTTCAGGCAGGGACTTGAGATAATGGCCTGGAAATATGACTGATCTATCCATTAACACAGCATGTCACCACCAAATGGTATTATTTATGTTTTATGAGTCTAAATGTGTTTTGTATGTTGCTGAGTGTGCTTCCATTAACTCTCAGGCAAAAAGGAACGTTTGCACTTGGCAGCAGATTGTAGACAGTGTGTGAAACCAGAAACTGGGAGAAGTGCAGCTCAGGGCTGCCATTCTCAGCAACAGGCACTAACTAGATAGCAAACCCCTGCCTATGTCCTAGGCACAGTAGAGTTTGAGGTCAATGCTTTCATGAATACAAATTTGCTATTGCAAAAGGGAATGATTCCGTTTACACACAGGGAGTTGCCAATAGGAATCAACGTATTCTTCCTCTCTGGGCCATGTCAAAGTTGAGATCCAGGTATCTCAGGATCTACCTCCATGGTAATAACCAGACACATGTGATTCTCTGGGTAGGTTATGGGCAGTGCTTGAACACAGATTTCAAAGAGCAAGGGACTGATTCACCCTCCATGACCCTGTTTTGAACACAAGAACACATTGAGTTACTATGAGGTCCTATCCTGAACCATTTTTTATGATTCTAGAAAACTAACAAGTGACAGACCAGAGGGTGTGCATCTCCTTTGGTATTTGGAAGACAAAAGGATGCCCTTCTCTGGCTCAGTAGTTAAAGTAACACAAAGAAAACTATACAGAAAACCAAGTATATGCCACAGATTTTGAATAACATCCCTGCTTTCACAGAGTATCAAGCACCAACCTAACTTCACTAATTTCTATTAAATTAGTCAATGAACTGATATGCATAGTCAGGATTTGTCCCTATCATTATTTGTTCCATAAATTATGTCAGTTTACAGTCCAGGTTAATTCAGAGTGAGTTTGGTTCTAGGTACCTCAGAGACAATTTGTTTTTTTTCCAAACATGTGATTCTGCGGTCACTGAAATCCACAGACTCTCCCCAAAGAGCATCTTTTCATTTAACAGGAGAGGTGGCTGACAAGCAAAAATTCACACTACAGTAGGTAAGGGAAATGGGGAATTTTCAGAAAATGGCAATTAACTCCTCTGGAACAGCACACAGCCTATCTGCTTGGACCAGATAACAATGCATAAACTGAGGAAAAGACCATAAAGAACTGCCTGAATAAGAGGGAGGTGTAGGAACAGACCATTGATGAGGAGATAACAGTGGTGTTATTGTTAGTATCTTTTGCTGCTTGCCTGTGTCTTTAATTAGGAACAGCTAAAATGCCTACATCTAGGACAGTGAAAAAGGTAACTGAGCAAATGTCACATCAACAGACACTTCAGGAAGAATCACAGAAGCCCTTGAAGGAAAAAATGGAAGCAGATGCACCATTGGAACAGAAAAGACCAAAATATCATAAAATTGTACTTCAGAAACTAGAGGGAGACAGACAGAAAGAATGAGTTTACTGAAGTCAAACATGTCAGATCTCCTCCTGTGGGAGGTTACTGGTCCCAAAAGATAAAAAAATCCCTACTTTTACTTTTCTTGGTAATCGTATTTGCTCCATAACAGCTTATATAAAAAAGTCCCCACAGACAGGAGGGTAGGCAGATGAGTCAACAGATAATTTTACCCTGCAGTTCCACTGGGGGTGTGATGGATGTTTAAGTATTTCCAGTCACAATGTCAGAAAAAGAGTGAGGAAGAGTCTTGCCACTTGACTGCAAATGTTCAGGAAATTTGGAAAGGGTGGACACCATTACTCAATGGGAATGAAATCATGACAATGGAACAAACCCTCTCAAAACAGCAGTAATAGTCCATTGCCTGGGAACTTCATAGCTTTGGAAACAGAAACCGGCCAGATTAAAAAGGCCAGGTGTTAACCAAGATCCAGACCTTGTATTACTATTCAGACTTGTACCAAATCAGCCTGCTTCTGAATTTCCCAGCAAGGTTCTATATTTAATAACTTAAATCCAAGTAACCTTAAAATTTGTGTTTAGAGAGCAGACAATCCAAAATCCAGATCTGGATCTAAAGCACGGAGAAATAATCTTCAAAATATCACCTGTTCTTCCAAGAATTTCCAACTGAATAGAATTCACAGAACCACAGAATCACAGAATGGATAAAGTTGGAAGGCACCACAGTGGGTCATCTGGTCCAACCTCCCTGCTCAAGCAGGATCATCCTAGAGCACATTGCACAGGATTGCATTCAGATGGTTCTTGAATATCTCCAGTGAGGGAGACTCCACAGCAAATCTGTTCCAGTGCTTGGTCACCTGCACAGTAAAGAAGTTCTTCCTCATGTTCAGGTAGAACCTTCTGTGCATCAGTTTCTGCCTGTTGCCTCTTGTCCTATTGCTTGGCACCTCTGAGCAGACCCTGGATCCTTCCTCTTGGCACCCTCCTGTCAGACACTTACTGATAAGGTCCCCTCTCAGTCATCTGTTCTCAAGGCTGAACTGGTCCAGCTCCCTCAGTCTTTCCTAGTAAGAGAGATGCTCCAGTCCCTTGATCATCGTTGTAGCCCTCCACTGGACCCACTCCAGGAGCTCTGTGTCTCTCTTGTACTGAGGAGCCCAGAACTGCACACAGCTCTCCAGATGTGGCCTCACCAGGGCTGAGCAGAGGGGCAGGATCACCTCCCTCAACTGCTGCCAGTGCTCTTCCTAATGCAGCCCAGGATCCCATTGGCCTTCTTGGCCCTCAGGGCACGCTGCTGGCTCACAGACAGCTTGTTGTCCACCAGGACCCCCAGATCCTTGTGTGCAGAGCTGCTTTCCAGCAGGTCAGCCCCCAGCCTGTACCAGTACAACAAAAGCTGCTTCTGTCTCTGCAGCAAAATTAATGAACTAACACATGGATGAACCTTCAGGTTCTCTGGATTTAAGTGCCCCTGTCCCTAAGCCATTTGCAGTCTCTGGTGTCTGTGATTCTTTGAGCAGTGCATCTCACCTTAGCCCTCTGGACAGACTTCATACTCAGAGATCCTTCAGTCAGGGACCAAAGGTAATAGCAAGGTAGAGTCTTCTGTTCCTCACTTTTAACATAGGAATGTATGCTAGTGATAAAAAGCACTGGAAAACCATCCATAATTCCACTGTGAAATTACCTGGGCACTTACAACCAAGATGAAACAATTTCCAGCTATTTTATGCTACTCATTTAATTTCCAATATTTCAGTTTTAAGATTTCTTATAAAGAGAAGGTACTAAAAGCAAAGAGTCCCTAAGTAAAGTTGCTTTCAGTTTTCCACCCACCAGATGGTTATTATGTTTAATAATGTATACAGTGAAGAAAGTGCTTCTCTTCCCACCACTTGATACAGGATGCATCTTCTGGACATTATAAGCTGTCCCCTATCACAAATCTATCATGTTTGTACATACCAGGTTCCTCCCCCACACACCTGGGCATCAGCGGTGCTTTTGAAATGGAACCAAATTAATTTCCAGGGAGCTTGCTGTAGTTGTATTTTATTCTTGTGTTGTCATGTCACAAATTCAGAGCTATTTTAGCAGACTATTAAACGCATCTCTGCAGAAATTAAGTTACATCAAATGAAAGGAAGGTATAAATAACAGGTACAGTATTTCATTCTTACTCCTTGTAACACAGACTTCGTTTGGGACCATGGCCTTGTTGCACAAGGCAAACAAGATGAATAAATAAGGATTCAAAGAAGTGTAACATTACAAGCAAGCCTCACAATACAAAAGGCTTCATCAGTTAGTGTCAAACTACATTGTAACTGGCCAGTGGCTGCACAGCTCTATTCTCCTATCATGAAACTGTTGCAAAAGAGCATCTGATACCTGCTTGGTGACTGTGCCAGAACACTACAGTTGATGTTGTCACACAACACTGTGATATCTTAAAGGGACACTCCTGAGTTATTGCTGCTTGATAACAGCACATTTCTGTCATGAAGGCAAATCATCTCCCGGCTGCAGCACATGGGATCATTAACATCCGATATGTATCCAGACACTGCAGAGTATGGGGAGAAATCCCAAAAGCAGGTTTCATATTATCTGATTTTGAGTGCCTAAATTAGAAGGTTAATCACCTCATACCATCCACAGACAGAAATACAAGCATTCAAAATACAATTTAGAGCTACAGCTTAAATGACATTGTCCTTGGCTGCCTCCTGAAAGAACCCATTGCTACCACTAGGGGACCTGGGGAAACTAGTCTAAGATAAATATCCACGTTTAGATGTCCAGTGTTTGACACAGACTGGCTTGATTTAAATAATTGTTTGCAAGATTATAATGCATAGGGCACAGGAGGACACACCAAACTCAAAGAAACAGAAGGAGTGAGCAAACCCTTATATCTGTAAGTTAACATAAATCCACTTGTATCAGTAGAGCATCACTACTTTCAAACTGTCAAAAAACCACAACAAAACTGGTTTGCTGCTGTATTCACTTTCTGTTACAACCAGTCAGGCAGCATCACAATAAGGGTATAGTCAATAAGTAATTAAAAACTTTAACACATAAATGCAAGAAAAAAAACCCAGATGTAAGTCAGTGCTACATTTGTTGGCGTAATGGTTCCTTCATTTATTTCAAAATGCATTTTTAACAGTGTAGATGTGCACCTCGCTGACCTCACTGAATGCCCAACTACATTATCACCATTTTAGTCCTGCTGCTAAAAGGAACTGCATCATTTATACATATCTAAAAAAGCTTATCAAACCAAGTTTTCAAATCAAATAGAATAATTTCTTTGCAGTATTCTTGAAATACACTGTGGTCCTCTTTCCTTTGAGCTGCAATTCAGAATTATCAAGATCTCACATAAGGCTACATGAAAAAGATCAACAGCAGGCAAACCAAGCCAAGTGCTTCCCTAGCTCTGCCAGGAATTAAACACGGATCTCCATCAGCAGGAGGGCTTTCTTTGGTAACAAAATCTGTCTCAGACTGTATGTAAAAGATTTCCTAAGGCTGCAAATTAAAGCTTAAAGACCCCAAGAAAAGCCTCAAGACAATGAGAGCTCCTATAGAAAAAATGCTGTATAGAATTTCCAGAAATAAAAAGGTAATAATTACTTCTAGTAACAACAGTAATAGCATCAATAGTCCCTCTTTTTAATGATTCTCTTTCCCGAGAGATCTCAGCATGTTTTATAATTTATATAAGCAGCAGTGTGTGGTTCAATTAATATTGAAATCCAGCCATCTCTGAGCACAACTGAAAAAGACAGCATTAAATTACATTTCATTATGTACAAGAAGAAAAAGCTATATTAATTTGAAATCACAAGGGAAGTTTCATAAGACACTTGGAGAAAACGCCAGGGCCACAAACCACTCCCTGGAAAAGTGCCATTGAATATTTAACAAACTGAAATGGTCAAGACTTCTTGCACGTCAAAAGGAAAAATTAGACTGCACTTCATCTCCTTACCCCTGCCAGCACTGCTCTGCAACAAGCTAGGGAGGCAGTTCATCAGTGATTGAAAGGGAGAAGCCCAAACACTGTATGGGAGTGCTCTTAAGAGCAGCTCTTAAAAAGGATTGAAAAATGCACAGGCACTACTTGCCCTGGAAATGGATTTATTGGGAGCATGAAGCAGCCTACTAGTTGTGTTCCACATTGCATGTATGCAAGCACAGGCTGACACATGGACCATACATCTGACTGATAATGTCATATTAGTCTGATTTGTCTTAGCACTGTATTAAAGACAAAGTTGCAGTATGATGAACAAAACTGTAGCAATACAAGAGATTTCTGAAGGAAATTGGTCTGATTTGAAAAGGGTGTGCAACCCAAAGATAAATATCTGTCCTATTGCAATTCTGCTTATTAATTAGCAGCAGAGAAGAAGGAGACTGAGTATTTCACTTTCTTCCCTTTTTATTAAAATGCACAGTAAGTCAAAGCTTCTGTTGTACAAAGCAAGATGGAATACTGTTAGTCCTATCCCAAAGTAACACATGGACCTCCTGTGATGCAGCACATACAAACACTTCTAACTCCTTCTGCTCAGCTTTTCCATCACCCATCGTTCACTCTCGTAACTGAAAGCCACCAAGCGTGTGGTATTTCTCAAGTACAGATCAAGTGTTACACTCAGAAAGTATCATAAAGTAAATAAAAAATTATAACTGGAGGCAAACAGAATTAAAACAGAAATTTAATCCTGTTTTTTCTTTTAAAATTATCCTTATAGTCTCACTAGACCAGAAATACCAGTTTGGAAATCCTGTATAAGCTGTCTCTTTCAAACTCGGGTCATCTTGGATGTAACTAGATTTTAGGGCTAAACAACCCCCACCACAAAGAGATTTTTAAAAAAACTAAAGCCAAACAAAAAAGCCCACAAGCAAACAACAAATGAAAAAAAAATCCCCAAAACAAAACAAACAAACAAAAAAAAAAAAAAACAAGAAAAAAAACAAAACAGGCAAATAAGCACATCAGAAACATACTTGGGCTCATTTCATATTGCGGTATTGTGGCCAAAAAAAGGGCATCAGTCCCAGAACTGATAATCTAGTAATACTCCACCATGATTAAAACATGCTTCATTTACTTCAATATAGCTAAAGCCAGCAAGACAGAACTGTCTTTTCCTTTTAACCCGCTGTGATAGCTCAACTGGCCTCTGATTACATGAGACTTACAAGTCATCTGAACACATTAGTATGCAACTATTTAATAACACTACACCGATTAAGTGTCTAAAGTTATCTTAACCAGTTCAGTGAATATCTAATGCAAAGTGATCTAAATTTACAGTGGAAGTGCAAGGGCTCTGATTATGGCAAGAGTATTATCGCTGTTTCTTTTAGTCGCAATCTTCTGTCAAATTGGTGCCCATAGATTTTACAGTATTGTTTAACAATGAAAAGTGGCCATACTGTTGCATTCTCAGAAGTCTTGCCAGCACAAGGAATGGACTACAGAGACTTAAATTGCCCATTAATGCTCATAAAGAGTCATCTTAGAAGGTGATATTGCACCGGAAGGAAATTTTGCTGCAGAGAAGACAGCAATTAGCACATCCAGAAACTTGGCAAAGAACAAAAGCCACAGCTTTTAGTAGCTTGAGAAGATCATGCTGAACATGAAGAAAATGTCTTTACCAGAAGGGTAATGTAGCATTGGAAGACATAATCCAGAAAGATAGTGGAATCTCCAGGCTGCTTCCAGACAAAACCCCACCTGACCTGGACTATCAGTACCAACAATCCTACTCTCAGAGGGATGTTGGGTGAGAATATGCTCAGAGACCCCTTCCAACCAACTTTTCTAAGATTCTGTGATCTTGTGGGCAGATGCAAACCAAGCCAAAAACTAACTGCAGCAGGAAATGGCTGCAAGAGCCCCTGGTACAGCAGCGAGGCCGTACACCTGGACAACTCTCAGGTAAAGGCTCACAAAAGATCTTGTGCAGATGCTTTTGTCATAACTGCAGTTTTTTTCAAGAGGCTGATTATGGCATTGCCTTCCACCTATCAGAAAATATTTTAGGCGAATGACAAAGCGCAGCAGCCACATCCTCCTCTTTTCCCTGCGACACACTGTTTTGCCTATCAGACATGCCTCTGCTGAAACACGAAGATGTTCCACATGTTCATTAAAGTCTGGCACACCAGCTCCCTTCAGAACAGCTGGTGCTGGCATGTAGCTGGCTACAAATGCACAAAGAACCTTAGCATAGCAATGGGAGTTCAGTAGATTAAAAATGCTCTCTTCTTTTTCTGTTACAGTCTTCATGGTTTAACTCTGAAAAAAATTCTCTGCTTCAAAAGCCTTTCATGCATATGAATGTGATTTTCAGCTTGTCTCTCAACTTCACTGTTACAAAGGCTCGTTAGGAAAAAATAGTAACTGGAAGGACTCGAGGGTAAATGAAATATACAAACTGACAAACCTTTCTTGTGTCTGGTTGCACTCTTTACCCCCAGTGATACAAAACATCATTTTTCACATCACTTAAAAATTGTGTGCATGGACACTTCTGCATATGCCAGCAAACATACTGGCATCTCAGGCTTTCCTGTAGTCACTGGCATGATTTTCTCTACAGGCTAAGCATAGTTTTAATTAGCTAGTGCAGTTCCCAAGACAATTTTTATTCCATTCTTTATTTTTTTTTAAGTTGTGGCCCCAAGACCTTACAAAGAATCTTGGGGTAAAAAAAAGGAAAAAAAAAAAAAAGAAGAAGGAAAAAAAAAAAACCCCAAAAAAAAGCTGTGGGTGGTATCCAGGGGGTTGCCTTTGATTGCAAAATTTTTAATCAATTTTTAACATCTGATATCCTTCTCATTTCAGTAGTAGAAGAAAGAACTGATAGATAATAAATACAGCTCTTGCTGTGACTACAGTGGAAAATCTTTGAATCAAGCTAGCTATCAGATACTGTAAAAAGAGCACTCAGAAACTCATAAATCTCCAAAAGATGTATTCTGTAGTCCATAAATGGAGAGGGCTAAAAAACATGAGTCCTGAATTCTTATGATCTGCTGCAAAAATGCAATGAACTCCCTTTAGCCCACGTGAACCAAATTAAAAGGGAAGTTATTGAAACAACCAATAGATCATATGTGGCAATCAAAGTGAGGTCTTGCTCCCAAATGAAGCATTTTATTCTTCCCCATAATGAAAAGGGCTAGGCGAAACTAATAAGTAAGGTATAACTAACAGGCATGAAATATGTACATGTTAAGACTGGAGCATCTCTTTGGAGTGGTTCATTCTCTAACATCTCTTTTCTTCTTAGCCTTTTCTCCAGTTTGAGGGTATAGTTTTTTCCTCCCACCTCACTAATACTTCTCTCCTTGTTACTTCAGTTTCATCTTCCTCCCCCTCAAATCATGGCTTTACATTTTACCTCACACTCCTCATTAGAGATATTTAGGATGTTCATTAGACAAACTCTTGAGAAACTCAGTCAAACCAGCATACCCCAGCAAACCACAGGTCTTCACAGATTTTAAGGCCTGCAGGCTTCATCTAGAATGATTTCTTTCAATTTTAATACAGATTCTAGGAATTATATTTAAGTATGCTTTTTAACAAGAAAATCTTAAAATGTTAAAACATCAGAAGTGAGGGAAAGTCCACCACATTCTCTAGAGAACTGCTTGAAGATTTCCCCCACTAGGGCATCAAGTTCTCATCTGGAGTTATTTATATATTTTAAGTCAACTTTGATACTCCAGAGAAAGAAGGGAAATATGTCTATGTATTTAAATCCATCTCCAGCTAAGGATCATTTTTATGCCCTTCTGTGAAGTTCCATCAATGTTGTCAGGTTGGTTTTGGATAAAAAGTTCTAAACTGGACATAGGAATGTAGCCCTCTGACCAGTATTTCATGCAGAGGTAAAACTACATGTGTTTGTTTACTTGCTATTTTGACTTTCAGCAGAGTCCCAGTGTTCATAGCAGAAACCTTTTGAACATCACTTCAGTAAAAACTTGTATCCTAATAGGTACTCACTTTCATAATTACTACTCTAAGTTATTCCTTTTCAGGACTTTCTTGGAATAACTATAGCCAGTATTCTCTACTCCTACACATACTATGTTTTATTTATCTGTAAAAAATATGATTACTTTAATAATTTAGATTACACTGAAATAATGCAGCATGATAATTACATTATTTGCTAGTAAATAATTTAAATAACATTTCAGAACACTGCTAAAATGCTGAATAATATAAAGCAAACAGGATTCCTGAGGTACCTTCCCAGGAAACAGACACCCTGTTTTCTTCCCAACAGCAACTTTTTAGATCTGCCATGAAGCCAGATTTTAATCCATCTAATATATAACCTCTTCGATCCAAGTTTCATTGGTTTTCCCCATCAAGATGTTAGAGTGATAAACAAATGCCTTTAAGAAATTCAAGTACACTATATTCATTCTGCTTTCTTTATCAGCCAAATCTCTGATCTTGTCAAGCGATGACAGTTTTTTTTGACAGAACACGTTTCCATAAAACCATCTTGACTGACAATAATATGCTCTTCGTCTCTAACCTTTTATAGATGGTATCCAAACTGTTTTGTTCTGATGCCAAGACTTCTGCGAAAGTCACTATTCTGTTGAGTGGTGGGTAGTCCCTTATAACTCTCTTAAGTATTTGTATTACGATAGCACTCCTGCATTGTTACAGAGCTTCTCCACTCTCCAACCCTCTTTAATATTTAATTAATGGCTCAGAACTCAAATGCTAGATTTATTTATCTAGTAGGATTTCAGAACTGCTGGTCATAACATACTTACTTTTGCTCCCCATATTGAATTTGACTATAATGAATAAATGTATACTATCTACCATAGGAGAGTTGAAAAACAGAGCACAAACAGCTGCTGAATATTTCTAGCTGTTCTGCATCACTATTTATAATTTTACTTTCAGTTTAGCAACAGATAGCCCAATTTACATCAGTCGACCAGAGACTGATCCATAATATACCTTAATCATAATACACCTTCATAATATATCTTAAAAATGCCATCTTACTACTGCTAGATTTTGGCATTCACTTTACCCCCTATGGCTTGATTTAACGCAGGGACACAGTATAAATCAAGTTAGACAAAAATGTCCTTATGTCAGTTTTACCCTGAAAAAACTGAGAAGAAAACAGTACAGTAAGATTGTCTAAGTAACAATGTACATGGAAGAAAACATACTTCACTGAAAAAAAATCAAATGAAACTGCAAGAAAAATTCAGAGAACTGCTGCTTCAATGTTTTTCACTTGACATTGAATGTAGGCAATTACTTTTTATTATTTTTACAAGATACAGGGAAATACATAAACCTAGAAGACTCTTAATTGTTGTACAAAGTAAAAATAGAACTGTCGCCTGTGAGAAACACAGCCGAAAGAAATCACTTTTAAGAGAACCAGAAAATATTTCACCTTGGATACCAACACCCCTGACACACACTCTCCATTTCACGGTTTTGAAGCAGTGTAAAGGGAGTTGAGAGACAGAAAACTCTGCAACCCCAACTTTTCCCAACACAAACAGAAAACAAAGGTAGATTCTGAGCTGTAGTTTGTTAAAAAGTGACCATTGGAGCTGGACAGACACAGAGGTGCTCTGACTCCTTCTCTTGATTAGATCATTGCCTAAGGGTTGGTGAAATTCTAATACCATTTTTTTATGCAGCAAAAGTTTACTCAATTCTGTTTCTCTGAGGAGTGGGAGGAGATGGCGGAGAGGCATCCATACCTCTCCCAATATGTTCGGTGCTGTTGTTCTTAGTTGTGCATATGCCAAGGACATGAAGCATATGGCCCGGGGGCTGGCACTGTCCCGTTTAGCAGATGTCTTCAATACATTCTGCCATAAAAATCTTTTGGGGAACTGGTTAACTGCTTTTTATCACACAGTTCTCTCTCTCTAGTTGATAGAGAGTTATTCACCTTAACTGAAATCTCATTAAGAACCTTTGAGAAGCTGTGCAGCTTTTCCTATCCAGCAACTAGAAAATAAGACTTTACTACTCTCTCAAATTAAGTCTGCACCTAGCAGATAGATTGACTGCAAACTGACTACTAGGTGCCACAGGAAAACATAAATCTTCCTGAAGTAGTTATGCTGCTTTGATTTTTTGGACCAAGGAGTCAGAGACAGGAATCAATCTTCAAAGGCAAGCACTCTTCCCCTTGTGGCATTACTCCAAAGCAGTCAAGGATGAATACATCAGTAATTTGTGCAGGCCTGGCATGCCAGCAGGTAAAGAGGAAGACTCACACAGCTTACAAGAAAAGCAAGAGAGCAACTAGCTATTTGGAAATCCCTGTAAATTAATCTTGCATGTTGGCATTGTAAGGATTTACCAAATTATTCAAATGGCGAACAATATTTAATCCTGCAGGCTGTTTACAAACTCTACCTGGATGTTTTATGGACAGTTAATTCCTACTTTGGGTTTGTGCATTTGACAACCCCTTCCCCATGGGGCTCCCAGTGTTTGGGCACATCCATCAAGATGACGGACAAAATAATCCTGATAGAAATTATTCCTTTTTGACTTTGTAGAGGACACACCAGACAGTGGAGTAATGGCTGGATATGAAAAGACAATGCTGTTCCACAGTAACAATGCCCTATACAAAATCACAGGACAAAATTGGAAAGTCAAAACATTAAAGGCAATTAGCTCCTAGTCAGTGAGCTCAAAGGCAGAAGAATACCCAAAATGGATTTAAATTCTATTTTTTTATCCTAGTTCTTGTTATAAAGGCTGGACACTTCCATCAAGTATCATGACCTGGTTTAGTTGAGCACAACAGCTGGATCCCTATAAAACTTCTACATCCTCACAAATTAGAAGGGAAAGAGTAGCACACTTTGTGACCCCTCATGAAAATACAGAACAAGACCCAAGAGAATCCAGAAGAATTGCCCATCAAGTGTCTCAAACTTGGAAACTGATGTTCCACAATGAGTATTTTCTTCCCCCTAACCAGTGGTAGAGCATTCCTGTTCCCTAGCTGGTGATATGAACATGCCAGGCTTCTCCCAGGTAATTTTTCTGATAACCATGCAAACAACTCACACAAGAGACCTCTTTATTGATTCCCTTATCAATGTGGTCAAATATCCTGACTAAATATGAAATTAGATTGCCTCAACAAAGCCCAAACTTCAGTCAGCAAGGGTCTGCCTTAAAAAGAAGAATGGGAAGGCTTTTTTAAATGACTCAACCAAATAAATAGTATATTTTCAAACAAATTAAAGAAAATATGTATTATTTCCCCTCCACCCCCTTCTGTGACCCCTTAGGACCAGATTCCTTGTGTCTGAATCACAGAATAGTCCATCCTTTAAGAACAATAATAAGCTTAACTCCCCAGTGTTTTCAATACACAGTTGTAAATATCCCAATGGACAAAGCTTCTCCTCCCCTCTTTGAGGGGCTGTTCCCTAGTCTAATACATTTCACCATCTACTTAGGATTCAGTAGTCCACAGATCACAAATTCTGAACAGATTAAGGAAAAAGTGTCTAATTCTCCCGACAAATTACAGTCCATGTAACCTTAATGAATTTCCCTGTATCCTTCTCTGAGAAGTTAACCACCTAATTTCTGAGACTTTCACTAGTGTGTTATCATTTTGAAACACAGCATAAGAAGCATATATGGAAAGATTTAAATTAACAGAGCTATTTTTATTGTCAATTGCTTCCTAATCCTTAGAAAAATTTTTCATTTGCCCCTATCTCACAAAGCACTTAAAAGCACATTCTTCCCCAACTAGATGCCCCAAAGTCCCAATGAAATAAAGCATGCTTTATTTCCATTCAAGCCAATACACTGACAAGAGTATTACAGATAACCGAATTATTTCAATCTAGGATGAGCTCAACCCATGTGCCCAAACCACTCAGACATCTGCTGATGACTAGAATGAGCAGATTACATGAAGAATTGATGCAGGTTTTACATGTTTGTCATCACTGTTCAAAGTGAGGAGTGTAAGTGTCCATGTAGTCATTGCTGTCTACATAAACCCTTACTCCCCTGCAGCCCATGAGCACTATGGGACTGTTGGATCCATGATATGATCACAATCTTTGCTTGGATATTAGATCTACGATATGATCACTATCTGTGACCAGTCTTGTCTTCTGACTTTTCAGCTGTTCATCTCTGCAAAACTGTAATAACTCCATGATTTGACAATGGTAGTGCAGGGTGATTGCTTCAGGTGACCTCAGCAATGTCACATTTACATTTTCAGAAATTAGAAGCTACTTTAAATTTTTTACCCACAGTCTCATGATTAGCCTGTTAAATTGTCTTTTCAGATAAAAAGCAAAAGCAAAATAAACTACCATCTTGACCACCGTTACCAAAAAGAAAAAAAAAATGAGGGTAGAAAAAGTGATTTTCTTGATGCAACTCTTCCAAGAAAGGCAAAAGGCATTTGCAACTATACTAAAAAGAAAAGCATATGATCTATGTGGTGCGTGGGTTGCAGAACTCAAACTAATAGAAGGAAAAGGAAAGTGAAAGAATGTCAAGCATTGCCCATTTTTATATCTTCTGTGGAGAGCAAGATGCATGCTGGTGGTAAACATAACAGCCTGTGAACGGAAGTGAGGCAGTGGCACAGTGCCAGACTGGTTTATTTGAGAAAGCACGGAACACTGATGTATGAGATCATTTACTAGAGAAGCTGGGAGAGCAACTCACAATAAACAATTTAGTCTCCAAATATAGCTCTTTTACTATTCAAACTATCCACAAAAACCAAGCTATTTTTATAGATGTTTGCTGTTTGTACTTATCCAGACAAGTATTTCCTTCTAGTCCATACCAATGCAAGTGCTGGCTGAAGGATTCAGCACTCACAGTAACAGCACTGTGACTGCTCAGGCAAGTCAGCTGGCATTTCTATTGCTCCAGCTTAGCTGCATATGCTAAATCCTTTATACAGAACTAAAACTTCTGAATGTTCTATCTCAGCATCTACATATCTGAGGTTATTTGTCCCAAAACTTAGCATGAAAACCCCTGCTCTTTCTGTACACTTCACAATGGATGTGAAGAACACGTCACCATGGGATTTTATTTCAAGGTTAGTCATTTTTTTACTTATTTCTGCAGCTTTGCTTTAAAGCACACAGAGAAAAAGAGAATTTAGTAGACAGTCTGAGAAACAAGACAGGTAGAATTAGTCCTTTTTGTTATATCTGCTGTGCCCCTTTCCTCTATCCTTTGAAATTCAATTTCTTGTTTGCTGATATAGCATCTCATAAAAGCTTAACCAGAATACACATAAAACATTTCTTTGTAAATCTGAGATTTATCTTTTCAGAAGGCAGGTGTAAGTGCAAGAGAATCATACAGCTACTTTTCTAAATGTAACTTGATTACAGACCTCATACAGCTCCCAGCATTATGGCATGGTGATATCACGTATCAGGCAGGTAATTTTATATACATTCACCGTAGTTCACATACATACTCTGTTTATTCATATTAAGCTGCAGCTGTTGAAGTACTTATGTTTCAAAAAATAAAACCATTTGGGGTTATGCTCTGGGACTTTAGAAAACTGATGGAAAAGGAATGGGTTTTTTTCCCCCCAATGAATCTCAATGGAAATACATCCATTTTCCATTAAGACTGTGATTCTTTGGGATAATACAATTCTACATATATTAAAGGTCAGTGTTAGGCACAATGTTCCTTACTAAAACTGGATATACTACTTCCTAATATCATAATTCTCTGCTTTCTGTAAGACATACAAAACTAAAGATACAAAATAAAAAACAAGGTTTAAACATTATTCAAATCCTAGGTGCTGAAACAAGAAAATAAAAATTTGCTGCAATTTGGCACTGGAGAATAGATGAGATAAAAGGTACATCAAGTAGTAGAAAATAAAGAGAAAACATCTGGAAGAGTTCAAGAAGGATTTTGCTATCTCAGAATTAGAAGGTTATCAGTCATTAGACATCATGTATCCCCTGACCTAGGAGAAAAAAAAAAAAATCAGAGAGCACTGCGCTCCATACTTGCTTCTTGTCTAATAAAAATTTTCCTCATAATGTGCTTCTTTTCATAAAATCTGACCAAGTAAAGCATTCACCACATTTTGGTTTTAGGCACAAGTGATGCCATGCATTTCTAGGAGACTATTTACATCCCATAAGAATTCACAGAGTTCAAAGTTTGCTTCAGAACATCAAAATAATTAAGTTCTTGTAGGATTAAGCCCATTACTAAACCTCTAAGGCACATGATTTCATTGGCGCAGTGCTAATCACCACAGTGCTTTCGAACATGACGCCTTCTGTCCTGGAAAACCTGTCTCACTGATTTCATCTTAAACTACGATTTTTAGCAGTCCTAATAGAAATTATACAATTACTTGTAATTCACATAAACAGAGTAAAAATATCTGTTATTTATTTCTTTCTTATTCAAAAGTACAAATAAACACATTAGCAAGAAGGGAGAAAATTGACTGCAACACCTACTTTTTAAACCTATAAAGAGATTTTTAATGCATGAGAGGTTTTAGAATAATTATATTTCCAAGAGATTACTCAAGGATTACAAGTCTCTTTCAAATGTACTAATCTTAACCTAATTAATATTTCTAATTTTACAGATGGGGTAATTGACATAACTGACATTTTCAAATTAGGTCTCCTATATTCAAATTACTATATTCACATTGAGAACTGAAGGAATGCAGGATCTTTGAATGTCAAGACAATTTTTTAGGAACCTATGCACTAAGGTAAGAATTACTGGAGTAAATTTTGGGGAATTGTGGTTGATATGATGAGACCATGGATATCATTAGGAAGAAATGGGTATCTGTTCAGTAGTTTGACTAGTGTCTGATTATAAAGATAATAGCTTTGTGGCCTGCAGGTCCGACTGACAGGAGGGCTAGAGACTTCCGATCTAAAGAAGTTCCCCATTAGCTCATAATGCTGAGCCCTGGAATATAGTTGTTGTGTATATGGGTATTTAGCCACGTCACAGAAGAAAAGCCACTCTCAGACCAAGCATGAAGTCAAGGCTCCATTCATTAACAAATCCTGGAGCCTAATTGTTTCTCCATAAACTTTGGAGAAATATGAGTTTAAAGCAAGGAATCAGCAGGCTACACCACTTTTCAGTCACAAGTTTTCAGCATGGTAGAGGAAACAAACTCAAATGGCTCTAGTCCATTACAACCAGAAAGGTGTAGGACATGTTGGCAAAGCAGGAGTTGCAGCCACTTTGCCATACAGCCTTAAATATCTAGGGCTGTCTCCAATCCCATTTTGCTTTCTTCGAAATATATGATTGTAATACTCACGCACAAAGAAACCCTGATCTTCAAACTGCTCCTCCTCCTGAGTCATTAAGAAGACACCAGTAACTCCACCTTACTGTTCCACAGAATAAAATATCCTAGAAAATATATATAAAATAGCAGATATTAATTTTATTCAGTTTCTTTGAAGTCTCAGTATCTTTTGCCAATCCTTTCTACTAGCAAGTTTTCATCATCAAGTACAGTATACATTAAATTTAACTTTTTTCTGCCCTCACAATATGTTGGTTCACTTCAGCAGTCAATAAACAGAAAGAAACAAAGACATAAAATTTGGCATAAAAACAAACACTAATCATTACAAAACTGGAATTGGATGCACTTGTAACATCAAGCTTCAGCTACATCTCCAGCAATAATGAAAGAGTTGTTTTAAACCAGACAGCAAGACTTAGCAACAGGTAATCTGGAATGTGTTATATAAAAATTACACCATTCATCTTTCCATCTCATATCAGAAAATTGTGCTTTTTCAAAATGAAATTTTTTTGAGTTACAAATTGCTTAAAATTCAAAAGTGAAAAAAAGTTACCTGAATAAGTCAGTCCCATTTAGATAAAATAACAAACAAAAAAACACCCCGTAAAAAATAAAAAATAATACGCACAAGCTAAAAAACACCAAAGTAAAAGACGAAGTAAAGAAAAAGAATAGAAACATAAATTCTTCCTCTTGTTTTTGGATATACATACTTCAAAACTGTTTAGAGATTAAAATGTCTTAAGTCTCTGAACAACATTTGTTTTCATTATGATGAAATCAGCTATTATTTTACAACTTGGTGAGGCAGAATATGCACAATGACACTACGATATTTACTGTACTGAAGTCAATTTTGCCTTGCATTTGCTTTCTTTGTGATGTTTACCTATAGATTTAAATAGCTTTATTATTAAAATACTTAGAATATCACTCCACAAGCAAGTTCTTGTTCAGTAGAGAAGGGATGCATTACTAATGCCATTTCACACTTGAGCTATGTAAGTCTTGAGAGATTAAGGCAGGACTTCTCAAAAAGTGGACTCTGAACTAGAAAAGCTTTGCCTGTTATTTTCACAGAATGACAGAATGGGGTTGAAATGGATCTTTGGAGACCATGTCGTCCAACCCCCTTGCTAAAGCAGGCTCACCCAAAGCAGGCCGCCAGCATCGCATCCAAGCGGCTTTTGAATAGGAGATTCCCCAGCCTCCCTAAGCAGCCTGTTACAGCGCTCAGTCACCCCACAGCTAAAGACCTTTTCCTCATGTTAGGACGGAGCTTTCTGTGTTTCAGCTGGTGCTTGTTGCCCTCGCCCTGTAGCTGGGCACCACGTCCCTTTGGGACAGTGAGTAGCAACGCCCCCAGCGCAGCGCACAGCGCTCCGCCCCTTGTAACAGCCGCAGTGTTCAGGGTGTTTTCAGACACTCCAGAGGAGACCCACTCGATAAGCGTAATCGGCAGTGGAAACCTCTCAGATTAGCTGCAAGAGCCTTTCTTTCTCTCTGCCGGGCAAGCCCCGATCCGCCGCACTCCGCACCGCGCGCCGGGCAGCCTCAGGCGCCCCCGGGCCGGCGCCGCAGCGACACCTGGCGGCTCCCGCCGGCACCACGGGCGGGGGAACCCGCGCTGCAGGCAAGGGGCACAAACAAACAAACAAACACACAAACACAGACAGACAAACACACATTGTAGGCACACGCACCTGTGGAACATACAGATATGCATACATCTCATAACCTATATGGCATAACAACAACCTTAAAATCCTGCTTGCAGCGTCCAACTGTCACAGCTTTCAGAATCTTTGAGCTATCTGAGCTAGTACCCTGCAGGAAACTCTACAGTAGAGAGGATCCCCACATATTCAGGACAAATCGAATTTACGTCGCAAGTGCTTTTTTTTAATTGCTAACAGTTTGCTTCAGTGTTTAGAACAGGCACTGCTGAGGAACAATGCCCAATTGCTAATCCGAATGTGACATGTACGGCAGCAGCAGTAGTACAGACAGACAGATTTCTGCTCAAGTCAAAATTATTCTTAAACCCGAAATCCTCCTGCACAATAAATGGATAGTTGGATCTCTAATCTAGTCAGTTTATGGCCGAGGGTACTGAAGTTTGCAACATGAACACTGAGCTCCATCAAAGCTGTTTGTGTGCTATGGCTTATGGACCAGCTAAGCAGACAAAACCTAGGATCACAGAAGAAGTAAGCTGGTTACCAATGTCCTGATAAAAAGACTAACATGCCAAACATTTAAAACTCACAATCACACCAGAGGAAAAAAAAAAATCTGAAGTGCCATTTGTACTCCTTCCCAATGTGAGAATCATCTGTCCTTACATGGCGTGAACTGATGGATGTTTGCCCTGATCAATCAGTTCAAAAGCTCAGACTCCTGGAGCAGTATATGAATAATCTGCCTTAAATCACATCTGACTGGCAATACCTTAACCTGAGTGCCATAATTCTGAAGCCATCTGAGACACCTGTGTGTCCTTTAACAAGGTACAAAATTAATGAGACACATAGCAACAACCAAAATTAATTCCAGTTTATTTCCCTGCCATTTTTACAGAAATAACATTTAACTCTGTTTTTGAAAAACAGAAATATGAGCTACTTAGGAGCAGAGAGCTGGTACCATAGTAGAATGACCTTACTAAAGGCCATGCTTATGAAGCCAAACAGTGTTTTACTGACACAGTTACATGTCATCCAGATATCCGTTGGCTTGAATTTGTCCCCTCAGAACACACAATATACAAAATTAGCCTGATTCTGTCTCAGTCCAAAGTAATATGTTTTTTACAGAAATTACAGCCCATCAAAATGGACTAGAAATACATACTCATTAACGTTGTCAACCATTTGCTTGGTAGATGATGCAGCTGTGAAACTCCAGCAGGCAAAAGCATCTGTGCATTATTTACCTTATTCAGACAACAGTGCAAGTCCAGTACATGCAAACAATATGACACCGAGTTGAGTGATGTGGCAACACACCTGAAGGACAGGATGGCATCCAGAGGGACCTGGACAAGTTCAAGAAATGGGTGCATGGGCATCTCATGCAGTGTAGCAAGACCAAGCACAAGGTGCTGTACCTGGGCTGGGGCAACCCCTGGTATCAACACAGGCTGGGGATGAACAGATAGAGGGCAGCCCCGCCAAGAAGGGCTGGGGGGTGTTGGTGGGTGAGAGGCTGGACATGAGCCAGCAAAGGGCACTTGCAGCCTGGAGAGCCAAATGTGTCCTGGGCTGCATCCAAAGCAGTGTGGGCATCAGGGGGACGGAGAGGATTCTGTCCCCATATTCTCCTCTGGTGAGACCCCACCTGGAGTGCCACATCCAGCTCTGGGGTCTCAGCACAGGAAGGACATGGACCTGTGGGAACAAGTCCAGAGGATCACCAAATTGATTAGAGGGATGAAGCACCTATCCTATGGGGAAAGGCTAAGAGAATTGGGATTGTTCAGCCTGGAAAAGATAAGGCTTCAGGATGACCTAAGTGCAGCCTTCCAGTACCTGAAGGGAGCCTACAAGAATGACAGAGAAGGACTTTCTACAAGGGCATGTAGTGACAGGACAAGGGAGAAGGGCTTCAAACTGAGCAAATAGATTTAGATGAGATATATGGAAGAACTTGTTTGCTGTGAGTGTGGTGAGGCACTGGAACAGGTTGCCCAGAGCAGTTGTGGATGCCCCACAGGTGTTTAAGCCCAGGTTAGACAGAGCTTTAAGCAACCTGGTCTATTGGGTGACACAACTGTCCATGGCAGGAGGGTTGGAAGTAGACGATCTTTAAGGACCCTTCCAACTCAAGCCATTCTATGATTCTATGAAATGGTAATTCCCATACTACTTCTGATTTCATAAACATTTAACAAGTTGGTTTTTTTCAATTGCCTCTTTCCCAAGGAAAAAAGAACCAGTCCATTTAGTTTCCTCTCACATCAAAGGCGGTCCCCCTTTCTAGACATCCTCAGTGCCCGTGTGTGTCTTCTATTAACTTCTCTTATGTCATTTTTAAGATACAATGAACAGAGCAGTGTAATGATTTGGACATACACTCCCTTTTTTATTCTGTTATTTTCCTAGGAAATCTGAATGTTCAATCTGCCTTAGTATACTGATCACAAAACTGACGTATTCACAGAACTATCAAAGAAAATTCAAAGACTGTTGTAGGGCTACAGCCAAAAAATGCAACACATTTGTTGTGGCAGTTTGTGAGTGGCACAAGAGTTTCTGGCACACTTGCCAATCTGGGGAAAGCCAAAGCTTCTGTAAAGCCAAAGCATCTGTACATTTTATCCTCCCCACCAACAGCACAAATCTGCACATGGGAACATCTGGGCAGTCTCTCCTCAAAGAATTTTTTACAGTGATCTCCCTCCAAGTTGTTCCAGCTCTTGCAATCATTCCTCAAGCACATTTTCTTCCCAAAAAATTGTAACTATTGTTTCCATTTTCCTTTAGTCATTGTTATATTGTTATTGTTTCCTTTCCTTTACTCATCTCCCTGTTCAATTACTGATTTATCTTTTGTCCTTGAGCCTTCTGTTTCTCTACCATGAGACTTTTGGTTAAGAAGTATGTAAAATTGACTCTCAAGCATATGAAGAGCATGCAGTGAAAACTCATTGCAGGCATAAACTCATGCAAAAGCTCAACTCTCATTCTTTCACACACTGCATGCAAGACCATCTCACTTTGCAGCTTACACTTTTAACTACAGTTAAACCATAAACAGAAGCAGCTAAACCATTAGAAGAAACAGCTTTTTCACCAAAGCAAATATTTTCAAAATAAAATAGGTTTGATACTTTCCCATTATTCTCTCTCTAGACATCTGATCGCTAGACCATTGTTAATGCATCAAGCCCCTGACATGAGAAACACAACGGAACTGATAGCAGTGGAAACTTTGTGTGAATCCGTGTGACAACATCATTTGGTGGCAAGATGCTATTCCATTCCTGAGGAGCAGAGCCCAACCCACACACTTCAGTCCTGACTTTCGGCTAGTCCCATTTTTTATACCCCGAGTTAGTTCTCTGATGATGTGCTTCAAAGAATCTTGCACGGGCTGACACCCATTCTGAATACTCTAATATCAAGTATTAGGTTCTTTTACATGTAAATTATTCCTATATACATGTTTCTAAATATACACAGTTAATAGCTTTTACCATTCTCTGTTCCCAAATAACCTAAAAAAAAATCGACCAAGCACGTTCATTATTTGCAAGTGTTTGGTGAACCATTTTTCTGAATAAATTACACTCCGCATGAATGCCAAGATTGTTTATATATGATTGATAGTTTAAAACTTATGATTGTTTTATTCTTCCACCTGAATGACTCAAATTTTCTAAGCAAACCATTACAAATAGTAACTACCTATATTTAAGAGCTAACTCTGAAAAAGCCCAAGAAATAAGAGCGTTGGCATACCATAAACACAAATTAGATACCTGAGAGTTCACAGAAAGCTAGGGGACAGTTAATATAGCAAAATTTGATGTTTTCAGAGATGCACTTTTCTTCATCTGGCATTGTGTACCTCCCAGAATTACAGCTCTGGAGATGTTTCCCAGTTAATAGCCAGCCCTATTCTCAAAATATATATCCTGCTCCTTGCCTGATCACTGAGCAGAGCTCTGGCTTTGGTCTTGAGCCTGCAGTCAGCACAAAAAGTTTCAAGAAAAGGGCTCACAAGCTAGGAAGAAAAACATCAAAACCAGGTCCCACTTACCCTTGAACCCATTTCCATGCTGTACTTGTTATCTTGTCCTATTTTCCCTTGAAAGCTTTCAGCCCCGTTGAGATTTTCTTACTTTTAAGTAATTCAGGCTACTCTAGAAATTGACACTAAAATAACTGACACTGCTAAATCCATAACTGCAACTGAAGTGCAACATATATGAAAATTTTAGCTTGCAGGCAGTATTCATTTTAATTTCATCTGTACTGCAACTCATAAGACACCTCTCTGGAAATCACATGAAAAACATACTAACACATCAAAATTCACATGTATGTGCATGTTTTAACTTGTTTATCAATAGCCTGGACAAAGGGAACCCGCAGCAAGTTTGCTGATGATTCAAAACTGGGGCAAGTACCTGATCCACCTGAAGGCTGTGCTGCCCTTCAGTGGGACCTTGATAGACTGGAGAATTGGGTGAAAAGAAACCTAATGAGGTTCAACAGGGGAAAGTGCATGGTCCTGCACCTGGGGAGGAAGAACCCCAAACACCAGCACAATCTGGGGGCTGTCATACTAGAGAGCAGCTCTGCTAGGAAGGACCTGGGAGTCCTGGTGGATGACAAGCTGACTGTGAGCTGGCCGTGCCCTTGCAGCCAGAAGGGCCAATGATACCCGGGGGTGCATTGGCAAGAGTGTGCCCAGCAGGTGAAGGGAGGGGATCCTCCCCTCCAGTCAGCCCTGGTGAGACCACACCCAGAGTGCCATGTCCAGTTCTGGGCTCCACAGTACAAGAAAGATGAGGAGCTACTGGAGAGGGTCAGCAAAGGGCCACAAAGATGATGAGGGGTCTGGAGCATCTCCCCTATGAGGAGAGACTGCAGGAGCTGGGCCGGTTTAGTCTGGAGAAGACTGAGAAGGGATCTTATTAATGCATGTGAATATCTCCAACATGGGTGTCAGAAGGATGGTGCCAGACTCTTTTCAGTGGTGCCCAGCGACAGGACAAGGAGCAATGGCCACAAACTAAAACACAAGAAGCTCCACCTCAACATGAGGAAGAACTTTTTTAACAATGAGTGTGGTAGAGCACTGGCACAGGCTGCCCAGGGAGGTTGCCAAATCTCCCTCTCTGAAGACATTCAAAACCCACCTGGACAAGTTCCTGTGTCACATGTCCTTGGCAGGTGGGTTGGGCTAGATGATCTCCAGAGGTCCCTTCCAACCCTAACAATTCTGTGAATCTGTTCGGCAGTATAGGAAGGGAATAGACCATCATTTGCAACTTCCAATTATAGACACTTAACAGTTAGACTGCTTCTTCTTTTCTTCATTTTGTCCAGTTTCTGAAAATTAGGGACTGGATACAATTCTACTGATTTTACACAGCCTGAAAACAATAATTTAAATGTTTTTAAAATTACAAATACTACATTTTCACCAGACTTGTATACAGGTCAGCCTGATGTCACCATACTTTATCTCCAGAGTAGGCTTGCATTTGTTGTGCTGTAACACCTGCAAATTCATTTGTGTTTGCTATTCATTGTGATCTAAAGACAGTACATTGAGCACACTGACAACTGGGTAACATTAGTTTTAGTGCAAACACACCAACTGCTCTTGCTGGAGGGTTCCCACACTAGGCAGTGAGCTGATGTTCTCAGCACAATTTGTACACATAAGAGACAAGCAACTTACTCATGCCTCTGGGACTCTAACATTACAATTGTAGTAAGTATGTAATACTCAGGTTTCATTAAAACCCATAGGAAATCTCACTGAAGATAACTGGAGCTCTTCCCTTGAGAAAATGAACAGGAAAAAGCAAGTGATAGCAATAATTCAATAACAGAGGTAAAACCAGAACCAATACAAAAAGCAGCATGATTCCAGGACCTTAAACAACAGTATTTTTCCTCTATGCCACTGTAAGAGTACATAGACTGTAAGAGCATCTGGTTCATTAAGCTTTCCAGTTAAGGACCACTTAGTGTAATAGAAGTAATGAGTAACAAGGAAAGCAATAAAGCAAACAGACACACAAACATTAATGAGCAGGTAATAAGGTAGACAAAGACCAGAACTCTTCAGTCACTGATTGATGGGCTGTTAAAAGGAACTACTCAGACATAGGCAGGGGCAAGGGGGAGGGGGGAGCGGAGGAGGGAACAGAGAAGAAATCAAGACTTCATGAGCACGATGGCATATTTGAAAGTCTTTGTGAGAGTGTACCAAAACCATGTAAAAGTAAAAAGAACTTGTGGGGGTTATGTAAAAATTATAGATTCTTTATGGTGAAAGTGAAAAAGTAAGGAAAGATAGAGATATGGGTGGATAGCAGAGGAAAAACATAGGATACTTGTCTGAGCCACATGATAAACATGATCAACACAGTGTATCCTTTCTTCTTAATAAATTCTATTACTGACTTTGCTTTTTTAATCTCACTCTGTCCTACATGAGTGCTACAATGTCCAATTGCCAGCAGCTGGAGAACACACCACAGGTCACCAGGCTTCAGATCCAGACTAGAATACAATTGAGGTCTGAATGCCAGCAACAGGGGAAGGGATCATTCGCCATTGGGAATAGGGTGTGTGTTGCTGGGGTCTAAATGCCAGCAACTGGAGCAGGGACTGTGGCTCACAGGGCCCATATGTTTAAGGGCCAGCAGTTGGAGACACCAGACTGTTTATATTTCCCATGGGAATTTAACTGTGCATACACGTGTGCATGCACATTCATGTGTACATACATATACTTTGCTAGCCAACCTTAAGCTGGACTAGCCATGAAGTAGAAGATCTACATCTGGAAAGACTCCAGCTCTGAGTCAGCAGCTAGGTGAGGGACACAGTGTGTGCACGTGGACATTGGATCACCACCCAGTGGAGAGCTAGTATCTGAGGGATGCATGACAAAGTGTGCTTGTGAGAACAGCGCATGAGTGTGTGCATCTGTTCTCTACTGAAGATCAAGCCAGACTCTCCTAGTAAGCAGGGAGGTCCCACATAATGGGTGAGGGCCATGAGTGTGGGCAAGGGTATTAGAGCCCACACTGATACTAGAGAGATCTGTTACTGGTGGTATATTTGGGAAGCTAGAAAGCAAGGGCTGATGTTCTCACTAATGAGCTTCAACCCTAACCATCTGGAGAGGAGAAACAGGCCTGGGCTATCTGCATTTCTGTTTACGCAAATGCTGACAGTTCACAGTGTTGCCTAACCTCCACAATTTGTTGCTGGTGTAGACTGGGTGACAGCTCTTCAAGCTACATCCTTCTTGCTGGTCTTGACTGGAGTCTTCACAAAAGTCTTGCCAACAACTTCTTTTCTAACATATACTGGAAGAGTCTTCTTTCCTCTCTCCATCACTGCCTTCTCTCTCCCTTGCTCCCTGTGACTCGGTACTTGATTTTACAGACCAGGTGACATTAACCATGGCAATTTTCACCTTTTCTCCCTTACCCTGCTTAAATAACACCTGTATTATGTCTCTTAGTTTGCATATAGGCCTTGCTAGAATCATAACCCTCCAACTGCCATGAACACTGAAGATACAGGAGTATTATTCTCCTTGTAATTGTTTTCTCAGAAATTAGCATCCAAAAGCTTTAAAAACACATACTAAAGTTTAAAAAATCATTAAAAAGCTATGAAAATTAGTGTGCCTAAAACTATACATTTTGTACACTAATTTAAAAATAACAAAATAATACACCTTTTTGTCAGAAAAATCTGTCACAAAGCCAATGTATTTTAGGACAGAAATGTTCCCTGAGAGGCGTCTGAAGCTTTCTCCTTTTAATTTTCCTAAAGCAAGCTGAAAAAAACTTTATGAGAACATTCTGCAAGAAGAACTCTCGGGAAATTTGTCTTCAAAATCTACCAAGCTTCATACCTCTCCCACCTGTGCAGTTTTTCATTAAAAAAATACAAGAAAGTTTCTACAATCAAAGTAAAAAGTAATGTTGGTACAACACAGATAGTTGTACAATCAAACTACAGAGCCAGAAGACACGAAAAAGGGTATGAGAAATAATCATAAAAAATGCGTATTACTAACTCCAAACTTAACTCCCTCACTTCCATTCTCCTAGCTAGAGAACATCGAGTATTACATCATGCCAGACAAGCTAGGCAGCACTTAACAGGTTAAATTAAAAAAATCTCTTGAAAATTTAGATCAGATAATAGTTTGAGAAAACATACCTATGAGTACCTAAAACACAAGGGATGCAATTTAAACCCTTACCATTTGTCTGGTCACTTGCACTGCTGCATAAATGACCACAACATTTTGGCACAGAATAGAGAGGAAGAGCACTGCAAAAATACCTAAGCTTCCATTCAAAGCTTCAGAGAAAAAAAATGCAAAACGGATTAAGAAAATTAATGGGAATTTTATGGCTGCTGCACACATACATGGCACCACAGTAATAAATTTACCGCGCCCTTAGAGTACAGCATACACTAAATTAATCCGAACTAACTCAGTCTGCAACATTATCTAATTTTTTTTGTTTGGAAGGTTATTAATTAGTTCAGAAAACAAAATCTGTCTCCCCCATTATATTTTCCCTCTTGTTCCTTCAGTTCACTTAACCCCACACACAGAGCTTTTGTTTTAGAACAAATTTGCTTAGAAGTGAACTCCAGAGGTCATCTAGTTCAACCCCTGCTTGCAGGAAGGCTGATTGGGTCAAGTTGAGGAGAGATTTGTTCAACGAAGTCTGGAACTCATGGGCCGGGAGTACCATAAGGGCTCTGGGCAGCTGTGATAGGTTGACCCTGGCTCATCACCAGGTGACCACCAAAGCCACTCTATCACTCCCCTCCTCAACTGGACAGAGGAGAGAAAATATAAGGAAGGGGCTGAGGGTCAAGATGAGGACACAGAGAGATCACTCACCAATTATTGTCAGACTGTCAGGGCAAAACACACTTTTGTGTGTTTTGTGTGTTTCCCACTTGACTTGGGAAAATGAATTATGAATCAAATCAGAATAGGGCAATATGAAATAAAACCAAATCTTAAAGATATATTCCCCCCCAACCCCATCCTTCTTCCCAGGCTTTACTGGCATATTCTCTACCGCTCCCTCCTAGTGGTGCAGCAGGACAGGGAAAGGGGGTTATAGTGAGTTCATAACTCGTTGTTTTTGCCTCTTCCTTCCTCCTCACAGGAAGGACTCCTCACACAACCGCTGCTCCAGCATGGGCTCTGTCACATGGGAGACAGTCCTCCACAAACTTCTTCAGCGTGACTCCTTCCCAGAAGCTGCAGTTCTTCACAAACTGCCCCGTGTGGGTACCTTCCACAGAACACAGCCAGTCCTTCAGGCACAGCCTGCTCCAATGTGGGTCCTCTACAGGGTCACAAGTCCTGCAAGAAAACCTGCTCCAATGTCAGCTCCTCTCCCCAGTGGGCCACAGGCCCTGCCAGGAGCCTGCTCCAGCGTGAACTTCCCACGGGGTCACAGACTCCTCCAGGCATCACCTGCGCCAGCATGGGGTCTCTGCTCCTCCATCAACTTCTGTGGGCTGCAGAGACACAACTGCCTCACCATGGTCTTCACCACCCTCCATGGGCTTCAGGGACACAACTGCCTCACCATGGTCTTCACCACCCTCCATCGGCTGCAGGGACACAGGTGCCTCACCATGGTCTTCACCACCCTCCATGGGCTGCAGGGACACAGGTGCCTCACCATGGTCTTCACCACCCTCCATCGGCTGCAGGGACACAGGTGCCTCACCATGGTCTTCACCACCCTCCATCGGCTGCAGGGGAATCTCACCTCCCACACCTGCAGCACATCCTCCTCTCCTCTGCTGACCTTGGTGCCTGCAGAGCTCTTTCTCTCACATATTCTGTCCCGCAGCCATTGCTATTGTGCAGTAACTTCTCCCCCTTCCCTCGAGGTGCCACCACTGCCAGTGACGGGCTCGGCCTCGGCCAGGGACAGGTCCGTCTCGGAGCCGGCTGGCATTGGCTCTGTAAGACAAGGGGGAAGCTTCTGGCAGCGTCTCACAAAACCCACCCCTGTAGCCCCCTCCATGGCTACCCAAGCCTGCCCCACCACCCCTGCCCTCGTGGCCTCTGGGCCGGCCAGAGCCATCTCCTGCGGCGCGGCCGAGGCTTCTTGTCTCCCCAGGGCCCCTGGAGCTGCCTGCCAGGGTGACCCGTCCCGCTCCCTCAGCGCTGCCATCGCCCACGCAGGGGGCTCATGCTGCTCTCCAAACGGGGCGGGCTCCCCTCCTCCGCCCCCGCGGCTGACATTCACAGGCACGTGCATTTTTGCTTTTCCATTTGCCAACACATGGGTTAAACTTAGGGCTGATCCGAGCGCAGAGAAGCGCCCTGGTGAAACCCCTTCAGTCCTGTTCCGAAATGGCACTCCCACACCTGTGCAGCTTCGTCCCGTCAAACTGTTTAGCCATATGTGCTGTTTAGCTGTACTGTAGCTAGAAAAAAAACTGGCTGGCACTTCAGTATTCTCCTATTTAGAATCAAAACCACTCGTTAGTTCTACCCAAGGCGCTTACGTGCTACTGAGACACCTCCTGGCTGGAGCAGTGCAGGCATTCCTTTGCCTGCAGACCCTGCCCCAGCAGGCAGAAAATCCCTCAGCCAGCCCTGGCTGGGACTGCACTTGCCACAGTTTTTGCCACTGTGTCCCACGGGAGAAAGACAGCTGCTGGTGGCCCCTTTCGCCCTGCAGAGATCCCAAGCGTACCGCTGTAAGGCTGAGGTAGCTTGGCACTGTTCAGACAGCGTAGGAAAAACCCACTTTTATAATTTAGCACAGCCTTGTGCTAAATTGTATCACCTGTGTATCGGCACAGTCCTGTGAGGCGGTGACATTTACCACCTGGGCATGTTTCAGTCCATTAAAGGCTGTGTTGCTCGCTCCTTTCCCCGTTTGCTTTTCAGTTGACCCACAGAAAGATGCAATTCCTGTGCGTCCCTCAGCGCTCAACCCCTTTCCAGAACTGATGCCTTTCTGAAGACAAAGTTGCACTAAACTCTTTATGTTTCACATACTCCACCTGTGCTGGTTTAGACGCAGAGGTAATTTGCTGCTGCTCCCCATACTCCTAGCCAAGGAAGTGCACCCCGTCCACAGGAATTCTACGGTCTGGAATGGGCG
This sequence comes from Monarcha castaneiventris obscurior, assembly GCA_026261815.1. Lineage (NCBI taxonomy): Eukaryota > Metazoa > Chordata > Aves > Passeriformes > Monarchidae > Monarcha > Monarcha castaneiventris. The sequence goes on from JAMPIT010000894.1 coordinate 20,307,994, forward strand.
GGGCTGTGGGCGGTGACGCCGCGCTCGCACCCTGCGGCTTCAGGCGCGGGGAGTTATGGGTGACGTAGTCCCTGCCCCGCCGCGGGCCCCTGCGGGTACGGTCTCCCAGGCGGCGCCGCGGCCCCCGCAAGGCACTGTGGGTGCTGTAGGAACGGCGCAGAGCCAATGGAAGGCGCCGTTTCGGAAGGCAGCGCTCGCGCGGCGGCTCTGGCTGAGACACGTGTGGCGCTATTGGCCAGCGGGAGGGAGTGACGGGCGAGCCGAGCCTCGGCCGAGCCAATCGGAGCGGGCCATGTAGCGCCGGCCGCTCCCGGGGCTGCGTGTGCGGCTGCCAGCGGCCCGTGCTCGGCCCTCAGCGCCGCAGCCGATTGGTGGCGGCGCCGCGGCGGGCGGGGCGAGGCAGCCGGAGTCGGGGGCGCTCGGCGCGGCCCCTCAGAGCCCGGCGGGATGGGGCGGTGGGCGCTCTGGCTGGCCTCGGTGCTGTGCCTGGCCGCGCTCTGGGCCGGAGCGCTGCCCGTCGTCGGAGCGCTTCCCGCGGCCGGTGAGTACCGCGGCTCCGCCTCCCTACGCCCCCCTGGGCCCGAGCGCTGCGGCGGCATCGCCCCCCGGGGCCTGCGGCGGGGGAGTGGGGCGCCGAGGCATCTCCGCCAGTCCTGGCGCCCGTAGCGGGGCACAGGGCCGGTGACAGCGTGGGAGGTCACCCGGTGCTGTCGCTGGGGCTCTCGGGTGCGTGGGGGCAGCGCCCAGCTCGCCGGGGCGCTGGGGCGGCGGAGCGGAGCGGAGGCCGGGAGCGGGGCTCCTGTCAGCTGCGTGCCGCGAGTGGCGGGGCCGGGCTGGCCTGAGCTTTGCCCCACTGGGGCTGCTCCGTAGCCCTGATATGGGTGGATGCGTTGCTCAGTGTGGTGCCTACCTTTAAACAGCTTGTTAGGAGCCCACTTTGGATTGCTTGCACTGCGTAAAAGCGAAGTGAGGCGTTTTTTCTCCCTAGAACGGATTTTCACCCCGAGGCGCTGATAATGCTGATTTCAGCCTTACCAGAACGGTTTTCTCACCTCGATATGTAGAGAACACTTACGTGTCCTGCTTTAGGTCCCCATGCTTTTTTTCTATCCCTATTTTGTTGTTATGCAGCTCGGGTTTTGTGTGCTTCTCATATGTTGTCATCTACTTCCTTTCCTGGGGTTTCTACCTCCGACACCCTTCTTTCCACCATGGCCTGGTGGGGGGGATGTGCCATGCATTTATTTACAAAGCCAGAAGCCACTACCTTAACGACAGCCATATGCAATGCTGCTGGGGATTTGCTTTTACACTATTTCAGGAAAGTAACTTGACGTTTTCTCTAGAGGTAAGTTCAGTAGTTTGGGGTTCATTTTTCTGTGTGCGGTAGGAAGTTGAAATTTAAAGTAATATTACTTGACTTAGGGTTATATGAGATCTGTAGGTCACATCATAAGCCAACAGACTGCTTTCCAAGTTACAGAAAGGATACACACAAGTTCTGTGTAGCTATACTTTTGAATTATGTGCTCTCATTTATAGTGTATATGAAGAAAAAAGCTAGAGTGAGATGAGGGTGTGAATGTCAGATGAATCATCTGTGGTGTACGTGGAAGTTAGGTGACAAGGGCTGGTCCAGTCTGCAGCAGTGGCTGTACTACCACACAGCTCTTCTGTCTTGACTGTTTGTCCACTATCACAAAATTATTTGTGAGTATGAAGTTCTGATAGTTTAATTCAGCCTGTATAAACAATACACTTAGAGGTGATTGAGCTAATACAATTAATAAGCCAAAGAAAGCACAATACATGAATGTAGGTGTAGGATCTGTGTACAAATTGAAATTGCTACTGTGATGTCAAGCTGTTCATTGATATCCACGGTTAATTAGGAGAGGGTGTTTGGAGTCCATCTTTGGCAGAAATCTATGAGAGGAGTACCTTTCTTGCTTCAATTTTTGACAAGAATCATTCTGAAAGAAAGTTGTCCTCATTTCATGCTTTGATTTCCCACAGTAACAGTATGTCTTTCTGTAGTCAAGACTGGTATAAGCCTTGGGACTGTGTATTAAATGCTTCCTTGAATGCATATTTGTTTCTAATGTGTGGTCTGGAAACAGTAGTCTGGGAGGGGTTTTAAGAAAAATGTGTAAAAATGGTTCAAGTTTTACATTTCCTGACTTTGGGAGGAGTTTTTAATGAGGATTTTTTTTTTTAGTAGTGGGTATTTTAAATATATCTTTGTTTAAATCAATTTATTGAAAACTTGAGGTGAAGAAAATTCAGGCCTAAAGAAATGGGCACTGTATTTTTTCTAAACATATGATATTGCTGCAGATTATGAAGGAGTTTAGAATTGGGACTGGGGAAAGATATTAAGAAGCATTGGCAAAAGCAGCTAAAAAATGCTAAGCGTGTGTGTGTTCTCCAGACAAAACTGGCTGTCTTCTGCTCATCGCAGCAGTGATGGCCTTCCCCTATTGATCACTCATTAAGAACATTGAAACAAATCCCCTTTTTTTTTTTTTTTTGTGATTGCCAGTAGTGTTTCCTCTTGCTCACAGACTAAGAGGTAGAAATGTTCTCATTCTGCCTGAAGAGAGGAAGTGATGTTTCCTCTGACTATCCTGCATGTTCCATGGCTAACTTCAGTGATAGGCAGATGTTTTCATCCTGTCCCACTGATTGGTGGGACAAATGAGTGCAGTCATTTACCTGTAGGGAACCTCAGTACCTAACCTTCCATAAGACAGAGCTCAGTGGTTTTCCCTGACCTTTCTGGTTTTACTTACCTGACTGAAAAACATTCCCTAAACTGTTTACCTTGTTGCCTGATTGGGAATCTGAATTCCTGCCAAGGAGCTGCTGGAGAGTAAGTTCTGTAACTAGGTAGCCAGCAATTGCAAGGACACTGGAAAAAAGATTTTTATTCAGGGTGAGGTTTGACCTATATCTCAATCTTCTAGTTGCACTAAAATGAATATGCTGCACAGATTGTAGCTGGGAACAATTTACTTGCTGCCAAGGATACTTTGGAACTATTCTTGCTGAATAGGTGCCACTTAAGGATTTTGCTTAACTCACTGCATGTTTTAAAGCCTCATGTAATGAAAATAGCATCTATGCTATCGAGTCTGTTTCTGTGTTGAATATAACAATCAACAAATTGATGAAAAGCAGTCTGAGGTAATTTTTTTCTTAAGATTTCCTTTTTTCCTGCAAGAACTGGATAAACAGTTTGCATTCCTTTTCAGTGTCTTAACTAGTCACTTGCACAAAAGCAATGTTGGAAGAAATTGCCAAAAATACCACAAAAAATCTCTCAAGGATGCTCTAAAGCAGTCACTGCCAAACCACTTCTGTTCATGCACCTCTCTCCATAGATAGATTTTTGAGCTTGCATTTTACATGTATCTTTTGTAAGTTAAACATTGATATATACTTGTCCTAACATAATATGTGCATCATAAAACATGCACAAGAACACAAATGAAAAAATAATGGAATAACGGTGGAATGACCACAGTATTAAGAAAAGTTTTATGTATTAACAGTATGAAAGGTATTTTCTTCCTGCAGCCCTGGCGCATTGTCTGACATACTCCCTGAGGTGTGCACGCTCCACATGGGAGATCCCTGCTCTCAGCAGAATCTCAGTAGTTGCTTTGTTGTCCTAGTGTTTGAGGCTTGAAGAGCTTGGCAAAAACTAGAAGGAAACTGACTTCAGTAATCAGTTAGGGATTCATGAGAGCTGTGGGAGACTGATTTGCTTACTGAATTTTTGGCTACTTCCTGAATGTGAGTGACCATTTTAACATTGAAACTAGTGGTATTTCTTGTCTGGTAGTAGCAGCCCTTTAGCTTTATGGCATGTCAGTTGATTTTCTATTACAGCAAAACTTTGAAACTGTTGAAATCCCTCAAGATAATGACGTTATTGCTGAATCACACTGCATAGCTCTTTTGGTTTCTACCCTTCTCTCCTTAGTGCTCTCTTGAAAACAGTAATTCTTACAAAATGGTGGGATCTTTTTCTCTAACATAGACTGCCAGAGTACTTCTGCTATATTTACATAGCATGCTTGAACATTAGCCTTTTTGATTGAGGAAAAATGAATACTTTTTAAAGCTGATTTTAATTATACATGAAGTGGTGGATGGTTGAAACAAGATTTTAGCTCTATGAAGTGCTTTAGAGTCCTAGCTGGGCATGGGAGCACCCAACGTCTACATCTCAGCGCTGTTTGTAGGTGAAGCTTTTTGTACAACGTTGTCAGCTGCCCACTTAAGCCACAAGTATTTTTGCCTACCTTTTCTTTTTAATATATTATTGCATCTCCCTAACTTGTTTAACAAACGTTGAGATTAATTTTCACTTGGCCTTCTTAGAGGAGGTTTACAGAATTAGACAGCCTTGGTAACAGATCCAAATTAAAAAAAAAAAAAAAAGTCAGTTACATTTTTTAATTGAACTATGGAAAAACAAGCTAAACTATCAGCTTTAATCTCTGAAGCAGGTGCGCAAACATAACATCTGTGACTTTGTTCAGTAGCTCAGCCTTGACTAATAAACTGTTCTTAGGTCCAACTGTGACCTTCCGTAGACCTTTCCTTAACACTTTCAGAATAGTTTATTTAACTGTTTCATAGGAGTAAACTCTTCTGTAAGTAGTGGGTGCATGTTAGTCAGCAGTTCCATGAAACAACAAGGCTGTAAGTGATCCCTCCTCTAGTCACACTATTCATTATCACTGCAACCTCATCTGCCTACCTTAGAAAGAAGTCTCAGAGATAAGAAAAGTTAAATATTTTGGTTTTGCTTTAGTGCATTTTGGAACCACTGTTTGAAAACAGTTGTTCAAGTACAACTTCTCAGTAACAAAGCTGGTTCCTTCACAGAGAATTTAAATGATGCAATAGAAATGAAATAGGTTTATTTACTTTCAAGGAAGAAGAGCAAGCACTTAGTGAGCTCTACCTTATGTTGCTCAGGCGTCTCTTGCCTTTCAATTTAGTAAACTTTTTGCTTTGTATATGAAGTTATGATAAAATTGTCCTTTCATGTGTGTGCACAGATAGTATATCCTATTTATAGTTGGTCTTGTGAGGTCTTTTGATATAAAGTCAACCTACCACAGATTGAAATCAGTTAAAGAAGCCTTTACCAAAGTGTTAGGAAGCTCTAGTGCTGTCAGGCATATAGGCTGGTTTTGTGCAGACAAAAACAATCACCCTGGCTGGTGTAGCTGTTCAAAAAAAGACAAACACAATGTTTCCTACTGCAATGAAAGTTACTTTGTAAGTGCTTCCTGTATGTTAGGAAGAGCATACAAGCTACTGGGTAGGTTACCCTGTCTTAGTTTTCCCACTCTGCAGAAGCATGTCTGGATGTCTTGGCAAGTTCTGAAGTTTGAAGGTGACGTTTGGTCTTAGGTCAAAATTATTTAGGATAGTAGAATGTAATATGTGGGAAACATGGTAAATTCCAACTTGTTTCATAGTTTGAAAATAGAAACACCAGCAAGTATCCTAAATGTATGTGTACTTTTACTGAATTTAAAGACCGATTGTCATATCATGATCTGAAATGTCAAAGTTCAGTGGTAGAACTTCTTATGACTTACCACAATCACCCTTATCTGTTAGGTTCCTCAAGCTGCCAAGCCCTGAGGTCTCTGCCAAAAATGCAGCTAGCCTTGTATTTTCCTTATGCCTTGTTTTTTTTCCAAACTGGTATTTGTTCTTATGTTGTCTCGGTTGCTCCTTGCAGGGTCTGTTTCATCTGGAGTACTCTTTGCTGTCTCCACAAGTTTTTCTGGAGTGCTCTACACATTTTCATTTTTGGACCTGTAGGGTACAGCTGCTTACCCACATCAACTGTTCTAGATCTTTTTTAGTTCCATGTCTGTTGGCAGTCAAACTCCTTCAGCTTTACACCCTCTTCACCGTCCTCAACAGGCTGTTATTTATATGTCTCAGTTGTACTCTTAATCATCTTATCACCACAGTTTTGCAGCTTCACTTTTAAGTCTTAGCATTTTTTCTTAATTCCTATTATGCTGTTACAGCTTAAAGTTGAATTCTCCATCATCTTTGTACTTGTTCCAATCGAAAGTTATACTTCAAGTAACAATATGGCATCTAGAATCCAGAAAGCGATTTCCAAGATAAAGCATTTCATTGCAAGGGTTATGGTAGTAGGCTTCAGAACATGAACTGATGAAGTGTCATGTTTGGAATTTGTCGCTTCAGAGATGGTTTATCTCTGCTAAAGTCACATTACTTGCATGAGAATGAAAATTATGCAAGTTTTGTTTGCTGCTAAATGCTTACAGGAGTCAGCAGAGTTCTATAAACTGTTGAAGTGTTTGTGCAGGCAGCTTTTCATAGCTAACTAACATATGAAATGTATCTCATGTACGGGGCATTAACCTCTATGAGTTTAGACACCTTTTCTAGTCACAGTGCAGGTCTCCAGCCTGTCATTGCTTTGCTACTGCTACAGGGCATTATGCACCCCAGAGCCTCAGAAAGGAGGATTTCTTAATGTGGAAGGAGTTAATGGCAGCTTTCCCAAGTGGTCTGTTTATGTTTTGAGCTTTTATTTCAATGTAAGTGAGTTGTGTACCAGAGAGTGGGAGGCCTGTAGCATTTTCTTTCAAATGCAGGGGGGTTTGTTTGCTGAAGTGAGATGGTATCAGATACTGATGACTGTGAACGGTCACATCTCGGTGATGTTAATTTTAGAGGCTTCTCATCAAAATGATAGCACAGACCAAGCTGTTTGAAGGACAGTGAGTAGCCCATTTTAGTTAAAGGAACAAAACTACTGTTGCAGAAAAAATTCTGAAAAACAATGGTAAAGCTGTCATAAATAAGCTTTTCTGATTATCTTTGGCTTTTCACCTGCATTCCTTTGGGTGTCTGCCTATTAGCCTTTCTTCTTTACCATTTCTTCTCTTTCCAGTCTTTCTAATCAAATATCATACAGCTTTTAGACAAAAAAGATGACAGTTAAACAAGACTTGCATCTCTTGAAGAGTATCTTAAACTAATTCCTCACAGTTTTGAAGAGAAACTGCTGTATAAAGGTTTGAATATGCTGGTCAGGCAGAATGAATTGGCATTCTATAAAGGACAATGCCTAATTACAATCATGGGGGTATTAATATAACTTTCTGGTCTCTACTGAAGCTGTTCATACTAAAGCTGATTTGGTGACTAAATACCTTATGTTCCATAGACCTTTTCCACTTGATGCATACATTTTTAAGTGTGCATTTTTAAGTAGTTTAATTGGACTGGAACCATTCAGACTGTGATTTCGGTTTAGAAAAAACACCTTTTTTTTCACTATGGAACACACAGTTGTGTTGGCAAAATTTAAGAGGATCACCTGTAAAACATTTGATTCCTCCTCATCACACTAATAAGGTTTTTCTGAAGTGTATTAGTCAACTTAGTACACTAGAATATTTCAATACCATGGTACAATTTTGTAACTAAAGGTTTTATTTTTGAGATAATCACTCATTGAAAAGCATTTTACTGACTTACAATGTCTCTTCTAGATGAAGAAGGAAATCAAGATGAATCACTGGAGTCAAAGGTGAGGAGATATGTTTCTAGTCATTCTCTTTTACCTGTGGAGTGAGAGCAAAGGTCTGAAATTCAGAAAAATAATTTAATTTTAGGTTTTAAGCTTTTCTGTCACTCTTGCTGTCTCATTAATTTCTTCTGTGCATCAGAGAAATGAATACTGTGTTACGAGTTTGAAACATTTTTTTTCAAAGACCTGAAAGGGATAGACGCAATGAGAGCTGATAAAGGTAGCTCAGCTTACTTTTGATTCTACTGTTTAAGTTAATTAACCATGTCTTTTAAGAAGTTTTTAAATGAGTGTTTAGCCAGCTGCTGCTTCTCAGTTTCTAATCTTCTAAATTATATGCCTGCTTTCCTTCAGACTTTGTCTGCAGAGGACCAGGTAAAGGATCATTCTGCAGGAACTCGAGTGGTAGCAGGTCAGATCTTCCTTGAATCTGGGAAATCGGACTCTCAATCAGAGAATGAAGAGAACTTTCACAGTCAAGAAGAGGAAAAGGAGAATTCACTGGAAGAGTTAAATTCTCTAGAAATGTCAAATCTATTAAATAAGGATTTGGAAGAAACAGAAATACAGAGTCCAGGTAACTGCTCAGACTTTTGAACAAGTGGCAACAAAGATGCATCTGAGTAACTCCAGCATGTGGGTGAACACAAACAGTAATTTTGAACATACAGAATAACTAGTGTCTTAACCTTTCTGTAATGGAATGGTAATTGCTGCCTTTTTCATTAGAAAGTAGCATAGAAATGTATTGTAATTGAAATCTGAGTAGTTATTTTCAGATGCATTTGAAAGAATTTTCCATTTTTCTTATTGTTTCCATCTTGCTGGAAAGCTTTAACTATCAAATAGAGAAGGCCCTGATTTCTTCATCTAGAAGTCAAGTACAGATCCTGTGCTCTGTGAATGTACACCAAAAATACAAAGAGAAATTTACATCACTCTTTTTCAGTCCCCTGACTGTTTGCCTGGTTAGTCAATTGACAGAAAAGGAACACATAGTAATCTAAAGACAAGCTTCCTAGAACAGCACTGAGAGCCTCAGCAGTATCTAAATTGAATGTAAACTTCATTAAGTTTTTAAATATAGGTAAAACCTTATGTCTTGGGCCTAAATTCCCAGGAAATTCTAATGTGGCTTTTTAACCACATAATTTTATGATTTTTTGATTTGCAGTTAGTAGTAGATAATAACTAGATGACACAGTTGAATACCTTAACCTACGTAGCAGACTTTTCACTTGTCCATGAAAACTAAATCTTCAGTATAACTGAAAAATACAGTTTCGTGGCACTAATGGTATTTGTCTTCTCAACTCAGATTGAAATATCAAAAGAAAGCAGGAGTTATTAAATGAGCTCTGCAATGTACTGACTGTTTTCTAATAAGCTGTTTCCTTATTAGAGCAGAACTAGTATCAGTTTGTGAAAACTCAATAATAGGCTTAACCATTGCTTTTGATACTGTTGTACAGGCAAAAGGTATATTAAATCCACTAAATATCTTTCTGCCACAAAACAGTGAGCTAAGCACCATATTTAGTCAGTGCAGTCTATTTCAAAAGTAAACTTTAAGGTACTTTTAATCTCATACAAAAATACATCCAGCCGACTGGCTCCTTGGCAACTAAGGTTTTTAACTGTACCTATCAACATACTGCAAGTGACTTTCAAAGACCGTAAATTTAAGTCTTGCACAGTTCTTGGAACATCTTATGAATTAAATAAGCAATGTGAATGGAGGGATTTTTCATTAAAAAAAGCAATTCTGAAAAAAAAGTGCTTGTTTTCTGTCAGGAGAAAAGAGTGCTAAAGGACAGCTTTACTGACAAACTCTTTAGGCGAGCATCTGTCTGAGGTACAGATGTTACACCCCCAGGTAAGCTACTGGTGACAGAACTGCATTAAGGGACATTAAAGCTTTTCTAAAAACAGTTTAGCTACTGTGTATGGTCATGAGATTGCATGGAAAAAAAGCATATTCTTCAAGTTTCCATATGTATTTTGTAGGATATGGATATTAAAAAAATCAGTAATTTAGAATTAGTGCTAGTAAAGCTTTTAACTTTCTAAGAAAGTTGTCCTGCTCTGATGAGTGAGGAGACTGTGTGTAAGGAAAATGATATTTTTTTAGTTATTGCTATTTTGCATTCTAGGGTTTTATAACATTAAGGTTCCATACTAACAGTTTTTGCTGAAAACTGCTTACAAGTTTATACAGAGCTGGCAATTCCTGTTGCATTTATTTTCCTATTTGGAAGAATCTTACAGTAATATTGCCAATACTTATAAGTAATCTATATTTGGGTTTCCTGCAGCATAAAGTATGAAATGAGACATGAGTAAATTAGGACAAAATATCATGAAATATCACATATTTTATTCAGAGATGGCAAAGAAGTAAATTGCTTCTGGAGCACTTGGTTTGGCAAAAGCTAATTTATCCTCTAGGTAAATTGTTTGCCTCGCTTTGTATTTATCATTCTCTAAGTACATAAATAACTCTAGTGGGCATTTTAACTTGTGATTGCATTGCTGTGTTGCTCTTGGGGTTAGTCTTTGTTACTATCTGGGAGCAGAAACAGCATAATGGTTGAATTTAGAATTTAAAAAAATGCAAAGGGGGGCATTGGGGCAGAGTTTCATAACTTTAGTATGCAGCTAAATCTCATGCAGAGCACTGCATAAAACTGCTTTCCACACAGGAGACAAGGTACAGAACAATACGAATAAAACCTTGGGTTCTCAAGTAGTGTTAAAATCCTGGACCTGGGGCTTGTTCAAATTACAGTGATAAGAGGTCCCATAAGTTGTAGTTACATAAACCCTTAGCAGGAGTTTGTATATTACTTTGTAGTTAACAGATGTCTAAAATTATTCCAGGCTAATGCCTTTGAACACATTATTTTTGAATGCAGTTACTGAAAATAACAGTTTTCCTCTTGTGATGTAATTAACTTGAAGTGATGTGGTAGAACTTGTGCCAAGGCATCCAGTTATGAAGAGAAATTTGAACAGGTCCAGCTGTATCTGAAGACTTTCTTTTGCTTCAGAAAATCAACATGAAATATTTAAACTACTATAGTCTTTAGGCTTTCCAATTATAGATCCTCAAAAAAAGAACTAGTTTTCCCTATAATTACAAAAGTTACAAAGTTAACTTGAAAAAACTGTGTAATTGACATTGTCAATTGCATGATTGTGCAAATGTTTTCAAATGAAGTTGAACCCAACTGTTGGATTTAGCTTAGTGAGAGAGGAAAACTTTTATAAAAAAATCTAACTGAAATAATTGCATCTTCAAAACCCAGAGAATTTAGTCTTCATAGAAGATTGATTTTATTTTAAAATATTGTGATATTGGAATCAGTAACCTTTGAAGTTCTAGTGCATGAGAAATGATAAATTGTGCTGTTCAAAACCATTTTGAATGCAACTTAATATATTGGCAAAATGAAATAATGCTTTTAATCTAAGTATTTTCAAGAGTAGAAAGTTACCAGAGTCGTAGTGATGAGAATCCTTTCATCTACATCATAGTGATTTCACTTAAATATTTTCATATAGTTGTATGTTCAAGTGTACTCCCTGCTGACATTCCAGTACTTTCAGAAGAGCATTTCATGATGTGTGGTGTTCTGTCATGAGTGTGTCTAACCCTGGGGCTAAAATGAGTGCGCTCTGGAATGCACTTCAAGCATTACAAGGTCTTTTGCAGAGAAGAGAAAGTGTAAGGAAAGACTATTTATTTTGGTAGGCCATAATGTAACTGAGATTTGCCTTCTCCAATCAAAACAATATTTTCTTTTCTTAGAACTAAGAATATAAGAAACCACATACCTTGTGCTTCATTTCATAATTAAAACTTAAGAAATATATTTTTCAAGTGCTATTTAGAAAAACTGCTTTTTCAAGCTTTTGTAAATTAGAAATTTTACGGAATACTTGATTAATTGTAGTTCATAGAAATTAAAACCAACATAGGAGCACTTTTCTGTATGTAATATATTATTTTAATTTGGGCATAAAGGAGAGTAGTCTAATTCCTGGATGTGTATTTTCAGTTTTGACAGCTATTGGAGGCACTGCAGATGGTGAACCTTGCCACTTTCCGTTTTTGTTTATGGAGAAGGAATATGCAGAGTGCACTGCCGATGGGAGGGAGGATGGCAGGCTTTGGTGTGCAACAACCTATGATTACAAGAAAGATCAAAAGTGGGGCTTCTGTGAATGTAAGCAACCTTTTGTCTTGTTCAAGGAATACTTTTTTAAGCTAGTGTTTTCAGTCCTCTTAACACTCCTTATTTCAGGTTGTAGAAGTCCCTGGCTACTTTATACCATGATAAACAAGTAATTATGAAAGCAAAGTTTTCATGATGGAAGAAGTTTTAATGCAAATGCCACTTCCTAGAGCTGATTAGGAAATCTTGCAGTGAAGGCATCTATAGAACTCTGTTTCTGAAGCTGTAGGAGGGTAGGGGTTTGACAGTTGCCCATTATACTTAATGATTTGTCGTACAAAGGCAACCCTTTTCTAGGAAATGTCCTTCTGAAGGAGGAACCTGCACAGCTTGCTTTTGAGCAATGAATGAAATTAATTTTATCAGCAAACTTGTACATGAGAGACATCACACAAGAAGAAATTATCTATTAATATATCCAACACATCCATTAGACAGCTTTTTGTAATCACTTAGTTTGTTTATTGGTCTTCAAGAACAAGTTTCTGGCTGTATTTACCCTTTAGAACCAATTAGAATTTTGAGAGGATAGTCTTGAGTGGTATAATTGGAGCTCTTAATGTATACTTTTTTTTTAGCTGAAGAGCAGTCTAATAAGAGAAGGCAGATGCAAGAAGCTGAGGATGTTTATCAGATTGGAATGAAAATCCTTAATGAAAGCAGTAAAAAGGCTCAGAAGAAAGTGTAAGTATACCTCATCCACCCCCACAGGAGAAGGATGGTATGGCTGGTCTCCCTTAACTCAAAAACTCCCTTTACTCAAAACCAACTTGAATGACCTGCCCTGAGATTTTGAGCTTTATTGGATTCAACATCAAAGTATACAGTGATAGAAAATAAATAGTAAATTCAGGGTATTTTGAAAAATTTATGCCTGCATTCCTTTGAATGCAGTACAAATTGTGTAAGATTAATTTCTGAAGAGTGGGTGTCATCAAAACATTGACTTGATACAAGATAATGCTGCAGTTCTCTAGCCCCAGTTTATACATGGCAACTGCCCAGGAGAAAAACTGAGAACATGCTATGAGATAATTGTCCTTTTTCAGATGTTTCTTACAGTCTGGTTCTCATTCTGCTTCAAAGACAAAGTGGATAAAATTGACAATCCTTGTCCTGCTCTGCTTTATCTCCTGCTTTCTGATGGTTTTGGTCACCATAAAAATAGTATTAAACTTAAGCTCAACAAATGGTTAAAATTCTGATAATTAATGTTGTTAGAAGGAAGAGGGTAATGCTTGTAGACAAAAACAGAAAACAAGAAATTAGTGTTCTGTTCATTCTTGTCTCTACTTTCTCTCTTGTATGCATCCAGTTACTGATCAGTGGCCTGACCAGTATAATTTAGAATGGCTAGGTTAATTTAGATCTTCTTCCTATTCATGTTGATAACTTCCTTAGTAAGTGGTGACTTCTGCCAATTAATACGTGAGGACTATTACTATTTTAAATTTGTTTGTGGAAATAAAGGAGTGCATTTCTACTTTGTGTCAGGGAAAGTGAGGCACATCTAAAGTTGTCTGCACCTTGGCAAAGACAAAGGGAGACAATATGTGTTGGATTCTGAGTGGTATTTTTTAGTATAAAATAGTGTGAGAATTGTAAAACAGTATTAGGTGTTAGTTCTCTTGTACACCTTACACTTTCTTAGAAAATGAAGTTCTATGAGGAACCATGTATGCCTCTGTCCTAAAGGACAAGGACGAGGGTGAGAATAGAAAGGAAGAGAGGTAAATAAAAGTCTTGGAGTGCTGTCAAAGGTCCCTGAGAACAAGCTGAAGCAGGCATGTTTAAGGTTAGGGGGTTTTTAATTGCTGTGAAACCAGCCACTGTGAAAGGGCTTTGAAGGGCTACCTTAAGTTCTGAGACTGAAATAGAAAGAGGAGCTTCCAGAGATACTCCTCATTGTTAGCATGACTTCTGCATCACAGAATTGATCACATAGGCACTTGTCTTGGGCCCAAGGCTTGGTGTTTTCACTGGAGTGGTTTTGTACTCAAATCCGAGAGACTCCATAGTCTTTTTCAGTCTGCTTCTTTCTAATGTGATCTACAAGACTGTTACAGGAGTGGTTCTACTGGATACCTAGCACAGAACTTAAAGTTGTTGCTACAGAAATGTAGCATTTGACCTTAAATTTCTTGTATGTGTTAGAGGGGAGGAAATGTATTCTGCTTTGATTATGGAATAGAACAAACATTAAAATCCAGCTTATCTGTTAACTAAATCATGAGTTGTTGCTTGTGTTGATGATTTGAGGCTGGAACAAATGACTGTAGGTAGATGCATTTTTAGAAAATAAAGGCTAAAACAGAGAAACAAAACACCTCTCCAGAATCTTCAGGTTTGTGAATGGAATTTGCTTCTTTGCTTCAAGTTGACGAAGAAATTGTTTTCTCTTAAGAGCATATCAGTATCTTCTGAAAGCAGCTGACATGAATCATACCAAGGCCATGGAGAAAGTGTCTTATGCTTTGTTGTTTGGGGATTACTTGAAGCAGAACATCCAGTCATCAAAAGAACTATTTGAAAAACTAACAGAAGAAGGTTCTCCTAAAGGACAAATGGTATGTATATCCTTAGATTCTACAGGTGTTTCTGTAGGTTTACAAATTGTTTATAGATTGTACTTATTCTAAGGTGCTTTTATAGATGGCACCTATACCCTCACACAAACATATCTTCTCTTTGAGTTTTGAAAAAACATTTAACTACCAGTAATATGGGATGGTGGTGGTCTTTTAATTTAATTACTTTCTTGTTTTATGACTGACTGCATTGGCTGTAAAAGTCAAAAAACAGGTAGATACAGGTGACTGCAGCCAACAAACCTTCTGTAACTGTGTACTTTTTATGTGGTTTTGTGCAATGTTGTACCTTTTCATTTGCAATTTAATCTGAGATGGGCAGATATACGCACCAATTTATAATCTAGGAAATAACTCCTAGGAATCTTGACAATTATTTAGTGGATTAGGACTTGCTTTGTCCTTGTGCCTTTGAACGTAGAATTGTTCATACTTACTGTTACAACATATCATAAAATATGGGTGGTTTGATTTTAATGTCTCAGTATCTGCATATAGTTATTGTTTAGTTCGCTCTTGTTTTGGAAATGTCAGCTTCTTAAGGAGCTATTAATTTTATCTTATCTCTTTGGCTACCAGCTGATCCCTGTTTAATGGTAGAATTTACTGATTTACCATAGAAAGCAGGAGCATGTTTTCTCTAGAGACTTTATCTCTCAATGATGACCTTGACTTTTATTGGTCTAGAGTTCAGTACTGTCTGCATGACATAATTTTTGTGTATGCTTTCAGATTGCCTAGAATAGCATTAGAACACTGTGAAATATAGACATCTTTATATATACACTGTCTTCTGTGCTACTGGTTTCTATTCTGAGCCACCAGCTGTAACAGGTGTGATAGGTAGAGCAATAACTATGTAAATCTTAAGAACAAAAATAACTTCTGAAAGAACCTCAGCCAAACAGCTCAGTGCATTCTGACTGTTTATATTTTTATATAATTGCGTATAAAATATAATTTATAATATAATTTATATATAATTTATAATATAATTTTTATATAATTTATAATTTTATATAATTGCAACTAACCTGTGGCACAGCAGATGCAAAACTGTAAATTCACAGGATGTGTGAATCAAACAGTATGAGCCCTCTAGACAAGGCTGCGGTTCATATATGTTTACACTGGTGTATGAGACAAACTGGGTACATAAACAACCTGACAGATACTGTTTATCTTCAATTGAGGGTCTTTAAACTGGGATACTTTTACTCTTTAGGACCTTTGGATCTACACTTGACATATTCAAGGAAGTAGTAGTTTGTTCCTTGCATTAGATTCGCTCATCTGAATTCTGGTGAAACAGTAATTTATGTTAGCATCCTAAACAACTGAGTAATTTAGAAACTTCATACTTTGAAAGGGGTGGGGAAGAGCATAGATAGAGGCACTACCAAACTGAAGGTAGAGCTTGGCATACTCTTTGCAGCTTTGAGTCTTTATGCCTATGTATTCCAGGAAAACTGATCCTTGATGTTTCAAAGGGTGTGTTGACAAGCTTTATTTTATTTCTAGGCTCTTGGATTCCTATATGCATCTGGCCTAGGAGTCAATTCTAGTCAAGCTAAGGTAATGTAGAAATTTCCAGTGTGTGCTCTTGTATTTTCTCTTAGGGGCAGATGTTAAATAACCAATGATTTTGTTTTAGGCCCTGGTGTATTACACTTTTGGAGCTTTAGGAGGAAATCTGATCGCTCATATGATCTTGGTAAGTAAGATGGTTAATAACTTTAAATATGCAGGAGTGTTCTTGTACTGCTGCATTTTCAGTGTTAATATTTCCTTTCATATGGATACCCTGTCCAAATATTAGATCATTTTACATGCATTGGGTGGGCAGTGGTATCTTCCCCATTTTTCATTTTTAGTGTTAGGATGAGTCTGCTCATTTTAAGCTATATCCCACTATGAATTTAGATGGACTATGCTTGTATCTCTTGACTTAAATCAGAATTGTCAGACTTAATATTTTTGTAATGGAATGAGAACTATGAAAGAGTTCTTTACAGAAGATGCTGTTTTAATCAGCATTGTGAGGTTTAAGACAAAGTGCAATATGGAAGTAAAAGGCTTTACATGTTCACCCTTAAGCATCATTCTGCTTATTTGCTTTTTCTTGAGTAATATCCAAACTATACTGGTCATGTTTAACCTTTAATAGTGTCAGTCATTTGCTTTTTATGTAGCTACAATGGACTCGTGGCCTTTGTCCGTACTTTTGTCTCATCAAACCTTGCTCAAATAATGTGAAAAAAGTTTGTAACATGGCAAGCAGTATGTTCTCAAGTAACTGATAGTCCCATATTTATATATTTTCCTTTCTAGGGTTACCGCTACTGGGCTGGGATAGGAGTTCTTCAGAGTTGTGAATCTGCTCTCACTCACTACCGACTTGTAGCTAATCATGGTAAAAACCTTTTACTAGGGTGATGTTCTTGACTTTTGTATGTACTGCTGTATCATTCAACTAGAAGATACTGAAGTACTCCCAACACTGATAGTGTAAACAGAATTCCTGCTATTAAACAAGTTATCCATTTGGCTCTGAATCATGATATGCTATTTTTATCTCTATTGAAATGTCTTAGAGGGTGTCAAAGTAATTAATTCTCTCTTGAGTAACAGCTTGAAGCTCTGTAGACATCTGGTTTTACTAAGTTATGGCGTAACTTCTGTATTGAAAAAACCTGTCTGAAAATTTATCTCATCTGTTTTCCAGTTGCTAGTGACATTTCCTTGACTGGTGGCACAGTGGTTCAGCGAATTCGCTTAGCAGATGAAGTAGAAAATCCAGGAATGGCCAGTGGGATGCTAGAAGAAGACTTGATCCAGTATTACCAGTTTTTAGCAGAGAAAGGAGATGTACAGGCACAGGTAAGATTCAGTTCCCCTGATGGCATTCAGACATTTTTAAGCATTACAGGAACAGCTTTATGAAATACAGAAAGACACTGGAGCTTTAGTGTTCTCTTCATCCTGAATCAACCTGTTTGCTATTTATTTCCCCATTAGTTTTTATTTAAAGAGATTTATATTTTAGTGTGTTTAAGGTAGAACTTGGACAAAAAATGTGATTTTTTTTTTGAAAACAAGTCCAAAACATTACAACTTGAGCAGCTTAGGAATGAGGTCTTGGCTTTCAATAGAAATCAGCCAGACTATTTCAGATGTTGTGGAGGAAGGCTAGATAGAAAAACTGGCCTTGCCAGGGGATTTCAATTTCTCACTGCTCCTGCTCTTGCATGACTTCTGCATGCTGCAGGCTGGACCTCTCCTACACACAGGGCAGATGGGGAGGATGCTAATAGAGGTAAATAGTCACAATCCAACTTGGTCACATATGACTTAAGACTTAGGTAGGCAGGATTCAAATGAATAGTTGTTACTTTGCATCTAAGACAGTATGTCACTTCTATCTAGGATAAATTTCCATTTAGGCTAGTGTGAAAAAGTAGGATTGTATTGTAGTTATTGAAGCAAATCTGTGCCTCCAAACTTTGTGGCATCTTTAACTCTGATATCATCTGTCTTTGTGCATGTAATTAGCTCACCTGTATTTGTATTGCTAGAAAAAGAAAGTCTCGAGGGAAAAGTGACTTTCTTGCAATTTATTTATTTTAAAAATTTATTTTTAGGTTGGCCTTGGACAGTTGCACTTGCATGGGGGAAGAGGAGTAGAGCAAAATCATCAGGTACCTTTTCTCTATATCTCTGATGCATATTACACTTGGCAGAGGGGGAGAAAGTAGAACTGAGAAAAAAAGTGATGCAAAGTGTATAAGTTCCACTGTATGGTATGTAGCAATTTCAATAGCCTTGTTCAATCAAACTTAATGTTTATGTGATTAGAAGATGGAACTGATTTTTTTACATAATTAATTTAAGATTAACCATCTCAGAAATGAGAATGTATCACATGTACAAAAGCTCAGCCAGCTCCAGTACTACTTGATAAGAACAGTTCTTGTTTTTGACAATGTTTATTATGCAGTGAACATGCATTAGTGATGAGTCTAGAATATTCTGCTTCTGTAGACAAAACAGTGCAACTTTAAATACTAAAGATATTAAGTGTGCACAGAAAATAGAACTTCTGCTGATGTAAGCCAACCTAGCTACTCTGCTTATGGAAGTTAAAATAGCTAACCTTGTCTTGAGGTATGTATTGAAAAAACAGAGAACTAAGGATGTGCAGTCCTGAGGATTATTTCATCCAATACAGTAATTAACAGAAATTATTTACTGGTTATCATATTTTAAATACCTCAAAATGACTGCTTCAGAAGGGTTCAGAGATGATAGTGAGTGGTCAGAAGGAGTATAACCAAGTTCTGTGTAAAAGTAGAATGGGAATTGGCAAATCTCGCCTATTCTAAACAGGATTTGATGGTACAATAAGAAAGAAAGGTTTACCTGTGTAGTTTGTGCATAGTAGCAGTTGTAGTTTGTTGGTTTTTTTCCTTCTGCTTTTTGGAATACACTGATTAGAAGGATTGTTGCTTAATATTGTGATTATATAAGTGAAGAACCCTGTTACGTATATTAAATTAGGTGGGAATGGTAACTGTTCCCAGAAGAACTTGGTAACTTGGCAAATAGTCTACCTGCCTCTGCTCCGTTTGTGAGAAAAGTGACTCAAATCATAGTCATGGTAGTTAAAACACTTATTTTCTTCTCTACAGCGAGCATTTGAATACTTCAATCAAGCAGCTAATGCTGGCAATTCCCATGCTATGGCTTTTCTAGGAAAGGTAAAATATGAACACTCTCAAAAGTAAGAAAACTGACTGCCTTGTAATGAAAAATAGCAAATGTTTCCTACTTTCTGATATCAGGCAGTCTAAAACTTTAGTTCTGGAATCTAAGTGTTGACATTTTGCTACTGCTTTGAATTTTTCTGCAAGATTTGAGTCTTGTCTAAGTTTTCTTTACTTTACTTTTGTTTTTTTCTAAATAGTGCTTGAACTAGAGAGGTTTTTTTCTTTAATCAAATAATTAAATACCTAAATGTCCTTTATCTGTGGTGGAATTCAAAACTTTGAATTGGCAATTCTTTTCCACACACTGTGTGGGGAAAAGCTGCACTTCTCAAAACTTTCCCCTGTAGGAAATATTAAGTTGAGAAAGAAAATGGAAAGGACATTCTTCCCCTTTCACTCTTTGTAGAGAATTGAGGCATCTGAGTAAAAATGGCCAATAGGCCTGTACTTACTCTATGCTAAAGCCTGAATCTATCTGCAGGGTGCACCATTGTTTCAGTTTTCTCAGATTTAAGGCCTTTTTGTCTAGCGGCAAATCTTACCTGACCAATCTGGTTGCCTTCTGTGATGGAGTGAAAACAATGGTCAACAAGAGAAGAATGACTGATGTCAGCTATCTAGACTTCTGTAAGGCCTTTGGTATAGTCCCATACAACATCCTTCTCTTCAAACTGGAGAGACGTGGATTTGAAGGGTGGAATATTTGGGGGATAAGGAATTGGCTGGATGGATAATAGCCAGAGAGTTGTGACCAATGGCTCTATGTCCAGGTAGAGGCCAGTGATAAGTGGGGTCCCTCGGGGCTCTGTCTTGGGACCGGTGCTTTTTAATACCTTTACCAGTGGCACGATTAAGTGCAGACTCTGCAAGTTTGCAGATGACTCCAAGCTGAGCAGTGCAGTGACACAACAGAAGGATGGGATGCCATCCAAAGGCAACCTGGACAAACCTGAGAAGTGGGCCCATGAGAGCCTCATGAAGTTCAACAAGTGCAAATGGGAGGGCTGCACCTGTACAAAAATGTCTACAGGCTGGGAGATGAGCTCAGTGAGAGCAGCCTTGCGGAGAAGGACTTGGGGGATCTCATGGGTGAAAAGCTGCACATGACCCAGCAATGTGCACTTGCAGCCCAAAAGGCAAACAGCATCCCGGCCTGCATCCAAAGAGGAGTGGCCAGCAGGTGGAGGGAGGTGATCCTCCCCTTCTGCTCTGCCCTCATGAGACCCCACCTGGAGTGCTGTGCCCAGGTGTGCAGTCCTCAGCACAGGAAAGACATCGACCTGTTGGAGCAAATCCAGAGGAAAGCCATCAAGATGATCGGAGGGATGGAGCACCTCTCCAATGCAGACAGGCTGAGACAGCTGGGGTTCCTCAGCCTGGAGAAGAGAAGGCTCCAGGGAGACCTCATTGCAGCCTTCCAGTACCTAAAGGGGTCTTACAAAAAAGAGTGAGAGCAACATTTTGCACAACAGATAGTGATAGGACAAGGGAGAGTGGTTTAAACTGAGGAGAGATTTCGGTTAAGTGTTAGGCAGAAGCTCTTTTATTCATAGAGTGGTGAGGCAGTGGAAGGGGTTGCCCAGAGAATTTGTGGGTGTCCCATCCTTGGAATCCCTGGAGGCCAGGCTGGTTTGGGCTCTGAGCAACCTGGTCTAGTGGCTAGCATCCCTGCCCATGGCATGGTAGTTGGAACTAAATGATCTTTAACCCAGTCTGTTCTGTGACTTCTAATACATGATTGGCAAGCTGCTGGCAGTGGTGATGATGCATTACTGCTTAGAAAGGTATTTAGGTCACTTGTCTTGAGATCTGGGTTGCAGACTACCTTCAGCTT
This sequence comes from Monarcha castaneiventris obscurior, assembly GCA_026261815.1. Lineage (NCBI taxonomy): Eukaryota > Metazoa > Chordata > Aves > Passeriformes > Monarchidae > Monarcha > Monarcha castaneiventris. The sequence goes on from JAMPIT010000894.1 coordinate 20,329,029, forward strand.
GTGATGAGCTAAATCCTTATTACTCTTATTTGAGTACCCTCTAAGGTTAGGCTACAAAAAGCACCAGCTCTAGCTCATCTTTTTCAGGCTGTCATTGCTGTAGAGGATGCAAAATTTATGTCCTTATAAATAGCATAATGTGCTGTTCAAGGCACCTGACGGAAGAAATTGCAATTCCTGCTTTCTCTATTGCTTGAGTGTTTTGTCGCTAATAAATGTTGAAGCTATTTAGTAACCAATTTTGTTTTGTTTTCACAAAATATTTTGACTGCCAATACAGTTTGACTTCCACTGGTCTCAAGATTTTTGCCTGATAACGTGTTTTTCACTGCACTTTGGTAGAAATTAAGAATTAAGGGTGCTGTCATGAAAACTTCTTAATCTTATGGGCAGTTCATTTTCCATTAGAAAGTTAAACCCTCTGGATTTTACAGCAGAGAGATGTATTTGCTGCTTCTGGACAAGTTTTAATGATTATTCAGTTATGCAATAGTCAGAATAATCTAAGTACAATAGACTCCCTCTCAATATGTAAAGTGAAGATGCTTCATGGTCTTCATGCTAAACTGACTACTTTGGCTGTTCTTCAATAAAGGCTTTCTCTTTCAGATGTACTCAGAAGGAAGTGATGTCGTACCTCAGAGCAATGAAACAGCCCTTCAGTATTTCAAGAAAGCTGCTGATATGGTATGATTATCTGTAAGCTGGAACTACAGCATGTGCACTAAGAAGTTGGTTAGCTCTGAAATGCTGCAAATGCTTCATGTGCTCTTCCATGTGCACATGCCTACTTCCAGCTTCTGTCCCAGATTAATTAACCCATAGTCTTGCTTGCCTAAGATGTCAAAAACTGCTCTGGCCATGGTGCTTCATGAAGATGTGTTCAGCATAAGGAGTCTAACTCCCATGAATAGAGTCTATTGCATCAATATGAAATACTGTCCATCTAAATAGTTAAAATTCTGTGAAGTGCTGATTTTGTTAATCTGAAGTTGTCTTGTCACAGGAATTTACAGTGCTTCTGTTTTGTGAATATATAATAGTTTTATACCTTTCATCTCGTTAGATTGTTTGTTTTTTGGGATGATGTTTTTTGATCATGTTAATCCCGCACATCTGTCTTTGACCTATCCCTTATGGTAGTGTTTGTACAGTTAAAGCATGGGTAGTCCTCCAGGAAGGGTGTTTAGCATGTGAAACACAGTAGATCAAGTTCTGAAGGGACTAAGAGAACTGCATTCATGGTTCTGACATTCCACAATCAGAATGCTGTTCCACATCTGTGTGCTAAAGTGAGGATGTCTCAATGTGCTCATTCCCTGCATTCACTGAAGGTTTCTGATGTGTCCCATTGCCTGTTCCCGGCACTGAAGGAATGCCATAGTGCCTGCTTTTGCAGGGGCAGGGCTTAGTAATGGAGCCCCCAGGACAGCCACCATTCTGCCCTTAAGACAGGTTCTTAGAGTTCCTGGAGTTGGTTTGTGAGCTTGTGTAGCATTCAAAACATTTTGAAGTTGGAAAAACTAAAGATAAGTAAGCTAGTAATGCCCCTTCTTTCTAGGGTTGTGGGTTCTACATCTTGTATGACACTGTAGAAGTGCACAGTAGACTTTCATAACTAGTATTGAAAGTTTCTCTGTTCATCATCTGTGTAGTTACTGAACAAAAGTTACCGTAGATGCTGTTTCCTCCCTAAATAACTATTACTAGGAGTAAAAAATGAGTTTCTCTTGAGTACTGTATGTTTTAATGATGTTAAAGGCATGCCAGATTTGAAAGATGTAGGTGTAGGTTTTGCCTTTCTTTGCAGAAATGTTTTTCTGTGTTTTCAGGGTAATCCAGTTGGACAGAGTGGATTAGGAATGGCTTACCTCTACGGAAGAGGTGTTCCAGTGGTAAGCTTTTGACAGTCGTCTTTCTAATCATAGGTGATTGTGTGACTTTTTGTTGTCAACAGATTTTTTTTCTCTGGAGTGAAGTGTTGTAGAAGGCTTAATTGTGAAGATTTCTATTACGTTGAAAATTCCTTGAGGAAATCTGTAATGTAAAAAAAATGCACTATGGAATTAGCAGCTATGAAAGAAACATCCTGATTTTCCTCTCAAAAGTTTGAAATAGCTTAAGCTATTAGAAATGCATAGAAGTGTGCATTTTAGCTGGAGATTTGAGCCTGTCTATAATTCTTTTGTGAAATAAAGTAAATCCTAACTGTCCCCATTTTGTGTCTCTGGTGGGAGTGGAGGAGCACTTTGAAACTTTTAATTAGTTCATTTGCTTTATTGCTTTTCCCACAGGATGGTTTCTTGTCAAATGTTTTATATTTAGCTATGCAAACAAATATTCAAAAGTTGAATTAGCCCGAAGTTGAGGAAATAAATAAGTGTTCTAGAAACAACAGAACTTCCATTCTGTTAAGCATAACTGTTCATAGCAATGCTGCATGCGGATGCCAGCTTTGAGATAGCTGCAGAGTTTCAACATGTTAAACATCATTGTAGTCTATTGCATTTTTTTGCTTCTGGATTTTGAACACGGGAATATTTTCACTGGAAAATCTTGCTGTAATTTTTCTGTAAAAGAGAACTGTCCTTACACATAGGCACATGTGTATTTTCTCTCTTAAACTTTGGTATATTGCATATTTTCTCTCTTAAACTTTGGTGTATTGCAAGGCTCTAATGACCGGACCAAATCTTCCTTGCAGAACTATGAGCTAGCACTGAAGTATTTCCAGAAGGCTGCAGAACAGGGATGGGTTGATGGACAACTTCAGCTAGGTTCCATGTATTACAGTAAGTGGCATCAAAACGATTTGCAGGTCTGAGTACCTGCCCTTTCAATCACTGTTCACTAGGTGGCATTAGAAGTGTGCATACACTGCATGTAGAATGAGCTTCCTACATTGAACTTGTTTCTGGTTTTTCCTGTGCTTTTCTTGACTAATTTTAAAAAGTATTGTATTTCATACAACACTGCTTTTCAAGAGGAATGAATAGCAATGATTTAATCTTTCTTCTAGATGGCATTGGAGTCAAGAAAGACTATAAACAAGCTTTGAAATATTTTAACTTGGCCTCCCAGGGTGGCCACATTCTGGCTTTCTATAATCTGGCTCAGATGCATGCTACTGGCACTGGAGTGATGCGGTCCTGTCATACTGCTGTTGAGGTAAGGTCACCCATATATAAAGGTCAATAATACTGATTTGCAAGAGATTGGCTATAACCACATCAGCCTATGTAGGACATTTCCGGTAGTGACTGCAGAGTCAAGGCTATCAAAAGGGAAAGTGATATATTAGCAAACTTGCTTGTTATTTCATGAGAAAAATCTTCGGCTTTTGTGTTATGTCAGGTTTGTATTTGCTTTATTAACGTTGAAGAAAATCACAAGAATGTAATACAAAGCAAGCATCAGTATTTTATAAGTACCAAATTCTTCTTTTATACCTCGATTTAAGTGTAACAAAAAAATGAATGCTAAAGAGTAATTCTGAGTAAGCATCTGAATCTTACAAGTTACTATCTTTACTTACGAAGAACCTTACACGTTACTAAGCATATATCTGCTTAGTAACTTGTATCTTAAATTAAGCCTGTCTTAAACAGTGGAGTTTGCCTGTCATGTTTTTCATGTGAAATATAAATATTTTGAACAGGCATCAGAATGTTAAAGGTTTACTTCTTGCAAAACCTAAATTTTTGAAGTTCCTGACAACCAGTGTCCTCCCCCTTCCTTTTTCCTCTGCAGTTGTTTAAGAATGTATGTGAACGGGGGCGTTGGTCTGAAAGACTGATGACTGCCTACAACAGCTATAAAGATGGTGATTCAAATTCTGCTGTGGTTCAGTATCTTCTTCTGGCAGAACAAGGCTATGAAGTTGCACAAAGCAATGCTGCTTTCATACTTGATCAGAGTAAGAATCTGCATATGTACTGAAAAGGGTTTTTCTGGAGTTGGCATGTTAGAACTTAAATGAAGCTCTTGTCCTCTTTCCTGGTCTTCACACTGAAAAGCAATCAGTTTTCATTTTCTCTTCTAAGAATGACTTCCTAGACTAAAAGTTAAAATACATTTAATTTCTGACTTAAGGGTTTTAAAATGGCATAGGCAGAGTCTTCAGAAACTTGCACAGTGCTAAAAATTCTCTTCTCTGGTTTTCCTAAGCACAGTTGTAAAAGTAGGAATTTCATTAGATTTACCTTTGGCCTGTACTATGAATACAAGTCTGTGTGTCTGTGTCCTTTGTTCTTTCTCTTGTAATTCATTTTCTCAGCATCCTCCTCTTTGTGTGACTCCTGATTCAACTCTTAATGCAGGGATGAGGAGCTGCACAGTTGGTTCTGTTAGATTTGAAAAAACTTGTCCCTTACTGGAACTAGATGGCTCGAATTTGGATTTATTAGAGTTTGAAGTCATAGGGAGACAATGGAAGTACAATGACAAATCTTTCTAGAAACTGCAAAACCCAGTATTTTAAACTTTCTCTATACCAAATCTAGGTCTCATTGCCAGCTTTATATCTTAGTATTGAAAGCACCTATTGGTGGCTGATGATCTAATCTAACATCTTAATTTCCAGTTAGTGTTTTTCAAAGGTGTCTGAGTGAATCATCCTTAGATAAGGTACAGTAATGACAGTCTTGGCTGGAAGTGCATGCTTGCGAAGAAACATTTTTCCATGGGTTAAGACTCTGATTGTTTTTACTCAGCTGTATCTGCATCTGAGCCGGAGATTGATTTTAAATTATTTTATACATTTTATACAGAAAACTTGTGTTTCAGCTGTGAGATAGTACAGCTGAAACCATAATTACACTAGAAATTCAGGTTACAAATCCTTTGAATTTGTATGAACTCTGATAGTTCATGAACCCTCAAATTGCGGCATGAGCAACATCTGAAGTAGCTGAAGCACTGCTGTGTAAAACATGCAGTCTCTGGCTGGTTAAGGAGTTTAAGTCTTTGTTTTACTTGACTAGTCTTGTGTTTCAGATGGCCAAACCATAACAGGTTGTACTTCAACCTTGTATTTGTCACAATCCAAATGATGTGCTCTTAAAACTTGCATTTTCTGTCATCCCTCAAGTATTGCATCAGAATCTTCTGCAGCTGGAATGGGAGAGATGCTTAGTAAGCTGTAGTTCAGGGGGAAATATAGTTTTTTCCTAGCTCTTATGTGGGCAGATAAATGGAAAGGCCATATAAATGAAAGAGGTTTTTATAAGTTTCAGATGGGTTGAATCTTGTTTGTTCTGTAACACAGATTGCTTCAAGTTTTTAACTTATTTCGGCAGACTGAAGATGAGCAGGGGTTTTTTCTGTGGTTGTGGGTGCATATACCATGGTTCTATTTAACTGGATTATTTTCTTTTTTAGAAGAAGCTAGCATAGTAGGAGAAAATGAAACCTATCCTCGAGCTTTGCTTCACTGGAATAGAGCAGCTTCTCAAGGTATGTCTTTACCTCACAATTCCAGTCAGTGTATTTTTATGTTGAGGAATACATTCAGTGTGAGTTTGCAGCTGCAGTGGAAGCTGCAGGTTGAGCTCTGGGTGGGAGGAGCCCGAAGCAAGGGGCCATGAACTGCCAACCTTTTGCATAACAAAGGGCCCGGGGACCTATGGCCCAGACAGGTGACCAGACACTCAGAGACACAGCAGGAGCCAAGGACCCCAGACTTAAGTATGAACAGAATATATAAAGCCCTGGGTATAAAAGCCCAGGGATTCCTTTGTTCAGGGTTCCTGCTGGGAAGTATGAGCTTGAGCTGTTTTTTGTGTAACAGTGTTGTTATGAAATTGTTTAAAAGATTCAGGCATCTGAGACTCTGCTCTTGGAAACCCAGGGTCAAACCAGTGAGAAAAGCTTACCTGACTGGATGAGAGTGGCAGAGTAGGGAGTCAAGCATCCATTAGCCCTTGGAGCCACCCACTGCAAGGAGGGAAGGGGCTTCAGTCCCCTCAGTAACAATCTGTAATGGTGGCAATGTGATGGCCAGAGTGCCTCCCAGATGGTCAGACAGGAAAGTTTCCTTAACATTTAGTAGAGCCATTAATGTCCGATTTCACAGGTTTTGTTATGAAACATGTAAGGAGGGAATGTTTACCTCCTTCTGTTCAACAGAAATTGTATCCCAGGTAGGATAGTTGGTGTTCTTTGTTCCATTGTTAGCTATAGTGTCATTGCAGTGTGCTTGCAGGTCTGAGCCTTTCTGTGATTCTGAGGACTAGAAGGACTAAAATACAAATGTACTGTGTGTTTCTTTTGCCGTTCCGTATGGAATTACGAAGCAGCGTTAAACAACATTAGCAATGTTTACACTGGCTTTTCTAAAAATGTATCTGCTTGGAAAAATAGATCCAAAATCGTAAAGAGTAATTTGTTAATTGTCATCATTTATAAGAAATGCAGTTTCCTATTCAAAGTAACCAGAGTCCAGTGATGAAGAATGCAGCCTTGATGTCCAAACAACACAAATTTAAACTCTGGTTCTTGTGATCCTATCCTAAAATAAGCAAAAGTGAACTTAATGATGAAATAACTTGAGGTGTCTAACTTCCAAATGGGTGCATCTACACTAATGTCTGTCTACTAGATTTTTACTTTGGAATATCATGCAATAAGAGCCTTATTCAGACTTTCAAGGCTTTTAGTTGAAAGTTAAGAAATTGAGATGATGATGTGGGTGATAAGACACTATTTTTCGAGTTTCCAGTGTCACTGCTTTTAAAACAAAGTTGAATCCTTTAATGTCCCTATAGCAAATCAAAAGCTTTTCTGTAATAAGTGACTTGATTATGACCATGTTATGGGTTTTCAGCTGATACCACTTCATAGCAATAAAAATGTTGGTAAGATAACTAGGAAAATATCTTATCTGTAAACAGAAATTGGTTGTGTTTTGGTTAGCTTAACCAAATTTTAAAAATAAAAGCTGTACATGTGAGAGAATGGTGAGAGAGAAACTGTGTACAAACTGTGAAAAGTAATACTAAAGCTCTTACTGCATCTTCATAGGAAGCCAAAAGGGTTTCTTTGCCTAGCTATTTTATCTATTTTTGTTGTTTCTTGGTTTATAGGATATACTGTTGCAAGAATTAAACTTGGAGATTACCATTTTTATGGGTTTGGTACTGATGTTGATTATGAAACTGCATTTATTCACTATCGACTGGCATCAGAACAGCAGCACAGTGCTCAAGCAATGTTTAATCTGGGCTACATGCATGAGAAGGGATTGGGCATCAAGCAGGTGAGTAAACTGTGGACTGAAAGTCTGCTTCATTAGAGTACATTTGCTAATGTTTGATTACTACTACTGGCCTTTGGGTACTATATAACCACTTAATTGGAATAAGTATGTCTACCAATACATTCACCAATGGACAAGTATATTGACTTCACACTTAAATATGTGAAGTAATGATGTGTAGACAGGGAAGAAGCATTTGCCCAAAACTGTCAATATTGGCAAAACGAGTGCCATATGCTTCAGTAATGCTTTCAGGACTTTGAAGTGTAGTGAAATGAATGCAAATCATCTCCAGGTTTGTGGTATGTTAGTACAGGATTGTTCTCCTCCTCTGAAACACTGGTTAAATTGTTTCCTGTATCATGACATTTTGAAAACAAGGTAACAAAGCATAACCACGACCAAATTAGCTGTGGTTGTTCAAGTTAGGCAAACTACATCACCTAAAGAAGACAGTGTATCTTGGTCTAGGAACCCTATGGTGTGTTGCTGTCCATGCATTAATTCTTACGGGACCCAGAACAACGTATTTCTCTATGTGTCAAAATAATGTAATTGGCAATTGCATATTAATTTTGAACAGCCTACCTTAGCATAATGTATGAATTTAGTAATAACTTGACCTGATACTGTAAGAAATTACTTCATTGTCTTTATTTTCAGTGAGCTTCAACTTTTTTTTTGTCTACATATGCACCTTTTAATTATTCTGTTGGTCTGTTAAAAGACCAATTTTTGTTTCTTTTTCCATAAATTCTTGAGAAAATATCAGAACAAAGCAGAGCAAATCATAGGTCAGTATTGTTACTTTGGCAGCATCAGGCAGTCAACATTTGAAAAATGCATAATGACCTTGATGTCAAAGTGACAATACAGTACACAAACTGCATTTTTTCTAAAGTTTATTTTCAAATGTTATTTTAGGATTGTTTTCCCTTTGTAACTGAGCCCTCAAAAGTAGTTAACTTCCGAAAATAAGTCTGTGGCTAAAAGCAACAGTGCTAAAGTTGGAGGTTTTCTTAAAAATTCTTTCAGGCGTGGACTTTTTGCTTTTGCTTCTGCCTTGAATACAACACAATTCAGATCAAATAATAAAACAGTTTGAAAAAGTTATTGCATCATGTTCAGCGTGATGAGAAAAAGTATTCCTAATGCTATCATTTGCACCGAGTGTTCTCCCACCTGAAGCAGAGATGGCTGCGCACAGAGAGCCAAAATGAGTGCACAGAGGCTTATGTAGCCTTGCTTTATGCAGAGGAATAATACTTTCTCTCCTTCAGATCCACTATGGAATGAAAAGTTGAATTGCAAGGGAAATAGAGATAGGTAATCTAGATACAGGAAAGGAGCACTGAAAATGTCTAAGCAAGGGAGCTGCATGTATAAAACCAGTCTTAGTAATTCTGGATATGTAACATCTTTGCTTTCTGTGTTCTAAAACTTTACAGCTGTAAGATGAGAAGATGGAGGTTTAGGATTGACTAGATAAGGCTAGGGGCTGGGCCAGGGCGTTCTGATAAAGGCTAAGACTGAGTTTTGCATGAAGCAGAATATTTGGCTTACCTTTCACAGAATGGAAATTGCTGAATGTTGAGCACCTCTGAAAATGACTGACAATTAAAATCATATTTCCTGATGTAGTAGGATGTCTACCACTGAAGTCTACTCTTCCACTAGAGGGCTGTGCATGGGACATATAAACTGTAGTAGCACTGTAATATATAACAAAATTGGGGGTTAGTGTTTTGAAGAAAGGGGTGTGTACTTTAAATCTCTTCTCACCTAGATCCATGTCGTTAAGATTGCAAACACTCCAGAGTTAGGGAGAATGTTCCAATAAGGTGGCCTGCACAACTTCAGGTCACTGTTCATTCTGGATACACATGGTATTTCTTAATGTGAGGATTTTTCCCCACTAAACAGCTGTTGCCTTATTCTCACTTTACTTATTGAATAAATAGTCTTTTTCTTACATATAGAATTTTATGCTACACTTCCTGTACCAAGATGGTTTTTAAACTGAGACCAGGTCAATGCCAAATATTAAGCCCTTTCAGAAATCTCAGACATGTACACTTAGACACTCTTCAGAGATTTAATGTTGTCCAATCCCTGAGGCTAAAATGTCAGAATGAAGACTGTACTGCTCAAAATTAAGAACAAGTTAATTTTATTATGGTCTCATCTTAAGATTTGGTGTGGTATTTCAGTGCTATTTGTGTTACAACTCAGACTCCTATGGTTTGCACTTTTCTGTCAAGTAAGAGCAAAGTATGCATAAGCAGAATGGAGTACTTGCTAATTAGAAATGAAAGCAAGCCATTATTTAGGATCTCCTTTTACACCATCACTAGCACAGTGCAAAGGAGGTAAGGAAGCTCTTTTAAATAGTTATACAAAAGATAGACTTGCCAGCCTCAATGAGTATTCAAAGTTGTTCTATTGAATTAAAATACTAAAATGTGAGCTATTACATCTCATTCATTTAATGTATTGGTTTTCATACTGTTATTTCCACAAGTCTTATGGAACTAAGCTTTGCTGTATCAATGATCAGAAAATTTTCATGGTATTTCACCATCAGGAAATTATAAAATGAACATGTGGTGTGAAGTCCTGGAGATTTCTCTTATTTTAAGTGTCCAACTTGGAACACTTTCAGAGGCAAGTCTTACACGGGCTTGTTCTTCACATCATTGGGTGAACATAGCCAGTTTGTATCCAAATATCCTAACATTGCACAGTATGTATCTGAAGCAGAGCCAAAAAAACAGTGAACAAACAAGGAAAGTTAAACTATTCAGTACATGTACCCTCAGTTCTTACAGTCACCACTTTGTTTCAATTGCCACCAAAGAGAGCACTAAGTTAAGCTCTTCCTTAAGTTGTGCTGTTTGTGCTTGTACTTTTGCCAGGCTCTCACTAATGCAAGTTATGTGCATTTTGGACAAGTAGTGAAATCTAATTTGTGCATATGAACAGAAATGGTTAGAAGCTGCACTATGCAGCAGCCATACTGTAGTGTAACTGAAAGGAAATGCTGCTGCATATTCCTGTGGAACTTGGGTTTTCTTAGTGCTTCATATTTTGTGCGATATTGGAGATGTTAGTGTACTAGAGTTACCTAAATATTTTCCTTGGTTTACAGTGAATAGGTTGAATATGTTATTACTAATCTCCTTGTGAACTTCAATTCTAGCATCAGTTAAAATAGCTTCATCTCAAATTGAAGCTTCCATTTACTTGTATATTCAAAGGTGAACATAGAAAAAAATAATGATGGTTAATTTTTCAAGTTTTTCAAAACTCAGCTTTGAATTTTCTTAACTTCAGGATATTCATCTTGCAAAACGATTCTATGACATGGCAGCTGAAGCAAGCCCAGATGCTCAGGTTCCAGTCTTCCTAGCACTTTGCAAGCTTGGAGTGATTTATTCCTTGCAGTATATACGAGAAATCAATGTAAGTAATGCAGAATTTAAAGAAAATAGCAAATGTGTTTTCCATTTTTAAAAGAAGCTCAATTTGTAATCTTTCTTAAGTAGAAGTATTGCTTGAGCCTTCTGCAAACTTAGGATAGATTTGTTTTCTGTTGTTGCATGTTAAGAAATTCACTGAAGCTATTTCCTATTTGTGCAATTCTGTGAAACTGAAATGTGCACAGCCAGTGCTCTTCTGTGCTCTTCTTCCCTTGAAGAGAATTTCTCAGAACTGTTTGACTGTTTTTATCCATGACCATCTGCTACCAAAATGAAGCAGATTAACTGACATAATTGCTCAGGGAAAAAAACATGTTTTTATACCCCTAATTCTCATGCTATTTTATATTCAGCTGTAACCAACCCCATTAGAGTTGTGTTTGATCTATGTGGGGGGAAAAAGTGTATTTGTATTAGATAGCTTAGGTATTTTGTAGAGTCTCTACTATGTGATGGCCCTGGAAAAAAATTTGTGTGGAATTAAAAGTCTTTCCAGTATTTCTCAGTTTTCTGACATCTTACTGCCTTTGTGGATTAGTTAATAAATTAAAATGGTATGGAAGTTACTACCACTTAGACAAAATGCAGTTTCAAGCCATTCAGCAAAGTTTGACAAAATGTAGTAGTCTTGAGACTAAGGACTTTCAGGGGTGGACAGTCAAAATACTCTTCAGTCAATTGGGAAAATACCTGTGTAGCGCTCACAGAAGCTAGTGTGCAGAACACAGCTTTTCCCAATTTTAAGTCTGCTGATGCGGATTTTAATTGGCAGTGACTGTGTAGTCTCATCAGCTACAGTAGCAAAGCAGAAAAGTACATGTTGGCTGATGCTTATGCAAATGAAGTCTAATAAAAAGGTACTTCAATCAAAACTAACAGTAAGTCACTTAATTTCCCTGTCCATTACCTGCACAAATCTCAGCATTGTACCACACAACTGTCCTGGGGCTTAATGCTCTATCATTCATGGGAAAGCCACAAAACTCCATAGTGACAACGTTCATCTCTAAAATAGAAAATAGAATACCTCATCTTATATAGCATGGCTCTTCATCTTAATGGTATTTTAATTCCTGGAAACCTAGAATGTCACTGATGTGGTACTATTTTTTCAGAGAGGAAAAGAGCCACTAAGTTTTAAAAGTGGTACAAGTCAAATCTAAAATCAAAGTAACTTCCCATTTGTATTCTTTGACATGATGATGTGGACTTTTTCTTTCTTAGATAAGGGAGGTATTCTCACATATTGATATGGACCAGCTGCTGGGGCCTGAGTGGGACCTCTACCTTATGACTATCATCGCCTTGCTCCTGGGAACAATTATAGCTTACAGACAAAGGCAACACCAAGCAATTCCCAGACCAGCAGGACTGCGGCCAGCTGTGCCTCAACAAGAACCACCCCCAGAGCATCAACCACCACAATAGCAACAAGAGCCTCAGTGAAAGAACTGGATTTTTCCGAAAGGAACAATTTTCATTGTGAATTAGGACTTTGGATCAACAGTCCCTCCCCCAAAAGAGGCGCAAAGAAGTTTAAAAAGAAATGTTTGAAAGCTGCTTAGAATGATGCCTTTTTTCAGGGATAAGAAAATTATTTTGAAACTGATTTGAATGTTATTTCAGTGCCAATGGAATAACACTATGGCTTTTTTCATGGAAACACAAGAGTGCTACGACAAAAATGTTGCCTGCTGTATCTAGTTCCTCTTTATTCAGAGTCCTTTTCGTCTCCCAGAGAGACAGAAGGCTAGCAGTGGAAGGTTTTTGCCTGCTTGATAGCAGTTGCCCTTCATAAAAGTAATAATAAATTTATGGCCAATTTAAGTCCAAGAAGCTGAACTATATTCAAATTCTAAAAAGATTAGAGCTGTTAGAAACATAAATCCTGATCTGTGTCCCAAGTATTTCTAGTCCTTATTTCATAATTTTTTAGCATTTCTTACACTTTGGTCTTTTATGCGATCTTGGATGGTTTAACATAGATTATTGATAAACCCTGTAAAACTAAGCCAGCAAACACGCCACTCTCTGTTTGTGGTTTTTTGTTTTGGGTCTTTTCCTCCATTCCCCTTAAACAACTCTCAGCAGTCAGTATGTGGCCTGTGAGGTGGAGTGGGACAGATTGGGTCTGTAAAGCTTGTCAGTTGAAAACTGTCCTCACAGTGCTCAGATCTCACATACTTCTAAAACTTTCCAGGAGCCTGTGTACTTTGCAATACTTCATGACATGAAACCATGTTGGTAGTGTTTTTAGATTTAAATTTGTCTTTACAAAGAGGCTGGGTCTAGATTGCAGAAAGCACCAGTATTACTGCGCACACTGAAGAAAGGAGAGATCCAGACGTCTCAGTGAGTTGGCTGACTTGCTTTTAGAGTTGGAAGTTCTGCGCTTAATTGTCAACAATCCTCTTAGTGATTTGCACTGCAAGAAAGAAATGTGTGTATCTTATGCATGCATCTGCTTAATGCATCTACAAAAATGAGCCACAAAAATGCATACTCTCTACAAAAGGGCATGGGCTTATGCCAGTGATGCTACTCCAAAGCTACAGGGGTGCTCTGGCTGTTGCCAACCTCTCATACCTGGCATAGATGAAAGTTACAGTAATATCTCTGGCTGTGCCATCTCGAGGACCCCTTGTTACAAGAAAATCCAAAGAGAAACAGGACTAGCGGTTTATGGCTTCTTGATGCCACCAGGTCAGTGTAAAGGCCTTTTAATGAGTGTAAAGAATGTGACTTGTGGACTGATGATTTAAGACTGCAAGAGGAATCTTCACTTAGTGATGATTTTCATTGAACTATAATTTCCAGGCCTGGGGGTGGGAAGCAGTGGGGAAATAATTTAGAAGCACGAAATGCAGAAGTGTCTGTTCTTATTTACCAATGGTAGTTAAATATTTGTTTCTGTACTAGCATTAAACCCTCTGAATATACTATCTTAAAGCTGAATGAATACAAATGAGGAGGCTTTAAGCTGCTTTCTGACAAAAGCTGTTGTGTTTAAAGGGTTAAGGGCTTCTTTTAATGCAAATGTTTTTCCAGTGTATTGGCAACAACATATCAATACACTTCATTCAGAATTGAGATTTTGGTATGTTTCATACTTAGTACATTTGCAAGGAGATCATTGCACAGTAGATCTCTAGTTTGGGATAGAAGATAAGTAATCCATTCTTTTGTAAATGGGAATGTCATGGATGACTAGTATTAAAGGTACTAGTATTATAGGTAGAACTTCTCAGTACTTCACAATGCTTATGCTGGTCATATGAAGACAAATCTTTAATTTTAGTATGGAGGGTTGCAGCATGTGGTAGAGGAATGTCTTGTTCAGTCTTAATCATCATTAGCAGATGAAACAGTATTGAACTTAAATATAGTGTCTTATATGTACAGCATTCCCCAGCTGCATTTCTAAGATACCTGTGACTTCTGAACACTCCCTCTGAAATATTTTTGCCACTGTCACTTAATAACTCTTTTTAGCTTGGCATGAATAAATTAAAGATTATATGAAAAATGTTTTTCAGTTAAATACCATTGGTTCATTGGTATTGGTCTCTTAGGCAATTTAACAATTTTGTTACTGCATTATTAAAATGTTTTGGTTGTTTGATCTATTAGAACTAAATTCTAAAAGCTCTGTCCTACTTGCATGAGAGTCTCTCATCACTGCTGCTATGTGACAGTCTTACAGATGACTTCCAGTGAATCTGATGCATTTTACATCCAAGAAATCAGCAGAAGAAAACAACGTAAGATTGATCAGCAAGTTATTTAATTTTAAAAAAACGCTTTTTGGAGGAGCAATAAGGAAGTCTTTCTCCTGCTTTTTTCCCTTCCACCAAATTACTACCACTAAGTTTTCAGATGACATTCATTTGAATGCAGTGGTAGAAGAAAAAAGGTACTTACCATAAATAATGGCAAGTTAACTCAGGGATTAAAGAAAGAATAAGTTTTCTAAATCAGTTATATACACCATGACTTAAGTTTTTGTGACAATCCCTTGCTACTCTGTTCTGAAACCTGCATTTTGAGGAAAGTATATTTAACTCTTACTAGCAATATGTTCCTTGTTGTGCACTCAGTTAATCAAGCATCTTTTTCCTAAAGAAGCTGAGTTGCTCAGTTTAATGCAGTGAAGTACTTTTCCCTTTTGGTAGCACACAGGTTATCTTATAGTTTATATGCAGGAGTATTTTAGAAGGGAAACTTAATTTACGAGAAGCCTTTCTGGGTGTGTTCAGCATGGTTTGAATGGAAAAGTTGTATTCTTTGTGTGTAGTAACATAGGCCAGAGCCTGCCTATTTGACCTTCCCAGACGCATGCTCTTCTTTCCCTGCACAGAAAATGGAACTACAGAGCAGTGAGTGTTATTGGTGGGATTTCTATATGTAGGAAAGCTGTGGGAAAATACGGAGAAAGGCATTGTTCTGCATCTCAGATTATTAATCAAAGACAGTAGCTGTTCTTGCTAGTTCAAAGAAACGCTGAACGGTTGAGAAAACAGGATTTTAATTCATCACTGGTGAAACTTGTCCCAGAGCTATCCGTTGAACTAATTTTCTTGCTTTATATTGTCCATCATGGGACAGTGTAATAGAAGGTAAGGCCTTTGATACAAACATCACCATGAGACTCTTATGGCAGTTTTACTCACTTTTTAGCCATCTTCCATAAGTCAGCTGCTCTTTTAAAAAAAAAAAAAAAAAAACACAAAACTATCAAATGTTATTAATTTGGGGTAAGAACATTAAGATATGGCTTGTGAAAGGACTTTTTAAGACTATGCATTATCTAATTTCCACCTATTATATGCTAGTTTTGGCCTATAAAAGGGGATTACACTCACCTTTGCAAGTTGCTTTCCTTTTAGATAGGCAACAATGAACTGAAATTCTATTTTTGTTTCAGAGAATATTAAACTGAAAAGATTTAGTTTGATTTGAACTACTGCAAATGCATATGGCAAATAGGGACTATTGGGGGGAACCCTTTGTTTTTATCAGCTACAGTTCTTTAAAGGGTCTTGTAGGAGTTTTGTAAATTTATTTTGTATTTAAAATCAGTATAAAGGCTGGTCAAATGTAATATAATTGTGTAAACAAATTCTGTTAATAGAAAGATGTACAGATTCATTTTGTACTGTATCTTTAATCTTGTGAAATAAAGATACCACCTGTGTGGTTACCCTCAGTGTTCACAGTGGTTATAATAACAGAGGATGTGAATTGCTAGTCATATGCACTGGTGTATGCCACTGTTAAATGCATCCCTTCCTATAAAGATTGTCATACTTCTTTCACTTCCGTTCCTCAGGAGAGGCGTAGAAGGGGGAATGGGTCATTATGCATTTTGTCTTCAGATGTGCTAGAAACTTGCCCACTGTGTGTGTGTGACAGTGTATATAGCATTTGTACCATGCCTGGTAGACACACAACTGCTGTGTGATTCAAAAGTAGTAACTTTAGAATTACTACTGCACTTTCAATACTGATACAGGGATAATTCAGTGAGTTGGAAGAGACACTGGGGGAGGGACTACTCCAAGCTGACAAATTTGTCTGCTTTTCAAGCCGTTTTTGACCCATTCACCCCTTCAGGCTCTACCTGTTGAGACCAAGTCCTCCCTTGTAAATGCATTGAGTTGATTTGCCTTCCAGTGTGCTTGTTCACTGGGGAGAAGGAAAGGAAGGACAGTGGGGGAGCAATGTTAATGGCTAGGAAAGGCATCAATAGGTAAGTGCTCCCAAGCATCAGCCCAAATTACATAGTTTTCTGAAGTATTTGGAGGCTTCCCATGTCTGCTCCTGCCAATAGCACTTGTTGCAGGTAAAAACAGAGCTGCAGGTACTAAAACCAGCTTGAGTTCAACTAACAAAGCTCAAGCTTAGTGAGATTATCCCTCACCTTCCAAAAAAGTCCATTGTTTGAGATGTGATTGCTGACATACTCAGTTGAGGTGCAATCAGGTATAGATACTTTATTGACTACAGGCTACAGGTAAAATATGGAGTTGTGTTCTGTGGAGGGAATTAATTGAGCACCAGATATATACATGATGCAGTGTGGGGGAGTGTTGGGGATTTCCGTTGCTTGTTTATTTTAAAAAGCCACAGAATAATATTCATTGAAAACTAGTGTATTTTGTTTGGTTTTGGTTTTTATGTTGCTTTATTCTCTATATTTTAGTCTTGAGACTAAGACCAATTAAAATATTATTAGAGAGCATAGTTTGTAAACCTACAAGACCCATTTCATTATTTATTTGGTATAATGACAAAATGTTCTTCCTCTTTAAATTATCTTGATCTTAATGGATTTTCTGAATCATGTCTTTGATTCCTATTTTTATAAAGAACAGTTGAGGAAAAAAAGTCACTCTAGCCTACTTGTCAAAAATCTTCAGACAGCTGTAATCAACGTCTTCTAAAGCCAAGGGTGAGGGAGGGCAGTGTGCCATCTGTCCAGGTAATGAAAACTGTAACATACAGTCTTAAATTTTATTTTCAGAAAGAAAGGTAAGTGGAGATGGAGTACCATTACAGCTGCACTTCAGGTAGTTAGAGAGATAGATGTGATTGAGCTTCCACAGCACAGTACCTGAATCTTGTAGTGAGCCTCAGACAAAATATTTTAACCCCAAAAGATACCAGTGTCAGTGCTACTTAACCATGGTAAGATTTCTGAGGGCAGCAGGACTTCAGAGAGATGGGTTGCTCACATTTTTATTTCTTTGGTATCCAACTTTTTGAGCTTTCCATATAACATGGGTCATGATTCCAGATTTTTGAAAATGACTTTGAAGAACATCAATTTTTTGTGTTGCAAAGTACTGAAATTATAGCTCTACAATTCTGCTGTCAGTAATTCTCTGTATTTCTTTATTTTTCAATATGCTTGTTTTTCTTCATTCTTCTTCCTAAACACAGGCTGTTATGTAAAATTAGTTGTTCCTGTTCCCATCTGTTATGAATGTGGCTCCATTTCTGTACAAGATTCATACCAACTTTTTTTATTGCATCTAATTAACTGCTTTTGCTGGGGATGGAGGGGAAGTTGTACCTGGGGTGTGTGTTTGCAGCCACAAGGAGATATTAGACAATAATGGCACCTTGGACTTGTTAAATACTTGAGGTCTCAAAGACTGAGAAAGGAGTAACTTCCACACTTTGAATCACTGTCATATCTTGGGAGAATGTGTGTGTATCTGTGAGTGTGTGTGTATATACACACACATACATAGAGATGTAAGAAGTCCTTGTTTGCAGGAGCTTCAGAAATTTACTAAACAAAATTAAATAATTCAGTACTCTTATTTTTCTCATAGTTGTGGAGCAAAAGTTCAAAATTAAAAATCACTGTAGCTTCTGGTAAGACCTGGCAAAGAATTATCTTCCCATGACTATTAAAACTTTTGTAATATGTAAATCCATTAAGCTTTTGTGCCAGTCTGTCTTGAAACACTGGAATATTATGTGAGTGGCTTCCAGGAGAGTGGCCTCTTTGCAAAGTTAAATCCATATTTTTTTAGAGTACAAAATCTTTCCAATTAAAATAAGTGAAAATGTTAGCAACAGGTGATGAAGAAATATTTTTTAAATCACTCTTTCACTGGGACCATCTGGTGCACTATTTGAGCTATCCAAATAGCTTGAAAACTGTAATTCAAAATATTTTACATTATTTGTTTCTGTCCAATCTTTCTTTAATGTTTGTTAGGCTCTAGACTTTGCTATATACTATTCTATTAATTAATGGCACTTTAGGTGCTTCTAAATAATTTATTATTATTACTATTACTATTATTATTACTACTACTACTACTATTTGGAAAGTTTCCCATATCTAATCAACAGCAATTTTAAAGGAAAAGCCAATTTGCATTGCTAGTATTAAAAAGGGATATGTGATAAAGTCAAACACTCTTAATAGACTTTAAAGTCATTATTATAGCTGATGTTAAAATTACTGAAGAAGTATGTGGAATGTTCCCATTTAAGGGTTATAACTCCGCATTATAAAAAAGATACTTCTTGAACAATCGTCCAGCTTTGAATTCAAAGGCTGAAGGCCTGGCAATCTGTATGTTCATGAGTTTTCCAAAGTGATTTTGTTACCTTCATTACTGGGGCTGTGAGATCAGGAGGACTCTAGTTAATTCTTTTTGGGCTGTATTTAGTTTCATTTCTGGTTTTCATCACATCAATTATAGGACTGGACAGTTCATTAGGAAGAATAGGCACACCAAAATATGTATTCATTTTATTGTGGAATCCGGTGTTAATGTTCAGCTGTAACTGGATAACTAAAGGATTTCACATTTTTTACAAATAATTTTGTGTTTGACTTGGTTGTTGAAATCTGGGAAACATTGCACAGAAGGGAGGTGACTCTAGTAAGAGAATTCAGACCCAGTGAGATAAATGTGGTGATCTCACTGCATGCAGCTGTGTTGGCTTTTCCTGCCTCTTTGCTAAACAAACAGCCTTACTGAGTTCCCTACTAGGAGTCTGATTTTTTGGAAGGCAAAGGGTGCATGGAGGTAGGAACTCCTCAAAACAGAGCAAGAAAGAAGGATTTCTTCATTGATGTAATCTCTCAACTAACAAATTGAACATTGTATATTAACTGTTTGCCTACTCTATCTTGCGTATTCAGTCAATAGCTCCATAGAGACACAAAAAATACTTCAGGTTTTTTGCATTTGTAATTGCAAAAAATTGGCCGAATCATTATGTTTGGGTTTACAAGCCCCAAAGAGTTTACTTTTCACTACATTTGTCATTCTCAGTTCTAAATATTTCTGGTGATACTAGTCCAGCATTATAAAATACAGCTCTCATATTTAGAGTAACCAGTTTGAAAATAATCCTTTGGCTAAAAACTGAAAAACTCTATGGTAAATACTGAAAATTAATAGAAAAGTAAACTAAAAATAAATCCCCTTTAAGATTTCAGATCTAGTGTCTCATTAATCCTATGTGGCACTGTGAAAGGTGCTAGAACAAACAATAGACTCCATCACTTTAGAATACTATTCCTTATTTAAACACAACAAATAAAATATTCATTTCCGCTGTCTCCTTGGGATTTCTAAATGCCAAATCGTAAAGGCTTTCTTGCAGTTACAGAAAAAGGAAGCTTTCAAATTACATAAAATGAGTTTGTTTGATAAGCCTTTAGCTCTCTCTGTGCTTGTAATTAAGCATTTGATGCTTCCAAACTTCTCCACTAGCCATTACGCTGCTGGCACTGCTATTCTGCAAAGTCTTCACTTGCTCAGATTGCAGGCAGAACAAGCTCTGCAGATACTGGTTAATTTGGGTTGCTGTTAGATGGGAAAACAAGGTGTCTGGTCATTGAGAAATGTCCTTCTGTGGGGAAAATGTCTGTGAAAGGGAAGTGAAGGTGATGACCTGCCATGCTGGAAATAGTGCCTTTGTCCCAGCAATATTCATTTTAAGCTAATCTTGCCATTACTGAGACGTGCAGTTAAACAAGTCTCCCCTGGAGTATGTGATCTTCCAGGCTGGGCTGTGGCAGCTGGAGCAAAGACCACTCAGGTGCGTGCACATGGTCCTGGGCAAGGGAGCTAAGCAAACAATCTTCTAGCACTACACATTTATTTCTTACTGCTCTGTGTGCCGAGTCAATAGCAGCTCACTGGCTGAGGAGTATCACTCCTGTGAGACTATTTTGTGATACAGTCTAAGGAAATATGTGAAGTACAGACTCAGTTGTGGAAGCAGGTCCAGATAGGTAAAGAAAATCTCAAAGTGCTTCTGTATGCTTCTGAATTGAGCCTCTGTTGGCACACCACTAAGGGTTAAGTCACACCACCTCACTTCATTTAGTATGATGAAATGTATTGAATTCTGTTAACTGACAAATTTAATTAAATCTGCAGAAAATCCTGCATGAGAATCATGTTTTGTATTGGAATAAAATAGCATAATTTCCCAGGCTATAATGAATTATTAATATCTTTATAATGAAATATTAACATTAAAAACCCTAGTTAGCTGTCAAATTGAAAGAACAAAAAGTCAGGTGATGTATATATTCAAAATAAATTAGAAGTGGGATCATTCTAGCCTTTAGTTACTCAGTGCATGTGTTTATAGTTATGATTTCACATGTTCTAACATTGTAGAGCCATATCATAAACACATTTTTAACATCAACCAGAATACCAAGAGTAGAATGCTGTATTTTTATGGTTAATATGTAACATTGTCATATTCTAGAAAATGGAAGAATATAATCTTCCAAATTATTTGAAGTAGGCAAATCAGGCTCTCTGGAGCATGTTTGATTTTTTTAATACCATTTTTTTCCCCTATGTCCTTACTTTGGGGGGGTGATAAACATTCAAGTATATTCTAACTTCTCTTTCTGTTGTAGGAACAGCAATGTTCAACTAGAAATGGAATATACTTATTTAAATGGAATAATTTTGGGTTTGATTCTCTGATGTAATAAAATGTTTCAGTGAAAAGGACCCATAATAACCATTAAGTTTAACTGCCTCACCACTGCAGGGCTGACCAAAAGTGTTTTCTGTGACTGTGATTCTGAGAAGACTCAAGAAAATATAAGAACCTGTATCAGGTATGTTACCTGCTACCCCTTCCATTCCAGATTTTATTAGTAAAGGAACTTCAGAAATATAAAGCAAAAATTTCTTGCAAGTCCAAACAGAATAATAGTACTAAACAGAGTTGTCTGATGTTGTGGTAATGATGTAGGAACTTGGAAGAAATAAATAGTGTAAGAGTATCAAATGTTGTAAAACAAGTTTTTGCTCTCCCCTCACCTCTGTCCCCCTCCCCCTTTAATACAGGAACTTCGATTTACCCAGTATCAGAAAAAGTAATTGGTGCTAGAGCAAATTTAAGCCTGGTAATCTGCATAAAAGAGGAAAAAGTGCTAAAAAGGATAATATATGCAAGCCTTTTTCCTTTAATGATTTCTTAAATGAGGAAACATCCCTTTCCTCAGCCTTTACACCATCTAAAGGCTATCAGTAAATATGCTCTGGAGTGAAAAGAAAGCAAAGATGGAAAATATATTTCTGGTGCTAAGTCTTAATTGCAACCTGGTTGATGACATTTTATGCTGTGTGCTTTAGCAATGCGAAATACAGCAACCACTGCCACTGTTGGACTGTTTGTGACAGCATTTGTAGCTGCCTTTGTGACTACAAGTTCAAATACTGTTGTGAAAATTACTCTGTAATGGCTTCTACTTTTATGCAGAAAACAAAGAAGGGGGAAAAGCAAAAGAAGAAATGGGGTTCAGGACTTCACCAAAATCAGGGAAGGATTGACGGCCTTCAAGTCTCCAGGTTGTCTCATAGTACAGTACATCAGAGGTCAATAATGTTATTCTGGATCAGGGATTTATTAAAGATGGGGAAGATAAAGGGAAACAATTGGAAAACTAATCTGTAGTTCTTTTGGCTCATAAAACAATCCCGAGAAGAAACAAAGACTCCAGTTGTACCCGAGTATAACTATCGACGTCCTTGTTGAATTTACCCTGTACACATGTAAATGAATCTGACTCCCAGCCTAAACCCATTTGCGCCCACGGGCAGCGTATTCAACTAAACATCTTCCATGTGACTGGCTTTGTCGGGGCAATCAACATCTTCTACTGCTGGATAAAACAGGATCTGCAAGTCCCGTTTGGGAATGTGCGAGTTGTGTGCTATTTTCTCCCAGCCACCTCTAGCTGGCACTCCTGTCGGTGCTTTGGGACATGCGATGTCCTCCGTTTGTGTCACAGGGGCTTTGGGCTTTGGTTCGAGTGTTCTTTGTAGTGTGTGTGTCCCCACATTGCTCTGCACCAGGAGCAAGCCTTCGACCTTCTTTGGAAGCCCCTTCGAAAAAATCAGGTGAACCAGGCGTGCTAGGCTGCTGAGTGTAACATCAGTTGTAATTACATGATTGCATCTTGCACTTTGCATTTGAGATTTTCCCAGTGTTTTTACACTTTTAAAAATTTTTGTTCACCCAGAGAAGAATTAAATTTTTTTTTTTTTTTACAGTCAGTCTCCATTACTAATTAAGGCTGTTATTATAGTATTTATTGCTAATGTTAAGGTCATTAACATTTCTCAGCTTGCAAGGTTCAATTTTCTAGGAAGCTCTTTGGTGGCTTGCTACTCCCTCAGCTCTCCAGAGTCATCCTCTGAATCTGCTAATGGATGTAAATGTACACATCTGTGCTCACGTTTGGGCTAATGATGCACATATTCATTTTGCATAAGCTTCCTTTCAGCTGGAGTCTAGGAATTGTACTGGAGTTAGAAGTTAATTCCTCCATAAAGATATTTCCATATGCAAATTGCTCTGAACTATTTAAAAGCAGAAATAAGATTAATATTACTATGCAATTTATATTATTATGTTTGTAATACCATTACAGCTTAACAGCTTAAAAACAGTTTGGTTCATAGACGTTGTATTAACTTTCTTAGACCTGCCTGCCTGCTCCTTCATCAGGGTCCAACAAAAGAATTGAGGAGCCTGTTAATTGGTGTTCAAAGTGGGTACACTAGCTCACCAGTTACAAATAAATAGTGTTGTATTTAAGCATGCCCGTTGGATGACCCCGAACAGAAAGATCTTGGTTTGCATTACCAATTTTTATTTGCACATTGCTGTTTATTTTTGCCCGTGGGTGACCGGAGACGGCAAAGTCCGTTGACTTTGAATCGTATTTAGAACGGCCCTGAGAAACTTCGAAGGGCTCAATGCCGGGAGCGCGGAACAGCCGCCCCTCGCCCCCACCTGTGCGCGGGGGCCGGGGAGCAGCGCCGGGAGCAGCGCGGGGCCCGGGCCGGGCGAGGCGGGGCTCGGGGCGGGCCTGGCCCCTGAGGCCGCCGGGGAGCGCCCAATGGCGGCGGCGCTGGCGGGCGGGCCGGGCCGGGCCGGGCTGGAGCCGAGCGCAGGGAGCGCACCCGCGGAGCAGCGCGGCCGCCGGTAGGTGCGCGGCCGGGGGGGAGCGGGAGCGCCCCGCGCTCTGCCTCCTGAGCGCCGGGACAGAGGCACCGTGGCTCGGGGCTGGCGGGCAGCGCTGGCGCGGCGGAGGACATCGGAAACAGGAGCCGAGGAAACCTAAAGCCAAGGCAGGTGGCCCTGCTGGCGGAGCTGCGGCCGCCGCCTGCCCGTCGGTGCCTGCGGAGCTGCGGGGCCGCCCGCGGCTGCGCGCCCTGACGGAGCCGAGGTTCCCCTCCGCGCTCCAGCCCTTTCCCCGGCCGGGGTCGCGGCCCCGCTCCCGCCGCGCCCGTCCGTACCGAGTGTGGACCTGTTCCCCTCGGTGCTCGCAGCCTCCCTCGGGGCCGTTCTCCGCGCAGAGCGCTGGTGCCGGGCAGCGCAGCAGCCCTCGGGGATGCGCGGCTGTGCCCGGGCCGGCGGGCCGGGGCTCTGCGGCTGCGGAAGGGTTAACGCTCATTAGCAGCAGCACGGGGAAGCTGCTTGTATCCACCTACCCCTCAGCTGCTCTATGTAATTACTCATGGTTTGGATTTTTTTCTTGCTTGGGTCTGCTGAATTGTGCTGCCTTTGAAACGTTTTCCTGCGGTTAAGATATTGCAAGGCAAACAAAAATCGCTCGCTCTTCTTTCTGTTGTCACGTTTCAATATGCTATGTAAATTGTAGGTTTTAAAAGCTCAAATTACATATTTCCATGCAAAGTGGATTTTTGTGTTGTCATACGACCAGACAGCCTTTTCTCTGCCCATTTGTTTAGTTCATGTGTTGAATATTCTTTCTGTACTGCAGCTCCATTTTTCTGTGTTGATTTTTGTTAATTGTTTTGTGGATTAATTGGTTGTAATCAGCCTCAACTTTTCTAGTTTTTTTCTTTCCCATGGTTTAATCTTTTTGAGACCTCAGGTTTCCAGAGACACAAAAGTTTTAAAATGCTCGACTGCATGACTAGATTAGGTGATGCTTTGCAACTCACATCTTCTCGTACTTTAGTTGTGCCTTTTGCTGGGAAATATCCTTAGGATAATATTGCAGTATTGGTTTGAGGGCACTTTTAGTATTGTCAAGGCAAAAATTTGGTAAACATTGGTATTTCTTTACTTGTGAATCAGATATGAATCATTCTTGTCTTCTGTGAAATGTGTATTTTGCAAACTTACTAGTCTGGGCAAGTAAACTTCAACCTACAGGTTGCTTGGAAAATGCTTGTGTTTGCTAATTCTGGCACGTGACTGATTTTTTTTTTTTTCTGCCAAGGTGATCAAAACATACGTTGCATTACACAGACAAGTGAGATCTGGAATTTGCCTTAATATTGTCCAGATAAACAGGTTTATTTTAATAAAGTTTGTGTTATCACCAAAAAGCTTGCAGAGACATTTCCCCTATCTCTATGACATTAATTATGCCGGATTATGCAATGCATTGGACTTTCCTACATATTTAGTTTCCTATTGGGTAGGTTCTCTCTTCTCCAAGAATTTTCAAATTTGATTGATTATAATTTAGAGCAGTGTTTGCAGTGAATTACTTTGTTATACCATGCTTTTTTTCAGGTAAATCTTCAACCTTTTCTGTATACTATTAAAGGCTTTTCATTATATTCCTATTTAGCTTTAAAGTACATAGCAAGTAGCAGTAACTCCCTGGCAGATCTAACATACAGGTTTCCTTATATATAGGAATACAGCTGGCAACTTTAGTGATCTCTGCTCTTTTATAGTTGTGGCTTTTAAATTATTTTTAAAATACCAGTGTCGTTAGGAGCATGACCATTAAGCTTTCCAGTAAGAGAAAAGGGTCAGATTTTTTCTCTGTCACATGGTATCTCAGTTCTGACTAGTTGTACTGTCTTATAATTTGTGTCCTTCATTATCAATAAGAACAGAATAGCATACCTTGGTCTTTAACTGCAGAGCTTTCCTTAACTTGAGTTCCTTGTATCCTTCACTACACCAGGGGCATAATTAATACTCTGTGTGGCTGGTTTCAATTACAGTCCAAGGGATGCAAGGTAAAAAGATAATAGCTACATCTCAGTAGTGGCCAACTCCCCATCTCAAGTCCTTGTTCGTGCTGCCTTGCCAGCTATCTTGTTAAGAACTAGCAGCTGGTACATTTCCCTGGTTGAGAAACCCAGACTGTGAGTGGGTTAAAACCATATTGTGAGTGGGCAAAATACATCATGTTGATAGAGTCCATAATTTTCAGCTATCTCAAGTCTGGCATCAGCAAGTAAAGATGAGAAATGATATCTGTGTGTGTTACAAACCTCTCAAGATGTTTTGCTCTGCAAGGCTTCTGTTGCCCCCGAAGCAGTGCCTTTTCCAGTCAGTGAGACAGTTTCCAAGGTGGCATCAGCTGTAAGGTCATGGCTTGTGGATTCTCCTGCTCTGACACTTGGCTCCCGGTAGTACCCTTTCTTCATGCAGCTTTTTACCCAGGTATTGCACTGAGGCTTTGTGCAGTAAGCTAACAGAATCAGTTTGGAATTGTTGAAGTCCTGTTAAAGGCTGTCTTTGCAATACCATCAGCTTTCTCTTTGAAAGCTGGAAAAGTAAAAAGATCATTAGGATCTAAGCTATAGAACTATAAGGATTTATGTGTTGGTGGCAGTCTTCTAACATAATCTTGGCCATCTAGAAGTTGTGTCTATCTAAGAAAATCACTTAAACTCACTCTGCAGGTTAGCTAGGGAAGGACAACCTTCAAAAGGCAATTATTGGCAAATTTGTCTGAACTATTAGTTGCATTACAAAAAAAACCAGACAAAGTATTCAACTGCAAAACCAGATTATTTTGTCCTGAGATGCCTTAGTGCGTTTCGTTGGAGTCTAACATGACGGATGTTTTCTTACAGGATTGTGAATTCTGCTAATGGATGTAATAACTTCACAAGTGGTTAACCTCAAGGAAGGAATGCCTGTCTTTGTATGTGTTGGGTATGGGCATGTGTTGTCTTCAAGACTATAGCTGTAATTATGACCACAAGAATTTGACTCCTAGGAAATTAGAAGCCATACAACTCAGCTCGTACATCTGGAAACCCTAGGGATTATGTCTTTGCTCCTTGTAGGTGGTGAAAGGTTTGCCAGGACCTTAGACAGGGCCAGAAATCCATCTACAGGTGTCTATATAGGTAAGACTGCTTTCCAGGTAGGGATTATGTGTCCCCTATTGACTTCTGCCACCAATTTTCACGGTCTTCTAAATATGCAAATAAGTTGAACGGTGTGGAATGTCCTATTTTTTTAAAAACTGAAAGCAGGGTAGAATTTCAGAAATTGCTATTCAAAAAATTGAAAAAATACAGTCCTGTGGAAATAGCAGGGGACACACATCAGTGTTCCAGGATTCTCTTCTTTTCTGAAAAAACTATGGATGTAAATACATGAGCACATAATTTAGGGCAGGAATGCACTTTTAAAATGAATGTCCTGATCACCTGCATTTCTGCAGTTCAGTGTGCATCTCGGACACGTTGTTTGTGTTTGGGACATTTTGTTTGGGATAAAACTGAGCAGAAAGAAGAGCTCATTTAATGTACTCCAAGTGCTACTGCAAATTTAGTCTATAGAATCATTTTGGAGATAATTGTAAGTAAAAACCACAAAAAAGGTAGTGTGAAAGCTGTGTCCTTAATGCTGTGTATTTGACTCCACCACTGCTCCTACTGGTAAGACTTTATGCTGTTTATTAGTGTAAACTTAGGATACAGTCTCTTGACCAACTTGACAACCCATTTTTAAGTTTAACATAATCATTACTATATATTGACAGAAAAAAATACAAGAAAAATAATAAATATCATAGCAAAATGCTAAAAGAGTTAAGAGCAGACATCAATGCTAGGACAACGTGTTGCTTAGATAAACATAGAAACAAATAGTGCTTTCTTTAAAAGGTAATAATCTTAAAAGAAGTAGGTGACTGAAATGTATAGCTTTCTTATACATCAGTTCTATAGAAATGCAGTTTCTGAAGGGAAACCATAAAATTAAAGAGCTTTTGCTCTCATCAATCCCAATATTCCTTCAATAGGTGCTTTTTTGACAGGAAGTATTTCCCAAAATATTGAAAATATTTCTCAGCAGTGATACTAAGGTTTGTCAGTCAGCTGTAGTGAAATGTTTAGAAATATGTGTAAGACTTTCTCAAAGTTTACACCCTTAGGTGCGAAAAACACATGCAAGTCTAAGTCAGTTACCATAATCTCCTTGGAGGGGGATTCACCTCACTTGAAAATAGATCAGGCAAAGGATCCTCTGGAGGTGTTGTGTTCCTTCTATTGACTATAAACAGAGCATCAGGTGACTATCTCAGATGTCTGGCTGGGTGTCTGGAGTTAAATGAGTTGTGATTCATCTTGCTTTATTAAGGTAACTGGACTAAATGTCTCAGCACAATTCCTTCTGCTTGAAATAAAGGGCAGAACTGACCAGTGTGCTTCAGGATCCTACAGAGGTGCTCTAGTAGTTCAAAACTCTCCTGATATTCAAAGAGCAGACAGTGTGCTCTAGAACTGCGATTCAAAGTGGAGCTCCTGGTCCAAGGGCAGCAGACCTGCCTGGTGAGCTGGAGAGAAAGGATGTCTTTTTGCTGAGCAGTTTCTTGATTCATTATGCTCCTTTAGGCCAAGTTTTAGTTGGCATTTATAGACATGAATATTTATAGAAACCAATTCTCTCTGTGTGCTCTTGGGTTTGCCAGCTGTGAAATTAAATGAAAGAATTATCTTCAATTTATTTTTGAATTAGGGGGTGGCTATACGATACAGTAATTTTGCTATCTGAATCAGGGTCCTCTGGTGAACAGAAGGTACTATTTCACAGAACTTCGTGGTGGTTTTGTGGTTGTGTGGGTGATGGAAATGCATGAAAATACTTCTACTAAGCATTTTTGAAGAGAAAAAGTATTACTAGCTGCAAAACTGAAACTAGAGCTGGTCAAGCTCTGCAGCACAAGGCCAGTTTGTTTTCTAATAGAGCAGTTTCAATTGAATAGCTGTAGGGAAGAATTTGGCCTATGAAGTTTAATGATTAGTGGCTGTTTAGTTGCCAGCTGCTCTTAAGAACAGAAACTTGCCAGCAGAAATGCTCCTTTCTCTCTGATCCTTGCTAGGTTGTTTCAAGTTCACCACAGTTCAAGTATTTACCTGTCTAAAATTTATATTCTATATGTAAAAATTATACATGATGAAAACATCAGGTGCATGCAAATTATACAGGACATGAGTTAGCATGAGGAATGAGATCTCATTTGATAGGTGCATGGATTACTTTGGGGGCATCCACAGCCAGAATCTCAAATGTCAGTGAAGAGGATAAAACTGAATAGAATAGATTTGGCAGATCTGGGCTTTTCTCTCCTAAATAACACATCTCTGACCTCTGCAGTTTAATTGTCCAGTCTCTCTGAATGGAGGCTGCTGTATTAGTTCACCACACTACATGGGGGCTCAGAGCTTGACACCAGTATTCACTCTTTTTATCCCAGAAAAGTTTGCAGATTCTGCCTGTATCCAATCCAGGCTGTTGATACGAATGTGCTTGGAGCTAAGGCTGACTGAGGGTAGCCACAGGTCTTTGGGAGCTACAGCTCCAAACAGCTACATTAGCTCTTCAGTGACACTGAAACAGACAGTAACTTTCAAGGGATAATCCTTTTTTTCCGGAAGTTTGTCTTGAAAAAAAAAGTGAAGTTCTTCTAATTCTGCTAATTTTTAGTAGTTTCTACCATGCTTTTGTGTTTGCGTGAATTGTGTGTCAAATTTACAGCTCTAACACAGTGAGTCTTGGTAATAGAGTGTCCCTGTCCCTTTGTGGGCCTGTGGCTTTATGAAAGAGGAAGTAAATACCTCAAATATTTTAAAATCTTCTTGTCTGCATCCCACTGCCAAAACCTGTCCACTGGATATGGTAGCCATTGCCAAAGGTTAGGTGGATTCAGCCTCCCCAGAGCGGGCAAGAGAGCAGTAACACTGCATCAGCATTGCCATGAACTGGCATTTCCACATATCATGATGCTGTGCTACTGAGACTTACTGTGGGCTGAATGATCATGGTCACTTTTGGCTGTGTAAGGCTGGGTGGGAGGTGGGGTGACCTGACCACATTGCTTCCATTTCCAGAGCAGATTCAGAAAGCAGCCATGCTGTCAAACACACTGCACTGCTGGGAGTCTTACCTAGGAGGGGTTGCACAGGCAGGATATTCAGATTCCAAACCTTTTAATGGAGAAAGGCGTTGCTGGTATGACCTGAGTGCCCAGCATCCATCTACAGTGCTTTATATTGTTTTGTTCAATGAAGTGAGTGAAGTCTTTATAAAGTTCTTTTTTCTTTGTTTTCCTGGCGACACTCTAGAGTTTTCAAGGCGACAGTAAGCCTGTCTTAAACTTGTGGTGGCTTGGATGGAAAGGGAGCCTTGGGGTTGCTTTAGTGGTTTCTGATTTTGTGTTTTGTTGGGTTTTTTTACACAGTTGCTCTACTAAAGCACTTGCATAACACAAAAGAGGTCATGCATTAACCAGAAAGAAGAAAGTTACACAATATCTGACAGCACTCAGAAATGGAACATGAATTAAATTCTTGTCTGAAAGTTTGGGATACCGCATTACCCAAGCCCAGCTGAGAGCTGGAATATGTTCATTACTTCATTTGTCGTACCATAGGACTCTGATCATCATACTCTGTAAGTTTCCACATGCATAGTGTAGAAGGAGAGCACAGTTCTAACTGTATGGAATGGCTGGTCACCTGCTGCAGTTAAACTTTACATGATTTCCTCTTCTTTAGGAGCTGTAGTGATAAGACAAGGAGTAGTGGGTACAAACTGAAAGAGGGGAAATTTAGGTTAGACATTATGAAGAAATTCTGCACTGCGAGGATGTTGAGACACTGGAACAGGTTGCCCAGGGAAGTTGTGGATGCCCCAACCCTGGCAGTGTTTAAGGTTGGATAAGGTGTCCCTGCACATGGCAGGGGGTTGGAACTAGATGATCTTGAAGGTCCCTTTCAAGCTTTAACATTTTGATTCTATGATTAAATGATAAAATAAGTCAGCTATTTGAAACTGAAGCATTAGTTTTTTGAGCAGGAAAGAACAGGGAAGTGTCTCGCTGTACATTTATCTGCTTTTCCCTTTCTCTTTTCCCTTTCTCTTTTCCCTTTCTCTTTTCCCTTCTTCTTTCTTCCTTTTTTTTTTTTCTGAGTAGTAATTTGGTGTATCCAACTAAATTATTCTGTATCTTCAAAACATGAAATTTCAAAAGATTGAACCACATTCCTATGTCTGTGTGAAAACTGGAGGTTGGTTTTTTTTTTCCATGCACCTATAAATAGTGGTTTTACTTTTGGTTCTGTGTAACCTGTGCATGTACACACACCTAGAGCACTTGTGTCGCATTGGCTCAAGCCAGGCATACAAGAAGGTGCCACTGCAGAAGCTTCCCCAGCAAAGGGTTTGGTCTCCAGGGGCCTTCCCCAGGGTGTCTGCACAGCTCTGTCATGCACCCAGTATGCAGTGTTCCCTGCTATTCCAGTTTTGACAGTTTACTTTGACAGTAATTCCTCTTTTGGCATGCACAAGTTTGCCTGCTGTCTCACAGGCACTATTATCGGGGTACTACCATAGAGCACCACTTATTAGTGTGTGTTCGTAAAAACAAAACAACCCAAAACCTCAATAAAACCAAACAGAAAATGAAGGATTTTCTCATACCCTCTGTTCTACATCATGCTGGTATACCATGCATTCTTATGTTTTGACACCTAAACAAATGCAGTTAGACACAAATGCATTAGTACCATTGCAAACATATTCTTTTGTACTGTGTATGAATGTGACTTGTCAAGAACTTTGTTTCTACTTCAGATATATTTTTGGCAATATTCTATGAAATACTGGGTACCGTTAAATTCAATCTTTGCACAAGCATTTATTTTCTAGAGTTGTTTTTCATTCTTTTGAAACAGGAGTAGCCATGCTAAAGGAATAGAAACATCAAGTCTAATGGGCCTATATTTAGGCTGTCTAAAATAGAGAGTGACAACAAACATGATGTTTGTGGGTTGCCCTGAAGGGCTACGGTGTCCTGGCATCACATTAAGTTGCATTTGACTCTTCAGACATTGGAAATGAGGAAAGACTGGTTGGATCATTGAAAGAATTTTCTGCTGGGGCAAGCTTGTTCCCTCTGACATCTCTTCCAGAGTCTTGGTTTTTGCCTGGCTTTAAATAATTAAGCAAGGTTTCCTTAAACTGGGAGACAATATCACCTTTTAATGTTGCCTTTATCTATAACAATCAAGAAGGATCTCCTTTATAACAAAAATCCCTTTTTAAATTCTTTTCATTGCAAGGGTGGTGCTGATACAGATTAGAAGTTATAAAAGATGTCACATAGAAGTACAATTACACAGAAATTATTTACATGTAAATAGTTGTTAGCTATATGGAAATACAGAGAAGATTTGAACTGAAGATGACTTTTTTGCTCAGTGTTCCTAATCCCTCTTTTGAGCCAACATTCTGCACAAGAAAACTTTGCTTTCATTCAGGGCTGCATCACTTCCTCAATAGTCCTTGTCTTCCTGATGCTTTCACAGTTGGATTCTGTGTTTTTCTCTCACTCTGAATCTGTTCTCCCGTTCTGTGCGTACTCACAGCTCAGACAGATCAATGCCCATCCTCTCTGTAGGCATACAGCCTCCAGTGAAGCATCTCTGTCTACAGAATTCAGTTCCTCTCTTGTCTTGAATGTGGCTAGTGTTTGAGGGCTTGACTTCTTTCTTTCTTGGATTTTTTTTTGGTTTGGTTTTTTTTTCCTCTTCCCCCAGCTTTCTTAGTCAAAATGAGAGTATAACTGATACAGATTGATGGTAAATACACATACCCACCATCTTCAGTGAAGATGTTTTCGCCCATATTCTAGCATTTAGCTTATTTGTAATCAGAAAATAAAGCGCTGATTTCATTTGTGCAGTTGAAACTTGAGGCACAGGAGAAATTCTGCTGGCTCTCCTTTTGCTGTTGGAAGCAGGATCAGTTTTTGAGTTGTACAGTGCATACTTAAAATGCAGTAATTTGTTGCAATGCATATTAGCAGTGCTGGAAAGTTAATATCTATCAGAACAGGATGGCATTTCATACAAGCCAGGTTGTGTGTTTTCTAAAAGAGTATTTATCATCCAGCATGATATTCCAGTAAATTTATGATCGCTTACTCACTTCCCTGTTTCTTTTGTCATTAGTCTCAGTATAGAAGAAGGACAGGTAGATAGGATTTTATCTGTGTTTACTTCATGATGGCTGTCTTGAGTGATGTCAGGCTGCAATAGCATAGTTGGTTCTAGAGTGATTAATTATAGAACATTATGCCTTTTGTATTAGTGAGATAACTTTAAAAAACCGGTTGGATAATGATCACAACAGCAAATAAAGTACAGGCGGTTTTGGAGGGTTTGGTAAATGGAATACATCTGGGTAGCTTGTCTGTGCAGAATTTAAATAAGAACATAAAAAAACATCAATATCAGATGTTCAAACCACGTCACTCAGTGGGAATTTTCTTTTGAAACACTTGTTCCTTGTATGTAAACTTTTTGAGGTTTGAAAGAAGAAAGCAATTTTTAAGCCCAGTTCCCTCCACATACTGTGGATTGGAGCATCAATTTTATAGTATTGTGTTGTGCAATAGGTGTGTCTACTGCAAATTCACATCCTGAAGCAGAGAAAAATCTGTGGCACATGGAATGGGCAGGTGTGGAAGTCTGGGATCAGGGTGCTGCTTTGGACTTCTGCCCTGTGGAGGCCTTGAGAAAACAAGGAAGAGTGGTAAGGACCATGTACCCACCCACTCCTAGGGGAATGTTAGCAACCTCTCCTCTCTTACTGCATTTAGAGCTCCTTTTGCCTACTGTTAGGATCAACAGAATTTTGCTGAACAAAGTAAAACCTGATCTGAACTATTCTAGTCTTTGGGAAGAAAAACCTTAAATTAGTGGATTTTCTTCTATTTTTTCTCCTGTTTGTACAATACTGCCTGGGGGGAAAAAAGTGCCAGATTTTAGAGATGCAAATGTTCTGCTAAGCAAATTGACACATTGCCTCTTTCCTGTAATCTTGTCCCGGTCTAGTTTTATTGCACTGTTGCTCTACATGGTAAGAGAAGCATTTGACTGATTGTTGCCTCAGATTCTAGTTTGAGTTGAAAGCTTGGCAGTTTGGGAAGTTGTCCTTCAAGTTCCCATGCAATTACATGCCTGGAGGCTTCAGTTATACTTTGAATGAATCATGTACCCAGAGAGAGCTGTATTGAAAGTCCTGAAATGCAGAACTTCTGTTTTCCTGATATGACTGGTGATGTGAACTATCACTGTCAAACATTTTGTCTCACATCCTCCCTCCCTTGGTTTTTGCCTGCTATATATTACTTCTAATCATAAAAGTAAATTTAAAAAACTTTTTTTAAATTCCTGTTCTGTTTTGCACTGCTGGTCTTCCACAGTGTCTTTCTACATTTCTCAAGTTTTTAGGAGTACAAGTAATAGAGGAGATTGTACAATTTTTCTCCAGCATCAGACTTTGAATCTCTGTCTCTCATTATGAGGCATCCAGAATCCATGAAGTATTTCTGAGGCATGGCCTTGATAGAAGGAGAGACATTATTGCCTTCTGAGCTGCCTAAATTTGCTGGTATTGCCTGCAGGAGAGCATCTTAGGTGTCTTCTCTCTCTCTGTGGAAAACAGAGGAGCTTCTGTGGCAGACAAATTTTAGTGTAGAGAAAACAGCAGCTGTTGACCTTTCAGATACTAGCCTTGACAGAAATATTCCTGAGGGAGATGCTTATGACTTTCTTACCACTGCATCCTGTACAGGCTCTCCTCTCTTACTGTCACTGAAATGTGAGCTTCCAAGAAAGCTGGGATGTGTGTTTGTGGCATATGGTTTTATGTGCGCTGGTTGTGCTGGAGAAAATAAGGTCATTCCAGGTCACCTCAGCTTTAACCCTGCTTCTGCCATGGGCTTGCACTGTGGATTTAGGCAGATCACTTCATAGCTGTTGGACTAATTGGGAATGGTCATTAGTGTGGCTGCACTGGACCCTGGGCTCAGGAAGACCCCCAATCTGCTCTTCTGTCATTCAATGTGCCAGATGGCTCCAGTCACCTTTAGTGCCACACTCTGCCCCACTCCAGCTCTGTCTAAAATCACCAGGAGACAGTGGCAATGACCTACCTTGTAATGGTACAAGGTGGATTTGCCCAGGCTCTGCAGACACAGCACTGTCAAGACTCTATTCACTTTGGTATAATCCGTAATGGCAAAAGCCATCCTTTCTTCCAGAGAGGCTGCAGGATTTTCATAAGGCATGTCCATTTGTCTCCCTTTGGGCCCTAATTCTTTCTTTCATATTGAGAGCTTTTGTGTGAGTGTTACATGCACCAGGTAGTGACTGAGCTTCTTAAGCTACATCTGAACTCATATAAAAGCATATATCAGAGTAAATAAAAGTAGTCTAAGATCTAAAACAGAGTTTTACCAGAGACTTGCTCAGGGCAATTTACAAGCTGATGGGGCTGTATACATGGAGAAAATATTGTCAATATTAAAAATAAAATAATCAACCAGATATGATTTTATTCTTGTCATAATCTAGGTCATTCATAAGGTAATTTTGCCTCAGGCATTTAGGGAGAGGTTGGTAAAATTATTTTTTTCATTAAAAATGATACCAAATGCAGTTCCTTTGTTTCACCACGTTTCTCAAGCTCATTATTTTGTTTTTCTCCTGTTGTTTAGCACTGTGTTTTGTTTATGCCGTTGCACCTTGAAGTACTTGGGACTTGGTTTTGATGCTCAAGAACAGAGTTCCAATTTGGAGTTTGTTTATTATTCAGATCATGATGTGCTGATGGTCAGTGTTTGTTACAGGCCAAGCCGAGGGGAAGAGCCATGAGCTCTTTCTCATTTGGAAATTTGCCCAAGGCAGCAATCATTCCTCGGTTCATGCTACTAGAATTGTTTCATCTGTACAGGTTTGCCAGACACATGGTCAAGATAAAATTACTCATTTTTCCTTGAGGCTTTCCTGGTGGGAAAAAAGCTTGATTGTTACAAGAAAAGCCCTGGTCGGGGTCTTTCCTTTCCTTACTGTCCCTTTGGCTTAGTTTCTTTTCTCTGCTGTGTGGAATTTAACAGCTTGTCTAGTTGTTTTCCTTTAATGGTTCCCTACAAAACCAAATGCAAGCTACTGTAACCAGTTAATGTTTCAGTTCCTGGGATCCTAAGGGAATGTATCAGCAAGAAAAACAGTATCACTGTATGGATTACAGGACTTTTTTTCAATTGTGTTGCCATGTAAGGCAATATATTTAGAGAGTCTATACACTTAGCACAAACTTGCTATTGATACTACATTTGGAAAACAAGGAAGCAAACAACTGAATTTCATTCTCAGTATTTTTATTCTGATTTTTTTCTCCTGTTTTCCCATATAACTGTAACCTAGTAACTCTGGATAGTGATCAGAAAGCTGACTGCAGCCTGCATCATATGGATGTAACTTGAAGCAATTGGAGAAATGACCCTTAGTGCTTAAAATTATTAATTGTGCTAAGCTGTTTCTTCTAGGCAGAGTTGAAATCTACTGAGAAACAGTGTTTGAGTTTGCTGTCCAAGCACATGAGTAATTAAATACTTTGAACGGAATGTTTACAAAAACATCATGCAATTACAGATACTTCTGAAATCCATTACAAATACTTCTGATACTTCTAAACCTTAATAAAAGCCACAAGCATTTCTACATACCAACATTAATACTGTTGGTGTTCGTACTCACATTGTGTGTAAGGGTCCCACCTAAACTGAGGGCTTGTTGTACAAGGTGCTGGGTGTCACACTTCTGGCACAGGATAATTATGTGTCTTTCTCAAATACATGTTTTTGATGTACCAAGATAAAGGGAGAGGGGCAATGGTACTCCTTTTCATCTGTTACTAGAGTGGACTTGTACAAAAGGACAGATGGGTAATCATGTCGCAAGAAGGAATGGCTGTAGACTGAATTTACATAGTTTTGAAATGAGAGGCTTCTAGTTACGAAAGCAGTTTTGTCATTTTAGAATGAACCTTCATCAGTTTTAAAAAGGGCTTGGGTAATTGGGTTTATCAAAACACTAGGAGGACTAAAGAGACAAGGAGATTTTTCCCAGCTCTATGATCTCTACCTTTTGGAAAACGAAATAACTGTCACCTACTTGTCAGTCATTTTTACATGCACCACGGTGAAACTGTAATGTGAAAAAGGGACACCTGAAGCAGAAATTTCAGCTTCTTAGAGGGTCTTTTTTGCCTCATGGTCAAGTCACTGCCTTGAAATTGATGGTAAGAATCATTGGGGTGAGCAGGTGTAACATCTGCTTTACCTTGTATTTGCTGTGTAATAGTATCAAATAAACAAACAAACATCTGATTCACAATTTTTTACTAAATATCTGATCAATTAGCTTACTTTTTTTTTTTTTTTAACCAGTTCAGCAACAAAAGCTTAGTGCACATAATTGCACAAATCCAGAAGTAACAATCTAAACAATCCTGTTCATGTAGAGAGAAATAATGGTCTGGCCTGGTAATATCTTGCTCCAACAAATGTGTTTCCATCTGCTCTTGTTTGGGCTGTGCAGCATGAACTTTTGCTTTAACTGTAGCTCACTTGGAGTTTAAAGGATCCATTGGTTCTTAGTCCTTGTAGGCTCCAAAATTCATTCCTCTACAGATAGCCTGAGATGTTTGAGAAGTCTGAAGAACAGGAAGGAACACTCTGAAATTCACTTGCAGAGTATTTGCTGCAGAATTTAAATAGTGGTGCTGACTGCTTTGCTACAGAGAGGATCCAGGTTTATCCGCAATTCAAAGGGTTCTTCTGGAGGTATTTACCTCTGTAGTAGTTCTGCAAATTGCAGCGTCATTGTGTTAACTGAATGCACAGTGGCACTGGTATTGTGCTGGCTGAGGCTTATTGGTTCACAGTGGGGTGGGCTTAGGTCTTTCTCTAAGGAGGATTTTGGAGAGGGAATGAGAGATGAAAAATAATTTGTGAAGTATTTTTTCCACACAGTCTGCACAGGTGTTAGCTGTCCATGATTCATAATTCTGTATAGGCATTTAGGTAAAGGGGAGGGATTGAGGCTTTTTTGTGAAGGTTGAAAGAATGAAAAATTCTATCTTTTTCTTTTTTTTTTTTTTTTCAACCTAACATATGTATCCTCAAAATGCCTCTGTTCTGAATATCTTTGAAGTTATTAGCTGCTCAGACTGCCTTTCCTCTCTTTCAGGCTGCTTGTCTAACGGGTGCGAGAACCCTGATAAGTCAACACAGTCTCTTTCATTTACCAAATTTGGAAGTCTCTAGAAAATTCCAGTCATGGGGAAGTTGTATAACCTTCAATGCACTGTATTCTGATGCTTTTCTGGGCTTATAGTCCTCACTATCCATTTTGAAGTGCTAGTTTAGCTGTCTGGTACTAAGTGGATTTTAAGAATCATGCTTGTCATAGGGCAGTAGGGTACTAGGGGAAATCCATCTTAAAATGATGGTATAATTCTCCCACATATCTGCACACCTGAAACAGTCCATTTTCTTGCCTCCTTTCATAATTTTTTTTCCCTTTGAAATTGAAAAAAATTAATAAAAAAATGAGCTCTACTGCAGTCTCTGTGCATCAAGGGCAAGCTAAACTGTTTTGTTTATTCATTTCCTGCCACTTCATGCTTCTGTCAGGACTTTTCCAGGAGAAAGGGCAGGTCAGTATCCAGTTGTCTGGGAAAAGAAAACTTAGTTACAGATATTTAAACAAGCCCAAAACAAATAGCTTAATTGGTCACATGAGGAAAACAAGATGCCAAGGTCATCCTCTCCTTCCCTCATATGGCGTGCAAGTGACCCTAAACATCTGATTTTTTTTTTTTCCTCTTAGCTTGCTTCTATGTTTGGCTTTGTAGTTTCTATTAATAGCACCCAAAATAGACCTTGTGCAAGGCAGGCAAATGTACCTGCCCACACTGCATGGAGACAGGCATCCTGCCATAGCAGTGGAGGAAAAGGGGCTCAAGCACCGCTGTTCCTCCTGCAGGAGGGATTTAGTTGTGTAATGAGGGAAAGATGCAGGGTGACTGGTCAGGGGGCCATAGGCTCTGAAAAGTCTATGGCAAGGGGATCAGTCTTACGGCAGATTGCACTTAACCATCAGGATTATCTCCAGGAATCCTTTTTTTGTGTTTGCAGGAAATTGTACATTTTGCATTCAATTCTGTTCAAAAAGATTCACCTTCAGACACTGAACATGAATTCTCTCTAGTTGTAGCAGGTTTGTGACTTCCAAACTTCTGAAGTTTTCAGCTCTTTCTTGATTGCTGCTCTGCCTTCAGCAAACAAATGACCTTGTGGCTCTGAGGAGAATAATCATATTAGAAGCTATTTGATGATCTGCCTCCTTCAGAAAATACTTAAAGATTGAATGCATTTAAATATGTCTGCTTTTTAGGCCCAAATGTTGTTAATACAGGATGAGAGAAGTCTTGGTGAGGTATCTGTTCTTGTACACTAACATGAAGTTTTACCCTGAAAAGCCCTTTGGTGAGGTGACAGACAGGAGGCCAAGAAATGCTGCTTAAAGCTCTTTCACATAGTCAAGTCTGAGCTTCAGCATTTTCAAGTACTTCAGTACCATGGCAACAAGAGCTTCAGTGCTTGAGAAATTGGGGACAGAATTAGCATACTTCCCTAGGAGGAGTCTTCTGAGAGTTTTGAAGTGGTTTGCAGATCTGAGGTGGTCATGGGTGCCTGTCAGAGAGAATTTCTCTGCCTGGACCTGACCCTGCCAGTTACTAGCCAACAACCAGAGCACTTTCCAGTGCTCCATTCCATCTAGCAGATTCCCAGATCCGTGTGGGGTGCATGCCATTGGAGGGCCTACTAAATTCAGTTGCCACATCTGTGAAAACATTTAGCGAGTTACAGCAAAATCATGCTTAACTCCAGACAAGGTCTAAGATGGTTTTTTAAATTAAAATGTGAAGTTGCAGTCCAGCAGTAGAGTTGAAAGTGCAGCTAGATGAGAGGGCATCTCTCTATACCCAGACCATGACAACAGTCATTGGCCACTCATCCTCATTCCAGAACCAGCTACATAAATGGTTTTGGTAATGAAACATGACATTTATTGCTTGCTCTGGAGAGGGATTAGGCATTGTAAGCAGCAAGGTGGGCAAAGACATGTTGACAGCTTGGAGTGGGGATTAAGTTGCATCATAATCAAAATTTGCTAAACCTGGGAGAATCTCCTCATCTGCTCTTGCTGGGGTTATGAGAGGCACAGCTCCCTGAGTAAGAACTAAAATACTGGTTTTGGTGATGGACTGTTTTAATATGAAGATGTTTGGAGACCCTCAGTTGCTTTATAGGAATGAGTTGCTCAAGTGTAGCCCTCCCCTAGACACAGGTGCCATTCCTGTCTTAAAGGTGGTAGTGCTTTGACAGTACTGTGACTGTGGTATATAAATTGCTTTAACATTCTA
The DNA here is from genome assembly GCA_026261815.1 of Monarcha castaneiventris obscurior. Lineage (NCBI taxonomy): Eukaryota > Metazoa > Chordata > Aves > Passeriformes > Monarchidae > Monarcha > Monarcha castaneiventris. The sequence continues at coordinate 20,369,358 of JAMPIT010000894.1, forward strand.
CATTATAAAAAATGGTGGCAGTAGTTTCTCCCATTTCATTTTCTAAAAGATATAATCTACTTCTTTCTTGTCTTAACAGCACTTGAAAAGAAAGTGCAAAGGAGGTGTTTCCCTCTATTGGCTCATCTTCAGCGTACCTCTCCTGTTCAGCTTCCTCCTCCTTATAATCACCCAGTGAAGATGAGTGACCTGCTGCGAATATGACATCTCTGACAAGTGTCATTGCCTCCCACCAGTCTGAGTGGGTGTCCTTCACTGACGAGCTGCTCCTCCCTGTTAACCCACGAGGTAAGCTCTCTGATTTTCTTTGAAACTTGAGACTTTCTTTGTTTGATTTAGACCAACTACTGTCATATATCTTAACATTAGAGAGCTTGCCTTCTACATGGAAGCCGTTTGTGCAGAGGTTGAATTAACTCCTGTTACCCCTGTGGAATAGGAGAATTTGGGTCAAAAAGGCAAATTACCCTCCTCTTGTCATGTAATGTAGATCTACTACAGGTTTTGGATCTGTCCTTCAAAATGCAAGACAGTATCCAACCAACCATGGAGGAAATCTCACCTATTATAATCAAGTACAAGACTGCCTGATGTTAATGAAAACTGCATTAGATGAAGGAAAATTTCCTACATTTAAAGGCAAATTTTAGATGTTTCAATAAAAAACAATGAAATAATGGTCAATCCTCTAAATCTTTCTATGTTGTCTCTATTTTAGGTAGCACTGGGGATCCTCCAGTGAAATGTTTTAATTCCTCAGACACATCCTCAGAAGAAAACCACAATGCAAACGGAGAATTTCAAGACCTTTTCCCCACAGAGCTGGAAGAGGCAGCTGACCAGCCCAAGGTGGATTCTGCTGTGCTTCGTAATCACGTGTGTCCCAGCACTGATCTGTCATCATCCATCAGTGCTTGGGTTCAGTTTGAAGATGCACCATGGACCAGTGCTTCAACCCACCGCCAAACAGGTAAGGCAAAAGCAATGAAAAGGTCTGCTCCAGTAAGATAACAAAGTACAGTGAGAGCATACAGGATTTTTGCCTTGCTCTTTGGCTTCTCAAAGTTGAACTGTATTTTAACCAAATTAATGTTATCAGAGTTTCAAAAAGGGCTCACACAATTCTTCTGGATTGAACAAGAAATATTTTCTTTTTGTAAAGAAAATGAAAGCCTCCTGTGATTCACTCCACCTGTGTCTTGACTAGGTCTTGGAGTCTGACAAAATGCATTCATGGGGAGCATAGAGGTGTTTTCAATAGTGACATTTCTTTAATAGAGGTATGAACAGCCATCAAAGAAGTCTGAGCCATATTTGCCTCTGTAATTTGGAACTGAAGGAATGGTGATCACCTCTGTGGTCATAGTCTTTACATGCTCATAGTTCCCGTATGTTTTTTGCCCGAAGCTTATTGATACCAACAACTATTGTGCCAGTGCTCTTTGGTACTTTCTGCTCTCTTTTGATGCTATGATTTAGCAGCTGCAGAATTTCAAAGACAACAGAAGTTTACCTTAATTCCAGCACTGCATACACTTTTCTTCAAATGTAGCAGTTCTTTCTGATATACTTTAAACATGCATGCAAATCCTCTGGCTTGCCTCATCAGCTTACACTCACTGATGTGGCTATATGAACTTCTCGCTTTTCTGCAAGAAAAAACTTCTGTCCTTCCTTGCAGGAGGTTGTGGAGTAATTGCCCAAGAAAACAATAGTTTACTTTTTCATGTTTAAATTGAGATTCTCTCTTATTAATTCCACTTTATGACTGCTAATTATTAAAGCAGTTTAAAGAGTTACAGCTTTCCTCTCCTCACTGAGTCCACCAGATATTCCTTGTAACGTGAATAATACTTTTGCCAGAAAACTTGGATTGTCAACTTTATATTGGGTTTTGGGTAAACCCCATATGGTTTTCCATCTGCTCTTTTGATGGGTGCTACAGACTAGTCCTTTTGAGACAGTGGTTAGACCTTTGTACAGAAGTAGGAGAATCTTCAGGCTAAAAGATATTTCTCTGACTTTGTTATCTTTATATTTATTTGTTGGTTCTTAGTTGTAAATACTTATTGATCCTTGTGATGTGGAGAGAAGGAAGACCACCCATGAAGTGTAAGCATGTAAAACTGAGGCGCTCTACCTCTCTCTCTAGTTTCATGGCTATATGATCCTTATGCTTACTCATACAGCCACATACTTTTTCAAATGGGGCTGTTGGTTGCTCTGACTTGGTATTTCCTTCCTAATGTTATATCCTTGTTAACTGAAAAACTCATAAATGAACCTTCTTAAATTAAAAATAAAAATCTTTTCTCAGCCTTAATAAAGCTAATCATAAGAAAGAGACTTCCATGAAACGAATTTTATGTTATATTGCTTGATGTCCTACCCATAGAGGGATGTGGCCCAGTCTTAAGATATGTACTTAGCAAAAGCACTGCCTCTTGATGTATGTTTTCAGTCACAGGGGACATTACTCTGTAGGCAGAGGTCTAAGATATCAAGATGGGGAGAGTAGAGTAGACTTTCCAAAAGCAGTTTTGAAGAAGGCACTCATCTGTGCCCCTGTAGAGGCTTGTCCTGTGTGATCAGTGTCTCTGAGGGAGGATATTTACACGCTAACTTTGGCATCTGACTGAGATTCATGGAGGAGGGTGGTTCCCCTAGCAGTCAGACTAGGATGTACTCCATGTAATTCTTGCATGGGAAGCTATTATTCTATGAACTATATAGGAACCCTAAGGAGGTGTTTCCTAAGGATATTTTAAAATGCTTGCTTATGAGCTGGTCCCACTCCTGTTCTGGACCCTGTAGGATAATTGGCCAGACCCGTGCAGCTGACGGCTTCTAGAGGGAAGAAGAAATGACAGCTCTTTGTTTCTGAACCTTTACTTTGAGGGACATTTGACAGCAAGAGGTAGGATAAACTTCAGCCTAGTTGCTCTCCATTATTGTGCAGATCACGATTTTTTCTGTGGGCGGCAGCAAAGCTGGAGACGCTGTGTACGCTGACACGCTCGGTGGAAAGCCCGTGGTGACAGCAATTATTCATTTCCAGTAGCAAACGTTCTGCATAAGAACAATACCCAATACCCAGACTGGGGCAGTGGCGGGGGGGGAAGAGTATAAAGGCCAAGTGCAAACAGAAGGATTGGTGTGAGAAGGATGGACACATTTGAAATCTGCTTCCTGTGCAGGCAGCTGTGAAGAGCAACGTCCTGGAAGCTCAGCACCCCCCGGTCGCGTTCCTGTCAGGGCTCCAGCACTGTTAGGAAATCGTCTGTCTGTCTGTCCCTGCTTGAGCAGCTGCTCAGCTGACTAGATAATTACCCAGGCTGATGGCCAGGCTGCCTGGAAACACATTTTGAAAAGGGCTTGCAAAATGGGATTTCCAGAGTGATGTGAGAGCAAAGAGGATGGGTCCTAGGAGAGAGAGATGCTATCTTGCTCTGAAATTAGGGCTACAGTATTTTGGTGCAGGTTCCCCCAAAAACAAATATTTGTCCCAAAGTGCTCAGAGTCTAAAAAAATAGCAATATAAAGACAGCTAGAATGTAGTGGTTATCCTATAGGAAATACATTTGAAAGAAAACCAAGGCTAATGCTGGACCCTTGTTATTCTGGGAAAAGTGAAGACATTGCTGGGGGAGCAGAGGTCAGGAAGATTGATGGCAAGAAACAGGGCTGAACAAACAGGCAAAGAATATGGAAGATGAGAAGAAAGGTCAAAATCTGAGGTACAGAAATGAAAAGCACCCATAGTAAGCCTCACAGTGAAAACTATCTTTATTTAGGATGTTCTTGTAAACCCTTCCTTCTACCAGGTTCAGGCAGAGTAAATGCTAAGCAAAACATTAATTTCAAAATATTTCTGCATTTGGGATTTATGTATAGTTAACTGACAGCTGCCAAATCATGTGGATTTCTCTTGAGCAGCAAAAACTCTTGAGGCCACAGAAATATTTAGTCACAGAAATTATGTATTGTGGTGACCTCTTCTCTGTTTTCCTTTTGCTGGGAAAAGAAGAAAATTGATTTTTGCTATGGTTATTATCAGCCTAGTCAAACTGTTGCTGCCAAAGTGAAAAATGAGATTTGTAGGCTGACCAAAATGTTCCTATCATGAACACTACACAATCTGTAAATGATCACAGCCAGCGGGTGACAAAGCATTTGCATTTCTTACACAATGGGCCTCCAGCTCACAGTCTCATATTCTATCAGTGTTGGCTGCACTCTTCAATTCAATGAGGTATTCAGCAAAGCACCAAAATTAGACTAAGGCAAGATCTGTTACATCATCCATCCTACACACACACAGCCAGTCCCACTTCTTCCCAAGAGCTTTGTCTGGTTTTAAATGGCTCAAATAACTTGGACTCCTACCATGTCCCTTGAGAGGCTATCCAACATATCTGAGCTTAACTACTTTGTGCTGTTCTATCTGAAAGTGGGCAATATTTGTAACACAGGATCTGCGGCCGAAAACTGCACCTGTCACTAGAAACTGTAATGCTATCCTGAAATCAGAAAGATCTGAAGTCCTATGTAATAAGAAAGGAAATTATGCCAACATGGTTTATTGTAATACAGTGTAGGGATCGAGGAACAGGTCCTCAAAACACCCAAAGAGGAATTAATGCTTCAAGGTAAATCTGCTTATTAAAAACCAATCCACTGTTTTAAGAACAAACATGCCAAGAAAAGTAGAATGCATGTTGAAGGAAACATTTTTTGGTTTGGGAAACAATGAGTTGATTTTCAGTATCCAACACATGCTACAGAATTTGCATTTTAGGGATAGTTCTGGCACTGGTCTTTCAACATAAACAGACTTCTGAGAAATTCCTGCAACAGAAAGGCTGTGACTCTCCAGCTATTGGCATTAAGGACTGAATTCAAAATTTTTGCAAAAAAGCTCTGCCTCATTTAGGAATTTGGCTGCAGTACTTCCAGGAATCTGAAAAGCAGCAGCAGAAGCATCTGAAGAGACATCTTAAACATGTGTAGATGCTTACTTTTGCTTGTCTTGCTTTTTGAGATTGCTAGATAGTCTTTTGGCTCAGCATAGGGGAAAACGCACTTTTGCTAGTTTCAAGAGTTGGTGTTAGGGAACCTAGAAGAGTCACAGGTAGAAGTTGACTAGTAAGAATTTAAAGAACATCTGTTGCTGAAAAAGCTGTCCGTGGTTTTCATTTCCCAAAGTATAAGACTCTTTTTAGAAAAAAAACCAAACAATTCTATTTGGTCAAGATGGCCCAGCTTACCTGGAATAAAATTAATTTGCCCTTAAATAGAAGTATTTGGCAACACTAGTCCAGTCAGTCACCATCTTAGATAAAAATTGGTTCTGGAAAGCACAAAAGTGGTTGGCAGTATGTGAGTTATTATATCTTACATGTTTCTAAATTAGCCTGTTTTTCATATTGCTGTGGCTGACTTAAAAAATACTGCAAATCTAAGATCTTTTTTTTAAATAAAATAATTCCACAGTTTCTAGGATATAAAGCATACTTAAAAAAAAAAACTTGGCTCCTGTTAGTGATCCACATACAGAGCTCAGCTTTTCAGCTTGTCCTCTATGTCCAAATAAAGTGCTCTGTCTGTCAAAGCAATTTCAGGTGAAATTTTAAGGATGGCTTTTCAGGTGTTTCATGCCATGTTTAACAAAAGGACTGAGAGAGGGCCTGGCAGATTATAATCATACATTCACCATCCTTTCTCTACAGGCGTCGAGCACAACAGAGTGCAGTTCCTGGAGGGAGGAGGGGTGGGCTTTGGTTGTGTTTAACACAGCAGCTGTCAACCTGTGCAATAAGGAGACAGATCTGACTTTCAGCTCCTCATCCTTAAGGATGACTCTACTCAGAAGCCACTCAGTATGTAAGCTCACAGCTGTACACACATAAAAATACCAGTGCCCACTTACCTGAGGCTGTCAGTGCAGAGATACAAAATAAATTCACACTTCTCAAGAGGCAAGGCAGAGAGCACTGTTTGGATATTCCATCTGTGCACACAACAAGGTTTCCATAATGAGGCAGTGCCCCATCACATCACTTGAATGGAGAGAGATGAATCTTCTTTAACATTAATTTTTCTTTTTTTTCCAAAATGTCTGTCAACCTAGTAAAGGTCATTTACTTATTACATGCTGAGAAGAGAATATCTGTGTCAGTAGTTGTTCAGTAACTGCAGGATTCGGGGTGCATCAGGATCTTTGTTGGTTTAACAGCTAAATATAGAGGTACTAACTTAGAAAACAGCTATTATGCTGATACTAAATTAGAACTAGTCTCTACCTATACACTTTTCCTTAGTTCAGGAAGACTCTTTAACCATAACTTTCTTTTTATTAGTATTATTTCCTCACTAGAGTCACCCATTGTTTCTACCATTCAAGTGATGTTGTGGACAAAGAGTATGCAATACAAAGAGTACACAATACAAACTCATAGCAGTGGATGTGTATGATTGTGTTCGGAACTCAGGGTGATGGTTAGGCAGGACTTAAATGTTTGACATGCAAGTCCGGCAAATGAGTAGAAAAGGATTTTTGGTCTACACTGAGCAGAAGTGTTATGCAGTATATTCAGATTGGGACTCTCCATTCTGCATGTTCAGAAACAAAAGCCATTCGTAGTGCACATCAATGGGTCAATTTCAGGTTATTTTTGTACTCCCCCTACATGTGGAGCATTCCTGAGTTGATGACTGCATTTGAGTGGGTGTCACAGATAGGGAATGCTTAATTAAATATAATAAAACCACTTTAAAAAATCCGTGGTACTGTAAAAACTCCACTGTGTTGCACAACAAACATATTCAGGTCTTGTCAGCAGTGTCAGAAACATGAAATTTTGTTCTGAAAAGTCACAGCTTCTCCAATGCTTGAGCAACAGGACAGCATATGGCTACCAGCAGTATGGGATTTAAGGCAGACAGCTGAGTACTGCTGGAGGTTAACAGTGCCAGGCACTGGTTAAGTTGCTCTGTTTGTTATGAAATAATTGTGTTGCTGTGGATGTTGAAATTTATATTTACAGAGCCCCAGTACACTGATCTAGCATGTCTTTGGAATAGTTGTGATCTTCAGGTAGATTGCCCCATATGTCTCTAACCAATACCTGTTTTCTGCAACCAGTGTCTGTGTCAAAAGCACCCAGCTGGACTTCCCCCTCTTCCAACTCTTCTGAGAGGCAAGCCCGTGCCTCAGAGAGCAGCTGGACAACCAACTCAGAGGACACCAGCAGCCCGAGCATTGCTCCCTCCTACACAGACCTGCAGTCACTTAATACCGAGGACTTGACCAGTGGCAGAACATCTGCAGCAGATTCAGCTGGTAAGAGGGAAGCCTTCAAGCTTCCATCTCGATCTTTTTGATGCTACTCAAACTCACTGTTCAGAACTGAGCCACAGGGAATGGATCCAAAGCAGAACAAACTCAATGATTAGGCAGACTAACATTTTGTTCTTCAATTCAAAAGAAGTCACACTTGGATTTTATACATGCCTGACATGTGCAGGCTCCTGAAGTTAGAGCCAAATGCAACTATGTACCTGTTGATAGACTTGGAGCATTTCTGGTTTTCTCGTGCCACATCAGCTTAAGCTGATCTGGGAACTAGTGTATTGTGGGAGAAGCTGGATGCCTTTCCTGAATTTCCAGGCAGAAATTTTCTTAACATTGCATTCAGCTGAGGCAGGCCCAGCTCTGCGTGCCCCTCTCTGTTTCAGTGAGTGCCAAGACACAGATCCAGTTTGCTGGATGCGTTCTTTGCCTTGTGCTTTGCACTGTTACTGAACAGTAATGCTGAGAGAGTGTAAGACAGGACATAGGATGGTTCACTAGCAGATTTTAACCATTTAAGGATCTTATATCTGACCTTGTAGGGCTCTACTCAGATAAAATCCTGATTGTGGAAAACTATGCTACATGGCATTGTAGCTCTTTGCTCCTCATTTGTACTCTGGGTAATCTCTGAAGCAGGAGAAATAAAGCAGAGTGGTCCCAGTCGTGCCATGAAGAATGGGAACTCCTGAATGACAAAGCTGACTTTCACAGTGCATGAGAAAAGCTGACATGTCAGGACACAAAAAGTTAATACATAGCTCCAGGAGGAAGCACCTGCCCTATGCTGGAAGCTGTTCAACCCAAGCTGAGGAAGGTCAGTAGCTAGCCAGTTTGGTGATGTAAATTGATTCCCTAGTGTCTTGATAGCTCAGACCTGGGAGATATTTAATGTGGTTTCTCTCAGGTGGTGAATGTAAAAATGTGTGGGAAATTAGATCTGTTTTGTGAGAATGGGCTTCCTAAGCCTCGCTGAGGTCATATGTCCCTTCTGTAAGAAACATATACATGTATCACCTGCAAAGAGTGTTATTTCGTGGTTCAGTGAAGCTGGGTTAGACTTCTGGACAAGGTTATAAACAGCAGTATGGTAGGTGCTGGCTCAGTACTTTAGACAAAGGATTTGTGGAGAAGTAGTAGTTACTTCGGATAAGTGGAGCTATTTCTTTTTTTCAAACAATGAAGTTACCACAAATCTGTCTGACCATTTTTATTTTAGAATACTCTGCTTCTCTGTACCTCTGAGTTTGGAAACCACTTTTTGGTAGGAAGGTAGAATAGGCAAGATGGAGTATGTGCTGGATATTTCTGTTTTGTTGATTTGGTATAGGCTGCTGTCACTGGGGCTGTCTCTATCTGAGTGAAGGGAATGAGGGATGCCCAGTCCGTATGTACCTTTGCATCATACAGGAAAGTCAAAGACAACGGGTTGCTGTATATGCCTGGCACACATATGGGACTTTATGTCCAATATATGGCCCAAAGTGAAGTTGATACTTCAGTAAAAGCTTTGTGTGCAAGCTTCTTACCAGTTCTTTCTCAGTCAGTCACAAACTGGCGTATTTATTAGCAAGCGGAGTACAAAAACCCATTCCAGTCACCTTAAACTTTTTTAAAGGGAAAAAGTAGGTAAGATATAAGCAAGGCTGTACTATTAGGTAAAACATAAGATACATTTATCATAAACATAAGATACCCAAAATATAAGATACACTTCCAGTACCCTAGAGATACTGGTACTTGAAGTATGAAATACATGGAGTCTTCCTGTCACCAGGTGTGGAGTTTGCAAAAGGGCAACATGAACAAAGTGCATGTTTGTCCTGTTCCTCACAACCCACTCCCTGAACTGGCTGCTGGCATCAGGAAGGTTTGTGGAAGTGGGGAAGCTGAGGACCTAGTGGCCATGGAATTGTACAGTTCTGGCTGCTTTTCTGTTGTTCATTCCACCATCATCCCACTGTCACTGCAGGCAAAAAATGTGTGATCACTCTCTTCTCTCCTTCCTCTCTGCCCCACTCCAGAAATTCAGTTCTTTAAACCTGACTTGATTCAAGCATTTGATTTGCATTTCTCCCCTCAGAAGACTGGCTGACTCAGATTGTAGTGAAGTTTGAAGGCTCCATCAACGCAATGACATGGCAAAGAGAGGAATCCTCATGCTCAGTGTGATGATGAAGTCACCTTGACTGCTAGCCAGGATGTTGATTCCAAGGTCAAGCTTGCTGGAGGAAAAAAAATAATCAGACTAATTTCATTGCTGAAAAACCCAATGAAAATAAGTAATCAGTGTTTGATCTACTTGATGATGGTAAAGAATCAGGTCTATAAAATAGTTTGGGTTTAATACTGTTTCAAGTGAGAAAAACCTAGTGTTGAGAAAAGCATGAAAAATTCCACTCTGTGGTCAGATGCTAGGTAAAATAACTGTTTTAGCCATGGTGAATTTTATTGTCTGAACACGATAAAAGGATACTCTGTTCCATAATTTCACCACTTGTCTTGAAATTATCCTGCATGCAAAATGCTTAAACACCAACTGCCTGTGATAGTTCAGGGCACAGGACTTTGTGTGGGAGCAGATGAAAGCCTAAGGTAGGTCTGACTGCAGGTCTACACAGGGCCAAGTCCCAGCCATAAGAATGTGCGTCGTGGTGTCAAGGGCTGGTAGGCTCTAAGCAGGTAAAATTGTCTGGGAATTAACTTTCTCACAATTGACACAAGATTGGAGTGTAAAACTTATGGGCTTGGGCTTTATCTAATGCATGCATTTATGCAAGATATGGCCTAGGAAGGTGTATCTGAGAAAGATGAGAGAGACCTGAATGATCCCAACCCAAAAGTTTACCCTTGCTACAGGGGACTGCAGAAAACCTCCTGACTGATGGACTTGGGATGAGCAGAGTGATGTCATGTAAAGGCAGCAATGTTCACAGTAGTGAAGGTAGATGTTGCATGAGCAGAGCTGAAAAATATTTGTTTTTCTATCAAAGTGCAGCTAAAAGATGCTGCACTTCATTGCCTATGCTTGTTTGAACTCTGGCACTAAGAAGCCTTTTATACTACCCTAATCTTTGTCAGCACAAGGAGCTCTTTAGCCTGCAGCAGCTAGCCAATAAATGTGGGTCAGGTGATAGCAGACTGTCCATTTAACGTGGGCATGCTGACATGGTTATAACAGCAAGCACGTTGCAGCAGCTGGGGTTTCACAATGTGTGTGAAGCCGTGTTTGGTGCCGGTGAAGTGGCCCCTTGCCTCAGAGCTCTTACCATGCCTCGCTGTGTCGCTCAGCTTGGATCAATGACCATGAAAAGAAGTGGGAACTTTTGGCCTTTGTGCTGTGCTGTGCAAGATAAGTAACACAGGACATCTCTGTTACTGATACAATACAAGTATTTGTTCCTTCTGTAGCAGATGCCTGTCTCAGCTTTCAAAAAAGGCCAAATATCTGCGAGTCAGAGGAGCAAGGGAGAGGCCGTCTTGTAACTGTGGTTATAGATCTGGGAGCACTGAGATCTAGTCTGAGGTTGTGCCCAAATACCTAACAGCTTGATTTAGATTTCTGCCTTTCACTATTCTTGTTTAAAATCATTTTATTAATATAGACTAAAATTAAATTGTACACGAAATATACATAATTATATATGGTCAGGATGTATATAATAAAGAAGATAATATAAATATTTACATCGCTCATAAACTATATTATAAATTTAATAGAATATATAATAGTATCTATCTTTTATATAATAGAGCCATATAATTAAGTATGTGTATGTCTGTGTGTAGGCATAAGTTTCCTCATGGCAGTTTTAGGTGCATTGTTGCTAGTTCTGTTGTTTCTGTTGTGATTTGTATCTTAGCAAAGCTGCAGCTATGCCATATTTGATGTTAACAGTTCAATTTGCTGACCAGTTGTTCTCTTTGGCACTCTCCTGAATCTCTGGGACTACTGGGATACTGAGGAAATTGCTATGTTATTATTTTGTGAGAACATCTGCATGTTTGGAAATAGAAGGTTGCATACGTGACCCGTAACTTCTCAAAATCCAGACTGTTAATAAATAGCACAAGAAATTAATTCTGAGGATGTTGTTATTTTCAAAGTAAAATACATGGTTTAAGGGGGTTCTGATGCTTCTGTTTGGAAACTTGGAAATGGCAATTCTGACAAGCTCAGCTCCAGCTATCTCTTGAAGGTAATAGAGGGCAAGTAGTAACTTTTCAAACCTTTTCCTAGTGCTTTTCTGCAGTAGTTCTCTTACCTACATTTCTTCCGTAGCTGCAGCCAGCTAGATACTGAATCCTGATATGATGATGGCAAGAATGGTGTTCTGTGAGTTTCAAACGAGCAGCTTTGAACAGATTACATAGCCATGCAATGTGGTTGCACTGAATGCCAGAAAGAGGCTACGAGCTCTGGAGTTATTCCATGTTAATTACCAGGGCAAGGGGGAAAATAACATATGCTGATGATTACCACCTTGCATCCAGAACTGCACTTCAGTTATGCTGTATAACTATTAACCAGCTTGTGCTGGTGTCCCAGTCCCAGACTCATGAAAAACTTGTACATGAGAGCCTGCCAAGGCCAGCTGCAGAGGCTGCAGAGAGGAACATCCAACCCTTGCTTCAAGGAGGAGGGGACTCCGGAGTACCATGAACAAATAGCACCTAAAATATACTTTTAAACAACTCCAACCTGTAAGGGCTAAATTCAGCACCAGAGGCAGGGTTTTTTTATTCTTCATGTCCAATACCAACTAGCAATTCAGGAGTTTTATATCCTAGTTGTCATTGCACATTTTTCTCAAGCATTTTTAGCTTCTTTAAAAATAATATAGGGCAGATCTGGGAAGCTAGGTCTAGATAATTCATAGCAGTAGAAGTGCTGTGATCCCAAGATAGACCTGTGTACTGGGAATTAGCTACTCTTCAAGGCTTCCTGGCCACAGTATCCCAATGACCTCTGCAGTAGTGTTCAGTCCTCATCCCTGTTTTTCAGTGGGGAAGCCTGCAGCTTGGTTGTGCAAGCTGGACCTAGGTGAAGTAGAAATGCCTTTTGCCATACAGTCAGTCTTGCTCTTTGACGAAGATTGCAGGTAAAAGCAGTGGACCAGAGTCACTGTCTCAGTCCCTCCTTATGGCAGGAAGAAAGGCACAGAAAATCTGCCAGGAAAAAGAGGGAAGTGTTAGAATGGGGAAAGAACAGGTGCAACAGTAAACAAAGGTTTATTTCTATCAATTCAGTAGAGAGAATTACAAAATAATCTTAGTGTGCAGTCATCTGAGTCGTAGAGTTTAAGGTCAGAAAGGACGACTATGCTGTCATTTTTATTGTCCAGTCTGGCCTCCTGCATGTCTCAGGCCAAGGAACCTCGCCCAGTTATTTCTGCACCAAACCCATAACTTCAGTTTGAAATATACAGCACAACTACAGGCTATGCAGAGAATGCATTGAGAGCAGTCCTGAGGAAAAGGACGTGGGGGTGTTGGTGGATGAGAAGCTCAACAGGAGCTGGCAATATGGAAGAAACTCTTTACTGTGGGGGTGGTGAGGCACTGGAAGAGATTGCCCAGAGAAGCTGTGGATGCCCCAACCCTGGAACTGTTCAGGGCCAGGCTGCATGGGGCTTGGAGCAACCTGGTCTGGTGGAAGGTGTCCCTGCCCATGGCAGAGGGGTTGAAACAAGATCATTTTTAAGGTTGCTTCCAAACCAAGCCATTCTGTAATACTACCATATCCTGAGAAAATACTTGCATAATATCTTCCTGATTAACATCAACTGCAGCAAAGTTAGCCCCTGTTCAGCCATTTCCATCCCTTCAAAACTTCATTTTTAAAAACAATTCTCCTAGTGATAACACTTAAAGCAAAGTGGAGATGTCACTGAGCTCAGCTCTGCCAGCTGCTGTGGGGCTAAATGTGGTCTGCTAACTTCAAAAGGTTCAATATCTGCCTCAACTATGCCCCAGATAATAACAGTGATTACTTATCTGCTCTGTTACCTTGCCTCCCAAAGGACTGGTTGATGCTGCTGTAGGACTATCAGATTCTTGTTTTTTCTTCAGGAACAATGAGAAATATCAGGGTGTAGGAGGACAGGATTTAACATTGCTCTTAGAGAGAGAAAGGAGTTAGAAGAAAACTCAGAAGTGTCTGCTCCTACTAATGCCTGCTATGCTGAGTCTTATGGTGCTTACCCCTGTGAATTAATTAGTCCTTCCTTCCTCCTCCACATTCTAAGAAAACCAAGTCTAAGACAAGGAAGAGGCAAAGTATGAGAGGAGAAAGTGACAGCATGAAAGAACTGAGCCTGATTTTCTTTATTGCTTGGAAATGTTTTAATTAAAAAGTTTTTATCTAAATATATATGTACTAAAAAATATAATAACTTTGCTGTTTAATTGAGTGTTTTCCTGTCTGCATGCTAGCATAGAATCAGTTTTGATCTCATGCATGTCATTGGCCCTGTGCTGCAAACAGCTAAAGGAGCATCTCCTAGTTCAGGTGCTGAGTTTTGTTCTCATGGCTATTCCAAAGTGCAAGGTACAGTAACTGTGGATTTGTAGCAGAGTTATCTTTATGATAGAAGAGCTAAGTGCTGAGCCTACATGGTAATCTTGATGAATTCCACTCTTTTCACACCTATTCACTAATGTTTTTTACAGTCAGATCAGTTGAAAGGAAAGCCGAGAGAAGTCCAGGGCCTGTCACAGGACTGACCTTCTGATCTCCCTTTATGTAGGCAATATCCTGAGAAAATAGATGTGAGGAGATGCTTTGCAGTTTGTCTCAGGCCCATGAGGCAGACTAGGTGGTACAAAGCCCTTTATTTCTGTTTGTAAGGCTGTGATTCCTCAGCCACAGTGTTTACATTGGCCCCAGTTGCTCTCTAATGCAGAAACCCACATGGAGATGTGATAAGGCCGAGGAGTTCAGTAGGAGATTTTGCAGCTGGACAGGACATTTCAGTGTAAAGCTAACTGGAGATGGAATGCTTAAGTGCAACAGCTATCTGTGATGGCTGTGTTGACAGAGGAACAGCTTGGTTTGTTTGGAGCAATTCTGCAGGATGCTAAGTGGCTTCCAAGCTTAAAGTTGCCAGGAGAGCAGAGCACCAAGATATCTCCCCACATCCAGTTCTTTCAAAGTGGAAAACAGCAGTGGCAGTCTTCAGCGACATTCCCTTGCCTGTTGCATTCAATTCCTGGCAGCATGCTGCTGTACTGCTGACAGGAGGCAGGAATGGCACTGCAGCCATAGAGCAGCTCTGGAGAAGCACCGTCCCAGCTTCGTGCTGCTTGGCAGCACAGCCAGTGCCCCACAGCGCTGGCTGCACCCCAAGGAACACGATTCCACAGCTCCCAAACCACAGCAGGATTCACCGCAGGGAGGAGTCACCCACCTGAGAACTGGCATTTTCCACCCTCGATTCTTAAATGGCAGAGAAGCAAGCAAGGCTTCAGCACTAGTACCAATTAACAAGAGCTGTAAATCATTGCATGTGCTCTTGATTAGAGATCCCAGTTCTGTGTGGAATTTCCTGTCTGATTATGAAGGGGCTGAATGGAACTGGCAGAGTGAAACAGCCGGTGAAAAAGCTGCAGAGAGCAAGTAACAATGAGAAATTTCACAATACCCAAATGCATGGATTTGCTTGTTTCTCTCTTGCTGTGATATCATCTGAAACATAAGAAAGGCTCAGGGGTTCACTGGACTACGCAGAACAGGAATTGGAAAAGTGATGATGAACGCCTATAGGGGACCAGTTATAGAGTCATCTCCTCAAAGAACAGTGTGGGATAAAATGGGAAGCAGATTTGTCAAAAACATGAATAGTGAACAGAATCATTTAAGCAAAACCTTCAGCTTTTATGCTGACAACTTATTTTCTTGTGCCCACTTGAAAATGTGTGATAAATGTCCATTTTTATCAGGACTTCTGCCTTTTTTCCTTTATTCAGCCCTAGTGTTAGGGAAAAAATGTAACACTTTCTGTTCTTTCAAGGCAGAAATGAGCAGAGCTGCATCACAGTACTCTAGGAGATTGCTGATTTATGTCTTCAACGTCTCTGGTTTTAACCTCATCTAGCCTTGATCAAACCATATAATACTGGAGCACAGATATGACATGAATCTTACTTAATAACCATGTTCATCTGTTATTAGAAGCAATTTGGTCTTAATTGTCTTTATGTTTGAGACATGAGACCAAAATCCTCTGCCTGTATAAACTGGTATTTGCATTATGACTGTGCATATTACATGAGAGGAGGAAGAGGAGACTTTATGCTATTTCTTCATTCTGATCTTTGTTAGCAAGAATGAGAATTGCAGTTCTGGGTTTTGCCATATGGATGCCAGTCCAATTTACTTGTCAGTACCCTTGTAGTACTGCAGTATATTTCATTGAGACTGATTTGAGCTTATCACTTAGGACTCAATTTTTTAAAACTATTAAGAGCGCTCAGTACTTTGTGTGAAGAAGTTCAGATCTGGGTTTTGCACCTAAAACTGTTTCCAAGATTCTCATGTCCCAGCTATTCCTGTTACAGCTGAACAAAATTTTCAAACAGCTTCAGCTCAGTGTGTTCCTCTCCAAATCTAGCCATTTAATTTAGTGTCTAAAAGGAGATTAGAGATCCTGCCAGCATATGTCCTGTAGCTCTGTGTTCTCAAGCCCATTACAGGCTTTGTAGAAATTATTCCGTTTAAGTGAAGACTTTAGGCAACAGTTTATTGAAGCTGCTGTATTTTCACATGTAGACATTTCAGAGAGCTTTAAACATGTTTCACTTAAGATCATAGGAATGGAATCTATTTGCCAGGACCCTGATGTAAATGTATTCATGACCATTTCCTATCCATGTGTTCCTGTGCCAATATTGTCTTTCAAATAGCTTTCTGCCTTCTCCAATGTAAGCACTTTAATATATTTATGCAGGGTAATTATCTCTCTCTCTGTGTTCATTTGCTAAACTGAATGAGACAAGCTCTTTGTCTCCATTCTCCTCCTCATCCTAGAAAGCTTTTCTCAGCTCACGTTGCTGTCTGAATTAATCTTTTGGTATGTGATGATCAAAACTGTGCAAGATTGAGGTCTCACCACAGCCTGATATCAAGATATTAGCTTTCCCATCTTCAAGAACTGTCACCTTGATACATCCCAGGACCTTATTTCCTTTTGTACCAATGCATCAGGCAAGTACCCTTGCACTACATTCAAATTGATTGTCTCTATTCTAGATCACTTTCTCTCATATGTAATTAATTAGTTCCTTCCTTATAAAAATGTATTGTCCTTAAATGTCTGATTGTGAAATTTATATTGCTTACTACATTTCATCTCATTTCTGATACTCCAGCACTCAAGATGAATCTCTCCTTTCAGTATGACATTCAGATTTTCTTTTATATACCCAGATCCTCCTAATTGTCTGTATTCAGCAAATAACATTAGACTGTTCATTTCTGTGCCATGATCGTTATTTAAAAATATAGATAAACATAGTGTTAATCATGTAAACTTAATTAAGAAATTTTACTTGTAGCTCCTCTAACCTAGTATTTCCCTTAAAACTCAGTGGCTGTCTTCCTTTTAGCCTGGTTTTTAGTGCTGTCATAATATTGATATCAGTCTCCATTTTAACTCCTTCCCAGGTGGCACCACATTAAATGGTTTTTCTAATATATTTTTTATCTAGAAAATCTATTGTTGATTAAAGCTCTTAAGTTTGGCTGGAACAAACTACCTCTTTTAAAGTTAGATTTCATCCTCTTTATTATCTGATGCTTTTCAATTTTTCCTTCCAAAATCTTGCTTACAATTGCAGTCAGACTTCAGCTTTGTACTTTCCAGAGCAATTTTTACCCCTTAAAGATATGGTTACTATGTATGCTCTTCTCCAGTTGTACAGTACCATTTCCATCTGAACCGATTCCTTTCAAATCCTTGGGATGCCAGCAGCTTCAGATGTCAGTTCTTTCAGAGTTTAGGGAGGGAGCTTATCAGCCCTCCTCATCTGAGCACAGTAACCTCTCCAAAATGTTTACTTACTTTCTTAATGGTAATTTCCATTTCCACTCCCTCCTTTTGGTTGTCTAGCCTGCCTCCTGGGACCTTATCACTTTACTCTGCATCACTATTCTTATTAAAGAGCCAGGGCAAAATATTCATTAGCTTTGGCACAATGTCTACATGTGTTAATGTTTAATTATCACCGTAGCCCTACTTCCATGTTCTTTCTACATGCATATATTGGTTTGGCTTTTCTCCAGTATGTAACATGACTACTGAAGATTATTTCTGAGAAAGGTAGTGCCCATTGAGACCCAGCTTTCCAGGTCAACTGGTCATGTGTTGGCTTCGTTTACCTTTTATCTTAAATAAGAGCTCTAGCTGTAGGGCAGAATTAAACAGTGAGACTGACAAAATAAGTCATCTCTGTAACAAACAAAAATACTTCTCATTTCGGTGACTTAAATGTTGGACCAGGGATGAAGCTAAAGCTGCTTTGAAAATTCAAAGATTAGGGCAAGGTCCTTTTCCGTCGGATTCACGTGCTGATTAGTTGCCTACATGATAACTAAACTAATTTGTGGGAGTGAAGAAATAAATCTTCAGCACTTATATTAGTGCAGTGGCACAACCATATTTCCACAACCTGAATGCTTTGGTCACATGAGGAATGTGTGGAGAGGAGCTGGGGAGGGGCATCCAATGGTGGGGAGCAGAGCTCCATGGGGATGAGGGGTGTGATGTGCCAGGGAGCTGTGGATGTGGTCAGTAGTCCCTTTTCACTCTTTCTTCACTGCTTTTCCCTTCTTACTGCCTTTTGTTTCACCACGCCCAAGAACACAGGACCTGTCTCCACAGCCTCCCAGGCTTGGCTCCTCATAGTGGATGGTGGGAGCAGGAGAGGAGCTGGGACCAAAGTCTGTTTCTGCCACAGGGAAGGAGCAAGACTAATAAGTCAAGGAGAAGAGCAGGAGCCAGAGGCTTTCTGGTCCTGGTGCTGTTTAGGGTGTGGGAACTGTTGTTTGCAGGAGAACCTCACACACCCTTAGCAGGACAGGGCCGAGGACCAGAGGGCTGCAGCAGGTAAGAATCAGTTGCTGGAGGCAGAGCAAGCAATCTATCCCTGGCACAGTGCAGCCAGGAATCTGCTATGGCTGGCAGTCCAGTACCACTTGGTACATTTTCCATTTTGCTTTTAGCTGCCTTTATATATGCAGACACAAACATGCACACTGGCACTCAGAACAGGCATCTTTAAAACTCTGGGTTTTGGCAACATGAAGGGAATGAATGACTCTTCACAACAACACTGACATGGCCAGAGGGAGCAGGGTAGCTGTGACTCTGTGGTCAGACTGATTTTATGGATCTGAGTCTTTTGAAAAGGTGGGGTATGTGCCATACTATCATTAAGTGCAGCCATCTGACAAGTAGTTGAAATAATCTGTGCAACTCTGTACACAAAGAATAGGTACCTAGCTCAGGCAGCTGCCAAGCTTTAGGCCTATTTCCATTTGCAGAAAGGTAAATCTAGAATTAAAAATTAATCCTCTTTTTCTGAAAAGTTTTTGGTTGCATAATGGTGAGTGTGGTGGTGAGATACACATGTTCTTACAAAAAATATGTGGTAAGAAGAGTGTCAGTTTTGAATGAAGTGAAATAAATTCTTGTTCTTGCATAAGTACCAAGAATGTTCTTGATCCTCTTCACCAAAATTTGGACCTCTTCCTGAGAAGCCCAACAGAAATGTTCATCCAGTGCAGAAAGCACAAGGATTTCTGTGTGTTTGTGCTTGCTGTGTACTGCCTCCACTATATCACAAGGAGGTCCGATGCTGATCAAGCACCAGAAAGCCAGGACCTTCCTAGAAAGAGCGTCCTGCAAAGAACAAATCTTCTGGGACCAAGGCAGCCTCCCTTGACGGCGGGTGATCTCAGCAAGTGTAGCGATTTCTCAGCTACAAGTGATTCCAGCTCTTGTGATCTCAGCAAGTGTAGCCATTTCTCAGCTACAAGTGATTCCAGCTCTTGTGATTCAGCTCAGTGTGAGATCACCCGAGGCAAACTCGGGGACAGAGAGACAGGAGCCGTGGCAGTGCTACAGAAGCAGCTTTATTGTCCAGCAGTCCCTGGGAAGGGAGGCCAGGGACAGCGGCTCCCTGATTCAGGGCATATCCAGAGCCTTTTTATGGGAAAGGCAGGGGGTGGGGTAGAATCCAATTTACCAACTGGATACAAGGTATTACCATAGAGAAACAAGGCGTTCTGGGGGTGGTTCATTTTGTCACAGTAACCTACAGAGAGAGGTTTATCTCTGAGTCCTTTTGCCCTCGGCCTTCTCTCCTCCAAGGGAGTGCCGAGGACTCCTGAGTCAAAGGCTCGCAGCCCTCCACTCCACTGCACATGCATTTGTATGCTTTGTGGCAGGCATGAGCGTTCAGGAGGGACTGGGATGGAAAGGGAGCACATGCCAGCGCAAAGTGTACAGAGAGGCACACGGTGCACCCGGCAGAGCAGACAACTGGAGGGTGTTAGTGCATTTGTCACGGCAGCCACAGCGCCAGCTTCATCGCTTCCTGTGCCTCAGGGCTGCACCGCGCTGCCCCCAGCACAGCAATCGGCTCCACAAGTGGGACACGAGGTTGGCCCAGGGCACTCCTCTGCACCTCCTCTGCAGCAGGCCCTTCGCCAGCCAGCCAGAACTAGGATCTGGGTGGGAAAGTTTACATAAAAGGAGTAAGAGGGCTTTGCTTTCATGAACCCACCACTCCTCCTCCCCCAGACTGATTTGTTTATTCAGGCTTGGTTGCCTCCAGCAACACATTATTAGTGCGAACTATGGTGTATCCTGGGAGACCTGCAGGATTCCCTGCAAATCTTTTGAGTTCTTAGTCTCCAAGGAGGGAGAGACACAAAGGCATTTCGCTCTGTTGATGCAGTTGCATGTGCATTGTTCCCCTTCTTTGAGTGTTGGTGTGTCTCTTTGGCAAATGCTGTAATCGGACTGCACAGTCTTCATCCTGCATCTTCATCTCAGTGAGTAGATTATACTTTTCTTGGTAAAGCCACCAAACTGCACTGCTTTAAAGGCTGTATGTGAAAACATGCTTAGCTGAAGGGTTTTTAGCAGAGCTGTGTACTTACTGTTGCACACACAGGTCAGTCCTTGCTGATGGTAGGCTTCAGGCCTTCAGGGTAAATCTGGCCTTAAGATAAATACAGATTGCATCACGCATGAGCAGTTTTCCTTGATTTAGCATGGCTGCAAAGGCAGTGAAGACACAGTGACATGGATTAACAATGTGGGTATGTACTCGGGGCTCTGCTAAGACCATACATCTCTGCTAAAATCAATGCCACTGCAAATTCTTTAGATATAACAAGTGTTATGAGAGCTTCCCTACAATGTGATCAAACTCTGCAGGTATGCTTTTGATCTCTGCTTGGTTTGAAATTACAGGACAGCTTCAGTTCCTTTGGCTGTTCTGTGTCCCAGGCTTGCAGGGACCAGCCTATGTGTCACAGCACAGTTAAAACATCGTGAAGAGTGATTGATTTCCTGATTAGTCACATACGTGTCCAGAGATGGACAGCATCAGATGAACTGATCTCCCATAAAGGTCAAGGCAGCTTAGCTAAGAGAGGTCAGTTCTCCAGCAGATAAGGTAGCAACACCAGATGGCATCTCAGTAACAGAGCAGTCAGAGGCAATGTACATGAGGGTTCCCATGACAGTGATGCTGTCAGTAATGGGGGGCTATTGAGAGGGCAAGGGAGGTAAGGAAATGCAGAGCAGGTGTTTTGAGTGTGATCTATTTTCACCAGGTGATTCCGTTGCCAAGAGACTCAGATGTTAAAGAGTCGTGACTGAGGCTTCAGCCCTGTCCTCTGTCCCTGTGCTGAGCTGCTACAGGTCTGGCAGAGGCTGGGGGGGAAAGGGTGAGCTGTGCTCTGCTGAGATTGACAGTCCAGCTGCATCCACAGAACAAAACCAGTTTGTCTCGCATGTCTGAACAACCCAAACCTGAACGAATGGAGCAAACAGGTGTGAAAGGAGAAGGGTTTTGCCAGAGCCAGTAGCTCCTTGTCTGCTGGATAAAAAGAAAAGCAGGTCAGTAGAAATCAACACATCCCTCATCAGATGCCAGGGAAAAGAGTCACTGTTCAGTGAGCAAAGGCACTTGAGGTTAACCTGTTAATTACTGGATCATTCTCAAATCAAACAGCATGGGACCAGGACCCAGGAGGCTTCTCCTGCTAGACCTGGCAACCCAGCTCATGTGCCTTTCAGTATCTTTCTCCATGGAAGAAGTAAGGGGGAAGAAAATACAAGGATGGATGGCTAGGCTATACTTTTTCTGCATTTGAATTATTTCTTAATGAACAGCTTTCATCTCCATGCTCCAGCTCATCTCCTGCTTTACAGGAAAGTTTCAAGGTGGCTCTTGAGCCTCCCAGCTGCCAGTGCTGTAAGAAATGCTCTTTAACCCACATGGTCCCTTTTCCCATCCTTCACCTTAGGATTTTCTCACTTCCTGCCCATGTTTTCTCTTCTGTGTGCTGGTCTACTTCTATTTCTTTCCAGTTCAAAATAACTTAAATTATTAAAACTTTGATGGCAGTGGCATCACCTTGTTTCTAGTGGATGACCTGCTGCATCCTGCATTCCCTTCTGGCAGGGAAGGGAAAATGGGTAAAGGGGCTGTCATTCCTCTTTACTTAGCAGAAGGCCCTTCTGCATGCAGAAGTATTTCTTCATAATCTACTTCAGAACTTAAATTTCTCTTTGTTGACTGGATAATTGAAGTAGCACTGTTGCAAAGTAATGAAGTTAATGGTAATCTTTAAGAAAACATGTACCAAGTCTAACAGTAGCTAACGCTCTACTGGAATGCCCTGCAGTCTCATTTAAATTTCATCAGTGATGATAATTTTTGCACCTTACAGGGATCTGAAGCTGATCTGAAATTTCCCTAGACATATCCTATTTTGTATGGTAGGAGTTTGACTCTTATAACTGAATTTCTACCATTGCATTAAAAAAAGAAAGTGTATTATCTTTAAAACTCAATTTTATGGATGAAAATTTTGTGGATATTTTAATTTTTCAAACTTCATTAAATCATTCCTCCACCCCTCAAAAAAAAAAAATCTTTATTTTCTATACTCCAACACTATGATGCTAGTCCTCACTTAAATTAGCATAAATTGGGAAAATGCCTCTCAAGTTGATGAACAAGTTTTGGAGGCAACTGGTCTCTATGCTTAACATCATAACCACCTAGAGTCCCCATGCAATAGTCTAGAGAGACATATAATACAGCCAGATTTGCTAGAGTCACACCAAGCCTGTCACCTACCTGAAATGAAAGTGTAAAATATGTTCTTGTGCCATTTTTAATCTAATTGCCTACTAATCATTGAGAAGTAAATACTCCTCACTATCTTTCCTGAAAAGTTTAAGAACTTAACACTCCCTATAAATTCCTTTAGTTTTTTGTTTCAAAAGCCTTCAACACAAAATAGCACAGTTCTGTTTGGCAAATGCAATATTTCGCATCTTGTGATTATAAATGGAGCTGGCTTTGCAATGTGTTTAATAAAGTCAGTTTCCACATTGACTATGTGCAACCAAAAGGGGAGATGTTTAAAAAGATGAAAACACTATGGTGAATGTACAGAAATGATCTCCAAGTTGTATGCTGCATCTGCCAGTACAGTTTACTCTAAAGTAATTTTCAAGTCAACACTTGTACAAAACAGTGAACAAATGCTAAAAATGGTGAAAATACAACTTCTGTTAAAAAATAACTGCTAGAATGACTAAGGCAATCAACTATGGCCATGGCATGTTTCGTGCTCTCTGTCTTCTGTGATGAATGGCGGGACTGTTGAGCACTATAAGGATAAAGTAATTTTTAATTCCTGTGATGCGGTAAGACGGTGGGAACAGTGAAGATCCTCCAACATAATTTTCTACTCTGTGTTTTCTCCCACAGAAATTTGAATACAAAAGCTGCCTTTACCAACTGCATGGTTTTTTTCCCCTCAGCTTCTCTCTCATACTTTATAATTTGGCTACGAATTTTAAAGAATGGAGCAGAGATTAGAAATTAGCACCCTTTGTGTCCTATTGAAAGCATAACAACCCCTCCTCCTTAGACACTGCAAAATTCCTTGCTAATAAGGCTGACTGAACAAGTCTTCATTAAACTGCATGTTGCTGGGCTGGAGAATTTGTCTCCATCAGCCATTTAGACCATGACCTGGACAAATCAACCGTGATGCCTCAGATGTGAAAAGCCTTTGTTTGGCTTCTCACGTTCCTAACACAATTAGTAGCTCTGGAACTCATCCCTTTGGCCAAGGTAGAGTCACGCTGTCCCTTGCTGTAACTACTGGTCCTGAGGTAAGTCACTCAGAGCATTCCTCAAGTGATTCAGTAGAATGTGATTTTAACCATGTAACTTCCAATCCCATGGAAATGAGTGGCAGATGAGGATAAAGCTGGTTACACCCAGTTAGCATAGTCATTCTGTACTGTCTGTGCTGGCAACCTAATAGGGAAAGTAACTGGACAAAATTTACTCTAAATTGGTGTGAAGAAACTGCCTTACACAATATGTCTGTCATTAAGGTGGCTGAGGCTTTTCTCAGCTTCCAAACACTGTGGTCCAGGTGTGTACCACCTCTTTTTTCAACCGGGAGTAAGTTACAATAGATGTGACTTTCGTGTAAAATGGCAGAATACAGTCTTTCATTAAAAATCACCTTCCACTTGAAGATAAAGTTATTATAAATGATACAAATAAAGGAGACAGCTTTTTGTAATAGTCATTAAAGGCTTAGGAGCTGTTTCACAAATACGTAACTCCTTGAGCATGTCAGAGTTTGCTTTGCTCCAGAAGAATGAAAGGCCAGAGTTTTAAGCTGTATTTCCTCCTCATAAATCCTGAGGATCATGCATTTACTTTGGCATTGGTTTTGCTGCTTCTTCAGATTAGGTCTCTGTTCTCTTCAGTCTTACTGCACTGGGGAAGTGGTATGATTTCCACTCATTATGGTCAGGATTTCAGATTTTTTGCCTCAGGCACTGGCTGAAGCCTTTCTCTCTTCTGTGCCTGCAAGTCACAAGGCAGTGGAAGAATGCAGCAGGTGACCGACCCAGGGTCAGCAGGTGAGCCAGGGTGCTCTCTCTTTCTGTCTATGCATACAATTATCTATATTTCTATATATATGTGGGTGTGCACGTATACATACTCTTACTTGTAAATTCTTGCAGGACAAACAAATCTCAGCTGTGTTTTTTGTTGGAAGGGATGAGTGGACATCAGACCCACCCAACAAGTGTCTCTTCAATCAGACAGGTCTTTACAGTGCCCTGTGTTCCCCCTGGCTTCCTTACCCACCCCATCCCTCTCTATGCACACAGATCCTGGTCTTCTCAGCCCACAGCCCAGATTGCTTCACAGCAGCAGGAGAAATGTTTTCTGTCAGCTGGAATCCAACCAGGATGTGTGGAAAATAGCATTCTCAGACACTTCTGAACCAGCCTTGTCTTTGGGGCACAGAGCTCCTGCCTACACGGGCTTGGTCACTTGTGATGGGGATGCGTCTGAAGGGATCCATTTCAAATGGATTTAAATGGCAAACATGGTTAGAACACCCTTAGGTGTGAAGGAGGCATCTCTGAGAGTCCTCAGCATGAGAACTGGGCCAGTGGTCTGTGACCTGTGAACTCCTCTACACATTTTTCTTCTCACAGACCTTAAACACTTATTGGCAAAATGCTGCTTCAGGCATGTGGAAATATGTAACAAGCAGAAACTCATCGGAGACCATGTCTCATAGATTTCCCAGGTATCAGTGGGTTTGGCCCTTCAGTATATTTTCAGTCATGAGAAGCTGTATTTAGCTCTGACTAGTGCCTGGATTATGCCATGTGTTATATAGCTGAGGAATATCTACCTTTCAGTTAATCTTTTCTCCTAATGCATTTTGATGCCTTTCATTCTCTATGTGGGTTTTTTTTTTTTTTTCTTTGATTATATCCTGGCTTAAACAATCTTGTCCTGCCAGGATGACACTCCAGAAACCCATTCTGGACTACTGAGCTTTAATTTTGCCATCTTTTCCTCCCAAGAAACGGATCCTGGAATAGCAACTGTCCAGAATTCAGTGGTTGCAAGATAAATGATAAACACAAGCCAAAGGCTGCTGACCGAGGATTGTGTTCAGCCTGGACTTGGTTGCTCCTGTCTTTCTCAATGGCTGCAGGATGAATACAGGCCAGCAGTGACAAGATACTGCCCAAGAGCAAGTCCTTATCTGTTATCTATGCTTCAAATGCCTCAGGAAACAGAGTTCAAACAGACTTTCATACAGCTTTCATATTTTGTAAGGATGAATAGAAATAAAAGAAATATGAAAATGAGGTGTGAAATTAGACCTTCTCAGGGTAGCTGGGAGAATTTAGAGACTCCTCAGTGATTTCCTCTGCAATGAGATCCATTAGGCTGCCAGACAGGCCCCAGCAGTAAAAGGTCTTTTGGTTAGCTATCTACAACATTATCTGCCAGAACGGTGTCAAATATCCAAAGGACAATCTTGGAAGTGGTGAACTAGACACACAATATTTATCAGCTGGTTATAGTTCTTCTGTAGGGGTTGTTGGAAAGGTATTGTGACCACAGTGGATTTTGACTGAGCTTCCATCAAGGTCCAAGGTGGGGTTTTGGCAGACTGGAGCCAAACTGGCAATAGCAGGGTGGGTAGGATCCTTCTCTAAGATGAGAGACATGAAACTCTGGTTTGAGCTCTTGTGTAAAGAAGAACAGAGTTGAACTTAAGTTTCCCACAGCCAAGCAGAGGCTAAGTTACCAGCTTAACAGGCATTTTGGAGTGAGTTTATCCTTTAAATTTTTCACAAAGACTGTTGAGAGTTTTTGAGACCTTCAGCTGAGAGATAATAACAGCTCTATAGTACATGTATTTTTTTGGAAAGCAGATTTTATTTATTTCCCCACAAATCTGATTCTATCTGTAATTTGAGTTAATTAATGTGCACATTTTAAAAGTTTTTTTTATATTAGACTAAAGGTCAAGGGACTACCACCTCGTGAGGAAAAAGCTGTTTCCTGAGAAACAAGCTTGCTTCAGTATGTCTATGACATCCCAGCACCCCATGCAGTGCTCTGTCGTGGTGGCCAGATTAATTATGGACCCTAATTGGGAACAAGAAACAAAAGAGGGAGTCTAGGGAAAGATGACTTCATCCCCCTGCTCATCTTACATTACTGTTCCACACAAAAAAGATTGAGGCAACAGACAGAACAGCAAACAAAATTATCCACATAGAGTTTTCCCTTGGCTGAGGAGGGGAAGGATAAAATGAGAAAAGGAACACTGTTCACCTGGAAACTCACAAGAGCAGCTCTCAGTTTTCTTCCTTTCAGCCAGCATGTTTGTTTAAGCCTACACCTTTAAAAGTTTTTGTTCAAGCAGTTTGTCCTTGGGCTAATTTCTCCATCTCGTTCTGCTTTAGCCTCAACTTGCTATAAGCCTGGGAATTTTTAGCCTCTGTGAAAGAAGCTTTTTCTTACACTGATAGAGAACGCCCTGTCTGCTACATGCAGTTGTTACAACAAGGTGTGGGAGGGAAGTGAGGCATGGCAGTGTTGCATAAGGGACAGCTTCACGGCTGGCAGACTGGGGGGGATTACAAAACAAATGTTCAGCTCTGACATTAATTATCTAATTTCAGATGAGTAGTATAGGCTCAAATTTGCAAAGGCCTAGACAGAGAGGCTGGCACACGTAAGGACAGCATGTGCCTGTCCATTAATTTACTAGTTGTTTTGGTTTTTTCTGAGGAAAGACATCTAACCACTGATTCTGACTCCTTGCGTATCAACATAAATATATCCCTCCAGTAAGGCAGTCATGTCTCTTCTGCAGGCTGGCAGGCATCAGCTTTGCTGCATGCTGTTTGGCACCTTTCCCACATGAAAAACTCACACAGTCATCCCTGCAGTCCCTGATTACATAGTCATTCATTCCATCACCTACCCTCACCCCCTTCCATCATTTAATTCACAATCACCATTGTACCAACACCCAGAAGTCATAGTTTGGCCTTTCCTTTTTGGTTCTGCATGCTGTCACACTCCACCATTTAAACCATAAAGCCATTTACCATCAGTAAATGTACTTCAGTTACCTTCCATGTACTTAAAATTATTTCTATACTGATATAATTTAATGGGTAAATGGCAAATCAATAATTTTCTGTAAGCCAGATACTTTTTGGCATTCCTACCCAATTATCCAGATAACCTTGCCTTCAAACAATGTCTGTTTTCCTCAATGTGCCACAATATCACATGTATTTTTTTTCTACATAGTAATCAATAAGGGGAAATTAGAAAAGCCCAAATAACCCTAGGAATGTCACAGCGGAGCAGAAGGATATTAGCTGTTTCTCAGAGGCACTGGCAGATTGTTCCTGTATTTTTCAGTCTTACATCTGAACTGCTTGGGGCAGAGGTGAGGGCAAGGAAAGAAAAAAATACAGGCTAAAACAGGACATTTGGGAATACCTAGAGGTGTATTTGGCAAGTAGAGCAGCCAGTGGACCTGGCTGTTTGGTAGGTAGGTTGGGTCTCCTTCTCCTTCTTTTTATGGCAAGAACTGGCAAGAACTTCCTGGATCATTAAGTCTAATTCCTGCTATCAGAAATAGACATATCCTGTTATTGCTGTCATAAATTTGTCTGGCTTGATGTTTAAAAACAGGTGGTTTATTCCTTTCATTTTCCATCTGTAAGACGGCACTGGAATCTCGTATCCTTCCAATGATCAGAAACCACCCTCGAATGTCTATCCTTTGGTTTGAGAGAGACTCATGTCTGTGACTGAGAAACATAGGAAAATGTTTCCGAGTAGATTAGAAATGACTGGCTGATGGACTGAGTTCTTTAAAATGTGGTATGTGCTTCGCATTTAAAAGTTATCTCTATATGTACCCAGCTTGGAGTAAATCTAAAACAGTTCACTAGAGAGGACAAGAGGAAATCCCAGTCCTAAAGCCAATTGGTGACTGAAGAGTTAACGGGACACAGTGGGTTCCGCTGCTGACACGGGGAGCAGCCTGCTGCATTTCTGCAAGGTGATCAGCTGAAATGCTTGGCAGTTTGGTTTAGTTTCGCTGAAAAAAAATGCAGCTTTTTTTAAGGAGGAAGAATACCCAAAACTTTGGGGGTTTTGTTCGGCGGAGTTTAACGAGAAGTTCCGCTCCCGTTTCGCCGGCTGCTCCCCGCCTGTCCGTCCGTCTCCCAGGTCCTGCTTCCCGGGGTGTGCCAGATCTGCCCACAACCTGCGCGCTCGCAGCTCCCCGCCCTGCCCCGCCGAGAGGGGCGGGCTGCCCGAGCGGGAGCCGGGCCGAGCTGCGGCGGCAGGGCAGCGCAGGGCAGCGCAGGGCGCCTTCCTCCCCCGGCGCCCGCAGCCGCGGCACCCTCCACGGGCACGGCCGGGGGCAGCCAGCCCCGCCGAGCGCCGGACCGAGGCACCTGAGCCCCGGTGAGTGCAGCCGGGACACCGTCCGTTCATCTCCGCCGCCGGGGGTAGGTTTTCTTCAATCGGTGGGAGGAGGAGGAGCGCATAAACTGCTCTTAGAAGCAAGGTACTGCAGCAGCGGGGCCGGTGCGCGCCTGGGCAGGCGGAGGGATGGCTGATACTACAGAGAAAGGAGACTGGGAGAAGCAGCTCCAGCACGTGAAATCCAAGGGAACCTCCAACACGATATCATTGGCTTGGGAAAGTTTTATTTACAGGCAGAGTTTGATGCTGTGAGCGCTACTGGTAGGACGAGGCAGAGAGTTGATGTTTCGTCCCCTCAGAACAAGTGATTAAAAAGAGAATTTTAAGTTGTATGTTTGCAACTAAATCGGCGTTTGATGCCCCCCTGGGCTTTATTCATAGCGCCCACTGCACTGGTACGAACGCACCATGTTGTAGAGCCGAGAAGGATGTGGGGGAGGAGGGAGGGTGGTTTGGTTCGTGAACTTTCGTGGGAGGTTAGTTCTCTTCTGATCAGACGGAGGAAAAGTTGGCTGTTTTTCTGTAGTAGAAGATAAAATGAAACATACGAAAAGAGCTATATTAATCTTCTCCAACTATTGCTGAAAGGATAATGGAAATCTGTCTGTGCCCGCTGAGGTGTTCAAGAAAGGGAAGGTTTGGAAGCAGGTTTTGCTGTGAGATTAACAGCTCTGAGCTGCTCTGTATAGAATTTCAGTGGGTGAGTGAGCAATTCAGATTCGTCAAGGCTGCATTGTTAGGGGACTTCAGTGCCTCGGTATTTGTTGAAAGCACAAGCAGTGTGTTACCCTCGTGTATGGAGGAATAAGCAGCTGGATTTACACGCATACATTGGGAACCGAGTTTTGAAGTGCAAAAAAGCAAAATTCAGCTAAGTTGTGCTCTATAAGAAAGGATAATCTGATGGAAAATATTTCCTCTGTTATTTTCAACATCACTTAGTACTGCAGTATCAGTATGTGTAGGATCGTGTATGTCTGAGTACTTTGAGAGCAGGTTGTGTGAGGACATCCTCGCAGATATGTTTATATTTGGCCTTCTGAGTGTCAGTCTGGCTTTCTTTGGAGCTTGAATTTTTCATTTTTTACAGCCAGTTCCAAGATGCTCAATTCAACATCAAGTCTCTACATCTAATTTAGTTTTATTAATATTTTTCTGTGAGGGAGCAGCACTAAAATTCATTCAGCTGTTTTGAAATTCATCACACAACAGGGGAGCGAGATGGAGGTGCTTAAATAACCATTGCTATGTTTTTTCCCATGCAGATTAATAGTTCAAAAAGCTTTAAAGTGATAGCTGGAGCTTCTGCATATCACAAACCATAGCACATCCCTGACTTAGTTCCTGTGAGAACTAGAGTAATCTCACCTGCCTAAAGCACTCCTGTGACTTCACTGAGCAGTTTTTCATAAATCAGTTCAGTGGTTAATTGCCTCTGCATGGTTTTTAATTTCAGTTTCTCCATGTTGCCTACCAACTACCACATATCGCTTATTAGATCACAGCAATTTTTCTTTTATCATTTTCTGTGTAGGTGCTTACAGACTGTTTGTTCCTGAAATCTCCCACAGAGCCAATTAAATAGGTTGAGCTTTTGTCTTTTGCTGTGTGGTAAAGTTTTTATTCCTTTATATTGTTGTGAATCTTTTCACAACAGTCCTCAGTTTTATTGTGTTCCTGAATTCTGGACAAAACATCAGGTTCCACCAGGAATCAGACCATACTACATACACAAGTGAAATTATTTCTCTTCTCCTTCATGTTTCTCTTCCTAAATACTAATATTATATTGGTTCCTTTAATCTCCAGATTGCATCAGAGGTGATAATCATCCAAATCTTTTCCAGAATCACTGCTTCCAAAGGTGCCATCCATCCCATAATATTGTCTACTTCCCTCTGACCCTCCTTACCTGAGTGAAATGCATCATTATCCCTAAGTACATACTACTGAACATACCATTTATGGTAAAACACCTTTACAGTCAACATTAAGTGAGGTGTACAAAACGAGTTCCATCTAAAAGTGTCTCCTACTGGCTCCATGTAGCAAGAAAGGCTCCCTTTTGCCACTTCAGCAAAACTGCTGCTTGCAGGATACAGGAGTTCTGCTTTACATATCTTTTATCTGCTGCATCGTGCAAGTGCAGACATCTGAGGAATACATTCACTCAGTAGTGAAATCTGCTTGGCACCTGGCCATCCAGGGGCAGACAGGGCGATACCCCCTTTCCAGGTGGTCCATTGTTAGGAAATGAATGAAGTAATGTAAATGAAAAGAATCAACCTGAACTTTCTCCTTCCTAAGTTTAAGCTGAACCCCAAAGCTCTACCAAAGCTGGAAGCTGTTCAGTTGAGCTTATTGTCTGTTTTGCAGCTGCCTCAGCATGTACAGGTTCCAGCTGGGACCAACAGAGAATCACTGAAATGTTGTCAGGAATGCTGATCCAGGAGTCTCTCTGTCCTGACCTGAAGTTCATATACTCTCATGAGAGCTCCTGTTCTCAAGAGATTTTCAGCCTGCTTTGCAGGCCAAAAAGACAATGAAGAACACTCAGACGTTGGTGTACTTACATAAACTTAGTTTACAAATTGTTGGAGTGGACAGCTGCTGCAGTCAGGATCCTTGTTCTTCCAACCAAATCAAAAGTAAAGCTGCTCTTGGTTGAAAAGGGAATTGCTTTGTCTGCTTGACGTTGTTTCCTCAATTTCTGTACCCAAGAATTACAGTGAATAAGAAGGGAAATAAGAAGGTAAGAAGAGAAATAAGAAGATAACAATTGATCTTTTTTCTTTTTCCATCAAAGATCATTGAGAAAAAAGTTTTGCCTATCACAAAAGCAACCAGAACTTTTCTGTTTGGACAGTGAGACTCAGGTGTGGGTTATAAAAATCTGCATACTCTGGAGCTATATGAACATACAGAGACTCAGTGCTGAGACCCAAAAGCTGGTGAAAGCATATAGTATTCCAGTAGCTGCCCTCCTGTTAAACTGTACCCTGTGTTTACAGAGCATAATGCTACCAGTGCTGTGTGTATTTATTCCTTGTGTTGGGAAAGTGTTGCCACTTCCATTGAACGACTTTCCCGGTGTAGCATGCTGTGCTGGAGAAAGAGATAAAATACGTAGAATGACGTCTTGCCTTATGTTAAAGTTGCAAACGCCCCACTCAACATCCTTGATCAGCTAGAGCTTCCTGCGAAATTATTATAGCCAGGGACCTCCCGTGTTTTCCCGACTATTTCTGGTGGACCCCGAAGGATGCCAGTTCCCGGCACGCAATGCTTTTAACCATGTTTGATGCATGTTATTTCGATCTAGTTCAAATTCCGTAATTAGCGCCAGGCTTGTCCGTACAAGCCGGTGCTGCGGAGGAGCCTGTCGCGAGCGGCGGCCGGCGCTGAGCGCTGCCCGGCCCCGGCGCTGCCCGGCCCGGCCCCGGCGCTGCCCGGCCCGGCTCCCGGGGACGCCTTGGCCCCAGCCCCGGGCTCTGCGCGCTCGGCCGGCGGTGGGGCAGGGCAGCCCGGCGGGGGAGGGCAGCCCGGAGGGGAAGGGCTGGGAAGGGCAGCCCGGAGGGAAGGGCAGCCCGGAGGGGAGGGCAGCCCGGAGGGGGAGGGCAGCCCGGAGGGGAAGGGCAGCCCGGAGGGGAAGGGCAGCCCGGAGGGAAGGGCAGCCCGGAGGGGAGGGCAGCCCGGTGGGGCAGGGCAGGGCAGCCCGGAGGGGGAGGGCAGCCCGGAGGGGAAGGGCTGGGAAGGGCAGCCCGGAGGGAAGGGCAGCCCGGAGGGGAAGGGCTGGGAAGGGCAGCCCAGCGGGAAGGGCAGCCCGGCGCGGAGGGCAGCCCGCTCCCCCCGCTGCTATGGCAACGGGCCGGGAATGCCTCTGGCTCAGCCGTCCCGGGCCCCGCTCCGGAGCGCCTGCCCTGCAGACAGCTCCATTGTCTGCCGGACAGTTGTCTTTCCATCGGCTTCCAGCGAAAGAGCCTCTTCCCGGAGACAAAAGGCTCGGCACAAAGAGACTGAACGGGGCTAAAAGTTCAAAGGAGAAAAAGATCCCCTTAACTTATGGTTTAACTGTAGTTGAGAGAGGAGAAAAATAATTCTGGCTCCTCCTAAGTGATAGTTGGTGAAGGAGGAGAGGGGTCATAACTAGGTTTTGTTGGGATTTGATAATTGCTTCCTGATGCATCCTGAAACTATTTGCAAGGAGACTGGCTCGCCCACAGGACTGTGGCATGGTTTTTATCCCTGCATAGTCGGGCTGCTGCCGTCTGACAACTGTTCAGATCGTGTAATGAGAGATCTGAGTTTCAATTTGCTTTATGGGTGAACCAATTTTCATATCCAAAATCATCACTAGAGCTGACCCCAAGAAACAGTTTTGTTCAGATCCAGCTCAGAGAGCTCAAGCGCAGATTTGCCAAGTGTCAATAGATACCTTGTTTTCTAGAGCTTCCCCCTTATGTTGTGGTGTGGTGATGATGGAGAAATTTAGGGGGGAGGATACTGCTGAGTTAGTAAAGACAGGATTTAAACTTGCAAGCTGTCAGCATTTTTAGAGCATTAAAATTTTGGTTCAAATAAACACACTCCCAGTACATTCTCTTTTCTTAAGCAGAAACATGCTTTCTTTAAGCCAATGTGAAAGCAGAAATCTCCTTCATGACTTCAAGTGGTCATATGTGTGTTTCTGAACAAAGCCTACAAGAAATGCCATTCCACGTGAGAAGTTAAATTCAAACCTTTCCATAGGGTGCATATCCTTGTCCACATGACTGGCCTTTTTGTTTCCACCATTTGACCTTGATGTGACCTAGATGAGTGGTACAAATCTGCAAACTGGAGAGATGCAGTGCAAAAGATCAGAATACATTACATTCCTAAATGCCTTTAGATATTTCTTCTAGACTTGTTAACCTAGTGGAAGTCTGCTGGTGGTACTTTCTCATCTGACAGCTATTTCTGACATTTTATATAAGTATTTTATCTACCATATCCAAATAGACCAGTGGACAAAAAAAATTTCTCCCACCCCCATTTTCATAACATACTGAAACATTTTGCAGCATTATCTCATGAAGAAAAAACATCTCTTCCTAGGACATGATCAGCTTAGTTCTTGAAACGTTAGACTAGACTGGTCACCAGTGAACTGAGCAGTAATTCTTGTCCATAGTAATGTTGTTCTTCTTAGGTAACTCCTGTCAAATTTCCTCCACCAGTTAGTGCCACTATGTAAGATACTGCTTTTGGGTATTTTAATTACCCGTTAAGTGTTGCCCATTTATCTGTTGAATGTTCATTGATCTTTTTGTAGAAATACATTAAAATATATATTTTATAATCTGACTGCCTTTTGTTTAAGATCAATAAAGTCCTTATCTTATTATCCCATGTTCCTCATTTCTCTAATCCCTGTTGTTTCCTTTGGGCAGACCTCAGTTTTTTCAGGACTCTTCTGCAAAATCTCACATGGCCCTTCAGAAAGCTGAGCTTTGTTTACAGGGCACAGCAGCTGTGGGGGCCCTGTTGTTTTCCTTCACATTGGTCACATTCTGTGCTCAGCTCTTGTCTCTCCGTCATCACCAAACCAGCTATGTAGTTTGGTGATAGAGGCCATAAGGCTTCCTATCACACTGTCCACCCCCTTTTTTTTTTTCCTCCCTAATCTTGTCCTGTACTCTGAAAAGATCTGTTAGGTCCCTTCCACGTTTCAAGAATGCAGAAGTTTTTCCATTTAGCTTTCTGTGGTGTATTTTGTACAGGGATTGTCCTGACACTATCAGAACTCCACCCTGTCCAGTCCTTGTACCCTGCCTAATTCCTACTTCTAGTACCTCAGCACAGAAATTTTCAGGATTCCCTGTTCCTCCCCACTCTGCATTGCCATCAGAGGAACAGCGAAGATCATCTGGGAATGAAATAGGACACATAGCTAAGACTAGGTGATGATGAGGGTTGCTAAAACTTAACAATGAGAAAAGAAATCAGTGCATCTGAGACATTATTCAAGACTAGAATATAGAAACTTGGACCTTGTATACTCTGTGTTTTGCCCCCAGCCAGAATCATAGCTTGGACTGAAGATGCCTGTTAAAGATGGAAAGATGGGAAGTTACAATCAGCACAGAGGACAGAAGTATAGCTTTCTTCTTCACTTCTCACCACAGTGCTGTGATAACATAATGAGTTACATCTTTTCATTCTTCATGTGTGAGTCTCTTTTGCTCAAACTCTCACGCTTAACAGAGGCCCATGCCTTTCTGTTCACTGTAATCACACCAGCGTGGTCCAGGGGAGGGAGGAAGAAATTGCTTGTTGGATCATTTCTGTTTGGCTTCTGTGCAGTG
This sequence comes from Monarcha castaneiventris obscurior, assembly GCA_026261815.1. NCBI lineage: Eukaryota > Metazoa > Chordata > Aves > Passeriformes > Monarchidae > Monarcha > Monarcha castaneiventris. Next base: position 20,404,674 of record JAMPIT010000894.1, read on the forward strand.
ACCCTGAATAATCCTGTGTACCATGGCAGCTACACACACACACACACATGAAAAGGAAAAACAAAACTCCAAATGACATAAGATAGGCAACAGCCCAGTATTTGGTTCTGTTGATTTCCTGCAATTGTGAATAGCTGTACAACAGCTGAGGTTTTATGGTGGGAGCCTGGACTGGTTGTGCTAAGGAAGTCTCAGGCCTGGGACAGATGAGTGTGGAAAAGGGGGAATGGCCTCATCAATCAGAGCAATATATTGTAAAATGAGCCACTCTGTCATAGCAGCCTCCCAGGCTGGTCAGCAGCTGCCTTGGGGTTGGAGATAACATGCTGATAACACCAGGGGTTGATAACAAGACTCGCAGACCTGGGCAGAGGGCTGTATAGCAGGACCATTAATTAAAATGCTTTTGGATGAACAAGCTGACAAGTTTTCTGTCTTCCACCGTTTTTGGGAGTCCTTTTGTTATATGTATACAACGGGTGAGCTGTGTCAACTCTGATAATTTCCAAAGTTGGCTGAAGTTGTTGATAGTATGGTTGTGCTCAGTCAGACTGGCAGGGCAGGCACGAACTCTGACAGTACAGCTGTGCTTTTCTGAACACTCCCCAAGACAACCCCTGCAGCATCACTTTTTGTGACTCAGCACTCTTGACACTCAGCAAAAACTGAGATCAGTGTCACTGTAAAGGAGGCTGAAGTTTGGTTACCAGTAGTGGGAATATTTCTTCTTACTGTGTCCTGTCTCTCTAAATTGTCTTGCTCAACATACATCCAAAACACATCTTTAAAGGCCTCAAGAGGTGAAAACTGGCAATGCAGCATCCTGACTCAGCCCTGCAACCACCTTAGCAACAGCCCAATATGAATTTTGAAGATAATAACAGAACAATAACCAAATAAAGTGGTGCCTATCTGACTGTAACAAGCATATTTCAGGATCTGTTGCTGCGAGCATTTGCTTTCCGAGGTCTTGATAAGCCTTTTTCACTTGCCTCCAATATTTTTTGGTGGAATCCTCCCTGCCTGTAAATAATGTGGGCAGTACCCTGTTTCTCAGCCTGCGGGAGGAACAAACATGAAGAAGCAAAAGCCCAGCATTTCTCCTTGCAGTTCACAGCCGCTCCTGTATGCAAGCATTGAGCCTTAGCTGTTTACTCCAGTTTCTCCACCTTTCTCTTTGTTTTCATCCAGATACACCTGCTTGCAACAGCCAGTGCACAAAGAGCTACCTTGACACACACGAGTTAAGTTTTGCCCAGGCAAGGGCCGCAGCTTCTACTGTCTCCAATTATTTTATTCCCTACAGGAGCTTCCTTGCTTATTCCCTTTATCCTGTATGGTTCCTAGAAAGCCCACAAGCTTTCACATGACTTGTGATAGCCTATTTATCAAACACACATGACAACAGCCATTAACACTTCTCATTACGTCAGTATTTTTGCTTTGCTACAGGGAGAAAACTTGTGGAGCAGAGGCCATAAACTGCTAACTGAAGGTCACTTAGACAATCACATGGTTCAGATTAGCACCTAAGACTTTTGCAGCCCATTCCTGTGTCATATCCTTTGCATCATCCTGTTTCTCAGGCACCTTTAATTAACATTTTTTGTTGAGGGTGTGGGTGTTGAGCTGGCAGGTGCATCTTCAGTGATAGCTCTGTGGGTCAGGCATTGCACATAGATCAGGCTGTCCTTTCTGTTTTCTCACACTATTTCCGGCCAGTTGCCTTCAGTCCTTTGTGTTATGTGTCAAAAATCCCTCCAAAATTAAAAAAAAAAAAAAGAAAAACAAATTCAGATACACGTGGCTTTGTTATAGCTCTTCTCACCTTTGCATTGAGCACTTCACCTGCTAGCTCATAAAACTTCCCTATAGCCTGGAGCTCACATATGCTTTGAGTCAAGAAGAACTGGCCAAACTGGCTACTCTCCTGCAGTTACATGGTCCTCTCTGTATTTTAAACAGAAAATGTTTGCATAACAAGCTACAGGGGTGAAAAGTATTAGCATTAGGCAAAAGTTGAGCACTGCTGTCTTCCATAATTTATAGCTATGTATCAACTGTGTTGTCTATGAAACACATTGGTCTTTACAGTTCACCAGGTAACTAAATTATTAAAATACATAACTAAAATTGAAGTTTCCACAGAATCTTACATTAGAAATTCCTAAATGGGTCTTTGGGGTTTTTTTAAATATCAGCTGTGACATAATTTGTAAATCATTTTGATACTGCTCAGGGTAAAGGTAGTGTATCAAAATGAGATTACCTCTTGACCGGATGACCTGAGATATGCAGACATATCTGGCAAACAGGATGTGAGCTGCTGACTTGATATGACATAAAACTTGATCCTGGGAAATGCCTTGGGCATAGGAATGAGGAAGTTAGTGCTACTATTTTTAAATGCTGTGAGGAGCCAGAAGTGTTTGCAGTAGTGCATTTTGAAGATGTAAAATATCCTGTCTCTTTCTAAATGATGTGCAGTGTTTATTTTTGTAAGCAGTGGATTGAGCACTGGTACAGGCTTTTGCAACATCCCTGTGTACTGACTTGTTTTTTTTGCTGAAGAGTCAGCACAAGACTGAGCAGATAGTTGGGGTGACACTTCAGCCATGCATGAACTGCCCACCCAGGAATCAGAGAACCAGTTATTTTGCATTGACTACCAAGTTGTCATCAGCTGATGTTACCATTTGTGGTCATTACCGGTACAGCTTCTGGACTGATGGACTGGCAATAGCAAACCCAGAGTGTTTCAGCCACTTAGCACACACGATGGTCTCCTGCTCTGGATTCTCCTGTGGCTATGGGAACATTTCTCACATTTATTCAGCAGGGCCAGACCCCACACCTGTGCAGTACTGCAACAGCCATTTGAACCCATAACTCAATGCATGGGACCACAGTGTGTTGCTTTGCAGTCAAAGGTTATGCTGCTCAGTGGGACCCCAGATTCTGAGTGGATCCAGTATCTGGCACATTTCCACCTGCAGTCTGGCACTGCAAATGTCAGGCTTATTCCCTGTGGTCTTACCTCAAGCATTCAAGACAAAACTAACAAGGTCTGCAAACCTCTGCATTTTATTACTGGTCCACCATTTATTGCTTGAAAAAATTATGGCATAATGAAGTAATGTATTGTCTGCGTATGAGACATTTATGTAATTTCCTTTTGCAAAATAGAACTTGTTCAATGGATGGTAGCACCATCTCCTCCAAGATGGAGTGGGATTGTCTTTGCATGTATAGGGCTGACTACAGATTTATTCTGCTTGCCAAATATCAACTTCATGAAGCATCCTGGGCTTTCAGAAGCATTTCTCTCTCCTTATTCACTGTCAATTTCTTCATGAGGTCAATAGTCTCATCTCAGTGGCAGTTCCACTGTTGAAGGATATGTTGTATGTACTGTGGATTAAAATCACAGCAGAGGGAGAGGGAGGCAGACATCTGTGGAGAGAAGCAAAGTACAAAGTACATTGAGGAAAGCTGACTTCATTTATCTTTGCCAAAGTACTTTTAAAGGAACCACTTTTGAAAAACGTCATGCATGTCTTGTTCTTCTCATTTTCTCCTTGTTCTCCTTGTGGATGAAAGATGAAGTAGCATGATTCATTCTTCTGCAGAGAATCTCTCATTCTCTCATTGATCTCTCTGCTGGAACAGGTTCAGCTTCATGTTTCCCAGCTCTGCTCTGTCCCTTCACACACAGGCTTTGTCTTGCCTACCCAAACTGGGAGTGTAAGTACTCCCATGGCAGTAATAATGACTAAGCCTAGGGTGTAATCACTGTCTTGGTAACCTCTGGGCTGAGCACACCTTGCTGAGAACACAGTTAGATGACATAGTGGTAAAAATATGTCAGTCTTATCTATGCCATGTCTTCAGGGGTAGAAACGAAGGTGCTTTGTAATGGATCATGTAGGTATGCTTGCTTGCTTACTAAGACATTTACTTTATGAATATACCTGTTTGTTTAATAGGAGTAAGTTCTCAGGTAGAAGAGGAGGTTTTAATCTTTTCTCCACCACTTATGTGAGATCTGTTGACTACTTGGCTCTAATTATAAATGAATAGTATTATGTCACATGTATCATGTGAATTCTTTGAACAGGCATAGTCTTGTTTGAATCTTGTAAAAATCTGGAACACTTCCTCCAATTATATCAGTGTTAATGTACCACCTTCTGGCCAGCTAATAGAAACACGAGCTGATCTTCAGGAGCTTTCTAGATCTGTGACTCTCAAAATCTAAATCAAAAAAGCCTTTTTTTCTGTAATAGTTGTGGGACCCAGTCACTACCATTGTGTTACACAAGAGAAGAACTCCACTGTTTTAAGAGTCTTAAGAGAACAAGAAGTGTTTACTTCAATTTCTTTTTAGAGTAGCTATCTTTACTGACAAAAAAAAAAAGCAAGCTGTGTTTAAGTGAAAAGCAGTGCTTTTACTTAGAGTATGAAATGTTTTCCAGCTATGGCTAGGACAATTTTATTCCTTTTAAAAGTTACTGCCTCTAACATGTAATTCTTGCCTGATGTGAAGATCCAAGAGTTTCTCCAAGACACTCACAACCTTGTCCATTACTTGCATGAACTATGTCTAATTTGGAGTCTACTGTTCAAATGATAAATTGGTATTAATTGGAGACACAGACACACAGGCACTTGCATTTCAAAGCTATATATCTCTCATTGCTGCAACATTCTGGTGATTTTTGGATAGGTTGTATGCTTGTTCTTGACTGCAATTCTGTCTAGGAGTATTAGTACACTAACTTCTAAGTGTTTACAGGCTAAAAACTAAGTAGTAGATCTGAAAAGAACATTTTCTGAATATGGATATCTGCTGCACAAATCTAATTTATCAGATTTGTGCACAATGTGTTACAGATGCTTGCTTTTGTCTTAAGACTAGCCAGATCCATTCTGATTTCTTAGGGCACTGCACTGCACAGCACACACTGCAGAACATGTAAGGAGCTTTTACGAACCTGTAGTTGCAGCCAAGAGCTGTACAAGGAAAAGAGGAGTTCACTGTACACAGACTATGGATTGCTGAAATATTTTTTCAGTTATTCCATACCACATCTGACATGTTGGTGGTATGGAATTTTTTTTATGAACCAGAGTTTTAACTACTCAATCAACATAACACAATAAAAATATTGAGTATTTTTAAATTAAATCACGCAGGCAAGTTCCACGTTGTAAACTAATTTTGTTATCTTGAACATTTTCTTTATTCAAGGAAGAGTGAAAGGGTTGTGATTGAATTAATTAGTTTCTCCAGTTGAATAAAGAGAAACAGAGAAGAGGAAATTGATTGATAGCTTCCTACATAGCTGGTTGCAATGAGACTTACAGCTGCAACTACCACTGTTCTGGTAGTCTGATACCAGTGTCTTAATGGTCCGTTCAGTCTGGTTTGTTTGGAAGATGCTCTTTTCCTTCTCCTAGCAGCAAGTGGTGGCATGAATGGAGGAGACACGAGACAAATAATTCTGGGCAGTGAAGTGCTGCAAGCACAAACGCCTGAAATACAGTAGTCCTATCTTCCCATAAACACAGACTTCTGTGTAGATAGAGAATAGTAAGAAGAAGTCAAAACATCAATGGAAAAAGTCAACAAAAACTTCTGGGGTCCTTTAAGATAGTTCGTAGCGGACTGTCCTTTTCAACAGCTTTCTTGCAGTATGAGGGCTGCTGCAACCCAGCTGTGAGGGCTGAGTCATCATTTTCTTGTATTTCATCTTCAGTTTAGTGTCTGCATGATGGCTTACATTTAAAATTAAATACAGCAGTTCATATAGAGACTCATGGGCATAAATTAATTGCACCTAGATGAAATTCACTGTGTTCTAAATAGATCTGGAAGCCCTGTGATATAACTTCTTTGTAGCTTCAGATAATTTAAATTCTTTTGACAATTAAACTTCTAGGACTTGTGATGAATTTGTAATAGTTAACCAAGCAACAGGCATTGTATTTAAGTAGTCCCTAACCCACTGCTGGGAACAGTCTATGTAGTACTACTGTAGTATGGATATGGAATTCAACTACACTAGGTTTAAACAGGCCAGTGATTTATGTGGCCTAAATGTAGACAATCGTGTTCAAAGAAATGTTGTGATTTGGCCGAGTATTATGAATTGAAAAGTTACCTAAGGATGAATCCATTCAACATGACCTGAGAAGTCAGTCAAGTGGGAGAAGTATGAATAAGAGAGGGAACTGCAGAGATAAGATGTGACTTCAGTCTTTCATCTTGCACCTTCTTCTGCTGGTTACTTTGTGGTGATTTTGAACTGTCTCTTAGCTGTGCCATAAAACATAACTTTTGTACTAACAGTTCAACATGCTGGAGAATTAAATTGCTGTTAAATTTTTGTACACAGTGTGTTCAGTAGCAAGATTAGAGGGCATGGACTGTGTGAGCAGTCACCTCTTCTACATGCCAGAACTTGCCAAGACACTCAAAAGTCTGAGGAATGCTTACAAATCTATCTTGCAGCCTGTTGGGTGTTAGTGGTCAAGAGGTTTGGGGTTTTCCAGCCCCTCTCCATAATCTAACTGAAAAGAGGCAAGGTGGATGCATCTTCTTCTGTCTCCAAAATTAGTTCTGAAGCTCATGGGAAGAAAGTGTCCTGCAAGGTTGTGAGAGGGCATTTCTGGGTACTTCCTTAATGCTACCACACACTAACTGATAGCAAAGGTACCTAGGAAGCATGCAGAGGTAGTAACTGCTATCCTCACAGGGATTTCTTCCGTGCAAAATAAGCAGGTGGTACCCTCCTGTTGCCAAGAAGTCTTCTGTGCTTTGAGCTGTATATCCTTGCAACTGGTTTCTGTGGCACTTTGCTACTGTATGTTTATGCTGGTGTCTGCAGCAGTAACAGATTTGACCTTCTACCATTAACAGAGCTGTGATGAAAGCTGACAAAAACAGGCCTGGCTTCATAGCTTGTAATAAACTTGAAAGTCTTTTCAAGCGTGTAGGTGCAACAGAACTATTAATTGAGTCAGTTTATAGGTTTATATCCATCTCTGTGACATTTACCCACTTACACTGTGGTCTGTGAGAGTCCTAGAAATGTGCTGGATACTGAGGTACAGAGGAACAGTGTTCCGCATGTAACACTTTTACAGTCAGAAATTAGAAAAAAGTGGGAAGAGAACCAGAAGCTGTGATGTGATGTGATGTGATAGTGATGAAGTGTTTTCCCAGAGCCACATGAGAGGTTGGTGTCAAGGCTGGAAATAGGAGTCCAGTTGTATCACTTCAGAGTGATGGCCCATTCACTTTAAATATCTTTTACATTATTCCATCTGTCTTGGTAAGATCAGAATATGACAGACCGCCCCAAAAAATGTGCACAGACACAGTTGTATTGACCTGGATATGGGAAAGAAATGCAAGAAAATTACCAGATACGGATGTCACGGAAACTATGTGGAAGTATAACCTTTGTCGTGGAGACATAACTGTGCAACAACCTGGTCCTTGATTTCTTCCAGGTTTTGTCCATCTTTATTTTCTGCTTTTCTATAATTGCTTATACAGAGACACCACAGGTTTTGTTGCTGGCATGCTCATGACCTGGCTTATCTTTAAAGACCAAGTCTGTATACCAGTGTCTGGTGGACTTTATGTAAAGAGCCCTACAAGAGATCCAGCTATGCCAACAGAAATCTTAGCAGTGCTTGCTTTGTCTGAGGGACTGGTATAGGCTACATCAGGTAAGTGAGCACCCCTTTGGAAGGTGTGACATATTAAGGGTATTAAAGTTCAAAGAGCTCTCTGAATTATACATAAATTAATATATTCAGGTAACAGAAACAGTCACATCATGAAGCTCTGAGCTAATTTCTCTCAAGAGGAAAAATAAATGAGTACTCAGAAATCTGAAAATTCAGACATTAGCTCAGATCCATTTCTGAAAGTTGTTATCTGCCTTTCTTTTTTGAAAGGTATGTAATACCCTCAGATCTTCTTCCTACTTCCATGGCACAGTTTTGATCACAAACACTTTGCAATATCAATGTCCTTTAGCAGTTGGATGGCTGTCTTTCCCCCAGGCACAAGTAATATGATACTCCCTGGTGGTTTTGGCCAAAGTAGCCTTGTTTTAGCCAAATAGAAAAATGAAAAGATGATACATTAAAGAGAACCAAAGCTTTCTTTCTTTGTCATGTGAGTCACAAAGAGGCCAATCATAATGAGAGGTTCTATACCCATTGCAACGATGACGTCTTCCAGTTTATCATACAGAAATGATTAACCATTTTGCTACTGAACATTTACAAAGACCAACAAAATTTTAAGAGGCCTGTGGAGGAAAAATAAAGTTACGATGCAGGTTGGCCTTTTACTGTTGACTGGGGACCTAACTGTCCAAATTATTTAATGGCCTAGTAATGCAGGTCAGACAGTGTGCAGTAAGGTGCAGCCCGTGCTGGTTGCTGGCACCACTTAGGTAAGGGAACGAATGCAGAGATGCAGAGTTCTGTGGGCAAGCCGAGGCTGCTCCCTCCACAGCTCACATTTCAGGGGTCCCTGGGAAAGGAGACCAAGCTGCTGCCCCTTTCACCTCCTTTGTAAATCTGCTCCTGCGTTTTTTTGCTGGCTGGAGCTACCTGCCAGGTTGGAATCTGGCAAGGTCACGCAATCTAATTTTGCTAAGGAAAGCTAAGTCAGTCAGTCAAGAAGGAAAAAATGCATGCTTTCTTTTTATCAGTTATGTCTTTTTTATGCAGATCTAGTCTTTATCAGCCAGGAGTCACTCTGGATTGAGGACTGTCCTCACCCCATCAGCAAGCTGTCCTCTAAGAATCATAGAACCATTAAGGTTGGAAAAGACCTCTCAGAGCATTGATTCCAACCATTAACGTAACACTACCAAGTCCACTACTAAACCATGTCCCTAACTGCCATATCTACACATTTTGATTGTTTTGTAGGAAGGAATTTTGAGAGCAGGTATGAAAGCAAGAAATTCATCTAGGAACTTGTTTCCTTAAGTGTCTTCTCCCAGACCTACAAGAGTGTTGCCAAACTGAAGGACTTGTGCATTTTAAACTTTAGTGCCCATGTTCAGGAACTCATCAAAAGTCAAGAAGGGAAAAATCTGAAGTAATTGTCTAAGCCGTCCTCTAAAAATACCAGGTTTTTTTCACCATGCTATATTTGCAGCAGAGGTGCCAGTATTTCTCTTGGGATGCACACACTATTTCATCTAGATCTCAGTAATTTTCTTTGGCTGCTTAGTTCATTAGCATACTGGTATTTTTATCTTCCTGGCTTAGTCATTCTCTTACAGACAAAGTGAAAAGCCTGTTTTTTCTAGAACCACCTCTGTATTTTTCAAACATTTGTAAACCCAACCACATGGTTCTTTGGCAGCAGTAGAATGTACTTTTGATCTTAGTTTGGGAAAGATTATTTGGTTTCCCAGGTTTGACACTTCCACATATCAAATCAAATAACAGTTAACAGATTTTTTTTCTAGAAAATAAAATTATGCAATTATTACATATGAAACCATATATTATTACATATATGAAACCAGAATCTGTTAATGATTCTGCTGTATTTCTTGGCTTCTGGATCAAAGAAAGGAATACATATTGCAAAACTTGTTCAGCTTAGAAAGAAATTTTTCAGGTGATTTCTATGTGGTTTTCACATGAACTGTCAAGGAGGCCTTCTCATCTGCCTCTCAGATTTACCAGAGGTTTTAATACTTTATTTATTTGTGGAATCACATTTGGTTTCTGCAGTTCAAAGACTAAGATACAGGAATGGGGAAAATTATAATTGCCAACAGAGAAGAGGTGGTCTACTCTTAAGCAACCCAGATCTTGTAAACACTGGAATTTTAGAAGTCCTAAAAGAAACAGGCAATGTTTTCCCAGAAATGCCATAAAACCTTTGCTTCAAGGGGCTACACGCTGGATGACCAAAGTGCTGGAAAGATGTGGGACAGCATAGACAACATATTGGTGTGGACTGAGGATCAGAACAATGTCAGATTATTCTTGGTGGGTTCTGTATTACTTTCTCACTCAGGGTGTGGATAATAGTCAGTTGGGTTGTTGGTTTTGCCCCCCCAAATCTGTTTATAGCCTTGTGGCAATACTTAGCAGATAAAGAATCCACCACTGCACCTGGTGGTGTGACAGTAGCAGGGGCTACAAACAGGCACTGTGCAAAGTTGGGAGTGAGATGGCAGGGCAGAGAAGAAAACCTGAGAAACTGAGACAATGGCACTTCTTTTCAAATACACTTTGCAATGCATGGGTAGTCTGTAAAAGCTATCTGTTCTTGTTACTGCTTTGTATTACTGTGGCTTGAAAAGCAAATTGGTATCATTCACCTTCATATATATATTCTAAATTGTAATAATCCTTTGAACTTGGATGATATGTTTTGTCCTTAGTCCAGGAGGTTGGGTAAACTTACATATTGCTGGAATGAGAGGCCCAGAATATCAAGTTAGCCAAGACACTATAATGAGCTCATGGCAGCAGTTTGGCTAGCATGAATATTCCCAATTCATATTTTAAATGGTAACTGAAATAAAAATTCAAATTGTCTGTTATGGTTGAGGCAGAATGGAAATCAAGCTAATCTTTTTTGGGAACTGGTGGCAATTCAAATAATGACTTCAAATAGTTTGTTGTTGTAAATATTGCTCAAATCACAGGTGCACAGCTATACCACAGTGCTACGTTTTACACTTACTTCTCCCTTGTACTGAAGAACAGTGACTTATGTAAAATATGGGATGTCTGGGAGAAGCAAAAAGCACAAACTGCTGTATCATGTTGAGCAAACCTGCGGTGCAGCTACAGAGTATAATTTCATGCTGGCTGCTCATTTTTAGGAGCACTCTGATTTATTAGCTCAGTGGGAAGAAAATGGGAAGAAAATGATTAAATTTCTGAACACTGAGGATTTATGGTCATTTTGGAAAACTCCTTATTACCACTGCAGTGATCCTGGGAGGAACTGGGACTCAAATGGCACACTGTGATACAGTTTTCTACAAAGTGTCTTGGCAGAGCCTGAGACTAGGAAAATAGCAGTCAAAGGTGCCCTGTCCTGAGAGAGAACGAGGACAGTTTCCACAACCCAAGTCAAAAATATGTTTTTCCTTATCCTAACATACATCCCTAGATCACAGTTTCTCCGAGAGATGTTTCAGAGACATCCAAGGACTGCCAGACTCTTGCACACTGAGTAAGACGAAGAGTCTCTTTACTGAACATATCCTGGGCAAAAATTGCTCCTAGGCACCTTTTACAGTGCCATCACCATACCCCGTGTGCTTTTGTGGTAACAGCAAATGCACAGACAAGTACGTGGGGACAGACTGGAGATGTGCTCTTCCTCAATGTTCATTCCTCTTCCAACTGGGTTATTCTCTAGAGCAAAGAGATTGGGGCAGAAAAGGGAAAAAATTTTAACAAGAGTGAGGGAATACTCCAGGCAAATAACAGAAGATAACTGTAGAAGAAATACATCCTGAAAGTTTAGACAGGGAAGTTTTAAAAAACCACCACGACATGTGATTTGTCCTTTAGGTCATTATGTTGGGATGAGATCAATACAGTCATTGCTGTCATTCCTTTAGTATGTCTTTCTGGATTCCTTTTCTGTGTTCAACTGTGTATTTTTTCATTAATTCTTGTCAGACTCATCCGCATTTTAGCCAAGTCTTTTGACTACCTTATTCTTGCCTGACATATGAATAGGCCTTCCTTGAGTGTGCAGACTGTGGGGGTTTTTTTGAGGAGAGAACTAGGTAACTTCAGAATAATTAGCTGAAATTTCCTCCCCTCCCCTCTTTTTTTAAAGACAATTCCTCGTCTCTCCAGGAAGATGAAGAGATAGATATGGAGGCTGTCAACTGGCAGCTGAACAACACCTCCGTGAATGGCCATTCATCTACCCCAACCACAGTTCGCTTTCCCAGCTGGGTGACTTTTGATGACAATGAAGTCAGTTTTTCACCACAGAGCCTTTCTCCCTTGAAAAGAGATACCCCACCTGCAGAAACACAGGCTCCAGATGTTAACTTTAATCTCACTACATCCTTGAAGAAAAGAGAACGTCCTAAAAGCACATTGGGGGACCTCTCCAAAATTCAAAAACTAGATCTCTCCTCCTTAACCAAGTTGCCTTCTGTTGAAACACCACCCTGGAGTGCTACTAATCCCTTTCTGGATGAATCTCTTCGAGATGTCCAACCCTCGCCCATCAATCCATTCAGCTCATTCTTTGAGGAGCAAGAGAGGCGTTCCAAAAGCTCTTCTGTCTCCAGTGCTCCAAGCAAAAGCCAAAGAGATTCTCTCATTATTCTCCATCAAGAACCTGATACCATCAGTTTCCATGAGGCAAACAAAACTGTAACCCACACAGATGCTGTAGAGCAGCTCAAACAGCTCCAGATTGGAGACCCAGATCGTGTGAGCAGTCCTACCTTGCCTGATGATGACCCCATGATGACATATGATCTGGATGCAGCTTTATTTAACCTTGCACCAGCTCAGCCAAAGGATGGATGGCCAATGATGCTCAGGATTCCAGAGAAGAAGAACATCATGTCATCCAGGCACTGGGGACCAATATATGTCAAGCTGACCAAGAGTGGATGTATACAGCTTTTTTACGAGAAGGGACTAGAGAAGCCTTTCCGGGAACTCAAACTTGAAATCAATCATGAGATTTCAGAGCGCAAACTCCAGAACTACGATGAGAATGGAAGGATACACAGCGTGCGGTTGGATCGCACAACGTACAAGGAGAAAAAGAAGTACCAGCCTAAGCCAGCCATTGCACACACTGCAGAGAGAGAGCAAATTATCAAGCTAGGGACTACAGATTATGAAGACTTTGTTAGCTTCATCACTGCTGTGCAAGATACACTGATGAACTTGCCAGCTTCATCAACAGATCTGAGCACAGTGGGACTGAATTATCAAGAAGAAGAAATCACTGTGGATGTCAGGGATGAGTTTCATGGCATCTTGGGCAAGGGAGATAATGTGATTCTCCAGCACAGTGTGCTGACTCATATCTATGTTCTCAGCTTCCTTTCTGGCCTGGCAGAATGCAGACTGGGCCTTAACGATATCCTGATCAAAGGGAATGAAATAGTTGCAAGGCAGGATATTATGCCCACTACTACCACTAAGTGGATTAAATTATACAGCTGCCGGTTCCATTCATGTGTGGATGAGGATGTGTTTAATAACTCCCGTATTATCCTGTTCAACCCCTTGGATGCCTGCCGGTTTGAACTGATGAGATTCAGGACTGTCTTTGCTGAGAAAACTTTGCCTTTTACTCTGAGGACAGCTGCCAGCATCAATGGTGCTGAGGTGGAGGTGCAGAGCTGGCTGATGATGTCCACGGGGTTCTCTTCCAATCATGACCCTTTAACTCAGGTCCCTTGTGAAAACGTGATGATCCGCTACCCTGTGCCAAATGAGTGGGTGAAGAACTTCCGCAGGGAGAGTGTCCTGGGGGAGAAATCTTTGAAAGCCAAGGTGAACAAGGGAGCCACTTTTGGATCAACCAGTCTGTCTGGTTCTGAGCCAGTAATGAGAGTAACTTTGGGAACTGCCAAATATGAGCATGCCTTTAATTCCATCGTATGGAGAATAAACCGACTGCCTGACAAAAACTCAGGTGAGTGGTGCATACCATCTCTGCAGGAATAACCTAAAACAAATTCTGTGTTTTGAAAGATAGGAAATACTGAGTTTAAATGGTGAGAGATATATCATCCTCTGTAGTATACCAAAGGACATAAGTTAGTTGCATGAAACATTTATCTGACCCTTCATTGCAATAATTTTACATATGCTACAAATAGAGCTAATGACAGAAAGCGTTTTAGGTTTTCTAGATGCAAAAATAATGTGTTCTCTGCTTGAAGGTATTTAAGAGAAGTGTAGATGTGGTAATTAGGGACACGGTTTAGTGGTAGACTAGATTCGTGCTAGGCTAATGGTTGGACTTGATGATCTTAAAGGTATTTTCCAATTAAATGGTTCTGTGATTCTCTGATTATGAAACCTAGGCATCAAACATCTGTGTGCTCAGTACTGTTGTGGGAAGCAGGGCTTTTCCAGGCAACTCGCAAAAGCAAGATTCTGTGCTATGGGGCTGAATGACAGGGTCAGATAAATTGCTGTAGTGCCAGCACATGTGATATCTATTCCATGTATTGCCAAGCATACTAGGCCAGTGCTATATTTTTCAATGCATTTGCCACAATTAATGCCCATAAATTCTCTGAAATAGGGATTGTAAGAGAACAGAAAATATTGCTCAACCATAAAAAAAAAAAAAAGGGAAACTTCCAAACACCATTTTGTGGCTATGTTTCTGTAATCAGTGCAGACAGGCAATAAAGCTGAAGAGAGAATACCGACATGAAATCCACTTTGTATTTCTATCCCAAGTCTTTGAATTTCTAGTAACATGGTCATAATTAAACATTCAAATAATGTAGGCAAGCTACTGTTCCCTTTGGCGATTTCTACCAGTCATTCTATTTGCTGCCTCTCATCCATGGTGCACAATAAAGCTGGACAACTCAGATTTATTTTTATTTGTAGTGAATTCTACTTCTTGACTTCTCTGATCTAGAACAGCTCTTTACAAATGAGATGGACTTATCAGTATTAGTGCTGTAGTAATGCATCTGGGTGACTAGGAGGGTTTCTGTATTCAGTGTTTCCTTAAGGAAAGTCCATTGTAGTACCAGATTTGGCACTCTCTAAGGACATATGTTTTTCCTGAGTTTGAGTTATAGTGTCAGCAAAACAGTGATCCAGGTGTCCTAATCTTTTGGGTCACATTTCAGCCCAAGGACACTAGTTTACAGTACAGGTTACAAATTCAGAGAGATATCACTGACAAAAGGGAAGGCTCCATGTTTCCTGTAGAGTGAGGCATAAGAAGACAGAGCTTGGAATCTTGAGAGAAATATAGCAATGAAAAATTAACCTCAGACTGTTTATGAGCAGTAACATGCTTGTGAGGAAAATCTCAATATGCCATCTGCACAAGCTCTGGGAATGAGATGCTGTGAAGTTGGGCCTTCTGTGGTGTTTTCTCTCCGAAAATCTCAGTGTACCATACAGACATTACAGCTGAGGAAACAGTTAGGCTCTAACACAATCACAGAACATGCCAGTACCAAACCAGGAGAAGAGGCAAAACTCCTGTCTCTACCACCTCCTGCAACGTGATGCTGCCTTACCCATTGCTGCTCTGAGGGAGATACTGACCTGTGCCTCTTGTTTCCTTCTCTCCCATTGTGACTCTTTATTGTATATACACTGTGACAGGGGGAAATACATTACAGATTTGTTGCTGCTGTTGGACCCTTGCCACAGAGCATCTATCCATCAGTGTCATCATGCAAAACGCAGGGCAGTTGATATTTGTTTACATCCTGAGAGGAAGAGAGTGTCCTCACCCCTCCGGTCAGATCAGATGTAATTTCAGGGAAAGGAAGAGCCTTGGAAGCACTGTCTTGGCCAAGACACATGAGGTATGTGAGAGGGAGGGAATCCCAAAGTGATGACAGGGCAGACCAAGTGTAGTTTAAATCTGACCTTGCCCTTCAGGGACTATTTCTGTTTATTGGTGGTACTTCATCCCATGGTTCTCCTTTCTCAAAGTATACTGCAAACAAAGAGGTATATCAGTGGTACTCAGAAGCATTCATTCCCACTCCTTCTTAGATTTGCCTGATGGACCATATACACTTTTTTTCAAGTGATACTGATGTGGGATCTAAATGCCAGCCTTGTGCAAGTTTGGATGTATCCCACCCTACCCACAAGTCAAATAATAACCCAACTGCTCGTTATTTGCAAAGTCCTTATAAATGATGCAGTTCTCAAGCGCTAAACATAAAACTACTCCCTTGACTCACACTTTATGCTCTCTTACTGTGATACCTGTAACTTACCTCTAAGAGCACTCTGGGTCTTCTGTAAAATCTGGCCTGCTAATGAAGTGCTCTGGTGCCTGGCACTCCAGAGCAGGAGAGTAGTAGTGGCATTCCATTGCAGCTGAGGGAAGTGCTGCAGGTGGCCACAGCCTGCAGCTCCATGTGCCTCCAGAGGCCCCACAACAGGTCCACACCACTCCGGGCATATGCATTGCATGGCTCCAGCACATGTGCCTGTCTGCCAGACATGCTCACAGGAGTACATATGTAAGTACACATTATGGGACTTCTTGTTCATCCACGGTGTGTGCTCTCATACATAGACCCTTGCAAACACAATCCCAGAACTCCAGAGGTCTCTGATAGCCAACTGGACCTCCTGTGCTTCATTCCATTCACCAAATGTGGACTGGTGCAGTCTCTGTGTAGAGGTGAGGGGCATGGCCCCCAGCCCTGCCATCCACAGGAGAGCGTCCCTAACAAAGCTCACTGCTTGTATGCAGGTTGTAGTGTCCTAAGCACCCGAATTGTTAAGAATTATTTCAGCGGCTTTGCTCTCTTATCTAAATGTTTTCTTTTTGTGCATTCTAATGGGATGGGGCCCTTTGCGCTCTCACTCTAGGAGACAGTGTTATCAGAACTGTCTGTATTATTTTGTAGCCAAAGCATCTGCTTATGACTGAACATTGAAAAGCACATGACAAACAAAGGACAGTGCATACTCTGACTATGATTTGACCTAAAGAAAAAATATGGACTGGATTCTACTAAGTACATTGCTGAAGTCCTGTCCAAAATAGCTTGGTAAACTTTATTCTCCTTCTCATATTTAAAATTAATAAGATCAAAAAAGTTGATAAAGAAAGCCTATTTGCTGGCTATTTACAGCTCCAGTTGCTGCTGGCTGGGCTTCACATGTTCTTTTCTTTTATTCCACCAGTAGAATACTAGGGAAACATCCAAACAGTTTTCAGTCGTGGGAAAACGCTCTTTCTGTGAAGCAGGGATGTAGCATCTGTGCAGAGCCTTGGATCTGGATTTGAACTTTTCTCTAGTTTGGCTGTGGATCGCAGGCATGCTGCCTGGAATACTTTCTGAAGTAAATCAAATCTTTTAATCCAAACATATTGGGACATTTGGAGTATCATGAGTCATTGGAACAGACTCCCTCCAATCACAGTTACACATGTATATATATGAATTATACTATCAGATCCTTGATTGTCAGAACAAACTGGTAGTAGCTCAAGGAAACAAGAGGTGCACAAAAAAAGCAGTATATTGATTTCCTCCTGATTTTAGTAAGAAGTGTCCCTGCCCATTAGAGAAAGAGCTGTGAATGAGCCTGTTGAACAGTCTGTTGAACTGGTGCCTCATGAGCCTCATGCCCAGAGCAGTAATGAACACTGATGGGCTAGGTAATTTTGCAATAGCTTCAGTGGAGGAGTTGCTTTCATAATCCATTGACCTTGTTATCTACCATACTGAGGTGTTTTAAATTTATAACTTCCGTAATTTTTATGCATTTGGGGACAGTATTACCTTTTTTTTGCCTTTTGTTTCCCCCTACTTTTTTTTTTTTTTGAACCTATGAATATTCACATTTAGGTGTGTTAAAAGAGGTTGCTGATTCCAGGTGTCCAGCTGAAATCATGAAGAGTTTAAAAGTTCAGCTCTCCAAAGCACCTGGCACACAGTGTGCTCAAGCCCAGTTAAACACTTCCCAGTGATACCTTTGCACGCATCCACCCCAAAAGCAGCTGAGCACGTGCCAGCTCAGGAGTGCAGAGGCACAAGCTGAACATTCCGCACCTGTGGATGTGGCCTGCACCAGAGCACAGAGCCGCTTCTCCTGGGCTGCTGGGGGTCTCCAGTCTGAAGGAGGGAGCAACCCACAGCTAACGAGAGGAAAAGCATTGCAAAGCAGATGAGCAGGAAGGATTACAATGAGGAGTCTGCTGAGAGTGGTACAGTGTGAGGAAACAGATATGAACAGATGGGGAGCCTGAGACTGGGGGTTGTTTTCCAATACTGAGTGCTGAACACAGATGTTTTAAGCCAGTTTTAGGCATCTTCATAATGCGGTACCAGAGAGCAGTGCTGTGTCACCCAAGGGCCCCATGGCAGGTGCTGAAGTGAGCTGCCACCACGGCTGTGCCCAAGACAGCCAAGCTCAAGAACTGGCCAGAAGCAAAAGCACTGCAGTGCTGGAGGGCACAGTGATCTCCCTGAGAGCTCCTGGGGCTGCTGCTCTCCTGTGGTGGGCAGGACCACCAGGAAGGCCTGCTGTGCACCACAGCTTTTGATCCAGAAAAAGCATGCTCCACCTATGGAAAGCCAGGAAGGGCTGTCAGACAAAGATCCTGGCTTACTCTAGAACCAGGGCAAATGAGTGAGTACTCTGCTTGGGATAATTAATCCTGATGAAAAGCAGGAGATGTATTTTAATGCTTGCAGAACTTGAGCTTCTATACCTGCTTGATACTGCACCCATTCATTCATAACTGGGCTCCAGCTATGGTGCTGCATATCCCTGGTCTCTGCTGAACTGCACAGTCTCTCACTGGATTTGCTGCACACACATTAGTTTACAAACCTTCCAGTGGTAAGGGAACTCTGGCTAGACTGTTTTGAAATATGAGGCTGACTCTAGATGAAATTCTTTCCCAGACTCACACCAAGTGGAATTTTTTTTCCAGCTCTATTTCAGAAGTCAAGTGGGATGTTGGAATACCTCAGCCCTCTAAAGACTTCCTAGTTACATCCTATTGGATGACTGTTTGCTCTCTTTTTCCAGCTTCTGGCCATCCTCACTGCTTCTTCTGTCACCTAGAGCTTGGCTCTGACCGGGAAGTGCCTTCCAGTTTTGTCCGCTATGTAGATGTGGAATTTGACATGCCCACCACTTCTGCATCCAAAGCCACTGTTCGGTCCATCTCTGTCGAGGACAAGACCGATGTGAGGAAGTGGGTCAACTATTCAGCACACTACAGTTACAAGGTAAAACTGAGCATGAGTAATGACCATGGTTACTTTGCACGCTTCATTGTCTTGAAAAGTATGGGCAGACAAATAAAATACCATGGACAAAAGAGGTGGGAATTTGGCACATGCCAGGGTGTGTGCAGTAGCTACCCATGTGCAGCTATTGATTCATGGGAAATAAGCAGTGGATTATCCCTCAGCAAAGATGGAATAAATTTGCTTGCTGTTGCCTGTGGAAGAGCGTGCACATGGCCAGCTCCTGGGGATTAGCTGTTATGGAGAGCGTTTGAACAGGGAGTTTTGCTGCTCTTCATAGTGGGAGAGCTACCATGGGAGTCCTACTGCAGACAAAAGGATCACGTTATTTCTCTGCCGAAATATTTCTTCTTTCTGCCTGCCCTAAGGAGAGGAGCAGATGGGAAAGTACACTAAGTATATACCTGCCAAAATATCTCAGTAAATTTGCATGTTAGCTGAACACTCAGCAGAGAATTTGGCATCCTACCTGCCTTCTTTAAGAGCAATGATAAGAGATTCTGAAAAGACTCTCATGGAAAATATTTTTACTGGTAATTGTAATTACATTTTTAGTGGTTTCTTAAATTCCCTGGAGATGGTATTTGATCTTCCTAAGTATCCCTTTAAGAATTAAAACATTGGATTATTCCTGAGTATTCAGAGATGAGGAAATTTAAAACCCAAACATAGATCCCCTTGGCCCTGTCCCAATACAAAGTGGTATCTGTAGACCAAAGCACCTCTGAGACTGAGGACAGCAGGGAGAGTGCGCTGATATTTGGGGTAGTGTTAGGCACTGCTTCAAGGAGCAGGGAGTTGGATTTGATGATCCTTACGGGTCCCTTCAAACATCTTATTTAGAAAACTAATCTCTTTGCTTTATACATCAGTCTTTGCAGAATTTATAATTAAGGCTGGTTTTCTGCTGTCACTTAGGAAGCCACCTATCATCTGCAGATTTCATTCTGGGTTTGTATTCAGCGTACAATTGGGAATGGTAATGAATATAAAATCATGTGAGTTCTCTTTATCTCTTCCGGAAATTATTTCATGACACTGTTGAATTGTAGAACTGCTTGGATTAGACTGAAAATGCTTATAGTAAATAAAATCCAATTTTCCCTGATCCTCAGTCTATTTGTCCTCACAACCCTCTCAGTTGACCAAGAGTTTCTTCACCAGAGCACAAGAACCACCACTGAGGAAGATTTTTGAATCTTTTGTTTTCCTTTCTCATTATGAATTTTCTTCCTCTTTTTCTTCTACCAGGTTGAAATAGAGCAGAAAAAAAGCTTGAATGAGGATCTGAAGGGAGAAAGTACTGCAAATGTCAATGAATGTGCTACACAGTAAAGGAAGATCAGTCTGCAGGTCCCAAGAGGGGTGGTCAAATTAACAGACCCGGAAGAAAGGACTTGCAGGGGTTGGGTATTTTTATTTTAAAAAATTATGGACTACTACTTTTAAAATAATGCTCTGAAGAGTATACTTTTTTTTCTTTGTGATTATCCGTACTTTGAGAAGAAGCTGGTCAGTGGTTTGTTTGGAGGGGATCCATGGGCTTCTGCTGGAACGATATAAGTACGGTTGTACAGCCAAGCCTGCCTTTTCTGCCTTTTCACCATTTATGTTCTGCACTCAAGTATGGTCTGGCAACCATCACAGCCACACCAGAAAACAGCCTTTATCTCACAGTCTTGCCCTCCCACATTAAGCATTTTGTTTCAATGTCTTTTGGTTTGGTCACTGACTGAGTCGCTTCCTTCTGAACTGCCAAATAAAATTCAGGGAGGATCAAGTGAAAAATTATATAAAATCTCCTTTCTGAAATGTTCCACAGAGTGAAAACCCTGAGCATCATTCTGGAGAATCAACACACTGCATCCTAAACAAAGAGAATGGTCTCTGTGTTTAAGCAGATGAACTACAGATGGGACAGCTGATCACAGAGCTGTTCTTCTGTTCACCCCTTCCTGTCTCATCCTTCAAATGACACCGTGCACATTTTCACGGAGTCTGCACAAGTTACAAGAAAGTCTCTGCAATTTCTTAAAATTTTTACTTTTTAGTCTGAGCCGTGCTGGTATCTTGACTGAACATGGTTATGGCTGCTAGCAATAGGGAATGTGTGTTACAGTAGTGGAGATACCGGAAGGACTTTGCTAAGGTTAGATCATTCCTGCCTAGAAAGATATTGAAGGGAAAAACACGGGGGTTTAGTTTTGGGTTTGGGGTTTTTTTGTATGTTTTCTTGGATGGGTAAAATGGGTGGTTATTGAAAATGTCAGAAACACAATTACTTTAACAGACAATGTTGTTTGTTTTCCTGAAAATCCTTCGATGTCTGTCCAGCACAATATTATTTTCATGTTTTATCTTGAACCCACAATATAAGTAACTTGTATCTTTATATTACTCACATTAACTGGGTCCCAAAATCTCTTCCCAAAAATTAACAACAATCTTCTATCATGGAGATTTTTTTATCCCCACTTAGCTGGAAGTAATAGCAAATCTTAAAACCTCTTTCTAAATAAAAATGTAGAAGACATAAATCACTCATTTACACATATTTTCAGAGAAAACAGTGTTAAAAGTACCCATTTTTAGTAGTTTCTATGGCTTGTGTAATATTTTGTCTCATAATGTTAAATGTAAAATAAGTAATTTATTAAATCATTTATCTTTTGAAAGGTTACTACTGACTTTAAAATACACATTTGGAAAACTTTGGCAATGTAATTTAAAATCATAATGAATTAAAATTAAAGCTTTTTTATAAATTTATTTCATTTTACATTTGATACAAAAAATTAATACACCCTTGATTTACTACTTTCACTGTGACTCCTATAAAAATTGCTACAATATTAAAATCCCAAATAAAACATGAAGTTAATTTCATTGAGTCTGAAACTGGTAGTGGTAGAATTTAACACAAATTGTAGGGAACTTATAAATGCCTTTTTAAAATGCACCTACATTTCAAGCCTGCATCACCCTAGTGACACAGGTAGACCACTGTAAATATGTAAAATCTCAGTCCTTCTAGGACTTGTTAATAACCCTGTAATTCTCTGTTTCAGGTAGCCCTTCTGGGCCCAGGATGCTCCTTGGAGCACACCAGTTAGTACTAAGCATTTACAACATCTCTCTGTAAATGGAAGAATGCTATTAACTTTTATGAAGAAGTTTGACATCAATGGATTAAAATTTCTGATATTATTAATGATAACACTTGTACAGGTTTAGAAATATCCAAGAGTGCAGGGCTGAATTTGTGACTGATTCTCAGCTCTGTCCCAGGCTGGGTGTTGTGAGTTGCATGGCAACTTCTCTCTACAAAATTCACTCTTCTGTTCAAAGGCAGTCAAAGAATTTCTGGGTGGTTTTCCTGCTTTTCACTGCAGCTCCTAATGTACAGTTTCGAAATCACCATAAAGAAATCAAAAAAATCCGAGCTGAAGCAGTGCTGAGATGTTGCTGAGGAAATGTGAGAATATTTGTAAAAGAAATGGAGATTTTCTACTCTGACCTGCAAGCTCAGTGTCCGAATTTTCGCCTATTGCCCCTTAGCTTATAGAAACACAAATAAGTAATACAAGTTAGCAAAGTTAAGTTGTACCCCTTAAGAGGGGAGAAAATAAAAGGAATATCATTTTCCATTGCTGTTGAATTGTTAAACTATTCAGCCTCTATCATACTTGTGCCACAGAATATTCTATGTTCCAGAAACTGAAAGATAAACATATTGGAGATTTATGGATTTACTTAATCTCTTACCGATTCATCAATGATTTTTTTAAATTCAGAATCAATGAATTAAAAATCCGACTCTAATCTTTCTTATGTAATTAGTTGTACACAGAAATATCTCTTCCAGTCATCATGAATTTAAGCAGGCAAAACTGGAAAAGTGTTCTGGTTTATATGAAAGCTATTTTAATTCATTCTGATCTCCAGAGAGTGTTTTTAGATGTACCTGTCACTGGATTTTCAAGAGTTTAGGATGAATACCTCAGCCAGAGTTTCAAAATATCTTATTTCCTATTAAAGGACTGGTGTAAGTAGTTTGATTTTCCAAAAGAGCGCTAATAACCAAAATCTTTAGAAAGTCTATTGTTGGTGTCACCAGGTGTCTCAACTAAATTCTTTTTTCAGTCCAGTACCATTACAAACATTGAGAATTTGAACACTGGGATCCTAAGTGCCCTTATTGAGGTCTCCACTGTTCTTTATTGATTAAATAGTGCCAATTTTTCAGTTACACACTGTCACATGCGTACTTTATGTACATATACTCTTCACCCATGTGAGTATAGTAGTAATTTGAACAGACTGTTGATTGGAGTGAAGGGAAAAGATCTGAGAGGTTTGTGAGTTTGAAAGTAGCAGAAATAATTTAGATACAAGCAATGCCTGTAGTGGGGATGATTTTTCTTTTTATTTTTTTTTTTATCATGTGGAAAAATCTCTGACTAGTTTCAGATTAATACTTCTTTTGAGAAAGATGCATTCACTGTCCTTTGGTATATTTGAAAGCTTTGTAGTACTCAAACACTCCATGCAGGAAATGTGCCTTCAAGGTAAGCATACATTTACTCCCTGAATCTATTCTCACTTTCAGTCCTCTTTCTATTTCTCATTACAGTTTTAATATTTGTACTGTGGTTAGACTTGAGGTATTGTATGGAAATTTGCCTAGAAACATAAAGTGTCTTTGACCACAAGAGGTAAAGATGAACAATATCTCCAGGCAGCTGAGCTTATTTTAGTTAATGTCTCTTACCTTTATTAACTATGGACACTCTGTTAGAAAAGGAAAATGAGTAAATTCAGCTGAGAAATACTAAAACTGACTGGTGTTATTTTTGTTCTTTCTTTTAGTTAGACTCAAATTTAGTCATCCTATGAAGGAGTCAGATATAGCAGCATCATTAGAAACTGCAGAAATAATTTTCCTTTTCTGGTGGCTTGCTGGCTGACATTTTGTTGGTAGGATATCCAACACCTGTCCACATTATTTAGTAGTTGCTAAAACTCTTGAACAGTCACCTCCCAGGACAGAGAGCAACTGCACGTGGAAGAGCATGAAAGCAAGTGGGAAAAAGTGTACAAAGTTCAGCCTGGAATTGCTTACTCTATTGCTTGCATAAAATTCTTGGTAATTTCCTTGGCCCTTCAGTGAACTAATCACACCCTTGATAGATCACCTGTGTTCCAGATGGTGAAAAATTTCCTTCAGTGACTCTTAGCAGTTCATGTGCCCAGCTATATTAATCTCCAGAACTGATCAGCACAAGAATTTGCAGGACACAGAGATCACTTATGGATGAAGTACTTACCCTCTTCTGCCACTAAAGTGAAATCTACATCATGACTTGGCTAAGATACAAATTTTTGTGTGATAACTTGCACAACTGTTCCTAATGTTCCTGTTTTGTTCAGCCAGCCAGCCACCCATTCACACATTCATCCATCCATCCTCCCATCCGTCCTACCCTACTCCCTCTCTCTCTGTTTCATACCTGCAATTCATTCTTTGCACTATTGACATTGATTGGTTTAATTATTATTTTGTAACATGTTCTTACCTTCTTATTTTGTAAAATAAGTCTAGACACTGGCTATCTTCATAGAAGTGGTTTATTTTTTTCTTTTTATCAGTTGAAATGGGATGTCACGTTTTGTTTAAACTATGTGAAAATTTAAATAAATGTTAAGATGAAACAGCATATCCACATCTTCACTGTGAAATTAAAGTTGTAAGTGCTGTATATTCTGATATATCAGAGGTCTTGAATTCAGAAGAGGAAAGCGAATATTTTGAATGGCATAAAGGACAACATAAATTAGAGGTAATGGGACTACATACAGAAAAGAGATTATTTCGTTTGATCATGCAGATTGAGCAATCGACTGCAAAGGAAATGGAGCAGGCCTAGAGTTTGAGCCACATAACAGATGTTTGAAGTAGTACTGAAGCAAAAGATGGAGAAGCAGCCCACTGTTTCAGCTTAGGTGCTGGTGTGGGTCACAGCACATGTGTCTGACACATGAAGTGCACCAGTCCCAGAAAAAACTCCTGTCCTTTTGGTCACAGTATCAGAAGCCTAACAGCAACTGCTGTATATAAAAAAGTAATTGGAATAATATTTTATACACTAGCTATGAAAGGTGTCTTTCTCAACCCTGAATAAAGGGACAGCAAAGTCTAATGGACAGGGGTGACTGTAGTACTGCCTTCAGTAGCACTGGGGTACTCAACAAGAGGCAGACACATGCTGGGGTTCAGGAGGTCTGGGCAGACTGGTCCTTCCCTGCTTGGGGGCCTCCTACAGCCTCCCAGTTGTTACTACCCCAGAGGTTGTAGATAAACTGGGAGCAATCAGCTCAGGCTAAAGAGCTTCTGAAGGAAAAGGCTGAATACAGGCTGAATGCAGCTGAAAGTAACTCCCTAAATTGAGAGCCTCTTTCGTAAAGGTTTTCCTGATGCAGGACTGAAAAGGAGAGCTCAACTCCTCTGTGGAAGCAAACAAATTTGTTAGGGCATGGTCAGTGCGCAGATTGAAAGGGAATGAAGTGGGAAAACCTCGTGTCAGTGTACAGATGCAGGCAGAGTAGCAGAGTTGTGACTTCAGGTCAACCAAAACAAAAGCAAAGTTGCAGACAGTTTTCAATAACAGAGTTCAACTGCTAAGGCATTGCCTGTGCCCGTCTCCTTTTTATCCAAACCTTGCTTCTCACTGCAGGAGTCAGCAGGTTTGTTTGATTTTTTTTTCCCAAGCTGTTACAGGTACCCTCTGCCGTGGCTGTGAGGGAGTGACAGTTGGTGCAAGGGGAACACCCAGAGGAGTGCTGGTGGCAAAATGGGATATGCTGAAGTTACAATATCAACAGAGAAAAATGTGTGCTAATACCTCATGAAGTCCTGTGGCAAGTCAGGAACTATGCAAAAAAATATGACTTGGGGAGCCCCAGTCTACAAACACTGATCTTGGGAACAAAGGAACAGACAGTGTGAAAATTAATATGAATGTTATGAAAGATTGGAAGGCTTTTGAACAAATAGAATTAGATTTGGATCTGAACCACATTGTCAAAATCAACTCTCAAATTGCTCAGGGCCAGCAGACGCAGTATGATGAAACTGTGAGTTGACTGACATTTCTGTTTGTTAAACTGGGGTCCGTGGTATGGGTCCTGCCTGGAGAAGTGAACCACAGGTTGGAGCAACAAGATTATTTAGCTGCGTGCTCACACTCCCTGGGCTCTCAGAAGTGAAGGGACTGTTGCTCTCTAGTGGTCATTCCAGGTTCTTGCCTGGATGTCTTGGGGTGACTCTATGATGTGTATCCCCTATCACGGCTCTATGCCAGAAAATTAGTTTTGTGCCTTTAAACTGAGCTTAAGAGGGGAGAAAAAAAAAAAAAATAAATGAACTTTTCAAAGCAAGTTCCCAAGGACACAGAGATAGAGACGGCTCTGCGTTCTCCAGAGGCGGTTGCACGGGGAGAGCACCCTGCCTGTCTCTTCAGCCAGGTTTTTTTTTTTGTTTTTTTCTTCCCTTTTTCTCCGGCGTGTTTCCTAGGACTTTGGTGGGGGTTTTTTTTCCCCCTTTTTTTTTTCCCCTCTTCTGGACTGTTTCAACAACATCAGAACACGTCAGGAGAGCTTCTCTTCAGGCCCGGAGGGGGCCTAAGGCCACCCCCCACGGCAGCTCCGAGAAGGAGGGACCACACCTACAAGAGGACTCTAATTTCTTCCCAGGTTTTCTCGTTATAGTGAGGGGTTTTACTATTTAGTATTATTATTCTTTTCCGGTGTGTTTGTTAATAAATAGGTTTTTATCTCCTTCACTTTCCTTGGAGGAATTTTTTTTCCCAAACCTGGTGGGGGGGAAGGGTGGTTGTGACCTGACTTTCTCCCAGAGGATATATTGATAGATTTTGGCCAAAACCGGCACACTGGACTACTGACCTGCTGCACCAAGCAGCCTCAATGAATCACAGGTCTCACTAGTTTTCAAGACTGTGAATACCATGCAGAATTTGGCCCATTGGAAACCAGCTGGATCTCAAAACTGGGTGTGAGAGTTGACTGCCTCAGCTGATTCCACGTTTAGCTGAGAAAAGGACAACAGAAAAATTAATTTTTCAGTGGTGTTGACTAGTCTTTTCACCCAAGTAGTCCTTACCTGTCTGCAGAGTCATGCACATATTGAGTTTAAATTTACATCCATAAACCACTTCCAATACCTCCAAAGAAAAAGCTGTAATAAGATAATGTTTAACTACTGTCTATAAAAAACAAAAGCATATGTGTGTGTTGTATAGGCATGCAAGGATCTATACAATTATGCATTGATGGAAAGAAAATTCAACAAAAGTGTTTGACCTTTTTATTTTCTGGGCACTCTTTTAAAAGACAGCCACCCCCCACCACCCTGAGGTAAGCCACTGCATCTCAGTCCAAGTCCAAGCAGCCAAGCCCACTAATCCCATCTGGTCAACCCCCATGCAGCTGCTGCCTCATTCTACAAGTACTAAATTCCCAGAAGTTCTCATAAATTTGCAAGAAAGATACCTGCAAACACATACTGTTCCTGTGTGTGACCCAAACTACCACAGTTCTATACAGCCAAGTCCAGCTTGGGTTTTCAAGCCAAGTATTCCCCTACTCTCCCTCTCCTGAGGATTCCAACCTGCTGCTCCTGCTGCTGTGCTCACAATGAGCATTGTGTGCTATAAATCTGTGCACTTGTCACAACACTGCACTGCTGGGAAGCAAAGGGGTTTGGGATCCCTTTCTCCTCCTTGTTTGAGGCTACCTAGAGGGCCAGTACAGAGGTAGAGACAATTCAAGACTGGAAAGAAGGATTGAAAACCTTGAGGGTTTAGAGTACTGACCACGTTTGTCAATCCTTGACTGCAGTTTATGCAATTCCATTGAGTATATTATGGAAATAGTCCTTGGAGTAGGAATTAGACACCAGACCTTCCCTCTCCCTCCATCCAAATTGCTTTCTCTTTTGAACTCACTGAATCCAGAAGGCCTGTTGCCCAGTGAAAGTACTTAATAGGATAAATAATAGCACCATTTGAAGCTAGTTCCTTATCTGTTTGCTGAGGTGCTATGGAAATGTACGTGTTTAAATACATCCTTGTGATGTATTTTCTAAGAACCAAATGGTTAGAAAAACTTCCAGCAACAAAAGGATCTTTCTGTATTAGAGCCTGGCACAAATAGGAAATGCCTTTGAAGAACGGGGGCAGTTTTCCTTCTCATCTACAAAAAAGCACATGACAATCTGTTTCAATCTCTCCTGAAGTAGTTTCTTACCTAAATTGTAGATTTAAGAAAATTATGTATTAGTTACTAATTTTCAGCTTACAGTAACCATTTAGTATTTACCATGCATTGAGTCTACTTTCATAGGAATTACAGCCAATAATCACTGTTCTAAATGCAAGGGCTACTGAACAGTTTTAGCTCAAAGAAGGAAAATCTGAAAGTGTATTTCTCTGATTTGTTTTTTTTGCTGGGGTTACTATACTGCCATAGGAGTTCTGCCTCCCTCTTGTGGCTACCTCTTTCACTTTCAACTTGGAAAAGAAATCTTCACAGTGCAGCCATGATCAGAGTTCCTTATAGTTGTCTTCCTGATATTTCTCCTCCTTGAGTTTAATAAAAAAGCCCTATGACAAAAAAAAAAAAAAAAAAGTTTTCCTGAAAGAGATTCTTTTTCACATTCATGTGGGAACAACTGAACATTTTTTATAAAATCAGTGGTAATTCAGGCTGATCACATTTTGTAATTGAGTCTGAATGTTTGGATTCAAGTCAGCCAAATGTAAGAGCTCCACCTAGGAGCTACTAAGATATACTTCAGGGGACATGATATTTTCAAGTCATGAAAAAACTCACGGCTTATATGGTTTAGGGTATCACTTTGTTCTTTCCTGTCACCTTCCATTTATTATGTGGCCCTTTTCAAACCGTGAGAAATCAAGCTATCTGAAGAGTTAAATAAAGGACTGTACATCTTAGATGATAGGAAAACCAAGACAGCATTAAATGGCTGTCTTAGAATGATAGAGCCCCAGCTGAATGCAGATCTAATGTCCCTCCACTGATTCCCCAACCCAGAAGAACATCTTCTCCCTTCAAAGTCCTTAGCACACTTACAGCATTTGCAGGGTGACTGTCCTTGAGTGTGCCTGCTCTGTGCCCTTCATTCCTTTGCAATTTACACTGATATAATAGAGCTCTTTATAGCCTGACCACCATTCAGAAAGAGATGTGAATTTTATCTTTTATTTAGCCATAGCTAGAAAGTGGGCGGGAGGGACATGAACACTTGCAGCAGAAGTCTACAGTAATGGAAAGAGATTAAGCTGCACAGTTCAAACACTGTTTGAAGTTCAAACAGTTCAAAGCTGGTCATCTTGCTTTGTCAGGTCTAAAACAAAGTGTCTTTCTAGTTCTACACCACGTGGTTGCATCCTCCAGCTTCATCACCAGTTTCATCTGGCTTTGGCAGCAGGGCAAGGGACTTGCTTTGACCATTCATATATTTACGTAACTATTCAGATGATGTGGATAGAGATCTTATCACTTTGGCTTTGAAGGTACTGTCATTTGCTTCACATTAGATGGTACCCATCAGCACCTCCTTGACAGCTGGCCAGTGAAAACATTCATGGGAGCTGAGCCCAGCTGAGCTCAAAGTTCAGACTACCCGGGGCTGGCTGCAGTGACAGCTAGAACTTCTTGGAAAAAATCATCCCTTGTGCCTAAAAACCACATCCAATAAAGGCAGCATTGGGTCCTCACCCTACAACTTAACACAGTGTCTGATCTGAACAGATGGGTTAGAGCATGGGTCAGTCTCTCCAGCAAAAATGCAGCTGTCTGAAAACTCTATAAGCTGGAAGTTCATCTTTCTGCTTAGCAAGTGCTCTGCTCATACCATAAAATAGTACGGGTATTGCAGATGTGATATGATGCCTCACTAGAAACATTTTCTTCCAACAGAGACACAGCCACACTGACTACTAGTCTGCCCAGAGTCTCTGTGGGAGAAATGAGGTGGCTGATGTCAGTAGGCTGTATTGGAAATCTAAGAAGATCTGTAGTGGAAGATGATGCTTAAGATGGAAAAACTCTCTTTTGTCCAAAGCAGCAAGGCAGGGAGTAGGAAGCAGCTGAGGGAAAATGTGAGTTCCAGTCTATATGTGCAACTTCCCATTTTTTAACATGTTTGCAGCTGTCAAAATCTTGGTATGCCAAAGACTCCCAGATTATATCAATTACCATGAAGACTGGAGCAGAGCGGAGCTCTGGCAATGGGTCACAGGTTAGGAATGACAGTCAATGCCTAGAGTCCGATAGCTCCATTACCAGATGAACTGGGCTGGCTCATTCCTGCTGTTTCCCTTTCTCTCAAAGCCAGGGACTCCAGTTGCCCAGCAGTTCTCACACTAGTGCAACTTTGCAGTTAGATAATTAGCCTCAGAATGAGAACCCACATTAACTACTCATAAGCCATAGGTCATCATAAGCTGAGTTTATGTTCACTGTTCCTCACTGGGAAGACTGAATTCAGCCAAAACTGAACTGGAATTGTTTTCTGAAAATTCCACCCAGTCCTGTGAAAAACAACCCTAGGACTCATCAAGGGAAAAAAAAAAAAGGTAAGAAAAAGAGAAAAAAAAAAGGATTTGGCTTGTCTGTCTGATGCCTCTCATGCTGGGTCCCAGAGGGGACATAGAATCACCTCTGAACAGGCTGCAAAGAGTAGGGCACACCCATGGTTTTTCCCTGAAAGCTGTAGGACTCCTTGCCCTTAAATCAGCTCTACAAAATTCTCAGCAACCCAGAAGCTGGTGTGGATTGCAAGGCCACTCACTTGGGCACAAAGGAACAGAAGTATTAAGTGGGAGGCAGTGAGCCTCCGAAGTGGAGCAAACCTGCCTTGCACAAAAGCATTTTTAGTGGACATGTGGCCATGTGCCTGAGGGACAAACCACTGAGTAAAATCCATCCCAGCACATCTCTGCTTGGTGGCAGCAGCCTGTGTGCGGTCTCCCACTCTGCCAGCTGTGCCAGGGAAGCTGAGGCTACACAAAAACACACATACTCCCGAAGGAATCACAGGGTATCACTCACACTCACCGGCACCATGCCATAGTTACACACTGCCTATCTGTATTCTGGCATGAATTATTCTATCTTAGGTCACCACATGGAGCCTGAGGTATGTAAGGCCTCCAACAGCACACTATATAGGTCACTCTGCAAATTTTTCTCTATGGATATTTCATCCTCTGATGCTTGTATATATCAGGAATAACTTTGCTAAAGTTAATTCAGTTGTGCTGTGGACCTTTGTACATCATAGCTGCGGGCTGGAAAATATGGCAGTAATCAGTAAAAATATTTGTCAGCATGCTAGGTACAGCTCTGCTTTGGATCAGTAAAGTAGGACATTGCGTGTAAGGAGACTAATTGGTATTTTAAGTCTGTCTTTTTTTTATCTGACTTCTTTGTTGTTTGGTTTCATAGATCAGAGCCAGCAATATTTTGGCTGTTGCTGGAACATCACAGCTGAGTAGCTGTGATTCATAACAGTTACTGTCTGAGAGAATAATGTTACTACTTTAAAAGCACTTCAACAAGGTACTAATGCAGAATGTGTAACTCAGAGGCACTCCTTTACCTCACATCCTTTCAGAGAAGCTCTAACCTTCAGAATTTTAGGGACTTTTTTTAGCTATTTAAGAATCAGTACTCTGTATTCAAATTATGAATCATTCAGTTTGCGGAGACTTCAGCATTATGTCAAACATGCACACGTGAAAAATGAAGGGGTGGTCTATGCTCTAAGACCAGTACTCTTCCTGCTACAAGCATGAGAGCTTGATTACAGCAAGCGGGGTGTGCATTTTAGTAATGGCCAATTCTTCTTCAATAAAAGGAAGCCTGGAGACTTTTCTACATGACAAAGCATTTGGCAACAATGTTGTTTTGAAGCATTTCCTCCTCTAGTCACTTATTTCTACTCCTGTCAGCTCTTTCAGTTGCATTAACACGTCTTTTGTAGGGCTGCCCTATGAACCAGATCAGGAAACTGATCCAGGTTAAAAATTAGCCAGCACAGGAGGGGAAAAAAAAAAAAAAAACCAGCACAGCAAGGAACTGGCACAACGGCAAAAGCAGAGCGTGGTGGCACAGAGACAGAACGAGCACACAGTGGTATGGGAAGTACGAATGCCTGAAATCCTCATTATCACTGAATACTTGGGGGTCGTGAGAAAAACAGAGTCAGTGTCTCAATTAAGTTTTGCCTTTACAATTAAGTGTAGTTTTGTCAACCAGAAACACGGAAAAAACCCCACAGTCTCTGGTCCACAAAATCCACGATGGCAAAAACTTCTGCTAAGCAAAATACATGCAGCACATGCCAAGAGCCTAGAGAAGACCTACTTGTCTCCTCCAGCTGTAGCTGATCATTTACTAGAAACAGGTGTTATAAAGACCAGGGTGCACACGTGTGAAATGATTCCTTCAGGAAGGCCAATCTCCTAAGCAGAGGAGGCATGAGTGACCCTAGGAAAGGAATAGTTTTGCAAAATCTGACATCGAGTTTGTATATAAGTCAGATAGGGAACTGTGATTCTGCTAGAAGAGAAATCTCGGCGTTGATAGGAGAGAGTTGAGCAACTGTTAGTGGCAGCTTCAGAAGAAAATCTTTGATCAGTCCCCTCGCTTTTGCGGTGCTGTTCTCCAGTGTTTGAAGAGGTGAGAGATCTGTTGAAAACAGGTGGGGACAGAAGGAGCTACAGTAATGAATAGTAGCCAGTTACCTGCTTATGTAGTCTTTTGTGAAGCTGCAACTTGGGCATTTTGTTTGGGGCAGGGAAGATGGCTTTCTTATGTTGGTAGCTGTGTGGCTCTGACTGGATAACTAAGCTCATAGGTTTATTGTCCAGTTTAGACATGCCCTAATGATGAAGGTGTATATATAAGTTGTTTTCAAAAAACTATATATATTCTGACAGTAAACAGTCTCTATTAAAGAAAAAACATTCGTGTTTCCTACTTTGCTTCAGTAAGTGCTTGGTAAGAGCAGAGCAGGCCTGAGCCTCTACAGATCTAATAATGAAATAAAAGCTTAACGTGTAACTCAGAGGCACTCCTTTACCTCACACCCTTTTAGAGAAGCTCTAACATTCAGAATTTTAGGGACTTTTTTTAACTTTCTTGAAGGCCTTGCCTGCTCTAGCACTTCAAATATGAGACTTCACTGAAACATTGCCTGGCCTCTGAAAGATCATGAGATGCAAAATACACTGCTGTAGGATGAGAAGGTTTAGCTGTCTGTGGGCTGTGCGGGGGGCTGTTGAATTGTACATATACTAGACCCTTAAAACTGGTGTTAGTGTGCTTTGATAAAGCATATTGCTGTGGTTCAAATTCTAGATATGACAGTAAATCCAACTAGAAGAATAGAGATACCTTGCAATAAGGGTGATGTGAGCTCTTTCATTTCATTTCTGCCTTGCTAAAAAAACCTTTTTGGAAAACCTATTGCTGAAGGCAAGAGGGACATGTTTACTGGTTCTGGTTTCCAGCTACTAGATGATGGTGAGCAGGCTGTTAGGAAAATGTCAATTTATATATATATATATATATATATAAAATACCATATAATTTGGGAATTTTTATTCAATATCTGAACACTGAAAGTCATATCACCTAAGTTTTGATATATGTCAGCATCCCTTCTGACTCTTGAGGGCTTGTTGCATCCAGAAAAGCTTCACTATGATGTGTCTGCTTTTAACTTCTGCCTGTGCCCAACATTTTGGATTGTGGCTTGGGCCACTTATTTTTGTTTTTAGCTCTGTATGGACACTTAAAAATACCAAGGAAACAAAAAGAACAAAAAAATCCATCCCTCACAAACAAAATGTCTCAAATTTTATTTAAGGTTATATTGTATCTTTGGTACAGTGAATGGAAGCAGTGAGAGAGACTTAGAGGAGAAAATAAACTCTAATCTTACAATGTGTGAACATAGCTTCAAGAAGCATTTTCCCTTACGAACATTTCTTTAACTGCCTTGCTTCTGTGTATGCTCCTGTTTTATCCTTTAACACATGCTATTGCAATTTAAATGTGTATCTCATTCTTCTCATAACATGCCATTTCAGAGATTGGGTGAGAAGGTTTACTTCCTTGACTAATAATACTATTGTGTTGCCAAAGCCTTCTGAAAAGTGTTCAATGGCTTAGCTTCTTTTTAAGGTGTGTAATAAATATGCTGGGTGAAAATTGTATGTTGTCTTCATGCCTGAAGTAGACTTTGCCAGTACAAGAGCAGATTGGTAATGTGGACAAGACAATGATGACAAATCTGGAAGGCATGCTGACAGTGAGCCTCATTCTGTCATCCTGTAATATAGGTAAGACCAATTTTTGTTTTCCTTGCTCGACCACCCTCCCTCAGAGGGAAAGGGAACCGGTAGACATAATCACAAGTCATCAAGAAAACAAGTTAGGTGTTGTTTCAAGAGCTAGGAAATTAAAAAACACTGTTGTCGACAACACCTAGGTACTCTATTCTTCCCTGTATGATCAGAAATTATTTCAAAGAAAAATGACTGCATGCTGATATTGCTCTGGTAGTGATTTCTTCATGTGTAGGAGATCAAGCAGACTCACGGTCTGCTCTTGGGAGGCAGAAGAGTAGTTTCAGATTTATTTTATTTTTTTACAATTTTCAGATGAACCAAAAAAGCCTCAATTAAAAAACCAACTAAACAGCACAGACAAATAGAAATTAACATTGCAACTTACACTGAATATGTTTTAACTTAGCATCAAGATTTTGTGGGTCTTTCTTACAGCTCAGTTGCTAGCTGGTGGTTTTCTGTGGCAATCGCAGGCACTTTGCATCTTTGACTTTGTATATTCAAGTGTGTCACATCCCTTCCCCACTAGCAAATACTTATATATCAGTTATCCCTTTGCAAATGTCTTCTTGAAAGATACACAGTGTAGAACAACCCATTAGTACTTGTCAAGAGCTTTAAAATGGAAGTGTGGTCAACCCAAAAATCATACTGAAGAAAATTTACTTCTTCCTTCCCCACCCCCTTCTGCTTCCTATTCAAAAATCTCTGTTCTAAAAGAAGTAGCTCAATGATGGACTACAAAGAAAATTAACTACAAATATCCCCGTATCCTAGACCATTTTTATTAATTTAGCTACTGTTGCAGTGGTAAGTCATTTGCTCTGCTGAGGAGAAGCAAGGGATGCTTCTGGACAGGCCAGGAATAATTCAGGGCACTCAATGCAGACTGTGTGTCTCTGAGTGCAAAGTGGTAGCTGTAAAAGATAGTTTGTCTCAAACATTTGGTAGAGAAAAAAATATGAATGTGTCTAGAATTGAGTGGGAACTTTTCTGTTTTATTTCCTTCTCTAACACACCAAAGATCAGCTTTTGATCTTGTGCACAAATTGTTTTTTCCATACACTATCCTATATTTGGCACGATTTTTGCATTGAAGGAGAAAGTTTACCCAAATGTTATCATCTTTTCTCTTGGTGTCTGTCTTCACTATTGGGTTCAAGCCCAGACATAGCTAAAATAGAAGTGCCCACCCAACAGTACAGCTGACGTTAATGCTAAACCTGGTGAAGCCACCGTGAGCTGTCAGTGGTAGAAACCTCAGGAAGAAAGATGACAGGCAGGGTAACACACAAACTTACTAAGATTCATGCTTGCCCAGCAAACAAGAGAGAATGCTGGCAGATAAACGCAGATAACTATACAAGTAATGCTGTTATGTAGCTTATGCCTTCTGATGCTCCCCAGACTATCAGCGTTGCTCCTGCTGTATACACAAGCACGGATGTTACTCCAGTCTAACAAAATGCTAAATGAAGTAGAATCCCCTACCATCCATACAGAAGGCAGCCAGGGTGAACAGACTTCAGGAAGTGGCCAACTCATTTGACTCCCCAAGCAGCAGCTGAATTGCCATGAATTAAATGGACCATTAGCCTGACTCAATGGGGCATTTCTCATGAGGGCTTGATTTTGTTCACAGCAATATTCAGAGGCACTCAGGGGTTTGCGGTGCTCTGCCACAACTGGATATTAGTGCCTGAGAAACTGTGAAAGGGCTGTGCACACAGGTTTTGCCCTCTGGGAAGGCAGTCTGGTGAAATATGGAAAGGAGCATGATACCAGACCGAGGCAGTACTGCTAACATGCCCACATGTTAAATTTTTCTAACTAGTCAGCCACTCTGAAAAACTGGGAGGGGCCTCCAGGGTAAGAAACTGTAGCCAAGCAATGCCTTGGTTTGAAAAGAAAAGGGGTATGAATGGCAACCTGATTCCTTCCTGGTAAGATGCCAGTCATTTCAGCAGGTTTTTTTCACAGTGAAGTACAAACTTTTTGCAAGCTACTACTACTTTCCTATCAGAGGCATCAGAAGCCAAGTAACACCAGCAACTCAAGCAATCCCTGTAATTCATTCAACAGACCATGCATTAGGGTTTCTGAGTGGGCAGATCCTCTTCAGTCCTGTTGTCTGTGCTATGCAGGTGGAAAACTCCAGCAAAAAGGTGAGGTTGGACAGGTGAAAATGGTAGAACTTTGTAACCTAGGCTATTCTTTTGGCCAGGGCTCCAGCAATGTACACAGTGAATAGTGACTTAATCAGCTGGCCTGCTCCAAACCAGTCATGCCCCCATACAAAGTCTGCACTCCAGCAGGGAAGGTAGTGTTTGTTACTGTAGAAATTAAAGATTTTGAGAAATCACAGGGGAAGGCCTCCTGTACCCACTATACTCACTAACAAACTCCTCCCCATCAAAAGATACCAGACAGGAGCTCCTGAACTTATTACAGGGCTAGTTAATGGAGAGGAATTCAACCTGAAGGTTACACAAGAAATGTAGTTTATACCACCATAATTCTTGAAGAGATGTAACCTAATATGCCTTGTGTACACCAAGTCAGAATTCAATGTTATTTTTCATATCATACATACTTGAGTGGACTTTACACAGGTGAGTTATTGGTGGAGATCTAAGGGATGAGTGGAATTCAAAAGTTGTGCTAAGGACTGAGCGAAGGCAGGAATGGTTAACACTGATGGAATACTCAGAGCTGAGAAGATTTTCCCGTATTACATGCCTCCCATAGGTTACCATAGAGAAAAAGGATAAAAAGGGAATGGAAGAAAAGACAATAAAGACGGAAAAATGGAAGTTAAGCCAGCTGGCAGAGCTCCGACAGCCTTTTGCACAGCTGGGAGACCCTGTTGCCACCGGTGAAGAACCGTTAAAAGCAGCAATGTTGCAGACCAGTGATCATCTGTGGGCCTTGACGAGCCCCAGGGGAAGGACATCTGTAAATTCTTAGGTTGTGCTGCCTCCCTCTTCCTGGCCAGCTCCAGCCCCAGTTACCAGCCCAGGTAGGGCACACGGCCTACGACGGCAGCACTTTGGCTCAGGCAGCCTTTAAGCAACTGCTTGTGAGGAAAGTGCTCACAATGCTGAGCAGGGCTCAGGACCCCTTTCTTGTGGGCCAGGAAGAGCCATTTCTGCCTTGTAGTGGTTACTTGCAGTTTTTAATTGGCTTGCAGCAACCTCCCAGGGACTGAGGTAAGGTAAGGCGTGGCATGTTGACTTCTGTGGAGCCTGGCACCAGTTGTGACCAGCAGCATGGACAGCAGGGCCTGAGCCACCTCCTCTGTGA
Organism: Monarcha castaneiventris obscurior; assembly: GCA_026261815.1. Classification (NCBI taxonomy): domain Eukaryota; kingdom Metazoa; phylum Chordata; class Aves; order Passeriformes; family Monarchidae; genus Monarcha; species Monarcha castaneiventris. The sequence goes on from JAMPIT010000894.1 coordinate 20,442,436, forward strand.
GGGCTGCCAGCCCTGCTCCCAGCACTCTGCCCTGCCATGGCCACTGTAGCCCGGCCCTGGTCAGCAGCAGCTGAACATGAGTCAGTGTGTGCCCAGCTGGCCAAGAAGGCCAGCGGCATGTTGGCCTGTATCAGCAATAGTGTGGCCAGCAGGACCCGGGCAGGGATTGTCTCCCTCCACTTGACATTGGTGAGGCTGCACCTCGAGCCCTGTTTCCAGTTCTGGGCCTCTCAGTTCAGGGGGGGGACATTGAAGTGCTGGAGCATGTCCAGAGAAGGGAACGGAGCTGGTGAAGGGTCCGGAGCACAAGTCTGATGAGGAGCAGCTGAGGGAGCTGGGGTTATTTAGCCTGGGGAAAATGAGGCTCGGGGGGGACGATTTTGCCCTCTACAACCACCTGAAAGAAGGTTGTAGCCAGGTGGGGATCGGCCTTTTCCGCCAAGCAACCAGTGACAGGAAGACGGGAGGTTCAGGTTGGCCTTTAGGGTGAATTTCTTCACAGTAAAGGGGATTAGATGTTGGAATGGGCTGCCCAGAGAGGTGGTGGAGTCAACATCCGTGGAGGTGCTTAAGGAAAAACTGGACGGTGACACTTGGTGCCCTGGTCTAGCTGACACGGTGGTGTTCGGTCACTGGCTGGGCTCCACGGCCTCACAGGTCTTTCCCAAACACGACCATTCCCTGTTTCCGCGCCCCGCGCGACCACGGCCCGCCCCCGCCGCCGCCTGCCGCGCGCGCGCCGTGACGTCACACGCCGGGCGGGAACGGCGCCCCGGAGCGAGGCGGCGGCACTTCCGCCTCGGTAGGGCCCGGCCCCGCCGCCTGCCGCAGCCACTTCCGCCTCGGTAGCTGTCATGGCGGCGAGGGCGGGGCGCCCCACGTGACGCCCCCGGGCCCGGCGCGGTCTCGCGGCAGCTCTCGCGGTGCCTGGCGCTCCCCCGCCCGCGTCCCCCGCTCGCCGGCCGCTCGCGCAGCGCTCGGCTCGCGCTATATAAAGGGGCGAGGCGGCAGCGCGGCGGCTGCAGCCCCGGGGCCGCGAGCGAGCGAGCCCGGCACAGGCCGCGGGGCCGCCCGTCAGCCGGGGCGGGACGCGCGGGCGCTGGGGGGACGCAGCCGGGCAGGTTTATTGTTTTAGGGGCGACTCCCCCCCCGCGGTTGGGGGCGTCCCGGGGGGCTCGGGACATGGCGAGCTCGACTAACACAAACCCCGTGGTAAGGACCGGGTCGGGGGGCGAGGGGGGCCCCGGGGGCAGCGCGGACGGAGGGGGCCGGCGGGGCCCGCCGCCCCCTCCCCCGCACTCCCTTCCCTCCCGCCGCCCGCCTCGGGCGGTCCCGGCCCCCCGGCGGGCAGGGGCGGCGGGGGGCGCGGGGCAGCCTCGCCCCCGCGGCGGCAGCCAACTTGTGGCGCCCGGCGGCGGGGAGAGAGAGGCGGCGGGAGCGGAGCGGCGGGGGCGCGGGGCGGCGGCCCGGGGGCGGCCCCGCGGGGAGGCCGGGGGTCCGGCGGGGAAGGGAAGGGAAGGAAGGGCCGTCGGGCGGGGGGCGCCGCCGCCGCCGGCGGGAGGCGCCCGGGGAAGGGGCGAGAGCCGGAGGAGCGCGGGCGCTAACGCCCGCCCCGAGGCGAGGGGAAGGGGTGCCCGAGCCAGGTTTCGGTTTTGCGGTGTCGGGGAAGCCCGCCCGGGCTCCGCTGGAGCCATTTTATGTTGCTTTGTAAGAAGGAGACGATGGTTGAAAAGCACTTATCCCAGTCCGACCGGATCGGCTAAGCCAGGCGAAAGCCCTCAACTCTGGCGAGCGAGGCAGTATTTATTTTTAAAAGAGAGAAGGGAAAAGAAAAAAGAAAAAAAAAAAGCCCCAAACCTCTCCCCCCGTTCCCTTCTCGTGCTTTCTGCACCTTGGCGGGTGGCTCGCTGCTGCACTTGTACTCACAGAGGTTTGCAACAAGCAGTCACACAGACCTGCGCTGCCACCGAGCCCCCACGGCCGCCGCTCCGCTCCCCGGCGCGCCCCCGGCCGCGACCCCCGCCCCGAAGCGCTGGAGGAGACAAACCCGGCGTCCCGGCGGCGGGCTCGGCCCCCTTGTTTGTGGCTCTCAGATCCATCATGGCTTCCCCCTGCCTTTCTGCCTCCCTGCTCCTTGTGTTCCTCCTCCCTGTGGCTGCCCTGTTTATATAGCGCTATTGCCGCTCTCTAATATAGACTCTGCTAGGATGGGAAGGTGCTTTCCAGCCCCACGTCACCGCCTCTCCATTTAAACACCACATCAGCCTTTAAATAGGGAGCGAGCCGCGGAGCGCGGGCTGGGAGGTGCATGCGTCCGCGGCGGAGGCTGGGAGACGGGCGGCTTGTCCCTCGGATCCCGGCCGGCCTTTCCCACCGCTTGCTCTTCCCTCCGCGCCGCCCGGCCCCGTCGCCACCGGCCTGCGGAGCGCTGGTGCTTTGCGGGGGTGAGGGTGTCTCCCAGCCCGTGTAAATGGGCTTTCCTTTGCTTCTCTGCGTTGCACAAAGGCAGTTTTCATCTTCTGCTGCGTTTGAATCTGTTTACCTTTTTCCTTCCTTTTTTTTCTTTTCTTTTTAATTTTTAAAATATTTTTTATCTCGTTTGTTTGGTTTTGGGTTTTGGTGTGGGTTTTTTTGTTTGCTTAGGGTTTGGGGTTTTTTGTCCCTGGCATACAGCTCGCACACGTTCCTGTGCTGTAAAGTCTTCAAAGTAGCTTTTCTGCTGCGTGGGGAAAGGAGCGTTTAAACGGTTCTTACCCAGTGTATCAAGGAGAGTTGTGGTATTTATTTTATGGCGCTTTGCCAAGGTCTGACTACAGCTGTCTCCCCAAAAGTGAAGTTAATATTTAGGTGCTACATATGGGTCTGCAGATGCTATTCAGTGATTTATGTGTGTTTCTGGTGTCTAAAGTCTACAAATATTTTATTGCAGTCCAGGCAGAGCAGTGGTTTTGGAATTTTCACTACTCGGTTTCATTACAGCATTTGGTGTACTACAAAATATATGAAAGAAAATGCAAAGCATCTTAGTTTTCTTTTCCAAATCTGACATTTTACAGACCTGCTTGTGAGTTAGGTTTATGCAATTGCAAGGAAACATCTTTGATTTGATATTTTGTCAGCTTTTGTATCAGAAAATTCTAGGAAAATAGTCAGCTGTTACGTAGAGGGCAGTTACTCAGCAGGATGCATATTGAATGTGTGTGATTTGAATCTGAGTTGTCGTTCTGTTTATAAACTTCTTGCTTTGTGTTTTTATTGTAAGAAAAGGATCTATTTCTGTGTAGTAAATTAGAGGTTTTGCTTCTCTTTCTTGACCACGGTTTTACTGAATAGCAAAAAATATATATGTTGAATAATCTCCAGAGTACTTCTAAATATTTTTGACTCAATTTACTAACACTTGTTTTCTTTCACTGTATTTCTGTACTGGAAGTTCTTTTTGAAAGGTGTCAATGTTTGGAATAGTGAAAGGCAAGCTTAAAATAATCCTGTTTTGAATAGGTATGCTTTAGGTTAATTTTCAATTAAATAGTAAAATCTTACAATTTTGTCAAATTGGGTCTCATACAGTAGCAAGAAATACCTACCTTACCTAAGGGTTGCCAAAGATGACTAGGAACATTTTGAAATGCTGCAGCCATGTGACTTTAGGAAGCTGGACATAGAGCCTAATATGTCAATGGCATCACGTCAGCATCTGATCAAATCTGAATTGCTAGAAATCTGTTCTCTGTAGGAGAAATACTAAAGGACAAATAATACAAAGGAAATAATAAAGGACAAATACTAGATGTTAACAGTTACATGAAGTGTAAGATTTTACCGGGGATAAAGGTAGTTTATTTGTAAAAAAAATACAACATAACAATATAGATTATATGTGTTACTTTTTTATGCACATCTTTGATGTAATTGTGACTAGAAATTGTTACCTTTACAGTGTGCTCTTCTGGCTGCATGTGGCCAGCTTACAGTGGTAACTGCACAACTGGGAGAAAATTAGCAGTGTTACAGGGAGAGCTGCAGAAGCAACCAGGATCAAACTGTTGTCAAATGTACAAAGCATGCTGTGGTCTGTCTCTCCATAATATGTTGGTTATTGGAAATCGAAACTGCTGAAATCCCAAGTGTTGTGATAATAATTACAAAGGATTGCAGTTTTTGTACCCTTGAAGCGGAAGGAATGTAGGAAGTGTAAGCCCCCAAAGGCATGTGGCATTTCTTAAAATAGCTTGCTGGTTGCTCCTGGATTTGGAGTGTGTGTGTAGCAGTGTCACCATACTCAAGTGTTTTCTTTACAAGATGCACAGAGAAAGTGAAATATAATCATTCCCTTATGTTCCTGGAGGGGGAAATAGTAGATTCCAAATCTTTTCTATGTGTTTGTGGCTGTATCTAATAAATCAGGAATTTTAATTGTTGTCTTTAATCTGTAGTAAGTGCTTGGAATAGTGTTTATTGAAGAGTGATTTGAGTATTTTGCTCTTAAAAGAGCTTGACATTTACAGCAATGTACTCTTTATGAGGGAAACACTTTAATATAAACCAGATGAAAACACAATTATTTTAATAGCAATCTTTAAAGTTTCCATTTGTTCTTATTGCTTTCTCTGACTGAATGCAGAAACTTGCAGGAAAGCTTACCTACTATCCCATTTTTAGACTTATTCAGGAATTGTATTACTGTATTTACATTTTGAGTAAGCAGTGTATGAAAATAGTTTTGTCATTCAACTCCAGAATCTTAGATGGCTTATATAAACAGCTTCAGCATCATGTAAATAATGCTTAAAGCTAACACTTAGTGTGTATTGAAAACAATACAGTGTCCTTCCTTTTAAAGTCTGGAACTTAAGACTGTTTTGTAATTTTACAGGATATGCCTCTTTTGAGGTAGGAAAAGAGCATTCTGTGATGGCCTTCAAAATTCCTCTGTAAATGTCTCTTGAAGGCACTGCTGCCCCCAGTGTGGGAGATCTTCCATCCACCTGGGCTGGCTGTTCAGCAGGAGTGTACAAAAGAGAATTTCAACTGGACAGGATATTTCTGAATATTATGTAAATGTGTATAGGTAAAATCAGATAGGCACTGCTTCATTATAAGCATGCAAATGTTTTGTTCTCTCTTTTCTTCTTCCTAATCACAGAGCCATGAGTGTATTGTGTATATTACTGTGTGATTAGACCAGTGTCTGAAAATTCTGACCCATTTTGAGATCCACTGCACTGTGGGGCTCATGCAGAGAGAGACATGCATATACAGACTGCTGGTGGGATTGTTAACCCACTTAGCCCTTAGCTCACTCCACCCCTGCAGGACTGTCCTGTTTTGGGGAACTTAGCTGCTTGCTTGGACTCTTGGAAGTAATGCAGAAGGATCCTGTGTCAGCAATGGCAGAGTAAACATCTGTGCTCTTAACCTGCCTTTCTGAGGTCTTGCTAAGCTAATGCTTGACATTACAAACCAGTATCTGCTTGAATTTGTTTTTCCCCTGAAGGAAAAAAGGAAATTCCCAAGCAGACTTTTGGGCTGTAGAGTCAGTTTGGTATCTTTCTTACTGGGCTTTATAGACTCAGAAGGCTTTGTAAATAAACCTTACAGAAATACCTAACTGCGGAGATAGGAGGAAGTATCTACTGGTGGAAATTATTAGGGCCTGTTTGTGTAACATCCCATTTGTTAGAAAAGTAGACCTAGGAGGTAATTTAGGGAGAGGAGGATTAAAGGAGAAAATGCACCCTCCATCCTGCAGGAATTTTGATTGTAATTTGAGGCATACAGGTAGTTCTCTTGCCTTAAATAAAGTAACTTACATGCTTGAGGTTAAGCATGTTTATTTGCAGAATGTGGTTTTGGCATTAAGGAACAGATGCTTTTAATATAATAAGGAACAATATATGGAATAGGTTAAGTAGTATTTCCATGCTAGTTGAATTGTATAAGCTTAATGCAATTTGTTGAATTATAGAAATAATAGGACTTAATGTTATTAAGTAGAATGTCTTTTTGCATCTGTTATGAATTAAGCGGAAAAATAATCCTGTTAATGGTGCTTGGTATTTCTGAGTTACTACACAGATTTAAAATACTAGCACTCTAGAGAAGGCTGGCTTTGGAAGTCTGTTTCAATGTTTATAAGCTCAGTTAATGCAGTATTTGAAACCTGGATAAGTGAGCATGCAGTATGGTACATTTTGTTTCTTTTGGAGAAGAAGGACATAGGTGCTGTAATTGTAGTTGTTAAGGATGGCAAACTTACCCTGTTACTTGAAGCCAGACATTTTTAGTGGTTTTTTTTTGAAAGACAGGTAACAAAAGGATGAATGATAACATTTCAGCTACTTGATCTGCAGCAGCATGTTTTAAAGCTGAAATGTGATCAGTAATATAGACTGGTATGTTGGGGTTTTTTGGTTTATTTTTGGATTTCTTTTTTTTTTTGGGGGGGAGAGGCTGGGGTGGGGGTTGTAAAAAAAAAATTAACTTGAGCATGCCCCAATGCAGAGGGTTTTTTTTAAACAGTAAGGACATAATGCATTAAGCAGCCATCAGACTGCTTGTTTCCAGGTTCCAAATATGTTCTTTTATTCCCTTGTAATTGTAATGCCTTTTCTTAAGTTTTATTTTCCTTTTTTTCCCCCCCTACATCTAAAGGTAAAGATTTTCAGCTTCCTTTTTGTGCTTTATTGACCACTCACATTTTCCCTGGATTAGTAAATCATGTGCTACTAGTCTCCCTACATTATTCCATAATTTAGGCATAACAATTCCATAATGTGTGCAATATACTCCTTAGCATGTCTGCAACAAATTCAACACTTCTGGAATGCATTAAGCTAATGTCCCTGCATAAAATAAGTGCTTCAGTGCATGCAGTAAATTTGTGTAGTTCCAGCACCTCTGGGCTGACTGCTTGTGTTTGGTGCAGATTTCCTGTGTGTGCATTGGAGGCACAGCCTTCCTGGAGTGTCAAACCCACTGCACCAGTACAGGATGATTGTTTTGCATATATACAACATATCTGATGTGTGTGGCATCATGCAGGATTTATTGCTTAAGGGGGTTAGGCACTGGGGCTGAGGAGAATGTCAGTTTAGAGAAAGTTGTGGCTACTTTCTGATCAGTTTAAAATTGGTGTACTCCCAGCCCAAGGAGCAGTCTTGGGCAGTGAAGTATATATGGTTTACAGGCTGCAAGATTGATCAACCATAATTTACAGCTTGTAGTGCTGCCTTGCAATTGGATAGCACAGATCTTTAAGCCCAGCGAAAATCCTATTGAGGTTCACATATAGGAAGAGTACTGTTTAAAGCTGTACTGTTTAAAAGGTACAGCATGTGCATAGTACAGTTCTCATGTGGTTCTATGAATTAAATTTTGTGCTTTAATTGATAAGTGTTTGCATTCTCTGTTTTAAACTTCATTTTAAAATTCACAAAATAGTTGAAATTGGAAGGGACCTCTGGAGGTCTTCCTGCAACCCTCTTGAACAGGCAGGGCCAACTAGAGCTCAAGATCATTCTGATCTTGGTGCCTGTTGAACTAGTGAGCACTAACAAGTTTCTTTTCCTGTATTTAATATACTTTCAAACTTTGAATGTTCTTTAATGCATTTTGCACACATCCAAGCATTTTTGTGTATTTAGGATCTGTATTTACAAACAGAAAACAAACTGAGTGAATGGAAAACAATCTCCTTTTGTCCTTTTTAAATTATACTCTTCATGGCTTGGTAACTCTTGTGCTGTAGTTACATCACAAAAGACTGGGAGCAGCCCCTTCCCTTTCCACCTTGTTTGAGCTGTTCTTCCTGATTTATACCTTCCTGGATATTTCAGTCACTCAGAAACATACAGTGTATTCTGAAATGCAGTTTTTTTGGGTGGGGGGAATCTTATTTTGATGTTAAAGTGACAGATTTTTTTTCAAAACAAAGCTGACTAGTTACTGGTTTTTTTTAAAGCCTAAATTGTACAGGTCTGTAATTGAAGATGTCATTAATGATGTCAGAGAAGTTTTTCTGGATGAAGGAGTGGATGAACAGGTTCTCATGGAACTCAAAACAGTAAGTCGAACTTAAAAGTTCTTTTTAATAGACCCATACAGCAGTTAGTTTCAAATCTGGCTGCTGTTGTTCACAGTAGAAATACTAATTTTTAGTTAATTAAGCACTGTAATCTGCGTATCTGTAGCCCCCATACCATTTGAATTTAACTGTTGTATAAACAGACCTGCTCACCTTGTTATTTTCCCTAATCTGATAACAGCAGTCATCTGAATGCAGTGTTATTTTGATCCCTAAAACACTGCATCTTTAAAAAAGGGAAAAATATGTTTATTTCAGAGACAGACAGTTCTTAGTGTTTCTCTGCAGGAAAGATAAAATGCCTGAACTGCTTGATGTTTTTGGCTTTTTGAAGAAGAGTTGCATTGTTGATGCATTGTCTGATTTTTGCATGTATGGTTTGTTGTTTGCAAAAGTATTGTCATTTGGGGGTTTGTGCGTAATAAATCACGCTGTGTGCATCACACTTGCCTGAAGCTCTGATTAAGAATTTTTTTACATGGAGTGTAAAACCAAAGGTCCAAAATAAAGGCAGGATGTTAACCTGAGCTCTAGTGGGTCTCCTATGGCTTTCTTCAAATTCTTCATGAGTAAAAAAAGCCCTTCAAAGGGGAAGGGGAAGAGCAGGGGGAAAAAAAAGGCAAAACAACACCGCAAAAAGAAAGGAGACTGGGAAAGTAGGTGATGTCTTGTCTCATCTTCAGTGAGTGTGGTGTCCCACATTCACGGTATTTTTGAAGTATTAAAAAACAGGTGGAGTGGGAAACAAATTTTGAGTTTGACTAGACAGAAACAGGTGAAGACTTTTCCCATGAGACCATGACCTGTCTTGGTGGGAACACAGTGAGCGCCATAAAAAAAGTGCTTTGGTATTTGTGTCACAGATGTGTTCTGCAAATGATGTCAGAAAAAATTAATGAGGAAAGAGTCAAGAAGGAAAATGAAGTATTGAAGAGGAAGGGAGCCCAGCCCTAAGCAGATTTTGGAATCTTGAGTCCTGGGTGCCTGTAGTCTTTTTGACTCTGATGTATTACAGAATATGTGTGTTGCTGTTTTTACAAGAGCTGTCTTTTTGCATCTGTCCTTTGTTGATACGTCAGCTGACATGAAGAACTGTAGGGCTGGAGAAGCTGAATTGGATATTGTGGTAGAAACTGTATAAATGATTGTAGAGAGGCATTATCTTAGGTATACTGGTAGCATCTGTTGAAACATTGTAGGAGGCAGTAGTCTTTAAGCAGCTTTTATTGAGGTGTTCCAAGAAGAAATGGCTTGAGGAAAGCTGTAATAAAGAATTATTTTTGTGATTAAAGAGTTAAGAAAGAAAGAATATAGGGAAATGGAAAACTTGAAGTCTTATTTAAAGTTACCAGTTAATCTCAATTCGTGCTTCTATTAGGGTTGTTGGGAGTCTTGCACACTTGGAAGAAAGAAAGAATGTTACAGCTTAATCTTGGACTGACAAGGGATATTTAATTTCTTTTCTTAACTCTCTGGAGTTACCTTTTATCTGTATCTGCCTGAAGGCTTTTTGGGCTTTTTGCACTAAATAAACAGTGAAAACAAACTCAAGTGGAGTACTGTCATTACATTGTTACAAATCCTGTTGAGTAAAAGTCGTACACAGATATTTCTCTTTCCTTTTCCAAACTAGCTGTGGGAGAACAAGCTGATGCAGTCTAAGGCTGTAGATGGCTTCCATTCAGAAGAGCAGCAGCTTTTGTTGCAGGTGCAGCAACAGCAACAGCAGCAGCAGCAACAGCAGCATCATCACCACCACCATCACACACCTCAGCCGCAGCAGACTGTGCAGCAGCAGTCTCAGCCACAACAGGTCCTTATTCCAGCATCTCAGCAAGGTCAGACATAATCTCTAAACACTCTGGCAAAAGACTCTGAAGTTAGTCCAGCTCCTCAGCATATTCTAAATCTAGGGCAGGATGCTTGTCTGATGGTTAACTTTTTGTCTTTCTACTTGGCCTCTCTATTCAATGGGTCAAGAAAGCTGTCTTGGTGAAAACTATTTTGGTATTTGTTTTAAGTCATATTCTTTAGAAGATTTTGAAAAAACTGAATTCTTCTCTTGGTCCCCTACAACATAACATACTTTCAGAATGCCTGACTTTCAAAATTCCATTAGCAGCTCTAAGTTTGAGCCAATATACATAAGCAGTTGACAGTTTAGTCATGAGGTGGTAATGTCATCAGGAGCAAATTATTTCAAAAAAACATTGAGTAGTATAACTCAATGCTAGGACATGAAAAATACTTGTATAATAGTCTGAATATATGGTTGTGGGGTTTTTTTGGTCCTAAAAGATGGCACACTGTGTAGATGTGGATGTACAAGGTATATTTTAGCTAGGCATAATGGTATTGTTTCCTGTAATTACTGTCTTGAGTATTCATTAATAATTTAATGAAAAATCTTTTCAGCAATTATAATTTCATTTGAAAACTGAGATAAATACTACTGGATTTTACTGCATATATACTGAGTAAACATATCTGCCACCTATGAAAGGCTTGATTGAGTTTTCAGTGTATTAAATTTGTGACATAAAATATTTATCTGTAGTAGTCACAGACTTAGTCTTCTTGGCAGATTTCATGGATCAGAGGACCTGTGTTGTTATAGGCACAAAAGATAGATATGGGTTGATGTCCCTCCCTGTCTACGCACAAAACCAGCCAAAACCCAGCCACGATATATTGAACACAATATAGAACCTATGGGATTAGTTTTTCCATGGTGTCTTTTTGGTTGTCTTTTTGTGGTTGGTTTGAGGGTGGGGGAAAGATGGGTGTCGGTTGCTTATTTTCTTTTATAGTACTTTTTATTTTGGCCAGACATAAATCAGTTTGTGTGTCGGGATGAAATGAATTCTGAGATGAGAGCCTCTCAGTGAACGCGGCGCTGCGGAGGCTCGGGGCCTCCGCGGGGGCGGCCGCTCACCGCGCCCTCTGGCGGCCCTTGGCGGAGCAGCCGCGGCTCCGCTGGCCCGCGTTCCCTGTCCTGGAGCATGGAGGTTGTTCCCTGTGCTCCCGGGGTAACACGCTTAAAGCTGATCTACTGCTGCCTAGTGTTTTGGCTTATGACCAAATGACAGCACGGAGACTACATGAAATTAGGATATCAAAGTACTTCCATCACAGAGATGCAGTTTTATGAATTACTTGACTTCCCTGTTCCGTGGTAGAGATGGTATAACAGTTCTTCACATGACCTGGTGCAGTCCCAGGGAAGGGATCAGGATGGTTGTCATGATGATTCCTGCTGTCTTTCTGTGGTCCTGGCACAGGTTCATGAGATTTCCTTAATCTTTTGCCCTCCTTCATATCCCTGAAAGTTGGAGATGACCTCAGATCTCTGTACAAGGTTGTGAGGCTTCCTACCTCAGACTCCTTTCCAGAAACTCTTATTCCTAATATTCTTAAGTGTCATTTGTTTAAAGGATTGGATGGAGAATAGTTTGTCAATGATTAATTCGTTCAAATTGCTCTGTCACTTTCAAGTTTACTGTCACTGATAGTAGCAGTGGCAACCTGCTTGTTCCATAGATTTGGACACATACACTCTGAGATGATCAACAGGTTGGTTGTACAGTTTAGCTGTCTCTTTCCCTTAGAACACCAAAACTGCTTTGTTCTGTGGGACAGGTGTTTTATCACGTTTCATCTGCTTCTGCTGCATTAGAAAAACAGTGAAGATCATGAACTTACATCTGTGCTGACTGCACATAGCTCAGGCTAACTGCAGCATCCTGTTACTCTTCATCTTGGAATAATCCTTGCATAAGTCTATTTTAAGAGTTAACTACTTTGGTTTTTGAAGAACTCTGATATTGTATATCATCAATTTTATCAACATTTCACTAATACCTTTAATTTCAGAAATACATTTTCAGTCTTGCTTTACCTAGATTCAGAATGGGTAACTGGAAGCCCTTGAAATAAGATCTGTAAAGGCAAAGTAGTCGTATCACCCCTCAGAGCTGCTGTTGAATATTGTCTTGAGAGTAAAACTTAGTAACACTGGAGACTGCTTATTTGTTTTTGTGATGAAGCTCAGCTGATGTTTGGGTGATATACTTTGTAAGTTGCTCTGGCTTGGATGTGATTTCAGGCAGATTGTGTACATTTTTTTAAATGCTGGGTTTTTTTTGTTTCTAGCACCTCAGCAGCAGGTTATTGTGCCAGATTCCAAGCTGATACCACATATGAATGCATCAGGCATGGTAAGAGAAGCAGAAGTTTATGCAGGCTTTCACTGTCATTATGTAAATTGTTTTGATTAAATAGTAAACACAAATCTGGTATAAGTTATCAGATGCTTAAAAGTAATTTAGGACACACTGGTAAAGCTGTCTGCTGTCTTTCTGAGTTTTGCTGCTGCACTTACAATTTAGGAACAGTAATCTATAACTTCAGTTCTGATAACAAATCTAAGACTTACCTCGATCCTCTGCTTAAATATGTTTAACCAAAACTTGTTTTAAATCAGAAATGGGAATACCGCTGGTATGAATCTGCATGATGATGTGCTCATAAACCAGTACACCACCATTAAGTGATGCAAGCATATGGTATTTCCTAGATGCAGGAAAAAGCATTAAATATGCTGAAACTTAAGTTTACATTGAATGAGAGATGATTTAGCATTTCACAAAGATCTTTGCTGGTCACATTAATTTGATTCACTAATTATGTAACAGTGTATAGAACTGAGTCTGGTCATTTACAGTTTTCTTGCACTCTCTATCTCTAGGGGTTAATATTGCTTATCTTATCTTGCTTTAAATGCCCTGGCTTAATTTAAAGAAAAATAAATTGTTTGCAAAGCTTTGAAAACAACCCCTAATGGAAGTTAAATATGTGTATTATGATCATAATTCATTGCATTCTTACCGGTTCTATGATAAAAGCCCATAAATCAACGTTTTATGATGCAACAAGTTTTGAAGCTGGAACAGCCTTCTTAGCCTTTACTTTTCCCTTACCTGCTGATCTTGCTACAGAGAAGAGCCTGAACTTTGTTACTTGAATAGCATGATTTACCCACAAGTCAAGAGCACATAAACATTCACCTTTTTCTTATGTTTGACAGCCATTTCAATGGGATTTGTAACTTCACAAGTCCAACTGTTATATGTATTTTTGTCCTGTCTCAGTTATCTCAGGGTATCAAAAAAAATGAGCATGCCGAGCTTTTTAAACTCCACTGCTGTCAAAATGTTGATGAATTATATACCACAGAGAGCTACTGTTCAGCAAAGAGTTATAATCAATTTGTAAATATTGTTTGTGTTTATTAGAGACGTTTAAGTTGATGTAGAAGAGTGGATATGACAGACCTTGAGTATTTTGGAAGGCAGAGAGTAATGAGAGTTCATTCATCTGCCTTTGTCCGGGATGTGAGGATGCATTACAAGCATGTTTTAGTTTTGTGTGGTGATCTCTAATCTTGGCAGATGTAACTGTTATATTGACTAGACAGATGGGGAGATCCTGTTTCTTCTAAACAGGAAATATGCACTCTACCCAGTAATAAAGTTTAACTCCTTATGGTAACAAAGAGTAATCAGCCATGGCTCCCTTATAAGAAGGGAAGGGAGGCTTTTCCATAGGCAGCTGAAGTTGGACCCTTGAAATGGAGAGGCCTCTAGAGAAGTCTATCACCCCCTGCAAGTTAAGGGCTTAATACAGATTCTTGTGTTTGGAGCTCCCAAAATTGTGTTGGAATTCAGTTTTCTTTTCAGGTTCAAATATTACTCATTGATAGTTCTACTTTCTCTTCGAACCAGCTGTCTTGAGAAAAAAAAATCAGTCATTCTATGAACAGTCAGTACACAGTATGTGTAGATTCACTCAAAGGAGCTGTGTGATGAGGGACTTGAAATGCAAATGAAGAAAAGTGCAAACCTGATTACTACTCCTTGTGAAAACAAGACAGGCGAACATAGTCATTGCTCCAGCACCTTATGTTTCTTCAGATTTGTAGGCCTGTAGCCTTAGCTGCTTTGAAAAAATGTAACTAAAGTTGCCACATGAACAATGTAGTGTTGTATTGTATTAGTAGATCAGCAGAGAAGGCAGTTTTATCTGCAGAGCTTGCAGATAAACCAAGAAACCCCATGGAATTGGGTTAGGGTGTCATATTTAGCTATTTCGCTTCAGTCTTCTTCCTATTAAAGACGGAAAATAAAATAATTTTTATATGTAGTGTAATGTACAGTTGAACTGCTTGCATTTCAGTAGCTGCAGGGACTTCTGTGCAAACACTGTAAACAGCAATAAAAAGTTACGTATGTTCAGGCAGAATGTTGTGAGATGAAACACTGTCAATATTATGTTTGTGGTTAAAAAGCTTTTCTTGTATTTCAGAGTGCTGCAGCCACTGCAGCTACATTGGCTCTCCCCGCTGGTGTTACTCCAGTTCAGCAGATACTTACAAATTCAGGTATTTCTCCTAACGTTGAGAACAAACTACAGTTTCAAGTGGGTTTAAGAGGGAAGCATTCTGGGCCTTACTTCTTGTTATTTACTGCTAAAAAGCAGAATCTGGGAATCCACCCTTACAAGGTAGTGCAATCTCTTTACTTGATTCCTGCACTTTTTGCTCACTGACTTTCTTATGAACCTTGTGGTTCTGCCCTAATGGTGTTGTAGGTTAGAATCTGTGTAAGTTTTCCCCACTTACAAGCACAAGAATTGGTGTTGCTGTCTTTCCCCTTTGTGTATATCTGAGCTTTGTGATGCATGATCTGAGCTCAGGTACTGTGCTGGGTATAAAAGCAGGGTCACTATTTCTGTGACTTCAGAAGAGTAATGTCTTAAGGTTTTTTTGTACCTCCTAAGTATGCAAAGTGGAATTTCTTATTTTGCTAGCAATCTGAACTTTATTTCATATTTATAGCTCCTAAATACTGTTATGCCGTGCATTTAGAATATGATTAAATGTTACTTTGATGAGCAGCATATCTGATAATTTAATGTACTTTTAGATTATGTTGATTTTATAAACCTGATTATAGATCTATATTGCATAGGAAGTAAAGAAAGGCCTGAGAAATCTCATTTTCTAGATCTGTTGCTCCTTTTGCCAGAGTAGTTCGCCTAGTATGCTTGGAATCACCCGAGACTTAACCCTCCTGTTTTAAACACTTTAATGGTATATAGTTGACGTAAAATTTAAATGTGCCGTTCTAAAAATCAAAATCTTCCCAGTTTTAAGGAAGTACATCTGTGTTTGTTACGGCACAGAATAATCTGCAGCCCACATTTGTTACTTTTGTTGTAATACTTCAGGTTTGATCATTTATAGTAATTTCCTAGACTAGGGCTGGGGTAGTCCCTTCTTTCAGATACATTTAGCTCTTTCAGTAAATAGGGCTTTGCATTTTGCTGTGGAGGGAGAACAGGGAAATCCATCTCTGAGGGAAATGTATAAAGTTCAGGATTATCTAATTTAATTTCTCTCTTCTAACTCCACTGCTCTGTTAAGAAATGTGAAAAACTAATGTTGGAATATATCTTAGCTCTTGCTTTTCAGAATTGCAGGCTATTTCCAAGTGTGTATTTTTGTCTTGGACTTATTTTGTTAAGCGATGAAGGATAAAAAATGTAGAGCTAAAGGATAACAAAATGAAATCAAGTGCAGGTATTGTGGGAACAGAAAGGAGAGGTGGACAGTAAGTGTAAGGATAGATTTTTATTTTTTTCCAAGAAAACACCTGCAAATAATGCTGCAAAGAAAGTTAAGGACAGAGGAATTTCTTGGAATGTGGCAATCAGAAGGGAAAAATGCTGAGGAAAGGTCATCATTTCACAGGACCCTGGAAATATCATGGTGTTGGCAGTGGATAGAATTTTTATATTGTGAATATCTGCATTTCTGTTTTGGTTTACATTAATTTGTCTTTCCAGCTGTAAAATCTATCTTTTGAAACAGGAGGTGTGCTCATAAGTGGGAGCTATTATTTAAAATACTGTGCTGTGTTAAAGGATTAAATGTGGCCGGCAAAGGTAAATGTATTTTTGGATTGCATACCTCATTATCATATTTAGATGGTAAAGAACCCTATTCTTTGTTTCTGGCACAGCTGCGATTGCATAATATCTTTTCACTGAAGAAAGTGAATTGTTTTAGTGTTTCTCTCTTTTAATTGCCATTGGTATTCTTCCAGGAAACAAGCTTCTAAACTAAGATAGTTTTAAAAGTGAAGTCGTACATTTGGTTAATTTGATACTTATTTTACTACAGGCCAGATCCTCCAAGTAGTTAGAACTGCAAATGGAGCTCAGTATATTATTCAACCACAGCAGCCAGTGGTTCTACAGCAGCAGGTTATACCACAAATGCAGCCTGGTGGAGTACAAGCACCTGTTATTCAGCAGGTAAAGGAAATTTTTTGAATAGGTACACTTGGAAGAAAAAAACGGGTTAGTAATTATTAAAGAGGCTTCCATTTTTGTGAGCAAGCTGAACTAGAACACAAAGTCAGAAATGGTGTAATTAAAAAAAAAAGAAAGTTGTGTCAGGTGTGGTGGGGGGTTTTTGGTTGGTTTTTTGTTTTTTTTTTTTTTTTAATGAACGATCTTGAAATGTTGTTTTCAATGTCACTTTTATTCTTGCCAGATACTGACTGCAGTTTAAAATTTCTTTTGTGCTTCTTCTGATGGCAGTTTTATTGTGTGCATAATCCTAGTCTACATACTTGTAAATTAATTGAAATGGTTCTGAGTCGCATAACACACAGAACAAAATACCTAGAATTCACAGTCCTTGATTATTTTAGTAGTGAATACAGTAGATAGATTCTTTTAAGAAAGATTTTTGTTGAGCTGTTTATCCAGACTGTGTTAGCATTTAATTTAACATAGTTACATTGTCATAGTGTCCCAGTTCTACAGTTTAAGCATGACTAACAATTTGTAAAGAGTTTAATTTTTTTTATAAAGAAGGTTTTTACTTTTACTTGAATTAAAACATTCCAGTGCTGTGCTTGGAACTCAGGTGTGGTGATAGTACTCATGTTTTAGAATGGATAGACTTCTATTTTTTCTTAAATTTAGCAATGTAAAATGCAGAAAATGAACATCAAGTAGTAAAATAAGGTATGTGATTAAAATTAAAATTATATGCCTGATATAGGTGGAATATTTGTAACTCTTCTGTAGTTAGTTCAAGCTAAATTGATTTGCTTTAATTGTTTTCTTTGAGTCTGTAATGTGGTAGTCTGTCACGTTAGCAGCCACAGTGCTTACAATGATATTCCACCAGGTTTTGGCTCCTCTCCCTGGAGGGATTTCCCAGCAGACAGGAGTGATTATTCAGCCTCAGCAGATCCTGTTTACAGGAAATAAAACTCAAGTTATACCTACAACAGTGGCTGCCCCTACACCAGCTCAAGCACAGATTCCTGCAGCTGGTCAGCAGCAGCCACAGCAGCAGCAGGCACAACCACAAGCACCGCTTGTTCTCCAAGTTGATGGAACAGGGGACACATCATCTGAGGAAGAAGATGATGAGGAAGAAGAGTATGATGATGATGAGGAGGAAGAGAAAGAAAAAGATGGGGGTGAAGATGGCCAAGTTGAAGAGGTAAAACTTAATGTTATGATTGTGTTTCAATTCAGTTTTTTTGTTGATATTTCAAGGAAAACTGTCTATGGCAAATAATAGTGTGTTTCAGTAATTTTGAGAATATAACTTTTACCCTTGTACTTCAGATACTTTCCTTCTAGTATTGAAGTTGTGAAAATGGTGTGTATTAGCAGAGCACCTTGAAATGCAGCTGGGGAGGGTGTGGGGGGACACAGCAAAAATTAGCTGTGACCAATGCCGTTTAAAAAACTTCATTAGGAATATTTTTGATGTTATGGAGAGGTCAGTCATGAAATCATGAAACCTTCATAAGCAAACAGAAATAGTCAACTCCACTTGGGACCAAGTGCATACAAAAGCAGGGTGTTAAGGTTGATAAAAGGGAGAGCAGTATTTGGCTCACTAATGGCACCAGCAGATGTGGTCTGCCTGTATGTCACTGGCTATTCCATTGCTTTCTGTTACACAGGAACAAGCTGAGAACTCAAATTTGATTATAAAGTGTCTTCTAGAAACACATCTGACCTTGATTTAATAAAATAAGGCAACAGGAACAGGAGTGAGTTGTTGCATTCTTAATAGTACGTGCTTAATTTAGACTTTGAGTTGTCTTGGTTTTGGACTCCAGGCAGTGTTTCTTACTGAGTTTTGGTGCGTTGCACCAAGAAGCCCCACAGGAATAAGAAATAGTATAAAATGGATAGAGGGTGGGGGAATGCTTCAGACATAAAAGTACTGATACTTAGTTTCAGACAGGAAGCTTGGTACTCCCTAAATCTGTCCCTAAAATGCATTTTACTGCAGAATGAGCTGCCAGATTGCTTCCAGACTTCTGTACAGCCTTTCCAATTATTTTAGATTACATTTAAAATGCCAGTATGAACAGTTTCACACTCTGTATCACCCATGCAAGATATGCAGGTAAAACTTGTAAATAATCAGACTTTCTGTAGTACGTTTACAGTGGTGCCTTAACACTATTTTTTCTGTTACAAATTACAGATTGGGTTCACATCACTTTTCCATTATGTCATTCAGCATTGATGTCAGTTTGAATGTTTTAGTAGTTGCCTTATTAAGTAGGTCATCATTCTTAAATGTGGAGTGTTCCTTAACCTTAATGCTAGCATTCTGGAGGGAATTTTTTATATGCTAAGATTTCATTATCAGCATGTCAGAAATCTTTTATTTTTTTCTTCCGTTGCTCCTCAGCAGCTGCTTTGAGTGGACCACTTCCTTAAAGATTTTGAACTCAGTTAAACATAGCATTACTTTGAATGGAATTAGGATCTCTAGTACACTTTCTTTTACTAGCATCTTGTCCATTTAGCATATATATTTGGGAGTATATTTGTTATTCTGCATGTATTAGTGGTTGTTTTAGCTGTTGAAGTGTTTCTTATTCACATAAAAGCATGTATGTTGAAGTTTGTTTTCAGTTTTGGCACATCAAACGTGAATAAGCCATGGAGTTTTATTTTTATGGTCACATCGCTCCTTATGTACCTTTAAAAATTAAACTCCGTGGCTTATTCACATTTGATGTCACCTTTCCACTGCTTAGATGCTTTACAAAAATGAAAACCTGCATACTTTTGTAGGAACATTTACAGTGAAGGAGCAAGAATGGAATAGTTGTGGTGACAAAAGGCTGCAGTGCTCAGAATCTGGCCTGGACACTGAAGTTCCAGACTAAAATTCATAAGGGTATATCTTCTCCAGATGGAGGGTAGGAAGCATCAGCACTCTATTGGAAAGCCTGATACTCCCCACCTCAACTGCATTTTGGGTCCTGTATTCATAGACAACACTGTAGCCTCATGTTAATAATCAAAGTAACAGCTCTAATCTTGCCAAACATAATTTTTTGCATGTGTTTCTTTCAGGAGCCTCTGAACAGTGAAGATGATGTGAGTGATGAGGAAGGACAAGAACTGTTTGATACAGAAAATGTTGTTGTGTGCCAGTATGATAAGGTAAATCTCTACAGAAAGCCATCCAGGAGTTCTACTTTCTCTGTTCTTCCGAGCAGGTCATAATTTTTAAGTAGCATCTTTGTGATTGTTAAGTACAGATAGATCTGTACAGACTATAATATGAATGGAAATAGAAGAATTACCTACTATTTTTAAAACAGGTTTGTGTACCATGTTTGTACTAAACTTGGTAGTGAGTAAAGCTTGGAAGAATTTGGCTGCATTTTATTTTTCTTCATCCTGTTTTTTTGTGCCCTTTAACAAAAGGACAGTCTTCTGGAATCAGGAGAGGTGAACTATTGTAAGTTTGTACATTTATTGTGGCTATGAACAGGAAAAGTAGTCATCAGGATTTAGACTTGTGGAAAACTGTTCCTTGATCACTAAATGTATCTTTTCTGGATGATAGGATAGTTACCAGAGGAGAATGCACTTTCCGTGCTATGCATTGTGCTATACGAAATGGCAGTGTGGAATGCTTGTGCTTATTTTGCTTTAAATTCTGCTGAATGGTCTTGCAAGAATTTAGTCATTACAGGGGATCATGTTTTCCCTGGAATATGCAAGGATTCATCTGTGCTGGAATCTTTTCAAATGTGTTCAGACAATATCAGAACCTTTTGCCTGAGGTAGTACACACATTATTCAATGTGGATTTTTTTTCTTTTCCTGTACCTGTACCCGGTTAATTGGACTACAGTGAATAGGGATCCTTTTTAAAGCAGAAAAAAAAGCTGTAAACTTGTTGAATAAAAGCTCCTACGTTGCAAAGAATGGCTATTAGCAAGTCTTCAGTTATGCTCAGACTCTGCTTAGACTTGCCATTGGATTCAACACAGAATTTAAGATAAAGTGGTATCAGTATCTACATCCCAGCCATCTGTCTATTCCAGACTGTAATCCAAAACTGTTTTGAGGCACACTGCAAGGAATAGTGAGGGACCTCAGAACAGCAGTCAGAAAAGCTTATTGGGAGCTGCTGAAGCTCAGCAACAGGAACTACTCTGAAATCCTCACCCTCTTAAAAGTTAAGAATGGGAACTTGGTAGGGAACAGTGTCCATCATTAACTTCCAGTGCCACATGCTCTGAAAGGACTTCATCCCTTTTCAAGCAATTATTATTCAGTTTGTCTCTAAAATACATAGGATCAGCTTAGATCTGAGCAGCTCCCTCCTGCCATGTCCTCCATCAGCTGATGGTGGTGGAACTATGAGACAAGGGCAGACAGGTAGTAATGCTCATGTAGGGCTTTTTACCATCCTTCTGTGAACTGTCTCTTGAGGAAGAGAGAGTGCCTTCTTCTCAAATGGCTAACAGAGGATTTTTTCCTCTACTTGTTAGAAATCCATTCGATTATTTTTGAATCCTTGAAAACTTTGTCTTACAACAAGAAGTTTCATAAATGTATTGTGTGATGTGTGGAGGATCACCTAGTATTTAAACCCATTTGTTTCATATGATACTTCCTAGTTCTAAAACATCTTCTTTTTTGCTTTCTTGGTGCTGTTTATGATATTGCTGACCATCATAACCCTCCTCAGTCATATCTTTGAAATCAGAGCTGCACTTTGTTGTTCTTTG
Organism: Monarcha castaneiventris obscurior; assembly: GCA_026261815.1. Classification (NCBI taxonomy): domain Eukaryota; kingdom Metazoa; phylum Chordata; class Aves; order Passeriformes; family Monarchidae; genus Monarcha; species Monarcha castaneiventris. The sequence continues at coordinate 20,463,667 of JAMPIT010000894.1, forward strand.
TACAACTGTTCAAACATTTGATTGCTCTTACTTTCATTCTCCAGATCTGTTTTATTTTCTGTGTCTTATTTATAAGGGCAGGTAGATAAGGTTTAGGGAGGAACACAGGTAACACTTCAATTTATTTACTGGTGTAGCCATGTTCTGCAGTAGTTCATGTATGCTTTTGGCCCCTCTGAACACAGAGCTGATATTCTCATGGGAAAGTCTTAAAACATTGGAATCTCTTTCCTGACTTGTAATTGTTAATTCAAACCCACCCCTTTTATTGTCCATGTAAATTGAAATTGATTTTTTCCCCCCATTGTTACTATCTTCATATGCCTTGAATGCCACCATTGTTTTCTTACACAATGAGTTAGGGCAGTAACATGGTTCTGCAGTTCTTCAGTAACTGGTTTTTTGTATGATCAGTACATTTTGTCATTTTTCAGATTCTTTGTGAGCTCTTAAACTCAGTAGATTCCAACCAGCACAAATCTTTGCTGGAATGAACTCATTTTGCTGTAAAAACTGTGTTCTTACCCTTGTTCTCCCATTTTTATTCAGTTATTTATTCGTCTGAGGACCCTTCTTCTAACCTCACAGCAGCTAAAATGTTTCCGATCAGGGATTCTTGTGGAATGCCATTCCGTAGGGCAAGTAGTGTGTATAAGCCAGACCTTTCCTTGTTCATTTATTTGCTGACTTTTGCCACTGATGATCTTTTTTTCAGCTTTAAGTGAGAACAGACAAAGCAGTACTACCAATAATTAGCAGAGTGATATGGTCATAGCTGTTTTGGTGCTACGTTACTGTTTCTATAGCACAAATGGTAGATGGTGAGACTTCGTATGCTTGATAAAAATGGAAAAAATGCAACAGGGTTTCCTGTGTTTATGACTTATGTAAAATTTTAACTTTTTCTAGACCATCTTTGATCTAGAATGGCATCTTTGTTCCATCTGCAAAAGTTTATGATAAACTTCCTTTTGGACAGCATTTCAGCTTTCTGAAAAGTCTTTGCTTTCTTTGAGCATCTGGTGATCTTTCGCTCTTTCAGATGCAATTTTTGATAGAGTGCAAGTATTTTTCTGCCCTGTGCTCACATTATGTGGTGGGGTTTTTGTTTTGTTGGGGTTTTTTTTTTTTTTAGTTTTTCCAAAGTTTACTCCTCTACCTTTTGACTGAATTTTGTTCAATTTTCTTTAGTTTTAAATTAAACATATAGGATGGACATCAGGAAGAATGTCTTCACAGAAAGGGTTGTTAAACATTGGAATGGGCTGCCCAGGGAGGTGGTGGAGTCATTGTCCCTGGAGGACTTTAAGGAAAGACTGGATGTGGCACTCAGTATTTTTAATAATTTAGTAATGTATGTCTGATAGTTTTTTTTTTTTTCTTGCCCTTATTTGCTTACACATTATTACCTGTTTCTGGGGCAGAGTAATAGTTTAATGTTTTTACCCTGTTTTTAGATTCACAGAAGTAAAAACAAATGGAAATTTCATCTCAAAGATGGCATCATGAATCTTAATGGAAGAGATTATGTATTTTCCAAAGCCATTGGGGATGCAGAATGGTGAAGTTTTAAAAGACAAAACAAAAGAACTCCCTGTTAAAGGAAAAAAAAAAAAACAAAACAAAAGCAGGAAAGGTTGAGACTTGGATGTATACTCCAATCAAAATGTGTATCTGCACATCAGAAATAAACAAAAGTATTGGAACAAAGGTAAAATGTGGCAACAAAGACACTACTTCAGATGAGCAAGCCATGGACTGTAGCAGCTATAGCATTGTCTGGGAGCTGGTTTTGTGTGTTAGGAATACCTTAATTATCAATTCTACATACAGGTACCTACAGCTGGTATTTAGCATGTAAGGCTTTGTCCCCCCCGCCCTTGATTTAAGATTTTAAAATACTTCTTCCACTGATTGAAGGAACTATTCCCTTTGATAGATTATTAATCTGAAAATGCTTATTGTGTGTACAAATCTTTGCTTTGAACACTTCCTTTTGGTAGTGAGGATGGTCAGAATCTTACTTAAACTGCGTGCAAGCTTTGTACAGAAGGGTAAGAATTAAGGTGTTAAATTTTAAATAACTTGTATAAGGAAAATATTTTTAATTCTGATACGCTCATTAATTATTATATCTATTTGTTGTTTTCAATGCATTTCCCCATAAACAGGTTGTTGTTCCTAGCAGTTACAAATTGGTAAAATGATGATTTATATTTCAAAATTATTTTAATTTCATGTGATAGTTTTTATTCAGGGTGAATTTGTCAAATTTGAAGCACCTCATCCCCCACAAAAGTCAGATTACTTTACTTAACTTGTTAATTGTATACTTGCAATTTAGTGGTGGTTCAGCATCACTGAACTGAAACAAGTAAGTTTCCATTGATTTAAAAAAAGAAAATTTAGAGGGTTTGGAGACCCTTTGAATCTAGGTAATGCCATAATAGATTCATTCCTTTACCTGCTTACTATGTGTGTAGTCCAGACACCCACAAATAATTCAACAGACCACAGGAACGACTAAATTTTTAATACAGAAAATCATATAAAAATTCTAACATCCTGGCTGCAACTCGTAATCAGAGATCTGCTTTACTAAAAAGTGTAGCCAGAAATTACCTGCAGCAGCTAATCTCTCTAAAGTTTCCAGATGGCATGTAATTTCATGAAGAGAGCTGCACAGCTTTGAGAACACAAATTTTGTTAGAGTATCTTTAGGCTGTCTTGGTAACAGCAAATCAAGCAGTCAGATGCACTAAACCTTGTGTAGTCACTTTTTCACTTGCCTTTTTTGTTGTTTGTTTGTTTGGGGTTTTTTTGTGTTCGATTTGTGAAAAGCAACAAAGTTATTCCCCCCTCCTTCCCTTTCTCACCTCAGAAGCTGAACAACTTTTCTTTGTGCATAGGTCATTCTTGCAAACCCTGCTTTTGGAAATGCAGTTACTTTTGAATGAGGAGAGGGAATGGGCATTATACTGCAGAAACTGTTGAGGAAGGAATGTTCATGTGGCTCACCATTTCAAAAAAAATGTTGCATTTTGTTGGGTGCTTGAAAAGATGATGAAAAAAGGACACAGCAAAGATAATTTTAACTAAATTAGGGAAGACCATGAGAAGCAGACATGATTTCTGACTTTATTTTTTGCTTGAGAATGAGGCATCTTAAACATTATTTAACAATGTCACAAGTGTATTTTAGCAGTATGTAACAACTGCTTCAATTTTCATTCTCTGATTTATTTGCCTCCAAGTGCATTTGTAGTCTCAGTAGTACGTAGAAAAATCACAACAAATTGTAAAGAAGGTTTTATTGCTGTGATTTTGTACACCTGTGCTCTCATTGATAATGACTAAAACTGCCTGTAGGCATGTCTAGAGCCATATGGTTGTTAGAAAGCAGTCTACATTCATAAGCTTTGTGAAAAGTTAATTGATGATTCTTCTAATTGATTCTTCAGTAATGGGATCATCATTTAGAGTGCATTTTTAGCTTGGGGTTTTCAAAGTATCTCAAACTGATTGGTGTTTGCTTTCTTCTGAACAACGCAGATATTTTATTTTTTTACCACTGTTGACACTTCTATGTACAACTGCAAGGAAATCAATAATGTACCAACTAATTCCTTCCCTCACCTTTTCCATGTCTGTTACCAGTAAGTCTTAAGTAGTGGACTTCAGAAAAATTCCCATAACACTGCACAACCAATCCAATAAAAGGAAAAAACATCCCTTTAGCTATAGTTTCCTTTTTATACTACTGGAACCCAGTTTACTTGTGCAACACTTCATTTTCATACAGCTTACTGATATTTCTCGCCCACATACATATATTAGAAGCTGCATAGCCTCTCTATTTATTTCTAAGGGGTAGCTGAATTTTAAAGGTAATTAAGCTTAGTCTGTTCTGAAGGATGTTAGAAGCTTTCTGAACTTGCACAGCCTCTTGCAAGCTAATTGTATGGTATGCTTTTCAGATATTTGTATTTGAAGACAAAACTTATCTGTGAAGTTTTGGGAAAGCCAGTCAAACCATGCACATACCAAACTGTGCTCTTATTGCTACATCAAGTGTTCCTTTTTTTAAGTCAAAAAGCATGTTTTAATTTCATTTTATTGTAGCAGCTTGCTGTAAGAATGTAGTTTGCTGAATTTTATTATTGTACTTGAATTTTTAATCATGGTTTTAACTATATAACTGAACAGACCATTTCATTAGGTTCAAAAGAAACCATTCCTTTCAGAGGGCAAGGGATTCCCATGTTCATATTTTCCCCCCTTAGAAGTAGCTTTTTTTTTTTTTCCCATTTAAATAGTTCAGTATTATGGAAACAGTTAATGGTTTCAAGAGGGCTTATGTTAAAATTTGCACAGATAATGGAGCACCTTTTTTTATGATGGAAAAAAAATGGGGAAGATAACTTCAAAATTACAACCATGATGGCTGATGGAAACTTGTAGAGCAATTGGGCAAAATTGAGTCTTGTGCCTTTTCAGTTTGCAGAATACTTGTTTTGCCAGTCTGACAATGATTCCTGAGAGAGTAAATTTCCTGCAGTGCTTCAATCAGAAAAGCAACTTTTTTTTGCGCTAATTCTGTTGGGTTTTCGTGTGTGCAATCATTTAAAACCATCTAAGTGGAAAACAAATTGAAATGTTTTCTTTTAAGGAGATAATAGAGAATTTAGTCACATAAGGAACTTTATTGGACTATTTAAATATGTTTTTATTCCCCCTCAGTTGCTAGTTAGCAAAAAGATTTCTTTGAGACTTCATACTCCTTGTTCCTGCATTGTACTCACAACTTGCATTTAAACCTCATTCAGTTTCCTAAACACTATTTAAAGTGACAATTGTGGTCCGAGTTTATTTCCAGGATTGATATGTGATTCCAAAGCACACTTTCTAGAAGAAAGCAAAAAACGTTGCGTCATGTAACCGATTTTTTAATAAATGTTTTCTTATCTTTCTGCTGCACAATTAGGAGTGTTCAAGTAAACTTCATTGAGTCTGTGAAAATAATTTCACCACTTGACAGTTTGCTGTAATTATGTCACCACATAACACTACCAGAGTAAAGTTTCTTAATTTCAGTGAAGGAGTTAGAGACCTTGTTAACTAAAGTTCATATTGATTTAATCTCTTCAATTTGTAAAAGCTCCTTTAAAGACAATAAAGCCCCCAAAAATTCCCCCAAAGCAAAAGCTTCCTAATAGAATGCAATAAGATGTCCAGGAAATGAACAGTGGTTTTAGGGCAACGCACACTGGATTGATACTGGGCTGCCTTACACAGCACCGTGGGGTTTACTGTGTGCCATCCCATACCACCCATGCACCACCCCCATCTGAGATTAGAGTTCTTCTCAGACTTTGAGATTAGTGACTATACAAGATGAAGAAACTTGCATATTGTTCTGTATTGGTGTCTGGCATTTAAAGTCTCGTTTTCCCATTGCTGTGATTGGTTGGGAAATGTGTAAAAACCAGTACATTGGTTTCCATGTCGTCTACTTTTTTCAGGCAGTTCATGCAGTGTGTTTTTTAATTATTATTTGGTGGATTAGATGTTGTGGAACAAAAGGAGCTTTTTGAAACAGGAAAAACTACCTTGGGTTAGCTATATGTACAGTCATCCAATGAGACATGTTCCAGAGTGCATAGGGTACCAATAGATTATGGAGTGGGGGACTATCCTTTTTTGCTGTTCTGAGCTACTATTGTCAACTGCTGTTGTACATATACTGTTATGTGTAAGGGGGTAAATATATTTATTATGTTTGTAAAATTCATTCTGTACAATTGCAGATCAAGGTTGCTCCTCTGTGATATACAGGATATTATGTTTCAAAGGCCATGCTTGGAATACGATTAGAGAACTTAGTATTTTGATGTACTAAGACCTATTTTAAGTTTAATATTTTGCCTTTGCAAAAACTTTAATTAAAGATGTTATTTAAAAATGTTTGCCACTTCATTTGCTATCTTGCATGCGCATTTGTTTCGTATATAAGGCTTATTACTAATCCATAATAATGTTGAAGATTCCAAATTGATTTTCATCATGGGCAGGTGAGTTACTTGTCACTTACTTGTTGAGTTTGCCTTGCAGACTTTCAATTTAATATCATCACAATATTATAAAAAAAAAAAATCACTGTTTAATCTTGAGGCCAGACTTGGATATTTGTTTAAGGATTTCTCCCTGTGGTAACCTAAGGCTAGGTGTTCAGACAAGATTGGTTGAAAAACTTGGTGTTAGGGTCAGTGGTATCCTGAGGTGCGTTGGGGAACAGTGACCAGTGGGTTGAGGGAGGTGATCCCCTCTACTCAGCCCTGGTGAGGCCCCATCTGTAGGAGCTGTGTCCACTTCTGGGCTCCTCAGTACAAGAATGACAAGGAGCTACTGGGGAGGGTCCAGCAAAGGGCTGCAAAGATAACCAAGGGATTGGACTATCTGTCTTAGGAGAGACTGAGAGAGCTGGGCCTGCTTAGTCTGGAGAAGACTGAGAAGGGATCTCATTAATGCTTATTAATATCTCCAGCATGGGTCAAGAGGATGGTGCCAGACTCTTTTCAGTGATGCCCAGCGACAGGACAAGGAGCAATGGCCAAACACAGGAAATTCCACCTCATCATGAAGAAGAACTTCTTTACAATGAGTGTGGTAGAGCACTGGCACAGGCTGCCCAGGGAGGTTGCCAAGTCTCCCTCTCTGGAGACATTCAAAACCCAACTGGACAAGTTCCTGTGTCACCTGTTGTAGGTGACACTGCCTGGCAGAGGGGTTGGACTGGATGTCCTCCAGAGGTTTCTTCCAATCCTAATGATTCTGTGATTCTGTGTGACAGCATGATGTTAGTCCTGTATGTGGAAATGTGAGAAAATACCAAGAAGTAAAATACAGAGTTCCTGGATGATAATTGGCTGATCAATAAGGTTTTTTCTTCATTAGTTCTTCTAATCTGACAGAACTGCTTTCTGGCATAAGCAGGTGACATCTTTCTAGTTCCTATCTAAAAGCGGTATCTTGAGACATGAACTTGTGATTATTTTTGAATCTAAATTTTTAACTTGAAACTCTAAAATAATTAGAAAATAAAGTGTAGGCTATACTGCCTGTATGGGGGGTTGTGTTTTGGAATGTGGTGATTTTGAACAGACTTTTTTATCTACAGTGGTGTCAACGTATAGCAAACCAAGACTCATGAGGAGTGGCGTGTTTTGGTTTGTTTTTTGCCCTGGTACTCGGGGTGGATCCCTTCCCCCCATCCCCCAATACTCTCCAGCTCTCAACACTCAAACAAATATAAAAAAATACAATACTGCTTTTTTGATAATATTAGCCTTACTTGAAAAAGAGTTGTAGTTGATTGCGGATAAATAACTATTAAAAAATCCAGTGTTTTTCCAAAAGAGATCATTGCTGTTGTAGCTTGCACACCACATAAGAGTCAAACAGGTCAGAAAAATGGTCTGTTGTTTTGGCTAAAAGGACCCTGACAGAAGAGGAGGCAAAGCAGAATGCTTACAAATTAATAGCAAATTTAAGTTAAAACACACACACAAAAAAATCATTCCTGTGAGGAAAGATGAGAATGTTGTAATTGAATGTTAATTGTGCTCTCCCAGCTGTGGCTGAGCAAAGTATTTGAAGGATTTTTTTTTTTTTCCCCAAAATCCAGTATATTTAAAATGCATAATTTTCTTATTATCTGATTTTTATATGGCTTGATTATTGTCATTGCAGAGGTATGAGATGATAAGAATCTTGGTGCATTAGCATAGCTTTCGGTATATCCTCATTTATTTTCAACTGTACGTTATTCCTTGCAACTTGTCTTAAACTGTATCAGCTTTTGCATATGTGTTTTGTTTTTTCTAATGCTGACTTTTGTTTGTAAAATAGTCTTAAAGACTTGCCCCTTGTTTTCAGAGCAGATCTCAGCACTCTTTACCACTAATGGGATTATGCCAAAATCTAATCCTTTCAGAGGTAAGGACATCTGTAGTACAGTCAGATGAACTGCAGTTGAACCGCGTTTGACCTTCGGTGTGGATATATAACATTCAGAAAATTGGGTTTAGGACAATTTTTTTCTTTAGAGTGACAACTTTCCCAGTTATTTTTGTGTGAAGTGCCTATGCAATTACACCTTTTTACATAGTATAAATGTGTATGCCATTGTGTGAGCTGAAAGAGGGTTATCTGAAATAGATAATGTGGAGAGAGAATAAATGAAAATAGTGCTTTACATTACGAATTATACTGATTTGCCCATTCACCTCCATAGGTCAAAAACTGCTCTCTGAAGATGGATATTCATGAACTGCTATTTTAATATGCTTTTCAATATTTAAAAAATACATCCAGGTTTTGTTTTTATTTCAGTTTGGTAAATAAAAATTTACTGAAATCAAAACATGGTGTTTAATTTGGATAAGTATATTTCAGTAGCAAATCCAAAACAAGGACTACCATTAAATTGTAAAAATAATAATCTTGTAACACCAAAAAATGTTACATGCAGATGTGTGATTCTGCCAAGGTAGAAATATTTTTCCTTTGCTAGGGGAACCAAATGAAGGAGAACTTTGTTGTGGAAAAATGCATCTAAGTGTGTGGAATTGAAGACAGTTGGAATCCCAAGAGTCCAGATGCTGCTTTACAAGTACTGGAGCTTGCTGGATTTAATGTCAAGGTAAAGAACAGCCTTTCCTTGCTTGTGATGGGGAAAACCATTTTGACCAGCAAAATAAGGAAGGTAGTCCTTTCTGCTAAGGCTCTTGGCTGCCTGAATTTCCCAGTTTCTCCCTGGAATCCTCCTGTGTGGTCCCTGCAGACAGGGCTCCTCATGTGTCTCACTGTACCAGGATCTGAGTATTTCATACAGACCTTTCCCCTCAGAGGAACAACTGGCTGACCCTAGGTGGGCTGTCTGCTTCCAACAGGTAATGTATTCTGGGAAACATAGTTGTGGGAAGTACAGCATTTCTAAAAAAGGATTTATTGCAAAATTCACCTGGTGGGAATACTGCTTGTAGGTTTTGTTTTGGCACAGATTGCCTTTTCTTTCGGAAAATTCAAATTGTTGCAGGATGGAGGCCCTTTCCTCCTGAGCTCACCTCGCTCATGCTCTTAATGAAGAAGAGGCATGAGTGCTGGGAATAACATTTCTGACATCCTGGTTTTTGTGGGCTGAATTTGTCTGTCTGATTTTAATAAGTAGTTTTAGTCTTAAAGCAGCATCTAGTGAAATTCCACGTGTGTTTAAAAAGTTGACACGTAAGTGTCAACTTGGTAAGTGTGATGATGATACTGGTGTTAAAAATCAGGTAGCTAAAGGTGAAGTATATGCACATCAAAGATGTTTTTGCATGTATCACTTAGGTTGGTTTTGGGAGGGGGCAGAGACAACGTGGAGCAGTTCTTAAATTTAGCAGATCAAATTGCTGTTAGTCTTTATTCAGAGTGTCTTCTAGCTTTCATTTTCTGCCCTGAATGATTTTCATGTCCTTAAACAGCTTTATTTCTCCCTGAGGTTCCTGTGTTGCCATGTAGCCTAAATCACTTTAGATAGTAGGTGAATAATTCTTCAAATAGAGTGTCGGGTTTTGCCATAGCAGGGAGAGGAGGTGTAAAAAGAAACTGGAAAGAGGAAACAGAGTACAGAGGGAAAGATAAAATAATGCAGCCAGCCTTTAAAAAAACAAAAGGAGAGATTGCAAACATATTTTCTTGTCAAAGGAGAAGTGCATGTATGAAACAAAACCCCCTTTTTTTTTTCTGAACTTTTCATGGGGAAAATGCATGTGCCAGTGTGTCAGATGCTCTCCTAACTGCTTTTTAATGAAAGTATTGCTCTTGCTGCTTTATAGTGACTGTTGCAGGGTTTAGCCACAAATCTGTAGCTGGCTAAAAAGGAATCTGTTGTTTCCACAGCTCCCTCTAGGCAGCAGCAGTAATCCACATATAACTTAGGGAATTCTCACTACAGTCAACTTGAAACCAGTGCAAATAAAGCCTTGGTACTGCTTGGTGTTTCAGTGCTATCCTGCCTATGTCAGCAGCCAGCCACGGGGAAGACCGACATCAGGTAACACGTCAGAGCCTGCAGTGAGAAAGTTTTTGGTAAAACTCGTGTTACTGCTCAGGCTTAATTTGTTGCAGCTTTGCCTTCATAAAAGACATGAGTACTTGTAATTTTTCTTCACTTTTCAAAGAAAAGCCACTGTCATTTCAGCTGAAGCCGTAAGACAACCAGCATGGGGTTGGCAGTCCAGCTGGTTTTCAGTCTCAGTGTTTGAAACAGAGAGGCGCTTCCTGGTAGCAAAGTAGGTCTTAAAAAGTATCACAGTATATATGCAAGTTACAATCAAACAATTTCAGTCACTTTGCAATGACTGTTTAGTGAGCTCTTCGATATAGGTTGTTAATGAAGTTGATGTTCACAACAGATTTCATGCCTTCAGAGAGAAGAAAAATGAAGAACCCAAAGGAGACTCCTCATCACAGCTGCATATTGAATAGCTGAGAACCGTAAGAGTGTGAACCTTCTTCTTGAACTCATCAGCAAAGCTTCATGAGCTTCAGTGGAACTGCACAGGTGTGCAACAGTGCAGTATGACTTGAGATGGCCACAAGTACAAGCCCTGGCATTGCATATAATCGGGACAGCGCAGAGGAGTCCTCCCAAAAAGGTGGGGTATGATTCAAGTTGATTATATTAATCCCACAGAAGTTAAACTCTTGATTAAGTTCAGGATGGTCCCAGTGAGGTCCAAGTCCTGTGCTACGGTTCATGAGACTCTTCTACGTTTTGAAATAGTTACCCAATATTTTCAGGGTGGAAAGTAAGGCCAGGCAGTTACAAAACTACACAGGATTGGCAGCCTGTCTAAGCTAAGAACCTAGAAATTTGGGTTACTGTGGAAATTCATACCAATGTTTGTACATGGAGGCAGAGGGGGGGCAGGTGTGGGATGGGAATAGGAAGTTAGAGCTGATGGGTTCTGATGAAATACTCTGTGTATTGACCTCAGAGTCTTCATCTGTTCACTTTCACATCATGATTTCCAGTCACACAAAACTAAGTCCAGTCAGATAGAAGTGACTAAACAGATGAAAAGTATTGCAGCTTTCTGAAGATGTGTTATTGACCAGTGTGAATTCTAGGTTGGCGATGCTGTCAGAATCTCCTGGTGTGCGTCACTAAGACCTCTTAACCATCTTCTGTTCCAGGGCATGATGAGGGCCCTTCAACATCCCATGCCTTAGTCCACAAAGCCTGCATGTAAGTGCAGTATAATGTCATATGTTTTCAGAATCCCTACAAAGGAGGAGGAGAGTGCATAAGGGAAAGGCATAATATGCAACTAATTTTGTGCCTCACTGTCCAATTTTAACAGCAGCCCTAAAACCATTTGATTACTGAGTGGTTTTAGAGTGCAGGTGCCTGGCATCTGTTAGAAAAACAATACAGATTATGTTGCTATTACTCATCAGCCTGCCCAAACAGCCTGGGAGGGAGGGTTTGGTTCATTTTAACACATAAGCATAGGGCTTCTACTCAAATCAAGCTTTTTCTAAGGACTTTTTTTGGTACAGGTTTCCCAAAGACTGTGCTGTGAGCATGAATACTTTATTTATCCCACAAGAAAGGAAGCAAGAGGGCATTTATGTTAATAAACCAAAATGCTATGGTAGTGATGTGAAATTTATCTTTGATTGCTTGTGCTATTTTCAGAATCCAAATACCAAGAGCAGGGCAGGGTGTGCTTTACTTTGACTATAGCTAACCTGTTGCAGGTGATGTCATCTTGAACCAATATCTACTCTATGAAAAACCCCCACATGTCTCTCTGTGGTCACTACCAAAGGTCACCTAAAGCCATTAAATTGCTCAGACAAAGTTCCAAGTGTTCATAACTAAGGCTCCAGCTCAGCTTTACAGCTTTTTTTTCTACATTGTCCAAGAATAAAGAAATCTTCCATGGTGTGTTACTACCATGTAATGCAGATAAAAATCACGGAAGTTTATGTAGAGAAAATAATGGCATTATCTCTGAAATCTCAGAGCCGTCTGAGGTTGCAAAGAATGGTAATATTGTATTTTCCCATTTCTGTGCAGGGTTCTGAGAGAAGGTGTTTACTCTCCTGTGAAAACACTTGAGCCATGAGGGGTCAATCCATTGAGGCAGTGCTGTGAACAGGGAGTATGTTCTTCACCCAGATGTTTTTTTTTACCTACCTGAGCTCTGAGGTCAGACCTGCTGAAGGAAGATGCAACTGAAGCTGTCTTTGCAGTCTTAATAGGGAACTGCTTGAACAGAAGAAAAGTGGCTGCCATGGAACAGACCAAAAGTCCACCTGTGCCAGAATCCTGTGATAGCTGCTAACAGTATGTGGTGAGTGAAGAGTAAGAGAATAGACAAGTACATGGGATACACTGCCTGAGTACTGCCTCCCTTCTGCCATGTAGCTGCAGTTCAGAAGCATCCCCAGTCATACAGGTTTTGTCGGTTTAGTATCTTCCCTCAGCTTTCTCTTCTGTGCAATTTCAGTCTCTCCATAAACCCATGTAAACTTTATTACCCACAGCAACCTTTAACAAGAAGTTTCAGTAAGTCAGCTGCTACTCCTGACTTCATCCAGCTGTGCTTTCCTTGTACCCTAAAACTTCATGTAGGGGGAAGCACCATTACAGGGAGTGGTAAGGTGTACAGATACTGAACTTAGCTGTGTTTTTTGAGACAGGGAGGTTATGTCAAGAGCTAACTGATATTTGATTGCATTGATAGTTTGCAGCACGGGGAGTTGTCCCTCAAGTGTTTTGTTTGGGTTTTTTCAGATAATGCAGGGATTCATATAGCAAACATAACTTCTCCCTCCTATCCCCCCCACTGATAAGAGCTACTGAACATCAAATTTGGCAGCATAAATTTTTCACAAATACAGACCAAAGGGGAAGGCCCTGAGGGGACACCTGGTGGGAGGGAGGGATATTGTTTCATGCTGCATATAAGAAGATTCATTTAGTTATTCTGAAAATTCCTGCAGTAGGCTCTCTCCACCACACAAACTTCATAGTATGAAGTGTTTTCTCATAAACTGTTCAATCCTTAGTCACTGCAGCTGACCATATATGTTAGGTTTAAAAAGGAGAATGAATAGATCAGATTCCAGATTCAATCTTTTGAAGAGGACCCCATGGCTGTTAAGTGATTGTTTGGATTATTTTGGATGTAATGAGTGATGGTTTTAGAATCCCAGAACTCAGCAGTACTACTGCTGTTCCTTTCTATCCCTACTACACTGTCTGAAATGGCTATTTAGGACATCCCTCTCACAGCTAGTGATGGAGCTAAAAACCCCAAAAGGGTGTCATGGGGTAAGTCAGCCAAGGAGAACAATGATGTTGAATGCAAGAGAAACAGTATTAACTTCTTTTATAGGAAAAGTATTTTAAGATTTCCCAAAAAAACTTGATGAGCCTCTTCCAATTTCAAACAAAACATTTTATTCCCATGCTTTGCATTATTTCTGAAGTATTCTAGAAAACATATATACTAAATGCCAGAAATTATACAACTTGCTCACACAGATTTAAAATAGCAAGTATTACATAAAGGTGTGCACAAAGCCAAAAATGGCTCAAGAGATTGATCAGAGCAGAAACGGAAGAGAATATCTATAGGATACAAGTATTTACAATAAAAGAGCTGGCAAATAAATGATTTAAATTCTATTTGCCTGGACCTTTCCAAGAGCTTCTAAAATATTTTTTACCAAGTTAAACACAAGAAGGAATATGCAAGACAAACTGGAAATATCAAACTTCATTGATAAAGGCAGTATCTTGGAATTCTTTTAATAGGCATAATGTATATGCAATGATGAGAGACAGGAAAGTTCAATAACGTGTAAATATATCCGTTATCCATTAGTAACAGCAAACAGCTGTATTAATTTACAAGAACCTGTACCAGTCCAACATACCACATCTTTCCCATGGCCTACTAGTTTCTGAGAGAGAAATATTCTGGAAAGATCCATGTTACTTTGTCATGGTTGGATGCTGGCCCAATGCCAGGCCCCCACGAGAGCTGCTCGCTCACCCTCCCCTGCCACAGCTGGGCAGATGAGGGAAAAGGAAAAAAATTAACGAAGGCTTCATGAGTGAGATAACGACTGGGAGAAACACTTCAAGGGTGAAACAGGCTCAACTTAAGCTGTAAAGTGAATTTATTTCTCACAGAATCAGATTAGGATAAAGAGAAGTAAAATAAGCCCTTAGAACACCTCTCCCCGGCAGCCCCTCCCTCCTTCCCACCGACAGCACAGGCAGACAGGGCATGGGGGTTTGGTCAGTCCATCACTGAGATTTCCTTCCGCTGCTCCGGGAGAGGAGTCTGCCCCTGTGAGGCCGTGGGGTCCCTCCCACGGGAGACAGTTCTGAACTTCCCCGGCGTGGGTCCGCCCTCAGGAGCAGCAGCCCCAGCGCCCCTGCTGCAGCGTGAGCCCCTCCCATGGGCACACAGCCCTCCCAAAACTGCTGCACCGTGGGGCTCTTTCCTCGGGGTGCAGCCCTCCAAGGACAGGCTGCTCCAGCCTGGAAGCAGGGCCCTCTCTCTCCACCGGGTCTCCCACTGGATCACAGCCTCCTCCAGGCAGCCACCCACTCTGGCACGGGCACCTCCTCCAGGCTGTGGGTGGATCTCTGCATCCCCCGTGGATCCCCACGGGCTGTGGGTGGATCTCTGCATCCCCCATGGATCCCCAGGGGCTGCGGGTGGATCTCTGCATCCCCCATGGATCCCCATGGGCTGTGGGTGGATCTCTGCATCCCCCGTGGATCCCCACGGGCTGTGGGTGGATCTCTGCATCCCCCATGGATCCCCACGGGCTGCAGGGGCACAGCTGTTTCACCACAGTCTTCACCATGGCCTGCAGAGGAACCTCAGCTGCAGTGCCTGGAGCACCTCCTGCCTCTCCTTCTTCACTGACCTTGGTGTCTCCATGTTGTTTTCCCTCCCATGTTCTCACCTCCTCCTCTTCTCTGACTAGAATCCAAAATCATGTGACTTTGTTTTGATTTTTTTTCTTAAATATGTCATCAGAGAGGCGTTACCAACCTCTCTCATTGGCCCAGTTTTGGCCAGCAGCATGTCCATCTTCAGAGCCATCAGCCATTGGCTCTGCTGGACATGGTGGGAAGCTTCCGGCAGCTTCCGCATAGGAGGTGCCTTTGTGGCCCCTCTGCTGCCTAAAACCAGGCCGTGCCAAACTGACACATACTTTTAAAAGCACTTTTTAACATCAATTTTGGTTTAGTCTTTCCTCTCTTTGTGAAAAAGAATATGATTTAAGCTTGAATTTTCTTTTCCACTAGTACACTAGTGTCTGTGAAGTCTGTAGGATACATGTCCATTAGAACTTGATTGTCTTTGCTGCTGCTGAGATACTAAATGAAGGCACTCAGGAAACTTTTTCTCCCTTTAATGGTTATTCCAGTATAAGAAGGGTGGCAGAACCTGACAGGAGGGTGTTGTATCTCAAAAGTCCCATGTTTGTATGGGACTCTTGGACATGGCCAGAGCATTACAAACGCAGCTGTTTCAAGAGTAGGGAATTTTGCTGATCTGCACACTTAAGAAGCTGTCTTTGTTTCTGATCTAACACTGAGCAAGTCCAGATTACAGAAGAGGAGGTCATAAATTATTATTTGCACGAGTTTCATCAGTTTTGCTTTCAGAGTTTGCTGAGAATCAACCTAAAATGGAAACATGCCTCTCTCCCAAAATAAGCAGCTAAATTAATCTATAATGCAATATTGTAGATTTTTTAAATGGCTTTAACGATGATAGAGAATTTATTTTGTATAAGACTATCATTTATATTCATTTGTATAAGCCTTCATTTATATTCAGAAATACATAATCAAATTGAGTTTTAAATATTTGTAAAATACAGAATCAAATAGAGTATGTACATGGCATTTGCAATCACTCGGTTTCCAGCTGTAGTAGCCAGCAGTTCAAAGAGCTCTACCATTATGTTTTCTTGGATACTACAAGCCTAGATTACATAAGATCTGACTATTGTCCAATCAATTTAATTATACTTCCCCAAAGACTATAATTCCATGAAAACCAGTGTAGATATTACAAAATGAATTTAAAAATACCTACCTGAGGGCAAATATTCACACAATATTTTCCATTCTTATGCCAAGGCTTTCAAAGAGCTGAATGAAATGATCCATGGTAACCTTGGTAGCAGTTCTGCAGAGCCAGTCTGTGGAGTTGGCTGGGAGCAGGTGTGATCCTGCCAGTAAAGTCAGGCACTCAGGCCACTCAGGTGTTAACAATGCAGCTGGTGCAGAGCAGCTCCTACCCCGAGTCCTGATGTCTGCAGGAGGTGTAGAGAGCCAGGCCTCCGTTCATTTGTTTGTGGTGTATGAGTGAGCTGAGCACAGCCAAGCCTGGCCTTGGCCTGGCCCTGTCTAGCAGCAGGTATGGCAGAAGGATGCTTTAGTGCTTAAGACTGAGGGTTGTTCCTTGTGTCTCAGCATTGATTACTTTAAGCACACTGTGGAGAGTTTACGTCCCACCTACAGCCAGGCTGCGGCCAGCCAAAAGATAACTCTGTGATTCTTGCAGTTGTGCTGCAAACGTTACAAAGGTCAGGTAACAGATCTCACTACAAGATAGAGAGATGTTCTTAAAACATGTTGGAGGAGCTAAAAGTCAGCCTTCAGTGCAGTAAACTGTAACCTAAAGGCATGATCCACTCCCTTGGTCTAAGTCTAGGTTTGAGGCAGCTCAACATAGCACTAAAATGAAAGCTCTACCCTGTACGAGAGAGGTAAGTAGGGACAGCAGTAGTGGTAAGAAAACAGGAGCTATAGGGTGTTTGGAGCAATAAGCATGCTCAGATTAAACAGCATTGGAATGTGGTAAAAACTGGATCAGTCATCCAAAAAAAACCCAAACAACCATCATTAACTTGACTGGGTAGCTTGGTCTTCAAAGCAAATTCAAATAAACCAACTCCTAAATAGGCTTATCAAAAAGTGAGAGAGTGATAGTAAGGGACACAAATGCCGTAATGTTTCTTACCTGTTATCTTATGAGCAGCTGCAAAATCAGTGATAATTTTCATTCTACCAAAATAAAGGCAGTATGAAGAAGAAGCTTCTTCTCCTGCCTCACTGAACTAAACCAAGAACAGCTAACAAAAGACTAGATTTGTTTTAGGTCAGGATGACAGAATGAGAAAAAATCTGTTCCATTTTAGGCCTGGTGGAAGTTTTAGAAATTTGCTATTAGAAAAATAACTGAACCTTCTGACATGTTGGTATTTGAGAACTTTAACCTTTATTTTTTTTTTTAAATATGATTTTAATTATCAAACTTTGTCCTTTTTTTTTTTAGTCATATAAGTACCCCCAAGTCTTATTGTTGGTCTCCTGCTTCTTACATTTTGTTTTTGATTAGGGCGTATTTTATATTTGCTCAGTTTATAGATATAAATTTTCCTATTTAGGCAGAGCATTCACATCTACCTCTAGAATTATCATCAGGACCGTATGTTTTGCCCTGCACTGATAAGAGGTTCAAATAAGTGGTTTGTCCAAAAGAAGACCACTCTGGAGGTACTTTCAGCTAAAGCAAAGCATATTCTAGGGGAAAATGATATGGACAAGGTTATCTTCTCACTTGATTCACTGTATGCACAATCACCTCTTGACCAGATTTTGGCTGTGATACTTTGAGATGTTATAGCTCAGTTTGCTTGCATTCTTCCATGAGAATTTGGTTCTGCATTGTCACAGCAGGAAGATAATCACTGACTGGGTCTTGAATGCTTGTAAGAATCTGACCTATCCCTCGGCTGATTTTCTGCCCGTAAGACCCACTGCTGTTCTTGGGTGAGATTGTCTGACCTCTGTAGACTTGAGCCTGATGCTCACATATCCCGAACTTGCTTAGCAGGATAAACACATCTCTACGGAAAGCTTTGGTGAAAATAGCGTAAAGAAAGGGGTTGGCACAAGAATTGAGTGGGTAGAAAAGTACCAGCAAAATCTTGGAATTGGAGACAGTTATCAGTGGTTTGTTGATAATGGCAGATAAAGCATGGAAAGATATGGGAGCCATGCACAGAAAGTCTGTGAAAATCAACACAGCCATCCGCTTGGCAATTTTGGTGTCTTTGTCCCCTGACTTGTACTGGGGGTTTCGCACAGTTACGTAGATTTTTATGTAGCAGGCACAAATGATGACAAAAGCAATAATGTTACATATTAAAACAAAGACAATGTAGGCTTCAGCCACTGGTGTTTCAGTGTCCATAGGCAAGCAGATGCTGACTTTGCTGTAGCTGCTGACACCAATCAGTGGCAAAAGGGCGAGCAGGATGCAGGAGAGCCACCCTCCCAGCATGATGAGCACGGCATGCCGGAGGCGAATCTTCCGGTCGGGGCGCATGGCGAAGGTGATGGCGTACCAGCGCTCCAGGGTGATCACGGTCAGGGTGTACACAGAGAGTTCACTGGCAAAGACCGTGAAAAACCCGGCTGTGTTGCAGCCAGGCCCAGTCTGCCACTCTATGGCATGGTTATAGTACTCTGACCTGGTGTGGAGATCCACTGAAGCAATCAGAAGGAGGTACAACCCCATGCAAAAGTCAGCAAAGGCCAAGTTACACATCAAAAAGCGAGGTACAGTCAGTTTATAATGACTGGTGAGAAGGATGAAAAGGACAAAAACGTTGCCTAAGATGGCAAGCAGGTTCACAAACCACACCACAATCCTCAGAAACTGGTATCCCATTATATCCTCACAGGGATTATACTCATCAGGCTCTGGCGTGCATATTACGTCTTCATTGCCTCCACAGACAGGATAGTCATAATGACTGTCAAAGGTCTGGACATCTTCTGTTTGAGGGTTCTTGAGCTCTTTGCCAAAGCCAAGATTTCCTTCTCCACGCTCTTCCAAAAAAATGTAATAATGGGGATTTTCATGAAAATTTGTGAACTTGGTGTTTGTGTCATACACAGCATCGGTGTGGTCTGTGTATTCTTCTGCATAATCTTTGTAAAACGGGTCTCTGATAGCCTTGACTGATCTCTTATGAAAGCTGTGGCTGCTGTGGTTACACATCAGGTACTCCAGGATCCTGAAAGAGTAGATGGGGAAATCACTGCTGGTATTTACAGTCTGACTGGCACACAGCATGTAAACAAAGGGAATGCTCAAAAGCAAATCACCCTGAATGAAAATGTAGCTATAAAAATGTGATTGGATATATTTTTGTTAACAGACCATATAGTGTACGATAGCATTTCTGGATTTTCAAAAATTTTATCCCCAGTAGTAATTTTACTTGTTTGGCATCCATAATCTATCTTTTTTTTTTTTTGAATCTACGTTCTTAGTAGGTAGGAAGACATTTACCTACTGTTTATAACTTCTTGGATAATACGTACAGTATTACTTTCTGTTGTTCACAATTCCATTTCTCCCAGAGCTTCTATCAGTCTAATTTCTGTTCAGTTGCTTCTTTAGAGCTAACTAGCAGTGCAGCAATTTGGAATCCTGTACCTCATGGTGTGATGAAGCTGTATTTGCAGTCAAAAAATTTTCAGTAGTCAAAAGCTTTCCAGTTAGAAAACATATGAGACTTGAAGATATAACCCCTCCAACACTTTTTTCCCAGACCTTGCTGTAGCGCATTACCCTTTTCTTTTTTCTTTCCCTTTAATTATGGGCTCAAGAAGAGGAGCAACTGCTGTAAAAGGTCCTACAAAAAATTCTTCTGCCAGTTTGCAATTGTAATCTGTTTGAAAGAACATTGTCTCTACCTAGAAAAAATGGTTACAAAAGTGCCAATAGATGTATTTTTATATTACTAAGAAAACATTGTCTTCACTGATATACTTAAAAAAATAAATGCCAGTTAGTGAAACTCACCCACTTTTTTTTTTCCAGCTCTTGAAAGCACAGCAGTGACTTGGATATGATAGGTCAGCCCGCATTAGCTGAAGAAATACCTTTACAGCTGGTAATTTCTTTAAAGCCCACGCATTTTTTGCCATTAGTTCTTTTAGACTTTCCAATCCTTTGGCTGGAAGGTTGGCAACAGCTGTTCTGGAGATGTCCCTAAGTAAAGAAAGAAAAAGATGACGGGATCAGATTTTTTTTTCAGATTGTTACAGTTCTTCAGGAGTTTCACAGAATTCTACAATAAAAATCAAATCCAGAGGAGGTAGGGATTCCATATCACCTTGCTAAGTTCTGATACCATTCAAATTCAAGTAGGCTGTTCATTTCTCTGTGATTTTCACTGTCTTTTAAAGCTCTTGTCTTTAATGTCTTATAGCACAGAATATGAATTATAATGAAATATTGTAACTTTTAAAATCACACCTTTAAAGCCAACCAGACACAAATGCATATGCAAACACAAAGTTTTAAAAATTGTTTAAAGAAATCACATCTTCCACTGGAACAGTTATATTCCCTTAGACTTCTTTAGATTCATTTTAATCTATTGGCACACTTTAATAGAAAGCATTGTAATTCCTAAAAGAATATTCCCTATATACTGAAATTAAAATTTCCTATCTTAGTCCATCCTGAATCTCTCAGAAAACTGAGTATTATGTTTATTGCTTTCTACTTGTCTGCTGAGGTGAACTCATTAGAGAGATGATGCGCAGTTGATGAGGAGGTGGCTTTCCTTTCAAACTGCCAGGTGACTGTCACCTGTGTTTTCTACTCAGTTTTTGCTTTGTCCCAAAACCACTTCTGATGACACTCGAAGTCAAGATATTCTTAGAGTTACCATCTGTGAAGAAGAAAACCTGTAAAAAGGGTTCTAGTGTAGGAACATTGTCTGAGCATTGTTTTATCATTAACACTCATAATAAATAATGCAGCCTTTTTCTACACTTTCTTATCCCTCCAGAAGTCTTGCTCATTGCCTGGCTTCTTGCACCTAAAAGGAAATTAGAACTAATTTTATGCTTTAAGCAACTTTTAAATGTCTAAAACACTAGGGTTTGCGCTGGTTTTTTTCCCCTTTTGAATTGTGTGGTTGTAAATTGAGTTAGAAAATGCTGCTTCTTTTTGTAGGAGGACTTTTTCCACTTCTAAAAGCTTCCTTGCTATCATATTTTTTTTAATATGTCACAACTAATTAATTCCAACTACATAAAATTCTTTTTTGTTCTTCTGGAATCCTTTTTGATAGGTGTTTCTACCAACAGCCTGAACTGGCTCTTAGAAGAGTCTGAATGTTGCCTGCTATCATTTTACCTTCTAAAGAATCAGAGAGTAGTTGAGTTTCCAGATCATCCAGTCTGACCTCCTTGATCAAAACAGGGTCACCTGGAGCAGGTTGCTCTGAGCTGTCCTCATTATCTTCTCATCATCTTCAGGACAGGAGACAGCCTCTTTAGCAAGTTGTTACAGCATTTGACCACTCTCACAGTAAAGAAATTTTTTCATATGTATGATGAAGTCCTCTCTCAGTCATCTCTTCTCAAGGCTGAACAGGTCCAGCTCCTTCAGTCTTTCCTAGTAAGAGAGATGCTCCAGTCCCTTGATCATATTTGTAGCCCTCCACTGGACCCACTCCAGGAGCTCTGTGTCTCTCTTGGACTGAGGAGCCCAGAACTGCACACAGCTCTCCAGATGTGGCCTCACCAGGGCTGAGCAGAGGGGCAGGATCACCTCCCTTGACCTGCTGGCAATGCTCTTCCTAATGCACCCCAGGATCCCACTGGCCCTCTTGGCCACAAGGAAGGTCACGCTGCTGGCTCACAGACAGCTTGTTGTCCACCAGGACCCCCAGATCCTTGTCTGCAGAGCTGCTTTCCAGTAGATCAGATCCCAGCCTGTACTGGTGCATGGGGTTATTCTTCCCCAGGTGCAGGACCCTGCATTTGCCTTTGCTGAATTTCAGGCAGTTCTTCTCTGGCCATCTCTCCAACCCATTGAGGTCCTTCTGAAGGGCTGTACAGAACTCTGGGGTATTGGCCACTCCTCCCATCTCTGTGTCATCAGCGAACTTACTGAGGAGGCACCTGCCTCTTAATCCAAGCCGCTCTCCAATCTCATGGTCACTACAGCCATGCCTACACCCAACCTTCACATCTCCAACAAGGCCTTCCATATCTCTTAATATAAGGTCACTCAGCACACCATTCCTTGTGGGATCCTCCACTACCTGTGACAGGAAGTTGTCATCAGTGCTTTCCAGGAACCTCCTGGACTGATTATGCTTTGCTGTGTTGCTTGTATTGATTGTGTCAATATCCCGGAGAGGGTGCAAAGGGATGCCCTATAGTCCTGTCTTGTGGTTATATATTTGCTTGTATTTACTGGAGTCAGTGCCTCTTAAGTCTCCCTTTACTCCCTGGGTATTTGCTATAGCTCTCCCCTTTCCACACCTTATCTCTGTTGAGCCTGGCTGTGTCCCCATTTCCCTTCAAATGTAGTTCAAAACTCCCATGACAAGCCCTGCTAAGTTCTGAGCCAAGTCCTTTTCCCTCTTTGAGACATTTTATAGACCTCTTCTTCTGCAGTAGAACATCTTGGTAAATTAGATCTTGGGATAGATCTTACCAAGACAAAGCTGGCCTTTCGGCAGCCCTCATGGGTCTCCATCAAGTCCTCATGGTGGTGGCAGCTATCTGCAGGCAGGTTAAACGCCATGTGATGGGAGATACTAAGACTCTTTGAAAGGGAAATTACACCTCACAAACACTTGAGAGTTCTTTGAAGATGTACTGGCACAAACTTACGGATAAAGATGATCCTGTTTGTGCAATGAATTGGGAATTCTAACAAGCCTTGACAAAATCAGATATTAAGGGCTGTTGAGAACTAGTCTGTTACGTGACAAGGGGAATGTCACTCCTGGATTAATTGAAAAATAAAAGAGATGGGGAAAAGCCTGAGAACAGATGACAAGTTTTCATGCTAGAAAAAGAATGGAAAATTAATTGGTATCTGAATATACAGGTCATGGCAGCAGGGTCCACAGAGGCCAGGCTGGCACTGGTACTACTGAAATACTCATAAACAGGCTGGGAAGGAAATGAGAGTAGCTGCAACAAAGCTTGTTTCTGGCACAACGTAATGAAAAGTAGTGAAAGCTAAAGCTGATTGTCTAAAGAAGCAGAAGGCTCCTGCAATAATACGTGGCTGAGCAGAAAAATAATCAATATGATTCAGAATTAATTAATGTAAAGTACATTTAGGAAAACGCAATTTTAACTTTACATGGATGACAATGGGCTTTAATTCAGCTAGCACTCTGGAAAGATCTTGGAGTCCTCTGCAAATGCCAGGTCAGTGCTTTTAGTAATGTTGAAGGGAAATAGAACGCTAAGAATTCTTGGGAAAGAAATAGAAAATAGAGCAGGAAAACTTCACTTCTTAAATCTAGTATGACTGTAACTTAAATATTATATGCAGTTCTAAAAATACTAAATGCAATTATAATAAGAGCATGGAAAGCTACATCTAGGATGATAAAAGTATCAAGTTGTTTATATATGAAGTAATAAGGTACAGACAAGGACTTTTCTCTTGGGAAAAGTGGTGTCTGGAAGCAGCAGTAAGACCATAGTGCCATACAGATTGTAAAGAAGGTGATGGGTGAGGATTATTCACTCTTGTGAGATGAGTTTTGGAACATCTAAGAGACTTAAAAATAAGAGAAGGCATAATCTTTTCACAGAGCTGCATCATTCCATTGTGAAAATCAGTGCCATGGTTTATTGTGTAGGCCAAAAAGCTAAGTAACAAAAGGGACAATATACCTTTTTGTTTGGGTTTTATTCACAGTTGTGTAACATTCCCATCAGAAGTGGCTGGCTCAGGAAGAACACCCTGGGGGGGACAAGGGTTGTGCTTTGGAAACAGCTGCTGAAAGGAGCTTCTCTGGTTGTACAGGGAAGGGACCTGCAGCTCCTGGAGAGCTGTGAACAGAAGGGAGTAGCCAGCCCGGGGCTCCAGCTGTAGAAACCACTTCCCAGGGAGCAGAGGTGAACATGCAAAGTCTGTGGCAACGCAGAGTGTTACCAAATGATGTTAAAAATCTGAAAGAAAAATCTGTTCAGTGAGAAGAAAGGGCTCGGAAGAATTAGTTGTAAGACTGTAATTTCTGTTCTATCTTACCAAATGCTGTGAATCCTTTTATATATGTGCCTATGGGTGTGTATTTAAGCAGCCAGGTATTGTAGGTTTTGTTTTCAAATGCTGTTTTATACCGGGGAGCTTGGTGAAACGTTATAGGCACAGATGCCCTGAAGTTCTTGTTGATTTAGGATTAATCCTGTTGCAGAGCTACCAATAGATACTTAGCCCCATCCATGGGCCGTATTAAGCACAATGGCTCAGAAGTTTGGAAGTTTTCAAAATCCCAGTTTGGGAAGTCGCTAAACTCCTGGTATGTGGTATCTGCCACCAAGAAGTCTTGTGACCTCTCTGTACCACTGCTATTGCAAATCAAAAAAGCTTCCCGGGAGTCTGGTGATAATTTGTCTTGCAGTGGAAGATAACTTCTTAGTTACTCCACCTAGGCCCACACTTTGCTAGTGACAAAGTGTGTGTCAGCTGGCCAAGAGGAAAGTGTGGGATTCTCAGGGATTTTTTTACTTTACAAATCTAGTCTTGATGATTATCTAATCAGATTGACAATCTACTTCAAGCAGCAGAGCAGCTGTCTTCCAACTAGATTGAAAAGGTTTATAAACAATTACTAATCCTCAGAGCCATGTGAATCCAAGTAGTTGGAGTTGCCAAGACTATAATATCTGTGCCTGCATTCATACAGAAGACACATTTTCCTGAATGATTTGTGTGCCGGTGTATAGAATGATAGAATCATTAAGATTGGAAAAGACCTTTAAGATCATCAGTCCAACCATCAGTCTAGCACCACCACCATGTTCACCATGTCCTCAAGTGCCATATCCACACACTTTTTGAACACTTTAAGGGATTGTGACTCCACCTCTTCCCTGGGCAGTCTGTTTCAATGCTTTACAAGCCTTTATATGATTTTTTTTTTTCCTAGTATCCAATCTAAACCTCCCCTGGCACATCTTGATGCAATTTCCTCTTGTCCTGTCACTTCTTACCAAGCCCTGATCAGTCAAGTATGGTCAGTCCCAATCAGTCAAGGATGATCAGTCCTGATTTTGGTCTGCTGACAAAAATGGGAACTGACTGCAGTTATGTCTGCCTCATTAACATCTAATAATACTGATAACTAAGATGATGTTGAAACACAGCAGTGCTTGCATTGCATGGAAGAGTGTCTTGCTGGCACTGCTAAGCTATAGCTGGCACACTTAAAGAAACACAAGAGAGGCAAGAGGTCTGATGAACTTCTCAAGAGGATCTGTCTCAAACTGAAGTGACTGTAAAAGAGGCTAGGCAGGAAACTGATAAAATGAATGATAGCAAGTCACAAAGACTGGATGGTTTTCACCAGGAAAGTTCTGAAGCAGCTGAAGGTGGAAGTAGTTGAATTGATAAAAGAGTCATGGAACCTTCAGCTTAGCTCTCCTGCTGAAAGGCAGCAAACCAGCCACCACCAAATATGATATAACTTGGGAAAGTCAGCATGTAAGGGTTTTTTGTAAAAATAAGTCCTGCCTTGCAAACTTCTCTGAGTGTTGTGCTTATGATCTGCTCAAAGTCTCCAGGGACTTCTACAAGGCCTTTGGCAAATGCCCACAAGGCTGAGACACAAACTAGGCAGACAAAGTCTTGTGGAAGGTGTCTAATGCTCAGGATTATGGAAAAGGCTGGCAACATTCGCTGCTCGCCTAGAGCCAGACCAGACTTTAGCTTTTAAGTAACCATGGCCTAGAGCCCACTGAGGTGCTGTAAGTGCTGGCGTAGAGTTCTACACGGTGAGGTGGAACAGCAACCAAAGTGCTCTCAACCAATTTCAACATTTTGGCTTGGTAGTGGTTTTGTTTCGTCCTCACATATTTTTTTATAAATCTCATGTGACATTTCTAGGCTGTTGCTTACCTCAGATGATATTTACACATTGGAGAAGTTCAGATAAATGTGGGAATAAAACATAGCTTATGAATTCAGAGGTGTTGTTTCCTGAACCTACTGTATATTATAGAAGTATTAAACAGATATTTAGTTGCTCAGATTTTTTTTCTTTTATCCTGGGTTATTATATTTTGGTCTAATTCTTTTTTGGTTTTATGAAGTCAGAATTTCAGAACTAGATCTAAGAGAAAATAGCTTTTGCCAATAATCCTTTTCATTGCCGGAAGCACGCAATTGTAGTATGAAATCCAGTAATAGCAATAATTTAAAAGACAGGTAATTAAGAAAATTAGATTGAATGCATCATAGTACAATTGAGAATTTTTACCTAATAATATACAAATTTCTGAGTATTGCAATAGGTAAAAAAGTATAAAATGTATAATAGATGAACTTAAACTACAGATACTATTTTAACTCTACTGAAAGATATTTTAAACCTACAAATTTGCATCGTTTGATTAGCAAAATACGGAATGCTCCTCTTGCTCAAAGACTTGCTTGTGTCCTGTGGCAGGAACCCTTCCTAGATTGGGAAATGGTGTTTTAAAGAGAAATTCTGCATTCTAGAGATAATTACCTACTCACATGTATCTTGCGTGACTGTAACGTTTTGAGTTTGGACTGTGCTTTGTAAAAGCTAATTGAATAATGAGCCTGATTGTATTTTTATTGTACTCTGTTGAACTTTCGCTCTAGGCAGCAGCTCTTGTTGCATTTAGTAAATCAGGTCCACTGAGTTGCTGAATCCTTGCCAAGGTTTATTTTAAGGTGAAGAGCAATGTACTGTCATCGTACTGTTAAATTAGTTTTCTAAAAGGAGCAATCTGTGGATACATCCACATACATCTGAGTTTGCAAGAGTGACAAAGGAACCAGAATTACTGACATCTGTTTTCCTCTATTCAAGGATTACAATCCCTGCTTCCTCTGCTGTTGTGAACTGCAAATTTGAAAAAAAAAAAATTACCTAACTTTTCACTACTTATTTAAGCATGTTTAATTAGGTGGTCTGAGAGCATGGCCAAACTCACACAACATACATATAGTCAGGCACAATTCTTTGTAGTTAAATCATTCTCATTGGGTTTCCTGAAAGCCAGAATGGAACCTTATCCCATTAGGGTGGATCCATGGTCTGGTTTTCAGCCTTTAAGTTGCTGTTGCTGCTGAAATCCTGATCAAAAAAAAAAGCACAATCTCTGGAGCACATGTTCCAACAACCATAAATTCTTATCTCACTTGAAGAGTGCATACAGGGGACTCCAGACAATAAGTTCTGCCAGCTTGGTAGGGAGGCAAGACAGAATTTATCTTCAGACCTTCTTATAAATGTTTTTGGTTTTTTGGGGATTTTTTTTGTTTTGTTTTTTAAATTTTCTTTCTGCATAGTGCTGCCACTATAACCAATGTCATTCATTGTCCCAGAAAAAAAGCAATATTCTCACAATCGTTTTCCACAGAGTTAATTTTCAAGATGAAACAGTTTTGTAAGTAAAACTTTATTTTTGAGGAAGATCCAATGGCCACCTAACAATACCAAGGTGCCTGAACCAAAAATGATATAACAAATTATTTTTTATAACAAGCTAAGTTGTTTGCACTGCCCAAGGGAATATGGAAGGGCTGTATTGGTCAGACTTTTCAGACTGTTACACAGGTTAACAAATCTGTGGTCTCTCTGTAACTAACTCATTGGTCATGATGGTATAGTGGGGGTTAAATACTAAGGCACCAATTGCAAGGACATTTTTGTCTCCTGTGGGAGGTGTTAATGGCCATTGACATGACACAACAACACGTGCTAGGTTTTCACTCAGTTTTCATCTTTTGACTTCAGCCCTCTTAGGGTAATGCAGATGTGGGAGTTTCAGGAGCTCTTTTGTTCCTGTTGAAATAGTTCTAGTTCCTGAAGGTCAGCTAAGACGTGTCCAGGTGGAAGGATTCCACTTTAGATTGTTGCTCATATTATAGCAAACCTTTTCTATATCACACATGCAGAATAATTCCTGGTTATCTGTGGGTAGCACAAGTCCCTAACCTGCTATTAAAATTACATTAAAATAGAATTAAAAGCTAATAACTTGGATTATTAATTCTGTACTGGTTTTGGCTGGCATAGAGTTAAATTTCTTCACAGTAGCTGGTGTGTGGCTATGTTTTTGATTTGGGAGTGAAAAGAGAGTTGATAATACAGGAATGTTTTACCTGTCACTAGGCAGTGCTTACACACAGCCAAGGCATTTTTTGTTTTTCACACCATCTGACCAGCGAGGAGGTTAAGGGTGCACAAGAATTTGGGAGAGGACAGTCAGGACAGCTGACCCCAGCTGACCAAGAGATATCCTAGACCTTATCAAATCATGCTCAGCAGTAAAGGCTGGGTGGAAGTTTGCCAGGACTGTCATTGCCAGGGGACTGGCTGGGAATCAATGGGCTCGTGGTGAGCAATTGTTCTCGTTATGTCACTTGTTGTTCTTGGGTTTGGTTTGTTTTCTTCCCCCTCTGATTTTTTCTTCAACATCCCTTTTTTAATTATTAAGCTGACATTATCTCAACCCATGAGTTTTCTCACTTTTACCCTTCCAATTCTTTCCCTCATCCCATTGGGTCCAGGGGCGAATATGCAGCTGTGTGGAGCTGAGGTGCAGGCCAATGTTAAACTGTGACACCATCCCAGGAGCTTTAGCTTAGGACTAGCATATCAAAGTATCATGATGTGAAATACTCTGGCTTTTTAAATCACTGTTGATTTACTGTGCTTAGGTGCCATTTCTGGCCTTGTGCCCTTGAGAAGCAATACCTCTCTCGGTAATGGCACTGTAGTAAGCACCACGTCTCTCTTTAGTTATAAGTACTGCTAGGACTCTTATTAGCCATGAAGGTATATATTTCTAATAGGACATGGATAGCTGGGCTGTTTAGACTGCAAGTATAAAACATGTCCTGAGATCAAGGATCGGCAGTAGCTGGGCTAGCACAATAGTTATAGAAGACTAGAAAAAATTCAAGTCATTTGGGATATCTAACTTGAAAACACAGGGTAAAAAGGAAGTTCTTTACAGTGAGATATGCATATCCTAGAAAGGCGTTTCTAGCCCCTAAACCAAGAGGTTTTGTGTAGCTGACACATCTCAAAGCTAGCCCTTGCTCAGGAAGCTTATCTGGCTGTTACAGTATACAATTAACCACTCACAACCCTTGGCAGCACACCATCACTTGCTCACCTGTCCAGCATAACAACAACACTGATGCTTTAAATACCCACAATAATCAAGAGTCAAAAATCTGTGCTTCTGCAAGCTCTCACCTGCTGGAGCCAGACTGATTTTCTGGAGTTGAAAAGATTCTGAAAGAAAAATAATGAGTTGTGCACCTTTTGTTATCACAGGTAGCTACTAGGATTCCTTCCAAGAACAATACACTGTTATTCTGCTGTGAATATGCTGTTTTCCTGAAGAGCACAAAGTGACTGAGCACTGCCGACACCATCTGGTTTTGCATGGAGGAAGAAATCCCCCTTTCAGTATTTCAGTTCTCCTTGTGATCAGCCGTAGGCACTACTTTACATACTAGACAATTCGAGGTAGGGAATGTGATTCTTCTGGAAATTCTTAACTTCTTTAAAGTTTTATTTTCATTCTGAATTATGATTCCTAAAGTTCTTTGGAGGATTATAAAATCAGACTGGAAGCCAAATAACATGAGAGAAAAGAAGAACATCAGAAGTAACTATTTTTCTATCTAAAATGATTTTTTCATCTCTTTCAGTTTCCTTTACCTGTGTGGTACAAGAATCCTTCTTTTGTATTATAATTGTGCAGCCATAAGATAGGTTGTAGTACAGAATCTTCCAGAAGAACAATTGGTAGGAACAGTATACATAATGTAAGATGCAAGCATTTCATGAATCAGTTCCCTAAAGCACAGGTTTTGCTGCTGGCATTATTTTTGTAAACATGCCATTCCTGTACCTGCTGCTCTGAGGCTAATGGTTGTAAAGAGATGGTAAACTAAAATGGTATTATTTTTAAAGCTTTCTGTACTTCATTTTCTCCTACTTACAGCAGAGTTGGTCCACTGTGCACTCCCAGAAATGCATCATCATTGATAACTTCAAGGTATTTGTTCTTGTGCAGATAGCTGCAGAAACAAACAAAACACAGTGATTTGGAAGTAGTTATCCATAGGTTAGAGTAGGTCTCGAGTTTACTTGCCTGCACAGATGTACAAATGCAATATGTATAAAGGCCATCCATTCCCAGTGACATATTGAAGCATAATCAGTTACTTCATTTTCTGTGTACCCAAGAAACAAAATAGAGATTTTCTATTTTGAAAAGAAATTAAATTCCTCAACAAATAATTTATTTTGCTAATTTATTTATTATCTTTGTTCCAAATTCTTTTTCTCTCTGTGTCATACACATAAGGACATGTGCATACACACTGTATCTTCAAGTACATGCGTGTGAGGATGAGGTGAAATAGTTTTGTTTTCTTTCATCAGAATGAAGTATGGGGAATTACATGATAGAACACCTCATGAACAAACAGGAAAATAATTTCCTCCATGCTGTGAGTTCAATAAAAGTTTTAAATGCTTTAAAATCTCCATAGTCAAGTGGAGGTTTCCATATACAGGTCAAAAGTTAAGATCAAAATTTTGTTATAAGAAGAGCAAGGAAAGGGTTGGATGTTTGGTACCCCATTATAAACATTTATGAGCTAGCTTGTGATGTAGCTAGTAAGATAAAAAGTGCAATAGGAAGGTGGTCGCAACAGATGTCAGAGCGTGTCTGTGAAGTTCACAGAGCCACAGAATATTCTGAGTTGAAAGGGACCCATGAGGATCATCAAAATTCAACTTCTGGCCCTGCAAACACAGCCCCAAGAGTCATACTGATGCCATGATGATTTTTGTCTTTTCTTTTATACCCCTGTTATACCTTTCTGCAACTTCTGTATTCTTAGTGCTTTTTTGCCTGCATTCTTGGACTTGTTTGTTAAGCTAAGAGACTAAACATTTTAGAAGTTTTGTAGTTAGGGTGCCAGGGTGCCCAAACCCCAAGGTCCTCTCCAGAACACATTTTGTAAACTAAGGTAGAACCATCCAGGGGAAGGTTCCTTGGGAGGGGGGGCTCATTTGAGCCTCTCATTGGGGAATATTTGATAGATATGCTAATTAGTAAGACCTGGAATGTAAGACCAGAGCGAGGAGAGAGAGACTTTGCGGTGGGGGTGATGGTGAGGTGCACAGAGGTGTATTCGACCTGTTCGTGGTGCACCTAAGGATCTTTACAATAAATACCAAGGTAAACCCCTTTTTCCCCTTCTAACCGTGTTCACCTCTTGATTTTTAAGACCAGGAAAGGCATCAATACCATGTACCTGAGAGTGTTGTCTAAACACTTCTTGACCTCTGTCAGGTTTGGAGCTGTGACCACTTCCCTGGGGAGCCTGTTCCAGTGCCCAGCCACCCTCTGGGTGAAGGACCTTTTTCTAATATCCAACCTAAACCTCTCTCACACAACTTCAGGCCATTCCCTCAGGTCCTGTCGCTGGCTACCGCAGAGAAGAAATCAGTGTCTTTCTCTTCTCTTTCCCTCACGAGGAAGTTGCAACAGCGATGTGGTCTCCCCTCAGTCTCCTCCAGGCAGAACAGAGCAAGTGACCTCAGCTGCTCCTCACACGGCTTCCCCTCAAGGCCCTTCACCATCCTTACAGCTCGCCTTTGGACACTTTCTAATAGTTTAATATCTTTCTTATATTGTGACCAAAACTGCTCACAGGACTCCACATGAGGCCACTTCAGTGCAGAGCAGAGCAGGACAATCCCCTCCCTTGCCCAGCTGGCAAGCCGTGGTGTGGAAAAAATTATGGAAAGATTCTAATCCTGTCCTGGTTGAAGTAATTGTCAAATTTTTCATAACATTCCCTGGATATAAGCTGATATTGATCACCATGGTGAGAAATGAGAAGTAAATGCACTTCATCTGGGTTACACAACAGAAAGTCTTAGGGAGCCAAATAACGCTTCTGGCATGATATTCATTGGACATCACTCATGCCTTAAGCCTTGTTTCTTACAGAGGAAAATATCTTACATCACCTTCTCAGCTATTGTTGTTTGAAATAAGCTTTCATTCTTTATAAATATATGGCATTCTAGTATCACCTGGCATTTGTGTTTTCTGAGAATTGATTTTTATATTCTGTAAATGGCACATTATTGTTGAGAACATTCCCTTTAGTGTGCAGATTCCCTAATGATTTTGTCTGCAAAATGATGATGCCATGATGATTTTTGTCTTTTCTTTTATACCCCTGTTATACCTTTCTGCAACTTCTGTATTCTTAGTGCTTTTTTGCCTACATTCTTGGACTTGTTTGTTAAGCTAAGAGACTAAACATTTTAGAAGTTTCGTAGTTAGGGTGCCAGGGTGCCCAGACCCCAAGGTCCTCTCCAGAACACATTTTGTAAACTAAGATAGAACCATCCAGGGGAAGGTTCCTTGGGAGGGGGGGCTCATTTGAGCCTCTCATTGGGGAATATTTGATAAATATGCTAATTAGTAAGACCTGGAATGTAAGACCAGAGCTAGGAGAGGGAGACTTTGCGGTGGCGATGGTGAGGTGCACAGAAGTGTATTTGACCTGTTCCTGGTGCACCTAAGGATCCTTACAATAAATACCAAGGTAAAACCCTTTTTCCCCTTCTAACCGTGTTCGCCTCTTGATTTTTAAGACCAGGAAAGGCATCAATGAATACCAAAATTCAAACCAGAGTAACCAAGTTAAGAATTAATCCAAGATTTCAACATCTAGGTTGTAGTGTTGAAGGACACAAAAACCTGCTTAACCTAATAAAACCTTTCTGCTTTAGTAACTAGACACTATTATACAACCAGTTAATTGCTTGTCCAATTTTGAAATATTTTCCCCTGATATTTGAGTACCATAGTGAGTAATAAACCTGAAATATAAAGCTGATATGCATGATAAAAATCTTCAAAGTTACAAATAGAGACAGCTAGAGAGTTTGGGAAGTACAGAACCACATGTTTCTAAGGAGGGGCTATGGTTCTAGTTGCCAGTTTTCATATCAATGAGTCAGGCCCATCAGAATGTATAATTTCCTGCTTCTAATTGATTTCAGTTGTTTAAGCCCTTATGTTTTGATAGGTACCGCTTTTAAATGGAAAGAATAAGGCTTTGGCAAATACTAATTTGGCAAAGAAAGCTTATGAAGAGTCAGTATGGTTCCTTCTGAAAGTGCTGTTAATCCTGTGTTACTGATAGCTAAATGATGTAGAATGTCATTTAAATTCGCAGCAGAAGAGAAGACCACAACAGTGGTATCAACATGTCTAAACAAATCTTAGAAGTTTTAGAAATCACATAGTTGATGTGCTGCAGTGGGGACAATAGAATAATCATAATTTTGTAGAGTTGGTGAATGGCAATGAGATACACATGAATACCTCAGTACAAACTGTGCAGGAAATCTGTAGTAGTAAGTGCAGAATCTGGAGTTGGAGATGCTGATGTTTTTGTAGTGCTATGTAAGTAAACGAAGGCCCTTTTTCACGTTTTCAATCCAGTCACATCAGAAAGCCAACTATACTTATGTCTAACAGAGTCTCTATGGCCTCCAGGTCCAGGGGTAAGTGGGAAGAATAATGTATTAAGCCTCAACCCCACCAGAAAACACCATGACTTCAGAATGCTGAGCAGGACCTTCTGAGGGCACAAAACACTAACAGAACATTGCAAGTGCTGTGTAAAACAGGACAAGGTCAGGGCATGACAGTGATACTGAGTATTCAGACAGTATCAATGCATGCTTCATAAAGCAACAGGCTAGAGAGTCTGTATGAGGAAAAGCGACCTTCTTTTTCATCTTGAGTGGCACACATGCTCTGTTTCAAAATGTTAGCGTCTCAAGTCTTGTTTTAGAAGAGCAACCACCAGGTACTGATATTCAGCAACTCTCAAGGACCAAAAAAGCTGACGAGGCAAACACAGCTGTAGTCTCCAAAAAGGAGAAAAAAAAAAAATATATATATATATAGATATATAGATATACGTGTGTGTATATATATAAGAAACAAAAGTATGAAGGTTACATTGTTGAAAGCATTCTGGGAGCTCTTTAGGGACACCATTTTGGAGATACAGAGCAAATATCAAAAGTGAGATTTGTCAAAAGAAAACCAAAATCCTGAATATTCAAAATATTCAGCTGAGATGAAAAACTAATAATGTAAGGTCTAAAGATAAATTTACAAAATATTTCGTTTTTTCTGGGGGTAAAGGATGTGAATGAAAAATTCTGACCAGCTATTCAACTAATTAATGTATAGTGCCACATACCTTTCTTTAAATGTGTAAGATTTCTATTTCTCTTTGTTCATGCCCATGACATAGGGCATGGTCACTCATGCCATGCCCTATGTCGCAGCTGGACACAGCTTTCTTGGTGGTTTTTTGAAGCTGAATTATTTCACTGATTAGGTTTTACTGCAGTTCAGTTTTATCAGCACGGGGTGTGATGCAATAAGAATGAACAGATAGATTAGGCTAAAAGGGAGGTTTTGCAACATTTTCTTACAAAGGATCACTTAGTTAAAAATCAAGTTAAGTTACCAAAGATCCTAGCTGGAACACCTCACTGGCTTATGGAATTACGTATTGTCTGCTCCTTGTTTTCAGCTTCTAGTTTTACAATAAAGCAGAAGAGAATAAAAAAGAAGGAGAAGATTAATATGTTGGACACATATTTCATTATTACAACTATAGTATTAAATGGGCTCTGAACATGTGACATCTGTGTATCTATGCATCTAGCTGGATTATGAAATGGAGGTTAAAGAATGGGAGAACAGGCAAAAAAGATGCATTGGTAAGTGAGCAATACTAAGGATTCATCACGATTTTTCCACACAATTGTTTATCTTAACTCTGAGCTGTGCCAAGCATTATAAGTGAACCCTGAAAGTGTACACCAAAGTAAATATATTCTTTCGGAGTTTATTTTTGTAATTAGTTTTTGAGATCACACACTTTCCGCTTCAGTAATTTAGATAGTTCTGTAAAAGCTCATCACAAATGTATTTTGCCATTCACTGAAAATATCTTTTAAAAACTCTTCTTTCCTCACCAATTACCTTACAGAAATAAATATTGGCGCAGCAGCACCACTTTGCAGGAGTCATGCAGTTAATGGACCTTAATGATGGGCTGAGATGAGGGATTCAAGTGTCGGATGAATGCTTTTCAGTAAAAGTGTCATTCAGCCCTTCATTCCTGGTTTTTTACTTCCCTGCCCTTGTAAAACTTACACAGCAATACTCCAGTTTGCTGTTAAACACAGATCCTTGTTGGATGACAAGATCAACTAGGTAGTGCTATTATTCAGTATGATAATGCAAACCATTTATCCATGGTTTTTCACCTATACCTGCATTAATTTTTTTGACCCCCTTTAATTACGTAGGCATTTTAATACTGCAAGAGTGGTAGAAAGGCAAAAGGCATAGTAGAAGATAGCCTGTGAGATTCCCAAAATGTCTTCTGATTTGTGGATGGAACATGAAGTCTCTGAATAATTTGCCAAAAATTTATTATTGGTTTTTTTTTGCTCTGTTACTTATTTTTGTCCTTGAAATAGTAATTCAAAACACATTCAAATTTCCCTCACCCTTTTTCTATTAGTTTATTTTTGCTCCTATTTTTGTTAAGTTCAAAGGCTCTTGGATCAGATCCAGAGAAAAACAGGTACTTCCTTCACTATGCAGTGGAAAAGAAACAAGAGTTCAAATTAGAAATGTCAGAATTGAGAAAATGAAATATTTGCCTCTTGCATTAACTTAATGCTGCTGCTAGAAACAACAAATCTCCAAGCTTGCACTTAGCAAAATTATACTTTATCTTGTCATATGGTAACCAAACTACTTCAGAAAATTAGTTTAGAAATTTCAGTGTAGTTCATCAAACAGATAAAGGCTTTACTACTGATGTTCAGCTCCTTAGTTTGCCTTGTACATCTGGAACAGTGCTTTGCTCCAAGTAAATGTCATATGATTTAATTAGGAGAAAAGTGTTTATTGTAATAAACCATTTTTACTGCTGGTAGATAAACCCATGAACTTAAGTCTAGTTTTAGTTACTCTGCTGGTTGTTTTCTTTTTTCT
This sequence comes from Monarcha castaneiventris obscurior, assembly GCA_026261815.1. NCBI lineage: Eukaryota > Metazoa > Chordata > Aves > Passeriformes > Monarchidae > Monarcha > Monarcha castaneiventris. The sequence continues at coordinate 20,499,962 of JAMPIT010000894.1, forward strand.
TTTTAGATTTGATTAACTAGTGCATCATAGCCAGTCTCTGGAAGGATTCACTTGGGTTCATAAATCATAGAACATATCAGTTTGGAAGGGACCAATAAGCATCATGGAGTCCAACTCCCTGGTCCTTGCAGGATGATGAAAAACAAAATCATGATTATGACCATCATCCAGATGCAATTTGAACTCTGAGAGTCTTGGTGCTGTGACTGCTCCCCTAGGGAGCCTGTTCCAGAACCTTTTCCTAATGTCTAATCTGAACTTCCCCTGATGCAGGTTCATTCTGTTCTCTTGTGTGCTATCGCTGGTCACCAGAGAGAGGAGATCAGCAGCTGCCCCTCCACTGCCCCCCTGAGGAAGCTGTGGGCTGCCCTGAGATTTCCCTTCAGGCTCCTCTTCTCCAGGCTGAACAAGCCAAGTTACCTCAGCCACTCCTCCTAAGTCTTGCCCTCGAGGCCTTTCACCACCTTCATTGCTCTCCTTTGGACACACTTAAGGGTTTGATATCCTGCTCATATTGTGGCACCCAAAACTGCCCCCATAACTCAAGGTGAGGCCACCCCAGTGCAGAGCAGAGCAGGACAATCCCCTCCCTTGCCCGGCTGGTGATGCTGTGCCTGATGCCCCCCAGGACAGGGTTGGCCCTGCTTGCTGCCAGGGCACTGCTGGCTCATGTTCAACTTGCCAGTGACCAGGGCCCCCAGATCTCCTTCTATGGGGCTGCTCTCCAGCCTCTCACTTCATATGTATAACCAGGATTACACCATGCCAGATGGAGAATTTTGCCATGTTTTACATCTCATGATTTCTGTGGGCACTAGTACAAACACTATGTCATCATGGAAAAGTTCCTTTTTCATGTGAAAGTTTAAAGTAACTGAACTAGTGTGAGTAAAATCAGATCTACTCCAGATTTTTGGCTTGACTCAAACCTTTCAGACTTTAAGAAGTCTAGCTAGCTGCTAAAGTAAAGTAGACAGTTTGGAAAGATTAAGACCATGTGAAGGATGCTCTTATGGAATTTTTGCGGAATTTAAGCCTAATTTAAAGTACTAAAAATAATCATATCTATCCTCATGTCTCTCTGGTTAATTTAAGAGCTCATGATGAAGAAATCTCTACTCACAAAAGTGACAAACTCTTCAGTCAAGCCTCTAAAGGACAAGAGTAAGCTCTGCCAAAGTGAATGGAGTCTCTAGAATTGAGATTTATTCTGTTTTAATGATTGAGGCAGGTGATTTTGGGTATGGTATAAAACAGATATTCACTCACTAAATATTAATTTTTCAGAAAATACAGTAAGAAGTTGGAGGGAAATATGAAATGGTTGATTCATGCTTTTGAGATGTGCATCTCATTTCTAGTGTAAGTGGCTGGTTCCTCTGAATTGCTCCCAGCACCTCACACCACCCTCTTTTTTGCAGGTAAGAGATACCTGTGAAAGAGCTGCTACCATTATCAGTGCTACACTTACAAAAACAAAACAGTCTTGTAAAAAAACCCCATAATTATCTTCCAAATTGTCTTAGAAAAGTTACTGGTCAAACAAAGTTTTACTGTAGCTTCAAACCAGAACAAAACTCACACTGGAATTACTTTCCATTACTTTATTTCTGAACTATAAATACACATACTAAATGAAAGCACACTGCAAAAGACATTAAGCAATGATATTGTTATTGCTGGCTGAAATTAATATCCTCTCTTTGCTCCTTAAAAGTAATTAAAATAAGATATGTATTTCAGAGCCTCAAATAAGCAGAGAAGTTTGGGTTTTTTCTGCTGAAAGAAGAGAATGACTTGCTACTTACATAGCATCCAGATTTGTCCCATTAAAAGCATGGCCTTGGATACTGGTAAAACCATTATTGTAGAGTTTACTGCAGGCAAAAAAAAAATTACATTAGTGTATTTTGGGCTGCTTCAATACAGGAATGCCTAACATCTTACGGATCATTTTCTTTGCAGCAGCACATTTATGGATGGGTTAATTTTAATCTCTTGAAGAAGCAGTAGTTACTGTGCAAGGTCAAACAAATGCCCTCAAGCATTCTTGAGTGCACCTGAGTCAAGGATACCATGTGGCAGGTGTGCCAGCTTTCACCACTTTTTACAGCAATGATAGACTAAAACACTTTGCTGTAACTGCTCAGCCTTAGGCTAAAAGCAAGGAAACAAAATCCTGCTAGGATTGATTAAGAAAGGCTAAAGGAACTAATAGCTAGCAAAAAAGGTCTGATTTTACTATCAGTCCTGCCTTTAATTTTTAGAATACATTCTTTTCCTGTCTTAGAGCAAAAGGATTTTTTTAGAATTTCTTTAGAATTCATTTGCTTGCATTCTAATGCTCTTCCTCCCAGTTCAAGTCATAACTCATTACAGTAATTTTCACTCCCATCAGGCCCTTCTTGTTGCTCACATTGACTGACTTGTATAACTGAATTGTATTTAACAATTTTCTTTCAAATATGACTCTTTTGATGTTTGCCATCCATTAGTTTCCATGATATGTGCCACTTAGGTTGCAAAAAAAGTTAGATACAGTTCTAACCTTGCTGTAGCTTTACAGAGGGAGAACTTTGCAGACTTTCTCCTTTGATTTTTTTCAAATATAACCATTCACTGGCACTAGGGTCATAGAAATACAAAACCACTTCAGTCAAGCCAGTTTAAAGAAAAGAGCAGGACAGATTCGAATAGCTGTCAAGGTACAGAATTTATGCAAACTAGAGCATAGATTCTGTCTGTGGTGTTTCTCGGCTGCAAACTGCTAGAGAGTAGGACAGGAATAATTTTTTTGTAAACATTTTGCCATATGCATTTCCAGAGAGGTAAGTGCCTTGTGACTTAAACTGGAAGAACTTACAGGGTTAGAGATTCATTACAAAGCCCATGGAAAGCATTTGCAGGCACTGAAGTCATATAAGGATTATCTGCAATTTCACTGAAAAAGGAGACAAAATATCACAATCAAATATTTGCCCAACAGAGCATCTCAAGAACAGCTTTGTTATGAATTGTTCTCTGCCTTGATAATAAATAAAAGTTTAAAATATAATAAATTTATTTAAATAAATTATTTTATGTACTTTATTATGATATTAATATCAAAGTAAATAAAATTTCCAGATTTATTATAAATTTAAATTTATTTATTTATTTAAATAAGTGTAAAAGAATAACCTGAGTTATATCTAAGACCAGAAGCTACATGTAGGATGAAGAATTGAGCATGTTCCAGCATCCAGGATGACAGCTCGTGAGGTAAATGGGTTTTGTGGTTCTGGTGAGGTGTGCCAGCCTGTGTGATAATAGTGGCTAATGGCACAGACAGGTCCCTGGTCTCATGAGCCAGAGAATCAGCAGAGTGATTAAGCATTAGCTGCAATGTCAGTTTAACAACCCATGTGGTTTTAGAGCCGAAATCCTGCTCTCTAAATTCAGAGAAGATATCAGATAATACGTTTTTCAGGACAGAGGCATTTTACTTTACAGAAGTGCATCTAGCACATCTCTTTCACTAGTAAGTGGAAGAACTTACTGATTCTTCTCACCTCTTGTCCAAAGAAGTGTTTCACTACACATTTCCTAAATACTTTTTTTACTCCTACTCTGCAGTCTTAATAAATACTGTGTATTTTCAGATCAAAATTCTCTTGTAACCAAAGGGAGAAATGAAAACTAAAGAGATTTACTATGACTAAACTGGAGAAAGGAGAGAGAAAAAAAGGGCAGAGCAAAATCTCTGATTGCCCTTTTTCTGATTTTTCCTGAACCACATTATAGTCTGTGAAACTTTGCACAAAAGTTTTCTTTTTCTTCAGCTTGTGGATTAGGTACGGCCTAATAAAGTCCATGGGCTGAGAAGTCCTAGCAACTACCCATGTGCCAGAAATAACTTCATTCCTCTTCTGTGCTACATTTGTGCATATATATGTGCTAACACTGAACAGTACTACAACCATTTTCATTCCAAGTAATTTTCACTGATAGGTGGTTTCCACCACAAGCTATTTGAGTTTGACATTTTGCAGATTGGTTCATTTTTCTAGATAAATGTTTACTTGTAAGTTGATTGACCTTAAAGGCAAATAGTAATATAATGGATGGGTTTTCCCCAGATATGCCTTATTCATTATTTAGAAACCTATTATTTTTCAAAAGCATTTTTTTTCTTGATGGAAGAAACAAAAAGTCTTTCACTGAATAGCAATATTTAGAAATATACATCACAGAACTATCTTCCTTGAAAGTACAGGTCTATTCTTTAAAAACTCTGTGTAGCATATAAGACCTATATTTATCTTCTGTTAGTGATCTCTATGGAAAAAAAAAAAAAAATCAAGGGAGAAGTAAAACAATGTTTGGCTTTCTGCCACTTAGAAAGGCACCGAGTTGGTTGGAAGTAAGAACACAAAAGGTTGTATAAACTGCTTTGTTTCATCTAGCCCGTCCAATTCTCTGTTCTCTCTAATATGTAGAAGTAGATCTAGCAGAGTTCAATCTAAGATGAAGCCCTTTTGGTCTTGGAGAAACTCCCTAATAGTTCTTAAGATGTAGTTATATCTCACTCAGAGCTCTGAATGACTCAGGTGTCAATCTTAGAGGCCTACAGCCAAGGTGAATGTGTGAGTTAGAACAAGGCTTATCTCTGGTCTCAGGAGATGCTTGGAAGGGAAGATCTCATTGCTTCCTACAGGCCTACACTTTTCAGCAAAACAAGCAGCATTTCTACATTGCTCAGAGGTTCATCTTGCCAGTGGCAAACCATGAATGCAGCGGGAACTGACCCTTCTTGACCAAAACCACCCTTAGCAGCACTGAAACAAGGCTGCAGTAGATCATCAATCATGTCTTTGCAAGTCACCTTCTAACAAAATACTTCTCATTTTTAATTGCCTTTTGCCTAGCTCATCCAGCATTCAAGCCTCTTCCAGCTGGAAACCGCTACAATATAAAATTTCTAACTCCTATCTGGGACCAAGAAGTAGCCAAGATACTTTTACCTTGTGTCAGCCTGCAAGTCTTCATTTGAGCTACTCTTCCTCCTCAACTTGATTACAACCCAAAATTCTAACTTAGATTAACACAGGTGGATGTTGTCTCTGCTTTTTAAATACCGAGAAACACCTGCTTTTGTTAGAGTTCAAAGCAGAACTCTTTGTTTCTGAAACACCTTTAAGGATAATAGTGGGAGACCTCCTTGCCCCCATTTGCATTCCCATTCTCTTTCTTCAAGAAATTTTTCTGCAGTTTGCTTCACCATGCCAGCTGAAAATTGTTAGAAGAATTTTGATAGGATGACTTGATGTTAGCAGGATGTATGCCAACTCAGGTCCTGTGTATCACACTATTCTGACTTCAGATTAATTCAGCTATTGCACAGCCATTGCAAAACCAAAACCAAAATAAAAGCAAAGGGCCTGTAGAAGTTGTGTATCATAAATGTGCTGCGTGTCCATGTCTCAAATTCAGGTCGAATGTATACTGCTAGGTGACCTGGCATTTTCCAGATTTGGTGCTAATGATCACTGAAATACTGCTTGAGGAAAACTCCTTTCTCAGACTTACATGGTATTTTTCTCAAAACCAGAATCCTTCATTATGTGTTTCTTTGTGGTCTGGGGACAGCAATATTCTAACTAGCTGTGAGGACAGATACTTACAGCAAAAAGTTCACATCAAATGAATAGATTTTGTTGAGGTCTGGAAATACTTTGAGTCCGGTATTAAAAATACCACTGAAAGAGAGGAGAAACAGAAAGAATTACTGGATCACTGGACAACAATGAACAATGCATTTAAAGCATTCAATAGCACAGGATGGTTATTGCATCCTCTCTATTGTCAATCAACTCATTTATAATCAACCGTTCAAAACAGAAGGATACAGGAACAATTTAAAAAATTCAAAATATCAGACTTACGATAAATTGTAGAATCTAAAAAATGGGAACACTAATAAGACAGCTAGACAGATATGCAGAGGGAAGTAGCTTGTGAGGTTGATAGGGAGAAAATAATTAAAACTCTGGTTTATTTTAACTTGAGAGATTAAGGCTGCTTCAATTAATAGTCTGGACCCCTGAATCCTCTATCTTTCATTGAGGCTAAGAGCTGTTCATATAGCTCTAAAAAGGGATACTGTCTTAAAATGGGGAATGCTTAAAGCCCCTTCTTTCTGAACTTCTGTAGAGTGTAAATAACTGAAGAAAATACAGTTCTCAATTTTTAAAACTATTCTCCTGAATTGGAATTTTTTACTACTTTCCTTTTTATTGCTTTCACATCTACAGGAGAAACCTGGACAAATCTTCCCTCCTTGCCACAGCCCCCACCACAGACACACAGAAGAGGCCTTTCTTCCACATATTACTCAAAATCACAGAAATTTCTTTAGAAAATCATGGGAATTTTTCAGGATTTCTTTCTGCCCTAGAGGTCATATGAAATCAGGTGTCTATAGGTGGGCTTTTCACATTTGGCTGACAGGTATGCTTTAAAACCCTGTAAAAATGCCTAGTAAATACTAAAGACGTGTATATATTTGTTGTGTCCCTTCTTCCCACTATTTCTACAAAAATAGAGTAAGGCAGCGCTTATCATAAGAAGAAAGCTAGCTGTGGAATTTTGCTAAGGCACATTAGTGTATTCCAGATATTTAATGGGTAAGACAAATGGGAAAACTACTGATGGATTTGTGAACAGGTTTTCCTTTCTCACAAAAGAAGTAAGAGTTCCACCCCCTACCCTTGCTGGGTTTCTGTCATTAGAATAAAGCAACAGGCAAAAACACAGCAATCAATTCCAAAATTAAGTGCAAACTAACAAAACTGCTATAATGTGAAGAGTCATCTGTGAGATTTAAATACCAATTTGTTAGAGGTACTAAATACTTACAGGTATTTCAAAAGTGGGAGGTTCTTAAAGGCATCTGGATCTATGTAATCCAAGTTTCTAAGATTTCGAATTTCACTGTAAAAAGGGAGGAACATTGACAATTAATATTTAATTACTCATCACAACAGAAATCAACAATGTTAAAATGAAATTTCAGGGACCTAATTCCTGCAATAAGCTTTTTGTACTGGACAGCACTAGCTCAAGACCAGAGCAATCTTACAATGATGCATTATCATCTGGATAGATGCCGTCCTGGGGACTGGCCTGTTGAAGCAAGGGGGTAAGAAGTACCTAAGATTTGGTTATGGATCCTTTGTCTGCATGGTCCTAAAATCAAAACAAATACCCTGTGGTAATGGCTATTACTTTGAACAGGGTGAGGGTTTTCTGTCTGCAAAGTTGAGTAAAAAGAAGAAAAGTAAAACCTTCAGGACTTATATATAATAATCCTATCAAGTTACAACCATCTGTGCACCGTATAATTTTATGTGCTATTTTTCTCCTTACTATCTTCATGTGTCTGACAGTATTTTGTATTATTTTTTCCCATCTCTTTTACAGAGCTCATCAAGAGATGGCTCAGTCATTTAAATTACCTTTGTTCTGAGACTTGAAATGGACATACCATTGACTACACAGCCATGCCCAGCAGTACAGAGGACAGTGTATCTCTTTGCTATATAATGGGGCAAGACACAACATAAACTTCATTCCTTACATCTTCTGTCCACAGTTACGTCTTTAAATACTTCTACCCAGGAGACAGCTTGGTCTGCAAATGGCTTTTTAGCCTGCACATATTGAAAAACCAGCCTGATCACAGCTATGGCCATGCTGGTGCTTTCTGTAGGTGTGTTGGTGGGGCTGCTGCCCCTCCAGCCACCACCATCATTGCCTGGAGTCATGGCTCTTCCTCATTTTTCTGAAATGCTTGTCTCTTGCCTTAATGCAATTTCCCTCAATCTTTCTTATTCCTCTATTTTCTAGCAGATTTCTTTCTTTTCTATCTGTAACAACAGTCAGCAGTCTGGCTGCACCAATCAGACTGTGCCAAAATTCTCAGAATTGAGGTAGATTCAATAGACTTACCAATTTTCATCTTTCATTAAAAAACCCCTCCTCCATCACATGCAGACTTTTCATTTCCTGACTCTTTACTGTTTCCAGAAGGATGTGGATGGTTTTGCATGTTTGCATCTATTTCTTTACATTAAATCAGCTCTCAACACTGGTCTCATAACACTGCTGAAACAACTCTCAGCCTTTCTTAAAAGAGAAACCATACAGAAAAAATGGTGCCAAGCTTCCTCCTGATTACTAGCAGTGGAGCAATGGGCCTGAAGAAAACATTGGCACGGTGGTGAAGGTTATGTGGGTGATGTTCCAGCCTTAAGTCAGTCAAAGAAGTGCTGCTACTGGACAGAGACCCAATGGGCAGAAACCAGTAGTTTTTAATTTACCATGGCCTAACTGTGCCAAGTAACCTATATAATATAGGAATCAGAAAATTGGGATTTAAGATTACCCCTGCCTCTGGAATTGTTTTAATAGGATAAAATTAACCAGGACAAATTGTCTAAGAAATAGAAGTGGGAAAAAGAGACAGGAGTTAGTAGATAAATGACTATGTAGACACTGGTACAAAAACTTCAACATCTCCGTATATTGTTGTGCTGACAAAACAGTTCTGCTTCACCTTTCAAGTCATCAGTTTTCACTGTTTACTAAAACCCTGCAGGGAAATGAGGATTTACTTTTTACTTGCAAGTTAAACTCATGTCATTAATAGCTATAGTACTGCTACTGTAGTGCTTCATTCAACTATTCTTCACATCTGTTAGCTACTTTGAACTGTAGCTGTGTTTTTGTATTTAAAAGAAATCCTCTCAGTGTTAGTTTCTTGCTTCTCTCCAGTTATTTTATTAGTTATGTAGCTATCACATTCCCAACACTGGAATTAGCTTCATAAACATTAACTGACATGTTTTTTCCACCACTGACTGCTTTCCAAAATGTTGGACTCGTGAGCTTCCTGGCCTCCTGCTCCTCTGTGGACCAAGCATATTCCAGGGAAAGAGAGTCTTCAGTTCAGCCTTTAGCCTGGAAATGGATAATGCATTGGAGTATCATAGAGTCATCAGGTTTTGGCTTGTTGCTATTCATAGTATTCTGCATAAATTATTTGGATGAGGGTACTGAAAACAAGAATTTGAAATCAGCAGATTGTACTAAAATTAAAAGAACAAAATAATGTAATGAGATACAATTTTGATTTATTAAGTAATTGGGCCATGAGAGGACATTTGCTGATTAAAAAAGGCAAATGAAAAACTAATTAATCTTGGAATAAAATATTTTAAACAGCCAGATGAGATACTTAGCACAGTAATGAGAGAAAATCCTAAATAATGTGAGTGAGGGAGTCAATATGATTCAACTAAATATTGGGAAAAGGGTTTATGTCCCTGCTGCTCAATTTTCTTGAGCTAGTAATGTTGGGATTAAAAAAGAAATATGCTTTAATATATACTGTATTTATATTTGCATTTCACCCTACACCTTTTATTACAGAGGTGTCCTAAAGCCCAAAAGGAAGAAAAGAGCCATTATGGAGCAGACAGCCAGGCTTAGAAGTGTCTAGTCAAAATAGATGAGAGAGGTATAAAAATAAAAGCTGGTTTGACAAAAGTGAATGTTACACTTAAGAAAAAAATGAGGACGGGAATCAAATCTTCCCTATCTCTAGTCCAGTCAAATGTGCCTCCTGCATTTGACTGGCTTGAATATGTGGCCTCTTGCTTTATGTGCATGAAAAAGAGGAAAATGTTGTGTGCCCTGGATATATTTAGGTAACACCAAGATGACCACGACACACGGCTGAAGTGCAAAGAGTAGATTTCTTCCATCATCTTGCTGGGTGGATGGTTCAAAAAGAGCGAGCGGAGACACAGAGACTGCTAGGCTTGTGTCAGCAGGGGCACAACACAGTGAGGCCCGAGTCCTCCTTACATATCAAAGGGGGCCTGGAACACGTGCAAATCTTCACCAGGCTCTATTTATAATCTCCACACTTCTTATCTCCTTTCCCTGCTTACAAGGAGGCCCCAAGCCTATATAAAGAATGCTTTTAAGTCTTTCACAATTTTATGTTATCTTGTCAGAAAGTTTTACTTCTTTAGTAGACAAAAAACAACCAAAACAAACACCAATACACGAATTCTCTCACACTGTTTCCTAACATCTCCCGAGTGCAAGACTGGTCTCTGAATGAAAACAATTCTAATCCAAATTATTTTTCTCTCTTCTTGCCAATCTTCTGTTTTTCAACCCTTTCCTCCGCAGAGATCTTCAGATGAATTTCCGTTCATGAACTGTGCTGCTGTCCTTGTTTAAAATACTCAAACATCATTAGTCTTGGAGTACTGGAAGGAATTCCTCCCTAAAATCACAGATTTAAAGGATATCTATTGCTCCATTGGTATTGGAGCCTATGAAGTTAAGCCTGTAAGGAGGAGAGATATTTGAATCATTCTGATCTCATCAGTTAACAGGACAAACTGCATTTCTCAATTTCTTTTACAGTAATCAGTCATAAGTAATACACTTAAAGGTTATATATAAATGTTATATAAATGTTATATAATCATATGTTTAATGGCATAAATGTTACATAATCCTAATTTTCAAACTGTAATCAAAAGACTGCTATGGTGTAAAGATTAATCCCAAAAGGTCCATAACGATAGAAGAACAAGTTGATTATCAGTAAATTCATTAAGCATTGTAATGCTTATATATTATATAATATATATTATATAATTTATATAATTTATTTTATATAATTTATTTTTTATGAATTGGTGAGTTGAAAAGATTGAAACTTGTGAACTTAAAAAGTTACGATTCTTTGTAAAGGAGCTCTAGGAAAACTATTAGTAGTTTTCACTGCCTAAAATGCAGATAAAGCCAAAGAGTGTACTTGCAAATGCCTAGTAAGCTAGTTTCCAGATATCTAAGTCTATGAGAGTTGATTTTAAATTACTTTTGAAATGGAACTTCAACACACTCTACAAATACAAGTTAATCATGGCATACAGCAGTGTTACAATTCTGAGTCCTTCTGGGCATTCAGTGCATTTAAAATATAAGAAAACCTAAGACAGTTAGTAGGCATTTTTGTGGACCATTGATGCCAAAAGGCAAAAGGTGTCCTGAACAAACATTTGACTTTGCAGTCCTAACTAAAATCACTGAGAGATGCTCATAAGAAAGAAGCATGCTGCTACTTACCCACAAGCTAAGACAATAATTTTTGGAATATTTATAAAAGTATTCAAAGTTACTTTACAAACTATTTAACTTTTCCTCTATTTTTGAACTTACAGAAACCATTTAAAAACTGGCTTATGTGTGCTTTAAAGACAATTGATGTTTGAAATTTTAGTTCTGTCACTCAGACTAGGAACTAAGAATGTACTAGGTTCACAATCAAATCACCACCTGGTTGTCCAAAATCAGCAATTCACTTTTCCTTTTTAATGAAAATACTCAAAAAACTTCATCACATCAAGAATGAATGTGTAGAGGAGGTCACTTGATATAAAGATATGTGTGAAGACTTACAAATAGCTATGAACTTATGTTTAGTTGCAAAGATATAACTACTTAGTTTCAAATCCAAATGAATCTAAAAATGCAACTAATAGTAAGAACGATTCAAATATTAGGCTAATTAATTAATTGAGATGTGTTTGCCAGCTAACTTTTCAGAAAGGTTAATATGCTACTTAACATTCTATTTGAATTTAATAGCATTAAAAAAACCACAAACATTTACATATTTAAGTGGATTCTAAATTTCATTTACCAGACATGCTTTTCATACCTGTCTTGCAATATTGACACATTCGTGAGTCTGTTTAGGCCCAAAATTCAGAAATTGCAAATCTAGCCTTAGAGTAGCAATATAATCATGTTATGCTGAGATACCTACAAAGACTAAGGATATCCAGGTCAGCAACTGTGAAATGTTTTAAATAAGCTTTTTTTTATTCTCTTGTAATAACCTGGGCCCCCCTCTCTACCTTCTGAGACTTACTTTGTCTGTAGCTACCTCAGCTTCTCTCACTTGTACATCTACTTCCATGCTTTATTCTCTCCCTACAGCCAAATTATCCATGTTATTTCATCTGCATGCACCTGTTTTAAGCCTTTGCACCACTGGCACTAGAAAACTGGCTTAGGCTCCCAACAGTCTATTCCCTACCCTCAGACTGCAGATTTTAACAGGAATTTTTTGCACAGCACTTATCCCAGTGCTCTGAAATTCACTGCAGGTATACAGTATCCCCCCACAAATCTCCTCAGTCTTCCTGTCCAGTTGCTTCTCTCTCCTCCCTGCAGGGCTGATCCTGTGTCCTGGCATCACAAGCTGTCCAAGCAAAGTGCAGCTGTGGCCCAGAGGACGGTGGGGCTGCCCTGGCCCTTGGCTCCACCTCACTGCAGAGCTGGAGAGTGGTCCCCCACCTGCTCTCCACATGATGTCACATATATGAGGACAAGCCACTTGAACCATAACCTTTGGCCTTGTTCCCAAGTGCTGAGAGGGCTTTTTATGTGGTTGTATAAGAGGAGAATGCTTTACAAGTGAGGAGAAGAGAGTAGGGAGAGACCAGGGGAGGGTGAGCCAAGACACAGAGAAAGGAGGAAAAGAAAGTGAATTTTTCTGAGATTCCGTTCACAGGAATATTTCCCTGAGAAACACAGACCTAATTACAACAGGTTTTTATTTAGTGTAATGTTACCAAGCTTCAGCTCTACTAGTAAGGCAACTACACAGAGACACTGATTGCTTATCAGACCCTTTCACAGCTGCATTTACAAAAAATAAATACTTATGTAATTGTATGAGAGAGACAGTTCTTAATTCGTAAACAGACATACTTAAAAAATGTAAATGCAAAAACAGGAAACAAGAAACCATTGTGAGACAAATTAACATAATTGGGGAGAAAAAAAAAACAGCAAAAGCTTATTCCTTATTTACATCTTTATAGGGTGGAAATTTTGCCATTAATTACCAGTGAAAGGAGATGTGGCTCATTAAAATACAGCAAGTTATCAGTATCCTTAGTTTGCAGAAGTTGCTCAGTACTTGAAAGGCACGGATGCATAAAAATATGACCTATGCTTAAAGAGCTGGGGTCTGGAAGGAACAGAAAGTCAGGACAGAGGCACATGAACCAAATAAGGACCGAGAAACTGGGCTGGTGAAGATCAAGGCTGAAGTGCACTAACAAGCTTGGCAGACAGATCATGATGAACACAGAATGCCTATTCACACAACACTTGGCTCAAGCCAAAGCATTAGTTCCTCCCTTCCACAAACACTAAATTTTATTCTGAGAAGTTCTTATGTCTATAAAGAAATGCTTTGAAAATGAAACTGTGTGTATAAGTTTCAGTTAGGGTAAAAAGATTATTTACCTAAACCTGCACTTTATGAAAGTTCAAAGAAAAGCTGTAAAAATAAAACTCCATGAAATGACTTTTCAAAACTGTTAGAGTAATCTCAAACTCCTTTAAAATACTTTGTGATAATCTTAACCTAGTATTATTTTAGCAATAATACTTTAAAAATACTATGTAAATTGAGAACATTAAATTAATGCATAGCACAAGACACAAATTAATCCCTGTATAATCCTGTTGTTTGGAAAGTAAATCAAACTCAACAGTGATGTTTTAACAAATCGGGGGTTATGGAAACAATTCATAAAAATGATCAAATCTATAAATTTCTTTCTTTCACAGCTTATATGCAACTGCCTAATGTGCTAGATGCCTGGATATTCCCTGATAAATCATATGTGTGCCTAACTTCCAAACACATTTTATACACCTGGTAAGCACTTTTGAGTGGTAGAGGTGGCCCTTCTTTGTGGGCTATCAGCAAAGGCTTGGGGTTTTCCCATAACTTTTGTGAGCAGAGTTCTGATGTCTTGTCCTGGGTAGTGTTTTTGGCTCTCGTGCAGAAAAAAAAGAATAAATCTTGTATGTCTGCGTACAGTTTTTCTTTCGGCAGTGCCTTGCAAGAAACATAAAGGGTCCCACGCTACCACACTCTTGTATAGTGGAGAAGGAAACATTCCCCCAGTGCCCTCCCCACAGCCTGTGCCAGAGGTGACACAAGTGTGGGAGCCTGTGAACTCTGCTCACTCCTGCACAGACCTGCAGCTTCCCGGTCATGGACAACACATCCAGGCCTGGGGGCTGGAGTGGGTGTGATAATGCGGTGATTTTGGAGCTTTCTGGAGCATTTTATATTTAATTTCTGATAAAGTGAACCACAAAAGAAGTACCACATGAGGAATTAGTAGAGCATAGCAGCAGATGCTTTATTTGTTGTTGATAAAATGTGCTGCCAGTAAATGTTTCATTAAATGTTCATTTGTGTTAAACAAGAAATTCTAAAGACACAACAAATATGAAAGAGGAAGAGAGAGCATGGACACAAGAGGCTTGGAAAAAAACATCTACACAATAGGGAATGGTATCTTAATCAAAGGTAAGTACTGATATCACACCAAAGCTTTGCTGTGAAACTCTTTTCACGAATAATATTGGAACAGGTTGTTGGCCTGAAGTAGATCTGAGGATCCTGCACTCTGCTTCAAGATATGCTAGTTCAGGTTCAAGTTCTCTTAGAGGAGTCACTGACACTTTCCAGCATTAGTTTCTCTCTTTATCTTCATTATCAATAATTATATTTTTCTCCTGTAAATTTGTTAGTCTTTCTGTTTCACACTGTGTAAAGTAAAAAAAAAATTCATAGAAAATACAGCAGTGTTAAGTGATCATCTAATTCAATCTCTTTCTCTGAGTGAAGATTAAATAGATCTATGGAATTTGAGATCATACAGCCTTAAATACCTGCAGTGGTAGAGACAATGTCTCCAGCAAAACAATTCTAGTGTTTATTTATACCAGCCATAAGAATACATTTCCTAGAGTCTGACACGAGTCTCGTCTAATCTACTTTGTTATTATTACTTTTTCTTTTTCAAACATTAGTGTGAAAATGGGTGGTAGCTTTCACCTCTTGCAACAACCTTAAAAAATCGATCTGCTTCTGGCATGTTTGTCTTTCTGGACACAAGACTTTCCTCTCTGACAATGTTTTCTGGATCCATGGTGACCTACAGTGCTCTCCAATGGCACCTCTGCAAAAAAACAATCCCTGAAATATGCCAAACTGTAATTCAGCTGAGCTTTACAACAGCGGCACACTTTCCAATCCCTCCTTTGGATCAGTAATGGAAACATGGAAGAGTACCAGATCTGGGATGCATCCTATGGAGCTCTCTATTCAATACATTACATTCTCATTTTGACAGGGTCCTGATAAATAACAAGAATTCTCTGGATGCAGGTATCCTACCAGTTCTGTAACTGCCATTAGTGCATGAATGGTGAGGACTGGTCAGAGCATGAGAAAAATAGGTGTAAAAACACTTCCCAGAAGCCTTTTTCCATATTATTCTTGTTCCATTTAATAACCATATAAACACTCTTCATTGTACTAGTGCACTTTCAGAATGATTACTTATTCTTCATGTCTCCAGCTAGTGCCATTTTGCTCTGTCCTTCTGATTTTATTTCTGATGCTTATATTACACTTTTACGCTTACCTGCAGTAAATTGATAGAAATAATTCTTAGTTGCCATTTTATTTCAACTTGACATCAAGCTCATAGTGTAAGTCCCACTAGTTTCTCACTGCATTTACCTGCATTTCTGTGGGAGGATACAGAAGAGCAAGGGAACCAAAAAGATATATAGAAAATGAGCACAATAAAATGAGCTCAAAAAAGAGATTGACTCACTCCACATTATGGAGAAAGGAAATGAGAAAAGGAATATTTAGCTACAAAGGAGACAGGAATGACAACTCAAACATCATCATGTATGTTATTTCCACACATCCCAAATATATCTCATCACTTTGTTCATTTATTTAATTACAGTACTTACATGTGAGTGACTTTGCTTAAGCTGTTGAAGGAATGGGCCTCCAGACTGTGAAGTGTTTCATCTATAGAGATGTAACTAAACACCAGCAAACAGAAAAATAAACAGGTCTCAGACACTGGGAAGCCATGGCTAGTGCCCATCACGCCACTTCATTTTTCATCTCTTTATTTTTCTCACTCAGCTATGATGACACTGCCAGACACATGAACAGGGTCTAAAGGACACACTTTTAAAATCCTTTTAAGGATTTTTATCTTAACTGATGCTTTAGATTCACACTATACTGCAGAACACAGTAAAACCAAAACAACACAGCTAATAAGCAGCAAAAGCAGACACCAGTATTTCACAGTTCAGCATCATATTTCTTCCCTTTTCCCCACTTAAGATCACCTTGGAGTTCTCTAAGGTGAATCTAAGCCTCAGGTAAATTGGCATATTTCTCTATACTAAAGAATTTTAAAAAGGAAGGAAAGAAACAAAGATGACCCTTGGAGCATCACTGTAACAACTGTTGCAATTTCTCTGGAAAGAGACAAGTCATCAGGGCAACTGGTACTTTGATACTGCTGAGTAAAACATGTGCTATAACATGAATTTAGAGAGAAACTGTAGCCATACAATGAGTGTCATAAAGGATGTAAGGTGGCTCAGAAAGAAAACCAGACAGGAAATATTTGTTTGCACACAGTTCAGACTGAGCAGCATTTGCACTGCTGGTGATCTATGGAATGTGATGAGAAAACAGCTCTACAGTCTCTCCACGACCATTAGAATTATAATACTGCAACTACTATCAAAGACTTTGAAGTGTGAATAAAGTTGCAATACAACTAATTAGAGCTGATTATCAGTGTAACTGATCTATTGCTCTTAAGTTAAAATATCTGATTCTGTCTTTCAAAATACCTCTTAGCTTTAAAATGTATCAATACTGGAATAATATTTAAGTCATCTATGGCTGTATTTTATTTACTTTTCTAATAATATTTTATATCATAATTCTAATTGGTATATATTTCTTTAAAAATGAATTCGTTATACATTTTTATTATTGTGGGTAAAATATTTAGGTACTACATTTTGATATTCTTGATCAAAATTGATTAATGCAGTTTTTAATATTTTGCATGGTTACACAAACCCTGAGCAACATGGTAATTATTTTAAGTGCACAAAATTAAATTGAGTAGATGAGTCATAGACATCAATTTTAGATGTCAAAATAAAAAAACAATAATAAAAGATTGTGTCACATGCCTTTCCTCCTTCTTAATCAGTAGACCTACATAGACCTAGAGTTATATACAAGTTAAAAAATATCTGACTGTTATTTTACATTAATTGCAATTGGGTTATGTTCCTTAAACAAAAGAGAGAAAATTTGTAACATTCCATTTTTCCCAATGATAGTATAAGGAGTAGTAACAGTAAAGAGTAAATTAAAATATGATCATTTAACCCAGGAAGGCTTTCTAATACAATCAATTATAAATCAGATTACTAATTTTTGTGTAAATTTTAAAAAAGAAAAATCTTTATTTCTTTCAATGTCTGTTACAAGATATTTTAAATGCTTTGAAAACTTGGACTGAAAACTTTGTGACCAGTGCATGCCTTAAAAACCAGCAGATGACTAATAGCACTAACTGGGTGGGAATTTATGTCCTCTCCAGACTGGAGCTAAAAGCACATTACCCAAATAAATTTTAACTCATCAAGCATGAAATCTGTTTTGTATTGGTCACTTTGGAGATGTATTCAGCTCTCTTTGAAAAGAAAGACAAGGAACAAGTAGAGATTGCTTGACTATCAGATTCTCTTTCTAGAGTAATATTGCTTTTCCAAAGCTGTTTGCCTCTTCCAAAATGAACTACAGTAACAAAAGAGGAATACAATAAAGAAAATATGTTCAGTCTGTGCCTCTGTAATTGGGTGTTGCAGAGTTAGATATTTATGTGAAATGCTTTAATTTTTTTTTTCTGTAAGTAATTATGTCTGTTGCCCAGGAAGTTGGAGTTTCAGTCTTAAAAGAAAATGGATTATTCCACTTTAACAGACCCTACATTTTAATGTGCCAAAAGATAGATTGTATTAATGACATATTATTAAATTTTTTTCTTTATGTAGCAAACAGGCATATATAAATGTTTGACAGGAAATGAAATTAAAAACAGATAATGAACTAAGATTGTATCCTCCTGCAAAAGCTAGGAAGTAGGAGAGTACTTTTTGTGTGTTCCATGATCAAAATGAATCACCTTACATCAGGCAAGCAGATGCTTTTCTCCCGTGTATGAGAAGAGTCAGAGAAGATGATTCCTCCTCCCCTCTCTCACCCCTGCAGCCATTATGTGCTTTCCCACCATGCTTCATGTCACATTTTTACTGTGTGCTGTCTGGCTTGGACCCATTAGAGGTATAGTTTTGTGTCTTACAACTGTGGGACGCAGTGGGAAGGAAATGGCTTATTTTCTTCATGTGTTGACCTTTGCTCTTCTATTTCACAAGCTTATGTATTTGTGTAAATTAATTAAACCACACCACCACTGATGACAGTGAAATTAGTAGTTTTATTTTCTTTAGTGTCATCTAGATAAACACCCAAACCCCACACAAACACACTCAAAACCTCATCTGAGGTGAGAATGTCAAACAGAAATATGTATTAATTGTGCATAAATATTTACTTCCAAGCGCTCAGAGTGCCTTAAGAATCTTTGGGCTCTGCCTAATGAACAGATAACACAACACATTAAATGTAAGAAATAAAAATCATAGCAATCATAACTGGAAGGAGTTGCATCAGAAAAAGGAAAGCATGTTCAAACTGCCATTTTGAAGGCAAGATACAATTCAGCACCTCCTCTCCCTGCTGGCTCTGTTTAATTTGCAGGATTTCAAAATGCCTTCAACACTCATCATGAATGCAGGGATAGCTTGAACACCAAATGCACAATTTCAGAGGATGTCTATTTGCAGATAACACTTTAATCACCCCTGCCCACTCAGATAGCCTGAGAGCACAGGATAAGATCAACACTTGGCAGCAGCCACAAGGCCCTCTCCCAGAACTTATTTTCTTCCTTCTCCCTCTCCCCACGTTTCTTTGCTTTTTTTCCAACCTCAGCGTCCCCTGTTATTGCTGCCCACCAGCTGCCCCTGTTGTCCTCTGCTGCTGTTGGAGACCAGCTTGGTGACACATGGGGCACTTCAGGAGAGGACAACCAGGAGCAGGTAAGGCAATGGAAACTCTGAGTTGAGGCTGTGCTGTATCAGCTGGCACTGGGGAGCAGAGGTGCAGATGTGCTAGGTGAGGGGAGCTGAGTGGTGGCACTGGCTGTGGGACAGCAGTGTGCTCAGGGTGGGAAAGGCACCGTGTTGCACAGGAAAGTGTTGCACAGGAATCATGCTTTACATGGGGCTGCTGGCAGAGAGCACTCTGGGATGCTCCTTTGTGTGGAGGAGCTGTGGAGAGAACACTTCGAGGAGCTACAGACCAGGTGTTTGTGAGGTACTCATGAATGTGACCCCAAAGCATCATCCTAAGCCCAGGGAAAATCTTCCTTATCCTTGACCTTAAAAATACTGAATGTTCAATATGTCCCTAAGTCGGCAGAAAATACCAGGTGAAATCCCTTTACCAAGATTTAGTGTATTTGCATGATTAATAGTGGAAACCAGAAATTTCTCTTGCGTTTGAATATCCTATAAAACTTTTCTTCAGTGATGCCTTTCTGACAGGAATTAGCTTTGCAATTAGGCATGTAATTAAAATGCTTTTTCTTTCATTCATGTGGAAAGGCAGCACAGGGGAAAAAATTCTCTACTTCTGGCTATCAAGAATACATAGACATGCATTCATTTAAGAGAAATTGCAGCTCTAAAATTTTTGTTTAAACAAGGTTCATAAAGAGGACAAGTAAATTTTCTACTCAGTACAGATAAAAAATCCGTGTTTATTTGTGGAAATCATATAGTAGAAACCATATAGCAAAATGAACTGCTGTATATGGAACAGTAAACACAGTACATATTCCCCTGTTGACACTTCAGAACATTTTCTAGATGAAATTGCAAAACCAGGAATGATCTGGTAATTTTCATTGCACAGTTTCATTGCACAGAAATTACGGGCTGGGAGAGGCAAATGAGACATGGTACATTAGAGGCCAAGACATACACATAAGGATTGCAGTTAAAATACAGGTACTGATTCCTTAACCTGAAGTTTATATCAAGAAGGTGGGAGTTCATGTTTTGTGGTAGCAGTAATGCTATAAGAAATATCCAGATGGGCATTGACACTATTCAAATTTAAACTGTCAGTTGGAGTTTTTGAGGCCAAAGAGCTGACACCCTTTTATATTGAGTCAATCTCTGTTCTAAACTAAGTTTATCCTTTCTATATATGATACTATACATCATGTGAGAGATATTTCTCCCTCTCCAAAAAAACCCCAAACAATACACCATCTATCTGATTAAACTGAGATGGTAAATGAGGCTGCAGATATTCAAGAAAAATTACTTATAAGGATTACAGAAAGCCTTCAATATATCTGGATGAAACTATAAAATACAATAGGCAGACCATGTTCCCCCAAAGTCCTTTTTCATTAATTCTTAGATGGCAATCCTCAGCTATTCAGTCAAAGCTCATATAGAGTTGAGACTTGCAAGGAACATCAAGGAAGAAGAATTCCTATTGCTACATCAGTAATAAAAAGCTGAACAAGAAAAAAGTGGGCCTGTTGCTGAATGAGGTGGCTTATTTAGTTAACATGGCCAAAGATAAAGCTGAGCACCAGATTGATAAAGCCCTAAGCATTCTGGTTGGATCATGTGAGCAGATTATGGACTAGAGGCCTCCTGAGGTCCCTTCTAAATTACATGGCTCTGATTCTAGGGAGTGACTTGTGAGGTGGCAGAGAAATTCACGGCATCAAACAGTCATGCACAGGATCACAGATTACGGGCCAGTGACAAAGAACAGACAAATGTGGGACAAATTTTTGTCAAGACTGCTGACATCAACAAGCAGTACAGTGCAAGGGCAGCTGGTGAGGAGTCCAGTGCAGGTAGCTCGGTTTGCAGCTGCAGTGTGAGCTGCAGGTTGAGCTCTGGGTGGGAGGAGCCCGAAGCAAGGGGCCATGAACTGGTGCTGACCCTCTGCATAACAAAGGGCCCGGGGACCTGTGGCCCAGACAGGTGAAGGAAACACTCAGAGACACAGCAGGAGCCAAGGACCACAGACGTTGGGGCACTTCAATTGTGAGGGTGCAAAAGCCCAGAGATTCCTTTGTTTGGGGTCCCTCCTTGGCGGCACCAAACTCAGGCTATTTTGTTATTTAGTTATTGAATCAAGATTAAACTATTGAAAGATCTGGACATCTGAGACTCTGCTATGGGAAAGGTGGGGTCAAGCTGGTAATGGTGTGAACATGACTGTCAGAGTGGCTCCTGGATGGTCGGACAGGCAAGTTTCCTTAACAGCCACCTTCAACAGGACAAATGTTGATGTGAGGTAAATAGATAGAGGATGCTGGTTCTGCTTTCATGGACTCTATCCATGCATATGTTTGCACACAAAGGAAGTGACACAATGGAAGTCTCTCTCACATCACACAAATATTAGTGTTTTGGTGAAAGTCTATCTCTAGTCTAGAAATGCCCCTGGTCTCCAGGATGTGCTACAAATCATGCTGGCAGCTGGAAACAAGTTTTTAGCCAGGACTAGCAATTGAACATGTTAATTTGTTATGAGTGAAATGATTTCCTGTAATTTACAAACTAAAAAAAAGTTTTACAGCTTTATTTATCACATCAATTTCAATAAAGGAGGAGTGGTCTTATTCACAAATACTTAGAATGCCTTCCTATAGCTGGTTCAGGTTAAAAACAATAGGATTATAACCTGCGGTTCTAAAATGTAAGTGGTGAGGCAGCAAAGGTACAAGAATATTTTCATTGCATAAGTTTTTATACACAAATACAGAATTTTGGAGAATGAGAGTGATTTCTAATAAAAAAAGTAAAAGAATAGTATGAGAAACAGAAAAGAACTTACATCCTAGAGATGTTGGGGAGATTGGAAAAAGCGTCTCTTGGAATTGTTCTTAGATGAGTCTCCATAAACCTCCTAGAGAAATAAAAGTTTGGCAGTTAATATCCTTTGGTAAGTACAATTTAACACTAAAAACTCCTACACAGCTTCAGCTCTACTCCAATATTTTTTGGTCTTATCTTGCCTTTTCCCAATGTTGCCATCTTTGCCTCATTTCTATTCCTGTTTCATTATGTGGGTTGCTTTGTTTGGTGTGCTCCATCAATCTAAATTACAGCTTTCTGCATCATCCCTCCCAAGAACTCAGCAGTCAGTCATGATGATGGACCTTCCAAGGTCCAGAGCATGACCAGCAAAACATACTTGCCCATTGAAGTAAATGGAATATTAAGAGAATAAGCATTCTTTTCATCATTTCAGGCTCCACAAAGATATCACATCCCTCATTCTGAGCAAGAAATTCAGGTACATCAGCCAAAATTAAATTAGAGCAATTACATACTATCTCCACAGAATTATCCATTTTGTTTGTAATAAATACTACATTCTTCTTCCAGATCTCTGACGGGTGTGGCATGTACCTTACCCATTTGCAGGAGATTTCAGAAAAAACCCATAATATTTAAGGGAGATACTTATCAACAGCCAAGCTCTTAACAGAATGAATCTCCAGCAGACTCACTCCTCTAAACAAGAAAGGAGGAAATGCTTTGGAAAATCGGCCTATGATGTCTGTTAAACTTGCAGTTACAACCTGTCGTTAATCTTTGGTTTTCCAATAGAATTTGGGAATACACTTACAGAATTTCTAGTAAATGAATAATTTGAAGAATAATCAAGAACAACTGAAAAACTTTTCCCCTAGTTGCTGTTTAACAACAGT
Organism: Monarcha castaneiventris obscurior; assembly: GCA_026261815.1. Classification (NCBI taxonomy): domain Eukaryota; kingdom Metazoa; phylum Chordata; class Aves; order Passeriformes; family Monarchidae; genus Monarcha; species Monarcha castaneiventris. The sequence continues at coordinate 20,522,845 of JAMPIT010000894.1, forward strand.
TAAAGAGAAAAGAAATAAACAGATTAGGATGATTTCCTGATTCTGTTTAGTTTCTGATTACTACAATTATATTTGATGTACATAGACAAATATTTAATCATCTTGAGATTAATCAAGGTTCTGGAACTTGCATACAAGAAATAAAACTGTAGAAATAGAGTTTAATAATAACAATATCTGTAGAAATTCTTAAAAGTTTTATCTTGAATTAAAAGTATAAATTAAGAGAATGTAGACTCCTATAATCCCAAGGGAAGAATCTATGTCCCAAGTGTACCTTCTCTACTCCATATACTTGTTACAAGAATGAGTAAAGACTTCTACTTTTCCAACAGTGGGTTGATGTTTCTCCTGACCTCAATACACCTGGCTCCAACCAAGCCCCTGACTGACGGAATGTCAATTGGCCCAGAGGTTATTGCTTATTCCCCTGTACCTATAGCATTGTGACACCCATACCAGTGCTCTCTCATCTTTCTCCCTCCTCCACTTCACACTACTACTTCCTTCCATTATCATAATCCTAGACAAAATATTTGTAGAAAACCTCTGTATAGTCCAGCACAGCCTGCTGATGTTGCAGTTCTGTGTCAATATCTGTATGTATTTCCAGGCCTTTGAGGAAGCTGACAGTAATGGCTGTGGAAGTTCTGGTTTCAGCCAGATATTAACAGGTCTTAAAGTAGAATAGTGAGAATGAGGGACCTTGATAGGCTGGAGAAGTGGGCCAACTGGAACCTTACACAGTTCACCAAGTAGAAAGTGCAAAGTCCTGCATGTGGGCAAGACAAACTCCAGGGTCCAACACTGTTGGGGGGAAACAGATGGAAAGCAGCTCTGCAGAAAAGAACCTGGGGTCCTGGTGGACACCAAGTTGAACGCTAGTCAGCAACGTGCCCTTGCTGCAAATAAGTCTAATGGTAACCTGGGTGCATTAGGAGGAGAAAGCAGTCTCAGGGGTTCCACCTTAGACTGTTAGAACTCAAAACCCAAGAAAAATATAGATTAAGTCACTTTGGACTATCCAAGCTCACTTTTAATCTCTCTTATATACCTCTGGTCCTCTGCTCACCTAAAAAATGCTGATTCAAAATTGTTACTTTCTATCCCCAATAATTACATTACTTAACTTACCACTTACAAATAATTCCATTTTCTAGAAACTGAAGAATTTAAACATCATCCTAGGTCTCTTCTTGACCTCCTGCTCCTATATCAGACAATCATCCCACTCGTGAATGAGTGGAGTCAGACCCATCATTCATGAGCTACGCTAAATGAGCTCCCAAGCTCAATCTTGAAATCTCACACTAATATTGAAATTTATACATCCTGTCAGATAAGCCTGGAAGTTCTGGATAAATAAGGAAGCAAAAAGCACCTAGTAGGCCATGCCAGTGCTGAGAGGACATTATCTTTTAACAGGATCTGGAGACAAATGTGTGAAAAATCCATGTAAAACCAGTATTTTTCTCACACATAAATTGTTTCACATTTTCTATATTCAGAAATATATAAATATATGTCTAACCTTATAGACATTATTTTAACATCCACAGCAGTATTACTGATGTTACTTCAGTAAGATGTATTAGGAAAGTAGATATATATTTTACATAGTTGTCTCTTCATTTTAAAAGAATTTTTAAATGCACATCTACAAAAGACAATAAGTAAATACAGACCATGCAAAGAATTTCAGATTGAAATTACATTATTTATAATTTGAATCATGTCAGCCAAAGCTATATGCATTTCAATGAACTTTTCTCCACCAAAAGGGGGGGGGGGGGGGAATTTACCATATGTCAATATGAAACAGAGTTTCTCAATTTGAAACAAAGTAAAAATTTTTTCATCCTACTTTCATTTTTCTGAGAAAATTGTAACTAGCAACTACCTTCCAGCTTTTATTTAGGAGAAATAAACATATCAGCAAAGTAGTGGCTAGGTAAACAGCTATTGACACATTTGTTTCTAGGTTTTTATATCCAATTAAATTCAACACACACAAAAATACTTTAAAAAATTATTCTGAAATAAATGCATTGTAGTCTTTCTGTGGTGCAAAAATATCTATGAAAAGGTATTTCACATAGTGAAATTCATGCTGAGCTTACCAGAAGATGATTACCACCTAGTGTCCAATGCGAGTATTACCAATGCGGTAGGAATGAGGGAAAGATTCATACAGCAAAGGAACTCTGAAAGTAGGGAATCACTTCTGAATATGCAAGAAAACTATATAGCTGCTTTCCCACAATTAACTATCAGTCCAACAGAATAACATAAAGTATCTCTCAAAACTGGCCCAGCCCTAAGAAATTAAAGAAATAATAGATGCTTTCAAAATGAAAGTGTACAGGTCAGTGTTTGGGACAATTAAGTACTGAAAGAAAGTTCTTACTGCTAATGTATCCTCTTCCTACAAACTGAGGTACATATGGACACTTTCAGACTGACAGGCAAGAATTCAGGTTGGTTACTTGCTAATTTATAGCAAACAGGAAACACCAATCCACAATGTTGGAGCTTATCCTTGCTCAATTTGTGATCACCCACTGCTTCTGACTGGATATGAGTGAAAAAAGACGACTTTACAGGAAGGAATGATCCCATTCTCAGTCAGTTGTCAGATGACACCAAACTGGGCAGGAATGTTGATCTGCTGGAAGGTAGGAAGGCTCTAAAGAGGGTCCTGTACAGGCTGAGGCCAATTGTATGAGGTTCAACAAAGCTAAGTGCCAGGTCCTTCACTTGGGTGAAAACAATGCCATACACTACTCCAGGCTGGGAGAAGAGTGGCTGGAAACTGGCCCAGTGGAAAAGGAGCTGGGAGTGCTGGTCAACAGCAGCTGAACATGAGCCAGTGTGTGACCAGGTGGCCAAGAAGGCCAATGGCATCCTGGCTTGAGTCAGAAATAGTGTAGCCAGCAGGACCAGGTAAGGAATCATCCTCCTGTACTTTTCTGGAAACCATTCCATACCTTTGCTCATCTTTTCTGCTTTCTTTGTATTTCTTCCATTTCTAAGTAAATCTTCTACCCTAAGTGGCAATATCAGTGCTCTACAAGGTATTCAAGGTACAGGCAAACCCTAAATTTGTAGAGTGGCAAAAGTATGTTATCTGTTACTTTTCCAGTATTTTCTAATATTAGATTTAGGTTTTGTCTTTGATTATTTGTTTTGTGGGGGTTTGTTGCGAGTTTTTTTGACTCTTCCTAAACACTGAATTCAGAACTAATGCCAAGATCTAACATAATGTCAAGATCTCCTGATGAAATTATGAGCTCAGAACCTGTCATTTTTAGTATATGTATCTTTATATGGTTCTCCCACTGAATCTTTTCCTCTGTAAACACCAGCCTTTATTTACCATTTTGTTTCCCAGCCACCACATACTGTAAGAGACTTCTAAATTCTTTATAGTCAGCTCTTAGCACTACTACCTTAATAACTTCCTAGCATGAGTAAACTTTGTTACATTATTGTTCATCTCCTTTTTTTAGGTCATTTATAAGTGTATATTAAACATCCTAAGGTCTTACCCAGATCCCTGTGGAACTTCATTTATTCTTCTCCTTTGTTTCCTACTTTTAATAAATAATTTTTGTGGAGAGTCTTTATTCAGATTGTCACAAGCTTGGAAATGAACCAGACTTTTTTTTTTGCCATAACAAAGAACTAAATTTTCCCTGTATATGGAAGTGTCTCCCACAGGAGGAGGTAAGTGCATTAACTTATACTTAATACACAAGATTCTTACATAAACATTTGTATTTGGTAGAAAATAACAGTGAAAGCTATTTCTTAAGGAAGATCTGAGTAAAGATAAAAACATATGCAGAGTGTGTTCTCTTTGATCAGCGTCAAATCTTATATTTATTTAGTTGTATATTAACAGCCTTATCACAGTACTCCAGCACCATGTCTGCTATCTTTGGCAGTTTCTCTAAGATTCTAAACCTTGAGTACTGTACAGTCTGAAATACCAGCTGGTACACAATTGCTTTGGTCACTCTTACTAGAAATGTCATGGATGCTGACCAGATTTCTGTATCAGCATTTATTCAGTTTCCCTTATCCTTCACTGAGGATTTTACTCAATCTAACAGGGAGAAAAAAAGCCTTTGAAAGGCATCCACTGGATTTTTAGTACTAATCTGGAATGTTTTGAAAGAGGCTACATATTGAATGTCCACTTGCATACCAGACACACTTCTCATAGTTGCCTATATTTAACTTGCACTGTCATCACCAGAAGTCAACTCCAGATCATTCCTTACATTCCTCATATAGGAAAAAAAATCAAGAACCTTATATTCACTATTTCATTAATTGTTTACATATCTGTTCTTCGTGGACCAAAACCCTGTAACTGTGGGCATTGTAGGAGGACAGGACACAGATAGTTCTTGCCTCCAAATGCAATGTAGATTGATATCTATAGATAGATATAGACAAACATGAGTATCTGTAAGGCAGTAGAAAGCTATATATTTATATACATAATATACACCCATTTCTGGAATAGGGTTGTTTTCTTTTCCCTGAGCCAGAGCTCTGTCATTGTTGTAATTTATAAATGAAAGTTATTTCAGCAAAGTAAATATGAAACCAGAATTACTGTTTGTGTGTGTTTTCAGTAGAAATTCAAGCACTCTTGAAGTAACTTCCTGTGTAGTTTATGTGCCTTTTATACACAAAAAATTAGGTTTCAGGGATCTTTCTGAAATTTAAAGTCACTCTGAGACTGTTTCTATAAAGGCCTCTGAGGCTTTTAAATCCTCTTTCCTCTCTGTCACATATGACCTCAGACTTTCTTTGTCTCACAAAACCAGATGTTGCTTTTTTTTTTCTAATGGAATGGCAGGAAATTTCTTAATTTACATTTTCAATGTAAAAAATACTATTAACTAAAGTATGCTGTTCTATAATCCCTGCTCAGTTAGTAAGGTTCAAATGAAATTCCTTCCTTATTCCCAACTAAACATAAAAAATTTCTTTAAAGGGACATGGTTCAGGTCTGTAGTGTAAATAGGACTTGCTGAAACATTTTCAGTCTGGGAGAATGGCCTCTGTAGTGCAACAACTGTGTAGTCCATGTGTCTGACTCATGCAAAAATCAAGAAAATGAACAAAAAAACCCAACCAAACAAAAAACCAAACCAAACCAAACCAAAACAAAAGTAATAATACACAAATATGAAGAAAGAAAGGTTAAGAAGAAAAAGATGACATCATTTTGGTGGAAAGGGTAAAGATTCTCCTCTTTTCTTCCTGACAGCCAGAAAAAAAAGATAATGCTGTTGCTTAGAGTTCAGATTTTGCAATGAGTATAGATACACATTTTCTGAATTATATTAGAAGCAAACCTTTTCTTTTCAGCTACATGAATTTCAAAATTGCCATGACGACTGGCTAAGGCTCAGCTGAATGCAAGTGGATCATAGTCAGTCTTGACAGAACATTGTAATAGAGATAGTTTCTGAGGAAGTTAGATAATTTTTTCCTTTGGAACTTAATTTACCCATCAAAAGGAATAGAATTAATTTTCTAATAGCTATGTTAAGTTCTAGACTTTCACTTTTTTAACCTTAGTTCACTTTCCTGCGACAGAGGTTTACCTTTTCCTAACTTGCATTAATCCCTGTGGAGGAAGGAAGAGGAATTTTACCTCTTGTGCCTTCTAGTGAGGCAAAAAGGAGGATCTGAGGAAACACAGGCTAGTGGCTGCTATGTAGTTATTTTTTGTATGCAAGTAATTTTATACATTTGAATGTCCTTTTGCAGGTTCTATGTACACAATCAGAGGCAAAACATATACCTTTATTTTCATCTATATTTCTATCTTAAAAATTCCTAACAATCAGTTTCACTTTTTGACCTCTGCCGAGCAGCTGGCAGCAATTATAGGCACTTAGTGGTTCTCTGATTAAACACAATAGTAGCCAGCAATTACTGCCTGTTCTTACTCTCCTTCCCTGTAGGAAGTGAACCTCTTCAGACTGCTCTTTTCTGAAATTTCGTGGTCCTGTTTGAAGTTTCTTTGCAGCCATTTATAGACTTTTAGCTCAATATTTAAGAAACATGGCTCTTCTCTATTGTAGAGTACATTTTATTGTAGGCCATCATAAAAGTTTAAAGTTCAGGGTAAAAAAAGTTACAGTACCGGTTTTAGGTCAAAATCAAAATTTAGTTCAAAAGTAATGAAATAGGTATGTCTGTGATCACAATAAAAGGAAATATATGAAGCTGTAGTGTTTTAATAGGGCAATCAGGTGAAGTACCAGGTGACTGGAAAGGGGGAAGCATTGTACCCATCTTCTAAAAGGGTAGAAAGGAGGACTGTGGCAACTACTGACCTGTCAATCTCATCTCTGTTCCTGGGAAGATCCTCTCAGAAGCTATGTTAAGGACAGGGAAGGGATTTGGGACAGCCAGCACAGCTTCACCAAGGGCAAGTCCTGTCTGACCAGCCCAGTGGCCTCTCTGATGGAGTGACTACATCAGGGGACAATGGAAGGGCTACAGATGTCATTTATCTGTATTCTGTAAAACGTTTGACACAGCACCCCACAGCATCCTTCTCTAAATTGGAAAGAGATGGATTTGATGAGTGGAATATTAGATAAGAAATTGGCTAAATGGTCACATTCTGAGGGTTGTGGTCAATGGCTCAATGTGTTGTGCCCAGTAGTGGGCAAATACACAAGTCTTGTGCCCAGCAGAGAATAATATCTTCATCAATTACATAAACAGTCGGATTGAGTGAACCTTCAGCAAATTTGTTGATGACACAAAGCTTAAGTGGTGCACTTGACACATCTGAAGGATGGGATGTCATCCAGAGGGACCTGGACAAGCTCAAGAAATAGGCCCATAGGAATCTCATGTGGTTAAACAAGACCAAATGCAAGGTGCTGCACCTGGGTCAGGCAATCCCCAGTATCAATACAAGCTGGGGATGAACAGATAGAGAGCAGCCCTGCTGAGAAGGACCTGGGGGTGCTGGTGGGTGAGAGGCTGGACAAGATCCAGCAATGTGTACTCACAGCCCAGAAAGTCAAACATGTCCGGGGCTGCATCCAAAGCACTGTGGGCAGCAGGGTGAGGGAGGGGATTCAGCTTCTCTCCTCTGATGAGGTGAGACCCCACCTGGAGTGCTGCATCCAGCTCTGGAGTACTAAGATATGGACCTGCTGGTGCAGGTTCGGTGGAGGGCCACGAAGATGATCAGAGAGCTGGAACACCTCTCTATGAGGAAAGGTTGAGAAAGCTGGGCTTTTTCAGCCTGCAGAAGAGAAGGCTCCAGAGAGACTTTATTGCAGCCTTCCAGTACTTAAAGAGGGCTTCTAAAAAGAAGTTGGGGACACATTTTTAGTAGGGCCTGTTGCAATAAGGCAGGGGGTTATGATTTTACACTAAAAGGTGGTCGATTCAGACTAGACATAAAGAAGACATTTTTAAAATGAACATGGTGAAACCCAGGCACAGATTGCTCATAAAGGTGGTAGATAAGTCATCCCTGGAAGCATTCAAGGTCAGGCTGGATGGTACTCTGACCAACCTGACCTAGTTGAAGATGTCCTTGCTCTTTGAAGAGGCAGTTGTGTTGCAGTGAGCCATGGCCGGAGCCATGGTCAGCAGGACCAAGGAGACCAACAGGTCCAGTGGTTTGATGCCTCCACAGCACAAGGACAGTGAGCACACAAAGGGCTGTGTGAAGCACACTGACCATTAGCTGCTGCCACCTCCCTCCCTTTATGGTTCATATTTGGTTGTTTCTCTAGAAAGTTCTATGTTCCTCGGTTGGTAATTGACTCATGTTGCTCCTCTACCCCCCACTCCTTCTCCTATTTGTTTGGTCCCTTCTCCCCGCTTTGTAAGACCCCCTATCTGGTGTTTTATTGGTTATCGTATGTTCTCCCCACCTATTATTTGGGGCTATAAAACCCCGTGCCTGCCCGTCCCTGTGGCTTCTCCCTAGGAATAAACCCTTCCCTGTCCACGAGGACGTCCCTCCGCTTTTTCCTCCTCCTTTGCGCCCCTGGCCATCGGTGGGCAAGGTGAACCCAAGCTGGTGCTTGCCTGCCCTCCAGCGCTGCAGTCGGCTTCCATGCCCCCAGCTGGGGCAGGTGAAACATTGCCTGGTGCCAGGACAGCGTGCTGGCTGGCACAGCACTGCAGCACAGCTGGACTAGATGATCTTCAAAGGTATATTCCAACCCAAACTATTGTATGATTCTATGCTAATTTATATTAGGTTTCATTTAGATTACCTTTACTGGTTGTTCAGCCTCTGTATTTACATATCTACTTATTTGTGAGAAAAAAATAGCTCAAACATTTCATGTTATATGAGTCAATCTTTCTTCATAAAGAATGCCATTTAAAATACCTGTTTATTTAGATCCAGACAGATCACACTCACTGACTTGAGTTCAAGAGGGAACTAATCTTCTTTTAGTATGTGTTTTCATTCAGCAACTCATTGCCTCCATTAATGCTTAAATTGTAATGTTTAATGTTTAATGCAGTTGCTCTCATTGCTTCAGCTTGAGTCCATAGCATTGCACTTTGCAAAATCCTGAGTGTAATTTCCCATTGACTTGTGTAAGGTATCAGGGCACAGGCTGGATTGCACAATCTTGAATAGAATAGAAGCTGTTGACATAAAATGGCCTTTTGTAGATGCGTCACTTCTTATTTTTAAGTAAAACAAGCTACTTTTTCTACTCTCCAAATTTTGGCTACCACATAGTAGTCATCTAGGTGCGGTCAACAAAAACATGTTTAAAGTTGAGTTTTTGAGGAACTGAGACTGCATCTCACTTTTCTTATTCCCGTTTTGGAAGATTAGCATTTCACAGTAGTCCCTCTCAACAGCATGTGGGAAGGTTCAATCACACCTGGTGATGAAGACAGATCATTTAGACATTTTTAAAACACTTCCTGAGACAGTCCAGTTTTCAAAATATAATCACCTTTTACAGACTGTTTTGAGGTTCTGTAAACCCATGTTAAGGAAAACATCAAACATTTATTGATTTTGCAAAAATGTAAACAGTCTGTATGAGTCAGATTGATGAAAAGTTGCCCTCTTAACTGATATTAGCTATTTGCAAAAAAATCTGTAAATCATTCCTTAGTTCACTTTTTTTTTTTTGTAGAATTTAAGCCTTTTCTTTCCTTTTACAGATATATCAATAAGCTCTGTTTCCCAGTTCAAGGGAAGGCTGTTGTGTGCTTCTGAAGTGTAATGGGTTGGAAATTTTATGTCGAAAGAAAACACTGTAATGAAAACTGACTACAGTAGCAATTCAAGATTCAGTGTAGTGTAACACTTACAGAATCAGCCTGGTGAACCACTGTTAAAATCAACTCTAAAAATAAGAGTTTTTTACCTGTGGTATAAACTACTCTTTTACTGCTATGATGATCAAAACTCATCATCTTCTAGACAAGGAAACGGTACAAATGAATTTCTACTGCCTTATCACCAGTGTCTTCTGTAAAAATGTGTGATATTCTCATTGAGGTTAATCTTTTCACAGCATTTACAAAAGAACTGCTTGCAATCCTTCTGCTTTCTGTTGAGCAAGCTAGGTGTGTAGTTAAAAAATGCTGAAGTAATGCTTGTTTCTACTAGGAATGGCAATGGCTTTTTGGTTTGCGCTTGTACACTTCCCAGCACTTGATGGGATTTTGTGCCACAACACAGGAAATTTAAATGTTCCAAATGTACAAGAAATGCTACTGATACAATGACTGATAAGGAATGAAAAAAAATATTGTATTCAATGTTCACAAGATATTATTTTGGTCTTTAGCAGTTTCTCTGTTCCCTTACTGTCACTCATTCCTGTTCTTCACCTGTTCACTTTGAGTTGGCCTGTGTGTGTACAGTAAAGCAGTGCACAGTTTGTAAATAACTTCAAGAATCCTTAGAACAGTGTTTCAACTTACCATTGTGATTATGAAAAATCCTTTCACTTTAATATTTCACTTTAACTGAGATGATAAAACACATTAATTTTTCTACCTAGTATATAGGACCTACTGTATTTCAAATGCAGGATTTTTGTATGTTAACAGCAGGATTATATAAGCAATACAATGCCTTTCTAAGCAAAATATGTAGGTAAATACAATAGCAAGCATTAGATTTGACAAGAAACTATAGTTTTATGTAAAATACAGTATTTAGAAAACATTTTATATTGCAGCAGGTACATAAAATTATTTAAATCATTACCTGAAAGACAACTGATAAAATGATTTCATGGATTTGGTAAGTTAAAGGTGTTTGGTAAAAAAAAAAAAAAAAAAAAAAAAGGTTCAAATCTGGTTTTGTCTTCAGAAATAGTTAAATACTTCTACAGCTGAAAATAACTCACTCATTTTTTGGAAAATGAACTAATTGCAACTAAAACATTATTTCAAATAGTGTAACCATTCTATATTACCTCCAGAATACACAGAATATATGATTATTTGAGTCCAGGCAGCTTTCCAGGCAGCTTTCCAGCCACTCTTCCCTCAGCCTGAATGGACTTTTCGTGCCCCATGTCCAAACCCCTCTTCAGAGCCTTCCTACTCTTCAACAGATCAACACTCCCACTCAGCCTGGTGTTGACTGCAAAGCTGCTGAGCGTGTACTTGATTCCCTTGTTCAGATCATCGATAAAAAATATTAAATAGGACTGCCCCCAACACTGAACTCTGGGGAGCATCACTTGTGACCAGCTGCCAGCTGGATGTAACTCCATTCACCACCACTCTCTGGACCTGACCATCCCATCATTTGAGCATCCCTGACCCAGCAAACACTACACCCTATCCAATCAGATTTATTCCTTCCTGTTTTTCAGAGTCTTTCAAAGAAGACAGACCCAAGCATTTAGTTCCCAAGGTATTCCCTAAAGCATTTTTAAAAAGAATTATGCTACACTCTTGACCTTCCATTCCTTTGTCACCATGGCTGAATTAAAGAGTAAGTTGAATTCTACACTAGGCAATGCAGCAATTTTTTGCCTTTGGAACTAACACACGTATTATCTGGTTCAGGGAATTTAAATCTACTCCATTTTTTCAGTTTGTTTCAAACAAAATTCATACTGACACTGTAATCTGATAGTTTTTCGAGAATACCATTTAATATGTTTTAAAGACTATACTGAGTTTTTATGATATTACAAGTTTCTCTTTAAAGTATTTTTTATTGTGTCCATGTTTCCAAAGATTTCCTTTTCTGGGCATGACTTCCATTTTCTGAAGGATAACCGAATAGCTTCCTTCCATTGTCTAACCATGTCAGTGTTTCTCACGTTCTTTTAGACTCTCGGTACTTCAGCATTAAAACAGGGATAGTAATTATGTGCTTAGGTTGCAGGGTTGTTTGTGAAGATGCATTTATGAGGCTCCATACTTAATTCTGAAGCAATGGAATCTATAAAAAGATGACTATTAGAATTACTTGAAATCACAATATCTCTGAATTTCAGACAACTCCTAAGACTTAAGTTTGGGGGAAATATTTTAAATCAGTGTAGTTTATTTTGTATGTAAATTAGAGACATCATCGCCTTCAGTACTACTTACAGCTGCTGTGAACCAAAATGCTCTAAATAACACATGAAGCAAATAAAAATGTGGATGCTGGCAATGCAGTTATTACAGGTAAAACTGTTTAATCCCTACATATTTTGTTCTCAAGTTCAAAAACCATTTTTATCAGTATTTATGAGTGTTTGACATACCATTGCTACTTCTAAATATCACATTTTAAATGTGTAAAATGTTGCACAGTTTCCATATATCCCTTATTGAAAGCTAACAATAGCATGAGGAACTAAACAGACCAGCTGATTCACAACATCTTAGCCTGGTGTCCACATGCTCACCCTTGCCAACATAGTAAACATGACATGTTAGGGTTCCTTATCCCTGAGGCTGAGCTACCTTGCATTAGTCAAAAGGCAGTATCCTACCTGTGGCCAATATATTGGAGCTGATGTAGAATTGTAGCTTAATACCAGAAGTAAAGAGTATATTCTTGACAACTGTACTGGTTTTGTGTCTATTTATATACCAGTTCCACTGTCCTTGCCTAACATCCTCTTGTTCAATTTCAGTCAAATTTGATTGTGTTGAAGTGAAAATAGCACCTGGGTACAGGATAGAAACCTTATTAACATGGGAAGGGAAGGGAAGGGAAGGGAAGGGAAGGGAAGGGAAGGGAAGGGAAGGGAAGGGAAGGGAAGGGAAGGGAAGGGAAGGGAAGGGAAGGGAAGGGAAGGGAAGGGAAGGGAAGGGAAGGGAAGGGAAGGGAAGGGAAGGGAAAGGAAAGGAAAGGAAAGGAAAGGAAAGGAAAGGAAAGGAAAGGAAAGGAAAGGAAAGGAAAGGAAAGGAAAGGAAAGGAAAGGGGAAGGGAAGGGGAAGGGAAGGGAAAGGGAGGGGAGGGGAGGGGAGGGGAAGGGAGGGAGGGGAGGGGGAAGGGGAGGGGAAGGGAGGGGGAGGGGAGGGGGGGGAGGGAAGGGAAGGGAAGGGGAAGGGAAGGGAAGGGAAGGGAAGGAAGGGAAGGGAAGGGAAGGGAAGGGAAGGGAAGGGAAGGGAAGGGGAAGGAAGGGAAGGGAAGGGAAGGGAAGGGAAGGGAAGGGAAGGGAAGGGAAGGGAAGGGAAGGGAAGGAAGGGAAGGGAAGGGAAGGGAAGGGAAGGGAAGGGAGAACAGAGAGATTAAGTTATTTAAGTAAGTGAATGCAGGAGACAAAATGCACACTAAGTAAGAAGCAAAACTTTATCAGTTTTATTGTCAAAAGAAAAATAATTAAAAGCTACTAAAAAAAACTTATAAAATGAAAAGCATTGAGAAGTGCATTGAGGTGATGCTGTGATAGTGATACCATCTGAGTATGTCACCATAATGAGGGCAAGAAGGATATTACAATAATTCCAGCATTATGATACAATTATATCTTAGGACAAATGTTCAGTCAGGCTTTGGTGATCTGTATGTGTAAGTAAATCTTTGCAGTCATTAACCCCCACCTCCTTGCGGAACTGCTTGCACTGAACGGCCAGGATCTCCTCTGCCATATTCCTTCCAGCACAGAGGAGGTTACAGCACCAATTGCTGCTCTGCTCCAGCACTTTGCCAGCCAAGGGGCTGGGACAGAGATCTCCTCACTTCCATGCATGTATTGCCACTTTCATAGCATGGAGGACTGGAGACAAGCATAGGCAAAGGCAGAAGAAAAGGAGGACCACGCAGGGGTGAAATGGCAACAGACCAAGTCAGGGTGACAGCTGTTCAGAGAGAGGCATAAAAAATATTATAGATGCGACAAAATTATTGATAAGTAATTCCATATTTTTAGTACTGAATTTGCATACCACTTGGAACCACTTCCCTGCCGAAGTATGGTATGTGTGTATTATATAAGGATTATATAATCCTTGACTTCAGGCAACAAGACAAGAAATACCTATAATATACAAAACCTTTCTCTTTCTACTTCTCTTGTCCACTTCCCAGGAAAGGAACTTAAAAAAAAAAAAAACCCTTATACTAAGAAAGCACATCTCCAAGATCAATATCTTTGCATTAAGGCATTCTGGATAAGCACCTGCATTAACTATATTTGGATAAATACCTTACAAACAGTTTAAAATAAACACACTTTTCTGGCTTAAGTTCCTGACGCTTTTCTACTATTAGAAATAAACATTTATTGGAATTTCTTATAAGCATTTCTTAAAAAAAGGTTTGCCCCATTCTTTTAAATAAGGGTAGAGAAATGAGAACAGTCCTGATTGAAGAATCAGAACGAAACTTTAATTGGAGTTTCAAGATCCTGTGCACTGAAAAGAGCTCATCATCTCCAAAAGCTGGCAAAATGTTCTTAGACTCATCAGCCTCTTAGTCCTGCAAACCCTACAAAACTGAATAGCCACAGAAAAAAGTTTTTAAACTGGCAATCTTGAGGTTCACATGTTACCACCAAGAAGCAGAATTACTTTGCCTAAAGTAACAAACTTGCTGGATTCAGGGAAAATTGTAGAGGGTTTCAGCATAAAATGTGCAGATACGTACAGCTACATATTTTATGTCAAAGAAGAGTTCATTTGCTCTTAAGGCTAACAGAAATTTAAATTATTTTGGAATATTTTTTCTTTGTTTCAGAACTATTGCCTATTGTATGGCAAAAGGATGAAAACATAATGGAATCAGAGTAACACGCTTTACTATCTCTCACGAAAACTCTGTGTGTTATTTTATCTGCCACGTGCAAATAACCCAGTCTGAAGCATCTGAAAACACTCTGAACTGCAAACTGAAGCAGCAAACACATACAAGTAACTGTTATGACTCCCATTTACATATGGAGGGAAAGAAGTATTAAGACATTTGCAGAGAGCAAGGGACTACAGAACCAGGTACAGCCCACCAGACTTCAGCAATTCAAGTAAGAGAACAGAAGGAAAATAAACACACTTCATCCAGAGAGAAAACTTCAAACTGAAGTTAAAAAAGTGGGGTTTTTTGTTTGTTTTTTTTTTTTTTGTTGTTGTTGTTTGGTTGACTGGGTTGTATTTTGTTTGTTTGTTTGGGGGGGTTGTGTGTGAAAAGAGCTCTGTTTTCCTTATTTCCTCAGATAATTTTCCCATTTGCTTTCAAATAAAAGACTATTGCAGTGCACATTCTACTGCTTCTGCCATACGCTGTAAAATCACAATTGTCATTACCTGGAATATTTTCTTGATATGGTAAGGAGTACATGTCTTGAGAAGTTTGCAATAGTCACTCTAGTTAGTGCACATGATTAAATTTCACTCAAAATAAGCAGAAAAATATTTGTCATTTGTTTTGGTTAATTACTTTTCCTATGAAAATAAGATCTTCATGGGCTGTTTTTGTCTTCTCAAAACAATGGCTTATTATTTTATAGCCCCCATTATTACAGGTGTTTAAAACACTAGAATTCCAGTGGCCAAAGTGCTTCATTTGTGGAGCTGTATGTAGAGAGGTACCTCTCAGCCATCAAACCAGCATATTTCAAGGGAAGTATCAAATTTCATTATGTGATCTTATTGTTTCTATTAACTATTTTAAATGCCTGTACAAAGGCATTTGCTCCTATAAAATGAAACTGCTGTATTTTCTAACTCGTCACAGTAGATTTCAAAGAACATACTACTTGGTGTATATTAGTAACATCACTGCAATTTCAACATAAATAAACTGTGTATATAAAAGTATAATAACAAAAAAAACTTGTATAATTTAGAATCTTATTAACTGAAATACTGCAGTCTAACCATCAAAAAATTAAAAGCAAGCAAAAATAATGGAAATAACATAAATTATTTTTTTATTCTTTCTAGGCAAGTGATCAATTTAAGCTTCTACTTTCAGTGCTAAAAAATCTGAGAAGCATTCAAATAAGTTCAAATAAATTAATGGTTTGTATTTTAAAATAAAGTCCTGAGAATCATTATCAAGACATAAACCAATCAATCTGTTACTGTTTTATCTTGCAATTAAATCAGCTGAGTTTGAGCTAATTTACTTTATCAGAAAGTAATCGGTATTTACAGAAGAACCTGCCCAGAGAGAGTAGAAACATTTTGTACCTCAAGAAACAAAGTAAAAGCCAGGGGTGATTTATCAGCTCAGTTTTAATTAACAGGTGCCATTTCAGTCTCACTACAGTATATAACTGACAGATATGACGTAAGAATCTCATCTGGACTGGCAGCAGGAACTCAGACAAGATCTTCTACAGTGCCTGTAATGGACCAAACACTTAGGCTTAGGTACCTGAATTACCCTATCACTTTGGCAAGCTCTAAATTTGCTGCTTTATCCCATACTCCACACTTTCATCTGAAGTACTCCATGTCAAAGAGATGGATTCTTGGATACTTGGATTCTCAATTCTCATGGATTTTTTTTTTTTTCCAGCTTTGACAAAGAAGCTGAAAATGCACAGAGGATTTCGTGGAACTCTTTGTGAGGTGACACATCCAATTCCTATTAGTTTCTAATCACTAAACTGTGTTTGATCTACCCTTCCTTCTCCTCACCCCCTAAGCACTTGCCACACAGAACCCAGCCCAGTGCTCACTTTGCCCACAAACAGCCCAGTTACTAATTTTCCAGTATTTTACACAGAACTCTTAAGATCCAATGAACAACCATCTCTTCGCAGCTCTTTAAGGTTTGAGATTCACTTTTCCTACCTCCTCCAGCCACACGGAGAGTCTGCACACTGCCGTTCCCACTATCCGGTACCTCCCAGGTAATCTCCAGCACTTCTCCCCTTTCACCACTTCCTCATCACACAGGACATTAGCTCAGAGCATCTCCTGCCTGCAAAGTATGAACACTCACAACTGGCTTCCCTAAACCATCGCAATGTACTCACAGGGTCTGGGTGTCCTCCGGAAGGCTGGGAATGAAGTGGATGTCCCTGCAAGTGATTTTGTAGTCCTCCCAGTCGGAGCACTCGCAGAAGGCTGAAGGACACCTCTCTATGCCCTGGCTGTACAGCACCAGCACCAGCAGCAACTGGAAGGCTACCGTGAGGCACAGCATCTTCCGCCGTCCGCTTCTCCGAGGGAACGGGGAGACCCCAGAGCTGCAGGGGCAGACGACGCTGCCCCGCCGGGAGAAGCTGCCGGGGAGAGGCGGCACCTGTGCGGGACAACGCCGCCGCCTCCTCCCGAAGCGGGGTCAGGAAAGGTCTCAGCAAGCCCTGCGCGCCCTCGCCATCGGGCAGGGTCCCTGTCCCCGCCCCGGCCCCGCGCCCACGCCGCCGGCCATCCTTCCCCGCCGCTGCCGCCCCACACGGACCTGGCCCCCGCTCCTCCGCACCGCTCCCGCCGAGTCCCTCGGGGCCCGCCCCCGGCAGCGCCCGTCCCCCGGCTCTCCCGGCGGCAGCGCCGCGCCGTGTCCCGGGACCCCGCCGCGCCCCCGCTCCGCCCGCAGCCGGCGGATCCAGCGCAGCCTTGGGGCGCCGGGGCCGCCTGCCGCGGGCAGCCGGGACTGCGCGGGGACAGCGGGCTCGGTGCCCTACCCAGCCCAGTCCAGCCCAGCCCAGCCCTGCTCTGCCCTGCTCTGCCCGGCCGGGGCGAGACCCGCGCCGGCACCGCGACCGGCCCGCCGAGCCGTTTTCAAACGCAGCGGCCAAACGTCGGACCCTGAGCATTCCTCCCGGCATCTTGGCAAAAAGGAACAGAAGGAAGGGGGCTGAGTAAGAGCCATACTAACTCACCTATGAAAGCAGTGAAGTTAAAGCAGACCTCTACGACAAGCAAAAATTCACTGACTTGTGCAAGTTAGATAGGTGCTAAACGTAAAGCAGTCAAAAAAGCACTGAAAATTTAAAATTCACGATTTTGAAAATGACAGGATGGAGCAAAAGAGGAGAGAGTAGCATTTTCCACATTATCAGAAAAGATAAAATCCATTCACAGAAGAAAAAAATGAGGGGGGGAAAAAATCTAACTTTGAGAGAAATAAAGTGTAATTATTGTCACCTTAAGTAGGTACACAACAAGAAAAATGTCAAAATAAATGTTTGTAACCTTCAGAGGAGGAAACTTGAAAATGTATCCTATGCACAGTATAAATTAGACTACAATATTCTTGGATAAATAGTTCCCCTCCAGCTACATTAGAGTTATTCAAATGTTTCGAGTACAACACATCAGATACTATTTTCACATAACTCTTTTAAAGTACTTTAAGTCAGCTGACCAGTATGTATTCCCTAAATGTAATGAATCCCTTCACTATGCCTTTTAAAGGCAAGCAAATGATACTATGCCCATAAAGATATATAATATAAATCCTGATCTTACAGGCTTATGTTAAGCAGTTAGATCTTGTGTAAGTGAGGGATCCCAACAGTTACACTTATCCTGTTTAGGATGGGGTATCCTTAGCAGTATCCCAGAGAGGGGACAAGCTGAAGCACCCACAACAGTGTCCTAGAAAACTTCACACTGCGTTGCATGAATTCCTTTAGGAACACTGGCTGTCCTATGTCCTGTTCAGTCATGTCCTTCTGACACACTGCTCACATCTGTAACTCACTTGCAGCCTTAAGAGCCACCATCCACCACCATTTTTTGGTGTCTGTACCAACCTGACTAAACAACAACGAAGTCACAGGCAGATAACAGAATTTCAACACATGAACAAGAGAGATACACACTCCAGAGGCACAGATAAGACAAAAGGTGTGACTCAGTCTTGCCAAGTCAGACATGGAGCTCTGTAACTGTTCACCACTTTGGTCAGTACTAAGGGGGGAGATTCAACTATGGCATAAGCCAGACTGGCTTGCTCGAGGCTGCTACTAAGGTGTTCAAGGTTGCCATCTCTCAGCAGTGGTTTCATGTTCTTTCGCAGCCAAGAGCTAATGACACATTTCATGAAGAAGAAAGCCACAAAGCAGTACAGGTTCTGAAAGTGGAAACACACCTACTTCTGTGCTGCTACCCCATCTGGTCCTGTGCCACCCATTGTGTCCTCTTTGGAAGCTGGACGTACCATGTCCTGTTTGGCATAGTAACTGAGAGTCAGCAAGTACAACATTACCACAGTTGCTAACAATCTGCAAAACTTACACTGCTGCCCAACACACTCAGAGTAATATTTCCTGGCATTCATGAGGCATAGCCTGTCTTCCTGTTTTGGGAACCACAGACAAGATAAAAATTCTTGCCCACCTATTATATCAGTTGTGGGACACAATTGTATTATTTCATAATACTTTGAAGTCTTACTGATCTCTGAGGGCAAATCACAAAAACGGGGCAGCAGTGCAAGCTCAGGGTTCCTTACTGTGTGCTCCATTCAATCCCACTGATCTTTCCCAGATCTGGAAACATCACCTCAGTGCCCACCTGTACTGCAGGGAGGCTTTTGCCAGGACTTGCCTTCTTTTTTCTTCTCATGCTGTTGTGGTTTCCATGGCCATAATTTTTAAAAATAAAATGCAAATATATCAGAGACCAAACAAACATAAAAGTTTAGTGGAGTTACGCTTGCCTTCGATCCTCTATCCAACAGGAGTAATCAGCCACTTAAAGATCTTCACCTAATGTGTTACATGTTACAAAAAATCATGCAGTACTATACTTGTCTACAGGGTTTTCCAGGGTATCAACATTCTCCTCTGGTTTTCTGCTTCTTACTGCCAAAGTAACAGCTTGCTCAGGGGACACTGTACATCATATTAGAAATGAGAAATGAAAATCTCTGCTCCTTTTGGCTTTGGCAAAGAAATATTTTGCTTGACACAGGCTGACATAAAGCATATAAAACCATCTAGCAAAACAAATGTATCATCAAAAGAATTTCTGTTGTCTTTTGGACCTATCTCTCAGCTGTCATGAGCCTATTCTACACCTGATTTTCAGGAGCAGTGGGTACAAGTTATAGTTGTTTCATCCAGCAAACAATATTGCCTGCCACTGTCCAGAGGCAGCTTGTCAGCTTCAAGCAGCATAAAATTCTCTTCCAGCTTAATCTCTGTTTTCTCACAACCAATTTTGATGACTTAGTATGACTCTGAGTATAACAGAGGAGTTCTTACTTCTCACAACATGACCTAGTTTGCCAGAAAAGACCAGAGATGGGAGACACATCTCTAATTACAGTACTGCTGGAGTGATTTGTTGCAATATCTTGTGTGTACTCTCTGGCAGCCCGCCTCTTTCCCACTTTTATTCCGACTTCAGAGTTACTTTTTATGTATCACTATGTATGGACAAAGTAAAGGAAAAATAGTTTTACTGGTGGGAAGATAAGAAGTCCCAAGATTTGTGTCATTCACATTGTAAACCAAATCCTATTCACTCATCTGGCTTACTTACCTTTACTAATAGGGTAACCTGCATTAACTACTCCATCATAATTGTGTTTCACACTCTTAAATAAGAGGAAGGGTAATTTGCTTCATTGCTCTTTCACTAAGAGCAAAATATTTTGAATTATCTTTCATTTATTAGGGGAAAAAGAGCATGCATACACATATCAGCATCAGAAGCTTTGGCATTGCAGCGACTCTGTGGCAGTGGTGATAGTCCAGAAAGTGTTAACGGAAGGAAAAGTATCCTCCCAGCTATTTCTCAGGGATCAAAAATGGAAACTATGAAAGATCGTATACCAAAGAAATGGCAAGGTTCACACAAAGATGTTCGGAACAGATTCTAAAATAAATAAGAACTGCTTAATATATGGTTTCTGGGCTTGAACCATAAATGAGAGAAGCAAGGGGACTCCTGTTGCTAAAGGCCTGATAGCCTTGAAGGAAACAGGACAGAACATGTAACTTCAGCCTGGGAAGGGCTCCAGGTCTGGATGCACCTCCTTCTGTGCTTCAAGACTTGGCTTGCACATTCTGAACTAGGAACATCAACAGAGTTTGGGGAGAAAAATGACTGTTGCTAACCGCACGGTGTTTCCATGGGCACTGGCGTAGCTCGGAAAAGTTACATTGTAAGCAAGATGATGTTTGCATTGTAGTTTCTAGCATGTTTAAGGAATTTGCTGGTTGCAAGTCTGCAGTCACCGTTCAGCTGTTTCCCTCCGTCAGGGCTCTGTCCTGGCCAACCTGCCCACGCCAGCACCATGTGCCCTCTGTGACAGCTCTGGGTCAGCTCACGACTGAGCTATTTAAACACTGAATTCATTCCCAGCCCTGTCTTGCTAACTCATTTTCCTGCATTTCTTGGGGACCTATGTGGAACATAGCATTGTCTCTGGTCTTCTCTCCAGTCCTGTCTCCTTGCTAGACCTTGGACCTACATTGTAGTCTTGTCTCCAGGTGTCTCTTGCTCCTCTTATCTGGATCCTGAATCTGTTTTCATTCCTTGCCTTGCTGCGACTGTCAATATCACTGACCCAGTTCTGCTGAGATGCTGCAGGACTGTGTCACTCTCTGTGCTGTGGCCACACCTGGCTCACAGCCTGCAGTCCCCTCCAAGAGCATCCTATCAGAGCTGAGAGCATCGATGGACCTGACTGCCCCTGGCCTCCACTAGGACCTTCCTCCAGCCTGCACCAAGCCCAGGACCGTGTCAGCCTCCAGGGCTATCAGTCCCTGCCCCAGAACCACCACACTGGGGCTGGTCTCCAACTGTCCTGCCTGGCCATGGCTGCCATCCTGTCCCAGCCTTAGCCTGTCCCAATTACCTGAGGAGGTGACAGTACCTGGGGTTGAGGCTGCTGCAAAAGCCACCAGCTGGTGAGATAGAATCGGCTGCCAGGCCCTTACTGCTGCTCTAGGAGGATACCCTGTGGCTCCTGGTGCCTGGCCCTGAGGGAGCTGCTGGCCGTGCATTGCCATGCTCTGTCTTCTTCTAGACCGTTTCTGGTCCTTCTGTTCAACTTTTCAAGAACAGGCCCAGTGATGGAGGCACTAAGAGTATATATATGTGTACAGATAACCCCAGGCTAGGGAGGTCTCTGAACTCTAGATCAGAATGTAAATTCCGAATAGAAAAACGCAGGTAGCTACATGCAATAACACACACCCTGCATGGCAGAAATATGGGAATATGCTGCAATTATTCCAGTTTACTTTGTATTTATACAGTTGTCTGGAACACTTCATCATCAAGAAGTAGACAAACAGGATTATTCACAGGATAGTAAGGAAAATGGGAGGTATTAGAAACATGACCTGTATTGAAGGAATGATAGAACACAGTTGCTTAGCTTAGTCAAGAATGCAAGTGTTTTAAGCTGTAAAAAAGAACAATAATCAATAGTTCCGACCACATCAGTTTTGAAAAGTGATGGCATCTAGCAGCTTAGAGTGACTGGCAACTTTTCAACCCTGTAGAATATTATTATAAATGCTTAATGTTATTTAATATTATAAATGTTCCTCTTTTATATACAAAAGCCAGTTAATGTATTAAAAGTATCATCAACCAGTGTACATCCACAATTATAAATATAATCCTAAGAACAGACATACAAAGTCCTGTATGCTCTGAGGCTAGAGAAATTAAGTAATTTTTATCAATTAAATTGTCTTGTGCTCTGATTCAAATAAACAAATGGGAAAGAAAATCACTTTTAAATCACAGTATATTGCAGATCATTTTTTCTGGTGCTTTTTCTAAGACCTCCGCATGTCCCTATTAATTTAAACACTGCAAAAATTGACAGGCATCTTTTTCCACTGTTACAGGCACTCCCTCTAGTGACAGCCACGGTTGCTCACTTAGTACATATCATTTCAAGCACTGCAAGGCTCCAGATTCCGTTGTTTGTGTATTGGTGCTTTCTGAAAAAAATAACATTATTATGATCTGCCAGATCTGATGTGGTTTGTCAGTTATCTTTGCACTGCTTATGTGGTTCATACACAAATCAGATAAACCACAACAGGTTCTAACAAAGAAGCAATTAGGTCTAATTGGTGTTCCATATAGATCACCAGATATCAACAGCCACACCTTGGAATATCTGCATGAGGAAATGTTTAAACCGGGAAAATAAATCAGAAAAGAGTAGATTAAAAGACTTGGTGGGTTTTTTTTTCCTGACTAATCAGCATGTTTTGCCATACTAGATACTTGGAAGATATGCCAATTCCTACCTGTTTCTCTTTCAGTATTGCAAATAATTTCTGGCCTGTCAGAAAAAAATGCATTAGACACACTGCTTTGACACAGCATCAAGTGTTCGAACAGCTATATGAAATAATTTTATTCTAGGTTCTTGAGGATTCATGTCCATATAAAAAAAAAGCCTTCTATTTCAAGGTAGTTTTTGAGTTTTATGGCTATGGGATATTGAGGAACTCTTGTGCTTTTCCTTTCGCTTAATTTCATGAAAAAACCATGAAAAACTGTGAAAATTGGAATATTCAGCAGGCTGAAGGATAAATAGGAGGTACTGCTGTGTAAAGCCTTATAAAGCCTGAGGCTGTCAATTCTAAGAGTGCTCAGGGAGAAGAGCAAGATGAAACTATCCCTTGGCCTTAATTAATTAAGGTAAGAACGATGAGAGCTGTTTTCAGGCAGATATATTTGTCTACAGAAAGAGTTACAGAATCACTGAGTCACTGAAACATTGAGATTGGAAGGGACCCTGGAAGCCATCTGCTCAAGCCCCTGATCAAGCAGGGTCACCTAGAGCTGGTTGCCCAGAACTGTGTTCAGACAGCTTTTGATTGATTATTCCAAGGATGTAGGTCCACAACTTCACTCTTCAACCTGTGCCAGTGTTTGGTTACCCTCACAACTGAAAAGAGTTTCCTGATGCTCAGACAGAAATTCCTGTTCTGTTTGTGCCCACTGCCCCTTGCCTTGTCACTGGATACCATCTCATTTACACTCTCTCTTCAAGTATTTATACACAATGATGAGATCCTCCAAGCCTTTTCTTCTCCAGGACAGACAGCCCCAGCTTTCTCAGCTTTTCCTCAATGGAGAGATGTGTCACTCATCACTCCCTTAATTATCCTGGTATCCCTCATCATGTCAGTAGCTACCTTAGCATCCATGGGTGTATCCCACCAGGGCGTATGGACTTATGTCTCTATATATTTTTTTCACTCAGGCTTACATTGCCTGCACTTCTTCATCTAAAGTCAGCTTTCTAGTTATCTTGGACTTCATTCTGCCCTGTCTGTATCTCTTGCATGGGCATCCACACTTAGAAATAACCTCCTGCAAAAATGAATTTGCCCTCATTAATCAGACTTCAGACAGATCTTGCACTTCTCTTTGACTTGGGTCATGGCACATACTTTCTTTGATAACGAGACCAGCATGTTTAATAGAAGAGTTTGACTGTTTATTACAACGAACATAAATAAAAAATGGGTTTTAAGCTCACTGACTTAGGTGTCAATTCATCTACTACACAGGGCTTCTCCTCTTGTGCATTTATGATACCTGTTCATAAAAGAACTAATTTTCTAAGTCCTGTAAAAGATTAATCTCTAAGACAGTTATTTGTGTTGTCTTTTTTTTTTTTTTTTGATAGCCTTGTGCAAGAAATAGTGAAACAATCCTCTTAAAGCTACATGAATAATGACTTGTCATGGATGACAAGTAGTGTAGCATGAAAAGGTACCACTAGTGAAAAACACAAGAATTAAAAAATTTGAATTTAAGTTTAAAAAAAATGAAATTATTTTAAAAAAAGTTGTAGTCCTTCTGGATTTTCTACCCTTAAGGTCTGTGTCCTCAGACTCAATACACATTTATTTACATATATGCAGTTATATAATGGCTCAGAATAATATTTCCTTTTTTCTTTTTTTTTTTTTTTTTAAAAAAAGGTTTTAGCCATGATCTGTATTTGTATTATATATTTGTATTAGTCAAGGGGCACAACAGCATTAATCAAGCAGCACTAACCTGAAGTAGAAAGATCATTCTGGCCTCTTTAAATGCAAGCACTGTCATGTTACTGTCTCAACACAGTACTTCAGATAACAGAATGTTGGGATATATGTTTTCCAATTCATATAGTAAAACAAAAGTGTTCTGTTTGTGTGAAGTTAAACGACTTATTTATAATTATGTCTAGTATAGTAGTTTTTTGTGCACAGTTAAATCATTTCTCATCATCCTCATTCCAAACTGAAGAGATGTTCTGTAGCAATCCTATGCACATATTTAACAGTAGTAAACAAACAAACAAAAAACATCACAGTACCGTTCAGCTTCAGAAAGTGAATTCCAGAAGTATGACTCTGACAACTGTAGTGGGTACATTAGTATAAGCTACTATGAAGAATAAAATTAATGTATGCACGCTCTTTGAAGGAAGAATCAAAACAGCTTTTTTGAAGGACAGATGTTCCTTACATGTTTTGGAAGTCTTCTGAAGCTGTCTAAAGACCTCTAGATACAGTTTATTTAGAGTTTCAATCTGCCTTTAGCACAGCCCTCAGCAAAGGCCCTTAAATTATGCAAAACCATAGAGTAGAAATAAAGCACTTTTTCACACATTCAAAAGTAAGCTTCCAGAAATCATTGCTAGGAGGCTGGCAAGGCACACAGGGTTATACAAACTTAGGGTCTGCAGGCTTGTAAACAGACACCAAAGGAAACAGCCTTCTTACAGATGTGCTCTGACATGACAAATGTAGACCCCAGAAGAAACTACAGAGGGTTAGATCATAGTATGTAGCCAGGTTCATGTGCTCTCTGAAGACCTCCTGCTGTCACTGATGAACAAAGCATGCTGGGCCAAATGGAGCACCAGGGCAGGTGACACAGCAACAAATACATGCACATAAATCTTAGAGCTCCCCCTGTTCTGAAGAAAGGAGTAGTAAAAAACCTGTAATGTATCCATCTACTCTGGAAATCAAAATGCACAGGTACAAGGAACAGACTTTACTGAGCTGACAGTTCATTGCACTGGTAAATTAGCAACGCTACTGAACAACCCTATCACACTTACCTGTTCTTCCTCTCCTTCCTCAAATTTTGAAGAGAACAGAAGACACCAGAAGCTGGCACCAAGTATGTTGTACAAAACCCACAGGGTGCTTCAAGCAGTTTGTTACTTTATACTGATGTACACCGAATCAACTGAGTGTGAAAACATCAGTGAAATGCTGCTGTCCTCTCTGCTGAGTGTGGTGGGGTCTGGATGGTTTGAATCTTTCTCAGCAAAGATATACACAATCCAGGATGTCCCGGTTCCAGCCAGGACAGCGCTAATTTTAGTAGCAGCCAGAAGGGGGCACGGTCAGGACCCGAAGGTTATTTTATATCACCTAAGCCATTGTCGGGTGCAGGGGAAAAGGAGTATCTTCTAGGAAGAAAGAGCTCCTTCCAGCTGAGAAAATGTGGTGGAGGGAGCCATCTGGGTTATTTTCCATGGATTGTTTCCTTTTTTTATTCCTATGAAATTAGCATTTTTGCTGTTTCCAGTAAATTGTTCTTGTCTCAACCCATGATCTTTATCTTTTGTGTCTCCAATTCTCCTCTCCAGCCCACCGCGGGGCGGGAAAAGAGAGAGAGAGAGAGAGAGAGAGAGAGGGCAGCGAGGGAGCCGCACATGGTTTGGGTTTTTCAGTGGGAATACTAAATTGGGGAGTACCATTCCTAAACCATGATAGAAACCTTGGCCTATATGCCTGCTTGCTTATTTTCTGCAACAGACTTTAGTACCTCACTTTTTATACCAAGCAAGCCTTAGCTTGATGAGGATAACAAAAATATGTCTTAATTATTGGCATAACCTTTATTTCATAAGCATATGTGAAAGAGAATATTTGTGTAATGCTGCAGCTGACAATGTAGCTGTTTGCAGACAGCTGTTTGAGGCACTGGAAGCATCTGCTTCCTAGCAAGAGCCTCTTTGCCTACTAGCTACTTTCTCAGTTGGTGTATGCATGGTTAGCCTGGTCTTTAGAACCAGTGGCTGTGCCTGGAATGTTGGTCTCAGGCTTCCACTGGAACATTGTATTAATAGCAACTCAGATGTGCTCACAGCCAGCATAGCTGTAAATACACTTCTCATATATGTACCAGCCACATCCAGGACACGTTGCTTACCCCTTCATCCTCTCTGTGATGGCCTGAGAGACACTACTACGGCAGAAAAAGAAATTTGCTCATAGATGAATTCTGTTGAGTCTATGGAGTAGTAAATCCACTACCAGGTGCAAAACTGAGAGGAAAACCCTCAGAGAACTCAGGAAAATTCAGGGCCTGTCTCCCAGAGACCACCATAAGCAGAAGAGTGACCAGAAGCCCTGACTCTCACCCTACATTTAAACCTGTCAACACAACCTGACCATGCTGCAGTTTCCAAAGGAAAGGCCAGGACAATGCCCATGTACTGAAAGCTAGGGAAGACTTCTTTCTTTACTACTTTTTCAGTAGAGCTTCAGTCTGCAGTGAAATAAATTATATCCTTACATTCTGGTACTGTGTCTCACCTGCCTTCAGCTCAGATGAGGTTAATGCCTCTTAAACATGACCACAAAGACACAGGAGCCAGCAGCCACTGCCTGGACTGCTGGTGAATGCTGCCAGTGTGGGAGACCTGGCTGACACCTGAAGTGTGTTGTAATCACATGGCATTCAAGCATGCCTGCGGCATTGTGAGCAAATAAACAGTCCTGCAGGACAGGAATGGAGGTAGGCAGTGCGGATTGCCAGCCATGCCTTATTACTGTGCTCAAAGGCCAGCAGTTACTGCCTGGAGTGGACCCCGGAGGCAATACAGACATATATGTATTAAAACCCCCAGCTCACTGCATTTATCTATGGCTGGAGTGCTCACCTATAGGTGATCTGTAGTCAAACATTCCAGTGATTGTTGGCCTATTGCAAGTTCTGCCTGAGTTTCAGAGGCCCAGGAGACATTTCCTGTAACCACTCACAGCACTCCTCATCCCTTTTCTCTCTTCAAGGCCAGTCGTCTTAACAGTGTGTATGTAATATTTGGTCGTTTTTACTGCACACAAGGGTAATGGACACAACATGGGGATGCGTGGCTCAAGGAAACAAGAAACAGGAAGGGAGATGCCTCCTCATAAGCAACAGCTGCTCTCCGTAGCTCACACGCCTTTTCCCAGCGTACCAGCCGTCTGCTCGGAAGGGGAACAGACTCGTCTGCTTTATCACGGCAACAGCTTTTGTTTCTGCTCTTCGCAGTCGTTTAGCTGACATGTTTGTAAACACCAATGTGTATTTTGTAAAAATTCAGCGTTTCACAAAACAACTTTATCATAAACACCACAGCTCTGACGGAACCAGCCGCCGGCGCCCCCGCAGGCCCGGCGCTCCCCCCGCAGGGCGGGCCCTGCCCGTCCCACGCCGCGCTGCCGCCGCGCTGCTACCGCAAAGCCTCTCGGGAGTTGAAGTCCCGCACACTGCCTTTCCTATGACGGGCCCGTGGCTTGTGGACTCCATGTCCCATGGAGCGCTGCGGGGGGCCCGGCGCCCGGCCCGCGGCGCCGGCAGCTGGCGGCAGGGCGGCTAGTTCAAGTTGCCATAGCGGCGAGGTGAGGCCGGCGGAAGGTGCCCGGGTCTGGGGCGGCCTCGCCTCGGAGCGCTGTGCGGTGAGGGCCGGGGCTGCGGGAAGGGAGAGCCGGGGCCGCGGCCAGGGCGGGGTGCGGGAGGCGGCTGTCCAGC
The DNA here is from genome assembly GCA_026261815.1 of Monarcha castaneiventris obscurior. Lineage (NCBI taxonomy): Eukaryota > Metazoa > Chordata > Aves > Passeriformes > Monarchidae > Monarcha > Monarcha castaneiventris. Next base: position 20,550,988 of record JAMPIT010000894.1, read on the forward strand.
TGCGGAGCGCCGCGGGAGGGCGGGCGCGGATGGGAGCGGCGGCGGGAGGCGCGGGGCGCGGCGGCCGCGGGGCTCCTCGGGACAGTCCGGAGGCCCGGCCGGCGGCGTGCCCGGAGCCGGGCTGGTTCCACGCTCCTGTCTGGGCCAAAGAACCGGGAGCTGGAGTCGGCTGTTAGTGAGGTTCCCTGCGTGCCCGGTGGAAGGAGGATTTGCACAGGGCGTTGCGTATGAACAGTGTGAAGGAGCCGTTTTTTGTGTCGTGCTGCCGAAGAGCGCTGGGAGCACGGTGTGACAAATTGACTAAAACGCGGTACTGATCCATGAAGGCACGATGGGGAAATGTCACCATACAGGATCACCTTCCTGGCTTTTTCCGGGCTCAAATTCAAGCACTGAAGGAAAGGGCCTTTCAGGTGTCATGTTCCTTTCTGGAATGGCTATAATTTTTTTTTTTACTTTGGTCGCGCTCAATCTTAGCTATAAGGCTTCAACCATAACTTTAACACTAAGTTAGTTACCTAGTGATAGATTAGTCTGTGTGGAGCTGAACAAATAAAACACTTGAGGAATAATCAGGTTGTGTACACTGACTTTATCTTTTGTTTACTTGAGCTGGAGAACTTGACGTTGAGATTGTCGGCTCTACTTCTTACCTTGCAGATCTCTTAACAAGAGAGTCCTCAGTGAAGCTGAAATGCTCTGTTTTCTACAGGAAAGGAAAATACTGAGTATTGATGCTTTTCATCAGTTCAGTAAAGGTTATGATCTGTTTGGGTAGAGCTAAAAACCAGTAAGAGCTAAATGATTCTCACTGTCAAGTAGGTCACATGATCACATGCTGAAATTAGCTTTTTGGAAAAAGTGATAAGCTTTATTTTTTGTTTCAGTTGATGGGCAAATGTGCATATGGGGAACATTTCTACAAATTTCTACTTTATGATTTTCATTTTTTTTTAATCTAAAGTGAAACTTGCACAGTTCCTTTAAAAATGAGGATGTTACTTTATATGAAGCAAGTTCTTCACCTTAAAAGTACTTGTGGTTCTTTTTAGGTTGCTCATGAGAACAAAGAGGAATGCTTAATCATAAATAGTAAGTTTTCTTCAGACAAAATGTTCTCCTTATCTAGTGTTTTCTCTTATGTTTACCTTGATTACTGACCTTTCTTCTGTGCTTTGGCTAATAAATGTTTTAATGAGCCTGTTTTTGTACAGCTGAAAATAAACCCATTAATCTTTCCTACTGTAAATCTTCATTTCCCTTTTTTTCCTCCAGTCTTTGCTTTTCAGTAGTTGGGGCTCTTTTGTTTAGGTCTACTTGTTTTTTGGGTTTTGTTGAATTTTTTTTGACCAAATTACAGTAAAAACCAATATTATTCCATGTTATTATTTCTACCAGTGTTATATTTATTTTATTTTTCGTTGTCTTTGAAAATATCCCATATTTCCTGTTTCCCAATGTTTGGTGTTTATGCCTTTTCAGTCTCATTAAGACTTCATTGCAGCTGACTAGAGTCAGCTGGGATAATGAATTTTGATACTGTTAGTAAAAATGTGCTTTAGTGAGGTGTGATAAGAAGAGAAAAGATGAGATAAATTCACCAGTTCAGAAAATAGAAGGAATACTGATGTACTTGAGCACAGACTGAGCACATTAATTTGCTCTCCTTTCATATTTGGTAGGTTTCTATCCAAGTCTGGGGGACACAAATTTGCGACCTTTTAAAAATTAAATTTAAGCATCTGGAAAAATATCAAATTGCCTGCATATAAAATACAATATATGATTTGAATCCATCCATGGTTTCTTTTGGAAATTTCAGCTTTTACATGAAGAATGACATCTTTACTGTGACTGTATTTTTGTTGACTACAGGGAGTTCAAGAGTTTGCCAGTCTCTCTTCTGTCAAGTCTTTCCATGACCTTTAGGCAAACTGCTGCAGTGTGTAATAGTTTAATAAAAAATTTTGATCTAACCTACCTTTTGAGGGTTATTCTAATCAGTTACTATGTCACTTTACTATACTAGGCATAGCTGTCTATAGTTTTTAATAATTTCCCCTGTCTGATGATTGTTGACCTATTTTCCCCTCTCTCTTGCTGTCCTTGAGACTTAGCAATCCCCATGCTGAATACAGCTTAGTGAGTAGTGGGTGGTAAAGGAGAATGGTTCTGCAGACCAGGATGATTGGTAAAGCATTGATGTCACCACTGTATGTTTTGGGGGGAGAATTTGCTTTGGGCCATGATTTTATGGGTGCTGAACACTTGGAAGCAGTGAGAGTGCCTATTTTGATTTAATTTGCTCCTAAGAGCGAGATGCCTCCTGCATCTTGACACTGCTTCATAGTCTGAACAAAGGCAATGACTGAGGAGCAGTTGGAAAATCTCCTTCAAAAGTACATCCTGCTGACCCAGACCAGAAAGGCTAATGTAAACGTAATCTCAGTCTGTGAAGTTGCTTTGGGAATATTGTGCAAGACTGTTACAGTCAGGAGTTAACATAAGTCCATTTTTCTGGTCTTCCTGCCTAGGCTTCAAGATACTGATGGCAGATTCATCCAGTGATTCAGACAACTTTCTTACGGGTCGAATAGGAAGGCGGCCTTTGAGAGCATCCCACAACAGAGCTCAGAATTATGGTGCTGAAGAAGTTACAGAGAAGATCCATACTTTAGCAAGCACTTTGCAGGTTGTTTACAAAACCCAATTTTAAAGTATTTATAGAGTTTGCATTTCTGTAACACAGGGTCATATTTTCATTTCTAAAGTTGTGGAGTGTACTGTACAGAGGGGAAACATTGTTTTCTGTGCAAACCAAAAAAGGTTTTGGGAAATTGATCATGCTGCTCTTGAGCTGAAAGTGTGTGGCTTGTTAGACTTTTATACAGCTGTTATTTCAGACAGTAGTAGAATGTTGTAGTAGAAACAATGACATGTTTGGGAATACTATTTATAATGTTAGCAAACTGAATAAGGCAAAATCAACTTTGTTAGATTCTCACAAGAGACATTAAATTTTCTAGCAGAAAGTTTCAGTCTTGTCTTGGTTGACTTTGTACTGTGTAAAATTTCCAAATTTCTGATAAATATGTAGTCAGACAATTGCTTCAGGATAGAGCTTACATTTCAAATATTTTCTAGATGTGAAAAGCACTGTGAGAAACATTGTTTCTAAACTTGTAAGGTACACATACCTGAGCAAAAACAAGTGTTCATCTCTTTCCTGCTTGTTCCGTGGAAGGTGCAGAGGGAATGCCTGAATTTATTTTCCAAGTGGGAGGAGACATTTAGCTATCCTGACACCATTAGTGCTTGAGAATTTATTCCCATTCTTCTCTAGTTGACAGTTCTGAATACATAGATTGGGTGGGTGTATGTCTTAGTATTTATTGTTTGGCCAGAAATACTGTTTTTTTCATTTTAATATATGAGAAGAGAAAAATCAATATAGAATGGTAAATTTAAACTTCAAAACTTCTTATCTCAAAAATAAACATCAATCTAGAAAAAAGATAATAAGTTAATAACAATACAGTGTGACTATTTTTTAGAAGGGATTCTTTGATATTCTCTTGATTCTTTCTAACATCTTTCTAGCTGCTCTTCTGAAATTCTGATTTTAAGTTAATTGGTTTTTGTGGACTGCTTTTCAGCAGATCTGCCATCTGATCCAGGTGTTCATCTGGTCAGAGAATGCTCATGCAGTGACCTTACCTAGTGTGTTCACCTTCAAAAACTTGTTATTTTGCAGATAACGATTCTGTTCTACAAGCAGATAATCTTTGGATTAAAAAAGTTTTTCTACAGAATGGCTAAAACTTGAAAAAACTTTTTATTTGAAACTGAGGACTTACTGTTGTACTGAAATGATAGCATTTCGTTTTGGTTTTTTCCTTTTTCTTCGTTTTCCTTCCTTTAGCCATGCTGTGCCACTTCAGATTCTGGTTACTTGAATAGGATTTTGAATGTGTAGACCCTTTAGAAAGCACTTGTGTTTTCAATTTAATCTTAGAAATCAAGAAGAATAAAGACAACAGTAATGTTTGATTAGAGGAGATTTCTGTTTTCACTTTTTTTTCTTAAACTTTTTTATTTAAGGATACCAACAGAAATCTGAGACATGTTGACCATTTGCTAGGACAATACAGAGAATACAACAAGGAACAAACCAAAGCAATAACAACTGTGAGCAACTTTCAGTTTTTCTTAACTTCTTAGGTCTTTTCCATTAGTAGAATTCATAGCTGAAAACTTGGTATTAATGGACAGAATATATAATGAGTTAAGTAGCTGTAAACAGAAACTTTTCATATTTGTTTGAAATCTAAATCGGTATAGTAATGGGTTATGTAATGAAACAGTGACAGGTTTTGTAGGCTTCATTACTTTTCTGGTTTATAAGCACCCAGTAGATTGTTATGGTACTATGCCAAGTACAAGATGTGTAGCTGAAATAGAGTATTAGGGAATATGTTTATTTTGCACAAATAAGTGATAAAAGAAAAGCTAAATTATAGCAGGGAATGGGATTGGGATCACACTGGTGTAGCTTTGTTCCTGTCATTCTACAACAGTTTCTGGATCTGTTGACCAGCTTGCTCTAAACTGCAGAAAGGGTGAAAATTCTAAAAGGAGTCTTCTACAAGTTTGAAAACAGGTGTCTTAGAGAAAGCAAGGCAAATTAGTGCTGCTAGGGCAAGAGAGGTTTACAGTTTGGTTACAAGCAAGCTGCAGCAGGTGCTGCCTTGAAACAGATACATATGAAATGTAGGAATATTTTACATGTGAAGGTAGAGAGAGGGAAGAAGCAAAGGTGTAGAAAAGAAAGCTTGTTTTCTTCAGAGAAAGAGATCCTACTCAGTGTATCATTCTGCAGGAGTAAAACATCAATTTAACCATTGTTTACAAACTTATCTTAGAAAAAGGAGAACCTTTAGAAATTGATGTTTTGTGGATTGTCAAATAAAGGTGTGACAAAGCAAGTGGCTAAGAACCAAAGTTAGTAAATGAAATTGTAGAAAACAAGATACAAGTTTGAAAAATGAAGAACTAATATTTGAATATAGCTAGTTCTGTACTCTTAAATTGGGAATGGCTTCCTTTTTCTGGAAATGAAAGTACTAAAAATAGGGGTTTCTGTAAAGCTGCTTAGGGAAATTTGATAGCCATATGTAAAATTGATTCCAGGTAGGGCTGGTAGAAAAATTCTAGCAAAAACTAATTTCTTTGAAGCTATTTTCTGGATTTTTCAGGACTGTTAATGAGCATTGCTGGCAAATAGGTCTTATTTTGGTTGTAGGAGACAATTTTTTGAGTTTTAATGGTGGTGTGCCACTGTTTTAAGAAACTTGATATTTGAAGCTGCCAATATGGGAAGCATGATTTGCTATAATTACAGGAATGTGATATATGAGATATTGAAGAAAAACTGTTATTAATTCATAGCTGTACTTGGCTTAAAAATAGTTTTTATTCTCTTAATGACTTTTAAATAAATAATATTTTCCATGCTTTTAAAAAAGTAAGTCTGTGTTCATACTTCAATAAATTATAACTTTTCTGCAGTTAAAAGAAACACTGGAACAATCTATAGGTCAATTAAGGAGCCAGCGACTAATGCGAAACTCTGGGATGAGAAGTGCATCTCTCTCAAGCTTATATCCCAGTGACCTGGATGGAGAAGGAACATCAGGTAAAATACTTAAGGGGCTGGAATATGCTTAAATTGTCATATAGCTGTGTTATGCAAAGAGGAAATGAAGAAAAATGTGTAGAAATAGTGGCATGGAAAGTCATAGATTACTTCGAAGAAATTCAGTTTAAAAATCTGGGCGACCTGCACTAAGTTACACAGTTGTTTATGTGGTAAATTTTTCCAGCTTTCTGTTATGTAGTATTTTCTGCTGATGTCCCAAGAGATCTAAATGAAATGTTGATTCTTTCAGCTGAGAAAATTAATTTTCCACTGCATGAGTTATAGATACATACAAGTTAAAGCTAAATCCAAAAGATATTGCAGCTTCTGAAGCTTGCTTCACAGCAAAAAGGGAATTTAAATTCTAGATGCGTGAGATTATGGATGTTTGGAAACAGTGGAAAAGAAAAAACAGAACTGATTTATGACCCACAAAAGAGTAGGTTTTTTCCTAGTATGTCTCAGAAAATTCATTATATTTTAGGAAAAGGTATGTTTGGGAGGAGTATTCCTTCCAGAGCTAGTATTTAATATATTTTAGTAGAAAGCTCTAAAAATTTCATTCCTATGTAAAAGCTGTAAAAGCTATAATAGTTTGAAGCTCTGATAGATTCATGTGGAGGAAAGAGTGGTTGGTTGGGCAAATAAAATTTGAGGAAAAACTACTTACTGCTTGGAGAAACAATTCCTCTTTCTGGAATACTTGTATGTCATGAGTAAGAAATCTTTAAATTGAAGAAGAATCCTGAGAAGACCTAAAAGAGTAATATGCATGTTATGTAATTTAGTGGTTATTTTGTCTGTAATGTGACCTAGAACGGTATTATCAGGATGAAATATCCATTTTTTGTGAAGGAAAATGAAAAATTTCCCATACAAAATTTTGTCTTCCTACTTACTTTTTAAATCTCATATCTCCTACAGGAAACCGCCAGTTCCTGCCCACTTCTCCTCTCAGGGATTATGGAGACTCACAGGGCAATAAACATCGAAGGTCTAGATCTGCGAGTGTTCGATTTGTCCATGAGGCAGATAATGTGGACCAGGTACAGGGCGCTAACGGGAGTTGCTGTTCCAATTAGGCAGTCTGTGGTCACCAGACTCTTTGCTTTTACATTAAATGAGGTGATTCTGAAGATGCAGCTAAGAATGTTTCAGCTATGGTTTGTGCTTTCAGTGTTACCTGCTATTTTTCGTTAGGAAGACACCTCTTGTATCTGTCATGAAGTTTCATGCAAATCATAGAGAAAAAGATGGAGATGGTAGTGATATCAAAAGTAAAAATAGGAAAATAATCTCCCTACTTCTTAGGCCATCTAATGACAAAGAAAAATAATGTCTGAACAGCCTGTTTAGTCTGGAGAAGACTGAGAGGAGATCTCAGTAGTGCATATTAGTATCTCAAACATGGGTGTCAAGAGGATGGTGCCAGACTCTTCAGTGGTGCCCAGTGACAGGACAAGGAGCAATGACCACAAACTAAAACACAAGAAGTTCCACCTCAACATGAGGAAGAACTTTACGATGAGTGTGGCAGAGCACTGGCACAGGCTGCCCAGGGAAATCGTGGAATCTCCCTGTCTGGAGACATTCAGAACCTACCTGGACGAGTTCCTTGTGTAACTGCTCTGGGTGACCCTGCCTTGGCAAGGGGCTTGGATTGGATCTCCAGAGATCCCTTCCAACCAATTAACATTCACCTTCATGCTGAAGTTCAGTGAGATTGTGAAGGGGATTATTCTGCTTTAGTTAATGGCATAGGGTCTTAGTGCTTTTCCTTTTACTTCAGTGTAGCTTGGATTGATTTTGATCCAGCTAGTTCTTCATCCTAGTTCTTGGTCTGACCCGTGAGTGGGATAATTTGACCCTGTACTTCAGGCAGATGATGGGAGGAGAGGATGTGTTTGCCACTGGTAATTTTCATACCCCTTAACTTGTGTCTGCTTGCAGACTTCAGAAAAAACAAATTAATTACCTTAATGAATAAGATTATAGTGTTTCTGTCATCCTACAGGTAGAGAGGAGATTTTGCTATCTGTTCTTGCTTTTTCAGATAGGGTGGCTAGGCTTGCTCGAGGGAATCCGTGTAGACTAATATTAAAGAAGCTAATTGTAAGGTATTCATATTGACTTTATTAAATCAGTCTCAGCTTCCAGACAATTTTAAACTTAACTACAATATGTTTTCTCATTTGACTTTTTGGGAAGCTATAGAAATTCCTATACTTTTATTTAACCCCATTTCATTGCCTTCTCAATCTAGTTCTCGCCCCATTCCTTCCTCCCCCAAGGTAAGTGTGGAAAATAATCCTTGGAAGGAAATATTGTTATATGGAAATCTTTCCTTCCAACCATCCAAAAATCTTAGGACTATTTTAGATTACTTCTAGATATTCTATTAAATATCTTGGAAATTTTATTCAAGGGAGTTCCTGCAATGCATACAAAGTTCTGCATATTAAATATGTGTGTAGGCAAATAGCTTTTTTTCCAGTTTTGATGATAACTGTTGGTTTACTCCTTATTCTTGGTTTTCAGTGAGTGAATATGGCTTTTTTCTTTTCAGTAACTATTGTAAGAAGAGTATAGTGCTTTGAGGAATGATGAATTAGAAGCAGTCATTGATCATGATTACAGGTAGAAATTAGACCAGAGATAAATCAGTACTGCTTAACTAAAGTTGTGGCGTTTTCTTTTTTTCTGTAACCAGTGTCTCTTTATTCCCATTCTGACTTTTTCTAGCTGAAGTAATTTTTCAGCCGAATAGTCTTTTGACACATTTAAGTCCCTCTCCTTCTTAGCACATAGATTTTGAAAATATGCTGTGTTTTTTCAGAGTCTCTCAGGTCAGGTTGAAATTTCTGGTTAATCACACAAGGGAGGTAGTAGTGCCTGTGTCTGAATGTTGAGGGCAGTCAGCTTGGTTGTGGAAGATCAAAGTTTAAATTTAGGGCATAGACCAAAGGAATATTATAAATTAGTGTTTTTTGTAATGATAATCCTGGTCATGGTACTGACAGGAGTAGGTTGCATTAGGATAGATTAACTGTCACTTTCTATCCCATGAAGACTGAATGACTTACTCATTTTTTTTTTATTTGCTCCCTAAAACTTTGATGATAAATTGGGAGCCTGCTGAATGGGAAAATTGGGAGGTTTTACAGAGGAAAGTAGAGGTGTGGTTTTGATTTTTGTTTTTTTTTTCCCAAGATCTGAAGAGTCTTGGGCAATACCTGTTTTTGGTAGTTCCTGAAGACATCATACTGCTCTGCTTGTTCTGTTTCAAGCTCCTCTGTAATCTATTTATCGTAGCATATATAGCTGGGCAGAACTTTGTTTTGCCTATACTAGCGTCTATTAACATGAAATATGTCTCTCCAGGGCATTACTGGTTCAGATGTTTCAACTTGCTTTGCATTAGGTTAAAGAGGTGGTGCAGTGTCTAAGCTCTGAACCACAGGAAAAAAGCATAGTTAGGAAACTTGGTTTAGCAAATAAAGTACTGAAAATTAAATTACAATGAGCAAGTATTGTGAAGGGTTGATGGAAACAGAAGTGTGCAAGCCTCATCCAGTCATCCAGGCTCAACTACAGTTCATGGAGTTTTATTATTTTTTAGGTTATTTTTGCCTGCTTTATTTTAAAAAGTATATATGTGTGTAGATATGTATTTTTGGAATGTCACAGAAAAAAAGGGTTCCTATGCCTTGGCTTAATTTGTATGCTTTTATTTACAGCTGCATTCTTTTCACCAGTCTCTTCAAGATCTCAGCAGTGAACAAGTTCGCCTGGGAGATGACATCAGTCGTGAGCTTTCAAGAAGAAATAGGTATAAACAGAGTATAACTCCATGTGAAGAACAGTGTGGAAAATAATTCTTAAACTCTTATTTCAAAAAATAATTTTGGGGAAGATGGGGGATTGTGCAACATGTGGATGAAAGCAGGATTATGAACTGCTTGTTTTATGTCATCTTCTGCAGCATTTATAAATGTAAATAACATCCATTAATTCCAATTTGTGTAGTATATGGAGCTTTCCTCAGCTTTTTTTAATATATGCACAAAACAACAAGGACTAGGGAATTTCTTTTATTACATGTTTGCTCCTCATTTGTTCTTTTTACTGGAGTCCTTTCAGGGCAAGCTCTCCTGCAGGCCATAATCCGTATTCTTTCTCAACATGTGCTTTGTTCAGTAGCAATAACAGGAGTTAGACTGTTAATTCCTAGTAGAAAAGTACTGTTCCAAAGGACTGAGTAGATGTGTCCATAATTTTGTACTTGTTGTCCTGATACTATCTAGCTGATACTTAGATGCTCTGTTTCTTCACTTGAGGAATGGAAATGGTTTTTATCACGAATTTTCCACTTGTTTCTAATTATGCTATAAATTATTATGAACAGGCTATGATCTATTATGAATAGGCTGTAGAACAATTTGAGGTAGCAAAAAATTCTGGGAGGTTATTGCTGCTTAAAATTATCATGGGTGTTACTTAGATTTGCACTGTAGAATATTGTTTTACTTATATTTTCCTATGAAGGACTGATGCTGAATTAAGAAAGACTCTAGAAGAATTGTCTGAAAAGCTCACTGAGTCCCAAAGACAAGAAACGGTGAGTGTGACTAACATGAAAAGATTATTTATATTTAGTATTCTAAGCAAAATGTGGACTTCTAGTTTAATGTGTGTGTTGGTAATCAGTATCACATATTGATATGTGTATCTGAACATGATTTTTTTGGGCTACTATAGGTTGTTGAAATGTTACCCTTCGATAATTAAATCAGCAAGACAAATTTTGTATTTCAGGTGCTTGTTTTAAGTAAAAGTGTTTTACAGGTGTGTGTATTGTGAATTTTTCAGTTTCAAAGTTCACTGCCTTGGAGAAAGCTGCTTTTTAACTTCAAACATTGGTTTGAATGCTATTATACTTTTTGAAGATGCCTTTGGAAAGATACAAGCTTTCCCATGTTATGGTTATAAATAGTATTGTTTCTTGTTCCTCCTTCCCTCCCTGTCCTTTTCAATCCTTATCATCTGTGTAGCAAAATGGAAGGAGTCTCTTTGGGCTGCACTCTTCTCTGAAGGCTTGGTGAAAAAATGTAACAAAGAAGGCAGGACAGCCATGACAGTCTTTTTTGTCTCCTGTATCTGCTGGAGGCAATCTGTATTACTTTAATCTGAAAGAAATCTGCTATTGAGATGAATGTCAAACAGCATATTGCTGTAGGAGCAAGAGAAGTTGGGAATCACCCCAGTAAATAGTAGGTGAGAATCCTGTAGGTAGTTCTTGACACATAAGACTTGAGTGTATGCTTTATGTAAGCATTTATTGTTACTTAGTATCAATGCTGACTTTTCAGAGCAAATGTTATGTATGCTTATTTTCCTATAGGTGATTCATCTTGCCCTAAAATTGCATGAATTGATACTAGATGCTCTGTCAAGGGCTTTAGTGGTGTGTTCATCACTGATAACAGTGTTGTTGGCATGGACCACTTGTTGGTACCAGCAGACTTAATAAACATACTTGTATAAATTCCTAACTCTGGATTAAGTTGGACTGTGATTCAAGAGACACTATCTGTACCAGTTATGTTCTTGATATGATAGAGTCCATCATCCAGTCCATCCAGGAAAAGAAGACTTGCCTTGTCAGCATTTGTAGAAAAATATGATGGGATCGTCTTTGTTAGACATTTGTTAGAGTGTTAATTTTGATTTCTCCTAGTAGCATGGTAGGATAAAGTAAGTTTATCTGATAAAGAATTCTTGATACTGTGTTTTTCTTGTAGCAGACTTCTCAGTATGCTTATGTTTTTTTCTCTTTCATGTACTAGGAAATTAGTGAACTCATTAAGTTTTAACCAAGGTGGTTCTCAAGAGAATAGCTGCTACAACTGGCTACATTACAGCTGTTCAGTGCCTTTGCATGAGAGAAACAAACCTTCCTCAATCCTCTAGAATGCAGGCATCCACTGTCTGTTCATTAATGAAAGAAATAACTAGCTCTTTGACCTCCTACAGTAGGGTTTCAAGACGTGGAATTGAAGGTTACAACTTTTGACCTGAGAGGAGCAAAAAATGAGAACAATGTAACAAGGAAGTCTTCTGTAGTTAATGGTAAGGGGACTATCAGAAGAGTACGTCTCTTAGTTGGGAGGGAACATTATCATGCAATAAAGCTATGCAAACTGAAATATTTACTGATACTCTATTAGTAAAGACACAAATGCTACAGTAAGCTGCAGTGAGATTATTTTTATGTGTAAGAATAGTAAGAATTCACCTGGAATATTCTGCTCATTGCTGATTACTGATGTTATGAAGAACATTGGCCAAATGGAAAGAAGGCTGGAAAGAGGAGAGGAAAAAAAAAAGAAAAAGAGGAAAGATAAAAAGGGCCACTGATTCAAAGACTTCCCTGAAAAGATAAAAGAATTGCTGGGGTTCAATTTGCAGAAGAAACAGGTAGTTAGGAAAGATCTCGCCATGTATGATGAATGGCCAAAAAGTGGAAATTTAGTGTACAGTATTAGAACAGAAAGTCATCTAATGATAATTTTGTACAGTAGTAGTCTAATCACCTGTGAGTTAGGACCTTCTTGATCTGGAAGTGGTCTGTGTGCTTTCTGTACTGTGTGATAGTCCCTCTGTGGATTTCTTTTTTGGATGTTGCCCAGTGTTTGTTATAACTTGCATATTTTTATGATCTTGTCCTATAGCAAGGGGTTCTCCAAACAGATTATATATTTTGAGAGGAGCTGCCACTTTTTAGGTGATCTGGTTTGTTTTTTGGGTTTTTATATTTGTTATTTTGTGTGTGTCTGTTTTGGTGGATGTGTTATGTCTTAGGTTTTTTTGTTAGTTGTTGTAGAGTGTTTGTTTGGTTTTTAAATCTAACTACTTTTTCATCCCTAATTTTAGCTTGGGAGATTGCTCAGTTTCTTCAGAGGCTTTTCAGAGTGTTACTTTTCAGGCCAAAAAATTCTGACTTAATGCGTTGTATCCAGCCAATTCCACACCACTTAGCCTAGTGGTAGCGACATTGTGCACTGCTGCTTTACCAGTGCTCTCTGATGCTAGGTTTGGATCCTTTGCCCTTGCTCAAGGCTTAGTGGTCTCCTGTTATCTCATGAGCCTGGCAGAATCAGTGAGATGAGGTAAATGCAAAAGAGAGGAATTTAGTATGGATGTTAACAATAAAAATAACTCTCATAGTATGCACAGCAAAGCATGAGATCAGAGTACATGTAGAAACTAGGGTCTGTTATTGTAGATATCTGAGATCCTTTAGTATGTGTATGCATTTAGGAATTCTTCTAATGAGATTGCTTAATTCAGAATTGATTGTCATTGGTGAAAGTGAGTTGGGTAAGAGGAAATGCTTTTTTTCTCAAAACTTCCTTATGGAAAGATGTGCAGGAACTTTTGTCCTTAGTGCCTTTATGACTTGGGAGTGTTTATTGCCTCGAGGATTGCCATCCTTGTATTTATATTCTATTGTATGATTCTTGGCAATAAATTGTCAACTTGAAATCTTGATAATTTCACAGGGTGAGCTCATGGCAGAAACATTCTGTTCAGTTCAATGTCCTTAAGTCTTTATTTTTTAGAGACATATATCTAAATTCTTACGGTTTGGTATATTTGGGGCTGTTTGAAAATTGCCTGTATGTAGATGTGTGATGATAAAGGTCTAAATCACTGCAGTTCTTCCGAGTCACTAGTTCAGAATTTATTTTTATTAGAATTTTATGATTCTTAGAGCCTTTTTGATGCTGAATACTTTAAGATCCACACAACACAATCAATGCACGCTGTTTTATCTGTAAAGAGAGCTTTTCCATCCAATATAAAGGCCAGATGACATTGAAGGTTGTGACACAAGCATAGTTGGATGCCTGTTTCAGGTTGAGCACTCTCCATGGCCTTGTACTTGAGAATCTATGTGCAGTTTTGGTAAAAAGCTTTTCAGGTTCTACAGCTCTCTCTATATCAAAATCTCTTTCTTAACTAGACATTTTGTGAGATTCCTTTCTTCTTGAAAAGGGGTTGGATGTTTTCTAGACAGGCATAGAAGCAATTGAAAGAATATTTACTTACTTTATGGTTATGTAAGATAGCCTTCTTGGATATTTTGTTGCAATCTCTTGGATAGAAGCACATCCCAAATAGCACAAGATGCTCATCTTTATACATAAAAAGCAACTTCATCCAAGCACAGTTTAGTTCAAATTGGGTAGATGCTTAATTGAGATGGTGCCATTATAAAATAATGGTAGACTGTCTCTGGAAAAACACAGCAATGTCAAGTGAAATGGGTCTTACATGGAGTTACTGTGGTTATGATGTCTCAGAGGGCCAGGATTATTGTCAGATAATGAACTGTCCTTCAGAACATCTGGTATAAAGATTTTTGGTACTGCACAGGTGTCTTGTAAAAGGTGTAACACATTAGCATTTGTTATGAGGGGAAAGTTTAACAATATTTAAAGTTATATCTCTGAAAAAAGTTTGCTCTTTTTGTGATTTTAATACTTCTGTTTCAAGTATGCATTGATGATAACATGGGTCATAACAAGAAAGGCAGCAAAAATCTGTTGAAATAGTGTTCTATTAGCAGCACTTGTGCACTAGAAATAACAGTGGAAAGCTGAAAAACGGGGTAGAAATTCACTAAGTAGGATGGTGCTTTTTGTACAGTAAGCATCCAGCATCTTCCACAAGATTATATTTAGCTGCATGACTTAAATGTCACCCTGGTTTTAAAAAGGACATTCTGTTCTTGGTGTTTAATTGCAGGGCAGGGCAAGAACTTTTTGATAGCCCAATCTGTTTTCATGGATTTTGCTGCTACCTGAAAACTTTTGGTGGAGACACAGCTCTAGTGTCATCATTATCATTCAGATAGTCTGTGTTGCTAAAAATGCGTGCTTGAAATCACATTCTAATATGTTCTGAATGCAGCAATTCAGTGCTAGTATTTCATGTTGTTTTGTAGAGCCTTCATATTCTTTGTACTGTTCTTCAGTGAACCACTTGTCTACACTAAGATTTTTGCTAACATTCAGAGGTCAAGATACATACTTTCATGCTAGAAATGTCCTGAGTCAGGGTTATTTGGGATAAAGGAACACAAGTATGTTTTTGAGTTTACTCTGCATGTACTAATTAATAAATTAACACTTAACTGTTTCTAATAGTGTTACCAATACCATACCAATGTACAAAGTATGGGAAACAAATAGGGGTTATAAGTAGCATGAAAATGTTTGGTGGTTTGTGTTGGTTCTGGGGGGTTTTTGTTTGTTCAAGGGGATTATGTCTGTAACTGAAATTTCCATGCACCTGACAAATACAATGATATATAATCCATCTTTTTCAGTACCTTGTTAGAAATAATGCAACAATTGTATTCTGGAGTGAGTTGAAGGAAGTCAAAGGCAAGGCAATAAAATTGCCTCATAAAATTAATTTCTTACTTGTTCTGAGTTAGTGATAATTTGTAATGAAACTAGAAGTTTGCAGGAATCTAAAGCCTGTCTAGTGCTGCCTCATGTAATGTTATCTGTTGTGCATGCAAGGCCCATGACAGCAAAGAAGTTACTGAACTCTCCTTTGGAATGTTGTCTTTTGGGGGTGATGTTACTTTTGAATCGTCTGTCAGGTCAAAGTTGTACATTTTCTTTTGTTATAGCTTTAGTACTCACTTGCTTCATTGTGAAAAGTACATGAGAGCTGAGAAAGCTTGTCTTCAGAAACACATAGTCAAAACTTTTTTTAAAAAATGCAAAAACACTACTGTTTTATTTCTTTATTTTAGATATGTATGGGGTAAAGGATGACAGCTTATTTCCTGCTTTTCAGCAAAGATACAACAAGTTAAATGACAGTGTTACTTTTTTGTTCCTGCTACATAGTATCATTGTTTCTGTTAGCTGGAGTATTTTATGAATTCTGTGTAACACTAGGTAGTACTTGTCAAAACAAACATTGTGATGTGGTCTTTATCTTTTATACATTAGTTTTTAGTAAGTAATTATTCTGGATTATGACTGCAGAGCTTTCATAACTTACATGAAATTGTGTGGTTTGACGCAGTACCAGGCATCTCCTGATGGTTTTAGGAAAAAATACAGTATTCCAGACTGTAAGCTGGCTATTCATCTGGCTGCACAAGCAGGAAGTGTTTTTTGAGGGGTGTATTCTATTGTAAAGAAAAAGAGTGTTTTGTTTGTTAAGCCTTGTGAAGCCCAGAATGTGTAAGTGTTGCCTTACTTGTGTTTCTGTTGCTACGTAACTGTGTTGCTCATGGTAAAATTTTCTTTCTGTGCTTATATGCCTAGTGCTAATGGAGGTGTGCTTAATGGAGAAAGATGAGAACTTACCTCCACATACATCAGAAGCTAGTAGTAGTTGAATGTTGTTTTATGTCTTTCTCTTTTTATCTAAATACCATTTGGGAATATATATATTGCTTTCTAGTGGTTGCTGAAAATAATTAGTTTTAATGTAGGGAGGAAATGATACTTAAGTATTTTTCTTGCTAATCTTTATAAAAAAAATTTAATTTGTTGCCTCAAGAGGGTGCTGTCTGCTAGCAGCTTGAATTGCAGAAGTGAAGTAATTCTGGTATTCTGGTCTGATTGAGCTTTTATGTTCATAATCCAAATTGCTTTAATAAATACGTGTTGTTGTTTGTATTAGTTTGTTCATGGATTCACAAAATACTGGGGAAAAAGGCTTAAAGCTATGTAATTATTTCGTGTTGTTACAGTCATTCTCATGTACTTAGTTCTTGTTTACTACTTTTCACTCACAGATTTTGAAGCATGAAAGAGGCAAACACTGGTCTGTTTTGCAGACTGGAGATGTGAAAGAAATGTCCCTCCACAGGTTAATCAGGCTTGTGACAGAGAAGCTAAGACTTTTGTATTGCAACTTCACATTAGGCTGCACTAAACTTGATAATGAGATATTTAGCGCTTAAGTAGAACCACCACTGTAGAGAAAAATAGTATGCCCTGAAAGGAGGATACTGGCAGCCAGATAACAATTTGGTTCCCTGCTTGAGTACTTCTGGAGTGCTCCCTGCTATAACTGGTTATTTTCTCTACCATTCTAAATCTGCTCGAATAAAATACTGATTACGTTCTCTTTTCTTTTCGCCCCATACTCTGTTTACATTTTTGCCATTGATATTTTCACATTTATTAAAAGGCTCACTAATTTCCTACAGCATGGGTTTTTTCCTTTTGAAGGTATCAGAACGGGTAGAGAGAAGACTTCAGGAGATAGAAGAAGAAATGCGTGCTGAAAGGCAGCTCGTAGAAAGGCGCCAGGACCAGCTGGGACACGTGTCTCTTCAATTACAGGAGGTACGCAAATGAGAGCTTCCCATGGATTTAGGATTTAGTAAGGAATGTGTTGCATTCGTGAGCCTGTACCTGTCAAACTGGCAGAAGTGCTTGTATCTTTGGCACATTTTTTAGCTCTCAGTCCAGCTCAGCTAGTTTTGATGACCAGGTGATACCAAGTACAGTCTCAGTTCTTCATTATACTATCTTGAATATAATTTAGACCTTATTGGTAATTGCCACAAATCTTCTAAGAACCTACCCCCTAAGCCCTTCCTGAAAACCCAAGCAAATAAAAGCAAGTCATTGGCTGGATTTTCTCAATTAAAACATTTTATTTTCTGAAAGGTAAACTTTGCTTGCTTGTGCAAAAGAACACTTTAATTTATTTCAACAAGTGATCAAAAGCACTGTAGTAGCCAGACAACTTTTCATTGCTTTTCAGTTTCATTCAACAATACCTGATGAAATATAAAATATTGTTTAGGAGACAAATAGAAATGTTTAGAATATAAGTTAAAATTTGAAGCAGCTATTAGCTTTTTTTCTGCATGTTTTAGAAAATGTATGAAAAATACTTTTTTCTTTCTGATTTTACTCCTGTTTGGAAAAATCTGCATCTTAACATAGCATAACTTTTTATTTCACTCCTCTTAAGATATAATTTGCAATGTTATCTCTGTCTGTGCAATAGAATACTATGATTGAGG
This sequence comes from Monarcha castaneiventris obscurior, assembly GCA_026261815.1. Lineage (NCBI taxonomy): Eukaryota > Metazoa > Chordata > Aves > Passeriformes > Monarchidae > Monarcha > Monarcha castaneiventris. Next base: position 20,568,762 of record JAMPIT010000894.1, read on the forward strand.
AGAAATAGGCAATTCCTTGGTTTTCACTTTTAGTATTTGCAACAAAGCTTTTTGGAAGGTGTTCCAAAAATGTTCAAAGATTGTAATATTTTAGAAGATGAGATGCTTTTTTTGATATAGATAAAAAGTAGTGTTTATCAAAAGGCTTGTAATCCTTCTACCAGTATTTCAGAAAGACTTACTGTTTCAGTTTCCCTCCCGGTTGATGTCCTAGTGGGTGATAAGAACTAGAGTGCTGAATTTCAGTTTTCATTGCTCTTTAATATGCCTACATCTGCTTCTAGGTTCTTCAGTTGTGCCTTCAGTCTGGGGAAGGGATGTCTAATACAATGAATTGGTGTGATTTGATAGTGTTATCTGCAAAACGGAACAATCTTTTTTTATCCTTTTAAAGGGATTATGACTTTCCTTTCAAAGGGTTGATGACTTGTAATCTCTAAAGATACATTGACCCTGCCATGGTTTCCTTAGAAGAAAACTTTAATTCAAGTGAATGAGTTCAAATGTAGTTCAAGGAATCTTCATATGATCTTTCATAGATCATATGAATGATCATAGTCTGTCATCACGAGCCTTCAGGCTGGATACCTTTATTCTTGGTAGCTCATCTTTTGAATTTCATGCAAAATGAATATGAAATACTAAGTACATCCTAGACCTTCTATTCCCCTAAGATGTCCAGCTGTTTTAATAAGATGGTTTAATCCTTTCTTCTGTAAATTCTGTTTTTGTAAGTCATTTTCCCTGAGGAACCCCTTTCTAAAATACAGCTTAAGTTGCTGTATTTTAGAAAGAATGTACTTGAATTGCCTTGTGTACTTTTGCATAGCCTAGTGAGAATAAAGTAAATAATTTTTTGCTACAATTGTTATTTGGATGAACATCTTTCTGCATAATTGTGAGCTTGTTACTTTGTTATTCTGTTTCTTGTCCTTTGTAATTTGAATTGTGAGTTAGATGGACTCAACTCTGACAATGGCCTCAGTCTTGTGGTGATCATTGCATGGATGTAATGTTCTATTGAAGTCTATTTCTGTTTTCATTTATTTCTCCAAGATGCTTCTCAAGTAACATTGCTGGAAAGGAGGGTAGTGTTTGGACTGAGTTTTGAAATCTTGTCATTTAATATGGCCTGAATGATTTACAGAGAAATTCTATTTAGAGCATTTGTGGCTGTTTAATGTTACAATTTTTTCATTAGTTTGCCTGTTACACATTTTAAACCAAACCAAATCAAATTTGACTTTCGCATGTGATCAGTAGTTGGTATAATTAAGAAATCTTGTGGAGTTTGTGATGTTTAAATGCTATTATTTTTAAGTAAAGTGCAGTGCCTGTAACTGACCACTACTTGTCAGTGTTTTACTGTGTTAAGAGAATCACCTTCCTGAATTGCAATTATTAAATTATATATTTTCAGGATCTAACAGAACATGATGATACATTTGTTTTGTATTTTTTCTTTTACTTGTATTTGTTTTGTACCTTTCTCTTGTCTGTCTTTTCTTTCTGAGTTTTTTGTATAATGTGCAAACTTCCTGTTTGTGTTGTAGTATTATTATAATCATAGACTGATTATGAACCAAGACGATATCTATTTGTGTACTGACCATTAAGAAAGCTTGATGTATAAAGTTTTACATCTTTAACTTTTAAATTTTCATTTTTCTTTTGAATCTGTAGCCTGTCTGTGCTGTGTGTAGTTGTATAAAAATTCTTTTCTCTACATATTTATGTATCTTTTACCTTAATGTGTATTGCTGCATCAAAACAGCAATTACTGCAAATTAGGAAATATAAATTAGCAAACAAATTCATGCAAATTGTGTATCTGAATTTTTTTTCTATATTCCTTATATAAATGTTTCTGATTAGAAAGGAGAACAAATATTCTCTTCTTGCCAGTGGTATTGACATGTATACATGAATTGCTTTAACAACTGCATTTGTTGTATAAATGAAAACTATTTTGAGATTCCTCAGTGCTTCTTTTTCTTTGAATATAAAGATACCATCACCTCTTACTTTTTGTTTGCATTTATGCATCTATTTTCTAAAACAAGATCAAGTATCATTCTTAAAAAAAAAAGGCTGTATGCAGCTTTTCTGTATATTGGGTGTCCTGGATGACTTTACAAAATTCTGTGCTTGGCTTCCTGGATTTTGGTGAAATGTGTGCATGTGTTCATTCTTTGCATGCTTTAGGTGAACAGAATCATCTTTATTGAACCTTTTGAATCCACTGACTGTGGTAAGGCACTGACTACAGTTGTGTCTTAAGCTAGCAGCTTGGGTAGGCCAGGAAGCATTTTTTAACTTTCTCTTTGTGCAGCTGTATACTTAGATTCTGTTTGCCTCCCACTGCAAATACTGTGAACTGTAAGAAGCTGGTGGACAGAGACTGGGGTAAACTGATGGTCAAAAGTGTTATTGAACATTGTTTTTTGCATATCTTTATCACTGATCTTTTTAGACAAACATGAACTTGATCTGTGCTCTGAGCCACCTGGATGTTTTAGTGCATCGTTGATACTTGCTCTTTGGCTCTGTGCTGTGCCTCCTGTGGCCAATGGTTTCTGTTTTGATTGTAGTTTGACTCTTGCTTGGAACATCGGCAAATCTCATACATAATCTGTCACTGAAGTAGCTAGGTAGCCTGTTTTTAACAGCTTGGCTGGTATGTTTAGGTAGCATGCTTGGAGCCATGCTAGTCACTAATGTAGCAAATTAGGGAAAGTACTTACATTCAGATTATGGTGTGGTACATTTTTGCCTTACTTTAAAATATAGCATGAGGCTGTTCTGCTTGTATGTTTCTGATAGTATGAAACACTCACTGATCAGTCTCACTTTGAAAGAGCAAGTTTCAGTTTGTGGTCTGTGCACAGCTTTCAAAAAATCTGGTTTTATTTAGAAAAAAACCAAAAAAAAACAACACAACAAAACCAAAATAAGACCAAAACCCAAACCCTAAGAAAGGTTAGTAGGCTTAAGTTGGTGTAAAAGTTATGATTTGCTCTTGAAAGATTATCTTAAGTTGGAAGGATTGAGAGCTGTTGTTCCAGAATCCTCCCTATAGTTTTCCTCATGTATAGGAAAAATTGATCTATCAAGCAGTAAGTTACATTATATTTTTGAAGTTTTGGGGTTCAATAGGTAGTCTGTGTATGTGGATGAGGTATGCTCAGTTGGTGTGTACCAGTTACATTTGTATTCTAATGCTGTCTTGTATTAGTGAACTCTTTTAGAAAGGCTGGTAAGAATTGCTCTCCTTGGTCAAATCAAAAGTTCATCTAGCCTGACCACCTAGGCAGGCAGTGGAACATCTAGCTGGTCCTTCCCAAAACCACACTGTGAAGACCTTTTTACATAGAAATTCTGTCTCCTTGTGGCCTCTTCTGTACCTGCCCCCTCCAAGGCCTCATCAACTCCTTGTCAGTCTCCTTCAGAACAACCTGGACACTAATGCTTTCAGAGGAGGAGCCTGGTAGGAGAATCCTGTTGACTGTAGGCCTGTTCCTATTCCTTGGTGCTTCAGCTTCTCTGGGCAGTGTGTGCCTGCTGTTTGGGAGCCATCAGGGAGGAGTGTGTGCTTGAACTATTGTCCTCAGCATCCTTTTCCTAGTTCCCATTTTTGACATGTGACTCCCCCGACCCCTTCTTTGGGGACAACAAATGAAATCAAAGAATCAGTTGGATCTTTACAGGTTTTGTTTGTTTTTTTTTTTCTTTTACTCCTCACAATAGAAAGCTTGTATGGAGATCTTTAGTGGAGAAAAAACAAGTGTGGCATAAATCAACAAGAGAGAATTCTTTAAAAAGGAGTACAGGAAGGGGGCAAAGCACAGAATTAACTTTTACCTGTATAATTTCTGAATTGTCAGTAACAGCTGACATTTGTTTGGCTGTGGATGACCAGATGTTCCCATTTCTTAATGACACTGATTAACTGCCAACCTGGCACCTACTGGTACAGTGCATGTTTCACGGCTGAAGCAGTGCACATATAGTGTGTTTAATTTACTGTCACATCACGTTTTTTTGCAGTATTTTAACTCTGGTGTATCTATCTATATATGTATATGAGCTGTTTTTTCCTTAAAATGAAATGGCTATGGGCTAGTTTTACAATATACAGAAAATAAAATTGAATATAGTTATAATTACAGTATTGGTTATAGTACAGGACACATTTTTGTTTGAAATTATTCCTACTTAGTAGCCTGAATATCAGTCAGTGAGCCTTAATAAGTTGAAATGGCGTATTTATGTCCATGGTTTCTTCTGGGAATTAGGATGTGCTACAGATGCAGAGCCATTTTTTGCTTTCAGCAGGAATAATCTTTGAAATTTTTACTAGTATTCCTGAATCCAGCCCAGCTGTAAAGTTTTCTTACGATTCTGACATCTCTAGCCAAATCTGCACATGTAAACATGCATTTTTGGTACTATGTTAATTATTAATTTAGTGCCAAAAATAAAGTTGGCATAAAGTTGACTGTCTATAACAGAGCTTCTAATTTTGCTGGTAAAACTGATGGTCAATTGCAGTTAATAGACATCATCTATTCCAGGTAAGCTGTTCTGAACCAGTACTTCTGGTCATTAAAAATAAACAAATAAAAAAACCCCAAAACAAAACGAGAACCCAGTCAACTTGGGTAATGCAAAAATGGCATTAGCTGAAGTGATGATCTTAGACTTTTGTTCATGTTGCTTTTTGGGACTTCTCCCAAGAGCCTTTTTGAGTAAAATGTCCATTGTTTTATAGTTTTATAGTTGACTGGAATGATAGATTTAAATCTCTACTGAATACTTAGGAAAATACCTTAAATGTGTTACAGTCTTCTATTATCTGATTAGGATTCAGTATGACTAAAAGTATAACTCTTTATGTGGCATGATATTTTCAGTGGTATAGTTATGGTTAATGTCTTCCACAGTCTCATACTTTAACGTAAGCTGTTCAGGCAGGAGAGTAATCCAGGCTATACTGAAATCCTTATATTTACTGAGGTGAGGTTATAAGAGGGAGGTAAGTATATATAGTCATTTATTTTCTCCAAAAAACTACTTTTAAAGTCAAAACTTCTAAAGCTGAATGCCTGGGTTCACTGAAGTTGATTAATGTATTGTATTCTGTTTTCATACTCTGAAATTGCTCTCCAGTGTACAGTGAAGAGAAAATATTCAAAAACTGAATGAAATTGCATAATTTATTGGGACAAATTTCAGGGGTATTTGTTAAAGGAGATATTCCTTTAAAATGTAAAATGAAAATCCTGCTTGGGAAGGACAGACTAGGAAAAAGACATTTCTTATTGGAAAGTCTGTGTTGTTGTTCTGTTGTTTTAGCAAGTAATTATGGAAGGAATAGATGTACTTGTGCTTCAAGATACGGGATGAAAGTAAAAGATCTGTGCTGAGGTCCCTAATTAATTGATTTGAGACTAGTATGAAAAATGCTTGGTCATGTTGCACAGGTAAAAACTGTGTTTTATTAACAGTTACAGAAATTAATGGAAAATTATCACTATATGGCTACTGATCTCTCTCAGCTGATGTTTCTAAGTGATATTTAAAATGAGCCAATGGTATTGCTATGGCTTGAGATATCTAAGCTTGGGTTATGTTGCAAATATTACGTCATTAATATCTGTTATATCTAATACTTTCTTTGCCAGTGATACGTTCTGCAAATAGTGTTGGTTTGCAGAGTGACAAGATTTTGAAATAGTTATTTAAGGCACTATTATTTCTGTAAGATGGTTTAGAAAACGTACACGTGGTTTTAGATACCTCAGTCTGAGAGGGAATGGGAAAAGTACCCATGGGTTTTTTTTATTTTCTGTTATTGTTGTCAAAGAAGGGCACATCAATGTTGGTAACTTTTGATCAGAAAAGTTTCAGCTGATTCAGTTGTAGTTCTGTGGCTCTAAGCGTCCATCCAGATTTAGAAAAAATAACCTTTTCCTTATTTTTTTTTCCTTATGACTTCCAACACAACCTTATGGTAGTGTTTTCTTGACTACAGTGCATTGTATTTCATAACATGTGCACTTTATATTAGAGAGTGTATTCTGTTTCTCTGATATGTACACAGCTAATCTGTAGGGGATCTATAGAGCCTTTTAGACCTTAATCTAAAGGTGTTTGGGGTCAACTTGAGTGTGTGGAGCTCTATACATCGGAAGGATGTTAGACTTTGTGTTTGTCCCTGTTCTCTGCATGGGTGTGTTTATGTATGCATGGACTTATATTTATCTTTTCATAACAATATACATTGGCTCTACATGGAAATATTAGATGCAGACAGAAAGCATTTGTCTACATCTTCTTTCTTAAATGTGTCAGCAGATTCTATAATTTTTAACAGCCTTGGAATGATGGCTTCTGCAAATTTTATAATGAAGTTTACAATATATTTTTCTTCTCTAAAGGTTTTAAGGAAGCAAGATGCTAAAGCAGATGAAACAGAAGAACTCATGAGAAACAAACTTGTGAAATATGAAAGCGAAAAGCACCAGGTAAGACTTAATTTTTTCCTTTGGTTGGTTTTGAATGAGTGCATAGTGTCATCTGTTACAGTATATGCTTCCTTTTACTGAGAAACCAGCAGAACAAAACTTTCTTTACTCTTTAAGAGTTCAAGGTGTGGAGTTTTTTTCTGCATCAGAAGCACTGTGAGTATAGCTATGCTGAACTTGTTTCTCCTTCAAAGCTCTTTAGTTATAGTATGTTACTTCTAATGACTCTTCCATCCTGCCTGGCAGACAGATTTATCACTTGGGGGATTATCCTTGATTTCTTTCTCTATTTTTTCTCTGAATTTGTATATAGTCTGCTGTTGCTTATTTGCAGCAGCTCAAAGCAGCTTTTCTTCATCCCTGCATCTAACTCATGCTGGTTATTTTGCACCATAGTCATTATTAATTACTCTTACTGAACTGTTGCCATATCGCACTCTTTCTGTTCATAGAAAACGAGATTTCTTGTATTTCTATTCTAGCAGGATACTAGGGCTGTATTACACTTTGCCTAGTTTTTTTCCCTCTTGCATCAAGTTTAGCATCTTTCAAAGTTATACCCCTTTATGCTAAGCCTTTATGTAGTGTTTTATGTTATGTTGTTCTCTTCATTCCCTTAATGCTGGTCCTGTTTACATTGCCCATTTGCCAGGCTCTCAACATCCTCCTTGAGATTGCTATCTCAACAATAACAATTTCTACTGTCAAAACCTGTATTTGTTTCCAAGTGGATCTTTGAACTATTTATGGAAGAAGTCAGAAAATATTTTTTAGCTTTTCCTTTCGTTTCTTTTCTTTTTTTTAATGGTCATCAGTTTGCTGATCATTTCTGATTACACATTTTTAATATTTTGTTTTTAGGAAAACTTCCAGTTTTATGAAATTCAGGGCACTTCAATTTTTTAGTCATCTTGTTTCCAGAATAATTCAAATACATCATCTTGCACAACACTTAAACCCCACAGGTTTTACCAATTACAGTTCTACCAATGCATGCCGTCTTTAACACTTCTATGAATAAACTATTTACCAAAGGTGACTTCAAATATTAAGTAATTGTTAATTTTGAGTTTGAAAGTATGTTTCAAATCCAGGTACAATGTTTTTGAGACTTTGTTAAAACTTACCTTTCATTTTTTTTCTTTTAACCCAGTAAATACTTGCTTTTGTGATTTTTGTTCTGGATAATATAAATGACTTTGTATCTTCATATGATACAGAATATTGTACAAAAATTATAGACTGCAAGTAAAACTCTCTTGATGTAATTTAAATTAAGTATTGCAGGGATTTAATACAAATGAAGGTTTGCTTTAAATTTTGGATGAATAAAAATACTGTGTATATTATGTCTCATTTTAAATACATGCTTATATGGATTAATTTGTGTCACAATGAAATGTTAAAATACACTTTTATATTTTGATGCATATATTGTTTTTCTTTCTTCATCATCCTCTGAAATGAAAGCTTGAGCAGGAATTGGAGCAGTCCCGGAAAAAGTTGAGTGAATCTGAAGGCAGTAGAGAAGCTCTTTTGCATCAGGTAACTGCTTTGGTGTGGTGAAAATCCTAAAGTTTTCATATTAGATTTTGTCTGAGGTCTTTTTGTTTACTATTTGTATCTCATACTCTGATAACATTGTTTTATAAAGGAAAAAATGAGGTATAGGAAGACAGGTTTAAGTGTCTGAAATATGTGGACTGAGCTCATTATAATTTTTCTGCTTTCCAAACTTTTATGTGTATATGTTCACTTTTATGTGTATATGTTCATAGATATTAATTATAGTAGTGGTAATACTGGTATGTTTTCAGTACATAAACATATTATGTGAAATTTCCTTTCATTCTATGCTTTAGATCAACTTCTATATTAGTAATCATTGTTCTGCGAAGTGCGTGCTATAATTGGTGAAATCAGATAAATCAATGACCTAGACGTATTTGCTATATTGTAACATGCAATAAAAATAAATAAATACCTGAAAAACGATCTAAAGTGTGCTTTAAACAATAGCTATTGATGCATATATGGTTAAACTTAAAATTTGTAGGAATTTAGATTATTGCTTTAGAAAAAACGTCCTTTCTCCTAAACATCCTTCTTTTAGAGGAGCTGGATAAAAAGACTGAAATAAGTGGGGAAGGAGGGGCAATTGACATTCTCATCTTTTAGCATTAGTTGTTTGACTTGTGTATCTAGCAGAAGTTAGAGTTAGCTGTATTACTGTTTTTAATTTAAATCACTATGCATGCAATATAGGGTAATATGAATTAGAGGTATTTTTCTTCAATTCAACTTTAGCATATTGGATTTTCTTTGTTTTCCTGCATGTTGTCATCTTTGTAAGTACTATACTATATATGATAGAAGGGAAAAATGTCAAAAGCCCCAGTGTTTCTTATGAATAAATACATTGTATTTTTAAGGAGCACAATTTAAATAAAACAAATTGTTTATTGAATTTGTATAGGCATTTTCACTAGCTATGTAAAAAGACAATTACAACATATAATTTTTGGTCTAGAGAAATTAATGCTCATCTGTGGTCAACATAAATTAAAAGATTTCCTTTAATTTTGAATAATCACTTTGTGGCCTGTAATTAGGAAGTAGTTTGTCTTTGTTTTTACCATCTGCAGTACTCTCAAGATTTATTTATAAATATTTTTTGTGTGTACTATTTTTTTTAGCATTTATTAAAAGTATGGTATTTACTTTTCTGTTTTTCATTAAACATTGATGCTTATGCATATATTTTAGATTGAGGATCTTCGCTCCCAGCTTTTGAGAGCAGAAGAAGACCGTGTAGAATTGCAACATCAACTTTCATATGCTGCTGTGCATCGCCAGAGCTACCAGGATGTGCAAGATGATGACAGGAGAATTAGAGCAGGTACAACTAACATTTTGCACTAGAGGCCTGCAAACTAGTTAGTAGGCACGGACATTATCTCAGAGTTGAAGTCTAATTCTTCTATTGTTTCAACAAAAACAGCCACTTAATTAATCAGATTTAAGTTAATAAGCATTGGCACCTGAATATTAACAGACAAATAGCGATGTCAGTTAATTTGTGATAAATTGATTTGCATGGTTAAAACAAATGAGACGATTTCAGCAAACTGGGTAGTGTTTTTACAGAAGAAAAACATTTGTATTATTTTTAAGTAATAATTTTCCAGAAAACTTGCATTTGGTCCATTTGCAGTTTGAATTCTGCCATCTTGAAAATCATAAGAAGAGTCATTGACTAGGTGGTTAACAAGGCTGATGACTTTCTGGTAGAATTTCCAAGCAACGTGTTCCTGAGTGGTTAAGAAAATTTTTCTGTATGATGCAGTCAAGGCTTCTGTTTGCGCTATGTTAGAGTTTTAGAGTCGGAATAGTTTCATTTAGAAGACAAATACTTTAAACAATTTCAAGATATAATTGCATATTAAATTACCACTTTAGCAAGGTCTTCAATTAATTGCTAGTTATCTGTCTGTATTTAAACTTTTCAAACATAATCAGAAAGACATTAGAGAAAGTCTTTCTCCTTATTAACATAGAAATGTATTACTCAAGGTAATAGAGGAATAGTGGCTCCAAGTCCAGTGTCTATGGGAATGCTTAATTGGTTTGGCTAATGACTTATTTTTGTGTTTTCGTATGTCAGCTTCTGAATTATCTTGGTTTTTAAAATAGGACTCTGACTCTGTGTTTTACAAATCTCAGAGCACTGGAAATTGGCTGGATTTTTTTATGTGGCTTAGCTTCAGAAATGTAATTCAAAGTAATAATTTCAGTAGTTTTTCTCCAGTCATGCTAATGTATCTGCTTAAAAGTTAATTTATTTGAAACAATATGCCTTTCATGTTAATAAAAGCATATTTCAATTTTCCTATTAATATTATAAATCAAAACAAAATGTAAAAATATGAAGAAATTAAAACTGGAACTGTTAAGATACAGTAGCAAAACTTATATACATGTATGCACGTGTTTCACCTTGCTGTGTTATTTCTGTTTCTTCAAAGATACATGGGAAGAAGACAAATGAATTTTTTTTTTCTTTTGTCTCTAGTAGTTGTTTATGACTAAAGACCTTTCAATTTCTGATTGAGAGAATTTATAGTTTACTCTTTTCAAAACCTTTGGTTGTAGTTGCAGGATTCTGACATAAAATTCGCAGATAATGTGACTTTCAAATCAGGAGGTATTACTCTGGTGAGATAAAATCTTGGCCTTGAAGCTGGTGGCCAAATTCCATTTACACCAGAACTTCCACATTGTTTCTTCCATTCTATTTAATTTTATTCAGTTTTGCTGGGGCTTTGGTTGTTTTGTTGTTTTGGTTTGGTTTTTTTTTTTGAGGGGAGCAGGTGTGTGCTGGGGGAAAAGTGGAAAACCCCTATAAAATGACTGAAAAATACTGTTTCATTCAGGAAAATGCTATTCGGTTATGATTCAGGTATACCATTTTTCACAGATATTTTGGTCAAAATCAGTAGTTGTAGAGTAGCCTCAAGCAGAGAAGCAAATTGCCAAGAGTGAAATGAGATAAAATTAATTTATCACAAGCTGGTATTTCTACTGAGTCTGTTCCTCTGTTCTTGCTGTTTTACAGTAGCTGAAAGATATGAGAGAGAGAAGCAAGATCTAGAGAAACATATTTTGGAACTTAAAGCAAAGCTGAGTCATAATGCTGTAATGTCAGAGGTAGAAGAACTGAAGAGATGTATAGAGCGTAAGGACAAGGAGAAAGCACAGCTTGTAATGCACATACAGGTAAGTTGGTTTTTGTTGCTTTTTGTTAAGTGGCACTTTTTTGGTTTTTAAATAATTTCTTATCTGTTTAACATTAGGTGATACATCAGATTAGGGATTAACCTTTAAAACTAAGAGTAACTGTTTTGCGTGTTGTTATTTATTGTGTAAATAGCTTTGAAAAGGGATTTGAGTTTGCTGACATTTTTCTCTCCCATGTAATACCAAAAAAGGTATTTGCTATTGCCCATGATTTCATGGTTTGGATTCCTTCTCTTTCCCACGTGGAAAGAAAAGTTGATCTGATTTTATCAGCATTTACCACTAATAATGGTTTTTGGAACTACTTTTATAAGGTAGTACTTACTTCTTTATTCCCCATTCCAACATTCCTCAGAACTAAAGTTCAACTTTAAAAATTGAGATATCTCGTTTTATGAGAGAGTGCAGTAGAGTAACTAACGTAGATCACAACTTCTCTCTTTTTTGCAATTAGATGCAATATAATAATTTAATCATAAGTATTAGTAGTCTTCTTTATGGTAAGCACATACTGTTTAATGTGATTCCCTATGAAAAGGACAACAGCAGCCTTTTGTACTGGAATTTTAGTTAGAAGACTTTGACCACAAAATGAGAATTAAGTAGGCAGTAGCATTCTTATTTAAGATGGGAAATTTCTGTATTTTATGCTCTTGTCTAGATTTGTGATTTGTAGTAGTATGTCTGAACAGTATCAATTTTCTTGTCTCTTCCATGACTGTCAGGAGGAAAGAGTTAGTTTGCAAAACCATGTGTATTATTTCAGTAGTCAAGGACTTAACATTTTGTTTTGCTTGTATTTTGGCATTCTGAAAGCAAGGAATTTAATATTTATTTTCCTAGAGAAGGTACTTACCATGAAATGACGTTGCATTGCATTGGAAATTCAAATGTAGGAATTTATTTTTTTGTCTTTTCATAGATTTACATGACTATACTGTTCAGTTTACTTCTGCTGCTCTTTTACCTTTTCAACTTCTGTGCTGATTTAAATCAAACTAATACATCAAATTACATTTAGAAAAAACTGCTATCTCAAAAGAAGTTCCTACATGCTTTATGTAATTTGGTCATTGAATAGGTTTAAAAAGACCTAAAGTGTTTCTATAGGGGGTAAGACGAGCAGAACTCATTTCCTGGTGTCCATCAGCATTTGTATTCTAGCTGGTTAATACAACCCATGACTAACTGAAAGCGTTCTGGTTTTCTGTTTTATTGTGCCTGAGAAACTAATTATTTTGGTGACATGAATTAATGGGATAAAAACCCACAGAAAAACAATTATTTTAAACTTCTGCTTGTAGAAAATGCTTTCTTAAGGGTCAGAATGATTTTATAATACTAATTTCCTGCTCTGAAAATACTCATTCAAGGGTGCTCAGTTGGGGTCATTGGCATTTCTCTGAGTTAGAAATCTTTGACTTCCCTCATTTTCTCAACAGAAAATACTTTGTACTTCTTATCTGCTTCCCACTGCCTTTCTCCTACAGGGGCAGTAACCGGAAAATAGCTAGTATGTTTTTCTTTTAATGAGACATCAAGGAATGCAAGGATGTGAATTTCTAAACTTGTGTACTAACAAAGCATTTTGTCAAGCCTGTTCTAACAGCTGCTCCTATCAGATAGTCTGATTCCCAGTTGGAAGTGACCAGTCATGTTTGACTTGAGAGTAATTTATCTTTGTTTAGTGGGGAGGATCTAACTTCACTTGCCTCTGATGTGCATGTGATACTTGAAATTTCTTTTGATTTATTCAAATGTCATTGTTTGCAACAATTTGAGTTGTGTGTGTTGTACATTTAGCCCGCAACAGTTGCCATAAAATCACAGTGTGATGTCAAATGGAGAGGATGAAAAAGGTTAAAACATATTCTTAAGCTCATGTTTAAAAGTGAGTTCAATCTTAAATTAATTTTAAAATTTAATATTTATTTCAGCTACTGTAGTTTACGTGAGGGTGCTGCTGTGACATCTTGCAAATGTATACAACTATCTTAAATACATTTTTCTGCATGAAACCATAAAGATATAGGATTGTTATAGCTAACTATTAAGATTTAACTGTTATGACTAAGAAATAAACAAAGTGCACAAATTATGAAGATGCAATACCCTACTTTTTCCATAAGTGTTTTTAGTCTGTTATGCCTGTGAACTTGTTTGATTTACTAATTACTCTTCATTCAAATTTGGTGTTAGTAGTCTTATAGTATTGTCCAGTACAGCAGACAATCAGTTTGTTAAAATATTTCAATTTTTCTGAGGGAAAATTATTGATATGTTTATTTAATATTAGATATCTTCAGTAATATAAATCTTTCAGTCTTATAAATAGTGATTCATATTCTCACTAAAATTTACTTTGACTCCTTCTACAAATGAAATTGTTAGCCAATTATTGTCATTATGAGCCAATTCAGGTATTTGAAAATCAATAGGTAACACTTTTCTAAATTTATTCTTACAAAATAGGAGAAATCAATGCCTTTGCAGACCAGTCTGTATTGCCATGTCAGTGTTCAAATACTGAAATAGTGCTACAGATGGGTTTACAATGTACAGATACTGTTTGCTTTGATACACATATCAACCTGAGAGGAAAAAAAAAGGTAGCTTTGGTGTGTCTCGTATTTACATATGACATTATCTGTCAGAAAGAGTACCAAGCTTTGGAAAAGTACAGAGAAGGCATCACTTCAAGAAACCGATTTTGTGCAACATACTTTTTACTGAATCAGTGTACTTTTTGACTGGCTGAATGTATCTGGTTTTGATTATTCAATTCACAAAATTTATGCTTGCATAAAAGATCTAAATCTTTTGGGTTAATGGTTCTTGGTGTTTAGATGCATTCAGATTGGCAAAAGATGCAGATGAGATAGTGATGAACAAAATATCTGAGGTCTGCATTTGGGAAAAATTAATAAGACAATAATTAGGCACAATGATTAATTGGTGTAAACATTATCAGTGACAGTGGTATGATTATGTGGCATTACAGTCCAGTGACTACTGCTGAGATGCAGGGCAGGAAAGAGAGGAAGGAGAAAAACACTTATAGATCCACTTCAGGTGATTAATATAATTAGTGTGGTGAGGTGAAATGTGACTTTCTCTATTCTTATCAGTATAGAATGTTTGCACATAACAGTGATATAAGGCATTAGTTGTGTAAGTTCTAGCAAATGAGTGGTCCTCACTTGCATTTTAAATGTTCACATGAGTTTTAAGGAATGTTGCACTGAATACACTATGTATTGTGTTTCCTTTTCCTAGAAGAAATTTGTTGTCCTAGAATGAATTTTGTTTTGCAGTTTGTGGTGGTTTTATTTTTAAATTAGGTGTCAAAAATGCAGGGCAAAAGTATGATATGTGCAGTCAAAACTAGGGACTAGAAAGTCCAAACTGCAGGAGTTTCTAGAATGGTGGTAGACTCACAGGTTTAATGCCTCTAGTGATTAGTTTATACTTCAGATAAATTATAACTGGGAAATGTTGGCCCCTTTGCCTCCATTTTCTTACTAAAGTTGAGAGCTAGATTACATACTGGGATATTTGATCTAGAGAAAACTAGATGTACAACTGTTTTTATTTGGGGCAAATGTTGCATCTATTTTTGAGTTTGTTAATCACTCCTGTTGTATGTTTTCTCTAGCCAGAGGCTCTCAGTTGAAATGTCTGTGGTGGTGTTACACTCAAGGGCTGATACAAACTTTGTAATCAGTTTTGAACATAATACTTGCCTTCAAATCTCTGGAGCATTAATATGCTGTACTCTAGGATTTAGTAGCTAATCTTAATGACAGTTTTTAGTTTTTCCACAGAAGTATTAACCTTTTATAAAAACCTTCAGATATTAAAGCCGGGAGGAGAGTATTTGATATTATGTTGGTGGTGAATGACTTGAGATGTTTATTCTAATACTTTCCCCTTGAGTCTGTCAGCAGTGGAATTGTGAAAATGCAGCAATAAAACTAATTGGGTTAGAAAAATTGAGACCCAGACTTGTCTTGTGTAAAAACTGAGGAGAGACAATGTGCTGCAATCAGGTTTTACTGTAGTAATTGCAATGCAAAATAAGCTAACAATTCCTGTATGTATACACAACATATTTTACCAACAAACTGTTCTGAATATCCTGGGTTACTTCTGTCAGGAGAACCTCCATAATGTTGTAATGTATGTCACAAAATATTGTTACACTTCTGTTGCATCCAGAGATCCTCACTGAGTTCTCTGTGTGACTGACCTTGAGCCGCAGAAGAAAGATAATGGATGCTCCTTGAAGTCTGAAGTTTTTAATCTATAAAGGCAGTTTTTGTCATCTGTGTAAATTTTTTTTTTTTGAACCATAGGTGGTTAGTAATTTTCTACTTGGGAAATAAACTCAAGTGTCCAAGGAATGTAAATTTTTTTTTTTTTTTGAATGGGTTCAACCCTCTGACAGTGCTTGTCCTTTGTCCTAGATTATCTCATCCTTAACTAAAGTAACAAATAAAAAAGAGAAAATTGGATTAATATTAACAAACAAAAAAATCCAAAAACTAACTCCCAAATACCCTACATCTCTATATTCTTGTCTCATAGAAATCCTTAAAATATTTATGTTCATAATTGCCTAGAAGGGTAATTCCAAGATAGGAATGTGAAAATCAGAGTATATTATGTAAGGTCTAAAGAAAGCATCACTCTGCCAGATTCTCCTATCATGGTGTGAAAGGGCAACCTGCAAGGCTTAGGGCTCAGCTGTATGGGGTGGAACCCCTGTGAATACATGCACAGGCATGGTCGTGACACTGAGCTCTTTGTCCAAACTTCAGTAACACAGAACTGAAGGGGATATCTTCAGACAATGTCTTGAGAGTTGCCTATTTAGTGTTTTAAATGCCAGTAGTGCAAGCCCTTATAGATCAGACAGAATTTTGACAACTGCAGCCATGTTAACACAGAAATACACGTTTATCATATGTCAGCTAGGAGTTCAAAAGTACAGATCAGTACATTTGGGACTCCTGTTACGATATAGATACAGAGTGTGGAGATACTTTCTCTATCTTCTTGCTTTACAGGGTTGGCTGCATGAAATGTTGATTTGCTATGATACTGTTTTCTACCAGATTTCAACTGTTGAGCCTGTGCTGGCTTAACTTTTCTAAGCAAAGTTCAAACTCTTTGCTAAGATTTATCTTATTTGCACATATTGTAAAAAGAAAACATTCGAAGTCACATTTATATTGGTATATCCATGTCAAAATCAATTTTCCTCCTCATGCAAATAGTTTATGTTGGTAAATTTGTTGCACTTCAAGGTAAATATCTAGAACAAATGTTCTTCTTTTTTATTATACTGTAAATCAATAAACTGGATGTTGATTTACTTCTACACAATAAGATGAATGTTTACAGTTAATTGAATATTGTTTTCTGTGTTTAAGCTTAGGCTCATATTTCATTAAAAAGTTTGTGGGGGCTGTAGTTCTGTTAATGAAGTGTGTTCTCTGCGGAAATTATATATAAACAACTATTTTTTAATGCTGCAGAGTTGAGTACTACATCAATTTAGTCTGACATCCTCTATGGTGTCTCCCAAAAGACATGAAATGGGAAGTGATAATAGCATGTGTAATCACATGACTGAAGAAATAATGACCCATTTTAGAAAGTCTGTGGAACAGTAAATGTAATATCTGACTGTATTTTATTAGGCTATTTTTAACTTCTGCTATACTCAATTTAAATCTTTATCTTTAAAGAAATATTATAATCTATTTTCATTGGAAATTAAGCTTGTTTTGATTAAAGTTTTTCTAGTTGTATCTTGTAAGCTTGTGTTGATTATCTTTTCAGCACAGTAAATATTATCCTGAAGAGATTGGTACAATCTACTGCCTCCCAGGAGGTGTTGGCCTGGTTTGGAAGGCGAAAAAAAAATCCAAACTAACAAACTCACAAGGAGAGAGCCCTTTTCAACAAACCCAAGTCTTCCTCCTTCCCCCGACCTTATGGAAGGATCTTTGTCTAAATAGTCATTCTGTATCCATCTGTAAAGTTGTCTATTCTTTCATAGGTAAAATACTTTTCCCTTGTCCATTCTGAATTGCAGTATGTTTATTTCAGACTACATTTGCAATTTTTTTCAGTCATTCTGAAATCTAATCCTCTTCTATAAAGTATTTCAATCCCCTGAGGCTTGATAATATGTTCGACTGACTATAGGTCAGGTCTGTCAAATTCATCTTTCATTAACGAAAAGACTGAATGGTATGAAAGCAGTCTAAATAGGCCCGAAATGCAGCATACTGATGTGGATTTCTGTGTGATGATTTTAGTAAAATACAATTTTGCTAGTGTATCTTCAAAAACTGATTTCTGAGCATGTCCTTCCAGAAGGTGTATGGACACTATTTTTCCTGAGTTGCTCATGAGTCTGTTCAAAGAAATACAGTTTGAGAAATGCAGCACTTTTTATTTTTAAAAGGTGTGTTTAAATTTAATTCATTATTGAAAGGCTTATATATGTATATATGCGCCTGCTACATTTTCAAACATCTTTGCACTTTGGTCTAGAAGCATTTACCAAGCTGCTATATTCTGTGTTCAGTGCTATCAAATACACCTTTACTTAGCACATTGCTTTCATAAATGCAAGCAGCATAAAACTGGGTAACAACTAGCTCATATACTGTAAATTACTGTGGTTGTAGTGAATGCTGTTGTTTCTTTTCCAGTTCTCATTTTCCTCTCATCTGTTTACATTAATCTCCTTATATCTTACTATTTGGTTTTATTTCTTTGTGTAATGTGTAATATATGGCTAGTGATTGATCTCAAACTTATAATACAGGAAAATAACAGGAACAACCAGAAGAGGAACAAATGCAGAAAGAATTGAGTAGTATGTATTTTATGTCTTGCATTTAAATTCTTTACCATTGCAGAGGCAGAGATTCTCTGGGCTAACAGGGCTTTCCTTGACAGTCAAGCAGATTTTTTGCACTGTTCATATTTTAGATTGAAATGTGATTTAATGTTGCTATACGTTGTTTGATAAGATTTCATATTGCATATCTTTAGAGAATGTTCATATTTTGCTATGATGATTCCAGGTGTTAACGTCTGACCTGGAAAACAGGGAGAAGCAGCAGGAAAAGATGCTGGACCAGCTAAAGGAGATACAGAATTGCTACAAGGCTTGTGAGAATGGACGTAGACAAACTGAACTCCAGTCTGCTGAGTTAGCTCAACAGGTTGAAGAGAGTACCAAGGAAGCAGAACGATATCTCACTGAATTCAAGCATTCAGAAGCCCTCAGGCTGGAGACTGAGAAAAAAAGAGAAGATTTGAAGGTGAGAGCACAGGAAACCATCCGCCAATGGAAACTGAAGTGTAAGAAACTGGATCGTGAGATAGAAAAACAAAATCAAACTATCAGTGAACTGGTGGACAAGAATAGTCAGGTAAGATTGGTTGATTTTTCTTTTTGTACCCTTTCCTTTTGTTTTAGAAATGAAGAGAAGGAGTTTATTTATGCAAACTGTGACTTAAACTGCTTTCCGCCTTAAGTTCTGGACCTCTTCTGTATAATTTTCAGAACTTTTTCTTTGAAAAATCAATTTGAAAATTGATTGTGTAACATTTCTGGGTTTTTCATTTGTCTTTGTTCAGTATGGCAGACCACTTATTCCTCTCTTTTTCCTCCTCTAAAGTTTCTCAGGAAAAAACATGGGTTTTTGGTTTTTGATTTACAAGAATTCCTTTATTTGTTCAGCTGCTGACACTGTTTTAAAGACAAGCACTCGCATCAATGCTAATGCTTATCGTCCTGTATTGGAATAATGGTAGAAACCATCATTCTGTTGGCAATGAGTCTGTGGGTCTGTATTTTCCAGTGGCTGGGTAAAAAGTTGCTTGTTCTTGTAGTGGCTAATACAGTGCCAGACTCTATGCTGTGAGCTTTTATCTTAACTTACATGCTCTGCTCGTGCAGTCTCTCATATTGTATGGCTTTTGTTTTATAGTGCTATACTCTCTTTTCACATATTTTCTCATGGCTTTTATCCAGTTTAGGTTACTAAATCTGATGGGCTTGAGATGGCTCCATCCTCTGCTTTGTTTTGCTCAAAGATTGAGGTTTTCAAGGGCTATATGGGATGCAGTATGGGATGTCTATTAATCTTGTGTTGTTTCTGATCCTATAATCTGTTCTGAGATTGGTACATGAATACAAGCATGGTCAAAGCACAGGAGAAGTCACAATGGGGAAGAAATGGCAGTCTGTTGTCTTTGCTTTCTGTTGGAGGACTTCAAAAGGTTGATGGAAAACTTTCAAAATTGGATTGCAATTCTAGCTTGCAATTATGAGATTTTTGAAATATTTGCAGACAATGGATGGGCTATAGAGAGATTGTTTAGGTTTCATTCTTTTGGAGTTACTGGGATAATTTGGTTAAAGTTTTGCCCATGTGGTTGTCCTTAATACTGTTTGACAGTGGAGTTTCTAACATCTTGTGTCTTTTGAAATATATTTTCTTTTAAGTATGTAATGTAGAAAATATACTCAAAGTAAGTAACTTACGGGTTTTAGTTTGAAATTTTACTAGAGTTTTGGTTTTGGTGGTTTTTTGGGTTTTGGGGTTTTTTAGCCAAATCCTTCAAGTAGAATTACAAGATAAGTTTAGGAAGGTCTTTTTGTTTGGTATGGTTTTTTTCTGAAAAAAACCATGATGGTCATTAGTCCATGTCCTCAATTTATTGTTTTTGTATTTTGCTTTGTGTTGCTTATTCTTGATATAAATGCAAATTGTTCTATTTTTAACTGCACACTTTTGACCCTAATTGCCTTTTTGTTCTGGATTATTTCAAGTAATTTTGCTAAATCCGTAAGAAATGTGCATTCCTTGTGGAATTGGTGAAAATGCTCAATAAAATTTAGTATCAAATTTATTAAGTCACTTTAAAGAATCTGATGTATCTGAACAAATTGCCCAAACAGGTTGCATAGTCTCCCTCACTGGAGATATTCAAGAACCGTGTGGATGCAATCCTGTGCTTGTGCTCTAGGATAAGTCTGCTTGAGTAGGGAGGTTGGACCAGATAACCCACTTCAGTCCTTTCAAGTTTATACATTCTGTGATTCTGTGGTATTTTTAACATGAAATATATCAGTGTTGGAAAAAACACCCAAACCCTTACGATCCTTAGGAAAATAGTGGGACTTTTATTACAGTTGACTGATTTTGATTTGGGAGACGATGTCATTACTTCTTGGCTTTGATGCATACGTGAACCAAGATTTTGACTGCTATTAATTAATCTACTGTGCATAATTTCAAAAATAAGTTAAAGTTGGTATACTTCATATGTAGTATTTTAGAAAATAAACAAAATAAGTCAGCATATGGAATGGACTGTAGGTAGGGTGTATGTGTCCAATAGTCCTCCCTGTATGCTGCTGCGTTACTCTATTACCTCATTTTCTCCATCTTGCTATTTGGAGGAACCGGTAAAGAAACACTTCTCAGTCTGCTAAGAGAGAGTGTGAGAAGCAGAGAATTAACCAAAACTATCCCTGCTTAGAAGGCTAGATAATTTAAGGATAAGGCCAAGTTTGAGATTGCACATGATCTGTGTGTAAATTTAAAGAAACACTGAATACATTTGAACTAAGTTCATAGCAAGCAAAAATTTTTTGTTTTCACATATATATGTTAATTGTTCCATAGACATTCCTAATGTCTAAGGCCATCCTTCCAACAATTACCTTTAATTACTTCAGATCACAATGAATTTTTTCCTTCTTTCCTAGGCCCTCAAAGAAAAAGATGATCTCAAAAGTCAGCTTCTCTCAGCTATAAACCAAATAGAAAACCTGCGGAAAGAGCTGAATGATGTGCTCACAAAGAGAGCCCAGCAGGAAGAACTCCTCCATTGTAAAGAGGTAAAACTCAATGAAATGGAGTCACACCAGGGATCTCTTGAAGAAGAGATCGAAGAAGTTCAAGGTACTGTAAAAAAGTTGGAGAATGAGTTGAAAAAGCAGGTCTTTCTACAAAATCAAATGCAAGCTGAGAAGGAACACCTGAAGACAGAACTTGCAACTATTAACTTGCTCCATAAAAAAGACCAAGAACGACTCCTAGAAATGCAAGCAGATGTAAAAAATTTAAGCGCTGTACGTGTGGGACTAACAAACAGAATAGCTGAAGAGGAGAAAGCCAAAAAGGAATTACTTAAGAGCCTCTCAGACCTCCAGAAACAGCAGGAATCTAGTCATGAAGAGATGACTTCAGCTAACAGGCAGCTGAAGATGGAAAGAGAAATTCACCAACAGGAGTTGGCAGATCTTAGATCAGAGTTACAAAATGTGAAAATCAAACATGAACAAAATGTTCAAGAACTCATGAAACGCCTTAAACAAGAAAAAGATGATGCAGAGGCTAAGATTAGAATGCTAAAGGTACTTATTGTGAAGAATTCCATTGTCAGACTTCCCCCCTCCTCCCACACACCCCACACACAGCCCCTGCCATTGAATGATGAAGGTAATAAAGCATGGGCATTAAAGCACTTAACACACATTTTATTGCAGGTCATTGTAAAAGTTTATAGTTCAGGGTAAAAAATGTAACAGTACCAGTTTTAGGTCAAAATCTTAGTTCAGAAACAGTAAAATATATATGTCTGTGATCACAATAAAATGAAATATATGGAGCTGTAGTGTTTTAATACGGCAATCAGGTGAAGTGCCAGGTGGCTGGAAAGGGGGAAGCATTGTACCCATCTTCTAAAAGGGTAGAAAGGAGGACTGTGGCAACTACTGACCTGTCAATCTCATCTCTGTTCCTGGGAAGATCACGGAACAAATCCTTTTAGAAGCTGCTCTAAGGCACATGGAGGACAGGCAGGTGATTTGGGACAGCCAGCACAGCTTCACCAAGGGCAAGTCCTGTCTGACCAACCCAGTGGCCTCTCTGATGGAGTGACTACATCAGGGGACAATGGAAGGGCTACAGATGTCATTTATCTGGACAGATTCTGTAAAGCCTTGGACATGATGCCCTACAACATCCTTCTCTGTAAATTGGAGAGAGATGGATTTGATGGGTGGACTGTTAGATAGATAAGAAATTGGCTGAATGGTCACATTCTGAGGGTTGTGGTCAATAGCTCAGAGTCCAGATGGAGTCCCAATGTACAGCAATGATGAGTGGTGTCCCTCAGGGATCTCTGTTGGGACTAGTGTTTAGTTATTTAATGTATCATTCATGACTTAATAATTGACAATTGGCAGAAACCTTTAAGTGAAGATATCAATTAAAAAAACCCTAGGTGGTTCTTAGTAGAAGGATCATTAAAATCAAGTATTTTAACTTAATATTTTAATGCTTAACATTGGGGACTTAATTTTTAATGTGTATAGCATTATTTAACTGGTCTGTCCAAATGTGTTTTTTTCTTTGGTAATGACACTGAGATTAAGAGTGTGTTTCTGACATCAAGTGGAGAGAAGGAAAGTGTATTCTGGATGCTAATAAGAAAAAAATAAGTTGATTGTGACTGTGTTCTTCTATGAAATGGCGAATCCTACAGTTAGGACCTTTTTATTGTTACTGATTGTTGAACCTAAATGGAGTATTAAAAAAATTCACTTCCATTATTTCATTTACACTTCCATGACTTTTCCAGAATCCTAAATCTACATATATTTTTAAAGAGCAGAAGGTTTGAGGGAGATGAAATTTCTAAGATATTAGGGTAGGCAACTTTTTTAGAAGTATACGAAATGATAATGCACAAGATTCTCATAATTGAGAGACTGTAAATGAAACAAAATAGGAAATAATATCCATCTCTAGGAAGATCTGATGAGAACATGTCATCCTGCAGGTGATTTGGTTACTTTTTGTCTGAACTCATCATTACATTGCATTTGGATTTCAATTTCAATTTTATGGACATACTTTTCTTCCAAATTAAGGTAAATTTAACATGCATTTTATCCTTTTTTTTTTTTTTAATATTTTAGTGTTAGGGTAGCACTTAGGGAAATCCAACAAAAAAAGTTGGGGTCTTTTAAACCTTTTTTTTTCTTTTTTCAGGCTGCTAAGCTTTTGTGTCTAGCAACCAGTTTTCTTTTAATGTTACAGGAATAATTGACCTTATTTATGCCTCAGCTGCGTCCAAACTTTGTAACTGTTTTTGGAAAGGAATATACATATCCTGTCCAAAGATAGTTAAAGCTTTAAAAATAAAGGTCAGTTGAGAGAGACTTGAGGAATAAAGGGAAATTTAATGTATTTGTAGGATCCAAAGCCTTAAACTTAAAAGAGGATGCATTTATGAGTTACTTCCAGGAAATCAAGGGTACAGAGTCCTGTGTTTAGAGGAGTAACTGCTGCATGGATTGTAAAAAGAAGTGACTTTCGATTTTTGTTGACCTTTCTTCTCCTGCCTCCTCTGTATGGTACTTTCTGCCTCACTTTTGGCTGGTTTTCTGTAGTGCAGCACTGGATTGAAAATTTATTAGGTAGTTAAGGTCTTTTTGGGGTGGTAGGGAAGGTACCATAAAAATATTGTATGATGCAATAGAACTGGAGAAGAACATAGAGTTTTTGAGATAGCAGTGTGAGGAAGGATCTTACTGTTTCATTACAGAGATTCTGATACTTAAACTTTTAATTTGATTTCTTCTAGAACATCCTAAATGATTCACAACCAATACCTTTATGATGTCTTATTTGTTATTTAAAATTATAGATACATTAGGCATAGGAATTCAAGTGGTTTGCTTAGTGGTCCCCATTCAGCTGTGTGCTCAGAAGCTCTGGATGTGTCCCCTAATTTTAATACATATCCTCATTTGCTTTGAAAACATGCTTGTTTTCTTAGAATGATGATGTACAAAATATCCTAATGCTGGACAGTATGGAAGAATTTGAAGTATTAATCTTTAATCTAAGGTTATATAGAGATATGTATCTATACATATAAAATTGTTTGTATGTGTGTATTTCTTTTTAAATTGTTTGCTATGCATTTTCCAATTGTGCCATCCCTTTTTTCCTGAAGATTATTAAATGTGGAAATCAGGTTCAATAAAGATCAATTAAATTATAGTCACATCTGCCTTGTCCATACTGGAAATTAATAAGTATTAACTTTTTCTTTTGTGTCTCAAGGGTCATGTAGGTGAGGGATTTTTTCCTTTGGTTGTCTCCATCTGCAGGTGTTATAATGCAGTTACCTTTAGTAGGAGCTGGAAAGTTGTTTTAAGCATATTCACAGAAAATATTTTGGGCATTGCAGGATTGTCTTTGTTGTTGTAAGTCTTTGTAGACTGTGGATGCCGAAGTTCTTTCTAAAATTGTCCTTTGGAAGAGTTTTTGTAATCTGTTTAGTGTCTAAATTAGTGTCTAGATTTAGTGTCTAAATTAACTCATAAAACTTCTCTCCTTACCCTTCTTCCTCATAGAAGGTATATGTGTAGAGTAATTGGGAGATAGAATTTTTGCTTTTCCTCAGAGAGAAATTTACTTGGCAGATATATTTTTGTGTTTAACTGCATCCCACAATTCATCTAATATGAAACTGGTTTTGAGTAATGCATGTGTTAATTTGCTTCTTTGTTGTATTTTTAAAAATTTTCTAGATACTGTAGAGCATTTCTCAAATCTTTCCTTTTCAGTCACTTATTTTTTTCTTCATTTTTCTCTGCAATGTTTTCATGAGTAGCATTAATCGCACAAAATAATAGCACTAAACCCACACAATTCTAGAACTTAAAAGTACTAAATCTTTGCAGTTGTTTCCTTCCACATATAAATTTAATATTAGTTCCTGAAATTAAATGATAGTTTTAGACTTTCTGATTCCAAATTATTTCAGTAATGGAAAAGTTGCATAAATACCAGGTTTCTCGGGATGATGTAAGCTGATGAGTGTAGCAGAGTTGAAATTAAGAATATGAGTCTTCTGTTTTCTGCTTTTAAACACTGTATGGTTCTGCAGCTCTGTGATGCATGTTTTCCATATTCAGATAAGTGATTGCACTTAGTATAACTCAATTCAATTTAATTTTTTACATTTATCATTTGGCAATAGTGTTCTGCTTATTTAAAACTTTAGTGCTTGTGTGTGTTTTAAAATAACCAGTACAGTGACTTTGTAATCTGTTTTCCCTTTACCATCAGATAGAACTTTTAGAAGAGAAAAACATAGTCAAGACTCAGTCTCGACAACTGGAAAAAATAAAAGTCGAGTGTGATAAATTGTCAGAAGAATTAACCCAAAATGAAGAAGAAAATATAAAACTAAAACGGAAATGTGAGTTTGTAAAACAAGAACTGGAGAAAAAGGTAAAATTAACTGATTTTAACCATGATTTATTTCTCTGCTGATAATACCTAAAATAAATGATGGATTATAGAAATACATGGTAAACCTAAAAAACCCCAGCGTGTATGTGTTAAAGAATACACACTGTCATACCATAGAATGCAGTTTCTAAAAAATGAAAGAAGACAAAAGTGCTTTGGCTGAGTTATGAACTGTAGCCCTCCAAAGATTTGCTAATATTATTTAGGACTAGAAATATAGATCCTGTTGCTTGCCTGAACTCTAATATAGGTAACTAATAAATGTTTGACCAACCACTTCTAGTTTTCTTTGTATTTTTCTTCAAGAAGCAGTGGAGCTATGAATAATTGAGAGGTAACTTGAAGTAGATATGCAATGTAAGCATAGTAAAAGAAATTCTAACTAACATTGGGATGGAGGATTTTTTGGTTTTTGGGGTTTTTTTTTCGATAGTATGGAGATAGAAAAATGTTAAACCTGGCATTTCCTTAGCTTGCTCAAGTATCAGGAAGTGGTTTAAAAGTTCAGCTTGTCAGATTAATAAAAAGTACCGGGAATGAAAATTCAAAATGCATTTTTTCTATGTTGACATTTTAGTTCTATAATATCTGTTATTAACAAAATGTGTTTATAGGAGCGTACATAGGCTTCTGTAGTCTATTATGAACTAGCTCCAACCTTACCTAATATTGGGAAGACACTTGTTTATCTCTAAATTGAAAAAGATCAGAGAAGTTTTTAACAATGCAATCCTGTGGTCTCAACTTTTGAAGGTAAATGCAGATGGATACTTCTACTAGGTTTCATTAACGGTTAACTTAAGAGAATATTTGCTATTGTGGTTTCGTGGCTCATCAAAAGGGGTGTTAGAATGGGGGAAATAATACTACCTCTTGAGAAATCTCATACTAGCATAGAGTTGTGGCAATGCAGCAGAAGCTTATTGTGTTACAAAATACTTCCTGTTCTTTTCCATGCTTTTTATACTTTTAATATCATTCTGTTCTTAATGCAAATGCTAATTCAAAGAAGCATAGGTATTGGATAAGCATTGGATTTTTTTTTTTCATGAAAGATGGAGGAGTGGAGAATAATGGTAAAATGGTTGGTTTCTTTCCTTTTCTTTCTGCGCACTTATGAGTCATTAGTGACTTTGTTTCTACTGTAGGCTCTGGATGTAGGATGTTAAGGAATATTAGCACACTCAGAAAATCAAGCAGATAAGAAATAAATAAATTTACATATTCTGCTTTAGTCATGGTCTTTGGGAATGAACTCTGACGTGATAGACTGTGCTCAGTGAATTGTGAGATAACAGAACACTGATACTGGAAATATATACAATGCAATCTTACTACTTTCGGAATACTTATCTAGGTCAAAACTGTTCAACTCGCAGCTTTATAGTACAGAAATACTAGAACCTGTCCATCTTAAAAAATCTTAATGATTTCTTCAGTTTGGAATAACTGCTGTCTAACTCAAGTATTTTTGTATTAATTAAATGAAAATAAATCAAACTACTTATCAAGTGTGGGTGTTTCACATTTGTAGGTCACCTGTATTAAAAACACCTATTTCACTAATAGAAGTAACACCTATACATAATGTATGTATACAACCTCCTGAAAGGAGGTAGCAAGGTGGGTGTTGGCCTCTTCTCCCAATTAGCAAGTGGTAGGACAAGAGCAAATAGCCTTAAGCTGTGTCAGGGGAGATTTAGATTAGATATTCGGAAAAATTTGTTCACACATTGGAACAGGCTGCCTGGGGAAGTGGTTGAGTCACCACTCCTGGAGGTGTTCAAAAGACATGTAGATGTGGTGTTCAGGGACATGGTTTGGTGGTGGACTTGGCAGTGTGGGGTTTGCAGTTGGACTCTAAGATCATTGAGTCCTTTTCCAACATAAATGATTCTATGATTCCGTATATATCCCATTCATGGAACTTGTGTTAGACGTTACCAAATTCCACGCTGGTGTCTCATAAGAGCAATGTATGCAGATTTCCAACAAATACACTTCAGACTGTTGTACCTTGGTGGAGGTCCACAATTAATAAATTTTTGAAATTCTTGCTCTTCTCACCATTCTTGGTGCAACTTGCACACATTGGAATGTGCCTGTTAAAGTGTTTACCCTTTGCTGCATTACATCCTCCTGATCTCAGCAGCAGACACTTGTGTTTCAGTCTCACTTATTCTCACAAGATGGGTTTTTCTATATATTATGATGCATAATTCAATATTTTGTGTAATCCGACAGCAGTTTTGTTTGGCTTTACATGGCAGTTCTATCACAGATATGAAAGAAGAGAATCTGAATTTTAAAAACATATGTAACATATTTAATCAACTTTCTGACATTAGATGGTAACATAAAATGCTTTCCTCTGTGCCATTCACTTTCCTATGAGATATTCTTTGAGTAGTTTTCCTTTGAGGCCACACTGACTGCCAATAAAATTTTCACTCTGGGATCTCTTTTCTGATGATAGAGATTAGATGCCTATGACTGATTCAGGCAGAAGATAATAATGGGAGTATTTGCTCTGGGCTCCTTTTCTACTCATGAGGAGATTTGTAATAGAACATCTATTTTTGACTTTGAAAATATGCTTTATGATTGTTGAGTTTGGATTTGGTAGCAGTTTCTTCATAACTGATTTACAGGATAATAAGGAGAATCAAGGGAGGAACTTACAAGTGCTATTAGAAGGTATTATTTTTCCATGACAAGGAGTTGAACTTAACATGACTGAGTATAGTGTGATTATAAGATTGAAAGATATATTGCTAATGATGTATGTTATATTATTAATGCAATAATTTATCTTTGTTTTGTTTTTCCTCTGTCTCTCCAGGAAAAACAGATCAGCAATGAAGAAGATAATTTGAGAAAGATGAGTGAGGCCAGACTGCAGTTTAAAGATCAGCTGTGTCGCTTAGAAATGGAACAGCAATCCATTCTCTCCATGATAGGAAGTGAAATTGATGCTGCTTGTGAAATCTTGTCTCGGGACTCCATGGAGAAATTCAAAGTAATTCTAGTTTTAAGTATACTTCATATTTTGTTATTTTCTTAATGAAAGTTTGCAGCAGAACGTGTATGCATTGGTGTCAGTGTTGTATAGATAATCATTCTAATAGAACTATGGATATTTAACTGGTACAGAGGGACATGTTAGGTATTAGAATGGGATGCTATGAAGAACTGTCCATGCATTAATTGGTACTGCTTTCTTTTGCCTTTTTTTTTTTTTGTGATAAATAGTTCTTCTTTTGCTTGTGTGAAAGGACCTTTTATCAGCCAAAATTTTGAGGTAGGTTTTCTTGGGCAGTGTTTCTAGGGTTGGGAAGTCCTCAAGAAAGACCTAAAATGCTTTTAAAATTGGGAGAAAATGAAAGAAAGGCTTTGTTAAAAAATCACTTGCATGCTTTGTTTTTTATGCAGAGATCTAAATACTGAAAATTAAAAGACTTTAAAACCTCCTCTTTTGAGGAGCAGGTCCTTGTATCCAGAAAACTCAGACCCAAATTTTCAGGAAACTGGTAGCTTGCTGTAACTCTTATTTCCACTATTTTGCTACTTCTCCTGC
Organism: Monarcha castaneiventris obscurior; assembly: GCA_026261815.1. Lineage (NCBI taxonomy): Eukaryota > Metazoa > Chordata > Aves > Passeriformes > Monarchidae > Monarcha > Monarcha castaneiventris. The sequence goes on from JAMPIT010000894.1 coordinate 20,598,038, forward strand.
AACCCCATCTCCCTGTAGCTTTTCTTCTGAGCATTCTCATTTGCTACCCAGGTTCAGAAACCACTCTTCCTCCCTTCGTATGATTCTACATGACTAATCCCCTTAAATCAACATTGTACGTTTCTGAGAATAAAGAGAACGGAACATCTGACTCAGCTTGTTGCCACACTCACAAGTGTTTGACCTGGTGGCTTTTTAGCCTTAGCTGCAACCCCTGAGTACACTCAGATTACATCTTTTTTGTCTTACTATTTAAACAGAGAATACTTTGTAGTTCCTGGTTATTTGACTGGGCTAGGCTGCTTTTGAAATAGGAATTTTTCACAATTGACACCATTTCTCCACTCACATATGGTGTTGGGATGTTGCATCACAAAACTAGATGAGAATTCTAAGAAAATGTGTTTGACAAACAAGCTTTCTCCTCTGTATTCTTATAGATAAGTCTGTTTTTTTATTAAGTTTTGTGATCTGCTCTGGTTTCCAGATTCTTGATCATTGAGCCATACCTTCTTGGACTTGCTTCCCACCTCATGCAGAGTTTTTGGTTTCTGGATAAAGTTTTGCAGATCCCTGTCTATACAATTCTCCTTTTGTTTTATCACTGGCAAACTTAAACTAGTTTTGAATGCAAATTTTGTCTAGATGGCTAATGTGAAAAAAAGTTAGTTTAAAAAAAAAGAAAAAAGCAGCTTCCTTTGTTACATTGTTCCTCAGCCCAGTTCCTTAGGTATTGCCAAGGTTTCTAGTAAGTTTCACCCTTCATGAAATTGCCACAGCAACTTGGGTGAGCAAGGAGGAATTTGATTGATAAATACTTGTATTCAGAGAAGTCAAACACTAGGCTTAATCTTCCTTGATAAAAAGTGTATTTGTTTGATGAATTTCCAGTAAGCAGCTTTCTTCTTTCTATGTCTAATCCCCATTTTACATCTGTTTCTTTGTCTCCTGCTTTTCCATAGGCAATATCCCTTACACCAACAGTACTGAATGATCCTCATCGCTGGTTAGCAGAGACAAAGGTAATAGTCAAAACTCCTGAAATTTCACTGAATAAGCTAATATCCAACATTTGAGCAACCTGGTGTACTGGAAAGTGTCCCTGCACATGGCAGGGGGTTGGAACTAGGTACTAGATGATCCCTGAGGTGCTTTCCAACCCTAACAATTGAGTGAGGGGGTAAGTCTGTGAATGGATGGATCTGATTCAGTTGAAAGTCCGTTTAAAATGACACTTAAATTGTAAAAGGAAAAATACAAAAGCATTCCTTTGGCAATAAATCTGGTATTTCCGGACTGTTATTTCAACTGACAGAAAAATTTTCCAAATGTTTCTATCAACAAGAAATAACCATCTCTGTTGCAAAATAAATAGCAATGTTGTTTTCACCAAAAAAAAGGCATTGAAGTGAGAGCAGTGATAGCCTTTAGATCTGGTTCAAATTTTTTTCAGACAAATAAAGCATGAGACTGTAGTCAGCAGGTTAAGTTTCTCTTACAGCATTACCACAAGGCAGGAGATGATTTTAAATAAGGCTGGTATTAAATTTAAAATATGTTAGATTGGATTCTTTGAAAATGAACAATTTTTCTTTCCCCTTTAAAGCTTTCAAATCCTATAATGTGGGGGCACAGATGCTTGAAAATACCTTCAAGGTGATGACTGTAACTCATAAATCTTGCCTTTCATTTTGCAGCTTTCTTCCAGCACCCTCAACTCACATACATAAGCACATTTTTTACCCATATCTTTTAAAAGAAGTAAGTTTCTCATGATCAAAATAGATCACAAACTGTGGAAGACAACTGGTGATTTTGCTTCATGTAGGAAGGTCAAAGCCACAGAGAATTGGCTTAAGGAAAAAAAAAATTGCAAATGTTTGCATGTAAGAGAAGGTTGTTCATGGTGTGTGGTCTGTGTAAGACTTGTAGACCAAGAAACACTACCACTATAGATAATAGAGATAAGATTGGAATCAAAGGAGAAATGTTATGGGGGAAGTATTTTCTTCACTTGAAAAAGTGACACTGACATAATATTAAAAAGAACTTTCAAAGAGCACGTAGTAATATTTTGCATACATTTCTCACCTAAGTTTGTTTAGCTGCCAGAGGGAAGTTTAGAATGAATGACTACTTAAAATGCCACTTTTATTTTGTTTTTAAATAGGCTGTGTCAAGGTATTCCATTTGATCACTTCTAGATTTACTATATTGACCGCAGCCTTATCAATAAGATCTCTTTCTCCTCTGACTAAACCTTAAATATTGACTTTTGCTGACTAGAAAGGATTGGTGTCACTTTTTTAGAAAGGAGGAATACTTCAAATTCTGTCAACATAAAATAGAGAGAAAAAGGTATTCTGAAAGGAAGGCCTATCTTTTGGGGTCTGTGTGCACTAATTCAAAGTGAATTTCCATGTCTACCCTAGCAAATTCATGCTTCTGATTTAAAAATAAATTAAATAATATAAAAGAAAATCACTGTATTGGCTTTTCACATATAATTAACAACCAAAATATGTCTTTTGAGTCTCTTGAAGGTCGACGTATGTTCTCTTAATATATCTGAATGTCCCCTATTATTATTATTCAGATAGCTACAGATGAGTAATCTGTAACTCCAAAGACAATTTGGTCAGTGAACATTTATGTCCTTTTATTTTCATTAGAATTCTTTACTTTTTATTGTACCATTTTTTTGATATAGACTAAGCTTCAGTGGCTGTGTGAGGAGGTAAAGGAAAGAGAAAGTAAGGAAAAAAAGCTGCGATGCTACTTGCTGCAAAGCCGAGAACAGCTCAAGCACTTTACACAGATAAAGGAGACTGAACATCAGTCTCTCTTTAAACAGATAAAAAACCAAGAAAAACTTTTGGAAGAAGTTCACAGAGAAAAGAGAGGTATGTTACTGGTTTGATTTTTGTTGATAAAAGGGAGAAAGAATTTAAAATTCTATTAATTATAATTTCTGTGGCATATTTGGATTTATCAACTAGTATTTTATCAACTAGTTATTGCAAACTGCAATGTGCTAGTGATAACCAAGAAAAATGTTAGGTTTGTGGGGTTTTGTTTTCCTTCGCTGACAAAAAAGGCAAATGCAATCAACTGTGTTTCAACCCAGTACAGTGGCTGAATAACACAAGAGTTTACATCATGCACAGTGGATATAGAAATATTTTCCAGCTGTACCATCTGGGACATTGCACGACCCGGGCAAAAAAGGGATTATACAAGAGTCTGAGGCAGTCTGAGTTAGACTGCTATTTGCATAGCTCACTGTGTTGTGGTACGATCTTTCATTGTATTCTGTTCCCTCTGTTTTGAAAGAGAGGTGTCACCTTTTAGGTTTTCTTCAGAAATCTTGTTCCAGCCTTTATTCAGGACTCCATACTGGTATAACTGGACAGAATAAGTATTCTCTTTAATTATTTTGTTAGTTGTCGCTTCGTGCTGATTGATGTAGACTCAGATAAGCATAAAATTTTAGTAAGTGTAGTTATAGCTTCTAGCGGCTGACTTATTTTTGAAAATGTTTTGTGAAATGTTGCAAAAACAAAACTGCCTGGTTTTGGCTAAAACAAAGTTATTTCTCTTCCTAGTAACTGAAACATGCTGTGTTTTGGATTTAATATGATGGTACTGATGATAATACAATGATGATTTAGTTGTTGCATGCTCTGATAGTGAGCAGGTGCACACATAGCTGCAAGGGAGCATGGCCAGGCCAGGGGAACTGGCCAAAGAGATATTCTGTATATTAGAACATTATTCCCAGTGTATAAACACGGGGGAGTTGTCTGGGAGGAGCCAATCGCAGCTGGAGAAGGGGCTGGACATCAGTGGTGAGCAGTGGTGTTCTACATCACTTGGGGTTTCTTTGTTTTTATTTCTATCTTTTTCATTGTTTCCCTTTTCTTTTTCATTTCTTTTTTATTTTTAAAATTTTATTATTTAATTTTTAAATTTTTAAACTGTTTTTGTCTAATCCCACAGGATCAAGCTTCTTTCTGATTCTCCTCTCCATTTCACCAACAGGGTCTGTGTGTGTGAGCAAGTGTCTGTATGGTACTTAGTTGCCAACTAGGGTTAAGCCACCACCCCAACAGCAATAACAGATAAAAACGTTCTTGTAAATATTTTATACAACAATGCAGGTTGTTTTAAAAGAATTGTCAAATTTTCTTCTTCCACTTACAAAGAACTTTGAAAGAGAACATGCTTTGATATTTCAGATTTGAATGTTTCTATTGCTATCCTTCGTTTGCTAAGAAAGATGGCACACAGACCCTGATATGACATTAATAGTGCTTTAGTGTTTTTATATTTGAATAATTATCTACTAAGATGATCTCCCTGAAGCCTTATTTGCCTTTTTAATGCAAGTGTATAGGAAGTAAAGGAAACCTTACTTAGTTCTCAGTTCTATTGTACTTACTTGATTTAGACTGTGTGGAACAATTCACAGCCTGCATTTAAGTTTCAAGCTGTAGGTCAAGTTACTATGGACAATTATTAAACTGAAAAGAGTGGTATGAAGTAATGCTGTCAGCTGAGCACAAAAAATAGTGTGTAATCTTATTCCTTCTTATTATAAGGGCCATTTCTTTTTTTCCCCTCCAAGTATGTGAATTCCATGTGTCACTTCACATGCTACAATTTATGCAGTTTTAAGTAAATGGTGTTCTCCTCTGTCTTCTCTAGAGGTGGATGCTAGTTAAAAATAGGTAAGAGAAAGGAAGTAACTGTTAAAGAGTTGTTAAAGTTTTCTGTGTTGCAGAAAACATTCTTTAAAATTCCACTAAATAAAGAATGAGAAACAGGACTTGCAAAAAAGTGACACAGTGCCAACAATGCAGCCCAATGTTAGGTTTAAAGTCTGGGATCAAGGATACACACAGAGGATCTGAGGATACATGAGTATGATGATAACAACAGAAGAGTATAGTAATCTTGACTGCTGTTAGTGGATTTTCCCAAGATATCCTCCTTGCTGCCTTCATTTAAAAACATTCATAAAACATTGATTTTTGTTTTGAATTTTATTTCTGATTTAAATAATCATAATTTACTGTTTTATGGGGAAATAGGAAGTCAGGAGTGTGTTCATAAGCAACTATCAAGCACCTTATTGTCTCTTTACACTCCATGGTTTTTTAATGAGATATCATTTGAAACCTGGTCATGTAAAGTGATGGTTGGTAGGGTGTTTTTTGGTGGGATTTTTTTGTTTGTTTTTGTACACTGCTATGAAAATAGTGTTGGAGGAGAGATGCAGATACTTCCAGCTACAAAGCCAATTATTTATGTACGCAATTAAGAATAGTCTTCATGTCTGTAAATTTATAATTCACTTTGTCATGTTCCATTTTGATTAGATCTGAGAGTCGGCAGTCTTGTGCATACAGATGAAGTTACATGATTTGGCTCAGTACCAGTGTATTTCTTTACTTTAGCCCTGTGGTGTCACAGCCCTTCCAGCAGTGTGTCTACTTCTCTTAATAGTATTCAAGACTTTATTCATTCAGTAAATGTTCATTCTAATTAGAGATAGGAAAATAAAATACATCAGAGCCCAGCTTCCTGGTATGTCATTAATTTGATAAAATAGATGGTAGTTACTGAATAACTGATAGATGTAACTGAAGCCACAGAATGGCTGTCACCTGTATGGTGTTCAATATGAGACTGCAGGGAAGTACTGATGTGATGGTTAAATATAAGAACTAAATATAAATTCAAGTAAGGAATGTGCTTCTCTGACTGACAAAGGGATAGTTGGTACTGTTTCAGAGATGTTGGTCTGTAGACCCACTTTTCTTCACAAGTGGGCTTAGTATGAAGAGTAGGAATATGATAATAAAAATTGGAGCCTTAAGAAAAAATTGGTGACTTTTTTGGTACGCAAAATGGAATAGTATTGGAATAGTTTAATTTCATTTATGTGATGCCAAGAAAGGAAATATTATGTATTACTTATTTTTACTTCTTTTAAACCAATTTTGAATTTGAAGCCAGAGTCAGTAGTTCAATATAAAGTTTACAAACACTGAACAAAATTTTAAGAACTTTTTATTAGAGCACCAATGGGCAGGTTGACTTGGTATTTAATATAATTTTCTTGTGCCACTAATTAAATGACAGAGCATGTGACAGTTTATGCAAGAAAAATGGAACTACAATCTCTGCATGAATTTAATTGGTTTGTTTTACCATCACGTCAACTTAGATTGTTCTTTTTAATTTGAAAATTTTGACCTTCTTTACTCCAGATCAGTTTTTTTTTTAGAAGTTGTAGAAGATAGAGAAATAATAGAATGTATATCTGTTAATGTGAGTTTTGAGTACTGTTGTTCATCAAGTGATACATTTAAATGTTTAAAAACATTTAAATGTTTTTTCTTAAAAAAGGAGGCCAGACAAATCCGACTGCTTTTATATCTTGAACAGATACTCTTACATACTGAACGAAAAGCCCAGCCTTGATTATGATGCAAGTAGTAGAATGTAAACATGTAAATAGTTTAATGGATCAATGACTTGAACATGAAAATTGGAAAAGCTGCTTTCCCAGAGTGGAAAAAAGAAACACAGCTAAAAGCATAAAAAAGGTGTTAAAGCCAAAAGGAGAAAGCAATCCATCAAAATGATAAAAAATTTAAATTAAGGATACAGAATGCTGGTTGGCTTTTGTGTCTTACACAGAGAAAATGGAAGTACTTACTAAGTACTTACTAAGGCACCCAGTAATGAAATTATGGGCAAATCCCAGGTGCAGGAATTAAGCAAATGAAGGCAGAATGTATTTAATTGATTTCAAAAAGCCCTTCACTTTTTTCTTTTTTTTTTTAAACACCAACGTATCCTTGACAGTATTGCTAAATTAAATGGATATTCAATCAAATTTGATCAAATGGATGAAAATATTTTCTGCTGCATTTGGAATGACACAGACTTTAGAGGGAGCATTTTATTAGATTCTGTGAGTAACCATGAATATCCATGGATGTGGTTTACTGTCCTCACTGACGCAAACCACTTACCTGAGTACCTGATATAGTCTGAAAATACTCTATTAATTTAAGTTCACATATATCAAAATTATGAAAATGAGATAGAGAAATTGTATTCTCAAGAAATTAATGTTAATTTCCTTTCTGTGGATCTGATAATGTAGTTTACTCCTGGAGTTTTTTTTGGGAGAAAGAATAAAAATAGAGATTTATGGTGGACATACCAAAAGTAGGTAGGATAAATTATTTAAACTGCTTTGTTGATGAACATGTTTAAGGAAGTTTTATTAGCTTAAATAGGCCTACTAAAATTTCTAACTATGGGGGTTTTTTTTGTCTTTTCCTTTCACCAAGGCATTTGTAAATACCTAGGATATTGTAGGCTTTTGAATTCTCCTTATGAATCTCTGTAGAAGTGTTAACATTATCACAGTGGTACCTGTGGTGGTATAAACTGGCTGTCCATGTGGTATAATCCTGAAAAATATAAGTAAGCTAACATAAAGATTCATGAATGAGAGAATAGATAATGAAGCAAAATACAGTTGTAAAGCACAGAGTTTCCGGATTGTTTACAGAGTAACAGAAATTTCATAGTTATCTGGTGATGCTTCAAGATCAACTACATTTGTCTTCCATTCTTGATAAGAGTGTTGTGCTAGAGAGTTTAGAAATTCAGAAGTCTAGCAATATTTATAAATACAGAAGAACTGAAAAGGATGTGAGTTCTGATTTCAGGTTTGCAGATTTGTACTTCGGGTATAGTTCACTACTTAACAAGATACTTTTCTAGCATGCTACACAACAGGATAATTCAGCAAATAACAACTTGGATTCCATTTTTCTTCTCAGTGATTTTGGTCTCACTATCAAATTTATTTCAATAGCATTGCATTAGGTATTCAATATGTTTACAAAGGTATGAGGAAATAAAACACAAGTTCCAGTTTCTTGACTAAGCTTCATTTGTGTTCTGGAATCACTGAGCATGCCAAGGTGTTCTTAAAATCAATTTAAAAATTAGTTTAGGTAACAAGGATTTTATTTTTGTTATCATTTTAGTGCCATTGTCAAGAATTGTACCCAAGACCTAGCACAAATTTCTTTTACTGCATTTCTATGTGGTCTAGCCAGACTGTGTAGTCTGAAAAGTTCGTCATTCAACTCAGTGAAGGTCTGTATTTGATCCTGGATGCACCCATTGGTCTTATAAGCTTAGATTTACTTTAATTGCCTTTTGAAGAAAATCTTGGAATATATTGACATTTGTATAAGCTAGATGTAATATATAGTGGTGGATATGAAGTCTGCACAGTTCTTTTGTTTCAGGATAATATACTGCTACTTCAGAGAAGACACAGTCAACAAATAAATGTTTAGCAAAATAAGACCTGACATATTTGGCAAGGCTGTATCTGTTCTTTTTTTAATGAAACTGTTGGTAAGGCTGTAGTGATGTAAGAAGAGCTGCTGCATTGCTCCTGTTTACAAACTGATTTAATTTATCTCAAAATATTCCGCAAATGCTATTTTACACAAAGTCCCAGGTGATGCAGGACATATTCTGTACCAATTCTCACTGTCTACTGAGATAATGCTCTATAATCACCTTTAAATTATTACATGTTTAGAATTTCTCTTATACAGGTTATACTGCTAAGTAAAGCTTAAGAAGGTAACAATTCTAGTCCTGAGCTGTGATAGACTAATGTTAGATGCTTTTGTCACAAGCACAAACCTGAACTGGGCAAGTCTATGGTGTTTGTCTTTATGCATTAAGTTTGTCCCTCATGCATTTATCATTGTGCATTGTCTCAGATTTGAGGGTACAAAAATCAAATTTTGAAAGACTTGTATCTTAGCTGGCTTTAGTGATGGTGTCATCTCTGTGAATCATACAGTTACCTCTAGTTTCATCACTTGTGATGAAAACAAGTATATTTTACAAAGATTTTGGTAAGTGATTCCTGAAGCAAGACACCAGTTTATTTCGATTTCTTTTTTTTCTGTTAGGTTCAGTCAGGAGTATCTGTTATTCATCTGCTGTGAATAATGTAGACTCAAAAGAGCCTGTTATATAAAAGTAGATTAAAAATGTAGGTAAAACTCTGCTTTGACAAACCTAATTTTTCAAATTATATTCCTGGTTTTTTCTACGTTAAAGTCAGTAAGTCCAATTTTTGTTTGGAAACACTAAAGCAGAAAGAGCAAAAATTTAAAATAAGAGACAGTGTAGTACATTGAGTGCAAATACACTGACAGTGAGCAATCTCTGTTATTAAACTGAGGAAATGTACGAAACTGGGAACCAGTGAAAATCAAAATAGTCTAAAATCTTTCTATTATGACCTATTATATTTAATTTAATAGTAAAATACATATGCTGTTTTGAAGACAACTTTGTCTGATTCTGCCCTTTCAGCTTTCTTTCTTTCTTTTTTATTAGTTTTCTTTTTCTTATATATTGCATGATACTGCCCTTGTTTGAACAAGAGTCCTTTCTGTGGCAACGAGAAACATCACAAGGTATTTTCAGGTGATCTTTTATTGAACAGTGAATGGGAGCATCAAGTAGAGAGAACACTCTTTTAAGCATACATACAGGAAGGAATCTGAAGGATTTCAGAGAAACTCTTCAGTGTACTTGGTTTTCATAGTGAGCTTCAAAATGCATAAAGTTGAAATATCATTACTATTAAAAGAATTTATTTCTTCTTAATAGTGTTCTTGCCCTTTAAATAATGTTTGGTTTTTTTAATGGGATGGGGGAAGGAGGAGGGAGGACTTCGAAGTTATTTTAAACTTTGCCAAAATGAACCTGCGTTCAGAGTCTTAGAAGAATGGAAATAAACCCAAATCATTTAGAAATCTTACCCTGTGGAATTTTTTTAATTGGAAAACTGGAAATATCCGACTGGACATGCATTGCTGTAATTACCTAGTATTTTTCTGGAGCCGTATTCATTTGACATTATCTTTTTATGCACTCAAAAAAATATGGCTGCCATTGTGAAAAAGAGAAGGTAAGAGATGGGATCAAACTGTAGCTAAGATGTTTTCAAGACTTCTTTTGCTTTCTTTTTTCTTTCTGAATCACATAGTTTAGATGATTATCTGAAACTTATGTACAGATTTTTAGTTTGGAAAGCATGATGAGCCCTTTAAATTGCTGAGTTTGTACTGCTCACTAATAGTGAGAGACTAAATTTACTAGTTTTACTCCTAGGTTTATCTGCACATATCGGAAACTAAATCAGAATTAACAAGAGTAACCTGGGGGGTGGAGATTCAGTGTATATTAAATAGTTAAAATCTATTATTTGATCTTTTCTTCCTTTTGTGAATGATGACTTTTTTCTTTAAACCAAGCTAAAATAGCTGGTGTTCTATGAACTAGTGAGTTTTTTGGGTTTTTTTACAGCTGATGAAATGATGGCATAGGATTATTTATAAGCACAATTACAGCTTAACAATGGTTTAACACTATATAATAAAGAGAATCTTGTAATCAACTGTACAACTTTATCAGGACTCCTTGAATTAATATGAAAGGTGCTGTCATGCTTTCAGGTTATGTACTATGTTTCTATACCAAACTGACATCACCAATTTACAGCTATTAAATTTAAGAAAAAACCCAACCAAACAAAAAGTACACCAACCCAGACACTTCCACACTTGTCTTGAATTCAGTATGTTCCTGAGAAGTATATTAAAGAAACATGCTATCTGTCATTTAGTCTTCTTTAGGTAACAATGTCATCCTAAAGAAACTTTAATATCTGATAAGATGGCAATTTAATTAAATAATATGCTCTCTTATAGGAAATAAAACTGAACCAAGGGCTTTATGTTCCTCTCCTATTGTACCTATTCCCTTGGTCAAAGCCATCTTAGTCTAAAATACAGGTGAATCATGTTGGAAATTTGAACAGAAATGGAAAAAAATGCTATCTAAGATTTAGTATAGCAAAGTTCTTGAAATTGAAAAAATATTTAAAATCTTGCATCTTGCTATATCGTAGATTCAATATCTTTCAAAATTAGAGCTTGTGTAATGGTTTTGTCTAGAATTTTTCAGGCTGTGATAGAATATGTTTTTCAGTGTGGTTCATTGCTGTGTTAATAGCTTTTATATTCTTTCAGCTGACATGCTATTTAAAATCCTTTTTCTTCCTCAAGTGTGTCCTAATGATATTGTGTATTTGGAGAATTGAAGTCCTATGTCAGTACCAAAAAATTCCTCACTTTGAGAAGATCTTCAGTCATCAGTAAAACCAATTCTTAATGTTGATTGTATACAACAAAATAATTTTAATTACAGAATATACATTATAAGTGAATTCTTGAAAAAAGGGAAATCTAGCTGGTTTTGGTTTTTTCTATATAAAGATTAAATAAGTGATATTTAATCTGTTTGCACATTTTTTCCTTCTAGTGGTTTAAATATGACAAATTCCTAGCCTGAATATTTACTCTGATCAGCATGTTCAAGATAACAACTGTATCTAATACCTTTTTTTCCTTCTTGGTTTTGGTTTAAGAAAATGGGAACTCTGATTGGTACTTTTGAATGCTTTACATATTTTGTAGTTAAAAGGGAAAATCCTTAAAAATGTTTTAGAGCCAAGCAAGACAAGCAAATTAACTATACAGTTCATGCAGTATGAGTAATTAAAACAACAGGCTACTAATTGTTTTTACTAAATAACAAGTCCTTCTATGTAATTTTTAAAAAATTCACATGTAATAATGGCACATGTCTCAATCTTTAGAGTGGGCAGAGAGAGTCACAGCATTTTTCTTGTCTGCATCTATTATGTCTCTGGGATAAAGTTGTAACATAGTCAGGGGCATGATTTGGATATTTCTGTCTATTTTCAAGGACTTGCACTGCAGGTTATTAAGCACTCTTAGTAAATGTTGTAATGTGTTATTTTTTTGCTAAAAGAGATACAGTATCTGAGTCATAAAGAGTGTGTGCTTCCTCCTGGTTAGGTATTAAAAAAAAAAAAAGACAGAGAACTGAGCTTGGTCTCGTATTCCTCAGCTGGATTTCTTAATTCTACACCACCTTTCTACTCTGAGAACTATTTTCTAAAATACACATGTTCATATTGCAGTACTTATTTTTGAGTATTTGAGCACTATGCTTGTGCAACATTATATATTGCCAGTGTGTAAATCTCTGTTTAGTGGAAAACATTTGAATGTAATGTTTGTCAACTTAATTTTTGTTTCACAATTCTAACACATATGATTTTGTTGTGGATATTTTGTTTGTATTAGTATACCTGGTAAATTGAGATGCCTACCACTAGAGAAAGAAACTAAGAGCAAACGCAAGAAAACACATCCATTGAAATATGTGTGTAATTTCTTCATGCACATGTACATCATGCACATGCTGCATCAATGTTGTACGTACTTCAGCTGCCAGGACAAAAACTTAGTCTTTCTGGTTGTAATTATATTTGATGACTTGGCCCTAAAACGTTGCTTTCTTGATTGGATTGAAGTTCTAGGAGCAGCATTTTCTGAAAATAATGCTTGAATGTTGTCTGTATGGAAAACTGCTTCTACTTGAAAAATCAAATGATCAGACAGTATTTCGTTCCTTGCAAGACACTATATAAAATGAAAAAATCCTAGTGAGATAATTTTGTTCTAATGCAGCGTGCTTAAAATCCATGGAGCACATTTTTATTAAGGAAGAGCTCAAAGAACAGAATTAAGTTAGGACACTAGTGAGTATAATGCAATGATCTTACAGCTATTTGGTGATCCATAGTTTCCCTATCGAGTTCTTAATGAATATTACAAACCAGTTTATTTTTTAGCAGAAGCATATTTAAATTGGCAGAGAACTTAGTTTTTCAGATGCCTTGCTTCTGTCAAGCCATGAGGCATGTCATGGAACTTGAGATGAAGTTTGCTTTGCATAGCTTCATATTATCCTCGTGTCTGAGGAAGAAGGGACTTTCTTCTCCAAGCTGGGAATGTTGAGCTGATGCTTCTCAAGTGTATTAAAGGGATTATCTAAGTATGTTGGGCTATGTTTTATTGAAGTGGCTTCTTAAGTAAGAGTGGAATGTGAATATTCTACTATATACATTCTTATTCTCGTAAAAGCTGAACAAATATTAATACTTCATTCTTGGTCAATGAGGCTTATCTACATAGACTGGTTTAATGAGTTTGTACCATGGTTTATATGTATTACAGTGAAACACATGATGCTAGCAAATAAGCAACAGAGTAGGATAAGATCTGAACTTTAAGGTTAGAATGTTTCTAACTTGTTGCAAAAACATTTCAAATTTAAAAATACAAAAATACTCTATCCTTTCCAATTTATGTATCTCATATACAATATGTATGTAGTATAGCATCATCAGGCTGGCTTCTGACATTGTGGAATATTGCATTGTGAGGGGAATAAAAACTGAAAGCCTCCTAAGATTTCTTTTTTGACTGTTTTAAAAATGATTGTATTTTAAAATCTAATGTGTTTACAGTACACTACAACTCCTATTTTGGTTTGATCTTAAAACACTTCAGTGTGTGACTTCTAAAATAACTTAATTAAATAACAGTATTTTGTATTTTGTATTTGTATTTTGTATTTGTATTTTGTAGTCTTGCTGTAAGCAACAGATTTTGCTTGTTATCTGGAAGGAATTTTGATTTCCAAAGAATTATTTACAATAAAGCCAGTGTTATTACTACTAAATTATGAAAATTTCCTTTCTTAACTGTAATTGAGAATCAATGGTATGATTATGTGGGCCATCAGATGGATGATTATGCATTTTTCATGCATTAATCTGTTACTACCATAAGAATGGCAACATAAAATGCTTTTAGTTCACAAAATTAGCATTTCATATTTCCTGAAGTGGTAATGTACAGATATAGTGTGATTGAATTTGAGCATTCTATTTGTTGCTACTCATAAAGTTTTTGTAGTTAATTTATTTTGGTTCATTTGGAATTATGTTGATGATGATTTGCTAACTTATAATAATCTAACTTACTTGAGGAGTAGTATAACAGTATTGGACAGATCCAGGAATCATGCTTCATCAGGTTAGGAAGAAATGTCAGTACTCAGTGTCAGTTCACTAGTACAGATGGAGCTGTGATCAGGGCATTTTTACAGAGCTACATAAGGAGTGCGTGGTCATCAGAAGCTGAGTAGTTTCTTTCTCCATCTGAATCACCAATATGAATAATATTTTGACGCTAGGTCAAGAAAACGTAGTATCAGATGTCTTGTACCTTAAAATTTGTTGCATTATGTTCTGTTCTCATCTGATGTGCACTCTGAAGTACACAGTGTGCAAGTTGCATGTGTACACTGGTTCCAAGTTGCACGTCCGACATTACTCTGTTTACCGAGCAGTGCTTTTAATCTGTGTCCTGTAAGAGACAACTCTGTTTTTTTAAATTGCTCTAAAGACTTTGTTTGCACTGCCTTAGCAGAGCAAACAAGATCCAAGAGAAAGAGTTTATTCCAGAAGAAGTTGTAATACTATTGTACTTCAGCTCAAGTAAACTGGTTTGCTAGTGTATAAAATACACATCAAGACAGCAGAGGCACAGATATTTACAATAAACCAAGTTTTTATTAAATGGGAAAAAATCTGTTAATGGTCATGCTAGTGCTTTGGGAGAAATGAACTTTGAGGATCAAGTGTGTAGAGGAGAAGCACAGCTGTCTGTTGCACTGTGACGTTGTACTATGTGTAAAGTGTAGGTCTGGAAAAGATGCTGTCAGAAAGCTTGATAGAGTCAGAGAAACCCAGCATGATTAATTTGAAATATTACTTTGAAACTGAAGGTTGTCTATGATTTGTATTTTACTGTAATTATTAAAACTGTAGATTGTCATACAGAAAAAAATTCTAATCCTTATGTCAATTAAAAGGCCTTTTGAAATAAATATGCTGGCAAGAAATGTTGCAGCAAAGGGAGATTATCCTAGACAAAGGGGTAAAATTATAGAAGCCACAGAAAAGCATACAAACATCTCTGTAAGAGGTAAAAAACAGTTTCTGAAAAGCAAACTCAAGTTTTCATTTTCATTATTTTCTTGTTTTCTGAAGAAAACAAGATTTGTATTTTCACAGTACAAAACATATTTTAGAGGTAAGGTTTAAACCTTTACTTTTAGTCACAGGAGTTTTAATTGATTGTAATTATATTTTGTCTTATGTAATATAAGGACACAAGGGAAGAGAAATTTAGCCATTTAATAAGATTGCTAGAGGATATAAAAACCTTACAGTATGAATTTTCAACATTGGGTATACCTTAGGAGAGTGGTTTTCTGTTGTTTTGTCTATTCTCAACAGGCATGAGCAGATCAATGCACATTATAACCTATGTCTTATAACAGTTCTACCCTTCGGGGCAGTTCCAGTGAAGCACGTTTACTGTTTGCTTGGTACCTCTCCATTCCTCACCTAGGAGATGATGCCCCTGCTACTAAAAGCGCTTTGCAAGTTTGTGTTTGTCAATCTACTTTATTATGTGTGCTGCAAGAGGCATCATATAAAAACATATCAAACATTTTTCAAACTTCAGTTTGTTCCTTGCATTTGCATTGTTGAGATGAAACAGACGTGCAGCTATAAGGTAAATAGGTAAAGGATTAGGTGTGTAGAATACTCAATGTATTCTCCTGTTTACAGTGCATTTTTGTGGGGTTTTGACAGTTATTTTGCCATTTCTTTGATTGCTATTTGAATGCGTCTACCTGTGGAAATTTTGTAGTGTTGAGAGAATGAGATAAGCAATTATATAATAAACATAATTTATTTGCAGCTTTTATCAACCTTGTAATGAGATTTGCAGTGTCTCTTTATAACAAATAAAATTTTTAAAGTACATTTATTATACTGGATATACATTTCTCCATGTAATCTCCACTGTGAGATTAATGCCCTCTTACCTTCTTACTCAGTAAAAACAGCAGTGTAAATCTGGGTTTTTTGTGATCAGTCTGCAGGAATTCTACTGATCAGAAATAAGAAGTCAAGTCTCAGTTGAAGATGACACTCCACTGCAACAAGAGAAAGAGAAAAAAAAAAAGCTCTGATGTTGCTATTCAGTTATAATATATTATATATCATTTTCCTCTTAATATTCTCTTCTCTTTTGGAGTGTAGGAGAGATTTCTTCCTCAAATCTATGTAGAAGAAGTTCTTCTTGAAAAAATTTACTTGACTTGTTTTACTGTAGATTCTTGCACATGGCTGTGTGGAAGGAGTAATAAGTTAGTGCATTAAGATAGTGTAATTTTCAAAATAGATTTTTAGATATTAAGAGAAATGTTCCATTCACCAAAAGTTGAAATGTTTACCAGCTGAGTTGGTAAGTCTTAGTTGTATATCATCAGTTACCATGGGACAGTACAACAACAGGATTGTCCCACCAAGGACTAAACTTAAAGCCTAACTACAGCTGAAAAAAATAGAAGTAATGATTGCTGTTACGGCTTTCTTCATAACTGCTAGCTCAGTTTCTTGCACCTTCCTCTATAGCAAGTGTAATAGATAGGGTGTTACATAATTTCTAGTTGCATTATGTTTGATGTCAACGAGACATTCTGACCTCTGTGCGTGTATGTTTGGTTGAACTAAATGTTTTCTTAGAAGCTGTTTGGGTCCTAGTGATACATAGGGCCATGTAGTAGAATTAAAAGCTTTCTTACAGCATTTATCAAGGAATGAATCCCATGGAGATAGGCCTTTTTTTGTGTGCTTAAGTCTTCTGACAAGACATCCAAGCTGCTTAAAAGTCCCCTTTTTCTGAGATTGGTAGGAAAACTTAATTTCCAGACCAGGATCTTTGAGCTTCCTATATTATCTGTTCTCCTATGCTGTGAGCATTGCAAATGGATTGTTTAGCTCTGATCTTCAAACAGCCCAATTAAGAAATGCACTTCTAGGCTTGGGAGGATTACTCATCTCAAGTAACAAGTGACCTTGGCTAGAAAAGCTTTCTGTCTTGCAGCTGTTGGCCTCCTTTAGTTTGCCCAGTTATTTCAATTCAAATGAGCTGCACTAGCTGCTTCAAAAACCTTGATACCCTTAATCATTGACCATTCCTTAGCTGATAGGTCCTAGTTCAGTTCTATGTATATTTGCATTAAGATCTGCAGCTGCCTTTCAGATGTAGCCAAAAGGAAATTTGCTGATATGCATAAATATGGTTGGGATGATAAACATCAAAAAAAGAAAATCCTACAATATTAAGAGAGAGCTTGCTGAAGAAAGTGGCATTCAATTTCCTGTTTTGTCATTTACATATGCCATACTATAATTTTTATATAGCTACCATGCCCATAAACACATCAACATAATTTTCTAAAACAAGAAATGACAAATTATCTTTTCTAGCTTGCACTTGGTAAATGAAAACAAATTAAGTTTCAATTTCTTTCTTTATGCTCCTGGAAAATTTTATTCATTATCAGAAAGGAAATGTTTCTCCATTCAGGAGATAATTGTAACAATTATGTATTATATGCAGTAATAAAAGAGTGTTCAGCTGTATTCGCTGTTTAAAGTGTCAACTATTATGAGGACCTTGCTTTGAGACATTTCTTACTATATTTTCTTTTATATAATGCTGATATTTTTTTCTTTCCAGGTTATTTAATAGGTTTTCTAATCAAACCATGGGAGAAAAAACATTCAGTTTCCTTGCATAGATCTGTATTACAGACAGTTGTGATGACAGCTTGCACTCACAAATCCAAGATAATCATGAGTTAGTGGGTCAAATTGCAGTTTCCCATTCATGGAGACATTTAATATTACTGCAGAGAAAATATTTTTCTCACTCCCATCAGTGCTACTTGCTCCATCCCTTGTTCTATGTCTCCTCCTCTGCGGACCCCTCTATAATCATATATTACTCAATATTAGCCACATAGGACTGGCTGGTTTTTGCCAGTACCCTGTTCTCGTTGTAATGAACTAGACCTTTTCGAGGTCCAAGTTTGTCATTTTGCCAAAGCAGGACAAAGTAAGCAAGAGCAATGCACAACCAGGGGCAGGGAGCAAAGAGACCTCCATGCATTTTGGCAAATGTAGGTGCAAATGTCATCTGTGGTGTGATTTGACCACATCTGATGGAACTGGAGCACTTGGTGCTAGCACCATGTCAGCTGGGTTGGACTAGCTTCTGTGAGACACAAAGAAGGAGTAATTACATACTCATTCATACCCAAACTAGATTATTTGAATCTTTAAGTAAAGAATTTCCTTGTAGTATAAATGTGCTATTAGATTGTTAGGGTTGAAGTTTGATGGTTTCTCAGGTAAACTTGGAAGTGTTTATTCACGACCATTGTATGTTACTTTTTTTTTTTTTTAAGTCTGTTCTCAAGATTTATTTCTAATAGGAACGTTATTGCCTGCATTCCAGCACTGGTTGGCTGTGTTACTGCTGCATGACTAATCAACACCTATACACATGATAGCAGTTTCATCTAGACGTAGAATCAAGTAATTGGCATTTAAGGCCAATTAAGAAGCATTAATAATCATCACACAATGCTTAGTGGCAGAAATTCAGAATGTCACTATGACTTGTGTTTTGTTTGAGTTTCTAGTGTCAGAATAATTTCTAAATTCAGTAAATCTCAATTATTTCCTCAATTAGCTTTATTTTTAGGGTTTTAAATCTTATTTTTTTTCCTCATAAGAAATTCTGCATAGTTGTAACTGGAAAGAGACTTCTGTTACTGTAGTCAAGTCATGCCAGCCAAATAATAATCTGTAAAGAAGAACTGTAGTCTTTTGATAGATGTTTCAGTAAATAGTAGCCAAAAGAAAAGCATAGCAGTATACTCCAAATCTAGTGTTTAACTGTTCAAATAACATGTGTATGCATATTAACAAATTCTCTTTGGCATATGTGTCTTTGATAATAAGAAAGATGAAATTTGAAATTGCTTTCTCTGTTACCAAAATTACATTAATATTTTATTACTATATTTAATGGTACTAAGAGTTTTGCCATGAGGCAAGTTTGTTCTGCACTTAAAAATGTTTTGCACTTTTTGCCTGCAAATAAAAGGCATAATCCAGAATCTATAATCACTAAAGGGATTTCACCATTGTTATTGTTTGAGGTTTGGATTTTGTGTTTAAAGTGCAGTTACAGGACAATGCTCCTTAGCTCATATTAGAGGAGGGCAAAGACAGTAATAATGCTGGCTTTTCCTGCTATGTTCTTATCCTTTTTTTATCCTTAAGCATGTTAAATGGAAAAAAAAAGTGATATTGACACAAAGGATGTTACAAGATGAGAGTAACTTGCAATTAGCGTTGTTTTAATATTGTTTAAATGATTAATTTGAGCGTAGGTTCAACCAACAACTGTATGACTTGTTTTTAATTGTCACATCAACCTTCTGGTTGCAGCAGATTTGCGAGTATAGTTTTTATAACTAGATAATTTATAACCAGAAAGTGTCAACATCCTGAAACTCAAAAACCATTTTCAAACCAAGGCATTAATTAAACATAATGGGGAAAAATTGTCAACTGCATTTTTGGTATCTGGTGTGTCCCATTTTAATTTTCATGGCAGAAGCCATGCCTTTCAGATAAACTTTTTGATTTACTGGATCAATTTTCCATGATTTTGTTCATGTTTGGGTTTGGTTTTTTTTTGTTGTTGTACCATTCTTGATATATGTAGTTCTTATTTTCAGAGAAGAAAGTTCTTATTTCTGTCTAAATTATTAATTTAGCATGAAATATGTATATTAAAAAAAATTTTAAGAAATTGTTAAATAGAGACATAGAGAAAATTTTAGCCTGCAGTAGTTTTTTTTTTTGTCAGTAGAATCATGGCTTAGTAAAGGCTTCAGCAAGAAAAGCTATGGTGGTATCATCCTACAGCAGTGAAGCAGATTAAAGTCCATAGTGCAAGCACACTCAGAAGATTTAGTGTTCCTGGCGATGAAAAGTGGCTGCTTATAGACTGGGACAAGTTGATTGATTATTGAGTCTGCCTAAAACTGAAATTCTGGTGGTCTGAATTTATATGCTTTTTATATGTTTTTACATCTCTGTAGAGAAGAGTTGAGCAAATAATGAACACAGAAGGTTTTTTATAGCTCTTCAGTTGTGTCTTTCTGTGAGTTAATTGCTGTATTGCTATCCCAGCTGTGTTGTGGTACAACAGCTCTCTAGAAGAGACCCTTGATTCTAATCTGGCTGGAATTCAGCTCGCTTATTTGGACACTGCTTCAGAGAATGAACAATACCTGGGTTACCACCTCTGAATTTATAATAGCGGCAGCTGTTTAGAGAAGACACTAATAATTCTAGATAAAAAATAGTAAAGATTTGTGTTAACATACAGACAGTTCCTCTTCTAGATACAAAGATGTGTTTGGCACTTCAGGATTACTTGGTACCAATCACTAGTGGCTCAAAAGCTACAGTAAGGGCTCCAGATATGAGCTGCTGCTCATAGGAGAGTCTGTATTGGAAAAATAAGCCACACATTCTTCTTCTGTCCCTTTACTGTAAATAGTTCTAGTCTCTTCTTCTCTTCCTCATTCTTCCCACACAGTTTCTCTTCCCATAGACACCCTTCTCATTAGACCTTGCTCTTACTTGAACTTTGCTTTTTTCCTCCCAATTCTATGCATTATGATGTATGCTGCTTGATGTATAAAGGAGAAGAAATTTTGGAGTAAAAGGCAAGAAAGCATTTCAGCTTTATAAAAACTAAATGCCTTTATTGAAAAAAATCAAATTCTGAATGCTAACTGCCAGCCATAGTCTGCTTACTTCAGAAGTGAGATTATTCCAAGGTTCTAAATATTGAGCACTAGTCTCCAAACTTTGATTGCATGCCCCATCAGTAAAAAATTTGTGAGCATACCCCCCTAATATAGGTATATTTACTTATTGACTATATATATGTGTGTGTATATATATATATACATATACAACTTGATGATAAAGAAATATGCACACCTTTGTAAGCGCAACCCCACGGACCTAGAAGACCTGTGCCTTGATCACATTTTCATAATGAAATTGTCTTTGAATCAGAATGAGACATTTTTATTTTATCACTTCAAGGTCAACCTTCTTATTTGTCTGTGTCACTGTTTCTTAATTAAACTTACTGGAACTTACTATAGCATCTAGGAAGTGATGTTTGTTTTGGGAAGTTGTTCTTCAGTGATTTTTTTTTTTTTTTTTTTTTTTTTGTTTTTAACTAGAAACCCTAAGGTCCCTCAGGAGCTTTTGGAATCCTCTACAGTATGTCTGTTGGTTCATAAGCTTCGTTCAAAGGAAAACAACAGAATGCTTATAGCTGCGCTTCAGGATGTGTTAACTGCATATATAGATATATATATATTCACAACCCGCCCTCATACTCCTCCTACAGTAGTTTCAGTTGGGAATCAGTATGGTCCTAAACAAATATAATAGACATAATCTCTATCCCAGCTCATAAGTTAGGCAGTTGCTAAGACATAATGAAGTTTTGGGCTGTGGTCACCTTTTGTATTCATAAGGAAGTTCATAGCAATATTTTGCGTGGATTTCAGTACACTTTGAACTTCACGTCAGAAGACAGAGAAATATTTTCTTTAGCCATGTTGAAATGAAGCACAGAAAATTTCCCAGGAATAGCGGGGAGCCAGGAATAGAACTAAAAATCTCATGTAAGCTTTAGGAAAAAAAAATTCTCATTCTTTTGATAAAGGCCTCTTAAAATTCAGCACGTTGGGACCTACAAGTTTTTGATTGGTAACCTTATAGTTTAGGTTTTTTAATATATTTAGTCTCATATTCAGACAAACTTTTCCAATACAATCATATTTGGACTGTAGAAGAGGTTACAGCAGCTCGGCCAAGTATCTTGCATATTTAAGCTGTGTATTTGAATATATATGTATCCACTCTTGAACTTTTGCATTCACTGTAAGGCAGACACTGTAATAGTTCAGGTAATGAGAGGTACAGAGACATTATAAAACTGATGAGAATTGTGGACTGCTTCTTGCGACAAGTGGAAAGTTGGAAGAGGTTTTCTAAATGAAGTGTGAGAGATATTCATGTACGAATGATCTACATCAAATACCAGTCAAAGTGAAAAGGAAATAAAGAGAAATATCAGGATGAAACACAAGGAAGACTTATTGAAGGAAGTAAATCAGAAGCAGGAATTACACATATAAAAAATCATTGACAGTCCAGACATCATGTTAGAAACAAAAGGAAACTTTGTTTTACACAGTACCTGCTTCAATTATAGAAACTCAATGTCCCAAAATATTCTGGCATCCAAAACAACAAATATGTTTCATGAATCATAGAATATGATAGAATTGAGTTGGAAGGGACCCACAACAATCACCCAGTTCACCTCCTGGTCCTGCACAGAAGAGCCCAAAGAATCACACCATGTGCCTAAGAGCATTGTCTAAACAGTCCTTGAACTCTGTCAGGCTTGATGCTATGACCACTTCTCTGAGGAACCTGTCCTGGTGCCCAACCACCCTCTGGGTGAAGAACCTTTTCCTAATCTTCAGCCTCAACCTCCCCTGACAGAACTTCATGCCGTTTCATCGGGCCTGTCACTGGTCACCAGAGAGAAGAGATCAGTGCCTTCCTCTCCTCTTGCCCTTGTGAGGAAGTTGTAGACTGCAATGAAGTTTCCCCTCAGCCTCCTCTTTTCCAGGCTGAACAGAGCAAATGACCTCAGCCACTCCTCATGTGGCTTCCCTTTGAGGCCCTTCACCATCGTTGTAGCCCTCCTGTCTATTTTATATTGTGGCACCCAAAACTGCACACAGTGCTCAAGGTGAGGCCACCCCAGTGCAGAGCAGAGCAGGACAATCCCCTCCCTTGCCTGGCTGGCGATACTGTGCCTGATGAACCCCAGGACATGGTTGGCCCTGCTTGCTGCCAGGGCACTGCTGATTTATGTTCAGCTTGGGACAATGAGTTTCTATAATTGAAGCATCAACCAGGACTTCCAGGTCCCTTTCCATGGGTGCTGTGGTCATCCTCTTGCCCTTGAAAATCTGGGTAATGTATGCCAACTGCCAGTCAACTGAGACCTCTCCAGTTTCACAAGACTGCTCAAAAATCATTAAGAGAGGCCTCACAATGACATGAGCCAGCTCTTTTAAGTATTCTTGAAAGAATCCCATCAGGTCCCACAGACTTCTAGAGATCTAGGAGCAGCAAATCCCACACAAGTTCAGGATTGGCTGGGAGTCTTTTTGTTGTCATAGCCATGGTTCTCCAGCTCGGGGCACTGGGACCCTAGCTCAACACCTCTGCTTTGTCTCTGTCCCTGTTTGTGAGGATTACATCCTGTAATAGGCCAATGTTATTTGTGCACTGCTTTTTGCCATTAACATATTTTTAAAAACTTTTTTAAAAGAAATAGTCGCGTTTATCAAGATCAGCTAGGTCATGGATGGTCCAGATGTAGTCCTGTTTCTCTCAGATGCTTAGGTGTTCTTAGATGCTTATTTCTGGAAGCTGCCATTAGAGTAAATAAAACATTTTTTATCCCCCTGCCTGCTCATGCTTTCTGTCTGAAGTTAGATATAAACTGCATGACTTTAGGCCTAACACAGTAATGTATCACTCATTCCTAGAAGTCTTGTAAAAGTCATGAGCATGACTTAAATAGAAATTCTCTGAGAATGTTAAGTTGCACTTTTCTGTTGTCCCTCACAGCCCCCAAATGATTACATTTCCCTTCTATAATCTATCCTTTTTTCCCCCCAATAATAATAGCTTCTTTGCAAATAAAGAAATATAGACCAGGCCAGACTGGAGATGCAAATGTTTAAAAGTTTTGCCTCAATACATCAGACCTGCCTAAGCCTCAGGGAATAGAAAGAAAACAGTATGTTCTGTTTCCTGTGTAGTAGTTAAGTCTCTTAGGGAATCTGGACAGTGAACTGTTTCCATCTCTATTAGCTTCTGACACCTCTCTTCTGTTTCTTTTTCTGTTATGATTAGGGGTGCTGCTTCAGGTTAACGTAAGCAAATGCATCACTGTAGCTTGAAGAACCTGCTTTGAATTTACACAGTAAAAATACAATCTATACCTAAAAGATATCAAAAGAATTAATGAATTAAAAAGAACTTTCAAGTTTTGTGTAAGGTATATTCTTTTGAAATCTTAACTATGTTACTTGCTAACAACTACAATAGCTAATAAATTGCTAGCAGTTAAAGAGGCAAAGAATATTCCAAAAGGGACTCCCTTTTTAAAAATTATATTCTTTTAAGTCTGGAGCTCTTTTTAAATGCGGGTGAGAAAACTATTGATTTAGATACAGATAAACAGCTGCTTTGCTCTTGGTGATCATGAGTACTGCATTGCTTGGAGTGGTGGAAACTGAACTAAAATCTTTAAAGACAGTGGAATGTGCTCAGTTTTAATATAACAGTTTGCTAATGGACTAGAAAACTAATCAGTATTAAAAATTACTTGAAACCTGTGGGGTTTCTGGGTTTTTTTAAAATCTTGCTTGGGATTACATAAAACATTTAGAAATACTAATAATTTATGGGCCTTGTTCCACACTAGCAAAAATTAACATACTAAGAAATACCTATTTCTCTAAAGCTCTTTTAAGATGATAATAATATGGTTATGTAGAAATTCCCTTAATGGCTTGCATGTGTGGCAAGTCATGTTTCAATTAAAATAGTGTGAAGCATGTGACAGTACTGTTTTACATCTCAGTTGTTTTAGGGCCAGCATGATTTGTGGTATCTGGCCTGACAGTACGAAGGTTCAGCCTCATTGAAACATCCTTTAGTATTGAGTGTTTCTGGACTGTGACAGTTGTCTCAGGTACTGTGAAGCCATTCATCACAATCTAATACTGGTACAGGGCAAAACTACAGTTGTTCTGCCTCTACTAGCCACGAATATATATATCTACATCTATCTATATCTCTGTCTTGTGAAACACTTTGGTTAAACTGGTTTGGCTAGAAACATCTTAATTCACCCCCAAAATAGGGCCTTCATGTCAGATTCATCATGTGAAGAGAAGAATTTGTAAATGATATAATATGTGATTAAACTTGGCTGTGTAGATGTGAGCAAGATAAGTATTATTTCTAGCTGAGAGAAACTGGTTTACTCAGCTGCTTGAAAATTCCTTCATACTTGATGGAAACCTGCTTGGCCGCCTTGCGCAGCTACAGGAATGCTGCAGTATCTGTTCAGCAGTTTTGTGGGAAACATATGCAAACAATGACTGAAAGCTGTGGGACGCATATTTGAAGTGAGAATAATGGGAAATACTTGAAATAAAAAGACCCTACAATTTTATGATCAAAGCAAATTTTAAGGTAACATTATCAGGGTGTCTAACTAAGTGATTTCTCAAGAGTTTGGGATACACTTATGTAACTTAAAACCTCAATGTCTAGGGTTACAAGCTTTGGGAAATCCAAAATAGTTTTGCTAGTATATAACTGAAAGCCTTGATTTGTGTTTTGGAGAAGAGCTTTTCTTAGCTTGATGATGCAAAAATTATGCTGACAGTTTTTTCCAAACTGCCTTTCTTTTCTGGTAATAACCTGGACTTCTTGCTTTAATGCCACATAGTAGCTGTATTTTTTGTGCTGTGTGAGTTGTTCTGTATTTGCCTGTGTGATCTGCAACTGCTTCAGAGCAGTGAGAGTATTGAGTCAAATCTACCAGCGGCCTGCAGATATCTAGGATACTTTACAGCATATTACCTACGAATGCAAACCTGAATTGTAGTGTGAATGTCAACTTCAGAATATTCTGAATCACATTTAAGGACTTTTCACTGTATAAGTATATATCAATGACTATAAGAATTGATTCTGTGTACACTTCTGTATTTGTGCATTCCCCTTGGCTGGAACAAGATGAACATAAAAATGTGGTATTGGTCCACTTTGTAGACTTTTCTCTGGCATGTCAATCTTCTCTGAGAACGTGAAGAGGAACATTGTCTATCATTATCTTCAGTTCTTAAAATGGGAGGTCATGCAGTGTTTGAAATTAAGTTGCTGCTCCAGTTAATATAAAATCAGTGTCCTATTTCCCACCTTTGTTACACTCAGCACAGAGATAAAGGAGTTGAACATTTTAGTTGATGAAGGAGTTTTAACATTCTAGTTAGTTATTGGCATATTAATGGATCAGCTAGTAAAAATAAAATACTACTGTTGCATTTTACTCATTGCAATCAATAAATATCTGGTCCTAAATCTGTTTTCTGATACTTTTCACCAGCAGTAATAATTACAACTGGGGTGTTTGTGTGAAAAAAATCTGTTCGAATAACTGCATACCCTTTTTTCCTCACTTATCTGTGTGGTATGATGGAATATATAATTTTCATCTCCAGGTTAGTATTTGCATTATTTTGCAGCATACTGTGGTGGTTCAGTGTCAGGCAAACTGCAAGAGATAATGATTCTGGCAGAATGTTTTAAATCATAAGCTATACTTTTCCTGTAATTTTGATTAGTCAAATCTAAGTCACTGTAGTGTAACTTCAGGGACATTCGGTGTTTATAACTCAGTAAGATATAATCTTTACATTATTTGGAATTTAAGCACTCTAAGTAAATTGGTTTTGTATAACTGCACAAAAGTATGATCCCTAATTTTGCTGACAATATCCTGAGCTTGTTGTTGATTTTGAGCAGTTTTAAACATCTGAAATATATCTGATTTTTAAATAGTTTTAGCTTATAGTTCCTTATTGGATTGCAAGCTTCATATTTAGCTAGAAATAAAAAGGAATATGTTGATGAATATCTTTATTTCTACATCTCATTTCTCTTGTTGTCTTTTTCCATATATTGTTCATCTTTTGAGAAGAGCCATTAATGCCTAAAGGTGCCTTTTTCAATAATGCTGTTTCTTTAGTAAATTTATTAATGGATGTGATCTGTGCCCCGTGAAACTAATGATGTATTGCTTTGAAAAAACCCCAAGTACCCTGTGGTTACATTAAGCCTTGAAAGAAGATGATAACAGGATTGAATGATGCCATGATGAATTTTGTCTTTTCTTTTATACCCCTGTTATACCTTTTTGCAACTTCTGTATTCTCGGTGCTTTTTTGCCTGCATTCTTGGACTTGTTTGTTAAGCTAAGAGACTAAACATTTTAGAGGCTTTGTAGTTAGGGTGCCAAGGTGCCCAGACCCCAAGGTCCTCTCCAGAACACATTTTGTAAACTAAGATAGAACCATCCAGGGGGAGGTTCCTTGGGAGGGGGGGCTCATTTGAGCCTCTCATTGGGGAATATTTGATAGATATGCTAATTAGTAAGACCTGGAATGTAAGACCAAATCTAGGAGAGAGGGACTGGGCGGTGGTGATGGTGGGGTGCACAGAGGTGTATTTGACCTGTTCCTGGTGCACCTAAGGATCCTTACAATAAATACTGAGGTAAAACCTTTTTCCCCTTCTAACCGTGTTCGCCTCTTGATTTTTAAGACCAGGAAAGGCATCATGTTGTAGCAACTCATGCCACTGTGCAACTTCCTTTACAAACAAAATTCTAATTGGAGAAACTCAGAGGCTGTTCATAGGATGGATGAAAGCCTCCACTAGGGCCAGTGGCCTAGTCTGTTGCAGACACAATACATTCTCTTTGTTAAATTTATTGCAACATTATTTTCTGGCACATAATATAAAACATGTTTAAGTTTGCACAAGAACTTAAATATGGGAAGTGTAAAAATGATAAAACAAATCAACAGAGCTTTTCAGATCAAGTATGCAAAGTTATTCTGTCATTGTAAATGTCCAGAAGAATGACGTAATATGCTATATATGGCTTTTTGTATAGCTGTTTAATATATACTGCTTTAATTTTAAATTTTTTTTTTTACTTTAGCTTCGGAGAAAACATGCCGTTATTTTAGATGGACTACTAAATGGAATCATCAGTTGAAATGCAGAACTTGTTTTTAAATATATGTTCATAAAGGATGACTCTGTACAGGTGTATATTTTGTCAGTTAAATAACACCACTTCAATACCTGCCTGCCCTTCCAGGGATGGAGTTCTATGAAGCGTCCTGTGGGACAACTGATTTAGGCAGGGGTACAATAAAATAAAAGGATTCTAGACAACCCTAATTTGAGATGCAGAACTTATGAATCTAGAGACTGTTAGCAGAAATGTGTTCAACTTACTTTACATTTGTAGAAGATCTTTGAAAGGAACCTTGTAATAGCAACCTTTTCACTTAGAACAATCATGTCTGTACAATAGAATCTTAATTACTACATTAGAATGAAAATAAAGCAAAGTCAAGTACAATAATTGTGGGGTTTTGGTCAGATGGAACACGGGGATGAATTTTTCATTTTCCACCCTTTACTCATAGACTTATTCCTTACTCCTAAATTTTTTTAAAGCTAGTATTACAATACAAATTTTTATCAACTTACATATAATACTGGAATATACCCAAAGAAAACATACAGGGCAGCTACTTTTCAACCCAAAATTCTAATTTGGTACTAATGTTGATGGCAGCACATTTGGCTAGAGTAATTTATATGGCAGTTGAATCAACTGGACTGAAAAGCATACCAAAGAATAATCCAGAAAAACATAAATGCACCAAAACAAAGTGAAGAAACGGTAATTTTAAGAAAGGATTTGGAAAAAGTTGCATAGAAGCTCTGAAAAAAGAATAGCAAGTCAATCTCTCAGCTTGTGAAAGAATTAACTAAAATTTTTTACATGTTATCTACATCTCTTTTAAAGGGCTGGTGCTTGGAAATAAGTCTCAATCTACATGCAATCAGAAATTAATAATAAGCTATGAAAAAAGAGGGTTGGGGTACTCACAGGGAGGCTTCATAACAAGAGAAGGAGATAGAAAAGTAAAAGATAAGAGATATAAAGGAAAGATGACAAATTAATATCAGTAGAATATTTTATGTCGCTACTAATGTAAATCATTGATGCTTATCTTTATGACTATGTAAGTATCAGTAAACTTTATTTTTTGAGGAAGTAAACACAGGTACTTTCAGTTAGCTGTTCGGTCCTTGGATAATGAGGAACTTGACAGTCAGAATTCAGTCCTCTGACCTTGTCGAGGCAGTTTCATAATCTTTAACTCTCCTAATTGCTAGCAAACTGGAGCATATCTGAATTCTAAGTCAGTCTCTGGCTTAGATAAAGCAATGCTCTTCTCATGCAAAACTCCTGAGTGAACTTCTGATAGTTAAAATAGTAATAAGCCTGCAGCATGTTTTTTTGTTTTTCCTGCTCTTTATAAGGTTATAACTTTAAGGTTTCCCAGAATTCTAAATATGTTGCAATTTATCAAAAATATAATTTTAATCATAAAACTATGTGAATGAAATAAAAGAGAAAGCAAATCACAACATATGCCACAGAATTCCAACAAAATTAATTTCTAATGTGAAATGTTACATATGTGCATGTATGTGCCAATGTCTATAATTGTCACATGTGACAATACGAGATACTAGGATTTTATGTTATAAAGACTATGAGAAATTTTCTAGTATTTTGTCACAGTGAATTATTTTCCTGAGCAAATTTGTTCCATTTTAGTGAGAGGAGGTTATTGTCAGTCAAAATAGCCTGCAGTATTCTACTGTAACTTTTCATATATAATTGCATAGCTTTGACAATCTGTTTTAGTCAGTCTTTAGAAAGAATCCCTTTGATTTTTTCATTCAGTTCTAAAATACGCCAGAAGATTGATTTCAGTATAGAAAAGTTTGTCTGTGAATCTGAAAGCCTTTTTTCCCTCAGCAGTCAAATTGTCTTTCTGTGTTCTTGTGGCTGTTTTTTATTCACCTCAACAGCCCATGCTTGGAACCAATCATATCACTGACACATTTCATCTATTATTTAATCAGCTGAAAAAGGGTGTTGTGAAAGCTGTAAAATAAAAACTCAATGACTATTTTACACAGTGCTTTTTCTATCAGGCCATGAGACAGGAAGTTGAATTTACAAGTTCCATTTTTCATTTTGCAGAGCTACTAGAGAAGACACACAGAAGAGAGGAAGAAATGGGAGCTCTCCAGGTATATTTTCTGCTCAATTAACATTTTTTTGTTAAATTTCTTAAAATTACCAAATTGTATTGCAGCATTATGATTTTCTGAACTGCCTTGTATCTTAAATTAAGATTTGGAAATATATGTAGACAAATACAGACCCAATAGCTAGTAATACTCACTGCTGAGTTTCTTCACTTGCTGGGTTAAATTCTCTGGGCTGCATTACTTTCTTTTGTAAAAGTGAATAAAACTGAAAGTAAGGTATTCTAAGTAAGTATTTAAAGCCTCTGAAGTACTAATGTTCATAATCACCTTTCTGAGGAAGAATGGACCAGTCAGTATTTGCTAGGACCTGATAGAATATTATAAATTCTTCTAGCAGTAAGGCTGTTTGTGCTAAGCACTTTCAAATTGCACTTAGAAAGTCAGATTTACCCTAAGCTTGGCTTTGGAATAGTATTTAAGCCTTACAGTCAAATAAAACATACTCCTTTCAAATGGAAATGGCAAAGAAAGCAAAAACAGGCTTGAATGTCTGAATTGTGAGGCTCAGGAGGCTATGAGGGAGGGTAATGTGTGTATTCTTCAGAATACAGAGAGAAGAAATTTTTAACAACAAATTGCTGCAAACAATGCCCAATATGAATATAAAAAAAGTTTACATACAATATGGAGGTTATCAATGAGTCAGCATTCTGGAAGTGTACTGAAAGCAGGACATTTGTGAGGGAATTGATGAAGATAAGGCTCATAAGGAAAATGAAATTATGTATTGATCTGAGTTTTGTCCATAGGAGTTTGTTTGAAGATAAGCCTTCTCATGTAATAAATAGAAGGCATTTTGAGGGCTAGAAGTATCAAAGAAGTTAGTGTACAAACAGTTTGCTCCAGTAAGAAGAGACAAGTTGCAAGACCCAAAAGTTACACAACACACCAATCCAGCTGTTTCCTGTTCAAACAAAAATCTTGGCCTGGCTTTCTGGCAGCTCAAGTTCAACAAGGCTGGGAGCTTGTCTGCGCAAGCAGTTTACACAGGTGCATATCTAGTTACATCAATGTAAAAAGATCTCCTTTCATGTGAAGCACTTCTGCATCTGCTTTCATGTGAAGCTTTATGGTTGACAAATTGTTCTAATGATATTACTTCTGATTGAATGAGGAGTAATTTTAGACTGCAGGAAGTTGCATCATAGTAGTGTCTTGTATGGCTATATGTGCCTGCCTGACTGTCATGTTCCTGATTAAATTGCTTTATTCCTTTCCCTAACTGGCAGTTCTGGTTGAATGTGTGAATTGTAGTGAATTGTAGTGCTCTGTAGTGCTGTTTTTATATTCAAATGCTTGATGCAGTTTTTTCTTCCTTCAGATATCTGTGCTTTCATAGTCAAGTAGTGTATAAATTATCCATGGTAAATTTCCTAATACATTAGATGCTAGTCTTCAGAAAATTGTTTGCTGAGATTATAAGAGTTTATTATATTTTTAGAATTTGGCAACTATACCATGCACTTTATTTAACGCATGAGTCATTTTGAAAACACAATTTATTCTATCACTGGAACCATTCTACTCACTCTAAGAACTTTTTTTTCAAAGTAGTCCTCTTTAACTGAAAAAATGTATATCTGAATTGTTGTTCATCACCAAAAATTTATGAGATCTGTAAATACCATATTTTTTATGGTAGTGAGTATGTGTTTTGTTTCAGAATCTTTAAATAAATATGTGTGTTTACCACTGCAATTTTGTGGAGGAACAAACATCTCAGAATAAGAATTTCTGAGTTTTTACCATAATACTTTTTGTCATAAGTTTTTTCTGATGTACGAAAATACTCTGTATCTCAGACTTGCTTCTAAGAAGGAATAAAGACTTTAGCATGAGATACACTACCTTTCCTGAGAAAAATTTGAGTAATATTTGAGTATGGTAAGAGGTCCTGTAATGTGTTAATGGTCTCATACTCTAAATGTGGGCTCATCTAAACACTTGAATATGTGTTTTGTCAGATTACTTAAAATACCATACCTAGTCAGGATATAGTACCAGAGTACACTACCTTGATTTTAATAGCTTCATATTTTTCTTAAAAATACTTTGCAATGGGAGAAGAATGTTAAAATATATGCAGCTAATTCTGGGTTCTCTGTATTTTGTGCTGGATTAAAACTGACACAAGTTTGTTTTATTTGTTTGACTAATGTCATCCTGTTATTAATAAAACATTATTCAGAGCTATTTCTGGATGAAAGAATAATGATATGGAATTTACTTTTTAGTTTTCTAAGGAAATGAGTAAAAGAAAACTAAGCCTGATGCTAAGATGACATGAATTCCAAAACATGCTAGATTTACAGTCAGAGGTGATCAAAAAAAGAAATCATTCTTTGGGATTTGTAAGAATAAAATCGACAATATTGAAAACCTAATGTACTAATTAAAATATATATATATATTGTGGAGTAATTTTTTTCAAATCCCTTCTTACCGTGTTTCTGGGTGGTTTCTTCTTTTTGGGACAAACTACTAAGTGGGATAGTATGATAAATAGGTTAGACATCCATTAAGTACAACAGTTCCTACTCAGTGAGTTTTTTACAAAAAACTGTACGTATGACCACCAAAACCCCAAAATGAATCCTATTTATCATTCTTTGACCTATACTGTGTTTATATTCCTTGCTTTCTAATGGCATCTTCTATTTTGTTTTTAGGAACGTATTATGGCCTTAGAAATGGTAAGTTTCTTAAATTAACTTCCAAACCTACCACAATGGCATTGCTGATAAATTATCTAAATTACGATTTTTTTTTTTTTTCTTTAATGGTTGCAGTTCTGGGTTTTTAACTGTCATTTTACTTTTAGGAGAAGATGTGGTAATTTTGAACTGCACCTCTCTGTGTAGATTTTTACTACAGTACTTGTGTACTCATTATAGGAAATACAGTGTATTTCAGTGTTGTAATTTTTCTGTACAGTTTAGTCCTCATCTCATCCCTAGGAAGAGAAATGTTGTAGATTTTATCCCTACCAATGATGTTTTTCCAACATTTCTAGTGGTTGAGGTCCACGTGATAGATCTAATATTTCAGTGACTGCTCTGTGTGCTTAGTTGTTTGGTCTGGGAGGTGCAGACAGAATCAGTTCATCTGCCCATATCAATGCTGCAACTAAAAGTGTAAAGGAATGTAATTTTAATCATTAATTAATATAATTTAATATGATACTAAGTTGGAAGAACAAAACTTCATGCCTGTACATGCCATGAATGCATTATCCAGATGTCCCAAGCTAGTTTGTCCGTCAGGTGTAATAGCTGGAATGAGTTTCAGCTTGCCCCATAATTTTGGAACCATGCTTCTTTCTTCTCATGTAGGAATGTCTAATAAAATATCACAAATTGTGTAAGGCCCCTAGTTTCCTTTCATGAGAAATCCAGAAAATTTCATCTAAAGGAACCACTACTGAGATCAATGAAATCAATGCTGCAAATATAAATTTTAAAAATTTATTTGTGCAAATTATTGGGTTTTTTTTTCTGATAGTCTCTGCATCTCTGAAAACAGTTTCTGATTTCAAAAATATATTTAAAATGTATTCAGTATGTTAGAAAAAGCTTTCATTCGGTCATTAAAGGCTCTTTGGAAATCAGACTGCTGTGCTGCAACACCTGCCTTGTGGAAGCAGGAAGCTAATGCTGACATTCAGTGTCCTGGCACTTCACATGGTGCTGTGTGACTCTCAGTTGTTGACAGGACATTAACTATTCAGAACGTTCTCTTATTCATGGTTTGCTTACATGACAACCAGGCATGTATCCACTGCCATCCATTTCTCACGATCCATGAGTTAAACTGCCTGCAAGTTCCTTGTCCTTTCTGCTCC
The DNA here is from genome assembly GCA_026261815.1 of Monarcha castaneiventris obscurior. NCBI lineage: Eukaryota > Metazoa > Chordata > Aves > Passeriformes > Monarchidae > Monarcha > Monarcha castaneiventris. The sequence goes on from JAMPIT010000894.1 coordinate 20,632,024, forward strand.
CAGAGCTATTTTGACACAGGCAGAGGATAGTTGCTTGCAAATACTACAGTGTCCTACAAATTCAGTCTGTGTTTTGTGACAAATGTTTATTTTTATTTTTTCTGGAGCTTTTCTCTTTTATACTTCTAGTGTCTCCTACTTTATAAAGGAAGATTTGTAAGTTATTGTTCAGATAGAAGAAAAGAATAACCTATTTATCATATTATCCCACTGTCCTCCCTTTTTCTACAATCTACTAATTTCTAACTCCTACACTTGCCAATAAAATTGTTGTAGTAGCCATGTGATGAACTTGCCAACTTTGATAATAAAAAAAAAGTTGGGAAAGGAATGTGACATGAACCTTTCAGATTCCATTCAGAGCTCTGGGTGAATTAACCTTCCAAGCTTACCTTAATCTAGCTCTGTGATTTTGTGAGTTGCTGCAAACAAGGAGGTCCCTTGCCTCTCTCTAAGCCCTGTCAGCTCCTTCTCCTCTCAGCAGTCTGTTTGAGCTGGAAGCTCCATCTCCTGTCTACTGTACCAGACAGTTTCTTGGGTCTTCTATTTCCTTAGCCAACTCCTGTTTCCAGAGGAAAGTGCTGTATTACAAACCTCCTTCAAGGTATTACACATGATCTGATCAGTCCCTTAAGGAGCCCAAGAACAAATAGTACCCATCAGAAGAAGCTTTTGGATATTTTGGCCCTTTTTTTCAATCAGATCAATTTTCCTGTATGATTCAATAGATAGGTACACTACTTCTTGCTCCAGCAAGTTGTACAGGACAGGAGCAGAAGCTGGAAAGTAAAGAAGCACAAGGTTAATTAGGCAGACTCACTAGTGGATATAAAAGGAGCTGAAGAACCAAGATGTTTTCTGGAATGATCCTTCAACTGTTGAGAAGTTCCGGAGTAACAAGTATAGGCAAAACTTGAGATTTTGAGTATCTACAGATTATGTGGTTTTTTTGGCTTTTTTATTTGGTTAAATGCTGTTTAATAAAGTGAATTTAATTATTTCATAGTTATTAACAAGTAAATATCCTGATTACTTTAGTAATCAATTATGTAGTCTGACATTTTGAGAGAATGAATATGATTTATCTTTAAATAAGATGATTTACTTTATTCTTGAGAATAGCTTAGTTGTTATACACAAGATTTGGCCCTGTAATATTTATAGAGAAAGGTGTAGGATTTTTTTGGAAAAAATCTGCATTGTGTTCTCAGATGAGGCTACAATGGAAAGTGTATTTATTTCTCATAAAGAGGTCAAGATACGTTTTGTAGGTGCACACTGCTATTACGCCATGCTTGGGATTTTACTGGGTTTCTGTAAACTACGTACTGTTCTTTGTGAGCATAAGCTGCAAGTCATATTCCTCTGCCTTACTAGTACTAGTCTGACATAAAAGACTGCAAAATTTAATTTGGAATCAACCACATCCTGAAGTTATTCCAGCGAACATATGCGTTCTATATCCTTTGATCAATAAAACAGCTTGTTGCTTTCAGTGCAGAACCCAGAAGTGAGGTTACCATTTTCTTAGAATACTTGGATCAGACTTTTCTGGACACAATTCAACTTTTTGTTACAACGTCCATAAATCTAGGTTGATTCCAGTAATGCTGTAAGTATTCAGCAAAACTGTTACTTAATATGAATTTTCTGTTCAGTATGAACATTTATGCATTTTGTTGTAACTCATTTTTATGTTCATGAAAGTAAGGTTTTAAATATCAGTAAAACAAATTTCTGTCTGCATCCACTCAGCAATGTAAAAGCTATTAGATTATTATCCTGTAGTAGGAGGCTCAAATTTGCATCAGTTTTCTGGTTTATCATCCAATTTAAAAGAAGAACTGGAAGGATAATACCAAATGCATTTTGCAGAGAGATTATGTGACTACCTGACACCATCCATTTTTAGGTGCTTGCTGTCCCTCTCTGAATCTCTCTCAGTGTGGCTTCCATCAATAAATAAGTCTTGCTGTTAGCTCTGAAGATTATTTCATGGCTTTCATACTTTCCATGTATTAATGTTGAGGAAATACTTTTTCGAAGGGTTAATACTTTCTTTTCCCCTTGCTTTGATTCTTTAGTGTCTTGCCAAAACTACCCTTACATCAAAGGTCTTCTGGTCCTCCCGGAACACAGCCATTCTTTGATCTTACAAAAATGACCAGGAGAGGAGGAGCAGTTTGAGATCCTCTGTCCTGCCTGCCTCACCCTTTCCTTTCCTTTCATCGGTGAGCCAGTGTGTCACTTCCCTTCACTGGGCTTCCCAGAGTCCTTCCTCTGCTTATTACCACCAAGTAACTTCTGCTTCCTGAGGGTGCTGGCAGCCTGCTGTTTCTTTTCTCCTGATGCTCAGCTTTCTCTTCCTTTCTTCCTTGATGTCTTCTCATCCGACGTATCCATTGCTCTTGTTTAATACCCTGCTACTTGTCTATCCTCTGCCCCCTACTATTTGGGTTTTCGCTTGTTCTTTGAGGTTTTTTCTAATATAATCGCCTTTAGTTTTCTAGCCCTCAGAGTGAAAAAGCATTTCCTGTGTTCAGACAGAACCTCCCGTGTTTCAGTTTGTGCCCACTGCTTGTCACTGGGCAGCACTGAAAAGAGCTTGGCTCCCTCTTCTTTATACTCTTCCTTCAGGTACTTTTGCACATTGATGAGACCTCCCAGAGCCTTCTTTTCTCCACACTAAACAATCCCAGTTTTCTCAGCCTTTCCTCACAAGAGAGATGCTCCAGTCCCTTAAAAAATTTGTTGCCCTTTGCTGGACTGACTCTTGTATGTCTGTCTTGCACTGGAGAACCCAGAACTGGACCCAGCACTCCAAATGTGGGCTGATGAGAGCAGAGGGATCACCTCACTTGACTTGCTGGCAATGTTCCTGGTGCAACTCCTGCATTCTCTAAGCTTCTTTCAAAATTATGAAAATGCATTCCACATGTTGCAAATACTGAACATGTTTGCCAAAGTTTAATAAACCAAAATCCTTCAGTTTTTAATTAGAGAAAATAAAAATCTCAGGAAAATTCCTTATTGCAAAAGTTACCCAAAGTTACTTATCTCAGTTGAACTAGGAGTAGTAGTATACAGTGTTCTCACTTTTTTGTTAAACAGAGTAGGTATATGTATGTAAATGTAATTTTAAAGAGAGATCCTGTGAGTTCCATCCATGGGATTCTCTTGAGAAATCAGAGAATCATAGAATCATTAAGTTGGAAAAGACCTCTGAAATAATCACGTCCAACCTTTGACTGAATGCCACCTTGTCAACTAAACCATGGCATCAAGTGCCACATTCAGTCATTTCTTGCACACTTCCAGGGATGTTGACTCCACCCTCTCCCTGGGCATCCTGTTTCAATGCCTAAAACCCCTTTCAGTGAAGAAATTCTTGCTAATGTCCAACTTGAACCTTCCCTGGAGCAGCTTGAGACCATTTCTTCTTCTCCTGACATTGGTTGCCTGGGAAAAGAGACCAACCCTCACCTGGCTACAACCTCCTTTCAGTCAGTTGTAGAGAGTGATAAGGTCCTTCCTGAGTCTCCTTTTATCCATGATAAATGAGTCCAGTTCCCTCAGCTGCTTTTTATATTAATTATGTTGCCCTTTCATCTGTGAAATATGTATCTGAGTTCTTCCACAGAATGTAACTTGATAAGACATAGATGCTTTATTTCTCTTGGTTTGGTTTATATATTAGAAAATAAGTTAAATTGTGTTTGACAGCACTGTTGACTCGATGTTTCCAATGTGCCACTACATCCTTCATTTTAGATATAAATGCTTTATATTTGATCTAATTATAACCATAGGAGCACAGGCATCAGTTACACCTATTGATGCCACCATAGTTTTTTTTCTCTCATTATTGTGCAGCTTGTTATTAAAAGTGGGAAATCCATAAGGAAAATTCCTAATTTTTTTCCTACTCTGACACTGATTTGCTATGAATCCTTGTTTAAATCCCTTCTCTTTGTATTTCAATTTTTCTCACCTGAAAAACTGAACGATATTTCTTCTTTCCCATGAAGGCTGTGTTAATTGAATTTGTGTAATGCTTTCTGGAAGGCTTGATGAAATACTGTTAGCATACAAAACTTTAACATAAATTACATGTAAAGATTTTTGCCCTGCAATCCTCCATAATGTTGAAGATGAGCAACAAGGAAGTTCGTACGCCTTTTAAGAATGTGTTCCCACTAACATTGCTTTACTTTACACACTCTACCTCTTGTGTTGAATTTCTTTTAATTTCCGTGAATTATATCTGGATGTCTCTGATCAAAATTTAAGCAAAGAATAAAGAATAGATTCTCAAAAACTAGTCCTATGGACCCACATAATACCTGGAGCAGTGACTGAGGATTCACAGAAAGCTGCCTTGCCAAAAGACAACAGTTTCCTCCATGTTTCCAGCTGCTAGTATGCATCAAACAACTACAGATTCATAGAATACTTTCCTAATATTTTCCCATGTAAACAATTCCCCTAGTTAGCACAGGGATGTCATGTGCTCATGAATAGGAGAAAAGACAGTCTGTGTCATTGCGAACAGGAAAGGAAGCATCCATTAAATTAAAATGTGGTCTACCCCATGCAAAAACATCTGGAATCCAAATTAAATGTTCAAGTAGTTTGACATTGGCAATGCTTTATTAGCAAAGGTCATTTGTTTTTCATTAGGGCAGTTTTTGAACTACACTAAGGAAATACCTAAAAAATCTTGTTAAAACTCTCATGAAACAATGTAATACAGAAAAAAAAAGCCAATTGAGCATGTAACTTGATATCATTTTGTAACTTGATAAAGTTACATGTGTTGCCTACCTTTGTATAGTTAACAACTTCTTGATGTGTGGAAATCATCCAAACAGTTGTGTAATTGGAGTCAGGATACATGTGGAATATAAAGATACAAAGTACTTTTTTTTGTTTTCTCTGAAAGTTCCCTCTCTATATATGATGTACTATTTATAGAATGTCCCAGCTATCATGGAGTTTGCCTGGCATATAGAAGTCAGCGGAGCACCTCAGGCCTCTTAAATAGGACCACCTCCATAAAAGAAAAGTGTATGATGTATCAGTGGAGAGCTGCAGATTGAAGCTGATAGTGCACAGTTTTACAGATTTTAACAGGGAAAGCAAAGAACACTTTTAAACCTGCTGGGTGCATCCTATTCTTGCTATTGAGTATTCAGTGTACTAAGGTATTTTAAAAATAAGTCATTTTAGGTCACCTCTAACATTATATCTTTCATTTCACTTGTGAGTAACTGCCTGCTGACATGCATTTTAGTCAGTTAAAATGATGTTGCATTTAATCTTTTTATGGTTATTCTTTGGGGATTAGCTCACTGGTACTTAAGCCAACTCTAATTAAAAAAAAAATATCTGTGCAATACAGATAGCCATTTGTTTTTACCTACCTCAGAAGAGAAAGGAGGACTGTACTTGAAAGTCAATGAAGTTTGGTTTCTGGTTTATGTTTATGTGTTTTCAATATATCGACTATAAAGGCAAACTTCAGGAGTACTATATACAAACCTGCTCTGATTTATTTGCGTTTAGCAGTGCAGCTTTGAGACTAAAAATAAAATGTGTCTGATTTTGATTTAGATCTGTCCCTTGAGACAGTATGAAACCATCTATTACCAAGAACACATCAATATAGGAGGATTAACTGTTCACATGCAGTTTAAACATCAAAGTGTTTGTATTAAGTCATGGAAAATAAGTAATTTGTTTTGTCATTCTCTGTGAAAACATAGAACGCCCCTTTTAAAAGTAAATAATCTTTATTTTAAAAACAGAAAGATTAGTAGCACTCAGTCTATTGAGGCGAACTGCTGTTAAGTAAAATGCCATTAATACTGCCTCAGTCAGTACAGTGGGCGTTTCTTCCTCTTATCAGTACCATCAGTGCACTGGGTCAGTACCTGCTGTTGCTTGTTATACATAAGCAGACAGATGTGATTGCTGTCTTTAGGATTATTTGTCATGCATTATGGCATACAGCTTTCTGATTTCTGGGAAAAAAATTAACAGTACTTAATTGCCCTCTAGATCAGGTGCTTCTAACATCCTTTCTCACATTTTATCTGTGCGGCTAAATCTATCTTTTTAATAGATTAGAGTGTATTCATTAATGATACAAGTATGGCATTCGAACCATCTTGAGCTTGCTGTGCTTTCCATTAATTACCAGACCAATTCTGTGGGCCAGCTAAAAGTCTTTCATCACCTTTTCTTCACATTCTTCAATGTATTCTTTTATTGCCACCTTCCTTATTGAATCTCCCCTAACAACAAACTTGGCTTTTTCTCTTTTTCTGTTTTTATTTGCACATCACTACCATTTTTTAAATTTGTTTCATGGAAAAGGCACACAATTCTGTCCCTGAAAACATTAGCATGTGAGTTATCCTATTCAAGTCTCTCCACAAACTGCTCAGAAGATTGTGAGAGTTTTAGAATATAAAAGGAACTATTCGGGTGAGACCAAAGGTCAATCTAGCCCAGCTATAGACATCGCAACAATGGCCAAAATAAAATTCCTAAGGAAGACTGTATGAACTGGACTGACGTATTTTGTTTCCCATTCATTCCTTCTGATTCCAGCCGTTCAAAGCTCAAAGGCTTCTAGACTTAGATGTAGTTTCTATGAATTTGGAACCATTTCATGGTCTTTCTCATTCATTAATTTGCCCAGTTTTCTGCTTAAAGCCATAAATAATTTGCTATCTTTATGTGACCTCTGATTTTACGCAAATTAGTCATTACTCCCCTCAGGCATCTTTCTTCTTGGCTGAAGAGTCCTGTTCTTTAGAGTATTGTATTTAATAGTTTCTCACCTGGGAACAGCACTCCATGGCTTTGAAAATTCTTGTTGAACTTCTCTGACCTTTCCCTATTTCCCTTCTGAAATAAAGATCCACATCTGTACTCAGCAGTCAAGATGCAACTGGATTAATAATCTGGGACAGTTATGTTCTCTGGTTTTTTTATCCTTTCCTGATTATATTGAGTGTTGATTTTGCTTTTCTGATTGATACTGAACACAGCGTTAGCAGGTTCTTGGTTATATTACCCCATGATCTGCTTCCTGACTAGTAATGGTTACCTTAGAACCCATCATTTTGAGTGTGAAGTTAGATTTAAACTTTAGGAATCTAAAATACCTTTCAGAAATCCAAGTAGCCTGTACCATTCTTTATCCACATGATTCTCAACAGAACCAAAAACCAAGGACTGAGCAGGCATCTAACCCAAAGGCTGGTCTTCTGCTTTCGGGATTATATTTATTAATGTAACTAATAAGGACTAGCAGAGACACAGCTAATTTATTTTTTCCCCCTACAAGAAGTGCATGAAATAGAGGGGATATATTTAGGAGACACTTTGGAAGAACAGACGATTAACATCTTCCTTAAATCCATTTATAGACAGTGTTGACATGTGGTCTTGGCACTGAAACTAGAGAAAGAATTAAAAAATGGGATGGCTTAAGGCATGGGCTTATACCTAAGGCCTGAGTTCCTTTTTGATGAGAACAGATCACAAGTTGTCTGTATTAAAACAGGGTGGGGAAGAAAGCAAAAATCTTTATAGCTGAAAAAGAAATTGCTGTAAATTGGATGTACAGTATAGCATGATGAGGAGCTACTCCACTAAGTCTGTCATGTGTCTCAGGAAACTTTATTTCAACTCTATGTAACGTCAGATTTAGATTTTTCTGCAGTTCATAAGTAAAATAGTTTAGCAATATGTGTTAGGTAATATATACCATAAGCTTAAAATATTTATAGTGTAATTTGATGCTGGACCAAGAAGAGAGATTGAAGGGCATTGCAATTTTGGGGTTATTTCCTGTGAGGAAGCATTTTATTTCCAGTGGGGTAGGAAAGTTGTTGGTATTCAAAGTAAAAAATTTTGCGGACTTGGTTTCCATCAGATCTGTGTCATACTAGAATGACTGCTGAACATTAGGATTCAGGATTTTTTTTCATATATAGCTAAGTTTGGATTCCTCAGGCTCTGTTGTCTCAGCTTAGAAATATACATACAGACCAATCCAAGGGGCTACTTTGTGAAGAAGCAGCAAACATTACATCTAATTCTGTGAAAGTGGTGTGGAAAATCTGTGCTTTGCTGATCATATGGTCATTGTAAAAGAAGCACAAAATATGCATGAATACTGCTTTACTGTGGTAAAAGTAAAGTGGTTGATTCTTATGAGAGGGAAACATTAGAGATTGATAGATGCCTCTAGGCAACTTAACTTTCAAGTGGGGATGTACAGTAGCACTTGAAAAATTAAAAGAAAAGAAGAAGCTATTTTATATCTGTATAAACATTTCTACACTCTTGTCTGTGAAGAACACTTTAAATGCAACATGTAGGCATCTTGCCTGATTACATCCAGAAATATGAAAAAGAATCCATTTTATACATTAATTATTAACATATATAACTGCAGATTCCATAATAATTTTTTGGTGAAGAACCATATGTTATAGAAAATCCTTGTTAAATGTTAAGTGAATTTTGCAAGTAAAAAAAAAACATATTGCAAATTAAGTTACACACTGAAATATAAGACTTCTAATAAGAATAATACCACAGATTGTAGTTTTGGTCCAAACATGGCTAACTAAGTATGAAAATCACTGAACTTCCTTTCTCATGCACCAGGTGAGAAAGAAAAAAGTGCTGTTTTCTTGCTGGAACAAAAAACCTTTATTAATTCTGAGTCCGAGTTTTACAAAATTGATTTGCCCTTCTTTATTCACTGCAAGTCAGCACAAGTGTGCACCTTCCTGTCCTTTCAGGCCTTTTCCATGGGTAGTGTTCAATGTTGCAATTAGGGACCTTTTTGTACTGAGCATTCTCAGGGCATCCCATTTCAGGAAGTGATATGCCTATCTTTCAGGCATAATTCATATAGTTAGTCTTGTAAAATTCCTGTAAGTTTTTATCAATCTAACCCTCTTGAATAATTCTTTCCCTGTGATAATGGAGTTGTTATTGTTCTAGCACATTTGACTGCAATGTATTCTTGTTCCCTTCTGCAGAGTGTGAAGAACAGAAATTATTTAGAGAAAAAAGCACCAGATTTTGGAATTCTCAAACATTTCTTTCCTAGTGCATTTTGCATTCCTGCTGCAGAAGTGGGATAAGAGAGCCTTGTTTTATCTAGCATACAATCTAAGGGTAAAAGTTTATTCCTAGAAAATGGGAGATATTGTTTGAAACTTTGGTCTCGCAAGGAAAAAAAAAACCCCAAATATCCAGAAAACTGATTTAACCATATGCTTGTTTTATAGAAATATGTCCTAATATTGTCAGCATATTAACTGACAGTGCAAATCTTTCCTAACTACAGAAAACAGAGAAATATTTCTATACACATAATATTTTTGCATACATGTAATTGCAGAAATGGAAGAATGAGTTTCATATCCTCTGCCTAATTTAGTTTATCGGTACTGAATACTGACTACAAGTTCAATCCTGTTAGCTGCAAATGAATCCCATTGTTAATAAAATTTGACCTTCCTTTGTTATGGATATTTCTTAAAACCTTAAAAACTGAATGTTTGGAACTAACAACAAGGCAGACATCATTGCTTTTGAATGGATGGTGTGTCTTCATTTAGGTTACCCTGTTCAGTTCTGATTCTCCACTCCTCACTCCTGGTCTCCATCTTTTTGAAGTTGATTGCACTTGTGCTGAGAGGCTCCCATTGATTTTTCTTATCCTGTTGTGACTGAAACTTTCAGTCTCTTCAGGTCGTAAGTCTGGGATCTAAATGGAATGTTTTTCAGAATATTGGTCATATTGTGACTTGCCAGGATTAGCAACAGAGCTTTTGCAGTTAAGGGCAAGTTAACTTGGTTTGCATAGGCTTTACAACATAATGATATTTGATTTCAGGATTGATGAATTTTATTTGTTTTATAGATTTTGTTTTGAAGTACCAAGGTAGTAATATGGCTAATGAAGCCCATGATTGGTAGATTGAATACCAGACTAGCAGAGCCTTATCCAAAAAAGAGTGATTTTTGGAATTGTGGAGTAAATACTAACTGTTATTCAGAAAGTACAAACAGTACTGGTTTTACTTGCTGTTCAGCAAATAATAGAAGGGCAGCCTTTGAGACGCTGCAGAGGCATCTGGCCTATGGGACATGACTGTTCTTTGTGCATGACCAACTAACTTCATCTACACACAAAACCAAAACCATGGGGTTTTTTTTTTCAGTTCTTTGCAGCTTGCAATAGACTGCATTTTTTGTGTGATGGGTGTGAATGTGAAATCTTATTGTTGAGTCCAACCCTAACCCTCCCTGGCGTGGTAATTCATTTTTCAGTAGTACATACCATATGTCTAATCTAAAAATGGAAATTTGATTGTTCTATATTTAGCTCAGTGCTCATTTAATATATTTTTATTTTTAAAAAGAATAAACCATAGAATCACAGAATAAGCTGAGTTTGAAGGTACCCACAAGGATCATTGAGTCTTACTCCTGGCCCTGCACAGCACCATCCCCAAGAGTCACACCATGTGCCCAAGAGCATTGTCCAAACTTTCCTTGAACTCTTGTCAGGCTTGGGGCTGTGACCAATTTCCCTGGGGAGCCTGTTCCAGTCCCAACCACTCTGTTGGTGAAGAACCCTTCTCTAATATCCAATCTAAACCCCCATGACACAATTTCAGGCCATTCCCTCAGGTCCTGTCACTGGTCACCATAGAGAAGAGATCAGTGCCTGCCCCTCCTCTTCCCCTCATGAGGAAGTTGTAGCCTGCCATGCAGTCTCCACTCAGGCTCCTCCAGGCTGAACAGACCAAGCGACCTGAGTCACTCCTCATACGGCTTCCCCTCATGGCCCTTCGCCATCTTCATTGTCCTCCTCTGAATGCTCTCTAATATATTTCTTATTTATAGCGTGGTGGCCAAAACTACTCACAGGATTCAAGGGGGCCATAAAAGGAAATCAGTTTTGATAATGACAGGACTTTCTGGTCACGATAACGGGATGGCTGTGACCAATGACTATGTTGTCTTTCAGGTGTTTTTCAGTACCTCCCAGCATAATCTTCTCCATAACTTTACCAGGCACTAAAGTGAAACTGACAGTCCTGTAATTCCTGGAGTCCTCCTTCTTGCCCTTCTTTAAAACTGTGACAAGGTTCGCCAGCTTCCAGTAAGCTGGAACCTGTGCAGATTCCCAAGACCACTCAAAAAACATCAAGAGGGGTTTTGTGATGACATTAGCTAGCTCTTTGAGAAGTCTTGGATGAATCCCTTCATGCCCCATAGATTTGTAGGAATCCAGCTGGAGCAGTAAATCCCACACAAGTTCAGGGTCGACTGGGAGTTGATCATTCTCACAATCATGGTCCTCCTGTTCAGGACACTGCGATCCCCTTGGTCCATCATCCATGTTCAAGACAGTTTTATGCATTTAATGCCTTTGCCTTGTCTCTGTCCCTGTTTGTGAGGTCATCATCCTGTAAGGGACTGAGGGTTTTTTTACACTGCCTATTGCCATTAATATATTTGAAAAAACTCTTTTTATTGTCCTCCACATTTCTGGCCAGCTTCAACTCCAATAGAGCTTTGGCCACATGAATTTTCTCCCTACAGCGACAAGCAGCATCTCTGTAGTCTTCCCATGTCTTCTAGCCCCTGGAGACAGCAGACTTCCCTGTGAGCTGGGTCTAGTCTGCATATCGGGCCCTTCATTTGCCTTAGAAGGGTTTCCTATTACAACTACCCTTCATTTTCCTGTTAACAGAGGAGGTCTTGGTGCAGAGTACAAGTGGTGTTGTTTTAGGAGGCCTCACTATCCCAGAAAGACCTTCACCTGCCTCATCAGTTGTCTGGCCTTCTAGTTCCAGAGCCTCACATATATTGTAGAAGGTGCCAGTCATACCTGTCAAATTCTGAGAAGGTGGAGGAGCCTTCCTCCTAGTACATGCCGTGTCCTGCTTCCAGCCTTCATCTTTAACAGACCCTTGGCTAGCAGTTACTTGTCTAATTACCCTGTAGGATTCTGAGTCCATCTGCTTCTCCACTACAATGGAGGTTCATGGCTCCTGAGATTCTTGAGACTGTGAGACTGAAAATAATCAGTCTCTCTCTTGCTTGTTTGTTTAAACACTACATAGCCTATTCATTTCCTCCTGTAGCTCTTTCACCTGGTGATAGCTCCTCAAGCACAGCTCACCTTCTTCAAAAGAACTATCAGCTCCAGCCTCGTGAAGAGGTATTAGGCACTCCTGGCAGCCTCTGATGTGCAGAGCTCCATCTCCCATCAGCAGGTCTGGCTGGCTGGAACCTCTGACATGACTGCTTCAGTGACTCCCACAGCTACATGGGGTTGAGCTTTAGGGCACGGCAACACCATAACTGAGGAAGCTTAAACTAGTGCACTAATAAGACTGGGGTTTTTAATGTGTGAGCTGGCTGAAAGAATGGATTAATTTTTAATGTTTTAACTTGTGTTCTATTTCTTTAGAGTACTCGAGTAGCTTTAGACCACCTGGAGTCTGTGCCTGAGAAACTGAGCCTGTTAGAAGATTGCAAAGATACTGGAGTGAGAAGGATTTCATTTGACTCTCTCAGTACTTCTGAAATATTTTGGTTAATTATATTCTCTATGAATGTACAGATAAGTTGTTTAAGAAGATATTTACAGTTGCATATGTACATATTATATAGACCGAAACATACTGAAATTTACTTTCATGTTTATATGGATTTTTTTGAGGTTATAAATTTAGTTCTAATTATTAACACTGCTCCATATTGTAAGCAAACATTGATAAGTGGGTGTAACAGGTCATGTGTTAAATACTGTCTCAGAATATTTTTATTGAGTGGTGAATTCTTATATTACATGTTAAAAAATGAAAATTTTATAATTAAATTATGATAGTAGTTTCAATATTTAACTTAATGAGTGAAGATAGATGATCTTTACAACTTTTTGTTTTGTCTTGACATAATGACAATACTTGTCACTTACTTCCTCAGCACTACTATCCAATCAAGGTGTGTTTGGACACAGTAGGGCATATTGACAGTAGTGGTGACATACTGTCAAGAGTGATAAGCCTCAGATTAGATTTCAGTGGCTAAGTGGCTAAATCCCTGTACCATAGTCACCTTCCATTTATGAAATGGGTGGTTTAATAAAAAAGAATTTGGAACTTCCTTGCACAGTATAAATTTTAAGACAGTATTAAACCACACATCAACAAATACGTAATGATTTGCATTTTATTTGCTATGTAAAATTTCTTAAACTGTGGTAGTCATAAACATTTCAAAACATACTTGTTTGGAGCATTGTTTATTGTGTTCCTGCATGAGGTCATCAGTTAATAATTGTACACCATTTTTTGCTGTCATCATCAACAGATTTGGTAGTGCAAATACTGATAAAAAGTTTGGGGTTTTTATGAAAAATATTGTTGAGATGTATAGCTTTAATTTCACATTCCAAGTATCCCCAGAAGAGCTTTTTTGCTCTGACAGAGGTTTGTGTTTACCTTCTGTTTCTGCAAAAGGAAAAATTTTGCTCTCGGCAGGCAAAGCAAAGGCTTGAATGTGGGGTATCTGCAATCTCATTCACAGTAGCCCTCTCTCGCTTAACACTGCTATGAAATTACACTGTCATTTTCTGGTTGGCTCTAGCTATAACTTAGCCAATATTTGTGAGAGTGGAATGCAAAGTCTTTGGTTTAAATTGGGCTCTGTCCTTCTCCATCATGCTTAGTGTTTTAAAGATGGTTTTCTGAAGATGAGTCCCTATCAACAGTGTTCTGTTTAAGAAATTATTTATTATGTGTGAGAGCTAAGCTTTATGCCTTAGCTTTGAGAAGGATATCAGTTTGGAGCTTCATTACTGTTTCTATTTGCAAATAACATACTGGATTTTTTTGTACAATATCATATTTTACTCTCAAGTGGTATGCATGAATGAAGTATTTCAAAGCTGTTCATTGTTTTCCAATGCTAGCAAGTTCTTCCCTCAATGTGTTTATCAGAAGGGAGAAGGAAAGAAGAAGTAAGTTTTGATAAACTTCTCGGGTTGTGTAGGAGGTTTATTAATTCAAGTGAATCATTAGCTAGTTCAGTGAGAAGCATTATGTTTTCTTACTGAAAATACTGTTTTGTCCATATCCTTTTTTCTTAAAGTGCTTGTTTCTGCAGTGCTGTAATTAATATTTCACCATTACAGAATTTCTTTGTTAGAAGGTATGATATTGCTGAAGTTCAGAAAGGGTTACAAGAAATCATTCACCAGTTAAGGATAAGGTCATTCCCATTTTAATCTGCATTAGTTTTAACATTATTTTTCTGTACAGAACATTATGGTTTTTTAAGGCCCCTGTAATTCATCCTCTGAAAGTTAGTACTTAATTCATTCTTGCTGTGGTGAAAGTCCTTGACGATACCTGTGTTTACGATAGTCATAGTTTCTAACTACTTTTCATGTTATGAAATCATCTAAATCTTTCAATGCATTTCTAGGAGTCCTATTGCCGAAGGGAGATGATTGAGGAAAGGTATATGAAGTATAAAGATATAGTGACTTCCTTGCAGCAACAGCTGGAAGATTCAAAGCAAAGAGTTGGGCAAGTCAAGGTATGTGTGTGTGTACTCCACTTTTGTGTCCCAATTACTTTCAATCAGCAACATAACCGTACCTTGTTAACTCCTAACACAAACACAGACTAAAATCACACATGAATGTTTCTGTTTCATATAGCTGCCATGGCTGATGGCATGGCAGGTATATTTACATGGCATGAAATTTGACGAATTAAGGGTTGCGTTCATTGTAAGTACCATGGATAGTTTCCAAAAATCTTTCCAATTTCACAGAAAGGTGTCTTACTGTGTCTTACTACTCTGAAATGTTTACCTGCTTTGTCAAATTGCTGTCTACAGCAATTTTTTAATTGTTTTGTTCAATTTTCTCTTGTCCTTTCAAGTAAAAGATATAGAAACCTGTTTCCTCTATGAAAAGGTTGACTAATTTGTAAATCACATGTAGTAATTTTTCAGTAGTTGATATTTGTGTTCTTTACAAATGATTCTGTATGATGTCTCTTTCATACATAAATGCACTTCAGGCAAACAGAAGTGAAGTGATTTGCTCAAGGTCACTCACTGGACTCACAGCAGTGCTAAGCATGAATAACTAACTTCTTGCAATACAGATCCAGTGCTCTTGTTTAGATGCTTGGCCTGTAATGAGTTCAACTTTCCAATTGTTAACTTGCTTTCTTTCCCTTACCAGCTTGTTCATTGTCATATCACTGTCATTGTGGTAGCAGCTTACTTCAGCAGAACTACAATTTCTTATGGAAGTGATTGAATTAAGTGATCAGATCTGAAGAGTCATACTAGTGTTTCTGCTACGTATCTCAATCAAATCAGTTTCTTTGGCAGTGTATCATACCTGTGTCTCTAAGCAACTGAGCTCAAATCAAGGATCACACACTCTATCAAAAAGATGTTTGTGTTACCCAACTAATCTGTAGCCATCTTCCATCTGCAAAATGAGGACATACTTACCAGTATGTCATAAAAAGTGGAAAAGGTAAAATAAATACAGAATATTTTAGCTTAGTAAGTTGCTGTTGTAAGGAGGTATTAAGTTACTTGAAAAAGCCATCTTGCTCTTCTGTAAGAAAGAATTGAAAGGAGGAAACAGGCATATTCAGTCTGTTGCTGATGATAATCTTCAGTTTCTTGAATTTCTCCTCCCTCCACACAAGCGTTATTAAATTAGTAGCTATTGAAATTTGGACAACATTGAAAAGCTAAGTGGAATGCAATCAGCTGACAGTAGAACATAACATTGCACTAAGCTGACTGAACTTACTGAGCTTGTGTGATTTGAACTCAATAATCAGAATCCAGTACAAAGCTAATTCCAAAACAATTCTCTTTCTTTAGACAACCGAGAGCATTTAATGGCTTCCATTTAGTCAGGCCTAATTGGGTTTTTGCATGACATACAGTACTCTTTGCTGTCACGGCTGTTGCAAATAGAACAGAATGTTCAAAACCAAGTAACAGACGGGTGCTAATCTGATTTCAGTGATCAGGCTAGCTTAGACTAAAAAAAACCTTTTTAGTGCTTGCCTTTCTTACCCTCCATTGGAACTAACTCAAATGCATTGTTTTTTAGTTTATTTCTTTTTTATTTTACTGTTTGTCGGTTGGGAGTCTCTAAAATTGATTGCTGGAAGAGTGTAGGTTTGAGGACATCAAAGTTGATTCTTTCTGATATTTTTGGTTCATGCTCTGTACATAGTGCCCCTGCTATATAAAATAGACAGATATTTAATAGATGATAAGAAAATGCATGGCTGTTATAAAATTTTTTACATCGATCACTTTAGATAAAATTACTTGTGGAATTAATCTTTCTTCTCTGTTATGTTTATCTTTCTAGCCTTTCTTACAATACACGTGTTTCAGCTTGCCAACATTAATCTCAGACAGGCATTATCTAATCTTGTCTCCCAGCCTTTTTTCATTTTAAGGGGGAAAAATTAAACCAAAGTTGAATACTCCCCTAAAAGAGGTTTTTTTCTTCCTTTCTTATGATTTCTTTTGTCTCCACTCAATCTTCTGTAGTCTTGTCAGATGGCTTAAAATACCTGTTGCTTAGAAGTCCAGAAAAATTGTAATTTCTATTTGTATGTGTTAAAATGGAAGATTTCCAGTAATAATAGTAAGTCAGTGGCTGGCAGAATACCATCAGGTGCAACAATCTTGATTTTTCAACTAAGAAAGGGCCAAATTATAGTAGATAAAGATTAAATTGGGGGAAAAAACCCATAAATATAACATAATAAAAGAGAATACCAACAGAAACAAAATCAAAACAGGAAGAGGAAAGCTAGAGATAAATATTATGATGCAGAGATAAAAATATTTTAGGAGTTTCACTGCTACAGACAATTTACCATCTTCTCAACCACAACATACAGATGTAATTGTCAGTGAAGCACATTCTATAAATTAAAATTTCTGTAAAGAGAAAGCCATTTTGTATTGCAGTTACTGGTAGAAGCACCTTTCTTGTTTAAAAGCTCTTCTTCTAAAGCATTTCTGGAAGTAGAATGGAAAGACAAAAACTTTTTTTATTCTTTAAAAGTTGTTATTGTGCTATGAACACTTTAGGTATTAAGTCTCTCATCAGCCCATAAGGGGATTAATATGTATAATTCCCATTAGTCTTAATAGGAGTAAATCCTTCTTCAGCAATGGAACAAAAGCTCATTGTATCTCTAAATTAATGTAGAATTTTATTTTGTTTTCTGTTTAGTTTTCAAATCTTAGTATCAGCATGAATGATAAATTGCAAGATGCTTTAAGAAAATTCCCTGAGGCTGCTTATGATAAGAATTCAGCAGTAAACTTGTGTGTTTTATGAACTGATGCATTTGTTCATTATTACCTCTTCTCATTTCAAGAAACTGAGTAATTTGGATACCAAGACAAGCTTTTAATCTTATTTTGGATGGTATTGTAACTGGGGACTACTTGCTGCAGAGCTAATAGAGATTTTTCAGGGATTTTTGTTTAAATGACCTTTTAAAATTTATCTTCTCCTTTTAGCTTATAGACCAAATGACTTTCCTCACCAAGAAGCTATGCTGTATGGATTTAGCCATAAATAGTAATGTTATGCTTCAGACTTTATTTAATGGTTTAACAAAAAAATTCAAAAGCTCCTTTAGGTATTTTGATATGAGAAATCAATGAACTTTAAGTTTCCTCAGTGGCAGGGAAAATAGATTTAATATTTGTTACTACTTGTGGAACTTCAGTGAATTAATAGGAGCCATTCATTGATGAGGAAGTCATCATTCACTGACGTCTGCCCTGCTGATGTGACATGTCCTGAACTGTGGATGTGATGTGAACAGGAAAGAGCATTTTTACGACTTTCTGTAGCGGCAAAGACTTGCAATGCTGCCAGTGCTTTTCTCAAGGCAGAACAGTTTTTTGCAGACCTTTTATAGTGATGAAATGGGGATAAAAGTCCTAAGCAAATTAATTTGAACCTATCTGCAATACTGAGAATTCAGAGAATTCAAATAAGTCTTTTCCAGCATGTGTGAAATAACAGCATGTGCCTATATGTGTGCTACTGTATGCTTTTTGCTACAATTTACAGCTGCTTGTTAGTAACAGATAAAATTATTTTTATTTGGCTCCTATAGGATGTGAAAAGGGATGCTGAAATTTCTGATACAGAGGCATCTGCTCACTCTTCTAGTTGGCGAACTCAAAACAGCTTTCTGTGCAGCTCACTGCTCTCAAATTCAGGTTGTAAGTATTATATCACAGAAAAAATCTACAGGTAACATACTCTTTTTTTCTAAAATTTTTTTCTACTTGAAAGAGTAAGACAGTCTACTTTTCAAGAAAGAAGTGCTGGAACCATCTTAAGTATCCTTCTGTGTGTTAGTTTTAGATACTGGATGGATGTCTTTGCCTAGGAAGTACTTCATTACATCCCACAGATACTTGTTTGGGATTTTTTGACTGAGACATACAACATAATCTGTTTGTCACCCAAACCTATGCCAAAGAAAAGGGCTGCCCTTGAATTCTGAATCTCTGCATAACCAGTCATACCTGTGTAAGCTGTGTATCTTCTGAGGAACCAGAGAGGTGTCCTCAAACATGGATTCTTTCCAAGATCTTTCATGTGCACCAGTTAGTCTCATGCTTATGTAGCATTTTTGCAGTGAAAGTTGAATTCACTAATTCTACTTCAATAGTGTTTTTTAACTGGTGTTTCTACCCCCTCAAGTGTGTATACAACTTGTGTTCATGCAAAATCATGGGATCTCTGATACAACTGGGAAATGCTCAATAAGACACAGGACATATTAGTTCTTATCAGATACATAAGCACATCTTTGCATGAGTGTCAAAAATAACATAAAAACCAGGTTTTTAAGGTGGTTTTTTTTTTGAGTGTATCAGTACATGGATATTAAAATACTTTTCTTCAGAAGGGTATAATCTTCCATTTCTTTTGAATATAACCAGTTTGTGTACTGGGAACCTATTCAGAAAGTTGCATTCTATTGTAATGGTAAGTCCTATTTCAGACTTCATTACACTTTGAAAGCATTGCATCTTAGAATGAGTGCTTTGTTACATTGCTGCTCACCAATAAGTCCTGATCTGATGAGATTAAAGGTAATTGGTTTCTCTTCCTTTCAGAATCTATGGGCTGTGGTTAGTATCTTCTTGCAGAGCATACTGAATAACAATAGTAGGAATAAAGCATAGGAGCAAATACCTCCATACCATCTGTACTTTAGGAACACTTTATGTTGACTCAGAGTTGATTTTTCCATTTTCCCAAACCGTATCCCTGTCAAAGTCTTGCAAATCAAAGTACAGCTGAGCCTGTTTTGGGTATAGAAAAGAAGTAACCCATGCCTCACAGCATGGCCTCAGCTAGATGGCCTCCAGCAGTCCCTTCCAATCTCAAGAATTCCAAAAGTGATTCACTGCAAAAATTTACTGAAATTTAAAAATGCAACATAAATGTTCCTAAAATATTACAATGTCTTTACACTGCTTAACCAAAATTAAACAAGCTAGGACTTTGTTGCTTTAATACTTTTTAATAAATTTTAGGCAGTTTTAAGAGAAATAGGATCCATGTGATCTGAATACCAATTTGATTAAACAGTTCTGCATATTTATTCAGCTGGTTTTTACTAGCACTAAGTACTAAACTTTCTGGAGGTAAAAAAACAAGTGACTAACAAAAGACAGTAGTGATTCAATTCACTACTTAGTGCTTATCGCACTAAGATATGTCAATTACTCCATAGACTTTGGTTTGTGACTGATTGTCACTTTAGGCTGAAACTGATTTCCACCAGTCAAATGTATATTTCAAAGTTGTTGATATGGTTCTTGAGGACAGTGAAAATTCTGCAGTGGTATTAGCATTAAGGTGATTTTCCAGTGAGTGACAAATGAAAAGTCAGCTACTTCAGTCATGATAGTCACATAAACACCATGAACTTTTAATTTCAGTAATGGTATTAATTAATTATCATTTGAGACTTTGACAGAGAAGTATAATTTGACATCTTAGCTCCCAAACCTACTGTAGCTTTTAATAAATCTTCTTGTACATGTTGTCATCTGTTTTCTGTGATTAATTGTCTCCTTACTTCTTCAGAAATAGAAGAATGGATTTTTTTTTTTCTTTCATTTACCTTTTGGAGCCGTTTGCAAGCCTTTGTGATTTATGTTTCCCTAATCCATCTCTCTTCAATTCATGAAACCCTACAGACTATAGAGTCAATAACTAGTACTAGAATCTTCCTTCCCAATGTGGGTCTCCTATGACTTGTAGAGAGCACCAGGAAGGAGAACAGACTCATTTGATATAATTTAACTTATCTGTGAGGGAGACTGGGATTTCAGTTAAAATTGGTTTAAGAAAGAAGGACAAATAGTATGGGAAAATAAATAAGGGAACAAAAATCTGTTTCCATATATATATTTACTAAAAAGTTGCCAATGCAGCAAGCAGTTAAAAGGAAAGTAATTAACATTAACACTGTTTTGTTTCTGGTATAATTTCTGCAATTTTAACAGCTTTTCCATTACAAACATATTTTAAAATATGTTGAGGGAATGTGCTTTTATTTCTATACCCATTTTCTTAGAAATGAAGATAAAATGAGAAAATAATTTATTTAAGGAAACACTCACTAGACGTGGTTTGCAGTCTATGTTATTATCAGACCAAAACGGTTGGTCCAAAAAGTCTCTACTAGTTGTTATCTAAAGAATAATCCACAGAAACTGTTTTTAATGGCCACTGTATTTTCCTCAATTTTTGAGTACAAAAGTCCCTAGAGTTACACGTGCTTTGCATTAGCTTTGTGAATTGAGTCCTGCCTTTCTCTTTGCACATTTCATCACTTTGAGATTTTAACCTGGATGGCTTCCCAGAAACCATATGTCTTAGAGGCTTTCTATTGTTGGGAATTTATGTTCCAGGGCTTCATAAGCTGTGATAGATAACACTCTTGTGTCGACATGGTAGTTAGTATGACTGATACCACAGCTGAATAAAACCAAGTTGTCCTGAATGTAGGCTTTATTGTCATAACAATTAACTCTTGCACTGTATTGCTGATGCCTGTCTTTATCCCTCTATGTACAGTTTTCTGTAAGTTCTTAAGACTCTTTGTGTCGGCATTTATAAATAATGTAATGTGCTTAAAAGTAAAAAGACATTGCAACATCACTGTGCCATGGGACACCCTTCTAGAACAAAACCTGGGGCTGCTTATGCATAAGAACCTGTAATGACAGGTTCTAAACTTGACATCATCACTTAGATGCAAGTTGAGTTAGTTAAGCAATGAACTGACATAGCATACAGCAGCAGAGCTTTGGACCAATTCTGAAAACTTTATGCTGAAAACTTAGAACTCACTGTTACACCAATGTCCCAAACACAGTGATTTAATTCTTCTGACAGTGAAAACCCTCCTAACCAAACTGTGAAGTCTTGCTTCTTATTAAATAACTTTGGGTTATGTAGTGCTACAATTTTACTGGCTCGTTAAAAATTGCACTCCGGATATTCAGTAAGACCACTTTTCTTATATGCTTGTGATACAAGGAAGGCCTTTAGGAGAAGGGTTTGTTGTATAAGCTGGTAGCCACTTTCCTTCCCTTAATTTCTGCTGCTAAATTTTTGCTAAATGTTTGGATATTTTGACTTTTTTTTTCTTCAGCATTTCATCATAAGATGTTTTGTCAAATCATATTGTCTGGATTTTGATGAAGTATAATGTATTTAGAAATATGCACTACATATGTACCCTGCTGTGAAGGTATATACACAGTATGACATCGGATGAACACCTGTTCAGTGTCACTTGGTGGGTTTAGTCCATGCTGTTGGTAAAGATATTCCTTCACAAAATTTTTGAGAGGTTTATCTTATCCTATTTAAACAAAAATTCTTGAAAAATAATCTACATTTCTTGTGTATAAGAAAGCTCTTGGCTATGCCTGTATTATATAAAGTATTAAAATCTATTTCTCTAGAAAAATAAGTCAGTTTCTCAATTCCTAGCCTTATGAATATTGAATATTTATGAACACCATATTACTTGCTGAATAAATTATAATATCATATAATGAAATATGTGTTTTAAATAAACATTAATGGGCAGTCAACCAAATCAGAGAATCATAGGTTCAAAAAGGTCTCTAAGATCATTGAGTCTAACTGACTTCATGTGTATCTCTGAAGATGCTTAAATACTTTTTTTGTGTGACTTATTTCTAGCACTTACGAAAGAGATGGTTCCTTTGGATACAAGTGCCACCAAGGAAGATTCTACTAATGTTGCTGTTAGTGAAATGAAGCTGCAAGCAGAAGGAGGAAAGCAGTAGAATATTTTGCAAAACCACACCAGTTTTCTCTGTGGTAAATTCCATTCCACTCTTTTTTTGGTTTTGAACAGTAGTAACTCCATCTGCTATAGGAATGATGCACCCTTAATGATTCAGCAATTGCCAAACACTCAAATGAAAGAGCACCAAGTGATTCTGAGGAACTCTTGTGATAATTTAGGGGACTTGTACACCAAAGGCTCTCTGGGATTTGCTATTCTCTTGTATTTGTTTCTGCAGTCCTCCTAGACTAAATTTATTGTATTCCTGAAATACTGTGAAGTGAAATACCTGTGACATTAATCTTTGCTATGAGCTTATTTACCCCTATACAGGAGTTTTTCTGACACTTGTTTTTTAATTACATTTAGTAACATTATTAATAATGCAAAAATATTCAGAAATTGCCCATTATTATGAGTCATTATACAGTGTTGTACAGACACATTTTTGATAATAGGTCCTTCAGTTTGAAAAAATCATTTAACGAAGAAGTGATATACAAAACAAAATTTTCTCAAAGCTAGTGAAAATTCGTATCTTGGTTTCATGTTTATGTGTTATAAGAATTATTCTTTTGGCCAGAACAGTTTTATCAGATGGCCTCGGTAAGGCACTTTAAAGAATCTGAATCACCCATCTGCATCAAGAGTGTTGAAGGGCACTTCTACGTGCCTATGAGAATCTTAACAGCAGGGTTTCATGTTCATTTATTTATTCTGTTTTGTTCTCTATTAGAGAAGATGTGTCATATTGATTGTAAAATACTACAGGGAAATACAATAGTGCACATTTGTATTTGTTCAGACATTTCTATTCTAAGCAAATTGGACACAATTTTGCATTACAGTGGTCTCAAAGAGCAAATCATAGAATTTTCTGCTGTCTAAAGAAATGCAAGTGTTTCCGATGGTTCTTGTTTTATTCTCCTCTCAGCTACTTCTGGCTGGATCACTGCTAGTGTGCCTTAAAAGATTTGCCAAAGCTATCAGAGTACTGTAGCAACATCAACACCATTCAAACCATTTTGTTTTGCAGACTTCTGTCATATTTAGGATGCCTATTTCTTCTCTGAATCACTGTCATTTTTTAGCACTGTAGGTGTCTCAGGCATAATTCACAGGTCACGAAGTGCCATCTCAAAAGAGGATTTTCAAAAAATTTTTTTTCCCTACTCTGATGAAGTGTTCTGTTGCCCCAGTGGGTGCTCTGGACAGTGAGCTTCCTTGACAATCACCTTGTATTCAACCTGATTCAAACAGAACAACATGCTGAGAACATCAAAATCAGACACAGAAATGAGAAAAAAAAAGAGTTTATTCTCCATTCATTTTCCATGAACTTAAATTGCTAAAATTAAAAAAAAAAAACAACCAAAACTGATTAGGTTAAAAAGTTTTCTTTACCTTTTGTTGTGTATTATGCTGTGCATGGTAGTGCTGGCATTGGCTTTTTGCAGACTTCTGGCACATCAGCTCATTCAGAGGGTCAAGAAGACAAAACAGACACATCCATCTGTTCTGATCTCAACAGCCATGACAGGGACAAGAAAAAAATCAACAAATAAGCTTCTGCTCTCTACAAAGAGTGTGGATGTCATGACACAGTGTTTAGCTCAAGCCACAGTTACTATAAACTAAACTTACTTTAAGTGGATCCAACATTTGTAATTTATTTTTTTTCATTAGAGCAGAGCTGGAAATATGGCATTTAAAATATTTTAACTGGTTTGGTCTGCTGAAACATTTTAAAATTGCAAAATGAAATGTCACCAGCTTGCACACTTTATGGTACCTACAAATTATGGCCAAAACATAGAAAGGTCTCTTTAAAATATATCACGAAACAGTAAATCATGGTCTCAAAACACCTTACGTGGTAACAAGGTCTGGTGCATGGATTGCTGATGGATAAATGTATACCCTACCTGTTTTACCAAAATTTAGATGTTTTTTTGACATAAAAGTGCCTGTTGCGAAATGAATGGGGCTTTAAGAGTCTTACCTGAGAGGTAATACCAGAAATATAATGTCCTTTCTTTTTGCTACGGAATTTGTAAAAAACTTACAATTTTATGTATTTATACATTTTTTCCTGACTTGTAACTTAGAAATCCGAAGTATGTATTCCTAAAATAGGATCACTACTTCTTTATATTGTTAGAAAACTAAGGATAAACAGTCTGATCTCCCTCACTATTACATCAAGTATTGGATCTCTTTCTGTACTATACAGGACAGAAATTACTACTGGGTGAAAAATTTTGGCTTTAAGACTTTAAGTATGTTCAGTGCTTAGTATATTTGCCTTTGCCCATGTCTGGCTTTTCAACAGTTTTATATCCTTTTATAAAATTTTCTAAAAGGGCTGGAAGAACAGAAGAGATGTCAAAGCACACCAAAAAAAGAAAAAAAAATTCTTTACTGAGTAGACTTATGGACTCCAAAGCCAGGAAATTCTTTCTTAAATTTACCCTCTTGGCATGGAAGTCTAGATAGCATGTAATATTTGTCTCTCTTCCACCTTTGATAGAGATTCATATTACAAAGTGAATTTTGTTTCCTCTTTACTGAAGGCTAAAGTTCCGTTCATGACATTATGTGAAACTGTCCCTTTGTGGTTTAAGAAATAACATTTTTTCCATATTGGTCTGACATAATACTCTTCTGCACAGTTTCAGTTTTTAAAGTAGAAAAGCAGATAATTTTTAAATAAAACCTTTTGTATATTTCACATCTTAAAAATTTCTGTCCCTTCTGGTAGCCAGATTTTTTAATACTTTAACGCTTTAATGACCTGTTACTCAATTCTTGCCCAAAGCAATGGTTTTCAATAATCAAAAACGTGGTATCGCACACACAAAAAAATGCTGGTTTATTTCTTTGTTCTGTTTAGCATTTGGTAAATCAGGCAAATTTTTATGTATGTACTAAGTACACACAGATTTTATAAGCTAGTATCAGGCATTCTTTTTTTTTAATGCTGTAATGAAATACAGTGCTTCAATACTGTGCTTTCAAAAATGCATTGTCCCTCTATTTTAGCATCAAATAGTGGTCACATGAATAAGCTGTAAATTTTATGCCCTTCAGTTCCTTAATGTTTTACAGCAGACTTGAGAGTACTTAATTACTTTTGAGATTATATTTACTAAATAGCCCAAATAATTTATTTTTATTGTGTAATTATGTCATCCTAACAAGAAATGTCAAAATAAAAATAAAAAATAAAATTTTACAGTACAAAACAAAGCAATTTTCTTACATTTACTTCTCAAATTTTTAATGGAAGCCAGTCTTCTGTGATGGTGAAAGTACTCCTTGGATATTCAAAGCTCAGCCACATTTTTACTAACTATTACAGCAAAGTAAATAAAGAAAATATATGAAAAACCAATCCAACAAAGACACTACTATTCTAAAATCCATTTTTGAGCTAAGGAATCTACATATCAGTTCATCTCTGGCTTGTAAGGCATAGTCATTGCACTGTGTAGCACTGAATGGTTTTTCATGAATGAAAATGCCAGTATTACCCTGAAAGGAAATCAGTAGGTATTTTTGTAACACTGATATAATTTTTATGGCTAAAAATGAGAAGTTTGCAACCTGGATGCATTCTCATATCTATAACGTGCAGAAGGATTGATTCATAAATTTTTATGGCAGTGATTGTTACAGTCAAATTTTACTGTACCTATGTTAAACTCCTCGTGTCTGCAGTGTGTTAGTAACAAATTTATCTCTCTCTAAGCCCTTGTCATCCCACAGAAGTAATTGATACTGAAATTAATGTGAGCTGCAGGTCAATATCTGATGATACAGCCTTGTCAAAAATGGATGTGCTGGAGGACATCATGCCAATTCCTGTGTTTTTTATCTAATTGTAGAATTTAGAAGCAGTTGTAGAGGAAAACCAGCAGTAGAAGGGATGGAAAGCAATTCATGATTAAATTAAAATTTCAGAACACTTCTATTCTTGAGCCTTAGCTTAAAACCTGCCTTAGAGCTAGTATTTACATCTGAATAAAAGTGACCCCTAAATAAAATTCCATCTTGGATAATTTTTTTTTACATGCATAAGTACTTCCTACTGTAGCACAACTCAACTCTTTACTGTAAGCACGTCTAGACTGCTGTGAATATGAATTTATTTGCTTTCCTATGTAAGTAACTAAATTAGATTTTAAATCTGAAGAATATTTTACTGCTCTGTACAAAAGCAGAACCTGATAACCAAGTCCTTCAAAAATCTGCAATGCTTCTGGGAATGTTGACAACAAAAATGGAGGAGATTGCTGTGCTTTAAATCCAGCAACATCCAACATTTATCATTTGTGCTAACAACAATAGTTCGCCTGTTTCTAAAGCTGAAGTTGCACATCTGTCATTTCTCTGGCTGAATTAATTAGATTTTTTTCCTCTTCTCCTAATAATGACAAAATTTGTAGTATGAAAATATGCGATGCTGATATTTTTAAATTTCTAGTCATTTTATGTAGGAATCTACCAGCTGCTATTTGGAACTAAATATTTTTGGAACATGGTTATTAACATGTTTTTGTTAAATTATTACATTTAAGAACATGAACTGCATAGAGATATCTCTTTTAGAATAATTTTGCTATCTTTTTTTAGGGACATGGCTCCTTGATATGTGTTTTGTTTGAGTAAGTGAGTTGTCTGTTATTTTCATCTATCTTCAGACCAGAGTTGTTTTGATCTTAAACTGCTTTTCTCATGTGCCATCTACAGTTCACTAGTATGTCAGAAGCCTTACCATCACTTCTTCACCTACTCTGCGTCAATAATTTTGATAGTTGATATTCCCTTGGAATCACATTATAAGGCAGTTGTTTCTTATAAGCTCTTTTCATATGAATTCTGACACTCTTATTTGTTTACTAAAGTAAAAGCTACTTAGTAAATGGACTTACATGAGGTCACATGCTGTCTAATTTTAGAGATTATTCCACAGGCCAAAGTAAATTACTCTTACTGCATTTGTCCAGATTTTCTGATTGCCAGCATTGAGTTTACTATCAGTTTGTAGAAGGAAATGGTAAAGGATAGGCTTTGCTGCAATAACCCTGAAATATTATTGATTTGGGGCAAAAAATGAGACCACCTAATTTAGGACATCTGTCTAAGTACTTAGTCTACAACCTAAAATACTCATATTACAAAGTGTATTTCTTCAGTGTGTTAATATCAAATCACCTTCATGATTCACAGTTGCTGACACCTAAAATATTTTTGAAAAGTGATACTAAAATTTGCTAAAGATGATTAAAAGGATTTCTGTGTCACTCACATTGTTAAACAAGCATGGAACTGGGAAGCAGCCCAATTTATATTTCTGGCATGAGGCTCTTCCCAGAAACCACCAGTGACACAGTTTTGTACTTAGTGTGGAAAACGATGAAGATGAGCTGTGTTTTGCTGCTGGCCAAGAGAGCAGTTTGCATTTGTGGCTGTTTGGTGCATGGAGTGCAATGCGTGCACCATTTTTATTGAGGTTTTCACTGCCGGGTGCAGCACTGACAGCACCATTTCTTTCAAACAGCTGCAACCATGAAGACATCATGCAGCTGGCAGAACTTTTGTTACATGTTTTGACTAACAGAATGTCAACAAGTCCATCAGGAACCTTGGAGCTGTCTGTTTTGTCTTCTCTGGAGCAGTCTCCAGTGCAGTCATTAAGCTAGAAAATGCAGAAATGTTTGTTCAGCGTGAGCTACGTCAGCAGGGAGGTTCACTAGCCATGGAATGCGAATCCGTTAGTATGTTGTCCACTGATCGATTAGAGGTCTATAAATTAATAAAAAACTAATCTACAAAGTTTTTAAAAATGAGACAAGTCATTCTTATTTAATAGTCAAAAAGTCTCTGTGAAAATGGAAAAATGAAGTATAAAAGTCAAGAAACACTATTTTTCCAGAATGCGAGTAATTTCTTAAATTTCACTAGAGTGACAGACTAAAATGAAGCTCCTGAATATGTTAATCAACAGACATCAATCCCACTTTGTGTCATCTCTTAATGTGTGAGACTTGGTCGCTTTGATTTAGACTTAACTATGTTCCATACTTGGGGAAAGTCTGTTATGTGTGTTGTGCACTGAATAGCAAAGTTGAAATAATTCCACTGGAGACAGCTGATGTGCTACAAACGGAATACTGGCTCTTGCAGTGTATTTTAACAAATAGCTCAAATGTTCAAATTTCTGCTGTGGTATTACATTGCCGGAAGAAAGCAACAAATAGAAAAATATTTAGACTGTAGGTGAGAGTGTCAATACAATAACAGTGTATTACTGATGTTTTGAAGGTGTATCACTTTCAAGGCTGACATTTCTATATGTCCTTATTAGCAAATGCTGATATTCTATTTTTTTTTTTCCCTTGGAGAGTATGAGAAAATTCTATTTTTTTTTCCCTTGGAGAGTATGAGAAAAAAATATGTTAATCACTTTTGATTTCTGGAACGTGTTTTGCCATTTCATGCTGCCAGTTTCTGTTTAATTTGGGGTTAGCTAAAAAAAACAAATAACCATCTAATTCTGATACTTCATTACAAGCACTTTTAATTAAATTAGTTGATACATGAGTAATTTTCCTCCAGATCTTTTGTTTTCATTTCATCCGAATGAAATATAGTGATTTTTTGCAGTCGGTGTCCTAAAACTGGAGCAAAATTGTTCTTGTGAGCTAGCATTTAGGTTGGGACATTCTAAAACTAAGATTGCCCAGGCATCTCATTCATGTGACACTGAACATACTACATCATATTTCCCAGTCAGCTATTGTCACTGCAGTATAGTATAAAGTGACAACAAGGAATCCGCAGAATTTCCACAAATTATATGGATGCAAAATGTGTCTGTGCTGGTATGAAGTCAGAAAGGTCTGTTTAATACTTCTAAACCTTATTCTATTGATTAATGTAATAGAAACAAGCATAATGGAATGAAATTCCTCGACATTGAATTATTTCTTGAGATAAAGTCCTTGAAAGTTTAGGAAGGAATCCAGCTCCTCATACATGTTGAAGTTCACCTTACTGTAGTAATAACCTGTTGGAACTATTGCAGTTTCCTTCAGACTTGATTTCTGAAATGTAAAGGTGTGTTCAGACTTAACAATAGCTGTGTAGGCATCAGGTATATCCTGTCCACGTAATTATGTCTCCTTCTTATAGACAGTGACGTGTATAAACATGTCCATACACTGTAAAATTTTACTGGTCAAAAAGAAAATTAATCCTTTTATGCTTGGAAATCCTGCAGTAAAGCTAGAAGAGGCCTTGTCTGTAATATCAGTGGATTTCATGCTGTGTTTTAGAAAAGGGGAGAGGAACACTTTCTTAGTCTATTTTTTCATTGCATTCTGGAAGTCTGCAAGTCTACAATATGTGTTGGTCTGATGAACAACAAATACTTGATGAAAAATATATGATCTTACAAAAATAACTTGGTAGCAAACTGCAAAACATTTGGAATAATCTGACACTCTCTAATTTTTATATTTTAGATTTTTTTAGAATCTGAGAAATGAGATTTTGAGTTCATTTAGGTTCTTTTTTCAAGTAGACTAAATCTAAGTTAGTTCTATAATGAAAACCATTGTCCTTCTAAATAACATTAATCCAAGCTTATGAAATTTGAAAAATTCTGAAATATTGCATCTCTTTGTTCCACTTCAGTGTGGTCTACTACAGCTTTTTCAAAATAATGAAGCCATCTCCAAGGAGAGATAGTTCATCTGTTAATGTGTATCAACTGTTATTTCACACTCATGACTAAATGTTTTGTTTCATATCAGTTTTTCAACTGATCTAGTAATTCAGTGAGTACGCAAAATGGGAATTTTTATGTGTGTAGAGAGAAGCTAATTATATCTTATATCTAAATTCCAGCACTATTGGTTTGGTTATTTTTACAAAAGACTCATGAAATAAAACCAGTTTATGACTATTTTGTTCTATGATATTTTTGTTTCAAGATAGCTTCACAAGGTACTTGCAGTCCACTTTTTCCATTATCTGCCCTCAACAAGGAGGAAAAAAATCCAACTTGACTATCTTGAGAAGTATGTAATGAATTTAAAAAGGTATAGAATCATAAAATCACTTAGGTTGGAAGACACTCTCTAGATCAAGTTAAACCAAACTACTGCTTGACTATTACTTCCTTTAAATCACATGGATGCCCATAAAACTAAGTCTACAGGGTGGATTTTCAGAACACCTCCTGCAGGTTTAGGAACAATGCATTGTAGAACTGTAAAAAGAGGAGCTGTTACCATGTTGGTTTGATGCACAAGTCCTTACCAACCTGTGAAGTTTGAGGTACTTGGTTACACATGAGGTGTGACTCATGTCACTCCAGAACACCAATTTTATTGTTGAGTTGCTGCTCTGACTTCAGAATGCCTGTGCCTGATTTATACCAATATGAAGCCTCATGTATAAAGCCTAAGTACCAATCGAACTACTAAGTGCTGAGATCTTGTCAAGTGATTGCAGTATGAAGTATATGAAAGCTGTCTTTTGTGCTCTGAGTATGTTGCTGCAAACTGAAAGCTTGGCACAGTCTGCAGGTATGTTTAAATTTGATTAAGGCTCTACCAGGAAAGTTCATATGTTAATTTAACATTAACATTTGTACCTACTTTCTGCAATTAGACTATAAAATGTTAGCCAAGGAGGCAGTAACAAAAATATCAAGCTACATTACACTTTTGCTGACTTGGGACTTACTCCAACCAATTCCTGAAGGCAGGGTTGCAAGTCTTCATTGCAGCTCAGGAGATAGTTAGTACTTTTGCAGGATCAAAGTTGCTAGCTGTACTTGTAATTTAAAGTAAAACGTAAAAACTTGTCATTTTTGTAAACTAACATAATAAATTATTTTTCCAAACAATGCATACCATCTGTGTTCATTTATGTGACATTGCCAAACTTTTATAAAGGCCAGTTTTATGTAATTGATCTTTTTTAGTTTTGTGAAATATAGATGTGTGATATGGAATTGTGTTGCCCAGGTTTCTTCTTAACTTGTCTCT
Organism: Monarcha castaneiventris obscurior; assembly: GCA_026261815.1. Taxonomy (NCBI): domain Eukaryota; kingdom Metazoa; phylum Chordata; class Aves; order Passeriformes; family Monarchidae; genus Monarcha; species Monarcha castaneiventris. The sequence goes on from JAMPIT010000894.1 coordinate 20,663,585, forward strand.
AGGAGCAATTGGATTTTTTCTTTTGTTTCTTCTACTGTAAAATTTGCTTAAAAAAACTAAGAAAAAAACTTTCATTATGAGAGTAAGTAGTTTTCTTCAAAAGTGTGTATTCAAAATTCTTATTTAGGTTAAAGATTTTTTTACCATTAAGGACCCAAAAATCTGGCAACATATTATAGTGTTATAATAGGAGCGGGTCTTTACATTGGCCGTTATTGACAGTGTTTCCAGAGGTGCCCTTAATTAGGACAGGCTGTAGTGCCTATAGTCTCTTAGAGAGTGTGAAGAAGATTAATCTGATTGAACTTGAGTCTGAACAGAACACCTGCCTCCATCTAAATGAACCTGCCTTTGTAGTCAACAGGATCGGTGGCATCCTTCATCTCACCCAAAGTAAGCAGCCAGGGTTTGATCAAATTGTAGTGAACTGCTCTAACTATATTGTTTAAATCTCCATTTAGTAAGAAGGAGAACCAGACATCTGCCTTAGATGCTTATTGTCTTATTGCATTATCGGCACCATGTCCACCTGCAGAGTGGGGTCTATCCACGTGTACTTTATCTGGATTCCAGGGTAAATTCTTTATTACCTTAAATAAGAGACAGCCCTGGAGACAGTGAAATGGGATGCAGTTAAACAAGAGATTGACCCATGACAGTATTTAATAAAACAAAAATCATTGTTGCTGGGAGGTTCCACACAGCTAAATTTCTATGGAAACATTTAATGGAAAACAAAGCCTTGCATTATATTTTAAAATACAAAGTAAAACAAAACCAAAACAACAAAAAAAAAAAGTATTGCATAATTCCGTATAATGAAGTTTTCTTATTCTGGTTTCTCACAACAAGCTGGCCCAGATACAGTTTCTTTATATACTGAGAAATCAGTTATTGAAAGCCAGTAATTATTTTACTAATTCCATTCTCCTCAATTACATATTCCCTTGTCTTCTGGAGTTAAGAATTTTTGCATGTATTTTACATAGTTTCGTGATCTACAGTTGTATTATAACAAACTTACTTTTCTGATGGTAGTAGAGTTGTTTCTTTCACACATGCTTTTTCCTCTCTTCCAGCAGCTGTTGCACAACACTTTTCCCCTCTTCTTAAATCTGCTGTCCCAGAGGCTCTACCACCATTGCTGATGGGCTCAGCCTTGGCCCTGACAATTGAGCTCTTGTGATGGCAGGCAAATACCCTACAGGCTCCTTTACAAGTGAAAACAAGTAGTTTATTCCAGTCTCCTTTTGCATACCTTCAGAATGTGATCTTTGGGTAGAATTTCAATAGCAACACATACTACTGTCTGGAAAAGACTGCATGAAAACTACTGCTGGAAGCATCAATGGTTCTACAGGAGACAGGATGACTATGAGGACAAGTCAATCAACATCTCTGATGCTCTTGACAATGCACGCTTCAAACAACACTTCTCAATGGGTAAGGAAAGTAGGCTGATAAAAAGTGGGCAAATTGGTTTAATAGGAATTTTAGCTGTAGTCTCAGAAAAATGCATTTGTTGTGACTTCAGACAGAAGCCCAGCTGGCCCTCAGTTCGTAGTGGGGACCTTACCTTATGCTTGTTTTATAAGCCAGGAACCCACTGAACTATAAAGTGATGGTTCTTCTTGGCCTGACTCCGGGTACCTCCTGGTGCCTCAAATTCAAGTAGGAACTAAACCAGAGTACAAGACTGGGTCTACAAGAGATTCCCCAAAACTGTGAAATAAAAACAATAGACAGTGATGAAAATGACAATTTGGATTTTATCTCAGGAGCTGAAAATTTTGAAATAGTCTGTTTACAGCAAAGTGCAAGCCAGAGTCAATTTTGTCAATTTTATATAGTAATTTTCAACAGTAAATTTTGTGACAAAAATTCCAAACAGGCAGTGATATATCTAACACTGAATCTAGCATAGACCTGCAACCAACAACACTGATAGAGTGCAGCTTATGATTTCCTTACAGTCCCTTAGAAAAAACTATGACTTTACTAAGAGATGGTCCCAAAAATTCTCCCACATATATCCTGCCTAGAAATGCAGTTATTTCTCTTAGTTTATTCTAAATGCTGTTTTGTGGTAGAAATAGAATAAACTCAACTTTTAAGACATCCACTAAATACAGGCGTAACAAAATTTGCTAGCATAATGCAGACTAGGAGAATATACTTTCAGATTATGTGTAGCCAGGTTTGTTGTGATTTTTTGAGTTCCTGAGAGCTGTTCTCTTGACATCCCTTCTGTTGATCTTACCCTCAGGGCACATGCAACCTCCCATTTCCCAAATCCTTTTGTCTTGTAATCCCCATGCAATGAGTCACATTTGCTTTATTTGTTTGAGACTGATGGGGTCAGGAACCTTTGAAAAAAGGCAGGAAGATAGATGACTTTCCCCAAGGAGTAATTGAACGTGCTTAGGCAGAAAAGTTTTCAATATGTGAGATGGGGCTCTTGGACAGGAAGAACTCAGCATTAGGTGAAAATAGGACATTGCAGAGAGGAGAGTACAGATACACAGCCATACCTGAGTGGTGATGGAAATAATACTTCCTGGGGACCTAAGGAGGCACTGTGCATCATTTGCTGCATCTCAGAAAACCATCATGTTATTGATCTAAGACCAAGCCTGAAAGAAAGGACTCATTTGTGAGCAGGATAAAATTTTTTTGGAGATACTTTTAATCTTCCTCTGTCTTGTTTAAACATTTGTTAGGACCCACCCCTGAGGCAGGGTAACTGAGATTCTTGTTAATAGATTTGCTGGAGTGCATTAGAGTGAAATGACACTGAATGACCAATTTGTGTCCGTGTGTCCGTGTGTGTGTGTGTGTGTGTGTGTGTGTGTATGTGTGTGTATATATATGTGTCTATATATATGTGTGTGTATATATATATATATATGGTGTATTTTGGAACAATTTGGTTGCACTGGAAAGGAGATATGTTTTGCTGTTTTGGTTATTGTCTATAGTAATATAACAATATAAAAGTATAAAGATAGCACATAAGAAAATGTATAAGGAAAAGAGAAAAGTAGAAAGAAAGGACAAGAGTAGACAGTGAGAGGAACCCCTGGATTCACAAACAATACTTGATTGATGCAATTTTAATGTCTGTAGATGGAAGTGATGGTCGCTGTCTTGACCCATTGGAAGTGGGGAAGAGCCCATGAAACAAAAAGTTCAATGGGTTCAAAAGTTCAGTACGTTCAGGTTCAGGTGGGAACACCCAGGTACCTGCCTTGGTGGGGGAGTTTTACACTGTCTGATACAACACTGTGGATTATACTCCATTCTCTGGTGGAAGGCCCCAGAAATGAGTCCAGGGGTACTTCAAGGGTCTTTGGTGGTTTATGTTCCCTTCTAAGACATGATGGCTGTTTCTCACACCTGCATAGCTGAACCAGTTGTGTCTTATTGGAAGGGATGAGCACCTTCAGACTTATGTGCAGATGTCCCAGTGCCTCCCCCAGGGGTGGGGAGAGGAAAATTCTACACCTGAGCCCCATGGGGAGGAAGGACATTGGCATGATAAAAAGCATTTTCCCACCTTGAAGGATCCACTGCTTATCAGCCTTTTCACTTACGTGGCTCAAATCCCAGCTTGTTACTAAACAAATGTTGGTTTGTTGCGATCATCCTCTGGAGGTGGGAGCGCACCCTCTCTGCACCTGGGCTGCTGTTATGCAGATCAGAGGTTTTACCACAGCACACAAAAACTCTCCTCCTTTGGTTGGGGGGTGCAAACCTGGCCTCAGCAAAGCACCTGCTGCTTTTGCAAATGGCCAATTTCTTAAGTCTTCTAACCTTTAACATTTCAGTCTCTCACAATTATGGAAGCCTTCTGCTCAGCAGGACTATTTACTTGCACCTGTCCATTCATTTTTTTTGTTCCTGTTCATTCCCTGGCAGCTATTCTAGTCTGTCCCCTAATTCTCCTTCCTGTTTCCTGTTTTTAGCTCCAGCCTCTGTCCTTGGAGGAGACAGCTACTCTGGTCTTCTACCAGAAGGCAGTTAATTAGTCACAAGTTGACTAGAGATTTTTCTTCTTGATATCACGTCCTTACTTAACATCCACATAATTGCCAAGTTAAGGAAGCTTCTTGCTAGTCCAGGGCAAATTATATATTCCAGCTCCTTTGGGATCTTGCCAGTTAGACTCATGAAGTTAACCTTTCTTGTTCATTTCCAGCTATTCCACATGTTCCATTACTGCCAAGTTGAAGTGTCTTGATGCTATGGCTGCAGCTGTCACTGGCTGGCAGTAACCCCTGATGTAGCCAACTTTCCCCATACTTTATTGGCAAGAACAGAGCTCAGAGCAAACTGCCTGAGCAGTTTGAGCACACAAATGTTCACTTAAAAAGGAAAAGTACCTGAATGCAAATTAAGGCAATATTTTTTTGGGATTGTAAACCCCGTAACAGTGGTACCATTTCAAACAAAATTTCATCTAATCTAGAATTCTGTCTCCAGATACCAAGGAGAAGTATTGAGAATTTTGAAAATATAGGATGTGGGTTTTTAAGGGTATGTTTCCAGCGTGTAACAGTTTTCTTTTCATGGAATTCCTGAACCTGTGGTGATAGTCTCCTAGTTAATGATAGCCTTGAGGTTTCTTTTTGCTTCCATGAATTTGTGCTGATACTTTTAGAACTTGTATGAATTTTATCATCTGTAAGAGTCTTTTAGCAGAGTTCTGTGACATAATCATACAGTGTAGATGTGGTCAGCTTTCAGAATATGTCTCCTGCAAGGTTCTAATTCAAGTGACCTAATTCTTACTGCAGTAAGAGAATTCTGAAGACCCTTCTTTTATCATGAAAAGTGCTTTTCCAAAAATATTGTGGAAGAGGTTCAAGTTGTTTCTTTCCTTGTCAGTTTCTGCTGTGGCTGCCTGATACGTAGCAAGTGGTTTAGCAGCAAGGATCCCATCTGGATGGGATTTTTTTAACAAGAAAGAAAGATCTGTTGAAGTTGTTAGCTACTGGACAGAGGTTGGAATCTTCTGGATTTATTCTGTAGCATTTTGAAGACAACATGTAAAACAGATTCTGTGACCTTTGATGGAGGGTCTGTCCTTTAGGCACAGCCTAGTTTTAAGAGAACACTTTTTTTTTTTTTTTTTTCCTGAGGAACTAAGGCTGTTCCGCTGAACAAATAAGACTGGCAAATAAAATAAATGAGACTAGCTCATTTGGATGCTCAAAGGGAATGGATGGACAAAAGACACCTGGGGCATAGCAAAACTGCTTTCTTCACAGTGGAGTTTCAGCAGTTGAGAAGTTGAGAAGAATCAATGTTCCCTGTTCCCTCAAGTAGTCTAGATTAATCAGATATAGACTAATAACTGTAACTGTGTATCTTTATCTCACAATAGAAGATTAATGTTTCGTATTGGATTGTTGTTTATACAGGAATTGATTGATGTAATCTTTTGTTGGATCTCAACCGACTGCACTAACATAGGATCATTAAGAATCGTAGAATCATTGAAGTTGGAAAAGATCTCCAAGATCAAGTCCAACCTTGTTAATTGCTGTTCAGAATGTACCATGTTACAAGGTGTTTCTGCAGTCTTCTAGATAGCAAATATTGTATTTACTGTGATTTAAGAGGGAAAGTTTAATTCCCAGCTTTTGTCTCCATGCTAATTTCAAGGTTGGGAGCAAGTGAGTGTTACTCTGTATTCCTCCGTACCTCAGTGCCCTGTCTCCAACGTGGTTAAGGAATAAATTGCTAGGCAAGAGTTTAGGCAAGCATCTGGCACTGCCTCCTCAAACTATTCTCCCAGCATCTTGCAAACTGTATCTCAGAAATCTCCTAAACCAAAACCTGTAATTTTGTTCTGTTTTTCTGGTTAGATATGTGTGGGGAGGCTGTTGCTTTACTGCAGCTAGGAAGGAAACTTCTTCCCTATTAGATGCATGAAAGGAATTACCCTTTGTGAGTTAGTACAGAGTGCAGGCAAACCTAAAATTTTTTTCAAGCATACACAAAATATAATCTGCAAAATAGCAGCCACTGCTGCACACAACTGGTCTCTTAAATCAGCTCTCATCTCTGCATATCTGGAAGTGTTTTCTTCCTTGTCTGATCCTGAAGGATCCCCTTTTTTCAAACTTACTGGTTCTGGGGAAGTCCATTGTTTTGTGGAATATAGGAGTGTTCCTCCCTTACAATTCTTATGACCACTGAAGTCTTGACCTACTTCTAGCCATGCCTGTGCTACAGGCAGTAGAGAGGTTATTGCAGGGAGGGGCTGTTCTTCAGTGGAGTCGGTGCTGACAGCGGTATCCGCCACGGTGCCAGAAGGACTGATGTGGGTGACTCAACAGGGGTTGTTCTTCCATTTGTTTCAGTACTGAAACAATGTCACAGCGGGATGCTGGAAGCTACATGGGGGATGAGATGTAAAAGCCTACTTTTCAATGCTCCATTACTCTATTTAGTGTTTGCTTGCCTTCTCTATTGTGTATTTGATGAAATTTTAAGTATTATTTATTATATTGTTAATGCTACATGCCAAACACTGTGGATGCAATGGAGATGGTTGGTAAATAAAATAATGAGTATTATGCTTGAGAATAATGACCCCTTGCACAGTGAATGGCATGAGTGAGCTGGTACTTCTGCAAAATATTTTACTATTCATAGTCTTTCTGAACCTTTTCTTCCTACATGCCAAGCCTGTAATTAAACCTGCCCTCTTGTTTTTCATGGCAGATAAGGAGTTATATCTACTTTGAATTTTCGTTTTAATTTCCAGGTATGTAGCATGTCTTGGCCAAAGCTGAAGACCTGTGGCTAAACCAGAAAGAATCCTGGTCCCAAGTCCCCTTGCTTTATCTGAAAGACTGCAGTAATCTTTTTAGGTATTTATGGGTAAAAGTCTGCACTAAAAATGACAATGAATAATCTAACAAGTTGCCTTTGTTAGTAGGCTAAGCAGAAAAAGAGTGCAGTGGCACTTTTTTCATCACAGAATGTAAGATACCATTCTACTCTCCAGTTTTGAATTTTTTAAAACTGGCAGGAGCTTTGAATTATGTCTGTAGATTTTGCTTTGCTAAGTTTGTGTAAGTGACCAATTGAGGGTAACAGCCATGCCAAGCACAGAGGAGAATTAGATATCAGTTGGGGGAATTGGGAATAAATCAACACAGGAAGACCTTGAAAGCAAATGCACGAGTCACGAAAGAAGAAAAAATACTTCAAAAGGCACAAGCCTGTGATTGTTTACAGCTGTCAGGAAACATCGATCCTGCTCCCAACCTTCTTTGCTATTTAAGGAAAGAAAAGAAATATGAAGAATTTAATTTTAATTATATAAAATAACACGCTAGGGAAGTAGGCCATGCCAAGGCCTACTCTGTATCTAGTATTTCACATAATTTGCTTGCTGCCCTGGCTGAGAGCTGCTATACATGCCTGTCATGTGAACTGCAGCTCCCCAAGGCTTTGGGATTATTCAGTTTTGTGCCATAGCACTCTGTTGCTGTTGCTTTAAACCTGATTAATGAATTGGAAGTTCAGTTGATTTAGTACTTCAGGTACCAGCATAAAATTAATGGTTGCAGTAACTTGTTCAGGTTTCTTTATTAGTAAATATTACCTTATTCTCCCTGTTGTCTTTGAAGAAAAGCAGAGAAGAACAGTAGGGTAAAGTTCAATATAACTCTGTTTCATTAAGCTCTGGAAACTCAGATGCAAATGAGGGGGACAGAAATTGGGTGTCAATTACCCCTCCCAAAGAAATCTCCAGGCAGTGTTGGAACAGGTACTTTAGCTGCAAAGACATGCAATATTGCTTCTGTTTTGTTCACCTTCCGGCTAGGAAAATGTTCTCTCCCCCCTTAACAACAGCAGCAACAAAAAAAATACAAACAAAAAAATCAAGGGAAAGATCGAGGTCTGCCCAAGAGCAAATACCTTTCTGATCCTCCTTGGGGCTGCCTGGCATGACAGTAGTCGAGTGTCCCGCTACCCTGGAGGGAGTTCAGAGCATAATCTGTAGTATAGCCTGAGAACAGGAAGGGGACCTGGGAAGGCAGCACGCCCCTGCTGCTATGCCAAAGTGCCACAGAGCACTACTGTGTTTGCTGTGCCCCCAGCTCAGAGAGGAAGTTTTGTTTCATCTGTTCTGGCAACTTCAGTTTCCCTTCTAAGCCCCTGAAACTGAGCTGTGGTTGTGTCACATGAGATGCAAAGGGCAGGAAAAACTGGGTTGGGATCAACAGCACAAAAATCTGAAAACACGAGTGACGCTAAAGCACTACCAAACGTTTAAATCATAGAATCATGAAGATTGGAAAAAATCTTGCCCTTTGCATAGGTGCAGCAGATAAAAATCAGCCAGTCAGAAAAGAAAAGCTGCTCCGAGAGCACCAGAAGTGTGCCATTGGGATAGACTACCAAGAAGCCCATTGACCTCCTCCTGGGAAAGCTGTCCATGCCTAAACCTACCCTACAATGATGGAGGCAAGGACAAGAAAGTACAAAGCTAATGCCTCTGGAATACAAATACCCTTTTCTAACCCTTTCCACCGTTGCCTCTCCCTGTTGATGAAAGGAAAAGGCAACAGAGTGTATGTAAAGTTCTTTGCGGTGCAAACTGATAAAAGGGCTACATTACTAGGTCAGACTCTATTTTGGTCCTCAAGGATAGTGGTATGGATTTCAGAGTCTCAGGTAGCACAGTATTAATATGTTCTAAATCCTGCGTTTGTCATACAGATTTAGCACATGTAGTGAACGGAACTAAACAAACCCAAATAATCCCAGGGATTTATGTAGGATGATGCCTCAGCTTCAGGTGTTTCAAACTTTGGGTGTTCATTTCCTTTAATATGGTCTCCAAAGGTCTGCAGTTCAAAGGCAAAACAAAGGTGAGCATTTGCAGTTAAAAAACGCTGGGTACTGTTTATTCTATTAGAGATGGTGATCCAGGCGCTTGTATCATTTTTTCTATCAGACTTTGACACTTGTATGTCTATTGTTGGATTGGCTGATAGTTACAAAAGGCTATTGCCTCAGTCATTGCTTGAAACACTGGAATGAAGCCTGGCCCTCTTGGACATTTTAAGTAGCTGGTTTATTTGTCTTTCCAAAGCAATTTATCTAAATAGGCCAACACAATCAAATTACATGGGATTCTAAATACATTCCACTGCCCAGTCTGACATCTTAATTAGAACTTTTAAAAAATAATGATTACCTTTTGGCTCCCAAAATTTCACTAACCTTTCTTAAAAATTGGCCAGTGACTATCACTAGCAGCCACACAAAACTATTTGTTTTTTAAAGTTGATCAGACTTTCCATTGCCACATACCCTGGCAAAAAAAAAAAAAAAAAAAGAGCTTCAAGAAGAAATACAATTTCTGTTGGTTCAAAAACATAAAAGCAGGGAATAACTGATAGTTCCAGCCGTAAGCTTGATCTTGCATAAAACCTTTTTTATCCACCTTTGTCTAAAATATGGGCTTATAAAAACATTTATTTTCCAATATAGTGTAACATGCTTGTATTGCACAATATTGTGAGTAATTTGAAACACCACAATGATTGCATTGCTTTTCCATGCTGCTTCCAATTTTTTTTGTCACAGGGACTGTTTAAGTGGAGCTGTTGCTGTTAAGTGTCATTTTGAGTTTTTCTGTATTCATTTATAAATTGCTTCATGTGCCTCAAAGTGGACTATCATCTGTGAATGAAGGAGGACAAGTATCTACTCAGAGAGACTTTGGAGTGCATGAAAAATAAACAGCATCAGAGCTCAGAAATGAGGATTTAACAAGATGCTAGCTAGCATTACTACCTCCTTTAATTTTCTGTGGGTTGTCAAAGTGAAATAAATTTTAGACAATTTAAAAACTTCTTGAATGCACAGTCAACTAATTTACACCAATTTTTCAAATAAAACAAACACCACCACCCCACCTCCCCGAATTTCAGTTGTCAGAATTGCAAATGCTTCTCTTAGTATTTTGTTCCAGGTGTGCTTGTCTAGCAGAGATTGATGGTTTCTTTTAAGATAATTATACCTGACCACATCTTATATGAAAACTTCACTAGTCCAAGTAAAGTGAGTACAATTTTCTAAAGATTAAAATAAATTTGTTAAATATTAGTTCAGTTATTTCATGCATAAGAACAAGGCTCCATTCAATGGAAATTAAATTAGAAGTTTCATTCCAGCATGCCAAATGCAAAGCAGCCTCGAGACAACTTCAAACCATATTCATGACCACTTTCATTCTAAGTGACCAAAATGAACCTAGTCTGACCTGATATTCCATAAAAAGCAGACAATTGAGATGTGGGAGTTTCAGAAAACACTGCTTTGACCGACAGATCCGCTTGTATTGTTTGCTTTGTGACTCTGTGAAGATTCAGCTGTCTGTGAGCACTTCTTTAAGTAATTGGCAGTACTTACTGTTTTCTTGAGTATCACTTTCACCTTCACAGGTATGTGGTACTGTGTATTTACAATTTTCTGTGTATTTACAAACTATCTGAATGAAAATAGCTGGATAAACACATTGTGTGGTGTGTGAGCAACTGGCTCATGGGTCAGGCACGAAGGGTTATAGTGAATGGGGTGACATCAGACTGGCGACCTGTCACTAGTGGGGTTCCACAGGGCTCCATTCCCAACCCTGCGCTCTTCAACATCTTCATAAAGGATTTGGACACAGGATCGGAAGGGATCCTAAGCAAGGCTGCTGGTGATACAAAACTGGGAGGAGCTGTTGACTCCCGAGAAGGCAGGGAGGCCCTGCAGAGAGGCCCCAACAAATTAGAGGGCTGGGCACTCACCAAAACTGTGTGGAGTTCACCAAGGGAAAGTGATGAATTCTGCATGTGGGATGGGGCAACCCTGGATGTAGGGACAGACTGGGGAATGAGAGGCTGGAGAGGAGTGCCAGGGAAAGGGACTTGGGGGTCTTGATCAACAGAAAATTGAACATGAGCCAGCAGTGCCCTGGCAGCCGGGAGGGCCAACCCTGTCCTGGGGGGCATCAGGCACAGCATCACCAGCCGGGCAAGGGAGGGGATTGTCCCACTCTGTTCTGCACTGGGGTGGCCTCACCTTGAGTTATGGGGGCAGTTTTGGGTGCCACAATATAAGAAGGACATAAAGTTATGAGTGTGGCACAGCCTGCTGTGACTGAGAAGGGAACAGTGCTGAGCCTCTCTGAGTGTCTGCCGTAGGTCTGGAAACCTCTAGGGTTCCAACCTATGGCTGAAGATCCTCAGGAGCGGCTGTCAGGCCACCACACACACGCTTGCTATTCCCAGAGCTATGTCGAGCCAGACCATAAGCAGTTAAATCCCCAGGTCACCGAGTGAAGGCAAAGAGATTGAGAAGGATCCTTTGTATGGGGTCCGAAGAGTTTTATTCCTCAGAAGGTCCAGGGACAGAAGATGTCAACAAGGGAGGGTCCAAGGGTTTTATAGGGATACAGTCCACCAATCAGGTTTGGGCAAAGGGGAGGAGAGACTATAAACTGACTAATCTGGTGGAAGGTGGGAGGGAGCAGGGAGAGAGGGACCAATGGAGCATGAAGAACTTTCTAGAATACATACGTGTTCAACAGGGTGATATGTATTAAAGAACATATACATAAAGCAGGGAGGGGAAATGATAATTGGCAGTCTAAATAACAGGGCAAAGGACTGTAAGTGCTCATCATAACCTGGGGAGAGTTTAAACTTCTGAGCCAGCCCACCAGGTATTCAAGGCCACGTTCTGTCCCTGTGGCTCACCTGCCACCTTGGTGGTAGCGCCTACCGCCACCACAAGAGTGTCCAAAGGAGGGCCATGAAGATGGTGAAGGACCTTGAAGGGAAGCAGTATGAAGAGTGACTGAGGTCACTCATCTATTCAGCCTGGAGGAGAGGAGACTGAGGGGAAATCTCACTGCAGTTACAACTTCCTTGTGAGGGGAAGCGGAGGGACAGACACTGATCTCTTCTCTCTGGTGACCAGTGACAAGACAGGAGGGGATGGCCTGAAGCTCTACTGAGGGTGGTTTAGGCTGGATATTTGGAAAAGATTCTTCACTCAGAGGGTGGTTGGGCACTGGAATAGGCTTCCCAGGGAAGTGTTCACAGCACCAAACCTGACAGAGCTTGAGAGACATTTAGACAGTACTTTTGGGCATATGATGTGATTCTTGGGGATGGTGCAGTGCTGGAATTTTACTCAATGATCGTTGTGCATTCCTTCCAACTCAGAATATTCTGTGATTCTGTAAATCTGTGAAGATAATGAGCTTCAGAAGTTTGACATTGGGTGTGTAGAGACCATAATACAAGTCAGTTACTATATTCCTTATCTGCCCATTGCAATTCTGCGGACGTACTACTTTTTATTGCACTGGAGATTTGGACTCCATTTCCATTATCACAGCTAGCATTATGTCTATTTTCCATTAAAATTTTGCAGTGTAGGGCAGTACAATTTGAATCTTTTGATAAATTAAACAACATACAGAAGAAAAAATGGTCAGTACCATATATTTCTCTGATTTCTGCCATGTAGTTTAGTTGAGCCAAAAAAGAAGCTGGTAAAGAAAGAGTCAGCTTCTTAAGTAGAACACTCTAGTTTGGGCTGGAATGGGTTCTCATCCTGCCTTACTCAATATAGTCAGTTTTATCTGCTTTGCTCACTCTGTATGAAGAGAGTAGAGAGATGCAGTCAAAACCAAGGGAATCTGCCATCCTGAAGCCACTGCTAGTAAAGCATGGCAAAAAAATTGACAAAGGGAAGGATGGATGGATGGATGGATGGATGGATGGATGGATGGATGGATGGATGGATGGATGGATGGATGGACGGACGGACGGATGTCCAGTAAACAGAATAAAGCTGTCAAACACTAAGGAATGCATATAGGAACCTGCATGAAACAGAACAGAAAGAATTAGGAGGGTCAGAGACTTGTGAATAACAGAACTGTTGGCAAGATGGGTGCAAAAGTCTTGTTGGGGAGACAGTGAAATAAGAATTCATCAAATGCAGAGTGAGAAAATAAGAGAAGAAGAAAATGAGTGCTAAATGAGAGAAGACAAAAGATATGTGAGGACAGCAATTCAGCTTGTTCACTTAAGAATATCTGCTCTGCATACATCCATTGTCATGTGTTTGTGCAGTAGTTCTAGAAGCTGTGCTTGTTGCTGAGGAAATTGTAGCCAGTTGGTAGTTCTAGGAGAGAAATTTAGAGAAGAAAACAATGATACCAAAGTGAGAAGTCCTTGCTAACTCAAAGAAAATATATGTGAGATGACAGGTAGAAAAAACTTCACATTATCAGTGATAGAAAAGGGAGTAAGAGTAACAGAGCTAAAAAAAAATACAAGTGAAAATTGAAGCTGAGTAAGATGCAGAGAAAAGAGAAGATGTTTAAGATCTAATATAGTACATGACCCAATACAGTATCTCAGTCAAAAACTAAACAGAGTGTGCTGAAATCAATGAGATTACTTAAGGAAGAAATATAGACTTTATTAGGAAGAGGAAAAAGAAAATCAGATTCTTATTTATCTTCTTAAAAGAGTGAAAGGACAAATACACTGAGATATAAAAAACACTGCAAATATGACTTTGTTTATTGGCAAACAGGTAACTGATAATGCAAGATTATGACTAATAGACCAAAACAGTTGGCAGGCTGTTTATGGAAAACTTTGTGGGAAACAACAACCAGAGTTGTCCTGGAAATGAAAACTTAACTGTTTTGCGCACTAACATACCTTCTCTCATGCTCCTGAATGGGCCAACCTTCTTCAGATACACTCTAAATAAAAGAAAAAGACAGTGCTTTGCATGACAGGATTTTCAATTTATCCCGGTTATATATAATCAGTACTTCTGCAGCAGGACTTCCTCCCAAGCAGGGTAAGTCAAAGCTTGTCTTAGTTTCCTTTCTGAATAGGATAGCCTTGCCCTTAGCTGATAAAAGACCAGAAACATTTATTAACTGACTTGTTCATCTTCAATGGCATATTTTAAAGAAAAAAATTGGGCCAGGTCAAAACATTACTGACAATAGAAGCATATCAATTTTCACAGTAGAGAATGTGAAAGAGAAGAAAACAGGAGTCCTCAAGGCATTAAAGATTTTTTTTTTTTTTTTTTGTTTTAGCATTTTCTCTGGGAATTCCAAATACCTTTGGAATTTTTTCAGCTTAATCTAACCAAGCAGTGGATGCTTGCACAGGTACTGAATAAACACTGTGCTGGAGATAACTGCACATTTTTTTACACCAGTAAGAACAAAGAATTAAGAGTTCCCAAGCTGAGCAAATGTTAGTTTTCCAGTTGAGTGAATAAAACCTGATGGGCTTAATCCAAACTGATTAGGCAGTGCTTGAGCTTGTACTTTATGTAACTTCCTTATTAAGGTTATTTCTGTTGGCAAATGTTTTAAATACCCACTATTTTATTTTTGAGATGCTGGATAATAATTGACATTTGAAAAGAAGGGAGAGAAGCCTAGGAAATCTAGGTAGGAAGCAGAACTTTCACTCTTCTACCGAATTAGTTAGAAATTAAATTAGTTAGAAACTTAAACCCCCTGCAATCAAAAGAAAGCAAGACAGGTATCAAAGTTAAGTTTCTGGATGTCACATATGGGTGAAATCTCATCCCAGTAAAGTACATTGCAAAACTAGCATCAATTTCAGGAAGGACAAGGAGCTAGGATTCTCTATCTTGACTATATCCAGTTTTCTTGAGCCATTGAGGAGCCTTTCAATCTCAGTCTTTTGATTCTTGTAACTCAGTAAGAATGGAACCCTGACAGTTCTCACATGCAGGATCTACTGCACTGGTTTCCATCTTTGACCATCCAGGCAGGATTTTGAAAGTCTCACAATAACATTGAATTCAGTATTTCATGCTGCAACCTAGAAGCTATTGTCAAATTACAAGACTTTCTTCTCTTCAAATTTTGGCTATCTTAAAAACTTCACTATTATTGACTGTGAAACCTTCTAAAATTCAGACATATCACAATTCCAATTCTTGCAGATCACTCTGTAATATTAATATACATCTTGTTTTTACGTTTTTTAAAAAGCCCTGTAAAAAAATTCACAGCTCTAAGTAACTAATATCTGTAGTAGAATGGTTAATGCTTTAGGGTAAGTGACTCAGTTTGCAGAATTGGTATAGCTGACTTTGGATGACTTCACATACTATTAGCAAAACTTTAATGCGTTATTTATAGCTTGAGGTGTTCTGAATATTGTTATTAGTTCTGCTTTACCTTTGTACTGCAGTATAAATGGCAGGGTTTTTTTGCATTATGGAGTAGTTAGTTTTCAGAAGGACACTCAAGGTGGTTGAAAAAATGGCTGCATATGGTTTGAATCAGAAACAGCCATCTGAAGAGAGAAGTAATAAGCAAATCAGCCAGCCAGCTAAACAACAGAATATAATTCCTGCTAAATCTTTGGCACAGAAGTGCCCTCCTAGTGCCCCAAAGCATCTGGGAAATGAGCATGACATTCAAAGCCTGACAGATGGTGAGAGCATCCCGCGTGTACTCAGACCATGCCAACTGTGGATACCTGGTCTTTCATGGTCCAAATTGCACTTGAATGCAAAAAACTTTTCAATCTTCTAAAACCGAGACCATGTAGATGAAAACAATGTCTGGTAAATCTAGTTTTTCTGGTTTTGATGGGAAACAGAGCAGGTTAGATATTGGAACAACACTGGAGACTTCAGAGTGAAAATTGAAAGCTTCTCTCTGTGAAACTGGAATGTTTTCTGATCCTTACTCTTCCTTAAATGATCTCAGGTTAGCACCTGTGTGTTAGTGAGATATTAACTCTTTTGGAGACAGATTTTTGATGGAAGATTCTGGCAGTCCTGCTCCTTCTGGAGAGCAAACTGAGATCCCTTGGGGCAGGAAACAAATTTAAGTGGTGTTCCAAGAAGTTTGTCTCCCAGGAACATAGTTGAATAGGGTAAACAATACATGTCTTCACTGAGCAGCCAAGCAGCCTTTCAGGTGGCTGGCACTTCCACAAGGTGGGTAGTCTCCACTGCAATACTAGTTAAAAATTGGCATAAAACATGTCACCTTCCCATTCTTAGGGACAAAGTTCATATTAAACAAGAGGCTACACTACATATGTAGCCATTTTGCTCCAAGTTTTTTTAGCTTTTTGAAAATTGTTTCCAGCATTGATGTGCCCAGCATGGTGGTTTTCATGGTATTTTCAAATTCGTATGAGTTAATGATTTTGCTTGGTTGGTTGGGGTTTTTGGATAACATTTTATTTTTCTGAATTTACTAATTATGTGTATCAGCTTTCTACTTGTCTGTGTTGGTAGAATTTTGCTCCGTCATAAGGCTTCCTAACAGTCAGTGTGCATTCACCATGTGCCTCTTTAGGCACATGGTGAATAAACGCCATACTGCTTGAAAGGTTTTAGCTCTCTTAGATGTTCCTTCCAGCTGTTTTTAAAAGAAACATTCTTGGTCTTATATGTTTCTTACTTTTGAAAGAGAATGCAATTGTGTAGATTTTTAAATTTGTTTTCTTGGTTTTGCTTTGGTGGGTGATTTTTCCAGTTGTTTTGGTTTTGGGTTTTTTTCCACTTCATGGATACTGAATCTAAGCGTGTTAAAGCAGATGCTACAATTATTTAATTATGAATACATTTAAAATAAATGTGGTTCTCAGCACTACTCTGCAACAACTCAAGGGCAGCTTCAGTTTTGGGGTCCCTAATCACTCACCCATTAACCATCTGTTGATTGTATGTCAGAACATAGGACCAGTGTCAACAATGTGATATCCATTCTACAGACATCGAGTGTGTTCAAGTCTAGAGTTGGCCCTTGCAAACATGATCAGTTGTTACTGTTGAGGCAGCAACTGACACTTCTTTCAAAGAGCTGAACTGTTATTTACAGTTCATAGGAGTGATGCAACTCCATATTTATAGAAAACAAAGAGCTTTGCTTTGTGCTATAGATGCAGAAAAGGCAGACTTCAAATATTTCTTTAACCTTGCATAAATAATTGGTGAGCACTTGTGATTTCTATTCCCAACCCACCTTTGAGTATTCTACCAGCTCTGCCATCAAAATCACTGGTATGGATTGCTGCTGAAATCAGGCCACCTTCTGAACATTATGAAGTCAACACTGAACATGAAAAGCTTTCAAGTTAAGAAGCAAACTTATTTTCCCATGATTATAATTTCTTATTGGTTATGATCTGAAAATATGGTCCATCTCCCTTCTAGTGTGTGTAGCTTTTTTTAAATTGCATTTTTTTTCTTTACTACAAAATTTATGGAACTGTTACAGTTTCTGACTAGCTCTGATTAAAGGCGTGTTTCCTCTGTCCATCTGTACTTTTCAGCACAAATTTGGGAACTAGAGGTGTCATCATGGCCAATGGCCATGCCTGAGCAGTTTATACTCAAAATCCTCTAGTTTGCATCAATAGAGCTACGAAAAAATTTGTGATTTGGCTGACTCTGCCACAATCAAGATTGTAGGCTGAATAGGACAATTAAATAGAATGAAAAATCATGGCTGATACCTCTCAACTAAGATGAAGAGGTAATGGTAGGGTGTGCAGATGATGGTTGTTTTATATTCCGTGCAGAACATCTCCTAAGTACTTTGGGTAGTACTTACCTACTTTTTTTCTAGTACAATCTGCTTTTAAGATTGGAAAAAGATTACTTCAATAACATTGTAATAGACAAAGTGAAAACTCAGACTCAAGGGGACTAGTATTAGTGTGGCAGAATCTGGATAGTTTTGTTTGCATTCTACAGAAGAAATTGGTATTACAGCTTTTGCTATCCAGATGTATTATTTCTAATGAACAAGAATCTGGAGTCCAGTCTTTCCTTTTCATTTTCTTTGTATGGAGAAGCTTTAAATGAAATTACAGCCTGCTTTCTGTAACTTGTAGGCCAACCTCCATTACCTATATACTACCTAAGCTCAAGGCTGGAACAATAGTTGAAACTCTGAAGCTGAAAATAACTTTTACTGTGTAGCTGGTAGAACACATCCTGCTTATGAGCATTGTGTTTAATTTGCATTGTTTCATACCCTGTAATGGAAAGGAGTCCATAAGATCCTGGAATCTGGACCACAGTGTCTGCTTCTATTGTTGCAGAATTCAGTCCTGTGGAGACAAATGCAGTTGTCATCTTGGCTTTTGCATTAAACAGTACTCCATAATGACATTTTAGAGCTGCAGGCACAGTTTTGAGCTGTGACTGCAAATTGTTACTTGGCTGGTAAAAATCAGTAGGGAGGTGTTAGAGTCATTGTCTGAAGTTTATTTTTGAATGCCTTCCATCTAAAAGGCAAGATGCCAATTTCCTTTGGGTTCTTTTTTTCTGGGTTTCCCTTGGCTTCCCTAATGGATAACTGTTTTCTAATGCTAACAAAAGTCTTTAGTATGTCTCTATTTTGAAGTTTTCACTCTCATTTAAGACATGGCGTAGGGTCTCCAGTGACATGCGAGTTTCACATACACGATGATATATTCTGTAGGTAGGGATCTGATTGTGCTCACTGATGAATTCCTGTTGAGCAAAGAAGAACTTATGCTAAATATCTCAGATGTAGCACGCCTTTAACGTCACATATATACAGGTGCTATTGATATTTATCCAGACCTTGGCATGACTGATCACAGTCCATTTTTGAATATCACTATTCATTTCTTCCTGAATATTCACAGGGAGCAATAGTGCACAGCTGCCCCAGTGGGAGTAATTGACTTTAAATATGAAGTTCACAAAAATATTTTGTCTGGCTGCTTCTCTGTCTTCTCATCTTCTGTGCAGTATGTGCCTTCCTAGGCTAAAACTTTTGTAGTGTAATACTGCCCTAGCAAAGATCTGTGTCATGTTGTGAGTACAGTCAGTCCTGGTACTGGCAGAGACCTCAGAAAGATATTACAGTCCACATGCTAAACACTAATATAACAATATGTTGTTAGTTAGGAATTATTTCCCCTAATATTTAGCCAAAGAAACAAAAGTTCAGTGTGTTTTTTCAACATTAGATGAAGAAATATAGATATGTCCATATTTTGAACCTTTAGACCTTTTAAGTAGGAAACACCTTTTCTTACTAATGCAGTCAGATTGGTTGATAAAGTAATCTTAACTTTCTTGCTTTCACTTTCACCCTGCAGATATTATTAGGTTCAGTATCAATCTGTCAGCTTAACTGCTGTGTGTTAGTAGTGCCCAGTCCAATAAGACATGAATGAATGACATTTATAATGGCATCCAAGGATTTCAAACTGTCTTCTGCCAAAGGTTGCTTTACTAGTCAATCCATCCTTCATTTCCTTTAACTCCTGATGAGGAGTTACATCAATCAGTTACAGAAATCATAGTGTAAGAACATGTGAACAGCCATTCCTTGTCTGCCCAGTGATCTATGTAATTTATCAGCCTGTCTGTGACACTGCCCAGCAGAAAAGGCTTAGAGAGGAGTGCATTGAATGAACTCTGTATTCAGTTTCCCTTGTGTGGGGGTTTAGAATCTGCATCCAGAGCACTTTCAGCAGTGATAATACTTTCCATTATTCTGATTCATGAATCCTTTTTATTTATTTATTTAGTGTTCAAGTAATATAGTAATGGATTCCCCATTGTAATGTTTTGTTGAGTGAAAAGTGGTTCATTGTTTTTTGCCTTAAACCTGCTGCCAGATCACCCATTCTACTTCCTCAGCCTGGAAAGCTATGAAGAGCAGCAGAACAGGATCTGAAGGATCCTATCCAGATCCCTTTAGTAGAAGGACAGAAGGTCAAGATACCGAGAATGGCCATGACTACCAGACTTAATGTATTGCAACACCACTTGCAAGTGTCGAGGCCCCTTTGTGCTAGCAGTGATACAGACTTCTGAGAGTACAATGCAAAGAATTGATACTCAAAACAGAAGAAGCTGTCAAAGTGGAATAATGAAAAAGCAGGATTCTCATTCTTTCTGACTTTTTGGAAAGAGCTAGAAAGTCAGTGCTGCTGCTGCCCAGACAGTAGGCTGGGAAATAGCCTTGTTCACCATCCTCCCACTTTTACTCAACTTTCTTCAGCTACTTTAGGCCTTTCCTGCTTGGACTCATATCAGGAAAAGAAGCAGAAGCTATGCAAAAGCATCAAAAGGTGAATGGTCAGCAGAGTAGTGGTTCCCTCATATGTCCTGAACCTTATTTCACCAGGATCTCTGAGACTGGGATGTTCCTGCTCCTCTCTGCACAGGACCACAATAGTGCAGAACATAGACTCCAAGATGACAAGTACTGATTTCTACTCATGGAAGCAAGCAGCTTCAATGGGCAGGAGAAGGTAGAGAAAGTTCCAGATCAAGTATTCTGTTAAGATTTATTACTACAATGACCCTATGCCCACACCTATTCTGTTGATGCTCCCTTGTATAAAACTGCTGTCAGTAAAGGTGCATTCAGACATTGAGTACTAATATGTGAAGCCAAGTATGAAGCTGAGGTAAAATTTGAGGAAAATGTAAGAACAAGCAGTTATGCCAGAATCTGCAGTTCTAAATTTGTAGCATGAGAGCACCAATGAATGTCTTCAAACCAAACCAGAAATAGTACCTGTAGAAGGTGACAAGAGAAGGTAAGTACAGGCAATTGCATACTGATATTTCCCCAGAATATTCTCCCAGCAACCAGGAGTCTACACAGCCCTCTATGACTTTGATGAATTTTTTTTCTGTGGGCTGTTCATTCCCTTTTTGAACCTGGATGACCTTTGTCTTCTATGGCCATAACTTAAACAGCACAGTGATCAAGAAGTACTTCCTTCTGATACTTTTGAATCTAGCCCTTATCATCTTGCTGTTCTCTAGTTATAATATTGAAAAGGATACTAAAAATTCTTTCACATTTTACTCTTTATCTTTTAAACCACTACTATATTTCAGATTAAATGATCTCAGTTTCTGATTGTGGAACCTTAGTTAATTAGTGTTTTTCTGGTTTGGGCTCCCTACAATACTACTACATGCCCTTTTTTGATATCTCTTCCAATTCTCCTTCTTTTGGAGAAGAGAGGTCAGACCCACTCCCAATTTTCGCAATACTGATGAGTCAGGGAGTTATACAGTGGAATAATCCTGTTCTTATGACTGCTAGTGTTCTACAGTCTTTTTTTGACTGTTACAAATTATTGAGATTATGTTTTCATCAAACTATTTACTAAATCCTCAAGATTTTCATCCTGCTTTGAATAAGCCAGCCTGGAGCAACAGTTTATATGTGAAGTTCAGGTTGTTTTTCCCCATATGCATTTATCTAAGCTGAATTTCAACTGTCATTTCTTTGCCAAGCCACTCATTATCGTGAGGCTTTTCTGAAACTGCCTCTCTTCTTTATTGCCTTGAATAGTTTAGTGTCAGCACCATTCTTTGTCACCTCGGTATTCTTCCCCCTTTAATTCATTTATGAATACGCTGAGGGCCTCAGGTCCCAGTACAAAACCCTGTGGGACTCCACTGGCTTTTTGTTCTTTGGCTCTGTTTCTGATCTCCTTAACAGTTCTTTAGCCAACCAAGGACATTCCCATGTTGTTTAGATTATTTGAGAGTCTTTGGGTGAGGAACATTACTGAATGCCTTTTGAAAATACAAGTAGACCATATCAAAGGGATACTCCTTGTCCACATTCTTAATTGCTTCTTCAGAGAAATTAAATTTGTGAGGCACAAATTTTCTGTAAAAAAACCCACAAGAAACAAATAGTGTTAACTCTTCTCTATTCATATTCATCCACATGTCCATAAATTTTAATATGTAGGATAAATTCCCCTAACATTTCAGAGGGCTGTGAGGCTTGTTTGTGAGGTCTTCCTTGGGTCCCTCTGAAACTTCCAAAAAGTTCAGGACTGTCACACAGCCAATGCACCAGATGGATCTCTCTTGCTCCTATAATAAATGCCATTGCTAGGATGATCTTAGTTGTATTAGCAAGTCAGCATTTTCACTAGAAGAGTGGCTTGAATAATATTACAAATTAACTATAAAGAAAGGAAAATAAAAACAGAGAGATCAGGGCCAGTGGCTTTCAAGGAGAGTGTTTCTTTCTTAAATATTTGGCTTGTTGCTTTAAGAGGCAGTTGTAGGAAGAGAGGATTAAATAGGGGAAATACAAGAGATGCAACTGGGATGTATACAGTTGCTCTTGAGAAAGAAAATGGAAAAATGTGTGGAAGTACGTGGGGGAGAAAAAGTACTTTATTCTCCTAGCTTACAATGTCAAAGAAAAAAGACCTATGTCAGTATTTTTGTTAATTCTGAGGATTTAATTTTTCTACATGCAAATAATGGAAAAACAGACATAGAATGAAGGGAACAAAATGTGAACACACTCTCCTAAATAATTAATTCTTTTTAATAGAATTTAAGAACATTGCTTCTATATGTAAAATTATGGTGCATTATGAAAAGTCAGCCAATGAAAAATGTTTACTGGGAGATGTATTTGTTCTTAGCTATGGTTCTATGTATGGTTCTTACCTATGGTTATGCTGTCTGCTGATTAAAAAGCGGGGTGCAGAACTGGATACTTTTCTTCTGCTCTTGGCTCAGGCACTGATTAGTTTGTAACCTCTGGAATGTTACTTCACATGTCCCAGCTGTAGAAATAATTGGAAATTATAATACAACATGAAATATTTTTACTGTCAGTGCTTGTAACAATCTGGCCTTTAGATGATTGGTGCCATAAGTCCTCAGCATATTCAGATTTCAGTATATGTTGTGTATTTTTAGTTCCCTTTTTCAGTAGTAATTCTTTATATGAAGATGAGCTATCTGGACCCACTTTGACTTTCACAGTCTATTTCCCCAGGAACTGGAAACTACCAATTACTATTTTGTATTCAAAGCAGTTTCTTATATATATTTCTGCTCATTCTGGCTTAAATACTATGGGTTGTATGCTTACTTTTAAAAGTATTTAATTAAAAATAAAGGACTATAGAATTTAATGCTATTATAAGTGTTCTGAAGTTATATACATTAAACATTTAGTTTTAATATAAAACATTTGAAAATGCCTCATACTTACTGTTCAGTTTTGGATCTACTGTGCCTTGGGCCCCACTGAAGTACAATGTAGGAATGGATAGGAAGTTTTAATACAACTCTCTGACATACAGAATTGTCTTTAAACCCTTGCTGCTTGTGCCATCTGTGCCTCTGCACAAGACCCTTTAGGGAAGAAAGGAAGATGAAAGAGAAAAAAGGTATTTCAGGTAATAAAATATATACACTTTTGCACTACAAATATGAATACCATTTTTAATTGTTGCAGTAACTTGAAGACCATTAGTCAGTTCTGAAATAACATTTATTTTCTATTGAAGACAGCTGAGCTAGATCTTTTTCTTTACCACTCAGAAGAATTTTTTTTATTGAGTTTATTCCTGTTTTTGTAGATTTGTGACATTTTATGTGCTACCAACTTTAGTGTTGTGAATTTGTAGGTATAACCCTCTTTAAAATTTTCCCATCCTCAAGCTATAAGAAGCAAAGAAAATAGTTTTGCAGTACCTGACAACATAACATACTGAGTTTAGCTTTCATAATTTTCTTACCCTGAAACTTTTAAACATGAAGCATTTGTTAAATATGTCCCTAGCCTGATCAAAGTGATAAGGTAATACTGTGAAATGTTGGGACCTTCCAGTTTTTCCCAGATAAAATATAAGACCTTCACCTCTTTCAATGTTCAGAATAGGACTCTCTTGAATCTATTCCAGAAATGTAAAAATAAATAAAAAATCAATACTTCCTGGAATATAGTACAAAGTTTGGAAGAGCAGCAGAGATAAGATAAGCTTCCCTTGTGTGAAATCCTTTCACTTTTGTAAAGGCTTTCCCGTGTCATGAATTTCCAGTGAAAACATTATCAGGAACTGATATAATGTCCTGAATGAAATGGAGTAGATCCCTTTTCCTCTCCTCATTTCATAAGCCCTTCTAATGGACTGTGCTATTCTGCACACTGAAACCACTAACAATATTGGAATTGGAAGCAGGAGAAGCACAGCTTTGCGGCCTTAAAACTCTGTGAGAGTGCCTACTGCTTCTAATGGACAGAACACACAAGGATGTTGTTTTTTTCTTTAAAGCCCTGGACACCAGTCTCTTGCATGAGATAGACAGTGGACCTACTGTAACGTAGAAACTCTTAAATGTAATAAAAGTGGTGCTGTTGACACAAATTAAGACATAGAATAAAACATCTAACAAAAAGGCCATGAGTTTAAAGGTATTTTGCTGCTTGCTTTTTGGATGAGCTCCCAACAGAAAAAAAACCAAAACAACCCCAACCTAATATTTAGTCTTGTCTTTAGCTATGTAACAGGAAAATGTGTTGCATCATTTGTCTGCTGCTTCCAGGTGCTTAAAAAAGCTCAGTGGTTGCTCTCACTGAAACTTGAGTGCTGTCCAAGTGTTAAAATCAGTTTCTAAAAAGCTTAGTTCATTCTAGAAGGCCATGCCCTATGGGACAAAAACCAAAGGACCCACTGCCCTACTTTGTCACTGTCATTGGCGCTTCTCTCTCAGTTTTGTTGGCACAAATCTTTGTGAGACCATGGAATAAACTGGATCAAGGGCTGAAAAAAACACCCTTCTTTTCTGATGCGTTATTTTGAAGAAGGATCATTTCCCTTGCTCAGTTTAATACAATGTACTACAAACAGTTGTGCTATCAGTGGTGAAGGGATCCTACAACTCTTTCTAGTAGTGAGTGGTGGAGATGAAATATGTCAAACCTCATTATTTCTGGATGGAAAATTTATTCTGATCTAGGCCACCTGATCACTAGTTAGATAAAACTGTTGTACTACTGAAAGACCGCAGAGGGTATATAGGCACCAATATCCTTCATGCACTGAAGTGCAAAGTGTAGGAAATCTCCACAGGAAAAGGACATGTTACGATGTCTTCAGAAAAGCTATGCATGTTTGTTAATCATTAAAAAAACCTGGAAAGATGTGTAGATAGTGGTCCCTCCTCTAGAGACTTCACAGTACAGTTTGGAAGAAGGCAAAATGAATGCAATAATTAGAAAGAAATGTATAGAGAAAATATAGTTTTGAGATCAGATCCTGGTAAACTGTATCAGGTTGTTGCATTCATAATCCAGCAAAGAAGTCTGTCATGGTCTAGGAATGGTACTTCCCAATTTAGTGCTTCCACAGAGACTCTCCAAATCAAGCTGCAGCTCACTTGCTCACTCCCCCCTTTCCCCTTTGGGAGGCTGGAGAGGAGGATTGGAGGCACAAAAGGTAAAGATCATAGGCTGGGATAAGGACAGTTTACTGGAAACAGCAATGAGATAAATAAATGAACAGTAACAGCAGAAATACTAATAACAAAGTGTACGAGACAGACAAGCGATTCACGTGTGATTGCTTGGAACGGGTGTTACCCAACCCCCTTCTCCCGCTCACTCGACCAGAAGGAGCCCCTTCTCCCTTCCCCTGCCCCTGGCAATGATGTGTGAGAGACTGAACAAAACCAATGCTCTGTAAAGAAAGTGTAAACACCAGTCCAGGCTGTATGTTGATGACTCTTGCTCAGTTTTGAGAGGTGATGGTGAATATATATGCTGAAAGTCTATATATGCCTCATATTTCTAATTGGTTTTGTTGTTATTTCTCAAAATATCCAGCAGTCTTCCAGGGCAGGGAGCAGGCCCATTGGCAAGAAGCCAATGTTGAGTAAGCTTTCAGTTCAGCTTCCTGTGCTGTAGATGTCCTATGAATAAATAAGTCTTCACTGCTTTAGGCTGACAGCTTTCATTGAGTGAATTTATTTGAGACTGGTCCTAGTGTTTGGATTTTGGTTTTTTTAAGATCTGTAGAACAGATGATGTTGAAGGGGAGTGTTATGAAACCAAACCTGGACTTATCTTTTGAGGCTTGGTTTTTCCCTCCTGATGCTCACTTCAATTACCACAGCTGGGGTGTGGCACTAAGCAGATAATCCCCCCCTTCAGCAGCACAGCTGAACGCTGTTAATCTTTCAAATTGTCTTTAATTTAACACACTTGTTGGTTAGCTTTGGATATCCTTCATTAGTAACTAAGTACATCACTAGAGCAAGTAAAGAATAGTTTTCTTTCCTTAGCTGAGACTCAATCCTTGAGAAAAATGTGAAGTTGTGATGATGCTGAGTCATGTACCACCTGAGGTATGAAATACAAATAGCTTGCTGCAACTTTTTTTTTTTCATCTTTACTAACCCTTAAAAAAACATTAATAGCTAATTCAAATGACTGGTGTCTTAAGAATACTGAATGTGGTAAATTTTTAATCTGTCTAGGTCTCATTTATGGTTTGGCTGCGGCTGTATGTGTAGCAGCAGAAGGAGCCAGTTTGGTGTACTCGTGTACCAGAAAAGTTCCTCTTGCTCCTAGGCACACGTGCATCTGGAAAATGGCTCTGAACAATAAATGTAGAGTAGTTGTAGTTAAGTACAAACTGCTTCATAGTATTTGTTCCTTCTCGTTCACCTTTGTCCTTTTCTTCTTTTCCCTTTTCATATATAGTGTAGTATTTGAGCCAAATTTCAAGCTCAGTAAGTACTCTGATGAATCTCTGATGTATCTGTGCTGATAATATGCTAAAAATTATGTCTGTAAAGGCTTCTTGCTTGAATGTGTAAGCCAGTGTTTGGTGTTCAGTTCTGACAAGTTTCTGGATGTCCTATAAGACTAGTTATTCTTGAAGAATAGTTCATTACCGTCTGATTTTCCTCAGGGTTTTTGTTTGTTTTCTTTATTGTACTGAAGCTCATCTCTGCTGAGGCTGACTCAAAGAGGCAGACTTGTCCAATGTTATAAACGGACTTTTAAGATGAAAGGTTCTTAGTCAGAAATTTCCCAGATCTGAGGTCTTTACCACAGCTGTTCTGCAAAACTTGGGTCTGATTTCCTTGTACTATAAAGCTTTTTTTTATTCCTTCAGCTTTTAAAAAATATTCTCAATGTGAACAAGCAAAATTCCTCTCCATGGTCTCTTACTTGCTTGAGTGGCATCATAAGCCTTAGACTCAATGACAGCTTAAACCCGTTATTTATTTTATAGTTTAGACTAAGGGACTAGGATTATATTAAAATTTTCACCAAAAATGGAAGCAAGAACAGAAAATAATACAGATGCAAATGTAGCTAACCTTTCCATTGGAATTTCCTGATTTTGAAAGTGGTTTACCAGACTTGGATCAGATTTTGAAACATTTATGCCTCTGTATAACTTTGTATATACACGGATAACATTAGTCATTAGATAAATGTCTGCAGGAACGTAACAGTGCGTTCACTTTATTTTTTTTTTAATTTTCTAGATTTCCCTTAAGAAAAAAGAAGTGCTTGAAAATTCTCATAAAAGTGCTCAAAGTAGGATTACCAAGGCTGAGAGAGGTCAGTAGATAGGAGCTTCCCTGAGACCCATTAATCACCAGAAGACAAAAAAATACCATGGACAGATGGCACATGACTGTCCTGCTCTTCCCTTGCCCCTCATTTATTTCTTGCCAAGCACCGAGTAGTGGGATGCGGGAGACTAAAAGTCCAAAGGAGGAATGCTATGGGGGAGGGAAGCATGTGGGCCATTGAGAGTGTTAAGTGGAAATCTGTTTGTCCACAGGTTGGTGGTTGTATAGCATGGGAAGATGGAAAGTTCATTTTAGTGTAATTGAGAGACCTGGATTGCTTTGGAAAAGGTTACTTTTTGCTCTTGTCAGGCCAACAAAATTCAACTATCTTCTCCCAAATGGGCTAATAAATTTTCATCTTTTTTGCTAAGAAATTTTGGGAAAAATTAATCCCTCTCCTGTCTCCAAAAATGAATCTGTCTTGCAAAGACTGGATCATTTGAAGAAGCTGACTAAAACTGGGAAGTTTTACAATTACTTTCATTATGAGCAGCAAAACATGTATCACAGACTTGACTTTTCCAGTACTGCAAAATGTATTTTGTGACTTTCCCTTGTCTCAAGACCTCCTTTAACCCAGTTCTTCCAAACACTGGAAGATCTCTCCCCTCTCACAGCAAGAATTGTGTAGTAAGGTCCAGTCTCCTTTTCTTTACAGCTGCTGAAGCTGTTCTTTGCTCTGAGATCCTCAGATCTCAGAATGACCCTTTGGGACCAATAGTAGCAGGTGTTAATTGAAACAATCTTTTGGCTGCTCTGATGCTCTCTAGGGGCAAGCTGGGGTTTAAAAGCCATATGTGTGCATGCCAGATCTGAATAGTTAAAGCAGAAAGTTTGATGTTTCACATTTCAGGCTTTGTCGTGTTTTCCCGTGGTACTGATTTTTAAATGTACAAATGGAATTTGGTTTAACAGGGATCCTGGGCAGGAGCCATGGTGTTCATTCGCTTCAGTGTATTGCAGATAACAATAGCAATAAGAAATAGTTTATTTTTCTCCTTTATTAAAGCTACTAAAAAATAAAGTAATCCTTATGTATTTAGAATCAATCTGCATTTGAGTCTTTTCAGCATAGTTTGGATAAAATGGGATTCACTCAGGCACTTTTTCAAAGATATGACTTAATCTTCACTCATTATGGTTGCATTGGTAGTTAGTACACAGCCATTTAGAAAAAAAAAATTATCCACATTTCAGTATATTTAATCATATTCCCAGTACCTCCCTATTTGACTGTACTTTCTTTTCTTGAATAAGGAGAACTTGGTACCTGAGTTTGGCCATCCAGCATTTTTGCTTTCTCATAGAGATACAAGGGGATGTGTCTTGTATTCCATCTAGTAAAGATTGGGTTTTGACTTATTTTTGGACTCTGGCAGGAGATCTTCTAATGGAATGAACAGTATTTAAATGTGGGAGTCTGGGCTTGCCTCTTCTACCTCTAAGCAAAACCTTTTTAAATGTCACTGTGGAGCCTGACCTGTGAGGTAAGCCATGAAATGACAGTGCTGGAGACTTACACCTGTAGGATTTCTTTCAGCCTAGGAATCTGACAAGAATCTGTCATTACTTTAAGGAACAACTACATACACAGAGTAGTAGTGAAGGTATTCCATTTTCTGTGAACTAAACTGAACTTTTAACAACTAAACTAAATTAATCAAAAAAGTAAAGTTTAAATTTTAAAAGCATTTTGTCAAGCTTTTAAAGGTTTGATGATCAACAAGTTTTCACCAGAGAGCTTTGTGAAAATTTTTATATTTCTTTATTTTGGAGTTTTTTTGAGCAAAACACAGAAAATGTTGATACAAAAGACTACTTTTCATGGGAATTTAATTTCATTGGCAACTTTTTTTTTATGTTGTCATTTCTCTTTTAGTCTGCATTTACTGTAAGCATAAATTCACCACTTTGGATGTTTTGTTTTGTTTTTTTCCCCCCACAGATATAAATGAACAAATAAGAGCAAGAACTGTTTTCTTCTATCATATAGGGTTTGTGATTTTCCTGCTTTTTGACAAAGCCCGCATTTTCCTATTGCATATGTCAGGATAGGAATATCAGGCTGTACTGGAGACCAACAACACATTCAATACAGCAGCAGGCAGCAAAAAAATAAGTAAATCTGCACAGTTTTAAAAATACTTCAATCTTAACCCTCCCCACCTTTTAAAATTTCTTTTCTTTCCGTTTACCATGTGTGCCAACTTTTCTGATGGAGTTTATATGGTTGAGTACTCTAAAGAAGATCTCACAATGAACCATAAGCCTTTTTCTAAGCCTTTGTAGTGTCCGCAACTTTTGATCACGTCTTAGAAGAAGCATTATGACCATTTGATAATAAATCATTTGCTGGCAGGCAAGGGTCCACTGGGCTTTGCTCCTACTCTTTCATCTTCAGAAACTTTCTGTATAGAAATATTTCTTTCTCACTCGATGTTCAGTGCCTTTGGTGGTATTTTTCTTTTATTCTTTTTCCTTTTTTTGCCTCCCCCTTGTAACAAGTATGTTGCTGATTTGATGATGTAGACTGCAGTGACAGAGAGATAAAAATGCTCTGTGCTCTGTGGATTTGCAGGCTCTGATCTGTAAGCAGGCAGCAATGATTTTACTGTCACTGGGCTTACAAAATCTTGGCATTAGGCTACCAGAGAGACTTTACCCATCCCACCCTGTCCCCTATTTCCAAGGTGAACTTTGGTTTGTGGAATTGCAGAACAAAACCAGCCTTTCAATCACTGCACCATTTACATTTGCTAAATTGTGCTAAGTTAGCACACTTTTTTTTTTTACTTTTACATACTTTTGCATATGAACTCATGATTGTCATAAATCCTGAGGTATATAGGAAGTAAAATCCATAGGGAACAGTGGTGGCCTGTGATTTATGATAAATTTTCAAGGGTCATGTTCTTGTTAGTCTTGAGGAGGTAATTTCTGCAGACTTGTGATGAAGTCCACTGTGAGCTGGGCCATAGGTAAGAATAAGTAGATCTGATAGGCACAGAGACTAGAGACCGGTCTCCCTTTCATTCCCTTTTCACTGATGCTGTGTTAAGAGGAGTGTGGGAAGCAGTCAGGTTTCCCCAGCATAGTGATCTTTTCTGTGTACACCTCCCATGTGAGATGTTTTCCTGTGTCGTGCTTTAGACCAGCCTTATACGTGGAGATTGCAGCAGGGGAGAGGGAGAAGAGAACCTGACCTGGGTGTTTTGCAGCAAGTCCTGACCATGAGGCTTTGGTGAAGCAGCTGGTATAGATTAGAAGAACCCTTGGATTGCTTTCATCTATGGAAGGGCAGGGCTGGTGAAAAACTGCCCCCAGGATAGGAGAAATGCATTGGTTTTTCACAGATCTCATCCTCAGCCTCCTCCTTAGTTACATCTAATGAACAATGGTACAGCTGAGAATGTGGCCACACACAGTTGGGAGAGTTTCTTTTTGTAACTAGATCTTGGGAAAGATTTCCCTTCAATACAGAATTTCATGGATTTCCTTTGTGAGAGTTGTGAAAATAAACAAATAAACCATGTCCTGCAGTTGGAATGTTTTGGACACCATGAAATGAATTTGATTTCCCTGTCTGATGGTACACCAGGGCAATGCTTGTAACAGATACCCTAATGGAATCTGAGCACATTTAGGTGTGGTTCTTCCAGTCAAGTATCTGGAATGAAAATATATAATATATATGATATGTTATTTCTATAAATTTTTAATTTTTATGCATGTGTATATATCTGAAAAATATCTGTTAAATTAATCGGAATTTGGCCACCATTTAGCCACCAGAGCTAATTTAGTGGTTCATGGCATCTGCTTTTAGGAGATTACCAGCTGTTTACCACCTATTGCCCACAATGACTGCAACTGCTCAGACCTCAGTGTGTTTCCCACTGCTTTCCTGAAATTGCTGAGCCATTTCTGCAATACTGAAGTGTCTCTGATAAATGTTATCACTTGATTGTTACACTTTGTTCAGGCATAGCAGGTTTGCATGTTTGTATTTCTTTTACAGTATTAGCAAAAATTTGTTTATGATAATTAAATTTGGTGTCCATCCCTTAAGTTTCTTTCTTTAGAATGACTTTGCCAGCTGGTCTGATAATACAATAGTGTTATTTTCTTTAGCATGTATAGTATAGAATTAAATGCCCCACTACTAGGTGTGACAAAATACTTATGTCCAGCGAAGATGCACTAAGGAACAAATACAGTGTTCAGAATATTTACTAAATATTAACAGTGCCAAATATTACTCCATCTTTTGCAGTCATGAAGGTCATTCTAGTCCAAAAAATGCTCTCAGTAAATAAGAGAGGAAAAAGAGGAAGACAGAGATTTGGGTATATGTAGGGAAGTTAAGCATAACAATGCAAGGCGTTAACTCTCAGCTTTGCCCCAAGGCCCTTCAGCTTTTTATGTCACATTTTTCCCTCTGTCGAACTGGCACACAGGAGTTTTATGTAACCTGTCACTAACCACCAGTATAGGGCTATGGAGCAGAAAGTGTTAAAGAAAATCACATGATGCATGTTTTTGAAAATAGGAAGGACGCAAAGAGAGTGAGGTTTTATGAGAAGGACCTCAAGCCAAAAGGGGGTACTGTGAAGACAAGTGCTTATTTTTGAAGTCCTCAGAACTGAACATCTCTGCTAAAGTATCAGAAATGCTCCAGAGACAAGAGACTGGGTGGCACCATGCAGGTGATAGTAGGGAGTAAAATGTAAAATGACTTCTTTCAGCATCTGTGTCCCATTGGATCAGCTTAAACATCTAGTGTAATTTCAAGTAAGAGCATACTAGCGCATTACAGATGCCTGAATGCTGGTGCAGAGCTCTGTTACCTTTTCCAGTTCATATATACCCAGGTCTGCTCATATTTCTTTACAGAGTGAATAAAACAGCCAGAAACAACAACATTAAGTCATGTACAGCCCTTGCAGGATGTCTGAAAGAATTTCCAGATATGACTTGACCTTCCTCTGTTTTCCATGGCTTGATGTAAAGCATGATTTTCCAATTCTTTCTCATTTTAATTTGTGGTCAGGCCAGCAAAAAGATTACGCCTTCAACTTCCTGCTTTAAAATTACTATTTTTTAATGTTTTGAAGGCAATATAATGTGGAGAAGTGAAGTTGAGAACTTTCCTCAGAAACTTGCAAGATACCAAGATCACAATGTGTAAATGAAATACTGGCTTCAGGGGTGTCTAGGGAGTACCAGACAATATAAAAGGATTAGATTGTCCATTTGCAAACATGTGCATATGCACTAGCACCAAGCATGAACTTCAGTGAAACAAATAATTTTAGACCCTAGTTTACCTCTACTGCAGTTTGCTGTTATCTAATCTTAAAGCTGCTGCTGGGAAAATCTAATCACCACTGTGGTTTAAAATTCTCATACACATGGTGAAAACTAATCCTGTGGCTAATAGATAGCCACATATAAATCATATGTGCTGCAATGCGTTCTCTTGCTGACATACTAGTTTTCTGATTGGTTTTGAATGGCTGAGGAGTCCCTTTCTAATGATTTTAGATTACATGATAAAGAGGGTAGCCCCTCCCTGACAACTCCACTGTTTTCTATGACCATGTTAGAGCTGTTTCAAAGTAGCTGGTCTCCAGGAAGATGCACTGATGCCCAAACTGAGGCCTTTAATAAAGACTAAGTGTGACTGCACTGCTGTTTTAGACATTAATGTCACACCTGAAAGAAAAGCTGAAAGAGGAAGACCCTCAGGAAGGGGGTCTGCTCTTGCTGTTCTTAATACTTTGAGCAGCACAAATGCAGCGAAGTACCCAGTATGTCTCCTCCGTAGTTTTGATGGAGACTGAAACACTAAGAACTGCTTCCTAAACTATGTCCAAGTTGCAGCCACTCTTCTGTTTTCTGCTCCTGTGATTTAACCCTGTGGACTGCATCTACTTCTCCAGTGTGAGAGTTGTTGAAGGTTTGAGGCAAAACCCTTTAAAATCAGTGTGAGTTGTTCTTCTGGCTCTTAAGCAGACTTTCTGTTCTTTGGTGTTATGGTAACGTATGACCCTCAGTTGACTTGTAATTATACACTTGAGGAACAAAGAGAGTGATAGAATGAATCTGATGTTTTATTCCAGTAATTAGCTGACTGAATAGGGGAGGATTTACTGCAGCTGGCCAGGGCTAATGGCTGTGAGTATTGTGGTGGCTGAGACTTCCCTCTCATCTGAGAGGAAATTCTGAGGAAAAACTGACTCCACCAAGACCAAAACATATTTACTAGTGGGAATTAAAGGGACCATGTGATCCAAGGATGTCTCTATCTGGGCTGGGAATGCTTCCAGAAAAGAGATGAGGAGCTAACGTATTGGAAGTTTGGGTCAGGACACACAAGCTGCTGCTGAAAGGACCTGTCTACAGTTGTCTTCTGCACATCAAAACAGGGGATCTCCTCTAAGAGAGAGAGAGGGTTTTTTTTCCCCATTGCATTTTCCCACTGCTGGTATTCCAACTCTTTGATTAAGTGAGCAAAATGGGGACCTACTTACATACAATGACTGGTCCAATCCCTTCCAGTTGCTGGGAATTCCCATTGACATCTCCCTGCAGCGTCAGTGCTGTGTCCTTCTTCCAGCATGAGGAGATCCCTTTATTTGTATAGAAGGCTGGAGTAACTTAAAAGCTGCTGTGAAACTTAAGAAAACATTAAACACTTAAGCCTCTGATCTTCACCTTCATCTACTGTATGTTCTCTATAATCTATAAACAGTTATTATACAGGAGTGCCTATTTTTTCTCCTACAGGTGAAAATGTTAATTATGCCAAGGCTGTAAACTTTCCTAGAAGATTTTGAGATAAATTAATATGTTTGACATGTATGTCCCAGTATATTTATGTTGCAGTATCACCTAGTAGTGACAGATCTTGTCATCTGAGATACACAAAAGGGAAAGCCCGAGTACTTACACATTTACAAGTCCTATAACTATTTCTGTGTTTATTGTAGCTTTGCTTTTGTTCTGTCTCAGATCAAAAAATAGCATATTAAAATAGAATCATCACCCTATCAGTTTCTTTTGTGAGGGGTGGAGGAGTAAGAGACAGGAAGGCCCATGTATGCACATATGTAAGCATGTAGGGATGAATATCCACATACCTTGATAGACAAATACAATGGAAATGTGAGAATTTAAGAACAGCAGATATTCTATAAAGCATCTCTGTTCTCCATGCAGTACTATATCTGTGAATACTTGAAGTATAGACATCTCCTCCAGATAACTTACTGCTCCTTTGGTACTTTTACATAAACAAGTAGCCCCAGTAGTTATGGATGTGCCTCATTAATGAATAAACATTTTTTTTTTTCACTTCCTGAATCTGAGAAAAATGAACATTTGGATGAGGATAGCTTGCATGATTCAGATAACATTCTGAAATTCCACTTTGGTTTTTAAATGTTAGCTTTCATTGGAAATGGTACTATGTTACAGTTCTTTCCCATCTTCAGAACTTCCCATAAACAAGAATCTTGCTTAAAGCCAAATTCAACTCTCATGAAACTCCAGGGATTCATTTGGCTCATCATGCTATAGGCAATTACTGTTATATGGATTTTTAACCTGGTTTCTTCTACAATTTTTTTTGGGTTGGACTTTGTTCTTGGACACACTTTCTTTATTATTCTATTGTTATAATTCAGCTGTAGTTATCCCCTGCTGCTTTTATTTCTGATTCTCATGGATTTAATTCAGAAAAAAATATAATTGGTATAGTATGATGAATTTTGTCACTAGGCCTATTAGATATTAACTTATATATGCCAATAATGCTGTGAAATAATTTTTAAAAATTGCTACATGCAATATAAAAATTAACTTCAGAGCAAAGTAAAAAACCAATCTCTATAGTTACACAACCCTGGATACATTTTCTTTTAGAAAGCTCAGACTTGTGCCTCTATTTAGAGGTCATTAACTGTTCATATTTAGTTCTACCCATGTGGCGCTTCCTTGTTTTTATATTTAACATTAATACTTTAATTGCCAATAGCTGAACAACAAAGAGCTACTACAGTCTGAGTATCCTCTTATAATTTCTCTTCTGTGCAGTAATCTATTCATTTTCAACTTGAAAGAAGAAAACAAATTAGTGTAGGGAAGTAGAACACTTCTTCGATTCCAGTAAGGTAATTCCTTCCCTTTCATAGAAAATCTTCTGACTGATAGACCTACTAAAGAAGGAACAAATGCCTCTACCAAAGTCAAGTCCTTAGGATTCCCTGCTTTACTCAGTTGTTACCATCAGCTGGGAGGAAAAGCCATTTAGACAGATAGAGCTGGCACTTGTTCTATCAGGGCAGGATTTGTTTTATAATTTTGGACAAGGACCCTCTGTTGGAGAGAGAATTAGAGTAAACATTTTATCATCCCAATGGACTGTCTTTCACATTGTCTTGTGAAATGGTGTTACTTCAGTTTTTTATAGAATATACCTGGAAATTCCAAGTGTATATTTTTTCCCATTTTGCCGCTAATGGCTGAAGAATTGATATGCACTGTACTTTTCTTTTGTCATTGACCTAATCTAAAAAAAATATACTTTTACACGGAGTGAATGGAAGGTTTAGGAGCTTAGAAAAAAAACAGCATTTAATTTTCTGTTTGATACTTCTTGCTTAGTCCATTCTGTGCCATTTTCTTTCCCAGCAAATACACAGCATACCTTCCACACGAGAGCTTTTTCTTGAGACCTGTCTTGCAGGTATTTTTTTATTCTTTTTTTTTTTCCATTGCCCCACTTAGCAGGAACATTTATGGCACAGATGTAGCTAGCACAGGAGGGCAAAGTCTGCTTCCTGAGATATCAGTGACCTGGGAATATCATGGTCTAAGTATGTTTTTATGGCTTCAACCTTCCTCTTAAGATAGAACACTTTCTCTATCATTTGGAGAGACTGAATAGCTGCATCTGCTCCTAATCATGCAGGTGGTAATAGCCCTGCCATTACATAGCATTTTCTCCTTTCCTTTACTTTCATTTTTCAATTCTGCTTGCCACTGCTTGAAACAAAAGGCATTTAATGATGTGATGTAACTTGAGGTAGGCAAGTGACACCTCTCTCGAGTTTGATGTCCTTGCAATACTTTGTAATGGAAGATATAGGCAGTTCATTACAAAATATAAATTAATGCTTTGTCTGGAAATATGCTGGGAGGATGTACAAAGCTGAACAAGGAAATGACAATCTCTAGGAAATACTATCTAAAGACTTCAGTCATCTTTGGACTCTCTTAATGCTATATAAGCGCCATTAATTGCAGACCAGCAAGTGGATTGTGGTCAGTGTATTGATACAAGCTCACAGGAGTAGGTAGGTCAGTCAGTTGATGTTCCTGAGCATGCAGATGCTGTTACTGTGTTGCTGAGCTCCAGCTCCACTCAGGGCTTTGTTTGGTTTGGAACTGCTAGGTCAGAAATGTGCACCTATTTAGGGGATGTATTTTGTTGTGCTAGATATACTGAGGGGAATAAAGAGAAAGCATACTTCCATTTACATCTGCCCAGAATCGACTGGAAATGCTTCTGGAACTGAACTGTGGCACTAAATATGAGAAGACAAATTCAGATTTTCAGCACATACTCTATGTCACCACACTGAAAGCGATTGCACTAGATTTGCAAAAAGGGACTCAAGTAAAAAGCTGGGTTTTTATAATTTAAAAATGTTCATAGAGTGGGTTATAATGTCACTTATCTACCATGCTCAAACAGTAGCAGTAAAGAAAAAATTATTTTAATGGTAAAATATGTTAGTTTTTTCATTATTTACTTTCTGAACCTGGCTCATTTTGTTTGTGCCTAGTAAGTTTTTCAGTGTAACAGAGAAAGTTAAACTTGGCCCAAAGTGCTCACAAAAGACCAAAAAGTGAAAATAAACAACAGAGATGGTAGTTTTATAGTTTTTTATGCTTAGTTTTTTTTCAAACTAATGTAAGTGTTGGAGTTTGGACTCAGTGGCAGTTTAATGCAGTCTGATACATTTAAATTCAGTGTTTCTCAAAGTTACACTGCGGAATTGTTGCATAATTTAGCTTTTTCATAAGTAAAATAAATTGATTCTGAAACCTTTATAACATCAAATATAATTCTGCTGTTTATCCTCATCTTCAAAAGACAAGCAATATGGTACTCCCTCCTTCACTTACATGCTAGAGAAGACGTGAGCATCAGTGCTGAAAGGCATCCTATAGCAAACAGTTGCTGTTACCTTTTCAGGGTCCACCTAAGGAGGTGGATAAGTTTGCAGCAGTCCGAGTTATGTGTCAGGAAGATTTGCTTAAAACAACCAGTGAAAATCTCCAAAGTAAATTAAAGCTAGGAAAATTCTCACTTGTTAGAGCATTTAGTCTACCCTGGTTTTCTGTGTACCTTCAGGGAGCTAAACGGGAAAGGTTTAGCATGAAAACAAAACATCCCAAAGAGCTATTTGCTTCTCTTTATTTTCCACAAGAAAAGAAGACAAGAGTTTGAGGAGGTCCCACCCTTAAACAAGATTGAGAGCCAGACCTCATTTTAAAGATTATTTGGCAGAAGAAACACAGACAGGAAAGTTTCCTGCAGCTAATTCATTTGAATGGTGACCTTTATCTTTCTCCAAATGAAAATGAAAACTCTTCCTACGCTGCATGACCTCCAGTGAGGTTAGTCAGTTGCATCATGATGAGATGATGTTGTATATCAACATCTGTTTCTACTGTGTCCTTTTCCCATATGTGTGTTCCATGTTAAGAATTTTTCTTCTTTTTCTCTCTCCCATTTTTGTTCCTTCTTAATTTCTTTTTTTTTTTAAACTATGCTTCATCCATCCTCTCACTGCCTAGAAGTGTGACTGTGAGAAGAAAAGCTATAGGCACAAGAAAGGAATGAAGATGCTTTTGTTTTTTTCCACAGCTTCATAATCATTTGCAGTTTAATGAGTTATCTCTGCTGCAAGAGACCTCTGCGATGACTTTGCCAAACTGCAACTGTTGTAATGTACTCCAAATTAAATGAATTTCAAAATTGGCACAGAAAGCATATCTTTACATGCGTTCCTCCTAGGAATGGATCAGAGAAGGAATTTTAGTTGCAATTGGTTAGAATGTTGGCTAGAAAACATTAACTGTCCATTAAGAATGAATAAACTTTTAGTATGCAGTAGCATGCCAAATTCAAGTCCAAAATGTGATCTTTTTTCTGCATTCTGTCTCTTAATCTAGATTTTTAGTTAATTCTTATTTCCAGTAGCTGTTTCCCTTCGAAAACATTGTGCTTGCAAAAGCTCTGTTTGTGTAAAGAGTTCTGATTTCAGCTATTATTTCTGATAGTTGACTAGGATATAAAATTCTCAAAGTTAAACGTACCATGTAGAACACAAGCACAGCGTATATAATTTGAAATCAAGTCTTGAAAGATACAACTTACGGGAAATATTGAAACTGATACTTAATGTCATTGTAATTAACCCTTTGTGATCCCTCCTAAAGGGATCTTAAGAGTGTAAGGACCTTTACTGCACACTGGCTCTTCTTTACCCACAAAACTGCTTTCTGTGCAAGTGATTTTTTTCTTGTCAGTTTGATACTTTTTCTTGCAGATCAGGTCCTTTTTTGCTTGTCATGTGAAGGCCTATACATCCTCTGCCTTTGCAGAGGATGTGTAGATTCTGTAACAACTGTTTTAGAATCTGCCCTCCAATCATGACAGATTTCTGAATCTAGTTCTGGGAAGGCAGGGGAGAAAGATTTCTTATTTGAAGCAACAATGCTTTTCACTTGTATTGACACAAGAAGGACCAGGATGGTAGTTGAGCACTGTTCCTTCATTACCCTTCCTGGACAAGGGCTGTCCATCTGCTTGCATAGTGCACAGCTCAGTAAAGCCTTAATTCTGAGAGAGACTTTTTGGCACTAAGATGAGTG
Organism: Monarcha castaneiventris obscurior; assembly: GCA_026261815.1. NCBI lineage: Eukaryota > Metazoa > Chordata > Aves > Passeriformes > Monarchidae > Monarcha > Monarcha castaneiventris. The sequence goes on from JAMPIT010000894.1 coordinate 20,703,026, forward strand.
GTTAATAGTAAATCTGCCATAGAGCATGACTCGGCCTTGGTAGTAAGATAAACAAATGGAAAAGGTCTCTTCAGTCTCAGGTTTATATATGCTGCAGATTTAAGCTGAATTCAACCCTGAAGCATGATGTTCACGCAGGAACATTTCACCAGATCAAAAGATTGGTGAGTCACGAAAAAGTCGTGTGGAAATTAAGATAGTGTATAGACAAATTATTTTCTAAGGATCAGAAAGAATCCTGTGAAGCACTGAGGTATATGGAGAGATGTAACTTATAGGTAAGGTAACAGTAAAAGAACTGCTTTCATGGTTTCTTGGGGTAAGGAGTTTGTGTCTGCTAAGGTCCTTCAATATGTGTGATGACAGCCAAGAACACAGGCAGTACTATGCATCATGATGAGATTTACAGGAAAATGGGATCCCAGTGCAGGTGCCAGCTGGAAAAACCTAAAGAGCTCTGGAGAACTGCCAGCGCAAGTACCCTTAAAATGCCAGGTGAACGCATTGACTAGTGGCTTCTGGTAGCCTTTAGATTGGCTCTTCCTGGTGGTGTAAGAATTGATAATATTTTTAGAAAGGAAGGTGTGTAAAAGCTGTTTTGCTGGTGGAAATTTTGGTCACTTCCAAGGCTAGGAAGCAGATAGCACAAATGGGTAGAAGGGCTGAGGCCCCTTTCTCTGCAATACTTTGTGGACAGAAGAGGAGAAAAATCTCACAGATCAGTTTCATCCTTTTTATGTCTTTCCTGTCCCTCAGGAATATGTTCATGTGCACAGAGAAGAACTAAGCACGGAGCTCTAATAGGACACATGTGGGTTTCAAGATACACAGTCATCAGAAAGCCTAAATAAGGGAATAAGTTTTGAAGTTTTTCATACCCTTTTCCAAGATTGCCTCTCTCCTGATGAGCAGTGGTGTTAGTGTTATGCTATTTTGTTGTTTTTCCAGGAGATGCTTTTACCCATAGTGCAAGTACTTATGGTTGAGCTGCAAAGAGGTAGCAGCCTCAGTGTGACAGAGCTTTACTCTCATAAAGGCAGAAATGCTGAGTCTTGCTATTCAAAAGGCTGTAAAATGAAAATTGCTTAATGTAGAAGTAGCAGTGCTAGCAACCTTAGCTGTGCTTTTATGAATATATGTGCACCTCCTTTTGGCAGAGATTACAGTGCATTTAAAAACTGCTGCAGATGCTTTTTGGGGGATCTAAGCCTGTCCATGTGGGTGGTGGTTTTTTTTAAACAGCAGCAGGAGATTTCAATCATGCTGCAGATTTCACACTTGAAAGAATGCACAAAAGATCCCATCCTTAGTCTGCTGAAAAGCTATAAAAACTTAGGCTTAACTTTTTAACTGGTCTAGTGCTGGGGAATATATGAAAGGATTTCCATCTAGCAAGCAAACAAAGGTACATCGGAATGAAAATAAAATTCACATCTAAGGAAGAACTGGAAAAAAACAGTAGTTTTCATCTCTTTAAATTAGGCCTTGGGTGAGAGCCTGAAAATTGAGTCTCTAGAAGGATTAGGAAGTAAACGTCTTCACTTTTCAGTCTATTACAAGATTATATCAGAGCTCATGATGAGTTGCTAAGGTGATGAAATACCCAAAGTTCAAGGCACCAAACTTCTGCTGATGTCTGTATTTGGTAGCTGTTAATCTGGCTTCTTATTGCAGTTTTAGAAAAATGAGCTGTTCTGACTTAATCCTCCCTCCTTGGAACTACCAGTGGTTCAGAGATTTATATGGCTTACCTCTCCCAATAGCTCAGTATCATCTTTCCATCTTCATGTGCCCACTTGTCTGTGACAAATACATGAATAAAGAATTAATGCTCTCTCTCTTTGCCCACCCCACTCAGTACAGTTTTGCATCTTACTCAATAACAACAATTGTGAAATTTCAAACAATGATCCATCAAGTTCGTTCATAATGCCTGGGGCTTCACAGAAAGGCAGCAGCCATGTCACATCTCTGTGCCTTTAGTCCACAGTTCAGTATTGTGGCTTTGGAAAACAGAACTGGATTTCATCCATGGTCTTTGGTGATCTGCTGAAATAATAATGCATAAGTGCTGTTAACCCTCTAGTAATGGGTAGAATTATAGAAGCTGAATGCATGAGTGTTTTCTTCCCAGACTTCACAGCAATCCATCTCAAATACTTTCCAATATGTGCTTAGAAAAACATTGAAAAATTGGATGTGTTACCTGTTGGGAAAAGTTTGTGCCTTGCACTCCCTCTGTATTTCATACACACTTTTCAGTAGGGAATTTCATAAATTACAGTTTCACAGTGAGGAGTAAGAGTTGCAGCAAGGTGAGGGTAATTTTCATTTAGGTTTCTTAATAGACACCTCAGGAAACTCACATTCCTCATATAATACTACTGCTTCTGTCCATTCATCACCATGTGCCTCAGATTTTGGGTAGGAAGAGGCAAAGATGGGCCATAACAAAGTCATATAAACACCAATGGTTGCAGTGACTGGCCAGAAGAGTGGGTAGAAGACAGGACATGAAAAAATGGCCTCAAATTCTCCATCAGGCACCCAATCTGAGCACCAACCTTGTGACCTGTTCAGACTGCCTAAGGAGGTCTAGTAGACCCTCTTGGCTCTCTGTCACATGAAGGCTGTTCCAGTTTTATACCCCTTCTTTAATATTTTTGTTTCTTTTTATGTAAATCAGAATGCTTTCATCGTTCTGATGAAATAGGTACACTTCATCTGGTTCTAAATCCTACAAATCTCATGATACGTTACAGCCCTAAGCCCGTAAGTGCTATTTAAGTTGAAAAAATTATTCACAAAATTATTTTCCAACTCTTGGTGAGACACAGACTTGCTGGCTTCTGGAACAAGCTGACAAATCAGAACCACAAAATATCCTGATGTGGAAGTGACCCACAAAGATCATCAAAGTCCAACTCCTGGCCCTGCACAGGACACCCCAAGAGTCACACCATGTGCCTGAGAGCATTGTCCAAATTCTTCTTGAACTCTGTCAGGTTTGGGGCTGTGACCACTTCCCTGGGGAGCCTGTTCCAATGTCCAACCACCCTCTGGGTGAAGAACCTTTTCCTGGTATCCAACCTAAACCTCCCCTATCACAGCTTCATGCCATTCCCTCGGGTCCTGTCACTGGTCACCAGACTGAAGAGATCAGTGCCTGGCCCTCTGCTTCCCCTTGTGAGGAATCTGTAGAGTGCAATGATGTCTCCCCTCAGTCTTATCTTCTCCAGGCTGAACAAGAGGATAGAAGGGAAGTATCTTTTCACTATATAAAATTTCTTGAATTGCTCCCTGAATGCAAATTTTTTAAAATTCAAAGCAGTGCAAGAATGAGAATCAATACACGTTACCTTTATCCTTAGTGATCTTAATGCTACTAGAGTTACGTGTTGGAAATGTTTCCTGGAAATTTCTGTCCCTCAGATATTTTCTCTCTCTGCCAGTTTGCCAAATCCAGCCACAACACAAAAAGAGTGACCGGAGATGACACTGTTTTCCTTTTGGCTTCTTATGTGGCCATATGACTCAGCAAGTGTTGAACTCCAGATAAGTGGTGGTAATACACATTTAGAAATGTGCATGGGTAACTCAAACTGAATCAGCATTTTTAGCACTTTCTCTGGCTCTCCTGATTTTATATTGCTTACAGGAAAGCACTGTGGGAGAAAAGAAAGCTGCTGAGAGGGTGGCAGTTAAAGAGCTGTGAGACCTTTTTCATGTAGAAGCAGTGGCAATAGCACGTTTTATGCAACTGTTTCATATTCTTCATCATTTCCTTTGACACAGTTGTTCCTTTCTTCACATTGTTCTATCTCATAAGAAAACACTTTTATAGGAAAGATCGTTTTGTTTCTCTCTTTCAACTCTTTTATTAATTATATTTAGGGAAATTTTTCATATCACACATTCTCTGTAGGCTTCTCATTTATGTGTCCAGCCAGAGGTGGAATGAAATTAGCCTTCATGGGTTGTAAAGCACTTTTAGAGCTAAATTTGAGGCTGAGAAAGAGTGTGGTAATTATGCAATGTTAACAAGAAATAGAAGTCAGCAAGGCAGGATGATTCGGAATTTGGACACAGATGTCTAAACTGGCAGCCTAGGAGACCATTTAGGGTAAGAGTGAAGTATGCAACAGCTGCTGGTTGTGGCAAAGAAAGCTTGGATGTATATAGCTTATAGCCTCTGTGAGGAGTGCAGTCAAAAACCACCTTGGATCTAGTTGGAGACAGAAACCTAGTATTAAAGAAGTATAGTTACATTGTCGTTACAATTTTATCATGAGGTCTGTTCTCAGATGTGAGGTTGATTTTTGTTAGATCAAGCTACCTGATCTACCTCTTCCCCAGGCTACCTTTCCATGAAGGAGGTGATGGTTTGTGTCCTTCTCACTTTAAAAATGCTTTGAAACTAACAGTAGTGAGGCAAAAAAATGCTAGTGATAATTTCAGTAGAGATTTGTTGAACTGTGGTAAAGGAGAAAATACTTTCAAAGTATCTGAAGAAATGGACCACCATGTTCTCTCATGGTGTGACCTGGAAAGGCTCCAACTTGTGTCAGTAGATCTGTCCTAATCTGTGCATCAGCTGACAGTCTGGCTCACTCTTTATGAAGAGAATTTTATAAATGGGTGAAAATTAACACACAAGACCTCTGCCTCAGCATAAGCTCTCCCTGCTAGAAGCACACAGTGCTCCAGGCAACAAATGGGATGCTGAAATAAAAAAAAAAAAAAAAAAAAGGCACAATCAGAGCTCTGGCATCTGAGAAGCTGTACTTTTGCAGAATTTTCAGCTGGTTTGTAATAGTGTTTCAGGACTGGCACACTAACAGGTTTAAATGTGTTTTAATCCGCTTATGTAATTTAAGCACCTCTGGGAGTGGTGAGCATTCATTAAATTATTTGTTGTGGTGGGAGTTCTATCATATTGAGCCAGATGTTGCTTTCCATGAGATATGCTATTGTGTCTGGCCCAAACTAAGCTGAATAACTCCATCAAATTCGATTACGCTATAAAATAGGTCTCTGCTATGTATTAAAATGCATGAGAGCACATCCTTGGCTCTTCTAAGCACCTGAAAAGTAACTTTATCAGCCATGCTACAGCTGACAGTTTTTCCCCTTCCTTTGATATTACTTTTGACTCTTTCTACATCATTACCCATCCTACAGACAAATGTTCCTAACAGCTGATTTAGTTGAGGAGAAATACAGTTGTGTGAAATGGCTTAGAGGTCTCCTTTATTGATGTATATTGCAGAACGTTATCCAAATTAGAACAAACTTCATTTTGTAGGGAGCAACGAAAAATTGTTCAAGTCCATGTTCTGTATTATTTATTCTCCCTCCATTTTGTTAATTGATACACTTGTGAGCAACAGCATAATTTGTGAGCGAAGATCCAGTCCTGTGCTTCTCCCATGACCAGATAGCCCTTCATCTGAAGAGGAATTTGGAATTTGCTAGGAATATGGAATTTGCTAGGAATATAAAAGCAAACTATCATATAAGGCATATACTCTCTTGGCATGGGTTACAACTGAGGTAAGACCAGACCAGAAGTCTCATACATGTAAATAATGTACACAAGTGCAGTATAATTTCTTTTCACTTCCTTTCTGAAACATTTTCTCTAAGAGCTCTACTTCATTTATTTATAGTTGAAAGTATCAACAGCTACTGGATAGGCCTGAACTATATTTTCTGTCTTATATTCTCTGTTAGCTCCCAAGGAAGGATAGTTGTATCTGTTTGCAGAGCACCAAGCATGGTTCCTTTGTGACTTTGTGCTCTGTAATCTGTGCTTGAACTAGTTCAATTTGACTCTCTTGAACTGACTGTTTAGATTGAGGCCAGTATCCAAAGTCTCTATTAGGACCCATTCTCCAGTGTAGCCTTTTCTTTTACCTTTTTCTTCTCCATCTTCCAGGACCAGCCTGGCGTTCTGCTTCCTGCCATTCTGCCCAAGTTCTGTATCACCTCTGACAGTCTCTGGGTAGATGGGACCTCATCTGTCACACTCTGCCCCCCCAGTCGGAGACACTGATATCTTTGTCGCCTAGTTCTTGAAGGTTCTGGTTCCTATTTACACCCCTAGTGCTGCTTCCCATAGTCCCTACACTTTCATTTATCTAGACAGTAAAATATACAAAAGACAATGTGCCAAGTCAGAAATCGTAAAACACAATCATTGCTAAATAATGTGCCTTACAAGAACTATGTGTAGGTTTCTGTAGGTGTCAGCAGCTGCAAAAAGTGTTAGGTTTGAGTCCTATAAATCCTTCCTCGAGAGAAGCATTTATGGTTTGAGCAAAAACCAGGGCTGTATTTTTTTTATGAGTTAAATAAATAAAAGCATAAGTTCTTATGTTGCATTTTGAAGATTACTCTTCTCAACTTGCAAACATTCAGGCATCTTTTGGAATAAATATAAAATATTTTTATGGAGTGTGGAGGAAAACAAAAACCCACAAGAAACATGATAACCATGTATATCATCTGTGCAATAAACTGAAAACTAACAAATAGTTTCACTGGAAATTTGGCCAGCTTCAGAGTTCTCAGCTGCAGCTATCTGAAATGAAGCTGAAAATGGTCACAGAGCAACCCTGAGCCTCTTAAAATCCACTTGTAAATCCAAATAGGTTTAAAAGTGAAGGCCACTGGGATGCATTTGTCTGCACCACTCTTCCTCAGCCATGCAGCCAGGCCTTGTTTGATGAGGAGATCCATGGTCCAGCCCTGGAATAGGCACTGGGGGGTCCCACTGGCCAAGAAGTTTAGCTCTGTGCTGTCATCCTCTGTGTGGCCATGGTGAAATCAACTCTGGCCACTGTGGTTCTATTAGGTTCAATTTTTAATCAATTTGATGCTGTCTGCTCAGCAGTGCTCTGCTAGTCTAATCTGGACCACTTCTGAATAACCTCCAAGTGGAGAGCATGGTGAGGAACCCACCCCTGGAAGGAACCCAAGCTCCCTGGTACCATGTCAGACCCACAGAGAAAGAGAAAGAAAGCATAAGCTCTGCCTGCCCTTTTGTACTTGTTTTCCAATCTTGGACTGCTGAAGGTAAAAGCAGGAGTACATGTCTAGTTCAGTGCCTGTCTTATGTGGCTGCTGTGCCTTTTCCTTGACTGTAGCAACAGCAACACTCTCCTGTCACTTATACTGCTGGAATAGAGACAAATGTAAAAAGAGCAGCAAATGTGATTCATAGAACATATGGCCGACCTGACATAAGTCTCCACTGGGTCCCTAGATGTAGTGACTTTATCCATTAGACCATTCTTCTCCTAAAACATTTAAAAATGAAAAAAATCCATGCTGCTGGTGAAGTGATAGGTTTCAATATCATCCGTAGCCTGTGAATGACAACTTAAGCAGGGCTCATCTAAGGTAACTACTTGTGTTCAATACATTCTCTTGCAGCCAACCTTTTAAAAGTCACAGAATTTAAATTAAGATGTTTATATGCACATGGATTTTTATCACGTGTGTCTGGAGCCAATCAAACATTTCCCTAATGAAATGCATCATGGCAAGGACAAGTTTTAAAATACACACAAATTTTAGGAAATGTCTTTGATGGAAAGCCAATTTCTCAGCCAGTGGAACATTACCTTTGAGGAAAGGTAGCACATGTTTTAGTAGGTCATTTTAAATAGGGTTAATCAGCTCTGAAATAAATATTATCAACAGTTTTAACAAATGTGAAAGGAAGGGATGTTTCTGAAATTCCCAACTCATTTTGGACTAAGAAGAGTTAATGAGCTCCTGAAATGGGAGGGCTCGTACCAATTAATTTCTCAGAATACCTGGAGTGTATTGTCCCTGTTCTTTTCCCACTGGAGTAGAGAAAAATGCCATCACTACCCTGTTTGGGAGCAAGACTGACCCATTATTTACTACCTTATGGTAGCCAAGATGACATAGTATATTGAGTTGCTTGTGTTTATTTTGAGATTGCAGATGGAAAGTTATAGAGTTCGTTTCTATTTTGCTGTTGTTTCTTATGTTTGTACTAAACATAGTCAAAATGTAACAGTAAAGATTTTTTTTCTGAAATTTAAAGGCAGATAATTTATCATAGATGCTTTTGGCTCACCTAAAAGGAGAAGAAAAGTTGTTTTTGCTCTCCTTTACTGCTTTGATACTGAAAACCATCCTGATTTATAAACAATGTTTTGCTATTAATAGTTTAATTGAATGCAAGGTATTCCATTGTGATGTCAGAAAGAGTAGTTACACATTTCTGGCTAAAATCTTTTTTGCCCCATGTACTGTGCTCCGTAAGTAACTTTGAAGAAATGTGGGTATACTGATTTAAAGGAAACAACAACAGGACTATGAAGAGAATTTAATAGTCCTCAGGGTAAATCTTGTTTTCTTGAAAAGTGTTTTCATCTATTAGTCCTTCTCACTGTGTATTTCATGGTAGTCACCATCCCAGTTTGATTTCTCCGGAACAGAAATTGTCTGCAGCTAAAAGGCTATGGCATGGCAGCAGTAGAGGTAGATTCATCTTTCTTTTGCCAGAATTTCCTTGTTCTCCTCCATATGTTCAAATGTTGAATGAAGCACCAGTTTCCACAATGGTATCACTATTTATTGTATCTGTGGAGTTCCTATCTTGAGATATCTTGAAAGGGCACATTATCTGGGAAAAGTTGAATTGCCATCCTGTTATAACTTAAGACAATGTAAATATGTCTTTTGAAAAACACCTAAATAGTGATGTTCATCTCTGCAGATCAGTTCCCCAGAAGTTGGGGAACTCACACTGATAGGACAGGTAATAGACATAAAAAATCAGAAGAAACCAATTATAAATACTCCTCTGCTACTCAGAAGGGAACAGTTTTTCCAAACATAGCTTTGTGAGTTTAATTTGTTTTCACAAAAACTCTGTCTGTGTAAAAAAAAAAAAATAAAAAAAAATTACATGATTACATAAAATGATACAGAATGGAATTACAGTGTAAGAGCCCTAATGCAAATTCTGGTGTGTGGCTGAGTAGCAGTCCAGGCGAGAAGTTGCAGTGCAAACGATATGTGCTGTTATGGAGCCTGAAGGGAAAAATAGTAATTCCTTGCTAAAGCATGTACATGATAAGACCATGTTTTTATGAAGAAAATATCAAAACTATTCACAGAGTTTATAATTCAAGAAAGGCACAGTTTTAATGACAGAACAGGAGAATACAAATTACCAGAGACAACACAGTTCTAGTGTAGAACACGAATGGGGTCATTTAGGAGTACTCCTAACCTCAAAACTATTCCCAGCAAAGGAAGAGCATCTCAAATGGACCAAAACAGTCATGGATGATGAAGTCTGTATAGCAGACACACCTGCTGACATTTTTCTATCTGCCAATTTTTTATAACTTTATAAACAATCAGCAGGTGGGGCAAACACTGCAATTTCTACTTTTACCATCCACAGCAAATAAATTGCTCTGTAGGAAGCTCTGAGACATAAGAAGCTCTGAGATTTCTGGTGAGCTTGGACTGAAATACAAAACTCAAGCCTTGACTCCTTGTGGTTATGGATGTTTTCATGGCACCAGTGTGAGCAGGAGTGCTGGCACAGTGGGGGTCAGCACACTGCTGATCTGAAAAGACTCAGTGCTCTTTCAGCTCTGCAATATGCTCATGGATCAGAAGCCCTTAGCTCATGCTGGGTGCAACTAAACAGCTCTAAAGTTTAAGCTTCATTGTTAGTAAAGTGAGGGCTGATGTGATTTGAATTTGTTAGGTGTGGGGGGATATTCTGCATTGAGATATATAGAAAAAGAGCAATGTGGATGTGAAGAGCCTCAGACCCATATCATGCCCACAATTAACACAGTCTGCATAGCTCTCTGGATCCCTTTCAATATGAAAAGGTCTAGCAAACCTCTAGGAGGATATTCTGATGTGGATGCTTGTTTTAAGAGGATGGAAGAGGAAAAATGCGATGGAAGGTTGGATTGGCATCATAGCCCGAATCATGCTAATAGCAAAGAGTTCTATGATTTAAATAATTTAGGATATTGCCTTTAATTGGTTCTGGTTACATAATCTCTGGTAATCTCTTTCCTCCCACTGTTTCTCTGAAGGAATGTGCTCTAATGAGTAAATGCTCTGTCCATTTTATTAAGGATGGAGGGCTAGCCATAGAGTTCCCATAAAAATCACCATGCAGAAGTGGATTAAGTGATAAACACCAGGGTGAAGGGCTCCAATGGCTGGAGTCATGTTGTTATTGGAGAGTTTAAGTTTCTGTCTTTTCTTTGGGGGAAAAAAACAACTTTAAAAATACAACTATTATGTAATTGAGAAAAGCAGTTTTTGAAAACACAAACATGCCTGAGAGGTATGTACTGTATCTTAATAGAAAACCAATTCCAGATTCATTGTCTAAGTCAATGCAACAACGCTCTTCATCTCAAAAAGTTCCTTACAGTGCTTTGTGGGGACATATTACCCCCTCCTCCTACCCACCGGCCCACATCCCGGCCCCCAACACACCCCCACACACATCCAGAGAAAAATAGAAATCTCGTAACTTAACTGAGGTGCTTCAGCTCAGGCTGCCCATGGGTATTGACCCAGAGGTCAGGACCAAAGTCCTCAAATTCTGTTCTGTTCTGTGGACATAAGAAGTAGCCAAAATTTTATTCCTGACCAAATGTTCTTCCCGGTCATGTTTTGTACACTGAAAGTCAGGCAGGCACGTGCAGTTGTCTCTGCTTAGCCCAGGCAATTAGGCTGCCTGCAGAAATCACTTGCAGTGAACTGCCCTTCCATACTCCAGTTTTAGAGCATTGGCTCTGCAGGGGCTATGAGTGAAAATAGTTTCAGCCAGCAGTTTTGCAGCAACTGAATCCAAGGTGGTTACTTTTTTTTTTTTTAAGGGACTTGCTGCTTTGGGATATTTTGTCTTTATTCAATCTCCTCTTGCAAAAGCAAGTCTTGTCAGCAATTCACTGTAAAGAGAGATGGAAGAGTCAACTAGATGGTTACACTGGATTGTCACTGATGGCCCTTATGGGCTTAAGACAATAAAAAGGATTTACCAAAAGTATCTGTAACTTCATGTCAGAACCTTTTTACATCACTTAAGGGTTAATCTATGGGAAGACACTGATTAGTAAGAAAGGGGAAATGGCAGTATGTAATTTTAAGAAAAGGGAAATTATAAGAACATTGTCACTCTAGGGAGGGTTGGGGACTTGGAAAGTGACTTTTGTCATTACACCTCACTAGGAACAGAAGCCCATGATGGCCACGGGGGTGCAATGACCCTTTGCCAGTATGGCTCTGTGAGAAGAGAACAGAGCCTTCTTCTATGGCTGTCTAGGACACAAGCTGCTCCTTCAAGCTGTGCTGGGCACTCATGATGAACAGTTCTCTTTTCTTCCTGTTGTGGTTTAGGAATGGTATTCTCCAATGTAGTATTCCCCCTGAAATCACTCCAGGCATTTCTCTCATTCCACCCTTCCCCTCCACTGTGGCAGAATGGAAAGGTGAATCGGAGGCACAAAAGGTAAAGATCATGGGTTGAAATAAGAACAATTTACTGGAAACAGCAGTGAGATAAGAAAATTATAAGAACGGTAACAGAAACAAAATAGAGGGTACAAGAAAAGAAACATCGTTGCTCACCCCGGAAGCTCCCGACAATAGACAATAGCTGTCTGCTCCCTGTGCCACACCATCCCTGCCGCTCCCTCCAGCTCGGAGGCGTCATCCAACCGCTCCCTCTGGTTTGGAACTGGCGCTACCCCTTCGCTCCCTCTGCCACGCTCACTCAGCTGGAAGGGTCTCCTTCTCCCCTGAAAAGGCTCCTTTCCCTGCACCCCAGCAATGATCTGAGGTGGTATAGGGCAACCTCCATGTCCTGGCCATACCCCCTTCTGACTGCTGCACTACTGCAAAAATTAACTCTGTCCTGGCTGGAACCAGGACACTTCCCCACGGGAAGAGATTAAAGCACGAGTATGCTCATTTCCCCAATAGGAGGGTGAAGCAGCGTACCTGGTTCTTGGATGGGAAGTTTGTTTGTGTGCTTACATCTATGTACACTGCGTTTCTGTGATTATATAGCATGGTTGACGTTTTGCTGAGGAGATTAAAGAGTTACACACCTGTAGAGAATTTTAGGTTACCTATTTTTATCCAGGCACCTCTGCCTTCTCTGCAAACACTGCACATAGTGGATTATTGTTAGGTGAACTTCCGGCATGAATAATAATTTCAGCATCTTTCATCAGCAAGCTGTAGACGCTGAATCTGCTTAATGGCTTATTTATTACAAGAGTCCTTAAGATCCTTCTTCAGCCTCTCTGTGGTTCGTTTTGGATATGTCCTTCATGACCCTTAATGTCAGCCTACTGGCAAATATACCCTTTTTATGTTATATATGTAAACGGATATGCTTTTAATTCACTCATCTGCATTTCCTCATGTACGTATAGCCCTGCCAAGGGCTATGAAGGCACAGCTGGCTTTGTGTTGTTTCACCTTCAGAACAGCAGGTTTATTCTTTTGAACATTTCATCATGTGAACATTGTTCTCTAATACTGTTTTTTGAAAATTGGATCAAACATCTGAATATGAAACTCAGAAATATTAGCTGGCATCCAGGTTCCTGTAAACATGCCTTGCAATTTTGCTTTGCACAGCTTAAAAAATTGAATCCACTTATTTTCCAGTGAAGTGTGATTTTTTTAACTTTCTGACGTATAGGTCAAGAGGACTCTTACCTTGGAACACACCCTTGTGAGAAGACAGAATGAATTCTGTTCCGCAGCCTTACCTGTGGTTAGAGATCAGTGTGTCAGTGTGCAGCACTGCAGTGATTTTCATTTGGAAAGGATTGGTTTGAGGTGACCATGGGAAATGAGTTGTGGTGCTGCCCCAAAGCGGTGCCGTGTAGGACTCTTTTCCAGGAATAAGCAAATGCTTTCCTCTTGCTCAGACTTTCTCTGGTAGAATCTTTTTGTGCAAATATAGTGAAAGAATGAATGTTCAGTGGCACAGAACACAGCTTTGATATTGATTGGTGTTAGTGTTGCATAACATTTAGGAACTCTGTAAGAAGCAGGGTCAAATCAATCTACATGTGTTTAAATACTCAGAAAGAAAGCAATGGAAAAATTTTGGGAAAAACAATTCAGATCTTACCAGAAAATAATGTTTATTAAGCACTTAGCCAGACCAAATTCTCCTGGTCTTTAACAAAGCCATGATTTTAAGAGCTGTTTTAGTTCTGAAGCAGTAACAACAGACAATGAATATCGAAATTAGCAGAAAGTCAAGGCATTGTACATATCAAAATACACTTTGCAGAATTTGATTTTCACTTAACAAAATTAATAATGGGGATCAATAAAAACTTACATGTTTGCAGCTTTTTAATGTAAAAATATATGTAATCCCAGCATATATATAAATGTGGAAGGTTTCATATCTTTAGAAATGAATACATTTATATAATGTTGAATTTCCACATGGTACTATCAGGCTCAGAGCACATAAATCCCTATGTCACCTAGAAGATTAATGAGCAAAGTCAACCTGTCTTTGCTCCCTATCCCAGGGAATGAGGAAGAGCCACTGTGGTCCATAGGCAGATAGGATGACATGAGGCCCTCCTATTTTGCCACTCTGTAAGACTTTTATTGTTACATAACTGTCTCTTTCCCTATGGAAGCCATGGCCCCTTTATTTCCAGCTAAAAGTGCTTTCTGTCGCCCAAAGAGACAACCTCTTTCATACATTCTTGTTTATTAAAGCTAGGTTTGCATGTGACAATAGATTCTGGAGTGACAGAAACTTAAGTTTATATATGTGCCGGCAATACATATGTTATACACGGCTAGATTAATTCTTTAACTGGGGGGGCGGGGGGGCAGGGGTAGGAACAATTGTAAAGATTGTTTGGTTTAGATTCACACTGGAAATAGGACCACAATGTAAGCTTAATTTCTGTATCTAAATGTCCTCAATATTGAACTAGATACAGATATAACATTGTCACCTTGGAGCTGTCTCCATAAATTTTTGTACTTGATTCTTGTATATATTTTCATGGCTTTTTTAATTGGATGTTTTTTAATCATGCTTACTGGCTCATGAAAAAGTAAGTTTTCTGACAGAAAGAATCTATTTCTCACATAGCTGAAGTTATGCTCTTTTAAAATCAGCTTTGAGTCTGGAAAAAGCTGTTTTGTGAGGTTTCCAGAGGTTCCTGCCAAAATGCCATGAGACCAATACTTCACATTTACTTCGAGATTTATCTGGAACCCAGAAGTACAGACACAACACAGAAGAGCTGGAAGAGCAAGAGTTCATCAACTATTTCTGAACTTTCAAAATGAATTATTTCTGGTTCAGTCTGAGAAAAACAGAAAAGTTTGGGTGGGGAGGAAGTTGACTTTATTTCCCAACACTTCTGTTCTAAAGTAAATCTTCTTCATATTAAAGATCACTTTGATTAATTAGAAGATAATTACCCATTTGCTGACTAAACAATAGTTTCTTCTGTTGAAACGAAACAATAATATCTTCTTGCTCATCATCTTTCCTGTATTGGCAGCAGATCTTATGTGCATACTGAGAAAAAGGTTTGGTCCCTCTGGGAATGCATGCATGTGGAGGAAAAGAACACACTGGTTTGAGAAGGGTGATTGTAACGCTGCACACATTACTTCAGGTATGTGCAAGTCAAATACCCGCTGACCTGAAGCAGTCATGGTTCAGGCAGCCCAGCACGGTTTCCTGCCTGCTGTGACCTGGCATAGCCTAGGACAGCGTGAGGTTTCTCGATGCGTGGCTGGCTGCCACTGCTTCCCTAGGAGTGGAAACTTGAAGGCTGGTGATAAAAGAAAAGCAAATTTGCCATTCAGAGTTAGATTTTTGAAATCATGAAACAAGGTAGGTTCATGATTTCAAATTCATGCTTTCAGGTAGTGGTCATCCTTCCCTCCCTTCTGCAGCTGAGCAGGGAGCACTTTCCTAAGATGAGGTCCAGATCTCAATGCTGTCCTAAGTGCTGGGTAAAGACCAGCCCTACTCTGGTGCCAGTGCAATGGAGATACCAGGATGCCACCAGAGTGATGTCTGGTTTTGCCCGCCTCTTTTGAACATTCTCTGAGGTTTATTCAGGAAGATCCATTATAAGAAAGTTGATTTGTGTAAGATAAAATACTTACTAATTTCTGGAAGGGAAGTGAGTTTAGGCACACCTTCATTTTTTCCCCCATGTAAATTAACTTTTTGTTAGTAGCACAGAAGTAGACAAACCTCAAGGCAATTCAAGCTCATTTTTGGTGAACAATAGCTTACCTACTTTTTTAAACAGCCTAATGCTCCTAAAATTAAGTTTTTGGTGTATGCCCAAATATACTACAAAGAAAACATTTCCTATAGTGTTTTGGTGCTCCTGTTTGGCTCCAGCTGAGACCGAGAAATGTAGAAGCCATTTCAGACATGAATAATTGTAATAGTTTGCATTTGTAAAGTGATCCAGATACTAACAATAATGGACTGCAGTTGGAGTGTGAGCATGGTAAAATGGCTCTGTTACAAGCACAGTTCTTTAAACGAAGTGGTGAAAGGGAGACATTAATTATATTAGGCCTGGTACACTCTGACTAGAGGTGTAGCAGCCAATGAAACTGAAAAGCTGTTAATTCAATCACTGAAATGATTTAACATGAAAAATTAAGTATGTGGTAACTTTAAAATAAAGCTAAGAGATTTTAATTGCCTATAACTTAGACTTGCTTGGAACTGCAGAAAAAAGGGATGGGTGGGTACATCAGGTCTTCACCTTTTTCATTGTATTTGACACACAAAAATAGAGACAAAGACAAATAATTTAGACAGGTTCTTTTAAGTCATATAGTGTCTTCCTCTTGACACGTGAAGTAATCCTACTGTTCTTAGACATATTTCACTTTCAGCCACAGAATGCTCTGAGTTTTCCTAAGTAAGAAAACATGAGCACTTTTGTCACTTATAAAGAGAAGGGGAGCAGGGGAAGCTTACAGATGGCTGGCATGATTTACTGTGTTGGGAAAATAAATGTAGGCCTAAATGCTCATGAAGAGGACCAGATGCTTTCCCTTTCACTGAGGATCCTTAACAGCATTTTTAGTATCCTGGTCCATATATATTCTTGGGCAATGCACTCAGATACAACACGTCAGTTCGCTGTGTGAAACTCACTAACAGTGGTCACTGCCTATTCAAAACACATGGTAATCAGACAATTACTGGGGTTACCCCATTGATAGTATCAAAAATAAACACATTTCTATAAAATCAAGTGGGAACTCTATTTCCAGTAAATTCAATTTCATAAACACTTATTTAAGACTACCAGGGTTGAATACTATTATATTCCATGCTAAAGAATACACATAGATACAATTTGTGCTTTAACAATTCTTTCAGGGTCTTAAAGGAAAGTACAAGTTAGCGCTGACTTTTTAAACAGTAGTATTAGCCTTGCATCCCAGGAAAATCAAACAACAAATCACATTTATGCAGTACTCATAAATCAGTAAAACACAAACCTGAGCTGGACAACTTTTACATGACATCAATCACAAACTGTGAAATACCCAATAAAATTTCACAACATACCTGTGGAACAAGTTTTGCAATGTGCAAATAACACAGATTCCCCACTACCAGGAAGAAAAAAAAGAGTCTTTCAACACATACAATACAAATTCTACAGTGTACACGAAAAACAAGTTCCACCATATGTATGGGGGTTTGAAGAATAAATATAGTATCTTAATAGTCACTAAACCTGAAGTGACCCATTGTCTCATGTTGAATCAGTATTTGGTTTTGTGGTCTTTCATTGCCTCAGGGTTTTATTATGAAGGTGAATTAATGTGAGAACTGGTCTTTTAAATGAATTGTTGTATTTCTGACCTGAAATACCATGGTCAGTCTATGGGGCCTGTTACTGGCCCCAAAAATTGGCCCCTAACAGATTCACAAAGCTTCTGAAAAGCAGAAATGTAAACAGGAATATAATCACCTGAAACATAGATATAAATGCTTGTGCTTGGTTTTAACTGTATAAAATAAACATTAAAGAAGCTACAGAGAGAAGGAGAAGGAGGGCCGACAGGCAGGCTGTAGTATGGTATTAGAAGGTGTTCCTTCCAGGATACCAGTGGTGTCCTACTGAGCAATAGATGAGTGATAAAGTGGGGGTAAACATCCCTAAAATATAGTGACCTAGACAAAAAAAAGAAAAAAAAGCCATAGATATTAGTAATATCCACAATTTCATAATACTATCTAAAGAACAGAAGGTACATAAAGGAATTGACACTGCTACTATCAGTCTAAATACCATGGCACTTGAGTTGAAAAGATGCATCTCTTCTTCATCTGTGTCCTGGTTCCAGACAGAGAAGTACTGTACTTCAGGCTGTAGCAGCTCAGTACCTCAGTAATATTACCAGTGAACTGATGTGCTGCTGTCACTGCTGATTACAATGATGACAATATTCCTGTGTCTACTGGAAATCCTCAAAATCAGGCCAGAGAAAATAAATCTCTGTTATTTATAGAAACTGCAGCTTCTCTTTGGAAAAAGGTGAGAATTCATCAAGGAATGACAGGCTTTGTTCTTTACAGATTTCTGTGAGATCTAGTCCGACTACATCCAAGAGCCAATAGAAAGTTACTGTGTACATATATATTTTCTTTTCACTGCTGCTTATTTGTGAAGTAATTTGAGAAACTTGTAGGGAATGAATACTTTTCATGTGCAACTAGGAATCAGAATCTTGTACCTTATTCCTGCCTCATCTTTCAGGTTTCCTTTGGGGCCTTCAAGTATACGTTCCTATGTATTTCTTTGTTCCAGTCAACAAAGGAGACTCATGTTGAAAGTAGGGCACCTACTTAAGTGTTTAGTTGGATTAGGGTTCTTCAGAGGATTTCCTAATCTCTGGAAAAAAATGATTAATTGTTGAAGCATTAGGCCTTCAAGGCCTAGACTTCCATCAAATTCGGCTCTGAATCCTGGGCTGGGTTGACTGAATTGTTTTATGATGGCCATACCTAAGACTGTGTAGGGTATTGGTTTCTGAGTGCAGACAAAAATAGGAGGAGGTGAGTGCTGAGTGAGTAAAATGAGATTTAGAAACTAAAAAAAAAGAAAAAACCAACCCAAAAACCCCAGTGGATGAGAAAGCATGCTCCAGTTACAGTTTAAAACTTTCTTGAGACATAGTCATGGAAGAGAAGATATTGTCTGCTTCTGTCTTCATATTTAACTTTGTCAAACCAGCTTTCAAGATGAGAAAAACCAAAGTGTGTGATGACACTAGATTTTGAGATGCTGAAGCTGACCGTGAAGCCTTGACCATGTTTGAGACAAGTAATAGTTTCCCAAAAGTGCTGTGCCTTGTATGGTAAATCACCAAGTTAACTTCAGCTAGTTTGGAGGAAACGTCCCTGATATGGTTAATTGGCAAATGCCCATTCTTTCACCCATCTGTAAAGCAACCATATCTAATGAGATGATATTTTCTCTAATCTGATTAGAAGACTTGAAAACTATCAAATGTTCCCATACTTGCCCTATGTGCTCGAGGATCTTTATGCATTTCTTATACATTGCATAAAAACTAGAATTACTTTCCTGCTGGCTTGCACATACTTAGGTTAATTTTAGCCAGTGGTTGTATTTCTCATAACCTAGTCCCTCAAAGTGTCTTCTTTTCAGAGTTTGCCAAAGGGCTCTCTTAGAAATGCTAGTTCTTACAAACCTCACCTCACTTTGTTGTGACTAAGGCGTCCTGAAATGCTATCTGTTCCACAGAGCATTCCTTCTGCAGCTGTCACATGCTGCTGTGCTTGCTCTCTACTTACTGAACTGCCTTATACTCACATAGGACTTTCAACTGCTTTTTCCGAGGGAGAGTTTCTATTCTGTCCTGTGTATTTTTTCCTTGGTTGCTAATATCTTATGGTACTCTATAATGACAGAAAAGCTGATAATAATCTGAGTAGAAGAGGAGATCAGCCTGTCTGAATGCTGATATAAACTGAAATGATGGCATGAAATATGTCAATAAATCATCTTGCAGTGCATTTCAAACACGTTTGTTTGCCAGTGTGAGTAAGCACATTTGCTGAGATGGGTCAGACCTGGGATAACATGGGATTTTTCTAGGAACTGATGGTTTCCCTGGTATGTACAGGTGCTTCATAAGTTTAACCTGTTATATCCTACTTCTCCTCTATCACCCTTTTTCCCCAACTCACCACCTTTTAATTGCCTCCTGGCACTGTGTTTATGGAAATACAGAGCTCTGAAATTTCAGCCAAAGGGAAACTCTGCCAATATTTTTTACCTGGAAAAAAATGCTTTTCAAAAAGAAAAGATAAGGAATGGTCTTAGTTTTAATCTAGAATTGCACAAATTAATTGGCTACTCTGAGGCATAGTTATTTGGCATAACATGTTGCTTTGGAAGCTGTTTCCAGGTACAGCGTGGAGCAAATCAATCTCTTTCTTGTTTCTGGGAGTTCCCTGTCCTTGCCATGGAATTGCAATAAGCAGTCAGAATGCTGTGGTCAGTGGCATAATTGGGTTTGGTCCCGGAAATAATGGGAATTCAGCCAAAGCCTCTGAGGGAAAGAGAAAGGACTCTGTAAACAGTTGTAATTGGGTCTGACTGAAAAAAAATCATTAATAGTGCTGTGTCTTTTAAACTGCTACAGCTGCTCTTATACTCTAATTCTCCCCCTAAGTGTCTGCATTTTTTGCCAGTTGTTACCCCTATGTGTTACCCCTATGTCTTTATGGAAGACATAGTTCCCTTCAATCCCATATTCAAGAGACAGGTTGGATCCTTACTTTCTTCCTATACTTTTTTATGTGCTGCCTCTAGTATCCGAGGCAGAAATGCTGCTAGAAGTTTCTAGTCCCCAGCGGGGCAGCTCCCCCTACATAACAGGAGCACCATTGCAACTCCCCACTTCTACCACCACCCATCCCCATTGTGCTTGGATGTAACTCTGATGATAAGCAGGGTACCCATGTGCTGCCTGAACATTCTGAAAAACCCGGAATTGTTTTATGCAGAACAGAAATGTCAGGGAGACCTGCAGAGGAATTTTAACCCTCCCAAAATCAATAATGTCGGATACCTCCGTTGTGAAATGAGGTAAGGAGAAAAGACAGGAAGGACTGCTGGATGGGTGGGAAAACAGCTAACTGTTGGGAATAAAACTACAGCTTTGGTGTCTTCTTTGGTAAGAGAGGAAAAAAATGTTTTGTATATATCCATATGCCTTACAGAAATTCTTGATGTACAAGGGAACAGAATAAACAAGGCTCATAGTTTTTCATGTGAGAAACTTCTTGCACATGAAAGGGAAAAATAGTGCTTAGAGCAAGGATGGTGCTACCCCATCATGCAGCTGAGCCTGTGTGCACCATTAGACAGGCTGGCCCACTTGTATCTCGGCATTTCTCCGGTTCTTCCATAGGGAATTGATGTCTGCCATGTTTTCATCTTTTTGTCCCAGTGGATGGCAGATGCAGCAACAGGGAATGGCTTTCTTGAGACGTCTCTTTTGTCTGTAAGAATTGACTAAGTCAGGTGAGGCCTACAACGGCAGAGAATGAAAAAAGAGGCATGAAGAATGACCTGTGTGCCTGAAAGCTTGGCTGCTAGTTAATCTGATAAAACATATTGACTTTGTCTACAGACTTTGTTCTAGATAGAAATAAACAAGAGTCACGGTCTAAAATCTAATGTCAAGACAGAGATTTTTTCACATGAAAAACTGACAAAACTGAAGTGCAAGAACCAGAGTGCAGCCCTACCCTGTCTGTGTTGGCTCACCCTCAGTAGCCAACTCACTCCAAAAAGGGGCTTTATTGATATGATTTAACTAAAAAAAACCTTGTTTTAGACTTGGTGTGTAATATATCTAATGACCTAGAAAATATATGTTGGATATTCTCCCTGTGGTCATGGACCTAGGCACAGAAAGACAGACATATTTTTCAAAAATCAAGATAATTGCTCAGCTTTTACACAATCTGTACACATTAAAACTGGCACTGTTTTCTAAATATTGAAGAAATGCAAAATTCAGTTTAGCTGGGGAATTACTGAAAGGCTATAAAACTTTTGAAGCCAGACCCATCCATATTTAGGTGGAAAAATGCAGTGGAAACAATGCAACCTGAGAATTATTTTCTGTATAACTTCAACTTGAGTTCTCATCCCAAATTCAGTGATGGACTTGTCTAAATTTCTACATCTCTCCCTGGCTTCATCCCACAGCATCTGAATGTTTAAGAGTGCTTGGGAATCTTTATGATGCCTGTGAGGCAGGAGAAGTATTCTTGTTTTCCTTTTGTTTTAAGGAGGAAAAGAAAGATGTGAATTGCCAAAGGGCATGCAAATATCTGTGCGAGTGCCAGGAAACAGGTACATGATTTCAGTGTACCAGCCCAATGCCTGAAACGGCAGATTTTTTTTTTCCAGTCGTGTCTATTTATGCACTACATGAATAAGTAGACGTGCAGTGTAATTATTTCCTACTATGTATTTGCTTCATGGATGTTTTACATAAGTGCTGTGACATTGGAGCAGGCCTTGGTCAAACACACACCAAACTCACATCCTGGAAGACTCTTTGAGTGATGTAATATGTACAGAAAAGTGGCTCTAATATCTTCTATCTTCTTGGCCCGCATTCAGGGTCAAGAGGATATTTCCAATAGTTGCTTTTTTCAACAAAGAGTGCTCTGAAAACCCAGGCTGTGTGAACTGAGCAAGTGCTCAGAGCACACACTCCTATAAGAAGCTTGCTTGCCTACTAAGCAATTCCCAGCAATGTCTTTGGCTGCAAGCTATTGTTATTTGTTTGTACTGTGGCAATGCCCAGAGGCTGCAGTCATGGATCAGGGCCCCATTGTGCTAGGTATTCTAAAGACACAACAAAAAGGTCTTTGTCATACTCTTAAGGCAAATCTGAGGTGAGTCTGGGAAAAGAACTTTCCCAAATCCAAAGTTCTAAGGCCAACTTGTAAGCAGTTTACTGCTCTCCACACTCTGGATTTATCCTTGGTTTTCTCATCTCTATTGTTTATTTAATACAGATAATAAGTGAACTCTGAAAATACAATGGGAAATGCAGAAATTTGATGTAGTTACTTTTATTTCCCACTGATCTTTTAAATAAATAGCCATCCAGTGACTGACAGAGGTGCCTTGGGGACTTTGTTGCCATCTTTGGCTCCCTCGAAGTATTTCGTTGTGGTGGCTAAAGCGACGACAATCTGAGGCAGAACTGACACTTGCCAAAACCCAGCCTTTTTCTGTGCATATTTTAGAGGTGTGTGTTTCATTTGCTTCATGCATATGGCATTGCTGGGGGTATCCACATGACAACAGGATTTTTGCACCTCAGGCATTCACCAGCTGCTGGCACTTGAAGTCACATTCCATTCTGTATCACATCACATTAGTTGCTGTGGATACTCTTGTGATGCCAAAAACAAAGGATTAGGACTTACTGTAGCCCTTCCTCTCCTAGAACAAAAGGTTCTGCTTCTAAATACCCTATCTGCATTACAGGCAAGTGGAGCACTGAGGGTCCCTGAGGAGGGATGGTGCTGGAGCTCCATAAGCACTCCCACCCCACCTGTGGCAGCGATGTCCTTGTCTCCCCAAAAGACCTTGGGAGAATAGAATTAAACTTGTACTGAAGTTACTAAAGTGCAAATACCTACAAAGTCATGTCAGATCCACCTCAGCACTTTGGCTCTTTATCTTTTCTGGATGTCCTCTATACCTTCAGTCTCAAACTAAGAATGAGAATAAACTTTCCTAGGTTTTGGAGATGCTACTAGTGGTGTATGGGATAATTGAACCCACGGTCACAGGAAAAGGGTCTGGAAAGTCCCTCGAGATGGATCTTCTTTCTTGGGGAATCACTGTGTAATGCAAGAAGATGATCTGAGGCCATAATTTATATTTTTCTGACCCTCAAAAGCAGCTCTGTAGGATTTAATTCTATTTCAAAATCCACATTCAGCTAACAAAAGAAAAAATGTAATGTTTCTGGCAAAAAAAAAATTAAATATCATATTAATTCTCAGAATAATTCAGCATTTAACACTTAAAATTCTTAGCTATTTTCATCTATATGATGATTAATTAAACACCATAAAAACCCGGTTTTTGATTTAAAAAAAAATATTCTTATGTTCAAAATAAAAGTTAAATTAATATATTTAGCCACTGCTGGTGGGCTTGTTTCATCAGCCTTCTCTGCCATGGATTTAAAAATGGAGAGAACAAACATTTATCAACTGGAATAAAGACTTTTTTTCTGGTTTCCGTTTCTGTCTTCTGAGATGCATTCCAGGCTTTCAAAGAAGCCACAATAAAGCTCTAATTTTCTATTTATATGCTCATACGTTATTTTCATTCATATATCTATAACCAGATAAACATTCTGAAAATTCACATTGCAGTATAATCACTTTGTTCTTCTTTTGGGATACTGACTCATAATTAAATAGATGCAGCTGAGAGACAGAAATGTAGCATTGAGACTGCACTGTTGCAGTAAGGGGAAAAAAAGATGGAAACAGAAGTTCTAAGGTCAGTAAAGCAGATTGGAGTAGGAACTCAAAAATCAGGTTAATGCTCTGGTGCATCAACAAATACTCTGTACCAACCATGTACATTACAGCCGGTGTTTTATACTTTGGCTTCAAAATGGGGATAATTATTTCCCCTGTGTTAGAGGCTTTTGTGAGAATACCTATTAGTGACTGTAAAAAAAATCCGATAATGTGATAACACTCACATAGGTATTAAGAGAAACAGGAAACTTAATTAGCATCTCACTAGAGACTGATATTCCCTTTAGAAAGAGCAATAGACTGAGTTACTGAAGGTAGCCAAAATGCAATCCTTTGCTGTTTATGTAATGAGCTAACTCACAGTTGGTATTTGTTGTGAATTGCACAGTAAAAGAATTTACTTTAAAAATGCCTTTTTGTTGAGTCTTGAATGTCTTGTCCAAAATGTCTCATTTTTAACAAACTTTCAGAGAATTTGAGCCTGACCTGGATTCTGAACCTGGCCAGATTTAACGCTGCCAGGCAGCCTCTGCAGCTCTGGGTAAGGTAGCTGCAGGAGCATTTTCAGGGTAGGGCTGCACATTCCAGGTCTGCAGCCTGACTGGGCTTCCCCACCCTGCTGGAAGGGGTCTCACGCTCCTACTATGAAGCCAAGACTTGGAAGTTTGAGGAAGGCTTTTTGGATCTACTGGGCATGCCTATGCCACCACTAAAGCACAAGCTGTAGGTAGAATCTCCCCTGTTCCAGGGCACAGTCCTTTCATGGCTCGTTGTGGAGCTAGGGGAGCAGACGGGAAAAAAGTGTTAGACTTGTTGTTTTATAAGTCCCTGCCTTAAAGCAAACGATTTCCTTCTTGGGGACAAAATGTTCCTTAAATAAAAACATTGTATTTCTTATAAAATCTGTTAATGCTGCTGAAATGTCAGAGATAATGATTGTAATTTCTTTTAAGGTGTCAGAAATGTACATGGGCATATCAAAACAAATTATAGCCTACTTAAAACTGATCACATGTAGCATGTAACAACAGTGTCTAAAATATGGTAACTGTCTAAAGTTTTTAGAAATGTCTTTTTTTAAAAACAAGATTTGCTCAACCCATGGATTTTTTAAACAATTTAAAACCATTACAACTTGGGTCATAAAAAAACTCAATTGTATTATTTTATTTTTAGTCACTTTTCTTCAGGAATAGGATAGGCAAATTCCCTGAGTTCTTTGAAATGTTTCTATTAAGCTTCAAGCTCTCATTTGTTCATGTGATAATTTTCCATGTCTAACCTCAATTTTATTAGAAAGGAAAATTTCTATAACTTGACTCACTCAGTCCCTGTTTCATGCGGCACTGCAGAGGAAAAACAGCTGTTTTTTCAGACCTCTCTCAAGCAAGGTGATGTGCGTTTCCATGAAACTCTTGCAAATACAGTGCTGCCACTTTTACAAAAAAAAATACTGTGAAATATTTACATCCTTGATATATACTGTAGGGTGTTAGGAAATTAGTCTTAGCCAGACTGAAGGTGGATTCTTAAAATAGCTTGTAGAGTTTTAGGCTTCTGTAACATTTTCGATGTGGACGATCTGCTAAGAGTATAGAATCATAGAACAGCTGGGATTGGAAGGGATGTTTAAAGGTCACCTAGTCCAACTGCCTCTGAAATGAACCCCATCCAACCTGACCTTGATTCCAGGAATGGGACATCCACAATTTCTCTGGGCAACCTGTTCCAGGGTTGCACCACTCTCATAAAAATTTCTTCCTTATATCCAGTCTGAATTAACCATCTTTTAGTTTAAAAACCTACTGCAACAGGCCTTACTAGAAAGCTGTCCTCATCTTTCTTATAAATCCCCTTTAACTACTGAAAGACTGCAATAAGGACTTCCCAAATCCCAACTCTTCCAGCCCCTCCTCACAAGAGAGGTGCTTCATTTTTGTGGCACTCCTCTGGACTTGCTCCAACAAGTCTATGTCTTTCCTTTGCTGAGGATCCAGAGCTGGATGCAGCACCGGGGGGGTCTCATGAGAGTGCAATAGAGAGACAGAATCACCTCCCTCACCCTGCTGGTCAGGATTCTTTTGATGCAGCCCAGGATCTGGTTGGCTTTCTGGGGTGCAAATGCACACTGTTTGCTCATCTCCAGTTTCTCACCCACCAATATCCCCAAGTCCTTCTTTACAGTATAATAAATGACCTATCAAGGACAAAATATATTTTTTCAGACATTTCCCATTTCTTAATCTTAAAATTTGCAGGTTCTGCAGGGAGTTTTTCTTAAAATTGACTATAATATGTCGGAAAGTCCTTGAATTCAGATAGCCAGAGGACCTTAAGAATACTGTATCTAGCAGGTTTCCTATGATTTCCAGATTCCTTCTCATGGGGAATCCCTGCAGTTTTTCTGGGCTATGAGATTTCAGAGCAACACATCTATCTGGTGCTGTCTAGGCTAGCTGATGACACTGCAAGTGTCAATTTCATTCATCATCTGCAAGCTCAGGGAAGATGCTTTTAGAGGCAGCACAGAAAATGTGTATTCCAAAAACATTTGTTTGTACTCTTGAGCTTGTGAGAAACCTAACATATCTGTTTAGTGTGACTCAGGCAAATATATATGAAAAATGTGATATTTTAACTAATTCAAAGTCCTTCAATTTTTGTGAGTTAGCACACATCTTTACACAAATCATTGTTATATTGTAGTGTGTTACCTTTAGATAGAACAAGCTAAAAAATGTATAATGTAATGCTAAAAAAGGTATAAAGCAGGTTGCTACTTGGGTACATAGGATAGAGATCTTAATCTAGTACAGCCATCAATGATTGATCTCCAGCCATTGTTGCTGTACTTTCAGCTGGTAAAGTGTCATTTTTGTGCATCATTTTGGCTGCTTCTCTGTGTATCTTCAATGAATGAGGAAAAGACCCACAGCTTCTGCCCTTGGCACACCTTGCAGGCAGTCTGTGGAGGAAAGTTGGGGCACGAGGTGGTGCAGGCGGCTGCTCAGCTCCCAGGCACTGAGGGGACCAGGTACTCCCACTGCCTACAGAATGAAGACCATGGTCTGCACTGGAGAAGACCAGGCCTGCAACAAACAAATATAAACAAAATATCTACCTTCCTATTTTGTGAACTTCTATAAAATGAAGAGCCCAGCTTTAAGAAAATTGCACTGGCAAACTCTTCTCTGTTGTGAGCAGGATCTTGCTGTCTTCATTCAAGGAGGAGTTTCATATTCTGGCCCTAGCTTACATTGTTAAAGAAATCTGGATATTTCCTAGAAGCCTGAAGGTTTTTGGCTACTAGAAATGCTAGAGATTTCCTCATGCTAAGAAAAACCACAGGCTTCTCCAATTACAAATATAATTGTAATTCACAATTAGAAGTTACAATAAAATAACATTTCCTGAAGAACCAAAGACCAGTTTAAACTTGCAGTCATTATTTGCAGGGCAGGAAGGATGGAACTGGATTGTAACTAGGACTATTTACGTGGCTTATACATTTCCCTTAGTAAAAGAAACATTATGCCCAATTTGGACACACTCTTTAAAAGGCAAAGTGAAGCATTTGGAATAAGAAAGGCATTTCTCAAATGTCTTTTTCATCTTCTCCATCATTCAGTCCCAAAGAGTTCAAGACACATTGTTGTCTGTCAGACTAAACAGAGAAAGGAAAGCATTATTCAATTCTTGAAATATTTTAGTGCCCACACATCTTCAGTTCTCATGACTTTTTTTTTTTGTTCAGCCATTTGTGTTAATGATACTATCTATTCAGAGAAGTATGAGGCAATAGGATAGAATGTTAACTTTTATTCTTCATTCCACATACTACCCCAAAAAATGCTTTACCAAGTTAAATAACATAGCTATAGAAGTAAAATATTCCAGAGGGAAAGGCAAGGAAAAAGCCAGTGTTTTCAGTTGAAAGTGGAAGAATGATGGCAGCTTCTAAGGCCTGTTCTGGGATGCCAATGAGGATGTTCTCATAACCTTCAGTTCTGTATTTCAGGGACTTTGTTAAGGGCAGGATGCTCAAGCAGAATTTGGAAAAGGGCATTTCCAAGGCAGGAAAACAGGGCAGAATGGCATTTCAGTTCTATTTAACCACTTCAGATCTATCCTGCTTTCATGTTTTTTTCTGATTGAGTAAAAAACTTAAAAGGATACAGTTTTCCAGACTAGTGTACATTGATGTGACTCTTAATTCTGCAGCGTGGTGCTTATATGAATTAGAGGTATGATAGATCAAGAAAGTGGAAATATTAGGATTTTGTGAGGTTTTGTAACTATGAGCTGAAACTTTCCTAAGGCAGCCTGTGAGATTTTTGATACACTTAGGTAAGATATTCTCTTTCTCTTCAGAGCTTAACTTCCAGCACACATTTGAACTTCAGTTCCAGTCTGAAGTTTTATATTAATCAGGTCTGAATTTTGCATCTTTAGTGCATTTTTCTCTCTTTTATCTTGTCCCTACTGTATGAATGCAATTTACAAATATTGCCTCACTACTTAATCTGTTACTGATGAATCACTGTCTTGATAGAAATGTATACAAAAATAAATGCTAAACTAGAATAGAGCATAATTACATCACAGCGAACTATTTGGCAGCTGGCTCATTAAAATAGTCACGGAGATAATTTTTAAGTCTGTATAAACCTGAGTAGTAAATGCTATATCTTTGTGCTTTCCAAGGAAAATTGTACGTAATCAAAGTGATAGAGTCCTTACAAATATTGGTTTAGTCACGTTTAGTGATTTATGGAAGTAGGCTGGTCATTCTCATGAGAGCCAGCAGGTACACCTTTTCTCTTTGACATTTGTTAGTCATTAAAAAGGTACCTCAAAGTATGTACGCTTGACTTTGAGACTAGCATAAGGTTACACTGGGAAATGTCCTGAAGTCTAAATGCCTACAGAAAGAAATATGTATTTTTATAGTTACCAGGACATTGTGAAGAAGCAGTGATGAGATGAAGAGGATGTAAATTCTCCTGTCCTTGTACAGTGGAAAGTGTTTTCAGTTTTATACAACTACTGTAGTTCTGTGAATGAAAAAATTTAATAGTTATATGTAAAATAGAAAAATTCTACTTGCAAGAGGCAGGTTACATTTAACTGAATCTTTAAAAATTAAGAGGCAGTATAGATTAATTTATTTGTTTACATTTAGGCATGAAATAAATCTTCACATAATCCAGTAACAGATAATAGACACCTTAACAGTCTTCCAGTAATTTAACAAGGATGGAACAGCAGTGTAGGTAACGGTATTTAAAAGTCCTTAGTTATTGCTTGGTGTTTGAGGTTCTGCAATCCTACCCCTGAATTTATGAATATATTTGTCAAACAATTTTCTACTTAAGTAAAAATTGAGGATTTTTGAATTAACAACCTGGCTTTGGAAGGAGAACTGTCAAAAAGTCATGAGAGCAGCAGCTGGTATGGGTCTACATGATATCTTTTAAAAGAAACTTGATATGGGATTGTCAGCTGGTCAGCAGATTGCATCTGCACCTCTCTTGAGCTTCAGCTAGAGGGATATGCAACAGGAGGGTGAAACGAGTATTTCCTGCTGCTTTATGCCTGTACTATTTGCCACAAGTACCATTATCACAAGCCTTTTTTGTGTTATTCCTTCATCCCTGCGAATATTCTTCAAAGAAAGGTCAGGGATCTATAGAGCTAAGCTTAATACTGTTTTTGAAATATACTATGAAGTGCTGCAGACCAGAATCCAACACGTGAGATGGTCAGGTCATTCCCACTTATACAAACAGAAATGAAAACATTAACTGATGACTCAGATTAGGCCCAGCTGGCATCCTTAGGTGAATTAATAATTTTCTAAGGTACTAAGCAGAAAGCTATTTCTCTGCCTTCTGAAATAAATTGTGAGTGCCCCAAGGAATGGGAAATAACTGGTAGTCCTCTTCATATAAAACCTTGTTTATTTTCCTTTTAACATTCTCAGAAAATCAAAATCTATTACCACATTGTTACCACATTGTAGCTATTCTCAAAATCTGGGCTAAATGCTCTGTGCTATATTGCCCAACTGGAGAAGTAAAGAGGAAATAATTTTCTCTCTTACAGTGTATAGCTATTCAATGACAGCATTCTTCAATTAAAAAAAGGAATTTGAATTGAGTACATCCAAGTCCTTCTGGTATTTTTCTCTACTGGTGTATCCGTGTACAAGCACTGATACTTTTGCTCTGATCATCCCCAGAGCATCTCCTATAAGGGCTAGATGTGTTTCAATGCTCACCATATGACATAATTTTTGCAATGAAGTACTGAAAATATTTTTTAAAATCAAAGGTCCAACTAGCTTAATGTTATGCCTCTAACAGTGGACAAATATGGGTGCAAAAAGGATTTCAGAATAGGGCCAATGTACAGATATTTCTACATCATACTTTCCTGACATTCTGGGATTTCCTAATGCAACAACAGTATTTCTTCATTAGAAATATAAATGATGTACCCATTACTTAGTTGTGGGCACCTGTCTTATGGACAGTAAGTATGTCCAGATGAGCATGTACGCACACACACAGAGTTGGTTGCTGTCAGTGTCTTAATACATATGTGGATAATTTCCATTCTAATGCCAAAGTGGATTCTTGGTCTATGTGGGCCATGGCAGTAAGGAGTCCTACTAAACACACAACAGTGTGTTTAAAATTTTCTCTGATTGTCTAGTAAGCACACCCTTGCTGGCTCAGAACATCCAGCCTTTGTGCATCAGTCCTCAGAGACTGTGGACACTTGAAAAAACACAAATCACAGAGAATCACAGAAGCTTTAAGGTTGGAAGAAACCCCCATGATCATCTAGTCCAGCTGTCAACTTAGAACCATAATCACCCCTAAACCACATCCTCAATTGTCACATCCAGACACCTCTTGAACACTTCAAGAGATGGTGACTCCACCACCTCCCTGGGCAACTTAATTTATCTAATATTTAATCTGAATCTCTCCTGGCATGACTTAAGCCCATGTTATTTCACTGCACAAAATAGTAATAAAAAGAGAATAGTAAGGGAAATTTTCATTGCCTTTTGAGCCTCAGGCTTGGGAAATGTTTTTTGAACCATTTTCCCCCCAAAGATTTAAAATAAAAATTTATTTCCAATTCTTGAGGTGTCATGTAGCCACATCTTCAAATACTCTGAGCTGTAAGAAAAGCAGCAAATATAGCTAGCATTGACACAGCAAGTAATTTTTAGGTAAAAAGCTTCAGTCAGGCTTTCACAGCCACTGCTACATTCCTTCTTTATGATGTTTTAGAAGTTCCAGACAGAAGAGGAAGTGCTGAAATACTCAAAGAAAGGCACTTCTCTGCTCCAGAATGGAGTTCTGTCTGGAACTCAGTGTGAACCACTGGACCTCGTAAGGGAGACTGTCCTCGGGTGAGGCTGATTCTGGCTTCTACAAACCTATGGCAGCTGAAGACTTGAGCTAAGATGCAGGGCAATAGACTTTGACCTTTTGTGTGCATTCTTCCCATAATTATACAATAAAAATGCAGACTGTTATTTCTATCTTGCTAAATATCAGCTGTGAGTTTGAAACTGTCCAAGATCCAAAACAACACACTTTCCCTTTAACTTAAAAGCTAAAAGTAGGCAAAGCCACAAGTTAGAGATTAGGAATAGCAGTGTGTCCTACAAAAAGAGGCATAATATGACAATACTGATGGGAATTTGTGTTTGCCTGTTGGGTAGAAAATGGAATTTTTCCAAGACCTTCTAGGAAAAGGCAGCATCCTTTTGGGATGCCAGAAAATGTTGACAACCCTCAGGTGGGATAGCCTTTAGGAAGGTTGGAGAATGGGTTGAGGGAAGGATTTGAAGAAAAGGAAGTCATCATTGTGGACTTCCCATAAATGGTGAGAGAAACGTTTAAGAAATAATAGCAGAGGAACAAGAGTTTTTTTATTTACTGAACTTATATTTGCCAAATGAAGCCTTGTTATTCAATGAGAACAGGTGATAACAATCATGAGTCTCACGACCATTTAATCCTTTGTGTACCTACAAAATCAGAGTGGGAGGAGAGCTCTGGGGTCAGTTCAGCAATTGTCTTTTTGGCATGAAGTTGTGCTTGTCTTCCAGATGATCAGAGAAACTTTTTGAGCAGTGCATTGTATTCAGTGATAGTGCAGAAGGCATCATAGATTTTTCTGATATTTAGTTGGCTTTGTGCCTCCAGCAAGTCATGGCTGCTGAGGTAGGTATGCAAAGCTCTACATCATGCTGGCTGAACTTTTCCTGTACAATAAGGAATACTTGCATAAAGTTAACCCGGAGTAGATTATCTACCTTGCAGCTATGTGGAGCTTCAGAAGGGCCTGGAGCACTTCAGTAGTTAGTTGGTTTGTGTTCACCATGGGTCTGATAAACCAGAAGGAATGAATTCTCTTCCCCTTCTGAGTGCTTTCTGAAATACTTGTTTACCATGCACCTTTCATGCCACTTCACTAATGTCCTCTGGTTCTCAAAGTATCTTATACTTTTATAACAAAGGCCGAATGGCGAACTTTGTCTCATGATAATATAAGAATTAACAGGCACGGCAGAATTAAATGAGTTGGATTAAAGTCAAGTCTGTCAGCACAGCCCATTGGCATAGCAAAAAGATGAAGATGTGAGTTATGATGTATCTCCTGTGTGTTTCAATTTTTTGTATGTGAAATAGTTAAGGAGAAATATTAACAGTAGTTTTGATGTATTTCACTCTGATGTATTATCTAGAATTCACTTATATTTTTGAACAGGTAATAAATGGAGATGTTTTGCTCCCTGATGAAGAAATTACTTTACAAATTAATTTCTTGTAATCAAAACTTTTCCAGACTTATGCTACATTCTGCAATCATTCTGTTAGGAAAGTAGTGTAGATCCAGAATAGAATTTCTAGTGAAGATGAAATGAAGTTGCAGAGCAGGTATAACCCAATGTTCAGAGTCATCTGCCTAATTCCAAGGAAAAACCTAATGTTAAATCTCCAACATCCTATAAACTGTTAGTGCTCTCTTTTCACCCCAATCCCCTCATGACCAGGCATCAGAGGTTCCTTTGAAGATTTATATTTTCTATAGAATCTGGTAATACTTAAATGTATTATGGCTTAAAATAAATGTGAAGAAGAAGATGAATTTTCAAGTATTTTTAAAGAAAATAGAACTTAAACCCATGAATTTGGGGAGTCACAGCTGTGCATTTTGCCAAGAACAGCAAAATATAGAAAAAAAAGGTTTCTTATTTTTTGCCTTGATCATCTATCTTAAATGCAAATGCTCCTATTTCTCGTTATGTTGACACTGAAAATAGAATATACAGGTTTTCAATAGGATTTTACTGTGGTGAGAATCAAATCCAGTATTATCCAATGACTTTGTGAAGGAGATTATTAACTCTGGAGAAGTGACTACAGACAAACTTGGAGAGAGCCAACAGAGCTATAAGCAAAATTTATGTCTATCCGTAATGTTGTGTTTGGCACAAAGGAAAATGAATGAGCAAGTGCAAGAATAGGAAATAGCTGAACTTTGTCAGATATTTTTGGTGTTCTGAAGAGGGCTGTGAGTAAATCAGCCAGAGTGAGAAAACTCCCAGGTACGTCCACGAAATTATCTCTCCTTAGATGAAGGATAGTGAACCACGGCTCTTCAGGTGAGCGAAGGTTACAGCCAAAGCAGGTCATGCTTTAGGAGGAACTGGAGTGCACTTTGGAAGTCAATCTGAGTGTGGAAAATAGGGAGATGACAGGAAATGGGATTAGTAAAATAGGGAACAGCAATTTTGACACATTGAATACATTACTCCTGTGTGATCAATGAACATGTAAGGCACAAGAGCACATGCTCTAAGATTGGGACTTGCTTGCTTTTCAGGCTAGAAATAGACCTGAATTTATTTTGTGTTGTCCTTGGATCTGGCAATATTATATCTTGCCAAGAAAGAGTTATCTTTTCATTGCTTCTGCCACTTTTTCCGCATTCACCTGTGGTGACAAGCTGAAAGAGCTGACAGAGTAAAGCAGAAATGTTTTCTTATGCGCTTGCTTCAGTTTTGAGCTTTAACGTTGCTTCTCCTTTGCACTCTAAAGAAAGCAGAGCAATGCAGAAGTATGTAAACAGCTTCTGGGTTGCCAGATAATAGAATTCCCTCATAAGTTAATGAGAGGATGGGCACTCAGGTGAGATCAGCTGTGGCTCTGTAATTGGTTTTTTTCCCATGTATGTGCAAGTCTGGGTTTTTTTAATACCTGAAAATGCAGAGATTTCTGCTTTGTTTCTTGCATTCACTATTCTAACATTCTCCTTTTTTTATAAAAAAGAATAAATTATGCTTTGGTAATATTTATTTTAAAGAAAATATTTAAACACTTATTTTTTGCTAAACACAGGCCTGAAAAAGCATGAGTTTAAAAAGTAATTTTGGGGTGAGGTTAAGAGTCATGGAGACAAGAAAATCTAGCTGAATTTTTTTTTTTTTTTTGAGAGAAGAAGAGACAGTAGTACCTTCTGTGAAAATCAGATCTTTGGGGAAAAACTCCTCAAATGTCTTCAGTTTTCTGCTTCCTGCAGGTATAAGACAAAATAATACCCTCCTTCCACAAAACAGCTATGTTTCTTTTCATAATAAAGTGGATAGAAGAACTTTGATTTTGGCCAAATTAAAAAGGGGACACTGGTAGTTGTTGTGAAGTGTGTATCCTATCCTCCTACTGCACAAGTAGGAGAGCTGCAAACAGAGCCTTTTTCTCTACACTGTGATACTCAGTTGGACTCAGTACTTGGAAACACGATTCTGCATGTGTTTAACTTTCGATGCACGAATAATTCAGCTGAAGTCAAGCTCACATGTGATTCCACACACCCTTCTTGGGAAAGTAGTCATTACTGCTGGGAGTATTCCATGGAGCTACGTGTATAAGGGCCACCTATATTGAGAACAAACATAGACAGTGTTGCCAGGGAACCCCAGGAGATTTGAGAGCGCACGACAGCAAGAACAGACTGAAAGGGTCTGTCCTGTACTGCTTACACTGCAGAACTACACACTCTGGATTATAATCAGCCCCTTGAGGGCTGCCAGTTTATTCTGCCTGTATTTCACTGCAAATCATTCTTCTCTGCTGGGTGTATAGCGGCTGTGACACTGCTGAGGTCATTTTACTTGAGCCAAGGTGGCAGTCACTACAACGAACAACTTCTTTGGCAAAACATTGACAGCTTTATGGTGAAAGTAATGGAGTCCAGCACGTCCTTATTTATTTTTGCGTCAGAGGTTTTTAAGGTTTTGGCTACACCATTAAAACTAGTCAATCAGGTAGATCATATTAACCAGCCATCTTTCTTCTCTCTGACGCTGTACTCACAAGCCCATCCTCACATAAGGGTCAGAATGTTGCTATTTATATATTTCTGGGTTTTTTTGGACCGTATCACCACTTGTTTTCTTTTTTCACAGCTTCTTAAAAATCAAGATTCTTGTCTTCACCCTCAGGGCATTTCTTGATTTAACTCATCTACAGAGGAGGACAGCTGTAGTTGTTTATCAGGAAGAGTGCCACTGCGATCAAAGACTTGCTATGCAAATTGTCTACTCTTTGCACCTTATTTTATTGTCATGGTGTCACCTTTACCTGTCTTCTCTGAGCATCTCTTTCACCATTTTGTTACCTGGTTCTATGCTAACATGTGGGATGTCCTTTCTGAATGTGCCGAAAGACTACAATACTGACTCTTAGAATCACAGATTCATAGAATATCCTGAGTTAGATGAGACCCACAAGGACCACCAAGTCCAGCTCCTGGCCCTGCACAGAACAGCCCCAAGAGTTACACCATGTGCCCAAGAGCATCATCCAAATGCTTCTTGAACTCTGTCAGGCTTGGTGCTGTGACCTCTTCCCTGGGGAGCCTGTTCCAGTGCCCAACCACACTCTGGGTAAAAAACCTCTTCCTAATATCCAACCTCAACCTCCCCTGACTCATTTTCATGCCATTCTCTTGAATTCAGTCACTGGTCAGCAGAGACAAGAGATCAGTGCCTGCCCCTCCTCTTCCCCTCTTGAGGAAGTTGTAACTGCAGTGAGGTCTCCCCTCAGCCTCCTCTCCTCATACGGCTTCCCCTCAAGGTCCTTCCCCATCTTCATTGCCCTCCTTTGGATGCTCTCAAATGCCTTAATGTCTTTTTTGTATTGTGTTGCCAAAAGCTGCCCCCAAAACTCGAGGTGAGGCCACCCCACTGCAGAGCAGAGCAGGACAATCCCCTCCCTTGCCCAGCTGGTGATGCTGTGCCTGATGCCCCCAGGACAGGGTTGGCTCTGCTGGCTGCCAGGGCACTGCTGGCTCATGTTCAACTTGCCACCAACCAGGACCCCCAGGTTGCTTTCTGTGGCACTGCTTTCCAGCATCTCATTCCCCAGTCTGTCTGTACATCCAGGCTTGCCCCATCCCAT
Source organism: Monarcha castaneiventris obscurior (assembly GCA_026261815.1). Lineage (NCBI taxonomy): Eukaryota > Metazoa > Chordata > Aves > Passeriformes > Monarchidae > Monarcha > Monarcha castaneiventris. Next base: position 20,739,170 of record JAMPIT010000894.1, read on the forward strand.
GTGCAGAAACTGGCATTTCCCCTTGTTGCACTTCATACGGTTGGTGATTGCCCAGCCCTCTAATTTTCCGGGTCTCTCTGCAGGGCCTCTCTGCCTTCCAGGGAGTCAACAGCTCCTCCAAATTTAATATTGGCAAACTTACTTAGTGGTTTTGTTTGGGTTTTGTTGTTGTTGTTCTTTAAAGGACTCTTGTGTACTTTGCTTCTTCTGTGTACAAGGCTTTAGTCAGTGTATGCAGTAAAAGGTATCTGTATACATGAGGATTTGTGAACACAGTATAAGTGTACACTGGCAACTGCATTCCTTATCCTTTGACCACTGTGTGACTAACTCTCTGGGCTTTGTATGTCAATTCTTTAGACACTAAATGCAAATTAAAAAAAAAAAAAGGAGGCAGGACCATGAATTCACATAGCTTTGTCCCTTGCCTCTGAAAATTATGGATACAGTCCTCTTAACAGCAAAATTAAAACCCAGTTGATGTGGATGATGAAAACAGAACAAGTCTTGTTTCAGACACTAAGTTAAGGTCAGCAGGTAAGTGAGGGATGACTAGGAATGTCTTAACAGATTCCTGCCTGCCATCAAGGCTTTGAATTTCAGTTCCTCTCTTTCAATCTTCACTGCTTCACAGCAGTATTATAAAAAGTAGTTAATTGGCCATTGTTTGTGGAATTAGTTTCTAACTGCAAATGAAAAATACAATTTTCTCAACTTTGGCCGAGATTTGACAATTTGATTCCATTTCAATGGGTGTAATAATTTTCTATTTTGGTCTGGCTGTTTGCTGAAAGGGAAATAGGTGTGCAAAGGAATTTTTGGAAAATGCTTTGCAAGAAATTAATGGAAGAGACTGGTATGGAAACTAGACAGGTATTACAAATTCTAGAATAAAACCAAGTTCTGGTCAGTGGCGGTGGAGACCACAACCACCTTTAATAGACATGATCTGCATTTAAGTAGCAGATACACTTTTTTCTGTTCGAATTGTGATGTTTAGAAGGAAGAAGTAAAGACAATGACATGTTTTCATTAGCTTCTTCCATCAAGTTTGCTATTTAAGCCTTTTTTCAGAAAGTAGCAGCAGTTTTATTTTATTTAAATTGATATATTAATTAAATGAAAAGCAGTCCTGCCTTTCAAGCCTTTTTATTTTTTTTCCTTCCCCTGAGATCAGATACCAGAGTAAAATTATAGATACAAAGAGCATGTATATTCAGGAAATATGTGTTGTATCTCATCTTTGTTTCAGAAACTTCAGCAGTGGACTCCCTCAATTGGCAGTGATCTGCAATACCAGATATTCCTAATAACCTGAAGAGTTAAGGTAAGTGTAATAATATATTAAAATTATTTTGGGTATATAGGATCACGTTTTACTGATTTTTTTAGTGGTTCATTCTTTCACATATTGATACAGAAATAAGATTTGAATGAGTTCCTATGAGCTTTGAAATGTTACTCAACCACTCAGTATTCTTCTAGCTTTAAATACTACAGGAGGCTTTCTCTGTGTGAAGGGCTGACAATTGAAAAGTGTTTGCGTAGTATGTTCCAGAGACCTTGGGAAGTGTGAGGAGGACAAAGAAGGTGCATGCATGTGTTGGCTGTTTTCCATTATATTCCCAAGCTTGCTTATTTTTTTGTGCTCTGGTGTCTGAACTACTCTTGTATATTCTGTGTTTAGAACTTCCAATTTGTAAAAATACTGTCACTGGAGAGCTTGTCCCGCTTGTATTAGCAACTTTGTGTCTCAAAAATGTATATATTTCCAATACCTCAGTGACACAGAGAAGTATTATCATTCCCATTTTAAGTGCAGAAAGTGTGCAATTTTCCAGCATGACATAGTCTCTCTTTTTCAAGATGAAAATTAAATACACAGGTACCAGATTCAAGCTCAGTTTGAGCATGATCTTCCCCTGCATTGGAAAGGGAGAAATTGTACTTTTTCTAATCCAGAATTAGAATTCTTCTTTAGCCTAGAAGTGCTGGTTAGCTTTTAGTGTATGAGCAAAAAAGACATGACTAACCAGCTCCTAGAAAAAAAAAAAAATTTAAAGGCTGAATCCTTGGACTCTTAAATTTCTTCAGGTATTGAGCCCTGGGACCTTCACTTAAGCTCTTTGAATTCACACAGCAACATACTTAACCCTTCTTTCCTAATTGACTTTATTATTTCTCTTAAATAGTGTTACCTTCAAAGCATCTGAATAGGCCTCCAGAAATCTAGGCTTAGTTCCTGGTCTTGCCACAAGCTTTCTTCAGCCAACACTTTATATTCCCTTCTTTCAGTGGGTTATGGATTTAGGACTTCTGGCCTAGGGAATGTGGGTGAAGGGACTTTGATTTTTCTGTAACTCCAGTACTACTATGATGCAACTAGAAATAATCATATTAATACTGTGTTTGTGTACATAGACATACACTGAGTCTCTCTCCCTCACACCTGTGTCATGATTTGGGCACATGGAGAGAAAAATAAATAATGCAAAAATTTAATAATTTAGGACTTGTCAGGCTGAGGGATGCTATCTTGCTGCACAATCTCAGGAAATCATGATGAAGTGCCTAGGCAGGGAAGAGACAATGCCCTGGAGCTTGTTTCCCATCTGTGTTGGGGTGTTTTCTTCTCCACCCCCTCTCCTACTTTACTGTTCTTCTTTCTATCACTGCAAAAATTCTCTAAGACATTCCGCCATTAACCAATGCATATGCAAGTGACTTAATTAAAATAACTTCAATTATGCTGAACACAAGAAAGTAATTATATAAATTAAAACAATCATCATTGTCCACATCAAAAAGATTTCAGCAGTAAGATAGGATACATAGATGGGAACCACATAGGCAGCAGAACATGGTATATATATCCTGATAATTTAAAAAAAAATCAAAATTCCCTTTTACCTGAGTTTAATTATCCTGTTAAATAACAGTGTAAGCATTTTATTTCTATTGACTCTGAAGGAAGAAATTCAGTGAAAATGATGAAAATATTTGACAAGTGACCAGTAAGTTACATGGTGATATACACTGTTGCTGCTGTTGTGGTGGTTGCAGCTGTGATGGTAGTGATGGCTGTAGATGAAGGCTCCTTTTGTTAGGTGCTGCACAAACACTGTGTGAGGAGAAAACAGCAGTGAAGAGAAATCACAGCAGTGAAGAGAAATAGGGCTATAAGATCTCTAAAACAAAGGCAGAAGAATCTGCAGGTAAGTGGTGAAATGACTTCTGTACCTCCAGAGGCGTCAGAAGACTAAGGGACAGAGTTAAAGCAAAAGACTTAACAGTGATTTAAAACCAATTTAAAAAATCCAGTAGTTAATGAAAACGAATCTTCCATTTTTACACTAGAAAAACTTAGATAAATGGATAGAGAGGCCACAAAATGCAACTAGTAAGACACATAAACTAAAGCCTGTCAAGGCTAGGATTAGACCTTATAACTTGACTCCCAATTCCTTGCAGTAAGTAAATCATACTGCATAAATTTAGTCGTGTGTTTTAGTCATCCATTCTCTGATTGATTAATTTTGGGGAAATAAAGCCTCATCATAAATAATTTTAAGTCAATACAAACAATATACTTAGTCTACAGGGTTTTCTTTCCCTAAAGGTCTGCTTTGCCTAATTCCCAGATAAACTGGAACAGCTCAGGCAAACACAATCACTATGCTTTTCCATATTTCAAAGATAGAAGGAAATCCCTTAGTCTGTATGAACAATGCCTGGTTTGCCTGCCTTTTGTAGAAGCCTGAGTATTCAAAGAAAAGCCAGTGATTCTGTACAATGCAGTAAAACAGAGACTGCCTTTGGACGGCAATTGCCTCAAATATTTTTATGGGTTCAATGACCCTGCTCTTTTGGAGCAGGTGGTGTCAGCTGCAGGTAGTTTCACCACGACTTGTCTTTTTCTTTTTATTTTTTTTCTCTAAAAACTATTTATTTTATCCTTAATGATTCAGCCACTTTTGCCAGAAAGGTTTTTTATTTTTTAATCCTCACAATGGGACAGAGAATGGTGTTGAAAGGTATTGTAGCTGGCATAGCCTGAAGGCACTGTGAAGCTGGGTAAAATATTTTGTCTCTTTCTCACTGTTTAATCTTGGCTTGCAGTCATACTGACTTATTAAAACAAAATGGAAAAAAACCCAACCCACCCAAATATACCAGCTTGATTTTTATCGTGAAAGGGCTTCTGTGCCAAGAAGACACCTGGTTGGTTCCAGAGTGTTGTTTTCCAATGTAGCCAGATTATTAATTATATTTCTTTTGAAGGGCCAGGTCAGAGTTTTGAACTCTGAACATAATTTACCTCCCCACAAACAAAGCAAATATATAAAATGGCTTTTATTAATTAACCCATCCTGAGATTGCAAGGTGCTGACAAGAGGGCACAATTGTACTAGAAATTTGGATTTCCAGATGAAATTTGGAATGTTCCTGAGCTGCTATGGCTTTACCTTTTCATCAACATATCCCAGGCTCTTTACTTTCTTCATATTTCCAGTATAATTTCAGACTTCTGCCGAGCCTTTATCAGATATCTCTTTGTTTCTGACCCTGAATATTTGGAGACAAACTCCTGAACTTGCCAGTTCCAAACCCTGTGATCATAGCAGTGATGCAAGAAGTCAGGAGCCAACTGGAAATTTAGTCGCAAAAGTGAAATTCAGAACTACAAGCATATAATGAGCCCAAAGAGACATTTCCAGAAAAAAAAAAAAAAAAAAGCTTGGAAGCTGCTATTCTAGAAATGAAGTGGTGGCTGTCAGTGCTGTTATTGTTGGCTAAATTATGACAGCAGTCTGAATGCTGGAGAGAGACACACATGAGTACCTTATGTGATCTTGCAACAGGATATTTTAACTGCAACCCTCTGGAATAAAAGGGGTACCAAAACTATCCTGAGAGGTACCTACAGCAGAATGAGACTAAAATTGCTGCCATTCAGTGTTATTTTCCTGCAAGAATAGCACTGAGGCTGACTGTATGCTCCCCACCTGGTATTCCCAATGAACTCTGGATGTACATCACATTTAGATCAACCCTAGAGACATCTGCTTGCCCAGGCAGTCTCTAGCTTTCCAGTCACTTCTTTTGAAAGCATTAGTCCAAAAGCAAAGCCTGATAGTTTCTCCTATCACGATTGTGATGTTGCTTACCATAGATGCATATGGGATTTATAGTGTGATTTGGAACTGAGTCTTTTGTGTATCTGTCTGGGTCATGTGATTATGCTGGAACACAGAAGGTACCTCAAATGCTCTGTCACATAATGTGGTTGTAAGCTCTAAGAACAAAGAGTATTTTGCATAATATGCTTTATAAATTAGGACCTCAGAGTAGAAGGTTCTTTGTCTCCTTTTGTTACTTGTTCTTTCTATACCATTGAAAACATTTCCTTTATTCACCATGAGATTCGTCCTGACCAGGATCTGATATATATTCTCTGAGCTACTTCATTCTATCATTACAATGTATTTTTTCATTATGACATCCTAGTTAGTATGTTGTTTGGTCTTAAAAATTAAGCAAAGTTGAGTTTGGGTGGTAACTGGATGAATGTCTTCCAAGAAAACATCAGTGTTACACAGGAAATAGCATTAGTAATTAATAAAAAAATTATGATTCTTCAATTTTAAATACCTCAGAAATAATAACTCTTCTACATATTTTGAAGAGGTAAAAAAGCTGAATCATTCTCTTCAACATGAACCCTGAGGGTTTTGGTTTTATAGTTGGTTTGAATTTTTTTTGTGTGTGTGGGAAGCCTCTCTTTCTTATATGAATTGTATGGTGCTGCTTGACTGCTGCCCTTTAGTAGCCCCAAGACTAGTCTGTAGTGGCCCTACCTGAGTGTCTCTTGGATATTTGCCATGTAGGATGTATCTGATAATAAACCTCTTGGCCCACCACTACTGCGCTTGCTGCCAATATGCAAACACATTATACTTCCTTCAGGGTGCAGTGGGTGCAAAAGACTATTATGTGCATAATTATCTTGCTGCTTAAGTGAGCTGCATAATAAAGACAGTGTCTTCCTTAATATGAATCAAATATGTTGAAGAAAAGGTTGCTGCTAAAAAAAAATAATAAAAGGCATTCACTGTTGGGAATATATTGATTCTGGGTAGCTATCTGTAGGAAACAGAGCTGTACAAACAGTGGGGAAAAGTTGCTGCCATATTTTGCATTCCTCACCAAAACTAAGGTTTCCTGGACTGATCTTTTGAGAAGAAAATTTAGAGGTCAAAAGCCTTTGAACTCTAAAAACAGTAGGTTTGTCAAATCTTCTGCAAGACAAGGGGCAGAAGTCACGTGCCTTGAAATCTCTACCAACTGAGACAATCATTTCAGTCATTGTAGAGGGTAAGCCTGTTTTGGCATAGGGGTGGACCGTACAGGTCTCTGCCTGTGCAGGTAAATTGCTATGACTCAGGTGTTTCAACACAGAGGGTCATATGTTACTAAAGCAGCATTTTATTTGTGCTATGTAGATTACACAACAATGACTCAAAACTGAAGTTTTAATGTACTAGTAAAAAAAAGAGAATACTAAAGGGGAGGTGACTTGCTTTGTACTGTTGTTACCCAAAACCATTTGAGCTAACTCTCCTATATTCTAGATTGTGTGAAGGATTTATCTGGGTAAGCAAGTGGGACATAAGAAAGCAAAAGGTGTGAAGCCAGGTTTGCTAGTCTAGCTGTGTCCTTCCTGGTTCCTGGAATGCTTATTCACTCCTTACATCTTTTGCCCATCTGCAGGACCTGAAATTGGAGGTTTTGTTGATTTTGTTGGTGTTCATACCTTCAAATATGTCTAAAATACTTTTAAAAGCTGATTAATAATGCCTTCCCAGCAGGGTGTGGGAGTTCGTTCAGCTATTGCCTACCTGCTTACCACTTATCTGATACAGCATAAAGGGTTACCTTTTACTGCGTGGTCCCTCATTAATTTTTATTAGTTGCTGGTCAACTCCTTAATTCAATCTGCTCTAATTAATTAACGTGATAAGACATAATACCCTAATATACTTATTAATACAAATGAGTGGAATCAACTTTGCTGCACACCTGTTCTCAGTAATCTGCGCAAATACTAACAAATTATCATTGCCTCTCAGAAATAACATCCACAGTGACATCTTGTTATTCTTTGTTGCTAGCTGATGAAGCTCATGTTATTGCATTGCACAGGATGCTTTGGAAAATAGAGTCTCTGTGACTGTGAACTATGGCTGAACTTTATACATCTTGAAGAGATAGCTCTAATTTGCTTGTGACCCCACCAGAACTATCTGCCTTTATGGCTGGAAATGCTATAGTACACAAGTATCTCAGAAATATCAATGTATTAAATATTGCTAGAGTCCAAAGGGCAAAATCAGAAGAGACAAAGTAGAAGTGGACTTGAGTCTGATGGCTGTAAATTGATCCTCTGTACAAGGAATTATTTCCCTGAGCCTCTGCTCTGGCTCACTCAAGGTCATACAGGCCATCCATGACAGAAGACATCTGTAGCCCTCTATAGTGGTTTTAACCACAAGGTGCCTGCAGGACAGGTGGTAAACTTGCAACAGACCTGGCCTTCATTAGAGATTGTGAAAGAGGAAGAATATGCAGATAATGTAAACTTTATCTAGTGAAAAATATTTAACATATTTTGTCTTGTCTCAAAACTGTTAGACAAATTTGATTCCCTTTTCTCCCTTTCAAGAGAAAAAAAGCAATTGCAGTACTTGTATCTTTTTTAGCTCTGATTTAAGTCAGTCATTGCCTGTGTTGTAAGATGGGGACAGTGAGACATACAGGCATCTTAGAATCATTGCAGATCATGGACTGGACAAAAGGGATTAATGTTTTCAATTTAGGAGCATAAAGTACTAGAATATATCCTATTTTCCCCTCTTCTCACCCAATATCTGTTTGGTGGAATGGCTTGTCTACACACAGTTAGGAGTAATTTTCATATGACCATAGCCTGAAGAAACTACTATTCAAGTTTTCAGTTCTGTTTTTCCAGCCATGCAAAATGCCAAGGCTCTGGGCTTGAACTTGACTCAGGCATTTTAGAGGAGGCTGGAACTAGATGATTTTTAAGGACCCTTCCAAGCTAAACCATTCTATGATTCTTCTGTACCAACTTCTCCAAAGAGAACATAACCTAAGTGGTACACTTTCCTACCTTTTCCATAGACAAGTTTATAAAGTCTTAGATGCAAGCAGTAATTCCATGTTAATTTTCATAAAATCTGCTGACCAGAAGTGAATCAAGATTTCACTGCTCTTGAACACTTACAGAATGTCTGCTTAAAGACATTCAGATATCCATGTATTACCAGTGACCTCTGAGAGCACAATAAGAAGAAACGGATTTGCCTCCAAGAAACAGAAAGGATGTTTTATATAAATTTACTTAAAATATCTTTGGAAGAGATTGCTGAAAATTGTTAGGAAAATCAATGGAGTTCACTAGCTAGAGGGATCTTTTCCTGCTTCTCAGTAGAGACAGCAATGACTAGCTGGGATTATTGTAGCACTGCATGGATCAGTTAGATACAAAAATGATTTTGCACTAGAAAAATTGGTTTTGTGAGTTTAATGCTTTGTGGATTAAAATTTAGTATGCTTGAAAGTGAAAGGCAGAGTTGAGAGATACATCCCAAGTCCACACAGATTTGTTATGAAAGCAAAAAGTGCATTGGAAGAGGGAAGGGTGAATAGCTGTATGGGAAAAGGGGCAGAACATTTTTACACAAGGTGGTAAGGCCTTTAGCTGTGAGAAACTGAAGTGTACTCTTGCATGCCTCCTGCATGCAGCCCAGACATTTTGGCTGGCATGATGTGGAGAACGACAGCAGGTATGGAACTAGCAGAGCAGCTCCTAGCAAAGTGTTAAAAAACAAGTAAAATGAGGGTGTGAAATTCAGTTGGTGAAGCATACTGCTCTTTTACTGGCCACCTCCCTCTTACAAGGAACAAAATTAAGGTCTCTGATGGGAAGTGCAGCATTTTTCTTGAGGGCAGGAGTGTTGAGAACACTGTTCTTTGAAATAGTAAGGTGCGGTTTTGCACAAAAAAAATAAAAAGTTCTTTGTTTTATAGCTATGAGTACCACTGCTGACATGAAACTGAACAATTCAGGAAAGGCAAACACCTTGGAAAGCATATAAAAATTGCTAAGAGACTTCTCCTGGTAAAGTCAGTGGGACTTTTTGCCTGGTACGTTGAAAGGTTGAAATCTCTGTAATAAAGCAAAAGAGAAAAAAAGGAAAAAGCTGTGACATATAATTTGGGGCTTGACTTTACTGCTTTATTTGTGTAAGTAGTTACACTTTTTTCCAAAGGCTTATTCCATGTGGTGAAGCATTATTTTTTTCTAAGTTATGTTGCAGTGTTAGTTTCTTAATAGTTTTCAGACATAAAGGTATTTGGGGGCATATCTTTCCCTTGTTAAAGTAATGACCAATGCTTCTCACTTATTTCAAGGGTACTTTAATCTTTTGCAAGGCATTTTTAATTAAAATGAGTTATTCAGTATATGTACAGCACTTTGGAAGTACACATAGCTACGTAAGTGTCATTACTACTTAACTCATTATCTTTTACGTTTATCATAAAACTAGCTATGACTTAGCTGCTGTTAAGCTTCTTAGTTCTCAAGGAAAATTAACATTAGAAAACGCTTTGACTTTTTTTTTTTTTAAACCAGGCAAATTACTACTACTGCTGATTACAGCAGTGATGATAGTGTATGAGCACTAATTGAACCAATGTAGAGGCCAGTTGTAGCTACACTTCTTTAAGAAACTGTACATCTATGAGTTGCTATGCTGCACTTAATCATAATGGTCCCATTTGGAAGCACGGACACATGAACATGGTTTGTCATTGCTCCATTCTTTTTACAGACACCATACATGCAAACAGATGCACCCTTGGAAAATGGTAACTATACACCTAACTTGTGTCAGTGGTCACAGGAGGTACAGGGCAGTGGGAAGTCAGAAGTGGAACACACCCACAAGGCACTTGAATTATGCCTGTGCATATGTGTTTCAAGAACGGGACACTTCAACTAATGCTGTCATAAGGAATTTGTTTCTGTACAAGTGCATTTGAAAATCCAGGCTTTTGAAGTTTCTATCTGGACTAAATATGCCTTGCTTAAAGTTAGGTGTGTGCATGCTTCAATGTTTTGCAAGATATTTTAAGGGGGTTTTAGGAAAATGATCTTATTTTGTCGGGAAGAGGTAGAACTTTAACTTTTTTTCATGTGAAATTAGAATCTTGCTAGCACCCCAAATTAAAATCTTGCTAGTCACTCTGTCAAGTTCGCCACTGAATAATTATAGTAATAAATATGAAAGTCTACCACTAAATATGTCAATAAATCTGTTTTTCTCAGTGTATATATACCTTATCCACATATATTCAGAATGTTTTGATGTAAAAACCTGAATTTTACTGTAAGGAAACATTGTGAGTTAATAGGAGTGGAGTAGAATAATATTGTGGATACCTCTAAGGTAAATGTTAGGTGGCATTATTTAGGCCACAAAAATACTTCTCATACTTACTTGTCTTTTGGCTTGGTTGTAACAGGAGAACCAGAAAAATATTTCAGGTCTTGGAGTTTTTAAAAAAATGTATGGCAATGGATAGGATATAGTCTATCTTTTTTATTTATTAAATTAATAGTGTTAATCCTACCTGTACACAGTGAAGATGAAGGCCCTTTTTTCACCTGCAATGAGACTTATTTAAATGCACACAATGAGTTGTTTGCTGACTGGGGACTGGTCTTTTGACTCTTAATCTACTGTTCCATCTAAAATTCTTATTTCCACCACCACAATTCTTCTGATGTAAAGGGAATCATATTTAACTTTCTGAATCACTACATTTCCTTTCAAATGCCCGTTCAAACACTTTTAGGAGGAAATGAAAACTAATGTTCCTGGGTACATGCTCACAGCATTTATTGAAATGGTCTGTGATGCTGAACCTTAGAACAAGCAGCTTTCATCATCTATAAAAACTTCACCTTTCCCAAGAGAAAGCTGGCTGCTTGGAAGATTTTTCCTTCTTCACAGGTTGGGAAGGCGGCACAACAGACCTCACAACAGATATTTAGGCAACTATAAAGAGCAAAGAACATGGTGAGAGCATATAAAGCAAAAATCCTAGACCCTGTACTTGTGTTAAATTTATTCTAAGACAAAATCTTGATTTTTTTTTGTTGTTTTTTTAAGTTAAATTGCCCCTTTTTATAAACTTTTTTTTTTTGGGTAATCTAACATTAAATCATCAAAATCTTCTTTCCTTGACCCCCTGTTGTTGAACATCAGTTGTGGCGGCATCAAGTAAATAAGGACCCGAGAATCAAACCTGCTATTTTCTTTCTATTTCTGGCTGGACTGATTCTTTGTCTTGATAAAAGGAGTAGAGAGATATACTGAAATAAAAGAATTACAGTACCCTGAAATTCAGGTTCTGACTTGTGACTGCAAATTGCTGAAATTCTCTGAGGCTCTGCCCCTTTTTTCACTTCATTCTATCAAAATTTTCTACTTAAATTGAAACTCTTCAGGGCAGGGATTTTCTATAATACATACTAATTCAGGGCTTAGCATAGTTGATGATTTAAGTCAAACATCATATTTAATAGTGAAATGAACAAACCATAAAGACATGAGCATGAATCACTGACCCTAATGTGGGGAACTGTGGTAGGATATGGATGGAGGCAGCCATGGGCTTGTACAAGTGTCACAGACCTCTAACCACAGAAACTGAAGACTTAAAGAATATGCTAGGCCTAAATGATTTCTAAACAAAAGAGGGTAATGGGATTAAAATGAATTAAAAATAAACAAATGAAACCAAACAACAAAAAAACCATCGTGGGAATGGAAAAGTTAAATTTCACTAGAATCATAGCACAAGTTTCAATAAAGCTGAAGTCTGAGTAAGTCTGAAGTCAGTGTCAGTGGAAGACAGAAAGTATTATTTCTTACAGTACAAAGCTCTTGAGTTCTTGCTACTGCTCACATTGTTGAGTAGGTGTCCTATCTAGCATCCCTATTATCTGTGGAAATACAGCTCAAAAATTTGCTGGTTTTCATGTAAAAAATGAAACATAATTGAAATAGTGGGTTTATCAAGGGACTGACTTGAAATATTTTCCTCCATTTCTTCAACTGCCAGAGATCTGGAAAATACTGTCATGGGGGGGAAAAAAGCACATAAATTCATACATATTTAACATCCCTCATTAAGAAGCACAATGCACACTTCTTGCACTATCATTTAGATTGGTTTTGGATAATAGAATTAACTTTTTCTAATGTAGCAAAGAAAATGTTCTGTATGGACAGTTTCAAACAGAGGAAAATATAGTAGAAAACCCAGCATGAGCAGAAGATGTGTGAGTAGTTTAGGAAAAGCTAGAGCCCTGGGGCTAAGGGAGACTTTGAGCAATACTGTTCATATGTCCCATATACATTTAACAGTCTTTAATAAACCCATGAAACCGAAGGAGTTCATTAAAGTAATGCCAGTCTTCAAATGGCCTGAAAGCCATTATTTATACACTTGAATGTATAAAACCAAGATGTTGCAAGGAGATTTGGACACCTACAATCTGGTTTCATTCAAAGATTTGTAGTTTCTGTCATGAATATTGCAAACATTGAAATGAGAAAAGAAGCCTTGGCTTTCAGCCTTTGATATAAGAAGTTCTATATCCTCACTTAGGGAAATAAATTGCCCATGAACTCCTTACTACCTCATCCAAGAAGATCTAGGTATTTTCCTTATTGCCAAGGATAAAGAGCTACAAATGCATGGATTTCCCAGAAGATGCAAACTTCTAGGATATTTTGGCTGCAAATTAATGATTTTTAAAAAGCATACAAATGATGGTAAGGGAGTATTGACAAAACTGAGAGAAGCAAGGTTAGGTAGGAAATTTGAATCCTACTGAAAAAAAATTCAAAGTTGTCTGATCGGAGACTGAGTATTGATGGTATTTGGGTATATACAGTTACTAATCCCATGCATCTAAGAGGCTGTTCTTGAGAAGAAGGTCAGTGGTTTGCTGGGAAAAAGGAAATGGACCCTTCTTAACTGGAAAAGGTGGGGCTGGCAGGCTTTTCTAGATCTTTGAGCCAAATTACTTAGAAACAGCTACAGAGATAATAAAACTTTATACAGAGTCTCCCCCCCACCCCCTGCCCCGACAAACTCTTCTGATTATCCTTATTAATAAATCAGCTTTCCTGTTTTTTATTAAAGAAACTACCTTATCTTTTAGGGTGGATAGGGCGTTCTGTTTTGTCCCAAAATTAGGTCTGACTCAGCCAGGTGTATTTTAGCATCAGCTTTGTTGAAACAGGGAGATGACTTTTGTTTTGCATAGAAATTTGGGGATCATTAGCGAAGGGATGTGAGGAATTCTTCTAGTCTCAAATTTGTCACTATTATACAACCACACCCATGAGTCAATTTTTTCATTTTGCCATCATACAATGAATGCAGGCCCTTAGAAGATGCCAGACTGACAGCTTTGAAGTTTACAGAACAGGTTTTGCAGAGGCATTAGCAGTCCCGGTTCTCCTTGTCTACTTCGATCCTTCTGAACCATTGCGTCTTGATTATAAGACAACCTTGGTTACTGCCTGGTATATCTAGGTATAACTGGCCATCTCTTAGGATATTCTCTTCTTTCCTTATCCAGCAGTGACCCAATTATATGGCCTTTTCCTTCTTTAGTTCATTTGAATACTGTCCCAGTTTGGCACCTATTGGATCAAATTGCTCTAATTGTAGCGCTGCTTTGTGGACTGAGTGGGCAGTGAGACTGACTTCCTTCATCTACTTCAGGGACTTCACTCCAAATTGCCATGAAGAACTGCTTCTGTGGGCAATCTGCATTCTTCTTACCTGTACTCAGCTGCACTGCAGATAGACTTAAGGGATCAGGTCTCTGGGGTATTAAATCAACACCTCTCACAGGTGCCAGTTTCACAAAATAATCAACTCTCAATTATGCAGCATAATGGCAATGGTAGAATAACCCAAATAAAACGAAACTGAGTCTTACACAAAAGGTAAATAAATTAGGCAGTAAGGATAGATTTAGTGTGCTCACCCTGGAAGTGCTGGTAAGCAAATTCCTGTAGAGAGCAGAGGCAGCTTTAAGCAAGCAGAATGGGGCTGGGGATGAACAGTGCACCATTCAGACATGGTGATGTGGCCAGGAGTGATGGAGGCAGGTAAGGCCTGGAGAATCCACACCATGGATAATCCTTTCAGATAAGACTGCAACTTGTGGGGGAAAAGAATTTTTTTTTCATTAAACCTATTATTTCTTTCAAGAAAGTATGCTGCTGGTCCTAATCGAAAAGTGTAAATAGACAGTGAATGCCCAATGGCATTTTAAGTGAGGGAATTGTTGCTGAGAGATGGGGGTGATTTTTCTCTTTTGGCAAAGAGAAAAAATGTGGGTTTATGAGAGGTACAAATTCTTGTTTGGCTTTAATAAACAAATTTTGCCCAGGGCAGCAAGGCTGAGTGAAACTTTTCTCTTCCCCATCTCTAGCCATATCACTCTGCAGCTGCACAATTCTCCAGGGATAAGCTCATGGACACACTAACTAGCTCAGAAACAAAAAGCTTCATTCTTTGGTTTTGGCAGTGAAAGCAATGAGAAGCAGCAAGGCAGGCACACAGGTTGTGCTGAATCCTTTGGGATGATCTCTCCCATGAACCTCCTGGGGGTAGGACCCGAGCAGCAGCCCTGCTTGCCTGTCACTGGGAGGTACTCTTACACAGCTGTGCTGCAAAGAGTAACTGCATTCAAAATAGTCTTGCTTAGTTGGAGAAAATAAGTCTGAGTAACCAAAATATCAATCAGTCTACTTGGTTTGTACTTTAGTGTCTTGATACAGTGTGATTGAGTGCTACTGTAGTTTACACAGGTAGTGAAGCAACAAGCAAGTAAAAAGCTACACAAAAAGGTGAAGGTTGTAAAATGTACTCTCTGACATAAAAAGCTAGTATGGATCCACTAGAAAATGAGATTAGAGGAAGTGGCCTGAGCTGTAGTAACTTCACCTCAAATTTTCTGTGTCCAGGTACAGTTAGCAAGAGAGGTGCAGTAAACGAACTTACTAGGGACTCATGTCCTAATCTTCATGCTACTGTGGTTGAAACTGGAAAGAAACATGATGCTATGCATGGTTTCGGTTTTGATGGCACTGATTTTTATAAACATTACAAAATATGAACATCTATACCGATACTGTTGACTTTAGCCACATACAAGGTTTAGTAACAGTAAATGCTTTAATGTTGTTGGCTTTGCTCATTCCACCTTGACAAATTATGGATGATATGTTTAATTTCCCATTACTGAACCTAACTGCTCCTTAGATTACGAGAGGATTTTATTTTCTTTTGCTGATGAAGAACTGAGGTACATTGTAGGGCTGTGCTCAAATTATATAGGAAGGTATGGCAGAGCAGGTAACTGAAATGAGCTTTAGCTGAATTCTATCTCAGTTCTTTCACGTGTAAATTAAATCCTACCTAATTATTCCTCATATATCAAATTCATCCCGTTTTCCTTCAAGAAGGAGGGCTTCAAGACTTCAAGGCTCTCTTAATGTCTCAAGGTCTGAAAGATCTAGCCTTTCTTCCTTGTTTCATGACCATCTTCAGGCTTCAAAAGTGAGATTATGCTCCATATACCCGACTTTCACAAAAGATGCAAATAGTGATTTCCCTTGTATTTTTGATGTCTGAGAGAAATAAACACAGAGATCAATTGTTTCAGTCAAGAAGGAGAAAAACTACTAACGACTGTCAAGAGGCAGAGTTAAGCTTTCCTTCTCTGTTGAGGGCTGCTGGACTCTCCTGTCAAGCTGACTAGTAGTGCCTTGTGCCCTGCAGAGACAGGCTGCTTCTGAAGACAGCAACGAGAAAAACTATCTTTTTACATTTATTTACTCGAATGATTATGACTTTAGGGTTGTATTTAGGGAGTTTTCATCCATTTCTTGACTGAAGCTCCCAAACACACAATCTGTTGTAATTCTGTTTAACTCTATACACACAGTGTGCTACATAGGCAAGAAAGGTAACACAGTAAATATGAACTACCATCTCACACCAGTGCTCCATGGGCTTCCTGTGCAGCTCTCGATGCACTTCAAAGCTCTGTAGCTGTCTGGTCTCCAGCTGTCTTACAAACAACCTCTTCACCCATGAAGCATGCTGTGGGTAGGGGCAGTTGTTTCACAGGAACCCAGAATACATTGTGTTCCCAGGGTAAGTTCTTGCCTGACTTTACCTCCAGGGAACAGGAAGAGTCTGAGCTGGACTGTCCTCAGAGCTGTTTGCAAACTGTTCTCAGAAACAATGGCTGATGATTCATCTGGCACTGTCATCAACAATCTCCAAGCCTGCCGTTTAACAGACCTTCCCAAAATAAAGAAAGGGGACCTTCCCAGACAGAATCATGTATTTTTAGTGGTGGATCTACAGAAGGGTAATTTAGGCTTAAGAGTGCTTGTAATCAAGTGATTACATATGCTTGCCCGAGGTCAGACAGTAAGCTAGTTTAGCAGCTCTGGGGACCCTTGTTCCTGTCTTGTGCTCACATGACATGAGCACACTGACTCATCCATGTGTGGGGATATATAAATGCCTTCTTATAACGTGTTTTTGCAAGTTTTAGTAATAAAGCCAGATCTGTGAGGTTGCAATCCTTCTATGCCAACAGAACACTGTCATCACCAACATTCGACTTAAAAATAGTTTGAATAAGAAACTCAGTCTTTTTGTTTTTTGTTTTGTTTATGCTAGTAATGCAGAAGGTCACTGGTTTAATTTGTGCAACCTTTTAAAGTTATTTCTATAAGTAAACATTTGCTGGGAGATATCCTGTCTGGGTGATATCTTTTGCAAATGCCTGAAATTAAGCTACCTAAACAAAGTTTTCTTTGGTGAGAACAAGACAAGACATGGGGTGGCTTTTCTAGAGGTGTACATCCTAGTATAATGACAGGCCAAGTGATATTACAATGTCTGAAAATTAAAGACCCCAGACTAGGTAAGATTGATGGTGTTTACCTTCTGCATTTGCTAGCAGTGAAAGGGTAGTGATGACTGATGAAGACTAAGATATATTAATGAAGTAAGCTTGTACTCCTCATCAAGGATGTGAGTTGACAGAGGTTAGATATCATGCTGGCATCTCTGGGAATGAAATGTATCCGGTGAGGAGAGTTTACGTAAGAACTTAGTGAAGACATCCACTAAAAACCAAAATTATGGATGCCTCCAACAGGAAATGCATGAAATATTTACCTAAGGGATTTAGAACCATGCTGAAAAAAACCCAAACAAACACATCTACTGTAGCTCCCCAAAAGTTCATGTGAAAAGAGGACTAAGTAGCGGACTAAAAAGGTCAAACAAAAAGAAGTGAAAATGAACAAAAAAACCTTCAGCATCGGGCTGTAGGGGATACTTGTAATTGTTAAAGTACAAATTGTTCTGACAGAGGAAACTTCTTTCTGTTTTTTCTTTACAAGCTTTTAACCAAAAGTTAGTTAACCTTAGTAGACTAGTGGATGCAAGTAGCTGTCATAGGGGTATATTAAAGTCCTTCAAGCTCTGCTGATTAACAGCATTTACAGCTGAAGCATATATTTCTTTAGGCAGGGAAATTTAGCTTCAAAAATTCAAATCCATCAAAAACTTCTTTTCTCCCTTTCTTATCTCCTCTTACATATCAGTAGATGAAGTCAGTGATATGTATTCACCTACAAAGAAAACAACAAAAGACATTTAAACACTATATATGTACTTCAGGCAGGTGGGAGAAAAATGTACAGAAACGTTCCCTTTCTTGGGATGAATCCACTCACACACCTTTCTATGAAAGACAAAAGGACAAAGGAAAAAAACAACCATAAGAAAAAAACCTATCAACAACAGAAGTCTGTGTTGCTGTGTCACTTTCCATGTCACATGAAAATACTTCTTCCAAAATTTGGAAGCATTTTGTAAGAACATTCAGGAGGATATTGGGTTTTTTCTTTTTCCTTTTCAAAGGAAAGCAAAGTTCCACCCTTGCTCTCTGTGTCTCTTTTTTTTTTCCTCCTCTCTCTTAAGGGGAAAAAAAAAAAAGTTTTGAGAATTTCATTTTTTCTATTCACTGCAGTCCTGGCCAAAGTAAAGCCCTCTTTTACATTGACGTCAAGATCTTTACTAAGATTAGGGTTTCATTTCTCTATTGCAGCAATTAGCTAGGGAATGTATAAAAGGCTTCAGGGAAGCAAGCTAGGACTCCAGAGGGGAGAGCACTTTGCACCACAGGCAGATAGCAAAGAGAGAGTGCGAGAGGAGGAAGGCAGGAATACAGAGACGCGGAGTAGGAGGGGGGGGGGGGCGGGGGAGGCAGAGAGGGAGAGAGAGGGAGGGAGGCAGAGAGGAAGGAACAGAAAGTTTATGTACATAAACCTTTTTTTAAGAGTATTGTTGCACCTGGTAGCTAGCTTTACTGACACAGAAATGAGAGGTCTGTTCAGTGCTTAAATAGCTGAGGAACAATGGGATAGTGCAGGAAAGTTAACAATTAACAGTCTCAGCTTAAATTTTGTAACTGCAGGGAACTGGAAACACAGCTGCCTCTCTCTTCAGCAAAATCAGGTCTCCTGGTTAAGAGAATTTTTGTTAACATCTAAATTTCTGAAAAATAAGCAGCTTGCAGTTGAATGAGTATCGTGCAGTTATGATTTTAACCAGCCTGCTCATACTTAACTATCTCTGCTTATTTTAAAGAGAGCAGCTGTGAAAGGGGTAATGAGGCTTTGGAAACGCCTTATACTCTACTCTTTTAAATGAGGGTACAGAGCAATAAAGAGAGCTGAAGGTATCCGGCTGTGGAGAAACAGCAAGGAAGATGGGTCTGCTAAGTGTGGATTTGTTGATCACGCTTCAGATCTTGCCGGTCTTTTTCTCCAATTGCCTCTTTCTTGCGCTCTATGACTCTGTGATTCTCCTGAAGCACATGGTTCTGTTTCTGAGCCGCTCTAAGTCTGGGCGCGGTGAGTGGCGGAGGATGCTGACCTCGGAGGGGCTGCGCTGCGTCTGGAACAGCTTCCTCCTGGACGCCTACAAGCAGGTGAGTACGCGGGGATGGGGACGGTGGGGCTGCGGTGGGTGAGCTGGGATGAGCATCCCGCTCGTCAGCGGGGAAGGGAAGGGAATGACTGTGTGGGGTGCAGACTATCTCCTATCTGATGTTAGATTTGATAAGGATAAGCTGAAAGGAGCGGTAGTTCTTAGCCGGGGTTAAGAATCCACTAAATTCTGGAGCTGCTGCTGACTCCCTGCTAACCCTCTGTGCAGCCTTGGCCATGTCACTTCATTTAGGTGTGCCTCAGTTTCCCCAGCAGCATGAATAACAATCTTCATGTTTTTAAAGTATTTCAAGATCTTCGTGTAAGAGTAATTGTAAAATACTCTAGATGTTTTCACAGCTGTAGTTTATTAGGTGAGATCCTCAGATATTATAGAAAGACTGCATCTTCAGATAGAGCTGTACATAGAGGTATGTAGCTCTAGCTATGTAACTAGAGTTGTTTTACCTAGAGTAAAATATAGAAATGGACCATTGTCATTACACTGGCATTTTCTATTCCTCATATGTATTGGAGGAGGCATCCAAGTAATAGTAAAACTGCACAAATTGAAATAGTGACACTTTTCCTGCGTGAAAGCAGTGACAGAGGGACATGTTAGAGATTAAAAATGAACTTGACTAGCTGTCGGACAGCTGCCTGGTGATTTAAGTTAATAAAGCCAGTAACAGTTATGCAACATGTACTTTTCCTTTTAAGATTTCTTACAAACATTACCCAGTGGTACTGCCCAGGTCTCATGAGGTAGCTGGAATTCCCTTTTATAGATTGAAAAGGTGGACCCAAAACCATGAAATTTCTTGCACGGACCACCCAGTTAGTAAGTAGAAGAACTGGTTTCAGAGCTCTGTGGCTTTCAAAACAGTGCTTAGTCTGTTAATTTGTTGTCTTATTTAGACCATCTAATTTAACATACTCCATGCGATGACTAAGGGTCCTATCCAAAAGATACTCTACTGAAATATTTCTTTTTGTATTGCCTTCCCCCTAGTTCGCTTTCACACCTCTACAATAGCCTTTGTATTTGCTCTTATCTAAAAATGTGAAGAGCTGGTGATGTTGGTGTTTGCTGGCTTTGTGATATGGAATACCATCTGCTTAGACTGAAACCCAAGCCATGGGGACATTAATTTTCAGTGTAAGACAAATATAAATAACTTTAGCTTTTGCCAAATGGGTCAACCTCTTACTGCCACCCCAGGAATCATCCAGCTGGCTACCCAAATAAAATAATGCTGAATGAAGCCCACTATTCTCCTAGCCCTTCTAGTCTTTGCTTTTATTCTCTTCATAGACATTAAGTAAGTACATTTTACAGTGGCCTTGTTAAATGGGTCAGTGAACACAATTGTTCCCATTTTACAGACAAGGCAAGGCAGGACAGTTAGCACATGACTTGGTCAAGGCTCCAGTGGAAGTTGGTAGCACGACTCTGCAACAGTCAAGTTTTGACGTCCCGTATTTGCAATCTATATGTGGTCTGGGGTGTGGAGAAGTTGTGAAGCTGTAAGAAACCTTGAATCCATGAGATATTTTCAATTTCTTTTTGATTAAATTACACACCATTTTTTAAAATTAAGATATCGCATGCCTTTCTGTAGTTTCCAAAGTCATGCTTTGCCTTTCCTTCAGTATCATTGATGTTAACCATGGAAGCTACAGGTATGGTGACTCTGTGCTATTTTTGGTATTGGCAACGAAACTCATACCTTGAACTTTGGTAATTTTATTCTCTCCCTTATCATGATTAAATCACCTAGGTTGTTCAGGCCAATCAGGCCATAAGGTTCCTAGAATGAACTCTGGGTCTCAATGAACTCAGCAGAGAAATGCATATAAACATAACCAAATTTTATCACCTTGTTCCAGAAAGAGGAAAAAGTCCATTCATGGCAGCTATACTTAAGAGAAAATGAATTGACCAACAATTCATGGAAAGACTGTTTTATTTAATAGAATTATGAGCCATAAGGACAGAAGATCTTTGGAAACTCTTGATTGTCACAGAAAGATAGTTAAGTATAGAAATGAAATTATAAAGGGGACAAAATAAATTGAGGAGCAATATTGGAAGAAGACTAATCACCCCCACAATAGATGAGAATCTTCTGCTGCTTCTGTAAGGAAGAAAAAGGAAAAAAGTTTCATCTGAAAAGTTGTACTAGTAGAGTTGAAAAAGATTGAAACATACCCTTCTTTGTAACATATTTAAAAAGCGTAATAGTGAAATATATCAAAGAATGTCCCACAAAGCATATTTTTCCTTAAATAACCCTTTTCTAAATCCTGACTAGAATTACCTAGTTGTGATATCTTAATATGAGACAATAAGTGAGAAATGAAAATACTATGGAAACAGGGTACTCTACAGCATGGCAAAATGTAGCTGATACCATAACCATGACTGCTTGTTGCTCCAATTCGCCAGCTAAAGCCAGGTATTAGCAAATTGCTTAAAAAGGTATTCAAAATCATTCTACTGACCAGTATTTATGAGAAAATCACAACTTTTCATGTAGAATAGCAAAATTGAAGATGTCTGAGATAACCAAAGATAGACTGCCAGTTAGCAGAAGACTGGATCAAAGAACTAACTGTGCTTGGTTTTACTGCATTTTGTGTCACTCACACAAAATTCTTCCTGAGAACATTTCATATTTTTCACAAAAGTACTTGATGCAAAATTTCTATTAAAGAAAATTTTATTGGAAGCTATTCCAGAAAAAACACTGTGGGTAGATACTATATTCTGAATTAAGGTAAATTTGTTACAAGAAAGGGCCTTTGCCTCAAAAGCATGCACTGTCCCAGAATTGATTTTTTTTTTTCCCAAGGAGTAATGTGTACAAGATATGATCTTGTAATGGTTAGAGTATATTTCAAAACAGCTATTCTGATTTACTTTCTCATTGTCTAGAAAACCTTATTAATATCTTATCCGAATTTCACCTTTTTTTTTCTGCTTTTTGTTGTTATTAAGTATCATTGTACATGATTTTTTGGTGAGGACAATTATTTCACAGGCAAGATTACCTAACAACAGCTGAAGACTTTAACATCCTCAGTGGGGAAGCAATGCAAAGTTTGTTGTATTGTATGTAGAGTATATTCAGTGTTCTTTCTTATTGGAACATTCTATATGACTGGTTTTCTACACATTTTAAAATCCTCCTGGAATCAAAATAATTGCTCTTTTGTTTATTATGATTTTAATGTAAATTTTACTAATGAATAATATATTTCTTTTTACTTCCTTAGCTCTGAGTTCAGTATCTGTCAGACTCAGTGTTGATATTGTCTACACTGCACCAGCTTTGTGATTTATAGACCATTCTTCTATTATTTTCCAAGAGGCAAGCGTGTCTTACATTACAAGGGAGTCTTTAGGACCAAACTAATCATCATAACAGAGATAAATAGAGCTAGTAGTCAAGTTACATTAACTTTCTGTAACTGAAAGAGTGCAAATGTTTTAAATATTATTTTTATACATGCGTGTGTGTGTGTGTGTAGGTATTTACAATTTTATATGTTTGCATGTATAAAGATCTATATATATACATATTTGTCTCTATATATGTACATACATATATGTATAAAAAGGCAAAAGTACACATGTATAAGCATACATAATCTACTTTTCCAGGAGTCAGTCCCTCTTA
Source organism: Monarcha castaneiventris obscurior (assembly GCA_026261815.1). Taxonomy (NCBI): domain Eukaryota; kingdom Metazoa; phylum Chordata; class Aves; order Passeriformes; family Monarchidae; genus Monarcha; species Monarcha castaneiventris. Next base: position 20,762,055 of record JAMPIT010000894.1, read on the forward strand.
TTTCTCTGTGTATGTATACACACATATATGTGTGTATGTACACATACATACAGATGTGAATGCAGCCACAGCTATTGCTGAGAGAGAAAAACCAAGGCTTTTTGGGAGGGTGTTAGTGTAACCATGATTTACAGGGGGCATTTCTACAAATGCCAATGAGATATTTGTTTCAGCTTAAAGCGTGTATACTGAATGTATCACACATCTGCAAAAATCCAAAGAAAAAGCTGAAGAAGTTTTGAAAAAAAAACTCAAAACCTTTTTTTACCTTCTAAGTTCTATGCTTTATTTTGTAGTGACATGAATCTGTTTTCTACGATTCCAAAGGTGAGAAATTGTTATCTTAAAATGCTTTTAAAATAGGTTCAAAAATGGTTGCACCCATTAGTGATGCCCAGTGGTGAGGCCTGCTGCTGGGAGTTTTTTCAGTGCCAGATATGAGCTCTGTGTTTCAGCAAGGCAGGGCTATCATTCATGGTCTCCAGTAGAAAGCTTTAATGTTGTCCTTGAGGAAATCCTCCCTCTTCTCCACCTCAGTGTAGGGTAGTTAGAGGGAAGACCTTAATGGCCTCTCCCTGCAGCAGCCCAAGGCTTAGGAATGCTGTGGTGCACCTATGGTGGCAACATGCACATATGCACATACACAGAGATGTGTGTAACTGTGCGTCATGGGCCTCAGAGGGATGCTGCTATCTCAAGTGATGGATGGTGATGGGTGTGTGTGTACTTGTACAGCTTTTTACTGTCTTTAGAATGGGCCAGCAGCAAGCTCCAGCATGACAGTCCCAACACAGGGGAATGGCTGGCACAGGATCCCAGGTTCATGGCGTAGGCCCAGCTCTGGATGTAGCAGCAAGCAGAGTGGTTCAGTAAATACCTAGTGAGATTTTCCTGGGTTTTCAGGCAGGCACAGTTAAATTACCTTTGGCTGCTTTTGCCTGCCTGGTAGGTACATCATCTAAAATAAATCAGCATGCAAAGCAAAATAGTCCCTAACCTGACATGTTAAATGTGTGCTGTACAACATTATCACAAAGATATATATGAAAGTAATATAAAAGCATGATCCTCTGCCTGCTCTTTGGCTGTCAAGTAACCCTTTGCTTTCTGGGGAAATGTTTTAATGGTTGAAACAAAGACACAAGCTTCATACTTACTATTTGTATTCATTTTGTTTGGCAAGGTAAGGAAGTATATCTCTCTGCATTTGACAGTGATAAAGGGAATTTGTGAAAGAAAGTCTGTTGTATAATTTCAGGGTTTAGAACTAGACACCATGTGGTATTAAAAATATTTTATTGGTTTTACAAAGTTCAGCTTTAGCAGAATTGTTTTCATTGACATTTGCAAATGAAAACAATCTTGAAAGAAGTGAGAAAAACAAAACTGAACCAAACCACAATTAAAACTTCTCCTGCAAAGTTTGGAACATAAATTCAACAGTATTTGGGCTTGACCTTGCAATTATTATTAAAACTTTGTCATTATTATTAGTGTATAATCATGTTTGTTACAGTTTTGTCTGAGGACCAACCTAGGCCAGGGACCCACTACTAGCAGTGTCCCAACAAGAGGAGCAGACAGTCAGTCCCATGGAACTTAAGAGTTCAAACATTCAAAACAGACAAAGGGTAGGAAAAGGAATATGAGAACTTTTATCCCACATGTGGTCTCATCCCACTTCATCTTGCAGCTCTAAATTCACTTCTTCCACATCACCTCTTTATACTGTTCCATTTTCACCCTTATGTGTGGAAAACTGACTAGAAGGAGTACTCGCCTTGTCAAAACTTTGACAACAAAAAACCCCATCTTTTGCTGTGATAGACACAAATAAATTAGCTAACAGGCACTATTCAGGAAGAGGATCATACACTGTTCTTGCATGCTGGCTCTACCTCTGTGTCAAAACCACCACTGTGTATTCATACAGTGCTGAAGCTGGGTAAAAAAAAAGTAAAAAACCATCATACCAATTAATATCAAATTCCGTTCATGTGCTGAGTAACAAAAACTGATGAAGGCCTCTGTCACCTATAGGTAGATCCCAGTGGCCATCGTCCCATCTTGAGGGAAACATAAAGCCCTTAAGAAGCTTGCTCTAGGCTCCCCAATCACAGGAACTAAAATTAACTGCAAGAATGAAAGGCAAAAGGCTCCTTTATGCTTTCCCTGTGCCATGCATACTCATTTGTGGGACTGGTGGCTTTTAAAAGGAGAGAGCAGCATTTGACTAGTTATTTTTATCTGGACTGTGCCCTGTTAATTTGTCACTCACTTCCCTCCATCAGCTCCACATACCTGATCCTAAATAAAAGACTCTGGGAAAGCTTGAGTCATTTCTAGTCTCTACTCTCTGATTCCAGTAATTCAAGTTGCCACCTTCCCAAGACAAATGAACAACCTGTGTACCCTTACTCTACTCCAGAGAAGGGTGTGTTGTTATTTTTATCAACTGCACAACTCTGGGTCATGTAAATAAAGAAAACAAAAATAACAGTTTGTAGAATCCTCCAACCAGAGTCAAATAAGGATTTGGATAAAGCTATACCTAGCTGAATGGGATCAAATCAAAGCAGAGAATCTGAAAAAATGCTAAAGGCTGCAGGGTTTCAGTTCATTACCAATTGCTGCATTCCAGTCCCAAACACAATATGTCCATATTCAAATGACTAATATCACAAACTGTTATTTTTCTGGCAGCACCTATGTTTTAGGGGGTTGACACAAACTGATGAGTCTTCCAAACTGTGTGAAAATCCCTGATGCAGGGAAGGATCCCAGGAAGGTTATGCTGAAGTTGATAAAAGCAAAACAGAAAAAAAGAAAAGGTAAATGAGGAGGCAATGTTTTGTCCATGGGGCTTTACCTAGTCCTTATGGAAAATGTACAACAAAGTTAGCAGTATGCGCTATTTCTAGCCTGCAGTTCATGAATAGGGCTTTCTCTCCTGCTTCTAAGTCTCCTTCATTTTGCAGACTGTGTGCTAAAACATCAGCAATCTTGTTCACTTTTCACTCTGCATGCAGACTGAGAACAGACTATCAGGCAAACACAAAATTCTCACAAATGATGCAAGTCAGTGCTTTGGTGTTGCTGCTTGCCCCTGCTGATGGCTGGGCTGGCTCTCAGATTTGGTTGGCCTACCTTGTGTGGCACATGCAGGCTGTGTGGGAGGGGATGTCTGCGTGCTACTCGGTTTCTACCTCATTCAGAAGGCTGGCACCAAATGGCCAAATATTCACGCACAAAAGTACGTGATTATGGAAGTGCTGGGTTGCGTGTGAGGGGAATTCTGCTGGTTTGTTTCTCAGAATTTATATTTTGCCTGCCTTTGTGTAAGGTTTCAAAAGCAGTTTGGCTGAATACATGGGTGTTTTTGTTTGTTTTCTCATTGCGTTGATTTTCTTTTCCAAGAGCTATTTTTTCTTTCAATAAATAACAACAAAGAATATGGCCAAGGCCTACAATGCAGATGATCAGCAAGGATGATATTGTCATCCTTGTCTATCGGTTCAGAGTCTGGTGAAATAAACAGTCCCTTGGGAACGTCAGTGCTTCATCAAGACCAATTAGTGGATCTGCCGCTGCTATTTATGTTTAAGCATTAACGACTGGGCAGGGCTGCTTTTTGGAGTGCCTGACACTGGCATGGAACAAGGCACCGACCTAATTACTTCTCTACAAGAGCAGAAAATGCCTCGTGAATGCCTGCTTGGCAAGGATGTCTCATTAAGGGGAAAAAAACCCAACACAAGCACTCCTAGAAACAAAAATTAAAATGATAGGTAACCTGCGGCCATGAGACTTCCTTCATGGCTGTGGGAAATGAAGAGAAACTGCTGTAAGGTGATGTATAGCTGTATTAACTCCATCTATTTTTATAGTCCATAAGGAGTATGAGAGTCAGAATGCAAACTTGCATTGTTGAACAGAAAATATGTTGTCATCTTTGGTATCAATGTTAAACAGGACTTGAAGGACATTCCCATGTTGGTGTCTGCTGGAAGTTATTTTATTAGTCTGTTTCTTTGCAAACTGGCCTAGGAAATTAAAGGGTTTGGTAGACCTGAGTGAGGAGTTGGTAGTGTGGAGCTTATGATACATAGCTTCTCTTTCTGCTTAAAATGATCAAGAAGAAAGCTGTCCCAGTTCAAGAGTGGTGGCTAGGTATTTTCAGTCATGATAATTTTGTTAAAACAAAACCTGAGGAGTAAGTAGAAAGAGCTGCTCAGATGTTTCTTTGGTCCTAAGCAGCTCTGTTCATTCCTGACTTATAGGTGCTTCTTTTTACCTTTATTTTTCTTGTCCCCTGAAAAGGGAGAGCAAAAATCAGAAATTCAAAGTGTGCTGTTTAATTATAATTTGTGAGATAAATTACATGTCATTACTTCTTTTCTTTGACTGGATGAGCACACACTCTTAAATACTGAGGTCCATTATTCATCTAGGGAGTGGGTGCAGCACAAATACTTGCATGTCAGGCTTTGCCCAAAAGGCACATTTTGAGCAATCTAGCTCTGAAAAAGCATGTATGGTAGTACAGGAACAGTTAAGCTTTCTAGGTAAAGAGGGATCTAGTGTTTGTGCAGATATGCACGTGTGTGTTTCTAGAGGTGTGCCCTTTTTTTGGTAGTCACCAATTTATCACAAATTGTTGAATTGTTTAGTTGGCTTCTGGATTGAATGAAGCCCTCAGGGCGATTATGTGGATGCCACATGATCTTGACCTGTATATTTCTTTGTTCAAGTGCAGCTCTTTACCTTAGTCACTTCTGCTTTACCGATCTTATGTCACAGAATGGCAGAGAGAAATTATCAGCAGCTGAACAGAAGACTGCCTGCTACCTGCTAAGGTGTAGGTGGCCTTAAATACTGTAAGATGTTTAATGCTACTTCTTAAATGCAAGAGCCTGAGTCTCTGAGCCTGCCTCTTCAGACACATAATTCTTGTCAAAAACTGGGATATAGTTATTTTCTTTCTTTGAGTCCAGTGGACAGCATGCTCACACACCAGGTCCTAAACTCAGCTGTTTCAATCCTCTTGCTTTCAAAGGTGAAGCATGAGGCTTTTTTTAAACGGTTACCAGGGCTCTAACAGATAGCAATGCTGCAAATGCAGGTTCACAGGGATGGGGGCAAAAGGGGCTTCGCTTTACCAGAGCATTATTGGTTCTCTTGACTGTGCTGCAGCTGCACATTCTCTGCTTCCAGTGGCATGATCACCACATGCTTGGCCTGGAGAGATCTGTGGGTCTCAGGCCATTTTTCTTTCTGTGGTTCTCTTCCTTGCTGATCTCTGAGTGAGAATGGTGGCATGGTTGTGTTTCTATTTGCCCTACTGAAAGGAGTCAATGTTTTTAATCGGGTGCCAACATGCTGTGAGACATTCTCATATAGCTGTGAAATCGGGAAGCTTTAAGGGCTGTGTCTTACAAACTTTGCTTTGATTAGACTCTTGCTTCTATTGTTATTCTGATGAAATAGTGCAGAGTTATGAATAACTGCAGATTTGTTCAAGGTAGTCACGTTTCTGAGGGAGAAATGGAGGATCCAGTATCAGCAATCTACTTGCCTTTGGATCTATGTGCAGCAGCAACTGCATGAGTTCAGTATTCAGCTGTTCACTCAGCTTCTTACTGCATCCAACTCCTATATTGCATCTGATACCCTATAACGCCATGTAAAAGAGAAGTGCACCAAAACTCAGTTATTCAGGTTTTACACAGTTCTCATGTAGTGTTAACTTCTATAGACTTTCATTGCAGACTGGCTTCAGAAGGAAATATATAAAATGTAAAAAAAAGACTTCAGACTTTGGCCCAGTATGTTCCTTCAAAGCAACACTTCTGAACATAATCAAATAGTCAGGGGACAGAGACAGAAAGAGTCAGGAAAATACAAAAGGTAATCTCATTGTTGATGTTAAAGGCAGAGACATAGGAATTGCTGTGGCAGAGCTCATTAAAAATTAATTGTATCATGCAGTAATGTTTTGTGGTTCTATAGTAGTTATCAGCTAAGAATCTTGGAGCCCTCTGCAGGCTCCACCTTATTCTGGCATTCCCTCCTGTGAGTTTCTTTTATTCTGTCTTTTTTTTTCTATAGACATGCAAATAGAAATGGTCAGGCAAAATGACCTTTCCACCATTGTCTGTTGGGTCTGAGTTAGATCTGAAGCTGGAGCTGAGACAGTTAATTTTCACCTCATCCTACTTCAGCCATCATATAAACTTTCCCCTTTTCCTGCTGTTTCTTTTTTTCCCCCAACCATCTTGTAAAGAAATATTGCAGTAGAAGGAAATGTGTCACTCAATCACTGACGAAATTACTGCAAAGTGGTTAGAAGAAGTTTTAGAGGGCACAATCTTGGACGATCCACTGTCAAAGCAATATATATTAAGTGGGCATCTGCAGAGGTCTCTTGTGTTTGGTACTCTTGAGTATTTTCATTCTTGGGCTGCAGGATGGAAGAGAATATACAAATATGAAAATCTCTCAAAATTGAGAGGCACTGAGGGTGTTGTGAAGATCAGGAATATAACGCAGAATGATTTTTGAGAATTGGAAAAATGGCTACAACTGTAGGTTGTAGGCTGAAAAGGGACCTAGGCTTTATAACACCTTACTAGCTAATCCGAATCAACAGGCTACTGTTTTGCCAAAACAGTCATGGTGTCTCATAAAAAACAAACATTTAGAATATATAAACAGGTGTAGTCTGCAAGCTACTTCATTACATGAAGTAATTGTCTGATTATACTGAAAATTAGTAAAAACACTGATGAAGTTTTGAACAGTGAGCTTCAAGGACAAGGTGAACCAAGAGGAGAGAACTCATGGAAAAGGTCAGTGGAAAAAAAGCCAAAATGTCTCAAAGAGGAAAGTTAGAAGAAATTTGAGGTAGTCTGTCTGAAAGCAAATACAAGTCTCCAAATACATAAGGGTGGACAGGACATACAGAACTGTGGACAGTATGTAGTGGGCAGGACAGATCTCTTACCAAATTTTCTAACATTAATGAAGTAGCATACTTGTCAGGCATGCCACATTTTCCTGAATTGTGACTGCAGGTGAACAAGAAGACCATTTTGAAGCTGCTGCTTTTGATGATTTGCTCTGTCCCCATGTGACTTGTTTGGTGTACTCTGAAGAGGTGACTATTTGAAAAAAAGTAGTCATAAGGATACTGCACAAGCAAGTCACACTAACTTGCTATGTTTTAATTTGTTCTGCCAACAGGTCAAACTGGGAGGAGAAGCCCCAAACTCCAGTGTAATCCACATAGCCAAGGGCAATGATGGCAGCAGTAGCAGCTGGAAGAATGTTGGTGGCAAGTGTGGAACCAAATGCCACCTTCTGGATTTTGCAAACTCCGAGCGGCCGCTGGTGGTCAACTTTGGCTCAGCTACCTGACCACCGTTCACAAGCCAGCTGTCAGCCTTCAGCAAGCTGGTGGAGGAGTTCTCTGGTGTGGCTGACTTTCTGTTGGTCTACATCGATGAAGCTCACCCATCAGATGGCTGGGCTGCTCCTGGAATCTCTCCCCTTTCATTCGAAGTTAAGAAACACAGAAGCCAGGAAGAGAGATGTGCAGCTGCTCACCAGCTCCTAGAGCACTTTTCCTTGCCACCTCAGTGCCAAGTGGTGGCTGACTGCATGGACAACAATGCCAATGTGGCCTACGGGGTTTCATTTGAGCGAGTATGCATTGTGCAGAGACAAAAAATTGCCTACCTGGGAGGCAAAGGCCCCTTTTTCTACAACCTTCAAGAGGTTCGGCTTTGGCTGGAACAAAACTTCAGCAAAAGATGAAATCCATTTTCTACAGGTGTTATGTTAACAGATGTGTCCCTTTAAGGTGATGCAAAAGGGAAAAAAAAAGAAAACATGCTAGTTTGAATAAAATCCGATGATTGCAGGAGAACACATTTGATAAAAATGTCAAGTGAATGTTAACTAGAAAAAGAAAATAAAAATCTAGCTCCACAGAAACATTGTCAAGTGAAAAAAATCCCACTCCTGCTCTTGCTATGGGATAGAAGAGGTGAACAGGCTTCTCCAAAAAGGTGCTGCTGGCAAGCAGGTAGGGTGGGGAGATAAGACCTGTCTCCCAAATGCCCCAGTCCTGGGGTGAGGCAGAGCAAGTGTTTCTGCTTGGAAGGCATTCCATGGAAAGGCAATGCTGTACATTTCATCAGAAATGCTTCTTTACGCCCCTGTGGCCAACGCAAGGAACCTGGGAGGAGCAGGGGTTTTGCACTTACTTTGTATACAAATGCAGTGCAGTGTGGCGATTTTCCTCTCTTGGTAGAAAATTCATTGTTCAGAGACTGCAGGAACCACATGCAATGCAGTGCACAGGCAGACTGGCTGCTCAGAGCAAGATGAACCTTTGTCTGCTGGTATTTGTACTCTCCGTGGACACCTCTGCACAGCATGTTAACTATGTAATGCTACCAACGTGTTTGTATCCAGTGTGCAGGCCTGTGCCTGCTGAGAAAGATGCTAAAATCTATGGAGTTGGACCAAAAAGACAAAGGTGATCCAATAAGCCCGTTACCATTTGAAAACTGAAATACCTGGACTATTTATAACACAACATTGAGAACCATCTAGATGTCTCTAGATGTCATGAGACAAAACTCAGCTGATGCCAACCAAACCCTTGGTTCTCAGAGCTAATAACAGACATTTATCAATATTCTCTTGTTCTCACCTCTGTTACTTTACCCACCTCCATCTCTTTCTGTCTAGCAATAGGCTTAAAGGTAATTTCACTTTTAGCTTTTTTAAAAAAATAACTTATTTCTTTCTTCTTCTTTTTTTTTTTTTTTTTTTTTGTTTAATGTGAGATAATGACCTTGCAGGTGTATTTTGGGGATGGGGGAACTTATGCACAACTTTACCTCATTGAAATGGAAACCTATCCTGTCATTTACCCTGTTAAATGTAGTCATGAGGACTTTTGCTATCTTAGAAACCCGAAACTAGTTTATAGCTATGTTAATCTGAAAGTTAAGTTGTTTGCAGACTTAGAAATGATTAGCTGCAGTTCTGCTACCAGATGAGCTGATAAGTCTGTTTCGCTCATGTTCTTGAAAACTTTCCCAGAAGAGAAACAGGGAGGACAAACAGTTTGAATTAATGTGAATACGTGTAAAAGATGGCAGAATTTTCATATGAATGAGTATGAGGAATTGATTGTTATGTTTAAAGAGATACTGTGAACTTAGAGGATACATTAAGTTTAGGTATTTCTAAAACTAAAATTATTTAATCAACATTAATGAAAAGGCAGTTTTACAATGAGCTAACCTATTAGAGCTGATAAATGAAAACCCATATGGAGATGGACTATCCAAGTTTTCTCTCATCTTTGGCAGAAACATGAAACAGATAAACAGAGTAAGTTGCAAAAATCAAATTAGTTTTTTCAATTTCTCATCCTGCCCATTGTCAGTAATATGATGTGTTGATACTAACATAGGAAAAAATGGAAAATACATAGGTGTTTTAATTTTCACAATGCCCATTAATATTGTATATTTCCTCTAGCTTGGCTGTTGGTCAACTTACCCAATGTAGGAGGAATTCAGAAATGTGTTTTCAAGCACAGATCTTAAATAGTGACAGTACCATGGGTAATTTCTCCCATACTCAGGTTCACGCTTACCATTCTTCTCATATTTTCCTCCACACACAGTTTAACATAGACACACATGCACTTACACAGTTGGTAATGTGCACTGGAGAACGGTGTAAAGAGTGGTCCTCAGACTCCCTGGTGAGCCCCACTTCTCAGAAGGCCTGTGTCTCTGTGTGTTTGTGTGTGCATTTATATGTGCATCTGTATGTATAGAATACATTTTTATGTATGTGTATACATATGCGTGCACATATAAGTGGTGTCTAAGACCACTAATAATAATTATTCTGTCCTACCTGTTACTGTAAATCATAGCTCAGTGTGGAAGGTTGTTACAGATCTTCATGACTAACTGGGATGCATAACTGAATTTTTAAAACCTGTTATCATAGAAACAGTAACATAGCCAAACAACATGATTTATTTAATCCAGTATCCTACCTCTGACTGTATCAGATGCTTCAGGGGAAGGTGCAATAGTTTTTAAATAACAGAATTTTTATTAGCTTCAGCCCTTATTGTTTTTGTCTCATCTAAAGTGGTTGTTGATGTGTTATCATCATCATAAGAGGCTGATTTTGAGTTTTGAGATTTAAATATTTTGTGAGGTTTACTAAAATAAAAAAACATCCCATTTAAGATCAAAGAAAACCAAATGAAAACAGATTTTTTTCTTTCATATTTAAATTGGCTGCTCTTCAATGTCATTCTCATCTCTTGCTGTTATATGCTAAACCACTAAACATAAGTGATCCTAATTTTTCTTCTGTATGTCGGTCATTATATAATCTATATAGAAATTCACATACCTTTTGTTTGTTTCTTAAGGCAAACAATAACTCATATTCTTATACAGGTCCATATTCTTTCCTTGCCTCTGAATCTCTTCTATTTTTGCTACACTGTCCTTTTACTCAGGTGAGTAAAGATGTAGACATTAATCCAAGTGAAAATCTGTATTGATATACCCAGCACAGCATCTTTTCCTTATTATATCCTATTCCTCAGTCATCTGAAACTTTTTTAAACCATAGAAACTCCATAGCCTGTGTAAAATTTAAACTAGTATGTCTTTTCATCTTTTCCTCATTATACCCTTAAAGTCTGAACTGTTTATATGGGAAATGCTAGGCAAATGTTTAGCACAGCTGTTGAAACATACCTTTAGTTCAGACGAAAGAGTCTGAATTAGTAATTCAGTTTGTTAATCTCATTTGCATATTTAAAGTTACAATCATTTTTCAAGTCCATTCTCTCCTTTTTAATTTTCATTATTTTGTCTTATAATTCATAGATGCCTGTTCATCACATAGTATTCAGGAATTATAAAATTGGCTCCTGTAAATGGGAAAAACACATTAATTTTCCACAAATAAAAAACCACAATAATTTATTTTCTTTCTTGGCAACATGTATGACTGTCCTGCCTAAAATTTAAAGTTATTCCAGCCTCACTGATTATCAAGACGGAAATACATTTTGCAAAACCTTGGGTTTCCCCAGAAAACTTCTGGTCGGAAAGCAGGGCTTTCTTCAAAGAAAAATAGATGTAAAGGAAAAAAAAAAAGAAAATGGATTTTCTAGGAGGCTGATAGAAACATAATCTCTTTTTTTTTCTTTTTTAGAAAATTAAAAAATTTTATTGAAAAGGTTTTAATTAAATGTCATGCATTATCCTCAATTGATGGTAAAAGTGGCCATGTGTCCGATATCCCAAATTTTTGTAACAGATGTTTTGGGACCAGGTAGAAATTTTACTACCTTGCTAGCCTTGTACTTCACAGCTGGTCTAGTCTGCTCTAAGACTGGATTTGTTTCTGTCTCATTCTCACTGTCAGGGCACTATACCATATTACTTGAGGTGCTCCAGTGTGACATACATGTTGAGCAAAGGCTCACAAAATTGGTGCCTGAGAGTATTCTGGAAGGCTACTGTATATAATAGAGACTCCAATACTGTGTCTCAACATTAGTATGGGAAACTTCCAGTATTTTTCATTTTGAGTAACATAAAAAGCTATTCTGGGCTATCATCCTACGTTGTTCTGTGCTTAGCATCTGTATTTAGCACTGTATAAAAGGAATGTAAAACATTTTGTGCAGGTGATAAACTATAGCATTTTGCTCTTTCCTTGTGTAGACAATGACATAAATTTAAGGCAGCAGGAAAACATGCCCCATCTATTAAAAAGGAGAAAATATATTACAAAATATGTTGTTAAACAACTGTCTGAACACTTTGAAAAACAAAATGCAGTGATTTTTAGGAAGGTGATCTTGGTGGGGAAACCTACAAAGCTTCTCAAAAAGGTATTTGTGCTATGCATTCAGGTGTGTGCGGAAGGAAGTTGTTTCTGCATGTGTGAAAGTGGCTTTTCTGTGATGTGGAGTATAGATTAAAGAGTTTTTAAGACTTTCATTCAGTACTATAACCAAAGCAGTAAGAGGTGTCAGGTAGGGAATATTGGCCAGTTTTGTACAACTCGACACCATGTCTGTGACGAATCCATATTCATTTGGGCCCAATTTGGAGTCTTCAGTGAAGAGAGATTGGGGTGAGGCAGAGGGGGCTTGTGTGCTTATGAAGATCGCTAATAAAAGAGTGATTATCTCAGTTAGCGTTCAGATGCCCTCACACTGGCATTCCTCTGTGCACCTTAGTGTGTCTGTGACTGAAAGAGGCGTCTCTTTGGGTCTGTTAATAAGATCACCGTGGTGTAGGTGCCTGTGTGTACTGACTATGTGTGTGTCATTGTTTAAATGTCAAAAATACACTGCAGGAGAGCCAGCAAAATTTTGTTACAATATGGTGCTCCATGAAATGTGCTTTCTAGATTTGTTTTTCTTGTATTATAATAAACAATAAAGGAAAATATACCTCTTCTGTGTTTTATTCTAATACTGGTTGCTAATACACAGTGGAATCTTGACATTTGACCAAGGAAACTTAGAACTGTATTTAATACAAAAGCTTATGCCACCCTGACTAGATCTTAAGCAATACAAGCAAAGTTCCTTATAAGTGGTGGGACTAATTTACTATCTGATTACTCAAATTTAAGAAAGGTAAAGGGGAGGGAAACAGAGAGCTACACGGACTGTGTTTGAGTCTGCACAGAATTGCACTGTTCAAAAGAAAAAAGTGCTTGAAGAAAGCATGCCAAGCTGTATACAGCACATGAAACCTAGACAAATTGGTTATGAATGCATCAGCTATAAATGCAACTCCCATTTCAATGTACAGGCAAAAGATCAAAATTAAATTATAACCACAGCTGAATAGCAGCTACAAGAAAAAAAAAATCAAGTTAAAAATGTGCAGCGACTTTTTAAACAAACCCACTTTGTGATTTAATTGTATTTTAGAAATTCCCTCTTCTATGTCATCTTTTGTTACAGTAAGTTTTATAGATCCCTACATCTAAAAACTGATTGTGAATATAGGTAAGAAAGAACAAAACAAATGACCAAAAGGAAGACCATGAAAAAGGTTACATCCTAGTTTCCCAAACAGAAATGTTCATTACAGTATACTTTATAGGCCTTGAAATAACCAAATAAATAACACTCTAGATTATCTAGTTCACATAACAAAAATAACTCCCAAAAGTAGTGAAAGGAGAAATTTGAGTTGTGAGAATATTCCTGTAGTCTGGCTGTTAGTGATTATGACTGTTATATCAATTGTTGCTATAAGGAGCTACTCAGTACTTTGGAAGAAATAAAAATAGGTTTCTTGCTTCTTATTTCACAGCTGTGTAAATCAGGTGAAGGTAGATGTGATTAAATAACAGTCTTATTAGAAAATAGGACTATTAATAAATGACTTGTTAACAAAAAATTGGACTCTGGACACTCCTAAATATTTGTGAGAGTGTTTTGGGTTTTCTGGAATAGATTATGTCCATGGTAGAAGAAACCAACCAAACAAACAAAAAAAAATAGATTATTTATGGAGAAGTATCTCAAGATGATTGACTACTGCTCAAGATCTTGCTTTCTGACAGAGAATTCCTGAGGCACAATAAACCTTTCCCAAATATACTCTTCAAATAAAAAACCTAGATCTTGGTTAAAATCTTTGATTACAGACAAGTCAACTCACTCTATATGCTTGTGTGCTTCTAATGCTCATGTTAGTGAATCAATGAGCTTAAATGTGTCTTAGAGGGCTAATGTGAAATGGAAACACAAAGAATCCTGTTAAAAATCTTTAAGGACTAAGGATTTGTAAGCCTTGTTATGTGACTTGAGTAGAGAAGGAGAATCTAATTTAGGTCATATATATGAAACATATGAATACATCAGAAGTTTTAGTTGTCTCTAAGATAGTTCCTGTTATATAAAATTAAAGAAGTATCAGGCAGGAAAAATGCTCTTTGTAAGTCAGTGTTTCCCATATTTTCAATATGTATGTTTTTGTTATTCATAGAAAAGCTACTGTGACTTAGGTCACTACTGGTTAGGTGAGCAGGTATCAGGAGGGGAAGTTTTCTTAAAAGCCTTGTCTTCTTTAGGAATTGATTGGGTTTGGATGTCCTTTAACCCTGTTCTTTTTTCCTTATATCCTTCCTGCACCTGATTTCCCATGAACCTGTAGTACCATTGGTAATGTTTCCCCCATTATAGTCTTTGGTTTTGTGGAGTTTACTTAAGGCTGCAGAATAGCTGAGGTCTTCATTTCAAGTATGATGTCGGGGTGTCAGTTGTCAGAAGGTCAAGTGAGATACCAGGAGAATACAGTATTTTGTTCTGTTTATCTGTGTATTCTCAGTGCACATCATCTGCATGTGGGCTTGTTATCAAACATAATTTTTTGCATGCCAGCCTGCAGGGCTAAAACTGGCTTTCTGGGCAGATTATAACAGCACAAACAAGCTTTCTGCAGACTGGGAGTGAACATACAGGTTTTCATCTCAGCCCTGGCTACCAGAGTTTGTATTTCTCTGTGTCTGCCAACCTTTTGTAAAAACTCATAACAACACTCCAGCCTCACACAGGGTGAAGGTCTGAGCACAGTGGCTCCCATACATCAGACCTGAGCAGATGTCTCATGAGACAAATCTTTCTGAGGTTTTCTCAGAGATTCACAGGAAATTATACCAACTCTTCCAAACCAGAAATTGGTGGACTATGCTTGTAAACGAAAAGCACTTCCTTCATTAGAAAGGAAATCTTGTAGCTGATGATGCTATGGAAGGAGCAGCAGATTCTTGCTAGCTGCAGAAATTGTCTCTCATGTGATCCTTGCAGATCCTTCACGGATGGGCTGAACAGCAGTGCTAAAACTGTCCACAGTAGTTCATATAAAGACTGAACACACCTAATGGTAAATAACACAACTTTGTCACTTGTGCTTCTCAAGGCACCTGAAAAACAGAAATACATCTCTACTATAGACTAATTTGATAACAGCTAGGCTGGATGCCTGACTGAAAGTGCATATAAACATTAAAGCTATTTTCTCAGGGTATTTCTCTTGCCTATCACCAACATCTGTATACCTCAGTATAATGCTGCTTCTCTATTGTCCAATACCATGGCAAACAGTCCAATATTACACCCAGCTCCTCCTGAGCAGATTGTAGTGACCTCTTAATCTACACTGCGTGACACTGGTTGGTGCTGAGCTGAAGTTCACATCATCCTGTTTTTTATTGGAATGGATATGTCCAAGTCAACAGATCAACAAGTTTCCCAGCACTATTTTCAACAGCAGAAGTATCACAGTAGATGAGGTGGGGAGAAGAAAAGTCCAACAGACCTTTTTTATTCCAATAGGACTTACTACTTAATGTTGATTGCAAGAGTTTTGTCTTTGCAAGATATGTTTATTATATATGAAAATCTTCATGAAGCTTCCACTTGTATTTACTTAGATCATCAAATTCTAACTTCAATGGAACTTTCAGTATCTGACGTGGAATTTCACAAGACACAAGTATTTTTTCAAGGTTTCAGAAACTGTAACTCTTGACAAAGTCAGGAGACACTCCTTAAAGTTCATGATGGCTTTTTAGAGTTTCTCCTGTGAGTTGTTGAGGGAAGCAGAAAAATAATCATTGTCCTGGATTGTGAGCCATGTCAATGTGAGACAAAAGGAAGATTTTCAGGGCACATGGCAGTCCTTTGTGGCTTCTAAAGCCTTCCTTAATGTTATTGCTTCTGTTTTGGAGTGGATCACCACTCCTTGAGAAAAAGCCTGCTGGAGTGCCCCAGTGGTGTGATGAGATGTTTTTCCTTTAAAGGACAGAATTTCCCCTCAACTGACCACTTCAGAGCAACAACACAAAAAAAAAAAAAAAAAAAAAAAAACCCAAAAAAAACCAAAAAAACCCCCCAAAATAAAAACCCCCAAAAGTCCATGAGAACTAGGTAAGTTTCCATTCCCAAACTGACTGCGGAGGAGGAAGATCTTCCTGTTGCGTTTATACTGTTTTAATCAATTTCATGTTTTCTCCCACTACAGAAGTGAATGTGCTGCTTCAGTGATTTCAACATTCACAAAGCCAAAGCAGCCCAAGCTACTTGAATCTTTGTGTGGCCCCTCCCTCCCCCTCCCTTCTTTCTTTGGGGCCAGGTAAATAGATGATATAAGTCATTACTTAGATTACTGCAGTCTGGATCATTACCCAGAATACCATCTGCCAGTATTTTGTCAAGTTCCCTTCTATTAAAAAGCCATTAGATTACATCTGACATTCATGTATGATCAGCAGATAAACCAGTTCACTTGACACATAAATAGGAACCCAAGCAACTATTTTTTAATTGTGACTACTACCATATGTTGTCACTCATGATATATTTAATCACTGATCATGCTTTAATTAAATATATCTTAAACCTCTTTGTCTTGTCAGCAGAAGAAAAAAACAGATGGCAATACTTTGATGTAGCTTTGAGTTTACTGTAGACATATTTTCATTGACATGCAATAAAGAATTCAATTTGAAAAAAAATATATATAGATGTAGCATGCATGGAGGTTTACTTCTGATATTTGGAGAACAGGAACTGTTGTGTAAAGTTGGTGATACTTGAATTTTGAAGAAAAATTCAGAACTAATAGTATTTTTATTAAGGAAAAGGGCTTTCACATACTCTCTTAAAGGGTTTTGTGTACATTTGTTGGAATACCTATTTTGAATATAGTGGGCAACAAAAATATAGGATATTCCTGTTAAGTGTGTAAGTGTGGTTAGACTATGTAATTTTTACTTTTAACTGAATGAAAGAAAACAGTGCTAAGTTTCAAACTTAAAGGCTGTTTTATATCACCCTCTTCTTATTTTTCACATCTTAGTGTGTTAAAAAAATGCTATGGAGTGTCCTGAGGATAACTCTATTAGAAATTTAGTCACTACATACTACTTAGTTTGTTTTCTGGCTCCTGGCAGCCTGAACCAGAGATGCACATGAGTCACAACAGAATGCAACAATCAGTGTCTCCTTCAGGGCAGTATGTAAGTTTACAAATAAGTCCATCATGTGATTAAAATTTCTCAAGAATTTACAGACTTAAAAAAATTAAATGTGGTTAACCTAAATACAACAGATATAATAGGACTTCACAGTTCATACTTTCCATTATTCATCACTCTCTTTTGAAACATAATCTGTGAATTTTTTTTTACCCAGAAACATTCCAGACATGAACTCTTTCCAAAGTTGTTGGGTTTTTGTTATTGCTTTTTTTTCTTTTGTGGAAAATGTCAAGACATTTTGCATTGCTATTTCAGAATGTGGTAAAGAATAGAGGTACATCCACACAGACACGTATTTTTCCCATGGCAAAAAAAGAAGACATGAGCACCCTTAAACAAAAGGAGATGGCCATACCAAGCATGACTGACATTTTTCACCTGATATATTGTACATAAAAACTCTGAAGTAGAAATCTTCAGGAAAAATAACACTCATGTGAGCTGTTGAATACTTGCAGATGAGCATTTTTTTTCTGAGAAAGAAACCACATAATGCCAGCTGTAATAGTACTTTCCACAGGTTAGGACTTCATCAGTTTTTTAATTATAAGGATGAAGGCATTGATGAACATGGAGGATAACTTCTTTAAAGGAAGTATTCCAAAGAAGCCAGAGCATGTTAAAGGAAAATACATGCCACCCTGTGTGTCTCTATTTTCAGAAGATTTTTCTTGCCATGGGTGAAATCAACCCCCTGGCCAGCCAAACTTTCATTATGACTT
The DNA here is from genome assembly GCA_026261815.1 of Monarcha castaneiventris obscurior. Classification (NCBI taxonomy): domain Eukaryota; kingdom Metazoa; phylum Chordata; class Aves; order Passeriformes; family Monarchidae; genus Monarcha; species Monarcha castaneiventris. Next base: position 20,779,913 of record JAMPIT010000894.1, read on the forward strand.
TCATTATGACTTTCATTATGACTTTCATTATGACTTTCTACTTAGTTATTTCTGTAGAATCTTGCTGAAATGAACTCTTTTTTTTTTCTTTCTTTCTTCTGTGTTCTCCCTGCATCTCTAAATGGGCAAATTTGCCAGAATATGAAGGAATGAGTGAAAGAAAGGAAAACCCTACAAGTGAAGGTCTCCTTCATGAGAATCCATGAACTCTGTCTCCAGTGGTATACAGTAACCCTACAGCTTCACATGATTGTTACCTAAACTGACCATACTTTGAGAAGGTATGTTTTTACACTCTACACACTCAAAGTGTAATATTTAATGAGGACATTGTACACTGACATTTTAGATGAGAAAAAATTTAGATAATTGTGACAAAGTTAAGACAAGTAAGTTATAAAAGACAAAATTTTCAGAAGAAACTCATCTTACATTGTCATAAGGTTAACTATATCTCAATAGAAAGTCTGACTTTTAAGCAACAATACTTAAGTGACAATATTTTAGTGATTACTCAACAATACTAACATGATTAGTAAGCTAGCTTTAAATAGTTGCATTTCAGTGAGATGTAAACAATTTCATTATTTTTATTGTTTTTGCAAAAAAGGTTTGTCTGAACATTTAAACAATTTTAAAATTTAATTTAAAGTCTTGAATTCGTCATGTGAAAATACCTGGAACTTAGGCATTAGGTGAATCAGATTTAAATTAAGCGTCTGGTACCAGATTCACTTCAGAGGTAGCACTCTCACCTCTAAGATGAAGCCTCTAATGCCTGTACAGCCTGCACCATGAGGGACTCAACATGAAAGACTGTTTGACAAATAATTTTCTCAATGCTAAAATGTTAGCTTAGTTCCTGCAGATGTTAAGTATACCAAATAATATTTTCCGTGTAGTGAAGTTGTGTGATTGACCTTCATAGTTCTCAGGTAAAGAAGCCTTGCTGGGATATAAAATTATGATAATTGATTAAATCACAAGTTTCTCAGGAAAGGAGCAATAAATTCTTGTTGTCCTTGTCCCTAAAGTTGCAAATAAATCCTAATAGTACCTGGTAATCCACTCTCAAGGTAAGTAAGAAGTACAACTGAAGACTGGCTCACCTATATGTCCTTAATTAAGGAAACAGAAAAAAACTGATTTTAATTTTTTTTAAACTGGGAAGTTATTACAAAATTGTGAGCACAGAGCTAATATTCAGAAAAAAAGGTAAGAAAAAAGCAGAAAACAGATGAACTTTATTGGTAGCACTCATCAAAAGTCATAGCTTTACTTGCCTTGTTCTTGCCTTCAACTGCTTGGAGCTTGTGCTGGCCTGTGGTTTAGGAGGAGGGTAAGCATCAGAGAGGACCAAAGAAGAGAGACAGCCTTGGAATCAGCAGTGTTAACAGCAGAATGTTAAAATAATTAGCCCTTTCTTTACCTTAAATAATTGAATGTCATATTCCTGCAGACTCATTTCTGAATCTTTGGAGTGTCTCCTTTAAAAAAAAAATCATTGCCTTTATAATGGGCAGCTCTCCAAGCATTTGTCAAAAGATCAGACCTTTGTGCACACACACACACACACACACACACACACACAAAACAATATCTGAACATGCCCTAAGTAGGTTAACCATTACAAAACACATTAAATCTCATATACTTATCTCACACAGAACAGCAGGTCTGGGAAAACAGTAAAAGAATGGTTATTACTGTTTCCATAATACATTAAAAGGATTTTTTACAGCTTTTTTTTGTCACTGGTTGGTATCAGTGGGATGACAAGAACACTCAGCCGATTGATTTTTGTTCATATTGTTCCAACACTGTTGCAGTCACAGGTCCAGCCCTTCTAGGCACCGTGTTGCAAACTGACACAAGACCACTTGGTGGATGAAGAACTTGTGGCTGCATAGCCTCACACAAAGACTTGTGGTCAATGGCTCATTGTGCATGTAGAGACCAGTGACAAGTGGTGTCCCTCAGGGGCTGGTACTGGGGCCAATACTGTTCAGTATCTCCAGTGGGACTGAGCACACCCTCAGCGAATTTGCTGACAGCACTAAGGTGAGTGGTGCAGTTGACACGTTGGAGGGAAGGGGTGCCATCCAAAGGGACCTTGACACGCTTGAGAGGTGGGCAGATGCTCATGAATTTCAACAATGCAAAGTGCAAGGTCCTGCAACTGGGTCACAGCAATCCCAGACAAACCTACAGGTTGGGCAGAGAAGTGATTGAGAGCAGGCCCGTGGAAAAAGGCTTCAGGGTGATGCTTGATGAAAACTCAGCATGAGCCATCAGTGTGTGCTCACAGCCTGGAAAGCCAACCCAGTCCTGAGCTGCACCAGAAGAGGCATGACCAGCAGGATGACAGAGGTGACTCTGCTCCTCCACTCTGCTCTCTTGAGACCCCACCTGGAGTGCTGCATAGAGTTCTGGTGCCTCCAATCGGAAGGAAATGGACCTGTTGGAGCAAGTCCAGAGGAACGTCATGAAGGTGGTAAGAGGACTGGAACACTTTCCCTATCAAGACAGGCTGAGGAATTTGGGGCTGTTCACCCTGGAAAAGAGAAGGTTGCATGAAGACCTCATAGCAGCATTCCAGTATCTGAAGGGGGCCTACAGGGAAGCTGGAGAGAGACTCTTTGTCAGGAACTGTAGTCACAGGACAAGAAATAATGGGTGCAAACTGAAAGAGGGGAGATTTAGGCTAGTGTTAGGAAGAAAATCTTTACTATGAGGCACTGGAACAGGCTGCCCAGGGAGGCTGTGGATGCCCCAACCCCGGCAGTGTTGTTAGATGAAGCCTTGACCAACCTGATCTAGTGGGAGGTGTCCTTGCCCATGGCAGCGGGGTTTAGGACTAGATGATCTCTGCAGTCCTGTACAACCCTTAACATTCTATGATTCTCTGATTCTAGAGTTGCTCCCTGGAGAGTATTTTCTAGGGCCTTCTCCATTCCAATTTTAAGTGATGAGACATGTAACTACTTTTCATTAGTATTCACAAGTTCAGTTACTTTCATATGAAGGTTTTTGGTTTTGGGTTTTTTTTCTGTTGGATAAAGCTTTCTTTCCCTTTTTTGAATTTTCTGAGACACCCAATCTCCCTTGTTATTAACTAAAAATCATGCAAACAAACCACATGCCTTTATCCAGGCTTTCATCCAACCCAATTCTCCCACGTTTCCTGTTTCTCAGCCCTTTCCTTTAAACCTTAGACCACACTGACTAGTCCAAAATCTATTTTAAAAATCACTTACATATAAATAAGGCTTAGAGTAGTTGTAGGATTTTGAAGAGCTCAGGTAGGAAAATCAATAGCCAACATTCTGTCTCGGTCTTTTGTAAATAGATATTTGCAAAAATAATTGAGGTTTTTTTGCTTGGGATGCATACAAGCTGACATTTTGTGGGAGCCTTACCTCTGCTTAAAATAAGAAAAAATATGTATTAAAATTGCCACTGTAGGTTTTTGAAGGAAACTGGTAATTCAGACAACATTGTATACTAAATACTCACTGAATATCTTGTTATGCTCTGGAATTTACTTGCAGGGTGTTAGTTGATAGTGGTAGCAGTTACAATAAGAATTCAGCTTTTTTGACTTATTTCTGTAAAAGATGAGAATCTTTCCACCACCACTTCAATATTACTCAGGGAAGCAAGGAAAATGTAGCTGTTTCTTTGGATAACTTTGTTATTTAAAAATAAATCTTCATTTCTTGCAACACCACATAGTTTCTGTTTCAATTCTAGTTCTTCCAGGTCTGACATTTTTCCTGGACAGTTCTCTATGCATTTATGTAATTATGGATCTCTAGCTTTCATGCCAAAGGCAAAGGTAGGCCTTGTTGCTTAAGCAGCATTCTGATCCATGGACATTTTCCTAAGAGTTTGGGTTTGGTTTTTTTTCTGAATAACTGGGCAGCTGCAAGATGTCAGATGATCAGTGGCCCAGCAGTTGGAACAGTGCTCTCTGAATTGGTATTGCACTAGAGATTCTCTAACACATGTCTGGAGAGTGCTGCCAGGCGGGCCTTGGTGACCCTGGGTGCTGCGGAATTTCTGTTAAGCTTGCACAAGAGGAGTGGTATTTCCCCACTCTCTTTCAAAGTATTAGTTTGCGCAAATCCCTTTTTCTTCCTTGCATTTGACCAGCTCTTGCCAGGCAGGGACTCAGCCCTGCTTATTACAACTGCAGTCCTGTCACTCTGGGCTTTCATGTGACGCTTGGACACGGACTAGCTCTTGCTGCCTCTCTGTAGCAGGTGGTCAGAGGACAACTGCTGACAAGTGCTGCCTGGGTGGCACGTGCTGAGCTCTGTGTGGAAAAAGGGTCAGATCAAATGGAATTGGCATAACCCTAACCTAAACTTGGATAAATAGTCCATAAAAAAGCTTTGCCCATGAAGAGAAGACCTACCAAGCATGTAGCCTATGACTTAAAAACAAATGGCACTATCAGAACTTGTGTTCACTTATAGGGAACAAAGTACTGCTGTTTGTTTTGTTGGACCTCAGTTTATAAGGCCTACAGATTTCATTGGTTATTAACTGACTCTTGTGAAACTGCTTTACAATGCTTTTTCTTTTCTTTTTTTTTTTTCTAAATTCTGGACACAACGTGTTCAAACATTACCATCCTTTACTCCTTACCCTAAAACACACATGCACACCCACAAATGAAAAGGCATCTCATGCTCTTTGTATGTTAAGGGGCTGAATTTCTAATGAGTGCAGCTCCCAAACAGCTAATTTCATAATGATCAGATTCCCAGAAGAGGCTGACCTGCCAGTTTTGTGAACTGGAATAAATGGGACTGAGACTCTGCCATTAGTGTTTTGGGAGCTCTCTGAGTATGCAAAACATGACAGCTTTGCTTTATTGCTACATCAAACAGACACTAAGCCAAAATCAAAAATATTTGGAAATGATGTAAGAAGAACCTTGGTTTCAGGTGTCAGGCATTAAGGAAAAGCCCCTAGGCTTATTCTTGTCTTCCTTAATACAGGCTAATGCTTCTTGCTTGTCTTTGAATGGCAGCAGGCTCTGGACCGGTCCCTTTTCTTGTTTATGCACTGCCAGGCCTACTTTGGATTTCTTCTAATCTGCAGCTCAGAGCAAGTGGAAATCTCATCAGACCAGTTAAATCCTTGCCTTCCCCTGGGCTTGTCATTCAGTGACTGCCCTCCCTTTGAGCTGTCCCCATAAAACTGAATTCCTTGTTTGGAGAGGAAAGTTGTGGGCTGGTGTTTTCTACTGAAGAGATAAGGTGGAGCTTATATGTAGCCAATGAAAAGCACCTGCTTGTATTAACCCAGACCTGATCTGGCTCTGGTAAGTAAAAAGGTACACATATGCATTAGTTGGAGCAAATGAGACGTCCTCAGATACTAGTGATATGGGGTTGTTTTTGTTAGACCAAGTAGAGCTGTGCAGTTCACCACAGAGGAACACATGCTTCTTTATGCTGGTCAGCTTTGGAAAAAGACTTCATCTTTGACTATTGCTTGTGGCTGGGCCAGTCATGATTTTCAAGACAGAAGAAAAGTTTTGAAAGAAAGTGGATTTGCACAGCAAAATACCAACCACAGCATTAGCAAAGTTGAGAATGGAAGGCACTAAGACATCTTTGCAAATGAAACCCCTAGAATTCTACAAACCTACCCTAGTCTGTTTGGCTCTCTGTGAGGATAGAAATAACATATGCAGTTCATTTAGCACTCAGTTCTTCTCTTATATAATAATAGCCTTATTTGAGAGGGAACTCTTGCCTTCCTTAATTTACCAAATAATTTCTAATTGCTAAATTAAACCCGAGGCAGGTGTAAATTGACACTGCCCCAACACAGCAGGCACAAAAGGACTCTGATTCCTATACTAGTGGTTCCAGCTGAGGGCTTGGCTGTGGAGCTGCCTCTGCAGAGACGTGCAAGAAGAGGTTTTATTTTTTGGTATTCTTTTTTTTTACATAAAGGTCTGGACACAGTGTAAGGTATGTGCTCTTGAAAAAGACTTGGGCTATTCTTTTGGGAGTGGGGGTGGTAGTAAATATGGTTTGGGCTTATGGTTTCTTTCAAATCTGAAAGACCATATTGCTTATACCAATTCAGTTCCAGACAATGTGGTGGCAGGGACCAGGGAATTTAAAGAGGCTAGGAGCTTTTACTTTTCTTCATATGCATTGCCCCCTAGCCAACTTCTACTGCATTCTGTAGGAATTCATTGTAGGAGAACTTTTTTTTTAGCTCAAATATGTTCATACTTTCAGTGCTGATGATCAGTTCTGCACTGTCAAGGGAGCTACAATAACAGTCTTTAAAACAGCATTTGGCATTCAAGCAAATATCCCACAATACAGATGATGTCACTTATCATCCCTTGCTTCAGGCTGACTGCCCTCAAAATTTTTCAGCTGAAAGCTGTGATGGTCATGGCCTGGGGTGTATCACAGACTTCCTGGCTTTGTCCTCAGGGTTATTGCAACAGTTGTGCTGTGAAGGACAATGAGGTAGTGGGAAAGAGCTCTCATATCTGGGGTATGACTTCTTTGCAACTGGTACTTAAGCTTGGAAATTGTGTGTGAGGAGACTTAGTAATGTGGCTACAGTTAAATTAGTGCTTTACCTCCTAAAAAGTGGAGTACTCTCAGAGATAGTCTGGCTTTTAGCTTTGAGAATTCCTAAAGGCCTTCAAAAATCTGGGTGACTCTTGCTTTGCCTTAGCTAATGTTCTGAATATGTGTACAGGAAAACCTGAGTACAGAATCAATCACTGGGGATTTTTTCAAGGTTAAACAATGAATTAGTTGTAGTGATTAATTTCATCTCACTTCTTAATTCCTGAGCAATTAGAGGATCATATTTTCTTGCAAAGTAATTCCCATGCCTTTTTTCCTCCACGCTATTTTCCCATAGACTGCCTTGAAAGCTCAAGGGTGGACATGCTGTTTTCCAGTCTTTAGTAGACTTGTAAGGAGTCAGCTGTGCATTTAATTTCTGTTCTTGTTCTGAGACAGTTAGTGGTTGTTTAGCCTGGAGAGCCAAATATCTCTGAGTCAAAGTAATCAGTCTCCATGCATGCTTTGTAACTAATACTGTTGTAATACAGAAGAAACATGAAGCACTGAAGGTTTCTTTCCAATACCATGGCACTCAAGCAAGTAGGATATGTTTGAGACATGCCAGCTTCTTAATCCAAAGAGTCTACACGATAAATATGAAATAGTAGGTTGGAACCTGCAAAGACATCTCCTTCCTTCCCCTTATGATACAGTGCTTTCACACTTGCAGAGAAGAAAATTTCTATAATATCATGACTCTGTCATAGAGAGGAAATTTTTTTCCCTCTGTTTTCCAAACAAAAAAAGTATAAGAAATCAAAGGGTAAAAACATTTTCAGATTTGTGTGTTCAAATTGAGGTTCTGCCTTTTCTTTAGCTGACTAACTCTGTGATTTGCTCCTTGGAGTTTCTCAGCATCAGTTTATTAATGTTTTCATGTGGGGAAAATAGGCAGGAAATGCACAGCTGAAATTACAGTTGTTTGACCTAGTTTGTGAAGTCCTAGGCTGTGAGTTTGTCAGCCTCTCAAGTCCAGCTCTGTGAGAGAAGCCACCTTTAAGAAATGTGTTGGTTGTTCATGTTGTGTTTGATTTATGGGAGAAGATTCTAAATCTGGTTTAATTTTGGGATGCTGAAATAGAAAGATGTTAACAGTCTAAAAAAATTGTGTGACATGAATACTAAGAAGAGAGGGGTTGGGGAAAGGAAATATTTAGGATTGTAGGCAGGATAAATATAAGCAAAGGAAAACTGAGATGGAACAACATAAGGAAAATCCTGGAATTAAAATGTATTCAGCTGAGTTGTAAGTACAGTTGCATAATCCTAGCTCTTTAGGACAGTGAACATTAGAATAGAAATACACCAGAAACGTACCTATATATCTGTAGGGAGATTCTGTAGACTATCTAAAAAATCTGCCTACATGTATTTTAAACCACTTCTCACTGCACTACTAGAAAAGGGGACTGGGGAGCAACCTGCTGAGCCAGGGAAGTGGTCTTCATGGCCTACATACTTGTTCTGAACAGAAGCTCTGGAGCCCAGTTCTCTTGCTTTATCAGATCACTGTAAGCACTTTCCCACGTAAATAGGTGAGAACACATCCTTATAAAACTTTTCTTTCACTCCCTCTACTGTGTGTTTCCATGTAATGTTACAGCTATCTGAGCTTAAACTAGATTTTCAGATCTCCAAAGCTAGATGAACCTGAATGAAAGTGGCATCACCACTTCTCCCCCTGCCATGTTGAAAGCACTCATAGGTCATTATCTTACAAAGCTGAACATACCACTTGGTTTTCCTGTGTAAACCTGATGTATCTGTTAAACCTGATGTATCTTTTACAGCAATGAGGGTTTGACTTTTCTGCATTGTACCTAGTGTGGGCAATAGAATTAAAGTTAGCCCCAGTACTAGTGTGCTAAATTTTTAAAAAATTATTATTTCAGTTGTCTTTGAATAGTGGCTTTATGCACTGAGGAAAAGGCAAATTTGGATTCTTTTCATCTTTGGAGTGTCAATAGATTTGCTAGGGTTGAGTAATTTTATTTTTTTAAAGTTGTTAAAGTTAACAGGCAGAATTCAGCCATTACCAGGGTTTTCTATAATACTTCAATTCCCTTACACACTGCCAGTTGCTAACAGCACACGGAACTAATCCGAGGTGGCCCAGCTTCTGGAATCTGCAGGCTGAATTAGTTGAAAAGGACTTAAGACACATTGCCCAAATGTGAGGCTTTTTATAGATGGTAAGTCATCCTTGCATTTTAAGGCTAGAAATGGATCCAGACAAACATCCCTGAACTGGAGAAGAAATATGGATACAAATTTTGAAACTAATATTTTTCTCTACTGGAAAAGAACCCCCTAATTTTCTATTTATCCTGTTCCTCCTTTCCCTAACAAAGCAGTATTTTTCTGATCATGTGAATTTTATTTACTGACTACCAAGTAATTGCATGGTGAGTAATTGGATGGTTTTGCAGGACTGGAAATGGAATGCTGACTGCTTAACCTGTAGGTGAGTATTCCAGCGCTGTGCTGCCCCAGCAGTGAGGGCAGATTGCTCTCCAATCCCGCCTGCGTGACGCGGTGGGATTCAGCCCAGTGGAGTCAAGCGTGTGCTTCGCAAGGAACCACTTAGCTCTGTTGGCAGCCTTGGGAAAGGAGCAAGGACAAAACAGTTCTTAGGGAGAATGTCTCTCCTACTAACAGCCCATTGTCTGGACGGCCTGTGTCTGTGGCTATCTGAGAACATAGAAGTACTTGTAGTAATCGAAATCTCAATTTGTTCATGCTGAGTACCTGCCGAGCTCTGTTATCTTTCACTGACACTAGATGAAAATTAAATATTTGATTTAGCTGCAGGACCTTAAGTAACTGCCTAAATCACTGCTGGAAAAGTAAATAAGATTTTAAAAGAAAAATTTGTAGCACAGAAACTGCCAGAAGGAAGCAGTACTCAGCACCACTTTAGTTGAAAGAGGGGAACAATTCCTGCCATTTCTCAGCAGTGGATCTTTTCTTTCTGACCCAGCAGCAGTTGATTAGTTACCCTGAGCTGTTGTAATCTGCACCAGGTTCCACTAAAATCCCTGGGTTTTTTGCTTAAGAAGGGATGGTGAAAAAATGCAGCCCAGCTGTTACAATATAGAAACCTTCAAGAGCAAAGCTTGTAAAAAGCCCAGCACAGAGAGAGCTTTTATTCATATGGATAGAGTTTTTTCTCCTTTTCTTTTTTTTTTTTTTTTTTTTTTTTTTTAAACCACATGGAACGTTTTCCTCCTATAGTTTTTTGCAAATCTTCTTCCCCTTGTTGCTGGGAGATTTAAAACAAACAGCCAAACAACCAAGGGCATTTAATGAACTCTGAATTGCCTTGCTATTAACTGAGAGAATTTCTAGGTTTCCCACTTCCCCAACTGGCCTAAAATCACAAAAATAACCTCATCTTGTTATAATCCTGTTTCACAACTCGTTTTTCACTGCTTAATTCCACTCTAGACTGGATTTTTCTTTCTCAGCTCTCGTTTTTCCCCTACTACACATGTATCCACTCTTCCTCTGTCACAAACAAGTTTGTTCACACACCCCCACACATCCATGCTCACATACATCAGGAGCAGTTTACAGCTCAATTTGAAAGATGTTTCTTAACAACAACAACAAAAAAGCTTTCATTGTTTCTGATGTGGAGCACAACTAACAAAACAAAGGAAACCAGAGTGGGCAGTAAAACTCTTGTGGTGTGCAAGCTCAGTTGTGGGAAATGTGGTGTTAATTTTTCTTATTTTAAAACCCACTAATGCCTCTCACAGAACTTAAAAGAACATTTTGTTTACTTAAAAAGTAAAAAAAAAATAATCTGATGACTTCGTTATATGGGATTTATTTGGATTCTTTCTTTTTCTTAACTAGGAAAGTTTGTAGGAAAACAGGATATTTGTCTCTGAAGAGGTTGTCTGCTACTTATTTCCTGCATAAACTTCCGGCTGTTGCTACTTCAGAAACTACTGTCTAATCCACTTGTGTTCCAGGCCTTTAACTCTGTCACTGTACACCTGGTCCCCAGACCACGGACTTCCAAAATTAATTTGTTTTCCCATATCAACCCTGCCCTTAATTTTTTTAGCATCCACTGGCTGGGTCATGTGACAAGGTTTTCCTCACTCATTCTTTCCTTGAATAACCATTTTGTTCATCTCTCCCTCAAATTTCCCTATTTCCTCACATGCTGTTCTTCACAGTACTTAAATTTGAACAGTCTGCTGAAGCCTGTGGAAAGAAGGTCCATGCTTTTGTGTATGTTTCAGCACTGTCTCACTGCACACAGGAAATACCTATAGCCTTGCAAATATCCCTGGAAATTTGATTTCCTGGTTTTTCTGACTTCGTATCCACTCCCTTCATTAGTACACTTGTTATGAGATTACTTCTTTAGCTTAGCTAGTCTCTGTGGAGTGTGGTAATACCACGCCAATTTTTTTTTTTTTTTTTTTAAATGTGGTAAAATGCCATTTTCTTCCATCAGGGCAGATTTCACAGTCAGCTGTGTATTAAAAGGTCAATGTACAAAAACCTTATAAAAGTATTGATCAGTCTGGAAGCTAGTGATATTTTTGTAATGCCCTGGTGACACAATGATTAAACTGATTAAGCCATAAATGATGAGGACATCAACTTCTGTCAGTTCAGCTCCTGGAATAGCCTTCCAGCCCCCTGTCTCCCAGTGTTCTGGATAAATGTGCTTTGAGTTCGTTGTAAAATGCCAGGTCAATGGACTGCCGAGTAGTCAAACAAAGCTGAATGTCCTGACCATGTGCAAAGCCAGCTCTCCTGCCTGTGCTGCCACAGGTGAAATCAAGGCAGGGAAATGTGAGCAGTTGGCAGACCTACAGCAGATGCCATCTCAGTTTGTCTGTGATGAAGGTGAGCTGTTCCTCTCCACTGGTGACATGTTTTCTACTTCTGCCTGGCAATTTGCCTGGCTGCTCTTCATTGCTTATTATCCAGATAGTCTCAGGTCTGATATAATTTCATCTGGAAAAGGTTTCTATCTAATTCTTTGTAGAACATAATCACAGTGCAACAGCTTCAAAACACACCCCTGAATGTGTCCAGCACTAGGTACTAGGGCTACTGTAATGGCTCCAACAAATGAAGCTAAACACTGAGACCATTTGAAGAGTGTGACAAGCGTGGGTGTTAGTGGTGGTAGCAACTTGCTTATTACGCATGTCACACCAGGAACACTGCACACCAGCTTTCTGCCCTCTGAGTGGTGTGCCAGGACTGGGGGCCAAAACATAGTCCTAGCTGTTTAAGGCCCTGATTACCTGGGAAATGCTCCTTTTTTACAGAGTCACATACCCAGAGCTGGTGACGAGGGAGCTGAAGTGGGAGTGCGTCAAGACGACGTTTGTGGCAGCGCACTCTGTAGCACAGCCTGCGTTGGCTCACTCGCTAGGCAACCTCTGAATGCTGCCTTTCTCAAGTGTTTGGGAGGAGGTGAGCTGATCTCCTTTTGGGTATGGCTAGAACAGAGCAGCTCTGATTCTGAATCATTATTCTGCCACTGATTAATTAACAATGGGAACAGTTTATTCATTAACTGAACTTGTCTTTCTTCTCTGCTTTAATTTGGGAAAAGCAATTAAGTACTAGGGTTGATGAACCAGAGTGTAAATACACAAACAGCTAGTCCCAAAGCCCTTTGCCTTTCTTTATATGAGGAGGGTGTTAACACCTATTTACCTGTAAGGTAAACTTCCTGCAACTCTCCTGTTAGAGCTTGTAGGGATGAGGCTATGGCAAGTGAGCAGTGTGGGTGCAGTGTTGGCACCCACACACAACAGAAGCTGGGCTTGGGCCAAGATCACTGTGCAGATGCAGCTGGTGCATCAGGCCCTGCATGGATTTAGCAGTTGCTATGCATCTGTGGAACTAGTAATGGTGCACAAAAACCTTGCATGCAAGGAATTTAATTCTCTTTTTTTTATCTTTAGAGAAGCCCTCTTTGTAAATGCAGCCACGCGTACTTGCTGCAGTGCAGAGAGGATTTTTTACTATGTATGTAAGGATCACTAGACCCGTCACTGACATATGTTAGCCTTCTGGATGGAAGGCAACAGCCTTTGTTGCCATTTCCTGTGGACTTCATGGCATTGTGGTCTCTTGCCCCTCTCCAATTCCTAGCACTCAGAAAGGATGAGAAAAACACTACCAGATGAATGAGCAACTGGTATAATCCTGCTGAGACAGGATACCACTTTGCAAGTTGCACGTGATTGAAATTTGTGATGATTTCCACCCTTCTGAGGATCCCCTGACCAGCTATAGGCAAAAAATGATTCTGGGTTTGAGATATCTTGGCAGCTGGAGGGATAAGCTCTTGAGCAGTCATTAACTGATGCAGACAGACAGAAGCAAAAGGAAAGCAACTCAGGGGGAGTGAGATGTGTGCTTTTCTTTGAATTTGTTCTTTAGCTGCTGTTTCTTATAATGGTCCACTGATTTTGTAGTTAATATTGTAACAGAGATTTTGTAGTTTCTTTGTAAGTTTGGGTCTCATTTTTTCAGGAGTGGGTTCAAACATTTAGTCTTGGTTTTGAACTTTCATGTGACAGGTTAGGCACCTGCATTATAATTATAACCAGATATTTTATATTCCCAAGGACTTTTCTTGTATCTTTCTCACTAATGCCCAGAAGAGTTTAGTAACAGCCAAGGGAGTTAATGACTGAGCTTCTTCAGTCCTTGGTGAGATGAGCTTGTGAAACTGCAGATTTGTTTCACTGTTATGTATTAATGGTTAAGAGTGTGGTAGCACCTAGAAGAAAAGACAAGAATACAAACTAGGCATCCCCACCTGACAAGTGCCCTCCTTTGCTGGACAAATGTGACAAAAGAAAATAAGTAAGGCAGAAAGAGATGGAGGTACAGAGGGAGAGAGCAGCAAAGATGGGGGCAGATGCTGAATAACCAGGTCTTCCAGTCTCCTCCATAAGACTTTTTCTCTTCAGGCCTTTTAGAGATGATCTTGTTGATAATCAAATTAGAAATGGAGGCTAAAGACTGACCATGCAGTGGGACAAAGTGGTAGCTTGAAATCTCAAGACACTTCTCTTCTGTCCTGTGAAGAGGGATTGTCACAGGCCTGATTGTCAGAAGAATGGATATGGATTGGCCTCAGAGAGACTGTGCAAAAGGGTAAGAGATGAAGGATCTGAATCTCAGTGACACTTCTGGTCTGACACAGCTCAGAGAAAAATAGAGTATTTAATTACAGGAGGGTTCCAATTACATGAATTGCTGGTGCAATGTGTAGTCAAAAGCCTGTATGGGATAGGTCCTTCAGATTGGTGAGCATGCTTTCAGGAAAAGATATGATGGACAGATGAAACATGATTCAAAACTGCCTTGTAAAGATGCACTGTGATCTTCTTGCCATGAGCGAGATGAAGTTTGTAAATGTGCAAGGAGTGCATTGACTCTGCTCTCTCTAAGACCCCCACTACAAATTATTTTGACTTGTGACAGCCACAAGCTGAAGTAATAAAATAAACTGAAACCTGAAACTGCATGCAACCTATGAACATCTCTCTTCTGCCAGACAAAATACTTTCAGATGTCTTTCCTAAGACAACTGATTACTGAAGAGCCTTCTTTTTGTTTAAAAAAAAAAAAAAAGCTGGTGACATACCATTTGCATAGGTAAGATGTTTCTCTTGGATCTTCTCTTCCCATCCTCTATGTTGTTTATGCAGCCGACAGCAGTGCTGCATGTTCCTTCCTACCCTGGAAATCCACTGTGTGGAATAAGCTGAGGGAAGGAGCAAAGGGAAACTTGAGGTGTAACTGGGCAGTTGGAGTTAAGGAAAATAAAGAATAAATGCTTTTCATACAGCCTGCATGTTAATGACCCGCCAGAGTTGAGAAAATATCAAGCTCAACAGTCATCAAGTGTGAAAAAACTCCCTTTTAAGACGGGAATTTGAGGCCTTACTTTGTTAGGATCAGTTCCAGACCAGGATTTAGGCATCATGACTTTCAGTAGAGGAATTCCTTCCCTCCTCGCCAGTTTGAAAGCTTGGTTACAGCACATGAATGTACAGGGCTGACTTCGGATCATGATGTAATGAATTTAGGTGTCTAAGAATAGCAGTCACACTGAATGGAGGGGGATGAGAGAGTCTGATCCAGCCAACTGGCAATGTGATGAAACTTCTCTCTATATTGCCTGGATTTAGAGAGTGATCTCAGAGGTGTCATTTTGAAATGGAGATTCAGCTTCTGAAACTGCTTCTGGCAGATAAATGTCTGGCCTGTATGCTTCAGGTAAAAGTTGCTATATTTCATAACACTTGTTTGAAGGAGGAGCCTTCAACAATCCTTGTTTCATGCCTAGATTACTCATTCAGGAAGTGTTAAAGATGAGTATAGACCTTTTGCCTGCAATTATGCCATAAATAACTCTCATATGGGAAAACTTTCTGCAGTTCTTGAGCCTTGGTGAGTGTGCACAGATTCATTGGAAAGCAAGTAGAAATACAGTGTGGTTGAATAGTACAGTGCTTGCACCTTGAAATAGTTCATAATTTTCAATTATTTACTTTTTCCTTTCATTTTGAAGGCAAGAACTATAAATTCATACAAATACATGAAACAATATGAATGAGGAGCTATCAGATGTTAGTTAACAAGTTCAGATTACTTCCTTAATGACAGGGGTGCACTTTGAGTGTTAGAGTGAAGGTCAAGAGTGCTGGTTTTTCAATTAGTATAGCAGTAATGGGACCCCACTAATATCTCTAGTGGCATAAAATGAGATAGATTAAGGAACAGGTAACATAAGACATAAAATGGCATAAATATGTCAGTTCTTCTGAGCAGGCAGTATGACAAAGGAGAATTCAACAGGAGAGCAACAGACTGGCAGTCAGCTGGGTTGCCACAATCAAATAGACTGAAAACCATCACACCCTCATGAGGTGTTATTTTGCTCTTTTTCTGTGTCCATAAGCAGGGTCTGCAGAGGCATATTAGATTTTATTTTCTATGTCCTCTCCTCTTTTTACTTTCACCTTAGAGATGACACAGACACTTGATCATGATGATTTTCAATGACTCATGCTCCGCAACAGAAAGCTAAATTGATTACCAATCCATCCTCCAGGAAATACTGGTGGGTATCCTCAGGAATTTAGGTTAGGTTCAGGTAAACATCTCTCACACTGGTTCTTCTGATGACTAGAGCAAGTTGGTTCTTCCTGCTTTCTGTTTCTAACAACAGAAGTCTTGTTCTCAGTTAAATTAAAAAAAAATATATATACTTGGTAATTAAAAAAATCCAAACAACAAAGAAACCCAACAAAACCTTCCAACAGAAAATATAATGATATACCAGAAGAACCATTTATGCATTAAAATCTCTTCTCAATTTTCCAGAAGGCATCCGAAGCTCATTAAAAGAGGCTTTATTTTAGTGTGGTTGTGGTTTTCATTTTCTCTCTTCTTAAAACAGCTTCTGTCACAGACAAATCACTTTCTCTGGCATTTTCATGCGCATATTTCCTAGCAGCCATGCTAATACCATCACAGGAGGGAAGTATTTAACTATTGCTGTTTCACCTCTGTCTCAGCAGCAAGCAATTCTGACTTGCAATTGCCATTGAATACAATTTTCCTGCAGGGAAATGTAGCCAAAACAGAGCCCTTGCCTTGAATAATAAAACCAATGAACTACCCAATGACTGATTTCTGCACTATGCAAATCTGTTCCTTTGCATGGTTGAATTGGTAGGATACAAAGAGATCTCCAAGTCAAGTAATTATGATGTACCCAGGATGCAGCACACAAGCTTGAGATTTTGTTGCAGGCTATGTTAAGGATCAGATCAAGGGCACAATTATTTATTAATGGTGTGTTTTCACCGAAGTGGTTGATTTTACCTGAAATGTGCCTCTATTGTTTGAGTGCCGATCTGTGGTGGCCTTATCTGTAATATTTGCTATGTAACAGCCTTATTCAAAAAGTTTTTAAGTCAATGCAAGGCTTCTCATTGCTTTTAAGAGTTTTGTGTAAGGCTCAGATTCGAACACTCATGGGAAGCCTCAATTATAGCCTTCATCTCCCTGCTTTGAAAATGTGGTCTTGGCCACCCAGCATCAAGAAGGCTTCCTTGGTGCCAACAGCTGGATTTTTTTATTGTTGTGTCCCTTACAGGCAGTGTCACTCAGTAGAGTCTGATTTAGCAAGGTACTTTAGACACAGTCTTAATTTTAAGTCCCCTTATGAGCCTGTATAAATCAAGGAGCATTGTTTGGGTGCTTAAAATCAGGCAGGTTCTCACCCAAGTCCTTAAAATGCAGAATCAGAATAGCTGTACCCACATGTAGCAATCCTCAGTGATTCTACACTATTAACTACTACTGTAGTATTGTGGAATGAAGATGGGACCCTTTGGCCCTGAGGCATTCTGTTGGAAGATCTGAAATAATGCACTTATTTGGCAGAGAAATAGAAGAAAGAGATGGCCTTGAAGGGAATACCTGACAGGAATTGTGTCAAGTTAGTCGCTGCAACAAATAAGCAAGCCCACTGATGGAGAAGAAGTAGTTAAAGAGGACCAGCAGTCCCAGAACTAAATACTAGACCAGAAGCCTCTGCCCAAGTGATTGCTATAGATGCAGAAAGTTAATAGGAAACTGGAGCTAAACTGCCTCCTTCTGTTATGGCATATCTGAGCAGTTGTCTGTGGTGGCTTCAACCTTAATGCTTTCTTCATAGGTCTCCTGATCTGTGAAGGTGTAGCAGCATTCCCAGTAGAGTCGACCTGGTGACTCGACCTTGATGTACTTTCTAGGCACACTAGGGTGAGATTTTCTAGGAGACTGAAGCTGGCCTGATATCTCATTTCTTTTTACAAGAGGTGAGTTGGTACTTTATTAACTTTATTATTAGCTAGTGTAGGAAGTCGAGTCAGCTCACAAGTTAAACAGGCATTGGAATGGGTGCACAGGAAAGTGCAGAAGTAGTCCACAGTTGTGGAAGGGGGTGGACTCTCTCTCCATCAGGAATTAGGCAAGTGCAGCCACTTCATGCAAGGTCAACATTTTTCATACCTCTTGCCCCAGTAGTACCACTTGTATTTTCAGAGCTTAATGATCTACCCTGGTCCATGTCATGCTTCCCTATGTAGAGGGAAGGTGACAACTGCAGCACTTGTGATAGAACCTGACTAGATGCTGAGTAACAAGAAATTCCCCATTTACTCTGTCTTCTTATAGACCCGCATGTCAAGTCACCACCTTCATGAGACCCTCTTTTTGTCTCTTTACATGAAAAGAATAGTCCTCTGCCTTCTAAAAGTATTGCAAGGCTAAATTATTTATTTTCCAGAAAAAATAGCTGGTTTCAGCTTCAGACCTATCAAACGTTTTCATAGCTCTTTTTTGTACACTTATTTTTTTAAAAATGTATGGGAGATGAGAAGACTAAAGGTTAGTGGTCCAAAACAAATTTTAGTGGTTATTACTGTAGCAAATAGTTGGATTTGGTAAACATATGAACAAGAGCTTTTTCTTCTCAGCACTTTTTTTTCCCCACAGAAGAATGTGAGCCACTCTTTATTAGGTGTAAATTGTGTATTACTGCATCAAGAGAATGATGTTGATTTACATGGGATCATGGCTTGGCTCCCTCAAGCTCTGCCCCACTTTGCTGGACTACTTTGTGACTGCAATGAGGCATCCTACTAATTTCTCCTGCAACCCTATTCCTCACATCTCCCAGGCCATGGTGTTTGTGTTTCCTGATTTTAAAGCAGTCTCTTAATTATGGTCAGAAAAAAGACATAAGGGAAGGGAATGTTCTGATCTGTCTTTTAACTGCAATTCTGACTAGTATTTATTTCAAAGTAATTATAGGAATGGAAATTGCTATGAAAAAATGGCTTTTTCCTACTAACAATCTCAGACACTTACGTGTATTTGAGACAAATCTGCAGACCTTTGTTGACACAAGTTTTGTTACAAGCCATATTTATTTTCCAGCCACTACTATGAAATAGCCTTGCAGCAAGGGCTGTCTTCAAGGAGAGAAGGGTAAAGGACCAGAGGGACTTACAGTGCTAAAGTCACTTTTTTCTCTTACTCTCTTGTCACAGGCAGCTTTTGCTGCCGAAACTGTAAGCCTCTCCTGCCCCCTCGTGCAGACATGAGAGCACTGCCAGCAAGCCTCTTTTTCAAAAAGTCTGCTCAGAGAAATAGCAAAATAGAAAAACATGCAAAAGAGCTTTGAGGTAAGGCAGTTGTGTTGAACAGCATTTTAGAAAGGATAGCCATATGAAGACAGCTGTCCAGTCCTGCACTGGAGTATCTCCCAAGCCATTAACAAAGAGAAGTTGCTTCTTGAAAACTTGCTTTTCCAGGCTGTAAAACGCACAAGCATATGAAGATGGTAGATCTGGTGGAAGTCTGTTTGTGTGTCACGTTCAGATTTGAAAATAACTGTGTCCAAAATTTTAATCTGAAGAACGGTATCTTCAGGAATTAAGTGTGGAAGCATTACTTAAGCCCTTCTGCTCTACTGCTTCTCTCTGCAGGACAGGTCTCCCACATGTGCTGAGCCTCTGCTGGCATGTTGCTGGGTCCTGCTGCCACCTGGTGCTTCCTACACCCTCATCTGGTACCCAGATGTCTCAGGCTAGACGTCTGTTCTCCTGGCCTGTCTCTCTCACCACACTGAGTTCCAATATACTTTTTGGGTGCCCTTAATTGAAAAAAATTATCAAGATAAATATCAAACAGTTCATCAGAAACGGCACGGTGATCAAAGGGTGAGAGGCACTGCAAGACCTAAGCTTTGCATTCATATTTCAATGCACACTTTTACGTACCTGCACCAATACTGGACCATATTTAGAAGACTATTTATTTTGTTTTTCTCAGTGCTAACTTAGTCAAAATTTCACAAAGGTTAATGGGAGTTCAGCTCAGCAGAGAATGAATAGAACCAGAATCAAGTCTGTGGTATTTGGTTGTTTTTGGTTTTTTTTTTTCCTAATACAGTCAGGGTCAGAGTGTATCGGTCTGTGTTCCAAAAACATCTTAGCAGAAGATGCTGAATTACAGCAGCAGCATCCTCACCTTATTTTTGAGGACCAAACTAGGTTTTATAACTAATGTTATTGAGCAAACACATACTGACATTGTCTATGGTACTAGACACCCTATTTTGGGTGCAGCTTAACTGTTTTAGGAAAAAGGACAATCAGTAATACAGCACTGATCAAGACCAGAGATGATAAGTGGAACGGTCAGGAATACAAGTCCTCTAATTCTTTTTCTAGGTTCCCATCCTGTAAGGTTTGGGTCTTTTCATCATCTTTTTTTGCATAAATGAAATCCTAACATATCCCCCTATCAATTCACAACAAAAACCCCAAACCAAAACCGAAAACCAAAACCAAAAAAGAGAGCAAACCCACAACAAAAAACCCACCAAACAACAAAGAGAGGAAATTGCTTCTGTGATTACTGTGAATAGACACTTGAGAGCAGATTTATAAGGTCTCCTAGTTTCTAAACTGGCTTTACTTACTGGAAAACATTCCTGCAAGCAGCAGGGCACTATCATGTTGTACAAGGGAGGGGTAGTGGTGGGGCACTTGAGTAAAAGAAAGTCACAGAAGAAAAATCCATTAACAGTTATTAAATATGAGGATACAACCTCTGTGTCAAGAATTCCCTAAACTACGGATTGCTGAACTCCATGTCTTTCCCAAAGGAAGTATCACAGTAATCTTGCTATGCTACTTCCCTTTCCATCAACTGTTAGCCGCTGCCAAAAAGGAGATAATCAGGCAGCTGACCTTCAATCTGGTCCTACCATTCTATTCTTAAGGGGTCTCTTAATCTGAAACCCAATGAGAGCAAATAAGTTGAGATTCGCAAGGAAAATAATTAGAGAGTAATTCACACACTCTTCCCAGTACTTAGCAGTCCTGGCTGCAAAT
Organism: Monarcha castaneiventris obscurior; assembly: GCA_026261815.1. Taxonomy (NCBI): domain Eukaryota; kingdom Metazoa; phylum Chordata; class Aves; order Passeriformes; family Monarchidae; genus Monarcha; species Monarcha castaneiventris. Next base: position 20,800,494 of record JAMPIT010000894.1, read on the forward strand.
GTACAAGAAACTATGAAAACAGAATTGAAAGCCACGAGGAGCCACAAATGAATTAATCAGATCCAAATTTTAAATAATTCACCTTAGAAAGATTAAGTGGTGGTGGTGTTGTTATTGCAACTTTTTTAAGGCCTCAATTAATTCTAGAGAAAGAGAGCCAATGCACCTTTAAAACTTTCTGCTTAATCAAGTATAGCGAATGCTCATTTAATGATTGTCTTTTTGTACCAACAAGAAGTAACAACGCTTTTAGCAAAAGAAATGGAATGAGAGAGAAATTGCCTAATCAGCCCTACTCATGCAGTGCTTTGTGAGAGAGATTATTGAATTTTCAGTCTCTGCAGAATTTTAATGAAGCTCTGTCTTGCTGGAAAATCCAGCCCTTTGTCAATAAAGTTCAATAACTCGACCACCCATGTAATAAGATGTACTGCCTGCAATCCTTCACTTGCCAAAGCCAGAGCCCTGCTGGAGTCTCCCTGAAAGTTGGAAGTACTCATTTGTGTTGTGTATTTTCCTACAGTCTGTGTGCAGTGGAATTTGTATTTACTGTAGTGAAAGTGTTTATAGTGAGGCAGAGAAAAAATTCAAATTTGTCTCAATGTGCTGTTGCTATCCTGATCGGAATATTGCCCTGCTGAATGGGAATACAATTAACCTGTCTTTAGCACCACATCTGTCACAGCAAAACTCTTCATTAAGTTACAAAATAAGTAACAAGGTACTGAGGAAGACAGACCTATAAGAAAGGGAGTGAAAGGTGTTTCAGTAAGGTCTGAGCTGAGGTGAAAAATTAATGGGCAGAGAAATTCAGAAGGTCACTAAACAGGAGAGTACCCTTGCACCACTGCTGCTGCTTGGTATTGGAAGAAAAGTGAGACCACTCATCTGCCAAACTGGATAGAGCAAATTTCAAGGGATATTCACAAAGCCCCGAAAAAAACAAAACCCAACAAAACAAAACCCAAATAAATAACAACAAAACCTCCAAAACACCAAAGAAACAAAGTTGATTTGGCTGGATGGGTATGGAGTGACTATTACGTATACACCAAATTTTAAGTTTAAAAAAATCAGAAAATGCAGGCATGTGAGTAGGTTTTTTTTCTGTGGAATAACTGGCCACATTGAGGTCCTCTGTGCTTCTAGTTTCAAACAAATTCTATGCTGGATTCACAAGACCTTTTGTTGATGAAAGTTTTGTTGTGGCACTAACTTATTGCAGTGAGAAATTGTTTTTGTATTAACTATGTTTTTTCAGTGGAAAAAGCTTTTGCTGAAGCAATTTCTAAACCGATTGCTCTCTAACTCTAGACCATATTCCAAGATGAGCAAGAAAGGAATTAAAACTTCTGAAGAGGAATTTGTGTAAAGGAAAATCCGTAAACAGCAGTGGGGAGCTGGGATTTGATAAAATCAGGGGAAGACTCAGTCTCCTCAGATTAGAGGAAACAAAGTTATTGAAGAAAATGTTATCAGAAACTAGTGGGGTAGTACAGAGAGTAGCACAGAGGCAGATTAGCCACAGCAGGAGAAAACTTAGAATCAATTCTGACATCAAGGTTGTGATGGAAATGAAGAAACCTGTAGAATTTATGTCATGGAGAGCAGTAGGAAGTGTGAAGATTTTGTTGTCCCAGCTGCCCATAAATGTCTTTCAAACAATGATTTACATTAAACGAAGCTAATACCACAAAGTTAGATGGACAGAATAGACAGGGAAGTAATTAGACATACCCAAAGAATGAAGAATAGGCAGCCAAAAAATAGTAATGCAATGGATAGGGTTTGCTTTATATAGACAGCAGAAGATCAGAAAGGTTTAATGAAGATTCTTATAAGGTATGGAAATCTGTCAATTAAAATAGTGTGAGTGGCTGGAAATGTTGCAGACTGCTTTGGAGAAGAATGTTTGTCTGCTGCCTAATGAAAAGCCTTGGGGAAGGATGCCAAAAAAGCATTAAAAGTTTCACAGTGGTTGCTCTGGAGGAAAAAGGACTAAAGGCTGGTGAGCCCTAGTTTAGGTAGTTTTTAAGATGGGTAAGTGTCTGGAGTTCTTCCTACCCTGGTCAAAATCACTCATCAAGTCATCCAGGTTAAGAGAGGTGTGAATAACAAAGCACCCCTTTTCCAAAACTGGTCACAGGTAGCACTATGATCCTTTGGGAATTTTATGACACTCACTGGTAGAAATGCAAAGAAATGAGATAGAGAACAGGTAAATATCTTAATAAGAAATATCAAGAGACCCTACTAAAGCTGCGGGGATTTTAGTCAAAGAAATAATTAGCACAAAAACAGAAGAAAGCAGACAGAGTGAGGCAAAGAGAATGGGTAAGAGTAGGGAAAGAGGAAATCATTCTGGAAGGAAATGGAGGTGATGGCATTGCTGAAGAGCAAATTAATAGAATGGAGCTGTCCATCAGATTGAAAACTAATATAAGTGGAAAGACATAGTTAAATACTTGCAGAAGAATTGTTTTCATGTTCAGCCAGAGCTAAACCCAGAGTAGGATAAGAATATGAACTGAATTTTTAAAAGAAAAAGATTTGCTTGAGTACTTGCTGGTAAATAGGTTGGAATTGGAGTAGCAGAAAAGGTATAGGAGAAAGGAAATTTATAAATAAGGTGTTGAAGAGAGTAGGTTTTTGAGCCCTCAGAAACTGACTGTTAAAAAAGTGTGAACAAAGCAGCTATTTTAAAGGATGTGTGTACCAGGAAAGATCTAGCTGCTTGAAAAGAGAAAAAGAGAGAAAACACCAGAGGAAGAAACACACGAAAGTTTATGTTTGAGGCATAAGATGTGTTCTAATAGAAATGAAGAGAGAAGAAAGGATTGCCAGCAAGACTAGAAATCAGAGAGGGTGTGGCAAACAATGAACTTGCATGTACCAGTGTTTGTTTGCTGGAGTCAGACAATTGCCAGAGCATTTGTGGTTTATGTCTTAGAACAAATGTCTGGGATGAGTCCAGGCTTTGTCTTACTGAGTGTACAAACCAACTGAGATTAACTGATTACTGATGAACACAAGGCAAGCACCTATTCCTCTGTACTTGCCAAGTGAGACTCTCCAAAGGTGGGTGTAGGTTAGCCAAACCTTTTAAGAGTCATTTATTCCATCTCAGAAGTTATTTAGACACGGTAAAATGTGCTATTGAATGATACATCCTAGGTCAATCATGAGACATGTTGCTTCATGCAGGGGTTGCTGGGTAGAATTCTGGCCTTTATGTCAAAGGGAATCTGAGAAGTCTATCTTAATGTTCCCTTTTAGTTTTACACTTCCTTAACACAAAGTATTACATTTCATCTTCTTCATATGGAGACAGCCTTCTTTATAGAATGGTGTGTTCTCTGTGTTCAGAGTGAACAATATTTTATTACAGGAAAGGATTCTTACTGCTTCCCTTTCTTTTAGTATGAATCCATAATTAAAAGGTATTACATTAAGCAGGTGCACAATTAAACTCTAGGTGGGACAAAGAGACAGCACCTCAGCAAAATGATTCAAAGGAGGATGTGTGTTGGTGCCCAGACCTCTCTGCAGACCCACCTTATTCATTCCTGAATGCACATCTTGTATGCAATTCCGTACCATAAGGAGTTGCAATAAAGAGGCAGCTAAGCAAAAGTGGAAGCATGTGAAATGCCTGGGTTTCTATGAAGCAGCAATTCCTGCCAACACTTCCAAGACTAGGATTCAGTTGCAGCCTTGCAGATGACATCTATGTAGGTCATTGTGGCTAATTATATATCTGAGATGCTATTTTCTTTCCTGAAAAGGTGCAAATAACTGTGAATAGCTGGATACCTCCCTGAGTTGAAATTGCATGAGATAACGATTTAATTATACTAAATACAAGTAATTTTAACCTTGTTAAGAGCCAACATGAACGGTAAGAAATATGGGTTCTATTCCTATCTTTGCTACAGCATTTCCTTCATTATGAGCAATTTTAAAATCTACTCTTGCTGACTAGTACTGTGTTTAAGATATTTTGCACAAAGTGACGTACCACTGTATGGGTTAAATACTTGCTCTTTCTTCTCCTGTATGTGTCATTTTATGTCTGTAAAATGTGGCTTAAGTCCTTAGTATAAGATATTAAACAAGCACAAAGTTTAGTAATACAGTAAAAAATTGTTCTAATGAATATGCAAAAGTCAACCCTGCACTGAAAATAAGCACGTGATAAAATATAGCTAACTAAAACTATAAAAATTTATGAAACTGTAACTGATACAAAACAGCATCTGTACCAGATATAATATACACTGGGACAGTGTAGCAAGTGTATTTTCATCAAAGAAGCATCACTACTGGAAAAATTAACACTGCAAACGAGAGTCCAGGAATACCCTTGACCTTTATGAACAGATATTTTTTTGCCTTGGGTTCATTTTGTTTCATTTCTAAAATAAAACTTTTTCAATTTAGTGCAGCTTAAGTTTTATAATTATAAAATACTGATAATCATGTTACTCTTCTTAGTCGTTGCCATTTTAATTTTCATTATGTACCGTGGTTCATTATGTGCCATGTATTTTATGTTTTTATGGAAATAATACTGAGAGATACTGCTCTTATGATATGATTTGTCTCCCTAAAAGGAGACATTTTAACATGCTAGCTGCTCTCTCTCTCTGCATGCAGGAGAAAAGCTGAATGGGTCAGGGAGGCTGAAAGCAAGCTCCTTGTTCTTGAAATTGGTAGGAGTGGTTTCAAGCATCAGCTAACTGCTTGGGTTATATAATATCTGCTGGCATACATCATCACAGGTATTTCATGCCTTTCATTTCCTTTGGTTCTGTGAGTATCAGCGATTTAAGAGTATATAAAGTGATGCATGTGAGCTCCAGTATGCTGATAAAAGTCCAAATTGCAAACCTTGTTCTTTCTTTCTGAATGCCTGTCCCCACCTTCACCACATTATGCAAGGATCTTTGCTTTCAAGACACAGAATAAAAGAGCGCTTAAATATTCGATGTTATAACAATGACAAAAATCCTGCTTGTGAATATACTCCTTTAAACTTTGCTCTTGCTCCCCTTTTATATTAAGCATATCCATATCTCCAGTGTTGTTTAATGTCTGGCTCTATGTTTACCCTGCTTGAAGAAAGTGTGGGTGTGTAGGTTGCCTTGTGAAAGCGGATGGCAGGGAACTTGGGGTAGAATTCCCTTATCTTTTTTTTTTGTATTATATCCCAAATTTTCTTGATTAATCCTATGCTAAAGCTAGAGGAGGATCTTTTATTTGCTTGGCCTGACTTCCTCATCCTAAAAGGCACTTTGATTTGCATGGAAGGAATGGCATTGGAAAGATTACACAGAAAGGGGCTTATACGAAGGAAAGCTGATTGAGAAAGCTTATTTTTGAAAGTCTGGTCCTTTTAGTTTTGTGTTCTACATTAAATTAGTTCTTTACCCTTTATATTTCTGCGCTCTTGTATGAAATAAAAAGTTAAAAGGAAGTATTTTTAATATACCATAAATTCTCAGACACATTTTCCTCAAGAATGTGGAGCTTTAAAGCTGAGGATAGATCCAAGGAAGAGTTAGATGTCCTGTTGAGAGCTGGGGAGAGGTTAGCAAACCTGACCTCATTCCTGGTTCCCTCCTGGGTGTTAGAGCAAAGGACAGCAAGGGGTGGAGTGCACAGAGCAGTTGCTCTCAGCCGGATTGTTGTGGTTTTAGAAGGGAGGTTTTGATGGGTGGGTCCTGAACCATCCTCAGGGGACCAACATATATTAGTAGAAGTAGACCCAATTTTTATAAAAAGCAATGATAGACACTAATGGTAAAATGAGATAAATCACCCTCAGCTGGAAGCACTAAAGGTCATTCGTGATTTAGTACTCAGAGCAGCTTTGGAAAGGAAATCCTATCCTCTTCATTAATCATTAAAAGTCCTGTATTGAATAGCTTCTTTGTCTGCAAAAATTGGAAGATGCAGAAATTTTTCTGTTTTCCCTCCTTGATGTTATTTAATTTTGTGTTTTTTATGTGTAACGCCCAAAGGCATAGCTTGCCCTTCTACTAAATCTTTCTCCAAACTCTCTTATTTCTGATGCTGTTGTAGAATGACATTCTTGCCCCCTCCAACCTTTCATTGTATAAATGGCTAAGAGAAAATGTGAGAAAAGGAGTAGGAAGCATTTTGTGTCCCAGCTTCGCACAGCACTGAAGCTCAGATCTCATCTTGTGTCTAGCAGCAAGTCTTGTCTTGCTGCTAATGAAAAGCCTTCTGCCACAGAAGACATATTCTCTGCCTCCGTGGGCCAGTGGCTTTCCTCCAAATTCATACAGTTGTTGAAGGACCCTCTTCCAGACTGCCCCTAGCTGGGTAAAGTATATTTTATTCTATGAACCATGTAGGTAACATACATATTTACACATTGATACGTTTTCTGGACCTCTGGGAAAATGTAAAGCTCATAATTGTCCCACTAACATGAATTAACGCTGTAAACAATGTGAAAACATCAGTTTATTCTGGTGAAACATAAAGAAAATAAATTAGCTACCAGATGAGACAAATGAAGAAAGGATATGAATTTCATAATTACCTGAGACTTAAGCAGAGCTGTAGGTCTTTGTTAAGACCTATGTTTCATTTCATAGAGAAAAATAGCTCATTTTTACAATTGTGAGAATAGGGGTCAATTTCTTTCCAAAACTTAACTTTTGTCTAGAGCTGCATGTTTCCTTGGATAACCCTTTTGTCAGTGGTGATAAATATACTTCCAAAGATTTCCGGAGACTTTTAACTTTGATGAGCAGTTCAATCAACATACTCAGTTATGACATGACTTCTAATGGATTAGAGCTTTTTTCATGTACAATTGGGATGTGTCTCTTCCTATAAACAGGTTAGAGAGAATAAGCATTTCTGAATTGTCAACGACAATTTCATCTAAGTCTGTAAGCTGTTATAGCCTACAATTTGAGAACAATTTAATTATGTGAACATTGCAATGGTAATAAGGAAGACCGCTTATTGCTAGCTCACAGCAGAGATTATACATGATAGGTAATGAGACAAAGCTGGCAGAGAGTAGTAAACTTGGTCCTGGCAATTCCCCCATCTGAACCTGCTGGTTTTGGAGAAACATGGGCATGGAACTGTTTTCATGGCCCTATGGGTGCTTGTAGATGGAAGCCATTTTGGGAGGTGCCAAATGGCACCATGAAGTCCATGGATATAGAGTATGCTTTGTGCCTCTTTGGGGCAAGACCCAATGGACATAAACCCTTAAACCAGTATTTTCATAGGGGAATGTTTCACCTGGCCTTTATGTCTGTATATACAGCCTCAAAGAAGTGACTCACTTCTAAACAAAGAATCAGAAGAAGAACCCACAAAGGGCAGTGGAATTGTACGGGATTTCAGTAGAACCACACTGGGGCCATCATGTGCCTTTTTGGCTTATTTCTCTTGTTGCTTATGTAAGGCCTTCCACTATTGTGACACACTAATGGCTCAATATTCCTACCCTCTTCCAAGTGGGCAGGATGAGTTTTTTACCACACCTCCCGCCCCTCCCTCCACCAACAATATGAGAATAAGGGTATTGCTGGGAAGGTGAAGGAATGCTGATCCCAGACAACATTGCCCTCTGATTTGATCCATTATGCACATCTCTGCCATCCAGGATCATAAAGAGACCAACTTTATCTTGTGTAAAAAGTGATTGATGCAGCAAATGTGTTGCAAGGCTCAATGCTGAGCCTTTTATTTGCACTCTTCTGCCCAGCTGCTGGCTCTGTAACCCAGGGTGGACTGTCAGGACACAGCCATTTAAATGTGTATTTCATAGCTGTATTTGCAGTGGTTGTGTCTCAAAGTGGCCCTTTTGACTCTGGTGTTATCAAATATCTTTTGAGCTTTGCACTCCTGGAGTGTGACACTGCCAACCCCTTCATAAAGTAACAGCTGTGCTCCAATATCTGCTGGCCTCTTGTTCAATTTCTGTATCAGTAGATGGCTCTGCTTCAGTAGTGTGTGTGAGAATTGGGTCTGACTGACTTTATTTCATTCTGTCATTGCCTGTTGCACCTTGGAAGGTATACAAGGCCTGAGACTATGTGGCTAGCATGCCACTGCACCACTAGTTTCCATTTTTGTCCTGTTTGATGTTAGCTCTTCATCAGTTGTTTTGGAAAAAACTATGTGCAATGAAAGAAGACTTTCTATTTGCAATGTCATATTCTTGTTTGGAATCCATCTGAGGGCTGTGCCTGCCACAGCTGACTTGCTAAATGAGAGAGAATTCACCTTTTTCATATTTTCACAGTGCCCATTTTCTTTTTTTTTTTTGTTCTGATGTTTTGATGGTTTGCAGATTAGGCATGTTGTAGGTCAGCAGTGAAATTCACTGTGCCCTGGGGTATCTAAGGGTAATTTTAGTCCCTGGCACCCTGACTTAGCAGATGCAGGTGGATACAGCTGCTGTGCACACAAATGGTAAGCCTCTTGAGAAACAGCACACAAAGCCAAGCAAGAAGGCAACACAACACATTATTTCTGCAAAAGCTTGAACTCAACAGAACAGTGGTTGTGAAAGTGTGCAGTGTGCTGATTGAATCTGCCTGAATGTGTGTAATTGCACCCATTGTTTATTCAGTCAAAATGATGAAAACTGGTCCATTTTCTTCCTTCTTCCCTCCCTTTCTCTCCTTTTGTAATGTGACTTTTTCAGTACCTTCCTCTTTGTGTCCTCCTTTGTAAATGATCTTTGCCAAATGAAAATGCCACCTGGCATTAATGGTTATACTGTGAAATAACATTGCAGGCAGTAATAGCATTCCATGAGAAGTAAGCCATTATTTTTTGAAAATGTGTGTTCCGTACAAGACTAGGTAATACGTCAAAGTTCTTTGCCTTCTTGAATGTGGAACTCTGCTTCTGTGTTATCTTCATAATGCTGAAGCAACAGTATGTTGCCACTGCTTATCAAATTTTCAATATATCGTCAATATTTTAATTTTTTTTACATTTAGAAATTATTCTTCTTCCTGTTTATGTCAAACAAAAGTGTCCAGAACTGTAAAATGACTGTACATATGTTGCTGTTGGGGGTGAGGAATTTGTCTTCTACACTGCTTCTAGGTTTTAAGTTCCTGTCAATACTCTCTTACTGTGTTACATTATCTCTCAGTTTTAAAGATTAATCATTAAGGTTTCTTTAGATAGCTTTCTGGTCAGACAGAAACTCCAACAGAAACCACCAGCTCTATTATTTAAATCTTCTTGCCTCAGAAAGCTCATCTTCATAACTGTATCAAAGAATTTATTAGCCTGAACTATGCCACATTTTGCAAGATATGCCAGACAATGGAAATACTATCCAAACTGAGCTGTTGTAAGTATGATATGAACTATGTCTCTGGGAATGTTTTCTCACTAAGCCAGTTTGTCAGCCATTCTTCCTAATTTTTGTGCTGTTCACAATGTTATTTGCTGGGGTGGGAGTTTATAAGCACTTCCCAAACTTCCAGATGGGACCACTCTCTGTTTCATATCTACCAGGGCTGATGCAAGACCCAAGTGAAGCAGGTAACTGGTCTGGGGAACTAGCATAGACCCATTGGCTCCTTTTTCTATGTCAGAGCTTTGTAAAGCAAGATTTCTTGCTGCTGGTGCCACTAGGGAATGGCTGTCATCAGTGTCATAGCAGGTAGGAATGCCTGTGAGGAATTCAGTCTCTCCAGGGAGCTCAAATTACTCTTCCCAATAATTTCATGACTTGGCAGGAGCAGAAAGTGTGCTCTTTCAACAGTGAAGGTAAGCCTCAGGGGCCTTTTTCTCTTGCCTGCCAAGCAGTGATTGCCTAGGCCTATCCCTTCACCACGAGGCCACAGAGCTCAGTGTCAGTCATGCTGCCTGACACCATGACACGATCACCATGACATTCTGCACTTCCATAAAAGACTCACTTTTTGACTGCAGGCAAGTCACATTCTCTGTATTTCAGTTTCTCTGGGAAACACACTTTCCTTTTTGAGGAGGAAGTGAAGGCTGGTTAATATTTGATTAATGCTTTCAGAAAAAGGGCTAATTGTAATCTCCACTTACCCCTTCTTTCCTGTGACAGCACCATGAAAGGTAATCAGTAACAACCAGTCACCAAGAACTAAATAAAAAAACCTTAAAAGGTAAAATGCAACTATTGTGGATGCTAGAGGCTAAAAACTTTAAGAGGTGGAAGCAAGCTAGTTTGGATAACTATATTTTTGATGATGCTAGTAGCAAAATTATTCAGTACGTGCACACGGTAAATGTAAACTTAAAAATGTAAACTATAAATCTAAATTTTATCTAGGGTTATCCCCAGGAAAAACCAGGGAAAAAAAAAGTCAGGGAAAAGGTCCGTAAACGTCTACATACAGCAGTCCTAAGAAGATGACAGTATGAGAAGGATGATGTAAGAAGGACACTTACTCTCAGAATCAGGGCTGCTTCTGGTGGTGCACATGTGGACACTGTTAGTCAGGGTCGGGTTGGATGCCCTGTATTTTTAACTTCAAGATCAATCTTGGCTCTGAATGAGGATTTATTTTTCATTTTGGTAAAAACCATCTAAACGCATATAATTAAGCCATAATTTAATATCCCACAAAAGAAATCTCAATTCTTTTGAACCTCTCTTACTGTGTATATGTGAATGCAAACACTTTGTCCCTGAAATGAATTTTGTGTCAATAGCATGTGTATGGGAACTCAGCAGATATTTGCTTTTACAATGAGGTGGATGACAAGAAAATACTTATGATTTGATGGAAAGAATGTAAAAACCATTCGTCAACTACTCAGTAAGGTGAGTTTTGGATATACTTAACAATTTGTTTGATGGTGGTGTGCATTTTCTAATTTATTGGATGCCTGCTTCTTTCATAAAGTAAATTATGTATCATTAATCTTGCTTGGAAGCTGGTACCTTCAAGATAATTTAGTGATTATTTTCTTAGATAATCTACCAGTTAGGAAAGTATGATGTGATCAATATAGAGAACTAATCTAGCTATCAATGATTTATGTGTGTACATGTACAATATATGCCACACCACACTTGACCTCTTCTCTCAAAGGCATTCACATTTGTTTTGGGGAGTGAAATATTTTATTTCACATCTTTTGGCACTCAATGTTGATAGCAGCTAAGATTTATAATGGCAAAGGGAGTACATTGATTGATTCCTACACTCATCTACCTAAACATTTCTAAAATGTGGGAAATTAGCACTGATTCTTCAATAACTTCCATGAAGCCAAAGCCATGAATCAGTGTGCACTGCAAGATCTGGGCCATAATCAGTGTTGGGAGGACAGATTGATTCTTGACTCAAGAAAGCAATTAAGCATATGCTTAACTTTGAGCACATTTTATGCCTATGGTAATCAGCTACCACAAAACCCATGTGCCTTTATAGCAGAGCACTGGAGCCCTGAGAGGACAGTCCAGAGCCCGTCCTACTCCCCTGGAAATCACAGGAGTTTGCTACAAGGAAGACTGAAGTGTGTGTAAGGAGTGAGCTGGTGCCTGTTTGCCTGCTAGATAACTGTGTCCACATGTGCTCCAGCAGTGCATGGATGCACTGGAGCTTTCCCTGAGCCTGCTAGGTGGGATGCTCCACTGTGACTGCCTAGTGAACTTGTCCTCAGAGCCTGGAGACCGCTGCTGCAAACTCTACAGGGCCAAATATGGTCTTAGGATGCAACAAAGATGAAACTCTGTTTCCCTGGAGGGAGAGGCTATTGAATCAGACTCTGTTCAGCAGACCCTCAATCAGCTTCAGGGGCTAGTAATATTCTTTCCTTCCAGCTTGGTTGCATTTCTAACCTGATATTCCTGTTACAGTAATAAAAAAGGGAGATAGGATCTATTTGCTTTTGGGGGAAAATGTAGCTTATTGAGAAAGTAAATGGTTCTGCCTGTGTCTTCTCCCCACCTGCAAAGTTTCAAAAAAAACCCTTGGTAAATAAATATTTCTTTGATGAAGTCCATTTTCACTGCATTCTGTGAATTAGCTAGTTCAAATTGGAGCTGGAAATATAATTGCTACTACTTTCCGGTGGCAGATATTTCTATCATGGTTCTAAACCGAAGGCATGTTTTGGTTGGAAGTTTGTTCTCAGGAGATGTTCTGGCTGATAAGACAGAGAAATCAATGGTGTAATGCTACTGAAACTAAAAGGCAAGTACCTGTTCTCTGTTACCTTCATTTATACCGTGTAAATGACAGTGGAGCATGCTCTGCTTTCTTGTTCCATGGAAGTGTATAGTCCAAGAGGTAAGAGAAATAACTGTCCAACTGAAGTTGATTTTTGAACTTTTAAGGTTTACTTATCACTGAAGCTAATGTGTTCCAGAAAAAGCTGCCTCACTTTGTGACCTCCTAGTGACTAACTATTCTGCTCTATTTCATTTTTATTTCACACCTCTCACCTTTTTATTTGGATGCCAGTGAGACGAACACCTTGAAAAGTGATTGAATTCAAAGGACTCCAAGTTTTTCCCTAACTTTAGTTTTATAGAAACCTATTTTTTGCTCCAGTTATCTGGCCTCTAGAAGATTGCTTTCTGACAGTAACCTGGGAACACTGCAGCCTATTATCCTACAGGATCAAAGGACATGTTTTTTTGCAATGGGGCCTTTTCCAATGTTATAACAACCATAGTAGCAGAGAATCTGCACACAGAGAGCTGAACCTGTTTGGGCTCTAGGATGTAAAGGGTTATTTAATTATTTTTTTCACCTTAGAAAATGTAGCTTGAAAGATGGCTTGGGTCATTTCACAAGACATAATGGGATAAAAATGTATACATCACTTTGAGATATATAGACAACACAGAATTGCAGAATAATTCAAGTTGTAAAGGACATTTAAGATTGAGTCCAACAATTTAGCCAGCACTGCCAAGTCTACCACTAAATAATGTCCCTGAACACCACATCTACACATCTACCTCTGGGGATAGTGACTCAACCACTTCCATGGGCAGCCTGTTCTGATGCTTGAAAACCCTTTCAATGAAGAAATTTTTCCTAATAACCCATCTAAGACTCCCCTGGCACAACTTGAGGTCATTTCCTCTTGTGCTATTGCTTGTTACTTGGGAAAAGAGATCAAGACCCACCTTGCTACCAGTTCATTTCAGATAGTTGTGGGGAGAGATAAGGTCCCACCTGAGTCTCCTTTTCTCCAGGCTAAACAACTCCAGCTCCTTCAGCCACTCCTTGTAAGACTTGTGCACCAGACCTTCATCAGCTTTGGTGCCAGCAGGCAGATTTCCAGCCTCTCTGTCCCCAGCCCGTAGCACTGCATGGGGTTGCTGTGACTAAAGTGCAGGACCCGGCACCTGGCCTTGTTGAACCTCATGGAGTTGGCCTTGGGTATATAACAGATGTTGTCTGCTATGAAAGAGACATTGTATGGCCACCTGCTGCCTCGTGTAAAGAGCACAGGGCAAGGCCTTCCATTCAAAAAATGGCAGATTTGCCTGGATGCATACAGGATCAGCTGGTGTTTGCTTTTATCCAAAACCACCCAGATCCTCCTAACTTCAGTTCACTTGCTCTACGTGCTTGAATTTTCCTTAATGCAGTTTTCTAGGAAATGATATCTCCTGTTAGTCATGCCTAGAAATGCATTGAGTGGAGGGTCAATGGTGCTGAGATCTGAAGTACAGCTGTTACTTCACCTATCTGCCCCTTAATGGCTAATGCAAGGCATTTTTGGAATACAGCAAGCACATGGATTCCTGCAGCAAGACAAATGTTTTACCCTACATCCTTTTATTCAGTGACTTAGTCATAAGAGCTGTCACTTCAGAGATGGAGACTGAGATTAATTTTCTCTCTGCCAGAGAAGGTTTGAAGCTGCATCTCCCACACTAATAGGCTGAATATCAGTCAATTAAATATCATGGGGTGAATAATCTCTTTTTTCCCTTGAAACTGTACCAGTTCATATAGAAAAAATAAGTGACTGTGAAAATCTGGATGGAGAAAAGACAAGGACATTACTGCTTCAGAATTAAATAGCTACAGGGGAAACGAAAAAAATATTTGGCTTCAGTTAACGTTATACTTATATTCACTGAAATTATACAGACACTGGAACTCAGGTCTCCCCTTTGCCAGATGGGTGGTGCAACCATCTGTGTTTCTGTGGATTTCATGAGACAAAAAAGGTCCTAAAATGTTGATGTTGTACAATGCTTGATTCTGGTTGCAAGGGCCAACTACCTTTGAGAATCTAGTACTGACTTTTTGCAATAGCTAGGGTGTTTTATAGTTAGTAATTATGGAAATCATCTATTATGATTTGCATTTTTATATACTTCATTCTCTTAGCTGAATAATTATAGCCTAGGATTTAGTTATCACAAACACATATCCTTCTTGCCTCTAATTTTAGTCTGTTCTACTACACCTGTCTCTCATCTGCTCTGTTCATCTCAGTCACAATATGATTTTAATGTATTTCATGGAATCATAGAATGGATTGGGTGGGAAGGGACCTTAAAGATCACCTAGTTCCAACCCCCTTCCACTAGACCAGCTTGCTCCGAGCTCCATCCAGCCTGGCCTTGAACACCTCCAGGATTCACAGCTTCTCTAGGCAACCTGTGCCAGTGCCACACGGCACTGACTGTAAAGGTTTTTTAACAAACATCTAATCCTAACCCACTCTCCTTTAGTTTGAAGCCATTCCCTCTTGTCCTGTTACTACATGCTCTTGTAAAAAGGCCCTGTCCATCCATCTTGTAGGCTCCCTTCAGGTAATGGAAGGTATTTGTCTTCTATACCTTCCTGTTACTAAGATTTCTGTCCTCCGTGTCAATGATTGTTATGTTCTCTGAGCTGTTTCGGTTTGTATACCATTCTCTAAATCTTCTTGGAAGCTATTTTTCTTTTCTTTTTGATGCTGTTTCCCCCTTATTTAATATGCTCTTAAAATAGAAATAAAACCATATTGTAGGCCTACTAATTTTAAGCAACATCTCTTCCCTCTTGAGATCATTATTTTTATAAACCTTTTTAGAATATAAAGTGAAATATAAATATAAATATTTTTAGAATAGAAAGTGAAAAATCACTCTAAAGTAGAAGCTGCTACCAATGCAAAACAGAAATTTTGAACTTCTTCACTTGCAACTCAGCCAATTCTGTGGTTGAAAAAAGAGTGCTGAAAAATCTTCTGATGACAGGCTATGCCATTAAACTTCCTGACGACTTCATTTTCTTATCAATGTGGGAGTCCTACAAAGACAGGGTTTTGATTCTCTCCTGTTTTATTTTCTTGTGCTTGGCTTAACAGTGCTGACTGTTACACAACTTATGAAATTTTTGTTTTAAGAAGAGGCATTCCCCCCTCAAAATAGCTGAATATTTTGAACTCTCCAAAATATATTGAATTTTGCAATGTTGTCAGTTCTTGCTGAATGCCAGTACAATAATCTGCCTCTGGCACTGTTACAGTCGTGAAAGTAATGTTCCTGAGATCTGAAGGTAAACAAAAACTGGTTGCAACTGTTGAGCAACATCTGCAGCTCTTGGAGAGTAGAACAAAGAAGACAGCAACAAGAGTCATATTATTTATTTCCCTTTATATTTCTTTCTGAAACCAGAATATGCATAGAAAGCTTTTTGTTTTTTGTAGGTGGTGTCCATTGCAGCTGCCAAAGTATAAAATTATGGAGCTAAACCTCTTTGCTGAAATAATGTCCAAGACTAACTCATCTGTCACATGGCATCCTACATCTGGAAATGAAAAAAACAGTTTATGGGAGAGTCCCCCAGGGGTAGGATCACTGCAAGTGACTGGCATATGAAGAAAATTCTGACATACTACAGTGAGGGAATACTATCTCTGTGTAGAAGTTATTGCTGGGAGCCATATGTTTCATTCAAACCTGCTGGGCTATATACTGTTAAATCTGGAAAGGAACAGGAGTATGATTATGAAAATGAAGCTAGGTACTTGGGAACAAGCAAGCAACAATTTTTCTGGGATATGACATTGTAAGTGCAGACCACTCAATGCCAGCCAGGTGGAAGGTTGTAGTAGCTGTTTAAAATCAACAAGGTTTAATCAGTCAAGCACCACATTTTTGGGAAGTGTGATTTTGTTTTCAAACTAGGTTGGACAGCAGGTTCCTCTGTAATGTATTCCACAGCATTGCCAGCCTCCAGCCATCAGCTGTGGATGGATTTACCCTGAATTACCATGGTGAGCCCGAGGTTCAGATTTCAGCCTTATGTATTTATCATGACTAATATTGTGAATAAGATTTCACAGTTTGGCAAAATTTGGAGCTGGGTGTAGGGACACTGGTAATTTGAGTTACTGTATGAGTCTAAGCTATAGTATTTCTGCATAGGGGACAAGGAGTGGAAGGAATTAAAAAGTTCTTGAGGTGATGCTGTATCACTGGCATCTTCCTCCACCCCTCTGCCTTTGTGAGTTGTTGATGAACAGTAATGATATGGGCATCACAGTGCTGATACAGATGCAACAACCTGTCTCTTCAACAACGCTGCTGAGAGCACTACGCTGCTGCTCGCACATGGGAATTCCTACTCTACATTAGATTCCCATAAAATACCAACACCTTCACAGTCCCAGTTTTTGATTTCAAGATGCTCAGTGATCTGAGCCTGATAACGAAAGAGTCACCTAAAACTTCAGGATGAGAGTACTCAAAGACTTCTTTTCTCTGTTAGAGATAAATTATACACAGCAAGAGTGAAATTTGCATGTGTTGGAAGTAGAACTGTTGCTGTGTCAGATTGTGATCATAGTGGACCTCAAAACCATCTCAACCATCACTAAAATTTATAAGGGTTTGCTGCTTAACTACCTTTGGTAAATGGCAGCTGAAATGTAGAAAACCTTCAATAAGTAACTGAACAATAAACCAACATGAAAACTTCATCTTCTTTGAGTAGTAAAGAAAGAAGCAGAGAATCCTTTTTGACAAATATCAGTCATGTGCAAGTGCCAGTAGGGTGCTTCTAAAGCATGTAGCAAAGCTATGGTAGAAGAGGGAATTTAACAATCTGAGCAACATACTATCTCACATTTCCCATTTATTTCCCTTTTCAATTTTTAAGATTAAATTCAAGGGATGTTCTGGTTGAAAAGTTTTTGAGCAAGACCACTTACTCTCTTTCCTAAAATAAAGTATTCTTTTCTAGGATAAGTCAGTCTAGTTTTATTCTATCTCCAGTATCATCTGGACTGTTGGCTGTACTGGTAGTTGGTAGCAGGTCTTTGTAGCAAGTAACAGAATAAGCAGTTCATGACTCCCAGTTCAGAAAATCCTATTTTCTAAGATAGAAATGGTGCAGGGAAAAGATCCTTCCAGAAAGCGGAATTCCAGATTCTGAGGTTTTGAAATATCTGCATTTAAAGAATGCAGAAGGCACCTCTTCACACAGCCTCAGACTTGGAAACATAGTCAGTGTGGTCCTACACATTACTATGACACAGCAAGTATCTAAGCTGCTGTGCAACAAAGAGAATTGTATATGCAGAGACTAAGAAAGCCTGAAAAAGTGATAACTCTCATAACTGCATGCCAGGTTATAAGAGCGAACCCATGCTAGATACTTTCCAGCTTGTAATAGAGATATGTAATCAATTATGTTCAGAAGATCTCTAATCCTGTAAGATCAGGGCTGGGTTAGACAGGATCCAAGGACAAAAGACACTGAATTAAAAGGCAATTGAAAAAAGAGCTAAAGAATATGAAGCTGAAGCCAAAGCCCCAGCAGAAACCGCTTTTGTTCTCATAGCTGGGGGCAGAGTCAGTGATCTTTCCTGATAATAAAAAGTAAACAAAATAAAATATGACAAGATATTTCTCTTGACAGATGGTTTAAATTTTAATACATGCTGCTGATGTTTAAGGGCTAGGGAGACTTTTTACTGTTTCAGCTGCCAAATCAGTGTGAACTCTTTAACATATATCTGTTCAATTTTCAGTTTTCCCAACTGTAAGATGGAGACAATGGAACTATGTATTTTTACACTGTTTTTTCAGCAACTGAAGATAAGTGAAGATTTCTGTGGATCTTGTGGAATAGACCAAATTGAATGTAAATGCTTTTCATGTTCTTAGATATGTACATTGCTGCTCAATGAAGACACACAACTACTGTGTCACTTTTCTCTGTAACCAGAACTGAGAAAGACCACTTCTCAGTCAAGCTTCAAACTGTCTCCAAGTGCTTTGTGACATAGGAGAGAAAGATTCTGGATCTATCTCATTTTAATGTAATAAACAATTTTTGTCCAAACAGAAGTCGGTCTAGAGCCACAAACATTGAGCTGAGTTTCAAGATAAGCAAAAGGGGGGAAGGTACAAAACCAAGCCTCAATATATCCTATGTCTAGTTACTCACACAGCTGTAGAAAAGAAACCTATGTCTCTGCATTCTCCTCAGT
Source organism: Monarcha castaneiventris obscurior (assembly GCA_026261815.1). Lineage (NCBI taxonomy): Eukaryota > Metazoa > Chordata > Aves > Passeriformes > Monarchidae > Monarcha > Monarcha castaneiventris. The sequence continues at coordinate 20,818,956 of JAMPIT010000894.1, forward strand.
CTGCCCCTCAGGCCACATAAGATTCCTCTAATTTTTCTGTCTCCCTCCATAGAGCTAGTATTGTTCATCTCAGGCTGAGCTCACAGAAAAGCTTCCAAGATTTCAAAATAATACTTGCAGCAACTGCAAAAATGCATTTATAGTAGGTGTTTCATAGTTTTTTGGTTAAATTTTTGGCGTCCTGTATTAACTTCGGAATAAAACACTGTCAGTCTTTTTAGGATATTTTCTTTGTAAATCATGTCCAGGTATAAACTAATATGTCCTGATAATTACACCACTTTCCTGAAAAATCTTGAAGACCTTTATCTCCATGAAAAATGAGAGATTATATTCCAGTCATTAGACACATTGCTTTGCTTTTCTGAGTTTTAACATAGCTGATGTCTGACTCAGAAAACAAATATATAATTTGGTTTTGCTGTCATCAATTACTCTAGCACATGAACAATAGGATTTCAGTCCACTCCTATGCTGCTAAGAAAATTTCTGCCAGTTAGGGCAAGTAGTATGATATGAATCTACTTTACCCTGTATTTGCAGAGCTGCAGGTACTTGTTTTACTTTGCCATTAGCAAGTTTCACTTCGGAAACTGTCGGTATTGATTCAGTTTCTATTAGCAATATATGAGCCCAGCTGGCACAAGAGGTGCTTAGATCCATTGTGGAGTAAGATTTGAGACTCTTGGGCTGATGTGACCTCAGAGAAGCAAGATAGATAGATTCGAACCTTTTGCACTACAGCAGTTCATTCCTCACACCACAAGCTGCATAAGTCAGCATGATGCCATGGGGAATATTACTTTTCCATCAGAATCCCAGTATTTGTCTTGTGGTGTATCCTCAGACACAGCTGCTGCATTTCACTTTACTTGTCTCCCTGGCACTTTGTTCTTCTGAAAGAAAATTCAGATTCCTTCTGATGTTACTGACAGATGGCATGTTCCATTTTCTAGTATTATCAGGCATATAATCTCAGTGGCAAAATTTCTCATTGATTTAAATGCACTTCAATTTGACTAATTTTTCTGGTGGAATGTGTTCCTGATTTTCAGAATTCCAGGTGTCCAGTTGCAGATGGGAAATGTTCCTGAAAAGGTTTTGCATAACTGCTCATAAAAATGATAAGCTAAGGGTTGAGATTCTGGAGTAAAGCCTATCGAAGTGGAAGGAACCCCAAAGTACGATCAATATTAAGAAATCTCTAGATATAACCTATTAAAAGCAGACAAGTCAGATATGTCTTTTCATTTCAGTGATGAAATGAGATTAACTATTTATATTTGAATTTAGAAATCTCAGCTGAGTAAACAAAGGTCTTCCTTCAGATCTTCATAGTTCATATTCTCATTTTCAAAGGACCCATATAGATTTGCAACAGAACTACTAAGATTCTTACACATGAAGACTGAATGAAAATGTATATGTATAAAAACACCAGAAGAAATGATACAATTAGAAGAACAACATGAATTGTTAACCAAGGAAACAATTGTTTTTAACTAAAATCTGAAAAGTGTCCATTTGCATCAGGATGAGAAAGCTGTTGCTCTGATAAGGCCACAGCAGAGATGAGTTCTCAGCAGAAGGCTTGTGCTCTAATAGCAGGAGAAAGGCAACAAGCTGCAACACACAGTGTCCCATTTCTTTCCCTACCTTTTATCCCAAGAGGAACTTGGTCTAAGATTTGTGGAGAATGAAGAAAAAACATATATTGAGGTAAAGGTTGTGACACCTGGTGTTGCTCCAGCTGAGTCTGAAGTAACCCTAGGTGATGATGCTTCTAGACTTATTCCTTGGGGAAAACAACAGTATTTAGTAAGCCTGTCTTTATGAGGAATTTTTCCTTTTTGCTAGTCTATAGTCCCCTGAAATCAACCACACTATCATATTTAAAACTCAGTAAGACTTTCATTGAGGGAAAAGACCCCATAGAAACCCTTTGCATTCAGAATAGAAAAATCATGCCCTGTTCAAAATTAATTCTCATAGGTAAACATCTCCTGGTTTGATACGGATCTGAAATTTGGAGCAGAATTTTATGTATCAAATAATTATTTTGCTGGAGGTTCTTTAGGCTTCTTTGCTCTCTTCATCTCCGTGAATATGACTGCCAGCATAGTCACCATATTATGAGTGGGTGACCTGAGGGGAAGATGTTTCATGGGCATTTTGCACAGAAGAAGTGTTAAATTTTCTCTTCCAGAAGTGAGGTGATGACTCTGTCTGCAAGACAGGATGCTCATTTTCACCGACCATTTCTTTAGGGGATAAGTATCCATTCCCTTGAGTGTCTTTTAATGCTGTTAATCCAGTTAAGTGCTTGTGCAAAGCAGCCTGACAATAATGGCTAACCCATCTGAAAGCCACCCATAATTGTCAGGATCTGGCAAAAGGCTGCTTCAAACACACTGGCTCATACCCTGAAGCTGACATCTTCTTCCCTTAAAGCTCCCTTTCTGCACATCTTTCTGACTTGGTTTATTTTGTCATGTCAATTAATGTCATAGCTGTGACAATCTTGTTTCCAAAGTCTTTAGCACTCATTCCTGACCAGTTGATCTCAGAAAACTCATTGCTTCCCCTTCAATCATTTATTAACTATAGCTGGTGTCTACAAAAGCTGTTATTTCACAGTATTTAAGTTTTGTGTGATGTTATTATGGCCATAAGCTACAAGGATCATGTACTGGGAAAGATTTTCTGATATGAAAAACAGTTTTTGCATAATTCAAATGTTCTGAAGAAAAAGATGATTAAAAAATTTTGTTCTGGCTTTGTTCATCACCAAAGATATTAATTGCTGTAAAAGTAATTGAAGTAATTATTGTAATGTGTAATGTATACTACATTGCAAAATATTTTAACTTTACTCAGTGGGCCTATATTTAATAATTTCAATAGAACTTTGAACTGCACTTTTTATTGCCTTTTGACTGTGTCTTTCACTGGACCCATTACTGCTGGAAATTAAACATGCTGTATAAATGTATGCATGGACCCTTTAAATAAACTTCTTTATTTAATACACCTGGTTGCAGCTGAGTAATTGGCAATAAACTCTCCAGTTCAGACCCTGCTCCTCTGGTTTGAGGAGGCCAATGTGACTGTCGAAGAGATGGTGCTGGTCAAGGAAGGACGATGTAACAAGCCTCTGGAGAAAGGTTTTCTGAATCATGTTTTTGGATGTAAGTATATAAAATCTACCCAAGCTCCATGCTGCAGTACTGGTGACTTGGCAACCACTTCTATGTTGCAAATTTGCTTACAGCCTAGCTACTTAAAATGTTGTATTATGTAAATGCTGTTGCTTGCTATCAATATTCTTGTATGGGTACGTAAAATGTAGACAGCTATTAAAAAGGCCTCGTTATGAGCTAGTTGGAACAGATTGCTGTTTTACAGAATGTTTGCTGTGCAAAATTGAAAGAGAAACTGGACATTTCAAAAAGAAGACTTGCTAGATTTCTCAGCTCCTATGATTACTGGACAATGTACCCAAACCAAAATATCCCATGTCAGGAACAAGGGATTCATAAATTCAAGTATCTACAGTGTGGGCTTCCACACCTGAGCTAGTTATATAAACTTTTATAAACATATTAATCTTACCTGAAGGTGGAGATTAGAATTTAGTATTAAACTGAAGGCTGCTGGCAAACTATTTGATCAGTTCAGTCACAGTGTGAACTCTAATGAGTGTATATGGACAAGGTTTCCAGTGATCATGAAGTGGTTCCAGACAACACACAGAGATGTCAACATGTGCTCAACATGTCCGTAAGTTCCTCTGCTTCTTACATATATGTGTTGCATATGCCAGATAATAAAATTCAGTGCTGAATATATCCTTCGAAATTTTCTGGAAGGTTACTGCTTATATTCATCAGAGGATTTCAAAGAAATTTGCAGGCACATATTATGGCTGTAAGTATTTCCAATGCCCTGTGACTGAGAGTAGTGGTGGTAAAATCCTCAAGAGGTTAACATTGTAACTATTTACACTGATGCAGTCATCAGAAATGCACACAAAGGTAGAAAGCAAAATAATTAAACCAGCCCAGATTACTGTGTGTAAGTCAGAGTCTGCATCCACAAAACCTGAGCACTGTGGCTGTCACATAGCCTATCCTTGGCAGCTGTAATGAGACATCGTAGGGGGAGCACAAGGCTGAAAATTGCTAGGGTCAAATTCAGTACAGCCTCCTTCAGGCAATCCTTCCCATAGTTCCTTTTCAGTTCTGTGGTTTTTAAAGCAGATGTGCAGTTTGTTGCATCCTCATAGGTGCTCAAGGCAGTAGATACATCTTGCAGTTGGTCTTTCTTGCACACGAGTTTATTTGTCATTTGCATGATGCACTGTATCAACTTTTCTTTTTTTGGTATGCACTATGCAAAACATCCTCAGCTCTATTAGATCAGAGAAGGTAAACAATTTTCTCAAAGGCGCAAAAGAAAGTGGTGACAAAGCTGGAAAAAGGACTGAATATCCAGGCCCTCCGATCCCTTTGCAAAAAGTTTTTGATAACATTCTTTTCAGAAACTGCTCCAGTGCCACAGTTTTTAGGAGAGGATCTGTATGCCAGACTGAAAGAAGTTCAATTAAAAAATAAAGACAATCAGCTCTTTATGATTTCTTGCAGGAAAGCTTAATGACATATCTCAAGTTTTCACATTTGTGTAGCTGAAACTGGTTAATTTTTCTCCATATAAAACAAGATATCAAGAGCTTGACAGTAATGAAACATTCATTTTCTTTATCTTTTTACAAGGCAGACAATTAGTAATTTTATGGTTGAAAAAGCTCGTTTTTAAACCTTGCATGAGGATGTTATTGCTAGACCTATTCTGATGTCAACTTTGTTGAAAAATAATGAGTGTGACATTCTGAATCTGCTCCCTTCTGAAGGGGGAAAAATCCTTCAAAACAAACAAACTGAGAAACTCTTTTCAAAAGGTTTGCAAGTCTTGTACACTTGCTCTTTTGATTTGTCAAGACAGCTACAATGTATACTTTCTCACTAAATTTATGTTTCACATAACTGGCCTTTCTATGGCCATCTTGAATGTCTTTTCCTCATTGAGTGGAAAAGCTCCTTTCTTAACCTTTCTCTTTTGTGCTGGCTCTTCCTGTGCCATGCTGCACTGAAAGTTCATCAGTTCTGGTTTGAGCAGACTCGTTTGCAATTGATAGCCAGGTATTACACAAAAATATAGAAATGACTGTTCAGCTGAAGATCTTTTTTCCCCTCTAATGCAGTTCATGAGTTTTCAGGCCTTGTTTGACATCATGAAAAATGCTATATTCAGTCTCTGAGAGTCTCTACTTCAAAGACTTAAGCAATTTTTACTTGAGACCCTCTCCTCTAAAGTTCTCTTCCAAAAAGCTAAGAAACTACTCCTCCAGGATTTCATAATAAGCCTTGATTTTTTTCCCCCGTCTGTTTCTATGCCAAGGAAATAAGCCCAGAGGGATGCAACATAAAATTTTATCAGAGGTAAAGAAAAGGAATAAGAGTAAATAATCATGATAGGAAAATATGAATGATAAGATTAAATTCCTGCCAGGGCATTCTAAACTACAAAAAGTCACTAAGGTATCTGGCCATTACTTTTTTGGCCTTGTAAGTGAGGTTTCAGAGTTGATTGCTTCAGTTTAGGGAACATCAAACTCTGAGCAAATCTTAACCTGCAAACCATACCCAGAACCCTTGTGCCTTTTGATATTTGAACAGTGAGCTTCTCAGGGGGAGTTCAGGCTGCTTCAAAGCTGCTTGTTTTGTCTCCCAGCAGATGGTTGTGTTCTCCTTTCTAAACTAAACAAGCTCTCTAGGATCTTTGAAAAGACAAATATTTATTGAAATTATATTTGCAAACTGAATGTAACTTAATAGCTTTGCAGATTTTGTTGATCTGTGCTGTGCAGCTCCTCTTGCTGTGGAAAGAAAGGTTTACCAGTATGTGTATTCTCTGAATGGCTGTCAGTGCTCACTGTGTTTGAAGCGGGATCTCAGTCACATGGAGAGAATTTTGCTATATAAGTTAAGGCAAACCATGCTTCTGAAGTTAAAACAGAAAACTCTTTAATTTCAAAGTAGTAGTTGAATGCTTAACCTGAAGGACACTGTCCCTTAACTCCTTGCAGACAGTAATTTGAAAGTTTGATTTTTATTTTACTTATACCTGTACATTTGCACTCTTTTAGCAGAATTACCATATGAAAAAAATCTTTTCCTCATTCTTTATTTTGACGTGATGCCTGGCCCTGATCTCACGGACATCTGAAGATGTTTGAGGGCTGTGCTTTCATGTTTGTGTTCTCTGTGGTCTGCGTGCTCACAGGCACTGGCCTGACAGCTGTTGTTGCGGCAGGCTGGAAAGCACAGGATGGGTAGATGCCTTACTGTTATTAAGGTTCTGAACTACTCATTGTTGATAATTTAGCTTTGAGGGTATGTACTTGAAACTTCGTGGGTTTCATGGGATGTAATACCAGCACTGTGAACCCCAATATGAGGGCAAAGGTGTTGTGGCCAACAACCCCTCATGCAGTTGTGCAGCTCTATCATAAGCCACAGCACACCATGCTTAGTCAGACAGTTTCAAGTTCACAAAGACCATTTCTCTGATGACCTCCATTAAACTGATTTGTAGAATGTTTCATTTTTTCACAGCTTGGACATATCTTATAAATTACAGGAGTCAGGACCTGTTATATCATCATAATGGCTTTCCTGCAGAGGGAGGTTTGAATCAAATCTCTTCAGTGCAATGGGGATCCTTTTATGATCACGAGCATCAGCATGTAGTAGTCTCCTTAAAATAACATTACGACTTTCATGATTTTTCCTTTGTTGTTGCCTTTTAGTATTTCCCCAGAGTTAGCTTGCCCAATTCCAAACTGCTATGTTTTACAAGGGTCTTATGCTGCCCCCTCCAAGAGATGCAGTATTGTGCTCCTGCTGTATATGCAACTAGCCTGAGTTGAGCTCTGGTTTTGAATTTAGAAGAATGCCTGCTTTCTCTATTAACAATTAAAAATAAAAATCTGTTTCCCTCTTGCATCACACCTCAGAGCAGAAAAAAAAAAGCTTCAGTTTTCCATGCAATACTCCCTATAATTATTTGAGTTGGTTCAAAATGGTTAAGAACCTTTTTACTATTTTGGACATGTTCTTTTTTTTTTAAATTAGAGGCTGTATCATGACAAAAAAATATAACTGTGGTAAGAAGTACCAAGATCTGTCAGCACTGGTATTTGCAAGCCATTGTTTCTATACTGTCTGGATGAGGATTTTGGTTATACGTTTTATGTAATGTGTAAGCCCAAATAGGGCGTATGGAGCTTTGTAATGGTCTGAAACAAGATATCCACTTTAAACAAAGCTTGCCACTGTATCCGTTATATATAATGAGCTATCCATTTTAAACAAAGTTTTCATGACACAAAATGTCAGCAGAAGTTTAAGAACTAGCCATGTAACTGTTCATATGGGAAAAAAGGAAACTAAAACTGACTAAAAATTTGGGATGTTGACTGACAAACATTCATTGTCACACTGAGGAATTAAAAACTTGGAGTGATAAGAAATGGAAATTAGATTAGAAAGTCTTACTACCTTTCATGTTCACTGTCATCCACCATGACATTCAGGTGCTATATCAATATCGTGACAGATATGAAAGATTGTCATTTCAGCTAAGAATAGTATTTTTAGATGTCTGAAACTGTTTTTAGTTTGTCACTGATGTACATCTGGAATAGCCGCACTGATTTTTCTAGATTTACTTCAAGTTCACACCTGCATTTCCCTGTGAGCAGGTGTGAATGCTTCTTTTGAAGAGAGCAGCTGTGAAGTCCAGTCTTTGGCTGCACCTTGGGCAAAGCAGCTCTCATGAGAGCACGTAAATGAAAACGCTGCGCGTTTGTTGCAAGGCCTGGTGCGTGCAGAAGCTCCCTGCTCTCAGAACAACAGGCTGTCGCACTCTCGTTAAGTGGCTACCAGTGCCAAGGATCGTGATGGGTCTGTGGAGTGCAAACTAATTATCACCAGCAATTGTGTCTGCTTATTTCTCGCATGAACGGATAACATCTTCAGTGGAGCTGGTCACATATCATCACTCAGGTTTAAGGGCTGTTGATTGGACAGGGGATGGTTTGTGGCTATTCATAAAGAGGAAGAGTGAAAATACGGCCAGTTTCACATTTTATAACTGCATCTGCAGTTCCAGGGTAATTACCTACTAAATACACTCCAAAATCTCTTCTAGATGCAGCAGGTGAAAAGTGCAAAATGCGGAGGATGCAGAATAAAGAAATGCTTTGAGCCTTACAGATGTTTTAGGCACCTCTTCCCATAATTAAAGTAGGTCTCTGTCAGCAACTAAAAAGGTCTACCATACAAGTAACTCCTACAGTTAATTTTTCACCCTCCATTTCCACACTGTTCATAGGGCCCAGTTCTGGAAGGTACTGTGCTTTCTTGGGAGAAGCTGACTCCACACAGACTCAAAGGCACATTCTAGAAATAAGTTTAAGAACTTTCTGAGCAATGAGCATGCTGCAGATCACCAGGTGTAGATAGGAACACAGTGAGCCTGGGAGCAAGGATGGGAACTGAAATGGTGATTTTTTTCCCTTTTAAAAGGGAAGGTTTGATCTAAGACTAGGTAGGAATCAGTTACTCTGTGACTAAAAACAAAGACAGCTGCTATCTGTGGCATACCAGACAAGAAAGAGGGGTACTTAAGTGGTTTTCTGTGTGGCAAGAAAGGGTGACTCTGCAGTCCAGGAAACCTGGGAGCTAAGGGATCTTGCAAATGCATATCCACATACATTTTTCTGCTTACTGAGGCACTGCCATTGGAGTGATGGCTGAAGCTGAGATACAGAGTAACTGCAGTGAAGAAAGTACTGGTCTTAATGAACTATCACAGCTAAAAAGCAGAAAAATGGCAATTTTCTTACCTGACATAAACTCCTGCTGGGAAAATATGGACAAATTATTTGACTTCTGATTTCCTTTTTAAATTTATACACCTAAGAGCTATTTCATAGCTTCCCCAGGATGTATTACCAAAGTCCTTGCGATGAAGACTGTGCCCAGAAGGCTGGTCGCAGTAATTAATGTGAGTTACTTGAGAAAAAGGGGGAAAGAAAAAGAAAAGCTTCTGCCACTGCTAACTACATTTTATAAGAGTAAAGCACTTCAATAAGTATTCCAACACTGTAAAAAACTCCCTGTTTCATACATTTCTCTTATCTCTCCCTCCCATCTGTGTTTTTGCATGACAACTCCCAAGAGTATTGTCACTGGACTAAATCATGTGAAGGACATTTCTCAAGGTGTCCCAATTCATTGTAAAGTCATTCTTCCCTGGACCTGCTGCTCTTCTGAAAGAGGAAATCAAGTTTTTTGAACTAAGAGCTCATGATTGTGCTGGAGCCCAGGCTCCCCTGTGAAGATGCTCATGAGAAACATCTGGATACTGGATTTGGCTGGTCCTGACTGCCAGCTGATTCAGAGACTGTCACTGTTCTCACTGCGGTTGAGTAGAGAAACTACACGGAATCCAGGCTCAGGGATAAATGGAACTGATTTAATAATTTTTCCAAAGGCTTTTATATGTTAGTTCGCAAGAGTGTGTTAAATGGCATAAGGTAATTGGTCTTTTGGCCATCCACCCCTTGAGGGGATTGGCCGGGTTCTAAGACATCCATTTCTAAATATTTATCTAGTTAAAACCATAACAATACTGCAAAACAACCTGCAGGTGCAAGAAGTTTACAATACTGTAATCTTGTTTAAAATAATCTGCATGGGAAAGACAGAACTCTCACAAAACGCTGCAGAGAGCTGAAGAGGTTCTCTGCTGAAGCTTTTTCAGTTTCCATCGGAGATGACTTGCTCTCTCCCTCTTTTTGCTTGCATGTCTGGAAAAGGATTTAGATGCTTTCTGAGTAGCTGTTTTCTTCCTTGCACAGGTCCCTATTGTTGATTCTGAGAGTGGCATTGATGGACAGTGCTGCCTGCTCTCCTAGCTGGAGGACTCTCAGTGATGACATGCCATGAGGGAAGGGGAGCACTGAAAGCACTGAAGTTTTTGAGATCAGGGAAAAAAAAAAAAAAACAACCATAGAGGAAAAGCATGGAGAATTTTCTCTCTCCTGCAGAACAAGCTGCTTATCAGAGTACCACTATTTTGCTGGACCCTTCCTGCCACCTCTGAAAACCCTCTCTCTGATTCAGGTTCATAGCCAGCTCTGGTGCATTTTGGTATGTGGCCTTGTGCAGGGACTTGCCCTCTTTCTTCCTGTCTCTTCCACTTGTGTCTTTAATGCTGCCTCTCCTTGGAGCTGGTGGCTGATGGCAATGCAATAAATGGGCTCAGTGCAGTGCATGTCCCCCTCCGCACATGGACAAGGGGTTTGGCTACAAAAAAGTTGTTATTCAAATATTGCAGTAACCTTGACTCATGGGGCAGGCACTCAAAGCCAAGGCAGCTCGAAAAAGACTATTAAAAGGAGTTAATCTGAAAATAATATGACTCCTTTGAAATTCTCTCTGTATGAGAATTCGCGTAGAACAAAGCTGCAGAATGCCTAAAAGAATGCCAAATTACGAGTTGAACTGGAAGAAATATAAAGGTCATGCTAAATGGTTAGTACAATTTGTACACACACAATAGTTCAAATATATTGTAAATATGCAATAAATATGCCATATAAATGCAAAGATGTATAAGGGGGACCAAACCACCTCTTTCAGAACATTACAAATAACAGTAGTGACAGCCAGTGTTGTTAGTGCTGAGAAGCTGTAGGAATTCTCTGTGTTAACATTTACACCCCTGTCAAAGGCTGTATTGTTTTAATGACCATATGCTCCTTAATCATGGAGAAGTGCAATTCTCAGGCTTAGTGATGCCAAAAAGATATAGCCATTTTAGGAGCTTAAGGTTTCTAATTTTTCATCAGGAAAGGCATTAATTATTGGACAGTGTCAAAGAAATAATCCGGGTCAAGGCTGGCAGCTCAGATTTTTGGCATTTTTCTTAGTGATTGCCAGGAAAATATACGTTTTACTAGGGAATATAATCTGATGAATGTGAAATTTTCTAAATTGGAATTTAATTTCTCCCCCTCTCTTTCCCAATATCCTCCTAGGTGACTTGGGAGAAATCAGTCACTGTGCTTCAATTACCCCATCTATATGACAAATAATATGGTACAGAACTTGAATTTCAATACATGAAGTAATCTTGACTCTGATCTCTCATTTGGACTTCTAATATCCTACTGAAATCAATCTGCAGCATCTCAACAAGTCTCATATTCAGAAAAAGCTGTCCTCTCTGTCTTCTAACTTCTCAGAGTTTCTTTTAGAGATACATCAAGCTGGTTATTTAACTCCTCTAATTCTGAAACTTGTGGTCTCTATTTTCATTGTGCAAAATGACAAACTGAAGCAGTGGCTTGCTGACTTATCTAAGGTCACACACAAAGTAAGCATCAGTCAGAAGTCTGACTTTGAGTCCCTGTTTGAAAACACAAGATAAAAATACTTATCTTGGGCATGATTTAAGAACAGCTTGGAAAAAGAGCTTTCCTAGGGAAAAAAAAAAAAGTCCAGGTATTGCCCATGCACTTGAGATTCCAGGTCCTCTAAATACCTTACTGAAGGAGGAGATGAGGGTGAAATGTGAAGGGTATTTATGTAGTTTGCTAAGGGTACAGCAAAAGAAAAAAAAAAGAGGGTCAAAAAGATTGATCAGGTAAGTCAGTGAGCTTGACATAAGGGCTAGGACTTGTGACATGGATTAAAGATTATCTTGGAGACTTATAGGACACAGGGGATGTCAGTGAAAGATAAGAGTTAGAAAAAGTCAGCAAGATGAGGACCACACTTATCTTTGCCTTGGGTATAAGAGACCCAAAGAAGCATGCCATTTCAAGCTGCTGAAGTTTGCAGATGTTGCCAAGAATGAGGATAATGAGGCAAACTTGGGAAACACAAGAGAGAATGCAGGCCCAGATTTCTAATTCTTCTGATTATTTGGATTTACTGTCACACAGAAACAAATTTAGAGACACTTGAGATATGTGTCTGTGTTCAAAGATGTTTTGAAATAAAGGACATAGATATACTAATCAAGTGTGTGTAATAGTTCTGCAATGTTGAAGTCAGTTCTGTATTTTTATAACAGCTTTAATGTAAATAGATAAAAAAATGTTTCCTAAATTTTTACTAATCTGTATTACTTTGCTCCAGGGTGAGGTATAGTAACTATCTGCAACAGGGAGCAGGAAGCATTTAGAATGATTGTCTGTGTCTGAGCAGAAATGAGAATCTAGGTTTATAACTGCACCCACTGGAAGTGTGACACTAGAAATTACATATTTTATGGAAAACTGCTCAAGGCAACTAGTGATTAAGCCATCAAGCAATCTGAAATCAAAGGATACTCCTTCTCAGTAACACAGTTAAAATCAGGTAACTGTCAAGGGCTGTATCCAGACCACACTGTTTAGGAAGGGGTTTTGTGGTCTCTAGTATTAAACAAAGAAGCTGTGCTAGGGTGAGATGAAAGGGGAGAACACTGTCACCAGATTTTCTGTGGTTCTGTTCAACAGTGTACCCAGCCCAACAGGGCTGCACTTCTGCCCTTTGCTGAAAGCACAGAATGACAGCACAGCTCTGTCCAAGTTTATGATGTAATTTTGTATGTGCTCTCTTATGTGTCTGTTTGTTCTCAGTAGTGTAGCTCTTTCATCCAGTGCCACCACTGTCTTGGTATTCTGAGCACATTCAGAAGCCAGTCCAATTTAAATGTACCCCTGTTGTGATACCTTTATTTCTCAAATTCATCTTGAGTGTGTGGGAAGGAATCAATGTGGCTTTTTGTTTTAAATGGAATCTGATCTCTGTCAAGATCTCTGCTCAGGGCTTTCCATTAGCAGCTTTTAGTTTACTAATCACTTCTTTTGAGCTACAGGCATTAACCATTTATGCAATCAACCATAATACCTGGATAGGGTCTTTTACATGTTAGATTGCTGTTGTTTGCTAAGAGTGAAAAAATTACTTGTTAAGTGGATGTCTGATGAGAGGCTAAATTGCTGCCAAAGGAAGTAAAAACAGCCATGCTGTATCATATCCACAGCCCATTTAGACTTTGACAGCAGCTGGATCTGAATGCTTCATCAAAAAGGTGTAACATTTCTGCAGTATAAACAGTTGTATCTCTCTATTCCAGAAGATTTCTTCCTTATTCAAACTGATGCTTATTTTATGCCAGAAAGCTTGAATACTAATAACCTTAATGTTCCTTGCAGTAATATTAATTAGGCTAACATTTTCCATCTATAAAATAAAACCAACACAGTACAGAACTTTACAGTTTTAATAAGAAAATCAAACAGCCAGTGCGATACCAAGTCTCACCCCAATGCAAAACCCAATTGGCAGGATTTTTATGATTCACATACATCCAGCTCCCAAAGAGCTGTTTTGCTTTATTTAGGTGGTAGAGTAACAACTTCTGCAGAAGTGTTGGAGGTGGTCCTTTGCCCAGCCTGCTTGTGGCTACCCCGGGTGTTTGAACTTTGCTGAGCACATCATTTTCCTGTTGAACCAACATGTGTGTCTCTCTTTTAACTGTTGCCCTCTGCATCTTGGCTGTAGGCACACTAAAATGGCTGTTCATGGAAACAGCTTGCTGCCAGCAGTAGTCTCTTCCAGTGCTAGTTTTGCTAGGTCCAGTTGCCTGAGTGTGATGTTTCTGAGACATTTCAGTAGATTTCTCCCCCTTCATGGGGAGTCTGGGAATACTTAGTCATCTCAGGAATGGTTCATAGATATCTGGCAGATATTATACCTGATCTTAGACACTTGCCTGCATTTCAGACACCACTGTGTGTAGGGCCAATGCTGAGGCAGTACTAACAAGTCTGCCTGCACTCATGCTTTGTTGAAGTAAAATCTGTCATTTCCATATTGTGCCCTGGGATAAGTCTTTTAGAACTGGAATTTTCCCATTTCCCAGAAAATGGAGAGCCACAGAACCACATGGAGTACTTCACAGGTAGGGAAAAGAAAAGAAGAAGTTGTCTGTAGGTCTTCAGGTCTTCTTTTTAGACTTGCTGCATACATCTAGAGGTCCTGGAGGTCCCTCTGTGCAGTATTTCAGTCTCGTGCATTGTTTTCAACTGTTCAACTCAGCCACTGGTTTCCTAACATCTTGCAGGGCCACCATTTTGAGCACAATTTACTCTGAGTACTTTAAAAAATGTTCAGAATACTGGTCTTACATCAGGTTTACAAGAGACTGGTGAAATTTTTCAGCGAGGACAGATAGACTCTTGGTTTCTGTGTAAACTTCACTGAACCTTGGAGAGGGAAAAACACAGATTTGATGCTTTCAGATATTTTCTGAAGTCTGTAAAATCATATAGGAGTATTTACTGTTAATTTAGCACAGACCACTAGGGGCAAAATCTTTTGTAAATCAGAAACAGAAAGACAAAATTACAAAACACCACAGCTTATAGAGGCTAGAAGAATCTGATGTCTAGGATGACCCTAGGTAAAATGTCCCAAGATTAGAATTTTAACATGTAGCAAACTTTTAATATGTAATTAATTATAACTGAAGAATGGAATGCAGCACATGTTATGCATAGAGGGTGATTTTCTGGCCTGGGGGCTAATACTTAGAAATTCTTGTTATCTAACTGCTGAGTCCAAGATCAGTAAAAGCTGAAGAAACCTGGCATCTCTAAATATGTAACTAAAATAAGATTCATTTCACCTAACAACTCCCCCCTTCTTTGAAATTAGTAATAAAACTTCTGTTATCATCAAGAACTGATAATCAAGAAGGGATATCCTGTTTTATTACTTGGTAACTGAGACATTCAGAGATTAAGAGTAAGATTTTTCTAAGTGATGAGAGCTCTTCCAACTCTTGTCCTTATGAGATGTCTGAGAATTTTACTGCTTCATTTGTCAGTGCCAAGATATTTTTGAAACCTCCCTGCATTGCCTTAAACTCAGTAGGTGCAGAGCATCACAAAGTATTGTGTTTGTGTCCTCTGTTTGACCTGTCCATGATTTCTGTCTCTCAGAGCACACACTTCCTCGGGTCATACAATGTTGAAAACATTCCAAAGGATACAGATAAAACAGTCTCTTCTACATGGATTAAACCCTTTTGCTTTCTGCTTTCACCCCCTTCAAAATTTCAAACTGGGAAGGAGTAATCAGAAAGGAACCAGACATACTTTAACGGAGATTCTTTTAGTGTGTGCAAAATAGGATAAAATATACACTGATGTGATTTTGAATAAAGGCCATTGAAAAATAGTGGCAGCAAACAGAGAAATTAGATTATTAATTAAATGAGAAATATGAGAGGAAAGAGTTGTTTGATACAGCATGTATGTGCTGATGCTGTGCTTTATCCAGTAGAAATTAATGGATCATGTGGAAAAATAGCTACCCATTGCAGATGAATATATACTTCAACAATCTAAAAAATTATTATTTACCTACAGCAGTAGTAAAGAATAAAGGCTATGGAACCCAGTCTCTGTGGGGATGTCTGTGAGTGCATCAAAAGCAAACTCATGGACACGTATTGTCTGCAAAGTGAAGGACATTTTTTTCCTCTGAAATACAGTTGTTGCTGGCACTGCTTCAGATCTTTTGCATTTCTTCACATATTCCCAGCCAAACAAGGCAAGACTTCATAAATACTTAGATGAACTGCCATGCACCAGAAAAGGGGGAGCTAACAGTGTATTACACCTCTACCCATTTGAAGACTGGTGGAGCAGAGGAGGACCAGGGAACAGAGGTATAGCAAGGCAGATCTCAAACCCTTAGTAGTCTTGGGTTTCTGTCTATTTTTTGACTAAGATATAAAGGATTTGTACAGAAGAGCACCCAAGCGAAAATAGAGATCCTCCTGTGACCACCTGGCTCTCAAACTACGTAAGAAGTACTGCAGAGTGCACCCAGTGGCCCAGACAAGTCAGAAATAGTCCTCTCCTTGGCCACTTTGCCATGCATATTGAAATTCTTGCATTTAGCAGCATGACCAAACCCTGACAACACAGAACTCAGGCAGGAAGAAGATTGGGAGTCACTGCAGAGCTGGAAGGTGAGAGCTTACTCCTGCTAGACAACTGGGAGGGTAACTGAAGGGTTTCATCTCACTTCATGAAAGCAAAACCTGTTAATGCCTTCCGACTATTAAATTTGTGCAATGTCAGTGAGCACCTCATTGTCCTAGCAATAACAAAGAAATGTGATTCTATGTTTTTGTGGTCCTTATGCCAGACTATTGAATTTGCAGCTATAATATCTTACCCTAAGAAAACTTTAAACCAGACAAGGGGTTTTCATTTTAATTTGTCACATTCTTTTTTTTTCAGATTTTATTCAATTATTTTTCCCATCAATTAAGAAGATTTATGAGCATGTTTTCCATTATGTGATGATGTTTGTTAGGTAAATTATTCATTAGTTTTCCCTCAGCCAGCAAATTATTTGTGAACCATCATTTCCCCTTTTATTTTTCAACCTGCTTAGGTTTCTAAAATGGTGACGGAGTTTGTGTTTGATGAATGTGGTTTGTTTTCTTCATAATTTTTACATAACCAAATACACTTTTTACAGGCATTCAGACTCACAGTTAACTAGCTGAACAGTAGCACTCAATAACGAACACATCTAAGACCCTAGCTTTAGTCTAAGTTATTAGCCCATATTATGTTCTGCAAAGGTGAAGTATAGTTTTATGTTAGGCGGTATGTTACTGTTCAGTTGTTTAACCTTAAACATAAAGATTTCAAATACCACTGAAGAAGGAGTGGACCTTAAGTGTCAGCTTGCATAATGATCACCCTACCACCAGGCTACCAACCCAATTTTCATTTCATGACTCCTAGAGCTCTGGATAACAGAGGCTGAAAGGCATGTTCAACTGCAATACTGTGGTAGTTAAGGCGATCTTGAATTTTCAATGTCCTTATTTGTTGCTGTTTCAGAGAGGTGGTGGAGGATCTTGCACAAGTTGCAGCTACAAGACTGATATGATTGGATTGTTGGTAGAAATGAACCAAAATGTCCATCCCTAGGATGCCTTTAATACTTTGTAGAACTCAGCAATGCAAGCTAAGAGAGGCAATAACTTTGTCAATAATACAGCCAAGGTTTGAGTTCGGCATACAGGAACCGAGATTAATGGGGGTGGTTATTTATCTGTACCATCCATGTGACATTAGGTATTGGCCTCCTGGGGGACAAACACTTGGCTAGAACAAGATATGGTCATCATCAACAGTGAATTGCTGGGAGAATAATGGAGGAGCCATACAGGGTTATGGTGGTAAGTCTAATTTGCCCTTTGCATTGATGTAAAGCATTCTGAGTCCCCAGGCAGTGGTAAGGTGCTATCCTGCTGACAACAGGGGGAAAAAGTGGTCTGGTACAAGTGAGTCAGAAGTAAAGAAAAATTAAATGGCTGGAATCATTCATACCTGTGTACATTTGGTTGATGCTCAAAGTGTGTCCCATCCCGAACATTTTCCAATAATTTAACTGTTTCTATTGTTCTTGCTACAGCTATTGTTTTTCTGTTCCATCTTGCTGCAGTTGGGCAAGTCTGTTTTTAACTTCTCCTGCTATGGGGTTTATCTCCAGTGCTCATATGAGAATGTTAAAAGAGCATGACATGGGTGTGCATGTGGAAATGATCAGTAATCTTTAGCCTGCAATAGCAGAACTCTCTTATCTCACGACGAGGGAGGAGGGAATGAAATTGGATTTCCTGCTCCTCCTGACAGTTTCTATAGCTGTACTGTGGTAGCCCCATTGGGTATGATACTGCACAGCTAACCTAAGCTGCTTTTCTCACTGGGGGCAGCTGCCAGCTTCTCTTCGGAACTGTGGGATGTGAAAACTACATACAGAATTTGCACTTTCCTTCTTGGCTTATAATTTTCTGACTCACCTTATGTAAAGTTTTCTCAATATTTGTGCCTCACAAGAACACACCCAAAGTAATTAAAAGTAAAGCCCCAGTTCTTTACAGGAACATTAAAAAACGCATTATTGCAATTGTGACCTTAGCTTTTGTCTGGAGAGACAAACCAAGAGCAGATGTTATGTTTGAAAATAACTGACAGTGAATTAGCCACGTACACTGTGTCTTGAAAGTGCTGTAATGCAAAATTGACACTCTGTTAACCCCAACTCTCAGCAACACACTTGGTGCATTGGCATAATAGGAGCAACCAGATGTCTGTAGTGGTGGAATGTGAGACAGGGAAGCTGCAGCTTGTAAATATACTTGTTGGAGGCAACTCTCAGTCAGGTGCAATCCACAAGATTATTCTCCTTTCTGTTTCTTGAGGCAGTGTTTTTTGGGGCTTGTAAACGTGAGGAGTGAAGAAAGTTCAGCTCAGTCTAGATATATGTCCTAAACTAATCTATTCCCTCCCTTCTTGCCTTCTACTCAAATCAACCTCGCCTTCACTTGTGTGAGGTGAGAGTGAATCCTTTGGCTTATCCCTTATCCCGTCATATCATTTATTGAGAGTGAGAGCCTTCCAACCCTTTTACTGCTCTTTTGTGTTGCTATGGC
This sequence comes from Monarcha castaneiventris obscurior, assembly GCA_026261815.1. Lineage (NCBI taxonomy): Eukaryota > Metazoa > Chordata > Aves > Passeriformes > Monarchidae > Monarcha > Monarcha castaneiventris. The sequence continues at coordinate 20,837,607 of JAMPIT010000894.1, forward strand.
AATGGTGAGGTGAGGCCCATGCTTCTTGTCTGGTTAAATGTAATTTTAATTGCTTCAATAAATGTATTTTAAAAATATGCAGTGAAGGCTAATGTTAATGTTATGTTACATCACATGTAATAGAGATAAATGTTAATGTAAACTTATCTTTAACCGGGTTTGAAGCTGGTGATTTAGCTTTCAGCACTCTGCCTTTCAGGCTGTGGCAGGGCTGATTGCTTTGGGTAAACACTTGTCTTCTGCTGAAGCCATGGGTAAATAGGATTGGAAAGATGTGCCTGTGCCATTGAATTCTGTTCCTTAAGATTGCAGGTGACTGTAAAATAAACATTTAGCCTAGAGTGATGCACAGAGCATCTGGATCGCATGATGTTCTAGAAAAAACCCTTGGAGCATACTTCAAAATCCTCTAACAAAGTTAAAAACTTCATGTGCAGAGTGCTGTTAGGAAGAGGGCAAGAGAGGGCTATTGCTAATGTTCTATGTCCATGACTATCCTGCCCTATAGAGCACAGGGAAATCATATGTCATGGCAATGGAATGCAAGTTTAAAGGCCTTTGGGAGAACATTTTAGTGGCAATTGCTTTTGTTCTTTTCACATGTGAAGAGTGAAATATGAGTTGAAATAGGGGTGGTAGTTTAATCTTCTGACAAGATGCTGAAGACTGGCAGTGGACCTGTACACTCATTCTCTATATCCAATATTTTTTCCTAATGTTAAGTTGTGGAAAGGGATAGAAAAGAACTGCAAAATTGGTTTGAAAGCAGGAAAAAACATCCTGCAGCAAAAAAGCTACAAAGTCAGCATGTTTGGATTACTGAAAGGCTTTAGAGGAAGCTTGGACAGAGTGAAAAAATATCTTCCTAAAGAGAAAATACCATATACCAAAAGGGCCTTTTATTTAGCAGAGAGAGGACTTAAGACCAGGCACATCCAAACTGGATAGAAACCAGATGATTAAGCTTGAAGACAGAATAATCAGACACAAAGAGACTCTCCAGCAAGTCTTCATATGAGGACTGGCACCTTTCTAGAGAAATTGCTCCAGTTTTACACAAGCTGGTGGGCAGAAAGGGGCAGCAGAGGGGGAAATGCTGTAACATTTTATATACAGATATACCTACACTATGTTTATATGCTCACATAAGCACACACACGTATGAGGCAGTAGTGACGACTTATTAGGCTTTTCTGGCTCTAGACTCCAAGGCAGTGATCTGTGTGGCAGTACTGAACTTGCTGTTTGTAAACTTCTTAGAGAAGACTTCTTAAAATAAGAAGGGTAGAAAGCAATTATAAGTTTTGTTGAAACCAATTATAATTTTTGTTACTAAAGCTCTGTTAGATTCTGAAGCAATTATAAGAGAATTTGAATTATAATGTAAGTGTATAGTGGTTAGCTTTGATATGTGAAGGAAACATGGTTTCTAGTAATGGAACAATGTTGGCAATTAAACCTTGCAGTGCACAAAATGTTTGTAAACGAGATAAAGGATGTGTGTTGGTTGCAAGGGCCTTTATATGCCATTAGTGAAGTCTCCTTGAATTTTGAAAAGTTTGACATAACCACTTTTTCTTGGAGAATGTATGAAATACAATTTTTAAGTTCTAGATTAAATCGTACTATGTAGATGAAATAACTAACCAGTGGACACACTGTACAAATGTATACATAAGTCATATTATAGAAAAAAAAAATCAGAAAAATGTTTTGTAATCAGAAGAAATTTTACTAATATTTTTGCTAATATCAATATTTAGAAGTATAAGAATTATGCAAAGTTTGGCTTTGTAAGAAATTTAATTAGACCCATTATTAACTATAAATAAATAAGATATTGATATAAATAATACATTTATATAGATAAATATTTAAAAATTATAAACTAAATTTCTGCAAAGTGTTATTTCTTTGTCTTGGTCATGTCCAGGTTTACTAACTGAAAATGTTAAACTTATTTTATTCTGCAGATCTACACTGTTTCCTACAATCATTTGATCATTTTTGTGCTTTCCAAGGCTTTAGAAGTGTTAATCTTGAATATTTTTTAGGGTCTGGTGATATTATAATGTAAAAACAAAGTTAACCAATTTAAAAAGTTTTAAGGTAAAAGCATACATCATCTGTTATAATAATTTAATATTTTTTATGTAAGCAGTTAGAAGAAGAGACCCAATTAATGAGCCGTTTTAGCTGGCTTGCCAACTTGCAGCCTGATTGTGCTTTCCCCTGGTGCTGGCTGTAACCATACCAGCAGGACGGGAGGTGGTGTGGCTCCAGCCTCTGTTCCTGTGGGAAGCATGAATACCCTGGTGGTGCAGGGCTCCCAGGTAAGGGCTGGGACTGTCAAAAAAAAGAGCCATTTGTGACCCCCTCCCTCATCCCCCCTCCCGAATCCCCAGCATAAAAGAGATGTGTGGAGATGCAGAGGATCCTGTCTCTGTTAAAATGAGCTAACATAATGGTTTCAAGTAGTTAATGTTGCATTGAACAGCACTAATTTGATGAGTATGACATGAGCTATTTACTTTGCATTGAATCATTGCTTTGCAGCTGCATCCTAACCCCTAAAAACAATGGGTGTCTAATAAATCACAGGAGCCAAAGTGGCAGGTTTAGAGTTTGCAGTACCTCCTAATCCTAGTGAAACAATTCTGAAGTAGGCTGAATAACTAATGGGGAATGATTTTGAGATCTATTTTATCAGTCCTTCAGTTCATAAATAGCCTCCCAAAACCCTGGGAGCCTTTTAAACTTGTCTTTTATTACCAATTATTTCCTGATTTTTTCTTCCAGTAATTTTTGATCTGTTTTATAGATGAGATTGCAGATCCTTTGAGGATCAATTCAGAAGTAACAAAAGTATATATGTATTAAAGTAAAGTACATCTTCATTTAATTATGAACAGCTCTTCCTGGTGAAATCTCTGCCTTCCTCTGAATTATGTTAATTGACTTCACATTCATTTTGGAATAACTGCATCTGCTTATTACAAGTAAATAAAAAAATGAATAGGACATATTTATCTAGGAGTAAAGTATATTAACAAAATCTGTGGATCACAGATTTGGGTCTAGACTGGCTTCTGATGTTATCTAACTGCAACAATGCACAAACCCCCATTTTTTTAATGTCACTGTTTCCTCATATGATTCTGTCATCTTTTCTCAGACACTTCAAAATTTTAAAGTGGATTACATCCATTGTGATTTGTCCCTGTAGACGATGCTCCACATCATGACCTTTGGGACTCAACGGTATGAATTGGATCCATTGTTATTTTGATGTCAGACCTTCATTGCTACTCTTGTAATTTATTGTTATTATTTCTTGGAGCAGTCCATATTTGTAAACTGAAATTTGAAGCCTGATACCAAGCTTGTCTGTTCAAAAAGATTTCTATTTTGTGAGGTGTGCTGGTTTTGGCTTTTGGTTTTGGTTTTGAGATGTCTACCGCAAAAGCAGAAAACCAAATTTGAGCACCTGAGTCCAGTTTCTGCTAAAGACACTAAAAAAGAGTGCTCTTTCTGCAGGGTTGGTAAGTGTAATCAGATCAGACAATTTGATGTGTAGTTACTTGGATATTTGCAGAATACTTTTACAGAGCTGTTATATTACTGAAAAATATTTATTCATCAAAATATTCTATGAGAGAAGACTTTGACAAAGTCAGAGCTAAACCAAGAGCACTCAGAAAGACTTCAAAATCTTTTAGCTACTTGGGAGGTGTTATTTAGCTCAGCTCAGTTGCAGTGGATGGTGCCCTGTGTCACAGACATAATACCTGCAAGATGGCACTGCATGTATGGCCCAGTTCACTCTCTGTGATGTGCAAGAGAAACATATGATTTAAATTAGGTGAATACTAATAACCTGGTTGTTATTATTCTGAGGCTGAGAAACCCTGAAACAGCACTTGATCACAAAAGATTTGTCCCAGGTGACTTGCTGCTCTTCATCCTTTCACCAGTCTAGAGAAATCTAGTGTTAGCATCATGTGTTGATTCTAGCTGCAGTATCTATACATGAAAGAAAACAAAATAAATTAACCCATCTCCCACCCCTCAAACATCTTTCTATTACATCGTTAAAGTTCACTGTCTTTGTGAGACTTGAGACCTAGATGAAAACATCTATTAACATTCTGAAGGCACATTTGTTCACTGCAGAACTATTTCACTCAGTGCCTTGACTAAATTATCTTTGTACAAATTACATTTTTTCTCTAATCACCTTGGGTACTTCACTTGGAAGGCTTCCTACTTTTCTGCATCCAACTGTCAGGTATTACTTAGAAAAGCTTCACACCGAACTTGTTTTGGAAGATGTCTGGAGTAAAAAGCCACTATTTCAACCTGCTACTGTGAGCCCACCTCTGGGCCTTTAGCTGTCAGGAACCTTACTTGTTTCTTAGCTCATCTTTGATATGATGGAAAACTTGTGAGACTAGCTTGTGCTTTTCTAGCACCTAAAGCACATTCAGACAGGATTTAGTCATTATCCTGAACCCTTGCCTATATCTTATACGGAGATGCAAATAAGCAACTCATGCCAACATTCAGAGGGCTGTTATGTTAAACAGGTGCTGAGGTGCTGGGTGGGGTATGTCAAGGCAGATCAGTTTATATGGCTTACAGTATGCATCATTACCCTCTTATTTGGACACCATGGCTTCAGGCAGGGACGAGGTTTTTCTTGGCTTCAGACAGCAATGAGGTGTTCTGTTTCTGCCTGTGTTTATTGACTTATGCAAACTTTAGATTCTTAAGTTATTAATTTCAACACAAGTGTTCTGATTTCTGGATGAAATACTCAAGCACCAAGGCAAACCCTGCAGAGATTAGCTTATGATTTAGCAGAATGCTAAAGTCTCTCTTGCTTGAGGGACACCTGAAAACCCATACTCCCAGCACCTGAATCACTGTACTGCTTACTAAGCATGTGGACGTATTTTCTAGCCTTCATTTTGTAACAAAACTACTGTGGAGCAAAGAATGAAAAAAAAAAAAATCTGAGGCCACTAAAATATCTGTGAGAGAACCTAATCTCCAATTCCTGACCTACAGAAATTTCTTACATCATACAATTTCTGGATAAAATGCAGAACAATCCAGGGAGTAAAGACCAGACACTAGAGCAACACGTTATCAACAAAACCACATCAACAGCTTCCTAAACATGGGAATCATCAGGCATCTGGGCAAGAATCGGGCACCATGAGTGAGATTCTTACATTTCAGGTACTTAAAACACTAACTTTGAAGCTATGGGCTTGATAAGCAGACAGTGAGTTGGATTGAATACTGGCTTAATGGCTGTACACAGAGGATGGTGATCAGTGTATAAAGTCTAGTCAGAGACCAGTGGCCACCAGCAGGGGAATCCTTGGGGTCACTGCTGGGTCTAGTCCTGTTCTCCTCATACACAAATACCTGAGGGGAGGGTAATAGTGTCCCAGTCCAGCTCCGTGGGGCCCCGCGTGCCCCCAAAGACGCATGGGTGGGTTCAGTATTAAGGTCGGTAGCAAAGGGTCAAGAAGGGTATTTGTGTGCGCTCGGGTAGGAGCATTTATTGCTTCTACACTGTCAAAGGTTGCAGAGGCAAATACAAATACGACCCTGAAATTCACACTTTTATCTGGGGGCGGGGAAAAGGCAGGACTAGGGAAGGGGGACCAATGGGGAAGCTCTGGGGGAGTGACAAGGGGTAGAGGCTGACAGCCAGATGGGGAATCCAAACTGGGATAGATTAGCATAACAGAATAATGCGTCCTGGGAGAAGCCTTTTTGGTCACCCTAAGATAAAATGGTTCTTTAGGTACTAGGAACTTGTCTTATTAAGAACTCTCTGTCCCTTGTAATGTATGTTCACTGGCCACCACAGGAGGGTGTAAAGAAGATGGAGGCAGGCTCTTTTCAGTGACAGGATAGGACAAAACAGTGTCAGGTCATCTGAATTCAGACCACACTTATTACACTGGGCTCTGTAAGGTGTCTAGCTGTGGGAGATGGTTGGCTCTGCGCATCAGGCTCAGGAAGAACATAGAGATGGCTGAGACCAGTTGAGATTGCAGAACCTCAGCTCTGTTTTAAAGGGAAATTTAACTATTGACAGCAAGAGGCTGGCTTGTACTTTTTTCCCCATCCTCTTGGTAAAAGACACCTATTTTGTACACCAGACAAATTAAATGGCCTCAAAGTCTCATACCTCTAAAAGCACAGTTGACATTCTTGCAGAAAAGTATGTTCCAGACTCTATATTTCCTTCCCTTCCAACCCTCAGCTACTTTAACCATGAGATGACTCAGCCTCTAACCAAGTCATTACCTAAAAAACCCTATAGCAAAAGTTTTGTGTTAATCACTGGCAGCAAGTGCTGAGATCTGAGTGCTAACAATGTTTTTAAGGGATAGCCTACCTTCATAGGTGTATCAAGATGTCTTTGGAGATTTATCTTGGATGTGGATGGTCTAGGAATCTGACCCATTTAGGGAATGAAAATAATTTGTGATTGAGAGATGCACATATGGGGATATAAGTGCAGATCTGTACTTTAATGCGAACGAGTAAACAGTCAGCACTATAATAATCTGTAAGGCATTTGATCCCAATAAACCATCTTAATCCTTAGGGCTATTCTGGCAGTAAGAGATAACTGCACAGAAACAGAAATGTTCTTAGCATAAACCTCATACATCTATCTTTACTGTGTGTGTAAGACCGTTTCAGACCCTTCTCCCCTCCTTCCCAAAACTGATGAGCACTTCATTTGTGCAGTCTGCTAGCTCCCTACTCCACTAGCCCTTCAATTTGGATTTTTATTATTTCCAGCAAGGGCCAAGACAAAAGGAAAATCAAGTCATAAAGAAATGCTTGGGACTAATGCTCCCCTACTGGCATGCCCTCTGCTTCAATAAAGTTACACTGCAGATTTTGGTTTTAGTAGCCATACATGTGGTCCTGCGCTTTGTGGGAGGATGCATTTCCTCATCTCTGCACTTAACAAGCCTCTGAGCTCAGTGTTTTTGTGGCTGTCTCCTGGCTGCTGCAGTGTCTTCATTGTTGTCTGCATTGCAGACAAAGGGCTACAGCTCAGAAATGCAGAGACAGTGAATGCCTAGGCAGTGAAGCGCTAAAAGTGATTTAATTTGTTGTCATTATGAAAGACTGAATGATGCTTATGAAAGGGTAGGAGCAAGAGCACATCATACCTCCAAAAATGGGAAGTGCCACTGCAGGTTGTGTGACCATAATTTTTTTTATAATCTTCGAGCCAGCACTTGCTCTGCTACTTTTGGTGTCCTGGCATCTAAAGACACTCGAGGTCTGTCTGGTACTTCATGAACATGCAGACCTTGTCAGCAGTGCAGTTCTGTAGTACCTGGTGCTACTGGTCTAGTGCTGGTGCTCTGCTGGCCTAAAGTGTGCGGCAGACGTGAAATGGGGACTGTAACTTATAGCTCAGAAATCCCCTGAATAAAGGTGGAGATGGTTCTGTAGGTTTTTTTCATTGACCAATTTGTTTACAAAATCTTTTCTGGTTAGATGGGTGAATGGCCATTAGGTGCCAGGCTTTGACTCAGCTCAAGGTTGTTTGTGATGTAAGCTGAAGCCAATTTTTTCTCCCCCCACAAATAACAAGCTCAGGTTAAGACACTTCAGCACAAATGTTGCTGTGTAATGGCATTAAAATAATACACCTGTACTTGTGTTGTGGAGTCTTCAAGGTCTGGAGCTGGAATCTGAGTTCCCTCAGTTATGCAAATATCAGCAAAAACATTAACCTAGCTGGGAACTGCTCTAAGTGGGGCAAAACAACCATTTTGCATCCATATTTCACATTTAGTGATAGCTCTAAACTGCTTTTATAAACAAGAATTACTAATTCTACTTGATATTGTTTGACAAGTATTTTAGCTTCAACAGAGCTGCACAGGTGCCACTGCAAGAAATGATCCTTAGTATATGGGATACATTATGTTGTACTATTGGTTGAGAATTTGAGGAGGAAAGTATAAATCCTTTAACTTATATGAGGAAATCAGGAACTGGCTTCAGGATTGCACATACTTTCCCTTTATATGTTTTGTTGATGAGTTTGTACCATATTTCATTGAAGTGCTGCTCAAACACTCTCTGAAATCAATAGCACAGCATTCCTTAACTTCAGTAGTAAGTGCTCAAGCAGCAATGTCTTAGTGCTAAATAGTAAAGTATTGTCTGATATGTTCACCCTGGCTGTGTGCATTAAGTGCAAGAGCTCATGGTTATGTTAAATGCAAGAGTGCCATTGATGGATTTGCCCTACATTTACCCAGATGCACTGGATATGCAGCTTATTTTCTTCCCTTTTGCTAAGCAAATTAGTCAATAAGAGAGCAATACTATGAAGGGCAATCAGCTGTGAAAAATAAGAATTGTAAATCTATTTGTAGGTCCCTTTCTGTAGAAGAAATCATGATATTATGGCCACTTAAAATTAATTTTGTTTTTCAGGGCCCAGAAACATCAGGAAAACAGAGAAAGAACTTTGAGGTGCTTGAGAGTTTTCTATGATCTCAATCCTTGTGTTAAGAAGGCTTTGAGGGAGCAGAAGCAATCCTCCAGAAACTTTCCTTGTTACGAAGTAAGCCTTTATACTGCATACCATCATTGTTATTCTTTATGATCATAATGTGGCTAATATTTAAAAAAAACCCCAAACAATCTGTGAACACCATGAGGTAAGGGAAAAAAGGAAAAATACAAACAGTTTTAAAAGCAAAACTTGCAGAGATTCAGAGATTTATGGAAAGGAAGCACTCTCTGTTTACTGTCAGGAAACTTTGCCATTAGCTTCAAAAGAAGTTTCAGTAGGTTCTGAATGTTTGTAATAGTTATGACTCAATTTATCCAGATAACAATATCTTTGTTATCTAAAATCTTGGCAACACTACATATTTCAGTGTAGACTGTGAGAGATAACAATCAACTTCAACTCTCACTGACCCAGGAGGGCTGTGGTATGGCATTTAGTCTTACTTCCTATAATTACATGTAATAAAATTATGTTGTCAGTGATGTTATTGTAATTGGTATAAAAAGTTGTTTTATAGCAAAATATTACAGACACAGGCAGTGATTTTCTGCAGGAGTTCGCAGATGGCAAAGCTAGACTCTGGCAGATTAGTATTGCCAGAATAGAGTACTTGCACAGTACAAGTAAGATCTAGTTCATAATGCACATGGGAGAAGAGGGCTTGATTAACAGATTAGAAGCTGCCTTGGATGTTCAAATGCATGCCTGTGCCTGTGTTTTTACCAGTGTGTATAAACCCAGGACATTTTAAATAAACATTTAGAAACCTAATAGTTTCCATTTTTAAATGGTTTGTTCTTAGTTAATAAGTGTTTTATTCTCATTTTAGAAGCTCCTGCATTTACGCCATTTGCTCTAAGTTTTCTTAGCCAAGCCAAATCAAAGCAGCTCTTGATTTGGAGATGTGAATGTTAATGGAAGGACTGCATGTGTTCTACCTCTGGCAGCACCACAGCATACTTCAGAGGCATGAGTATAGTGGGAGAGTCTGGAAGCTTTGAGGGCTAATCTTTTTACAGCCATGTGTTTTCTATATAACCACAGGCAAGTCTCTTTGTCTTAATTTCCATCCTTGCACAGGGGAGATACTATCAACTCATGAGGGAACCATGGATGTAAATTAATGTTTGTGACTCAGAGAACAGGCAGAAATTAATAATCATATGATGTAGAAGAAGCAGTAGAGATCAAATATTTAGAGAATTCAAATAGACCTACTGGAAGTGTCCTGCATAGTACAAGTAAACTCCAATGCATAATGTATGTGGGCAAAAGGGCTTGATTTAAGTTACACAGAGTCTTAGCCCTGGCACAGCTCAACCCAGCATACCTGGTTTTGGAAATCAAAATCCCGTTCTTCACCTGCTGCTTTACTAGGTGCATGGCTGTGCACTGCATGCAGGCTCTGCTTCTCTGTCTTCATATGCTCTTACAAATAGCCCTTGGAAACTGTTCCTCAGAAGGGGGACCTCATCACCTTGTGAGTGATCCTTGCAATTACCTCTTTCCCCACTCGACTAAAGACTTGCTGTTACCATCATTTAATAGTAGTAACAACTGTAAATTACTGGGCCAGGCTGTAAGACTGAAAACTGTGGGAACTGTATGCACCAAGGAGGTCATGCAGATACAATTACAAATGGTTTACAGTGCCTTCACTTTTCCCATTTCCACTTTTGTTTCTGTGGTGTGATTCAGTCCTGGTTTTTGTTCTGTATTTTAACACTTTATGTAAGTATTCTTGAAATCCAAATGCTGAGTGATTTTTTTCATCGTGTTACAAAGGCTTTGTCAGCATTATTAAATATATATATATAATTCTTTTCCAGTGAGTTTAATTTTCCATGTGCACCAGCCAAAGCTGTTAGGCATAGTGCCCAGCTTACTAGCCATTGAAGAAAAGCATGCCTTAAGTTTTTCCAGCTGCTTGTTCAGGATTTTTCTTACCCGTGTGGACATTGTCCTTTTGTTGTATTCTGTAAGCACGCAGACAAAAGGGATGCATGGAGTGGTAGATGAAAACTCTGGCTGAGTGGCTTTAGGTTGCTCTTGGTGGCAGAAGTACAGGTTTGGGCTTCTGTTGGGTTTTTCTTTTTTTTTGGTCTGCTTCAACTGAATTTAAGGAAACAGCATGCTCATGCAACTTCATCCTAGCATGCTGAAATGGATTTGTCTCCAGGCAACTTACAACATATCTAAACCATCTCTCATTTTTACTCCCACTCTGAAGGCAGGTGAGTTATGGTAGCCTCATGAGAAAAAGCAGAACCTTGTCCACCACCTGCCTACACCATTTAGTACTGCAAAAGCCCAAGCAATTAACACTAGCTAATTAACTTTATCTGACTACTACACTGAAATGGCCTCAATTTTTAAGGGTGTTTATGTAGTTGATTTCCACTGTTTTCAATAAGAATTAGCCAGCTTAATACCTTTCAAAATTAAGCCTTTCTTTAGCTATATGTAGTCCAACATAATCTCTTGAGTGTGCTCTTTTCCCTCTCTCATGCAAATTATAAACATCAAATCCCTGCAGACGAACATTTGCTGAAAATTTTCCTTGAATGGTGCTGTATTTGCTGATGTATGAAAGACAACATGAACAGGCACTCCAGGGAAATGGGGTTATTTGGAACTGTTTGGGGACAGACAGGAGGTATAGCACTGTGCAATGTGTATTGTCTGAAGAGAAAACAGTGGGATAGATTACTATGCATAAGGCAGTGTTTTACCAAATTGAGTAAGAGATTCTGATTCTTTTCTACTTAAATAACCCAACAAATCTTGCTACTGTGGGGAAACGTTCACCAATAAAGAGTAAGAATCAGCCAAAACCTTGCACCCCAACCTCCTTCATTTATCATGACACCCCTGTTGCAATATTTCTTTACCACCTTGGCAAATGTGCTCTCAGAGCTCAGCCAGGGTCCCATCCAGAGAGCTGAACAGCAGGCAGTAGTCTTTCTTCTCATGCTAGTATCTCTACTAACCCAAGAAGATCTGATGAGGCTGGCAGCTGGAAGGCAAGTCTTGCTGCTGTTCCATTTCTTTGTTATCACTTGCATATGGGAAGGGAAAGGCAGTGATTTGCTCTACCATATGAGAAACATCTTCCAGGGAGTCAGTGCCAACCTTGGCAGCTAGGGAGGATGTATGATAAAATGGCAACAGCTGCATGTGACTTTATGTTCTCACAGAGCTCTTGACAGAACTTTGTGATTTTGCACATGCCTTACAGACTGATAGCATTAAAGACTGCATCTCCATACAAGTAACATGCTTAGCTTTGGCTCTAAGTGTCAAGTCACGTTCATTAGTTATAATTCATGTGTCTTTGCCTTCCTTGGGAATCATCACCATCTTATGATTGAAAGTTTCACTATGGAATTGACAGGAAGGATATTTGTCTTTTAATCATTATTACCAAACTGTCTGTTCAGTATGCTCTCACTTTTTGCGGAAGAAAAACAGCCTGGCACAGCAATGGCAGAGGATACCAGAATGTCTGCCCTCCCTCCCAGACAAGAAGCACAGACAGAAATGCCTGGAAGAGGAACCAGCATGACATTGCTCCTCACTAGTCCTTTTCTGCAATACCAGGGCTGGGAAAGCTAAAGCCCATTCATGCTCAGATCTTCATGACTTGTCTCAGTGAAGAACCTCTGCAACTGTGCAATAAACAGAGATCTGCTGAAAAGTTTTTGAAACACAAAACTCGGCATCTAAGAGAGGGATCTTCAAAAAGGGACACAGTAAGTGGGATGTTGTTTGCCAGTAGAAAATGGTGGGAAGAGAAGCAGCTGCCCAGCCTGGGTCTTTGAAAAGAGCTATTTACCTAGCTCAGTGATGGTGGTAAGGCAATTGTGTCTGCTCCAGATACTGGAGTGAGTCCAATAAAGAGACATGAAGATGAGTAAGTGATTGGAGCATCTGTTGTACAAGAAGAGGCTGAGAGATCTGGGACAGATCAACCTGAAGAAGCAAAGGCTTATGGGGAATCTTACTAATATGTATGAACACCTGAAGCGAGGTTGTAAAGAAGAGAGAGCCAGGATCTTTTCAGTGGTACCCAGAAAAAGGGTAAAAGGGAATGGGAACACATTAAGAAATACCAAATTTCATCTAACCACAACAAAAAAATGTTTACAATGAGGGTGGTCATACAGAGAAGGTTGTCTAGAGAGATTGTGGAGATACATGTGGAGATATAAAAAAAAAATAGACATAGTCCTGGGCAAGTTGGTGCAGTTGACTCTGTTTGGGGTGGTAGTGCTTGGACTACGTGGTCTCCAGAGGTCCCTTTCTATCTCAGCAATTCTAGGATTCTGTGATGAGCCAAAGACATACAATAATTCTAAGCCATTTAGGCAGCAATGAAATCTCCTTTCTGACATTTTCATTTAGCCTAAATAATAAAATGGTCATTAGGTGGCAGACAAAATGAGAAAAAGCATGACTATAGCCAGAGGGTTAGGGTAAGTCAGGTTGAAATTTCTTGCTTCACATAGTATTTCATAATGATATGAAGTATAACAGGTTTTGAGAGAAGTACAGAGGAAAAAAAATATTTTTTCAGAACACCAACTGCTTGGTGGTAAGAAAATTTACTGCAATATTAGAAGAGATATTTAGGTTCAGACCTATATCTCCCACATGCCAGCTGGACTGCTCCAGTACTGGAAATATTAGGTAGCATATCTATAGTCATCACCCAGGAATTTAATGATTTTGGGACGGAAATGAGTGAAGATTAGACCAGAACCTGTGGGTTTGATACTTGTGAGAATCTGTAAGTTGTTAGAACACGATTCACAAAAGAACTGAAAACAGTAAATGAACCTCACGTATATACACATACATATTCTTGCCTATGCAAATATGAGCAAAACCAATGTAGAAAATCACAGGAAATACCCAATCAATCATTTTATCCTAGAAGTCAAATTTGGTTGTAAATGAAACCTGTGGAAAACACTACTCAAAACAACTATGGATTCCACCTAGGGGAAAAAAATGGTGATGTCATCCTCAGTTGAAAATGAAAGGGCTGTGAAACACTCATTTGGCTGACCTCCAGATGCCTGTAAAAAGTAAAAATACATTGCAGATAGCTTGGGAAGTTCGAATCTGAAAAAACCCCACACTACTAGTGTGAACTGAAGTTCCACACAACTTCCTATACAAGACAGGATCCTCGCAATTTTGCATGATGGCCAGAATCAGACTATAATGCCCAGTAGGACAAGGAACTCTCAGTACCTTAGCTGGGGTTTTGGGACCCTCAGGGTCTTCCTGGAAAGAAGTGAACACTCAGACCATCTACTTTAGGTAGTATGTGGAAGGTGATAGATAAATTCAGAGTACCTAAGCTAGATCCTCATATAAAATGATATGAACATTTTTCTGCATCAAATTAGCTATCTAAATCCCCAAAAGAATTCAGCTGCCACAGCACATCAAACATGGACTCCTGGTAATAGAGGAATCCAGAATCTCATAAACATCATGGAAAGACCTACACACTTCAAACGGAGCACATAAGAAAGGGCATATTAAGTCAGTGTCCTAGGTATGCTTTTGTCTGAGATGACTGAAACCCATATTCCAGCGAACTACCCCACTGAGGTGGTGGGAGTGGTATGGGATAGATTCAAGTTTAATTTACATACCGGCAAAGGAAAGAAATAAGGTTCATTGGACTAACAGAAGAAAGCAAACATAAACATGATTCTGTAATTTGGTGGCTAGACACTCCTAGGGATGGGAGATACATCACAGAATAATTTCACCTTTAAAGGTCTGGAATTTCCCTGAAGCCTTTCGGAAATAAAAACGCAGCAACATCCAGGGCTTTGGGAAGAACATTTTATTGCTAAGCATATCTTTAAACAAAATGCAACTAAGAAAAGAAAAAGAATCAAAAAGAAGAAAAAGAAAGGAAAATAAAGCTATAACATCACGGTAACTCAAATAAAAATTCTCCAGGTTGTCCATAAAGCAACAGGGATATGGTAGAAGCCCACATACAGAAATGCACATGTTCCCAAAAACTGTCCAATAGAAACTTACACAAAAAAGGAAAGTGTAAATATTTTTCCTTTAACTTAAAAAAGGAAAGCAAAAAGGAAAGGAAGAAAGAAAGCAGGAAATCATTTCACAAGACTCCAAGACTCCAAGAACAGCAATCTTTTACAGACATCAAGATATAATCAACTTTATATAGTTTCGGCCAGTTAAGTCATCTAAAATCGTGCTTTCATACCTTTTTAAAACCGGTCTTTTTTTTCTTTTTAGTATAAAAAATAAAAAAGAAAAAAGCTCAACCTCACACACGCGCACACGCACCACACACACGCACACATACACACACTGAAAATAATTGTTAACATGAAAGCGTCTTCTCTAAACATTTGAGAAGACTGTTTTTTTGAATTTAAGTTCCCATGTGCGTGTGTGTATCTGATGACACTTCTTCAAAGTCAAATATTCATGCGACTTATAAACACCAGCAAGAGTAGATTTCTAAACCTAAACAGCTGATTAGTTTTCATCCGCATACAGCAAAAGTTTTCATTTCTGATATCCCAGGGCTCTCAACCTGTCTTGGTTTTTGTTGTTTCCCTCTCTGTCTCTCTCTCCCTCATTTATGTTTTTGCACATGATAAGCATGGCCGTCAAACCACCTCACTATTGTTCTGTACAGTAAGATAATCCTTTTCACAATAACTGGGAAAATGTAGAAACCAAACAACCAAATTAAATAAGTTAAATAAAACATAAGACATTCCCAATTTAACCATAAAACAGTATATACACCATCAGGGTATCCATATAGAAATTATACTAGCAAAAAAATAGTAGTAAAATATGTAAACAAAATTTCAGATATTTTTTTGACACAGGTAACTGTGACAAAGCTAAAACACACACTCCCTTCACATTTTAAGGTTTGCTTTTGTTGTCTGTTTCTTTTTACTCTGTTCTTCAAGAACATTCTCATTCTGCATTAAGATCATAACAGAACTTCTGTTCCAGCCGTCCCATCAAACATACCATGATAAATATATCTGTGTGTATATATATATATAATATTATTAAATTAATTTTTCTTTATTATTTTTTGTGTGTCACAGCAGCTTTATTTATTTTCTTTTATATAAAAGAGAAGGAAAAGGGAGAATAGGGCAAATGGAAAGACAGAGATGATCTGAAATGTCAAGCTACAAAATTAAAATATTACATATGAAAAACAGTTATTTGTCAAAAAAACTATGTATTTTGCATTCTTTTACAAGTGCTTAGCTTTTCTGACATTTATTGTTCTTGTCACAAGTTGAACTCCAGTGGTCTCTTTCTGATCTCTTTATTAAACTGATTTATTATTATTTTTTGCATGCACTGCAATGTCACAGAACCAGAACCCAAAGGAATGCTCCTTTATTTTTGCACAGTATATTCAGCTCAGAATGGTTAATAACTTTTAAGCATTCTTTTTTGAATCTCCAAATCCTGTTAACCATACTTTGGTTGTCTAATGGATACTAAGTGCTATACTCAACTAAAGCCAATGACTGATCAGAACAGACCCAAACCCATCTGCTCGTCAGTTCAATTGCAAATACTGGAGCCAGATCCAAGAGAACCAGCTTTTCATGACAATTTTCCTCAGCACCACTCATCAGACACTTTCATTGTGTTGTTAGCAAACAACTTACTGCAAGATGACGGATTCTAGAGACAATGCAACCAGATATGCAGAGTAAACACCATGGTAGCTTTTGAGTTCATATATTATAATAGTCTCTCTTTATTTATTATGGACTTTTTTCTCCGAGATTTCTTCTCAAGTCATGTCCTGGTTCACCCCCCACACCATTCTACTCCACTCTTCCCTCCCTCACCCAAAAGTAACCGAAGAAACCAAACAAAAAGCAACCCAAGAAACAAAACAAAACCAAACCAAAAAACCAACAATCTCCAAAATCATTTATTCCCCTCCTCCAATCTCGAAAAATTATATGTATGCTGGACACGGCCAGATCAGTTTGTTCAATATTTCTTTGTTGTTTAATAATGTTTGTATTTTTTCTCTTTTTCCTTCTTTTTTTTTTTTTTTTTTTTAAATAAGTAAACTGAAAAATTATTGATACAGTCAGGGATCACGAACATTGTTAAAGACTCACTTGGAGATATGAAACAAGTAAGCCATGAAGTCTTCTACCTTTGCAGAAAGTTCAGCGGAGGAGGAGATTTGGAGATGTCCAAGTTCACTAACAGAGCAGAGCTGTGCGCGCCATCTCCAGAACGCTAAGTGTGCTTTATAATACATTAGGGCAAAGTTTGCTGACTCCAAGTGATGACTTAGACATTAACAGTCACTGCTGAAATTTTTTTCCCAATACTTTTTCCCACAAACGTTATCTCCCAATCATCTCGTTCGCTGCAATGGTTCTGATATCTCAGTTAAATCTCATTAAGTATTTATATATTTATATATAAATAAGTATTCTTTTTTACACATAATACTCTTTGTCCTTGTTTTTCTGCTTCTTGTGGCCGCTCTTTGAGCTCTGCTGCTTCTCCTTCACGAGCGTGCCGTTGCTCTGGGCCGAGTTGCTGATGTAGTTCCGCGTCTCGTCCACCTGATAGGACCCCTCGTCCCTGTTCCTGTACTTGTACATGGCATACAGGAGGATGAGGATGCAGAGGGCGGCAGCAGCCACAATGCCGACGACCATCCCCGTTGTGCTGCTCGACTCACGGACCACCTCTGAGGCCCCCGGAACCCGTCTGATTCCCGGCTCCGTGGGGTTTGCTGTGGGCACATTACGGAACATGGGGGAAGTGATTAGCGGGCTCTTCAGCTTTGTGCTGTCTAGCTCATAGGCAGTGGGCAACGGAAGCAAGACTATGTCAGGCTGGGGTTTGAGCTCACGGTTATTCATTTTGCCGGCTGGCAATTTGGGAACCATCCCAGTCGAGGACGAAGCTGTGGAGCGGATCAGCTCAGGGGACAAAGACGTGGTAGTAGTCCTACCAGTTTCGGAGACTTTGTTAGGTCTAAAGTCCTTGGATTCCCACTTGGGTGCGTGTGCTTTGTAGCCACCTTCGAAGATTGAAGTGGAAAGACTCTTATCTGTTACCAAGGAGAAGGTGGTGTAAAAATCTTCATCATCAGTAGGGGGTAGGTTAGAGTCAAAGGTTTCCCCTGAGCCATACCCAGATATCACCAAGCCATCATCATCACAACCATCGCTGCCTTGGTCCGACAAGCAAGGTAACCCCGCCTCAGAGGTCATGGACAGGGAATCTTTGGTGGTCTCAATAATGGTGAGGAGGGGGCGAAAGGTAGGGGGAAGTGTAATGAAAGGTGCACGAGTAGCAATAGGAGGGATATCTAAAGGGTCTTCTACAAGTAGAGGGATAACTAATTCACCTCCTGGGATGGAAAAGAGAAAAAAAAAGAAGATTAGTACATTTTAATGATACAATGCACCATTTTCAGTTCACTTAAGGGCGAGAGAGGATCTGGGCATTATGAAAAGGTGTTAGGGATTAGCTTTCTCTCTCTAGCTACACTACCAACATACTTTCCTGGGGGTGCCTTTCGTTGTTCCCTCCCACCCTTCTCGGACATTGGTAAACTGCACGTTCCATTTCCTACCTATGCTAGGTGCATACAGTGAAATACTCCAAATTTTTGGGGACCCAAATTTTTTGATTTTTGAAGATACTCTCAAGTGACTCTGTAGTCATCAATTTTTGGTAGTGATCTTTTTTAGCATTTGGTTAGAAGACTATTTAAATTAATTACTTTGGACTTCCACTGACCAGTGTTCTGCCAGATGTGATTTTTACCACTCATCTTGCCAGTTTTTCCTCTTCTGATTGTTTTCACTTAAAATAACAGTTGTATTTCTTCTCTGCTGTTCTAATATGCTCACCTTCTGTAGCAGTATGTAAGTCCTCTCCCTAAGGCGTTTCAAGTTCATCCATTTCTTCTTCAACATTGTATGGCTTTTATATTGTGGGGAGATTCATGAAAGTGAGGGATGGAATAAGAACCAAGTACTTACTGGGTGCATGAAGGTACAGATCTCTACTCAATGTTCATATCTTTTAAATCTTTCTTTAGCATTCTGTTTGACACTAGGAATGTCCCTCTCCTTGCATCTTTTGGGGCTACTAGTGCCGTGCTATCTTCATCTTCCATTCTTCTTGATATTCATTCACTATAATTTGATTAAAAATTAAGATAGATTTTATTGTGATTGACAAAAAACTGAACAAGGACTTTGATGAACCAAGACAGCGCTTGAGCCCAGGGTTATACTGCAGAAGTTGTCTTCACACCTACTGTTACTTCTTGACAGGTAGACAGTTGCAATTAGTTCTACTGATTTCTACCATGATGGCTATCTGCCTACAGAGGGCTGAAAACAAGGTAGACTTATGGTCTCCTCTTCAAGTTGAACAATAAAGCTATAGGTGTAACATTTGTACCTTACCACAATATAAGCTGCAAATGAAACAAGAAAATCAGTGCATCATTTCTATGATTTGGATTCTGAGCAGCAATATTGCTACTTTTAGGGTAATAGTCCTGTGTTGTCTCTATATTGTAATGTGACTGCACCTCTTCTTTTGAGTCTATGATAGTTAACACTCCACTGTTTTATTTTGTGGATTAAAAAAAAAAAGTATGGAATCTTATTATTTTATCTAATTCCTTTAGTTCTGATTATATAGTTTTCTGCTGACTTACAGGTCATCAACCTTTTTTTCAGAGTGAACCATATGGTTTTTGAAAGTTTGTGTATAAATTGTCCCTTGGGTAATTTTTCTTTGCCTAGCCATTTAAGTAAGCAGCTTAAAATAAAAATTGAAGCGTTCACCTGACATCATGAGTGTCATCTATATCTGTTCAAAGGAGTGCAACTCAGTAAGAAGTATTCCTAATGCATAGGAAATTTTGATTTATACTCACCATTGCTTAAGAAGGATGTACAAAAGGAATTATAGTTTCTAAATAAATAATTCTGGGTTTTAATTATGTATTAATAACTGCTAATGAACACTTTGGCATTGTTACAATGCTGAATGCATCAGGGTCAAAATTCTGCTCTCTCAAATCTACCCCATATAATACATGCACTTGTTTCCCACTGAATTCTGCCAGTAATGTCCATGGAACGTCCATAAGGAATATGGTTTAAAATCGAAATGTATTTGGAGAGCAATATATTTGAACAAATTACACACTGAAGATAGCAATATACTGAAAAAGGTACTTAACAGTTTGATTAAATCTGGATAGCCGAAATAGCAATATGGCTTATTCTTTTCCTTAATGGGAAACTAAGTGGTGGCACAGTTTAATCAATTGAAGCAGTCGGAATTCTCTCAAAGGTACGAGGGTAGAAATTATGCCAAAATAAGAAATGCGGTACTTTGCATACTTTCATGCAAAGCTAGTTTTAAGTTAAGATACAAATGGCCAATTTGAACATGTTGTTTAGTTTTCTGAGCTTCCTCAGTATGTTCATATATCTCTTTTGTTACTGCAGAAACAATGAAGAAATAAGTATCAATGTCTCCATACTACACGCTTTCAAAAAAATTATGTGTCTAAAGTGTAGTCTGCCAAATGGCTACACTGCATTTTGTGCTCATGCATCTGAGCTGTTTTCTGAGCAATGTAGAAACTAGAGCATGTAATATGATTTATATATGTCCAGAAGGCCTATCCACGGCTTGAGTAGAGCATCTATAATCTATGCAAACAGGTGGTCTCAGGATGAACTTGGAGTATGCCTTGGGGGGAAAGATCATCTGTGAGCCTGGTGAAAAAAAATGAATAAAAATAACAGTATTGAAGTGAGGATTGCATGAAATTTCATGAGTCTGGAATTTAAGTTCCAGAAAGTTAGGGATAGATAGTGTTCCTTTAAACAGTTTTTTAAGATCAGTGTTTTGCTGTTCAGTAGCAATACTCATCTGATTTTCATTCACCATCTGTGACATTCAACTGGAAAAAGAAGTTTGTCAGCTTTTAATTGCTCATCTGGAGCCTTGAAGTGCCTTTGTTCTTAAAACCTATTACACTGGGCTACAGCATCAATATGTAGTTGATCTGCCACCCATTACAGCAATATTTTGGGTAGTTTTTGTCCAAAGAGAAGTTATTTTGGTCCTGTTAATGATTAATTTTCTGGAAGGAATCAGACATATCTTACGTTTAATATGAAGACCTTCCTTTTGCCCCAGTAACCTATGCATTTAAAACCAGGTCACACATAGTTTTTGTTGCAATTCAGGACTTGAGCTAATGATCAAGCCTACTGGAACTATAAAAATGACCACAGACTTCTTGAAATATTAAGTAAAGTTGATAGACTTGCTATGATAAGTGGGATTTTACATAAGTGATGGAGAAGATAATGGAGCTTTTCAATACTAGCAAGTCTGTTGGATGGAAGACAATGTAAGACAGAGTCAGGACTAAGCTTTCATCTCTCAATGTATGTGAGGAGAGAAATAACTTTCATACCAGGAACACTGGATTGACTTTGATACAATTATTTAACCTCATCACTAATTTTTATTCCACATTGTCCAACGATCCATAGTGTGGTTACTTGCATATGCAAGAAATAAAGAAACTGTCTAAGGTACTTCATTAGGAATCACTTCTCCATCAAGGAGTTAATTTGTTACATTTTTGTGGGGTATCAGGTAGATGCTAGGGTGGTAATACTGTTTTGATTTTTCATTTTTTTATTGCCTGTAATAGAAGGAACTGAGACTAAAAAAAGCTGTGTGACAGTAAGTCAGAAAAAGCACTGTAGATATCAAATTTGTCTTCTCTTTTATTGCATTGTTAGGCATCTATGCAAAACTCACAGCAAACTTGAAGCTGTAGGTCTAACAGGATGCAATCACAATGAATACTTCTTGGGGTATGTGATTTATAGAGGGATAAAACCATCCTTAAAAATGGCATGGCAAAAATGCCACTCAATCTAAAAGAAATGTGTTATTTAAGGATAACAGGGAATGTAAATCCTGAAAAGCTCCCAGGAAAGTGTGAGAAATATAATCACCTATATCTATGGAGGAAGTGCAAACTTTCATATCATACCTGCAAACAACTCTGTAACTGGTGCAACATTTCTACATGTAAGAGACATGACAGGGTGTCTGATGACAAGCAGATTATGAGTGTGTGTGTAGGGGGAAACACCTTCACAGAAAAATGGCTGAGGGTGCAGGAAGCTGCCTGGAGCCAGGGGTCCTTTGATGGTGGAGTAGTGGTACCTCTTGCCCAGGCCCCAAGTTGGTTTAAAGCTAAATGCTGTAAGATTTAAAAGACAAAATGGCCAACTTGGTTGTCAAGAATATCTTATGCAGGATTTGGATCTTGAATGGTTTGCTGTGGAAGGCAAATACTTTATAGATTTCTATCTCTAGAAAAAACTAAAGAGGACCCCCTGAAAAACCTTACATGACAATCTCGAAAGCAAATATATTTGAGAGAGGTTTTATGTTTGTCAAGTTTTCTTTTCTCCTCACAATGTCTACCCATTTTTCAATTGCAAAATTAACACTTTGCAGCCTTGAATAAAGCTTACAGGTTCAATTTCCAAATTGCTCTGTGCTATGAAAAAAAAAAAAGGCAAGGCCACAACCCAGTTTGGACCATGGCTTTCAAACAAATATTCATGTAAGACTTAGATTCTGTTTGTGAATGATATAGGCTGTTTCCTGGTAGTTACAGGTTTCTTTTCCTTTTTTTCTGTTGGCTGTTAAGCACCAGTTAAAACTGTTCACTGGTATGCTACGAATTCAGGATTACTTTAGCAATCCAAAGATTTCACAAGGATTTTCCAGATTTATTTTTCACCTACTTTGTGCTTTCTCCCCTAATCAGGGAATAGATGTTTCTCAGATAGAAATATTTTTTTTTAAAAGCTGCTCTTGACAACACAATGCCAAAGAACTAAACAAAAGAGAAACAGATAAAATTTTTTCCTCTGTAGTGACATAGATGCAAAACATATTTGCTCATCAACAGTGTAGCTGAAAAGAACCCCACAAACCCCAAAAAACTTTACACCAAACTGGAAAGAGCTCTGAGAGAACTGAAGTCTGTGAGGTGGGAAGCCTTATACCAAACAGCCCAGTGCTTTGCTTGGCCTTCTTATTCCAGAAAGTGTGTATGTATTAATTAAAAATTAGCCTTTTAATCTAATTCATATGCTACTTTCATGGACTTGTGCTTTTCTTTAAACTACCAAGAGCACTGGGAATATAAAAGGTCTGCTTAAGCCTTGGAGCTGCCCTGCTTTTTGCTTTATGAGGGTATTTATAGATATATAATTCATACCTCTGGAGCTGATCTCCAGTCAGAGTTCTCTGCCACTGGAAAAGACAGAGTGTTAAAAATTTAATAGAAGCCTTATGAACTGTGAGGATGGTGTGGGCAAGTCAGGAATGCAGAGGGCACCAAAAAGTATGATAAATAAAACAACATGAAAAACTGTAGCAGCCGCTGGTTTTCATCTTTAGAGCCACAACTGCTTCAGTGGAGTCTCAGGCATCAAACTGATACAGGACAAAAGGCACACAAAAGGGAAGCCTGAAAGATTCATCTTCTCCTGATGATGTTAAGGAACACACCTTATCGTCTCTCTCTTTTCCAGCTGGAACTGAATATCTTTAAAATGTCATCCATAAAGGCTGCACAATTCATCCATTCCTGCAGGTACTTGAAATTCTGCTTCCAAAGTTTGTAATTTTCACTCTATTCTTTTGATGTTCCTCTGAAGCCTGACTCCAGTTTCAATATGAAATACTTGCTAGAGAAATAATTCCTTACCTTTTCCCCTTCTTCATCAACACAATAATCCCTTATTAAAAGACTGAGTTCAAAAATTTCAGTCTAATGGTATTTAGTTAATTCTGCTTTGAGTCCTCTGAGGATAAAAAGAGGAAATTATTCAGAATATAGTCTCTAATTCAAAGGAAAGATGATGCTAACACAAAACCTAGTAGATGAATATTCTCAATATTTTCTACTCCTGCAGTCTGAATTAATTGCAATTGACAGAGAGTAGTAGAGAGAAAAACATTATTTCCACAATGCAGTACTGCAACTTTTTATCCCAGAAATCTCCTTTTCCTTTCAGAGACTATATAGTCCTCAAAGTGATTAGATAAAACTGGATTTCTGGTGGAGCTGTCTGAAAAGCATTTCCTAAGCCCCTCCCTGCAACTATATTAAAAGACATCAGTAAATGCAGTGTTTCCCAAAAGATGGCTGATGACCAACAGGAAGGTACAGAGTTTGAGAGGTCATGAATCCCAAGGTGATGCTGGGCTGTCTTTCAGTGATGTAAATTCTTGGTCACCTTTGTGGAGTTTCAGTGAAACAGAACCTTCCAGAGAAGTCCTGACATCATGTCTAGAAGCAAAATTCTAGAGCAAAACCAAGTATTTTGGTACCCAGACACCGAGCTTTTCTGAACCAATTGAAATATGCCCTCTTCTATCTCCCACCATATTTTAAACTTTTATGATTACCTGGTGACAGCTTCCTATTCAGCATAATTATTTGTAGTGTTTTCAGCATCAGTTATCCTAGGGACTTGATGGTTGAACCTAATACACCTGCTGAGCACAGCATCACTATGCAGAAATGGTGAAAACATATAAAAACATACTTATAAGCATATGTACTATGCGGAAATGGTGAAAACATATGTACTTATACTTACTTTTAGTCACTGCTTCTTGAAGAAACTAATGCAAACCTCTTTTGTGGTAAGGAAATTTTAGAGGTTCAGGATCTGTCTGCCAAATGCATCGTTTCTGGATGATGCTATCAAGTCTGACACTAATAGTAATATGGTGGATGCATTTACCTGGTAAGAGTACACTTGAGAGTATCATTTAGACTGGACATCGGGCACATAATCGGGCACATAATGACAAAAATTGAGAGAAATAAAATAGTTTCATGGGAATAAAGTAGGAATGGTGTAGAGCTGCAGTAGGAAAACCCTGAGAACTACCAAAATGCTACAGAATTCCCAAAAATTTTCACTTGACATGAAGGTTACACCACCAGGCTAAATACAATTTAAGTAGCTTGAAAAAAAGTGGCATTACTGGTGATTCATGTGGGGAAAGGGAAAGAAAGCTTCTAGAGGGGGACTGGGAAAGAACAGAAGCAAACTGCCTCAGACTTCTTCACCCCGTCCTATGCACAATACAATATGGCAATCGACAATATACAAAGAGCACATAACATAAAGGCAAATACAAACTGATTAAAAATAAATAAACTTATATATATTTTCCTAAAACAAAACCATACACTAGAAAATAAAAACGCCACAGCAACAAGGTCAGAGAAAGAAAAAACAGAACAAGTAATTCACTTTATCAGCAAAAGAAAGATCAAAACCTATGAGAACTGAAAAAAATTATGAAAATCAAAAACATTATTTCCTTTAAAAAAAAGTAACCAAAAATACATAAAAATATTTAGAAAGCATACCACATTGATTTCATAACAGTCAACTTACATCAACAAATTGCCCGCATGTTTTTTGGCATGAAAGGAAAAATTTACAAAAGAAAGTTGTGTAAGAATGCTCTTGGACAAGTAGCATTGCCACATTCTTGTAACTTGCTTTTTTTCGCTGTTGTTTCTTAAAAACTTTTTTAGCAAAATGTTTATTATTTCTTTTTAAATATATTTGTTTTACAACAAAGGGCGATACAGGGAGGCAACAACACATACATCCACACCACATAACATGAAAAGAAAAAAATCTTGCACCTTAACAAATTTGAATTTTTTTTTTTTCTTTTGTTTTTGGTTGTATTTTTTTATCTTATGTAAAGTTGTTAGCATATTGCAGTTGAAAAATCCTGTACAATTTATTGAATTTACTTTTGCTTGTTTGCATATCTACACATATAATGTTTTTTGAAAAGCAAAGTTTGTTGCTTTTTTTGCCTTTTTGGTCAATTTGATATATATTTTTTTAAACATTTTCTTTTTTTCTATAATTTTTGTGTGTGTGTGTTTCAAGGAATGGATGACTGCACATAAAATTTTAACAATGCTAAAGAAAGGGGTGGTGAAGGGGAACTTATGGGAAGAAAAAATGCTTAGGGTGGATGGAGTGGGAGTGTAAAAATCTATGAGTGTACTACACAGGAGATGAAGATGATGGGAGTGAATGTGTAAGTCAGTTGCCATGTCCATGTAAGGGCGGTACGGAGTGATCTAGCAGCATTAGAGCTTCTGGCTGTAAGGAAGGGATGGGCAATATACAAAAACAAATGAGCATATTCATGCCCATCAACAAAAAGAAAGA
Source organism: Monarcha castaneiventris obscurior (assembly GCA_026261815.1). NCBI lineage: Eukaryota > Metazoa > Chordata > Aves > Passeriformes > Monarchidae > Monarcha > Monarcha castaneiventris. The sequence goes on from JAMPIT010000894.1 coordinate 20,863,578, forward strand.
ACAGAACTCTAACATTGACAATCTCACAAACCCTAAGCTGCAACTTCTTCAACATGCAAGTTACAAAAAAATTAATAATTATATTATTAATATTTACATTTTCATTAAAGATTCTCAAATTATAAAAACAGTTAAGACTTTTCCCTACTAAAAATAGCAGTAAAAATACATAAACTAATAATAATAATAATAATAGTAATAATAATAATAACCAGAGAGTAAAACAAAAAAAACAAGGAAACTAGTTTTATGCATTGGAATTAGAACAACTTCATCTGTAGCTACCCACAGCCTTCTTCTTCTAAGAACCATCTTTTCTGAAGTCCATCAAATTGACATCAGTATTTTCAGTAATTTGAGACAATCATTTCTTGAGCACATCAAACGTCTGTTTCGAATATAAAGATTGTGTTTGCACACCCCATCCCCACTGTCAAATTATACTGCTTTTATATTCGGATTCTCTGGAGAATCTCAAAAATACAGCTGTAGGATTCTGCCAGTGAAGTAGTTCCTTATTTAAAGACAGAAATAGAGGGAAAAAATTGCAGAAAACAATTCATAACTCTTTTGTTTTGTTTGTTTCTTTTTTTTTTCATTATTAGATTGGAACAAACCAAATCTAAGATAGAAATTCAACCATTGAAAAGAAATACATCAAAATATAACTATGTAGAGATATACTAAAAAAAAAAGCAAAAAATGAAAGAGCACTTTGTTCCCAGGAAGAAGGGAGATAAGAACAATTACAGGAGTTTGAAATTTTATTTTTAAAGAAAAAATTATTCCACACACTTTCAAAGATGAACAAACCAGATGCACACATTGAAAGGAACAGACAAAGCAGTCTAGGGACACTTTCATAATTTGAATCTTTTTTTTAACAATTGGATTCTCTTTCCTTCCATCCCCCTCCCATTTAAATATGTTTTCAATTGTTGGCCAAAAACCCCACCACCCTTGAGTGTTGCTTTTTTTTTTAATACATCTTTTTTTTTTATCACTTATTTTTAAAATAAACATGGAGAGGAAAAAAAAAAAGACGTGCAGTCTGGATGTACGTCATAAATAGACATAGAAAAAGATAGAAGAAATTGGCTGAGATCGACGAATGGGTTATATAATAGCTTAATTTTACTGTAGGATGTTAATAATAATGCATGCTTAAAGTAAGTTGCATTTAGGGAAAGTAGAAAAACAGAAGAGCAAGCAAGGATTTGGGGGGCGGGCAGGCAGAGGGGAAGAGGCGGGCAAGGGGTGAACCATCCATGCCTCTCCAGAAAGGGCAAAGCACATTCCAGCAGGATCTCTGCATTTCTGGGGGAGGTGAGAAGGGGAAAAGGGTGAGGAGAAAATATAAGCTATGCTAGGATATACTTTTCACCCTGACTATAACCTATTTGAATCCACTCAAAACACCAGACTCCATCCCTTGTCCTGACTCTTAACTCTCCAAGGCATACCTGAAATCAGTGGCATTTAATTTTCTGCCTAGTGGCAGAAAATGCTGCCACTACTAGCATTAAGACAGAGACTACTTTCTTCTATGCTACAAAAGGATTAAAAGTTCAAGGAGATATTACTAACTGGTTCTTTCCTAAAAGTGTATCCCAAATACTATACATCCTAGAGGGGTCCTCAGCTTCCTCTGAATTCCTTAATGACACATATGATATCTGCATTTTTCTTGTAAAAAGACCATCACCTTGATATCAGAGTCCTTCCAAGAAGGAACTTGGGACCCCAGCAAAACAACCTGTTTTGTTTGCTGTTTTAAAAGACAACAAAATAACATATAAAGCTCTGGACCCTGCTTAAGAATCTCTCCAGGAGGTGGGAAAATCAGGCTATAAGCATGGCATATACCTTAGCTTTCCATCAGGAATGTCAGCAAGATCATTCCATAGGCCATCATAATGGTCATGCTACCAGCAATCAGTTGAAGTGGGAGCTATCTTGAGATTGAATTTCTGGGAATAATGGGATATCCTCCCTGTAGATGTGGCCAGGGGTACTTTTGTGTCGATACGATAACAAACAGGTAGGATCTTTTACTACTTACTAACATGAGGAACAATAGCACCTCTAAAGCCACAGATAGATCAGTATTAGTTCTGGGGAATATTAAATAAGTATAAACCCCACAAACATTAAATCGCCCAGACTGGTTTTAGATGTATTACTGAAAAGTGTCCAGTTCTGAGAAGAGTTATATATGAGCTTCTACTTCAGAAGTGATGAGGTTGCACTGACTAACAGCACGGTGCAGCTGTAGCTGGAATGTACCATGCCTATGCTGGGAGACTACGCTGGACCTATCTGCTACATCCCTTTGGTAAACATGTTAGGAAGGGAAGAGGTCAAACCACAGAAGAGGAAACCTGGTCAGGGTTATCTCAGGGACAGAACATGCAGGTTACAGGAAGCGAAATGTTGGTCTACACAGGAAAATGTGGGGATTCATTTGTGGATCAGAAAAAATTGGTTAGGAATAGGAAGAAAAATTACAGAAGTGAGGCCTTTTCAGACCTCAGTGGAGATTTTTGTTTGGCAAGGTTACAAGGCTAGTGTCCCTGGACATCACTCCCCACCAGGATTCTGAGCCTCTGGTTTAATTGTACTTAGGGAGTTTCACAAAGAGGCATTTAAGCTTTGAATTTTAATCAGTATTTGTCATGACTTGCAGCTGGATTTTCAGAGTAGTGAAATATCCCCCTTCAGCACATTAGAACTGAGTGCCTTCTCTTTGATGCGAAACAGACTGTAAGGCATGAGTCTGGTTGCCAACTGTGCAGTCTATGTCAGGCCTCTCCAGAAAATACTTATGCCCTATTTGATGATAAATGCCTGAATCATTGCATGAGGGTCTGGAAAAGCCTTTTACTGCCTGAAAGATCAAAAGAGCTACAGAACCATAACTGGAGCCAGAGACACTTAAAGAAATGACAAGATTTTGTAAAGGAAATCTTGATGTTAGACTTACAAGAGGATTTGAAGGGTGCTAAGAAGTTTTTTATGTGGTCAATACAGAGGTGCTTGAATAGAAGCAGAGTTCTTCAGAAAATCTGGGTCCAGCAATTTCTGTTGGGGCTGGGAAAACCTTCTCCAGTCTTTAAAAAACTTCTAGCTGTTAATAGCCAAAACTAGATGTCCTAATTTGAAAATTGGATCCTAAATGCTTCCACATGAAGCTACAAAATGCTATTTTATTACTGAACATTTAACAAATTATTCCTCAGAAAAACAAAGACTAAAAAGCATAACTAGTGCAGCTTTTTTTTTTTTTCAAAAACTTAAAGTAGATCAAAGGACTGGGAGTATAAACATCTGTATTATCAAAGCTTACAAGTTTCTTGCTTGAAGGATTAAGCTGATAGCCAGTGTTTTCAAATGAAAAAAATCCATATATCAACAGGAAACAATTATACAAAAAGCCCCTTGTTCAGTGGCTTTAATGATAAAGTTTCATTATACTATTTTTTGTTTTCAAGTTGCATTTTAAAGGGAAAAGAAAAAAGTGAAGGTAATGCACATTTCTCTCTCTCTGTGTGTGTGTGTGTGTGTGTGTGTTAAAGAGCAATATGAAAGATGGATGGTAAACTAGGTAGGATCTAGGGCTGCACTACTGTACCCAGGTTCATGCTAACCTCTGGAACTTCCATGTCTTTTACCACTCTAGTCAAAGAATCATAGAACTACAGAATCACAGAATATGCTGAGCTGAAAGGGACCTGCTAAGATTATCAAAGTCCAACACGTGGCCCTGCACAGCACCATCCCCAAGATGAGTCCCACCATGTACCTGAGAGTATTGCACAAACAGTTCTCGAACTCTGTCAGGCTTGGTGCTGTGAGCACTTCCCTGGGGAGCCTGTTCCAGTGCTCAACCACCCTCTGAGTGGAGAACCTTTTTCTAATATCCAACCCAAACCTCCCCTGACACAGATTCATGGCTTTGTGCTCCATTAAAGCGGACAGCTTCTCTCTTCCCTAACAGGCTGAATCCCACATTCTTTGAGTTCTGTCCACTGCAACAAAACTCTGGTTCTTCTTGCTTGTACTATCTCCCAAAACAACCTGTTCATTCTTGCATGCTTTTAACCTTTCTTAGTGTTTTTCAGACATCCAACTGGCTTAGCATACCACAAATAACAAATAGCTTATAGATTAGTAGGACTAAATACGAAGTTTCAAAGCAAACCCTCTTCCCTACACCAAACTCAGAATAAAAATCTGTTTCTGTGATTCCCATCAGCTATCTGCACTAATTTAAACTGTAAGAGAAGTGTATTGAATTAGCTGGTCCACTACAAAACAGAGATAGGAAGAGCCTAAGAATATAAATTAGTTATATCACTTCCCTTGCACCAGCTGTTTGTACTGGTAAAAAGCTCTCTCATTCTAAGCCCACGGGCACATCTGAAGCTTAGAAATAAAAAAGCAATCCATAGTAAGAATGTCTATATGAGAATGACTGACAAAGTCCCACATGCTATTCTGTTTGGGTTTTTTGTGTAAGAGTTAACTAGTGGGGCTTCTTTACAGCAATGAGCTAAAAAAACTATCATCAAAAATTAAAGCACATTTACAGCTCTGAGAGCTAAAGAAATCATAGGGCTAAACTGCCACAGCAGTAAAGAATTTTTCAGGTGTTTGCCATAAGCTTATTATCTTTTCACAGTACTCCAAATCAAAGAGTATTTGATGCTTCCAGTGCTAAGCAGCAGAACCAGTATCACTGGCCTGAAAGCATTCTTCCCATGCATCTCTACTCAACTGCCTCTTTCTCCAGGGAGAAAGATCTGATGTGTTTTTCTTAAAGACTGAAGATTGATATTTGTAGTCAGCCCAGATAAGGCTTTTTTTTTTTAATGTAAAGCCAAACTTATTTAATCCTAAAAGTCAGTTACATGGAAAGAAGTCTTTCTGAAGGGATTTTGCAACCCAAAACCAGATTCTCATACCGAAAAACTCAGCAATAGAGTGTCATGCGATAATTTGAGTGGGAGAAGAAATAGTTTACTGTGTTTGGTCTAAACACATGTGCAAAAGTTTTCTGCATATTTATGGAATACTAAAATGTACATAATTTTCTGCTAATCCACAAACATAGAGCAGCAAGGCTATATTAGTATCTCCTCCTTTTTTCAGTATACAGCTATGAAGCAGACAGGTAAAAATACATGTCATCAGGTTGTCCAAATGCTAGTAAATACTTCATGGCCTCTGCATATCTTCTTGGTAGTATTATCCTAAGAAGTCATATGCTGTTGGACAGGTTGGATCGATGGGCTGAGATCAACTGCATGAGGTTCAACAAGGCCAGGCGCTGGGTTCTGCACTTGGGTCACAACCACCCCAGGCAGTGCTACAGGATGGAACGTGGCTGGAAAGCTGCCCAACAGAAAAGGACCTGGGGGGTGCTGGTCAACAGCTGCTGAACATGAGCCAGTGTGTGCCCAGGTGGGCAAGAAGGCCAATGGCATCCTGGCTTGTGTCAGAAATAGTGTGGTCAGCAGGAGCAGGGCAGTGATTGTCTTCCTGTGCTGGTGAGGCCACACCTTGAGTTCTGTGTTCAGTTTTGGGCCCCTCACTGCAAGAAAGACACTGAGGTGTGAGAACATGTCCTGAGAACAGCAACAAGGCTGGTGAAGGGTCTGGAAGGTCCTATGAGGAGTGGCTGAGGGAGCTGAGATTGTTAAGCCTGGAGAAAAAGAGGCTAAGGTGAGAGCTTATCACTCTCTACGACTACCTGAAAGGAGGTTGTGTACTTCAGAAGTAGACAGAAACCTTTTTCAGCACGACATTTTTAATCACTTGCATACTAGGCTACATTTGCCATTTCTGTTGAAAGATCCTACTAAGTAATCTAATTAATCCCTAAAACAGCATAAGCACATTACATGTTCAAAGTCTGCAGCTGATCCAGCTGCAAGTAACTCAGTGGATGGAACTTCCTCCTTTGCTTTGCAAGAGGAGAACCCAAAGCATAGTAGAATCACGGGTAGGTTTCTCTTGCAATGAACTTAAACTTATTTTCTGAGGGAAAAGTAGTGATTCTAGTTCTACCCTCGATAACCCCTCTTCTTTTAGTATTTCCTATTCCTCTTACAGACATAAATCAGTGCTGGAAGAACCTGCATTTGCAGCTTGTATCCAGAGATAGCTATTGTGCTTTTTATCTTGGAGTGTAAACAAAATAAAGCACAGAAAAAACACACAAACAAAAGTGTTGTCCACTTCTTGGATGGCTAAATAATCCAGGATCATCCCAGGCATTACTTATGTCTCTGGAAGACATTCAAGATCTAAAGCATTCCACTTTAGAAGTCTCCACTGATGCAGCTACACCTTATTCTTGAGGATATATAGGAATCAGTACAACCATAGACCTTTAACAGTGTACACAGTGTACCAAGGAAAGTGTTTGACAAGCTGTAGAAAAGAACAGGGGTGTTAACATGTAAGTCGGACTATACAAACATGGTGATGAATTCCAGCTAACAACAATACACAATTTCCTTGGTAATTATATCAAGCTTAGTAGTGCAACTACTGAGAAGAAATAATGAACCATGTCTTTTCAGCATTGTGAACATCAGTTCCCTGTAAAATGTAGAGTGAAGACAATTTACAGTGTGATGGCTGGGAAGAGGCTTATTCCAGTAGGCTTTGAACAAGATTCATTTACCTGTGCCTTCACACCTAAACTTATTTCTGTTATTAATCACAGGGCATGATAGGGATTCTTATAGGGCATGTTTTCTTCTACTGAGTTTGAGCAATTTTAAGTTTCCTCCTAGAGTAATTGGGGTGTAAGAACTAAGAATTGAAGTGACCTATTCAAGCACATGTTAAAATACTGCAATAAATTGGGGATTCATAAGCTCATCTTCCAAATGATGGAAGCAGTGCAGTCCTGCTCATAATGTTATTTTCCCCTTGCTACAAGAAGTCTTTGGAAGTCCAGAACTAAGTCCTAGGACTATGGGACTTCAGTCTCCTCTCTTGCCAAGAACAAGGCAAAATAGTCCTCAGAATTAATACAAGGACTGCCTCACAGCCATCCTAAATGGCTAGGCCAAGTTCCCCATCAGTAAAATGAGCTGATGTTGGATACACTAAGGCTTTAATACCCAGTAACCTGTAGAGGAAAAATGCTACATAAGAGATTGTTACTGATGAGAAGTTCCCTACCATGTAGACTGCTGACAGGTTCTACAAAATTACCACTGGGCAGTGGTGGGAAACCCTAGGTAGAAACCCTGATAATCTGTAAACAGAAATAAATACAGCCCCAACTCTTCCTGTGGAAAGGAAAAACGGAGTGCCAAGCTTTTGAGCAGTATGGTAGGTGGTGTTCTCTCACACCAGATCAGACAACGTGAGATGCTCTTTCCTTTTGATTGTAATAGTGCTTAAGAGCACTAGAATCCCCTTGAAATCTCAAGCAGAGGTGTTTGGAGACAGAATGGCAAACGCCTATTAATCCATGCTTTGACGTCAATCCTGCTACTAGGCAGCACTTGTAGCTGCCTCAGACACACAGTGGAGCTAACTAACATACGAGCTGGCTAGCTCTGAAGCACTGCAGGGGGAACCCTTTGCGTAGGAGCTTTCAACATGTGAGCTAGTTCTGTCTATCATCTGGAAAAGACAAGAGGGGATAGTGCTGTGACTCAGGCATTTGGGGATGGATTTTTGGCAGGCCTTCTTGTTTGTTTGTTTTTACAGGCAAGTTTAATACTAGCCATGAAGTGCAGAAGCATAAAGAGAGGGTGCTGTTTTTGCAAATTTTCTTTTGAAAGTTCAGGATTACAGCAATGAAAGGCTGCTGCAGGCAAGTTTGAATCCTCTTTTTCAACATCATGAATGACTGGAATAAACTCTACTGTGATTCAGAAGCCAATGCTTTAAGCTGTTTATCAGAGGTTGCATTACAGCATGAAAGTGGCTGGGAAGGGTATTTGCTCTGTTTTCATAAAAGATTGGATTAGAAGAGAAACAGATCTCATTCCAAAAGTTAACTTACTTTAATATTGATGATATTAATACCTGGGGCCCCCAACATAAGAAGGACCTGTTGAAGCAAGTCCAGAGGATGGCCATGGAGCTGAGGGCTGGAGCTTGTCTGCTGTGAAGACAGGCTGAAAGAATTGGGGCTGTTCAGCTTGGAGAAAAGGCTCCAGGGAAACCTTATAGCACCTTTTTCCAGTACCTAAAGAGGACCTACAAGAAAGCCGGAGGACTTTTTATAAGGGTGTGTAGTGATAGGACAAGGGCTTCAAAATGAAACAAGGTATATTTAAATTAGATATTTGGAAGAAATTCTTTACTGTGAGAGTGGTGAGACACTGGAACAGGTTTCTCAGAGAAGCTGTGGATTCCCCACGCCTGGAAGTGTTCAAGGCCAAGTTGGATGGAGCCCTTAGCAACCTGGTCTAGTGGAAGGTGTCCCTGTCCATGGTGAGGGGGTTGGAACTAGATTACATTTGCAGTCCCTCCCAACCCAAACAATTCTATGATTCTATACTATGATAATTGATGCAGAATGACTGCTTTTTGCTATTGATTAATTCTGCTTACCTCATTGGTAAGCTGGGAGGCCTTGGCATTCTTTCTTCTTTATCTTTGCACCATGATAAGATAATGTATATCCTACTATCCCAAAAGTTTAATTGTTTTCTTTGTTAGAGAAGTTGGAGCACCACCTTTCAAAATGGGGTGGGGGAGGGGGGATGTGGGGGTGTGGTGTATATTTCTGGTTTTTTTATTTTTTATATTCAGTTTATATTCATAGACCAGGGCAAGTCACATTGCTGTGGAATCACTATTTAAAGGGATATATAGTCATACATTTGACTATATTTTCCATATTATTGCTTACTTTATTACCTGAATTATTTACATTTAAATTTTGGGGTCATTGTTAGAAAATCAACTGAAAAATGACTGCATAGCTATTAACTATCATGTCTGAGCTTCACGGTTTAGTAATTCTCAGGAGCATAACAATCATGAATACCTGTGAAATGAAAGTTAACTGCAGATCAAGTCTAATAGCATGGAAAGTTAATTAAAAGAAGCTAAAGAAGTCTTATCATATTAGGCTTTCCTCTGCTATGAAGTAAGACATTGTATGGTTAGATTTTAGAAGGAAAGTCTATTACTTTCTCATAGACTCTAATTTCCTTTATCTGTATGAGCCACAAAATTTTCTCACGCAGAATTATTTTTCTGATGAATTAATTATTTCTGTTCATATTCTTATTCTAATTGATGGTCTTAAGCACAATCAAAAAAGAGATAGAGCTGGAAATATGCTAATAGAACAAACACTTTATTTGGGCAATTCTGCTATTGGCAAACTTGCGGCTTTGAACTTTGTGAATAAAACAAAAAGTTGCTCAAATTCTAACCTTATTGCCCTGTGATTTACTGCCTTATTAGGGTATTAATGAACAGCACTGTTTTGAAGTTAGAAGAAACTTTTCACCTTCAAAAGAGTCATTATAGACACTTGAGCCTGTCTAGGTCCTTGCTTGCCTTCTGCAAAGGACATTAAATGAGAACAGACACGTGGACCAACATTATACTGAAGAAGAACTGGCAGATTTGCCTGTTATTTCAAGTGCCTAAACAATTCTTGCTAGTCTTTCACGGTAAATTTAAGTGTTTAATGCAAAGTGGCTTCTTTTCACAACCTTCCATAGCATTGAATTATTCATTAAAATGGAAGCCTGCCAGAAGCCAAATTATAAGTTGCCATTGCTGTCTTATAGCTCCATCACAATTCTTTATTATTGTCTTATTTCTTTGTCTGGTAATTTAGTAGTGGTAACCTCAGCTGAAAAATACTGAGAAAGGGAAGCAAGTGGCAATTCAAACATAACTACAGAGGAGAATTCAGCACAGGAGCACTAAGCTTTGAGATAAGATGACAGCTATATGTGCTCTGTCTTCATAGGTAGGGAGGCATAACATGGAGTTAACTGGAAAAACCACTTCATTTCTGCTCTTTCCTCAGCTTCACCTTTCTTAGAAAAATACATTCCACTTCAAAAACTCTACCATGGTGTTTCCTGCTATTATGTCTCAGTGGATGATTTTCCAACTTGAAAAATATCTACTTCCAACTCTAAAGATATTCTTCATACCAACTTGCTGCCAACACAAGTTAGGGATCTGAGAGATGAGTTCAGGTCTCCTATCATTACCACTCATAAGGAAAGACTGTAGGTTAACATACGCACTCAGCAACCTTGTAGCTACCCTATTGCCTTCAGTGATCTTACAGAAATATGACTGACTGAACTTTTAAATTGAACATAGATAAATGACTCCACATGAGAAGAGAGGAACAGATTGGAAACCATTCCCTAACCTGGCACTGCATGGGCTCTACAGGGACTATCAGGATACAAAACTATTAAAAGTCAGTGGACTGGTCTCTAAAACCAAACACACAGATCAGTGAAGATGAGGAAAAAGTTTCTGTTTGCCCATCTATGGCATTCAGGTATAGCTATGGGTGAAAATATTGCTTTTGCTTAAACAAATATGTTTTTTCATAATGAAAAAACCGAATTTATTTAGAAACATTTCCTCTCCTTTATTAATGCAATTCTTCTTTTAAACTCAGCAGTAATTTATCCTCCTTCTGCCTCTGCGACTGTTGCATGCCCTACAAATCATTTTCTCCCTGCATTGCTCCCTATTTTTCGAAACTAAAGCTTTTTAGTGAGTCACCTAAGGAAGCATCGTTTTAACCTTTCTGATTATGACATTTATGAAAAGCAGAAAATAGCATTCATCACTCTTACTAAAGGTCTGAAAAGCTGCTTTGTAATACCTGCAAAATGCATTTCAAATCTGAGCTAAACAATGCCACTGAAGTAGTAACAGTGCATTTCTGGTCAAACACCTTACCTGACATACAGGGCTGGGTGCTCTGTTAGATAAGACCAAGAAGATCCATAACACTATCAAGTGCAGAAATAAAAATGGAAGTTGCAATGGATTACTTTTAAGACAGAAAAAAGCAAAAGGAGGGTTTATCTCTGCTCCCTTCAAGAATATTAATGTGCAGAATACAGACGCACCAGCTGGGCTCAAGAAAGTAAGCGAAAGTCAGAAGCCGCCTGATCTCAGAAAACCAACAGGCATTTCTTATGTATTCAAACTGTGTAGAATAAAGTAGAGCATTGCAATGAAATACAGCGAAAAAATGTAGATGATATGCACCTTACAAAAACAAGCTGCTGTATTTGACAGCTGAGCTTTGAAATGCTCCAGCTAAAGTCTCTCCTCTCTGTTAAATCATCTGGACTTTTTTTCCAGTCTGTGTTTAAGGTCTAGCTAACTTTATAAAGTGATTTTTTTTCCCCCACATATTACTATACAAATTTAGCCCTAATACTATAAACTGCTAAATACTTTCTACTTTCATTAATCCCAAGTCACTCAACATCTCATCAGGCTGCCAGTTTTTCCAGCCATGTGGTTAATGTAATTAGCAAATATGCAAGCACATGCATACATACAGGAATCTACACATATTTCTTTGTTTTTTTTTTTTTACTATGAAAGTATTTAATTTGCATCCAAATTCTAGAGATCCAAGTGCTGACTGCTTCCTTTCCCAAAATAAAAATCCATATCCCATTCACAAATGCTGTAGACAAAAGATTTGGAAGAGAGTTATAAAACAAGTGAGGAATGCAGTGGAAAAGTTCTGCTTTTGGTAATTTAAGCCTACTACCAAATGCAGTCTCCCAGGAACTCCGTGCATATACAATTAATTTTTATATATATATATATATATGCTATGGCTAACAATCCTACTTTTGAAACTTAAGAGCATGATTTGCCACTCACCTGCAGCAGTTTTACACTGATAATGCTTATACGCATTATTGCTAACTTACATTAGCAGTAAATGAGAGGTACAGCACATGCATCATTTCTTACAGTGGAATCAGAGAGACCTAAAATATGACATGCAGTCCATCTCCTGGGGACCAGAACAGGATACTACCAGCACTTTTTTCCCACATCTAAGATATTTGCTAGAACGATCTGAAATCTGTAATCGTATTATGTAACTGAAAAATACTAAGAGGTTTTTTATATATACACATTCACATCCATATATATTTACTATATATTAAATATGCATAAATATGTTTATACACATATATATATATATATATGTATGTATGTAGATATATTTTCTTTACTTTCTATTTCCAGCACCTTTCTCAGGGCTTCAGTCAGAGACATAAAGCTCAAATTTATTGAATTTTATAAAAGGAAACTGCATTTGCCATCCCTTAATCCTTTCTTGCAAAGAATCTCCTTCCTCCGCAGCAGTTCTCCATGCTTATTAAGCTTCCCAACTATATTCAGAACTCAGGCGCTGTATAAGCAGAGGCGTCACTGTAATGGAGCAGAGAGATAACAGTGCCTCTCTACATGGCTTTGTCAGTACTACCCCTGAAATTATGTGTACAGTTCTATGCATTTCATTACCAGAATAGAACAGCACAAGACAATACGAAAGAGAAAACCAATAAAGAACTGCTGTTCAACAAGAACAACAATCATTGCTTTAAGCTGATGCCTAAAATCTTTAACTTCACTGTAGATAGCTTCATCATCTTGTTTGCATTTGGAGAAATCTCCCTTGAATTAGAAAATTGATGTAACATGACACACTGCAGTAAAAGCTGTCATTGCTCTAACATGGCTAGATCCCCCGAAAAATGACCTCCTGGTGTGTGTATCTGTCTGAAGATTTAAGAAATCTGTAGGATCAAAATACAACTTTTGTTTAAAAGTGGAGGAGAGATTAACTAAGGTTGGAAACTGAAAGAATTAAGACTCCAAGGTCTTATTTCAAGTTCTGCCATTCAGACAAACCTTAAGGGTCTGGTCTACAAAAGGATTAACTATCTCTTGTCGGTGTATAAATCTAAAATTTAGATCTTAGAAGCAAATGCTCAGTTGCTCTAATATCCACAAAGCTCCCCTTAGTTGCTAGAAAAATTATGGCAATATAGCTATAGATGTTGTTGGGGCTATTGGACGCTCACACATGCAGCCATCCCCAGAATATAACTACTAAAATTCATTTTAATTAAATATGTTGAATGTGCATCTGGCATCAGAGATTAAATGCCAATAAAATACAATAAACAATATTGCTTTTATAGGGATTTTAAGGCAAAAGCAATAGGTATCAATAACAATTGATATTCTGAAGATCATCAAAAAGCTGGGCCTTCACAAAAAGTCTGCTTTTACAGTAGTTCAAATGGTTTTGACCTGACTTGCTGCTTAGACTCCTAGTTAATTAGCTTTAATGAAATGTAAGCAAATTTGGTATGGAAAAAGAAACAAAACTGTTCAAGTTCCTCGGGATACTTTAAACATTTCATGTGAATGTAGTGTTCTTACATGAGGCACGCCAAGCCTGGCAGGTCTTAAGAGTTTCTTAAACTATCTGAATTGGCAGCTTGTGTTTGGACACTCGCCACCTGCAAGACAGGCCAACAGAAAACTTACAGCTTGTCATCAGGAAGGTCATCTGAGAGGCAAAGGAAAAAAAACTCATGAGAAGAATAAAAAAATCTACTGTTTATGAGATACAGATGACTGGAATTAATTTTTCCTATACTATCATGCCTTTCTTGGTGTTTACTGTAGAGAGGACTACCAGAACACTCATTCTTCAGCAAAGAACTGTGTGAATACCTTTTCAGAGGAGGCAAGATAGGAAAAAACTACTGTACCAGGTTTCCCTGCTCTTCTTGCATGGAGGAAGAATTACTAACAGAGAGTTAGACACACGAATAGCTGCTTTCATCTTTCAACAATCCTGTTACTAGAATAGAGGTGCTGCAGGCACAACATCTGCAGTTTGCTTTACCATCTGTTTCTAAAAATACCATCTTAGTGAAGGAGACTTTTTTTGATGTCTCTCAAAAGCTTTTTTGTTTGCTTTTTCTTTTCAAGGGAAAAGTGATGGATTTGGAAAACAGCATATGTGGGAAAGATCACTCAGCTTCAGGGGTGGACTTCACCATTGCTATTCAAAATACAATGAAAAGCTGTGAACAACTGAAAATTTTGAAATATACTGGCTCAACTTCTTTGATAAATGTAATCAAAGGTTTTAGTCTTCTAACATAATTCATACAGAGCTAGTAACAGATTTTTGCTATGGAGGAAAGCACGGTTGAATGTTCTGGAGAACCTAATGGGGGAGAAAAGAAACTGAAAAACTGAAAAGAATTATAAGAAACTCCCAAGTTATTTACAGGTGAAGTTTAGTAGTCATATTTTGAGAAATGAAAAAAAGGAGACAAATGAAGTGGGGGGATAAAATAAGTCCCCATAAAGTACTTCAAAACTTAAGTTTACTTTGTTTTGTAATTAGAGATTTTGTTAGAATGCAAATGTTCTCTTTTTTTAAAACATCAATTTCAAAACGAAAATGCACTCAAAGCCAGCATTTTAGGGGTCAAGGCACCTTTTCTTGTTTTGGATATGACACAAGACAGCTCAGAAGAAACTAGATGGAGTCCCTACAGCATTTTGACAGCACCAAATCTTAATTTTTTATTAAAAAAGAAATAAGGCATGAATATCTTCAAGTATTTTTTGGTCTCTGAATTCCTTTTGGGCTTATCTGGCATGTTTAAGCATGTGAAGTAAAGGGTATGAGAGACTGAAATGTTAAAGGGTGAAGACCCAAACAATTGGCCATTTGCAAAAGCAGCAGGTGCTTTGCAGAGGCCAGGTTTGCACCCCCACACTGAAGGGAGGAGGAGATTTTTGGGTGTGTGGTGGTGAAATTTCTGATCTGTGTAAGAACAGCCCCAGTGCCAAGGAGGGGCCTTCCACCAGTGGACTGCATATGATCCACAGTGTTCCAGGGAATGCTACCCATCCCAAAATGGGAATGAGGGCAGGTTGGGTAGGATGGCCAGTTTACTGAACAAAAGAGTACTTTATTTTATTTCAGATACATACATACTCCCACTGCACTGACTTTCTATCCAGCTGTCAAACCTTTTTAATCCTCTCCACAGGTCTCTGAAAGTCCCCAGTACCCTGGCAGAGGTAAATGATTCAGAACCTCACCAAAGACACCTCCCTGCTGTGAGTTCAGATGCACGACAGAGTCCCTCTGTTTCAGATCTCAAACCTGAGTCACACTTGCCCTCACTCACAAAACACCTCCCCCCAAATGCTGGGATGTACTAGCAGCTTTCTGAATTATACAAAACCCAAAGACCTGAACTAACATAACAGGAGATGAGAAAGAGGATAAAGCAAGATTCCATCTATTTGTTCCACATTTGCTTATAAAGCTCCAAAAAAAGTTTATTCTACTATTTCAGTTTCCCAAAACGCTTCTTTTAGCCAGAACATAAACATGTCATCAACGGAGGTATAAATATACATACATGTACAGAGAGAGAGTGAGCGTGTGTGCATGTCTTGCCATATATTTATTATCCCTGTCTTAGCACTAAAAAAATTAGCATACAGGAGAACCATGGATTCTAGGGGAAATGCTGATCTCTAGGCACTCCACAGTAGACATGTAGACTGAATGGAGAGAGGTCAGAAGAAGATAATAAAATTATATTTTGATACATTAGAAAATAACCTGAACTATTTGCAGGACTGTTTTTGCTCTTTTCATAGGTCAACTACAAAATTTATGAACTCCCCAAGATTTCAGCATTGAAATCAATAGTTGCTAAAACTAGTATCTAAAATCAGTCATACTGGTTTTTTATACTTGGGAAAGAACCTGAACTATTGACATCTATTAAAAAATAAAAATCACTCAAAATTGATGAAATTGCTTTGCATTTCTGCTGTCCCTCAAAGACAGAGCAACCTTTCCCCCATTTTGATGCCTCTGACATTTACTGTTCTGACACTGAGGTGGAGTGAAACCAGTGGAGATAAAATTGGGGGCATTTTCTTGTTCTAAAAGAAGCTGATTTTGAGATTTTGTAACTTTGTAAAATAGTTGTAGTTCCTCTTGAATGTCAAAAGGGGAGCTGATGATCCCTATAACACCACCCCATGGGACCAAAGAACTTAAGTTCTTATGAGACTCAGCAGAAGCAGAAAAAGAGAGTCCTTGGTGGTGGCTCTTTTGTAAGGTTTTAATAATGTATTTGTTAGTGGAAACAAAAAGCAGAACAAAATGGGTCCTCAGGTTACTAGACATCTGAGATTTCAAATCAAGTCAGTCTAATTTTTTTTTTGTGTTTTTTGCTTCTATACCTCATTTCCAAACTGGTATGGTCTTTGTCTCCTGCTTCTCACATAGCATTTAATCTAAGTAGTATTAAAGAAATATTACACTTCATGGCCCCTAGGAATTGGGATCCCCAACTTCTTACACTGGGGATAAAACTCTGATTTCTAGAAAACGTGAATAAAAAATTGGAACTGAAACAGAGAGGCGGAACGAAGGCAAAGTGATAACCCCTTTGATGTAATTATAAACTTTGGCTTCTCATTATCTACTTGGATTGAAAATAGAATAGGTTTTCCTGCTCTACTGAGGTATTATTCCAGGTGTTATAATTCATGTGAACATCAATCAGTACCTTTGAGCTTCTAGAACATAAGGCACCCTTTCGTCTAGGCATGATGAAACCTTTAGAAGCAAAAGCCTATCTCTGTCCCTAGTATCTGTGAATGCTCAACATGATTTCTCTCTTACAGACATTACTTATCTTTCAGAAATCAGATATTTTTTTCTTGTTTAGAGGTAACTAATCATTTGCTATAGACATTTAAGGTTCTAATAAACAAACATTTGCTTTTGATGCAGAATCTCTTTCTGAGTCATGTGCTAGCTCTTCTCTTCCACTGAATGTGTCATTGGCTATTTTTATTTTCTTTCCCATATATTTTATGAAGCTGAAAATCAAAGCTAACAGGGACAAAAAGCAAGTCGCAGCAGGTTGAAAATATCATATCTTAGTATTTTAGACATGTGTCAGCTTGATAACATAGGCAGAGCACTAGAGGGATTGCCAGAATGTGACAGTGCACATGGCTTTGAGTTTAGAGAACACGCTTTAAAAAAAGACTGGAAGGCAGCAAGGGCAAGGTAGCCAGACTGAGGGTCTGATTCTGATCTTTCCCTGATCTTAAAAGCAAAACTAGGGAAACTTACACCAGCTAAGTCAGGCTGGAGAAACTGTTAAGTTTTTAAAGAAAAATTCTATGAGGATGCAAGTCCAAGTGATGGAAGTGCTGATTTTTAAGATCTGTATATTGCTGTCCCCTCATGACATTACTTTATGTAGCCTGAACATGGTTGATTCCAATGCATGTGTTAATTCTAGAGGGAAAAGTGATATTTAATGAAAATAATGTCACGCCAATAATCACTGACATTAAAATACTTGACTTTTGTATCCTTCACTTTATTCTCTCTGCATTAGCAGATTAGGAATTGTACCTACTTTATAAAAATACGTGATAATATTACTTCTTACAGCAAGTGACGATAGCATATAGTACTGAAACCTTAACAATACCACAGTTTATTTGCACATTTCTGGTGGGTAGCAGTACTGAACCATTTTGGGGTGTTGAAGAGCAATTTGCACCTGAATATCAAAGTCCATTAAAATAGTAATTAAATCTCCTTTCCATTCATCTTTACCTCATTTAGCTAGAAGTATTTCATTTACCCTGCCTTACAGGGTGGCAAAAGAACAATATACATACACAGAAGGAATCAACAGTAGAACTGGGAGTGTCACACCAGAGTTCAGGCTTTTTAATCTCAGCTTAAACAACTGAACTCTCAGCTCTTCCCCTTTTTCAGTGACAAATGTCACAAAAGCTCAAGCCAGCAGCCTGCCCCAAGACAGAAAACAAAAATAAGAGCTAACTGTTTCTAGTGCCAGATATCCATATATAGCCTTACTGGGATAAAACAGAGCACAATGGGACCTTTCACAGCATCTTCTGCACTTGAGTGAGCCCCTTGCCCCTGCAGAAGAAGGCTGGTCACAGGCATAGCAGAGGCAGAAGTCACCACTTAGCAGGACACAGCAGCTTTATCACAGCCTGGAGGTTACTGTCCTGATGCCCGGACATTTGATCATCACATTTCTCCAGTCTGAAGGTTACCCTGAACTTCATGGTGCAGGGGACTAAAACTCCAATTGTTCTGCTCCAATAACCTGCCACTTGTTCTAAAAAACGGGTTTCTTTTGCCGTTAGCCTCAGAACAGGACTGTTCTGGTCTCTCTGCCAGAGGGCAGTATTACACAAAACTATGAGCTTGTTGATTACAATATAATTTTATAAGCAGCTGCTTTACTTAAGCAATTGCCAAGAAAAAGCTTTAGATTCAGTAGGAATTACTTGTTATGAAGAACACATGACATCTAAAATCTAAACCAAACCAGCTTTAAATATTGATTAATTTTCTGCTGTTATAATTATACTCAGTAATTTTTCTCAGATTATGTAAGAATTAAGAAAACTAAACTGAGCATAAATCATTGGTTCCCACTGGTGAAAGAAGAGTCATCTTCTTTTTATCTCTCTGCAAGTACAGGAAACATATCTTGGGTAAGTTAAATGGAATAATTAAATAATTCCACGTTGGAGACCTGAACATATCCCATCACTTCCCTCTTCTGGTAACTCTTATCCTACACAGGTAAGTATTATACCATGGACTTGTGAGAAAAGTTCACAGATTTCAACATCTTCTCTTCAGAACAAACTACTTCCTGCAAAGCAACTGGAATTTTAGCTAGGCTAAAGGTAAGTATGCTCTTTGTGAGGTTGTGAACATTATCTGCATGAAAACTGTCTGCCTCCTCCTCCACTAACTTGAGCTGATCCACTGATGCCAGCTGATGTCTCCTAATGCACTGAGGCTTTCTGTGCCACTAATGTGGCTAGTACCTTCACCAAGAACTGAATTAAGGTACCAGGAAATGAACCACTGGACAAGCCAAACTATATTTTTTCCAAGTGTTTCAATTCTAAGCAGACACTTGAAAACTCATCTTGTTTTCCTCTGCTTTACGCATTATTGCACATTTATGATGCATATGGCAGAAGACACTCCAGATGCGGCTCCAGAATTGTGTTCAAGTTATACAAGTAAACATCAGCAAGCCAGTTTTCACCAGCATCAGTAAGAGGCAGACATCACACACTGACAGACAGAAGACTGGTCCCACAGAGTGAAAACACACTACTCTTAGAAATCCTAGGTATATCCTAGACTTTTGTCTGCTAACTACAAACAAATTATGTGGATTTTAAAAATACATTCACACAGAGATCCTTTCATCTGCACATGCACAGTGATATTCCTTTTCCAAGGCTGCCTTTTATAAAAAGACCTAGGTACATCCCATTTAACACACAGTCTGCATCCTGTGGGGCATTGTCTGGTGTCTAAAGCACAGATAGCAGGAATTCTCACTCTAAGACATCAGCATGTACACACAAATCCCTTAAGAAGCTGTATAAGAAATCACTTTAGCATTATGCCAGTAAACCACTTCTAGGAGTGAAATGATAACAAGAGTTTGAAAACCACTGAAAACAGAACAGCTGCAAACTTGGTCTTATGAAGCTCTGCGGACATCTTGCAACATCCATCCTGAAGCCTCAGGGAGACACTCAGAACATCATTCAAAGCTTGGTGCCTCTTTGTGGACCTCCCTCGGGTAGGTGAGGAAGGGAAGAGGGGAAGGGAAGGGGATGAGGGATGACAGAGCGCCAAGGAGCTGAACACCAGCTTACAAACAGAGAACAGAATCACGTAACAACACTGGACCAATGGACTCCAAAACACAGTGACAAGACAGATGGACACAAACAAGACGCAAAATCATTACTGAGAAATTTAAAGAAAGGAAAGAAACCCCATAAAAAAAAGTAGATCTATAACTCTGAGGCTGCACAAAGCAGCCAAGGGTACTAGCATAACTCTACCAAAGAGAATAAATTATAATATAAATAAAAAATTAAAATCAAAACAATATCCCCCCAAATCATACACTACAGACTTGCTTGGTTAGCCTGAATGCGTAGCTCTGATGGAACACAAGATGGTGTCATCACAGCCCATGCACCAGTTAATGAAGGCCATGGTTAGTTACATCAGCTAAACTACAGCATGCCAGAAAAATGATCTCGCACTGACCCAGAAATAAAAGATACGACAGACACTCTGCATTGCAATAAAATTCTTTTTATGCCATCTGCAGTTTGTAGGGCTCTTTACATTGGACAAGGTTGTCCTGGGAATATGTGGGGTAAAGGGGAGGGTTTTTTTCTCTAAACTCAATTAAAAAAAAAAGGAAAAGGGAAAAAACAGGATAGAGACTTTGCAGAAGTTTAAAAAACGTAGGAAAATAAAAATAAAGAAGGGGTAATAATCTTCATTCTTTTGCACACAACTTTCTTGGGAAGTCCGAAAATGTGGCTTTCTTAAGGATGGCAAGAAAAGATTTTGTTGCCTTTATTGGTTTGCAGATCTATATCTCATTCTTGAGATGATTAAATCATTATTTTGTCGGAAGAACTCCAAAAATATAAATTGAGAAGTACAGCGATGATTTTAAAAATTAAAAAATAGCAGTATGGCACGATTACGAGCCAAAAAAAAAAAAAAAAAAAAGAAATATAAAAGAAACTAAAATATCAATCACCAAAAATTCATGCGGCACAAGATGAGGTGAAACGACAGAAAATGTTCTTCAAATATATACAATGTATATATCTATCTATATATACACGGAGTATGTGTGTATATATCGATCGATATACCTGTATAATTTTTTTGTTCTCCCTGCCCCACCCTAACCCAAGGCTAATTGGTAGATGAAATTATCAATTAAAAGTAAAGAAATAAATAAAAGGAAGAAAGAAAAAATTCTAACAAAAAAGAAATTAACGTGCTTTGTTCACCAAGAAATAACAATATCATGCATCTGTCCACACCAGCGGATGCCAGGGTTAGATGAAGGCATGAATTTCTGTGTAAACGTGATTGGATGATAGGGGCTACTGTTGATATTGGTCATTTATTACTTTAGCATATAGATATATATGCACATTGTATATACAGTGCATATATAGATAAAATATCCTCATGGGTGGGGCCTTTGGAGCTTACATAGAAAGAAAGACCAATATGCTGAAAACCAATCTCAGTACTCCTAATGTAAAAAAAAACGAAACCAAAACCAAAACCAAAACCAAAACTTCCTGTAAGTCATCTGCATGATTGTAAAACTTGTTCATTTGATTTTGTTTTGGCTGTAAGATTGTAGCTAGGAAATTCCATCAAACAAGTGATGCTATTACACCCTGGGAAGTGTCATGGATGAACCCCTGTCCTTTGGGTCCATAGCATATTCAGCTTATGAGATGGGAAGCCTACTTCTCTGAGTAGTCAGAGGCATGCACACAACGTTAAAGGCCATTTCTTATTCACAACATGAGAAATGGACAAGAATTCCTGCTTGTCAGAGGGAAAGACAACTAACTAGGCATTGGATTGGGGGGGCTGTTCCTCTTAGGAGAACAATAAAAATTCCCTAGGTGCTTCAGGAAGGTTGATGCAGTTATGGAGGACAGTGGGCAAGTCAACACTTCTTTTGGTTTCTTCAATGAAGTCTTCACTTCCAACATACTGGTTTTTGTACTGTGTTGGTGGTTTTGGAAGACAGATTCTGCTTGTTTTCTGCAAATAAATCTCTGACCCAGGCAGCCTGCAGGTGGATGGCTACAGGCCAGTAAATTATAGATACAGAGAGCATATCTGTAGGATATTATGCCTCCTGTGTGTGGGTACATGTACAAAACACTATGGAACTTCCAGTGCTGTAGATTTTGGCAGATCTACTGCTGTCTCCAGTCCCTCCTCAGAAAGGCTTACCAGTCTGATTAGACAATGACAGTCTTAACGTATATGAAGCCTTTTGGGAAACACAGAATAAATTTCTCTGGGGAAAAAAAAAATTGCATAGGAAATTGATGGGCTGATAGGAAGGGAAAA
Source organism: Monarcha castaneiventris obscurior (assembly GCA_026261815.1). Taxonomy (NCBI): domain Eukaryota; kingdom Metazoa; phylum Chordata; class Aves; order Passeriformes; family Monarchidae; genus Monarcha; species Monarcha castaneiventris. The sequence goes on from JAMPIT010000894.1 coordinate 20,885,665, forward strand.
CTGGCAGCTGCACCTGGGAAGAAACACAGGATGTGTCAAGCCAGGGAGCCAGGGAGCAAGGATTAAGCCCTACAGGCCATTTCAAGAGGCTGTATTCATATTCTGGGCTTCAGGCTAACTGGTAAGTGTTTGGGTCTCACAGTTTTGAGTAGTCCAAGGAGCAGCTTGGACTATGATCCCAATCAGCTGCCTGGCCTTCAGCATCCAACCTGCCTGGTGCCAGAGCCCCACTAATGGACATCCTTAATAGGAATGAGGGTAATGGTATGAGGAGACAGCAACAGCTGTCAGGAAAGCATAATTATAATCCTCAAGGCTTTGAACTCTCAGTAAAATCAGATTGAAAGGGTGCTCCTCATTTCACTGAAAAGAGACAAATGCTTTCTTTCTTCACAGTGCTTCCTAGTCATTCCTTGTCAGAAAAGATATTTTCCTTACAAATCTTACATTCTCTGAGAGCAGCTCAAAAGCACAGACTCAGGACCTCGGCTCGAGTTGTGAGGAACTTCAATATTTGAGCCTTGGATCTCCCTGGAGCAGGCCAGAAGAGAGTCCTGTACTCATACCAGAGAAAAGCATCATATTTCTGGTGCAGAAAAAAGAAATTTTTTTGGCCTTGTACTGGGACAAGCAACATTTTCATGGAGATAAAAGAGGACCTTCTCTTGACTGTTAAGTAAATGCTTCTTCAGGGCAGATAAATAGGGTTTTTTGCCCCCTATCATTTAGATTAAGCCTTCTGGGAGATCTAGAGAACTAAGGGTATCTAGGCTTGTCTGCAATAAGATGAATAGTGGGCAGTTTTTATCCCTGAACCTGCAGTGGTTTCTTTTGCATTACATAAAATACAAATGGGTTTTGGATCCACAGCTGTCACTGCCATCACTTAGAATAATTCCGTAAGTATACATACATGTCTACAGGTGGTGTCTGTAAGCTACCTCAGCCAGGACAGGTCCAGTGATAGCTCCTGTTTTTAAAACTAAGTTTTTCTACCAAAAGTCCAAAAGAAATCACTTTTGGAAGTGGGGCATGAAGTGTTAGCCAGCCTGCTAGTGTTTCAAGCCAGCCTGGAAAATCCTGAAGGGGCAGAGGGAATCACATTCATTCTGTCTTCTTTTAAAGTGTTCAGATGCAGATCAGATTCAGGTCTTGGACTCAACTGTGAATCAGAGTTAAGTGGCAATAAGACCTTGCCAAATGGTTCTCACATGATATTTAGCCTCAAAGAGGACATGATTTTCAGCCTCTGAGCACACCAAAAACAAAGGCTTCAAAAGGACTCTGTAGAGTACTGCCTCTGATTCAGGACCAAGACCAAAGTAATATCTCTAGATATTGGGATTTGATTCTGACCCATATGAAATCTGAAAACTGATTTGCAGGGAAATATTCTCTGCTGCCCTTGTCTTGGCTATTGCACAGCAGGTTCACAGTGATGTGTATCATATCTCACAGCTGCAGCAGTGAGTTCACTAACCTTTACATTACTAGACCATGGCACTGAGGGTGATAGAAGGCCGTATTTGGCAGAAACTCAAGAGCTTTAAAAGCTACACATTATCAGAGCAACAAAAAGAAGACTGTGCTGGGTTAGGTCATTTAATTTTCAGTCTGCTGTAAAAGGGATCAGGCAAGGCAGAAGGCAGCGACCTGTCAACTGAAGAGGATGAAGCAATTTCAAATGAGCCCAATTAAAAAAAAAAAGCCAACATTAAGTTATAAAAAAATCCGAAGCTACACACTAGAAAATGCAAGCAAGATAATCTGGATCTTTTTTCTCCACAATGTACATATTTAAATACCCGATCTTGGCATGTAGCCAGAACCCTGACTTGGCTGGTGAAGTGTAAAGGCAAACATATCTGCTCAGCCAAGCCAGCACTACGGGATTTTGATAAGCCGGCTCAGATTGCCTTAGTGCTCCAGAGCAGAATGGGCTGAGTGAGTGCTCTGATACTGGCTGGATTGCAGACAGTGGGTGCACTGAGAATGCAGACAATAAGATAGATAGACAAAGAAAATAAGAAGCCCCATAAACCTGCTACTTTTCCTTCTTGTTATGATGGAATGAGTTAAGTTTATGCAAAACGGACCTGCATATTCCTCCTCCTTCTGGCAATTCTGTACACCAGCACCTCTGAGAGCAGGAAAATTCAAAATCTGGAAATGCAGATTTCATCAACAAGGACCATCTGGGAGACTTATTTTTACATACAATCAGGCTAACTTTTATTCTCAATGTCATAGTATTTCCCAAGAAAAGAATCAGATTTCAGTGGTTTATGTGGTCCACCTTCCTATGCAAGAGGAGTAGGGTGCAATAAAAGATACTGGGTGAAATTTGCAAGAATGTCTAGTAGTTTAGGATAGAATCTTCAGCAGATTTTCAATGAATCATATTATTTTACACAGCAGATATTCAAATGTCTGTAGGCATTTATATCTGCCAACTGTAATGCTTAGCAGGATTTTCAAAGGCAAGTCATTTTTACAAATCCAGTTTGTACCTGTTTGTAGCATTAGATTTCTAACTGTGTCAGGAAGGAGGTATTTTTAGTCTGGAAATGTTGCTCTACAGCACTATGAAATTTCATGCTAAACATCCTGTTTTACCAAATTTCTACTTAAACTTTGATTTTTCCACTGGCAGCAAAAGCTGAAAATATTGCTGTTACAATTTCTAGCTGCTGAAATTATTGTGATTTTTGAAACAAAAATTTACAAGAGGAGGAGTCTGGTAAAGACCTCATTTTGTCCTTTAATCGAAATACATGGCAATCAGAATATAAATGAAAAAAAAAAAGAAGTCTTCACATGTTAGTGAAGCTTTAATGAAGTGACTTTATTCATTTGCATGTCAGTTGTGGTACCTTTGTCCTTTTAACATGGTCCTATTAATCTCATGCCTCACTTTCATTATTATCACTGTGCTAGCATTTCATTACTGTCTTTATTTAAACTCTCAGTACCCACACTGTTTATACTTCACAATCTAGTAATATTTGGACTGCTTTTCTTCCAGATGGGGAGTAGAAAAACTCACAGAGATCTGTGAAAAAGAGACGGGAAGTAGGCTGAGCTACCTGTTACCATCAGTCTGGGTCACTGCCATCACAGGAAGTCAAGAGTATGGGTGGAAGTTCCCAGCTACAACACAATGCCAATCTCCGGTCACAGCAGGACCAAGTTCTACTAAAAATGCAGGTACAGCATGACGAATTGAAAAGAAATGTGAAAGCACTAGCCTTGGGTGAATTTTAATGTTATTATTGTATTACTCAAATGGCTTCAAGAAATTAGACCATTTATAATATTTTCTTGGTATTTTTTTGTAAGAAAAAAAAAATCATCCCAAATAAAACAAAGCAAAAACAAACAAAACAAAGCCAAACAAAAGGACCCCCTCAAACTATTTTATGTTTCAGTTTTAAAGACAAAATTTCTAACCAAACTTCCTCTTTTTCTTTTAAATGTACACAGAAATTCGATGATGTCTGTTCTCTATTATAGAAATGCTTAACTCATGGCAAGCCTCAAAAAAGAAGACTTGAAAAAGCCTGTAAGAAATAAAATAGACTGCAGTTGCCTGCTGGATATCACATCATATATCTCACCAGAAAGAAAAGCCATCAATTTATCAAAATGTATCTGAAAGGGAGAAATTGAGTCAGTTCCACATGGCCAGTCCTTCTGACTCTTTAATGGATACATTTTGAAGCATCACTGCAGATAACAAGGCAAGAATTACTACTAATTTTGTTATGTTAAAACTATGTTTTGGTGCTCCCCAATTTCTTTGGGCTCACAGGAAACAAAATTAGTATAAACACATTACCATGTTAACTGTACTTAAAATCCCATGGACAAATGTATCCCTTAGCATCCATCTTCAGAGTAATTAAGATTAAACTTTGCTAATAACTGATTTTTGTTTCACTTTTGTTTCTCTTCTGTTTTCAAATGTTCACCCTCTCCACTTCATAAATCTTCATTATTTGTCACACTTCATACTGATTTTTTTCCTACTGTGTCAGTAAAGTAACATCTACAAATATGTGAACTATTAATTAGCTGGGATAACTTTCAGAAAGTTTGCCTTTCCATGCGAACAACTTTATATAAACCAAATAGTGACTACATTTCTGTGTTTTGCTGTTGCCAAGTCCATGGGATCTGATGCTTGGCTGTATAATTTCTTATTTTATATACAGTGTATATATACATGAGTGTATATATATACACATATACACACACATATATACATATATAATTATATATGTATACATTCACACACATATAAAATATATGTATGCATTGTTTTTTGCAAATGAAATCAGAAAGCAAGCAAAACACGACTGACCTGACTTACCTGTACTGGGCTCACAGTCAATGAAATCTTCATCATCACTGGAACATTCAGCTGATGAAACGATGTCATCTGTTGTCTGGCATGTGAAGCAAAGGAACAAAAGAAAAAAATAAGATATTTGCAAGTCAAGAAGCTTTTACAGAGGCAGCTAAATATCCAAGAGAAAAAAAGTTTCACAACTGTAACTTTTGAAATATTTAAGTTGTACCAAGTGCTCCATATATGCCTGTGTAAATACGTCCTCCATTGAGTTGGAGTCTCCTGTTGGAGGAACAGTGCTTATCCTGTATTGTTGAATATTTCAGGTGAGCACAGGTGCTGTGCACCTGCTGGACTCTTTAGGGCAGCAAGTGGATCACACTGATGCTGTTGAATGAAGTACAGCGGGCTACAAATCCTGCTTGGCTGGCAAACTGCTCTCCAACAGCCACTGTAGCTGTGTCTGCTGGGAAGAGGCTGGGCTCCTCCCATGCGTACCAGCATCATGCAGGGCCAGCCAGAAGGCACTTCCTGAGAGGCTTACCATGTGAGGCATGTTCAGACTGAACATGCTCCCTGCAAAGAAAAATATACAAGATAGACCCAGATAATACACATCACTCAGACAGCCAGCAGTACTCTTTGCTGTGCCTGATGCACCACTCAGAGGCAGAGGTAATTACTGCTCTGTTAACGCACCTCTCGGGCTGGGAATCTGGTGTTTACCCAGATAGTAACTGTCTGTGCAACTCACTGGCTCATGATGAAGAACTGCTGCTTGTGTCAGGTATGCCCAACATGCAACCTTACTTCCTTGCTTAGCAAGTGAACAGGGATGTGGATGCAACTAAGTTGACCAGCTGGAAAGTCTGGTTCTGAAAGGGTTAAACCAAACGGTGACCATTCATAACCATTACAGGTTTCATCACATTCCTTTGCATTTCCAGCTGGTGGTATTTTCTTCTTCTTTTTTTAAATTTTTTTTTAATTTATTTTTTTATTTTTTTTCTTTCTGTGTGTGTGCTGTTCTAATTAATGAGCAGCATGTACTGCAGCATGTTAGAGAGACGTGTACTGGTGCCTCTTCCCAGCAGCATCTCCTGCCTGTAATTGCTGCAATTAGTTGAATTAGTAATGCAGTCCATTAGGGAGAGCCTGTGGCAGCCTCTGGACACAGGTTGTAATGTTCCTGCACACAATACAAAATTACCCCAGCTCAGCAGCATTGGCTCAACCACAGCTTCTGATGAAACTGTCTCCCTTAACAACTTTTCCTTGCAGAGAGCTGCCTATTCTGCTGAGCAGTAGGATCAGTGGGATGACTCCTGAAACAAAACAACTGAAATGCTCCTCATCAGGCAGGCAGCATTGTTGAACTCAGGAGCAGGACAGCTGCATTTCAGTACTCTAGGTGAATATTTCTGGGAATCTCACATCTCAACAAGGCTTTCAAATCCTTATTTCTGAAAAATGCTCTCCAGCTCTAAATAAGGTCTCCTTTACATTCCTATGTATGCTATGGCTCTCTCCAACATGTTCCCTCTTCCCTTTACATAAGAGCTCTGAGAACTCAGCCTTTTCTTTAGCCTCCTGTGCTCCTAGCACTATGAAATACCTCTGACCCCTGCCAGAAGTTCCTTGCTCTCCCCCTCTCTGTTTGTATTTCAGTTAAGAAGGAAAAAAGAGATCCAAGAAGTAACTCAGAAAGATCCGGTTGAGTCTAATGTTCCTTCAGTCTTGATTTCAGTGGTTTAGATTGTTTTTCTTTTCAAGAAAGAAAAACAGGATAGGTCAGTTGCAAGTAAAAATACTAAAAATAGAGTATCTGTAAGAAAACCAGTCATGAAGTATTTAATGTGTTACTCAGTCATACCCAGCATGGTCATTTGGCAATGTTTTGTGGGATGCTATCTTGCAGTAGTTTCATGCTTAAATACTTTCATTAAATACTTTTACAATCGTGCTTCCATGGGGAGTCAAGATAAAAAGGAACTAGAGGTAATATGTTCCTGCCTTACATGTCAAGGTCATTTTTTTAACATCTCCTTTCAGTCATAGAAAGCGAAAGAGTTCTGTGGAAATCCTGGCAACTTCTCTTAAGACAAGCTGGCTTTAAAATTTTGTCTGCTCAGTGAGGGGACAAGAAAGGAGGAATGCACAAAATATAAATTTGCTTTTTTCAATTCTTCTGGTGTTGTCACATGTATTTTAGAAAGTATTATTTATCCCCAGAAACTTTATAACTTATACAGTGATCACATCCTCCAACAATGAAACACAGCTGTCCCTGGGTAAAAAGATACCAGTTTTTAATTGCACTGATGTAAAGTAATTTAGCACAATTTAGTAAACAAGGCTATACTGCTAGAAATTTTTAAGCAGGCGAAATGTGGTTAATGAAATTGGAGATTTATACTGTAGTTGCCTAAGGTCAAGGATAGCACTGTGAATAAAGAATAAATTAAGGATAGCACTGTGAATAATGAATAAACTATCCATCAGTACTGGAAGACCTTGCTCAGACAGTGCTAAAACCCTGGCAATTGGTTTTGATTTCCAGGTTAAATTTAGATCATGTGGATTTTGCTCTTGTTTGAAGATCCGACAAGTCACACTTCTCATAGAAAAATAGTGATAATTTGCTCCAGTAGGAAATAAACATAAAAATTATAACAATGTGTTGTTGTCACTTATCAGATCCTATACCTATTTGATTACCCACTTACTTTCTCAGATCTAAGGGCTTCATGCAACGTTAACATGGAATCAAATCCAATTGAATTGACAACGTGATTCAGTATTTGTTAAAAATAAGGAGCTCTTTATAACTATTTTTTACCTCTTGCATATTAGGGGCATCATATGAAACCAGGAAGGTAGCAAGGGCTTTTTTTTTTTTCACTGGACACCTCCTTGCAACAGGATACTGGTAGGTAATAAAAGTTTAGAGCATTTTGGAACTGATCAGCCAAATTAAAGGTCAAAACATCCTTCCAGAGCTACTGATTACCCTACACCTAGTTTGGGAAGTCCCTGTACCACAACCTGAAAAGTCACAAAACCTAGCCCATGTTCCTCTTCTTGTTCAATTTCCCATCTAATAAGCAGCTTAAGGCAGTACAAGCAACATATTTATGCTGCACTCTGATATGTGTACTAGATTTCCTGCTACAAAATCCTCTTGCAGCTTGGGTTGGATCTGAACAGAGAAGGGCATAGCAAGCCAGACCCAGACAAAATGCAAATGTGTAATGTACAATACTCACCAATCCTATCAACTCCAACCTCTATTTTCACTTTTTCATGACTGGTTTCACACTTGATTTTATCAATTAATCTCCACATTTTCTCCCCATCTTCACTGCATGCTATTTCACCTGATATTCTTTTTTTTTTTTCTTTGTGACTGTTTTATCCCATCCTGCTGATTTTGTATGTATAAAAATGAGGGTTAGCTAAAGAAAAAAACCTCCTGAAGTGGTGTTAGATTTAAGTCAAGGTCATTAACAAGATCTCTAGAAACCACAGAAAAGATAAGTATACTAATCTGTCTTGCCATTTCCTATCTTGTATTTTTAATCTCAGTACTTTCCATCGCAATTCATCACTAACTGATTTTCTAGTCCCACCACATATTGGTTTTCCACGCACCTTCCGCTCAGATACCAACATCTGAATCATCCCAAAGGAATAAAGCTATTTCAGTGAGAAAGAACAACAAATTCCTGACCACAGGAACAGGGTCAAGGAAACATCCAGAAGACCATTACTTCTTGTAACAAGAACCTGTACCTTTCAAGACCCACCTGGAGCTGAGAATTTTCACTGGATGTTTACTAAACTTGCTGCTTCCACAAGACAGGAGAGGCTAGTGAGCAGAGACCTTGGAAATCTCCCCACTAACATAATTTCTTCACATCAGGAACAGCTCACTGTGAGGCAGTAAGTAAAACCACTACCCCATTTCTGGTCCCTTTTCCCCATTTTTGAAGTGGTTCTCATCATACTCACCCACTGGCCCCAGGTAATGTAAGCAGATTAATTCTTTAGTGTCTGCCCAGTGATCTAGGGATAGTAAATGCTAAACATTCTTATGTACAGGCAACAGGATAGTAATGAAACTTCTCCATATGCTGTGATGGAAATGATGTTTGTGTTTTCATTGCAAAGAACATGAGAGAGAAAATATTTTTCCCTTCCCTATATTAGCTAAATTCTATATTAAAAATAATAAGTCACACTATACTATTTTAAAATATGTATTTCATTTTTAAAGAATCCCAGCTTTGAAATTACTTGGCCTGTATTAAAGGCCATAAAACTAAAGATAGGTATTATAATAACTTTCAATAAAATTTCTCTCTGGCAAGAACCCTTTTTATTCCTTCCCCTGAAAGATTTTTTATGGCATTTATATTATTATTTTTTCTCTCCCTCTCTCTAGTGTTTAATGAAATTGCTTTGGAATAAAACCAGGGTAGGAGAAAGTGCTAAACTCTGAGTCCACCCCAGAGGATTTATGGGCATATTTACCTTCAAATTCTTTCAATTTCACTGAATTGGTTCCCCATTCCTTTCCATGAATTATTAGTTCTGTAATCACCTCCTCCTAATTATTCACTCTAAGGGCCTCTTCAATCTTGACACGGTGATGGTTCTACAATCTTTGTTCATTACACTGTATGTACTGGCGTGGGATATATAGCGCAAAGAAATTTGGCATGGTGTGGCAAGACCTGCTCAAGATGACTCAATTTCTGTCCAGTCTTTAAATTGCCCAAAGCCCTAATTTATGTATCAGATCCATAACCCTTGCTCCTTTGTTCTACACAAAATGGCAGGTGCTGAATCTTCCTTTTCCCAATTGCAAGGGGTTTTTTTGACACCTTGCTGTTTGGGTACCACACTATTTGAGAAAGATTAAACATGCTGGATAAAATAAGCTCTGTCACAGAATAGCTTTATGAAATTATAAAAAACACACCCAGGAATGATGGAGTTCTCCTTCCAGAGGGAGAGAAAAGACAAGGAGCCATAAATTCAAACCCCAGACAAATTCCTGCAGAATTACACACTTGGCAGTTGCTTCACTTGGTAAAGTAGGATTTAATTTTCCTACTTGCCTTTTTCTTGAAATTCTTCTGCACACTGTACACGTTACTTCCAATTCAACACCATTATTTGAAAAGCAACACTTAATGCTTTGTTGTGAGAGAAGCGTAAATCTATTTGCCACCAAGGAGCCACAATTTACAGTACTTCTTGAAATACGACCATCACAAAATGCTAGGCACAAATATCTTCCCAAGAGTGGAGAAATACAGTTGTATTAACCTGGGCACTGCATTTGCCTTTCGTACCTAAAATGTACAGAGCTGAAAGTCAACAAACTTTTCCTAAATACAACCACTTGACTCCCTCCATTGCTTCCATACTGCTATATTTTCTATATATCTCAAATTTATTATGGAATATGGACTATGTGTTTCCTTCTGTGCATAACAGCATAGAGTATAAACGCTCCCTTTAGAATAGCAAAAGGTTAGTGATGCTGTTCAGTCTTCTAGAAACCAAGATGTTTCTTGGCAAAGAATAGGCTCAAGGCATTTGCTGTCTCGCCAAAAGAAGACAGCAGATGAAGTGTCTGTCTCATTAGGTGTCATTTCTAGCTTGAATACCTCCACCTTTTGTACTTTGGTAACTGGGCTTTTTAAAGAACTTTTCGTATTCTGTTCACACTATTCAATTAAATGAAAATCCTTCATCTGTCCTTTCTACACGTTACATTTGTTTCTCACTTTTTAATTAATCTTTATTTGCAAAATACCCTGGAGGTCATTATGGTATTGCAGACCTGAGAGACTCAGTCTGGACAAACTCAAAGTACTACATACAGATAGAAATATTCTGCATACAAATGGGAAAATATTAGAAATGTTGCAAAAATCATAATGAAGTATTACAAAAGAAGCTGCAATTTGGGACTGTATAAACTTTTAAGGAGAGTCTTGGATCTCCTAGCTTTTGCTAAAGGGTATTAATCCTCTCCATCTCATTAGCACCAGATAGAACAATGTATTTTCTTATCATGGGACAGACAAAGCCACAAATATGTGCAAGCCCTTTGAATCCCCACATATTAAAGCTGAGGTTGTCTGCCTCTGCAGAGGCAATGCATCAAAGAACATTAAACTTATAATTTTTCTTCATATAGCTCATTTGAGGTAAATACAAAAACAAGAGGACCAAATCCTCTGTTTGTTTAAATTGGCATTGATTTCAACCAGACTGCAACAACTTGCAGCAAGAGAGAATAGCTCATTACATTTAGTTTTGGACAACTCAATGACAAAAGATTAAGACTAATTTTAGTCAATTCAGAGAAGAGCCACTGAAAAGAGGAAAGAACTTGAGAGATGCATGAATGAGACAGGCTTCATAAAACTTGACTTAACAAGGACTTAAGGTATGATAAATTTCTACTGGTGTCACAAAGGACATCAGGAAGAAAGAGGAACTATTTTGAGTGCTTCAAAAAAAGATGAAATTAAGCAAAAAAAAAAAAAAAGTGTTATTTTTGCCAAGAAAAATCTCAGTAGTGATCTTTATCAACTGTGGAGAAGTCTCCTCAAGGAAATATCAGAAACCATTAGCACTGAGTTCAAGCAGCTGCCTAAGCCATCCAGGTATGAATACCATTAGTGTATACACCCTAGTGGGGAAGAGCTTGCTCCATCTATCTTCAGTCCAATCTAATTCATTCTAAATCAAGTCCATGTTTACATCCTCGCCATCACTGTGTAATATAAACATGTTACACATTTCTCTCTGTCATTGCAAAGCAGGCAGCAAAGCTATCCGGCACAACCTTTCAGTTAGCTGTGCTCAGAACCAGAATCAGAATATTCTGAGTTGGAAGGGACCCACAAGGATCATCAAAGTCCAACTCCTGGCCCTGTACAGGACAGCCCCAAGGATCACACCATGTGCCTGAGAGCATCATCCAAACGCCTCTTGAACTCTTGCTTGGTCAGGCTGGTGCTGTGACGACTCTCCTGGGGAGCCTGTTCCAGTGCCCAACCACCCTCTAGGTAAAGAACCTCTTCCTGATATCCAAACTAAATCCCCACTGACACAACTTCAGGCCATTCCCTGGGGTCCTGTCACTGGGACTGGTGTGTCACTTACCAAGAGGCTGGTAGGTAACCAGCAGGCAATGCAGCCTTCAACAGTAGCCCAGCAAAAGTGCATCTCCTGGCTGCATGTTCCTGGCTGGATATAAAAGCTGATGTGCTGTCAAATTATAGCATTAAGTAGGGATCATGAGAGAGTTACCCCTTAACAAAATCAGCCATTTGTCCACTACTATGGCAGACAACAGATTAAGGAACTAGGCAGTTAAGTAAGAGAAAGCAAAAAATAATCTTCCCAATTGTATGTCAATCCAGATTCATGGGCAGTCATGATTAAAAAGAGCTTTGAAAGCTTGAATTATTCCTTTGAAAGCCAAAAGCCTGTCTCACTAAAATCAATAGTTCATTAAGACTGTAAAGTCTGACTCTTCTGGACCAGGTTTGATGCCAAATTTCAGAGACTTTGTTCTGTGCCTGAGCTGTGGAAAGACAACAGGGAAAAATCATGTTTCTGCCTTTTGTCTCTGTCTGCTGGCAGTGGGTAGGGTGATGATGTTGTGAGGCAGTGTGAGCAGAGAGAGAAAGAGAAGGGAGGGCAAAGAGGGGAGAAAGGAAAGTGGGGAGGATTAATTCATCTGTTGTTCAAGGCACCCTGACAGGGGAAAGAGAAGTATTGAACCACAGAAGCTTAACCCAACTTCAATGTACCTTCCCAAAAGCATAAGGAATGTAATTCTTCATGGTGTTCTGCTGATAAGCAAATCCTCCTAAATCCTTTCAATTTATTTCTTGGCCTGAAGAAATTACATACTATTTAGGAGCTAAATAAATAAATAAAATTTCATTTTCATGAATCTAGATGGGTCATTTATTGATTACATATGCCCACAGAGCCACTTGCTTTTCTAATTCTTTCCTTTCCTAACAGAATAGGCTCTTTTTGTCTTGAACTAGGAAAGCATCAACTGGCAAGTCTTTTCCAGACTATTCCGTGAAACTATCAAGATTTGCAAGAGCTTTGAACTGGGCTGTAAAATATCATTTTTTGGTTTTAGAAAAGATACAGCTTTGGTGTGAGAGGAGACTCTTTCTCCCCTCTTATCAACCAATTTCTCTTTCCACATTAATTTTCCTTCTTCCAAAGAAGTACCTTGAAGATGAAAGTTGTGTGTCTATACACTGAAGATAGAGCCTCTTGGAATAATCACACAGGAAGAATATTCACACTGGGTGTACTTTTCATCATTTGATACAGCTTGTGCTCCTTCCCTATTACATTTCTATTTCGTATTGAAAGTAACTAAATAGCTTAATGCTAAAAATCAAGCCACTACAGCTGACCCCACAACAACTCCCACCCTAAAGTCAGTGAGAGCTGCTGGAAGGAAAATTTGCTGAAATTCAAACACTGCTCAGGAGTCTGACTTTCTGAATACATCAGTCTACGCAGTGATGTTTCCCAATCCTTGTCCAAAAGTCTTCAAATGAAAGACATTTCTTTTAGGAAATGGTCTGAAAATAGATTCAGAGTGTTTTCCCCTGCGCCATTATCCCACTCAGAAGAACCAACAACCAGCTGAACACATGGGGCAGCATAAACTTCAACTTCCTGCTCTTCTCAGCATCTGCTTAAAGCAGGACACAGGAAGAAAAAGCTGAATAAAGATTCTTATAGGTATGTAGGAAAAAGCCAGATTATTGCCAGAATTTAGCATCCTGTTGGTGTGGGCTCTGGCCCCTTTTGCACACATTCCAATGTATTATCTTAAACTGCCAAAGAAATAATTTTATTAATATGCTGGGCTATGAACTACACTTGTTGAAAAATAAAATGTTACATACTTCACCAGCAGAAGGGCAGGGCAGATCACTGGGATGCAGTAACTTTTTAAATTGCCCCAGTCCAAATTGCCAAGGACATTGAATCGGAGCCCACATTTTACTTGATTTTATTTTCCTGATATTGTCATAAATTCACTATCTGACATCAGGAAAATTGCCCCCTTTCCTTGTGCTTCTGTTTATATTGCCATAAAATGGGGAGAAAACAGCTTCTATGCTTGCTTGGCATACAATCAGGATTTTAGTAAACATTTTACATTGTCAAAGCAAAGCCTAAATACAGAAAACTCCTTTACATTTAGTAAAGAGAAGCCTATGTTTCTGAAAGTTAGAGACTCAAATGATCTGAGATGAATCAGCTGCCCTTTGAAGACTCAGCCTCTAGTAAGAGTAAATGGGTTTTTCTTTGCGTGCTAGCTGGCACTTAATAACTGTGTCAGAAGAATATTTTTCATTTACACTTTGCTCCTTTGCTGGAAATCAATATGTCGTTTGCTGGCATTTTCTCCTGGACATCTTTATTTAGCTTGTCTTTTTTCCTCAGAGGGGAGGGAGTTGTATTTGATTTTGTTCTGTTATTGATTGGATCACTCTGAGCAAGAAATAAATAACTAAGCACAGCACAGTAGCTTTAATGACAATCTCTTAAGCCTCAAATTCTGCACACCATGTTGCACACCCCCCTAACACATGATTCACAAGAAACAAATCTGTAAAGTACAGTTACTATGTAGCAAAGAGGTAGTCACACATGCAATTTAACAGGCATTTCTACTTATGTGATCACTTAATAAAACCCATTTCTATTAAAGCAGTACTCCTATTGCTGTAGCACCTACTGCTGGCATCTCATAATCTCTTGCAAATGAGGCTTAATGAGAAAATAAAGATATGGGAGATCATCTCCCAGCGGACATGGTTCTTGGGAGAAAACATGAGCCTGTTCACATAGGAAACACTGATGGCTGTACAGCCTAATGCCCGATCTACAAAAGGCCAGCGAGCGCTGGTGCAGGGGCAGTGGCTGTGCCCTGGCTGCTCTGAGCAGCACCAGCCACAGCAACCCTGCCAGCATCCAATGTGAAGTGATGGGCAAGCCAGCCCTAGGGGCTGCACAGTAATTGCCCATCATCTTTTTTTTTTTTTTAATTGGGGCATTCTTTACCTTCTCCCCTGCTTCTCTCTTAATTTCCCCTACTCATTATTACATCGGCCACAAACACTTGGCACACACAACTGTAAAATTCATAAAGGAGAAAATATCCTGGTACAGTCCAAACTGCGGCACTTAAAATCTAATGTGACAGGGTGTTATTCATAAAGTAACAATAAACGTAATCACTCTGAATAAATGTGCCTTAAAACAACTTCTGCAATTATTATAAGTACCTCTGAGTGCAATAAGATAAACAACTATCTTAGAATATTCACATTAATGTGCTAGACTATTCTTGCCAGACAAATATTCCTCTTTCTCTCCAAACATTAACCCACACTTAGAAAATGGCATTTAAATACTGTTACTCACAGGATTCACACATTGGCTTACAAGGGGAAGGCAGTTCCCACACATTTAAATGCAGAATAAACATAATGTAGAATAAATAAATGCAGAATAAATCCTGGCCCACTAGGTACAGATCAGCACCTAGAACTGCTCCCTGAATAACATTACAGAGCACAACATTTAACAGAGGAAAATAGCCACTAAATACCTATATGTAAGCACATATACAACATACTGGCTAAAAAAAGGCTATGAATGGTTTTAATTTACAAACAATAAGAAGTTTATGAACACAAATGTCACAAAGGTGGCTGTGGTAGAACTCAGATTTCCCAGGAACAGTGACAGCCTCTTAACCACAAGTCCATCCTTCCTCTCTTAATATAGGATGTAAATGATTGTCATCAGCTAGTACAGAGACATCTGTTTACTCAACAAAAGGTATATATTAACATTAACATACTGACATTATCATGGTCAAATCTAATAAAAATGAAGTCAAACAGTTCTAGACATTATTTCACCCAACAATACCAATTACCAAATATTTAATGTTTAAAAATCATGCTTTTCTACCTTTAACATTTTTTTTGTTTGTTTTGAAATACTAGTAAATGAACACTTTTACTGGAGGGACAGGGAACTGACTTCACACCACTTGTTAGCAAAAAACATGTAACAAAAGAGTAAACAATGAAGCAAAATCAGTACTACCACCACCAGAGATCATGGGGGAAAATTTAAGACAGTTAGAGGCAGAAGTTTGTCTAATCATAACTTTAACAAGGAAAGAGATCTACTCCCATCAAACATACATGTATCAGCTTAAAAAACATGCCTGGTCCATAAAGTACTGATGAAACCAGGTAAACTTCAACCTCATGAGTTGTGGTACATGACAAAAGGCTCCTGAGCATTAAATCTGAACTTCCCTTAAATGCCACATGAAGGGGTCCAAGCTGCAAACAGTTATTATGCAAGAAAATTTTCCCATTGGGTAAGGCAGACTCCCATGTGCAACAAACCTGATAAACACTTATCACCGCTGGGTTTCTCAGCAGCCCCTGCCTAATCAGAACATTTGCCCTGTGAAGGATAAGAAGGCCATTTTCCTGGCTTATTTATTTAGTTTTCTGCTGAGTTTGATTAACTGTAGTAAAGGCAAATCAATCTTTTGTGTTTGTGTAAAATGGAAAAAAGGAACAAAGTTAGCTTGAACGGCCCCACAGATGCTCAGCTGGAATGCACTTACTGAGCAGAGAGCTAGACAAAGGAATTCAGGCTTTAAACACCATCAAGAACAGGCTGACATCATCTATACTTCTACCTGTTTAAAGGGAAAACAACAAACCCACTCCACACAGAGTGAAGAGGCTTTCTTTTTCCCTGCAATTAGCATCAACTACTACAAGGTTCTTCCTTGTGTCCTTCAGATTTCCATGGTGTAATTTAGGACATACTAGGAAACAAGTATCCAAAGGAACATCGTCAGAAAAAGAGAGGATATGAAGCTTTAAATTCATAAGAATACTTCTTTCACTGTCAGTAAACTTGCTTCTCAACTCAGTTTTGTGGCAATGTTACATTTTTGACATCAATAACCTCTTGTAAGGACTGAAAAACAGCATGAAATTCATGCCCACTATGAAATGAAGAAGCTTCTGCATAAAGAATTTGAATGAGACACCAGCTGAAAGTAGAACTATGAGAAAGTTTTTCTCTCATATATTCTAATTATAGTGTTGACAACAGTGGAAATCACAAAATAAAACCAAAACCAAAAAACCTATGCCATTTTTATGCAGTGCCCATTAAAAGCCTTTAGTAATACAAAGAAATACCCGGGTCTTCCAGACTGTGGACAGCCAAGTTTTAGCCCAAGGAGGATTTAACCTTAGTGTTAGCAAGGCATGGAAAAGGACAGCTTGACCAAGATGGAGCCAAAATATAGCAAGAGTCTGCATATTCAAGATATTCCAGTTCCTGAATAGACAGATAAAAGTGTATGCTTAGGTTTCTTGCTACATGAAAAGTTTCTGCTTTTTCATAAGAGCTAAAAAACCAGAAAGAATCAGAACTTTAGTTCTAAGACAAAATTTCATCTTCCATTGCTATAACAGCTACAGCAACAGCTCTGGGATGAGGGTATGTTTCTGGTCTCTCCTGCAAGGAAACAAGTTCCCTTTGCCTTAAAATTCCTTTTTCAATGGTACCATTATTGTAGCTTCACTTGTACTAGTCAGAAACAAGACATAATAGCCACCAAATTTAAAAGGTGGTGCCTCTGCATTTTCAGACTTAGGCCCTACTCACACCGGAGAGATTACTGGCACTACAGACATAAGGGCATATCCAAGCTGGCAGAGCTGCTCCCTTTAGGTCCAGCAATGCTGACTGAAGAAGGCTTTCTGCCGGCAGAGTTACACCACCTATGAGTGTTTCAAACTAAGCCGACAATAATTGGCATAGTTATATCCATATCAGGATTTTGACTGGCAACAGCAGGTAAAATTAAAGCATGTGCATTTCTGCACTGTGGGACATGAAGTGAAGTTGTCAGAACTCCAGAGTACAGCACTGTATTCCTCTAAAATGCTTCAGGACGGCAAAAGTGTTTCTAAAGAATCCTGTCATTGTCTCCAATTATTAGCGGCCGTTATTAACTGTCTCACAGTTATTAGCAGGCATATAAATTAAGTCAGGAATTTGCAAATAAAAGACTGCAGTCAGTGAGATTTCTTTTGATTCAGAAATCTCAAGTCAGAGGGATCCATTATTTTCACCAAGTCTCATTGCCCATTTTAACCAACTGTGGAATTACACAGAAGAGCTGAGTGCCACGACGCCTCTGCCACGGATTTGCAATGACCCTTTATAGGGCTGTTAATGTGTCACCACACCACAGCTTAATTTTTAAGATAATGAAGATACACATGCATCTCTTGGAAGCAAATGTTTATAAGCTGCTCTGATGGTACCTTGAGGACAGTGCTGTGTAAAGCATCTGAAGAAAGATTATAGAATCCCAAAATCATTTGGGTTGGAAAAGATCTTTAAGATCATTGAGTCCAACCATTAACCTAACACTGCCAAGTCCATCACTAAACCATGTCCTGAAGTGCCACATCTACACGTCTTTTAAATGCCTCCAGGGATAGTGAGTCAACCAATTCCCTGGGCAGCCTACCCTGATTGTACGCAGTCCTTTATATTTATTTATTAATATATTTAATGTGAGCAGAAAGACTCACACTGTCAAAATGGAACTCCCATATGGACTGTAACAAACTGTTATGCAGGGCTGAGGTAGGAGGGACATAAGAAACATTCTGCTCTCTTTAATGTTTCTGAAGTGAAATAGAACACTGGAAATGACTGCACAAGTCCTACAAACTGAGACTCCTGCAGAAAGGAATTTCTTACAAATTCTCCTCATCAGTGGAAAAAACCTGCAGTGCACATCTATAGAATAAATGGCAACAGATCTTAACACCAAGGGCAAACGATCCTCAGAAAAAGAGCCCTGCCATGGTGGACCACCAGTACTCATCCCATCAGAACACAAAACTTGCTTTCAGCACAGCTTTTCCAACAGCTGCAGAGCAAAGCTCTGTAACCTCTCTACCAGGCAGCCTTGAATCTCAGCACGTCATAGGTAGTGGAACAAATTACCTGGCCGGTCCCAGGATATCCCTTTTACCTAAGTGTCCCACTTACCCAGAATGTGCAATTGATCGAAACAAATGCTACAATCCGACACCATGGAGCTCCTGACAGCTGTCAACTCATTAAGTTCTATTCACTGGCTTCCCACCCCCTTGCCAACATATTACATAAATTTCTTTTTAGCTGGCAGCCTTTTCCTTTGCCTGAAACCATTTTGTACTGAGCATGTTTAAGTCCATTGTTTTTTTTAAAAATGAATTTATTCCCTTCCCTTTGGTAATTTGCCTTGCCTTGCAACAGTTTGAATGGGCTGCAGGATACTGTTTCATTATCAAGCTGCAACTGGAAATGAATATTTTATAGCAGCTGAACAGAGGTTTGGCTGTAAATGACTATATCCTAATTACACAAAACAAAAGGAAGACAGAAAGAAAAATGAATTTAATTAATGAAATATTGATGCAATTTACAGACAAAGGCCTTCCCATTTAGAAGGGAATTCCTGCAGTATGAATTTTATAGAAAGAGCTGGAGGTTCGCTGCCTCCTTCTTGATTTATCTAGTTATGTGTCTCATATTTAATTTTCGCTTCTTTCAGGCTCTTTAAAATCTTTAAAATGCCTGAAGGTACATCTGGTATCTGTCCATACTGTCACAGATGCAAGTGCTTCAAATGCCAATATATACTGATAATGACCGTGTTATAAGAACATGTAAAAACAGAGCATAAGTGTAGGCATGCTAGCTCAAACTGCACTGAAGCCTTGACTCCTGCACCTGGTGTTAGACGTTTATGTTTGTTCACAGATAAAGGATAAATACAAGAGAAACCCACAGAAGTACTTTTCTCTCGCATATGCTAGTTGGAGTGGCAAGCATCAGTTAGGAAGTGGTTATATCTGCAACTCTGTGCTGCATAGATTTTGTATTTCATGGTTCTTAATGGGCTTTTCGACCACATGCTGACATATTAGCTTTTAAAATCTATTTATATTTTTTTCTACAATATCATATGGCAGTGAGTTCCACATTTTGTGTAAAAGTACTTCCTCCTGTTTGATCTCAGCCTGCTCCTACCTTATTTCACTCCTCAATCTTTGTTTCATGAGAAACTGTTGAGCAGTCATTGCCTAGTCACAATTTCTCTGATCCATTTTGGTTTTAGAGGCCTCTTTTATCGCCATTTGGTTACCAATTTTTCATCATGAAGAACGTCAGCCTATTTAACCTCTCCTCATGTGGAAACCATCCTGCAGCTTTTTTATTTGTCATAGATCAGTTTTTGAGAGCTGATGGCCAAAACTGAGTGCAATGCAGAAGGCAAAGCACAACACAGATTTACACAGTGGCACAATGATCATTTAGCTTTTTTTTTTTTCCTCTAAAAATTTCTAAATTTTGGGTTGCCTTCTTGAATGCAAATACATGTCCAAAAGTAACCAAATCTGGTCATTTGTTAGCATAGAAACTAATTTTCAGTGTTCAGTGTGAGCACATACATAAATCAGTGCCCAATAATGCATTTTTTCTGTTCTGGCCTCAGTTTATGACATTTTTGAATTAAAGGCCCTATAACAGAAGTGATTTATTGATTCCTGAGATGCTTCAGAATGCCATCTGTTGAATTGTATGTGGAGTGTGATCTACAAAGAAGCAATAAAGCTTTTAAGAGGATGCTGGGTTTCTCAGTAATTCTAAGTCCAACAAGCTGACACCTTTCTGACATTGCAGAAGACACCTGAGTAAGCTCCAGGGATGCCTGTCAGGTTCACAGAGTCAGGAGGCAGAAGCAGAGCATTGTAACATATAATCATTTAAAATGGACTGGAGCAAGCCATTCAAGATCAGTAACAGACAGAAGACTCAGTACCATAAATAGAAATGTGGAACATATTCTTATACATTCCAGAAGTGAGGACACACCATAGAATCAGCTATAACTTGTTTCCTCATCTCTTTTTGATGGTAAATGGTCTTCATCTCATGTATGTTTTAAAGTGAATCAGGCTTAAATATAATGTCAAAATGCTGCCTGAATAAAATTAGAAGATCAGAATAGACCTGAGCTTTAAAGAAAATCACACACAGCTGCACTTTGTAGCCCAAAAGGCAGCCAAAAATGGAAAAACTATGACATATGTTTGCCCAAAATAACCTTTTCTCTTCAAACCATTTTTATCATTTTGGATAAGCATAACATTTCACCCTGGTGTGGACTCTGTTGTCCACTGGGGATCAGTAATGAAATAGTTTTAAGGACACAGCTGTGGTTTAAAGTTAGTAAGGTCAAAGAGAATGCAGAGTAATAAATCCTAAAACTAAAGAACCAAGCAACAACAGAATCTGGTTCTATGTGAAATGCAGTCTTCAGAAACGTGGGGGAGAAGCTATAGACTCTTGCCAGGCCAACCAACTGGATACCAGTAGGCAAACCTTTGGAAAAGCAAGGGAAATCATTGACCTGAAAGTATATAATCTATAATAGGCACAGTTTCTTTAAATCCTGTATAGCACGTGAATATAAAAGACATAAATCAAAACACAACTCCTATACAATTCCATACATTGCCATTGATTTAAAGTACATATAATTCCTCATCCACTTCAGCAAAAAAAGAAAAAATATACCAGGTGTGACTGAATGAAATAAATGGATAATTGACAAGTTTGGAAGGGAGACAGATACCTTTCACAGACTCCACTTACATCTCTCCCTGTGCTATGATTTGTTTTCTAGACTTTAGTCTCCATCTCCCACTCAGTGTTTCCACCTTCAGCCCAAAGCTGTCAAATTCTTTTTGCTCCTACTGTGTCTCTCCCTCCCCTGCAGTATTACTGAAGCTCAGGAGCTTTGGTCTTCTACTTTCAACATTACTCCTATTTTTCCTCTGACCCCCCTTCTTCTTTCAGACTCTGAGGAAAACTGAGTGGCTTTTTAATACCAACGAAGATACTGACTGTGACTCCAACACAGGCTTCTAGATTTGCAGGGGAAAGATTTCTTTAAATTACACATTGTCAGAAAACATAAAACTTATATGTGAAGATACAACAACTACTACCTGAATATTAACAATAATAATATTACCCAAAGCCTCAAATCAGATCAGGATCCTGTTATTTAGATATTGCAGTATAAACAGGATAAAAGAGACCTTGTTGCAAGTACTGCTGTTTAGGTGAAGCAGCAACATATTTAGTACAGCTGACAAGGAAATAACAGCTCAGTTTTATGGTGAGTTATGATGTTAGAAGATTAGCTTTTGTTCTATGCTTGAACAACAAATGCCCTTTAAAAACAACCTCAGAAACAGAATGATATCAAAGAATCTGTTTTCAGATAATAATTTTTTTACTTGCACCTAAATTTCAGGCATACCATTCAGTGTGTGCACTGTAGAAAAGCACCCACTGGACACCTTGGAGGGTGCAGCCCCCACAAAAGGATCCAGGCTTGACATCCGTGCTTCTGAATAGCTAAAAGCAGGGAAATTTCTCACTGCATCAGGAGCGTAGGAAAAAGAACCTGCAACATCTCCTTCCCAGAGCAGTGCCCCGATTGCAGCCTGCTGTGGTGAGAGAGCCTCTCCCTTCCTTGCATGACAGGGAGCATGACAGAACACAGCCTTAGGAAATACCACTTATAGCCAAGATTAATGAAAGAACAGAGGAAGTATGGGCAGAAAAGACTGTTTGGCTAAACATGGATCCCTTAATCTGGTTAGCCTGAGAGATTTCTAGAGAGGCTAACACTTTCTTTAGGAATGCAGTTAGTGCATGTGTAACACTAACTGAGATTATACCTTAATATTCTACAAAATAACATTACCAAAGATTATACTCATACTTGTAGGGCCTTCTGACAAGAACAACTTCAGGAAAAAAAAAAAGAAAGAAAAGAGAGAACAAAAATGTAATTGCCTGCCTATCAGCTCCACTATCATAATTACTTTCAAACTCTTGACATGGGTTGAATCAGATGAACACCAAATCAATTTTTGCAGCCAGCAATCATTGCATTCTTAGCTCATAAATTAAAATGTCACTGGTAGACTGAGTACAAAATAATGCCTGTTTCAGTATTTTACCCTGCAGAGAGAGCAACATCTTTCTCCTTCTGTTTCTGGGTGTAGCTTGTGTATCCTTAAGCACTGTACAGTACATTACACTCATCTAATTCAAACCAAAGTTCGCACAGCTGGATCCCACACAGGAAAACACAAGAAATTATACGCTGCCTACAGAGTGGGGTAGTGTTATCCCCCTGGGTATCCAGAGCCCCATTCTAGATGTGGGGAGATGGTGACATGAGTTTTTGTCTTGCATCTGCACAACAGCAGCATTGCAGCACTGGGGATTTGCTGGGTGCACACTGGTTCAGGGGAGGAAATGCCTTAAGCCTCCACTGCACTGTCCTCACCTTCATCCCTTTCTGACCTGCAGTGAAGCTCATCAGGCTGAAGTGAGTAGAGGGCTCCCCAACACAAGGAAAATTCTCAAAAAAGCCCCACATTTTAAGGCCAGAAACTATTCACTGTTGTGATTTCTTTAAGGAATAAAGTGATCAGATTAAATTTATGAGCCAGTAGCATATGTTGAAACCTGACCCATAATAATGAAGTGCTTAATTTCAAATTACCTTTTGTGTCTCATTTCTGAGTCTAAATAGGCATAATTTAATGGGCTCTTCTGTGCCCAGTACCTTGCCTATCACCTTTCACTCTCTATTTTTAACCACAAACTCTGCAGCTGAGGGTCACAGAACCAGGCCACTGAGTTTACTTTTCATATAACAGGAGTTACCAAGATACCTCATTGTTTCCTCCTTTTTAGAGGCTTTTGCACTTTACATAACCTTTAAGTGCATTTTTAAACTTAAAGCGTATTGTCTAATCTTTACCTAATGATTGAGAGAATTTTTTCTCATATAATGTGACAAGCCAAGCCCCAAACAACCCATTTTTACTCTGTATTATCTCAAATATCATACTTACACTCCAAAAGATAAAACTTCAAGCACCTTCCTCTCTCACCCACCCCAGCAGGAAAGGAGCCATGAAGACCAACACTGGCTGAATTCCCAATTGCTCCAAAATTCTCCTCCAAAGCTTCATCTCCAAATACCAGTGAACAAGACATCCAGCTGTACTAGCAAATCCAGCAGATAATTTTAAATGCATTTCTGTAACAGCCAATATCAGTATTCAGAGTTTTGCCTTAAGGGATATCTTTGAAGAGTTGACGATTTTTCTTCTGCTCTTTCTAGCCTTCAGAAGCTGAGCTATAAACTCATTGAAACCTGAAAATAAAATACTTCCTTATTTAGTAAAAGTAGGATTGCCTATCACTTCAACCCAACCAGCAGCCAATACATAGTGTAGTGCTGCATTTAGGGAAAGTCTCCTCTCTTCCTTACAGTTGATTGCTTCTCTGGCTCAGAAAGAGAATTTTCACTTTAAGTGGAATGGTTGACTCTTTACCTGATCAGTGGGGTAATCTGACTTCACAGGATGTGGTTAGCCAAATGATCAAAAGGTCTTCTATGTTTATCAGTAAGTTGCCTGCTACTGACTGCCATGGGGAGCTCAGCATCTTTGTACAAAAGCTTTCTGCCCAGCTGTGCCACCTAAGAGCTGACAAGTGATCACCCTGGAGCTCAGCAGAGCTGAGACAGCAGCGGTCTCATCTGTCTATGATATTGTCATTAGTACAGTACCAAAATGGCAGTAGGTGCAGATTCATCAGGTACACAAATCACAGAAAAACAGGAAGGAACTTCTAAAGGTGCAGGAGACAGTACTCAGCTACTTCAGTTCTACATCATATAAAGCCATGAATAAACTTACTCTTCTAGACCTCATCATCCAGATGACCCCCATTTTGGGTAGAAACCCATTTCTAACTTCCAACTGTAGCTTATTCACAGTTGGGTACCAGCCATTTTGGGCCATGCAACTCTTTCATTTAAATAAATAGTTTCCCATTCTCCTCTTTGTAAACCCAACACACTTTCAGAGAGCAAACATATCTCTTTTATTCTTTCAGTATGCCAGCTAAAGAAGCTACATTGTGAAATATTTCTTCTACTAAGACTGACTCCCAATTCACAGTTTGTCCCTCAAAACCTTCTCTGTACTGGTGTCAAGTCCTTCCAGTCATTCTGGAACATGAGCAGATATGCTCTGAAACAGCATTGAGCAAACTCTTTTTTTTATAAAATACTTTAAAGAACAATTCTGCTGTAGTAAAATAGTGGCATATTTGTGTGAAGAAGTTTACAAATTCTTTACACTCACAAGTAGAGGAATGCAGCCAATTATGTTCTGTCAGATAGAAAACCAGGTTTGCTACCAGTTTTAACTCAGTTTTCATTCAGAGACTACCAAAAAATCTGACACCAGTTCTTAAGGGAGGGACTTCTAGTGGCTTAAATGCAATGAGGTTTAAGGATCAGCCCAACATACTCTTGAACTAATTCAATGCAGACCATCTACAAAATGGCTGGAAACAAAAATTTGTGCTTCACTTGAGCACAGGAGGAAGAAAAGAAATCAAGCTGAGAAAAAAAGGCAGTTACTTTTCAAATTGCCATCTTTTATCTCTGAAGAAACACAAAAACTGGAACTGATAACTGTCTCAATATGTTATCAGTTATAATAACTACATTACAGAGATGTGATATAGAGTAAGTCCTTGGAAATTCCAAACTTACAAATAAAATATAATGAATAAATCAGAAAGCCCCACGTTTCATTTCAATTCTGCTCTCCTTATCTGCCATGCTAATATTTAGAAAGTAATTATTGCTCTTGATGATTAAACTTTTTTTTTCTCTTCTTGAAATGACTGATTTTTCTTTTGAAGTCTGCATCACCCTGAAGGCAAAATACATTTCTCAGCAGATTGTTTTCCTTTTTGCCTAACAAGGAAAGGGGATTAGAAAAATTAGAATAAAATGACAATAAAAAGAAAAATGGGGGAAGGGGAAGAGTGAGCAATGAAAGACAGGCCTTTTTTTTTTTTCTTTTTTAATGAGGATTTTCTTTGGGAATTCATGAAGGGAAACAAGTGAAAAATTATGAGCTCATCACATAGGGTATGACACCTCGTACCTGCAATCTGGAGTTCCTATAATGAGGCGAATGGGCACTGCTGAGAGCTCATTGCTGGGGAGAGGCTAAAATGAGTTCTGCATCACCAGGCCAGGCATATTCATCACACCACATTGCATATAAATTTTTTTGCAGCATTATTGCAGCTGGGTTAGTTCTCTAAAGCAAGCACAAATGTATCTTACCCCAGAGTCTGAGTGTCATGACCAAGTTAATCTGGGCTGGAGGGAAAGGAATTCACACTGTAATGATGAAGTGAGGTGAGATGGTTGTATATTTTATCAATATAAAGAGATTAAACTATGGAAGTTTAACTACAGACTCATGTATTCCCCATAATAAAAGGCAAAGTAAATAAAAATTAATAAACTATAGGATAAACCAAAAGCAAAATATAGACCTATGTGATTTCTCATTCTGTAAACTTCTCCCATTAAATTGATGTAACGAGACACTGGGGTTTTCAGACGTGTGGTATACTGAAACCATGAGTGAAAACCTCTAAGAATCAAAGCCCATACATAGGAATGCACTCACCACCAACTCATCCCCTCCAAACCCCTGAAATCAGTCTACGCATGCAAATTAACTTGGCCTATGTTGTAAGGAATCTTATCACTTAATTTATGAGAATGGCTTATACTACTGCAATGTGAACACCCTGGTGCTAAGTTAATTGTTGGACTCGATGATCTTAGAGATCTTTTTCAACCTTAACAATTCTCTGATTCTCTGATTACCCCACTCTGCTCTTGCAGAATGGCAGGCATAGGATGTGCACTGTTATGGATGAAAGACGCTTTCCCCGTAGTCCCTATATGAGGCTGAAAATGTTGAAACTAATACTTCAAAGCACTCTTTGGTAAGAGTACTCAAAATACCATATGACAAAGACATTTCCTTTTTATATTTTTGAAAAAACTCTCAAACCTTAGACTCATTTGTGGTTGTTTCCAGGGGGGAAAAAAAAAATAAATAAAAAATGAAAAGGTGTGAGATCTTAGAAGATGACATACTGACCGTGATTCCCAGCTAAACTCTCTGATAGCTGCTGAAGCAGCTACTCAAGCCAAACTATAATTCAGAGAAACAAGCTGGAGGAGAGCCAGCTCTGGATGGAGTGATTGGCTTATTTTGGAATATGAAGTGTTTCCTCTTGACAGCAAGCCATGTTGACTGTCCTTGGGGAGATGCTAAGAAGAAACCTTGATCAGAATTGAGACAAAGCATCAGTATTGGGTTGTGTGATGGATGGTCATTCACTGCCTTTGTATCTGCAAAATAGCTAGGTAATATCGGCAATAAAATAGATGTCTTCAGTTGCTAAAGAGGCTAAACATGCATTTCTTGGCACTGTTAGTGCTTGGTAAATCATCAGCAAGTTTTGTCATTGTCATCTTCTTTATTTTAAATACACTGCTTTTGAAGTTAATAAAATGACTTGTTTCTCCCTTGTGCTGGACCATTTGCATAATTATAAAGAGGGTTCATGAAAGAGAGTCAATGAGATAATTCCCACATGCAAATTAAAGATCTTTCAATTAACATGGCAGGACGTGTGTGAAAACCATGCTAATGTAGCAGAAGATATCCCTAGTGGCAGTTCAGAAATCTGCCTGTATGCTAAGGCATCTCCTTGTCTCACTTTCCTTCAACACTGGTGGCCTTTGCTTGGGCAAGAGGGTGGTGGGACAGAGCAAAAAAAGAAGGTTTATAAGAGATTTTTTCTACAATGTTACTGGTGGTGTGGGAGAACAGTGCCATAATCTTGTTTCAGGCAGAAGTCAAGTTGATTGATTGAATAACTGTGTCTCTTCATATCAGGGAAAAATTTTAAGAAGAGTCTGGTTTCCAGAAAGCTTTTTCATTCATGGATCAATTTGCTTACCGTTCCCCTTGTGAAAGGTGACTTCCCTCTCTTGTCTTCAGTAATACTATACGCACGACTTTCATAAGGCTTTCCTTTTTTCTCTGCTTGCAAGTAATGGCCCCTCAGAACAACTACTGAAAAGTGGATATGAATGGAAAAGGACACTGGATACTTGGTAGCACTGTAGGTTATACCTGATAAAAAGCCCTGAAGTCACATCTTTAGATTTCATATATAAAAGCTGGTCATCAAAATTGGAATTTAATATTTCCATGAGTATAACGATGCTAGATGGTTATGGTAGTACTTTATGGAAGTACTACATCTTTCCCTCAAGCTCAGGAAACATTAAAGACCAGATACCAGAAGACAGATTCTTGCTTTCTACTGTGGCACCCTGCTAACTTTCTAATCACTGAATAAATTTTCAAAAGCAGCTCTTGCCCAGGAAAAATAATGTCTCTGTGTCTTCCAGCAGTATCATTTTAGGTGCTAGCTGCTCCTTACTCCTGAATTGGGACCTGAATTAGCAGTCTGCAAGTCTGGAAATCAAGAGTCCCTTTGTGAGCATGTCAGAACTCTCCCATGAAGCTATCTGCTTTACTGCCATCACTCTGATACCCTCCCTGGGAATCTGCAATAGCCCTAAAAACTGCTTCTCAGGGAAAAGCTTACTGTTTGCCTTAAAAAAAAACCCAGTAAGCAAAACCCCAAAACCTGCAGTTTTCTCTAGGAAGGAATAATTCACTAGATTATGCCTTTATTTGGATGATGAAGGCATGTAATAGCAGCAACTGTCACAAACTCCAAACTATTTTAAAGAAAGCAAGAAAGTTATCTTTGCTGAACGCACTCAAATTGTGCTTTTTTAAAGCCACAGACACTCTCTAAATAAAGGAATACGACTTTCACAAACAGGAAAAATCTCTCACCACCTAATCACAAGGATGAACTGGTAGTGGCCTCGGTATTAGTATCTCTCTCTCAGTTTTATTAATTTCATCACCAGCCCACAGGACATCCTTTTAGGTACTCTGCTTCCTGCTACTGATGTATGCTGGAGCACAACCTAATTCCATGGAATAAGCACAAAACTGGGAATCACGAACACTTATTGTAAGGCCAACTGCTTTTTCCCTGGCTTCTGCACCATTCTGGTGCGGCAGACCTAATCCCTCTCATCACCACTTTAGGGGCAAATCACTTTCCCATTCAGGTCTTAGAGTTCAAAACTCACAAGCAGAATAGTGTTGTGAATTAATCAAACTGAGACATAAGCCTTGGAGAGCTGCAAAGTTTGCAAGGAAGCAACTGCAGCTCCCACATTGTGCATATAACCTCCAAGTCTTTGGAATTTTCATCCACCTACCAACATTTAAGAATAAAAAAATGATAATAGCAAAAAGCTGCTGTATTTGCATTCCTGTGCCTCTGGATTTGACCAGTTTATAGAGTAGTACAAAGAGATCAACAGTTTTAAATGCTATTTTTGTGGTAGAACATAAAAATCAGGAGTTCATTCTCAGCAGGCTATTAGTTTTATAATTATTATTAATACTAGTTGTTTTATTATGTAGCACTAGCAAAGTAAACTCAAGCTTTTTCAGCACATTTTAGCTGTAACGAAGCAATTACTTGAGTCAAAATCATGTATCAAATTGAGCAACTTCTAGCAAGAATTGTATTTCTGTCTTCAAGTCTTTGTTTTTCAAATAGTAAGGCATAATAACTTCTTGAAGAATTAGTAATCAATGTGTCACTCCTCTAAGTAATTATTTTACTTGAAACAAGTAATAAGCCTGTGTTCCCATTTGAGGGCACATGTAATTGCAATGTATTGTTAATTCTACAGTCTTTTGTACAGAATGAATACTCAACTTTAATAATCATAGGAAACTATCAAACTATCTCTAGTCTACGTTCTCTAGAAAAAAAAAGAATGAGAACAGGTTAGCATACTGAGTATCTTTTTAAGTTTCAAACTTCAGAGAAAAACACAACTCACTGAAATGCACTCTGTGTGGTATTTGTGTGCATACTCAGCATGTCCTAAGGTTTTGTTTGTTTGTTTGTTTGCTTTCTTGAAAGACAACTATAGGCCTAGAAGAACTTAGAATCAAATGTGCTTGTTTCTTTATGCTTGTCTCTCAATTGCATTTGCTCTCATACAAGGAGAAGGGCACAAGACTCTGCTTCAGCTTCACTGCCTTTAAGATGAAGAAAATGAAAACCAGCTGCAGAGAGCATTATTGTCTTGAGTGATTGTTTGCTAAGCGCTTAAAGATCAGTAATACGTTTTTAGCAAAGTGCAGAGCATTACTTGTTTCTAAAAATTAACAAATTAAAATGAAATATAATTGAACTTTTCAGATCAATATATGTCTTAAGACATATTGGAACTTGAAGTTGCATTTTTGAAATGAATTTTCACATGAAATGAAATGGATATTTTACACTCTACATAAACACTATACTTGAGTATGAGACATGACTTCCGTTCTCAGAAGTGATGGATGTATCCATCAGCTGATGGATATGGCCCTAAGAAAACTGGTATGACCAGACCTGCTTTGAAAAGGCAGTTGGTGGAGCTCCTTGTTAGTAAGAGCTTTCCTGGACTGGCCTGACTATTCTGCATTTCACAAGCGTGAACCTTGTATAAGCACACAAATGGACAGGACAACAGTGAAACCTTCAGTCTAAACAGCACTTGGCAGCACACAGGATGCAGCCAAGGCTGTGCTTTGAGCCAGTTCTGGTGCCAAAGGTGATTATACACATTACCTCATGACTGTGCCTCTGCAAAGTCCTTTCTCACAGCTGGACTTCATCTGTGGGCATTGTCCTGTGTTAAAGCAGGCAGATGGCTTTTCTACAGCAGTGAGCTCAGGGAACGTGCACAACTGCCCACACCTGGCTGTTCAGTGCTGCCTGTAATGTCTCCTGCCACTACAGAAAAGCGCCATTTATTCCAGACTCCAAAAGTACAGGTGTCACTGCTGTGCCTCTGTCATTGCCTCTCACAGCCCCCTGCTTTCAGCACCGTGCTGGGGCTTGAATTAATTGCTGACAAAGAGAGAACTGCAGCTTGTCAGCCATCAGGAAAGCCTGTGATCACTCATTATACACTGCTGACACAAGACCAAAATGAAACCAGGGCTCCAAGCTGGACGTTTATGTTATTGCTCTTATTTTGTCTGTTTGTTTGTGGTTTAATGCCTATGCGGTTAATTTGAGGGCGATAAATAGCTTTTTGAGAAAACTAATTTGTACACAGCTGCAATTAATCAGAGTGCAGAGAAGAGTGCACCAGAGCTGAACGCCCTGCTGAAACAGATGGTTGTGCTGCCGCCACACACTCCTGCATTCCTGCGAAGGTTAAGCCAAATTGCAGAGCCCTGGGAATTTGAGCTTGCACACATGCTGGCTCTACCCACATCGGGTCTGTTAGGGAAAAGCTTGAATGATTTTCACCTGGAAGCCTCCTGGGGCTTGCAGCCATTAGTTGAGAAGTTTAATAACTGCAGGCAGGGGTAAAAAAACTCCACTAGAAACAAGCAATTGACTGAACTTTTCCAACTGCACAGCTGAAATTTAGTATCTAGTCCTGTTCCTGACTGTTTTCCTTATATTGCCTGATCCTCAAAACTTTCATGGTATGAGAGCAAAAAGATAGCAGCCAGATGGCAGCTGCTGTTTACAACAGAGCAACCCGATTAGAATCCAGTAGTTTTAGTTGTTTCTACCGGATTCCATCTGAATGCAACAAGAAGTTAATATTCCCAAGGACAGAGAAGCTGAGGTGTGCAGAGTGAGGTGTAGTGTTTTAAAGCTTCTGGATTGCAGAGTGGGCTCCTGCAAACCTTGGGGACTGATCTGCAGTTGTACTGAATGATGTGCTGATTCAAGTAAAAATTGTGAATGGTGCTGCCAAACAGAACTTCTCTGAAACAAGAGAAAAATTCTGCTTGGTGGGACCCATCACGCTCAGGGCATGCAATGGCTTGTAAGATGGTTATTAATTAGGTTATTCACCATTTGCCTGAGGTGTACCTAAGAGTTACCAGGAAGAGGTCTAGCATTCACTTTAAAAAGTAGTCGGTTAAGACAAAAAAACCCAGATGAAATCCAGAAAGATTATGTTTGAAACCTGAACCTCTTCTTAATACATAGATGCTCTACATAATGACTAGAAGATGACTAATATCCTTTAAGTATTACTGCTCAATGAGACTTAAATGCAGAAGAACAGTGACTGTGCAAATGCCACAGCTATTACGAGTGATTCTTCAAAGGTCAGAGTAAAAGGTCCTCCCAAGTGTGCCATTATATTAGGGAAGATAGTCCCAAAAGATACTAGTGGGAGATATACCAAAAACACAAGACCATGTAATCTCTGCTGTAATGTTGTTGATTTCAAAAATGCTAGAATCACTTTTCATGACTTGATTGAGAAACAAAAGGCAACATGAAAGCCAAGTTCTGACAGTATGGGCTTGCTGCAGCTATGGGAAGAGAATTTCACTTTACTCCCCATTTTCCTTTCCTGTGCAAACATACACAGCCTAGCAGCAACGCCTTGAATAAAGGAAGCACTTCAGCTGGGGAGTAAAAGCAGGTGGCCAAGGAGTTAAAACCTATAAATGTCCCTCCAGTAAATTCACATCAGATAATTAGTGTCAGGTTTCTATTTCTTTCTTCCTTGCAAACTCTTCAATAGCTTCACTAATTTGCCATTATCTTGAAAAGGAGGGATGAGAAAAAGGGCACTCAAAAATGGTTGCTTAAAGACGTAAGCACTGCGGCATGCACTTGGGGAATTCTAGTAGCAGGGCAGAAAAAAACATCTGCATAGATCTTTAAGGAGACTGAACTTGTGAACCTTGGAGTTTAAAGGCTTTTTATGATTCTGCACAAGTAGTGTGTGCATTTCCTTCTGGCCAGAACCTTGTTTTCCTAAGAAACAAAAGTAATTACAGTGTTGATTCCAATAAACTCACAGAGTGTCATTATTTCTCTCCTTTACACAAAGTACATTCAAATGTATTCAGCAGGCTATTGTCTTTGTTGCAGGCAAGCAAAAGGAGTCACCATTTCAAGATTAATCATAAAAGTGGGGATGAAAAAAAAGCAAGGCCCAGAGTTTGATGATTGACAGTTCTGAAGGTAGTAAGATGTAGTTTTTGGCTGAGAAGCTGAGGGGATTTCTATGTGGGCAATAACAAGTGCACATGCAACATCAGCTGAGAAACCAGAAACCCAAGCAGGACTTCCCATGACGCTTTAGCAAGGATAAAAAGCTGTGTTATTGCAGCCCTTACAAAATAGGGGCATAGTGTGTTCTGTGTTATTAAAGTCTGCAAAATACAAAGCTATAGTTCAAGTAAAATTTGTTATTTCAGTCAGAGACATAAGTCCAGACTTCTAGTTTCTGCTGCTGGTTCCCATATTAGACTTTACCTTAGAGGGGCACCACTATTATAGCATCTGACCAAATTTTGTTTTATCCTCGTAACTGATATAAAAACGATTAACCTCACTTTCAGAAGGCACTAAAGGCAGCAAAAGGCTATCTTCCCTAAGATCATACAGGAAATTCATAACAGGAATGAACTGACCCAATTCTCCCAAGACTCATGTTTTGAATTTTCTTCTTTG
The DNA here is from genome assembly GCA_026261815.1 of Monarcha castaneiventris obscurior. Taxonomy (NCBI): domain Eukaryota; kingdom Metazoa; phylum Chordata; class Aves; order Passeriformes; family Monarchidae; genus Monarcha; species Monarcha castaneiventris. The sequence goes on from JAMPIT010000894.1 coordinate 20,918,804, forward strand.
CTCAAATCCACTCAAATGTCCATAACCTCAGTTAGCTCTGGATATAATTGTATTTTCACCAAGATTGGTAAGAAGACTGAATTTGAAAGCCTTCTGAGTTGCTAGGATTAAAGGCACTACAAGAAATTCAGTGTACTATAATAATAATTGGCCTCATGCCTTGCAGTTGTAAAACAAAATAACATCACTACAGCATATTATTCTTTAGATAAAATGCTCTTCTTATTCCCACTATACTTGTAGTTCTGCAGTGCTCAACTCCATAACACTCAAGCTCTCCTGTTTACTCCTCGAGCTCCAAGCCACAGTTAAGATTTGCTCTGTAGTGCCTCACAGTGAAAGCTCTGGGTAGGTACCTGTGGGCAGACAGCAAACAGTGGCAATAAACCTGATCTCAAAATTTATTGCTACAATATACTGATTGTCTTCACCCCTACTGTGCTGAATGGGCTGAGGATAAAAACGGAGGGATATCCTATTGGGAGTTATATATCAGCATTACAAAGCAACCTGATCAATCCCTACACGAGCACATCAGCCAAAACCAGCACAGAGGCGTAGCAGTAGGTAAAAACCAACAGCCTGACTGTGAACTCACTGTGTTCTTACTGCCTGTAACAGGACAGCTGATGCAGAGTTCAACACTGAGCCTGCAATACTCTGCTTTTATGTGACAGTGGTTCTCTCAAGTGAACTAGAGGAAAAAAAAAATCCCTCAGGCTAAGCTAGGAGGAGCAGTGCTAACGCCTATTTGAGATGTACTTTTACAGTAATAGAAGAGGACTGCTGCTACCAGCTTTTGAAACAGGTATGGGGAGCTAGCACATGGCAGCTCAGCAGAATGAATACTCTCATTAAGAGCTATTTCCATTAAAGCTATCATGACCCTCTGCCTGCAATTTACATGAGCTTTCCCTACCCACATCAGAGCTGAAAGGAAATGGTGTGAAAGGGAAATGCACTGATTTGAAATAAAAGCTGCACAAAAATCCTAAATTATATTCAAGTGCTTTCTGCTAGATCAATTAGTGAATTCCTATTGCCTCTTGTAGAAAGGCCCCTTTACAAGGTTTGTAATTTCCCTGCACTCTCCTATAACAGACAAAGAGGTTGAGATTTTCTGGAGGTGATCCTTGTGCCTTCCCCTGCAGATCACAGAAAGCTTTTTAAGGGCTATGCTAATGTGACCTGACTACGCTTGTGTGAGTGCATGGGAAGCTGTACCTGCTACATATGCCAAGTGTGAGCGTGGGTTCACACGTGTTTCTTGGTGCCTGCAGTTTGCTGAACAAGATTGCCACTTGTGGGAAGGAGTTTGCTGTACCTGAGAGCACTGACGTGTGTAGGTGAGGAACATGATGTGGGAGGGTGTAGTACACAGACACACAAGTAGGTGTGTGGGTCTGAGGAATAGTTACAGCTGACAGAATGACATGATTGGGAACTTTTCTGTAACTTTTTGGAGTACAGGAGTGTATGCTCTCTGGGCAAATGGTGTCTATATGGTCACTTAAGGTGTACTGTAAGGCATCATACGTAGCTATGTACATTTTGATGAATTTATTGAAGATCTCTAAGCATGGTTTAAACTTTGCCCTCTCACCTTACATGTTGGCCCATATGGGAGGGACCAACACATTCTAGGACAAGGCTTTTTTATGCAACAAATGTCTTCCCTTTTTGGTCCTGTCAACTCATCCAACAGCAGATTGTTGAATTATTAATTTCGCCATAGTCTTATCCATGAAGCAGACGTTTTGGGTTTAATTCCCATCATATACCTGGAACATGCATGAAGCATTTAGTTCTTTGGAATGTAAACCATGGGAAACTTCCCAACACCAGCAAAGCTGTCCTCTCTGCAAGAAGTAGGCAGAAAGCTGAAATGAGCTAGAGAAGGTGCCTCTACTTATTTCAAATCAGATCAAAATTAAAGTGTCCAAAGGCATAGGCATGAACCAATTTAAATGGTTTTAATACTGTGTCCTTCCTGATGTTGAAAGAAAAGATGACTGTCGCTTTTATTATGCTTTCTCTTCCCCCTAGCCCAAAACTTCTGCTTGATCCTTGCAAACAGCAGCTTGTGTAATCTCTTTTATGTGACTGGCAGTCTGTGGGGCAGGAAAACAATCCTTGCAAATGAAATTCACCCAGCATTTACAAACCAGACAAGAGAAAAGGAGGATGAAATGAAAAGGAACCTTTTGTTTTCAGCAGGGAGCAGAGCACAACAAGGAAATAAAAAGATGAATAAACCTGTCATAGTCTTTTTCTTTATGGAGCAGAGGCACAGTTATTAGGTCCCCGCAAAGAAGGCATTCTGGATATATGACTCCTAATACATCGTCCATAATACAGCAGTGTGCAGAAGGCACACAACTTTTCAAACAGTTGTCAGAGACAGAAATAAATACAGTGTCTTAGTGAAAAAAAAATGACCAGGAGGATTAGAAGTGAGCATTGGGGTGGTGCAGGCAGAAGTCAGAGCACTCTCTCTGACAACGTGCTTTCATACACGATCCTTGTCAGAAAGAAAAAAGTTATTAACCTATTATTATTATTTTTCTCCTACTAATCACGGGTTTTTACTGCTCATAAAATGTGACAAATTGATAGTGCTTACTAGAAAGGAAAGGCCGCAAACACAGAGCTCTGCCAAGCATTTCTCCATCCACAATTGTGGCACTCTTTAGTCACACCACCCATTTGAAACTGTGATCTGACTCATCTGAAGACCCCAAAAACCCACTGCTAATCATCCTCACTGCTACAGTGTAACTTCCTACTGTTTCCTCTCTTCCTACAGTTCTGGTAGTGATCTTTGTATCATATTTCTCTTCAGTGTTCTATGTCTGGCGTCAACTGCACATGCCACCATGTTCTGTAGCATTCCTTCTTATCCCAATACTGATCTCCTAAAAATGAGCAGAATGTTCTAATACTTCAGTTATGAAAATACTGTAGTGTATCCTAATGCAACAAAGCTAAATTTTTTGTCATACACTGACTGCCTTGAACAGTCTTACCTGTCTGCCTTCTACCTCAACATCACAGATTTGTGGGGGCAAAGAGGTATCACAGTGTATAGGTCTGGATGCAGATGGGCATATTAGGAAAGATCAGGTGAGAAATCAAAGGTGGTTTGTATGCTGTTACAAATGCTGAGTGGAGGATGTTTTGTTCTGTAAATTTGTGCATTAATACTTTGAACTAAGTAACAGCTAATATTTTTTACATATTTATACTCATAAAATGCATGTGCTGTTGTTTTTTTTTTAACATTCAAATATTATCAGTAAAAGCTTTAAGTAACAGCAATAAGAAATGTAACAATTATTGTTTAGGCCTTCATGATGACATTAGATCATGCTGTCTCCATGCTAACTAATAAGAATTGATTCTGAAATGAGAAACTTGGAGGATCTTTTCTATCCTTTGTTCAGCAGTCTGCCATTTGATATAATACAATTCACACAGGAACCACTTCAAGACTATTGCATATCCTAGCCCAAATTTCTTTATAGACAGTCTCATTTCAGACCTGGGCCTGAAAAAGAAAATAAAATTATTTTCAATGATGTATGATCTCAATAGTGAAACTTTGTCTGACCTGCTGCAAGGAGCAGCATTACTGACTTGAGATAAGTTGGTTAGGATCAAATATCATAAACCACAATGCTTTCAAACAAAACTGAACTTACACCTGAATAGAACTTATTTCTCTGAGATTTAGATAAAGGAGTTTTATTTTCCTTATGCATGAAGAGATGTTTATAAGAGCTCTGGCTGAAATGACAAGTGCCCTATCACCATCAAGGTAAAACAGCTGACAATCCACCAACGCTGGCAACGCTTTTTCAGTTTCACTAACCTTTCTCTCTCTCTCCCTACACTAATCACTTCCTCTGATCTTTCTCCTCCCTGCCTCCCACATAGAGCTCTGTTCACAAATTATTTCTACTTTTTCAATGGAATGACATAGCAAAAAATGAGACAACATAGCACAAAACCCCACCTCTTTCTTATACTGTACTAAGATGCTACGAAAGATACAAGTAACTTTATTCTTTTTATCTCTAAAAGCAAGCAAGAAACTCATCTCTGACCCCACACCTGGAAACTGGTGATCCCTAGATATATGATTTACAAAAAACAAAAACGAAGTTGCAGTAGTAACAGCTCAAATTACATAAAAATAAAAAGTTGCATTTCTTTCTGGCTGGCTTGTAACCAAAACACAATTAGATGCAAAGTAAGCCCAGTTTTTACACCAGCCCTTCTCTTTGTCTGGTACTGCTACAGACATTACTAGCCTCTAGCTTTGAGCTTCTTTCTTCAGTACCCTACTGTGCACAGAAATGTATAAACTTGCAACTTAGCTTTACAGACAAGGCCAGGACAATGAAGCTGTGATTTGTCCTCTCAATAAGGGTGAAAGACAACTTCATACAATTAAGTCCTTCATTCACTCTGCTGTTAAGCTTTATTCATATAATTTTTTAATGCAACATAAACAAGTTTTATGGGTCATTACTCAGACAGGTGTGCTGCATATTGCATCTTTTAGATTTCTGGACAGGAAAATGAAAACAGGAATGGCAAAATCACTTGGCTGCAAGCATTCAAGGAATGTGGTGAAATGTTTAATCACAAACATTAAGTTTCACTTTCTATCTTCCAACAACTCTTTTGAAGTTTGACACTACATTTCTTCACTCTTCCCCTCTTTCCTACCTCTTTACTGAAAATGGCATCTTTGTGATATCAAATTAATTCAAAATCAATTAATTGCTCTCCTAACTCCATAAACTAAATGCTGCAAAAGTGAAACATTCACTTCCCAAATAATTTAAAAATCTAATCTTGTTAATTTGCACCCTTTATAATAAAACACAATCTGCTGTGTGTACTTGGTGGGTAGGGCTTAGGGAAGATGCTTTTAGCACAGTGATGGCTAGACCACTTCCTTGCTAATGTGTAATTCCATTTGGAAATAATATTTGTTGGGCTAATTCTAACTTCTGACAGTGGAAATGAATGTGCTTCTGCAATTGCATTTATGGTCTATGATGTTATTTTCCTTTAGCTTCTACATGCAGTACCCACAATTTCCAGAGAGTTTTTATTCAAAACAAAAGCAGTTTCACTTCATTACCTTCACTGATGGCTTTGATTAGTGCATTTTGTACTGATGTAATCAATTTCTGTATCTTAACCAGGGCTGCTAATTTCTTTTACCATGCAAACTAATTCGAACAATCATAATTACATCTTCAGCATCCTATATGACTTGTCCTGTTTCTGCTGCGAAAGTGGACAAAGCTCTGGCAACCTATGTAGAGAGTTGCTGATTCAAAAATTTACCACGTGAAGGTAAAATCAAATAGATACAACAATTCATCCCATAAGGTAACTGAAGAAGTACCACACCACAGGAGGTATTCAATGATTGCAGTAGAAGTTTCACTTTCTTGGACAACAAAGTCTTTTAAAATTTCCAGAGAAGAAGGCCTAACTTCTTTATTGGCTCAATATCTACAGAAGTCTGAACTGGATATGCCATTCCTTCTTTTGTTGTTTCCCCCCTCCCCCTGCTTGGTCTTCATGAAAACGGGGATTAAAAAATGCAACTTTAGGAATTAAGTGGATTTGCACTTAAATCTGAATCACCAGCCTCTCCTGTTTTAAACTGTCGTATGCTATTTCTGCACATTACTACACAGCTTTTGCACTCTGCAAAAGATAGATGCAAATGAGAAATGAGGGAAATGAAGCATGAACAGACTAGAAAGACAAATATGTAGCCTGTTAGGGACGTAAGACATTTAGTGCTCTGCTTATTCTGAAGGATTGTAAAAAGTTACAAAAAAAGCAACCTAGAAATGCAAAAATATTTTGGGGAACATTACCTTCCAACTGTATCACAATGGCTGGGTAGATTAACATTCACATACCTACCTTCCTTTGATAAATATTTCTCAATGACTTCTTCAGATTAAGAGATAAGTTAGAAACACATATTAGAGGGTTTTTTCCTAGCTCACAGAATCTTGGAGCAGAGGAGATGCCATGTTTTGACTTACCTGAAGAAACTTTTAATCACAGAACTGCAAAGAACAGAGAAAGCTTTGACTCAAAATTATTTCTGCAGAGTCCTGTCACTGACTTAAAGCCCATAAAGGATGAGCGAATCCCATCTACTTCTGAAAACTCTTAACACTCTGAAATTTGAATGTGTTACTTCCCCACCAAAAAGAAAAGCCAGGCTATCCCAACAAGAAAAGCTTTCACATTGTACTTCACTACCCACGAAGAAAGGTTCTAGTATTCCAGCCTACAATCATGCTGAGTGCAACTATTTACATATTACAGCTTGAACAGAGGGGGAAATACAAGATCATTTCACAGGCACATTGGCCAATTAAGTATATGGAGTTAATCATAATTACAGCAAATTATGCCAAGTGTGACTAGAGGTAATCACAAGGCAAACACATTTTTGTTCAATTGGCAACAGAAGCATAATTTCCTGTAAAATTCAGAGCAATTTTTATTAATGTTATCCAGTAGCAGAAAGATTCTAGGTAATTTGAATGCCCATATTTTACTATTTCAAAACTAGCATAATTCCATATCAATTTTACAAATTTGCATATATAAGGAGAATTCAATTACTGTGAAAGTTGAAATAAGTGTACATGCAAAATAAATTGTGTATTAGAACAGCATGTGTATTTGAATGACAAAGGTACCTATTCATACAGACTAACATCTTATATTTGGTTAAAGCAAATACACAGAGACATACTTCTTTTAATAAAGCTAAGTGGAAGTTTTTAAACCAGTGTGGATTTGAGAAAGACAAAGCTTTTTTTCATTTCCCTCATTAATGAGAAACAGATCACAGATTTACTAGTTATTAGTAGGAGCTTTTGTACCATTCGGGTGTGCAGTGCTCTATGTACAACGTGCACGTGTACTGAAATTGCACAATGCAGTCCGGTGGAATAAATACTTGCAATCTAAATCAGTAAATTTGGATACTAGAAGCTATAAAGCCATGTGGTGCTGCATACCACCCTGGCTGATTTCTCAACCAGATCTTGGCTGCTATGGTTAAACTGCTCCCAATATCTGTGCACATTCGTTCAAAGCGAACTTCCCTATCTCTGTACAGGACTACAGTATTCTGTGAAGGTATTTAAAATGATTTTACCAAGGGAAGAAGTCAGAGCCCAAAACGGTGGATTTAACTGATGTACTGTTTATTAGACTTTCTTTTAGTAGTTGTCAATGATAGCTCAGAGCTAGTGTTTTGTAATGTAACAGGCTGGGTTTGGAGGAGGATGTGAAGGAAGACCGTCTGCTTCATGCTCTGTTGACGTGAGCATGCAGCACCTGGTGATGCTGCAGCTCTGAATCACATGAGCCATTAACAGAAAACAAAGTCATAGAAGCAAAAGACAGGAAAGCCACAATACATCTTGGAGTCAGTCCCAGCTAGGACAGGCTCCTTGACAAAAGTTCAGGATGAAAGTGGTACAGTGCAGATACCAGCAAAAATGCCAAGAAGAAATCATTTGCAGAGCAGGAGAATGAAAGATAATCTCTGCATCACATCTGCAACACGAAGCTTTAATTAACATTTCACAAGCCCTGGCACACTTGAAATGTCAGTTTCTTTTCGGTATGGAAAATCTGTGGGGTGTTTAGAACCACAGCTATGGATGAGACACAAAGGCAGGACTATGATTAGGACACTGCTGAAATAAAATCAAGCTGCCTTTCCTAGTGGCCACGTGAATCATGACAGAAATAGAAGCAGCTGTTACTGTTAGTTTGGTCACACTGGGGACAGCTATTGCCACTGGCATGAGTAGCTGGCTAGCTGCTAGCATTGCTGTAGTGGTTCGGCTGGCACAGATCACCACTTTCCTGTCTGCAACAGCTTTATGAAAATATCACTGTTCAAAAATTTCCATTTGGTTCAATTTCTTAACTGATTGCTTTCTTTAGAAATAAATACCCTAAGTGTTTTTGGGACTAAGCCCCCTCAAGACACTGTTATATATAAACTAGATCACAACAACAGAAGTGAAAAGTATGTATTTCAACATATTTATATTATTACTTAACCCACTCTTGCCTTCCTCGCAGCCTGTACAACTGAGTCCCACACAATACATTCAGGTACTAGGTACAGTACCACAGGTACAGTTTCAACCTGTACAATACAGATTTAATTTTGCTAAGCAACGATATTTTCATTTCTTTTCTGGGGACACTATTCCACAGTTTACCAAATCTTGTTTTTATGAAATTGCTTCTGCTTTCAGTCTAAACTTATTTAATCTTAGCTTCAGCCCAATACACCTAGATCTATGCCATCAATGCATCACTCTAAAGCATTTATACTCTTTAAAAGTGTAATGTCTATCACAGCATTCTTGTTTCTGTATCATTTAGCAAACAATGCACATTCAAAATTTGTGCAATTTCTTATCACCTTAGGTTGTGTTTTAATTTTTACCTCTTTTTTTTGCTAGTTAGGGATCTGAAGTGGCATGCAACAATATCACAGGAGAAGCAACTCTGTTCAAAGATATTTTGAAACTCTTTCTTTGGGCTTGACAATCTCTGCAGATATGCAACTTACAGGGTCATTTGCTATTTACATAGCAGTATGGTATCTTGGCACAAATAGGCTAAGAAGAGCCTTGTGTTCCTGTCATCATCTACAGCATCATCTACAGCATCATCAGCTGACTTGATGAAGCATCTCCATTTCCTGTGTACATAGCACTTGCTAGAGACTCTAATTCAACTATTGCTGCACTAAATTCAGATGGAGTAGATGTAATTATTACTGGGGCTACCTGATTGCTTCATTGTTTTTGTTGATGTGACTCATACGGCTCACACTGCATCATCTCTGGAACATCCCTAGTTCCTTTTAGCTTGTGGCTTAGGGAACGTACTTCATGCATCAAGATTTAAGCAATTCTGTGTGGTCTCTCTAAGGCTCTTCAGAAAGTTAAAAGCCCCGTACCTCTGACAGTGTTATAGAGTCACTGCTTCAATTTCTTTATATAGAATTGTTTCAGAGTTTCCAATACATAAGAGGTCCCAAAGGACCTTTATCTAGTTTTCCCAGAACTGCCAAGACCATTGCCCTTAGAGGTACAGCTGAACAACACTTCAAGTCAGGATACCATAACTTCTGACCTCTCAACAGTTACTGTATGCTTATTCTCTGTCCCAAGCTTCTTGTTTCAAAAGGTGTAACAGGAAGCAACATGGATACAAATTTAATTTCACAGCATCTGAAGCAGCTGCTTCTTCGCACCAGTGTGTGTATGCACTATAAATTAAAATATAAGCCCAGGAATGTACAGAGGGATTATTACAAAGTGGAAGTGGATTTTAAAGCATTTTAGGTTATAGATGCGATGAAGCCTTGCACTTGTAACTGACTGCAAGTCAATGAAGAGAGGCCCTGCAGAGAAACCTTGACAAATTAAGAGGGCTGGACAATCACCAACCATATGAAGTTTATCAAGTGAAAATGATGGATTCTGCATTTTCCCTGGGACAGGGAAACCCTGGATGTACAGACAGACTGGGGAATGAGATGCTGGAGAGCAGTGCTGCAGAATGGGACCTGAGGATCCTGGTCACTGGCAAGTTGAACATGAACCAGCAGTGCCCTGGCAGCAAGCAGGGCCAACCCTGTCCTGGGGGGCATCAGGCACAGCATCACCAGCCAGGCAAGGGAGGGGATTGTCCCGCTCTGCTCTGCACTGGGGTGGCCTCACAAGATAAAAAAGACATCAAACTATTACAGAACATCCAAAGAAGGGCTACAAAGGTGGTAGCCTTTCCTTCTACACCAGGTGGTAGCCTGGTGGTAGCCAGGGTCTGGAGGGGAAGCCATATGAGAAGCAGCTGAGGTAATTTGGTTTGTTCAGCCTGGAAAAGAGGAGCCTGAGGGGAGACCTCATTGCAGTCTACAACTTCCTCATGAGTGGAAGAGGAGGGCCAGGCACTGATCTCTTCTCTTTGGTGATCAGTGATAGGAACTTGAGGAAATGGCATGAAGCTGAGTCAGGGGAAGTTTAGGTTAGATACAAGGAAAAGGTTTTTAATCCAGAGGATGGTTGGGCACTGGAACAGGTTTCCCAAGGAAGTGGTCAAAGCACCAGCCTGATGGTGTCCCCTGAGGTCTTCCCTGACAGAGTTCAAGAAGCACTTGGACAACACTCTCAGGCACATGATGGGATTCTTGGGGCAGTCCTGTTCAGGGACAGGAGTTGGACTCTATGATCCTCATCGGAGCCTTCCAACTCACGATACTCCATGATTCTATGAATATTAAATAAATGCTTCAGAGAAGAACCTAATAAATCTTTACACTTGTTTATGACTTTTAAACTAATGACACCTACATTACCTTTCTCAGATGCTTATATTTATTCATTCTTTGTGTGAGGAGATTGGAATTTGTATTTATATACTATGTATCTAATATAATTTTTTATGTCTCCATGAATATATATGCAACTAAAGAAGGAGGCAGGACATCAAGGTGCTGGACTAGGTCCAGAGAAGGGCAAGAAAGCTGAAGGGTCTGGCCTACAAGTCTTATTGAGGAACGGCTGAAGGAGCTGGGGTTGTTTAGCCTGAAGAAAAGGAGGCTTAGGGGGAGACCTCAAGGGAGAGGTCAGGGGAGACCTCATCACTCTCTACAACTATCTGAAAGGAGGCTGTAGCCAGGTGGGAATTGGCCTCTTCTCCCAAGGAACCAGTGACAGGCCAAGAGGACATAGTCTCAAGCTGTGCCAGAAGAGGTTAAGAGTGAACATTAGGAAGAAATTCTCCATAGAAAAGGTGACTAGATATTGGAATGTGCTGCTCAGGCAGGTGACAGAGTCACCATCCCCGGAGATGTTTAAGCAAAAACTGGACGTGGTAGTTGGTGCCATGCTATAGCTGACAAGATAGCTTTTGGTCTCAGGTTGGACTTGATCTCAGAGGTCTTTTCCAACCTAATTGATTGTGTGATTCTGTGAAAAACTTTGTATGTTGAATGTGTGTAAGGATAAGCTCTTCTGGTGCCAGTGAATGAAGAATTTAGACATTTATGTGTGCAAAGGTAAATGTGAGCAGGAATGTGCGATGTGTGTGTGTAAGGTGCAAAGTTAAATGAAAGACAGTCATGTGAATTCAAGTATAAATAGCTCCCTGTTTGAATGAAAATCTTAGGTAGGCAGAAGCTTAGAAAGGCAGCGCAATTCTGTTTTCTTCTGTGGAAATTCTTTTGTAAACCCACCTCTTAGATTTTGAAGGTTTTTGGAGTACTTTTTGTATTCTCGCTCTTCTACATGCAGCAAAATATGTTCTGAAAATTATAGTTATCTGTGAACTCAGCAACTTTGCCAACTAGAAAAACAGCTTTCAGCCCCACAACCCGTTTGGAGCGATAAAGAATTGCTGTGGTCTTGCACTGAAATGGACTGACTTCATTATCACACTCAATGATGGTTTTAACTTCATATTTCCTCAGCTCTGCCTGAAGGAAAAATGATAGCTCTGATAACCAAAGAATATTATTAAAGCTAGTTTCCCAGGGAGTTTAATGATAACTGCATTATTTCTCCTTAAGAAAACGAAATTGTGAAGCTAGTTATGTTCAGTGTGCTTAACACTGGGAGACTACTGGGTTTTAAAGGGCAAGCTGGCTTGCCTTTTTATACATATGTATGTTGGGTTATTCCATGGAAGTGTTTTTGTGGAACACTTTGAAGGTAAAAATGAAGGCTACCTAGTAAGTGATCTTTTAATCAGCTTGTGGTCTTTCCTTTGGTGCTTGTAAACAATGAAAATGAAGTCTGGATTTAGTTATTCATCCACTGTGTACTTCACTGTTTGATCACATTAGGGATTTCATGACAGGGAGAACTTGAATTTTACCAGCTTCTCCTTATCTTTGGCATACATTTTACACTTGATCTTGCTGCTATGTATAAGATGAGTAGACTTTTTTTGTAAACTATGTGTACATGTTGATGAGTGTTCCCAAGCTCAAAACCTTCTTAAACTGGTTTCTTCAAACACAAGGTGATGAATATACACAGGAATTTGTTATTCTACTAGACAATAAATTCTTATATTTGAAGGGATAAAGGGATGGATTCTGTCCTTGGTTACATTTCACTAAAATGGTAAATATAATCTGGTATACTACCATTACTGATATAACATGGGCTTCGTTACCATCCTTCCAGTGATAAGAAATGTCCCCTGACTTGATGAGTTCACATTCTAAGCAGCAGATACTTCCATCTGTAAAGGGAAGCCAAAAGGAGCTCTCTGATCTGAAATTGCAATGTGCTTTACAAATTTTCTTTCATCAAAAGTAATGTCATCCTTAGGGAGGTAGTAATTACCAAGCTGATCAGATGAGTGATCTATCTAGACCAGTAGACCAGATCTATCTAGACCAGCACTCCCCAGAGCAAATGCCAGCAACTACCTCCAGAAGAAGACTATACCCACCATTTCATGAGGCAACATAAATCACAGCTACTGTTTCTCTACAGTTCCACAGTGTGTTTCTGTTAGTGCCTTAAGCTGAAATCTCCTTTTGGAGTCCTACAAAATACTACTGAGGACTTTCTCATTAGTATACATTTGTTTAATCCTCTTTTGAACACTGATAAATTCTTTGGTTTAGGCTTTTTTTTGTAATTAGTTTTTATAGGTTAATTATCTTTTGAATAAAGCACATTTTCTTCTATCATCTTCAAAAATATCACCTTTCAAATCCTCTGCAATCTTCCTGTTCTTGCCATTTTGGAAAGGACAAACAAGAACGTTCAGTATTTCCTCCCCAAATCATTCAGGAATTTTCCCCATGCCTGCCTGCCTTTTTTTGTGACAGCCACAGCCTCCTAAGTATTTCCTGCTGCAATTTACTCTTGTGTCTCTTGTCAACACTAGCAGCTGTTTTTTGAACTTCCTTTAGTTATACTATTTCATGATTCTATGAGGAGAAATAAATGCTACATCCTTGGTAAGGATGTACCACTGTTTTATATAATGCTATGATCAGTGGAATTTTCTACCCCATTATTCCTTTATCACAGTGTAATACTTGCTTTTTGACTTCTGCTGTGCAATGAGCAGATGTTTTTACTGAGCTTCTGGCAATGTCCCCTAGGTTTTTGTTTTTTCTCCCTGAATGGTTTCAGTTAATTTAGAACCTAGTAATGTGTATGAACAATTCAAATAATTCCTTGCGATGGGCATTGCTTTGTAGTTGTCAACAAAGGATTGCGTATGATGTTCTCCTGCCAATACAACCTTCTATATTAGGTGCCTCTGAAATTCCTCAGTGTCTTCTTAAACACAGACTTCCATAAATAATTTCTTATTATCTGCAGATCGTGCAACTTCACTGCCAATTCCCTTTTCCACATCACTGATTAAATACAGTGGTCCTCAAACAGAAGTTTGAGGCACTCTTCCATTAACCTTTTGCCATTTTTCTATTAACCTGAAAATCAAGCGTCTATTTCTCTTTTTGGTCTCCTGTCCTTTGCCAGTTTCAAATCAATGACAGACATTTCCTGTTTCCTATCTGACAGCTTTCCTTCCTTATCAGCTCTTACAAGGAATTTCTGAAAGATTAAAAAAGTTCCTGTTTATTTGTTTCACTACACCCAGTGTATGGATGGCACAGAATTAATACTGGAAAATTGTAGAGGCACTGTCAATCCCAGATTCTCACTTTCATATTATATTAACTTATATGGTGCTGCTTCATACAGTAAATTAATTCAATTACCAATCCAACCAACTTTCCTAAAGTCACAATCACTGAGCTATACAAATATGTATCAAAATAATGTGCATTCTGCTCATTACAGTTATTTTCATGAATCCTTTTCATTTTGAGTTGTAAAGATTTTCTTCTCCATTCTATCTGAACCCCCTTGTTTTTCATCTAATGACCCATCCCTTTATAATATTCTGATCTCTCTCCCTCAAAAGAACAGGTTTGAGGCATGTCTCCTCTACCATAGAACAGCTTCCAAGAAATTATTCAGAAACTCTATAAAGCTTTCTAGGAAATGTAATTTCTTCCTTTATTCCTTCATTGTCAAACCAACAGAGGGAAACTTTAATGAATATTCTGATTCTGATATTCCACCTGTAAAAATCACTAGCCTGTTACTGCAGACAGTTAACTAAGGACTTCCAAAACAATTTATGTGTTAAAGTCAGTGACTTGACAGGTACTAGAGAGAGAAGTCCAGGATCATGAACCTTCCTGTAACTTTTCTATGACATTATCAGCTTCAGTATTCAAGTGGTGAAAAAGAGCGGAAGAATATTCAAACTGAAACTGCCTGGAAAACAACAGGGAGGTGAATAACACAAGAACTGGATTTTTCACAAGCAAACTCGGTCAAAGCAGCCAGTTTTCTCCATGGATTGTTGATGAGGGTAGAACCAGAACATCATACCTTGAAAACCCTTCAACAGTCTCGCATGCCACAGGGAAACATACCGCTACATGGTGGCACAAAACCAACCGAAAAAACATATTCTGAGAATAATTAGCAGTAGTTCTGAATGAAAATGGGAGGTTATATTAAGTCTGTTTGTTCTGCTTTTAGTATTAACATTTAATTTATTTAGGACCTGGACGATAGACTAAAAAATGGGCTGATAAAATCTTCTTCTTAAACAAATTGGGAATTTGCAACAAAACTGAAAACCAGACTTTACTTAAAATTGATTTTGAAATTTAAAATATAGGAGGTGCAATCCAATAAACATAAACACAATTTCTACAGTAGTTTAGAATAAACCTGCCTGACTGCATAATGCGGAGTGATCAGCCTGGCAGCAGTTGTGAGGAGGAGGACCTAGCAGGATACACAGCAGTGAAAAAACTCATGTTGATATTAAAATAGGGAACAATAAACCAAGGTGTATAAATACAGCTACAGTTTATTGCACAAATACAAACCAGAGGTCTACTATTTCCTCTTGTATTACCGAGTCCATACAATGTATTCAATGGTGTTAAAGCTTTCCCTTAAACACTGTGTTTGGGTGCTACAAAGCCTGTGAAGTTACAGGGCAAATAGCTGGAAACTATCAAGGACACAGCAACAAGAACAATCAGAACTCTAGAAAACAGAGACCAGAAGAAAGGTGAAATAACCTGTTCTTTAGCCTAGAAGCTTGGGCCTGAACATGGCAGCAGTACTAAAATACGTAAAAGTGTGCTGCAAAGAAGGTGACTTGAAAGATGGACATGAAAAGAACCATGAGCATAATCTGAAGAAATGGATGTTTCAGATAAGATAAATTTTCTAAAGGTAAAGATGAATAAACATTAAAAAGGTTTTTATAAGGAAGTTGCAGAATCATTATTTTTAAAAGCTTTTTTTTAAAGATCTCATCAGACAAACATCTGTCTAGATTGAGCAGGTGGGTTTGTGAGCTTCTTCTTGCCCTCATTATCTACTATACATGCTTAAAAGAAAAAAAAAGAAAACAGCTGCAAGAAAAATGCTGAAAGTATCGGAAATGGCCTCGGGCAATTGGTAATAGACCATGACACTTAGGAATCAAGGTAGTACTATGCTAATTAAAATACCAATTGGCTCCATATTTTAAGCCATGAGCCCCAAATGAAATGACTGCATCCATGAGAGAGAGCACCATCCGGCCACAGTAATTGAATTGAGTCATATACTCTGGATTCATCCTCCGGCGTGGCACTGATTCACTGTGCAGCCTTAGGCAAAACACTTCAGCTTTCTGCACTTGCTTTCCTTCTCTGAGGGAAGAGCACATTACCTACCTCAAAAGTACATCACAAGTGAATCATGGTAGAAGCCCTGGTTAAAATGGTTTGTTATCAAGGAAACTGAGAAAAAGCTTGCTTCCTGGAATACAGCTTCAGATAACTTAAGGGCCCAGGATCAGTGTTCTCTGCTACTGTTGCTGATGCCTGCATAGTGCAGGTTGTTTTGATCCTTTCAGGCAGGCTGTCAGAACAGCTGAAACAATTCCCAACAAATACACGGAAAGATCTCAGCAGATGGTCACCACATATCCTTTCAGCCTATTTTCCTGCTTTTTGCTTGCCTTTTTGAGCAGAACAATGACTGCTCCTACTGAAGGCATTTTACACTGTACCACAGTGAAACAAACGATTTCAGTCTAAGGTTATTCTACAAGACATTCCCTTCTGACGTTCCTGGGCAGCTCTAGGTCCTGTGTCTCCTACTTGACATCAGACTACCCTGCATTCCTCTGGGCACTTAATTTTCATTCAATCTCTAGGTATTTTATAGCCATTAACTTAATGGACCATTATCTTAGGAGAGATACATCTTCACACTTCACAAGGAGAAAGTTAGAGTTCAAGTGTTGAATTCAACATCACAAAGCAGGGCAACAGCTGATCTGAAAACAGGTTCAGGTTGATCTGATTTCCAGTTCTGTGCAATGATAACCTACACATATGTATATATGAATACGCATGGATATATCTGGATCCATATGATACGTATTTTATATTTCCATGTGTGCATGTGTAAAACAGTTTGCACAGCTGTGAAGACAAATAGAAGCATATGATTCCAGTTTCCCTTTACTCTGCAGAAGTATATTCCAAACAGGTTCCATTTCAAAATACCCATGAGAAAACTAAGTGTTTTAAACTATATCTTTCAGGGAATAATGAACACTTCTTAAGGAGTCTTTAGGGGAAAACGAGTAGAAATTTTACATGTTGGCTAAAAGTCTTTTGATTACTCTGTGTCTTATTTAGAAAGTCAAGTCTGACCCTCTGTTTTCTGGAGAGCTTGCATTCCTAATTTTGGCTGCTTCTTTCTTTGTTGACTACAGAACTGATACACTTTGATTTTCATACATGACTTATCTGGTTTCCATGTGCTTCAAAGCTGTCCAGCCTGAAGGCATCTATTCTGGCCTCAGTCCAAGGCAGACTTCAATACTTAGTGGCAACTGGGGACATGCACGATAGGGGAACACTAGTCCTCTGCTCTTGGATTTCTGTATTTAAAGGAAAAGGCTCAGCTGTCAAACACAAAAAATGGAAGCTGTGACAGGGCACAATGTAGAAGTCACTATATAGAAAAGAACAAGAAAATTGTTTTCCTTTGTGAAAGACTCCAATTGATAACTGACATTCCTGTCACCTTCTTAAGTCATCTGCTCCAATTTTCTACTAAGCAGTTCAGAAAAATCTATAGGTAGCACAGCCTTTGCCAAAGCAGATCAGAGCATCAGTCAGTCCTCCTAGTTACAATACCCTACCCCTTCATGTGCCTGGAGAGAACAGTAGTTTCCCTCATCTCCTATTCAGTCCTGCACTGTAGCAGATCAGATAACCCCATTCAGGATGAACACCCTGTACTCATATCTAGCAGCAACCACAGGAACCTACATTATAACTCTGTTGATAGTCACTGCCTTATACACAGGAAGAGGGCAATGAATTTGTTCTGTGTGAGAGAACTCTTGTACCACACCACTGCAATATCCGAGCACCTTGCAGCAGTATTTAAAAGGCGATGTCTGTATAGCTGGAACAATGGCTTTCTCTCACTTCATCAGCCTAACCTATTGACCTGGAAAACATATTTTCCTTTGGCAGAGAGGAAGATCATAAGCTTTCTTCATAAGGGTTCTTCTCTCATAGAAACAGTGATCTTGGGTAAGAGGTAGGCTAGAGAGAAGCAGGAAGGGAAGAGAAATTTCAAGGAGACAAACTGACCACTAGCTATTAGAAGAGGGGAGAGATCGGAAGTACTTTTTCCTCTTGCAGTTCCGCATCATTCACAAGAATTAGTAAGCAAAGAGGTCAGGAAGCTGGGATGAGCAGAGGCCCAATGTAGAGTCATGATTCACTGCAGATACAGAAGCACACTGCAACTTGTCTTTACAGCAGTTTGGTATAAATGGCGTTGATTTCATAGCTGGTTGTTTCTTATAAAAGAGAAGAGCACAAACCAGCAATGCTTCAGGAATACATTACGGCTAAAATATGTGAATGCATATGCAAATTAAGCACAGTTTTCCACTCCTGCAACATTACTGAGTATCCCCCAGTGTCAGACAGTTTGGGAGTGCCTCTTGTATGGGCATCAACCTACATGTCAAAGCTCTGCTGCTTCTACGAGGAGTAGGGGGGCAAGCAGCTCTTCCTTCCTAGCCAGTGATTGATTAATCATTCTGCACTGCAGCAGAGGCCATACTCCATAGGCGTCTGACTGGCAATGTTACAAAAAACAGTAGGATTGCCATTTGATGGAAAATCGTTATCTTCCCTCTCCTGTGTATGACCACACAGATATCTGCACAGGAGAAGTACATGAACAACCTGTTTAAGTTGTAGAGTTGACGGCACACTTTCTCCAACTCAGATTTCAAAAGCATGACTCCGGAACTGCAAATATTCTTTAAAAAAACCCAACCCTTTTGAGACTTTAGAGAATCATCATTTTTAAAAAGCCTGGCAACAGTGAATTTCAACAGTGCTGAAGCCCAAAGATTTCCCATTGCAAATATCTTTTGATCAGTAGGTTGTAATCCCATTCTGTAGAAATAATATTCTTCATTAGGAGTACTTGTTTCCCCTAAAGTCATACACCTCTGGCCTCAGCATAAAGGTGCCATTTAAGGGGAAGAGTCCGATGCCCACTCTGGTCACATTCTCAATGTGTACGCATACAAGAAGGAGCAGTGAGGGTATTTCAGTGATCAAGCTCTTGATTTTGTCTCTGAGAACAAAATTTCAGCTAGTGATTTCAGATTTAAAGCCTTTAACTTTCCTTCTCATGTTAGGAAGCTTCTCAGGTTACAGCTCTATCCCTTAGATATTGGCATCTTTTAGAAAATGGCAGAAATTATGCCCTCAATAATAGAATACATTAATGTCCAGAAGTGGGATTGCTAATGGAATATACTTGGAAGCTACAGGAAGCATTTTTATAAAAAACTCAGTGTATTACAAACAATAAATTAATAGATCTGTGCCATTTTGACAGAGTTTTTAAGGACTGGATCAGTCTGATACTCTTCAATAAACTAAAACAAATAAACTAGATCACCCTACTCCTGTCTATGATGTTCATATTATTTGTCTAAAAATACAAGATCAGTATCCAAAGTGTAGTGCATTTCAGTAATACTCAATTAATTAGCCGTTAAATTGAAGACCATATAAAAATCTCTCTTTAATAATATATACATCTGTTTAAAAAAGAAAATTACAGTATCTATGGAAAACTTTTTTATCCTCAGTTATAAATGAAGAGAATTTGGATTACCATTGAAGTGCATAAACTAAAGGGAGAGCGAAAGAGGAAGATGAAAGAAAGCGTGTGAAAGAAAAAGAGTGTAACAGATTGCAACACAATTTATTAGCTTCAAAGGTCAAGGCAGCCAGTGTTTCTATTGGCTGTGTTTACCTAGGGGCACTTGCAGTGCCTTGACCTGAAACAAACAAGTTGCTGTGGCAGTGCTTCCTTATATTTATGTCATTCCTAGGCTAATGCCAGCATTTCTTGAAGTCCTAGTGCAGTGCAGCTAGCTCTGTGCAGTCATTATCCACTGGCTGAAAATGCCAGGCAACAAGCAGTGGCACAGCACCATCAAATGAGTTTTTTCAACCTTCAGTTCATTGCTACTAGATCATCTTTGCCCTTGGGTTGGTCTGGTGGCAAACATCCTCCAAAAGCAGGAGATGGCAGCAAGGCATTGTGCAGAGCCACTTCACTGAGGAACGTGCCTATCCATGAAGGAGGAGTGTTCTCTGGGGAGTTACTCCTGTGCCAGGGCATTTCAGATGTGCTCTGGGACATTCATAGCAGCAACAGTATAAAAAAAGCCCAATAACTAGGTAACCAGCAGCTTCCCAGATGATCTACTTTCAGCTGCATTTCCACTTGAATTTCCAGGCTTGAAACTTTTCTTGAAAAGAATGGCTTATCTAGTTAATAAGGAATGTTCAGGATACTGGAGTTTTCCAACTCACTCCAGTTAAGATTATTAAATCTTCTGTAGCAGTGGCGCAGATGTCAAGTCTAGTGGAAAATGGCATCCTGGCTGACTTAGCAGATGTTATGAAAGACCAGCTTTTATGTTCACCCCATCTTTTATTAGCTGCATTGGCATGCGGGCTGAATTTTCTGTCTTGCGAATACAACCCTGAAACTCCTAGTAACACTTGTGCCAGCCAGCCTTCAGCCTCTGCAGCTGGGTTGCTGAGTCTCTTCCTGAGGGAAGCACCCAATGAAGAGAAGATGGTACCAGAAGATGCTGCAAGTATCCTGCCTTCAGAAATGCTTTCTGCAGAAAGGGTTACAAGTTCAGCCTATGAAAAAGTGACTCTAAAGTGACTCACAGAGATGTGAACTGAAGCCCCTTACATGAACTGAAGAAGGAAACAGCAGATACCAATCTTCTGTTCAGCTAGGGGTTCCACACTGGGCAAAGGAGGGATCAATTCTACCGAACTATAGGTCAGTACTACTACTCGCTCCTGCAAATGTGCTCCACCATCACTAAAACCTGAACTAGAGGTAGGTTTACCAAAGGCTTCAGCAGCTGAAGTGCAAGCCAAGTGCACTAAATCAGCTATAAATTATGGCATAATATAATACCTACCCACTTATTTTACCAAAGCCACAGAAATCTAACAAATTATATTGACTCTGAACCACTAGTGATTTAAACTGGATGTGTTCTGGAAATCTAGAGGCAATAAATATGGTCTCTTTCTTATTCACATGACTTATTCACGTATGTTTTACAAAAACAGTTGAAGCTTTCAAGAGGTTAAACTGAAAAACTTATATACTAGCAAAACTAATCATCTTTTCTTTTAAAATATTCCTTCCATCTCAGTGAGCACAGTATCACTGGTGCTTACATATGCCAGCAATGCAGAAATTTGTCATCTAATAATAGCCAAGGAAGTATTAGAAGTTTCTGTGATGCTCAAAGTCTGAATCACCTTTAAGGTCCTTCCAGCTGGGGACAGTCTGTTTCTGAGACACATATCTCGATGGAGAGGGGAAAGACAACATTCCAGCCTCAGGGTTTCTTATACATACAGCAAAACTTAGAAAACCAAGAGGTAAAACTGTCTTGAGAGCAGTGCTTTCAGGGGATGACAAAACTAATTGGAAGTTTTAGGTCTGCAATGTTAAAGGAGAATTTTATTTCAGCCTTCAACTAAAATGAAGGCCTCATAGAGGGAAGTTTTTATGGAAGCCAAGATACAAACAATTATCTGTGCATTAAAAAGTACTGCAAGAATTAATTTAAGAAGAGCAATAATCCTTTTCCTGTATGGTGCAGATACCAGACATAAGAGCAGGCAAAGGCTGATAAGAGGTAACTAGAACTTACTATAAAGTGTCAGAAAGTCATTGTCATACAAGAATGAAATTCTGAAGAAATGACATTGACTGAAAATTCTCTCCATTCCCATTAAAAGTTCGAATGAGACATTTTAATTCAAGCTGATATTATTTAGTTATACACCTCACTTCCTCTTTCAACACCCACTCAAATACCAGTACAACATTTATATTCAGTTTCGACTGTTCAAAGAGTTACTAACAGCATTTGGGAGCTGCTGGTAACCATCAGATACCACACGATGTCATGCTGGCACAGTACTGGTATCTACAATTATAGTTTTACATAGCTCAAAGAAACAACTTCATTGTACAAGTGTGTACTATGAACAAAAAGCCAAAGGATCAGCTGGACACGGGCTTACTGTAGTACCACTGTTATAATTATGCGATATACTTGTTTGCAATACAGCTCTAGTAATGTATTAAAAAGAATGAGTGTAAGGTCTGCAAGGTCTGCCTGTGTGTAAAAATGGGCCTAAGGAGACTGATATCTCATTTTGCTTGACATTATTAAGAACTCAGAATCTTGACCTATCATTCTTATCCCTGACCTAAAGCTTAGGCCACCCTTTCTTGTTTTTAAAACACTCATTTTAATTAAAGGTACAAAAATGTGATGATCCAAAGAAGTGGCTGTGACACTGCAGGATGGAGAAGCACAAATGGTTTTCCAGTGAGAACAAAAAATCTCAAATCTGAGAGAATGTGAAATCTGAGTCACTGAAATTTCTGATCAATGCTCTTTTGGCATCTCCAGCCACGTGGAGAGAAGAGCCATATGAGTTCCTTGCACCAGAATAATTGCCCCAGGCAATACCCATTTGTTGGAGTTGCACCCAGTTGCTCTCAAAGACCTATGGTGTCCCCTGCTTCTCTGTAGTCAGAAGTGGAGGCTTGTCCCAGAAATGCTAACAAGTTTGTGAAAGCTTGTGTAAGGCTCTGGAAAAACAGTGCTGGGCAGGACAAGAAGACAGTACTCAGAAAAGAAAATGGAAGTTATTTTTGCACAGCTCAGAATAGGTACACAGCACGTACAGCTCATCGTCTGCTGTGGTTACCTTCGAGCCCAGCAGTGACAAGTGTTGGTCTCTACGTGCATTTTCATTTATCTCTGCAGCTCCAGGCTGAGGGCAGACAGCACCCATTTTACCACAAGACCATGCCTGTGAGACAGGACAAGTGTATTTTCAATTTGCAAGTAAGCAGAGTCCTGTCAAGGGTAATATTAATTTCTATGGGGCCTGAAAAGCAGCTCATTATTCCTGACTCTGCCTGTGGGTTATTGGTGCATTAAATAAAAAAAAAGAAAAAAAAAATCATCCCAAATAAAGGAATTTGTTGTTACTGCCAGCATTCTGCATTGTTCTCCAGGAAGATGTATCAGCTGACTGCAGGTTCCTTTAGATATAATATTACAGTACTAATACAAGCAATTAATTAGTATTTTTCATCTATACATCTGAAAACACTTCACAAAAAATAGAAAAAGAAAAAGGAATTACTAATGCCACATCACATAAAGAAGGAACCTGGGCACAGAGGGGCTTAAGTGCCTGGGGCAATATTATGCTGAAATGTTAGGCAAAGTCTGGAAGCAAAATGTTATTGAAGAGAACAGAGAAAACAGTGTCTATCATAGCTGGGGGACTTGACCCAGGGACTGACGTAAGGTTTTCCTACAATGGAATCCTGCAACTATATAGTTCAGGCCTAAACAGTTGATTCTGGTGTCCTATCTACTGGACTGTGCTAGAGAAGGAGACTGCACAAGTCATTTATTTACTGGCAAGAATTAAATCAGCACAATGTCAAACAAAAATTTCTTCACTGAAAAAATTTCTCAGTGAACAGAAAATACTATGTGGTTCAGGACCACTGAGAAGACTGGTGATAAGAAAAGATGTTTTGAGAGTTCAAGGCAATTTCTGCATCTCTTTATGTCAGTTCTAATACTACTGTCCTCCAGAAGAGTCCCTGTTCTCTTGAAAAGAAAAAACAATCCAAAGAAAAAGTCCAACTCAAAAAACTGAAATACACCCACTGAGCATCACCAATCCAGAACAAATTTGGGGTTTCCCACCCAAGCTGCAAATGTCAGCCCACAGCCTGCTTGCATAAAGAGCCATTCCCCTCAACAGAAAGGAAGTTATCACCAGCAAGTGTCAGGCAGTAAAGGGAATGAGAATTCTCATGATCCCAGATTATCATAGTTAAACAATTCTGCAGAAATCAAAGAAATTAAGGTCTGACTTTATTTCAAGAATGAAAGGAAGGCCTGCTTTACCAATAGAAAAGAAACAGCTTTGGGCTGCACTAAGTAACCCATATAGTATAATTCTTAGATCACCATGAGGTGGCAGAGAATATTTACAAGCTAGATCTTGAGTTCATCATTGCTCCTCAAAGGAGAAAGCATAAAAATTAGCAGGCTAGTATAAAGTAACAATTAGTTTAGAATCTTCCTTTATCATTCATTCTTATTATTTCTCTTGTGTAGTTACTGGACAATTTATGCTTTGTTTAATTCTGATTTGAAAGAAGAGAGTCAGGTTATTTCAATTTATAGCTAGTTATACCTAGGTAGAGGTTTTCACCACTCTATAGTCACTGCTGTGACGAACACTGATATGAAGTTCCATGTGACTCAGCTTTGAAGCTGTTACCAGGTGAGTGAGAGCATTCTAGACAGAAGCACAGAGATTAACGAAGGCTGTCTTAACATGCTTCTCCCATATACACTGAATCTCATGGACTGGATTACAGAAAACAGCAACCAACAGGTAGGATTGACCAGAGGGTTCCATTTGTGTAGTTTTGTAACACAAAACCAAGGCTAGGCAAATAAAAAATCAGCTGATTCTAAACAAATAAATGCTAGTATTTTATATTTTGTGAAATGTACTGCTATATTACCATGGCTAATTGAGTAATAAACATCATGGGAGGATTAAGTATTTTCATAAACAGTGCTTGCAGGAGTCTTACCCACAACAGTAGTTTAAGACAGCTACTCCTCATGCTCTGTGAATCAGCATCTAGGGACAGAATTCAAAAGAAATATAGCACACATACAAAATCCATGAGCAGGTGCACTGGGAAGGTAACACTGTCCTCAGAAACCTCCTGTCTGTTTCATGGGCCCAGCTACTGTCTGTTAAGCCCATTGATCAAATTAAGGCTAAGCCCTGCAAGGCAGGTGCCTCCCATTGTCCCAGGAAAGAGCTTCATCCTCTTTGCACTTTGCAAATTTGCTGGAAATGAAAGAGTGCCCCCTGTTCAAAGGGGGCAGAGATGTTATAGAGCCCCTAGCATTTGTGAGACTCATAAAAGCAATTCCATCTGAGGGAGTTTATGTCAGTGTATTAGGTTGGTATTCAGCTGGCATTAAACAAAAGGTGGAAGCACTGAAGAAGCAGCAAGGAATTATGGAAAGTTAACTGCATGAGGAAGGAGAAAGACAGTGTGGTGTGATGTAATGGCAAGATAGTGGAGAGAAAAAAAAAAATACCAAAACAAGAACATGCAAGCTGAGACAGAAAAGGTTAAGTCTGAGCTCTGGCAGTCTAACAAATTTACTGTGAATTCTTTGTGGGGGAGACAGCTGCCACTGACTGCACATAAACACTCCACAGCAGAGCAGCTTCAGAAAGCACAGCAGAGGTCATTCAGAAATGCTCCACATCTCAGAAAGCCTTTTTTAATTTAGAAGAAAAAACCCAGAGTTTGACATGAATGGTTTGATTTGTTTTCCAGGTCTGCAGAAACAGATGACACAGTAAAGCCTGGAAAGTACATGTGAGCTCATAATTTTTTACAGAAGTCTTGAACAACACAGCAAGCATCTCATCCTTAGTGAGAGGACCATGCAGGAGTGCCACTCAAGGTGTATTTTAATAAAAAACATTGCACTCCTGGACAAATAACTAGTTTCACTCGGCTCTTCTATTTTAAAGAGAAAGAAATTCCTCATAAATAATAAGATGTTAGTTTGGTACAGAAGGAGTAATGAATAAACCATTCTCATGGGATGCCAACCTGGGGTGTGAAATATCAGTATAAGAGGTCAAAGCCAAAGATAAGTTTTATGAAAACCCTTGACAACTAATGAAAATCTTTCACTGGCTCAAGAAGGATTTCAAAGTGGCAGAACTGTCACAAAAGGAAGAGCAGTCCAAGAAATAAGTTATTAGGTGAATACATCTAGGGGAAAAAGGATATTTGTCTGAAGCAAGTACTGTATTCCTTTAAAGGGTTTGGATCTGTGTCTTCATTTGGCACTACAGAATGTAATGCCATGCAGAGAAACTTCAATAACACTTTGCAAGGGCATTGAAAAGCTTTGCCATATTAAGAAATAGCCTCATTTAGAACAAAAGCTTCTGACTGACATCCCGCTTTACTGTTGCGGCAGTGGCTGAAGACATTAACATCCCCACCAGAGGTTACTGTCCCTGCAGCAAGGGCAATGAAGAAGACCCGTGTGTCCATTCGTCCCCAGCTCCATTTCAGGAACCAGCATGCAGTCTAACCTGCTCATCTAAAGGGGCTGGCACTGCAGCACAGGCTGTGACCTGCTGCAGCTCAAGCACAAGCGTATGTCCTGATCTGCCAGCTCTGCCAGGAGGCAGCTTAAAGGAATGATCAGAGGCATGTGAATGGTGACCTACTAAATGGCAAAATTCAGTAAGGAAAGTCTTTAAGTCTCAGACATTGAATCTTTTCTGTCTCTCTTTGATTCTGCCACTGAAGTTGGCCGCTTGCATTGTCTGTTCATTCGTGCCTATTTGAACCCCATCATAAAGTCACCCCAAGACACCCAGCCACCTCTGAAGACAGTTGCAGTATCAACTCTCATCCTATCAATCATATTAAAGTTAGGTCATGTGTGAACCAGTTAATCTGAGATAATAGATAATACTCCCTGCTTTTCAATAAGCAATGTGACAAGTTAATATGGTGAATATTTAACACTGCCTAAACTGAGTTAATTTAGACTTAGTTTGGACTGAGCTTCTCTGTTTTCCAGACATACCATTTATTCCTTGACAGAAAAATAATAAGAAAAAAATCAAAACCATCTACTGTCTCTGTGGGTGAGAAGAGCTTGCACATGTTAACATGATATACAAAGTACAGCTATGAAATGCAGATGGGAAGGATTCTCATTAATCAGTGCGTGTAATTTTGCATGTCAGAAGGGGCCATTGTTGAGGAAAGTAATGGTCATACAGAGATCATTTGACTATTCAAAAATCTTTTCTTAACTATCAGTTTTAGGGGTGCCCTGATGTAATGACAGCTTGGATAATTATATCCTGCTTTGGTCTGGTTTTCCTTCTTGCTTCATGGCCATGACAGAAGCATCCCTCATTGCCATTCCAGACATGGCAATGCTGGCTTAGCCATGCATTATTAAACAATAATTAGCTGCTGACCTACAATTAACTGTGTATCTGTGATGAAAACAAACAATCCTTAGATACAATTTGTAAGGTGCTTCATAAAGAAATTTTGTTAACAGCTGTTTTCATTACTGTTAGCATGCATACACAGTGCTCCAGCAGGTGCCACAAGGTCTATCCCAGAGAGAGAAGCCTTTGGGAAAGCAGGTTTGAAATTCACCTGTTTCCCTTGCTGCAGAAAAGAATCACAGCCCTACCCAGTGAGATTTGGCTGAAGGGATTGCTTAAGACAACTCCCTCTACCTGGCACGATGTCAAAGGCATCAACTGAATTACTAATTTTCCCAAATTACTCACAAGTAGGAAAGCAAATTCTGGGTCTAGAACCAGGAATGGCTGAACTTCTGCACACAATCTGATGCCAAACAAGGTCAATCAAGTTAAAATTGGCTTCCTGATGCTGCCATGTGGGCTACAGCAAAAATTTCACTGCTCTGTGCACGGGAAAATCATGCCAGATACATAAAAATAGAGCAGAAATGGCACCTGGAACAACGTGATCTGGTTAAATGAACAATGACTGCAAGCAGTGATCATAAAAATGCAGTCCCACTACAGACACCATAACAGACTTATAGGCCAGACCACACTTCTCCAGGACATATGTACAATTTCCAGTAACAAGTGCTTATGAGCACACTCGTAAGTGACGTGATTTTTCTGTTAAAATATTGCTTTGCATTTTCAGAAGGCAAATCAATGTTCACAAACACATCCTCTCTCCTATTATTCTATAGGCTTAAGAACTGGCCACCAGATTTTCTTACATTAATATTTCCAATAAAGAAAATTTGTTTCTAGTAACAGAAAGTATGGCCACTCCTGCTCACTGACATCTTTGACAATTTTGAGGCTATAACTCGTACTATGAATTTTATCATAGTTTTTATCTGCACAACTCAAACATGTCAGAAAATGTTATTTTCCAGACCCCATACTTTCATGCAAGTAAAAGTGAAAAAATAATTCATGAATGACAAGGAAAAAAAACCCAACAAGCTATTCATTCATTTTTACTTCTGCAAAATAAAACCCAGACTTCCTCTCTTTCAGAAAGTACTTTTTTTTCTTCTTTTAAAGGGTCTTCCTGGACATCAAAAGGGAAGAGAAATGGCAGGGGTCTGGAGTGATTTTTTTCTGAAGTCTTTGCCTTCCATGAATGAATTTGTACAAGACTGCTGAATAATGCTCTGACTTGAAACATGATGAAGTTATGATCTAGTCCTACTCTAAACTCCATATGTTTCTATAGTAAAATGTATCAGTCATATAAATAAATACTAAAAAAAAATATAATTTCTGTCTCAAAGAGATCTAACTAACAAGAGGATTTCTGAATTCTAGGTAAAGTACATATGTGTTTTGAATTAATTAGTAATTATTTCTCCCCACATCCTCAGTCTGAATTTATGGACCATTGCAGGTGGGTCTAGAGCTGCAAAGCTCTCAGATGCCAAGGCAATATACATGACAAGTACTGCAAACATAACTCACCAGATGGAGCTTAGCTCTACCTGTGGATAGTAGTAATCACTCTTCTTGTTGTCTCTGTAATGTCCTAATGGGATGAATGGGGTACAACATTGCCTAACCACTGTCACCTTTCATTGCCACCACAGAAGTTGCCTCAGCTTCAGACGGACAAAAAAGCAAGGGAAGAACAGCTAACAACACGAAAAAAGTTTCAAAAAATGAAATCCCCAAATCCCCCTGACCTTCAGCTACAGCTGCCATTAAATCAGGTTTTAATAGAAGAGAAATAGTAAGTTCCAAGTGACCAAACCTGACAGAAGCAGAGGGACAGCCAGCCTGTGCCATTCCCTCTCCCTGCTTCTAGAACAATCTTGGGTGTTCTAAACTGTTATTTACACCCTCTGTCTTGCTCAATTTGCACCTTGGGGAAAGGTGATGACATTGCCATCTTTTCACTCTATTTCTCCCCTCCCAGTAGAAGCCCTGGTGCCATTTAACTATATCTTTCTGTGGCTGTCTTTGATGAGTCACATCCACCACTACAATAGTAAGCAGGAGAGCACAAGTGCCTGCCAAGAGTTGCAGTAGCAGATCTTCCCAAGCCACACCAAAGGAAACCTGGCCCTGTGGAGAGGGCAATTCAGACTCAGAATCTGAACCAGGGACCTATCTCAAACTGTGTAACAAACCATCATAAAAGAGCATAAAAGTCACAGACTGCAGGGCTAACAACTCACTCCTGTTGATACACCATTTCCTAAGGCCAAAGTGAGCATTTCAGATCCTGGTCCTTAACAATCCATTGCCAGGCTCTCACCCAGTTCATGCCAACTTCCTTCCGTCTTTTCCTCCAGGAATCACACAGAGCAGATGCGAACACCATTCCCATGGCTTCAGTTAAGAAGGGACAAAATAAATAACTTGCAAGCATTGGACATTAGCTGAGAGGCATCCAGAGAGACACTAAGCCTTTTCACAGCAGATTGTAAGTGGTTCTTGCTTCTTGCCAGGGCAACAAATGTTACAGCCAAGCAAGCAAGCAGAAATTTCTCTGCTGTGCTTGAGTCCATAAACAGGACAACGTGTAATCAGCCATCTGAGCACCAAAGAATTATTCATCTTCAGGCAAGCAACAATATCTCAGAATGAGTCAGATGTGGGGGTGGAAGAAGTCCTCTACATGAGAGGCTCCCACTGCAGTGGTTCTTTCTGAGGCATATACACAACATACAACCCCCCTTCTTCCTCCCATCCATCTTTCCTTTCCACCTTGGCATTCTTATTTATGTCTAGCAGCTGGAAATCCTTCTGATTCCCAGCACCCACACACAACTCTGTTACAGAGCGGGACCAGCTGCCCTCCTGGCTCTGGAGGAAGCCCATAAGTTCTGCTGCACAGACCCTCCCCTAGTGCTGTTAAAGCTGGATGCCTTCAGGGACTCCAGAGAAACAGGCTGTATATTCTGACCTGCCTACCATATCTACATTTCTAAATGTCATTCTCACTAATTGCTAAATCTCAAGACAAGACAAGCAGGTCACAGCAGTAGTCACCTGAACAGCCATTGCTCATAAGCTTAAGAACAATTAATTATGCAAGTCTGAAAGGTGACAGAGTAAATGGCAATGCATTAGGCAGTTGAGACAGCTATATACAACTTAAGTAGTATATGTAAACATATATGGGACAAATGTGAGCGGAAGAGTGGCATGTATGAGGAATGCAGAATCAGTTTTAGCTTGCTTTTCTATGAATATCTCTAATGAGGCTATGTTTATAACAATGAAACAAATCTACAAATCTGGGCACTAGAGACCCAAGTGCTCATATAAGTTTTAATACAAATGGCATTGCTCTAGCAGAGAACAAGAGGATTAACTGCTGCCTAAATGTAATAAATTGGGAGCTAAGGCAATGATGCATAAGATTTGGGCCCTAAACATATTTGCAAGTCTTGAGCCTACTCTGAGGGTATTATGCTAATATATCCACAGCAAAGAGTAATAAAATAGAGTTTCCAGGAGTACTGATCCTACCAAAAAATGCTTCTAAAGCATAGGTATCACAGATCACAGAATGACTGGGGTTGGAAGGGACCTCTGGAGGTCTTCTCATCCAACCCCCCTTCTAAAGCAGGTTTACCTAGAGGAGGTGTACAGGATAACATTCAGGCTTTTTTTATGTATCTTTAGAAAAAAAGACCTCACAACCTCCCTGGGAAGTCTATTATAGTCTCTGCCACCTGCACAGTAAAGAAGTCCCTCCTATTCAGATAGAACTTCCTGTGTTTCAGTTTGTGCCTATTGCCCTTCCCCTATCACTGGCACCACTGAAAAGAGTCTGGCCCCATTCTCTTGACAGCCATCCTTAAGATATTTTACATGCATTGATAAGATCCCAAACAACTCTAGTCCTTTATTACAGGTATTCCTTTCTATACTCTTCTGCTCAAAGGGAAAACAAAATAAGGTCTGACCTCTTGATTACCACATCTTTAAGTCTTTTTTCTTAAGATCCTGAGGAAGCAAGACAATTGGAATCCAATCCTACTCACTCATAAGACAGGCCTCCTACTTAAAACTAAGTCATATTCATTCAAAGCATCTATTTCTGTTTTTACCACAGCACAGAGTAAATTTTCTGCTCTCTGCTGTACTCATCTTTAGAATCAAACTGGAATTTCAGGGTCTTAATACCACTATGAAAGACCTAGGCCAAGAACCAGGGAGGAGGGAAAGGGAATACACCACCTGATGGAATTCACAAGGTATTACCCATACTATCAGAACAGTGCCTATGAACTTGGTTGTACGATGGACCAAGGAACCTTGTTTTACTACATGGGAAAGAAAAGAATACTTTAGGGAGTAGGTTTCCTGAGAGATGCTGAGTGAATAGGGTAAGGATTAGAAAACAGCAGCTTCTGGCTCAGGACCTGTATCCAGCCTGCTACAGCCTTTCAGCTTTCTAGCTAAAGTACTGCAACTCCAAAGCAGCTTGGCAGCTCACCTCCCTCTGCAAGATGCCTGTATTACACTTGCTGTGGCCTGCCCCATTAATCTTCTCACCATCAAATTTGCTCTTACCTCTCGCTTCCTGCATTAAGTTCTTCTAACAAAAGGATAATATATTAAAGGCATAATAATAACACTGATAACAATAGTCTAAGAAATACATATTTCTTTCTCCATATTTCCACTCATTTGATTCCCAGCAAGGGCAGCATTAATCACTGGGACAACAGATAAAAAATAAAGTCCAATTTGAATTTTGCTGTGTGCTACTGAGTATGTATGTGTGTTCAGGCAGGAAGGAAGGAGGCCGCAGGATAATCTGTCATTTTATATATTTATGCTGTTGTAGTCAGTCAGGACTGGTTCTCCATTGTTACCACAGATTAAAATCATTCATGTCCTTATACTTTCATTGGAGGTCATCTTTCAGGAAAAAAGAGGTATTATGACCAAGTTAAATTCAAGTTATTTCTGCAAATCTCTGTGTATGGCTTGGACACCAAGGCTATTGCTTGGATGTTAGAAGAACAAAACATATAGCAGTTTTTTGTCCTTACCTGACCTGACTCTTTTTACACTGAGTTCTCTTGCTTTGAAACAGTTATGGGGAAAGAACTGTTGCAAGTGAGAGGAAGAGGTGCTTTTTTAAATGGTCTTAGTAAAAGTAAGTGATCCAAGCTCTGCCTGACTTTGAACTGCCATGGAAGAATCCATGGGTTCTCAGATCTCACTGCTAGCATTTCTATTGAACTGAGTCCCAGGCAGCTTGGCAAAAATAAAACACTATCCTTAGGGAACATGGAATGTGGAACCAAGCAAAGATTAAAAGCAGAAGAGTGGTTCTAAGCTATACGGTATGAGCTCGTCTTTTCCTAAAACCTTTGCCTCTCCAAAATAGAGTTCCTAGAACCACCAGCCTACCAGCTCTCCGTCTCTAAATCGTGCTGGTTCTTTCCTATATCTCAGTGAGAGAGATGTATCTCATGCTTTGGATCTTAGTTGCCATCTGCCCCTCAGCATTCATCCTTTCTCTACCCACTTTGATACATTTACCCATTAGATACTTTTTCACATTTCCTACTCTCTTGTTCGTGCCCCCTAAAAAACTACTGGTATTCCCTGGAATTGTCCTTGCCCACAAATCAATTTCCTTAGCACACCTATTCTGAGACACAATAAAATGGGCAACACAGAACCAGTCGGAACTCTAAAAGTGATTATTAGGAAAGAGGGTCCCTTTTTTAGTCATTTTAAGGGTGAAAAGGTAATATATTTTGTATGCAAATATAAATACCAAATAAAAATACCAAATGCCAAAACCCAACTTTTCCTCCAAAAATACTCTGTAAGAAAAAAGGGACACAATACCAGGAAAACTCAAATTCAGCATCTCACACCTTTGGCTTTATTTTTCCTTGGATATTTTGTGGAAACAAATTCTTATCTTTCAGAATATAATAAAAGTAATTTTGCAATCAAAATGAACAACATCCCACCTACTCATATGCCATCTAAGGGAGGAGATAAAGAATTGGTGGTTGTACAGCCTGTCTTTCTAATCACTACTTTTACGAGCTGTACCGTGACAGACATATCTTGCAAATCAGTGACAACTCAACCTACAGATGAAAAAGAAACTAGCAGAAATCCTTCTGTTTCTGTTAGCTAACAACACCATCATTCTGCAGAAAATCCAAGGCATTAATTAGATGGTTTCAGAAAGCAGGTCTGTCACAACAGCACGGATGTGTTTCCAATTTCTGTGCATTCATTGAAATTAATGATCTAGGAAAGGTAAGAGGTACATTCCCACCTCTCAGCCATTCCTGTAAAAAGAAAACCCTTAAACCAAACAAATAAAATGGAACTATATGTTCAGGAAGCATTCTGGCAATGTCTGCAGCTTCTAGGCATTTCCCTGAAGTATATAAATAGCAAGAGGAACAGATATGCTATAACAAAACATGAGCCAATCCTCCAACTATATTTGAGCCATAACCATTGATTCTACTCCATTTATTTCTAAGTAGTTGCTTTTGCAATATTGGATCTCTTCATCATATCTTGTCGCTGCATAACCATTCTAGAACAACACACTTGTCCTATTCTTTCATTTGGCTTGGGATCAAATGTATGGTCAACTAGAATAGCTTTAGTTCCTGAGTACTGTATTAATCAGATTTTGAAAATAATCTTC
The DNA here is from genome assembly GCA_026261815.1 of Monarcha castaneiventris obscurior. Classification (NCBI taxonomy): domain Eukaryota; kingdom Metazoa; phylum Chordata; class Aves; order Passeriformes; family Monarchidae; genus Monarcha; species Monarcha castaneiventris. The sequence goes on from JAMPIT010000894.1 coordinate 20,952,430, forward strand.
CACGTGACTTTCAAGAATCCTTTTTGGCAGGGCAAATGACATGTCTAAACGCACAAAGGGATACTGTGCTCTGAAAAAAAAGTGCATACTGATGTTATTAATGTTACTTTCTGAGAAATGTGTGCCTGCCTAAAGAAGGCAGGAATTAGCTTACTACAGCTGTTATTACAGCTTCCTATTCTTTTATTCAAGAAAAGGGTGTTCTGCTTGTTCACCTAAAAGCAAGTTACAATTTCAATAGTTCTTGATCAAGACAAAACAAAACAAGAGAAAAATCTAAAGAAATTCTGAAATTCTTGAAAAGTCCTAGACCAGCCCCTTTTTTTCCATCCCCTTGCTCTTTTTATGCTGGGACAAATCTTCTTTGCCAAAATTGACAAGAGAACAGAACCAGGTACACGTGTCAAAAACAAACACCAGATGAGATTTAGCTGCAAGACCCAAATGATTGCTCAGATCTGTAAGTTAAAGGCAATGTAATCTCAACCCTTGTAGAAATGAATCAGCCAACTCGGACCTTCCGTAAACCATGAGACTGAAGAAATAAAAAGGCAGTGTGGATCCTAACAGAAGACACAGAGGAGTGGCTGAAGTGACTGCTTGCTAATGCTACCGTATAAAACAGGTTATCCAAAGAATGAGTGTAAGCTATATTTTGAGAAATCATGCTACGTGCCAACTTTTGGCTCTCAAGTTTGCCACACACATTCAATCAAATCCCTCCCCTGGAGTCATGAGACGGACATCTCCATTTGGAGCCAACAATGGCTACTAAGTTAAATGCTCCAATATCACTGCCGGTAATGTCAACAAATGACAGCAAACACCAGCATATGCATGAACTGTTTTACAAGCACAATGTTTTTTATTACTGTAATTGTGCTTAGCAGAAATACAAGGCTGAGTTTATTTTCATCATCAGCACTTGTCAGCACTAGGAAGCAGAGGCTGGAAAAATAATATTACAGCAAAATCACATTCTTCTTTTGAATGGGCACTCTACTTGTGGCTCACCTAAGGCACTTCTGGAAAACTGGTTCCCTATGGCACATCGAGAAGTGCAGCACATCTGCACTTTCTGTCTTCTGCAGAAAGTGGATGAAACCAGGAAAATACAAAATCTATTTCAGATCACATGAACATTACAGGTAATCTGAGTATCTTGAACACTACATCAATAAATATAATTTAAACACACCACACCACTTGCACATCTAATACTCATCTGCAGAATATTTTTGTGCCTTTCCCATACAGAACATTACCATATCATATACATGTTTCTGGTTAGGTAGCTACTACATTACACACCAAAAATTCTGCATCTCAGTGCACACTAAACCTATTTCTATACTACAAATTTGTGAAGTATTTAGAGGTCATTTGGTATTACTGAATTAGTAACTGTAACCTACATGAACAATAGTCTGCATGAAAATTTTCAACATTTGGATTCTTGCTTCTGAACTCTGCTTTCTTTCTCTGCTCAAAGCACCTTACCATTTAATCATCACAGAAGAGATGTGACTGTGAACAAGTAAATGCCATTTTGGCAGTGCCACTGCAGCAATGCAGGAGTGTAGTATAGGAGAAGGGATTCCACTCTGAAGCGTGGTAAAGTTTGGAGCTGTGGTGTCTTTAAGAAAAAATAATGGAGGAAGAAGCAGATAAAAAGGAATAAGAGCCAGCCTCTGTAATTCTCAGCTGTGCCAATGAGCCAATGAAGTCAGTCTTTAAGGCAGAGACTCATCAAAAGCTCTTTTTTCATTAGAGCTTTGCAGTCTTGGGATGAAAATGTCACCGGTGACTTATAAGAAGCAAAAACCAAATTAAAGGCCAATTTCTTTCCCTACCAAATTATTATCTATGAGTGTAAAAGAAAGTACCTAGGCAAGACCAAGGGTGAGACAATTTTATTTGTCTTAGTGACAGTGAAAGTCTAATTAGACTGACAAATCTTCTGTGCTATTTTCCTTTGTGATATACACTGTAAGGAAGGATTTAGCCTGGAGCTGCACGTTATGGAAAGACATTAATCAAGATTATTGGACCCTCAACAGAACACACAGTCAGAAGGCTGAAAAGCCTAATGGTTAAAAATAAAGGTTGAAAACCTTATTCTAAGCCATGCCAATGGACTGGACTCTCCATATGGATAATAGGCAAATCCCCTCCTCTAGTTTCTAGAGAGAACAGTCTGCATATAATAAATCATGAACTGTCATTCTGTGGCTCTAAGATCATGGCTGAAAACATCCACAAGTAATTTATTCTTGCCACCTACAAGCTATAGTTTAAACACCTTGGCAAGTGTCACTTTCTCCATCTCAAGAAGTTGAAGCATGCCCTGGATATGTAACAGAGCACAGAGTCTCTGGTTCTTCATGGAGAGATTACCCAGAGGTCCATCTGTCATCCAAGAAGGGTTCTGATCTCTTTCTCACAGAAAACTGTTTTGATCTTGGGTCCTCAGCCATCCATGTCATAGGCCAGACATATTAGGGACCTGCCCTAGGGCCTCCAGAAGGTTGCCTGGAGTGGTTCTCCTCTTGGATTTGCTGAACTGAGTGTGTTTTGAATGGAAGACGTGTATCATGATGAATGATTTATACACTAGCTTTACTTAGTAATTAACTTCGCACAAATCATTTGAAAACTGAGTGACCCAGCTATGAACGAAGACAGAATATACCACATAAAAGCATATGGACAGTCTCCTCAAAAGCTTTGAGCAGCAACTCATAAAAGAGAATTCTGACCACACAAGTAGCTGACATGGAAGCAGAAGATGAGAATGAGCGTCACTTTAACCTGTTTTCACAGAGGTCTCCCAAACCAAAAAAATCACTGAAGTACTTCAGTAATAACTGAAGCTCTGCTTTAAATCACGGAACAGGGACACATGGGATTCCAGGACCTCTAACTAATGAAGTAACCCTGTGAGAAGCATGACAGCCTTGCAAGAATGCAGTGCAGCCCAGCAAAGTGACTCTCATCCAGAAGCAGTTTGGATGGCATCCTCCTTTACCACACACAAAAACCTGCAGCTTGTCTTTAAGGCCTTTGTGGGTAACATGGCAAAGCAGAAGTCTCAGAGAGAATATTATTGTCACAGGAGCATCTTAATCCAGGAGAGTACTTAAATCCAGGACAAAACCATGTGTGAGAAAGTCAAATCAGTGCTTCTACTTGGGTAGTGGAGTACAAGCACCATTTTCAACTCACTGAAACAAACAAATCAAAACTCCTTTTTCTCCCTTATTTTCAGTGAGCAATAAAAGGTCAGCTCTCGTTACTTCCTTCTCTGAATCACAGGAACAGTCCCAGCAGTATAGCATACAGCCATATATCTCAAGTGTTTCTCACTCAAATCCTAGCTGTCCTCCACTGATTTGAGCTTCACTGCCTTGCAGAAATTTAGTATAAATTTATAGACATTTTAAATGCTAATTTCAATGCCACAGGGTATTTCCAGCAATATTTTTCTCTCAATTCCCTTTATCTTGCTTGTTTGTCCAAAACTATATACCATGTCTGGGATCTTCACAAACTGAAGCATATCATTGGTCTGAACAGGTACTGTGTATTTTTAAAGCACTTCATTTTCCCAACTGTTTTAGTCTAACTGTGCTCTAAAATACCTCTGTCAGTACTCAGACTACCTAACTGCAGGAAGTGTCTTGGTGTGTGTTACAAACAGAAGATATCTTTCCACTTATCACACTCTTCTGTAGTTCCTTAACAAGTAATGTGTAAATCTAAATCCTTCTGAAATTCCCCTGGATTTTGTAACACTTTGTGATAACAGACTTGATATTCTGCACAAGATTTATATGCATTTCAAAAAGGAGTAGTTTTAGTTACTTACATACAAAAATGAGCAATACAAGTAGTACAGATATTCCTAACAGAGTAAGAACAGTAATTCTTTATCATGAATCTTGCTATTTTGCATGAGATGCTTTACTTTTACTTGTATCATGCTTCATATTTCTACAATTGGTCAGATCCTTTCTGTGCCAAGTAATGTGCATGTGCAGAATAAAAAGTACATTTTGAACCCAAGGACACTGCAATCTTAGCATAAACCAAGATACAACACATGGATACATAAACACGGATAATAAAACAGAAAAATGTGACTATATTAATTGACTTGATAAACAGTTGCCTTAGACTATCATCAGTCTATCCTCTGACAACTTTTTGCATGCATCATGATGACAAAAGAGTTTCAATGGGATTGGAAAAATAACCTGTTGCCTGTTGTATGGTACCAGGAAGCAGAAAGATTCTTATGATCAAGTCTAAGAAGTGAGCAAAAAATGCTTGAATCATGCTGATCGGAATCAGGAGAGAAGAGGCTAAACTTTAAACAGCCTTGAAAGTGAAGAAAAATTGTTTATTTCTGAGGAGAAAAGAGAAGAGAAAGCTGGAACAAGGTAATAACTGACTGTATTTGTACTGCTCATAGCCTTAGGTATCTATATTTTACGTTTTCCAAAGAGTAAACTTGCTCTATTAGATTTTTCCACCACTTAGATCTAAAATTGTAAGCAGGCTTGGCGATGGTGATGTTGAACACAAGCAAGATAAAATAATCATTAGGCACCTGAAAAACAGTGGCTGGAGATACTGCCCAAACAGAAAACGACAATTTCATCTCACTTTCATCACACAGATACTGCAACTTAAGCAGACAGAATCAAATTCCACCAAAAATAAGGAAGAAAGGCAAGCCATCTGTGCTGCGACAGCAATAAAATGGCCCAATATTGAAATGCAGAAAGTTGTAATGGAGGTACATATTGACCTTTATTTTTCTTTCAGCGGGTAGCATGAAGTGTCAAAGAGTTATTGTTTTAATATCAGCTGAGATGAGGCCATTTGTTGTGGTGCATGTGTATCCAGGAAATCGCTGCTCTAACCATGTTTTTAGAAGCACTTTGACACTTTATTAAATCTTCCTGATGCTCTTTCAGCACACAGTTGGTCTCTGTAGGCTGACTGAACTGCCACGTAGGCTAGGCAGGAAGCTTTCAGAAAGAGCTCCTCTTCAGGCAAGCCAGCATCATTTCCAGCTTGACCAAGCCCATAAAGGTCCAGTGCTATTCTCTGTTCCACTGGTATAGCTAAACACAGTTCTGCTGCCTTTAAAAATTATTGAGGGCAGGATAAGAACCACAGACTTTATAGTTCTGGAGATGTAACTGTACAAATATTTTCTCTAAAATTAGAACTAGTCACTGAGGAGAAGGAACTGTAATTCTTGCAAAGTTTATGACCAACAGTGACCAAACCCGGGGTAATTTCCCCTCATTTGGCTGAGACTTTATAAATCACCTACTGGGTGTTTGAGGCTAATAGCTCAATTAATCCCAGTCCTGTTGCTATCTGGATTTACAGAGTACCAAAGGGGGCACTGTTAAACCTCAGCTTGGAATTAATTACTCTAATAGTTGTAAATTCCACTGCAGCCAGAGGCACCTCACAGAATCACAGAATAGCTGTGGTTGGAAGGGGCCTCTGGAGGTCATCTAGTCCAAACCTCTGCTAAAGTAGGATCATGCAGAGTCAGCTGTCCAGGACTATGTGTAGATGGCATTTGAATATTTAACAGCATGGACACTCCACAGCCTTTTGGGGCAACCTGTGCCCATGCTTAGTCACCCTCATGTTACAAATGTTTCCTGATGCTTAGAGGGAAAGTCCTGTGTTTCAGTTTGTGCCCATCATCTTCGGTCCTGTCACTGGGCACCACTGTCATCTTTATACTCTTCCTTCAGGTATTTGTACACACAGTTAAGATCCCCCCTGAGCGTTCTCTAGTCCAGCATGAACAGTCCCAGCTCTCTCAGCCTTTTCTCACACAAGAAATGCTCCAGTCCCTTACTCATTTTAGAGGCCCTTTGCTAGAGTCTCTCCAGTAGCTCCATCTCTCTAATGATTTCAAAACAAGTGTTTCATTCTAGTTGATAACACAATAACATGATAGCATACTGCTGAAATAAATAATCCACAGCTCAGATTGGTTATTCACATGACTCTTTTCTTTGCACAGACAAAGAGAGATAATTGAAGGTGTTTATTTCTAAACAGTACCATATTCTGGCTTCCAAAACCGTTGCATTTTAAGGGTTGAAATAACTACATAGGCACAATTAAGTCAGAACATCTAAATTAATTTTTTTTAGGAATGATTTTTACCAAATAGATTGGAACTATTCTATATTGGAACATCTACATTTTGCAAGAAACTGATCTTGATAGTATTCCTTCAAAATTCTCTACAGGAAGGCTATAAAAGGGAAATGAAAAATGACTCCAACTGGAAGTAATGCTCCATTGCTTTTCTCCTCATTATGAACTTCACTATTGCAGCAGTTCATACTGTCATAATAATAAATAACCATACACCCACCCCCCATTAAGCTTTGTAACTCTCTTCGGAATACATTTCCTCACATATGGAACTTTTGAAACAAAGTTAAAACCTTGTTCTTGTTCACATCCTGACAATCTCACTTACACAAGTGGGGTTGCACTAGATCAGGAGCAAAATCTGCTCCTGTTCTCACATATACGTGCCACAACAATTCAGCCAGCTCTTTGTCCTGTGTCCAGCACAGGAAGGCAACATTTTAAAAATAGTTACATGGAACATGATCCAGAGAACATGGCTCCTATGAACTTACAAATGAGCAGCAATACTAATTAAGAACTGAAGGAAATAGAGAAGACTAATTGACTCACCTGGATGCTGGGCGGTGAACGGTTTTTTCGGGTGGTAGTGGTTGCCATCGTGGTCGTGGTTTCCATGACTGTAGTCGACATTTCCGGTGGCACGGATGTTGTGGGTGTTGTTCCCAAGATGGAAGGGACTTCCCCAACGAGGCGGACACTTCCATTGATTTTAATGTTGGGGTTGTTCTCCGCCGCCATGTTCAGCACTTTCAGGCCATTGTAATAGAGACCGGAGAGCTGGCCTTGGAAGAGACGCCCTCTGTCCTTCCCTCCTATGGCTATTTGCGCCTGGGTGTTGAAGATCGTTAACTGTCGTCCTAGTGAAGGGGGGTGAATAGCATTATTGACAGATACTTCCTTCAGTTCGCATTCTACATTGAGCCCTGGCCCGAAGTGATGGACAAAGGAGAAGTAGATTCATTCTTGGTAGTGTTTATGATGACTGTAGAGAAACAGTATGGAAATGTAGTGCCTAAAAGTCATTAATAAGGAAGATTAGCCTGAAAGTACGAATACCTAAAACTGAACCTTATACTTCCGCATCCACTCAGACATCAAAACTCTGGAGGAACTTCATAAATTTGAACCCATTCTTTTAGGACTGGATGAATTTTGAACTACAAATAGGACTTCAATATGCGGCCATTTTTCTACTATCAAGTCAGATTGCAGTACCTGTCAAGCTTTAGCCTATAAATAAACCTCCTTTTGGACTGGTTAAAAGGACTGGATTAACTCATAAAGCCACTTTTAATAATGCAAAGGTTTCAAGGGCTGGCTCAGAAACAGTAAAACATCAGAAAAAAATGAAGCCATATAAGAATTGAGTAGGAGTGTTATGACAGGATCAGTCATAATCTTTCACCTATGAACTTTGTGTTGTTTAGGCTTGCAAATCTAAACCCAAGAAACAACAAATGCAAACATTTCCAATGTCTCTGAAAGAGCAAAGCTTGTGAAATAGTGAGGATAACAGTGCTTCATATGGTTAAGCCCCAGAATGGCCTTACTCCCTCCCCTCTTACAGACAGTGGAATCCAAATGTAGGCAGGTTATGTGGTTTAGTCAAGGTCACATCTTGAGTGTTAGAAGTGGTCCAATATCATATGTAATAAAAAAGATAATTATTAAAAATAAATCTAGTAACAATTGCCAATTCACCTAGTTTTGCAGGACACTTATGTAACATTCAGCCTGGACTGCTCTATAAATACTGTTTATGTCCCAGGCTGCACTAGGTTGACCATATTAAGAAATAAATTGCTTCATGAAGTCCAAAGGCAGTGCCTATAATTTCATTATTCCTCAAAACATTAGGGGCATGCCGCCTGAAATCTGCTGAAATAGCAGACAACCAGACTGGACATTGCTCAGAAGGGTTATCAATGCAGCTTCAAGTCAATCATCATTTAAATATCTTTTGTTTTCCCATTTTTATGAAGTTTGAAATATGTGTTCCCATCCCATTCCCACTCCCCAGCTCTCACTCGCCACTTTCTGTCTAAGTCCAGCCTGATGAGAGGTGCAGAATGCCACTATGTAGGAAAGTGCAGCCTATGATCCACTGCTCATTCCTTCACAGCCAGTGGTTAAGAGTAGATCAAAATACATGGGGGAGCTCACCAATTTTGGTGGTCGTCGTGGCGGGTCTCGAAGTGAAGTGGTGATGCGGTGTAGCATCATCTTATGGTGACAGGATGGACCATGGGGAAGAGAATGGGGACAAGAGAAGAAATGTATCTGAAAGTAGTTCCTGTCCCCAAAGAGGACCCTAGCTAACTAAGTAACAGTGTATGGTGAGATGTAACGCACAGACATGTGGAGGTGGGCTGCACATCCCTTGTGCTCCTCACCCTCAGATTTGTAAATGGAAAATTAGGACTTGATCGGGGTGGAGTAACTGCATTGATGAAGAAATGAGAAATAAAAATGGGGAGGGGGGGGTATCCTTCCCCTGGAAAGTGTTGAAACACCTGATGCAATATTCTGCATCTCAGGAGGTTTTAAACTTGCCAGAGGCAACATATGTCTATTAAAACATCAATAAACATGCACTGAAGCCACACATCCCCAGAATGTAAACAGAGCCTTTACTCTTGTCTTATGACAAAAATAGGGTCCAGTAACAATATCTGTTAAGATATTCATCCGTCTCAGCCCAGCTCCTGGTTGAGTTAGAGGAAATGGAACTGTACACTGTGAAAGGTCAAAACTCCCATCCCATACCATGGCCTCAGAGCTGCTTTTCTTTTCTGTCGTGTTGTGCTTTGGATTTTTTAATGGATATGTTGTAAGAATTTTACTACACCATTTTCCCTACTCTGAATATGTTCCCTCCCTCTAGCACTATAGTACTGTCCATATTGTCCCTGCCCCTACAAACTCAGTCATGTCACTTGCTACTGTTCCCTCCTTCCCACCTCACTCATGATAAGAGTGCCAAAGAGTAGAGGTAAGATGAGTAAATAAGGGACTTATGAGTAAAGGGATTTATTTCACTAATCTTGAGATGTTATCCCTGAAAACAGATGCAAGATACTGTCAGTTCAGTTTTCCATTTGCATTTCCATTCCTTTCTTCCCTTGAATTAATTTAGCATCATTTTTCATCCTCTGACAAACAGAAAAAGGTGGAAGGTGATGAGAAAGGAAAATTTTTTGCTGCTCCAGGTAGGAGAGCTCCCCAAACAGGGATAGAATAAAGGTTCTCTCACTTTTACTGGAGGATTATGACTCTCCTCAGGATGTCAACTATTCTAACCCAAGCTCATAGCATAGCTTTACACATCTGTCATATCTCTTGCTTTATTCGCAAGAATGAAGAGTTAGTAAATTAAGCCTGAAAAAAAAGAGACCATGTCTCCAATTCTGGGCTTTCATCTGCATCTTCTAATCTTGAAAGAAAGTGTATGCCAAGGAAGTGACCCAATTCCAGCAAAAAAAGGAACTCTGATTCTGTGTTTTGGGGCCTTCATTGTTAAGTGGTTTTCCAGACCAGGATTCATGCACTGCACCATATGGTTAATGCTGGAAACCACACTAAAACTGTGTTTGCTGAAAGAACAATCACTTGTTGCAGTCACCTACTACCTGCAATTCCTCATTCTTCTCTCTACGATGGTGTACACGCACACGATAAAGACACTAGGGAAATGAACATGGAATGAGAAAAACCTTTGGAGAGAATATACACTTAATTCTGCCACCATATGTCTCTTCTGATCATTCTTTCAATGAAAGTTAGCTGAAGCCTTTACTTCCCCTATGTAAAATTTATTTGACCATTCAATTTTATTGGGGAACTATTTACATTAGTAAATTCTACTAGGTGTGTAAGGACTGCAGAATTACAGTCCTTTTTTTCCACAGAGAATCCTTCTTACTGCTATTTTAATGTTATACTGAAGAAAAATTATGAGGTGTTTTGTAAATATTCTGGATATTCAGGCTCATGTTTCTTTGTTTGCTCTCTCATTGACTTCTTCATTTGGAAAACTGAATTCTAATTAAAAATACCACAGAGAAATCTGAAGTGTAACTTTTCTGTAGCACTAGGAGAGATTTGGGGCCTGACTTTGCAAATCCGAATTCATACTAATAGTTCTTACTTCAAAAGTACAGTCACTTACATCAAGGAGACTTTACAGGTAAGAGAGATTTGAATAATTAAGGACTTCTGGGATCAATCCTTTTGATGAGATGCTTCTGGGTCTTTATTAGCTCATCCAATTGCAGAACAGGTAACATCCATGCCTTAGCAGACACCAAGTATTCTGCTAAGGAAATCTGCTGGATTTATGACTACTGAAGTTGAACAATTTAAGACTAATGCTTCTTTTTATATTCACATACATAATCTCAGTGAAGTTAACAGCATTTAATATTTTGCTTATTACTTATGCAATTCAAGACTGTAAACCTGGGGTCTTAAAATTATTTTAAACTAATTTATAAAATTTAAAGCCCTTCAAAGCCAATAGTAATGCCACTTCAGAAAGAAAATGTGCCGTATTTGTTTTCCAAGAATGAATTATTTCATTATTACGAATAACATAGCAGTAACAAAGGAAGACCGAATCTATAGCATTCAAAAATGTCAATCAAAAAGTGTTTCATCTTACCTCACCCAAGCCAAGAACTCACATGGGCAAGACAGCTATTCTATATGCTGTCTCTTTGATGAATCTATTCCTCCATCCATCAGTTTGTCTTGCTCCATTTTGATAGGAAGCTACCCTTTCTCTCATCATCTTTATAAAGTCTTCTGACAGAAGGTTTCCATGTTACATTAATTGTTACATGGATGAGCAGGCTGCTGAACAGCTACACAAATTTCTCATTCTTATATCTTTTTAATTTGAGTGATACTTAAGTTGCTGAAAATGTCTGTCTACTTTGGAATGAAGGAACCAAGTTATATTGTTTCAGGCGTTACACTGCACAATGTCATTCCCTGACACATAGTGGAAAGGCTGAATTTCCTTTCACTTTGGTGAAAACACAGCTCTACCTTTCTAGCCTAACAACATCCAGTGCTTTGAGAGTGCCTGAAGACTCAAATATAGTCTTTTCTAGACTCTAGTGCATATGTGATTGTCTTTTAACAAAGCACCAATATCCACAAAAGGTAGACTTCAGTTCAAAACTTCAGGATGGATTACAAATGAAAGTGTTGTGGCATGCTTTTAAGCTCAAACTTGTAGAAGCTGTGACATAAAGTAAAAGATTTTGTGGAAAACAAAAAAGAAAAAAAAAAACAAACCAAAAAACAACAAACCCACAACCAAACCAAAAGAAAACAAAGATGGGTTTCTCAAGCACATGAATCGCATCAAGGAATTAGACATGCATCTGTTTAACAAAATTGAGGCAATCATTGTCTTTAGTGTTAAAGGGACTTTAGCAATTCAGACTTACCAAAATTATTCTCTTTTTAGTGTTAAACTTTATTTATCTATTTTAGTTTGATCTTGTAAATTAATAGGGCAACCCACTGAGACTCAATAAGCATTTTCTGTTTATTGTTATCTTAAAATTTATTTACAATTTAGCTGAATTAACTGTTTATGACATACCGGTGGTAAAAAACCCCCCTCTGTTTTAAGTAAACAAATATTTTTGCCTTACTTTCATTAATACTTTACCTTTAGTTTTAAACATTACACCTTTGTAGACCAAGCCTGAAAAGTGAGCAACACTGCCAGCTCTTGTTAAACTCAACAGGAACTGAGTGTGCACAACACTTTGCAGGATCAGGCCCTTCACATAAAAATATTTTGACTGGATGTAGCCACATCCTTCCTGACCTTAACTTAATTCATACTGGATAAATCAATTTGTTAATTCAGCTGAGGTTAGAAATTTGAAACAGAACATAAATTGTATTTTTCCAGTCCTACAAAAGATTGGTTTTCCTTCTTGACAAATGTGTTAACAACCATAGTCTAAATCATCACAGAAAATGCAAGATCTGAGTTCAAAGGTCACCCCCTTTTATTAGCAGTACTTTCATAAATGGAAACAAGAGAAGATTGTGTTCTGCTTTGTTTAGACTCCAAGGCCAGGAGTTAGTTACAGTGCCTTTTTTTTTTTTTTTTTTTAATACCACATTTAGTAATAGAGGGAGAAGATCTTCCTGACTTAAACTCCACTGTATTACCAAAAGCCTAGTTCAAGCCCTACTGAAATCAGCAAGTTATTCTGTTACCTTCACCAGGCTTTTAAACGGGTTCTTACATCCAAGATTTTTTTCCCCTCTACAAATTCCTTAAAAACAAAAATTACAGTTCTGACACAAGTCCCATTTCAACAGGTCGTGGACTTCATGCAAAACTTTTACTCAAGCCATCTGGACTTACTCGTATTAACAAGTTTTTTTGTTGAACTGGGGCCAATTACTCCAGGCAAACCCACAAAATTAAGTAGCACTGCCTGAGAGTAGGAATTTGATCTCTATCTTAGACAAATATCATGTGAGTGTTCAAACTGTATTCCAGACATTGCATAAAAGCAACAGAACAATCATCTTTCTCTGTCTCCCTCACTGTAATTTAAAGAAAAATGTTAAAAAATGTTTTCTTTACAACATTTTATAAAATCATTTAATTATCTTAACACAATTAGGAAATACATAGCCATAGTGGCTAATCAGACTCATGAGAAAAGAAAAAAAGAACAACAAAAAAACTTAAAGGAAGTGGTTTTACAAGTAGATTTGAAAATCTTTTAAGAAAACTTCAATAATAAATATATAAATGTAGCTTAAGCCCAAATTAAAATAGGAAAATCATGCAGTGGTTAAAGTGCCATAATACATGTTGTTGCTCTTCACTCTTCTTCATTTGTTTTTTTTTTTTAGAAATCATCTCCTGAATTTTTGCTTGTTTGTTTGTCATTACTGTTATAGCAAGCTTAGAATTTCGTCCCTTTAACTGCATTTTAATAGCAATGTATTATAGCATGATTTATCAACATATGGCAGGTGGAAGCTGACACAAATTATAATGAAAATTAAAACAGTCATTTATGCAGCAGGCGATTATCATTTAAGAAACATTTATTTGCAGGCTTTAAAAATGAGAGTTTAGAATCAAATGGGTTTAAAATGAAAGTTTTAATGACTGTTACCTTTTTCCTGCAGCCACTCCTCTACAGGCCGGTTATATTTGAAGGGGATTTTCTGTTTTACCATTTGGAACCGTTCACTATCAGTGTTGCCTTTAAAGTTTAAAAAACAGCTTAAAAACAATCTGAAAAGTCAATGAAATAGTTAAAACATCCTAGATTTTTTTTTATGACCTTATTTAGCTATAGATAAATAAGTGTGCATGTGTGTACATATACAGATTTGAAAAGAGAGATTTATCTTTAGTAAAGTGGAGAATAGTTATTCATCCAATTGCCTGAGGTTCTGGAAGGTCGAAGAAATTAAATCCTACAAAAAAGATATCTCAGATTCTCCTCAGAGTATTTGTTTATCCAAATTGGTTAGAAGGCATGTGCAATTTGTCTGTGATGTGAGACCTTGCGTGAACTCAGTGTCATGAGTTAAAATATTTTGATCAGACTCTAGATCTGATTGCATAAGGACATGGCACAATATGTCAGTCACGTAAACACACAGTAGTAATTTGATAAACCTTCTTGCACTGGTAAAAGACACATGTTAGGACTAGAAACCCAGTAAACAGAAAAAAAAAAAAAAGGAAAGGAAGAAAATATAAGAAATCAGTGCTGAAAGGATGTAATAGAATTAGTTTTTAAAAAACCAGAACACCTAAGAATGGAAAGATAAATAGGAAAAAAGGGAAGTAAAATTTGAAAAGAGGAAGAACTGTTACATAAGGATACATGAAGACTTATGTTCAGTTACCAAAGACTTGGGCCTGTTTCCAGAATAAAACAAAAGCTTAGAAACTAATTTAAATAAAAGCAGAAATAATTAGCCAAAATTTCAGTTCTGGCAATTGCAATTCCATTTTTCCATGTTGATGGATAATAGAATCATCCATTAAAGTGTGCTTTGGTGGAAAGCTCTTATTATTTGCACAGCATAGAGAGGAACAGGATTCACACAAAGCCTCGGACCAAATTCCCTAGCTACTGGAAAATTGTACAGCTCAGATGGAACCTCCAGTAGAAAGAAGCAGCTCAGTTTGATGGTGTTAGAAATGATAGTGAGCAAGTGCCATCATTCTGCTTTTTCATTTTCTTCAGTTACAGTCACTTTCTGATTAATTCTAATTTTTGCTTCAAGCATTATTTTTACAAAAACTCCTCAGTCAGACAGTCATAAAAGGAATGCATTTTTACATGCAACATTATAATATTGTAGAAAAAGGAGTAAGCCCGCAACTTACTGAATACTGCCATAAGCAGAAGTTCAATAGATCAGTTGTGCTCCAATATGTTTTGAATAAATGGTGGTCCAAGTCAGCAACTGCTCTGCACAATTTGCAGTACTGCCTTTAAAGTCCCACATATAAATATCCTAATGCGGCTTCATTTTTATTTGACTTTCTGAAACAGTTGTAATCTTTTTTCAATGTAAAGAGACACCAGTGAAAAACAGAATAATTAAAAACCAAGTCACATAAGTCCAGCCAGTCAAGAGCAGACACTCTTTTACTGCAGGGAATATGACTGGTGAATCTCATGTGTTTGATCATCCTTGCTGCATAGCTGTTGCTCAGAAATGCTGCTAGTCTATATGAGGTACCTGCTGACCACAGCTGTGCTCTCCAGCAGCACCTTGGTACTGCTGACTTTCTGCACCAGTTGAGAGGCACTACAGCAACACACCAGCTATAGTCCCACAAGGATTCACATGACCTAATCTTAAGAAGTATTTGTAAAAATCATTGTCTACATCGCTGTAAGCTCAGCTGTGAGGAAACCAGCAATCTGCATTTGGGTTAGTATCCCCAGCTATAATGATGAACACTTAGGAGCCTTGCTGCTAATTTGGGGCAACAGGTAAAAAAAGAAGTAAAAGCATTTAAGAACAACTTTTTCTTGGCCCGATTACCTTCCTGAAAAGTCATCTACTTTTTACCTTCCATATAACATATTAATCGTGGGAAACTGCTATTCCCCATCATAGAAATATCTAATTAAGCACCAGCTGACACACATTATTGCTCCAGTTTCTCTGTTGCACCTCAGATTCCTGCCATATACAACTGGTTACTCAGACAAACTAGAAGGAAAAGATAAAATTGAAAACACTCTCTCTCAGTCATTTGTCAAGTCATATTTAAAAACGTACTGTGGTGACTTGGAGTCACTCACAGACATTAAGTTACGTTTAAGTACATTCCCAGCTCTCATAATTCATATCAGCACCACCAAAAAGTCACTTCTGTATTTCTTTGAGTACATATTCCTAAACAGGAAATTTGAACCATGTTCAATGCAGGAACCAAGAAAAAATTGATAAAGAGGAGCTGAGTTAATATAAACAACAAAAACAGAGAAAAAACCCTACCTAAAGCTAAAGAGACAGTAATGTTAACAAAGCAATGATATTTGATCTGTTTATTAATAATAACCTGAAGACTAATGTAAGCTGAGGTCATGCAGATAAGCTCTTTTTCCAATTTCTTAACCTAAATGATAGCTTCCTTTCCCACAAGTTCTGCCATTCATTTAAGCCTACAGGAAGCTTACACTCACAGGACAGAGAAGCAGACCCATCGGTTTGGGGAGAACAGAAACAAAATTAAGTCAAGCTCACTCCAAAAACATTATATTTTTTAAGATCAGTTATCAAGACATTCAGCTTAGACCTTTTCTCAACACACTAATCCATGCCCACTGAAATAGCTAAATTTCATAAATGCAATCAGAAAAATTCTGCATCTCCTTTAGGATTTTCTTCTTCTGTTGCAGTGTGCCTAATTTTTTCCATGTAAGAAAGGCATACTAGGTCCTGAAAAGTACTCAAGAGGCATTTCAAGGGCACTTAAAGACCTAGATTTCTCTGTAAACCCAGATTTGAACACTTACAGAGAGGCTGCTACTACATCTATATTGCATGTGATAGAGATAGACACAGTTTTGGTAGAAATGGGGGTTATTCCCCAGTTTATAGGGTACACTCTGAGCTAGGACTACTGGTTAGATGAGTGCATTGATATTATAATGTTGATGGGCTGGCACATTTTCTATAGCCCCAAAGAAATTCTGTAATACTATTTACAAGCAACAAGAAACATCACTGGCTTCATCCAGTACCCGTGTGCACATAAGTAACCTTATGCTGGTGGCAATGAGAGCTTTTTCAGAATGAAGAAAGTTCAGAGGAACATTAGAGTCAGCCAGGGGCTAGCACAGAGTGCTTCTTCCTCTGTGTGAAAGGCTGACCGTAGAAAGGAAAAAACGTGGTAAATTGAAATTCCTCAGAAATAGGGCATCTGACAAGATCAGGCCAACAAGACTAAGGTAAAAAAGGAAGTGGGACAATCAAAAAAGACATGACGATGAAAAATGGGTTTCTTATAGTTCTAGACCTTCAAGAAAGCCAGAAATGATAACTATTCCCCACCACTTCTTTAAAAACATTTTTAAAAATGAGGTTTAATTTAATTTTATGATTTTATTATTATGCAGATATATCAGCAGGATTAAAATACATATAAAAATCATACCTTTAAATGCAATGAAAAATTGAAGGGCATGAGAAAATTCAAATAGGTTTATATTGCAACATTAGTATCTGATCTATTCTTTTTTGGTTGTTTTTAGATTTTATTTCAGACATAACTAAGAATGATTTTTAAAAACATGTGCATGAGAATGTGTTCACCCATATACCCAATTACAGCAGTAAGCTAAAGAACAACTTTTTCATTGTTAAGTGCTTAGAATAGTCATTAAATATAAGCAATAGAACCACACAGTTCCTAAATTGATAGTGACTTGGAGTTGTGCTTTAAAAAATAAACACAACATTTGATATGAGAGCTCAAAAAGGAAATATCATGGCTTGCAACACGAGTTAACATAAGTTTGGCATGAAGAAAGCTTATTGAACCTCTGACAGCTGAGCCATGATGTGATTAAGGGTGCTTCTTGTCCATCTTCATATACAGAAATTTTCAGTAACAATCCTTTTGTGACCTCAATGCAATTTCTTTCTATAGTTGAATGAGACACATATTCAAACAACCCTTTCACATAACTAATGTAGATCCTCTCTTTTTTCTTTTTGAATCCAGATTTTATTCGAGGCTGTTCTTCAGAATAGAATACACAGGATAAAGTAATTTAAATTTATTTCAGGAAATACTCCTAATCCCATCATTCTTCTGCATTCAGAATCCATGTGGGGTCTCAAAGGTTGCAGGATATAATTTTTTATAGTAAAATAGTGTTGTTAGTTTTGCTACTTGTGATTTACTAAATATTTTTCCTCCCATAGTTTCTAGCTGCTTAAGTGATTCAAGTACCAATAGGAACGGCTGACTTTAAATAAGTCTCCTCTTTCTTCCTTCATGTGCATAATAAATTCCTGTACATCAACATGACTTAGATCTGCTCAACAACTTAGCTTCTTCTAAACAACTGTGCCTCATAAACACATTGTTTCACCTATTTTTATTCCTTTTTAATGTAAAAATTCTGAAGCCAAGTATGAAGACTAGGATTAAATGAAGTCTTTTGTCCCATTTAGGTCTTACATGCACAATTAATAGAAATTCCGTTGCATGTGTAAGTTTTTCAACAAACTGGCAAGCGATCAGACTTTTACAACTTCAAGGATTTTAATGATAACATTTTGAAATCTTCTAGATTCTTGAATCTTGGTTAATCTGAATATTCAAAATATTTCTAATGCTGCAAACATTCTCAAGAACTAAATACTTTGGAGAGAGTATGGCAGAAGTGCTTTATATTTTTGGGATTTTTTTGGATTGTCCCCCTTTTTCCAAAGGAAATGTGGAATCTGGTCATAAAAATAAGAGCCTACTGGTTAAATGTGATCAGTTGCCAGTATTCTGCCTTTTTTCTGAAGCCCTCAGTATCCCTGCTCCACAGACTATACAGATAAATAGACTAGATTCACTTTGAACTTTAGCTTTTGATAATCTTCAATTTAGACCAAACTAAAATGGAAAAAAAAAAAAAAATCATGAGAATTTGCTGTGCTGATCACTACTGGCAGCTCCCACAGAAAATACTTTTTATACAGTGCAACTGTCCAGAGCACACAGTTTAAATTTGCTCATGGGCAAAGCCGAATTTTCTTCCAAAACCTTCAGTGCTGGAAGATGTTTTTCTTTTCTGCTGATGGCTCCTTTAAGAAAACAAGACCTTTATTACATTAAGCTTATTTCTAAACCAAAATGGAATCTTAAGCCAAAGAAAGTACAAGAACAATTGAAGCTCTGAAAAATCTCGCTTCTTGGCCTAGATACCAATCATAATGATTTACAGCCTCTTAGGTGTGAAAGAGAAAAACTGAAAGGTTCCAGCAAATTGCACTGGGCAGAAAGAAAGTACTTGCTTTCAGGTGGAGTATTAATCCAACCTGATGTGTTGTCAAGTCTGTGAAGATGCTAAAAAGAATACCATAAGAAAACACTCATCTGTCCTAAATTACTGTCAAAGGCTGTTCTATGAAGAAACACTACAGAAGCAACATCTTCATTCCTTCTAAGACTCTAAAACGAATGAGACATTTTATCTAATGAGCAGTTATTAAATGAAAGATGCTACAGTGATACCAATGATTTAAAGAAACATCTTGAGATCAGTGTTCAAGCTTTAAAATGTTTCCACCATTTTTCCCTCATTGTAGATAGAATTTCAGTGAGAAAAGGGCTTGTAGACAGCTAGTGTTTGATACCTCAGTTCACCCAGCAGCCCTTAATGCCAGCTCCCTTTGAGTTTTTATGGATGCCCATAATCTCACTAAGATTTACACACACTTAATTGACATCATCATGGGAGAGAAGTAGCCTCTACAGCATGAAAAGTCTATCTTTGATGGCTAAATTCTCTACCAACATAAACTGATCCAGTTCAATTCAACCCCAATCCTAGAGCTGATGCTGTGTGCCCTGGAAAAGGAGACTTGAATGCATCATGGAGAAGCTTCCATTCTTCCCTAATATCTGATAAAGGGAACAAAATTTTCCAAAGTGTGTTTGTGATTGGCACACACTAAGCTTCTTTAACCACTTCGGTTTTCAGGCAGCCACACTTAAAAAACTTACAGTATATTGAATTGCCCCATTTTCACATTTTCTTAAGTATTTGTTTTAAATACTTCAAAGTACAACCACCATTTGTTCATATTTTGTATTCAATTAGAAAATTGAGACAAGTCTATTAGTAAAGGATTAGAAACTATCTGTAAGACTAGACCTTCCTCCATACATAAGAAAGGAATAACAACCTTTACAATCAAGTGTTAGCATCTGGTTTTTTTATGTATAGCTGTTTGTTTTGTGTTGTTACTGTAAGACCATATTGTGGTTTATGTTATATAACATAGGGAATTGTTGCATTAAAATCCAAACATGTAAAAAAAAATCTCTACTTACAGTGGCTTTAAAAAACTATTGAAAAAAGCCCAAACCTGAAAAGACAGATGCGGCTTATACGAAAATTAAAACAGTATGTCCATGCTAAACAAAATAATTATAAGGCAGATGATCTGTAATCTTTCTAACAACCACAAGTTGTCCCTCTAAAAATTCTTGTAAAGCTTCAGTTTTGCCTTGTATAACAGGGGTGCTATAGAAAAGTAATTAAAATATGGGATTTTATTTCATTTGAGTGGATTGAAAAATAGACAAATCTTAATATTTCAGTTCTGCTTCAGTTCTTGGATACCATATTTTTTCCTCTGCCTTCACTGTTCAATAAAGTTACATCTTTTGCTATTGAATTCTCATTTTATTTCTTGTCCTCATTTTCCCCTTAGTCCTGGATGCCCTTGACTTTATCTTCAATTCCCTCTGATCACATTGTTTGCTGGGAGCAACACCTTTTATTCTGTTCATCTCACTATGGACTGGAGTTAAAAGCTGACCTTCACAGTGCAACTCTCCTCAGCTCACTGCCCTCATGGCAAGAGACAACAAGGTCTTGGTAATATAAGTACTAAAAATAAGAGAGAGAATTAGCAAGCAAGACTCCAACAGTAAAAGTTACTCAGGCAACTAGAGCTGTTCCTAAGTCTCTAGTGCCTCAACCAAAAGCTTTACAATGCCATCACTCCCTATTTTATCTGATCCTTTTTAGCCCAAAAAACTTGGGGTTCTAATTCAGAGTAAAGAACCATTCAGGCCAAAATCATTGGGAAATTCAAAAGCAAACTAGTTAATAGGAGTTTAAATGTCTATGCAGGAGGTACAGCTAACGTGGACCAAAATGACACTAATAAGACTAAGAAAGACTTGAAGAAGTCATCTAATTCAATGCTCTGCCCCAGGACACGATCAGTAACATTTCAACCTCCCTTAGATTAGTCTTTCAATCCTGTTTTGGATGACTGAGAAAGTAAGTGTTTTACCCTCAATAATCTAACACAGAAAAACAATAGGAGCAAAACAAAAGAAAACTCAGACTAGCAAAGGTGGAAAAAGATTAATCAAACCTTTTCAGGCATGCAGAAGAAAAAAAATTGTGTTCTTTAGTTCTCATTTGAGCTATGTTGGAAAACAGAACTAGTGTACAGTACAGAGAAAGCAGTTACCAGTTCAAACTCTGTAAAAATATGAAACAATTTGGGTGTCTACATTACTAGGTGTTTGAAATGTTTTGTAAGGAATGTGTAAATTACTGTGTTTTTTCACTGACCAGATCCAAATTGAGCCCCATGTCAGGCAGCCAAGGCTGAAGTGTCTATTAAAGAAAAACTGAAACTATATATTGATCTTTCCATTTAAAAACAAAGAAAAAAATAATTCATTTTGCAGGAAAAAATCAGAGATTTGAATTAAATCCACTGCTATTGTCCCCACATCCCACTTCTTTGCTTCCCTTGTGAAAGGTCAGGATGTGATTTATAGTGCCCAGTGGGAACGAGCAGCAATAATCAAATACCAAAACCACTTTATTTGTATTGACACTTTAAATTCTATTAACTCTTGTTTATCTAGAGGTTGTTTATCTGCTTTGTGCATTAGGCAAAGTCAGGACAGAGAAACACTGAATCTAATTTACATATTTGGAGTTAGGCATTGGAGCTACATGAGTGTAGCTACTTTGCTTCCAGGAGCAATGTGAGACTGAAAACAGCACAGTTGCCTTTGTAGGGTGCATGATCTAAGATAAGAAAACTTGTGGCTTTATACCTGCTTCTTGAAGGGTCAGTGGCTCACTAATACAACCCTGCAAACAAGAGCAGCTCAGTTCCAGCAGACTTGCAGTCTCTGCCTTGGTGCTGGCAGCTACGGAGCTGGATTGGCTCCACTAGAAACCTTCAGATATTTCTGAATCCCATTTCCTTGTGCACATATTATTAGGGAGATAATATGGGGAGTTAAATATACAAATAGAGATAACATGTGCAGTCCTTTCCCATTAATACAGTGCTGACTGTAGGGAAGCTGCTCAGTCAGTAACATTAATGAGAGTAACACCTAAAAGGCCCTTAGTCAAATGTCACTGATGAGGACTGGAAAGCTAACCAGTTACAAATAACAGAACAGCAAAAACTCTACGGAAGGGGAAAGTTCTCTAGGGTGAGTGCCAGGAAACAATTAAGAGCAAGTAAGAAACTGATGAAAGGAGAAATTTATTAAGAAGCGCTTCCTATCAAGACTGCATATTAGACAGTGCTACAGTATCCTCAGGGAAATTCTTGAATTATTTAAAATTTTACTTGAAAAAGTGGTGGAGGATATCAGTTTATTACAGAATGGAATAAATGAGAGCAAACAGGCCTTTCCCATTTTTAATTGCTACAAATCATGAAATCAATCCTTCTGTTTGCATCAGTTTAGAGAAAGGAAAAGAGAATTCTAGGATTCTGTAGTAACCCAGTAAGTCTTCTCAAAGACATATGTTATTCGCAAACTTGTGCCATGACCAAGGGCACCAGGTACTCAATGAGTAGTAAAGATGCAAATTCATTGACCCAGAAAGACTTTCATGTTCAGTGAATTGTAGAATATTTTCTATTTAAGTCACTCAAGATAAGGTAAATTGGAGCTTTATCCTCAGTTTACTGATCAGAAAACTGAGCCGCAGAGTGGTAAAAGCATTACCCAAGATCACAAAGAAAGGCATCTCTAAACACAAGGCTGGGATTCATGAACTTCTGACTCCCAGTTCCATGACTGGCCCCTTTCATTTCTGACCATCCTTTCACACAGTTGCTCTACTTCAGTCTGTAGCATTGGATTTTAATGACTTTGTGCTTTCCAGTGCCTTTAGCGAGCAGGGAGAGGGCTGATGTGGATGCATAAACCCCTTCTGTCACTGCATGTCAGCATGTCAACCTGGAATTACAGCTGGCACTGTTCTTTCTGCAGGCAATGTGATCGGAAAAGCACAAAGTTGTTGTTCAAGCCTGTGATCCCTCAGGACAGATGTTTGTTTGCTCATTCTTAGTGTGCACACATGTGCGTTTATGAGAGAGAGACAGGGACAGAAGGAGAGTCAGAGAGAGAGAAGAAATAAAACATAACAACTCTGTTTGACCAGGAAAACTGAAATAGAACTAATCCAGGAGAGAAACGGAAATATATTAATGTCTGGGAACTCACTGCACTGTGCTGTGCACCAGGATTCTATTTAGTCTGAGTCTCCATCTGAGAAATATTTCTCCATCCTTCTCTGCACTACATTATACAGCTACATTTTATGTACCATCAAATGACTGAGCAATAGCAATTGGTTGGATGGGCTTTGAGCAATGTGGTCTAGTGGAAGGTCTCCCTGCCCATGGTAGGGGGTTTGGAACTAGATGATCTTAAAGGTCCCTTCCAACCTAAGCCCTTCTATAGCTCTAATTAATCTTATGCCAGCAAAGGAAAAAGTTACCAGAAATCATTGTTGAGAAGGTTTATGCTTGGTACCTGGACTCTCATACAATCATGGAGCAGTGGATATAAACAGATGAGAACAGCTCAAGGTATCTGAGGATTCAGTCAGGATACACATGCTTTTGTGAACAGCTGTATACTTTGGCATGGAATTTTTAGGAAGACCAAGCTATCAGGATATACCTATATCTCTTAGTATGTAATTACTATTCATAGAAGATGGCTGGATGTCAAAGAAATACAGGAAAAAAACACATGGATTATATCTGTTTTGCACCATAGTATCTCAGGGACTGGGACTCAAAGGCCTGTGGTAAGTATATGAATGCAATGCCAATACTAGGGATATTCCTCAGCCCAAGGTTCTTAAATCAGATACCAGGTGAGAACAGCTAGGCAGAAAGATGCATCAGTGTCCTATGGATCCTACACCTAGGCATATTTAAGTGAACATTCTGACACAGAGCAAACCTAGGACTGGGGAATCACGAAGCTCATCTCTTCGTGAGTTTCAGTACATGCCATACTACCATTGTCAAAGGTTAATACAACATTTCCTAGGCATTCACTCTGTGCTGCAAGAATTTATCTTACAAAGAACCCTAGTCAACAGAACTAAGCTAAGAGGAAAGAACTGAGATCTGAGAATCAATATCATCAATGGAAAAAGAATCAGAAAAATAAAGAAAAACTACAGATGCCACTAAACTACCTAGGTTTTGGTTTGTTATGGTTTAAGTTTGGCTGAGCAATGGGGTCACAATGCAGATTAACTTCTTCAGCTGCAGGAGTGGGAGTATTTCCACACAATCACTTCTTCCTAAATAAATTAATGAGGGGGAAAAAAGGAATCATTTGCTTTCCAACTGAGAAATACAAATGTAATTACTGTAGATATGATACAAACACATACAGCTTATTTGACGTCATATTTCAGATCACAAACCAAATGCAATAGTAGGGCAATTTTTTAGGACATCTGTTGGGGCATATCTCTGTTGTTGCCATGGTGGGTTACCGTAATTCTCTGGAGCATCAGCCACTTGGCAGGTCTCAGGCTAAAGAAGCTTGATTAGATGAACAATCAGGCTTTGGGAGGACAGAAGAGAACCCCGAATCCAGGACCATTGGAAAGAAGTGTCATTTTGACCATTAAAGTGAATTTTCTTCTGATGTATTTGGTATTTGTCTGTAGATTTGACATACTGGACATCTAGTCTGATTCAGGAAGATCAGGAAGATCTACCTGATTCAGGTAGTGTTGCTACACTAATTCAGCTAACACGAATATGATACATATCTCTGTTCTTTTGGACATCACTGACAAAAACTTTTCCTCAAATTGTTAGTACTTTCTGGTAGTATTTTCTTTATCTAGGCTATAAACAAGATAAAGTATTTTGGGTAAATTCAAACTAGCATTGCCTCTGTGGCATGTATTTGCATGTTAGAACAACCTTTTATGTGATTGTTATGTAGCGGTGATAAAGACTGCTACAGAAGAATGCTTCTCATTCTTCTCCCTTTTCACACATCTCAAGGAGTATCTGTGGGATCTAGGGTGGGAATTAGATGGTCATGGCTACTTGCATGAAGATACTTTTCTGTGTCTACTTCTGTCCTTAGGTAAACTTCTTTCAACTCTATTGCTGTTAAATCAGATTGTCCTGTTTGTTTTGCTTCGTTACCTTACATGTCTTCATACAGATCCATGCATTTCCCTCTCAGTGCCAAGCTGACAGAAATTCCAGTGCTTGATAGACTGCCACTCATGTGGGCTTGAGGTACTTGGTGAAGTTTAAACTACAGCTCAATCAGACTGAGTGCAGTGTGTTACAAGAGTCTGGATCCATTTCAAGAAATAAAACAGGAGCAATGGATACTGGAAGCCGCAATATAACCACTTCTTTTCTTTTTTTTTGGTTCTCCATCCTTTCTCTCTTCTGTCCTCAAAAACAGAATTTGGAAGAGAGAAAATCCCTATAGCTCTTCCGTGAAACTCTTTGAGGATGGGGCAAACTGGAAATGATCCCCAGCTTCATTTTTTCAGTGTGAAAGCAAAACAGAAAGTACAGGGAAGTTAAACTCTAAGTGTAGTGGCAACATTTATGTAACTTTTATATCATGTCAGATCCTATCCCATCATCCAGTATGGAAACACACGCATTAACATGAGTGTTTCTGCAAAAATTCCAAAGTATGTTTGTTGGTTGATGACTTCATGTGTGGAGGTTTATATGTCAGTGGATCCAGGGGACCAAAACTTGAGTGTTCATATCAGGTAGCCACATTTATCAGTTTTGCAATCCTATAAATATATTATAGATGCTATGGCCCTGCAGTGACAAGCTACAATCAACTCTTGATTTCATCAACTTGTCATACTTTAATCATCCCTCTTGGCAGATCTTTCAACATATGTCACAGTACTGCCTTCAAAATGTGCTTCTCCAATTCTGTTTTATTAACCCTGTCCTTTTATATGTTTTAGGCTTATTATGAAATGCAGTAAATCTGTCAAAGGCGCTTTATATGCTGTCTCCAATTCATGCTGATAGGAAGCATCTGAGAGCTCATTTAAGATCCACAAAATGAGTACAATATGAAAAGTCAAAATCCACAAAAAATTATATGACAAGAACCCTGGTGTTTACATTCAGCCTACAGGGCTAATCAAAAATCAGTTCTCTTGTTCCTTACTCATTTCCCACTCACAAGGGCATTTGGATAGGAAAATATCAAGACCACAGTGGGATCTGGTAGCACCAAGAAAAAATCCCTTCAGCTTGCAGATCAAGCAACACATCTTATTAATTATTCCATGTGGTCCAGCACAAGATCCACCTGCTTTTCCATGAAGACAACTGGATTCAGCCAAACTTCTTACTATGACCTTGGTTTCAGAAGCAGAGTTTCAGAAGTGAGAAGGAGCCTCAAGTCTGAGGGAAAGAAGAGATTGCTACAGGGACACAAGAAGGCAGAAACCAAAGTTTTTGTGGGGGGCTCAAGGGTGGAAAGAAGAGGAAATGATGTGTCAAAATCATTCTGCAAGACACAAAGTGAATTTGGGGGAGGAGGACCCACGCTCTGAAAAGCACAGAGAACTACTGATTTTCTCAAATAAGGCTCCATTACCGAATATTTGTAAATCACTGAAGTGGTACAATATGAACCATGGAGAGGTACTGTGCAGGGATAAGTACAAACTTAGAAAGAAATGACTTGTTGTAATGACTCAGACATCTCACTTAGTTCTGCTTTTAAGTTTTCCTTGTTAATTTCCTGATCAGTGTTAGACTTTGCATCACTGAGCTCACAAGCACTAATAATCACAATATTGCGTATTATTTACAGTATCAGTGCACATGTCAGCTGAGGAAAGGGTATGTAGTCTTCTAATTTCCCCAGTGATGCTACTATGAGACCATCTAAACTTACCTTATTTTTCTTGTCTAATGCATTATAAATTAAACAGAGCAAAGTTGGGAGAAGTAATATCCCACTGATAACAGTTAAAAACAGACAAGCTTTCAGAAGCGCAAGACCCAAAAAAATTACAGAGGGAGAAAACTATAATGTCACTGATTTAAAAAAAAAAAACTATCAAGAAGAACTTTTATATCCAGAAATGAGACTGCTTTTTTTCAGCTGTATTGGGCTGACTCATAAAAACTATTAACCCTCAGTAATTCTGCTTTGTTTATAACTGAAGACTAATACAGATATCACTCACTATTTCTTCACAATTAAGGCACTCTTATTTCCTAGGTTGGTCAGCAGGTAGCAAAATAGAGCACAGAGAAGTCAGCTCAGTCCCCTGCTTCAGTCTTGGGAAATCTACTGTCTCCCCATGTTCAGCATAAAGCCAGTGAGATGAACCATAGCATGCACAAAGAATCTGGATACAATCTTGTGAGACCTTCTGTTTCAAGGACAAGATGAGGATAATATATAAAAATCAGCAGACAGGGGTGGGAGCTCCCCTGTATGCTTTACATCAAACAAATCCTTGCTAAATTTTGTCTTTAACAACTACAACAACCACTGCACTATATGAGGAAATTCCTCATCATAACAAGCTCTTGTGTGTTTTGCGTAATCCCTTTACAAATAACCTTGAGCCTTCTGTACGTCCTCTTAATATCTCAGGAGAGGATCTCACTTTCTCCTCCTCTCTTCCTCTCCTGCCTGCCTCCCCCAACCCCCCTCTCCTCAATTATCTCTTGCTGTCTTCTGGGTGGTTATGTTTAATCTCAGGATTAGGCAGAAGCCTGCAGTTTGCTTTGAACAGCTTATCAGCTTCCAAGAGACATTTACAGGGAGAGAAAGACTCCAGTTTTGATAGCAGTAATTGTATTTAGCTTGTAAGATACAAGGCTATTTATCTCACAGCTGGGAAATCACAGAGGAAGAGAAAGAAAATGTTGTCGATAAAAACTAAATAAAATCAAAAAGAATGAAGAGAAGAGAAGAGAAGAGAAGAGAAGAGAAGAGAAGAGAAGAGAAGAGAAGAGAAGAGAAGAGAAGAGAAGAGAAGAGAAGAGAAGAGAAGAGAAGAGAAGAGAAGAGAAGAGAAGAGAAGCTATTTCAGATCTTTCCACCAAGCAAATGAAGAAATACATTTTAGCAAGGCAAGGTTGATGCCTTTCACATTTTAGATAGGTAGGAGAATCTAACCCACTATCACTTTGACCTGTTTCTAGAAAGTTTATTATTATAGACAAAGACTTTGTCTCACATAGACTAAGATGTAGTTCAAATTGGATTGCTTTGAAATTAGATTGAAAAAAGAAGTTATGCCCAACAGTTCAGGGGCATTCAATCCTTGGAACTGGAACTACTCTGAAAGAAAATCCCAGCACAGATATCAGAGTCTCAGAATAAACTTTTTGTTTTATAAGCATGCAATTATCTGGCCACACTACCTGCCAGAGTAGTCAGTTCTGCTGCCAAGAGCTAACTGTCCAGCTTTTCCAGAAATCCAACTTCCTCTCAGAAATGTACTTCAGAGAGCAAATGAAGCAGGGCATAGAGGATGAAGTATTCTTTTTTGTCCAGTAGCAAAGAAACTGAAGAATAATGTAATTTGAAAGGGCAAAGACTACTCCAAGAAGACTGAGAGATCACTTGAGAATGATAAAGGGGAAAAATATAAAATATGTACTGTATGGCTGAAATAATGAATCCTGATAAGAATCCAGTTGTTTAATGCTGTCTTATTTCTAATTTCTAAAATGCATTTAAAAATCCAGGCTACAGGAGAAAGGAACCATGCATTTCTTTAAATGACAGCTCCTTCCTACCTGTTGCCTTCCTTCCTTTAATCTTCTCCTTTAAAACATTACTTTGATTAGACTTTATTTTTGTGTCATGGATACTCTTTACAGCTTCTCTTCACCTAGTTTTGGGTTTTTTTTTTTTCTACTGCAGAAAATGTAGCTGGTGCCTGGATGAATGAACAGGAATATCAGGCTTGTTTTGATGGACACACCAAATCTGGCAACAGAAAAAGTATTTCTTTGCAAGGAAAGACAGTGAACAGAGTGAAAAAAAAACACCCTCCTGCCTAAGAACGAATGAAAAGTTAGAGACTGAGGTTTCCCAGTTTTGTGTAGACAGAAGATTTATTTTTAACTATTCTGAAAATTTCTTTAAACTGTCTCAAATTTGATGGGTTTCATTTTAATTGAAACAAAAACATGTCAAATACTCCCTCCTCCTGAAGTCTGGGTCCAAAATTACTCAATTTCATCATTAAAATATTTAGATATAGAGAAAGATCTCACCAAGAACGTAAAAGCAGGAAAATAAAAATGACCAAGCACAGCCTGTTTTCTGGGATGTACACAAAAGGATGGAAGCATGTGAGACAACAGAAAGAAGGCAGCCATAGAAAACTGTGCTTTAGACTACAGCAAAATGTTTATACCCTGAATGCAAAGCATTCTATCACATTGTGATAACCAACTTAATGAATCAAGCATGAAGAAACTGACTATCAGTATAGCCTATGGAAAAAGCACATCTCCTTATTGTGTTCCTGAGAGAGAGGAGAAAGGGCAAAAGCATTGCAAATAAATCACAAGTAGCCCAATGGTTTTGGCTGAACCACAACAGCTGAACTGCAGATAGCAGCCTCTGTACTAATGCTACTATATGACATCTCCCAGTTCTCAGGAGCTTTGTCTCAGATACCTATACTGGGCCACTCTTCAGTCTTTCTGTCCACTAAGAGAAACTCTGGCACTTTGGAATGGTACTAAAGATGAGAGATCATGCCTAGTGATTTGGATTATTTCAGTCACAAAGCCAACCTCAGCTCCAAATTAATTCCCTCCTTTACCATTTTTCTCTAACCCTTTTCCTAACAAGAAAGCGTAAAGCTTGTGTTGCAGGTGACTGAAATGCAATTGGATGTTATAAACCCCAAAATGTCAGCGCCTGAAATGTAAGTTTGTTGCCATTCTATTTTTCTTGTCTTTTATTTTAAGTTGTAAAAATACAGCTTTGGAACCTTTTGGTCCCATTTGGCTAGTTTCAGTTAATTTCAATTTAACTAAAGACTGTATTTTAAGGAAAGCCAATATTCTCTCACTTTTTTCATTTAGTAGATATCCAACTTTTATTTGTACTTTTCATTGAGCAAGTAATTATGAGCCTAATGTATAATCCTTCCACAAGTAATAAAACCCAGAGAGGAGCATGGGACTGCCATTCAGAATGAACCTCTGACTGAAGATTGTACCATGTGTGATGACAAAGAAGATACATTAGATAGTTTATAAAATTTGTAAACATTAGGCTGCAGCACTGTGAGGAAAACCAAGTACACATGAAATTGCTCATTTTACAGACAATGCAGTGTGCCCAAGCATGCATGGGCTACAAATACAATGTTTTTTAAACACTACAAATAACTGTGTTTTCAGAATTTACACGATCCTATGCAAAACACAGGGGATTACTTAGCTCCTCTCACACAAGCTTGATATGAATTAAAACTTTCAGCAGGTTCCAGTTGAAACACACTGGATTAACCTGGGTCCATCCAAACACAAAGCCTTTACAGAGCTGAATCTCTGCTGAATACAGGTTTGGTTTTGCAGTCAGTTCAAAAAAAACAATAGTGCAAGTTTGGTTTGTGAAAGACAGCAAATAATTAATTTCAAAAAGTCTTGTTTAGTCTTTTTTTTTTTTTTAACCGTTGACTGCCCAGAAAATGGGACTAATAAGTATTGGTTTCCTGTAATTATTGATTCATTGATTCTTTTCTGAATCCTAGGCATTCATAATGCCACTCTATTATATGGATATTCTGGTATTTAACATGAATTGAGATCAAGCCTCAATCTGTTTCTCTGGGAAGGCTGGAACACTGCCCTTCTCCCTTGGGTTTTTTTGGTTTGTTTGTTGGTTTGTTTGTGTTTTTTCCCATAGCAATATAGTATCTCTAGGTTTTTTGATTTTTGCCCTAGTTGTTTTTAATTTGGCTAAAATATTGGTTTGAAAGAAGTAGGGAAAAAAAAAAGGGAAAAACTTGCACATACAAAGTATGGTCCCATAAGCCTTATTTTCACAGGGACAGGCTGAAAAACTAATCAACTACAGACAGAAATTGAAATACATGCATGGAAAGGAAAAGGTGTCTGGAAGACAAAGGTGTTCTTTTTTCTTAGGGTACAACTGCATACACTCAATACTAGCCTAGAACGTAAGATTAATGCAGATTCCATAAAACCATACATCTTCTAATGAAAATACAGAAATATCTTTAGCCAAGGCAGAAGCCCAGGGTACTGAGGTAGTCTCTGAGTGTGATTTATTTTCCCTTTTAAAAAAAAATCTCTAAAGCATTGAGCTGAATATTTTGTTTCGTTACACCAGAGACTTACTACAGCAAGTAATTGAAGAAGAAATTTATTCATAGGGTCTGTAGTGACTGTAATTGGCTGCCAACTGGATTGGAGGTATTTTACAAAATAATTGATGAAAGGAGCAGAAGAAAGATCCTCAACTGGACCTTTCCTAGCCCACTTTCCTCTCAAACCAATGGATAGCAGAGCTAGAATCTAGCTCAGCATATCTGTCATGGCATTCTTCAAAAAGAATTTTTTCACAGAAATAACGTTAATAACGGAAATGTATCCTTTTGCATATATCTCACCAAAACACTGACAAAGGGACATACGTGGTAGAGAGCAACACAGCATAGATGACTGACATTTAAAAACTTCCCTGTGCACTAGAAGAGATGAAGTCATCCCCTTGGAGTAATTTATTAGTATAACGTTACATAAATTAGCATGTAACTTCAAGTTAGGATATTTCCTATAATTTAAGTTTCTTCTGAACAATTCCTACACAACTAGCAAGAACTTTTCCTTCTGTCCTGAGTTACTACTGTACAACCTAGAATTAAAGAACTGAATGTTGCTTAGACTTAATATTGAAAACCAAGAAGATCATAGCTTGATCTTAGGCAACATATGAATAAGAGGAATGTGGTTAACACTGGAGTTCTTTTCTTGTGCTCATTCTTCCTTTTATAACCATACACATCATCATACCTCAGCTATCTAATGCACTGTCAGCATCACATACAACAATCTGGAGTTCACTTGGAGTAAGTCTGATCTTTTAGCATGGTGACATAAAGTATCACGAGGTTGTGATTTGCCAGTGGTGGGATAAAATACGTGACAGTGTATCAAGAGCCAGTTGTTCACTGTTTCTGGTGGATTTAGGGTGATAATTTCCAAAGCTACTGAATTTTTCCACTGCATTTTGACGTAAAGTCAACTAGGAGTTGTCAGTTTTGGTTGGATGGTGTCTTAACCTTTGTATCTATAAAACTAAGAGAGAAAGTGAAATTCAGATGATAAAAAAATTACAAGGCAAGCATAAGGTCTGCTCAAATACTTGTTTAATCTTCCACATTCCTTACATTTCTACTCTATATTTATATAGACAGTATCTGGGGTGTAGGTAGAGTCACTGCTCCTTTTCATAAAGTCTGTTCAAAACTTTTCTACCTTAAATATTTAGAAAATATCACAAGTAGCAAAACCAAGTTTGTCATTGAATGACTTTGTAACTCTGGGTAGAACCAGGATTCACTGAGAGACCTCTGAAATAGCATGATCTATGTACATCATATCACACAGTTGGCATGCTTATTCTTCCAGTGTAAAGGACCATTAGTTTATTTTCCAAGAGACAGAAAATGCATCACCAGGCTGGTGAATTTATCACCAAGATGAAGCAACAAAGATTTATCTAGCAACTGGTTGTTATTAAACATTAGTTTATAGGTAGAGATACACTGAAAGAGGAAAAAAAAAGAAAAATATCTGTACCTGTGGGGTAGTGTTCATTCACTGGCCAGCTGTCAACCTGAAGTGTTGCATTGCCACCATTCCTGGTAAAGCGTACTACGTGGTATTTGCCATCATTTACAGGTGTGCTTTCCTCTTTAATAGAGATGTCCACTGTGCCAATATTGAAGACTACACCAATCTTGCCTTGCTCCTAAAAAAAGAAAAGAAACAAATGTTTTTAAATTGCTGTCACTTAGGAGAATGTTCTTGGCCTATATATCTCTAGTAGGTAATTTTGCCGGTAGATGGCAGTGAAGAATACACAGAAGCGTCATTTTGAGCTTTCTCAGGACACATTTCATTGGTTCTGCTTCAATGCAAACACTGTCTTTCACACTGTTCTTTACAGCATTCACCTGAGGACAGTGACTCATTTGTTCCCATAAAACATCACAGAAGACAGGTGAGAAACCAAGCAACAAAAATCAGGAGATGTGGATAAAGAGTTATTTGAGCAACATCTCTACTGATTATTATTAGTCACTCGTTATATAAAATGCAGTCACAGACAGGCTGTATCTCAACACCTGTTTTGTTCTGTTATTCTTCTTGGGAAACAGTCCTCACCCCAAAACAAATAACTGTGGGATCCAGCAGGAAGAATGCGGTTGTAAGATGAATGGAACTCAAAGGGAGCAGTAAACGTAATTAGCTGACTTTGAAAACCTCAGGGAAGCTAATTGCTAAAATACCTAAAAGACAGGAACAGCTCATCTTATTCTTCTGCATCACACACCAAGCCGTGCCTTACCAATAAAGCAGTCCTCCACGGTGTTTTCCTAAAACTTTCCACCAGTCACTGACTGGAAGGGAAGAGCAGGCAAAGCCTGCTGTAGTAGCCACAACACTTCCCTCTGCAGCTCCCCTCATAGTTCGAAGTAATGACTATATTCACAGACCTTAGGTTGTAAAATACACAACCAGAGTATATTCAGATTAGATATATGCATTTAATACTACTGACTTAACCAGTGACAAAAATTCTCATCACTGTACAATTAACAG
The DNA here is from genome assembly GCA_026261815.1 of Monarcha castaneiventris obscurior. Taxonomy (NCBI): domain Eukaryota; kingdom Metazoa; phylum Chordata; class Aves; order Passeriformes; family Monarchidae; genus Monarcha; species Monarcha castaneiventris. The sequence goes on from JAMPIT010000894.1 coordinate 20,986,057, forward strand.
GAATGCATCTTCAAACACTCAATATGGAGAGGCACAGTATGCTGGTGTCAACAATTATGATGGTATATTATGTGTACTGCACCGATCCAAAACTGGTACAGACAGGCAGAACTAAAATGTATCATATAGGAAGTCAAGACATTTGCTAGCCATCCATACTATAAAATTTGCAAAGCTTTGCTGACAGTCTTAATAGAAAAATCAAGAAAGAAACAGCAACAGAGAATAGATGGCCATCCTCTATGCAAATATATCTTCTTTGAAAAAAACCTCAGGTATAATAAAGGGTCATGGGACAATTCTGTTCCTTACATATCTGCTTAGTGGGCAGAGGACTCCATCCTTCAGGGCTGTTACCCTAACTTTACTAAGATTCACATTAGCAAAAGCAGCAATGAGAAAGAAACCTCTCCTCTTGTACTCAATGGCCACCTTGGATTCCTCTCCTGGATCTAATCCTGTCTCCTGTTATCAAAAGACCTTTTTCTTAAAATTCTATGTTTCAATTTCTCAGAGAGGCCTTTCTGATTCTTGCTTTACCTTATATTTCAAAGCTTACTCATACCAAAATACTCATCACAAGTTCCTGGTATCTTCAATACACTTCTTTTCTTTGATATTTTCTTCCTAACACCAAGTCTCCTGGTATCAGACTACAACATTGTTTTAGGAAAGGAAAGCAAACAGTCCTGTAGCTGAAGTGGTCATGAACAGTGGTTCAACTACATGAAGTTTAGCACAGAAACAGTAAGCATCTTGGTTTTTCTCTCACTACAACAGTAAATTTTAGACTGTGCTAAACGTATGCTGGATAGCAAGTTTCATGTACATTCATACTGTTATCCTTTGGAGGGACTTTCTTCAAGATATCAATATCATCTTTCTCTTTTCACTGGAACATGAGGTAAGTGGATTGCTGCTCCCAGCAGACACATGAACTCAGATGCCATTTGAAAACAACTAATGCTTCTTCTCTTATGCTAGTCCACAAATAAGTGAAGTTTCAGTTAACAAATATTTATTTTAGGTAAAAGCATTGCTGGCAGAGCTTTACAACTTCTTTGACATATGAAGTAAGTGATCTCCCAACACTGTTTTAGTGAATCTTTTGCTGGCGACCATGTAATTATCTTTACCTGCATAGCAATTAGCAAAGAGCACATGATTAATTTTTCCTCAAAGACTCAAATAATATATAGTGACCAGGTAACCCGGCTACTGATATTGTGGTTTTGCAAGGTGTGGCCTTACAGTCAACCCCCTGGACAACCTCTCATATTGCTTTTTAATTGTCATCAATACATCAAGCTTCTTTGGCTAACTGTGGCTGCTCCAAGAAGAGTCCACCTTGGTGAAGGCATAGCATGAGCAGGTAAGATGAAGAGCTGCACCTCTTCTAATGGAACAGATCACCTCCACCACAGAAGAGGAAGGGATTAAGAGGTATTCAGCAGAGTGAAAGCTGCATACCTTCAAGCCTACAGGCTTAATGAGGCAAAGGTAAAAACTTGCAAGTGGGGAAAAGGATGGTGGGAAGTTCAATTAATCTCTGCAGAATGAGAAAATGTTTCTGATTTCTCCTTAGATGAAAAGGAGATAGCACCCTTCACCATTTCCTTTCCCAGGGCTTGAAGGAAAAGACCTATTTAAAGGGCTAGTGATAGGAGGGCAACCGGGGAAATAGATAAGATTCTGGAAGAAGAGGACTGAAAAATGCCAGTGGCCTTTAGTCTGATGGAGAGAAGAAGGAAAATGAGCAAACTGGTGCCTTCTCCATCCCAAGAGCCAGACCCACCCAGAGCCAGAAAAGACAGCCCTTCTAAAAGCAGTGTAACACTTTGTTGTAATTAAGAAATGCAAAAATTTGTCTAAAAAAAATCATGGGCCTGATGGATGGCCTATTCCAGCTCCCTTCAGATGACTCTTGGGCAGAGCTCCCTGTGACTCTCAAACCCAAGTTTTGCAGAAGCACAGCTTCTGAGACTCTTATTTGAATTGAGTAGGAACTTGTCATGAAAATGGTTTTGTTCCAGTTACCAGGATAAAATACAATACAACACAATATGTCAAACATAGCGCTACTGAAGCCAAATGGCACACACAGACCCCAAGATACAGTTTATTCATGATATTTTATATCTCCAGGGCACCAGACACTACAAAAAAATTAACAATTAGTTTACGCAGTCCTGGCAGAAGAAAAAAAAAAAAAACAAAAAACAAGTAAAGCAAAGCACGGAGAAAATCCCACAGCAAAGAACAGTGACCATGCACGCAGAGGACAAATCCACAATTTATTTTCAATATCGCTTCAATTCCAGTTTCCTGCACTACAGCACTTCATTAAAAACAGCTTTTACCAAGACCTACCTTCCTGCTAAATCTGAAAGACAAGCTTTACCATTAAGGTTTAACACTTCATGATGGACATGACCTTTCATTCCTTTCCCCACACATTCAGCTGCTGGATTTTCTTTTCACATAACCAAGCAAAGGTATTAACTAGACCAGTAAATACATGACAAAGAAAGATTTACCTTTGAGCCACTACCTATAGAGTTTATTTTGTAGCTATAGAAAAAAAATTCCAACTACACAGTAAGGAAAAAGGTGAATACAGAGCCACACAGAGCAAACAAGTTACATGGTCCAGAAGGGCTCAAGAGAATTTTAATAGACAGTGCAAATTTTTCCCTCTCTATTTGGTATCCACGGGCTACCCCAAAAACTTTGCATGAAAAGGCAACCATTAATTAATGTTTTTGAAACCTCCAAGTGATATCAAGTGCTGGCACTACATCTTGGAAAACTGAGAACCATTTTATTTATAAATAATTAAGTGAACTCAGCATTCAATCTGTTTTACTTTTCCTCTTCTTTCTTTAAGGTTACTGTGCCAAAAAGGATTTCTAAAGTTTTTCAAGAATTTGTCTTGTGCTGATTTGTCCCATAAAATTGCTGCCCTCAAAAGCCACATTACCATTTCATTGCTTACAGTCCTTCTGGAGATAAACTTCTGCCATTATGTCTCTAAGACTTCAGAAATATAATTATGATCACATAATGGAATGGTTGTAGATAAATTATTAGAACAAAAAATGTGCAAAGTACTGAAAAAAGAAAAATTCTACAAGGCTTCTCCTTCACCTCTCTACTCTACACAGACTCCTGGCAACAGTTTGTTATATGCACAATTAACAAACATTTTGAACATTATTAAATGACAGAAGAGCTAATCTACAGCCTGGATCAGGAGATCGGCAATTTATTGCTTGCCCTGAAGCATTGATTAACTTTGGACAACCTTGTCTTCTAACTTTTTGTAAAGTTTTTGTAAAGAGATTCTTCATCTCTGACAGAGGAGTTAAAGGTACCTATCTTTCCAAGCTCTACAAGCCCTGAAAACCCAGATATATTTTACTTAAACATTGGTTATATACTGCTAATCCCAACCTTTCAGCCCTGAGAGCAACTACAATCTGAGAGGAGAAAGTCCTAAGCTTTTCTCAGCTTCTACTTTCAACTCCTTCAAAACCCATTCCTTTCTTCTGAAGGACCTCAGGAACAGGTCTGAGGTCTGACAATTTTAGCAGGTATGTTTTACCTTTTGTTTCCCTCCACTCAAAAAGAAGTAGAGCCTGTCCTCCGTGCAAATTTTCAGGTCTTTCCTTTCTCTGTGCCATGCCTTTGCATTTTGAAGGCATCTGTCTTTTTGCAGCAGACCAGGTAGAAACAAAGTAAAATGGGGTTTGCAGTGATTTTGTAAGATGAGCAGTTGGAGAGTGTTAGAGGGTACACATACCTGAACATACATGCACTCTGTGCTCTTAAGAGGGCTTTACCCTTTTCTTAATCTAAAATTCAAACAGTCCGCACTAAAAGTATATAGTTGTTCCCTGTGTGCAGAAAGCATTTCATTTCAAAAACCAAGAGAGAGAACTCCAGGCTTTAAGACAGATCCTACTCTCAGCTGCGTCAATGTGAATCAATACCAATTCTGTTGAAGAAACTCGATTCCTACTGATGCAAGTGAAAGCAGAGTTATCCCAGTATCTTTATGTTGTTTTGCTTATTTTTCTGAAGGAAAATATAAAATTAAAGGAAGCATTTATAAAACATACCCAAAATCTGACTACAATCCCAGGCTGTTCTCTCGCACTCATTTTATTTAATAATTTTTTTAAATAGCAACTACTGCACAGACTGCCTCCTCCTCCCACCCTGGCTGGTTCCAACATGGCTAGACAGCAGCCCAAACCTGGCAGACAATACTCCTAGCTACTCCGTCCTGCAGATCACTGCTGATTTTGCTTCTCTCATTTGAAAGGGATACAAAGCTCTTTTAGTAATACAACAAGCCATTTCACACTGTAGAAAGGTTTAGTAAACTTTCCTTCCCCACACACAAATGCCACACACATACACTTCAACTGCACTACCCTCTAAATTCAGGAAAATTGCTTTGTTTTTTATAACCCAGAGAACTGCTCTTCCTAGAATGGTTTGCTTCTGCTTAGGCTCCTCACACTTGCAGTCCATGTTCTTAAAAAGAGATTGAACTTTTATTTCTCCCTGTTTGGAATTGTTTTCACTTTATTCTTTAAGACATTCTTTTCTTAATTTCCTTCAGGATTTTGTTTGCCTGGTTGTTTTTATTTTTGTTTGCCTCAAACTTGATTCTGGATGTTAGTCCTGCTGAAGGATCACTCACTTTCTGTGGTTTAGGGGGCTTTGCACAACAGTGCTAAATGTAGCGAGTTATCCAGGAGAACCCAAGGTATAGATGCTTATTCCACAGAGGACACTCACTTATTACTACAACTACAAATCACTATATGTGAACTTTCACTGTAAACAGAAAGTCCTTTCCTGATTAGAAAGGTAGTAAAAAACAGCATTGTCCTTAGAGGACCTTTCTGGGCTTCAGCTAGAACTGAATGCATGGCTGGACAGATCTTTCTGGTATACAAGTATCAATGGATTTAAGAAGGGGAATTAAGTAGGGGTATTAGAACCTGTATTCAGCACAGAGTATAAGGCAGTTGGTTCTATTCTGACTGGCCATATCTGGTACTGTTTTTAATATCACTGAGAGGTAAGTGTGAAATCAGGACTCAATATGTAAAAAACTCTAGAGTTGGGTAAAGGGAGAGTTTACTGAATGAAGTCTGCCTTTATCCAAACAGCGATGGCAGGGGAAGCACGCTCAAGAATCAATATCACCACCCTGGCAAATATAATCACCTAAAACAGCAAATGCTCTTAGAGAAATTACAGGCACTGAAGTTCACCTGACTTCGAAGTTTTTAATCAGGGTGCCAATAATTTGCAGTTACCTTGAAACAATAAAAAATGTTGTTAAGGGGAAAGGAAGTACACAGGTCAGCGAATTTTGTTTGATTTTTAAGGGCTGTTAAAAGAAGCAGTAGGTCATTTTTTGTTAGATACTGCTTGTTACTGTTTCTTTAAGATGCCCCACCAGATCTACTAAGTGCCAGTTACAAACCTATTTATCAGAAAGAATCACACACACAAAGAGGATAAAATAAATAGAAATTATTACCCTTTGGGGACATGGTTTTTAAAAGAAGCAATTCTCAGAGATACATAATTTATAAGGCTAGAAAGGACAATTGTTATAATCTACTCTCCTCTAAAATTTTATGGGAGGTCATATATCTTGTCTGAATTGATTATTTTTTAAACTACAGGATATATTTTAGAGCAGCACTTATTTGTGATTAGCAGCTGAGGAAAGAAGCCTTGCATTCATTGCAGTTGCTTCTTTGATGAGATTGGCCTAGAGATGAACATGGTCAAAAAGGCAAGTGGAATTCAAGAATTATAATGAAGAGGAACAGTGTACAAATGGAAAACCACTATTATAAGTTAATGGTGGACCTTTGACTTAAATTCTTGAACACAGTACACAGATGTTTACAGGCCATCACGAAAAGAAAAGGAGGAGATCTAAAAGGTTAAAAAAAGTAGTACACTTGAAACTGTGTATATAGCCATAAAGCAATGATTCAGTAGTGTTTCTTTATAACTCAAAGAACTACAAATATATAAGAAAAGCATTCGACAATTATTTTAAGCAAAAAAAGTACCAGATTCATGGGAAGAATCAAGAGGCCTTGAATACAACAATACGAATATAACCTTGTGCTCAGCTCTTCCTGAAAAGCAGATTGTTATTGTTCTTTTAACTGTTACTTTCTATATTGAAACACCATCTAGCATCATATTGCCATAAATGACTTGTAAGTCTGTGATCAAGCCAAAATCTTCTGGAAGGTTTCTCCTGATCCTTGTTCATTTTAAGAAGTGGTGAAACAATGAAACTGGGAAAGATTAATGAGAATCTAATCTCTCCTGTTGAAGGTTTAGGAAAAGTAGTTAAGATCAACATCTGCCATGGCAAGGCTGCTGTCTTTAGCCCATCTTCAGAGCAAAAAAAAAATGCTAAAGCAGATGACTTAAGGTTCCAGCTTCATCTTTCCATGACTGCAAACTCTCTCCTCAGTTTTACAGAGTGTAAGAGAAAACCACTCAGCCCTCTGAGTTTTTTGCTTGAAAGCGGGATTTCCAATTGTCATGGGTTAGTCAAAACTGGACAGACAGCCCTCTTAGCCAATGCGCTTCTCGAAATTTTACATATTTAAGCCCCACGGAGGGCGGGAGTTTGGTAGGAGTCGCAGTTTCCTGGGTGCAGGTGGGTGCATGGGCCGGGAGTAAAATGGAGAGGGGTCGGCCCCGTTCCTGGAGCCTGTGGGCCCGGGGATGGGGCGCCCCTGCCCCCTGCCTCCTCCCCTCCTCCTCCCGGTGAGGAGGGGGGCAAAGTTCGGGGGGCCCCCGGCCTTCCGTTCCGGCTCGGTGCGGGGACGGCAGAGACGGAGGGGTGGCCCCCTTCCCCGGCCTGCGCGGCTGGGGACAGGGCTCCTGCCTTCTGCCCCCTGGGGATCTCTTGTGCTGCAGCATGGACTCAGATTTATAGGAGGGGAGCTGTTCTCCTGAGCTGTGGGGATGGCTGTGGGCTCCAGGGCTGAGGTCGTCCGAGACAGAGCCTCCGAACAGCCAGTAAACTTCGCGGCGAACAGGAGAGACACCCTCTCTCTACACGGTGCAGCGCGGCAAGAGGAAACCCCTGCAAAGAGGCAGAGGAAACACCCTGGACATGGCGGCTTCAGAGCCAGGGAGAAGGAGAAGGCGGAGTCACGTGAGACGGAGCTGCCGCGGCAGCGCTGTGGGGGTGTGACTCGCGCGGGAAAGCTTAAACATTTCCCTGCCTTGCTGTGGGATGAACTATTAATATTACAAACTGTTACGTCTCTTCAGTTCATGTTAAATGGGGGGAATGGGCATTTTCATCAAATGGCTTGTAAAGAGGGGGAAAAGTGCCGAATGCCAGGATATATATGAAAGCAGGGGAAGGCTTTCAAGACCTGGTGGCAAAGGAAAGCCTACGTTCAAGCCGAAAGGGAAAATGTTTCATCCTTAAAAAACCCATGTAAACGCCTGTTGTATTAGCAGTCACAAGGGCTGTGAGGGCTCATGAAAAGAGATGTGTTACACTGTAGCAGAGAATGTTTAATTGTAAGCAAATCTGCAAAAAGTGGCAGTTTGGAAACCCACGCAAGAAAGGGGAGACCCCTTTTTCCCCCTTTCCTAGGACTGTGATCCTGATTTTGGGGAAAGGGAAAAACGGGGGGGTAAGCTCTGAAAGTTTGTTCTGTTCTTGACCATCTGGGTGTTGATTAAACTTTTTTTCCTTTTTCTTTCAAGTTGTGTGCCTGCTTTGCTTTGCCTCCTACCAGTTTATCTCACTGCAAGGACATCGGGGAGGGCTAATGCCCATAGTTAACCCTTAAACCACTACACACATTGGTGTTTCCGCCCGGTTACCAAACTCAACCCGCTACACCAATCCTTCATTCAAATTTCCCCATGGGCCTGAAACTCTTTCACTTTACTCATACTTTTTTCCAAGTAGAGACACCAGAAATTTTTAATTTTACTTTACAAAATTACACAATCTTACCATGGAGGCTCACATTTCAAGCTTATTCACCATGATCAACAGTCTGATTCAGGAGTGCTCTCTGGAAGTGTTCCTTGTTTTGGAAGATGATCTCTATTCATTGGTTGGAGACATATTACATTATTTGCTAAAGTAAAATTTTTACCAATTTCCTTGTTAAGAGTTTAACAAATTTTCCAAACTGCCCTCCATTTTTTGCCCATTGAACATTTATGTGGGACACAGACAGTAATATAATACTTCTTTAATGGCCTGTACTACAAGAAATTGTAGCACAGCAATATACTGCTACTACAGCACAACTTACTCCTGTTCTTGAATTTTTTTTGACCAAACACCTTTGCAATATTACAGCAATAGAGTTACCAGTGGGATGTGAAATTGCCATTCTCTTGCTTTAATTTTGCCTAATCACCTTCTCTCCCTGCGTCTTTCCCTCTTCCAATCTTTGCCTTTTGTCTAATAAAAGTTTCTTTTATAAACAAAACTACCCTTAAGACAAGCTAAAGAAATGGACAAAAAGCTCAATTATGTGACAATTCTACCAGGGTCAGGAGTGACTCATTATGTACAACACACACAAGATATTTTCACCAAGAAAAGATAAGAAATATAGAAGCTGCTTGTTTATTTCAGCCCAGCTGCCCTGCATTAGATAAGAGCTTTACATATCAATGATATGTAAAACCAAAAAAGTGGTTTAAGTAACATTACTACATAATATCAGCAGACTTACACTTAGGAATTAATTTTGCACCAGAAGTTTACTGGTGCAAAATAAACTTTGCACAGCAGTTTATTTTGTGTACAGTTTAAGACTTTTAAATTTTAACTCACAAAGGTAATCAAGATTAGTTAGATAGAGTACATGGTTGAAAGAAAGATTTTTGCTTTTACTGCTGCTCTGCTGTACCTTGAAAAAGCCACTCTCATTTCTCTCTCCAGTTTGTCTTTTTATAATGTGAAGTTACCTCATCTAAAGGCTTATCAAACTGTATATTTGTATGTTATCTGCCCCAGTGAAGCCCTGATATCCAGTGGGGCCTCCAGATGTTGTTGCAGTGCAGTTAATTAATATCAAGCAGAGTATCATGATTAACAGTATCATCATTACCATGACGAGGCTTGTACTAAGCTCACCCTAAACCCATTTCCACAAAATCTGGGGAATTCTGTGGCACATCTAGTTGCTTTTATATCTGACACCTGCCAAGCCTAGTAATCAGTGATATTCAGCAATCTTAAAAGGGAGGCTTCCTTCCGTGCCATTCAGTGCCTAAGATGGTGTGCCCAATTAAACCTGTTTTCCCATTACCTAGGATAGCACCAATACACTGCCAGTCAATTAACAGGCAGTAAAATATTTCAAGAAACACATGCAGGTGTGTTTAGGCCACACAATTTGCAAAAAAACAATTGTTATTACACAGCTGGTGAAACTCCAGCCACAAGGCTGCTAATCCCCACTCATTTAGGGGTATCATACTGCAAATAGAGAAACAGAAATTAGCAGCATGCTGAAAAGCATTTCCTAGGGAAACAGAATGCAAAAAAAATTAAAAAGGTGATACCTGTCTATTGGTTCACTAGCAAATACATTATTCAGATTGCTAATTTGTTCCCACAGATTAAAATATGCATCATAAAAATCTGCCCTATCTGATGGTGTGAACTCCAACTATAATTAGGATCAAATAGTCTGACAGTGCCTTCTGAAAATATAAATAGTAGATCCTGGAAAGTTTTGTGAAATTATACCTTGTAGATATGATTCTGGACTAGGGCAGAAACAGGAACCATTCTGAATGTTGACATCAGCTTCAGTTTTTCTAGAGAACTGAGCCAATGCATATTGTTTGCTGCATTTTAAACTCAAAGTATACTCAAGCTGCTGCTGCACTCCTCTGGCATTGCAGAAGTTGGCTGATTAAAGCAGGTTTTTACCTTTCTGCTTCTAAGTGCTTCTCTGCAACTCACTCTTCAGACAAAAACATGACCAGCTGCTAAAATGTCACATCCACTCAATAAAGAAATGACTGCAGTAGCAAGTCAGATTTTAGTAGGGCACAAGAACAAGGAACTTCTTCCAAAGCAGAGATCTTCCAGGAGAAAATATGCCCATCCATCTCACAACATCTCTCCTGGGGGTTTCAATCCACTGGGTAACATTGCCAACAATTTGTGCAGGCAGAAGCTAAAGCAGCAGTCACACTCTGGTGGTTTGAACCTTGCTGAACTCACCAAAGCCTCCCTACCACTTCTCCAATTCAGCTGGACAAGGAGAAGAAATAAAATGAAAGCCTCATGAGTTGAGATAAGGGCAGGGAGAGATCACTCATGAGTTGCCGTCACTGGTAAAACAGTCCCAATTTAGGGAAATTAGTGTAATTTATTACAAATCAAATCAGAGTAGAGTAATGAGAAATAAATCTTAAAACACCTTCTCCTTGACTCTTTCCTTTTCCAGGACTTTGCTCTCAAGCTCTCTATCCTCTCCCTGCTGCTTGCCTCACCATGGGCTATCCCACTGCTATTGCTCCTGCTCAGCAACATTTTCCCCCTTTTTAACTATATTATCACAGAGGTTATACCACTGCCACAGATGGCCTTGGCCAGCAGCTGGTTCTAGTCTTGGAGTTGGCTGGATTGGCTCTGTCAGACATGGGGGAAGCTTCTGACAGCTTCTCACAGAAGACACCTATGTAGCACCCCCATACCAAAACCCTGCCATGCAAACCCAATACATACACAAAACACGGAATCGAAGATCTGATACTTACAGGCCATGTGGAATAAACGATGTACCTTAACTACTAGGCTTCCTTATCAAAAGCATTGGTACAATTGTGAGATGTCAGTGAGCTGAAGGCACAGCAGATACTACTCCGTAATAGCAATCAGAGCTGTCTGTCTCAACCCATAACCCACAGAAAAGTGAGAGCTTGAAAGATGGCATTAAAAAAGGACACTGCTGTCTGACAGGAAGGGTGATCACAAATACCAACTTGCCACCATCCAATTAACCCAAGTGCAATAGATATAGGAGTGCAAGTGCTGAAGAGGCTTTGGACAAAATTAATCTATTTAAACTGGGTTTTGCTTAGAGTATATTTTCTTGCAAACTCTCTTTTAATCATAAAGAATATTCTAGGGTTTCAGAGTGGTCCAAAACTATTTTTTTAAAGGTATTATATGACTAAGTGCTATATACTACTGTATTTTCCTTTCTTAGTGTTTTTTTTTTACAGAATTTTAATAGAACAGAATTCTAAAAGAATTTAATCCATCCAGGGCTTATGTTCTACGTTCTTTTGAAATCTGTGAAATGGATTCCATGAACTGTATAATATCAGACTGTTGTAACCAAAGTAGTCTTCTTTACCAGACAAGCAAGAGGTTTGAGCCAAGGTTTAATAGGTCTCTCCAATGCAAAAAGAAAAAGAGGGAAATATGAGGATTTGTAAACATAAACAGTACCTGGATTCAATAACAGCTTATTTCTAGCTTTTCAAAGCTCGCTTTTTTGAAATGGCAGGGTTTTTTCAAAGTTAGTTTAATGTGGCTTTTGAGATGTGGCTGGACTCCAGCTGAAGGCATTTCTAATCCTGAATCAAAGAGGCTTCCTAAGATTTTTAATGGAAGCAGAACATTAAAAATACATGAACATTGCAGCATAGGAAACTTACAGTTCTAATGAAAATAGTCTAATTATTCAAAATAATTTAATACTCTACAGATCATATGACAGAGCACTGATAGGTAAGAAACAGGGGAATATTAGACAGAGATGGGAAAAGAGAAGAGGAGAACATAGTGGTTTGAAGAAACAGCTCACAAAGGAGGCCACCAGTACCATTTGCATGCTGGAAAGCAGAGATGAAGATAAATGACTTGACAAAGTCTTGCAGAAATTAGAAGTTAGAGGAAGAGAGCAAATAATTGAAATGTCCTTTCGTTCTTAAGCCACTACCTAGCAATTTACATTACCTTAACTTTGCTACGAAGGAACATTTCAAACACTCATATTTTACATATGCATAGGATGCACTAACTACTAAAGAGGTCAAAAGGCTACATCTGAAACTTGTTGGAAATAGCACCTCACATCAAGACTGACTTTTCCTACAAAGATGAGAATTTTATGGAATCGAGATAGGCCCCTGGGAAAAAATTACAATTTGGCTATTTGTATATTTAGTTTGTGTTGCAGATTTTTCTTGCTGTAAAGCTGTTTGACAAAGTCGTACCAGCTGAGCCCCTTGCCAAGTTTGTATTATGTTAGTTAAAACAGAACTTCTGATGTCAAATGAAAACGTGATTATTGGGAATGGATGTCACAAAGAAAGCTGAAGTACTTCCAGTACTGATTGTTTTGCATAGTAGGTGTGGGAAAGAGTAGTGAGTAAGGAGAAGGTTAATGTCACAATTTCAGCTTCCATACTTCTGCCTGATATCTTCTCTGCACTTTCCAGGAAAAATATTATGAGATGTAAAAAGGCAACCAATATATCAAAGGCAACTCCTGTCTTAGGACTGTGCTGAGATCTTAATCCTACTGTGACACCAGAGGCACTTAGAAGATGAGTGTCCTGTAGGTTCTAGAACACTTTGAAATCAGTGGGAGGGAAACTCAAAAGAACTTAGCATAAGGATGCATTTCATTACTCAGCCTCCCTTGTCCCTATGGCCACTCACTTATTCATGTTACCTTCCATGGGAAGAAACTATGTTTCATCAGGCCTGCAGAAAGGGACAAAGATCACCTTTAGGGGCAATCCTTTATTTGGAAATCATTGTAGCTACCATTAGGAACCAGGAAGTAAAGGAAGCTCGGGGTATGGGAGGTAAGACCAGTACAAAACCAGCCCTAACATGACCATTCCTTAATCAAAGAAGAATTTTTGTGAATAAATTGGAGAAGCCAAAGGAATTTAGAGATACAGGACTGTTGTGATTTAGACGATACAGTTTATGCTTACATACTAGAAGGAAAATTTTTCTTCCTTTTGTACAGCAGTTTGTGATTTAGCAACACTCAGTAAATATTACCCAAGTGCAAGAACAGAGTTCTTCTGTTCATTCATTATTTTGTCAGCAGGCTGCTGAAATTAGTAGGTCAAACCCTGACATTTCTATTCAGGAAAAAGCCCTACAGAGGACCCAGATATGAAAAAGGATTTAGCTTGATACTGTATGTTCAGCACAAAATAACATAGCCTTTAAAAATCAAATTTTAAAGAACTGCCATTTTGTTTAGGGAAATAAGAGTAAGATGTGCCTTATCTTTTTGCAATAACATGACTATAGCCCCAACTCTCCATATTTTCTCCTTCCTACACAATTTAACCATCTGACTAGTTGATTGGGAGAAACAATTAACTTGCAACAGGCTGATCTTGTAAAATACAAGTTGAAGAAGCAATAAGGGTGATGGATGTCTGTGGCCAACTATTACGGCTGTTGTCTGTGTCTTCAGGCAGATGGAGGACAGTAGTGGCAGCATATGGCATGGGAGTTTGGGCTTGGAAGGCGGATACAGCAGACTTCTGATAAAAGGAATTAAAACCAAAGCAGCATGGTGGCTAGCAAGTCAGTCTGACAGACCAAACTGTGGATCACCTTCCACATATCTGCATCTCTACATCTTAGCCAGTTCTATAGGACCCCACCTCCATTCCTACTGCTTGCCTTTTAGCTCTGCCTGCAGCCGGAAGCCTTAGCTGGAAAGGGGCTAGAGCCAAGAGCCATTTTGGCAGAGGCAGCCAGGCAGCAGTGCTCAGTTGGTGAAGCTGGCCAGGGTGAAAGTCTCACCAAACTCTATCAATGCTGCCTGTTCCTTGAAAACCTTAAGGGATAACTGAGTGCTTTAGAAAATGGTCATTTGGGCACTTTGGTTGATGGGACACACAGAAGCAAAAGGTGATGGAGATCAGCAGCTGTCCCTAGAGTCTCTCACTACAGCTTCAAGGGTAAGGCCCACAGGACTGCAGCACCTTGGGCCCTGGGGTACACCAGGATACCCTGCTCATCACACTGTCACCTGGCCACTGCTGCACTGAAGCCAATGCCTTAATCTTTTGCACTAGTTGTGCCCCAGTTTCCTATGGGCTTTAAAGTTTATAGGTATTTTTTTTTCTCCTGACTAGTCTGAACACTAACCCTGGATAACCTTTCATCTCATGTAGCTCTCCTTCTTATCACACCGAAGTTTGGACTTGTTTCTTCTCCCAATATATTCCCTGTTTCATTCCTCTCGGCATCTTTCATCCTTTTTATTTAAGAGGACCCAACTGCACTGTAAATGGAAGGGGTTTCTCTGCAGTTTGGTAAAATCTCAGAATGATTTCATCAGATACTTTGTAATATATTTTCTGAATGTTTACATGAAAAGAGGAGAAGCTGGTTTTAGTTAACCTTCTTGATAAGCAACTGTTGACAAGATCATTGAAAATTACCTACTTTCTCAACTCTATTGATGGGTCTGCTTAATGACATGCATGATATTGTAATGAGGAGTCACATCCTTTCAATATCTCTGCTATACATATGCTATAGACAGACTGTGGCCATCAAGAACTTTTTAAAGGGCAACTACCAGCCAGTTCAGTAGAAACTTTAGTGTTGTCAGTTTAAAAATAGTACATAGAATCACAGAATGATTTGGTTTGGAAGAGATCTTAGAGATCATCTATTTCCATCCTCCTCTGCCATGGGCAAGGCACCTTCCAGTAGACCAAGTTGCTCCAAGCCCCATCCAACCTGGCCTTGAACACTTCCAGGGATGGGGCGGCCATCATTTCATTAGGCAACCTGTTCCAGTCCCTTGCTACCTTCATAGTATATTACGAATCAGAAATTATACAATAGTGAAAACAGAGCCATTTTTTATAAGAACAGCAGCTTTCATAAGCAAAAAAAAAAAAAAAGCTCCTGAGGATAATACACATCTTCAGGATTCAAGATTATTTTGCAAATTGGTGGACAATGCTAGTGACACAGTGTTGTTAGGTTATAAAGAAAACAGTAACAAAACAAAGCACACAGTATGTGTATGCATGTGGGAGCACTTCAGGAACAAACAAAAAGGCGTGCTGGCATGGATTCCCTGTGTTTGTAGCGATCATGTTCTACATTTAGTCATATTAGAATGGGAAGAAGATGAGAAAATACAACAAAATAGCATGTATCCTCTTCATGCAATGGTCCTGTTCATCTCTGTGGAATCTCACTGCTCCTCTGAATAACTATCACTATCCTCAAATTGCTTTGTACTTCATTACAATATTAATAATCAAAGATTCTCCTTCAGAAAATGGATACAGTTGCTTTGGAATTAGTAACATGAAAGTTATGCTGATGCACCAAACGTCATTCATGTTCTTGGAGCAAAGAAGAATTAAGTACATGACATAAGTGAAAGGAGCTCCAGGGAATTCATGTAACACCAGTCTGCAGGCAAAGATAACCTATACTAACACCTAAAGGATGGAAAAAACAAACAGATTGCAGTTCTGTACCATAAAATCACGATGGTCTTTTTTCACACCAGAACACAAGTTAACCTAATTACAGTCTCCCTAAATAGATGGGTACAAATGCCAGCCTGAATGCACAGCAAATTCCTGCGTCAGCCTTCTGAAAGTTTCAAAAGGGTTTGCACAGCTTCTCATTAATGAGCCTCAAACCCTAGCAGAACTGTCCCAGTGTGGGAAAAGAGAATGAATGGCCAGAATACTTCAGGGAGCACAACTGCTGGTTCAAAACTTCAGGTTTGTTTCAAGAAAAAGTATCAAAGATTCCAAAAATTCCACACCATGATGGCTTTTAAACTTCTCAGATTTCCCATAATAAAATGAAAAATCAATAAAAAAATTACAATGGTTTTATTTAATTGCCCAAATTTTGTCAGAATTTTAATTTCTAGATATATTACTTCTTCTTCTATTTGGTCTGTATTTTCATCCTCCCTTTTCCTTTGAAGAAAAAAGGAAGCAGAAAAGATGACAAAATGAGATGAAGCAGAAATGTTCTTACCATTTATAAGCCTAAATTTCAGATATTTATTTTATCTGAAGACACAATTTTTTAATACAAACAGCAACATTATCTTCAGTGGAAAACATTCAAACTCTAAAAATGTGTCCAGTTAAAATCTTGCTTTGTTATGTTTGTAATTTATTTTTCTTTCCTAGACAATGAAATATGTGGGTTTCTCAAACTGAAATTACATGCAGAGCATAACCACATCAAACTGGTAGCTCGTGCGGCCTACTATTACCTTCAAAAAGACACATCATAATCTTCTGATTTTGTATACTATATTTATTCAGTGCGGTTGTGGCTCTTACTAAAGAGGTTGGCCTTCCTTAAGCTCCCTGCCAAATTTTGGGAATCACTATCTCAAGGGAACCATAAGAAGAATTACTATCAAGGGAGATAATACTGCGGTCTTTTTAATAAGGACTCCTCATGACATTGAAGCATGTGCTACAAGGTGGCAAGAGAAAGTTTGTCGAATATAATTTCTTCATGCAAAGTTATTTGAATCTTATATTGATTTGGTGCTTTTTAAAATGCAATTATCAATTCACTTCATCATGATGCACTTTCTTCTTTCAGGTGACTACATCTTGGATTGTTTGAGGGTGATTTTGCTTTTCATGTTGCATATTCAACAAAGATGCAACCGTAAAGGAGTGCATTCAGTATCACAGTCAGTGGTTAACAACTCTGCAACCTTCAAGGTGGCATTGGAGACGTGCACTTCCCCCAGCCTTCAGGGCTATATTTCCTTCTTTCTTTGTGAAACTACATAGGTGGTTTCAAGAAGAAAAAAGAACATGAAAGCCTTGCCATCTTTTCTAGCAAACACTTCTCCAACAGAATGATCTGAAATGGGAAAGAAGCATGAAAGAGGCTTTATTGTTTTTGTGAGAAAGGTTAATAGCAAGAGCTGCATTTAAGAAAGAAAAGAAAAAAAAAGGTGAGGGAAATGAAAGAAAAAACCAGCAGCTATGTCTCAATTTTGATCAAAGTAATACAGAGGTAGCTGTGCCAAGCATCTTCCCATTTTTCTGGATAACTTTATAGACATGCAAGATACAATACTTAATTAGTCACTTTTTTTTTAAACATCCAACTGCATGCAACAAACAGCAATGAAAACTCCCTATGTGCCATCCTCATCAGCCAATGCACCTTCTGAGAGGATTCCAAGAAAAGGAGTGAGATTCAAACCCTAAAACACTTTCTCTCTTCAGGTTTTCAGGACAGATGGACAGTAAGCAGTACTAACTTATTCTGGGTGCATACTAAAACCTGACTTTTTTGGGGATTTGCAGTTTTTCCAGCTACTATCAGTTGGGCTGAGACTCTAACTCATTTGCTGGAGACTACCAAGCATCTACAGAAGAATTGGCATTTTCTTTTATTAGCTGTGTGGATTGAGAACAAGTGCTAACTAGAAATTAAGGGCATTGTTTAATCCTGGCAGCATTCCTTAGACTTCAGTGTTGTTTATCTAGAAATACATTTGGCTTGAAAACTGTTGCTTTAAATTGATCCTCTGAGTCTTCTTAACCCTGTCTTCTTAACCTGTTAGCAGTGGAGGATTGGGTATACTGCATTATTTTCTGAGATTTGCCTGTGGTTTACTTGCAAAAGCCACTTTACTATCATTGCATTGACATGCACATGGAACCTGCACTTAACCCTGCCACATTTGCTAGCTGAACACAAATCAAAGATTTCCACTCTTCATTGTCAAAAAGATGAACTATTTTCTGTCCAACTCAAACAGCCCTAGTATATCCAGATCAGTCACTTTCCAGAAATGATGTAAGCCACAATACCAGGTCTTGACCACTAACGTCTCAGAACATTTCCCTCTTTTGACTATGGGTTTATGTTTACTTTTCTTGCTGTGACAAGCAATTTTGAGAACAGTCTGCAGTTCCATTTGTGTATGTCACTTATAAGTTATAGTGCTTTTTATCTTGTATACCAGGGTTGGAACAATGATCTGAATTGCTCCTTCCTGAAGAGTCTCTCATAAAACTATGAAAAGGAAAAATGGGAGAGATTAAGGAGGAAGCAGACCCACAAAAGCATCAACACCATGTACCAAAATACTACTGCTAGCACGGATCAGTGTCTCTACTGGGTGTCTGAGATAGCTGAAAAAGAGAACAGATGCAATGACTCATGTTACTAAAGGTACAGTGCTTGTGATCAGAGCTGAGTTTCCTGGATTGTTAAATCAGCAACTTTCTTAAATGTTGAAATTTAAAGACATTTTAAATAGTATTTCAAAGTTACAGTTGGTTACATTTGAGCAATTCAATATTAGTCAAGTGCTGATCTTAACAATGCCACATTAAATATTTTCTTTTTAATTAAGGTAATAGCTAAGCTCTGAGGATAGGTATTGGTTTACACTTTGTTAATTTTACTGTTAAATGGAAAATAGGATATAGAAAGAGATTAGCAGAGCAGCATGACAGAAGGGCCCTTTCAGCCAGCCTGAACGGCCACAATGCTCGTAGGTCCAGAGCCATCAGTTTTAGGGCGAGGCAGGCTGCGTGTGCAGCAGCCCCGAGCTCAGGGTGGCTCAGCACCCACAGCTCACAGGAGCGCCCAGCACACTCCAGTCTGACAGCCACGCTGGCTGCTGTCCACACAACACAGTTCAGCTTCTGCACAGACACAGGTGAACCGTGTTTTTCAGCAGCAGAAGGGCAGTTCTGCAAGCTCCTTTTCTCTTGGCTGGTGGAGTATTAAGAGTGGGTATCCTTCCAGCGTGATAAAGGGAAAACCTATGTATGCCAGCAACAATTTAGGCAGCAAATGACCTACTTCGCTTACCCAAGTTTAACCAGATTGCAACATGATACAACATTGTTATCATGTAACATAATCCTGCAGTTTCAAGAGGATTACTTAGATTTGAATTAGAAATTAAAATTAGTAGTGCTATACAGAGACTTTTATAACAGGAAAGTCTCAAAAAACTCCAAGTACTTCAAACTAGGAAAGTTAAAAATGTGAAAGTAAGAGATGTACAAAATAATTTATGAAACTGATAAGTCAAGCACTTTGTTTCATCTTTTATGCTTAACAGACAATTTATGAGACTATGTTATCCTTTTCTAACACAACACTAGCTCGTAATCTAGGTGTGTACTTGCTACAAAATATTTTTGAGACCACTGCTTTAGGAGTTAACATTCACAGAGACAACAAAAATTTCTAAGGATGAAATTTTCTTTTCAAGAGACCAAGAATAAAGACTCTTGTGCTACAGAATATAAAAAGAACTGATAGTTCTTAGAGAAAAACTTTTGCAAGAGCCCAAAAAAGGAGCTGCTTCCTCTCCTTGTGTTGGTTTTCCTTGGTAAAAGTTACTGGCCAAGAAATTTCCTTCTGGAACACATTGATAATTCTTCTGTGTTCAAAATTATCATTCTGAATATAGGAGCTCTTTAAAGTTTTTGCCATGGATTTGGGTCCTGTTTCCACAAGCAGTAAATGCTTAATCAGATTTTTCAAAATTAGGCCTACTCATCTTATCTAATATATGATGAAAAGAAGCTCCTATACCCTTCATAACTACTAGAGAAAAGTGTTCACCACTAAGAGAAGTAAACAGCTTTCCTTATGCTCTCTTTTTGAAATTATCACATGATTCTTGTTCACAGGATTTATTACAGAGTAAGGGAAGATTCTCATTGGATCCATTCTGAAAACACCAGTAGCATATCACTGCTCACCAGGTAAAGAGGGACAGCTGGCAGAGCATTTACTCCAGTGACTGGAAAAGAGCGAGTAATTTGTTTTTATGAAGGAAGTCACGGTTTAATAAATCAGCTGGAGAGCTTCATGTCAGAAGATCCTAATGCTATGCCTTATGTTGGAAAGGACTTGCTGTGTAACTTGCAGGAAGCATAATAGCAATTTCCCCCCTCTTTACTTATTTTTCTAATGAGAACAACATTTTTATTAAGTGAGTATAGACTGCCAGAAGTCTATAGACGCCTAGACAAATAAAAACTTCACCCAAGTATTGTCTGACCTCTTACTGAAATATTTACAGATTTGTTTGCAGGCTGAACAGTTCCTGATAGCAGGATAGGTTGTTTCACTGTGCAGTCCACCCCTCCTGTCTGCAGCTGTTCTCAGGGGACACATGTAATCATCACATTTGTCACGATGGCAATGGTGATAATGATACCGTGTGCACTAATGAAAGGCAAGTATATATTTCTCTTTCTGTGAGGGTTGGTGCTTGGGCAACACTGCCTGCCAGCTGTCTCTGTCCACAGCACAACCTGTAATTTACTTAACAAAATGAGCCATTTCAGAGATCAGTCATTATCCTGCCTGTCTTTATCCATTTACAGTTGCTACCAGTGATAAACATAGTAGGTCTTACAAACAAGGCCTTTGCAGCTGGAAAGGATGGAAAAAAATAGGACTCTTGCCCAATCTGGTCTGCCTAGTCAGATTTTTTACCAGAGTCCTGGAAATTCTGCTTCTTCTCATCTCTAAAGTTAAGGTGTCTTGGACACACAGTTTATTCTCAGTTTTGCATCTTCACTTCCAGCCTCCTTGATACTTTACAAGTTTTTTGCGGTAGCTGTGGTCTGACTGGAAATTCTCCCTAAAATCTCTTTCTGCTTTATGTCAACTGTGTGTTTTAAAATCCAGATGGATGCTATGGTTCAGTTAGTCTCTTAGCCAAATGAACTTTTAGGGGTTAAACAGCTTCACTGGCCATAAAGAAACAATGTTTGTCACTATTGAAGTTTCACTTCCCATTTACATGAAATTTGATGAAAGAATTCAGAGTATTTTGTTGATTTACTTTTCCCCTCTCTTGATAGAACAGGTATATCCAGACCTCTCTCCTAATCAGTAGTGGGACCACTCCTTACAATTCAATATTAGTCAAGTGCTGAGTGAAATTCTGAGCATAAATCATTCCACATCATGGTCTACAACTTCAAGGTCTCACTCATTTTCCCCTCAGTATTTAGTTAACATTTGGTACTACATCCTCCCTTAATTCAGTTGCCATTTACTCCACTCCTTTATCTCCATCAAAAAAAGAGACCTTATATCTTTGAAAAGTGCAAGGATCTGCACATCACTAGAAGTGGGAAGAAAGATCTGGTTTAGCCTTGAGGGCTTCAGAGCACTGTCAGAACAGCCCTAATTCATTTTTTGAGAAGCCACTCAAGTCTCCCACTGTCACTGCTGATGAGGGGCATACACACTCACTGCTCTCTGAATGCAATCAACTTAGGTCTTAATGACTCTCCAGATGATTTTAAATGTCTAGAACCATAACCTAATCACAAGAATTTCCACTAAGATTTGATTCTGAAAATGGTAACTTGAAAAGAAACTTTATCTTCAGTCTGAACTTCACACAAAGGTACTGCATTGGAGTAAAAAAGGTGGAAAAGGGATGGTATCAGGTCTGGATTTTCCCTATTCATACCACAAGAGTAACTCTATGCTACCATTTAATGGCAGCATTGTGCAGTTTACTTTGTAAATAATTGTGAAGAGCTGCAATATCTGCTGAAAGACACATAAATAGTTAACATACATTATTCTCAGAATACAATACAAATTGTGGTGATCCTGAAAACATTTACTTAATAGTTACAACTGAAGTTGATTTGCTACCAAAATTATGCAGCTATTCGTACACTATCCTATAGAGTACAGCCACTACAGTACTGGAAGGTAACATACAGACACCTTTGGTGGGTTTTTTGGGGGTTTTTTGTTTGTATTTATGATGCTTGTGACAATGAGGCACCTGAAAACCCTACTTCATTGGTAGGCACTGTAACAAAAATAAGTCACAGATTATTACAATATGACATATAAATCCAATATTCTTTCTATAAGCAATCAAATGTACTAGGACCCTTTGGATCTACAAAGATGTAACGAAACATCAGATAAAAGAAAACAGGTGTCAGACAGAATTTCAAAAGGCCTTTTAAAAAAACACTTTACCAAAAAACCCTATAAACATCATAACAGCAGAAAAAGTGCTGTAAAGAATTAAAAAATGATAAAAACACAACAAAAAGACATTAGGATCAAAATTGTGTGTGGCAGGGAGGGGTAGTTTTCAGTATGATAAAGAAAACAATGCAGACACTGCTTAAGGAGCCTCATCTCACATAGTTGTCAGTGCTGTGGAAAAGGATGTAAATAACAAAGAAACATATCTGCAGCTGGCACAAAATTATTTAAGTTATTTCTTAGTTGAAGCTCTATGAAAATAGTCTATGCAATGGAAAATTAAATTTACTGTTGACAGATGCAAAGAAATGCATGCTGAAAATAACTAATAACTGCGTGTGTACTGCCAAGTTCCAAATTAACTGGAAACACCAAGAAAAAAGGCCCCTGTGTGTGCATCTCAATCTGTCAAAGTCTAAAGATGAGATACAACACGGGATGAAGATCCTAAATGAGGGACACAGCAAAACCACTCAGGCAGAAAACTTCAAATACTTGGGAATTTATTGTGAATAGCTTTTATTTTTCCTGAAACCTCTGCTCAGTTGTTCCCTATTTATGATACAGGCAATTTTTGACATTAAAATTTGTCAGAAACCAAACAGCAACAGAACAGAAGTTAATCTGAGACCAAAAAAAAATTGATATCCCTTAAAGAGACAGACTTTGAAAATTATTTCCACATATATGTCTGCACATGAGGAGACCACTGAAGCATCATCAACCCTGGATCCTACAACATGTCCAGATGGATGCTGATTAGATGAACCACTGGTCCGAAGAATAATATCCACACCTATGGCATTGCAATGCAATCCAGTTTTGCCCTTGATAGCACTTTGTCAAGATGTACATAGGCAAGGCACATATTCAACCTCCTTTTAGTTTTTCTTTCTATTACAAAGGAGTCATTGCTCAGACTGAAGTCTTAAATTTTCCAGATTGCGACACATCTCTGATGGGTGGATGATTCATGTCAAATGAACCAAAGCCATGCACAGCCTTACATCAGTGATGGAAAGATGCTTAAAGCACAAGCCAAGTGTGTTTATTTCTTAGGGGACCCTATTCCAGGCAAGCCAAAAGAACAGCCTGGCTGGCTTTGTGGGTGATGCAAACAACAGAGGCAGAATTCACATTGCATTAAGTGTTTTGTAATAACTTGCAAAGCAGAGAATATGATCTGACAAAGGGGTGGAACACGTAGGAGGAAAAGAAACTTATGAAGATTTGGCAGCATATTCATGGGTTAAATGTGTAAAGTGTAAGAAACATAAGAAGTATTTAAGGAATGTAAGCTACAAAAAAATTACTCCTCCCCAAACTCTGAGAGTTCCCTACTGACATAATTAGACTAAAAACCAAACCACACAGACAGGGCAGCAACCTCACCTTGGGACATGATCTAGTTTAAGTAGACATGGGGCTGCTAAGAACTAAGGTAGAAGAGAGAAATGCAAAGGGGCTCCTGTTTTTTCCTTACCTTGCCCTTGTTCTAAGCAGTTGTACTTGTGTAAATCTCATGAGTTTAAAAATTTATTCCTTACCAGAGCAGGATCATTACATTTCTATTTGTCCCAGCTGGGATAAAAAGAAGGTCAATGTGTCACAAGCAAGATGATCTCAGTGTGCAAAAAGGAATATTACTAACAGGAAATCACTGAGCCACACATATGCCTCTCACTCCTGCACACTATGAGAAGATTTAAAATTCTGAGATGAGAAAGAACAAATAAAAAGGAAAGAAGGAAAGAATAAATCAAATAATAAACACCCTTTCTTCACATCAGTAGACATCTTCAGGTTCTTACTAATACATTCAAGAGAAGAGGATAAATAAGCCACACAAACATCCCTAATCTAAACCTCCATATCTATGTTCTCCCTATACAATCCAGACCTGTTCGAAATGATTGTGTGTTTGGTTGTCCTCTGCTGATCTACATTCTTTTCTGCAGAATGTACCAATCTAACCATTTACAGAGTTTAAATTAAAAACATCCTGATCAACCTGGTCAAATTATTATATGAAAAACTAGGATTGGAAGACAGTATGGCTGTGAATTATTTTAACATCGTGTGAGTTAGGAGGAGTGAGTAAGAAGGAAATGGACGTTTTTACATGTATCCACACTGAAAAGAGAAGAAAAGTCTAATAGCAGGTGCAACCACCTTGTCTTCTCTTCCCCTGCCTCCATACCTTCATCCAAATAACTCAGTATTAAAGTACCAGGAGAAGACATTTTACATTTCTGTCTGTAAGATCAACCTGACAGCTTACCAGCTGTTTCTTTACTCTTCATCCCACAATGGCATGAGTAATCCAAAGAGTGTTCTCACTTTCTCTGCTAGCAGCATGGTTACCTGCTGTTCACTTCTCCTAGTCTATTCCCTGAGCAGCAAAGTACTGTCTCTTAGATCCCACTCACTTTGCAAACCACAGGATCTGATATTGTGTAAGAGCAGCTATTACCTCTATCTCATCCTAGGAGTTCTCATGCTGGGAA
This sequence comes from Monarcha castaneiventris obscurior, assembly GCA_026261815.1. Classification (NCBI taxonomy): domain Eukaryota; kingdom Metazoa; phylum Chordata; class Aves; order Passeriformes; family Monarchidae; genus Monarcha; species Monarcha castaneiventris. The sequence continues at coordinate 21,010,648 of JAMPIT010000894.1, forward strand.
AACAGCTTCCCATCTCTTTTTTTCTAACATCACTGCCCCAAAGATACATTGGTCAATTTTTGGTGCTATTACAGTACCTTGGCCTGAAGAAGAAATTTATGGGCCAACATGTATTTCAGATGTCTCCCTAAATACTAGAAGAGCAAAAATACAAGTATTGAATAAGAGATAAACATGGTCAGTCTGTGGTAAGGTCCTTGTCTCTTATAGATACCTAGTGGTGTCTAAGAATGAAAGACACTAGTGCAACAGACTTTGAAGGGATATGAGTCTTGTACAAAATACAATACAAAACTCTTAGAAAAAATACTATAATAAAATCACTAACTAGGACTTGAGCCAATCCTTCAGATATGTGTAACTTATCCTGGGTTGCACTGTATCACCTGAAGTCTAGAAGTCTGAAGAAAGTACATTTAGTGTCACAATCAATAGCTGGAAGGACACTTGAAAAACAAGCGTGCCCCAAATTCTCTGGTGAATCTTGTGGGTTAACACCTGCCATGTCCCATTATATCAGCCTGAGAACATGGGAGGGTCCAGGATGTGCGCAGCCTTACTTCCCGTCTTTTTTTTAAGGGATATTTTTTCCTGTTGCCTGTGCCATTCACTGTTTTCTGAATAATTGTGTCTGTGTAGGTAAAAGGCCTGTGGGATTTGTTTGCCCTTCTGGCAAAGCATGCAAGCATGTCCTAAAACAGAGAGCCAGACTTCCATTGTGTTTGCCAGTGCTGTACAACTGGCCTTTTTGAAATGCTACAAAACAGAAACGGGCTAAAGGAGGAAGGCAGTACTTGCCAAATGGCATCTCCTGTCAAATGTACACACTGCTCTGGATAGCCACTTGGGTGAAGAAGTAAAAAGCTATTAGCACTGGGATAGAAACAGACATCCAATATCCCCACCCACACAGATGGAGGAAAATAAAACACCTCACTGGTAATGGTTTTCAGAAAGGACACAAAGCAGGAAACAAAAGAGGACAGACTCCAACAGCACTTTTTTTTTCTTTCCTGTCTCAAAAAACCCTCTGTTTCTGGATGCACTTTACAGACAATGCAGTACGAACAGAGGAAAGCACTGTGCTTAATAAGAAAGGACTTTCCTGTCTCCTTCTTTGTAATCCTATAATAATATCTCACATAGCAAATAAATGGAGACAAAACATAGAAAAGAAAGAAGGCTCAGATTCAAAATGTGAGGCACAGGTGTTACCAAGTTTCTTCGAAGCTTTTGACTGTCTTTCTGCAGCTCCCTCAAAACACGGCAATCAACAAAATCAACAGTAATAATACTGATACTGCTAGCAGTAATGATTTATCTTGTGACAGAGCAAGAAGAAACCATCAAGAAAGTGGCCTTGCCACACTCAGTGACAAGACAGTATCCATAGCATAAAGGAAACGTGATAAAAATGAGCAACACAATGGGATGCAGGACAGATAATTCTTGGTTTGTCTTCAAACAGGACTTGTTTAGCAGTAGATCAGACAGAGAAAAGAGACTGATAGAGGAGATGTGGAAACAAAAGATAGAGACCAAGTCTCAGAAGGAGGGAAGCAGCAGAAAATAAATGGATTAAATCACCGATCAATAGGGATGGTAGCAAGTTTTCAGTATTTTTGTTCTCTACATAAGTTCTTTGAAGAAAACAGTTATAGAACAACACATTGAAGCTCCAGTAAAACCTATATTACAGTATAGTCACTATTATTATCACTGTTTATTAAAACTTTCTTTTCTATACAGTCACAGCTCTAAGACCACCACAAAGCATTCTGACGCACTTTGAAACCAGGACATGGCACAATGGTTAGCAACTAAATGAAGGCATAAATGAAATTTGCAATAGAACATGTTTAAGCAATTTGGGCCTGGGAACTAATCTGCCAATGGTAAGTCAGTCCACTCAAAAAAACTATTAGCTTGGGAATAATGCCATAATGGGAAAGTACAGGTTTAAAATTTAGTTGCCAAGTGATTACAGCCCCATTTGAACTGGGCCAAGGAAGCAAGGCTAGCACACTTTCTGCTATGAAAAGCACGCAGAGATATTTAAAGACCATAAGCACAGTTGGAACGTCAGTTCTACCATCTGTCTTAAATGGATCCTCTTCAATAATGGTTCCACCCAACACAATTTTGAAGCCCTATTTTTGCGTCAGCTCTGACAGCAAGACAATATTTTAGCCTATAGCTTTTAAAATGGTCTTAAACTCCCTTCACACTTACCATAGCTTGTTGGATTAAAAAGATTACAGCCAAAACCAAATACAGCACCCAGGATTTATAATGGAAATCAACATGAAACTCACATGTACTTGTTGAGTTTGTTTTGGTTCTCTGTGTGTGTGGAGGGGGGGTCTGTTTTTATTATTCAAGACTTGCCACAGAAAAATCAAAGTCAGCATTTCACAATCAGGTTCATGCAAAAAAACCTGATAGTGATGGGAAAAATATAGGTGAAAACAGTGCTAATATGGTTGACAGTAATGCTCCACCAGTCTCCAGAAAGCTTGTTTCACTTGTGCAGACAGCTCATTATACCAACTCTATTCACAGGATCAGGATTACTACATATCAGAGGGTAGACAGGTCAAATTTTAATGGTAACACTTCCCAAGAATGTGCCTGTTCTTTGTAAAACTCTGTTTGATTTCAAGCAACAAGTCCCATGATTTGCCTTTGGCAAAGCAGAGCTGATGGTTCCAACAAGATCTGTGGTCATTCTGCACTTTTATTATGGCACTTGATTTTAGCATAGATTAAATTCTCCACAGCTTTAACCAAATGTAAATTTTGTAAGTTTTGAAATAAAACTTCTCCCTTCATCTTCCTAAGAAGAGTAACTGTGAGAAATGAGAATATACTGAAAGTATGGAGATGATATCTAACTGATACCAAATTATCAAATTTTGGAGGTTGCTGTTGAATAAAAATTCAACCCACTTCTAGAGAAACTGTTAATATTGATGCTGAATTGTCCATCTCCTTGAACGGTTCCAGAAAATGTAAAAGTTACCACTGTGTGTGGGAGTTAATCCTGTATGTGAGATGGTGAGTACCAGAACCTTGCACCATGAATTGTAAATGCCATGCTCACAGTGTGCAAAAGCATGACTCATTGATCTATCTGTACAGATGAATTGCATCACTCCTGGAATGAGAGGGAACGTTGCATATCCTTAATAGCACATAGCAATGTCAAACATCACTTTAAACTAGGAAATGTTTACTCAAGCAATGTAGAACTTAATCTGACCCATGTGTCAGGCCAGTAGATTCTTCCCAATGTTCTTGACTTCCTAGCAATGTTCTTGCATTTGCTTTGGGAATTGCATATATAAGCACAAGGCAATATAAACTCCCCTTGGTTTTTGAAAGCTAATGAGATAACAGGCAGGCATGCCTGCATACAGCTGCACTTACACTTCAGAGCAGTATGGAACAAACATACTCAAGAACACAGCACGTCAGTAGTTCATGGCTCTGAACAGTCAGCTCTCTACAGCAGGACAGGTTCTTCAATACCTTCTCTGTATGGAAAGATGGGGCTTCTCTCCCAGCCTTAGCCACTATGATTCAGACATGTATTCATAGTTGACTAGAATACTCCCATACTCAGTAGTGAGTAGGAGCACTTTCGGAGTGAGGGTCAACCTGTTTATCCCAATGGCATGATCTGCTCACTGGGAGCACCTATCCTTCTACTGACTGTAAACAGAACCCAAAAACCACCACTGGGCTTAAAATGCAAGATCACAGGTAGCTGGTGATATGTAAACTATATCTCACATGAAAACTGAATTACTTTTCTTTTTGTAGCTCTTTTTCATTGTTATCATCCTCTGACAATACCAAAAGAAGTGTAAAATTTTAGCAGGTCTTTTGGTTCTCTGTTTTTAAGGAAGATGAATTATCTCAAAATATACCTACATCTGCCATCCTTTGCTATCACATAACAATGCTTATTGACCTCAAGTGGCCCAAGTATGCTTTCAAATAATTATTTTCAGTACATGTATTTACCTCTACTTTTTTGTTTTGTAACCATCTGAAATACAGAAGCATTTAGGTTTTAAAAAAATAAATTATTATGCCAATAACACCCAAAAAAAGATCTATAGACTGAATATGCACGGCGCTATAAAGACCCCAATGAAACGGCAGCACTCTGAATATGAGAAAGGTGGTTAAGACATGAGTTTTCACCAAATATGCCACAGCCTTGTTTTCTCCTAGCAAGTAAATCATTAAATGTATTGTGTAACACCTCCACTCTCCATAAACAGGTAGTATGAAAGTTGCCCATCTTGTCTTAATCAAAACACTAGGACAGAAAGATAATAACATTGTGTAGTATTATTACTGAAAAAATTCCTGTGTTTATTTTCTTAAATCCTAGTTTTTCATGAACTGCATTCTCATTAGATTTTGAGGCAGTCAGCATCAAATTCTAAACAGCAATAGTAAACCTCATGAATCGTTCTGGCAAAACCTTCCTTGAAGTGACTTTGAAAAGGCGAGACAACTTTTGCTAGCTTTATCTTTTTGTCTTTGAAAACTGGCACCATCACACACTTAAGTGCATACTCCCCCACTCATAAACAGCAACATACTTACAGCTAACTTTCTACCTCTTGCAGTTTGAAACTTCAAAAAATCACCTTCCTAATATGTGCTTCTAATTAAATTTCAGTCCCTAACCACAGCTGCTGTGATTCATGCAAACCCTGCAAGGTTCAGTGTTAATTAATGAGGGCTCTTTAAATTCTCTGAGCCAGGGTGTGGGAGAGAAATAGGGTGTATGCAAGACATGAGGATTTCTCACAGTTGGTTGTAGGGTGTTGTGATCCCCTCTGGGAGGCAGCTCAATTACAGTATGCATCCAAACAAGAATGAAAAAGAAGGTGGGGAACTGGGAACAGAAACCCACACAGTGTATTATTCATAAGCAAATATATAATTATGCAGTCTCATGAATTAAGGATCTACACATTTAAAGAAAGACAGAAAAAATGTGTCAGAATATTGCTTTGCAGTATATTGGTTTAATATTCCCTTCTTCCTACAAAAATTTAGAGGTAAAGTGGGACACAGTCAACAGATCCCAGGGGCCTCTAGGCAATCCAGGGACAATTTCCAACAGGTACAATCTGAAGTATTAATAAATTTCATGGAGTGTGGATTTCTACAATCCTTTTTGGGATTGCAATTCAAGGCCGCAAATGAAAGCACCCAGCAGCTCAGCATCTTTACAGATAAGAAATTTCAAGGTGAGATTCTAGAGCTTTGCTAAATAAGCAAAGCAGTCAGTCTGGCTCACATGCATGTAAGTTCATAAATAATCACAGTTATTATCATGTATTTGTCTTATGCACAGGACAGGCTGCTTGAGCCACCAAAATTCTCTTCAGCTAAATGTCTGCCAGTCGAGAACACATCTACTCCTCAAGGGGTTGCACAATATATTGATCTGAGGAGGCTATAATTGGTTGGATACAAGGATGAGCATTTGACCTTTTTGACATTAGTTCTTCAGTATTTATTTTTTATGTAATTTCAGTATCTTGCCTCTCCAAAACGTCTTTCATCCTTTATGTCTGTTCTCGGCAATGCAGCACAGAAGCTCTAAGAGCCCAGTACCAGGATCTGAAATTAAGTAGCCGATAGCTACATGAAGCCTCAGAGGGGAGGTTTAGAGGAATATAGTGTAAAATAATGAGGAGGGATTTGGCCTTAGCTTTCACAGTTCTTCCTCTTACAAAATTTTCTTTGGTATATTGAACAGTCCTGAGTAGTCATACCCTCAGTCTTCATCTTACCAAACGACTGATATTACAGGTGCTCTGAAAACTCCAATCCCACAGGTGATCAGCATCATGCTTGTACTTGGGGTGGAATCACATCTTTCCCTCTTCACTTTCAGAATGAAGTTTGCAGTAAAGACATCAACAAGCCTTCCCAGAATCAATTTCATGTTTGGTCCTCTGAGGACTTTAACTAACGGTGAATAGGCAATAGCCACAAAGCTTTTGAAAACACAGTATTTTTTTCTCTTAGTAGAAATTCTGCATAGGATTAAAGAAGAAACCAGATTTTTAAAGTAATGGGAAAAAACCCCTAATTCAATATCTATCCCAACCCAGTGCTTACTGTTCCTCGCTGTTTTGGAAACCCTAACCCAGGGATACTCAACTATTGTTTTTAACGAGTAAGTACCAGATAACTTGATCATTACCTTTTCAAGCCAAGGACTTGGCTCTGCCTCTGCTGTGCTAGCCTGAGCTAGGTACTTCCTTGCAGGGGGGTACACTACAGCTGCTCACAACATAAAAAAAGACACACAAAAAGTCTGAAAGCAAAGCTAGCATGTTTTCAAGGTCTAAGTGATGGCTTAAGAGGCCTCCCAGAAACAGAGACTAGACAGGATACGGGAATAAAGGTAGGTATTTATTTGAAGGGCCTTCAAAGGTACCCCCTGGGGAGCCAGAGGCTATTGCCAAGATGGACCCCAAAATGGACGACAGGTCACGATTCTTCTCACTTTTATAGGTTTGGTTCATTTGCATATCAGGGTTAATTCTCCAATTAAAGCTTCAGTTTAATGATGTAATTCCCCTCAGCTTGCCCCCCTTTAGAGTCTTTGGTTTACACATTTTGGGCCTAGAAGAGCCTGGCTGTCCTTGAAGACAAAGCCTGGAGAAGCTTTGTTATGTCTACCTAGTACAAGAGAGCAGAAATTAACAGGCTACAAGGAACTTCAGAGTTACACTCTAAGCAGTACAGGATTTGAAAAATATAAAAGTTAAAACCTAAGGCATCACAAGCATAATTTATCCAATGCCTACATCTAGATCTGAGTCAACCTCAGGAGGAGACTTAGACAAAGCTCTTCAAAATTTTCAGCAGACAGAGGGGACGGCTCTATTAAACAACTGGTTTACCAATGGAAACTCTTTCAGGCTACAGGTTCTCAGCTCTGGTCAATATCTTTTGGATTTTAAAACTTGGATTTTGCCTACTAAATACAGACACTTCAGATATACTGCCACTGGAGGCTTTTGTAGCATAGCAGGTTGAAGCCAGCATGGTCTAAGAACAGCACATCGCCTTCTTCTGCTTATTTCTGCTGCCAACAGGTGACAGCTATCACCATTCCTTCTCAGATAATTTTACCATTGGCAAGCCCTCTATTTCCCCAGAAGGAATTATAAAATGGCTAGTCTTGTTTCCTTAAGATACAAATAATTTTTGGTACTTAGATCTTAAAAGACAGGAGAAAAAGCTTTCACTTATTTTCCCCAGTATACTCAGGAAAAGGTACCCTCAGTCTGAACCCCTGGGAGAACAGGATTTTTCTTTCATTTAGACTAAGGGAAAAATCCAAAAGCCATATCAAGACTAGTGATGCATGGAATTTCAGCCCTACATTGGCAATTCCTAAATATTATAGCAAAATATACCTTTTAGCTGAAGTAGAAGAGGCCTAGTTTTCCAAAGTCAAACCAGACAGGCTCCAGTCCAATTCAGCTCTATAATCTCACTTACTAGATTTGTCATGAAAATTTTATCATGTTCTGATTTATCCCAGACTATAGGCTCATGGGACTGCTATCCTCTAGAATTGTTCTTTAAATCCTTAGGCTTTAAATGCTATTCATATTGGATTGTAATTTGAATGCTTTCTACCAGTCTTCTTCCACTACAGATCCACTGCCTTTCTAGTACTCATTCATTTGTTTCTGAAAAGGTAATCTTTTAACCCAGTCATTTATTTCAGAGCTACAAGAAGCTACACACATGAAAAAACCTGCACAAGTTGGAGGTTTGGCTTCATCTTCATGCCTCTGATTTTCTGCAATACTCTTGGGTATAGGCAGTTCAGATAGCACAATGAAGAATATTATTTGTGGTTTCATCTGCGTCAGTTTTGGTTTTCTATACCCTTTCTTGCCCTTTACAACACACAGGAGGTTGTTTTCTCACAAGCATTTCTGACCACATATAAGACAATGATGGAAGCAGCATAACCTCTTGTAGCACTCACACAGAGTACTACCACTACCTGCTACAGAAAATTCTGCAACAGATTTGAGATGCGCCATAAAATGCTAAAATCTTTGGCTGGAAGTGGACATAGGTGCTCTACCATAAATTGCAAAGTATCTATTCTGTCACATCCTTTAGGGCCACAAATACAGCAATTTCACAGGGCTAGCATTGATTTCAAATAAATTGAAAGCCATTTTAAAATAAACCATGGCACCCACAGATCTGAAAATATATAAAATATATAAAACTGCATTTTTATGTGCTTGTCCATAGCACTCAGCAGCAAGGCACAAGAGAGCTTTTCTCTGTCCCTCCACATCCCTTTGTTTTTTCATAACTTCTATCAACATGGAGGGAAAGTAACATCAACTTTGGTAGTGCTTCTGAGGCAATCAAGCTGCTAAACAGAAAACCCTCCAGGCAAATGCTCTATTATCCCTCAAGACAAATACAACAAAGAACTGACGATTCTCTGTATAATGCAATTACTTCCACCTTTAAAGACATGTTAGAGTATCCTACAACACATTTATTCTGTCTGCGAAATTTTCACAAGCAGGACTGTTCTCTGTTCCTCCCTGGGGATCTGTCCCTCACACCTTCCTTATGTGATCAAGTGGCTGAGGTCTCCAGAAAATTCTAGAGGCTGATCTAACACTTGTTTGAGGACTACCGCTGAAAAGAATGTTTGCCATTCTTTCAGTATTCCCCACAATGCTATGAAATAAAAAAGAATGTATGTATAACTGAAAACTCAAAGAACAAAGTCAATGTGTAACAAATGAATTGAAACCTTGACCTCCTCACAAAACTGCCAAGAGATAATGAGTTTGTGTTTGCTTCTGCAATGTTGTCCTCACAATTTTTATATTTGGAGAAAGGATTGCAGAAACAATAGAAAACCTATTTAAGGAATAGAACAGTTGTCTTCCCAATCCAGATCACTAACAACACTTCTTTGTTCAGACTTGAGATGATAAGGCTTAGAAGATCCTTACACTGAAGTGGGATTAGGATTTAACAAATCCAACCCTTCTTCCTAGATCTCAAAATGAGCCTGGCAATACTACCATGTGCAAAGACATTAAAAGCAGAAGAAGGGTAAGCTCTTCTAACCTTTACTCTTAATGATACTTTAATGTTGCAGAATTCAGTGGAATTATGGCTTCACCTCATTTTCTTTTTTTTTTTGCTGTCAAAATGTAAGGATCTGTAGTTTTATGAATTTGCCACTTTTAGAAGACCAAACAAATGTACACATGAGAAACATAACAGCATGATACCTAACTTATCAGTAAGTTTCAGCTCTGCAATCAATATTTCATACAGATAATGGCACACCATCTTCATTACAACACCCTTTAAGAACTGAATATTGTCTATTTATAATGTTTAGCTGTAAGGCTGTGCAAAGGTTTGCAATGCATCCTCTGTAACTGCTGATGATTTTATTGATAATCATGACTTTTTCCCCCTACAAGTTTCAAAGGCAGGAAATACCAAAGTTATCTGTATTTCTCATTAGAACACTGGTCCATAAACTTTCAAAATAACTTGCTTCTCACTTAGAAATGAGTTAGAAATACATATATACATACACACACAGGCATATATATATATATACTGTGGGGGTGAGTAACAGATCTATATATTTATTTACAGCGCCATTCCCCAGTCTTTAGATGCACATGATCCTCTACAGGCTGGAAAACTCTGGTTTTACATTCCAATATCAGCTCTTTCTCCTAGGTTCCCACAACTTTAAATAGGTCAAATTGCGCTGATTAATGAGCCCCTAATATCTATGTACAGATTGTTAAAGAATAAAAGCCTTTCAGATTTTTTGTGGAGAACAAAATTAATCAAAGCAATAACTAGATTTTGGCTGAAATTAACATTCATTTACTTTGCTGAAAGCTATGAAAATCTTACAAACTCCTACCCCTCACCCTTTATAAATAAGACCATTATTTCACCAACACACAATCTTTTACAAAACTGCTTCATTCACAAGACAGAAAAAAATTGAGAAGAATAATTTGAGCTTTCTTCCCCCTCAGCTACTCCAAGTTCCTTCCATACAGTCCAAGGAGTTATGCTATGAAACAGTGTTCTAACACTGGCTTTCATAATTAGTGACCTCTTGCCCAATGATACCTGGAAAGGATACAGAAGTCATATTTTGCCTCTCACTTTCCAGAAAACAATGAACTCTTCCATGTTTCTTTAATATAATTACCTGAAACTATGGAACATGTCTCTCTTAACTTTTTGGAGGTCTCTTCAAAGGCCAGTTTATCTTTCGAAGTGTCCTGGAGACTCATGCACAGGAGTACCTCACATAATTTTTTGTTCTATTTAACTGGATGAATTTTAAATGTCATGCACTTTGAGAACATAACAGAGAACCACCTTTGATTGTGTCAAATCTTCATGATCTTCAGTCTTGTAAGTTAGTTTGCTCATCCTCTAGACCTTCCAACTATCTAAAGTGCTGCTTGGTCTTTTTTTTTCAATCTCAAACTATGAAAACTCTGTTATTGCTCCCATCACCTGATAGTGTTTTCCATTTTTGTCAAACTTCAAGGGGAAATACTGACACCCCAGATATGAGCCATGTTCTCTGCCTAGAGATATATATTTCTCCTACCTAGTGTACTGGGAGCCTTCAGTAGATGATGTATTTGGGGAAGCAGTGATCTCAACCAGACCATATTGGCTCTGTTGGACCTTGTACTTGGGGCTTGAGCAGCCCATCGCAAAACAGTAGCAGCCAACTTGTCATGACGCTGTTTGCTACTCAAAATAAAAGCACAACAGAACAGAGGGAGACAGGAAACTCTCTGCAGACAGAATCTAGGCAAAGTGCTGTGGGAAAATACACATGAGCTGCACCCAGTTTTGCACAAAAGCAAGGTTCTCAGATGTTGAACGAGTGTAAAAATTGCTCACTATCTATATTTCTCTCTTTATCTTATTGAAATGGCTATCTTATTGAGCCATTTGTTGCCAGGCCTTTTTACTGAGATCCAGAAAGAGCCCTGCTTTTCCAATATCATGCCCCCTTCCCTTCTGCAGGACACCAAGCTGGTCCAAGAGGCCCAAAACCTTGCTGAAATAAAACACATGCTTTACGAGTAGTTTTACTTTCACACACAAGGACAGCAAATACTCCTCTAAAAGATCAATTTGTTCCTCATACTAAGAGAATACTTCATTAATTGACATGAAAAATATGGGCTGGGAAAACACGCTATTAATCAATAAGCATTAGAATGATAGATGTAATTTGAAAGCTTTGCAGCATTAATTGGCATTTATTTCACAGTTATGTTGTCTTCTGTTGTTCAGGCAAGGGTTCTTAGGCAGTCTCTGGAACATCTGTAAATACGACTGCCAGCATTTCAGAGGGTCCCATGTCACAAATGGCCTGTGAGATGTCGTGAGGGAAGAGTGGCTGCTCCACAGTGCAAAGGGTTAAAAGTTATACCCTTACTTGTTCATTCACTTTCAGCATATATTGTAATACTGCAGTTTACAGGTGCCTGGTTAAATGGATTTACAGATGATATTAACTAGTTTTAAGTAAACTAAACCTTGAAAAATGGACAACAACTGTCTTATAAACATTCCTACAAAGAAACCACAGCGTGAGAAGACTGATAATGTAAGCACTAGTGAACAAAAAAAATGACAGAGTTGACGCTACTTCTAGTTCAAACTCCTCATTAGCCGCTTTATGAGGTAAAAACAGTGACAATCTAATCTGATCCAACAAGAACCAGGCCAAACATCTTTTGTAATTATCAAGAAGATTATTTGAAACATGCATTTTCATCCATGGTCTTAACGATAAACCTTGCCCTAAACATACGCTCTGCCTTGAGATAGTATGAAACCTCCACAATTTGCAAGGCATTTAAAAACTAAGTATCCAGAACATGAATACAAACATCTTACTCGCGCAATATTCAAACCAGCACTTTACAGGACTTAAAGACTGTTTAGCAGTAAGAGTTTTCTTACTTAAAAACAAAAGCAAAAGAGCCACATAGCACTGGTGAAATGCTTGCTCTCCCGCCATGGTAAAAATGACTGGAATAATACATGGAAAACAACATGGCAACAAACTTAAATGCATTCCTTAGTTAGCAAGACTATAAACCTGCAGATTATTTAGAAAACTTTGTAATGAGGTGGGGTGGGGATTGACTGTGAAAATCTTTTGTACCACAGGGAAGTTGTCTGGCTATCTTGTGGCAAAGTGCTTTCACTGAGCTATCCAACTTAAGGATGAGTTACATACTTTTCTTTTACAAAAAACTAAATGTTCCAAATTTGCTGACCTTTTTTGAGATGACAAATGGCTGTCAGCAGTATGCTACCTAGCAAATATATTGAAAAAAATAAACACAATCTGTCCCTTCAAAGACAGGTGACATTTTAAGAATGACTACAAAAAGGTTTACTGTCCTGTGAATAAATAAAATAAATAAATAAATAAATAAATAAATAAATAAAATTAAGTAATTATTTCAAAAAATTGTTTGTCATCCTAATCTCATCTTTCTTTAATTTATATTTTTGTGTGCATCTAATAAAACACACAATATATTAATACAATAGTACATATATGTAGTAATACAAGCAGAGTTATGACTAAATAAATACACATATACAGGGGGTGCAAGATCAAAAACTTTATACTGATAAGGATGTGAAATCAAAAAAGTTTGGAGATCACCAGTGTAGTGTAGGTAAGTCAGCAGTTAGAGTGGCACATTCTCCATAGCATGCTATGGGATGAAGAGTGGTTAACAGAATAAATGGAAACTGCATATAAGAATACCAGAACCCAGAAGAACTGGGCAATAGTACCTTGCAGTAGCCTGCAAAAAATAATTGATTGAGCTGATAGAGCAGCTGGCAGTGACCAACCTGTGATAGAGCTGAGGAGGAAACAGGTTTAAAAGGCAGTGCAGGCTGTCAGAGCAGAGGGAATAGCCTATCACAGGTGCTTTATGCATGTGGAATCACACATTCATATATCAGCTGTGAAGTGCAGCTAAAGCTGTGCTGCTTGTGATGAGAAGCTGCTGAAGTACATTTCTATGAGTGTCCTATGCTTATATGACACAATGGCTTTATCTCTGCATATAAACATTGTGGCTGCTGAAGGGGAAATAGAAGGTTCTTTCTGAGCAGCTGAAATCATACTTTTAAAGTGCACCATTGCCTCTTCGGTAGGTCCTTGTCAGACAGCTGAGGAATGATGACAGAGATTAAAATACTTCCTTGTAAATTGCAAAATTTCATCATTAAGTCTATCAATCAAAGTTCCATTTGTCATCCATCCTACGCATGTAGTAATACTTATTACCAGAGGTGGGAAGCTTCCACGTTCCTACCTCACAGCTAATCCTTGTTGTAAAGAGCCACAACAGCTATTTGCACACAACTGATCCCCTTACCACAAGAGATGCACCCTTATTCACCTTGCCCTCAAAGACCTTTGTCTTATGTGACTATAAGGACTAAAAGAGATCAAGGACCGAGTATCCTTAAAGAATGGAAAATAGTACAATTAAGGACTGTTTGTAGGAATGATTTTCACAAGTTTTATCTGAATGCACCACCAACTATATGAGGAAGATGAGTGGGGGTTTTTTTTCCCCCATTTTGAATATTCTTTGAATACTCCTTGTTGGACATGAATCTCAGTTAAACCAGAGCAAATTCTGCTTGCTTTGTATAGCGTATATATTTTTTTAACTTATATTTTTTTATATATATATTATTATGTATATATATATATTTTATATATATATATTTTATATTATACTTTTTGTAGCAGGAGGTATGAAATGAGATCCAAAACTGGCCATATTTTTAAGTTAAACATTTCTATGTGGCAAAAAGATAGTTAAACGCAAAGCACACAACAAGAAATAGGAACACAGCAAATTCCGAGAAAATATTGGGAATCTACCATAGTATTATTCTGTTTGAGGTTGCTAAGAGCAACAAAGAGAAAATCTAAGATCTATTGTACTCATGGTAATGTAAATTGAAAATAATAGCCAAACACAATAATTGAATGGAAAGCCTCTTCCTTCCCAGTGAAGCTAAAAGATTCATCAGCAGCAAAGGGCCTGTGACTCACTAAAGTATCACTGTTCCCCTCAGAAAGGTGTGGAAGCACTTGTACCAACATATCATACTCTTTACTGTCGTCTAAGTCTTTTAGAGACACAGTACTAAGCCAGTCCTGTGACATACCTCTCCTTTGTTTCTTGTTATTTCTCAAAGCATGGTTTGATTAACAGCGATGCATGTTCTTGATGCAGAAAGGACCCATCTAGTTACACATGGTCCTGTACTCTCCCTTTTACAAGTGTCCTCCCTTTGGTATGGTTTGGTACGGGATATTCAAACACCAAAACAATACGAGCTTGCTCAATTCCACCTTTCAACTCTATTCCACCTTTTAGCAGATCCAACAACCGATGAAATGAAATGAAAATGAAAGCATGATACTGTGCTTGCACCCTTCACGCATTCCTCATGGTTAAATCTACTTCATCTACTCCATGAAATTTTCCTTCAGCATTTGCATTCTTCAGAGAAGCCAAGTGCAAATTAAAAGTATTTTCAGGTTGCTAGTAGACAGAGCTTTCTGAAGGATGACATCCTCACTCTTGGAACAGGAAACAACACATCTCAAATACCATGACAGTTGTAGGTAAATCTGATGTTGTTAGGTATTAGACTGACATGAGATTGACCAGCAGCTACTGGACATAAGGTTATCTCATCACTACACTCCCCTAAATTTTTTTTATCATACACCTTCGTGAACAGCACAAAAGCTTATCAGTTGAATTATGTAAATTCTTTTCTTGTAAATGCCTAACAGTTATTTGAAGTGACTCTAATAGTTAAATTTCCCTGTTCAGTATTCAGCACATTAAAATTTCTGTTTCATGATTTGTTCATTAATGGCACTATAATAACTCAGCACCTCATCAGCTACTCTAAACAAGCATATTTTTTTAACTAAATAATAAATAATTCATAAATATTTATAATTAATAAATTAGAGAGCAGAAAGATCAATTGTTGTGTATGCTGTATGAAAAGGACATTCCATTAAAGCATCAACGGTGCTGTTGGCTGGAATATTAAAGAAGAGAGAAGAACTGTGTATTGGTGGAAATGTAATGCCTTCAATCCAGTCTTTTCTTGTATCAGACTCTGCCTCAGTTCTTTACATTATTTATACTGATTCAAACCTATATTTCAACTTGATCTTGCCAACTTAGATTTCAACTCAACCTCAGTCTAGCCTTCTGGCCAGCTTGGACACAATGATTAGCCTATTTGCAGAACTCCAGGCAAAAGGTTTCTGGACTGTCTAATTAAATGTTAGTATGTCTGAAATGGCGTTCCTCAACTCCCCTCTCCAAATCTTTCCTTTTACTGTCACTGAACACTTCTTCCTACATTCTTTCCCATCTCTTATAGGATTGTAACAATCAGAAGAAAGAGTTGCTTCTATTCTTGCTGGCTACACCTAAGTTGGGCTGCTTCCTTTCTATACCTCCTTGAAAATACTCCCCCAGCTTCCCTTTGGACTACTGTTAAAATTGTCTTTCCTGCTCAGTTAATACAATCCCTCCCTTCCAGTTCTCTCTCTCTCTTTTTTTCTTTTTTTTTTTTTTTTTTTTTTTTTGTCATGGGTAATATATAACAGTTTTTCAATAGACTGCAACAAAACATCCAGTAATTCAGGCAAGAAGTGAAGAAAATTCCTTTAACTGAATTCAGAGAGATGATGATATTACTTCCAGGCATAGATGTACTGGGATACCAAAAGTAATATCTTTTATCTTGACAATCAAGTTTTGATGACAACATGTGGGCAAGTAGGTCAGATGAAGCAGCACTACAATGCCTGTAGCTTACATTTCCTTTCCTTTACATCTCTCTCCCTTTCCACCCTTCTGTCCTCTCTGCAGCTAACGTGAAAGAAAAAAACCCCCAAAAAAACAGATGGATTGCTTAGTGCATTTCTGAAAGAATTAAGTAATTAAACTTCAGCAAAAAAAAAAAAAAAAATCCAACTATCTTTTTCAGACATTTTTCTGTTTTTCAAAAACTTGAAAACACCCACAGAAGTTAGGATATGACTCCAATGCATGAGAAATCATGTGCCATCAGTCACTGCCATGGATTTTCTTTTGTCCTTGATTCTTCTGACTGATAGCACTAGACTCAACCTATTAAATATTTAATTGCTGTCTTTCTTGGCCTCTGTACATCTGTAACTCACCTTGAAGCTACCTAGTTTTGTATTATGGTAAGATTAGGTCCCTATGACTGTTCATTTTCTCATTTATCACTTTTCAAAATGATGTGGTCTAAAAGCATTTTTTAAAGGAAGATCCAGTGGTTCCATTTGCACCTCCTATTTTTACCTTAAAAGAACACAGGATGATGGCTATTGTGTTCCTTGCAGCTGACATCACCACAAATAAAAACATAGTGCATTTTATTACAATTAACAAAAAGAAGAAAAAGGATAAACTCATGCAACAATCCATATTCTCTGATAACAACATAAAATGTTTTAGATTATATATTTTTGCAAGGTCTGTAAGAGCAGAGCGAAAGAGGAAAAATCAGAATCTCTTAAAATGTCTCCCTAAGAACCATCAATGGAAAGATGCCAGCAATTGCTACACAAAAGAAAACCACAAATAGTCACATAATAATTGCATGGCTGACAGTCTCTTCAAAGTACCTTGATTAGCATCTGTTCTGGTCCCAGTACTGAAACATCCACAGCATGAAGACACTACCAGCTGTCAGCAGCACAGTTCTGAGAACAAGCCTCAGAGACATTCAACCTGCTTCTTAATCTCCTGAAAGGTAGTATCATCTGCTTAGTGGATGAAGAGGAGGCATTGGATGCAGTTTTTCCTGGGATTTAGTGCAAGATTTTTGATACCATCACCCACAGCACCATTCCGGACAAGGTGCCCAGCCGTGGGATGAGCCGTACACAGTGGCCAGGGTTAGCAACTGCAGAGCTCAAAGGGTTGTGGTGAATGGGGCTACATCTGCCTGGTGACTGGTCACCAGAGCTGCTCCTCAGGGTTCAGTCTGAGGGACAGCTCAGTTCAATATGTTTACCAGCGATCTGGATGCAGGAGTTGAATGCAGTATTAACAAGTTTGCTGTCAGTAACAAACTGGGATGTGCTGTCAACTCTCTTGAGGGACTAGAAGCCTTGCAGAGGGCTCTAGATAGATTTAAGCACTGGACAATCATTAACAGTATGAAACTTGACAAGTCCAAATACTGGTTCCCACACCTAGGATGGAGAAAGGCCAAGCAGCCCTGTAAAAAGGGATCTGGGGGTGCTGGTGGGCAGCAGCTCAGTGTGAGTCAGCTGTGTGCCCTGACAGTCAAGACAGCAAACCATGTCCTGGGGAGCATAAAAACCAGAGCAGTCAGTCAAAAGAAGTGGTTGTCCTGCTCTATTCAGCGTTGGTGTGGTCACACCTCAGTTCTGTGCCTCACAATTTGAGAAAGGATGCTAAGGCCTTTGAAAGTGCCCAGAGAAGGGAAGAAGCAAAGCTGGTGAAAGGGCTGGAAGGCACATCAGGAAGTGGTCAGAGAGTTGGACTAGACCATCGTTGTAGGTCCCTTCCAAATGAAAATATTCTAGTCCATTCTAACTGGCTTGGGAACTTGAAGGAAAACAGTTTAATCACAATATTTGCCTTGTCCATTCTACAATTCCTCTAATTCTGAAGTCCTGATAGGCTCAACTCTGTCACCACCTCACATAAGGAATCAGACATCCTCAAAGTTAATGTGACTCAAGTTTAGTAAAAGGACTTTCTTAACAGCTTGGAGACTAGTTTCAAGAAAGTACAAACCACAGCTTCAAGACTCAAGCAAGACTGAGTTGTCTTCCTGTTGAGATACTGGAAGACAGATAAATTACTACAATCAAATAATTATATAGTTGTGGTATTGTCACCAATACCAGCAGAAGAGAGAGGGCTATGAAATTAAAAGCTTCAGACTTTGTATTTTGTCTTATAAAAAGGGCACAAAATCCCTTAATCATCTCCAAGCACCACTACCCTACATCAAAAATATGCCAAGAAGGCTGGCAGTAACTGTTATTTCTTTGCATTTGTGGCATAACTGTCATTCTGCGTAACTGTTATTTATTTCTAGTTTCATTCACCATTAAATCTCCTATCCCACTTCACAAAATGCTAATCCCTGGAGACAAATGACACAATGGAAGCCAAAGAATTGGTAAAGAACCAGCTGTAAAACTAGTACTCTTTAAACTTATAACAGCATGGAGAACCAGTGTCTAAAACTCTTATGTCAGTACTTACTGGTCTTTTGATTGTTCAATTTTCCTTTGCAACCTGAGGAAATTAGCTCATCGTGGTCACATCACAGACATCTCTCTTCCTCTTTGCAACTCTTTCATTTTGTCACAGTTGCAGCGGGCATCTGCATTTTTCTTATCTTTGCCATATTTATATTACATTTTAAAAGGCTTCAGGCTGCAAAGACAGCTGATTCATTGGCAAAATCTTGTCTAGTGCTCACTTTCTCTTCAGGAATATGCGCCTTTCAATAGTATTTTGAACAAATGATAAACTACATAAATTACTTAATCCATAAAAAATGGATCAAGGCAGCTAGATAGTAGTTACAGTTGATAGTTTTTTCTTTAAAGTAAATTTTTGAATTCTCTTCAGGACAGTATGAAAACAGATGGGAACTGTATTTCCTGGTCAAGTGCTGACAACTCCTGAGTGTTTCAAGAAACACTTATTGAAAACGCAGGGAGCAGAACATGCCATGCAATCTAACTTCCTTCTCCTGAGATACAGCATCTCTTTCCAAAGAGGCAGACATCAAGCTGTCCTTGCCTGTGTGACACTTGTTTCTTGTTTAGTTTTCCCCACCTCCTTCTTCCTTTCACATTTTTGAATAATTTTTTTAATCAATTTCCAGTTTACAAACACTGGGCTGAAATAAAAAAAAAATCCCAATTAAATGTTTATGTACATGGCTCAATCCCTCCTACTGGCTGTAGTGAGAACAGTCCTGTCTCATGCAGTGCACAGCTTAAAAACTGAGCACAATCTTCTTTTGATTAGAGGATGACATCTTTGGTGTGAAAAAATCAGAGAAATTCTGAGGGACACTACATAACAATATGGCAACATGGTAGTGACTGCACATTGCTAAGATGATCTTTATTGTGGGCTGATAGGGTCTTTTCACTCATTCAAGTGACACACAAATTCAATTTCATA
The DNA here is from genome assembly GCA_026261815.1 of Monarcha castaneiventris obscurior. Classification (NCBI taxonomy): domain Eukaryota; kingdom Metazoa; phylum Chordata; class Aves; order Passeriformes; family Monarchidae; genus Monarcha; species Monarcha castaneiventris. The sequence continues at coordinate 21,030,063 of JAMPIT010000894.1, forward strand.
GCAGCAAGTTTGCACATTTCTGAAGTAAGGAGTTGGTACTAATACCCAAAGTTAAAAACATTCAGAAATGCACTGTATTCACAGCAGTGTACAGGTACTCTCAGCATACACTTCTCAGTATGTAACCAGTATAAACTTCTTGCAACAGCAAACATGGCTTCTAATCCCACCCCAGGACATCCAGCTTGCAGTGTGATGGATGGGAACCACCGAGGAGCAGTTGTTTCACAGCACAGTGATGGGCCCAGTGTTCTCAAAAGCAAATGTCACTTAGAGGTTTCTATGACTTGGCTAGATAAATCAGAGTTGACCTGTTTCAGGGTTGGTGACAGTCTGATTTGGTTTGACTCAAGTCTTCCACAGTCCTTTCCATCCACAGTTTCAACTACTCTATTCCATTATTTCTTTTGAGTTCAAAGGATTCCATAACCCATTATAACTAGAAACAATTTCATCATATCAAAGTAGGCTTCTTTCTTTGACTAATTGCTGCATCCCACTAAGACATCACAACACGACAGCAGATTTATGGCAGGAATCCAGCCTTAGATAGAAGTGAAACAGAATTTTTAGGAATGGATAAATTTTGCTTACTGCAAATATGTTGTTCCATGTCTATGGATAAGAACATCTTTTCATAGGCTTAAATAGTGAGGACCTCTGTTCATTTTTACTGTTTAAAAGAATAATTCTCTTACAGCACAATAAAATGCTATGTTATGTACAATATTTTATCAGAGGGAAAGAATATTATACACTGGAGTCAGAGCAAGCATGGCAGTGCCACAGTGATTGCCAATGAAAAAATGCAAAAATACTGACCAGTTTCAGTGTTGGTTATCGCTGCAGAGAAGCTGTTAGCATTATTAGTGACAGTAATGTCAAAAAAACCAAGCAGAAGATCTAAGTTTCCTCCTTTTGTTTGGCCATTGCCAGTATCTGCCAATTTATCTCACACCCCATTCCCAACCAATTATCACCTCTTCTTGTCCTACATAATGGCAGGGATGGGATACTTCATTTACAGTTCTAGGGCCTTACTGACAAACACCACCTTATTAGTTGAGAGGTGGTCTATATAATACACAGTTGTTGTATTTCCCTCATCTCATTCTATCCATTTTTCCTCCTCCAGCTCACTGTGCACCACATTGTCCTTTTTAGGACTTTTCCCTGGACAAAACGATTCAGATGCAACACACAGATGCAGGTAGAGCCACATGATGCAATGACAGAGACTTTGATAATGAAATCCCACCGATGTATTATAGAAATTCTATGCAACTTGGTCACTGTTGCTATTTAATATAACATTTCACTGGAGATAAGAGGAGCAATTAGACTCTTGAAAATTGTGTTAACATCCCTCATAATTCAATATTGACCATCACCAGCACTACAATATGTGGTAAGACTGATAACTAATTTTGTCTGCAATTCCTGTAATAAAGCAGAAAAAACAAAAAGTGGTTGGAGGTGAAAGTGTTGTGGGCTTATTTGACAAAACAAAACAGTGTTTCACCAGTTTGACCAGCTATATCCGTCCTTCACTCCTTACCAAAAATAGTTCCAGTTTTGATAAAATACCATAGGCAGAAAATATAATTAATAATTGCTCTACTATCAACATGCTTTGAGACTGAAAAAATATATTCTAGTAGTTATCCTAGCAAAGCTCCCAGGAAAGGGATTCTGGACATTACAAAATGCATGACAATGTTACAAGATTGAGTTGAGAGGGCTAAAAAAAAAAAAAAAAAAGCATAGTTAAGCTATTTGCAGCCTGTAGTTCCTAATTATACACCCTTTATACAACACCCCTATTAAGTCTCACCAAACAAAAAGCCTTGACCTGGACACTGCATCAATAAACATACAACATCTGAATAATAAAAGTGCCAACCGTAAAAACCGAACAACAGAAGTTGATAGTAATAGTCACAAGGAACACAAACTCCAAGCCCTTCAAGCTGCAATGCCTAGATGCAATATCAGATTCAAAGTATTCACACTCTAAAACACAAAGATTCTTAATAGGGAAAGGTTTTGGAACAGCATATGTAGTAGAAGCAGTGGAATTTCCACTTAAGTATTTTTAAAAAAAGGTAAGCAAAGGACAAGTAGAATAAAACTCCCCTAAATCATGAAATTATTTTGAAAGAGAAAGACAAAAAAATCTAAGGGTAATTTCTACAGAAATTAGAAAACAACAGAAAAAACAATTTGGTTATGATTTGCCCAGGATGTTTGTGGCAGTTTAGGACATAAGTGGATGATGAAACCAGGAAGGATTGAGGTCCCTAGTGTCAGCAAGCTACTCAGGCAGAGAAACACATCTGTGAAAGACTATGGCCACCCTGTCCTTTAAAACTTTCTAAACATCTCTGCAGTACTTGGTGTTTCTGTTTACACTCATAAATAAGTGAGTAGCAGTCCTTCCGCAGCCGGATCTTGTATACACACTTTCTCACTGTGGCTTGCATTGGAGCAAAATATTTACTCCAAACAGCTTCAATGCATTTCTTCCATCTGAAATAAATATGAGTAATTTTGAGAGCTGAAATTTTGAAAATTTCAAACAGGATTCATTCAGAGACATAAAACAAACAGTCCTATCAGATGATGTGCGTCAATTTACAAAGCATATAAGAATGCCATTAAAATTAGCTAGGGGTCAGCTAACTGATGATTTTGTAAATACCATACATATAGTCAAGGGACATGAAGCATGGGAGGGCACACGGAGATATGAAGTGTTTTTAAAGACCTCTTCATACCTATTGTCTCCAGAAAAAAAACATTAGGGCTTTTCCTGGAAGATTTCTTTTTCAAACAACAATTAAAAGTAACTTCTTGCAGTATTTCTGTTGATGGATAGTGTTAGCATTGGATGCATGTTACTATAAAAGTATGTATCTTGCTCCCAGGAAAGATGCACTCAAGCATTAGTGAAAATTTAGCCCTGGTGGGACACATTTGGCAATTCATTGCAATAATTACAGTCACAGTTCCCATTCCATCACTTGAAGGCCACTCTGTTCTGAGGAAGGTGCAAGAAAAGAACAAACAGTTATCCCTCCCTTGGGAATACCAGTGTCTAACTGATGTCTAGATTTTAGATTAAGTTACCCTTTCTCATGGTCATCTCAGACCTTGGCTAACGTGAATAACTAACTAGCAAAGCTGTCCAAAAAATGGTAGTATTTGTGGTGACAGTTTTCTAAACATACTGCATACATTCTGTTGTTGGCCTCAGCCCATTTAGGTCTCCTATATGCACTATACACAGCCAGACCCTGAAGGAGTTCAGCATCCCTAACAATATAACGAGAGCTAGAAAAGGGAACTGGGAATCAGAAACACATTAAACACCACGGACTTCTCATCCTTAACTGGGGCTTTGTACCATTCCCACTGTAGATAAGTTGACACTGACTTCAAAAATATAGGAGTTGGGATTGTTACTGTGCTATGGAATTGGCATTACCTGGACTTGAATGAATAATAATAATAATAATAGAGCTCACTGAGATCTCAGAGGTCACTTTTTCAAATGTCATTTACTCTAGTAATTTTCTTTTTCTATTTAACACTTCTTTAGGTGTTCTTTTTAATGCCCATAAAAGTTTAAAATTATTGGCCTTCACCTAGCTGGTGACTCTCAAATTCTCAGAGCTTTCCTGTTCTTAGGTACTTAGGAACAAAAGAATGCAACTTTTGGTTTCAATATTTTTGTTTCAGGAATAAGCTCTTTCAGGGATGTCTGTGTACATTTTTGTGGTTTAGGGATTAAATAACGTTTACTGACAAAAGTTTAATAGAAGTGTAGCAATGTCTCGTATTTACAGATCATCTTTTGTTAAACATCTCAAAGCACTCTATGAATACTCATGACATGAGCCTCTTAATTGGATTTTGAAGGAGGTAGCATGTCTATTTTGCAGAAAAGAAACAGCAGCACAGTAAAAGAAAAAAAAAAAGACCTTTCCAGGCAATATGTTCAAAACTATAAACGGATCTTATAATTCTAAATCTTGTGTTTAATTACCAGCCCACTGTTCCCTTATACATCAAATAGTTAAAATTCTGTGTCGCCTCTTCTTCAAAAGGTTGCATTGCAGTAATTCAACCAAGTAGCACTGAAGCATTATAACATCCCCTGTTTAACCTTTCCCTTTTCCCTGACTGCCACAGACTCATACATACTCTGCTAATATTTCTTTCTGTCTTTTGGCCTCCTACTTGACAAGCTGGTATAACCTGCGATTTTTAGTAGGCAGACGGACAAGAAACAATGGGAGGGATCAAGTATACACATCCACATTTAATTAGCCTTCAACATGACTACTTCATGGAGAGCAAGGAAGGTTCATAAACATCAAAAAGAACTAAAGCCTCAAAATAGATTCACGTTCTTAACTTACTGCTGCCATTGACAGGAAGGCTGCTGTAGTGAGGACCAGCCCTGCACTTATGGGTCAGAACAGAATGTCAGAAGTTAGAAATGAGCAGATTTAGGCAGTCCATTATTCTAAAAGACCAAGTCACATCATTTCCCCAGCTCATTGCTTTTTCACAGCTTCACATCTTATAGCTTCCTATAATTTTACAACTCATATCACACCTCTCAAGAGCTATTCACATTTACAAAAGGGAACCTAAGGCCAGAGAACTGATAGCTGCAACAGATACCCAGAAGAACATCCTGCAAAACAGTGGCAAAGATGCAAGTTCAGGAATGCCTGTCCACACTCCTTGAACCTCAGCCCATTTAACCTCAGTGCATTCCTCAAGATACAAAGGAGCAGAACTAACATACTGAAATATGTTGCTGAAATAAATATTAAGAATCAGACTTTTCAGTGAAAACTCCAGCTCTTGATGAATACATGTCTTACTTCTAAACTGATCTAGAGGACAGAACAATGCCAAAACTTTCCTGTGTTAAGGCCCCTATTTAGTTTCCCTTGCATTCTGATAGCATATAAACCTACCACTAATCACTTTTTGCATTAGAAGTAGATTTCCAGAATGACTAGGATAGAGATTTGCCTAACGTTTGCAGATGCAGGATCCACTGCTTAGAAATATCTTGGATAATTTTCAAACCACTTCTCTTCGCCCTTCATTTCGTCTTCATTCCTTACTCTCTTTTCCACCTATTCTCCCACTCTTTTCATTCCCCCACCACAACCACCTTGGTTTCAACTAGGTAGTGATGAGGAAGAGAATCTCTGCATTTCAGCAAGACTATTTCTCTTCAGGTAACAAAAATATATTTGCTAATTTCTCTCTTGAGTGGGTCTTGGAGACTTTCCAAGGCTCAAACAAAGTTTTCTTAACTACTTCTAGAGCATCCAACTATTAAAAAGTTTCAGTGTATAGTTTAGAATATTTTTATTTTCCAAATTAGGCAATTCTTCTATCAGTTGGCATGATCTGCCAGCAAGAACTCCAGAGCATGTTTCTCCTGCATACCTCTTGTTCCAAAGTTTGATGTAATAGCTGGCATCCTTTCCTTCCCTTTCATGCCTGGCAGCAGTGGAAATGGCGCACACATGGTACCCTTCCCCCACCACCACAGTCCACCTGCACAGAACAAGGCTACTGCGGTGCACGGCTGAGGACACAAACGCACCGGGACCAACCCAAACAAAACAGGGCCAGGGTGGGCACTGCTGCTCAGAAAGGGATTGTTGTTCTCAGAGCAATGTGAAAACAAGCAGTCAAGCCAGCTGCTCCCTGAAGCGTGCTCCAGGCCACAGCTGCTTCCACGCATGTACCCAGGATGCTGAATTTCAAATGCTGCTTGAGCACAAACACGTCACTGATGTCTGTTCTATATTTTCCTGTCCTCAGCCCGGTGAAGTCACGCATGGCATTCAGGAAGCCAGCTGGATATTTCCTACTGACTTCAGTTGGATCTGAGTTGTGCCCCTACTGAGGGGTATTGCAGTGACAGCCTTTGGAAGAGCAATGACAGAATAGCTTTTAGCTGAGATGCTGAAACCTCACGTATGACATGGAAGAACAAGCTGGGAGTGTATTGGGAGCTTAAGCTCTGTGTCTGTGAGGACTGACACACAGTTTGAGTGATGTGCTACAGCAGCCAGCCTGCAAACACCTCGCATATTTAAGTGATCAAGAAACATTTATCTATTAAATAATCACTGCTACCCAAGGATATCTTTTAGTGAGGGTAAATACATCCTCACTGGCATGTTCTCAACGGACTAACTCATGCACCATGAAGACAGGAGATGCTTGCACAAGGCAAGATAATTTTGTTAGCCCAGACAGATATAAATTCTGCAGTTTTAACGTGTGCAATAAAAAAGATCAACTTGGAAGAGAGAGAGTGATCTAATTCAGTTTTTGTAAGGGATAATACAGTGGTCAGAAGACCTTCTTTCTATTTGTAAAGGAAATTATTTTACCTGCATGTATAATCCTTGTCCATAGCAACATTAGGTGCATCTTTCTTTACTAATTGATTTGGCTTTTTTTTTTCCAACCCTCTAACCCTACTCTAGGCCTTCACAGAGTACTGGTGTATGAGAACTTTTACTTTAGCTGTTACTACTTCCTTACAACTGGACACCTTCTTCTCTTCCCTTCCTTCCTGTCTTTTTCTTACTCTGCATCAGAAATATTAAATCCACCTACCAGTTCATCTGTATACTTAAAAAAAAAAATCACTGAAATTATTCATGACTGAAAACACGTCTTTAAAGTGGTGGTGTCACTTCACCTAGAACTACTCCCCCCACCCTTGATATGCCTCAGAGCCTGAAAAACCAAAGGATATTTATTTACTTACAAAGCTGTTATCTTTATATCTCTATCAGCTTTGGCAAAACATGACAATTGAGGTTTTAATCTTGCTGGTCAATTCCTCAGGTATGTTCTTTCCTCAGACCAAACTTGGATCTCCCAAGATTAGCCGCAAATATTTTTGTTAAAATGTGACTGCCTTTAAGATTTTCACATTGGTACAATGATTGTTACTTGAGCACAGTTACTTGCTGTTCCCCAGATTTCACAGCAATTTTGAGTCAGGAATCAGTGGTACAAAAGGTTACAGGTAACTAATGTATTGAGAGAACACTGACTATATTAGAAGTGAAAGAATGTACAAGTAAATTCAAGTTATCTTTGTCAGGATGAGAAAAGTTTGCAAAAAAGAACAGAGGAAAGACAGGATCAAGCAGCATTTACTGATATATGAGACAATGGATACACAACTATGGCATCTACATCAGTATTTCCCACCAGCAGCTCACCATTCCATAGTAGCAGCAAAAAAACTTACACTTCAGTGGAATTTTAACCACAAACAAATTGACCACTTTCTTTGTTCCTCGGAATAGGAAGGAATGAAGACTGAATTTCCCACAGGAATAGCTTGTATGCACAAAAAGTAATGTAAGTCATTTATCACTACTCTGATGGTCTTTTCTAATGAATGTTCTCCAGCTAGTGAAAAATAACATGATAATGTAATACACATTTTGCTACCTTAGTGAAAATGCCACTGACATCTTCTCTTTACTTAACTAGAGAATACAGAACAATGAAGGTTAAACCATGTAGTACCTGCTCTGGAATGAAGCAGATTTATTCATACAAGATCCTCCAACAACAACAACAACAACAACAACAACAACAACAACACTGGAGCTAAACTGCTGAAATAAACAAAATATTAGATGAATACAAGGAAAAGTATTGAAACTTTAGCCTCTGGCTTACCAGTTCCAATCTGATCTATGTAAAAAGAGGCTGACAGCCACTGCTGTCAGATGTTAAGGGGACTCCATGAAATTGGCACGTGGAATTCAGTTCAGGTGACAGACAGGTCCATCTTACAAAAGCAGTGAAGGGAACAATAATCGCTTTCCCTTGCTTTTGACAATTTCATTCTGAAAAGCCCAACCTACTGACACTGACAGCCTCATAGACCCCCAAGAAGCCTCTCAATCAGGTACAGCAAGTGCAGGGATACAGGGACTTTTCCATAGATCATATTTGTGACATAATTGCTAATCAAATTAACAGAAATCATCATTATCCTTTTCACAGTTATCATTAGTACTAAATTCAGTTAAAATACTAAGCAAAAATATAACATCAAAACAATAAAATAAATCCACAGGAAAAAAACTAACAGCCAAACCCACAAATGAACAAAAACCAACTCAAACCGAAATCCCAACATCTCCTCAAACTTTTCCATTAATATTGTCTCTAAAAAACTCACTGGCATTTGATAATGATCTATGAACATGGAAAAAATGCCAGTTAATAATTATTTCTGAGAAAGGTTCATATGGTTTGGTTTCTGCTATTACTTTGACTACTTAATTAATTATTTGTGAGCAAGTTTAGTTCAGAACTGCATATTCACGTGCGTTGCAGCTTGAAGAGTTTGATTCCTGCTGCAATCCCCCACTTCCTGGCTGTATTGAGCAATGAAGCTGTCCAGCTGTTCTGCGGTGCCGAAATAGTGATTCAGTAAGGAGGTGATGGCATCAGATTTGATTTGTTAGTTTGTAGTGTGGTTTCTAGAACCCATGAATCCTTCTCATTAAATAACCATCCATCGTCTTGGAGATGATTAACTTCTGAAGTCAGAATTAAATCAGCATTGAATCTGCACTGCTATTAGTACAGTTAATTTTCTGTTTGATGGCTGATATGCCAGGTGTCCATTGTTCAGTGTAACTTGAAAAGTGAAAAAAATAATTGCATGCACATGCTCTTCTTATTTCAATAATACACTGAATTCAATTTTAAAGAGTGGGTGAGAGCAGTGGGAGTTATAATGGTATTGACCTTCCCCTCTGTGGAGGATGCTAATGCTGCAAAACAATCAATATACTAAGAAGACAAGCAAAAAAATGAGGCCACATTTTTGCTTTTCCTCCTTTAAGATTTTTATACTGATGGTGTGCCAGGAAACTCATTTTACATTAGACCAGTAATTCTTTCTATACAAAGAAGCGTTATAGTAGCAGCTGACGATCCATCAGAGTTAAGAGAGCCTTCTTGAGAAGGAATTGAAATGAAGGAGGTTGCAGAATGGAGAATTTAACTTTTTTCATGCATAAAATAAAATTCCCAAAATAATAGTTCCTTGACACAAAAACATAACTAGACAAACAGCAATTCTCTCCATCTTCCATTGAAACCACAGTTAGAAACCTATAGGCTGCTTCTAAAGAAGGAAAAAATCCACCAGCTTGCCAGCTGAACATTCCTTTTTCTGCTGTTGCCAGTGTTTTCTGGGCAGAGAACAAGGTTTATCCTTTTGTTCATTAGGCAACAAGGTCTCTGCTGGACATATAGTCAGAGCCAAAGTATCCATAGCCAGGATTTAGAAAAGCAGCTTTTGCACAAGAACGGGACATGGCAACCATATCACAGACTCTTCTTCTAAGAAAAATACTAAAGAAGCTGGACTTTTGTTAATGCTTCAGTGTTGGGCACAGCTCTCTTTCAGCTCTTTTGTAGCGTCTAACCTAAGGCCACTTTTCTTTTATCCCTCTGCCGACAGAGTGCAAAACAGGTTGAAAGGCAGAACTGGCAGAGGTGTGAAACAGAGAGAGCTGAGGAAGGGGTCATGTCACTGGCGTGCCCCTTCGCAGCAGCAGCCTGAGCAGTAATGAGAACAGCCTGCCCAGATGCCTGACCCCTGCATGAGTGTCACCCACTGACAGACAGCTTTGTCCTTGTGCCAACAAACATCAGAAGGCTAAGCAAATCCAACCTATCTGCAACATGGATTTGCCATCATGAGGGAAATGGACATCTTACAGAGGTCCCTGGTATTCATAGGTACTGCTGGTCTACAAAAGAATAATTAAACAGGTAAAACTACTTGTAGAATACAACCGTAGGAGCAAGTTGATAGGGCAGCAAGCACTAGTGCAAGCCATTAAATTCTGTTTGAGTAGGTGTGTTTTTGTCATGATGGTCCTTTATTAATTCATTATTTAACCACTTAGAACTTACAAGCTATACACATCTTTGCGTACTTAGCCACACAATCATTTTAGCTACTCCTCCCTCCTTCTACTTGTTAAATTTGTCAGACCAGGCACTAGTAAATTGTCAGGAGTAAGTCTTACTTAACAAGGCAATTACCCCAACAATTAGTATATATACAGGATCTCTCCTCTCAACCTCTTCTAAAAGCCAAAATCAGACTAAATACTTCTCCTGAAAGCAAAACCAGCCATATAGAGCCAAACAGCAAATGCACCAGCTGAACTAAAGAAATTTAAATACCTTCAAAACCAGTTTGGCATCCACACACCAAATATTCAGTAGCATTTACTTGATTTTTATTATAGTCTTCTGCCATGCCATTGTTGTTATTTTACTGTACAGTTGTAGGCAGCTCATTTTCACCATCAGGGACTCATTAAAATTCAGCAATTTGATGCTTAATGACTTGTTAACCCTGAGTAAATATATTAAAATAATAGTGTGATAAATTCAAATTGAATTGCATTGGGCTTGCTTTCTCTTTTTTTTTGTTCTTTATTTTCTTTTTTGTTTGGTTTTTTGTTCAATAACATCTTCTGTAGCAAGACAAAGTTCCACTTAAGAAGCAATTTTTGCTAAAATATACTCCAGATTGTTCATGCTTACTTTTCAACACAAAATCAACCTATGGTTCACACTCTTACATTTTGTGTTATTTCCTTTTGGTTTATACAGTTTCTTCAGCTATGGTGTTAGCTCTGACATGGAAGACATTTGGCCTGTTCTCAAAAATATCTTTTAAATACCTGAGTAATATCCTTCCCTTTCTTCCATTTTCACTCCATTACAAATTCAGGTTTAGAAAAATCCACTCTTGTTCTTTTTCAGGGTTTGGATTTATATAAAGTCATGTGAAACAAAAACATTAACACCCAGACTGTTCTACTTGGATTTTTCTATGCCTAAGGACTGCTGAATCTCAAGTTTTCCTACACCCCTCCCTTTTATGTCCTAACAAGAGGCAGTGACTGAGCTCTAGCTGGCTCAAATCAAGAGGACAACAGAAAAAAAAAAAAAAATAAACATCTGCTGGACATTTGCAAGCCTTAGTCTTCGTCTACTGGGTGAATCAAGTGTCTGAAGCTTTAAAAGGAGCTGTTTGATGTATTTTGGCTTGGTACAAAGCTCTTACGGCCAGCTCAAAACTACCTGTGGACAAACAGAAATGACATTCATAGTGTTCTACACCATCAGCTTTCAGGCACTGTCTGCAGGCACAGAGGTGAAAGAAAACAGACCTCCAACTTAGATTATTCTAATGACCGCCTCACTTCTTGCCCTGCACTACACTCTTCTCCTGAGTTATGCTGCTCTTCTCTCAGGAATTATCACTAAATAACAGAAGTTTATTTTATTTTATGCACTAGGAACTGTCCATGCTTGACAAAGTACAGCTGGTGTGCTACACATTTGTGGGAAGCAGCTTCCAGAGTTGATAATGAAAAGATGTCTGCTCAACATTACAGTGCTGGGTTTTTTTACGATATCTCTACTGAACTTACTGACAAAACTGGTGTTGAAATCATTAATTCAGAAACAACATGACTGCAACAGAATGGACCAGATTTTATTTTTCTTGAACATTGTACAAGTTCTGGATATGATGTCAGCTAAAGAAAATGCTCATAGTCTGACCCCAGAGCAATCTGGATTGTTAACAGCATCATCAACTGGGTCTTCAGCTCTTAAAGAAAATAAATGTTGTAAAAGTAAGTTGCAAGAAAATATTAGGGGTGACAGGCTGAACTGTGAAATGAACTCTACAGGCAAACTAAAGATATGTACTTAACTATTTTTATTCCTTAATTTGGCCCATTATATTTTCAAATTTACAGAAGCCATTACTGATTTGGAACTTTAAAAGATTTTTTCTTATTTTTATGTAATTCTGGCATCTGCACCTAAAAAGTTCATATACCACCCTCAATAAGAAAAAGCAAAGGGAACACAGATGCAGATGGTCTTGAGTGGAAGAGCTTGAGTAAGATTGGTGATGGCTTTCCCCCCGTCCCCCACCCCATGGTTTTACTTGGCAGATTTCACATATGAGAAAGACAAAAAATGTCACTAAACACAAGCAGAAAGATGCTTTCTCAAAGTGCAGTGTTTAATTTAGTGGCTGTGTGTTGTTCAAAAAAGCTTTCCACAAAATAAATGAACTTTACGAGTAACTAAAGAGCACCTCTTTTGGATTTCTAGTCAACCATGGATTGACTCAGTCAAGTTCCGTACTTTGATACTGTGTGTATTTTAATTCAAGAATATGGCTTTGATTTAATATTGAGAGACAACTCAAAGCATCATAGAGTTTTACAGGAGTGCTGTTCCTTGGCTAGAACAAAGCAGCTGCTGAGTTCAGAAAAAGAATACCAGTTTAAGTTATTCCATATAATTAAGAGAAATACATACTGCATAGTCAAATTGGATTTTGGTGTAATATGGCAAGACTAATATCACAGTTTTTGGAAAGAACTTATAGTGATCTGACCAAATGCAAAGGACTTGAGGCTGCAGCTTTACTTCTGCACAAAGCTGAGCTGAGAAATACTGCTTCAGTTGATTTAAAAAACTGCTGCTAGGGAATTCAGGTATTCACATTCAGGGTTTTGACTATTTGCTTTTTTAAATTCCTTATGGACAGTTTCACAAATAAAATCTTAAAAAGACTTGCTATTTTAATTGTGGGTTGTCTTAGCAGAAGTAAAACTGAGAGGATGCTTAAAAACGACAGCTAATTGATATGCACACTTCTCCAGAGTGAAAAATAGATAAAAAGAGCTCCTTGACTATTGTGGTAAATAATCAAATGGAGATATGGTTATAAGAAGGGAATACAGCATCATACCCTAAACCAACATTTCTGAGCTATGGTACCATTCCGTCAGAATCAGACTCTTTTTTGAGAACCAGTGCATAAATGAACAAGCAAGGGATCGGCCCACTGTGGCAGATCCTTTAAGTGAAGACAACAAAAATACACTCTCCTTTCCTTAAATAGTGTGCCAAATAGACAAATCAATGAAATGCAGTCTCGTCAAACTTGGCTGGGGTGGCACAGACTGTATGACAGAGTATTGGCTGATCCAGGCTCATCCAGTCCAAAGTGATGAGAAATTTGTGCTGACACAGATGAAGCAGAGAAAAGACCACAGAAAGTTGCAGTTTCTAATAGAAAACACACATCTTTCCACTGTTATTTTCATCTAGGGAAGCCTGCTAATCATACAAGAGGTTAAGGCATGTTTTACATTTCTCTTATGAACAGGAGGGCCTTTATTCATCCTTATATATCAGAAATAATGAAGAAGTCTAAAATCAATTTTTATTATTACAAAACCAGCTTAACTCTGAGGACTTTGTTTACCTACTTCTTCTGAGGTCATTCTTTTTGTTGAAGAAGAAAGATTAGCCTATTTCTTTACTCTGTCATAATAAGTAAGGTCTGTACTTTTTTGTTTCATTCTCTACAATGAGATTTAATATGTAATACTAAGTAAGGTATAGATTGACAAAATAACATTTTTTTATGGGCTAAAACCCATGCAACTCCTATTGATTCCTTCATTAAACAGATTTAGGCCAGTACTACCTCATCAGTATTTAACAATGTTACTCACAGAAAAAGAACCCAGGACAGCAGAGAGAACAATATTTACATCTTATACAGGAAGCTAAATCCAGTAACAAAAAACCAACAAACCAACCTACCAAACCCCATCCCCCCACAAACTCCCCCAAAACCCCACACCAAACCAAAACCCACAAAACTCACAAAATCAAACTAACAAAAACCAAGCCAAACAAACTCTCCATCAAAGGGAAAAGAGGTAACTGGTGACAGCAGCAAGTTTTGCTTGAATTTGCACTTGTATATTCTTGTGAACAAGGTATGAAAAAAAAATCATAGGCATTTACTTCATCATCATCCATTTATTATAACTCTCTCCCAGTGCAAGGGTGTCTCAATTCTATTAGTATCTTAGCTGATCTATTACTAAGACAGAATACAATTCTGCCAGTAAAGACATGATGTTTATGAAGTAATTTTCTGAGGAAGCACTTGAAAGCCCTCAAGTGAAATAGATGACAGAAATTCAGAACATTTTAATTATTTAGAGCATTTCCTAATGCTTGTCCTGTTTTATTTTGTAGTATTCAAATAATTAGCAGTACAAATGGAAGTGGCAAAAATCCCAAATCTATAGCACAAACACAAGAAACCATCCATCTTGTTTCTAAATTGCACTAAAGGGGTGTGCAAACAGAACAAAGATTTGTTATCTAGAAACAGAAAGTTAATTTTTGTGATAAACAAATATAAAAATTTTTGATGAATGAGGAAATGGTTAGTACCTTCGAAAATCAGCTGTCTTCTGCATAAAATGGGAAAATTACTGATGTACCAAGCACATAGCTATGTAGTTTTGTTCACGAATGATTACAAAACTTTTTCAAATCATTATTCAAAAAATGCTTGAGACCTAGAAATTCTAAGAGCTTGCCCACTACTTAAATGACCCAGCATACTAACCAACCCAGCAGCTCTGCCGGGGGTCAAAACAAGCTCTTTTCTTGTAGATCAGCTAAAGCGTGAAATGCTTCCACAGAAACTATTTCAACTCTTTGACTAAACATGTGTTGTTCTCGGTTGCTCTCTGGTTGGGGACATGCCAGACAAAAATTTATGTCCAACATCTTGATCAGAAAAAGATGAGTACGTAGTATAAGAAAATATTTTCTTTTTCATTTAGTTGTGCTGGTGGCCTGAAGCCTCTGCCTCACTGTAATTTTGGAGAATATTCACTGTGGAAAGGAACAAAATCCAAATAAAGGAAGAGTTCATTTCTCCTGCCATCAAGGGATCTCAGAAGATCCTGAGAAGTGCCTCTTCTAGTCAGACCATCCATGGTCACAATAATGCCACAGAATAGGATATAAATGGGCTGCCTAAATGGGAAATGACTATTCATCTTCCAAGTATCTTCAGAGCCTTTGTCAGGCAGCTGTTTTCATATCTACACATTGTCCCTCTTTGTGTCAGTAAGTCCACATACATTAGCCTGCACCATATGCTCATCTCTTTATGGCTGCCTGTATTTCTTTGTATATTTTCCCATTTTTGAAAAATCTGATCGTATGTCTAGACCAGCCCTACAAGTAATATCTTTCCCATGTAACTACTGCTTATAAGCTTTTAAATAAATTTGTTTGAATAACTCTACAGAAATTTTGAGGAAAGTGAGTTTTTAAATTAACTACACCTTTCTCTTTCCTTCCCTTTCTGCCTTTGGTCCAGATCAGTTGGTGTAAGGTAATGCCAGAGTGGAAAAAATATTTTTCCAGCATTCCCAAATCCTTCATGCCTTTGCTCTTCTCCTTAAAACTGGCCAGAAAAAAAAAAAGGTTTTGCACTGTTTCCTGCTGTGTAGGTTTCTTCCTCCTCCTCCTTTCTGTGAAGAAAGGTAAGTCCATTGAAAAAAGAAAAGAAGAATGAAAAAAGGCAGCTTTTCTGACTGATCCATTCCCCAGTAGACAGTCTGAATCACATCTTCCTACTTGGACTGTGAGCGGGTGATTGATTGAAAATATTTGTTAGTGACTGAAAATGGGAAGTCAGTCTTCCCCGGTTTTGAATAGTAAAGAACTAAGAATTTTTTCCAAAGTAATTTATTCAAATTTTGTGCAGCTGGATATGTCTACTAGGGATGAGACTCAGAGGTGCTTTGAGGGCAGAAAAGATCAAGGACGATAACAGCTTTCTAGATGATGGAGAGAGACATGCAATCTCCTGAAAAGATCAGCACCCATCATCTCCCCTCTTCCAGCCTAGCGCTGACATTTTCTTTTCATCTGTTCAGGAACGTCCTCTCTCACTACCTTTGATTCATTGCCCTATACTGAAGTGTAGTGCTTCTGTGCATTGCTAATCTGCTACCACATCTGGCTTCAGTGATGACCAAACTGTACAGCTGGGTGAGGTGACTCATGTTGATACAAAATCTCCATGTTCTTTCTGAATCCATCAGGATGACAGGATCCTATGAATAATGCTGTTAGAAGAGTATCAGTAACATGCTTGTCAGCATAAGACCCCTTGAAACTCTGGGCTTGGCTGCAGCACTTAGAGCAGTGAAAAACCAAAGATTTCTCTGGGAACTCTGTAGGAACTGGGAGCTGCTACCTGTCACAGTGTTCAGGTACCTCTGGGATTAGTAGATGATTATCTGACTATGTCCAGGTGACAGTCCCTGACCTGTGCTATGAAGCTCCAAATCCAAAGGCAACAAGCCTTGGACTTTTGATTTTCTGAGTGGAAGCAATCCTTGATTCAATCTGACCTGCTTTACCTGTAAATAAACAACAGGGACAGATACGACTGATCAGCTACAGATTGCTTTTTGCTGCAATGAAGTCCCAGTGAGGTCCTGGGGACCTGAATGCCATACAATGTATGTGGTGCTCAACAGAAATACCACAGTGAATTGCCTAAATGGAAGAGAGCATTCAGCCTAGTGAGGAAGTGGCAAAGGATTACAAGTCAGGAGGTCCCTAGAGCAGACCTCCAGGGCAACCTGATTAGCCTGACTTTAACCCCCGTGCCTGGCCCAAAAGCAACAAGAGCAGATGAAAACACAGAAACCTCTTTATGATCTACTTCAAAAAGTGATCGGCAAAAAGCAGCAGGAAGGATCCCAGTGTGCCATTTTGAGCCCAGAGGGCAACAGACAGGATTCCATCATAAAAAAAGCATTTCTACTTCCCCTACAAATGATGTGACACAGGGGACATAAGATGCCTTGCTGAGCAGCTTCAATATGGGAAGGAGCAACTTATAAAAACCTGGAAGAGCTGGAAGGAACTGTGCAGAAACTCTTTAAAGGAGTAATTTCAAAGATTTTTAAACAGTACAAGTGGAGAAAAACAAAAAGCAGGGGGAAATTCTATAATATTTGTGATATTCAGGATCAATGGCTGAAGACAGGGAAGGAAAGTGCTTGTCACCCAAACGCTTTGAATTTGTCAACCAGAATTCAAGCTGATCCTGCATATAAACTTTCTGCTTATGTTTAAGATTACTGTACTTGCCTTCAAATTCCTGGTCTCTGCTTTGAGCAGAAAAAAAGGCAGTGTTAGAGACAAGTAGTAATTAGAAAGTAATTGAGGGAAGAATTTACTATTCCATTTCTGGTTTTTCACTCTTTCACTTCCCTATAACCTAGTCTTCACTCTTCCCTGCCAAAGCCCTTTTTTAAGAATAAGCTGAAGGAATACATCTATGATTTGCTGTAACTGTATATTTATGTCAGGCTCTTAACCTTTCATTGCAAGATGAGCTTACCATGAGTGAGAAATTTTTACAAAGTTTTGTGAGACGTTTTACTGTGATGAGGTAGTATTTTCTGTAGCCATTTACAGTGTGGAACAGTGAGGAATACAAGACATCTTGGATGGCCTACTGCATGACTTTCAGCCCTGGTTCTGTTCTCAGCTGAAGCAGAGAACTCGAGTCTGGACTACAAGTAACTTCACTGAAGAGTGTGATGACAAGCCAGAACATTTAGCATCATTAACATTTTATTATCAACCTATTAGGGGTAGCTGACTATCTTTGCCTGTATTTAATATTCTTCAGTTTTCACTGTCTCAAACTCATCAATTTTCACAGCAGTCAGACACCTGTGCTGTGACAATCCATCAGCTTATCTAAATACTGAAGCATGAGAGGCCTCTTACATATCCAGGCCTGTAACTTTAAAAAGTACTCTTGACCATGTGGACATAGGAATTTCATCACAGAACACTCAGTGACTGCAAGGTAAAGCAGAATTAACATACGTTAAGATAAAAAATGAAGTATGCTTGCTTATGAAACTTTTTGGATTTTGTAGTTCTATTTTTCATTGTCTTGGTTTTTATTTCTTAGGTGGGAGTGGGAGCTACAGTTGTTACCAGCTATAACTTTTGAGACTTCTATTCATTTTGAAATGGTAGATCATTGAACTGTGACACTTTTGCCTCAGACCTGAACACAGCACAGTGGAAATTGTGTTCTTTCTTCCCTATGCTTACAGTTACATAAAATCTTTATTTATATTGGTTTAAGAAGCAGGAGGAATTAGCTCTAAGACACCCAATGATCTCTATGTAAATCTGAATGCATTCTATTTTGATGAAAATCTTCTAGATGTTCTATTTAAAACAAGGTAACAGCAAAAAACAAAGTCTAACTCTTCGGCTGAGGATACAGTCATTGCAAAGGATAAGCACCTGCTCAGCTTTAGACATACGCAAATGTAAATCCAAAGGGAAAAATGTTACATGGTTTATTTCATTATGCAATTCTTTCTTCCCTCCCAATGCTTTGAAAACACTATGGCTAGCTGAAAAAAAATCACAGGCACAGCCAGTGACACAGCTCCTGTGATAGCTCTAATGTCTCTCTGAAATGCTTTTTATTCTAAATTGTGGCGCAAATGTTAAACTCCCATCAAAAGGGAAGAAAAAACCAACAATTTTAACTCTTTGCTTTGGAAGGAAAAAGCTGTCACAATACAACCAGATCATGTGATGGTGTCCTGTTAACCCAATTTTACAGAAACCTCTCAGCAGCCAGACAATAGCAACCTTTAATATGTAATTCAGCCTCCATCTGTGCCATTACTGTCAATTATGGATACTTTAAATGTTAAAATTACAAAAGAGAAATTAAACTAAAGAAAACCAAATGAAACCAATCAAACAAACAAAAACTAAAGGGCAAAAAAGCAATACCATTAAATACAACCCCCCCCAACATTTACGCAGCACTGTTACACAAATAGAGAAGGAGATTGTGGCTGGGGAGTTGTGAACATTTTTCTAAAGTGTTATTTAATACTAGTCTGCACTTCAAGTATGGCAATCTAAATTCCCCTACAGAACATGTCTTTTAGTTTTCAAGGTACAGCAATTTCTACCCATGCTTAGAGAAAGAGTGGGTGTTGTGAAAATCAGAAACCACTGCACAACAGAAGGTCTTATGTTCCACCTAAATATTTAGCTAGCAAAAGGAAGGCTAAATAGCTGTGCTTTTCCTATCCATAAATTTCCCTAGAATGAAGAGAGGTGGGAGAGAGGAAGAAAAGTTAAGCTAGACGATAACACTGGCCCCAAAAGAAATGGCAGAACATGGGCTAGAAGCACACTATGGGATGCCAATTAGAAACTGTGCCTCCTCAGTGCAGGATTTGGGTTCCATAACAACTTTTCAATAACACAGTAGAAGAAAAAAATCCAACGAGTTAAGGGACAAAATAGTATTATTATTGAAAGGAATTAAATGATACAGCTACTTGCAGTAGCAATAGCTGGGGATCAGTGACCCATGGGTCTTTTGCAGCCCTAAGGCCGACATTGTAAAGGAAGGAAATTAAGCTATGTCAGTAAGAGAAATCACTTAGACCACCACCTAGATCACAGTGACAGTGTTGTACTCGTGCTTCCTGCAGTGCTGATGTGCCTTCCTGCAGCCTTGCTGAGCACTCAGGCAAGGAGCTCCCACCTGAAACAGGACAGGACCAGCCTCAGTGATAACACCAGGATCCATTCTTATGAGCTAATACAGATGTCATACACAGTCAGGGAACTAACTGGGAAGATTTACTGGAAAATGAGAAACAGATACTATGCTCTGCCATTTATTTGCTACGAGAACTTGTCAGCTGTCCTGGAAAGGTATAATCTTCCTAGACAACCCAAAGTAGCAGCAGTCTGACAATAGAGTTTCCTTGTTAGAATAGTTGTTATCATGCCCTACATAGCAGGCCCTGTGAACCCTGGCGTCTTTTCAATGGTGGCAGCTCAAAATCTTGCTGTGGGAAACAAACCCATTCTCTCACTCCCACCCATGCTAAATGCCATTACAAGCCAACATACCCCTATTAATATCACTCCACTTGTACATTACATATGATGCTTATGTTTAAATAACACCCTCAGATACAGTGTGAGCAATCTGAACTTTCTGATGAGACTGAAAACTGGCTGCAGATTTTAGGTTTTTCATGTAATGACTTGTTTTCCTCAGTCTTTGCTGTATATAACATATCTGGGAGACGAGCTTCCAAGTTGCTAGTATATTTTAGCAAAAATTACCATTTCAAGCTTTAATACATTACCTTCCTGGAACAAAATCTTCTCCCAAGCACACAAATGTCTGCTTTGTGTGGCAAATCCTACTAAACACATTTGAGACTCTAAGGAAAGACAAAAGAACATGAGGACATATATGAGTGTTGCACAGCAGGACCAGCAAGACTGGGGGACAGCATGAACATCCTAAGAACAGGATTCTGAAACTGTTTTGTTTCCTGGTTTCAAAGGTGCTGGAGAAACCGCAAATATATACAAACTGTATGTCTCCCACGATACTTCACTTACTTGAAATCCATCACCTGTTTACACCACATGCTTCCATTCCAAGTTAATTAAAGAAGAACCCAACTAAGCAACAACTAAAAAAATCAGTAGTTGCCGAGGCATCCAGCTCACATCCCTCCTCCCATATAAGCTATGGAATTTTTCCCACCTAAAAGGTTTCAGCTCAGTTTTGGTCCAGGTTGGATACTATGTTCAAACCAAACCATAGCAGAAGTGTCTGCTAAACAGCTGGCTTTCTAGACTTGCAAATATGTTTACACTCCTGCAAATTACCTGTGGCATGTATGCAAATGAAATAGTGCAATAAAACATAGAAATACTCAGGTCTCAATTAGTGTTTCATATAGCAAAGCACTTTTAGTCCATCCACTCACATCAGAGTGTGCATACCTCACAAGAAGCACAGAGCCAGTTTCACTTCTAGCAGTTGTCTGTATTAGAGGAAGGAAATACTGTAGGAAGCAGCTTTGGTTGGAGAATTACATCTCAAAGTCTATTCAAATCAATGCATGAACACCACAATATGACACTTCCCATGCTGTACAGTATGTGCCTTTAACACCAAACTTTAATTTGTAAAACCTTTGCTTTCATCATAAATAAGCCTTGCAAATAGTGGGTAGTTCCAAATCCCATGACTTTTGTGGAGTCCAAGAATATCCTAGGAGAAGACTGTGTCAAAAGAACACCCGTTACAGCATTTGCTACTAAATTACATCCCAAACTTGAGAATAATAGTCCCTATTATGTAAGGCTTATAATTCAACTTTTCATTTGACATCTCCTTTGTGCACCGTGGAACCAAACAGGCTGCCTTTTCTGAATGGAACAACAGTTCTCATTTCATATGGCTCATTGAAGCAACACCTCTATAGAGCAGATGGATCTCCTTTGCACTACACTCTATGAAAAGAAGTGTCATTTAAACATGAGGCCTTTATATCAACTGCAAATGGAAAAATAACCAGCATGGCTTTCTGATCCTGGCAGAATCTGACTGCCTGTTTCTATTTGTATGCTTTCGCAGATGAAAGTCTGAGGAAGAAAAAAGGGGGATAATTTTTAAAAAGCTAAAAGCCAATACTTATCCCCCCAATTTCTCTTCCTTCCCTTGACACGAGCTGGAAGATAGTGATGGGCTCTGTGCATGCATACATGTGCATACAGACCCCTTGCACAACTGTAGAAGAAAACCTAATTTCATCAGTACAGCTAAATGCACAGAACTCAAAAAGCAAACTATATCTGTACATAATCCCATATTACTCTCAACCCCAGCAGTGTTTATTGGACATCTGCCCTGGTAGCACAACAGTGCAACATTTACTGTTCCACACTCTCTCTACTGCACAATTCAAGAAGAAACTAACACTCTACTTAAGCAATTGGGTATTGTCTGGCTGCTGCACAATGCCATCTGGGTTACAGGTTTTTTATTCACCAAGCTATGAAGTCAGCCTGACACAGAGCTATTTTGGAGGACGGCTACTGCACACTGGTCACAATTTGAAGCCATTTTCTTCCACTGATAGAAAAGAGAAAAGCGTTAAAGTAATGCAGTTTCTTCGTAGAATTGACTTTAACTACCTAAATCTAAATGACTACAGTATGCCTTCCAGTTCAAGAGAAGAAAGAGGAGGAGAAAGGAATCATTAAATGATTATGTTACCACGCACACATGGCAGCTGAACAGAAGTCCTGTGTGATAAGAATGAGGCACTTTTGAGGTTCTCTAAGGTAGAAAAGCATAATACTGACAATGGTGTAATACCAAGAACAGTCTTCTGCTTCTCTGCTCTGAAGAAAATAAAGAATACACATATTTTAGTTCAAAACATAACTTCATTCTCACAAAAAAAAGTCAAACATATACATTGAACAAGTTATCCCTATTCCAACAGAAGGAAGCACCCACCAAAATAGACTTTTTCTTCCACACAAAACACCCAGACAACTATCGAGAAATAGAGCTGAATTGACAAGCATACTGAGATCCGTAAGTTTCTAATGCCAGCTGCCTTTCAAGGAAATATCCTGGGATATCCACTGGTCAGTGTGTCCCTTACTCTCCTTGAGGAGTATGTGTGGTGGTGCCCAACCTGTGCAGGTTCTGTTAACTGCATCAGCCATAAATGCTTGGGCCATGGGACTGCCTCTGTAGATATGCCGTATTTGAGAAAAGGTTATTGCTGAATTGGATGAACTAAGGAATAGACTAAACTTCCAGGCAAAGCTTGAAAAATGTCTTGCTTTTTCCTAAGAAATCAGTATTTCCTATATTAGGACAGAGTTGGAGATAGAAGTCTGCAGAAAGGTTTGTCAGAGCCAGATACCCCAAGTTTACATGCTAGTATATCCACAGAGAGGAGAAAAAGGAGCATGTAAAGGATTAGACAGATCAAATCCAAATTAGATTACACTGACAACTTCCTGAGGAAATACACTCTGGTGAGATTTCTAGGCCATCAATCTCTTACAGATTCTTATATGAGAACTCTTAAAAGAGGTTCATATCAGGCTCAGCACTCCAGAGCCCTCTCAGCTGTCACTGTTACAGGAAGATGGGTTGCAGTAATAAATCAGCCAGGGAGGACAAGCTGCTTTTGGCTACCACACAGCTATGCTGGGACTGTGATCTTTCCTCTCCAGCAGCTGTGTCAGCTTTCCCACACTACACAACACCCATCTCCACATAAGAAAACCTGTCTTAGCTCTCCCTGTGCCAAACATTACCAAGATCAATGACACAAGTGACCTTTTCATTTCAGTGACATAGACAACACTGCTCAACAGACATCTACAATTGACATTTTGTATGTGTGTACATGAGCCCCTATATTCACCAACATTTTAGAGAGGCACACGTGTATTAAGAACTGGTTTAGGTCTAACGATCAGAAACGGTAACACTCAGCCTCTCAGGCCATTTTACTATGTCTCAGAAGCGGGCAGCTTGTAACAAGTGCATCACATCCTGCAGAGGATGTAACCAGGGCAATTGTTTATTCCATTACTGTTTTCTTTCCCTTATGGTGGGGTCTCCACTGAAGAAGAGGCTTCTATCAGTGGGAGAGCAATTCATAGTGTTACTTTGTCACATCTCACAGCCAGGTATCCTTTACTTTTCTCACTGCTACAGGTAGCTCAGACCCCACATTCTACCTTCATTTTCCCTAAACATACCAGATTTTGTCTCTTTTCCTCCTAATACTCCACTCCACATTGCACATTCCTTTTCTTGTTTTATTTAAAACTAGTAAAGCTGTTATTCAGCAGCTGGGAGAAAAGAGATTTGATGAGACTCATCTATTGCTGAGACCATGCTGACCTGGATCTTTCACTTTTCTCTTTCTCTCCCCAGTGAGCTGCAGTAATAAGAGCTCAGCAGCTCTAAAAGCAATCGATACAGAGATGACGTGGGCAATTACCAGCCTGGACAACTCAAAGGACTTCCAGTAAATAAATAAATAAAAGACAAGTAAGTTTTCTGAAGCCAAACAATTTCACCAGAAGTCTTTGTTGAGGTGGAAAGTCACAAGGGGTGGTGGTGGTGAAATAAATCAATGTCCAAGGCAGATGAGGAAGACTGCAAGGAGGGCACAAGAGGTAGATTGCAAGCTGGCACAACAGAAACACAAGGATCCAAAGACATGAGGACCAAGCCTGAGTTTGTTCCAGCAACCTGTCTGCACCATTATAACTCCACTGACTACAGCGATAGAGTGGAATGCCAACACTGACTTGTCATGTTTACAAAGTCACAGTCCTACAAAGGTGTACCTTGAGGACATATTAAGACAGCCATTCCATTTCTCCTCTCCATTTCAACTCCCATTCAGAAAGCCTGCAGCATCACAGCATGCAGCTTGTACCCCAATACTTCCCTTTTCCTGGGGCCAAGATTAATCCATTTCCCTGGGGAATGCTGAGAGGGAAAAGCACCACAGCTATAGCAGGATTCCACATTCTTCCCTCACTTTTCAAGATGTTAATATAATCCTGGAGTGACAAAAAGATCAACCCCCCATATTAATCATCTCACTAATGCTGTACTTCCACCAGTCCCATTAATGTAAAATAGTGCTTACTGAAAGAAATTTTTAATGGCTGTCCTCTTGCACATTGGTTGAAAGAAAAATTCTCCCAGATCAAACCATTTGCATTAGTTTCACCAGAGTGATTCCTTTTGCTTTCCCATCACCCCATTTTTATTTATATAGACATTCCTTAATCCTTCAACTATCTAATTTCTTTGCCCCTTTTTTCCCCTTCATCTCTGACACAGAATGTTTGAGAAATTTGATGCCTCTCCCCCCTCCTACCAAAACCATGCCAGAGGCAGCAAACGAGATGTCCTGAGACTGCAGTGTAGCCCAATGGAACTGTTTTTCACGGCTTGCAAAGCTGTTTCACCACATGGTGCTCTGCATCAAACAGCGCTTTACAAGCCTCCTGCACCCTCGGGGGGTTCGACTCAGGCTTCAGCAGCAGCAGGCAGGTGGTCTGCAGGATGACTGACGCTTCAATACTCACTATAGGGCAGGGGGTGGCAGGAAGGCAGATACATGTTTCTTGTCTGTCAGTGACAATAGAAATGGGAAAACAAGTGACACCTGCTGCTAATGACAAATGATGAGCTCAGGTTCAGAAAGGCTCATTCACACTGCAGGCAGTATTCATGTGATACGTGTGGGCTCTGGGATCCAGAGCAGCTTAAGTCACTGGCAAAATCTGGATGAGGAAAAGAGGAAGATGACCAAGAAAAAGCAGAGCGAACTGCAGATGGTGCAGTCTGTGTTGACATGTTTGCATCCCTCATCTCACAACTTCTTTGAACCAAAATTTTGCCTATATACAAAAACTGGATGCTGGGTTATTGATAAGAAATCTCAGGATTGTTTGAGGTCCATAAAGCTCAGGAAGCAGTCATTAGAAGTGCAGACTGTTATGCTATTACTGCAAAGACAAAGGCTAGGTGAGGATTAATCTAGGATGACAGAGATAAGCAGGGGTCTTAGCCATCGGAGTTCTAGTATCAACCCCCAAAAATGAGGTTTCTGCCTGTTCATTAACGTCCACATATGATCTCAGCATTTCTGTTACAAAAGAGTCTCCAGCAGCCATGACTGCTTCTGTGAAAACACTGTCCCTGTGTGCTTGTGCTATGCCAGGGGCATATGCGTCTGCTCTGAGGCTACCAACAGAGCCTGGCCAATGTGATTTCTATAGTAACAACATTCTCCAAGGGGGCAACTATTTCATCCATTTTTTTCAACGAAACCTTCTCTAGTAGCAACTGGACTTACTTGCTCATTTGTCACTGTTTTTGAAACAGATGGCCATTAAACAGATGCCAACGAGAGGGAAATACTAGAGCTCACTACACACTAGGCTTAGCAAGGCCTTTGAAGACTGGGCCTCATGGCATATATCAGCTCCAATGCTTCTTGGAGACCACTCAATGGACCACAGATCCTCATCCCTATGTTCCTTCACTTTGGCTAAGCTCGAGGCAAAAGCAGCATGAATATTCCTGTGGGATTTTTTAGGAAAGAACCATAAAAGTATCTTGATGACTTAGTTTTGGATTATTGACAGGAAAGTTCTGGCTTGAGTGATAAACTTGGATATCAAAGAGTAAATCTAATGGAAAAGAAAAATCTATTTATCATTCTTGTCACATCTGCAGAGCCTGAATTGGCAACTGGGATTTATTATCTTAATTCTGAGCAACTTGGAACTCTCCTGTGATCCTTTGTATCACTCTCAGGCCCCACAGATAATCGATGTTTCATTTTAAAGCATAAAAATCCACCTTGGATCACCACCCCTTCCAGGCTGTTTGGTTTCTCTCCTTTCCCCCTCTCCTACCCATCCACACTTACCCCACACATTCAGAGTGCCATGTGCATAGTCTTTGTACTTTGACCAAAGTCTGAGAGAAAGGCAGATGAAGTTGAACTCAGAGAACCACCAAGCCTACTGACACTGTGCACCTGAAACCCCAAACCAGGTTCCACTTCAAGTCTGTACAAACACAGCTGGGTCACTGCAAGATTTATCACAGTATGGATTGTAAGATCAGCCCAGGA
The DNA here is from genome assembly GCA_026261815.1 of Monarcha castaneiventris obscurior. NCBI lineage: Eukaryota > Metazoa > Chordata > Aves > Passeriformes > Monarchidae > Monarcha > Monarcha castaneiventris. The sequence continues at coordinate 21,056,624 of JAMPIT010000894.1, forward strand.
GTATCTGCTGACATCTTAAACCCTTAGCCCTTTTGCTATGGGGGCATCTTGAGGTGCATTTGTTGATTAGTCTTGTGGTAATACATCCTTGCAGTAATAACTAAGCAGTCTAACTTCAGGCATCTTAAAAAACAACCGTCTAGCAGAACTGGGCAAAATCCAGGGATTTATGGACACTTAAGGCTATTGTAACTCACCAACAGTCTGCAAATACCTTGTATTTTCTTTCAAAACTCACTAGCTCTCCCCTTGGCTATCATCCTCAAGCCTTTTGCTATAAACACTATAAAGTCACATTGATTCTACAGAGCATTAAAGAAGAGTATGAGGTAAGTACTTCCAAAATGCATGCCATATAATGGCCAATTATAAAAGTGAATCTGCTATAGCTGCAATTACATTTACCATTCATTTAAAACTAGTGATCAGAAATTCTCTATTGCATAAAAAAGTTTCTGTGGTGTTAATTTCACAACAGCAAGCAATTTTACAGTATCATACAGAAATGTGCTTTCATTCATACAAGGTAGAGTACGGTGACCCAGCCATAAAGTAACAATCAGAATAAAAACACAAATTAAAGAACAAAAGCCTCGAGTCTTTACTGCAAAGCAGAATTTTCATCCATAATAGGGTTACAGTATAATCTAACTGTGAGTACTGACTGGAGGAATACACGTTGGTTAGTGGTTAGGGCATTAAAAAGAGAAGAAAAGCATATTAAAAAGTTACTGCATACCTTGACATTAAACTTTTAGTTCAGCCAAGCAAGTAAAGTGGTGCAAGGAGCGTATTTTGAAGGAAATCACCCAGTGGTCCCTACTTCAGAGTAAGCTGAAAGACAAGCTGCAGCACACTTACCAAACTCCTATGATGCAGAGAGATTTGCTCCTCATCCCCACAAGAGAATTAGCCCTGAAAAAGCCCATGTGGACGTTGCATCCTCATAAACAATTCTTTCATTTTACAGATATTCTCCCATTCTGTCATCCAACTTGCTAAAGTAACAATGCTGCTGCTTATTCTTTTAAGAATTATCGACAATTATCCTGGCATGTACAATTTCTCAGTCATGAACTAATTTAAAAAATAGTAATGAAGTGTTTTTGTCTCAAAAAATCAGGAATAAAACTCTCTAACACCCTTAGTAGTATTAGAAAGCAGTCATTACTCTATTTTCAGTGCTGAGAGTGCAGGGGATATCTCCTACCAGACACTGCAGCTATCTAACATACTAGTTTATATCTATGTAACTAGTACATATTCATTGCATTTCCCAAAACTCATACATACAAGCTAAAGATTCCTGCAAATTCTTTTACATATTTAAATCACTTCTCAGAACTCATTTACTTTAAAGTAGGGTTTTCTTGAGGTGGTTTTTGGGAACATCCCATTCCTCAAATTATCCTTGTATGGTCACAAGCCTCCAAAAAAGCAGTTTCTTCTTCTTGAAAGCATCCCAGCTATGTGGTATGAACGAGATACATCTTCTTATCAGCTTTGCTCAGGCCAACAGTCTTTAGTCTCGGGGCTAAGATATCCACTTGCACACATTAATCAGTGATATGGGTGAATACAGGACTAAGCACTGTCTGTCAAAGCTAAAGGAATTTACAAGACTTAAACACAATTTACTACAATTAAAGATTTTCCCAACAGTTTTCCAACCTTTTCCAAGAAAAGCCTGTTCTTTATCATGGTGTAACCCTCTTGCCCTGCAACGACTGTTGTAAACTCTTTCCCCCACCCTCCTTAACAGTTTTATTTAATTACGTATCAAAGACCCAAGGCCTATGTCTGACACAAAATAGTTACTGGGATCAAAGAGCTGAGAAAGCTAGGAGAAAGTCTGCAGAAAACCAGAAAAGGTAAAAATTACGGAGAGAACTACGTTTAGCAAGACCAAATTATTCCCATCTCCAGAATTCAAGGGTGAAAACAACAACATAAAAAGCTAAGAAACCCTATGAAAAAATCAACAAACTAGTGAGGCCTCTTGCCCTAACTGGAGCCCAGTCTAGAACACGTACTCAGATCAAACTAAACACCACCTTCCTCAGGATGCTTACTACAGATCTTGGACTTTTTACTTGCTCTGCTTCTAAAGTACATTCAAATGTTTTGAGGAGACTGGGAACTCCCACAGCACTGATGCCCAAACAGATGTCCTACAAAGGAGGATCAAAGTTCCCAAAAGAGTCACTTAGGAGCAGAAGTAACAAAGAACTATTATCTTCAAAACCTACTGCCTCTTGACTCTGATAGGGGCTGTTGCCACCGTGGTGCCCCTGTGCACCCTGACGTGATCAGGCACATGAAGCACTTGCTTCTCTTCCCGTCTTGTACCTTATGGCTACATCATAAGGTTGCCGAGGCAGGGAATATCTAGTAGTCTCTTTTCAAGTCAGACAATGAGCTCTTTGTTTTATTATTAGAGTTCCACCACATTAAAGTGCTATTGATAAAAATGAATAAAATTATCCATGTGGCTCAGATGAGTCAGTGCTGCCTCATCACAAATTTTCCAATAAAAATAAAGTTAGGGCACCTTCACTGAAACATAAAAACTGGCATGGAAGAAATTCTTCTAAGTGTCTAAGAACTGTTCTGAATATCTTACTAAGTGTAGAAACCCAAAGCTGCACACTTCTCTACTAGACTGCTCCCAACCTACACAAGCCAAGGTTTATTCAGCTTTTATCCATCTTAAATGATGTTGTAAGTTTCATCGCATGCTTTCAATCACTTTGCAATCTCTATCGTGCCCTCTCCAATTATCTTCTATTTCTTCTATTGACCCGTTATATTGTAAAATTCTTCATTCCCAATGTAAAAGTTCCTTGCTCCATGTCTCATACAACAATCCCTTCAACACTCATTTCCTTGAGCTGCTTTTAATGTTTGCTGTCTTTTATAGACCTTTTCTATTTCAGCCATTTTGTTGTGATCAAATCCCCATAACTCAATTTAGTTCTACTTTTGCCACTAATTCATTTAGTGATTTTAAAAGCAGAAGCATATGGGTGCCTTTCATGACCCAAAGTCCTAGTATCAGGATTGAAATGGGACAAGGTAGTGGGAGAATGAAACACACTGGATCATATTCTCTGAGGAGGAAGTACACTTCAAGGTGTTTTCCTAAAGAACTTTACCATAGGGTGGAAGATAATGGAGCAAAAATCCTTGGAGAAATCACAAACATTAGAACTAGCATTGATCAGTTAATAATGAAATTTCTGTAACATACAGACAGGGTAATTGGTGGGGGGAGAGAGGAGTATGATAACATTAAGAAGCTGAAAATGCTGGTGACAGCAGGAAACCAGCAAATCTGTTCTGACAGAGCAAGAATGGATGTGAACGTCTGCCACATTAACGATAACTAGAAGAAACTAGGCAACTGGCTTTCCTTTCTCCCCCCAGTCCCCTTTTTTTTTTTTTTTCTGGTGGGTGCAGTTAAGGGGGCAACAAAGAAGGCAGGTTATATAACGAGGACAAGATGACTGGTATTTGTTGTTTGCAGTCCTCTTGGAAAGACAGATCTGCTGAAATAATAAAAGTACTAGCTTTATATTTCCCAAAAATCAAGGAATAAGGATGCTCTCTGTTGTTATTGTCATTAAAGATTTATACTGCTGTACATAGAAAAGAACACAGGTCAACTATTCTGTGCAAATATTGCAAAGGATAGTCCAGACCCAAGAACATATCAGTAGAAATAAAGACAAAACTCAAAAGATGCTGGTGGAAAACACAAATATAAGGGTCAGGCAAAAAGCTGCACCGAAAAAGATCTGTGTATTCTCTTTTAATCAATATCATCTTCCCACTACCACAGATTAGTGTCCTGTCACCATAAATCCAGAGTTCACTGCCCAGCTGAGGGGAAAGACTTCAAAATCCCATTCATGGCACCTACTTCACAAATTTTTCTTTTTAGCATATAGTCACCTGTGCTCTCTGCCTGTATGACCTAAATTTCATCCTCCATCCCAGCTTTCAGTGCCTTCTGCCATAGGAATTATCAAGAAGTAGATGGGGGACAAAACAAGTGTGTGAAAGGAAGGTGTTCAGAGCAAAGAGTTCTGCCATGGCACCCTGGCTACTGCACTCTTCCTCTCTGGAACTCCTCTGACATACAACTGAGGGACAAACTGGTTCAGATGATGGAAAACGCCTTATGATTCTGCATTCCAGCAGCAGGTGTTCACTTGAAACAAATGCGCCACTATACCATGTTGAGCCCTGAAATCATAAGAAAAGTTAATTTCATCTTTGCGAGGGGAAAAGTTAAGGTTACGGGAAAAGGAAGACTGGAAAGACCCCACAACCTCACCATCACCTATAGAAGGATTTTTTCAGAAATTAAAAAGCATTTCACATTAAAAACACAAACATTTTCCTGGTGCAAAAAGTATTTTTGCTTCCTAAATGAAATATGCTTCCCATTTTCCCTAAATGGTAATAAAACGTAGAAACGCTTCCTAAGCACTTCTGTATGTGATCCTTTTCTACTTCATGGCTCTAGAAACCTAAGCCACAAAGAAATTGGGAAGTTTGGAGTCTCCCATGTCCTAGGTTCTGAACCAGGTAAGCCATCAAGAACATATCATTATCCCATACCTCTGGAACGTCTCCAGGCAGTTTCTTTAAAATACCAGAAAAGAAGAGAAGAGATGGCATGCAGGCTGTTAAATGGGTGCCCTGCAGGAGGCTACAGAGATTTCCATCCAAAATCTACTCACTCTTTTTTCAACTAAATACTCACCTGGATAATTTTTTTTTTTAGGAAATTAGCACTTCCAATTAGAAAATTCTTGACCCAGATCCAGTGCTCATTAATCAGTGTATATTACTGAGGACAGAGAACGAATACATCTGTGTATATACAGACATGCTCTTCCTTCCCTGGAGCACTTTGATGTCCAAAACAGTGGGCTACAATATTTCAGAGATGTACGTGTTGCACAGCCTCAGGCATACTGCACCTGCTGAAAGGGTTGGATAACTGCCAAACATCTTTCTTTTGGAAAAAGCATTTGCTTTAATATCTGCTAATTCCAGGAAGGGGGCTGTGCTCTTCTTGTTTGGCTGTGTCTTTGCATTTGCAATGAACAAAAGAAAGGGACAAGGCAACCATCTGTGGGTGCTTCACAGAAAAAATAAAACCCCAGTGGGCTTCTTATTACAAGGAGGAAAACAGAAAGAATAAGAGATAAAACAAGCTGAATGAAACAAGCTGACACCCTGAGCTCACTTCTCTGCAGCAGACTTGTTAAGCATTCCGGCCCAGACAACCTGGAAAGCCTTTGAAATAAAATTTAAAATCAAAAGGCTTCCCCAAAGCATTTGCTTTTCCTTACAACAGTTTTGTTCTATCTGTTTTAGAGAAAGGGAATCCTACCCCTCCCTACACATTTTCATAGTTGTAAACGGAACATAGCCAGGGCATCTGCCAGACACCAGTGGTCAGATATATTGAGGCATTTACATTTGGCAGCGAGAGATGATGACAAATACACTGTAGTATTTTGAAATAATAAATATTTCCAATTAGGTGCATTTGTAATTGCTATTGTATGATCAGATTCACTCAGGAAAATCCAAGAATTCATAAGGTAAACAGGATTTTCAAAGTCTCTTCCTTCCATGTGTTATGCTATTTCTGTCCACATAAATAGCACAGCTAGCATCAGCAAAAACCAACACAATCTGCCTCCAAACAGCCTCACATCTCTTAACTTTATCAGCATCTCAAGATTATTACTAGCATGAGCCAAAATACAATGTTTTTAGTATAAAACTAAGGCTTCACAATAAAACAAAAGAATTAATCAGCAAAAGAAAACACAGCCTCCTTCTCAATCTGAAGAGTGAAGTTAACGGATTTCTCTCTGGAGATTTCCAGTAATGAATTCCTGTTTTAATTGAAGCTGCAGCCAATGCATGAGATCCAAATGGGCCTCCCTCTCTTTCTCTCTCTAGGTGATGCTGTGCAGGAAAGAGCTTTTAAATCAGGCAGCAAGCATAATGAACTTCAATTTCCCTTTGACAAGGGCAAAATTACAAACATACACTTCACTTCCAGACAATTAATTAATTTGTTTACATGATTTCTTTGCTTTGTTTTACTTTCATGATTGTTTTTCCCCTCCACTTCTTTCAGACTTTTTAACTCTCTAAGGTGTAGGATAAGCTTTTGACAACTCATCTTGTTCTCAGGCACGGAGACGTGAAAATGAAACAGATTTCTGCAGCAGGGAAAGGAAGCACTTCCCTTCAGGCTTATTGCTAGTGCCCAGGGACAATGTTAAAGCACACATGCCCATTTTGTAGAGGACAGCATCAGCTTTTGCCCCCTGTTAGCAAGGCAGACACAGTTGTTGCCACTTGGAAAATGTTTGCCCACTTATTAGCATGGAAAGATGGACTCTCAAAATGCTGGTGTCTGCAAAGACCACAGTCTGGCGATTAGATTAATGTGACTGACTTCCAGGGGCAAAAGCCTTCCCCACCTTTGCATGCAAAGCAGAAGGCATCAAAGTAGCCAGCCAGAGCCAGCAACCACAGGTATGCACACAAATATGCAGCCTGCCAACGCTGTGGTCCCACTCCTGTGGGATAAGGAAACCAGCCTCAAAAGCACTTGGGAAGAGCAGTAACGGGGAAAAGAGAAAAAGCACAGTGGACTCAGGAAGGAAGGACAGGACTGATAGATTTGAGATAGTGAATATAAATAATTTTTTCTTGTAGAAAGAATGTTTCTTCTACATAACACCACAGACTAAATCCCTCTAGCAATATCAATACTGTCTACATTACCACAGTGGTGCATGTTTAATTTCATTTCTGCTGCTACAAATATAGGCCAATAAATTTGACAACACATCTGTTATTTACTTGCACTCAACACAAGCATATTCATGACATTTACTTTGCCAGTTTTAAATTTAACAGCTTTCCTTTTATTTATATCTACTTAGTGTTAGTGAAAAGTGCTCTGGTGACTTTTCATATACATGCAGTAAGTGCAGCACATTTAGCAACAGTAAAATATTCCTTGGCTATGTACCATTACTGCACATATTTCTGATTACATAGAAGTAAAATATTTGAAAGTGGCACAAGATTGTTACATCCACTCACTTTGAGTATAACTAGTAACTGTGCAGCTAAATCATGCCTGTAGTTGTACCATTAGCAGAGATCCAGGAACTCATTTCAGGGCTCAAGGAGTTGCTGACACACACTGAGGTCCTTCATAGCCTGTGACTTGCATCACAAAGGGATTCCACATGAAATGTTGGCTCATTCATACCCTCTCCACCCTTTCATTACTCTTTTAGAGTAGGGGCTTAAAAAGTTGAGACCACAGATATAAAGGAAACACCATAAATATTACACAGCAGATTCTCACGAGCAGTGTGAGAACTTTCCAAAGTAGTGTAGAGAGGTAAGGAGTGCATCCAGATCAAGGACAATAGCACAGGAGCACCAACAGAGAATAGCGTGCCTCGCACGCACTCATGCTGCTCACATGCAGGCACTGGGGCTGTGACAACAGAGCACACTACGCTGCCTTGTTCTTGTACTGCCCCTGAGTTAGGTTGTCAGTCTTCTGTCTCCTGCACCATAAATCCAGTATTACAGTGGTTAAACCATATAAGTTTGCAAATAGCATTAGACAAATTACAGAAGACCAAGGAGGGAGATGAAAATTCATAAATCAATACAAGAGTGCAGACATGAAATTACAGCAGTAAAATGACTTTTTCTGTCTGACCTCTGGCTTGGAATTCTCTGCATTTTCATGGTATGTATGTCAGTAACAAACAAATTGACATTTGACAAAGCTATACAACTACTATGCACTCCTGTAGTGCGGCCTTTTTCTTTTGGTATTAGTTATAGTTGTTAACTGCACAAAACTGACTCCTTAAATAAAAGATCACAAGGGTATTAGAAAAACTCATAACTGTGCTGCTTAACAACAAGGCCCTCAGCCCATGGTCAGATTTTACAGATGCCTCAGACTCAAGTAAGGTCTGTTGCAACAAAAACATGCTAGAAAATTGAAGACCATATCACAATAATCTGCTTTTCTAAAATACAGTGTATAGAGAACCATGTACATCAATACATTTCATAACAGTAGTACTGGCGCACACACAGCATGGGGTCTTTTAGAAACTATTTTGTAGTTTTGCAGATGTAACAGCTTTGCAGAGAGAAAGAATAAACAGTGCAGAGGAACCAAGTATTTATCTATTGGGTGAATGTGGATACAGCAGCCAAACTGCAAGTGTGTGTCCATGTGTCTCTGTCAGGGAGGATGGGGGGGAAATGGGACAGAATAAGACAAGATAGCTCACCCCGCCTGAACTTTCTATCCTGCACTGATCTGGTACCTACTTCCCAACCTGGAGAAACCTTGCTAGCTCTGCTGAGGACACGCAGCTGGCTCCCACCTAGTGTTTCTACCATTAGCAGAATTGCTACTGCTGCTCCAGACTCCAAATTCCGAGACAACAGTCACCTTCACCCTGTCCTACAACTCGGTGATGACGGTAGTAATTCTGTCAGAGTCATAAATGACCTCTACAGTCTAAATCATTACTTTATCAGTCTCAATTTGGTTGCATTCTCTTAGGTTGTTCAGAACAGAAATTCCATTGTCTCCACTGACCACCATTCCAACTCCTGCTCTAAAAAGAAAGCATGATAAACAATAAAACACCATTTTTAGTTAACTAGCCTTTGGCTTCATTGTTAACAAACATGAAAGAAAGCTGATGTCTTCAGTAGCTAGAGGGGGCCTCCAAGAAAGCTGAAGAGCAATTTTTTTACAAGGGTGAGTAAAGATAGGACAGGAGGGAAGGGCTTTAAACTGAAAGAGAGTAGGTTTAGATTAGATATAAGGAAGAAATTCTTTACTGTGAGGGTGGTGAAGCACTGGAACAGATCACCAAGCAAAGCTGTGGATGTCCCATCTCAGGCAGTGTTCAACAACAGTCTGGATGGGGCTCTGAGCAACCTGGTCTAGTGGAAGATGTCCCTTGCAAGGGGGTTGTAACTAAATGATCTTTGAGGTGCCTTCCAACCCAAACCATTCCATGATTGTTTGGAAACAAACATGCCCTTTAATCATTGCTGTTTCAACAAACCCTTTCCTTCTTGCCAGAAGGATATCTGATAAAGAGTTACTTGCATTACACTGGAAACTGCTGAATTTGAAAACTAATGGAAACAGCTCCTGCCCCTCACTCTTCCTACATTTTCACAAGCAAGTATTTTTTTTTATTTCCTTTGTTTTTGTTTGGTTTGTTGTTTCACCATTTCCTTCTCTTTCTCATTGCTTAGACAAAATTCCAGCAGCCCATTTCTCACTGCTTTGTACAATGGCAACCACTGCAGAAGAGCCTGTAGAAGTCGGCACCAATAGCATGGGCCAGAGGAAGGGAAGTGCCATTGTGGAGACGTGTTAGAGAAACAGGAATTGCTCCTTAGTTACCTGCCCAAGAGCAATTTTCAAGAGGTGTGAGGGAAGCTTGGAAGAAGAAATGCACAAATACAAAGAGCAGTTTAAGGCTCTGCTGTTTTCTGGCTGTCATTCACACTTAGAGGGCTATTTTACTTAAATGATCTATCATTTCTAATCTGTCTTTCAAACTCTAAGGTGTTTTTCAGTTAAAATTGGATTTCGTCATGATTGAAGCAGTCAGGGAACACATCCTATGGGGCCTATGTAAGCTGGTATCAGACGTTACTACCAAGTGAGCCTGTTCTCTGTACCTTCCCACTAGTTCTTCTCTGGCCTTTAACCACCATCTGCAGTAAGCCAAAACAGTTTTATGAGTTTCTCTCAAGCTCAGTTTGCTGTTTACCTAGGCAGCTTGGTAAAAAGCTTTCCTGAACTAATATATTTGTTTTATCTCACTGAGTGTTTATGTCACAGACTATTCATCTCATCTTCTTTCAATTATTTTATATTTGAGCCAAATTTTGTAACTGAAAATCTCCTGAAAGCATTCATTGTGTCGCCCGACCCTTTTATAGAAAGGTTTTCTGGGGTAAGTATCATCAAAACCTTATTCCTGGAGATAGCTGCAAACCATATTTTGTTTCCCATAGCACCCTGGTAAAATCCTCACTAAGTGTCAGCAAAAAAAAAGGCGTAAGGCAACTAAACTACAAACCAGTGACTTAAAGGCCTTAAACGCACAGTTCACTCTGCCCCGTAGCATTGGTGGTGTACCACAGAAACTGCCTTCTGGACAGCACAACTCTGTTATGATAATCATCTCCTAAACGCAAACTGGACACAGCTTCCCTCAATTGCCTGCAGATTGCATTTCTCCTAAAGCTCTGTTATAACAGAGAGCAAAACAGAAAGATGTAAGTTACTGGTAGCAGGAGCAACCAGCACACTTCACTTGAGCCTCACCTAACACTGACGGTAGAAGCGAGCATAGACAGACTCTTTTTAGTGGTGTAAATCCAGGCAAAACCCTTTGGTTTCACTGGAATCACTGGAGGTTCACACTAAGCAAAACTCCAGGCCTACACCTAACTATGTTCAATAGGTCAGACACTTTAGATATTTAAAGCTCACAAAACTGAGTAAGTAACAATGAGCAAAACTGTCAGATTTACGTGACAGACACATTTTTCTTGCAGACCACTTTTGAAAGGTGTTTAAGGTCATCCAAATATTCCCTCAGAGCAATGGTAAAAAGCTGGTTCCTTTGAATTTTTGCAGCAATATTAACATTTGATCAGTGCCATTTCTGAACAGGTAGCCACCCAATGCCAGGGCATGCTTATCCACAGAATTGAAGACCACATCCAGCTCATCTCGTTAGGAGCTTTGGACACTACGCAAAACAGCAGCCAGGTCAGGTCATTCAAAAGCAGGATGACTGCAATGGTCAATTTAATTTCCACAAAACTGACATCTATGTTACCAGTAGAGTATTTTAAAAACAGTAGGTTACATGCCTCTTAGAACTTCTATTAGGAGTATTAACTAATCTCTGGGTAAAAGATGCAGGTCAAATTAGCTGATTTTCTATTCCCAACAGGTGTCTGTGCACACTACAAGAAAAGATAATCATAGTCAAGTGATAGTCAGACTGCCTTCACCTTGCTCTGCACACAAAACTATTACAAATATTTGAGAGAAACCATAACTGCTCAAAGTCGTCTGACAGGTGTTCAGCTATTCAACACAAAAATGGACAGCCAGCAGAAATTAAGACTGTTAATGACATGTAAAAGCTCTTCAGACATCAAAAAAGGCTTAGGGACGTTTGAGAGATGTTCACCAAGAAGCATTTTGATCATACAACTGAAATGACAGGATTCAACCAGGAAGTTGCTTCAGCTCTGGGAAACCATGGGAGCTGGTGTGCCTTTAGAACCAGGGTAGGTTCTTGTAGCTTTGAAACGGGGTTCCCTGAGAGATTACAACTGGGGTTCCAACCTCACCACAGCTTCTGGAGATGTGGAGATGAGACTTCTCTCCCACACGAAGAAGTTATGGTAACAGGAAGAAAGGAGCATTAAGGACGTTTATTCTCTGTCCTAGTAACTCTGGCAGAAACATTCAGAGTTATTCTTACCAGGTTTTGGTGATGTAAAACACAAAAAATTAAGTTCCTATGCCTGGACCTGTAAGCACACAGAAGCAATATACATGTACTAATTACCAAGATGCACATCAATGGCATGACTCATCAGAAGTAAATGAAGCTACTCTCAGCAATATATTTTCCTCAAGGAAAGATACTTAAACAGGAAAGCAGAATAAGCTAACGCAGGCAGGCGTAAAACGAAACATGAAATTTCCCCCATCTTGCAATTCCTACAATAAGCATGAGATTCAACCTGTATCAAAACCTCTGCTCACAGCCATTAAACCAATTTATTCTTCTTCCCCTATCACATGCAGAAAGCCAGAGAAAAGCTGAGCTGAGGTTAACCCCTTTGTTCACTGAAAACAAAGCATCATCACTTCAGATTCTCACAATGAGCTTTGAACACATGGGAGATACAGGAATAGATACCAGATAACACCTCACTCGATCTGATTTCCTTCCCTAAGCAACTAACAGAAGCCTCGCTTCAAGGTAATTTAAAAAATTCAGTCTTTCTCAAGACCATTACTTGGTCCTGCATTTAAATCTAGAACTGACAACCTCTCTACCTCTACAGCCCTCAACAACCTCAACTTCTATTCTTGATCTGCCTTAGGTAGATGGGCAAGACCTGAACAAAGAGTTAGTTCATGAAACCTGGCCCTAGAGATCCAGCCTTACCCTCAAGGGTTCTTTCCCCAGCCCTAATTAAAGTGGAATTTACACTTACAAATATAGACCATTCTCATTCTCTTTCTATGCACGTGCAGAAACTCATACTATACACATGTCTGAATAAATACATATATAAATATGTGTACTGGTTTAATGCAAATTTCATAGGCCATTTGTGTGTCAGGTATAGAAATGAGTCATGAACTTTGCTTTGAAGGTTCTTCATTGGTCTACAGAGGAAAGAAGCTCCAAATAAGAAGCTCCCAGAGAAAAGAGGCTGTTGTTAAGGTCTGCTGAAGCACTATGTTTCACTAGTTAGACATCAGTGGTATCTAGATGTTCATCTGTCCACAAAGGTGTTTCCCCTTCTCTACCAGACTACTTACCCACAGACAGCACCTGTGAGAACAAGGTGATTTCGGTAGCTTTTGGCACACTGTTCTTTTGAAATTATAAATTATCTGGGCTTCTACCTTTGACCAATGCATTGTATGCTAGGAGAGTATAATTCTCTAAGTGACTCCTACTAATGATCTGATGTTGATTTTACTGCCAATTGAAGGGAAAAAGTAGTACATCAAGGCACTTTATTTGGTACTGTGCTGGTTAATACAGAAAAATTTGGGGTTATATCACATCGTTTAATCTCTACCTATTCCAAAGTATTTGACAAAACGGTATAATTGTCATTTGAATTGAAATAGCACCTGGGAAAGGCAAAAAAAAGCAGCAGCTACAACATATTTGAGAAAAGCTTGCTCAGCCTCAGGGGTAAAAGCAAATGCTTTCACACAAGTTGCACCAGCACCTGTTTTGATATTGGTTAAAGCAACAAGGTTTATCTGGGTAAGCTAAGTGGGCCTTTATGCCATCTTTGGTTTCCAAGTAATTGACATTGCAGTGGAGCACCAACTAAGGGAACTGGGAAACCTCTTGCCATTAACTTTTTGGTGTGATCAATTACTTTATGATCTTTTGAAGATCCCAAGTAGGAAGAAATAGGAAGAATGTCAAACAACAGTCTTTAAGAGAAATAGAGGAGGTGTGGGCATTTTTTTATCAATACAAAAAGCCAGTAAATGCTGTGATCCCACAGCTGCACACAAGTTTATAAAATAATTATCATTTGAAACTGGCCTTTGCTTGAGTGCCCAAAGGAAAATAGAACAAAGAGAATTCTACATCCAGCCTTAAAAGCCCACTGAAAAATCCAGGTGGTTACTGTAGTATTTGATTTTGCTTCTGCTGCTGATGTCATATATCTGGACTCCAAAACCTTGACCTGTGAGGCAATCTGTGGTAAGCATCGTTTGCATCATTATGGATAATGCATATATTCTGTATAATGCTAGCTGTACAATATTTAATGCATATATAATGATACAAATGCCACAAAGCATTAGAGTTATTTATACCTGCATGACTCATACATGATACCTCTAAGATCTGGCTAAGATTCCTTTTCCCCAGTAAAGGCCAGCACTTTCAGAGGCCAGCCTTAACTCTAACCATACCCTGTTATGTCTTTGTAGGCACCCATGACATATACCTAAGCTACAAAACACATACAGTCATGAGACTGCTGACATTTAGGACTGTAGGGTTTTCACAAACATCTGCTTGGATTGGGATATGTAGGTGAATAATTAAGTCCAAACTGTGCTTTCCTGTGCTTTTTAAAAAGAGTCAGAAGATGACCTTGATCTTGCTTGACGCTAATCTATGCTTTCATTCAAGATTTTGTATACCACTGTAAAAGAAAATTCAGAATAAGAAAAACAGTTTTAAGTTGATGTAATTCATCTGAATTTAAGAGTTCTTATTACAAAACTTTAACAAGCCACTAACTTTTACAGTTTTGAGATAGCTGAGGATACAACACTCATTTCTGCTAGCACTTCATAGCCATCTATAATTCTGCCACAAAGATTATTTTTCTAATTTGTCACTGTGACATGGTCACACATCACAGTGATCCTGCATCGCTCCACAGATTTCCTCTCTCTGCCCAACATGCATGGCCTGTCTTTATTTTCACAGCCTAGCCTGTATAGTTTTTCTCTTATTAAGAGATCATTTCTGATCTTCCAAAGACCTGTTGTTTCAGTCTCCACTCAAATTTACACATAGGCGACTTTTTGCCAGTCCTGTTCTTCATACTTGGCAGGAGCTCCCAATTAAATATACATGAAGTACCCCAATACTCCCCTGAAATTTTCAGTTAAAATTCTTAAAAACTCTTGGAGTGTGGAGATCACCACCCATAGCTGCCTCATTTTTATTCCTGTCTTATGCCTTATTCCCTTCATCTGCCTACGAAGGTATATCTGTTGTCTTTCCTCTTTCCCTAGGTTACTAGTGTAAGACTATTGATAGAATAAAACATGTTGTTTTTTTTTTTAATACATAAATTCAGCTACTTAGAAAATACCTGACACTGAGTTCTGAGTTCTGCAGCTCATATCTTTTTATCGTTTTCTTTCAAACCGTATCTACAATGTTTTCTTCTGAGTAAAGTAGCAGGTGATAAGCACAGGAAGGTAAGCAAGAAACTACTAGAAACATCAAAAAGAAAGGCACTACACAGCTGTTTCTGAGCTAAATAGACCTTCACAACAACTGTGATAAGGGATAACTTCAAACTACTAAATCCTCTTCCTCAAAGCCTACAGCCAGCTAGGTTAAGCAGGTTCAACGCCCTCACAAGTGAATAGACACATTCAGCACAGATGCCCCTGTTCAACACATAAAACCTGAGAACCCTCACTTTTCTGCAAGTTAAGATTTCCTCCACCCTCCTCCTCTTTTGCAAGTGTGTGTATGTGTAGCCAACCATCCTACTGAAGTACAGAGCTGCATCCTCCGCAAGCAATGAACTGTTCCTGCAGCTGTTAGCACAATGTCTCCCTCGAGAGCACTCTGAAGTGCTAACAATTCACCATAACTTCCACACCACTTCTCACAGGGTTTTTTTCCCAATTTCATTTAAGAGGTGAACTCTAAGACGAGCAAAAAGAACAAGTATCTTCTTCTATGTTTGGATTTTTTGAATCCTTTCGGAGAAATTTTCCCCTTGGAGTTTCTTCTTAGAAATCAAACACATTGAGAAGTATGCATCCAAATTTTTATTCAGACATACATACACACACAAATATTTGTATATATAAAACCAACCACCTTCAGATTGGCTAGATTATTTAAAACTGAATGACTATGCCCTAAGAAGCTGGGGACTCAGTCAAGAAATAGAAACATGCAGGGAAAAAGTCTCTTGCTGTTACCTACATTAAATTACTCTTCACCACTCATCTATCATGCTACATAATCTCAGTATATAAGAAAAAACAATACCTTCCTAAGCGTGCAACAAATATTCTGAAGGGTTTTACTACAGGCTTTCAAGACCTCTCCAAGCTAGCAGAGAAAAGGAGACTGACTAGCTTTGCTTTCTGGCCAGTGATTTTCTTGGGAACCTTTTAGTGGAAGCCTTTTTCAGGCAAGCAGCAGGCTTGGTTCAGATAAAGCAGTGCAGTCTAGTGCCTAGGGTGCTATGTTAGATACCACAAGGCTCTTGGATTCCATATCTGGCTCTACCACAACTCCCTGTGTGGCCTTGCTTTAGACTTGTATGATATTTATTTGCTGCACGTGTAAAATAGGTATAATAATAACAGTCTAGCTATTCTCCTATTGCCCCTGTCAAGAAATTTTCTGAGCATTATTGATTTATCCAGTAGGAGCACCTCTTGCAGTGATAAGCACTCACTGTGAAACTGCAGTTTCCAGGTGAGCGTTCTTGCCCATATTGTATTCACTCCTTTCACAGGATGAGACACTGACTCCAAAGCTGAACACCACCCCTTTTAATTTTGTAGTGAGGGATATTTCTCTTGAGAATGGGTCTGTACAAGCCAGAACTACTGCACCCTGTCTTGCCAGTGATGTGCTGTTAAACCTAAGGTAAATCACTCACCCCTCTACCTCAGTTTGCCCATTTTATTTAATGGAAGCACTGCTGTGTTACTGGAAGTATCTGTAAGGCTGTTCTTAGGGTCAGCTAGATATTCATTACCTCAAAGAACCTAATCAATGCACAGACACCTAACAGGCTATTCCAATGCTACAGTGCCTTCTGGAAAAAAAAATTGCTTGCAAAGAAAGAAGAACTGGTGAGACTAACTCCAGATTAAAGTACCATCTTTTAACAAACAACAGGTGTGTGTTGCCAACTGAGTATTTGAAAAAAAGCTATTCATTTCTGAGGCCAGGAGAACAACTCATTTCTGGTATGAAAAAGAAAAGAAATACCCTTATCAAGTAATAAATAAAAGGCAGTACTTTTAGCCCATATAATCATTGAGGCATACCACTGAAAGAAGAGAGGCTGAAGAAAGACTATCAAAAGAGATGAGACATTCATTGTAGACAAATAATACCTGGGATGTAATTCAAACTGCCATCAAGGCAGAAATCAGCAAAAACACCAAGAGTTACTATGTATCTACAGAACAAAGTAACGAACACCTGGAATGTTTTTTTTTATTTATTTTATTATGGGTATCCCATGTTCTTTAACAGGAAATGCATCATTACAGATTTTTCAGCCAAGGGATATGACTAAAGGCATCACTGCAGCATAACAGACTTAAACCCCTGCTCATCTGTTGGAAGCAGTTCATGCACAGCATGGAGACTTTAATGATGGCTGGAAACCCCTTCTAGGCTTAAATCTATTTGCACACTTCGAGATCATAGCATGGCTGTCAGAAGTAGCTGCCTTAAAAATAGCTCCTAAATGTTTATTCTGTAACTGGCAGTCACGCTGTGTATTGGAGAATAAGGTGATCACTAGGGTAGGTGGAGATGCCAAAAAGGGCATAAAATTATGGGTCATGTTTTTTAGAAAATCTACCACAAAACCCCTGTCTATATGTCCTGGGTAAAAACAACACACTGAGTCTGAAAGCACCAGAGGAACAGATATCTTCAAGACTGCAGAAAGGAAGAACATGTGATTCTATCATTTTTCATCACCAGGGCTCGTTCTGGAAATAGCATGGATATACTCTCATGAGGGTATACAGAGAATTTTTTGGGTTTCAGTTTTTTAGAGGTGTGCTGGGAGTGAAATAGTTCCCAGACAGCTTTGCTACAAACTTCAGCTGAAAGATGGCAAGTCCATTTCACTGTATTGTTACTATCAACTGTAGGCTCAAATCTGCCTGCAAACCATGTGAATTCAGATACTACCTCCCATCTAATTTTTTGTTACAGAAATATTTTTATAGCAAAAAACCAATCAGGAAACAAAGGCAGTAACATATGCCAGTAACATTTGAAAAAAAAAAAACAAAACCAAAAATCCATGACACTAAAGGTGCGGTGTTCAGCATCTGCCACTTCTTTGGTGATAATTCTCGGCGCATTGGAGGTATTGTTCATTAAAAGCTATACCAATTACTGTAACTTTCTCTTTTCAGATCTGCATAGAAATGCATAATGGTACCATGGGGGGTTTGGTCATTCTTTCTTTCCTTCCTTCATTTGCTCTCTCTTCAAAATACAGATGGATCTTTTTTCACTTTAGTTTCAGTTACTCTTAGATGGGAAAACTTCCCCTCACTGCTTCATTCTTGTCTTACATCTAATGCCCAAGGGGCTATCTTGCATGAACTCGTCCAAAAAAATCCACAGTCAGAAAGCCCACATGCAGGATTTTGAAGCTACAAGTTAGAATCAAAGGCAAGGATCTGGAGCAGTTTATATAAAAGCATTTTTTCTTCTATTGAAAATATAATTTTCCCCCATCTGCAGGCCCAAATGTCACCCCCCACCCCTCCCACACACACATCCTGCACATACACACTCTCACTCCTCAAAAGCCTTTGCATGACAGCCTCAGCTGTCATGCAAATGTTTAAATGTTTAAATGTTTAAATGTTTAAATGTTTAAATGTTCTTCCTTATTAAAGTAACTAAGTCCATTGATCTCAGGTGAATTAGGTACTAGGGGATGCATATTCTTGAGCCTTTTTGAAACATGTTTGGGTGGAAGAATGATTTCCTTTTGGTTCCTTGCAGATAATATCTGCACCACCAAAAATCCATCAGAGTTACAATAGAAATTGCTTCTTGGATTTTGAACATCCAGTTCAGCTGTCCTCACAGCAAAATACAAAATGGAAACACACTAGAGCTGACAAAAGATCACAGTAAGAAACTTCACCTTCCTATCCATAAAACAACTCAAGTAAATCAATATCTCTGAGTGTCTTTATCATTAATCACTTTAAGGAGACTTGAAAATATTTTTTCTCCACAAATGGTTTGCCATTATGCTCAAACAGATGATCCTTTGAATGAAAGATTGAGGTACTGAATGGAAGCAATGTATACAACATGAAATGGTCTGATTATGGCTGCAGTTAGACTTCACACTTGCATGCAGTATTACAATGTCCATAGTGCTACAGGGGGAAAAAAGGCCAGAAAAAAACCTTCACACTATCCAATTTTGCCTACTGACGTTATAGGATGGCTTTCTCAAACACAGCTGAGGTATTCTTTACCTAAACCATTTTGTGTCCTCCCATATAAGCCATCGATCTTGGAAGCTTCTATATTGTGTGTATGCATGTAACCAAGCCAACACAGACAAGTTAAAACACTGTGTTTCAAGGGCAAACTCAAATATTGAATTAATAAAATGTAGACCATAGACTAGATTGTAGCATTCAGTGCAAAGTGGTCCAAACTCTGACAAGGCATCTATAATAGGAGTCCTAAACATATGTGGTGATACGATACATATGGTTTTACAGACAACTACGCCACCCCAGTGAACTCTAGTCAAAGTTAGTCATTGTTTCTTGGCTGAGGTGCTTGCTGGTGGCCTATTCACTAATTCTATTTATGTATTTCTAACAGGGATTTCTGGTACATTTCCAAATAGCTTTATTCATTTGTTAACAATGTGAACTGGGATATGCAGATATTTTTCTCTGCAGTCCCCTGGAGATCAAGGGGCACAAACTTGCATAAAGCAAGAGCCAACAAATGAAGTGAGTAAATTAAAACTGAAAGAGAAGAAAAAAAATATCAACCAACTGCCAGATATTGAAATTATTGTTATTGAGGAGAATAATTATGCAACCTCAAGGAATAACCAGGCAGTATTTGTTTCAAAAATATTCAACCAGCTTCAGGCCATGTGTAAGCACATGGCTAATGAAAGGCTCCTTTAACTACTCATTGCCACTTCTCTGCCCCTTTTGTATCACTACTAATTAGCAATGTGAAGAAATATCCCCTGCCTTTTTGTCATCATGCTGTTCAACTTGCCTTATTTATTTGATAGCATAATCCACTGTTTGACATATGCTTCTGCAAGATCATATTATCTAAAACAGTATTACCAAGCAACCTCTGAATGAGGACTACTCAAAGCCTGAGTGAGGGGTAAGTTGAATAAAAACAACAGATACTTCTACTACATTAAAACCATTACAGAGCGGGCTTCTTCCTAATATAGGTGCTTGACATTTCCCATTAAAATAACTTATTTCAAGCTATTACCATTGCAAAAGTGAATATGTTTAGGCTGAAGTCACCAATACAATCTGTCTGCCTTAGGTTGTTTGCTTCACGAAGTTTTAGTCTCAAAAGAATAACTGCTTCTTAATACTATTCCCTCTTTGGAGTCAGGAAGAGCCCCCGAGACTTCCCAAACCACAACACTTCTATACTTTAAACAAATATTTGTGAGAAACTGATCCAAGCATTTCTCTCAACTCACTTAAGTGATTGCTCACAACATTAACAACCCTGGGAAGCTTTATTGAGTGAGGTGACATTGTTTATTAGACTAATACACAGTACAGCTAGGAAAATGAAGTTTTAGGGAAATATAAGCCCTTTTTTCATGTCCCAAAGGGAGAAAAATGTTACTTTACTACAGCTTTCAGAAAAAAATCCTCATTTCCCCAAAAGCTTCCAGACATTCCTCTGCTAGGCAGTCTAATAAAAGTTATTGCCAACATACAAATCCTGCTTTGATATTTAGGACATCACAGCTACAACAAAAACAACATTATTCCCATCAGTTACTGTGTTGTGCTCAAGTAGCAAAAGAAAAGTGCAGTTACAATTAATATTCTAGTCCTACTGTGACCTGGAGATGTTCCATGGTACAATCTCAGCTTTTCGGGGTCATTTGCTTGTTTTAGTCAAAGCCAAGGAAGTACTACACACAAAAGAGAAGAGTATTTGCACGGTCAGATACTCAAAATAGGTAAATGGAACTGTTTTACTATTCACTTTTATTTGCCAGATGTAGGCCCCAGGATGATTTGCAGAAATACTGAGCATTCACAACTGCAACTTAAAACAACAGGAACTGCATGTGAAAATATGAAATACCATCTGGTGCTAACACAATTCTCAAAACTGTTTATCAAAGTACAATTTACTAAGAAGATTAAATTTGCCCCAAACCCATGGAAACTCTTGACTTTAAGACTTCTGTTCCTTAATAATGATCTTCCAATATATCTGTGTACCTTGGTGGTGACAGTAGATATGGAGACACACTGTCAACAGATGAGGGCATGGCTCACTAGAGTACTGATGATCTTATAATCTTTTGAACATCAGTACATAAAAATACTAAAGCATTACTGTTGTGGTTTAACCCCAGCAAGCAACCAAGTACTGTCCAGATGCTCACTCATTTTTAGCCCCTCCACCTCAGTGAGATGGGGAAGAGAACTGGGATACAGCAAATTCTGTGGGTTCAAACAAGAACAGTTCAAGAACCGAAATAAGGCAAAATATAAAAAACACTGTAACTATAATAAAAAGGCAGATAACAAAAAGAGAGAGGAATAAAACCCCCAAAATGACTAGAGATGCACAATACCATTGCTCACCACCCACTGACCCAGCCTGACCCCAGCAGGGATTGTCCCCTCCCAGCCAAGTCCCACCAGTTTATATACTGAGTGTGACATCCTGTGGTATGGAATATCTCTTCAGGAATTTCCTGACAGCTGTCCTGGCCATGCTCCCTCCTGGCTTTTTGTGCATCTCCCCTCTGGCAGAACATGAGATGCTGAAAATTCCTTGACTTAAGGTAAGCACTGCACAGCAACAACTAAAACATCAATGTGTTATCAATGTCATTCTTATACTGAACCCGAAACACAGCACTGTACCAGATACTAGCAAGAAAATTAACTCTATCTGAGCTAAATACAGGACAATCAATCTACAATGTCTTATTAATACGTTACAAGCAAGAGGAAACTTTGCTCCAAACATCTGATAATCTCCACAACGAGATAAACTAGCCTATAACAACAGGTAATAGCATTGCATCAATATGCAGAGGCTGGATCTCAACAGTGGTCTGTAATATCTCAAAGAATGACCTTGCCTCATGCTCCTGAGTCAATAATGATGGCAACAACACAGCAGGTATGAGCCCGAACCCTAATGCTGAATCAATAATCACTGTGCTGGGTCATGGCCCCGCATCAATCTGAGATACTTTTACATTGATGTTGCAACAACTTGTATGACATTGCAAAATCATCCAGCATTGGTTTGGTGGTACCATGCAATGATGTTGCATGAACATATACAGATACTTGCCTGTGAGAGCAAATGAGTACAGAAAGATGCTAAATTTTGAAATGACCATCAGGGAGTCATCATGCATGATATTAAGGATAATGATCGGCAACTTGTATGTCACTTAATTTTCTCTTTGCAGGAAAAATTCAGGTGAGTGAGTCCTAACTAGGTAAAGTTTTGCCAAAACTAGCAAAGGCACCCCTTTACTCAAGACTGTCCTTCCACACTTTCATTCTGACCTGCATGGACAGCAGGTACTTTGTACTTGCACACTTTTTATCTGCTCAGCCATTTGACTGAATATGATTGACCTCACTACAACCCATGCAGAGTAACAAGATTCAAAAGGAAACTACTGTGACAGGGAAATGGCCCAATTATGCTGAGACCAGCTTTTTCCCTGGCAAAAAAAGATTCAGAGCATAACACATCAAGACACAGAAGGAAGCAGGCACCCAGTGATTGCTGTCGAAGGAGGAGAACAAAGAGATAGCAATTATTTTAATCATTTTCCAAGAGGTGGCAATAATGTTTCTTATAATTGCAGAGAGAAGCAGAAATGTCAATAGTTCCAACCAGCCTTTCTTTCTGAATGGTGCCTGAATCAGCTCTTCATTTAGGCTATTGAAGCATCAACTATTTCCCATTAAACTATACTTGGGTCAGTCTGCTTTGGTCACACTCAGCTTAGATTGAATTTGAGAGTGATAATTACTGTGAATTCATGTCATTTTCCCAGGGTAAATTTGTTTCAGTTTCTTGATAATATTTCCCCATGCATGTTTCCTTATATTTCCCCTTTATTGATACAGTGTTTTCTTATATTTCCTTATTACTGCTGCAGTGCTGATTGTTGTTGAAGTAGGTTTTTCTGAGATTCATTCCATGGGGTTTCACCTTTAAAAACACCCAGACATTTATTTATACCAGTATAACAAAATCTAACAACAAGGCTTGCTTTTAAACAAATACAAAAACAGCCCAGTAAGATTAAATGAAAGATGGCACAGCAATTACTAGTTCTTTTGTCCTTGTTTTCACTGGCAGCTAGTAAGCAACAACCCAAGCTGGCAGTAGACCTTGTACTTCTCTAAATCTACTCTGTGTGTGCGTGAGTACCGGGCAGGAACAAAAATCACTCTCTAAAAGCATGCAGTTTGCAGATGACATGGAAAATAGTCATATGTGTTTTGAGAATGCTCGGCAAAAGAACAAAATGTAGCAGTGAGCAGGAACATAACTCTGGGCATACTCTGCCTCAGGCTGGACACGGAGCTTCATGGAAAGGTTTGTGCACAATGTAAGCATTCCAGCCCCTCTCATGGCACATACAAGGCTCTTCCATAAAGGATTCCAAGATCAATAAATATTCTCCTCTCTATCATTTACACACCTGCTGTAAAATTACAGGTGAACTGATCCAAAAATCAATTATAATAGAAGTATGGAATGAAGTTGGAGTACAAGAGTGAATTTTAAACAGAACTTGTCTCAGTCTCCCAGTACTGTGTGTAACCTGTTCTGGAGTTCCCAGCCCATCACTTCATATTTCATTTTGACAGTTCAGTGTATCCCACCCTGAGTGCTTGACCTGAAAATGTAGACATGTTTCAGATGAAACAGAAGGTTAATTAGAAAATCTGAAGCCATTAATGAAGGCTATCAATTATTAATCAGCTGGTCCACTATTCTCTTTCCCCATATCTAGAAGTATTTTTAAGTCAGTGACAGGTTTTTAGGGCTGATCTCTTAGCAACTGTATCACTCTGGTTATATGATTAGACCCCACAAGCAAAGGAGGAAAACATCAAACACATTTTCAGACAGAAGACTTCTAAGGAAAAATCCAAAGTGATGGAAGACAGAAGACAAAACTACTTCACACCTCCAGAACCCTCCTGACCACTGCATTGCAGTGGACTCTGGTCCTGCATCTGAGTCACTGAGTGTTGTTGGTAAGGAAGCACTGAACCATGAGACACAGAAGATTTTTATGTAGGTTTGCATTTTAATAAAGAAAAATTACAGCAACAGCTGTTTTAAAGTAAATATATCAGTCAAATAATATATGTGTCCTATGACATAAAGAACCTGCCAAGAGTTTGCCACAGACAGGTAATTTTGAATACTCATAGAAAATGTTGAAAGATGTCAGAATATTAGCAAGGAAAATTATCTTCAGAAAATGAGAGCAGAGTTTCTATTAATTGTCCTCACATATGTGAAATTTATTTCCCTTGCAAAATAAATCTATCATTGAAGAAAAATGTTTAATTAAGAAATGTTAATAGAAACATGCCTTTTCAACAATTTATATTAAGATTTTATTGCCATGTTAAAGATGAAAGCCTACTCAGTTGTGAAATCATCACTTATACAAAGTGCTAAAATCATCATCATTTGTTAACTATAGACTAAAGGAAAAAGACTTAGGAAATGCAACACAGAATCTGTCTTGAGAGGAAATGATGATTACTTTGGTCTTTTCCTCCTCTGGGATTCTTCATTACTGCTAGATGCTGGGTATTTTTCCACTGCCATTTTTCAGAACTTAAAGGTGCTTTTCATCTTACTCGGGTTATGGTTTGCGTCATCCTAGATCAATTTTAACTTCTAACTTGAATGACTATAGGTTTATTATGTAACATCACATATTGAAGTAGCCACTTTATAATAAACCAGTATACAAAATTGTCATGAACTGGCAAAATGACATCATATTCCCCCCATCTAAGGTCATTAAAAATAACCTAAGCCTACCTAAAAAAACCAAACTATTGAATGTGCATTATTATGCTTTCTGCTTCAGAAAATTTTCTATTCCTTTTGGCATCAGAGATCTACAGAACAAACTTTATCTTTAGTAATACTTAATGTCTTAAAGTTCAGCTTTTATCCTCAGGAGAAAACTTACCCTCAGGTAATTCCACTGCTTGATTGTTCAGTGCAGACAGAACATTTTCCAAGGCAAAAGTTGACAGAAGTTTTACAGAAGATACCCCACCATTGTGCTAATCTTATATCTCTTTTTATCTTACCTTCCACTTTGAATAAATTATTGCTTGCAAATACTTTTCTGCTGACCTTTGTCACTCTTCTTTAGATAAAGTTTCAGGAAGTCCTGGACCATTTTAGACATTAAATTGCACATTCTTAGCAGATCTTTGAGAAACCTCCATTTCATCCTCCTAAATGGGCCATCACTGTCCCCTCATCCCCATATTTTGAAGACTATACTCCCTTCATCTATACTAAATCATACTTTTCCTCAGTTTGCCAACCCTTCAACGAGCTTCCAAGGCCTGAAGGAATCCCACAGCACTCCAAATGTGGGGGCAGAAACTGACAATAAGTTGGCACACACATAGGCTAAAAGGATATGCTCCTTCATGCTGCTCTTAACCATATTTAGATACTTTTATCAGTCAAACAAAGAGGACATAAGCAACAGAGAAATTCAAAACCAAAAACTACCATGGATTTTGGTAAGACACTATCATTACAAACCTTCAGATCTAATATTGATCTCAGTGAAAATTCTAAAAAGAATAGCCTGTTTCTATCAAAGATAATCAAAGTACATTCAAAAAGGTAAGACAACTGAGTTTATATTAGTACAATAAAGCACCCTCTTACCTTATACTTTGAAAATTAATTCCAGATCTGGTGAGAGTTTCTGTTTTCTTTTAAACTTCTAAATGACTATAGTTCTATTCCGTGGCTTCTCCCAAATTTTCTATAATCTATGAGTCAGTCCTTATAACACATTTCTAAGCACAACCGCCCATCCTCTACCGACAGCTCTAACATAGGAGGGGAGGCAGGAGGCACAAATCATAAGAAGCAGCACAAACCTGGACAGCACGAGATGCAGTGATGACCCCTGGAAGCCTAAATTTACTGTCTTTAAGGCAGACACCCTAAACTATCTTGACTTTTTAGATTCAAAGCACTCTTCAGGGTCAAATGTAGCCATCCTATATGGAGCAGATTCAGGTTTACCAACAAAAGAACAGAAGGAATTTTAGCCTCCCATTTGCTCAAAACTGCCCCACTAATGCTTTGTAGTGACTGTGGCTTAGACCTGGCTGGCAGCCAAACTCCCACCTAGCTGCTTGCTCACTTTCCTTCCTAGTTTGTCCTCCCTTATGCTGAAGAGAATAGGAACAAGAAGGTTCATGGTTCAAGATAAAAGACAGGGAAATCACTTTCCAGTTACTGTAGGGGACAAAACAGATGCAGCTGGGAGAAATTAATTTACTACTAGTTAATGTATATTTAGTTTTTTTACTGGTTTGGTTAGCAGGAAACAAAAAGACCAACACTAAAACAGGAGAACACCTCTCCACCCCTTTTCCCAGGCTAAGCTTGAGTCCTTCACTGCAGATTTCAGTCCCCTGCCCTTGCCAACATCACGAGCTACACACAGTCCCCTCGGTGAGGCAACGAACATGGAATAGGTGGGTTACAGTCAGCACACAGCAGTTCCTCTCTGCTGCTACTTCTTCCTTACACTTTTGCTCTACTCCAGAGTGGACTCTCCACAGGCCAGGTTTCTTTTTTGGAATATCCATCTTTTCCAGCAGAGGGTCTTCCACAGGCTACAGTGGATAATCTGCTCCGCCATGGAGCACCTTCCCCTCCTCCTCCTCTCACCTTGGTGTTACCTCTGATGTTTATTACCCTTTCCTCAAACCCTGCCCCATTCTTGGCTTTTTCTGCCCTCTCCTGAATATGCTTCTGCAGGTGACACTGGCTTGGCTGACAGGCTCAGCTATGTCCTCCAGTGGGTCCATTTTGAAGCCAGATGACTCTGGCATGGGGCACACTTTGGTCTTGTCCCACAGAAGTCACCCCACAGCTTCCATCTTGTCCACGCTTATACCCAATACACGGTTTTACATATGTGATGTAATAATTCAGATGGCTGCATAACTCCTGCCTTGTTCCTCCCAGCAGTATTTAAACAAGGTGCATTCCCATCTGTGGATACATCACACTTGCAGCAGATTAATTTACTTTTGCAGATATCTGCCCACTTATGCTGTAATTTGTAGGAGTCCCAGTCATCTCTGTACCTAATTTATACACCCGAGATAGTGCAGTTTGGTAGTGATGTGGACCACAGGCTCTTTAGTCCAGACAAGACAAACCAAAAGTCCCAAATTATGGAGGAAGTAATTTTTTTTTGTTCTCATTTTAAGCAAGTGACAAGAGCAACTTTCTCCCTTCTGCTCTTCCATTTGTCAAAAATATACTTCAAGTGAACAGTCAATGTCACTAACCATCACACCTGACAAAAGACAGACTGCAACAATCCCACCAGAGAGCACAGCCCTGCAGATTAACTCACTCTGCCCCCTGTTTGCCTGGTTTCAGGAACTTATCACCTACTCCAATAGGCAAGAAGCACAAAAAATGGTTCCAGTTGTACTACAGTAAAAAACCACCAAGATTAAAAATTAATGACTTCTTAAAAAGAACTGAACAATCTTCAGCAGCTAAAGCTTTGAGCTCTTTAACTAGCTCAAATGTATTCTTTGGACTTTGCCTTGCCCAGGTGATAAGAGTGACCTCCAAACCCCAAAACCACTTATTGTATCAGCAGTTCTGGGAAAGAAGCAGCGCAACTCATTCTCCCAGGGAAAAGGCTGGCTTTTGACACAGAAGTGCAAATGTGAAAGCCAGAAAGCTTCTGTAACAAGCTAACTAATTTTTTTCTTTCATGTTCAAAGAACCAGAAATTATCCAGTGACTGTCGAGCACCACCTTCATGGGTAGCTCCAAGTCAGGAATTTCTTTCAGCAAGCACTGGGGAAGATGCATCATGAGCCAAATGCTACGATGCATAATGCTCTCAGACACATGGCATTACTCTTAGGGTTGTCCTGTGCAGGGCCAGGAGTGGAAACTGATGATGCTTCTGTGACCTTTCCAGCTCAGGATAATCTATGATTCTGTGAATTCCATGAAGGCTAGTGAAGGGATTTTATACTCATAATTCCTCTAAGGAAAAAAAGTTTGCCTCAACCTTGATATAATTAAAAGTTGTTAAAAACTAAAATTTGCCACTTCTGTTGAAGACAATGAAATTCAAAGAAGAAAGAAACGAGAATCGGGCACCATGTACACCTCATAGTAGCAATATTAAGAAATCTACTGGATTATCATCACTTTGGTCACTATGATGTGTTTCAGAGTAAGGCCAGGTGTTATGCAGAGAACAATACCAAAAGCACTATGCAATACCTAAATGAAGTGGGCAAAGCAGCTCACATTCCTACTTTTGCCTGTTTCTGCATTTTAAAGGCAAAATACTCCTTCCCTGTAAGTCTCTTATTTTCCTAGCTTCTTTTCACACCTGGTTTTGTAATCTAAGCTTTTCATTAAGGAAATTAAATGAGCCTGCTAAGAAATTGCTCTTCTGAGAGGAGGGGGATAGGAGTAGGGCATGCAGGAAATGCATTGTGCAACTGATCAAGGGATGTTAACACACGGCCAAAGTAGATCAATATTGGGGTACCTTGCTCCAAAATTGCATGCAACAACATATTACCTCTGTCCCTAAAGAGCAGCAATCATCCTTCAGTGCCACTGCTCACATTACAAGTGATGTCTTTTCAATTATCTCAAAGGCCAGATTTACCACTCTCTACTCACAAGTTCACAAGCCCATTAATAGCCATCTTGGGAATCACTGCAAGGCTAGAGACTACGTATCACATGACGTCCTCTGATAAAGGTTTTATAAGCTGAGTCAAAATGCCACCTAATGTGTCAAAATACTTTTTTTTTCCTATACAAACAACAGGAAACCAGAGAACAGCCCCTCTGCCTTCTAACCCAGCATTATCATTTAATACCAGCTGTCACTGAAAGCTGGAAAAATAAGATCTAAGAAAATAATTATATGTAATAAGTAATGATGGTATGATGAACACCACCATACTGGGAGGGAACTGAAAGGTTTTGGTTGAGAACACATCCTTTAAACTGATCACACCACTGCTGTCAAAGGACTTTGGAACAGATGTGATTGGATGATATTTCTGTGCAGATGCACCCAGCTGCGTCTACACAGCCAACCAAGCTCAGAACCAAAGATACCCTGCATGGCTTACAAAGACCCAGCCTGGGTCTACAAGAAAGTAGCAATGCATATTTGGTGCTGCAGCTGTGTGAATAAATCCTCCCAAACACAGCAGAACATTCAGGTGTAAAAGCAGTGAAACCTGCCTGCAGCTGCAGCTTGTGGACTTGTTTGAAATTGCATTAGCCCTGGGACATCTTCATGATGACCCATTATAATACAGAGGTAGCCCAGAGATCCAGGGGGGATTGGTGGGGAGTTGCTGACATAAAGCACAGGCAATACAATTCTCTGTAAATGCCACCGACAGGTAAACTTCAAAAACAGAGAGGACCTGAAGGGCAATATTGGCATAAAACAAATGAAGGTTAAACTGACGTGTATGAATACATATGGGCTTGAAAATAAGTTAAACTTTAAATCTTAGGAAAAAATTGATTTTAGAACAGCATTTCAAGAGAAATAGCAAAACCAGAAAACCAGAAGGGATGAGGTAGATCTGATACAGCCAGAAAAGAGGCTGCAATGGTACAGATATGAGGGTAGAGGACTGGACTTGATAACCTAGATAGTCCTTTCCCTGTTCTGTGTTCCTAAATCAAGATGCACATCCAGAAACCCTGAAAACCTCCTCTATATGTGAAGCCCTAAAACCAAACAGCGATTTTTCCCATCAGAAAGGGAACACAGGAAACAAATTCTGATCAGAATAAAAACTAATGAAGATTTTTAAACCTGTTTCAAGCAAAACAGTTTTCCAACATGTAAAATAGTTGCAACTATATGCCTTTTTACCTACCTAGTCCATCAAAATTGAGTTACTCTCCTTTGAAAAAAATAAAGGTAGTTAACAGCAACAATTGTAGGAGGACTACAGTTAGTTGGGCTTCCCAAAAGTTAAGTTTTAAAGAAATATAAATGAGAAACCACAATCTCCTTCCCTTCACGGAAATACAGATGAGAGAAGACAAGAATATGGTGGAGAAGCACAACAGTGAGAAGTAAATTTTTGCAGTAAAAGAAACAGAGAAGATTTGTACATGCAAAGACTTATGAGTTCTTCAAATAATAAATACAAAACCAAAATTTTCTAGTCTCAAAACTGGACAGAATCAGTACAGTTAGATCTTAGCACATGGCAGGAAAGTTCTTCCAGTGTAACAGAACAATGGACTAAATTCCTCTTGTCAAACCTTCCCAAAAGCATAAGGGTGAAAAAGCAGCTCTTAGCAGAGATCCCTGGAATGATGGGTGCTGTGGAGTGTAAACTTATACACAGGCTTCAGTGCATTGGTACAGCACCACACAGACAATCCCACCCAAAGGGAACCCCTACCTCTCCTTCACAACCTCCTAGTACAATAGCTTAAGTATCTTCCAGCACATCCCATTTTTTTTCTGCACGTAGCCCAGCTCATTATACAGCGCAAATCCAGTGGCTACTCCTGAAAGTCTGTATTAACCTCTCTGTTCTGTACAGGAGACACAGTTACTTAATCTGCAACGCTGCAGCATGTGCTGCACACCTGATTTACAGCAAAAGATCATTGTTCATTGAGGGCCTAGTCTATCTGAATATATTTAGGATACAATATACCGTCTACAAAAGGATAATCTGCTGATAACAAATATTTGTAAGAATTGTTTAGCAATGCACCCAAAGACACAGATCAGATCTTTTCCCATTTACAAAGGGGGAAATGCCCGTAAAGTCAGTGGATCTCATACCTATTGCTAGTTTAGATAGCATATTAGAAGCATGAGCATGGCTCCCTACAGAACTGATTAATCCCACCGTCTCTTTAAGGCTGAGCAGTATCATACTAAAGGGGTTTACTGATCCAAAACCTGAAATCCTGTATGTGGTATTGGATTTCAGATGAGATTTTCTAAAAACAATAGAATAAAAGAGACATGATAAGATAGCAAGGGAAGCCTGAGTCAGTATAAGATTCCTTTTTTTTTTATGCTTAATGACTGCTATCACCCACCTTCCAGAAACTGCATTCTTAACATTGGCAATTGATGAGAATAAAGAATAAGCTAAAACAAGGGCTGTGTGCACTGAAAGTAAATTTGGACAGTCAGAGCTAGTAATATACTTGATTATCAGATATAGGTAAAAATATGCTCAGCTGATGCTTTGCACTGTCCCAAATTATACCACTTATACGAGGCAGTCTTTTTCTGTAGGCTAGAAATTGCTTAAACAAAGCACCAAGAATTTAAATGTAGCAGAAAAAAAGCTATGCCAAGATATTTAAGAGAATATTCACACTACATAAGCTTTACTTCGCCTTGCTTTCAGACTGTTGAAGACTTTACAGCCTCTTCGTCCCACTATCACACTTCTTTTACATAAGGAGATGGAAGAAGAAAATGCCTGTATTATGTATTTAACATAAAAGCCTTTCAAACCAGCAGGAATCCTTCAGTTCAATCATGCTTTATGCACTGAAAGGTTAACTAATGGGGGAGGCTTATTAGCACAAATAACACCACTTCTGCCTTGATCCAAACAGCACACAAGCTAAGCAAGCTCAGGCTCCACACACACTCAGAGAGGAAAAACAAGCAACAAAAAAAACACAGAGCACCTGCTGCTGTAAAATCAGTTCTCAGATGTGTGGGCAACAGCAGCTTTCCAAGGGCACTACCTTCTCCCAGCTGTTGATACTGAATCTCTCAGGGGAGGGAGAAGGGAGCACTTTGAAGACTTCTGATTTAAGAAAAGATGAACATTCAGAGCCAACCAGCTCCAGTTCTGAGACAACAGCCCTAGTTACATCATTTAATCTCTAAAGCCTCCATTTTCTCATTTTATAAGCATGTTTATATCTACCTTTCAAAGAGATACGGTGATGTGTTTATATAGCTGTTCTAAAATTACATGCAAAAGTATGTTTTAGGCACTATAATAACTGTTAGAACAATGTTTCTGAATAGGAACTGTGACCCTTTCTTGAAAACTTACGGTGAAACTTACAAGAATTTGAATGCTAGAATTTTTGCCAAACTCAAGTGCATTTTCTCCTCAAAATTGTCTCTGCAGTGTCCTAGTAGAATAGGAAAAGGCAAAATTGCCTTTCATTTACCATACAAAACTGTGCAGGACTAGTCTTTCATGTTCTCTAGCACAGATGATTTTCACCTCAGTCAGCTGCATATCAATGATCAAGTTATCTTTTCCCTGCATTGAGTTTTGAAACCCTGTAAAATTCAAGTCATAGTGCAAACAATGTGTAATATTGCTTGGATTAGATCAAGTTCATATTTTTTTTCCTCATAAGATTCAATACTATGCTCCTGTTTAGAATGTTCTTCCTAGAGGCTTAATAGAGAAACAATTCATTTCGCTGTAGCTGATGTAGTATGAAACAGTTGCTAACCTTTGATGAGAAGGTTACATCAGATACCAAGCTGGGGTAAATTACATTGACAATTGCCCTTGTTTAATTGCTTTTGAGTAGTACTCAGTATGTCTAAATGTGCAGTGAATTATTATTGTACCCTGCTGCTATCCATTAACATGAAGATCAAGAATTTTATTTTATTTTTTTGATGCAATCATAGAGAAGGTGATAAAGGCTTTAATTGCAAACAGATTTAATTTAGAGCCTATTAGTGCAATTTATCCAAGCATACAGAAGATGGGTTGGTCTGAACAAGCTCGTAAGTTTAAAGCTTCTTGTAGAGGACAAAAATCTATATTGCCAATTGTTAGGATCTACAAATATTAAAGATTTTAGTCTCTTTTGGAATCAGTACTGAAAACCTCACACTTATCTTCTTTGAGTCTTCCTTATTTCAAGCAAAGAACTTCACTGGAGATGGTCTTATTTCTTTGACAAAGCCAGAAAAAAAACTTCACATTACTTCAACTCCTTGTATTTAGTATTTAAAAGAAAAATATTAAGAAGCAGAATCTAAATTTTCTCAGCATCAAAAAAAGTATCCCTAATATTTCCTTGTTTATTCACTCACTGACAAGACTCTGTGACAATTATTAGTTCTGAAATACTAAGAGAAAGTACTGCAAAACAGGAAAGGCAATTCATCTCAGGTTTTATTGAAATTATGATATATTATACAGCCCTAGATGACATATTCTACCTAAACACTACAGTCACGAGAGAGAGTAAAATAAATATCAAGCAAACCACGGTATTTGTTTGTACAGTGTACAAGGATAAGCAATAGCATAATATTTATTGCCATACAGGGTGTTTGGATAGGTATGTGAGATACTCTGTGATTTGATTGTTTAACACCTAATAGCAATCCACAGAACCACAATGAATCCTAAGACAAACCTGGACAAATTAAACAAGTTTCAAGCTCCAGAATGTATTTTAAACAGAGGTTGCATATTTAGGGATGAATATTTCTTGTGAGCTATCCCATTTGCTTCTAACTAGGAGCAAATTTTTTATTTCTGCACTTAGACTGAAATACTAGTGTCTGACTTTGCCAGATGTACAACACTAAAAGGGGTAGATGTGTATTCTGAAAAAATGCTGTCCACTGTACCAAATCACTATGATCTTGGTAGATGCTTCCTTGACTCCGCAAAGCTCTATCTTTTAAGGTATAGTATTTAGTTGCCCATACCTTTAAGACAGGTTTCAGAAAGTTACCAAAATGTAACATTCCACTGAGGGTCCTCCATCTCCTCCAATTCTAAATTTTCACTTTCTGTTGTATAGCTGAATTCAACAGATTTGAGAGCCAAACTCCCCAAATTATTTTCAGACTGGCAACTCTAATCAGGCTAACTTGTGGTCTAATCAGCAACTTTACTATTCATGCCAAAATTGCCCTACCAATTCTTTCTTCCATGCCTCTAATCAGCTTCACAACGTTCAATGACAACTGCAAAAACACTAGGATCAATGCACAAACTGTCACTGAGTGAGGAGCTAATGAATCCCTGTATCAAAGCACTGAGCTTCGACGCTGCCTGGATGGAGCCAGGGATCTAAAATCCATCATCTTTAGGCATGGGGCACCAGCGTGCCATTTCCCACACTGCTGCATTCAGCTCCACATGTTCACTCAAACACCTGGCGCAGACACCGGCGACAGAGCAGGGAATGGAGCACAAAAGGTCACTGAGACAACTGGATGGGGCACTGTGCCAAAAGCGCCAGCCACGAACGGGCACACCGCGGTGAGAAACTCTCCAGTGGCCACAGGTTTAGTCTCAACTCGTGGCCTCCTACCAGAAGATCCTTCTCAAGAGCCAGGAGATAACAATAAACGGACAATTCCTATGCACAATGTTAAAATACATTAAAAGTGGATTATTAATCACCTTCTAAAAATAAGAACAGAAGTAATAATAACATGTTTTAAAGCTGGCTTGAAAACTGAAAGTCCGTTTTCTGTCTTCAAATTAGTTTTCCTTTACTAATTCTTGTGTGCTCCAGGGAACAATAAATGCAGCATGCACAAACACATGGGACTTCAGAGACCAAAAGAGTTTAGGAAAGGACAAGAAAAGACTGAGAGCATTTTGGGACAAGATCACTGCATATTTAAATAGAATGCTTCCATTATATATATTTAAAAAAAAAAAAAAAAAAAAAAAAAAAAGTCAGGCTCTTTGGCAGTTTTACACCAGCTGGCAAAACAGCCAGTGATGGGCATATCTCAGATTTGAGACTCATTCAGATATAGCCTCTCTCAGGCAAAGTAACAATGCTGAAATCATATATATTTGCTATGGGGATTTTTTACTCTATAAACCTGACATAACAGGCAATCAGCTATATTATAGTCCATTCTTTTCTGCAGATGATCTGCATATAGTAGCCTATAATACATTCATTATTTTCAAGGGACATGGTCAGGAACAGAAGCCCCCTTCCAGGTCAAGACTGCATGACAGGTTGACCGTGCCTAGCAACTAAGCACCCTCCAAGCTGCTCATTCACTTTCTCCTCCCCAGCCAGGATGCAAAGAAAATTGGAGAAGCAAAAGTAAGAGAACCTGTGGATGGAGATAAAGACAGTTTAACAAGTGAAGCAAAGTCATACTGCTTCCCATTTACAGGCAGATGTTGACCCACTTCCTGGTAAGCAGGGCCTCAAAACACATAACTTACTTGGAAAGACACAGACCATAAATCATCAGCATCCCCTCTTACCCTTCCTTTCCCTGTATTTTTTTGCCAGGCATATTATCCTGTGGTATGGAATTTCACTATGGTCAATTTGGGTTAGCTGTTCCAGCTGTGCTTCCTTCCAAATTCAGGTGCACTGCCAGCATATTCACTGACTTCTGAATTCATCAAAGTTTGTCTTTTAACTTAAAAATTAGCCCTTAGGGTAATTTTACCATCTCCAATTCTTGAGATCAACAGAACAAAATGGAGTGCCATTAAGATATCCATCATCCTATGGAAAAAGGAAGATGTGATTTACAACTTAATAACACAAATAATTATAGAAAGGATGTAAACACTTGTGATGTGCTCTGTAAGACACTCAGAATCTTTTTGTCATGCAACAGCTCAGTGCTTGCTGCAGTCTCCTAAGTTATTCATTGCTGCTAGGGAACAGTACTGTCACCAATCCTTGTGGTGTCAGCATTCTATCTGGCCTACACAGCTAAGCAGAAACCTACCCCACTGTAGAAAGAGGAGGTAGGACACTTTTTAAGGTACTGCAGGATATGTACATATATGTAACGTCTTAAATGAGGACTTTATTGCCAACCCCAATTACCTTAAATAGAATGCAACCTAAGTTAAAGGTATCCATTATATAGTTAGTCTGAACTTCAAGAATTGACAAATCACAGTAACAAATGTTTATAAAAGATACATATGATGACATGAAGGAGAGACTCCAGTGAATCTTCATACACTAACATTAAATCACAACAGTTCTTCAAGTCCCTCATTTGGTTTATTTTCCATCTTGCCTAGGAGGTTAGCAGTCACGGTTTCAAGCCTTCAAGCATATGTTAATTCCCAGATAGTACCTATTAAAGACAGTATATTCACGAGTCTCTGCCAGAGAACTTAACTCCTAGCAGAAAGCTACATTCCAACAGGAGATCTGCAGAGCACTCCCTCAGGATGGTTGCTAGATTTGTCTTCATAAAAATGTCTGTAGACAGTTTGCTCTTTCAGACCTTCTAAGGATCTAGACAATATAATCTTTTGCTTGAAAGCTCATCCTAATTCTCTCCCCTTACCAGCAGGCAGTCTAGTCACTCTCATTCACTAGTTGTTCACTTCCTCAGCTAAATGTGTTATACAAGATGTTGCCTCCTGTACTTAGCCATTCTGTAAATAATTTCTTGCTTCAACAATGAAGCCTTTGTCACATTTCACCTTTTGCTGATCCACTGGTTGTTTCACTATAGAACATCTTTGACTGAATATGTGTTCTATACCAGTCTATAGGGGCTCATAATTTGTATAAATTAAATTAGGAGGAATGCACACAGTTCTTTGCTGATTCATGAAGGAAATGAGGCATGATGGGCATTAAACACTTTGGAACTGATAACTACTTAACCACTTCTGGTATTCTTCAAGAACTGTATCAAACTCAAAGAGACTTGCTCTACACTGCTTGAAATCCAGGAGAGAGTAAAAGCACTATTCTGAATATACATCAATGTAAACACAGTCAAGATAGGGTAGATAAAATTATTTACATTCACAAAAATTAAACTTGAACAAACTAAGAGTCTACACAAGAATAAAAATGGTAGCCTAACCTTTTAGTGAATCACCCTAAGAGAAAACCGTAACTGTAACACCAGTAAAGGCAGCTAAAAATAAGAGCAAAACACAAGATAGGATATTGAAGCAGATCACTCACTTTTTTTTCATGGTCTACAGCCTCTGCTGATATACTGCCTGCAAAATAATGCAGGTTAGTCTTAAGGAAACCCTGTTCTTTCTACTTTCTTGGGTATAAAAATGTAACCCTGTTAATGCTCAGTCTGTAGTTAGCCTAGGAAAGGCTGAAATATTTTGCATCAAAGAGATTTTGGTTTTAGAAAAGCAAAACACAAACTCCTATTGTATTTTGCCTCCATTTATTATCTCAGAGTAGCCCTTAAGTTATTCAGTTCATCATATACCCTCTTGTTATGATAAGGACAACCCTGGGTCTATCCTTCTCCTGATTCTAAACCTTCTGCTTCTTCTGTATCTGCTCACATGACATGCCACTGCATTTTGAAGGGAGAACTTATAGAAAGGAGTCAGAATTGGTTTTACAGCTGTAAAATTAACAGACTTGGGCCAATCATACTATAACTGAGAAGAAAATAAATGGCTGAATGCATACATTTGTTTTCTTCCATTTATACTCATTCTCATTTAGCAATGCTATCTCTAACTCAGGGAAGACTTACTTCTTCCTACACTTATTGCTTAAAAATCAAAATGGACTATGTCAAATTCTGTAGCCTTCAGTGGTAGTCTGGTGCTAAATGACAGATTCCCCACTAGTCCGGATCTACTTAAGCAAAACTCCTCCCAAAATCACTAACATTTTTTCCCAAACCTAACCTCCTTCTTGTGAGGAATTCAGAAACTGCAACAGTCCCACGGCACCACTCTGAAGATCCAGAGGCTTGACGGCAGTTTACCATACAGAACAAAATGAAAGAATGCAGACTAAACCAGCAGCACACATGAATGATTTCTCTCTCCACAGTTACCACAAGAATGACACCATCACCACTTGCAGCCCTTTCTCTCCCCATTTCATCTCTATGTATTGTATGTGGTAAAGCACAGAAAAGAAGGTGTAGCAGTGCAAGGTGAATGAACACACAGAAGCATTCAACCCACATCTCAAGACATGCAGTCTTTTAAGTACCCATTGTGGAAGACAATTTCCTCTTAAAGGTTTGGACTTGTACTTTGAATAAATTATCAGGAAAACAAAAAAATATCATAAGGAGGGATCTGATGCTCTAGCAACACTCTCATTCCATGTGCTACAGTCTGTTCACACAAACACCTCATGCCTCATACACATTGACCTGGATGGTATGCTATCCATTTTTGCAGAGCTGCCACTTCATACTTCATTGTAAGTCAGGAGAGAAAATAGTTTCAGAAGCTGTAATTTTTTGTCATATAAAACAGACACCTTAGTCAATAAATTTCCACAATATCTGAAAGACTCATAATTAAAAAATGAATTCTAACAGAACAACAGTAAATTAAACAGGCAAATATGTAACTTCAAAATAAAATATCTTCTTTGACTTAAAAATCTTACAAATAGAAAGAGATCACAATGGACATTACAGAACATACATGATATTCAAAAAGGAGGCAAACTATTAAAAGGTCTCCCTAGAAGAATATGGGAAACTTTTACAATCTTTAAAACAGAATCAGATCTTGATAAACCATAGCCATTACTATTAATTTTGGATTAGATTTTAGTTTAGCGATGCACATTAGAAAACAGTGATCATCAGGTGGCTTTTGTCACCTTTTATCACCAATAGAACACCCGGGGAAGTGCGAGGAGGTCGGCATCCAGAAAATACCATCCAAAAGAGTCTATGAACGGAATATCTAAAAAGGCTCCAGGAAAAGAGCTATCCCCAATATTAACCCAGGAAAATCCCTGTCACATTTATCATTACTATTATTATTAAATATAATTGCACCTGAAAAATTCAAGTTGCTAAATACATACAAAATAAATTACATTAAAATTAGTGTTTCCTCTTTCTCTTATAATTTGCCTTATGGTCTAAGTATTTGAGTTTTCAAAGTTTGTTTTATAATCAATTTGATCTGTTTTCAGAGCTCTGATTTAAAAATCTATTTATCCCATATTTCTACTAAAATTTGACCCATGCTGCCTTGTTTCTCCTGACAATTGAAAATGGCCTAGTGGAAGGTTTTGAAGAAAAGAAGATGGACAAAGTCTTTGATTATGACAGCACAAGCATGTGTTAGTTTTCAGACAGTTACAAAATATCTTGGTCTCATGGAAACCTTGCATGCAATTTGCTAAGACATCCTAAATAATCTTGCATTTTAAGTGTCATTTCAAGATGTACCTTTAACTTCAGATTTCATTTTTTTCCAAAATAATCCTGATGTAAACTCGCTTTTATTACTTTGAACCATAAACCAGAGATAACAAACTCTTACAGATATTCAAGAAGTCAATAACCCTTTAAAAGTTCCTCTTCAACTTTTCTATTGCATGTAACAGCATGAGTCCCAGACCACATTCTTTATTTGACAGCTTGGTAGAGTCAGTGATATATATGATGAACAGTAATATCATCTCTAGAAGAGCACAGCATGACTTTGCTCCTCATGAATGACTGGCAAATCCTCCTAATCCATCCTGACCACAAAAGAACAAGAGAAATTAAAGCTGAACTAGTTCTATATTTACTGCCAGTGAATAGCTTCAGGGATAAAATGGGCCAAATTACACAGGAAGCATTCAACTGAACTTTTAGCAATAATATCAATCACAATGAGTAGATTTTATTTAGATACTTGAAATAATCTGAAACTAGCACCATGCTATACAGAGCAGTTTGAAAAAAAAATATGGGGAAGAAGCTGAAAAACTTTTCTTTCCCAAAACTGATTGGAAAGAGAAAGCAATGACTTCCTTTTGCTATTATTTTTTTAATGAATGCTTACATCTCAGGTTCACTTCCTTTGTTTCAATCTATTCAGTATTTTTTTTAATAATTAAAAAAAAAAATCAGTCATTAAAATGTTCAGTTAAGGGTAGAGAAAGGTAGATGTTTGAGACCAAGCTATAAAGAAAAACTATGTGCCTTCATCATTAATGCTGAAAAGAATCATTGTGCAAGTTCTTATCTTAATGCAGAACTAAAATTTCTTTTGCTGGTACTTGCGTCCATTTCCTCTCTTCTTTCAACTGACTACTACAAAGAAGAGCCTGACTTTCATTTTCTCTATAACATCCCATTAGGCATCCAAGAGCAACATGATCCCATCTTAGACGTTTTCTACAACCTTAACAAATTCACGTCTCTGCACCTCTCCTCACATGCAAGAACAGTGTTTTCCAGCTAATTCATAGCATTTTACATGTTATATTATAACATCTGAAGAATATATATTGCTTTGCTCAGACATGTCCAGTCACATTTACTTAATTTGAGTCACAGAGCTCCAACCAATTAGGCTTAGCACTGTTCACTTTCAGTCTTCTGGCGTTATTTTTTGTTTTGTTTTTAAGAAAGGAAGAAAGCCTGTTTTTATACATATATATATAAAAAAAAAAAAGCTAGGATTTGATCTCATTTTCATTCCAGCACAAAACAAACTAAATATTTGGATATATCACAGAAGAGAAAAACCAGAATTGCTGACAGTAGAATGGCTCAAGCCCTATCTATCCCATTCCAATAAATCTGAATTTTACAACAGGATTCAAAATAAAAACCACTTTAAATACTGGTGATGAATATTAGAACCTTGTTTCTGGTTGTTTCAGAACCATGCAATATATCCAGTGCTTCAACATGATTCCGAACATGGCAAACTCCAGCAGGAGATTAAGGCCCTCCATCATTCACATCTGGTCTGTTTCAGTCCTTGGCATTTCTCCTGTTAACTTATATCTTCAAGGTTCCATGAAATGTCAACAAATCCCCAGCTCATTCAACATTTGCAAATAGCCCAGTTGCCTTTCCACTATGAATTAATGCATAATACATTGGAAATAATCTGAACATCAAGTAACATGACCAGCCTCTACCTCTAGTAAACCTCTTGGCTATTTGTCAGAGAAAAACAAAGCAAACAACCTCTTCTCCTACCAAAGGACCACATAAAGTAACGCAGTCTAAAAGTTTCCAATTCAAGTGTTCTCATTTTCTCACGTAATTCAACTCTCCTAAAACCCCCTTCGTTCAAGTTCTCACAAAAAGGTCTATTTTCTTCTTGCAAAGCTATGTTACGCTAACATCAAAATCTTATTCTTTTGAACTACCCTGCTAAAGCAAGCTATATCAGCTTGAGGATCTGTTCGGTTCTCACTTAACTTTCTTTGTGAAGAAAAACCCAACACCTTATCACTCCCTTTTATTCTTTGTCTTCCGAGAATAGTAATACTTCACCATAGATTCAGCTCTATTCAGGACTGTGCATATGACTCAGTAGATTACCACTGATGCAAAATGTTTCTCCACTTTTTGAATAAATCCTACTATTGAATCACATACAGCTTTTGAGTTTTGTTTTGTTTGTTTCCTCCCTCCTCAGTTTCTTTCGGCATCAAGACTTAATTCTCTGTGCATCCCATTCAGCACTAAAGTACTACTATAAGCAGTTTAATCTGATGAGAATTGAAGACACACAAAGTACAGAACATAACACATGGTATTTTAGAGTAACAGTTTTCTTCAAATCCATACCCAGTTAAGAGAAACCTAGGTCTGGGAAAGACATGGGCCGGTCTATACTCACTATGTGCAGCTGCAGAAAATCACCAAGCCCAGGGGCACTGTCAATCCGGACAAGAATGCCATCCTTCACTGTTGTGCTGAAGCCCACAGCAAGACGGTCTGTCCTTGTGCTTGGTCTGTCATTAGCTGGCCAGGTGTACAGGATGAGACCCCCACTCTTCCCAAATATATATGTGGCACCAGCTACAAGATAAAAAACCAAAGAAAAACATTAGTTATTTGCCAAGTCTAGTGGTAATGCTATGACTTCCAAGAGCAACAACTTAAGCAAGCACATGCTTTCATTAGTTACAGGGTGAAATCGATGTGTCCTGCTGGCCAGGCCTGATGAAGTGCATTATTAGTTCCTAAATAAAGACAGGCAGCATTTAAGACAAATATAAGTGAAGAGTTTATCAAGAATTATCAAGACGGCTTACCAAGAATGAATGATTTCCTTAGTGCTAATACCCCAGACAAGGCTGGATAGGACACTGCTGTTCAGGGGGGAAAACCACAAGGCACTCCTGCTTTGAAAGCATGGGATTCAAACGAAATATTTAGCATTTATCCATAAGGTTGGACTTGCCTTCAGCTAGACTACTCATGCATAGTAGGAGAGTACAATTTTCTCAACACTTCATGAGATTTTTTGATATCTAGTCCACATATTTCCAGCACCATTTGTCTTGTCACCACTCAGCCTGGGAATTTGTTTCTTGCCCTTGTTTTTAAGGACACCACCATACTTCTCCCATGCTGAACACTGTCCTCCCACATTCATGAGGGCCATCTGAGCTGAGGAAGGCAGAAACGCAAGTGAGGAATTATTGTCGCAGAGAGGAAGCTGAGAAGTAAAAGAGTTTGGAGTTCACATTCTGACTTGTACTCAACACTCCGAGTTAGGAGCAAGATTTTATAACTCAGCAGTTATAAAATCAGCCCCCGAGCTTCTTGGAAAATATATCTAAAATTCCTGTCCCACCCAAATCTACAGGCAGGCCAGGAACAACACTCCTCCATGTTTCAGCCACTTACTGCACCTCATTTTTCTGAGCACCATTACAATGGTTACAGAATAGTAAGAAAAAATAATCAGCTTCTGTTACTGCAACAAGGATAAAATAGATGTAGAAAGTACAGGCAATTACTGGGTACATTTTCTAATCTGAGTGAAACTACAACTGAGCATTTTTTTTTCCCTGCGCCATACCAATCAGCAACATGTATCACGCAACCTTGTACAGAGTAAATGTAGTTAGATGCAGAAACAGGTGGGATCATATAAGGGTAATTTCTACACTTGCCTACGAAGCTGCAGCTTCACTGAAGCTCTTTATGACCTGAATTCCAAATAAATGCTACACATTAGTAGAAATAATTGATATACTTCTCCCTTGCTAAAGAGGCTTCCTCTAGACATCTCAGAACACATTACCAAAACAGACATCAAAAACTCAGCCACAGAAGATTGAAATGATTTGTGAACAGCTGACTCAATGACAGAGTGAAAATGAATCATGTTTTCTTCTTCCCTTCCAGGCCTATGCACATCCAACAGAACATGCCCTCAGTAAATTCAGACAAATGTGTCCAAAATCAGGGTTACATAGGAAATTTCACTCATAACTCTGAAATACCAAAAGAGCACATTCTGGAACTGTGCACATACACTTTTTCAGTTTCAGGAAGAATAATTTTACACACTCAGTCTCCTCATTCAGCTTTAAACTCCAGACAGAGGGTGCATAACCATTTTAAGATGTGTAGAAAGAGGTTTTGTTTGTCCATTTGTTTAAACACAACCCTGGCTCTATCTGGAACCTTATGGTTAGACAGTTGGAGATGACCAGGTAGTGAATTATCTGCATCCTCTCCCCCTGCACAGGTGTAACAACAGCCCCCCTAAAACTACACTACTAATATACTCCTTCAGTTTATCAGTTTCTTCTATAACTTCTGTGTGTATTTCCACTACAGACTAAAACTAGGCACAGCAACGTGGTAAGCAAAACTAGATTTACTCATTGGTGATGGCTTCACAAATTAAAACCCACTTCCCAAAATTACTCTCACTTGAATTGAAAGTTCTCCTCCTTTTCTTTGTACTGGTTATCAAGCCTTTCAGCAGCAAAGACAAGCTTGGAGGTGAGTTCTCCACTCTTTATGGAGACAGATTATTTCTTTGCCTCTCCAAGAGCCATTTGGCTGCAGGTGGACCATG
Source organism: Monarcha castaneiventris obscurior (assembly GCA_026261815.1). Taxonomy (NCBI): domain Eukaryota; kingdom Metazoa; phylum Chordata; class Aves; order Passeriformes; family Monarchidae; genus Monarcha; species Monarcha castaneiventris. The sequence goes on from JAMPIT010000894.1 coordinate 21,100,323, forward strand.
TCAGTCCTCCAAATGAGAGCCAGTTAGAACCAATTATGTCCTCACAGGCTTTTCATGAGACTTAACCACTTAAACAGATCTTATTTTCTCCTCACAGAGCATAGATTTTGCTTCTAAGCCTAACTTGACAATATTCAGTGCACTGTACCGAGGTACCAAAGGCTCCTAAGGTAAGGATCAGAAACACTAAGAAATAACACAGTATAAATCTTCTTCGGCTGGGTCTCATTTGAGTTTTCTGTGAGGTGGCTCCACATAATGCTTCATGAAGACATGCAGTGTTCTGGTTCAACTGGGAATGTCAACTCAGTTCTGGAGTTCAGCTGGTCCACAGGCTGTCCAACTTTACCTTAAATGTGGCAAGGGTCTACTGTGATGGATTTTGCAGTCATATATTTTGGCAAGGCATTGAGATCTTAAAAGAAAATTCAGATACAACAACCAGAGCAGCACTAACCCAAACAGACCTGTAAGCAGAAGTCTGATTGGCCAGTACTGGTTTCCTTATTTCCCAGGTCAGAAATACCTGCATAATAAGAGATGGGCCATTTGCTTTATCTGTGTGTAACTGAATGAGCAACAATTTGTTTGATACATCAATGTCCCTTCCCTTCACCAACTTTTTGAGGATGTATGGGATACCCACTGACGTGTTTGGAAAGAGATGCATATTAACATTGTGCCATTATAATTTTTTCCCCAAATTATGAACAAAATAGTCATTCCAGTCTGAAAATACAAGATGCATCAAGTAAAAGTGGAAGTATAACAAGAGTTAGACGACACTCTTATATTTAGTTTTTTCTCACTGTTCAAGGTTTAGTTATGTAACTCCTTTAATAAATACAACACCAACTGTGCCCTAACAATAGAAAAGTCCGAAGGACTGATTAATTTCATTGTACTACAACATATTTTTGTTACAGTGTTTCACCACTTCAACTATATAACACTAAATTCAACCTATACCATGCAAAAAAAGAACAATAAAATCAAGGATACAAGCACACAGAATTATTTCCCCAGTCAGTTTTGTGAGCAATCTCACTTCTTACAGTGCCCTGGGCCAGATTTACTGTAGCAACACATAAAACCAAATGGAAGTAGAATATTTTTAGCTACTCTACATGTTGCACACAGAATTTGGTCAGCACTGGGAGCTCCAAGAACTGAAGAAATATATAGAGAGGAAACACTCCCTACAGATTTAAGCTACTAAGACACCATTACACGTTTAGCATATACAGAGCTTATAAACTCACAAAACTTAGTGTGTCAGACTGGCAGTTGACTTCTCCCAGAAATTGCGTAACTTTTAACTTATATAATTGGTGTTTAGAGGTTTAAACATCAAAGATGGGTATGTTACAACATATGTGACAATGCAGTGTGTATATCTAGTGTACGTAAATTATGTATTTGCTAGTTGAATTCATGAATAGAGCTGCTATTCATCTTCAGTCAAAATAAAATAGTTTGAGGCAAAGACTCCTCATGGAAAACTCCTAACAAACAAGTCATAACCAAGGTTATAAGCCACAGCAAATAAAGCCTACAAGTGAGGTGTTTTAAGAAGTTTAGTTTAAGTTGGCACCACCACCTGTCATTTTAATTCATCATTGCCCAAAGACTTCAAAAACCTATTTTAAGGAACAGTTTCCGTCAATCAACATAGTACAACTGCAGCAACGTAAAGTAGGAAAGTAAAGTAGTAAAGTAAAAGTAGAGTAGTAGAAAACAAGTCTGTTCCATCTGCACGAATTAAAACTTCTGCGCCCCACACTCCTGTGAATTTCCCCACATTAAATAATCGATTGCAAATTCTCTATTTGCATCTACTAAGCCATCAACAGCCTGGTTTGCCTTAGTCACAGCACAGACACTCATTTCCCTGTGGCCAAGAAAATGTAACACTTGCTAGGTACTACAACATTTATACACTGAAGGGTTACCTGCAGCAACTCTGCACTAGGAGAGTGTATGTTTAGCATAATGTAAATGCTACAGTTCATATTTTTACAACCAAAAAGTACCTTTCAGAAATCTGCCCCAAGGATGGACAGTCATGAGAGTCCCATGGAGGGCATGGGCCACCTTTTGAAGACCTTTTCCGCTCCAGTGATTTGGAAGTTCACCCCTGAACAACTATAGGACCCTGATAAAGTGACAGAATATTTGCAAGGAGAATGCTGTGGCACCTCCAGAGATGAGCTCTGGAGACACACCCTGTGCCTCACACCACTGTGTGGATCACCATCTTGGGGCTTGAAAGCAAGTCCTGCAGCAGCACAGCACCCTAGAAAGAATTGAATCTGTCAATGGGGCTAATTTCAAAAATAACCTCGTAGACACCTGGGCCAGAGAGCACAGTATTGAGTGGGCGCATCATATTCCCCATCCGGCACCAGCCTCTAGGAAAACTGAACAGTACAATGGACTGTTAAAAATCACATGGAAATCAATGGGTGGTGGGACCTTCAAATGTTGGGATCTACATTTAGTGAAGGCCACCTGTTTAGTGAAGACCGGAAGCTCTACCAATCAAGCTGGCCCTGCCCAACCATCACCTCCACAAATCAGAAGGGGATGAAGTCTCTGCAATGCACATGAGAAAGGTGTTAGGGAAGACAGTTTGGATTAGTCCTGAGTCAAGCAAAGGTAAATCTATCCATGAGATTGTTTTACCTCAGGGACTTGGATATACTTGGGGGGTATTGCAGAGGAACAGGGAAATACAATGTGTACCTCGAGGGAATTTGATTTTTGGGTGAGAAGAGTCTGTAATGTTGAATTTTATAATACTGATTGCTGCATGACATTGACACCGTACGCCATAAGTACCACGGACAATGAGGATGGACTGCTTCAGTTACACCAGTCATGAGCTTGTGATGCAGGTGGCAACCAGCCAACAGCACACCAGCCCTCCTGCCCTGGAATATGTCTAGGATGGATAGATCCCACATAGACTAAATGACCTGAACAGACATCTTGGAGGGAGAGCCATTGACATTGGAAATGATATCTGTGCTTGCATTTACATATGTACAGCTGGGAGGCGTAAGATTTGAGCATGACATAAGTGGTATAGAATACCATGCACTAAGTTGGGGAATACCATTTCTAAACCACAACAAATATAGATATTATTTTACTTCTTAACATTTTTGTAAAAGGGGTGGAAGCTTCTTTCATATTATATTCTGCTTAGTCCAGTAGTTCAGATGAATCTTGTACAGTATTTCATATGCTGGTGTAAAGGTCCTAACATGTTTATTAATAATCACAACCTTCTGCTATTTAACAAGAAGCTATCAGTTCAACTACAGGAAAATTCATGACGATGGCATTTTGCTCTTCTTTCTTGGCAGGAAACTGAAATTTAGGTAATTTTCAAGAAGCAATGTTGTCAAAGGATGAAATCAGTAACACATTGTGCATGACCATAGGTTACATGAGCAAATCAAGAGCCATTTCACATTGGGAAGGAAACCTTGGTAATACCTGTAATTAGCAGCCCTTTAATCATCAGCCCTCTGAACACATAACTAAATAATGGAGACCTGATCGTTTATACAGACATTCAAAAAATCTCACAAAATCTTACTAAGAAAAGGTAGAATTTTTCCAAATTTACATCAAGAAAAAGCAAGGGTGACCCTTATCTAACTGTACCTGGACTAGGCAGTTCATTTACTGTTTCCATCACCAGAAAAGGCATGTAAAAGGAATGCAGGTTAGAATACTGGCATGAAAGCAAGTGAGAAGAGATCAGGCAAACATCTGCAGAAACTAAGGAGACAAAATTTGCTGCTGCAGGAAGCATCATAATTTGGTCATGCAATAAAAAAAGCAGTTCCAAATAACATGGTGTATAGAGAGCTATTCAACCCTCGCAAGTGGAGATGAACAAAGCAACAGGGAAGAGCTGCTACAACCGATTTCTGTGCTAATAGAAAACTCTAATAACATAGATTGGAAGTTTTCCCAGAAATGTGATCAGACTGATTTGATCACTGCCCCCAAAATTAAGGTTCTTGGCCATATGTTTGCAGCTTGAGGTCGACTCCATATTTGACCGCTATTTCCAGTCAGAGAAACAACTGTAGTGTAGCTCTTCAGGCCTTTACTTGGCCAGATAGTTCGGCATCTTATTTAATTATGCTTGCTACACACGAGAAAAAAAAAAAAACCATGCTTTGACTACCAGCTCTAAGGGGGAGTTAAAGCAAACAACACATACTGCACAAACCAGAAAAGAGAACCACAACTTTCAAATGACATCTGTTTATTGCTCCCCAAAAGTTTATGACATCACAACGCAAACAATAAAACTTCAGTTGAAACCTGCACACTGCCAAAAGGATGAACATTGGCTGAGTAAAAACTGAAGCTTCTGAGAGTTGTTTTTAATACTGAACTCATTCTGGCCACCTCAAATGGGCTACACATATGATGTACAACTCCAAATTTCCATTAAAGTAATTTCTTAGGAGTAGAAAGAGGAAAAATGACAAAAGAATGTTTTGAGGACAGTCAAAGAAAGGAAATAGTGTCCATATGCATTAACAATAATGATGAAAACAGGTAAAGTTTTCACCAAGCTTTGCAATATACTCCCAAAGAGCATGGATGATTTAGCTGACTCTTCATTACTTGAAATCACTTCAACTGGGTCAATTCTAGGTGTGCGGAAACATCTATATTGCCTAGGGATGACCTAAGAGGTGTTTTCAATTGCCAAGTCCTGCAAAGTTACTCCTGTGGGTCTTGTCCACTAAATGCATTGCACTCAGCATAAAATAGCTTCTTTGCTTCACAATTATATTAGATGCACGATAGCATTTCCAGCTACCATTATTAAACAAATTAAGAATGAAGAATAAAAAAAGATCGAGAGAATTGTTCCATTCCTTCTGCCCTGTTGTGTTTACCAAGGCATCAGTCTTGACAACAGCTATTCTTCCTTCTCCAGTTATAAGCTGTCATCTTGCTGTCCTCAATCCTAAACTTCAGTTCCATTGTTATCCTAATCCCTCTTTTACTCTTCTTCTTCTTATCCCACTATACATCACACCAAATAAAAAATGTTCTTAGATAAAAGAATTAATTATATCTTGGGAACCAAAGCCAAGCTAGACATCGACACATCCCCTGCCTTCAAGCATATACACCAATGTTCTTACATTATATGAATGATCTGCAATATCAGGATATCCCAGGGACACCTTTTGAGTTACTGCTACTCAATCACACACATCAAGAAATTTCAGTCTCATCAAAAGTGAGTATCATCAATCAGGATGAAAAGTCTTACTCCTCCTTCACCTAAAGATCCACTCTGGCACTTGTACATCTCTGTGACTCCGTTGCTATGTCTTCCACACCCTGAGTTTAAAAGGTCTATTAATACAAACACCTGCTTGATTAAAAAAAAGGAAATGGAGGTTGAAAAGGTTACAAGATCTAATCACCATCATCATCTGGGTAACTTGCCCATTCCATCACAGGGTCCTTCCTGGGAGGAAAGGCAGACCTAATACTTTCTATGATACAACTGCTGAAACATCCTTTTATTTATCAAGAGCTTTAAATTGCCTAAGAATAAAGAAAACTTAAATCCCTGTAAAATGCAAAGCTTCCAGTCTAATCCTCAAAAAAAGAAAAAAATAAAAGCAAGCTTCTGTGCTTAGAGTTCTCATGAATTAGCTCTCCTTTAGGATGCTCACTCTTCCCTTGACAAACTCTGAGACTGAAATTGAACACCACATGCATCTCAAAAAATCAGACATTGCTTGACATGAAACTGAAATTCCTTTCTCACTTTAAAATATGAAGGAGCTTCTATATAAAAAGGAGGAGGAGCTATAAAAGCTGCAAGACTAACACAAAACAGAAGCAGCAATTCGGATAACGCCTGCTTTCTGTGTTTGTCTTCTTTAATGACAGCAAATTAATACGAGTCACTTTCCTCCCAGTATGTGTGCATCAGCCAACAATTGGATCAGACAGTATGTTACTTCTTATTAGTTACACTGCATTAAAAAGATTGGAAGAGGAAAAGAAGGAGAGCAGGGGAGTATTTCTAGAACTACGTGAAGGTCCAAGATAATTTATGCTTGAAATATGGATTTCTCTAAATCTGGGATACCAGGAAGATTGGGGTTTTTTCCAAATATTAATTTTTCCATGAGGCATGTTGGGGATGTTTATCATCTCAGAAGGAATTTAGGGATTAGCTGCTGACTAAAACAGATGCAAGATGACCATAGGCACACCAGTTTAAACATAAAATATTGCAACACTGAAAATATTTCAGCAATATCTTAATTTCTATTATAACAACATGATTGGTCAGACAATAATCACTGTCATGTCTTCAGCATTGATCCTAAGTGGATACCCAGGGAAAACTAAGAGTAGAGCAAGCCTATTTCCTTTAAGTATGCATTTAGACCATGAGTCTTTTCATCAATTAACTCAGCCTCATGTGGTTTATTTATACAGTAATCCCAAAGACATCTATTTTTCAAGTACTTATCCAGTCTTTCTTTGAATAAATTTAAAAGTTTTGCATTCACAACATCTTACAAACCCTTAGCAATGACTCACACAAATCTGTCGTTGATGTAGCAAGTTAAACATTAGCCAGCTGTGGGCCCTATCAGCAGAGGCAGCCTACAGCATCTTGCATTCTACTAACAGGACCTTGGGCTGTTAATAGATGAAGTGATTATTCCCCTCTACTCAGCAGTTGTTAGACTGCATCTAGAATAATGCATCTGATTTTGGATTGACAAACTGGAGCACATTCAGTGAAGTGCCACAAAGGCAGTTGGGTGGATGAAGTGCCTGCCTCGTGAGGAAATGCCAATAGATTCAGGCTTTATCAGCTTGGAGATGACACAGCTTCAAGGGGACCTAAGGGCAGTCTCACAGCACCTGCAAGGAGGTTATTGAGAAGCCCAAGGCAGGCTCTTCACAGTGGTGCACAGCTGAAGAACAGGATGCAACTGCTGTACTTCGAAGAGGGCGAATCTGACTCTACTGCAGGAAAGAGCTTTCTCCTCACAAGGACAGACATGCAAACAGGTTGCCCAAGGAGGTTTTAGAGTCTGTGTGTATGGAGGTTTTCAAGATATGACTACATAAAACCCCAAGGAACCTGATCTGACCTCACAGCTGACCTTGCTCCAAGCAGGGGTTTCGACTAGAGATTTCCTGATATCACTTTAAGCCTGAGTGAAAAAGGATCCCCTTTTTGTGTGAAGAATCATCTTCTTCATACTTGCTCTTGCTAAATAGATTACATGCTTCCTAGCTCTTGTTCTATAAGGCACAGTAATCTGTCCCTATATCTATCCTTTCAGTGTCAACTTTGCCTTGCAGACTTGTATCACACCACCACCGTCAATCCTTAAGTAATTTCTTTCAGTAAAGAGACCAGTTGTGTCATCAAATGTAGCCTCCACAGCTTTATGCAGCCAGATGACAGTTATCAATCTAGGAAAAAATCCATGAGGACAATTCCTCCAGGTATTTTTTTTTCTTACACTTTACAGAGTATGAAAAACATTTTACAAAAAAAAACCTCAAACCCCCCAGAGTACTGATACCAAAATAGAAAACGAAAGGCTTAAAACCACTATGCACCAGAAGAAGAGACAGAAGAAACTACAAACACAACTGAAATATAAAATTTGCTGGGTAAAAGTGCCTGGAAAACTGCTACCCTTGAAGAACAAGTTATCCACCACCTACAAAGAGACTCCATTACTTCATTAGGTGCAACTGCAACTAAATTCAGTAAAGGTAGATGGAACCATTTCTTAGTTGCATTCTGCTGCCAAAGAGCAGGTGGCATCAGGATGCAATTTCTTGTTTCTTGGTATTTGCTGATAAAAGAACACACAGAGAGGATGTCCTCCGAGAAGCCCAGAAGGCAGCATGCCAGAGGAGCTGAATACAGAGACTGCTGTTAGCAAGAAGAAGCACAGCAGGATTCATAGCTCACTTGGGGCTTGGAGGAAGAGCAGGAATGTTAGTTCAGTACAGTTTTACAGAATCTGAACGGTAACAAAATGGCCTAGATACCTCTCAAGATGGATGAAGGCCAAAATGCTATTATTGATCTCAGCCCAGTCAACTCTCCTCTCAAGAATCTCTTTCTAGTGTTTATCCTTAAGCTACACTTCATTCCATTAAAACAAATTCCCTCACAAAAAGGTGAAACAAAACAAAAAACTCAAACAAACAAAAAACCCAAACAAACAAAAAACCCAAAACAATGAAAACCAACCAACCAAAAAAATTCCCAAAACCCAAACAAAAAAACCACACCAAACCCAAAGCAAAAATAAAACAAAACTGCAAAGACAAGTTCTGTTCTCTCAGCATCATTTAGTCACTTCAGGTTTAAGCAGCATAACACTTTGCACGACCAGTTTGAGTCTACAAGGTTTTTCTTGTTTTAACTGTAGGCAGTCTTTTGCTCTTACTTACATACCTGCTCACATTTCCTTAATCATAGAAAATCAAAACAGAAAATACAGTTTACATTTGCTGTCTTCACTGCAAGAGACCAAACTCAAATTTTCAGTCTTGACAGCTAAAAAATATTGGGTCAGAAATAACAGCTACTGGGTATTGATTAAAGCCTCAGAAGGTAAGAGTTTTAGCAAATCTAATATGCTAAATTATCAGCAGAGTTTGGAAAAAGAGGCAGGTTTTCAGGTATCTAACCTTTTGCTGGCTATTAGCATTTTAGCAGTATGATTTTGAAATAAACTTCTTGATCTATCATCACTAGCCATGTTTTGGTTCTCATCAGAGCAGTCTGAGAGCACACACGCTTGACTCCTTAAAATCTTCCAGTTTAGTTTAAAACTAGACTGGAAGACACAATCCAGCTTTTAACAAGATACTAGTCTATAGTACCAGACTAGAGCTAGTCCAAAGTAACACTTCAGAAGCAAAGTGCCTGCAGTATAGATCTCACGTCCTTGGTACTAAATTTTATTCTGAAAACCAGCTCTCATGCTGATCGTTATTGTAGACACAGCCTACTCTTCTATGACTAAATGGGGCCCATTTTGGTTTATCAAGGAAAGAAACTCAGAGTTCTGAGCTTTTTGACCTCACCTCAACTATGACATGGTCCCTCACAAGTACTGGAAGGTCAGTGAAGAGAAGAAATGCATTTATGGAAGCTCACCATTCCCAAGGCTCTCTAACCTTCCCCAAGGTCACATAGAGGGAATTTAAAACCAATAGGTATCCAGAGTTAGTAACAGGGCATATAAACTATTCTGTAAATGATATGCAGCTTTTCTTGCTATTACCTCTTCTTCTTGCCACCATGAAGGGACATCCACCACTAGGAGAGACGGACATATGCAAACTTTATACAAGCAATCTGTTAAAAGTACCATGCCAGAGTAAAAGACAAGTGTAATGGTTGTTTAATCATTCTCACCATGAAGTGCCAATTCTTTAGTGTCTTATGACATTCATGAATGATGCAAAGGGCTGGCATGATGAATGCAGAGCAATTCCGACTGACAGATACTTTCAGAGAATTTATATCCTTCCCACACTCCCAGGACAAAAGGGCTCTTGAGCTGAGTTATCATTTGTTCCATGAGAGGATTTACAGTCTTGCCAGCAACTCCTTTTACCTTACTCTATAAAGCGTTTATTTTGCTATACTGATTGTGATCATTCAAGAACAACTGTATCTGAAGAAAGTCAGCAGGGGAGAGAAAAAGCAGAGTGGTTCTGAATAACTTGCTCACCTTGACCTGGGACTTCACTCCCCTCAGCCAGTTTGCTTTGTCTTTGGTTATCAGTTCTTTCCCGGCATCCTCTGCTATCCCATTGTATTACATTACAAATGTAATATCACTCAAGGGAGACATGTAATCTCCCATGCCTGGCTACCCTTCCTTCATGGCAAAAGGTGAAGTTTAGCCACAAAAGCCATCCACCATAGTCCCTTCTTATCATTTCACTAAAAAGCACCTCAGCGTGGCAGTTTTCACACCACCCTAGAGTGGCCTCTATCTTACAGTTACACACAGCAACAGCTCCTGCCATGAGATTCAGTGTCAAAGGAGCACCTGGACCTTATCCAGAAGGATAAGGCAGAGTGATACAGGCACACAGCACCACAGTTTCAACAGTACTTGGAGACTACGATATTCCCACTGCCACGATGAACACATCAGCACCAGACGTATTGCATGAGGCAGTTTAGCAAATGCAGCACTTCTCGCCTCTGGCAGAGGCTACCAGTAAGTCTTGTGACTTGGTATTCAGCCACTCTCGAAAAGTTTTCCATCACTATTGTATTCTGAGAAATTCAGCAGTTACAATCTTGACTACAATACATCATCACCTAAGAGGCCCTGAGTCCGTGGCCTTCAGCTGCACAAAGCAATAGCATGTGTCACACAAGTGAGGATAATGAAAGGTCTGTGGGCTGATCTAATGACAGCAGTGATTTTCCTACACTTCATTTTGGAAGCATTAGGTGACTTCAGGCAGAGAAGCAATAAGTTCCTATGAATATTACAAATAATATCCATAATACCATTACAGAGAAGGATATTACCTTTTTTTACCCACTTTAAACTATGCTTTAACACCACAGTTTTGCACCTCTATACAGTATTTGATCTTAAATGCCCTGAAATGTTCTCTTCTTGAAGGTGGCCTACACAAACTAATAGGAGAAATTTAACTTGCTTGCCTTTGAAATTAATCTATCATTATATTAGAGGATAATGCACCGCATCACCACACAATGTTAAGGTAGACCAGTGACAGGTGCTACGAAACATCGATCTAGACATGCAGAAGGGACTTCCTAGAGCAGTGAGTGAACCATATGGTATTTAATGAGTATTGTTAAGAAGTTCTAGAAAGATAAACTAAATTAATAAGGCTGAAGAAATAGCAAAAAATGGGTAGGCCATGTGCTCTTAACCTTTTCTCCCACCAAGAAATTTTGATTAAAATTGATAAATATTTTCTTCACTCATATTTCAAGTGTGTAATCTCCACCTCTAAGAACTAAACCTCAGTATTTTTGGTTTCTGTCTCTACCACTTTATTGTGAATTGCCAGCGTCACTCACAATAAAGCATTTAATTACTACATCATTTATTTGGGAGACAACATAGGGAAGAGTTTCTTTCAGGTACATCTTTCAGGGTGCCAAAGACATAGAATTCTGTATAAAGTTCAGTTCTGTGCTCCCTAAAGGAGGAAAAAAAAAAAAAAATCTTTCTCAAATAACCTGGAAAAATAAATCCCAGTCTATCTTTTCTTTCTCTCCCATGCTGTAAATGCAAACTATTGATTTACCTCTAGCTCTTTCATGCCTTTCACACGCTTCAATAATACAGAGGATTTGTTCCTCATCCTTTCATCTCCAGGCCTGGAATGCCTCTTAAGCCCTCCGTTAAGGGTCACTCATTCTTCCTCAAACTGCAGCACTCACATCCTACAGAACTCCACAGGTGACAGCTAGAGAGACATGCAAGTAGCACATACTCACTTACCTCCTGACTTCTTTGGCAGGTGAGACAGAAAGACAAAATTTTTATAAACCCTAATTATTCAAACTTTTGATCATTTATGTTTGATCTTTTGTAAGCCTCCTTCTGAATGCAATATAAAACCAGTAAATTATGGATAAAAAGTCATTTCCAATCCAGCACCTTGCATGAAGCTGAACTGGCAAGCACTGTTCCATCAGGTCTATACTCCCACAGGAAACAGAGAACATGTGGACCTTCTCATCTCAAATGCTTAGAAACAAAGAACCACTGGATAATGGGAAGGAATGTGTAGAGATCATTTAGGTTCCCCTCTCCTCCAACTCAAAGCAAGGTCAATGAGAGCAGATTACTTAGGAACTACTTCCACTCAGTTTCGAATACTTCAAAGAAAGGACATTCGACAACTTCTTCATTGGCAACCAGTTGCAGTATTTTACTGTCCTACTTCCTAAGTTACAATTTTCCACATTCCATCTTGTGCCCATTTCTTCTCATGCTATTTCTGTGGATCTCCAAGATGAGTCTTATCTATAAACTCCTAGTCTGGTAATTAAAGACAACCATAGTTTTTCCGCCTCTTCTCCCCTTAGGGTTCAACAAACCATGTTCTCTTTTATTTTCCAGAACCTTTACCACCTTGGTGGCCTTTTGCCAAGTGAAGCCCAAACTTGAATGCAGTACTCCAGATGTAGTCTCACAATTGATTACAGGGTAGGAAAGCATTCCCCTGGCCAGCTGACTGCGTTCTTGCTAAGGTAGATCACTATGTCATTGGCTCTGCAAACAAGGACACACTCTGGCTCCAATTCAAATGGTTAAACACCTTTTCTACACAGCTGCCTTTTTCCATTCAGTTGGAACACACCCTGTCACCCCTTTTGCACCAGAATTCTCCATCCTACACGACTTGGCACCTTCCTCTGTCAAATAATGATGACCCCACTTCTCCAACCTGTTGAGGTCCCTCTGAACTGCAGCTCATCACTGGCTGATAATTTGCAAACTTGCTGGGAGCACACACAGTTTGATCAGCACACACATTAAACAATACTGGCATAAGCATCAATCCCTGAGGGGCATCAGTAGTCATAAGCTGCCTGATGAACTTTGTGCCATTGAGCACAGCCCTTTCAACCAGCAAGTCAAGCCAACTTCCCATCCACCTAACCCATATCTCAAAGGTTGCATAGGGATACTGCAGGAGACAGTATCAAAGCCTTTGTAGAAGTGAAGGTAAACAACATCTCCTGCACCCCTGTTATTCATAGAGCCAGTATCATTGCAGAGGGCAATGACTTTGGCCAAGCATAATTAACCCACAGTAAATACATGTGGGCTATTCCAAATTAGCTTTTCATCCTTTGTGTGCTTGCAGGTAGCTTCTAGGAAAATTTGCTCAGTAATCTTCCCAGGAACTGGTGTTAGGCTAACTATTCTGTAATTCTGTAGGAGACGTGGCATTTACTTTTTTTTTTTTTCCTCCAGTCATTAACAACATTTTTACTGTTTTGTTTGGTTTTGTTTTTCCCACCTATTTTCTCTCCAAGTATCTCACAATTTCTCACTGTATTTATTGAAGATCAGAGTGCCGCAGTGTGCACTGTGTAGAACAGGCTCTTGGATCTTAATATTTCTTCTATCCTAGAAAGGATTTCCTCTCTTCACATATGCTGTCCTCAAGATTCCTGCTAAAAATAGATCTCCCCTTGTGAAAACTCAGTCTCAGGGCCTGCAAGCATTCCTTCATCTATTTCAGGTCCTGAAAACATAAGGAGAAGGTCCTGTTCCATTTAGTTCATCAAAGAAAAGGACCTGCTTCTGAGTTATGTGATTGTCTGTTTCATGAACACATCAAGTATGACCAGTGCTACATATATCATAATGACCCATTTTCCTGAAAATCCAGAAGAGTGTTTTCCTTCTTGTGGAATGGGTCTAGACTCACAGTTCACTAATCTGGTATTTTCTTCATTATAGCAAAGTTGAGTGGGCTCCCTCATGTCATATACTTGGAACTATAGGCCAGATCTTCTGATTTAGGTATTCTGCTCCCAATCCAACTCGTAATTCCGCTCTTTTGTTCTAGAGAATAGGATTACTAAAAAGTTCTTTTGGCTTTTCCATAAGTGAATGCTGCTATAATATACTCATAAAGCCTATGAGAGCTGCAGTTTCTTCAGAGAAATCCTTCCAACATGTGATTCTGACAGTTACATCTTCCCTTGAGTACTTATAAATTGGAAAGTGTGCAAAAGAACAGAAAGCAAGTTCCAGGAAAAGCCAATTTTTTTCCAGTGGTCTCAGAGGTGCAGGCGGTTCCATAGGCTCATTTTCCTTTGTTCAAAGGTTCACAGGTTATTTTGAAAGGTGGCTTCCATGCAGGACTTTGAAGTACTTTACACATTTTTACATTAATTTATTTATTTTTATATCCAATCAGTTTCCATGTCACTTTTGCTAATCCTCAAAGTTATTTATATTTAAACAAGAGCCTCTGGCTTTTATTCCCTCCATTTGATTCTCCCATAAGTCATAATATGCTGAATTGATAAGCTGACAATAATTGCCACAATAGAACAGTAAGGTCACAAACATAAGCAAAAGAGAATGTCATTCTGACCTTGCAACAAGCATAAATCTGAGCAATTCATCTCAGGTCAGTGATTTAATTCAAGTACATTTAGTTATAAAAGAAATCATGCCCACTGCAGTATTTCAAGGCAGTATCTGCTTGCATATTAATTTATATTCAAATATAATACCTTCTGTAACGTACTGGGGAAATAATGGGGAAAGCCAATCATTGGAAAGCTGAAATCAGTACCAGTGAAATTTTCAACTTACAGAATGTATCAGAACTTCTTCCACCACTCACATATTTCTGTGACAACGTATTCCACGAGTAGGTGGGATGGATCTTTCTTTTTCAAGGCAATCTTCCTATAACATTGCTAGAACAGATTTAAACCACAGACAGTTCTGTCCAGTTATTTTGGCATTAAACATAGTCTATCAGCAACCAGTTACTGTCATGTCATGTTATGGCAGAGCAAAAGGAAAGGGAAGACTTGCTAGGGCTTATACAGCAGCTAGACCATCCAATGGAAAAAGACTAGAAATCAAAGAGTGTAAAAGATGTACAATCCTCTCTTCTGAGTTAGGTCAAGTTAGGCTGTATGTGATGAGGGAGTTTAAGGCTGTCCTGTGCAAGTTCATTTGTCCTGGTGTATCTACAACTGAACTGCATCAGGGGGAGGGTACAAATAATGCCTTACAGGGCAAAGAAGAGAGACCGTGTGCTAGTGGATGCCGAAACAACATTGTTACTTGCCCGCTCATGAAAGACCAACCAATCCAGACACTGAGCAACTACAACCACACTGAACTCAGGCATCATAAGAACCATGGTCTACATACAATTCTGTACTGAGTCAGCAAGAACCAGGTAAATGGCAGATCTGTCAGCCACTGGTAAAAGCAGCTGGTATCTCAAGAATAAATAACTATTAACTATCTGGGATAGTTAACTATTTTCCACCATATTTGCAGATACACCACACTCGTTTTCCATTGCAACATTAAAAAAAAAGCTCTTTGGTGGGTAGAAAAGTACTGGATTTTTTCCTCACGCCACTTAGGATCAATTTTTGTATGAAAAAAGGAATCAAAGTAAACATACTTAGAAAAAAACAGCATAAAAAGAATAAATATAAATTCCAATAATCTCACGCGAGACTCTTATGACAGCAGTAATTACACATGCTTACCCAACTAACAAAAACACAAAAGCCCTCCCCCATCCCCACACTTTTAACAACATGCCAGCATCTTGCTTAACAGGTTTGCAGGAAAATATAAATTTCCATTGTTGGTCAGCTCTCACTTTCAGATGTGGAGATTCCCATCACTAAGCACCACATAAAGCAAGATACTGCATTTCAGCATGCTTTCTTACTGCAAACATATTGCTATTGCTCTTTTTATTAGAAGGGGAAAGGCTAAAGAAGTTGTTTCCTTCAATTAAACAGCAAAACTTTGTTTTACTTCTTTGGCAACATTAGCATCATAGATTATTGTGCTCATGTTTATTTCTCCTTCCAGGCTACCCTTTGTATGCAGAAAAGAAAATAATTGCAATGTTTTCCCCTCCAGATCTTCTTCTATAACATTCATCTTCAACAAGACCCATGAGAAGTGAATTATGAAATGATGGGTAGGGCAAGTAGCATTTAATCAGAAAGAAGAGTATCTGGAAGTTCCTAGTTACACATGTATACCACTTAAGGTCAGCCATTGATTAGAATCTCTAGAGACTACTGCAACACAAGTTGAAGAAAAGTATTGCTGTTTAAAAAGAAAACCAATCCAGCGCATTCTGAAATAAAATTATTCTTGCTTCCAGGCACACAACCCTATTACTGCAGCTCCCATTATTCCTTTGCTGTTCCTTAGTAAATTCACTTGCATCCAGTTTGACATTACAGGAGGACGTGACATACAGATACATCCTGTATCTACAGTACAGGAATAAAATTTAGTGATTTGTTTGTTCAGCACTGGCCCAAGGGGATTCTGATGTAATGGGGCTATTTTGCCTGCCACCACTATACAAATAAGCCAGTCAACAACAGCATATGTGTCAATAATGTTGAAGCACAGACATCTTAAATGCATGTATTTTTCTGAATTAACTTAAACTCAATATATCAATCTATTTGCAATTTGAAAGGAAAAACAGATGGAAGTATTGGCTAACCTCATCCCTTTCTGCTTAAGTCAAAATTATCCACATCTAAAAGGACTGACTGAGGAAATGGAAAAAAAAACTATGTACTCTACACACATCTAAGGAGCATGTTTCAAAGATTCCTATAGTGAAAAAAGATATAAACTTTTCAAGTGGCAGCAAAAAGGAACAGCTAGGAGTAATGCAATGAAAATGGAAGGGAAAAAAAAAAAGAAACAAAGTAGTCAGCCGAATATCAAGGGCAACAAGAAATTAATAATGACCATAAAACCATTAAGGTTGGAAAAGACTTCCAAGATTATCAAATCCAACCTTTGACTGAACACTGCTATAGCACTAATGAAGATGAGCTCTCTCCACGCTTTTTTTTCATTTCCCCTCCTAGTTCTGAAGCAGGCCTTCTAATAACCATTATCACTTCAATGCCATAGTGCCTAAGCACCCAATCAAATTTTCAAATGTGTTTCTAGTGGACACACAAGAAAACTGCTTTCCAGAAGTGCATATGGGCCCCAAAACCCCAGGTACAGCACTACCATTTCTGGTGACCGATATAGACTGCTGTATAATGACTGAAATTTTTACACAGAGCTTGTAACCAGCACTGTTCACATGTGTACTTAAAGCTCTTTTCAAGTGGCAGTTCAAAGAACATCACCAGCAATACTTATTTCTTTATTTTTCCGCCATATGTCTGGGACCTTTTACCTGGGGGCTTTTGTTTGACTTTGGTTTTAGTTTCACTGCTTTTTTTCCCCTCCCTGCTGATGTCTGCCAGAGGCATCACCATGGTGACTAAAAGACCTCCTGAGAAGATAACAAACCCTCAAAGTTTTCCTTCAGAGCAGTCTCCAGCTGTTGCAAACTTTCCCTATTTATCTCTTCACAGCCACAATTAGAGCAATTGCATCTTGGAACCGATTTCCTCCTCCCTCCCACTGCAAATGCTTTGGTCCACCTGTCAATTGGCATCCTTGCTTCATTACTTGCTGACAGCTCACAATACAGCTCCCTTCCCCAGGCAAATTACTCCTAATCAATTCCTCCTGCAACATTATCTCGTAGCCCTTCAACATACAGACACACACACTCTGAAGGGGCTAGCTGGGATGGCTGCCTCCTAAGGAACTATGATACATAAGGAATTCGGTGCATGGAATATTTTCCTGGGCTTGCTGCTGGTTTGTTCTGGGTCACTGGTTGAGTTTGACAGTCTCACTCTCCCCTTCTATCTATAAGGGTGCTTAGAGAAAAGTTGATGGAAGAAAGTTTGATTACTCAGGATGAAAACAAAGGGCAACTAAATAGACAGTATTAATAAACACTGCATTACATTATAATTGACTGTTTACCCACAATTAGCCCCCTAACGGTAATCTGTTGATTTTAACTTAGTCGCCCTATCGGATAATGCTTTTGCTTTAATTTCAAATCCTCATCCCCTTTCCTTACACCAATAAGCTAACATGACAAATACTATAGCAAGGCAGCTACCTGTTCTGTAACCAGAGACAAAAAGAGCCTCCACAACTTTGATGCATCATCTAGGGAACTTTAAGCACATTAAGTGAACCAGGCTATCTTATCCAGAGAAGACAGAAAAGACGAAAACCATCATGAAATGTGACCCATACCACCAAAGATCATTATAATTTGTTCTTCTGATAGGTGGATGTTGATTTGTTCTGTTATTTCAATATTTCTTAATGCTCTTTTCTCTATGGTGCCATACTATTCACTACACATCAGTCTAGAAGTGTGCTAGAAGAGGTTTTTATGCATATATTTCTATATAAGTGTCTCCTTTGTTTTTTAATAGTTTGTTAATGTAATAAAACGAACTAAAAGTACCCGTGCATGTAGATACAACAAACTCATCAATGAACTGCTTCTAAGGGATGTGAAGCACACAAGGGCACATTGCTGAGATTTTAAAGGTCTTTCTCTGCTAGCACATTTAAAACTGCTGAAATTTTCTCGGTTGACATGGCTCTGAATGGAGGACATCTGCTTCGCAGATTTATCACAGGGAGAAGCCACACAGGTTTTAACTACACTGCCTCCAACACTGCTGCTACCGAGTCATGAATTTCTAGAGCTGAGAACTAAGTTCACCTTTGAATTGTTTTCACTCCTGGCTCTCCCAGGTGAGGCTGCCAAGAAGATGTGCAATCAGAGTCATGAGTGATAATGGGAACTGCCAAATGGATCCCAGATGCACCAGCTTCTGCCTCTGTTCTGTGCAGACACAGCACTAAGCCTTTAAGGGCTAATGTGATGCCATGGAGCAGTGCTTGTTCAGCATCCTTATTATGTGCAGGGAAGCAGTCTCCCTTTGCACTACAGAGCACAGAACTGAGGGCTGGACACAAGGATCAGAATTAGGAACATTGTTCTCTATTCCTATTTTTCCATAAGGAAGAAGTAAAAAAGACCCCATCAATTTACGTTAGAATAAGCAAGTCTTTCTGGATCACTTCATAATATAAACTGAAACAAGCTGCAATTTCTAATTTTTTTTTTATTTTCAAATAGGTAGTAGTCCAGAAGGCATATGTTTGTGGGTATCAGTAAGCATGTGACAAGTGTAAAGGATTATTGCAGACTGGCTGGACAAGCCATATGTCAGTCAAAGGTGGGGAAGTCACATGCTTTGTACTAATACCCCCAGAGACAGGAGCCTTTCTAGTCTCATTTGAAATTAAAGGAAAAAAGAAATAATACATTCCTTTTCAAATCTGTGTTGTCATGTAAAAAAATGGAATAAAACTATTCATTAAAGGTAGTGAATGATTCCCAGGAATCTGTAAAATAAAAACAGGTTTGGAAACAAAACCTGACCTTGCAATTTTTAAGAAATGTTTTCTCAATCATTCCTTATTACTCAGAAAACAATTATCAAGACAACATAAATAAATAAATAATAAATAAAATCATATAATATAGGACTTTTGAGACATATTACCACACAACTAGCTCACAACAGACAAAGTATTTTTGATTTCTTTTTGGTCTCTGCTTGCATTTACTTCAGGCTCCCAATACACCCCAAGGAAACAAATCCCAGCACTACATGAAGCTACCATGTTGGCTCAGAGACCTCCTTGCTCAGACATATTCTGTTGAAGTGAATTCCAAAAAAGACTGTGAGGTCACCTTCCCCTGTTTTGTTATTAAAGAACACTTACATGATGTTGGCTTTATAAAATGAGATTATAATTTCCAATATGGATTCATAACAACACTGTCTAATTTAAATCCATTTTTCTTTCTATGATTTCATAGTGCTTAGAAAGAGTAAATACTATTCATATTTGACAGCCAGGGAAAAGCATCTTAGTGGTCCATCCACACTTCTGGAAGAGCCTGCAATCCCCAGTAAACTACATCAAGTAGTGCAGTAGCACAGCATATCTGTGCTCCCTGTGATATACCAAGCACCGCAAAGTCAGTGAGACAGTAGAGAAAAATTCAGGGATTCCAATAGAGGGATTCCTAAAGGCGACCTAGAACTCCATAAAGACAATCTGAAAGTGGACTGCAGAACCACATTATTATGATTCTGTTTTGTTTCTGTTAAAAAACTCTATGATGCATTTATGATATTTGCTGATAATGATTTTTGACAGTAACTCAGCTCAGAAGTGTGAAAGCTAGAAAACACTGTCTGTTCCTTGCAATATCTCATCCATTTTGATAGGTTCCTATGCTGATATCAGAGAGTTACAGCTTTTGATGAGAAAGAAGTACCAATAGCAGAAGTGACCAACACGTTTTCATAGAATGAGCTGCGCAGAAGAGTACCTAATAATAAATAGCTAAGGGAGACAAGCACTGAAAATGAAAATATGAAAAACCACAATCATGCCTTCATAAGTCTTATCCCTCCAAACACGTGCAACAGGACATCTGCTGCTCTTTAACCTCTCTTAAAAGCAGTTACATATCACTGGGAGGAAAACATTTCTCCTGGCCTACCACAATTGCACAAATGCAAGCAGAGCTGATATAGCATTGTGATGTTTATGAGGTCTGTCTTTTTTTAAAACCAAGCAAAAGCATCATTTTTTAAAGTTATCAATATAAATCAGAAGACAAAAACCCAACAGAACCAAAAAATTTAACCTTAAAGATTCAGTGGGATTAAATAACTGCCTTGCAAAACCCTAACCTCTGCTCCCTGATGCTCACACTGGAAGGCCTGAGGTGATTTGCCATTGAGGCACGACATCTTACCACCAGGATCCATGTTACATGATCCTGCAAGTGCATTCTCTCCATAAGAATTAGTAGAAGCAAGCTATACAATAATTACAAAAATTACAGTCAAAAAAGCCTACTGCTCAAGAGAAGGAAGGGTGAATACAAAAATGCACTGAACTGGAAACGATACCACAGAGCCCTGCAGCAGAATGGTCTAGAACATCTAATTAGCTATTGCTGAATTTATTTTAACTCAAAGGTTTCTTTTTCAACTCATTTGTAGAGGTTTTCAAGAAAGAACAACAAAAATTGTTTCCAAATCAAAACAGAAAATTAATTTGTGGAACGTCTGCAAGAGACACAAAATTCAAGCATTTGCACTATAACCCAAGTTATCTGCATGGCATAGAAGAAGCTCAAGCATTGTTTCTTGCTTTACTAGAAGCCTTACAAATACATCAGGCAGTCCTGCTGCTGTCCCATTGTCAGCCCAGAAAGGTAATCTAAATCCCATCTTCTTCCCAAAGATACAAATAAAAACTACAGAATAACAGGAGACGAAAGACTGAGTTCAGAGAGACCTCTGACAGTTAAAGGAAATATAACCCTCTGTTTTTCACATGGGAAGTACAATCTTCTATTGCTCAAGCATCTGCTTGTCAAGTCTCTAAGTTATGACAGGCCACTTCTGCATACATTGTCAGTTTAGAGAAAAACAGAACATGGAATAATTTCCATCTGTAGAAAAAACTCAGGTTCTCACATTTATTATAAATGACCTAAAACTAGTTCACAAATACAGTTACACCACTGTGTGCAGTAATCTTCTCACCGGTAACAGTAGAAAACAGTATGTTCAACCACTTGAACACATTAAACTCAAACAGATTTAGCTCAGAAAATATCCAAGGTGCAGAAAAAGATGCACCAAAAGCATCACCCCTCTTGCTGGAAGTTTTATGTGACCATGTGAATCTTTGCAACCTTAAAAATAAGTGCTCCTAAAGATCAGTCACTTACACTCTTCACTAGAAATGTAATTGCAGCATCACCTGGGAGTTTAAAAAAAATGTTACTGGAAACAATGCAACATTGTACTTACTGACATATTTACTAAAAACAGACAAAGCAAGTGTTCAAATTACAAAACAAATACAGCTCTAAGCCATCTGGGATCCTTCCTACAATGTCTTTCCCTCCTTACCCAAGCAGGTGCCATTCCTGCTCTAAATGAACTCAAATTAAGATCTTCCAGAGAACTTCAATGCCTCAAGATGAGACACTGCTTCTCAGCTGAGACTTCCTTAAAGCAAATCAAAAAGGTAAACGTCTATCACATCTTCACCTTTTTCTGTATGTACTCCATTTTGAGCATGCAAACAGAAATTCACTGCATTTTCCATCCCTTCAAGTTCCAGATACGCAAGTCATGAAACGATCGAACCTGCAGTCTTTGTTTGATGCAAAACCTATTGAGATCAAAGGCTTTGAAACAGGACCTTTAATGTTTGGAATGGATTTCAAAGAAGCCTCTAATTAAATTTATTTCTTTTTATATTCTTATATTTTATGATGGAGTTAAGATATAATGGCACAAAGATTTAAAAAACTTTGATGAGGACCACATTGATATACACAAGGGCTCAAGGAATCTTTTTGGGTTTATTATCTATTATCTGCTGGTATTCCTTTCACCTTTATTTAAGTTGCATCCACCAAAAGAAGATTTTAGCCAGAGGGTTACAGCTGCTCAGGATATCCTCTGTATTCAGATCTCATTTAATTGTATATTATCAACCATTCCCTGGAGAACACATTTAATAGATGACAAACACGTTTCATGAGCAAACTTTCTCAAGAGCATTGTGAGATTTGAAAGCCCTGACAGAGAGCAATGATCTCTGTAACTTCATATGCCCTGGGGAACACCATTGCTCTGTTTGAACTCTCAAATGGTGGGGGAAATGGAGCCCACCATGGGGGGGGAGGAATTCTAAGTAACTCTAAAAATACATTAATAGGTAGAATGAGTACTCATAGTGTTGGATTGAAAAGAATTACACTTGTTGGCTTGGTGCTAAATATTTGAGTTCCTCAGAGAGATTAAAATATACCTCTCTTTTGCCTCCCTGACCATTTTCTGCTTATTCCCTTCTAGCTTCCAATCCTGTAGTCCCTCTACATGTACAAATTGAGGTGAGGACACAAAGCCTGAAAATAGTCATTAACTGAAGAGAAGCAGATGTTGCAGTCACGGGCGTCTGTCAGATGTAACTGTCTAGAAACCAGAGGAGACGACACTGAAGGGGGAAGCCTCTAACAGAGAATAGCTTGACAGCAGGTAAAGCACAGGACACATAACTGAAGGTATAATCAAGGCACAAGCAACCTCTTCCTGCCATGTTCATGCAATGTTTGTTTCAGCAACATCCTGATCCATTTATAGATACAGACAAAAATATTATCTATAGCTGAAGGATCTGGGGAAAAGAACTGCCTCTAAATCTGTCCAAGTGCACAGCATCAGCATCCTGAACCATAGCAGTTTTCAAACACACTCCCATGATTAATCAGATCATGACAGAAACTTAAGATCTTTTTAAGAAAGTCTATCAATACAACATTAAGAGGAAAAAAATATGTCTTCAAAACAAATATCACAACCTACATATGTATATGTTTTGGTAAACTTTTCTTCTAGACTAAGTCTTTGTGCCTTACACTTGCAGACTGTACTCCACTACAGTCTGCAACACACATTCATTTACCTGGAAATTAGGTAAATTTGATCAAATTAGACAGAAGGTTTGATGAATTAGTTGCAGAACAAAAAAAAAACAGAAGGGGAATTATGTCCACAGCAGTCCAGGCAAGTACTCATTACAGCCAAGCAGCCCCACAAGTTTCCAGCTCTCTCATTGCAATCAGGAAGCTATAAATAAATACTTCTTCCCATTTCACTGTTGTAAGATCTTTCTTCCATCAAGTAATGTAGAAAAGCTGGATATTCCAAAGGTGCCACTTTTGACCTTCCGCATTTCTTCCTTTCTTTATACTATTTTCAGAGAAACACAGATGCAAATAACACAAACTGACTTGGAAAACAAAACAGACTTGGAAACCTTAAAGGACCTTCTGATGCAGCCAGCTGTGTAAAAAGCAATAGTGTTTCACTCAGATCTATGTTTATCTTGTTTTAATGAAGTGGATAGCACCCCCTTTTAACACATTACTTTCTATCTATATATTTTTATCCAACTAGGAGAATCTAGAATCACTTGAAAATTCATTAACACTGACATTTAGACAACACAAAGCCATTTCAATTCAATTAAACAAACACAGTGTGTTAACCTTCAGCAAAAGAAGTAGCCGTTCATTTTTATAGGCTGCCGTAAACAGATTTCTGGGCTTCAAAGCCAAGATCAATAAAGCTTCTGCAAACAATAATAATCTCACACAGACTCCATCGACAGCTGCTCAGAAAATATAGGCTGATTTTAAAGGTCTTAGTGACTGGGTGCTTTCTCAGTCTTTTCCTCTTGCTCTCTAATATCAGAGTGCAAATGCCAAGACCTCAGTGAATTCCTTCAGAGCAGACACTAAAAAGAGCTCCTTCCTTCTCCAGCAAGAAAGACTTCCCATTGGGAGAAAACTTGGGGGACATCAGTGAACCCATGTGTTGCACAACTGCCTAAACATTGATGAGACAGACATTATGCTATGACACTATTTCCATAAAGCAGGTGAGAGACAGATGAAGTCTTAAGCCTGCCTCTTTCCTTTAGACCAGTGCTATTAGCTTAATACTAATGGAAAACTTTCACTCATCCACAGAAGAGGCACAATTCAGGGGCCAGCTCTGTCCACAGTGACTTGCTTTCTTTCCTATAATCTCATAATGCAGAGTAACAGAGAACAATTCAGGAACAGCAGTTTCTGGATTCCTTAGTCCTGCTAAAGCTGCCAGTGCCAAGGCCACCCTTATCTTCTTATCTACTCCAGTAAACATATTACTTCTTCCTACTTACATCCCCAGCATCTTTTGACTTCCTGTTTAAGGGGGTATGCCTTTGTGCAGGGATTTCCTTGGCTTTGGGTAGTTGTTGGTAGGTTTTGTAGTTGTTTTTTTTTTTTTTTTTTTGGAGGGGGTGTATTGTTTGGTTGGGTATTTTTAAACAGTTCTTTGGAAGAGAGATGGTATCTTCTTCAGTAATGCCATGCTTCAAACCCACTGGTAACTGATAGACAGCAAATACAGTCACAGTGCTGTGCTTTATCAAATGCAGTTATCACAACAGTCAACAGAGTTCACTTAAGTAACTGGATGATCAGGAAACACAAAATGCAAAATACCAAGAGGTGGATGGAAACTCCTATCTTTGTTCTTCTAACTACATTAGGAATCTTGCAGACACAACATCTCTAAAACTAGTACTTAAAAATAGGATGCAATGTCAATGCAATTAAATAATCACGTATGACCAGCATTAGAATTATGCCTTTACTGCGGTATAAACTTAGATCCTTATAATGTTTTTCCTTCTTTCTCAGCAAACTCCCCTGTGACCTAAGGAGAAGGGATAAATGCAGAATGAGTAGAGAAATTTGGAGACTTCCTCCTATCTTCTCTCATATGTCAGTGAAGGACTGAAGTGAGAACTCAAAATGTACTCTTGTGATAGCTCAGAGATCAGGTCACAGTCAGGTCAGTGGATTAGGCTGCTTGAGAACTACTGAAAAGTCTTATCTCTGAGTAGAAGCTTAAGGCTTAATTTTGTGTGGTCAATATGAACGTTTTGGAGGGCTTATGTAACTCCACAATGGTTGGTTCAGCTAGTGCATTAAAAAAAAAGTGCACATCTTCCCTTTAGAACACTTCCCTGCAACACTACACAGAGAGTTTCATCATATATGAAAAGGAAGGTATCACATGTAGTTCTGTCAGACATTATACATCAACAAGGCACATTATATGTATTTCATTCTTTCAGAGCTTAGGACCTCATACATTGTCTGATGTGGCAAGATAAAGTATAATTTAATCACAAGAATCAGAGACATCAAAGGAACTTATTGGATGCATTGTCCATCTTAATAATGGAAGAAAAGCATTCCCACAGATGGCCAGCTATGTAAGTTATGGTTCAGCTGTAATTTTAGGCTACTCCCACCAAGTTTCAAAGTCACTCTATTTTCACAGTTAGTAATTTCATTTACTGAAAATTAGAACAGGCTTGGACCTTCTGGGGGTATTTAGTAAGTAGATACATGACACCATGCAGGCAAATAAGCAGTGTTCTAATCCATATGTACCACATATTAACCCTTCTTGATGCATAGATGACATTCTCCTGAACACCTGCAATTTGCAGATGAGGTGGTTCTGGTGCTTACTGAATGCCTCTGGTTTGTATTTATTGTATTTCTTCATTAGAGTGCCAATAAATTCATTTTCTATTCATGAACATCTCATCCAGAGGAATCCTACAGCATGCCATCACTTACTGAAGCAATAAAAAAAAATCCAAGCAATAAGCCTGGTGGGATACATCCCTATTTAGGTTGATTCCCAAATCACCTTGGTAGATGGTATGAGAAACTAGTTCATGAGCTACATCAAGGCAATTAATTTAGGTCTTCCAGGTAAAAGTCTGTATAGTCTATAACAACAATTTTTCCTTCATTTCACTACTGCAAACTAGTGCCAGATTTACCATATGCCATTTCCAATAAATTTTATAAGGAATACAAAGTACTCCGGACAGCACTGTTGGGAAGTGGGTGCTATTCTGCCCAGCTGGCAGAATTTTTCCTGCTTTCAAGGGCATTTGGTAACAATAGCTACCTTCATTTCAAGAGAAATTGTGCTTCTGCTAGTAAACACCATTTGTATCACTGCATGAGAGGTTGCAACATATTGTGGTGGATTTGCCAGCCTACTTGCTTCGGTCCACTCCTGCTCTTACCCCTCAATTTATGAATGAAACCTACCTTTTCCTATGAGTACCTCTTCAGAGGCAAACAAAATGAATACACAGAAATTCAGCAACAGAAGAACTGTGAGGAGGCACTGGTGGGACTTAAGGGAATAAAAAGGAAACAGGTCAGGATTACACAAAGCATCTCAGTCCTACAGCAGAGAGCTCTCACTGCTGAATTCGGTTTACCTGCAGAAACTTATTGTCTAGTCATGTGGAAAGAAACTGATAAGCTTACTTCTTCCAAAGGCAGCAGTTCATCATACCTCCAACTTCAGAGGTTACAGGTTTACTCAAATGAAGTCAGGCGACAGGTACCTCATTTTTATCACACCTGGCCTAAATGAGGAAACCTGTCAGTGGGAAAGAGCATCCTTTATACCTCTCAGCACTAAAGATACTGACTGACCATTCACTTGAGAGCTCGTGTAGCTGTCATTTTACTTTTTCTCTCTCATCCTGCATTGTAAAAACACCATGATTTGATCCTTAATCTCATGTGGGTAATACAGACTATCTTCCAATATCTGTATCTTCATTTACACCCCTACTAGCACGAACAGCTGAATAAAACCTATACTTCAGAAAAAAATCAAGTAAAAACCATCTTCCCTCTCATCACATAAAATTTTGTGAAAGATGAGACTATTCCTCATGAATCACACAACCAACTTCCTTGAGGCATTCAGCTACTTGAGTCATCCTTCAAGCTTATCAGCAATTTGACCAAAATACCAGCAAAAAAAGTCTCACAACTTGAGACATGTATGTGGGTGTGGTGGGTTGGTCCTGGCTGGACACAAGGTACCCACCAAAGACACCGTGTCACTCCCCTCCCCAGCTGGACAGGAAGAGAAAACACAAGGAAGGGCTCGTGGGTCATGAGAGATCTCTTGCCATTACTGTCATGGACAAAACTAACAGACTGAAGTTGCAGAAATTAATTTACTACTAATTAAATCACATAAGAGAATGAAAAATAAAAATAAATTGTAAATACGCGCCCCCCCCCTCCCACGACCTTCTTCCCAGGCTCAACTGCACCCCTAATTTTCTCTACCTTCTCCCCATAAGCAGTGAAAGGGAGCAGGTTAGTTCATCACACACAGTCTCTGCCACTCTTTCCTCACACTCTTCCCCTGGTTCAGTGTGGGGTCCCTCCAGTGGAAGACAGTCCTCCACAAACTTCTTGCACAGCTCCTTCCCATGGGCTACAGTTCTTCACAAACTGACCCAACACAGGACCCTTCCATGGGGTACAGTCTGCTCCAGTGTGGGTCCTGCATAAGGTCAGAAGTCCTCCCAGCAAACCACCTCCAGTATGGGCTCCTCTTCATGGAGACCCAGGTCCTGCCAGGAGCCTTCTCCAGTGCAGGCCTCCCACATAGCCACATTCTTTTGGGCACACACACCTGTTCCACTATGTGCTCCTCTGCGGACTGCAGGTGGATTTCTGCTCCACCGTGGGCCTCCATGAGCTGGTTTCAAATGTGACAGTGGAATAACAATACACCTGCAAGTCCTGCTTTCAGCTGAGATAGAATTAATTTTCTTCCTCGTAGCTGGAACTGTGCTGTGTTTTGGATTTACTATGAGAATAATGTTGATAACACAACAATGCATTTGGCTGTTGCTCAGTAGTGCTTACCCTAGGCCCAGGACTTTTCAGTTTCCCAGTTTCTGCCAGTAAACAGGTGCACAAGAAGCCAGAAGGGAGCAGGTCCAGATGATCAGAACTGGCCAAAGGGATGTTCCATACCAGAGAATGTCACGCTCAGTTTATAAACTGGAGGGATTTGACTGGGCATCAGTCAGTGAGTGGTGAGTAATGGTATTGTGCATTACTTGCCTTTCTTGAGTTTTATTCCTCTTTTAACTTTTGTTGTCTTCCTTTTCATCACTATTATTATGATTATTATTCTGTTTTGTTTAATTTCAGTACTTAAACTGTTCTTATGTAAACTCCTGGGTTTTACTTTTTTTTCCACAATTCTCCTCCCCATCTGCTCAGGATGGCAGAGACTGAGACAGCGGCTGCATTGTACTTAGTTGCTGACTGAGGTTAAACCACAACACACATAAATAACAATTACATAATCACTTTTCAGAGGAAAGGCATTCCTATTCTCCCCTCATGGAACACTGCTGTATTAAACCCTACAGTTCTGATCTGGCTGTACCAGAAATATTAGCATAATTTAGGGGGAGTACAGTGAATCCACTAAACAGAACCTGCATTATTTACTTTGGGGACAGCAAAAGGAACATACAAGAACTCCCTGTTAAATACCTGCTGTCACTTTGCCTATGCTACATACAAACCAAACAGAGTTAATATCCTGATAAACAGTTTATGTTAAATTAGGGTCTAACAGGGAAGGCTATTTTACTACACAGAATTTCCCACATTTGGACAGAAAATTTAATCCATGGCTTCCATGGGACTTTCTTCTTACCATCCCATGCACTTTGCTAAAGAAAATAATAGACTTTCCATTGTCTATCACATGGTATAAAATACATAAAAAATGCTATAATTTAACTGTTGTTAACAGCTGTTCCCCTTCACCACTGGCATTCACATCACCAGCATTTAATGGATATACTTAATGATGCTTCTGCTCAAAAAAAAGTGTTCAAGACAGCAAGGATGATAATCAGAAAGTGTTCTTCAAGTTTTCAGCACAGAAATCAGAATCTGAAAATCCAATTCCCTTTTTCTCTTTCATTCCAAAAGCACACGTGCAAGATACCGATGGCAAAATAAAAAAGGCACCACACTTCATGTTTAATCACTTTCTCCTCTTTCAACTACTCTACTACAGTTTCCATTAATGGGAATTAAAAGTACAGCAAACAGATAATGAACTACAGTCCTCCTAGTGCTACGGTGCAGCCCCAGGTCATGGCAATTACATGCTTACACACAAAGACAAGCACCAAAGGCGAGAAAATGTACTTGTCCAAATGGTGCTACTCAGAGCAGACTTGTGCTGACTGCAGCAAGTAGTTATCAGGGCCAGTCAAATATACCAAATTTGGAAAAGGCATGTTCTCAGAAGGGAACATGTTGTAGAAAGTGTGATAGACTGTAACAAGAATATACAGAGGAAAAGAAAAGCATGAAGAATTGAGGACGGTGGAAGTGAAGGGTGAAGAGTAGAGTTGAGAGGAAGCAATAAGATCTATAGTTATTTCTAGAGATAAGAGAGAGGCAAATTAAAAGTTTTAGAACACATGAAGACACATATTACTGTAATAGACCAAGAAAATGTTCTTTTCAGCAGCACCTGCCTGTCCATGTCCAAAGAGACATGCTTTGATTTGACTTCACCAAAATCCTGAAGAAACCAGGAAGACTTCTAGAAATACAGTTGTAAAAGTTCCACCTAAAATACAAAGAAAAGTCATGGCCAAAGCACCCAACCACAGTACTTTGGAGTGTTTTAATGCCCCTCAGAAAAAAATCAACCAAACAAAAAAACCCAAACACTCCACAAAACCCACGCATTAGGTGGGCAAAGTCATTTCAGTGGGTTTGATGACTCACTAAGAGGCTTTTTTATCTTTTACAATCTCTGCTGATGCTGAATAGGCTTTCTTGAGCTGCTGCCTGACTGTGAAGCAGACAGCATGGCCTTGTTCATTTAATTGTCTTGCCAACTGGATCTTCTTTAGGACAAACCCCAAGAGCTCTCTCCCTAAAGCTCTCACTAAAATCAGTGGATCAGACTTTTAAGTACCTACAGTGACCATAGCCAACAACAAAAACTGCTCAGAAAGTCAGACTTGAAGATTAAGAAAATTAGAATTCAGTTATTTCAGCTGCTTGGTTCATCCATCCCTTATCAACCTGTTTGTGGATAAATCAATACCTAGATAGCAAGTGATTTCATACACCCAGTGACCTTGCAAAATATTCCAATGAGAAATTCAACCAGGCACAACAATAAGACTGTTTGCTACAGAGGCTGCGAATAGTGGGAGCTGAAATTAATAGTAAAGTCACAACAGTACATTTTGCATTAATGCTGAGTACAACACATCAGCAACATATCTGCTTTCCACACCCTTTGTGAGGGCATGAGGTGAGGGTTTACATTTGTGCCCCTGTTCTTTCCTCCATTGTGCTGACACAGGTACTTGGAGTGAACTAGACCAAAAAACTGTTTTTCTTGAATTATTTTTCTGGATCATTGAACTGGTTCCTCTCATGAACTTGCACAGTGGAATCAACACGGTCCAGGCAAAAGCAATAGCCAGCAGTGGAAATGTTTAACTTGATATCACCGCCAAGATCTAAACACTGCCTAACAGTAATGTAGACAGTATCAAATACTAATTCATTAAACATTCATTATTCACCTATTTTTAAACAACACGCAAAAACCACCAAGAAAATGTAACCTACCATGCACTAACCTCAGTTACCAACTGTTCTTAGATCACAAGCCATCAGAAAAGGATTTAAAAAAATACTGCATCTCATCTCTCCCCCTCCTTTTTATCATTAATGAATTTAAAAATACAGAGCTATTGAGATTATTATTCTGTATAGACTTGCTTCTTCTATACTTCCCACTTACTGCTCTCTGTACCTCTCAAGTACTGAAGACTAGACTAGAAGATGGTTTAATTTGAATTGTTTTCCTCTTTAATAACAACATCATTTAAAAAATACGTTAGAGAAGCACTGACCCATCAGATGCCTTGAGTTTCAACTAGTATTAAAGTACATGAGTTCAGCTGGTGACATTTGCTTTCCTACATTCCTCTTCAGCTGTTGTTCAGCCCACTTGAACCTTGCTAACACAGCCTTTCTTTTCTTTTCCACCCCTCAAGTGGCGTGTCTGAGAGGACGGTATTCTCGACACAGATGCCAGAGCAGCATCTGCACCATTCCCTACACAAACTGAAAGGTAATGTAACCAAGTAGCCTCTTACTCAGTGCACAAGATCTGCTCTAGTGATCACACCTCCTGGTATTTCAGGCTGGGTGCACACAGTATTTTTAAACTACAGCTAGGCTTTCACTTAAGAAAAATATGCCATTAGAGAAGCAGACAGGGACAGAAAGCTTACTTTTGCTTTACTGGCAGAAACCTCAGGTAGAAAAATCCACATGGTTACAAAGATGTACGCGTCATAATTCCCAGTAGTCACAAGCTGAAATTGTTCAAACAACGATCATCAGTACTTCAGACCTCATTAGGGAATAAAGTTCTGTTTCTGCAGCTGGCAAGAGGAACACATCTAAAGTATGAAATTATATTGTGTTTGCATTGGCAAGGTTTTGGCTGCAGAGGCGGTTTCTGTGAGAAGATGTCAGTAGCTTCATAAGGGCTGAGTCTGGTTTGGCCAAAAAAATAGTTGGTGAGTGATCTCTTCCTGCCCTTATCTCAACCTAAAACCCCTTTGTTGCATCTTTATTCCCCTGTCTAGCTGTGGACGGAGACTGAGAGTAGCGTGGTGGGTCAAAGAAGGAAAGAATAGCCAGCCCTCATCTTCCCACTGATTCCTTGTATCTGCCCAGGAATGATCCTCTACCTGCAAAGCCTCTCCTTCCAGAAGGGGAGTAGGCAGGAAGGCCTTGGCTGCAACATACTAGGAGTGAACAGCCTGTTAAATTTCTTTGCCATGAGCCACCATCACTATTTTGTCACTTCCATCATTAAAGGTGTTCAGTTTGCCTACGCCACTCCTTTCATAGCCTTCTGCTAAGGGAAACATTGTGCACAAAGATGTAAAGAAAACAGTAAGAAGCGAGAAATGAGAGACTCACTGCAGTTAAGGATTCAAAGCTGATGAAGTAGAGGGTTTTAGGTTATTTTTAAACATTGATGCAGTACTGTAATGTGCTAAAACCTTAAAAGCCAGCATCATAAGACACACTGCCTTGGATTCTGTAATAAAGCACTTGCAGCATACCAGTCCATGTGTCAATAATTGAGCTTCAGGGCTTTTTTTCTTCTTTTTCATTTTTTCCCTTAAATAGTATGCTGATATTCAAACAAGAATATTAATTACTTTATTGAATAGAAGTGTCCTAGGGCTTTTTATCTCCTGCTCAGCGTATTATGATGTACTACATGGATTAGACTGCAGCAGCTGCTAATTTTTTTAAACAGTGTTCACTCAAACCTTCTGCATGTGTGCTATTATGCAAGAATTGTCAGGTCAATTAGGACTAATGCAGACAAAGCTCAAAAAGTGGTTATTTGATTACTATAGGGATAGAGCTGAATAAAGGACATGGGAGATGCCACAATGCTAAGAAAGAAGGAAAATTCTTCTAATGACTAGCAGATATTACTTCATGGTCAGAAAAAAAGTTGTAACTAGTTCACAGCCCCAGTATGGATTTCTATATGACCTTGAATAAGTTCTCACAATTCTCTCCAGCCATATTATGGGATTTGAGATCCTCAGCTAAGAGGTACTAGAACCGTGCAAAATTAGGGCCTATTTCAGGAACACCTGCCCCCGCTTCTGTTTTTTTAAAATGCAGGTGACACAGTCAGTGACTTCAGTAAGATATTAAAACTTGCTTAGCACAGCCCCTCCACACACATATCTCCCCCCTCCTTAGGCTCCTTATTTAGCTCCCCCAAACACAAACAAAGTGACCCATAGCTGGAAAATTTCAAGAGGCAAAAACATTCCAGAGATTTAAGATATAGCAGGGAATGGATATTTATTAAGCACATGGAGCAGAAAGTGGCATTGGTTAGTCAGGTTCCACACTTCCCTGCCCCTCCTCCAGAGTTACTTTAAAGACAATAAACTTTATAATGAAGTATTGATAACATCTTCCCATTTAGGCTAACAGGCTTATCACGCACTCCACCACTGAATATGCTGTTTTAATTAGCAAGATGGATCTCAGAGCTGATATGTTCTGTTGTGCTATAATTTCTGCCTTTACAGTAATTTTCTCCTGTTTTTCACAGTATAATGTGCTATAAATCCTACTTAGGCTGCCTCACTGGCCTGTTGCTGCTCAGAGTCAATCTTTCAGGCCCTTCGTTTCCATGACAACTTCCTGCCATCCTCCCATTTGCAGGATTATCCTACAGCCCCCTGGGGAGATTGTTTTGAGTCTTGATATTCGATGCTCATGGGCTCCCAAAGCAGGAGCTCCATTCAGCCCCCTCTCTGCCTCCAGCAGATTTGGTTTGCCCAGCCTTGCCATGCTGTCTATGCCTGGGAATGCACGCAGGGAACTGGGCATCCAGCCCTCTCCTTATGCCTCTGGAATGAGGGTGCCTAGAAGAATAAAACGCATTTGGCTGGTTTAATCCCTAAACAAGTCACGAACAAATTAAATAACCTGTCCTCTCACTCCAGTGCTTTTTTTTCTGCATTTTTCTCTGTATCCTCTGCTCCCACATTCAGTCTCCACACACATTTCAGACTACAAGCACATACCCTTAGTAGTTCTTAATTTTCCACTTTTGTTCTGTTACCTCTCTCATATTCTTCTTTTTCCCTATTTTATCTTGCCTCCTGTTCCTTTTTTTCTCTGTATAATATTTCCTTATATACTACAATGCTTTCTAAATACAGCTGTGATGATCCAGAAACCATTACAAGGTCATCCATCAACTGCTCCTGCTCCCCCAGGTCATACACCACATTCCACTAATACTTAATTAAATTTCAGTCTTTGAAAAGATAAACAGGATTTTTTTTTTTCTCTCCTATGGGTCTCCTTGTTTACTTTTTCTTCAGTCTCATCTTGAGCTGTGAAACATTTATAAGTTAGCAGCAAGTATCAATCCCTCCATGCTATTTCAAAGAAGAAAAAAACCTAGGGTTGACTGTTCTCTAGAGCTAAAGGAGAAACAGAAGGGTTGCACCTGAGATAGCAACTTTTCTGAAGTCACCGTATAAAGACAGCAATTAGGAGCCTCCAAACATGCAGGCAGTGGGGAAACAGCATTTCTCAGATTTCCCTCTGCATGACCTATTGATTCTCCAACCTTATTTCTGTTTTTATGGATGCAGTTCCCTACAAACAAAGGGTGAATAACTGTTAACAAGAAGAAACACTGTGGGGATATATAGCTAACCTTAGGCATCTAACAAAAGTCAAAGCTCATAGGTTTACAGTTTATGAACAGACAGGATTTTATACATCAAGTTCCTCTGAACTTTGGCCTAGCCACCGTGCTGAAAGCCCAGGTTAGGTGTGTCAGGTAGGCTGGGTGAAGAAGGCACCTCCTTAGAGAAGATTCTTCCATAAGCTTATCATTTCCACAGACCTAACCAGCATCTGCAACATGGCAAGTGTCCAGCTGGACTTCAGTGAGGTATGCCAGACTTGGGCATGACAGTGCTTCATCATACCCATGGCACAGCTAAAAAGCAAAATGACTTCTGCATGAAAAGATGGGATTATTCCCAGCCTTTACTCTTTAGAATAATGAAAAAGGAAGTTCTACTAGACAGCAAACAGAATCCACAGGTGTGAGTATTATTAATCTGAGAGCACACATTATGGTATCAGATTGCTGATAAAGTGAAATGTCTCATATTAGCTGTAGCCAGAGTATTAGCAGCTACAGAAGATGCTGGAAATCCTTCATAATTCAGTAGATTCTCTACAATCTTTACATTTCTACTGTAGTCTAAATTTCCAAAAGGCAGTCTAGGCTTTAAAACACCTGCTGCCCTTCCAGCTCCAGACCTAGCCCTTAACAGAAACCTTCCTAGAGAAGCAGAAAGCAAAAAGTGCAGCAAAAGAATCTGGATCAACAAAAAATAAACCTTCCCTAGGGAAGCCTCATTTAAGAGTTGTTCCCCCCCCCAAATATTCATGCTGTCATCAGTTTATATTCAATAGATCTCATGATTAATGTAAAGAATATCCCAATATCTTTAATTTAATAAGCAGTATTCTTTTATTCACCTGAATCCCTTGAGTAATATGGATTGTAATTTACATTTTAGAATTTGGTTTTTTTACAAACTGAGAAGTCTGATTTTAAGACTAATAAAAGATTATACAAAAAAGAGGTGAGCAAATATTAGAAAATACAGAATTAATTTCCAGTAAGAAAATTTACACAGAAGTAAGCATATTTTTCAGAACTACAATTTTTGGATTTTTTTTTTTTCCCCTCACATTAAGGACAATTTCTTGCTCTTGTGAGTCAGGATCACTTGCCATCTCACACACAAGAACTTCAGTAGCTAAATGAAGCAATACTTCCCATAGTCTGTACATATTCCATATTTTCTGCCAAGAGTTCAATCATATTAAGTCCTCACATCACACACTTTATCTAGATTGGCAAGTGAAACACGTTTGTCACAGTTATCATAGGAATTCAGCACCTTCATGAAAGTTTTCTTTGATCTGGACAAAGTGTTGAGCTGAAGCCTAGTTTAAATTGTTTTTATCTCCTCAATCTGTTTCTTGTTTTAGAATTAGACTTTGGGCTCCCTTGACCCAAGCACCATATTTGGTCCAATACCTACAACAGATCAAACTGTTGTGAAGTTTTATTTGAACTGACACTGCTGTAATACCTATGTAATTAATAATGATTGTTTTTAAATGGTACATACGAAGAAGAGGCATTCCATGGCAGATCTGCACTCCATCTACTCTGATGTTCCACCCCGATGGTTGTCAGTACTAGGTACTTCACAGTATCTCCTTTGACCCTCTGGTTAACTCCTACTAATAGCCTAATTCCCCTTCTGAGATAGAGCTTAATGTAAAATGCCCTTCATCTTATTAAAGTGAACAGAAACTGTTCAGATGAGTCTCGGATTCTACGTCTCAAGGCACTGACTCACTTGAGCATTAAACATTTACTAATTTCTCCGGACTACATCCATGAATTCATCTGAGCACACATCTACAAATATGTTTTCAGGGAGTTTGCTGACATCTCCACTCTTCTAATAAGGACTTTCCACCCACATGGTAGAAGGGCTGTCGTCCTGCTTCTAGCAGGACTAGAGAAATTCCAGAAAGCAAATCTTGCAAGGACCATGAAAGCGATGTCTTTAGTTCATTTCCCTCAAAAGGTTTATGTATTCCTGTGCCAAGAAGCGGGGTCTGCCATATATAAATACACACACACAAAGACATGTGTGTGTGTATATATATATATATTCCAAACTCCACTTGGAAAAGAAATTTGAAATCAATGTTTTTAATGATACCCCCCAAACACCTCATAAATCAGTGACACATTCCCATAGTGACATTACACTGCATTGACAATGGCTTTGTCCATGAGGGCAAATGACTAAGGCATAAGTCAGCCCCCAAGCTTGATGAGCTCAAGACAGTCATGCCAGTCAGGATAGTCAGTTGACAAACAAAACAGTTGTCAGAAACTGGAACAGTGTTCCTTACAACTCACAGCAGATTGCTTCTCTTTTTTAAAATAAGCTGCTGTTCTTTGTCAGTAATGAATTGTCTCCTTTTGTAAGAAAAACAGTAACAAAACATGAGATTGATGTTTTCCACAAGCATCAGCTAACATGAATTTTGGCTGTTGCGTTCTCACACAGCCAAAATCCACTGTGCAGATCTCCAAACCCCACACCGTTGTTTGCACCACAAAGCAGATGAACCAGTTGAGTTCTGATCCATCTAAAACCAGAAAAGTTGCTTTATTGGAGGAGTTCTAGTCACTTTTGTTCAGTTAAGGTCACAGGGATAACAGCTTTTCACCTGAATTCCAATGGCAACACCTGTATAAGGTCAGAACGTTGGAGCAGCAGCCTGCACTTAAGGCTGGCTGATGCTGTCACAGAACAGCATCCTGATGCCTTCACCAGCACAAGTGCAGAGCTTGGCTCATTTTTGAACTCAAAGAGGGCACAGTAATATCATGTTCTTATTAAAACATTTTTTGAAAAAATAAGTTGAATAAATTACTTCTGCATACCTCACAAAAAGAAAAAAAAAGCTGTTTTCCTTTAGCTGTATTTCAGTGATTGGTTAAGAAAAAACTCTTTAATTGTGTAGTACAGGTTGTACAGTGATTCTAGAATTTTCGAGTACATTGGAAATAAAGTTTACAGTGCATCATAGACATGCATTTCTCCTGCTGTTCAAGGCAAATAAAGAAAAACCCAAAACATATCAAAACTATATTCACACCAAAGTAAAAAACAACTAAAAGTCACAATTCCCAATTTGCTCAGAAACCGTTCATAGGTTTCAAACTCTTGAAAACTCATACTATAACCAAATCTTTGTTCAGGACAACCCATCAGTGGTAAACTGACTCCATGCAAACAGTACCACAAAATCCCAGCTCCCTAACACATACAAACTGCAGTCAGTCAAGACTATGATTATGTGAAAATTGCTCTAATGTTCCTCTGACAGCACTCCAGCTGAGAAGTCTCCCTGAGCAGTGAACAGTTGTTGTGGAGTATTTACATTTACTTCTCATCTTGGAAAGTGCTCTCAATATAAGCTCTCCAGTATAACCTGCAAAAGGATGACACACTAATGACTACCTGAGGTCTAAAAAAAAAAACCCCCCAAAACAAACAAACAAAAAATCATGAGCTGTACTGTGAAACACTATACTTTTAAAAAGTTGGAGGGCCAAATAAAGAACGTTTAAAACTTTCCTATGGACTCAACCATACAAATTTCAGTCCAGTTCTTCAGAGAAGTTTTGCTGCACAAAACTCTTCTCTGCACTTTGCACTTTTGCTGAACCTTTCAATAAGAGACCAGACAATGCCAAGAGACTGGACATCTCTCAATGCACATTTGGAGGCAGCTGTGCATGTGTGGAATAGGAATGAGGGAAGTTGACAGCCTCTTGAGCAAGAATTACCTGCATGTTATGGGTAAACATCAGGTTCCTGACTCTTTTTTGATTCGTTCAATACCTGTTATCAACAACTTGAATCCATCAGTTTTTAAACATGGAGTTGGATATTTCTGAAGACAGTTTGTTTTTCTACATAGAAATGTATCAGATACTGAAATACTGTGTGTTTTGGAAACAACATTATCCTCATCAAAAAAGGCAGGAAATTTGAGGAAGAAAACAGAAGGAAATATTGCACTTATCTAAACTACAACATTAACCTGGGAAACTACTTCAGCTAAACTTGTTCCAAGAGTTGAGTAATACCCCTGAGAAAGCACACGTTTCTAGTAATAGCAGCAACTCAGTGATACTGGCTGGAAGAAAATTAAGATAAGTATCTCAGTTTTCCTACCACAGCATAACCCAGTCTGGGGTGTAGAAGCAACATTTCCTCTCGATACTGTATTTCTCACATGCTGTATATAGCATTATCTAGGGACACAGGTAAGATACCAGTTAGCTGGAAGTCTGTTTTGTTTGATAACAAAGCTTATGCTGTCCAGACTGTATAAAAATTGGGTAATGAGCTTGCAAGCTCTGTCCCACTGCACTTTCATGGGAGGATCTTTGTCTCTTGGTACACACAAGAGCAGGGAGAGACAGTTTCTCCATATTCAACTGCACTTGGTGTCACTGGGCCACATGATGGGGATGTGCTGCTGGGACCATATGTTGAAATTCAAAACAGACACTTCAAAGCACAGACATTCCAAGGCACCCAAGGTCAGAATCACAGTACTGCAAAACAAAATGTTAAAGTCTCTGGCAGAGCAGGATTAAAAATAAATAAATAAATATGGCCGGCTATAAAACCTTCCGCAACAGATTCCACTGTTACCTCACAGTTATTCATCACCAGATAAATAACAATTGATTTCAATGTCCCTGCAGACATCCTAACTCAATAAAGTGTTTTTCAGCTGAAGAGCTACAGCTGTCCCCAAGATAAACATCACCCAACTTTAAAATGGCATTAGAACACATCCATGTCAGCAAAACTACTGCAGGTTTTGTTTGGTGACATAAGTCAGTGAATGTCAGGAACTACTTTGCTTATGTAGCTAAATGTGTATATACATTAGTCTTTACCAATTTAAGTATCCATAATAATATTTAGGACAAACATTAACTAAGAAATAAGTGGGATCTACTACAGAAAATCTGAGGCAGGCCAGACTTTTCTCCTGTGGGCCACATACCCATCGCTTGAAGTGTAACATGCCTTTTCTGTTACAGTCCAGTTTTCACCCTAAAATGTCTTATGTCTTAGAAGACAGAGAGCACTCTTGATGTCTTCCACATCCACCCACACCCCAGCACATCCCTTCTAGTCAGAAATAATCCCTTCTATCCCTGTCAAGAAATAGTACAATAGAAGAGGAATTAAATGCCCTCTTCCAACCCCTAAAAGTAAAATGCCATTTCTTACTCTTTCTGCAATATTATCAGGCATCCCTTCACACATCTACTTAACCCTCCCTTTCCACAGATGCCACTTGAATCCCAAGATTCACACAGCTCATGTTCCTCGGCATCTTGGGCCCAGTTTTCAAGTCCTGCACACATTCTTGGAGTACCTCACAACCCAGCTTCGCCAACACTTTTTGGTTTTTTAAAACTTTTTTCTTATTCTATCCATCAGCATCAGCCATCTATACTTCTTGCTGTACATTCCACTTCCCCACTCTACCCCTCTCGAGCTTGAGAGCACTGATTGCATCAAATTGGGCATAGTTACATTTAGTAGCTCAGTATCCAGCAAGGACAGGCTCCAGCCATTTGAAATCTCCGCTTAAGCTCCCTGCTGAGCTTGCAGGCTTACTGAGCCAAGGACACGGTGAAACTTAGATGGACACTGTACTGCCAGTGATTGACTTATTTGTGCCTTGCACCTGGGGAATACTTCAGATGCACAATCTGTGATAATCTTGCACCCATCTGTGTGACGTGATGTGCCAAAACAAGGCAGAGGAGGAATGGTCCCCCTCCACACCCTATATACACAGATGTAAACAACCTGCATAAATTTTTTCACAAGTTTTCACAGCTGATGACTCAGGAACTCATTTGTGTATGGAACCACTATCAGTTAAAGAAATCTTTACTACCCTGGAGGGGAGAACACTTTTCACATTCTGATTTTTTTTTCCTAGACCAGGGAGCATCAGGTCAGGCACAGCAACAGCCTGGCCCAGCACTTCCTGATGAACAGCTTGCTTGTGCTGGATCATGGTGGCTGCAGCAAACTACTTTTGCTTTCCTACTTTTTCTCAAAGACTGGCCTAAGCTAATTGCAACACATCCAGACAGGGCTACACAGAATGATAAGCTGAGTATGTTTTTGAAGCACTTTTCTAAGTACTGAATAAAGTGTGGCATTTCTTCAAATGTAAACAGGACAGACTATCTTTCAACAAGCAGTTAGAGTACAGATCATCCTTGTGTAAATGGTTCAAATCACATCAGCAGTAAGTGTCCAGACACCTCCAGATAACGGAATGCAGGTTTGTACCTTCGACTTAGCATAAGAAGAGGTAGCTCTTTCACCCACAGAAATAATTGGTTCTTAAGTGTAGTTTGTCTCTGAATAGAAGAGCACTGTGCAAAAAGAGGACAAGGACCATTATGCCTTATTAGTCATATGAGCACGGAGGCAAGGGAGACAAAAAGTAGG
This sequence comes from Monarcha castaneiventris obscurior, assembly GCA_026261815.1. Taxonomy (NCBI): domain Eukaryota; kingdom Metazoa; phylum Chordata; class Aves; order Passeriformes; family Monarchidae; genus Monarcha; species Monarcha castaneiventris. The sequence goes on from JAMPIT010000894.1 coordinate 21,141,353, forward strand.
GGAGCTTGCACAAGATTGGGGCATGGAACAAAAAAACCAGCAGCGACAAAGTTTGGAAAAGGAGAAAGCTTGGTTCAACACACTGCAATTTCTTGCAAAAATTTGAAGTGCGCAAAAACAAAGAGTATCTTAAATAACTCTTTAAGTAGAAGAAAAGGATGACATTAAGCAAAGGAAATTGCAGACTGAATGTCAAATAGTATTTCTTTTGAAGGATTTCTTTTTGTGAGTTATATATGAAGAAAGACATTGAAGACTACATGCTGGCAATATATTGACAGAAGCAATGCCGAACTGGCCACTCTGAGTTCGTTGTGCCTTGCCTTCCACCTCTCTCTTTTTTTAAAAAGGTTGGCACATTTTTTTTCTTTCTTCACCTCCAGCCTCAGACAGATGCCAGAATAGCAGTTGATATTAAGCAACAGCCTCACACTGGTACCTTCAGAAATGAGCTTCAATGCCCTAATTAGGCCAATACATCTTTGGCAATGTCTATAACCCTTACATATTCACAGCAGTGAGAACCACGCAATCATGAAATCTAAGCAGGAAAACAGATGGTCTTAAATAAAAACTTTGTGTGTAATTAATTTTACAACATGGTGCGAGGTCTCCAACTAGATAAAGAATTGGGAAGGAGCAATACTGAAGAGATCTTTGGCTTTGAACTCCTATGTTTAATTTGATTCATAGATTAAAATGAAACACAAAGATTCAAATTCAAATGAGCCCACGAACACATTAGTGTATGCCACAGAACTGGGATGCAGCTTAATAAAAGTGGGATAGCTCTCAGAGGACAGTGATGCACTGATTTTCATTAGTGCATTGCATTCTCAGGAAAATGCAAGCAGTGGCACTTATGGGAAGGGAGCATCATGGACCTCTGTAGGCGTGGGCCACATGAAAAAGCTGGACATGTCAGCAGTTAGGGTGCTTGAGGCCAGGACTGAAGCAAACTCCTATAGTTTCTCTAAGCCCATGTTTGAACCACCAAAAACCACTTCAAATTCTAGATCCACTGAGCAAAAGCATACCAGGACTGTAAGGGATGCTGAGTGTTAACAACTGAGGCTTTCACCAGAGCCAAGTACATAAAGCCACGTACGTGCAGAGGGTTGCTTCAAGGTGAGGTACATGCAGCAACTTGTAACAGCAGCGGGGGTTACAGGGGAAGGAAAATGTCACAGAGAGCTCACAGACATTATCTAAAAATTATCTACCCCATGATAAACCTTCCAAATGAATTTCATCAGCACATCATTACTAAACTCCATTGATTTGGAAAAGAAAACAATTAATGCCAAAGCCAACATCTGTGACATCTTTTAATATGATACTGCAAACCACAGGAGTGTAACTTAATAGCTGAGCATTTTGAAATACTCTAAGTTTTACTGGAGCATTGGAGGAGAAGTCTTTAAGATTTGAGCAAAAGTCATCCAGCACACAGACTGGTGCTATCACATGCACCTGCACTCCTGCTACAGGAGTTGTCACAATGACCTGAGCAAACACATACAAACTCCAAAGTCTCAGGAGGATACCTGCTAGTAATAAGTGATTCATTCAGTGGGGTGAATCTGCACTCCAAATGCAAATGAGACTGAGAGTTAATTTCATTTGTTCACCCTCAGCCTGTGTAACAGTTTGTCTCCTCAAAAACACACAACTTTCCCTCAGCTTTACCTTCTCCAGCTTGAGCAACTCTCCTTCCTCAGTTACAGTGAGGCATCTTGGCTGTGCCATTATATCTGAAACTGACGGAATCTAAGTCAAGCAGTAACCAGCTCTGTTAGGCACTGGCAGCACTCGACCTGTGGGAGCATCCAAGCAAAGGCTCTGAACAAGTCCAATGCTGCTTGTCAACAGGCGAGCAGCTGTGCCTTGCCTTCTTTCAGGCATCTTCTGCCCATTTCTCTCCTTTTAAAAAATCTGGGAAGCCATCTAAGGTATGTCAAATTTAATCAACTATTTTCATAACCTGGATGGATACTCTTCAAAGGCTATAATGAAACCTAGGGAGCTCCAAAGAATCAGCATGGTGGTGATGCCAACAAGAAAGTTAACTAGGCAAGGTGGATCCATTTAAATACAAATCTCACTTTGTGGCATATCTGCAGAGTATTTTTAGGACTCTGAAAACACTACTGGAACATCAAAGAATACAAAATAACCAAAACTAGTCTTTCACCTGTGGGGTTTGCTGAGGTGGGAGGAAGGGAGAATAGGATTGCAAAATGTGCCACATAAGTCTGGTAACCAAAACCTAAAAGTAAAGCACTCTTCCCAAAGTGTTCAGAAATAACAAGTACCCCTTTGACTTCTTTTACAAGGAAGAAAAGAAATAAAAAAGACTCAGGGACAAACATGAAATATGTTTGCCTTACACATTTTCTTCTTATTCTTGTGAGTCATTCCTCTTCAAAATAAAAAGAAATGCAGGGGAGCATGCCACAAGGCAGAGAGAAGTCTGCCATTGAGATAATGCATGAAAGTCTATCTTCATAGTTCATCATCCTAAAGTTCTGGGTAGCTTAGAGCCTTTGCATGAAACTGTTATTGCCTCTGAGGAGGAAGAAGGAATCAATGGCAGGGAAGAAAGATGATATGAAGCTCTGTGCTTTACTTTTATTGCTGTTCAAGAAGAGAAATACCAGAACCAGGCTTCTGGCTGTTGTACCAGAATCCACTACAACCAGAGATATAAAGTCATAAAACATGATTACAAAATTTCTGGACCATCCTTTACTGCCCAGCACAGCAGCCCACAGGACTTAGACAACAACCAGAGAGCCCTGCCACAAGAGGTGGGAAACTGCCCTGGAAGCTGCTTCAATCACTAAACAAGGACTGCAGCCTTACCCCAGAAGAAAAACAACTGGATATTGCATGTTACCAGGTATATTTTGTTGAGGCAGGTTTCTTTACGTGCCTTTTTCCTACTTTCAAATAAACATTGTCAGCAGGGGAAATCAGATCATTACACAGCAGAAATTAACTCCAAAGCAAGATGGCCAAGCTCAGCAGTACCAGGCCAGGCTATATGCAAGCCTATGGAATGCAGTGGCCAGTTTACACTTTCACTCAGCACTACCTGAAAGCTTCAAGAAATAGCTAGTATCAATTTAGATCACCTCTAGATTCAGGCTGACAAAACTTGTCTCAAATGTGAGCCCATCCCCACCACATTATACACCAACTTGTAAAATCTTATTTGTGAGGGAGGAGAACCATGGCTGGTAGTCCCCAGCCAATGAGAGCACTCTTTTTTTTTCATATCCTTCTGAAGCAGCACTAAAGAGTCAGAGTGGAGAAACTCGAGGTAGAGATTTGAGCAAGTGATAGGATTTTTTTTTTGAAAAAGATGTGAACTTTCAGCAGTGAGTAATTACACATTCAGTGCTGAATCAAGTGCCTGTCACCCTAACATCCAACTACTCCACATTTCTCTGGGGCTAGGAAACATCTTTCACTACTAATAAACTTCCACCATCTTTCCACAATCAAGACAAGGAGTAACTTCTATGCAGTCCTTGTTTTCAGGGTTAGATTATCACTAAGCTACCCATTGACCTTGTCCTTTATGAGTACACAGAGAAAAGGTCAACAACTTAATTAAATTATTTTTCAGTAGAAAGGTTCATATTGAAAACTCTCAAGTTCTTCCCAGAATTGCCAGTCCACCAATCTAGACAAGATTTACATGTGTTTAGGAGATGCTTGGCTGGCCTTAGTCTGTGGTCTGCTTTCGGATAGATTCCTGCAGCATTCAGAATGCATTACTGCTATGATTCATCAAGAGATTATTTTCTTATTGTCTTTATGTGGGACTTTTTCTGCTTACAAATTATCTGTGAATGTCCTTAGCTCTTCTCTGAATACTATCTATTAGTCTCTGCCCATTTAGTAATGCCTAAGTGTTCACAAGTGGGTACAAACCTGAATACCAAGTAGTTTTTAAAAAAAGGTAGAAATGCTTTGTTTCTGTAGTCAGAGCACACTGCTTCTTGAACGATGTTTTAAGTTCCCCCTTGCAAAAATGGGATACTCGACCACATAACCAGTAACCTTAAAGCAAGGCTAGGGTAGCTTTACTTGTTCAGTGTTCATTTCAAACATGGCCCTTTTGGAATGCCAAGAAGCAAGTAGAAACTCATCATTTCTGTGGGATTTTCACATTATTACAGCAGGAAGTGTCTATATTTTGTAGGTGACCCATCAGCTGGAAGTTTCTACCTTGACATTAGAGGTTAGGAAAACTATAGGTAGGCCAGGAAATGGTTACATATTTCAGTCAAGCTGTACACAATAGCTCATCTCAGAAGACAAGTGACACAAAACTCATCCACACTCTCCAGTTAAAATACATACATGTGCACACCAGCAAGACATAGAAATCTCAATTTGAGACGGACTGTTCCTTTTACACTGACCACAGATTATATAGGATATCTCACCACAAGTTTGAATCCAAGCAAAAGAAAGCTTTTTTCATCTTCCCAAGGGGTCAAGAGACTGATATTGTGAGCCACAGCAGGTTTTGAATACCATTTCCACAAAATAAAATAAAAAACATATCCCAAGTAATTTTATGAAGCACCTTTAAAGGGAACTGGTAAAATATTGACTTTGTTTCTATCCTACTCCTTCCCTCAGAACAAAACAACTACTGACCCCACTGCATCAGCAGAGAAATATGCTCTTGACCTGGCAGTGTGCACAAATAGAGCACTGTGTAAAACAGCCAGTAAAGTATGGGATCTTAATCTAAATTCTCTAAAAATTTTCTCATCCTTTGCCTGAGAGTGCTCTTTGCTCATGTTTTCTTCATTCTCAGTTTGTGATCTCAGGACACAGCACCTTTTGGTTTTTTAAAGGTAAAAAAGCCCTACAGCTGTTTCATCTCTGGCATTTTCACAGAGCTGTCATTTGCAGATAAACTACACCTGCATATTCCAGGTTTGAAAACCTTTGCTTAGAATTCACCAAATGGGCATTTCAACACTGTACAATATCTGTTTCTATTTTGAAATAGTATGAAATGCGCAGCTTTTTATGGTATGGAGACAAAGACACCAGAACACCAAAGCAGATGGGTTCAGCTGCAGTTATTAGTTTTATTTTGCCAGAGAGACCCCAACACAAACACACCATAAGTAAGTTTTTCTTTTCAAGTGTGTGTCCTACTGACAGCATTACAAAAATAATTTAGAACCAAACACATAATTATGTGCGTTTATTTCAACCTTCCATTACTGGAGATAACAAGATGAATAGTGGAATGCGAACTTTAACAATCCTGTAATTACAGCCACTGAACCGTATGTTATTGAAAGAATTGTGCAAAACCCAGATGCAAAAGAATCAATGGGGTATGTAAATAGAAGTGAAACAGTAAAACAATCAAGTGATAAAGAAGTAATGTGCAGCACTAAATAGCTTCTCAGCATCTCTTGCTACAATGTTTAGCAAATACTTTAGCTTTTTTCTTTCAGGTTATCACGGTTTCCACTACCATATACTGTTCAGTGGTTATTCTCATAAGTGGCCTGGCAGAAAATACTCTGATAGCTGCTGTCAACAGTTGAATATAAGCAGAATTATAGAAATATTGTGGGATCTTCAGTTTACATAGGTGAGAAAGGCTTAATTATTACAGGCGACAAGGATTAGAACCAGTTCTTACCAGGACCCAGGGACTTCAGGCTGACCCCACGAGAAGTAGTACTCTCCTGAAGTCCAGCAGCAAAGCTGCTGCATTCACACCAGCTAAGGAGTTATCCTACCCTTGGGGTAGGCTGGCTTTAAGAGCCAAACTACAGACAGCAAAAGCAGACTACTGTCCAGAAGCAAATTGAAGTCCCCATGAATACACAGAGCAGTCAACTATTTTAGCAAGATTAACTCATTTTCTTTATGATGGGTAAAGATCAGGAGGAAAGAACAAGTTGTTCTCCCCTTCTGCCCCAGAACAGCTATTTTGTAACATACAAATATCTGTATTTCAAGCAGTCTGAGGCTATTTTAGTCTACAGAAGAAGAAACATGCAACCGGTATTTTAACATCTAATGCATCTTAGCCTCTTCTGAATGGCCTCTACTCCATCTAACCTATTATTTGACTTCCAATTTTGACAGCACAGAGGCAAAGGACCTCTTCAATTCCAAGTGTCTCTCCCTTCTCCACAAACACATCAAGGAAGGAAAACAGACTATACTAACATCTCACAGTATACCAAGAACCCTGGACCCTATCCTGGCATTCAAAACACAGACATTTAATCAAGTTATCACAGATCAGCAAAGGAAAATGGTGTCTTGGGGTGTGGTAGGAAAGGTTAAAAATATATCATAGCCTTTCTACTCCTAGAAGCAAGAATACAATGCCATCCCCATTGGGTATTTGGAAGACTAGGAAAAATTTCACACTAGCCTACACACTAGCCAGTACCAGCAACGCAGCACTTATTCTAGCACCTACTTTGCAGGTCAGCCCTCACAGCCTGCAGTGCCCACCACACTGCTTCTCCACAGCTTTCTGCACCTAGAGTGCTCTGCTTGTAGCAGCTCGTTATATCATGCTACCCTACAACATCCATTTTATTATTCTTGCCCATCTAATGTTACAACTGGCCAGGTTTAGCTTAATAGTCTTTTTATCATTCATAGGCCTTTTTTCTAGGACTATCCTTAGTAAAGGTCTAGGTTCAGTATTATAGCCCAAAGATGAGACAGCTAGGCAGCCCAGCCTCTGATCTTCCAGAGCTCACAAGATGCTACACTATTTGTCACTACCATAATTACTTCTAAAAGTAAAATGCCCAGTCCCTTCTCTTATTGAATCTCCTGCCCTAAATAAGCTTTCTTACCACTCACCAATGTCCCAAGTATCTTTCCAGCTTCATAATCCATACCTTCTCCCTGCTAAACAGGTTCATGGCTTTCCCATCTCCTCAGGCTACCCTCTTCTAGAGCACACAGATGCAACTGACCACTGGGTACCAGCTAGAGGAAATAATGAAGCCTCCTTAACCCTTGATGGGCTGCAGCTGAGATCTCTACCTCACAAATGCCAAACAACTTCAAGGCATTTTTTGAGTAGGGACAGAGAGTTTATATAAACAAAGTGTATTAAAAGTTACGTATGCTGCATTTTACGTCATTATTGGTTGATGGGTTTTACTGGGATGTATCACTTATTTTTTTGCAGGCAGTCACACAGCGCTACACATGACAGATCATCACAGTGTACCACTGAGACTCTTTTGAAGTGAGCAGAGAACAGCACTGAGGACTTGCAATTTGTTTCACCAGGTTTTGGCATGATTTAATGAAATATTTCATTCTACATGTTTTAAGTGCTTTTTAATAACTAAAAGTATGTCCTTGTTCGTCAGGTTTCAAAACTTTTGTTGGTCCTAAAAATATACAACTATCAGCCAGATATATGCCCAGGAGATATTTATCAAAACAAAATTCCAATGAAAAATAGAAAAATTTTTATTTTTCCTCCTTCTGCATTTCCCACAGGTTAATTACTCTTCATGTGTTAGTTCAGCAGCATCTAATGAAAACATCCTCCTGTGCTTCCACCCAAGAATGTCCGATTGCTGAGTAATCATGACTCCACAAGAGTTGACAGAGACTAAACTCCTTCCACCTCCTATTAATAGGTTTGAACACATCGGTTTGATTAGAAATACAATGAATGCAGGCAGAAGAGAAACTCACACCTGAGTAATCAAATGGGAAAGAGCATAGGGAGCCCAACTCTAACCCCTCTTCCCGGGTAGTTTGAAGTATACAATGTTATACTGTGTGTGCAGAGAGACAGCAGACTCTGAGCTCCTTTAGACTTTTTTTTCCTGATCCAGTGAAACTAAGGGATAAATGCAAACTCTCTGTGTACAACTAAAAGATCAGAAATATAACTTCATTGCAACAGTCTGATTCTAAAATGTTATCTATAAATGGCAAACAATTCACAGACCACTTCTGCCTTCAATCCTGGAGCAGATGAAGTATTGGTTACCTCTTTTATATACTTTCATATATACTTTACTCAGAGTTGGCACAACAAGGTACCATTACTGGTATTTTCTCTCCCCATACACTGGAGGGAAACTGATTTTCCACAACATCTGACAGCCCTTTGATTAGATTTAGAGACTGAAAGCAAATGTATTAATTGAACAGCATGGGAAGGAGGCTCTCCCCATATGGCCTTTCCTAATCTTTCTCCCACCTGCTTGAGCATGCAAATTTTATTTCCCCAGAAACAAAATTAAGTCAAAAGCAATAATAATGTCCCAGACCTCTTCAGGCAGGCTTGACAAGCATCCCTTTTCCTGATGTCCCCATGTTATTTTACATGAAGCATTACAAGTCCCACCCAGTGGAGACTTACTTCCAGCCATTCAATTTCTTCAGCAATTAAGTAGGATACAAACAATTCTGCAGCTTAAACAGAAATGAGAACTTAAGATCAAATAACCCCTAAAGGATATATGCAAGCCAATATAGTAAAGTTAGATGAAGAACATAAAGACAGATCAACCATGATTCACATTAAGAAGCTAAGGTATTTCTAGTGGATTTCTCTAGTTGTTATGAAGGTCCAAAAAGAATTTTGAACTGTTCAAAACCTAAGATGATATCAAAAAATTGCCTATGCTTCCTAACATATTTTATGCTTTTCTTTTGACGACAATAGCAACAGACCCCTTGTATAAATTGCACTTTGTTAATAATTCTAGTAGCAAGTAAGGTTGAATACTTTATTTGTCCTGACCAGTAGAGAACAACAGAAATACAAACTTCTGCATAGCCAGGTGCTTCCAAGCTAATTAACACCTTTTTTGGTTGGACTAAGCTAAGACAAGTTGCAAAGCACATATGCAAAACATGCAAGGAAGGAAAAGGGAAGAAAACACACCTACGCATGGAGGGAGAAGAGAAAAAGATTAAGTAAGGGTGGGGGAATAGCAGAGCAAGCATTTTAGAAATCTCTGCTAAAATCATTGCTTAGTTGGCTGGGTGAGAGGAGGTTAAGATAAAGGCAAAACCTGTCTCTGAGCTCCCGTTTACCTCAGCAGATAAACAACTTTGGATTAAAGGCTGAAAAAAAGCTGAGATGTCAGCATACTTCAAAAGCAGAACATTTTACTCAGTACACTTTCCATTAGCTGGATTGCTTCTAGTTCTCTTTCTCATATATTCCTCACTGATTTAGCTTACAATGGTGTCAATGACAAAATTGAAGTTACTGATAAAAGCCTCATGGAATCAGTCTAATCCATGCAGCATAGACATGCTGTTCCCTAGCTATACTAAGCATTACTGTTGGGTAATTTTCTGCACAAAACCAGAAAAATAAAAAAGACATGCTTAATATTTTTTCCCTTTCTCCCTCCATACATACTTTTTCTAATCTGTCCTTATGTGGCAGAAAGAAAACTATCAGAATTAATTTGGGTGGTGTGGGTACCAGAAAGGAAAAATCCTATGCATTAAATTTGATGTCTACAGAGCAAATCTGAGGCCAGATTCCTCTTTGGTTAAAAAAAAGCTATTAAAGTGGGTAAACTAAATAGACCTGGAACATCAAATAACCTAAACACAATTTCTAAGTTTATGAAGTCTGAGAGCTGTTCATCTCTCTTTCTGCTTTTTGAACCCTCCTTTTTTCCATATATCCTTTTTTGTGCTGTCACCTTATCAAGAACAAACAGTGGGGAGACGTGATAATAGTTTTTAAGTACCTGAGGCTGCTGCAAAGAAGGAAATAAGCCAGTCTCCTCATCCAGGGTGGATAAGGCAAGAAATAACAAACTTCAGCTGCAGCAAAGGAGATCCAAGTCAGATATATGAAAAGGTTTTCCATACTTAAAATATTGGAGCCCTGGCTCAGACTGCCTGGGTAAACTGGTGAGTCTTTGTCACTGAAAGTCTCTACAAACAGCCTAGATCACCATCCCTCCAGAATGAAACATGTGTAATTCATCTTGCCTTGATGCAGACAGATGAGATGATTTCTTAAGGCCTTTTCTTATCCTGAGATCCTCTGATCTCACAAGATGTAAAAGGTCTGCATTGGGTCTGGTAGGTACTCGTAAGACAGGTCACCTGACAAATTAGATGTGGAATGATTTCTGAGAGTTCTCACCCCTAGAATCAACAATTAGCCAATATCTCAACTGGGCAATGTTCTCCCAAAAGTGTTAACAACTTAGTAAAAAGAGACTTCCGATGACTTTAGTCTACTAGGGCTGTTTTCTCAATCCCAACTCTTAAGTTGAAGTCTCAACTACAACCCAATGTTTAGGCTGTCTGCGATTTATCATCTTAGTAAATCCTTAGATCGCAATTAATTACAGTGGGTGTTTCAGAAGGCACGTTGGAGAGAGATCTCAATCTGAATGGTGCTTTGAAGTGGCCAGGAAATACAGAGTTGATCAGTAGTATGTGCTGAGGGTACATCTCCAGCTCCAGCAAAAGCAAGTAGCTCAACATCACACAGAAGTCAAAATAAGGCAGACACACATGCACTGGGCAGAAATCAGATGGAGAGAGAGACAGGGCTCCATTTGCTTGTCCAGTTTTCTTCCAGTTGCCAGGCTTGAGTTTTAAAGTCATATAAAGCATAACCAAAGCAGCTACATTTTGCGTGCAATAACTTCAAAAAATCCTAATGAAAGTTGAATAAGACAAAACACAACATTTTTATGAACAGAAACTGCTTTGCTTGTTTGGAAGCTATGTATTTCTTCATGAACACTCCAATTAAATCTTGAACATCTCCTGAAACAGCAAAAGGAGGAGATTCTCATCTCATTGTGATCTTTCCTACCTCCCTAGGTACACTCCATTTCTGTAAGTAACCCTGCCAGATAATGAAAAAAACCAATAGAATTTTCCTCTTCAGGTTTGGAAGGCAGATCATTCTAAACAACACAGAAGCAAAATATCCCATCACAAGCAGATCAAAGGAAACATAGACAAGAATTCTACAGAAAAATCTCTAAAAATCAGTTGGAAAAAATGTTTTAAGAGTCCAGTATAGTACTTTCTTCATTTATCGTCACAGAACACAACCTAATTTTGCATAGTTGGATATGAATAAAGTATTCTAGAGATTACATGTCATTTATCTTTACCTGAGTTCTAACTAGAAGACATCTGCAAGAGAGGAAATAGAGTTTCCTGTGGTGCTTAGCCACCTTGAGGGAAACCAAGTGTAGCTGCTAATCTGAACATTACTGAGCACTTTGGTTCTAATACCGCAGTTGTGATTACAGGACTGAAGCTGCTATGTTCAGCTGTCCTCCTGCTAAACATATAAAAAATATTGGGCACACCAAGCCCATACAAGCCCACCAAGCTAAGCATCATATGAAAATCAAAATAAAAGCAGCCATTGGTTAGGAGTTTTCTTCTGCTTAGACCAGTGCCAGGAAAGATTATCTCCACTGCTTGCATGGGAGTTACACAAGAAAAATCTGTATGAGAGGCAAGTCAGAAGCAGTCCTGCACCAGAGGACTTCAGCAGGTGGACTGTTATCAGAGAGAGTGGGACTCACTCAGTGTCTCACTGGGCTTTCCAGAAACCTCCAACAATATTAAAAGTGCTGCAAGCTACTGCTTCAGGATAGGGTCACTGGCAGGATCCATCAACTCCAAAAGTAGTCAGTATCAAGAAGGAGCAGGGAGGGCAAAGATCGGAATAAACAACATAAATACATGGTGTTTCCACACTCACATTTACATAAACGGCACATGAAATAAGGAAGTGATCATGGCAGAGAATGAAAGACTGAAGTCAGATGGGAGGAGAGTGCCCAGTACAACCCCACAGAGACTGGAGCAAACGTAGAGAAAAGAAAGGCAGAAAATTTATATTGTTTTTTATTTACAGAAGATGACACACTATTAAGATTCTTTCAAGCGTTTTTTTTTCTTAAGCAGTGAAAAACTAGCAGCATGCAGATATTTTATTTCAAGCAACAAAGAAGTTTTAGTGCCTAGGCGTGGACAGGCACAGTATTGGGCATCCAATATTGGTTGTGCCTTTACTGGTACATTTATCAGGCCGCAGACCTGGACATTTCTCACTAGAAATCACTCTGGGTATACGGAATACCTCAGTCCTGTTTATACTAAGGCTGCATTACTCATTCAGTGTAAAGAATCCTTATTCTGTGTTGCCTCCATACATCTACACCACCATCACTTTATGAAGAGGCCTTGGAATAAACGAGAATCATGTCTGTAGGTTATAATATATAATATATAATATAATTATATATATAATATATATATATAATATAGATATAATAATATATAATATATAATATAATTATTATACTTTATTCTTTTACTGTACATGTTATTTCATTTCACTACTGCCCCATTTTCTTGTGATGCCTATTGCCAGTGACTGCAGTGAAAGCATTACATTAATTTTATTTTCACCCTGGACTCATCAGAAGGCTGTTCCACTGCCAACATAAGGGAAAGTCAAAAGTCTAGCCAGAGAAACTTCCCCTCTACAAGTTTATAGAACATAACCATGAGATGTATCCATATAAGGTGCCCATATACAGTCATGATGGGTATAATAGACAAATCCAGATGTATGTACTATACACAGGACAGCAATAAACCAATTAACTAGAATTAGATGAATAAATTTCCAGGCTCTGCAAATAAAATCTACCAGTTAGAATACAATCTGCACAGCTATTTGCATTTACTTTTAGTGTGCTCTCAGGAAAGTACTAATCACCTCCTCAAATCCGTACATTTCATTAGAAAACACCATAAAATACTCTTCTTCTATCTCATATGCAGGGGGAACACATCTTTCAATATACTGCAATTATACCAGTTCTGGATCTGAAATCTACAGTTCCAGAATTTACTCTGTGGTCACACTGATGATAATAATATAATGCAGGCTTTAGCAGACTTAATACAACTTTCAGGACACTGTGATACCACATCCAATAAATCTGTCATGAAAGATGCAACTCCACACTTTACCTAAATTTTTCCCATTTCTAGAAAACCCACACACAATTTCAGCCTGCAATGAATATTTCCAAATTTAACTTTTTAAACTGTCTAAAGTATGGAGAATATTTTTGGCTCAGTGGTCCACAATAATGGAGACATAATAAGGGGAGGGGAGGGGAGGGGAGGGGAGGGGAGGGGAGGGGAGGGGAGGGGAGGAGCACGTATGAGAAGAAAAGAGAAAAAGTGTAAGATGGTGTGAGAAGAGTGAAAAATACAGAGGAAAGAAGAAAACATGTCAAAGCAAGTCTGCAATAAAAAAATTAAGAAGGGGCAGAAAGGAGAAAATATAATATATGTTTACTACAAGATGATACATAAGAAACAAACATATGATTCCCATTATAATCCCCCATTCTGACTGTTGACAATTCATTACAATACAGCACCTCAAGTATCTATTACACTTTTCAGTCTGCTAAAGAATAGATTTTAAGAAGATAGATGCTGAAATATGGTATCAACATTTCCCTACAGCCACAAACCTCACTATCAGCATAGATAAACCTGTGCCAGGATTCCTTTCTTATCAGAATATGGGCAACAGTTTAAAATCATGTTAGATTGAAAAGATTGTTCTTGTTGCAGCTCCCTTACAGCAATCAGAAGAGCAGCACAAACACATGTGGAAATCAAAACACTTTTGCCTCTTGATAGTGGGATATTAATTATGTACTGGGAATCAGCATTAAGAGAATGATTTCTCCTTCATGACCTGTGCCTGCTGAGATGCTGAGCTACAGATTTAAGTACAAGCACTCTGGCCCAATCTTATCCCTTCTTAAACTGTGGGAATACACAGGTTTGTGCAAATTTTGCTTATCAAGACTTCTGAGGCCTGAAAATTATATTTAATGAGAAGTGCCTTGTTTTTTGCTTCTACAAGAATAAAAACCTACTGTTGACAGCAAGAGGTCTTATCTCTGGCCAACATTTCCACACTGAAGGAATAATGGTTAATTACAGAGTTTTATTTGTTTATGAAAAGTTCTAGGGGAGCAATAAAAGGAAAATTAAGGATCATTAGTGAAAAACCTTCCTGATAGCGAGCTCTATCTGGCTGTGAAATTGTCTTTCAGAGGAAAAGAGTCCATTGGTCATTTCTAACTGGAATGGATAAAAAACCTATTGAAAGTAATGGAATTCAACACAGTTCACTCAGAGCTTCAGAAATTCTTCATTAAGTCTTCTGAAGAGCTACAGCCTTAGATGCAGGGTTATACCAATGATCTTAAAATCCCTAGGGAAAGACTGCAATTCTGAATTCACAAGCAACAATTCACAGGACTATTTCATATTGGAATAATATATGAATTCATCATTCACACCACATGAACTGACAAAGCACACTTGATCTGGCTTATTAAGTCTTTCTCACTTCTAATTTATACACAAATATTCATGCAGCCTTCCATTTCTATATTTCAGGTTCATTATCTGAAATCCATTTATTGAGTTATACCAGTCAACAGTTATGAAATTGGGATCATTGTCAGAAATATCAGTATATTTTTCTGTAAATGACAACTTTGATTTGCTAGCGAATTTCATGCCTTGTAGTTAACAGTGATAAGAATTACCTTTATTTCTTATATTTCATTTTTATGAAATTGTTAAAGTTCTTTGTTAGTTCCTTGATTTTTTTTCTTTGATGGTTAACTTAAATAGTCCTAGGAAGCAGGATGTCTTTGTTATCAGTTATCAAGGAACTGTTTGTTCCCTGGGGAAAGTCCCATTATTTCCATGTACTGTGCTTTCACCTACTGCACAATGCTGGCTGACAAATTTCAAAGAAATCTGATAGATTTATTTACTACAAGGCTGTCAGAAGGGGCAGATGTAGAACAAAATTCAGAAGCGAAATTGCAAATTAGAACCTGTTAAGTAGGTCCTAATTCCTTACCAGTTTAATTTTATTAAATTAAATTTATTCCCGTTCTAAACAGAGGTATACTTATTCCTAAATACCACATTACTGGACATGTCAACAAAAGCAGAGCAACAGATACAGACTGACTGATGTCATGGGGAGGATTTCTTAATTAATCTCAAGTATTACTCCTTATAAAGTAAGGAATTTCTTCTATACACCCAAACATCAAGGGACTCTGCACAGAAAGGATGTCTCAAAGACTGCAGTGCTTCTTGCTACAATTTCCTACTCATTCTTCCTACTCATTCTTGTGCCTTCAAATATACATGATAATGTTAGTGGTGGGAAAAGCATATAAATTATTATCAGCTAAATGAGCATTCATTTTGCATGAAGACTTTCTGTTTTATAACCCAGTCTTTTCACAACTCATAATCCCATTACCCTATTATCTTCTTCCATGCTTCCTGGGAGAAATAGCAGACCCCATCATCTTACTCCAGTTCTTTGTCCCATCTTTTAAATATTTCATGCTCTTCTGGTTATAAAAATCAGGAGATAGTCATCACCGCATGGTGTGTCTAGCACACACTAGACACTAGCTGCTGGAACCTGTAATGAGTTATGATTTAAAATTTAAGAATGATGGATGGTCAGCATATGAGACAAGTACCCTTTCTGAAAGTATCTCTTGAGAGATACTTTCCCGCTTTCATTAGTTGTAGAATCACACTTTATACTGTTATTTCAATTATAAATAATTAGTGTTTAATCAGTGTTGTCATAAACAGCCAAGCAAATACCACAGACTATACTGGAGTTCACTGGATGACAGGTTTTAATAGCTGTGGCTCATAATCATAATAAAATATTCTCCCCTCATGTGTTGTGAACAACAGCAGTATTTTCTCATGATGCTTATTTGTCACATATGAACTCTCCGTAAACCATTTACCATTCGTTATAAATGAGAGTAGATAAAATTCAACAGACAAACATGTGAAAGCTCTGAAGAGACATGAGCATTTTCTGCTCAGCAGTCAGTCAGCTGGATGTTCTTGCACAGAAACACACACTCCTCTCTCCTTCGACTTGAAACAGAGATATTTACAAAAACTTTCTGATTGTAATTAGGAGATTAGATGGTCTGTGTGACTCCTACAGAGGTGAAAAAACTTTCATTATCTGATGAAATAGTTGTGTATACTGCTCTCTTGCTCGTCAGCCCCTTTATGCTCTGCAAGAATAATAACTCTTCTGGTTTTCCGGAAGGTGACTTCCATCCACAGGAAGAATGACAAGATACTTAATTTCTATATATTCCAGTATAGCTTCGAATAAAAAAGTGCATGGAACAGAATAGCTGTTCCAGTGTCACATATGGCCAAAATACTCTGTAAATTAATGCAGGCACATACCATTTTGACTTAGAGAAATCGATCAAAATATTACAGAAGTTGCTTCACCCAGTTCTACCACACAGACTGATGCTATTATAAAGGGGTTATTCCTTAAAACATATGGATTTATTTAATTTTAGTTAGCAAGTCAAGGCACTTCATTAAATGCACACTAGAATTTTACGGCATCCTTGGGTTTTTCTTTTTCTTTTCAGTCTCCTCCACCCTCTCCAGTCTCAAATATTTAGCAGTGATTTCTTATTTCTTATTTCCTATAGGGACTTAGAGAAATGCTATTTCATTTCCCTGTATTCTTTCTATTTTTCTAGGATGTCTTATGTTTGAGAGCATATTTTTAAATGAGAGCCCAAGTACTGTCACCTGATTAGGAAAAAAGAAGAGCTCAGCACACACATGGAAGAGGAGAAGATTCAAATCCTAGGCCATTCATTTCTTATGTAAAAATAACTCCATAATGCTGCATGCATTAGCAAAAAGCAAAGACTGATATTTCCAAAAGCCCAGCAGAGAAAATCTTGAACGTTTTTGAACTTTTGGACTATCACCTTAGAAGAACTGAGACAGAGAATATGGCTGGTGAAGCTCTAGGAAACACTCCCTTTTCCCTTACCCTAGGGAATAGCCTGCAGTGTCATGTGCTCACAGGGGAAAAAACCTACCGAGGTCCAGTTCAACCTCTGCTATGACATAGGCTAAGTCCTCTGAAATCCAAAGGTCCTGAATAACGGCAAGGTGATGCAGACAAGCTTTCTTAAACTGCATGGTGGAGCCTGCAGAGGCGTCTGCCAGGATGGGCTGAAGTTTGTGCACATCCACGTGAGAGCTGGGGTCTCCATCAGTGCCTCTCAGGTGTGGCCAGAGGTGCACTCCAGGTGCACTTTTCAGCAATGGAGGGTAACCACTGGGGCTTGAAATTGGTTGCCTTTTTCTGGTAAGCAGTACATGGAACTGAATATATTTCAAACACACATACTACTGCTCTCTGCAGGGAAAATGATCCTAGCAGAAGTCATATCCACCTCAGAAGGATGCAACAGAGCTGAAGAAGGTAAGAAAATGGCAAAATGGGGAAGGTTTGTATGCAAGTAGAAATTAAACTAAGATTATTCAACTTGCAAGACAGGATTGGGAAGATTTACAAGACCATGAAAGACAAAGAGAAGATAAACAGGGAATAATCAGTCACTATTTCACAATAAGGAAGAGAAATCAGATTAGCAAACCAAAGCTTTTTGAAAAATAAGAGCAAATACTTCTTTTTTTCACTTAATTCATAATTAAAGTTGTGATCACAAGTATAAATTTACTGAAAACATCATTAGAACAATTCACAGAAGAAAATTCCACTGATGATTTAAACACAAAGATGTAAATAAAATCTCTGACCTTGGAAGACTTTTTGGGACATGGGAATGTATTTCAGAAAAGGGAATACCTTATTTTTGTAATGGTTTTATACTTTTTCTTCTTATTATAGTATTTTAATTTTTATTTTAACATCTGACCATGAGTGGATATGAACAGGAACATCCAGCTGTGTATTAGAGCTAATTAACAAAGATTTCCCTTTAGTTCATGTAGCAAACAAACGTATCCTTCCATTGTATCACTAACACTACTGTGCACTTCCAAGCAAGCATCGTGTGGTATACTCTTTGGTACAATGCAGAATCTGAAACACTTGGAGAAACACAGTTCTGTAAGGTATATTTTAAAATACAATAACAATTCCATGATGTCAATGCTAGACCACATCAGAATTCTGACTTTGTTCTGCTGTTTTGGACAGACAGTTCCACTCATTATAGTTTTAAGAGTATCTAAGAGTAAAGGACTGCAGTGTGTCGTTGTGTATAAGAGAATGTGTTTTTCATGCCTTGCTATAATGCTGACAGCATATTATGAATATAAAGGCAAAGTCATCTTCATAAAAAAGCTAAAAAGAAAATAGATTTGTGGCACAAAGCAGAAATACCCTAGTTGTGGTCTGCAGAGCACAAAGGGTAGATAAGACATTTCTTGGCTGTCTGGGAAGAACAGTTTCATCACAAAGCTCTCCCTCTGTCTCCTTTTTTTCCAAAGACAGAATTGTATTAAAAAAAAAAGATACAAATGTACACAATCCTAATCTCACTTTTCCTTGCAAGCCATTGATATTGCTGTCGTCAGGATGTTGTGGGTTGAGAATCAGTGAAGAGATGTCCCAAAAAGATAATGTATCTTTAAAATGTTTTGGAATCCTTGTAATAAATAATGCATACAACAGCATGAGAAATAATATGACTAAAACCTAAAAGGCACGGTTCAGGAGTTACCAACTCAGCTGGATTAAAAGTTAAACCTTTAGATCTGAATAACTCAAACTGAGCTCCAAATCTGAACATAACTTCATATGTACAATTCAAACAAGTTAATTAATTTTTAACATAAGCAATTTTGCTTCTGTGGGAAAAAGACTATCTAGTACAAGGTATGTCCATCCCAAGATAAATACCCTGAAGAATATGGCTTATGTGATCTAAGTGCCCTCACAATAATTACACTTTCTCAGCTCTGC
Source organism: Monarcha castaneiventris obscurior (assembly GCA_026261815.1). Classification (NCBI taxonomy): domain Eukaryota; kingdom Metazoa; phylum Chordata; class Aves; order Passeriformes; family Monarchidae; genus Monarcha; species Monarcha castaneiventris. The sequence goes on from JAMPIT010000894.1 coordinate 21,160,278, forward strand.
TGCTATGCAACTCTTATATCGAGTATTGCTTGAGGACACCAAGATAAGTAGTGAGTAACTTTAGCATAAACAAGTTACAGATTAATAAAAGTATAGAGAGCTATTACACAAAACATTTCTGTGCATTTCATAAAGTTAAGCTTCATCCCACCCAGTAAATGTGGAGAATTCAGATATGTAAGGCAAACCAGAGCCTTTAATTTTTATTACCTTTCCCAAAAGCCCAAGTTAATAATCCAACTTTGGGCCAAAACACTACAGCTGTTAGTACTAAACAGGCATCATGGAGTTACTTTCAAAGACACACTGATAGTTAAAAAGCAGTAGATTAAAAAAAAAAAAAAAAACCAAAAAAACCCAGCAAAACCCAAATTTAATTGTGTGTTTTTTTGTTAGTGTCATTCACTCGTCCAAAATGCAGCCATCAGGGGCTGCTGAGTGCAGCAGAGCTTGGCAGGGGCTTGTGTGATCAGGACCTAGCTCTGCATAATGACCATATTGATAATGCCTCAGGTTGGCAGCCGAGGCACATAACCCAGAGATACCAGCACCCTTTTTCTCCATTCCACAGTTAGTGCAACTGCCTGCCTGTAAGAGTGCTTTACTGGCATGGCCAGCTGATTTTTCTAGGTGGGGATTAACTATGTTTATAATAGCCTTCAAAATACTCAGTTGCAGGAACCGCAGAGATTGCAAAGGGTTTTATTAATTGCAAAGAGAACAAAGAACTCACAATGTCCTACAGCGTATTAAAAGAGTGGTTCCATGCATAAGCAAATAAATAATAATGCATTCACATAAATATAATGGATTTCTCTTCTCCATCTATGGTTCTTTCCCTCCTGCAATTATTTCTGAGTGAAGTGAAATTGTAAATAGCTTTACCCACTAAATGATCTTGAGAAAATTATTTCTGAAGTGCCACAGTGCAGCTTGGGGGCTTTTCCCAATCATTCAGTGCTCAGATGATTAGCTCGAAGCAAATTTTTGCAACTATGCTCACCAGGGCAAAAAAAACATTGTGAGGAATGATGAAAGCAGAACCTAAGTCACATTTGATTTTCAGCAGCAAAAGGCTTTGAAACAGGACTGCAAAGATGCTGAAGGCCACAACAGAAGTGCTTGCAAGAGCTGGGGTTGTGAACTGGAACAGTGAAAGCTGCAGTTGTCCATACTGAACTAGCTAATCTACAAACTTCAGTTCAGGATAAAGATGCCAGGTTTGGAATGCGTGAGAGCCAAGGAGAGCAGTGAGCACTGCAAGTGAGAAATGAAGCACACTGGACACACTGCCAAGCAAACCCAGGTTGGGACATCATGGATGAACGAACAGCCCTGGCAGAGCTGTACAGTACCCCTGCACGGTGCCTGGCTCTAGCCAGCAATGCTCAACCTTTCCACTCAAAAAAGACAAGAGAAAATCCATCAGTTTTACAGTTTCTTCAGTCTCAAGGCCCTTTATCTCTCCAACTATGGCATCAAGAAAAAGAAGCAATTATCTACCTAGTTTGAATTAGTTCCTTCCAGAAAATGGTAGAGAAGAGCCTTTGAAACACCTGTGTAAAACACTCTTGTGACTAAACTAATCTTCCACTCCATTACCAAGATTCCTCTATGGAAATGCAGGCATGAAACTGTTCTGATCACAGAAATGTACTGCCTTGGCCAGAAGGTGATTCTTTTATCCAGCAGGTTTCAAGATAATTTCTTGATAACCCCCAATTTCTGTGAGAAGCTTACACCTTAAGAGAACTCAGCAGCCACAAAAAAACCTCCTAAGTAGTCAGTATCTTGATTGTTTTCATAACAAAGGAAATAATTTGTACCATATATCACTTTGAAAAACAGTTATCATAAGACATTTCACAGAAGCCAACTTATTATTTATAATGCATTTCACTAAGATTTAACTTTATCCTTTTTTAAAAGCAAGAAGCAGTTTTGATTCTCAAAAGGTCCCAATCATTTCAGTCTGGAAAGTACCACAGTCTCCAAGTAGAAAAGGAAGCAGGTGCTTCCATATAAGGGATACAATCTGTAAAATATGTTGAAAACCACCTACAAGTACAAGAAAGTATTTCTGAAAATCTGAAAATATTATATGCCAAAGCTTATGATCTGTGGCTGGGATAAAGATGAGAGTGCTTGTGAGTAGGATGAATGACCTACTTTGGCTACTCCAGCAACGGCTTTCAGACCTCAAGAATTTCCCCTCTCTACACCTGAATGTACATCAGCAATGATGCCTTAACATCATCTATACACCAGAAGATTGCAAGATAGTCAGGAGATTTTATTCATCAGAAATATGCATAGCTTGGGTTCCATCAGGCTCCACATCAGCTGAGAAGAAAGTGTGAACATCCAAGGAAGAGGCAGAGAATAAGGATGTCCAAAGAAAGAGTTTACTCTTGATTCTCATCATGCCCAGAGTTATTCAGCATCACTCTGTTAACAGGACAGGATGTCTGGATAGCTACCCAAGGTGCTGTTAGGAAAAGATTGGTGCCCATCTGCTCACTACTTTTCTTCACCAAACACATGCACTGCTGTCATACTGCAGTATGGCTCATGTCCATTCCCTGATATATCCAATGCACGCAAATAGGTTGTTTAGGAGGCTCGATAGCTGAGTTAAATCATTGCCAATCAAAAACAGCTGCTCATCAGAAAGAAATGTTGCTGCTGATGCAAGAGAGGTGTTGGTCTTGTTCCTTCAACTGGATGTGGTCACAAGGCAATATCTCCTCACCAAATACAACCCACATTACACATCTCTGCTTAAAGACTGTTAGTTGAAAGTGAGGTCTACCCTAGCAGAGTCGGTGTGGCAGCCTTCCAGATGGACAGTGGCTGGTTCTCACTCAAGACACCAGTAGGAGTCAGTGCTGGGGGTGGGGGTATCCAATTCTGCAAGTTCTCTGTAACTGAAGATCCACAATTATGCATAGCTCTAGATATCATGATTGGAAGCAATAAATGTAAGAAAACCATATGTAATCTTCTTCATCTCCTATTTTGATGGAAGAATTTGCAAGCTATAAGATTGACTAGGACAGACTGTTTCTGTCAGAAACAGATAGTATAAGTGCATGCATTAAAATGGAGTTTTAAATGTATGTTGGCCTGAGGGAAAGAGCTTTGCTCAAATCTTTGTAAACAGCTATTCACTCCCTCCCTGCCTTTTGAAGTAGATGTTCATTGAACTGTGAGGGGGAAAAATACCTAAGTCTGGGATGTGTTAAAGATCTGCAGCCTCATCAAAAGGTTCAGGTACATCTTTTGTCAATATGATGGGTACAGCTCATCTTCGCTTACAGTAAATTAAACAGATCCCAGCAGCTGAGACCACACTATGTCAAAGAACTAGGTGTGCAGCAGAGCAGAAGATACAATTGGAATAGCCATCATCAACAACATTTTGTCAGCTAAGAAATGACTCTTCTGATCTCCTTCCTCGTTGCTAATTTATTCCAAAGCATCATCTATTAAGGAATATCATTAGATGTCTTCTTGGCTTTGATATTTCATACCTGAAACCAAAGTTTAATTTTTGAACCATGAACATGTTTTAGTGAGGGACAAACCCACCACAGAGCTATGAGGGAGTATCTCATCTGCCACAGTAGTTTCCCCTCTAAGTGAGTAATGAGTAAACAGCATGGACTGACTGTAGGAAAACAATTCAGTCATCACTTTTAGCTGGCCTCTAATTAGCACAAAAACTTAACAGTAGGTACACAACCATCTCTGCATTAAAGCAATACATTCCCAGAAGTAAACAGGGTAAAGGTGCTTCAGGACAGTAAAGACATTTCCTTAAAAACCTCCTGACAGGAAGACAGGGAACTTTCTGCTTCTTTTGATATTTTTGTGTAAATGATCAGTCACCCTTTCTATTAAAAATGTAACTGTTTTTCCATTTGAATATATTTAGATTCAGCTCTAAGTTACTGTTTTTCATTATATATTCCTCTGCAGATTAAAGATCCCATTAGTGCCTGGCATTTTCTTCCTGTAAACACACTTTTACACTGACACCAGGTCACCTCAATTTTCCTTTACTAAGGTATCTTTTAAAAATGATGGAGCAGTGTTGCAGATAATATACCTGGGGACACTTTCAGACAGTTATTCTATTCTGTACCTAATTTTTTCTCTGATATTTCAGATGTTCCAAAAGTTGTGTATGCAGGCTTCCCTAGTCAGGAATTTAATGAAAGTATGGAACTACAGATCTACCAAGCTGCACTGTACTTTTAAAATAGATAAAGGTTTTGCCTTCTATGTTTCTCAGATCCCAGAGTAGAAAATGGTATTCTTTTTCTAGTTTCAACAGAATACTGCATTTTTTCACTGTATCTTCCTTCTTGATGTATATTTTCAATAGCTGCAATAGTTTACCCTAGAAGTGGCTGCATGTGCCTATGGCTTGAAAGGTACATCTGGAACACTGAGAACTATTAGAGATTACCTTTTTCAGGAAAAGTAGTATTAAATGCACTAACTTTTAATACAGAGTAAATGTCTGCTAGAGAAACCACTAAATATAAAAAAGTTCAGTTTTATTTTGACCTTGAGATTACAGTTTGTATGTTTTACAGAATCACTGTAGCAATCTGAAACCACACATGCTTTGTATTTAACCATGCCAACATTGATGAATCTGGCTATCAGAGGGAATACTTAAAGCTGTCCGTTTGAATTAAAGCTATATTTATCCTTTAAAATGCTGCTGATAATAATGACTTCTCCAAAGAGTCAATAACTCCTTGAAAAAGATTAAAAAAGAAAAGCATAGGGAGCAGCAAATCAGATTCATATTTTTCACACAGTACCTTCCACTCTACCTTCTCTGTTCAGGTGGATTCGGGAGCTTTATAGTTATGAACCTATGACTTGAAAACATATGGAACAAAAACGTAGTCCCAGGGCATCAATTCAACAAACTCAGTGAGTCCTAAACAAATACAATAATTCACTGCAAGATCTTTAAGGACAGGCTTAAAGTTAGTTACATGCTTGTGCATTGTGTTTAGTGAAGAAAAAAGATCTCTTAGATACCATCACCATTTTCAGAGTAAATCTTTCTTCTTCAAACCACCGTAAACTTTCTCTGACCCAGACTGTGTGGCTGAAGTAATTCCATGACCCCCCCTTCCCCTTCCCAAAGTGTTCCAGATGAAAATACATCTTCCATTTTGATTCTTGTCACAGAAGAAAAAGGAGTGGAGAAACACAAGGGTAGTTGCACAGGTGTTTTTACTTCATATATAAAAAAACAATTTGTTTCAAATGTTTGCAGCATTAAGAACCAGTAATTTACCAAGAACTCAAAAAATTTTCTGTACTTTGGAAACAACTATTTGTTTTTAGAATGTGTGGGTGGTGTAGAGATGTCATGACTAATGTGATTTGCAATACAACTTGATCAAGTTGGAGTGACATCAGTACTGGTACAGAGTGCTACACTGTCACCCCTAGAATATAAAATCCACAGAGTAGATACAACATGAGTTAGGAGAGATTCCTATTGATTCCTGCAAGTGGGAGAGGCATTTCCCCAAAAGGCGACTGAGTTTCCTTCAGTTTTTCAGCTGAAGCTGTCAAAGATGTCAGCAAAGATGTCAGCAAACTATCAATGTGCTTTTTAAAGAGGGCTAACTCCTTGTCTACAGCCAAATAAAAATTCCTCCAACTGAAAAAGGTCAGCCAAAATCTCACAAAATACATGATAACTCTCTATCACTATGGAAGTGGACAGGCATCTACCTCCTTTCTTCTGCAAATTCCAGTAGTCCTTTTTCGTGCTTTAACTATCAGGAGAACCTGCCAAACACACATTCTATGGGAAAATAATGAATTGAAAGGATAATGATTATCTCCATGTGGAAACCTAAAGCTCCTATATATTTCAGGTTACCAGATTTAATATTACATCTATTAAGCCAAATAAATTACTTGTGTACTGTACTAGAGGTAATCCATAAAGGAATTTATTTCTTCTACCCTTGTACCAACCTGTGTTAATTTAGATTACAATAACTGATGATTTGCCACATCAAATGATTGCAATAACTCCATAAAGTTTTATCCTGTCGGTCGGCCCTTCTCAATTAAAGAAAGAACAGCATTAATCATTGCAAGCCAAGGTTTCCTAGGAGAGCTTCTCTTGCTATCAGTGAACTGATAAGAGGGGTCAAGAGGTCACCATCTGAAATCTACCCAGAGGTTTCAATAGACCTGTTACCACTATTGCACCAACTGATAACAGTCTGTATGGTTTCATTCCAGCCTGCACACTGCAAACATATCTCACTAATACAATAACCTTGGTTTATTTCCATATGCTGGGTAATTGCCATGTACTAAGCGATAAATTAAAAAGATTAACCAAAGTACTAACTACAATAAAGCAGCTAATTTAAGAATTTCAGCTCTATATTATCTTCTCTTTATTGAAATTGAACTTAAAAATCCTCCCTCTGCTTCAGCTAATGATAAAATGTTAGATAAAGATAGGTTTCTGCATTCTCTACTGGTTGACAAATAACAGTTTATCCTCTAATTATGCAGCTCAAATAGAGTTTTCCTTGACTGCAATTCCACACTTGCATACGGATCTTAGCCTGCCTAAGTGGAAGACTGCCCCCACAGCAGTAGTTGTCAGTCTCCTGCAGGTTAGAAGACAGAGAAGCTGTCAGCATGTCAACAAAGGCATTTCCAGAAGAAATTCCTGGTGTGGTGTGGAAATAGCAAAGATGAAGTACAAATCACCAAGGCCCCACCAATACTCTGGAGTTTCTAGAGCTTTTGCCATTAGCTATAAGCCTTTCAAAGCACGTTGAAAAGCTGTTGTTCAACAATAATAAAAACTCCTTCAGTTAACCAACAACTCATTAAAACTTTGGGGAGGATGTCTGTCCCCTCTGCATCACTCCCTAAATAAACAGTATGTGTTGATGGTCAGGAAGAGATTCACGCTATTTTGGTCCTGGAAGGTGGAGAGAATTCCAAACCTGGCTATGAAAGCCAAATCCTGCACCAGTAGTCACCTGCTTGGGCTCTTTTGCACCCCAGTGTCTCTTTGACTGTAAGATGTGAAGTCCTCCATTCCTATTCTGAATGTTGGAAAGACAGAAAGTGAGTGAAACACATATATGCCAGATGTATGCTCAGAAGGGGGCTTTAGAATGAGGCTGTGCAGTTACATCTCTTTCAAATCCAAAACGCTCATTTACAATATGCTATCTTGATAAACATTGCACCTTGCTACCATTCATAAAATCACAGAATCATGGAATCATTAAGGTTGGAAAAGACCTTAAACAAGTTAAACAGGACTGTCCCCAGTACTGAGCCCTGGGGAACCCCTCTAGTGACTGGCTGTCTACTGGATGTGACACCATTTACCACTCTCTGGACCTGGCCATCCAGACAATTTTCAACCCAGTGAAAAGTGCACCTGTCCAAGCCATGGGCTGCCAGCTTCCCCAGGAGAATGCTGTGGGAGACAGTGTCAAAGGCTTTACTGAAGTCTAGGTAGAATACCTCCATGGCCTTTCCTTCAACCACTAGTCAGGTCATCTGGTCATAAAAGGAAGTCGTGTCATAAGCTGAAGATTAAGAAAAATCCTCTCCTCCTGGGCTGGCACATCCTGGGAGTAGTGGGAAAGGTTATATGTTCATTGCAAGTGCCATTTAGCATCACACCGTAGCTTTCCCTCTTTGGAGTACAAACGAAACACCAGGCTTTTTGCCTGAATTGCATTTATTCTGCCAAACTCAGAGCACATCTGTACAAAGGACATAAATATGTCTTACTCCTCTCTGTGCTCAAAGTCATCTTAAAATGAACCAGCTGCAGCTCTGCAGCTACATTACTGTGGTGCTGTGCCCAGGCTAACACATCCTGCCACTCAACAGGTCTCATTGTCTGGGTCACAATGCCAGTCTATCACAACTCTGTAAATTTTGGACTTGATCTTATTCATGTCCGAAAAACTTCATAGTCAGGCAGAGTGCTCTCATATCCTTCTCCATCTGTCCATTCTGTCCACACCAGCTCTGTCTGAAAAAATGTTTTCAAGCTCCATCTTAAAAACAGTTTTCTGACTTTCTTCATCTGCCCGCCTCTCTTTGGAAACTGTCCAAAAACCTCACCACTGTAAGGGTCAGGAATTTTCCTGTCATCTCCAAATTCCATTTATCCATCGCAAATTCATACCATTATCTTTTTAGGTAAACTTGCCTTTCTGAGCTTAAAAAAACATTGTCCTCATTTGTGCTTAACTGACTGATGCAGTTACAGGGAATAAACACCTCCACTCCCAGCATTTGCTCTTCAAGGCTGAATAAAGCAAACTGGTTTACAATCATTTTCTGTGAAGAAATTTTCATTCCTCAACAACCTAGAAACTCTTTATCTATTCCAGAAGAAATTCTTGAACAGGAGTGACTTTAACCAGACACACTTTCTACAAGAATCCTTACCAGTTTGGTACAGAAGAGCACTAATGCTTCCTTATTTCTGCTGGATCTATGACAGGTCTGCTGATATATCCTGGGATATAATTTGACATTTTCATCACCTTTTCACGTTTCTTCAAAACCCTTTGTTTCACAAAACTGCACGTTAAATCTCAGAGGAGTATGTTCATGCACAACATTTCTGATCCCTTTTAATCCCAAGAGAAGACAATCTTCATCAGAAAAAGTTCCGATCTACATCTAGGCACAAATACCTTGGAATCTATGTTCAAGTTGTTCTTAACTGGATCTATCTTTTCTTTGGAGTAAGCTATGAAAAACGCTCCAGCTAGAGTTCTGACATTTTTGGTTTGGAAGTAATTTATATTGATGCAAAAGTACAAAGCAATTGAATAGCACAACCACACCAGATGTTTTCCAAACCAGTTTCTAAACTCAGTTCTTTTTCAGAAATAGTCAGTCAAGAGAAGCAGAACACTCTCCATCTCCCTGGACTGGTTTACCCACTCTATCCACTCATCCCTCTGATGCTCTGAGTAAAGCAAACACAAGAGCATTTCTTCTCTGAATCCCCTTCATGCTTTTTGCAATCCTGCTACAATGCAAAAGATCCTGCAAAACCAGTGTGGCGTGTCAGCCAGATCTCACACCAGCCTTGGTCTCTCTTCTCTCAAGTGGCTCTTGAAATTCAAGAAGAAGACTCAAGGGCTGCTGGAAGGAGGGAGGGAGGGTATAGTGATGCCATTCACACCATACTCCACATAATTTCTGAAGAACTCACAGCAAATAGCACCTAATAATGTCCTCACCACCAGCTTTAACCAGCTCCTCTCTGGATCATGATTAAGTTCAATCTTTACTAAACAGACCCTGTCACGCATTTTATATTAGTTTGCATGGGTTTTTTTCCCTCTGGATATCTTAAGTTATTTCTTCTACTGTGAAAATAATTTGATTTTGAGCCAAGTTTTCAGCCAAGGTAAGTCTGTGCATCTCTGCTGAAGTCAGTTCACACCACCTGATGAGCTTTCCTTCAGCAGACAGATGTGGTTTTTTATCCCAATTGTTTCTTTAAGAAAGGAAACAAACTCTTTATACTATCTTTGTATTTCAGGTCAAATCCAGGATGCTAGAAACAAACTATGTAAGTTAATTTAAGCACTGAATTGGTTGCATTTAGGAAAACCAAACAAAAAAAGTATGTACTAAAAAAACATACAGGGCCTAGTTACAAATAAGCTAAAATCTCAGTTTAAAAAAATGCCAAGAGTTCACTTAGAAAATCAGTTTACAAATTTGTGCCCAGTTTACCTATCTACAAGATAAAATAATGATTCAGACATCACACAGCAGTTTAAAATTCAGAAAACACAACCTAAATGCTAGGTATTAATATCTAATTTTTTTCACGTAAACACAGAACAGTTGTTAACCATTGTAACAAAATTGCACTGAAGTGCTGGAGATTATGTTTTCATAGAATTCCTTTTAATTTAGATCCTTCCCAAGTCTCCTTTTAGCTCTGCTCTATTTTGCAGAGTTATTTTCCATATTGATTTGTCTTTGCTTAGGTAGGTGGGCAGCTTTTTTTTTTTTTATAAGAGATTTTCCAGGTGTTTTGTACATTCCAAAATGGTCTTTGAAGCAATCCAATATAATTTCATCTATATTAATTCGATCCACTTGCTATCCTTGAAACAATTTTTGACTTTGCAGAAACCAGTGTTTGCATCTAATGTAGCAAGTATTGTAAATTGCCCTTAAGTGCTTAAAAATTAGTTTCAGACTGTATCTGGCATCCATTTGTCATGTAAATGCAGCGAATATAAGGCTTTTATCAGCAACATCCAACATATCTGAAAGCTACAGACGAACTGTCAAATGGCAACAAATTTTGTTTGAATCTAACCTAAGTAAGATTTGAAATACAGGGAAGTGTTGCAGCCAGTTAACAACCTAGGAAGAAAGATAGTTTGTTTCACAAGTATGACAAGGCATATCTCCCAATATGGGGGTGTATGTATATGCATATTTTATACATGTATATATATATACACACACACACACATATACATATCACACCTGGATGATGAGTCTCCATTTCTTATCAAATTAGTTTACAACACATTACAATCCCACCACATTAAAGCCAGACCAGAATTCTATGATGCAATGAAGCTGAACAGACACATACTGGTGGTGTGTGTGTGTATGTATGCAGGCCTGAAGTCTGAACCCCTGAATGATTAAACAGGGAAAACTTCTTCTGAAGTAAAAAGAACAATGTCAGATTAATCCTAATGCTTTCTACCTCTAAATACAGTTGCCATTATACTAATTTTCCAAATGTAAAGCTACAGTACTTAATTTTAAGGACTTACAAGTAAAGTAAATTATTACTTAAAAATCTGATTTTCATCACACAAGAATTGTGGCTTCCACTGAAGACAGTTATGGTCAAAAGCATTCAGGCTTAGATCAGGTATAATAATAATAATAATAATTATGGTATTGAAGTACATAAGTCTTATTGTGTCTCTTTGCAATTTACTCAGTTTGCAGATAAATATCTAAATAGGTGCTAACACTCCTGCATGTGTGAAATGAATGGAGAGGCAGGTTCCTTTCCTCACCTCCAAACTTCATACTCCTTCTACCCTGCCACAGCTTCAGTAATCCCTATGACAGTTGGAAAATACATGTGAAAGCCTCCTAGCTCTTTTTTAAGGGTCTACCAAGATCTCTATATATAGTTCTCACTGTCACTACCTCTTGGCACTCACTAACTTTCTTCAAAGAAAGTTAGGAGTGAATTTGATCTCCACCTTTCTGATGAAAATAATTTGGAGATATGAGGTATTACACTGTTTGCCTTTTAGAGGATTAGCTTTTGTAAAAAGGCACTGAATATTCTTTGAAAGAAAGAGCTCTTTTCCTTCACCTTAAATTTTACATGGCAAGTGAAGATCTTCGTTTGTGGGTAGGCGAAGCAGGAGGTAAGGCTCTCAGGTTCATTTAATGAATTTCACGTAATCACATCAGAAGCCTGTACCGAAGCAGAATTAACCAGGAATGGTTCTTTAGAAAAACCCCTTGAAACTAAGCAATTATTTGAAAAATTGGCCCAAACCCTCTTGCATTTATGCCAGTTTAAATGTGATGCAAATTCACTAGCTTCTGTAGCACTTTCAAATCACAGCCATAGCAAGAAAAGAACCAAACCCAATCTTCTTATTCCCAGCTCATAAGCAACATGAATTCAGCCTGAGGTTTATGAAATCACTTCCGTGCCACATATCCCTCCATTCTTCCTCTGCCTCATTTGCTGAACAAATGAAAAAAATTACTTTCCGTGAAAAAGCAGCAGTAATGGAATTATAGCTGTGAAGGTAACCTTAGCCCATTCCAACTCCAGTCCACAGCAAACTGCTGACTGCTGTCCCAGAGAGCCACACTCTGGACTAGCCCAGCAGCAACCTCATTGACTTTGGCTTCCTGTAGGACACCATTCCCTCTCACCTGGGCCTCCCTTGCATGTGTCTGGGCTGCTTTTCTCTCTTTTCAACTGGATATTAAGCCAATTATCATATATCATCCAATAATTACATAAGGTTACATTATTTTTAGATATATTATTAATCTATTGGAGGGGTGTTAAAAAAAGGAAGATAAAAGAATTAAAGAGGAAATAAAATTCTCCCTCAATGGTCCCATGCAATTTTCACAGTTACACACTGCATGGCATTATGTTGCCTTTCACAGGCTACAAGGATGAAGCTCGAAGACGAGTAATGAGAATAAGGAACCAAGAGGCATGGGCTGAACCAATCAGTCAGGATTTCTGGTTTCTGTTGCCAGTTCCAAAAGAATGCACTAACTAATTAGTACAACACATGTTGTTCCTGTGCTGCTGGTAAAAGGGACAGCAATATCTCCCTCCTTTCTCAGGTCATGTCAAGGGGATCAGGTCACCACAGAGCTGCAGCCAAAAGATTGTACTGCATATCCTTCATCCTCTCTCCCTACAGCTTTCCTGTGCACTGAGGCACAAACATGCCTAGCTCTAAACACTGTTCTTTGATTAAAACAGAGGGAATGCAGGTAAGGATCCCTATAGATCCTGCTTGCACAGGTTTTAGCACAGTCGAATGGCTCTGGGAGCCAATCCTCATCTCTGTAAGGTTGTAGTGAGAAGGTTGAGCTAATGCAACTGCAGAGAGAATGCAAACACATATTACAGTCAAAGAGAGGGTCAGGCTCAAGTCAAATCCTGCTCTGGATTTCAAACTCACACTCGACTCCGGAGAGACTGCTTTTCAGAACTGCAAGCCTGCCCTTAGTGGGGGGATACCAGTAATGGTCTCAGAAGCAATGAGCTAAGGTGACTGCTATTTTCTCAGGAACTATAGAGAAAAGAACAAAACAGAAATGAAAGACAGGGAGAAAGAGAGGACAATATAAGTAGCAAACACTCATCCGCTTCAAAATGACCAGAAAGGCATGATAGTAGGGAAAATCCTACAAAAAGGTACTACTCTGTCAGCAAGAAAGGGCTGCTGCAGAGCGGGATCAGCAAGCAGCCTTATTCTTAAGGCCCAGGGATTTTGAATTTTAGAGAGATTAAGCAGACACATGATACTGGTGCAGTAGAGTATTAAGTCCGGTTCACTCTAAACATGTGTGAGTCTTAATACTGCTTTCATTGTCTTGATACTCTTTATGACATAAGTTCTGTAAGAAAGACATCTAATATGCAGAGCACACATATGGTCCCTTTACTAAACACAAAACAGGACAGGCATTCCCCTCTATGAGCAGCCTGCTTTACAGATCCAGCACAGCACAATACCACATTGTCACTCCCATGCCATTCGTCCCTCCAGTCATTATCAGACAAACAGGAATGCACATAGTAAATGAGCACAGGCTAAAGGGTTAAATGTTTCTCACTGCTTTCAGGAAATTATTAGTGTATTATGTACCCAGCTTCACTACTTGAACTGTCTCTGTCTATCTTTGGGAGCCCAACAAACCAAATCATACCCTGAGGATGTTTAACTTCCTCTACATACTGCCTCTTTTTGCTAAGCCAGCCAAATGTGAGGCTGGCCTGCTTTCAATATGTGACAGACCAAATTCAGACACAACTGGCCAAGTTCAAGCAAGGTATATGCCAAACTCTCCAAAGAAGATGATTAAAACTTAAGGAAACGTAAGTCGAGTCATCTTAAATCAAGGAAATGGGGCAATGCTGAAAAAGTAAAAGGGGAAAAAATTATTTTGAGCATGTCTTGAAAAAAGTCTGGGACACATTCGTAATGGCACGATATTCCTCAAGGGTGTTTTCTTAAAGGATATGCAGACTGGCGCTAGCCACAAAGCAGCAGGCTGAGAAGGGTTGTGGGAGGGAGCAAGAGAAATTTGGGACAAGAGAGGGTGGTCTAAAGCAGTCATGTGCTAGAAGGCTGAAAATAAATCAGCTCACAAAACTCACATAGGTTGTTATGCAACAGTGCGTGAGATGCACAAGTATCTTCAGATCTGGTCATCAGTATCAGCAGCAAAGGCAGAAAAGAACCTTTTGGCATCCAATGTATCAACTGTTGTACAACTGCTTTCTGCTTGTTATCTTAGGAGGAGACTGGAAATATGATAATGTTGTATTTATTTGTATCTGTATTTATTTTAAATTGTATAAAGGCAACCTATTTTTAAGGGAACAAAGTGCAATTTCTCTACCCTTAAGTGTAACTAATTAATTTCCTTGAGCTGTTACAAACGTGGCCAAGACACCCCTGGCTCTTTTCTAGCTATTGGCTGATATATTGTACTGCAACTGTACTACTGTTTTCCAAAGTCCAGTAGAATTTGGTCTTCAGATGCGTCTACTTACATTTTTTGTCTCCTACAACCAGCAAACTCATGGCAAACATACGACAGACATGAGCTTTGTTCTCCCCACAAAATGTCTCCTCAGTAACACCGAAAACCTCTTTGGCCTCCTAGAGGCTCCACCAAAAAAATCCATTCATATCCTTAGTGTATTTCTTTCTGTGACATATCTTCATTTTGCATAGTATGTCAGGTTCCTCTCTCTCCAGCTGTTATTCATATTTTAGAAAGCTGCTGGGACTAAGAGACGGGAACACCAGAACTTATTTCACCTCAGTTTAGATCCAAAACTGGCAAAAAGGGTACAAGAAGAGGCCAAATAATGTTTCACTGCTAGGCTGCTGGCCTTTTGTTGGTCCAGGGCAGGAGCGAACAAAAGTGAATCATGTCTGCTGGTGGTTCAGGACCCTTCTGACATGAATTTCATGGATACAGATCTGATTTTTTTAGAGACAGTATCAACTCAGGAAAGCCAACACACACTGTTATCCTACAAGCACCCTAAAAGCAAGGAGTCTTTGGGGAATACCTCAACAGCAAATACAAGGAATGACTGCATAACAGAGATGCTCTTCCCGGCCATATGGATGAGCTCTCCAAGCCAGCACAGGCGTATGTGAGTTGCTTAAGCTACCATCACTGTCTACACATGGTATAAGTAACAAGAGAAGCTGGCAGACAGGCTATCAATTTACCACTGTAGCCACATTCAATCAACTGAATTCAACAATTCAGCACTTTCCCCAAGTATCCCGACACACTACATATCCAAACACAGCCATATTAAAATTCCTCTAAAGGCTCTAGCTAAAGGGCTAGTTTCCCTTGAACTGGAATCAAAGATATGATGAGAAAATGTACAGTTTTTTTATTACCAATTATGAGGGTATTCATGCAGCACTGCTTAAACATTATCTTCTAAAACTGATAAAAGGGCAATGTGAGGGGGAGTTCTTCAGAGAGCAGGAGACCAGACAATTAAAGCTCTTAATTACAAGGCAATACCCAAGAACTTAAAGATCATACCAGACTAAACTCTGTCCTTTATACCAATATTCATCCTGCTAATATACATCCCTAAGAAAAAGTCTACACATCATAATTCTCTATCATATTTTTAAAGAATTTTAAGAACATTTCATGCACCAGTTAGTTCAAAGATACTGTGATACATTAAAAGTTCAAAGCTGCAGCTTCTCTCTTTCCTTTTATACCTCATTTTAAGAAGGAAAAGTTGCATGCAATTTAATATTCCTCTTCTCCAAGGGTTTGTACTTGTTGCTCTTACCCCAAGACTGTTACAGAAACTCCTTTAACACAGAGAAGAAACAACAGTATATACTGTACTCATGGTAGTGAAACAGACCAATCACATGTTTGAAAGAATACGGGAAAATTCAGACAAAGAGTCCTACATGCACAGAGGAGCACAGGTCAATCACCCCCAGCCACCTGCAGCTTCTCCCAGCTAACCACCATCACATATCTAGACAGCATCACTGTCTAGATATGGTGGGTACACTACTAATGTGAGAGAAAATATGAGCAGGTGGTGCACTACTACCTCTAATTCATCATCTTAACCAGTGACATATAAAAAGCAGTGAAACATAAAGTGCTATTAGACCTGAAAACCTGCCATAATTGCAATAGTATTGCTAACTAACCATTCAGCCCCATGTTCTGAGTAATTAGGGAAATGGTTTATGACCAGCACTTGGTGGCATTAGCAAAATGAAACAGGAGATTGAGCGTGATGGGTGGGTTGGTAAAGAAGAGGAGGAGGAGATGTAATTTACAGCTTTAAGGAACCACCTGTTAAAAAACATGTGTCCTTCTTTACTGAAAAGGAAGATGTTCCCCATACCCTACGGATAAGGAAAGGGGATTCAAGACAATGGCAAGGTGACAGTATTTTACAAGAATGTTTCAGACTTTTTTTTCCCCCATATACAGATTATGTGCTTTTGCTCTGACAAGTCAGCAGGAAAAAGAAAAGTCTAGCAGTCAGGCTTTTGCAAGATAAATTCTGTATGCTTAAATGATTTGAGAAAGATGTTACCTTACTTCCTCTTAGAATGAAAAGGCTGATGCAAGTCACCTACACTGCAGCACTATACACAGAAGGAGGGAACTGGGGGAGTTCAGATAATGCAAAGAAAAATACCATGGAGGGAGGAGAAGCTCTTGCTTCTTTCCCTCCAGTGTTAGGCTTCAACAGTGAAGATTCCGCAGAAGATGCAAAAGATAGATATGCATGACTTATTTTTTCACAGCCATGAAGAAACCTATTCTGAACTCTAGCACAACTCAAGCTAACTTTCTTGTTTTAATGCCCACCTGAAGTCCAATAGCAGTTTCCAAATTACAGAACTCTTTTTTTTTTCTTTTTAATTCTTTCAGTGGGGGTGGGAGAGGGGATTTTTGATGGAAAACTGCCAGCATTGATGGCTTTCCCTCACTGTAGAAAAAGAAATGTGCAGAGTATTAAATGTCTACATTTGTCTAGCTTAAATTTCCAGCCATACAATCATGTCATGCTTTCACTTTAAAAAATTTTAAAACTCTCTTATTAAATTGCTGTTTACCGCTGTAGGTAACTGCAGATCTTTATTGCCACCCCTCCATCCTTTAGAATCACAGAATCATCTAGGTTGGAAAAGGCCTTTAATACCATCGAGTCCAAATGTAACTTAACACTGCCAAGTCCACCACTAAACCGTGTCCCTTAACACCACATCTACAGGTCTTTTCAATATCTTCAGGGATGATGACTCTACCACTTCCCTGTTCCCAATGCTTGATCCTTTCCATGAAGAAATTTTTCCCAATATCCAATCTAAACCTCCCCTGTCACAACTCAAAGCCACTTCCTCTTGTCCTATCACTTGTTTGCTGGGGAGACTGATGCCCACTTCACTACAACCTTCTTTCAAGTAGTTGCAGGGAAGAACAAAGTCTCCCCTGTCTCTTCCTTTTCAGGTGAATACTACTCATCTCTCACTGACAAATTTTTCAATCCTTTTACCAATTATTATATTTAAGAACTATCTCTCCTCTAAGGTAATAGCAGCTGTATGCATAAGAAATACATATCACTCACAGTCATACCATGACTAAATAAATTTGTTCCTACTCAATACTGTCCTTTAACATATCCAGAGAGGGATTTAGTCCTTTGGCCACCATATTATTCTGAGAACTCGTTTTTATCTGAGTAACAGACATGACCGTGAAGTCTTTAGCAAAAATCAGTGATTCCTAAGGTACTCTATAAGGATGCCTTACATACTTTGTTTTAAAACTGATGCATTTCAAAACAGACACTTTAAAATGCATCTTGTTCAGCTGCCCTCAATTTACAATACAATTCAGTCTATCAGTGACATTTCATCTCTGAATATTTGGACTGCCCTCTGTTTGAGCCATTCAGTGCCAGGTGGTCTGTGAAAAGGACTCACAAGATACCATTTTCCTATACATATGTTTTTCCTCTCCAAACAGCTGTTTAAGGCACAACTGTACATTCTTATTCATTCAGAGGATGTTGCAATACAGGTGGCAGTGGCATTGTGAAGAGAAAATAAGCCAACTCTGTCGGATAAGGCACAAAGAAAGGGTCATGTTGGGAGAGCAGCACAACAGAAGAAGCAGGAATGACCCTTGCCCACGTTTCAGATCACCCACCTGTGGGGCTGAATGCCTCTCTATATCTGAAACAAAAAGCTCTGAGTGACATTGCTGTTCCAGGGTCTGCATTGAGGGTACGTGGCAAGGGGGTGTTAATGGGGAGAAATACACCTGACTACCATGCATGGAGCAACGAAAGGACTGAATAACCTATATTTTCCTGATAGGAATTTGATTTTTCATTGAGAAAAATCTAAACTGACTATCCCTTCAACCTTTGTTTTTTTTGGTAACAAAGTCAGCAGATTCTGATATGGGAAAGCAGAGGCTTTTTTGCCTGCTGAAGAAAGTATCCTTTTCTAAGGGGAAGAAGTTTCTATAGCCTTGTCCCACCTGCCACACAGTGGTGCATGCCACATAACAGCATGCCTGGGGAAACTGGCAAAGGTAATAACATTTCCTCTGAACCCTTGATGGTGGATAAAGAAAAAGGGCACTTGGTCCTTCCCCTGTTCTCTTTGAGCTGTCACAGAGATGTGCTGCACCCATAAAACAAGGCAAGGGCTGCTGAGAAATTCACAGTTCCAAGGGAGCTTGTTTAGCTTGTTTCCATCCTCCAAGAGTCGGAGGCCTACAGGAGGTATTGTGGTAAGCACAACAGCAAGACTGGAGAGGGAAAAAGTGTGTTTCTAGATTTATAGCCATTTGTTCTGAGCCAACTGACAGAATCCTAAGTGGGAGGGTGAGGAGCACAGGGTGCAAAATTAGCCTGCATTTAAATAAGAGACATGTGGGTTTGGAACCCCTCCCTCCTCTGTTTAAACAGCCCAGTGCTGCCGTGAACAAAGCTTAAGAAGATTATGTTCTGTGAGGATAATCTCAGCTCTCTTGTGCTGTCTTGGCTTCAGAAAAACAGCATTCCAGTTTTCTCGCAGGGTCATTTCTATCCTTTCCCCTCAGCTCCTGTACGCTTCTCTGCTACTCTCTGATTTCTGGGGTGAACTTTTTTAATGTTATAATTATCAAGCCTCCTCGGATTTTCCTGCCATTCAGGCTTGAGAGAGACAGATCCCTCACCTGAAGGTAACAGAATTAGGTGTCAAGCAGCTTTCTCAGCAATCTAGGTACCCCTCTGTAAAGCAGAGGAGCAGCATTCCCCATATGCATGGGGAGCCAGCAGCCCAGGGTGCCTCATTGTCCACCCAGACACATTATCTCATCTGAGCATTAAATAATGCAAAAAATATTCCAGCAGCTCAAATATTGAGCAAGTGGTAATGATGCTGTCACTCTGGCAGAATGTGCAGATACTGGTGCAGATGGATAGCATTTGTGAAGATGAGCAGGATGAGAGAGGACCCCTTTGATCTTCCCGGCACTGTTCCTATCATGGCAGGCCTTTGCCAGTCTGGGATAGATGTTCCCATCCTGGCACACCTTTTCCCACTCTCAGGCAGACTCTCTTGCCTTCTCTGCTGCAAGAGCACAGAACGGCTTGCCTGGCAGGCACTGTGCACCAACTTTAAACATGCTGAAGCCTGAAGAGTGACATCTGTTCATGCTAGGTTTGAATTTGCTCCACGCCTGCCAGAAGACTGGAGAACATGCTGTGTAGGGTTTTCACCTGTTTTAAACAGGTAAAACAGGTAAATGAATGTCAGAGATATTTCACACATCCAAAAATGTTGTGCATAATATGCCTTGGTTGCAAATATTGTTCCTGTATTTTTTGGTACATGCTGCCTCATTTACATCTATGAGTTGTATATGGAACAGAAGCACAGCTACCAAGAGAACTGATAAATACACAGGAAAAATAACTGGGAAAAAAGCAACACAAGCACCAAGAGTCAAAACACTATTAAGAGCTGCATCTCTTTCCCCAGGGAGGGTCAGGGGTACCTGGAAGCTCATTGCACAGGACAGGCACAAATCTCTTGACTTCTCTGTGCCAAGACCACAAGATCAATCTAGTCCAACACCTGGATATCATAAATGCAATAAATAGCTTGAGAATGCACCTTCTTCCTCTGGTCCAGTGAAGGTTAGTCTGCATTGTACCTGGTGTTACCATGCTACCTTAGTCTTTCGTTTGGGCTGTGGACACGGAACTCCGGCACTGACATGAAAGCAACATAGCAAATAACCAACATCACATAAATAACCAAAACAACTGTAATTGTTCTTTGTGGTACCAAGTCCTGCAGTGTTAACACCAAACAAATTCCTTTGACTTCTATGGTTGTTTGGCCTGATTATGGATTACGTGAATCAGCCTGTATACCACAGGCTACAAAGGAAGTAGAGCATCAGAGGAAGAAAACAAACATGAACTACTCTCAAGTTCACCCTCATGCTAAGAAAGATTAAAACCAGTCAGTACAGTGCCTCATTCCATTGTAGTCCCATTGATGTGGAGATGCTGCATCAATGCTTGCCAAAGTCTTTCATACCAGAGCTCAGGATGGGAAATCCCAATTCCCAGTAAACCCAAATAAATGCCCAAACTAATTCAAAAACCAAATTATGAAATAAACCCACTTATTGTAATGTAATTTCTTTCTTACGTGTTGCAAAGCCCAGCCAGGAGCCCACCTACTGCATGAAAACCTCAATGGCATTTTATGGGATTTCCCTCAATCCCAACAAAAATGGACAAGAAATTATCTCAGTGTTACAAAGTATCATTTCTTAAAACACATTAGAAAGCTCTGTAGTATGCAATACAATCTCTCTAGTCAAGAACTGTCAATCCAAGGTACTTCCATCGGGTGTACACACAGTACAACTGATCACAGCTGTCCTGAGGTGGTAGGTAGTTGCTACACGTGGTACAAAGTAGTGAAAAAGGCATCAAACATCGACATGCTTATGAAATGCTGTAAGGACATTCAGTGTCCTTTCAGATCACATAGTTACTCTGGGTAACTATGACACAGTAAGCCCCTCAAGGTTCATCTCCTGCTGGAAATCCAACATGCCAGGCAAGGAGCCAGCTAAACCACTTCTTTCTGTAAATGTCCTGAGGCCTCCTGATGCACAAGCTCCTGGTGGCTGGATGCCTGTGCCATGGATCAGCTCCCCAGTGCAAGCCTTTCATTTTCTTCCTGCAGCAATCCAACTCTAAAGTCTCATGTCAGGCATTAAAAAAGGATCAACAAGGTGAAGTCTGACATCACTTGGTATTTGACACAAGAATGTGCATAGGTGTATATAATTCTCCCTGCTGAGAATCCTGATCCCCCAGGCCCCACAGCCACACCATCAAACGAAGAACAACACCTTAGCTAAGCAAGGAGAGAAGTACTAAAATGACAGCCACTTTGCATTTTTTATGAGGATTGCCTCCAAACTGTCTCTACTTCCACAAAACCCTCACCACTGCCTCAAAACCCATCTTGTTTCTCTCAGTTGATTAGGAATTTTTGTTCTTGTTTGTCTCCCCTCCTCCCTGCCTATTCCTGTGTCCTTGGTGTTAGCGTGTCCAGACAGCAGCAGCTCTGTGGTGCTCTCCTGTCTTTCCCAAGCACCTACTACTACTTGTGCTGTCAGTCACCCACAACTACCGCTTCTCCTGCACGATTCACTCTGGGCAGTCAGGAAAGTGAATTTTTGCCAGGCTCACTGTCCCCCCTCCACCCCAGCCCAAGAGGAAGGAGCATGCACAAGGGCCTGGGGAGTTTCCATGTTCCCAAGTCCATGTCTGTACCCTAAGTGTGACCCAAATCCAAACTGGGGCAAGGACTCAGTATATATCAACCCTCCCACTCAACACCCTAGTTTTCATGAATGGAAAACCTGGAAAAATGAGAGGGTGCGGAGGTGCCACATGATCTTATCCTTAAAAGATTCAGATGACTGGGAGACCAATACTTCATGGTGCAATACAGTATACATGCTGAGTAAATTTAGCTACAGCCTGACATTCTTGCTTTCCTGCTTGTAAACAGAGATAATTGTGCTTTCCTAATTAGTGCACGAGTGTTGAGAATAAACATCAAAATTTTTGAGGCACATCTTAGCATAAGAACAAAACTCACAGAGGCAAAAAAACATCTACAGAGGCCACAGCAAAGCTTTGCTTAGCTTACAGAGGATGTGTTCAGGGAAGGCTGATTGCTTCCCAAATGGAACAAAACCATCTTAAAGCCATAAAACCTCCACAGTACATCCAACACTACCAGACAGACGCTCCCCTTCCTCCCACAAGCTCTTCTGACCTCTCTTTTTTCCTCTACTAGTCATCCTAATACATCTTAACAGCTGTGTGCTTTAAATATACTTGTATACTTTACTAATGCCAGTTCAACAAAGCTATCATTTCGCTATGTTTCCTCAAGGCATGCACAGCTCAGCCTCTTTCTTTCCTCCCAAAATCAAGGTTTAGATAACTGTCTATGGCTGTACAGAGTGAAAGCTCTGGGTATACATCAAATAATTCAGAAGTAGAATAAGCATAAGGAACTAAAACTGACTGACCTCTAAGTCCCTGAGCTCAGCCCTTTTGTTTTCCAAGTATTAGATGGACCAGTAACTCACTCTTCACTCCAATCACATCGAAACTTTCAGATTCCTAAGCTGAACTCTTCATTCAAATAAAACTATCCCAGGGGTCAAAACAAAGAAGTGTGTGCTTGTTCTTCAAGTGAGATAACATGGCAATTGCATTTCTGTTCTCTTTGTAAAGGATTGCTAACGCTGTAGCAAATGATGGCTTCTAATCTCTGCAGCACTGCAGCCTCACTGCAAAGTTTTAGTGAGCAAGTTGAATCCTTTTGGCAGGTTTATTCACTCATAAGGAATTCCTTTCATTATTTAGTACAAATAAAGATATACCTTCATGAAAGGCTTCTGCTGCTCATGATGCTCACTTTGATAGCTGAACAAACAGCTAGAGCCCTTTGTCTCTTCTACACCAGTGTGCAAGAGAGGTTCTCTTCTGAGACTGCTTAATTTTCAGAAGAATATTGGGTTTTCATACAGGATTGGATGGATGATCCACCAGATTTTGCTTTCTACCTTTAAAGTCCTCTAAGGGAGTAAAAAGAGCTTGCAGCACACTTGGCTCATCCAGCAAAGTGAGGCACCACAGGGAGAGACTCCTGCCTGACCACTACAGGCGTTAAATAAAGACTTGAGCTATTTGATTTGAATATCCCTCTGTTAGACCCCGAATATGCCTCTGATGCATATTCCTCTGTAAGGGCAGGGAGTGAACTGGGACTGTAAACAGGATTTCAGACCCTCTCAACTTTACTTTAGACTAGAAGGAAAGATGTAGAGACCCTATTTATGCTTTCCCTCTGCCCACGTCTGCTCCCCTCTTACAACAGCACTAGCCTGCCACCATTTTCAAAGTCCCCAAAAGATTTGCCACTGAGCTTTGAGTGAGAGATGTGGGAGTTATTGCACTCCTCCTCCTGCTCCAAGATGGCTGCACACAATCCAGTGTCTTATAACAGCAACTTGTCACTGTTTTGAATGAATGTGTGAACTGGGTTCTGCTGCCCTGTGGCAATAGATGGTATAAATAAATGGTTTTGTTCGCAGCACAAAATGATACCTCTTTTCACATCTCTGCCCTCTGTTACTTTACTCTGTTACTGGCCCTTTAGTTCCATGTTATTGGAACTAAATGCTGATCATTTACTTCCTGATTCTTCAGAGTCCTTTCACTAACAGTGAAGTAGCCTTCGCTAACTCATCTGTCCTCAAAGATAGACAATCCTCTTCACTATCTCCCTCACTTATTATCTTCAACAGTCAGTGCATTCTTTTTCCCCAGCTTTTGCCAATGGTAAGAAAACCCAAAGCAGAATTGCATGCTCTGATTATGTCCAAGCCAGAAATTGTAAGTGCAGAATTTGCTAGGGGAAATCATTGCAAAATAAACAGATGAATAAGTTACTCCACATTTTGCAAGCCTATAAAAAGCTGAGGTGGAACAGAGTGGGCAGGAACTTAAGGGCTGAGTGCCAATCAGGGTAGCTGAGGGGTCTGTTAATTTATCCCCCAAAGATTTCCTTCTCCCTTAGGTTGTAACTAATAACACAAACTCCTATCTAATGCTAGTAATGCTATTATGCTGGAAAGCCCAAACCCGAGGAGGGAAAAGGCAGTGTCTGGCAGCAGATGCCAGAAATCAGCCAAGATCAGAAGCAGAGCATGTCTTCTGGCTATATGTATGAGATAAATGTGGACTTCATTTCCATCCGTATCCCCCATACTCTGCTCCCCTGAACTCTCCCAGTGCCTCCTCTTCCAAAACTCTGCTCTGTTCATGTCGAAATGATAATTGTTAATTTATTCTGCTTTTCTGGTTACTGTGCTAACCCACAGCTTGTGCTGCTTGGTGTCTAAGCAGCTTGTCCTGGGGATATGGTTAAACCTGCCTTTGATCAGCATTTAATCCTTCAAGGTGCTCTGGGGGCTGCAGTTTAGTTTCTATGTGAAAGAAATGAGAAAAGGCAGAAAGGAAGGAACAGGACTTCACTCTTGTTCTCCCTCCAACCCTCCCTGTCTCCAAAAGAAACATTTACAATGGACTGGGCTGGTTGTAACAGTCGGCAAAGGAGCTGCTCCATGGTCCTGGCCCAGAACTGATGACTGTGAGAAGCAGGAACCCTGGCCTTCAGGAGCCTAATCTTTCCATCTCCACAGGTAGCCCAAAGAGCCGTGCAATTTTGTTTCTCAGTTAAATATAAGCTGCTTGTTAGGGAGAGAAGCTTGTTCCCCCCTCCCTTCCTTCAAGCTTTCATTGGGGAGAACAAGTAGAGATAGCATTTTAAACAGATGGGAGCTAAGGGAGTCTTTCAAAGTAAATAAATAAAAAGTAACTTGCAGTTCCTACACACAGCTAAATATGAATGTCTAGATAAAGCCCTAACTGTGGGGTACAGCCATCTGCAGGAATGCAGAAGCTGCAGTAGGAAAACAAGGGGTGGAGCTGGGGAAGAATTTGAGAAGACAAGACCAGACTGGATGAAGAAAGGCAACTGATGCCAAACATCCCAGAGAAAGATACTTAGAAAAGGATTCTGTTTATGCTCTGGAACAGCATCTCTAGGAAAACTCCACACCTAAAATCACTTAAAACTACGTGGTGGGATATCCACATCAGTGTATTGCCATGGTACAGGACTTCCCCCAATGGGGAAAATGCACCATCCATTCAAAGAGTTTACAAGCACTTGGCCCTTGGAAATCAAAGAGCAGCATACTGTCCACTTGTACACCACATTTTTGGCTTTAGACTCACAATGTAGAGGCCACAGAATGGTACTTCTCAACCTCTCTGTACATGGAGCTTGATCATCACAGTGATATGTCACATACTTTTCTGTTGTTAGCTAGATCATGTCAGTCAAGCTCTTGGTGTCACAGAAATGAGATACAATACAGTTTCTCGGCCTAGCTAAGGTACTTCTAGAGTACTGATCAATGTAGCTGTCTAGGAAATGTATCATCAGGATCTTAAAATTGGTTACCATTCCCCAAGTGCTGTGGTAGGTTACTCAATTTGAGATTTAAGGTATAAATCCAAAAATAGATGAAACTATAACAGGAGAATGCTGCCACTGCTACCACCTATACATAGCTTGGTTTAGTAAACTTGGGATACACTGTAGCTCCTGGATTCTACTTGTTCTGGAATAGAATTGTTTTGTGCCCCCGATGAGATGAGAGGCTTCTTTTCTCTAGGCCTCAGTAATCTCACGATATTTAGTTTCCTTATGAAACTCAATTTTCAATGAAATGGAATTAATGATATTGTCCTTTTTCGGTAGGATACTTTTAGCTGGCTCTAGACATGTAAACAGCTGTGAAATTGCAAATAATAATTTATCTCATTTGCACTTGCTTACAGCTACACTATTGTAACTCTTTGTATGCTCATGTATTTCTGCTCTGTAACTGGAGATAGGAATTAGAATTTTAACCTGCCACTCATCACACAATAAAACGCGAGTCACTCACCCCCAGTATTTAGGAAAAAATTCTAGTAACTACATGTGATTTTGAAGTACCAAATAAACTTCACTGCTTGGCTTAAATATCACAGATCTTCATGCCATAACACCATAATAAAGGACTGCCAGCTGAATGTGCCGCAAACAAATGAAAAACCCTTAGCAGTTATATACATTACTTGTTCCAGTACCATACAGGAGAAACGTTTTTCATCTGGTATGGAAAATAAATCAGAAACATGCCAGCCCCAATTAGACATATGTTAAATTCTGTGAAAAACCCCTTTTTCATCACACTTAAAACATGAGGAAAATACAGATGATAGAGAGTTAAACTGTCTCCAGCAGAATTTAAGCAGATTCCAGGGGTACTATATAGACAGGAGCTCCCTGACATCCTATGCTCTCTGCTCCATGGCTCTGAGCTGCCTCCGGGTAGGAGAGGAGCAGCCCCTTCCTTCCCTCTTCTGCTACTCCAAGCCCTGCAGCCTTACAAGAACTCTTGGTTTCTCATCTCACGTTGTGCTCCACAGCCCTAAAGAAAACATCGCATTAGCTTTGCTGCAGAAAAGATCACTGCTACCCTTGATGTGCATAAAGAGTTAAATCAATTACAAAAGCATGTCCCAATCCTTCTTAACTGAGCTTCAGCTATCCTAACCCATTTTTTTTTCCATCTCAGGCTTTTTCTATTAAAAAAAAAAAGGTGTAAAAAAATTAAATAAATAAATAAATCCAGCCAGCACAGCAGGAGCTACATGCTGATTAGAAAAATTTTGCTTTGTTGGGGTGCAGGTTTGGGGGCGGGAGCAAATGAAGCAAACAAATGGTAATAATCTTTTAAACCTGAGAGTTTTAGCTACTGCATTAAGAATTTGGCAGTGGTATCTTCTAATCCCAAAGCCCAAGTACAGTGTATTATCCAGCAGACTGCATTCCCACACTTGACACCTCCCTAAAAGCTTTCCGTCATGTGTGCCAGTTTTATCAGCTACCTGGAGGACTGAAAGAGAATTCACTCACTAATTCCCAACCTTAGAGCAATCTTGCTCTGTTCCTTGAATGGCAGGGTGAATAGGGCACTATCTTTAGAAAGTCTTTGCTTATTCAGTTACACCACCTTGCTTTGCTACCAGCCCTGAGTAGAAACCATATTACTGAGTAGAAGCAGCAAAAGCATTCAGTGGTGGTCTAATTCTGCTCTCCCTGCCTTGCCCTGAGGTGCAACTGCCTCTGATGTGGACCATGAAAGCTGATGAGCAGTTCACAAAGGCATGATGAAACACTGCGGGTCAAGACTTGAGGAAAAAGTCAATATCCAAGTAAGCCTGCAGGAAGAATGTAAAGAGTCAGAGTAAAAATAACATAATTGGGACATAGCCAGAAATGAGAATTAGCACTAGACAACGTCAGTGACAATGAATGATGAGGATTCCCAGTTGCACATCTTATACCAAAAATATCTCCCCAAGTAGCAACCTGCCCCAAGAAGAGTGAGCTCAGCACTAAAATGCTGGAAGTGCCAGATGAAATCTAGGCACACATAGTGCAGTATGTCTATGGCAGTAGCCAGTGTCACACCCTGTGGTGAAAGGACAGGAAACCTTGCTGTAAGAGGGAATTGATGTAGTCTAGTAGAACAAATTATGCAGCTGGAATAAACAAGCAAAATATCAGACACAAAATCTTTTTCATGTCAAAAAAATAGTCTGTTACAGACCAGTTTTATTAGCGGTTTACTAACTTTGCTTCATTTACACACCAACACCACTGCAGCCACAACAACATTATTAACTACAGTCTTCTCTAGTATGTTTTGGGAATATGTGCTTCTGTACCTCCTAGGTCTCATCTTCATTTCTGGGCATAAGTCTTGAAACAGCATGTTTCTTATTCAGAGTGAAAGACCCATCACGCCGCCTTGTCAATGGCCACTGTGCAGCACAGTCCCCAAAACCATGCCAAACCAACCTCCTGGTCCTCCACCAGAGGGATAAGAAAACACCCAGTTAAAAATAGAATTTGACAAATTTTGTACAATTAATATTGATGTTTAACAACTGCAGATCTCCTGCTCTTTTGTCAGTTCATCCATAAATGCAATATGGGGTCTGCAAGGAACATGATAACCATCCTTTGATCTTGTCCTCTTTCGAGTTATAGAATAAGATTTCATATTAAGATTTAGGGCAAGGGACAAACTGCATGGAGTTTTGGTGTAGCACAATATACTGAATGCATTATTTTTCCAAGTCACAGCTTCCCTTCTGGATTCTAACAAGGAAAGACTGACACACCGGATAAACCAGGGAAGAAATTACATCATATGCAATCTGTTACTTTCTCTCTTTCTCTTTTTTTAAGACACCTGAAGCAGATAAAAAACAGGGGGGGGGGGGTCAGATCCCCACTGGGTGTAAGCTGGCATCGCTCTGCTACAGTCACTGAGTGGAATGAGTCAATATATTGATACCTACTGGGAAGTTATCCTGTGTATCTTAAATACTAACTCCAGAGTCAACATGAAAGAAAAGGGGAAGGGGCTTTCACCTCATCTGTTCCGATCTTCAGCCTAATGAATGTATAAGTTCCCTAATGAGCACACTCTCTCACACACACACACACTTGCTAAAATAAGCCTGGCTGACTCAGAGAGGCACTGTGGGACCCATCTGCCCCTGCTGATCAACCTCCTCCTCCCATCCACCTACCTTCTGCCCCAGAATACACCTTGCTCTGCTACCACACTTCTGTGTCAGGCACAAAGTTCCCTGTGCAAGCAGAAGAAATAAAAATAATAGCCTAGGCAGGCTTCCAAAAGTCAATTATCTACCTGGGTTTTTTTTATTTACAAGGTAATTGGTCCACATTCTGCTATTACTGGTATCAACACAAACCTGAAAGACTGCAGTTAAAGACAGCAGAACAGACCTAGGATGAAAACCAAGTACTCTCCTGCTGTATCTGAACTTAAAGCATAATTTGGCAGTATGTAGTATGCGTTCTTGCTCCTTCTTGTGCACATTGTACTAGTTCATGTACACATTGTTTAATCTGAGGAAACATCAGAACTCTCCTTCATAAATGTATTTCAATCCAGAGAACTGCACAAACAGAAGTGTCCAAAAATTGTATTTAGAGGAAACCACAGCTGAGAGGCTGTTAGATAACAAGAAAAACCTTATGTTATTTAAACATAGGTAACAGACCAGAAACAGAGAGTATTGGATATATGTGTGAAGGCACCTTATACTTTTTGTATAGCTCCCTCTCTCTCTCAGCTGCAGAAGCCAGTTAAAAAGACAATTTATATGCTCTGAAAGACTGGGCTTTGCAGCCTGGAATAGGGAATGAAGAACAGAAACAGCAGTGTCCTTTTCGGATCCCAGGAGAAACCATACACCATAGGCAGGACCTATGCACTGACCTCCACTGCAGAGCAAAGCTTTCCAAATTAGGTCCATTAGACTCAGTATTTGCCTCATATCTCTCTCCAGCACTGGCAGCCTGGAGAACCTTTGAGAATTCTCAGCTGTGTCATGTAGCAACAGAAATAACCCAGTTTTGGTCTCCCCTGAAAATCTCTGGCATGGATGTGGTTATTTCTAAAAACAAAGTTGACTGTGGTCAACAGCCTTTGGGCATCTCTGCTGGATCGGGAAAGTTTAATACCAGACATGCCAGGCACAGGACTAAAATACTTTCATATTACATGTCAGGAATAAACACAAGGTGATTTAGCTCAGTCAACTCAATGCCTTCTTGTTCTTGTCACACCTATAACTGCTACTGACTGTCATCTAGAGATACGCTTCTCTAGGACAAGCAATTTTCCCGTGCAAGGGAAGTTCATCACAGTTAGATATGAAGGACTATCCTATCCCTCCTCGTCCCCAGTCTCTGCTTCCTTTGGCAGTGTTCTGGTGCCGATTTTCTTAGATAATTAGTTGCTTTAATGTTTTAAAACGAAAGACTTCTGAAATTGAAAAGTGGTGTTGTAAAAATGGCAGTATTTTACTTTTCAACATTTTTCATTTTTACAACATTTTAAATGCTAATTCTATTATCAAAAACATTATTGGAACTGTTATCAAAACGGTTATAACTATAGTAAACCCGCTTAGAACATAAAAACCAAATCTATTTTGAGCCCTGTGAAGAGAAAAAGCATCAAAACCTCTATATTGAAAGGGTAAGTTGAGAAATATTTTCCAGCCCAGCTCTGTAGAAAGGCAGGCAGTTCACTCCTTGCTGCACTCTCTCCTCTCTTTTCCACACTGAACTGTAAGAAATACAAGCACTTAAATGAGGGTAGCATTCATCTCCTTTCAACACAACACAGACTGAATTTTCCACAGTCTACCATCCTACCTACAAACCCACCAAGCAGTGTTTCTAGGGGGCTAGCTACTCACTTGCCCACAATTTCATGTAAAAATTATGAAATATACAGGTTAAGGACAGTCTGAATGAACTATTTTACTGGTGCTTTGCAAGAAGAGACACAGAATGCTACGTGGTCCTGACCACATGTATACAGCCACTGCTGCTACATGCACACACCAGTGGTAGCTGCTTGGGTCTCTAGAGCTGTTTAGGCTGTAAGAAGAAATACCAACGAATAGGAATTAGGGATTCTACTTGCCTTTTACCTCTAAAATGCCAGTGCTAGTGAATAGTTGCATGTGAAATCAACAACCATGGGAAGGGAGAAAAGAAAATCCTTTTTAGAGACATGAATTACCATCTTTTTAAAGAGTAACAGTGCACACATCTCCCTCTTTTTTAAATGCTCTCTGGGAGCACAGCCTTACAGAGGTTCAGTGTAACAACTAAAAGGGTTGTCATGTTAAATGGAGCCAATGATGGCTAAATCTCAATCCCCAGTTAATCATTTGCTCTCACCAGCATGGTAAAGCTGAGCATCCCAAATCTCCAGGACAGTTGTGCTAATGGAATAAGCAAAAAAAGTCAAGTGAGATGTTATCTGAGCCTGCCTGATGAGATTGCAGTTTGCACACAACCCTGGCTTATCTTAGATGATGAACTATAGTGGATAAACAGAATGCATCAAGTCCGTTTCCCCAAGACCTTGACTTGCTGGTGGTAGGGGAATATGAATAACATCTAGGCAGCTCAATATAGATTAAGTGAAGAACTGGATAAGATCATGGTGTTAATGAATCTGCCCTTTAAAAATATCACCAAATACCTAGTCCAATAACCACACAATGCAAAGGATTATGCTTCTGGTATACATTATGTTAGAGCAGGTAAATTAAGGTCAGAATCAAGGACTCTAAATGCAGTACACAGTTGCAAACATACATGAGGTTTTCTGTGTGTCCCCTTACAACAGTACCTGACTTTTACACAATCAAAAGCTACTATCCATCTGAAAATTCTTTACAAAGCTATGTCACTATCACAATTGTGACACATGAGAGGAAACTGCAGCTTTGGCTAGGATTATAAAACCAGAACATGCAACACACAGAAAAAGGTTCTCAGACCCTGCATTCCTCTGGATTCACAAACACTATGTATCAGTGATGTTAGCAAGAAACAGTTTGGTAAGAAAGACATAGAAATCTTGCAAACTGAAGACTGAATGTTGTCCCACACATCTGTGATCTCATCAAAATTATATATTCTGTTTGATAACTGCCACTGAGAAACAAATTTTAAAACATCTAGTTTAGGCAGGCAAATCGATAATGAGTAGAGACATGCAAGGAGTATTCATTTATGCAAATGTGACTGCATTATATGTGTCTGAACAAGTTATTGTAATGCATTGCATTAATGTACCAGATTGTTTATCCTAAACAACCTATCGCCTAAACAGTGACTTGTTTGGGCTTTAAATTTATTTAGCTTTAAACACCCAAAAAATATGAGTACCTAGCAGTGGTGGTGGGATTGAGCCACAGTTCAGGCTTGCTCCAGTAGCAGGTTACAGATGGAAATGTCTTGGTGCAGAAGTAGTGCACAAGTTTACTATGAAATCTTTTCATAACAGAATCAATGACACTTAAACAAGCCCACAACTACAGCTGGGTTTGGAAAAACCTACAGCACTGGGTTATTACACAATGGTAGTTAAAATAATATAATTACCTTTTTACTGATGTATGACACTGCTCCACAGTCTTTGAATGCTTTTTCTCAGAATCTCACTGGCAGCAATTTCAATTTTAAATTTTGTCTTCAATTAAAATCCCAGCAATGGAGTCATAATACAAGAAACATTCAGTTTTAAGCCTAAAACTGTGCAAAGAAGCATGGTTTAGAATACTCACTTCCACAGCCTCGTCACCTATAGCTAAAGTCCAGAAATTTTTCTCATTCCTCCTGCTGTTCAAGCCACAATGTATCAAGTACAATAGAAATAACAGCAACTATTTTGGGAGCCTTCTAAATGGATTAACGCTCATGTAACCCGGGCTTTCAGAATGGTTCTAATGGCATAGACGTGAGTTTTTGTTTGCATTTGTGTACAAATCATTTTATGACAAGCATTGGTTGAGAATTTTCCACTGAAGGGTAATTCATCAGAAGCAAACTATTTTTAGGGATTGTTCTATATTCAGTTTCAAACAAGTTTAGGCATTTAACAATATGGTTTCAAGTTCCATTAAAAACATGTTTTGTTTGGAAAGCTTAATAAATAAGTACTTCAAAAAGTTTAAAAATGTGAAAGATTGAAACTTTTGTAATGATGTTGTTATACTCATGATGATTAATAGTTATAAATGAGCAAGATTTGCCTTTAGTAGACCAACCAGTACAGAAGGAAAAAATTCAAAACGTAAGGAACATAAACCCTATTCAGATCAAAAAACGTAGCAACAGCTTTCAAAACTACATGCAGGTTTATACCAATACTCTGAATTTAACACTATAATCTAATAAATTAGTCAATGAGGCAAGAGTACTGCTACCTGTAGATCCATGGGGAGTGGTACTAGCAATGGCTCTCCCCCTCAGTTAACAGAGGGAGAACTAATTATTGCCTATAGGATATGAAGAGTTCACAGGCAGAAGGACATAAGAAGAAATACAACATACAATAAATCATTACTGCCATCCTCAACCCTTGATTTTTAGCAGTTACAAATTTTAGTTTCTAAGATCTTTCTTTGAAGGACTCCCTTAAGGATCAGGGCTAATAGGTTAGAGTGGTTATTTGTGAAAAATGTTCTCCCCTGTTAACTGGATGTTTCTATTCACTGAGTGTCTGTGTGAGTTTGCCATGGTACATGGCAGTTTTCTGTTTTCCCCAGCTTTGGTTCCATGAGGACCTTTGCAAGCACTGGATGACTTTGCAGCATTGATTATAGGTTGGACCATTCATGAGTTAAATCCAGGGCTCTGGACTGTTTACTGTGAGTGATGTTTTACTACGGTGCCTACAGAAACCAGGCAGTTTGTGGCTTGTTTTCATTAAATTAATTTTGTTTCTGGGGATGAATTTGGCAAGAGTGTTGCAGAAGTAGTCTGAGGGTACAGGCATTGTAGGGAAGGAAAGAGTTTTGGGAGAACATCTTTTAATGATATTAGTTTTCCTGTAGAAGTTTAATGGTTTTCTGTTTAAATTCTTGCATATGGTGTTAAGCCATAAGCAGATGTGTACAATGCATGTGTTTGTGCACAGAGGAAGGGTTGATATTACTGTTATTTTGCATCAGGTTCTTGGATGTTTCACAAAAAGATGTGACCAATCTCCCTCAAGCAGTAACTGTTTAAAGAAGATACTTGGACTGATCTCTGAATTACTTGGAACAGCCAGCTCAACATTTTCAGCTTTTTGCGGTTTTGTCCATATCAGAGATAGAAAAAAATAAAAAAATCTTGAGTAAAATAGATGGGACATTCCCTGTACCCTACTCTACTCACATCATACGTTACAACAACAAATGGAAGTTCTTTCTTCCCAGGTCCTAAGCTCTCTGGAGTCCCTTTCCTGTGGCTGCGTCTGCCAACTGCTAGACAAATACAGGAGATCAATAGATTTTCATCTGAAGTTGGCACAATGTACAGCCGAGGCTGAAACTGGGATACTCAGATCAGAGCTACTTCTATAGATAGGCAGGTACAGACTGTGACAGCAAGGGAACTGACGTGACCTGTAGCTGAAAGCACAGGGCCAGCACAACAGACTCTTCTTGATGCCAAAAGTCTTCTGGTTTGTAATGGTGGAAGATCAGGCTGGTTATGTCTCCCAGGATAAAGAAATATGCAAGTATTTCAACTCCCCATTACCACCTGGGAGTTTAGAACACGCAGAGGTGAAGCTCTGCTTTGCCTAGAGTGACAGCAGAAGGCAGGGTCAATCCATGACCCATACACACAAGTTGTTGTTTCCATACTCCTTGCTTAGACTGCTCTGCCTCTTTCCCTGTGGGACACTGTTATGTGAAAGCTGCTCTCTGGAAGATTTACATTAGTTTAGATGAAAACCCTGAATAGAAAAGACTTATTTCTATGCACCGTGGACTGTAACTGAAACACCGTAAGTACGTGGCAGCTGCTGTTTGACACTGGGCACAACAGGCTTAATGTCACAGCTTGGAGGCAGAAGAGAAAACATTTCTGGCAGCTCATGGATGAGGTTTTATTACCAGACACAAATGCAAACAAAACTAGCTTTTCTGAAAAGCAATGTGTAGTCTCTCTCTCACACACACACATCATACTTCTGGTCCTCAGAAGTCCATGATGTGGGTTCCTACTAGGGAGAAAAAGAGGTCCAATGCTGTAATTCATGTGCAGCAAGCCGAATATTTCAGGATGATATGGACAAGCACTGTACCAACAATCTACCCACAAACCATAATTTTTTAAGAAAAAAAAGTAAGTATTTTAGACATATTAGACTTAAAGTACACAGCTGGATTAATCATGATGGTCAATGCCTCCTGGTAGGGTCAAACTAATTATTTATGTGCCTCCCTTGCCTGTGTACGTATTTCAGCAAAGAAATCCCAGACAGAAACACAACCATGCCACCAGGTAAGAGCAATGTGAAACGTGCACTGGACCAGATGCCACCAGAGCCAGTTTGTACTGTCAGCTTTGACTTTGTGCACAGCCACATTCAGATAACCTAAATTCTATTAACCTCCAAGCCTGTTGGGTGCTTCCAATTAGGCACCCTGATAACCTGGACTGAAGTGACAGAAAGCAGTAAACCCTGGGATTTCAGCAGAACTCGGGCTGTTTAAATGTGGCAACAGTTTCTGACTCAGCAAACTGCTTTGCCTCTCCATGTCCTATTTTCCCATCTTAGAATAAGAAATACAAAAACTGGTTGCTTGCCCTCTATCAGTGCTGTAATGGTCTAAGAAGCTGCATAAAATGCTTTGAGATAGCAATTTAAAAATAGCTAAACAAAACGTTAGTAAAAGAAAAAGACTTACTAATACAGACTGGCATATAAAATTATTATAACCACAATAAAACTGCAATGAGTCTCCTTCTCAGTTCTTTACAGCATAAGGTGATCACCATTTGTGAGGTCAAGGAAAAAAACTACAACCCTCCTTTGGGATATACAATTAAGCATATCAAAGAGGTTATTTGCGTCCATCTGTAGCATCTGGCACTGGCCACAGTCAGGAGACAGAATACCAGACCAGATGGACCAGTGTGTATGGAAATTCTAATAATCTTCTGTGATTAATTTCTTCCTTCAGGTTGGATATGTCTCTTCAAATTGTGTATCAACATCTAACCAAAATTGGTGCTGACATATCATTGATTGTACTGTGAGTTTATCTGCAGCTCAGCATTCTGGGACAGTTTAGTCCCTTGCTTAGCTCAACTCTAAAGCAGGATTTCTTTATCAGTGAATTTCTACATTCACTCACACATTTTCCAAGCCTTGTCCTCAGAGATTACTGACTGAGACCATGACTCAACTGTAATTTGAACCAAAAATCTTTTTTAGTTCCTGAATCTTTGCTACTGTAAGAGTGTAGCCTACAACACTGTAGACTATAAAGACTCCAAATGATTTTCTAATTGAAAAGTCTTGCCCCCGAACTTATAGAGCCTAGGTTTGCATGGCAGGATCCTAAAACTTTACCTCAAATTCTTTTGGAATGACTGTACTGTTTTTCTGTGATTCAGGCAAAGACATGCAAAGCAAGGGTGATGTAAAACAGCAAAGATAACAGAAATCTTGCCTTTTACAGGAGTCACCCATTGCATATTTTTTTGTTTGAGGATCATGCAGGGAAGAATAAAAAATAATTTTCTAATACTTATTTTATCTATAAAAAATTTACGAATAATTAGAAATCATTAGTTCTGCACTATAAAATGATGGCATTGCAATATTACAATACATCATGGAGTTTGTTGCCATATTTTAAATTTCTTGACTAACTAGGCCTTCTGTAAGCATGGTCAAATTCAGCTACATGAAGGCCAGGGATTGAATCATGCTCTCTAGAAGTTGCCCTTGAATCTGGGAATCCAAAAAGGTTATAGAAAAGGGTTGCTGTAGAATGGTTGCTCAGACAGTGAAATGGGATAAAAGAAAGAGCTCCTGCAGATATGACTGCTTTGTCTTTACATAGTATTTAGAGGGAAATAGTGTCCACACACAGCCCCTAGCCCTTTCCTGAATCTGAACTCAGCTTCCCTATGGACATGAATTAACCATCATCCTAAACCTCAGCAGAAATGTAAAAACCAGACACTGCTTCTGAAGAGAAGAGAGTTTCCCCGAGGAGAAATACTACACATATGCCTATGTACACACAGAGGGGTGCCCTGGCAAAAATGCCCACTATTCAGACATTGCATTTGAACAAACTGCTCCTCTTAGTCTCGTTGTGTAACAGAGGAGCACAGACAGGGCAAGCACACACCCCGAGGCACCACTGCTGACTGCCATACAGCCCTGCCTTTACCTGGGCCTGTCCTAGTGACCTTCTTAGCAACACAAATAAAGCACTGCACAGCTCTCTCCCCTTGCCGAGCAGCAGCAGCAGAATCCACCCTTTCTCCGCCCATCTTTAG
The DNA here is from genome assembly GCA_026261815.1 of Monarcha castaneiventris obscurior. Taxonomy (NCBI): domain Eukaryota; kingdom Metazoa; phylum Chordata; class Aves; order Passeriformes; family Monarchidae; genus Monarcha; species Monarcha castaneiventris. Next base: position 21,197,291 of record JAMPIT010000894.1, read on the forward strand.
ACTGATAGGTAATAAGCTGAATTTATTAATGTCTTGTTCTAGATATTGACTAGAAGACTTCCAAAAACACATGGTTAAAAAAAATTTAAATAAAGAAAGCTAAATGAGTGATCCAATCATCACAGTAACTGGACGTATAAAACATATGGAATACTCTGAAGTCTACATCCAAGGTCAAAAACGTGTGTGGCTAAAAGACCACTGTACACTGATCAGCAACATGAGGCTCTGGTGGACAAGATGCATATCCCACAGCCTTCTGCAGAGCACTTGAAACTCCTCCACTCAGATGAAGAGGAGCCAACGGGGCAGCCTCATTGCTGAGCTCTAATACTGCTCCTTCCTGTCCTGTTTATTTAGTGTATTTTTTCCTCTAGCTTCAAATTCCCTGTGTCTTTTCTTGAGAACTACTTGGGTCTTTAATGGCTCTTCTAATGCTTCCCTCCTTTACTTCTGATCAAAGAGAAAGAAAGGATGGGAACAAATTTACACTTCAGCTTAATTTCCATCTTCCTCCTCTTTTCTCCCTCCCTTCTTCTTTCCCTGGATTGCTGAAATTACCTCAATGATTTTGTTCACAACTTTTGGTAAAATGAATTGACTGAACAGTTGCAGACAAAATCTAACTTGGCAGAAGCAGAAGACAGCCAACAGGGACAATGAAAGTAGAGGCTGGGGTGATACAGTCAGCTCTTTGGGTCACTGTTCTAAAAAATCCCCTCAGATTTCTAAAACCAGTGAAGAGAAATGCATGTCCATAATGCTCCTTGAAGCAGTAAAGGAAATCATCACCAGCAGCAGAAACTGCTCTCACAAAGAAAGGACTGAAACAAAACACTGCATTTAACCACACAGCCCGGCATTTCCCATGTATTCTTAGGATGAGAATCAGTATTTCTTTGCAGAACTGGCTCCCTGAAAAGGCACCCATCCTTCTCAGGACATTACAGGGATAAATTCCCAGGACTTCTTCCAAAGAAAGTACCAGGAGCCATACCACTGTGAAGTTCCTTAAATTCCAAGGACCAAATATTCTGGCTGAAGTTTGAAAATACCTTCTCAGAATGCTGGGAAAGAAAAGTAACAATATAGTTCTTTCCTTTCATATGTGTTATGTCAGGATCTAACAAGATTTTAAAAAATCATCATGCTTTTGCACTACAGCATAGACAAACTGAATCACCTGGCAATGTATGATTCACCATCCAGTAGCTAGAGAAAATGTTTGGGGGTTCTTGTCCTCAGTTCTGTTCCATGTTGCTGCTGAGGAAAAACCTCTTCAGCACTGCTCATTAACAACTGGAATATGGCTTCATTGACATCAGTGGCAAAACTTCTCATCAAGGAATGCACAAAGGGCTCAGGTTTTGACCGTTTTTCAGACAGTCATCAAGTATTAATTAAACCAGTAGGGGAGGCTGCTCATTTTGCCGGTGTATGTTTCCTAATGACTGGGCCCGGAAAAGTAGCCGAGTATATGGCTTGCTAAGTAGAAAATAACCTGTCTGGAACAACAATTACCTGACTTGAAATAAGCTTTGATATACACCACCGGCGGAATTTGCCACCCTGCCATCTGAGCAGAATTTCGTACCTTGATATTTGGTTACAAGATATATTCTTTTTATACTAAGCAAATGCACATCAATTCTGAAGAACAGGCACCCACATCACCTTATTCTGTTCCAGACTACTGCAATCCTGGCATGTTCGTAGTGCCTAGTGTCAGAAAAGTAAGTTACCAGGTAAACTGATGTTTGTAGGGGACAGACACTTTTTGTCTCTAGATTCTCCATGGGAAAAAAAAATGTTTCAAAAGAAGTTCATAAGAATTCTCTGCTCTGCTTCTCTTCTTCAAGCCTCTATAAGGTGCTGAATACATTTCTCAAGGAAAATTAATTTCTTTGTCTTTTCCTTGCCTCTAATGAACTGCCTCTGAATGCATGAGGGGACAGGAAGGAGAGCAGGCTCCATGGTGAGATAATAAAAAGTGAAAAGGCATTCAAAGCCATCAGTATCTTCCAAACTTACTCTGACAGAAATATGCTGGACTGTAGACAGGGGAGCAAGATCAGGGAAACTTAGAATAGCTTTGGCATTCATTAACTACAAAGAAAAGATGACATCGGGGGAGCAGGGGTCCTCCTGCAATCCTACAGAGACATTACACAAGCACATGACCAGATGTAGGCCATATAAATTTAGGATTACACTAGGTCCTATCCAGGCCACCAGCATTCCTAAACACTGTACTCAGTGAACATCAGTGAATGACAAACTCCTGTGACAGCACAGAACATCGTAATTATCGGTAGCATAATCAGAATATAAGAAAACCTGAGATGAGCTACCATTAGACAAGTAAATCAAGAACAAATAAAGGAAAGAGAAAAATGTCAGGTTTCTACCTACTGTTTCCACTTTCATCTCACCAGATACTAAAAGACCCACAGTGCTTGTAACTTAGAAAACATGCCTATCTAACTGTAAGCTCCAAGAGTATTTGGAGTGAAACTCTCAGATGATCACCATAACTCAGGGAAGTTACAAAAGATGAAGGCTTTAATCCAATAAACACAGGGATTCCTAAGTGTTAAATCAGACAGTGAGAATCTTTTCAGAGTAGAAGCTAAGTAGAGACCTTGGCAGAACCCATATTCTATGCGTAGTCCAGTCAATGCAACAACCAAAGAAAATTAATCATGTAATTCTTTCTCTTTTTCTTTTTTTTTTTAATTCTCTTCTTCAGAAACACTTGAATTCTTCAACACTTTCAGGTCTATTGTATCTATTACGTGTTCTCTCCCTTAACCACCCTGTAGTTGCCTTCCCAACACTACTTGGGGAGTTTCAATACTCTGCTGCTTTGTCCTCATGCTCATGGTTGAAGTCTTCACCAGCAGTGGAGGGCATTTGTGCACTGAAATATTGGTAGCTGAGACAGCAAACCTGCTGAACCAGCTAGACAGAAACATTTCCAGGTATCATCCCTGTAAAGTCTCCACTGGCTGGGGTTAATAAGCAAACCAAATGGAGCAGGAGCAGCAGGCTGCTGTAAATGGAGGATCCAGCCATGACAGGAAGCCACAAAAACCCTAACCGGGCAGTGCAGCAGATGAGAAAGGAAACAAAGGGTCCACCAAATATGTCCAGAAAAATCAGTTCTTGTCACGGAGTATGATGCTAAAGAACAAACTTTTGGAAAAATAAAACCAAACTTCCCCTTCCCTTCGAAGATTTGATCTTCTAAATGTAGATTAATAATCTTCCAATAATTTGATCTTCTAAATGCAGATTAATAATCTTCCAATAATTTGACCTGATTAATACGCTGAATTTATTCTAAATTAAAAATCAAGTTCTAAGGATAGCATGGAAACTGATTCATTCTGAAGTTATTAAATGGAGCCTGGACTGCTGACTAAACTTATGGTACTCTCTTCCTGAGCCCTCTGGAAAAGAAAGTCTTCCCTCATTGTTTACCACGTGGTATTCACAGAATAAGCAAAGGGTCTTTTTTTAGCAATATTTTTACGTCTTTCTGATTCATTCACCCTCTCCCTTGATCTTCTGCAGACACAAGACCCTCTACAGACTGCAAAATACTTCCCCCTCTTCTGCCCTCCATCATCAAGAATGCAAAAAAATGAAAGATGCAAAACTAAGAGATGATAAAGTAAACCTTAGCACTGGATCAATTTAGTAATGTCCTTTATCAGCCCCACTATTCATGCTTCGCAACCACTATAGCTCACACTAACTTCATTTTCATCTTAATACGCCATACAGAAAAGCAGCCTAAATATACATCCCCAGATATAAAGCGTATAATCTGTAACCTACAGGAACAGGCAGATCATTTCCATTAGTTTCTTATGTAGCAAAAACCACAATTTACACCCAAAGCAGATAATTATATTCAAATTCTAAAAGACAGTTTCAGAAGTACTTTAAATTCATAGTTTGGGGGAAAGTCACTCAGGGATATAAGTAGTTGTTTAAACGTGCAAAAACAACACACACACACAGAATGCAAGAGAAGCAATATGCAAGAGTGGTGAGAGAGCAATGGTGAATCACAGGTCCCTAGCTCCAGTGGCTGCCTGGAGGTCGGCACAGCCAGCACTCTGCCAAAATACTCTCCTGCTCCTTCAGAAACACCAGAGCTGGGATTTGGCACTAGAGCCTGTGCAGGCTTTAAAGCCATAAAGGAAAACACAACTAGGATCTGTGTTCAGAATTTGAAGGTGTCTTGCTTGTCCTTCAAGAAGAGATACAAGCAGGCTGCTCTTTTAAGGTTCTCTGACACCTAAAGCCCAAAAGGACTACTGGGGTTTCATTCATTTCTATGGCTCCCTGCCAGGGATCTCAAAGCACACAGATGTACCAGAACTGCTCGCCTCACCTAGGTGAAAAAATGGTTTTCTCTTCATTTCACAGATGAGGAAAACACATCAGAAAGTAAAGTAATGTCTTGTCAAGATCATAGAACAACGCAGAGCCATCGGTCGGTCAACTGCATGATGTCTTGTGTACAGAGGTTACCCAGAAGACATGAAAATCATCTTTTTTTTTTTGTTAGTACAAATGACCTTTCATAGTTATCAAAGCCCACCAGCACAGCAAGTGAAAAAAAAATAAACCAAAAAAACCCAAAAAACAAAAACAAACCACACACACACCAAAAAAAAAAAAAAAAAAAGAGAAAACAAGGCAGCCAACCAGCACAGGACCATCATCCTGGGCAACCACACAGAGAGCTGGTCTTCTTAAAGTACAGCACATGGAAAAGGAAAAAATAGAAGGATGGTCATCCTTTGTACTTCCTAGACAAAACTTATATTCCTTGCACTTAGAAGCCCCAGCTCTTTATTTGGTTACCTTCTGTGTGGCAAATCATGGAACTTCCCCACCACCAGCTGGAGAATATTCTGTTCTTGTCAGTATTGCCACATTACATGACCTAGGTGCATTTTCCTCCTTCTAGTGAGATGTGTAAGGAATTTGGAGCTCCCAACAGCACAGTATAGAATAACCCAGTGGCTGTCATATATGTTCATGCCATGGCAAAAGAAGAGAAAGAACAAGAAAACTACAAGAAAAACTGGCCCGAATCATTAAGAAAAAAATCTTATATTTTTAAATGTAGAAATATTATAAAAGGTAAAATTCTCATTCTGCAGTATTCTGACTACATAGCTGATGTCATATAAACCATATTCTTTACAACTTCAATGCCTATACAAGGCATACAGCAGGATCCTTCATCTGTCTTTGAAATGCAGTCACCTCTGCAGCAGAATGTGGCAGTTGCTTGAAAAGTCAGGGCTGTATTACCCAAAAGCAGAAACGACACTGAAAAGAAACCTCTCTCGTCTAAATTGCAAAGGAAATACAAGGAGGAAGAAAGCCCTGATCTAATTCTGACTAGGACTAGCATTCCCACTTTTGCAAAATGTGCTATGAGATACTGAGCAAGCACAAAGCAGCTTTCAGAGGAGGGCTTTTTTAAAAATGTCTTAGGAGACTGTAACTTCAGCAGCATCGGTCTGAGCAATGTTTCAAAGAGCACAGAGACATATATTAAAAAAGACTGACAGGGTTCAACAATAACATTAAGTTTCTCATGTTCCAGACCTCATAAGATCATTGGGATCTCCCTAAGAACAAGTACCAGGTGAACAGACTGTAACATCAGTTTTGGAGATCTATGCAAACTATTCCAAGCTGGGAACAGTTAATACAGTGCACAGAATGAGAAGTGAAAGCACCTGACTAGAAATTGTTTCATATAAAGGCATGAAAAGGATAAGTCAAATAACAACCTCATTTTGAGGAAACAGCCTTTGTACATACCAGATTTTTTCTGTGTTCAACTACTGAAAACTGTGCTTTCTCAGAAGAGCTACAGAGTCAGCACAGGGAGGGAAAAGCCCAACTAGGATCTCTTAAAACTACAATGGAGTGACTATGGATGCTTCAATTTCTGGGGAGCCAGCTTGAGATAATTTAAGCAGATTTCACCTTCCTTTAAAAATAATTAACCATTGTTAATATCTCTGAGGAAGGGAATGTAAACATTCAGGCATACAGCAGCAGTAGTCTTTGTCAAAAAATTAGGCTTCACTGTTGAGAGGAGAATAAAGGCAAGCCACAGAAAGTAGACAGACTTCTAGATTTTCACTTTTGCAGAACTTAATTGCAACCTTAATTTCAGATCTGAGTGAAGCTCATTTTACAGCATCACTGACTGCTCTGTACAGAGCGATTTTTTCCCATTTTGTTAAAGCTACCAACCTTTGCTCAAAGTAATCTCCTAGTGATGGAGGAAAGAAGAAAGGTCCTGCTTTGTACTGGGGAATGGGCAGTGCCAAGGATGGGGAATTCGTTTCCAATCATAAAGGCAGGATTGCAGGAACATAGAATCTTGAGATGAGGAGTAAGTCACATTGGAGGAGTAGCAAGGACATATGCATTTTAAAAAGGCTACACTACTAGAGCTGTGTGGCAGTCTTCGACACTGGCTTGCAGAATACCTGCCTATTTCATGGAAGCACTCTCTTGATTTGTCCAAGCATTCAATATCATTTGCTGATTTAAAAAAAGATAGAATAGAAGGAAATGCTTCATAAAAATAACAGAACTTCTAAGAATTGATTCAGGCCTGAGAGTTATACCTACAAGATCTGGTGATTGCTCACTACCAGTCCTCACAACAGACCTACACTTTTTCCTGTGACTTGTACAACATCCTGGGCTAGCCTAGGCCCCACAAAGTGAAAATGAAGAGAAACTACCCCATGCCAACCATTGCTCCCATAGCTGCAGTGCACTCCCTGCAGGCATGGGCAATCTGCACAAGGCATCACACATCACCCCTCTGCACCCCTGCTCCCCAGCGATTAAGGACAGACAGAGAACAAACAGCTGGAAGAGAAAAAGAGAAAGCAAATTAATTAATTCATCGCTAAGACAAAACATGCACAAATCTCTTAGTTTTATCTGTCAACCAGAGGCACGCATTATTCATCAGCTGAGGCAATGAGGATGTGGAAAGAGGGGCCGTGAAGTCACTGCTGCAGGCTCTGGTATAAAGCAGCTGACCCAGCACGGTGCTAAATAGCTCAGGGGAGACAGGAGGATTCAGCACCATGTGAACTTTGAATAAACACAGTCCCAACTTTGGTCCTCCCTCTGTTTCACAAGCTCCTAGTGAAACAAAAAGGAATCATGGCTTTCCCTTCCTATTATTCAGGGATAAAGATTCTGCCAGTCTAGGAAGGTCCTCACATGGAAAAAAGATTTGTTCTAACTTGCTGAAGTCCCCTGCCTGGCCAGGCTCACTCCCCTGTTGACAAGGAGGTAAACCTGTTAGAAAGACTTTCTCCTTGAGAAGATGAGCTGTGCCAAGTTTTGCATTTGCAGGTTGCAGCCCAACTACCGGAAAGCACCAGCTCAGTGATTTCAGAATTAACTCTCATAACACCAGCACAGTAGCGACTGCCAGATCTGGGTCTGGTCCTGCTCAAGATAAGCCACAAGAAGGTTTTCCACTGATTTTAAAGGAGCACTAGACACAGACTCCAAAAGACGTGTTCACTGCTCGTGAGACATTTATTTTTCCTCTGTGCTAGATATTAATTTGCTTCTTCAAACAGATTGAAATCCACAGGGATGTAGAAGAAAAAAAGGAAAATATGTTTAAATACAAGACTGAGTCCCAGTGGTCAGCACTGAGGTTGGAAGACAACACAGCAGGGTGGCCATGATCCTGATCTGATTCATTCCAAAAGCAGTATTAATGTAGCCACCAAGTAGAGCAGAAATCAGAATGAATTTCTTATTTCCCTCTAAGAAAAACAAATAATCATAATCCCAGGAAACACAGAGTGCATAGCCTCCTTGGGATCTGACTCCTCAGTGCTGTTATGGATCCAAGTTCCAAGGGCCTCTGTTGTACAACAGTGAAAGAGCACACAAAATAAACCATGCATGTTTCCAAGACCAGCTGTCTTGTTGGTCTCTTCTTCCTCTCTTGCACAATCTCTCTCTCTGTCCATCCCACTCACCCCCTTATTCATGGCCAAAGGGGGTTTTTATGATGGCTTTGCTACACAGCATAATGAGGAAAGCACAAAAAAAAAAAAAAACCCAAACAAAAAACCACAAAGAACCCCACAAAAAAACCTAACAACTCACGCTGACTTATGCACTAGTCTGAGCTCCCTGAGCTCTCTATTTCTGTTGATTCCTTTCTGCAATGAGGACACTGAAAAAATGCCTGTTTCTCATGAAGTTGATAACAGCTTTTGCTCCTGGCTCTTAAATGAAGCTTTGCTTGACTTTCAGGGCAAATGGAAAAGCCATCAAGGAGAAAAGAACTATCATTTCTTGACCAGGAAATAGACTGCAGACTCTCCCACAGACTACCGCCTGCCTTTTACAGCAAAGCCAACTGCTATCACATTTTGTGACATCTTTCTCTCCTTTCCTCAGAAGTGAGCTATGAGCCAGACTTTGCTATACCCTTTCATCACAGCAGAACTAAGCTACAGAAGCTGGGCTGTTGAAAACCCTTTGGGGCAGGGACTGGCTGATCCCTCATATTTCTCACTTTAGCACAACAGGGACTCTCACATGGTCCTCAAGCATTGCTGCAAATAACAGGGCTCCTGCTGCTAGTGATTAATAACCCATAACTGAGTTTCACATGGGTGGTGCTTAACAGATGGTCTTGATGTCTGGCATGGCATTGGTTCCCTTCCCATGTGGGACCTGAATGTTTCTCTTGCATTTTAGGACGGATTTGAACTTTGGAGCAGAAGTGGGAGTCTGATAGGCTGAAAGGATAGTGCCACTTGTGTCTGCAGAAATGGCTGAACACCTCCCCCTCAACCTATTGCACCCGGTTCCACTTCAGTCCTGAGCCCTCGCCTCTGCAGCACGGTGCTGTTCTGCAGTGCCCTGGGCTCCCCCTCCCGCACTGCCAGAGCATCGACGACCTGCCTTGCAGAGCTCCCTGTCACCCTCTTCTAGTGCCCTCCAGCAGCTCTGCCAGAGCACCTCCTGCTAGCACAGCCCAGCTCCACTGGTGCTCAGTCGTGACCTGCAGCATCTGCCTCCTGGCTTCGTTCCTCAGCCCTTTCCCTTTCCAATGCGCCTCGGCTCAGATTTGCAATACCAAGCTTCTACAACTCTGCCAATGTACCTACAGATTTCACTGGAGGTCCATTCATCACTGGGCCATTTGAACTCTTCAGACTGCTCTGCTGGTCATCTGAGCACTTACCCGGGGCACTCCAGGTTTCAATATCCCTGTAACCCTGACAGCCCTGCCAGCACATCCTCATAGCCCCTGCTGCAGCCATGTCATGCGGCATTTCAACCAGTTGTGCCAGGGCTCTTCCTCCCCTTAGCTCTTCTTCAGTGCCCCTATGCCTCATTTCTGATACTGGTTCTTCTTCCTCTGGCCCTGCACAGACGTGATTCTGTAGCTGAATACTTCTATCATGGAAGGCCAGAACTGACCCTGACCTGCAGCCCTGGAAGGAAAGGGCCAGGCTCTGGCCTGCCTGCCTGCCTCTTCCAGCTGATATGACTGAAAGCAGAAGCGAAGGGACACTGGACAGAGAACAGCAGAAAGTGGAGATGAGGGAGAGCCCCCATGTCAGCCAGGCCTGGGTCAACTCCTGTCAAGGTGGGGAGACTCGGGAGAGCTGGGCAAGAAGCTGTGTAGGTCCAGCTGCTGAGCATTGCTCAGCATTCCAGGGGAAGGATGCTGGTCTTCTCACTCTCTCTTGGCATCTCTCAGACACCCTCTTACCGTTCTCTCTTGCTGCCAGAGTGAAAACCTACTCCCTATTATTTCCTGCCCCAGAGTTTCCCAGGAAGACAGTATCAGGTACCAAGCAAGGAACTAAGACCAGGAATGAGACCTCGCCTCTTCCTTTGTACGGCCCTTACTATCCTCACCCAGGAAGGCTGCAGGCGCGCAGGCAGGGGAGGAGCGGCGGCGGCAATTCCCCGAGCCCCCGGCTGGCCCTCCCGCAGCTGGGCGACGGGGAAAACGCGGGTGGCCGGCAGGGAAGACGCGCTGCTGCAATGACCACGTCAGCCGCTACAAGCCAGGGAGTTAGTGATTCCCCGTCGCAGGACCCCAGCGGGACAGGAGCGGATGCCCTTCCGCCGTCCCGAGCTGTTCGGCGCTGCCGTCTGACACGGAGCGACCCGAGCCCTTCCCGGCCCCCACCCTCCGTCCCGCTGGACCACACCGGCCGGCGAAGTTGGCTCTGGAAGCGGCGTGTCCTCGGCCCCAGGCGCTGCTCGGGGAGGGGGCAGGGGAGAAGTGGAGGGTTAATGGGGAGGGCAGCGAACGGCAGAAATATGAGGGCCTGGGAGGACCCCCCTCCCCCGGAGACACAGCCATCGTCCCTGCTCCCCCTCCGCTGCTCCAACTGCTCTGCAAAAAGGTTAGAAAGAAACAAGAGTGGGAACCCACCGTGTCCTCCTCGGAGGGAGACAGGGGAGCGGTAGATAGAGATAGGCACAGAGTGGTGCTTGCTGCCGTGGAAGTGATGCTCATACTGAGCCTGAGAAACAGACGAGGAAGAGGAGGCAGAAGAAGCCACGTTAGAGGAACTCCACACAGAGCTGACGATACATCCCCAAAAGAGGGAGCACATCCACAGGGTCCAGGCGGGGCGGCGTCCCGGGCAAATGCTGGGGTCTATTCTCAGGTGCATGGTCAAGGCACAAGACACCTACAGACGGGCAGTCTGAATTCCAGCCAGGGAGAGAGAATAACGTTCATGATGCCAAGGGACCCATGCTAGCAGAAAGGAGAGTCGCTTCCGAGGCTCTAGGGGTGTGCGTGTGTGCTCAAGAGGAAAAGAGACAGTGTGTGTGCGAGAGAGCGAGTGCTAGCAGGGAAGGGGAGGGATGGGGGAAGGTTAGTAACCACACAGAGACGAATAAGACGCGCCGTTTCCCAGGGCTGGATCTACTGTGGCAGGAACCCCGCGGCCGTACCGAGCCTCCAGCAGCGCGCAGGAACGCCGCACATGTCCGCGCGAGGGTCCTGTTCAGGTTCCTCCAGGATCACGGGGTCCTTGAGGACTTTTCCCTGCCTGCGATCCCTGTCTCTCACTTTGCTGAGAGGAACTATCAAAAACGAAAAAGAAGAAATAAGCCAGAGAACCCAGGTAAATTTTTGATTCTTTTTTTTTTTTATCCCAATTCCGGGGGGTTTCTCTTGCTTCTCCACTAGCAAGTGTTGCAATGCAGAACTGCTAGGACACGCACACGCGCACACACACACACACAGAGCGATCTAGATTGTTATCCTCCTTCCACCGAATCCAGGCGACCGAGGGCTCAAGCCGATTAACCCAGCGCAGCCGTCGAGCGCATCGCGGGTCCTCCCGGGCGGGCGGGCGGGCGCTGGAGCAGCCGGGGCGGGCGGCGCGGTCCGGGCGCGGAGCGAGCGGAGCCGGGGGCGGGCGCGGGCGGCCGGCGCCAAGTGCGGGCAACTCGGCGGCGCAGGTGAAGCGCAGCCGGGGCGGCGGGGGAGCGGCTCCGCCAATGGGCGAGCCGCATGCAAATGTCCCGGCGCCGGCGAGCCAATGGGGGCGGCGGCAGCGCTGCGCAGCGGGGCCGGCCGGCTCCGGGGGGAGGCGGGGCCGCGCGCGGCGCCGCCCCCGCCATTCATGCGCCCGTGCGGTCCCGCGGCCCCGCGCCGGAGCCGCCGCCGGCGGAGGGGAACTCCCGGCTCCCGGAGCCGCCCGCACCCGGAGCCCGCCCCGAGCAGCCCCCGGCGGAACGCGCCCGCCCCGTCCGTGCGGGGACGGGACCTCCTCCCGCGCCGCCCGCCCGCTGCGCCTCGGGGGCGGCCGGCACGGGGAGCCCTCGGGCGCGGCACGGGGATGGATGCGCTGGGGTAACGCCGTCCCCCCGCGCCGCCCTGTCCCGGGGCTCGTCCTGCGGCCGCAGCTGCTCAGGAGCAAAGGGAGCAAAGGGAGACCCAGCGCTAACCTCGCTCTTTAAAACACCCTATGGCTCTTACGGATTTGTTTGTTTTTAATGCTCCTGCAACGATAGGCTTAGTCCGAACAGGTGTATCTGCACTTAATCCTCGGAGAGTGAGGAATGCAGCCAGCTTGCAGCCCATAAATTAATAAACAAATGCAGTAGTATTATCTAGTAATTTACTATCAATTTGCATGGCAGAAATCCCCAGCCACACTGGGGAAGGCAAGCACCAGCAGTGAAGTGACTTACCCAGGATCACTCAGGGAGTCAATAAGGAGCTTTGGAAAAGGAGCCAGCCACCCCCAGGACTCACCTTGCACTGCACTGCCTCCCTCCTCTTCATTTATTCATACAAACGAATAAATTGTTTGTGACTGTAAGTTTTCTTGTTTTCCCCTCTAGATGCATGTTTGTAGGTGTGCACGCATGCGCTTCTGAAACCTGCTGTTTGACTCGAGTATTTCCCTAACGCTGAGGTGCAGTGTTTTCAGTCATTGATCTCAATTTGGTACAACATGTCACTAACTTGTAATGATCAACCTGAGTTGCACGCCTAATACTTTTAGCTGAGCCTGATATCTTGTAATTTATTTTCTAGTAACTTACAGTATAAGTGATCTAAATCAAGGGCTAAAGCAGTCAGAAATGCTTTTTGCTGGGTTTAATCAATGATTGTGAAAAGTAAGAATATTATCTTCACATTTATCTGACATCTGCCACCTAAGAATCTCAGAGTGCTTTCAAGTCTTTTATTAATGAAGCCATTCAACACCTTTAGGTATTACTTTGCCATTCTGTAGATAAGGAAACAGAGGCTCAGTCATGTTGAGCCAGTGAGTGACTGATAGACGTGGGAACTGAACAGACATTGAGCTTCTCCATCTCAAGCAGTACATGCTGTTAGTATAAACTAACTTGACTGATTTGGTGGCCATTTGAGAGCCTTAAAGTGTGAATATCAGCTTTCCTCACAATGGGGCACACAGGTGGAAACAAGACTGAGTAACCTGCAGTGCCGATGCCTCCTGGATGGCGAGTCTGTGGTGCCATACAGAGGGCACAGAGCAATTTTATCTGTACAAGACAACTTTTCCTGGCCCTGAGTTTTGTTGAGGAAACTGAAGTTGCTGCCCAGAAGGATCCTGTGAAGAAGCTCCCTGCTCCTAACTGCTTGGGGGAAGGGGGGAATATAAACTGGCATAACACCCTTGGAGGGCTGCTGACCCGTGAGTCAGCACCCTTGAATCCCTCATCACAGAAATCCTAATTTTCACACAGTCCACAGACAAAGTACTCTGAAAAATTTACTGTGTAGTTAAGCTGTAGGGAGCCTGATTTAGGGGAAGATGGGAAGGACGTGTATTAAATACACATGGCTGAGTAGCTGATTTGTAAAATAAAGGAAATCTGAATGAGTTTCAGGCCCAGATAGTTATAAACAGTACAACAAAGATCTGCCTCCCATCATTTTATTTTGTTTTCTTTAGCTAAAGCATTACAAAAAAGACAGAACATATCACACATTACAGGATCAGTCAAAGGGGCTACAGGTCCTACATGTTTAAACATTGAGAACTCAATGCTGTTTTTCCAAGAGGGAGTGGTGGAAAATTCATTAATTTGTGTGGAAAATAAATATGTTTTAGAAAGTGCAATTCTAGAGATAAGAGCAGGGGAACTGTGTGGTTACACTCCTTGCCCCTCTCCTGTAACTATTTGCCCTGTTACTGAAGAGAAGAACACAGAAGAGGTTGTTTATTTGAATAAACTCTGGTAGCATCCTTCAGCTTTTGATTCCCCTTTAACAGTCCAACGGGCCACATCCTCCTCTTCTCCATACTCGAGCCCCTGTTCATGCTGACCACCTTCCTCTTGGGTTGCTGTGGGAGGCAGAGCCCTCAATGGACAATAAATTACCAAGCTCCCAAACAAATCACTGATCCTTTTCCTCATTCAATCTGCCACCAGTCCTTCCCCACATACAGAGGTACTAGCTTAGGTGCTAGTAGGACATACAAAGGTGAGCATCACTTCAGACTGCCCTGGCCAGAGACAGAAAATGCCTGGGCAGTCCATGAACAGGAGAAATAGAGTGGCTGTGTATTGCCCCTCTGATGGGGATTTGCTCTACATTCTGCCAACCAACCTTCCTTTGCTGCAAACCAGTGGATAAACTGCCTTAGGCAAAAATGAGAAGGGCCAAAAAAACCAAACTCTAGGAGTACACCATAAAAATAAGTAATGAATAAAGGAAAACGTGTGAAGCTAGCTGTAAATACATCATAGGATCCTGGTGACACTGTGAAGTACTGGAACTTCACTTTGCCTTGCTTTATTAGGTGTCAGTGGATGTATTTACTGCCCTGTAGTTCACAGGTGACTCATTTATTTAGCAGCACCACTGCAGGAAGAGGGCAGATTTCAATTGCAGTTTTCCTCTTGGGTGGCAAGGGCAAGTTTATAGTCAGAAGTGACATTTCAACATTATTCCCACCAGAATTACTTCAAAAGTAGATGGCTTTGTTGTATTCATATTAGTTTATTTAATCTGAGTAAACACAGAGTCTTTCTAAATGCTCTTGTGTCCTCAGAACCAAGACAGATACCTTAAAGGATAATGGTTTCCATGATATGTTAATCCCTACACATATGAGAAAAGTAGTCTAATTTCCTACATAGCTCTTTCTTTTACTAAAAGTGCAGAGGGCCACTATATTCTGCAAAAATGAGATAAAATAAAGCAATTGTTTCTGAGTTTTAGAATCCCAGAAAGAGATTGAGTCTTCTTCAAGGCCAGAAAAAGTTTGTACTCCATCTTATTTGAGGGACCAAGTGCAACTTTCTCCATGTTTCCTATTAAATCTTAGCTGTTAATTACTTTGCTGCACTCAGAACTGAAAACAGTGCTGTTGTAAAATCAGAGATCTTTTAGACTGGATCCAATGGGGAAACTCAATTAGCATTTATCAAACATGCCTTCCAGAGAGAGGACAGCTTTGCCTCCACCCAGTAGAAGCTAACAAGGTAGAGCATTAGTCAGTGCTTTGCTATATAATAAGGTTAAGAGAATAAGGTCAGCTAGAACAGCCCGTCACCCAGAAGCTTTTCCCAGATGGAACTGAGTTTCTCAAGGTTCAAAACAGTTTCATTATTTTTTTTTTAATGTACTTTTCCAAAAACAAGAAGGCGGGTGAAAACAGGTTTCACTTATGATGTTAAAATACACTTTTAAATAAAATAAAATAAGCCAGAGGGAAATGCATGCTGTAGAGAGCTTAGGACTGGCATTTAGACATCTTTGTCTTTAGCAGGCTACTTCAAATTCTGCTGACAACAGCAGAGACCAAAAATCTGGTAAGTTCCTCAGCACTGCTGGCAGAATTAACTGCTCTGAGACTAGTCCCTGGTGCCCCACTGTCCTTGTCATCACTGTCTGTCTGCAGGCAGCCTCAGGAGGCAGGACCCAGCAGCACCAAAGAATTACCAGTGTTTGCTCATCCAGAGCGAAAGGGGAGGGTTGCTCTTGAACAGGGCTGAAAACTACGCACACAGCTGCTGCTATGCAGTACTCTTCCTTGTGTGCAGTACTTTTTTTGTGTCTAACCAAGTGGTTGCAGTCTCTGTAGTTCTCAGTTTTATTCTGTATCTGAGGGGGGTGGGGATGGGGGGGAGAAGCAACCTTTTCTCAGGTTTCCTTTAACAAGGAAGGTTTTCCTTTCTAAAGCTTTCCTTTAACAACTAGTAAGTCCAGTTACCTACAAAAGTTGAGGCATATGCCTTACATGTTACCAGTAACATAGGGCAGGTATTCTCTTTTCTGCTCAGCTCCAAGGGACCACAGATTGCCAAAAGCAACTAATATAGAAGCTTTAGAGCCTGGTTTTGTTCTCATTTGTGTCAGGGTGAATAAACTCGACAAAGCCAGTAGATTGACATCAGTGAAGGGAAATCTGACCCTTGGTGTTCATTTGTGAGGAGAGAAATGCAAGTTGATTACAAGCAGTTAGTCTGGGCTAGCAGTAAATCAGCCAAAAGCAATGGCAACTTCTGGGACACAAACTCAGTTCTGTCAAACATTCCATTTAAGGGCCAAAAATCTTGCAAAGTTCAGATTTTTCTGACACATCTAGAGTCCTATGTTGGTGGAAACAAGCAAGAACAAGAGTGTGGGCACACAAATACAGCAACATATCTCATTTTGATAAGCATTAATCAACTATAATTGGGAAAGAGGCAATGTCAGGATTTGCTAATGCAAACTGACAATAACATGTTAAAATTTCCCCTGTTTGCTGGATAATGTATAAAGGATGATCCACTGTACTCAGCACTATGCAAACTAACACAAGCTGAGAGTCCCTTCCCTGGAGAGATTACAGACTTGCTGGAAAGGCATGAGCCAACATATGTCAGAACAGCTTTATGAGCAAACAGTACCTTTTTTTGGCCAAAGTCTGCTAGTCTGTGAACCTAAGAGAATGGAAAGGCTTAGATCCTGGCAATAGTGCCTTCACACAGGAGTGTCTAGTCCATGCTTTCAGCCCTGAGTGGGGAGTTCTTCACTCCATCATCCCAGGGAATTCTCCTTCACAGAATGTGCTGCAGAGAGACCCCTGACTACCTGCACAAGACATCAGCAAGCATCCCCTTTCCTAAAGCTGCCTCAAAAATTAGGACAAAATCCTTCTCACACTTCAGACCTCTACCAGATTAGCAATTATGAATGGGCTTTGTTTTAAATAAAGGATGCCCAAATTTCGTTTACTTAATCGTCATGAGGAGGTTCTGTTATTCAAGTATCAACCATCTCCCCTTCTGTCTCACCAACACTTTAGTCCCTGCCTCTGGGGTACTTTATCAAAGTTGGCTAAGCAGGCTCTAGTCTGCCCTTCAGCAGTGTGCTGACAGGCAGACTCTCATCTCACAAGAGAAAACTGATCTTCTGTGGCTGCAGAGCTTTTTCCTCCAGGAAGGTTGGAACTGCATCTATCTCTTTTACTCTCAGTAGAAGCTGGGCTCAATGGCAGCTGCTCAAAGCTTGTCAGGCAGAGAAACTGAACCTGCTTCAACTTCTTGTATCACTTTTGGCACTTTTTATCAAAGGTTTGTTCAGACTCAGATTAGAGAAACCAAAAGACTGGCTGAGTTTGAAAAAATCAGGGTTGCCCACTGCTTGACCTTAGATAATTATTGAATCACCAATGAATAAAAAGAGCCCTACAGTTTCATTTTCTGATGTTTCTGTCACAGAATTCACACTTCTGTACCTCTACTACCTATATTTCACTAAGTATACCAGTATACAATGGAGTGACCTGTAGCATGTGCCTAGAACTGATTTCCATCATTCATAACAGCTCCCTCTTACAGATCTGCGATTAGCCTGATTTTATGTTGAGCCAAATTCATCTCTAGCCTAACTCCTAGCAACTGATACTGTGGATGCATGTAGCTACTATGTTTATGGAAATAAAAAGGTATGTGTACTGTGTTCTCCTTACGTTTGGAATCAGTGTTGGCAAGTCTAAGGTGAAGGGGAACAGCCTGTTTCCACTCTAGGTGTGAGCCCTGCCTGGGATAACACATGCTGTGATCCCTTGCCTTCAGTGACTCTCACAGCAGCAAGAGGTTAGATGCACCAGCAGATCACAGAGGAGGATGTGTTGCCTACTGTAATTTTGGCTGTATCTATTTTGCAGATCTAGATTTAGATCTGGACAGTCTGCAAGCCCAGTGCCTTACACACTAGGGCAAATATTAGCACTTCAGAACTAACATCTATATCACGAATTCTTAGTGTGGAACAGCTGGGAAATAATTTTTAAGAGTTCTGAGTTCTAAAATTTAAATAGCACCTGAAAGGCTGAAGTAGAAAGACACAGAGAATAGATGGAGCTAAAATACCTGCTGAGATAAATAAGGAACCATTTTAATTTTACCCATGAAAGCAGAAAGAAAACTTATTTTCCTTCTGCACTCAAAGAAATCTTGTCTGACACAGAAAGGAAAAGCTGGAAAAAGTGTTGCTTTTGCTCCTTTAAACTGACTTCTGTACTAATGAAAAGCGAGTTCTCTAATACACACTGTGCACAGACTCCCCTCTGTTTCTCTTCTCTCTTCAATCTATCATCTTGCCTGGCTTTTGCCTGTAATCACCTGTTCAACTCACAGCAATAACTGCCAGGTGACTGGTGTTTGCTGTGGTCATCCACCCACCAAAAAAAAAAAAAAACCACCAAGAATTAAAAGCAAGGAAAGATATAGGGGGAAAACCTTTCAATGACACGAGTGTCTCACCACCCGACAAAAAGTGAAGTGATTCCAGTGGCCAAGCCTCCTTGCGTGGGAGCTGCTGGTAGGTGTAATTTCCTAAGATGTATACTTTGTCAGTGTGCAGGAGATGAAGAGACAAAGAAGGTCAGAGCAGCCAAAGCTAAAAATTGGAAGGACAAAAGAAGACACTGTGGGGAACAATTCTGCTTTTAACCCTGAAAGAGCCCATTTTGCATTGTCTGTGTCAAATTACTTACTGGCTAAGGTATAACAAACAATAAGCTGTTAGATGGCCTTCTCCTTGCCCAAGATCTTGTGCAATGATGAAGAATCAATTCTCTGTAAGCAATAAATACCAGTGTTCAACTTCATCAACTAATTTTTTTTCTCCTTCTCACAAATCTGCCATAGTCAAAGAAGTCACATGTGACGCCTATGAATTACAAATGCATTAATCAGGATATAATTAATCTTAACTTTCCTTCTTCCCAGATATAAACATACTAAAATATAGTAACTAACAGCAGTATATCATGTATTGCAACACTCTGATGGTATATATAAGCATCTCACTAAGTATGTGAGCAACATGGCCACCAAACAGGCAAACAGGACATATTTGCTCATAGGAGGCATCCAGGTAACAAAAAGTTGCAACAAAGGACAAAATAAGCACAATGGATGCAAACAGACAGGCATTCTGCTAAACACACAAGAAGCATGTCTGGGAAAATAAGAACAAGAGAAGCAGCACTGTTGGCAGTTGAAGATCCCATTTTTGGGAGATCAAAATAGCATTAAAGAATCAAGTATGTAAAGGGTAATTGGATACAGAAGATGACAAGCCAGCATCACTTCCAACTTCTCTCATCCTTCTCTACTTCTCACCTCTCCTGCTGCATCTAAAACCACCAAGGACTGTAGCTGTCAGTGCTAAGTGTAGAGAATCAGCTCTGTGGCACTATAGTCACAGTTAATTTAGGACATAAATGTTAAAGAATAACAGTTCTGTAGTTCTGTATATAAAAAAATAATTAATGATAACGATTGAGAATTAACCATTAGCATAAAGTGTGTTGCTATTCAATGAGTTCAGTAAAGTTTTGGTTTAAAGTTTAAAACTTATTTACCAGTGTTCTAAACATTCCCTTCCTAGCAATCTGTAATTCCCCAACATACATATACACACACATTTTCAGTTGCAATATTGAGGTCTGTTATTTCTTCCCTATCATACAAGAAAGATTGTTTCCTTCCTCTTTACAAATACTGCGTACATATTTGAAGACTTTTGCTGTGTCCCTCCTCCCTAGACAGGGACATTTGCTGCATTGTTCTTTAGAAATCTCTGGGGTTTAGACTGCTCATTATTGCTGGTCTCCTAGAGAGTTTTCCAAATATCTACATTTTTCTTGAAGTGCAATGTCCCAGACTGGATGCAGTCCTTCAGATAAAGTCTCATGAGCACTGCATACATAAGAACAATTATTTCACATATCTTAAGGACGATGCTCCTGTTTACATTTCTTGTAAGGTGTTTGCCCCTCTTGCACTGAAGGAGAGCTCATATTAGCACTCTGCTAGCTAGCTCCAGTTATATATTCTGTAACATGGAAAATACTTCTAAGCCCTGTTCTGCAGGCTCCTAGGCCTTTTGGACTGAGATTTTTAAAAGGTTTTGCAACTTTCAGGAAGTGCAGCTTAGGTCACTGCAGTATTATGCTGAGATGAGTAGTTTTACAGCATCAACTACCTGTTCCCTGCTGATATATTTAATACTAGCAAGGACAGGCCCTGGCTTCAAGGCATGCAATGCACCCACACAAACAAATCAAACAGATGGAAGCAGAACGCACTCTAGGTCCATTTGCAGCAACTGATCAGAGACCTTATTGGGATACTTCGTCTCCAGCAGAGAAGTTCAACAAAAGGACAATAGTGAGAATAAATATAAAGAACATGAACTGCTTTAAAAACATCTCTCTTCTTGTGAAGCACCTCCCTCTCCTATCATTCCCCAGGGTCCCAAACTCCACCTACACAAGCTCCCCCAGCACTGAAGGTCTCCTGAGGCACCAGCAGTTTCCTTGACTTGTCAAATCCTCCAACTCACATGTGATTCAAAGAGTGTTCATACTATTCACATGGATGCAAAAAGCCAACTTACTCAAACTGAACACTTCCTTTACCCAGCACCCTTGTCTTTGAGCAAAATGGGAGGGAAAGCACCCAGCAGCAACAAAATCCCACTGGAGCTGCAAACGCCACCAGAGCAAGTACAGTCATCAGGAGTACGAGGGCTTTAAGCACCAGGCAGCCGTGAAAACTGGAACATGGAAACAAGGAGAAGGAGTAGCAAACTCCCTCACTAATAGGCTGTATACAACAGATCAGGCATGAACTGCTACCAACATGGATGTACTGTCTATTGGATAGAAACAACAATAAATCCAGCTACTCATTGTAAAGTGCCAAGGAAAAAACTAAAAACAGCAATTCTGGGATTATACTTAGATGCATACAAACACATGTGCATGCACACATGCACATGTTTCTGCTTTACTCTCTCCTCTGTAGCCTCTTTGTCTCTTCCTCAGACCATCAGCCAGGGACAACTACAGAAAAAACAAAAAAAAAAGGGAAAATAGCAAAATGCCTCCACAGACCTGTAGAGGGAACTCACTTGAACAACCACACTTCTTTATTTCTTCCATCTGAATTTTGAATTGGTCATACAAAAACCATCTGCACTCTGGACCAATATATCCCTTAAGTCACCGCTTAAATTATAATTAGGTCTGCATAGTTTTAATTAGATGCCACATTTCACCCCCCTCGCCTTTTTATTAGTCACCTAAAGTGAGCACTCAGGATGGCAACACACAGTCTGTCACTGACTCGTCCAGGGTACTGGCAGAAGTGTGGTGGGTACTGTGAGGGTGAAAGAAATGTGAGTGGTCTTCAGGATGACTAACTGTGAATCATTTTGTTGCTGTCTTTATCTCTGCATTCTGATCTCCTCCTGCACAGAAATCTGAAGGTAGCTATTTTGTGACAGCCCAAGCTACCAAAAAAACTGCGAAGAGACAGAAAGTGGTATGTGATCAACAGAATAAGCAGATATACAGGTGCTCTGTATAACACATTTTCTTGCATCGAGATGCTAGTTACCCACTACCAGCCCCTACACTAGGTGTTATCATCAGAAATGTAGCTGCAGGCAGATAAAACAAGGGCATCTGATATTCCTGACTACCTGAAAAAGTGTTTGTTCTACAAGCAGAACTACAGAAATAACTGATTAGGAAATGAGGCTTTATGATATCCCTTTGTTGTGCCATGTGTGCCCTCCCCTATTCACCACAATGTCACCTCATGACTTTTGGTTCCCCATGCATTCTCTCACGCTCCCTCCTCTGATGTGCTCAGTTTTTTGTCATATTTCCTTACCCCACTGTAACACCTTCTACTTCTTTTCCTTCTCATGTCTTGCTTTGGCCGCAGAGGAGGCGGTCTGTGTTGATGCAGGTTCAGAGTTGCAAACCTACCAGCTGGTGGACCAGCCCTTATGCTTCAGCTGGGATGAAGAACAGGTTTTGGAGGAGTTCAATCTCTCTGGGGCTTCAATGCTCCTGTCAAATGTGGTGACTGCTGGCCAGGCAACCAAAGGGGTGATGGCCAAACAGAGTGATTGTGGAAGCATAATTTCCCCAGAACAGCAGACTGAAATAACACTATATTTCCACACTTGTACAGTGTGGTCCAGAAGGAATCCTTCAAATGTGAGTAATTCTATGCCCTTTTGATCATCATTACTCTCCACTAGAAATGGGAGATTTCATCTAGCACTGGCAACAGGATCTAGTCCAGAACCCAAAGGTAAGGTGCCTCTCTTCCCCACCTCAAACATTGCATCTGTATCAGAGCCAAACACTGAACAAAACTTGCACAGGAAAGACAAATAAATTATCTAAAGCAGTTTGATGAAAGAAGAAAGTATTACACAAAAGTAAATTTCAAAACCAGTAGAACAGCACATTTTCAAATTTTCTCAGGGAAATGGGTGGCCTCTGAGGGAAGCCCCCAAGCCATTTAATTATTTGTGGGTTCTTTGAAACCCGTTGACTCATCCCCAGAAAGACTGCTGAGCTTTAAAAAACTTTTAACAAAATTTTCATCTAAAGAAATGAAGCTATGAAAAACTTCTGCTTTCAACAAAGGATGATCTAATAATTTGGGTTTGGTTTGTTTCTTTTCCCCAGCAAGCTGTCTTGCAACAAATCACTCTCATTATTGGGTTTTCTCAGGCTGCTAGTTGCAGGCTGAAAATAACACATATCCAGATGTTTATACAGAGCTTATCATAGCTTAGGTTACATAAATCATGGTAAAATAGGGTTAAAATCAGACTAGGCAAAGCACTGAAACAACCAGACAAAAATCCTACTCCATCCGAGTGGGACAGCTGGCATTTAGCAGGTATTTTTACCTCCATCCATCTTCGTTTTTCTCCTTATCTCCCATCTTTGTAATTGCCCATCCCATCCTGCACAGTAACACACACAGGCTCACCCACTCACTCCCATTTCTTCTCTTGCCAAGAAGAGCATCCTGTGTGGGATTCAATCATTTGTTGTCCACAGAACTTCTGGTGTGTGTCTCTCTAAATAGCTGACATCTGGAGGAGCTATACCCTCCTTAGCACAATCAGATGCTGTTAAAGAACATGACAAAATGCCTCATTCTTAAAATATCTTCTCTCTCCCCCCTACTTCTTTCCAACGAGTTTTTTTTTTCTGAGAGGGATTCATGGTCCACTACATAGGGACCAGCTTTCACAGCTGTTGCTCCCAGGGACATAAAGAAACCAATATAAAAGTATACACTGATAACAATCCATTATTTCTGCACTCACACCTATAACATACTCACTGCTTTTTAGGAAGAATGTATCACTCTAGAACCCCGCTGCAGAGCTAGGAAAACAACCTGAGCATTTGAGTTCTTTCAGCATTTAAAAAACCCCAATTTCCTCTTTATTATTCAGCAGACAGTTTTTATATCAACTAAAACAGAGGTTTCACAAACCAGATTTTTCTAACTATACAAATGTGTTTCATTTAATGATTTTTTTCTGCCTCACAAATAAACAGGGAGTCTATAAGAACATGATACTGATCCTGGTATGATTGAAAGACTGAAAGAAATGCAGAAGGGGAAAAATGTTACATGGATTTCCAGCTTGCCTCAATTTTGTATGCTTGATTTTGCAATAAAAATCCTGAATTACTCAGAGCCGAGTTGTTGCTGGCTTTTTAAACATTCTCTCACACACACATGCCAATCTATTCATGTTCATGTTTAATCTTTGCTTCAGTGGAGTACGCTTTCATTCAAAAAGTACAGCTAGCACATACCTGCCTCAGGTCACCCAGGCAAAAGAAATTCAAACAGCCAGCAAAGTGATGGGTAGCACAGATGCTCCTGAACTGATTAAATGCTGTTGCTAGAACACACACACCACAACCCTTTTCCCTTTTGGTTTATTCAAGGCACCCTGCCATTCTTCTCCAACCCCTTCCAAAGTGCTCTTGTTAGCAGGTTGAGAGAATTAAGTTAAGTTGACTCACAAATATTAATAGGTCTCTCCAATTCAATAGCAGCATGTTCAGAGAATGCCACCTGCCTTCTCTTTAAGCGAAAGATACTGAAACACAGCCAAGGCTTTGCCCAGCTGTTTCAAAAGCTAATATTAGACACACCTGTTTTAACAGTTGTTTCAGCAGCTGGACACTGGGATTTGGATCATTCAGATTTACTCACAGTTTTTTCCCCTCAGAACCAATAGTGCAATTTCAGTGTTTCATCCTGTGTTTAGAGAAATTTATGCTGCAGGAGATGGTGTGAATGAATCAAAAGAGGTCAGAGTGTTTCTCTTCCACATTGCTAGACCTTGCTACAATCCAAGAAAAATTGCCTTTTCAGTGGACTATAGGATCAAGATATACTGGTCTTGACCTAATAGTATACAAGATCTTGAACCATATATAAACCAATGTAGTGATAAGCTGCAGGTATAAAACAGCAAGTCTGTGAGATTTGTACTCTCCATTTGCTGCAATGAGTTGGCAATGCTCAGAGCTAAAGCCAGCAAGTGAATCCTGCTAACTTTTCCATTACTGCTTGTGAAGCAATCCAGGTAACATGCAAAACCCACTTCCCCAGTATCTAAAGCACAACTGTCCCACCAGTTGTCTTCACATTCAATGTGATCCACCACTGCAGAAACCTATGTCGTGCTGGAAACAGAAAACACCGAGATGTTATGAAAGAGCTGACTGTAAAGATAAAAAAAAAATCTTACTGAAATTACAATCTAAACACTTGCTGGAGCTGTTTCCAAGCTTCTGACCAAGTTGCTTGAGAATCCAAATACCTTCTCCTAAAAGGAAGGCGCAACTCCCTAAAAGTGTGGTATTTCACCATCTAGTTCTGTTTGCCTTTTTCTCTGAGGCAAAATCAATTTATGCAGTGCTCTCCAGAGCCATTTATTCCCAACCTAGTGGCAAGCCTTCTGGTGTGACTGTGGGACGAACTGGTAAACAGGATCAGGGAGATAATCTATGTTATGAAGGAGCATACAAAACCAGGAATTCCATGAATTTGTATTATAACTAAGAAAAAGACACAAAAGAATTCTCAAGACAGTTCTCGAGTTACAGTTGGCCCTGTAGTCTTAGAGTTCGCGTATAACCAGAAGCCATAAATCTGTAGCCATGAGCACACAGATATATAAAAGTAAACGTCTCACAGAGTAGGTGCACATTATGTACTCCCCCAGAATGGGCACCTGAGTGCCCAAAGAAAAGACACACTCGTGGTATGAACCCAGGGAGGTAGCATGCACATCTACGGACATCATTTATAATGTACATAAATGTATGCAAGCATACAACCATGGCCACACAGCTCTACAGCCAAGGGAGTGGGTGCCTCGGAGCACACTGCACATCATCAGCTTCCCACCAAAACACACTGCAAATTTTCAAAGAGAAAGGGGCATGTAGGAAGGCTACTTGGCTGTCAAATCCAGTGATAAATGCTTGTCAAGAGTGTTTTTGAGTGAAGGTGCTTGGAGAAGTGGGGCCACCATGATCAAACTGCATGAGTTGAACTCAAGAGCAGGAAAGACAGGAGAGAGGCAGTGACACAAAGACTTTGCCCTCTTTCTGGGAAATAATGAACAAATCCTTCAGAGTGATTACTCTTTTACACCTGCTAGCCCTGCTCTGAAGTCTGTATGAGACAAAAGATGTTCCTGTCTTCCCTCAGATTAAATGTGCCTTGTAAAAAGCAATCAGAGATTGGCACAATAATTATCCTTCCTCATTAGAAAGCAAGCCCTGAACCTGACTGAATATGACTCCTCTGTCAAGGCCCTTTGTGGGCCCTAATAGTACTCAGCCAACATCAACAGGCACAACACTTCATGTGAACAAAACAAAGCAACATATCAAGTAATCTTGTCTTTTTAGTTGCTTTTTCTCTTCCAAGCCTGATGAGTGAGGTGGGAAGGTGCCAAATTCTTTTTTAACTTGTATAAATGTGCCTAAATGTCACAGAAGAGCCTTGTTATGTGAAAAGCTTTCCAAATGCTTTTCTCTCCCACATCTAAAATAGATTGCTCTTTTTTCTTTTTCTTTTTAATTAAAAAAGGCACACTCTCTCAGACCACTGCCTTTCACCATTCCGACGGTCAGCCAACTGTAGGCAGAGCTTTCAGTGTTCTCCTGGAGCATCATATACCATAGTCCAGGGTACACCTTTGCCCATGGAAGCCAGAAAGAAGGGTAAACACATGGGTAAATAGAAAGTTAAAAATTCTTCTAACAAGAGCATGAGCAGACCTAAAAGGCCTTTCTGTGACAGAACATACATGCTCCCTTCTTCTTTTGTTTTTTCAATGCATTTGGAGCATACTCCTTGCTTTGGTTCTTTTCTGTTAGCACGACCATGAAGGCAGTGACTACCCCCCAAGAATGCTGACCCCAGTGACTGCAGCACCACCATGGAAAGGGCAGTGCTGAGGCAAAACACTAGCCCTGGCACAGACAGGGCAGCTAGGGCAACTTCATTTAGACAGGATGAGTGGGAACAGCTCAAGCTTCCATACTAGTGCTCTTATAGACATGACTGGTAGATACAGCACACTGAGAAGGATGGGTGGTCACTGGTCAATCGTTACAGGAGCTTTGTGACAGCAGATGAGGGCAGACAGCACTGGCTACTCTACAAACCTGCAGAGCCCAACTGTACTTAGTGGCCTTAGTGAATCAGCTACTTCCCTTTCAGTACAACCAACCATGGTCACTTTGTCGTCCCAAAGGTCACTCCTATCTCCTCAGTATGGCTCATTTCTTGGTGTTCTCAGTTAAAAAGCTCTGGCTGCATTTTTGGTCTTACCAAAATGATGTCAGGAGAAGCATCCCATTTTGTTCTGCAGCCAAATATAAGGCTCAAAGAAATTATCACATCCCATAGCCTGTTCAACAAAACATGCTGCAAACTGATGCTACTTTGCAGTAGTAGGAGCAGAAGTGTGTTAATGCATTACAGTATCCTGGACCACTGTCAACTGAGATGTGTGGTCCCAAAATGCAATGGCATTTAAACAGAAAACTTATTTTTCAAGTCATCACAAGTACATCACAAGAACACAGAAAATACACATAATCTACAGGAATGCTATAACTTAACCCATAAGAGCAGAGTCAGACACCGAAATTAGGACTCCTGACATCACAGAAGGGTAACCTTGGATACGCTGCAAAGGAACCCTCTGCAAGCTACCCATACATGGGATTCCACTGCAGCCTACCCCATTCCCAGCCTCCTTCCAACACCCAAACCAAGAGACACCTTGTACACTGGAAAAATGAAGTCTCTCAGAAGAAATTTTACTATTTCACCATCTGCCACAGTCTGCTCTTTCCCAAGAAGAAATGTGGGCCTTCCAGGCAGAATCCAGAAGCTCAGACTAGTAAAACTACCATCCTCTGAAGTCTAAATCTCAGAGCTGGCCCCTCAGGTGCAACAAGAGCGATTTTTAACTTTTTTGTGTGTTTTAATATAGTAATGTTTCTTTTATTCACCTTCTCCTTTTGGATTTGGGTAAAGGGAGAGGAAAACTGGGGAGCGGGGGGCTGTTTTCATACTTTCATCTGTAGTAAATAAAGAATTTCTTTTCATAAAAATTAAATGAGCAGATACAATGACACTATATGCCTGCAGGAGCTCAGACTTTAAGATACACATCAGCCACCAGTGGCCTCAAATTAAATTATGCACTAGCAATAAAAAGCATCTCACATTTAAAAAACAACCAGAATTCTTGATCAGTGAACATCTCAAAATCTCTGTTCTGCAGAGGCATACCCAGGTGTTTGCTAGGCAGATGTAGCAGAACATTACTACACTGGAGCAATGGTTAATTGCTGTGATCATTTAAATATGCATTTATTTGCCTTTGGATTGAGAAAATGAAAGCTAAAGTGGAGTTGTTTTGTGGCCCCAGTGCTAGTTACTAGCCTCCTCATCTAGGTAAAACTCAAGTAGGCAACAGTACTCTCCCTTGCCTTACCTTAGCTTTCCTAAATCTAATAATCTCCACAGAAAACTGACTTGTTTCGTTGATCTCCCCTCTCCTGTGACCACCTGCCTCTTTCCCTTTTCTGTTTTCCTTCCTTGCCTCCCTGTTCCATGTGCTGCACTGGGACAAGGAGCAAGAGTATCACATGCATAACCCCATTTCTTTACCTTGCTGCTTGCAGCATTTCTCAATTTCAGGAAAGTTCCTTTTCATTATTGCTGGCTGGCACCCTATTTGCATACGGATGAACTATGAAGCCATGCTACCTCTCCCCTTCTGCAATACCAGGGTCTCCTGATGAGTTTGAGTAGTTTTAAACAGGGTTATGCTTTCTCTTGTGCCCTCTTGCAAGGTTGGTGCTCTGCCAGGCAGCTGCAGAATGGCTGCACTGAATGCTGAATATTCCCTGTGCAGCAGGCTACCAGGAGCTCCGAGGGGGAAGGCACATCCAAGCTCTCACAGCTAAAGCCTGGCAAAAAGAATGAGCATTCCTGCTGCCTTGAAAATGATGTATGCACACAGAGGCTTTGCACAACTTCAGCCATGTGATCCCCCACACTGTTGCCTGAAGCCCTGCACACGATGTGAATTCACGCTCAATAGCACTGACCTGAACGCTACCAAGATCAAGCAGCAATGTAAAAGGTAAAGTAATTCCACTGCCCAGGGTCACCCTTTGCTTGCAGGGTTTGTTTTTTATGTAGATATTCATATATTAGCTTAATGGCTGGCACATTCGAGGGGATAGCAGGAGATAACCCGTCTTGTTCCTTTTGGATAGGATTAAAAGCTTTTACACTGGTTCAGTGCTTCTTGAGAAAAATAATTGTCTCTCCCACAAACCTCAAAAGACAGGAGGTTGCAGTCTAGCTGGAAATGGTGACAACAGGCCTTCTTTTGGTACTTCTGCTCTAAAAGGAGCTGTGAAAAATAAGACGTATTTTCTCATCTTCTAGGAATTAACCAGATCAAATATGCTTGACCTTCTGATGAGCAGGAAATGTTGGGATGCTCTTCAGTCAATGCTTAGACCTGAGAGAAAAGTTGAGGTCATACCCAGCTGGTCAGATTAAATTACAAAAAACTAAGTAGCTTAACCTCAGCGGTTCCCTTGCAAAAGCAGCTACAAGAACCCCTGGCCAGTGTGATCCCAGCAGCCCACATATAATTCACCTCCACAATGCCCTCAAGCAAGGGGTACACATTTACAGTAAGTCACATACTAAATACAATTTGCAGCCTGCTAGAAATGAGAAGGCCTACTGCTAACAAAGATTAGGGATCAGCACTTTTTTTTTTTTTTTTGTCAGTTGTGCCAGACATTCAGGTAAAACTCTACTTTTCCTGGGGAAATGGCCTGACAAAATTATGCAATACCACTGACATTTCATTTTCTGTATGCTCGCTAATTCAGCCTATTAACAAATTTAATCGCAGTCACAAACACTGGCATAAACAAATATTTTCTTATATTCGGCCAAGGTTTCCAAAGTTTTGTAAATCCCTCATCAGTTACAGGAAAATTAGGGTCTGCTAGTTAATAATTTATGTCAGACTCATGCAGAATACCCAACTATGTAGCAGGAGAAGAGACCCCATTCTCCTGCTCTGAAGCTGCTGCCTCCTAGACTGCAGAAGACCTGCTCTCCCTAATGCAATTGGTGCACGAAAATGCCAGCTCACTCTGAGCAGCTCTGGGCCTATTCAGTACAGCAGCAGAACACTTGGTTTTATTCTACAGCATAACCCTAGAAACATACAAAAATCCTGTTCCAAAATCCACAGCTATACAAAGAAATTGTTTACTACATACAAACATTCTGTATTTGTAAAGTGCATGGTATCAAACTATTCCAAAGGAATTTACTGCCAGAGAATACACAGAAAGGAAGCATTAATTACTCCAACTTATCAGAGAGCCAAGCTGAGGGAGAGGGACAAAACACACCACTGGTGGGGGCCGGGGTGTCTCTGTATGTTTCTACACAGCCTCTAATGACATGGTCACACACTACCCTTTTTTGACATGACCTTTCCTTCACTCCTTGCACAAGAAGAATAATGCCTGTTGAAGGTGCCATTACTTGATCCTATGTTTTTTCTTCATTGCTCTATTTGTGGCCCTTCTGCACACTACTAATCCTGCTCTGAAGAGTAATTTATTTCCACATGGGTTTTTCTGTGGTGCCACTCAGAAAGGCACTGGACTGTTTGGCAAAAAATAATTACTTTGGACAACACCTTTCTCAGGTGATAGACTCATTTTACAAATGCTGAGTTCAGGAACAGGGAAATTGAATCAAAATGTCCACTAGTATTGAACGTGCAGTCCCAGATTGCAAATTCTTCATACACAGAGCGCTTAGCACCTTATGGAACCTTACACATTTGAACCATAGCTTCATTCCTGCTTTTAAGGGCTCAATACTGTTTCCATCCGAGCTCTAGGATCTCAAGTAAGGGACCGGAACACAAGAAATGCATAATTCAGAGGTGACCTGAAGAAAAAAATTTCTTAGTAACTTCCCCAGCATCATACTGTGACTGTGGGGAAGAAAGAGATAGAAGAATGAGATGTCCCCTAATCAACGCTTTGCTAAAGAGGTATCCCTCCCTTGTAAGAATCTTTTCCTTCATTCGCTACACATCCAGCTTCAGAAAAATTGAAGTGGGCATCCTATGTGCAAGGCCATCCATTTGCAAACAGATCCCAAGTGCCAGAAGCTCTTTTTTCTTCTGTGCACAGCATGGCTGAAAGTCATACAGGGGAAATAATGAGTAAAGATGTTACCAGACATTGTAGCACAAAGACCATAACCAAAGGATCACAAGGTTTATGGATACTAATTTTTAACTGCTTGACTTCGGATTGTCCCCACTCCTTTCAGATTTGTTAAATAGGGAACAGCTTATATAAATATTTACATAGAGATAGACAGATTTGTAAATACAGACATAAAAATATATATATACACATAAAAACACATAGCCTTCTCTAAAACTTATTTAAACTTCCAGTGAGTTCCTTTTGATTTAAAGAGATGCTACCATATCCATCGGCATTTCTGTTTTACATTTTTTATTGAACAAATCTAGAACTGAAAACTAGATTTCCTTCAAATTCCCCTACCTGCATGATGCAAGGAAATGAAAATGCCTGTCAGCAAAAGTAATGTGTTTAATACCATGCCAGCCCTAAACATCAGTAGAGATTTCTGTGTATTGCAGATAATTCTATCACCAAGCCATATTGCTCTGTGGTGTGCTTTTATCTTTGCTGTAGGATAATATCAATATTTCAAGCACAAGCAAAGCAATGTTTTATGAGATTGATGTGGGAAAATACGGTGACAAGTACATAAAAAAGGGCAGAGAAAAATGCCAGGTAGTCATCATAAATGCCTTCCATTCCCACCAGAATTTGTCTAGTTTATCCAACTTTAATCAACAAATAGAGGTCCACTGGGGCACCAGTGACTATGATTACATTTTGAGTGCTGAAGAAGAGCAGCAAGCAAAAAAGAAGAAAGCACAGGTAACGGGATGGGGAGGCTGGCACCTACATCCCAGAAGTCTAGACCTTTACAGGCCAAAATCCTATTTTGTTAAACTTTTAAATTCAATAAAAAGAAATTTTTTTTAAAAGAATGAAATAGAATGGGGGAAAAAAATGGTATTGAACCATTTGCTGTACTGCACACACGCCTGATAAGGGCCAGATGACGCAGGGCAAAAATACTCAGGGAATAATCCCATGATGCCCTGAGCAGGCAGCTCTGGGCACTGCTGGAGCCTGAGCATGGAAGTGCCCAAACAAGAAGTTAACCCTGTGTGGCTCTGGCCGGGTGAATTATTCACCTCCTGCCTACTTCTGCAAAGGTATGCAAGGTTGGTTTTCTGAGGAAAAACTCTCAGTTACAGATACAATTATACCAAGAAAAAAGGTGCTTTTCCCCAGTACAGCTAATTAGCTACCTGTGCCCCACATTGGCACAAGATCTAAGCTTGTTTATATAAGCTTTGCAAGTAACTCTTCTGGCAAATCCACCAACACAGATCATTTGTCATATTGTCTTTTTTCTTCCTCTGGGGCTTGCAGTTCCTCCCGGTTTGACAACAGAACTGATGACTATTATTTAACCCCTTTCCACATTAACACTACAGCTGTTCAGCCAGACTGATTTGTTACTATAGTTTGGTGTTAGTTACCTCAATATTCCTTTGTTGAACTGAGAACCCTCACAGGAAGCTGAGTTTCAGGAAGAGAGCGATTGGCACCCTCTGCAATCAATTTTAAAACTGTTTCAAGTCATTAAAATTGAGGTAATCAAAACTACTAGTTCTGTAAATCTTGTCTGTTTTATTTGGAAGCAAAAGGAAATCTCACAGCCCGATCTTTTCTAAAGCATCCTCCAACTCTACTGTCCAACTCAACGTTCTCCTGGGGATATTCAGATAGTTTTTAGTCCGTCTGGAACAATGCTCATTTCAAACCAAATTTAATGAAATGCCTAAAATACTCTTAGAAAATAACTCCCATAATAAGTACTATACCTTTTATGATATTACATTATTACCAGACAGTCAATTTGTCTGTTTCCCCAAATCCCTTACTTCCCAACTTCTTTTAAATACATAAATAAACGGGAAATTTCAGTGGATGTTATTTTGCAATATGTGGATCTGAAACATTTTAATAAGAAATGCACTTTCAGGCTAAGAGGTATGAATTGTACACCAAAGAGAATGGTTTAATACACTGCTTAATGCTATCATCAAAAATGATGATAACATGATGGCTTTTATACATTTTAACATTTTTTTAGTGCTGGAAAAACTGGTAGTGAGAACTATATTTGTATATTACATAAATGTCAGAAGTGACACTGAACCAGGCAGGTGACACACTGTTCCAACAGCATTCCCTCTCCCTGACCAGAGAAATATTACAGCGAGATCCAGAGATTTCCTCTTAGAGTGACTCTTGAAGAGAGTGCCTCTGCTGTATACCCCACCAGTTCATGTGGAACAACTCACACCTGCCATGTCCTCACATCCTCTTGCTTCTATATATAGTGTGTTTTTTCAAAAGCTTGGACGCATAGCCAAGGTATGATATGTTGATAACAGCATTTGAAACAGGAGCAAGATGGACAGGATACTCCTATCCACCAGGGAACAACCTGTGACCAGGAATCCCCTGCTGGGCAGAGGGACATGCAAGAGACAATGATGTGGGAGAGACCACCACAGCAGCAATCACTCTAAGCTCTCCATGCAAGGACCTAGAGAGACATCCTGAAGCATAGATAGATATACTGTAACAACACTGTACCAGTACAAAGGATGAAAATAACTCT
Organism: Monarcha castaneiventris obscurior; assembly: GCA_026261815.1. Lineage (NCBI taxonomy): Eukaryota > Metazoa > Chordata > Aves > Passeriformes > Monarchidae > Monarcha > Monarcha castaneiventris. Next base: position 21,230,600 of record JAMPIT010000894.1, read on the forward strand.
TTTAGGAGAAGGAAAAGGTTCCTCCCTTAGCTATAGCCTTTCTAGCAGAACCTTGCCAGGAAAAAAACCCTGAACTGTATAGCCTATGACCATACAGAAATTCTGTGGGGGATGCATCCTTACATTTCTTAAAAAGAGGTAGTGGAGGCCAGTAACCTAAAGACAGCAGCCCCTTTCAACAGGCAGCAGCCCACTGCAAGCCGCCCAAGCCTTGGTGCCTTTCCCAAAAGGTAGAAGCGGAGGAGTGGTATTTTCTGGAAGCAATCCTGGATCCACCTTGAGGAAGTTACCTCTGCATGAGCCCGTAACTGCAATACTAGCAAGATTTTGACTCTCATAATCCTGAGAATAGGAAGATTGTCAGGTCCCATATGGGAATTTCCAGGAATGAATAATGGGACTTAACTTTGAGGCATTGACTATAAAAGGGGATGCAGAGGAAGTCATGTTGCACTGGTTTTATTTAGTCCAAAACGTAAGTCTTATTTTTGTGTTCTCCAAACCCCACCAGGCTTGTGATATAGGACCCAGTCTACTCACACAGCACATATCCATTTAATGTATTCCTATGGACTCAGACTGACCGAATGGTTCTAAATCTTTGAGACTTAGACTGCTGCAAAAGGCGTGCTTTTAGACTTCTAAAATGCCATGTAAAAGTAAATGGTCTTTTAGTGTTTTCTAGCAGGTCTCTGCTAAATTGTGCAAGCTCTAGCAAAAAGTATTAGCTTGTACATAAATGTTTTCTCCTGCTTTTTTATTCTTCCAAAGAACAGGAAGTCCCTAGGGTCCTGTTAACTGAGAACAGTTAAGACTACTTGCACTTGTCAACAGAAACAGGTTTTACACCTAACAATAAAGTATTCTGGCACTTTATAATGTGTATTTCCTTTTAGCACTATACCCCTTAAGAGGGATGCCAGCACTTTTATACATTCAGTGGGGGCAAATGGGGAACGTCTGAAGCCACCCTGTGCCCACAGGACAGGGACTTTTCTTATTCCATGGTACACACCATTACCTTCTTGAGGACTCAGCACCTCCAAATAGGCAACATTTTCCAAGACAGTGTTAGGATTTATCAAGCATATTGGATAACTTCCAGATTTCTCTTATGTTAGGTTTCTGGCACAGCACCAATTTCCCTTCTCCCAGTCAAGACCTTTGTTTCCCATGGCAGTATTAAAAAACCTGTGCTAAGATAAAATGGGAGAGCACAGGTGATAGAAATTTCCAAGAGGGAGCATATGCCTGATACAGATTCTCTTGAAGACCAAACACATAGCTCATATGTAGCTACTGACCTAAAGGGTGTGCATTTCCCTTTCCTTTTGCTGGGGAGCATGTTTTCTACACAGGAGAAGTAAAAAAGTAGTTTTTCCAGGCTGGAGTTGAAGGCTGGAGCCTTCTCCTTTTCAAAGCTCTATCTCTTTTCATAGGTGTATGAGCCCTGACTGAGTTTTCATATCAAGATATGTTTGGTGAATAAGGTCAGGAAAGTCTAGCCCAAGATAATGTTAAACCTTAGCATTAGAATGAAGGAAAAAGAATGTTCATGGTTTTAGGTAGTGGGGCTTTTTAAAAAGTATTAGTTCTTTATGCTGAAGTACATGTGTGAAGGGAAGTACACAGATAAACAATCCGAGTTTCTGAGCTGCCCTATCCTCCCCTCACATCCCTCTCCACACACCACAGCCCTTCCCCCAGTGCTCCTGAGAATTCTTAGACCTGGCTTCTCACAAAACTGACCGGCATTTACCTAAATGTGTGTACAAGCACCTCTATATATATATTTACTTCAATGTAAGTATCATCACGGGCTTTATAGAAATAAAATTGATTTTGCCTCCAAGTATGAAAACATAGCACATTCAGTTATTCTTTACCTAAATAAGAAATAGCTGGAATATTGGTATAAACTAGTCTTAACTCAGTGTCCAAAGACAGTACACTATTTGAAGCTGCTTCAGGAAATTAGGATCTTAAGTTTATAAATACGTTTAGTTTCTCATTGCTCTGATAGGTTTTCCTCTTCAAATTGTTTGCAGCTTTTCAAAACTAAAAAACCTAGTAACATTATTTCTTAGCTGAGTGCTATGAACACTGCATCAAAACTGCAAATTCTACTGTGAGGGTTGGTAGTTTTGGTTGTTCTTGGGATTTTTTTAAAAAAACCCAAATAAAAACTTGATTTTTGACTTAAAAATGTATGTGTATAATTAAGAGCTGCACTTGTGGATTTTCTTTGAGTGCTGACCCAGCTGAGCACTGCTCCTCAGCTCTGCACTGATGCTCTGCCATTTTGTCACAACTGATCTCGAACTCTTCCATCTGTGAGTTATTCACTGCCTCTCCTCGTGTTCGTCTGCTGGCTATTTATAAATTAAACTCCACTATCACAGCAGTCACTAGTTTCCCTGAAAGAGGATCTAAATTTGCAGAATAAAATGCTGAAGTTGCACAAACACTCGCTACACTGAAGGAAAAAAATAATTCCCATCTCAGAAACAGCAGAGTTACTGTGAAATATTTGAAGTATTTCCACTTGGGTCTATTCTAAGTATCGTCATTTGATGCAGCCATTTTGGATTTTAGCAGGCATAAGGGCACAAACCAGCTTACTGAGAATCATTTGCACATATGCTGATAAAGTCCTGGCTTGCAATATACTGAAAAAGCAATCACCAGTAGGCAGTTTAACTTCCTGCAGCTTCAGAAAGCCTGTGCATAAGTGACTGGAGGCTGAAAATCCGTAGGTATCTTAGAGCCATACTCTGTCAGAAATAAGCCCTTGGGACCAGATCCTCAGGTCTGTATTCCCATTGCCTTTGGGAAATGCCTCTAATTTATACCAGCTGAGGAATGGGCCTTTATATGTGTAGTCTCCATAATTCTCTTCCTACGACACCTCAAATAAACTGAGAATGATAAAAGCTGAAAGGGTATGAGAGCGTGAAAAGGAAGCGAGTCCCTGCTCTGTCTCATACCAGTGAAAATATGAAAAAGGCAGAGCTTGGAACAGTAGCTTCAGATCCACCCCGATACACAGAGAGCAAAACCTGACCAAGGCGATGTCCAGAATTAGGAGCACAACTCTTGATGCATTTTCTTACCTCTGCTATGCTTTCTTTCTGACCTTGGGTAAGTGGATTAACCTTTCTTTTCTAAGTTTCTCTAAAAGTGGTATGACTCTGCACCTCCCATAGAGGTTGTGGTGCTTAATTGGCCAGTATCTCTCAAAGACTTGAAGTGCTTTGGATGAAATATGTTGTGCAAGAGAAATAATTGAAGTCAATGGAGGTGTGACAACTGACACGAGCTGAGGAACATCCCCCTGGTGTTTAATAGGATCAGAAGGAGTCTTAGTTAAAATGATAGGAAGCCAAAGAGGCATTTGGTGGTAATAAGATCATAAATGAGTCAAAGGGGTTACTATTTGCTGTGGTAACACTCAGAATTTTTCATCTTCCAGGCATTTTATCAGCATCCATTAATTCTCAGACCTCCCCTTAAACAGAGATCTGTAATATGTCCCCCATTACACAGATAAGAAAAATCAGGCAGATGAGTGATGTGACTTATCCACAGAACAAGATGTAAGAAATCAAATTTGAGCCCCTGGCTCCCAAGCCTATTCTCAGAGCTCCCTTTCTGCCACTCTTTTGTTGTCTATATATTTCCTTATCTTTCTGTTTCAATTATGAAAGCCCATCTCCTGCTCCTTTTTCTGCAAGCATCCTCGCCTAATTCCCTGTTAGATACTGCTCAGATGCTCTTCCATAAACTTCTCAAAGCTTTCAGTCAGAAAGCGAAGCTGGGGGAAATGCTGCTGGGCTGAGCAGCTCTCCTTGTCTTAACAGCCCCTTTTCCCAAGTGCCAAGATGTAACAGTATTTGCCCTTCCAAGTATTTTTCCTGATTCACTACCAGCTCCCCACAGCACCTGGCTGCTGCACTGCAACCTCTCTTCTCTGAAGCAGTTCTTATTAGAATATGCTGGGACAAGGTCTGTCGCTTCAGACTGCCTACTGCTCATTGCAGGAAAAAATTCGTGACCTGTTTAAGCCCCTAGGGAAAATAATTGTCGTTACTTCAGCCCTTGAAGATGTCTCCCATTAGAGGATGCAAGGCTGAGGTTATGTAAGTGTGCCGGACAAATCCAGATGTTCCAAGGAGTCTAACCACAGCTACTTTGCTCCTAACCCCCCTCTGCAATGGGTGCCAGGCCAAGTTTTTGGGTGCTCAGTCTGACTAATAACCTCCAGGTGAGTCTACACAGACTAGTTCCTGTGTAGAGGGAATATATGAACTTGAATCAATCCCCTACTTGAAAATAAAAAAGTATCAGTGTGCTGGGATGCTGCTGTGCTGAAGTGTCCCCGCAGATGGAAGTGTAACATGAAATGGGGCAAATTATTCAACTGTTAAAATGTTGTAAGTCTATAAATTTGCAACAAACCCAGAGAATGTAGTTAATAATAAAGACTTCCACTGCTACTTACAACAGCTATGCTACAGCAATATTGGGGGTAATTATTCTTGTATGCTAGAGGTTTCTTTTCTTTTTTTTTTTTTTTTTTTAAATTATTTACCCTAGATTTACACTCATAGGTCAGAAAGAAGAGGTTTGGCTACATTATCTCTACTTAAACTAAAGCCCAAACTGGGACAAAGGAGAAAATATAAAACACTACCCAATAAAACCTCAGCACTTACTTGTGATAACACCACAGTGAGCCATATTTGCACGTTATTTTCTGACAGAAAAGAAGCTGTTTTTTTTACCCTTTAAAAAAACCCAAAAAGAGCATTTTAATTGCCATAGAAGTGCAAATTTTGGTCGAGATGAAATCTGAAGGAATAAGGAAGTAAACTGAGTCCATAACTGGATAATAATTTGGTTTGGGTTTATTTTTTTTTTCAGACAGAAAGGTAAAGAAGGTTGCATATTTGCCCTTGCTGATACCTGAGTGCTTTGACGGTGACACAACACTTCATGTGAATCTCTATTTTATACACTGAAGAAAGATAGCACATCAGACACACAAACTGTAAAGGTAAACTGTAAACTCTTCCTATTCAGATGAGATGGCAGTCACACTCATTAAAAAAAAAAAATCCTATGAAAAAAGAAGTCACTATTTCTGTCCTCTTCTGTGCTCTTTGCTTACTAAGATGTAGATTTGGAGACCTTTGATTGAGATGTCAGATTCTTAACACACTGAGCATCTTTTGTTACAACAGAAGTGAACTCCCTAAAAATTTTAACTCAAAGTCAACAGATAAGGTTCAGCTGCAAGGAGCTCTAACACTGTCTCCCTGTATAACCTTAGGGAAGTCTCTTATGTCTTGTGTTTCTCCAGTGGGAGCTATTAAAGTCAATTCATTAATGTGCAAAAATGTGATTTAAGACCATCAGACAGAAAATCTTAAAGAAAAAGCATTGTCATCATAGATTTACATTAAATTATGTTAATAAAGTGAATGCTATGCTATCTTTGGTTACAAAGTTAAAAAAAAAAAAAAGTAGGCAGGCAGAGTCACACAATCTGATAACTAATGCTGCAGGGAGATCCGTGACAAGTAGATCCACAACAGCTAAAACTTCTGAGGCTTTCTGCAAAACTACAGGTGAGAGCAATGACATCTTTCATTTAGAGGTTTGCTCAAAGCTCACCTCCTAATACTGTTTGTCTGGAAAAAAAAACAGAAGAGAGAGAAGGTAGCAATTACCATTGGGGAAAACATAAAAGATGACTGCTGTGTGTGTGCCAGGCATTGGGGAAAATTACTACTTTGTCTTTAGCAGAGAGATGACATTATCCCTGCAGCCAAACAGAACCTACACTGTAAATGCAATGTCCAAATATATTCAGCAAGAAGAGGAGAGAAATCCAACTGGATTAGAAACAGAGCCATTCATGAGCTAATTGGGACAAAAGTTTTGCTAACAGTCTAGGCTGCATACAGCAGCTTACCAGTTACTTAAAAGAGGTGGCAGTACCATTCCCATTTTGGGAGCTCTAGCAGGTTAGTGATGGGAATTACCCAGAATGACAGTGGGAAGCAGAGTGGTCACAAGCACAGGGGAGGTAGTCTCAGTTGGCACTGGGCTTTTTGGATGCATTTAAATGAAGGATACCCCTGTGCTGACAAATGGAAAGACAATACTTCTCTGTTCAGGAATAGGTTCCAGGATTTTCTTTTTTCTTGGTACCACTGATCTGGTATGGTCTACAATGGTCCAGTGGGTGTAAACCAAATAAAATGATGGCTTATTGGATATGTGAGCTTTTCACAGAGCCCAGGGAAAATGGGGCAAACACTGTAATGAGAAAAAGGAAAAATAAACGGGAAGTGGTACGTAAGCAGCACTTAAGTCTGTGTGAGGTTAACACCAAACGCTTACTCCAGGCTAAATAAATGCTGCCTGGGGACTGTGATTAGAGCAGGCAGCTCAGGGGAGGCAGCAGCTTCTCAAAGCTGGAGCCAGGGGAAAGCTCTGGGAGCTTAGCAGTGTGGTGAGCATTTCTGAGCATTAACTCCATCTGACCAAAGGGAACATGATGTTCACAATAAGGGTGAAAGCACTCCCCTACCACATCTATCTAATGCAGTGCCATCATGCTGCCAGCCTGTGCAGAGATGTCATGTCATTCTGTCACATTAACATCACAGAGTTTCAGAGCAACTGGAGATGTCACGTGCCCTGTCCAAACTGACCAACTCATGTAGACAACAGCTTGAAATGCCTCCTTCCCACGTTAGAGTTCCAGCTCAAGACAAATGAGCAGGCAGTCAACTGCAGATCAAAAACCTCGTTTGAATAATCTGCCTCTTGTAATACTTCTCCTTTTTCAGAAGCAGGTATTGGATAAAACTGCTCAGGCGCAGCCCTCAGTCAGAGGTAGCAGCCAAATTATCAATTTACTTCTTCTGATTCTTATTACATTCTACCTGCAGGTACGTAATCAGGCTTTTATTCACCTAACTGCTTTATCCTTTACCAAGCAATTCATCTGAAGAGTTTTTACTGCAGGATTTACACTGTAAGGATCTTTTTTTTTTTTTTTTTTCTGCTGGAGAAGGAATTCACTGCTTCAGTGCAACATTTTTGCTCATTAAAAATAATTTCAGTGAGTTTAGTTGCAGCAGCTCTTCAGTCATATTAGAAACCCTGTTGCAGCATTAATACCAGAGAACATGCTAAAGACCAGCAGGGAAGATGAAAGGGAGAGAAGAAAACAAGAGGATGGAAGGACAAGACAGATTTCTGCAAATTATAAGCAAGTGCAAACCTGCTGCTGCCCACTGGGGTACTGATTTGTCCAGCCCTGGGAAATGTGCTTGACCATAAAGTCAGACTGTACCCTCACAGGAATTTTTCACCTACTTACAAATACAGTTCTCTATGTATTTTCTCTCTTGCCTCACTCTCTTCCCATCTCCCTTCCCTCTTATATCATCCTTGGCTTTCTTCCTTTACTACCGTATCTTCTGTGCTCACCAGGGATACTTTGAAGCTTGCTTTCGCAACACAGACTCATTCCAATCTTTAGGGAAATTTGGTACAGAGAGAGCCTGTAGTTTATATCAGCAAATTCGCTAACACAAGCACATTGCCCCAGAGAGATGGCATGTTCAGCTGCCAGTGAGTTTACTTCAGCTCCTTTGCTTCTGCAGCAGACAACTCCCTCCTCAGGAAGTCTTGTGTGAGTGTGTATGGTGTGGGGCAGGCGTGCAGCAGCCTGTTTTGTTACAGTATGTAACAAAAACTGACAAATTTCAGTGAAGCTCCCTGTTTTCAACTAAATAAGAGAACTGGCACAATCTAGAGGTGAAGAAAGATTACTCCAAGATGCAAAGCATGTTAATCTCCCTTTCTCCTGACTTAAGCACAGGCACCAGTCAATGATTATTTCGAATATACCACTTAAAGAATGAATCACATTATTCAGTGAAGTATCAGCTCAGACAAATACAGAAAGAAGCAATGTACTACTTTTCAGTCAGTGTGCCAATTTCACCCCCAAAGTACATCGAAAGCCTTCCTGAGGCTCTTCATCAGTTGAATACAGCTTTGTTTTAATAAAATCAAAGTAGAGTCCCTTAGCGTAAAAGTGCTAATGGCTTCAGGGAATTCATGATTGTACAGCAACATCTACTTTTCTTTAAGTATCAGAACAAGGAGGAGCTGCATAGCCTGTCCTGGACACAGGAAATATAATGTGATTGGCCACTGTTCAGCCTAAGGAAACATACTAAAAGATCAAATAAAAAAACTGCAGTATTTGTTTAGAGAGGGAATACTGCTCTAACACAAAAAGAACTCATAAGCCAGAAACCTCCCTGCCTCAGGGGAAACAAGAGATGTAAAGCTACTGGGATTATCCTGCAGCAGGACAGCCAGTCCTGCAGAAGGAATTAACTAGTTGAGACTTTCTAGACCTTTTCCATCTTTAGTCTTACTGAAACGAGCTGTCCTGGTCACTGTAGCCATGTAATCTCCTAGAAGACAAGGGAGTATAAATTTGGGCCTCCAGGCTTGAGTGGCTCATGTCAGCATTCACTACTGACTCCTTTGTACCTGTGCTGTGTCTCAGGAGAACTTTGATTCACTTCTAACTTCCAGCTTCTGGCATTGGTAGGTGAGAAATGGCCCTTCCACATGCTTTTAAACCCTGGGGAAATTCTGCAGTCTGTTTTATCTCTAGTATGTGTTCAACTGGTGTAATTGGGTTGTTTCAGGATGGATGAAGCTAGAACTGAGAAATGGGTATCCATGAGTTACTGAAAGGAGAAAAATGTAAGCAAAATCTAAGACTTGAAGTTAAAATCTTGGACACTCCCCTCTCTTCCAAAATCTCATCTGTAACACGTCAGCAAAACAGATGGTGTAGGAGTACAAAAGACTCTCTTTCCTCCTCAACAGTGATGATGCTTTCCTCCAGTCCCAACAGTGATGATGCTAATGCCAAGAAAGCGTCTTTCACCAGGAAGGGGAAGAAGTAGTTTTCCCATTCAACAAAAGATGGAATTAAAGTGAAAAGAATGTGAAATGAGGAAGCCAGCGTCAAACAACAGACAGGCTGAACTGGACTTAAAAACAGATTTTCTAGGTGTCAGGCCAGTACCCTCTCCCAGAAAGTATTCCTTATTGGGGATATTTCCAAGGCTGAATTGATCTGGTGTCTTTTAGATGTTCATTTTGGAAAAAGAAGAGAGAGATACCAAGTTCAGATACCCCCAACACTGAACCTCAGACTGGAAATTCAAATTTGAATGCGTATCAGCAAACAGATAAATCCTCTACTGAACTCACTCTCAAATAGATGAGAACTGAGGATTGAGATAGATATACATAAAATACAAGTAGTAAGAGCTAAAATGAAAGGTTACAGGAAGTCCTCTCTAGTGTCAAATGGGAAGCTTGTGTGTCACAAAGACCAGCAATAGTAACATACTCCATCAGATATGTTGCCCTGTATTGATGCATAATGCCAGGAGAAAATGGGTACAGACTCCATACTGTGCTCCACCAGGATGTTTGCTACAAAATTTAGCAGGCACACAAGGTAAGTAATGCAATAAGTAAACATAGAGGCTGGTTATTAAGTTAAATTCCATGACTGCAAATCAAGATGAATTCCAGCAAGAGATCATTAGAACTCCAGCACCCAGACTTCAGCCAGTGTAAGTTTTGAACCAGTATTGACTCTGAGTGCAGGGCTTGCAGGGTTTGATAAAAGCAGCTCTTCCTCAGGAATTCAATGAAGACAAGGTTGTTAGCTGTGACTAATCAGAACAGTCTCTGAGGAAAAAGGAGAGTTTAATTACCTTAGTGTTCTACTCAGTAACTTTCCTAGACATACCACACAGTGAAAGATACGTGACAATGTGGGTGCCAGAGTTTATATCATCACAAGCTTGGGACAGCCATGTTAGTCATGAGTTTGATTCCTGTCTCCCTCTTTTCTGAAGTGCATTAGCTGCTATGGAAACTGTATCATTAGAACGGGCATGGCTTTCTGACACCCAGATGAACCCCATGCTTATGCTAAATGATGTATCTTCTATGCAGAGATCTAGCTAGATCTCAGCATATTAACTAATCCAGATCCATCACACACCATCTGAAATACATTTCTATACAAAGGAAGTAACTGACAGAAGTTTTGCAGTTTTTTCCTACTCTTTCCCATTCCTGACTGGTGGTGGACTTCTCATACCCTATAATGCCATGAAAACAGCAAACTGCTCAACACACAGCTGCAATGATTGGCAATGTGAGACTCAGTTAAAGAAGCTTGAGAAACACTTCCATGCTCCAGAAAGACTAGAATCCCTCTGATGAATTATCACCTCAATGTAATGAATTTAATTTTTTATGTTTTTTTAATTCTCCATTTGAAAAGATGCTGCAAGAGATGCTACTTCAACTGGATCAAGAGACATACAGAGAAGCCAGACTTTTGCATCCTCATGTTAGATGGTGCTTACCAAAAGACTAAGATAGAAACACAATGAGACCCTGTCTTCAGAAGAAAAAAAAAAAAAAAAAAAAAAAGCAAAGCAGTTCTCTTTAATTAAGAGGCCAGCAAATTCCATAATCTGAATGAAAATTTTTCAGGGGAACGATGACACAATAACTTCTCTGCTCAATCAAATCAACGGCTCACCTGTTCTTGTGTCTAAATGTGACAACTGCCAGATTTTCTGAGCAAGATGTAACCAATTCCCTTTCTGCTACTGCAATTCATTTTAATGCTACTGCACTACAACTTGCATTGTTACATTCCTCCCAATGCCTTTCTGTGATCTCAGATAGGATGATCAATTTGTAAAAGTTTCAAATACCACAAAATATTTACCAGATTTTAGAACACCTGGAAAGCTATGAAATAATAAAAACAACAATTATAGTATATAATGCATTTCCAACAGTGTGCTTGTGATTTATTTCACTTCCCCAGTCTTCAGTAACTACAGAATAAATTGAGATCTCACAAGGAAAACAACTGTCCAGATCTCTCATGTAAGCCCAGAAGTGTTTGAAACACCTTTGCTTTAGCAACAAATCCTACACCACTGTGGAGACCCAAAAGACTTTGAAAATCTCAGTGAAGCTTCTAAAACAGGAAGCTTGAAAAATTCAAATTATCACATCACTCATAGCACTTGACCTCCAAAATGTCATTTTTGTTCTTCTTTCAAGAAGCAGCAAATTGTCTCAATATCTCATTGAAGATGTATGCCTCAGTTTACCAATTAATTCTGAACAGCAACCTCCCGTGACCAAAGACTTTTTTCCTCCTGAAACAGTTTAGTCAAATTACATATTAGTGATTTACCCCTAGTAAATTAGACTTGATTGATTAAAGTCTACTGCTCTGCAGAAATAAAATTAACTGGAAACCATCATGTAGCTATTAACTTTTAACAAAAAACAGTCAGAGAAGTCTGAATGTGAAATAGCACCTGCACTGCATATTGAAGTGGAGAAAAAAGTTCAGGACTTGGGCTCCCTCTGCAATAAATAGTTGCAAAGCTTCATGTTTGGAAAAATAAGGACAACTAACCACAAGAAAAGAGGCATGTGCATGCTTTCCTTTTTATTTCTTAGCTAGAAAATTTCCAATGCTGCCTTTGAAATTGCTAGCCATCTATCATTCTTTGACAAGGCTGCTCTCTCTACTAGTTGATGTTAAGCAGAACCAAAAAGAAGTCTGTCTCTGGTGGGAGTCTTACACATCTTTAGCCTTGCTAAAGCCCAGGGGAGCTTCACAGCTCTCCCCTGAACAGTATTCAAGGCCAATGGCTGAGTACTAAGAATTAAAATCCCCAAAGGACTGTAAAAAGGTTTGAGACACAGCATGCCTGTGCATCTATGACAGATGGTTACGACAGCTCCATGACCACACAAGCAATTCTAGGTCACAGCAGCAGATACTTTGTTTACCATGGACTTTTACAAGTAGAAGGAGGCAAGGATACAATCTTCAGGGGGACTGGTGACCTAATTACAAAGGGTTTCAACCTTTCAGTTTGTATATACTCAAAAAATGTTGGGCTTTTCTTGCAGATCTCTATACAGTGGTTTTAAGACAAATGACAATCATCTTGCTTTTACTTAGTTCCTTTTTATATACCTTAGATGTAGTCCCCTCACATTTATTAGTCAAAATCTAAAGGCATTTCCGTAGATGTTTTCCATACCTTACTAACAAACCCACCAACTTAAAATAAAAAGTCCATTTATCAATAAATTTTCCTCGTAGTGATCACTGCTTTGAAGATACTTCCATGTTCTGTTAACTTTAATCTCCAATTTCAGAGCAAAGTGCCACCACACTGTAGTATTTGCATTGCACTTGGTGGGCCTAAAACAATATTGTGATGCCTGGATGCTGCAGGTTGGCCTTTCAAGATGGATAATCCTAAGCAACCCTGCAGCAACCCTAGGATGAGTGAATCTATTTCTGCCTGCATCTCTCAGTATCCTATTGCTATGTGGTGCTCACAGGGTTGGGAAGAAAGTCTACAGAGATAATGGCTGCAATTTGCAAGGGCTTCTCTGTGTTTCACTGTCTGAGCTTGCTTGCTGAGGCGGCACTAATTGCAGAACAAGGCTTCAGCTCAAGGGGCCTCACAAGCAGAGCTGCTTGCTCCTGGAGCTTAATTCCCTGATTCGTGACCTTGGAACAGCAGGGACAGGGGAGAAGAGGGAACACATATCCGACAGTTGTTGTAGGGAGGATGGCAGAGTGGCCTGAGGGCTCAAGACATAGATCCTGTTCTCAGCTCTATTTTCTACTGGATGTCAGCTGTGGACATCTCACAAATCTTTCCTTGGACTTAAGTTTGTCTCATAATGATGACGATCAAGTGCTTTGAGATATTTGGAAGACAGAAAATGCAAAAACATCTTGTAGCATCTCATTATTAAATATAGGACTAGACAAACACCTCTGAATTTTGTTAGTATTCAGGTAGATAAATATAGAGCTGGTTGCACTGAGTCCCTTCTGTGTTTTCCTTCTGTGAATATTATAGCAAGTGACATGTAATGTGGAATGAGAAAAAAAATGGAAAAAGGGGTAAAAAGAACAATTTTAAACTTGTATCAGAAACTGTTCAAAGAAAAAGATTTTTTGATTGTGTTAGCTCATTTGCATTTGAGACCTGACTTGTTTTACAGGAAAAACAGAATATGATCTTACAGTAAAAATAATAGCAATAAAATCCTCTAATTATAAAGTCCACTGAAATTTCCTATAGCCAAATCCCTGAGTAGCTTCCTCCTATCTGGCATCTGAAGAACCTTCTTTTCTCTTCAAGGATCTAGAATTCTGTGTACCAGTATAAAAATAATTTAAACCACACCGAATTTTCATAGGTAACTAAAGATAGGGATGGTAGCAGGAGCCACTGTTAGGATCCAAACTGAATCACATCCCAAAAGCTTAAAGAGAGCAGTGCTAATGGGAGAGATGAGTGGGAGTAACTCTCCCCAGTGAAGGCGAGAGGCATTGTCTCTCCAAAAGGACAAATGAAGGACACTTTGATTGAGCCTTCCAGCTTCACAAACCCAGAACCACAGAGCCAACAGAAAGGCTTCCTTCCTGACACCACACTGCCAGGGGCAGCTCCAGCACCGCTATGCCAGCACAACCAAGAGATCCCAAGTGCAAGAGAGGGCAGAAAAAGGCACCCTCTCCAAGTGAAGCCATTCTCCAGGGCAAAAAGAAGGCGCCATGTCCAAATAAAACCAGGTCAAACTTCCACATGGTGTTCTTTTGATTTAGTCCTCTCCAGCCTCCTCTACACTCTCTGCTTATAACACCTGGGAAAATCAGTAATTACATGGCACATGCCCCTAAGTTGACAAATTCTATGTCCAGCACCTCAGTATTTGCAGTAGTGTCTGCCTTCTAAAGACAAAGGAGGACCTAAATGACCTCCCTATGCATCTGACAAAAAAAAAAGTAAACAAAGGGAAAGTCATGCAGTACAGTTTGTCCTGTAGGCAATTAGTAGGGTCAGTCTCAACAAACAAAACATAAGAAAGGCTGATTTTTGGAGACTCATGCTGAACCCCAAAATGTCATTGTGCACCTTGTTGGGGGGAAGTTTGCTTACTTTTCTCACTAACAGCTTCAACTTCCCCCACTAGGTCTGATGGGAGAATTATACTCACTTCATAGTAAGCAGAAGTCAAATTCAAAGCAGTTTTACATCAATAGAGGCAGGTGGGGAGAGGTGAAGGCACTGAGGTGAGAGGAGCTACATTCAAATAACACAGAAAAAATGTCCAGTATTACTTCTTTTCTTTCAGATTTTCTATAAACCCTACAGAGATTAAAATAACAGCAATGGAACTCCAAAGAAAATAGACAAGACAAAGCAATACACAAGTACTAAACATTATGTTGTACACAATGGCCACACTATGACCAAGAGGCCAGAAAGATGAATGGACTTCTGATTTTTATTCCTGGACCTGCCACATCTTTGCCAGTTCAACTTCAGCAAGCCATTTATAGGTCTTCTGTACATCCCTTTCATCATTTATAAAAGGGACAAAAATACTTTGAGCTCTTCATATAAGAAGTGCTGTATATGACATGGGTGTTATAATTACTATTAATCCATAGGATTTGCATTTAAAAAACCCAAATAAACAAATCCCAAGTCCTTCTTACAAATAAGGAGTGTAGGACTGGGCTATGATGCTGGAAATGTTCATAATAAGATATTTCTCCAGATATTAATTTATGGATCACTTTTCTCCTATACAGCATTGATATACATTAATAGCCTTCATGGAAAAGAGAGAGTCTTAGCAGTAAGCTCCAAGAGCACCTGGTAAAAGAGCCCAAATTGCAAGTGCTCCTGAAATGACAGTTTTTTCACTGTGTCACACTGGCATCTCCTGATACCATCTCACAATTTTTTTTTTTTTTAACTGTATCTCACTTGGTATAAAGAATCCTTGTAAATCCAAACAGAAGCACATTTAGAGCAGTTGTTACTCCCAAATTAAATAACCTTCCTTCCCTCTGATTTACAGAGACATGCATATTTTTAACTTCAAGTGTTTCTATTCTACAAATATGACCAAGAAAAATCTGTAGCCTGACAATGCAGCATTGGCATCTCCTGCTGAAGGAAACCAGTTCTTCCCTGACATCTTCAGTGACTACCAAGTGGTTTTTCCTATAATTTTTCAATGTTTACATTATATAGGAATATGTAATAATAATAATACATTATGCAATAACATATACAATAAATAGTAGCATAGAATAATGTAGCATATAACAATATATAATTATGTTACATTAGAAATAAAAGCAATACTACTAACTTGTACTGTGGCATGAGAATCAATTGAAGATGTAACATTATTGCATCTGAATACTAAGCATGGAGTGCAGTGGAATTTGCACTCCATGCTTTGTATTCAGATGACCAATACTGAGGAATGGCAAAGAAAATTTCAGTACCAGAGCTGCTTCCTATGAATAGATAAGGCTTCCTCTAGATATCTAGAAAAGCACATTAGACTCATGTATCCCCTAATAAATATACACCAGCGGTTGTACTCTACAGGTATGGGTTTAGCAAACACATTGGACTGCCCTGGCCACACTGACTGCATGCTCAGAGCTCTTTATGTCAAACACATCGACCACCTTCTGTTCAACAGAGATACTGCCTTCATCATTGGAGTTTCCAAGCAGTTGAAGTGAAAGACTACTTTCCTCTTTTCTTACATTTCTCCATTTAATGTCAGGATTTTTTGAGATACTTGCTTAAGTAGCAAGTTACCACAGACTGAGTGTTCATTACTGTCTCAGTTTCAGCAAGGTTAGTGTGCTGTGGCCACAGCAGTTTGCCTTGGTTGGAACTGTCACCTTAATCTGTGCTGTCCTTGTCTGTTGATCATCTCTGCCTGTCATCTCTCAACTTGATTTTAGAATAGCGTCTCTTGGAAAGCAACAACATCTGCAACATGTTTTAGCCATTGACTAGCATAAGGCAACTGCAATATGAATAGAGAAAAAGTTGTCAAAAATTAAGAGAAGCGGAGAGAGCTCCACTGGCCACAGCAGCGAGCTTTAAAACCCTAAGTTGTCCAGCTTGATGCATGCCACAGAGGAATCCATTTCTCAACAATGAAGTTCATATTTCAATGTGAAGGATTTTGGAGCAAGCACTGTTGGCAGTGGTCCACCTAGAAGGTACCAGTCACTTTATTATATAAGGACCAAAGATAAAATTAGATTGGAACAATGTGCAGTATCTTCTAGAGCACAATGACTCACATTCACACGAGACTGTCAAGCTGGAACACAGCCATGGAGAGTGTAAAAACAAGGCTGCAGTAAAAAGTACATCTCCAGATTCTTTTGCTGAAAATATAGAGAAAACTAAAGAGCTAGGGGCACATCAGTGATCTCCAACTTACTGCTGTAGGCCACAGAAATTCATGAACCGTAGCAGATAAATAATATTACCTCCTTTCCTAAACATTGCAAATCAGCAGAGAGAATTCATGGGGAAAATTATAACAAAAGAAAGACTAAATATCCCTAGGAGGAGTTTCAGAAGAAACTACTCAGAAGGTGAAACCCCTTCCTGTAATGACATGTCAGCTCACACAGAGACTCCAGGCTGCCTTATTCATACATTCCAGCTTAGCACAGACTGGAAAATGTGGGATTCTGTACAATTCTACCACTCAGAAACAGTATATCATTCTCGTTGTACACACAGAATGAGAGAGGTGAGTAGATCTGTCTAGCTGCAAACATCAGTTCTCCTCCCTCATTTAAACTTCTAACGAAGGAAGCGACATTGCTGATCCTCCCTTCAGTTCATTCTCTGTCTGTGTAACTGTTGCACAGCGTTGCTCATCAACTCACAGAACCAAGGAAAGACAGACTATTTTTTGTGTCCAGTCTGGTATTATCAACCTGAGTCCATACAAACTCATGTTTTATAATTCATCAGAAAATGGTCCTTGAAACAATTGCTGGGTCCTAACTGATGCCAATGCCTGCAGCAAATATTGTCAGGAGGCACTTCCCAGGCTCTGTCAGCATATCTCAGTAAATATGTTCAGAAGCTGTCTCCCAGCCCTACCATGAAGAGCTGTCAAAGTATGGTCTGATGCTAGCACCCAGCTGCTGTCACCTCACAGCACACCTGGTCAAAGCCCCTTTCTGATGGCTGCTGATGCCAGCCAGCCATCCAGGTCACTTGTCTGTACTCGTAGTAATGTGAAGAAAGTCACAATGCAATGTGGCTTCCACAACAGCTAAACATGATCTCTAACCTCATCTCACAACCAGCAAGCACATTGTTCTGTACCATGGCCTAGGATAGCAGGGAATCCCTGCAACGCATGGGAGTTACAGCGCTGTGTACCAGTGAACAAGAATTATCCAGCAGTTTTATGCAAGTCAGCAAGTAAAAATACCACCACAGAAACAAGGTGGATCTCACTGCCATGAGGTTCTACCTCTTCCATGTTCAGGTGAAGATTCAGGTGACATTCTTAAGATGTCTCTTCTCATTTGCTGTACCTTCTTTTCTACGTTCCACTGTAAGCAACATTTCTCACTCTTTGATTTCAAATAATCATCCCATCCCTACTTAGCCACAAATTAGTCAGATTGTACATATTTAGTTTGTTCATTTAAATCCACATACAACAGTTTGGCTCCCTTAGGAGATGTATGAGGCAAAGGGTGCTTCTAGTGAAAGAAGAAAATGACAGATTGTCCCTCAATGTGCGTGTGTGTATATATATACACACACATACACTGTATGTTCTGGCACATGGTAGGGTGTATTTACTGTATGAGGCCATATGTTTGAAGAATTAGAACAGAGGAAAAAAGCCAGTTTCTGAATGTTATAAGTCTAGTTTACATATTGTTAAATAGATTCTAAATATACGGGAAACACATTTCACGAGATTCATAATTGGTAAAGGACAGGCAGTCATATATAAAGATCAGTGAGTGTTCAGGAGTCAGATTTACAAACAAAGAAGGTGGAACACTTCTAATCTGTATGAAGACATATCACTGCTCCTGCCTTTTCAGCTTAAAAAAAAAAACCTCTCATAAAAATCTGAGCATGCCAAATGTAGTAGAAGCATTATCATAATCCTTGCATCATGTGTGGATCTACTGGCGTAAGCTTCCACTTCCATTCGTCAAATCATTGAGAACTCTAATCATGTAATACAAACGTCTATAGAATACTTGATGCTTTGTGTGCAAGTGTAAATATGTTCAATAGATGAAAACACTGAGAGTTAAAAGGCTTTTTTTACCTAACAGAAAACAGCATAACAAGAAGAATTAGCTGAGTGCTGGAAAATGAAGCAAGATAAATTATGAGAAAATAGCACTCAATAAATTCCAATGAGTTTGAATATGTAGGTTATGCTTATAATCAGAAGAAATTTAAATTTTCAGAGTGAGTTACCTACATCGATGCTTTCAAACCCTTTCCTACTTGTTTTGAGGCTTCTTTTATTCCTGTCTTATGTCATTATGGGTCAGAAATAGCCATATTTTGTGACACTTCCTCCTTTTCACTGGAGTTTAAACTGAAAGAGGAGAGTCTAGTTCTTCGACAGCAACAGCCAAAGGCTATGGCCACAATTATTTGTGCCCATTTATCTATGTCAAGTCTTGCCTTGTGAGCTCATCATTAAAACAAAGACTAAGGAAAATGGTACCCCTGGGGAGATACTAGACAGGAACTGGATCTCCTCTTTAGGACTTTTAGGTGTATAGAGAATTAGACATATTCTTTTCAATGTATGCAGCACCTTGTTTGGAACCTCCTAACGTACTTAATTACATAGCACCATTGTGAAATCACCAGCTCTCTGATTTTGCAAAGTTATTCTATTAATTAGACAGATGTGGATAATTCAGGTTACTAGAGAACAATTAAATTCATTTTAGTCTAGCAAACTATCAGAGAATCACAGAATATGGTAAGTAGGAAGGAACCCACAAGGATCATTGAGTCGAACTCCCAGCCCTGCACTTCACCAACCCCAAGAATCATATCCTGTGCCTGGGAGCATTGTCCAAATGCCTCTGGAATTCTGTCAGGCTTGGCACTGTGACCCCAGGGAGACTTCTTCAGTGCCCAACCACCCTCTGGGTGAAGAACCTCTTCCTAATATCCAGCCTAAAACCTGCACTGACACAACTCCAGGCCATTCTCTCAGGTCCTGTCACTGGTTACCCCAGAGAAGAGATCAGTGCCTGCCCCTCCTCTTCCCGTCACAAGGAAGTTGTAACTGCACTGAGGTCTCCCCTCAGTCTCCTCCAGGCTGAACAGAGCAAGAGGCCTCAGCCACTCCTCATACGGCTTCCTCTCAAGGCCCTTCACCATCTTTGTGGCCCTCTTTTGGATGCTTCCCAATAGCTTAATGTCTTTTTTATATTGTGGTGCCCCAAACTGCTCACAGGACTCGAGGTGAGGCTTCCCCAGTGCAGAGCAGAGCAGGACAATCCCCTCCCTTGCCCAGCTGGCGATGCTGTGCCTGATGCACCCCAGGACTGGGGTTGATCCTCCTGGCTGCTGACTATGTCAATGAAGGATTTGATTGTACATCAAATCATGATTTTCTGTTCAAAAATGCCCCAACACCACAGATGCTTTCATAAGCGAACCCAAAACCAAGGATCTTCATGAATAGATTAGCTCTGCTTCTTTCATGGAAACCCATTCTTACATCATGATAGCACTAGGAATCAATTATACAAATTACTTCATTATACTGCAAGTAACTTGCCTACAAAATATCTCTGCAGTTTTGGCAGGCCTCATTTCATAAACCTCTAACCATTGAACCTTTGTGAAACCAAAAATCTCTTCCCATTTCAGTACCTCAGTTTCACTTCCTTTCAAATATGAGGATGATGACGTTGGTATCTATCTCAGAGGGATTCTGAGGATTAATTCTCAGATGACCTGAAATTATCTGAACTGTGATATGTGGGTAGAAACTATGAATTATTAGCAGATGTTGCTATTACAGTGACAACTTCCTACATTGTAAAATCTCACATTTTTGTGTGAAAGTAAAAAGAAAGAGAAACACCTCTTGATTTCTACATCAGGACTTAGATTTTGATTTGATTTTAATCTTCAAGATTCTTTTAACTTTACTGTGCAGGGAAAGGAGATTGAGAGCAGGGACTGGAGAAACATCTGAAATTCAGATAGAACCTCTTCTCTGTCTTCCTTCTTAATAGCTTCTTTAGACCTGCAGCACTGACCCCTATTACCCATCAGTATGGCATCTGCCCCACTGGTTAGAAGTGTGCTGAGCAAGTACAGTCTCCAGCCGGCAAAGGCAGGACTTGATACATAATGTGAAACAAACACCAACGACAGGACAAAAAGGACTTTGACAGAGAAAGATTGATGGTGGCAAATGGAGACGTGTCACAAAGCCAACCTCATGCTTGCCAAACTCCAAAGCCACATTTGTCATCTGTGGCACTTTTTCCCTGGTGCAGGCTGCTTGTCAATGGGACTAGTTCAAGTGGTCAGCAGGTGAGGAGATGTGGAGGTGAAGAAGTGAAGACATCATTCTTCATTACTCACTTCAGAAAGGGGGAAACAAAAATAAGAAAGTTGACCACAGTACAGTCTTGATTAATTACCAGGCTTGTCAGTGACAGTGAAAGCCAGAGGAGAGTGAATTCTATTGCTATAAACACACAGAGCAAATCCAAGTTCCCTGAGAACCATCAGTTCAATGAGGCAAGCATAAGTGTCTGGCTCCTGAAGTCCTGCAGGCTGAAAACACAGACCTGCACAGCCATCCAGCCCCTCTTCACTCCACACTGCTGCTCAGGGCCTCAGACCTCTTTGCTGGGCAAATCTCATAGACTGGCAGTAGCTTTGGCCTTACAGTAAGCAATATGTTGCACATGTGGTTACCAATACACGTTGCATCTACAACCTGAGAAAAATTCTGTTGTATAAAACTGGAATGGTTGCAGAGGATTTAAATACTTCCGAAGTGCAAATTACATGAAATTGTGATTTTTTTTTTTTCTTTTTCTGATATCTATCCTAAAAGTAGACAAAGACTTTGTTTGGAAAACCTACTTTTATTGCTAAAGTGGCCAATACCTAAGCTCTCCTTACATCTTACTTAAAATAATTTAGAGTGCAATTATGCTAGGAAAGCATCTCAGTTAAAAAGCTATTATGGGTCTCATACCATGTACATTTAGTGTTCAAGAAAACATGCTGGGTTTTCCTTCCCTATTTTCCAACCCTGCAAACTCAATCTGTAAACTCAGCCTGTGATCTAAAGTCTATACCCTTCCAGCTCATATATCATTTGAAATAAAAATGTACTTTTCGACTTCACAATCAATCCTATAAAAACTTGTAAGCCATGGAAGATGATGCATCTCTTTACTCTGAAAGTTCTGCTGACTTTAATAGAAGTGAAAAATACTTCAAATGCATCTTAATTTCTACATCCTGCACTTCTAATTCTGCAATCACAAAGGGTTAAAAATTGTGCCTATTATTATTTGAGCAAATAGGCTTGAGATCATATTCCAACAGGCTTCAATCACCATGGCAGCTACTGAAAACCACTTGTCCCATGTTCATTAGTAGTAAAATTGCTTTCAGCAATGGTTGAGTGGGGATTAGAGCCACTGATGACAATTACTGTTAAAATACAGGTCACTTTCCCAGTACACACTAACTATGAGCCTCTGCAGTACCCAGAATAAAGACTCTGACACAGAGGACCTGTACTGTGAATAACTTTTTTACACAATCCCTGAAAAGAGGAAGATTTTCTTAGCTTAAAGACAACTATTCAAAGGTCTTAATAGGTGTAGGGGGTCTAAAAAGCATACCTACCAATGTGAGCTCTCTCAATCTCCTCCCACCCTGTCATCTCCACCTGAGGAGTTAGGGCATGAGGTCATCCAAAAAGAGAACTCTGCAAACATCCAGTACAGCAAAGTTGGCAGCACTTCTGGGCACACATGAGAGCAGAGCAGAAGACCTCTTAGTAACATTTCACCAAAAAATGCAGATAAGAGTGTCCCAGGCAGCCATGCTGCCTAAGCAAAGTTTTCAATATCTTTTAAGCTGTACTTTTAACACCAAATTGCTTTTGTGTATATCAACCACAACCTTCTGCCACTGAGACTTTTCACCAGCCTGTCAGCAGAACATTTCATGACCTTCAATGTATGTATCCTCCCAAAATGTGAAGGACATAACTAAGTGATGTCACACTACATACAGTATGACCTGAAAATAAAGAGGCAGATGGAGGAACATCTTTCAGAAAGCCATGAACCAGCTGCATCCAAGCTGCATTAGAGTCAGAAGCAGCACATCTGGAGAGCCCTGTGTCTCTGCTAAGAGGCAGAGACCAACAGCTGTACACGGGTAACACAACACTGCTGAGAGGCGAACAGCACCGACCTGCACGGATCTGTTCCACACATCACAGAGACACCACTCGTGGAGCTGGGCCAGTGCACCCTACACCATGCTCAGCTGTGCAGCACAGAAAGGCCAGTCACTGCTCAAGGTCACTTCATTCATCTACAGGAAGTATGGAAAATGTGCAAAATCTAAACTCCTAAAAATGGCATCACTTTCATCTCCCTGATCCTCCCTGCCCTGATTGTCATGTTAAAAATGGTCCCATCTCTTCAAAACATAAACACTGTCACCCTTAAAGCGTGCATGTCTTCTCAGGAAAAATGAGTCACTTTCTAAGTAAAGGTAAACTTCCTTCAGAATGTTTTAAATGTTTTCATGCAAACCTGAAATACCTGTTTTATCAGGGTTTCTCACTAAGCAGGTGGTTCAAATTCCAAAGAAGGAAAATGGTATAGATTTGTGCCTTTTTAAAAATGGTTTAATTTCACCTGGTTCTAAATTGCAGCTCAAGGTGCAGAAAATATGTACTACTACTAAGGCCTGTCTTTTCCCTGACACACTTTATTCACTGATCCCACATAATGAAAGCACAGCTTGAAAGACTGTTCTATTTTGCATCCGTTTTTCATGTTCACTGGCTCTCAGCATCCCTCACTGCAGCTGGTGTCTCAGTTCAGCTCCACAGATCTGCCCCCCCCACCATCAATTCCACTCTGAAAGCACCCAAATCTGCTCTCAAGCGGAGAAAAAGAAATGTACCTGCAAATGCCTGAGTAGCTTTCCCCTTCACCCCTCCTTGCAGGTATCCATAATTTGTCCTTCCCAGGTAAGCCTCCAAGTTATAGGCACTATCTTTCTTCCTGGCCTGACAATGAAGCCTGACAACACTTTCTCTCAGTCATCTGAATCTGTCAGTCATTATGACTGACACACTAACTCACAGCTTGAACATATTACACCCACAGGAATCCCACTGCTGTCTAGGCTACACAGTGATAGCTTCTGACCAAGCGTTCTCAACCAGGTCTGGACAAAGGGTCTTAAGCAGAAAAAGCAACAGATGTGCCACCACCAGCCTGGCACTCTCCTATACCCTATGTCCATCTCACAGCTCCAGAGCAACAGCAGGAATGAGATTTAGATCACAAGATTGCTGAGGCAGAAACTGTATATTTTATTATGGGCAAATTCAACACACCGTATGACACATCTTTATCTTTGTGCTTGAACTAATAGAGAACCTCCATCAATGGAGAGGAGTTACGACACAGCTGAGAGATTCTGATTCAAGCTGTTAGAGGAAGCTATATACAAATGCACAGTTTATCAGACATGGAAAGACCTTCCTACCTTTTGCCCCAATGCTCAAACCAAGTGTTTCAAATGTTGGAAAACACTTTCCGTTCTTCCCTATTATTCTTCCATCTGTGCAGCTGATAATACAGTCACAATTCAAAGCGGGAAGTGAAAATTGCCTAAGAAACCAAAAACACTATGTTGTTTCAATTACCTAAAAATGAACCAGAAATACTAGATAAGGTACAAGAAAGACTTTCTGCTTTAAAAATAAACTATGATTACAGAGATCATAGTGTTTTACTGACAGAAGAAGGTAAGGAAGTTCTGCAGAAATTATATGGTGAATTTATTCTTAATCCTGGGGCTTACATGGGATGATGTTTCCATACCCTGCTGCCCTATGTCTCTTACATGCTGAGCAGGCATAAACTCTGAGTGCCCTTTGCACTGGGTTGACAAACTCCAGGGAACACAGACTGAAAGAGAAATGAATCCCCTACATTCAATACCCACGAAAGTAACATCAAAGTCTTGTCATTTAATGTGTGCTCAGATGTTTATTCCCACTCTGCTTAGGCTGGTAAAAAGTATGGATCAGATGCTTAATGTTTTCAACAGCCACCTAACACTAGAATCAATACTGCCAAACACCATGGGTTGTCCCTCATTAATACCCTTACATCAGTAGTGTCTCTGATTTAACGTACTTTTAATGGCTTTGAACATTTGATCTATACACTTCACTTGCCTAAACAGAAAGAAACAAACATCTCTTGACACACTGTACGAAGTGTGCATGGGCTATGAAACCAAAGAAGCAGAGTGAACACTGGGGCAGTGGCTGCAGTCACGCTCATCACTGGACTTAGCTCTTTAATTAACAGACAAAATGTCACCATTCCAGCAGATAAGTGGTAGTGACAGGAAAGGCATAGTGCTCTTGCAGAAAGGAGAGAATGAGAAAGAGAACAAGAAAGAGACTACCTTTCATATTATTGCTCATGTTTAAGGAGTAGTTTGGAGTGCTATAATCACAAGGAGGAAA
Organism: Monarcha castaneiventris obscurior; assembly: GCA_026261815.1. NCBI lineage: Eukaryota > Metazoa > Chordata > Aves > Passeriformes > Monarchidae > Monarcha > Monarcha castaneiventris. The sequence continues at coordinate 21,255,422 of JAMPIT010000894.1, forward strand.
AAGGTTCTGATTTTTCATCTTTGGGGACTGCACTAAAAAGGCTCAGACTTGTCTATTTTAGGGATTGTGCAAAGTCCTCTCCACTTTTGTCCTAATGCTGTATCACACAGCATGGAAGTATTTCTGCTGGACATCACAAGGTGGTACCAGGTGAATACACAGGATACTCTGGGGCCTCATGTGATAAGCTGAAGGTGTGACTACGTAAGACAAGCACCCGTGGGCAGATGGATTGTCCCAGTGTATAAACACTAAAAGGGATCCACAGAAAAAAACATGTCCGTCATATCCAGCCCCCTCAGAACTATTCCGTGGCTGTTGGTTATAGTCTCTATTTGTGCATGTGTATATATTAATAGTTGTATACACACACACGCACACAAAGGCATATAATTTCTACTCAACAATTTCCAGAAACTAATTACAGCCTTGACAGGGTGGGTCTTGCACCCTGATAAATTGCACAGCCACAACCCATATATATTCCACCAAAATGTATCTCCGGATTACTATGCTTGTGGTCACAGCTCAGTGAAAAGCACTCTCCTCTAAAGGATGACAAACAGCATCCTCACACTTTTTAGACTTTTGCTCTTATGACTGCATCCTAGCAGCTTATCATGTGTTTCCACAGCTGGGGTCTCCAAGGAAATTCCTTAGCACCTGGTGACTGCTAGAATTTAGATTTCACTGTGATAGAGACCAGCTCTGCATTTCCACAGGGGCTCTGCTCTCTGCCTCTAATAATCAGCACAGACATTGCTCTATGGAACAACTCAGAAGGGCCGATGACAATGCATTGTTCTACCTGCTTGGCCTACCCATCACCTTACCTTAACTCAATAATTTTGTTCTGGCCTTATTGTGGCTGCCTTCTATATAAATACATCTTTCACCTTCTACCTTTGCTTCAGGTGCTATTTAGACAACATAATATTTCCTTTCCTGTGGAATATGGGGGGATGGGAATGTGGCAGACCCTTGCCTCTAGGTGAGTGGTACATCACACCCAGAAATCACATGGGGATTTGTTCTAACTTATTATCATCTGTAACTCAGCTGATTCTTCTGTTCAGTCTTTGATTCTGCCAGCCTCATTTGTTTCCCCTACACAGACAGGTACCTCTCCCTCAAGTAAAGAATACAAGACAGAGTTGGTAAGAGGAAGAGGAGGAAGGCAGGGCATATTTGTTCCATAATAGCATGAGGAAGGTGTGCGGGGGATGGAGTAGGGCTAGTGCTATCATCCAGTAATCACAGCTCAGGGAGAAAAGCTTGCACTGCAAGGCGTGAAACATCTTTGGAATGTGATTTTCTCTTGATAACCAGATTTTCTTTTATACTCTCTTCCTTTTCCCAGTTTCTCTTGCCAACCGGTAACACATGGGAGTATTTTCCTTCTATTGAAGGGGAGTTTATCTCCCATTCTTGCAATTAAATAAAACTCCTAAACAAACACATGAAAAAAAAAAACTCACAAAGAAGAACACTCTTAAAATCCAGCTAGAAGAGCTCAAGAAAGCAGCTAACACAAACTGGATCAAATAGGAGACAGAGATGGAGGGCTTCTGGCCTCTCAGAATCCTTGTGGATTTGCTGTGTGGTCACCTTCTGTAGTGAAAGTCTTTGGGAGAGTTTGCAGCCTGCTGCTCTCCAGAATTTAGAAGGGAAAACTTGAAATACCTGTACTTCTTACCTGTGTAACAACCCTAACTCATTTTAATGTACGAAAGTCTGTGGGACTCAGTATCAAATGCACTGTACAAAGAAGTGTGCTGTGGCAAAAAGGGGTATTCATAGAGTCTGCAGAGTGGAAAAGTGTGGAAAAGCTGAGAATACAGGGCAGCAGTCCATTACCATGCTCTACTAATGGTACCTCAGCCCCTATCTCACCAAAGGGTGGGAAGGAAGAGAAAATCCTGCTGCTGTTCACACGAATAGCAAACATGGTCTGGTAGCATGGGGCTGGGGCTAGCAGTTAGGGGACATGGTCTTATTCCCAGCCATGCCTCTCCTCTCCAGAGGAATGTCCATCACACTTATACTCTGAAGTTCAATTTCTCCATCTACATAATGTGCATATATTGGCTCTCTTCCATAAAACACAAAGATCCACAGAAAACTGCCAGATAAGTGCTAATTATTGTTAAAAATATGATTCTGTCCTAACTCCTTCAGACACACTAGCAGCAGCTTGGAAAGTGAACAGTGCAATCTCAGTAACGATGATCATCCCAACAGCACTGGTATGTTTAGCTCTGTATAAATCAGGCCTGGCAGCTTGATGAGTTGCAAGGAAGGCGATATTGCGTCTCCAGAGGAATGGACAAGTGCTGACAGCTCACCAAGGCTTCCTCTGCACAGACACTAAGCAGCTTTCTGCAAATGCTCAAGCTCCCGTGAGAGGAAAGAACAGTAGAAAGAGGGGGAAAGAAAAACATTTTGCAAACTTTTTTCTCAATTTTTTTTTATTTTTTTTTTTTTTTTTACTTCTGCTGCTGTTCCATCTCCCTCCCCAGCTCCTTTTTATTACAAATTAAGTAATTACTGGGCTGTAGCCCAAAACACTGAAGATTTCACATCTTGTTTGGTCTAATTATATCAGTCGGCCTGACAAAATGGTTTCATCAATGGAATTGCCTTGCAAGAGCTCCAGATAATCAATTCTTTGACACTTAATTAAGAACTCTGCTGGTCTGTGAGGATTCAGGGAAGCGGGGGGAGGGGGAAAATGTTGGGCAACAGAGTATCTGTAGAGTGCAGGTTGTTAAAACTCCTGGCACAAATGGACCTCTACTTCCTTCACTGTCCCTACTTTAATATTGCCTCACAGTTTATCCATCTCTCTAACCACTTGCTTCAGCTGGGTTTTTTAATTACTTTAATCTTAGCCCTGCCACCAGTAATGGCTTCAAAACACCTCTAGGGCCTTAGATTTACTTTTGGACAGATGTTTCCAAAGCAGGCAGCGGCAGACAGGCTCAAAGCATAACACTTCAAGCTGAAAGTGCACCAGACCTCAAACACTAACCAGCCTGAGGTTCAGGCGGCATTTGGAGAAGAGATCTGTGCAGATAAGACAAGCTGCCATTGTGAGAGGAACCCAGAGCAAGTTCACTTCCCCTGAGCCAGCACCCACCCTGACAGTGTCTGCACATCTTTCCTGGCTGCAGGGTAAAGGCTTTCTCTTGAAAAACTCTGCCAAGCGATCTGGGGATCACCCAGCAGTGCAAATTGTGATCTAGGTCTGTGGCAAGAAGACAGTAGTTTTTCTTTTGAATGACCAATGCACTAAATTCAGACCTTATGCTGGTTTTCCTGATTGTACAGGCTTTCATCTGGCTAAGGGAGAACAGATAATGACCAGTCTGGCAGAAAGTTAGAAAAGAATAAACAGAGAATATCTGATCTAGGATAAATATTTCCATCCACTGCGAGGTTAACCCACTAACGTTTTTTCTTAATAGCTCAACACCAGCAATGTGAGTTTAACCTGGATAAGTACATTGTATCATTTGGTGGCAGCGTGGTTTTATTTGGCCCAGATCAGAAATTAAAAAGTGTGAGCTACTTAAAAACTGTACTATTTAAGAAAGAAAAGGGGCCTTTATAAACAACATAAATTTGAAAAACCAAAACAAGCAAACAAAAAACGAAACCCACACAACAAAATAGCAAAAACAAATTGGTAAAAAATTCTGGGTAAAATCTGCTTGGGTAAAAGTTAGTTTATCAGTGCTTAAAGAAAACACAGGCAAATGTACCCATTGTAATTTCACATGCTAAAGCCACATCACAAAGCACACATGGAACCCCAGCTTGCTGCTCTTCTCATGGAATGCCCGAGGTTACCAACACCAGAGGTAAGCAAGAGATAGGATTCCCTTAGCTTGACCATACATTAAGCAGATTTGCATTAAAATGCTTGGTTACACTGCAGATTCAGAGCCTCAGCTTCAATTCCAGCAGTGGCAAAGACTGACTGTTAAGAGTTAGAAGGCCGAATGCTTTACTGCAAAGAAAGTCACCAGCGACAGGCCCCTTCACAACATTAACACATTCAGAACTGTGACACAGAACTCTGTGAGCAGTTAATACTTTTTCATTCTAAACTCCCTAAATTTTAGAGTGTAGCTCAGAAGACTTTGGATGAAAGACGAGCCTTAAAAAGGCTCTCTATCTTTTGAAATTTAGGATTCAAATTCAAAAATTCTGTTTCAGGTTCATCCAAAAATCAGATACATACTATGAAAGGAATTAACCAAAGATATAACAAGAAATTACAAAGTGCGTTTTGCACACATTTCATTACATCTGAAAGACATTAGCCAGTAACTGTAAACTCCTATATTTGTTGTGTCCATTCCTAGTTTGGAAAGCCAAAAGATCACAAAAAGAACCAAAACAACCTTTAAAAAAAAAATTCCAATTTTTAGGTGCAATATATCTAAGTTTTACCAATACTAGATGGGAAGACTGGCACATGTGGGAGAATCCCTGAATCCATGGTCCCAAATGGGAAAGAAAAATTGGTAACAGTGATAAATTCAATATACACTCAAAGTTTTGGCAATCTCAAAAGACTGCGGGAAAGCCAGATACACTGTGCAAAACCGAAAGTGGAGGCAAGCAAACAGGCATCTTTAGTTGTCAGCTTCCAAGGAGCTTAACCTCATCTCAATAGCATCAAGAAAAGAGTGATTAATTTTCTCTTTCAAATGTCAGTGACAGCTTTGTCATTGTCCTTCTCCCAATTTTAATATTGCCACTGAGAAAACCTTTGCCTTTGCACTTCCTGCCACAAGGATATAGTTTTCTGTATTCCATTCTCTCACTACTCTTAAGCTTTCAAATTCTTTGTTTTCCCCAAGAAAATCATCACCCTTATGCCTCTTCACTAATCATTCACTTCTCTGAAAACAAGAGTTACTGTATTTTTATTGCCATTGATGGAAGTGTGTCAATTTACACAGTGGAAAACTTTGCTTATACTAGACAGTAAGCTTAATAAAAATTATTTAAGTAATAATGTAAAAGTTCTTTTATTCACTGCTAAAACAAATCTGAGTTTGTAGCTTGCAGAAGACAGTGACTTTTTTAAGGAACTAGCTGACTATCTGGATCAGCTGGTACCAAAAAAAATGACAGCAGAGCTAACAGAACATGAGGCTAGTGAAAAATGAAATTTAGGAATTAATTAGGAACAGAATGAGAAAGACTGAAAAACTACCTTTATAAAGCTCTGTATTCATTCTGGTCTTTCAGTGTTGACTGTCAGGAAGTTAATATTTTTCTGTAAGAAATGTGCAGATCTTTCATATTTGTAACTTTTTTTTGGTGGTGGGTAAAAAATTAAGGAAAAAGGAGAAAAGGTCCATTTGCTTCTTCCCAGAGAATATGATTTCAAATTTCAATTAAAATGAAGTGAGCAGCACGATTATCGCTATGGAGCAGGCGCCTGGTAGCGCAATAGGCCCCTTTCACTGCCATGGCAACCAGTCCTCATTGTCACGGCTACCTTGGCACTACATGTAATTGTCGATGTGTGAGCCTGGCTGATAATACACAATCAATACCCCATAAGCAGCAAACATCATTTTCTGTCTGAGGGAAAGAAAAAAAAAAGGGGGGAATGCTTGCAAAGGAGAGAGAAAGCAGCAAAGAGAAACAGGGAAGTAAGAAAAACAGAGTAGGAGAGAAGATGGGAGACCTAACTCTGAAACACCTTTAACAATGAAACATGATGCTTTTCTTTTTTCTATAAAGCAAATAGCTGGAAAAATCCCACCAGCACACATGAGCACCTGCTAAGTCCTCCTAATAATATATTAACTAATTGTTTATGCCAACATCATTAAAGTATTATCCAAACACCACGTCAACCAACAGAATGCTTTAGTATATAATCAGCAGTAATTTTGGTAATGCCAAGTTTTCTGGAAAGAGCTGGCACTTACAGTCCAGAGCAGGAATCTGATTTTTATATATGGATCATTAGGTTTTTTGACTGGTTGAATATAAAACAAAACAAAACAGCTGAGGGAACAAGCAGATCTTATAGGGAAAAGGAGAGCTTAGTCCTCAAACACATAGCAGAAAGCAAACTGTGCTATCAGAGTGGAGACAGGTGCAGGAGGATAAATGGAGAAATAAAAAGTCTGCTCAGTATTAACACTAATACTTTGGTCACCTCATGTTCTTTGAACACTGTGTCCTTTTGCCTAATGTTTGTATTAGGTGTGCAGTGCAATCGGGTCCCGTTACTAGTGAATGAAAATGGCAAATAAGAAAGGATACACAGAAGAGTATAAAGAAAAAAGTGGAGGGAAAGAAATGAAAAGAACAGTGCAGGGAAAAAAGGGGAAAAGTGAAGGAAAAAGCTTGACTCTCTTTTTTATTAGTGTGGGGCACTAAAGATCAACCATGCATGTTCACTTCAGTGCGAGCTACCTGCATGTTACACCTGTACATACCAGCAGGACCGACCATACAAGACTGGTACCACTAGAAATGTGGCCATGCAGCACCAGTCATTCTTCTCCATGGAACTGGCCAACAGCAATGCTATAAAGATTTCAGGTCAAACTGGGTAACATCGTTATGAGATGGCATGAACTCACTGTCTTCAGATTTAAGGTATTTTGTTCCCGAAAAATTCTCTAGGGATAAGTATCAGGAAATTCCGGACTAACCTGAAAAAGTGAGGCAACAGTAAGGGAACTGGATTCCTCTGGATACGAAAATAGGGATCTCAACAACACCTTAATGGGATAACAGGAAAAGCCACAGATTCACGCAATCATGGGGAGATGAGATTCATCTCAGACCCCTGCATACCTCCGGATGTTATCAGGTGGTGTTAGTGAGGCTGAAGATAGCTAAGGAAAATGTCCATGTACCTGTTCAGAATGGCACAGAAAGGACGTGCTCCATGTTCTCAAACAGCCTTCTTCCAGATTTTTTTAATTTTCTTTGTAGATTTACTTATTCCTATGAGAAACTTAAAAGATGTTTTACAGGTATAGCTGAACAACTTTCGGGTTTCATAGCACAGGGCAAGGGCAGCTGATGGTACAACAAAACAGAGATAAGCTTAGTATATTAATATTGAGCACACCGTGGGAATGTCTTCCCATTTTATTCCTTATGAGATAATCATCTGTAATAAATTAGACATATCAGAGACAGAGAAGAAATTCTTCGCTGGCTTGGACGAGCATGGACAGATGTGAATCATCCTATTTTGTGGTCTGCCATTTCTTAAATATCAGTGTTCTGTCTGCTGACTCTGGGCATGTACCTTTGCTTTAGATTGGTGTCTTGTCAAAGATGTGCTCCTCTGAGATATCACATGTGGTAATATTAATTTATAAAACCACATCGTGCATTCAAGCATCCAATATAGAAGGGAAAACGTGTTTCTGAATGAGTCCATTTAGACAAAGTTCTCTGTTCCCACACGCAGTTACACAATGCAATTGCTGCTGAAAGTTCAGTTTTCCAAAATAAAAAATTCTGTTATAATTACACTGCCAGCAGTATTTTAGATACAATATCAATCACCTTTTGCATGAAGGAGAAGCGCATCATACAGATTTGCCAAGTCCAGGAAGAATGCTGCTTTAGTACTGTAGCAATATGCTTTGCATTCCCTTGTTACCCATCAAGGCAAGTCCCCTAAAACAGATCAAGGGATAGTTACCTGAATCAGCTTTAGCTATTCCAATTTTAATCCAAATCTGAGAGAAAAATAAGGAAGCATATGGGTCTGACCACACCGTAACTAAAGACCAGTACAGTGTCATACCACAGAGCCCTCAACCCTTTATATGCCTTCAAACTCCCTGGCTCTTCTGAAACTACATGATACCATCTTCCAAAAACTCACACTCACTCCAGAATGATTAACTGTAACTTGCACCTTTATTTGTCAAATTCACACTGCATAATAGATAGGATAATTGGGCCCCAGTCGAGTAACTTTTATGGAACAAACCTGATAACAACAGACTGATTGACAGCCCCAGCTGTAGAACACAAACACGAAGTCTTTTAGATTACAGTATTCTAAATGTTAATACTAGGGTTGAAAAGCAAAATTAAACAATAATAAAGGACATACCTGTAACAAATGCAATGTCAGAAATGTCCCTGGGGCTTGAGTTAGGTCTGATAGCATTGTTCTAAAATAAAACTTGAAGACACTACAAAGTTCTAGTTTTAGTAACACTCCCCCAGGCTTCCCAGGGATGCCTCATCATTTCCCAGGATCTGAAGAACTGCTTTCCAGACACAAGCTTAGGAAGCTTTCATTTCCTTCCCCCTTTATGGACTTGTGTTTCATCTTACCTTCTACCTCTGTTCCTGACTAGTCCTACTCAATCACACACACTCTGAAAATGAATATAAACCCCTAGCAGACAAAACCAGCAATCTGTTTAGTTTCAGCTCTTTGTCAGATTATCTGATGTATTCTGACTTTCAAGTTCCGTTTGAGAAAATGAGTCAGGAGAAGCAATCAAAACCTTTTTTTTTTACTGTGTTCTTTTTAGTAAATGCATCCTTTTATCCATTTTCTAAAGACAAGTTATTAATGACATCTAATTTGTGCTATAATTAGAAGGAAGAAAGAAATTAAACAGCCACTCTTTTTGTCCCAAAACAATGTTAATATCCATCGAATGTATTACATAAACTTAGAATACATAGGTAATTAAATAATGGTATCTTGTAGCTAGCGAGGCTTGTAGATGCAGAGGCACCCCTGAATAGCTCACTCCAAGATGAATGCCTGCCATACTGGAAAACAACCTTTGCTCTGAGAAAAACATATGTGTTGCTTTTGGTACTTCTACCAAGACATGCTGAAGAATTCAAAATTTCCTCTATGCATATCTTCAAGTATTAGAAGAAAATGTGAAAAGAAAATCTGTGAATATGGCCAGCTTCCATAAATCAAATCTAACATTGCTTATGAGCACTGGGAACAGGAGTGATGAGTGATATGCATACTCAGGACAGAGGGATGCTACAGCCTGAGAGAATGGAGAACAAAGGGAACAGCAGTCTGAAATACTAAAGCCTTTCCTGTAAACCACTCCCACTTCCTGAGTTTAAATGAGACCCAGTCCCTAATCACTACATTTACAGCTGCTTATTTATTATTTGCTCTACTTTAAGTAAGTAATGGAGCAGCCACACAGTGGAAAGTTAGGTTCCTTATAGCACAGTGAGAATATTTTGCCACTAACATTCACAGTTAATAGCAAAGCTCCAGAAAACCTGATATGCCAACAAATCTTTAAAAACATTTTCTATTAAACAGCCTACCTCTCCCAGTGAGATCTAACAGGCAATCTATCTAAGCTGACATGAACAAAATCTTCTTGAAAAGGAACTTGGGTCAGTGGGTGAATAAATCAGGCCTCCTTGTGCCTCATAACCCTACTCCCATCCTTCCAGCTTTGGGTGATTCCATCATCCAATGGAGGCAGTGATTTTAAGTCAATGTTACAGTTCAAACTGCTTGTAGACAAGGCTACAAGCAATTGCAGGGGCTGTTTGACAAAACCTGTCTGATGGTTGGAAAGGCAATCTTGCAGAAAACAGCATGCTACCATAAATGTCTATGAGCTTTTGAAGGGCACATAATGCAAAAGGGGAAAGATAGAAGAAGGGGAAGGAAACAATTCCATGTTGTGCAATTAGGAAGAAAAAGACACAAAGAAACACACAGGAGGAATGTCAAGATGCATTTCTATTTGGCAACAAAGTCCCTGGAACAGCCTCAGCAGAGTGATGGTGGAATTTGTGTTACTACAGTCATTTATAATTAAACTCGATGTATCACTAGTGATTGCGACATAAAGAACAAACTTGCAGCAAATACCAAGGGAAGAACTAGATGGCACAGGTGTTTGCCATTTCTTGTGTCTAAGGCATCTTTCACTTCATTCATAAGTGCTTTCTAGTCTTTCTGCATAAGCCTTTTAATCCCACTACCCTGGCAAAATTCCAACTAAGTAATTAGTTTCTGTCTACCTTAAATTTCTTTTTGTGGCTTTGATTTGTTATAGCGTTATCACATCTCCTCTTAAGTGAAGTATAATATTGTGCTGCCATGTTCCACTCCAGAAGTAGTTTTTAATACACACAGAAGGGGAATGTGGTGGCTGTTTAAAAAAGCTCAGCAAACATGAAAATGTAACACAGCAAATGGAGGAGATCGCAGCCAATACAAATCTGCTTCAGAAACTAAGCAGAAAATAGCTCCTCAAGTTGGAACTAGACCAGAACCCTGGATTTAACATATCTACAATTGTGAAAACTGACAGCTGATCTTTACAAACACCAACATTCATGAAATAGGCCTATGCTTTATCCGCAAAGGCCAGCAGAATCAGTACAACTTCAAGGGGCAAAAGACCATCGACCAAGTCATCCCTAGGAATTCCTGCAAAAAACTGTTTCTTGGAGGTTTTTTGGAGATCTTTTCTTTAAGCCCTTACTAATACTATTTGAAATCTGGTGACATCAGAACACAAGACTGTGAAGCTACATGAAGTCAACTAATTTCCTTTGTAGACCACCCTCCTGTCCTGTTTTTTTAGCACGTATCTCAGTCTTGGGAATATATGAAAAAGTAAAGACTCCACAGACCACACTTAAAAACAACAAACATCAAAATAAGATGTTAGGTTCTTTTCCTCTATTCTGTTAAAACTTGGCAATTTAAGTTCCTAGTTGGGTTGATTTTTTCCACCTCTTAAAAATGCACCCACACTAAAAATTACACAACATTGCTTACTTTTAAACTGCAAATGTTCAAGAAAAACAGATACCAGAAAAAGGAATTTCTTCCCTCTGATCTTCCAATGAAATAAGTTGCATGTATACCACATGCAAAAGTAAGCCCTACATACTAGGATCTCAGGAGACGTGGAAGAACAGCTAGAGATGACAACATTTTCTGACAGTCATTACAACTACTGCTCATTTTTTGAAGAGGAGCATCGATATTAAAGAAATATGAAAGCATTTTTTTAAAGTGCAAAAATAAATAAACAACTGCATTAGTTAAATCCATTCTCACATCTTGAGAGGTTATTTATTTTCTCTGAGGGCTGATAAAAGTTCCTGATGACATGCTTTCTAATTTTAAAATCGCTCTCACTTCACAGTTCTGAAAAAGCTGATGTCAGGGAGTAAGTGGGTGGGTCTGTTTTAAGTGTGATTCACACATTAGATTCTCTTATCAGCTCATGCATATTCAGAAGTGCTATCCATGGGCTGTGGGGTTCAGGAGGAATCCAAACGACCAGAAAGGAAAGGGGTCATTTGTAAAGAACTAATTAAAATAGGGGAAATAAAAAAAAGGAAAGTTGTTACACTATCTTTACTTCATGTGTCAGGCATGCAAAAGATGCCCTATTTATGCCTCAACAGAATATGTCACACCTGCAGAGGGGCTTCCCCTGTCCTGAGCTCTGGCTCTTCCCACCATCTTGTGACTCTCAATATGCAGAAGTAAATCCAAGGCTGCCATGATCTCCCCCACAAAAAGGAGGCATGTTTTCAAAGATGCCTGGGACAGGAACATAAGATCCAAAGCCAAGGCTGATTCACAGTGTAGTATTGGTGTAAGACTTGTGTTTGAGGCATCCTGAAATAACAAACTGCCCTGCTAACGTGTCCTCTCTTCTGTACACGGTTTTAAATACTACCTACTCCTACTGTGGGTCTGATTAGGATAGCTCTTCCCCAAAGGAAATCATTCCAAGAACAAGAAAAGGCCATTCCTGAGATGGATACAACTAGGTGAGGATGTCAGCTATCTAGGTGAAACTCTGCTGTCAGGCCACTAAATTCGTAAGTGGGCTTGTTTCCCAAATCATCAGGCTGGCTAGCAGAAATCTTTCCTCAAAGTCCTTTGCAAAAGGGAGGTGCTTTGTCTCTTTTCCCTCCAACTGCAACAGATTTACGGGTATGGAAGAGGGTGTTACGGAATAACAAGATGGCAAGCCTGTGCCATTGTCTTGGTGGAAAAACAAAATTCAGCCATGACAGCTATACAAGAAGATTCTGTATGATAGCTGCTGTGCTGGACACAGACATGCCCTGAAGCACAATCTGGTTCTCTCACTGCCTTCATGATTAACATAGCCCATGATGAACAGCCTCATCACAAAGTCTCTGCAAATCCTGCTCTAGCCTAAGCACATGAAAAAGGTTCTGTTGACTGCAGCGCACATACCTTGGTTCTCAGGAGCTGGCAAGCACAGCGGAGGTGGGGGAGGTAGGAAGAAGGCTGGGTGGTAGGGAGGGAACGTATATGATACACACACACACAACACTGTAATTAAGGGTAATTTCAGAAGCATTTACCTGTGTTTCAGTGTCTGACAACTTTTCACTTGTGAATGCTGCAAACGCCTCAGCTCTACAGACTGATCTTGTTTTTATGTTGCTGGAATGGGAGGAGCAGAAAAATGAGTTGTTCTCTGAATTAATTACCTGCTTTGATTTGAGCAGCATGCACTGAAATACAGTTTAACTCTTGCTCAGGATCTATGTGCCTACACTAAAAGAGAACTGAAATGGAGCCATGCCTTGTGTCTACAAATACAGAGCTATTGTAGAGGCTCTCCTACCTGCAGAACATAACCAAGGACAAATGCTGCCATATAGAAAACTTAGTGTTTTTGACGACCTACACTGGACTGACTTCACCTAACATGACCTCTAGCTAGCAAAACATTACCATAAATGTCACCTTTGTTCAGTCACCATCCTAAAAGCCACTGCTTAATTTCCATTTCCTTTTGCTGCAAATCTGAGGTTCCCCGTGCCTTAAAATTTACTATAATGGGATTGAAAACCAAGCTACAACTTAGAGGATCCGAGTTATATCCCTAATTGTACAAGTGGGTCAGTTTTGGGTACATTATATCACTTCTTTCCATTCCTGTTTGCCTGTTCCCTAAGGCAGTAGCAGCATCTTTCATCTTTGTCAAGTGTTCTGAAAGCGGGGACTCGTAGACGTCTGAATAATGAAAACTTTGGAGATGTCCAGAGTTTAAAAACTGTGAGGAAAATTGCATTTTAAGTCCAACAACCAGTACTTGCCTCACTTTTTTATTTACTTATTTTTTAAATTAGCTTAACAATTGTGCTCCGGGTCCTGACCCATGATGTCTGTCTCTGTCATGTCAAGGTATGTCACACATCACACTATGACATAGTGGACATGATACTTTATGTCATGAAAAAAAATATTCCATCCTGACTTGGTGGTGGTGATGGGACAAGAAAAAGGAAATTTAACGTGCAAATTATTTTCTCTCATTTAAATTAACATTGCAGTTAATTTTATCCATCATTTTTCCTTAAATACAGAAAATATTTCCAGAGCTTATAGCACAGAATGACTGAAAGCATCAAGCAGAAATGCACAAACTGTGCCCAAGTGATACATGTTATTTTCTCAAACACTTCTGTCCTGATTTTCAGTTCCTCAGATAGTTCAGGCCTAGGCACTGCAACAACATTGTCACCCTCTTCAGAACTCATTCCCATCCTTTTGCTACCTGTAGCAATTATCCCACGAGGTAACTTAATCAGCTCCACCAATGAACCTATGCTGAACCTTGTGTTGTTCTAGTCTTTCAAGACTTGTAAAAGCCCCCTCTGGGGCATCTACAGCAGAGGAGTCTGAGATCACTAGATTCTTTTACTCCATTTGACTGCAAATTTGACCCCGGTTGACCCCATACCTATACATACATCTGAAAAACCTGCAACTCATCTATGTTTACTGTTTTAATACAGTCTAAACCCCTTTTTCCAGTTTTCTTTCTTGCTTTCACTGAGCAAAATAAGTATTTTCCGAGTAGGCCAGTGTGTGGCCATTACAGCATAAGAACATAATATCTACTTCCTGCCAGGGTGATATGCAAATCTTGTTCACATCTTTATAGTATTTTCCTTTATTTCTCTTTTGAACATGATTTTCCACTCCTTCCAATTTTTTTCCAGAGCAGCAGGGAGCAGTATGTAGCTGAACTAAATTTCCTGCAGCTCATAAATGTGAACAAGTTCTATGTGAACAAGCCTTGGAGTAATGACCACTGATAATCTATCTGTGTAGAACTAAGAACAATTATGACCTCCATCTCATTATTCAAAGCAGCAAAATCTTTCTCTAACAGAGCTAATCTGTCACTGACAGCAGAAGGCACCACAATCAGCTGAGGAAACACTAAACAGATTCTGGTGAATTGTGTGGTAGCAGCAACTAACTTTGGATTGTCATGTATCCACCTCTGAGAAACAGCACGTTTCTCAGTGTCCCATGCTGGTATCAGACTGACTGGAAGATCCTTCAGCACTACACTTACATCAGCAACACTAATTAGGTGGTTCCCCCACCCTCACTACACAGTGCTATCTATCCCTTTACGACACCCGGTTGCTCACACTCCCAGAGCATTGTGTCAATCCCATCCCAGCTAGCAGCAAACAGGCAGGACAGTGGGCAGAGCAGCATATAGAATAAGATGATGCTGGTTAGTGCCTGACACTGAATTGTAAGGGAGGAGAGTTTACAGTAAATAGAATGCAGAATTAGGGATGGGCTCTTTCCTATTGAAAGAAATCAAGAAATTACATAAATTTTTGACACAACTTGAGCTGCTATGTGCAATAGGAGAAAGAAATAGGAAGGGAAGTATCATTGGTACTTTTTATTCACTTCCACGGATTGATCACTGTTAGTGGACAAAATATCACAGCAGCTGCTTCTTCTTCACTGAAAACTCTTAACGATTGAAAAAATTCTTCCTGTCATAGCAAACCTGATTCTGCAGAGCGTACCTGTATCTTAATGCAACTCAGTTGCATAGTGCAGAGATAGGGACTGAATTCACTGTAAACATGGGCAGGACTTATTTAGGAGTTTCTGTCACAGGCTGGAAACATAATTGACCCTAAACAAACAAAACTATTTGATAAAAGTGTCAGATCATGAGGTCTGGGAAAGACAAGATCAGCCATACCTGTCCTAAGCCAAAACACAGATCTACAGATCTGTCCTAGGCAGACAAAGCTACTCAGCATAACAAAGATGAGAGGAGCAGGAACTCATACTGTGCTTGCAGGACCTAGCAGCCCTTTTCAGGATGAGTGCCTGACATTGGTGCTCCAAAACTCTGTGACACATCTCATTTCTCTTCAGAGCTTATACAGTGATTCCTGACTTAAAGCTTAGTTACTCAAAATTAGTTTGCATGAATAACTTCCAAAATGCTTATGGATCAATCTCAAATCCAACTTTCTCTGTGAGGAAGACTGACAATAACAAACAGTAAATGCTGTTTAATCATCCCTGACTGACAATTAATAATCAGTCCCCTTGCCAGCACTTTCCCTCTTGCATACACTTCTCCCATCTTACAGGTATATCCATGTAACAGCCCCATAAACCTACCAAGTGCCTCCTTACTGGCAACAGGCCACTATCTCCAGGAGGCTGACTGTGCTCTACTCATCCCTCCAGCCCTACAGAGTGCCCTAACAAAGCAGCCCGTGGAGAACAGGTATCCTACGTGAAACCCCAGGGACACAGAAGCAGTAAACGCAAAGGCAGCAGCTGCCCAGGTGGACAGATGTCTCTGATACCACAGTGAGCATCACAGCCTCTTGCTGCTCTCTGTTTGGAACTGAAAGGACCATTTGTAAATCATTTTTAATTGTCATGTTAAAGCGCACAGAGTGCAGCAATCAGAGAGCTGGTGGTGTTGGAGGCCTGACACCACCATCAGGCACGGATCAGCAGACAGGATAATAGGAGGAGAAGCTGCAGGGTTACATAAGCAGGTGCAGGCAGGCAAGTGGGAATGTGAGCAAGGAGGGCAAATGCATGCCCTCTCCCTGCTCTCTTCTGGGGGAGCAACTCATGTGAACTCAATGGCAACACAACCTCTTACATCATGCATTAGCTTGGTCCATTGCAAAGACACGCAACTCAAAATCTTTGTGGGATTTTTCACACTGAAATAATTGGGTTACTTGTAATTTTTCTCTTTTTAAGCCCTGGGAAATAGCTTCCTCAGGTCCTAAAAGTTCATCCCTATCTTGACAAAAAAATCATCGAGAGAGGTTGCTGCTGAAGTTCAGCAGGCTCTGACAAGCTATTCACCTTTTTGCCATTATGCCTTTAATCATCTCTTAAGTGAAATGGTTCCCAGAAAATCTCACCAAGCCAGGGATCCACTTTTCAGAAGACACGGTCCTCCAGGAAAAGATACTCAAAATCAGAAAGGGTCAGTCACTCTGGAAGTATTGTTTTAGTAAGGCCTATACTAACAGGAGAAGGAACATTTTAGGCTGATCTAGAAGCATGAGTTCAGTTGTTTCCTGTTAACTTGCCTGCCTCAGGGTATTTGTGAAACACCAAACACAGGTTTGGATCCTGTTTTTAAGAAGTAATAAAACATAGTAATGGGTGTTCACTGACCTTCACATGCTTCTCACAACTACTATTTGCTATGAAAAACTCTACAGCACTTTAAACCAAGGTGCCTTCAACTGAGTTCCAGAGGACAAAACCTCTCAAATTCCTTGTTCACCTCTCTGATCACTAGACTACTGGGAAGCATAGAAAAGCATGGGCTGAAATCAAGGATCCACCCTTCACCACAAAGTAGCCAGACTACTGTACTGAGGAGTCCTGGGTGCCTCATCTCAGTAGGTACAATCATTATGCGAAACAGCAGGCAGCAGGAGAGAGGCATAGAAAAGGGTTCTGCTTCACTGAGGATTCTTATTACTGCTTAAATACCGAAGATTGGATTTTCTTTCATTATTACTCCCCAGGAGATCAGGAGCCTTGCAGATCTAGGATGTTTTGTAATCTGACATAAGGGACACCTGTTCATCTGCAGCACATGGATTCACTCAGAAAACACATTCTGATTGTACTGAGAGCAGCAGAAAAGCTATGCTTGCAGTTTGAGAGTGGAAGGTAGAAACGGCTAACTGCTGCCCTTCAGTCTCCAAGAAACTGCTTTGATTGCTGTTATCCTATTTATAGTTTCAAAGAGCTATCCTTGCAATTAGAAATAAGAAGTTGAGAACAGTCATAGCCATGCCCTGCTCTTCTATAGCAGCACTCCCATGGCCATTTTTTTGCCAGCCAGAAATTAGCACTATGAGAAATGAATTTCATGATAAATAAATACAGAAAATAAATACCAACTTTACATTATGAAAGCAGCAGACAGATGCTCTAAAACTTGGTTCATTATGTTTAAGAACAAGTCCAATGCAATACTGATCAGGAGAGAATCAGGCTTATCTTTTCTGATATTCCTGCTGAAGCTTTCTCAGCCGTAGGGAACAGAGACGATGCACAGTAACAAACACAGCCAGTTCCCTATGTCCATGCAAAATTTCAGTGGCCTGCTGAAAAGAGTTCCTCTGTATGTCAGGAGAACCCTTCTAGAAGCTTTGAACACTTAGCTTTTCCTCCTCTCTGTAAGGCCTGTGGTTGCTCTCATGCTCTCTCATCTAAGCAACCACCAACGTGGCAAAAACTGGAGTGCTGATTTCGTTGAAAAAGATTTGGCTGTAGTTTTCATCTGAGCCCCAAATGATTGTTTTTAAGGGTTCAGAAACATTGTTCAGAGTTTGGTTCTTTTCAATGCCATGGCCATAAGTATTTCCTAACTCTCTACACTGGGCGAACTGAGAAGGAGTGAAATAATAAGGTCACACTCACCAGAACTGTTAAGAAAATCTACCCAGTGGCAGAACTGAAAGAACCCACAAAAATAAGGTAAGAATGAGCAAGCTATGAGAAGTGTGGGTTGCCCCCACAAAGTTCTGCAGAATACTGACACTGAAGTGAACAGGTGACAAGTGTTAGCTTTGTGAATTAATTCACTTTTGAGCACATTAACAAGAATATCTAATTGCTTTTAGGCTCAAAGAAGAACCTGAGGATAACACTATCCACTCTGACAATGTACTAAAACAAGAATACTAGGGAATCTTACACAAATATGCAGAGAACCTTTTCTCTTACTGCCAGTTCCAGTTCTAAGAATCAAGTAAATAGACAGTTCTGACAGATAAACTTTGGTAAATGTATCTCAAGAAGTTTAACACATTACTGTACACACCAGTCTATCCCACCACTTTATGGGAGGACCACCCTCAAAAGTAAATAAACAAAATGGGGAGTTATTCCACATCTTACTTGCTCCAGGTTACAGTCCTAATCTATTTTAGTACAAACCCTCTTTGATGGATTCACCTGAGTTGTTAGATTTTAAATCAGTTGTGAAAATGCAGACACTCCCCTCATTTTATCACTCCATTGACAAAAGCGGTAAATATATTTGCACTAAAATAGAGCCCACAACTGAGAAATGCTGTGCTAAATACACTTATGTCTGCCCTAGTCTACCCATGGATGTCCTAGGATCATTCAGGCTATCCCATTTTTGACATTTTACTCTATTCAATTCAAGGTCTTACAGAAAAATTGTGGTCTGCAAACACAGTCGTTAGGCCACTGACCAATTCAATCGATTTGTCTGTCTTCCTTCCTTTCTGAATCACAATTCCTTGGACATGAACTGCCTGTAAAGCTATTAACAATCTCTTCCATCCAACCAGTTTCCTCTGGAATTGCCAAAGAACCTTCCTTCTACTGGTGCTGCCCTTCCATGGAGAAGCAACATTTCATCAAGAAGCATGGTATGAAAGCTATGTGAATGGTTTTGCTTTCATGCACTTTGCTTTCAGTTCTGTGACTGTCACTCTAAGGTGAAGATAAATACCTAGAATAAAATGCAAAAGAGAGACGCAAAAAATAATCCCCCAAAAGGAGTAACTACACAGGACAGAAAATAAAGAGAGGCTTAAGATACTCTTCAAGTCACACTTTTTTAAAAACTTAGAAAATCTATTTCTTGGCTACCTTGATTTTATGTAAGAAATTGGGGGTGGGAGGTAGTTAATTTATGCTTCGGGGGAAAACAGAATGTTACCCCTCCCATTTGCAGTTTTCTTCAGTTCATTAAATGAAAGAAATTGATTTGGCGAAGGTAATTTTGTAATTAAAAAGCTTATCATGGCTTTCTCTAATGAGCTAAGCAAACAGACAGTAATTCAGTGACAATATTTACACAGTGCACACCGGGGGACGTTTGTTTATAAAATTAAATAATAGGAGGAAATGGGAGGAAGAGAGAAGGGAAAGCAAGCAAAGAAGAGGTCAATTCCAGATCCAAGTTCATCCCAGGACATTGGTCCTCTATGACTTGCTCCTGTTTCTATTGCATCACAGCAGCAAAAAGAAGAAAAGACTGTAAGAGACCTAAGCTACCTCCTTGTGTAAGTGGGCTTTTCACAGACTGAATTTACTATGCTCTCACATCCAGCTGGGACCATAGCCAACTCTCTATTCAGGATTTCAGGGAACAGCTTTATACTCATGCAAGACTAAGAATTACCTTTCCAGGATACATTTCCTCCCTCTAGGGTGCCAGAGGCTTCATGCACACCAGCTGAGGGCACAGTGTGGAAGGGAAGACAAACTCTTGAGAACAAGAGGCAAACTTGACTTCAAAAAGCTCTTCTGTTACATTTGGAATGAAACCCAGAACTCAAACTACTCCTTTTTTACCTTCAGAAGGCAAGAAAACATGACAAAGATTCTGTCTGAAGCAAAGCTTGGTGCATTGAATGATGAAAAAAAAGACAGGAAATCCAGCAGTTCCCTGGAGATTTCTCCCCTCTTGGTCTGCTCTGTTACGCGGAGGTGTACCATTCCCATTCTAGGGGAAACCTTCTTAGAACAGAAAGGAGGAAGTCTCTTCTCCTCTGCCCCTGCTTCCCTCAGCCTTCAAAGTTTGTTCTCCCGTCATCTCTCCCTGCTCTGTGTAACTATGGATGAAACCTCTGGCAGTTTAAGAGCAGAGGAAAATGAGCTCTGGAAAAGTCATTCTCAGTTTTCTGAGTTTCTCACACTTAAAAAGCTGTTCCCTCTATTCTTGAAAAGAGACCTGGCTCAGATACTGTAGCAACAGGCAAGTGCAATTCAAGAGAAAAAGATGAGTCCTAAAAAGAGTGAGCAGAAGATCAGTTAGATGTGAGGCAGCAGAGAGGCAGGAAAATGCTGCTAAGAAAAAGGTTAATAGTGGGAGCGAACTCACAAAGCTTAAAAGACCAGAGAGAGAGAACAAAATGGGAACTTCAGTGGACAGAGTAAAAGAACCTGTGGATCTAAAAAACTGTCACGTTTCAACTCAGAAATAGCTGCCTTCTGATGCCTAGCATATGCTTTCAAATCCTTCTTTACAGCTATAATGTAGAGCACAAAACTCACATTAACAAAGAAGAAAATAGTTTTGATTTGAGTCTCAAATTTCCAGATGAATTCCCTTATAAAGGATGGGGTAAATTAATCCCTATACATCATCAGAGGTCTGCATATCACTGTGCCTCAAGGATATATGAGGGTGGACATAACAATGAGATCTCCTTCTTTCCTTAATATCTACTCCATGATAAGACAACCTACCTCCATTCTGAACTGAGTCCAACAGGAACCACTAGTACAGCATATGTTCCAGTACCTCCTGAGACTCTGACACCAAAAGGCTTTTTTATATTTAAAAAAAAACCCAACAAAAAACAACAAATGAATTTATCTGCAACTTACATAGTGTTGCATGAAGCTAAGTCAAACTGCTCTCATCCTAAAGTTAACTGATGCTTCCTTACAGTAAAAAAGGAAGCTCTCCATCTCTGTTTTCCTCAGAGGTATCCTTTACATATCCTGTTTTTTTCTCCAATACATGAAAGCAAGGATACTGCATAAGAGCATTTGGAGACCACAGGGCAGGCTCTGAAATTCTGCAGGAACCAAACTCCTTGCTGCAGGAGCTGGACATAGCCTACTCATATGTATGAGAGCATACTCATGATGGTGGCTTGGACCAGAGGATAAAGTCTCTAAAATGAATTGGAGAGACACAGGGCAAAACAAGACAGATAAAATCACAACCAAGCCGAGCATCTGTAATAATCCTTAATCCATTCTCCTGGAAAGCAGACTCCCATGACTTCTCTCATACCACACCCCGCTGGCTGTCCCTGAATGCTCTCTGACAAAAGGGCATGACTGCAAAATCATCAATACCCAACATCCACACATCCTAACAGTACAAATTTGATACGTATCAGGCATAAAACCACAGCTTCGCCTCTGTAAAATTAGCCAGAGAATATGATAGAACATTTAAGGCTATTGTCATGTCAGCTGGGGTTGAATGCACTTGACCCAGCATATAATTAGAGGTGCAAAACCAGACAATCCAAGATCCAGCACAAAGTCTATGAGTACACACCAAAATCCTTTGAACAAATCTGAGAAAGCAGAATACATTTATTGGTGCCGCATGGCCCAGCTTTTCTGTTTTTATCTAAAATGTCCTAAAGCTGTGTCATTGAAACATCGTCATTATGCACGGCAGGGAGAATCTCCTTCAGTACACAGGCACAGAGGCAGAACTTAGACCAGAACTGCCCTGCTTGCCATGACTCACAGTCAAATGTGTCTAGGAATTGCTGATAATTAAGTCTTACGAATCTCAGTACCACACACAATCCTGCAAGCTAACAAGCGCCCCATGAGTTAAAGGAATTTGATATACTCACAACAGTTACTAACTGGTTACCAATGAACTGAATAATTGGCTGCCAATATTTGTCCCAAATCCCCTTTTCAACTATCTTTTCCAGCATAAAAACTATTTTCTTCTCCTTCATCCTTTGTCTTCTCTCATCCTTATAACTCTTCCCTTAAGTGCTTTTGAATCCAGGAGCAATCCCTTCAGGAAAACAAAGTTAGCCAGTGATGATTTGCTGGCAAGAAAACAGACAAGAGCCCAAGAAGCTGCCTAGGTCAGACCTCAGGGTAGAACTGTGCCACTTCATTAGCTGCAACAGTAACATGAAAATCCCAGTGGCTCTGCAGTAATAAATATGTAATAAATACTACCTTTATACATAACAGAAAAACCCTGCAAGTTACACTGCTGGGGAATAATTCTGCTTTGTGCTTAGGCAAACTGACTAAATGGAATATAGCCAGGCTTTTCCATCTCTTAGTTCTGTAACCTAATATCCTCAGCAAAACAGCAAATACATTTTTATTTCTGAAGGTTTTTTTGGTTGGTTGGTCGATTTGTTTGCTTTTTGTTGTGTTTTGGTTTGGTATTTTTTGTAATGAGGAATTTGTAATTGACTTGTTTATGGGAGACCAAATGTAAGTGCCTATATGGGTGCTCCCACAGGACAGAAGCAGAGCTGCTCTAGCAGGCAGCCCTGCTCATGAGCTTAGACTATGAAGACAGAACAGAGGGTTTCCTACAGCCCACTGGGTAGAGACAGCCATTGGCTTTTGGAAGAATAGGACCAGACCTATGTGCAGTGCCATTATGCTGTACTGTAGGAACTATTTTCTGATAGGATAGTAACTGTTGGGAACTCACCCTGGATTTCCTTTGACCTGAAAGAAATTATACCTGAGGCGACACTACACAGAGAAAATTAATAGATAACAACTTAAACATCTGAGGGCCAGCTGAATAGAAGGGAAGTAGAAGAGCTATTGAGAAGAGCAGAACTGAAAAATGATCTATACATCTCCCACCCTACTGGCAACTCAGGGTGGGGTTTCTCCCTTTTCTTTTTTTTTTTTTAACCGTGGGAAGTGAGGTTGTCATGATGAGGTGAGGATGAGGTGGCTGTGAGGTTTCTCCAAGGAGTATTTAACTACCCCCTGGGTATTTTAGTGCCTGCACATGAGAAATGCTTGAGTATTAGCTTAGCTCTCCTTCTCCAGTTAAAAACATTAAATTGCAGACACCAAGTGTTTTCCTTCCCTCATTCTCTTTAGAATTCCTGAAAGCTCAAGCATTTTTGTCATGACTCACATTATAAAAAGAACAAGAGATGTGACTGCTCCCACTTATCATGCACATGTACAAAACAAATATTCTCTGTCCGCTCTACCTTGACTTGCTGGTGCCTGCAGTCCTATCATCACAGCCATCTGTTTAAGCATTAATGCCAAGCTCTGCTCCATGAAGTAATTTCTTCTATTTTTTCCTCTTTTTTTTCTCTTTTTTTTCTTTTCCCTCCTCGGGGTTGGAAATCTCCCCCTACTCCATTATTCTTCTATCGCGCCGATTAAATTAACTAGAATTTTTATATAGGACAATTAAAAGAAGAATTAGGCTACAACACGAGTAAAATCCTAGATGATGACAGAAAATACCCGTTCTCAGATCAGAGAGACTGGACACAAATCACAGTACCAAAGAGAATTTGAAAACAGACACTCTTCATGATTTTATCCACAACCACTTATCTCCCAGAATATATGGTTATTCTTACTAGAGTTATTCATGAATATAATTCATTCAGTGACATGATCTGATCGCTGTTATACCTTTTGATTCAGAAAATTTGTTAGCGATGGAAACATGATTAATTTTCTAAATTAAAAACACTGAGAAAACTGGTGAGGCTTTACATTAAGTTCATAAGTCTTCTCAACGAAGAGATTAGTTGGGTTTTCTCCATATTCAAAGTAATGACAGTTTCTGGAATACAGGCTTTTCTTTTGAAAAATGATATCACCTCAGCCCCTTTCAGCTCTCAGCTCACAATGTTACCACTGCTGCAGTTACAAAGACATCCAAAGTACGATATGAGCTTTCGTGAAGTCACATGACAAGTTAGGGCTTTAACTGTCACTTGAGCTTACCTTTCAAAAGTTGCAACAAAGAATGGAATTTAACCATGTAGAACAGGTGTCATATTTGGATAAATAACAAATTAAATCTCCAAATTCAATAAAACAGATTAAAAAGTTTTACAAGATAGGAAATAGCTCTT
The DNA here is from genome assembly GCA_026261815.1 of Monarcha castaneiventris obscurior. Lineage (NCBI taxonomy): Eukaryota > Metazoa > Chordata > Aves > Passeriformes > Monarchidae > Monarcha > Monarcha castaneiventris. The sequence continues at coordinate 21,279,395 of JAMPIT010000894.1, forward strand.
CAGTAAACCCTCACAAAGTACAGAATTTTTACAACTACCTCTGTAACTTCTGCTCCTTTTAAACTATGAACATAACTCTTCACATGTGTATGGAAAAGCTGAAATTATAACGCACTGGACCATATTTTGGTGACGAGTGTTTTGAGTGACACTGCTTCATTTGTGGTAAGGATGAGCCTCTAATCTTCTGAGTCCTTGCTACCAATTCAGATTCAAGGAGCTTTGGATCTGTTCCCATTTTCAATGTATAAGCAGAAAGAAAACACTGCCGAAGGCTTGTGCACACTTGTGCGTTTATAACCAAATTTCAAACCTCAGCCTTTCCAGTCTTTCTGAGAGATGGGTGAATGGCTAAAAACCTGCATTACCATTTCATAGCTCGACTCTTTTCTTGTAATAGACACCCAGATGGAGCCAGAGGGGTCCTTACTACTACGAAGATGTGATGCACATGTGGAAAGACACACTGCTGTGGCTCATCACCAACTCTTACTTATGACCAAAATGGGTTGCACAGTCCCTGCAGAAGGCAGCACTTCTAACTCACTTTTAAAAAGCCTTTTATCATCAGTACTGTGTATAAAACACTGAGTAATAATGATTATGGTTAGATTAATTATTCACTGAAAATAAAATCCACGGAATTTTGGCCCTTCTTTATTACTCATGGACTGAACCATATTTCTGTGAATGGATTTCTTATTCAGAAACATCCACCAAATAGTTCATTTGAGCACATTTCCGCCTCCAGAACACTTGCGAGCTGCTCACTTCAATTATCTGCTATTCACAGTGCGCGAGTGGTAGCGTAGTACTGTTTCCAGTTCCTGACTACAGGAAAAAAACTTTTCAAATGGGAGAGTGATAAGCAGCAAATGCTAAAGCACTATTCATAAATAGCTTTCAGAGATAGATGACTGCATGGCTACATGCTCACATTAAAGTCTATGAAACCTACAAAATAGAGAAATATTTTTACAAATACCTTCAGGAAAGGAAGAATCTGACCCCACATACAGCTATAATCACATTCAGTACTTTATTTCCAAAAGTATTTACAAATGGCCTTTTGTATTAAGCAGCAGTTTGATATCCATGAGAGAGATTTTTAAATTCTTGAGCAGTGATACTATACTGAAGAATTCATTGCTGTTTTTCAAATGGAAAGAAGAGACACATCCAAGGAAACCTGGTAATTTTTAAGGCAGATTCTGCACCTTCTCTAATGGCAATCATCACCACTTCCTGTTCCTATTTTGTGTGCTGTACACATGTGTGAGTAATGTCATCTTCCACCCAAAGCTGTGACGCTAGAAACCCACCCACATTTCTCCACTACCTGATAACTAATCACTGCAAAGTTCTCTTTGATTACAGTGTGAAGCATAATAATAACCATGAAGAGAGATGACCGAAAATTTATTGGCATCAATCTCAATAGCTAAAAGCTGGTTATGCTGTTTCTGTGCCAGAAGAAGGAGAGGTACTATACTATATAATTTAGTGACTGGATAACAGCATTCTGCTGCCATGGTTGAGATGTGGCATGCAATGGTTGCACAGTGACATTCAGGTGGCTGATTGATGGAGAGCTCTTACAACACTGAGTTTGACAGGGTGTGGCTGTGCTATGACTTTGCCATGGGTGACTTAATTTTTTTAAGGTAGGAATAGACGAGAAGCTGTTTGAGATGAGAGAAGTCAGAAATGAGATATTATAAGTACCACTCTAGCCATCTATAGTAACAACATCTGTTCCTTCTGAGTCCTCTTTTCATTTTTATTTTGAACTGTCAGTAAAAAAAGACAAAATACCCAATGCTGTAACTAATGTCAGAAGAAATCAGCCAAAAATCAAGACAATGAAAGGCAGCAAACTTCTACGTTTCTTTGAGCCTAGCTACCCCAACCCCCTTGCTCTTCAAAACCCTCCCTCTTGCTTGCCAATACAGTGCTCGCCCCCTCTTTATTTTTAAAAATATTTTTTACAGTTAAGGGCTGACTGTAAGCACCAGGGTTGATGGGGACTTCAATTTGATGCTCACTTCAAAGGGAATGTGCTGGGTGCTTACACACGAATGACATGTCATCACTTCTCTTGCTGCACGCAGTGTGCCCTGATGAATAATCGAGGCAGCTTTTATAGAGACGCAAGAAATGCCGATCACAGTTTGTCTCTGAGTCAGTTGACATTTTTATTTTATATATAAAGCAAATTAGGGTGGAAGACAGAGAGCAAGAGATGAGGCTCTGTGCCAACCTCTTCAGATCTCATTTAGTCTATGTTACAGAGCACTTAGTCTTTACAATCCAGCATGCTAATAAGGGGCATATATCCCTCCTCTGAGAAATTAATAGATCTTGAGGCAGCTTAAAGGAAAGACAAAAAAAAATTTACAGCCTTTAGTGTAGACATCTGTGCCTCTGTATGTGTGATGGGATTAGGGAGGGGAAGGACTTGCAACATTGCTGAGGAGAGGGACATGGTGGGGTGTTAGATATTTCCACAAGCTAAGAGTCATTCCAACATCTATTAAAAGTAACCTGGTAATTTCATTGGACACAAACAATGACAGTGAAAAACCAGCTCCCTTTATAAGAATTCTGCCACAGCGGTTTGAAAGCTCTGCTGTCCTTGTGATAGCCCCCCACCACCCTCCCATTGTGATTGGGATGTGACCTGCAACATCCACAAATATCCCAGTCCTACATGAAAGCAAGCAATCTTTTCTTTCATTAATTCAGAGTTTTGCCCAGATTCAAACACCAAGCTCAAAACTATTAGGCATGAAAATCTGATGGAAGAATCTTCATAAGAATAACAGTTTACAAATTTAGTAATGACGTGGACAATTATTTCAGTGAAATGTAATGTGATCTTTCACAGTAACAGCAGCGAAGAAGCATTAGATATTGCCGGGCTAACACACCATGCCATTTTTTGTCCTTAATTTCTTACCTCTATAGGGGTAAGAAATCAGATTGGTGGAAGATGGCTTGCATGTTTCCAAAAGAGGAGTTGGGCCATCCTCTTCTATATAAAGTCTAGACACCATGTATGCTATCCATCATTTCCATCTTCTGTGACTCTGTTCAGCCTAACAGATACAGAGACTCAGAATAAAACCAAACAAGACCTGATGGAACAGAAATATTTGATTAGGACATTGGACAAAAAAAAAGAAAAAAAATAAAATAGAAAAAAATTAAGAAGCTCACTGTGATATAGAACTGTTCATTGAGGAGGCCTGTAGGGAGATACTTCTTGCAAGTTTAAAGGAAAACTTTGCAATTACAAATCAAATTGGTTCAGTTGAAATTGAAATTACATTTTAAGTGTTGGACTGGCATGTGTAGAAGGTTGCTCTTCAACCTGCATTTACTGATACATGGAGGAGCAAAGGTAAAACCAGTGGTTTGAGAACTGTGTCATCTCGCTTTCCAATTTCTAAAGTTTCAAGTTTAGTAGGTATGTCAGATCTTTCTACTTATTGGCATAGCAATGGTCTAAGCAGAAAAGGTCCAGGTGAGACTAGAACTTGCGCAGTAGCTGAGCTATGTGTGAGCTTTGGAAGAGGTCAAATTCCAACCTGAGGATACTCCCAAACCTCAGAGAGACACATCACCTCACTGGGAAGTGAGTAGAAAGAAGTGTAGGCCATCTACTTGACAATTTGGTGAAGATACAAACTAAACTCCTTTTCAGGTTTTATCTTTTTGATGAAACAAGAGTTTCATTAGTGCTTGAAAAGCCTGACAAGAAAAAAAATCAGAAATTTCACAGGTGGGAGAACTGAAGCACAACACATCAACGCAGAGCCTGGAAAAGAGCTTGGAAAAATCAGCCGTAACCTTCTGTCTATTCCTTGACATTTTTGCAGTATTTTCACTTATCTCTGGGTCCATTTGCTATCTATATCAGAGTCACTTTCCACACCACCTTACAGTGAAGCTAAAGCCGAAGCCTACTTTTCTACCACAATGTTTCAATAACAGCTAGGTAGGTCCCAACAAAGAGAGAGACCACCATGCACAGCCAGTGAGAGTGAGGATCCTGGGAGATACTTCAAAACAACCTGAGTTTCACATTTTTGACTGGTCCTGCTTGAGGGATGCTCTCTAAGAATAAATATATTTATTGATTTTTAGAGAAAAGGACTGTTTCTTACTAATTAACCTATGCCAGACCAAAGTTTCATCAACACAATAGCCACCTGCAGGCTAACTTGCAATTTAGTACATGATTACCTACTCCCAGTGAATCCTCAGTCTTTACAGTCCAGACAGTCAGTGCTGAAAAATGTTTAAAAATATCACTTACTGTATTTAGTGGAAGAGGAAGGGAACTGGGGGAAGGAACTGGGAGAAGAAAATAGCAATACATTGAAGAGGAAAAAAACCTCTTCAATAAGAGGAAGAAATAAAGCAGGAGACAAGGGAGATGAGACGTACCAAGAAGCTGAAATAGGAGGGAAGAAATGGAAAAAGGGCAGTTGCAGGATGATAGAAGTTTTTAAAAGTTGGAAAATAAACTACGAAGTTTTTTCTCCTGAAGTGAACTTCTTGTGCAACATGGCTGCAGCAAAATCACTTACAATCCTCCCCTCTCCCTGCTAAAACTAGCCCAAGATTTCTCAGCTGAACTGCCAAAACTGAAATTTTAAAGCCAAACTAAGGTAGATTGGGAATGCTGTCAGCATAAGAGCTTGAGCACACCGCCCTTGTCCCTTCCCATTTTATGTGGGTGTTGGAGTGACAATAGCAGCAGTGATCCCCATCTGAAGGGTAGGTGTCTATGAAAACCATCCCTCACAGGCTTTGGAGCTGCAGCCAAAGCCAGGCTGCTTGGTCACCACAAAGCATTTGGTGGTGGAAACCTGCAGTCCAGGGCATGGCACCCCAGCATCCAACTCCTCTCCTTTCTAGTACAGGCAAAGGTGTCAGAGGGGTTACTCTGTGTTACCACTCTCAGCAGGCTACCACTTACAAGCACCTACTTCCTTGAACTGTCTGGTTCTGCTCCTGGCTGCTCCTACCACCTTGGAAGAAATCAGTACACGGTGCATAACACTCGGACTGTGAGGTATTGTTTGGTCTCTCTCTTCTCCCTGCCTCTTTTTGCCTCACAGCTTCTCTTACCAAATGACCAAAATATTTCCATTTGTATTTTTCCCCTGTTTACCCTTTCTACTGTGCTTTACTTGAGTCCTTCATTTGCAATTAAAACTTTCTAGTACTGGGCTATCTAAAAATATTCCTTTTATTTTAATTATTCTATGTGCCTTCTCCTGCAGTCTCAGTATTCTGAAAAGCAAATTGTTTTCACTCATACAGAACATGAATTCCCTGTCCTAGCTCTATACAAGATGCAGTAAGAATTTTCCTTTTATTTTTGGAATCTCAGCATTTCTAATCGCATGACTGTATGCATCAGAAGAAAAAAACCCAAAACAGACAAGAAGAAAGCACTGAAAAAAAATTGCATGTAATAAAAGATACATTATTATTACTATTATTATTATTATTATTATTATTATTATTATTCAAAATGTGGCTAAGTTCTAATTTTCTCCTACCCAAATCATATATCTTCAAGAAAATATTTTCTCCGTTGAGTTGCTTGTTTCCACTTTTATGGACTCTAACATGAATGAATGTGAGTTAAAGAGGTGTACTGATAGTTGATGTGATTATTTTTCTCTTCGCTACCTTATCAATTTAAAAGTGTCTTTGCATGAATGATTTAAGTGGTTAAATAATCTATAGGCTATTTGCTTTACACGGAATCAAAATACCGACATTTGATTGTTTTGTATTTTCTTTTGTTAAGCTAGTGAGTTAAATACATTCCAGAAGCACAATGCCACGTTAGTGTCACTGACTGCAAAACCGAGGCTGTGGCTGAATTTTGGCAGCTCGTTAAGTAAGAATACTGGGTAGAGACACTGACTTTGTCTCTCTCTCCTACCAGTTGTTTCACTTACATGTTGGGGCAAAAGAAGTTTTCTGGATGGGAAGATGCTGAGAGTTTTTCTCATTTTTTCCAGCAGTAAATGTTTCTTTTTAGTTTAATTTGGTGGTTATAAAATGCTCCTGTTTCATTTGGATGCCTGTTTGGGGGCCTGTACAAGATTCAGATTCATTATCTTGTTTTATCAAGCATGTAATAAATAAGCACAACTAATTTGAAACTTTCAATTTGTTCATGTTGTTTATTTCTGTATCTGTACTTACCACAGTTTTTCTAGCTCTCCTTTTTTCCTGTTTGCTGTACTCTTACTGCTGTTTTCTTGAATTTGACTGGAAGTTCCTCACAGTCATACTGTCACATACATTCATAAAACACAGACTGCATTGGGACACTGGGACCCTGATACTTAGAGGAATTTGAGAGTGATCAAAAACAGACCTGATAAACAAGTAGTAAAGGTGAGTTTTTCTTTCATCTGTTCATTCATGATTATGGCATTGGGAGAAGAAAAATATAAAAGTAGTTTTCTGGGCAATTTATTATAGCTATCTGTATCTGTGGTAATGCCTGAATTATGCCTAGTAGCTGCCTTCCAGGAGAGCACAAGGGCAAGAAAGCCATCTACACTGGAACAAAGGAGAAAAACAAAAAATTCAGATCTAACTTATAAACTTCCATTTTTCAACACATCTAAAATAATTTTCTGCTTCTTTATTTGACCTCTAGCTCACTCAGCCCTCAGTCTACTGTAGAGAGCTTTGTAACTTTAACCACAGATTTTTTTTGTGATTGTTCCAAAGATAGCTCAATTAGGTACATCAAAGAGCAAAGGAAGACAAAATCAAATCCAATTCACAAGGAGCAAATAAAAACAATCCATATTTTCTCCCCAAAATAAATAGGAGACAAGGATATGGATTCTACTGTCAGATGATGCGCAAAACCTACAGAGATTATGCAGAAAAGTACACACATGTATATATCTTTCCCAGTGCAATTTCATACTTGAAGCAAGTCATTCAGTCTGTCTGCTCAAAGGAGATTCAGGGCGCAAGGTCATGAGTGAAATCGCTCACCTTCCACTGGAAACTTCTCTTTACAATGAGCCCTCCCAGCACTTCTCCCTGATTTAAGTGCAGGAAGCAAAAAGTTCAAACTCCATGAATGTCTGTCTACGTTTTCTCCCTCTCCAGTTAAAACTCATCACCGTTTTAAAGCACGAAGGCATTCTGAAAGATTCACCCTGGTGGCCATCTTCCAAGGCTGTCAGAGTGGAGACCTTATTGAGAAGAAGCAGCATCAAGTCAAGCAGGACATTCCAGAGAGGGCTCCCCTTAGCCATATTACAGTAACTAGATCTTCCCATGACCTTCAAGATGCCACTTCAGTTCCCTCCAAAGAGACTTAAGCAGCCTCTCTGCTATTAAGATGTTTCTTCATTTGTCAACAGAAAGCTGCTCAATTGCTAGCCTGAGCAAATTTACATAGAAATTAGCAGTGATACTCTGCAAACAGTTAGGAGAATGACAGCAGAGACACCCAGCAGAAACACTCCAGGATACACAGCCTACAGAGTCACTACTCAGACAAAGACATGGAGGAAAACATTACCAGGAAAAGTCACTGGACCTGCAGAACTATTAATATATGGGAATTCAGCAGTGTGAGGTCTACTGGGGCTCTGACTATACTAGCCAGCCAAAACCTTTCCAAAGAACAAAGATGATGTTGCTAGCATTTCCTTCCTACCTGACAAGCATTCCAAGTTGCCTGGCAGCTGAATCTTATGTGAAGCCTGAAGATGAGAGGCAAATTGTTATCCCATCCTGATAAAGGATGCCTGGCTTTTCAGCCTAGCACAGGAGGATAAACTTCATCCTCCTGTCCCTGACACCCTCAAAGCTCCTCCTTGAAGAGAGCAGACTCTCCTTGTCACACTCCTCAGACCCTCCATCTACTCTCAGTCTTCACAGAGACCTTTCCATTTCCCCACTAATAGAGACAGAACTCAGGTAAAATCAGGTGCCTGATCTGTTCAAAGCTGACATTTTTTTTTTCATTTATCTCTTTTCTAAGGTTCTTGACCTGATCACTCTGGACTTTTAGGTGAAAAATTGTAGAGCTGTGAAGTCTGTACTTAATCCTTTTGTCAAGCACTACCTGTTGTAGTATCTAGCCTCCAAAGCCTTGTATGAGTGCTCAGTCAGTGAGCACTCATACAAATTTGACATGGTTGCGTCTTGACTGGAAGCATGACTGAAAGAATCTTCTAGGTTCTCAATGGCAGCATTTGCTCAGCACTGCCCTTCAATGGAGCAATTCTTCTACAGTAATCAACAGCCTCAGCACAAGTTCTTCACCCTACAAAAATTATCAGGAACCCAGAGACTTAAAAGTAATTATGGCTGAGGAACACTAAGAGAACTGGGCCCTGTCTACCCAAACAGGGACAGTCCAGGAGCCAAATGAAGTAGTGGGCACAAAAGGATACCAAGAGACAAGTGTACATTTCCCTAGACACCACTGCAGCAGAGACTGTTGGATCACTTAAGAGCAAATAAAGAAGAATCGAGCAGCAAAAGACTGTCTTTCCATGTGTAGTGATGTACATTAATGGAGGTACATTTGTGTGAGTGCACACACAAGAAAAAAAAAGGTGGGAGTTCAGCAGGGCATGGGGTATGTGATGCTTACTGCGTGCTCTTGACATGAAATGACTGCACAGAGCAGAAGAAAAATCCCATTTCAAATAATGATCAAAGCCATCATAGGGAAATGAGTAGCTTCCACTTCCTAAAGCAAGTAGGCAGATAATATTTATTCCACAGTATAGACAAAACTCTGCTTTCTGTCAAGGGGAAAGGAATAAATTGTTTTCCCATAATGGTGTTTTCTTTTCAATCAATTTCCCTTCAAGCTTGATTTAAGAGGATGCTATGCCAGAACCTCAGGCGAATGGAAGAAACCTAAGATACTCCCCCATCAAAGGTGAAAACGATGATGCAGCCAAACTTAGAGTTCCATCTAAGCACCAGTGTTGCACACGGGTACAGTCATGCACTCCTCTCTCTCCTCCCCTCTTCAAATAAAAGGTTTGCAGCAACAATGCAACAAAGGGCCAGCAACAACAAGGAGGAAAGAGTTCAGAGCACAAGGAATAACAGCAATGGATATACATTGGAGTGCATGTTGCTTTAGTCAGGGATAGTAGTCCTAGGGAAACTGTTACAGGTCATTTTGCTACATTCACAGCCATATGCTGTATATGTTATAGATTTTTAATTTTTTTTTTATTAGTGAGACCTTTGTAGATATTATCTTATTATTAATATGCATTAATATAAGAAAGAAGAACAGTTACATCTGGTAAAACCCCTGGCTTCTAATAAAAGCGGGAAGAAGACAGAATGAAGAATGAGATTGCTCCCAAGGCATTGCGGGCACTTAGGTACTTGCAGAGCTAGGTCATCAGGGAACACTTTGGATTTAAAAATACTGCCTTGTTAAAAATTGTGCATATTTTCTGGGGTTACAAACAGCCCCTTGAGTTGGAAAAATCACAATAGTTTCTATTTCAGAAAGAGACTGATTTTGTAGAAACTTTCCCATCCATTTCTTTTAAGTGCAAATTGTAGAAAGACTGTTTTCTGGAGGACAGGAATTTAAAAAGAAAATTCTTAGTATTTTTTAATCCTGGAAAAATTTTGACAATTTGACCCACAAATAGTATGAACATTCAGAACAGTTCCAATAGTATCAAAACCCAAACACATAGTCTCAAAAGTTCAACTAAGCCTTTAACAGACACAAATCAGAAAGACAGAGGAACCCTTCTTCTCATAAGGTTCCTCACAGGATGCAACTCCCAGTTAAATAAATCATCTCTTCAAAAGTCATGGGATTCTTACTCTAAGATTTCAGTGAGGGGATGTTGATTTAAAAGACAACTCCATCACATATTCTTCCTGACAGACATTTCATTTGAACAGATGCTGCCTCAAGACAGAGGTGTTTTGCATGTTTGAGTACAATTACTTCCTCATGGCAGTACAGTAAATAAACAGCTAGGAAATTATTTAAGTGTTCAATGGACTTTGGAGGCAAGATTTTTAACAGTAATGTTAGTTAAGCAAAAGCTAATGAACACTTACTACAAATGACATTCCCATTTCCTGGCCCTAATTCTCTCATTACTTATCCACAGGCATAACAAGCATGAACTGGTTTTAGCATTACTGACAACAAAAGCCAGAAGCACAAAGGATGCCACACCCAGTGATGACAGCCCCAGAATCCTAGCTGTTGATTAAGCTGGGGAAGGGGGCTGCTGGGGAGGACTGAGTTAACACCCAGCACAGCCCAGCTAGGTCTAGCAAGGAGAACTTGCTCCTGGTGCCGAGTGCTTATCCATGCACACGTGTATCTGCACATGCACCTGCATGCACAAGGAGAGTCTTACAGGAATCTTTTAAAGATTAAGATTTTCTCCACAAATGTAGGCCAACATTTTCAAAAATAGATGTCCAAAGTTAGGCATTCCAAAATCCATATTTAAGCATCTACAGAATTGTCCTTATTCTCAGAAGTGCTGAAATTGCCAAGAGCTGTAAAATGCTCAAATCTTGAAAACCAGGCCACATCTTTAGGTGCTTGAAAACAGATTCAAGAGCCTAAGTTTAGGCATCTGTATTCCTGACTGTAAAGTTATATTACCCGGAAGACCTGCTATAATTCATCACACATACATGACATTCTCAAAAATGTACAATACTAATTGTCCTGAATTTTCAGTTGCAGCTGAAAAGTACACTGCCCAGATCAGAGCAGGATCACAAAGGTAGCCACAGCCCTTCTTCTCCTATCTTCTGGTGGTATTTATGGCAGTAAATTACAGCGTCTGTCAAAGCACCCGGTGAACAACACTGGCAGCTGACCTGGCCCATTACCTTTATCTACCCTCAGTCTCCAGAGAAGAAAGGATGAAATTGATGTAAGGTTGCATGAATCAAATTAAAAAGAGTGCTGGTTTTGCCTGGGCTAGAGTTAATTTTCTTCACAGTAGCTGGTATGGAGCTATGTTTTGGATTTATTCTGAACACAGTGTTGATAATACAGGAATGTTTTAGCTGTTTTAGAGATAGATAAAACACAGCCAAGGCCTGCTCTGCTCCTCACACTACCCCACCAGGATGGAGGCGTACAGGAAGTTGGGAAGACACATATCCAGGGCAGCTGACCCCAACTGACCAAAGGAATATTACAGACCAGTAGGCATCATGCTCAGCATATAAATGTGGGGGAAGAAGGCAGGGAAGATGATTGGAGTGATGGTGCTTGCCTTCCCAAGTCACCATTACGTGTGATGGATTACGTCTGCTTTTCTAGGAATGACTGAACACCCACCTGACCATGGGAAGTGGTGAATGAATTCCTTGCTTTGCACTGCATGTGTGTGGCTATTTCTATATTTAAATCTGCATAATACAAGTGAAATAGGCTCCATACCTATCAATGTCAATCACATTCATTAAACACATGAATAGGGTATATCTGTTTGCTTAAATGTTACCAAGTAGAATTCAGTCACATCTTTTGAAATTGATGTCAGATCCTTCAGCTTAGGGAAATTAAAAGAAATACACACAACTATGTGGTATGCTGGTGCCTCAGCAGAGAAATAGCTTTCCCCTGTGCTACACGTGGTAAAAGCAAAATAACAACATAGATAATATTTAAAGGAAAAACCACACTAAGGAAAGTTTCATCAATGAAATAGCCAATATAGAGAAGATTTTATTTTAATGCATTGATACAACTTCTCTGCCTCCTCTGAACCCAAAATCATGATATTATCTATGGGAAATACCCTGTAACAAAACTCTTAGTATGAATCAGTGTCTTCATATACCTGCCATCTCCATTTTTCAGCAGCATTTTAAAATACTTGCTGCACCCTGTAGCTTCAGTGCTAAGACAGCAGCAAAGACAACATATTCTACAAACTGCCTGCACCTGTACACAACTATACTCTCCCACACAGCTGGCAAGTACTCTGATAAATGGGCATACTAGAACCACACAAAATTATTTTGAATGTGAGGTAATTCATCATATGTGGCAACATCTTACTAAAACTGCAGTGGAAGCAACCACACTTTCACAGCTTATTTTATCAAATTATGTCCCTATTTATCTACCATGTTTACCTTTTTGATATATTCTCACAAAGGGTCAAATTCTCAGCTGTCCTAAAATGTGGTATTCCACTTATAATAGAGCTGTTATTATCTTGAACAAGTGAGAATCTGATTACAAATTCCTTCACTTAACAATAAACTACGACCGCTTCTGGGATGGTTGCAACCCCATTCAATGGCACACAAACAACATTATCTAAGAGTTTATAGCTGGAAATAAGATACAGAAAGGGATATTTAACATAGGAAATTAATCCAAAGTGGCCAATGCATTTAAATATATTGTTTCAACAGTATATGCCAGAGAACAATATACCCACTAGGTCACCCGCAACCATGAGCACAGTTTAGCTTAACCTCGTGCAGAGCAACCAAGCGTGACTCCTACTAGGAGCCACAGTCACTCCCTCTGCCCCACCAGCCTCCTCTGGTGAGGCCATGCTCCTTTGAGAGCTACCCACATAAGCCCCTCACATTTTAATAGGACTATCTCTGCTGTAACATATGGCTACGTGCTTCTTGAATCCAGTGCACAGAGGGACTTGCTTACTCAGATCTAACTTCTTCCTAGAGGCTCAAAAGCTGCTAAGAGGCTAAGCTCATTTGTTCAAGCATAGAACCAGTTCCATGGCTTCTAGACCACCCTGTTTACTCACAAACCTGGCCAAATACAAGGCAATTCCAAACGCAGGTTTGTCAGCAAAAGGCCCTGCAAACCTATCTTTAGCTTGTGCGAGCCAAAATTGCTCCAGTGCAAAGGTAGCACCTCTGAGCTCTTTCTAGAAAAAATTCCTTTTCATTTGCTGTGTGCCCAATGGCACATGAACTAGAAATAAATTCCCAAGGTGTAATAAATAAGAAGTGGTCTCTTAAACTACTTTTTGTCCAGAAAATTCCCTTTTCACTTGTGTTGCTACAATTTTCTTTTTTGCAGTGACTTACTCATGGAAAAAGAGGATATGGGAAAGACTGTGGAAATACTTGAATAAGTTGAAAGTGGTATTTAACACACAAAAAAAGACAGAGCAAGGCATGGCATTCATGCCAAATAGTTGTTAAAGAGGTAACAACAGAAGAATGAAAAAAAAAAAAAAAAAAATCTTGGAGTCTGATAAGAGGTGAACAGGAATCCCACGAAGCAGAAATGGAAGGAAGAAAAGAATTTTGTGGTTCCTTGGATGACAAGCGATATGATTCAAATATGAAATGTAAAAAAAACTGGCAGTTCAGAAAGAAATGTGAAGCAAACAAGCACAAATAGAGAAATGGCTGCAGATTGCTATCTCAGCAGCCACTTGAATAAACTGCACACAAGGAAATCCAAAGGAAGAAAGTCACAACAGTCAGTGCAAGAGATTTACAGAATTATGAACAAAGCTTCTAGCTGGAAGACTGAGTTTAGTCAGGAAAGTAAGACCTATTGTTGGCTGTGCCAGATCAAGAATTGGATGAGTGACAGTTCAGTCACCTCCTTCCTGTCAGCTGGAGCTCAAAGCTAGGGGTGGGCCAAAAGAAGGAAAGCATGCATTGCTACAAATTTTGGTGTACATCTCTTGTCACTGACACAGGAGTTGCTCTCTGTGTCTCACAGCGTAGGAAGAAAAAGCTGCCTCTGAATCTTGGTATCTCTGCATGGCACAACTTCCCAGAACACCACCATTCACATAGCAATGTCAGATCCAGGTATTTCACAGCAAGTATTTGTCTTTGAAACCCTAAGCTCAGTTTTGCAGACTTCCACCCAGGAGAACACCAGTGAAAATTGCATAGGAACGTTCCTGCAAGAAACGACTCAATGGCAGAAATGATAGGAGTAATGGGGACCACAGGAAAACATTAGGGCAAAAAGGCTCAGATTTCTCTGCCATACACATTTCATCCTTTTTTTCCCATCTATTTTAATAAACTTAAATAAACTTAAAAAGCTTTCCATGTTAAGCAATGTATCTGCTGATCCCTAAGGACTATGCCGTCAACATTAAACCTTGAGTTTGTGAAGCTCATTTCCTCCTTTCATTAGCTCTTACTGTCCTATGTGTGCAGCAAGTATCTCTGCTGTTCTTAGAGAGATGGTGGCTTGCAGCCACCTCGGTCCCTGTGGAGCTGTGCTCTTCACAATGACCTTGTTATTCCGACACTGCCTTTCTTATTGCACCCTCAAAGGGCCAACTCTTCACAGAGGCAGACAGCTACAGTAAGAAGAGATACATGTCATGTGCTCTATTATTTAGTAATTGCAACATTACTGGGAAAAAAAAAAAAAAGAGAAGAACAGAAGAGAGACCCTTTGTCTCGTATCAATGCCAGCAAATGCACAGGCTACTGTTAGCAGACCAAAGCCAGTGAATACTGAAAAGAAATGGTTTGAAATTTTGGTTAAGCTTTGCATGGAATATGATTTGCTAATATCCAGCATTCAATTCTGCCTTATGACTTGTGCAACTGTGAATGTTTGGTTCCTGAGAAATGCTGAGGAGAAGAGAAGCATGGACACTTAGCAGTATCAGCAAGAATGTGCTTTAGAGTTATTGGCAACATTTGCTTTAGTGCAAGAATGCTTTTGGTCAGTAGTTACTGAATATCTGGCCTAAATATTTATTACTCTCTTACTTGTTGGTTTGTTCATATTCTCTAAGTATTGTATTTTGTATTTCTGATAGGGTTTTCCAAGCAACTTTTATCAGTGAGAGATTGCTCATTAGTTGTATATATTGTGCTATATAACACTTCTAACATACTAAAGATTTCCAATGTACTTAAGATTCCACCACACCATACAGCAGAGAGCTCCAGAGGCTCATTATGTTCATGAAAACAGAGTATTCCCTTACTCTTAGATTTCAAATATGCAGCTTCTTTGGGAATCACCTGCAAATATGCACTGTTAACGTTATATTCCAATTTTGCATTAGATAACATAGTCTCACTGTTTAATACAGATACATAATCAATTAAAACCAGTGCATCTTAAGGACACTACTTACAAGAAAATAAGAGTAAATCTACCAGCACTCAAAAAAAGCCTAGAGCATCCCACAGAATAAATACCAGTGCTGTGATTTCAGTATTTAATGACAGAGAGCTGTGTTCAGTAACAAAGTGTATTTCACTTTAGATTAGCATCACTTAGGTTATTGAAAACACACTGTGCTACGTAGGTTACTTTTTTCTGGAGGGAGAAGGGAGGAGAGTGTTAAAAACTTCCTTTCATTCCTTAACTTAATCCCAGTTTGAAGAACTCAAGATAAAAATTGTAGATGGGCTTTCATTGTAGGGTTTCTCAGCTTTCTAATTATATCCCTTACTCTCTAAAACATGCACGGCAGTAAAGAACCAGAGGAACTGGCAGACTGAGGCAGACTGAAAATGTCTTAATTCTTCTGACCTTTACCACAATTTTCTTTCTCCAACAGAATACACAACTGACCTTTTCCACCTACTGACAAGACTGTTTATGGCAGATTTCCATTATTGAAAGCTCCCTGCAAATTCACTGCAGTTATTACTGGTAACCCAGCTCAGCTCTGCAAGGATATTATAATACACAGCTCCCTGAAACCTTAACTGTTGGTTGTTTCTGGTTCCAGAAAGTCACAGTGGCCATCCCTGCATACCTGCCAGCTTGCCAGATGTGCACAGAGGCAAAATACCTGCAAGATAGCCAAACATTACAGATGTTCCCAGCAGAAACAGGGCTGAAGCGTTGCCAGATGCACCAAATGTTCATCTAGGTCACAAACTTTGCTGGGCTGAGGGATGTCTCAGTCATTAGGCTGCCTGCCTAGCATACAGGAGATCTGTCTCTGACTTAGGAGGTGACATTGAGAAAGTCACCAAACCCCTATGGCTCTGCTCTTCATCTGTAAAACGGGGGTGGACTGCATCTCCTCTTCAGTGTTATGAAACTCTTGTAGACAGTGAATCATTTACAGCTACTCTGGTAACAAGGTCCAGATGGAGAAATTTGAAGAATATTTTAGTTGAAGTTTATAATTTAATTAAGGAAAGACAACAAAATATTGTGGGGTATGGTATACAGGTTTTATTGGTACAAGTGGGATATGTGTATTATTCATGCCTAGAAAAGCCAAGTGATTCATGAAGTTCATATCGACTGACTAGCAACAAAGACTTTATACCCAGCTGCACCATCCTGGTCTCTGTAAATTTCAGACTTTTATTAAGAAACCCAAATGTTTGTGATACTTTTTATATTTTTTCACATCTTTTTAATTTAAACTATTTTTATATTGCTCCAGCTGTAAAGCCAGACTCTTTTAGTAACCATGTGTTCAACTACAAGGCTCACTGTGGCAGAGAAAACTTTATATTTTTATTCCCAAAATAACCTATATTCTTATGTTTTCTTTCTTTATTTAAACTAGTTTCAATACAGACACAGTCAAGAGTATTTTGAGTTGTTATCATATATCTTCACAGAGAGCACCAGAAAGTGAGAAGCTTTTCCATAACTATATGTGCCTCTATGGTCAGGAAAGTCAAAGATGCTGGGGTTTGCAAACGAGTCAAAGGCAATAAGACTTGACAACAAAAGAGAAGTTTTAATCTATAAAACAAGGCAGCAGTTACACTGAGAGTGTGGGAGTGATATTTGCTTTTTTCACTCAGACTTGGCTTGGGATTTAAAATCCCAGGGGTTTCCACCCTGCATCCTACTGTGAGTTTACAGAGAAATGAGCACTGAGAGAAATATGAATGCTCAAACAGGAAGATCAAGAAAAGAATAGGAGAAGAGCATGTGCAAAACAACTACATTGCAAGTGGGAACCAAGCCTCCTTACATGCATGACCACTCAAGATCACATTTTGAAAACAGAAGTGGAATTAAATGGGACTTGAAGAGGCCTGTGATGAATCCTACCAACAGAGAACTTCTTGAGGAACGAATCCCAGAGACAGCTAGAGAAGTCCTGAGTGCAGCACTCAAAACTTATTACAAACAGCACAACATATTAAGTCCGATGTACGTAATCTTGGTGCAAGAATTTCAGTGGTCTTACTATATTTACTCTTTGGGTAAATGTATTCTTGGTTACATAAAATTCCCCTGCAGACAATATTCTTTGCTTTGCTGTATTTTGCCACTAACCAGTCATAATATTTTGTGCCATTATGACAGAGAAAATACTGTTCATAAAGCTTTGCAAGGGCCTTCCACAAAGAAAAAATACATTCCCAGAAATAGTATCCAGGAAAGTGTTATTTCAGATTTTAAGGCAACCAGAACTAGTGCATGGTTCATGTACACTTAATTTAGAACTCTACTGACACTACCTAATAGTTCGTTCCATGTTGAAAGGAATTTACAATATAGGTATCATTAAAAATTATCCCATGCTTCAGACAGAATCTCTCAAACTGTGAATGAACTGTGACTTACAATCAAAATCTAAGAACAGGAAAAAAGTACTATATAAAACATATTACATATTTATTTTAAATAAATATATAGTTATATGTTGCTTACAGAAAGAGAAAATATATTGAATGAAAATTAATGTAGGTAGAATTCAGAAAGGAGCATGTATTGAAATCCTACACAAAAACCTGGTTTCCCTTTAGAATTCTACCTGGTTTGTTTTGTTTTGTAACACAAAAAAGCTTGGGTAAATATGTAAAGGACTGACTATTCATTATTACTTATCAAGTGGGTTTGGCTCTGACATTTCCTTCTTCATTTTCCTTCAGTCTGACTACCAAATATTACATAGCCCCATTTGACAATGCTAAGCAGGAATAGACATGAAGAAAATCTGTGATTATCTTAGACTGATTTAGGAAGACAGTTTCAAATTTGAGTATGAAAATGTTGAGCCAGTGCTGACTAAGAAGAGAAATAATCTACAACATGAGATGCATAAGAAAGATGGAAGAACCAATGCAAAATGATAAAAATCAAATTAAAAGCATAAAAATATAGACTGAAGAAATTTAGACTGGAAATCTTCCAGAAAGTGAAAAGATGCTATGGAATTATTATTTATTCTTTACAATGTTTTCCACAGAACCTTAAAACTGGATCACAAATACAAATTAACAGTTTCATTTCTCAGAGGACAAAATCTCATCACTACGGACACATAATTAAAGCACAGAAGAATGGAAAACACAATTTAAAACAAAGCTGTAGGGGCCTCGCTGGTGCCAAGAGTAGCATAAAATAAGTTTTCTGAGGAGGGTGATTGTTGCAAAAGTGAAAGACTTGCAGATGCAGGAAAAAGGATACTGCATGAGAGAGTCTCTGGTTTTTAAAGAAGATGTGATTAGAGAGGAATGATCTTCCAGTGGGGTAAGACACATACACAGGATAGTAGGCCATCTCTTACATGCACATCGAAACATTGCTGCTGAATGCAGAGACAAGGTGACTTTGCTGAGCAAAGGCCACAGTTTCAGACACATATCTTTTGCTTTTCTTTCATAGCCATCTGAATATACTACCAAAATCTGATGCACCACTAAAACTTCGAGAAACTGCTGCTCTGGGATCCTTTGTTCATTTTGCCACATCTGAACTCCTCCCTCTTCAGCAACCCAAAGGTGAGATGCTCCCTCAGCCTGTCTCTGTCTGCTGCTGTCTGAGTACTTTAGACTCATTTTGCATCATGGAAAGAAGGTCTTTTTTGATGTCTGCCATTGGCAGCCATTCTCCTTTTCCACTCATCCTTCCTCAGCAGGCAAACACATAACTCGTGCTAACACCCCCACTGAAGGTGAGAATGATGGCCAGTTTGAGCATCCTATTCTTTTTCCTAATCTGTAGCTGATAACCCCCAGTATGACTCAACTGTTTGTCCCTGAGAGAAGGCTTAAAATAAAGCAAAGCTGCAATGGTGAGAAGCTGGATAAATAAATGTTTGAGTTGTTTGGTTTGGGTTTTTTGGTTTTTTTTTCTTGAATATTTAGTTACAACTGACAGAAGTTGCAAGAATCATACACTTCCTCAACAATTTGGAACTGCATTGAAGTCAAGCTCTTAAACTGAAAAAAAATTAATGTTCTTTCCTTGGTTTTGCAGCATATGCAAACTTTAGATATCACAAAACTGTAAAGATTTCATATGGATCCTCAGAAACCAAGTATTTCAGGAAACATTAAGCTGATATTTTCCACACTGATCTAGGGGAAGAGTAAGTACTGTCTGGAAAGTCATAACTATGGCTTTATCTGTACCATCCTGGCCTCCAGGGAGAGGTCAGAGAAGAAGCAGCTAATTTTGCTTTCTTCTCCATCTTTAAAATGGTTTGTTTGTACGTGCATGTGGGGAAAAAGAG
Organism: Monarcha castaneiventris obscurior; assembly: GCA_026261815.1. Lineage (NCBI taxonomy): Eukaryota > Metazoa > Chordata > Aves > Passeriformes > Monarchidae > Monarcha > Monarcha castaneiventris. Next base: position 21,298,858 of record JAMPIT010000894.1, read on the forward strand.
ATGAAGGGAATACCCCCTTTCAGGAATGGACCTGAGAAAAGGAATTTTCAGCAGCACAGCATGTCACCAAATATTTTGTTTCTCTACCATTATCAAGAGCAATACTTCATTTGTCCTTGCCTGCCAGATTTGCTTTGTAGGCTTTGCCACATACAGGCCTTTGCTTGCCACATTGTGGCATAGGATATCTGGGGTTGTCTCTCTGTGGGGCTAATTAGGTCAGGCATTTCTATTCCACTCCAGTATCTCTATTAAATGCCTGAAAGTACAGACACCAAGGCTTCTAACTGGACTCATCCTTGCTCTGTATTTCCAACCAAGAGAGACAAATGCTCTAGAAAAATTGCTACTAGAGCAAGCTAACATTAAAAACAGAGTTTGCTTTTCTTCTTTTAAATGAGTTAGTTAGAAACCAGTCAGCTGTTTGTTCAACATTCTGAGCCAAAGCCAAGCACCAATCTCTCCCTTGACTTACATTAGCTTTGAGAGTGCAAACAATAAGCAAGCTGGGGTTTAATGAGCCTGTCTGTGGGATCAGTCTGGCAGAACGAAAGAGGATGGTCATTTTTTGAGCTATCCCAGTTTGAAACAGAAACTACAGGGGGGATAACAAGAGCAACAAAGAACTAAGGACCTGCAGAGATACCTCACTGAAAGGATTTCATTGAGAGCAAACTCCCTCGTGGCTTCCTTACTCCAGCCGATTGTAAGATACTATTTCCCAAGTACTGGCACTGAGCAGCTAACCCAGATCAGCCTGCATCAGCCTTTGGCATAGTGCAGTGGCACATCTGGGCTGGGAAGGAAAGACTGAGCCTCTTGTCCAGGAACGTATATTTTCTTTTAGAGATTTGCTTCAAATAAAATGTGTGCTATACAACATGCAAAAGGAACACAATTCCAAAAAAACACCCAAACATCTCTAAATCCTTTCTTCAACTATTTCTGAACAACACATAATAGAACCTTTTGCTAAAACCCAATTGTGTTAAAAGCACAGACTTTCACCATCATAGCCAAAATGAACATCCAAAACTTGTCTCTAAAACATGGAAGATAAACAATTCTATACAAAATCACTCCACCAACTAGGGAGTCAATGGACAATACACGCTAGAGGAAATACAGAGATGTGGTACCATCTTCAACCAGTCTCTTTTTCCCAACTTAGGCCACAGACCCCATTCTAGGGCACATTTCATAATCTTTTTGCTATACAATTTAACAGCCTCCTTTGATTTGCCTGGCCTCCACACTCCTAAAGAGCAAGAAGAATGACAACTCATTAACCCGAGAGGTGCTCAGTTATAAAGGTAACAGGCTGATAGAAAATTCTAAAGGCAGACAGAATTAATGTCATAGACATATCTCTGGGCCATCCAGAGAAGGAATTTTCAGCTATTCCAAAGCAAGGTAATGAGCTTCTCAAAATTTTACCTTGGTTACACATTCCCCAAGCTGCAAAACAATGATCAGAGGAACTGAACATCAGACAACTAAATGGTTAAAATTCTGCTTGCAATTCACTGCAGATGCTTTCACTGGGAATGTTTGAGCATAATAGTTCTGCGTAGGAAGAAAGGAACTGTATTTTAGTCATCTGTATATATTCTAGTTTTGGTTGGGCTTTTGGTTTTTCATTGGCTTGGGTTTGGGGTTTTTTTTAAGGTACATTTTAATGATTATTCAGAAGTGGACTATTACAACTGTTAAAAATAATATTCATACAGATTGTAATCAGCTCCAGTGTCTCTCCACATGTGTGTGGGTTGGAGATGAGCACCACGGCCAGTAGGCAGGGACATTTTTGGTACTGATGGGGGTGTATATTAAATCTTTAAAAGTTACTCTGATTAATTCACATCAAGTCAGCATAATTTTCTTCACCGCTTAAGTACTCCAGCTGCCAAGATTCCTAAAAGAGAGTGAGCTGTGCTCCTGAGCTTCATGATTAGGGTTATGCCTCTTTTTCAACCAGACTGAGACCCACCAACTCACAATTTGGTTGGAACTTTTCCACAATCTCATTGTCAGAGCAATATACAGAAAGGTAATTTCATAGTAAGACTCCAAGTCTCCCTTCCTCAGCAGCTCTCTCCTTTTAGACTATTGATAGAATTCAAATTATGTAATTTCAGTTCCCTTAGGTACCTTCAAAATACTCTGGCTTTTGACATAAGTACCAAGAAAATGCCTTCATACAAGGTTTGTCCATTAGCAAATGCCCAGGGAGCAGGAGAGGTGGAAAGATTTTGCTTCCCAATTAGTTTTATCTGGGATGTTCAAGGAAAGTCTTCCTTTCCTATTATATCATCCATCCCATTAATGTCTAACTAGGAAAGCAGCACCAAGTTTTACAGAGCAGTTGTGGCTTCTCCCTAACAATGATCCTTTTCTGTCTGTAGCTGTCACGTCATTGTTTTGCTGATGTTTTTAATTCTTCTTGGTTTGCATCCATTTTAAATGAAATAACCTGATTAGATTCCTTCCACCAGAAGGCTGAGGTCACATCAATCACAGCAAGAGTTTTCTGGACACATGAAGAATGAAAATAGGTTGGATACCTCTACATTTTCCATTCTCCTATAAAGAGTCAGAGTATCCATTCATATAATAATCTTTAATACAAGCATACAACACTTTTTTGTATGTTTCGTTCATCCTCAAAAATGCAGATGCAATCTGAAACTACTACAAATGAAAATCATATTCAAACTGTTCCAGTCAAAACAATACAAGTGTCAAGTACAATCTAAAAAAGGCTACATAGTGTTTCAGAAGTCTTTACATTTTCATATAAAGTGTAACTCTCAATTTAAAATTTGCCTAAATTTTTAACAGCCAGTAAAATAGTAACTAAGCACTTGTCCTATTCACATGCAGAAATACACTGAAGTATATTTTAGTTATAGAGGAAAAAAAAGTGTGCTTTACTCTTTCCAACACTCTATTCTATTTCAATCAGCAAATTATAAAAACAGCCTCTGCAGTTCAGTCCTACATACAACAATTAAAAAAGCTACCTTTGACTTTGCTCTTCAGTTTTCTACTAATATATGAAATCATTACAGCTACACCTGTTCTGCTCATCTATACTACCTTCAACACTTGAAAAGTCAACCTACAAATGCATTTTGCTTCCTAATCTCTTGAAGAGGCTATTGCTTACACCATTCACCTGATTGAAAAATATAGAGAGGCAGCATAAACTACTGGTGATCATGCAGAAGGTTTAAAAAACATCTCTCCTGGCTTCAGTCATGCTTTCTGACACATACCCTGCCTCTTTTTATTACGCTAATGAGTCACATATAAATGTTCATACTGCTGACACTGCTAAGGTTTACACTGAACCTATTCCATGAGCAGAGTTCTGATCTGTCTTAAACTCTGTTGCTATTGATCTTTGGTCCTTGGCCCCATGTAGATCAGGGTCCTCACATAATCAGTTCATTAAACATAGTAGTACATTTGCAGCTACTACAGAAAAGTTGCATTTGTTTTTCTCAAGAAAAATTAACATGAAAATTACTGCTCTGCTTTTAGTAAGTAAATTAATAGGAACTAGGGGAAAAGAAACCAAAGCATTCATTTTCTCATATAAATATGGGCTTAAGTGAACCTCACGCTGCAGAGGTGAGAGGCTTCTGGACACTGAGATAATCCAGCCCAGTAGCTTTTGTCAATTTAATTATTTTTTACTGAGATTGGTACTCACAAAACCATCTGTGATTGACAGCCCTGGAGATGATGTCCTTTGTTATCTATGGAACAGATACAAAGAGCAGCAATGTTTTTAGGTCTGATTTATTGTCATTTCAGTTTTAAATAAGTCCTTCGATTTTTAATTGATGATAGTGGCATCTCTTCCCGACTAGCACCATTTTTTAGTTTTCTGTAAAAGACAGCTAAGTCATTTACTTCAGCCATATAGATTTTACTTCTAAACTGATTAATTCTTCCTAAATACAGACCATATCTCCATAAATACTTTTATTATCATGATTGCCAAAAAGTCTACAGGTTACTTAATCAGTGACTTAACTTTTAAACATGGAAACTAATTTTTATTTATATTAAATAAAAACATCTGTGTGGTTACATTTTAATAAGGTTTTGTTTTATGGAGAAGGAGATCAGTTAGAGAGATCTAACTGAAACTGACATTACAAAAAAGCAATAAGGAATGGAAATCAAGAAAAGGGAAAGGAAAATGGGGAACCAATAATTTTAAGATATTTGCCATCATGTGCTGTTTCACCTGTATATATACCACTAACTACATGGAGCAATGAAGCCACTTTGAGGCAAGAGAATAGCACAAAAACATCGTAACAGTGACAGAAAATTTACAACCAACATCTGCAGGAGACAAAAGTGAAGGAAGAAGGAAAGGACAACCTACTGAGTAGGCAATTAATAATCTGCTTAAACCCGGGCCTCAAGAACGATTCAAACACGGAGGCTGGTTTGCTCACAACCCGGCTCATGCAGCAATAGTTGCCAAGACCCAACTGTTGACACGAACATGCAGGGAGATTCTGCTGTGGGCAGCAATCAGATCCTAACATAAAAGGCAGTATCCTAATCTCTAATCTTGATCTAAACCATTAGGTTTAGTACCCTTTCCAATTTTCCTGTTCCTGTAAACAGGAATACTCAAAGTTACAGTGATTATCAACATACATGTCATCTCTGCATCTGGCTAAACTCTTGACCTGAATGAAACCCTTTGGCAAATCATGCATTTTAATACCTAGATTCAGCTTGTTACCATATCACAGGCTTCTTGTGCGTTACATACAAAATCTTAAAGACAAGGTTTTTAAAAGAAATTTAAGCACATTACACATCCTTATAAATCTGTTAGATCCTTTTCTTATAATGAGGCTAGCTGCATCTTGCTGTATCTTACTTATCTTTACAACATCTCCAAATTACAGAGTGTAAAAGCATTTACTGCTTGAGTAATGACTAGGCAGGTGTGTAAGGGACAATGTACTTAGTGATGAAACTAGGCAAACTGTCACATAATGGCTACTCACTGGCTCCTTTAGCTTGGAAGAATTATTTTCTAAAGACCATTCTCTTGTTCTTTGTTAAGTTTTAAGTGAAACATTGAGACTCCCAGAAATTACATACACTATGATTTGCTTTGCCTCCACTCTTCACAGAATCATTAAGATGGGAAAAGACCTCTAATATCACCAAGTCCAGTCATTACCTAACACAGACAAGTCTACTACTAAACCAAGTCTCTAAGTGCCACATCTATATATTTTTGAACACTTTCAGGGATGGTGATTTGACCACTTTCCTGGGCATTCTGTTCCAATGCTTGACCACACCCTTTCTATGACATTTTTTCTACTATCCAATCTAAACCTCCCTGTGGCAAGAGAGGTCATTTCTTCATCCTGTTGCTTGTCACTTGGGAGAAGAGACTGACCTGCACCTCTCACTACAACCTCCTTTCAGGTAGAAAGCAGCAAGATCTCCCCTCAGCCTCCTTTTCTCCAGGCTAAACAACTCCACCTCCCTCTCTGCTGCTCCTCAGTGCTGTTGGCCTTTCACCAGCTTTGTTGCTCTCCAGGGACAATCATTTCCCTGGCTGTGCTGGCCAGACTATTGCTAATACAGGCCAGGATGTCACTGGCCTTCTTGAACACCTGGGCACACATTGGCTCATTCGGTTGGATGTCAACCAGAATCCCCAGGTCCTCCATATCTACACACTTCCAGATCATTTTCTGCCAGGAAGCTTTCCAGCCACTCTGCCCCCAGCCCGTACCAGTGCCTGGGTTGTTGTGACCCAAGTGCAGGACTTGGCCCTGTTGAACCTCATACCACTGGCCTTGGCCCGTTTATCCAGCCTGTCCAGATCCCTCTGCAGAGACTTCCTGCTCTCAAGCAGATCAATATTGCCAGCCGACTTGGTGTTGTCTGCACACTGACTGAGGGTGCATTCAACCCCTCATGCCTATCATCAGTAGAGATACTGCCCACAACTGACTCCCATACTGAGCCCTGTGGAACATCGCTTGTGACTGGCCATCAACTGGCTTTAACTCTATTCACCACCACACTTATAGCTCGGCCATCCAGCCAATTTCTTACCCAGAAAAGAATGTGCCTGTCAGAGCCATGAGCAGTCAGTTTCTCCAGGAAAATGCTGTGGGAGACAGAGTCAAAGGTTTTACTAAGGTCCACATAGACAACACTGACAGCCTTTCCCTCATCCATTAGGTGGATCACCCTGCCATAGATGGAGATCAGGTTGGTCAAGCAGGACCTGTCTTTCATAAACTTGTGCTGGCTGGGCCTGATCCCCTGGTTGTGCCGTATGTGCCACACAACAGCACTCAAGACGATCTGTTCCATAACCTTCCCTGGCACCAAGGTCAGGCTGACAGGCCAGTAATTCCTTGGATCCTCTTTCCAGCCCTTCTTGCAGACGTGTATCACATTGGCTAACCTCCAGTCTTCTGAAACTTTCCTGCTCTACCAGAACTGCTCATAAATGATGAAGAGTGGCTTCTCAAGCTCTTCTGTGAGCTCCCTCAGTATTCTTGGGTGGATTCCATATGGCCCCATAGACTTGTGTGCATTAAAGTGGAGCAGTCACTAACTGTTTCCCCTTGAATTATGGTGACTTCATTCTGCTTCTCACTTCTGTCTTCCAGCTCAGGGGGCTGAGTACCCTGAGGATGGTCCAACTAGAAAAGACTGAAGCAAAGAAAGCATTAAGTATTTCAGCCTTTTCCTCATCCTCTGTGGGAATGTTTCCACCTGCATCCGATAAAGGATGGAGACTCTTTATGCTTGCCTTGATAACAGCAAATCTTTCACCCTGCTGACTTGTCAGAAGAAGAAAGGCATCATCACTATGGAACATAACTATGACAGAGAATCCCTGAACTGCCTATTGAGCTTTGCCTTGGACAAAACCTACAACAGAGCTGTCAAGGAGGTCTGCCAGGGACAGAACATGTGCACAGCCCCTCCACAGTGAGCTCCTTTACTTATGTTTTAGCCCACTCCTCACCTTGTTTGCCAAAGCCCTTACCAGGTCAGAATTGAAAGACTTATTCTCTCCTGTGGCTGCCTTGACACAGATTTTTCCACAAAACCTTAAATTTTTGCACTTTAGGAAATCTGTATTATGAATGATAGAAAAAAGACATGAATTTTGTATCAGGTGTCAGCAAGACACGTATTACTTAAACACTAACAAGGTCCAGTGAGGCTCTATTGAGCATTCATAAGAAGACCATAGGCTGAAGGTAAGGAAGGAAAGAAATGAGTCAGGAGGGCAAATTGCTCTCTTTCAGAATTTCTTTGCTTGGTAGCTTTGACAATGAGGTTTCGAATCCCAATAATAGACAGAAAGATTAGAGATCACCATTCATTCTCAGTTCTACATCTTAAAACAGGGACAGAGAATGCCCCCATTTATACGTCAAATTTAGCTCCCTCCTACTTGGATCTTTGTGTCATCTTGTGCACTTCTTATAAAAAAATATTTACATGGGAATTGTCAACTCAAAAAGCAAAAGGAGAAAAAAAATTTATATCAAAAGAACAAAGCCTCCTGCAAGTTGGATTTTTTTTTCTTTCTTAACAAATCATTCTGTGGCATGAGTCAGATAATACAGAGTGGGAGGATCACACTCCAGCAGGCTGTGGTAGAGCAGGTGGAGTCATGGAGACAGATTGGAAGTATGCAGCATGTGTGTTTTCTCTTGAAGCACTTGGACAAATAAGTGCTAAAAAGCTGATTTTGCAAGGATATCTTGCTGCTAAACTGGTACTTTTAAAACACTGGAATTCCTGAGTTGTTTTCCTCTGCCTGCACCAATTGATGTTTTTCTTCTGTATTTATTTTTTCCAAGAAGAGGAAAAAAGCCACAGATTTCTCTCACAGACTATTGGGGAAACTAATTCTGAGAGGAGATGACAGCTTTTTCAATGATAAATGCATAATACATATGCTATTTTCTGGACACAGAGAAGACTCAACAGCATAGAAAGGATATTCCACAATGGGGGGGATTCATATAGTGAAGCTGGATCATTTTCCTTGGCCCCTAATCACTGACTTTATTCTGGTTCTTCTGCTGTTACACTCCAGGTTAAAGTAGCATTGTGGCACATACAAGCAAATTGTCGTGTTAACTCTAGACAAAGGTTTTTACAAAGCCCTGTATTCCTCCAAACATCAAGAAGCTTTTAACAGTGCTGAAAGTCCCTGGATTTAATAATCCGATTTATTCCATTTCCAGGATTATAGATAGCCTGTGTCTGTTTGTTTGCCCTGTCAATAAAATTGGCATGAATAAACAAGAATGACAGTGATCCCAGAGAAGTCACATCAGTGTAAATGAAAACATCAGGTCCATGGTGAGGAGGCCAGCCCTTGCATTAATGCAGCCCCTCAGTGGCTCAGCCAATAATTTAAAATAAATAAATAATGTGAACAAGACACAGTAAATCCAAATTTGAATAGTGAGAACTTTAGGTTTGTTGTTCTTTGGAATGTTATTTATACGAACAAACAGTAGCCCCAGGTGTTCTGAAACAAGCCCAGCAAGCTCCCTAAAGGTTTGTTAGCTGACTGCTTGCCTGAGGGCCACTGGATCTATTATAGTTTTACTGTAGCTTCCTGCTGAAGAAACCCTTTCTGAGTGTCTCAAATCTGGCAACAGGCTAGTCAGTGAGTATGCCAGGAAAATGCTGTGGAGAGCCCGGTGAGACATTACTTACTGTGCCTAGCTTGGGATGCCAGCCTTTTGACATCTCAGATCACATCTCATCTGTAATGTGTGTTAGGAGCTTTTAATCAAAATGGAGGGAAGTGCCCTCCCTCCTTCCATGGCAGAGAGCTCAGGTCAGGCACAGCTGCAGTACCAAGGGATAAGGGAAGATCCTCAAGGGGAAAAGCAGTGATGAAATTGGCATGATTGCTAGTGGCTTCTTGTAGGACACTGAGCTAGTAATTTGGAAAAACAAGCTTGTTAGAGGAAAACAGGAATGACACCAATCTGCTGTAATGAGCAGGCAGTAGAACAGTGCCTTCATGTCATGCTCCATTCTGGGTTTGAGCCACACACTGCAGAAGTGGCGGGCTTGCTGGGTGTAAATTAACACAGCCTAATGATTTTTCCTCTCTTTTTAGTCTCTCAAGCTAGTATTAATTTACAGTGAGAACAACAAAAGACAAAAGCAATGCAGCAGAATTGTGGGCAAACTAGGAGGTTTCCATCAACTGTGCTATATAGACTTTAATTTGCCAGGGTGAAGGAAATGAAAGACTGGATGTTTTAACCAACTGTTTTGGTCTTGAGGTTAAGCAGTTACTCACCTGGGGCAAGGAGCTTCCAGTTTCCTCCAGACTATGGGCATTTTTAAAAATAATCATAACACTCCAGAGTACCATCTAGCTATGAGAACATTGTCCAGGGAGTAAATTCTTGAGATGATGAAACATTCCTTTTACAGATGAGAACACAGTGGCACAGAAGGATTAAATGACTTGCCCAATATTATAAAGTAAATCAGTGATAAAATAGAGAAAATAATCAGATGTCCTGATGCCCACTTCTGAACATAAATCACTAGACCATAATTTCTTCTGCAAGATCATCATTTCCTCCTTTCATATGCTATCTTGCTGCCAAGAGAAAGATTATTCTACATGCTGCATGGAGTAGCATTTTTCCAAGTCTAATTCAAAATCTGTCAAGCCATGGAGTTGCTCTTCTATTCCCCTGGGAAATGATTCCAGAGCTTGACAGGGCAAGGACATATCTCCATGACAGGAAGTTTTCCATAGTACTTACCCTTAAATTTTTCTATTCTTTACTTCTGGTCATCTAAATATCTTGTCTCTTTTCATAGTATTTATGATCATCAGATACTAGCTGAGTTGTATTTCCCCTGCTCTCTCCTAGATATCACTTAAGCAAGATAACACTCTTCTAGTAATACCACTAAAAGCAATTCCTTTAATTCCCAAAACAGTTTTAATTTCTTTCCCTAAACTTTCTCCACTTTTCCAGTATTAGACACTTATTTCAGTGTTTTCACAGTGTGTTCTTTGACCTTGACCAGTACTTCTTTTCTCCCTGCTGATGGGACAGACTGCAGCAGTACACAGGATGCTGGGAAAATCTGAAGCAGGAAGTCAGTGATGTCAAAAGACCCCTAGGGTTGAGAGATTACTGGCAAGCTCCCGGAGCAATGTTTCTATTCATCCATTGGAACTGGAAAGAGTGCCAGATCCTACATTAACATTGGGCTAATTTACCCAAAGGTGAGAGGCAGAACTTACTGCTTCCTTCCTGTTCTTTTTACTATTTTAGCCCACAGAAGTCAGAAGAAACAGACATTAAATTCCATCATTAAATAATAAAAATGAAATTGTTTGTTTCACTGCTTGGCTAAATCAGCAAAAGACAAACACCAATACCTGAAACCCTTGCGGTTTCTACTGTGGTCAGAATGAAGCCTCACAAAAATGGCCATCTCAGCAGAAATATACAACCCTGGGCTGCCACATTAACATAAATTACAGCAGCCAGAAATTATTGCTGCCTCTAATCTCCAAACACTCAGGAGCTGAACTGCGTTCAGTGGAATGACCTGTCCTCCGTGATGCATTAGTGTTTGCACTCTCTCTCTCTCTCATGCGCACACAAAGCCCGTCCTTTTGAAGCACAGAGATTTATGTGTCCTGAAATAAAAAAGCCCAATACTTTAACTGCTCCTGCCTGGTCCCCTTCCTCCTCCCTAATAAAATCATAAACTCTTAGCTTTTTGAGGACAGTGGGACTTCTGTTTTGGGTGAAGATCAAGAAATAAAGAACAACCCAAAGCTTCAATTACCCTCTTGCTACTGCCACCCCAGAAGAGACAATAACTTCCTTTCCTCCCATATTTCTAAATTGAAAGAGATGTGAAATAGTTAACAAGAACCTACAAAGAACCAGTGTGTAATTATGCTTATACAAAGTCACATGAAAAAACAGCCTGTTGATCTTCTATTTTTTGAGTTTATGCCATCCATGCCTCTGACCCATCCCATATATCCCATGTCCTGTCTAACTTGCCTTTACTACTCCTTAAAAACATTACAGCTATGCCTGTGAACAAGTCTGTCTAAAATTAAACTAGGAGAAACTAATATGTAGAAGTTCTACTAAAGGTTGGCTTATTTTAACTTAATAAGTGGCTTTTTGTTGGTTTTTAAAGTGCTTTTAGTTGCTTTCAACAAAATTGATGAAAAACAGGTTTAAACCAAAGTGAGTACACAGGCTTAAAAAGGCTTCTAGGAAGCAATATCTTAAATTAAACCAGTACAACTGGTGGCAGAGGAGACCAAAGACAGAAGGTTTACTGTTGAAGACAGAATGACAAAGGTCTGCCTAAAATAATAATATTAAGCAGAAGTTGAATCTCAGTGGAACTGGTAGATTTAATTGCCACCCAGGTATTTGTAAGGTAGACAAAACAGAGAGTTGAAAACAAGTTTCCACTTCAGACAAAAGGATAATATAAAGTTGTTTGAGGTCTTGTGTGATTAGAATTTTAAAAAATCCAGCAAACAGCAAAACACAAGACAACACACTGTAGCTATGCAACTCCCTCAAAAGTCATGTGAGAACAGAACATGGTCTCCAGGTGGAGAGAGTGACAGAAGATCAGGTCTGGCTGAGCTCATGTGCAGTGTGGCTGTGGGGTGACATTTGAGGAAGGATACACACAGAGAGAACTGTATGCTCTGAGCATGGAGAGGCACCTCTATGTTTTGTATCCTATTTTGTTTGAGAATGGAGGGCTTTATATATTCCTTTAAAATAACAAAAACCCATCAAAGTTATCTGACTCCACACAAATCATTTCCTCTTCATAAATGGAATAAACTACTACTCAAAATTTAGAACAACTGTTGTGAAAAGGAACACAGTTTTTAATAGGAAGGTAACAGCAATAAATAACCTGGCATCTATTACTACAATAAGAGCACACTGCTGACAGTGACTGAGGGTTACTACTCTGAAATCATCCTACATAAGATGACAGATTAAATCAGATCTAGTTCTATGCATAATACAAATCTTCCATACACTCAAATGTTATGTTCTGAAAGCCAGATAACAGCAAACACAACTCTCCACAATGCCACCATGTGACCTAAAGACTCCATACCACCTTTCACTCTCTAGGACTGAACAGCTGCAGTAAACATAGAAAGCATGTTAATATTAAGGATCACTGCTATTACAAATCTACCAAATAAAATATTTGGAGTAAAACAGTTATTAATAATCACACTTAGGACATTTTATTTAGAACTAGATGTTAGCTACAACAGCATGTTAATGGCTATTTGATGCAGGCAACTGACACAGCAGAGCCAGGAGAAGCCCTCAAAAGCTTGCTTTCAGAGAAAGCTTTACATCTATTCTAAAAGGCCTTTTTCAAGACCAACAAGCGGATTAAATCTCCAACAGAAATGGATGACTTTCAACACTAAATCAGTGTTAAAAGTCTCCCACTCTTCTATTTCAAACTCACCGCATGTTCCCACCAAAATAATCAGCTGTGAAAGAGTGAATTATGCCTACTTTTAAAGTTCATGTTGTTAGGCTTTGGAGCTGTATCCCCTTGAAACAAACAAACACAGTCCTAACATCCCTCAAAGGCACTGCTTATAGGTTGTGTGCAGCCTCATCCATCTGCTTGGAAAATATTTAAAAAGATACATATCTGTGAGACATATTCTATTAAAATATTGCCAGCAATATTTCAAGCAGCACCTAGTTCTCCCCTCATTTGTACCTCTCCTTTCATGCCAAGAGACAGCATTCTCAACATTCAGGCCTATCAGGTTATGTCAGAAACATAACCACTGTCCTTGTGTCATCTATGTCAAAAATATATCTTTTTTCTTCCTCTTCTTCCTCAGATCTAAGTACCTGAGTCTAGAAAGGTTGTCTACTTCTTTTATGCCTCAACTGAGAAATCGATAAATGCTTTCAGCCTTTCCAACTTTATGTTTTTATTTGACAAGAGTATACAACAACAAATATCTATGTGACACAGTTACAGCAGAATATTCTTAGGTGTACTATCACATTGCTGCAATTGAACAGGATACCATAAAAGAGATTTAAACTGTTACCCTGCCTTTGCAATGAAGAGTATGCAAACAGTTAATTAAAGTAACTTACCTAACACAATATAGTCTGATACAGAATCCAAATCTTTCACCGGTTAAATTTTAAGGTGACACACTCACTCTGTAGTAAAAGATCATCCAGCTCAGGGTGTCCTGGAATAGCTATTTTATTACCATTATTCAAGTACATGTTACCTATTTCAACAAGCATACACTATAGTCCTTCTTGTCCTTCCTCCCAACCCCTTATGTGTCCACTGGACAGTGCACAGGCCTGCAGTGCCATGCTACAAGAAGAGATGTAAGGAGGATGGAGATACAGGATTCCGGCTAAGTTTTGGGATGCTTCACCCAAGATTAGGCCATAGGGCTGAATTAAGAATCACGATATGATTCTCAAAACTTACATGACAACCATAAAATACTCCTAGGTAATTAGAGATTAAGGGCCCCCACCTTGTTAAAAGCACATTGAAGTCAAAAAAACATTTTTCTTAAATGAGCTCTTCATATTTCTCATTTCCCTTCATTTAAAGAAAAATCCAAAACAAAACAAAATACAAACAATTGCCAAAAGCTCAAATAAGTACACGAATAACAGAGATCATACAAACTCATCACAAAAGGAAACACTTGAGTTTCTTGTGAGAAATATTCAAAGAAGCAAGGCTAAGGTAGTCAAGCTATGCCAAATGCAGGTAGGCTGGGATGCCCAAGGCACCTTCCCACCCTGATAATTATATATTTGGGCTGAATTGCCATAACTCTGGCTTATGGAAATCTCTTTTCTTAAAAAAAAAAAAAAAAAAAAAAAAAAAGGAGAAGAAAAATCAAAGTCAGCTATGGCTCGACAGGTCTGCAGTAAAGCCCAGCCATGTAGAAAATAGAGCAGCGGCTGCACTACAGGATCAAAAAACAGAGTGAGCAAACTCCATCATCAGGCAGAATTATCTTACTGGATTAAACAAAAAAAAAGAAAAGAAAGAAGATGAAATAAATACACCCACCCTCACTCCCCGAATGTCTCACACAAACCCAAGGGATTTGGGTTTCTGATGCAGGATATCTGTATATTATCCATTACCTGCCTTACAGGCTCTTTTTTTTCAAATATTTGGCGCTCATCAGGCTTTAGTTTGGTATTTCAGAAGGAAGAAGCAAAAAGAATGCACAAGGCAAGGAAGTCTAACCTAGTAGACTTCCCTTCACGGTCATATTCCATGCACAAGGCTCTTGGAGGACTCATCCTGCCAAGCGTGGGAGGAGGGTTGCTCCCACATCCTGTCAGGGCATGACAACTGCACAGCAAGCTCAGGTAAGGTAAGAATATCACAGCATCACCAGACAGCATCCAAATCATCTCACAGGTATCTCCATTAACATATCTCCATGAACAACTATATTCTTAAGAGTGTTTAGAAAGTTTAAAATTGCTAATACACATATCTACGTGCAAATCCAGAGGCAAATTTTAGATATCAAATTCTCACCTCAAGTGCTTCTCTGAGTATATAAACTAGCTCTCTCTCTAAAAACGTTCAGCCAGCCTTTATTCCTTAAGATAGTGGACATGAGGCAGAGACTTCAGAAATACTTCTGGCTAATGAATTTTGAGGCTCTAGTATACACATGCTGCCTAGAGATACAAGTACCTTCTTTTTCCTGAACCTACTGGAGCCAAATCCCTGCTTGGGGATTGGTAATCTATTCCCTACAACAACCCTACTTAAATCCTTAGAAGGAAGAGGAATTTCCTATTATGCCTGTACGATTTTTGATGGTGTTGTGAGTTGATAGCAAGAAATTGCAATTCCTGAAATACAACCAGACACCGTTCTCCATCAGATGTCACCAAATTACATCATCATTTCCTAATCTCCCCCGTCCATTTCTCACACCATGTCCTGCTCACTTTTTTTCTGCCCATTTTAATGCATGAAATCCCTGGCTGCATAGACTGAGGCACCTCAAAAGGTCAATTGAGTGTTTATGGGACTTGTCCACAAACCTCATGGCTGGAATGAATGCAGTGTAGCACTCAAGTATCTCTTTATTCATGCATATTTATATTTATGACTTGTTAAAAAATCCTCAATGCCTTAAGGAACTATTTACAGGACAAAAGTTACAGGAAATCATGTTCACTAAGGTGCTTCAGTACATGGGCAGTGTAAATATATATCTTCTAAGTAGTTATCATACTACAATGGAAAGGGAACACCAGTGAAGACCTCTGGAATTCTGGTGCTCTGTCAATACCCTGTTCTTCAGCAAAAGGTTTTTCACTTGTCTCCATCTCCTACACATCTTTAGCCTTTTGGGATTGTCACTCCTCTGCACGTACAGGAGGAGGGAAAAACCACAGAGCCAACTATAAAGAGCAAAGGGGAAAAGGTGGGTGTCTTTATAACACAGAAGTACTGAGGTACTCTTTGATATAACCCTGTACTGCAGAGAAATCAACTTACCCACAGCAACAGCAGCCAAGGGCAGGGAGCACACACTTCCACTGAATTTGCTATCATTTGTGAGATGATCATAGCATAAAACAGCACAGATAAATCCTCTAGCTGCAGCAAAAATAGGTACCCAAGCTTGAAACAAAACAAACCTCACAAGAGAAACAGAGTAATCCAAGGAATTTTCATTTAATCCCCCCAAGACTTTTACATTTATGGCAATTCCGTCACTTTGACAATTCTTATTGCAATATGCTGAAAGTACATTAAGATTATAGATAAAAGGATATATAAAGAGATAAATAAACTCTTGAAGAACTATGCTGATACACCACTGAAACACTAAAACACCAAACTGGACTCAAAAGATACCTATGGTTTTATAAGCACCTCCAGGTGAGCTGAAAGCACAGCTGGACAGTGCCCTGTTGTAGTGATGCCTAGAGAGGAAGGAGCAGCACCCTTTGGCACTGCACAGTCTTCCCTCCACAGAACCCAGCTGAAGAGGGTAGGTGGCTGCTGAACCAACACATACAAATACTAACAAACCCTCCAGAAGCACTGATAGTCAGTTTCCTTAGGGCCTGCAGGAAGCCAGAATTGCCCTCGTGTGGCCTCTCTCTTTCATACTCCAGTACACTTCAACTGAAGCAAAAGCCCATGTTAGCTGCAGATCAGCAAGCTGCAGACTCACCCGAGCAACAGGTAGAGGGATAAATAATGGAAGTCGACATGTTTGAGAGCAACTGGGAAGTGAAAAAGATTCACACAAAGCAAAGACAAACAGCAACATGATTAAAAAAGCAGCTGAGATGAATGCAAGTGTCACTCACCTGCAAGAGGCAACAGTACACAAATAACTGACAACTGGGCAGACCCAGCAGTTTAACCAGTCCTCTAAGTATATGGTGTCATGCAAATTATGATCTGCCTCTGGGATAGCACTTTTCTTAATTCCTCCTAAATTGTATGAAATGGGCATGGGTATATAATGTGGAGGCATTTTATAGATGAGCCCTTATTAAAAGACTAGGTCTTTTTGCATTTAGAACAACTGCAAGCCAAGGGTTGTCTGTACTGCTTCAAGGTGAACTGCAATGCACATCTCCAACTGACCTTCGAAACGGTACCACTAGGAGCTGTCCTCAACAAGATCTCACCACTGCTCCTTCCAGTTTCACAGCCACAGCTAAGACACACCTCCGACAAAACTCAGTCCTTAAAGTCACCTTGTGAGACCTCAGTGCTTACCCATGAACACCCAGCTTGTGGATGCACAGTAGTTCTTGAAAGAATGAATGGTAGGTGCACAGGCCCAAGTTTGAAGAGAAGCAGAAATAGAAAAGAACACAATGCAGTGACTTATTTTCTCAAATTCTGAAACTTTGCATCACTCCAGAGATGGTCTGTGGGATATCCTGGACCCCCCACTGACATAGCAGATTTCAAGTAGAAATCTCTCACTAATATACTCAACATTCTGACTACCACTGGCATAAAAGAAACCCTGCACATGTGGCAATAGTGTATGAGCACATCTGTGGAAGGTCAAAGTAACACTTCAGTCTGCGTTGAAGACCTTACTGCACTTCTTGTCAGGAACTACAAGGGTGTTTGCATAACAGATTTTCCAGAAGAAAATCCAGTAAAGGCATAAAAAAGGTGTTTAATTCACATTAAAATATAATACTACAGACAGAAATGTTAACCTACTTTACATCTTCTCCAGAAATGGGATGAAAAGAGATTTCAAGGTCATCACTCATCATCATTATACCTTCACAAAAACAGTACTAGCAAGAACTGTAGATAAGAATCATGTTTTTACCACTGTATCATCCAATTCCTGACGTTTTCATAGGCATACCGTGTGATTTGGTTATTTTTGCAGCCTTTTTGCATTTGCAGATGTTCCAGCAAATGATATTTATTAGAGGAATATTCCAGTCTTGAAAAGATGTGCATTTCAAATAGCATATTGCATAGATAATACAAATTTGGATGGGCTCAATGAGATGGAGAAAAGGTGAAAAAGAGGCCAGATTCACCAAGAAATATTTGCTAAAGAAGTTCCTGAAGGGCATGATTTAACAAAAAATTCTCAATTTGTGTAGGCCAAGAAAGAAGAGTAAATATGCAAGTGTATTATTTGTCATGAACCATTTTTATCTCAGTATCTCAATAAACCTTGTAAAGATCCTATGAAGTACTAAAAACATTAGCCTTTACTTTCACACCTACAGCAGGCTGACCTGATATCAGAACTAGGTCTCCAGTCCAGGAATTATGACCATTTTAACTATTATCTCATGCCATTTCTCAGTCTTCATCACAGTAGCCACAAATCCAACTTCATAGTTCCTGCTGCTAAATATTCTCCTAAATTCTTCTCCACACGGCAGCACAAGGAAAGTCAATCTAACACTGAAGGAAATATAACAAAACCACCTATGCTGGAGATAGCTGCAAGCAATTTCCAATTTTTCCCTGATAGCTTGGCATCTCTTCATAGTGTCATTTCAAGTTATCAGATAATAACTTGTTATTTTTCAGACAAACAGGTGGAATCTAATCCTGTTTTCCTACCTGGGTTTGCAAGACTTTTCTTGTGAGTTATCTTCTGAGAATTATCTCTTGAGATTTTTACTCCAATGGAACAGACTAAAAGATACCAGGTAAGTTCAGAGTTCACCAGGGCACTTGACATTTTCTTCACAAAATGTTCTCATGCAGAATAGGTGGAATATTATGCTGAATAATATTGCTTATGCTGTGAACATCAGCCTGAAAGGGACGCATTTCCTTGGAGTGGGCAATCTGGAACTAGCTAGAAATTCAATAAAACAGAACTGATGGACATCAACCCAAGCTGTGCACCCATCAAGGAAAGAAATTACCATGTTAATCAATACAAAATTTTAGCTCCAAAATTTGTACATGGGAAAAGAAAACAGATTAACTCAGAAGTCCTTGACTTAAGTTCTTTCACTGCTCTGTCACCAGATATGATTTTATGTAACAACCAAAACACACTGGTAAGCTGCAGTTTCTGATAGGAAAAATGTTCACATCTCTCTCCCCAAACAGAGCATAAAAAGCTTCCCATCACAGGCCCTTTAGTAGACTGTTTATGGTCTGTAAAAAATGAAAGAAATTATCTCTCCTCCATTCTAAGGGCACTAGGCCAGGGCAGCAAAAAGGGAATCTAACATGGCGATTGGTTCACAAAGGATTTGTTTTAGGAATTATTCTAGGGTATTCCTTACCAGATGTCCTAGTCCAATTCCTTTCCCAACATCCTCCATTAAAAAATATAAGGTAAATATAAAACAATTGGAGAAACATCTGAGGATTCATCATATTCTGTAAACATCTCATTTGCAGCATGGTGTTTGTATTTATCTTATTTTCATCCACCCTGATGTGAGCTGCTTTTGTAGTTCTCCACAGACTTAACACTAACATCTTGGGGAAAACAAAACCACTTTAGAAGTTATTTTGGAAGGCACAGATACAATGCAGAAACATTATTCTCGACCTTTACATTCATTTCAGAGGCAAAACAAAAAGTACATTAAGGCTGGTCTGCATAAAATTTCTCAAGAAGCCAGATTTTGGTGTGAGTTAGGAAAAAGACTTCCTTTGAACTCCGTATTGCTTGCATTTGCATTTTGAAACTGAAATTTCCCCTTGAAACTCCCAATATGTTTCTGTTACCTTCAGGGAACAATAAGGGAGCCCTCCTGTGGATAATGCATCAAATTTAAATTCCCATGACCGACAAGGAGACTATGTAACCTAGGGGATAAAATGGATCTATTTTAGAGCAAAGAGAGTGAGGTGGTAATCCACTGGAGGCTGTAGTTTAATTTAAATGGCTATTAACTTTGTTCCATTGGGGCAGTTATAGCTTAATTCATACTACTTTTCTGAAGCAAAAGAAATCACACCAAATAAAACATCCATGCTACAAAAGATATTTTAACGAGAGAAAAAAGTGTGATGGCTTTTTATATACATTATGAATGTTAAAATATAATTATTTATGCTTCCAACTCTTAGAAGGAACCGCATTCAAGAGGGTTAACTATAGGGACAATATTCACATGAGCTCATCAATATTGTTGATATCAGTAAAGTTAGGTACTTGCTCAGTCTGGACTCTGTGTTCCTTAGTACATCACTGCTTCCTTTACACAAGGCATGGCAAAAAATATAATACCCCCTTCCTCCCTTCTGGAACAGAAAAATACTCAGGAAGAGAGAACATCAAGGCCAAGTTAACTCTATTGCCTATCTTCAGTTCTTGTGTTCAACTCATTCAGTTTGTTGGCTTCAAACAGCAGCTCTGCTCTCATTAGGAGCAAAAGGGCCTCATTCACCATCACAACACACTGTTGTTCGTTATCTGCCACTGGCTTCAAATACTTATTTTTATGAAAACAAATGAAAAACAAGTATTTGGCTCTGCTGGGATTTCAGCACTGAAAAAAAAAATCTAATTTCTATGGCAACCACTCCCAGAAAAATGTAAACTTCTTTAAAAGTTTTGCATAATCTTGCATTATACACTATAGGTTTTGACTTCTATCACACTTAATAGGACTTATGATTGCTCAGCACCCTACAGGATGGAGATTCTGCTCTGAAGTTCATAATTGCTGAGTTTCTGCAGTCCTCAGATTTATGCATAGCTATCCTATGAGCTCAAGTCCCTCAGTTTATTTCACTTTTGAAGTCGTTGCACACGAAATGCCAATCACAGTAAAATCTTACAGCTATAGGGACTCCTACTATAGAGGACACTACTGCAGGAATTGTACAGGCAGGTCAATTCACCAGCAGGCAAGACAAAAAGCAGCACTGGAAGTTAACAGAGCGCAACAATTTTTTTACAATTACTCTGGCAAAGAACTGAAGAATATTCAATGCAATTGAAACTGCAGGGAAAATTTAATAATCACTTGTAGTTCAATTTGTTCAGAACACTGAAACTAATGCTCTATCTAAACTTACTACACAGCTCTTGTGGACTGCAAGTAATCAAGGCTTGACTTCTGCCTTCCGCCGAAGGAATTTTATCACAGATTTTTACAAAAGTAGAGATAAAGTTCAACAGTCTTTGCTGTCATGAGTCTTCCCTATAAACAAAGAACATTCAACCTAATAATATTTTTTTGTTTTGATCTGCTCTCTGAAAAACTGCACCTAGTGGAATATTTCTCTACCTCAAAGGACAAGCCAGTAAGGAATGAGACATAAAACATGTCTTACTTCTCCATTAGTTTGCCATCACATAAGGCCTGGTTTCCAAACCCACAGAGGTGAGAAAGGTTTCCATTTCATTCAACTAAATTGAAATCAAATCTATAATACAAGACAGGGACAAAATATCTGCAAACTCAAACACAAGCAGCAGTCTTAGAATTTGGTATGTATAGAGTAAGGAAGCAATATTATAGACTCAATGCCTACATACCAGTTTAAGCATAGAAATTCTGAAAAACAGTCCATCAAAAGAACAGGATCCTGCATATGGCAAGAAACAGGGTAATGGACTTAATATTTCAGATTAGTAGTAAGCCCTATGCAGGTGAAGGAATATCTTCCATGAAAAGATGTTAGAAATCCTAATGCACACTGGTATGCTCAATATTGCCTGCACCAAAATCCACAAGAAAGTTTAAATAAAAGTATACAGAAGGATGCTTGAAGAAAGAAAGAAAAAACAAAACAAAACAACAAAAAAAAAACCCAAAACAAACCACAAAACCAAAGCACACAACTACGTGAAGACGTGTAAAAACAGAAAAAACCCTAAACAGAACCAAACACCCAGATAGAAGTGAAGAACGGCAATACCTTCATTTTGGAAGAAGAGATCTATTAAAATATTAGGAAAGCAGATCAGTGAGGAGTAATATAACCACACTGAATATCTGGATCCAGAAAATAAATGTGGGTATCTCACAATGACTGGTCTCTCCAGATTTTCATACAATTACCCTATTTTGTCATGAGCCGAAAGTTAAAAAAATCATCACTGCTCTTAGAGGAGTTTTAGGGAAGAAGCCACCACAGAACAGAATTTCCAAAACTTTAGAAGTTCTTTCAATAATAAAAAGAAAAAATTTCAACTCTTAGGATAACATTTGAAGCCAGCCTTGCTGCAGCAAGTGTGACTCATCAAATCCTGACCTAACACAGCATGAGACAGGAGAAAAGATTGAGGTAAAAAGGCATGACACCAAACCAGTTTCAAAGATCTTTGTGACCAGAGGCAGATTTCAGTGACTGGTTTTCATAATACCTTCAGCTCCCACCTTTTACTGGAGTATGAGCCAGGGTCAGCACAGTCCTGGAGATGAGATAGTAATACACAGGATAAGAAGGAGAGGAAAAACAAACTAACAAGAAGATTCATGACAGAATTTGGAATCTTTGCAGCGTTTAATACATCTCCTTAGAGATCTTAATTGCACATCAATCTTCTTCAGTTGGAGAGTGAGAGGTGAACGTGCAATTCTTCAGCTTGGCACAGAGGGCAAACTGGAGTTAGAAGAAAAGGAGAAAAGAAGGGCATGCTCAATCGAAACTGGATTTTCTCTCCTCCTACCATGAGAAGACAAGAAGCTTTTCCTTAGTGCTTGCCAATACAGGAAAATTACTTTGGAACAAATAAGAATGTGGCTTAACAGCATTCTGTCTGTAATTCCCTTATTCTATACCTAGAGTTCTTTTGGCAGTTAAGCTTAATCCACTTCTAACCCACACAAAGGCATGTTCAGTGCAGGGTGCCCACGCAAGGAATTAGTAGAGAATAAGTATGCTAAAGTAAGAAGACGTAAGCACAAAGTTCTTCATCAACCTTCATTGCCAATGTCACCCTTGTGACACTCCTGCTGCCAAGGTAGGAAAAAGAATTAGGTGAGAATCGTTGCTCTCCACTCCAATAAACAAAAGACAGACAAGAATTACTCTCTGCTGGTATCAGAGCAAGGCACATCCAAGCTATCTATCCATATTCAGACTGGCATATGCAAGATAAAACAAGAACAGAGTAACATCCAATCTATTCTATGTTTAGATGAACTGAGCACAATCCTCTTTTACAGCTTTAAGCTGTGTGATCTATGTGGCTCTAGGCAGAACTTTGACATTTCTTACTGTATGTCTGGTTTTGTCTGGCACAGAATTAATTTTCTTCCTGTATCTGGTATAGTCCTGTGTTTTGTATTTAGTATAAGAATAATGCTAATAACACACTGATGGGTTCAGTATTTATACTAAGTCAAGGACTTTTCAGCTTCTCGTGCCCTGCCAGGGAGAAGGCTGGAGAAGCAGAAGTAGTTAAGGAGGGACACAGCCAGAATAGCTGATTCCAAAATGATATTCCATAGCATGTGGTATCATGCTCATCATATAAACCAGGGGAAAGCTGGCCAGGGGCCAGTGCTCAGGAACTGGCTGGGCATTGGTTGGCAAGTGGTGAGCATTGTGCATCACTTGCTTTGTGTATTCTAATGCTTTATTTATTATAATAATTATTATCATCTTTCTTCTGTGTCCCGTTTAACTGTCTTTGCCTCAACCCATAAGTTCTCACTTTTCCCCTTTCACTGTCTCCCCCATCCCAGTGGCAGGGCCAGGGAGCGAGTAAGCAGCTGAGCGGTGCTCAGTCGCCATCTGGGGTTAACCCATGGCATTGTATGAACAACTTATCTACGTAATGATAATGAGAAAAAATTTTGTTACAGTCCAGACTCACCAGATCTAGATTGGAGACTTACACAATCAACAGACACTTTATTAGTAACTATGACCTTGTCTGTATTTTATCTCATAAATTCAAAATTAGTAAAGTCACTAGAGTTGAGATGACTATCTCAGACTCCAGTTCTCAGTCTCTCCTGTTCTTCAAGTTCATGTTTCTAAAGGTACACCAACAAAGGAATGTCTGTAATATGATTCCCATTCATACCAACAGTATTTTGTTCTAAGGGTAGCTTAGAGTCAAGCAGAAAATAAAAAAGACACTGAAAAGCATTCCCAGTATCTAATGCAGAAGAGTCATACTTTAAACTACATTCCTTAAAACAGTATAGACTTATCTCCCACTTGTTTGGGAGTACCTAAAATTTCTTAACAGACTTTAATGAACACTGTCAGGAATAAGATTATGGACTGTCCCCAGATGAGCATGCGATGACACACCTTCAGACCTTTTTAAGCCATCTTCCCCTAGATTACTCATGAGACTATCAGGATATGTTAGAAAAATGTAGGTTAAGATTTCCCTATTATTTTAAGATATGCATGAAGCAAGAGATGAGTGGTATCAACCCATTGCACTTTCTCTTTATGTTCTTTCTTGCTCTTATATTTAATGTTTGAATAGTAAAGAATGGAGAAGTCTCTCCTGCTTCTAAAAATAATATTTGAATTCTCTTTTTCTAGAAATAAAAAAGGTATTATAGAATCTACGCTTTCTTGAGGTGAAGAATAGGCCACATTAATTTTTAAAACCAAACCCACATTTTGAATCTAAGCAGCACATTTCACATTTCGGGTCTGGCATCTCAACCATAACGTAAAACTTACACTAGCAAAAAGATGAAAAGGAGAAAGCACGCTTGTCTGCCCTGGAACTCTGCTGCCCTTAGGCATGAGCCAGAAATAATCCCAGAGGCAGAATGCAAATGAAATGTCTCGTCAGCGCACAGGCCTTAATGCATTTTACCTTAAACATTTACATTAACAGATGGTCCCCTGCAGTCCCATAAACTCACTCCTGAGTTCATCTCCATCTCACTCCAGGCCCCATTTGTCACTGGTCAGACAGAAAAGTGTCGCAAGGGGGTTGAGCCAGAACAGAGGAGTGGGACAAACTGTATGAAATGAATGGTGTCACCTACATATAAGCATTTGACCTCAGTTACAAAGGAAGAAAAAATTGTATGTAAGACGAAAAGGAATGAATAAGGTGATGACCAGATGACCTGCAACTACCAATATTAAAAATCAAAACAAAACACAAAAAAGCCCCAAAGACAACAACCAAACAAAACCCCTCAAAAAACCCAAAACCCACCACCACCAATAAAACAAGAAAATCACACTGCTCCTTTTGGGAAGGAGGCAAATGCTACTTTTTAAAGAGGAGATGAAGCTGTATGCTGTGACAGTGGCCTAGGCTGGCTCATGCATTTAAGGGAAGGTGACTGACATCAGGAATGGCATAAGACAGCCAGACTGCTCAGCCCTCACTTGTGGGAGACATAAAACTCTCAGATCAGTCCAGTGCTCTTGTACAAGACTTGGGCTTTTGCTGAGCCTTTAAATTCTCAGCTCTGTCACAGAAAGTGATATTGGTTTAACCAGGGGAAGAATAGAATTAAGCCCTACCATGGTAGGTTGAAAGGTACCAGCTCCTGAGCCACAGCTCATCTGTGGCTTGGGTTCATTATAACAAGGAAGTAAATTTTGATTTGTGTTATTTTTATCTTGGCCAAAATACAAAAAGAAATTGTTAGAACATAGATACCTGCCAAAACAAAACTCTCAAGTGCAAGAAGGAAAACCACAAATCAGTCTAGTTGAATGCAGTGAGGGATAAGAACACAAATGGATAAAAACTGGTGACAGGGTGATACTTCTTTATTCAGGATCTGAAGAATACAAGCAACAGAGTTTGATCTATATTCTCACCAGAGTCTTGCACAGATGCAATAGGTGCTCAGACTGTCCCAGATGTATAATACACTGAGTTATCTCAGAACATTTCTCCGAAGCACAAAAATATCAACTCAATTTTTCAAACTGAACCACATCGGAGATAAAGAAAATTGTCACTCCACAAAGAATACCCATAGTCAAAAAGAAAAATTAATGAATCACTCAAATCTCCAGTTAATGTCATAATCATTCAACTCTGCCCAGACCATGCTACTGTTCTTTTTCCCTGTGCAAGCAGGAAACAGGTACTGGGATGAACTAGCAATCTGGCCTGAGCTGCTTTGCTGTGATGGTAAGAAAAAGCACTGCCAATCCATTGATTTCATCTGAGAGTAGATGCCTTTGTTTATTAAAAGAAAAGCTTACTTTACTTCCCTAAATTGCTTCAGGGGATAGAACATGCTACACTTCACATTGCTTCCATGGATTTTATACTGTAAATTTGAATACAAGACTTATATTTAAGAATTAATGACAGTGCTCTAGAGTAAAGATCAATCTTCATAAGAAAATCCCATTGAGTCAGATTTCTAAACTATACTGTTCTCTTTAAATCAGAGGAAGTTTGCCTACTCCTACAGTCTATATCGAGTCTTTCAGCCTGAGTCAAAATGTGAGGCAATTGTGAGAAATACTGTTTTCCATTCACCAGTAATGTTACCGTTTTCACACAGGTTCTTTAGTGGCAGTTCACTACTGCCCCATGACTTCACAAGTCTTGCACCAGAGCATCCAGGTACTTTGGATTTTCCCAACCAAAATTTAAGAGCATATTCACAAAGATGTGATTTTTCTTTAACATCTCACACTTCAGAAGACATTCAGGAATTTGTCATGCTCCCTGTATTTCAGAGACTAGTTAGAAGCCAAGCTTCATAAAACACAGAGAAAGAAAAACTGCATTCTCCAAAGGTCCCATATTTGAATTCATGACAGTCACACATTCTTTCCTTTCTCTAGAGTTCATCAGCATCTGCCTTGAAGGAAACATCTACCCCTAAAATGAGTCAGCAGTATTCACGATAACCCAGAATTTCTAATTTTCCCATTATCTGCCGAGCTGAAAACCCTGCTTGTACCTGGCAATGAAGGCAAGTCACAGCAGATTGGGTACAGGAGAGCTGCTGGGCACTGCACTTGAGGTAAACGCCTCCCTCTCCCTCCTTGTGGACTTAGACCACTTCCAAGTGTAATTAAGGGACTGTGTCAGGAGGGGAAGGACAGCCTTGTAGAGATGGCCAGCTATATAAGAGCCACGTATATCTTTAACATTGTTATAAACTAGTTAGAAATATCAGCTCAGCTGAACAAAAGCTGGCCAGGACCTGTATTTTAAGCATTTTCAAATTCAAGTAATCAGTTAATAATTAGGGCTCTTTGTCAGAAGTCTCTCTTATTTATGCCATGACTGGGGCTGAAATACATTTTATTTCACCTGTCGGCCTGTACATAATGAGGTTACAGGAGATGTAGCAGTGAGAACGGTTCTTCAAAGATGTGATAACAAAACAAGTCTGAATGACAATAAGAGGGATGGCCCTACCATTTTGGAGGCCAGTGGCCAAAAAATTACACTGCAAGAATATTCTCCTCCAGCAGTTAAAATGCAAGTGTGACTGTTGCTGCATTCCTTCTACATTAAACTCAGTGAACACCTGAGGGGGTTGAAGCAAGAGGGAATTTTAGATACCACCTTATCCCAAAGGCAGCCCTCAGAACTTCTCTAATCTCAAGGCCAGCATGGTCACTGTGAAATTCAGCCAGCCTGCTTGCAGAAACAACCTCTGCCTCCACACCAGGTTACCCCTCTCCTCTTTGCTGCTCCTTGCACTCTCAAAACAGCTGGGGAAAGAACATGCCCTCATGGCTGCAATATTTGATACTTTATTATTTGTTACTATAATTAAATTTTGGTCTTCTGCCTTAAAAAATCTGAACACATCCCACACGTTTTTGCAAACTGCATTTCTTAAATAGACATGCTGATCATCTTCAAGCAGCCAGACTTTTCCAATAATTACCTGCTAGGATACCACAGTGCTCATCCACTTATTGTGGCCTGCACTGGAGGATTTTTACAGACATCACAGTATGTGCTGCAGTGCCCAGGATAATGGCAACCAGACATGTATAGGGTATTTGTACACCTCCAGAAAACACCCAAACAACAGTGCTTTAAGCTGCATTTGAGTATATCCTGAGTGAGCACAGGTGACTTCTACAGGAGCAGCAATTCTCAGAGCTCTTCTTGGGGGCAAGGGCTTCATATCAGTGACCAGCTAAGGTGCCCCCATTGGCAATTGCTGGACTTTGTAACGGTGACTACAGCACAGTCCCCATAGAATCATTCCCTAAGCCATCCCCATGTGATACTATCACAAGGAATTCAAGCTCTAGAACAAAAAATGTTTGAGTACAGGTCTAATACTTGCAGAACATTTGTGCATACCTTGGTCTCATTTTTATGTCGCTTTGACTCAACTGTAAAGGAAAGAAATCTCCACTCAGTGCTACTGGATGAGATCATGATAGCAAATACTTCATTTCCACCACAGCAAATTTTTACTCATGAATCTTTTCTGTTCTTTCAGTGAGTGGTGATTTAAGCAAGCTACATTTTTAGCACTGCTTCTACAAAGGGAGGGACAGAGTGCCCAGTAAGATAGGACTGCAAGTGATGGGTCCCAAGGGAGCTAAAACACAGATGTCACAAAAACCCATTTCAGAAATTGTACACAAAGGCACAGCTGTGCAGTGGGAAGCAAAACAGGTGGCACCGGCATCAGGGGCTGGCAGAGCATGGAAATAAACACACTGCCTCGTGTTACAGTACAACATTGCCACAAGACACCTTCAAAAAGGACCCCTTAAAAAAGGTCTCTTGAAGAGGACCTCTTTCTCCACTGCCTCTGGAGAAGTTGCTGAGGTTAAGCAGCCCTCTTCAAACAAAGCATCCCCAGAGCACAGAGTGCATTTGTCCTCAATCTGTGAATTTACAAAAACTACCAAAGACTTGTGAAGTCAGCTGGAGTTAGGAGCCCCTCAGCAATGTACTAAATCAGTTCCACACTTACCCTGGAGTCCTCTACTTAGAAGCAGCTGTTTTTCTACTGCTTTTGTTCGGCTTTGCAGCCTGAGGTTGAACAGGCCAGTTATCCCCCTCACTCAGTGTCAGATCAAGAGACAGCAACTGAAGCAGCACAGGACCCAGGAGTCATCTCATTGCCACTTTAAGGTCTGCCCACAAGACCACACTGCATCCTTTCCCTCTAATCTGCTATTTTGTAGACAAATTCTCTCTATACAACAGATTTTGAAGCACTGACCAGCTCTCTCCTCAGTAGTTAGACCAGATTTAAGGGCAGTGTGATCCTATCAGGATGCGAGGTTGTGCAATTTACTGCTATAAATCAACTGCCTTTATTCAGGTTTTGAAGGCTGGAGCAACTCCATCTGAGGCAGTGGGGAGCTCACCAGTTCACTGATATCTGACACCTTATAATGCTTTAAAAGTATGTTCTGAAAAGAAATACCAGTAAAAATTACAGTGTAGAGCTTCCTTTTTATTCACATCTCTGTGATGCCAGATCAGATTTTCTGAACAGACACTCAAAAACCTAATGTACCTCTCCCCACCACACTGCCTCTTATGCCACCATCCACAACAGACATCCTGTTTTAGGAGCATAGCTGGCACTACCGGTGCAATCAGGATAAACACACTGGGTGGCCCACTATGTCCCTTGCTTTCCAAAGGTTCTAAACCTAATCTTTTTGAGAAGGATATAAGTATCATCCAAATTGCTAGCTTTGGACCAGGTTTGTGTCATCTGTGCTTGTTTTCACTTGACCCTTATTTTTTTAACTGCAAAAATAAAAATAATTTAGAAAATAAAAAAGAGAGAGTAATAGCTTATATTTACATCTGACTGTTCATCTGTAGAAATAAGATATTTGTATGCCCAGCCACTTCTCAAAATCACTGAGGAAAATGTCAAGTTGATCATAATTGAGACACCAGTAAAATGCAAAGTTAACTTAAGAACATTAAAGCAGATTGTTAAAAATGGAAAGTGTATGGAATTACTTTTGATATTAGGCATTTCAAACCCTTCAGTCTCTTCTGTGATACATGTTTGTATTTGTATTGTTTAATGGAATATGCCAGGATTTATTATGACTAGAAAATTGCTCAATGTTATTACTCTTCCAAATATTTATATATTTTGATGAAGAGGATCTTCTTCCACAATGTTTCCAATTACTCTGAGGTATGCTAGTGGTAGAAGGTGCAGCTCAGAGAGATCAGAAGCACCAAAGTTCCAGGCACAGCATTTACAGAGAAAATAATAATGTACCTGGTTGAAACAAACCAGATTCTAAAAGAGAGCTCAGGATAACTGTTGGGATCATCGCAGAAGCAGCTTTAAAAAACAAAAAAGCCTCTCCTGTCCCATGGGTCAACTCCAGTGACAGAGTCTCCAGCTGGAACTTGGCTTGCCTGACTGCTGGAACTCTTGCCAGCCCAGCTTCACTGCGATCCCTCCTTTGATCCCCACACAGACTCTGCAAGGTTTTGCTGGTTCTCAGATATCAGGCATGTGAAACAACCAAAAAATTTTTAAAAATTACCAATAATTGACTCCACTGAAATTTTCCTTTAACAGCTTAAGCAGAGGGAAAATACAAAATCCAGCTTGATGCCAAGGAGCCCTACACTCAGACCATCAAAAGACCACAAAGGCTGGAAAGATCATCTTGCAAAGAAAGCACGGGTTTAGGACAGGACCACAATACTGAGCCCAGTTTTTCAACAGATTCTTTCAAATACTGGAAAAATATATCCAAGCATTTTGGGACGAACCTAACAATTTAGTTTTATTTATCTAGAAAGATAATTATGGATATACGAAAAGTCATTGAGCACAGAAATGCCTTTAGCATCAATGGAAAGCCAAATTCCTCATTGTGACTGCAGGGCTAAGAAGACAAATGAATCAAGCTTCTTACCTCAGTGCATAAATTGAAATTCCTCACATGTGAAAACCCTGCCTCTGCATTTTCAGTAGAAACTATGGATAAATAAATAATATTGGATAATAGTTAATTTTTCTCAGTCTACTGTGATTTTGGCTCGGCCTTGCTACAAATGGTTTTCACTCATCTAGCCAACTGTGGCCACAACCCCTTTTGCATCCAAAGATGCCAGGTTCTACTAATGTTTATGTTTCAAAGCACTGCATCTTACTGCACCCATCAGACGGAGCCCTGGCTACTGATTAATTCTGAGCAAAAACTGCTACAGCCCTGGTTGGCCATAGGCAAATAATATCAGATTCCCCATTTCCTTTTCCTTTTCTTTTTTCTATCCTTTTTTATTTTCTTTCTTTTTCTTTTTTAAATCATTAATTAATTAATTAAGTGCCTAGCAGGCCCAAGGCCCTCCCCACAACCTCCCCTTTGAGTAACATGCCAGAGCACCAAAATGATTCTTTGTAAATCTAATTGAAATAAAAGCTATTGACCCAGACACATTTGCAAGTAAATCTGGTTGGACCTCAATCAGAGAGCATGTGTTTGACAGCAAATTATGCTTAAGTACTGCAGCAAGAAAAATGGGAACCATGCTCTGGCAGATAGAGAGACAAAGAGAGGACTTAATTAAAGGACTGAAACACACACCAGCAAGTCTAGCAAATGAGATTCAGAGCGGAAAAGGAGAAGTGCAGGGCTGCCTCTTATTACAGGAATCTAGCACTAAGGAGATTTGTTGCCCTCCAAGAATGCTTGGGCACAGAAAATGATCCTGCGCTGCTGTGAAAAGGGCAACAACCAGAGACAGAGGCTAAGGGGAAAGTTAACTACATTGCAGGAGACCTGAAAATGTCACCTTGTCTTTTGATTAGGGGTTTTTCAGTCTAAAGCTGAAGATGAAGAAAGTACAGTTTGCAACTGCTGCTCCAAGAAATTATCTTCAGAAAGGCCACAGCAATGCTACAAGTCAGCGTAATGCAGCTACCAGCCCTGTCCTCATCCAGATAATAATCTGCCATATATTACTGAAACAAATACGAATTCCAGCAGAAACAACTGCAGTAGACAGCTGAATCCCCTGTACTATAACCTCACATAGCATAAGAAACAAGGAGATCCTGAGGGGGAAGGTAAAATGCCTCCTCACGCAAGGAGAACCACAACATGTAACAATCACTGCTTGCTGCAATTCAACAGAAATAAAAACATTATGTCCTGAAACAACCTGGAGGCCAGAAAAACATATGACTGTTCTTAGGGGAAAAAAAAACCCCAAACAAAAAACTCCAAAGAACAACTTCTTCATTCCCACCACAAAGGGGCTAAGACAGCTCATTGTTTTTATTTAATTATGCTCATTTGGGTGCAATATTTATCAAAATAATTATGCCAATATAAACCCTAGTTTAAACACAATTCTGTATGTTGGCACAGTCACCATGGCAAAGACCAGGATCTCTGACCCTCTTCTAAAACTACTGTGCTCTGCATTTGAAGTCTTCTTCATGCCTTTTCCTCTTTACATCATGGTGAAACTTCATTGTTCGTAATAAATAGATTAACTAGAAGAGGAAAATAGTTTCCAATACTTTTCAGAGCACTCTTGAGACTAGGAAAATAACCTCCCCCCTCAAGGTTTAAACAAACTTGGTGAATGGACAACCAAACCTTGTAGGCTGGCATGTCCCAAGGAACTTTTCAGACATAAATCCTCCAATCAAGCCCTCCTAGAAATCTGTGTACTCCCTGCTGCTGTCAGCTGGGTTCCCACTGAACAAGGCAGGCGGTCTCACAGATCAGTGGGCAAGTTGTGCCTCTGATGTGTTTGACTGTCACATTCATAAACACAACAAGCTATGCCAGCAGTAATAGCAAGGCAGCATGGTGAGGGATTCAATACAGTTCACAAACTGCAGTGCACGGCATTCATCAGTGCAAACAAACTCAGTCCACAGCTCTCCATGCTGGCTTTCACAGCAGGGATAGACACCTTCCAATGCTGCCCTGTGTCCTGCTTTTGCTTACTCCTCAAACCCTGAATACCCAGAGCAGGCACGATTCTTCTGTCACTGTGATCTACTGGAACTCGTGGCTGCAGCCTAACAAACATTGACCACTCAAAACACTTTTAGAGTGCCCCACCTCTCTCTTAAGGGGAATTGAATGCCAAGCCTTTCTCTGAAAAGGGACAATTACACAAACTACATCAAATGCCTCAGGCAATTATATATCAGGTCCAAGTAAGTATCCTGGTACCTGTACCCAGCAAAGATCATTGTCTATCAGGCCATGATCTCCATCCACATACCGTCTCCTCCTAGCACACGAGTGCATATGAAGATAAGTGTTTTTTAAAAATAACGTAGTAAAAAAATTTACTGTGATTCTTCAATACCAAACAATTTTTAAAAATGTGTATTTAGGAACATTCCTCTCTCCTTTCCCTGAAATGCTATTACTGAGATGAAATTGGAGTATTTAATAGTACACTCAATTGTGAAAGAGAGAGCAAGGAAAGGATTCTATATTCAAATTTTAAAATAGAAACTCAGGAAAGTAAAATCTTATTATATAACCTACAGTTTGGAAGCGTAAGAGATTGCTCTGGCCAAGAAATCTCCAAGAATTTAATCCATCCCTGGAGATGAGATTCTTAGTTTCATGCTTGATAAAGAATTCCACCACCAGTCCCTGGTACCCTTGGCTTCGTGCTGTGTCCTAGGTCAGAGCTGATGGGAAGCAGACTGCTACCAACTGCATTGCTCCAGCTCTTGGACTCTCCAGACATCAACAAAGATGAGAACCCAGTGGATGGCAGCTGGGGACTCTGAGCTATGAAGGGAAAGAAAGCAAAAATAAAAGAAAAAAGGAATTGAAAAGAGAAAACTACATTGGGTACCTTGACAGATATTGACAAGAATAGAAACAATAAAAAAGTCCCTGCTGTGAAAAACTCGTCAAGTAAGGGATGATGCATACCATGCAGACCTCATGCAGTGTCCTCCCTCAAAGATGTCACAGTCCTCATCAGCTTTGCTACTGTAATATTCCTCCAGGAGAGGAGAGCTTAGCTGACACCCTGCCAGTCATCCCAATGACTGCTGACAGCCTCAGGGAACACACGGATGGGAAACTGATGCCTGCGTTCAAAGGCTGCTGTCAAACCCAGATAATAACCCAAGCTGCAAGGCAGAATTGCCTAAGCAAGTGCAAATACCTACAGGATCCATACGTACACACACACATTTACATATCTTCAGCTGTATCCACAGTGATGAGAGGGAGACAGAGTTGAGTCTGCACAATTCAAGCAAGCCTGGGGTGGTGTTGTGAGGCACAATGTGAGCTTATCCACATGACAGCTGCACTAATTCCTTTGATCTGCAGTGACTGGGTTGCCTCGTCGCTATATTATATAATAATATAAATTAAGATCAGCTACAGTAAACAATAATATAGCATGAAATACAGTCAGTGTTTGTTCAGTGGACATTACCAAGACAGACCCAGAAATAGCACAGCACCTGGAGAGAGAAAATACTGCCCTGAGGTTTTGATGTGAAATTACTGAGCAGGACTTACTGGACGCTGCTCGCCCCTCATCCTCAGCGTCTGATCATCTTGCCTCAGTTGTGGACATGTCACATAGCAGCAAACTCTGAGCCTGTGCCATTCTCCCCTCACTGCGAAGCTGTAAGATACCAGTAACCTTTGGAGGTTCGACTCCAGTCAAACTGCAGTATCAGTTTCCCACTTGACTGAACCGAAATGGGCACTTGACTACCTGACACACCTTGCCTGCAGGTAAATCCTAAGGACGTAGCAAAAACATTACCCTGTATTCCCAGCGCCTATTTGACTAATAGCAGTAAGAAAACGCAAAGGAAGGAAAATGCAATATGACATTAAAGTCATGTAGTTCATGTTCTATGCATGTAAATTTTTTAAAGTTTGCAGGAATGGATATAACTTGCTTTAATTCTTGGCAATATCACATTCCTGAAGATGCTTCTTTAACATGTCAGTGGCAAAGACGAGGGCTGCTAACTTTGAGGGACGCAGTTAGTTGGCACTGCAATATTAAAAGTACCCCTAAATTTTTAATTTCATTCCCTCTTCCTTTTTTTTATTGAAGAAATAGAAAAAGGATAAAAGACCGAAAGCCTTCACAATCCAATCCAAACATTAATTTTTTATAAAGGAATCCACAGGAATTCGTGTGTTTTGTTACTGTCCAGGGCACTGTGGAAGCTGACAACCAAATTACCAATTTATGGGCTACCCAGCCTTAATCCACCTAAGCAGCAATGTATTTCATAAAGTACAGATCTAATTAAATATTCATCACTTGGGCTGTAATTTGGTCAGATAGTGGTTTATCAAATATGAAAATCTGCCCACCTCCCCAGCAAAATATAAAGCAATACTTAAGTTCAAAAAAGGTGACAACAGTCAACATCATTTGATGGAGGGTTTTCCTACTACTCTCTCTGTTTATTGCGCCATCTGGGTTACCCAGGACTTGAAATCTACAAGAGTAGTTTGCTTTATCTCATTCCCAAAGTAAACCACAAAAAAATTCAGACCATGAGCTACTGAGGCCCTACAGGGGCCTATCCCTAGGGTGCCTTTGACAGCAGGCACTCTTCCCTTCAATTCTGAGGAGACTCACCTTCACTTCACTCTCCACCTTAAAAATAACACAAAATGTGGATGGGATCACAGCCACTACCAAAAAGCTGATGCCTCTCCACAAAGCATACTCAGTCCTTCTCAGAGCTCACTCACCAAAGAGCTGACCCTGACCAACCCTGCACAGAGGGGATCTTTGACTGCATGATCTAGCTATGCCACTCGAAAGAGGTATTACTGTCAAATCCATTTACCTTTGCTAGCTCCTGGCAGCACTGGTAGGCTGTCAGGAAAAGAAATGAGCTAATGTTCACCAGCAGACCCTTGCCCGCTTCTGCTCTCTGGACATGACAAGCCCTGTCATTTCTCATATGTGAAAAATCGGAGTAATAATGCCTCTCCCCTCCAGGATGATATAATGGTGTCTGCACAAATAGAGAAGAGCAGCAGAAACTCTGGCGTTCAGTACAATGTGCAGTATACAGATATCAAGAAAAACAACAAATATCAGAAGAAAACATTTTTTTTTATGCCATCTTTGATTGAAAGAGGATTTCATACATGGGAAATTGGCTCACACTGCTATTGAAGAAAAATCCATTGACGCCGGTTCCTCATTGTTGGTCCCTTCAATATCTCTGCCTGTACAAGTCAGAGCTGCCACATTTGGCACTTCCTTTTTTTCTCCAACTGTGAACCTAGTAGAGGGAGCTGGTGCTCACACAGCCTGTAATGCAAACCTTTCCCTACTGTTAGAATTACATGGGCTACAGGCAAAGACTGCTACTGCCACTCAGTGCTGACACTGGCGCTGAACATTTCAACCAGCTGAGGAAAGGAGAAAGCAGTGTGGAAAGTTGAGACCCCAGTGGTCAACTCTTTCTTCCCCCTTGCCAACAGGGCTTTTCCATGTGAAAAGCCATTACCAAATTTATGCCCTCATATAGTTCAAATTCTCTCAGAGACCCTACCCACACAAACATCTAAGAAGGAGTCAGACATTGGGCAGGACAAGCTGTATTTCCACCCAGAGAACAAAGCTGCAGAGGACCTCTCTTCCACCTTGTGTGCCCCCTATCCATCAAGCATCTCTCACCTTGACCAGTTAAGAGTATTGATGAATACAATCTCTTTGCAAGTTCATCAACGGTATCACACAAATAGTATTAATGGGGTTGAGTAACCCTAAAGAGAAGCCCATCAGCAGCTGCCTTAAAAAGATGCAGAGAGTGTTTAGCCAAAATTACCTTAAGTGCTCATGGACTACTTCTTGTCACTGCTTGTTACAGAGAATCTTGTTCCTTGATGATTCACTTTTTACACTCCAGTGTACAGGTCATTTCAAACAGACCCCAAAAGAGGAACTGTGATGTACTGAATAAATTGTGCAAAATCTCTGAATGGCTCTGACACGTGCAAGAAAGCAATTGCACTAAGGGAGCTTCACCTTCCCCAGAAATGTGTACATGTATGTACGTGTATACATACTTGCAAGAAAAAAAAATATAAGTTTAAACACTAGGCACACCAATTTAAGAAACAACATGATGTAGTAAGTCTATTGCATAACTCAAGGCAAACAAGGGTAGTTTATCGAAAGAGAATTCTATTCCTGTCTTGATCTGGAATCCACATCAGAGGATAAAAAACCCCACAATAACAGAAAACCCCAAACCCTAATAAAACCTTTGGTCGACTGAGCATGAAGGAAATCTTTTCTCACCATGTTCCAAAACATGCAAAGACAAGGCACATAAAAATACACCTGTGCTGTCACCTCTTCCTCTGCTACACATTGTACACAAATGATTGCCCTCAAGTGCAATTTAATTCTGCTCATTTCAGAATTAGCACAGTTGCTATTACAGCAAGGCCAATTTGCCCTGCAAGAATTCATAAAACCTTCAGTCCAGAAGTTTATCTGGGTTCTTAAACTGGCAACTGCACTTACACACAGAGAAAAAACGAGAGAAACAGCTTAAATGAATAGAAAAAAAATTAGGACAGAAGGATTGGTGAACAGACAGTGGTCAGCAGACAGACATGAGCCAAAAAGAGAGGAAGAGAGACAGAAAAAAATGGAAAGATGCAAAAGCACAAAAGTGCATTTTTATTACAATATTACAAGCCTTCTGATTGCTCTAATTACACCTAAAGGAAAACAAAACTTGTCTGCTAGTAGCAAGTGTATGAATAATTAACTGGAAAGGAAGGAAGGCAGCAAAGCTGCAAAAAGCCCAAACAATCTTAAGCTATGGGCAGTTTCTCTGGAAAGCACTTAATTCTTGGTGTATGGTGGTATTTTTTTTCCATTTTCCTCCCTTCCTGTATGTCAACTGAGCTTCTTTTCTTCTCCTCCCCCACCATTCTCAGCCTGTGGTAAGCTAACTCATCTTATGATGCTTATACTTCTTACTGTGACTTAGCACTTTAAATGTAAGCTGTCTGATCCTAGAGACTGTTTGGGTGAGAGCATCTCCTAGGAAAATCCAAGAGAACACACAGAAAAAGGATGCCCTTTTTTTGGAAAGAACAATAGTTCAATAGTAATAGCCCCTAAGGTGTACAGGAAAATCTGAGGCTTCAGTAGCCAGTAAAAACAGACTCCTTAAATGTAGTGGTGGCCCCTCTCACAGCTCTTCTAAACAAAAAGAGTTTGGGTCACAACAACCCACTTCCAGTCTTCTTAGTGATTTATACAAGCAGACACCATAATGAATTGAAGCAAAATGATGGTATTCTTTTAGTTTTCTCCCTAAACTGTCCTTTAATTTTGACGAAGTAACCCTCAGGATTTTTTCTTCAGCATATAAAGTGGAACTGAAGTGTTAGGCTTTGGAACTTATTTTAAAACTACAAACCCACCTAACTAACCAATCTTATAGGAAAGAGTACAAAATGGTTTGATCTTGTACAGTAGCATACAGAGTAGACAGGTGGCTCAGTGGGACATCTCTGGATTTAGAAGAAACAAATTAACCAAAGGTGATCGAATAAATATCTTAGATAAAGCTTTAAACAAAAATAAACAAACATAAATTAAACATTTCTGGAAATATTAGTAGAATGTTATAAAGGAACTAGAAGGGATAAGGAGTGGGTACACGTTGTTAATGACTACAGAGAGAACCTCAGATGATGAAGTATTAATCACCATTTCATCTATTTTGCTGACACATCAAAAAAGAAAAAGAATAATCAACTCCAACAGAAAGTTACTAATAGGACCTAACAAAGGTTGTATCTTTCCATCCTGAAGCAATGCCTTTGCTAATCCAGAGGAATGAAAACATTTGTTTGCAATTAATCAAGGAATCAAAAAAGAAATCCTGACTTTATTTTCTGGCATTCCAGAACAATGCTGCTATCAGTGACTTCATGTCTGCAGTGGGCTAAGTGCTAAATAAAGCATTTTCAAATTATGGACATTTACCAAAATAAACGAACGTATTTATTACACAGCAGGCAAATAGAAGGAAAAGAACAAGAAGAAGGAAAACAAAGATTGAGAAAGAGAGGTCCTTCCACTTATTTATTTATTTATTTAGTATCTGGAAGTAAAAGCTTTTTTGAGTGCAGAAATCCAATTGCTACATGCACCATGATGGATTAGCTCTGGTAAGATGAAATAAATAGCCATTCATCTTACTGCTCACATCGGCACTGGGTGTACCATGTACAGAACTAAAATGAAAAGCCTACAGACAACCCTAACCTGGGGACACATGCAGTAGGAACATTTGCAAAACTGCTTTGGTACCAATGCTAACTCTGAATGCCCCTTTGGAGTCTCAAACCAGCCATATTTGAACCAGCCATTCTGTAATTCTCCTCTCTCTCTATGGATAGTTACACAGAGAAAAGCATGTACATAGTCATCCATCCTGGAACTACTTGAGGGCTTTCTCTCCACTCAAAGCATCTCAGGAGCTGTGCCCTTCAAAGACCTTTTGTCTGCTGCTGTAATACAACTTCCACACTACCACCACCAAATGCTGTGACGGCATTTTTATCTCCTCACTTTTCAAGTCTCTTCTAAATATGAAGATTGAAATAAATATCTTGAAACATCAAGTTAAAGTATCTAAGTCTCCTCTTACATATTTTATACTGATTTAGTTTTACTGATCAGAGATCTATTACCCCAAGGAAAAACAGAATTTCTGCATTTATGGCAAGAGAATTAAGAGAAAAAAAAAACTAGTCTTGCTGGAATCTGAACTTATGAGTCCAGGATAGTTTCCATGTTGATGCTGAGAGCCATGAGTAATGATCCTCCAGTGCACCACTTTCATCTTCACGTGGAGCAGAAGAGGCTTGAGAAAGCCGTGATCTTCAGCACCTTATGCCAGGGCCTTTAGAAAAAATTTGAGGGCATCATCATCACTAGCAATGAAGCAGGTGCACAAAAATACGGATTCAGTGGAACAGAAAGTCAAGAGTATGGATATTGGGCAACTCAGGCATGGCAACACATTTTCTCTCTGGCACAGCCAGAAGCGACTTGCTATTCACCAAACCAGATACTCTCATTTACTGACTCCTGAGACATGCAGCAAACACCCCATTCCTACTTTCTTCCCCAACAGATGTAATTAAACACCTTCAGGACAAAACTGTTTTGTTATTTGGTTTCTTCTGTGTTTGTATTTTTTTCCAATGCACCTTGTCCTCTATCTCACACTGGTTTTTATTGCTTAGGTGAAACAAACTTAATGACTTTTCAGCAGTACAGTAATTACAGTCCTGGTGGAATCTGTAGAGGCAGGAGGTCACTAACACCTGAGCAAATCTGATTCCAAACAGCATATCTCCATTCACCTGAAACAGATGAGAACTGCAGTTGCCTCAGGGTATTCATTCTGCATTGCCTTGCATGAGTGGAAGCACATGTTTCTCTTCCTCACCAGTGTTTGTTTGTCAGAATTTCTCTTTCCTAAATCCCCTGGTCTACAGCACCAATGGTACAGCTGCAATTGTTCCATCCTCCTCTCCTCTGCCCTGCGAGAGGAGGAACAAAAGGAGTTCAGATTATAAGGTCTGTGGAAAGACTGAAGGACTTCAGAGAGGAAACTGTCCTTCCCCTAAGGCTATAGAAGTGTTAAAAAGCCACATTAGGAAGCAGTAAAAGAGACCCTCTTTGAGACGCAGGGCAATCAGAGAGAGGAGAGAGCTCTGCCTACAAAGAAAATTGGAAATGAGAAGTAGCAACAGAGAAGGTTCTGCACAAGTGGTGCACTTGAAAAGACAGAAGTCTGTTTTCTATCTTTCAGCTCCAGACCCTGGAAAAGGTGATGGAACCCTAGAGCCCACAGGTGCTTCAGTAGCCCTCTACAGGAAGAGGAGCACCAGTCCACACACACACACACCTCTGACTCCAGTCTCCAAACAATAAAAAAAAATCCAACCATCCCAAAGTGATGAAATACTGAATGTTTCCTAACGTACAGTATCTCATATCCTTCTGTTATCCCTGCTCCTCTGAATAGACACTTTTTAATCAGAGTGGCATGCATGGTTAGTTGTGAGTAAGATACGGA
Source organism: Monarcha castaneiventris obscurior (assembly GCA_026261815.1). Taxonomy (NCBI): domain Eukaryota; kingdom Metazoa; phylum Chordata; class Aves; order Passeriformes; family Monarchidae; genus Monarcha; species Monarcha castaneiventris. Next base: position 21,339,438 of record JAMPIT010000894.1, read on the forward strand.
TGATTACTCGGATGTGAACCTTCTCTTAGGAGAGCCAGTTCCTGATAAGCTTGGTTAATGTTATTTTAACCCACAGATATAAAGTTAGTTGCTCAGAGGGCTTTGGTGTACATCAGCTTCAGTTCACATATTCACCTAGCACTAATTCTATTAGTGCATTTCATCTTTGAAAGAGAGCTCCCATTAAATAAACTTCATGAACTGTTCCACAGACGTTTAACAAACTGAACAAGCTTCCTCACACTCACAGTCCTAAAGATCTGTGTACAAAAAGCTCCAGCAGATTAATTTCTAAAACTTACCAGCTTTAGGACTGAGCATGTGCCCAGCTGTTGCATCCTTGTTAAATGCTCTGATTACATGAGATTTGGCCCAACAGTAGCTTTGGGCTCCTCCCAGAAGCCAGGATCTGCTGAACAAATATTAGTGAAGCTCCTGGGAAGGAAATAATTGAAAATGCCAAACCACCATAATCCAGACTTTATGAGTCCATTCTTGGCCTTTCTCTTTGGCTCAGATGTTCTATTCAAAGGGAGACATCTAAAGAGAATCCAGTGGCTGTCCACGCCTTCATGTGACAATAAGCCCATCATTCACACAGTAGTTTTCAGTGATTATCCAACAATTTCTGAAACTCATACAGCTTTGCTGTGCACCACCACATACTTGTCTCATTTCAACCCAGAGGTGGATACATTGCCTGAGTGCAGCTCATAAATTGCTTCAGGCCCTCTTCCAGTAAAGGTGCTGGACAAATGAGAGCTATTATTAGCATAGACAGCACCAGTGTCCAGCAGCTAGGACTGGACAGCACTGGTTAGCATTAAACTAGCACTTCTGACTAGCAGGGTCCTCCCTCTACCACACTGTAACAACGGAGCAACATATCAAGCCATCATGTTGCCACCAAAAAATTCAGTGTGATGACCAAAGAGCTCACAGATTTTGCTGGGACCTAAAGCACACACAGGAGCAACAGTAAAGACACACAGAGCTGCCTCATTATAAAAAGGGATGAGAAATATCAATGTGCCAGACAGCTGCTAGCAAGCACAAATTGAAGGGTGGCTAGATTGTGCCAGCTGTCTCCAAAGCAGCTGCTTAGGGTAGGACACAACTTTCTGATGATGGCAGCTGGGAGTGGAGAGTATGGCCCAGCAGCCTGACAAGTTAATGCTTTCTGCAGTAATGCCTCCAAGTATGCAGTTCAGTCTACTGAACAAATAAACAATAATCCATAAGAGAAATAGAGAAGTCTTTAGATCCAAAGGACATGGGGCGGCTACAGTAACTTCTTGCTGTTCACAGTATTTCTCTGCCAGAAGTTCCATAAAACAATCTGCGCAGAAAAGCTGTTTAAGTTCCATCATGTAGCTTTTCTTTAGATTGGATTTCCAACTCATGACTAGTAAAGCCCATTTTTAAGATGTGGAACACTTATTTAGCACCACATAACTCTATGAGCTCTCAGGGGCCATGATATTCCTTTCCCATACAAGGCACTTGACAAAGAGTTTAAAAAAGCATTATCCCCATATTACAGCTATGCAAATTAAAGATCAGATTACTGGTCCAATATTCAGGGGAGCTGGAAAGGTATATTGTTCCAGAGATATAGACAGGACACTGAAATCCAAACTATAAGGAGGAAAAAATCCCTCCAACAAGAACATGCAAAACTTTTATTGTCCTTCTTCATCCAATGATTTCCAACAAAGTGATGAGAGAAGAAAAGAGATGCAATTTTATATGATGGATAACAGAAAGAAAAAAAAAGAGAGAAAGTAAATTGGTATTCCTAGGTCATGTAAAGAGTAAATGGGAATGCTAATAATAAGCAGTATGTTCCCAAAATGTGTCTCAGGCTCTGAATGGATGGTGATGCCTTGCTTTGACCTAAATGCTGGAACTAATTTTTTTTTTTTTTTCACATCAAATCAAAATCAGAATATGGATTATTTTTGGTTTTGTTTTCTTTTTTTTTTAATCGTGGAAGTTGACAAGACTTCAATCATTGCTTTTACAAACAAAATGACTGCTCAGTGATATGTGGTAAGCCAGAGTGGCTGCATTTGAAGTCCATGGTTCATTCATATTCTGTGACAGATGAGGACTATATAGTTATAATTTGTGACAATCCCTGAAAGAATTTATCATTTTTAAAGGGACGAGTGCTCTCTAACCCAAACAAATGGAGACCATATAACACATCTATTTCACTCAAACCCGTTAACTTTAACGCAGTACTGTTGGCTAGCTCCATAACAAAGAACTGAAAACAACAAAGTAAAGGTGCTGGCCACTGAAGCAATGATTCTTCATCTCTGATTAATCCCTAGAATACATCATCTCAAAAGCAGACCCATAGACTTCCAGGTGCCTCCAGGCTCCTGGAAGCATTCAGAAGATGGCATTTCAACTCTGAAACACATCCAAGCAAGACATGAAAACAAAGCAGGGGGAGAGGGAAGTAAAATTCAGGCAAAATCAAACTTCCAAGTTTCCAGGTTAACCTACATACACATTAGTCATATGCTAGTCTGTGTGCCAGGACATAATGAAACTAGTATCTAAATAAAGTGACAGAAACAGAGACAACACAACGCTGGTGTATCTAATGAAAATTCTTCTCCGTTATAACAGAAAAAAAAGGTGCAGAGAAGAACTGCTCTGTAAAACTACCAGTGAAATGCTTTCTCTGCATATAGAGAGCTTTAAAGTTCTATGAAGTTCAAGCGGGTGCAACTTGCCTTCAGATTTGGGGCAGCCTCATTCAGAGGACACACTGCATGCCCTCCGAATATAACCTCACTTTTATTCTACCTCATTATCATTACCCCTTAGTCTTAAATGTAGATTGAAGGAAGCAACTGCCTTCTACTGCCTGAAAAATTAAAAAATGGCTTTTGGCAAACCCAACCACTTCCATGTAATCCACAGGAATCATCCACCCTATTCCATCTTCTGTGGTGCCTTTGGTGAGGAAACAAAATCCACGTATGATTTGCACAGTTTGACTGTTTCAGATTTTATTCCTTGAAGCCTCATAAAGACATCTGCATAGAGGCAAAAACAGGACTGCTGTAGCTAGGATTTGGAGTTGCTTATGCTATAAATCTGGTAGCCTCACATTTTTTGTTTGATGCTAGGTAGGCAACAGGAACAAGGACAACCAGTGGAGAAGCCAATCAAACCTGTACTCTTGCAAAATTACTCTGGATCTGCAATGAATATAGTGGATGTTTCAGCCTCTCTATTGCTTCCCCATTCTCAGCTGGTAACAAGATTCTAAATTCATCCCTAACCACACAGTGCTTAGGGTGGCTAGTACTTTTAGCAACCTATTTGTCCAGGTCATGACAGTGTCTTTGAATTGCAGCCCTGACATTTGGCATACCAATTGATTCCACTCTCTAGCTTTACCTGCAAATTTAAAGAGAGGGATTATTCCATCCTATCACCTCACTTATTAGTGAAGGCATTAAGCAGTATCAGCTCCAACACTGACCCCTTGGGAACACCACTGCCCTGTGCCAAAACACAGGCATTTTATTTCACCTTACTGAACAAACAGCTCTACATGTGGGAAACATGGGGGTTGGAACTAGATGATCTATAAGGTCCCTTCCAACCCAAGCTGTTCTAAGAACCATCACTAAGTACCATGATGCAGAGATAATAAACTGATTGGCTGACAAGTTGGAACTCATCACACCTTTGCAGGAGAAGAAACAGCACAGATCAGATGCACTTCCTAAGTTCATTAGTTATCAGACACCAATGTCTGTTGTCTCTGGCCACATATTCCTAAAAAACTAATAAAGATCTTTCCAAAGAAGCAATGAGGAGATCTGGACTCTGACACGAGCCATTACTTACAGAGTTAATATAAAGGCCCTACATTATTTATTCCAAGATCTTCAGCAGAAGTACCACTTTCTCAACCAACATGAACAGTTTTTTGCTTGAAGTGAACACTTGCCACTATAGTATCCTTATTATTCTGAATACATGTTTTGCGTTTTTTCTACATTTTTCAAAGGATATTAAAATGTAGTTGGAAACATCAGCAATCAAGTGTCCCTGTGACGTAGATTTGTACTGTTAGTTGCCATTGATAAAGTACAGCCACTTCTAGGGTTAAAAAAAATACTTTAATTACAGTATTCACACACAAAACCCTGATATTAGATTACACTGTCCATCCAATCCAGAGGCTTATTAAAAAACTCTGATATTTGTATTTAATTAAAGCAGTTTATAGTCAGACGATGAATCTTTCCACTAATTAATTTTGAACAAATAAGGAAAACAACTAGTTGCAGGATCATCTGGTCAATTACTGCCCTGCCTGTGGATTCTTCATATTGGGACAGAGATGGGAAAATTTCATCAAGCAGAAGTCTTCTAGTTATAGTTCAGAAAATGAATATGCGGTATCTTTAAAAGAAAATAGAGTATATCTGATCTAACTCCCATACTTGGGACAGTGATAGAGCTGGACTGTAGAATGGAGTCTCAGAGCTAAGTCTTAGTTCAGAATATTATTTGTGTTAATACAGTATATGCTGGACCAGCAATTTTGGCAATTTGTGATGCATTTCTTCTATATTTACTGTTCATATATAGCAAGTGCTGTGATTTAATTTTGTTATGTTTCTGCTCTGACAAAATTTGAAGCCATAAAACATGATTGACTGACATTTTGTCTTCATGCCACAACACTGTACCACAGAGCCATGCCACCTGTCACCACTGCTGGCTGCAGGAGACTGAGCCCTCCACTACTATTTCCCCTGATTATCCATGGCTCGCTGGTCAAAGCCTTCTGCATTTTTAGTTCCACTAGGGATAATCTCCTCTATAATTGTACTGATAGGAAATAACAGATTAGAAGGGAGACCACATGATTTTCAGTCTGAGCTCTAGCAAGTTCTTGCTGGATTGTTCTCAAATCTGCATGCTCTAGGCTTTCCTGGCAGTGTCCTACAAGCCATCTCAACATTCACACTGCAGGAGATGCCTGCAATTTAAGGCTGCTAAGGAGCCAACTGAACCAGAAAAGAACAGTTATCCCTCTCCTGTCACTCATTTACAGGAAGAAGCAGTTAGGAAAGCTATGTGAAGGAAAAGGTTGATGCAACAACCAGATTTGTCTCAAAAAGTTGAAAATTATTTGTCAGCTATCAATGCTTTCTAAAACTATGTCCTTGCTTGAAACATTGAATGCAACAACAAAGAAATATGACTAGAAAAAACGATGTACAAAAACAATGTAAAAAATCTGTACCTTGGTGAAAAGAGGGATGGACTGATCTTGGGTTACTGGCCCAATACATGGCAAGCAGACTTAGCAAAGTGTCGCTTTCTGTTCCCCACCTCAGCTTCCCTGACCACAACTATGAGTTAGAACAGTTAATAGTTTTCCAGTAGCACTGGAAATTTATACACACATAAAAGAAAGCTCCTCAATTTGCAGTTGGAGAAGAACTGTACACAGCTTTAATGCTGGTGCCTTGCAGAGCACTGACTCGACTCCCACCTCAAGCCCAAGGGTGGCTGTAGCCCACAACTCTGCTACAAAGGGCTGTACAGAAATGTCCTCTCGACATACAAGGTAGTGACATGAGCTAGCATGGAACAGCTTACGTTCTTTAAAGCCCTAAAATGATCAAAATATCTGATGGGCACCACAGAGCATCTAAAAGGAGTGAGAGCCTTTGGGAGCAGCTGGGTGCCAACCACTCTGCAGGCACAGCTTGCAGAGCCAGCAGGTTGCCCTTCTGCACAGCCTCCATTCTCAGCCCCTCTCTGTCAGACGCCTCACAGCTGGGGGGGAAACGCTGGCTCAGACTCACAGGGGACACAATGGCAACACTAAAAAGAAAAAAAGGTATTCTGCTTCAGAAAAATGTAATTAAACAATCCTCATGCCAGTCACTTTTTCTCAAGCTCTGCATCCATTGTACAAACAAAAAACAAGAAAGAAAAAAACCACCACAGATTCTTAACACCATATTAAGTTTTATGTCCATTAAATTTTACCTGCAGAAAATAAAACAATTTGTCTGTTTTCTGTCTTTTCATAATGCATTTTTATGCCTCTAGGTGTCTGCCTGTTTAGACTCTAGGGGCTGTAAAAAGTATTTGGTACACCATTACCTGAATAAACACCCTATAAATTACAACTGATATTTATCAGCCTCGTGGCAATTCCACTGCATTAGAAATAGTACAAGACTGTATTTAGATTGATAAGATATGGGTAAAAGATTAGCATACAGAGATGTCTAAAAAAATCCATGTCTGCTATTTGAGACAAAATACATACACACGTTACTTTAATTAACTTTCCCTGCATTTGGAATTCCACCAGGATACAAAGCTAGCTGGATCACTAAATGCAATCATATTTTCAGCCCAGCCTGATATTTCACCAGAACCATTCAAATCAATTTACCCAACAGAGACATTTGTCCCTGGCCTGTCACTATGGCCTGCATTGAGCCTCCTGCACTTCTTTATCTTCTGGCAGGGCCATCATAAGCAAGCGACACAGAAGGTGATGTATGGGAACTCAAATAAGTTATAAATCCTCCATCCCTTCATCAGCCATCATCAGCCTAAGTGAATTTGCTCCAGTCAGCACTGGCAAAGACTCTCTCAGGAACAAGTCAGCTCTAAGATGACACGTTCTTCAAGGAAAAGCTCCTCATTGCTTTTGGGAAAAGAAGGTATTGCAACAGGAAGGAATGGCAAAAGGCTGCATCCCTGACAGGTAGTGATATGCCTAAGTATCAGCAAGTCTCTTCCATTTATTCAGATGCTTCTGAAAGGTTTAGAAATCCAAACTAAGAATCTATCGCATAAAAAAATCTAAGAGCACAGTTATTCCACTGATCAAACTTTGCTTTAAGGCACTACCCTTAAAGTAGTAATAATAATAATAATAGCATCAAACCAAAATTCTAAAAAAACCCAACACAAAATACCCAACATCCAAACCCAAAAGAGTGAACAATCACCTGTAGTTCAGGAAAAAGAGAAAAAAAACTGAGTTATGTTAAAAACTGAGAGGGGCAGTGAAAGATACTCTCCTTTTTCATAAGGGCTGCCTGGGGTTTCTTGCAATGTCTTTTTGAATGCCCTTGAGGATGTCACAGATACCCATTTCCCTGTCACATAGCCAAAAGAACGGTAATTGAACAGTTGAGTAGCCATTTAGATGGCTAATGCAAGAATCCCTGACTGACAGGGTACACAGGTAGCCAGATGGTCCAGACTAGTAGAGACACCTTTGCACAAAGCACTTGAAATGCCAACATCCAACAGGTACATACTAACTCCTTCCCTCCCTATTGTAACTGAAGGCCTCACCACTGCACTTGTTTGATTAGCAGATATCACAACTGCAAAGCTCCCAGGCGTCCACTGCTCCCTTCCTTTTCAGTGATATGGATACCAACTCTACAGCATGATTCTCCATTCAAGGGGCCAGGTCTAAGGAGCTTTGTCAAGGCAGGTCAGTCTCTGGATGCAAATGGCTACATAGCTACAACTTCTGTCTACAGAGAGAAATGCAGAACAGACGAAGATACAGTTTACACCAGTGAAGTCATAGCCCTGGCCTTTTCCCTAGCAGAGGATATATGCTGTTCAGCTGATAACTGGTTTGATTGCATGGAAACACAGACTTTATATTCTGAGTATCCTGTTATCTACTTCATTTGTGATTTCTAAGTCACAAATTATCCAAAAGGTCTTTATAAGCTAGTATAAAGAAAATGTTCAAACACTTTCCCAACAAACCAAAATGAAGGCATTTTGTTCAACAGCACATTAAAAGTTACAGCAATAAGGTGCCAGGATCAATGATTAGATGAACAATGGACCTATTCTGAAAGATCTGGTACAAGTTTTCTTACCCTGACATACTGAGGAGAGCAGAGATATGACTGCTTTCCACCCACCGGCATTTCTTTTATTTCAGGCACACAAGACTTTGGAGCAGTAATGATAGGGGGGTGGTTCAGTTTTGAGACAACAGCCAGCCAATCTGTTTCAGCCCAGGCATCCAGGCTATAAACTTTACCAATGATTTCCCAGTCATCAGCCTCACAAAAACAGCTTTCCAGAGGTTTTCCACATACAACTGCAGTTCAAAGCATGAAACATCAGCATAAAAAAAATATAATAATCATCCCTGTTCATTTAAAGGCAAAGTTTTAGGCATTTAAGGCCTAATTTCTGTTTGGAAAAAAAGTTTAGGTCAATGTTTATGACCTATGACCTTATTTTCTTCTAACAAGTTCAGCTACAGGGCTCTTAAACAGAAATCATTCAAGCCCACTCTGCCCTGGCATCCACCTCCCTCCTCTGCACCCACTCTCAGAAGTGCACATGCAGGCACACTCATACACTCATCCCAGTCATTTCATACCATCATAAAAGCAGCAGTCTTTTCTTTCCCATGCACACATCTCATTACCCATCCTTAGTACACATCTTGAGTAATGCAATTTAGTTCAATGTCACCAAGAGAAAGACATTCCTCTGGGAGTGTCATTACCATAAACCACAATCTGCTGCCAGTTGATATGTCCTTATCCACCCCTTGTTTTAACTTTATAAAGCATAACCAAGTGTTTTGCACTCCAGTGTCATCACTTAGATTCAGAGATCTTTTCCCCCCAAAACCACGTTTTACTTTTGCTTCCCTATACGTCCCTTAATCTTTCACTCCCAGCACCACAGCACAGTTCTGTTGCCCTATCAGTGCCCATCTGCTCATCCTGGGTTGATTGCCACTTTACAAAACTACTTCCCTGGCCTGTTGCAAGTCAATTGACCTCTTGAGTCCACATGAAGCTCTGGCCAGCAACCTCAGAGGGCCTCATGCTAGTGTCAGGTGAAGCAGGACAATCAAGGCAGGCCATCAGTGTAATAACAGCTGTCCTGTATGAATAAGCCATCTCAAAGTATGATCCTACAGCAGCTCAACAGCTGAAGAGAGTTAAAGTTGTGCAAGAGATTTTAACATCTCTACAGCAGAGATTCTTTTACTACTTGCCTGTGTAGTCCTCTGGCACTAGCATAAGTTCAGGTGTCATAACAGATTATAGAGAGGAGCTTGATTCTTGAAGGGAAGAACTCTGGAAATGACCAATATTTATATTTTTCTAAACAAAAGGCATAAAAAAAACCCCAAAAACAAAACCACAAAAAACCCCAAAAAAACTACTAGAAAGAACTGCGGAGTGTTTTGGCAATAGATTTAATAAGAAGACAGGCTCAAATCAAGTGTGCCCAAATCAGAACATGATCTCTGAGGTCATAGTTAAAGATCTGGATGATGAGTACTGCTAATATTGGACTACACCCTGTGTCTTATTTTTCTTATTTTTCATGAGTAACTTGAGAAGAAGTATTTGGAAAAGAAGAGAAGGGGGCCCTTCTCAAAGGACACATTTCTGGATTTAAAACCAGAAATACATGGGACTTCAAAATCCTAAAAAGAGAACTGTTATCTACATAGTGATTGAAGCTGGTCAGAAAAGCTAAGAGAATAATTTCATGGAACGCAAGGTAGATTTTGCCTAATGCATACAGAGAAAAATATTTTTAGCTTATGAGAAACAGCTACCTCTGTTAGCTAGTATATTTATTTGCTTTGTTACGTCATCAGTTTTAATAAGGTCTCTTGTTCCCCAGGATTCTAATCCCAAACTAATTTCATGACGATTTTACCAAAAATCAGACAACCTCTGAAAAGAGGTGCTGAAAAACAGAGTCAAGAAACTAGTTCTATTGCTCAATTAGAGAGCAAGTATATATTCCAAGCAAATGGTGTTCCTTCCAGGATGCTTTACGTGAACCCAAGTGGTCCAGGTGGTGCTGGTAACATCCTGAATTGTTCACTGATGAGCCAGCACTGGAGATTCATCACTCCATTACTGCATCAGTGTTCTGAATCTTCTTATCTTTACGTACATTTCTGTCATACACTGTTTTCACATCAGTTCATTGGACTTCCAGGTGGAAAGACTTTAAAACCTGTCTTAATTATACAAGAGCATGTCTCCTTAACCCTTCAGAACTCTGGCAAAAGAAAGGGGGGCATATACAATTATAGCATGACCAAACACATTTTGCCTCCTTGAACTCTTCTCCTTTTAGAATGGTGTGGAGCTTTCCTTCATATATTTCTTTAAATGGTGTGAGTGACAAGAGTTACATGCTGTTAAAAATCCATCATAGTCTATCCCAAAGGTCTGGAGCATCATCTTCGTATGCAGCTAATACAAAAAGGACTTTCCAATGAAAGGTGCTACAGGAACACAAGTGCCAGTGATCACATGCTACTGAAAGACTCATGGACTCTTTACTACACTTTTACTCCTTGTATTTTATGTCTCTGAAAATGAATACATCTCCTCCTTTTTTGCTAAATTTTAATGTCCATGTCTTGCAGATGTAAATGATAATGAGAGTTCCAGAGGGAGGGAAAGTCAGGCCCCAGTGTGCACACAGTGACCCCAAACTTTAGTAGGGCAAGGGGACTTGGGAATGTTATTCCTTTAGTGTGTAATACTGCACAGTGAGAAAGACACCACAGAGAACAATAGCCTGGTGTTCCAGAGCAGACCCCAGTTGCTGATTACTAGCTCCCCTTGCACAGAAAGGCCAAAAATGTCACATGGCTCCAACAGTAAGATTTAAATCCTCCAAGAACAAAAAAATAAAACAAAAAAGATTGCTAAAGGGGAAAAGCCAATGCTATAACTGCAGTTGAAAAGTCATTCTTTGTACCAAGGAATGCTGTGACAATAGCATTAAAAAATAAATCACTATGACTTTGTTCACCAGTGGCATTTGTCTGCCATTGTTTTTAATTCAAATTGGGCTGAAAAACAAGACTCATCCATTTTGAATCCCGGATCTCATGTATCAGTAAGGGGAAAGCCACACAGTTATTAACAGCCAAGCAGTAAAGAAAAAGGAACTTTATAAAGGTGGTACATTGCAGGCAAAAAGATCATTTTGCTGCTTTGGGATTTCAGCAATGCTGTGGGAAAGCTTATATATTAATAAAACATGATTATTGACATTTGCTAAGACTTATTGTTAGGTCTTTCCCTTTTTCTTGTATGCTTGTACAGTTGTACTTATTTATCACAGTCTATAAAAACCAATCATGAAGTGTAAGAATGTTAAAATTACTTTATAAAGGGTTATACATCTATACAGTCTAATTCTGTAAACAGTTTCCAAATATCTCAAAAGCATTATATATAAGAAATGGCATCCTGTTCTTTAGATTGAGGTCATACTGCCATTTTTGGCATTAGACAACACCATAAAAGCCTTCAGATCTCTCATATTCTATAGCATTCACATTCTTTTTCCTGTTCTATGGACTAGGTTATTCAGCAGATTTTTTCTCCTAGGCAGGAACCTTTCTACACTCCAAAAATGATAATCTTATCACTTGATGTGAGCCCCTTTTGGGCAAACTAGAGAGAAATAATCAAAGAAATCAAGCAGTATGTCCACTCACTTAGGCCCCCTTCTCCTTCAACAGTCCAATGCTTCCCAATGCTTCCTGCTTTCTTGTTCAGGACTTTAAAGTCTTGGGAACTCTCTACAGTCATGCCATATGTTGCTTACTTTTACACATCACCCCAAAAATACTACTCATTTATGCCAATAAGCAGTAGATTAGCTAGTAGACAGCTCCTAATCAGTCTTCCTTTTTGTTTACCTGTTCAACAGATGAGGGTCCTTTAGGAGACTTCCCTTATTTTAAATGAATGTGGCTGATGAGTGACCCTATTCTATTTCTGTGAAATGGTATAGGGTCAAACAAGGGCACATCAGTTTATCTCATAGCTTGTTTCCTTTATCTGTATCTCCCCAGTAACTTAAAAAATGCAAAAATCTTGCTGTGCTGCTGGGAAAACCTGGCTCATGTTGCAGACTTGTTCCCATGCAATAAATTCAGCATTAGAACAAACTTCTGAGGTACTCTCCATACATCAGAGTTGTTCTTTGTATGCTCTTTCAGAGAAGAGACAAAAGCCCCTAACACACTGAATCTCTTCTGTCTTGGCTTGCTACCAAACGTGCCAAGAGAAGTGATAATCACTTCATCCATTCTAGAGAAGCACAGGAAAATAGGTTCTAAAGAAAAGGGAAGTAGCTAGTTGTTCTACAGAAAAGAAAATTAAACCCTGGATTTCACCAGGATGCCAAAAGAGCACACGCTCTGGGACCACATCCACCCTGGAGTCCTCCAACCTCTTGAGCTATTGTAGGTTTTTATTCTTCTTTTTTTTTTTTTTGCCCTTTTTTCCTCAAGACATGCCCTCAGCTTCCAAAAGAGAGGGTCTGAATAATCTCTTAGTATCTGACAGAAACAAGGTCTTCCCACAGGCAATCATTCAACCAGAATATAATTTATTCTCTGCTTTTCTCCACCTATCATTATTATACAGTTTCAAAACCCTGAATGGCCTGGCAGTCCTTTATGCTTTTCCTTACCATACATCTGAAAGACATGTAACTGCTATTAGCTCCACTTTGCTAACGTGGGCTGCAAAAACCCAAAGGTGGGTTTAATCAACTAACTGAATGCATCATCCTATTTACTAAGATGTAACAAGCTTAAAAGATATCTATTTTAGAATTAGATTATTCAGGCCCTGGAGGATTCTGTTGCTCTCCATTGACCACAAGGGGAGTTTGATTAGTTGAAATATCCCTATGTGGCAGGTACCTGTGTAAGATGAGATCGAGTGTAACCAAATATGCCAAGTTTCACCAAGGTTTTCTTACCAAGAAACAACAGCCAGACCAACCAGGCACCACAAAGCACCTCTGAAAAGGATGGCAGAAGTGGTCTGCAGCTGCTCAAGTCAGTGCTGGGAGAAAAGGACATCCCCCAAGGCTTACAAACAAGTCTTCATTTAGTCTTGTGCCAGCACTGTACACACATTGCCATCATTATTTACTCCTATTTTCCAAGCATTAAAGAAGGTTAAACTTGCAAGGAAAGCCAGTAGCATAATCCAGATAAGAGTCATACTTAGACATGATATCCAGTTAAAAAAAGACAAAACATTTCAAAAAGTCAGGGCTGTGCTTTCTGAACACTAATGCCAATGAATGTACAATACTGGTCAAGGAAAAATAACTAAAACAGATGCAGAGGAAGGCTGTCGGGGACAGACAAGCCTATCTGGTAAAAAGAATATTAAAAGAGTTTGGCTTGTTCAGACCAGCTAAATAAATGTTGAGAGGAGATACATTTACTGTGCACAAACACCCAGGGGTAGAAATAGCTGAGGAGTGGAAATGACTATTTAACTAAGGACAATACTGGTAAAAGAACAGATGGTTATAAACTGCCAAAGAATAAATTTAGACTGGAAATTAGACAAAGGTTTCTAATCAGCAGAGCAATGAAGCTTTTAAAATGCCTTTACAGGGAACAGGGGCAAAAAAGCTGCTCTAATTGAGGGATATAGCATCATGTATTTCTGAAAGGTATTATGAAATATGGTTCCCTACCAAAGCACAGTACTGGAGGCTCTCAAGGTCCCCTGCAGCCTTCTGCTTCTCTGCATTTCACAGTAAAATCCATTCATAGCAGCACCTGCATATCAGAAGTAGAGTTCTGAAATACCTTGACCTCCCAGAACAACTACATGAAGAACCATTCTGGCTGGATGCTGCTGAAGGGTAAAACAAGATGGCTTTTAAGAGAGGGACTTCTGGAGCAGCCAAACCTTTGAGGAAAGTCTGAGCTGAATTTTTACATTATCTTATTATGAAAGCCACAGACAGGGGGCAAGTGCAGACACAACATGTCATCTCCTTTAAAACTCCTAAAACAAAACTCTTGAAAATTTCCAGGGGCTCCTGGGTACAGATAAACTTCTCAACACATGAGAAGCTCCACACCAGACAACCCTCCTGATGACCATCAGTCATTGAACGATGCAGTTTTGTCATCTGACCATACAATATCTTTATCAAAAGATCAATTATTTTTCTCCCCCTTTCTTTATTAAGGGTTCCCATAAAATACAAGGATGGAGCCCAACATTACCATTATGCATAGTGTCCTTGTTTTCTATGAGTAGGATACAGTCAAGTCTTTGGCAGACCCACACACAATGGTAAATATTTGATCTTTTCAACATGTGCATGTGCCAAAAGTGTTACAGCACAAGAGGAAAGTAATTTTCATGGACTGAGAAGTACTGCAGAATTATATGGTTTGATCTGTTTGCTTCATTTCTTAGTTATGGCTGCATCTTCTTTAGTGTCCGGGGACATGCCACATACAACATTTTACCATTATTTCAGGATCAAAAACCCCAAAAAACTCTCAAAAAATGGGAATTTGCCACAAAGAGTGTATCTCATCTAGCAACTCCCTCTTGATAGCCATTCCTATAGTCCATATGATCAAGGCAGTTGAAGGTATTGTAAACATTTCAGGCAAAGGTGCTTGGAAAGCCCTAGACTCTCAGGAGATATTCTCTGGGATACTCAGCCAACAATAGGCCACGGGTAAGTTATCTGGACAAGACTGTTCCTGATAAAGTGAGGAAACACATGAGGTATTTTTGCAGAACACAAACTTCACACTTCTTCAGAAAAATCTTCAGCTAACTGATGTAAGACAGAGTATGTAATTTTCAGTTGCAAGCTCTGTCCCCTTGGGCAAGTAACAAGAGCTCCAAAATTTATACAAATAACCCTAAACTGACGGTTACATGCATGATATATGCAGAGGCCATATCCATTACCACTATACACCTCCTTCCACAGACTAAGACCATGCTCACTGTGACTGAATCCTCTGATGATGGGAGGTTTTCAACTGCACACCTGATTAAATGCTGCCTTCCAGAATTCTTGGATAACAGGAATTAAATTTTAATGCCCTTAATCTAGTTGACACTTTTTCATAAGCTCTTCCTCCCCTCCTTCTCCTGTGTTATAAATGACCAATTACCTAATCTGAGGTAATGCAGGCTTTGGTCAAGGCTAATGAAGATGCGGTGGGTGAGATCCTGCTTGCAGCACAGTCCCATTAGGAAAGGTTAATCACCTCCTAGCTTACATTCCAACGTTTGAGCTCCAAACAGTGAGGAGGCAGAGAAAGAGGCATCCATCACATTAACCAAATAGTACAGCAAAAGCCTGGCACTTGAACAGCAGTAAGGTACTCTCCTGATAGGAAGAGGAAGACTGCAAAATAAAGACCAACAGTGACTCTCCAAGGTTGCTCAGGGACAGAGATCCCCACGTAAGAAGTAGGGAAGGGAAACACCCCCAGCTAACACTTGAGATTTGTGCTTCAGAAGAAAGGTCTGCATCTTCCTTGCCTGAGAAGGAAGTGCATCACACTGTGTGCAATGTTACCCTTTCAAGGAATCAAAAATCTTGTCTCAATGAAATGAGCCTAAGCAGCTGAAGGAAACCAGAGAGGAATAGTCCCAGCCAATGAAGAATGGAACAAACCTTCAGCTACTTACCGTTATTTCATAATTCCAAAGCCTCAGGAACAGCCTAGGCAACGCTGTAGTGCTATCTTCTCTCTACATTCAGACTATCCCTTGCTGTTCAATGTTCATCAACAAAAATCATTTATCTCCAGTGAAGTTAGAATGCACATGCAACACAGAGCCAAAGGGTTTATTTGTTGCATCAACAAGGCCTACCCCTGCGTGGCTACACCTGCTTCTAGAGATATCTAGAACTAACCTTTATTCAGGCAAGTCATTCCATTACTAAGTCCTTACTCAAAGAATAATTTCTTCTGTGAACTGAGGCAAACAGATTGTTGGTAGGAGGAGAGGAGACATTCCTAAAACTTTTGCCTTCTGATTGACTATACAATAATGTTGTGTAATTACTAGAAAAAACAGATTTGTTTGTTTGGGTTTTTTTGTTTTGATTGGTAGGTTGTTTTTTTTTAACTCTAAGTGTTTTTTTCTAGAATTGTCTTCATACATTACCACTGTCCATGACCATTAAATTTCCTTCATTTAAACAGTGAAAATCCTTCCTCCTCATCCAGAGATGCTCCCAGAAAAATGAGAAATACTTCATTTGTGAGACAGAGGCATTGCCTCTTTACTGTCTTTTTTTTTTTTTTAATATATATATATTCGTGTCTTCGGGTCACCTTCCTTGCTGGAGCTTTTAAGCTTTTAAGGTCCTTTATTGTCCTTTCTCAGATGATAGAAATGTTCTCCCTTTCATCATGTGAGATATCTTACAAAACCTATTCATGCAATCAAGAATAGATCACATTATGTCAAAAAAATGGCTGAAACAGGATCTCCTGAAACTGGTAACATGTATGGCAGCAGATCAAAAACATTTTTTTTCAGCTGTGTTTAGTCATGATCAAATTTAGATTCTTCATAGTTCTGGAGCAAGCTGACATCAGTGAATGCTCCATTTAGTTTGCAAAGTAGGAGGAAGTTTCCATGCAATCTAAACTTAACCTTACTTAAACAATTTCCACTGTATTTACCAGGCTTCTCTCCACTCCTGATCAGTAAATATTCAAGTGAAACTTTTTATGTTAATTTTTTCTGAAGCAGAAAGGCAGAAAAGAGTAGCAAAAGAATCCTGTACTTGGAATCTTAACAGTGAAGAAAACACTCAGATGGTGATCTTCCACAGCTGCCTACTGAAGAAAATGCCTAGCTGAACTGCCACCAACTCTAATAGCTTAGAGACAATTTGTGAAAAAATATGAAAGGAAACCCATACAGACAGCTAAAGTGGCAGGCAGAGATTTAAAATTTGATCTGAGTGATCTCTTTGCAAATCTGCAGAGTGTATGTAAGACCAACATTAGGCACAGGAGAATAAGAAACCTAATTCATGAGTATGAAATTGCTTTTTGAAAGGGTTTTGAAAAAAGCTTAGAAATTAGCCTTTCAGAAGTTCCTGTCCCAAAATTGCTTTCAACTTATTTTCTAAATACTTAACCATTTATTGTACTAGAATAAATTTTATTTTTTCTTATTGTTTCTCAAGGTTTATTAATGTGTGTCTTTAGATGAACTAGCCAACCCTGAGCATGCTTGTCTAGAAGAACCAGTGAGAAACTTTCATTTTATACCCATCTAATTTCAAACACGTATTTTCAGGTTCTCAAGCTGCGTCTACAGAGCTATACTTATCAGGTAATATGCAAAGACTTAAAAGGACCTACTATTATACCTATGTATGATACAAACCAGTGTAGTTCAGTGAACAGATGAATAGATGCAGCAAAGACACTAATTCATGAATTGCAGCAGTCCAGGAGAAGGCCTCCACGACACCCTGTGAGTACTAACAAGGAAAAGGAATTTTCTCCCTTTTTGCAGGGATTTATCTTCCTTGCAGGGAAATATCTTCCACGTGGAAGCGATACAGTTAAATGAAGACCTGCATTAACATCTGTCATGGTTTAGCATAGTTTGGATTTTTAGTTCAGGAGCGGCTCCATCAGCCACGGAAGTGATTCTTTGCAAAGAAGTGCTTACAGCTTCCTCTAGACCCAACAGAACCAATCAACTGGCTAGTTTGAATATTGGCAACTTCTTTCAGCCACTTAAGAAGCTTGACACACCTCTGTGGCCCACATTTAAGAACAAACAAAGCCCAGGAAAACTCTCTTGCTTCCGGCTTTTGGACAGATAACTGGGGTGCCCGCGGGGCAGCCCAGTGGGGCCGGGCCGGGCCCTGCTCACCGTGGCCCAGCCAGGTTGGCCGGGGGCAGCCTGGCTGAGATCTCAGCCGCTTCTGCTCGCTGGACACCCAGCACAGCCCCCCTCAGTGCAAGCCAGGCCAGCTAGGAGACAGCCATCCCGGAGCTGCGTGGCCCCGCTCCATCCGCGGCCCTGTTCCATCCGCGGCCCCGCTCCACCCGCGGCCCCGCTCTGTGCGGGCCAGCCCCGCAGCCCTGCTCCATGCAGGCGGCCCCGTGCTGCGGCTCAGCCAGGCCGGCCCTCACCCCTAGTGTGGCCGGAATTCATCTGAGGCCGCTGCCCAGCAGAGATGAGGTGACCAACAGCGAGAAGTGAATTCCAGCTGCAAGGCCCGGGTGAGATTTACTCTTTTAGTGCTGTAAGATTCCTCCAGACCAGATGAAGCCTACAGACATCAATCCTCTCTCAAGTCAAAGGAAAGGGAAAGGTGAAGACACATGAAGAAAACACCAAAAAGACACCAAAGTCAGTGAAGAAGGAAGAGATGAAACCCTGAGAGAGGAGAAAGAGGAGATGCTTCAAACCTAGAAGCTGAAATTCTGTTGTAAAGCTATGGTGATGAACTATGGCACATCAGAGTACCCGCTGTAATTTCATGAAAGCATGGGGGGTGGAGCATTCAAACTGCAATCATGAGCAAAAGTACCTGTGCTGAAATAAGCAAATGTTGAAGTAGCTGTGATCTGGTGATAAGCTTGAACAGAGAGAGATGTAAGTGATGAAGACCCTTGCTCCCAAGGGAAGAAGAAGACCTCCATTCCTAGAGATGAAAATGCTCCCAGAGTTTGGTGAAGAGAGCCTTTGCTTCTGAGCAGCTCATCCTTAAAATGGTACCCCATTAGCTAAAGATTGAACCATCCAAAACAATTGTGGGGAAAGCTGTAAGACGAGGGAAGGGACTTCCACGTGCAAGCAGAGAACCATCCCAGGCGGCTGTCTTGATGTGACATTGAAGCCACGAGAGAACCGTTTCCTGTGGAGATGTCTCCATAGCATGAACAAGAGAGACTCCTCTCCCTAAGTGAACAGGAAAAAATATTATTATATAGGTGGTAAACTGATTGAAAAATGTCAAGGGTCGTCCTTTTACATTGTCAGTGGGAGAAGGGAGAAAAGTGGGGGGAGGAGAAGTGTTCTGAAAGTTTAGTCTGACTCTTTTTTCTTCCTTTTAGGTCTGTTAATAAACTTTATATTCTTTTAAGTTTTGTGCCTGCTTTTCTTTCTCCTAATTCTTATCTCACAAAAGCAAAATAAATAACTAATAGATATTTTGAACAAAACCCCTACACTTAATTGATGTTTCCACCCAGTTTACGAACTGAACAACATCACACTAAGAAACAAAACCTAGGTGGCCTCAGAGAGCTCCAGCAGAACTCTGCCATAGGTGATTTCCTGGATCAAAAGAGAAAAGATATTTACTGTCCAGGCCAGAAGGTTCCAGGCATAGGAGGCCTTGCTGTGTCCTGCTTCTTGAGGCAGACAGTAATTTGCCTTAAGAAGGTTTTTCCTTTTCTTTGATGCATGAAACAGAAGGTAATTCTCAGGTGGATTCAGAGTTACTCAGAAGCATCTTTGGATATTACTGCAGCTGGTCACTGCGCTTGCTAGTTTGTATTGCAGTGGTAAGGAACTGAAATAATAAGATTTCTGGTACCAAGGACTTTCCTGTTACAATTAGGAAACTTAGGAGGAGATACCTCTGTTACCAGGTTTACAAGTTTTACAGGTTTCTGAGGACATCTGATCCCAATCTTTGTTTTCTGAGAGAACTAGCACTACCAAAACATCCAGTCAAAAGCTGTAATGGACAAATGCTAAAGATCATGAACAGTGGCTCAGTCAAAATTTCCTGCTGGATTTTCAATTTTAAAAATTACAGTTTTCAGTATTTATTCAATAGCATTCACTTACCTGGACAACATAAAAATCTTATACAGCTTTTGACCCCTCTTCTCTGACCACAAGCATTAATTAGAGCCAAAAGCAGGAGAATTGTTCTGATGTTGAAGCTTTTCTTTAAGAACTTTTCAAGTTCTTCCAGTTCTCCAAAACATCCCACAAAATAAGCTATGTCATCAAAGCGGAATGGCTGTTATTTTCTCAGAGCCTCAGTCATATTTGAACCAGAGGAAGATACATAACTAATCTCAAACTAGCTCATCCTCCCTGCCACCTTCCAACTGCCTTTTGAAGAAGAAGATCCCTTTGACATGAAATAGTCTCACTACTCTCTGTAGTTAGCAGTTCCCAGATTGAAAAGACATATAAGACGGCAGTAACAAATGTCAAAAGAAACTTGGAGTCATTAAAAAAAAAACCCAAGAAATAAACAAAAAACCACAAGCAAACAAGGAGCAAGGGAAAATTTGCTCCATGCTAACTAGTTTAAAAATTCTGCCTCTGGAGAATTCAACCCCTTCTGCTCTGATGTGTCATCCTGCTGTTTTACTGCAAGCTCTGTTGACTCACAGCTGCTGCTCTGCACAAGTCCTGGGCTGCCTTCAGAAAGAAACACATGGAAAAGATGGAGAACCATTTTCCCCACTCAAATGGCAAATCCCAAGTCAGGGAGAAAACACCAACACAGGAGTCAGAAGTCTGCTTTATAACAGCAATGACAAGGTGAGACAGGGCAAAAGCTGTACTTATCAAACTAACAACAGTAGCATCAGCTATTTCCCATACAGAACAGGCTCTGCTTTGAGCTAGTCTCCCTCACCCATGCCCCCATATTCTCATCCAAAATGCTCTCAAGTTACTGGTGCATTGTGTCCCAGTCTGGTCTGCAATGCTCAGTGTAATCTATATGTAGTAAACATGAATCGCTTAACTGGACAGCAAGAAGAGTTCAGGTTTTTGCTAACATGCATTCATTTGAGGAGGGTAAAGCAAGCATCACATTGCATGCAGAAAACACCCTCAGCATTATTCATAAAATCCTGATCATACTTTTCAATCCCCTAAGCCTTGAGGCCACAATTACTACATCAAGGTAAGACAACCCCAGAGATGGATCTGGGGAGGACTTAGAGAGAAAAACCTATCAGTACAGCCTAATTTTTATTGTTTGGTAAATGTTCATGGTAGCAGAGACAGGACACTGATTGAGAAGTGATGAGAATCACCACTTCTGAACTGAAAAATCCCTCTGGTGTATATCTGATGATACTGAGAAGCATTTCTGAAGTTGTACCTGAGAATTAAAGTTTGAGTAAGAAATCAGAGATGAGCTTTGAGCATTGGAACATTTACTAGCAACTTTAAAAACTTGCTAGAGGTATCCAGATAAGAAGCTTCTCTTGCCCTGAAGAACATGCATGACATGGAATTTCCATGCCTCAGCTCTTGGGGATTAATGGCTGTTGGCAAAAACTGCTGCTCATATCCAAAATACATCCTGAGCTAAGGGAGTAAGAAACAATCCTTACGCAATGATGTCATCAATGCAGTTAGGTCCTAAAGTTCCCAAGCTGAGAGAAAAGTAACAACTGTGAAAATGGTAGGATGTGCATTAGGAGTCCTGCTGAAATGCCTTTGGGTATTTGAAATGGAAAACTGTTACTGACTTGCCCCAGAGTTGCAGTCATTCCGTATTAATCAGTTGAGAAGTGGGGAGGGTCTCAGCCTCATTTAGGCATGTAAAGATTTTGTATCTCTTCTCTACTAATCACCTCCACACCACTTATGGGGATTTGAGACAAGATATTATAAATCAGGAATCCACTCTCAGTCAGCAAAAAAACAGGAAAGTGCAAGTTCAAGCTTTTGAAAACTGCTAAGAACAAAAGTGGGAGGACAAGTGAGGTCAGACTGTTCTTTATGGAAACATGATGAAAGGAGAGGCAGAGCTGTGAAGACACTGAACACACATCTACAACACACAAAGATACAAGTGATAATCAGGAAGCTAAAATGGCAGACTCCAGGGGCACACAATGGATGGCGAAGCCTTTCACCCCAGACAATCGTTTCTGTAAAGAAAGAATCCGTTCTACAGAACAAAGGAACGTTCTCTATCCATAACTTGAAGAAAAAACTAATAAGTTGCTTCTGTTACTTTCCACACTGACACAAAACTCACTTTAGCAACCCAAGAAAGGCTAATGCTTGGGCAAGTTTGTGAAAAGTGACTTTTCTGTTTCCCCCAAAAGTCTCTTTCCACCTTGTGGCAGGAGATCAGTGGACTTCAGCCATTTCAAAGACAAGCTTCCAATGTTTCCTGCTTGCAAAGACAGTACCCTTAGTAGTTCTCTACTCCAAATCCAACTGAAAGCAGGAGAAATAAAACACACAATTACTCCCAAAACAACATAAATAGGAAAGCATACAGTAGGAAAATGAGAAGAGCAGAACTGCTAGTTATTTTAAGTGACAGGATCACATAATTTAAGTTTCCAGGGCTGAAGCCCTGGAACATTTTGCACAAGACCTAAATAAATAAATAAATGTGGAACTAGGCAGATCCCTGCAACAAGCAGATGTCTTCCTGACTCAGCAAGCTATCCACAAGGAATGACCACAGACACGAACACACAATCTCAGTTCTTCTGTTTGCTATTTAGTATGGCTGCTCTGAAACTATGGCATCTGGAAGCAGTCTCCAGAAGGTTTCCTAAACCCTCAAGTAATGGCAAAGCTGCAGGACTCAATAAATATCAAGGAAGACATAATCTGTAGAGGACTATACAAAGCCTTAGGTGATTTTGGAAAACCTCTTTTTGAGATTAATTTGGAGAGGAGAAAAAGACAGCTGGAAGATAGAGATTATTTCTAACTTCATTTCAAGTTTTCATAATCCAAATATGCACCAACGACCTGGGAAAATTCAAGCAAAGGATGCCTGGGGTCTGTGGGTACACAGCACCATCTCGTGGAGTGAATGGAAGTACAAAAAACAAGGAATAAGGATTCCAGCACTTGAGACGTCTGCAGCTTGGCTTTTTGACAGCCTGCTCTTCTAGAAGATTAACAAATCTCTCTATCGAATTTGTGCTTTATAAAAAAGTTCACTGCAGATCTATAAAGAACAAATGAACAACAAACAACTCCCTATTTTTATCTCTCAAACTCATCACCGTTAACATAAACACTGCAGGCCTCTTCATAAATAGAGTGTGGGCAGACAACCATCTGTACTGAATTTTATTTGCCAGCAGGCCTAGCACAGCTGTGAGCACCCTTTTCTTGCAAGTCTGAAACTCGTGTACTTAAGGTGAGCAAAGAAAACAAGTCTACAAATACTAAACTTGCCAGGACTAACGACCTATACTTCTCTCTATTTAGTGCTGGAAAATAAAAAAGCCCTTTTCCATTTAGAAAAAGAAGGAAACTCAGAAAAGCAGCTATTCCACCCTCTCCAGTATTTGCTCCCAAATATGGAGGTATGCTTACAGAGTGTCTGAGAAGGAGCAGCTTAGGTTACCCACATGGTTCACATCTTTCTGGTAATAAATAAGGATTTCCAGGCACAACTGAAAGCATGAAGACCTGATTAGTTTCTACTTCATGACAGGTAGAAATTCATCTGTGCAGTGGAAAGCATTTAAATGTCCTGACTTCTAAAGGAGGTAGGCAAATACAGGGGTCTCTTTGTAGGAGACATGTAGCTGATCTTACTTTCAGCTCCATCTCAATTATTGTGTTATACCCAGCTCCACTTTAGCAAATACTTCAGAGTTAATTCTTAGTTCATCCTGGTCTCCAGGATGAAAGTTGTTTAAAAACAAAAAACACTATGATACATTGTCTATACATTTTGAATAGCTCCCATAATGATTTTAGTACAGGTCTCTCAAGTGTGATAGTTGGGCTAAGTGTGTTCTCTGGTATGCCTAAATTAAGTTTAAATGACTTGAACTATCAATAATCCATGCATATGAACCATCAGCAGCAATTCCAGAGCCAAGTGGGGATCTCTGTGAGGATGCTTCCCTTAAGACAAAACACAAATTTGTGTTTCAAGTGCCCATCAGAAGCATCTCTATTTCAGCAGGATGAGGTAAGGGATTTAAGCCTCTAACCTCTTCCAACTGGAACAAATGCCACTGGTAACAAGTGCAAAAAAATGGGAAGAAAAAAAAAAAAGAGAACGGGCTGGTGGTTTGGGTTTTGGGGTTGTTTGTTTTGGTTGTATGGTTTGGTTTCTTTTCTGACAGTATGAACACTCAACTCCTATGATTTGTGTTTAACAATGTGAAGCATAGATAATTCTGTCTGATCCCAGTTCCCAGCATTCAAGTAGTTATAACAAGATGAATTCTCAGGATATTCTCCATATTGCAGCACTAGATGCTTCAGCACCATGTGGCGTTTAGGATTAACATGGTGCCCTGCCTAGCTCAATATACTATGCAAATGTGCACAACTCAGCAATAGTTCAGACAGGTATTTCAGATGTCTATGCATGGCAACTCATCTACCAAATACATATTCTGCACAGCTGACAGTACAGGTACCAGACATCAAAATCATGCCCTGTTGGGTAACTTCACGTGTTTCTGTCAAATATTATGCCCATCGACCTAATGATAGATACTGGTATCTCTGTTTCTCACACACGTGTACAGTCACTCAAACAGATTTTCTGTTGTCCCATATCACACAGCAGGAGTGACTACAACTATTTGCTGGCAGTCTGATTCACAGTCACTGCTTCTGAGAACTTCAGCTCATTCACACAGAGCAAGGGCTTGCAAGCCAGGTCTGCCCAGTTCATTCTGCATCAGTAACACAACCAATCCAGTGTTACAACAGCAAAGCAGGAAAATGAGTCTTTGCTGATGTCAGCAATAGTGCTGCTTCTGTAACATGCAATTGGCTTGGATCCATAATTTAAATCCTGGTGCACAGGCACTTGTGACAGTCTGCATATCCAGGTGAAAGACACCTGATGGCTGAAGTCTTCAGTAATAAAAAGAAACACCAATATTAGCCCTCTTTTCAGCATTTTGTGGTGTTGAATTATGAGTCTATCTGTGACAGATGAACTGTTAAAGACACAGATGCTTCTAAGGGACCTACAAATTGTATGATGGATGGCTTGTGATATTGCTATCTATCTTCATCATTTGCCTGAGATCAGAGGGCAGAAATATAACAGACAGAAGGTCATTTAGTACTATCTGAAAAAGAAAAAAAAAAAAAAGAAAGAAAATAAATATGACAGATGGTTATGGGAAGGCAGCAAACCGGACACCAGTTTTGCTGTGGTCAAGCACTGCAAATAGGTTTCAGATCAGAGACAAGAAGAATAGAGCCCCAACCACACTTCCTTCAAAATAAACATTAGAGTCTCTCTGGAAGAAAAATATGCTTATATTTGGCAGCTGCATTTTTAGAGTCTAGTGAAGACACTCTGGTCTAGAGGTCAGTTATGTTCTCCGAGACAGTTACTCGATAGACATGAGCACAACTACTCTTGCATTAAGGCTAGAGACACCTGAGTAAAAGCTACAAAGATCAAACTGCTTTCTTAGGGATGGAGTAATTTTCTACTCTGTTTCCCCATCCTGCTCAAGACCACGCTCTCAAGCACTGGGCTGGCAATATCCTGAAAGTCATATCCTAGACTAGGGAGGCCACAAGCCCATGCTGCTTATCTCCAACACAGGTCTGTGAAGAGCCTCAGGAAGTCACAGAACAGTAGCTTATTAAACAATAAACCTAGGCAGAGGAGGATGAACTAACTTAAGTCAACGCTTTTAAACTAAGGTTAGTTGTCTTCTCGGGTTTATAAGTGTTTTCTGCTAACTTTCACAATAAAGTCATCCTTTTCATGCAGTCAATGAATCCTGAGCTTTGTTTTGAAAATTAGTAAATCAACCACATCCTGGTCTTTTGTTCCTTCATTTTTTTTCTGTTCAAAGCTATTCTAAGACTTTCATTAAAATATGAAAAGTTTTGCTTGCCATAAGTGTGCAGTTTTCACTGATTAAACTACCACCCATGAAAAATTTTCACCAGCCCCGTATACATCCAAGACTTTGAAATTAACTAACATTCACAGCTTTAGAAGTGTTTTCATCTGCAGACAGCAGTTAGCTAACTGTGGTTTCAGTTAACACATCCCAATAGAATTCAAGTTATATGATTGTTCTTGGGGTTTTTTACTGAAAAGCCTAATTCCTCCCACAGTCAGAGAAGTTATTTTGTGTCCAAAAATCTCTAAGGACAGTAAAAGGCAACTGAAGTCCCAGGCTCCACTCCCAGCATTTGCCAAGGCCCCAGATGTCAGTACACAATGAAACACCTCTACAAAGATAAATGAAATCCACCAAAATGTGCTCCCCTGTGCAAAGCTTGTTTCACAGGTACCCAAGCAGCCAATTTCAATCTGCCCCTCAGGGATCATTATTAAGATAACTGTAATTAAGGTTTTTCATCTAATCCCCAATGTTCTACAGCTGAGATTATTATACCAGCTCCTGGGTAACAAGACTGCAACATAATAAAGCTATGTCCCTATATGCAGCTAAACTCCACTGGAGATCAATAGTAGCCTTCTGTCAATGACAGGAAATAATTAGTACATTGGGCAGCTTGGATAGTGAACAAAGAATTTCCTTCAGGACCTCTGACTCCTCCTGCCTTTGTTTTTCTGTTAACAATTTCCATTGCAAAAAAACAAATAAGTGTAAAAGATCTGTCTCTTGATCCCTACTGACCCCAGCTTCCTCCCTTAAGTAGCCCCAGACTTGCAGGCTCAAAAACCAGCAAGAAGAAGAAAGTTTAAAAATTCTAGTACTGCCTGAATCTCTCTGCATGTTGGCATTCTCTTAGCTACCCACAGATGTAAATATTTTATGACATAGATTTGTCTATCTAATGATTGTAATCTTAAAGGTAGCTTTTAGTCTAAGGTATAAAAACAATATATATAAATCTTAAATGCAAAGCAATTAGGCACATTTGATATGTGGACTGTGAGAATCCTACACCAGATTTTGATCTGCAATGATTGTCATAAATCAAAAGTTACCTCACTGAATTAAAATAATTACTTTGTATTTAAAAATGTTACTGCAAACAAAGTCTAGTCTGTAAACTAGAAAATATTTACTTCAATCCTCATCTATTTGTTCTCACCCAATAAAATAGGTTCCTCTTTGCAAACTGTTCTCTGTGTAGACAGCCTGGGAAATAATCAATAATCACCTTGAGGACTCGATAGGAATAAGGAGGCAATATAGTGTGTGCTATGGCAAACAGCTCCATGCTGTTTGGGAAAGCACCAAGTGAACCCTATCCCATCTCATTAACACCATTTCACCCCACTTATTACACATCAGATTTAGGTCAACAGCTTAAAAGCACACATATATAACTCAGCTGAGTGCTACAAAGCTGGGAGAGCACACAAAACCCAAGTGGGACAAAAAAAAGATTAAGGATTATTGCAATCCAGAGCTTCCATCCAGGACAGTAAGCCCAACATGGAAATCATATTTTCACAATCCACAGTGCCAGACTCATAGGGGATTGGAGGGAATGATCAAAGCCAGCTGTGCGTTCACCTGGACTAGTGACTGGGTATCCTGTTGCAGATCAATAGCAACAGCTAAAAGACCAAACACATTTTGCAAGGGTTTGTTTTTTTTTTCCCCCCTTGTCTGTGAAAGAACAGGTACTATCTGCATACCATATGGCACCCTAAATACCTCATGCTGATGAAACCATTGTAGGTGTGAGATTATCAAAAGTATTTGGACAATACAATTGAGGATAGAAGTTTCATAGCGTTGTGTGAAAAAAATCCACTTAAAATAGAAGTCCTCAAGCTCAGGGTGATTTTTGCCTATAAAATCCAATTCTAAATACATTTTTCACCATCTCCAAATTCAGTTCTGTACCATCTTCTGTGAAGAAGCTACTATAAGAAGAAAAGAATCTTTAAAGAGTAAAACTGATGGTTGAAGACTGTTTTGGTATTTTTCTGAGTTTTTACATTTACTGCTTCTTAAAACAAATAAGAGAACGTGCAGGATATTACAAAGAAAAATCCAAATTTAAAATTAATCAAATCCTTGTTGCACTTGACAATTTAGAACACTTAATTTATTATCTTACATTTAGTCAAAAGATGTGCTTACAGATCATCATCGACAAATGAAGCTTGGGGTGACAGAACAAAGAGAGACTCCTATTTTGCTGTACAACATTTGTGTTACTGCTGCCAACTCACATCAGTGTCTTATCAGTGATTACACCCTGGGTGTGCCATTACTGAAGGAACAGTTTCTGAGGCCAAACTTTCATGGGGCAAAATACGTAGGATACAGTACCACTCACTCAGCTGGTTTTAAGATGAAAAGTGATAATTATTGCCATTACTACAAAGACTATCAAGTTAAAGAAAAATACTGTCAAAGAGAGCAGAGGTCACAAGGACAAAATTATGGCAAAAGCCTTCTGTGACATACTTATGAAAATGGCATAGCTGGTGAGCAGCATCAGGAAGAGAATTAACTGCTTGAACTGCTCACAGGTTGATAACAGAGGCTGTAATCACTCCCACCTGTAAAAAGTCTCTCTCCTTCCATGCTATTGAAGTCTGCAGCACGGCTGGACCATAGCTTATGTGCTGACAGCAGCCAGGTGTGCACAGATATCAGTGACTGATTACAGCTCTCATTCTAAATGCTCCTTCTATCAAGCTGTTGAAGCAATCGTAATTAAATTACTCACTAGAGACCTAGCTGCATTTTGGGGATCACAAAAGGATAAAGCTGGCTAGCTTTCACAATTAAAAAAAGGAAATGTTTTCATGTCAGGGCACCTTGAGAAGCTGAAAGGTGCAGAAGAAGCAATTTCAAAAGGCACCTGTCACTCAAATTCCCTCTTTTCCCCCCAAAACAGGGACAGACAAATTTCTCTCTCTAATGTTGACAGCACTACCCATTCCAGATGACTCCCAAAGGGAACATGGGGCAAACAAGCTCTTGATCTGCAGTCTGATCTGATGTTTTACAGCTGTTACTCAAGGGACAGGAAATGCCTTTCAGTACACTGAAAAGATGGAGCATTCTTAAAGCACTGGAGAGCTAAGGCAATTATGTAGTGGGCTATTACTGAGCATCAGAAAAGTGCATGGTGCTTTAATGAGAAGTATCGCCAGATCCTTGCCCTAAAGATGTTACATTACTTGGCACTGCAGGGCAAATGAAAGTAAACAATGCCAAGAAGGATGAAAGCAGGGTTCATAACCCAAATCACAGTGGTACAATTTACATCATGTACTAAAGTACACGGTTGCACTTCTCTTCTTTTTTATCCCAGTTCTCAGAGGATAAGGTCGTTCACTGTCAGAAGACACCAAAGGCTTAGGTTAGGAACTGAAAATGAGCCATCAGCTAGAAAACACTAGTTACGTGAAAGACTACTAAGTAAGCAAGAGCAAAGCATGAGGGGAGAACTAAGAAGCAGGCAGAGTGCCTGACCTGTTGTAATGAAGTATGATTCACTCAAGATAAATCCGAGGTGACTCTTGCTTCATGGAGGATGGATGTCTCTGTAGTATCAAAGGCAAATCCCCAAGCATGCTGATATTTCAACAGCTGACTGGTTTAGCCATGCATGACTAATGAAGTCTCTGCAGATTTATTTTCTACACACTAGCAACCTCTTGCTCTCTGACTCAGTAAGTGAGTAAGCTGGGCACATTAGAAACGAATGGGTGATAATTAAACATGAACAATGAAGAGGGTTTCTGTAAGTAAATCAAGCTGAGTATGTTGGCATTGACATTAAAGGAGGTCATGAATTCTGGACAAAAATTGGCCCAGATGTTGAAAAACACAAAATACTGAGAGAGAGGGAATAGGGTTCATCTCCCAACTGGGAGTCCGAATCCTGCAATGGAGAGCATGACCTGTAACTGCTCAGTGACACAGATAAAGTAAGTTTGGGGTGCAAATGGCTGACGAGCACACCAGAATAAAGCCATCACCGTAAAGGAAGGGTTACTTATTTAGCCATTTGCCCTGCTAGTAGTCTCTTCTAATGAGACTACTATTCTGCCATGCTGGTTAAGCAGGTGTGAGGGAAACCAGTTCTGCCACTGCAACCGAGTTTACAGACTATGCTCCAGAAGCATCAAAGCACTTTGGTTCTCATTCACTTACTTGGTAGCATGCAAAAAGGAAGGGCATTAATGCAGAGGGATAGGCCTGCTCTGACAACCTTGTTATCTCACACACATGGGGCTAAGGCCAGCTTCAGTCTTCCTTAATCAATCAAAAATATTCTGTACTTTACTCTAAAGTATTGGTCTTAGACATTTTTGCTAATTTAGATATTCTTCCTTTTATGTCAAGTGAAAAAAGATTTTGGCTAGTAAGCCTCACTCACTTTGATTACATAACTGGAGTTATCAAAAGCTCTTCTTGTGATGGTGCTAAATTACTGAACAAAGGAACAAAGTCACCATAACTCCCTTTCCCTCTAATCCTCCCCTACTCCAAATGTGTTTCACATAAAGACAGTAAAATCATGTAGGTTATGCATCACATGAAAAAGGATTGGGGAAAAAAATATAACTTATTGCACAAAAAAAAAACCCAGCAGCCCTGTATATTACTTCTCTCCCAGACAAAAAACAAGCGTCACTTTGCCAAGCAATCTCATTGGAAGGTTAGATGATTACTTTACTTGTCAACAGGATCCTTGAAAAGCACGGAGACTGGAAGCATATGAAGATACAAACACAAGAGGACAAAAACCTTGGGCTGCCTTTTCTCTTTACCAATCAAATGGAGAAGTTGTTTTTAAACCAGGTGGCTACTACAACCCAAAGTTTATAAATAAATTAATAAATAGCCCCTCTAAAAAGCCAATCAATAGTCAGCAGATGGATTTAACTGTTTCAACAACAACACACAACCTGTTTGAAAAGGCGCTTTATACTCAGCTTGCACTAGTCATTGCTACAAATCATTGATCTTTTACAGACAAACACCTCCATTAATACATACTTCTGTTAGCCTGGCAATTGCTTTTGGAAAGCTTGACCTTCAGTGTTACTCATCTGCATGAGGCACTGAGTAAAAAGCAGCATTTTCTATGATCTAGTTTGACATGGATAAACCATTTCCATTAGCTCAATTGCCAATGGCTCTTTATATGCATTCTCTCTGTGCAGAAAATGTTACTGTTTGACCAGATAGATAAGAACATGAATTAATTAAAGAATCTGTAAAACTGTTCATTTAAACTGTTTCAACAGTTTAAATACAGGTCACATCTCAGGTAGGTTGGAATGCT
The DNA here is from genome assembly GCA_026261815.1 of Monarcha castaneiventris obscurior. Taxonomy (NCBI): domain Eukaryota; kingdom Metazoa; phylum Chordata; class Aves; order Passeriformes; family Monarchidae; genus Monarcha; species Monarcha castaneiventris. Next base: position 21,370,484 of record JAMPIT010000894.1, read on the forward strand.
TCACTACCATGTTTTCATCTCATATCATGGTTAAGAGTAACAGGATGGAGTTTACTCCAGGTGCAAGACACTTCATTAACATCATGGGTTAACTATAATTCTGCTACCTTACATGCTTAAAGTTGCACATTTGAACAGTCTAAGCAAAAGCTTGGAGTGGCAGGGCTGTTTAATATTTCTAATATCAAATGCAGCACGCTAACACGGACTTCCTATATCTTAGAGCAATATGTAAATTCTAAAAATAGGTTGAAAGCCCACATTTATTGAATGCGATGCTGAAATGATTAAAACATCTATAAAGATTGAAGACCGTGGAACAACTCAAAAAATTAAGAACAGATTTTAAATGGCATGGAGAATAAACCAGTATATCTCAAACAGTACCATTGCTTCTATTTCTACCTTTCTTTTTAGGTGTTAATACTAGCCAGTGTGAAGGCCAAACCTTTAAATATACTTTTGTGTAATGGACATTCTCAAATGAATTTGAGGACCGGGGGTGTCTGTGGGTTATTCCTGTGTTTGTTTTTAACATCAATACAGTCATGCAACTCAGAATGAAGCACATTAAAACTGAATTTATGCCCCCATAGCTCCCATTAATTTCTTATTCTGAAGAACCTTGATTCCTACAGTGTAAAGAACATCTAAAACAGAGCTACAGAAAAATAGCTAAAATTAAAGGCTGTATCATCATTTCCACTAGGAATTTAAATCCTTGTCTTGCTAAGCAATACTGGTGAATGGATAAACATGTCTATAGGTGTACAATACACATCTCTGCCACCTCTGAAGGGTGACCAGGAAGCACAGGTGCTTCCTCTTCTCCCTTCAGAAACAGCAGTTCCAAGCCAGTTGCATCTGAACTAGGAAGCTCAATGGCCCAGTCCTGGGACAAAAATTAAAAAGGAAAAACATATTGACGCACCAAGCTTTACTCAGCATTGATAAGACTGAATATCATTGCAAAGTTTGCTCTAGCAAATAATTAAAAAAAACCCCAAACATAAATCACACCTACAAATAGTTAATTTGGGGTAATCTAGGAGATCATCAAGAATAATTGAAGAGAACACAAATTTATCTGTCTCAGAGGTACTGATATATTCTTCATCAAACACATGAAAATGCAAATTTTCAGTGTGGACATTTGACTTGATTAACAGAAATAGAAAGGCAAAATATATACAGTAAGTCAGCCTTTTGCTATCATTTTCATTGTGTAAAACTCAACCTGTTCTATTTACTTCAATACTCCGTATTTATACCAGTGGGAGACCACAGATTGCTCATAAGGTAGAAATAGCCATCATCTAAATTAATAGAATGGACGGCTGTGGCCAAAAAAACATTCTGTGAAAGAGCCTGATGCATTTCTAAATAAAAGGTCTCAGGTTACACAGAAGGTATCTCCCCCTGCCATTACTTGCACTAAAATCCAGTCTAGAGTATTAACTTCAATTGATAGATGTCTGTACTTTGATTAGCAATATCTAAAAGGTAGGAACAGGACTTAAGCCTTCTCAACTACACAAGCCACAATGCATCCTAACTGTATCAGGAAGTCAGGAGTATAACTCAATTTCCAATGATACATGACAAAGTCAAAATCAAACAAACAAACAAAACCCACAAAAAAAAGTCATACGCACTTTTCGAAGGTCCAGGATGAAGTCCTGTCATGTTCCAGAAGAAGTCCACACAACTTACCTTTCCAGATCATTTTGAAACCCACATCCTTCTGCGAGCATTTGTAAATGACCAGCCAGGCCTGATAACTGGAGGCTGGTTGCTACACTGCCCACAACACCCCCACTCATTTCCAACTCCCCTCTCCGCAGTGCTCCCAGCTGCCAGCTCTAAAAAAGCAGCAAGAAATCCCCAATTACAGACACAGGAATCTGGCTCTTCCTGATGCTTCAGGGCCTGTTCTAAGCCATTAGCAACAGCTTAACAAGGGCACTGCAATGTTCTGGAGTTGTGAAGCCAAACACATTAGAAACAAACCCCACAGTATCAATAACATAAGATATTTCCTGGATATGTATTTAAATGTAGCCCAACAGAATTCAAAGTAGTGTTTCTTTCACACGTTTGTGTGCTACGCTTAGCAAGTCTAAACTGATTGACTGAACACGTAGTTTGAGAGTGGGAAAGTGGGTGTCCAATTGATAAAAGCAAACCAAAACAAAAATGCAGAAACTTGGCACTAGATCTTGTGACTTCAATATGGTTTCTTCTGGACCCAAAGGAAACATTCTGAATTCCAAAGCAACCCAAAACCAGACATAGCATTACAGTCTATAAATCTGTGTCAGTAGTACCTTTTTTATACAAGCCCTGCCAAAGTATGAATACTGATAGGCCTTTCCAATATCTGTTTGAGAGAAATATGCTGGAAGAAATGGGATACCAACACAAACACTACATATTATGAATGACTCAGAAAAGCAGGCTTTTTGGCCTTCAGCAGAAATGGATTGTCACCATGTGCTCAACAGCTTGTCATATGTGCCAATCAATTCAGTCAAGTCTCAGACTTTTAGGGGAAGGGTTGCAGATACAACAGTGCTGTGGTACCAATATTGCATGGACCTTGCTGGTACCACTAATTAAGTCTACCACAAATACCTTAATGAAAAGCAGTTTTTTTCTGGGTTTAAAATAAATACACATGGTGAACCAAATTATTGAAGCCTACTGTTATGCTTACTACAGCACTCATGATGTATTCCTTTGTTCCCTGCCTTGGAGCAGTGAGGGAGAAGGGGCCTGTCACCTCAAATAAGAGAAGCAGGCAGACAGTAGAGCTGAAGTGATCTGTTCCCTCCAGGCAGGAGCAAAGGCCAAATCATGATGAGCAGAGGGAATGTCAAAAAGCTGATTATCTGCCCCCTAAAGGCAGACTTAAGGGGTTTGTTGAATTATTTTATCAGAGATCCCATTAGTAATTGGCCAAGAACATCCAGTGTTTTGAGATGAAGCAAATCAATACAGCAAGAAGCACAACAGTGCTGCTGTGTATTTAACTGATCACTGGTTTTAACTGAACATTCTCACAAACAGTACCCAGCATACAGATAGTATTTCAGTAGAAGACTATCTAGACCACTACTCATTTTACATGAATTACATGTCTTTTTCACCAAGGTTTGAATGAAAATCTCAAAGCATAATGCAGTAAATGAAACCTAGACATTTTTTTACCTATGCAAATATTATATACAATATCTGCAAGTCGTTTCTGGTTTCTCTAAACCAGGAATTTCATTAGCATCAATTACCATCACTGGCCTGGTCAAGTTAGCTTTCAAAAAGAAGAGGGGGGAATAAAACCAACAAAAAACAACCAAACAAAACCAATGCATGCTGAATTGCATATTTTCATTTTAAGGAGAAAAAAAAAATAACCTGCTATAGGCTTTAAAGTAATTTCCAAGAAAAAAGTTTGGCTTTCACGCTGGGAAAGTTGTATTGCAACTGAGAGAACAACGAATTGTGTTCTCTGTGCTGTCATATATCAGAACTCACAGCTCACCAATGCACTGAAAAGTGTACTTACGATCATTACACTGGCTCCCAGAATATGAAGTCATGGAGCAATCACAGGTGAAGCCTTCCCATTGCTGATTACAGATGCCCTGATTGGCACAGGAATCTTCTTGGCAGGTAGTGCTCGGTCCTGGAGAAAGGATGACAAGAAAAGAGTGAAATAAAGCTGAGAGAATCACTTTGGTCAGGCCCACAAAAGCTTCAATTAATCACTACCATTACCATCAGGATCCTCACACAGAAGAGAGAAAGCACTAACCAAACACTTCCACTCCTGGACGTGCAAGAAACTCAGGTAAAAAGAGCACAAAGACAAGTGTACACCTCACCACAAAACAGCAAACTAACACAGAGCAAGAAGGAAGGGGGAAGGGCAACATATTCCCTCTTAGGCAGGCCCAGCTCATATGTTCTCAACTTGCTCAGAGAAATTTACAGTAAAATAGGAGATGATGCCAGGCCAACAAACATGGCCAGGTTGTTGTTGCTTCCCTAGAAGTTTGATCCCCTTATACAAATGAAAGCTAATTAATAGGTCCACGAACAATGCCTCACCACACCCAAAGAACCCTAATAATGTAGATTCAAACTGAAGATTTGAAACCTCAGCTGGCTACAACTTGGCTTTATAGGTGAATAAAAATCAACCAAACAAAAACCAAAGACTCTGACCTATTACATAGGTTCCTCTGGAAACATGCCAATAAAGTCCTCAGAAGGGCATGACAATAGTCCACAACACTTCCTTCTGGACTGCCTTCCATGCTCTTGGTGGAAGCAGAGAAGGAAGCAGGCAGACTAACTCATTGTTCTGTGATTTGCAGCTAACAGTTGCTAGCCTACTCAGATAAGCCTTGCAAAGACAAAATCCAAGCAATAGGCAAAAAAGGTAATCTTCAGATCAGAGGGACTCTGAATGACAGCTACTATGTCATCCACGAGGAGGTAGCTGGATTCTGAATCATCTGAGAGCAGGCATGAAGCTGCAAGTCATAGATTACAAGAACACGAGTTTACAAGTTACTCCCTGGGAAAGTATTTTATCTTCAGCATTCTAGACAAAGATTTTAAATAAAATGTACAGATACACTTGACATACCTACTATGCTATATCCTGTATATGTTGGAAAAGAAGAAACAAAAGAAATAAAGCAGATAATAAAGGATCAACTGGCTAGGCTGCCTGAGATCAGTTCATTAACTAATTCCAGTCTAGGACAATACCATAAGGACAAAGAAACTACTGTTCAACCCATCCCATCATCTTTCTTCACAGTCTTTGCTAACAAAAGCAACTCCACAAGGCTCAATCCTACTCCTCGTACTTATTTCTTCATCACATCAGCACCACGATCTGTATTTTATCGATTAGATAGGACAGACCAAAGTGGAGACGGCATTTTTAAAATATTTTAACATAAAATTAAACCCTTCAACCTCCATCTGACACCATCCATAGTGATTTCATTAAATCCCATCATTATTCAGAATCTTTGATACTGAGATAGCACACCTGGGCACTTCCATATTTACAAGCCCTTGTAGAACCCACATCTAACTGGAAGTCCCATGTCAGGTCACAATCCTCCCAACAATTCAAAGATCAAGCCAGGAATGGACCCTTATAACTTTGGTGCAGAGTTTCTGCTCTCCCCATCAGATCATCTTTCCTCATTGCAGGAACAGAATAGATGAATTTCAGTAGCTTTTTAGCTATACGCATTTTTTACATCTCTCCTGCAGTGAGATGGAACATGTGACTCGGTAAGCTGAGCTTGAATGTTAACAAAAGCCTGAGCTTCTTCCAGAATTTATTACACAGTTTAAAAAAAATAAACAAACCCCAAAACCTCTAGGTACAAGCATAAGTGTGGTTAATAGAAGATGACAACAAAATCCCTGAAGGAAAGTTCACCTATTGAAAAGAAGTGACAGCAGCAGCCACAGCAAGAAAACCCCATGTTGCTATGCTGAAGAAAAGTTGAGCAGCCTTTTTCAACACTTTTCTCCTCCCCTCCGCCTCTTCTTCCCACCCACCTGACTCTCATTTGCAGCCATATGAATCCCAGTGGTCTCAGTGGCACAGTGTGAAATTAACAGATCACTTCTAGGATTAGAACAGAGCTGTCAGACTTTGCAGCGTGGGCCAGTAGGCACAGGTACGTACAGGCTTCCCTACTGCCTTTACTCTTGTAAAAATCATGGATATAAATATATATATACATGTGCATCAGGTTGTGGTCTGACATTTGCTACAGATTTATTCTGGCCAAGCAAAAGAAGGGATAGGTAACATTTAACAATCTGAAATAGAATATTAGTTGTCATTTTGCCTAAAATGTCTGAATTATCTGAGGATAAAGAATGAGGAACTGATACCTCTCTCACACATTACTATCCCACTACCTAACCTCTAACCCCAAACACATTCATGTCAACACTCCTAGAAGTATAAACAAGCAAGTTATATCTATATTTTAAAAAATAAACCAGAAAGCAACTGTGACTCTATGCAAACTTGCTACAGCATCAGCTACAAAGAGCATTACATAGAAGCAGAGCAGAACACCATTTTCAACAACACTTCTCTCCACTTTTCCTACATTCTTCTGAGAACACTTTAATCAGTAACTGGACTTGACAGTGGGCATATCCTTTGTTTAGATGCTGCAAGAGAAGGGACTCTTCAAGGAATAAGACTGCACGAGGCCCAGTACTTGTGGCTTGAGGTGTTCATTCAATAGGGCCCAGAGAGCCAAAGTACTTGAATTCATGGCCTGTATTATGGTATCTGAATTGTATTTTACAGAAACCAACTGTGCAGATGGGAACAGCACTTTCAGCAGCGGGGGGTGGGGGGTAAGAAAAAGAAAAAAACACAACTATGAGGAATTTTGAAAGCCTGACAATACCACAAGGAAGCTTGAAGCCCGATCTGCCATCTTTAGAGTCAGTTGTGACAGCACAGCATAGATGCTGGGTACTTGGCCTCACTCCTTAGTACTATGGGCCATTTGCATCATAAAAGGATCTTTGTCTCAGAGAGTTCTCTACTCCTGCTGCTAACAGTCATTGCCTGATGTCATAATCCTCCGTGGCAACAGAATTTTGTTCAGAGCAACTAATAGGGATGTCACAGGGAATTAGGATTTTGGATTAGGGAGCAAAGTGACAGAAGCACAGGAAGGCTTATAAAACATGAAGATCGTGTTACCACGCACATGCCCTTTAGTGCTAATGAACAAGGAAAGAAGATGACAAACAACTTATATATAAAGCAGTAGAATTGTTTCTAAATTACCAGTGCCATCAGGACTCAGGTCAATTTTTAATCTCATTCCTTTGGCAACACTTAGAGCAGTCAAAGTATTTAAAAGCAAAGTTTCAGAACTAGTCTCCACATAATAATCTGAGATACCACTGATTTTATTGTCTGTTTGTAGCTTGGTGCATTGCCTTCTTCGTGCCACATGCACAGTGGAAAGAGGAGTGAGTGGGCAGTAGATATCAAGTAAAAGTGGAAAAGTTTCCAATACAGAAAAGCATCCCCACTAGCAGAAGCATGACTTGCTCTGTCTCTTTCTGTCTAAGCTAAGCCTACCAACAGAGGTATCTCCTATGGAACGTGAAATGACAAAGCAGGATTCTTCAACAAAGTCCTTTTTATCTTTATGTCTGCATCTCTAATTTTTACTGGGACAGCTCAGCATCTGAGGACTTGCAGGATCTGAGATTTGTTGGGTCTCCCTCCCTGGGAAGGAGACCGGTACTACACTTTTCTTCAGCTACCTATCCAGATGTCTTGTTTGTTTATTAGTTTTTCTACTAAGTATTTGAAGAAAATCACCTTAGAAGAGTATAATAGCCTGATATCTTATCTGTATTCTTCTTAGACAAATTGCTTGGTCTACCCTATTTCCTACAATTTCAGTTGTATGGTAGGTTCCTCTTTGCCCTGAAATTTAAAAAAAAAAAAAAATTCTACTGCTGCATGTTGCTAAAACTTCCATGTTTCCTCCCACAGGTAGGTATGTTTCAATGGCAAGAAAAGTCATTCCTTCTGTATCTTGAAAGCTCTTTGCAGGAAAATGAACTTGAGAAATAAAAGACAGTATTGTGTTTATTATTCTTTCAAGTTACATGTGGAATCAGTTTCTTTATACAGCAGCTGCAGGATTATAACACAACTGCTTCATGCTTTGATCACAACTAGCAATAAATATTAAAATAAGCAAACCATTATTGGTCTTGCACATAACACCTTCCTCCACACATCAAAAATTCACTCTTTTTGAAAGGAATCAACCATTTGTGTTAATATTATTGTCTCAAAAAGATGAAGATCATGTGAAACAGGTGAACTTCAATGACAGTATGGTTCCATTTTCATTCTTCATCTCCCTAAATGCTCTCATCTTTTTCCCTTGTATCTTCAAAGATGTTAGGAAGCAATAGGAAAGTAATATACACAAGACATCTTTACAGCCTTTGCAGAATAAGGTGTTTCTTTAGCCCTATAGTCCCTAAATCACAAATGTCATCCAGCACTGAAATATCTCTACCACTACAAGTCAGACATTACAATCAATTTACACCTTTGATAAATCTGCACTCTAATTCTGTCAGCATTCCTCTTTCATAACCAGAGATAGTCAGCCTTTTTTAATTCAATGTGCAGTAGCAGTTCAGCTCAGAGAGCCATCAGGTCTTGGAAACCATATGCACAAGGCAGAAAATAAACCTGTTCCAGGACTCACTCTTCCTGCAGGTTAAGTAGGAAACAAAGTTAATCCAAATAAGTTTTCCAATTTTACGATAATTTGGGAAAAAATATTTTTTCTGAGTAAAAAGTGAGCAAAATTAAGTCTGAATCTCGACCATCACTTTATGGGATGGACCATACTGCATATACTGTAACTGCCAAATACATATTGGTGGTATGTCAGCATTTCCTTTGCACAAATGTAAGAAACTAAATTATAGTCAAGGTTCAGTCATGATTCAGAAAGTTAGATCCTGCATTTTGAGTCACAGATAGCAGAAAGCAGGAATATCACAGACTAATATAGCAAACCAGAACCAAAATCCAAACAGATTTTCAAGGATTGCAAGGCCAGCTCTTCAAGCTCTCAGTTTCATACCTTGTTAAGAACTCATCATCCCTTTCATCACCTAAATAAGGTTAGGCATCTGTCAGGTTCCATATTTAAAGTTACTCATTGTCAGAAATAACTCAAAAGCCAGCATTCTTCCATCCTCTGAAAAATGCAGCCATTTTTTTCAGTGCCTCAACAGAGCCTGAACACTTTATTCACCTGATGGAAGTCACGGTGCTGAGTCCTTTTGTTCCAAATAAGCGGCTGGTCTGAAAACTTAAGGAACTGGGACTAGTTAAAATAACAAATATGCACAAATGTGCTTTCTTTCACAGAAAGCACATCTCTCTCAAGGTTACAGAAGGGAATCAAGCAGCAATGGCAATCCACAGAAATGGATCTGCAAAGTGGTGGGATTTCTTTCCCATCAAAGAAAGCTGGCATATACCTATCTTCCTCCCTCTTGCCACCCTTCCACTCTCCATTTCCAAGTAATCTAAAAGTAATTGAGCAACATGCTTATACACATCTGGTGAGGGAAGAACAAAAAACACCAAAAGAGTAAAAACCCAAACCACAGAACAAAAAGTCAACTGCATAAAAGGGAGTATGCCTGCACACAAAATGCAACAAGGGACAGGGAGTTGCAAAGGAAGAAGAGGAAGTAAACAGCATTTGGACATTCAGAAACAGAAACTAAAAGCATAAAGGAAAACTGAAAGGGCTATACATGAACAAGAAAAACAGGGTCAGTTGGAAAAACATCCTTCCCCACTGCAAATCACACCAACATAAAAGAATCAGAGAATCACAGACTAGTCTGAGTTGGAAGGGACCCACAAGGATCATGAAGTCCAGCTCTTAAGTACGAGGCATCGTGGCCTATCCTGAAATAGCCAAACCTATTTAGCAAAGGTTGGTTTCCTGAAAAGCCAATAATCCACTCTATGCACTCAAGACAAATGCTTCCCCTTAGGTTTCAATGTAATAAGATTTCTCTATCTGAAGGGCAAATGCTCCTACAGGGTTAAGACCTCTGTAAAAAATTGAGCTTGAGATGCAATAATCTTCACAGCTGTAACACACCTGTGGTTCTGAGGACTCTGGAAAAATCAAAACAACAAATCTCTTTGTTCCAGAATTTCCTGTTCATGATGCATCCACTTCAATACACATCAAAAATCAAGCTCAGGAATTCCTGAGCATGCATTCTGAATTCTGATGGACACATAATTGACTACAGAAAACAATGGTGGCTGTGGCAAGAGAGACACAATACTTGCTGATGTCTAATATAAGTCCCGAAACCATTGCCACAATTTGAGTGGATGGCACACAACATCTTAGTCCTAAAGTTATTTATACTCCAGTGTACTTCCAGGACAGTTTTTCTCATCACATTGGGCCCACATTTATTTCCTATTTTTTCAAATCTCATTTTTTACCACTTTCATTTACATAAACTTCAGAAATCCCCTAGGGGCAGCACCTCTCTATATCCCTCACATCTGTAAGACAGAGTATTTCAGCTTTTTACAGTTGGAAACAGGTCAGAGATGCCAACAAAATGCAGTTGCAGTCAGATGCTCTGCATGCACAAAGCAAAATACATCACATTAACTTCGGTCTACCTCAAAGCTGTCGAATCTCTCAGATTCAATGTCTCGTATGGATCCAACTGCTAAAATTATCTCAGCCTGTCAGTATCATTGTCTGTTGGGTGAGAGGGTACCTCTTAATATGCTTCTGCCAACAACTGCTACAGTGATAAACTGTTTAGCCATTAAAACATCCTTTTTCCTCCGAATTTATTTTTATCCTTTTCTACTGAGCCATAGAACACCAAACTCTACCTAAAAACACAGATGATATCCTGAAGGAAAGGTAATGGCTACCTGCCTATATGCGGAAGATGCAGAACAAGGATATTTTAATTTGAAAATGGCATCTATTACGTTAGATGAGGTCAGCAATATCACCAGGTCTTCACAGGAAACACAGTGAATAGAAAAAGAGCACGTGATGAAAGCACATGATTAAAGCTACAAAACCTTAGTTCCAGGGTTATGTAAAATGTCAGGAAGTCTCTGTCTCAGAGGGTGAAACAGGAACATTCTATGTTTTGTCTCACAACAGAACCTTAGACATAAAATTTCAAGGTGACTAAAATGATCCCATAACAGATGCCATCTGTGGCTTCAGGATTGCTAAAACAGAGACACATTGTTCAATGCCTCTGACTTCCCCTTATACCTGAGACTATTATCTAATTTCCATTAAAAAGAAGGAGCATTTTTTTAACTTTCATGGCATTCGGGAATAAATTAATTTGTACTCTGTATTGCAATCTTTACAGATGAATTGGGAAGTATACTTCCATTATCATATTTAAAAAGCTACACTTTCATTGCCATGGAAAACATCTCTCTGGTTATACCAATATCAAAGATCTATTAACTTCTAATAGGCACATTTCCTTACTTATGTCCCAGGCAAATAGTCTGTAGGGTCTCTGAGAATACCCAATTTCCTTCTTGTTGTCACAAATGCTACTCAACCTACTGACTTTCTCAAATAACTCCTTGACCTGGTGACACAGCTCCTCAACAAGGACACACCTTCTGCAGAGGAGATGACTCAGCCCCAGTTTCTTGGACAGGCACCAGGCACTCTGTACCACCAGGGGCCTGCAGACATCGACTTGCCAGAAGGTCTCTTAGGGGGAAGCCTCTGACATCACTGGTGCAGCAACAGCCACAGGGGAAGGAGCTTTGTGGCACAGAATAAGCATAACGTTGGCAGCTCTGACTGCTAAGATAGGGGACAAGGGGCCTCCTCGTCCCCCTCGGTGTTAACAGCTGCTCCTATGTGCTGCTCTCTGGTTCTGCTACTGTGCTGACCCTCCTACAAACAGGAACCCTTCCTGCCCAGATTATGGCTTGTAAAACCCCATTCTAAATATTACGGGGGTTTGTAGTTCAGGGATTTCGGGGTTTTTTTGTTTTATTTTAAAACTGAAATTCCAGAAAGTTATTTCTGTCGGGTTTTTTTGAAGTCTAAGTTAATAAAAGCCAACCAGTTTTTTACCTCCTGATCTCACTTCTTAAGATCAGTACTAAAGAAACTAAACCAGCTTTCTGTTTCGTAAAGTTCTGAGGGCCTTCTAAAATAGAGGCCCAGCAGCTATTTGCCTGATCATTAGGTTTTCCAGGAAATCAACAGGTGCTTTTATGGCTATTCAGAGATTGATACAGTCAAACCCCCCAGGTCAACAGAAGCAGCTCCATTGTTTGCCATGTTTTTCTTCAACCCATCTATCCCCCTCCAGAGACACTGGGGTTTGTCATTCTGTGCCTGTCTTAGAGGTGTGACTGCATTCAGTGAAAGGCACCAAATGTTACATAAAAGCATCCTTCATTGAAACCAGTAATGGTGAAGAACAACCTCTACCTTGCAGGTCAGCTTTGGTCAACTCAACTTCGTTAGCAAAAAAACCAAACCAAAACAAAACAAAAAAAAACAAACAACAAAAAAAAGCCACCAAACAAACAAAAAGCAAAAACAATAAACAACAGGTTAGTATAAAGGCAGATGAGCCATGGTAACATCACTTTGAATAAATTAAAGAATTAAAGCTGGTATAACAATCACAGCCAACATGCATAATCAAAACATGCAGAAATGACAACGTAAGCAACAGGGGCACAGAGGGACAATGATGACATTAACACAACCAACAGATAACAAAACCAAATAAAAGGAAAAGAAATGCATTTCATTCACGCATACATAAAATCACAAAATTCACAGATAATACAAAGAGAAGAAAAAACACGACATTCTTAAACCCATTTCTCAGCATTTACCAATCATTTTAGAGAGATTTTGTCTTATTTGAGAAATACATAGACACCATTTAAGTAAAAAAATCTATTTGACTTTCAGTACCTCAGTCAAGCATACATTTAGTTTGTTTGGCTTTTTGTCCAAAGTGGATTCATTGCCAGAAAACCATAGAGGACTGATAACTCTACAAGACAAAAATTTCTGTTTATCCAGAGAACTGAACTTGACACTGGATATAAGTGACAGTAGCACCTTGCCCCCTCACAAGCTGTCACCTGCTCATGGATTTCAACACATCCTTAAAAAAACCTCACATCAACAGACAAGCAGACAGCTCAGGCTTTAGACCCATATAGTCTTAATCAGTCATCAAAAAAATTAAAAGTACCAGCTCATTCTTTCACCTAGGTCGGAATGATCTTGTTATCTGTGGTCAAATCATAGTCCACATGGCAAAAAAAAAAAAAAAAACACTAACACAGATCTACTAAGTCTGAATGTTTAAAGATCCAAATACACTTTCTGAAAATTGAAGACCATTAAAAGCAAAACAATACTGCTGATGCTCTTCCATGTAGGCCAGGATTTATTGCCTTTTTTTAAAGTTTTGTTTGGACCTCTTTTTTTTGTTTGCTTGCTTGTTTTGTTTGTTTGTTTTTTAATGGAGTACAGTTTACAAGGAAGCCACATAGATTTTTGGTGTGTTATACCTTGATTCTAAGTTTTCTCTTTCAGAATGGAAAATGTAGAGGACAAAGATGGAAGCACAGGCAGTACCTCCTTAATCCCCTGCCACTGAAGGTGAAATATTTCTATTACACAGCACAACAGGAACACAAAAACACCAAATCATCAACCTCATTGCTCAAAAGATGGTTATTTAAGAAGTGCATACTTACCTTCTTAACCTTCTGTTTTTAAAAGTTCTAATATCACAGCTGATACTGAAGAAAGATTGGTAGTTCTCCTTTCCTCATTGTCTTCTTTTACATTTACAACTCAATAAATTAGAACTGACATATACAGCTGCCATTTCCTGTGTTTCCTAAGAATTTTAACATTTTGAATCTTTGCTACTGTTTCACAGCCTATGAATGACTTTAGAAGTCAATTATCTTCCTGTTCAAGTTAGCCTGACTTTTCTTCCCACTTTTGAAACTGCTTTACTACACAGAGCTGTAAAATCCTTTTTTCCTTAAACAAAATTCAAAAGAAAGGGGAAGGAATAGAAAGAGGAGAAGGATGCATTTCTCCATGCATCATTTTCAACACTTATTCTAACAAAGTAAATTCTCTATAACAAACAAGTACTTTTCCTACTTCCCTGCACCTCATTTTCATTGTAGCTGAGAGAAAAGCTCGTATTTGTTCCATAAATCCAGTAGCACTATGAGAATAGAATACAAAAGCAAGGAAAAGGAGAGATGTCAAACCATCGTGGAGCAAATTAATGCTCCACTCTTCAATGGACAACCTTTGATTCCAGAGAGAAAGTGAAGTATGACCAGATTTGAATTTTCTCTACTGAGCAGATGAAGGGTGAAATCCTTTTTGACATTATCCTGCTGTGAGACTTTAAGCATAAGATTAGATTTGCTGTTTTCCACATACTGCTTAGTATGCAAAATCTGTTTCTGATTATCCAGCCTGTATGTGTCATTCATGCTTTTCATGCACCAGCAAATTCCAAAGGTTAACTATACTATTTCATGGAAAGTAGCAAAAGATTATGATTTTACTGCAGGATCTGGGAAGAAGATTAAATTAGGACAAAAAAGAAGTCCCAAAACATCTGGAATAGTGTCAGCCAGTTTAATAATAATCAGTCTCCTTTGTGAGAAGCTGTTAGTGGAACAGGTGAGGTAGAAGCAACGTCTCTAAAACATATATAAAACTACCTTGCAGAAGAAATAAAATGTTCTTTAGCCACTGCTGTTAGGTTTCTTTGGCTGGGGGCAGGATAGGGTGAAAATATTTAGAATGTGCAGGTGATTTTCAGATACCTCTAATGCCCATGGTGAGCAACATAGGGATGTCCAAATAAAAGAAAGGAAAACACAGAAGAACATATGGCAAATTAATAAAGAGGTGAAAAAATGCCTCAAAGGCAGAAAAGTACTCATTAATATTGAGGGCATCCTCTTTAAACGACACAAAAGATTGGACATCTGCTTAACTTTTTCAAGGACCATTGAGAGAAAAGCAGTGAATCACTCAGTCTAGATTTCTGTGGATGGAATAAACTGATCCATTCATGTATTAGTAAGAACAGGAATGAGGAGTTCAGCAAGAGTAATTCATTTTAAAAGTCTAGAAGTGAGAAAAATCTGAGCTGAAGTTTAAATTGTTTACTTTAAAGATGGGAAAGGAGGTCACCTGGTACAACTTCTTCTATCTACCAATTCTTCACATATGCCATAGTGCAGACATTTTTCTCTCAAACTGTGTATGTTTGATGTAGGAATAGTCTGTATTAACTCAAACTCAGGAGCCAAAAGTTTCCAACCATCCCTCACAGGCTGTTGAGATGGAGACTGGAAAAAACTACATCCTGATAGAAGACTTCTTTTCTTCAGTTTCCAATGCTTTGCTCGTGTCTAGGAGCCTCCACCCACTATTTCAAAGTGGTTTGCCAGACATAGATAAATTTCATACTTTTATCACAAATACATGAAGATCTGCCAGATGAATTTTATGGGTGGGAACAGCAAGATCCAAAGTAGGTGGCAGACTTGCCTTCAAGCTTCTTCTAGAAGAAGCCCTCCCATTTGAATTCTTTTCTGAGAATTCATTTTGTCACTTCACTGTGTTTAATACCCTGATGCAACACTGACCCAAAGACCATTTAAGTCCTAACCACTTCCCTACCTTTGGTAGCTTTTCTCTCAGGCCCTCTCACCAATGTCTTTTTTGGGGTGGTGGTAAGGGGAAGGGCCCTCTTGTTATGTCAGAGATAGTGATGAAAGCTGCAGTGAGCACAAGAGCTCAAGAAACTGTAAAAATGAACAAGTATACTGGTATCATGTCATTCTCCCCAAGATTTATTTTCCTCAGAGTTGTGTACAGCACACCTGAACACACTAGGCAGCAAGGTGGTTTCTGGCTTTGCCAAATCCCTTCCAGGGAAACACAAGCTGCCACTACAGATCTGACCAGACCTTCAAGATCTATGAAAAACTGCCTGTTGTTCCTGAAAAATCAGGAATGTAGCAATTGCAAAAGAGCAATGAAAATAAACCAAACCCCCACATGCAAAAAAAAAAAAAAAAATACCAAAAAAGAAAAAAACTTGTGTGATATGAAGCTTTAACTCCATAAATTCATTTGACATTTCAGACATTCTAGGGTTCTCTTCTTTCAGATAATCCCCCTCAAAATCCTCTGCCAAAAGCAATGGTACTGCAGGACACATTGAAACACAAAACATGTCAGTGTGGTAGCTATCATCTTGTCAAACACACTGGTGGTTGAATGGTAGACTTCAAAAGCCGAAGCCGTAAGTTTGTACAGCGCACATGGAAGCTGCATGATGCAAAAGCAACCTGATACGCCACCTAACAAAGAGGATGAGGAGGTTATTTAGTTTTGCCAGCCTAAACAAATCCCTATAAATTAAGGAAATAATAGTGATAGAACAGATACGATATCAGAAAGAAAGTAATTCTTGCCTTAAGTCTTGAACTGTTTTTTTTTTTTACAGTCTCAAGGATGCCTGCATTTCAAGAGTGACTCGTATATATAACTAAGAATGTTTCGGAATTCTTCAGATTCCAAAGAAAAGATGTCCTATAAGTACAATTTCTTGAACGTGCTTCCTGTTCAAGTAGAAGCCTTACTCATCACTGAACACAGATAATTCTATACTGTGGTAGGTGTGTGCTTTGGTGCACAGGGAGACTGAATCATGGTTAAGCACATGAGAGGAATGATGCGGTCAAGAAAATTCAATGGCTTCCTCAAATTGAATAAAAGGAGGTGGCAGCAGAACCAAGACAATAAGGAATATTATTTTCCAGTTAAAACTTGTGAATCTTAATTGGTGGTACGAAACAGGGTACTGAAACACATGAACAGAGATAACAAACATGAACAGGATGCAAAAATGTCACCCCTTTGTAGTGGTACTGGTGCATCTTAGCCAGGACAGTGCTGTCTGCTGACCTACACACCTCATATTCTACTGTTCTCAAGGCTTTCTTCCTTTACACATTCTTTATTCTGTCCTGAGATCAAACTGACAGTTTCTGAGAAAACAAACTGCCACATTGTAATCTAGGCCTCTGAAAGCAAAGCCACAACAAAAGACAAGCATTAGCAGGAATCTTTCACTTGACCTTTGAAAGACAAGATTCATGCGTGGGAATGGAATAACATTTCTTTAGGCATGCATGTTCTCATCACAGATGTGGTCCCTCCACCCTTCATGATGAAATATGGGGATATCCAGCAAATCAACACACAGAACAACTATTCAGACAAAAAGCCTTCAATTGTTTATGAAATATATATTTAAACATCATGAGGCAGCAAGGACTCTTTGGGACTTCTGTCCTTAAAAAGACTGCACACAAGATCACTTCAGATGGAAACAAACTAGGGAGACGTAAATAAGGACTGAACATGCTTAGAGTTTTTCTTTCCTTAGAGGATGGGAGATAGGTGTGACTTTCACTGGCACCTCTAAGTATAGGCACCAGCACGCAGCAAGAAAGATCTGAGATGAAGCCTTGAGGATTGCTGTCATTCAAAAAATAAGAAAAAAAACCCCAACAACAAATGTAACGGCTTTACAGTGACCAAATTCTTAAGTTTTTTATTAATATTAAATACATTGGCAAAAAGAACAGGTTCCTCTTCAGCAGTTTCCTTGGTACTGAACAGGAACCATTTGGGAAGGTAGTATAGGCACAGGTTTCCAAGATCCAGTTCTTCCAAAGAGGAAATGAGGACCCATCACTGACCTTATCACCCATTTTTTTAGGTCTCTTTCCAATTTTGAGTCCTGTTTGAAGGACTTTGGAAGAGAAGGGGAATTTGCATTCTGGAAAGTGAACCAATCTCCACATTCAGGCAGCAGCTGTGCTGGTACCACATTGGCAAGCAGACAAGCCAAGTGCCAAGTTACGTGTTTTGGGAGCGGCACTGATGTTACACAACCTCAGCAATACAACACTAAATCAAAGACCTGCACTGGGTACAAGAGAAGGAAACACCACAGCTCTAACAATGGGACAGAGTCTTCTGGGAAAGCATCATGGCTCTATTCCTGAGCCACACACAGAACAACAGAACAGTGTGCTTGGGAGGTCATCTGAAGGAGGAGGACTACTAGAGATCACATGCCAGCTAAACAGCCAATTAGAAGAGCAAACAGCTCTTCTAATATTAAAGAAGAGCTTTCAGTGCATCAAAGATAAACAGAATAGACTTCCATAAACCTCAAATGCATTTTTTACCTTGAATCTTATAAACAACAATACAGAAAAGGTGTACTTCTTTTGGCATGCCCACAAATGGGCAAAGACACAAGTTCTGCTACGCTGTGCTCATTTCCACAAGAAACAAAGTGGTTAATAGAGACTATTAAGAAAAAGAGAGAAAGACAGAAAAAAAACCAGCCTACCCACCAGTGATACCCACCAATGCTGTGAGATGGGAGTTGACATGGAATGAGCTCCTGTGAGAGGACACAAAATTCTCACGAACCAGAATATTATTGTGGGAGCATGAAAGGAGGGCTGGGGCACAAGAGCTCCTAGCCACCCAGAACACTGAGACACAAGCAAGGGATCAGATCTAATTGTATGGTCAATTTGGCTAAAGTTAGTCAAAGTTATCTTTAAGATGATACTTTCAATCCTAAAAAGGAACAGTCTTGAAAAGAGGTAAGGCTTCATCATGATGTAACCTCTAATCTTAACACAGTAGGGGAAGATGATCAAGGAGTCATTTCACTTTGTGAAATTTCTGAAGGATCTGTTTTGGACATACTTCTTGTCTTAGCAAACATACATATAAACTTTACAGAAAAAGCTATCTTCCTTTAGTGACTGGTGGCCAACACAGCAGATTGGTACTGAGTGATTCAGGACATAATGGTGATTGTCATTTAATCCAGACAGCAAAACCTTGGAGTTTTGGATGGCAAGTATCCCAAGTGAGTTGGGAATTGAAGCCATATGCATTTTACTGAGTCAGTGATGCTGATGTCAATATTCTTTTAACTAATGGGAGCTTACAGGAACCGCAGATTATTTAAAGAGGCTTCAAGAAATCACTACTATTTACATGCTTCATAAAGTAACTCATCCCACATGATTCTAAACTGGCTGGAAAAAAGAAATTTGTAAAGAGAAGTATTTTCCAGGCAAAAGAGGCAATGCGACTCCAGTGCTTTCACTGGAGGCCCACCTCATCAAAAATTAACTCCTCTTTTGGTCCAATCTTTACCCTTCAGCTCCTTCTACCTTCCATGTCCCCTGTCTCTATTTGTTCTTCAAAATACTTCTGTGGATGCCAAGAAAGGGTGTTCTGAAGCACAAATGAACTGAATGCTCAGAACATCTTCCAAAGTATTTAAGACTACTGTAATGCTAATAAACCACTGAGAAAACTACTAGTAAGTAGCAGTACATCCCCTAGTACTATCATTTCCCACTACTGAAGGTACCAACTCATAGGGGATGGAGTATATAAGAAAAGAGCTGCTAAGCCACTCACAGAAATTGGCAATCCTTAAGCTCCATTTGGTAGACATAAGTGTAGTGAAGGATATTGCAATGGAAGCAAAGGAATTAAATGGATAGTATGGTAAACAAGTAGATGCACAGAGTGCAACAATGAAGTATGAAGTGAGTGCTGGAGAGGGGAAGCTCTCTGCAATCAATTATACCTTCACATCCACGCTCAATCTGCCCACTGCGGTGCAGAGCATCGTTGATAAGGTCAGGCAGACGCCCATTCAAGTCCACAGATGCCAAGCAGCCCTGAAATCCATCACGTGAGGCCACGAGCTTCGGGAGGTTGCTATACATGCCTTGAGCTAGGCCAGCAATGTAGAGATCACCTAGAGGAGAGAGGGGTAAGCACAAAAGAAGAAGAAAGTTATGCACCTTCTAGAGTCACTTTCCTTGCCACCAAACATGAATAAAGCAAAGTGAACACATGTTCAGAGAAAGTTAAAAACAGAGCAACATATTGTGCAAGAAGTCATTTCTGCTTCCTTTACTACAAACAACCAAAGCAAACCCCAAAACAAAACAAATAACCAAAATAAAAACAAAACACACAAAAAAGCCCCAAAATAACAAAAAAACCCCTCACAAAACCCCCTGAATAACCCCAATTGTAATTGCTACCTAACTCAGAAAAAAGGCAAAATGACAATTTCTGAAAAAAGCAAAATAGGACAAACTATTCTGCTACAAGAAGTTGTCAAACAAAAAAGAGATAAATTAATCTGAAAGCCAAAATGTGCAAGGTCCACATTTACTGTTCTGTAACACATGGTTACTGTAAGCTTTCTCTTGTGCACTAGTTGAGCTCTGCAAGAACAATCTGTCAATCTTGTAGAGTTTACCTTTAAGATCCAGATTTTTGGCACCATTGATAACCTGAGTGACCACCTTAGTGTCCACCTTTAGGCTGTGTGTGTTACTGTTATCTCTGGTAATGACGACATTGTGCCATTGGTTGTCATTAAGAGGACGATCACTGTTGCCTTTGATAACATTAGGTCCATTTCCAAGGTCAAACACATAGTGAATATACCTGTAAACACAGCAAGAACTAGTTAAAATTCTGGAAGAACTCCAGCATTACTGACCCTTATTCTAGCCAGAGCTGATAAATTAACTTTAAAAAAGTCATGAAGAGAAATATCTCTGGGTTAGGAAGTTATAATAAGCCAAAACATTAGCCACCACTTGAAAGAATTTAGTTGTTTCCTTTCCACCAAAGTGTAAGGATTAGTATTTTAAGATGACAACATTTCAAGTAATCAGATTCTAACCATATTCCTCTTTTTCACAAAGTTCTCGCAGGTCCACAAAAACACTGTCTGTGCATATAATGATTTTTTAAAATTGGTAATATTGATAAATGCACTGGGGAGCAACACTAGACATGCTTATTTGGGGCATATATTCCCCAGGTTAATTCTGAGTTTTGAATAACTCCCATAAGAAGTTAATTGGGAAACTGACTTGAAATATTGTATTAAAATTCACATGAGATCCTATACTTATTCAAACAGCTGAAAAACAATTAGCAATGCTTTTGGCAAAAAATAAAGGCCCTAACAAAGACTGAAGTCATGGGAGTGTTACCCTGAATTATTTATACATTTCAAACACAGAAATCCACCTGAGAATAGAACTATTCTACTTAGAAAAGGGGAAAAAAAAAAAAAAAAAGGACAACAAAATCCAACTCTCAACAGAGCACCAGGAGCTCATGACTGTTGCTTTTTTTATTACTCAATGTCCCACTTACAGAAGTATGTGCAAAGCTAAAAATGAAAACAGATTGAACTGAACAGAAATAAACAGGACTAGTAAACTGTGGAAAACATGTCTACCATGACTAAATCATAAGAGATCAGAATTTGTTCAGCTAACAAAGGATTTTTTTTTTAATAAGCTATTGGTCTTTTGAAAAGAATATAGCAGCTCAAAAGCAAGCTGAGTTTGCTTTTTGTCAAGCATTACCAGCAGAAGTACAAATTCAGCAGCCCATATGCTTTTTCTTTTTCCTTCACTGGAGATGGCAGAAAAACGAGTATTACAATGGAAAAAAAACCAGGGGGGAGGGAGCGGGGAAGAAGAGAGATACAGAGCCCTCAGCACATTTCCTCCTCCTCTGTGCTAATTGGTTAGGTTGACAGGACAAAACATTAGTTTAACTATGTCCAAATGACTTAAAATACTAATGTTGTACACTGTAAAATTGTCCTTCCCACAGCAACAAGAGGAAGTCAGGGATAAAATCAGGGATCTTAAGCTTCAGTGTTTATGTTTAAATGCTTTGCCACACAGCTCAGCAAATAGAGAAAACATGAGTATCAGGTGAATTTCCCTTCATGCAAGCATTTTAAGCTCACCTATAAGTAAGTTTATTTACAAATAAGCTGGTAGAAAATAACAGAAAGCCACTTACCCCTTGACTAGTTCAACTGCGATAAAGTCATTGCCATCACCACTGTTAAAGAGGATGAAACCATCAGCTGAGGTGGTCTTGAACTGAAAGAAGAGGTGCATGGATGTGTAAGCCTGCAAGGTGGCCAAGCTCAAGTAGCTGCTCTTAGTCTTGAATGTCACAGGGTCAGCTATAATGTTGCGGAGACCAAAGCGTGCCTTCAGCTCGCAGTAGTCAATGTCACCATTCTTGCACAGGTCAATGTAGAGCATCCCGTTGAACATGAGGCTCTGGAGATGGCCGATGAAGCTGGAGGGGATGACGGAGATGTATCGTTTCTCTGTCATGATCCCTGTCTCGATGTTGTGGAACTCCAAGCGGGTATGATCACCAACCATTGTGCCTGAAGGACAGGAACAAGGAGCAATATCGGGGATCAGCAACAGGTTATATGGAGCCCTTCATGCTCCAGTTTCCAGACTAATAGCCGAACTAAATCCTATCTGATCAGTGTTCAGTAGCTTCCACAAGAAAGAATGTATAGAATCTTGGTGAAAAGGCTTGGTAGCGATGCATGAGTCTAGCAGTTGCCAAAACCTGGCAGAAAAGACAGGCCCTCAAAGGGCCATGGGCAGCAAGCTCTGTACTTTTCTCTGTGCTTCACAGACTTTCTCATTTGTGAAGATGACCAAGTCTCTCCCTTAAAGCCTACCGTGATCTATTTGATCCAGCAGACCATCTGCCAAACAACTTGAACACTTCTGAAACTACTTTTCCCAGTGCACTTCCTGAAAACACTTGATAAACATTGATTAATATAAATAGAGCAGTGAGAGAAGTGAGAACAATCATAAAACTGCTGATATTTATTCCATTTTTCTCTCCTGGTGCCTGATGTTATTCCTCTTCTTTTAAGAGCACGGCAGGAGGGAAACACACAAAAATGGTAAAAAAGCCCTCCATATATTTAAATCATCAACCTACCACTCGGGCTATTTACCACATCATGACAGATTTTAACCTCTCAACATATCCAAGCTATTCAGTATACCAAATACTACTGTCAGACTACTCCTACAGCATATTTAAATGTTTCATTAAGTGTGCTAGGTGCCAGTGCAGACACAGAACCCATATAGACAGATGAAATACAACAGTATGCTATAAAGACAAGTTAGGCAACATCAGAATGAAAACCCTTTCAGCCAATCTTATTTTAACCCTCCGTAGCTCTTCATTAAGGTAGTTTTAACTATTTTGTCACATATGCAAGTATCTTTCCTAAACAGGCTTTGGTCTATTTAGTAAACAACAGGAATGAATGAAATACTAAGAATTTAATTTTCCTATCATTCACTGTACAACCACTATTCAAATTCTACTACATATAGGCCATTATTTTTTCCTCTCATGACATTTTCTGCAGTTCTGCATTGGGTTTACACAGTGTGGTGCTGGCTGTGGGGTGGCTGCAGGGCAGCCTTGGTGAAGAGAGGCCAGGGCTATCCCGTGCCTGATACAGTCTGTTCCAAATGGCTCCGACCCGCCCACCACAGGGCACAGCTGAGCCCCTTGGCCACAAACGTGGTGCCTGAGGGAAAATGTGTGAGAAAGGACATCATGCTACCAACAAGTAAGAAACAAAAGGGAAAAAAAACCAACTCAAACCCCAATGAATACCAAGAACTGAAAAGTGGGAGGGGGCATTCCAGGGGCCAAAGTGGAAATTCCCCAGCATCCACAGAGAAGACCATAGTGGTGCAGACAACTGCACTGCAGCTCATGGAAGACTCCTGTGCTAGAGCAGGTGGATATTTCCCGAGGGAACTGCAGCCCCAGGAGAACTTACACTGGAGCAGGTTTTCCTGAAAGCCTACGGCAACCAGCCATGCTGGAGCACTTCATGAAGGACTGCCTTGCATAGGTAAGACACACACAGGAGCAGACAAAAGTGGGAGGAGGAAGGAGCATCAGAGAGGAGCTGTCACAGGCTGACTGCAGCCACCATTGTCCAGCCCCCTGCTCCGCCTAGTGAGGGCAAGGGGGAGAGGCAGGAAGGAGTGAACCAAATAAAAGAGGGTGGCAGACACTCTTTTACTTTTTCTCTTTGTTTCTCACCATTCAAGTCTATTTTTAATTGGCAGCAAAGTAAATTAATTTTCTCCAAGTCAAGTGTGTTTTGTCCATGATCATAATCACCACACGGTGAAGTCCTCTCTTTTAGAAGGCTTTCCAAAGCAGACTGCCACACTACCTGTTGGTCCCGCTCCTAACATTTTAACATGCTGGTTAAATTCACCAGGTTTAAAAACCAGAAGGAACAAAGATATTTAAATTCACACTAGCTTTGTGAAATTTGACAACTGGATAAAGACCTGAATAAATATTTCCAGTGTGCTATCGACAGACAAAATTTAGCAACAGTATCTTACTTGACTGCATCTACAGGTCAGCAAGCATATATACACAACTCTCGACCTGACACTGCAAGAGATATTTGTCAGTCAGTGGGATTATACCTGAGAATCACAACACTCACCATAGCTGAACCCAGGACAAACTCCTCCAATTCCCCTAGGTTATATCAACTGGGACTTATAAGCTTTCTCATATTCTGTGCTATCTCCTGAGATCTCCTAGCATTTCCCACCTAACGAGTTTCCAGGCATTAAAAGAAAAAAAAAAAAAAAAAATCAACCAACCAACAAAAAGGCCATAGTCCTTTCATGATTTTTCCTTCTAATTGTGACTTTTTTTTTGTTGGGGATAGAATGAAAGCTGATTTATAAAGACACTTGGATGATACATCCTGGTTTGTAGTGTATAGAGAGTCCGATCAAGTGAACTGATGGCCATTTTCTTGCTTAGAGCCTCTGGAAACACTGAAATATTCCTAAATCACCTCTCATGATCATGTACAAACTGCAATTTTTCAATTTATATTTTGCCCAAATGTGACCAAGTTTTATTCAAAGACAGCAAACAAGCACAATTGTTATTAGAAAAAAAAGTTTTCAGCTATCTACTTCAAATATGAGGAAAAAAATATTACACAAACCAATTCAACTTTTTCACTTATTCCAAATTTTACCAGTGGATCTAAATATAAATGCAATTATACAAAGACCATGGAAAACTTCAGTCCAAGCAGACACAGTTGATCAAACTTAGAAGAAGCTGAAGGCAATCACAAATTTCTGACTATTTAGAAATTCAAGTGTCAGGACTAATGCAAATGTTTTTAAATCCTGAAATGGTTCTTTACCAGGAATAATATTATTTTAATTTGAAAAACTGCAGTTTACAGAAACTGAAATAGTACATGGGGAAATTTGTTTAGACAAACTTTCTCACTCCCACCACTGTGATTCTTAGAGGCTTAAAGTTTCAGTTTCAGTGTTATCAAATGAAAATTTATGATTTTTCCAACCCAGAAGTGTATTTTCTTAAAATGAGAAAGTACCTTTAAATAACAAAAATTACAAAAATAAAATAAAGAGATGCTCAAAGGCAAGAAAACTTCTCCTTTGTTCTTCTACACTTAAAAAAATACAAGGCAGTTGTGGCCTGAGTGAGAGAGAAAAGTCAAGACTGGGAAATCTGGAGTATGCAAGGACAGGGAGCCCAAATATAGGGGGCATTAAAAATAGAGTGAGGGAGTTTGGAGGAGGTGAGCCCAGAATCTTAGAAAAGGTGAAAAATGAGAAAACTGGGGCTGGCTCAATAAAAAAGAAATAGTGTTAGAAGCAGTAGTGTAGAAAGTTAGGAGTGGTTCAGTAAAAAGCTGAAAAGGACATGGCAATACAAGATCAGAAACAGGACAGAGATGTAATTTCCTAGGAAATCATGGACTGCAATCCAGTGTTTTCTGATCTCATTAGCTATCAGCCCCACCTGCAGAGTTCACATCTAGTTCCCCCACTGTGCTCTACAGAGTACTACAGCAATCAGAAACTCTCTAGTTCAAGTGGTAGCAGACAGAAAAAATTCCAGCCTCCACTGTGGTATTTGGGTGCTAGCAAAATGTCATAGGGAGGAATACACCTGCTATATTTGTGTCCCATTTACCACTGATGTTCTGAGGTCAGGAGGAATGTGGGACAAAGGTTTTGTGATTAAACAGTAAAATGCTGTCCAGAAGAATTGGATTCTGTCTCTGCTGTAGATGTCCTACAGGAAACCAAGTCACACACTTCATTTTTCATAGGTTTTTCATAGGATTTTTCATAGGTGGTCTATTCACTAATTGTCTACATCTCATTCTTCAAGTAGCAGGGTTGAACTAATTTACAGGATGTAGTTTACAGACATGCTGACTCATTCTGATGCAAATGACTACAAATACATGCCAAATTGGTACCAAATACATCCAACTTTAATCTGGTGCCTTGTTTCCAAACCCGCAAAATGGGAAAAAGATGCACACTTGCTTCACATAACACAGACATGGTAATAAATCCAGTTAAAGCTTCTTAGTTCTTTATAAACATATTGATGAGTAGCCCATAATACCAACAAAAAAAAAAATTTAAAAAAAAAAAAAAAAATCAAGGTCTAAATTTAGAGCAAAATTCACCTGGCCTGCATTGTTCCAAACAGGCAATAAGAAGACAGAAATCAAATAGGCTGTTTATTTTTACTGGGGGCCCAATTTAGAATTCTGGTCTATGCCTAAGACAGCAAGAATCCTGTGGAAAAATCTATGAGACCACATCACCGAAGACTGTTATCATCTGCCCAAGGAAGTGGGATGCAGATTGCACAGAAAATCTTAACTCTGGCTTTTCTGACTTTTGACTTTGCCATGATGGCATTCTTTTAACTAATATTTTTAGCTGTAATGCATCTTTAATTATGTAATTCATATACATGTACATATGCGTACCCCATTTTAGTATAGGATTGAATCATTATTATTTATAAACTCAGTTTCGTGAAATAGAGACTTCAAAACCAGATGGCTTTGAGGGATCGATTCGGTAATGCAGAGAGTGCCACCTCGTGGTGCTTCCTAAAAAAGCGTATCGAGAAGAATTGTTCTCAAATTTAATCGGGATGAACTGTTTGCTGGCATATGTCACTAACTCACAAAGTTCCCTCTTAAAAAAATTTCATTTTTCCTATAAGCTAATTTTGACCAAGCCACTACCAAGGCTGACTTCCAATAAGGAGAGGGAATGATTTTTCTTGCATGTGTTTCTTGTTCTCTCTTTCAAGATCACAGCCTATATAGCACAGCATATATTTACTTCAGAGAGAAAACATATTTCAAACCACTTGCCTGTAAGCTGATTTCTTTGGGCTTATTTCAGATTTCTGAATTCTGGCTTTCCAAATAATCTAAATTACCACAATATTTAAAATAATTCACATTCATACAGAAGAAAAAACTTTTTGCAGAGATAGGATATAGTATTCTGGCACTATGTATGGTGGCCATTCCCTCTAGTTGCATTCTGAATAGAAGCTACTCAGAAAAGAGGATTTCAGCTTTTGGCAAACCAGCATGGGTGTCAACCAACAATCATACCCACATCAGTTTTGCATCCAGGGTTCCCATTCTTTTTGATTCTATTATCAGCCTCCAGACCGCTGACGTTTTCCTCAAAAACCCAGTTCCTAAAGTGTTATACAACTATGAGAATTTTAAACCTTCCAAAGAAAAGAAAGATAGTTTTCTGGCTCTTGCAGTCATGAAGAAATGGACCAGAAAAGTATCATCTCTAAAATTTTGCAATTAGAAAAGGATCAATCTAAAGTACTTTGATCATTTCAATGCAAATCTCAACCTGGGACACACCAGCTTTCCTGACTGATTGATCTTTTCTTTCCTCCCTTAAACTACATTTCTCTGCAAAAAGAAGCAGGAACTCAAAAATCTTTCTGGAAATGCAGAAAATTAAAGAAAAAAAATCAAGAATACCCAAACTCTAATAAGGAAAAGAAAAAAAAACACCAACAAAACAAAAGATAATCAAGGAACAGCAGAGACATAAATCCATGCTCTGTAACACATGTATTGCATGCAGGTTTATCAGCAAGGAAAAGTTTGTGCAGAGGAATGGTCTAGGAGAGCCTTGGCTTTGATTCCACAGCATTGGAAACCATCATGTTAACTCAGGAATGGAGTGCACTCAGTCTACTTCAAAAAGAGCCTGGACCAAGAGAAAGTTCTGCTGACCACCTCTGCAGTCTGAGACATGTGCAAGCTTACCTGTCCCCTAAACCCGCATCTCGTGTCATTACAGTTGTCACAGAAATTACTGGTGCTGGCCAAGAACAGTCTCTCAGACCTGAACATTCATTTTCAACATAGCAACACTAAATAATACACAGGTGGTAACAGAAACAGGTGGGGGGAAAGATACACACAAGAACAGGGAGAAGGGGCGTAATGGTAAAGACTCGAAATAAAGATACAAAGATAGTGATCAAAAAATACTGATAAATCACACTTACCCTCAGCAACATCATCATCCACTATCAGCTTGAGGCTCTTTCCTCGCCGAACCACCCGGACAGTGTGCCACTCGTTGTCATTGAGTTTCTGCCCAGCATAAAGGGTTTCAGGTCCCTTGCCTGGGAAGGGTGATAGGTGCAGCAGTTAAAGCCAGACCCACAATCACTTTAGTACTTGCTCAGTGGGAACAGTCATGAAAATCAGCCTGGTGTGATACAGACCAGTAGAGTGTACAGGCATTTAACAACCTCTAATCAACCCTCACACCTACACCTTCCCAGCTCAGGGAATCACAAACCCTTCCACTCAGTCAGGTGCCTTCCTCCGCAGAGCCCTAAGGTCACATGCATTTAAAGTGGGTAAAAATTTCTCTTGTGCTGTGGTACTAATTTCCAAACATCACATTATGCAGCACACTACAGTAATAGGAAAACAAGCTGATGACTGAAATGTCTCTAAAGTGGAGCCATTACAGTAGTATTTTGCTCTCCTAAGAATCTGGATTTACAACATCCCCAAGGTACTTGGGATTCTTTTCAAAGTTAGTCACACTGGTCTTTCAACACTTCAGTATCAAACACCAGGTTGGTTTCAGTCTCAAAAAAACCACCAAACCAAAAATGAAAAAACCACCAACCCCTCAAAAAACCCCCACAGAACTTCAAACTCCACCTTCAAAAATAATTTTAAAAAAAATTAAAATCTCAGAAAGAAAACCATTCACCAACCTGGCTGATTGCTTTAAGGTTCTTTGGCAAAGCAGCCTAGCTTTGAGGTGCTTACTTCACCCCTTGAATTATAGTCAAAAGAGGAAGAGGAACCATGTCTTCTCCTAAAGGTTATACCACAGTTGCCCTTACAAACAATGCTCCTGGGAAAACAGCTTTAGTGCTACCCATAGTTGTCCAGTTTTGCTGCTCACCCATCACAGTTGACAGGAAGTTACTTAAAAATTAATTGTTCAGATTACAGGACCAGAACACCTCACTCCTGTCAAACAGTAAGTGAAATTGAATAATGGTGTGTGCTAACTTAAAAGCATCTATTCTCATTTCAGTACAGTACTAAAGGGGGGGGGGGGGGGTTTGATCCAGGTATACCAGAAAACGTAGAACGAGGACAGCCAAACTTGTTGCACATTGGGTCTGGACCCATTGCCCAAACAGGCAAAAGGGGAACCCAAGAAAGAACAAAACGAGACATACTGAACATGTTAAAAGAGACAGGATAGGGACAATGAGGCACTGCTACAGCTATCCTACTGCACTGGTAAAACTAATGTCAGATAGTCCATAGCCCACAGGATGCACAGTGCCTAATGAGCAACATTACTGTAATTGCTTCTCACCAAAGGAGGAACATGGGAAAGAAGATGGTGTCTCATTCAGCTAGGATACAATGTGTAGTAGAGGAATTCTTCAGAAGGTGACCAAGGCAAAATAAATATTCTGTTATTCTTTTTAAAAAATCATGCAGTTCATGCTAATTAAAAAAAAAAAGAGAATAATAACTTTTCAAATAAAGACCACTGCCAGCCAATTTTATCATAAACTAAGAGGAAAAAAATGTTTTTCTAGTGACCTGAAAGATAAGAGTCATTCTTGGATTAAAAGGATGGGAAGTTATATATTGAAGTTATAGAGAGTATCTCCTTAGCAGGAGAAACACAACTTCTACTGTCCCTCATCCACGTGCCAAAGTCACATACCACACATGTAAATCCAGCTGAACAAGGTAGCTGGATCATGGCCAGAAAGTTTAAGTTCTTTGGCACCAGACAAGCAAAACTCTAAGAATCCAAGAAAGTTATGCTAGATGTACATCAGTAAGTACATTTTATCCTAGAGCAGAATTTACAGAATTATATCTCTGGATGGCCAGAGAAATGATGGTCTCCATCAAAGTATACAACATCAGTTACTGTAGTTCTACACAGCCACTCCCTGGGCAGGAAGGTAAAGGAGGTCACCTGGTCCTGTATTTTTGTATGATGCCGTCTGAAAGCAGGGGAAAGGGGGCAGAGGCAGAAAATGCTTTTTTAAAAACCCAATTTTTTCCACATATCCATTAGAGCTCTGGAGGGCTCAGCCAACAGATACAGTCAGTTGTGCTGGAGTCTGCTCGCTAACAATGCAATGTTTTCAGTGCAATAACTCTGTTTTCAGTATGGTTGAGTAACTCAGTTGCTGACCCCATTTTTCAACCCTAGCCTGGCAAAACAGGGATCAGCTAAAACAGGCTGTGGTTTGGCCTGTCTTGGTGCCCACTGTAATGCTTCCAAAATGAAATTCTGACACCCACAGAAGTTACATGAATATATTCTCAGAAAATGTACCTTAAGCAATTCACAAATAAATGACTAGAAAGTTGCAGCACTCCCACATTTTCCAAATGAGTAAGGTTGTCTACTTAGAAGTATCTGGTTAATAGCTTGGGCTAAAAATTTGAAAATGAAGCACTGCAGATACGAATTATTCTGTTATTTAAGTCCATGTCTTGATCAGCCAATTTTATATTTCATCAGTAGAAACAAAAAAAGGTTTTAACACTTTTGTTCACTTACCACCCTTCCTTTTGTAAAAATGGGCATTGTCTTTTTTTAGTAGGGTTACCCAAATAACACTACATACAAAAACTCAATACATTAATATTCAGGTAAGTTTTTCAAACCAGACATAACTGATCTTAAAAGAAAGAATTAAGCAAACATTATTTTACTCTATTCAAACTGTTTTATTTTCAAATGCTTTCAAGACATTTATGCAGCAGTGGGTTGACCTGAAAAGCAGCAAAATTGTGTCCCCATTTTTCAATTGAGAGTGCGCAAATGAATTGCTGCTCCTTTTAAGCTCCCATTGAATTCTGAGTAGTTCCAAGAACTGTGTATACAGGGACTTTCACATCTGGATACCAAAATTTATTTCACTGAGCATGATTACTACTGTGCTGTTACTATACAGACATTTATATGTGATCAATTTTAAACAAGGACTTGAAGATTCCTAATCCAACAGTTGCTGATGCTGGGGAAAACAGAAAGAATATGGGCCACTTGTACCAGGACCATAATGCTATCCCTAAGAAATCTCCTGCCTGGTAAGGCATTTCTGCGGTCTTATGCTTTGCAGGTTTACGTTTTCTCCTACTTTCAAGCTATCTGCACCTACATCATCCTTCAACAAGGATAACAGACATAAGAGGAAGCAAAGCAGAAGATTAAATGGGCAGTGAAAGAAAGCTAGAGATTTGTATCTTTCCTTTGTACAACATTCTTTTATGATAAAAGACAAGAAAAGGCAGACAAGGAGCTCTTGTGGCAATGAACAGCACACCTGGAAACACTTTCTATTTATTATACTTTGGGCCATTGGTCATTAGGCAATTTCTGCAATTAATTTAACTTCTATGCATTGAAAGAGTAAAGGACAACATAACAGTAAACAGAATAAGAAAGTTTTTTTGTAGCAATAACTTATTAGTTAAGCTGACAGAGCATCACTCCTGGCATCTTTGTCTTAGTCATTCCGTTCTCTTTCCTAATGTTCTCTGAGGAAATGTGTATCACACAGAACTGATCACTAAGTTTCATTTTCCGCCTCAAATGAGGCAGGCTAGTGAATATTCCTTTTATGCTTTGCACTGGCAAACACTACTTAATTCAGAAGCAAAAATATCTGTCTCTTAGCCATCCCCAAATTCTGGGCATGTGTTCAGCTGCAGTTCAGACTTCTTGAGCAAATATTACTTGATCCAACCACAGCGAATCCTCCTCATTCTCCCATGAATCCTCCAACATCTACTCAAACTTGTATGCATATTGTTCATAAAAAACAATTATTATACGCTTTCAAACATGGAAGAACTCTATCCAATCTGCCCAGTGTCCCAAATATTATCTCTGTGTCAAAGGTGCACTGCTGCTAATTAATAGCTTGGCTCAAATAAACTACATAAAAATGCCAAGAATACACATGCCAAAGTGTAAAGAATCAAAAATCAGATCAAGCCTTCTAAAAAATGCCAAGTTGCTTTCCACGTGCCCCCCAAGAACTCACTTGTTTAGAACAAACAACTGGTCAGAGGGATTCAGTTCTGACAATACCTCTGAAAACACACTTGTTATCCACCCTCAGTGGCTAACAGCACATGGAAATTTCCTCCTATGAGGTAAAGGAGTAACAGGCTTAATCCCCTCTGCAGTTTCTCACAGGCAGATCAAAAAGTATGCTTTTACTTTGGTGCAGGCTGTCATCATCTGATCCATTTATAAGATTAGAATGACCTGCATGAAACCAGGCTATCTTCATTATTGCGTATCTTATCCAACATTATAGAAGTCAAACACTGAAGCCTACAGAATGCCACAAGAGCTGAACAGGAGGGATGTTGCCATATGGATGAGAATGGACAAGGGGCTTCCCTCAGTACAATTACAACAATAAATAATTCTACAGTGATACTAATGCTTAAAAAAGAAGACCCTGAATAATGATTTCTCTGAGTAAAATTTTCTCTGCTTTTACTTTTTAATTAAAATGCTTAGCTACCATCTCAGGTTTTTTCAGTGGAAAGATACGTTTTTGTGTCTCTCTCATACAGGGCAACATCCTGCTGGAATGCCATTAGCATCCCAAGGCAAGGAGGGTCTGGGAAGGGGAAGTTTCTTTGCTCCCCCCCACCCCTTTTTTTCATTTGTGATGGAGGAGGGGCATTGGTTGTTTTTACTTACACCTTTACATAACAACCAGAGAAGCTGTGGTTTGCTGTGTAAAATGTGTGTACAGAGATCTGTGAAACATTAGGATGAATCACAAGACCACAAAAAAGG
Organism: Monarcha castaneiventris obscurior; assembly: GCA_026261815.1. Classification (NCBI taxonomy): domain Eukaryota; kingdom Metazoa; phylum Chordata; class Aves; order Passeriformes; family Monarchidae; genus Monarcha; species Monarcha castaneiventris. The sequence continues at coordinate 21,403,404 of JAMPIT010000894.1, forward strand.
AAGAAATGAGTGTAAGGACAAAGATGCTGGCAATTTTTCACACACCTTTATGACATCCTGATACGTAGTAAGTTCCCACTTACAACAGGTAGAATATCAAAACACAAGAACGACTCAAAAGCAGAGCTGGCAGCTGCTCTGAAAATCTTCAGTAACTTTCAGTCTTGGTTAAATATAAATCAGTAGTGTAAATTTTGTTGTTCTTTTCAAGCAGCACTAGTATGGACAAAGTGTTTTAGGATGGTCTTTTCCTCGACCAGGATCTGCTGTTCAACACCAGGAGCATTGTTAATTGCTAAGAAACAAGTGGCAACCCCAGACTCTGTACATTGAAGACATTTATGTAGATATTCCAGTCAAATCAACCTATATTGTCATACACACACACTTGTTTTGCTCATATACAGGCTTTAGAATTCCTCTTTCCAAGAAAATATTGGTTGCCAACAAGGAATAAGCAGTTGTACTCCCCTACAGATACTCCATACCTTCACTGGGGACCTTACCTGCACCAGTCTTTCCATTTCCTCAAGGAGCGGGATCATGTCCATGTACTACCCCACAAGTTAAACAAAACATAGCATGCACTTAAAAAACAACTTTTCTGTGATGCATGCTAAAAATGTTTATGTTTACAGCTTTACACAGTGGCTTTGTTGCAAAAAGTCAATAAAATTAAGATGATTTACATCAGCCTACCCAGAACCAAAGTCTAATTATTTCCATCCATTCAGCAGTAAAAAGTGCATACACAGAGTCCTTTAAACACCCACGGAGTCAATTAGCCTCACAGGTGCAAGTAAGAATTCCCTGAAACACCGTGACTAATAAAGTGCATGGAATTAGCTCAGCAACTAACTGAAAAGTAGCAAGACCACCCTACTCATTCTCTCAAACCTACCTCATTTCTATATGAACATGGCAAAAAATCAGTTAATCTAGATTTAAGTATTTTGGATACAATCCATTTTAATTTTTTAAGCCCTTTAAAAAAAAAAAAAACCCAAAAAAACCAACCAAAACCAAACCCAACAAAACACAACACACTTCCTTGCTGTTGTTGTAAATACATGTATCACCATATTGAATGGCTGTTATTTTCACTGCAGACACCCTGGCCAATAGCTGTAATAAGGTTCAACACAGATTCAGGCAGCATTCAACATGATTACAGCTTCTTCATAAGACTGAAACAAAACCTAGTGTGGAAATTTACTTGCATGTCTTTCAAGTGACATGAATATACCTTGTGATTAAGAACAAGGAGATGATTTGATTGCATATATCATACAGGTCACACATGGCACAAACTGCATTTATCTTGAGGTTTTTCCATTGAGGGCAGTGCGTTATGCTCCTTGTGTACCTCAATTTCACTGCTGCTGAATTTTAGTGCCTTTAGACACTACATAACTACTGTGTTTCTAGAGCAGAATCATTTTTAACAGGAAAACATTCATGTTAATAGAAACTTGATCTCTCAAAAGAGTTTAAATAGTAAATTCCAATTTTAATGAAAGGATATTTCAGTTCATCCAAAAATAATTTTATTCTGACTTAGAAAACATCTGAAATATCTCAACTTCAAGCTGCATGAAAAGAATCCACTGTTTAAAAATAAAGTGAAGCATTTCTTATTATCTATTCAAGATATTATTACTTTTTAATGGTAATAGATGGTTTCCCATTTTTATTGAGTGAGCTTTTTTCACTTTTAAGGAAAGGGATTTTATTTTATATTCATAACGAGTGAGGAGGTCAAAAAAGGACACAGAAGTATGTAAAAAAACCTCAAGTATTCATGCTTTTAAAATTAAGATTTACAGGAGTTTAATTAAATTAACTTCAAAGTGATCTTAGTCACACTGTCTATGTTTGTTTTCAGATAAGGCTGTCATATGAACCACTTCACATTTGCCAAACGCCTTAAACTGCTGTTCCTAACAGATCAGGGCAACGAAAGCTTCAGCGTAGGTATACAGAACTCAGAAGCTGCTATATTGTGAGTCATCTGCAATTTGCCTAAGGGAATATTTGTACATACTAGATTTTCAGAGAGCAAAGCTCAAGTCAACTCTTGGTGTGAGTTAAGCAGGCAGGCAATCGCAGGAGCAGCATCGACTGCAGGGAGCACCACTAGAGGGAAACCGCATTCACTGAAGCTGCTGCTTAGACAGCCTGACGTGAGTTCAAAGGGCTTACGGTACGCAGTGTTGCTTTCCAGAGATTCAAGTGCTGATATATTTTGCTTTGAAGATGACTACACCCCAGCAATTAAAAAAATAACTCTAGAACTTCAACTCTAGAACTTCAATTTGCCTCCGTGATAGCAACTACCCACTGATTTCAGGTGTATTTATTTAATGGGTGTGATTTGCCAGCTAAGAAATAAGTATAGGCAGAAATTACAAATATGCAGAACTTCACGAAGTTTTGCAGTAAGAGAGTTTTAAAGTAACCATTATAGCAACAACTATGCATAGACTTTAGTACACCACAACAGTAATAAAGAGGAAAAGAGATTCTATTTTAAGGAAGCTATACATTATATTAGCTTTTCCAGTAATGCAGTGCCAATCAAAGCAAGACGCAGGGGTGACAAAGGTAGAGATTTAATTCTTCTTTTTATTCCTGTAAAGATACAATAATAGAAATACCAAAACCAAACAGCTTCTCACTAATCCCATTGATGTACCTTACTTGAAGCATAGATAGACTGTGCTATCAGCAGCAGGACCACAGTAGTTTAAAGTCTCTCCATAAACACTGCAAAACAAGTGGATTAATCATGACGATAGTGAGAAAAAGATGCTGGCAAAGAGGCTGAGAAAATTGGAGTGAGCCATATGTATCATACAGACACATATTGAGCAGCAATGAAATAATTTGACTGCTAACTGCCTGGATGAGATTCAAACCACTTAGAAGGGAAAAAATTATGAACCAAATGTATGAGTCTTTAAACCAAGAACCGACCCCTTTCCCTCACACCCCTTCTCAAAACTCTTTTCTTTTGCTATGTTACTAAGGAACAGGCTGGAAAAGCTCATATCCCATTTAGTGAGTGTTCTCATGCTCTAATTGCCTCTATTACTTCATTTGAAAGGATTATTTGAATTTTGGAATGATATGATTCTTATTGTAGAGGCGTTTTTTTGTGCCTTTTTTAAGTATTATAGTAGCAACTTCTCATCTAAATCTGAAAAGCAAGGAGATCAGAAAGATGGATAAATTATACAGTACATGGCAATACAGTGCCTTACAGTAATTGCACATGTGTCTTTCAGAAAATGATCCAAGACCACTTTCTAGCAATAGGATAGCATCTTTGTCCCCCTCTTTAAGAACACAAAAAATAATACCAAAGAAATGGTCTCCTCTTCCCAAAGGCGCATTTGGCAGTTGAATAGGCAGCTGAGTCAGAGAAAAAAAATAAAAAGCTCCTTGAAGATCCAGTCCCAAATATTGCCTTAAAGGTTTTTTTTTTAAATGCTCTTTAGGACACAACTGCAGTCTTCACCAACAGCATAGCATTAGAACAGGAGACAGTCCTGGTACCAACACTTCTTTATCCAGACATCAAGGGCAAAGAACAACATCATCAAATGTTCAAAGGACCTAAACTTCTCTCTCAATTAAAGTACCTTTCCCTGTGGCACCTGGGCGCCGGAGGTGTTACAAATGCACACAGAGTTACTTTCATTGTTGCTAGGAGTGTGACATGAATTAGCTTCAGCATCCCTCTAAGAGCATAACAGTATCACAGAATTATGTCTAACTGATTACAAAGCCAGCAGGATTCCAGTCTTCTGCAGGGGGTACAAAACGCTGCATAGGCTCTTTAGGTTTAGCTCTCTTTTTGCTACCTCCATTCTGAAGGGTGCCACTCCTTTTTAGGATCTTTGGAGTTTTTTGACTTGCATATTAACCAGTATGTATAAGTCTACTGGGAACCCTGGGTGTATTGGTAGGGGGAGCATCAAAATGCAGAGAAATCATACTACTAACAAATACAAACAGCAACCAAAATTTACAAGTGGGGATCTTTTGTTTTCAGATATTACAGGCAAGCTGTGTGTGCATAACTGGTAACGCACACTGGTCCTCTCTGCCTGAAGCGAGAAACTGCTGAGAGAAGGATGGTAAGTGGTACTTGGACCTAACACAGAAGAGTCTTTTTATCTCACTTAAGAAGCTATTGAGGAAGGATCAAATGCTTCTGGAAAGCTAAGGGATCAGTAGAGCAGACTGGAGTGTTTAATGCTAAAGGCCTTTAAAAGCTTACCCACCTCAAAGAGTGTCTTTCATGGGGAACAGAATAGAGATCTCAGCTGCTGTTACCTTTTGAAGAGTCATTGACTATTCTCCCACTTCTTAAATAGGAATGGTTAGCACAAGAGAGTGACCATATAGCAACACAGATGACACTATTGCGACTGAAAATTTTCCTGATATTTAATAACTAGAGCACTGGTATATATTTTACCTATTTAAAATAAACCACATCTCCAGGTTACATAGCAGAAAACAAGTACAACCTAATAAAAACACTTCATGGGAAGTTCTACTGAATCTACCTGTACAAGGAGTAGAGACACAGAAGACTCTCCAAATGCCCCCTTATCCTTTGTCTTCTTGAGCTGCAAGTTAAATACTTCTTTTTGGTTGCCATCCTCTAAGATTTTCATTTTCATCTTAGTATTTGTAGAATTCCTTATTTATCGAGGACACTACAATGCTAATGCAACCTCAAAATAAGGTTTTAGGAAGCAGAATGTGGACAAAGTTGTGTTGCCAGCAAAAGCTTGGACCCTCTTGAATAAATGTTTTCCTTTGGCTTTAGCAAACATTTCAAAAACTGATAAAACCTTATTGGAAGCCAGATCTACACTGACAACTGACTTCAAAGATTAAGACATATCCAGCAGTCAAGATGCTGGTTAGAAGTCTACCTGCAAATAATTTGTTTAATAACACTTAACCCTTCTATTTCCAAAAACCTGTCAGCAGTAGTCATAATCCATACTCCCAAAAGAACTGGGACACTGCTAGCAGAAACTCACCACAGTCATGGCAAAAAGATATGTATCCACTGATGAAAATCCTCCTCGGGTGCTTTACAGACACCACCAATCTCCAGTCTTCTGCTAGCACAGACTGGTTTCTTTCTACCTAAACTGAGAAACCCAGATGAGAAAGACAAGTGGTATGTAGACCTACAGGCAAGAGACACCTTAAGCTTAAGGAGCTATCAAGAAAGGATCACAGGCTTCTGGAAAGCTGAGGGATCAGACGTGCAGACTGAAGGATAGTGAGGATTTACAGATAAAGATGACATCTGAGGCAAATATTGAGAACTCCTTTGAAATTCAGATTTTAAAAGTCACAGCTTTCATGTCAGCTAAGGAGCATGTAAAGGAAAAAAATGCCCTGGGAGAAGAAGAGAGAATGGTAAAGTTAAGCACAGAGCTTTAAATATATCCATATCTCTCTGTCCTCAATGCTCCCAATAACAAACAGTGTCTAAGATCCAAACTGATGCCATCCCTCTTCTCAAGAGGGTGCCATACCTCTTGAGTCACTCCATTTCATATGTATACCTTCATAAAAATCCTCTATGCTTCATGTAACATCTACACGTAACTCTAATATTGTTAAAATTAGATAGGAGTACAGCAGGTAATTAATTGTAAGGAGTCATCCTAAAACAGCAACATGCCAGGAGAAAGAGAAAAGAGAAATAAAGCAGATCTCTTCCCACAGGAAGTAGACTTACTCCTGGAAAGGTTAACACCAGCATTTGGGGATCTCCTTCTGGTGCCCAACACAGAGAAAAATTAATGATCACTTAAAAAAGGCCAGAGCTCTGACAGCAACATCAGTGTACAAATCATGAGCTGAACACAAGGAAGGAAAGTGGTGACTTTATAACCCCTGAGATCAACTGATGCCTGTGCATCTTCATCAGCCATCTTGGTTACAATCAAGATTTAGCAGTTGTGCACCACATTTAAAATAGTAGGAAAGTTTTTAAAGAAATAAAAAAATCTAGTTGTATTGGGATTCCGTATGAGTTTAAGCTCTTTCAAAGACAATTTAAGCAATAAGGTTGGTTGACTATCAAGTAATAGTATATATGCTGACCTCTGCCTAAGTTGTAAAAACTGTATAATTTGATTAATGGCATAAGCTGGTCACAAACATCTCTCTATAACCTCTAACTCTTTCTATTTCCAATGGAAAGCTTAGTGATGAGCAGACTTTGTTTTCCATTGCAAGTTTGAAAAGTCATCCTCTTCCTCTGAGAAAAGGTTATTTGTGTATTGCCTTTTCAAAGACACCAAACCCACAAAACCTCAACACAATCTTTTTTTCCCTCTCCAGCTGTCTGTTAAAAAAGGAGGTAGTGATTGTTACAGAGATGGGTAAATTACACACACCTCTCTCCCTATATATTGTTCCCCATCATGTCTATTTCTAGTTGGTGAACAGCTGGTGTGCTGCAATGCTCATCAAACCAGTATTTCTCTAATTTCTATCATTCACAAGAGCACTGCGAGAATGAATCCATGCACGCTTAGAAAGCATTCAGATTCTATCCTGAAGAAATGCTGCAAACTACTGGCATTTACAGAGTTCATACAATCAGCAAACATACAATTTTAACACTATCACAGCAGCAGAAGACTTACAAATTCTCTTTAAAATGTGGATCTTCAGATTCTACAATCAGTGCAAGATAAACACCACAGTACGTAGAAGAGACCATCAAGTCCTGTGGGTCAATCAGCTGAGGAAACTCGATTCCCAGGACAGCACCAGACAGCTAATACAGGCAATGATACAAATGACTGACACAACTATACAGGACAAGAATTTTAAGCTGTCTATAGTTCCCACAACTTCAAGGGGAATAAGCATTCCTCTCAAGAAGGGTTTTCGCTGGGAGGATGTGTTGAGTTTTTGCTTTGTTTTAAAATGCAAAAGGATAAGGCATTTCAGGATGATTTATTAAGAATCACTGCAGAATCAGTCAGGAAAAACAAATGCCATTACTTAGCTCATCACACCCCCAAGAACATTAATGATGTGATGGTAAAGGTTTGATTGATTATTCAAAGCAATAGCAAAGCCTGGAAAATGAGGATTAGACCTCAGAAGACTCCTGTTTCTAAATCTTTGAAGTATTGGTTCTTCAGAAGTCAGGTTTTCATAGAAATAAATACTTGTATCTGCAAGTATCATATTAGCCTATTCTCACTAAGGTCTTCTAAAATAATGCACTGGGTAACACTCTGTAGGACCACAGGTCAAGTCTGGGATTGTTTTTTTTTTTTCTTTTGGTTTGTTTATTTGTTCTGCTTTTTTAATTTGTTTAACCTGTATTGCTAATGGATGCTTTAGATTACTGGTTGTAAACTACTCCCTCTTACTGGTTTGTGAGCTTTTTATCAAGTGTAGCATTTCCAACCTGCAGTCTGGGAAGGAGACGGATGGCTCGTTTGAAACTTGAATTGCTTGAGTCACAAGCAATTATCCCCAGTCACCAGCCTGGGTTTATCACTCAAGGTTAAATGACCCTGCCTCTGGGCTGAACCCCCTTTTGCTAGGAAGAAGCCCCAGGGTTTCTCTCTTGCTCCCTCTTTTATTTACTCTGTTTTTTAAGGAAGAGATGGGAACTAGTTCTGACCCATTTTCGCTGCAAAGACTAATTAGTGGTATATCCAACTGACAGCAGTTCAGTTTTAACAAATGCACGTGCACGAATTCAATGGCAGCTTGATTTTCAGAGGTGCTGAAAGGAAGCTGTAAAGCACATCAGTTTGGAAAAATCAGATGAACTGGTATATAAATTCAAAGTCTCAATAAATGATAGAGCAATTTTATAGGAAGGGATGTATTTATAGATGTGTCATCTCTCACTCACTCCCAAGTCCAGTTTTAAAAGTTGCTAAACATTTGTTTAATGCAAAGCATGCTTAATAGCAAATTGGTAGCTGAAGTTTTACCCATAAACCAAGCCATTTGTACAAGCCTGCAGGCAACTGGGTCACATTTAATATCCCTTAACTTCACTGTTGCAATTTCAAGCAGGTACAGAGTAAAAAAATGTGTCAAGTACTACTGAGATGAGTTGGAATTAAGGGACCTCTAATTTCTCATTCAATATCACTAACATCACAAAGCAAAACAGCTTCTAGTTATATACCAATGCTGACTTTTAATGAGGTGTCAAATACAGACAAAGAACAATAAAGACTATTTCTATCACAACACCAATCTAGGACAACCATCTGGATCAGCAAATTTACTCTTTTATATTTATAGTCAAATATAAGCAATAGCCACATAGCCAAAAATGATGCAAAGGACATCTGCTCTCTCACCAACACAAAGAAATAGCCCTTCAGCATTTAAACAAATGCAATGTGAAAATGCACCTTTTCTGTGGTTTTTCTCTTTCATAAGCCACATCTGATTATCTACTGAAGAATGCTCGCTGCTAGAACAGAAATACCATGTATGTTGGATTATGACATTAAGGTGAATATTTATACTATATGCAAACACGTTTGCAGAACAAGAACTGGACTACAGAGGTGCTGCCACAGCACAGATCATGTTTGACATGCAGGAAAAAAAAGGAGACATTTTCAGTTCAGTGAACAAATTGGCAACATCAGCAGAAGGAAGAGAAAATCACTTCATGCCAATCTGAAAATGTCCTAGGTTTCTGGACCAAAAATTGCTCCCCGAAAGCAACCCAAAAAAATGTCCTGCATGGAGGTGTTTTTTTTTTTTAATTCAAAGCCAAATAGGGCTGAAGTACTCACACTATGCCTTCTTTGCTGTGGTATTCAATGGCAAGGTCAGGCCTCCAAAGTTTCTGACATTTATAAATTCATGGGACCAGAAAGGCTGCATCCAAATGTACTGAGGGAGCCAGCCATCGTCCATGAAAGAACACCTTCAATCACCTTTGAAAGGCTGCAGTCACAGAAGAAGGTCTCAAAGTGACAAAAATATTTTAAAAAGCTGGCTTTGTTTTATGCAGGGAGTTGGACCGCAGACCTCCAGAGACCACTTTCCAACCTAAGTTGTTCTATGAAAACATTTTATTTCACTGGCAACCAGACGTTTTTGGTTTCACTGACTGGGAAAAGAAATAATTTTAGAGTAAGTTAAATATTGAGACATTGTTAAAAATGAAAAGTCAAAATATTTTTATATTAAATGTCATCATATTTTTATGTTTCCCATTTCTTTTTTCATAAATACTTGCCAAGTTCAAGCTAAACTGACAAATAGATGCAGTCAACATAAATCTGCATGTTTCAGCAAATAAACTATTCAAATGAAAACACTTAATCTAGTTGTACTTGGCAGCTGCTTTCAGCAACACTACTTCTGGAAAAAAACAAAAGATTTGTGAGAAAAACCTCTATTCAGAAAAACTGCATATAAAATTAACTACCTCAGGCAAAGCCTATAGACTAATGTCCCTATTTACCAATATTTATTAATCTAAAGTACTGACCAACACACATAAAACTATTCCTAGCATCAGACATGAAAACCGACTGCAAGCCTGTATTTGATAAACTCAGGTCTGTGAACTCCAGCTGACCAGCAGTTCTGCTGTACCATGAGCACGGATGTTCTGAACACACTAATGGTAGAAGCCTTTTCCATCAAAGTAGTTCTTTGCACTCTTAAAATGGTAGAGATGCTTACAGTAAAATCCATTACAGAATGATCCCTAAGGAAACAGGTACATTTTGCATATAATTATCAGTTGGGAGAGTTTGTCCTTATCAAATTGATCTTGATTCTTTTTACCTTCATAGTAAGAGATCTGTCAAAAATGCTTCCTGCACTCCTCATCTGTGTTCATGGCAGAGAGGGTTCCTACAGCCCAATCACTGACACTGCACCAGAGTAACATAGGGGAAATCAAGTCTGCCCTGAACAGGCAACCATTCTAAATCAATCACATTCTCTCTGGGTGCCTCTCATCACAGCAGTGATTCACTTCAAGCCCTCTTCAGTCACAGTTATTAAACATGAACAGAGCAATCCCCAGGGCCTCTCAGCAGGAGGAAGCCTGGACACCTCCACTTCTCCATATGCTCCCATACAGAGGGAAATGGGCTGTATCTCCAGTGCACCTGATCTGACAGCTTTCCTTTGACAAAAACAAAAAAGCATGCAGACACATTTCTCCTGTGGCCCTCTCACCCTGAACAAACACTGGGAACAAGTTTTAAAGTCAGACTGCAAGACCGTGCAGAGAAACGCCTGAATCTCCTTACCAAGGTTTTGTTTGTGGCAGTTTTTAATTTCCTTCCTGACAGTGTGAACCCCTTTATTAACATAATATGATTTATGCAAATAACCACAGCTAGCATAAGAGGCATTAATTTTGTTATGCCCAGAATTTACATGCATTCAAGGAAAGATAAGTTTTTCTGGCTGGCTGCAAAATTGCCATTAATATTACACAAACACTTCTCTGGCTTTAGGCCAGAGCCCCTGCTATGCATGCATCATATATTCAGTTAACATCCAGTTTCAGCAGGGCAAGATCTACAGCTAAACTAATTCTCTGAAGAGGTCTAGCACTACCTTTTTTCATTGGCCTTTGTGGTGAAATTTTATCATGAGGCTGGCGGTCTGGCTTTCATGAATACAAAGGTTTCTGCTAGCCACCACTCCGAAGCGAAGGAAGCATGAGCATGTGTGTGGGAAGGCATGGTGGGGAGATGCAAAGCAAAAAAGGGTTTATTTTCCCAATGTGCTGATCCTGAAAATTCCTCTTCTACCCCCTCCTTCTTCCCTACTGTTAGTATACCTTCTGTCCATATGGGCAACGCGGCGGGTGTGCAACAGAACCACGACTGGTCAGAAAAGTCCTGCCTTGAGTCTCTCTCACTCAGAAATGACAGAGACCAGACTGAAGCAGTAACACACCTCAGCAAATGACTACGGATCGGCAAGGCTCAGAGATGCTTTAATTCCATTATGAACCTTTAAAATATAAGAAATATTTGGGAACAATATTTGCATTTAGAACAACTTAGATATCTGTGAAACGTAACCACAGATAGTATTACAATAGAAAAACAGGTCAAGAATTTCTTGCAAAGAAATGCAGACAGTAACTAGGACAAAGGAACACCTTGAAAATACATGGATAAGAATCTTTCCTCTCACTGATACTTTCATGTGGAATGACACTGAGCCAATCCTATATAGAATATGAATCAGCTGAATGTTAGCCACTTGAACAGCTTAAACTGCTTTCTAACTACCATCTAGGTGTACCAATGCTAAGACATTAATCACCACCAGTTATACTCCATGTTAAAAATTATCAGAATCTGTCAATTACCTTGTAATTTCAAATTATTTTAGAATTTTCTCTCTACTTTCTCCACTCACCTATCCTGTCAAAAGAATTAAATGCATCAAATAATAAGAGGGAAAAGATGTATTTCTAAAGGCTCAGAGGGAAAAACCTCAACATCACAAATAGACTGCGTGAGCCCTTGGGAACATTCAAAATGTATTCAAACTTGCAAAACTGAACAAACACACAGAGTTATTTCCAGCTGACACCTTACGCTATCCTGTCACAACAGATATATAACAGATATAAGAAGAAATGACCTCAAAGAGCTTTATACTTAAATAGCCACAGACTAAATCAGAGGCATTTCTCTTTTTCTTACAGAAGCATTACCAGACTGAGAGGCAGAAGAGTCTGAAGTCCTCACACTCATATTTCTCTGGATATAACAGATTAACAGTTTTTTTCCTACATTACAGAATATATGGAGACATCTTGCAAAATATTATGCCTTTCTGTAATGGGTGTTTATCAAAAGTAAATGGCTGTTTATCAGTCTAAGCACAAGTAGCTTATTTCTCGAGTGCCATCAGTGTTATTTTTCTCCACAGATAATGGCTGCTAACCTCAAGGTATGGTTAGGCAACATTAAAACTATTATGGCAAAGAAATAACTCCTTAACATGTTGGGAGGTTCCAGGACATTCTTTGGAGTTGATTGATCTGAAATAGCTCTTTGTCAATTCTCCTCTAATCCCTAACAGTCGTTGGGGGAAACAGGGAGAAATCTGGTTCCAAAATTATTTATCTCATTGACTCTGTGTCACTTTCCTTTATAGGCATGTGACTCTTTCCCTGCAAGATTCCTGAGGAATCTCAAGTTTTACCCCGATAAGAAAGCCTGACTAGGAAAGAAACTACTTGCAATGGTGCAAACATAAGCTGAGTGAACACATGAAACTCTAGGGAGGCCACGTAGAGCTGGAAGAGCCAGTTTGTCCTTGGCTTATGTATTGCTGGAAGTGAATTAATCCCATCTATAGTATCTTTGTCATCCAGGAATACCAATCTCATCAGGAAGCAGTGATTTAGCTAGGAATATAAGTCTGGTTAGATTGAGGCAAATGATCAGGCATTATTGTCCATAGTTCGTGCTAACTAAATACACTTATCAGTGTATTTAATGATATCATAAAATCACTGATAAAGAAATATGCTTGCAATTTGGACAAGTCAAGTAGTCATTCCATGAGTGACTACACAGAGAAGATGACTTGTAAAGAAGAAATGACTGAAACGGTCTACTTTGACCAAAATTCACAACAATTCACTTTCAACATTTATAATAAACATAGCACAAACAGTAGAAAATGTATTTTTCACTCATTTATTATTTCAATAACCACATCAATAAGCTTCTGATTTGCAGATCTAAAAATGGCTGAAACACCTTCACTGAGAAAAATAACCACAGACCCTTTACTTATTTGTTTGTTCTGGTTTTGGGGTTTGGGTTTTTTTTTTTTGTTTGTTTGTTTCAGGCCTTTCTCTTCTGATGTATTCACTTTTATTTAATGCCTTTTCACGCTTTTGTTATGTGTGTCCTGACAATGTTGCATAACTTTAAAAAAGCAAAGCTTGCCTCTGGTATGTTTTATCCCAACAAATATAAGGGAAGTATTGTGTGCCATTACCAAAGACTTTCTCACTGAACAGCCAAAGCACAAAATTTCCAGTTGGTTCTAGAACTGTGACTGCCAACCCTTTTACAAGATATGCTCCTTTACAGCTCCCAGCATCCTTTCATCATTTTTATGTGATGTTTACATCCAGTCCTCTAAATTTAATCTCTTACATTGCTATTATGTTCTACTTTGATTAGATTTTTCTCTAATAGTAATAGCAAGGCACTTACATAACTGTTGTATAAATGTGATGAGTTCCCTATGAGAAAGCAAAACTGCATTAATTTTACTGGAGCTGCAAGGCATGTTCTCTCAACTCCTTATCTCCAATTCCACAGGTAATCATCCAAATGCTGTGGAGGATTCTGCTTGCAAGGCTCTGCCACTTCTCACAAAGCTGCCTCCGTGTAGCACTTGATCTCACACCATAGCATCTGACAGTAATGTTGTCAAGAGAGAGAACTTTCTTTTCTGTCTTTAAAGTGTTGAATAGGTTTTTGATGAAATAAGGGTGGAAATCACAAGTTGGTGAGCATTTTAGTGATATTCAAAACTTTATTGGTTAAGGCCCTGCAGACTGACCTAATCAAACCTACTTCACATAACACCCCAGATGAATGGCTCAGGATATCCCTTTCAAGCTAAATTATTTAAAATTCTCTTATCTTGTCTCCCAGAATCATAGAATGGTTTGGTTTGGAAGGGGCCTTAAAAATCATCCAGTTCCAACCTCTCTGCCATGGGCAGAAACACCTTCCACAAGACCAGGTTGCTCAGAGCTCCCTGCAACTTGGCCTTGAATACTTCCAGGAATGAGGCATCAACAGCTTTCCTGGGCAACCTATTCCAGTGCCTCACCACCCTCACAGTAAAGAACTTCTTCCTAATATCCAATCTAAGTCTATTCTCTTTCAGTTTAAAGCCGCTCTCCTCATCCTATCAGTATGTGCCATTGTAAAAAGTCCCTCCCCAGCCCCAGGCTCCTTCACACACTGGAAGGCCAAAATTAGGTCACCCCTAAGTCTCCTCTGCTTTAGAGTGAACAGACAATTCTCTCAGCCTTTTCTCGCAAGAGAGGTGTTCCAGCCCTCTACCCATCTTCATGGCCCTCCCCTGGACTTGCTCCCAACAAGGGCATGTGGTTCCTGTGGTGGGGCTCTCAGAGCTGGACACAGCACTCTAATAAAACTGAGGTCTCAACAGAGCAGAATAGAGTGGCCCTGCTGGCCACGCTGGTTTGGATGCACAGCCCAGTTTTGCTTTCTGGGCTGTGAGCACACATTGCTGGGTCATGTCCAGCCTCTCACTCGTCAGCATCTCCAAGGCCTCGGCAGGGCTGACCTCAATCTGTTCATCCTCAAACTGTGTTGATACTGGGGTTTGCCCTAACCTGGGTACAGCACCACGCACTTGGAAGAACTACTTGGCCTGGCTAGCACACGACTCCCAGTAACCAAAGACCTGTACACTAAAATGATTTTTCTAAAAAGTACAGGTAATCTGGAAGACAGATGAGAAGCTGGAAATCAAGAGAGGCACAATAAGTTAGCAGATGGGCAGATAAAAGATGAGACGATACAATGAAATAGAAAGTTGTGTAGAATGACATACTAAACTAGAACAAAGGAGAACATGCCCACAGCAAGAACAATCACTGTAAGAAACAATAAAAATAGGCTTTGAGGTACAAAAGAGGTGCAGAATAGGTGACAGGAAAAAAGACTACATAATTTGAAAAGACTCTAGGGAACAAAGCAGCTGAAAGAATGCTAAAAATAATGGTTTGCTAGATTCATGGTCCAAACATGGTATTTGAAGAGGAAGAAAAAATACCAAACAAACACAAAGAGGTAGAAAATTGTTTTTTTAAAGCACAAAGCTGAGGAAGAACAACACACTGCAGGCCTTCATGCTGAAAATAGCATTTTCAAGTAAACTCCAGGTTTTTTTCTAAACAAAATGTTTCAGAGTGCCAAACAACAAAGGAGAGTATGGCGAGCAGCAACCTGGGCATTTCTAGGCAGCTCCACAAAGCGCAGCTCAACATTCAATTGTCTCTCAGATGGAAATACTGCCCTCCCACTCACCTAACACATACAAGTACAGCCAAGTCACTGTAACCTTCTCACACGTACAGGAGCAGCCAAAGAACAACTAAATAATCAGAAATCTGCATTACCACAAGCATGTCTCTTGTATTGGAATGAGGAATGAAAGAGAGGGTTGTGCTGAGAAGACTAACATAGTTATGATCTTGTATTAATTTCTACATTTAACAATACATATGGGGATTTAAATACTTGGATATTTATATGAAAATTGTACACAGACTTACTTGTTTTCTTAGGTACACACTTGAGAAAATCAACAGAAGTAAAGCAACTGCAGTTTTTTCTGGGGTGGTAACTTCTTTTTACCCCTTTCACAAAAGTGCTAGGTGAAAAATAAATTTAAATTACCAAGAACTCCTGTTCTTTTTCCACAAATACCCAGTCATAAATCCATCATCGGCACTCAGTCTGCAGAACATAAGTCATTTCACTGAACCCTCCTGAAACACAGTAGGCCTCTTCTCAGCAGGCTAAGCAAAAACACCATATTGGATTTGGAATCAGGCTCCAAGTAATTTCAGTGAAGTTGCATTCACGATTAATTTGGCTCATTATCTCTCTCATAAAAATGATGAAATTACACAGCAACTACAATCACTGTAGTACAATGCCCCAGACAACCATGCAGGAAACACCTTGCCCAAAACTCATCTGTCCTGTTAGTGATGTTCATTGCAGATTCTATGGCTTCACTAACAGAAATGTAGATGTGCTGGTTTCTTGGGCCACAAAGATCTTTGCAATAAAAATAATTGGGAGAAAATAGCAATGAATTTTTCCCACTATTTAATAACCCACTATTGCTATTTTTATATTTGTCACATGGAAACCTTATTGAATGAAGCTTCAGAATGTGACTGGACTCACCATGGCACAGATAACTGACGAAGAACAGACAGTATGCTGGCTTAATTTACTTCACTGAGAAACCATTGAGAGGCTTCCTTTAGTGTACTGAGTTATTATACATAGAGGTAGAATAATAACAACATAAATTGGATTGCACTTTAGGAGAAAAGAATAAATAAGAACTCATGCTGTGGGACCACTACAAAACTAACATAAAACCAACAATATCAACACTGAAATTAAGTGTTGGACTGCTACCATATTATTGAAGAGGAGTCATAATAGAATGGTGCTTGAAATTTAACAAGTAAGCTGATTTTCATTCCAAAGGCTCTTCAGCACCCAAAGCTTTCAAGTCAGGAAAACTTGGGAATGCCATGTAGCTGACTGAAGTGACTGGTCCCTTTATATCTTGCATTTTGATATGCTAAGTAGGGACTATTTAAGATCTTGTGCAAAGCTCATCTGGTCTTCTCTTCAATATCGACTATTCCCAACACCTGTTCAACATCAGCTCTTCTAGGTCTTGCGGCTTATCATCAACCTGGTACAGAACTGCATCCAGAATGGACTACAGAGTTGTACACTACAGATGCTAAATGCTCAAGAAAAGTAGAAAAAGGAATTATCACCTCACCACACTGCAACAGAACATTTTCCCAAGGAGCTCCAAATCCAAAAGGACAATCGCACTATAATGGAAGCTAAAAGTGAAGGTTTTTGACACTCACATGACAGCATCCCTTTTCAGGACTTGAAGGCAACTGTCTCACTTACCAAAGGAAGTCACTAGCAGAAGGAGACATCTCAAAGAGAGACAATAGTGATGAAGAAAAAAAGGAAAAAATTGCTGAGCAAAGGAAGTTGCTTCACGTTCACATCTTTGGACACAGGAGTCCTTCACAGCAGGTGCTTCATTACATGCACTGCCTCAAAAGTCAATAGGATTGAAGAGCCTGAGCAATACAAATCTCTGGGCTTTACACAACTCTCCATGCAACTCTCACGTTCACTCTTTGAGAGCTCTTCAGCACTTCATCCTGCAAATCTCATTTACCTGTCAGCTTCCCTATCCCTGGAATTCTCATGAGATGTGTCTGGTAAAAAGTAACACATTCAACTGCATGCTGAGCAAGTATCCAGTCCACAGGGGTATTGAATGCATCCCAAGTTTCATAATCAGATATAAGACTGCTCTCCATGGTACCTAGTAACACTACCTGGTACCAATTGTATCTTTTTTTTTTTTTTGGAGGAAAAAGGGCTGGTTTAAGCTAAATCAGTGGTATAATAAAAAACAAACAAACAAACAAACAAACCCTCCCCAACACCTTCACCGACACCACTGGTAGGAAATTGGGCATTTGACAGGTTAGTCTCTGTTTCTACAGCACTTATTCCACACAATGGATGGGAATCATTTTTGGGCCTTCTGAATACAATGTGAGGAAATTAAGAGGTTCTGAAAAACCCTCATACCCTTAGAAACAGAGAAACAAGAAAAGACTGACAGAAGGAGACAGTTCATAACATAACTGTTAGTTTGGGTCTGGCTTGATCAAATCAAAGGATTGCCTGCAAGGTGAAAAACTGATGAAAAGATAATTAAGTGAGGCATCATGGGACACTGAGGAGCTCTTTCTAAAGGCCTTTGAAACACAGTCAGTGAATGAAATGTAACAATTACTCTTAAGTATAAGAAATGTAACAGCCTCAAGTCATGACTGTAAGTTGTAACAGTTTTGAGAAAATAAGAACAACAGAAATGTATCTGTCAACTTCATGAGAGGATGAGAATGAATGCAAGAATCAGAAAGCAATTACAAACAGAAGCAAACTGTGATAAAGTACCATCCCTTTCCCACACATGAAGAAATGAGAGTCCCAGGAGAAATGCCCCTGGGAAGGAGGATAACGAGGGCCACTTACAGTTTTCCTTTTTTAAAACAGAGGAAGTTACTACATAAATAACTATATTCTGTAGCACATAAGGTGGAGGATAGAAGTTAACCCTGTAGCTGAGCTGTGCTTTTTCCTTTGGTTTTCTTTGTGGCTTTTTCCTTTTTTAAAATTTCTTGTAGCAGCAAAGCCAGAAATGCCCTGTGCAGGTTACCCTCATAAAGCATCAGAAGATCCTTACATGATTGTATCAATATTCTTAGTGTGCCATGTCAGAGAAATGACAAATAAGTTTCAAAATCCTTACCAATTTTTTTTTTTTTTTTGGTATAATCTATTAAATGTAAATCCAAGTATCTTTGCAACACAATTCAATTCCTTAAAAAAAAAAAAAAAGTGCTTTGAAAGTTAAAACCCCAAGCTATTTTGGGATAAAATGTAAGGGAAGTGAAGCCCTTTAAGTATTACATACTTCCTCCCCAAAGGAATAAAGTCTTTATTAAATAAATTTTAATGTTTGTTTGGTAATGATACATTGACAATTTAATAGAGAGATTAAAGGAATTTATGTGTCAATTTACACACAATCCCACCAGTTCTTTGATGGTCATTCTTTGAACAGTCTATTCCAACATTTATTCAGTGTACATAAACTCATCGAGGAGAAAGAAAACAACAGGGACATGTCAAGACTGTTTTAGTTTGGGAAAGTGAGAATGGCAGAATACAAATAAATCTTTGAAGAAACACGGGCTACTTGTACATGGTGCTTTCCTGCATGAGTAACCAATAAAATCTCCTTTGCTTGCCTGTAAACTAGCTTGGTTCCAAGGCAAGTCCCCAGTTCACCACTGAAGCTGTGATACTGCAGAGACTATTCACAAATACAGTGTAAGGAATATACCAAGTTAATCAGCATTCTTGTCTCTTTGATTAACTTTCTGCTATTCAGAGTTGCAACAAAATTACTAATAGTAGTAATGACCGATTGTAATATTATCAAAATTACTATTGAGCTGCTTAGGGACCCCAAAGGAGTTAACACCAGCTTGTATACCATGACTGAAAGGAGGTAAGATTATTAATTGATTTTATTTAAATTGCAATACAGAAGCAGTAGCAAAGTTTTTTTCAAAGTTGGTTTGTTTGGTTTTTTTTAAATTGCATATTGACTGCATGTTTAACAGTTATTGTCTTTGGGCTCTTCTGTAAATAATTAAAGAAAAGCAGAGCCCATAGCCTATATGATCCTTTCACAGCTACATAAGGTGGACCAGAGATGCTAACTCCTTTTACCATCTCTCTAAGGCACAATTAGATAAGCCCTGTCACCACAAATCCACATCACAACTTCTGACCACACTGTAGAATAAACTTTTTTTTTTGGTACTGTAGAATAAACTTTTTTTTTGTCACATCATTTGGAAATCTAAACCAAGACAAGACATTGGCTTCCTTTAGCAAGCAGGTTTCTCCAGTAAGACATTAGTGGGCACCTCAGGGTTGAGAAACTTGTGTTAGAGTATGCTCACATACATAGGTATTGGGTGTCCAGCCTAGTCTGACTGCCCACCTTCAGCTCAGCTAGTGAGTGTCTCTTAATGTCCCACATAATCTAGGATTATCCAAGGCACTGACTATGACATCTGATACTGTGAAACAATACTATTACATTATTTTTCTTTTCAAAGTTACCCTGCTGTAGTGCTACTTCTACTTTGACAGCTCACATTGATGTTTGATATGCTGGGTGGCAATACTGGAAACACAGTTTTTCCTAAGGGAAAGTTTTCAAATGTCAGTTCACTCAAGTGATGTGCCTGAGGTTGAATATTTTGTTTAGAATACATTTAAATTTTGATTTGATCAAACTGAGCTACAGCAGAAAATAGCAAGGTGCAATTCCTATCAGTAAATTAGCATTAATGACTTTCAAACAAAACCAGTCAGAATTTTTGCCATTGTTTCCACCTTTTGTGTAAAAAGCTATGCAGTTAGAGGGAGAAGAGTTGTAGCCAATTATCGTAAATATTTACCACTCCATGGCTCTGCTTTAAAAAAGATCAACACAGAATCACTTCTCCACTTAACTCCTGTTGCCAATGTAACATATAATGACAGAAGAAGGGAAAAGCAACTTCTTTCCATTGACAGCTAACAATTTTCCTTACTCAGAGTGTAAAGCAGATGAAGTGTCCTAATATCTTGACACTCTAACTGAACAGTTACAAAAATGTCAAATTCATCGCTACCCATTCGTAACTGAAAGGTTTAGTAACCTCTTTCTTAATGAAAATTGTCTTTCACACAAGTTTCTGGCTTAAATCTGTACTTTAATAAGGAAAATCTTCCTACTTCTTGATAGGGAACAAGCTAACACACTTTTTAAACCTAACAACATTCTTCTTTGATGAGAATGATAACTTGTGTTATCACTAAATACTAGACATCTTGAGTCATCCCACTATCTCTTTCTTCCTACTTTATAAATACAATTTTCAGCTACATTTGACCATCTCCCCTCTGAGTTAACATCACCTCTACAAAGAGGAGCTCAGTTGAACTCCCATGTCCACTTCACTGCCCTATGCTTTTTCCCACCTTGCCTATGCTAGGTTCTGAGGTGGGATTACAGGTTTCACTGATTGGTTTCCTGCAGCAGGGAAAAGCCAGGCATCACACACAAAAGCAACACAGCTTACAAACTTTGCTTGCAGAGGGAATCACTGGAAAGGAAAAAAAAAAAAAGGCAAAAGTAAAAAACCAGATGAACAAACACAGGGGATAGTATCAGTGGTTATTACCAACAACAGTCCAGCATGAGGATATTTAAAAGCATTTGTAATGAGCTTATGACTGACAGAAAAGCAAACTGTCCCAGACTAGCTTCCGTGCGTTGCAGGGAAATATTTTATCCTACTGCTTCTCTAGCATTACACAGTGACTTTATTTAAATGTAAAGACATTCTGTCCCTCAAAATAAGAATATAAGAAGTATTGATGGATGATCCTTAACTATTATAAAATACAGACACGAATGTCTACTTTGTGACCAAAGCTGGGTTCAGTGTTTGTCTGTATACAAGTACACAGCAATCTTCAAAACAGGGACATAATCTGTTTTGCATAATATAACCACCACTATCATTAAACATCACTAACTCCATATCAGATGAAAGAATGCCACAGTTACTTGGGAATAATGGCCTATGGATGACCAAAACACAAAAATCTACCCTTTACACAATATTGTCATCACATAATTGAAGGTAATTAGATGAGGATAACGTGCAAAGATCTTTTGGTAAATAAAGTGACTTCTCAGATGGGTCACATCACAACAGAACAGTCAGTCACACTGCAGACTACAACTTTTTTGTCATTTACAGCTGACTTCCTCAGTGACATTCTCAACAGACCTACAGATAGCACTTCAGATGTGCAAATCACAAAAAGCACTTTTCCTGAACAGCCCACAGGGCAACACTTTATCCAACTCTCTGTGCATAACTTAACACCACACCCAGGATTTCAACTCTGTTGGAAGCTTCTCACTCCCTTCAGACAGTGTATTCTTCATAAAAGTGCAGCAAGTAGTGTGTATTTGTACACACATATATACACACACACATAAATCTACTTTTTGCATTGTTATTGCAATGTCAACAGACATCTCGGTACTGCCAAAAGCATAGAGTAGCAGCATTGCCATCAGCTTCTGAAAATATCAAAAGACCTGGAAATTGTTCCCCATCATTTGAGTAGGATGCATTCACAGTGGTTTCACAAACACTTTGAAGACAAGCGACTGTACTTCTTCAGTTGTTCTGGGGGTGGAACCTTGTATCTGTGTAGAGATTTTTTGTGGGCTAGCAGCTGCTGCAAATATTAATAAAATAAAACTTCAGCAGATTACTTATGACAAGCTCTTGAAGTAAGTTTTGAAGCTGTTTAAACATTCACAGTAGTTTCCAAAATATATTATGTCACCACAAATTGATCCGATTGTTTACACTAGCATTTTTGTTATTCAAACAGAATACTTCCCTGCTGATTCATAACACAATTATTTTAAAGATCACTTTGTAAGTAATATCAGTTTTTAGAAACTTCTGAGAGCCCTCCATCATTTTATGCTATCTCCTTAAGTTTCCAGAAGGATTTCTAACATCTTGTGGAAACTTCTGATGCCTCAGGAACATAAGAAAAGGACCTAGAAGACACCAGCATTTGGTGTATCAGCTGTTTTATTGTTTAACTTGCCAACAGAGAACTTCTAGAAAAATAAACATAATGCACACTCACTGGGCAAGGTGCCATATACAAGGCTCACATGCATGGAGGAACATTTAGTGTTATTCCCACATGTGCATTTCACACACACTTAATCTGGGTACAACATTTTCACTGGAATGAATTATGTACACACTCACTTGTCAGTTATGAAAAGTACTGCAGAAAGCTAGCAGAGACTTCATCTTGCCTTTTCCCTCCCCAACTTCAGCACCGAAATTACACTGAGCAGTTGCACAATCTGCTTCTCAACAACCAGCCATATACAGGGCACTTTAGAAGAATACAGACAATCAGAATATCACCAAACAATCTAATATAACAATATGGCAGACACACAAAAAACAAGCACTGTTGTGAGACTCAAGCTTTATTACCATCAATATCAAGTGATTTCAGTAGTTACAAGTGGAAATTGTTTCCTAATTGACCATCTGTGCAACTGCTCTCTCCTTCACTCTAAAGCTACGAAGATGCATTTCATTACAGCAGACAGTAGCTCTTAATCAGTATTTTTTTACCTTCTGCTCTCACTCTTCAGTTTTCTTCAGGAATATTTTATAAAAGCTCTGGTCTAAGTATTCATGACAGCTTTCTAAATTCCCAAACTACTCAAACAGAGTTACTCCTTGCAATTACTTAAGCAGTCTACAGAGAATGGGTAAATTCAATCAAATGTTGGAGTATCACCAACAATGGGAGCAACACCACTGCTTATGGACAACAAAATTATATTCATCAAAATTTTAGTATCCCATTGGATGAGAACCTTAACACTAGTGGCAGGTTTCATTACTTGGAACAAGTCACCATCTTTACACTATTAGTCAAATGAAGTAAAACCCTGTAAGAAATTAAAAAACAAACAAACCAACCAAAAGCACTCAAAATAATGAAAAACAGTAAAATTTTGATAGTTGAGGAGATAGAGAAGTAAACAAATGCTGACCCAAGCTATCCAGTGCAAGTAAAATATTCATCACAGCACAGTGTGTACCAGCAAAAACACAAAGCAAATTTTTTCTTTTCCTCTACAAACCTGCAAGCTGCTCACATTTTCATATAGACAACAAAACATCTTTCCTACATACCAATATCACTTAATACATCTACCATAAAAATATGTCATTACCTAGCTCAGCAATTGAAAAGTCTGCATAGGCTTCCTTTTCAGGGTTCAAGTTTGTTTATTCAAAAATTACACTGACTTTCCTTTGTTTAATCCAAACTAAACATTTTCTTTCCATTTGCCTACACAGACATCACAAAAAGGCATATATTACTGAAATGCCTTGTAAACTAAAAGGGAAAAAAAAAAGTAGCCCCAACCCTTTATTAGCCCATTTCTCTAACAAGTACCTCAGTTATTGCATTCAACAGTCAGTTTGAACCTGTTCCCATTATGCTTCATAATTGAAGTCTTCTTTAAATGGTCATGAAACCTATATATACAGGCAATTACTTTTTCCCTCTTCAGCCTTCCAAAGCTAATATTTATTGTTATAAGATGTCTATTCATCTTTGTATAAAAATAAAACTTGCAGGAGGCTAGGACAGTACTTGCCATCCAGTCCTTTTGTCTGCTTTTCATAACCTGCATCCATGGTTTCCATCAGACTATTCAGATCCTGTACCATGTGGACAATCTCTGATTTCTGTCAATTCCAGTTTACCATTACGCCAGGACATGACAGGACTTGTTGCCTCTGCTTTTACCCTCAAAGCACTTATCTATTCATACATCTAGAAAGCAAAATTAAGTTAGTGAGGCACTGGTACATTTGAAAAAAATAGAGAACAGTCCAAGCCACATCAATATTAAATTGAGATCAGTCTGCATGACTAAAATGCCTGTCAGACTGTTCTTTCAGGGATGAGGAAAACTAAACACTGTGTTAAAAAATGTCTACAAAATAAATATGCATAGATAATGAAATCATTAGCTCCACATTTCATACCTAAACTCCCATTTCCTTCCTCTCCCACTGCTCAACCATTTTACCACACCTATAAAAAGCAGCAAATAGACAATGTACAGCCAATTTAGTGTATTTTTTAAGAATTTAGGTGTATTACTGGCTTATTGCTCTCAGCATTTCTTTTGGTTTTGTCACCATAGTTTATATGCACCAAAGTTCTGAACTTAGGAAGGTGCAATCGTGAAATATCTCCACGTGCAAAAGCAAAAGTGTTTCTGTCTCTTCCTCAAGGATCAACCTCATTTCATTTGTCAGTAGGTGCACTGTGGGAGGAAGAAGATGGCCCTGGAAGGCTGGTATATCTTTAATTTCTAAAAGATATATTTCACAGCTTTTCTTTTCCAAATTCCAAAAGTGGCTTAGCAAGAAACTCTGAAATAAACAAACCTTAATTAGAGACTGATTAAGTATATTAACATAACAAAAAAGCTAATAGCCTTAAAACTACACAAGAGTAAATTTAGATAAGATCAAAAGAAACAGCTTCTTAAAACTAAATGTAATTTTGAAGAGAAAGTACTAATTTAAAAAGTTATGAAAGGACAAAAAAGGGAATACTAAAAGCAAGATTAAATAACAATTCCAGTGAAGCACCACCATAAAAGGTCTGCAGCAGTTCCAGCACAAGTTTGTCCCCTACCAACCATAACCCCTCAGATGTACAGACAGGGAGTGACAGCACTGGGGAGGAGCACTGGTTTATTTATTAGTACCCTTTTTTGTGGAATGCCTTTTCACAGAAACATTTAGGTTAGGAGAGACCTCTTGAGCTTATCTAGTCCAATAGCTGTGCTTCAATCAAGGTGACCTACAGCTCAGGAGGATGTCCAGTCAGGTTTTTGAAATGTGCAAACTCCACAAGCTCTCTGAGCAAACTCTTTCCATGTTTAAACACCCTCTCAGTGAGGAAAACAAAATTGGTTTTCATCTGGTGTTCCCATGGAGATTTTCTACTTTTTAAACCTCTGGGCGCTGCTGAGAAAAGCCTTGCTTCTTTAGTCCCTCCTAATTCCTGAATTTCTTGTGCTCTTTTTCTTTCCCCCTGCTACTATACCAAATCCTGTCTGAGATCGCTTAGGAGTTGTCTGCTAATCTGTGCAAGCCTCCTGCTTGTTTTTGCCCCATTTCCTACTTGTTGGGACAGACCTTGCTTAAGCCTGGAGGACATCATCTTGGAATCTCCATCAGCTCTCCTACATCTCTCTTCTTTCCAGGGCTGTATCCCATGGGATTCTTCTAGGCAGATCACTGAAGTGGGTGAAGCCTGCTTTCCTCAAGTTCAGGGCTGTGTCCTGCTTTTTGTTCTGCTCCCTCTTCTTAGGATCCTGAACTGCATCAGTTCATGGTCAGTGCAGCCAAGTCTGCCTTCACCTTTCACAACCATGACTGCTTCTGCCTTGTTTGCAAGTACCAAGTCCAGCAGAGAACCCTTCCTTGTTGTCTCCCAGATCATCTGTATCCAGAATTTGTCATGAACACACTCAAGAAATCTCTTTGAGCCATATTGGGCTATCCTTCCAAAAAATACAGTGGTTAGCATTCCCAAAGAACCAGGGCCTGTGAATGAAGTTGTTATTCCAGTGTTTTGCAGGCAGTTTAAGCTCTATTTTCAATCACAGACACCCACTCCAACACCACCCATGTCAGTCTGCCCACCAGTCTTCATCCACAAACTCTTGACTGAGCCCTGACTGGTCTCAAAGCAGCACCCCATCCATAAAGCTGCTCTCACATCAAGGGCAACTCTCCTCTCTTTGCCTTCCCAGCCTGTCCTTCTTAAAAATGCTGTCTCTCTTGATTACAACCCTCTCTTGATTATAGCCATCCCATCATGCCTCCACAATCCTGGTGAGGTCACAGCCCTGTTATTGCTCAAGGACTTGTAACCCCTCCTTTTGTTCTCAAGCAAATATGCTGCATAGGAGAAGCTCTCCACACTTCCCCAAGAAGCTGCAAGACACTGCCCCATATCAGCATACATATGCCCCATGCCCTCAATGAGCATGTTAATAGTCAATGACTTCAGCAGAATTACACAAGAAATATTCCCTTTCACAAGCTACTGGCTCAGTCAGAAACACACTAGAAAAGGAAAGTAGCACAGTATATTACTGATGGTTGCTAGTACCTATAAATAGAGGAACCTGACAAATTCAAAGCAGAAAAAAGAGGCAGTAAGACAAGATGATGAACTGAAGAAAGTTGAGACCTAAAGCTTAGCAAAAAAGTGATAACATAAAATATACTCCACAGTCAAATATGAGTATGTGTGAAGGAAAGCAGTTAAAATATTTGGTTTATGCAAGATATGACAAGACATTAAGACAGTTTATGGAAGCCTTCTTCCTCTTCTAACGGACAAGAAAGAATTGTACAGACTCGGATGGGTGTTTGTACATGTTTCCTGTTAAAGTGAGTCAGTAAAACACAGAACGCGAGAGGACTTTCTGCTGCTCTTCTGCAACAGCAAACCTGTTTTTACCTGCAAGGAATATTGAAGAAAATGCATTAATGAACAATACAAAAATTGTCAACTTGAACCGGATAGCTGGATTCTTGTATTATAGCAGATGGTGTATGGTATATAAACAAACTCTCTTCTACACACATTTGTAATTAAAGTGAACTAAAAGAGAAAAAGTTGTTTGATTGATACATTCTAAAGAATTATTTAACTGCATCTTCCTCTACTGTCCAATCTCTGATGTCAGTTCCATGCAGAATGCCTAGGAAATGGCTGTTACATTGCATGATGGGCTGTACATCAGAAAACATTTCTTAGACTAGAAAGTTTAGTTTTCTTTATCAAAAGTTTTCCCCTCTCACTCTTGAGGTTATATTGAGACTGCACTTTGTGCTCTGATCATCACATCAGGGTCACAACCATTGCCACAGGTACTGGTAATACTCAGCAAAAGGCTGCTCATCACAGACCAAAACCCTGCACAGTGCCTGCCTTGCATCTTAGGACCATTCTGGAGCATGCACTAAGTCCCTGGTGCTGTAGATGTACCCCACCACCATATCTATCTTTATTGGTATGCCAGCAATATCCAAGCTAACCTGAATTGACCTAGTCTAAATCTAGCTTGGGAACCTCAGGAAACACATATCCATAAGGGCTGGATTTGAGGGTCTTTGCTGCTCAGGAGCTACTGGGCTTTGCTACCCCTACTACTTTCATAGTAACTACTACAAGGAGACCACCTTGCCAGTATAGCCCCACAGCTTCTTCTACTAATCTGCAAGGCATTTTCTATGCAGTCTATGTGCTTCCCCAGATGATCTTCAAGGGTATGAGGTACAGAAAAGCATCCTGCTACAGCAGGGGCTCCACAGTTTTCCTCTGTCTGCCAGGCCAAGGTCTGAAGGCTCAGCATTGTGGCACCCCAGCTTCCTACCTGGGAAAGGAGCAGGACTCTTGTTAGCCAAGCTTCTAACATAACCAACATGCAGAAACATCTTTGAAAACCAGCCTGGAGTTCTGTATTCCTACTAAGAGGCATGCTGAAGTCGGCCCACATTACTCTCACATGATAAGCTTCCCCTCTGTAGGAGCAGCAGCCAGCACAGACCTCACATTTATGCTCTGCAAGTACAGGTTTCAGTTAATGAGCTAAAAGAGATGCTCTATTAACTATGAATAATGTTCAGCCAAGAACTCACAGGAGAGCTGTCCAAGAGAGCGTGCACATGAAAGCACTAGACCTCTCTGATATTCACACACTGTGCTGCTTATAGCCTTGCAAGAATAAAACCCCTGAATCACAGCTATGAAAGACCAGCTTCAGTTTCTGTTGAAGATCATTACAACAGTAATATACAGCAAACTATCGGGAAAAGCTCCAAGTGATTCTGAAATTTCAATCAGTAATCATCAGTATAAGTGTTTGTTCTGATGGCATACAGAAACATATGAAGCTGAATGACTCAATATGCCTCAATACAGATTATTTTTATCTCTTAAGGAAAACAATTTTTTAAGCACACACAATATCTACGAAAACAAATAATTATATAATTAATGCCTTCAGAGAACCACTTCACTTTTTTCTACATTTTTCTCCTGTGAGGTGCCATGGCACTGCCCATTATGTGGTTTTAAAATCACAGGTCGTGGCAAACAGCTGATGCCCAGCCGGGCAGACACGCCATGCATCCGGCTTGCTGCTCACGCCCGAAGCACACACGGGCCCTGTGTCACTAGATGGAGCTCATCACCTACCAAAACTACACACGGCACAGGATCATAAAGCAGGAGTTGGAGAAACAATGTAAATCAACCGAGTTTATATTCAGGAAAGCTATTTAGCTGGTTTTCTTTTTTGTTACGTTTTTTTAAATGGTTTCATGCATTCTTAACCATAAATCTCAGCAGACTGATAGCACACAGAGAGAAGCAAAGGAGGCGCAAGGTAAAACTCCATTCTCTGCACATTGTAGTTTATGCAAATAAACCCCAGTTAACTGATCCCCATGCAAAGGAACTTATGCCTTAACTGCTTGTTTCTGGGGATAATCTTTTCCACTGAGGTAAAAAATCCAAATTAAAAGTCCTACTTTACTAGATGAGAAAACT
Organism: Monarcha castaneiventris obscurior; assembly: GCA_026261815.1. NCBI lineage: Eukaryota > Metazoa > Chordata > Aves > Passeriformes > Monarchidae > Monarcha > Monarcha castaneiventris. Next base: position 21,432,149 of record JAMPIT010000894.1, read on the forward strand.
GAAATCTAGAAAGCTCAGGGCTAAACATCAAAATTTGAAACAATTTTGAATCAATTCTATAGTTGTAGTATATACTTAATACATTCCAAGCTTGAGCTGAAACTACAACATTTTCAGGTCCTACAAAAATTAAACCTCAGTAGGCCAGACATTCAAACAAATTTACAAACATTCATCAATTTCACTAGCAACCAAATGTCAATAACCTTTGAGGATTAAAACCTAAATGATCTGCCTGAATTTTATAGCTTTGCTAGTCTTGCAAAAAGATCTAGGTTTACAGTCCTTTGCCTAAATCAAAAAGACTTTTTCTTAACAATGATAAATGGCTCCAGAAAAACATGCTATCTACTCTTAAAAGACCAGGATGCAGTGTAGTAAGACTTTTGAAAACCAGAGCCTCATCTCCTCTCAGTATGTTATCCGTGGATGGTTGGAGAAAAACACACAGCTGAAAAAGGGGTTTGGTGCTATTGTGGACTGCAAAGAAACAGAAGCTCCAAGAGCAGAGAGGTTTCTGATATAAGACAACTTTGCTTAAGAAGTTGATGCTGTCAGAAAGGTTTGCAAACAGCATTCTTTGGTTAATGGACAGCTTTGCAAATCCTTATGTGGCCTCACTTGCAGTTTGCACAAAGTGTCTTCTCTAGGCACTTAAAGTGGAAAAGACACATAGTGCAAGAAGGCAGCAATGTCTTTATTCCCCATGCATTGCTTTCACAGCAAAACATTCCCCAAACTGCAAAACATGTAATCAATGATGCTCAAAACATAGGTGACTCTCCTCAAAACCTGAAAGATTTTCAGACAGAAAATTTCAGACAGAACTGGCTTCAAGCAGTTAAGGGAAGAAAGGTGAACAAAACTCAAAAAGCCTTCAATAGTGGACCCCTCTCTTGATCTGGTTTGTCTGCTCACAGTAGCCTATGCCCAAGAACAGCCAAAGCAGAGTCCCAGTTGCAGGTACAAAGGAAAGTAGCAGTAAGCAGTCACAGAGGAGTCTCATCATCAAGAGAGGAATCTCTGTATGCGAGAAGTGTCTTCCAAGTCCTTAGGATGGAAAGACTGGAATAAAAACTAAATTAGTGCAAGTCTCGTATGTCCCCTATGTATATTCTAATCCATGACAAGAAAATTATAACCTAATCCTAGATGTACTTTTATGCAGAAGAATTTTCTATTAAAGAGCTGCAGTTAAGCTCTTTGCCTTGATGCTATCTTGCAGTAATAAGTTTCACTGCTTAGTTACAAAACATGTCAAAAGTATTTCATTTTATCAATTACTGTTGAATCTCCTGCCTTTCAGTTTTCGTTCCATGATTTGGGTTCTTCTGTTACTTCAAGAAAAAAAGAGCATCCCATGTATCTTATCACCGTTCATGACTGAGTAGCTCTGTCATTGTCTGCCACTCACACCCCTAATTGATATATTCTTGATTTCTCTTAGGAGTATGACTTTGATGCCAACATTTTATCACTTGTTTCTTGAAAAAAAAACAAAAAACAAAACCAAAAAACCAAGAAAAGATTACACCATCTGAAAGAATTTTCCTATTGAAGTTAAGTTTTACTTATATAAGTAAATATATTTAGAGGCAAAGAATACTGAAGATGAAAAAGAGGAAGCCTTGTCACATCTAACAGAAGGAAATGCCTCACTGGGAAGCATACAAACTGAGTAACAAACTACAATCAAGTCTGAAGTACAGTGAGAGTCTGTATCTTACAGTGAACTTGCAGCTAAAAAACAAACAAGCTCTAATCCACTTAATCCACTTTCCTATTTTCAACCGTGGCCGTTGCCAGAGGCAATGGTATAGCTATAAGGAAACAAGAGTGGTGCACTGTTCTCTGCATCACATTTCTTTTCAAATTTTTTCTTGTTAGAGGTTGACTATGAAATTGAGCCATAAACCTCCCCTCAAACCTCTATGACAAACAGTGAAATAGAATCCAATCATATACACAGAAAACTGGGAATTTATTGAGGTTTTGAAAGCATCAATCTGAATGATTACAACAGTCTATCAATTGCCTGAAAAGTATTTTCTTGTATTAATTCTGCATTTTCTATCCTTCCATTTTTAACAGGATTTTGTTAGGATTTTATTGGTTTCATAAAAATAATAAACGATAGAGGAAATATAGTTTAAGTATTTTTGTCCTTCCTTACTTTCTGCTGAAAAACAGAGTTTTAAAATTTGAAAAATCTTTCTGTCATATCTTCACAGAGTTCCACAACACAAAATGTCTTTTTTTAATCTAGAAACACAATCTCAGATTTTTTAGAAACTGAGAACCAAGTATTTGTAGAAGCAAGTAAGTTCACATAGCCCTAAAATTAGAGAATCCTTTGCTCACAAAGTAAGCATTCCAAGCATCTGGATGCAATTAACTAGAGCAAAGTTAGTTTGCAACTAACTAGAGCAAAGAAACGAGTGCTAAAAATTTAAAAAGGAATATTATGCTTTTAAATGCCTTGCATCTCCCAAACCCTGCAAGTTTTAAAATCAAAGTCTGAAGTGTTGCATGTATTTAACTAGATAGAGTCTTGAAGCAGATTTTGTCCCTGTTGTCTCCCCTCTCATGTTTAAACTGAAACCTGTAAAGCTTTTCCAAAGAACAATTTTGATTACTCCAGCCCCAATGGATATTTTTTTCCATTCTAGTTCCTTATCCTCCAGGGAAATAAAGGGCAGAGAATAAAGCAGCCTTTCTTGGGCTTCATTTCAACTAAAAAAAAAAAAAATTAATAGAAGACCCTAGAGTGCTGTGAAATGGAGGAAAAAAATAAATAAAAATTGAAGTGAGGCAGTAAAAAGCCTTACAGTCCTGTTGGCAACTATCCAGCATCAACATGTGCAGGAAACAGAAAATTTAAAACTTAAGCAATATTTTAGCATTACTACTTTTCAGTCTATTGTTCAGTTTCCTTTCTTCCCTTTCTCTTTCTCATTCTATGTCAGAGGCATGAGAAGAGAAATATTCCTGCTGTAAATCACAAGATAATTTCTAGACTGAGTTCTCAGTCCTCGGCCTGAGGGTTGCATGTGACAGTTTGCCCCTGCTAGACATCAGATTCTCCAGCAGCAGAGTATGGGGAGGATTTCCTGACCAGCTCATTCCACAGCATGCTACTCCCCTTTCAGAAACAGGTCTGTTTAGATGAGAAGCTCATTACAAACTCATTTAGTTGAAACTTAAGCCACAGGTCTAGGTAAAAGCTTTATTTACATCAAAATAAACAACTATATTAACTGTGAACAGATATCACTAGACATCTAAATGAACTCTAAAATATTTATACTCCACTGGTTAAATATGCACACTACTAAACTGCATTTAGGTCCTAAGAGAAGCATAAAGCAATACTACAGCATAGCATATCAGGACTGTCACTGATAAGTGTAGCTGAAAAAGAAAAAATTGAAAATCTGGAGATGAGGTGTACCACTTAACATTCCCATCCTTGGCAAATGCCAGTTGAACAGAGCCAGGTTTGCTTTCTCAAGATACACAGGTTGCTATTGGATCAGAGGACAGTCACAGAGTATATCACCATACACCACACCAAATCACATTAAAAACTTCATTAAAATTAGGAGGTGCTATTACTACCTAGATATCTGAAGAATCCTCAACAATCATATGCTCCTCTCAGCAGCAGCTAGCCCTACTGTATATTTATCTCCCATCTGCCCTGGTCTTGCCAGGCTCATGAAATTTTAGTTATCACAACATACTGCTGCCTAAGCACATATGTCTGCACCACTTAAAGCACACTAGTGTTATCAGAGACACCTACACAGCACTGGCAAGTATGACAAGGAGAGGCATGCTTTCCTGGAGTGCCAGCTACAGACCAGGCTAGCTACCCAAGGATATTTAAAACAACACTGTACACCACCCTACAGTCAGCTGAATCTCATCCCTATTCAACTATCCCAGCCCAACAGTTTGGAGAGGATGGAGGCAGCCCACACTCCTCTGCTCCCCCAGCCAGGAGCTCTCCTCCCAGTAAAGCACTGGTGAGAAAAATTGCTGCTGAACAATGAGAGGACTGGCCTTTGGGAAAGCATCTCGTGGTGGGGGATGGTCCAAGGAGACGGCTGATGTTGACTGTTGCTTTTGAGAGGGGGAGCCCTAGGAGAGATGAATGGGGTCCTCCTATCCATACTTCAGTCTGGGGAAGAAGTACCCCAGGAACAGGTTTCCAACACGTGAAATCCACTGGTGCCCAAGAGGTCTGCCCAAGGGCTGAAAGATAACACTTTTTGTCTAGGCCAGAACTCCAGATTCTGGTGATGAAATTTAACTTGATGATAGTACAGTGGATTTTAGCACTGGTAGTATGAAACACTAACAACCTGTCTTTATGATGCTTTATCCCCTATCATCTGCCCCATGCCAGACATCAGTTCTGTGCCTTTAAAGCTAGGGTCCAGGAGAGAGGGGGGAAACTGGTGAAATTCTTTCAGCGGCCTGTGTTCAAAAACACAGATATCTCGCTTTTTGTTTCCCCAGCTCTCGGCTCTGCAACAGGGAAGAGGGTGGCATTCTTTTGCTTTTTAGCTAGCTTCTTGTTTGTCAGCTGAAGCAAGGAGTTTTCCTGGGACTGTGGCTTCTTCTTTTTCTCCTGGAACTGTTTCAGCTTTGCTCTGAATCTACCAGTCTTCTCCACAGCGAGAGGTTTTATTATCTAACTTTATTCATTTTCTTTTCATGCCTGTGTGCACCCTGCTTGTTAAGTAAACAAGCTTTTTTTTCCACTTTCCTCCAAGAACTTTCTTGGGGATGGGTTGCTGAAACCTGCCTTCTATTAGAGGACATGTTCATTTCAGACATTTCCTCATAATTTGTCTCAAACCGAGACACAACCCATGGCTCCACAGCTGAATGGAAAGCAGTCGACTGCAGCATCACCAGCAGCCCTGTGACTTACAACAAATGCAGATTTTGAATTATCTCTGCCATGCTCCCAGACTACCCAGTCTGACAAGATCACAACTACAGTAGGAAAATCTGTAAATAATTTAATGGGCAAAAATATGCAGGTTTCCACTCTGAATAACTGGCTTGGAAGGAATCACAGTGGATTTCAATGTCCCTACACCTGTACACTTGCATTAAGGTGAGAAAGATTTAGAAACCCAAAGGCAAGATTAGTTGATCCCATCCAATCCACAGCTTTGCTATCCTAGTGGAACACAGAATATTTCTACAGAATTTCCTATATTTATTTACTAAGGGTTGATTTTTTTGTTTTGATATAAATTCGTTTTGCCAGTCAAAATGCAAATTAAAGTTTAGTTTTTGTCAGCACCAGTCTGAAAACAAGCATAAATTTATTGCATTTCAGTCCTTCCACTTTTAACTTCCCCATCTCTTTTTTGAAGTCCAATCTGAAGACATGAGTTCTCTACTCCTTAGGAGTGTTCACGTCTCCATAAGAAGTACTAAGATGTAATAAATCCTCCTGTCTACAACACAGATTCTTCATCCAGTTTTCCAAGAACAGTATTTTCTTGACAATTACTCACTAAAGGGTTCACCTTGAGCCCAGACATCACTGCATGCATGAGTACAATCAAAAGCTACTTAGGTGATAATGGGACTGGTAAACTTGGTAGACAGGAACCTGCCTAAATGGGTATAAATCAACCATCCTGAGGGGCCAAGGATGGACTGTACACTATCATTCTTCTCACAAAAAAATTAAAAAAAAAAAACCACAGAGCTATTAGAAACAAAGTTTTCAAGTCTTTTACACATCTCAGGAGGAGTAATTTTAAAGTGTCTGTGATCCTGGAGCCAAAAAGAGGACATGGCTCTAACAACATCCAAACTATGAAAAGCAAGACGTAAATTGGAGTTTACTACCTCGTCTTACAGAACATGTGTGCACAGGCTAAAATCCAGATAAATGTAATAGGTTATTTATTTATTGATATACCAGGGATTGAAATCTCCATGTACTACACTGCCCCTGCTAAGTTTCACTGGCTTGTACAAATATTAATTTAGCTGTATTGTTTTCCCGTTATTCTTATTTCAAATTAACAAACAGCTCTAGGGATCTTTGGTTTTGTTACCAGCAATTAAAAAGATAAAACATTAAAATATATGAATAAATAAGAACAAGGAGTTTCTTCCTTTCTCCCAAATGAAATTTATACCAAACAAGAGGCAACAAAAGAGTGCACATTGAAATCTCCTCTTATATCTGGAAGAAAATCAGACATTGTCTAAACACCCAAACACTGTCTAAAGAAAAGTACATGGCATGCCTAATAAAAATATAGACAATAGCAATGCAGGCATATACGAGAAAATGAGTGTTCCAGATAGATGTACACCTCCCAAAGCTGTGCAATGTACAGATTCTAAATGTGTCACCAACCAAGCAGACACAAAACCACTACAAAAAATCACAACCAATGTCTGTATAACCCCATAACTTAGCTACACTGACGGGGTACGTGACTTGGTTCTGTAAAACTTTGTCTCCACCACACTCTATTTCATGGTGAAACTATCCCTTCAACCAAAGCCTCCCCTCCATTTCTGCAGGTTTTTCACACAGACCTTGATTCAGAGGTAGAAATCATTCCACATAAAAGCATTGTTGAAGAGAAACCTGTGAAAACTCCAAAGCTGGGGTGGGGAAGCTGGGTTGCCCACCTTATAAGCAAATATTCTCACTATTTTCTTGGAAAGGATTCACAGAAAGGCAGAGGCTTTCAGTGTGTGACCATGAGGAAATGGCGATCTGCTATTTCTGTTCAAATTACAATTTTAAAAAATGGTCATATGGATTAGGCAGTGGATTGAGACACAAATATGGTCCAGGTTCTTTTTTAAGCTCTTCCCCAGCTTCCCTTTAACCCTCTATCTGTTCATCCTTAATCTACTAACTGAGACAAAACTCTCTCTCATGAAATACCAGTATATTAAATGCATCAGAAATGTGTCAAGAATAGCTGTATCAGAAATAAATGGCATAACATATGCAACTGAAGCAGGAGATGGTCCCCACCACTCAGGCATCAATCTGAGTACTGCAGGCGGCTTCTGCATTCGTTAGATGGCTGAGTAGACCCTGACGGCTGCTGCTAAGTTTTTTCTGTAGAGAGAGCGCTGGTCCTATGCTCAGATCACACCAACATTGAACAGACAATAAAAATACAACAAAATTGATCTGCAGTGTTTAGTGACCCTCAGTGACTAGAGTCATTAGGAAAGTAAGCATACATGACCTCTACTCTGTTTGCTCTGATTTACACATCGAGAGTAAATTTTGCCCCAGGCAAATGTTTGATATAAACTTGAATATGTACAGGTAAATCCTTTTCAGTCACCAGAAGACAGGGGCTTCTCTTACATAGAAGGAGATGGTCTCTTTGTGGAAAGCCAAGCAACAAAGCCATAAGGAGAGAAGTTTTGCCTGCAGACTAAATATGCAACAGAAACGTTAAGATTAAAGTATCCCTTTGTCTCAATTGTTATTGAATTAGATAAAATATGACGTCAAAAAACATCAGGCCTTGTTGTACACAAACTGAACTCCAGAGAGAAGGCTGTAGTATTAAAGGAAGTGCAGATATCCATGTTCAAGCCCCACAAGTCCCAGTGCATTCCTACATGACCTAAGAGATATGCACAGGAAGGGCTAAAGTTACTTCATAGTTACAATAATCAGTGCTGCTTCTCTCTAAAAGAGACAACGGAAGGTAATAGGTCCCATGCTAGAAACTGCACCTCCATGCTCAGCACTCCTGCTAAATTCATTTGTAATTAGAAGATCAAGTTCTTCCACTTCTAACTGTGACAAAGGACACTGAAGAAAGAAGACAGAATACCTATGCCACTTCCAACTTAACCTATGACCAGAAAAGAGCAGTCTTCAGGAATCCCAGGATGCCATGACCAGAGGGAAAGTTTGAAACAAGGAAGATAACCCTCAATTATTGCCTCAAAGGCAACTGGATTAGGGAACACTTAAAGAAACAGGACATAGACAAGTTCATGGACCTGATGGGATAAACTGAGTGCTGAGGGAGCTGGCTGGTGCCATTGGAAGGGCACTCTCCACTATCTTTGAAAGATCATGGTGGTTGTGAAAGGTCCAGAAGAAGGGAAAGGAGAAAATGTCACTCCTGTCCACATGGTGGACAAGGAAGAGAATCCAGGTAAGTACAGGCCAGTTAGACTCACCTCAGTCCCTGGGAAAGTGATGGAGTAAAATCTTCTGCACAACTTTTTCACATCTTTGGAGAATGCAAATGGAAGTAGTAAAGAATTCTTAAGGGTAAATCATGCCTGACTAACCTGATAGCCTTCTGTAGGAAGGTGGGCCAAGGAAGAGCAGTGGATGTTATTTACCTTAATGCAATAAGGCTTTTGACACCATCTCTCACAACGCCCTCATGGGCAAGATGACAGAGTACAGTTCAGACAAGTGCATAGTGAGGCAGACTTAAAACTGGATAAAAGACCAGTTCTAATCAGTTGTGATCAGCAGCAGGGAGTCAGTTTGAAGGTAAGTCACTATGGTGCACCCAGGGATTGATAGTGGGGCCAGTCCTGTTCAACACCTGCATTCATGACCCAGAAGATGGCACAAAGAACATGCTCAGCAAAGTCACCAGTGATACAGAGGGAGGACTGGCTTGTACACCAGCTACTTGTTGCCCAGTAGATCTGCAACTTTCATCCTCATTCCTTATTTTATTTTTATTATTAAGATCACTCTTCATGAAAGTCCTGTTTTTCTAATGATTTAGCCGCAGCCACAACACATTCTCAGTAATGCACCATCCCATGAACATAAATCAATGACTTTCATTTTTTGTCTTCTATTTATAGTTTTGTAGCATTGGGTTCCTTTTGTTTGGATTTTGGGTTTGTCTGGGTTTTTTTTGGTAATAGAAATTAAGCATTCTGTATCATATATTAAATGAGAGTGACCAATTGGGTTAAAATCTCTGTTCTTCTAAGTCTCTGATTAACTAGGAAGAGAGGAATAGAGATCAGTAATTTTTGAACAAAATATATACAGAAAATGGCTTAAAAACAGGACCCAACAAGATCTTTTGAGGCTTTCATTCACCTGTGAGTAGTGTCAAGTCCACAAATTACACAAAATGCATCCTCTTTGCTTTCAGATGTTTAAAATGAGAATGGGGGACAGGGAAGAATTCACCTTACCTGTTTCAGAAGCATCATCTGATGATACTTTTCAAAAGCATTTTATATGGATTTAACTTCTCACCATGGAATATTACTGAACACATACTTACTTTTGGTCCATATGTCCATTCCTCCATCACCTACCAGAGACATGCTTCAGGAATAAAAAAATCATCAGGCCTTGGTCTTATAACCAAAGTAGAGAAAGTACCAGAAAGCTTCTTCAACAGGAATATACAGGAACCAGCATAAAATGAGATTTAATTGGGAGGCCATGCCCACAGATAGATGTTTTGCTATGGGTTTCTCTTGAAGGACAAATTCTTTCTCATCATAAACTTCCAGTGTCTCCAAGCATGACTTACCAAAACAACCTCAGATGTTGGGAGCCTTCCTGCTTTTATATTTTTCTTTTCTTTAAAGGAGTGAAAACAAAAGAAATCCAAGCTACATAGGCAAGCAAGACAATTTAATTCACAGCAGCGCAAGCTGCATCACTTAGTCAAAGGAATGTTCTAAACACCTGTTTATGAGCAAAACCAGTCATAAAAACAGCTGTTAGCAGCAAACAGAAGCTAACAACAACAATTTCCCATCCTTTTCCAGACACATAATGACATTTAAATCACATAGCATCACAGAAGAATTGCATAGAGCTGATGGTAATTGACATAATTACTTGTATGCATTTCTCCACTACATAGTGTTATGCTGTAAACCCAAGCATGTTAAAAGTAAACAGAGCTTTTGAAATCCTAAAACAAGAATACAACATTCCCTGCTGGATCCTTTTAACCTGTAGGTGTAAAGAAAACAACTACTTCAAAGTTTTAAAACTTCAAAATGCATAATTTCAACCTCAGGCAGACACCGAAAAAATTAAAACTTTGCCAGTTCCTTTTGGTTAAATGGGTTCAGATCAGAGCGGAGATGATACACAAATAGGTAATGAATGTTTATGTGTTTAAAGATGAAGACAAAAAGAAACCACTAGGGAAAATATGCATAGTCATATTTTTCTTCTTTCTTTCAAAAGAACCAAATCTTTCACCTGCAGATCTTTGATGGATCAGAGCAGGGAAAAAAAATGCATCAGTGAATGCGAATCACAGAAAACTCTCCTTCCTTGAGTAAGCATTAGCATCAGCAAAACCATAAGGGAAGCAACGAATAACAACATGCTGAAGGTTTTCTCTTAGAGGGCATTGCTGTTTACGAAGGCTTCAAAAATCCTAAATGACAACAGATTTTACTAATAAATATTTGAATCCTATTGGCCACATACAGGGATCTTGAACTGGTGTTGGCCACATACAGGGACCTTGAACTGGTGTTACGGGTTGGGAAGAGGAAAGTAGCTCTGCAGTCAAATGTGTATCTAGTTTCATACAGATCTGTGGGTAAACTGTGACACCATGTGGAAAAAAATCTCTCTTATAAATACAGTTGAAACATCTGATGAAGAACATCAGGGGAAAAGAACACCCATCTCCCATATAAATAATAAATGCATCACTCTAGACAATGAAATTCAACAGGTTAAATGATGAGCCCAGGTGGAGGACTGATATCAATGGAATATCCTATGATAAGCATAAAGAATGTAGAGAGGACATAGCATCCTCCATATACAAAGAAAGTTCCAAAGCTGTCAGTTCTCCCATGTATATAAACTTTCAAACAACCAATGCTCAAAGGATTTCTTTTTGACTCTTCATTTGAAAACATTTTTGGATTCAAAATAAAATAAATAAGTAGCAGTGAGAAAAAGCCTACTGGCCCAGAGTGTAATAAAAAGCCTCTTAAAAAAAACCCCAACTGTACTACCCCCAACACATTTTAATTTAGCACAGCTTTTGCCAATAGTTCAGAAAAGTATGAAAGATGCTGTGGCTGTTTCCAGAGCCAGGACTGTTGACACATGGGAGGTGTCCCATAAGTACTTTTCAAAGATTAAGACAACTGGGTATTTTATTTCTCTACATAGATCAACCTGAGCTGTCTAATGCATCTTAGTGCCTTTTAGTAATTAATCCTTCATACTGGTTCTCTGTGTTAGCAATTTATTGGGACAGCCACAGGCTGAGATAACTTTGGTATATCAGATGGTATGTCAACAGATAATCAAATAATGCGTTCTCTGTTCATTTGTAAAACAGCCTTTCTATTAACCACAAACAGAGGAAGCCCGAGTGATGTTGAAGCTGCACTAATGGAGCACTGATTTTTGCTCCACAAGCACAGTACCTGGTCTTTAGAAAGAAGGGAACAAGGCCACACACCTCTAAAAACCATTGCAGGTTCTGGTCTCATGTTACCTGCACATGGCTACTGAAGTAACTCCATGAAAATCTAGAAAAGGCTGTAAACAGTGGAGCGTGAGAGATCAAGGATGGGGAATGGGGGACATACAGAATTGAATGCTTAAACACTTCAATTAAATTGCACCTTAACTTAGCTGCTATACTGTTTCAGGATCAATTAAGTACTCATTGCAAGATAAGCTAATTAGAAATGACCAAATAATGGGTATTTAAAGAAAGCACACTTTCCTCCAAAAAAACTCTTTTGTTTTGAAATAAGAAAAGCACATTTTCTTATGCAGGAGGATCCTAACAATCTGGTTTTCCCCAGATTAAAAAATACTCGTCCTCCAAGATGATCTCATGACCTACCTCCCAGATAATTTTAAAGTACTTTTAACTCTATAGTGTAAGGATAGCTCATTTTTCCTACTTACTATTCAACCTAAGATATACTTCAGACCTTTTCTAATGTAATGCAACTTAGTCAAAATGAAGTTTATCTGTCCAGCACTGGAGCAGGTGAATCCTGTTGTGGTTTAATCCCAGCCAACAACTAAATACCACAAGCTGCTTGCTCACTCCCATCCTCACTTTGCAGGATGGGGAAGAGAGAAAAAAGTAAAACCCATGGGTTGAGGTAAGAACAGTTTAATAATTGAATAAAGTAAAAAACTACAATAAAAGGAAAAAGAGAGGAACAAAACCCCCAAAACTCCAGTATCACTGGGGCTCACAACCCTAACCCATTGCTCACCACCTACTGACCAATGCCCAGACAGGCCCCCCTAGCAGTGAATGGCTCCTCACAGCCAAGTCTGCCCAGTTTATATACTCTGATGTTCTGTGGTATGGAACATTCCTTTGGGCAGCTGGGGTCAGCTGTCATGAACGTGTCCTGGCTTCTTGTGCACCAGCTCGCTGGCAGAGACCAGGAAACTGAGAAGTCCTTGATAACAACAACTAAAACCCTCAGTGTGTTATTGACACCATTCTCATACTGAATCCAAAACACAGCTCTGTACCAGTAACAAGGAAGAAAATTGACTCTATCCCAGCTAAGACCAGGACAATACCAAAAGTCAAACCAACATTTCCACCTGCCTCTGACTTAACTTCTCATGAGAGCTATTAGTATTAGTGAAATAAGCTGCTCTCCATGCATTATAGTCTTGGTTATCAAGTGCATATTTGCAGTAGAAGCTCTGTTTATTTTAATGCAGAGTCAGTTTGCATATGCATTGCACCTTCTGTTTAAGAATATCAGGCAGAGATACATCAATTCCTCCAAAAACCCATTGTTCTACAGCCAGAAAAAAAAAAAGAAAAAGATGAATTAACTTTCTAACACTTTGTCAAGTTTTTCATGATTTGGTTTTACGGGGTCTTCCTGATGTCCAGCAGTGTTAAGCACCCTAATATGTCACTGAAATCCACATCCTTAGCAATTCCAAATGCTTTGCACTGAAGTCTTAGAATTGTGACAATCAAGCTCAGAGATCAATTTTTACCATTTTTAAATCAAACTGTTTGTTCCCAGAAGTTTACAGGCAGAGTAAAATAAAACTGAGAAGCTATGGCTCATATGTACATGCTCTGTTAACAGCAAATCTATGAATCAGAACTACAGAAAAATATAAGGACAGTATAGGAGAACTAACTCTTACATTTTCCTCAAGTATCAAAAACAAAACAAAACAAAAACCCCAAACAACAGAAAAAGCTTTGAGGTTTTTTTTTGAAGCTTTCAAAAATGCTTTGGGTAGTGAGGCAGAGAGTTTGTGGGCAGCATCTTTGACCACCAGAAGATCTTCCATATATCCAACATTACAATCTTACACTGTGCCACTGACATAAGAAATGGGCAAAGACACAAGAAGCAGCATTATACAGGGTCCCTAAAATTACAGTATACTACTGTGTAAAAGCAAATTCTCAGTGCTGACTACTGTCTAAAATAAAAGCAGTATAATTTGAAAAATCCCATTATAGAAAGCAAATCTACCCTGCATAAGCATAATGCTGCCTTCTGTTATCAGAGATTCAATGGACTGCAAACAAAATCATAAAAACACAACCAACAGCACCTACAGGCTCTCTGATGTAAGTTCAGGAAATCCTAATTCAAAATTTCTAGGCTACACATAATTAGATGTTTATAATTTTAAACTTTTCCTAGAATTTTTTTATATGGATGAAGCAGAAAGGCAATCAGAAAAAGTAGTAATGTTGTAAGTAAAACTACAGCAGACATAGGCTGTTCTACTACTAGTTCTGGCTGAACGTACATACAAAGGCCAAGATGTGCTCCATTTAGACAGCAAATGAACTGACTGAAGCAGGAACCTTTAGTTTCATGCTTTTTTCCTTCTAAGCAATCCAAAATATCAGAAAGATAATAATCTCAAATCTCCAGGCTTTTCTGACTTTGGTATTACAAAGTTTTCCTAAGTAACTAACTCTGTTAAAGTTTGTATTTTATGACCAGCTCCAGACCAGATATTGACTAACAAAGCAGTACCCCTTGCTTTCTGCACAACAAACACAACCTGACCAAATCTCTAAGCCTACAGAAGCACCTGAACTCTTCCTCAGCAAGATCAGTGCATGATACTTTTCTATGCTGTTAAGAACCCCTCTTGGTGTTTATACACCTTTGCACAAACAATCAAAAATCTAGTGTCCAGCAGGGGAGTGTCCCTTGTGTGTCTACAGGAATAGGATGATCCTTTGCATCATTTGTTTTCTCAGTAAGAACATATAATGCTATAAAGGTAATCAATACACAGAGATGTACAGCAGTATTCATAACAGGGTGCATCAATCGTGTTACTGAAACACTTCAGGGAGCACTGCATAAGAGAAAAATCAAAGTGCTTTGAAGACAGCTATCTCCTCCCCACCAACCATGAAATCTCACACCAGTAGCATTCATCTCAGCTTTAAAATTACAAATATGCTTAGGAGTAAAGATTAGTTTCACTCTCACTTATGTACCAACACTCAAAACATACCAAGAATATTTTGTAACTCTATAAATCCTTCTTTTACAAAAATTCAAATAAACACTAACAAAAAAATTTAACTGTCTTTATTTTATGAAACAGGAAACTGAGAAGTGTTAAGGTGTATGTAAATTATAAAATACTGCCTGAACTAAACTGAACTCAGATTGTTTGTTTTCTGACCTTTTTCCCCAACTATCAATGTGTGTATTCCTCTGAGAGTGTATTTCTGAGAGTTGTCCCATATGACTCTGCTTTTCAGAAAGAGCAAAGAGCTATCCAAAACTTCATTTTTCCAAAGAAACAAGGACAGTGTTCATGCATCTAGGAAACAACAAGTAATACCTGTGGATTGTTTACCAACAATGAGAACTGTGAGTCACATGAATGCTTAGAAGAATACATAGCACAATGAGAAAGCTGTGCCAGTCTATGGAAGCCATTCAGGAGATCATGCACATCAGACTGCTGAGCTAAATCAACACTTCTTCATAGGGACATACTTGGAAGAAAAGGGAATAAGCAGGAACAAAGTAAAAAAATACAAAATTACCAAGGATAAGAAACTATCTATTCATGAAGACTGAAACCAAAGCCAAAGTGACTTTCAGCTATAGCAAGATACATTCAGCTGGATTAGAATGGAGAACGGTACAAAAGGACAGAAATTAATCAAATCTCAGAAAAGTGCCAGCTGAGATTAATTTTATTAATTAACAAAAAAAGGGGGGAGGGCAGATAAGAGGACCTGCATGTTACATTACAGTAAAAGAGTAAAAGCTGTCACGTGTTCTGCAACACACAGCAGCAGGTGGTGGCAAGCAAAGAACAATAGTTGTTTAATTGTGTTAGCACTGCACATCAGTGGAGGTCTTTTCACACTCAGAAGCGACAAACAGTGGTTAGCAAGCGTAAGAAAAAGAAGGATCAAAGGCTGAATATGAACACTGCAAAACAATAATGAGAATTACAGAGCACAAACCACCATGACAAAGAAGTTCTGAGTGCCAAAAGAAGTTGCACCACATGATAATGTAACCAGCCTTGGAGGAGACTGGTGGGAAGGACAAAAACTGAAAACAACTAAAGCATAGATGAAAAGGCCAATTACCTGGCATCACTTAAATGTTCAAATTGAGACAATCTCATTCAAGACTGTTCCCCAAACAGACTTGCTGAAGTCAATACCTTAAAATATGCGCTTCTCACTAGTATTAGTTGTGTTCAAAAGGAAACAGACTTCAACCATTTACAGTACCAGCTAGATCACCCAGTAAAAATATTACAGGATATCAGTGAAATAGCACCCAGTAGATCTCCTCTTAAATCTCTACTGAAGGTGAACATTACAAAAACCTAGAAATGTGACTATTTTGAACACCTGTTTATAAAAGGAGAGTTGAGAGTTTTTACACTCTAATGCTTTTTACTCCCCAGAAATGCAAAGTAACACCTGTAAGACACTCAGTAAACCAACTTGGCTAAACTACTTATTTGGTGGAAAGGTGCAGCAGAATATCAAGACTTCAATTTCCAAATTAAGAAAAACTGACTTTAAGTGCCAGATTTATTGTAAACAATGCAATAAGGTTAGGGAGAAAATGGACTTCATATGAGCCCATCCTACTCTTCAGTTTTTCACCAGATTGGCTTTCAGGATGTTTTGGTTATTAATTACTTTGCTCCAGTTGAAAATTATTGCTTTCTCTCTATGACACCTGGAACAGCTGTTTATTCCTTCAGCCTAGCACATCTATTAGCTTCATTTTCATGTCATACAGTCATTCGTCTCCTACTGGAGAAGCACATTTTACATAAAAGCACTCATCTAGTGTCTGTTCAATTTTGCACTATCATACCAGCATGTTGTAACTGCATCCCCAATCTATACCAGAAAGGTATCATCCAACTTTTTTGAGAAGTTTCTGGTATCAATATGAAAATAAATGGCTGATCAGGCAGAGGCTTGAAGAGGTACTGCCATACCCCAGAGAACACTGAGAACCACTTGTACTTATAAACAGCTGACTTAGATTGTGTTTCCAAGAAGGGGTACCTCAAATGAATGAGGAAAGTGTGCTAGCTGCAAAACTACAAGTTGTCACCTCAAGAAATTTTCACTTACTAATTATCAGGGTGCTGAAAACTCCCATCTGGTTTAGATAAACTCCAGCAAAGGCAAGCTTTGTCCAAATGCTTGGACAGAAAAAAAAATGGAAATGTCAAAAAAGCATAAAATAAAGCTGTTAGAGTGTTGACAACATTGTAGAGAAAGGATAAGGTAGGCCTAATTGTCAAAGGAGTAAAATGACTATACATCAAAAACATCCATCATTCCAACCTTTATTTTAGGCAAGTTCTGCTCTAAAAATAAAATCCAATATGCTTCACCTTTAGCCAAATGTCCTGAGGAAAAACTATTTTAACTTTTGCTTCTGTCCACTCACTTTGGTAGTAGGCACATGGTTATGATGGATTCTTTTTCCACTGCCTGAGAAGGGGGTAAAGATATAAAAGCATCATGAGGGTCTCACACTTCTGCAAACACTCCTGCAAGTTTAAGAAGGAAACCAGCCCAGCAGTATGGAAAACTCCCATCCCTCCTGCACACATCCAAATTGCTACAAGACTAAGCACAATACAAAGATCCAAGTTTGTCAATCCTGCACCTTCAGCAAACACTCTCATTTTAAGGAATCTCAATCACAGAAAATTTAGATTAATTTAGTTCTGTTCCCCTTTTCACCTCATTTAGGCCTGAGAGCGCTTCACAGTAGCCCACAGCACACCGTAAGGGTGGCAGCAGTACTGGTCAGTAAGTTTTGGACACTGGTGCCTTCAGTATTGAAATAAGAAGTGCCAGATCTATGAAGAGTCGTGCACTGGAGAGGATGGACCACAGAGGCAACTAGGTGTTGACTCCAAAATGGAAGTCAGGACTTACAGAGGCACAAAAGCAGCAAACAGATATGGGTTTGTCTCTTCAACATACAAAACTGCCTTTTCCATGCAGGTAATCTAGTGTTTGGCACAGGAGGGACTAGGTTTTAATTTGTGGATATAAACTGAACTGTTTCTCAGCTTGGTGAAAAGCTTGTTTCTGTTATGTATAATGTACAGGAAAGTTTAATGATTGCATATATTGTAAACCTACTAAAAGTCAAAACACTATGCATTATGGAAACTGTCTCCGCTGGACATTCCAGAACTGCAGAATACAGAAAGGCACGACCTAAAACTAAACTGTTTTTGATACCTGATATACTATGGGTGAAATTTTAGAGAGAGAACTAGCAGCAGTTACTGAAGCTGCATGGAGCTGATGAGTTCTGTGCCAGAGTCTTTAAAGCCCTCTCTGCCTTGTCAGAATGTTCTTGAACATTACAGGGTGACACAGCCTGACTTAAAGCACTTCCTGACAAGAAGATTCACTTCTTGCAAGACATGAGCAGTGTTTAGAAACCAGAAGTGCACACCACTCATAACCCTGGATTGGCTTATTCATTCACCATTGCTCAAAGATCACAAATTATAGTTTAATACCATCATCAGAAAGAATTACAACTTTTCTTTTTGTCAGCATACCCTGAACCCTGACAGAACATGTCTGATTTCCAGGTGCTTACCATTACAGCTGAATGTGATACCACTGAAGTGATAAGAAATTTAAAAGTGACTGAACACAGGGACTTCGGCTGACCTGCCTTTTCATTTCTAAATGCAAGCTTCTTGTTAACAAACCCATAACAGTACTCACATCTATCATTAATGCTGCTAAACTGTAATTAGAGCTGGCAAGTATCTAGTTCAGAGAGAGCAGCAAGTACCAGGTGTCCCACCAAGTGATGCCATGTTCCCACCTCCCCTTCAAACAGTCTTTGCTACAGAAGCTCCTGGCACTGTTGGGCAGGGGCAGACCAGGAGAAAAGTTCTCACACAATTTTCTGTAGCTTCAGGGAAGCTATACATACAGCCATACCAGCGAAGAGACCAGGATTTCTACTTCCATGTATTTCCTGACTGTATTTTTGCAGCCTTCACGGCCTTTATTATTAACCAAGGTCTTGTATCTTCAGGGAGGTAAATATCACTCATTTGTTTACACATAAAACCACCAAGTTTGAACAAGGTCAGTTCCAGAAGAGCCAGGAACAGATTAATACATTTTTCTGGGCAGAGGGAGTATTACAATCATATGAACTGACCTCCTGCACAATGCAGGCCACAGCACTTCAGCCAGTAATTTCAACATTCAGATCATAACTTCAGTTTGAACCAGAGCTTATCTTTTAGAGAGACATTCAGCCCTGATTTAGAGACTTCAGGTGATAGAAAATCTTCCATCCAACTAAAAAAATTGTTCCAGTGATTAATTGCCCACACTGTTAGAGATGGGCTCCTTATTTTAAGTCTCAATTTGCCTAGCTTTCACTTCCAGTCATCAATCATCATTACACATTTGCTGCTCCAAAAAGATTAAGAAGCATTCTACAATCAAGAGATCTCTTCCATGAACAAGTATCTGTAGGCTGGCTTCAATTGCCCTCTTAACCTCCACTTCTACAAACTCTGTAGAGTGAGTTTCCTTGTCTCACTACGCAAGTTATGACACTCCTAAAGTACACATCCTTAGAAACTAAGATATCACATTATTTTTATAGCCTCCTTCTGAACCCTTTCAAGTTTACTACGAAATGCTACTTTTGATGCAAAGGACAAAACCTTAAAGCCCTACTTTGTTAATGGTCTCCAATGTCACATCCAATGTAATTCCAATTCATGAATATTCCTCTACTGGTACAGTCCAGTTCTTTCAGCTACACAATCAGAGGGAGCATATGCTTAACTGGCTAAACAAGTCTCACCTCCTTTTTCAGAATTACTTCTTTCAAAGTAAGAAATGCTCTTTGTTACTCGAAACTGGAATTTGCCACAGGCTGTATTAAGAAATCAATTACCCAAATGAGCCCACTTCACCTGCTATTCAAAAAAAATCTAGGCTGATCAATTTTCCCACATCAGTATTTGTCTCTTCATTACCTTTTTTGGTAATTTTAACAGCTGTGTCCTTTATCTGCTCATAACATTACACCCATTAGCCTCCTCCATGCTCTTGGTCAAATAAAGCACTGCATGTATGGCACACATCATCCATGGTGCCATCTTTCCCCTTCCTCAGGGGTGTCACAGCCACAGCTACTAACTGACACTGCACTTTGTTTTCCATGGGCTAGACTTTTCTAGAAATCAGAACTGATATTTCACAGATCAACTGTTTCACCTTTAAAAAATATTTTTGTAATAAATAGTTAGGTCTCCCAGGCTTAAGACCTAAGTCTTAAGTACACATCACACAAGAAGGATACTCTATGATCACTGCCACTGAACTATTCTGAGATCATAACTGGCACTTTTCCAAATACAGAGTAAGGTATTTGCTGATTACCATTCCTTTCTCTCCACTACAAGTGATCACTTTAGATATTCATCTCTCATACTCCATAATTGAATAATTTTAATTAAATAAATCTTTCAGAATTTAAACTTATTCACCATAGCCAAGTTTATGGTGAGGTATTTTTTTATTGGGTTTGTTTGGTTTCGTTGTGCTTTTTTGTGTTTTAAACAAATCGACATGTAATTCCTATAGCTTTCTTTTTCAATTGCTTGCACTCAATCTCACAATTTCTATTTCCTTCCCCTCACCCCAAAAATGACCATACTCTTACTCTATCACAGCATGTTTAAGCACCATGCAGAAAGCCACAAGGACTTTCATACATTTCACTATGCACAATCTCAACTAACATTGCCCTTCATCACCCTTGTATGTCCCAGCCACATAAAATAGAAGAAAACACCAATCATTTTTACAAATATATTCTTTCAATAAAATAAGAAAGGCACATGGTTTTATAGCCATATAGGCCAGATATATCTGGTTCAGAACTCAACATCAATAAATGCAACATTACCTGTTATCTAGTTTTCTCCAGAAGGAAATCCTTCAGCTTCCAAGTCAGAAAGAGACCCAGGGAAACTGGTGGCCTAAATGCTGCACAGCTAGCTACCAATGCACATATAAAATCTTCCTGTGTAGGAAGATTTTCTTCAAATACTATCCATTTTCAATTACTTAATGCCTACTGATTAAAAACCTTAATAACATTATCAAGAAAACCTCCAAAACAAAAATAGCTGGAATACAGGTCCAGTTAACAACAGATCACCAGTCTCAATACAACAATTCAGAAACTGCACGTTATTCCCATTAAATACTCCGGAAAGCTACGTGAAGTACTTTGGTTTTGACTTCCACATCCAAACCCACTATCATGTTTTGCATTAGGTTGCTCTAGTCACAGTACATGCAGAAAATAAAGAACCCCTGCTCCCTTATGGCAGGGGCCCAGTTAAGCTCTACAGGAAGAGGTCCCAGAACAGAAGCCGATTATTAAGTCCATTATTTGCAGTAAATGACAAAACACTAAATAAAAACAGCAGTTTATCATCAGGAAAAGGTGAGGGTAAGTACAGTTAGCTTTGGTAGCAAACAGATTCACATTGGAGTTCACATTTAAGACACGGTTTTAAACTCAAGGAGACTTTCTGAAACCAAGTTAACTTATTATCTTCAGGATAAGTTTTAAAGCAAACAGAAAGCAATTCTGAAGTGTGAAGGCCTATGATATATCACAGTTCAGGCTACAGTGTCAATGATTCCTGCTGGCTTTACAATTTATGGACATAGGTTCACAGCCACAAATGCTGTTTACACAATGAAGAGGAGGGTCACTCCCCCACAGAGATGTATGAAATCAGTGTTTCATTTTCTCTCACTTTTAGAAATCTGAACTGATCCAGTAATATTGACCTTTTATATTTAGCAATATTTTACAATGTTCACAGCTTAAAAAATTTATTGTGTTACTTTTCTTCCCTCCCTATGTTAAATACTGCTTTACCTGCTTCTCACTTCTTCTCCCTCCTTGTCTTCCTGCATTCATCCCCTTTGTGTTCAAGCACCTTTTTCACTATAAAGAACCATTTCCTTAGACTCTTTTCATCCCCATATACGCATGCTACTTAACAGATGATGGGGACAGCAGAGGAAGGAAAAATGCATACCTTCAGAAACAATGTGAGTCGGGGGGCTGGTGAAAAAATAAATTAATTTCACTGATAAAATGGCACAGGAGCCTCTAAGGCTACTGTCTGTCCTAATGAAATGAGTAACACATGAAAGGGAAGGAGGAAGAGGCAGTTTAGACTTCATACCCTCAGGTAGGGCTGCCTCTTCTAAAACAGCCCTCTGAAATATGCCATTTCAGGTGTAATACAAAGAAAAATACTCTTTCAGCTGTGTGCCTTAAGTAAATCAGAAAGCTTCATGTGTGCTATGACAGTTCCAGTGGTGCCAGTCTGCACCTTGAGGTGAGCACAAGCCCAGCTGCAAAGCCCTCTCACACCACTGTGGAGAAAATCCTCTCTGCTAAATAAAAGGTAGCAATAGCAGATAGCAATGAAACATTCAGCCAGGAAAGCAGGAGGGACCCAGAGAGCTTTAAACTGACTGAAAATTTTTTATAATTTCAGTTGAGAGGGCTGGAAGAGTAAATTCAGTGACATTCAGGACAAGCAACCACAAAAAAGTCTCATAAGCGCGGCACTGGAGCATAATGAAACTAAGTAGCATGAGAAAATAATAACAAACACGAGGTTTCATCCATCTAGCATCCCAGGTAATTAGATGTTTCTTAGAAGTTGCATCACAAGAAAGATTAGGATAGGCTACAACTCTGAATACAAGAAGGCTTTAAAGCCCCACTTTCACTCCCTGTTTTGTCACTCGTCTTGAAAACTCCTTCTGTCCCAGGCACTTGCTTTAAGCCTGCTCCTGCTTTTCTGTAAACACACAATAGACAGCAAAATTTACACTCTAGAAAGCTAAAAAAGGGAAAATTCTAACTAAGGCAGCTGATTTATCCTGTCCAAACCAGAAATCACTAGCATAGCCTCCTCACAGACTTATGTTTACTACAGTTTAAATTCTCCAGGAGAAAAAAAAAGAAGGGGGAAAGGACTGTACACAGCAGAAAAACCCCACGCATTCCCAGCACAGCCAAGCCCGCAGGCTCTGCATGTCTCCTCCAGCCCCACTGACCTGCAGCTGTACACAGCCTGTCTGCCCACATCTCTTGCTCCTGGAGAGAAGAGCAGACCCCTGAGAGGAGAGCAGCCACAGGGCACAGCCCCACACCTCCTGCAGGCAGCAGCACCCTTAGCACCTCTCTCCCCAGCTGCAGACCCCCAGCACCTCCCCAGGTGCTTCAAATGGCCCCACACCAGCTGAACTTCAGCACTTCAGTGGCTGCATGTTGCCCCACTCTATCTGTTACTTAACAGGAGAGAGGACCTTTTGAATGTAGTATTTGCTTGGGCTTTTAATAGCAGAGGTACAATGAGCCAACAGACCCAGATGAAAAGGACTCAGTCTGTAAAAGCAGTGGCAGTGGTACATGCTAGACAGTGGTGAACAGACAACTGCTGTTGAAGATGGTGGGGAAAGGGAGAGAAGACAAAATATCATAATGCAGAGACTGGTAGAAGCTACCACAAGACAAATAACCAGTCACCTCCAAAGAAAAGCCAGTCCCTGAATGGCTGAGGACAAAAGGGTGTCATGCCGTGAGGGGAAAAGCCTTTGGCTGGGCAGTCACAGGACTCCAATCTCACTTTCCCAGCTGTTGGGGTCACACCTTTGGGCAAGGAAATGCCTACGCAGCTTCTGTCTCTGCCAGGATTGAGTAGGGATACTCTGTGCATCGTCTGGCCATGCAAAAATGGTACCAGGTCCCATCTGTCCCACCTCAACGTCAAGGCATATCCCCATTCACTCAGCACAGCTACACCAGCACTGATCTCCACTTGTCTTGGGGTGTTCTGACTAGATTCAGGACTCAAGTTACTTTCTTCATACCTTGGCAACATCTTAGGTGGAAACCAATTCCCACATTCCTGCAGAAGGCCCAAAGTTTTATCCAGAACCTCAGCGAGGACTACAGCTCCCACCAAAATCTCTGTCTGCTGAGGATGCACATGGTATGGGACAGATTGGTCAGGGCTGAAGACTGCACAATTAAAAAATGGCACTGAGATGATCTATAAAAAGGCAGTGTCTGATGTCAAGTCACTGAGGTATCAAACCCCAGTGGTACAATTCAGTGCAGTGCTATTCCAGTTATACTACCAGAGGATCCAAATAATGCCAAAGAGGATGAGCCTAACTTTGAGCACTGAGAATGGGGTTCAGTGATTATTGGTTCTGAAAAAGGGCACATATACAAAATTTGAATAACTTGTAATTAATTTATGGCTTTACTACATATATTTTATATATAATTGGGAAATGTCTCTTACGATTTTAAGGGACTTTCCTCAGCGTAGGCACAAAATTTAAGACAAATGTACTAAATGGCGATGCATTCAGATACAATATGTTTCTAAACAGATATTTCATAATTCAAAGAGCAGTTCAAAAGCAGAAATCAGTCCTGTGTCCTATGGGAGGTCAGGATAGATCATAACGGCATCTTCAGGCCTCAAAATATATGATGTAAAGCAGATGATAATGCCTAAAGATGTACCAGTAAAGCTGAATTCCTGAAAACAGATAATTATAGACAATTCAATATGTATGTGTTTTGCAGAATATGGGTGACTCAGTGGAATACCTAAATTTGTTGTTCATGACCTGTGTGTGTGCTGATATGGATTCTATAA
Source organism: Monarcha castaneiventris obscurior (assembly GCA_026261815.1). Taxonomy (NCBI): domain Eukaryota; kingdom Metazoa; phylum Chordata; class Aves; order Passeriformes; family Monarchidae; genus Monarcha; species Monarcha castaneiventris. Next base: position 21,456,429 of record JAMPIT010000894.1, read on the forward strand.
CTTCTGTGGTCACAGTCCCAGTACTTCGTAGGGCACCTCACCTGCTCCAGTGTCTTCTACCACACTGACTGCTGTTGCCATGATTTTAAAATCAAACTGACAGTAAGTCTTCAACCTAGCATTTCAGACTAGCTCTGAAGTATAACACCTGAATTTGAGGTTTGCTATTAGTCACAGATTCCCATCAAGGTGACGGTCAACAGTTACCAAACCTGCAAGGCCTCTTTCTAGCAATACTGTTCATAGAATCCCACTAGCAGGGACTCACATCCTTCCTAGTCCTTCTCAGTTTGTGACTAGCACTGAAATACTGAAGTACAGGCTTACAAGCAAAAATTTTCTACTCAATTTGTATGCCCTTCTAATGCAGGGACACTTCAGTCAAGTCTGAAGTGTGAGACAGCAGACTGTCCTCACTGCTTCTTCAGACAGGCTTAGATTATCAAAACTGGTATTTAGTTGTTGACACATATAGCCTTAGGAGTATTGAACACAGAACATGTTCTGTCAAAGATGGGAGCTGGAAAACCCACCCCACATTTTAGAAAATGCTGATTCCCTGTCAGATCCCTTCTCAGGGTAGATTATTGTTGCATCTTATTTTTAATTTATTCAACATCCTCTAGATGCTGCAAATGGAAGATTAGAAGGTTGTAATTTAAATATTCAGTGTCAGTATATAACAAAGAGCCAAATTCCTGCTGAGAATAAATATTGTTTAGCAGCAGTAGTTCAGCCTGTGGATTATTTTTTCAGTTTATATAAAGGGGAAGATGCTAACAGATATCACAGTTCAGTGTTTAGCAAGCAACAGAGTGCCAACAATTGTCACCAGATGAACTATTATAATGAGTGAAGAAAGAAATGCTAGATCTGTCAAGTGGGAAAGGGATGCTTATGGGCTTTTGCTCTGCAGCAGGTAGAGAGTCGGTCCCATTTAGCACTACCTGCTCAGAAACTTTCTGTTCATAAAGCCCTTGAGAATTCTTGGCTTGGAAGAAACATTGACACAAAACCAATTAGCAGCAAAGTTGTACTTTCCCAACTGGATCCCTTTTGCATCAAAATTAATCTAATTCATAGGATTAATCTCTCATGACTCAAAAATTGGGAATTTGAGAGTAGGATTAAAAACATGCAGCATTTTGAGGGAACTAATTCTCTTTGTCTGCAGGGAGACTGGAGCTTTTGCGTGAGAGGATACTTCTACATTCTTTCTTCTTGCCTTTTTAAATCCATATGTCAAAAGTTAAATACCAGTCTCAAAAATATGAGTCCATCTGAAAAAACATCAAGGACAGTCTTCTGTCTCACACTAAAGATTTTACTTTAGAAGGTCATAAAGATTGAGCAGACAATTCTGCTAATAAAGTCTGTACTTCCTGCAATTAAAATTCTCCAGAACAGTTCAGTAACAAAGAAATAGTGGCCAGAACCACAACCCAGGAGGCCCAGTCTTGATGGTGTTACTGGTCCATGATGAACCTGCTTAGAAAGTGGAAGTGTAGAGCATAGAAAGAGTGGTATTTCTCAACACACAGGGTTCAGCTGGAAGCCTGAGTTTGGGTGTGAGTGCTGGCCCTCTGTGGCAGTGTGCCAGCCCTATGGCCAGTGAAGGAATAACATTGGAAAGAATAGAAAAAATAAATGGACTCCTAAGTCCCTTCTGTTAAGCAAGCAGTCATTGCTTGTTAGTCCTAAAGAGGAAAGTCTCCTTTGAAATGATGGAAAGCAAAGGCTTGAGGAAAGGGCACTGGATACCAGCAGTCATTGCACTGTTGATGACAGGGTATGGAGGACAGCAATGATCCTGGGTAACTCAGCTGGTGGAGTCACATCTGCCCTTATCATCCCTGGGAATCCAAAGCCCTTGTCTTTTCATGTGACTTGATGTACCTCCTGTGCCTGCATTTAGTTGCCTGCATCAACACCCCAACTTTTGTCTCAAGCTCCCCTACAGCTGAAGAAATTGAACTTCTGACATTTTCAGCCTAATTTGTGGCTTTCCCCTGTGTCATGGAAGACACAGAGTGCCATGGAGAAAGCAAAATTCAATGAGCAATGCTAGGCACAGATTTTTAAACCTGGTGCTTATTTTTAACAAGGCCAGAAAAATACTTGGTCCTGATGAAACTCTCTGCATTAGCACCCACCTTTTTGGCAGTAGTTTTGGTGATAGTAGAAACACAGTCTTAGAAGTGCCTTGAAAGACAGGACATGCAAGCTCAGCTGGCTTGTTCTAGCTATTTACAGAGCAGTTAAAATGGCTTCTTTCTTCTGTACCATTGACATGAATGAATCAATAAAAACATAAAAAGATTAGACAAAGTGAAAGACCAAATGACTTATTGATTTGCAAGATAGATTCTGTAAAGACACAAAATCATGCAGAACCATTAAGGCCCATACACCAATTGATAGATGCACTCAGTGAACATACACTGTGCAAGAGTGTTCAGCAACTGCGGCAGAAAAATTCTAAAGACAGAGGCTCTCCCAGAAATCCGGAGGTAAAGAAAAATGGTTCCAATCTATAACAAAAATTACATGCACACACACACTGTGTTTTTGAGCATCATTTCCTCTTTTATATTCCAAGGCTGCTCGGACGTTGCTTTGTATGTTCAGATCAAAGCAGCAGCTGTCAGAGCTCTGCTATTGTTTGGGGTTATTTATGGAAGGGCAGAGAACAATTATTCTCAAGGTACATGAGGGCTCCAAAACAAACAGGTTAAGACCAAGCTGGGTGAATTTGGAAGCCAATTTGCCACATGTTACATATTAGACACCCAGATCGGAAGGGCAAGTCCTCATTCTCTCTCTGCTCTGACTTGAGAATGCTTGTTCACTTAAAAAAATTAATATTCTATTCTTATTACCAGATGACCCACCCTTTTCATATACTTCTGATGATCCCCTACAGTGAAAAAATGATTGCTCTCTACTTTTAGACATCTAAAATCGACCTTGTCAAAGCTACAATTTCTTTCTTTATTTTTAGATCTTTCACCTTCACTTGTTATTTAAAACTGACCTCTTTTCAATCTCTTTCCATCTCCTCACACATAATTTATTCTCTTCTGATAAAAAGTATTCTTCCTCTGCATTTCCTCCATGCCTCTTTTATCTAGCCAAGATACCACATCTTTTCAAACCTCATCCAAGAACTTATTTCATTCTTTTATATGGGATGCACATTACAATTCTTGTCCTGATAACACTTGTCTTTCTGCTTCTGACTCAAATTCAAAAGGAATATTGCCTTCTTACTTCAGTAAGAAACAGAATCATATTCCAATTACATGGGTGTCACTAGGTCTTGTATGTGCATACATTTCTCTCTCTCTGTCTGTAAGCATATATGGAATGAAATGCCAGGAGACAGTTAAAACCAGAAAAATTCTGATCATACGTATAGAGTTGATAATCTCCTGTATAACATGAAGATGCCTATTCCATAATTACATAATTAGAAAAAAAAAGTCAGTAACAATCCACTTCAGTTTCATCTCAGATCTTAAGACAAGAATCTCACCAAAGCTGTGAAGTTTAATGCCAGCAGCATTTCGCTGACCTCCTGCCACTTGCCAAGGTAAATCACGGGAGACACAACTCTAGACATTTGCATGAGTGAAAAGAGAAAACCATCTGAACAGGGACAGCTGTAGTGACATTTCCCAGTGCACGGGCCAAAGCGAAACCACACTGACATAAAACTCATCAGAATATTTAACAGGGTAAACAGATCATACTGTCATGGCACAGGGTCAGCATCATCTCTTCGCTTTCATTTAAAGAGTTAACCGTATTTTAGCACAGAAGCAAATTTTAGTGTTAGTATTTCTTCCTACAGCAACTAAGAGACTGCCATGTCTGTAAGGTAGCTATCTAGTTCTGGTGTAGAGTAATGAAAGAAGCAAAACAGCTTATATGGAGAGTATCATAAACCAGGAACCCGTTTGCAGATGTTGCAGCCATCCAGAAGAGAGATACACAGTTGTGTGCAAGCCAGTATAATTTCTTAATGTCAACCTCATTATTCTGGCCTAATTATTCTGTCATTTTTATGGGAATTACAACTGCATCTGAAGTACAGTGCATAAATGCCAAGCCTATAAACCCATACATACTAACCACATTTACAGCAGTCCAGTTATTGCTGGTGCAGGAGACTGAGCATTTGTTTCATTGTTTTTTAAGGATCAGGTCCATCATTGCACACTGTTTCTGAAGACTAAGGCACTGGTATAAGAAACGCAATTATCTCCCTCAATGTGCTTTTTTCAACAAATACAGGCAAATCAAAGCAGAGGAAAGAGACAACTGCTAATAACACTTTCAAATTTCATGGTAAGATTTGATCATGTATGGATAGAACATCGCACACACTTATTCTTGTAAATATGCCCACATCTTCCTGCTCGTTTAAGTTCATTTTGTTTATTGCAGTTTAATCTGGCTTTTTTTTCCCATTTTTGTGGCATTTTTCATTGAATTGATGGTATCGCTATCTAAATAACTACATCTAAAATTACACATATGCCATGGATGTTGATTTCTTTCAGGAAATTAATTGCCACACATAGAAGGAAAAAATTTGCTTGCTGTGATTCCATCAAAATGAACCCACTGGACAATCTGGCCTTTAACATTTTGAAAAGCATTTCATCTTACTGCCACTTATTACTGCAATGTTGTGGGTAATAAACAGAAATTCACAATTCTTTCATAGGCACTAACTATGTTTGCACAATACCTTTGCACTTATGATATTAAAGCCATTACAGACATTCATGACTTCAGTTCCTAAAGCCTTCTGGCAAGAAGGTGAGTATTATTAGCTGCACATCACTGGAAAGATGAAATTTTGGTAAATAAATGACTTGCCCAAAGTCTTGATACTGCAGAGTTATGTAGAGATTATTATTATTGTCTGGGGACCGTGTAGTGATGTTGATTTGAGAAGCCTCGATCAGATAATGCTCCTGACAATCAGCCAGGAAGTGCAGGTGGCTCCAAACTACCCACTGGAGGAGGCTGACTTAGCTTCCAGCTTCAAACCATTCCCTGGAAGAACTTAGTCCCCTCCACTGACTAAAGAGAGACTAGTCTCAACAAACTAAATACTGCTTAATTTAATCATTAGTCTAAATGCAAATGCCCATACACTCCCTTGCTGTGTTTTATCTTTGAACACATTTGGACAATAAAATTTTCAGAGCAGATTCTGTCTCTAAGCCATCCTGTAAAAATATATGTCTATCCATACATGTATACAATTTATGGATATCAGCAAGAATTGAAACTAGGATTTTCTTCATATGGACCTCAGGCACTTAATATCAAAACAGAAGTAGTACTATCCTTTACTCTGAGGCAACCAAAATGATGTTTTAGTCAAAGCAAGGGAAGAGTTACCTGTCTACTGTGCCAACATACTGGTATTCCCTGATATTAGGTAGCAATCAGGTAATGGATGTATTTAATAAATAAGTTCACCTACCAAAACTGCCTTATCCTTTCCAAATACAAGTATTCTGATCTCTCTTGCCCGTGTACATACAAGAGCTGGCCACAGTAGAAGGCTGTGAAGTGAGGCAGGACTGGGTAGCACTATCTGGGGTGACAGGCTCCATCTCTAGCCATTGTGGAAATCCTAGAAGCTATAGATAGAATTCTCAATGCTTGAAGAAAGTAAGTTTGAAGTATGGACCAACCAAACAAGAACAGAATTGGGGCAGTAGACATGAGTGAGAAACATCTGTCTCTTCAGATCAACAGTTCCACAGCACAATGAACCTTTATGACCTGTTGACTAATAGTATTCTTATAAACTAACAGTAAACAGAACAATGTACAACACTAATCACCACCTGATTTTCCACTATGAGATTTTCTTTACTCAATGACAATAAGAACTGACTGAAACTTCCCTTGTCACTGATGCTTAGAAAGTAGGGTTTGAGTTTGTTTCACCTCTGTGTTTGTAGCCAGGGAAATTGTATGCCAGTGGTTTTGGTAGTACTTCAGATAATTTTCTTCAGAAAGTGCTGATTTTGAACTGTGGTTTCAATGCCCTTGGGAAATGTCTTCCTAGATTTTCCTCTGCCCTTCCAAAATCTGTACAGGTTATACATTGGCTCTACTGCTGTTTCAGAAGACTTACTGCTACCTAGAAGCAAAAGATCTGAAACTATTGTCACCTGAGACTGAATGTGAGGTTTTTTCCCATACTCATGAAATTAACAGCGTTCACATTTCATGGGTAGTATTTTATCCCTAACTGACCAGTTTCAGGTTTACTTGTAGTTTGAAGCTAAGCACTTTTCTTTCCATCAGTATGCAGCCTGCAGGTTTCCAAAAAGTGCACTGGCAATAAATCCAGTCACATCCTTCTTACAAAAGTAGAAGTTGGATCCCTCCATATACTATTAGTGCAGTAAGGAAGCAAGAGCATGTAAGAATGCATAATCTATCTGCTTATACTTCCCTCTTTCTACTAAAACTTGTAGAGTAGCATCAGGGTTGAATGGCTGCAATGAAGCTTTCCATCCCTGTCAGAAATGCCTGAATAATGCTACTGTATTCGGGCAGGGTTGAAAGCCCATAATGTCACTGCTACTGCTTCTGCACATCCTGCCCTTCACTAGTTCCATGGTGATAGTAATTCCACCACTACTGCAGCCTTGTAAGTATTTAAATCATCAGCATCAGTGCAATACTCTAAAGATAAAAGTATGCTTAAGAATTCCTCAGAAAGGATTTTTAATTTTAGGCTCAAATCTTAACCCACTATGAAACAGAATCAAATATTCTTTCGGTGCTGTGATGCAAAAGGAGATGCCAAAAGAAAGCAATAATTTTGTCCATTTTCAGATGAATTTCCTGTTCCTCCAAAAAAACAAAAAAGGGATGTGGGTTAGAATATTTTACTACACATCCCTCCTTTCGTTTATCAGAACTGCAGTTCTACAGGTATCTTTAAGTTTTTCTATATTCCCAAAGCTCTCAGAAAAGTGATGTTTCTGTTACACTTTTGGTCCAATCAGAAAAAGCAAAAGCAGAAATCTTACATGAAAATATGTTCGTGTTTACCCATGGAGTCTCAACATGATACAGGTCCCCAGAGGTAAATCTGCAACACATTAAAACATACAGTTTTGCATTCAAAGCTAAGTGACTGAGAGCCTCAGTCTTCTCAGACCTAAATTATTCAGATCACGATGTTTAAATTACACAAGTCTTCCAACATGAAGACATACCTGTACCTAGAACTTGGATTTACTTCATTTACCTCACAACAGGAAAAAAATATACAGAACCTGTCATACTTTCAGTTCTGAGAATTTCCCCATAGTACTTGGGAGTAGATCTCTTAAGGCCTTAAGATTTGATTCTTCACAAATGCCATCTAAAATCCTGTGACATTTGACAGGGGCTGACTACACTCAGTACCTCTGCAACATAAAGCTAAAGTAGAAAACATCTTAAAAACCTCCTAATGGACTACTGAAAACCATAGTTTCAGCAATCAGAATGACAGAAAGCTGGTTCTTTTCCCCTTGCAATACAGAAATAATTGACATTTGAAAACTATAAAAAGAGGTGCAAGGAGGAGGAATAGATGTGTATTTTAACTCCATTTGAGTGAATTGGACAAAAAGGCTTTGCTTGGAAGGGCAAAGCAGAAAAATACCTCTCTCAAAATAAGGGAAGAAATATTTCCTTATGATGCATCAAAGTTTACCTGAAACAAGAAAGTATTTTTTACTTTTCTATTTCCAATAGTGAGGGAGGTGGCTGGCACTCATTCAGAGTAACATTTTCCACACTCAACCTTCCACATTCATGCTTTGCAATTTCATGGGAAACGTTCTCCAGCCCTTTCGCTCCCTAAACAAATTTCAGAGCCCAAATTCTGTGACCTGTTTTTCAATAGGTCCCTTGCCAAAGTCACTCTTTGTTCAAGGGTGAAACACACTGATTTCTCAAGTTTACCTTGGCTCAGCTCAAAAACTATCAGACTGACTTCATGGTAAAGCAAAGCACAAGATCTTGTAGAAATTTAAAGTCAGGGGTTTTTGTTATGAAATAAACATCAGATGCAATTCCAATATTAGATAAAAAAGGACTTCATATCTGTTTAATTACTCCTATTCAGAATTCTCAGAGAGGTTCCAGCTACTTCAGCTGAGGATTTGGCTTTAAAGCAACATCATGCCTTCAATGGGCTGCCCTTGGTTTCTACAGCCTTTATATTCAGATATGGCTGCTACAGCACATTACCATCAACTCTGGGTTAACATGCTTTTAAGGTTTTTTCCTGAACCCAAGCCACTTCAGTGCTTAATCAAGGAAGCCCCTTTCTGAATTCATGCCTACGTAGGAGTGACAGAATATCAGCTATGACAATATAACTGGGTTTAATAAATATTTTCTGTACCTTCTTAGCCTAGTTGCCCCACGTCCACTCTTGGCTGTTCCTATTATGAAGGATTATCCACATTTCCATATGAATTATTACAAAATACTACAGTTCTTCGTAGTATTCTATTAAATTTCCAGTCTCAGGAGGTATTAAACATTTCAACAGGTATTCCAAATTATATATTTTATTAAGGATGTTCTGTACAAACTTAAACATGCACACTTCTTATTACATCAAACCTGATCTTAGTTATCACTAGGTTTCCTGAACCATACGTTTGGAACCAGATGCAGGTGGCAGAAACAAATGTTTTAAATGCAGTACAGTATCCACAGTACATGGATGTTAGCCCTAGGAAAGAATACTGAAGTTAGGATGACCTGATTTGCTGCAGCTGTCAGAGACACAGAACAGTAATTTCTACCACAGCCTGGCAGTCCCTTCAGTCTCCATTTTTGTGTTTGCAGCATTTAAGGCACAAAGCTTCAGCTGCATGGCATCAGCTGTTTTCATCTGAGGCAAAAAGGAGTCACTTCAAGGAAGCAGAGCACGCAGTTGTTTTCTGTGCTGATTAGTGCTGGCCTGTGGTAGTCTACACTGCCACAATGACTTGCTTCCTGTAGAGCATAACACATATAGCAGCCCAGTGCTACTGTCAAGCACCTGTTTGCATTCAAGTCTCACACAGCTCTGCCAATGAACATAATCTTCATCTTTGCTGCTTTCTACAAAGCACTCTGAACATACCTTCAACCCTTTCACAGGTAGAAAACAATAACATAGCAAAAGCAAAATTATCATATCACTATTTAAGCTGCTCAGCACATGAACTGAGAGGAGACTAAAAAACCTCCACGAGATGGTGCTCAGCCCCCTCTCTAAGACACACATGGAGTACACCAGAGTCAGGAAAGTTTGCTTGAACTGGGCATTCCCAGCATAAGCACACACAGAAAGTTGGGCTTACAAATTATTCTCTCTGTGCATTTTTAAATGTCTTTATGCTGCTCCACCTGCTTTGTTGCATTTTAATATGCTTGAAATAAATCAAAGTGTGACTAGTGAGTGAAATGTTATAAACCTTTATTACAACAAGAACTGGTCAATTTTACTGATGCTGCTTTCAATGGCAATGATGATTTATGAAGCAAGTTTCCTTTAATCTAAAATTATCCTAAGCAGAAAAATAGCATAATAAAATAAATTGTTCATAATAACAATGTTAGGTTGTTTGCTACGTTCCTAACAAACGTTCATTATTTTTATTAAAAGAAAACACAGAACTAAATGAGGCTAGTTTCTGTCCATTAAAAAAAAAAAAAAAAAAAAAAAGTGATATTATCCACGCTTCTGGCATCAATATTTCAATATTTTGGCAATTCTAGGACCATGACAGGTATTTTCATAGGAGAATGTGATTTGGTGGCAGAATAGGCTACAGTAACAATGTAATTGAGGTATATTCAGTTAAAGTTACAGTATAATGGTAAATACTAGTGTATGATTTCACCAACTGGGTACTGACATCTAAAAATCTCTGTAGTCCTCTACATATATGCTTCTTCTGTCTTGTATTAAAGTTCAGAGTTGCTACATGATGTTTGATGCCATCTTCCACAGTAGAACTGGCTACATATTAGCAGCAATGGATATTTAATCCATAAGAGCCCTTATAAACTCCTTATAAATTCATTCACTATCCTACTAAGCAAATACTCCTTACTAGCCTACAAAGAAAAAAACCTGTCACATGTCTATAGCTCTTACAAGGGGCCTCTTTGCACTAAAACATTTTTATATTATTCCTGTCTTTAAAAAAGGATTATTAAATTCCAGCAACATTTACACCGGGCAGTTTTTTCTCTTGCAGTGAATGTGCAAACCCACTTTATCCAAATTAGAACCTGTGCCATTACAAACTCTACACATGCCAACTGCAATATAGGGAATTTGTTCAATATCTAGAACTCCTCACATACATGCAAATGGACTTGGGTCTAATGAAATATCAAATGTATGACATCTTTCCCTAACTCAGCTAAGAAAGGCTTGTGGTTTTGTTTGCAGCAGAACAATTTGGCAAATACTGTCCCTCCTCCTGAAGTAAGAACTAAACTCCATGAATTCAGGAGGAGAACCATGCTAGATGGAAGACTGCAACCTTGTTTAAGTGCTTTGTATAACAGTTTGGTAAAGTAGCAACAGCTTGAAACCTGAAAGATGCTCGTGTGAGTCAAAAGCCATACCAATTACATTTCTTCTTTTCCCTACTAGTTCAAAACTGTGGGGTGAATAATTTCAAATAAGATACCCCTACAAGAAAAAGAGGAACAGAAAACACACTAATCCAAATGATGTCAGCGTGCTAATAGTTTATTAATATACAATTAAACCCTTACCTGAGCCTACTCTTGCATTAACAGCTAATTAGCATAACAACTTCCCTGTTTTGTTTCAAGCTTTCTGGTGATTCTGTTTCATGCGCAAACATAAGTAGTAAGATATCCTTAGATGACCAAAATTCTACCTGATGATTTGACTTCCAGCTCGTAGTCAGGCCTGGATACTGGGAAATCCACCAAAAGGAAAAAGTTATTTTTCCAGAAAGAAGTGTGCTCTCATGACTGTTTAATATAGCAATTACTGAAGTGACACAAATGAAAAAGATATTTAACTGGGAAAATTACTTGAAAACTTCTCTCAGGCTTTCTAACTTTTCTCATTCAGACTGAAAATGCCCAGCATATTGCATTTTCCACTAGTTAGAAAATTATTTATGATGATATAATGAATCTTCACCACTGGCAGACACATCTGTGGCACCTTGGTCAGGTTCCTTGTGCCATCAAGGCTTCACATGCATTGTACTCCCTTTGCACAAAAGCAGCAAGAAGACAACTACTGCCTTCTTGGCCCTGAAATCGCAAAATTAGCCATTTTTGAAAGGTGCAGAAAATAAGACATTAGAAAAGACGTAATTACTGCTGAGAGGTTTGCTAAGGGCAAGTTTCCAGAGATGCAGCAGCAATGCAAGCTTGCCATATGCATCATACAAAAGTGTGCACCAGCTTGACCAAGCAAGACCCTCTCTGGGACAAAAAAGGGTTCTTGTTCTCTGTGACTCATCCCTGCACTAACAGTAAACATTTCTAAGCTTCTTTCAGAGGCAGACCACAAATCTGCAGCTCACCTTTCCCCAGCTCACTTCTTAGCCAACCAATATGTAAGCACAGAATCATCAGTGGATGTTTTTAAGTGAACTTATTACTCCTGTGCACAACTGCAGTTCTTTGCTCCCAGAGAGAAATGTTCTAGGAGCAGTGCCTTTAGCCAGACAAACCAGCCTAGCAGTGGAAAATACAGGCAATGTGATGGGTCACAGTGGCAGGACAGTAGCAGTCACTGCTGAAAGAGGTGGGGTGTGTGAGGACTGTTAAAGCTGGAAGAAACCTCCCAGCTGTGGAAAGGCAAATTTACTGTATTGTTATCAACCTTCTCAATATTAATTCATGGAAACAGTAGCCAATACTTAATTCCTAATGCAGCCACTATTTGATTTTAAGACAGTCAACAGCCTGACATGTCTTAATCCTGGAAACAACACATTTCATACTCCTACACAGCTCCCTGATACTACCACTCCAGTAACTAGTGATACTACCACTACACACAGCAAGTTTGCTCAAACTTAGTGCCTTGTGTAGAAAAAGAAAATCAGTGAAATGGAAAAAGAAATTACCGAATACTTGATGGCTTGACACCGTAAATGACGTTGTTTCAGTCTACCTTTAGCCCTCTATTTCACTGTATGGCAGCAAAAGCATTGCCTTTTTAAGTTCTATATCAAAATGTTCACGATAATTTCAAGGCTATATTCTTTTCCTGAGTGTACTGGATCTGGCTGGGAGGGAGTTAATTTTCTTCATAGCAACACACAGTGCCATGTTTTGGATTTGTGAGCAAAACAGTGTTGATAACACACAGGCAGTCAGAGAGTGAGAGAGCAGCTGTGTGATGCTTAACCACCTACAGGGGTTAAATCAAAACACTGAGGAAAGTGCAAGCGATGACAGCTGATCTGAAAAGAACACAAATCAATTTATACAAGGCAAGTGGCCAAAATAACAAATTGAGGCACTTACACGTTTTTCTATCAAAGCCTTTTTTTTCCCCAGGCATCCTGGCTGAGATCCTGCAAATATTGCAATAGAAAAGGAAAAAAGGAAACAAGGCGTCCTGTTTTCCCCAGATGTGAGAAAGGACACTCATAATACAAGCCATAATAAATAATAAATATTTAAATAATTTTAAATATTTAAATAAATAATTTATGTTTAATAAAAGAGAGAAATGTTGCTGATTACAATTAGTTACTTCAATGTATCATTAAACAAAACCTAGCACCAAAAGATTTTTCTCCTAGGTTACTCCAAGCTTCACCAACAGTATCTTTCTCCTCTAAATAAACAAAACTAAACAAAAGAAAAACCCTACCTCAAACTTTTCATATTTCATAATCTTTGTTATAGCATCCAGGATCCCAATACTTATTTAGTATTTCTAACATTAAATAATGGGTATCTACCTTAGTGACTGACAGAATGATTGATATAGTTTATTTTGACCTTCAAAACAGTTTTCTTTTTTAGTTATAATCCCACAGAAGGGGTGAGAGGCTACAGGAATTGAAAATTATATATATAAAAATGCACAACACACACAAAGACAATCTTTTCAGAAGTCAAAAGGAGTCAAGAAAAGCTGCTGGGGTAGGAATGATAGCCAGTAAACCAGAAGAGCTGTTATCCAAAAGTGTATCATTGATTCCTGACAGATGACTGCTGAGTTTCCAAGGTTAGTTTTCTTTCTTGTTAGGTCTCACCACAGCAATTTAGGTAAAAATAACGCAGAGCACTTTCTGCCAGGCTCTGCTTTCATCGTTGCCATCTCTCAGTACTGATGACCTGTTAAAGTCCCTCTCTGAGAACTGGAACTGAAGACTCAGAATAGAGACTTTCAAAGGATGGGACAGTATTAGCTGGAAGATGAAGGCTAACTGCTGTTAACTAACAGCTGGGCCTAGCTGAACTCTAGCAAACACAGACTTGCATTTGTAGCCTAGATTAAATATTCTGGGATTCAGGGACCTTATGATATTGCAAACTGCAGTTTAGGATTGCTGAAACCAATTATGCCACAGGAAAACCTTAATCTTCATGGCACTGTCTGGATGAGGAGGATTAAAGCCACTGTGAAAAGCCTGTGCTCATTAAACCCAATGTTCTGCACCCAGTAATGGCAATCACTAGTACCGCTTTACCAGTCACTCCTTATCCAACATTCACTGATCCTTAAGGCTCACTGATTTGGCCTTAAATTTACAAAACAGGTGGCACCCAATATAGCAAGCAGTGTTTGTGCTGATTACTTTTTGTCTTTTTCTTTTTAACTATTTAAAGCCTCATTAGAGATGCTCTCTCTGGGTTGTTCTCAAAAAAAATTAATAACATATAAAATACTCGCTTCCTCCTAGACCCTAAGGCATGAGTTTTCAGTTTTGTGCCAATGTTCTTTGAATAAAAAAAAAGAGTGAATGTTCTGGCAACTAATTACACTATGTAATCTACAGAAGACACAATGTCTAGACATCAGTGAAGCAGAGCAGTTTCTCATATGTGCTTTACCTTTTCTCTCTCACCCAGGTGGAAGATATCCATGTGGAACCCAGCCCCAAAGGGATTTATCTGCTCCACTGCAGCTGATAATTTCATGGACTCTGCTGCTATCTTTGTAAATCAATCTCAGAAGCACTACTTCACTTTGTAGGGGTACCAAACAACCTCTGAGTTGAAAGCGTGTCCTGGTTTTGGTTAAGGACAGGGTCAATTTTTTGCAGTAGCCATGCGGGTGTGGAGCCTGGAGCCATGTGGGCATAGCCAGGGCCCTAATATTATTAAATACCATCTCACGTCATTGCCAGGGCAGGGAAAGGGACTCTCTTCCTCTCCCTTTTGGGAAAAAAGTGTTCCTTTCCAGTCATAGGGAAAGCGTGGTGGGTAGAGGGTCTGTCTGCCATTGTTTTTCATTGTCCCAGGCTTGCTGGGCATTTTGCATGTAAATCACCCTTTCTTTGTACATTTTTTGTTATTAGTATTGTTGCTGTTCATTTTCTTTTCTCATTGCTGTTTCCAATAAATGGTTCTTATCTCCACTGTGATCTCTGCCTTTTGTCTGCCACTGAATGGGAGGGAGGGGAGCAGCTCATTGTTTTCTTTTTAGTGGGAGTAGAAAATTGGAGAATACCATTCCTAAACTACCACATTAAGTCAAGAGGGTATTTTTCCCACTGGAGACTTGGAATGGGCTGAAAAAGTCAAGAAAGTCTGAGACAAAAGACCTCACTTTGTAGTAGCTGCCACAGGGAAGAGGAATTTGTTGTGTTATGAAATAAAGCTCATCTGCACATCCACAAAGGAGTTCGGAGAGACAACAACAGGAGGGGGAGCACAAATAATATCTTCCTGGGTTATATTCAGGGCCATCAGCCCACCAGAGGCCCCTATGCACAAGCCCAGAGGAGCACGGAGTGCAGTGCCAGGCAGGAGCACAAATCATGGACTCCTGAGCAATTAAAACCTTGTCCAGGTCTCCCCCAGGGCTGTCCCAGCAAAGCCATGAGTTCCAGTGTCCCAGCATGATACTCATCACTATATGATAGCTGGACCAGCTCTTGATATCACCTTTTGGATCAAGGGGATTGCTGCATAGGGTGGGACATATGTGATGTTGGGGAAAAGCAGTTTGGGGTTAGACAGACTTATTATGGGATGTTTGGGGGACAAACCAAAGGCACAAAGAGGGAGAAGTTTAGGTGATTTTGGGAAGAGCAAGAGTGGGAAAATAAATATAGGTATAGGGGGATAAAAAGGGCTGGGCATTTAAATAGTTGCTGATCAGTATGTTTATCTGATCAGTGCAGCCTGTCCTGTCCTCCTATTAAATTCCTTTCTATGTCTTTCCTGGGTGAGGGCCCTTTATTCTCTGTGAACGAGGGTGTAGGGGGCTGTGAGTGCACCAACTGGAGTCAGACCATGGGGTCAACAGGCCCATAAGTTCATGCTGCCAGAGACTGGAAAGAGTGTGGGTCTGTGAGAAAGTGTGTGATCGCTAGCATTAGTCCTGCCAAAAACATCTTCAGCTTGGTACAAACAGAACCTGGCAACAAGCAGTGGCAGTAGCCTCACCGCTCTTGGGCTGTTGGATCCAGCAAGGCAGGTTCTCCTCTAACAGAATTCTTATCTTGCCATCTGACAAAATATCTGGGAGGACTGCTTTTGATCCCCTGATAGAAAGAAAGAAAAGTCTTGCAAAGACAGGCTTGCTCCCTTCCTTTCTCCTGCACTGTGGTGCAGCAGCAGCACGAGGCCAGAGCAGCACCCTGAGTGTGAGACTGCTCAAAGGTGAGATCATTCTCAGCTGGGCTGTGCAGGTGCTACAGACACCAGCTTTGCTTTCACCACTACAGTATGACATACTAATGACTTGACACTTTCCAGGCTGCATAAGCATTCATTTCTTCCTGATTGTGTTTAAACGGAGCTAGGAGATACTACAGCCACAAATATGATGTGTATGTTTAATCATACTGCTTCACTTTCAAAATAATGTTTTCTTGTTAGAGTACTATTAAGATTTTATTAAAAGGACAGAAATATCACTAGGAATTGGATAAGTGCACTTGGTTTTACAATATTTTGATTAGAGTTAGCACAGCTTCCTATTTACTTATGATGATACAGAAAAAAGAAAACTTTAAACCTCTCCCAGAAAGTTACACATCATAGATTCATTATTTTATGTTGTTACAGTGGCACTTAATAAAATGAAACATTAACACTGCATTGAATAAGGCACTAAATACAGTAATCACGGTAACTGAGACAGGAGAACCAAACTCATATTCTAGCTGTCTTTATTGTCAAAAATGAATTGGATTTCAAACAACATGATAAACGTGAGACCTCACAGGGACACAGGATCAACTGTGATTAGACTTATTTTTTATCCTCTTCCATTTATGCTTTTAGCAACAGGTAAGAGAAAAAGATCTGGAAGTTTTAGGGCACCAAAAGTGACATGAAAATAGATGATGGCTTGTCTGGCATACTTTAGTGAGAAGAAAAGGCCTCATTATGAAATAACAAGCAATAAGACAGAAGTATTCACTGTCCCAATGAGCTACTTTTGGCAGATCTCTCATAGATGTAGTGTCAAAGTATGTGACTAAATATTGACACACCACATAAAAAGGTTTGTGAGGAGAGAGGACTAGACCAAGAGTAGTAGCCTAAAAAGAATACAGAGTGAAAACACCTCCGAAATCTAAATCTGTAGCACACACAGCTCTGTCCTCTACACTTAATACTGGACAGAATGCTGAAAACTATCCTCATCTAATCTGATATGAAGTGGGGTCACTGCACATGGAATAATTAAATTAAGGACTAAATACCTTTGAAAAGATGAAGAAAAATCAGAACACCAGATGTGGCACAAACTATAAAACTATCACAACTTTAGCTTCCTTCAAAGTGAACAACACATTTCAATATACGGTTTACAGGAGAGGGACCATTTTCTTAGGAAATCCCACTTAGAAAAATTAAATATATGTAGGCAAAAATCTGAGACTTATATTTAGACTATACCTGTTTAGACTAAAGCTATTTTCCCCATGAATCCAACCAACAAAATTGTGCTATCCATTATGTCTGCATGATGTTGCGGAATCATTCAATGCACCTTCACACAGTTTATTTGGAGATTCTGGTCCTGCTTTTGGTTGTGCTGATTTCACACTCACAGGAAAAGAGAGTTACTATACAGCTATATATGTGTGAGCAAAAGCACTGTTGGGTGCTTCTAAATGTGCAGAAACAGAAAAGACTAGTTTAGGTATCTTCAAGAGTGAAAGGAAAGGATGAGATGAGTATTACAATAAGTACAGAGAGAGTAAAAAACTGTGAAATACAACAGTGATGAAACACAGAGAGAAGGTAAGATGAAATGATGGAAAACAATATTTTGCATCAGATATACAATAGCCCAAAGATATATAAGAGAAAAGCCCTCAATATTTTCAATGAAAGTTGAGAGAGAGTATAAATGCTTACCTGGGACAATATGCATGACTCCTCTCAAGCTGCATGAGCTTCAGCACTTGAAGTAGTGGGCTCTTAAGCTACATGTTCCACAAAATCCCAAACAGCTCTGTTTACCTTTAGAACCATGGACTGGGTCCCTTGTATTCAGTTACCAGTGGCAACTGCTTGACCTGAAACTCTTAACTGCTGGGAATCCCATTTCTCAAGTTACTTTAAAACACCTCTGCTCATTTCAACAGACCCTGGCAGACCTGTCTGTATTTGGATAACTCCCTCTGCACAAGTAAATGTCAGTGTGCCTGCAGGAATGCTTACAGTGATATTTGGTCTGCTTCTGCCTAACCATATTTTATTCATTCAAGGGTATAGTTTTCACCAATTCCCAGCAGGTTCCCTTCTAGAAAACAGGACAGCTGACCTGAGTTATTGCAACAGGCAGCAAAAAAACCAAGGTGTTGGAGGGACTAAGAGCAGGCAAGCTCATTTTCAGCAAAGCATCATAAAAAATAAATTAGGAAGATCCAATGTGTTTTAAATAAAGAAATAAATGTAAGCCTTCAGGGGAAGACTGTATTTAAAAATGCAACAGGCTCAACTATTAAAAATGCATGGTAGCAAAATGATTCAAGATGTTTTGATGCTTATGGGGAAACTAACAAAAACATTGAATTCAAACTGTCTGCCCACTGCTCTCATTATAGGATTCTCTTTTTCCTCTTTTTTCTTTTTTTTTTAAATGTTTCTTCCAATTAGTGCTAGCTTTTTATTTGCATAAAAACCAGACAATTGCTAGTTCCTACTAAAGCTGACTTCCCACCTAAAGATAGTCTTCCATAGCTAAGCCTTTAACAGCCAGCTGTCATCAAGAGTTGCAGATGTTGACAACATCAGATTGTTGTCCAGTACCAGAGGAAATGGCATGGATTCTCAGATGACACACATCAAGAAGAACTATGGGGCAAGTGTTTCAATAGAGTTAGAGGTGGCTAAGCAGCAAGAGCATATGAACTCTTAAGTAAAAATAGGATCTTTTGCTTCATAAATGTCCTCACCACTGCTATGTAAATTCTGGCAATCTCAGCTACCAGATTTAAGACACTTTTTCCTATTGCACATTCTGTCTTGAAATTTAGTGTGAAAACTTCAAAGAGCAAAAGGAATTCAACAAGACCTGTCAAGATTTGAGTCATACACTGACTTATCCCACTTGTAGCAGTTTAATCCCACACAACAACTAAGCACTGTACAGCTGCTTGCTTACACCCCTCCTCCCGTCAGTGGGATGAGGAGGAAAATCGGAAAAAGGTAAAAACATGTGGGTTGAGATAACAATTTAATAATTGAAATCAAGTAAATTATCATGAAAAAACTTCTATGGCATATTAGGGCTTGCTTCCAGCTACAGGCTCACAGGGATCACTTCCCAAGTCTAAAAAACTAATTGCTCACAGTTTCGTGCAAAGTAGAGTCTCAATCAGCTGGAATTGGCCTTTCATAAATACTTCCACATAAACTCTAACACAGAGGATCTGCCAGTTCAGGAACCTGGTTACAACTTCAGATAAGCCTCAAAGCACATTTGAGAGCTAAACAGCTCCACTGTTTGGGGAGTGGTTTTTACTTTGAGGCATACATCAACTTTGATCAGTTCTTTGAAGTAGAACAGAAAAGATTTGGCTTGCTCAGTCAGTCTAGAGATGGATATGATCTTTCACTATTATTTTTCACAGAAATGTTATAATCTTTCCTCCTGAATTCTACATACTGAAAGGAATCTACAGTGACCCAGATATTCAGATGGAGTTTCTTATAGAAACCTAAGAGTGGCAAATGCCATATATATACATATATATATGAAGTATATGTAATATACTCTAAATGTAAGATCTAATTTTTCTTCATTCTATACCCAAATAAAAATTTCTTTGAATAATGTCATGTTAGGTTGTCACCATTCTGTAATAAAGCGAGAGTTTGAAGCTTGTTTTGTTTTGGTTTTAAATATGCATGCCATTTTGTAGTGGAGAAATGCATACAGTACCTGTTGTTACTCTTACGTGGTTCTTTAAAAGTTTTCATAAAGCCAACAGGTTACCAATGAAATATAATATCAGCTCATCAGGTTCCTCAGGTGCTCTTCTGCAAAGCTATGAAATAACAGTTCATCTCCTCCTTGGAGAAACCTAATACACAATTTGCCACATACAATCACCTTAAAATCTTCCCTCCTCCCTCTCCAGCTTCATATCCCACCCAACGCTTCAATTTCCAACAATTTTTTTAAAGAAAATTAAAAAAAAGAAAGAAAATAAAAACAGCTTCTAAAACAGCAAAGAAAATAAAGTTATTTTAATATATATAGAAAGAGAACAAAATGAAACTTGAGGGAAAACTTACTGGCGTTACAGTTTATCCTGATACAGTCTAGATGGGGAAAAATAAATGAAAGATGAAATTGCATCCTTCAAGGTAACAGCTGCAGACATCCAAAAACAATCAGTCCACCCTTCCGGGGACAGACACACGCAAAGAGATGTGGCCATTTTATACTTATATACAGTCTCTACAAGTTCAGGAGTGGGTGTATATGTACAGTATATTCTATGTAAATATCTGTTACATAAATATATATATATATACACATATATATATACACATATGTATAGAGAAATATACCAATATACATACATATCCACATGTTGACACAGAAAGTTCTTTCCTTTTTATAGAACCCTACAAATCTATCTTCCACTCCAGACCATGAACTGATGTGAATTACAATTAAAAAATTTATAATTAAGGCATAAAAATCTCCCTCAAGACACAAGTCATACTCAAGTGTCATTTTGCTTTTTAGAGACCTTTAGCAATTTCCCTAAGAAGCTTGAAGCTCAAAGTGAACCTTTACACTTGGTTTCTTTTAAATTAATTCATATTGTTATTGCAAAAATATACCATCTGTCAACACAGAATACCTGTAAAAATCAGTCTATGAGATTTGTTGGTGCAATATTTAACCCTTTCCAGCTCTCCCAAAGACAGACCCTCTTCTCATTCCCCCAAAGCTAGCCCAGAACACTTTTTAATATGTGCACAGACACATTTGACACTGTCCGCTCAGGTGAGGAAAGGGTTAACATACTGCCCTGTTGTGTCCTATCATAAAATGGCCACTTGCAAACAGCTAACCGCACGAACGCCCAGCCCAGATTTCAGCTACTTCTGGAGGTTGGGAATACTTTTTTTTGGGCTTGGCAGGGAGAACGGGGATTTCTTTCAAAGGTCCCCGGGCCTGCCAGCTCCTCAGAGCCAAATCTCATCTTGCTCTCTGAACGCCGAGACTGAATGGGGTGTTTGTAACATTCAGGGAGAAGATGAAATGGACAGTGAAGTGGCAGATCTGGGAACCTTTGCTGGCCCTGCTTCATTCAGAGGTCACAGGCAAGGGAGGGACAAAGAGAGGTACATGGAAAGAAAAATAGAGTTCTGTTTGTGGAATCTAATAAATGGTAACTGAGGAGTCTGCACAAAGAAAGCAAGTTGCAGTAGGACGTCCTGAGCTAGAGGGCTTCTGAGCATTGATTCTCTTTATCACACTAATGCTCAGCATATCTCAGGATATGATCCATAAGAGGATCTTTCATTTATTAATGCCTACTTGCAGCCTTGTGAGCATCCACTGCTGTGGTGTCTAACATGGGCGAGAGCTATCATATCAGTGCTATTACATATCTTGGGCTATGCTGGCCTTCTCTCAGGAAATCATGGCCATGAATAATAGCACCATGCTAACAGACACGTTGTCTGGACAACTAAAGCTTTAATCACCAGGAATGGTTGTATTTATTATAGAGATATGGCCCAGCAAAGGAGATTATATAGAACGGCAGAGAAATATAATGCAGTTTGCTTCTTAACTGGACCAATTTTATGTTTGCTCAGACAGATGTAGAAAAATTATTTCAGCAGCTGACACTAAACACAGTTCTTAAAAAATGAAGGAGGGGAAAGAACAAGAGTCAATAAATAATAAATAAAGAGTTGTAATGAGCAGGGACACACCAATCAGGAGTAACATAGCCAGAGAGAGTCTGTTTTCAAGCAGAACTTCTCCTGAGAAAATCTGGGTTTGGTTTTGTGCGATTAGGTTTGTCATGTGTCGTCAACCGCAACAGAAAAGTGGGAGCAAACAGCCCTGGAGCAACTGCTACGATCACCATACAGTGGTGGCTATATCCCTTATAGGAGTTGGGTGGGGTAAAGGGAGCTCTGAAGTACATGCAAGGGAACTTCCCTCTCTGACCTGATAGAGAGTGACAGCAAGAGAGATGCCCAAGATTCACCACAAGCGAGGTCAAGAGAGTTGCTACAGCTGGAACAACATGGGAATTTCTTATGGACTAAAGAGCAAGTATGCAAGAAAGGGAAATATGGCTGGTCCTCAGCAACATTCATCAAAGAAAGAGACTAAAATTACTTTTGTGTTGTTGATGACTGCAGTTGAGTTTTGGGGTTTTTGGTTTTTTTCAGTGACATCAAAATAACCTTATGTCCTAGGGCTTGCCCTCAGGCTGAAACACTACTCCGGGTGAAGGGGGAAATGTTTCAAAATTAAAACCAGTGTAGCCCTTATCCTGGCTGCAAGATTCCTGTTTCAAAGGATGAGAGTCCAGGCCACTGAGAGGGCTGTTCTGACAAGTACATGGTACTATTACATCTCCAGACTGTGAGGACAAAGTCTGCAATGCCATGCAGTTGGGTGCCAGACAGAAATGCCCAGGTGTACTCCAAAGGAACCAGCTCCCCATCCAGGTTTCATCTAACTGGGTCAGTGGGGATCCTGCAGGGCAGCTAAGAGCTACACCAGCACCTCAATACAATCCACACTACCATCAAAGAACATGCATAGGTTTCTTGTTCATTGCCTTAATTTTGAGCTTTGCCCAAAGCAATCCAAAAATTTTCCAACCATTAATATATGAAGTTGTTCCTCTCTCTCCTAAATCAGTTTTTTAAAAGGAAGAAAACACTTATGTTCCCCTAAACTAGTACAACAGTACAAATCCAAAGTAGAGATTTTTCCTGGCGCTGAGGGCGCAGGTGTAGTCTGGTCTTTGTGCTCAAAACAGCAGCATCTGGTTAATTCAGGAATAATCTAAGAAACTCCTTGGGATTCCTCCTGCACAATACCAGGCCAATAAGATTTCTGGCAATCATCATCTGGGGCACTCAGCCCTGTTACCAGTATTTATTTTTGAGATAGGTTTTGGAGATGAATATGCCTGAACAGCTGTAAATCCAGCCACCTGCCAGTTCAGCAATTGGATGAGGAATGTGGTGGATAGCAGGGAAGTGAAAATAGAGTCTGTTACTGCATGGCGAGCAGGATTAGCTGGGAAGACCTTCTTCAGTTACTTTCTTTTCATTAATTGTCTAATGTAAACCAGAAGCTCCTTCTTCAGTGCTCAGATGGAAGGTTTTCCAGGGCATATCACCTGGAAAACGGGCCAAAGACAGTCTCCTTCCAAAAGGTTAAATAGCTTGACTGCAGTTAGCTAACACAAAGCTAACATTGTTTGAATGGAGGGATCTTTAGCAGCAAACATACATCTGCAATTTAGGCCTATGTTTCTTGCCACTTGTATCTTTTTGTCTGAAAATAGTAATATTTATTTGATGCTGCTAAGGCTCCAGGCTGTTTTATCCTTGAATCAAGAAAGAAAGTCACCTTTGCTGTGTGAGAACAAAACAGTTTTTCCTTTGGATGAGCAGCCATATGTGGCTATGGAAGAGTACTTTAAGGCAAGAATAGGGCAAAATACTGTTTCTAAGCTCACTCTGAGTTATTTCCTATGGGAAAACCAGATAAAGTCCTGTGCATACTTACCCTACGTTATATTGAGCCTGTTTGCCTCTCTCCTACTTGCACTATTTGAATGTAGAATTGACAAATAAACTTCATTTTGGATGGGCAAAGGTGGCTTTGACACCCTTCAGGATTTATCTTAGGAAAAGATAAGTGAGAGGGATGATTACACTTCCTTAAATGAGAGAATGCAAGAAATCCTAGTGACCAGGGACCTGAATATCCTCGTCACCAGTGACCAGGCCAGGAAGAAAAAAAAGTTAAATATTCTTAAATACAAATCAGTATAACTTTATAACCCTGCCACTTATCAATAGGAGGAAAAATGTGAAGGTAGATCTCCCTATCAGACCAGCCATTTCTTTCCTTTTCTGCACATCATCTCAGCATCAAAAATTATTCCCAAGCATGTTCCAAGCCATGATTTGCTTAATTTCTCTCTCACTCTCTCTCTCCTTCTACTCCAGACCCACTTCTCCAAAATCCTTCTCAACAGAAGTGAGATATGCCTCACATTCAAATTTCTATTCTTCACACAACAAAAACTCAAACTACTGAGAGTCGTGCTGTCAACATGAAGATTTGCAGTGCCTCAGGCACCCACAGTGGAAAGGTCTGAAGCAACTTCCTTGCCCCCTTCCTTAGAGACTTATTCATTGCTGCTCTTCCTCTCCCTCCCACCTTCTAGAGCAAGCCCCCAGCTGCCCATGCCCACCCAGGCCTGCTGCATCTCTCCCTGACTGCCTTGGACACTGAGAGCTGAGGGGTGAGAGGGATATGCCAGCCCCTGCAGGCTGCTCCGTACGCTCTGTTCTCAGGGCTGTTTGCTGTGCGGGCCGCAGGCTTCAGGCCTTTGAAGGGTCGAATACCATCTTTTGATTTACCATGGCTGATGGGGTATGGGAAAGCTTTACAGCTGAAACACACAGAAGAGTCAACGGAAAGAAAAAAAAAGAAAGGAAAGAAAAGAAAAAACAACATAGGAAAGACCTCAATAAAGACACAAATGATAATAAGTAATTGAATGGAATAGATCAAAGAAGAGAAGAAAGAGACAGCTCTTAGTAATAATATTAAATGACTTATAAGAAAAGCACAGTTAAATAACTCACCCCTCAAAACAGTCCTTGTTTACACACATGTATCATGGGTCAGACGCCCAGGGGATACTGACACATAGCTAGTCAGCACCAAGCATATTCAGGTCTTCAGAGGGGGTGCTGGTGACTGTTTCTCATGGGTAAGGAGATTTTGGCAAAGATAAAGATTTGGTTCTCATTTGTGACATTTGGGCTATGAAAGGTCTCCATACAGAGTTAATGTGACTTAGAGTAAACAACTGGAAATGAATGGCTCTGGTAAGGTGATTCCTCCTCAAATTCTGTTCTTCAACAGCAAAGTAACTTTGCTGTTTCGGTAGAAGGAAAGTCCTGTTTCAAGGACATTATCTGACAGCTTTACAAATCTGAAGAAAGGAGAGGTGAAGCTCAGTGTGCATTCCAACAGTCTAAACTACCCCTCTGTTGAGTCAGATATAGGATAGTGCTGACAGGTTTCCACTGATCTAGCCTGTAGTCAGTTTGGGGAAGATTCAACCTCACGAAAATTGCCAGCTGAAAATCTGGCAAAATGTGGCATACACATTGCTTCAGTCCCTGCTACTACACAGAATCAGCGTTCAGTTTCCACTGGGGTTTGTTCACAGATTTTGTCCCTGCATTAAGCTGTCAACAACACATCTTTCCCAAACATGTGTAGACCATCTGTCAAATCTTTAGCCACATCTTTTAGGCGCCAGACAGTGAGAGTTGAGCAGTCCACCTCTAGGCTAGGTGATGGCATAACAAACCCCAGTGAGTGCTGAAAGTGACCAATGCCAATCAGGCATACAATGTTGAGAGGCCCTGAGGGAAAATACTGTCTGTCAGCATGATATAACAAAAACTGGAAAGAGTAAGCTTTAAAAAATAAGTATCTTCAGGGTTACCTAAATATACCTTCCTCATATTTACACAGGGTCTAATTCTAGGAGGCCCTGAACACCCAAAATGAGCAATTACCCTAAATTCTCATTCATTTTTACGAAGATAGAATCAACCAAGTGGTGCCTTTCTCAGAAGAAAAAGTGACAATTTTTGATGAAGCCTGGGAATTTTCATGCTGTAGTACCTTTCATGTGGGAATATCAAAGGTGATAAAAGCAGCCCTTACTAAAATACTAGCACATCCCTCACAGGGTGCAAAGAATTCTCCTTTCAACAAATAGAAAAACTAAGGCTTGAAAAGTAAAAGAGCTGGCTCTGGGCTACAAGAGGATACTGTAGAGTTGGGCAGATACTCAGTTGCCCCATCACTTCCCCAACAGAAGCATGCCACTACCAATCTTTCCGTGATTAATTTTATTTTCTGAGGAAAAAAAAAGCCAGCCATAATTTTCAAGAAATGAAATGGGGAAAATATAATCTCATTTTGCTTGATTATTAGCAACAACTGATCAGATCAGAAGAAAATGCAAACACATATAGATGCACAAACGCTCTGGGGTTTTGTGGAAGATTCTCTTTGCACATGTAAGGAGGCTCAACAGCAGTTCTTTTGAGCTGTTCTCCAGAGAAACCCTGCAAATCTATGAAATTTTCCTTCACTTAGAGTTAATATAGGCAGAGATGGCTATCATCAGAGTGCTGTTTCTCTTTATTTGAGAAGTTACTGTCAAAGCTGAAGTTCATCTATTCCATTTGTCCTATAGGCCTGTCTGGATAAGACAGCAACTCTTCTTATGCAGCTACGGACTCAATAGTGCTTTATGCTTCTTCAGTCAAGCTAAGCAGAGCAAATATGCATATTTATATGGGAGTTTTTTGGTTTTTCGTTTTTACTTACTAAAAAGCAAGAGTTTCTAGACTTTTAGATGGACACTCTTTCATTTTAAGAGATATGAACTTGTTTGAAGCATCTTCTTCCCTTCACTTTCTTATTCAAAAAGAAAGTAATAGGGTCTGGCTCACAATTTCAAAGCCAAAAAAAAGGCACCAGATGCAATTTTAAAAAGCGAGCTTGTTCCAAAGGACAGCTACTGGACAACATATTCTACAAACAAAGCTGCTTCATGGTTTGCTCCTGATAGCCACAGTAGGGCTCTGAAGATGGTGATACTATTAGTTCAAAAAATGTGAAAGCTTGTTCCAGTGGGCCTTACAACTTTGAAAGCTGACAGAAGTTCTCACAGACAATACACAAACCTTCATATACAAGAACCTACACATTAAGAGGTATAAGATTATGCACTACCATGCTGGTTTTGCCTGTTTAAGTCAGAACCTCTGTTTAGATTTACGCACTATCATGCTAGTTTTGCCTGAGTCAAAATCTCTTTTTACATATATTCCTCAACTCACATGAAGCAACAAGTTGCATCACTGAAAAGTGAAAGAAAGCTTCAACTCATGTATTTACATTCTTTAAAAATTTCTCACTCAGTAGAATACTTAAAGGCTGT
Source organism: Monarcha castaneiventris obscurior (assembly GCA_026261815.1). Taxonomy (NCBI): domain Eukaryota; kingdom Metazoa; phylum Chordata; class Aves; order Passeriformes; family Monarchidae; genus Monarcha; species Monarcha castaneiventris. The sequence continues at coordinate 21,483,386 of JAMPIT010000894.1, forward strand.
CCCAAAAATGAATTGAGGCTAATCTAATAGCACATTCACTCCCAATTGTTTTTGTATTGTTGTTATTGTTGGACTTGTTTCTAATTGTCTTTTTTAATTATTTTCTGGGAAAGTATAACTCTAAGGAGACAGAACACAGCCCTTTGGGATGGGGGGATGCACTTTTATTATTGTTACTTTCTTTTTAATAAAGACACAACAAAAAACACCAGGCTTTTTTATTACATATACAAAATATGGCAAGCTGTATCAAATGCTACCAAATTATGCAAAGGGCAGGGGGTTCACAGGACTTCTGCTTGCCACCATATCTATTTTGCTTCCTTTCCATGTTTGCCTTTGACTGTTTTGAGTGATGCTGGATGAATGAGAGATGTAACTGATCAAAAGATGGACCAAGTAGCATGTTTCACACAGAGCTCACCAGTCCCAGACCAAGAAAGGAAACTTAAAAACTTAAAGACTTAAAAACCAACACTGTCCATAACGAAGAACTGACAGCAAATCTTCATGCAGCAATGCAGAAGAGAATTTCTCTCCGCAAGAGAATATAATTATAAAAGTTTCAGCAGTTATTTTTGAAATCAATCCAATCAAACCAACAGAAATTAAATTATTTTTAAAAAAACACTAATCACAAGCCCAAACTGATAGTGAAGAGGGCAGTGGAAGGTGTTTATACGATACCTAGGTTGACCATAAGTTTGACACGGCCTCCATCCAGCTCCAGGCGCAGAGTGTCAGCAGAGTCTCGTGAGGTGGTTGCCATCAGCAGCCCATAAGCACGCTGGGACATGAAACGGAAGGACACATCTTCTGCTTCTGTGTGCATAACCATGGGCATGATGATCTTCATGTACATGCTGCCATCGTAGCTCAAGATAGAGGCCTCTGCAAGGAATCAGCAAACAATTGCAAGAAATGAGAAGAAGTTACACCTCTGAAGAGCCCTCTCATCTGCCACAGAGCACTGTGTCTACAGAAGCCACAGCACTTGCCACAGAAAGGTATGTAACTGGGGAAAAATGCAACAACCATTTAACTGCATCCAGAAAACCTGCGGGGCAAACATGAGCAGCAAAGGAAGATGTGGTGCTCACTGCAACTGGTGACAGCAGTACCCATGGACACACAATTCCCAAGGTCAAGCATGTTAGGACAGAGCCCTTTTGTAATTATGTGCTACAAAGCCTTTGTTTTTCACATCTTCCAGAAAATGCAGTCTCCTTCAGTGCACTGAAGCAGCCTTCCCTAGGACCAGCAGTAATGACCAGAGTGACTAGATTTCTAATTTCTGGTACTCTTGCTGTTGCTTATTTAGAGAGGAATTTCATTTCATCGATATCACTTTAAAGACAAACAGCTGCATAAAGTGAATTTCCTAACAGGTCTTTTCTAAATCTGATTTGTTCCTTTTTGTGATTTTATATTTTTTCACTACTTACTAACAACCAATGTTTGTAGAGCTCTGCTGACACAGCCGACACAAGGAAAGAAAGGAATAAACCAAACTCCATTGCAAGGGCCATTCAAATGCAGGAAAAGTTAGAAGATAGAGGCACAATGAAAGCCAGGAGGAGAGGGGAAGAAAGTGAAGAACGAAGTTATATTTTTCTGTCATCTCTGAGGATGTCAAAGAAAATTGGAATTTCAGTCGAGGAAAGGAGTTAAACTCAGCATTCTCTATTTGTTCAGGGTCTTGCCTGCAGAAAGTGATATTGTCATCTAAGGGGTAGAATTAAAGTCTTGTGTTAGACCTGCAGCAAGCACTACAGCATGGCAATCATTGTTTCTTCACGGAATATGCTCAAAAGCATTTTTATCTGGAAAATTTACAAATCTACATAAATATATAAATGTATGAATCAGAGCATTCCTATTCCCCACAGCCAACCCCTACCAAAGACAGAGCTGTAGAGATTGCTCCATGTAGGGCTTCTACCATAAAACTACATGTCAAAATCCCAGAGTTTAAAAAAACCTGACTGGTTCAGCTTCCTAGAAACATGGATGGATTGCTCCATAAAGCTCTTGTACCGGTACCTCATCCAGTTCAGTTCAGCTAAGTTTTCTCAAATGATTGACTGGGATTCTCTCCAGGCACCACCATCCCACCACCCCCCCAGAAAGTTAACAGCCCTAAACAGATCTAATTTAACCAGCTGCAAAACATGCATTTGGAATTCAGATGTTCTCCTTATATTTCAGTCCTTTGTCCCATTTTTCCCAGACAATGAGAGCAGAACTTCCATCAGGAAACAGTAAGCTTGGCAGAGCTGAACCTTGCTCCTCTCAATGTCTAAATGTTAGATGCTACAGTAGGGTAAATGGATGGGAAACTGAGGAAGATCCAAATGTCCATGCCATAAAGCACCCATGGCTGGCCCCAAAATGGCCAGTAACAGAACTGCAATGCAATAAATATGCAAAGGAGGTGATAAATAAAGATATAAATATCAAGCTGATAAAGTGACAGAGGAGACACGCATATGGTTCCAAAATATTTGGTGGCGATCACTACAGTTGTGCTGGTGCAGCAACCCACCACACTAATGGCTGGTGTGCAGCACCTCTGCAGCCATAGGACACGCAAACATATTAAGAAAACTTTTCAGGGAGCACCACTAGGATGTCTGTGAACAGCATCCTTACTCACCAGTTTCCTTAGCTGCACTCGCCACACACTGTCATGGTCTGTACACAGAAAGCTCTCTACACTCATCACCCCCTCAGCCATTGCATTAAAAACATCTCTGCTACCAGCTGCCAGTGCTGCCCTGGGGTCCCACACCTTCGTTTGGCCAAGAAACAGAGAAGCAAAGAAAGATTCTTCTTCAAGGTGGAAGAATAGTTTCTTCTTTTCAAAGTGAAATCCTCTTCCCCCTCACGTCTGCACCTCTCACTTGCCACCCACAGCTGCAAGCTGGAACTAAATGTACTGTATTTTATACATACACTCAAAGGCAATGCCTATGTACACACAAACCTTCCTTGCTCTCTTTCCCCTCTCTCTCTGCAGATTGTATTAGAAAATGCAGTCAAGCATGAAATGGCTCTTTTGACGCCTTCAGCTCAGATGTGCCTTGCATGAAACAGTTGCTGGCCCTAGCACACGAATAGCTGAGAGAAGGGGGTTGGAGGATATCGGGACTATGAGTGGGAGTAGCTGACACAAATGTCCCAGCACTGCTGCTTCCTTCTCCACAGTGCCATGCATTAGGTGCTTTGAAAACACGAGTTTTTCTGTAGTGACTACAACAAACCAAAAGCATGGTAATGATGAATCTCTTCCCTTCAGTAAAATTTGTGTCCTTCAGCTATACTGATCCCATTGCCAGATAACTACTGCCCTTAGACATGAAATCCCAACCCTTACTATTATACTTATGTAAGGAGGACCTGAAGAACACTCAGAATTGCTGAAGATGACATAAAAGTCTGGACAGTGTTTCAGTTGACATCCCACAGTAGCTAAACCAGGTATTGCTGTCCCTTCTCTGGCCAGTCTGCTACAAACACGATGCAATGAAACCTCTTAACAATTAAGGAGATAAAATTAAATATCTTGAAATAGTTTAAACAGCCTCCACACAACCACAGGAGACAATGTTCTGTTCTTGTGCCATATGCACTTGACGTATTTCGAAAATAGTAAGATTTCATTCTCACTTTGCAAGTCTTCTCAATCTGGAGTATCTGGGAGCCCTTCAGCACATCTCCTTGCAAGCAGACCATTCCCTCCAGCTATGAAAATACCCCGTTCAGAGGAGGGTATTGCCTAGTAGCAGTCATGCAAATAAAACCTATTTCCTTTTCCTGACAGTCAGTCCCCAAAGCTCAAGAAAAGCATGTTACAGCTGAGCAACACATACAGCAAATCTGCCCAGGGTTGAACGTAACCTGGCAACAAGTACATGACCTCAGCCTCCCAGACACCTGTGCTGGCGACTTCTACCTGAATACAGGCATCCATTCACTTGTCCTCAGCCACCTGCAGCAATGGGACTGTAATGCTTTGTTCAGCACCATATTTACAGGCAGCAGCACAGTTATCCAAGCTTAAAATACATGCATGTTTCTGCCACCTTTCTGCTTTTAGGGTAGCTATTATATTGGATGCATAGGAGCAATGTGTGAAATCATGCTTGAGACCCCCACAGAATTGTACAGACAAAAAAATTGAGTGGCATTTATTTGTGATCCTAATGCCAGAAGCTTCATTGCCATTAGTTTGGAGATGGGAAGAGGAAGAAACCAGGTGCTGGTTCCAAACTGCTCTGACATAATGCCAGAAATCTGTGAAAATCAATATGTTATTAGGAGCAATTAGCTTCCCAGTCTTGTTCTCTCAGACCCTGCCAGTTTTAATTTTACACTTAGCATCCAAAGGAGCAATTCATTGCTGCTTCCCCACAGGGCTCTGCATAAACCTCCCAGAGACATGGAACAGGCATATTCTTAGCACACAGACAAAATTATTCAAGACCTCTTCATGCTTTTTCTTCTGCTTTCTAACCTCTCTCTTGTATTAATCTCCATCCCTTGCTTCTTTTCTTTCTTCTTCCTCTTAGTTTTTCTGTAGTCTCCTGTTCTTCCCCATGGTCTTTTTCCTCTTCCTCCCAGACTACAACACAGTGTAGTTTCTTACTGAAATTTTCAGAAAGGTGACAGTGCAAAAAGAATTAAAAATATCCACACTTCATGAAAGTTCAAGTCCCTAGTGACAGCAGTTCAGAGCACATAACATTTTCTCCAGCTACATTTGTGAGACCAAAACTCTTAGACCAAACATTTCCACATTCTTGCAAATTCAAATATCCCTAAAGTGCCTAAACTTTGTATTCACAAACCAGACAACAGTTTCCTGCAGGCATTGATTGCACAGCTCACCTCCTGCCCTCACATATCCACTAGCAGACACATGGCTCCAAATAAAAAACAGATTTTCTGAAAACCAAAATTACACTTTAAAACAAAACAAAACAAAATAAAACAAAACAATCCCACAAAGATAATATCTAAAAAGAAAAAAGGAAAAAGAAATCCTAATTCCTGTCCAAGTGGATTCCATACAGATGTTTCAAGCAAAAAAAAAGCCTGACAAGTAATTTGGGAAGCCTGAATGTAATCAATCAGACTGAATCTGACTAGAACCCAGGAGATAATGCTCCTGTTTTGGTGGAAAAGATATGATGGGAACTTTAAGCGCTCACAAGCAGTTAGGACCTTGCACATCATCCAGCAGGATGGGTGCCAGGAGCTGTGGAGCTCCCTGGGTCTGCTGGTGGTACCACGCTCTGGGACTGCTTCCCATTGACCCATTAAAAAAGTCCATGTTTACTAAATGTGCTATGACACCTTCTGCAGTAAACTGAATTTTTCCTGGATGTCTCCCATCTCAGTATCATTGAGCTTCAACCTAAACTTAGCCCACCAAACACGAAACAGCAATTTGAAGGGATGTAAATGTAATTCACTAGCACCAAGAGGGACAATAACAGAGAACACAAAACCATCTTTAAAAACCTGCGTAAACTGAAACATTACATTAGGAATAAGAATGGGCTCCATTAGTCTAGCAAAATATCCTGCAAACAATAAATATCACTAATAAAACACTGATAGGGTTTACTTTCTAGTAAGAACCAAGCTATTATGCTTTAGAGCTTTCAAACTGACAAGATGTCAGTAGTATTCTTATGAGTTGTTATACACTGGAAACTCATGAAGATAAAACAGCAAAAAATCTTGGACACATACAGCTACAGAAAAGTAACGAAACCAGACCAGTTTTGCTGATACTTAATCTCTCTGAAATGCCCAGGTATTTTTTTCAACATCAATCCAAGTTTTTCTCTGCTTCAAATTAAGATGATGCCTTCTTCACTCCCAAGTGGGTATATATCTGCTTTACAAAAGAATCTTCATGTCCTGAAACTCAGTATATCACTATTCTAGCTCCCTCACTCTACTTTAGACTAAGTAAGCTCCTTTTTACTCAGCTTCTCCTAGCTTTTGTTTTCTAAAACCTGCCTCTCCTGCTTCTCATTTCTGGCTTCTTTCTGATTTGTATACTACTTTCTTAAACTAAAATTTTCCAATTTGAATAGCATATGTCAGTTAAGACCAAACAAGCACTTAAAGTAGAGTAATTACATAAGACACCCTTATCAGTGCAATGTGCACAAAATAGTTCCAAATGAACAGCAAATGGGAGACACAATAGAGCAAGCTCCAAGGCATTCATCACATTTTCGGGGATGCAAGAATACTGGTGGAGCAGTAATAATAATTGTCACTTATAAGGCCCCTGCTATAGACAAAAATTGCTAGCAGATGTTTACATAGGTCAGATGACATCCAGATAAATATTCTTCACCAAACACAGTTTTTCAAAACCTTGCAAAATTTATTTAATAACATTAATTAAAACATTTAATTTCTGGGCCTGAAAATAGCCCAGAAGTGCAAGTCCCTTCATATAAAAGAAAAAAAATCCTGAAGAAACCTGAAGAGCAAACCACACCTATTTATTTATCTAGAAAGTCAGAAGAGACTAAATACTCTATTCACCAATTTCCTTTCCATACCACTATCTCTCCATGTTCCAGTATCTTATATCTCTTCTATCCCTTTGAGGCCTTCCCAAACACATAACCAAAGTCTGCAGATAATATTATTGACTAAGTATCTACAAAATGGAAGACCTAAAAAAAAATAAAAAAATAAAAAAATTAGGTAAAGAAGGCAAACAAAAAGCCCTAAGCAACAAAGTGCATGTACTATAACGTCCTTCTTCAGACAAAAAAACTACCTTGATTTATAAAGGTTAGACTTTGAAATTACTTTTGTTTTGAACAAAAGTAATTCTGATTTTTCTTTTTAGAACAGCACTAATTTTCTTTTTTGATTGCAAAACTAACACCTTCCTCTTCTACTTTAATACTATAAAGTGGGTATACTATACCAAAATTCTTTAAAGCTGTCCTGAGAATTTTCTTCTTAAAGTGGACTAAATCTCAAGGAACTAGTTAAAACTGTGAGGCTTCTATCATTGTAAGGTAAAATCCCACAAGACTTTTGCCTGTCCAAAACAAAAGCTTCAATGGGGACCTTCCAAATTTTAAACTGACCTAGGGAAGACATATTAGGGACATGGATCCCAAATCTCTCTCCATTATTAAACCTCTCTAATATTCTTGGTCTGGATTCTAGCTTTGCTTAACATCTGTATTTAATCAACTCTCTAACTCCCCAGGTTAACCTGTGGCTACCCTACAAAGTAGGGTATGTACAAAGTAGGGTATAAACCTACAAAGTAGGTATGTACCAGTTTCCATCAGCATCAGGCTGGGTATGCACTTCCTACACTCCTGTTGTCATGAGCTAATCAAGGGATGTTGTCAGGTGGGGAGTTACAAAAAAAATAAATTTGCGTACTCCACAATGAAAGGCAAATAAACTTAATTTCTCCTTTCTTTGGGCTGCATTCATAAAGAATTGGCCTAGGGAGGAACTGTAAGAGCACTGAGTACCACAGTGGAAATATTTGCAGACAGAGGAAACTGTAGCTTGTAAATGTTATTGCTAGCCCTGGGAGGTGACGAGTGAGGTTATATTGCCACACTTGGCAGAGACTCAGGAGAACCAAGGAGCACATGGGCTTTTCAAATCTACTCCAAATGTCACTCTAACATTTACGGAGCTGTGTACAACTATTTGTGAAGAAATCTCTGGCAAGAAGGCTAAGGGTAGAAGAAGAATTGTTCCTCAGTGTAAAGGAGTGTAATGGGGAAACCTTCTACTAAAACAATGGATCAAGAATTCACATTACCATGGGTGACACTTTTGAAAGTGGCACGACTTCTGTTTAGTTCAAACATCTTTGATTCGTCTTCATGGCACTGTCAAGCTACATGAAGCATTTGATCACTACCTTCTGAGTAGTGTTCACTGAGAAAGGGGGATTACAGCAAAAACGTTTGGTTTATCTCAGCATGCAGTGAAAAAAAGAGGAAGCAGACAATTTGTAGCAAGGGAAAATCGAGAAAATTATAAGGAAAAAATTACACAATGAGGGTTGCCAGTCACTGCAACAGAACAGCTGTAGAAACCCCAATCCTGGAAATTTTCAAAATTCAACAGGATAATGCCTTTAGCAATTAATTCTGCTCTTCAAGTTGGTCTCACTTGAAGCAGGTGTTTGGGACAACCACCTCCAGAGATCTCTTTCAACCATGATTATTCTATGCCAAGTGCCAGAATGCCCTGATTTCACTGGATATTGCACCTTTTCATAGACATCACCTTACACCTGCAAATTGCTACTGATTTGAGATGGAAAAGATTTTGTCTTGTGAGTTACCACATTGAGGGGAATGCCTCTTGGAGAATGTTGTCAAGACTAAAGAAACACAAGATTCAAAACATTGCTTTCCTAAAGCCACTGTACGTCCTTGGGCAAATTCTTTACTCCTGCTGAATCATCTCCGGGCATTTACAGGTTGGAACCAAACATGCTATGACACTACTAAAGACAACTGATTGTTGTGCTTTCAGCCCTTTTCATTCACCACATGGGAAAGCTACTCGAAAGGCAGTTATCATGGCTTGGATGGGTGTACTCTTTGCTGGATGAAAAGATGGCTGCATGGCCAAGCCCAAGGAGTGAGTGGTGGTGAATGGAATCCAGGTGGTGGCCAGTCACAAGTGCTGTTCCCCAGGGCTCAGTATCAAGGCCAGTTCTGTTTAATGCCTTTATCAATGATCTGGACAAGGAGACCAAGTGCATCCTCAGGAAGTTTGAAGAAGACACTAAGCTGGGCAGGAGTTTTGATCTGCTGGAGGGTAGGAATGGATATGGACACACTGGAACAGTGGGCTGAGGCCAACAGCATGAGGTTCGATAAGGCAAAGCACAAAACCCCCATGTGGTGCTACAGGCTTGGGGAAGAGAAGTTCCCAAACTGCTCAGCAGAAAGGGACTTGGGGGTGGTGGTCGAGGGGCAGCTGAATATGAGTCAGCATGTGCCCAGGTGGCCAATGGCATCTTGGCCTGCATCAAAACCAGTGTGGCCAGCAGGACTAAAGCAGTGATTGTCCCTCTCTACTCAACTTGGGTGAGGCCACACCCTGATTTCTGGGTACAGTGTACAGTTTTGGGCCACTCACTTCAGAAAGGACATTGAGATGCTGGTGCAAGTCCAGAGAAAGGTAATGGAGCTGGGGAAGGGTCTGGAGCACAAGTCTGATGAGGAGCATCTAAGAGAACTGGGGTTGTTTATTCTGGAGCAAAGGAGGCTCAAGGAGGCTCACTGCTCTCTACAACTACCTGAAAGGAGGTTGTGGCGAGCTGGGGGTTGGTCTCCTCTGTCATGTCTCAATGGATATGAGGAAATGGCCTTAAGTTCTGCCAGGAGAGGTTGAGATCAGATAGATTTTTTTTTTTTCCACTGGAAAAGTGGTTAGGCATTGGAATAAGTTGCCCGAGGAAGTGGTAGAGTCACCATCTCTGGCAGTGTTCAAGAGGAATCTGGATGTGGCACCTGGGAGTATGGCTTAGGAGTGATTATGGTGCTGCTGGGTGGACAGTTGGACTAGATGATATTGAAGGTTTCTTTCAACCTTGATGATTCTTTGATTCTGTGATCATCAGTCAATCACTTTTGAAAAGCAAGGCTGTAATGTAAACTACATTCATAACCTTTTTAAAATCCATAAACAACCTCTCCTCAGTTCTGTTTTTCTAATACTGGGAAGAAAAACTAATTTCTATTGCCCCTGGCTATTGGTTTAAGGAAGGTTCACAGCATTAGACAACCCTCAATTTCATTTTCTTCCTTTTCCTTATCTGACAGCCCCAAACTCTTAAATTCCTGGAAGAGGTGTGTTAATAGAACGGGGAGCAAATGGAAAACATGGATCTGCAAACTGTAGGTCAAACTTGTCCACACCATACTGGTTTTGAAAAAGCAAAATTTCTTCAACCCAATCAGTGATTTAGGGCCAGAAGTGAGACACTGCCATGCTGAAACTAAGTAGGCAGAGGAACTAGGTAACTATAACTCATGTAAGGAAAGCAGCTTCATGGAAGCAAGAATGTCACAACACTCACAAACTATGGAAAACAGGTACCACAGAGCAGGTAGCGATTAGGAGGGTAACAACAGCATACATGCTGTGGAAAAATGCAGGATAATATGTAATTTGGGGTTTCAGACTACAACTTCCGAACTTAAAGTACAAGATAAACTAAGATGAGTTTAAAATACTAGGATCTGGAGGAAGGTCCCTTCAGAGCCTTTTCTTCTATCACAGATCTGCTGTCTTCCCTAAAAACATTTGCAAAACCGCTAATCCGAGGGTGGTGACCGCCTGAGAGCAACACTCAGTCAGTGAGGCACAGACAGTGCCGAAATGATGACACTGATTTCCAGGCATCCCACAGGCTCTGTCCATTCCTAATGAAGTCATCAGCAGAGATGCAACAGCCAGATCTGCTCACCCAGCTAATTGCAACCACTGTTCAATTATTGGAACCACGATAAAGAGGCAAAGAGAAGCAGAAAGTAGCAGCTGGCATAGAATGGCAGCTGATATTGCCAGGATCGTGAAGGCTGAAGAAAGAGGTACATGTTCAAGCCTGTAAATTGCATTGGCAGATAGAAGAAATTTAGTCCTACTTTCAAATAACAAACACTGCATTTTGAAACGCATTGAAAACTGATTGTACCCCAGACCAAATTCCACTTTACAGCTCTGGTACCTGTAGATAATTTTTTTTTTTAAATAAAAAGGAATTCCACATTAAAAAAAAAAGGAGAAAAAAATTGGCATAGATATGTGAGGTGTTTATGTACTAATGTTGACTCAAATTACACAGAATTTCAGTGTTTGGACAATTACAGGAATGCCCATGAGCTGTTCCTCTGTGACTCCAAACATGACCAAGTGCAGTTTCTGTCTTACAAATCCAGTATCTTTTGGTAAGGACACAGTTAGACATCCATAGTCCATAACACTGGTTATAATTATCACACAGTTATTAAACTCCTACAAGCCTATCTCAAATGTCAAAGGCTGTAGTGCAGGATCTACAGTGCAGGACTGTGTACAGGTCCTAGTACCTACAGTGGCATTGGTTTACACTGGCATGGGTTTACAAATAACAGCAGCCAGTACACACCCTCAGTTCAAAACTCAAAGATTTGGGTTCATGGAGAAGAGAGTTCCATTAATCTTTTTCTGCCTCTCTGAGCTCCAAGAGCCTCCAGTGATCTTGACAGGAATTGTAAATGATAATAAATCCTGCTTCTTGTTGAAGCTGTGAAGATTTAGTTAGCATTGGCAACTTCTATAAGACTCTCCAGTCAAAAGAACTGGAAATGTATAAATTATGACAGCAGCTGTGACCCTAAAACTTTCACATTCACCATTGTGCCGCACATTTTATTCACTTTGAAATTTAGGGCAGCAGTCAGAATGCAATGAAGAGAGCCATACTCCAAAAGCACCAGCCTGGTGTCACAGTTAAGCAAAGCTGAATTTTCTTCAGCTGCTTCTATCATAGACTTACTGAGATAGCTGCTGAGGCCTGAGACTATTCCTATCCAAAACAAGACCAATCAAATCTTGAAATCACCATGTATCTTAGACTGAAAATTCCATTTTATGTGCAGAAAATTTTCAGATCACCTTCTATGGTGGCTACGACTTTTACTGAAATGCCTGGATCTCTCCTGCTCCTAACTGAAATTGGGAAGCTGTCACGTTGTCACCCCATATCAAGACACAGACAAGATGTAAGAATATACCCACATCCTGTATTGTTCTCTTTATACTAGACATAACAAAAAACTCCAAATTAAGAGAGCTTTTATGGTGAATAACCGGCTACTTATCCTGCCTAAAGCACTTCTCTTCACTATAATACAGTCCAGAGGGACTGAATTGCTAGCAGCAAACTATATGCAATGTATTCTGTTACAACATTTCTGATCCATTACATCAAATTTTGTCAGATTAAATGCAGCCTATCAGCAAAGAGAGTCTCCTCAGACCTGAAAACTGCCTCAGTGTCGGCTTATCAGTGACTGCACCTCCTGCATGACATCACTTTCCATACACCTTCCTTCAATGCTAGGCAGCACACCTGCAGAATGAACTGCCTGAGAAGGAGCTCTGCCATGAGTGGGCAGGTAGTAATAAAAAGCTTCACTTCACTGTGGTCTTCTCAGGTTCTCTAGGTTTTTGAACAATCCCTTTATGAGATTGAGAACCTGAAATACTCACAGAGCAATATCAAGGAATAACTGTTCCCCGTCCCACATCAGGGTTAATCCTTGTACAGTTCAGAAAAGCATTAAGGATGGTACAGTTGATATCTATCACAAGGGTGGGGTGATAAAGTCAAACATCAACCACTCATTCCTAAAGACCACAGTTCAGAAATTCCTTAAACAGAGAAAAACAAGAATTTTGCAATCTCAAACTAAGACAGGTTTTTCCACATCCAAAAATCACTGTATAGAATGACCTTCAGAGCTGCCTGTGCTCTGAGGAAGTCTGGGACAAGGGAAGGAATAAAGCTACCCAGCACAAGTATGACACGTTTGCTAATCCAGGTGGCAGACAGAAAGTTCAATCTCTAAGAATGGATTATGAATCCTAATAAAAACCTAGGTGTTTGATAAAAACATCAACAGCCACAGTCTCAACACTCTGTACAGTGGAAAAAACAGTTTGCTTTCACCTAAAATGTCTCCCAGGCCCCTAACTGCAGAAGAGATGGAATGAAGAGACTAAATTGCAAAACTCATCCCATTTAGCTAAGTGGGATCACAGGTAAGGTCAGGGCAGTTGATCACTACCCATTTGCTGAAAATTACCCATAAAGGATATTAGATGCACAATTCTTTTACAGCAATTAGCTCTTGTTGATATGAATATGAAACAGGTACCTAGTAAGAGTTACCTTGGTAATAATAGGAAGGAAATTAATCAGAACAAGGATGGAAGCCAAGGTAAATTTCGGGGGTGGCCAGTTTGGATATATGTTTGGAGGACTGGAGAATGCTTTCACATGTATTATTTGGCCAAATCTCCAAAGTGTATCAGAGAAAGTGAGATTATTAGAACTGAGTCCAACACAATTTAACAAAGCATGGTAAAAGCAGATGGGAGCGTGTCTAGCAGATTAACTTTGTATAAAGGCTGTGGCAAATCCATCATGAGGTTTTCCAGGCTCTGAGAAAGCCTGACCAGAACTGGCCCTACCAGCAAATTGTGTTTACTTCAAGGATCACAATTTTCTCTTCCCTCATTATACAAGGACGAAAAAGTGGTGGGAGAGAGAGTCTGAAATTTCCTACTCTCTCAAATGGTATTTCTCTATAGTGGTAAAAGCCATTAATCATTACCAATTAAAACTGGGGGAAAAGAAAAAAAAAGTAGTTACATCTGAAGGCATTCTTTCAGTTTTTCCATTACTTGTTGCTAGCCCCTTCTCTTGGGCTGTCTGCAATCTGCACCCTTACTGTTTCTGTGCCCACCGGAAAGGGATGAGAAAGCCAGGCTGCAACTCTGCAAAGGCAGCCTTCAGCTGCAGGGAGAACAGTCTGGCTGCTGCACAGGCAAGCAGGCGTACTCAGGAACAGCCAGACAGATGTGCACCTCACATCTGCCCACAGTTCAAAGGAATGACCCAATCCAGCCCAGGAGCACTCAAAGTTCTACAAGGACAGAGGGGTAGGGGAAGCCAATAGCTGTTACTTGTGGTTGAAGCATGGTAGTGGAACCTGCTGTGAAACTGGTATCAAGCCTTAGCGTCCCAGATGGCCTCCAATTTGAAAAATATTTGTGAAACCATCCAGAAGCCTTCCCACAAGAGATGTAAAGTTGAATTAAAGTCAATATAAGGAAACAGAAGAATTCATAGTCTGGAAGTTTCTACATTCTAAAGAATCCTGTACAGTTTCAGAAATTATTTAGACAAAAATTGTATTTTAACAACAGGAACTGTTTGAGCCTGACAGCAACAGCTGCCTATTGGGATACCTTCAGTTTAAATTTGAGTACATTGCAAAAAACAATCTAAACCCAACAATCTGTATGTAGTTCACCTGTCAGATTTCTCCCTCCTACTGCTCGTGGCATCAGAACATGCTATTTCCTTTTTTCATATTTTTCTTTCTCCTGCTACTGTGCAAAATGCCAATACAAAGAACAACAAAAACAGCAAACTACCTGCAGCAGGAAATAAACAAAGCACATCAGAAAATTCCTTCCTGTAAACTTAAATAAAATGTCATTATATTTTTCAAACCTGTTCTTCTTCCAATTTCTATCCAACTCTGGAAAAAAACAAATCAGAATATGCACAGCACTTCCAAATACACAATACCATAATCTTCAATGACAGTTAAGGACTGACTTATCCTTACCAGTAATTTTGTCAAGTCAGAACAAGATTCTGCACAATATCAAAGCAACAAGGGTTGTATCGAGTCACATTGCACCCTTTCCCCTGGGAAACACACAGTTACACCTACAGTGCTCGGCCTTACACAGCACATCACTTCTTCACACTGCATAAACACGCTCCTGTGTTGGCCAGACTAATACCACAAAGCGAGGAATACAGCAGAAAAAGACATAACCAAAGGAAGACGGGCAAAGCCCTCACTCTTCCAAACAAGCATTGAGCAACCAGAGTTCAAGATATATTTGGACAATACTCTCAGGCACACAGTGTGATTTTTGGGGTTGTCCTTAGCAGGGCCAGGAGTTAGACTCGATGATCCTTGTGGGTCCCTTCCAGCTCAGGATATTCTATGATTCTGTGATCTCTGGTGTTTAAACTGCCATCTAATGGTGAAACTGTCACTTTGAAGCTGGCAGAGCAGACAGCACCCAAGGAAACAAATGCTGCTTTGACCTGCAGGTCTTGGGATTGGGATTGACAATCACCTTTTTCAGCAACATTTAATTATATGCTGCTTCCAACAGCACTAGCTGCTGGTGAAGCAAAAGTGTATGTTTTAAGTGACAAAACATATCTTCATCGGGGATGTGAGTACTGTCTCAAACTGCCAGATTTGATTTCCAGTTTTATGCCACAGATAAGAGACTGCACAACAAAGAATATAATAATGCCAAAGTTCAGGCTTGGATTTTTTGAGGACTGATATTGTCATCTTAATTTCTGATGAAAAACCTACCAACACTGAACAAGTGCTGAAGTGCTGAGTTAAACCATCTAAATCACTCCGCTGATATAGATTTATGGGACATTTCAGCTATTCCAGAACAAAATCACTTTCAGTCATCTATCATTCACCTCATGATCTGGCAGTACAGCTTCCAAATCACTTTCCTTGTGACTCAAGTATGGGCAGAATTTGTGGCCTTGCTATGCACATAAACCAAAGGAAGCTAGTTCAGACAAGTCAGTATTTGCCTTTCCACTTTGCTTAAACTATAATTAATACTATCCCTTTATTATGCTTCCACTGATCCCCTAATTGTAAAATCATAGAATGGTTTGGGTTGGAAGGGACTTTAAAGATCATCTAGTTCCAACCTTCTACCATGGGGAGGGAGCAGGTTGCTCAGAGCCCCATCCAACCTGGCCTAATAATGTTGGCCTATTATCTAAAGCAGAAGGACAAAAATTAGGACTCTTGAGATCTATTCAACAAGTCACTTTGTTATTTTCCTTTAGTTAGGTAAAAAGTAGGAAAGAATGTCATTTACCTCTCTTCAACAGCACATTTTAAATTCTCACTTAAGCAATCATTACAAAGTAAGCCAAATATATTAAAAGGAGGTTGCAAACGGAAAAATAAAACCTAATGAACCCTTGTATTGAAGACACTATGTGCCAGGCACAGACACATTTGGAATCCACTTCTGACAGGTTATTGACATCTAATTCCACACTATCACCAAAGACAACTCAATTTACTCCCCTTTTTCATGTGCAAGTGAGGGCCAGTGAAAGCTGTCAGACTCATGTGATGAAAGACAAGTACCTAGGATACGTATAGAAAAAATGGTTCCTTCATAAAACTCTCCCTCCAAGTCATTCAAGAGTTTAGAAGCTCAGAGCTTAATACATGAACCATCATTCCCCATATCACGGAAGGAAAGGGATGCTAAGCTCTTCACTCACAGAAGCAGGCATGGGGCCTCTCTTGCACAAAGAGAGAGACACTTCTATTTCAATATAAAGTTAATCACAGGCTCCTACACTGGGCTTAATCATGATCCTGAAAGTTTAGTACAACAGCTGTATTGAACAGCATGCTCTGCTTTCTCCTAAGGGTTCCTGGAGGGCTGCAAGGTTATGGGAGGAGTCCAGAGGGTGTGTATTAAAGAAATAATACACTTCAGTTTACATTTTGTCTTGTTTGAAGACAAAAAGAGTGTCAAGCTTTTCCCAAAAGGGTCGCTAGTAGGAATTTAGCAAATCAAGCAAACCAGCAGTTGGTGGGGGAGCAGAGCAGGAGATGCAGATGCAGAGGCCTTGGGCCCCAGGGACTGGTGCACTTGCTCAGACACTTTGGGTGCACAGTGAGGGGCAGATGGCAGTGCTGTCTGAGGCCATTAGATGGCGAAGGAGGCTGCAATTGTCTCCTCGCTTGTGCCACTAGCACTGAGAAGTACTTGTGTTTTTCTCAAGGAACAGCAGTGTGGCTCCTCCTGGGGTAGAAGACAAAGCAGACACACAGCAAGTCCCAGTCGGCCTTCTGTGCAGTGCCACAGCCACCAGCTCTCACTGCCACTTGCTGGACAAGGTCCCAGGTTTTCACTCACATCCACACAAGTTCTGGATCAGCAAGGACTATTTCAAAAGAAGCTGTTCCTAATTTGTACCTGGAAAGGATAAGACACAGCTCTACACCACAATAGAACCACAAAAACTGTTTTCTAAAATAAGCAGCTAATGTACTCTGACCAAAGAGGAAAAAGAGTAGGTGTCCTAACAGGATGGCTTCCCCGTCCTCGATTCCTGTTATTTGAAGTCCTCCACATGATTTCAAAGCATTAAAATGCACTCAGGAACATCTTTTGAACTGGCCTACTTTCACAGCAGAAACTGAGACAGAAATAGAAGACAGCTCATCCACTGTCACACTGCAAAGCCAGGACAGTGCAGGGACACAAACCACTGTCCACCTCAACTGGGCTGCTGCCCCCCACTTTTTGGATGATCCAAGAGCTGTCACCTTGTTGTACTTTTCATCGGACAGACCCTGAAAAATTCTCAGAATATCAAACAAGTCAAAATAATGAAGAGGTCAGTAATTCCTTTGGAAACTGGAAAATAATCCACAAGCCTAAAAATAATCTAAATCTGTAACGGAAAGGGGACTGATCTTGACATCACTTGAAACATAGATGGTAAGACTCTATAGATACAACACCTGTTTCTCTTTCAAATTCTGCAGATACAGAGAGACTCAAAAGGGGAAGAATTGAGGCACAAGACAGCTTTTTAAGATTTCAATTAGCCTTTTTTTTGGACTAGGATTTATTTACTGCAGAGTTAAGCATCTCTCATAGTTACAGATTCTCTATTTATATCTGCTAACTGTGCAAATTTCCTGGTTCTCTGATTCCAGACCAGCTGCTGGGCACAGCTGTGCTCCAACAAAGGCACCAAAACCAGCAGGATTGCTGTGGGACTGTCATACTTCCCTAATTTCATCTGCATCTGGAAGAGGAAATCACAGCGCTTTTCTCACCCACTCCTGACACAGCTCAACAGAACACCACCAATGTAATTTAAAAAAAACCCCACAGTGATAGATTGCCACTGTGAGAAACTCCCAAGCTTCCACAGATTTTAAACGTTGCACTAAAACTTCCTGCACAGCATACAAGGTTGCCAACCCAAAGAATACAGGAATCTAAGTGAATAGTCACCTGCAAAACCTTTAGACAGAGCAGAGGACATCCTGTGAGCAATTTGACATGTGAAGAGATCAAGGCATAGAACTGCAAGCAGTATAGAGTCTGGCAACAAAGAAGCTTCTGTTCAGTGGGAAGAGGGGGAAGTAAAGGCAATGCAATGAGGCAGAGCACCCAAGTGCCTCACAACGCAATGTAGGCTGTATGACCACACACTGTGCCCTGTGGCATCTCAGTCTTGAAGCGAGTTTTAGAATCATATTTCTGTGGGTGTGAAGCTCAAGGGTGCAGCAAGATCAAGTCTACACCCAACAGAGGGGACTGGCACATCCTCCTTCTGGCATGCACTACTGGCTACCTGAAGTCTGTCCCTGCTTCCCCCACCCACTGGCTGTCCTGAACACCACCCTTACTGAATGGCTGCTTCACACCCTAAGCACCTTACTTACCTATCTGGATTTTACTGGAAGAGCTGATGGGCCCCTAAGTCCATCAGCTGATGGGCAATGCTGGGGTTTGTCAGGATTTACTCTTTTATTCTTTAAAACCTAATTGATTTGACCAAACAAAGTCCATGACAGAGCAGGACTAAATGCAAGTGAACTAAATGTTAGGCTATGTTTTTGTTGTTGTTTTTGGTGTTTATGCAGATGAACAGCTTATGGGATGACAGCCCATCAGTCAGAAAAGCCTCTGTCCTCCATCTGCCACAAAAGTGAACAGTTAGCAACATACTTGCTGCTTCTGCTCATGCACTGGCTGGAGAGAATAAGCCTTACACTAGGCTCTCCTTAGCAGCAGCCTGGAAACAACACTCCTCCATGCTTCTCTTTCTCACATGAGTCTGTGAATACCTCTTCTAACTGAGATTTGAGTCTGGGATCTCAAGTCCTTTTGGCAATAGCTTCTCCTTACAATGCATTTGACAAAACCGACCTTAGCAACAGTCTTTTCTCATCTGATACTGTAACACATACCACATAATATTTTTTCTACTTTGCCTAAACATGGAGGCTGTTCCACAATTGTGTGAGATCTAGCAAAGAACCTGAAGTATCAAAATGCTGTTATTTTTACACTATTAACTATTCTACCCTTCCTAATTCAGTATAGTTATAAAAAGTAATTACAATAAGAAGCAAACAAAACTTACTTTCGTAATCAGTGTCTTGCATGTCGTATAAATTTATTCATGTACTTGCTAATTAGGAAAACACATCCAGTCATTAACAGGATTTAGAAAGGAAAATAGGTCTTTTGAAGCTGGAAGACATTTCCAGGTTATGATTCTGAGGCATACAATTCACAGATCCATACAAGCTAGAGGCAGAAGAGCTGGCTAGGTCATGGAGCTCCCTTCCCTTCCTGTCCTCTTACAAAACATATTTCATCGAAGTATAGGGCAGCCTGGCCTTGCTCTGCCATTTTAGCCATCCTAATTTCCAATGTCTAACAGATGGGATTTCCACCCTTTTCTATGATCCCTGCTACAGCAAAATGAAAGAAGAACAAACCAAGCTCATTGTCGTGATGGAATGATATTCACCTTTTTCCTTTCTTAATTCAACCCAGTATTCCATAATAAGTGTCCTCTAAACTTCCTTAAACAATTCCCCTTCCTTTGGAAGGCAGTCCTCCCATCAGAGCTGATTAATCATCCTCTCCTCAGGTTATCATTTCACCAAGCAATATGTACTGAACTCTTCTAATCTTTTTCCATAATTCCTCCCTTCAGCCTCCTGATTATATTTCAACTTCTTTTGCCAATTTCCTTCATACTGCTGGATTTCAGTCTAAGCTGCTCAACAGTGCTTTCTTTACACCTTTTATACTCGTATTTTTCTTGAATATACATTTCTGCTTGTGTGACTAGGAATATTTCTAACTAGCACAGGTGTAGCTGAGTCCCCAACAGCACTTCATTAATACACAATTTAAGTGGTGAGGAGTTGATATTCAGGCTTTATTATCTTGGCAAAGGTCAATGGGTAAAACTATTTAAGGCTCCTTTCTTGTGTGCTCTGTAAATCTCATACCACTATGGAGTTAAATACATCCAGCCAATCGCTGACACACCATACAAAATTTCATCATTTGTTTAGTGCTATACAAAGGGCAATGAATAATTTAACCTTTTCAATGCTGAAGAAGCTAGAATTTTTTTTCCCCCGAGTGGCTCAAGTACTACAGCATTTTAGCTATAAAAGGTTGTTTGTGTACCTCAAAAAATACAGCATTGTATCTCAAAACCACACAAGGGTTGCATTAGCACAGCAGGTGTAGAAAAGTGGCACAAGACAGACAGTCATTGCTATTTTAAAAGAAAATCTCTGACCTTTATGGATTTTTAATACACATTCTGGGTCTAGGCAATGTTGTTCTTCTGGGGACATGAGCTCAAAATTATTAACACACAATACAAGAGCTGCCCCCATTTCCGTACTGATGAAGAATAAAATACTCTGCGTCAAGTAGCAATAACAGGAAAATTAGTTAGATAACACAAAAATCAGTATCATTCATCAGGTTAGGTTCTCTACCTGTTCTCACGGCAGGATGTCCATTAAGCTTAAGAAAAACTATGAAACAGAAAGTCAAATATTAGCAAAAAATACACATTTTGCTTGTCTGCAGCTTTTCTCATCCTAGAAACTGAAGCTCTTAGTGATTCATGAATTTTTCCATATTGCAACCCTTTTATGATTTTGGAAAGTCTGAAGTATCTGGCTTTTGGGGGGGGGATTTTTGCAGCTGGGGAAGATAAGGCACAGAAAAATGAACTTGCTCGTAGTTATAGAAGCCAGAAATAGAATTCTAAGGCATATCTACATTGTATACTTTTGTGAAGCACCAAATTAGTAATGTACCATATATGTCAAGGCTTGTTTTGTGAGAAGCCCTGATCAGACTTCCTCCCCAGCCTGGCAGCGATGCTGAATTGACGTGACACAACTCACCCACGGCTCGTCTGCAGGTACTGCCACGGTAGCAGTCAGCAGATGGTCCTGCAAAGCAAACAGGGCTGCACACACTGTAGCACTGTAGGATGCTCTGTGCCCAGCACACCGCAACACACCTTCTGAACAGCATCTGTGGGGCAGCTCTGCAAAGACTTCTGAGTGACAGCATTTGCTGTGCTTTTACCCTCGTCCAGGGAAATCACTGTCTTTTAGCTCTCACTGTCAGATAACACTTTCTTAATCTTTATTTGTTCCTTAAGTTAAGGCTTATACAACTTCAGTTTGCCTTACAAGCATATCTGCTAACTTCCTCCATGTATTAGTCAGCTGGAGACCCCTGGATTCTGATCAGACACACAAGGAGTGATAGTTGAGTGAGCAAGGCTGGGTAAGAGAGGCTGACCTGTGGGGAGCTGTATGGTAATCAGAGTTTCATTACTGCATGCTAAAAGGCCAAAGTGATTTACAAGTGCTCTTCTGAGTGGGAAAACAGGAGAGGAAGAGAAGATGAAGGAACTCTGGTTCTGATATGAATTATCTCTATCCTATCACAATATATAATATTTATCTCTAGGAACTGCTAACCAAATATCCCAGGACTATATTACCATGTCTTCAGAGATCTGCAAGTATTATTTAGAGATATCAGATAGCTTTTTCAAGGTGGAAAGAGTAGCTTAGTGCCCTAAGAGTCTAACGACTAAATTAGGTGATATCTTAGATTCAGACACTTAAATCCCAGTAAATGAAATCCTCTCAGAGTCAGGGCCTGTGGCTAATTACTTTTGTTATCTAGAATCTTACTGTAGGTGCCTTAATAGTTCTATATCACAGTTTCCCAAAATACAAAATTATGATGATATCAATCTCCTTTTGCAAATACTTGCATATGGGAAAAAATGGTATTTGTTTGTATAGAATTATCAATTTGCATCCTTATAAATAGTTTAATGTGGATTTATTTAGCATATTCTGATAGCCCAAAGACAGGTAGAGATGTCAACAACTTCCTGGCTTTCTCCCAGCTATGACCTTGTCTGCTCATTTTAAGTTTGAAGGGTCCCCCACGAGTTATCTGTATGCAAAGGTACAAAAATTCACCCAAGCCTCCGTCTCTGGCTTCTACAGAGAGAGGGGTAATACTGTGAGATTTGGCAGGCCCCAAAACACTATGGCAGAGAACAGCCTAAAGTCCATTGCCAACCCATGTTTCAAATGGGTTACAGTCCACTGCCAGAACAGAAGACATCCCATTTCCAAACACAAAGAAGCCTAATTCCAGGACCCCCCACTCCTGGTTGTATCTGAGTGTTCTTCCTTCCTGCCCTGAAGCTCCCCTAGGTAGCCTTCACCAGGAAACTGCTCAAGTGCATAATCCAGGAGCAATGCTGAAGCAGGAAAAAACAATACATAGTTACCCTGCAGGGACACAAACAGATGCTGAATTACAGTTCTTGACATGCACAATCTTTTCAGTGCCTAACAGGAGACTGCCTTTCAAGGGATCAACATGGGAAAAGAAAGTAAGGGGTGCCACCCAGTTAAATAGGATTTTATTGATCAACAGTTTGACAGAACACATAGATCCAGCATCTCTCCATAATCTGAGTGAAAGGTGTCTAGGAAAACCAACTCACAGCAAAAGGGACATGGCAGCTGTTTCAAAGCTGCTTCTCCTGGAAGATTTCCTGACTGAGCCTTGGCCAGTGGCACAGACTAGGGTAGGAACTGTAGGCAACACACACATAGACACACAAAGAAAGGTAAATGATCGGCATTTTAATTTTTACAGCTTCTAGAAAAAACAACAGTGTAAAAGAGAATAGATGTGCTCAGCAAATTGTCACCAGCCAGGAGGAAAAGACAAAAGAAAAAAGAAATCACAGCAGTGTAAATCAGCCAGGGGAGAAATGGCTAAATGAGGATGCTGATTGCTAATCTACATCCTGTCACTCTGACTTTATAAGCAGGTGAGCTCAAGAGGCCATGTGTGCAAAAGCAGCCCCATAAAAGCACTGTTTTTCCCAATCTCATCTGTATTCACAGTGGACCAGGTTTTCTCTTTATGGCTGCAATGTTCCTGTTTCTTCTGCAGGTCCATTAGCACTGTGCACATTGCACAGTCAATACCAATTCCAGCCTACACTTTTCCGCCTTTTTTGTTTGGACACAAGTCCTTCTGTCTGCTGGATTCATTACTCTTCGACATGGCTATTTGTAGTCTCTCTTTATGTTTTGATTATTTTTTAAAGCAGCCCAAGTGCCTTTGACTCTAAATACAAAAATTAAAAGATAAAGTGAAAACAGTGAGGCATTTAAAAATGTCATGATAAATCATTTCTGTTTCTCTTTACTTTAATCCTTTTTGTTTTCCATAATTACTTTACCCAAAAAGCTTGCAGGTTATAAAATGACCCCCATCCCCCAGAAAAAAGATATCAGCCTTTTGTTTGACAAAGCTCTATTCATTCTTTTCCTTGTCACCTTTTCCCACATCCCAAGAAATCTTTCAGGACATCCTTTGCTCTTCTGCACCAGACAGGAAAGTGAAATTTGATCAAACTGGAAGGTGGCAGAAGGAATCTGGCAGGCTTAGGGGAATGGTATAGAAGCAATCACACAAGATTCAGAACCATGATGTTGCCTCAGTAAAAGGGAGGGCAACAGACTGGGACAGGAGTCAATCTCCCCTCTGCTGAATTCTGGACCATCTCCACCTCCTTCACCAAGGTGGTTAAAGGCAGCTCCTTCACACCACAATGGTGCTTCCAGCATCAGACTGGGACTCGTGAAAAGTGAACTGCCAACTATTACCTGTGCCTTATTTTATCCACACCCTCAGATGGCCAATCCCATGTTTAACATCAAGAAATGATGGAATTATTAAAAACACAGCTTTGAGAAAAGCACCTTGGATGTAGTGCTAAATCATCCTCCAGTAACACTTGACAGGGAGACAAAGGATAAAATTCAGCACTGGTCAGCCCTCCAAGGAGACAAAACAATTAAATGCAAATGCAGAATAAAGGAAATTTGCACAAATCTGACATGAGAGCTGACAAGCAGAAATGGGGTAGCAGTGATTTGTGGGGTTTGCATCAAAAAGCCAGATTTCAACAGAAGAGAATTTCACCAAAGATATGGTAATAAAATGGTGAAAACCTGGATGTTTCTATGACTGGGCACTGAACTATTAGGCTTCCACCTCTAGGAATCAGAACCTTTACACTAAGATTCATGTATGGACTCTAGATATTTTGAAATTTCTTAGTATGCCAAAAACCTTTCCTTTGACCTATGTTTTCTCTTTGGTCACAAATATTCTCAACAGAAAGATTAAAAAAAACAACAGAACTATAAAATATTTTAGATGGTTTTATTATTCTTGCTTCCTTCCCACTATTTAGCAAGCACATGGCTTTTGTCAATCACTTGTTGAGGGCAAGTCCTCACGTGGCAGATGATACATGCATCACAAACTCCATTTTGTTCTGCTTAGCTCCAACCTTGCTCTGCACCCTGGGCTGGGTACACTAAGCTGCCTCATGGCTCTCTGTCTTCAGCAGTTTCACACAAAAAAGGAGAGGAAATCAGAGGTGTAGAAGAAGAGTTCCTCCTTTCACCATTCCACTTCACAGCTCTACCAAAGACCAGGCAAGTCAAAAAGACTGACCTATTTTCTAACCTCTAATGCAAATACTCCTCCAAGAGATGACTAAGGTATATAAAGGAGAAGTACTCTATATATTTCTCATTCTAAGTACAAGCCTAGGGCTCCCAGAGCTGTCAATCTAACATGCTTTTCAACTGAGGGCTGAATTGTCATTTTCCATTTTAATCATTTAATGAAAGGTAGTGGATAAAAAAATCACTATTTAAAATACCATCTTTTTCCTTTCTCGGCAGTTTGAAATGGGGCCTGTGGGTATTGGGGCAGTCAGACTTAAATAATTCCACATAACTCTGTTTGAATCCTAAACTCTGGTGCTTTGATATAACTTCCAACAGTAATCTCCTTCAACCTTCCCTGTCCTTTCCCTCCCTTTAGCAGTATCACAACATGAGGAATTACAATTCATCCTTGTTCATTAATGGAAAAATGCCGTTGATCACAAGAACACAAGGTTAGTGTGGTAGGTAACCCAATGGGTCCAGGCTGACCACAAGAGGACCTTGCCCTAACAGGCTGAACTTCAGAAGTCAAAAGCTGCAGGACATAAAAAATGGGAGTATCATGAGACCAACAGCACTTATTATGAAGCTGCTTGTCTTGTACCTCCTCCCTGCTGCTGTGTCCCTTCAGTGGGAAGACTTTTGCCTTAATGTGATGGATATCTCTTAAGTTTTATGTTCTATTTGCCCACTCACCACCTATCATCATCACAAAGCAGGAAGTCACTCTGAAACTCATATTAAGATTTGATTTATCAGGATACAGTTTCCCTCTTCTGCACCTTATCTCCCAATTTTAACCTCCTTGTTCTCGATTACCCAGCTTAAAAAAAAAAAAAAAAAAGAAGATTCTAGTAAGAAACAAAATAAAAATGATGACTATTATCTTTCCTTTACACATTATCAGATGCTTTAATAGTGAGACTGAGAAGGGTTTCCCTCTGGAGAGCCATACCTTGGAGTCTGGTATCTAGAGGCAGTGGATTTGCCAGGACCACCCTGTGGGCTGCTCTGTGCGATAACTGTGTGTGAGACAAGACAGACAAACCAAGCAGATTGGGGTGAGCCAATAGACACCACCAAATAAGATCTTTCCATGGTTGTGGTGATGGGCTGTGCTTTTGCATATCTTTTCCATATCACATAATAGCCTCATCCAATCAATCAAAGTGTCCAAGGGACGACTGCCTATCTCCACATACAGAAAGAGTCAATTAAGGGAGCATCATGAATGCCAAGTCTCTCCTCTCCCCCTGAGACGAATAGAGAAAAAGAAATGAGACAGAAAATGCACTGTGCCCATGCGTCCTTTCAGCTTGATGGCTTTGACTGGGCAAAGCAGGGAGATAGAGAAAGCTAATTTCACAGATAACATCTCCAAGGTCTATATAGTAATTTTAAATATTGGAAATAATTTTTCATGACAAATGAGTCTACTTCATCCTGGCTTCTTCCATCAAGATATTCCCTTTAATTGTAAGGACAATTGGCAGCCTCAGCAGAAACACAAACTGGTCTGATGGGAGGGTATGGAAAGGAAACGGGGTATGAAGCCACAGGGACTGAGATCAACCACTGAGCTATAAGAGACTCAAAGATACCATGTAGTCTGAAGCAATTCTTGAACCCAGTGTCATCAGCTTGCTCTCCTGGAGATGGCTGAACACTGCCTGTCATGGGAAGTGGTGAATGAATTCCTTATTTTGCTTTGCTTTTATGCATGGCTTTTGCTTTTCCTATTAAACTGTCTTTATCTCAAGCCACAAGTTATCTCAGTTTTAGCCTGGTGATTGTCTCCCTGATGCCACTGGTGGAGGAGTGAGCGAATGGCTGCTTGGGGCCTGGTTGCTGGCTGTCATGGGATCAAACCATGACACCGTGATATTCAGGCAAAACTGACCTGCTATGACAAGCTGTCCTTCAGTCTGAGAGTTATCTGAACAACATTTCGTGCCTTGGCTTATAGATGGGGTGTATTTTGTGGCCTACATTAAGGAGAAACCATTGTTCTGAACTGTCATTTACAAACCAGGAGATAAACAAAAAAACATCACTATCATATTGGTCCTGTAGAAGAGGCCTATACTAATAAAAGTATCAGGTTCTAAAAGCATTAATCAAATGGTCTTTGATCATCAACATCTTTTTTGTTGCTGTTCTAGTGTTCCTTACAGGAGTTGACAGCACACAAAATCATACCATTTTGGGTAACCGTATTTCTTGAACTGAGAGGACCTTATGAAAGCTACACTCAGCAATAAACAGCCAGAAATACAGAAGTTTAGAGAAAAACAGCAGAAATTATTGTCTTCTCCTGTGCCATCAACTAACATATTTAGATGAGATAAGAGCACCTGGAGTACCAACAAACTCACATGCAGCATGGAAGTCAGGAGTGGCCCTAAATATCAAAAGCATACCATGATGGAATCAGGATGAAGAAACAGGAGGAACACATGGATAAAAAAATTCATGCCCATAACATTATACGATATAGGAGAGAAAATCAGTTGGTTTTTATACAGTCTCAGATTTTCCAGCTGCTCAGCAGATGTTGTTGGAGATTGCCACACCAATGAGACCCTTCAAAGTTAAAGTTCAACAACATAAAAACCATGAGTGTTTTTTTCCCAAGCAGATGTAATCACCCCGACTGCAGAATTAACTGCATGCTCTTCTGTACTGAGGATATCACAAAGGCATTACAGTGCAACAAATGCAGTTACTTGTCCTGGAAAGCATAAATATTCAGAGTGGCTTTTGACTGAATATATATATCCATGGACAAAAAAGTTATAATAAGTGGTAAGGATCACAATATAAATCCACAAAAGTGAGAGACTTCTAAATTGTTCCTTAATATTGTTTCTCTTCCCTTACAAGCCCACCTTGGCTGCACTGTCCTTACTGGAGGTAGCACAACATCTAATGAGCATCTTGGGAATTGTTTGAATGTCAGAACAGAAGTTACCCCATAGAAGGAAAGGAAATAATTATAAGATGGAGGATACATAAAAGTCTAATAAGTATAAAAATCCAGCACTTATGCAAAAAACAGTAGCCTTCCGCTCTGACAGTCAGTCTTTAATGAGAGATACAAGGGAGCTAATCACATAAAGCCCAGGCCTGTGTTTCTTGAGCAGGACTGTGAACAGCATCTACCACAGTAGTAGCTGCCTGGGCCAGCCATAAAGGGATCAGCCACAAGTGTTACGAATGGATTGATGGCAAGTGAGAAAATTAACTTCTCACACAAATGCCCTTAGCAAAGTTAACATTCTTCAGATCATGTTTAATGGAGATTTTACCATAAAATTAGTGAGAAACAAATCAAAATGGGTGTGAAAGGATTGTATGAAATGTTTTGCTCAGTTCAGACAGAATATTTTTTTCTGCAGCTTGTAGACAGTTTGGGAAATTGTACAATAGGGACCTATCTGGTACTAGTAAGTCAGTGAACAGATGAGGTCTAGAACGGACCTGTTTTCTAACATCTTACTTTAGATCATGAAATCATAAGAATTATGCTGCTGTTTTGACTTTCTTAAGTCTTTGACTATTCAAGACCTAGCAGGGATTAAAAGAATTCAAAACATTGAAGAAAAGACTTTTCTCCTAATGTGTCCATCACTCCTGGGAACCATCACTCCTGTAAGAAAATCTATTCTCAGCAGTTATCTAGCATTTCACTGCATACTCAGAAATTCTGGAAAGTCCAAAAAGCATCAACACTTTTCAGTTGCTTTAAACAAACCTTCAAAGATGTGATTATCATCAAACATCTTCACTAAAATTAAAAAGAAATCTACACTGCTACCTGTGCTTGAGACAGCAAAGTATGCAACACTTATCCTGTGTAGTAAATGGTCTTGTAGCGTTTCTTACTACCAGTAATTTTACAATATCTCTCTTTATTGCATACATAATGGGAAGAGGTGTATTGTCATTAAACTGTTCTTAGTGAACACTGCTGCAAAGGTACTTGGCAGATAATAAAGCGTGCAGCCCTGTGTTCAACATCAGCATTGTTAACATCAGATGTGTTACTGCTCACAGTGTACCACAAAATACAGAAAAAACCTGGCTGGCTCAAGGTGTTAGGTGTCCATCTGTGAGCACACCCAAACAGGAACGAGCACTGGTTGTAGCCCTTGGGAGAAGAACCAGAATGGGATATTTCTGTCTTTCTGCAATAAACACTGGATGCAGCTCAGCAAAGAAAATGGCTGGAAGAAGCCTTTTTTTTCCCCCCTTTACCTAGAAAGGACTCAGGCTGTGTTCAGTTCTGAGCAATTAACTTTTGAGGTTTAAAATTGAAACCTCAATGTCTTTTATTTCTAAATAATCAGGAGTGCCATACCAACCTGCCTTTTTCAATACTATATACCTCTTTAAAAAAAAATCCAAGCAAACTACAGTCAAATCATTTAAGTAGGAGGAAATATCAAAGAGTGAGTGATCAACAACATTTGATTCTCATTGGCCTAAAATTATCTGATTTTCAGTTGTCTTTTGTTTTGTGTCCTTCCTGGGCTCTTGTCCTCTGCAGTTGCTCTCACAGTGTTTCAGTAGAAGGAAAGGGTGCAGAGAGTTTTCAAAATCTACCAAACAGATCTCATGCATCTTTTTGAGCCCAAGGCATTTCCACTGCAGCTACAGAAAGTAGCTAATTTGAATACAACACACATTCCCCTCCCCCTGCTTAGTTAAGGCCAGGGCTTTGGGGTCCTTTTCAGAAAAGTCCAGGGTTCTGAGGAGGTACTTTGTAATCACAGCAAATTAGTACATCATCCTCCATGAGCCAGATACCAGCTCCTACCTCTAACATCTTAAGTGCAAGTAGCAGGGGGTTGCAATGACCTGATGCAACCAATGTCAAATACTAACAAATTACAAGGCAAAGGCTAAAGAAGACATTAAGCACTTAAAAAAACCCTTAAAAAGATCCTTCACAACTGCTGCACTAACCCACACTTCCCACACTCCTGCATGTCTGCAACAGCCCTCCAGACCTTGCTGACAAGTCTTGCAACTCACCCTAATTTCTCCTAGGTTCATTTTGGAAAGGCAGTTCATATGCAACAGGAGGAAGCATGGTACCCATCTTATTGGAGGAATCTTTTTGTCAATTATCTCAAAGCCTGCTCCACATCTGATAATCAGAAAGCATTTGGGAAGCATTCCCATGGGATTTCAGGTATTTTAGGTCCTTTATTTTAAATTAACCAGCAGAAGAGCAGACCTGTTAAAATAAGGTACTTCAGAAGTAAGAGGCTGCACTGCAGACACTGTTCTCTGGTACTCTACACTTTCTAAAACTCTAGGATGCAAGAATGATTCAATGCTACTAACAGTACAAGCACCAAGAGTTTTTGGGTTTTTTTCCCCTATGTCCAGCACACCACAACCTAAAACTAGCAAACTCAGTACAAAGTCTGAGTACGCACTTGCAATTGTAACTTTCATCATAAATCCACTTCACTGTGCCAGCAATTCAATAAGAGCTATCCAAAACTAAATTCAGTTTAGGAGTCTTTCTGGCATGATTAAATCTTTCCCTTCACCATATTTAACAGGAGTGCAAGAGAGCTCAGGGAGCAGGGGGAGGTGAGATCATTACCACATTGCAAGGCAGTCAGAGCATCACTCAGGAAGAATTGTGTCCTATTAGCTTCTTCTCCATTTCTTTTGTTTCTTTACCATATGTGCAGCAAAGTCTCACTGAGTTTGACTGCTTAGTAGAGAACCATTATGGAAAGATGACAGAGGATGAGAAGCAAGGATTTAAGAAAATAAGTAAGTGTGTTACCTGGTCATCACAGTCTCTGGTGGAAGGTGTGAAATGGGGACCATATCAAGCTAATTGCCAGCATTTGCTGCTGCCTTTGCTTAGCCTCACAGCCTGGCACTGAGCACTTATGACCCACAAAAGCACAATCTGGTCTTTTCCCTGTGTCGCCCCATCTCTTCTATGAAATTTCAATGACTCAAGGAGAAATTACATTAGTATGAGAAACTACGACACTTTCAGACTGCTAACACATTTTTCTGCTTACATCACTGCCAATACTGAAATAATTATTAGATTCTGGAATTGTAAGAATGATTTGAGGCCTTGGCAGCAGTTCTCTGCTCTGTGCCCTGTCAAACTCCAGTTCCAGCAAGGTTTCTCTACCTGCACAAAAGTACTGTCTGAGCAGAACGCTGTAACCAAAGTCTACATTGCATCCAGTGTAACTGGCTGAATACACAGAGGTGTTACTGCACTGACAAGAAAAATTCCCACAGGCTTTAGATAGAAGTGACATACTGAATACTGTGTATTTGTATTGTTCCACCATATAATGGTGGAATAAAGGGAACCCAAAGTCCTTTTCTAGCTGACACAGTCAATTTCCTTTTTAGTCCCTTTTAAATGTATTATGTCCTTTATACGGAAAAGTATAGAATTTATGAAAAATACAGCATTATAAATGTAGAAATCCTATACCTGGAAGGTGGTACACAGATTTTATAATCAGCAACAAATTAATCATCTGCTTCTCTTCCTAGAGTTGTATGTAAGTCCTTCCTATTTTTAGTACTTTAACTAACTGTTAAGTATGTGCTTTGCTTTGTGACAGAGTGATTTTCCTGATAGTCACCAAGCACAGGAGATTCTTTATGCTAGGCTACCCTGCCCCTTAACCCTTTATCATACATCTTGGGCTGCAGGAGATACACTCCTCTTTTAGCAGGACAGAAGTATAAGAACAGAATAAAGTGAGAGGTGGCAGACTGTAAAAGTGGGTCAGTAGCTGTCCCATATTAGATCTAGCCTGCTCCTTCTTCATTCCTCCCCTTTTGCACCAGCCTGGCTGCCCCCCGGTCCTGTAGCAGCTCATCAGTCACTATGCAGCAGGGCCACTGTGGCACAGCTCCATCTCTCACTTTGATTCCTTTCCCAGTCGCCATCTCAAACTCTCTCCTTCCAACAGTATTAGGATCACAGACCAGATGCAATCAGGACTTGCAATAATAGTTGGGTGTCAGACCAGGAGAATGAAAAGTATCATTGGTAGCCTGCAGTGCTTTTGTTCATGGAGGCAAAATCAGTGGGCACTAATGCAGTTCTCTAACACTTGTCAGAGCAGTATAAGGCTGCTATGTAACACCACATAAATGTTCTGGAGTCAAATGCACTTCAATTTGTACAGCTTGCTTCAGGTATCCAGTCTCAAATATTTATTCCCTGTGAGCTGCTTGTCACACTGCCAAGGAATGTCAGGCATTATAGCCATTTTTTGCCTGACACTGTGACTAAACCAGCAATGGGTCTGTGATTTCTAGTTACAGACAAAATGATTTTCTCAGGATTGGGACCTTTGCATACATCTTTTATGCTGTCCTGAACTTGTTAACCTTAAATACACTCTGATTCTAAATATTTCTTATGACCTCAAGTTCCCATGCTAGACATTAATTCATAAATATATCATCCTAATTCAGACTGATGCCTATCAAAGCACAGTCAAGTTATGGATCTCAGGCCTGACTTGATATTCATTTCTCCCAAATTAACATGCTTACATGCCTTTAACCTACTGATTTCTTTTCCCTGACAGTAAAAGTAGTAAAAGCTAACACCACAGATATATAAAAGTACATGACATGAACCCTGCTCTTTATGTCACTGTTAGCTTTGGATTCTCTTCTGAGAGCCAGGTCCAGGAGACGGACATGAGACAGACTCCACAAAGCTGGAGTCACAATCACAGAGCTGGTCACTCCTAATACTAAATAAAGACCGAGGCAAACATACATGCAGTTTTGTGGGGGAACAATGCATTTATGGTAGCACTTCCTTTTATCATGTTTGTATAAAACCTAATCACACAACAACCAGCCAAAACAATTCCCAAGGCTACAGCTGAGAAAACCTCTATCTGATGTTTTCCAGAATTTTCAAATGCCATGTAGTCAAAAGAGAGAACTGCTGAGCTGACATTGGCATAGCTGATGCCCATGAATCTTACATTTTCACCCATGTTCCCCCAGCACGGATGGCAGTGTTGATGCTTCAGCTGTTTTAATGCCCACTGGCAATTAACTACTGTTGCTGCTTAGGGCAGCAGGCAATGAATTACTGGCTGTGAGCAGCTTTATGAACAATCACAGATCTTGTGCTGTAAAACCTAAAAATCTCATCCATATAGGAAGCATTTTGGTCATTAACAAAAACTTCCTCTTTAGAGTGAATGAATTATAAATCTCAATTCTGCCTAGTATTTTATGCATTGTACCTGAATTTCATGTTCTTCCTCATAAGTGGCATGTTACTATGATCAATATTAAAAAACACATAAGGGGGACACTAAGTGGGAAAGGAGCTGCTCAAATATCTATAGCAGAAGCTCAAAAATATCTGAATTTCCAATTCTAAGACACATGCTATAACCATGGCACAAAGTGAGGTGATGTAAAGAAAGGACTGAAAGCCCTAAGACTCTGCTAATGGTTTACAGTTAATTCTTGGGTGTACTGTGAATGCATTTTAGCCCAAATGCAGTGCTAATGGCCAAATATTAACAGAAAGTCTGGTTTAAATGTGAGAAAATCTCCTTTAGGGAGGTGGGGGATTTTGTAACTGATCTTAGACACATCTTTTTCTGTAAAACCACTCACCTACCTCATTCTGATGGTGGCACCAGCACAATAAGGATAACAACAATTAATAGGAACCACCTATGTACTTTATAAATATATAGTTCAAATATCTTCCATTAGTAAATTCCTTTCCATGTGATCTATAACACAGAAAATTTTCCTGCCTGGACCAGCATCACTTGGGCTTCATATCTCCAATCATATGTCTTTAAATCACAATTCTGGACAAGTACAATTAAGATGCAGAGAATCTCCCATTAATCTCCTACAGATTTGCCTTATCAGAGGTGAACTTGGAGACATGCTGCTTTTAACATTATCCCATTAGCTGGTTTTACTCATAAACAGCCATCAAGGAAATTCTACTACACAAAAAAAGAAGAAACCTAGACAGAACTGGGATTCACTGCCTGTCCCATGCAAGAAAAGTCCCCATAACTAAAGCTCACACTTGGTACAGTTTCCAGCAATTTGTTTGAGACTTTTCACATGCAGCTGCATTTTCTGCCTCAGGAGACAAACCATACTTAGTCAAAGAAACTCTGGAACCTGAAGAGAAGATCTTCAGAAGGCTTAGGGAGTGAAGTGGCCAAGTAAGCTCATGAAATGAGTAGAAAAGACTGGAAGGAAACAATCAGAGGAATGTTTTCCTAGTGTGGGGACTGGAACTTAGCATTGGGAAGACCAACAAGGGCAGGCGAGAGTCTCACGGGAACACTGGATTTTGTTCTTGTTCTCATGCACACCTTCAGCTTTGTGTAACTCAAGTCAGAAAACACAACGTACCTCGCTCACACGTTCTGCCCCAATAGCCGGTGCCAGTGCAGTCACAGATGAAGCGGTTCCAGCCATCCTTGCAGACTGCATTGTTCTTACAGGGGTAGCTGTCGCACTGCTTGGTGCTGAGGCGGGAGCAGGAGGACTTCACTCCTGCGGCGTTCTGTGCCTCTGCCAGCTGCCGGATGTTCTTGCTTCGCCCGTCAATGAACAAGTCTCGGATACAGCCGACATAGCCATAGTTCAGCATTGCTGTCCAGAGCTCTGTGGGAAGGATGAGTCCTGCCCGGTTCTCTGGCAGCCCCCCGAGGTACATGTCACCTTCCAGATCCAGGATCTCACTCTCCCCACTAGCAGTGAATGGGGTGCGTCGGCTGTTCACTGATATAGTACCTAAATGAGGAAGATAAGGAGACATCAGCGCTTTCAACTACAGACTCAGTTTAGTTCATTTTTTTCCAATAACTAAGTGAAGTTTAAGGTTCAGCAGAGGAGAGTGAAGATTCTTCCCTACCCAAATGGAATTCTAATAGTGTCTCTCACACAGATCCCTCTCCTCCTGAACCACAGGTCCTAAGTACCTCCATGCAGTGACTGGTCATCATGTGTCTGTATCCCAAATTGCATTATAAAGTCAGAAGCATAACAATTCAATGGCTAAATGATAACATGTAAAATATGAGCATTATTCAATGGTATTCATCCAGCAAAGCAAAAACTTACTGAGAACACACAGGAGTTTGATGACATAAGGACTAGAGAGTAAAAAAGAAAAGCAAAAGCCTTTTAATTCCCACTATATAACTCTTTCAGAAAACACTTCATCAGTACCTCCAGACCTGGACCTGGAGGAGGGACCAACACAGACATGTCTGCAGATGACATGGAGAGAATGGTTGAAGCATTGAAGGAAGCACTGGGTTACCATTTAGAGAAACCTTTACAAGGTGGAGAAAAGGACTGATAGCAATGTTTGATGTAAATTAAAACCAATAAATACAAAGTCCTACACCTGGGTCAGAAAAGCCTCACACATAAGTGCAGGCTAGCTACCAGCTGGCTAAGGAGCAACTCTGCAAAGGACGTGGAGACATGGTAGACAACTTGAACATGAATTGACACTGTGAACTTGCAGTGGCAAGAGACACAAGCTGCAGTAAGGTGTCCTGGTTCCAGCCAGAACAGAGTTAATTCTCTGCTGTAGCTGGGAGGGGCATGGCTAGGGGAAGCAAGTGAGCAACATGATTTGGAGTCTCAATGGGACCACTGAATTAGAGAGTACCATTCCTAAGCCACAACATAAGGGAATCCCCAACTCCATAGAAAATGACATTTTTCACCACCAGAGTGGCCAAACACGGGAACAGAAACCTCCGAGGGGTCTACGGGACTGAAGGCATTCAAAGCGCAACTGCACATGACCCTGAAAAAAGTCTAGGTTGAACTAGAAATCTTCAGAAATTTGTCCCAAAGTAAAATATTGTATGGCTTTACACAGAAAGTTTTCTAATTTCCATTTTATAAAGGAAAATTGAGGGAGAGAGAAAAAAACTTATCTCTGAAGAACAGTTATTATTAAAACTGTGAGAGCTTCCATATGCTCTAAATGAAATGTGGGCATACTGAACTGATGCCATTCACATATATTTCAAGAAATTGTCCCAGCACATAAAATAATCAGAACACATCATACAGAAATATAATCAGAATATGTAAAACCGGTACAGAAAAGCAAAGTGACTTGTTTAAGGTCAGACAGTGCATCCAAAGGAAAACTGGGAATATAATGCACATCTCTCACATTCCAGAGCAGTGTACTCTTTTGAAGAGCATTCAGCAGTTTCTGTGATGGGGACATCTGCCCACTAGACACTCATCTTAAAATCAGCAATTCACTCTCCCTAGCTATAAATCATCACATCCAATTGCCTTGCCATTAAGACAGTCTGTGTTCGGAGACACTATCCAAGCTTTAAGATTAATTCCACATCATTGCATTTTTATCAGACACTCCTACAATAAGGAAGGAGAGTTAATAGAGTTAACTCTAGCTTTTTTCCCTGTGAGAAAGTACAGTCATGTACACACACTTTTTCTTCAGTTGTAAGAGGTGTCTTCTTAGAGAACTGCATGTATGATACAGACAAGGAATTCCATGTGTGTGATGCTCAGTAATAATTGAGGAATAATGTCAGAGGCAGCAGAGTGTCAGAAGCAACAGAGACATTACAAATTAAAGGCTCAAAGAGAACCACAGTTATTTGATGAATCATTTTGTACAAACAAGCTGGAGCACCACAGGCATTTTTTCTTTTATAAAATAAGGAAGGTGAAAATATGACAATAGACATACTGTCACACAGGCAGCATGTCACAGAGCCATGAGAACACAGCTCCCCTTCCTGCATCTCCACTGCTACTTCTCAAAAGCAGCCTGCAGAGTACATACTACTCTAAAGCTTAGAACCAAAACACTGGAGGGCTGAGCTCTAGACAGCTGCTACTGTGGAGCGAACGTGCAAATGCCACAAAGGTAAAGAAACCTCCTAAAAGACAAGAAATATTGGATACCATGAAGTGTAAAACCTGGAGAAAGATGGTGAGATGATGAACAGAAATAGGCTAGACTGCAACCTAAACATTCTGAATGTTTTGTACCCTGCAATAATACTGTAAGGAGATGGCACTAGTTTGGATGAACAGCACTTTTAAGACCAAGCTGCTGAGATGGAGAAATTCTGTACTGATCCTAGAAAGGAGCAATCGCATAAGCTGACATCCTTTTTTTAAAATTTTCCCTCCAAATCCCATGTTTGCCACTCTGCTTAGAGTAGATCCAAGCCCATCTGAGAAATCAGAAGCACCTAAGCATCTGCTCTGCAGTGCCTTAGGTACTTTGTGCTGGACTAAAGAACAAACAGACCAAAACACCCCAGCCACTGAGAGCAGAACTGGAACACCAAACAGTGCACTGATACAACTGTAAACCAGACCTTTCAGTAAGATTTTCAGTGTCTGATCTGGTGGGACATCATGGATGTTTCGTAGCAGATGACCAGCTGAAAACATTGTCCTGTGTAACATGCTCACTGTTCCCCAGCTAGAAACTGTGACAGGTTTTGTGAACACTTGGTGGGAGCTTTCCCCATGGATAGAAAGGTTACAGGACGTTAGGTGTCCATGTCCATACTGCCAGCTTCTGCCAAACTCAAAGGACAAAACCAGGTTTTGTTGCTCTGGCAGCCAACACAGACCAAAGCATACACAAGGCCTAAGGGGACTAGAGATGCCAGAGGTTATCTGAGCATGACTGCCAAGCTTCCCTGCCTTAGTGCACTGCAATAGTGAATATTTGGATTTTTAAGCTGTTTTACTAAGATCAGCAGAATCTGAAGTTTTGGACTGTTGAAAAATGTGAAAAAAGAAGGGGAGAGATGACAGCTAATATAGGCCTTGCTGCTTTAGTAAGAAGTATCAGAACTTCTAGGTCACTAGCTCATTAAACTCAAATAGCTATTTTTAGCCTCCATTAAGTAAATTAATTATTTCAGTTTCTAAATTATAGTCATTCATATTGGGGGGGGCGGGGGGGGAAATCTTCAAGGTGTAACCATTCTCCAGTCCACATGTAGAAGAAAAGCCAAGGACTAAACAAGAAGAGATCTTGACCTCCTTTCTCACAGTTACCCAAAGTGTCACTGGATAACAGTGACTGATGCTTGCTAAAGGTTCGATGGGAAGAAATCAATGCCAGTATCCTGGTTTTCTCACGACACAAGGCATCAGTCATTAGGATCATTAACCAAGTATTCGTTGTGAGCAGAGAATACAATTAAATAAAAAGAAAAAGACAAGACATCACACGAACACGTTCTTTCTTGTTGAGAAAACTGTTTCTAATTAGAATCTGTTACCTCTAATCAGTGCCCAGAACCTCCCTGCCAAGCAACAAACAAGTCAGTCCTACAAGTGTCATCCATCAAGTAGCGATGCAATCTGCCACACCCTCCTGTGAACGTGTCCAAATGAACGTGTGTCCCTCTTAGTAGGGTTTTGCAAACATTCTTTGCATAGAGCCTAGTGTCATTTCTGTCTCTTCTCCCTCTGCAGCTGCTTCTTCGGGTATGAGACAGTACCCAAGTGAGCAAGCAAAACTGAAGTCAGTACGAAACACAACTAATTGAGTTTATCCCTGAAAGTTAATTAAATTTTAGCAATTCTAAAGAAATCAAAGCTCCATTTATTTATTTATGGCTTCCTTTGTAAAATGCTCCTATCGATGTCTTTGGGAGATAGCAATATATAACCACACATATTAAGTCCAAACAGAGCACCATGCCAAATACAAAGAAACTACTCACATCATCAAAGGAAAAAATAGCTTCAGGCAAAGACCTATTCAAACAGCTAGGGCTTTGCATGGGATCTCAAAGTCAGCTCTTCTAAAAACTCAAGGGAAGCAAATTCTAGCAGTTTTTTTCTATACTTGATGGTATTCAGCAACTAGAAACATAAAATTAGGGACCTAAAACTATCATCTGGAGTTCACCAGACAAATCTCAAATCCACTTGCAAATGTAAGCAAAATTCTTTTTGAAGTGAAGGCCTTGAGATCCCAATGGTTCAGAAAAAATTGAAGTACAATTGCTATTCTCTAGATGAAGTTACAGTATTTGAGCATTTTTGTTTTCCCCCACAATTTCAGAGTACATCATGAGTATGTTAGCTTGATATTCACCACCAAAAACAATAAAACTATCTCTTGGCAATTACATGGTAGGTGTATTTTTAGAAATAAACTAAAACCCATATTCAAAAATGAGAAACTGCAAAGAAAGAAAAGAAATATCCACTGAACGCTCACTCAGATTTTAGGACTACAGTCTGTCATCTGAGAGAGTAAAGAAACCTAACTCAAAACTACAGGATACTAAAGGAAACAGAAGGGGATTAAAATGTTGATTTGTTGCCATAATTTTGGTATTGGTTGTGCCCATTACTCTTATTTTTCTCACTGCAAGATCCCAAATGCAGAAATACACAGTAGATCAGTAAGAATTTCTCAAACTGGGAACAATGGTTCTGAAGGACCTTAAACCTTACCATGGCCTACAAAGAAGTCATCACTGTAAATATGCATGCAATTGATAGGCCCAGAATATCTGAGGATTGTGAATAAAATATTAATAGACTGCCTCTGTGATATGCTATCCAACGTTCACACTAAACGTTTAATGAAAACCTAGCCATTCACATCTTTGCTTTGCTGGATAAACATCACTGGAGTAACACTAAGCTTTTTTAAGGAGGCGACTCATATCTAACAGCTTTTGAATGTTCTGAGAATTAATACATAGCCCTAGGTCTGAATCTGAAATATGAATCTATTTAAGAAAAAGTTATAACTCTACCTGATCTTCCATCTCGTTGAATATCCACATGATACCACTCTCCATCATTGGCTTTCTTCTGGGTGGCCTTGACTTTAATGGTCCCAGAGCCCATGTCCAGCAGCAAGTAGAGGTTTCCATCTAGAAGCTCAACTGCAAAGAAATCTACCTTTGTATTTTTCTGGCTTCTGGTATCTTTCCTCTCCTGAGGCTTTCCGTGGGTAAAAAGAATCAGTCCATTGGGTTCAGTGGTTCGGAAATCAAATGAGATGGAGCCCATCCTTTTGGTATTCCATTTAGGCAGACTAATATAGGCCTCAGGTGTCTCAAAGCTGATGGGATCCAGTGTAGCCACATTTTCACATATGAATTTCACTTCCCCATAGATCTTCATCTTAGTATCACCAATCCGTGCCAAGCGAGACAGCTCCAGACGAATGTCATTATTCTTATAAACAACCTGCCAGACACAAGGAAAAGTATCATACATCAATCCTGCATACAATACAAATACCCCAATTACTTTCGGCCATGGGAGATAAACTTTTCCCAAAAGGCAGTAGGGAGAAGAAAGGAGACAGTGCAAGAGCCTGGCATCATGACAGAGGGGGTGAGTTGAACCAGGAGAGTGTATAGAAATGACAGCAATAGGTACTTTGCAATGACTATAGATCAGATAAGCAGTCAGAAGAGAATATTTAACTGAAGGGCAGTGAGAACAATTAACTCTACCACAGGCCCACTCGGCTGTAAAAGCTTCTGTACATAATTTCCAGTGTGTGTCTGGTATCGTGCTGTTATATTTGCATAAATCCCATACAAAATACATAACAAAATGTAACCTCCATGTCCATCTCTACTAGGCCACAGCAGGGAACTTGGTACCACCACTGTCATTTCTCTATTATTCCTATAAGCCTACTTAGCTACTAGGAGAGAGATGCAAAAAAGTTTCAGCAAGTTGCTGTGAACTGCTAGTGATTACCCTGTGGC
Source organism: Monarcha castaneiventris obscurior (assembly GCA_026261815.1). Classification (NCBI taxonomy): domain Eukaryota; kingdom Metazoa; phylum Chordata; class Aves; order Passeriformes; family Monarchidae; genus Monarcha; species Monarcha castaneiventris. The sequence goes on from JAMPIT010000894.1 coordinate 21,523,737, forward strand.
TCCTAAGGAAAAAAATAACAAAGACTTAAAATTTCTCTGACCAAGAAATCTTAGATCACTATTGACGCAAACTTGCCATGGAGATATCTCTATAGCTTATCCTTGCTTCAAGAAGCCAACAATTTCTGTGCTAACACATGAAAACCTGTACATTTTCAGTGAATGAACTCTCACTTTTCTTGGTTACAGACCAGAACTCTGGGCTCTGTTGTTACTACATGTATTGAAATTAGCCAAGAGAAGAGTCTCAAGCAGGCAAGCACTCCTGAGCATACTCAGGAGCACAGACCTCCTACTCTTCTCTTTCTCTCAGGTGCAGAATCAATTCCTGGAAAGCAGACTCTTCTCTGCCCATGCCATTCTCACAGAGGCAGGAACTGGAGAAGGCACAAAACTGAAATACTTGTAAACTGTACTTCCTCTCAACCACCTTCCATGCCTGCTAAATGCAGAGCTGGCACATACAGCAAGCAAAACCACTTCGGCAACTAGCACAATTTTTATTGAATTCTTGTTCAGTGATACTACTGAAGACTGATTTCTTCTAAGGAATTATTCTAAAATATTTTGTGTCTGTCACATATAGCATATACATACACACATTTGATTTCTGTCTTCAAAATCCTATCAGGATGAGTTGTCAGCAATTTGTTACAAAAATAGAAGGGAATTGAGATATGCATTGTTACTTGTACAATTAGGACAGGGAAGTCAGAGAAATGTGTATGTGGTAAATATTAAAAGGCAAACGAGGGAAAGAATGAAGCTTACAAATTAGGTTACTTCAGGATGAAAAAATAAATGAAATCTCAATTCAGTACATTCATAGCTAGCAAAAAATTTCCAGCTTTCTCTAAGCATTAAAGGAGAATTTCCCCAGTGCAGTCAGCACAACATCAGATTTTCCTGTTGCAAAGGCAAAACACATAGAGAAAGGAGAAGCCAGCTGTTAAATCCCATCTGGAGAAATGGCACAAAGCTCTAGTTCCTCCCAGCAGAGGACGGTATTGACCCACAGCAGCTTGTTTTGCTCCAGTTCCTAATAACATGCTCTGCCCTCATGCAGGCATCAGAAACATCAAGTCTATTAATATCTGCAACAGGGATAAAATACATTTTCAATTTATGGGACTGTAGTAGTTTTAGTCTACAGATTAATCGTGTCAAATGCTCTCATTAGAGAGACCATACACCTCCTTCCACTGGCTCAGCAAGGGGGTGCATTAGAGTCTCCTCTCCTGACAATGTGGTGCACCTCAGTCAGACTTTAGTTCTGAGCACTGCATGAAGTCCTGTCTCTGCTTCTCAAGGAGAAAGAGGAAATAAATAGAGCAACTAAAAGGATGGAACAGGATGCTTTATGAGGATAGCGTGAAAAGGCCAAGCTCATATTTGGAGAGGACTGAGAAAAATATGATTGAAGTTTACAGAAGATGGAGAAGGTTACTGTAGAACTGTGCTTTGCCAAACCCAGCAATAACAGAGTTAGAGGCAGTTGCTGAAACTTGTATGAAATCAGCATAAAACGGATTTTTACAAGTACTTATTTACACAGAGGGTAGTGAAGTTCTGGAACTTGCTGCCAGGGAAGGTCATGGAAGTAGGGTGCAACAGAAGACGCAAAAAGAACCAGAAATAAAAATGGACAGAAAATAATCCACAAACTGACACTAAAGGAAAAAGGAAGGAGTATGTCTTCCAGCAATTGCAAACCAACAGCAGTGGGTGCTGTGGGAATGCAAGGGAATGCACCACTGATAGCAGCCATGCTCATGTGTTCTCCCTGGATAGCACTTGCACCCTGCACTATTGGAGACACTGTACTGGGTGCATGGACTGACCGTTCTTCAGGCCCTCGAGGGCTAACGACCTTGGTGCAACATTGCATTTTTGGTTTCACCACGGTATGGAGTTGCTTTGGTGGGCAAGAGAACGCCAGGCCTGAATGAGCTGTGGCTTTAATGATCCTAAGGTAGGAGAGCTGCCCTTATAGGATACCACTAACAATTACTCAAGCCAGCACTCCTCTAAGCTGTATCTTGACTCAGTCTTTCCATACATGAGGGGAGCAGACAGGTAGCACAGTACCCTACATACGATTGATGGGTGGTGCTGGGCTGTATCTAGCCATGACTCGGTGATCTGTTTTCAGCAATCTCTGCGGGTTGCTGGTAGAGGCCATATCATATAGACACAAGCAGCTCCCACACACAGCTGAGCCACAAACAGGTTACATCTTCCTCTTTGATGTATTTGATACTTGAGTAACAGGTCCCATCTTTCCTGGGGAAATGCAGAGGGTTTGCCTCTGGGTTTATTTGAGGTTTGATGCTGACTGCTTTGTGTTTCATTAGTTGTACAAGTATCAGAGCTGGAGAATCCTTGAGACAGAATGCTTTCAAAGGAACTAGAAAAAAATTACATAAATTTATTTGTAATCAAGAAAGTCACTGACAATGACTTTGTCATTGTTAGCCTCAGAATCTGAGGCTAAGATTGAAAAGAACAGCAAGAAAGCAAGCAGTAAGAAAGACCTCAGGAAGAGCGGAGAAAGGGTGTTGAATAGATACAAGAGTTCTGAATTCAATCTTTTTAAGAAACATATCCACCCCAATCTGAATCTCTGTTATTCAAGTGTTGTTCTAAATTATTTTCTTCTAAAAAACTCCAAAGCAAAACATGTAGCTTGAGAAATCTAAAAATCACCTATGTTTATGGAAAAAGTGCAAGCATTTCCATAGCTGACTTGAGGTATTATTGACAGACATATTTGGACATCAACACCTTGATATATAATCAAATACACCAGAACTCTCACCATAACAATAAAAGAAAAGGATGGAAATAATCCTTGGGTGTAAAAGCAATGTGAATCCTTGGCAGGAATGGAGAAATGCTAAGGCAGTTTCTGATAATGGCAGTTCAATTGTTAAACCAAAGGTTCAAGATTGAGAAGAGGGAATATAATTAAATGACTGGAATCCATGCCCCATAGTGGAGAACATTCAAATTCATTCTGTTTAATAGGTAGAGGTTAAAATGTGATTCAATTGCAATCTACAAGTACCTGTGCAGAAAATGGAATTTGGCAATAGAGGGCTCTTCAATGCATGCGACAAAGGGACAATGAGATCTGGGGGCTAGAGATTGAAGTTAGAAAAATTCACATTTTAAAATATTATGACTTATTTTTACATGAGGGTAATTTCCTACCGAAATAATTTACTACAGGTTATGGTGTGTTCTCTGCTACTGGCAAATTTTAAATTAAAATAGTAATCTGTTTTCTCTAAAAGATATGGTGTGACAGGAATTAATTATACAGCAAATCAGCCTAGATTATCATAATGGCTCTTTCTGGCCTCATAACCTATGAATCTTTGTGTTTTAATGAAATCAACAGATGCTTCAGTTCAGTTTCCAGGACAGATGAAGCACATTCTTCCCAACTGCTAAAACTGCCTGGTAAAGGAGAAGATGCTATTGTCAGTTCTGGTCTGACTTGTCATCAGTGCTTACAGTGAAGCTTTTTTTATATTCTTACATGTTTGTGATCCTACCTTAAAACATACGACTGAAAAAGGAAGGCAAGCAAAAATTCTTGGACAAAAAACTTGATTCTATAGTTCAAATATATAAGCTTCTTCTAAGAAATAGAAGAAATATAATTTCTTAGAGTCACCTGCTGCAAGCCAGAGAAGAAATATTTTCATGTTTCACTGAGGAAGCTTTCTGCCAGCAGTAGAATCTACCATCTGCACAGCACTTCCTACCTCGTGGTCTGATATTAGGAGCAATTTCTGAACTAACTTGAAGGCTCTTCAGTATATGCCAAAATACCTACTGAAACTCACTCTTCTAAATTCAAATGAGGCCATGACTGTCTCAGAATGCTGTTCCTCTCTAGGACAGTTTTCTGGTGCCACACATGGCTTCCACAGTAACTGAGAAATAACCAAAGGAATGACAGCAGTACCCATACACTTGTCCATTTATGTCAGGTGCTTTCTGAACAATGCCAGTCTTTCCTGTTTAAACAGAGACAAGCTTGAGCTCATCCCAGGTTTGATATGTACATCAGAGAAGGTGTAAGGGAGTCAAGAACGTGATTCCTGATACAGACATACACATCTCCCTTATTTTGGGAAGGAAAGTGGAAAAGGGAAAGGGGAAGAAAATTATTAGCAAAAGGTATGCACAGAGCTTTTGAAAAGTAACTTTCATTCCTCTAATCTTAAAATCGCTTTATATTGCAAAAATTAAACAAGAATAAAGAAAATAATTGCTTTTTCCTTTTCCATGAGGACTGTTTTGAAATACACCTTAACAAAGGAATATTGAGCATTCTATGCCTTTGTTTAATAAATTAGACCAGTATAAATGGATGGTCAGGAAGGGGATAGTCCAGATACACATGGTCCTGATAATCAGCAGTAGAATTTCATGACATCTAAAACATTCTGAGGGGAAAAAATATATACATTAAATCACGTTTCCTATAAATCTGCTGAGAAAGAAGAGTTTGTTTTAGGCAGAGCTAAAACAAATTTGCAATCTAGTTTTGAGGTTTCTTTAAAATGGCAACTTTGCAATTCTGAAGCATTCAAGGAATTTCTCCAGCTAAACTTCTTATAAGTTTCACTCATGGGTTAATGACAGCTCTAATCAGATGGCTTTTCACAATGATGAAAAGCATCTCTCTGCAATCAAGTGAAGTTGCAGATAGCGAGGGAGCAACAAAAAGGAAGGAAAAATTATGTGCTAAGTTTGGCCAGTAGCCAATATAAAAATTCCTCTCCGAGCTGGTGTTATTAAGTGGGAAACATGATTTTTGGTACTGGCTGGACACAGGCATGCTCCAAAGGGGAAATGGCCATCAATAGCCTGGCAAATTAGAACCATCATGACAAAAAGCAATAACTTGAAGGCTGCATATGTTTAGCTAACTAGGAAGAGCACCTCTGAAGGCCATCCAAATTGTTCACCTATTGCACCCTGGATATTGCTTTTCTCTGTCACAGGCTGCACCCCTTCACCCAACTGCCCATATCAATTCTCCCAAAGGCTAAATGCTAGATATTCAGGCTAGAGCCTAAGACTTCTCTAAAAGCACCTGCACATAACCAAAAAAGTTCCTACAACAAAAAAAAAAATTACAGTTTATCCATTGGTTTATTAGACCTGTGTTTTTCTAGCCTGCCCTGACGAGCAAGAAGAAACAAACACACCAGGTTAGCAGCACTTTACTTTGTGCTTGGGGCAGACTATGTATGAAGCAAGCCAAGTCTTCAGTGATGGGTAACTAAAGCTCCTACACTTATTTAAATACCTTTATGTAGACTGCAGATACCTGATCTAAACATATTTGATGTTTTCCTGGGATGACAACTGTATTCAGGAAATAAACACCATCACCATCACCCACACTGAAAGAGTTAATTTACCTATTGTGTAAAACAATACATTGAACATTGCTGAAAAGTAACTGAAACCAAACAATCCAGACTCAAATATGATTTGTGCAATGTTGAATAGAGCAATGTAATTCTAGGTTTCATCTGAATTATGTTTAACAAAGAATATGTGTTCACCCAGCACTGAAGCATTCATTCAGCGCAGGTAGCTCGGTTTGCAGCTGCAGTGTGAGCTGCAGGTTGAGCTCTGGGGAGGAGGAGCCCAAGGAAAGAGGCCATGAATTGCCAAGCCTTTGAATAATGTAGAGCATGGGGACCTGTGGCCCAGCCAGGTGATCAGCCACTCAGAGAAACCACAGGAGCCAATGACTCCAGACTTTGGGGCACTTAGACTGTTGGATATAAAAGCCCAGGGATTCCTTTGTTCAGGGTCCCTCCTCAGAGGCACCAAACTCAAGCTGTTATTTAGTTATGGAACCAAGATTAACTGTTTTAAGGATCCAGAGATTTGATATTCTGCTATAGGAAACCCATAGTCCAGCTGGTAAGGAAGCCTTGCCTGACCACATGAGAGTGGTACGTGTAGCTGCAAAGGGGTCTACCTAGCTTAGGTGCTGCACGTGTGACTGCCAGAGTGGCTGGCTCCTGGATGGTCAAATAGGAAAATTTTCTTCAGTCCAAGGTAAAAATAGGAGTATAGTGAATAGAACACCTAAACAATAAGGCAGAAATATTTCAAGCTTCCCTGCAAATTTTTTTCCATCTTACAAATCAATTATGGTTTCTGAATAACTTCAAGTTTTGTGGAAAATTCCAGAAGAGAAAAGAGATTGATTTAGTTTCAAAAGACTTGTTGGAATATACAGAGAAGCACTCCCTAAAGTCAGATATAAAGAGAAAGGCATTCAAGGTGCCAATAAAACAGGAGTGAAAAAGGCAGGGTGCAATTTCTTTAACTGGTTTCGTGAAAATGTTTCCTTAACAAATAAAGAAGACAAGAGGACCCAGGGCTTCACTGGGTTCACAACTATCCTTTGATCCCAAAAGGGACATCACAATGGCCACATGGCCACCAATGACATGGCAGTAGTGTGGAGTCTGCATACAGCCAGGCACAGGCATGCGGCCATCGTGATGTCACTGCAGACCCCACAACTGCATCCTGAATTAAACATGAGGGGAACATCAGAAATTATATCTATTTATTTGTGAAAAAGTCATGACACTGTCCATATTGGGGAGAAACCTTTTTATAGTTGAAAGAGCAATGCTGCTGAAGGAGTCTATAGCCTCAAAACTAAAGCAGTTTCCTCATCTAAGAAAAAGGCAGCAGTAAGATTAAGTAGAATTGGTTTTAGCATTAATTATGATTTGAGGATGAATGCTCTTTTGCAATGCAAGCACCAAGTCCTCTTCTTTCTGTGCTACGCAAACTCCAAGTTCTGCAAGAAGTGACGAAAGGGATCACAGAAAATAAGTTATTATTTCTATATTTCTTAAAATACCACTTTCCTACAGATTTTTCTAAGAAATGGTAAGAAAGCATCTAAACTCAGTATTTTTTGAAGTATATTCCTCATATCACAGCAGCCAACTTCATACTGTGGAAGTGGTTTTGCAAAAATGCTCATTAGCCAAAATCTGTAAGTGAATACAAGGAGCTACTTTGTCTTTACTGCTAAAGATAAAAAATATCCTGAGAAATTAGATTTAGATTTCTCATTCTGTTTCCAAAAAAAAAGAAAAAAAAAAAACTAGCTGATTCTTGTTAATACAAAGGTAGAAAACTAACTGTCTGGTGTTTGACAGTGACATAATTCACCTTTGTGTTATAGCAAAGTGTTTAAGGCATTTTACTGTGGATTCAGGTGCACAAAATGAACTTTCCTCTTGTTCATGTTCTATTCAACCTCCATTTGGCCTAGTAACAGAGAAGAAAAAAGATGCAGGACAGGGAAGCCAAGTCAGCCCACTGTGATGTTCCTCACCTATGCCACAGACACAGATATACCTCATGCTAGGCCTGAAAAGCAATGTGTACCTTAGATGTATTTCTGGATATAGGGACGTAGAGAAGATATGTCTGTACTTTAAAAATATTCATCCATATACAATAATGAGGAAATTCTCTGTTTTACACTGAGCCTAGTGCAGAGGTAGAATAAAATAGAAGAAATAAACACTTAGCTACACAGAGAAAATAACTCATTGGGTGGGTTGAAAGATGCATGCTGGAATGTATGGAGACATACAAAGAGATAGTGCTGTACTCTGCCAGAGATCATCTCCAGTTTGGAGAATTGTACTTCAAGAAAGGAGTGGAACTACTGGAAAGAGTCCTGACAAGAGCAGTGAAAATAACCAGGGATCTAGAAAATAGAAAAAAGTTTGAAAGGAGATACTATAAAGTGTTCAAATAGAAAAGGGCTGCTACAAAGCAGAAAGGAACAATCTCTTCTTTCTACCCATGCTGAAAAGGACAATAAATAATTGGCAAAAAAATACAGCAAGAAAGTGTTAGAAAAAGGGTTTTTTTAATTTAAGACCAGTGAAGCACTGGAAGAGATTGTCTGAAGAGCAACAACCACTGGAGGCCTTTAAAAAAAAAATTGTTGTCAAGACTCACATGGATGTCATTGATTTTGTTTTGGGACAGTGGAAGTGTAAAGGAGTAAATAATCTCTCATGGTCCATTCTAGTTTTATTTTCCATGATTCTGTGTTGGGGGGTGTGGGAAGGGTAGAGGAACATGTAAGAAAGAAAGAGCAAAGTACTATGTATCTAAAGACTTAGCTAGTGTTCAAGCACAGAAAGGAAGAATAAACCTTACATCAACACAATGTTGACACCTCATGAATTTGAAGAGCTTAAATTTACAAATTACCTTCCTAGTGAATGAAGGCTTGAGAGCAAAATAAAAAATAAATAATTATTTTAAGTTTATTTTTTTTTAAAAATCGTTATCACAGCAGCTTCTTTACCACTATAGAGGAGTTGACTTCAATTACATTCAGTTCTGTAGTGAGCTTATACAGACATTCACCAGTTACAGAATACTCTGCTCCTCCCAAATGCATCCTGAAATCTCAGATTTGTCTAGCAAGCACAAGCTAAATCTGTCAAGCATGGTTCAATGATGATTAAGTGAGGAAATGATTACTGTCAAGTGTCTTAAGAATTTCATCTGAAAGGCTGAGAGGAATTATTTTAGGATGGCCCCATTGATCATTTAAGGCTTGAACCTTATTACACTGAAAAGTCTATCAGACAATGACTTAGCAAATAACACTCCATTTAGTGATTTCATTGTATTTCAAATCCACCTAAGGTTGCGCAAGTACAAAAGACGTATCTCAGGAAATAGATCTGTTCAGTATGGCTGGGTGAATGCTCCCATCAGAAGCATTCTTTCTAACACAGAATTCCATTTGCCTCACAGAGAATTAGCAATGAAATGCTTCACTACAATCTGTAACAACCCAAAATGGCAAGTTTAGTTTCATCAAACTTAACAGAAAAACTTTTGCATTAATTTAACTGGTTTATGTTAAACCAGTATTTTTCAGGCACTGCATTTACTTGTAATAGTGGTCCCCATTTTTGCCTCTGGTCTCCATTCCCTCACGAAATACTTTCACATGACACAATGTCAGTGTCCCACCTGATATCAGCAGAGACATATGACTGGTTTTCCCACAAACCAGCTTAACCAAATACTCTGGTCCTTCTGGGAGAAGAGACACAAGGGCCCTACTAGACACATGAACTGCACTGGACAGGAAAATACAGTTTCCATTAAACTGGCTCCAGATTATTTGGGGTCAGCTCAATAATCAATATAAAATAATTTGATTCAGAAAATATCAGAATGTTACATATGAATTCAGTTTTAAATATTTCACGGATTTACATTTTAAAAAAATTAATCTTACTAGCAGCAACGAAAGCAAATGTCCACTGGAGGAAACTCCTTTAGACCTACCTTCCCTAGCCAATATGCCTTGGGCCTCACTAGAATATCCCTGGTAGGTACAAGAAGGGAGTTCAGTCTCCATATGCCAGGCAAGCATTAGTCTCAGTGCTGATGTTTCCAATGTAAGCAAAGCAAATACTAAGCAAATTGTGCCAACCACAGCAGTGTCTTCTATGTTTTTGTCACTTGCTCAGCAAAAAAATAAATTGAAAATATTTGGCATTACATATGGGAGAGCACATGCTCAAAAGTGAGCACTGCTCAAGTAACAATGAGATTACAGCAACAGAGTGGATTTAGTATTGTACAGACTGAAAGTGGTGCCACTGCAGCAGGATGGTGTCAGTGTTGTAGCTCTAGAAGCTGAGGGTGCTGCATCCCAGCATGTCTCCCTCCCTCAGCCTTAGCACAAAGGTCTCAGGGGCACTGACATCTCCCTCCATCTGCAGTGTTGGCCAAAGAAAGAGGCATGCCTTCAGCTAGGCTCTCCTCCTGTGAGGGACCAAAGACACTCTGGGTCTGCTGAAGAACTCCCATCGGCAGCATGACACTATCCCATGGCTGACACCATGACATAGATCCAGATGGACTGGTGAAGAGGAGAAGGACTGTCTCCCTATATCTAGCCCAAAATACTGTGGCATTCCAAACTTCTTTTTTAATGCCTCTCCTTTTGCCCTGTGCCAAAACTTGCCAACACTGACATCTCTCCAGGATTCCTCTGCTCATCTCCCTTCAAATTCTGTGGCATGAAACATAGTTCAAACCCTTCAAAGGTGGGCTTTCCCAACCACTTATCTGCACTGGGCCTTATAGAAAGCAGGGATGTGATGAGCTAACTATTTGCTTGAATATTTGCTGAAGAGGGCAGGGAATGTAGTTAATTTCCTACCTGCAAGAGGCATCAAGAGAAAAATATTGTCATAACCCCCAACCTGATGTGAGAAAAAGAACCATAAGCATTTTTATATCTTTCTCTCATGTGTATCTAAAAACTCTCTCATCTGTGAGCTTCATCTCTAAGCTTGCAGCACTAATAAAAGGAAGAGGGGGGGAAAACTAAAAAAAAAAATTCAATACCTATCTTCTATTTGGGACTGAGCCCCAGTTGCCATAATGGCAAAAAGCCTAGCTCATCTATTCATCCAGAAGCCACCCAGCTGCACCAGCCACAGCTTTAGTGCACAGTGCAACACTGTCTGAGACCAACAAAGGGAGGCTTGGAATGGGACAGTCCCCCCTCAGCTGTTCATGGGGTTTCATCTTGCCTCCAGAGAAACTCTTACTAACCAAATTCTCCCCCACCCCCACCACCTTTACAGGTTTCTTGGGGAAGAGTATTCACACATGCAAAGAACCCAGCGGCACTACCAGGGTTCACCAAGGCTGCTGACAAAACTTCGCCTTCATCCCTTGCTTTGATCTGGAAGCTGTGCACAGGGAGCATAAGTCCAGCAGCTCCTGGGGGTCAAGAGGGGATGTGCGAGCATTCGGCTCAGCCAGAACTGCTGCCACAGGGAGAGAACTTTAAAGAAAGCACATGAAAGCAGAAACAAAAGCAAATGCGGGTGACATTTTCCAGTGGAAGCACTGAAATGAGAAGCAGGAATGGAGACAGATGAGGACCTCAGCACCCAATTCAGCACCAGATTACACTTCCTTCTCAAAGTAGGTGGGCTGCTGCAATCAGGAGGAGAGAGAGCTCTTCAGAAAGGAGAGAGGTCAGGACTGGAGTCAGCACTAAGCACCAGACCAAAAGAGACACCTGATTAGCTGGTTCCTAGCACAAAGGGAGCTAGAAAAAAAAGATCACTCCATTGTAGAAATACTTTCTACAAGAAATTCCTACAGAGCAGTCTAAGTTACTCTGTGAATAGTAGTGTCTTGGCTTTAGTTTATTTAATATTGTATTATCTTCCACTCCCGCATTAAGAGCCACTATCCCTGATTTTGAGAAAGTGAAAGAGGGAACTGAATTCATACAAGTCAATAGATGGCAAAAAAGAATATTCTTTCTTCCTAATTACTGCCCTGAGCCTAAGGCATGGCAGGAGAAAATATTTTGGTAACACAGATCAGTGCTAATAATCTACTAATCTCTTTCAGTTTTGAAATTCTATAATGTAAATACTGAACAATAGTAAACCTTTCCCTCAGTTTGTTTACTTTTGTTACAATTCCATTTTAATGCACCCAGACATGGGGTTCCCATCTCCACCGTGTGGAGCCCAAGGAAGACTGATCTCACATCTAAGAAAGCTTCTTTGATGCAAGACTAATTTACTTACATTTTCTGTTTAGCTCAGCACTGTCTTACTGCTTAAGAAGTATCTATACCAGATCTTAAGCAGAGCAATAGAGCTTACATTCATCAAACACTAGCAGGCATAAAACAAAATCTGCCTTAGCCACTCTGGCAAGAATTCGCCTAAACCTTTCTGTTTAAGTGGACTTCCCATGTAATTTAGAGGTTTAAGTCCCAACAACCTTTTCCAACCTTTACAGAGCACTGAGGTACTACTGTGATGGCAACAGTCCCAGAACATGGTGAACTTCCCTTTCTGGAGTTGCCTCCTTTGGAGGAGGGGGGTTCAGAAGAGGGCTCTATTCTTGTTATTACCCAGACCGCATTGACCAGAATATAGAAATGATTGGCCTGTCTATGTGGCACTCAAAGAACCTACTGTTTCTCCTCTACAGCAGTTTTATTCCCCTTGCACTGAGCAAACACCGTCAAAAATAGCAAAATACATAGAAATCAGTCAGCCATTCTTTCTCTAATATATCAAGAAAACTTGTCTGTGTGTTTTACTGGCGGCTGAAGGGAAAAAGAAAGGAATAAGAGAAAATGGCTGACATAGTCACAAAACTTGAATAAATTCCTGGAAGCAAAAACTCATATATATTCCTCAGTGCAGGACTGGTTGGATGTTTGGATATGTAATCAACCTACATCCTATATTTGCTTGCCTAGATGTACTGACATATATTTACATATCCATATATTGTGCATAGATGCATAAGAAAGCACAAGGATTTATGTAGCGATCCACACTGGTAGCTACTAAAAGCACATATGTGGGTTTGTACACATTTGTAAACAGTACCTGCATGCACTCTACTCTATGTGCATACATGTGTACGTGTGTACTCATCTCTGCACTCGTGATTTTTAGGCTATGCTGTTGTGATTTAACCCTAGCCAGCAACAAAGCACCATATGGGATGGGGAGAAGAATCCCAAATAAAATAAAAGGTAAAACCTGTAGGCTGAGATAAGAACAGTTTAATACTACTACTAATAATAATAGTAATAAAGATGAAGAAAAAGGAGACAACAAAGGAGAGAGGAAAAAAATCCAAGACAGAGAAGTGATGCACCACACAATTGCTCACCACCGCCTAACTGATGCCCGGCCCAAGTTTATCCAGGACAGTAAAAGTAGCATTAGAAGAATGCACATCATCTGCATGCAGATCCCCACATTCTGTTCTTATGCAGCTCTGTGACCAACAAACTGCTTGGCATTCTTTTAACTGCTATCCTTCTATTTCCCTGAAAATAGCTCACAAAGCAAGAGCATATCTTTTTATTGAAACACTGTGAAGGTTTGGGCTGAAGTAAAGTTAATTTTCTTCACAGTGGCTGGTATGAGGCTGTGTTTTGGATTTGTGCTGAACACAGGGTTGATAACAGAAAGATGATTTTGTTATTGCTGAGCAGGGCTTACACAGAGCCAAGGCCTTTCTGCTTTCCATATTGTCACACTAGCAAGGAAGTTGGGAGGAGACTCAGCCAGGGCAGCCAACCCCAAGTGCCCAAAGGGATATTCCAGACTATCATGCTCAGTATAGAAAGTGGGGGAAAGGAGGAGGAAGGGAGTGATGGTGTTTGTCTTCCCAAGTCACTGTTACATGTGATGGGGCCCTGCTCTCCTGGAGATGGCTGAACACCTGCCTGCCATGGGAAGCAGGGAATTAATTCCTTGTTTTGCTTTGCTTGCATACATGGCTTTTGTTTTTTCTATTAAATTGTCTTTAGCTCAACCCATGAGTATTCTCAGTTTTGCCCTTCTGATTCTCTCCCCCCACCCTGCTGGTGGCTGTGCAGTGCTTGGCTGCTGGCTGGGTTTAAACCACAACAAACACCACAAAAGGATGGAGTTACCATTTCCTAGAGAAAAGACTGGTGGAGATGAGATTACACCAGAATACTTTTGACTGAAAATTCAGCCTTTCCACACCCACCAGTATATCCAGAAGTAAGATATCAGTTCAGAAGATGCAACTAATGGGACAATGCATGTACATGGGACAGCAATGGGACTTTGCATAACCTAAACATGCTCCTTCATACATTTTTTTTTTTTACATTGGCATAGGCAAACCTGAAAGAAGCACAGATGAGGGAGGAAACAAAGAAAATGACAACAGGGGCTTTTGAGTATTTCTAATGTAAGCTATGCTGGATTCGGCACATTATTGTCTACAGTCCTGTTCCAAGTCCAAATAACTCAATGTCAGCTCTGATTATTTTACTATTTCAAATAGGCAATTAAGAAAAAGGAAAAAAAACCCACAACAACCACATAAAAAAAAGCCCCATGTGCAGAATATTAAGAGGAAAATGCTGAAAAGTACATTGCTAGAGAATATATGTTCAGCCCATGATGCTTCCCAGCATTGCTGCGTTCTGCCATTCCCAGGCAGTCATTGTTCTACTTGGCTTGGCTCCTTCACACATAAGGCACTCAAAAGGAGAGGATTAGTGGTGATGGTTACAGCACTCTGAAAGTGCTGCTGTTTTCTATACTTTACTTTACTTTTTTTTCTCTTTCTTTCCCTAAGGCAATACACTTTGAAAGAGTTGCATTTTTCAGCTACCCCATGCTTCCCCTTTTTGCTTTGGGAGAAATATAAATAGTAACTAAAACAGGCAATTTATTTCTCTAACTCCTCAGTCACTCTGTCATAAGGTCTGTATGGTTTTGTAACACAATTTCTTTGCCCTTCAAAGCACAAGAATCTCATATTGTTCTGGCACTCACAAGCCTGACACCTTTCATTGCAAACCCATCATTTGCATGCAGGTCTATCAACAGGCATTACTAAGGATAAGAATTATTTCCCAAGACCTTCTAAGAGGAAAGATGGGTTGGAGACATCTGTCCCAGGTCCCATTAGTCCTTCACAAAGCCACAAATGTTCAGAAGCCAGAGAATACAAAAGTTCTCAACTGCTGTTTCTGCACTGTGCTACAAATTGGTTTTGTCCTGCATAGGCTAATATGCCTCTTAAAGGCAGATCAACAGCCTCTTGCCATTTTCTTCCTTGCTTATGTAGAAGTATTAGATGCTAGAAGTTAAGCCCTGAAATTAGCTTGAAGCAAGAAAATAAACCCCCTGTTTATCACATCCTGCAAACTTGGCTTGCATGTTCCTGTGAGAGGTATAAGATGCATAGTCACTGCCTTCTAAAACCAGGTTTCGTTTTGCCAGACTGAACATAAAATCTATGCCACTAAAGCAGCATTACATTATTACTATTATTACTACAATTATTATTGGTTATTACATGTTGAAGACACTGGTGTGGACAGGGAAGCGAGGAGGTAGCAAGTGGCAGTAACCAAACTGCAAGTGATAGTTTCCACTAGCACTGAGAAACATAAGCATCATCCTACACCATCAATTACCAAAAATTTAGGACTGCAGGCTAGTTTCAATGTCCTAGGATCCCTTGGATCAAAAAAATTAAGAGCAAGAAGAGGAAATACGCAAACAGGTATATTTTTCTTTGAAGTTTCTTATAATTTTATTGAAGAAGCATTATTAATAAAGCTTTCCAGGTGCCAGAGAGAGACAGACTGAGGCAGCACACTGGGGAAAGTGACACTGACCAGAAACTTTCAGTCCTACCTCAACTGAACTGCAACCACAGAGCAACTTCCAGATACTACATAGTCATGACACCTAAGGTGGCTTTTTGGAAAAGAACAATAAGATAACTAAAATTCAGATTACTTATCACTTTGACATGCATATAATAATATATGCTCAGACGCATTATTTCAGTTCAGGCCATTGCTAGATTATAGGTTTAGGATCAAAGACTGTAAGTAACTCTCACACAATGGGAACCGTATCTAAGCCTTCCAAACAGTGACTATGAAAAGAGCATGCATGCCTTGGTGCATAACCAATTGAACATGAAATGCCTTTGTAAAGCAGTTCTGAAGGGGGCTAACTGTGATTCTTCAGTGTCAAAGTAGGAAACTATCAAGAAAGTATAGACAAAAGCCACCGATTATATATAGCATTAGTGAAACCATTTAATAATACTGTGGTCTCTTATCTTGCCTATGTTTTTAAAAATATGTTAAAAAAACATCAAAGAACACAAAAAACCTTAATCTTATACTATACTGGGTGAGCTATCCAACTAATTCCATTTATTTCACCCAAAGGTAGGTTACAAGCTAATCCAAATCTACATGCTACCGGAATCTCCATCTGAGAGAGGAGATCTGCTTTAGTTTAAGAGATAAAAGCATAACGATAAAGACAAATCACAACTATTCAGGTTGGAAGCAATGTGCAATGTTTCCTAGTGATCCAATGGAAAAATGAATTCTTTAAACCACTATAGGAATCACTAGTGGTTAAAAAAAAAAGTACCTTGATACAAAAGTCCATCACAACACCAAGATAGCAATTTTTTGTTTAAAAGATTCAGCTTATAAAACTTATGAAGTATGCAATATTTTTTCTCTGTTGGATATAAATACATGAAGAACCTAAGTGCTTATATCACAAGATGACAAAGTATTTCGCAATCCATGAGAATAAAAGAGGATGCTAATCAGCTACCAGGAATAAATATGCTTTATTTTTAATTTCACAGACTTGGGCCACTTGCTCCAATTTCTTACAAGAGCTGAATGAGGAGATTTATGATCCACTGGGGTTTATTTTTAATCTTGGAACAACAGAAAGATAACAGAAGAATAAAAGAATGATAATGTTGTGTGAATGTTTTAAAAAGCCAAACAGGACAAGATGTATAACTGTAGAATGGTTTAGCCTGGAGGAAACATCAACCCTGGAGGAAATAGCACAACAGCTTCTATCTGAAGTGTTTAATGAAAACATTAAAGGAGAGGAATACAATACTTAATGTCATTAGATCTTCCTGTGTAAAAGGAGCTTTTGTCAAATAAACCTGATATAATTTGAATGACAGTGGTGAAAGCACAGATGAAACATTTTTTAAGATATTTGGCTGAACACCAGAAGAAAATTCTGCTCAAACAGCATATAAGAACAAAACATGATGTAATATTAGATAGATAGATAGATAGATAGATAGATAGATAGATAGATAGATAGATAGATAGATAGATAGATAGATAGATAGATAGATAGATCGATCATCAGTCCTCAACTGACAAGTCTCACAAAGTATTTGTCAGTGGGGTAGCACTACTGAAAAAGGGCATTTCTAAGGCACCATAAGAATCTATGTTTGATGCAATAGTATTAAATATTTTATCAATTACCTAGAAGTAAATATAAAAAGCACTGAAGCTGATACTTGAAGGTAACACCAAGTTTGGCATACCACTGAACAACCTAAATGACAGATCAATCATACCGAGTGATTCATAGAGCATGGAAGTCCAGGTCCTTTCATTCCAAGCAGCTTTTAAAACATTTGAATACTCAAATATATAAGCTCAAAAATATGGAAGACAGGACATGAACTACAGAACCAGGAAGGGGAAGCTGCAAGGGAGCTGCACCTTTGAAGACAATTCAGAAAACATCAGAGGAGAAAATGTGAGCCTCCAGTAAAACACTATGGGCAAAAGTGCAGTACAGTCTCAGGACAAATGAGTAGAGTAAGAAATATGCAGCACTGATACCACATGCATTGTAACCCTAGGCACCATTCTAATGTCTACATTTTCTTAAAGAAAGGACTCTAAATAGTTGCAAAGAATATATCAAGCAGCTTCAAGAGTATTTGAAAACTAGAATAAATGCCTTAGAGTAAAAGACAAGGAGCTCCACTGGTTTAGTTTTTCAAAAGACAAATAAAGAAAAGACTTGATTACAGCAGATAGAGGAAAACCACCAGATTTCTGAAGCATCTTTGTTCCAATAGAAAACTGCATCAAAAGGAACCACATTTAGGGGTCATTGTCAGACAAATTCCAAACAGATTAAAGGCCCAATTGCTTTTGTAGTAGGAGGTGGTTAACCAACACAAAAACTTAAAAAGAGGTCCAAATTATTAGATGTAATGTGGGGGACACAGGACAAAGTGAGGCTTGATGTTTGCTGTTTATGAACACTCTGAATCCATGTATAAGTGGGGATAATTAGATAATCATCTGAAGGCTGAGCTAGCTGTGTGTGGAGAGGGTTTCGGACCTTAAAATTCTCCGACATTTTGAAACCCTTACATGCCACAAATCACTCAATTAGGAAGAAGACATATGACTATGGACTCAATTTGAGTATCAGGCATTTGTATTCTGCTGAGTTAAGCAACGGATCAGGTGTTATGTTTCCTGGCTTTTATCCCTAATCCTGCCACTTGTCTGTTGAATAACTTTGGCTAGCTTTTCACAATTTTTTAGTTGAGAAAGTCTTTAATTAATTCAATAGTGACAATACATGTAATTCTCCAAACAATTATTTTCGATTTAGTTGCTTTTTATTTTTATATACGTTTGCTGTTAAGTCTCCAGTACCCAAAATGCAAAGAAACCAAGGTGCTAAGAGAAGTCTTACTTGTCCTTAAGACATCTTTAGCAGCAGTAAACAGAACACAGAAAAGGACAGTCCCAGTCCCATAGAGAATAACTCTTTGTAGAAATGTTTCCAAGTTAATACACTGAAGGGAACAATGGCACTCCTGGCAGGAGAAGATGGACAAGGTGACCTGACAGATGTTTACTATTTCTAATATCTATTATTCTCTGGAGTTTGTCCCAGTAGGGTAAACACTTTTCATCCCTTTTTTTACACAGCATCAGTCCACCTTTCTGAGCAAGTAAAAAACGCTCCTTGGGTTTTAAGTCTCCTGTAAAAGACAACTCCAGATGGATTCAGTGCTCCAAAAAGGGGTCCAGTTGGGCAGTGATAAACCTTCTTAATAGTTACTTCCACAGTTACAACCACAGGGAAAAAAATACAAATGTTCACTGTCTGACCGTTAGTCATGGATGGAAAAATCCCCAAATCCAAGTTAAGGCTTGAGAGCTGTCTACTGCTACCACAGCCCATAGTGATCTGGGGAGATTTTCCTACTGGAAATCTCCCTCCAAACCTTTACAGAATTCCCAATTCCATATATGGAAAGATCATCTTTACTGAAAGATAAATCCTTTTACAATGCCGCTCAACAAGCAGAGTTGTAAAACTGCTTCTAATATACTCATTTTGGATCAATTGTTTTGGAGACCTTAATAATTACAAATGGTAAAAGAAGGCAAGCGGTTTTGCACTTCCCTGCAAACATCTGGGATTCATCTAGCCCTCGTTTTTCTTTTCACTTAAGCAACTTCCTCAAATGTAGGCTGCCTCCACATACGAACACTTGTTTTCATTCAAAGGGGCATTATTACACCTCCTGCCAACATGGGGCACTCCAGCCTTTTCTCAACCCTTCTGTGTCTGATCCTCCAGCTCTTCCTAACACATCTCACTTCCACATCTACACATTGCTGCACAAACCTGTATGTCAAACTTCATACCAAATTGATTCTCTGCTGCCTTCCCCCTTGGCTGTGTACAAGCCTTCAGCAACATGACCTTGCTGTGCAATACTTGCAATGAAGGGATTATGTGTACGATAGCCTCTGATGGGTTGTGGCACACTGTAGTTAATACAGGGCAAAGCAAATGGAATACCACCTTGGAAATACTGCAGGGAACCTAGAAATAGTGTACCTGCATCAGGAAATATTTAAACATTAAATTCTCCACAAACATAAAATAAACATTAAAAACATAAAATTCTCAATAATACAATGGATCAGTATCCGATATCTGAAAACCACCTCTTCAAATACCCACGCAAGTCTAACAGAGCATCTGTGTAGCAACGCCCACCCATCAAACCATTTCACAGACTCCACTTATCTAGGGCTGTGCGAGTCTGCATGCAGAAACTGATGTCTTTGTATTTCATATACCATCAACAATTTTTCTTCTGTGAGTTTTTCCAGGCACAGTAACATCCCATGGCAAGGACTTCCATGACTTTAATTGCCATCATATTTCTTTTTGATTGTTCTGAAGCTTGCCCTGCCTTTGTCTTTTGATGCCACTTAGTCACTACATTCAAAAAGAAACAGAAAGTACACTATGATTCCCCACTGTCATACCCTTTTTCCACGAGTTCTGTTACAAAGAGCCCCAGACTGTAATGACAGTTCTTATACAGAAGTCTCTCTAATGACCTTTGATGATCTTTGTTGCCCTTCTCCTCTTTCTGAGATTAAAATGACAGGATGGCAGTGTCCAGTTTGGTTGTATTTAATGACACCATATTTTCTCTTTCATTCTTATTCCCTTCCTAGAAATGCATAATATTAGATGTGCTTACTTGCCCAATATTGACCCCTGAGCAAATACTGTTAAGTAGTTATTTAATAAAATATCAGAAGCAACTCAAAGTCCATCATTGTTTATACACAATAACAATTCTTTTCTCTCCTCCTCCCAATACAAACACCTCAATTTGTGTTTACACACATTTAATCTGCTATTTATTTGTCCAGACATTCAGCATTACGAGGTCATCCTCTGCAGTTCTGCAGACAATCCTCATATTTGAGGATTGTCTCAGTAATTCTCAGTACTTATTCTCAGTAAAATGTATGCTGTCTCCATCCACATCCCTTTCCACTCATAATTCCACTAATGAATCTTCAGACATCAGCATGGATCCCAGAAGTCTTTCCACCAGAGCCCTCCCATGGGAACTATTGAGTGCATTCTGTTTTTTACCTTGCAACCAATTCTTCCTCTGTGCCTAGACCTTTCTCTGCCATTGCTTTTTCATGTCCTGAAGAGCCTTTTGGGAGGACACATCACTGAAAGACTTTTGAAAGCCAGATTACATTTACCAAAACTCTCCTGTCCACACACTTACTGAAGCCCCTGTCTGGGGGGCAAACAGGCACAGGCCCAAATCAAACCAAGGAAGGTCCTGGCTGTGACAGTTCAAATACAGTGCCAGTACTGTTCTTAAGTCCTTGCCCCCACCATCAAAGCTTGTCTGCTGCACTTCAAAGAAGTGGAGGCTGTGGAATGGTTTTAGGGGAGCATTGCCACACAGCTGATCTGTTAGACTTGCCTGGGTATTTGAGGAGGCAGTTTTCAGATCTAGGCCTTTGACACAGCTCCTCACAATATCCTTCTCTCTAAATTAGAGAAATATGGATGTATTTAATGGATGGACTGTTCAGTGAACAAGGAATTGGTTGCATCCAAAGGGCTATGGTCAATGCCTCAATGCCCAAATGGAGATCAGTGACACATGGGACTGTGACTATTCAGTATCTTCATCAACAACATAGACGGTGTCATCAAGTGCACCTTCAGCAAGTTTGGAGATGACACCAAGCTGGGTGTTGCAGCTGACACACCCTGAAGAATGGGATGCCACCCAGAAGGACCAGCACAAGCTCAAGAAATGGGCTCATGGGAACCTCATGATATTTAACAAGGTCAACTGAAAGGCCCTGGAGCAGGTGCAGAGGAGGGCCACAAAGATGAGCAGAGAGCAAAAGCACCTCTCCTATGAGGATGGGCTGATAGAGTTCGAGTTGCTCAGCCTGAAGAAGAGAAGGCTCTGTGGAAACTTCAGTGCAGCTTTTCAGTACTTAAGGAGAGCTTTCAAGAAAGACAGGGACAAACTTTTTTGCAGGGCTGTTGCAATAGGACAAGGGCTAATGCTTTTAAACTAGAAGAGGGCATATTTAGATTAGATATAAGAAAGAAATATTTGATGATGAGGGTGGTGAGGCATTCGCACAGGCCTTCCAGAGATGCAGTAAGACCCCTGTAAACATTCAAAGGCAGATTGGATGTGGTTCTGAACAGCCTCATCTAGTAAAAGATGTCTCTGCTCATTGCAGAGGGGTTAGATTAGATGACCTTTAAAGGTCTCTTCCAATCCAAACCATTCAATGATTCTCACCAAAAGGCGTCCTCATACGTACCAAGTTTTTCTCTTAAACTCCAGTTGCAAAACCAAAGAGGATACCAACATTTAATCACCTTTCTCTGCTGGATGCACAGGCAAATCCAGCTTCCAGAAGAAATGTGGAAACAGCTGGAATGAAAGTTTTTAAAAACCATCTCTGGTTTTCACGCAGACCCCAAACTCCTAAGAAGGGAGAGAAGTGGTTTAGAAAATGCACTCAATGTCAAAGCTGTCCTTTGAATTATTAATGCATAACTTTACGTAAAGCTCACAGTAAGATGAAAGTTATTAACCTAATAAGTTACATGCATAATTAATTTCTCCTATGATATATGAGTTGTGAAGTTCTAACAAAATGTGTCACAGAGGTTGTAAACATGAAAACTAGCCTGAAGCCAGAAGAGTTAAGCATATGCTAATTAGAGAACATATGAAAAATACACAGTAAGAAAAAAACTGAGAAGAGAGAGGAAGTGACAGCACTGCACATCTATGTGGTGTACTAGTGTCAGTTATGAATAACAGGAACTAGGCTCAGACAAGGAGGGAGAAGCAAGCACACCAAACTCAAGGAGAATGGAGGCATTCAGTGTTCTCATTATCTTAGATGAGGCTACTTTTGGACAAATCAGCCCTTAGGTATCTAAACCAGGGAAATGGAGGAAAGTGCTCAGCTGATAGTTTACCTTGTTAGCTGAATACTGAAGCTGCAGAGGAAGAACCCATTTTTAGTATGAAAAGACGATATGCTTCTTTAGAGCTTTGCTTTGTAACCAATTTTAATACTGTGATTGACTGTTTCACCATTAGCTGGACAGAATAAATAAAGTGGGCATCCCCAGTAACAGCTACTACTTGAGAGAGATAACAAATATGACAGCCTTGTCCTTTAGAAGTGGCAAGTCATCACAAGGATCCTGGTTTATCAAGCTCTTGAGAAAGCTTTTCCCTTTGCTATATGTGGTTTTCTTTACAGTTCCTTATATCTTTGAAAAGGGTGATATGGCAGTCCCCCTCCTTTGGCAGGCTACAACCAACATTCCATTTAATCATTCACCGTAAGAGGTTATATAGGGCAGCTGCAGAAATACATGGTCGCATCATCTGCACCAGGAGAAAGGATTTCACTTTAGCATCTCACTGGTCTTCTCAAGGAAAACTGCAGCTTTGAACACAGCCATAAAACAATTAATAGGGTGTGAACTGATCTTCTTAGTTAATTATCTGTATTTTGGGAAGTTGTCCTAGCATCACTGAAGTTAAAACATAGACTTAAAGTCCATGCCAGAGGTGTGAGAGAACTGACCCCTACATAACCAGAATAACCACCTGGTCTATCCACTCAGACAGTAGCTATATTGAGCTCATATTAGCTAAAAACCTCCAAGTACCAAACCTCTAGGGCTCTGCTGCACTTTTAAGTCAGCAGTTAACAATATAAGGGAAACCCTTTGCTTCCCCATTTTGCTGCCCCTGTGGTAATCTTGCCAGAGATTAGGAAAAATTTTGTCATCAGCGCCTGGTCCAGATTGTTCCAGTGGTTTGACCAATCCAGCTGGTTTTCAAACATGAAAACAACCATTCTGCCCTCCTAGCATTTCACAGCAATGTTTTAGTCACCTCAAATGTCTTGAATTCTACAGCCAGATCTTTTCTCTGACATAAGTTCAGAAAGCATCAGCATACTTTTATCTTCACATCTGTTCAGGGCTTGCAACCCACTGGAACACTTCACAAACAAAACCACACTGGAAAAGGAACACTGGAAGGCAGCTGAGAAGAAGGATCAGAATGGTATGGACTTGACCAGCCTTCTGAAAAATCACTGGCTTCCTTCCCTGTTGCTGCTGCTTCATGTTGGCAAGTGCATGCAAAAGCAGACTGTCCGCCTACCTCCTGCCCCAATCAGGGGAACATCTTGCCTCTGGCTGGCATCTCACTGCATTCAGCTGTAGTAAAAAAAAGGGAAATCTCAAGGACAACCAATCCAGCCAGGATGTTCTGCCAAGGTTGCTGTTCCTAGCTGAGGAAATAGTCCTCTCAATTTTTCTCAGCTAGAAAGAGAGAGAGAATGTACACACACACCCCCACCCCCATTATCCTAAAGCCCGCAGGTGCCAGCAATCCAAATAAACGTAGAGCAATTAACAGAATTAACACAGCTTTAAATAGCTTGGCACACCAGATGCGGGCTCCTAGCAGGGTTCTATAAAATGTAAAGTTATTACAGATAAAACCATTAATCATCTGTTCAGAGACTTGTTCTAGATGCAAAACCCATTTCACTTAAAATGGCTAATAATCAGAAAGAAAGGCACAGATTTGACAGGAATGATTATGCCATTCTCAAGCCCCATTTCCAAATGCCATTTTTCATCTCTGCCACCATTCCCAAACCTCTGTGTTCGCTCTGCTTGCTAACACTGATACAGTAAGAAAGCTTTGCAGGCATCGCTCACAGTCACCTCTCAGGGTGCTAGAAATGAGACGCCACCTCTCAGCCTCTTCCATTGTGGACAGAGGTGGTTAGTAACTTGCACACTACACATTGCTGCTTTCCTGGATGCAGTTGCTACTGTTCAGTTGTGTGTCATCAGCCCCATGCAGCTCACAGATAACTGATGCTCACCCTGATGAATTAAGTGTTCAAGTGCTAAGATTTGTGCTTAGAAAATACAAGGATTTGAGTTTTCCCCCTTCTGGCAACATGAAGTCACCAGTAGCCTCTGTATGCAATATAACAATCCTCCTGATATTCCCCTAAGATCTCTTCAAATAACTCTCATTTACTACATCTATGTCTAGATAGCTACAGGAAGCAGGGGTGGGGGGCTGACCCTAACTCATCTTTGAGCTCTGATATTACCATTTCTAACACTTCCACTTATGGAACTGTAGCTCAAAGAGCTATTAAACCTTGTAAGTAGCAATTCAGAGCTAAAATTGCATCTTTCCACATATCTATATTAATCCCATTGATTTGCTTAGGAATCTAGATACATACACTGTTAATTCCAACTAAATGAATTCTGCCTGTGCAGTTTGAAGGAAGGAAGGAGATAAAACAATCCCAAAGCACAAATATTCAGTGCAACAGACAACATCAACAGAAGTAGACCAAAGCCAGAGAGCAGCAATGACAAAGAATTACAACAGAGAGAGTATCAGAGACTATACAAAACCTTGTATTATATCAAGCCTGGTGCCTTTCCCATGCAGTTCAAGTAACAAATGCTGCCCATGAACTGCCTGCCCACTCCTGGGCTCCTCACACTTGACAGCTGGCTCCCTGCTACAGCAAAATGGTGGACCTGGGAGGAGTTGTCCAGCCCACCCACTCAATATTCAAACTTCACCATCCTTTCCTGCCTCCCTTGCTGGCACAGCTGAGCAGCCTAGATTTTTGTGGTGGGTAACAGCAGCTCAGTCTTTCCCCACTAACCACAATACATATGCACATTTCATAGCAATGCTCCAACTTTCAGGTCTGTCTGCTGCTCCCAAAGAGGCAACATTTGTCGAGTAGCTGAAAGTGCCTGTTTTATACACATGTATAAAACAGAACAGTCTTGCTCTTCTGTCATGTAATTTTATTAATGCTAGCATATGGCAAGTCCTGACTCTCCAAAACTACACTCATCTGTACTTCTGTCTGACAGTATAAGGATGAATCCTTAGCAATTCTCCTTACTGCATAAGGAGCAACAAATAAAAACATATCTCCTATTTATTTTTATTATTCGTCCAAACCAAGGATTTACTGATCTCAGTGGACTACATAGCCAAGTAAAGCAAAAGAAGCTCATTTACTTTCATTTTAAGATGAGCACATCAGACTTTGGACAGCTGAAGTTAAGTTCACATCATCCATTAGGATGGGCCCACATTTGGCTTACGGTGTATGAAAATGACAGCCAGAAATCCTTGCCAGAGTAATTGCCAGAGTAATCACCAGAGTATCACCACTGCTCTGCTGATGACTTTGGACTCAGCTATGTTTGTCTATCAATATACCCTGTCTTAGTTTGCTCAGTCTTGAATGGATAGGGATTAGACCACATATTTTTGTAAGGATTTTTGCTTTAATATTTAATAGTTACCAACTAACTTTATTATATGCACCAAACACAGGCTATATTGCTCCAATCCCCATTTTCTGAACTTGCTGATATAAATACAGTTCTACACCTGTAAACACTCTCATTTTCTGAACCACAGCACATGGCACATCTCTTGCAGCCACAGAAGCTCAGAAGGAGTTGGATTCATTATGGAGGAAAGAAAAGCCTGATTTTGATGATCCTACTGCAAAGATGGCCACAACACCAGGACTGAGAGTCACCTGTGGACAGCTCAGTTGGGATTCAGTGGAGTGTTCCCTTACTGTTGTGACATATCAGCCCACTGGCTGCACTGCCCAAAGGTGACACTGACCTCAGCTGCTACTTTCCTCCCTAGGTACATGTTCCAGTGGCAGCTGGAGAGAGTTTAACTGGTTTAGACCCCACTTTTTTTCACCTCCATAAACTCTCTGTAGCTTATAAGTATGGTGGCAGTACATAGTTCAAACAGCCCTGCAAAAAGAAACAGCTTACACCTCATACATAGAAAGATCCAGTTTCTATGTTTGCTCATCAATGCTTGCTTTAGAAGGTATGCTCAGTCTACATACACACTCTATTATCCAGACTTTGGCTATTAATTACTTTTGTAAAATTTCTAGCAGTGCTGTAGGTTTAGGAGTTTATTGCCACTGAACTGTTGATATGTGAATTATCCTTTAAATTAATCCCCAAGAGAACGAGTGTACTCAGGCTGACCTAGAATGCCTACAAGATGCTGTCTGCTGACTGATAAGAGTTCCAGAGAACAAAATACTATATTGTAATAAATGTGACCTTAACAAGAACCTATATTTTTTTTTTTAATTTCCGGATAGAGCTATGAAAACAAACAAAAACAAACAAAAAAAACCCCACAAATAAACCCAACAGGTTTTTACTTCTAGAGTAATTATGGCTGTAGGATTCTACAGCCTTTGCTATATGAATTGCATTAAAGAAAGAATTTTAGGAGCCTAGAGTTTTTTACAGTACCCAGCTGATAAAATAATATCTCCTCCATCTCCTGTTCCAAAGCTAAAAACTCAGTTCCTGTCTTTGGATTTCCCATGTTTTACTAAATGAAAAATAATTCTAGCACTTTGTTTTCACACTCCATTCACTAAACATTAATTTAATGAAGCAATTTTAAATTGTTTTCCTGCTTAACAGGAATACTTTTCATGGATATATGAGATCATAAGTAAACTTTCTACAGACATGTCATGAGTACATTACTCTTCCACTTTTCTATGTATCCAGAAACATTTGATGAAAGAGATTGATCAATAACTAGGTTAGATTATGATATTTTGCAACACTCATTTCAATGTCATTATGCCAGCAAAATTCTTGTTATGGATGAATATAAGCCAAGGTGACCAAGTTCTTTTCTGTGTCATGTATGAAGCAAGACAATAATGCTATCAGAAACTTCACTCTGGTAGAGTAGGCAAGGGCGCTGATACTTAAGGAACAGAGGCTTTGAATAACCCCCTAGCTAAAGCAAAGCTGCAGCACTGGCAGCACACAAATACACTGGACAAGACTATGGACTGTAGTTCCTTTGGGCCAGGCCATTCATCCTTACTAAAAATGTGAGAACACGAGAAAGTGAAATATTAACCTCTGAAATGTCCAGAGCAACATATACTTCAATTAAGAGTCTCTCCAAATCCAGTTCAAGTTTAAGCTTAAACTGAATATGTAACTGGAAGATCATTTTCCATTCTGGTCACACATGGAAGAAATCTCCCAAGACATGCTGCCCTTATGATGCAATTCCTAATGTCTTGAACTGAAATCCAACAAAAACAGTGCAAAGCTGAGAAATGCCCATCAGATCTGGCTCACTTTCAAAAATGTGCTGCAACACCAACTGTTTGTCAAGAGTGATCTTCATTTGAACATTCCCCAGCCTCAACTTATATCGCTTGGAAGAAAGGTCTGTTCTGGACTTCTCCTTCATATCCTTAGGCAAGTTGACTCTTAAGAGCAAGTAGGCAGGAATTCCATACCCATTCAGCTGCCAAGATACAGTTTTGATGTAACGACTTCTAGTATTCCCCAGTAAGAACATCAATGACTTGTGACTCTGTACGGAAGACATGGGCTGTCCCTGCCCGGTGGAAGGGGAATGAAAACAGCAATAGGTAGAATTTCCCTCTTATCAATCGTTCTACCAATGGCAGGCTCTATAATGTTGACAAAGACACATCATACCTGTGCCTCAGCTGCATTTGAAGGAAGAGGATAACGACATTTACTCCCTTTGGTACTGTATTTTAACAGATGGTTTGAAAGAAGACAAAATCTCTGAAGTCGCTTTGATAAAATTACCTACTGAACTCTTTGTCTGAAGGGTCCTAACAGCTAATATTATTAAAGCATTCAATAGGAAAAAGCTTAAAGACTAACAGGGATGGCTATGTTTGTTCCTCAATGCCTTGACTCCTTCAGATGAATTAACAGTCAAAAGTTGACACTGTGTTACTGTACCATGGGATGATTTCCTCTGTGTACGCTTACCTCTGAACTTTCATCGCCCATGACTCATGGATGCTGCCTAGAAATCTGTATCCTCTTCCTTTCTTTCTGGCTCACAGTATGAGCACAGACTTTCTGTGTTGGGAAGACTGACAAACACATTCTTCTTTTCTCCCACCCTTGCCAAATGATTTCCTAAAAATGCTACTAGAAAAATCAGCTGAATCAAGTGCCTTCTCCAGAGAGGCTGAAATTCATCACTCCGCTAAATGTTAGTATTGAGACCATGAACCATAGAAGACTTACTTAACTTATGCCTGGTTTGACAGAAATAGTGTTATACATTTTCTCCTATTTCACTCTAGTAGTTACTCCTGTGAAAAGAGGCTAACACATCCAATCTTTTATGGATACAGAATGGTGAGCATATGTAAACCTACAGGCAAGCAAAACAAGGGAAGTACATATCACTCCTTCTGGCAGCACGGCAGAGGCCTGGCAGGGCAACATAAGTTCCGCTAGCAAGACTAAAAAGTTTGTTTTTAAATAGTCCTTCTCAAAATGTTGCTTCTTTTTCAGTGCTGTCAAGTCCAGAGACAGGTGTTTCAGCTTTCAGCTGCTCGGTTCAGAGTGCCTCTTGCTCACCTTGGCTTCATGTCATTTCCCATAATCATACATGAAAGCAAAAGCTATTCTACACTGTGTACCACAAAGTCTTTCAGGATTTTTGCCCAAGCATCCAATATGTGCCGGCAGCAAGACAGTAACCTGAGAAATGTTCAACTGACCAACCATATAACCCTTCTGACTCTGATCTAATACAGAAATACCAAATGCAAACCAGCCCATGACCCAAGCTCATAAACCTTACCCAATGAGAAAACACTATTCTATTGCCTTCCCAATGTATTGGTCTACTCAGAATTCTCTCCGCATCTTGCTTCCTATCCTATTGCTCTCAATTTCCAAACGCCTCCATTCCCACCTCCAAATTAAATCTTTCCAGAAATAAGTGAGGTTTTTTTCTTATTAGGTTAAGAATGTCATCAACAGCTACTCAAAATACTGGCCTGCATCGCCACTGTTTTATGTTGCTATAACACTTTTGAGTGGCACTCAAAAACCTGATGAAGGCTTTGTGTTGGATGCTGTGCAGATGCACAGAGAAAATGACTGACTGTCTCAGGTTCTTGACTGTCAAGACACACAGTGTACAGCTTCAGCAGGAGACTGATCCACCACAGCAGCAGCAATGCAATTGGAAGTTTAGGAGTGAGAGGCAACCAAAAACTTTACGGACCTCTGGATATGGAATCTTAGGAATCAGGGTCATAATCATCATCCGGTTTATTTGGAATGCTCTGGCAGAGAACAGTAATGAGAGACCAAGATTAAGAAGAAGTAATATTTTGAGGAGTGGGATCATACTCAACCCTTGGCTGTGCTTTGTCTGCTTCTACATAGTGCCACTAGCCTCTCCCTTTCTTTTTCAAATGTTAAATTCACTAAATAATGCAGATAGGAAGCAGACAGGCCCAAACACAATAGGACAGCTGGAGCAGCAGTATTGGATCAACATGTGTGGGCAATTAGTGCCATTCATGTGGTAACTTCCTCCACTGTTCCTCAGTGCAATCCCCACAGTTGATTCCTGACTCTCCTCTAATGCATTCCTGGGGCTCTGTTAAGTCACTGCTGTGGAAGGGGATCTTGGGCACCCAAAAGCTTTTGGGTTCAGGGAGGGGCTCTTTCTACTACAACTTTCTCTATCTGCCTGTTTCCCTGTTTTTCTCTGCTGCCTTCCATCTGCACCTATAGCCTCCTCCCAAGTGTGACACTCCAGTCAGAAAAACTCATCCCCAAACAGAAACCACATCATCACTACACATCAAATAGTCCTGAAAAAGACCTGGCTTGCAGATCGCATCTGAGACTTACAGAAGGCAACTGGGCACACTCATGAACCATTTTGAAATCTGGCTCCTAGTAGTTAAATTGCAGACAGAAATGATCTAAGCTTTCACAGCTTTCTCCCATCACAGCCAGATGGTGCCTGACCCCTGTAATAATTTCTGCCATATTCCACCCATATGCAAGCCTCACTGCATCCATCAAGCTGTTAGTACCAATCAACATTTTTCAGAATTGAGATTTTAATAAAGCATTCATAGAAAAATGTGAAGATTTCATAAATTCTCTCATGAATATCCACTATCTAGGGACCACCTTAGGCTCTTCTAAAGCACCTCCATCTGTACCATTTAAGTCCTGCTCCAAGTAAATCAAATCTGAATGGCTGGCTCCCTAATCCAGGGAAATATTCTGATTCTCTCCCTTCCCTAGCAACTGGATATTGAAATACCATTTTCCCCTCTTTGCCCACACAGCTAAATTTCCCACCCTGCCACTTTCCATCTCCATCCTTGATTACTGAAAACTCCTCCCTGAAGCCCTTCATTACATGCAAAACACAGCTGTTTCTTGTTACCTTTCTTGGCCTCTTTCTGGACACACAAGTGTCATTAAACCCATTAATGCATCCTTTTTCCTTTCCACCTTCAGTCAGTGCTTCTCCCTTTTTAACAATCACTATCTGTTAAAGCCCTGTTACACCTTCTCTGATTCCCATTAAAATTATTTCTGCTCAATTGTCTCAAGGTGTGTTCCTGCATCTTCTCCTATCCCCATCTCTATATGTGGTTCCATCCATGATAGGAAATACACCAGCTTCCCCCCAGATTTCCCCTAGAATAATTCTTCTTAAGAATGAAGGTCCAAAAAGCCTTAGATTCTATGCAACTACAATGCAATGTCCATGTTTCATGTCTGTGTACTACCCTATTTGCATATTCTGTATGACTATTTTCCAGTCTTGGTCCCTCATTACAGGGTCAGGTACACTGCAACACTGCCAGGATGGCTATGGAGAAATGCAAAACAAACATGGTTTACCACACATAGGGAAATCTTTAATTCTAATGAAAACAGAGGAAAAATCCCAACCTGAACTACACATTAAATACTTTTATTTATGATTTAGGTATATTACTGCTAGCAACTTAGTGGAACCTGTTCAGTCAAAACCTGTAGCCACAAGGGAAAGAGACATGAGGATCTGTTCATAAGGATGGTGAAAGGAGGTACCATTAGGTCAGAAATTGTCTGACCTAAAGAAAACATTATCTAGATAATTAGATATTTAGATTAATTTTAGGAAATATTATATAGATACTACAGCAGAGGAGCCCTGAGACTATAATTCCTTGTCAGGAACACATTCTTATACACGACAATTCCTTCTAGCCAAGGCTTACTCTCTGGTCACATTCAGTATCCACCCTGCCAGGGCAGCCCCTCCTCCTCCCACCCGCCCCTGCTGAGTGGAGAGGTCCCTTCCTGCTGCAAAGGGGCAGAGATGGTCATTAGGCACTCTGCCCCTTGGCACTTCAGCACCTGCATGTCATCTCAGAGGAAGTGGGAAGGCAATGCTCCACTCAAGGAGCCCTCTTAGCCCCAACACGAGCAAATTGGTTGGTGTACTCTCGGACTGATGAAGTCTAGATGAAATACAAGAGATTACAGGGGAAAGGCTGAAAGTTTCACCTCAAAGTCTGCATAAATCCCTCTGCCTTCCTAGGAAAGTGACACATCCCTAGACGCAGTCTTGAATGAATGCAGAGGAGTAGGAATACATCATTCTGCTTTAACACCTTCAAGAGATCAGTGCAGGGCTTGGCAGGATATTTTCCACCGTTACAAACAGTGCAATCCACTTAGGGATGTGCTGTGTCGCTGGTAACAGGCAATTACATAGCTAGGACTTTACTATGAAAGAAGAGCTTTGCTCTGCTAGAAAGCATAAACTGGAAGGTATAGTATTTGCTATTAGTCTATCCTACCCCTTCATCTAACTTTCTTAGCTTAGAATATTTTTGTTAAAAACCCAAGCTCCTCCAGTATCGGCTAATGAGAGACTGAGCATCCTTTTTGGCCACAGAGGAAAAAATGCAATCTTAAAACGTAAGCTATAGGGACTGATTTATGAAACATGCTGACAAGCTATGCAGAAAGCCAAGTGAAGTTCTCCATAGCTGGTTCTGGAACCCAACACGTTATAAGCACGCAAGCACTGCACTAACCCAGCTCTGCCTCCTCCAGGATCAAGCTGGCTGAAAGCATTACTGGACCACTACTATAAAGTGGGTTGCTTTTAAGCAGACTATAGCTCTAAAGCAGCCAGCAAGTCATCTGCTCACAAACATCTCCTGTATTGCCTAGTCAAGTGAAGATTACAAAACACATTCTGATTATCTGTTTTCTTCCTCTCATTCTTAAGTGGTTGCTTGGGTTTTTCTTCTCACAGAGCATTATGAGCTTGGGATGACTATGTTGGTGGCTCTTAGCACATTGTACAAGCTAATAGAATACAAATGATTATATAAATAATAAAGCTGCTGAAGATTTCCTTGTCACTGCTTTCTTTGCTCCATTGGCTTGACTTAGAGCACACATAAAAATGGCCTCTGCTAAGTGTTATGTTCATAGCATCCATAAATAAAATTAAGATCCTGATTTAAAGAGACACTAAGAAGCTGTATCTCCTCCTGATTTCAATCAAACTGGGATGCTCAGTGCCTAGGAAAATCAGGCCCAAGGCTCTATAGATGTAACCAGAAGGATTTGATCTCTGTGTGACAGTTTGTATTTAAGCAGTGAAGTTTCATTTCCTATATAAGATGCTCACACGCTCTTCTCTAGCATATGTACATCCCTTTAATCCAGAGGTCAGGCAGGAGAGCAGCTTCAGACTCTGACAACTCTTCCTCATATCAGAGGCCTGGCACATAACATACAAACCCTGACACCACAAGTCGAGCATCAGTAGGATGATGACTTGTCAAGGCAGTTACAGTCACAGAACAACACCTAGCTCAGCACTGCTGCTTCCATGACTCCTGTATGAAATCTCAGCTACACCTTCCCTCCAATATTAAATGTTCATACAAAGAGGAAATTGTGACAACCCTCTGGGTTGCAAATAAAATTATATCCACCCAGCCACACCCTACAATAAACAACATTACTGCAGATCACAAACTTAAGGAGAAAATTCTTGCAAGAAACTCTTATTCCAGGCTAGCTAGGAAGCCAACTGACAGAAAACTTAAGCTTCTTTTTCAATAAGCTTTTTATAACACTTTGTGGAGACATCAATAGTTGTATCCCCATTAATCAGTGATAATCACAAATTACGTCAGAAGAGAAGAAGACAAAAGATGACTGCAAGGCAGCACCAAAACTAAGTTTGGGATTTGGACTGAACTCATCTTTTTTTAACTGTTTTGTTTTGGGTTTTTTTCCCAAGGATCACTATTCTGCTTCCTGCTGCTAGCCAGGCAGTCCAATCTCTATTACCTATGTGTGAATTTTCTCAAAGCTGTAGATTAACTACATGACAAGTGCAGCCAGCCAGAGTAAGACAACACAGTTTTTAGGACCAGCTAGCTCTTCCTGACCAATGCAGCCACTCAAGTGCACAGACTTAGAAAGACGTTGTAAGGACTTAAAGATCACAGCTGCCTGCCTCAAATGTTGTTAAGGCCACAGAACAACTTTGCCATGAGATGAGCACAGAACGGAGTGACAGGATGGCGCTAACTCCAGGCAGAGGTGAGATCTGGTCAGCACATCCTGGGCAATGTATCCAGACAGAACTTCCCACTGTGGCAAACTTTGTAAAGAAGAAACTTCTCCTATACATACACCAGTCAAACGAAGATCACCCCAAGTTATGGGACAGATGATCAATGACCACTGAGGGAACTCCCCACCTCCCAATCTCTTCCACAAATATGCCTCCATGGATATCGGGAACTTGGATTGTAAATTAAGCTGCCATGACTCAGAATTTGAGATAAGACAGAGGTGATTCTATTGTCCAAGTGTTATCTCGAGCCTAGGGGGAGGTAAACAAAGCTGTGAGAGGAGAATGTATAACTCAAAATGGACACAAAGAATGCAGAATTTATGGGCCACAAGGAAAGCAAGTGTGCTGAATCAGCTTGGACTGGGTAAAAGGTAATTCCGTCAGGAAGAGATTGCAACCACCAACTCACAACCCACCAACTCAAGAAACCCACCAACTGAAAAATCCAGAAAGACTGAGCATAGGACTAATTAGCATTAGAAGCGAGGGAATCATTTAACCAATAGAATAAAAGAAGCGTGTAACCAATGAACATTAATTCCTTTGTCTAAAAACATATATAAATAGGGAAAAGTTTTGAGTGACCTCAGGCCCCCCACCACTGAGAAGCCCAGGATAAAGAAGCACCAACGGGATGGCACTAGATGCACAGGTAGTGACTATCTTCTGCTTAATCTATCTCTCTCTTTTCTCTCTTTTATACTTCTATTTCTCTCTCTACCTCACATTTTATTGTTTAATAAAATCCATACCATTGACTTCAGCATACCGTTTTGTTTGCATTTTAATCAGGGGAGAGGCGTCTCTCAATAATCATATCATAACACGGTACACTTCATGTTCACATGCCACATGATTGCCACACCTCCATTACACCCTCATGCTGCATTCTCCTTGCAAAATTTACACTTTTTATGCTACCTTCAACTTTTATTTTTCTGTTTTATTCTATTTCTGTATCTTCCTGGAAAATTTAGATCTAACTATACTCCCAGGTGAAATCCAGGACCTTAAAAAGTATCCTAAATAAGCTTTGGATTATGATTTTTTCATCTCAAAATGCTACTTAGTAATCAAAGGCCATTTGCCTTTTTGTAATGGCAATTGCCTAAGTGCCTAGAAGATAGTAATGCCTTCTTCTGAAAGGCTAACAGCTTGGAAAAGACATCTCTCCTACTGCCATGAGCATTTTTTCTGTAATCCAAACACTAGAAGTATGATTCTGCACTTTATCTCATGAGTTTTCCAGCCTTCTGTCCAGATGAATGACAAGTTTATCTTTACAGAGCTTTTCCAGTTATCAGTATAAAATTAAGCATCAGGGAAAGAATTGATTGTGTAAGGCAGGAAAGAGTGATGATTTTAACAAATCAAAAGCACAGAGACAAGAATTAATCTGAAATAGTTACCTCTTTGAGGCAGCCCATGAAGTTATTGCTTACTGGAGACCCAGGTAAATCAGCAGTACTGGGGCTCCCTCCCACGTAAAAGAAGTCATCCGAGCCCAGCATGGTGTAGTCCTCCTGTGTGTAGCCCGTGGTGGTAAGGATGCCATCCACAGAGATTGTCACCTGTTTGAGGGACACAATGGACAAAGAAAATCCCAGCAATGACCTTACAATCCTGAACAGAACAATTTATCTCCCCTATAATTTTATGCCAGTTTTATTAAGGATTTTGTTGAGATTTGGTATGCATTTTTTTTTTATTTCAGTCAAGCTCTATTTTCTGGTCTGATTTTCCCACAGAGAAATGTTTCAGCATCTGCTTCTCCCCTTTCTGGTGCATCAGCACTCTCAGGCTTACCCAGCAGCCTATCCATCCAGATGCTTTCCATCTATTCAGGCCAGAAAATATAACTGTCCTTGAAAGACATTTCTCATATTAGTTGATTTTATGATGAATTAGAATTTATTTTAATGATTACAGTTAGTTATGGTTGTTAGTAAAAAAAAAAAAACACTAATGAAGACGAGGTTGGTATTTTTTATTTTTTAAGTTTCTTTTGCTCACGGCACACTGACAATCATGCATTCAGGGATAGGGGGAGAGGGAACTCACTTTCAATACATTATGGATGTGCATGCCATGTACCTGGAGAGACACACACCCACCACCCACAAACCAAAAAAAAAAAAAGAAAAAAAAAAAGGAAAAAAAAATTACAAACTAACCCATAACAAAAATATAAGAAGAAAATAAATCAAAATAAAATAAATCAAGATAAATCAACCACACACCAACAAATGTGATAGAAGCGGATATGAGAAAGAAAGAAAGAAGATACAGAGCGTGCACACACTGCACTTTGACATGTCATGCCAATATATCTGAGGCCCAGAAAGATGACAGGAAAAAAGCAAAAAAGAGAGAGGAGAAGAAAAAGGGAAAGAAAACCATTTCACACTCACATGCAATCAAAAATAAAAATACCAAACAAATTCCACAATAACAAAAAAACTCAAAACCAAACAGAAATGTCCCCAAAATCTCTAACCACAAACACATGGAGGGTAAAGGGTGACAGAAGGAGAGGGTGGGAGAGGAGGAAGTGAATTTTATGTGTTTTGCTTAGATGTTGTTAGTGGTTTCAAGGGAAGATGGAGGAAAATAGATCGAGGCCAGGAGGAGATGGGCGAGTCACCAGACGTGGACATGCCATGCAGAGTGTGTACTGAAACAAACAACCGGCTGAGCTCCTGTTGGCCACGCAGGTAGAGGTCAGAGAGAGAGAGAGAAAGTGAGAGAGAGAGCAAAAGGGAGAAGGAGGAGAGAAAGCAGAGGGAGGGAAGTGGGGAAAAATCAGGAGAAAGAGGACAACTCTGGCCAGTTTGCCTGTAATAGCCATTGCCACAACAAAAGGGTGAGACAAAAAGAGAGCCTTCACCACCATGGACTAGAGGCCCTGCAATGGTTCTGATCTAGAAACCTTCAGAGTAAAAAAAAAAAAATACAAATTAAAAGCCAAGAAAAAAAGCCAAATAAAAACAAAAGCAAAAGAAATCTAAACTCAAAAACAAAGGACAAAAAAACCCCAACAATTTATCACCAGAAAGGAAAAGAACTAAAGACAGAGGTGAAGAAAACAATGAAAGAAATAGCCAAACCCCATTTCCAGAAGAGCTGTGTTAGTTGCTTTTGATGCTCATTTTTCTATTCAAAAAGAAGAAAAAAAAAAAAAAAAAGAAAGGGGAAAAAAAAGTGTTTTCAATGAAAATAGAATAAAATTAAAGGAAGCAGTAAGTATAAAGGAGGGGGGAAAAAGAGCGGGTAGGGGGAGGAAAAGGCAGGTAACACACGGCAAACCCAAAAAAAGAGACAATAAGAATGATATCTACCAGACAATGTAGTTTGTTTACCATAGCGTGTCCAATGCCTGAGTGCTTTGCGGAAAAGGGGGAAGAAAGGAAATTAAAAAATCGTGAACAGAACGATTGTTAATTAAAATAACTAAAAGCAAAGATGAGTCGTTAGGGTGTTAGTACATTAGTTGGTTAGTAAAAATGACACATTGCATGAATGGTCTAGTGTTAGTTTTTCAAAAAAAGGTGTGGGGCACCTGAGACACACAAAGTGAGAAAGAGGACAATATGACCAGGACTCTATGGGGAACCATGCCATCTAGACTGTAAAGAAAGAGGCGGCTGCCTGCTCTTCCCACCCTGGTATTAGTCATTAACTTCAACCCTCATATACATTATCCAGACCTGAAGCAAAGTTAAAACAGTGCAATACTTACTCTTCAAATGCTCATCAAGGTGCTTCCCTCAAACAAGACCCTTACTCTCAGAGATATACACACAAAATACAGAGTTTGCCCCTTCAGCACAAACCCAACCATGACTCCCTTCTTCCACCCACCACCACCCACCAACATGCCTGCTCCTCTTCCAAGCTTCACTACCCTCAAACGTTGCAGAGTATCACAAGCAGGCCAGTATTTCCTTTGGCTGGAGGATACAGATGAAGATGAGCGAAGACTCTATGTCTTCCTTCCAAGTTTCCCAGTCTGCAGGTTTCTTTACAACAGCTGAATTTGTGACTTTCAGGAGGAGCACATAACAGTGCCTGTGCTTGGCTGTTTGCCTGTAGCTCACTTCTGTCATCCAAGATAAAGGAATGGAACCTCTCCTAGTGTAGGAAGCAACATGTCGAGGAATTGTATAGAAAGAACTGTGTTGCTTGTGTCCAGGTTGAAGACAAAGACTGGCAAGATTTAGTATCCCCTCTGTTACACTGCATCTCTATTACACAGGAGCTAGGAGAATTTACCAGTCAGTTTGGTTTAGTAGAACTTTTTTAACCTGTCCCAAGGCATGCAGATGCCAACTGTTAGAACCTACACATTGCATCTTGTTTGCTTTTTAGCAGTTGAGTAACTAAAGATACTTATAGTAGATTTTGCACTGTGACTAGCTTCAGTGTTAATAGGGAAGGGCAACCTGTGGAAGCTCCAAGTCCTTGCTCCAGTGTGATTGAACTTGGCAAGAACTATCCTAAATTACACAAGTGAGATCTACGCTGCCTCATGTAAAAACCATCTGTTTGCAGGCTTCAGAGTGGTGCACTGACAAGGCGAGTAAGTTTCTGAAGACTTTGTGGCATTGAGCATAAAGTCCCAAGGTTATTTGCCAATTGGAATGAATTAATAATACTCTGTACTTGGGTATAATGAGCACAAACTCCTGAATTCTTCACCAAGGAAGTCTTACTCACAGCAAATTGTTGTGTTAGGAAATTTATTTTTACAAACAAGGCAGTTGAAGTATGGGACATGGAGAAGAGCATGCCAAAAATGAGATGGAGTGTCAGCAGCACACCTGAAGACAGACACAGAAAGTCTGACCTTCAGTCTCCTCTGCTCCTCCTCCCACCAGACCACGCTGCCCCAAACATGCTCTGAAAGCCCTGGTAAGATGCAGCCATGATCCTATTTCTAAGTAAAGGTTTCTCACAAGGCAGAAAGAGGGATTAGTTTTAACTGAAATAATAAGATAAATAAACAAGGAGATTTGCTTTGACATTAACAATCACTACTCAAGGGAATCTGTAGATTCACTTGGTCTGTCTCTAAGGAGATTAACTGCTGTGATAGTCATTTGATCTGAAAAAAAAGCAGCCCTTAGTACTCTTGCAGCTTAGCTACAAAACATTTAACAATTCCAAAAATTACTGGGCAAATGTCCAACTATTTCAAGTTCCACTCTAATTCTAGAAACAGCCAAAAAATTATGTAAATCCTCCTTCCCTTTCTCTTAGCCCCCAAAAAAGCAGAGGAAAAGATTAGATGGCATCCTGAAGTTGCTGATAGTCCATTTAGCTGGAATTGCTTAGATTTAGATAATATCCTTGGAATTTCTAAATTATTGCTTTTAAAGTTCATTTTAAAGAGAAATATATTTATCTCCAGTGCAATATTTTCAACCAATTACAAAGAGGGTACTGATTTTCTTATAAACCTTCAACATCCAGAGGCAATGTATTTCATTGGGGTTTTTTGTTTGGTTTTGAAATGGGTTTTTTTGAGGAAACATGAGCACAGCTGGAAAGAAGACTTTCAAGTGAACTATCTTATACTGCAACATTACAGGTAAATTTATGTCAGGAAAGACATAGAGCCGATAATCTTTTACATACAAAATTATTTAGGTTATACAAAATTATAATGGATGACAACTTTTAGGACTATCATGATTGCTTTGCCTCAAGGCTCATCAATTCCAATATCCGGACAGCTTTAGGTTTGGGTCAATGTCTTAATTTTGAGACAGATCAAAAGTTAAAATGCAAGTGTCCGGGGAAAATATGACTAAAAAAAGTCCAGCCTTATTGATATTTATTGGTTGAACTGTATTCTGTCATGTTTAACTATAGAATTGTACCCCAAATGACCTCTGCTAATTAAATGTAATTTGATTTGAAGACTGGCCTTTCTTTGGAAAGAACCCATCCATCTCATTAAAATGTCCTGTCTCTTGCCCAGTTAAGTTGGACCATTTAAGAATTCAGGATTACTTAAAAACAATCACAGTGAACAGATCAGGAGGATTAAAAATTTACGATGCCGCTTAACTGGCAAGGGACTACCTGCTTTCTAACAGTCGCTGAAGTACTGCCCCGGTCTCATCAAATATGAAAAGGCATAGACAGATTTCCATTTCCTTGGTCCACTTCTGTGGACCAGTTAAAAAATCACTAGCTAAAATATTAAGAAAAGACTGTGACAGCTTCCCATCCACAGTTTTGTTTGTGACCCTTCACTTTCTGCTTCTTCAAGATCCAAACCAATCCCGGCATGAAGCATGGATTCATTTTGCTTCAGGCGTATTTGCCCACTGAAATTGATTCCCAATGGAAAATAAAAAGTATGATTAACTAAAATGGCCAGTGAGAGCTACTGAGATATTCAAGGACCAGCTGTTCTGAAACTACCTAAAAATAAAAAGAAAACCTGTATCAAATAAAGCCATATATCCTGACCTTTCCAGACTGACAAACCCAGACCAGTTCATGCATCTCCCTCTACTCTGTTGATGGGAAAGCTTGAACAAAATAGGATCCACTGCATAGGAAATGAAATTTGCATCTGCATATAAACTATTGAAAACAGATTGATTTTTTCCATAGGTAAGTATTCCATAGCCTCATGAAAGTTTGATGACAGATTTCTTGTCACTCAGACATCCTTAGCATGTAGAAATACAGGGATTTACATGGGAAAGACAAAAAAATCTTCAGCCCCACACCCAAATATTGCAAAGAAAGACATGAGATCCTGATAACAGAAAAATTATCCACTGACATCTACTAGCAGAGACTGTTTCTGATCCCTGGCACTGATTATCCTATACTCACAGACACATTTGATCTTAGCTACTGTAACATGTTACCACAAATTACATTGCATAAACTTATATAAAGCTATTAAAGCTTGTGTTAATATTGACATTAATGAGTAAATAAACAGGTCACATTGTATTCACAAATTGATTTTTAAATCTTCGTTGACAAACTATTTTTGCTCCTCTACCAATCAGCAAGACACCAAATAGCTCCTGTTCACTGTGTAAACCTCATTTATCATGCAACAGATGGGCCTTACTGACTTGATGTATTTACCACCTTTCAGAGCAAAGTTATTTAATTTTATCTTATCTATTTATGTCTGAGTTTATATTTCATGAGAAAGGCTTCAGGATTTTAAGACTAGCCTACAACCAAATACATCACCTGATACAGTTGTCTGCTAGGAAAAGCAGCATGTAGATGTGCAAAATTACAGTGGTAAAATCAGAAAAACTTTTCCAAAGTGGAATTGTAGGGTGCTGGATTGATCTGAGTTTGCTTGGGGTTTTTTGATCCTTCCACTTTTCCAGTCCTCACAGCCAACAGAAGAGTCTCAAGGCAGAGACAAGAAATAAAGTAGAATCTCATTATAGAAAGCAGGGGAAAAAATCAAAAAGAGGAAAAGAAGAACAGAGAATCAAGAAGACTCAGAGAGACTCCAGCCAATTAATTCCAAAGCTATAAAGTTAAAATAATTACACACATACCCACCAGCCTGCACACCTGCACACCTTCACACTCATATGCACACACAAAAGAAAAGGAAAAGAAAAACAAAAGACTTTCAGAATTAGAATTGTGACATCATGGCAATGGTTAAACCAATTAACAAAACTGAAAGAAAAAGGAGAGAGGTGTAGAGCGTTGGCTGTTGGAAATAGGCTCTGTTCCCACAGTAATTAAATGCAACAAGAATATTACTGATAAGATTGAATCATAATTAAGGAAATAATAAAATTTAAAAGGGAGAACAGAAAAAGAAAAAAGGAAAAGGGAGATGAAAGTAAATTACGTCACAAGTTTTTATTATTAAATCAAACTGGAAAAAAAATAGAAAATTGATAAAGTGGAAATAAAGATATTGAAGGAGGGATAAATTCCCAGCTACTGTTTTTTCACTGTCCTTTAGGCACCAAGATCCAGAATAGGTGGAGAAACTCTAGCAATACCACTGAGCTTCCCCATTTCTCTATTGCTCTCTCCCATCTGCCTGTCCCAATAAAACAGAACAAAATTCTCCCCGGCGTTTTCTCCCCTTCACCATTACCTGCCGCAGGTTGCGCGTCACCTTAACGTCGTGCCACGCGTTGTCGTTGAACTTGCCATTGACCGGCTCCACAATGGCCTCAAAGGCCCCGGACCCCAGGTTAATGACCAAGGAGACGGCGCCGTCCTTCAGGGCCAGGTTGACGTAGTCGGCTGACTTGCCAGTGTGCAGAATGAGCCCGTTGCGCTGCCACGTCTTGAAGGAGAGAGTGATCTCATCGCTGCTGCTCTGGATGGGGTTTTGCGACAGGTCATAGCAGAGGTATTCGGAACCACGGAAAGTGGCCATGTTCTCATCTCGCGCTGGAACGGAAGGGAAGCAAAAGAACCATTCAGCAGTCAGCCAAGAAGAGATTTAAGGTTGTCATGAAATTTAAGCATCCCACGGCACTGTTAACTGTAGAGTTAAATATCAAGACATGCTAATAACTGTAGAGCTCCTTTTGTAATATGGCTACCAAGAGAATTAACTGCAGGGTCCTCTGTAGTGATGAATTTCAGTGCTGTGTTTTTAGTTTCACTGCAGCACTGTCACCATAGGGACCACTCAACAGTATGCAGTGGAGTCTAGGAAAGGCACATTTAAGGACTGTTATAAGACATTTCACATCCTTTTTTAGGAGAAGGATGGAAAGCTCTACTATTCACAACATAACCACCACATATGTGTCAATTAAAAAAACCCAACATTTCGCAAAGATCAGTATTTAGATTCAGCACTACTGCAATCTGAACTTATCTTAAACTATCTGACAGGAAATTTAAGAGAGACACCAGAACATAATCCTCATAGAGCTGCCCCTTTCTTTCAACTGAATGAGAAACCAAGCAAACAAGAGATGCACATGAAGTGTCCTATAGATTCCTTCTCTGAGAGCCTGAGGGAAGTCCACATAAAACATTTTGTCCACAGATATAAGTAATGTTGCTGGTAAACACATCTTTGCCTGTCTGATCACCTTATCCAGGAAATCTGTACGACATAAGCACATCTTTTTCAAACAGCAAAAATAAACACGGGAGAATTATTCACAGCACATGACATACAGTATTTCCTCACAAAGAAAAGAAATCTCTCATGTACAAGAACGAAAGCCACTGCACTAACTTCTTAGCAACTGGAAGCAGCATTTGAATACCATGAAAATCCTTTGTGTGAGCTAGAGGTCTGCTTCCCAGTACCTGGGGTTCCACTCACTCAAAGCCAATTCTGCTGCTGTATTGTGCTTATGGGACTTGAGCCAGCTGTACACCCTGATTTTATCCAGT
Source organism: Monarcha castaneiventris obscurior (assembly GCA_026261815.1). Lineage (NCBI taxonomy): Eukaryota > Metazoa > Chordata > Aves > Passeriformes > Monarchidae > Monarcha > Monarcha castaneiventris. The sequence goes on from JAMPIT010000894.1 coordinate 21,567,021, forward strand.
GGAAGAAATACAGGACAGTGATAGGAAAGCTTTCAGGAGGGCTGGCAAGTGCCATCTGGGGGGAAATGGTACTTGCAGTGGAGTCCGTACGGGTCCCACCCCCCCACTCCATATTGCAGCACCTGGCTCCCAGCTGTGAAAGCGAGGCTGAGCAGTAGATAGTACAAGCAGTCAAGCTATCATTGCTTACAAATCACTGCATAAGGCAAATGCTGGTGCTGTTTCCATTGACATTAATAGCACTTTTCTGCTTCATTTTCTTTCATTAAGTAATCCTAATAAAGATTAGCCAGAATTTATTTGTAAAAGACTGAAGGGAAAATACTTGTTGTCATAGCCATTCTTGGGAAATACATGGTAAAATCTGTGTCTTCACAGCACAAAATAATGGTGACAAAACAGCACAGTATTGCAACCTGTACATATTCTCAAGTGAAAGGTCTGCTTTAAGCAGGGACTCTTGCAGAAGCAATGTGTGTTTATATTTCAGTAAGCGAACCATGTGTCTCTATACTCCTGCAACAAGCAGGCACCCAAATTACTCCATGCAGCAGTACATGCTGGGAGCCAGCTGGCACAAAGGCAGCTTTTCAGAAGAAGACCTGTGGTCCCAGAGGACAAGCTGAGCATGAGTCAGCAGTGCCTGCCCTTTCAGCAAAGGCCGGCTGCAGCCTTGGCTGTACTAGCAAGAAAGCAGCCAGCAGGCCGAGGGAAGTGATTCTTCCCCTAATGGACACTTGTGAGATCACATCAGGAGTGCTCTGTCCAGCATTGAGCTCCTGCATGTAAAAATGACTTCAGCATGCTGGAGTGAGTCCAGCAAAGAGCCACCACCATACTCAGGGTACTGGGGTAGGCGATGTGTGTGGAGAGGCTCAGGGAACTGGGTTCATTCTGCCTCAAGGAAAGACAACTCAAGGGAAATCTTACTGATCTCTTTAATGACTTAAAGGAAGAACATTGACAAGACAGGGCCAAATTCTTCACAGAATTCTGAAGAAGGATGAGAAGTTACAGATACAGCGGAATACAAAAAATTCTCATTCTATACAAAAACATGTTTCATATTGAGGATGGTCAAACACTAGGAAGGGCCCAGAGAGACTGAAATTTCCATCCTTAGAAATACTAAGAGCTTGATTGGGCACAGGACTGAGCTGCCTGCACTGACTGGACCTTCTCTGAGCTAGTGGTTGGATTACACAGCCTCTGGAGCCTTCCAAATTATTTGGTTCTTTGACCTTATTCTGAATACAAGTGTTTGTGCTTGTGTCAGTGTTAAACCAGCCTAAGCACAGAGGGCTGCTATTGCCTGCATTTCTGGCAGTCAGAGCCAAGCACTTAACAACCCTCTCCCCACACTGAGAATTCTCCTGCCTAGTCACTCCTGATCCATCAGAAGAGAATGTGTTACAAGCAAGATAGACATGTGCTCCATGTACCTGCAGGTAATTCCCATCAAACAGCAGGTGTCTGAGGTCAGGAGTCAAACACAATCATTGTGAGTGAGCCTTTTTCCTACAGTTGAAGATGTGCAAAGCACTGAACACACATTTGTGAAGGGGGACAGGCAGGTTGATTGTTCACTCAGTACAAGATCTACTAATAGGGCTCATTTACACTTTCTCAACCACTTAGATGAAATCTCACTGGTCTACTCAGTACAAAGGAGAAGGCAAAGAGTAGATTAGAGACGTAAACAGTAATTTAAGGCAACCACTGCAGACTTATCAAAACAGAGCAGAGCAAATTCAAAGAAATATTACTCCTACTTGTACCACTGGTTTTAATATAGGGTGCTGTCAACCAACCTCTGCATTCAACTATGTCATCTGCCTGTTTCCTCCAGTCATCTGCTGCTGACCCTTGTCAGAGACGGGATTCTGTACATTATCCATCTTTGTATCCTCCCTGTTGTTGGGAGAAAGTCAGCTATTTCTGTTTCATATGTTGTTATGGGGTTTTTCTTCCTTCTGTGGCTGCTCTGGACAGACATTCAAATTTGCAGATCACCACACACTAAAATCACTCTGGGGTTCACCGTGAAATCAAAAGTCATGCCTGTCCATGCCATGTCTCGTAAGTACAACTCCCAAGGCCAACACACTCTCCAAGACTGATTCTCCAAACTGCTGATTCCTCAACAGTGACCACGTGGTTCAGCAGTCTCATGAAAGGTTTCAGCAGTCAGAGCTTAATGTGCACTAAAGAGCTTGGCTGTGTGTCCCCCAAGCTACAGCACAGTAGCTTCTGTCAGGCCACAGGAAATGCTTCTTACCAAGCATGGCCTCTCCATACTGCCCCAGCTGCTAGGATGCTCTGACATACACCATAGCTGTGATCAAAAAGCACCTGAAAATTACCAGAGAGCATGGCGGGGGGAAAGGGATATAGGCTCTTTCCACAATGAATGATGAGAAAAAGCCCTGAATAGGCTACAGGTCTCACACTATTTCTTTATGCTTTCAGACACAGTCTGGTGACACCTGGAAGACCACAGAGCAATGAACCACTTGTTATTTGTTAGCTCATGACCATTGTGCTGTACAGTTTTGAAGGTTGCACAAATTGCACTGTGATATTTATAAATTCTGTATTCCTTAAATAGCAGTAGTGTACCAAGGAGCTTCTGCACAGCAACACAGCTAACCTTAAGATCCAACTCGAAGTCAACAGGGATCCTTGGTTTATGTAACATGAAGTAATAGATCAAACCCTGATTTTTCTGTGATGTGAAACCCTGTATATAGTCAGAGATATTTAATTGAATTGATGATCTAGTTATTCAAGGGAGGCAATGCAACTACATAACATTTACTGAAAACATATTTGGGATATTGTTTGAAACTGGTTGATTTTTGTATGATTTGCAAGATTTAATTTTAACTCATTTAATACCAAATAGATTTACAAAAATCAGAATCTGAAAGCAGATTAGCACATATAACGAATCAAATCTTCCCTTCCTCTTGTTAGTATTAATCTAAACCCATTATTTGTTTCCTAATTCATTCACATAACTAAATTCTGTGCAGTAGATGGGATTTTCAAAGATCCAAGACTTGTACAAAATTCCACGTTTGGACTTAAACCTTAACATATTCAAGACGCACAGAAATCACCTGAATAGAAGCAAAACTCAGAATCTTCAAACTAACACAGACACTTTCCTTGAGCAAATGGAGTCATCCATCACTTTAAAAGGGAAAATGTTACTCTTTTCTGACCAATCCCTAGCAGACACACCCAGCACATTAAGCAGTTACCATCACCACCACACTGCAAAGCCAGTTTTGCAAGTCTCAGACTTACATCTGTTTAAAACCCAAACCATCCATCAGCACATATTGAAGGCTGAGTGCAGGAACAGAAACAAAAGCACAGCAAGCAAGTACCTAAGCCAAGTTCCTGGCTCTTCTCATCCCTGAAGAAACCCCAGAGCTTGCTGAGTCTCAGGTCCCCTGGAGAGGTAAAGAACCCAGGATCTTTCCATACAGTATACACCCATACTGCCTGTTCAGGAAAGCCAGATGGCAATTTTAGCTTCAGTTTTTATGTGCAACACTGCTGCTATTCCTGTCAAAGCTCTTTCTACAAAGGAGAATATTCACAATTCCCAGCATCACTAAGAGGTAGAAAACTTTGGCATTTTGATTTATGTATGAGGAAACGAGTGCACAGACATTTTAATGGCTTTACTCAGAGCCACCAAGAAAATCAATAATAGAGAAAGCATTTGAGTTTAGGAGCTCCTATCTCTCCATCCTGGGCTCATTCCAGAGGTTCTCATACATTTGTGGATGGAAACCAACCTCCCATTTTTCTCTAGTCCCGCCAGGAAGTCACCCCAGCTAAGGTGTGGAGCAAGCAGCCTCCAAAGTTTTGGATGATGCTTGAAAATAAATACTTCATGACTGTAAAGCTGAAAACAGCAAACTCTAGGAGCACACATTTTGCTCAGGTGCATGAAGTTTAATACCCAACAAAAACAGCATCTCATGTAACAGGAATTTTGGCCCCAGACACAAGTAAGTATTTAGAAAAATATAAAATGGGCAGTGGCTTTCCTGAGGTCTCCTGAAGAAAAGCTCAAGTAGCTCTCATAAAGCCAAGGGTCAGCTGCTCACCCCCCTTGCCTTCACTGCATCACAGGTGTTCTGTGAGGCAGTCCCTATCTTACTGGGGTTTGGTTTACAGTCAACATCAGAGCATGTCTTCTGTTAGTGAAAAATGCAAACTCTCTGCATGACTTCAAAATTAATAACCACTCCATTGTTCCGTGAGATTTACCTTACCTGAGTGGTTTGCTTTGCAGAGAAGAGCTGGTGCTGTCTGATAATCTACAAAGTGTCTGCACACTAATCTACAAACTGTCATGCACCAGGCTTCTGCCAAAGCAGAATGCATTAGCAATGGAGGCAGCAGAATAGCCAGGTACTCCCCTGACCTGCCAAACAGCAGTCAACAAGGAAAATCATCCTTACAGGAATCCTTTCTCCCTACCATTTAACAGGTCTCTAACTTTGGAGAATCCTACAGTTATGCAACTTGTCTTAAGAAAAATCTGCTTCCAAAGTTATCCAGTAACCACAGAATTTATATCCAAATAGAGGACTACCACTGACCACGGCAGAAGGAAAAAAAAAACCAACCAAAAAAAATCAACTCCACCACAAATCCTGAACATCTACAGAGAAGTATCAATGTACTAAAGAGGTATTGTGGATAATTAAGTTAGTGCATTAAAGGATAAAACATTGTTATAAGAGACATCCATGCAGAAGGTCTAATTGCGCAGAGGCAAAAAAGAGAGCCAGAAGTTGGCACTAGTCCTGCTGCTTGAATGATGGGCCCTCCTCACCTGAAGACATGCTTATGGAATCAGTAGAGTATTACAACAGAGCTGTGCACTTACTGGGGCTTTCAGTTCACTGCACTGGGGCATCAGCTGTGCTTTTAGTAGCATGACATTTAACTCAAGGAAACCATTTAAGTTATTTCTGATGATATGACTGGCTGACATCACAATCCCAGGAAGTACAATTGAACTGGATGCTTCTGGGAAGAAATGTGCCAGTCTTCCTGTACTGCTGACACTAAAGCTATTCCTGCCTTGTAACTATATAGCTGGAAATGGACCTGACTAGACATCTTTGTGCCAGCACATATATCTCTGCCTCCTTTCTACACCAATTCTTACACCATAAACAACAGGCCTAAAGTTTTAAAATTCTAACTGAAATTAGGAAAATTTTTGAATCAAATCATAACAAGTCTGGAAATAATCAGTTCTACCCTTTGAACCATATGAACTAAGGAGAAAACAGACTTAGAAGCTGGTCTGGACAATGAGCTGCAAAAGATCAAGGCATGATGGTGCAGAACTCCAGGCTGGACAAACCCCCATCAGCTCTACTAGGAGGTAATTCTGTTCTGGGCACAAGGGTCCTGGGAGTCATCTATAACAGCTATTATCCTCGACATTACAGAACAACTAACAAATTATATTTCAAGTGACTTTCTGGTATTCCCTCAGAGGTTAGGGGAGGAGAAACTGTATGTCAAATGTAACAGAAATAAGTCAGCCAACACTTCTGAAGGACAAAAAAAAGTGAACAATTTTCTTCACCTTCAAAAAAGTTGTCCAGTGACTGAATGCTAAAACCTTAATGAAAGCCTGCAGAAGCAGTCAAAGTTGCTTGCCCAGATTCATGTCATTGAAACAAACCTCCAGGTTTAGTAGTTTAGTAAACAATCAGGCTTTTATTTTAAAGAGATGGTGACAGACTCCAATAGCAGCTAAACAGCAGACTACTGCATCCTCCATTAATCCTTTTGCTGCATTCCTCCTTTCTAGCCTTGGAACAGGAAAAATAATACATACAAATAATTGGTTTTTTTTCTAGTCTAACCATTCTTCACACTACCTGATTGCATCACTAACACCACTCATCAAACTCTGTCTTAAGGTCCCAAGGTTTCTCCCTCACAAGCACACTTTTGTGGTCTCAATAGTCAAAAGCAAATACTGATTTTAAAAGTCTTACAGATCTTATTTAATTATTTAAATACAATCAAAATAGTGTACAGTACATTCTTCAGTGCATGAAGCATCTTCCAAGAACCACCAACAGTGATAATGGTATGTGGAAGCTGTGAGAGTCATATCATAGTCTGTATTTATATTCCACAAACTGTGAAGTAAGAACATATTAGTCATATTAACGTCATAATGAGATGATGATTGCATTGATTAAACCCTAGAGAAGGAATATGACTTTTAACCTCAAGGAAATTACAGGAATAATTTTTCAGAAGAAAAAGAATTTCTGCTGTTGGAAAAAAAATTGTCTGTAAAATCATAGAATGATGTTATAATGGAGGAAATTATGTGCTGAGCCAGAGTCCTACAGTAAAAAGAGTAGTCTCTTAAATGCTGACTAACTTTAAACCATTCTGGAAAATGTTACATTTTTCAGAAATGTTGTCATTTATTGTTTCCTCAGGCCCTCATGCTCACTTACTACATCTACATAACTTATAACTTGGAAGCAGAGAGGAATCAGCATAACAACATCAGAAAAAGTGTAGGGAAGAATCAATGCAAGACAACAATTCCCATCATGTTTAAGAGATGCAAAGAGCAAGTTAGCCCAGGAGTCCACAGCAAAGGTGAGAAGCAGTCAACAGCCAGTGCTCTTTCAGTGCCAAGCTCAAATTTTGCGCGTAGTGTAGCAGCTCTAATCTTATGCAAAAAGCTCTTTCACCTCACCAGTAAGAGCAAAGGAAGCATTAATGTTCCACCAGAGATCATCAAGTGCCTAGCATGAATCATGCCCTCTACTCTCTTATCTGCTACTTTACGCATTACCCTTCAAGTCTAAAGCAGAATGCCTGTTAAAAGGTCCTCAAATTTAAGCCCAGAAGAGATCAAGGAGACTTGGCAATACAACAAATGTTCAGGTTTTTCTGTCAAACCTGACTAATCTATTATTTCCCTGTGCAGCTAAGCTCTTAATGAAACAAGAGGAAGAACTGTTTTGTCTGAAGACACTGCTTGAGAGCTCTGGAGATGCAGGTTCCACATTTTGTCTGCCTGTGTCCTTGGATGATGCTCCTTGGGCTGGCTCCAACGCAGAAGAGTCTCTGACCTGTAGGACTGCAAACCACGCCCAAGAGGTCCAACACCAGCCCTGCAGAGTGACTTATTTCACCTGATGAAATTGGGCCACTGCACAGCAAAGACTCAGAGCAAAGCAAAGGAAGAGGGATGAAAATGCCTGAATCTTTAGCCTAAAGAAAGGAGAAATCTTCCCTAGGCTCCTGATCCTCAAAATAGTTGACATGTACTAAATGTATGAAGCAGTTTCCATATATCACTGTCACATAACAGTGGCAGAGCTAGTAGCCTGTTAGAAGCACAACTGCCTTATATTTCTGAAGTATGAGTATGCACCTATTAAATATACAGTTAAAGATCTAATCATCTAAATAAATAAATATTCACACAAATGAAAAGCTATTTTGCTTGTCAGTGCTGGGAATCTCCTTTTCCCTCAAAATTATATTGCACTTGTTTAACAAAATCTCTTCTGAGAGGAAAAATGTAAATCAGTTATATCACACAAAATCTCCTAGTTAGTCCACATATTGAGCATAGACAGAGATTATTTAAACCTAGTTTTGCCAATTATATGATCCACAGGTTCCCTACTCACTCTCTAAAGCACAGACTGTCTTTTTATGAAGAGAAGCATCTGAAGAATTTCCTCCAATACTGTACACAAAACAGCTGAAAAACACAGCCATAAAAACTTTTTTGCTAAAATGTTTTGATGAAAAAAGTATTAATACTACAACAATGAAAATTTAAAAATTACATATGTCTACAAAAGATTATAGCATATGTCTGCTAACATCATTTTTTAAATTGCTCATTAAAATTGATCTGAATGACGAAGTAGAGGTGTGGAAGTCAGAACCCCAGCCTTTTATCCTCAACTCTGTCACTGATTTACTGTGCAACCTGAGGCACTTAATTAACCTTGGCTGTCTCCATCTGTACTATAAAGATAACAAAAATATAGGTTAAGTCCTTGAGACCTGTGGGAAAGGAACACTCTATGAGTTTAATAAAACTCTGAAAACCAAGAAATGTTCCACATCTGTGAGGAGAAGCCCTGTAACAACCCAGTGAATATGTAGTGTACAAAGTGTCTGGAGCATCATCTTCTACACCTATTTTCCATTGCTTGCTAAATACAAACAAATGTACTGGTATCAGTGTGTGATGTTGCATTCTCTGCCAAAGAAACTATAAAATCCAGATTTCAGTCTGATCATGGCACTATGTACTTAGAGCTGTGCTTGTTCTTTATGTTCTGAGCAGCTGACCATAGGGACTAAAAAACCAATTCTGTAACAAAGTCTTCCTTAACCCAAAAGGAAATTTAAAAATTTTGGTTTACATATCCATAAAAATACATTTCTTAAAAAAACTAGAGTTCCATTTTAAAATAAAAGCATGAAACATGTTTATTTTGAAATGAATGATGCTGAATAAATCAATTTTAAAAATAATTTGCCTGAAAGGATTTGATATATTCATATAAATTCACAATTTGTTTTGGTTGAACAAAGTATAGTTTTTCTTTTCATTTCTCGGAAGAATTTTGCTACTCTCACTCCTAGTTCCAGAAGATAAAGGCAAGGTATTGCTACAAATTTTGTAAAGAGATATGATGATGACTTGCTGAGCATAAGACCTCCTCTAGATTCCTCAATGCTAAGCATGGGTGAGGACAATTCCCACTGCTGCTGTATTTACTTTTTCTTATGCTTTTATTTCACTCTGCAATTTTTATACTTTTCTTATTTTCCTGGAGCATCACTCTAAAACATAAGGATGCCAGTCACTGAACACATCACCCAGTAGAAATGTTTTCTTACAGGCTGAACATTCAGCAAAGTGCAAACTGACGAGAGAGAACATCACAGCACCATGACCATAAAGTTCAAGGTCTAACATATTCACCAGCCCTGCTCTCACAGAGGCATCTCTACTGCTGGGCTGCTACTTGGCCCATCTACCCCTCCGTGCAGAGCCCACGTGACAGTACAGCAGGGTAAGAGAGTGCAAGCATACAACTAAGCTCTGAATTCATCAGCTTTTCATCTATGTATTCTTGACCAAAAGTGCCGTTTCTTTATGCAGACCACTTTTCAAAAAAAAAATCAAAACAACAAACTGAAGCAACCTGCAGCCCAACAAGCAACACTATATTCGCTCCCTAAGAGAGATTCGCTATTCTTCAGCAGCAATCTGCATCCCAGTTGCAATTTCCAATTTCACATTACCCTTACTCTTCAAGCCTATTAAAAATCAGAAGTCAAACACCAAATATTAATCTTGATTCTAAGCATTTAGACCTGTTTATTACTAGCTGCAGGTTCAAGAGCACTCACATTCAGCTATTAAAACAGGGTGCACTTGGCATTTTTGTCCCTTACCCCACTGGAGACAAAGTCAATCCAAAATTATCTGACCTTAGTAAAAAGTCGTACCATTAGAGAGAAAAACATTAGGTAGCTATCACAGTCTTCCCTCCATGTGTGGTATGATTAGTCCTGCTTGGGGGAAAAAATGTGAAGGCTCTCAGAGAGAGTCTTCCAAGACTGACTCAGGAACAAACAAAATTATTTACACCAACACTGAGAGAAAATTGAAAAGTGCATTCAGAACAAAAGCACACATAAGGAGTCCAAGAGGAGATGAAATTCCTGCTTCTGTCGAAGAGCACTGCTTTAGAGAGCTGCTGGAAGCTCACAAGGAAAGGGGCAGAAGGGAGAGAGGCAGCACTGCCAGAGGTGAGCGTGTGCTGCTGCGTGCCCACGGGTCTGTGCTGGCAGCAGCCTTCCAGCAAGCGTCGCGCTTGCTGCTGAGCAGGGAGCCCCTTGGGCATCCTTCCAGCGGGAAGTGGGAGTAGAAAAATAGTTACCGCTAATCACTGTAATAACACAATAATGATCCACAAAATTATCCTTTTCAATACCAGTGAGCAGTACTGAAAGCCATGCCCATGGGAAAGGGGAGATGGGAAGGAAGGTGAAAAGCAAAAGTGAAGTGGAAGAGAGATGAGAGCAGGGCAGAGCAGCGCAAGTGGTATCACAGAGACTGCGGTAACATCAGCTCCCCACGGCTTCTGTGTTACTGGAGAGTGGGTACATGTGGAACCCCAGTACTGCCACGGCACCAAAATACACTGCCAAACACCACTGCTGCCCTTCATTTATGCTCATTGTGAGACATCATTAAAGACCATTTGTGGAAATAGCAGTATCCAAACCCAATTTCAGGCAGAACAATTCTTCTCAAACAAAGCCACAGGCAAGAGACTGTTAGAAGCTGGCAGAGCAGCTTTGACCAGTAATTATTTAGGGGCAAAAATGTGTTCATTTGTATGCAATGAGAAACATGCTAGGCTTCTGCTATGCGTACACAGCAGGAAGTTCCATGTGTGTTTACCAGGGCAGTGGACATGTGTATGCAGCATAGGCAGGACAGCTGCCTACACAGCATATTTCTGTGGAAAGGCAGACAAAGTGCAGCTGAACAAACACAACAGATAGACATAAATAGGAGGTGCTCCCTTTGTTACAGCATGAAAGGAAGTGACCTTAGTGTGAAGAGATTTACAAGACCAAGAAACACAAAAAAACGGGTTGGAGTGGACGCACTTGCATACGTGCAAAATGTGGGATAATTAACATTATACAGCCTACAGCACACATTTGAGAGCAGGAATTAAATGCAGCTTCCCCATGTAACTTCAGGGCACACACACAAGGACTTACACACAGACGTATGTACACAGAAAAAATGAATGTGTGTCTTGCCCAGGTGTAAACACTGGAGTAAATGCACACAATCTCAGGGCATAAGCATAGATGTCCACGGTTCATGAGGATGCAAGTGTGGTGGAAGCATACAGAGCTCTGGCACTGTGCATGGGGATGAGAGGGAGGGTGTGCCAGTGCTTCTGGCGCATGCTCCAACTTCATCCTGGCCTTTTCTCCTTCCTGATTTACTTTTTTTTTCTGCGGCAGAGCAGACTCCATGTCTACAGGGAAGGTGCTTAATGAGTCAAATCCAATCTCTCGAATGCCTTATCAGTTGTGGACAGGCCTGTTTCTGACAGCTGACCTTTCTCACTGCACGCCGCTGAAAAACCCATGCACCACAAACAATTAACACAATGCTGAAAACACAAAGCTGAAGGAAGGGAAGACTCTAGATCACTACAGACAGCACTACATCAGAAAGAAGAGAGTGATGCACATAAAAATGACAGAAAGCATCTATATAAGGGTTTCATTCCACCTTATTTTGCAATGCACACACTTTATTACCATCTTTACAGCTTGGCTGTAGAAAAGTTATGTGCAAAAACAAGGGTCATGTAAAACAAGAACGAAAAGCGTAGAGAACAGGGAACATTTTTGTGATGTATATGACATTAAGCCCATGCACAAATAAATATAAGTCTGACTAAATACATCCAAAACTGATACAAAGAGCAAAGTTCCTTACTAGAAAACAAAAGCATACAGAGCAGAGGAGGTGAAGTATCTGCCTGCCCTCCTATACCTCTGCTCTTATAGGACTAGTTCCTAGGAAAACACACATTAATACATTTACTACAAAACCTAAACTGAGTATCGCCTGAGTTAGAAACATCAAAAATAATAAAACTGTCAAATAATCCCTTCTAATTATGATAAAAAGGCTTATCCCATGAAGAGTGCAGTTCCGGGTAAGAAGGAGGTTGCTTCTTTTGGGAGGCACAAACACCTAAACATAAAGTGGACTATCTAGCCAGCTGTTCAAGGGATTTGTTGCTCAGGAAAGCGTCAGAGAAAATCTGCATGTTTTCAGCTCTGCTGCAAGCTCAGCATGAGACTTGGGCAAGCCATACACATTGCATTTTCTGAAATTTCTCATCCCTATCAGCATTTTCCACAATAGGTACGTGCCACCAACATGCTTGAAGATCAAAACTAATGCATCTCAGATTTCAGGGGCAGATCCTAGGCACCCAGAATCCACATCCTAATTTGAAAAAGCAGACATCTATCTTTTATGCAGTAGTCTCCCTGTATGTGCAAGAGAGCATAGCCTACCATTATCACATTTTGGTTTTATTTAATTGCAACAGCATAACCTCCGAAAGGAACTTGTTCTTCCATCTTAACAACTCCTTACATGTTCAAAATAGGAGCTAGATGGCACTGAGGTAAGTTCACAGAAAAAAAGTTTGCCAGAAAGTTCACAGAAAAAAAGTTTTCCAGAAGCTCCACAGAAGTCATCTAGATGCAGCATCTAATTCATCTAGAAACCTGTGGAAAAGTAAGCATGCTTTTGAAGATTTTGCATGCAACCCAGACAAGATTGACACAGGAGTGGGTTAAAAGGTACAGAAAGTCATCTAAGGTCAGAGAGTGGAGGAAGCTAAACAGCAGTGCAATAAATGTGTCAGTTCGGCATCTCTGGCTGGTAGTGATGCTGATGAACAGAAAAGTTATTCAGGCAAAAGTATTCCAGTTACTCACTGGAAGTATGTAAGATCTCTTGAAACCTCAACAAATCAAAAAATATTTTAAGAATAAATATTTCATTATAGTAGAGGTTTTTTGTATTCAAGTGAAAAAACTATATAATTATTATAATTCTTTTTTAGCTTTTCCCATGTGGTCTTTTCATATATACATACTATATCCATTTATTTCAATGCAATTGAAATTAAATTTGATGCTTAGTATATACTATAATTATCTTTAAATACTTATCAGCTCATCTGTTTTCATAAATTTCTGAAATTATCTATGCTATTTGGAATAATAGATAACAGCTATTCTATCAGCTCATTCAAAATTAGTAACTTCACATGATCAATGAAATGACTTTCATATCTTGATGTGACAGCACCAAAAATGAGCCCAGCTGCTTTCATTAGTTCACACTACGGGGTAGCACAATCTTATTAAAGCCTTGTACACACTATCACGCTGTGTATCAACTAAAAACAATACAAAACAAGAGCCAAATCAGTGCTTCTCTTCAGTGCTATAAGCCAAACTCTGAATTCACTGGCCTTGATAAAAATAAGGAGCAATTTTATGGCAATCAGTGAGGGTATATTGCTGGATGTAAGACAGCGATCATGCTGGTATCTGTGTTCATGTTATTTTTCCTAAGCCTGTTGCTAGAAGGTCAGAACTGATGTAATTCTTACTCTTACAAGCAAAGCCCAACTGCTATAAAAATTACTTTTCAAATCTCTCTGCAGGAGATGTGACACTGCCCTTGTGCTACAACTACTGTTGAAAAACGTGTTTCTCTTTCAGTTCAGAAAGGTGCTGCCATTATTTTCCTGGAGATGAGTTCACCCTGGAGGGTCTTGATTTCTGTGGGCTTGGGGTTTGGGACTTGGTTTCTTTTTTAATAGCAAAGACTCTCATTCTAATCTAAACACCAGGAGTATTTGTGTGTATATATATATATATATATATATATATATATATAAAATAAATATTTTCCAATTCCTGTTTTACTGAAGTGTTGTTCCCCTTTTTACCACACATTAACAACTCCATTAACCCAGTGACACCGTGGTCTTGTCATTTTGCAACTGAGATTTTGGGAAGTTAAGATGGCAGCGTTGGTCATGACCCACAGAACAAACCCTTGTGTATCCTTGCATGTGGCCAGCATGAAGGATCATTGAAGCCCTTGCTGTGTGAAAAACATCACTGTGTTTAAAATACAAGACAATTCTGAAAGTGGACTCTGCCAGTTTGTAACCTCAACAGCCTCCAAATTAATTGTCTCTTGACAGCTCTCTGGTCAAATGTGCTCAGTTCCAACAAAAAATAAGTGTTGGTGATTTTTTTTCCCCTGTAACTTCTCTGTCTGCCACTACTTTGTAAAACCACAGAGAAGCTAAAATCTTTTATCATGCTGTGTCCAGCAACATAATTTTGTCAAAACAAGTTCTACCCATACCTTCAGAACACCATGATCTATTATGGGGCTGTTGAAAAAGGACTGTTGGCAAAATTTGGCCTTCACATTGTAATTTTAAGAGCTTTTCTGTTAAGGCATATGTCAGAACAAGGTATAACTTATTTTTTAACAACTCTGTTGGTTCTGCAAAGCTAAAAAAATAAGAGGGATAAAATCATATAACATTATATTAATTTCTATAGCTGATCTATCTAGATATACATATATATGCAGTTTTATCATTACACACAGATAACTTGACACAAAAAAGTAAAGAAACTTCACTAATTTTTTTTTTTCCAATTTCACACAATTTTTTCTTGCTTGCCACTATACATCAACCCCATAAAGGGAGTGAACAAAAGGAAACTGTGTAACTTAACTAGTCTGGGAAGACAAAGGAGGAAGAGAACTGCACTTAGTACATACTGATACTGAAAGATTTTTTACAGTTACCTGACAATTTGCAACATTAATCTTTACCATCTGCAGCCCACAGAGGATCACAATTGCTCCTGCTGTTGCCTGTACACTTTCTCAGAGCACCACATCCCTGTTTCTTTGTCCTACAGATGAGTTACTAGATTTTGAACTTGTGTGATCTGCTTGGCTTGACCATTCCACAATGTATAAAACAGAAGACACAGTTGTGCCCTCCTCACCTGGGAATGTCTCCTTGAATGGCCTTCACAATGAATGGTAGTTAAAAAAAGTTCTCAAGCTGCAGAGATACCAGCAGACAAATGTTAGTGCTGACCTCAATATTTCATAGCATCTAGTAAAACAAGATTGTTGGCCCCAAAGATTCTGTTTCTCAGTGGGGGTAAATTAAGAATTCATTTTCAAGCTCTTACAAGAACTGTAGCAACTCCATAACGTGCCTTTAGTTGTGGGTGGTTTATATATATGTGCTAAAATTGCTTCATCTGGCAGAACTGAGGCTGTTCAACCCCAAAAGACAGAAATGATACTTGACAGGAACTGTAATTTCCCACCAGTTACAATTTCTGGTTGTCATGCAAGCATCAGCCAGAACAGGCTGTGGTCAACCCTGCTGATCCTTCAAGTGGTTACAGCCCTGCAGGCTTATAAACCTCCAGACTCCACCTGTGCCTGCTTTTTCACCCCTGTGAGGTAGAACTCTGTCTATTGGTTGTAACAATTACTTGTTCTAGAACAGAACATACCTTGTCGCCTGGCTGTCCCAGCTGCCCTCAGCGTAGGACGCCGGCCCGAGAACCCTGGGCGCCTCAACAGGCTTCGGTGCCGTGGGTTAGGCGGGGCTGGTTCCCGCAGACAGGGGCGGCTCCTCACGAGGAGAGGCAAGGCGCAAATAAGGCGAGGAGGCAAAGGGCTGTGAGAGGGGGTGTCCCCGTGAACTCCTTTATTGTAGGGTAAGGATCAGGCTCCGAGGAGAAGTCCAGGGGAGATCCCGAGGGGGGAACGGGGTGCACAGCCTTATAAGGGGGGCAAGAATGGGAGGGGCGCCGGATAGCAAACCAATAGAACATCAGACAAAGGGGGGAGACAAGAACAGAGAACAAATCGAAAAACGGGGGGGGAGTCTACAGAACACATCAATCATGGGTTAGCCAACCACACGACGCCTTTTGGAGAACCTTCCAGACGAAGGGGCTGACACTAGACTTCTGTGCTGCCCACAGAACCCTCCTCCCAGGAGGAGTCTTCCTCCCCAGAGGCGGGGTCGGAGGCGGTGTCAGAGTGACAGACAGCTGCCACATTTGGAGCCTGTCCCTCTGCAATACCTTGTATGTACGGCTCTGCATCAACATTCCATAACCACTGAGGACTAAAACACAGCTGGGACATGATCTTTCTTAGCTGCAAGGGGAGTTTTAAAGGGGCAGAAAGACATTACAGCATGGGAAATTTGGCTTCTGCACACCAAGGAGTAACCCTGACTGAGGCTGGGCACCTGTGTCTCTGTGCACTGGGCAAGCATGTGGAATACATCACATCAGCTCCTTCATGGCAGCTGCCCACATGCCTCACCTTACCCTTCAGTAAATGCAAGGCAGCTCATGCCTCAGTGTGAATGCACTAGCTTAGTTTGCTTTCCCTTACAATTGAAAATGTACATGTGTTTGTTTTTTAATAGGCAAATTCACGGTCTAGCTTGCTTCTGAGTGATTTGTTATTATGGTAATAATCTAAGTCAGCTATCTCCCTTCCAGCACCACCCACCTGGTATTATTTTAAATTCTTTCAGCATTCAGGTTTTTCATTAAACTCTTCTCAGCCTCTTCCCAAGCTCCCTGAATAGTGCTAGAGACAAGGGCAATATTTCCTGAGTTGAACTTCAAATGTCAATGGCTCCAGCCCTCCTTCACCTCCCTGGTTGCATCTTCTGTGAAGCACTAACACATAAACACAATCCATAACCTGTAACATCTGAGTTTATCAGTTATTTTCCCCCTGCTACATCTGCCTGCCTGAGGTGTTAAGCTTCCATTGGGATCGACATACACCTCTGATAAAGGAATGTTTGTTTGCTAACTGCTTCATATTGATGTGTTTACACTGAGCACTAGCACAGAGGGAGAGGGAATAACAGATTAGGGACCAGTTCAAACAGGTTATTTTTATAACATTTATAATATGCATGTGGTTACAAACAGACTTCATGGCTTTATTTCAATGGGAAAAATTACAATGAGAAGAACTTTTTTTACCAACTGGCATCACACAGTAGCAATCAGCTTTAAAGGCAGATACATTGGAAGTAACTCATACTTGATGTTCCTGTTTGCTTCTAAAAAAGTAAAAAATGTCCTTATACAGTGATTAATAAAAGTTAAGATGGTAAAATCAACAGATGACCACAAGAAAATATGTCCAGTTAATTATTAGAGCATCAATCTCATTGCAGATTTTGCCAGCCAGTTTGTTGGATCTTACTAACAATCTCCTAGAGGTCTCTAACTTTGCCTTCTGCTGACTAGTGTTTCTGTGGCCCACTCAGTGCACTGGGTTACTTACTTTGAAGCAGCCACATGGCTGTGTGGGAGCACATCACTGGATGGGCAAGTTATAAATGGCCCATACGTGATAATCGCATATCGCAAAACAATCAGCGTAACCCAGTCACAGATTGTCTTAGCAGAAGCCAGCAATGGAATGAAATACGGATATTAAATTCCTCTCCAGAGCAACTTTTTGAACCAGACAAAGCTCTGATGTACGCCCATTAGCCATCTGTATGGCATTTCAGTCAAAGATGGCTCTCTTAGCTTCAGACTCATCTCCAGAGTCTAAGTGTTTTCTGTTCAGGCTGCTAATGGCAGACAGGGAGCATAAAAAACAACAGGTGAAAGGGAAAGAACCAGGTAGTGATGGAAGACATTTTAAAAGCCAGAACTGAGCTAGCTTTATCCTCCTAAATATAAAGCCAGAGGGAGGGTTCTCTGTAGAAGACAGTCTCTGCTGTTTCACATGTGAATACATGACTTCACGTGTGTGAGCACACCCACAGCTGGGGCCTCCTCTCTGTGGTGGAGCACACGGTGCCTCCGGAGCAGCTCTCACTACAGTGACATTGCAGCCACACTGCTCGTGGGCATGCAGCGTGTCCAGCAAAGCAGGCCCCCAGACACACGGGGTCCTGCCTGCAGGTGCAGTCCTTACAAAGGCATGCAAAGCTGGGTTTGCCCCTGCCCGTGAGGCATGTCTGCACGTGCAGATTCATGCACAGTGACATACGTGTGCTCTGGTTCCACAAGTGCTTCTGAACGTGCATGTGCACACAGTGGCCATGTATTTGCATGGGCTGGGCAGGGTTACCTTCTCCATCTCTCTCTTTTCTTCGTTGAATGGGAAAAGGCTGTCAGCAGTTTCCTTCTGTCAGCAGCTGGGAGACACTTTTCTGCAGTTAGCTGCAATTTGTTTCAATTATGTGTATTAATCACAGCCTGCTCCTGATGGGAGTCTTCGTAA
Source organism: Monarcha castaneiventris obscurior (assembly GCA_026261815.1). Lineage (NCBI taxonomy): Eukaryota > Metazoa > Chordata > Aves > Passeriformes > Monarchidae > Monarcha > Monarcha castaneiventris. The sequence continues at coordinate 21,585,037 of JAMPIT010000894.1, forward strand.
ATGAAAAATTTTAAAAAATCAGAGCTTTTCTTTTTAACGAGCCGATTCCCCTCTCATGATGGCACTTAATGACTGCAGGTTTGTTGGGAGAGTGGGGGGAATAAAAAGAAAAAGAAAAAAGAGGGAGAAAAAAACCCCTCAAGACACTTCCATGTTTGCTTGTTTCATTAATAAGCACCATGGCTCAAGAAGCTGGCAGGGCATGCAATTGAAATGGGGGTCAGTTCACTGTCATTTCAACTGCAGAGAGAGAGAGAGAGCTCTGAATAGCCTTTATATATAAAAATCTCCTAGTTCAGAGAAGTGGGTGGAATTACATCAATTAAGGATTTTTGGACTCCAACTTGCTTTCTTTGAAACCTAAAGCAGAAATCAGTTTCCTACTGTTTTAATATCTTACACCAGGGATTAATCTTAAAGACACTGGAAAAAATAGTGGAAAAACTGGGAAACCCATAGCTGGCTAAGAGCTGCTACCAAAGTCTGCTGGAACACAACCAAAGTATCAGTGAGGATAAATGTTATTTTACCACTCAACTGCATATCAAGCTGTGGTGTCTCAAAGTTGCCTATTTCATGTGTGAGTCCTAAAAGGGCTTCTGAGGAACATGCTCTACATTTGCAGCGAAGCAGTAAATAAAATCAGGTACTTAGGATGTATACCGGTATTTTGGAAATATTCTACTTAAATAAGCTCCTCTGCAGAGATATGAGGGTGTGCCAGGACATAAGTCAAAAGGATCTTTCCTTCTGTCTCATTATCTGCTTTCCCCTAGCACTTATTATCTTACCTGCTATTGTATTAAAGATTCCTCCTACCCTGATTTGTCACAAATCACAGCAAGGGCTGACAAGCTTGGACAACTTAGGAGTCATTGTAAGATTTTACTCAGAGGTGTAAATATTTCTGGGGAACTGCTAGGATTCAAGCAATGGGTACTTACTCCACTCCTGGAATTTTAAATCAAAAATTATCCAAGTACCAAAAATGTAGATGATTTGCAAGACATGATCAATGTATTTTATCAAAGGCTGGGTTAGAACAATCAGGCTGTGCTAGAATAACAAGGGAGTCTGTAAGATTGGTACTGCTCAAAACTGTATTGCAATGAGTCCTTGCAAAATTTGCTTTCTAAACACCCGCTTAGCTAGATTTGCTCACTCCATCATACTTAGGGAAAAGAAGAATGATCCTATTCTAGGTCCATATGGCACAATGTGTACAATACATCACCTAGAGAATTTAGGCCTACTCCAACCTTAAGATTTAATGGCATAGACACCAGCTGGGTGTACAAAAAAAATCTATCCAATATATCCCCTGAAATCATCACATCGACAATGACAAAATGATGAATGAAGATGCCATTACACTGGAAGAACATACAACTTTACCAGTATGTTTTTTTCATAAGGCCCCAGGCACACGAACAAAATAATTTATAAAGTATATCTGTATTCAAATGAGCTCTTTGCATACCAAGGTTAATAAAGTCATAGGTACAAGCAAGTCAAGTCTAACAGGTTCTGCATCAGGCACCTTTTCCAGGACACCAACATCAGACAGGGATTGATGTGGTGTGATTCTGGACAAAGCTACAATGGTAGCTGCAGTAAGTAGGGACTGGGCAGCTGCCAGAGCTCTGCCACATCATGTGATTGGGAACTCATACTGCACAGATGGTGTATATTTTGTGGGAAAAGATGATAGCTCCTCTCCTCTACCCATCAACTGCATGTCTAGACCCCGATGATCAATGAAGGTCACTCCCATGGATGCAGCCACACCCACATGACTGTGGCCATGAGGATTTCATGGCTCTTTGCAAGAAAACGTGGAGGAGATAGTCTGTACTGAAAAGAGCACGCCTTTCCCTGCATGAACTGCATCCACAGACAGCCCCTTTACTGATGTCAGAGTAGCCTTTGAGTCCAAGCAATGAGTTTCTAAGGTCTTGATTTCTTCCAGCTAAAGGTAGGTACCTGAAAGTTTATTGTTTAGCTCAAAGCTTTATCTGCAGAGGTCTTAAAATCCTGAGAGAGGATCACTTGCTATCATCGGTGCCCCTTGTTCTCATCTCAGATTCGCACAAGCAGGACATTTAGAGAAACTAAACCCAGAGCAGTTACTAAGGGAAACTAACCGAGTAGTTAAGATGTGAAAGAGTCACAACATTAGGAACCATTAGAAACCAACATGATCCACAACCTAGATACAAACTGCCCAACCTCTGTGCACTCTGTGGCCAGCTGTGGTCACAAACTCTGGCACCACAAGAAGCAGTACATCCCTTTCCTCCACATTTCCATCAAAAACTACCATTACATTGTGTTCTATTTGCCAAATTAAAACACAGCCCACAGAAATATGTTGGTAGAAGGCTCACCCAGAAAACTTCATCCTTACTAGAGTTATACTGACATATGCACACAGACAAAAGGGAGAACTAGGAAGAACATGGGAAGTCTGAAAGGTGCAAATGCTTGGAGCTTCACAGAAATCTTGAGCTTCAGACACAGCACTTTTCAACACCAGGAACAATAAATTCAAGGTAAATAAAAGTCAGAGAATATGATAGAAAAAGCAAGAGGGAAAAGGGGTGGGGAAAGGAGAAAAATAAGAAAGAAGGAAAACAAAGAAATAGTGGAAATCAAAAGTGACAAGTGGAAAAAAAGACAGAAAAAGGAAAGAAGGAGAAAAAGAAGAGGGAATGAGAGAAAATGATAGACAGAAGGGAAGAGAAATCTCTGCTGGTACAGTAACAAATAAATCCCTGCAGCATGACAGGCGTCTGCTGAAGCATTTCATTTCCCCGCAGCATAATGGTGTGTTATTGCCCATTATCTGTTCTGTCAGTGCCAGAGTCGATATTAAATGAGGGGCAGCTGCATTTAGCTGCCATTTTTCAGCTGTCTCTCTGTTACCATGGAGACACACTTGTTTTCTGATGAAGCTGGCTGCGAGCAGAGGGGTGCATGCGCAGAGGGGGAGGCAGGAGCGCCGCAGAGCAGCGGGAGCAAAGGACCAAGACACACAGTGGAGGGACACAAGCACGGGGAGGGCAGGTCCTTTGCACCCAAGCACCACAGAGACAGCCATTTCAAACACCCTGTTATATGCACAGCCTACAGACATTGCTCTGACTCTCACAGATTCCAGCAATTGTTCCTTCATCCCTCTGCCCTTCTCCTTTCCCTACACCCTCCGTCCCATAATGATAGCAATCCTCCCCTTCTCTCTAGTATCTCTGCTGCAACATCTCTAAGACTATTAGAAGTAATGATCAACTAAGCCTCTCAAAGACCATGTAGCAGCTTGATGAGCATTAATATTGCTAAAATACTAATCAGGAACATGAAGCTCAATTACATTGGGTTTGCCCCTCTTTCCCAACAAGATTTATGCAGCAAGATGCTGCCACACACAGGTGCTGAAATCTAGAAAACTTCACTCACCATTTTCCTGCTTCAAATATAAGGGCGCTCCCTACAGGGAAGTGGATGGGACACATCTACACAGCAAACTGGAATCAAATGAAAGAGACCTCATTTCCCTTTCTTAATTTCTTAACACAAAGCTTCTTTACAGGAAAGATGCACTGGGGTCTCCCTGCACCATTCACTTAATGGTGGCAACTTCAAACCCTGCATCTAGCACACTCCAGATTTGATCTCTAACACTGTTGGCTTTAGGCCCACAATCAGCATACCTACAGTTCTTGGGAGAGCCCATCTCCTGTTCTCCAGTTGCATCTCAATCACCAGTATAAGAAACTTCTGCTTGAAGTGCTGACCACACACAGCACCAGAACCAAGAAGTCCAGTTCCAGCAGCATTTTCAGTTTACTTACATTACTATAAGCTATTTATCTCTGCTTGAGGGCCTTGTTTCTCTAAATGGCTTGTAAAGGGTTTTAGAAACACTGCAGAGACTGACATGGTGAAAGTCAAACTAACAGACTATATACCTACATTAACAAATGAAGTGGAGCCAGGGTGTACTCCTAGACTTTGGAACATGGTAGTTTGCAGTTCTAAACTATTAGTACTGTCTCTAGTATAATTTTCTCATTTAACTAGAAGTCTTCCAAATTATTCTGAGCACAATTTAGGGGTTAGGATATGCCCATGACCATTCCCAATGCCCAATTTTCACACAACCATCTTGTTCTGCATGTTTATGAGCACAGACAGACCATCGTGCAATGGCCAGCCTCAGTGCCAGGAAACATTTCCAAACATGCTCAGCTGATTAGTAGAGACAAGCAGGCAATCCAGCTTGGAGACACCAGGACAGTAGTTTTTGCAGTCCAAAACTGCAAGGATAAAGGTCTTGCTGACATATCCTAGCTCTGTCCACCCTAACTCTCTGTCAAAGGGCTGGCTTGCACAATTCTGCTTATCAAGCAGCTTGTATGTATGCACAGAACAACGGAGTCACGGCTTCTCTGTAAGCCACTGAAGACTTGAGCCATAGGTCTGCTGAGATATATCCTCCTAAACAGATAAATAGGAAAAGAAGACTAATAATCCCACTCAAGCTGACAAGGATAATGGGATGTCCGAGAAGAAAATCACAGCCTTAAGATGCATACCAAGAGCACTTCTGGGGTCTCAAAATTCCCTAGCACTAAATGGGAATATTCTACTTCTACACTCAACTTGCCTCTTACTCTGATGTTTTTCTGCTTTGGGCCTTCTGAAACTTGACAAAACTTTTAAAAGCAGATTCTAAAGAAACTCCTCCATTGACATTTAATTGGCACAATGCTGTTGATCTTTCCCATAACTGACATCTACTACCTTTCTCTATGGCAGCTGCTGAGGCAGCTCTTCATGTATCTTTTCTTATCTTACTGACCACTGGTTTCTTTAAAATTTCTGATTGTCCCACACTGAGGAAAAAAGTTCTGCCTGAATTGCTTACATGCTATTCCTTCATTTAGCTTCTATCCACTTTCGTAACCTTTTGATTTTGAATATGGAACTATCTTAAGCACCACACTGAGTACCAGACAATCCTGCATTGGATTTGCAGGATCTTTTTCCTCTGGGAGATGCCTCAGTTCAGAGTGTCTGATCAAAGTCATCTTTCTAGTCCAAGGGAATTTTGCATACAGCAGTGGAAACAAACAGCTGATATACACAATTGGAAATATGAATGCTAATGAACTGTTTAATCTGTTAGGTCAATGACACTAGTTTTGGGTTCAGTGCATCAAGGAAGCTGAAGGAAAGAAAGAAATATGCTCTAATATTAAGAGATTTTGTTTTAATGTAATCTCTGGTCAGCAAAGAGTATGACGAGCATTGACAGGGCAGTTTTTGACACAAATGGGAAATCAAGGGGCAAATTATCCTGCAGAGCTCTCACAAACAGCTCTCTGGTCATTTCAAGGAGTTTCTAGAATTGTGCCAACTGTGATTAGTATTAGTTTCTATAGCACAGATGGTTCCAGAACCTGCCTCAACTGTCCCATTTGAGTTGGGGAATGGATTCAGAAGAGCAAGGGAATTTGCAATGAATTTCCCTGACCACATTCCCCACACCCAACAACTCCATTGGGCTGAGAAACAAAACAAGACAACAAAGATGTAAAAGAAACTTAACTGTTAGATGCTACAGACAGATCATATTTATTCAGTAAGAGTTTTTAATCAAAAGTATTGATTTCTAACTCAGGGATTCTTTGTGGAAAGCTTTCTGGCAGACAAAACTGGCACTTAAATTTCAGGGAAATACAGAAAGTAAGATGTATCTTTGGATGTCTTTGCATCTTTATTTTCCCCACTCTCTCTTTCCAAAGAACAATACCCATCAGTTTCCTTCCTACAGCCTACTGTCTCAATTCAGCCAGTGAAAAATAGGTGTGTCATGTTTGGCTCTACTTATTTGCATTCAGTAGCACAAGGCAACATAGCTGAGGATCAAATCTTCAGTGGCACCAAAGCTGCCAGAAAGCTGCTCCTTTAGTTCTGGCATTAAGGGACTAGTGCTCCTGGTGATGGTATTTCTAAATCTGATTCCTGCTACTGGTGAAGGAATGGTCTTCCAACAGCAGGTCTGCTTTTCTGTGCATCAAAACAGGATCCAACTTTGAGTATTTCAATACTCCAACAGAAGTTCAGACAGCTCAATTCATAAGACTGGAGGTCCAAGGGGCAGAAATGTGAGAAGGTCAGAGTCCAGTATCACAGACAGCTTTCTCTAAAAATGTGGCCTCAGCTTCGACTATTCAGGAACAGATTTCAAACCTCAGCATCAGTGGTGCTGAGCACTCCTCATGCCTTGCCTGTTTGTAGGTCAAGTCATTCAACTGCAGAGCTGGGAAAGAAGGCTGAGTCCTCCAGATGCAACCTTTCTGCACTTCCCTATTCTTTCCTACTCCATAATGCCCCAGGAGGGGACACTATGTTTTGCAGAGTACTAAAACACAGTCATGAGGAAGTATAAGCAATGAAGTGTATTTCCATGTCACAACAGAGTTTATTAGCATAATTCCTAATTGTGACTGTTGAGAAGCCCCGTAAGAGCAAGAATAATTATGTTTAACAGGCAGAGCGATAAAGAGACAAGATTAGTCAATTCTCCATCCCCCTCCCCCTCCAATTGCTACAAAATCATTTTTCTTTTGTCTGCCATTAGGAAACAAGTACAAGGGAATGTATTCTACAGGAAAAAAATGGTCATTTCTAGTGTGCCCAGGAATCTTCTACCTGTGACATCCTAACCTTAGTTTCCTTGAGTGGGACCTTATACACACTTGTGAATGGCAGCATAAAAAAAAAGACAAAATTTGGAACCCCACTAGAAGACAGTCTAAAAGAAAAGGCAAGATACAACTAAGCAGAGAGATAGGGAAGTATTGCAATACATTCCAGAACTGCACACTGTGAAAAGAACCCATAATTTACATACAAGTTTGTAAATTCCACCATGTTTAGTACAAATATAGAAGACAAAGCTTTTATTGCCTTATCATAAAGCATCACTTCCTAATCTGCCCCTCGGATCTGAAGCACACATCAAGCAACACTGAGCCTTTGTGGTGCAAAACTGGTCAGAGGATGACCTGGGAGGTGCTGCAGAGACTGGATCACAAAGCGTTTCTTCTGTTGTGGCAGGACAGGACAGGCTTGCAATGGGGACCTGCAAAAAGTACCGTTCTGTTGGGGCCTATGGATAGAGGAAGCTGCTCTTTGCAGAATCCAATTCAATCATTATAAAGATGGTAGCCCTCACAAAAGCAGCTCCTTTTGGATACAGTGGCTTATCTTGGATATTGCTGACTTACAAAAACATGGAGGAGACTCAGAGAAGGGAGTCTGTCTTGGTAAGAAAAGAATTTCTAATACAGACAAGTCAGGGTGCCAAGTACACAAATACACTGGGCTGGGGACTGCCCCCTCCCTCCCTGCTCTCTCCTGTCTGCACAGCTTCCTCTCTGGAGCCAGTGGGACATGCCCTGGCTGACAAGGACCCTGCCAAGTCAGTCCAAAGGCTTGCAGTCTCCAGCAAGCTGTCAGCCCCCATGGTGATCTGACACAGCAAAAAATCTTTAGATGCCAACTGGTACCATCCACAGCAAATCAAGACCTGCTGTCCCAACAAACATGAAATGATGCAGATATTCCAGCTAGCAGCATTAAAATTCTAATATGCACTAGTTACATTCATTACAGCTGAACCATTTTACCCCTCTCCTTCTGTCCTTTAACTCCTCTAGTCTTAAAAGAACATTTGTTTTCAAGCTGACTTGTCAATTAACTTCACCCTCTCCCACAACTGTCGGCAGCTGCAGATTCAGATAGGTCCAGAACTGTCACCACAACACAAGGAAAAGCACTTCTCTCCATTTAAACTGCATTTTACATAACTGGGATATTAGAGCAACTAAACGCTCTGGGGTTTAATTCAAACTTAGGCTCTCAGGTGTGATTCTGTTTTGCTGCAGGTATTTTAATTTCGATTAGAGAGAGAAGAGGAACAGAATCTTACATGGTTTCATATGCATTTGTTTTGATTTTTATACTTGGCAAAAGAGCTATATTAATAGCACAGCAGGGGCTGCACTGAAACCAAAGGCCTGGAAAATAAAATATTCTCAGTATTCATTATTTCAGTACTTGCAAATTCCAACAAGATGAGACTTCTATATGCTTATCATGAAAGAGAAAAAACAGGCATGGATTAAAATAGATTAAAAAAACCCACTATTTATTTACAGTACATAAAGCAAATATATTTGCAAATTGTAAAAAGTATTACCCTTGGAGTCCTCAGAGATTCTAATGTATTGGAACAAAAAGTAGGCATACCCAAATCAAATGCTCAAAAAAAAACTGAGCAAAACACTTTCAATCTGATATGCAACTGCTGAAGACAGACCCAACATGTCTCTGAGAGCACAGCTCTGAAGGCCTGAGTCACAAATCCAAATCTCAGACATCTGAGTTTTCACAAGATGTCTGTCAAGTCTCATCTTAAATCTGGCATGAACCTGATGTATAGACATGGTTAAATCACTTGATCATGTTTTTCCTAAAATTAAGACTCTGATATTGAGCCATTTAAGTGTTGTGAGATAAACTGCCCATAGTATTGCAAAGCAATAATATTGCCACTTATTTTTGCCTAGTATTAAACAAAAACTCTTCAGAAAGCACACACACAATTTTTGAGGTCTTAATTCCAGAAAGAAGAGCAAGTGTCATCTAGCCAGAACAATCAGTCTTCAGTACCCCCCTCCTATTCCAGTCTTTATTCTGAGTAAATGAGCCTCATCTAAGTTAATTAAAAAATAAAAAAAAAAAAAAAGAGTCCTTTAAACTATTTAAGAAAACATCAAAGAAATATGGAGGGAAAAGAGTTCCTCAAAAAAAAAGAAAGACACAAATGCGTAACAGTAAAGGGCTTCTCACATTCAGCATGATGAGCCCCTGCTGACCTTACAGACACAAATTAGGGGTGGAGGGTACGTAGGGCTTCACAGATGATGTCCTACACCACCATGCAGAGCTAAGCACTCTCTACAGATGCACGTGTAGTGGAAGGGGCCAAATCTCCCGCTCAGGGCACTGCCCCATGGCTGACCCTTCACTCTGCTCCTGTAGCTGCAGCAAACATGCCCACAGCCTTTGCAAGTCACCTAGTACAAGAGAACAAGGGTCTGAATGGCCCTTCTGGGGGCTGAAATTTCTCTGCAGCTCTAGGAAAGGTGTTGTCAGGAGAGTAAAATGTCCTCAAATAGTCCCCCACGTGTGCTGAAGGGCTGGGAAGCAATCCTACCCCCACAGTCAGTCGGCACTCCACGTGTTAGTAACAACCAGCGCCCAAGCACTGAAGACGAAAGTGTTGGTAAAGGCTTGAGTCATTCAGAACTGATCAGACACCCCCTAACTTGTTTCACACGAGTTCTAATTTCATAGAGAACTTGCTATTTAAATGTCAAATGTGGCAGTAAGTCTAGGACTATGGGCACAAGCATGTGTTTAGTCTGGCACAGGGAAAGATACATCCTCTAGCAATGCCTTGTAGCTGCTCTAAGTTTAGTTCCTATTTGAACCAAGCACAGGGATAACAATGGCTAATCCTGCTACACAATCATAAATAAGTAAATATGAAGCCCAGTAACAAGCACAGTTTTTCATAAGATTTTGCTATCAGCTGGCTGAGAAATCACGGTCGCAGACTTCTCTGAGAAGTCTAACAACTGGTTAGTGATACGAGGCTGTTTGACTTGTAGCACAAGCGTAACACTTTGCCCTGATGATACAGAAAACTAAAGAGGAAGAAATACACTGCAAGCATCTCCTTATACAACGCTTCTCTTCAGAAATATTCTTCTGAGGGTTAATAAAATAGTATTTTGGGGGAAAAATGTTTAAAATTAATGAAGACCAACTCAAATTGAACATCTAATAAACAACAATGAAAACTGGTCTTTTACAATGGCTCGCTTTCACCCTTTGTTGAAACACAGCTCTGCATTGTAAAGGCTTTTTCATTTAACAATTGAAGATTCCACCATGACAAGATTACCATTTTTTGACTTTTCAATTGTTTCTACACAAAAACATACCCAGTTCTCTAACAGCAGCATACATTCTGTGTATTTCTTATGAGCTGTTTATAAACCAAGGTTTATTTGCCAAAAAAGATTAATCAATATTTTCAAATTAACATATGTCAATAACATTACAATTAATTTGCCAGCAGAAAAATTAAGAGGGAAAATGTAATTAACAAAGCATTCCATTTCCCCATTCTCTCTGCTCCAGATGGAGTAGTGTGGCTTGAAACTAATGGAGAGATCTCAAAGATCAAGAGGAAATGGTTACCTGATGGGGTCTGTGAACCAGACCCTTCTCCCCTAGTCCCTGCCTTTCAGAGAGATTGCAGCTTTTGCCATGGGCAAATCATTTCAGCTGCTAATTTAGTCTCTCCTTTTGTAAAACAGGCCTAATAGTTCTCACTTATCTACTTCACTAGGATGCTTCAAGGATTAAAATTGATGTGTCCCTGCTGAAGTAATGTGCTATAATTACCTTGTTAATGTGCCCTCTCTCGGATAGAATGAAAATTGCTTCCCTGCATGTCACAGTCCCACACCGCCAGCGACTTGGGCCCTGGGCAAGCTCAGGCTATTGGATGATGTTCCCTCAAGCTGATTTCTCTTTTGCAGCTGAAAGGAAAGGAAAATGGCAGCCCTGCAGCCACAGGCTGCAGCAAGTACACTGGACTTGAGGAAGCAGACTCATAGTCACTATGCAGAAGAGTGCTCCTTTACAGATCAGTGAGAGGCAAGGACTACATTTTCTGCCTACATTTGGGTGACAAAAAAACCCCCAAACCTATTAACATCTTCCTTTACACTGAACTAGATCCTCCCCTGATGAAAGCAATGAAGCAGTCGTTCCCTCTTTTAAACCTATATGCGACATGAAAGTCCCCTCCTGTGCTCTGATCACTTTTCCCCTCCTCTGTGATTATTCCCAGCTAAGTGCCCCTTTTTCCTCAGCTGTTCTAACTTCTGAAAATGAGAATAACGCTAAGAAATTATGCAATACTGAAGGAGAAGGTCTAAAATTCTATTTATTTCAGAGAAAAGTAGTCAGAAGTGTCTTTATTACGGATGCACTCTGGCAACTGCAAGTCTGTCTCTACTACCCGGAGATGTGCACAGCCCCATCCATTCCTACAGGCAGAAGCCAGCGAGGCTTGCAGACTGGATACGTCCTCATCCCTGCATCTCCATTTGCACTGCATTGCATTACCTCACTGCCAGCCAATCCAGCTGTCTCATGCCTCAACACTCTCCTCTGCCCAGTGCACACCCGCTGCCGGAGCTGCTGATTGCCATGGCAAACACGGGGGAGTCCAGAAAATTAGATACGGATAGCAGTTGGCATTTGTGGGAATGCAAATAAAAACAGCACAACTTAATAACGGACAGGCAAGAGCCTGACATGAGTATCTTCTGCCTCCAAAATTTAAAGAAACACAGAGGAGAGCAACATTTACACACTGAATAGCATAAAGTTATGTCCAGATAAATAGGTTTTCCTGATTTTACCGCCCAGTTACAATAATCAGGAATAAGTTGACCCTCCTGCCTCAGGAGAAGCATTCCAGGGGAGCAATTCCAACCAGCAACAGAAAAAGCAGGGATTCAGACAGGCCAAGGCCTCCTAATTCACTACACAAGTGGGTACAAAGCCAAGATTGCAAGAAACAAACCCCACACTCCTTTGCCCCTGGTAAACTCAAACATCCAGCCTCATACAGGAGAATCCTTCGTAATCAACCCTGTTTCAGAGATAGCCAAGTATTATCACTGCATGAGTCTTAGAGGGCCTGCATTTCTTATATATGTTATTTTACCCAAAGGATTTTCTGCCAAAGTTACAGTGAGTATTTCTATTGTACTCCTTTAAAAAATAAAGAAGCCATTATAAAACTTCATAAAGTATTCAACACACAGCAATCCCTGAGCAATGATGACTCCACATATTTGCAGAGCACACGTATTGTTTAAAGCACTGCAGACATCTAAGACTGGTTTTCCTGCTGTTTTTAAAGGTGGTCAGAAAATGCAAGCAATACCAATGAGGTGAAAGATGCTGGATTTTTTAGAAGCACAGCTGTGCTGGGAACCAGTGGGACCCCAAGACTGAACTCTGCAAAGAACAACTTTTTGCTGAAACAAGCTCTGAAATGGCCAGAGGAAAGCTCACCTGACAGAATTGCTATGACCACTGTCTATCACAAAAGCTGTTTTTTAACAAAGCCATCACATGGGCACTGAGCTGCAAACTCAATGCAGCATCCAGGTGCTTGCATGGTCACCTCAGCCTGCTTCTGCCTCAGGAGAGGCTGTTCTGATCAGCAGCCCATGCTGCAGGAGAGAACAAGATTTCCAAGTAGTTTCACACAGGATTATTAATCACTATGAAGATTTTACTCATAACCCACACTGTCTGTGTTGTGACATATGGCTGATTTGCTGCCTCTGTGAGTAAATCTGGTACATTACAACATTCCCTGTGTGCCAAGTGTTTAGCAAACACACATGTTGGCAGCCAGAGTATTCCTGGAAAGGACATGTGTCTTGAAATGAAGTTGTGCCAACTGCTGCTCCATGTCATAACAGAGAAAGTGCCCTAATATCAGAGTTCAGCAGTGCTGGCACAAAGAATGACTGTCATCCAAAAAGCAAAGCTGGAAAAGTGCCATGAAAAACACAGTCAAATTAACAAATATGTGGGTTTGAGTACATCTGCTTCATAAGTATCTTCTGCTCTTCTCTTAATTGATGGAAATAAGAGATTTCCATCAACAGATACCTTTGAAACATTTGGCCAGAGGTCAAAGGGGTAACAAAGCAAGTGTAACAAGGCAAAGAAAGTCAAGCAATTTGTATAAAAATACTGAATTGCTGCCCAAAAGCCATGAATACAGGTATCAGAGCTTCACATAGATCAGTGACCACTAAGGCACGTGCACCTCTATTATATATAGCCACCTAAATAGCGATACACGCTTAAGAAGCTGACGTCCAAGAGAACTTAGAAAGTGGTAAGAATAGAAAAAAACATTTATAAAATCCAGAAAAATTAATAACCGGATATTTGGACTGCAAAGTACAGTCAGATCTTAACATGATGCATATTATAGAAACAAAATAATCCCAAATAAATCCAAATCTCAGAATATGTGAATCTGATTTTTCTGGACTCTTTTGGTTCAAGAATCTGTTTCTGGGATAATCAGTTCTTATCCTCTCTTGCGAAAGTTGATTTCCAGTATTTTCTGAGTATTCTGAGAAAAGTGTATATTAACAAAATTACAGCTGCTAAAGAGTTCATATTTTAAATTTGTGCATATTTCACCAATACTAGACACTGTGAGCATTTGGGAAATGTTTGGAAATAGCATCCACAGGCTTGAAAAGGACAATTCTTTGACACTGCTTACAAAAAAGGAGATCTCCCTAATAATCAGTAGCACAGGTGTTACGGACATGTGACTATTTGCAGTTCTACTCCATCAGAAACAACAATGAAATAAAAGCATCAGGTAAGACTTTGCAGTTTTATAGCACCAATTTTTGATATTATTAAAGAAATGGGAAGAGAAAGAAGAAGCTGTCTGGTTGGTTTTTTCTGCAGGAGGCAAAGTGTGGCAGAAGTTATGTGCAGATTGTGGATAATTTTTTTTGTTGAAGGGTAGAAGATACTTTCCCTCCTTACCTAAATTATGTTATTCTCTCTAGACATTTGCAACAAGTTGTATTAAGTAGCTGATAACAAGTTAAACACTGCAAAAAACATCTATGTGCAATTTCTGCTTGCCATTACCGAGTGACTGACAGGCACTGTTTCCTGCATTTCAGCACACATAGCTGCTGCTGTGTTTTAATTGGGGCATTCATTTTGAAAAGCTGAGTGATAACATTATCAAGAAGGAAATACTCCAGAAACAATGAAAGAAGGAGAGTTGAAAGGACAGTAAACAGTGCTTATCCTAAACCATCTTCATCTTAGTTAGAACATAATTTTCTGAATCTTCTCCCTCCACAAAGGTTTATCATGGTGTTTCTCCTTTCCAGCTGCCACAGGAAGCACACATCCATCTGTACTGCCCATTTCCAAATCTGTTATGCTCTCTGAGATTCTCTTTTAATTCACAACCACTAAAAGTTTTCATCAGAACTTTTAACCCAACTTCTATATGTGTTCTGAACTCAGAAATCTGTACTGCCTAAGTCTGCACAGTTTGCCAGAAGCCTGTACCTGATGCATGTGGCATACTAATGCAATTAAAACTGCAAGTCAGATTGAAACATTCATCCAAAACCCACTAGAATTACATTTTTCTAACAAAAAGAAGAAATTGCCTGATGGCTGAATTCACCACTAATACAAAAACTTCCTGCTGGCATCATCTTTACCCAGTGCATTGCAGGATACTGCCTATTTTACCACCTAAATTGCAGCCTGCCCCTCCTCCTTAAATAAAGGCCAGTAAATATTACCAGAAAAATGCAGGTATTAATCATTTGTGCATTCCCATGCTTTCCACTAGATACGCAAGTTGATTTCTCCTGACATTCTGATTGCCAGAGAAAGATCCATAGCTTCAAATATTCATCTAGACCTAAAATAACACTTAAAACATTCAAATTTTTATTAAAAAAGAAGCCACCTTTAGAGGAGTAGAAAAGGAATAAGATACCTAATCTCACATGACAGATTATAGGGCTGAAAGTGATCTCATTTTTTTCTCTGAAGGTGCCTGCCTTTCAACATCACATTCCAACTAGAATATTGCACATAACTTTAAAATAAAATATTTATTAATCTAGTTTCATACAATTTACACCACCTATGGCTATTGAAAGTCAGTAAAAGTATTCACACATGAAGCAAAAGGATACAGAGATACTCATCCAAACTTTTAGGCTGAAATTAGCCAGAAAAAGGCAAATCCCTCTGTCCCAGAATGTGCCTTAATGACTGCCCTTGCATACAGCTTGGTCGTTCACAGGAGGGATTAAATAATAACATCATGTTTCCTGTATTAAGTATCTTTCACTGCAATGGAAATTCATTGCACATACATCTGTAGGTGGAGGCAAGTCATAAATAATTAATATGATTACATGCAATACATATCAAGCCTGCAACAGATTATGTATGCCAGTCTCATACTGCATCTGCTGGGATAGTGTAATGTGATTTAGCAGATAAAACACACATTATTTAAAAGGGTTATCAAATTTTGAAGCTACATTAAATTATACATTGAGTCATTGTGTTTGTGGGGGTGTATGTACTCCTATAGCTACTGTGTACAAATCAATCATGTTGCCTGTTAATCCCCTACACGTGCATAGCCCAGAGCACTGGACTGCAAGGACTCAAAGCCCAACACAGCACAAAAATAAATGGGTTTTAACACGCACTCTGAGCTTGGCTCTAAAGGCAGGATAGACATACTGTGGACATTTTCTAGGAAGGAATACACAATTCAGGATTGCATTATACCCCAAATCTGTACTGCTTGATTGCAAACTGAAATAGCATCTCAGTGTGTGTGTGCACACGTGCATGTGAGCAGTCTGAGACGCACCCATTTCTGCTGCACACGTGCAACAGCCCCTCATACACCAGGTGCTTGGTCCTCACCCAGCTCTGTGGCTGCCTCTCCATCGTGGAAGCAATACGTCAGTGACCACTCAGGACACAGCAAGTGCTTCAGACAAAAAAAAGAGGAAAAAGAGCCCCCCCTCCTTGTGTCACCCATTTGTGGTATTTCTGATCCATCTCACAAAATAAGGCCAGGTGAAGGCTCCTTACACACAGTTCTGCCCATGCTCTGCAGTCATAACCTCCATGCCAGTGCTACTTTGTCTAACACAAGGTCTGTAAAGAAAAGTCTGACAGGTTTTCTAATATATGCCACCTGGGACCCAGCAACCTCTTCTTGTTTTTCCTCTTACAAACAAGAGCCTTTCTGGGTACTCAGGTCTTCTGATAATAAAACACCTAGATCTTTGTGATACTTCATCTTTTATGCATCTGGTTGAATAAATTAATATCAAATCTAGTCCATTCACATTGTCAGTACAAGAGAACATGAAGGCTTTCACCCCGAAGAAGTGTTAAAAATCCTTCATGCAGGACAAAGGTCCTCTGTACAGCCACTGGAGTATACACACACACACCCCCCTACCATAACCCCATTAACTCATAGAACAGTTTTCTTCAGAGTATGTTTGTATATAGTCACTCAATTTAAGGAGGCATCAGCAGAAACAGAAAGGATTCTTAGGAGAACAGGGTGTGGGGATGGGTGGCAGTGGGGACTAAAATTACGAGACATGAGAGATGACTTCTATGCAGAAAATCCTTGATTTTTCCAAAATACAGGATAACATAGAAGTACAGGAAACAATGAAGCATCACATAGCACCTGTCACACCTTCAGGTAGCAGTAACAAGAAAACTGGGATGTTTTTACATGATGCACAGGATGTTCCACACCTGTGGAACTCACTACCACAAAGTAACACTGAAGCCCAGAGGCCCAGCCGCACATAAAATAAAGCCAGGCACTTAGGCAGATAACAGAAACTGCTGCAGTCACAGGATGTACATATTAAATTGTGTTTACACATTTCTAGAAAATACACATTAACCCTCTAAAACATGTGCAGAAGTACTAAGTTAGAAAAGACAACTGCCAATGGAGGTGTCTGTCAAAGGTGACTAAAGTAAGAATGACCATCTTCAGCTGCCCTTTTACATGCCAATAGTAGCAGCATTGCTAATACACTAATTTTGATAGCAGTCTCAGAAGTGTCACATCTGATGGTCTTCACACCAAATTGAAAACCAACATTTTTCCTTCATGAACGTTACCTTTGCTACTGGCATTTATTCTGTATTCCTCCATATGACAAATGAGAATGTCAGGTCACAGCAGTGCACCTGTTTTGGCTCCCTGTTACTTCCAGGCTCACAGAGAAGGCTCTCCCAGTTAATTACTATGCAAAGTGAGAACACACACAGATAACAACAAGTAGCACAGAAGTTAATATATTTGGCGTTTTTTGCTGCACTGGGAGGGTCTGAACTATCAATAACCTTTTCTGCACTTGAGCTCAGCTCCACCATGCCCTGTTCCAGATCCCGCTCCATTCCTCTGCAACAGCCTTGCCTTCATCTTTACAGCTTTTCCTACTTTTTCCAACATCAATACTTACTTAGAAGGAACATGTGAACAAAAGTTACCCAGTAATTTCCCAACTGACTACCTTATCCTTAAAATAATTCATAAACTCATAGGAATTATGGGCCAGAATCTCCAGATTCTGTTATCCACTTACATTGATCAGGGAGGGCTGCTCTCAGAATGCAGGCAGGACCTGGCAAGCAGCGAGGATGATACAACATTTCTTTTCCTAGATCTGTGACTAATCACTCCACCTCCCTTTAAAAGCATTTATGCATGTGTAGAAAAATGCGTTTGATCCATCACCCAGCAGAGATCAGCACAGAGAAACAGAAACTCCACTTAAAGGCACTGATTCATCAGTGCCCTATCTAGTCAAAGGTGAGTGAATTTTAGGTTTGTTTAGGGACTTTTGGGAGACAGAGGTTTTGGAGGGCGGTGGTTGAGGTTGGGCTGCTTTCAGAGTTTTGGGTTGTTGGGTTTTTCTGTTTGGTTTGGGGGATTTATGGGGGGGAGGGGTTATTTGTCGGTTGGTTTGGTTTTTTGTTAATTTTGTTGTTGTTGGGGGTTTTTTTCTTATTTTGGTGGCGGTGGTAGCTTGTGAGGTTTTGGCATGGTTTTTTAGGTTTTTTTATCCCCTTCATAATTTGCAGAAACCATCCACTCCTGTCTCCCTGGATGGATGAAATCTCTAGGAGCGTGGCCCACCAGTAATCTGTGCTCAAATAAAATAGCATCAGACAGCACTATGGACCACACTCAGCAAGTCCTATATAACCACATCTCTTCAGATTAATATCCCTAAGCATTCCTGAAAAGTAATCTTCATCGTTTCACATTCACTTGGTGGTCAATTATCTTGCAGAGATAGTAGATGGAGTTTGAGAATACGTAAGAGTAGCTGAAGTTATGTGGATTTAGAATACCCTAATGGTGCATATACAGAAAATAGAATTTTTAAGCTTCAGAAAATTACTTTTGGCAAGAATTATTATGCTGACATATTTATATTACCAATGGTTACCAGACAAAATCACTGGAAATCAGACCCTTAAAATCCAGTCTTAACAATGGACTTCTGAAGGGTGTATTTCATGATACATCACAGTGTGTCCTCCTAGTAGTGAGACTTGGAGTCACTGGCCATGGGCCATCACAGAGATGGATGAAGTCTGGCTGCCAGTCAGACAGCACCAAGATAGGAAGCCACTGAATAGCTGCTGCTCCAGAGGCACTATCATGCCATCCCTATACTGCAGAACCTACATTAATAGTCAAAATGTATGTACTTTTGAAGGAATTAATTCACATTTTCTATGAAAATTTGGTTTTGTAGCTTTTTCAAAAAAAAAAAAATCTTGGGTCAACAGTGAACCTTTTTACATTTCTTTCCACTGTCAACTAAGTTTCTCTGAAATCTCAAATGTCACTTGCTCAGGTTCCTGAAAATCTTCCTATTTATGATGCTACTACTACTTTGCCCCATAACAGCTGTTAGGTGTGAGCTTTCGACATGCTGGAAGAGGCTGATGGATCATTCAGCACCATCTCTGGGTTCCGTTCCACTCTTTGCTTCATTTGTGGGTTTGCACTTGAACAGGGGGAAAAGTTGACTTGGTGAGAACAATGAGCAGTTTCCTTCAGAAGGTTCTAGGAGCGCTCCTTCTCAAGACATTAGGAATGAGTTGAACAAAGACAAAGAACAGAGGCAAAAAAAATTATAACAGGTAATCCTAATAGCTCTGCTTGGGGCGTGTCTGTAACTCCATGGTACTTGCAGTCCCCTGCTCTTCACAGTCATGCTCCTTCCACTCCCCTATGCACAGACAGTCCTTGCATCTCCCTCAAACAATCTTGCAGTGCCTCACAGTGGACACTGTAACGTTTCCTTTCAAAATATACAGGAAAGGGCATGGATCTTCCATGCTGCTGAAGCCAGGCTACCAGTCTCTTTCAGGAGCATAACCACATATATCTCTGACGGCAGTCAGTAACTTCTGCACCTCCTAGAAATATCAATATTTTGGCCATCATACAGTACCTCAATCGAAAGCCCAATCCATTGAGGTAGGTAGTCCTAAATCTATTGTTTTCTACTGGATACAAAATTAGTTTCCTGCTTACTCACAGTAATGTTATTGCTGTTTTTGCAGAGATATGCAACAAGAATTAAAGGACTTGAGCTTCACTGAAGAGGAGACTGGTTTCAGGCCTTTCAAGTTCTGTGGACAAGAGCTAAGTGTCCTAATTCCTGTATTAGGATGAACAAACCTGGGAAAATCAGCAAGAAAAATAATAAAATCTCCCAAGAGGAGTTAGATAATGCTGTTTCCTTCATAGTAATCTAACTGGAGACATTTTAACTATTCAGTAATGGACCCAACCCTCAGATATTTGTCCAAAACCAAGCTAACCACTGAAAATGCTTGTTTTAATATGGAATGCCTCCCTTATGCTTCTATTTTCTACTTTATAACTTAGTCACACACTTTCTGCTATGTCCCCTTAGCTGAAACATTGCCCATTACTGCAGAAATGCTACACAAGGTCCTGTGTGTCAGTTGCTCAGTACTGGGGGACAGAGGGGAGAAAAATCCAAGTTCTCTTGAAACAGTGGCAACTTAAAAAGTTAGAAAAGCTTTATTGAAAATTTAAGTTGATGCAGGGCACTGGACATTCCATTTCTGCTTTTACAAAAAGTTGTGGAGGACTTAACAAATTTAAGCACAAACATATTGCACATCTTATCCAATCTCAAACTTTTTTAAACACATAATCACGAGCTCTGATTAATCATCTCACTTAGAGACAGGAATTATTATTTCTGAAGCCTAGAAAGGGAAAGTAGTTTCCCTATAACAATCCCAGAGGCCAGTGGCAGCATCTGAGCTATTCCCTATGTCTACCAAAGCCCTGACAGAGACAGCTTTATTTTTCTTCACAGCAAGTGGTTGGGATTTGCGTTTGCTAATTAATGCTGTGGCATTTGCTCTTGTAATGCTGCAAAAGGTGCAGGTTAAGGCTAGAGAGTTCAACAATCACACTGCACAGCATGCTGGCATTTCATTGGAAATATGCCGAAGTATTTACTGTGCCAGGAATGTACTCAGCTTCATAGATTGGGCATGACCAGTGTCTTCAGAAAGAGGAGAGAAATACTAGAAACACTACCTTCTAGTAGTACAAAAGATTTCCATCTGGAAACCAGAAAAGAAATTCATATATAAATTTGAAACACTATGCAATAAAGTGATCCACCTTCAGTTGAGTTTAGCAAGTACAGCTCCATGTCAAGAGAAATGGCAGATATGAAGTGTAATTACCTTTTTCTTCCTTCCTAACTCAGTGTTTTACAAACTAGGACTGACATGTGAACAAAGAGACTGAAAAAAAGCAGGTTTTATCACCACACCTTGTTTGAAAGCCCAGCCTACAACTAGCTGGAAAATGCAGAGGCTGCTAGACTGGGAAGCAGACCTGAATTAACAGTGAGAGCAATGCCTAACATACTCTGCACGGCCAGTTTACATACTTTTTGCAAAAAGCTTATATGCTTCCTGCAAAAAATAGTCGTGTCCATGGAAACAAAACTGTCTGCATGATTCTGCATCCAAAGGCCTCATGGCATTTCACAAAAGAAAGGAGCACCATTAACTTCCACTTTACAAAGGAAAAAACCTAAAGCATAAAGATTAATCTCAGAGCAGCAGTACCAGAATTTAGATCACACAGTCCTTGCACGTGCAGTTGTTCTCAAATCTCTCTTTTTCAAGTATGAAGAAAAACTATTTCTTCAAGGCTTCAGTGGATCTGACCAAAAGATAAATGCTATTTAACCTGAAAAGGGCAGGACATAAGACCTAGAGAAGCCAAACAGGTTAATCCAGAGCACTGACAGCAAGTCACGAGAGGTGCTCTTTCTCCTCTATTCAAGCCCTGGTGAGGCCACATCTGGAGTGCTGTGTCCAGCTCTGGGCTCTTCAGTACAAGAAAGACTTGGAGCTCCTGGAACAGGTCCAGTGGAGGGCAACAAAGATGACACTGGAGCATCTCTCTTAGGAGAAAAGGCTGAAGGAATTGGACCTCTTTGGCCTCGAGAAGAGACAGCTGAGAGGGGACCTTGTCAATGTACACAAGTATCTGAAGGAAGGATGCCAAGAGGAAGGATCCAGGCTCTTTTCAGTGATGCCAAGCAATAGAACAAGAGGCAACAGGCAGAAACTGATGCACAGAAAATTCCACCCAAACATGAGGAAGAATTTCTTTACTGTGTGGGTGACCATGCACTCAAACAGACTGCTCAGAGAGGATATGCAGTCTCTGTCACTGGAGATCCTCAAGAAGTCTCTGGACACAATCCTGTGCTGTGCGCTCTAGGATGACCCTGCTTGAGCAGAGAGGTTGGACCAGATGACCCCACTGCTGTCCATTCCAACCTTACACAGTCTGTGATTTTTTGAAACAACCATGTGAGTCACCAATGCAGGATTTGCATTTAATTTAAACAGCTGTTTAATATATCTTAAAAAATTATATAACAGTCTTTGGGAAATCTATATTATTGACACCTGCTTAAAAATATGCATTTAATATGGCATTGAAGATGTTATCCACATTATTCAACCAGGATGGTGAAAAGACAATGTAAGTGGCACAAATGTGCATCTATTGTGTTTAGAGAGAGTACCACCACAGATCACATAGATCTACCATTTTCTCCCTCTTCTCCTTGCTTAATTTGGACCTTACTAGAAAGTCTGAGAGTTGCCAAACTCTCAGCTCCAACACACTGAGCTGCTATTACCATACATCAGTTTCTGTTCACCCCCTGTAGTTTGGTTTTAGGATGCTGCAAAATGGAGAGCTCACCACTTTACAAGCCCAAACAGCAGCTCAGGAAGGCAAAGGAATTATCAGCTGTCCAGGACTATGGCTGTCCCATCCCTCACTATAAGAAGCTATTCTCAGTCATTTCTCAGTTTGCCAAGCTATAAAAACACACTTGGCAAGTTCTACAATTTTCTGTGAGGAAGCTCTAGGATTTTCGTGCTTTGAAACAAGAACTTGAATTTAGCAGATGCACAGCATGGGTACTCAGGATGCATCTTGTAGGCCAAGTTCTTCTATTAGAAAAAACTTCTTGGCAAGTATTACAAGTATAATGCTATTAATGCTCCGTAGCTGTGCTCTAGGATGGAACTCTCACAGATCTGCCCTGGCAAAATTAGTTATTTAATAGCTTCTTAAGCAGAGAGAAAAATTAAGATAGTGTTTCACATAGACTGCTGCCAAAAGTTACTCCTTGTAGTTTTGACCATAAATCTCCACCTCCCTCATCTGCAGCGGATCTGGCAGTTACAAGGCTGCCATAAAGTAATTAAACTCCGGATCCTGTTAAATGCAACATCAAATCTTACCATAAAATTTGAAGTCAAAAACTTAGGATGCTCATTCAGTACAATGAGGATTGAGTCCAAATCTGTCCCCTAAACCATGCAAGATTTCAATGCTCCGTATGAGATTGATTACAGTGCAATTTGCTTTTCTGAGGTGTACAGCTCATGTCTGTCTCTCACTACTTCAGGTAAGCATGTCTGCTTGCCTCTCACTTCTCCATTGCAACAATGCTAAATAGGAGTGTTTTTGATATTTCAAACAAATTTAATGGAATGACAATCTTGCTTCCTACCTGGTTGTCTGCAGCATTTACAGTAGATAATCTATGGAAGCAACTGACAATGCCACCAGACAATAAAAAAAGAAAAAACCTAGGATGACAATACCTGGGAGAGCATCTTGGTTTTGCATATCTTTTTCTTGGTAATTAACCACCCAGACTCACCATCACCTTCCCGCACCTTCACACCCTGGCTCCTAGGTGCCCAAAAATTCAGTACCCCCATTTCTGTTTAACTCCATTACGGAGTACCCTCTGTACAAAACTGGAAATATTTATTGACATTTACCTTGTGTTTTTCATGACAGTGTAATGGAGTGCTTGAGTGGAGATCAGAGAACCACAGAATCATAAAATGGCTTGGGTTGGAAGGGATCTTAAATATCATCTAGTTCCAATACCCTGACATGGGCAAGGACACCTTTGACTAGACCAGGTTGCTCAGACCCCCATCCTTCCTGGCCTTGAACATCCCCAGGGTTGGGGCATCCACAACTTCTCTGGGCAACCTATTCCAGTGCCTCACCACCCTTTCTTTCGAATATCCAACTTCAATCCATGCTCTATCAGTTTGAAGCCATTCCCTCTTGTCCTGTCACTACCTGTCATTGCAAAAAGTCCCTCTCCATCTTTCTCATAGGCTGCCTTCAGGTACTCGAAGGCCACAAGAAGGTAATTGCAGAAGCTTTCTCTTCTCCAGGGTGAACAATCCCAACTCGTTCAGCCTTTCCTTACAAGAGAGGTGCTTAATCCCTCTGATGATCTTGGTGGGTCTCCTCTGGACTGTCATCAGCAGATCCATGTCCCTCCTGTGCTGGGGATCCCAGAGCTGGATGCAGTTTTCCAGGTGGAGTTTCACCAGAGGGGAGGGGCAGAATCCCCTCCCTCACCCTGCTGCCCACGCTGCTTTGGATGCAGCCCAGGATACAACTGGCTCTCTGGGCTGTGGGTGCACACGGCTGGGTCATGTCCAGCCTCTCCCCCACCAACACCCCCAAGTCCTTCTCAGCAGGGCTGCTCTCAATCTTTTCATCCCCAGCCTGTGTTGATACCAGAGCTTGCCCCAACTGGTCTTATAACTGCATGAGATTCTCATGGGATCTGTATTGGGCCCATTTCTCAAACTTGTCCAGGTCCCTCTGAATGACATCTTGTTCTTCAAGATGTGGCATTCACAGCAGTCAGCTTGGTGCCATCTGCAAATCTGATGAGGGCACATTGCTTCGCCTGTATCATTAACAAACATATTAAGTAAGAGTAGTCCCAACACAGATCCCTGAAAGACATCACTCTGTGATGGCCAGTGACCCTACATTACAAGAGACAGAGAGCTCTCAGTACCACAAGCCCCTAGTACCTAAAGAACCTCTTTAGGTTGGGACAACCAGAAAGGCTTCTCCCAGGATGCATTGTCCTGTTCTGGTAACCACCCCAGTTCTATGTTCATGGTTGGCCCTTGCCCTCACCACTCCCCCAGAGCTTCCCCATTGGTCCCACTCCCTAGTCCCACCTTTTCCCTGCCCCTGGATAAAACCCTGAGTTTGCCATTATTCTCGTCTTTGCCTCTGAACACTCAACAGTTTGGGAGCCATAACTGCTCCTGTTGGAACCCACATAAAGAACCTTCCTGCCTCTTTGCCACCGACAATATTACTGAAGCTAGCCGTGTGTTTGTGTGTACATGCGTGTGAGCCACAGAGCCGGACAGAGACTGTAATACCACTCGTCACTGGTGGCCATCAGGGCTCTGAACGATTGACCACTGCCTTCTGGATGCAATCATTCAAACATGTTGTTAGCCACCAAACAGTCCACCCATCGATTCTGGTTAACTTACACATTGAAGCCCTTCTTGCTATTCTTTGAGTCGCTTGCCAGGTTCAGTTCCAGCTTCATCTTGGCCTTCCTTACCTTCTCCCTACACAACTGAACTTCATCTTTTCCAAGGTTACCTGCCCTTGTCTCCACTGTCTGTGCATTTGCTTCTTTCCCTTTGACCAGCAGTTCCCTACTCAGCCATGGGGGTCTCTTGCCTTTCTTGCCTGATTTTGTGCTCCTGGGAACTGCTAGCTCCTGCACTCCATGGAAGACTTTCTTAAAGATCTACCAGTTCTGTTCCACTCCCTCCCCTGAGGGCAGTCTCCGAAGGGATGCTGCTGACCATCTCCCTGAAGAGCTAGAAGCTTGCCTTCCTAAAGTTCAGGAGCATAACTTTATTCCTTACCTGACCCATAACCCTCAGGACTGCAGACTCCACGAATGCGTGATCACTGCATCATTAATAGCTTTTAAAGCTGAACTAAAGCACAGGAAAAGAAAACCTTTTCATTAAAATAACTTAGCTGTCAGTGCTGGCCATAGCATTCTTTTCTCTACTGTTACTATTATTATTAATAATGCAACTCTTGTTATAAGGAAGCAACTGCAATTCATGTGGTTTAAAAAATATATATAACAAAATAAAAAGGCAGGAAGTATTTAAAATGCTGCTGCAACAGTAAATATCACCTCTGGCATATTTGTCCTGGAAGAACAGAGCTCGATTTGGAATACCTAATTGAAATGTGCTACAGGAGATAAGGCTGGCTGCAGAGACTGACATTTAAAAGCGGGAGACACCAAACAAGACATGAAATATCACTGTTGCTGCCTCAAAGCAGAAAGCCACTTTCACAGAACTGAAGTTTTCTCCTACTCACCCCTTGTCTCTCCCCTGCTGACAGACACAGCAAGCAATTAACCCCTTCCCTGATGTCACCAGTATTACCACCCCCACAAAAATGTAAAGGTTTCTACAATTTCGTGTAGTTATTCCCTCCTTCAAATCACACAGCCCTGCACAAGCCCAGCATGTCTTCCCTCTTCCCATTCCTTCTGTGCAAAATCTTGTTTCTTCCCTGACACATCAACATTTCAAATTTCAGCACACAAGATGCTGGAAACCAGGCTCTCCTCCTGCCTAACCCTGCATGGCAGCATGTGCACCTGTGCCTACTGGCCTCCGAGTAGAAGCACTGGTAAATTCCTCCTCAGCTGGAATGGCACCTAGGGTAGTGCCAGAATACAGATCTGAGGAAAAAAGTCCTTGGCACACAAGGGATATTATGACATGTTTGGCTGCTCAAGCTTTTGCTGCCTTTGTCAGATGGAGCACTGGTGCCTTTGAGTCATCTGATCTGGTGCTGTGGACAAGCAGCAAGGGACATAAATCCAGCAGATTCCATAAATGCAGTTTGCATCAACAACACTTCAAGCAAGGACTTAATTAGAAAGTTACAGTTCATTAAAAGAGCACCCATTAGCTTTTTCAACTACATATTTTTTCTGATGCCAGGATAGCAAGGCCAAGATTGGGATGCATATCAGAACCAAGCACCTTGTGTTGCTCAGTGAAACATCCCAGTGTTGTTGAAGGAACAGCCCTGATTAAAAAGCTGGGTTTGAAATAGATGTTAGAAAATATGCTGTGAAGTTTCTGAGCCATTAGACTGTTCATGCCAATAGACTGATCACTGGTCTTGAGCAAAATGGGAAATCCTAGCCCAAGAGAAGATATTTTTAAATTTAAAATTTAGATTTCTCATTTCAGGTTATCAATCAACGCTTGCTTTCACACAGCACCAGTTGGTATCTCTTTGCTTCCCTGAAACAGGATGGGCCAAAGAAGGAGGTTCCTCTTTGTTGAACAATACACCATGTGGAAAGCTCCATGGTGTAGCCAAAGAGACACTGCAGACCTGTTTTCCTGGGGCTGTTCTAGTCACTCCTGATAAGCAAATAAACAATAGTTCTATTCCCCCTCTGTTTTCAACTCAGACTTGCTGTGCAGGGTGTCATTCCATGTTGTAGCACACACAGCAATTGGATCAATAAAACCAGTACACAGAATTAGTGAACTCTGTGGACCCTTGACTAGTGTTTCCAGGTGGAAAGCTTGATACACAACAGAACACAGGAGAGAAATGCTCAGAAGGCTCATCAACTCTTATCACAGCATTTAAAAGAAACCTGATAGAAATATTGCTTATATGAGAAATATCTCCTATGATGCACCCCTACCTCATGTTCAAGAGTGTCCCAAATCAAGGGTGGTTTTTCTTGAGAATGCTTTAACTGTGTCCCAAGAAGGTATGCAAAACAACTACATGCAGACAAGATTGCAATGTCAGATATCCAACATGTGCCATTCTTTTCATAAGCACTTACCTAGTCATTTAAGGACTTGTAATAGCAAAAAAGTGCACAACATTTTGTTTTCTTACACCTTACTGACATGGGTTACAAGTTTCCATTACAAGCTGCCATTCAAAGCAGGTGACCACCTTATCTGCATGAAGCCCAGCCCTACCAGAATCTTGCTCTTCTCCTGCCCTCCTTCACGCCACAGACTGAAGTACTCCTGAAACGAAAATTACAGCCAAACAAAAAATGAAAAAAAATCAGTCTGTGCTCTGTGGTTCACAGCATTTGGATGTGTTGCCAGCACACTTGAAAACCAGGAAAGGAGGCTGAGGGCAGGGGTAGTCCCTGTGTCACAGTATAATATTAAGATATTTGAGATGCCTGTTAGATACCTTGCCAATACTAGCGCTCCTTCACCGTACCTGACACTGCCACCATAAACTGACACTGCATGGAACACGCTGCAAGACTGGAGAATCTCTCTCCAGAGACATTCAGCTCAAGATCCAAATGCAGAAATTACACAGATTACAAAGGAAATCTGACACAGGACAGAAAATTAGTGCAGTGACATCAGTCAAGTCAGGACAGAAAATACTTCTCAAGTGGTTTGCCTGGGCTAGGTCACCTAGAGAAGCAGAAGTACTAGGAGCTGTGTGAGAAATCCGAGATCCAGGCATAGTTACACAACTGGAAAACAAGGAAGGGATGAGGCTGGGGTTCAGATACATTAGCAGATTGACAGAATCCTAAACTGACTCCAGAGCAGGCAAACATCAGAAACAAGGTATAGTAATAAGTTATGCAGGAGCCAAAGATATGGTGAGAGAATTGGAGAAAAGCATTTGAGCGTATGCCTCAGCATGGCAGCTTGTCTATGCTTTCCCCCATGTGAAGTTACTATTCCAAGCTCTTCACTTCTCCAAGTGAACTCACCCCATTTGAATTTGAAAAGCCTTTAGTCCAACAGTGAGGTATCACTGGAATTGCTGCTGGGGCTTTAATTGAGGCACAAGTTCAGGTCCTCAGCATGCCAGTAGGTATTCTTGGGCATCCTATAAACACAGACTTAAAAACACACCTTATTCCCTTCAGTCTCCTTATTCATCCTTTTCTCTTTTTTTTTCTATTTTATATAAATAAAAGCCCCCTTGCCAGTTCACTACAATTTCTGTTATTTTAAGAATGGTTTTGAATTTGTCCAGAAACAGAAGAACAGATGCTTCTTATAAGAAGCATCTTATAAGATCACTTCACACTGGGGTGATCTGAGCAGCTGTTTCAGGCTGACACTTCAGTGGGGTTGGTGAGAGAAATACCTCCTAGTTTTAATCATAGAGTGGTTTGGGCCAAAAGGGACCTCAAAGATCATCTAGTTCCAACCCCCTGCCATGGGCAGGGACATCTTTGACTAGACTGGATTGCTCAGAGCCCCATCCTTCCTGGCCTTGAACACCTCCAGGGTTGGGGCATCCACAACTTCTTTGGGCAACTTGTTTCAGTGTCTCACCACCTTCACAGTAATGAATTTATTCCGATTCTAAACCCACCGTCTTTCAGTGTACAGCCATTCCCCCTCGTCCCTTCACTACACACCCTTGTAAAAAGCCCCTCTCCAGCTCTCTGGTAGGCTCCCTTCAGGTCACAGTAAGCTCTTTCTAGACCCTTCTAGTGTCCAGGTGAACAATCCCAACTCTCTCAGGGTTTCCTCGTAGGAGAGATGCTCCATCCCTCTGATCATCTTGGTGGTTCTTCTCTGGACTTGCTCCAGCGGGTCCATGTCCCTCCTTTGCTGGGGACCCCAGAGCTGGATGCAGTTCTCCAGGTGGAGTTTCACCAGAGGGGAGGGGCAGAATCACGTCCCTCACCCTGCTGCCCATGCTGCTTTTAATGCAGCCCAGGTTACAAATGGCTTTCTGGGGTGCAAGTGCACTTGGCTGGGTCATATTGAGATTCTTGTCAACCAACACCTCAGAATTTGTTTTCCTCAGGGCTGCTCTCAATCCATTTTTTACCCAGCCTGTATTTGTGCCTGAGCTCCCGACCCACATGCAGGACCTTGCACTTGGTTTTGTTGAACTCCATCTCTCTGCTAATTTTGTAGGGAATTAGGGGAAGGTTGTGAGGGGCACACATGCACTGTGCAGTGTAAACCTGTCCGCCTTATTTCTCAGTAGCTTCCAGCAACCCTTCCTTTTTTTTTTTTAGGAAGTGCTAATGAATGTTGGCAGAAAAGGAAGGCAAAAGGAGGCAAAAAAAGAAAGAATTAATCACAGTTATATGGGTTTTTTTTCCTTACTAACTGAAATCCTCCCCAGCGACTCAGTTTTAGACTGCTGTGGCTCTAGAAATAGCCTGGACAATTAAAGTTATCTCTCCAGAGTACTTCCTGCAGCTTCCTCTCGCCTCCAAACTTGCATTTCATTGAAGAAGTGACCATCCCTCTATATGAAGACAGCACAAACCAACAGGGGATTAGATTAGCTTCCATTACCCATGAATTGTCCCTGCTCCCACATCTCTCTACTCCCTAATCATTTTCAAAGAGACTTCTTTCAGTGTGTCTGACTAATATCAGCTTTTTCATTGCCTTTACGGGATGTTGGAGATTCTCCCAACTGTGCAGAGCCATTTTAGGTCTAGACAAAGCATACCCCAACAAATTAACTTCTAGTCTATTCAGGGAATTGCTGTGGGAGACCACTAATAGAAACAGTGCAACAGAGGAAAGAGGGAAACCAGGGAACTACCAGGCATGACACGAGCATGGAAGTCCCATAACATCAGACAGAAGGAACCAGGGGAAGCCCCAGCGTAACACTAAGAAGCAAATGGCAGGACTAGTGAGGTTTTTGGGTTGGTTTGTTTTGGGTTTTTTTGGTTGGTTGGTTGATTTAGTTGTTTTTAATTTTTTTTAATTATATGGTATAAGAATCAAAGCAGGCACACTTCTGTGTGAACCAGCCTCCACATTAAAATATATGGAATGTCCATCTCCCACAGCCAGCAGCTCAAATATAGCTAGTATTCATAAGTTAGCACCACTATGAGGTTGAACCACATTGGTATTTAGGGGATGAAGTGGTAGGACTGGCTTTCTAGTCTCTCCCACTGAAAGGCTAAGCATCAAGACAGAATCAACAGATCTGAGATGGGCATGGCATTAAGTCTCTTCTGGCATGAGATGACCTTTCAGAAAAACACATTGGAAACACTGATAGTCACTGAGCACAAATGCAATTACATGGTGCTGCCAGTCAGAACAAATACACTGTATTGTGGCCACTGTGGCAGGTGAAGCAGAACAGACCCAGCCCAGGATGCCAGGCCTTAACCAGCAACTTCAGAATTCCTATTGCTATCCAGACTCTTCTTCCACTCCCAAGTGGCTAGGCTTTTTAATTGTTGGATATCTTTTTTTGCCCTGGGTTAAACCTTTGGGTTTGCTTTTGCATACTGAGCTGTGCCCGTTAGCATATTACCACACTGAGACTTGGGAATACCTTAGCTCCTTACTGGAGATGGGAAGTATTTGTTTAAGGACAGAAAGAGGGATTAAACATATGCCCAGTTCTTGCTTTCTTCTACCCTCTTTAATACATAGTCATTGTTTCGGTGTCTGTGACATCCAATTTGGCCTGGTCCTAAAAGTAAACCCAGGTAACAACCTACCTTTCACCAGGAGGCAGGAGCAGCAGCAGGTGAAACAACACGAGGACACCAGCTGCCCAAGGTGCTTCCCTACATCTCCACCCACTAGGAGCTGCTAAGTAAACACCAGCTCGTCCTGTCATGACTGCCAAGCTTTGCAGGTTTGGTTTCTTCCTCCCTCAGCAGCCTCCTTCCCATTATCCTCCTATCTATAGGAAAAGATGTGCAAGTGAACATTTGGTTGTTCATTATGTATAATTCCCCCATACCTCATGCTTCTTTGCAAAGTCTGTGGCCAAACAGGGTCCTTCTCCTCCTGCCCTCTGCCTCTCTCCATCTTTCCCACCTCACAATCACTTTTTCCTAATCACCTGCATTCTAATCTCAGCAGTGTCTGTCAGTGAGCCAAAGCTTGCTGAAATTAGTGAACGGTTGAGATCAGTTAAAAAATTCAGAGATTCTTTAAAAGAAGAGAGTCATGCAATGTGCTCAGCAGAGCATGCTACTGTCCCAAACAATGTCTGACAAGCAGTTTATACAATCATGGCCTTCCTTTAAACCCCAGGACTGGGTACTAGGAAATGTGATTTTTATTCCTGGCTTGTCTAAAGACACATACGATGACAGACAAGACATTTAACCACTCCCTGTGTGCTTTTCCTGCCTAAATAATACTGAAAAATATTAAAAGTGATCAGCTCTGACTCTGTGACTCAGCTTTATCTAGAAGACAGAGGTTCATGGAAGCAGAGGACACAGAAGGCCAGTCCTTAGCCTTATTGCTGGAGAAAATACAGTGATTGATGCATTGTCTCCCTAAGTCACCAAAGTCTTTACAGTGCCCCAAACAGCTGAAGTTAGAAGACAACTAATAACTCTACTGTGGGCCATTAAAGGGTTTCCAATCCCATTTCCTCCCAATAAATCTTTCTTAGGTCTGTAAGGGTCTAATGAACACTGTCAAACTGAGCTGTACGAGGTGAGCTACGAGCAGTGCAGCTGGACAAACAGGACCAAATGACTTCCAGTAATGAGCATACTGGCCATCAGGGGACAAGGTCTCCAGCCAAAGTTAGAAACTTCAGAGAAACCCTGAGGTGAATGTGCAAGCCTGCCCCTGGGAAACATAATACAGCAAGAGCCAGAACTGCTAAGAAATAACATGTTTCTTTGGAGCCTCTTCTGAAAGGCCAAAAAGCTTGTGCAGCAGTGTGAACATGCATGTCATCACTTCCCTCTGGGAAGGCAGTGCCACATTTTGTTGTTTTGTTTCAGGTTTTGCTGACTTCACTGCCTGGAATAATATGCCAGATGGAAGGTCTGATTTTATAGGATGAGAACAGTGTGTGAAAGTTAACAGTGGAGACAAAGTACTGTGGCAGCAAAGGGAGATAACTCATGGGGTGATGTTCAAAGGAGGACTTCAGGCTGAATAGGAGGAAGAGTTGTCAGAACCTGTGGTATAGAGGAATGCAGAGCATGTAATGAAGACCGCAGGATATCTGAGCACAACACAACAAGCACAATAAAATGAAGAAAAATCTCCCTCTGAAAGGACAGTGCCTTTCAGACTCAAGCACTTATGATCTGCTTAAAAGAAGGAATATTCACATCCATTCAAGTAGCTACAACTCTCTCCAGGACTGAGCACGGGTTCAGTCATAAGGTGGCTCCAGCTGGGTCTGGGTGCCCAGGCCAGCATGCAGAGAAGGCCTCAGCAGGAAGGTAAGAAAGCATTTTTCAGGTCTCTCCTCTATAATTAGCATTTCATGATTTTCTTAGCTGGAAGAAAAAGGTAGATGAATCTCTGATACTTTTTCATAATACATGTAGTACAAGGGGTGAGTAAAAGCCCAGCCCTTTCAATAAGCAGTATACCAAAAAAAAAAATTCTTTGCAGTTCTAATCAAGAAGATCAGAGCACCTGCCAGTTAGGTCTAAGCGCTTATTGTATTTGCATTTTACAGAGAGGGTATTATAAAGTAACATTACAGAGAAACAGGCATAGTACCAATATTTTTAGACTGAGTGCCCAAACTCAGAAATCCATACAATTTTCAAAGGTCATCAATAAGCAAAGCTCCAGATGCTCCTACACTCTGAAAATGCAGTTATCATCATGACTGACTGCCTACACAAGTGCAGCACATCCTAACCTCGTCAAACTCACTCCCATGTCCCTTACAAATATTAACAACTGGAATGTCTATGGGACACTTAACTTCAAAGAGGCTGAGATAGTACATAGGACTCATTTAGTCTATGTAAGAGGGAGGAAAGAAGTTACTTTTCAATTAAATGATAAGACAAACATGGCAAGGAATAGAGTCTTTTCCTTAAATTATAGTCCTAATTCAGTCATTACACATAATTATTAAATTTGCACAAAATGATTAGATAGGCTTTACTTACAAAGGGGAAATAAATGGAACTGCCAATGTTTGCATATATCACTATTTAAAATAAAGACCAAAATTGCTCCTTGGTGTGCAAGCCTGTTTGTGGGTGTATGTGCACCAATATCCATTTCAGACAGCTCCATTTTTCAATACACTGAATAGCTAAAGGAAGATACCATCTAGATTCACCTTAGAGCTTCTGATGCATGCTATTCACAGGGACCATCATGGGTGATGTAATACATATATTTGTGTTTAATTAAAAAAAAAAACTAAACACAACAAACGAGCAGAATTTGGAGCAATAATTGAGTTATTTTCAACAGGGAAAATCAGCAATGCTGCAAGCAATGCAACAGCACAGTAAAATGCTCTGGATAGAACAGACTACAGGGAAATTTCCAGAACTGATCAAAGCTCTGACCTATCAATAAAAAGAGATAGTAAAAACATCTTCCACTATGTACTTGGCCACTAGGTCAGATGCAGTAACACACATTTATTCCCGCTATTGTAAACTATTTGCTTCAGTAGTGGTAACAACTGTCATATTTGAAAGGTGCAATCTTAAGCATGTCAGAAATTTTATTTCTCAATTATCAGGAAAAATAAATCTACTTCAAAATTCAGTTTTTCCTCTTCTACCTCTACTCCGCTCAGTATGATGTACTTAAATGTGAAATATGATGTACTTTAACAAGATTTTATAAAAGAAATAAAAAGGACAGCTGAAGAAGGATGCTTGCTGTGCAGAACAGCAAGCTTTCTAGGTCTTACAAAACCAGACTCTTACATATTCACTAGCACACTTATCGTAAGCATTTATGACTAGATAGAGGGAGGCTTCTAGGTACTTCTACAGATCTCAAAGCAATCATTAAATGCTGCACAGCCCTCCTGTAAAGCAGCGTTACTGCTGTTTACAGAGAAGCACAGAAGGTTGAAGTGGCAGAAGCTGTGCCAGGGGCTGTGGCTATGCTGGGGGCAGACAATGCAGGGAGGCTGCTGGAAGCAGGGCTGTCTGGCCACCAGAGGAGGTGACCAGCCTGGCATTTTGAATCCCCAACACCAGCGTGCACCGAATTAAGCAAACTGTTCACTGGCTGCAAAACTGCAGAGGTTGCTGAAAACCCTGAGTGATAATCCTTGTTTGTTCAGCAAGGCCACTTAACTGGAATGGCTAATACACCGAGGCCTCACCACAATTAATTGACACATTAATTGACGAACCATTGCCTCTAGCTTGCTTGGTGCCAGATGCTGACAGTCCTTGTGGGCTCCCTGGTTGCCCACTACCCATGGACACATCCTGCTGCAGCTCACAGGCTGTCCTGGGGGCACAAGCACTATGCAGGAGGGTCCACCAGAGAACCTGCTTGTGTAACTTAACGGTTTCAGCCTCTCTGTCACCAAGTATCACCCTTAGCCCAGGATTTCTGCAAAGGGAAAGCAGCAGGCTCCATTTGGAGCTCTGGGAAGGCAAAATGGAGTTTCTACAGCAGCTAGGGACCAAGGGAGAATATTAAACACTCCATGCCTAATCGAGCATCTTTTCAAATTAGCCTGACTGCCTTATTTGCTCTATTCAGACAGAACAAAGAGCTGAAATGTTACAAAGCATCTGCAGCACTGAGCCCCAGAGGCACCCTCCCCCTCCTGCTGTGCTGGGCCATCGCTCTAATACTTGTGCAGAAAGAAAACGTAGGCAGACTGGGGTTGAGAGCTCCTCTCTGCTCATCTTTCCCCACATGGTGCTGGTAATATCCTTTGCCACATACCAGTTTTCCCAAGAACCACTCCCACCTAAACACCTTTTGGTGGCTCCAATCCCTTATATATAAAAATTTCAATTAAAAAAAAATAAGACTCTTTAATAAAGAACTAGCAAAGAGTATCTCACCAGAAAAACGCCCTCTAATTAATTTAAGACAAACAAGCCTCATTTTCAAATCAAAATGGGAGCAAATGTGTTAAACGCACAGGGGTGGTTTGACTCAGTTCAAGGATCAGTCTGTAAAAATCTACAGCTCGTGATAGATATAAAGGGCCAGAGGCTGGAATGATCTCATAGGCCCTTTGCAGTTGTAGATTAAAAATGTTATAAAATATTTTTTCTCTGACACTGCACTGCTGCAACCTACATCCATACTCCTCACCCCGCATAGTCAATGTAGGCCTGCACCCAAACCAAACCATGGAAGCTGCTGATTGAAAAGAATGCGTGAACAGCACTCCCTAGCTCTGTGCCTGTTCCTCCCAGCCCCAGCTGGGTCACATCAGCACTGGAACTTACAGGTATCCCGTGTGAACTGAAGCTAGAGCTTTCCACAGAGCAGCCATAAGAACTTTGTTTGCAAACAGGGCAGAAAAGTGTAATGAGTTCAGAGCAAGCACTGTTTAATTAGGGCAATATGAGCCATTATAGCTTCTTCAAAGCCCAGATCATTCCAAAAGTCCCCTGCAGAGCAGCCAGGCTTGCCACAGACATCCTCTCACCTGCGGAATGTTTTGCCATTAGAAAGGAAAAAACTCTTCTGTGTCTCTTTGTGCATGTTTCCACCAAGTACATATGGCAGAAAGGCCTAAGAAGAAAGGAAGGACTCCCTTGGAATACCAGACCAAATTTGGAAAGGTGACAGTGATTTTTCAAACCAGAGCAGCCTTTCGCCCACGTAAATATAACCTAAAAAGCAGGTCATTAGCCTCTGCTATTGACTTGATACCGAAAGTCACGAATTTCAGCAGCAAGGAGATAACAGCATTAGCACCAGTGATCAAATCATTAAAGGATGTGATCTCAAATTTTTTGTTCATTGGAGATCTAAAGAAACCCATTTAAGAAATGCCTGCTGGTAAGCCCACCAAGAGACACACAGAGGGTAAGCCAAGGTGTGAATCTGATGTGCTTCTCCATTACCTGCACCACTGCTCCCTCACCACACCAACATGCTCCAAACTTCCCTCTTCTTCCAGCTTACCACCTTCCCTGTACTCCTTTGGAAACTTTTTTTTGCTTTAATTTGCTTGAATGAAACAATCCCCACTCCTGCTGCCAAAAGAAAACCAGAAAGGAGTGTGAATGTCTGCCCAGTTTAGAAAAGCTAATGTTGATTTAGACAACATCAGGTGCATAAGGCAGACCTGTTTGTTTACATCCTGCACGCTGCTTGTTACTCATCTTAACAGCATCCCACATTACTGCCTGCACTGCAGCAGCCTCAAAATCTTTACAATGTATTGACTCTTTATCTTAAGAGTTGCCATATGCTTTCTCTAACTGTTAGATTAATAATTTATGATCTGACACTGATCAGTTCACAGCTTTTGTTCATGCACCTGAAAAACAGCTGCTGCACAAGAGGTGCCATTGTTTACTTACAACAAAAGCAGTTACTCTTAGTTTTCCCCTTAAAAAATAGAATAAATATCTAACATAAAACAGTAATGGAAAAGTACACATTTTGAAAGATAAAGTTTTGGTGAATGCTGTTAGTTGATGCATTCAGATAAACTCTTTCAAAACTATGTTTGGAAACATGATTCATGAAGCAACTATAGCAAGATGTCTTCTGCTGAAGATTGTTGAGCCCAAAAGACACCAATGTCTCAGCTTTCTGGGTTTGCAGTAACAGTTGTCTGTCTTCTCAGAGGAACATGTTGAAGACTAAAATGACTTATTTTTGAGGGGTTATTTACATGAAATGAAAATTTTAAATTTAGAATTAGATAAAACAGATGACCATACTCAGCCTAAGCAATGTTTTCAAGAAATAAAGGCTTTGACAGTTTCACCTCATGAAGTATATGCTAAGGAGGATTCTCAATATTATTTCAAGTTAATCTAAGGTATAATTTCCAGAGAAGAATCCCAGTTTGAAATAGCATGCAGCATTAAATCTTGGGAAATCTGATAAAATGAAGTTAACATAATAGTGAGTTACATAAAAAGTAACATAAAGTAAATGGCTGTTGTTGGTACAATATAAAATTTTGCATGTGTAAGATTGCTCTGTAGTAGAAACATCCAGAAAAAATAATCTCATCCTCTCCTGTTTGTCTACCGCTAATATGTGTCTGAAGGTCTTCTAGGCTCTTTCTCACTTTCTCATAAAGCAAGGGAGACTGAAAATGTAGCAGAATGCATTTCCAAAAAAGAAAATCCTATAATAGTTTTGAATCCTCTATTATTCTCACCAGCTTATCCCCTCAGCAGTAAGACAGCATTCAGCTCCCACTGATCTGACCTACAGTCTTCCCCTATTCCCAAGGGTAGCTCTTCACTCTTTGAATAAAAGGCCTACTGAAACTGATTTATCCTGTACTGCCTTCTGTTTGGTTAGTTATGGTGCCATTTGGTTTGCTACAAGAAATACCTCAAGCTGCTTTCATAATTCAGACATGCACAAGACTGTCAAACGAGACTGTGTTGTCAAACCCATCAATGTATTAGTTACAGCAACAAGTCCCAGCAGCTTTTGCTAGGACCAAATCATATAGCAGGTCATGAAGACGGGTTAAGACTTCTCATAGGTGTCATGATATTATCACTTGACGTGGAGCTATAAATCAGTTTGAGCAGTCTCTGTATTTTCAGAGCTGTAAGATAGATAACCAAGGGTGACTGAGTGCACAAGGCAGAAACAAATAGCCCTTCTTTAGCTCATCAACCTTCCCAGATACTCTTGCCCCAGAGCACCCAGTGCAAGTACCAGTATTCTGGGATGACCCCTCCCTTGTTCACCACCTGAAATCATCTGCCTCCAAGCTTCCATCACTGCCATGAGCACACCCCCCATGCACTAATGACCTCTGCAAATGTCAAGAGTTAATTCCCACACATAAAACACAGATTGAAAGAAGTCCTCAAGCTGCTCCCTGGAGATTCAGGTTCACTCCTGAGACCGGTGCTCCAGCTTTCACATCTGACTTCTACAAAACAGCCTCTGTTCATGGGTTTCTCTGGCTCCTGACACAGTTCTATCACATGCCTGAGGAACTAAGACTTTAATGGTATACAGATAACATTCACGTTTGTTTCCTGTTTTTGCCCCTTGTGAAGAATCTCTCAGACAGCAACACCACCAAAGGCAGTATGAAAAGGTGCTCTTTTCCTTTCCTCAGCAAATTGCCAGATGCTTTTAGAAGAGCAAGCACAAAAGAAAATAGGTTCTCCTGACATTGCATCCCTCAGATTCTGCTGTGCTGAAGAAGGAGGTCAATACAGGACCTTTTCCCTCCAGCACCTCGCTGGAGGCTGGGAGAAGGTTGGACAGAAATTATCACAGAACGTGTAATATAGTGTACCTTGTCTTTATACTCTCCCACAGACATCCACTTTTGGATGCTGTTGGAGAACAGAAATGTGTTCTGAGTCATTATGGCCACTCATGTTCATCTTATGATGGGCAGCTGCCATCAACTTCTCTCCTCTTTGAGGAAAGCCTGTTGCAATTCCTCAGCTTAAGCAGGAAGTACGAATGGGAGCGCTGCAACTCTCCTTGTCCTGACCTGGGCCAGTGAAATGACAAACACTGATCCTGACTTTTGTAGTAAACTGTGACAGGAACATTACAACACAAGGTCTGTAAGAACCTGTGGCTGAAAACAGACAATGAATTCAGTATTGCAGGAAAGTATTGCAGGAAAGTATTGCAGCAAGCGACTGGGAGCATCTTCCATTCCAATCAGCTCAGTGTGGGTCACTGTACCATTTGTCATGTTGAAGGAAACACAATGCTCCTGTAACTAGGCAGGCAGCACTTCCTCATTCCCTTAGCCTCAAAGCAACAGAGATCTTTGCAATTTAATGGAGATAGGAAGCAGAGAGCTGGAGAGCATTTTAAGGTGGGTGGTCTTGTTTGAGCCATTCTCATTAAGCTGTATAAATACTCTATCTGGCCAACCACTGTTTTCATGGCTGTACCAGCTGGTCACAAAAATTAACATACAAAAGTAAACCAAGAGAAGTTCCTTCCTGTCTATGTAGGAATATAAACTTATGCATAACCCACAAGTGCATGAAATAAAATCCCTCTAAGTCTCCTATCATAAGCATATGTATCTACATGTGCTGACAAATACATTTTTCCACAAACAGCTGCACATGCACATGAACTTATCAGAAAATCCTATATTGACAGTTTTACTCTCACATTTGCACAAAACTTCACTTCCACATATTATGACAAACTCCAACTCACCAATTTACACAAGCAGTGATGTAGACATGCCCTCAAACACTTATTCTGCCACTTTCCCTTCTCTTTTTCCTCACCAAACAGGCAGAGGCACAGTTACAGGCATATACAATTCCTGTGTGCATCCCTGAAGACCTTTCTGAGCTACAGCCACTGTGCAAATTTCAGCCCCTCTGTATTTGTCCTGAAATGAACTAAAAGGCAATGCCAAATCCTGAGAAAGCAATGAGCATAGCTGTTAAAAAGATATTCAAATACATGTATTCTCTTATAATCATAGTCATTCCTAGTTAAATCAAAAAGGACAGAAATTTGCAGAAGAACCAATGCTAAGTAAGAACCTTGTTAAAACAGTGATGACAACAGACTGGCTTGCAGGAGAGCTCTTGGGTTGGAAGGAATCTGCAAGAACATTGCTCAGGATTCAGTTTGAGACCAGATCTCAGTCTAAATACTCATATTAATCTGACTAGGCACAGGAATATGCTGAAGTAATTTACTGGCATTCAGGTAGAAGATTCTGTTAATAAAAAGGAGGATCAGAATATCCCAAAGATGGGTTGGATCATCTTCAGAACTAGATAAACAGAAATAGTATGCGATGTAATACTGTACTTGTTTCTGACAATGAAATGCCACATTCACATCCCTCCTATAGATCCTATCAGCAGCAACAGCAGCTCTCCAGACAAGCCTGGCAGGCTGCATCCCCTCCACAGACACTGTCCTCTAGGCACTAAAGTGCTCCTTGGTCATCAGCAAGGATGGCTACCATTGGAGTGTCTCCGGGCTTTCCAACATCCTAATAAAACTGGCAGTTTCTGTGGCAACTTCACCCCAAAACCTCTAGCTTTGTCTTGCCTTCATAGCTGAAAACATAACTATGCTAAAGAACAAATAAAAGCCAAGTTTCCCTTTACACAGAAATCACATTAATGTACCACAGTGAACCTGGATTACATTAAGGATGGAGAAGCCCAGGATAGTTCCCCAGTTATGCTGGACGATTCCCAAATCATGAAAACTCCCATGTCCATGACTTTGTTTCTACACTGTCCCTGCAGATCAGGATGCTGGAGCCCATGGCCTTTGACCAGGTGATCAGATGTCAGCTCCAGAGCAGGCAAAGTGACCCTGCTGAGTGAACTAGAGTGCCTGGTAACATACAGGGACAGAAGGACCAGGGGACCTCAATGCTGCAGGCTGCTGGCAAGTCTTGGGCTGGGGAACCCACCAATATCCACAACAATCCTTTGGGAACCACCTCAAGCCAACCAGGTACGGCATAGCTTCAAGGAGACAACCCAGCATGAAGGGCACTGCACAAGAATAGTTATCTTCTGTGTCTACACACCACTGAATTCAAACCCTCCAGTTCCAAAAGCACCGTGAGCTGCTGTCACCATGTTTACCTGGGGAAACTGAGGCAATGGTTCAACAAGTGATCAGCAAAAAAAAAAAAGACACTGGGATAGAAACAGCCCTTTCTCTTGCTCTGACCACCCACAGCACTGCTTTAGTCAAACTGATGATTTTTCACACAGCAGCTCACAATAATTTCTCTGGTATCTGGCCTATATTTATTTTTTGCCCACACCACCTCACTAGCACATCCATCTTTGTTCCTGCGCCTCATTCCTCTGGCCTGTGTCTGAAGACCTTCCCATCATACTTCTGTGTGCCACCCAGAGGCAAAGCTACTCCTTGCTTCTCTAAGCAGCTCCAAGCAGTACTTTACTCATCCTCCATGCAGTCCTGCACCAAGCTGGTTCTCACCAGCATCAGGATGCAAAAATAGCAGAATGGAAAAAGGCATCCCTGGAACCACAGAGACAGTCCTCATTTCATATCATAACAGAGGGCCTGAGAGAAATTAATTTAGGAAGAGAGTAGGCACAAAGGCAAAAATCCATGAGTCTTCCATTTGATTACATTTCAGAGACAAGGTTTGTTTGGTCTTTTTTACTTCCACTCTCTCAAATATATAGAAGAATAAAAAGGATAATCTGGAGCTGGGAACTATTTGAAAACCAAAGGAACTGCAAAAGAAATTAAAATGAGTTAAATATTTATACAGTGCAGCTCTAATTAAATTAATAGGGCTGCAGATGTGCTGGGGAGATCAGCAAACTACCTCCTTCACCTTAACCCTCTCATTCTGTTACTACTGCAAAATTTTTAGCTAATTACTGACACAACTGAAGCTACCTTTAAAACGAAAAAGTCAAATCAGAACCAAAAAATTCCAAACAAACAGAAATAATAATACCTTGCAAAGAAAAGAAGAATTGAATCCTCCTTCTCAGCACAGGTGTCATGCAGTAAATATTTAAAAGCAGCACACATCTTTCCATATAAAGCCCTCAAGTTCCTACTCTCCCTGGGAATTCCTGAAACAGGGTCACTGAGCAATCGTGGGTGAACCAGATATACAGTTGCATTCACCATGTGTAGCCAGCCTCTCTTTCAACCATCCTGCCAAACAATCAGTGTTCTCACCAAGTGGGAGTGACAGATCTGGACAACTCTGTGCATCAAGCCCTTACTCTTCACCTCTCTGCCATTTATTAGAAACTGCAACTCTGAGTTAGGCACTAATCCTTTCATGGGTGCACAGAGTTGCGTGTGAAAGAGTGAATCTGCTGCATTTAGACATTAACAGATTCCTCCCCGTGAGAAGAAAAGTCCTGCCCAGTGAGTACACTAAACCCTAAAGTGCAAATCCACGTTTAGGCTTGTATGCTTGCTTGCTCCTACTTTGCTCTCAAATATCATGACTATTTAATTACTTCAAGCAGAGAAGAGAGTCTTCAGAAACAGGCAGAAAGTTATACCTTCCACTGCAAAATTATCTGCTGGCTACAGCAGCCTGAGAAATGCTACATAACCAGTGGCTCCCATAGGCAGGATAATGCTGCAGCCACCGGTCTGCCACTGCAGACAAAAAGAGTGGCTCCCATCATTTCCATGAGCAGGCTGGTACTGTACTCCTGAGAACAATTAGTGCCAAGATTATGGATCCCAGCAGACACAAGCTACACACTGGCACTGAGCAGCACTGTCAAGAGAAATAACACTGCACAGAGTTTTAGTCACTTAAGGAAATAGGAAACAGCAGCCTAATGACCTCCAGCATAAGACAGTAGTGGGTAAAATTAAAAATGAAGGGACTTGGAAGATGCATTGAGGATTTGGGCACCTGAGAAGCAGTTAGATGGCACCAGGTCACGTAATTTTCTTTTGTAGATATAGTTCAAAGTCTTATTTGCTGATGTTTATCACAAAGTTCCCAAGTAATTTTATATGACTTCACAGGAATTCCAGGATGTATCTCCAAACACAGGGGTGCACATACCCAAGATTCTAGATACCCCTTAATAAGGGTAACCTCTCAACCCTGGGGCTGAGAGAAGAACAACAGAAGTTGTTACTTGATACAGGATTACAGGGAATTCCCAGAACAGCCCTGTGCGTAAGGCTAACCTGCAAAAGAGATTCTCTCTCCTTATCCCCAGCTGAGATTAA
Organism: Monarcha castaneiventris obscurior; assembly: GCA_026261815.1. Classification (NCBI taxonomy): domain Eukaryota; kingdom Metazoa; phylum Chordata; class Aves; order Passeriformes; family Monarchidae; genus Monarcha; species Monarcha castaneiventris. The sequence continues at coordinate 21,627,907 of JAMPIT010000894.1, forward strand.
ATGAAGTTATATGCTCAAATTCATACAGACAGTAACAAGCAAAACCAGAAATACAGATAATACCTTTCAACCTCTATTCTGGCCATCAGAGACAAACTCTTCTTGCATCTTCCTGCCTCCCTGTTTCTGACCTAAAATACCTAAGTGCATCTTGAGTGCGAAAAGTATAAGGATCACCTACTTGCCATGGATATTGATGTGCCACAAGTAACGCAACTCCTACAGTTTTAATTCAAGAAGGTACAAAACTACCTTGTAAAGAGAAGAGGAGAAACAAGAAAGCCTTGCAAATTTTTATTTACAATATCAATTAGCTCAGATCTTCCCGTTCTAGTTCCATCTCTAGAGCTTGCTACTATTTCCATGGCTCTAGCAAATAATGCACTACATCAGATCTCAAAAGGCCACTTGGATCACACCACAGGCCTCTGTGTTATACCGAGAAGAAATTCTCCATTATCAACATCCTCAAAAAGAGAACCAAGATGCATCAAGGATACAAAAGACAACAGAAGGACTTCAAGCACAAGCAGTAAGAATATTGGGGGAAAAAGATTCAGAGACAAGAACAAAGTTCAGCATTTTCACCATCCATGGATCAGGAAGCAAAAGTTAGTCTTTTTATCTGGTCCAAACTAAACTAGCTACACTCCACTCCCCACAAAGTATAACTAGCACTGGTTATCAAAGCCTTCTTGCACTGTTCATAAGACCTAAAAGGCCCAGAATACCATATATGACTTGGAAAAGTACCAAACAGCACAATCATTGATAAAAAGCGAAGGAACAAGAAAAGTAATGGACCCAAGAGAAAATGAAATGAGGAAAAGCCCTCAAGCATAATTTGAAGAAAGTAGAGGCCAAAGGTAGAAAAAAACCCAAACGTCTGGAGATGCTTTACAACAGGACAGCTGGGTCAGACTGCTTTCTGCCTTGCTCATAAAGGCTCCCAGCCCATCTTTTTGCTGATGTCTCCCTTTTTGCTTTGACTGCTTCTTTTTGCCACAGAACTTGTTTTCCTTCTTGTCATCGTTGTGGGCTTTTTCCCCCTTTCTCCCTCAGAGCAGCTGTCACATTTACTCAGGTCTCATGAACTGCTGTGCTGCGGGTGCGTGTGATTAATTATACCGTTAGCCTTCATTAAGTCAGTGGATTGGCACTCCGGCAGAGAGGCAGCGGGACCAGAAGGAGAAGCTATTGAGTGCCAGCAGGATCTGTGTCCCACAGTTTGTGTGTTTTTTGGGCGTGTGAGGCTTTTGTCCTCAAAAATAGCGATATCTGAGTGGGTATTTTATGCTTTGACAAACCACAAAGGCCTCACTGCATGCAAGGCTCAGTAAAAAGAAAAAACAAAAAACCACCAAACAAAAACAAAACAAAAAAAACCCAAAAGCAACACCAAAAACCATCAAGGTTCTGGAACATTTTACTACCCCAAATATCTTGCTGCTGTTGCTATTTGGTTTTGTGCAGTGAAAATGGAATAAGATTAGTGTACTGATCATGGCTTTTGTCCTCAAGCCACTTTAAAGAGATAAACCAAAATTCCCAGATGGGGCAGTCTGCTTTCCTTTAGGATCACCAAATACAGCTAAAATGTTTCTGTTCCATACCTCGCAGAAATAGTGCTTGGTCTTTCAACAGCCCAGGGAAGAGAGCATTATGGGAGGCAAAAGAGACTCCATTTTGTTCATTGCATGGCATTAGCTTCTCCCACACAAAGGCATGGGACATGTTCTCCAGTGCTCAAAGATCAAAGAGGAAACTCTCTTTCTATTCAAATTGCACATATTCAGCTCAGCTGTTTCTACCTGGCTTGAGCTTAACCAATATCTGAGACTGAGTTTTCAAGACTTTATAAGACATAATTGCAGCCTAAAATCTTCATAATTATGCTAATAACTCTTCACTCTGCACTACGAAAAATAATACAGTTCCTAAATGTTATGACATGTCCCTGTTTTCTTTGGGAGGGTTCACTACAGATGTTGTTGGAATTTCTTCTCAAAAGCTCTCCAGCTCAAAACACAGAAATTCAGTTTTTGACATGATGATATTGTGTTTTACTAGTCATTGATGAACACTCTCTGCAAGAGAATTTGAATTTCAGAAATAGGGTAGTTTGACCACTCTAGTTATATCATGTGGTTTAATAAAAAGAGAAGCCTAAAACCAATTTTAAACAAAAATTTTATTTTTGTTTTAGTCACCACTGGGAAAAAAAATCCCAAATGAACCCACTTACAGCTCATTTCTTTGCAATTTCAAACGTCAAAAATTTGGTTTACCACAAATGTATATTTTTCTATATAGCAGAGAACTAGGGGTGTCACAGTTCCCATTGCCAGCTACACCAAATCCAGGTGACTGAGGGATGTAGCCAAATCATGGCTTAAATTACTTCAGACTAGCGTCAAGCACCCCAGAATAAGCAGAATCCATTGACCCCATTTGAGCAAGAGGATACCAAAATTTCTCTCTGGGGAAGGGGCAAAAGTGACTCAACATGGGGAGCTTCGACAGATTGTTTGAGAGACAGAGAGATCAGATAAAAGTCCAATAGAGCAGATGCTGTAAGAGGATTAGAGCAAGCGGATTAGAAGCCTTGAGAATACAAAGATCATCAGACTCATGATTCCTCTTTAAACATAATCAGGAACAAGTATCCCAACTTCCCCTGCCCACTAACAATACTCCACGTCCTTATTTGCTCTCTCCCTCCTCTTCTCCTTCCCAATCATCCTCTCAATCATTTTATGTTCTTAAGAGGTTATTAACATCCCCTGATGGACCTGCATGAAGTCAAGTAGAAGTTTCTAGAAATATGGCAAGATCTTCTTAGGCTAGAAGAAGCAGGAAGACTATGGAGCTGGCCAAGGACATATCAAAAACCTCAGGTCCTGATAAAAGCTGTTCATAGGTGGTTGGCAAGCAGGAATGCCAGATACCAGGGAGAATGCAGGTCCCAAATGGATGAGGCCAAGAACAAACTGCTTTTCCAAACATGCTACTGTCCAAAAACCTGCTGTTTACGTGACAGCATCACCTGTTTGTCACACTACCTTCACCTCTCTTTCAAGTAATTTAGTTATGGCTGAAGAGCCCACCAGCATCCACTGAATGACTTTCATCAAGTTATACAATACTGCTCTTTACTCCCCAGCTTTGAATCCATCCAGTTTGGGCTGTACTGAAAGCATTTATCCACAGGATTTTTCCAGTTATCTTCTAAGTGGGTTTACAGATCTAAGTGTTGGGAAAAGATCACTATGTACTGAGGATGAGCACTAGGAAGCTATGAAATGTATCCACAAAGTATGCATGTTTGACATTTGCTTAACTTGTTAATATAAACCCACAGGCATCCAAAATCTCAGCATGAAATATTATACTCTTCAGAGGACCGGCCACACTATGGAAAGCAAGAGTGTAAGTAAACAACTGTGCATATGCTATAGGCTGAAATAAACATAATCTTTTCCAAACAATTATGAATCAACTCATAACAGACAAAGTTCATATGTAATTCATGCACTGTAAAAACATCTGACTTAATAAAATAATTTGAAGCACTATATAACGATCCACCCAATTCCACTCAAAGTAAATCATGTCATCATCAGTTTTACAGGGCCCACAAAAAAAACAGTCTAGAAGCACTCATTGTTGAAATGAATTATGAAGTCAGCCTACACTGACTCCATTAACATAAATATGCACATGCACGTGGATAGCAAATCACCTCTAGCTAATGTCACAGGTGGCAAACATGCTAAGCCATAGGCTCCAGAAAGGGAGGTTTCCATCTTCTAGAGATCACTTGAATTTTGACACACCACACTTAGTTGTGGGTGGTCTTAGTTCTGGTGAAGTCCTTATGATCTCTCCTTACGCTTTCCAAACTGATCTGCAGTTCTGGTCACACAGAGTCCTCCTCATGGTGTATGCTCCAGACCACTGTCTATCAGCCTTCTCTCCTAAAGCCTGGGTTTTTTTGTGCTTTGTGTTTGTAAGCAAATATAAGTAGATCTTGTAATTCCATGTTCAGTAGAAGTCATAGATCACCACCCCCCCTTTCTTCTGTGGAGAACTTCAGTGTCAAATGAGAAAAGTGGTAAAACACCCATCAAAAGATTTGTGCAATAAGCAGCTTTGGCCCAAGCCCATCCCTTATCAGAAGGAATTCAACTGATTACCACAATGATTGAAAATATATATATGTCACCTCATCTTTGCACATCACCTCTGCTAATTCACCTCTTCACTACAGCTCCTGATGTTTGGCCTTCATCCACTGAACAAAGAATAACCAGGACAGATTTTCCCCAGTCAGCCCCACTGGCTTGTTGGGTTTTCTTTTCAGTCCCAGAAGCAGGGTTGTGTGGCTGCATGCCTGCAAACCCTGGCTAGCTTCCCCCTCCAATCCCTCACACCAGCCTTCAGTGAATTTGCCATGACAGGCTTGACACTTGGCTGGGGGCAGGAGAAATCCTGCCCATTACAAACAGAACCCTCAGCCAGACACATGCTTTCAACATGCTGAGAAAGGAGAAGACCCAATTCCTGCTACTGGTGTACATGTGTCCCCTCCCCAAGATGACCCAGGTTTCCTCGCTAGCCATGACACTGCCACACACATCAGAAACATCCATACAGCACTCCAAGGGCTGGATAAAACGGCAGTGTTACTGCCACAAATCAGAGGCTGACAACAGAGAAGATTCATCTGCTCCAACTCTTAAGACAACTGAATGGAAAGGATTCAAGTAGCCACTGCAGCCTTGTCCCAGTCTCTCATTCTGATGGAAAAAGTGCAAAACAGGGAAATAAGAAGAAACAAAGATAGCAGCAAATCAACTAGAATCTGATAGAGCAGCAAAACCACCTGGATGCAGTGGAAGTAAATTAATCTGTTATGTAGGGATGTAAAATAGTTCCCCCTAACTACCCAAGAAGTTATTCCTTCCAATGCAACAATATAAATGAGATAATCTTTCATTGAGAAAGAGATCTTTGTTAAAGCCAGAGGCAGAGAGCAGAGTTTTACAAGGTAGGAATGCCATGATGCCCTCAAAATAAAACTACAATAGTCAACGTAAGCAGAATTTCTGAAGATATGTCTTGCTGGGGCAGCTGATGAGGGACCAATTAGAGGAAAGTAAATGAAATCAGCAGAGCAAAAGGCCATTTCGTTTTGAACTTAGAACTCTGGAAATGCTTTGCCAATGTACCCAAACCTGACCCACTCTTTGAGCCTTTGATAATTAAGCTGTCCCCTACATCCCTCAATCTTCAACTTAAACATCCCTGCTAGTAGAGCAGTTCAGACACCTGAAACATCCACCAACTGCTGAACTACATAGTGATGTGTAAAACATTGCAAGTGTGAGCTTGCATTTAAGGAACTAATATTTGACCTGTGAATGCCAGCACCTCAGAGATGAAGTAGTGCATTATCTTATCTACATCTCTGCTGATAATCTGCTTTATATCCTCCAGGAAGCTTTTCTTTTCCTGGATGCAGTACGAAATAAAATAAAAATTTAAAAAAATAAAAAAGAAATTAAAAGAAAAAAGAAAGTAGAGAAGATAAAAGGAAAAAAGGAAAAATAAAATAAAAAAGAAAAATGTGTTTGACAGAGGGGTATCACTCCTGAATTTAACTATTGCAGAAGAGAGAATAAGACATTAATTGGCAAACAATAAAAACATTGTCTCCAGTGACCTGCCATGATGACAGGGAAGTAAGGATCCCTGAGACCCATCTGAACTCATCTGCTTTTAACCACTGTGGAAGGAGTGATGCTGACAGACTCCCATCTGCTGGTAGATCAGATACTACAAAATGCACATTGAAAAAAACCCACGTTATTAGGAGAAAGTTATGTATGTAGATCTACGTACACAGATCTCATCTAAGGCTGGCAAGCATGCTAGGCATTCCCCAGGACATTCTCATCCATCCCCGTGACTATTACTTTGCAGTTGTCAGATGGAGGGCTTATTTCTATGTCTAGGGGACCACTTCAATGAACAGCTCTAAATAACTTAGTGAACCATAAACCATTCTCCTGAAGCAAGACCCCCAGAATCTACCCTGAAACCTAATCCATAATAATAACTGAACTTTCCTACAAAAATTTTTTGTTGTTCCATTACTCACAGGGGAGTGAAATGGTTGCAACTTTATCACCCTGTTGCTAAACTGTCCTTCCATAAGCAGTTCTTATCTACAGAGTCTCTCCACCCTCAGTAGTTAAGGCTCTTAGTACCCTGCAGCCTTCATTCACATCAGTCAGGTTAATAAACCCCTTCCCAGTACAGCCCCAAGTCTTGTTTGATAGCTCCCTCTGAGGCATGATGCATATATAAACTCCAAAGACTTTCCACGGGAGACCTTGATGGGAGACAGGCTTGCAGAGAGTGAAGGATTCTTTATTGCCCCATTAAAGACAGAAATCTGTGGCTGCAATTTACTGAACAGTAAGACATGCAAGAAATAAAATTTGTCCAAACACAACAAACAGAAAATGACCCAATCTGGGCACCTATCAAGGGAAAAAAATACTTCATGTCAACAGCTATCACGGCAGGACAGGGTTATTACTGATGAAAAGCAACCAGATCCTAATAAAAAAATACTTCCTATGCAGAGGGAACAGAAGACAGAGAAGGACATAATAAGCACATAGGGACAAGTATTCCTTCAGCGTAGGCAAAGGCAGATCTTTAACAGGCTGCAAATTACATGGTAATTGTGTATGAGAACAGGATCTTGCCAACTTAAACCTTTAACAAAATCCCAACCAGATCCCACAATGTGTTATCACTCTGCTTGGTAGCTTGTACTGAACTGAAGCAGCAGAACTCAATCTATAGGGCACAGAACAGTAAAGCAGGAACTCAAGGCTGTTCCTGCAGATCTGCTGGAATATTCTGGCTAAGCCAATTCCTCTCCTCATGCCTGGGTTTCACTGTACAGAGAGCAGGCTCACAACACATTTTTACAAAGCATTTTCTATCATAGGAAAGTAAGTTTCTTACTCATTACAGAGTTAAGAAGTATGACACTTCCAGGTTTTCATGTCACATGAAGCATTATTCAGTCTTTATATTATCTAGTTTGTGAGCAGCAAAAGCAGAATAAATGCAGCAAACACTTGACTTGCCCCCTATGTAAAAGAGGACCAAAAAAACCAAACCTTGCATTTATGAAAAGTCTCTCTTGATCAAAACAATCTGGGATCTTTCCTGTGATTTTGTCTTTGTGTGGTAGGGTCACCTGGCAACAGTCAGAGAAAGCAGGAGCTGAGCTTTTTCACGAGCCATGGCTCGGCAAGGCTGTGCCTCGGGGGAAGCACTGGAGGGGCCAGGCAGCTGAGAACAAACCTGGTCTTATCCGGGAGGGGGCACTGGTAACACACATTAGCCAAATCTTCAGGCTACGAAGCACCAAAATGACAGAAAACTAATATTAAATGAAAAAAATAAAATATATTGTCTCGATGTTCTAGCAATTTGGTGATTTGTAAAATTAAACACTGCATTCTCCTAAACTAATACAGGTAAGCCTTCTGCACTTTTTTAGAACCAAGCATATTCCCTAGCAAGGGATCTGTAAAAGCTACCAGGTACCAGTATTTGGCCAGCAGTGAGCAGGCAGAGCAGTTTACTAAACATAGATATCATGGATGCTGCCCGCAGAGGCACTCCAACAAACTCTGTGCAGGTTCCTTGCACAGACGCAGGCATGCAGTGATGTGAAACTTTTCCATACCACCTTCTGTTCCCAAACCAAACAGCCTGGAGAAGACATCACTCTGAGTACTGAGACTCTTAAAACTGAAACTTTAGAAAAAGAAACCTGGACACAGCAAGTGCATTCACTGAGGGACCCTGATGAGATTTCACCTTGCAGAGCAATGAATCTCAATGTGTTTTCACCAAATATACTGAGCCTCTGGATTTTTCTCTAGACTCCTCCCATGTTCCTCATATCTTACTGCTATGGGCTGTGACAAAGCAAATTAAGCAAATTTGAGGCCCAGTGAACACCTGCAAGGCAAGCTTCTAAGAGAAAATACCAAACCTGCATGTTTACAAAAACCTATATCCTAGAATTTGGGAATACAGACTTCTACCAGCCAGTTGTTAATCTTGGACACCTTTCTAGGTCGAACTCTGTGGAGTTTATGCTCCCTGTATCTCCTTCCTTTCTTTTCTTGATGCCTGAAGCCCCTCAGGCCAGAATTGTTTTGTTGCCTCCACTGCAGACTGGAACATTTGGGTTTGGCCTGCATGCAAAAATGGCTCAATCCAGTGCTAGATGGACTGGGGGGAAGAGCGGGGGGAATAGTCAGATTTTACACTAGGTAGTGGTGACTTAGAAGTGATCATCCAAGCAATTCAAGTTTAAACTACATAAGCCTAGTGCTAGTTCTTCCAACAGACTGCAACATCTCACTCTGAAGTACCTGACAAGGTCCCAAAAGCAAGGCTGCTGTGGAAGATAACAGGAGACTCATCAGTTTGCACTGCTCTCAGCAGCTTGCAAACTTGGCCACAGAGGATGTGTTTCATCCCGAGCCTCTGACTCAGCCCCACTTGCCAAATCTGGCACTATCCAGGCTCCAAGTTTCTCTCCCACTGCACAGGAGAATGCTACCCTTGAGAATAAGTACAACTCCTCATATACAGCCGGAGCTACCAACACTCAGGAAATGTGTTGGTTGTACAGCAACAAACATGCTGCCATTTAGGGGCTCAAATCTCAATACCCTGGCCAGTCATCCTGCCTGTCGGAAGTAGGGATGGCTTCTCCCTGCTCTGTCAGCCCAAGGCCCCAGGGAGGAGGGAAAGCCGATGATGCATTATCTGCCAACAACCTCAGGCTTGCAACGCAGGTGGGCAGTTTTGATTTCCTCCAGTAGAGGGCAATACCAACATAGGAAAGATAAAGTAAATCCCAGAATTTCTTGCACTAAAACAAACAAGCAAAGGAATTAAAGACCCTGATCCTGCAGCACTGAACACAGAACAAAGCACTTGGATAGTACATATGTTCATTCCAGAAAAAATACTTCTTCAGTCTGGCCCCATTTAGTGGAAGGTTGCCCTGCACAAAATTTTCAGATGTTTTAGGTAAGATTTTTTACTGTTCTGATTAAAACAGACAAGAGATGGTCTGTGTTAGTCACAGCAGAAATACAAACAAACCTTTCTTGTTTTTCATTAATAAAGAAATTTTTCCATTCCACACAACCCTAGTCTGCATATACTATAAGGCCCAAAAGATCATTCATCATTCTCCCTAAACTAGCCTGTCTGAAAAAGACCATTTCTTACAGACAAAGAGAGAAAATGTACCAGCATTCAATTATAGTTAGAATGGAATTGCCTCATGCTTGTTAGGACCTGAAATTAACTTCCTATGACAAAAGCTGCCACACATATACTCATTACACATTTCTAAAGTCTGTGACAGTACTGTCCCAAATTGTGCTCTGATAGCATCCTTCCACAGTAAGTTTCAGAAATTAACTCCATGTATTTTTTTAATATTTTTCCCTCTTTTATAAATAAAAATCTCTGCTTCTATAACTTTTCCATCCCATGACTGCAAAATAAATTAGAAACATAAGTGAGTGAAGTCTCACAATCATTTCTTATACTCAAGCAAACATCCTTCTTTAGAGACTGGGAAGTTGAGGTACATGACATGACAGTGGGTGTCCCCTAGGTCATATATATCCGCAATGGAACAAGATGAGAACCTTTTCTCTAGCTTCACTCTTGTATTTTAAACATTCACCCATAGTACTAATCGTGTTTACTGGTACAAGATACCTTTTTTCTTCTCTGAAGACATCTATTGTCCTCAGATGATGGGGCTGACAGATGGAGAGAAACTGTTTTCCTATTCACAGTGTTCTGCTATTATGTTTATTTGCTTATAAACAAGATAAGATATCTTCTACTCTTTCATTCCTTTTGTTTACTTTTCCTTTCTACTAAACAAAAAACACCCAGGGACTATTTTCCCAGACTTTTTTAAAAATCAAATCATTTCCTCCATAAGTATTTGACAAGCCAAGTCACACCATGACTGATCTCAATATTTAAAAATAGCCTATTACACACAGCTCAGTGCTAGCCAAGACTAATGTACAGAAATCAGTACACAAAGTGCTGTTAAAACCAGAAAGAAACACATCTTTTGCACCTAGGGAAATGCACTAGTGAATTTGCAGATCTTGGCCCAAATTTCTGTACGGATCCTTAGGTGCCCAGCCTCCTTGGACCTCCTTGGGAATAACAACACGTTGTAGCAGTCGGATGACACTTCTTTGTGGCTATGAGGCTTATTTCTTCCTCCCTCTCCCTTGCAGCCAGGCAGGGCCAATTCCACACAGCTCCTTCAGAGGTGTGAACTCTCTCAGTATCTGCTCTATGCAATGGTGACCCCTTAAAATTATGACCATGTTTATGGTCACAATTTTTTCTAAGGCAGAAAAGAGAAATTGATTTAGGCACAGGGTTAGGTGTGGTCACACACCAGAAAGAGCACACCATCCCAACAAAGCCTATTGCACACAGACACAGAGCTCTTCCTAGTCACAGGACAGTGACAGCCTATTTACCACTACTCTCTGCATCAACACTGAAAATGAACAATGTCACCACCTGTTGCCATGGATAATTTTAAAGCTATTGTCACAAAAGCACAAAACCAAAGGATCCTAAGTGGCTAGGAACAAGGAGGTCTGAACTGTGTCCCACGTCTCACAACTACCCAAAAATGCTTGCCTTGCGTTGTCACCTTGACTTCAACATCTCACTTTCAACATCAGAATAATGGCATAACCTCTTTCCCTAGCAGTGACACTCAGACTTTGAAATACTCTAGCTTGTTACTGCTGACATAACATTATGGAAATATGACATAACATTGAGGAAAGACTGGACATGGCACTCAGTGCCATGGTCTAGTTGACAAGGTGGTGTTCAGTCATACATTGGACTTGATCTCAGAGGTCTTTTCCAACCTAATTGATTATGTGATTATGCTATCAGAATGCAGGCAAGGACAGGATTTACAGCTGTCATAGTCAGAAGTGACCATTACACCAGTTAGACCACCTTCTTTTTAGGTTTGACAGAAGACATTTCAGGGCATAGCCATATAAAATGCTGGAAAATTTTTTCACCACTAATACCCCTGAATCTTGCCACCCTGTCCTTGTGATCAACACTTTGGCTGCAGAAGGTAACTAGAGCAGGGATTTAGTGATAGCATTGTTTGTTTGAGTGTGACAGGTTTGTTTATAACAGAAGTAGTTACTTATTTAAATAAGGTATTTTCCTCCTACCACATAAAAGAGAATCAACCTGTAGCATCAGCACTTTCCCAGCCAGTAAATTAAAGTTCCCTAAGTAGGGTTAAGGATAGGATAATTGTGTTGTCCTAAGAGAGGCTCTGAGACAGCAGCACTCTGCACTGCTGAGGGAGGGCAAGGATGTGGGCTGGAGAGAGGAACAGCTCTGTGTCCCCCGACCCTCTCCAAGCTGACATGCTTGGTCACTGTCAAAATTGGAGTTATCCTCGTTGTCATCCTCCTGCAGCATTAAGCTGTTAATTGACAATGAAGTAGCTATAAGTTGGAAAAGAGGTTCAGTCTGAGACCTGGGAAACATCACATAGTGTATATGGGGGAGCTTCTATGTCACCCACCAAAGCAAGCAACTCCTAAAGCTAAGGTGATTGCAGATACCACACAGTCAGGATGCTTTCTGCATGCAGTTCTGAAAATGCATCTTGATTCAAGTACAGAGGCCATCAACCAACCCCATGCAGGACATAAGCACCCTTCCTTCATATGCCAGGGATCCTAGAAATGAAGCAGTCACCTACCATCTCAGAGCTGCATCCCCACACAGTCCAGACACCCTGACAGTCCTGGAGCTTTTCCATCCTTCTCCCCCCAGCTCAGCCCAGCCCGCACACCTCAGCCAACACAGCCAGTGCTCTCTCCAGCAACCTGACCCCTGTGCAGCACCCCACACCCGCTCCCTAGGGGCCAGTAACTCCTTAGCCAAGGCAGCCCAAGCCAACCTCCCATCTAGCACGTCCCACCAGCAAAAGAGACTTCACTCAAGACATCTGCTGCAGCAGGGAAATTTGGGGGCTCTATTACAACAGGGCATTTCTATGAACAACTCACATGTTCAATATGCTCTTCTTTTCATTTGGGCTTTTTTTATCTCCTCTCTGTACAAGAGAGTTTCTTACAGACCCACTAACATTTCCTAAACAAATACTACCATGTTTTTAAGCCAAACCAGCGTCCAGTTCTCATCTGCCTAGTGAGGCATCTGTCTATATAATATATGCATGTTTAATAACTATTTTGAAAACTGCTCCAAACTTCATTGCTTCAAGACAGATCATGCAATATGTGTCCTACATGTGCAAAACCTCATGCAAAGACTGACTTAATCAGACTCATTTCAGAATGCCAAATTCCCAAATTTCCAGGCTTACCTAATTCTAACTATAAATATGAGTTAGGAAACCATGTTCTGAGTTTCACGTGTAGAATACATCTAAAATCATGGAGGTATCTCATTCTGTGAGCTTCTCTGAGTTTGTATTAAAGAAACAACTATGTTTACAGTCAGACACAGATATAAAAAATTTAAGTGTTGGATATATTGCCTTAACTTTTGATGCTAAGGCAAAACAATATCTGGAACTACTACAGAAAACAGATCAACAACTGAATGAACCTGGCACAAAGGACAGGTGTCCACAGCTAATATAATACAGACCTTAAACAAATATTGTGAAAGGCTCTTTGTGTAGCTCTTGTATTGTAGTGTTTCTCTTTAAATTGTCTGTAAGGCCAAGAGGGACAAATGGCAGGGTATATTTAAGAAGCATGATTTATTTCCCTTTTAATTTTTAATTTCCCAGTAAAAGTGACAGTGTTATTGCTAGAAACTCACTTGCTCAGGGGCATTTTTGTAGTCTCCAGCTTTGCATGAATTCTCCCTAGAGATCTCAAGTTCCCCTGACTCTCATCTAGTAAACATCTGACTAAACTGCCTATTAGACAATAATGCCCTCCAGCAAGAGGGGAAAACATGGCTCTGTTCCTCTGCAGCCTTCTCCCTCCACCCCCCACCAAGTCCCCAACACAGTACAGACAAGATTGCAACAGCCGCCCATTTTGGGGGAAAAGGTGACATAGGGTGAAGCCTACTTAAATGGGAATTTCTGTTTCCTGATGTTTTAAGCTAGTGTTTTCCCTTCCTCTCTGGCTAGTAAGGACAACCCAGATCACTGTGGGGTTAACCATTTAGCTCCCGTAGCCCACCAAGCATTCTACAAACTGGCAAATTCAAAGCCCTCTGAAAGGGGCTGGAGACGACACAGCAGGAGACAAATATCAAACATGCCCCGAAAACAAAGAAACCAGCCTTGCATTCCCAGCATTAAATGTTCTCTGGCAAACCCAGCCTCACACACAAAAAGGATTCCTGCTGGCCTCTCATCTGCCAGGGCTTATGTATCAGCACAAGAACCCAGCAGGAAAAAGTCAGAAGGTCTCTCCCCATCTTTTACCCTCTTGCAAAAATAATAGTTCTCCAATGGACTGAATATTTTCAAGAGGAGGGAAAACCCCTGCAGCAGTGAGGACAACAGCAATGACTTTTCCACAGCTCTGTAGCTGTGCATGGGGGATTTATCTGTCAGCAATTCAAGCATTTGCGCCCCAAACCACACTTACCATCACTATTCCTGAGCAACCTGGTGTTGGGTGCCTTCCCTCCTTGTGCAGATATGCACTTTCCTTCACATTCCTGAAGAGAACTGCTCCCCACCGAGAAGCCTCAAACAGAAAGCTTTAAAATTCATGATTTTTTTTTTCTCTGCCCTACCTTGCAGGAGACCATCCAGGATTTACAGTGTTGGGGCTGAATTCTTCTCTCTAAAGTAACAGCAGTGAGGATAAAGGAGCAGGACCCACAAAACTGAGCTCAGAATCTAGCCACTAGCTTTCTGTGCCCTGGATCAGCCAGGGACAAATGCTGCATGGAGAGTCACTTTGCTCAACGGAGAGAAAAGAGTGTGCTTCATGCAGCAGGAGCATCTCCGACTGGTAGTCTCCAAAACAAACAGTACTGGGGATGAAAGAACCATGCCCTTTACACTGCTCTTGCAGTACACATTTGCCATAATCTTCCCAACACACACTTCTACTAAGCCCCACAAAAATAAAAGCATTTAAGACATCTCAAACTCAACAAAGCAATATGCATATGCATTACAGTGCAGCAGTTTGGAACTGAACTGGCAGTGAAACAGACTTACTGGATCAGTTATTTTATATCTGATTTCAATTATTCTGCTATGCAAGGAGGTGAAGGTCACTGAACAATTTAGTGCCAGGGCTGCAGATCGCTCCCAGGTGACTGGCAGCTAAGCCCTCCTCCCCTCCAGCTCTGGCCTATCTCTGAACTACCAAAGAGCACAGGAGTCTCTTATCAGCAAATGACAGATGCAAGTGGGTCCCTGGGATGGGAAAGAAAAAGAGAAAAAGAGGGTCCCCCAGGTTCTGGGGGTGATGAGAGGTTGCCGGGGATATCACTTTTCACTATCTACTATTTTTATTTTTCATTAGATTACACAGACCAAACACACTTGGCTATTAAGTAAAAAGGCACCAAGGGACCCAAAGAAAACAAATTAATTCCTGATTTATGAATAGAAAATGCAATAACCATAAGGGAAAACCAGCATATTGCTCATGTACTAAATGATCATTTCATAGACAAAACTGGGAATAAATCCAAAAATAAAGAATAAAAGCAGAAGGGCTGTGGTTGTAGTGTTGGGGGGCTAATCCTCAAAGGAATATTATGGAGAGCACTATTAATTCATTCACCTGAAGGAATAGCAGTATCAGTGGAAAACAGAGTATTTTGATTCACTGTATAGCAGAGCTCACCCAGGCCAAAGGTTTCCATAATCTTAATACCAACAAGAATTTTGTATGGATGTACACATACTTAAGCATGAGTACATGCATGCATAATGTTTTGAACTTCCCATAGAATTTTCTCCTTCTCTAGTCCTCACCCTCTCACACCTCCACCGGTAAATCAGAATCCTGTTTACAGTCTTCTATTATTCTATGCTGACTTCCACATACAGATCTACTACAGGTCCCTACCTTGCAGTTCTACACCAAGTGCTGAGCTATGGCAAACTTAACTGTGATCTAATAAGACAGAACTAAGTGCCAGGCAAGATGCACAGGGGTCTGGGAAAAGCACTTATCTCTTACAGCTGTAGGGCTGAATGAGAAAGAACTCAGGGCTGAGGAAACAGGAACTACATCAGTCTGACCTGGGTCAGCCACAGAAAGGCTGTCACACAGCACCAGTCAGTACTGAACAGTACCAGTCCCAATACAGACCCCTAAGGGACACCACATCTTACTGATCTGCATTTGGACATCTACATCTTGACTGCAACCCTTTGGATGCAGCCATCTAGTGAATAGTCTACCCATTAAATCCGTATTTACTGCTTCAATCACTAAAAACCTTTTATAGCTGAAACAAGAAAAAAGGCAATTAAAAATAGTGTAAAGCCCTGATTTATATCTCATATTTGAAAATAATTTAGAACTGTCATAGCCTAGCAGGAAAGATTCATTTGGGCCACATCTGCAGTGATCTCACCTCCTTCTCTTTCTTAGAAAGATGTTAAAACTACAGTGTTACATAGTATCAAGGGAAATCCACCTGGGTATCGACTCCACATTTGCTTTCTTCTCTCTAGGTCCTCTCAGTAGCCCTTAATCCCCCATCCTGGATCCACAACCTGTCCTCAGACCATAGCTGCAGCCATGCTGAATACAATTATTGTAATTGATGTGCTGCTTTTGTTAAAACCACAGTATCAATAAATGGGAGTAAAACAAGCTGCTATGGAAGATGCAGGAAATTTATTAGAATGAATGTATGCAGTGGCTGGCATAATAACTGTTGATGGCCAATTCATAAATCACAGCTGGATTCTTTGGGAGACTTGTAACTCCCAGGCGTCTTCTCTCATAAAATAACAACAGTATGAGGAAACAAATGACAGACTGCTGTTAAAGCCAGTAAAAAACCTTTGCTATGCCAGTCACAGCCTCAAAAGCTAACAAAAATCCATTTGCCTAAGTTACCAGGCTCAGAATCAGCTAAAAAAACACCAGGAACTGTCAGACAACAAGCTCTCTCACCTTCTTTTCCAGACAAGCAGCCAGTCATATCTCAGACCTCTGACAACTCACACCTCTGACCTCTCAAGGCCTAAAGTTTTAAGAGAATCCTCAAGTTTTAAGAGAGTCCAGCAACTCAGAAAGCAATCCAGTACCTATCAAAGCTTACCCAGCACTTCAGAAGCACCCAGTCCCTGCAACACACACCTAGCCAGCACATTAAGACTACTGCACCAAACACAGCAACTCAGGGCACTAAGGGAGTTATCACAGCACGTGGCAGACCTGGCAGACCTGGTGCCACGCACGCTGTGGCAAATGACCCAAAAGCACAGCCATGGGGCTGAGCAACCCGACCAGGCAAATGCCATCCTGCTCTCAAGGTGGCAGGACCATCCAGAAGCAGGTCTTTATCTTCTCCTACTACGGTAACCCTGCAGCTTGGCCAGCAGAGTCTTTGCAATAGCTCAGAAGCAGAAATGGCACACTGTTTTGGCTGCCCCATATTCTCCACAGGGCACAATGGTGTTGTTATGAGCTTTGGTCCCAGCACACTCTAAAATGGAAACAGGGTGGTGATGCCCTGGTCTATTGCCTCTGGCTTTTGCAAACAGCCTGGATGTGCAGGGTCCCTGATTACAAGTAAGGAGGCGGCCAGGAAGGGACCCACAGCTAACAACTGTTCCATGTAAATTTATAATGGCAATAAACATGGTTTATTTTTATGATGATTTATTAACATGCTTATAAATGTATAGACTGGCCTGAGGCATCATTCCATTGTATTAGGGGTTGGTGCTGCTTGCAGCTGGGGTTGATAAATAGCACCCCCTATGCAACAGACTCAGGAGACCTCATTAAGCAGTTTACCCTTTAGGGCACTGCACTGCTTTAGGACCAGGTCCATGCACTGCAGCCTTACAAGATGTAGCTGCTACATCCCACTTCCAAGCCTTCTCCTCTCCCTAGGGTACTGCCAGAAATCTCTCTGGGCTTATGCTGCAGGTTGAGGCTCGTGGCCAAATCTCATTTCATTCTGTAGTCACAAGCCAGTCTCCTACCTGAGGGCTCCATCTCACCCATTCCCAGTCTGGCTGGCCAGCTCCATGAGGTCCATGCAAGTATTTCCAACTGTGCAACACTGTTCACCATACCACAAAATATTGGCTTACCCAGCAAGACATGAACTTGCTCAGTGCTGCCTGTTTCTCCAGCAGGTGTTACAATAACACCACTCTTCTGGTGCTTAAACTGCATCTTTAATTTAGGAACCTCAGAACACATTTTAGCAGCATCATTATCCATAGCTTTCCTTTCTTCATGGGAGGAAATAATTCACATAAATCCAAAATAAAAGTACAAGTAGCAAAATAGGAATGGGAGAAATTTTCTTCAATTGATCCACAGTCAGGATCGTTCTAGATTATCCTTCAGTATCTCTCACAGCCAAGAAGGATGCAAAGGTCAAGGTGCATACTCTGAAAATTTCACAGCACTTAAACACCACAAACTTAATCCAGTTTTATAAACCTTTATCCATGAAACTGAGGCACGAATACTGGAACTCACTTAACTGAGGTCATACAACTATTTAATGTCATCATTTAGTTTGAAAACGCCCTGAGAAACATAACTAACACCATTGTTGTCTTTGCTGTTACAAACAAAAAATTCCAGTTAACAATAAAAAGCTCAGAAACTAACTGCTATAATTTTTATTTAATAGATAAGCAATGAGACCATACATCTCACCACATCCCTGATACAAGGGCCTTTTGTTATTTTGGGTTTTTTTTAAATAACATTTTTTCAGAGATCCAAGGTATGCAGGCCACTTCACCAAGAAATTTACAGTTTTCATTAAGGCAAGAGCAATAGGCAACAGTCACAACAGAAACACCACACAATAGGACACAGTAAATAATGATGCATATATATTGACAGGAAAAAAAAGTATTGATGCCACAGGCTCCCTCCCAGGTGGTTAGTTCCTGACATTTGCCTGTTGTGCACACAGTGTACACTCCTGACCCATAGTGTGTAACCCTGGCCTAAAAGCTGAGGCTCCAGAGGTAACAGCTATAGATGCTGTCTGCCTCATACAGCCCCAAAGATGCAGTGGGTACTCAGTCAATAATAAATAACTAATAGATTTGATCAGGCTTCAAAGTGCTCCATCTTTAAAACCATGCCCATTTAACTTCAACTCTAATCCCTCTGGTTTGTTTTTTTCTTTCCTTCCATGATGCTTACTTTGATGTCAAAAGCGAAGGAATAAGGGCTTCCAGTACCCCTGTCATCAAGGTAATAGATGTGATAGACTCAGGCTTACCACTGACTAGATTATTGATTAAAATTTGTCAGAAGATGCTTTGGAAAGGCTGCAAGAGGCTTCAGACGGGGTGGGGGGAGGGGGGGAGGGCAGGAAGAGAAAGTAAAATGTATTTCACTCCCAGAAGTGTATTACAAATGACTGAAGGTCAATTATCCCAGCAATTTACAGCCAGTCTCAACAATTTGGCTTGATTAGAGACTATAATACAATAGGGGAGTTCTCATCGCTCTATCTCCCCATCTTCCCTTCTTTAGCAGAAGATTTGAACGTCAGAAACAGCAGGAAGCACAGGGCACCTATACTGTGGAATAAAGCATCAAACAATCATTTGTCCGTGGATCTTGGCAAGTTCAGACTTAGAAAACATATGCTAACTAGAAGGCATTGCAGAATGGTTTAAAAGCTTGAAAGACTGGGTTGGTGACAAATCAGCAAACAGGGGATAGATGCTTTAATCATCAACAAGATCATTTGATTGGTGGGGATTTTCAGTTATTGGAGGAAGGTACACAGAGATTTGGCAGTTGGAAAGCAGGTTAGTGCAGAAAAGTTGATAATGTCGCACAATCTGTTCTCTCACAATCTCTCTCACCTTCTGCAGTGGCCTGCCAGAGCCATGATGTTTGCCTTCCCCAGGCCATGCTTCCACTGCCAGAAAGCAGAGCTTTGTTGCTTTTCCATTGCCACCATGCTGTGCCACACACCCAGCCTGACACCATCTTAGCCACCAATAGCCGGTCTTCTCCAAATTTTCCAACTGATTGTTTTGACTACTCTCAAGGCAGGTAGTAACAGTGGGTAACATGTTCTGGGTGGGTAAAGCAAGGCTGCCATGCTATCCTCAGCAGCAACCAGACACGCTGAAGGATTGTGACTTGGGATGTTATTTGTATCCAAGGTCACTCTGAGTGGGTTGGTACCTTCCTGCTGCCCAACCAAAGCATTCTCATACACCCACCATTCTCTGTCCACCTTAGAAAGGCCAATACATGCCTACTGCTTTGTCTACTGGTTACTGCAAAATGTGCATGCATAACGCCTTTTAAACTGATAGGATTATAAACCTGTTAGAAAGCCCTCTGCCTGCCCCTGTGCTAACAGGGTGATGAGTATTTTCTGTTCATTCTTTCATCTCATAGGTTATCAGCTGCTCACTTCGCTGCTTCTCAGTGCAAACAAGAGCTACAAAGTCTTTCTGACCCAGAGCACACCAATGTTTGATTTCAAATTGTTTCAAGCTTCTGTTCCCCCAAATGCACAAAGCTGTCTTCCTCCCACAGGGGAGCAGAAGGGTTAAAAGCCCATCCTCATTCTCCTTGATGGAGGCCATCCAGCCATGACCCTGGTTGAGTGGCAGACACATAGGAAGTGGATTATCAATAACTGTTTTTTTCTACTTTCTTTCACCCTCTCTCTATACAACATCAATGAGCTGGAAAATGAAAGGAATAATGCAGGTTTAAGAGGCCAATAATTAGGTCACAGCTGATCTCTGCTCAGATCAGCTGACAGCTGGTGCCTATCCTGCCTGAGTGAGCAGGGGGGCTTTCAGGACTCACAGGTTTAGAACCTCCCCTTCTCCCTTTGCTCTACTTCTTTGTTCCCAGACTCCTGAAAAGCAAAAGTTGACAAGCGCAATGCAAATGTACTAGGTTTCCATCCACTGGAGTTTACAGGGAGAAATTACTTTGCTTGCTTTTGTCCTAAATTACCTTAAATCCTCTTCCCTGCTGCCTCACCACCACTGTGGCAGACCAGCATCACAGCCAGAGTTACTGCATCTGTGGTGTCCCCTTCCTCCCGCAACTCCATCCTGCCCACCCCCTAACATAATCACAATGTTTGCTTGTTTTAGCTTCCATAATCCTGTTGTCTTGCAAATCTCCTCACCATAATCCTGCTTTTGTCTGTCAATACAATTTGTTTGCTGTGGGGAGGAAGGGAGGTGAAACGTTGCTTGGAACGCAGAAAGCTTTTGCTGATGTATTTCAAAGCTCAATCCATTTTCAAACACACCCTGAGAGATTTGGCACTGCTGTCCACTCAACATTTGAGAGGGGTGTCACAGCCTCCAAGATGAAGAGTTTGCTGGGTCAAACCAGTGGCTACTACAGAATTAATAGGATGAGAGCAAGGATGTCCTATTGTATGTACCTGCACACCAGAGGGAGAGCAGGCAAGAAAAGAAAGCAGAGAAGAGGAAAGAAGCTCCACTTTGCCTTGTCAAAGGGCTGGCACTTTCAATTCTACCTGGGCAAAGTAGCGGCAGAAGCTGCAGAGTGGGGCACTGCTGTAGGCAGTGGCACACAAGGGATGAAAGAACAAAGCCTGTACCACTCACACACTAACACAGTGGTGATGGGCAGACACACAAACTGGTAATTGATTGGTAGGAGCTGTGGCAATTTTGTGTGTTTGCGTGAATAAAGAATCAGCTTAATCAGACTAATTCCTTACAGTCAAAACACAACATGGGCTCCAGCACTCACAGCAAAACTCCGCTGCACCAGCCAAGTTTCACACCAGAACAAAGCAGCTAAGAATTTCACCCAATTTGGATGCAAAACTGAGCCAGGCCAAGTGCCCAGAAAACTCTTCTGAATTCAGACAACAATCAGCTGAAAAAGAACAACAAATTGTGAGACTAGGAGATGATCATATGATTTGGGATTGGTTTGCAAACATTTCAAAAAGAGATATAGTACCTGAGCAAGTTGCTCCTCAGGAACTGCCAAAGTGGATAAGAAAAGAGGGGAATGCATGTCATTCCAAGAGTGAAAGGAAACCTTAAGCAATGCTTTCAGGAGATTAAGAAAAGTATCATTAACACCCCTTTCCTTATGTCAGTTCTCTACCTCAGGTCTCCTACTAGAAAAGAAAGTATTAAAGCATTGCATCCAGAATATCCCTCCTCCAGGGGAAGTCTGGCTCAAGCTCTTTGCAGAGAAAAAGGATTTTTGGATTTACACTGAGCTAAGCTTGAGACTCAAGCACTTGGGATGCTCAAAGCATATTCAGATCAAGTTGCAGTCACTATTCATCCTGTACTTCCCATTGCAGGCCTTACTCTACAGAATGTTTTTGTTCTTTTTTTCCCCCAAAGTGGATCATCTTGAAAAGTACATTCTGTGCAGAAGCACTCAAATTTTCACTACCATCTATGTAACATTTAGATTTCTATCTTTAAAGTTTATTTGGAATATTAAGGTTTAAGTCAATTAAGTATATAGTTCAATTTACTGGAGATTTTAAGTCAGAAGAAATATGCAGAACCCATAAATCAAATAGACCATCAAAAAACAGCAAGCATTGTTAATAAAGTTCTGCATCCTTAATGCAACATGGAGGTGATTAATAGACTAAACATTGCTAATGCAGAAAGAATGTAGGAAAGGCAATAAAGACTCTAGGAAAGGTATTTTATGAAGATGTTTATAAACTCACATGAGCACAGTACAAGAGTGGACTCATACTATGGGATGAGCCAAAACCAATGCTGCAAAATCACTGCTTTCCCAAAGGGGCTGGGACTTTGAGGAAGGAATGATGTGCAGAGCTTGAGACAGCAGCTGGGACAGTAAGGAATTCCAGCAGAGCAGGAGCAGGCCCTTCCCATACTACTTTGAAGTACATCAAGAACCTGTCATTCACCAGTTTATTCTAGAATATGTTGTGGTTTAGTTTCCTTTAAGTAGGAGAGCTCCTTTTTTAGCTGAAGCTAGAGATAAATATATTCACTCATACTCATCCAATAACCTCCCCCATCAAGACTTTCAGACATAACATAACTTTTATCAGCAAATTTATCCCACTTTCATGCACCTGTCCTCACCTACCCAGGAATTCATGGCATTTATCATCTCACAGCAGTGTATCACACTCCATTTAATTTCTGAGCAGTCATCATCTAAAGATATGCAGCTCGATGTTGTGTGTCTTGAATCAAATGGAGTATTTCCAGACAAGTCACAATATTTCACACTTATTTGCTTCAAAATCTGGTATAGATTCTTCCACCTCCTGCGGTAGGCCAGCCAGTACTATTATACCTATTACAGAGATGCAGAAGGTTGGATCACAGAGAAGGGAAGCAGCTCTTCCTCCAGCTGCAGCAGAGCTGGTAACCAGGGAAAAAGTAACTACCTGATCCTCATTAGTGGTTTCTATTGCCACCTACAATACTCCCTCTGTACTTGAGGATATATACAAAACCTCCTTCAGAGCTTGCAGTTTTAAACACTATCATGTAGAAGGAACTTTCTCCTCAAAGGTAACATGCTTAAATGACAAAAAAGACCACCCCCTCTGCACCATGGGAGATGAATCACCAATGCCCCCACTCCACACATCCAGAGCAGCCTTGCTGTCTCATCCAGACGATTGGTGTGCAGAGGCAGCAGTGACATGAAAAAACACCTGCTGAACACAGGTTTCCCTGTCATGGATGGCACAAATTATACTGCAAGAGGCTAGGTCTGAGTGGTTTGTTTTTAAAAGGGAACAGCTCTTAATCTAATATTTGTCTAGTATTTAGGTTCTAATACTGGCTTACTGAGAGGCATCTTTCCTGGTTCCATCCAGGAGAGTTATTTTTGCAGTAGGTGTAAGGAGGCAGAACCTGGAGCTGTGTGTGTGTGGCTAGGAATTTACTCTATACCACCTCACATCAATTACCACAGACAGATGTACGGGACTCTCTGGCTTTAAGGAAGAAGGACATGGTTTCTCCAGTGGGGAACTTGTCCATTATTGTTCATTGTCTTGGGCGAGCATTTCTGTGTGTGAAACACTCTCCTTTTTGTATACTTTTTTAATTAATATTTTTGCTATTACTGTTCATTTTCTTATCTCATTGCTGTTTTCAGTAAATTGTTCTTATCTCAATCCATGATCTCTGCCTTTTCTGCCTCCCATTCAGGGGGTTTGTGGTCTTTTTAGTGGGAGTACTAAATTGGGTAATATCATTTTAAACCACAGCAGCATCCTATGCATAAAAGATCTGTAAACCTGCACGACCATCCTCCTCCCTCCTCACACTTTACAATCCTAATTCCCACCCCCTGGGATTCCAAAACAAGAAATGTTTCCAGTTTTGAAGTTTGAGGAAGCTCAGCTTCTCTCCTCCGCATCTTCTCACATGACACCCACACCTCCCTTACATTTTCCCATAGCAGAAGCTTGTGTGTTTCAGAGGTCCAGGCATAATTTCCTCCACATGATCAGAAGCAAAGTCAACGTAAGACAGGGGGTGTTTTTGAGTGACTTGCCCTTCCCTCCCTTCCACCCAAAAAGCTGTTCATAAAGGAAGGAAGCTGGTGAGGTTTGAATGCAGGATCATCCTGCGGGCACATGATGAGGATTGTTTAGCTCTTAGGGCCCCGGCACGCACTACTGAACGGTAGCTGTGAACAGTACATTCTGCTCCATCTAGCACCGACACTGAGGAGAAAGGATAACTTGTACTTCTACAACTCCATCTACTCTGGTGCATTCTGAGGCATTTTGAAACTGATCTAAAGCTTCAATATCACCGAATACCACCTTTTCCACCTACTTTGAGAGATGGTAGCTGTTCACCTACAACATGCAAGAGTTCAGAGTACAGCAGAGAAGAGTTCTGCATGGAGTGGAGAACAAGGGCAGAGAAGCACTGAGACAGGGAGTTGATAAAGGTGCAGAAATGACCAGGACAGAAAACCTAATAATCACTATTAAAAATATGATATTTAAGTCAAAGAGCTCAGTTTTACATCCAGGCTGAAAGCAATTATGTGAAGACTTTATCAGATATTGTACACAGAAGGTGGTTTTGCCCTTGACTTCTGGCAGATGCATTTTTCAAGACTTAGTAACAGCAAAGCCCTCAATTCTGAAATGTCAAAATTTATGATCAGAACAGGGTCTGACCTCAGGTTACCCAAAATCCAAGAGATACATCAAAATTTTGTTGTATTGTTTTAACAATCCATATATCCAAGTTTACTTCTGTGCCTGTTTTACAACTGCTGGCACCTTTGACTAAAACAATCCCCACTGGATCAGTGTAGCTCATGACTTTTCAGTTCAGAAGACATGATGCTGAAACCCTATAAATGCATCAGCAGAAGCCGCTTCAGGTTCACTGCTGCATTAGACTGGATATAACTTGCTCTATAATCCACTTAACTGGGACATGCTTCCCCAAGGAAGTATGTTTACCTACTAGATTCCACAAGGAATTGATATAAGCCAGCAATACTTAATGGCAATAACTACAGTTTAACAGAGACATTAATTCTGCTCATTGGGGACAAAATGCATCTGTTAAGGAAATTTTACTAAGACCTGCCAATGCATAATGTTTACTCAAGATCTCGGCAGGCTTACATAAGTTAAGCATCTTCCTAACTGGGACAAACAGTCGCTCCAGGTGCAACATTCAAGCCCGCAGTTTTGCTACGGCTACACAATTTACATTAAAGTAGACAAGGATTTCAGGTGGCCCATAACTGCCAAGCAGCTCTCAGAAATGAACTCTCATAATCTTTACCCCATTAGCACCCCTTCTACTTTCCTGAAATCAGCAGCAGCTCAGATATTGGCTCCAACAGGAGGAAGCTAAGATTTTATTGTTCTGTATTTAATTCCTGCTCCCTTTTGAGACAGAGGGTTTTGAGACAGAGAAGGTTTCACTGAGTGTATGCTACAATAATAATGCCATCAACACTGGTGGGCATTTTTATCTTCAGCACAGCTGTGAAGCTGAGCATGTACCTCAAATTCTCTGTCAAACCATTTATGTCGGGGCATCTCTCACCCAGCTGGGAAACTGCAACGATGATCTGGACTGTGATGCCCTATCTTATGAATCCCAGACGGAGCACAGAAAAAAATACAAGTGTAATTAAGAGACTTTCAATATACCCAAGAAAGTAGGTTTGGGTGTGGGAGAGCATTAACAAGCCAGTACACAGCTAGCTCTGATCCAAATACAGTGTTCCACTGTTTGCTTTTCCACTGTGTTTTCTGCACTAATTCACAGCCACTGTAACATCAAGACAAGCTTCCATATGCTTCATTTACTGACAGTAATTAATTTCAGCCTTTCCCCCCACACACATACACATTCATTTTATCTGACAAGCAAGTCATGAAAAAAAGTCCATTCTCATAAAAATACGGGGCAGCTACCAGAGGCTGCCTTTCTTCTTAGCAAAGAAAATCTAATTGGTGCATCTGCTAAGTCACAATGCCTTTCTCACCCTCCACTCTTCACTTTGCACCCCTTCCCAAGCTCAGGTCTGTTGCTTCTCCCAGGCCTCCCCTACACCAGAAAATGTTTTTTTAATAAAACACTTTCTTCTAGATGAGAAAGGAATAATTGTGTAGAGAAACGTCTGGGCACCTATCTCCTTGTCAAAACAGTGAATCCATTAATGATCTTGAGGAAAGGAATAAATGCTTCAAGATGTATCGCAAGTCACTCAGAGAAGCACAGACAACCCTCCTGCTCCCCCTTACTCACTGACAGTTTAACCTACAGCAGCAGTGCCAGTATATTAAAAGGAAAAAAAAAAAAGAAGATAAAAGGAAATACCAGGTAATTGATCCCACTTTAAAAATACTCCTTTATTAGGAAGAAGAGTATTTTTTCCTCTGAAATCCACTTTTTGCTCACTTGTTTTCATGCCTTCTGCAAGCTGCTACTCTGTTATTATACTATGCCTGTATTATTTGTGGTCTGTTCACTAACTTGGCATTCTTTTCTTAAATTTGATAACTGTATTTTTAATTCTCCAGTATGTCTCAGTGTTGAGGTCAATGAGAGAAGTAACCATGTGATGCTGACAGAAGATAACACAACTAAGTCAGCAGTTGAAATCCAGACAAGGCTACCTCAGAGCTGAAGTCATCATTACCTAATAAAAGTTCATCTTCACAAAAAAGCCAAAGTGCAACTTCTATACAATAAAAATTTGACAAGAAACGAAAGACAAAAATAATATGTAATTTGAAAACTGTTAACCCAGTTTTCACTATACCATCAAGCGTACTGTTGCTCCACTTAGAATCACACAGGTAGAAAATACAGGCCCAAAATGTCCCCAGAAGACACAATGATATCTTGATTGTCAGGGTGAGACACCTAACTGAAAAAATAGTAATACTTTAATTTACAATTATCACAGAGAGCAAAGAAACACAGACTTATAGACATGTACTTTTTTCTGCCATTCCAAATGAGTGAGAAAACAGACAAGCACATGAAGAAGGGTCTTGAGTTCCAAATTCACTTAATCAACAGAGAAAACAGAAACCAAATCTAGTCCCCACCACCTACCAGGCACTGGCTTGCACATGTCCCTTTCTGTTGGGGGAAGACATGGTACTGCTTGAATTTTTTTTAGACACTATTTTTCACTTGTTTGACCTTTATATAAGATCAAATCTATGCCTTTTTCACTCTTTGATGATATTTTGAAGTGTCACTTCTATCTTGTGAGAGTAAAGCCTATTCTGCCCTCCACAAGCCACATCCAGATTTCTTCTCACACTAAACAACGTGCCCAGTTCTAACAGCAGCTATGTCTATGCCAATCAACCTACTCTTCTTAAAACATCTGAAAAACAATTAATTCAGCTGAAGAGTCATTGCTATCACCAAACAGATAAAAAAACTGAGCACAGAGTGCCTTCAATCAATTTTTTCCATGTATTGCTTACTTTAGATGCTTTCTTTTAGAGCTGATATAAGAAAGCTGGACCTCAATTTTCACAGCATTCTCAACATATTAAAAAGAAGAATTAAAGCAATTCAGGAAGCAAAGATCAAGACCAAACTTAGCAGCCAAAGTCATTGACTACTTCTAGTCTGAGATCTGACAGCAAGTCCGTGGAGAAACTGGGAACAAAGTTCAAGAGTGCTGAAGTCCTCCTTAATGACTAATCTACCAAAAATATCCATTTTCTTGACACTCCTAAAATTTGCTGCACGCTGTCCAACATTTTGAATTAACACAACCCTGTCTATGGGATTTAACCTGTAGAAATGACATTGTATGTGTGAACTGATTCCCCAATTCATATTTATGAAGAAATAGAATTCATCAGTCAACGGTTTAAGATATGATAATCCTTCTTCTCACAAGTGCAGCAGCAGGGAAGTGAGAATCAGAACATAAGTAGCTGTTCATCCAAAAAAGGAGCATAAAGGTTAAACGTGTCCAGCTGAGCCGCACACATAGAAATACAAAGCCAGTTGTCTAGCACGTGATAGTTGAGAAAATTTATGCCCCTTTTCTTGGGGCCATCACACAAAATAGCTGACCCGTGTGCATTGATCTGCCCTTTTTCTGCTACACGATGCACAAGATGAAAATACTTTTAGATGACCATTTCTTACCTCCACAGTCCAATACTAAGGAAAATGTACTTCTTGTCTGTAGAGCAAAAGATTATAATACAAGGACAAAAGGGAGGAGCTGGCTTAAGATAAAATTCCCTGACCCATCCCAGAAAATACCCATCAAGAAAAGGCTGAACCATGATGACACAAAATTGCCACACTTTTCCCACTTAGTCAAATCAGAGCATCAGTCATGGACTCCCATAACTGGATCTTCTCGCAGTTGTTAAGTTTTCTACAAAACATACTATACTGCAATAGCAGATTATGTTGGTAAGACTTCCTAAGCAGCTGCTAGTGTGGATTTATCCCAGGTATGCAGGATCAAAAGGGCAGCTTTGCAATACTGGAGAGGAAAATGGCTACTGGATAAATGGGACAACAGCACATTTGACAGCTATTGCAAAAGCTCTTGAAAATTTCCTTGGTCCTTGTCTCCCAAAAAGGAGGTGATGGTCCCTTTCATTCCTATTTCCTCTGCCTTCCTACCCTATCTCAATTTCACCTTCTCTGCCCATTCTATATTTTTTCCATCCATCCCTCTCCCTCTCATCTTCTCTCATAAAGCAATTGCCCTTGTTTTTCTCCTTTATTTACTTTCCAGTAAGTGAACAGCAGCAGTGGTGGCTGCTTTGCAGGCTGCAACTCCACTCCCTGTCTTCATTTTCCTCCCAGCTCAGGCTCAGCAGTTCCGCCTCAGTGCTGCTCTCCCGAGACTCCCACAGCAAGGAGCAGCCTCAGCTCTCACCTCTCAAGCCTCAGTAGGTTAAGGAAGATCATGGAAGGGAGGCAAGCGGACACTGGAAGGGGAGAAATATGTCATACCCACTGCAGTCAGCCATTTTGAAGGTCATAGCAGAGAATCCTTCCCTCTGCCTGACAACTTGGAGCTGTCAATGGTATGGCAAAAGCCTCTGAAAGAGGGACTGATGTTCCCTGCAAGCCACTACTTCCTTAAAATAGGACCAAGAGAATGAGTAAGCTCAGCAAGGAGAAAAAAAATTAAAGTTAGAGGAACAGTCAGGCTCTCAGCCAGCACGTGCTGACAATGAGAATGAAAAATGTGAATGGGAGACCAACCACATGCTAAATGTCTCTCTTAAATGCCTCATATCCCTAAAGAAACAGTATGATAAGAAAGGGCCCTGTCAGCTCAGGTCTCCCCACTCCCAGAGCCTTCATGCCACCATGGAGAAAAGAACTGAGTGCATTGTACTGCCCATACACACCCGGCTTTGTCCGTGATGGTAGGGCACACTCAGCCACCTTTCCTATTTTTGACATTACCAAAACACACAGCTATAAGCCAGGCATTTAACAAACCATATATAAAGAGAGTTCTTGTTCCAAAGAGCATGTAACCAAAATATAAAGCAGGACGCTGCAGAAATACACAGAAAGGACAGTGCATACCAGACTGATGCACTTTCTGTACAGTGGCTTGTTTTCCCTTCATTATTTCATCCTCATTATGGACAGTAATCAACTGGAATAATGATAAAACTCATTGGCAATGCGATTACCTCCTCTACTCATAGATTTACTCTTAAAATGATCCTCCCTTGCAAATAGCTTACACAGCTCCTCCATGCAGCATACCTACTGCTGTCAGGTATATTCCTACTCTCACTCAGGCAATTTCTGATGCCAATTTGTTGTGTTCTGTCCTGGCTTTAATGACAACTCTGGTGCTCAGTACATTGAGGAGGGGGGAGGGAGAGGTGTGCAGGCAACAGTGTCAAGTATGTCTTAAGCTGAGGGCCAGAAACACACCCAAACAGAATCAGTGACTTCTACTGGAAACAGTGCCCAAAGTGCCCCTCTCCCTGCTCCAAACTAATAGCAGAATCAGGGCTGGGATACATGAGCTCCGTCAGCTGCATCTTTGCTGTCCAAGCTGCCTCCGATGCAATGTAACAGGCGCTACACCTCAGTGAAACTTTCACATTTCATTACCTTGTCAACTTCAAAAAATGTTCTGGAGCTCACAAGGTGTGAGCTATAATCTAGACCTCAGTGATTTCTCACACATAGCAGAACACGTCCAGAATTATTAACTCCCAAAACTATCCTCAATTTCTTGAAAATTTGTGAAGTAACTCAAACCAGTCTCCTGAATCACCATCATCATCATCTATTCTTAAAGGCTCTCTGTCCAGCTGCTGACCAAAAATACATTGTTACTCAGCACAAATACCTGAAAAGTTCCCAACAAAAAACCATATACTGGCTAAGTTCAGAACCAGCACCAGTTTCAACTAGTTGAGCAGCTCTCCGGGAAAAATTTTGTTCTCAAATTCAACACTGGAATCACTTTATTCTAAGGAAATTAACACAAGAAAGAGATTAAAAGTAAGAAAGGGGGAAAGAAACAAACTAACAAGGGCAGTCAGAACTTGCAAATTATCATGGACAAAGGACAGTCTCAAACAAGGAGTAATTCAGCCGTGTCGAACACCTTTCCTCGTAATCAGACAAGAACACCCTCATCAGCTGGGGAGAAGGCACACAGCCAAAAGCAACTCAGAGACAGCAGAAGGTTAATACACCAAAGCAGTCAAAACAGCTGCAGGTACTTGAACATTTTTGGCCAAGTCATTGCACATTATAGAAAGGTGGCCCTAACAGAACTACGGATCCTACCTCCATCACTTTGAAACAGTGAATTCCCTTCACACTTATCACTAACTATTCAAAAAAGTGAACTTGAAAATGCAAGTCTCAAGTACCATGTCTCTGCCCTTTCACACTGGTTGGGTAAAATCCCAAAACTAGTGAATTCAGATAATTTTTTGTTACTGAGGTCAATGGAGCTAAGATTTTACTCCTAGTGTCTTTAGAAGTTTCTTACTATCCTGTCTGTTATCATATCCCTAAAATCTGTGTTTCTTCACTTTCTTTTACCTATAACAGACATTAACGATAAAACTGACATATAACTGTATTTCCTTCTTTTCTCTAGTGCATAGCACTGACAAGCATCAGCAGAGCTGTGTGGGCCCCTCACACAAGGACAGAAAGGAAATGCTCAGAGTTGTGTTGCACTGGCAGAAACACACATACCATTGAACTCAAAGCATCAAGAGGAGTTATAAATAAAGACTGACATATGTTGACAGAGATGCAAATAATTGGACTTGCAGAACCTGTACCTAGCCCATGGCAGATGCTAAATAAATTTTCATCAAGAATTCACCAACATCTCCTGGACATTAAAAACAAAAGGATGAGGGATACATGTCATTTATCACACCTTTAGGCCCATATCCTGTCAGGCTATTCACCAAACAGAGTGAAACAAAAAGATGGTCTTTTCTCCATACAGCTTTAGTCTCTTAATAATGTTTTGGGGACACATGGCCTGTTTCTGATAATAGGCACAAAAAGACTGACATATCTCTCTGAGACCTATGGACAGTGGTAACAGGAACCAATCTAAGTCTTCCTTCCACTACAGAGAAAACAAAGTTGTTGAGCAGTTCCTGCCCAAGGGAAGAAGGGAAAGAATGAAGAGATAGGCACAAGCCCTGCAGAACCAGCCTGCTTCTCTCATGGCTGGCAGACACACGGGAGCAGATGCTGGCGAGCGCACGGCTGTTGTCAAGGGTCGACAGCAGCTCTGGCAGGATCTCACTTATTCTCCCCATATGCACTGAATTCTACCCCCACAGTGGCAGCCTGGCTTTCCCAGGCACTGCCAGGGGGCACAGAGCTGCTGTGCTGTCTCCCAGCACCCCCACCCCAAGGAGTCTCACCCTGCCTAGACTCGGTCCTACTCGGTGGCCACAAATACAGCAGCCCTTCAGGACACAGAGCTCTCCACACAGTCACGAGTTTCACACTCACGCAATGTAATCATTAAGCATGTGCCAATTAGATAATATGACGTCAAACCGAGGGTTCAGAAATGAGCAATATGAAGGATGAATAAGCTTAAGGGACTGATTTATAGAAACATTATCAGGAGGTGGTTTTTCTGCTTTTTGCTTAAATTTGTCTTGAAAAACAGGATTACTTAAACCAATACAATATACAGTACAACTCTGACGTTTGTGTCTGAAATTAGACCCAAATTTTCAAGGTTGCCCCTGAAAAATTATTACAGCTCTGTGTGCAAGACAGTTGAATAGCTCAGAAGTGACTTGTGCTGGCAATTATCATGACTACCAGGAGGAACTACTTGCCCAGACTATA
Organism: Monarcha castaneiventris obscurior; assembly: GCA_026261815.1. NCBI lineage: Eukaryota > Metazoa > Chordata > Aves > Passeriformes > Monarchidae > Monarcha > Monarcha castaneiventris. Next base: position 21,660,098 of record JAMPIT010000894.1, read on the forward strand.
CACGAAAAAATTTAATATTGACCTAAAAATGTTCAGTTATTTTATTCCAAAACAGCTCCATCCAGTTATTTCAGTTTCAAGAAGAGCCTTCATTAAAGGTGCTGAAAAGAATACATTATTAGACTATATAATTTTGTGTTGTAAACTCAGCCTCCTATTAATCCACTTCTCCACATTGTGATGAGCAAACTGCAATTTTTACAAGTTTTCTTCATGGGGTTTTAGATTTGTATCAAGTAAAAAAAGTAATAACAACAAAAAAATTTCATTTGTCAAAACACATATCCCTCATTCTCCAAATTTCAACACAACTACTTGGGGTTTTTCAATAGAAAACTTTCTTTAGAAATTGATCTGGGTGGGAAAGGGACCTTTTCTGCTTTTCAAATTTATCACTGGTTTGAAGAAACAGCAAAGATAACAGCATTTGTGTCAAGCAATGATTTACTTTTTCTGAGCTAAGTTTTCATCTGTACATGCCCAATGAAATGAAAGACACTGATTTACACAGTGAAGTCTTTTGTCTATAGGTTTGATTATCAACAGCAGTTGATCCTGTATTGCCGTACAAGAAACTACAGAGAAAAGAGGTGGTCTATTGTTAACCCAAGACCCTACAGAGATACAAATTACTGGCACTGTTTAAAATCAAGCCATTCAGTTGCCTCTGGAGCATCTGGCTCTTTCGTACTCAACATGTCATGTGACAATTCATGGATCTATGAAACAAGGCCCTGCTCAATTTGCTCCTTGCACCTCACTGAGCCGAGATGTAAAACCACGGATTCAGTCAGAGATGCACTGGTGTAAATGCTCTCTTGAGAGAGCAAGGCCTTGTGGTTCTCTCCTCTTTCACCTTGCAGCATGCTAAATTGGTCCAGAAGGCAGTTCATCTGAAAAAAATACCTACCAACAATTTGTTTTAAACAAACACTTGCAGCCAGATCCCCCATCTCTATCGGCATGCAATTGTCTCAAATCACAAAAGGCAGGGAAACCAAAATTGAAAATTGATCTCTCTGTGGCCATGCAGACGGGAAGAGTGATTTCCTAGCTGTGATTTTAAATAACTCTTTCTTCTCTCCCCTCGCTCTCCTCTCCATACACATTTACATTTCTTCTCCTGTATTCTCCATCTTTTGTCGAACAGGAACAAAGACTTCCACCATCTCGCTCTCTTTCCCCAGCTTTCTCATCAATATTCTATTATCAAACAAGGCTTTAGCTCTTTTTTCCCTCTTTAAATCAATAAGAAGCAAAGTAGTAAGAGGGAAAAAATTAAAATCACCAGCAGATAAAGAGTCTTTAAAAAAAGTTAATCACTGCTAAACACTGACAGCTCACTGGAGTGTCACACATAGCCCCTGCTACATTCTGTTTGGTCCCATACTGTCATAAAAGTAAACTACCTGCATCTGCCTGCCAAAGACAACTGAGAAAACAAGAATAAAACTTTCAGAATTGCTCTTCATGTGGACAGTTGTCACCTGAAATCTGGAAGAGCAAGTTTGTAATGCCTGACCTCTGGGTGAAGGTAACATCGAGGAAGCCTCATGAGAACCTGTCATTGCGACCTACATCCACTCCCAGCTGGAAGCAGGGGCAGCCAAGCTATCCTTGTACCTTTTCTAATATTGAAGTGCTCCTGCTTCTCTCCTAGGCCTAAGACTTCCCTCACCAACACACCCATGTGTGATGCAGACAGGTGTCTGCTGTGGTGCTATACACATACATGTATATGCATGCATGTATCATATATACACAGACACATCAAAATTATGTGTATGGGATATTTATTTCATATATAACATCTTCAAATGTATTGTCACATACATTTACCAAAAACACCCTGAAATTATTTAGAAGACCATGAGAGGGAAAAGCCAATGCAAAAGATAGGGAAAGACAGAGGAAGCCATCTGGGTGTGTCTGATGCCAAGACTGATGATAAGAAACAGCATTTATCTTAAGCCACATCCCTGTACTATTATTGCTAGTGCTTCTTCATGGTCAAAGGACCTTTCAAGAGGTACAGTTGGACAGATACTCCATGGCAGTGGAAGGAAACAGCAGAAAAAAGTCCCACAACAGTCAGCAGTTCATTTTTTTCAGGAATAGCATTTAGAACTAGAAAATACAGTCAATTCAAAAATAAAGCAAAGGGAATAGGAAACCACTCAGTTTTGACTCAAAGCAGTCATCTTTGGGCAGCATACGTTGTTCCCTTTCTGCCTGCTAACAAACTCAGGTTACAGCTCTAACCTCCCACACCTGCCCCAGCACAGATGACACCTCCATACTCTGTCTCAGTGCCTGGGCCTACTGGACAGCACTGGGCTGCACAGGTTCTGTTAGACAGGAGATGAAAGAAACCACCTGAATTCCCACAAGGGGAAGAATAAAGCAGCCCACAGAGGGCTTCCCATATTCCTTTCCAACCTCCACCTATGCCTATGACAGTTACACGGGGTTCTGTATTCTTACCACACCAGGAAACACACACATACACTCTGGCAGTGAGGAACAAGCTAAACAGAGGCATTTCCTGTTCCAGGCCACCAGAGAGGAGAAAAGAAGCAGCAATGGAATTGGGGGAAGCTTGACATGACAAACTGTCCATCCCAGAAAGATGACCATGAGACAAACCTGCTTGCTTACACTAGAATTGATTCCATCATCATTCCCAGTCAGCAAAAAACAAATTACAAGCACCCTTAATATTAGAAGGACCATATTTTGTCATTGCCTTTCAACAGAGTAAAATTATTCAGGGGACAAAACAGTGAGTCAAGCAGGAGGCCTCTAAAGATAGTGTATGTATTAGCAGGACAAGACTCGGATGACTCAGGAGAGAGCACATCTCCTGAGGAGTTGCCACCAATCACCTCCCCACCGTGCTAGAGAGCATTATGATGTTACATGAGATGGATTCTGCATTTCTGTTTAAGCACAAAGGTCCTGAAGCATTTACAATGAACAAAAGCTTATTTTCCCTCCGTACTGCTGTAGTGCACGGTGTGTTCTTTCCACTTGGTGGTGACATGTTCTTTCAGGTATGAAGAGATGAATCCTGCATAAATGCCTTGTAAAACACTTTGGATCTATGTGCGCCACAGAGGAAAATCTTGAATTCTTGCTTTAAAATATGCAGTTAATTTGATGTGTTTACATGGAACAAGAAGGTAAGAAGGGACACGAGAATTTGGGGAAAATGTACAATTACCTGATTCAGTGATTCTAAACAAAATCACCAAAACCAGAACCGTAATGACTTTAAAACCTTGCTCCACCCCTGTAGTGAAGAAATATCCTCATCTTTTCTAATCTCTTGAATTTTCCCCAAAAATTCACAGCTACCCATGATGCCAAAGCTAGGGCTCTTCCTCAAAAGTTGCCCCTTTCTCCTGCATTCATTCTCCCCTTTGCTTTCCTGTACAGCTAGCAAAATCAGGGACTTTCCTTTTCTCTCCTAGCAGCATATGGCAACAGAAATTCCCCATAAACCTTTCAGAAGCATCTGTACTAACTTCTATGTTTAGCAGCTATATTACTCAGAAGGGCAAACCAGAACTCAGGAACCAAAGCCTTTTGTTACAGAGTGAATTAATGGGTAAAGAAAGTAAAATCAGAAATTATTTTTAAAATCTCAGTTCGGAAAAAAAAAGTTGCAAGCTGAAAAAAAGTCAGGCAATATTTAGCAATGGTGAACTACAGAACAGTGTCCTCAGTTAATGGCTTGCATCCCGCTCCCCTAGGGCTTGGCATGCTGTTTCAGCAGCTCCACCAGCAGTCATAATCAAGCACACCCTCACTCCAGCACAGGACTGCTGTCTTGACAACTGCCCATGGCCTTCATGAAGGCTGTCTGCATCCATGCTGACACCTAGGAGGCTCTTGGGAAGACACACTGGACGTCTGCTCACAAAACTGCTTTCTTGCAGAGCAAGCAAGTTTGGTCCCAAGTGCAGCTTTGAGCTCACACTTAGGAGCATTAGAATATTCAGAAATGGCTCTCCCCAAAATACAGTGTAAGGAACAGTCAGGTGTAGACACAATGTATGAATAGAAGAGGAGATATGCTAGACCAAATGCTCCTAGATCCACAATAATAGGAATACAACCCATAACGTGCAGCTCAGCACATGAACACCTGTAAATAAGCAATGGGCAGCCCATCCAACACCTCCAAATATACAAATCTGGGAGCAGTATGCATGACCTAGCCTAGGCAGGAGAATAGAAATACAAGTCCTAGGAGTCACAAGCTGCAGCATAAATCCCAAACTGACATACTCTATGCACACAGCCCTAAAAGCAAAACAGCAAAGAGCACTCAAAGACTGTAAATATCATGCAGGAAATAAATTAACAACCTGACACATTCAGAAGGGGAAAAAATGGTAGCAGCAACCAAAATTCAACTTACAACTCCCAAAAAGGAAATCATATAATCATAGAACGATTTGGGTTGGAAAGGACCCTAAAGATCATCTAGCTGTAACCCCCATGCCAAGTATAGGGGCACCTTCCACTCGACCAGGTTGCTCAGAGCTCCAACTAGACTGGCATTGAACACTTCCAGAGATGGAGCATTCTCAACTTCTCTGGGCAACCTGTTCCAATGTCTCACCACCCTGAAAGAATTTCTTCCTAATATCTAATCTAAATTTATCCTCTTGCAGTTCAAAGCCATTTCCCCTTGTCCTACCACTAATGCATCCTTGTAAAAATTTCTCTCCAATTTCCTTGTAGGTCCCCCTCAGGTACTGCAAAGTGCTATCAGGTCACTCTGGATCCTTCTGTTTTCCAGGCTGAACAATCCCAGCTTTCTCAGCTTTTTCTCATGGGACAGAAAAAGCTGCTCCAGACACAGAATTCCAGGAGGGCTCTTCAAGAGCAGAGTAGAGGGGGAGAATCATCTCCCTCAGCCTACTGGCCACACTTCTTTTTATGCAACCCAGGATACAGTTGATAATGTAGGGGAAGAAAACTCTTGTCTAAAGGACAAAAACCCAAAGGAGACAAACACTTCAAAGGTTCCTTCATCTCATACAATTACTTTTTTAAAAATATATCTTTTATGAAGCCAAAATAAGGTATGTCCCTATTCCACTGAAAGAAAAACAGATTCAGACGTCCTTGCCTGTGATTGGTTGGAAGCTGCCAAGCAAGGATGTGTCTGTATTTTTCCTGCTGAACCAGGATTCATCAAACCAGTCAGATGACTGAGGGTGTCCAAAGGCCCAGAAACTGAATGCAGACAGATGAAAGGCCCAGAATTTGTCACTCACCTCCCTTAGTCTCCAAGCCTCATGGGAAAGCAAAAGGAAAAAAGAGGCCAGTAACCATGGATAACCACTCTCATGTTAATCTCAGATGGGGAGGGCAAAACGCTTCTCAAGATTAATAGCTAAAGTACTCAGGGATTAGAGATTAGGAGGAGAATCCTGTTTGCTAGGATTAAAAGGGCTGTGTTCACATGAAAACTTCAACCAGTGAATTGCCTCCAGCAAAACAGTGGGTTTTATTATTATAATTATTATTTTATTCTCCTCCAATAAATGAAAAACATCAGCAGGAGGGCAGCAAAATCCATCAAAGGTTTAGAAAATAAAATCTCTGAGGAAAGGTTAAGGGAATGCAGTCAAGATAGAAATCAGATATTAAAACCAAAAATCAGCCCATGTTATTAGTAGCACAAAAGATTATAAAGAAGCAGAGATTTAGAAAAATAAAATCAACTTCACTTCCCAGAATCCATGCGGTCTAGTCTATTTCTTTGCCCTTGGCTTTGCTGGAGGCAGGTGAGCTACAAGAATGGCAAAACTTACCCAGTTTGCACATGAGGAAGGCACAGTTTAAACATCCAATGGCTGGTATTTTCTGGAGTGCTAACTAAGAGCTTCATTTTGACATTTACTCTTAGCTGCTTGTCAATGACACATGATTAAGGTACTTAATGAAAGTGTACAGGAAGGAACAGAAAAAGAATTGGACTATGCTCTATCAGATGGGGTTAACAGAAAGAGGAAAGACATTAATCCAAATCATCAAAGCAGGCATTCAAAATTTAGTTAAGCAGCTTTTCTGAAACAATTTTCAGTGATGGAACCAGGAACGAACTTGGATCCACCACAATAAAATTGTCTGAACTAGGCTCTACTTCACTTGACTCAATCCTTGTACAAGTCCGAATATTCAGTCTGGATTAGGTCAACAGACCTGCAAGCCAGCACATGAGGCCAGCAAGGAGAGGCAAGGCCACAACAATATCCTGTAAGCAAGGACGCTGCTACTGAGTGACATGCTACTACAAAGCACATTCCTCCCTTGCAGCCCAGTGCCACCACAGGCCCTCCACATAACCAGATCTTCTCTGTAGTCCTGTGTCAAAAATGCTCTGTCAGGAGACTTGGCATCGGTCTTCCCAAGCACTGAGGGAAAACTGGGAAATCTGATTACTCCAGCACATTTGGCCTTTCAGGTTCATGAGAGCTGCAAAATTGCCATATCACTGCACAAAAGAAAGTCCAAGAGGTTGCTGGTAATAATGCCATTCCCAACAAAAGCCATAGAGACATAAGGATTGTAACAGGAAGGAAAATAAAGAAGGTATTCTTAAACATGTGCTTGGCTGTTTACAAGGGACATTTAGCTGTAGAACAGACTAGGATGTCCTCAGCCTTCTTTAACAGGGAGCTGCAAAACCATCTGCATACCTGTCCCTCAAATCACATGCACAGGCATAGAGGAAAAACTGGCTCCACATTTTACTGGGCAAGATCTCAAGGAGGAAGCTTTTTCTGTTGCAGGTTATTTGGAAATTTTATTAAACCGCACGTGTAAAAAAAAGAAAAATTTACAAAGCCAACCCTTGCTTTGTTGGATGCCAGATGGTGTCACTGCCACACTTCCAACCACCACGGGCAAAGAATTCCTAAAGGACCAAAGCTCAGGAGACTGGGGCACCACCCAGGACAAGAAATCACACAGTTTTCCATTATTTATTCCTCTGAATGAACCCTGGTCCTTTGGGGCTCCTGAGGCCAGTAAGCAGCAGGTGGAGATCAAGTTGATTCATGGGGAAAGGAAAGTGCAAACACAGCACAGGCTGACACACAGATTGAACTGTTCGCGTACTGGAAGCGCCACTGCCTCCTCCCACCTCACCTGCATCTGCGGCTCTTCTCTTTTTAACCTGCTATTTTTGGAAACTAGATGACTCACCTTCCTGATGAAGCCAGGTCTAGTTGGCTCTGCGCCCTGACACTTTTTTGTACAGAACAGACACAGCAATTTGCTTGAACCTTTCCTTCCACACTCAGGTAAGCCAGCCATGCCTGCACAGGATGATAGCAATGCCACCTGCCTAGCACCAGCAGCATTTCTGTGTGAGCAAGGAATGCAAACACTGAGCTTCAGAGAGGCTGGGTATCAGGTTCACAGTCTACTTGCTTGCTTTCCACTGAAAAACAGACACTCAAAGGTAACACAAGGTCTAGGAGCGAGCAAAGTGAAGAGGAACGTGTAGTGAAATAAAGCAGGAAGTAAAAGCCAATGTGTGATGCATATATAAATGACCAAGGCACAAAAAAGCCTTTCCCATTATCAATCTATGTCAAGTCCTATCTCAAAGACTTTAATTTTGGATACCACCACTTAAGGAGTAAGAAAGAAAAATACTGGGAAAGATCAGGAAATCACAGGAATAAGGAATTAATAAGTACTAAGAATCAGTTAGCATTAAAAAAAAAAAAAAACCCCAAAACAAAAAAAGCAAACAGTGAAGATGAAGAGATATGATGGATGTGTATATTTCCAGGGAAAAAGAACATTGAACCAGAAAGGGTATGCTCCGTTGCTAAAGGGAGAAACAAGACTATTAGATACTTAAAAACTTAGTTTACCAACATTGTGATACTCCCTTGCAAATAACCTCCCACTGTCCTCTCTTTGGACTGCTTTCACAACTGTTCCCATCCCTACAGGCAGTGGCTCCCCACTGCCACACACAGCCACTAAGTCATGTTTCACTTACCTTGTAAATCAACATTCAGTCCTACCTATGCCCCTTCCCCTCCTTCACACACTCATTCCCCTCTTTCCTTGGGATACTGATTTCTAGTACAGCTCAGAGATTAGGTTCTCTATTACAAGACACTAAATTTCCCATAAAAGTAGTATTTTAAAAAGCCAAAATTGACCATGCTCTACTGTACAGTAGAAACAGCTCTGCTCCCCTTGAGCCACCACAACAGGGAGAACACAGGACCACCTTCTGATGCAGGCTGAAGATCCACTCTTGGAGACTAATGGCTTCAAAGACAAAGACACATCAACTACTGGTGCTGGTTCTTCAGTAGGGAATATTAGTTTTAGTATAAAGATTTGTTAGGGCCATCTTCCACAGATAGAGCAGCCACCTCAGCTCAGATTAAACTGAAGAACTGGTGGTGGACAGTGGTGTGAATGGTGTTATGCTCGCAGTTAACAACACAGGCACACATTGCTACAATGCCTTCACTCAGTGACTTGTAGATGATAACCACAACCAAAGCCAATGCTCTGTTACTGCCCACTGGTACAGTTGTGACAGACAAAGCACCAGCACATCAGAGAGCAGCAGCAAAGCTACATTCCCTGGCAAAGGTACATCAGTCCTAATATAGCCTTGTGCTATAAAAACACACAGAAATTTTATTGTGAATGGGAGCTGCCCTGTCCACCATAATCACATCATTTGGCAAGAGCAAGAGAGACAGGAAAATGAGAATCAGTTCCTGACAAGAATAAACAAAGCATTAAAAAAAACAACAGCCAAAAAAACCCCACCTCCTTTCAGCTGAAATCATCTAAAGAGAAAACGCAGTAGACAGCAGAGCTCGATGTGTTTGGCTGAGAAGAAAGTTATTTACAGCAAGGTCTGGCCTCTCACTGCCACCATGTAATTCCAGGCAATTGCACTTCCAAATAGATCTTTTTGGAGAAAATCAACAGTGGCTTTGCTTTCAATCTACTGGAAAATGAAGTCCTGCAAATGTGTTACATAAAGCTGCAGCAGAAAGAGCAATGTGCACACAGGCACATGCTCTCAGGTGGAGGTTGGTGGGCTTAAGTACTCACCTCTGACAGGCCCACTTCACATTGCCCAGCTCTCACATCACACTCCGGATTTCCTGTAGCTAATGATGCCAGTCAGACACTGTGGCAGTGACAAGTTTCCATAGGCTGAGTCCTACTGCCTGTATCAGTCCTGTCTCTCCGGGTCCAAGGGGAAGTGCCATCTCCAAGGCTCAACAAAGATGTAAGTCCCCTGAACAAGGCCCCCAGACATTAAATATACAGTCTTGTGAGGCAAAGGATCATCCCAAAATTCACCACTGATAACACCCCACAGATTTATGCCCCACTGTCACCTTCATTCAATGTCAATGTCTGCTCGAGTGTCTACAAGGATGTTTCCTGAGCCTGCAGTGACGAGTACTGCCCTGATCAGTCTATCTGCAGGTCTCCACTCCTGCAGAGATCCTGTCCCCACTAGTGTCTTGTCATTCAGAAGCAACAGACACTAGGTTTTGAGTATTATACATCATTGACAGCATAGAGAATATTGCAGAAAAATCATCCCTGACAGTTAACACAAATACTCAGAAAAACTTCAGAAGGGTGACTATTGAAAACAAAATGCATTTCTGCATGCAGAGAGGGCTGGGGGCTGCATCATTATCAGAGGTCAGCAACCTGGGAACACAAGGGTAGCACAGCCAGACTGCACATATCCTATCCCCACAAGCTGTTACCCTCTCCACCAAGCCCATACATACACACGCATGCCAGCCCCAGCATTCATTTCAGACAAAGGTCAAAGAAATATAATTTCAGGGCAAGTCAGAGGGATGGAAAGTAGAAGGTAAACCTAGGCTTTGAATTATCTCAGACTAGCTCAGATACCACTGCCTTGTGAGCACCGCAAAATAAAAAGGTTAAATTCCCATTGTACATTCCATCAGAAATAATTTTTAACTAATACTTCCCTTCATTCAAAACACTGAAAAATTACAAGAGACAAACCTGGAACTAGAAACTCTAAAACAAGCTAATTTTAAGACAAACATGAACAATCCTTCTTGTTTTAAGAATACTGTAGCATAGGTTTGGAAACACCTGGATCATTGAGTAGGTTCTGCAAAACACCCAACCATACATTTCACTAAGTGTATAGCTCAAGCTTCCCAGCAAAGCTATTCCACTCATGCTCAAGCACTCCAGGCCACAGAAGACCTTCAACACCTTACAGCAAACCACTTCCAAAAACCTAAAGCTTGTCAGTGTAATATGGAAGATCAGTGGAGATTCAGGACTGCCCCCCCAAGCACCCCACCTCTCTCACACAGAGACTATATGAAAGAGAAGTCTCCTATAATCTCCTGAAACAAACCATGCCTGTTTCCACAGTGGAAGGTGATAAAAAAAAAGAACCAAAGCCTGACAATCTGACCAGAAGAAATTGAATTTTCTCTCCCCGAATCTGGCTCTTGCTTTAATCCTGACATCGTGAAGGGGACATGAAATCAGGCATCTGGGATAATGCAGTAACAATGGGAGTGCTGAGAGGCTTGGTGCAGCCTGCAGGCTATCTTTAACTGAATCTAATCTGCACTGCTCCAGAGAAAGATGGAAAAATTATCAGTCAGAAGCCTATTTGCACAAAGGTGGAAAACATTCCCTGTCCTTTCTAGACAACTGGTCCAGGAAAGCTCCTTTATAGGATCACGCTGACTGCAAAGCACCAGAAACCCTTTTCTCTTCTCAGTGCTGACACCCATGCAAAGCACCCACAAGCAGCAATGCCTGTCCACTGGTTATTCCTGCTGCAGTGTAGAAAACAAAATAATTCAACACAATGGAGTAAATGCAAAACGAGTTTCTAGGCAGCAAATAGTGTAGCTTTTTCTAAGGAAGTAGAGATTAAATTAAAAAAAAAAAAAAGAAAAAAAAAGCAACAGCAATTGCACCATGAGGCTTGCTGGCTGTTTCAGTGCCACATAACACAGTGAGTTAAGACTTCACAGAAACAGCAGGGAGGAGAACTCAGGATCTTCTCCAAAAGTACGTGCCTCTGCCACCCACACATCAGAGGAAGCACTACTACTTTTTTTTTGTTTTCTTTTTTTAGCTCTATAAGAGACTTACAACTATGCACGTAGCCCAGCTTTTCTGAGAGCCTCCACTAGAGGACTTCTCTTCCCGGGAGCCATTAGTCAGATTACAAAGCAATAGGTGTTTCAAAGGAAACCCTCTCCTTCCACACTGAGTCTCCTGCAGGTGGAAATGGCACCAAAACAAATAGTGATACCCCCTACACATGCATTTACACTCCCCTGAACACAAAAAGGCTTTAATTCATTCATTAACACACACCCTGCATTTTGTGTGATTTACCAAAACCACCAGCAGTGTAACAGAGGGAACCTGCCACTATGTAATGAACAATGAGCCCTTTCTGGAACAGCACTGGGAAAGAGTGCCAGGCCCCTCAGACAGCAACAGCTCTTCCTGGAACTTGTTTATTCATATTTCTGATCCCTTCCTGCCCTCCTCCTGCTGCCCGTAGAGCACTGCCATCCTCCAGCCCCTGGTGCCTCACTGTCAGGCTCTTAACCCCCAGCACCCTGAAACAAGGGAGCCTGAACAATATGGGCCTTGGGGAATAGCTGACAGCTTTATCTCCTGAGCCACACCACCTCCTGCAGCCTGTGCACAAATGAGATAACATCCTCCTGCATCTGAAGGGTGCCCCTTCTAATCTTATGACTAAATATCCTCAAAAACATTATTCAGAGAAAGCATTTTAAGATAAATTAATTTGAAGCATAATTTATGGCCATAGACTGAACCACTACATCACTGGGCACAGAGGGAAGTGCTGCTCCATTTGTCGCCCTCCTAAACAAAGACACAGAGACATCTTCACATGGAAACATGCTTCTCAGCACACCGAGCACAGCTTTTCTGAAGTGTATAGGCCTGTAATTAAGTATCTAATGCATCATCATAGACAGAGCACTAAACCCGTGTCCTAGACAGTGATAAAGCCATGACATTTACAGCATTCAGAAAATCCAAACAATCAATTTGGTACACCAAGCTACATAAGCCTGCAATAACATAAGCCAAAACCGAGCAAGAGTAGCAATGAACAGATTACTATTTTTAAGAAGTTTCTGCTATGTGGGTTCAGGAAGGCATATAATTCAAGGCTACAAATCAAATCACAAGCACCATCCTTGCATCCCCCTCTCCAGCTCCCCCTTCTCTGAAGGAAACATTCAGCAGCACTGCCCGGATCTTACATTTGCATTTTATTCAGTGTCCAGATCCAAGTGCCAGATAATCACCATATTTAGTTTTTTACAGAAAGGTTAAAACCTTAATGGCCTGAATCATCAGAGCATTACTTCAGTCTGATTCTAGTGTAAGTCTAATGCTTTTAGCAGTTGCGCTGGGGGAAAAATCAGTGACGTGACTGCAAAACTGAATGGCCTAAGCATCTTATACAACTGTTATCTCTGTTCTAGTGAAAGTGATATAGAAACAGAAAGATGTAGGAAAAGCTTGTCTCAAGATGCACTGCAAGCTAGTTAGATGTGAACAAATCCCACCAGTCTCTGGACTCCAAGTCACAACTACTGGATCAATTTTTTTAAAAACCCTTTTTCTCAAAACTACGCGAAATAAAAACCGAAAGTGATTGCTATCTTTCCCTTTCCTGCTACTACTGCTACCATCTGGCACATCTGGACAGCAGCCTCTCACTGCCTAAACACTGGCACTCCGTTTGGATATCACTGATTCATACTGGAGGACAAAAATCCCTGGCACAACAGGAAAAAGAATCTCCGTACCCTACACTACCAATGCAGCTAAAATCCACCCAGTGAGCTGCATCAAACCCTGCTGCCTCTGTTGCTGTAAGACACCTGGGTAGCATGCTCTTTTGTACCCAAATCAACAACTAAATGAGGTCCAGACTCCCAGTAAACTATGGTCATAGCTGTACATAAGCAGCATTTCTGCTGAAGCTATTTGCCTCATTTCTGGCTGGACATATCCGTAAGTCCTGGCTGTGACAAAGTCATAGTGCCAGACACCTGCTTTTCACATTTTCATTTCTTCAGGATGCAGGCTAGAAAGCATTTTGTGTGATGTTTATGCCTGCCAATGTGGTGAGGATAAGGAAGGGTCACTTTACCTGACATGAATAGTTCTGGATCCTGAAATCCACCAGATAACACATGGACCAGAGAAAAAGAGACTCTCAAATAAGCATTTAGATCAAAAGGTGCAGAAACAACCATGGAAAAGCTTACTCAGCTCTAGTTTCCAAGCAGAGGACTCCATCCTCACAAATATTTGCTCTGCTAATGCCTTGTCAAGGGTCACTTTAGAAAGCAATAGTAATGGGATTTCTCTCTCTTCCCTTGGAAAAGTTTATTGAAGTGAAAAAAAAATTACGGTAAAGTAAAAAAACCTTCTTTCAAGTTTTCCTCTGCATAATTTCACTCAGGAATGGATGCAGAATCCCTCTAAATGCTCTGAAGAAATGAAATAATAGCTAGTGGAGATAAGTTTTTTATTTTTCATACACTTAAAGCTCTCTAGGGAAAAAACTGCTTTTGAGTAATCATCCAACATGACTTTTTTTAATGTATAAAATGAGTGAAAACATTTTTGGATGCTTTTTTAATGCAAAAATGAGGCACGACTCAAAAACAGAATCCATGTATCTACAGATATTTACAAAATATATGCAACCATTGTGTGTAGCCACTAGAGCATGCTTATGTCAAGTTGTCTTGAGCTCACTTACTTTTGATAACAGTGAATCCTGCACTGTTTCAAAAGTCATTTAGTACACCCACCTTCTCATAGAAAAACCCATGAGATAAGGGCAGAGAAGTGGAGTTGGGAGAGTTTACTACTCACATATCTGAAACTTTTATCAGAAGCGAGAACAAGCAACTTAAAAATGCATGAACCAAGTTCTTTCTAAATCAAAGTACAAAGGAAAATGGGGCAAAAAGAGCACCAAAACAATCTTAATTATTGTCAACATTTTAATCACACCCAAGCAAAGGATTTTGAAATCATTACTCTTCCTGCAACCACATCTTGATCTCAGTGCTAAGATATTATTTGTTTCACAACATTGTTGGGTTTATTTTCCATATATCATCCCATTCTCACTTTTTATCTTACTTAGATTTATTCCGTCTGCAGAATAAATATCATGCTGGAAATAAAGTACAGTGTTTCTTTATAGCTGAAATAGCTGTTTTCAAAGAGCAGAAGAAGATTTTTTCTCATCTGTGGAAAAGTTTCAACAGCAGACCAACCTATTTCTCTAAATGGCAAATGACTGATAATGTTCCCTACCCTCAGCACATGCTTTCAGAAATTAATTTCCTTCAGAAACAAATCAAAGCAATAATCAAAGAATTTTTCTAACTTTATTTACAAACACCTTAGGACTCATTCCCCAATTTGGGGTTGAAAGTAAGATGAAGGTTTTTTGATCAAAAGCTGTCTTAGAACATGGACAGCTTAGATGGCCACAGAGCAGACAGTCAAGAATAGAGAAGACATCCATCCTTTGAGCTTATCCAAATCATGATATGTCTCAATGCTTTAAGTTAACACACACACACACCCCCCCAAGAAAAAAAAAATCATACCAAGGTTACTTTTTGCTCACACATAACATTTCTCATAACCAACAGATTAGCAGAACCCACAGAAGAGCCAATGACTATTTAAAAAATCCTAAATAAACTCTGGTTTTGTAACCATATTTCAGTTCAAATAATAATGGCTTAGCTGCAACAGATTTTTCTGTACATGTTCACTATATGCTTTTTTCTCTCTTATTATGTGTACTGAACTATATAAAAATCTAAAACTCATACATGCAACTGATTACACTGATTTCTCTACACAGACAATAAGGTTTATCGAGTACTTTGAATAGGTACATGAGATGCAAGCAATTGTTTGTTAATACAGTCATGATTTGCACTTTCATGGACCCCCTTTTTCCTTTCAGACTGCTCTGCATACTACATTTCACCAGACCTTGCCACATATTTGTTAAACAGAAGACGACCAGAGCTGGCAACTCTTTAAGGCCACCTTTCTTAGGGCACAAGAGCTCTCCATCCCAATGCATAGGAAATCAGGCAAGGCAGGGCAGAAACTGGTATTGATGCCTTCTCCAGCCACCTAGAAACAGAGACTAGACAAGAGTAAGGGAATAAAGATAGGTATTTATTTGAAGGGCCTTCAAGGTACACCCTGGGGGAGCCAGAGGCTGCTTCCACAAAAAGTGGACCCCAAGATGGACGACAGGTCACGAGTTCTTCACACCTTTATAGGTTTGGTTCATTTGTCATATCAGGGTAATTCTCCAATTAAAGCCCCAGTTCAATGATGTAACTCCCCTCAGCTTGCTCCCCCTTAGAGTCTTTGGTTTACACATTTTGGGCCTAGAAGAGCCTGGCTGTCCTTGAAGGCAAAGCCTGGAGAGGCTTTGTTATGTCTATCTTGCACGAGAGAGCAGAAATTACAGGCTACAAGGAGCTTAGAGTTACACTCTAAGCAGCACAGAATTTGAAAAATACAAAAGCTAAAACCCAAGGCATCAGTATGACTGAACAAGTATCTGCTCCTCAAAATGAGGAGTGAGAAGGAAATGCACAGGCAGTGGAAACAGGGACAGGTGATCTGGGGAGAGTTGAGGGATGGGGTTTGGATGTGTTAGAGATGGGATCAGGAAAGCTAAGGAACCTGCAAGGGATGTAAAGAATAACATGTGACTCTATAAATACATAGGTCAGAGAAGGCCAAGGAGAGCATACCCCTGAGATAAATCAGAAAGGAGAACTGGTGACATGAGATAAGGAGAAGGCTGAGGTACTCAATGAGTTCTTTGCCTCAGTCTTCACTGGCCATAAGGCATCCCACATCTCTCAATTCCCTGAACTAGGGAGGGGTTGGGATAGCACAGACCCTTCCCCACTGTAAGCAAAGAGCAGGTTCAAGACCACCTGACCAAACTGAATAGCCACAAGTCTATGGGATGTGATATCATGCATCCTAGAGCCCTGAGCTACTTGATGTTGTTGCCAAGCCACTTTTCATCCTATTTGAAAAGTTATGGAGGTCAGGTGACATCCCCAATGACCAGAAATGGGGAAACAACACTAGTATTTTTAAAAATAGCAGAAAGGAAGACTCACGGAACTACAGACCAATTTTTACACTAGCATATAGTGATAGGACAACTGGATATGGTTTAAACTAAAAGAGGAAAGATTTAGGGATTTAGGTTACTTGTTAGGAAGAAGTTCTTTACTCAGAATGTAGTGAAGCACAGGAACAGGTTGCTCAGGGAAGTCATGGATGCCCCACTTCTGGAAGGGTTCAAGGACAGGGTATATGGGGCTTTGGGTAACCTGGTCTAGTGGAAGCTATCCCCAACAGAACTCAGAGAGAACACAGTGGCTTCAAATATGGACCCTCCTTGGGACCATAAACCAATCATTCTCCCCTCAAGCTTCAGCTGTAAATTTCAGCAGCACTAAAGTGGTGCCAAGTCACTAATTAATCTATCCTCATAAACAGCTGATCAGTGGGAAACTTTGCCTCCAAAGATCATCCTCATCAGATCTGTCTACCAACTACCATACTTGCCAGATTTGTATGCAACAAATGCCACCTCTTTTTGCTATTCCAGGTTTCCTTTTTGACTGAATTTTGACACATTATTTCTCCCATTCATGTTACACTTAAATGAAATAAAAGGTAACGTTTAGAATAGCAAAACATCCTGCTTCACCCAATTCTCTCTCAAAACAGTGTTGGAAGTATTGGCTAGACCTACAGACCTGCACATGTTCATGTTATTCTGAGATGGATAACCTCCAGAGCTCTGGCTGATGCAGAAAGAACTGAAAGTTTCTAGAAACATTAGCCTCTGAATCTGTAATAATCTAATATCTTTGCATGGAAATACCCTGCTAAAGTAAGGAAACAGGACAACATGGTATCAGTTCTCTAACCTTAAACTATGTTGATTGCAATGACTAGAGGCTGCAGCGCCCCTAGAGAGGACATACCTGAAACGGACAAAGTGAGGGCTTTCCTAACATGTTTTTTAAAGATCTCATGAGCAACAAAGTTAGTTATCTTGGCTGCTTTCCAACATCAGTATCTCCTTTGAAGTTACAATCAGATGGGAAATTTTTCTCCATTGCTGTACTTAACTACATAAGTTGAATTAGCATGCTGTTAAATGACAAACATCAGTTGCAAGCTAAATAAATCCTTCTGCCTACGCAATTCTGAAAGTACTTCAGGATTCTTCAAGATGAAAGATGCTTAAGAACAATTGTGGTATGTTGCAATGAGTACTGCAATCTTTTCATTTATTCAATAATAAATTGATTTCTTCCCTAGAGCTGATTTTTCCCTTGTGCCAGTCTCCAATTTCCTTCCTTGATGTAGCAGTAGAAGATTAAATTGCTCCTGGGGCTAAGCTCCCAGGCACACAAGTTCTCTAAGGATCAGACTTTACTATTTTATCATTTCGTTCAATGGTTGATCTTTGTAATGTCTGTTCAACTGGTGGAGTCCTGAGACTGCACTCCCTTAGTTCAGCTCTAAAAGTAACTTCTTGCTTCTTTTAACATCTCAGGGAGCTGCAGAGAATTCTCAGGTCTCTATTGGTGAGTGGGGGTTTGTCTAATAGCTATGATGCACTGATAAATTGCTAACCAATAAGCACAAAAGGAAGTAGAATTATCACATCCACCTTATTTCAACACAAGAAGAACTCTGAAGCATAAAGGAATTCAAATACAGTAGTGGAAGGAATTTTTCACCCTCCTTGACTCTGTACAATAGCAACTTCCTTCCAATCCCTTCCTGAGAACTTCAAAATATGCTACTTTTTCTGGGCTTTCTTCCCTCCTAATTCTTAACCTCAGATTCCCAAAAAAGGCTCTTTCACAGGGAATACCCTCTTATTTTGGGTGCATCTGTCAGCATGCACCCTTGCACAGGAGATGCACAGGGACCAAGGAGAGTCCTTCAAGAAGCAAGAGGCAGGTCCTGTGCACAGCTTGCAGCCATTAAAGGAGTCACTCATATTTACACTAGACAAGGTGCTCTGTTCTCTAACACAGTCTGTTGTGCAGACTATAAGACACCTAAGAAAACCATGTGTGTGAGATCCAGCTGCCACGTGGAGCAATGACCCATCACCCGCTGCAGGACAGACTGCACACTTCACCCAGATGCACCAGGGCTGAGCACAGCCTCAGCAGTGCCACTCCACTCTGCAGGCTTCTGCTTTGGAGGGCACTAAACACTAGGAAAGAAAGTTACACTGAGTCCAGGGGAATGGCACTTGAAGCCCAAGATCAGCACTTAGAAAAATGGGCAATCCAACCATTATCAATACTGCAACACAAGCAGTATTGTGTTGTATTGTATTGTACTGCTGCATGGTAGAGTAGCTGCTTTGGGCTGGCTTTCTCCCTCACCATCACCCCTTTCTCTTTACTGGTCTCATTCACCCTCTTCTATCTCACTGAATATAGCATCCCTTTCCTTCAAAAAAGTCCTCTCTGTCCATAAAAACTGCCAGAGGCAGGAAAACTGCTGGGCATCTTGTGTATAGAAGGCAGCCACAAAACTACCCCTGCTTTTAAATGTGCAAAACACTTTAACCTCACAGAATGCAGCAGTGCTTCCTTCTGCCCTTGCAAAGCAGGCAAGCAGTAGTAATGGTCTAACCAGTATGGCATAAGCATAATAAAAAAAAAAAAAAAATTAAAAAAGGTGAAGACCTGCTATGTTGATAAGCTCTGTCTGTCCCATTCACTTACAAATCGCAGAAGGTGTGCTGGGGTGTTCCAACCTGATAGGTTGCGTTCCTAGAGGGCACAGAGACAACAGCACATCTGCTTTCCCAAATTCCCAATAGGCTTCCTGACAAGGAGTCTTGCCTGAAAGCTGTGACAAGTTAGTTGGCATTAGTGTCCTTGAATTACCTGACCGAATTCACATTCCCACCCTCAGTCAATGCTTAACCAAGCTGCACACACTTTGCCATTTAAACTTCTCATCAGCTACTCCATCTGGTCCCCTAGGCAGTGTAATGAAAGGCTCCTGTCTTGAGTTTACTTCTCAGGCTTTGCACTTGCATGACTCCTCATTCTGGGAAACACAAGGCCAGCATGAACCAACAGGATGGTCACAACTATACAGCAGTCCCAGGTTTAGCAAGGGAACCAAAACCAAGGACATACATTAACAAGTACCTAGAAGTGGCCCTTCATCAATAAAATACAACATTGTCGCCTGAAATATCTTTTAGTAGTGATTTAAAAGAGTTGGAGTGTAACTTACCCTGCTATTTGGATTTGACACAGGGTAAATGAGTGTTACTGGGGAAGGGGCAGCAAAAAGGGGCTAAATTACCTTTTTGACAGCTCCTGAAGAATGTGTTTTGGCTTGTTGAGCTACTGGCGCCTCAGAAGGAGTCTAAACACCTAATTTCTCAACATATAGAAAATATCTCTAGCTGACTACCATAAAGTAGTAGCCTAGTTCTGCATGCACTTAAATACAATAGAGAACCCTAAATTATCTCTGAAAAGAATGGGACTTTTGCATGGCACAGCATGACATCTTGTGAAGATACCCAACTGGAAACTGCCTGTGACACTGCTGTAGTCTTCCACCTCAGCTAAATCTGTTTTGAGCCCAGTTGGGCTGGCCCTTTGGGGGAAAAATGTTGCATGAGTGTGGCATATATTGCGTTCAAGTCAACAACTGCTTCATTCCCTGTTTGTTGCTCTATCTGACCCTTTCTTCTTGACAAACATACGCATTCACTGAGTCAACTGACAGTCTCAGCAGCACACCTTTGCATCCTGTCCTACCTGAGCACTGGAATCAACACTGTAAAATAGAAATGTTCTGAGTTATTCAGTGGAGCACTTCACACGTTTCTTAGACCCATGCAAATAATTGGAGAAGACTTCTTTGACTACTTATCTGATATTCTCTGTACCAGCCCCTCCAGCCTAATCCCATTGGTTTTGCCAATAAATTCATCCCTGTTTCAGATAGATTAAGCACCTGACTCCTTAGTAATGTAAAGGGTCTCATAGCTTGCAAAGGGCCTTTTACTATTTAAATGTATACTGCTATGCTCAGTTTCCTATTATTACATCTCATTACATCCTTCCAAGCCTTCAGCAATTCTATTGAAACATCTTTTTGAAGTATTTAGTATTTCTTAAAGGTCTCCCAACAGACAGTCCCCTTCTTTGCCCACAGTATCTAACAGTTCCATATCCTCTGGTGATCTGGCAAAGGGAAACCAATTCCTGCAGGAGTGCAATACATACACTCTATTCATATCTCTTCCTCCAGAAAGAGATGGCTCACTTGCAAATTTCTGGGCTGAAATCCACTGGAAAACAGTCAAAACAAATTTTTCATTCTGTTGCCACTGTAAATAAAAAACTGGCAGTACCACACAAAGATCTAAGAAGACTGAGCCAATGATGCTGTCTTCTTCCCAGAGACCATGCCACCAGGAGACACAAAAAAAGAAAAAGGCAACACATTTGGTCTCAGACAGGTGATGATCCAATTCGTCTTGTAAGTGGTTAAAATGAACCAGTTCAGGTAGCCACAGAGGCAAAAACTCCATTCCAAACCTCCTCACCAGCTTGCTGTAAAAATCAGATTTTGCCTAGCTGTAGAGAGCTTTCACATCCTTACTGCTCAGAGATGGAGCAGCAGAGGAAGACTGTTCCTCCTTATAGCAGGTGCCTCTTTGCATTAGCTGTAGCGGATTTCAGTCCCTACAGGAATACAGCTTCCTTCCTTCCCACTGGGAGGATTAACACTTGTGCTCTCTACAAGCAACTGCTTGTCTTGCAACTCCAAAATAAGCACCTTTGAGGCGCCTACAGGATACACATTGCCTCTGGTTCCCTGCGCTCTTGTCAAGCTCTTGGGGCGATGCAAGCTGTCAGCCACATGATCCCAGAGCAGAGCAGAGAGTAATGCCGGTGCTATCCATGGACAGAGCAGGCTTGCTGTAATTGCTTCTAAAAGCAAATTCCACTGGGCCCAGGGGAGGGCAGAGACTGGCACGTGCCTGTACATACTCACACAGAGGATCGCTTATTCCTTCCAGCTTCTACTGTGCAAGCTTACTGACCTCCTGCAGTATTAATGAATTCCTCTCACCTCCTTGCTCTGACATCTGCTCAGGAGAACGGATGAGTAAGCAGGTAATCCAATTGGGCAGGAGCAAAGCAATGAGCCAATTCTCCCACACAACTGTGTTACCCTACTGCTCTTTGGCACTGCCGGCCCCTACAGGCCCCGTATTCCAAGAAGAAGCTTTTGGGCTTTCTGCCCTGAGGATGGCTGAACAGACCTTCTCCACCTCCAGCTTATCTTATTGCTCCAGTAAGTATGACATAAAAGGCTGACTTCTCATTTCCAAGATTTCAACACTGACAAAGCAAAAATGAAACCTTGATTTCTCTTCATCTCTTCCTTACTTTCTGTAAAGCAATTTAACAAAAACAATTGCTCCCACACACACAGCACATTAGACCAGACAGATCAACAAAGCTTCCAGACAATGGAAACAAATCAGATCCAAATCAAACAGTTTCAGTAAAACAACTTCTCAGGTAACCTTTAGAAAGTTAAAACAGGCAGTAGTACTAGGCAGCTGGGAATTAAGGACAGAAAATGTCCATAAAATTAATCCAGCTCATGTCAGGGCTAGGACAAGATTGGCTGATATAACTTGCCAACCAGTGCTTTTCTCTAGGCTTGATTTCAAAGGCATCGAACAAACTTTATCAATTCCTTTCCACTGTGCATTCACATTCAATCCTTATAAACTTTAAGACAATTCTTACTGATGGTCAGATGAATTCTTCCTTGTCCAAGACTTCTGCTACCACTACTTAACTTTCAGTTGCACATAAATTTTCTTCCCCAGTTTATGCAGGCTTAGGATGCCTGTTTGCCTTTTCATGTTTTACAGTCTTCCAGTGGAGCACCTCACTGTAGGAAGAGCAAAGATCATCTCTCCCATCTCCCATTCATGCCTTATCACTAAAGGATCTGCTAAAAATCAAGGAAAAAGCAAGAATGTAGACAGCTTTTCTCATTCACTATGAAAATGTGTTCATCTCTGCTTGGCTCAAAATAGTACCTGACAAGAGTGAATCACACGAGTTCTGAAAAATTCACAAGAAATAAGCAAAGAAATCTATAGCTGCCTTCCTCAATCTCACTCCCTGGCTGCCTTATTGACTTCTGCTGTCTGCATCGACCATTTGCAGCTACCTGTCTGCTTTCTCTTCCATTAAGGTAGCTAGCAATAAAACATGAGAGGAATAGGGAGAAAAGGAACCACTGGATTAGCATGGGGACCTTCAGCACTGCCTCTTGCTGAGAGGGATCAAGAGGGACCAATGAGGAAATACACAGCACAAAAATCATTTGCCTTTATGAGATGCCACTGAGCTAACCCAATATGAATAAAAATAATTGAATAGATTTCACTTGATTTATTTCAATGCCTAAAACATCCCAAAATACCTTCATCAGTCCAGCCCTGGAGAAAAGAGAGGGGAGGAGGCAACATTATAGAGCCTGTATACCCAGGATGACACTAACCTCCAGGGCTGGGTATGGAACGAAGAAGATATCTATCTTCAGAACAGATTAATCTCCATTCTTCCATTAACTTACACTTTCAACAACTTGTTCTCCACTACATTTCTTGCTCCAGTCTTTCCTGTATTCCTCTTGCTCCAGTCTTCCCTCTATTCCTCTAATATAGGAACTATACCTACTGACACTGTTTTACACATTACTAAATATGCCAACACAGACATGAGGTAACAGTTGCATTTACATGAAAAGGGTCCAAGGACTGAAATCAAGAAATAAGCCAAAAATATGTTGGAAAGACTATATCCATGTAATTCCAAGCCACAAAAGGACTGGTTTGAAATTGATTCCCATTTATTTTCAAGTCGAAGAGAAAAAAATTACATATATGTGTCTCCAAGAATTTGATTTTTTCCTCTATCCTTTTCCTTCTCCTGACCCTTTCTATTTTCTGTTGCTTTAAGCTTCCCTCCTTGTGAACAGTCCTGTGTTGTTAAAAAGCTGTACTTGATTTGAGCAGGAAAACAAAGAGAAAAGCATCAGCTTTTGTGTGTATGTATATAAATGAAGGCTAACAGCTGGACTCAATGATCTTAAAGGTCTTTTATAATCTAAACAATTCTATGAGTCTATATATGTGTATTTGTAGATATATGCACACATCTTTCTCTACACAAGTGCATAGATGAAAACCCATCACATTTGAGAACTAATCAAGAAATTACTATGCATTTATATGTACACATAAAGAGCCCTAGTCTCTCACTCGAGCACTATATACCTTTGTTTTTGCTTGGTGGAAAGCAAAACACATGGAGAAGGCTGCTCACCCTGGCCTCAGCCCAGCACACAGTCAGCAAGCACCCTGTGTTCACATCCAGACCTGAAAGCCAGGAAACACCTCCAGGTTTACGGTTTAAATGCTCACAAGAGGTAAGGGGAGAAAATATGAGAGCAAATTTTGAAATTATTTTTAAAAGGATCTCTGCCAAAACAGAGAACACTATGCCTCTGGATATATTTTAAAGGAAAAAAACTGAAATACAAACACTTAGTAATACTAATCTTTGATCACAGGAAAGTTTTAAATTTAGCCTATGTAAAGCTCCAAAAAAAAAACCAACCAACCAACCACAGTACTATAATGTTAAATTTTTTCAAATATCCTAAGAGTCAGAAGGAAGGCTACAAGTAAAATTTCTTCAGAGAGCAGATCTGAAAGCCATTCAAATTCTTCTCAAAGTTTTCAATTTAAAAACATCTTGTTTGCATGTTATCATGTCTGACATGCACCAAAAAAACCCCTCATGGAGGCTTAAAACAAATGTAGTTTGTTCTTCAAATGGAAATATGAGAGTCTGCAGATTATTTTCTTAATATTACAGAGGATTTTTAAAGGTATATATATTTTTCAGTTACATGTCAAACCTACAAATTTTTTCAATACCATAACAGTCATTCTTTAACTTTGTTTTTTTACACAGATAAGCAAAGATTTATAGGTTTTAAGCCCCACAATCACAACCAAACATTCACACATTCTAAAATGAGTCTCCTTAAAAGCCAAAACAAACATTTTGTGTCCAGCTCTTCCACAAAACAAGGCTACATAAATTGGGAGGGTTTTTTGCCACTTAAAACTAGTTTTCCTGCAAGCAGAGAAAAGAAATAAAAAATAAATAGTAACTTTCAAAATAAGCACACCTTTGCTACAGAAAGACCTATTGCAATGGGAAGTCATCCTCCATTACAGAGTAGAAATTCCACTGCTGAAGGCCTGACATAGGATCAGGAAGCCCACACACAGAGAAGGCTTATCTGTGTGAATGGCAAGCTCAGACTTACTATGTGTCTTCTGTTTGCATCCACAGCAGTAGGAAGCATCTGTCTTCCCCCAAGCAGCACAGGGAAGGGAGGAATCTTTTTGCATAGAGAACCATCTTGAGCAATACACTGTGGTCAAATTAAGTCAATGAGTCACACCATAACACCAAGAAAAATCAGACATGTGGTTACTTTTTTGTACTGTGACCTTGATTCCATTCATGCAGAGCAAATATTCCTAGAAGAAGCTGAAATTCTGGACTTGAGGGAGGAAAGAACACAAAAAAGAGAAAAATTCATGTGATTTACTGGTTTGGTACACTGGCACACAATTGCACTCCCCCAATCATCCAGCATCTGTCAAATCCATCTAAAGGCCAGAACAAGGCACCAGTCTCATCCTGCAGACTAAAAAATTCAATGAGCATTTCCTTTGCTGTGCAGTTACAGCACACCCGAAGTGCATCCCTGCAGTCTCCACTACCCAGAGGCACTAGTTAGTAAAACTGGTCTTACATATCAGCAAGATGATCAGTTAAGAGAAATCTTAGTAGGAGGATCTTCTCACCTGTGAGGAAGGTTGAGACGAGAAGATTAAGTTACTTGGAGGGAAACCAAAGTAATTGAAACAAAAAAGGCAGTTCCTTATTTTTTTATGTAACAGCCATTAGACTGATCTCAGAGCTTTGACAGGCTAAGACTAGTGCTTTGGAAAAGGGAATACCAGTGAGAGGATTCAGCAGCACCCAAAGAGGTGGCCAAACCAGCAGACAATTAACCAGTCATGAACAAGCTTCTAAATCAAGTACTTGATGGAACATACAACTATAGGAAGATTCAATCCAAAGGTCTACAGTCACCTAATTCACATGATGGACAGATGATACACTCTCTCTTCCCAGTCCAACACTCCACCCTGGATGGCAGGAACTTTCCTTTGAACAATGTTTCTAGGTCAGTGCTACCGGTCATCCACAAATCTCATGATCTCACCCAGATGTCAGCCAGGGGTCCAATACTGTGCAAAAACTCAGCACGGAACGTGTACAAGAGCCAATAAATAAAAGAGCCCATTAAGCACCTATGTGCACACAGATAAACATGATCCATTTCTTACAAGTCAAAAAGCATTACGTGATAATTTTGTGACCACAGAGCTGTTTTGGGCCTTATTTTAAATTGGACTCTCTAAGAGCTTATAAACCATATTCTATTTCCTCACAGCCAGACGGGTGCTTAAACAAGGGTCAGGCTGGAATATAAATGTTGCATATCTCCACTGCCAATGCTTCAGAGCTGTTGAGCTCCCTCAGATGAGAACTGAAGTCAGTTTGAGTGAAGGGTCTTGCATCTGGTTCACAGATCTCCTGTATTGCAACCACAACACTTTCCCTTCCCTCTTTAAAGTATTTCATATGAAACATGGTCTCTAAAGCCCCTCCTTACAGTTTCTCCTCTCCTTTGATCTAGACAGGATAAAGTAGGATAATTATATTATTGTTCAAGATGAACAAAATCTCTATTTCCAATAAAGAATGACTCATTTAAAGAAAGGCAAATGGACAATGGTTGGAAAGCAAAATGGAGAGAGACAGAGATAGTGGTCATAACCCCATAAACCCACTGGCACTGTATTATATTTGAGTATCAGAATGGAATACTTTGCCTGAATATTACCTTTTTTTTCCCTCTCTCTTTTTGCATCTCTTCTATGTCTTGTAATTTTAGCATAGGGAAAGAGGGAAAAAAAATTACATTTGCTTCCGAAGTTATTCCAAATTATTGATCCATCAGTGGTTTTGTTCTGCTCAAATAATGAGGGGTGTATGGGCAACATACATGTGACCCAAATCCTATACTTCTTTAAATTCTAAATCTTAAAAGTATCTCTAGATCTGAAGATGCAATTACTGGTCTGCGCACCAAAAAGGCAGGAAAAGAAATTTAAAAGAGCGCTGATATCAGAAGAGATTTTGATAGCACAAGGAAAGCTTTTGTGATGCAGAAAAAGAGTTCTAGATAAAACAGAGATCTTGCTTGGCTTTTGCTCACACAATGACCAGACTACATGAAAGCTCTGCAGCTGTTTTGCTAGTTAAAGAAAGCAGTAGCTGGAGGATTTTAAAATAAAAAGCATGTAAGCCTAAAATGAATTATTGAAGGAATGAAAAGCCATGAAGTGATATACCCAAACATAGGGTTTGACCGTCTTTCTTGTTGTGCCCAAGAAGGCAGGCTGAACTCATAATGGTTATGGAAAAGCTGGTCCCAGACATCTGCACACTCAGAGGCTTGGCAAGGCAGGCATTGGCATCTCACCAGAGGCAGGAACTGCATTAATGTAGATGATGTATCAGAAAAGGAAGGACCAATTTGTATTAGTCATGGACTTTGTGGCAAAGGTGGCAGCAAGAAAATGTGAACCAAGGGAATAGGAAATTGCATGGAGTTACTTTGAATAGTGTATTACCAAGACCAGGCTGCCTATACCATACTGGCTTCTTTTTGGTTTCTGTTCTTTTCATTGACAAGCATGCAAAGCAGCAACTTCACTGGTCCATCACCAGTAAAAATGGGATTTGCGCCCTAATCAATTCCAAAAGAAAAAAGGTGTGTGGTTTCCATAAAAAAGGCAAAGACAAGAGAAGCACAGCCACACCCCCAACCAAATATCATATACCTTTCCCCCAGATTCTTTCTGTGGGTGTCAAGTTTCTATTTCTAATTCCCACTTTCTGCTCCTAATGAAATATCCTTCTCAGTCTGGTACTGAGCTCTCATCCATACATGACACTCTCAACTGCACCTGCAATACCAAAAAATATTTCATCTAAAATGCCCAGATCTTAAAAAAAAAAAGTTTATGATTCTCCTGTTCTAGCACCAGTAGGAGCATAAGGGATGCAACAGAACCAACACAGTGGGCACTGGCTAGAAAAACCAGAGGCAGCAAGACAGCACAACTTTAGTGATCCTTGACATCAGCATTCTCACCATTAACAGTTTCTTTGTGTCAGGAATACATGTGACTCACTGAAACAGATAAAATAAGAGCAGGAAATGTATTTACTATGTGACTGGAGCTGAGTTCCTTTCCCCACCCCACCCCATACCTTATCAATTCAACTGGAGATAGCATTCATTTGTGAGAGAAAAAAATAGGCAGGCAATTTATCTGCTAAAAGCACTGTCTAATTATGGAAAGAATGCCCAAATTTAAAATTATTTGTAACAATTTTTGCAATTAAAAGTGTTTAACCCTATCCCTCATGTTTTCATCTATCAAAACATTAACAAAAACAAAGAAACAAACAAAAAACAGCATTCACATTGCATTTGGAAAATTACATAGATGATATACTGTATGGCCAAGTATTTGTAACTTAAAACATTTCAGTGGGCTGTTTGCATGCCCTAAGATTGTCTTCAGGCCAAGACAAACCAAAATTCAAACAGTCTCAGCCTATAAAATATTTATATAAAACGTTGTATAATAGAAAATGCCAGACCAGTGAACCAAGCATAAGAAATCTGTAACACTGAGAATAATGGCACAGTCTGTAAAAAATTACTCATAACATGCTGTGCTGTCTACTGCTAAGGTGGGAAACAACTCTCTGACCACTGCATACCACTAATAGGTCAGAATAGGTATTTGTTTGCTAATCTTGCCTGTTAGATTATCTGGATACAGGAAGAAGTATAATAACTAAACTAAAGACTTTTTCTGTGTGTAATAAGAGCCCAGCCCAAAGCCAAGTCAAGTTAATGATGGTAATGGGCACTGAATTACATTCACTTTAACAATAAACAAAATGGTCATAATCAAATCTTGCCTCATTCTTCACAATACTTCATTGCATTATGGTTTAAGCTATGCAAATTTAGAGATATTTCTTTCTAAAGAAAATTCAATCAAAATTCAGATTAGTTATACTTACCTATAAACTTCAGAACAAGATTTAAGACCTCAAGAAAACTTGAAAATAAACACATTGCTTCTGAGCATAGAAAATTCTAAATATCACTGCACTAAAAAGGTGATTTAACATGTCACAGAAGTTTTGAGAAAAAATTTATTTCTTTTAAATATAAAAAAGGAGACCACACATACTGTCACAATGGCTGTTCTGTGCTATTTATTTTGATATAAAATTCACTCTTTTGTGCTGTCCAAATATTCTCCACGTGTCACAAACTTCTGAACTGACACTAAGCAAATCCATCAAAGAAAATGAGAGGGAACCAACTATGCTTTGGCAGGTGACAATAGCTTTTGACAGTGAGGAGTCAGAAAAGCAAGTTCAGATTGTGGGATATGCTTCTTCACAGCAGCTCTTTCTGCTACAATGGTCAACAGTGGGAAGGCCAGCAGTGCTGACCTAAAATGAATAATTATAAGTTCATCCACTGGTCATATGACACAGGCAATCCCATTCTTTCAGAAACAGCCCCCTCAGCCAAGCTGCAGATACAGGCAGGCATCATTTTGTTGGTTCTTTTCAGGTAGTGTTTGTAAGGTCAGCATCTCCAAAGAAGATCTAAAAAAACATCAGCTAAGTTTTCATGAAATCAGGACAGACCCAGTTAAAACAATTCACAAAAGATTATTAGCAAGGCAGTTTTACTAGTGAAAGAGCACAAATTCTGTATTCAAGGTATGAGACACAGTGTCTAGACTGCTGTTCCTGTAGTGTGTTCTACCTCTCCACAGTGGTAACTGCCCTTCCAACACAACAGCCAGCACATGAAGCTTTCAGTCTGGTCCAGCTGGCAAGAGGGTTGGAGGTCCTGCTCTCAAATCAGCAGAATTTACAGTGGGATGAAATCCAAAAGTCACTCAGATTTAGGCAGTCACTTAGATTTTTCCCCAGTTAGCCAAGACAAAGAGACGGGTTTCCACAAAAGAGGCGGTTTTCATGTGGCACAGAGTCATTGCTATTTGGGCACAGAACAAATACCCTCCATTTTCTAGGTTTTACATAAGCTGTGGGCTGCTAGCAACCTAATAACTGTGTATTTTCAGTTTTATTTGTCGTTAATCCTGATGAAATTTTCTGGTCATGGCTCAAAGTTCTTTAAAAGCATGTGAAGTTAAATATGCAATCTCTCAGTGTGTTGTTAAGGCAACTGGAATATTCAAAGCTACCAGAAACTAAATATTTGTTAGCTTACAGTGCTATTATTTTTGACCAGAATATGACTGCATTCTCTCCCACTCAACTAATTTTTCCTTTTGATCCCAAAAGGGCCAAGACAGGGGAGGGGGAAAGGGTTGTCAGCACACTTTATCACAAAGAACTGTATAAACTTTCCATATCCAAGGATAATTAAGGAAGGGTTGTAGACATACAAAGTCCATCAACATCCCCCAACATCTGTTGATCCCAAGACCTTCTCTATTGCAATAATACAAGCAGATCAAAATGCATGTAGAAGCCAAAGCAAAACAAAAGGAACTGGGATTTCTCTGCTCAGCTCCAAACTCTGCCGTAGCTGGTTGGGACAACAGGCAAGTAGCTAAGCGCAATATTTAAATTTTTACTGTTATCAAAATGGCTTAACGTTGTATTTCTGATTTGAACTACATTAGTCCTGAAGCTTAGAGGTATTATTAAATTATCCATGTAATCCAGCAAGTGAGCACAGAAGTGTGATTGCTTGATCACTACACAAAAAAGAAAAAAAAAAAAACCCACCACTGGTCACATCACAATGAAGATGCAGGTTGGTAGATACTTTTGACAGCTGTCTTTACTCTTCCCATACTTTGGATTCCCACCTCCAGAAAGGCCAGTGACACACACAGTCCCTGTTGAACTCATCAAAATGCTTTTCCTTAAAGGAGCAGAAGAACCAAGAGTGTTTCTCTCCTGTTCATATACTAAACTATAATCCAGGGCCAAGAGTATCTACTAGTTCAGAATAATTCTGACAAGCCTTATTCCAAGACATTCTTCTAATTACAGGGAAACAAACCAGAACTATACGCAATTATAACATCATTCAGCTTTCCAGTTAGCAAATATACAACAATTCCCGCTTCTCTTTTTCTTCTGGCCCCACTTAATTCTGACTTTTCTTTACTGCAAAATAATACTATATATCTCTCCATGCCCTTGTGTCTTTTTCATTCTCTCACCTGATCAGTTGATTACTTTTTCTGTCCATCCATGTTCTCCTTTTTTTCACTTCTAAATCTATACCTAGCTACGTCACTGTCTCTCTTCCTGACAACTTTTCCTACTTGCTTGTACCACAGACTCACTCTACTATCATTCTCTGCAACCTCATGCCACATTCAGAGCCTGAGAATTGTACCAAGACCTTATGACTAGGAAATTAAATTTTGATTCAGTATGGTGATGGAAATGTAGGAATCTGGGCACTCTTCCTTCCTTTTTAGTCAGGTCTTACAAGGCAATTTCCACAGAATCTGCACACAAAACTTTCAAACGTAATTCTCAAGAGATTTCCATGCCCATTTTAATGGCCCAAGAATACCACACTTAAAAATTAAGTTAAAAATCCCAAACCCTCTGAACTTCAGCCATGACTGAATTGCAAGTGGCTGGAAGAGGGCAGATGCTCAGGGATGTCCTTCCAGCTCTATAGTCACTCCTGCAAATCTTCTCTAGCTGTCACCACTTTAAAGACTTTCACTGATTAATTCCATTTCATTTAGAAACAACAAAACAACCCCCAAAAAAGTAAAACCAAACTTTAAATGCAGGCAAATTTCAAAAATATATTGAATTTTGTTAAGCTACAAACATAAGCAACAAACATCATTCTCTCTCTGCAAGCTATCTTGATTCTATCACGGACAGCTAGCCTGCTTTCTTTAGTTCTGCACACAGGCAATTCAATATAGGTAGGTAGTCCCTTCCTTTCTCTTATCACTCCTATTCAGCCAGTTCTGCAGGAATTGAGGACTATCTCATTTTCAGATTCCTGCACATTCTTTCTCACATTCTCTTGCACTGCAATTCTTTCAAAACTGGATTGTCAAATGAATAGTATTTATCTTGAGTGATCTTCCAAGAGGAAACATAATGTAGACTCCTTCTCCATTAACTATTTTTGTTATCTTGTTCTGTGCATTAAAAAATAACCAAATCATTTTGTCCCTCTCTGAAAAGGGAATTTCACTGCTGAATTTTTTATTCAGGCAATACATAGTCTGCTCACATTGGCCATTCAGAGAGTCAACACTTCTAAAAAACATTAAAAAGTAACTTCTTGTCTGCTTTCCATTCAAACATTACCCATGACTACTGCACATTGAATCCTGAATTACTACAAATCCCACTCAGTGTCGTGGTTTAGGGTAGCTGGGAATTGTAGTTGAAGAAGGCTGCACCGGCCAGGAAGTGATTCCTTGCAAAAAGGTGCTTTCAGCTCCCTCTAGACCCAATCAAGTGGCCAGGTTGAATATTGACAACTTTCTAAACCACTTAGAGAGCTTGACACGCCTCTGTGAAATCACATTTTAAGAAACAGAAAGCCCGGGAAGGTCTCTCTTGCTTCCGGCAGCCGAGCAGGTAACTGGTGGGGGGTGGCCGGGCCAGGCCGGGCTCTGCCGGCTGGGCCTGGCCCGGGTCGGCCGGGGGGTGGTTTGGCTGAGATTGCAGTCATTTCAACTCGCCAGACACCCCCCTGCCAGAAGCCAGGATGGCCCTCACCTCACCCCCGGAGCAGCTGAAATTCCCCTGAGACTGCCGTCCGGCAGGATCACGTGGCCAAGAGATAAGAAAATTCCAAGCTCCAGCTGCAAAACCCAGGGGAGATTAACTCTTTTAGTGCTGTTAAGATTTTTTCCAGACCAGATGAAGCCTGCAGAGACTAATCATCTCCCTGATCAGATGGAGAGAGGAAAGTAAAGGCTTGTGAAGGAAACACTATAAAGATGCCCAAGTCAGTGAGGAAGAAAAACCTGAGACCTCGAGGAAAGAGATTGAAGAGATGCTGTAATCCTAGAAGCTGAAATTCTGTTGGAAAAAACCATGGTGATGGACTATGATATATTAGACTACCCATTGTAATTTCTTGAAAGCATTAGGGGGGGGTTGGAGCGTTCAAACTGCAACTGTGAGCAAAAGTGCTTGTACTAGAACAAGCAAACGCTGAACTAGCTATAACTTGCTGTGAGCAACTATATTTGTGCTGCAATGCTGAGAAACTTGAGCAGAGATCGCACCAGAGAGAAAGATCTCTGTTCCTAGACCATGTGGTTACTCCCAGAGAGGGTCCTTACGCCTTTCAGGCACTTCGATGAGTGAAGAAAACTTCTGTTTCTGAACTGCTCATCCTTAAAAAATAGTACCCCCTTAGCTAAAGAAACCCTCGAAACAGCTGTGGGGAAAGCTGTAGTTGGGGGATGGGACTTTCACATGCAAGCAGAGAACCATCCCGGGCGGCTGCTTTGCTGTGACACTGAAGCTGCACGAGATTGTTTCGTGTGGAGATGTTTCCGTGGTTTTGACCAAGAGAGACTCCTCTCCCTAAGTGAACTGAAAACCAGAAATTATTATATAGGTGGTGAACTGACTAGAATCTTCAAGGGTTGTGTTTTCTTTTACGTTGGTGGTAGAAGGGAGCAGAGGTGGGGGGAGAGAGGTGTTCTGAAGGTTTAGTCTGACTTTCTTTTTCCTTCTTTTAACTCTGTTAATAAACTTGTTTATATTCTTTAAGTTTTTGTGCCTGCTTTGCTTTTATCTCCTGATGCTTATCTCACAGAAGGGACATCAGGGGGCTACTGCCCGAGTTAACCCTTAAACCACTACACAAATTGGTGTTTCCGCCCGGTTACCGAATTCAACCCGCTACAAATTGGTGGAGAATGCGGGCAACCTGATGAGAGCTGTGAGATAAAAATTAATTAGGAGAGATAATAAGCAAAGCAAGTATTAAGTCATAAGTGAAGTAGAATGATAGTGGAAAATTTGTATTGTAATTGTAGTGAAATTTCTAGGGGTGGAATTTGGTGTAGGGAATTGCCTGTGTAACAGTTTTATTGTTCTAAGTAGAAGTTATATGTTGAATGTAATTTTGATGATAATTCTTGAAATGTGTATTCACAGAGGCGAGGGGTGGAGAATGGTAGCAGAGGATGGTTTCGATCCATCGACCTCTGGGTGGGAAAAGGCTAATTGGCAGCGTAGGGGAAAACCAATCTGGGCCGCTGAAGAGTGGAAAGACATTGCTGCCCGAGTAAAAAAGCTACTTGTGAAAGTCCGCCACGTAGATGCTCATGTCCCCAAGAGTAGGGCTAATGAGGAGCACCGAAACAATGAACAGGTAGATCAGGCTGCAAAGATAGAGGTGTCACAGATAGACTTAGATTGGAAACACAAGGGAGAGTTGTTCCTAGCTCGATGGGCCCATGATGCTTCAGGTCATCAGGGCAGAGATGCCACCTACAAGTGGGCACGAGACCGAGGGGTGGATCTAACCATGGACAGTATCTCCCAGGTGATCCATGATTGTGAGACGTGCGCTGCAATCAAGCAGGCCAAGAGAGTGAAACCCCTGTGGTATGGTGGGCGGTGGTCCAAATACAAGTATGGGGAGGCCTGGCAGATTGACTACATCACACTGCCTCAAACACGCCAAGGCAAGCGTTATGTGCTCACAATGGTAGAAGCCACCACAGGATGGTTGGTGACCTACCCTGTGCCTCATGCTACTGCCCGTAACACCATTTTGGGTCTTGAAAAGCAAGTCCTTTGGAGGCATGGTACCCCTGAGAGAATTGAATCTGACAATGGGACTTTCACATGCAAGCAGAGAACCATCCCGG
Organism: Monarcha castaneiventris obscurior; assembly: GCA_026261815.1. NCBI lineage: Eukaryota > Metazoa > Chordata > Aves > Passeriformes > Monarchidae > Monarcha > Monarcha castaneiventris. The sequence goes on from JAMPIT010000894.1 coordinate 21,694,506, forward strand.
GCGGCTGCTTTGCTGTGACACTGAAGCTGCACGAGATTGTTTCGTGTGGAGATGTTTCCGTGGTTTTGACCAAGAGAGACTCCTCTCCCTAAGTGAACTGAAAACCAGAAATTATTATATAGGTGGTGAACTGACTAGAATCTTCAAGGGTTGTGTTTTCTTTTACGTTGGTGGTAGAAGGGAGCAGAGGTGGGGGGAGAGAGGTGTTCTGAAGGTTTAGTCTGACTTTCTTTTTCCTTCTTTTAACTCTGTTAATAAACTTGTTTATATTCTTTAAGTTTTTGTGCCTGCTTTGCTTTTATCTCCTGATGCTTATCTCACAGAAGGGACATCAGGGGGCTACTGCCCGAGTTAACCCTTAAACCACTACACAAATTGGTGTTTCCGCCCGGTTACCGAATTCAACCCGCTACGGAAACAATGAAGGTTTTTTACTGGGACAAATTTTGCTGCTGCTTGTCCAAGATTGTGACCCATGTCAGTTCTAAAAAGACCACAGAATAGACTGGAGGGAAAGAATTATTAAAGAGATATAGGTAGGGATGAACAGAAACCAAGTATTCCTATAGTAACTGAACTATACTCTGAGAATCTATGCATAGAAACTGTCTATAGTTAGACAATGACAATTTATCAACACTTTTTTAACACACTAAACATTTATCCATAATTACATCTAATAGCAGAGACTTACACAGGTTGTAGAGGTACCGTGCTAGTAAACAAAGAAATAACAGTATGGAAAAAAAATTAAAAACAACAAGAATTAGGAGATGCACACCATATTAATTTCATTCATTACAGACGTTCTGTCTACACTTCTCTTTGTAGACAGGAGATCTGGGGACAAATTTGTCATTACATGTTTCTGTTCCTCTAACAAGTCCTCCCAACCATCAGCAAGAAATGGACAAAGAGTGGCTGCTGCCATTAAATGAGCAAAGGCCAGTGATACATTTGATGTGCTTTCAGTCTCCATAAGAGTACATAAGATTTTCTCAATAGTTTCCCTGGGAGATTGCATACGTACAGATAGAGGGTCAAGCACTGCTAACAGCAGGAGGGCCAAACATACTGATGACAGGAAGAAAAATGTTGAAGCTGCTGTGGACAAGACAAATTCAGCTTGCTTGTCCTTCTACCCCTGTCCAGTTCAGACAGATCTCTTCTGCTCCAGGTAGGTTCAAACAATAAGATGGATGCTCAAGCAGATAAGAAATTCTGTCTTTGGACTATCCAACTCAGTAGTCAGTTATGTTATTTTTATACTTTTTATCACATAGTTACCAATCCAAGTCTAGCCCCCATACAGTGCCATAAAATAAGTCAGATTCTTAGACAGGAAGTCTCCACAGCAATAGAGCAGCAATATTACCAGTTCCCTACTAGTACTTTATTATTTTCTTACAAATAAATAAATATATATACACACACACATATATATATAGGACAGTAACTTACAGCTGCCCACAATAATCTCCAGCTCACTAGATAAAGATGCAGTATAAAAACAACAGTGACAAATCTACCATCCCTCTAGTTTGCTATCTAGAGAGAAGGAATTCACAAAAGTTTGAGATAAGCAACCTATGGTCAAATAGCAAACTGGTAGCCAAAATAAAATCTATACTTCAATTCCCTAGTTTCATTACTTAGTAGATAACTACAGCAACAAGAAAAGAGTTCAGGAGTCAAAATACCTCACCTTAGTTACACAGGATAGAACACGTGAACATAACTGACCTAGCTAGTCTAGCACTTCCTGGCCTCAAGCTTAAATCCAGTCCGGAATTTAAATCATTAAAATAAATAGCATGGCAGGTAGCCTGGCTGGACTTCTACACACCTAATCTTTTCCTGAAGAGTTGTCCCCTGGGGTCCCAAACCTAAGAATACCCAAAGAACAAGGCAGGCAACTGATTCTACCCTGAAAACCTTCAGACCAAAGCCTCCAATTATCCCGTAGAACACTTTTGGGAAGGGAGCAGATGGATCCTCCACAGAACTTCTTCACTCTAGCCTGGGCATTACACCAGTCTGTAATGCTATTTGCAGCTTGAAAACCCTGCAGATTCACCACATTCCCTTGTCTTAGGAAAGCCTTATAGGTCTCAACACTAAATCCTACATTCTAAAAATCATAACTCCCAACTTTGCCCAGGAAATCCTAAAGATAATGATTTTAACAGTAAACCAAGGATTCCTGTTGATTCTCACTCAGTGTCAAGGAACACTGCAGGACAGCCTTTCCTTCAGGGGTGGGAACTGAGGGGAACAATGAGACCAGCAAGACCTGAGCCTTACTGGCCAGAGCCTGTCCCGCAGTACACAAGGAAGACAAACCTGGAGATGGCAGCCACATCCAATCAAGAGACCAGATCTTAAAGAAGTATCATAATAACAAGGCAGTTCCAAAGACAAATTGGAAAATCAATACATATGTTAGAGATAAGATAAGGTCTTGCAATTGCCAGGCATAACCATGGTGATGAAGCTGGGCCAAAGATCAAGCCAGGAAGTCAAAGGCCACAAGCTGAAGTCCAGATCACACCATTCTATGGCTAGGCACTGGCATTGCAGCAGCTAATCAAAAATTGGTAACCCTTCTCCATCATAGCTCAGTAAAAAGATTGACACTCCAATACTGAACTTAAATAGAGTTCCTGGGCCCACAGGTGTGGGCCCCAGTTGAGGCTCATCAGGACTATTAGGGCTTATTAGTGTACTTAGAGCTCCAACACACCTTCAGTGTCCCGCCTGAGAAAGTCTGAAACACAAAACATAACCCCAGTACCAGAGTCCAACCCCAACAGGACCCTACAAGCTCCAAAACCCGATTTGCATATGGGAGAACCCCTTGAATCCTGTGTAACCTTAGCTAAGAGATTTATCAACCCCCAACCTAACCTCCTACAAGTCCCAGCTATGGTTGCCCTCCCACGCTAGAAATCAGCCAAAAAGGAAGACAATCCTTTTTTGCAGCTCCAGTAGCCCACTTCAGTGGTGTGTTCCTGTTCCAGACAGCATAGCCCCATCACTAGTGGTCTTAAGCCCTGCCCTGCAGCAGGAATGAGTCTAGGTAGCACATGACTGAGCTATTACATCATTTTTTCAGGATGGTGGGACAACCCAATATAAGTCAGGTCATTTGGCATTCTTAAGCAAACATACCTCTATTGTTGACTCTCAATCCTTAGCTAAGACACCTTCTACAGCTTTAACTATAGGCACAGAAACCTATGTAATAGACAGTCCTTTTCCACCTCATGAGAACCTCCCCAGGCTCCTCAGCTGAGTGTACCAGGGTACAGCAGTTGAAATTATATCAGTACATACTAACAGTTCTAGGAATTTTAGATAGCGCTATGGCAAGTACATAGGGAAGGCGGGGGAAAACTACAAGATAGTCTCACAGGCTGACACTTCATTTTCTCCAATAATCAGCAGGGAATATGAATATCTGTAGAATACAGAGGTAGAATCAGCCTGCACTCTTAGCAATAGTTGTGGAATCTCTGGTCCTCACAGTGGGGAACAGCAATATTTGGCAAGGGATGAGGCTACACTTCTGATGAGGTCTAGACAGAAAGGCTTCAATCTATCTCTGGTTATGTTCATCACAGACCAGCTACCACTGCCTAATTCACATAAAGATAATAATATTAACAACATAATAAAAAAAAGGTTGAATACCAAGGTCAAAGTAATGGTAGACAAGTTACAATGGTAGATGTCCCATGACAGCATTACAACTGAGTGCTCTATCAATAGGCTCAACAGCTCAGGCAGGGGAAAATTATTCTGTCTGTGAAACTAATGCCTTTTTATTCGCCCAGCCACAGTCAGGCCCTAAAAAGTTAACATTCAATTTTAAAAATCAAACATCTCACCTTCCAGAAAGCCTTGTGCTTTCTCAACCCCCTGGAAATGTTCCTCAGTCTTTCACCTCAGAAACAAAGACCCCATCCAGGGAGCTGAAATATGTGGGTTATGCACTGAGAAAATACATTAAAATCTTTATTGGCTGCTCCATCCAACCGAGTCTTTTCCCATAAAGAAAACAGCCCCCATGACACTAATTTCCCCCTTTGAGCTGAGTGTTCTCTAAAAGTCTGTGTCTATCAAAGCAGACTGAAATGCAGCCACAGATGTGTGGAGCCCAGCTTGCCCCTGGCCACACTGTCAGGGCAGGCAGGCCTCTGTGCCTATGCTGGGAGCCCTCACATGGCCCTGGCACCCCTGGCAGGCCCTGCCTGCAGCAGCCCCACTCCATCAAAGCCCACTTTCTGCCTCTCACCCAAAATAAGGCCATTCATCCCTCTCTTCTTTGAAAAATATTTAAAAGCATTCTTCCACAGCAAGGTCTCACACCACAACAAACCTCATGATAGGGGTTTATCATATGTCCAGAACTGAAACCTAATCTGAGCCAAGAGAGACAAGGCTCCCCTAATTTGGGATTTAGGGGAGAGGTATGAGAGGCATTAATTGACAGCTTTTTCCAGTTGGGAGCCTTTTTTTACAGATATTTTGTTCTAGACTTTAGTTAAATAACAAAGGAAGGGAAGGGAGAATGGAGGAGGCTGACAAGGAGATGAGGAGGATTGTGTCTCAGAAGCCAAAGACAAATGGAGATACATATATATAGACATATATATATATATATATAGACATATATATATAGACATATTACACACCCATAAACACAGGATCAGTGTGTGCCCCCATCTTTCCACTGGGCACTGTCCCACATTTACATGTTGTCTTGGGCAAGAGAACACTTGTAAGTATTCTTATATAATATTCCTATAGTGCTACTGTGAGAAAAGCTGCATTTTAAAGTGCTGATCCTTTTCACAGTTGGCTTTTATCTTGCAGCAATGGAAGAGGTAGCCCATGGGCAATCATTTTTCCCAGACTTCTTGCATTTCTTACAGAGTTTTTACAAAAAGTCATCATCAACAGCAAACCCTGTTTTTTCCATTCTTCTTGTCTGGTACATAGGAGTACAAAAATGGTGCAGTTGTACTCCAAGTTTATGGAGTCTGAGGATCTCCCTTCACAAGAGTCACTGTCAGATTGACCTCACAGTGAGTCCTGTCAAACCACAGATCTGGAAATCCTTTTGCCTCTTTGAAGCCACCAGCTTAAAGTGCCTTGCATGGTTTTGCATCTAACCCCAAACAGCACTTTTAAAGTGCTCTTGACCATCTGGGCTCTTAGCTTTCAGGGTTTCAAACACAAGTAAAACCTAAAAATATATATATATCGTATCACATTTTTTTCAATGGAAACCACCAAAACAAAAAAAAAAAAATCAGTTTTTTTCACATTTCAACTTTTAAATACACCTACACTTTGATTTTCACCATCCTTTCCTCTGCCTCCCAAACCAAGAAAAAATTAGCATCTCCCTTATACCCAAGCAAAAAGAACAGCTCCAGCAGACATATTCTCAGTGTCAGTTCAGGGCATAAAACACTGTCCAAGTTTTTCACCTACATAATTTCACGTACATCTTAAGTAGTACACTACTGCCAAACTTGAGAAATACATATCTTTTAGGACTTCATGATAGAGTCATATTTGGAGCTCTCAACTGCAATGCTTTTAATTAACAGGAGAATCATGACAGTCATTAAAACAATGTGGGAAATAATCAAGTGTCAGTTTTAAATTTCCCTGTTCTGAAACAAGACTGACACTTTTGAAGAAACAAAATAAGAGAGAAAAAGAGATCATTTTTTTCCACTTGTTCAGCTGAAATCCTCCACACTGTGCAAAAATCAGGCTGGGAATTTCCTGAGAACAGTCCTGAATAAAATAAAGAGGAAAGTCCCTGAACTTGATGTATCAATTAAATCAAAAAATACCATATGAAAAGCCTTTTTGGCTAGGATCCATGCATACAAAGACTCAGGATAATAGAAGAAAAGTATTTATACTTTCCCAACCTTGGGACAAATCTGAAGCAAATTTCAAACTAAGTTCTGATTTGGTTGTTCATTCATTTCTCAAAACAACAGAATTTGTCATCCTTCATGCAATAATAGGTGAAAGACACAGAACACAAAACTTCTAGAGCAGATATAGCTATTAAGTTCTGTACAGCTCTATACACAGTATTAAGGAATTTGCGTTATGTGAATGAAATAATTATTTTGCTTACAAGCTTAATGTAACTATAAACTTAAATTTTAAAAATATGGACTGATTTAGCCAAGGCAGTAGATTAAGCTACAAAGACAGTTTCATATACATTCCATTCCCCTAGAAGTCTTTAAAATAGTAGGAGCAAATGTAAATTAATTTCAGAAAAACATGAACAGTTCAGTATTTTCTCATGCCCATCACTGGCCCTTCTTCTGGGTTTTCCCAGCAGTCTGCAAAAACTTTAATGAATTTGCAGCCCAAAAATAAGGACTGAAACTCTGCAAACAGATCACTAACCTAAAGGATGTCACCAAGCATTCATCAGCGAGAGCCATCTTCTATTTCCTATTGAGCTAATCTGGATTGAAACAATGGTATGGAGATGAATGGCACCATCACATGTGAGCAATGTCCTGCAGCCTCTGGTCTTCAGATGTGCCAACATCATGCACCTGGGGAACAAGGCTGCTTGTTCAGAGAGGTGAGTTTACCAAACTGTGTTTCAACCTTTTTGGAGCTTAGGCATGTTGTTCTGCTCTCTAGGACTGAGACAAAATCGTCCTCATTCTTCACGTCCTTCAAACTCCCTCTAACCAATTGCATAACCCCGTTCCATTAATGAAAACTACCACAAATTTAACTAAAAATAAGAATTTACCCTAAGCAAGAAGGAAAACGTGATTTCCTTTTCTCCTTTATCAGGTGCCGCTACTAAATTTAAACACACATCCTTGAGATTTTCATCCCTCTTTCTCTATAACTACTTCAGTTGAACCATATAAAACACATGAAACATCAGCGACTGGTGCCAGGACCCCAACTTTTTTTACTACGGTTGGCAAGCCAGCCCTGACTGACTTGGGTCTCAGTGCACCCTTCTGTCTATCAGCTGGAGTATTAGATGTCCCAGTACACAGGCAATCCTCTCTGAAGGTCGTTCCAGTACACAGAGCTTTCCTTCCTTGAGAAGTAAACTGGTAGAGTAAATGAACTGCTGATCAATTTTTATCAGAGAACAAAATTCCCAAAATTTTATCAGAGAACAAAAGGTTCTTATGAACTACAGAGGCCAAGAAGTCAAAGAGCTCACAGTACACACATTCTTTCCCTGTTTTAAATTCAAGCATGATCTTATTTGTGGAAGGGAACTGCCGCATTAACACGCAGCAAATTTACTTAATGAAAACAGATAAAGGAGTCTCTTTAGGTTACTCCAACAGGTGTCTCACATTTACCCACTTAAATTTCACCAAAAAAAAAAAAAAAGTCCAGTTTCTCAACTAGTCTTTGAAGCCTTTCTTCCAGTCTATGTTGATCTTTTGAATCCATATTGTTAGAAGCAGTATTGATAAGGACAGTAGAACAGAACAGCATTTTACTCTGATAAGGACAGTAGAACAGAACAGCACAGCCTTGGAGAAGTAGATAAAGGATGTAACCCAGGCAAACAGAAGTCATGCAAGACGCTAGCAGGATGCCAGCTCAGCTCTGCAAGGCTGACAAAGCAGAAGTTATGCAAAACAACAATATTGTGCTCACTCAAAAACGGGAGACAAGGAACGGCCACCTAAAAAGGACACCGGACATTGAAGACAGGCCCCAAAGAACCATATAAGTACTTCCAAGAAGGGGTGTGACTGTGTGAAATAAAGTGATTCATATACATCAAGTATGGGGGGATAGCTAATGAATATGCAATCAGTGTGTATGATAAACACTCTGCTTACCCAATGCTCGGGGTGCTCAGTTAGAGGAAGGATTCTCTGAGCGACCAGCATGCTGTAATGAAGAATGCCTGTTTTCTAATACCCAAAACTGTGTTAGAAAGTTTCTATCTGTCTGATTTCGGTATCAGTATCAACTGCAAAAGGGAAGGCAAGAAAGGCACTTCCATTACCTCTGTTAGTGGCCTTCACCAGAGCTATCTGATCATGAAGTTTATCCAATACTTTCCAAGGAATGACTATGCATCAGCAATGACAGAAATGTGCAAACTCAAGTATCCCATTCCTATACAAATATTCCTGCTTAACTTTTCTGCAATGAGTTTCACAATTTTTTTTCTTTCCTTTTTTTTCAACCAAAACACCACCAACAACAAAAATTTCCCAAGTATGCAATGGAAAATTCTGGTGCAAGCTGTAGGTCCTCCTAGCAAGGCTGATCACACCTCTAGGTGAATCAGGACATCTACTCACTCAATTCTAGTCTCTTCTTCCTGGATTAATTACTCAGCAAAAGAGACTGCAAAATGGCAGCTAGCACATTCACATCACTCATACAAGAGAAACTCAGCTGTTCAAATCAATATTCGTTAGCAGGCAGAACAAGCCAGTTTTGAGAGCATTCTAATTAGACAATAGAGATTATTACAAAACACCTGCAACGTTTGTAATCGTTTAAAATAATGAGAATCAGTATTAGCTTCCAAAGGCACCATATGGTAAATGCTCATTCCAGGCAGGCGGTCCCTCATAGACTCTCAGTGTTTCAAAGTGATCATTAACATTTTTTTAAATCTAAATGAACTTGTTCTCAGTTAATGCACTGGCCGCTGGTTTGTCCTCTGCATGTTGACCACACATAAAGCTGGCCTGATTGCAGTGCTTCCTTATCTCATGCTGCAGGACCTGAGCCGGCTTCTTCGGGAGGTGACACCACCAGACCAAGTCCACCGGGAGAACAACTTTCCTGCTCTTCCCTGCAGTCAAAAATCTCAGAGGCCTTACAAGCCATTTTCAGGCAAAAAGTGTTACTCAGTGTTTTCTAAGCTAATGTCACAAACCCAGGGCCACGCACGCAATGCTGCATTGGAAATGATGTCTCACACAGTGGTGTCTCTACAGGCTGACAGCCGGGGCTCTGAGCGCAGAGCTGCCGAGAGGAGCCGTGAGAGCCCTACAGTCACTGCGTCAGCAGTTCTGCTTCCACAGTGCCGGAGGCAGCATCGGAGTCTACCCCTCAGAAACCCACATGAATTTCTTCAGGAATGGTAAAAATGAAGCTGTACATTCACGTACTGCTTAATCTCACTGAAAACAAATAAAACATCTTTTCTGTATGTTGTATCAGCAGATTTGTATGTTTCAAGTCACTGATTGTATTTTCTAATTGCAAGAAATGCAGGTTAAACAGCCACAGTGTTGTGGAAATAATTCATGATAACAAATATAAATATCCCCATAAGGTGGCTATTGCCATATCTCTTTTACAGAAGGATAAATTCAGATATAGTCTGTCCACTCCAAGACAGAAATTATCACAGAGAAAAATCTTCCTATGTTGGTATGAAAACAAGCCTGTGTCTCCCCCAGGCACACTTTGTGCAGTGACTCCTGGGAGCTGATTAGGAAAGAAAAGGAAGGAAGATAAAGGAGCTACTTCTTTAGCTTCTCCCTTTAGAAAGCAAGAAAAAGAAACCACATTCCAAATAAGTGTAAATATACTATTTTACAAATCAAATAATGTATCATTTAAGGTTCTCAGCCACACTCCTTGCAAGTATAACTACTTAAGATGCCAAAGAGAGAAAAAGAGATTCAGGAAACTGAGGAAACAGAGACAAACAAATCTTGAGACTATATAAGTCTAAACTTATATAAACTTGATAAGGTTTTTCTGTGAGCAATAATTACACAGTACTGTGTTTACCTATCAACTTTCATGCCAGGGATCTCCAAAACAAACTTATAAGCTTACTTACAAACTGTTAAATCACTGTTCCCATCCCAGATACACAGCCACCTTTCTTCCAGTGTAGAGACTGCTTAAATGCCCTCTGCAGATTATTTAAGAGAGGCATACAGACTGAACTGTAATCAATTGAAACACTAGGGGAAATGCGGAACAGGAATTGAATCACCTGAATTGGGAATTAATTAAGATTCTGGGGTGAAAACTCCAAGACTTACAGAAAAAATATCGCTGGATTTTTAAAGATTAAAATTAAAAAGAGCCTCCCTTGAAATATTTAACCACCAGTCACGGTACATTTAGCTTTGGGATGGACATTAGTTTTGAGCAAACTTGGGGAGGCGAAAAAGCCTAACAAAGATCAGATGATCTTTCAAGATGCCTTCCAACCTGGGCTGTTCTTTGATCCTATTAAATAATCAGGGCAGATTTTGCTATTTTAGATCATAATCTTGTTATAAAGATAGTGATTTTTCTGCCTTTATTTTATTGTTTGAAATTTTGAGAAAGGTCAATACTTCAGAGAAATGTTTTCATCATTGAAATGTATCAAGTGGCTGCTACTAGAAAAATAAAATTAAGCATTTAAATTTAGGCATGTAAAATTAGAATTTTTTTCTGGTTCGTTCACCTCCCCTTGAGAGAAAGGAAATTTCATTAAAGAAATTTGTCAAAAATATATTTTGCTGAATGCTTTGATAAGCTCTACTTTAGCCCTACTTCTTACAATAGAGAACCCTGGGAGACATAAATAATGCATGTGTCACTCTGCTGCCCTTTCACAAGCTGCAGCAAGTGATACACCAAAGGAGGTGCAGATGAAAAGAGAGGACATGACTCCTGGGTCAAACCACAAACAACAGACCCCCCAAACCGATCAGCTGTGAGCTGCTAGATCAAAATATACAAGGCAGTCTTGCCACCCCTCCACCAAGGTGTTTCAAAACGTGGAGGCACAAAGGTGGTACAAAGTCATCATTACTGTTTTACTTACAGGTTGGTGTCTTCCCTGTTGCTTCTCCTGAATATGTAACCCTGATTTGGACCAGTATTTTGTCAGTAAGGTTCTCCCCCAGCTTTTTTCCCCTTTCACTCAGCTTAGCTAGAATCAAATGCCCACAGTGCAAAATGGGATAGATAGCACCAGGAATGTGTGTTTCATGAGACAGCAAAGCCAAAGAACACAGTAAGAAAATCTGAGGCGGGGTTTATTACAAGGTTTGTCCTTGTCCAGGGTTTTACACTTCATCTTCCTCATTCATTTTATTTTGAATATATGTGGATTGTTCCTCTGAATTGTTCTGGTAAAGCACTGCCTGCTAGAGAGGCTGTGACCACAAACTCTCTGGGCACCCACCGGCATTTGTCACCATAATTGCAATTCACAGCAATACATAAACTTTTTTAAAACACTGTGAACATAGCTTCAGGGGGTTAATAAAGCTGCTTTCCAGTCCCCTACCTCCTTCCATTGATAACTTATTCAAATTGTAATTGCTTGCAGTGTGCACCCTATATCACATAACTACATCTGGTACACGTGCTCCCTGGGGCTATCCATCACCCCTGCCTACCAGCAAAGTGTGTGTTCTTGCCCGATGATGGCAGCCAGGGTACTGCCAGCCCACGTGGGTTTGTGCCCAACCTCAGCTGACACCCTCCAGCCACGACTGACGCTATCCTGCTGTTATCATTTTGAATTTCTCTTAGCCTCAAATCCAACTTAGTCCATTGCTTACAAATCAACACTTCAGCAAGTACTTCCAACAGGCCTATATATGTTACACATGGAAAACAGCATTTTTTCCACCTCTTCTCCCCTGGAAAACTCAAAGGCCAAGTTTCCTCTCACTGAAACAGCAGTTCCATCAGCTTTACTCAGTATTTCACAGATATAAGTCACTGGTTCCTTGGCCTGGGAGTACAAATAGCAGCATACTGTTGAAAGAGGTAGTAATGTTCTTTCTAATCAGGAAAAAGCACTAAGCAAAAATACATCTTTACAGCAGTTGTAAGGCACATAAAATGGAAAGGATAATATCACAAATGCAGAAAAATCTGGGTAATCTTCCCTATCCCACACTCTTAAGTAGTATACTTCAACACTTAGTTGTAGTACCTATTTTTATCTTTGTCATTAATTTAATAGCATTCAGAGTTATAGTAGGTTTTTTTTTCCTTAGATGCATAGGAGTGTCTGTAGTCTGAAGACTTCCCAAAAGCATTTTAAATTAAATAGATTACACTAACAGTAAGAAGAGGCTGTGTCCTGGGGCAAGGAAAATTCAAGCTTGGCTCAGATATGCAGCAGAAATCTGTGCAGTGTAAAGACACTGTAAATAAAATGGTGGGCCTTTTCCAACATGGCCTCTTTTGGCTTTACTTTTGAGTCCCACACTTATCCCCGCAGAAAGTCTGTGATCTGACCTGCAGCTTCCAGGCTTGGAAGCCACAACAGTATTTTGATACATCTTAATTGCAACACTTCACACCCTAAATTTCTAGTGACAGCCCTTCTTTAGGAAAAGGATGACAAAGAATGATAACAAATACTGTAATTTAAAACTATCAAGATGCTTCAAAACATGTTGGTGTTTTGAAGTTTTGAAGCACCAAGGTGCTTCACCAAGAAAACAATTTACTAACTGTTCTTCTTTATGTACAGATCTTTATAGCTCTGCATAGTGGGGTTTGCAAGCAAATTAAATCCTCAAAGCATCCCAGAGTGCATGTATTAGTTCAACTTCATAGACCAAAAATGCAAAAAACTCAAGAGGGTGGGTTGTAAGGCATGGCCAAAGCTATATGAAAAGTGATAGCTCTGGTATTATTACTCTTGAAAGTCTTGATTTAATATCTACACCCAAGGACATCATAGCTGTCTCTCAAATGGTGTGTGCAGCCCCACAAAGAGGGACAAAGCTAATAGAAACTGAGGACACATTTACCTGGTCAACAAGAGGCAACCCTAAGCTGCCAGCTGCCTAGACATGAGCTAGTTCTGCCAAGAAGCAGTGTGGTCACCTTCACTCAGGTGTGGCACTGCACTAACAAAAGTCAAACGAAATTCCTGAGCATCAAGTGCCAAGTTCTATTTACCATCCTGAAGAAAATCCTCACATCTGGATGACTTAGAAAGTGACACTTGCCTCTACTAGAGCATACAGCTATGCCTTAGAAAAACTTAGTCCTGAACCCCATTTACCCTCAAATCTTTTTGACTTCCGCAGATGCTTTTTCAGTGATCCTGAGACACAAGCCTAACACGTGGTTGAGATACACACTGGGACAGACAAGCACCTCCTTCTTTTTCTGTATCTCTTAATGGCCTGTCTTTCTCCTCCTCTAACGCCTCTTTGCTCTGTGGGTTTACAGTTTTTTGCTCAAGGAGTGTCTCTTACTGAGCAGATGGATAGTACCAGGCTTAATACATAACTGCTAGTGAAACACACATCATTATAATTTCCCTAGCTGAATATTATACGAAAACATCCCCCCTCCTCTAGTGATCTCTCACCGAAATGGTTCAGTTGAGTACTCTAGTACTGTATTTGTTCAGAAACACTATACTGGCTTTTGCCACAGATATTCATAGTCTGTACTGAGCCAGCAGAGGTCCAAGCTACAAGGAAAATGTGGTGGGTCTAAGCCAAAGCACTGTATTACTTTTAGCTCTTGGCTGATTAATTTAATGTATGTGAAAGGAAGAGATAAGCATTTATTTGCTACTAGAAGTGGGGAAGCTGAGCAGGGCTAAATTACTAGAATCTGTGACCTAATTTCATCATTGTTTTAATGTTCTAAAAACTCAGAGCCTGTGCTCCTGCCAAAACGAGGCAGACTGCTCTTCAGACTGCCTTCTGCAGTGCATTTTCCCTTCTCCTCCCTCTCAAACTCAACATGGCTTCTAAATGAAGGTGACCAGCCCATCAGCTTTTAATTACTTCTATGATGCCACAAGATGCTCTGTGCTTTATTTCCTGTTTGTTAAGGCCCTGTTTTTCCTAGAACACCATATTTCAGGTTCTACACTTATTTCATCCTAACAGTGGTAGGACTGACAGCAGCTCCTCCAAGTGTCCCAGAATATGCATATGTACAAAGCACATGCTAGATACTGTGTTTATATGTTATCCCAAAGATATATATGCTATCCTAGGCAAGTCTTCAGAATAATCAAGTTGTAAGACCTTGAAATAACTGAGACAGGGTTGGATGCGACACTCAGGTGTCCTAGCAGAAATTAACCTAGACCTCCATTTCTCAAATGCCTTTTGTTCAGCAGCCTAGCTCTAATACGGGGGGATGTGCCTAACTTTAGGGTAGAATCAATGTCTTTTGCCCCAGAAAAACAAATATACCATCCCTTTCCCTTCTCCATTTCCCTTTGGGAGATCATGCTCTGCACGAGGCCAAAGAGAGGAGATTTTCTTAATCTTGAAAAAAAAACCAACCCAGAAAAATTAAAAATAACAAAAAGGGAAAGGAAGTGGACTAGGGAGAACAGTTTTGTCTTTGTTTTCTTTCCCTACCTCCCCCTTCCACGGGAAAGGGTCTGTTTGGAAACCATTTTTTTGCAAGTGCTTCATTCAATAGGAGACCAAACACCTCAAACTCTTTCTGACACCAGTGGAGGAGCCCAGGGTGCTTAGGTCCTCTTAGGATGAAATCCTAAATATGAGAGTCTGAGTTATTGTTTAGGAAGAAAAGTAGTAACTGAAATTAGATCGCTCCCCTCTCTGCTCCCAGCGTTTAAGACAGATTATTTACCTTCCTAGAGACCACAAAGTGTACCAAATTCTCCAGGCTGCTTATCCAACAGGAGACTTAACACTGCCAAGCAGGACTTCTTCAAAACAAGACTGCTTCTCCTTTGCAACTTACATTACCAGAGAGTCTGTGATTAGCCTGATATTTTATCTCTGACACTGAGAAATATCGCTGCCATAAACCCTGCTGTCCTTAGTAAAAGTGGAAGTACTTGGCAAAAGCTAATAAAATGAGGAACAATGACAGCAATCTCCAATGAATACCTAAGCAACAAATGAGCCAGCTGCCCACGGATATGCACACACACACACAGAGGCATTTTTTTTTCTTCACATGGTGCATACACCAGCAGAAAATGTATCATAAGGACACTGCTATTTTAACTTTATGTCATACAAAGCACTGGTAAGGAAATGGATGAGGTGCTTTCACAGATCCTTAATTCCTGATTCACATTTCTCTTTACAAACTAAGTTTATTATCTAGCTTATTTATTAAACGGTTCTGTATGTTCCTGGATTCTTACAAAGGAGAGCAAAAAGAGGAGATGGTGTCTAACCTTTTACGAATGCAACAAAACTTTCCTCTCTTTCACACAACTTCTACTTTTCTTCAAAGTTTTGAGCAATAAAATGCAACAACTAAAGAGTAAGGAAATAGGAAATGGAAACACTTAAGGCTGTTCCAATCACTGGTGCTGATCAGGGAAACACTCTTACGCCAGTAGTTCCAGGTCTGGAAAAAGAGAAGAAAGGGAAGATCTACGCTATCTCAGCAGAGGAAACAGAAAGATATAGGCCTCACCAATTCATCTGGGACATCATGAAGCATTTGAAAGATGAGAGAAATTTTGAAACTTGGGAATTTACTGCAGCAGTAGCACGACCTTAAAGAGCTATTATTCAAGGTTCCTGAGAAAAATTGCTCACTATTCTCTTTTACTGACCTCTAGTATGAGTCCCCAGTATCAAAACTTTGAGAAATTCTGAAAATACAGGATGAAATATTCAATTCTAGAAGTTACCCAGATGAAATCAGTAGACCTGCACAAAACTAGAAGACACCATTTAGATCCAAAGAGAAAATTTTTTGTAGGGACAGTGTCAAGGTCCATTCTTCCCCTTCTTGTAGGGTTGGTCTTTCCATGCTTAAAAGGGGTACTTTGGGGCATGCTTCTGTTTAAAGCATCTCTGGATCCCAGTTATTGTTCCAGCTGCTATGCCTGCAGCATTTTGGCTGTACACTCCATTTGCTGTTAAGAAAGTGTTTAATATTACAACTAGAAATTTATTCAAGTTTTGGAAACTAAAGTACAGTCAGAACATATATGATTACTTTTAATTCTATTACAACACTTTTGTTATCTCAAGAGCTCTGTGGCAATACTCACACCCATGGGAAGCCTTGTTTCTCCAGACAGTAAATTAAGAAAGTCTCTCTTCTTTGGACAGTAACTCAGTAACATTTTCTCACATTCACTTTCTGAATTTTCCTCCTTTCTCCCTTCTTCCTGCAAAATCTCACTGATGCTCAATCTCATTTAGTATATAAATATGCTCCACCATATTTGGCCTTAACTTATTTACATTACTCTAAATCTTCATGTGATCCAGTTTTGCTCTGCACCTTGAAAGATAAACCAAGACCTCTGTAGAGATGAACACTGGAGTTCTGCAGCAATGTCTGTCACCACAGTACCTGTCCACATAGTTGCACAACTCACGTACAGATGCTCATTCTTAATAAGCCTTTGGTTGCTCTTTTTTGCAGATTTCAGAGAAAAGAACTGAGGTGGCTTCCTCAAGCTGGAGCTTGCCTGTATTTAATAGGCCTACACTTTCTTTCTTGGAGATCTAAAGAAATTAAGGATAAATTGACAGCCATGCAGAGCCTGAGCCCCTTTAAAGTAACCACAGGGAAGGGGGCAAGGACTTCTAATGAGACCACCTATCCCCTCCTGTTTACAGCAGGACAACACTTAGTTTTGCTGTCAGAAGGAAGGAGTAATCAGTCATTGCCAGCCAAGGTAACTATATTCATAGTGATGACCTACATGAGAAAATGTCAATATACCATTTTCAACTCCCAGCCTAGACAAATCCTTCCATATGAATCTGCTGGCATTAAAAAATCAGGAATTATTACCGTGATGAGGATGGTACATGAAAGAATCCTAGAATGGCTTGGGTTGGAAAGGGCTTTAAAGATCATTTAGTTCAAACACCCTGCCATGGACAGGGATACCTTCCTCTAAACCAGGTTGCTTCAAAACCCGTCCAACCTGGCCTTGAACATTTCCAGGGATGGGGCATCCACAACATCTCTGGGCAACCTATTCCAGTGTCTCACCACCCTCACAGCAATGAATTTTTCCTAATATCTAATCTAAACCTACTCTCAGTTTGAAACCATTCCCCATATGCTGTCACTACAAGCCCTTGTAAAAAGTCCCTCTCCATCTTTCTTGTAGGCTCCCTTCAAGTATTAGAAAGCTGCAGTTAGGTCACCCCAAAGTCTTCTCTTCTCCACGCTCAAGCATCCCAACTGTCTCAGACTTTCCTCATAGGAAAGGTGCTTCATCCCTCTAAACATCTCAGTGGCCTCCTTTCAACTTGCTTCAACAGGTCCATGCCCCGCCTTGTGCTGGGGACCCCAGAGCTGATTCTCCAGGTGGGGTCTCACCAGAGCTGAGTAGAGGGAAAGAATCACCTCCCTTGACCTGCTGCCCACACCTCTTTTGATTGATAATAAATAATTCCTTCTTTTCCTAAGAGATAATTTCTCTATTGGCTCACAACCATAAACCTAAGCATAAGGTTCATTAGTACTTGTGGCCTTCCACCTTCTGATCTTCCAACCTTCCCTGAACTACCTGCTTCCTACACCATTCATTTATTAAGAAGATTCTTCTTTGATATTGATTAGCCTTAGTTCCCTGAACTCCAAGACAGTTGTCTTGACGTGCCCCACGACAGAGTGTGGCCTCTGTGATTACGCAGTGAGGTCTCAGTCGGCTCCTGTCCCAAGACCTGAGATTTATATGTGCCCAGTCTCCTTTTGGCTTGGCATTATCTGCTCTGCCAGTGGTCTGAGTCATTCCCTTTAAGATGCAACAGCCCCGAGGTGGGACTGACAGGCTGTGATGAAGAGGGGTAGAAGAGGGGGAGAAATGCTCCCTTTATTTTGTCATTGCATTTACCCAAGCGCTGCAAGGGAAATGTTACCAGGAATCTGTTAAAGGGCAACTTTTTCTGGAGTCACCGATACATCTCTGTGTGACATTTACTCTGTGAGGAATGATTTATCCCTTCAGAAGGAAAGGCCTGAGTCACAGCTCAGCAATAACAAGTAAATCACCTTCTGGAGGAAGATAATGGCTCTGCCTACCATAGGGCTTTTTTAAATTTATCAGACAAAACTCTACCCCATTCTTGATGAATACTTAGATTTCATGTTTAGAGTATGTATGGTGTAAATGCCCAAAAATAGTCAAGAATATCTCAGATTTATCCTCTCCTATGCTACTAATTCCCTATGGGACCCTCTTCCTCCTGTTCCTCCTGGAAGACAAGACACTAATCATTCCCTAGCCCACACAGTAATTACGGGAACACAGCCAATACTGACAAAGAAATCTGACTCACAGATTGGAAGTGCCATTGGGAGAGTAAGGAGTACTGGCCTCTCGCTTTTCTACTACTCCAACAGGAACATAATAGAAGAGCCAGGATCAGGAGAACAGACTCATCTGTACTCAGAAACTTCCTAGCACAAAATTCTTCCTAGCACTACAGAGCCTGACAGAAGAAAAAAAAGAAAAAAGGAAAAAGGAAAGAACATAAATGCAACAGTATTAATAAATAATATTCACCACTAGAATGCTCTTTAACACCTTTCCCCGTGTCGTATCAGGTTACAACAACTTATGTTCTGCCCCAAACTGCCTGCTATTCACTATAAGATTATTCTCCAGTGATGTATTCTCATTATTTAGCCTAATCCACTTTGAAGTGATTTGAGCTCCAGTTTCTGCACAGGTTTAACTTTGATCACTTACAAGTGGAATCCTCCAGACATACACAACATCTATGTAAGTACAAGGAAAAGACACAGAAGAAACACAAGGTCACAGTTAAGCATGTACTGGAAAAGCTCTATAATGTGACCTAGACAGAATTACCGGAGGAAAGGAGAGAGAGATTTACACCTATTTACATTATCCTTGCTTCAAACCAGGAGCAATTTCCCCTTACTCTAAAACACTGCAATTTCCTATGAGACTTGCTCATATAAAAGATGCAAAATGAGACTTCAACTGCAGCCACTTCAGCCTAGAAAATGACAACACAGCGATAATTACGTCTGTTTTTATTATTATTAATAAACCTTGTCTCAGACAGGGTTAAAAGCCAAAGGGAAGTCCAGCAGTTGTACCTCCATGGGGGGGTCGCATGTCCAGAAAATTTCTGGCATTATGCTGCAAAGAGCATGAGTTATACAAGACCAGCAAGAGCCTGAAGTCAAATATTCTCACCAGCAGCAATGGTGCTTGAGTGCCAGTGTGTAGACCCTGTAGTCTCCATAAAAGTTTCCTTAAAGTTGTTATGGGATCCTGATGTGATCAGAGCTTAAAGGTACACCCGTCCATGCTTGTACAAGCGCTGTGCAGGACCACAAGTACTTTATACTCAAAACTAAGCCAAATATTTTTTTACGATGGGCAAAATGAAAATCAGGGATATATGACAGACTAGGCAAAAAAAGAGCAGTTTAAAGTTACCTGCCTTGCCTTTATTGGGGTCCTTTTCTCACTCCTGCCTGACACTTTGAACATGCAGTTTCATAATCTTCTGGGTTGCAGCACACCACACACAGTCCTAGCAGGGTCCCTGGGAAAAAGCTCTGTCCTTCCACAGTGTCTAAGGTCTTATTCTTCATTTACTCCTGCCCGTATACTCCCATGGGCACACCATGCTGCAAAGCCCCTCTCTACTAAAGTCATTGACTTCTTCAAGCTCCCCTGCATACTCCAGAAAGTCTTCTTCTTCAGCCATCGGATCCAGGTCCCCCAGTGAAGCACATTTTTCTTTGGTCTGAAGTCTTGTCTGAGCTCATCCTTTGAAGGAGAGAATGAATTTTAAGGAGACAGTGGCACAGTAAGAAAAATCCCATCTGCCATACAATTATTAAAAATTCTGCTTAAGGAAGAGCAACTGCGTTTGGTTGTGTATTGCATGTCAGTATGGACACCACTCTCTTCTAGGAACAGCTGCAGACTAACGGCACTAGCCTGTGAAAAGCCATTCATTATCAGAAGCGGCCCAAGGACTACCAAAAGGTCAAGAACTAGAGGAAAGCACACCTTCTTACACTCAGCCAAAATGTATATCCTGCAGCCATTCAGATCAAGAGTTTTTTGACTACTCTGTGAGATGGGTCCATCTGCAAAAAAAGACTTTATTGCAGGGGAGCAGTGCCTTGAGAAGGGACAAAAAGTATTTATAGAAGAAAATCACTTCTAGGCAAGTGATACCATGCTGCCACTCTATATTTAAGCAAACATAGATCACTTAGCTGATGTGAAGCTTGCATTTGGTAAGAAAGGAAAGGACAAATGGGAAGCATAATCAAAAGTAGCCAGAAAAGAATATGCAATACAGACCATTTGCTTATTTGCAAGTGGACCCATCATGTTCCCCTGCTCAGTACTTGCTTTGGTACATAACTTGGCAGCTTTTATGGTTTTCTGGAAACAGTAACAAAAGTTAACAGACTTCAGATCAACACAGAATTATGATTCTTTACTACAGTTCCTCAGTGCTGAAACACTCTTATTCCCCTCTTAAGAGCCAAAACCTGACAGTATTTCTTCTGGGACATGCCTCTAGTTATTTAACTGGAACAATCAGCTTCTCAAAGGACAATAGAGGAAGTCCTTGCTTTTTCCTGATGAATATTTGTAACAACTGCTGAACAGTTCAGAAGGCACACAAAGGCAGCTTTGACCTATATTGCTACAGCAGAAATATGCACTCCCATTACTAATGTTGGATGACATGAGCCACAAAGTTTATTTTGATATATGATTTCACTTAGTGAGGTGGTGTTCAGATTTTCATTCCCTTCTAAACTGGGAGAGTATAAAGATTAGTTTTTTGTGACTACTAGAGAGCTCTTTGGGAAGCAGTTCCGTGATATTTGCAACCTGAAGAGATGCTGGAACTATTGGCAGTCTCAGAACAAGGTCACTACTTGTAGTGCTCTTTTTTCATCGTTTCTTTTTCATCACTGTGAATATTTGAGAGCTTCTTAGTACTGATCCACCAAACTTCTCTCTCTTCACCTTCTATAGCAAGCCCTTGGATGCTCCATGAATCCAATGTCCAGACTGTTTGCTCCACTGCACAGAAATGCCATCATGCTGAGAGTCGTTTGGCAACACCTGCCAGTGATGACTCTGTTTTATAACAGTCCATTAGCACAAGGTTCTTAATGAAAATGAAAGCTGGTAATGAAGCCAAAAGGCAGCAGCAGTCTCTAGTCTGGGGAGGGTAATTAAGCTAGAAGAGATGGAGAGACTGAAGAACAAAATTAACATACAGAAAAAGAAAAAAAGAGACCTGGTAGTGCATTAGCACTAATGTAGTTATAGCAAAGCATCCAGTTTCCTTTACAAAAGCATTTTGTTTGCATTTGGTGGACTATTTTTTTATTGCTAGCTGGTAAAACAACAGCTTATTGCTCCCTCAGAGATACAGATGTCAGCTAGGGCAACACACACAGAATTTCAACATGGAGCAGAGGAAGAACCTCTGGAAAATGAAGGAAATCTATATACCTTTATTGTGATACGTTTGAGCTTGGGAGAAGGGAAAAAATTTAAGTTATCCTTCTCTAAGTTGGCATCTCATGTTCACTAGGTGTGGATGAGAAAGACTGGCTCCCCAGAATGGTTTACTATCAATAACATTGTCAAAAGTCAGTGGCTTACATCTTTTCACTCGCTAAAGTACTCTACAAGCTGTTGCTATATTTCTCATTGCTAAGATGTCCTCTCTTGCTACGGGACCTAGAACACCTTTGTATGATTGAACAGCACCCTTTCTACGTAATTCCTCTGAGACAACACCAGGATAATTCTTTTATCTTCTGTGCATTTATGCTTCATATGTGTTTGGAGATAGCTTTCATATCTTGCCACTTTCTCAGCATGAAGACCTAGCATACATATGAGGCCTTTGTCTGTTCCCTCTTAATCAAGTCATGCATGATCTTAATTGTCAAGCCTTTTCAAAATACTTAAAAATTGCTTGACATATCTCCACCTTACAGTATTTAAGGTCCTTAAAAGTCTAGTCTAGGTGCAGTTTAACAGGTCTCTTTACAGATGAATTATCCACCTACTGCTTTATGAAGGATGTCATGGCACTTACGCAACATTTATGGTGTTTTCTATCCACACTGATGATTGCAATTCTTTCCATTCTACTCAAATCTACACATTTCATTAATATGTCATTTCTTCCCCTTTGTGATCACTAAGAAAAGCACTAAACAGAAATGACAGTAACTTCCAATTTGTCTAGCCCTCTCAGTTCATGAAAATGCTGTTGCATTTTGAATTACTAATTTATTTTAGAAAACTCTTTCTATTAAAGCCAAATTTTAATTGTGGGCTTTTTTTAAAGTAGGGCTTTTTGTCGAATAACACATTGAAGTGTAGATGTATCACAATCACTGTCTTCTTTTCATCCAATAATTTTGTAACTGAGTCCAAAAGTAATCAAATGTCTTCTATGAGTTTTGTTTATTAAATACCACTGATAATTGCTTGTGGTTCTGTTACTCCATGTGGTTACAAATTCATTCTTTTTAATATTGTTTCCATTATTTTATTAGAGGCTGATAATGCTTATAAGAAACAGTTTGAAAGTTAATTCATGGAATTGGTTTGGGGAAGGACTCAAATGAAGCCATGCACAGAATCTAACTGTTGAAAATCTGACATAGTTTTTGATTCTCCTAAGATTGTAATATAAAGGACCAGAAGAAACATGAGCAGACAACAACTAGAGGTTATATTATGATAGGTATACTATTGTAGTACAGTTAAGGCATACACACAATGTACCACAACTATTAGAAAAATCCAGAAACGTTTAACAGCCTCACAGAAGACTGATGATCCCACTGCCTGTGGGTTTGGCTACTTTTTATGTATTTCATTATCATCCTATAGAGCACAAAAGTATCTCATGGACTTCAGGGTCTCACACAATAGAAATAATAATAGGAAAGGTGTACTTAAATCTTTTTCTTTGAAGTAATGCCTGAGAGGTGGCAGGGAAAGAGTTAGGATGGTGGAAATATGAATCCCCAATGCCTTGTGATAGAACAAGAGGAATTTTCGCTTTCCTTCTCTAAGCAGCCAACCATGCCAACACTTGACAGCAAGCAGTATCAGGAATGGATTGAAGAGACTCTGACACTCCCTGCCCTGTCCCTGGGGTGCCAACTGCCCCAGACCCTTTTGTTTTGCCCCTGCTGAAAATTGAACATATGAACATTTCTAACCACTTCCAGCAGTGGCACCAGCAGAGAGCTCTGCCAGACAGTGGAACAGCCTCCTGCCTGCTTTGGCTTGGACACTGTACCCTGGGAATACTGGGGATCTACAATCAAACCTTTTTAGGAGTGGATTGAGTAACTGGCTCTGTTTACAGCTGTTTATGTGGCATCCCAGCCGTCACCAAGTAAACACCTGAACCTAGGCAATCACTGGCCTGTAACTAGAGACTGGCCATGTAATAAATATGCAGCTCAATAAAAAGACAGATAATCTTGTAATAAGAGACTCATGAATCAGTCTTGTTGTTCCAGTGTGTCCCTCCTTTCTTCAAAGCACTCTGTAAACCAAGTGAAATCTCTATGTACAATGAAAGTTAATCTCCCCATTCCCTGGCAAGCCAGTGTCTCAAATGCAGTAGGGACTTTTTAATTAATATTACATGCCTGTGAAAGACTAGGAAAATGCAACAGAAGCAAATTCTACATTGCCTAAGAATAATATCATTGCTTCAGCCAACTTCTAAATGGGACTTTGATGTGACTTGCTGTACCTAGTGTGTTCAGCTGAAAGCTCGCTCAGCTCAGTAGCTCTGCGCCAACAGGAATCTGAGTCTCTGGGCTCTGTTCCCAGCCTTAGTGGTTCACCCTATCTCTGTAGAAAATCAGGTAGCCTCTGTCCTTCACTGTCTTCTGTTAAATGGAAAATACTAAGTGCTCTGAGTGACTACACAGTACCTCCTGTTCACAGCTCTACCAGTGTATCTTGTTTCTAGCTCTACTGTCCCAACAGACTCTACTTACTGAAGGTCCAGAGTGATGTGCACTAACCTAATGCTGAGTCTGAGCAGTGGGATGGCATCAGCGCCCTAGACCAGGGCACCAGAGGGACCCAGTCCTGCATGTCAAGTCAAAGCAAGGCAAAAATCAGGGTTTGAGTGGTAGAGTTGTGGGACAAAACAAAATAGCTGTACTACAGCTCCAAATCTAGTCATGCAGGCAGGGTAACATAAGGAGACACTTTAAAATTTGTCTGGCATAGATGGAAAGATACTGACAGTTATTCTGATAAAAATATACTTGGAACAAAATAGATTTTTTAATCACAGCTATCCATCAATACAAACAAGGTAAAACAAACTGACACGCTAAGAATAAAATCAGAATAAAATATACAAGAGAAATAATGATCACCAGATAGAAAAAGAAGTTTAGGCAATCATCATTGTGGAACTACTGAATAAGAATATTGGAATTCTCATAGAAAACTTTTATTTATAACTTCTACAAATTCATATTCTACATAGTCAGAGCTCTGTTCCTGTCCCCAGGGTGACCCATCAGCCAAACACACTCCAATCAAAGGCAACAAATGCATTATAAGAGAGAAAGAGTAGTGTTAAATGAATTACGTGAAGCGTTAACAAAAAAGTATCAGAGCACTTGAAAAGGCATGCAGCAGTGCCCATGCAATAACTCCACCCAAATTCTTTGGACTTAACAGGGCACAATCTCCCTGTTTCCACTTATACCTCATCTTACTGATGCCTGACTCTCAACTGACAGAAGGGCAGAACTGCTCCAACTCAGAACCAGAATAAAATAAGTAAAGTCAGGATATGTCTGATACTTACCACAAAAGCCATGTCAACAAATATTAACTGGCTCTTTCTTGGTACATGTAACATAGAAGGGTAAAGACCATAAACAGTCATAGCCACTGTTGTGACTGTGGTCCCTAAGAGCAGATTGAAAGAAGAAAGATTTGAGTGAATGAGGGCAGCACACACAGTGTGCTGGGTAGGACAAAAGGGTAGGACAAAAAAAAAAATCTGTGCCCTGGTCACTTCTCTGAAGAAGATCTCACACTAAGATGAAATAGGTTAGGCATCTGTCAATCATAGCTGCTACTTGGGGAGCAGCCAGCAGTGACTTCCAAAAGCTGGAAACTGCAGAGGAGAGCAAGCAGCAAGTCCAGAGCTAAGATTCAGCCCCAAGGTGGGAAGCCAGCACCCCAGTATTAACTTGCCTGTCTCTGGCTTCAACTACCC
Source organism: Monarcha castaneiventris obscurior (assembly GCA_026261815.1). Classification (NCBI taxonomy): domain Eukaryota; kingdom Metazoa; phylum Chordata; class Aves; order Passeriformes; family Monarchidae; genus Monarcha; species Monarcha castaneiventris. The sequence goes on from JAMPIT010000894.1 coordinate 21,719,738, forward strand.
TGTGTAGAAAGAGAGTACATACTTCCTGCTGGAAAGAGAACATCCTTCTTTTCTTTCCTGGAAAGTCTGTTCCTTTGAATAGTACAAGCTGCAACTCATTAGTCTCAGGGATGGACAATTTAGTAGGGCCTGGACAGGGAGTAATGGTTTAGAGGACAGGGAGTAATGGTTTTAAACTAAAGGAGGGTAGATTTAGTTTATATATAAGGAAGAAATTTTTCACAATGAGAGTGATGAAACACTGGAACAGGTTGCCTGGAAAGGTGGTGGATGCCCCACCCTTGGAAACATTCAAGATCAGGTTGAATGAGGCTCTGAGCAACCTGATCTGGTTGAAGATCTCCTGTTTTCCAGCACTATTTGCTTTCTCAGCACCACAGCACAATTTCTCTCAGGATCTTCAGGCAGTTCTACACTGTAAACCCATGCAGTGTGAGAATCAGAAGAGGTGAATGACAGGGATAAAGATGAACACCACTCTTTGCCTACGGCTACTACCCAAAGTCCAGGCTGCCATCAGGGGTGACTTTTGCCAGTCCCTGTAGAAGCACAAGACAGTCTCCAGGCCAGTTTGCAGGTAAGGTACAGCATAAGCCAGCCTGCAAAGTGTGTTGCCCCTACAGAGTCTGAGCTTGCCTGTGCCACAGGGCAGTTTCTCTTCTCATCCCAAGAGGGGACTGAGCCCCCCTCTTCCACCAGCATTGTGTCTACCACACAGAGGGAGAAGTAATGGACAGAAATAACTCAAAACATCTAAATCATGTGTGACCACAGTGTGGGGCATAAGAATACTCGATCCTCTTCTTTTGTACTTACTACCCAAAAACCTAGTACACTTACAGAGTAATTAATTTAGTTTCATGCAACATAAGACAAGAAACTTATCACCACTTCCATTTCACACATGGACAAGCTGAGGTTCACTGTGGGCAATCAGAACAGCCTGAAGCAAAATCAGAGCAACTGAGAACTGAACTGAGGACTCTAAATCTTGTGCCTTAACACTACCTTTCCTTTCTCAGCATGACCTCCTCCCAAGCTGAGATGGTACTTTTCCATATTCAAGGGTATTACTTTCCTCCCTAGAGAGACCTGAAGGCTGAGCTGGCTTCTCTTCTTCCTCTTTGCTTAGAGAGAAAAAAAAAAAAAAGAAACCACATCCGCAAACACACTCCAAAGGCAGTCTTATTTAATCCCAGTGTAATTCCCACTGCTCTTTCTTAATCCTTTCACCTGTGAGATAATTGCCAGCATTCTGGGAAGAACTCAATGCTAATCACAGACTTGCATAAAAAGAGACAAAGAACCAGATAAAACAGTCTAAAGGAAATCACAAGGCCTGATTTAACCATGCACACACATATCCATTCCAGACACCCTGCTGAACTAGATGCTTTCACAACAGATGAAAGGTCTACTAATGGGCCTGGAGGAGAAGGCCGTAAGAAGCTATGTCAGTAAATAAAGGTTTTAGTCTACTGCGCTGTGGGATGACATATCATAAAAATCAAATACCAATATAAGCTACCAATAGCAATACCTAGCTACATAATATTCAGCAAAAAAACAATCTGTAGGGATATCTTTCCATCTTATTCTGTCCAGAAGACCAGTGCTTACAGCAGATTCCTCTTCCACCACTTTATCTGGGACACTCCTCCCAGACAAGAGTATGTTTCTACTACTCTTACTTCTGCTTCCCTTCCCCCTTTCCACTGCTGATGCTCTACATCCATTCTTCTTTCTCTTCACTGAAAAAACATTTCCACTCCTTGAACTATTTAATTGCCTTAGTTCTTTCCCACTTGTGCTTAAAATCCATGCCTTCGAAGAGAAACCCACATTGTCTCTGTGTGCTCATATGTACTTTCCCAAGAAAATCCTTACCCAGCACACTCAGGGCACCTTTGCATTATGATAGGTTATTTCCTTCTATAGAATTTTTTTTACAGAGAATATGTTGTTTCCCTTTATAAAATATGACTGCTACCTCTGTGGTCATGAAGATGTTTGTGAATAGATAAATACAGTTTTCATCTTTTTAGAGTATTGCTTTAGCAAGTGGAATCTAATTGGGAGAGTCCTTGGTATAGCAGGCAAGTTTTTGGTGGTTTATAAAATAGATTGCACTGGTGTTTAGAGAAACAGGAGTGGACAAGAGAACTCTGGCATTTATTGCCTGTTCTCCTCCAGCTCTCTCCATCTCTCTGCACTTCTGCTCATTCAACTGTAAAACAAGGAAAACAAATAATTAACCTTCTTGCTGGACGGATGTGAAGCTGAATGATAATGCTTTGTACTCGCTGTGAATTGTTTTCAGGACATGCTGCTAAGTGTCAGTGCAGCAGCTCCTTGTGCCGTGGTGAAGGGTTTTTGTCCCCGCTCTGTTGCTGCAGAGGCACAAAGGCCCCAACAATTCACAGGGAAAGTCAGCTGCAGAGCCAAGAACACACCTCTCACTTCTGAGCCCTCTTCACTAAGCATGATGCTGTGCAGGAATGTGCTCCAAGTACTTATAAGACACTTAGCAGTTCAGGAGGTTGGTGGGTTGTCAACATGCTACATGTGCACTGCTGATGACAAACAATCAGCATGCAGAAAAAAGAATTGTTCATGAGATTCACAGGCAGATATGGCTGGAAATAGCACAAGGGAAGAAACGTAATCACTCATAAGAGTGGAGGTCATAATTCAGTATCTCTTAGAATGAACTGCTGAGAAATGGCCAACTGGAAATCCCAGCAAATAGAGCTGTAACGAGCTCAAGGCCAGAAAGAAGGGAATCAGTGTCTATCCATTGAACTCATCAATACGAAAACTTTCAAAGAGGTTTCAAGCTCCAAAATCAGTCAGATGGGAGAAGAGTCAGAGACAAAATGATTTCTGAAATAAATTTATTTTCAGTTATTTTTGGAAGACAAAAAGGAGGGACGTTGGTACATTGGAAAGCTGACAAAAATCATTATTCTCTACAAATTGCTTTGACATTGTATAGGCAGTGACCTTCACAGCACTACCGGTTTAATGGCATTTACTTCAGCAGTAGCTGATTTCACTATTAAACAGGGATGCATAGCACAAGATTACACAACTAAATCACTCTTGTAAATATTTAATATCATTGCCTTTCTTTTTTTTTCCCTTTTAACAAATCACTATCAAAGGCAGAGCACACAGTAGAAAACACATTTATTTATTCTATCCTGGAAAAAGCTTAGTGCTCATGCATTTTATCTATCTAGTTCTCCAAATGACTTTGACACTTGAAAGCCCTTGTGATCAAAACAGTCTGAAGGAAGGCAATTTTGCAACCATTTAAGAACTGATTTCATGCACTGATCAACATTTACCAAACTTGCCTGATGGAATAGCACAAAGTTTAACCCAGCAGATTGATAGCAAACACCTGAAGGAGAAAATTAGTAAGAAACCTGCACTGGTTTAAATAAAAGTACCTTAGAAGACAAAAAGAAAGCAAATCAGAGACTCTCTCTCCACTCTTCTCTTCCCTGACACCAAAAAAAAAAAAAATCAGCATTTGGGAAGTCAAAGGGAGCTCTCATACTTCTGCCTGATAATACAACAAGTGCATCCACCACATAACGGTTATTCCACGGTTCATTCCATTATGGATGTACAGTGCAGCATAGCAGGAAATAAATTGTCCACAGATTTCTCTTAAAATACATCTGTCTTAAAGATGGAGTCAATAGAGAGAACAAATGAAGTACAAGAACACAGCAAAGAAAAATTACTAATGTGTGTCTCTAGTATCATATCTTAATATAAAATTGACTGAAATATTGAAATGCTGAGCCTGGAATCGAGTACTTTAAGCATAGCAAGTAGATTCTAAAGAGAGCCCTACAATCTGAACATTCTGATTTTTCTAATTTTAGGCAAAGATTTTTTCCACAATCTGGCATAAATGATCTGTCACATTGTGGCAAAAATGGTATTCTTTTCAAACTGCCAATGATCAATGCCATGAAGTGTTCTTTATAAAGGTATTTTGTGAGACAAGTAACAAAAGTTATGTTTCTTTTCAGCAGTTTAACAACAGGGGAAAGACAATTCAGTGGATATTTAGGAACTGAAAAAATTCTGGGGGAAAAATAATTCAGTAAACTGAAAGATAAAAACCACATGTAGAATGCAGCTTGCACACATACCTACAGACTTCTCTGAGACTGTCTGCAGAATAAGACTATCCAAAATAAATATGAAAATGGTCAGATAAATGTATTATTTGGATGATGGAGTTGGCCAGTCCTGCAAGGCACTGGTGCCTGAAATGTGTGTGCCCTTCGTCAGAGCTGGGAAATGCAAATGCACAGCAGTGCTAGGGCTGCCCTGGGTTTTATAAAAGCTTGCAACATCTTTAATGCAGAGCTAAGCGAGAGCCTGTAATCCCTGCGCTGCGATGCAGCAATGTGCTCTCCCCTCACAGGACAAGCCAACAGCTATGCAAGATCCTTTTATCAACATTCACAGGGCTGGAAAATAACTGTTCACAGTTTGATTCCCAACATTATCGAGTGAATCAAGAATTGCTCAGAGAACAGGCAGCTGAATACACATGTAAAAGACAAAGGTTCTTCAGTGATATTTATTCTAGCCAAGTTTTAATATTTCAAGGCTTATAGCAACTAACTCTTTACATAATCAAATGTAATTATCTGATCCCAGCTGGTGATCAGAACATTCATCATCAACCTGGTCATTATTAATATACCAGTAATTAGGGGAATAAAGGTGTATGCTTCATAATGCTGGCTTAATACAATTCACTGTACCTAATAAGACCACAGCTCCGTCTAAAATACAATTATTTTAACATATTGTACATTTTTTTTACCACTACTAACAATGAAAAATCATAAAGATATGTTATTTTAGAGCAAATACTGAATTTTTTTAAAGTCTTCAGTAAAAAGAATTTAGTCAATTAAAGGAATCACGTTTTGCTTTAGAAAGAATCTGACCCATAAGCAGTTCCCCAATCAAACCGTGATTTGAGAGAAAAGCTTGATTAAAATGCATGCAATTGACAGAATCAAATCATAAACACTTACCTACAAATATTACATACCATCTTCTTGCTCTACTGTAGGAGAGGAGGTGATTTCTCAGGCACCACTGTGTGGTACTGCTTGGCAAATGCTACTGACTTTTTAATGGTGACAACTGTGTACACAAATCCTAAAAGTACCAGTTCTGTTTAAAGCCTTTCCCCACAAAGCAGTGCTGGTAAAGAACCATTTCTATTAAATGCTTTGCGGTGTTTAAAAAGAGAACTAAGGCCATAATTTAGTGAGAATGATCCAAAATCCCTCAGGTTAGTGTTGGAACCGTTTTAGAGTCAGATTCTTCCCTGCGCTATTTCTTTTACATCAGTGCATTTCATCTGCTTCAGTATCAGGTATACCACAATAAAATGCTTTCAGATCAGTGAAGAATATGGCTCTTAATACCCTTGCAACAAACCTCTCAGTATAAAAAGCACATCTCGTATAAGACCAATATCTCACAGAAAATCCTTCTATAAGAGAATGTAGGGACTTTATCTCTGCAGGTACACAACACATTCCCAAGTGCAAAACACCATTAATTTCTATAGGTTTCTCCAGCTGTTTAGGGGACGCAGTAGACTCAGCACAGCAACTTGCAGGGTAGGTTATCAGGAACCAAAATTTCAAAACAGAAAAGCTTTCAAACCAAATGAATATGCCACAACCTCTGAGTGCTGCATTCCCACCCGAATCCTTGCTCTCTGCAGTGGTATTTTCTATTATCTTCCCTTATTTCACAGCCTATCTACTGATTTTTATACATGCACTCAAAACTATCAAGGCTCTTGAAACAAATGAGGAAATGAAAACCAGCATGAGAAGGAGCTCTACCTCCATGAAAGGGTGAGTACAGCCAAATAAATGAAGGGTGCTGGGTGTCACAGGAAGATGTGCTTTGCCCCAAATCAGAATCAAAACCCACAATACTGATGTGGGGAAAATCACACACCATTAGACACGAATTAATAACTGACTCACATGATACTGAGTGCATTATATCAGACGATTTGAGGAAGCATGACCTTCTTCACAGTAATAGTTTTACAACCATTTGCATGGCGTGTTATTCCCTGATCTCTAGTCAAAATATTTACCAGCTGGTAAACCACAGCAAAAAAGGCTGCTGTTTGTAAGCTCTTATTTTTAATGTAGAAGATCCAGCTTACACAGCACATATTTTCTAAACTGTTCAATACCATAATGTTATCTGTCTAGTCCACAGAAGGCCACAAGGAGCCTTAAAACAGGAAACTCCCCTCTTTCACAGGGTTTCCTATTTTTGCAGGACTGTCTGATGTGTGTGACAGGGTCTATTTCAGTTCCTGATGGCATTATCATCACTTTGCTGCATTACCATAAAGCCCAGGAAATAAGCTATTACCCACCACACTCCTCCCAAACGTTATCACAGACAATCATGTGCTCACAAAACAGCATTAACTGTGAGAATTAGAGTCCATTTAAACTGCAGCTGTTCCTTCATTCCTAAATAGGTTCTTAGATCAAAACTTCTCCCTGACTGGTCTCATTACTGAATGTCCATTTCAACTGAAAGAAAAAGATCACTTCAAAAAATTTTATGTTTGACAGATAACACTCCTTCCCTGTAATATGACAACCAGGTAAGCAACATTAAAATGAAGAATTTTTTTAAAAAATATAGTGGACTTTTTAGCGATTTGTGAGTTGGAATTTTGCCTTCAAATCATCTCTGGCAAAAGAAATAAACCTGTAATTTTGATTTTCTATTTCTAGTTTATCTTATTTTCAGAATCTCAAGCTTCAATTATTTAAGGGAAAGACGCTCTATTTATTTTTAGCAAAAATACTAACTCTGCATTTACTGTTAAATGCAAAACTTAAATCCTAGATTTAATATACATGCTGGTGTTCTTTTCAGCTATAAACCCATGCCCTGGAAAGGCCCAAACTGCCACAACCCTATATTCTGCTATTATCAAAAAAAACCACACAGCTTATTATGTGCCATTTCCCGCTCTGTTTCTTTGTCTCTTTGTTACCATCCACTGGAAGGGCTTCAACCTACAGAGAAAAAACACTTCCAAATCTAAACTGAAAAACCTGAATGTCAGGAAAATGCACAATGTCTCTTTAAGAGTCAACAGTAAATTAACTTGCCCGTAACAGTGCAATAATTAGCAGTTAGTAGCTTATTAAAAGGATGGCAAAGGCCAAGCTGCCATCTGGGATCTCCAGTTTCTTGTGATTGTTATTATGTCAAGATGTGCAACTTGCATTAGCTTTCATGTCACTGTGCTTGCCCTTACTTTACATGTAAATTTTAATGAAAGATACAGCACTTTAAAAATCAGACATCCATCAAAAGTGCTATTAGCCTGCCTTTTACAAAGCACGTGGCCTGTTTTGCTACCTCTGCATCTCTACACACCACTGAAAGCCTCAAATGAAGAAAACAGAGGAAGGGGGGGAAAAAGCCTTTCAATGATATCAATTAAATACTCTCTTTGGGCAGAGAGAAACCTGAGCTTCATTGAAAACAGAAGACTACAATACAGCCTAAGATGACAATATTTTAGCTCCTGTTTACACACAACAGAACCACAATGTCTTTAACTCTCACAGGAATCATTCTTCTTAATAAAAATGAAAGCCAGTGAAGAATCAGCTGTTTATTCACACATCAGAAAGACACAGTTTTAAAACAAGGCAGAATGAAAATACATAAGAAAAAATTAATTACCTATAACCTACAAAATACTAAACACATTATTAAATATCTTACACATACACAATATTTGTAAAAACACATGGTCATAAGCAGAAACAAAAATAATTTACCAGAACTGTCCTATTTAATGTGTCATATGTTTGTGTTCACAAATGTATTACACAAAGAAGAATAATGTATGATAAGAATAATGCATAAAAAGAAGAATAAAACATCTATTCCTTTGCATTAGCTGATATGGAACATTTAAGTGACTTCATTCCCCAAAATTTAGAAAATGTCATCACCACTGGAATATAAAGAAATAGGATGAATGCCTTGGAGAAATGCCACCCAATGCCTTACATTTGAAATTCATCAACTATCCATCACCTCTAATCAGACTTCAACAAATTACATAAAAATACTTCTTTTTTCCCTAAATAAAACATGAAACCAGCAGCAAAAATTCACTTACAAAAAAAATTATTCCAGAAGAATACCATCTTCATTCAAGGGGCTTTAATTCCATGAAAGACATTTTGTATATTTGGTATTTGCTAACCAAAAAATAAAATGCTTGATTTTTTTAAATACTCATTAAGAGTAAAGTTAAAACTGAAAGTCACCATCCTTATAATAATGCTGGATTTTTTTCTCACCAAAGGAAAACAAACCCACTACCACACATATTTTAGAGTCCTTTCCTTAATACTTTTAATTGTAGACACCAAAACCATACAATATTCACATTTAAAACCTGAATATTAAGATACTTTACAGGGCAAAGCAGAGCTTAAAAACCACTGCCAAAGCTGGCAAGACAAATGTAGTGTTGTTTTTTGCCTTGTATAATTAGACATTTAGAGAGCACAAACGATTTAATTTGTTACTGATGTTTCACTTCAATATTTGCATAAACTCTTGGCCATTCAGCTGGACTTATTCACATACAACCATAGAACCATTTAGACTGGAAAAGACATTTAAGGCCATCGAGTCCAACCCCCAGCACTGCCAAGTCCACTACTAAACTGTCCATGAGCACCACATCTACACATCTTTTAAACATCTCCAGGACTGGCAAGTCAACCACTGCCCTGGACAGCCTGTTCCCATGTTTGACAACTCTTTCCATAAAGAAATTTTTCCTAATATCCAATCTAAATCCACCCCTGGTGCAACCTGAGGCCATTTCCCCTTATTCTATGTCTTGTTACTGGGACGAAGAGGTCGACCCCCACCTTGCTACAGCCTCCTTTCAGGCAGTTGTAGAGAGCAAAAAGGTCTCCCCCCGAGCCTCCTTTTCCCCAGGCTAAACAACCCCAGCTCCCTCAGCTGCTCCTCATCAGACTTGTGCTCCAGACCCTTCACCAGCTCCGTTGCCCTTCTCTGGACATGCTCCAGCACCTCAATGTCCTTCTTGTAGTGAGGGGCCCAGAACTGGACACAGCACTCAAGGTGCAGCCTCACCAACACAGGGGGTGACCACTGCCCTGGTCCTGCTGGCTACACTATTTCTGAAGCAAGCCAATACAAATCCTAATGGTATTACTGGTGAAAAAGAACTTGAAAATATTTTCCAGATCAGTAAGATCCAGTCATTTCCTTCTATTCAAGCCCACAAATGCTATTTCATTTTTCCTGTACCATTACCTTCAGGTCAATATTATTGAACATCTCAAAGAAATAAGAACCTCATTCTCTGAGAGAAATGCTAAACCTTGCAGGACTTAAAAGACCTACTTTAGTTAAGAGCAGTTAGGACCAAAGCAGACAATCTGATTTTGCAATGCTGATTATTAAATGGGGAAATTGGCAGTAACCTTTGGTCCACACAACATGCATTTCAAAAAATCCCATGCTTTCACTTCTTTCTGACAATTAAGATAAAACCTGCTTCATACAGAAAATGAGTGGGCAGCTGTGTAGTTCACACCGAGCACAACTACTGATGGAAGGAAGGAGCCACATGCCTTAGAGAAGAACCAGCAGTCTGCAGATTGCATTGGTGTTACAGGGTGACCTGTGCACACCTGGCAACCAGCCTCACTGGTTGTTCTCTGTGTCAGAGAGGACATTTAGGACTTTCCAGTTCTTTGGGTTCTTGGCCCACTGGATTCAGTGTGAATTTCGCTATTGCCTTCAAGGAGATAAAGGACTTAATTCACTGAAAATAGCAGATTCCCACCAGAAATACAGGCAATTTTCACAGAGGACATGAGCCTCAGTAGAAGTCAGATCCAAACTAAGAGAAATGGTGAAACAAAACCCACATGGTAGAAGGTAGCAAAATGGCAAATAATCACTTCCTTAACAAAGACTTTCAAGACAGCAAGAATATGGAAGAAGGTAATTACACATTAACACCAGTAGCAAATTAGAGTTGGATATTTATAATTTCCTTTGATATCATTTACTTGTGGGGAAGTGTTAGGGAAGTAAACTTAATATAATTGTTCTGCAATTGCCAGTACCTTTCGAGGAGAGAAGTCATATTCAGCAATTCTTGCCAAACTAAACAAAAGTCCTCCTTGCTCGTCACACATTTACCTTACCTCCATGACCAGTTCCAAACGCCAAATAAAAAACTCAGTGCATTTAACCTGAAAACTCAGTTCAGGTTAAAATGCAATTGATATCCAGGTGCTTGTCTGTATCTCAACTACTCCAGCCATTACTCCAGAACACGTACACTTCATCTTCTTCAACTTTTCAGGAGCTTATTTAAAAAAAAATCAAAATCTTCTGGAAATTTTAAAAAGGATAGATCCAGAAAAAGCCTATTTACTGCAGTGGAAACAGCTTATCAAACACTTGCTTTAAATGAGGAATGCAAGGTCACAGACTGCTATACGTTGTGAACAAGTTTTATGAAATCAAATACATCGTATCCAAAATTAAATCAAATACATGATATCCTTTGGCTACATACATGACATGAGACAGAGTTGTTGCCAGTTTTTACTAAAAACTACAAGAATGCCAAAAAAATATGAACCTTCCATGTGAGCACTAAAGGCATCTGGTACCACTTTCTCTGTGAGCTGAAAGCCATGTGTGGGCTCAAAATTACAGTTTGAGCCCTCTGAAAGCAATGCTATTTTTCACACAGACTGATGGCTCTCTGACAAAGTCACTTGCTATAACTACAGCTGAAAACTACACATAGCTGGGAAGTGAAGCAGTATTTTCACTCATTGACACAATAAATTAAGTTTCAGTACATATGAATTAATTGTGGACTGTATGTTACAATCCTCATGCTTACCAGGTCAGTTAGGAGATGTGCTTTGGAAATTACTTTCAGCTTAGTCCTACACAGGCTGGCCTGAAGCATAAATGCCACCCAAGAAAAGAACAGGAACTAACATCACACAAGACTTGCCCTGATCTACACTGACCCTTAAACCACACTCGGCCATACATCAGCTAACTGAATTATTGGCAGCTGCGTTGAGGCACAGTAACATTTTATATGGTGTGCTTAGAGCTTCAAGTTCTCATATTTTTTACAGTGTAGATGTGTGATTATTATGTTCTGGTGTTCACCTCTTGCTGAGAATATAGGTCTGAGTATAGCCTAGGTACTACCCTCCATCACCCAGGTTTGGAAAGAACAGAAAAACTATGAAATTAATTATTGGAATATTTTCCAACCTCAAAACAGAACAAATAATACGGATTACATAATGTATGCCATCACAGAGAATTCAACAATACAAAATTGTTAGAAGAAAGCTGGGCATCAGAAAAAGGAATCATGCAAATTGAGGTGTTTAATACGCCACTGTGCAGAATTCAGGCATTACAGGAATAGTAATTATTGAGCAGAGACTGCTTGTGCCTCAAAGGAAAGTTATTATGGACAAATCCTCTGAGCTCATATCCCTCCCAAATTTATAGCTGCACAACTAGACATTTCATTCCCCAATGTCTTACTGGCATGGACACAAGCAACATCCTCCAACGTGTTCAAATCATGCTAATAAATAGATCAGATTCTTCAGCAGTGTATTCATTAAAACAGAGTAAGCCTCAGCATAACAAAACCTTTTAATCTTTCTCATTGGAAAATATGATTAAAAAAAAGATCTTTCTTAAGCCATGTTTATAATTTATCAATCAATCAATCTTCACTTTTCCTTCCACTCCAACTGAAGACCCATAGCAAGTTTGCAGCATTTTGCCTTTTTGGCAGTTTTGATAAGGGATCAGTGACTGCCCTCTGCATGCCTAAAATAGGTGTGAACTCTTGAAGAGCAAGTTGGAGCCCCAGAGCAGTCTTGCATGCCCTGTGCTGTACTGGGCTGCAAAGGAAATGGACCTCTGTGTTTAGCAGCGCTGATTACTTCTGCTTCCTCCACAGCTTTTTTGCAACACAATTTCTCTTTGAAAAACACCTTAGCCCAAGTAGAAAAGACAGGAAGCAGAGCCAGGGGAAGAAACAATAGCTCAAAAAACTTCCATTGCAGAAGGGTACTGGACAAGCCCAGGTTCTGCTGCCACCAACACCAGTAGCAAAATTACCAGCAGTGGCATCACTCTAGTGCAAGTATCAGCAGGATCAGCACACTGACCTATGGCTCTTTGATTGAACTGATGAACCCTTTGCACCCCAGCATCACCAGCTACAGATGCCCTGACACTGCACAGCCCATATTTAGTGCGAATAGGGAGAAAATAACATCTCTTAGGAAGGCCTCAAAGCATTCATCTTAATAAATATTTCCTCCATAATTGAATACAAAAGATTGTTAAGAGACTTTTCAAAATAAAAGCATTAAGTTCCAATATGAAACAGATTCGTAAAAATACAATTTGCCCATCAACAAACATTTTACAAGCAATGAAAACATAGAAAGAATGTGATCTCTACCTTTACTTCTACCTACAGACAGGAAGGTGTGCATCCAGTTAAGAGGAGGAACAAGAGAGGTGTCCACCATGAAGGACGCAAAAGAGAAGAGAAGGAGGAAGCATAAAAAAACAGAAAAATATGTCACTGGCCATACTTAGAAAAACAAGGAAATGAGCATATTTATCTAGCAGCCAAACTCAACAAAACACAATGTCGAGGGGAAAAACGAGAGACACACCACAACTAAAGCACAAAGCAAAGCTTAAACCATTGACAGTACAATCAGCAGCTGCCTGGTTAAGCTTTAATTTGATTTTCTACTGAGAAATGCAAACTGCTCATGCAATACCACGCCATTGATATGCCTCAATCCACGTCAAATTCAAAACAGCAAGGGAAACAACAGAATAGGACAGGAAAAAAATAAATCTCATGGTAATATATTTGCTAAACACATCTCACCCACCAGAGCTAATGTATTTGTATATAACGTTGACATTGCATATTTACTCACACATATACATTTACATATTTTATATCCATCATATTTTTATAGAGAGTAAATATTTATCAAAAGGCATTGTCTGTGAGTTTGTTGGCAAGAAATGAGAAGCCACTGTTCCCTGATGTGTCATACATAAATAAGGGCGGCTAAAGTTGCCAGAAGCCAATAGTTTGCACATTTTTTTGCCAGATGAGGGAGTATAGAAAGTGCTGATGACTGGCCTGAATAGGTCATGCAAGTCTTCATGAGCCAGCTGGGTTGCAACTTGTAATTTAAATGGCCAAGTGCAACTGTTTACATAATCCAGTGCTAAATCACAGACTACTAAAAAGAACCGTTCAGTGTTATTGAGAATTAAAGTGGCCATCAACTATTCTGATCACTTCCAACATGCCTTCCTCTGTCAAAACAGCTTTCATCCTGAGCAACTCAGACATGCTGAATGGACCTGTCTGCTGGATGGTCCTTCAACAAGCTTGACCTTTAAGCCATGAGCCCAGGTGAACAGTAAGTGGGCACAGAGAAGGAGCTCAATGCTTTCCAGAGTTTAGTCAGATGCTCCACATGCCAAACACCATGGTCTTGACATACACCTATAAAGAGCCCAATTTTTCTACCTTTCCTACCACTCAAGGATGTTAAGCAGTACAGAAACTGATAAGCCCCTACTTCACTTCTGATTGTTACCTAACCTTTCATGACCCCAGAGCAGACATCCGTCTTGAAAAACAGACTAAAAACTGATTATGTCTTCAGTCTGTCTACATTTCACTGAGATACATAAAAATTATGTCTCTTTTACTCAAGCACCTAATTACTCTTTATCCTTCACAAGCACTATGTACTATCTCACTAACTCCTCAGACTGTCCATCCTCAGATACATGCTTACTTAATGCCAAAAAAACTTTTGTGTACATCTAGTCTAGGAAGGCTTCATCAAGCTTTAGAGTCAAAACTTACATTTTGTTCCCACAAACACTTGGTCTGGTGTTCCTAGAGTGCCATTTGCACACACCTTGCATTAAGTCTTAAATCATTTCACTCCTACATTCACAAGACTAGAAGGCATCCGGAGTGCTGTTAAGTCCTGTTTACCCATGTCAGTAAGACACTGGCACTGTCAGAGGAAAACAGAACCACAATTCTCTTCTCTTTATCTGTTCTCACCAGCTTCTTACTCCACACCCTTGTAGTGCAAAATGGGACTAATTCTCCCATCATATCACAGCCAATAGGTGTGTAACTCAGTGCAGGCTAAGATGTTAAAATGTGATCTCTGACCCAGGCCTAGATCCCATTTATAGCCCAATATGGGGTTACCCCTATTGTTCTTCTCAACCACTTCTTTCTGTGTATATTTGAGTATTTTAAATTGCAGACACGGGACTTACAGGCCATTATATGCAAATTTCCTCAGGATTCATAATGAGTTAGGATCATGCCACAAGGGGTATTAACATACTTTTTGTAATAATTGTACTCTTAAAATAAAGACCAACACTGAGGTCTGCATTTAGTAGGCAGAAGTGGGAGGCATTACAGCTGGCACAAGAAGAAAGAAATGGTAAGATAAAGTAGTTGTGGGCTGCATGGAAAGGGGATGCATACCTTTTTACTGTCCATGGAATCATTTCATGCTCCCTCTTGGGCATCTGAGTCCCAGGTTGACATGAAGCCTTGGCTCGTGGGACACAGAGGCAAAAATGCAAATGGCTTGACTGGCACTCAGTACACTTAGTTGCTTTTGTTATTCAAAGCCCAGCCCAGAAAAGCAGCAGGGACAAAGCTCTTTCATGATCAGTGACTAAAACAAAGACGGAAGTGGAAGGACTTACCTTGTTCACCCATCATCAGGTGTGAGAGGCCTGAGAGAGAGAGAGAGGAAGAGAGAGAGAAGAAGTAAGAGAAAAAGAACAAAACTCAAAAAGAAGCAGTAATATCCATGCACACTGGTCACAGTCCAATACCTGTCAGGATTGGAGCTCGCATACTTGAACTAGACCAAGTATGGTTGTAGCACACGGCACAAACGTTTTCAGGTGCTGCTTTCCACACTGAGCAGGAAAGCCTCTGACACTGGTAGAGAAAACCTGCTGCTCATTGCAGAACTGTGTCTGAGGTTCACCATATCCCTTGGGGGGCGACTCCAGAAGCACTGCACACCAGTAGAGCTAAATGGGCTATGAAAGCCAAGGTCTGCAATGACAGTCGGCAGTGAGCTATTATTCCTCTGGAGAGATACAGAAATAACTTCTCCTCAACTTAAGACTTTAAAATCAAGATTGCAGTGGTCAGTGAAAGGGAGGCCATGATCACACCACATCTGCTTCAGATGAAACCTCTGCTCTAAATGCATAGACATACACAAAGCTATCATTATTGAACACGTGGCTTCATCGTGTATTTTTAGGAGTCTATCAACATGGCTCACACTTACTAATTAGACACCAGACATAGCAAGGATTAAAAAAATTACCTGTAACTTATTTAAATACACCTCCACACCCTTTTTAGGAAGAACTGCAGGTTCAGTTTCCTAGGACAGTGTGTTACTTTAAGGCTCTATAGCTAAAGCTAGTCTTCAGTTTCATAACTGAAGGTAAAGCCAGAAAGCAGCACAGTTCCTCTCAGCAGAGACAGTCATTGTCAGCTCTGTAGATGAGTTTGTAGTGTTTACTTGGGCTGCTTCACTCTCTGATAATTCTTTCTGGCACAAACCTTGTTTGTTTCAATCAAAGTCTATTTCTAGGCCCAATTTCCAAATATGTTTACTGTACTGTATTCATAGAAATATTGTTTAGATATTTCTGTATATATATTCATGCCGAAGCCATGAAGCATGAAGTGGCCCATTAGTCAATTTTGTGACACAAGAGATCACAGAACTAACATAACAGAAATCAAGTCCTACACACTCAAGCCATAAGGGACCCCTTTCATATTTGGTTCCCTGACCAACTTCCCTTATCCTGATTCCTTCTCACATCTCCTACCTCTCATAGCACTTAGTATGGCAGGGGCTTCGATACATGCACACACACCACACACCCTATATTTTAAGTTAGTTTTTTAATCAAACAGGGCTGTGACTTTTTAATTTCACAGAGGCCGAGAGGTCAAACGAATTTATTAGAATGAGAATTTTTAACAAGCAGCATGCTGAGTTCGAATTTGTTTATTCCCTTCTCTTTTATGGTTTTCCTTTGCGATGGCTGAAGAAATCTAAAATCCAGATCATCCTAAGAATATGTTCACCCACAGAGAGCTTCAAGCCAGATAAGGGGATTAATAATTGTACAGTCTAAGGAATGCAAATACCTTAATGTTCTTGAAGATTATTGTGGATTTATAAAAATAATCAGAAATATAACATAGGTTTAGATTTTTTTAGGTCTTTTAGCTGTCAATAAACATAGCAGATTTGATACTGTAGGACACTTCTGGTTTAAAGCACAAGATATAATTCAGTGAATCATTTGCTCTGTGAGGAGAGTGGGTTGAATTTGTGTCTCTATTTTTGGCCACTGACCCCATCATTCTTGACAGGCAAATCTTAGGTCTGATCAAACGGACACTTCAAAGTCACCATAAAAGGCAGGAAGACAAAAGTATAATTGTTAGGACCTACAACGCACAGAATCCCTGTGCCAGTGGCAAAAAAGTGAAAAGTGAGAAGGTGTCAGTATGACACGCAGCAGAAGCTGGCTGAACAGGGAGGGGACATCAGATCCAAAGTGGAGATGGGGAGCCTGAGGCCTTGTATGCTGTGGGAAAGGAAAGTCATACCTAAGAGGCCCAGCACCAACAGGTGCAGCTGCTTGGGATGGCAGGAGGTTTGTCCACTTGGACACAAATGAAGAGAAACCTCCAGAGGAGGTTCAAAGCAAGAGTCTACATTAAACACCCTAAACCAAACCATAAGAGGATCCATTTTCTGTCCACCAGCCACAGAGGAGCTTTAAAAATCTCAAAATGTCAGGAATGTCAACACCCCTTTTTGTCCTTATCCACAGAAGGCCAATGCCATGTGCCCTATCTGTCAGGCACACCAGCCAGATGCATCCCCACAAGCCCTTTACCTGCAGATGAGGAGTGAGCACACCCCCAAATAAATGCAATATTGTGGGCCCCCATTTGGCCTTGGTTCAAATGCCTGCAAAAGAAAGTATCCCTAAGAAATATTCTGGCATTTTCTGCTTCTTCATAGATTTGAAATACCACAGCAGCTGTGGTACTAGTATTGTATGTACCTCTTGATCTTCTAGTCCCAAATGGACAATGAAAGCAGGGAGATTAATGAAAAATAATGCCCTCCCCGTCAATGCTAGTTTTTTCTTTTTTAAAATAGGAAGAAAAAGGAGGGTGGGCTTGGAGACAGAGCAAAGAAATACTATTATATTATAAGTTGTCCATTGACAGAGACCCTTATTTTAACAAAGAGAACACCAATCGAATTCCAGATTCATTATTAGGTAAAATAATAGTATAAATAATGAAATAAAATATCAGCTTTTCTCATCTTAAAATATTCCTGCCTTGCAATTTAAAGTAGGAGTGAAATTGAGTGTATTTATCTCCACGAAAATGTCATTAACAACCAAAACCTTCAGCCATTGAGATATAAAATCTGTGACATTTGCAGCATGCATAACAAAGGCCTCAAATTAGTCAGAGTACAATCAACATGGAAAACATGAACTGACATAGTTGTCTCACCTTTACATCAGTTTCAACACATGACAAGATACTAAAACAATTTTCGAATCACAAAAGTCAAAGCCACCTCAAGGTGGATTGGGGTAACACTTGCAATTGGACTGTAAGAAATTAGTATGGCATCCAACAAACCAGTGCAAGAGCTGTACAAATGGTTCAGACCTGCAAACTAGACCAGATTTTTCCAGATCAGTGGGGACACCTATCACCATGCTATTTGGGCAGCAGTCATAAAGACAAGCAAATATTTTAGCAGGCTCAGGATACAAATGAACTTGTTAGGCCTCAAAGCACATTATTCACATATTCTACCATTGTTTGTGCCAAAAGCCATCCCATTTCAGAAGAATCCTATAAGAAAAATCTGATTTTCCACCTAAATCCAGGTGAAACATATTTTCCTTTAAATCTTAAATTTTTTCAACAAGAAACTTTGATTGTAGCCTCAGCTGTAAGGAAACCCAGCAAGTGTAGACCTTGGGAAAAACTTGCATGGGCTCTAATGGCCAAGGGGTTGAATGATTTTCCTAAACCACTCTGGTCATCTTTATAACATTTTACTGGCTGGACAGAACTGCTGCCCAACAAAAATGGTGCATAGCAAGTGGTCTGGAAAAGGTTTAGGAAAACATCAGAATAAATAGCTTATCTGCCTGTAACGAAATTTTATGTCAAAGTCAAGAATCTGGTGACTTTCTATTCCTGAACTTCAAACATGAGTGACAGTAAGGACAAGCACACAGCTTCAGAAGAAAACTCTCAACAGGTTTTTTTAGGTAATGATAAACATCTGCTTGTACTCAGCCTCTGGAGACCCAGCTCCTTTGAACATTCAGCAGTAATGTGAAGAGAAAGCAGCCTGTTTCTTCAGAACATCAGTTTGTTATTAAAATAATATGTCCATTGCTGAGGGCAGAAGACACAAACTCTGCTCTCTGGCCATGATTTATGCCTGCCACAACTGACTTCTCCTATTTAGGTCTGGAAGGATTTTTTAATATTTCTTTAACCTACTACCCAATCAGTATTATTTTCCTAAAGTTTAAAATGAAACTCCCTTAATCTCAAAGAAACCTTTCAAACTACTTTTTAAAAAAAATTGTAAGCTGTGTGCTTTCTAAATCAAAATAGTAAAATTAAGTGGCTCTAATTGTATGAAGTACAAAGGGCTAACATAATAATAATAAGACTGGAGTCTTATGAAGCCAGAAGGACATTTTTAAAAGTAGTTTCAGAGCACAATGATATGAAAGAACAATGTAGTTAAACAGCAGTCTTCATCTTTAAGAGTTTGCTAGGGGCAATTTTCAGTGTGGAGGAAAAAATATGGGAAACCTTGGGAGCGGTTTGAATCCTGCTCCATCCCATTTTAGTATTTAGCACTCAGAACAGAAAATAAAGCCACAAGACACAAGAAGGTGGGGATAGCACAAAGCACAGCTGAGAGTGACAAGCGATTGCAGTAACAAAGCAAGATGGACTCCTTCATCTAGTTAATTATAGCTTGTCCCGTGCTACTGGGCCCATGGTCTGGGGGTGCACACATGTGCGTGGGTGTTCATGCACTGCTGAATTGCTCTGTTAAGGCAGGCAGCCTCAGTATTTCCCTTTTAATGATGCTAACAAATTATTAGCCCAAAAGCTCTTAATGAATGGGAAAAGAGACTGCCAGGCAGCAGCAGCAACCCAGAACTCCCCTGGGGCAAGTTTGCCCAGAGAGGATCTTTTTTCAGGGTATCAGGCTCCATGACCCGTTCAGACAATAACAGGGCCAGCTGCAATGTATGTCTGAGATAGGATATCAGACCCTCTAGTGCAGGATATGCACAAAATCCTTAATGGCAAAACTGAAGAAGGAAATCATGCAAACGAAGGACTCTTCCAGAAATAAAATGACATCCACTATAGAGAAGAGCACTCTGATAAGTACTGGAAGTCTGTTTTCACCTCCTTTCTAAATATCCTAAAACTAGCAATTCCTTAAGAAATAGACATTTCTTTACTCTGAGCCTCATACTCCAGCTCCATAGGCTATTAGGGAAGAGAGCTGACAAGCTCCTTGTCTTCCATGTGGTCTTCATAAAATAGGTATCTTGGGGTTTTCTAAAACCCAAAGTCCAAGGAAAATTCCCTAAGAATCCCCAGGTACCAAAAAAGAGGGCATTCCAGCAGGGCCAAAGGATGGGACTCAGAAGAAGAAGCAAAACCCTTGACTTGAGAGATGTGAAGAATGGATAAGGAAGAAGAATCGTTGTGTGGCCTAGTTCAGACCTTTTACCTGCTAGACAGGTCAGCTTTGCCAAGAGGGTGACCTGATTCCTTGGCTGCTGGTGTACATGGGGCCTTTTCTTTCTAACCAGGCAAAGCAGTAGCACAGGCTGGGGAGGTCAGTTCTGTTGGATTCAACCGTGACATGCACGACAGCCAAGGGGCTGCTCTCAGGCCCCAGCAGTGAGCCCAGCCGGGAGTGCAGTTCTGTTATTGTAGCCGCAGGCCCACTTCCAATCCAATTACACACAACAGCTGTGCTAGCTCCTCTTTCCCATCCCCTTTCCTTCCTCTGCTGTGTAATTCCAGGATAGGTTTTGTCATTATCAGGGGCAGTGAGTCAGGGTGAATGGCATCTACTTTGAGTGATCAAAGGAATAAGACCATGAGATAGAAACCAAAGAGAAAGTTGTTTATCCCAACATCTATGGAAGCAGTAGTGATCAAACCGTAGTACCTCCTTTAACTCCCAGCAGAAACAGTATTCTGACATTCCATGTGGCATACTCCCGTAAGTATTCGCATAGGAAGTGCTACAAACATGGTGGCGTTTGAAGACATGAAAACAAACATGCAAGTGTTCACAAAGATGGCCACATGCACAAGAGAATGTGCGCACGTAGCAAGACCTGAGGGTGAATGCATTTTATGGCTGATCCATAAAATGCGTATCACTGCAAATCAGAGCACCTGATCAAGTAGGTTCAGAAGTTGGGAAAAGAACTGTTAGACACAGAATACAATTCTTCAGCTTGGAAAAGGTATATCCGACAATGTATATGATTGAGATAGAACCCCAATTAAGGCAGATCAGGTGAACAGGAAATACCTTTTTCTTTATTTGCAGGAAACAAAAAATAGGAGTCATTGAATGAAATTCTCAAGTAGCAGGTGTAAAAACAACTGAAATAAAGTACTTTCCCCCATTTCAATGATTATACAATGGGATTTGTTATCACAGGATACAGTAGAGTTAAAAGATACAAGTGGATTAAGAAAAACAAAGACTGGACATATCCAGAGAAAATATGTTCATCAATGACTGTAGAACACAATCTGGATGCAGAATCAGGTCAGAAGGTCCTTAAAACAGTAATTACCAGAAACCACCAAGGTATTGGGACAAGACCATGCAATCATAGTTTCTTAAACTTCCTCCAAAGCATCTACTTTCATAAAAAGACACTTCTGGGATAGAGGAATTCTTGCTCTCACCCCAGATTACTACTGCTATATTTTTGCAAATAGGTTGGCATGGAACTAAAAACATTCACATTCCAGTGCAAGAAATTCCCATTAGGGGACAGTACCTGTGCAAAGGGCATGCAAGAATCAAAATAATGGTGGCACCTGTGAAGAAGAACCTAAGCCAACACATTCTGACTTCAAAGTCCTGATGAATGGCACTGAAAATATGGCATAGATGGATTCCTACCCTGATCTAGTACCTTCTGCAAATAGGAACCTTCAAATGGGCTGAAACACATCATTTTCATGGCCAAAAAGCAGAGTTTTTCTTTAAGGAAGCAGAAGCCAGCATACAGGTACTGCTTAAATGACCCTATGATGTGGAGTTAGGGAAACCAACCAAAACAGCAGACCTGAGATGAAAAAGGGAAAGAAGCATTTAAAGATGGAGTTTGAAAGATTAAAGACCTGGATCAAAAATGTGCTAATATGCTTACACTTGCAAAGATCTCTGCATCTTTATGAAAAAGTTGTTCAGGCAAACAAGGACTATTTTTTTCCTCTGGGAACTACCTAGCTAATGTCTACTGGGTTTTGTTCATTCAGTTACATGCAAACACTAGTCAGCAGTAAAATCATGACAGCCAAATGACCAGAACTTAATCTCTTAGCCTCCTTAAAGATCTCCCCCACAACAGGAATATGCATGGTATGAATAGGAAAAGCACTATTTAAAATTTGTCCCCCGGAGGTATCAGCGACAGCCTCCACAATATCAAGGAACCATATTTACTTCTTTCTCCTGCATATATTCTTCCATTAGAAAAAAAAAAAAAATAAGTGATACAGGAGCGATTAACTTTGACCTATTGGTCTTTTTCCAACTATTTATCTTTCAGAATCTACACCACTGGTAAAGAATAGAAGGTGCAAAGAAAGAAGCAGATATTGTGCAGAAGTGACAGAGGTATCCATTCTGGTCTGTGCTGCATGCCGCTTCCCAGCCAGGCATTTAACCTCTGTACTAAGGCTCTTAAATTCCATAATGGTCAGCCCAAGCAATCAAACCAGGTTGTGAAGGTGAGGTGAGGCTGTAGCTCTAACCCCAAAGGGAAAACTTAAGTACTGAAAGAAGCTATTTCTCCTCTACAGGACACAGCAAGTCAGTGACCCAGCCGAGTGCAGACAGCAACAATCCCAACTCCAGGGCAGTGTTCAAAATGTGGTGTTGTTATTTTATAACTGGGGCATTACATTTGCAGGAAAGGTGGGCTAACATCTGACGAACTTCTTTTATTTGTGAAATAAGCTAGATGGGATCAAGCTGGCTCTTGAAATTAGTGTAGCAATGAGCCCCTGTTGCTGGAATGCCCTTCTCCACAAGCAGAGACCTCAAAGCCAGGGAAGGGCTATGCTACACATTTCTGTTTACTTTAAAAACAACGTCTTTGCACCTTGGAGTAAAAATGCACCCAGCAGAACCCTGTGGTGCCCACTGCTGCCAGCCCCAGCCTATTCACAGCTACCTCCTCTTAGTGGGGAATTATTTCGAGCCAGTCCATTCAACAATAATGAATACATTTAATCAATGGGCTCTTTACAGCCCTTCTGCTGCCTATAGGTAGTTACCACTAGCACATATAACCCCTAAGTTGTCTTTCAAGCAGTAGATGGTTAAAGTAACAATTTTGATAGGGGCCTGAGGCTCTGCCCTCACAATATAAATAGCTGTATGGCCAAATAGGTAGAAAGTGTCTGCATAGCTTGGCAGAGGAGAAGTGTAGACCCAAACCCCGCTGGAGGTCTGTGTCACTGCCCAGTCCCACAGCAGTACCAGTGCACCCCCAAGGGTGACATGAGCAGAGGGATGAGACTGCCTAGGAGTAAACAGTGACAGAGCCTTGGAATGAGGTGTGGGTAACTGTCAGACTGAAAACATACAGATGATTGAGAGAACACATGAAAAAGCATTCACGTGACTAGAAATTGACATGTGGCTAAAAATCCACATGAGAAAACACACAGCAGTCCTGAGAAGAACACGTGTATGAGCAATGGGGAGAATAAAAAATGCACATCCAAGTATATAAATTATAAGAATAATGGGGCAGTAGGGCAGAAGAGCACAGTCCGAGAGCAGAAGGATGGACTGCTCCATGGTGCCCACACTAACAGCAGTAGAGTCCTGTGCTGCGTGCGCCCCCTCTGCTTGGGCCCCTACTAGTGATGCTGTCACCTCCTGCACACCAGGAGATGTCCCTGATGTTGAGGCAAAGCTCATTACTGGCATAATATCATTTGTCCTACTGGTAGAGCATAGCAAGGCCATGCCTTCCCAGTTCAGTCATCCTCCTCTGCCACAGACATCAACATCTTCAGCATGTGGAGAGACTTGTGACTCGAAGCCTTTGGCACATGTCCTGTAAGATCCTGCCAAGATGAGAGGAAACAGGAGTTCCTGAACACCTCAGGCCGAGGCAGAGATGGTGCAGTTTCAGCCTCGTAGGTGACTGAAAAGATTGCAATGTCATAGTTAACAGAGCCTTTCTTTCCAAAGCGTGCCAGGCGACATTTGCCAATTGGCTGCTTCCATTCCCACTGCTATCAGTTGAGATGCATACAGAGTTCAAAAGTTCTCAGCAGAACAAAAAAGGGGGCTGATGAAAGAAGCCAAAAGGCTAAATATGCCAGGAAAATACCCAAGTGACTGGTCCTCCCTGCATCTCTCTGAAGTGATGCACAAGATCTGATTATCCAAGTGTAGAAAAGAAGCAATTTGAACATAGAACACATTCCAGATCCAGATAACTCTTTCCAGGTTAGGTTTAGCAAAAGTTATGCAGAAATCTGAGAAGGAAAAGAGCTTTGACTTGCCCATTATCCCACTCCAGCCAGGACAATGTAGGGTGCTTTCTCGGGCTCTCATTTCCATTTCACATAATGATAAAGCAGGTGGAACTGCACAAGTGTGAGGTAAAATTTAGTTTCTAAAGTTTCATTGGCAACAGAATGTGGACTAGAGTAAAGTGATCTAGTTCATCTAACACTTGTAGCTGAAGTTGGGGGACTCTGATCCTGTCAACAATGAGACAGCAATCTGAGGAGGGAGGTTTGGAGTTCTCTGTGGTAACATACACAGTTGTGGAAGGACTCCACATATAAACAGACACATGAAACACACATTCATTTTTCCTTTTAAATGAATCATTTATGCCCTGGTGGGAATAAAATTTTGGTACCTAAATAAGATCACACATTCAGATTCAGCCAGAAAGATACTCACTGGTTTACAAAGAAATAAAACAACAACAAAAAAACCCTTTGTTAGTAGAACTGAAATGCAACATGTTATCAGTGGGAGTAGCAAATGGAGTAGACTGCAATAGGAGAAAGAAAATGACTAAACTAGATTTTTATGCCAGACTACACACAGATGTATCAGAAATAAATTGTATATAATGCATTTTTCAATGCCAGGTTCAATTAGCAATACAAGCAACAATTCTTAATGTAATTTTCATTCAGAAAACATCCCTTTAACTGACCAACACAATATAGTCTCTGAAGAGGGAAGTTTGTGGCCTTTGCTACTATGAAGCACACTTCTTTCAGAAAAGACTGTGCAATCCAGACCTCGTGATGTGCAGGAGGAACCAGGATAAGACCTGCCTTGGTAACTTACCACCAGCACTCCTTAAAGAACAGCCTTTCAGCTCAGCAAAAGTTAACACTTACCTGGAATATGATTGACATCTGTCGAGGTGTGTTCATGGCAAGCAGAAGGGAGAAAAGAAAGAGAAAGAAAGAGAAGAGAAAAAAAAGCCATTAGAGATGCACACAGCAACTTGGTATCCTTGCATGGAAATCAATTTCATGCAAAACCAGGAGTAATTAAGTTTGTTTGAAGGCCACCCATCTGCATCCAAGCACGCTGCCATGCAAGGGAGGAGGCACTGACTCCCTCTCCACTGTGCATGTAAAAGTGAATCCATCATCATATCTGTCCGGAGAGAGAGTTCCTGGAATCAGATAGAACCAAGCCACGTCAGTTCCTGCAAGAATATTGGTTAAAATATTCTATGTTTTTCACACACACAAATGCAAAAGAGAGAAACAAAAACCAACCTGCCTGCAGAAGGCTTCTGTAGCACATAAATTCAAGCAAGTTTCCAGAAAAATAGAAAAGAACCTGCTCCCCTTTTATAAGGGGCCGTGTGAATTTATGACCAGGTATAAGACATACAACATAGTCCCAAAGTCTAGAAGAGAGCCCATTCCTTTTCATTCTTCCTGCCCATCACTTCCCAAAAAACATCCTTCATTGCAGACAGTAGTAGAGTTGGGGGAGAAGGAGTGTGCCAGAGCTCTGCACATCCCACTGGTTGTTTTTCACAAGATACTAAATTCTGAACAAATGTTATTTGGTACTTTTTCTCTCTGTGGCATAAGACCACTTCTCAGAATCAATCCCATAAATCTCAAAATAAATAAGTCCTTTAAACAGGGAGGAGCAAATCTATGTAATTCATAATATTGATAATAGAGAAGGCATATATTTGAATGTACAGTCTGTTTTAGACAGAGCCCACCAATCACAAAAGTACTTCAAAAAAATACTTCTTATAACTTTTTTAGCATCCCAAGTTTACTCTTGCTCTGAATAGCTACACTTATCATAACACCAACAAGGAGAATCCCCTGAAATCTCACAGGATTAGATTAATATTTTCTTTTCAAGACAACCCTCAAAAAAAAAAAAAGTTGCTTGAGGAAACAGGGATGCCAGGTCCATAGATGACAGTCTTCCCTGGAAGCTTGTACCCTGCCCAGGAGTTGGGCTGGTGGAGATATCACCCTTCCAGTAAGGCTTCAAAGAAATACAATAATGAGTTGGGCTACAGATCCCAGACTACTTCTGCCACAAATCCAGGAGCATGACATACTGAGTGCATTGGCTTCACACTAAGGTCTAAGGCTGTATTCTCCTTCTCCAAATGCCCCCTCCAATTTCCATCAGTATTCCACCTTCCTGTCCAAACCCACTGTGTTCCTGTGAAAATGGTGCCACTTGTCCTCCTAAGACACTTGCAATTCAGTGGTGAGTGATTCCTGTGCATGCTGCTTTTTGTTTATCACTTTCTGTTGCTTTCTGTTATCACTTTGTAACGGCTCCAAAACCATTTGAGGAAAAGTCTCTGTGGGACATCATACATATATCAAGCTGTCCTTTCCTAAGGAGGCAACAACCCAAATACAACAATGCACAAAGAGGGGAGGGACTGTGGCATCAGTTCCTTTAAATTCCATAGCTTTTAAAAACATATATGGCAGATCTGATGTGGATTATTTGCTGCCTTTTCTCTTTTAGCACATAATTGTATGTTAGAACCAGTGTCTTGGTTTGCAAGCCTGGAAGGACACTAAGCACTGAAAGTTTACCTGAAAGTAATTACTTTTAGGTAGGAAAAGAAAACGAGTGTCAGGCAGCAATACATGCACTGAGGATGGAAATCAAAAGAAGATGACAGCGGGGCAGAAGGAAGGAGCAGACCCCTAAACACTCCAGAATGTGAACACAATGACAAAGAATTTACAAGTCCACTGCTAGGAGCAGTCTTGAGTTGACATGCTGCTTGGGAAAAGTCAGTGGCAGTTAGAGATGATCACGTATCTCAGAAGAGGTAAAAGTGATTACCATAAGGTACTGCAAATGTGTCTGATGATCCAGCACCCACTTGAAAATCTATTCTAAGCAGGTAAAAAGTTCTAGACCCATGTTGTCCTCTCAGCCTCCCTGCACATCTGACAATGGAGCAGGCACAGCTGCAGCCCAAGCTACCAACAGGGGCCTGGAACAGCAGGCAGCCTCACCAGGGTGTCTCTGCTCCAGGAGGAAATCTGTGGGATGGTTGGGGAATAAAAAGCACCAGCAGATAGAAAGGGCAAAGGAAGGAGCTCGCCAAGAGTTAGCAAGGGATAAACATATTAAGCAAGTAAGAGAAGAGGCAGTGGGCTGTAACTGATACACTGCTTGAAATAACGCTTATTTAACTGTGCGAGAATTAAACAGGTCATGAAGCTGTTAAAAAGGGACACAATGAAAGGCTAAGAGCTAACATAAGCATCTCTAAAATCTCAATGGCAAGTAACAGCAAGATTTTTTTTTTAACCTGTCTTTTTTTTGTACCAATGTCCCTAAGAGCAGGTATCCCCCATCCTGACTGATTAAACTCAGCTTTTTTTTTTCTGCTGTATCTTTTTTTGGAAAATTTCCACCCAACACAATTTCTGTATAAACTAGTTGCAGCACAAAATCACTGTTTGCATCTCTGTGAAACTTTCACAGTATTTACCTACATGGCAGCCCAGGCCATTAGTGTTACTTCCCATAGTAAATGTAGGAATTTCTTGTATTGCAGACACCCCCCCATGTGGTATCTGCTGGCAAATGCTGATTTCCAAATGGCAAAACTACTTGGTTTTTAGTTTAAAACAACAAGAGAAAGCACTGCTTTATTTGCAAAGACAAAAAAATTACATATAACCAGTCTTCACAAAAGACCCTACAATAAATACCACTGTGGCATACAAGTGAAACTGCCATGCAAGTCACAGAATCACAAAGCACAGAATATTCTGCATTAGAAGGGACCCACAGGGATCATCAAGTCCAGCTCCTGGCCCTTCACAGCACCATGCCCAAGAGTCACACCATGTGCCTGAGAGAGCTGTCCAAAAGCTCCTTGAGGTCTGTCAGGCTTGGTGATGTGACCACTTCCTTGGGGAGCCTTTTTCCACCTGGGTGAAAAACCATTTTATAATATCAAATTTAAGTCCCCATGGGAAACACCATCACACTTCTGCAGGGTGGAATGCAACTCCACATTTGGTTCACAATTAAAACTGTGGTTGCATATATCGACAAAAGGGACCCACCATACCCTGTGGCTGGTGGCTCCACAATCAGGAGACACCTAATGCCTCAAGGAAGGTAAACAACAGAGATGGCATATGGCTAGTGTGACCAGATTTGGGGAGCTGCGATGAGTCTCCTTCAGACCCTGTCATCTGAGATGTTCTTTCAAATTCTCTTTATGTTTTCCTGGTTTGATTACAATAAAACTGTTTAAAACATGTCCTCACTCTCTTCCTCTTCCATTAGCGCTACCTTCTTCCACCTACACAGACTTCCTCCCTGCCACAGGGACTGAGGAGGTAGAGTATTCCAATTAAACAGGGAACGTGCAGAACCCATGGCTAACAAAAACATCCAGTGACCATGGGACTTACTGCCACGTAGATGGAGGTTTCTCCACTCCTTCAGCTCAGAGCAGTTCAAACACAAAAAGGGCTGTCTCTTAACATAAGAGAAGGCAGAGTTTGCTTTATCCTATACACAAGAGTCCATTTATTGCTCTTTTGTAAAGGGCTGAGCCGCAAGCCAGTGCTGTTTGCTTTTGTTCTTTGATGATAATAGCTGTGTTGAAAGAGGGATCAGCAGGGCCACTGCCTTTGTCTGGTGCAGCCCCAGCCATCTGGGTGGGGTGGAAAGGAAGGAGGAGGATGAAGGGGAGCAGGAGGAACAAAGCAAACGTTGTTATAGCTCAGATCATTTCCATGCCTGTACGGGAAACATCTGAGGTATTTTTCACGCTAATATTTTTAACACGAGGTTTAGCAAAAAAGGGAAGATACCATGAGAGCACACCTCTCTCCAGCTGGAAGACAAGGACAGCACAAACTTTCCACATGCATCAGCCCTACCAATACTCATCACCCTGACTTGAAGAGACATACTTTCGTTTCCATCTCTGCAGTCCATTCAATCTTGTCCCCTGCTTTGATATGCTGTAGATACCTGTCTTCTCCCAGCTAAACTGATTGAACTCACAAGTCAAAAACAAGCTGGCAGGCAGAAGCATCCTAGGCTAAGTAGAAATAAGCACCTAGAAGTGAATGGCACAAAAGTTCTCCAACATCGCCCTCCAGCATCCTCTTGTTACTCTCTCTCTGAACACCAGTGTGTGGAGAGGACTGGGGAGCAGGCAGAAACTGGGGAGAGGAGGAGGGTAAAAACTGTAAAACTTACAGGCATTTTTTGTCATAGGAGACCCACTCCCAAATAAGAGGAAATCCAGCTTTTAGACACAAAAATTACCATATTCTGAAGCTTATTCAGATATTTACACCTCAAAAAGTTTTTCTAAGGTAAATTTGGCTCTCATCATTTTGCAAATACAGAAAATGGATATGGGTAGAATTTCACTGACAGAAGCATGACTGGTTGGGAACTCAGGCACCTAATTTGACTTACATATATATATACTGTTCAGACCATAAATTGATGCATTTGTGGCAGTCAGTGAAATGATTCAAAAGATACATGATAAGCCAGCCTGGACTCCTGAAATGTGGTAATAAGAGATGTTGGTGACTCAGAACTGGGTGATTTCCTCTTAACTGAGCTCTGATGGAACATTTTAACAATATGAAGAGCTGCGTTTTGACTCAGCTGGAAACTCCTCAAACGGGCAAAAGCAAAGTCTTCATTAATTTGACACTTCATCAAATAAAGTGTTAATTTCAGATGCCGATATGGCAAGTGGTCTCATTCCGTCCTAACCTGGTCTGTTAGGGCATAGATAAACACATGGTCCTACTTCACCTCCTACAGAGTAGTCTTCTTTCTCTTCAGTACACTGTGGTTCAAAACCATCAGGAAGGGTTATAGCAACTCAAAAACAAATAGCATTTCCATTGTATGAACACCTTCTAACAATTTGCTTGGGTAAAGATGGCCTCAGTAATGAGATCAGCTCCAAGCATTAGCACATCCCTGGACACAGGGCTCACACTGGGCACAGACACTTTGAAATGGTTGTATTTATGGTTAACTAAGTTACAATATTGGCTCCATTGAATCCATAAAAGACCTGAAAATTACTTTAAGAGTGTCATAATTCTCCTTCATATTTCCTTAACATCTTTTGTCTTACAGTGGTAGTAGGATGCATCACTTGTATCCTTCCACTGATTCCAATGGGATTAATATGTTAAATACTTAATTTGCTAAATGTTTAGGATACTGAAACAAATCCAAGACCACTCCAGCCTATGATGTCTGTCACTGAGCAACGCACTGGAATCATGAGGAACTTCACAGTACTAGCAGGTGTAGGCCTTATTGTCTCACTCCAGAAGAATAGGACCCTGTAATTTGTGTTAATGGAGTGTTGAACACTTCTGATTTTATTCAGTAGAGATAAGTGGTGACACATACACAAACAAGTTCATTACAATCAATTACATTTCTCTGTGTTCTTTGTCCTATGGGATCTCTTAGGCTGCCAGCCTCTTGGGAATAGTATTCACTTGATACATTGCATAGAATTGCATACATTTGTGGTACTGTGCCTTTGCACAGCTAATACTTGGGATCCCAAAGCACTTATTAGCTGTGAATATAGGAATCATTCATCCAGTACTGAAAAGCAGCCAGCTCTGAAGTGAAAGAGACAGATGTTTAACAGCTTATAAGAACGCCACACAGCAGTTTAGCATGTCAGAGTTAGAACAACAAGAACTACTTAAAGAGGCAGAATAAAACTTGGCTGAGTCTACTAAAAGTGCTGTGTGATTTTAAAGCACTCATGATTTACATGAGGTGAAGGGATTTGATTTCAAAACTTATCTGATTTCAAATCTTGTCTGAATTAAAGTGATTTGAGGCCTCCAATGCTTTTCTCCATACTGTGCACATTATTGTTGTGGGCAGCCTGCCCTCTCCACGGGGTCAAATGTGAGGTCAACTGACCTATGCCTGAGTATGTCACTCCCTAAAGCATAGGAAATTTGAGTGGAGCATTTATCTACTAAACAAAATGGACCCTTTGCCTTAAGGGACCAAGCTTTGTCCTCTCAGGTAACCAAGATGCTCAGGCAGAGTGTGTGCTCAAGCTAGCTGGGAAGACATTTGCAAACCACTATGGTTTCACTACAGTTGCATGGCCATACAGAAAAGGGCTTCCATATTGTCTTGGGGTGACTTTATGGTGTGTATCCCCTATGACTGCTCTATTGCCCAGAAATTAATTTTGTGCCTTTTCTGTGCATTTAAACTGAGCCTGAGGGGAGAGAGAAAAAACCAGCGAAAAACCAGGACACACCAGGACACATATCAACATAGTATGGATTGATTAAGTATGCTTGCTGCTTTCAGAAACCAATGCACAGAGTTACTTAGCTACAGTAAGAAAAAAAATCTTAGAGAAACGAATTCCTAATAATCCCTCTAATTAACTCTGTATCATTACTATTCTTAGATAAAGTATGCTTGCTGATTTCACAGCTTTCAGTGAAAGTACCATCCTCTCCCACACATCCCAACAAATATGCTCATGTACATTCCTCAGGGCCCTGGCTACATTGCTGGGGGGAAAGTCAATAGTTCTGTAGCCCACTACTAGCAAAAATCCAACTGGAATTTAATTACTCAGTGCCCTCCAAACCATCTGTTGATCTTTACTTAAGCTGCCTAGATACAGTGCCCAAGCACTCCAGGATGAAACTTCTTTATGTTTCATCCTAGGTGTCTGGGCACTGGACAAAATAGAGGATTTGCTCCCTGCTATTTTGCACAACACCCTCATGCATCTACATTCAGCCAGTTATGTTCCCAGTCTTGTGGGGAACACAAAGATAGATTACTGTATAACTTCTGAAGGGCAGATGCAAGTAGAAAAAAAAGTGTCCTTCATATTCACCATAGATAGAATGAGAAGAAACTTATGATGATGAAAGAGAAGTTTTGGCTTAATGTCAGAAAAATTTGGTAGGAACTGGGCAAAGAGGCTCTGTACTACTTTGAGAGCTTGCCAAAAGCATTGAAGATTATTAAGAAAAGACTAGACAAGTATTTCTTATTAATTTTTCAGATTCACCTGATCCTGTCTTGGAAAGAATAGTTGGCCTTTGTGACCTTTTTCTATCCCATTTTCTATGATTTTATTATTCTGACTGAAAATACACTCTACCCAGACGATCCTGTCAGTAGCATCTGCCAGGCATCAGAAGCCAGCAGCTTCAGTAACGGAGCAGGGCAGACACCAAAGCCAAGCCTCCGACAGCAACCATGCACAGGTACTCCAGGAAGAGTCAAAGGAATTAAGAAAAATCACAGTCCCATTATCAACAACTTCCAGCAAAGAGACTGGTGGAGGCTGCATCATGATCAAAATGCTGATCACTCCTTAATGGACTTTTCCCTCAAGTGAAATTTGAATTTTTCAGGTCTCTTCTGTAACTAAGATTGATGTGGTGTGCAACTGGGGTTTTTTTGTGCATTTAAAACCTGCAGCTGGGTATCCCCAAACTGTTGCTTTATGAAATACATGAATAAGCATTCTCTACTCAGCATCACCACAGCATTCCTGATTATAAATATCTACCTCACCTCCTGCTCTAGGAGGTGAGGTAGATATTCTTCTTTTCTAAACTGAAGAGTGCTGGTCCATCAACACCCTCTGCAGATGGCAGCTGTACTTTACCTATAGTGAAAAGACACCAAAGTTATCTACACCAAGACCAGTGTTGAAGTTTGCCCTGGAGTTAGTTGTACCAGGCCATTTGTATAACTAGTGTATTTTAGCACAGTTCTAAACCCAGCGAAAGTCCTTGCCTCTCCTAAGTACCAATCTGGCCAAAATTCCAACGAGAACAAAGCTATTATTCTCATCAGAAACATGGATTGACAAGTTTATGAATAAGAAATGCAGACTGTGTTTGAACAAATCAGCCTAGGATCATCCTACTGCTCTGGCAGTCCTTGCTCCTCACCAGAGGCTGGTGCAGATCCAGACCCCTTCTTCTCTTTCTGTTTAGCAGTATCATGCCTGCAGTCCTATAAAGAGAATTTAACTTCTAGAATTCACTTGAAATGCTTGGGCCAAGGACAAGCTATAGCTCCTGTGTCCAGAGAACAAACAAAATATGTTACAGAATAACACAGGCACTCTTGATAGCATGTGCCCAAGTTAGGCACACACAGTACACTGTCTCCTCCACAAGCTCTACCATTTGTCATTCAGTGTTCCACACAAACAGCAAAGTGGCCATATGGTTCATTGTGTTATATACTGGAAACCACAAAGATTTTCCACTTAAGTGGCCACCCACAGGAGGAAAAAAAAAAAGGAACTAAATTACTTTCCAGCCTTCAGCTGCAATATTTGGGACCACAATTTATAAGGCATTCATATATTAGGAACAGTGGCATGGTCACATAAAAAGTTGTTTTTCAATTTTCTTAGGTAAAGAGAGGAAGACGATTTCTCTTTCCCTCCCAGCTTGGATGAGAAAAAGCCTTCTAAAACCACGCAGGCATACATCTACCTGCTTTTTTACACTTCTATATCATTATCTAGGCATCTCTGTAACTGCTTCCATGCATACACTTACGGCTGGAAACTCCTATCCTCATTCAGATTTCCGTTCATGGTGAGGAAGTCTCAGGCACTTTGAAAATCCTTTCAAAAACTATTGGCAAAAGAGTTACATTCCCATGGGCAGTTGCTTCCTCATGTTTTAATTACAATTGAAACAATCTTCCCATTACAAGCCAAATTTTCTCTTGACTTCAACAAGAACTAAATCAATTAATGTGACATTTCAGTGGCTGCATCATGTCATAGCAAGACTTATTCTTGTAAGCTGAAGGTGACTCACCCAAGAGATCTTTGGGATACAGGAGTCAGTTTCTCTCCAATGGTCTTCTTGTTTTAATTGATTTAGGCATCAGGAAAGGATGGCAACTGGATGAATGGCTCTAAATGAAATACTCTCCCTTCCAGGAATGCCTTCCCTGGATTCACCGACATAGCTGCTTCTTCTCTGACCTCTCAGATCCAGCAAAAGCTGTACTGCTAGAAGGTTATCAGGACATGATGAAAATCAAGAGCTTGATGATACAGATGCACAACAGTGGACTTTCTTAAGATGACCACCATGAAAATTAACCGATTTTTGAACAGTCTTGTAACTTACACCAAAGTGAACTAGCCATATGACCCAAGAAGCTAAAACCAGTTTCACCACTGGCAGTGAATCCGCAATCTGCTCAGGGCACTGAAACCAGGCCCATGGTGTTTCAACCTTATCCACATCACTTGCAAGGCTGACAAAGAGACTGGAAATCCAGTCATTACCCACTATATGCCACAGAAAGAAAGTACCTTTCCTCCTGTTGAGGAAGAACCTGCACACATGCTACGTATTTTCAGCTTTGTCCCATTCTCAGAACATCACCATGACAGCTACAAAAGGCATTTACTACTGCCAAATCCATTCCAAATTGTGCTGCCTCTATTCCTTTCTTATCATCTAAAAAATGATGGATAGAAATGAACTTTGGGCATATTTCCTATGACATATACATCAGTGAGAATATTCAATAAATAGTAACACAAAGAACAGAAAAAGGAGTTAACACCAGGAGATTTGGGGGGGGGGGGGGTGGGGGGAAGAGACAAGTAAGCAGAGACGGGTTTGTTAAGCCTATGAAATGGCCCAAGTTATAATCTATTTGCTGTACCCAGTCTTGGAATTAATAAAACAAATCCCTCGATATGTCTGACTGAGTTATTAGAGGATGTTAATATTCCTCTCAGAGCAATCTGAAGAGGTGGAGTTGAAGCCACAGAATGCTGTGACTAGCTTAGTCAGGCAAAGGTGGAGGGAGAGGAAGAGGGTCCCTTCTTCAAACCCACCTGACTCTCACTGTCAGCATTGCTTATTCCTGTCCAGCCTACTCTGGAAAGTGTCAGAACAAGAGGCAAAGATACACAGAGGAACACTCCCCATCCCCACTTCTCAATCTTAACATGAGGCAGGAAGAGAGACACTGTGCCACTGGCTGAGTCCTGGGATGCCTGAGCCCTCCCCTGCTCACAGTAGGCTGGGGTGTAAGGTCATAGCAGGGGGGACATCCTACATCACTGGTCTCAGAGGCCACCACCTGAGCTCTGAAGAAGAAGCAGCTCGTGCAGACTTGGAGGGCAAGGAATATTCATTTACCTGGTTATACCTGGCACTTATTAGTGCCATATACCAACACTCTTTGCGCTGCATCACAGCATCCCAAAGCACAAATGCCATATTACATCCACCTGCAAGGCACAGAGTTTCCCAGAAAAATCAAGAGGTGCATTAAAAGAGACCTCTGGCAGGCTCCACCCAGTAGCCCAGTTATTGTGTTGTCAGTATCATGGCACCTCTTTGTTGGAAGGTCTAAGTAGAATTATTAGCATTTCACCACTGAACGCAGATCATCGCCACCATTCCTGAGAATATACACCTGTTCTTGAAAAATAGAGCGAGGCAGGGGGCATAAAACTCCTTCTTTCTCAATACTGATTATAGCTGTCAAATCTAGGTTTATTACAGGATTTAGATAGCATTCGTTTGGAACTCAGTTCTGTATTGGCAGCCTTGCAGAAAACATCATATTCAAGGAGTTAGTGAACTTGACCAGACCATGTCTGTTGTGTTGATCCTTGTACTTGGGGCTGCAGAAGCCCATACAACAGCAGCAGTCACTGCAAGGGCCTGCTGGAGTGCCCTGTGCCAACCTGTGTTTGGGGTGTTACGACAGAAATTATACCCTAACCCATCAGGTAAAGAAGTGATTCTGTTTGCTACACAAAATTAAAGGCACTACAGCATGGGAAGGAGGCGGAAAATCCATTCACAGTGGATGATATCCAATGCCCATTTGATGGAGCGTGAAAGCAGGACTCCAAGCCTCTGCAGTGACAGAAAACTTAGGCATAATGTATATTCTTCTTTTTATTATATCTTATTACATGCCTATTTTATTACAACATTTGTTTTTGAGTCTTCTTATTTAAATCTAGAAAAATCCCTGCACACTACCTCTCTCTCACAGAGCCATTGCCAAGCATTAAGGGAGAGACTCCTCAAAAAAGGTTGGCACAGTTCTGGTTAGCCACCTGGTGCCATCAGGTGCTAATATTTGTGCTTCAGTAGGCCTCTTTGCCAAGGAACAACTCACAGTCTCATGTTCTAAACACTCATCTCCCTGAATTGTCTACTGATTTGAAAATAAAGACCTTTGTCTTGAAAATTACTTGCTATCTATAATGTGCTAAGCATGCCTCTGGATTTGGTGTAAGTATCAATTATTGATTTGCTCACTCCAATTCCAATTAGGATGGAGTTCCAGTGTGCCTGAAAAGTGAGAACTCCTTTTATTACACATAAAAACACGTAGTGCATGCTCCTCCAACTTAAAATAATCATCCTAAACACAGCAATGTGTAATCAGAAGAAATGCATCTTCTTTTCCTTTCCTTTCTACACTTACATATAATTTTTAGAGTATGTGTTAATGGCTTTTATATTCCATGTTATTGCTGTATTTGCTGCTGCAATATATATATTTAAATTAAACAGAAGTCATCAGGAGGTTCTGTTGGAAGCATTTGCCTTGTTTATTGTTGAAAGGCACTGCTTGGAAAAGAGTAACTGCTGACTTCAGTAAATGTGAAACATAATGACGGGAAACAGCTGCATTCTGCATCTTTCAAAATGCTAAATTTTCTTGTGTGGTTGTCTAAATGTAGACCTGCAGCCTGCAGCGGAATCTATGCAGATGCAGGCCCAAGTGCATAATCACAGGACCTCATACCCACTGAATTCAGCAGATGTCTCTCTTCATTGAATGGAACAGGCCTAGGCCCCTAAAATTACCAGCACTCAAACACAGAAAACAAAAATGGTTTGTTTTTTTCTTTTGATTAATGCGTTAACATTATACACATAAGCTCATACCCAGAAAAACAGAAAACACAGAGGGTGTAGGAAAAGGTGTGGTCTCTTTGGTACTGAAAAAAAATAATTACTAATTTTAAATCTGTAGTAAAGAGTGTATGTAATAAGTAGCTTCCATGCTCATTATCTCAGATTTGTTATAAAAAAGACACTGCTGAACCATATGAGGCCTCCAAGCCACCAGTTCAAATCCACTGTTGAGTCAATGAAGATTCAAAGCTATTCCCAGTCTTTCCATAACCTAAGTGGAAACAGATGAATAGACCCTTCAGTTCATCTCCTGGCTGATTTCTGAATCCAGAAAATCCACCATCAATAACTGGCTTCCAACAGTACACAAACGTGCTGAGCACTGTATAAACTGAGAGAGCACACCCCCTCCTTCCCACCAAGAAGAGGGCTAAATACAGTGTCAAACACTAGCACTGATACCTTACCTGGGTGTCAAGCACCGAAATAATGCAATTTAGTCTCTTATTTCTAAATGCAATCCCTTTGCAGAAAATTTCCACCAGATGCTTGTTACATGAGTAAAAGCCAGTACCTCTCCTCCAGGAACTGTTCTTACTCACCAGCCAGGATCTAGCTCTATGTGTTCATGCACTAAAAGCACGGAAAAGGAAGGTGTTAGAATTTGCAGCATACATCAGGCTATTCCAGAGTGGTTGTACCACCATGTCTGATGAGGTCAAAGAGAGCCACAGCCCTTTCTTATTCCCTGAGCATTTCCTGAGGGTCTGTAACTGCAGCCTGAACCAGGGAAAGCCATTCAGCTCACTCTGATTACATCTTATAGAGCCTCATTCACTGCCAGGTGAGTAATCAGTCCCACACTTAAAGAGCTAATAAAAACTTCCTTTGCTAGGAAGACACTGCCCTGAAATAAAACAATAGCAATTAGGGAGGAGAGACGCAATTCATCTTTGGATTTCAGCAATAGTCATAAGCACTATTGCTGAGGGATTTGGAAGAGGGATGGTACCTTCTTTTCTATGGCATCTAATTACTATAAGGGTAATATCTCTCCTCTCTTCTTCAGGAATATGTCAGTATGGATCCCACTGGAAATTGCTGGAAAGCAGCAGCCTTCCAGGACTGTAGGAGAAAAGTATTTTAGCTACAACGAGGAGTGATTGGACGACAGTATTCCTGAAATGGCATCTGACCTAGCTGTGTTTTCAAAGAAATAATGTTTAATCAGATTAAAAATTTTGATTATTCTGTATTGTCACCTCGCAACACGATACAGAAACAGGTACTAACATGGGGTTTTGAGTTCATGGAATTGCAAAGTAGTTGAGGTTTGAAGGGACGTCTCACAGCCATCTATTCTGACTGCCCAACTCTCTTAGGTCAAGATAGACCAAATTGCTCAGGACTTTCACTAGTCAGGTTTTTACTGTTTTGAAATATGGCAGACCTTGTAACAGCTGATGAAGTGAGCCTGGATATGCAAAACAGCACATCCATTTAAAGAGAGCTGATAAAACCTGGTATGCAATCACATTAAATCAAAGAAGGAAGGAGGAGCGGGGGGCATTTAGACATCTAGACTAATATGACAACCCAAACACTGTAATTTGGTAAAAGATGATCAGGTTAATCATTGCCTTGTACCACCTAACCCTGGGTATTAGGCAGCACACATAGGGAAGTAATAGAAAACTACACAGTTGCAAAATGAAGGCAATAGAAACCTAGCACAGGCAGTATGTAGAGAAGCAGATGAAGCACTTGGTATCTTCCCTTGTGAACAAGTTGGTCATGGAATATTTGTATTAGCAAAATGTACAGAAGAAGATTTAGAAGGACTTTTTTCAGCAGCCACCAGTTGCTGGGTATCAAAAGTCTGGCGAGGAAGCTTGCCAGCTTGGAGGTATAGAGCAGCAGGATTAATACGCAGTCCAGATCCCGGTGATTTCCCAGTGAGAGAACAATTGAGTGCATCTTCCTGGCTGTTTATATCATGTAGTATTTTATGGACATCTTGCTTATCAGCCATGCCACAACAGAACCCTATAAAAGAAGCAGAAACCCTATGTAGACCAGCCCTGACAACTTTCGAATGAAGCTTCAACTGCCTCCTAGAGCAGCACTCACCGCTGCAGATAGCTCAAGCGGCTATCTGCACCTTACAATGATACTGCCCTGGAATAGTCATGACCATTGTCACTGCAGGGCAGATAAGGAATATCCTTTTTCTCCAGGATTAGCCATAAGACATTGAGGTAAAAACATGTGATCCCATTGCTTTCTGGGGCCTAGAAAGAATATACTGACCTTGGTCATGCTCTAGAAGGCCAGATGTGAACTCTAACAAATAGCATCAGTTCTGCACACCATCATTTGAGAAGCACCAATTCCTTCTCACCAGCGTAATACAGTTTAAACCCTAGAGAAAAAGAAGCTATCCAAGAGGAGGATCAGCCATAAAGTCTATGAACTTAATTGCTTGTTTTGAGCGAAAGAGAAACTGTTGTAGTTTCTATCTACCAGGGAAGTGGAACACTCTTCTACTCCAAATGCTGAATGCTTGACAAACCCTTTACAATAACATGAAAAGTGAGGTAAAAAAAAAAATAGGCCTTGTATTAGGAACACTGAGGTCAACAGGCTCACTCCAAGGTATATCCCACAGACTGTGTAATGGTATGAAAGAACTGTCTTGAGCCAGTCTTGAGCTTAGTAAGGTCAGAGAATAAAGACCCTCTTCACTAGTCTACACCTCAGACAGAAGACAGTCCATATACATCTGCTGGGTTCATTCAGACCCAGAAGAGTGAAACAACTCCCTTTATTATTTGGCATAATGGAGCATGAGCAAAAACCACTTCTTCACTCCTACATAGTCTCTTAAATGACTCACAAAGAAAGCAACACCCACTTCTACTGGGGCAAGCTTTCTTAGGAGTGACACCCTGGAAAAGAATGGGGGGAAAAGATATAAAAGATTAAACTGGTCAAGTAGTTACAGCCATTTTGAATTTACAAAAGAGGATGAGTCTGCCTCCAAAGATTTATTCACTAAACTCTGGAAGTACTCCTAATCACCACTGCAAATTTGCAGGTGTATAATGTGTGTGGGCTGTATTATCAAGCAAGAAGACAACTGTTATCCTCCAATATCTCACTAAGCTTTAGGTTGGTAAGAAAGTCAAATCTATTGACCTGAGAATTGCATTCACTGCAATTCAATGATAAAATGCAAAACGTTAGAAAGGACAGTCTGGGCCTTCTGACATTTCAGAACATTCAGTCCTGTCCTGAATTACAGCTATGAGGTCTCAAGTGAGCATTAGTACTGCTTTCTCAATAGATTTTACTCTTCACAGTCTTGCTCCATACCAGTAGGGAAAGACATGTTCCATTGTCTCAAATGCAATGAACACCACCTTCTTATTGACTCCAGATCACTCAGCAGTGCACAGTCTCATGTCACACAGAATACCATTGGTTTGCTGGATACTGGCCAAATTTAGGCTATTCCTGTCAAGGTCTGAGGCAGGACTCTTGCAATCATCTTAGAAAATACAGGACTTGGCTCCACTACCAGTGATGATACCCCTGGTGCTGCTGTGTCAGCCCATGAGTGACATCAACGCTGGCTGTTTTCTGTCTGCTATAGTTTCCACATCAGTCTTTGCTTTCCTGTCTGCTACAGCAGGCACTGAATGAAGCCACCTCATTTGGGAGCAGGAGACCAGAGCTTATCTCCAGCAGGACCTTCAAAAACTGCTCCAGCAGATGGAGCTTTTACCTCATATCTTGCAATTTACACAGTTTTGTGGAGAATGACAAGTCAGGCATCTGCTCCTTTCTGAAATTCCCACACACAGAAGAGAAGCCTGTTGTATTCATCCCATATAATGATTAACCCTGGAAAATACAGAGCTCTTAAAACTGGCAGGGCTTTGAATCCAGAGGGGTCAGGAGGAGTCAGTTGAGACAGATGGTCTTGGAGATAAGAGACATGAGTATTTTCTCAGAAAGTAGTTTAGTTTGAGTGCATTAGCAATGTTCCACTATCTAGTTCTCTGTCCTAAGGCCTGGAGGGGAATGGAAGAAGGTCACATTTACATCATCCTATTAAAGGAAATGGAGACTCAAAGTTCCTACATCTCTTCTAATTTCATTTATGATGAATGTGTAGGCCAAATAGGATCCATACTGACATCTGAAGATCTAGAAGACTTCACTCCCCAAAGCCAAGAGCAGAGGCATGAGAAAAAAAAAAAAAAAAAAAAAAAAGAAGACTGTTGTAGGAATAGGAAGATTCATGCATCACTGCATTCTTCTTTTACCTTGCAAGGTTCTTGGGACACATTTGACAAGGGCTAGGAAGGTGTGAAGAGTGTGCTCTGGTATCAGGTGGCAAATTCCAGCAAGGGAATCAGATATCAAAAGGAGGGAGATTTAGACCATGTTCATGGAAGAGATCCTCAAAGATGTGGACATTTCACTTAGCTGAAGACAAATACTAGAATGCGAACGTGGAAGTACAGTTTTATCTTCCAACTGAGTGCCTTGAAAGCTGATCAGCTTTCCATGCTTGGACAGCTTTCCCACTACAAACACACCAGGACTGGGTTTTCCCTTGCTGACTCGCTTTCTTTTTCTCCAGTTGCAAAGCCCAGCCCCCAGCCTCCCGTAGCTGTGCCTCAGAAAGGCAGCTTTGCCTCCCAGTGCCAGTATGCAAAAGCCGGCCTGGCCAGTCACAACCAGGAGGCTCTTTCCCTGCTAGCCATGATCATCTTGACAGTTCTGCTTTCTCCTCACATCATCTGTCATCTCTCCCACTGCAAGTCCCCTCCCTGAAATCAGCCTCCTCCATCTACCACTTTAGGGTTGGGGGCAAGAAGAATGAAGATCAATGCCAAAGTCGGAGCACTTAATCCTTCCTTCCTTTTCCCACTAGAATGACAAGGCAAACAGAGCCAGGGTCAGGCCTGGATGGGACAATCAGGCTGGAGGAAAAGCTGTGAAAAGCAGCAGAACCATAAGCAGCTACAAAAATCAGCTCGTATTTCTGCTCTGAGAAAGGAACAGCTGGAGTGTTGATGTTTAGGTGTGATTTTGCTTAGGAAAGACTGACAGAAAGATTTAAGGAAAAGATCCACATAGTCACAGGTCTGCACATCACCCTCCAAGCATCCATCATGGAGATAATAGCTCTACAAATACATCTGAGTCTGGACTGGCTACTCGCTTTTCTGTGAGTATCTTGGGATCCAGTTTGACAGCACTACCAACAAATGTCACTCCTGATCTTGGGATTGCCTGTTAGTTTAGATCTGTTTCCTTCTGGCCTAGTTCTGATGGTGAGTTTTATTACAGACATAAAGGAATTACAGTGATGTGGTTCTCTACAGCACCAACAATTAAATTGTTGTGTACTGCACTAAAATAATTCATACATAGTGCTTACAGCTTCAAATAATTTAATTTAAACAGCTCCCATAATAAATGCCAGTCTGAACTGTTAGTTACCCCTGAGCAGAAGAGTCCTGCTCATACTCCTGTATGCTGTGCAGTAAAATAGAGTATCTGCTGGAGGACAGCATGGTTAACTGCAGTTTATCACAATTACATAGAAAATAAGAGAGCACTTTTGGGCTAAAGAGCATCTACTCATGTTTTCTCATTATGCTATTGTTTCCAACATAAGCACAAAGGTCATCATGCCCCATTTGCCACCATCTTCATTCCACGCTGAACTTGCTGCTCACTTGGGTAACTGTTCTTTGCCAGGCAACTTTGTTTTCAAGGGTAACATTAGAAATGGGGCATACTGGAACCATTTTTAGTGTCTAAAGAAGAGATTTTTGGGGAACAAACACAGAAGAAGGAACTCTAAAAAAAATTTTTTTAAGCTGCTCAAAGAGAGTAAAGATAATAAAAGTAAAGGTCTTTTCAGGAATCCATTTTTCCATGTGATTTTCTCTCTGCTCATGTCTTGGACAGGTGTACCCTTTGCTAGGTAAAAAACTGGATGGCCAAGAACCAAGAGTGGCTGTAAATGGAGTTACATCCAGCTGGTGGCCGGTCACAACCTTTGCAGGTTTGAAGATAACCTTTGCAGGTTTGCAGAGATTCAGAAGGGAGGGTATATATAAACCACAATACGCTTTCTCCTATCACCTTCCATCCAAGGGTATGTTCAGTAAAGTATTCAAATATTTGAAATTAGTGCTTCATTTTTGTATTTTAAGTGAAATCACAAACCTTTCTCTACTGGAAACATTTAGAGGAACTGGATCCTGTCTTGAAGAGTTGTACCAGAGCACACACAAACCACAGATGGGGAAAACCAGCTAAAACTTTTCTTGCTACAAGTCTATTTTTCCTCATTACTAACTCTAAAAAAACACTAAACAGGGGAATCCATAAAGCATAGCCCAAGTAGTGCTGCCTACTGGCACGAGGTACAGAACATGGTGGTTCAAGGTGGTTTCAGCTGACAAAGTTATGAGAAAACAGTCCCAAAGGCAGAACTTCTTGGTTATGGAAAATCCAATTCACCAAAAAGAATAAAAAGAGGTATTTCTTTGAATTTCAGCTGAAATTTTACAAGAATCCCTAAAATCCAATGCTCAGTTTTTAGCTTCATATTCAATGTAAACCACAGTATTTGGTGGGTTTTCTAGCACACTTGGATAAAACTAGATAAACTACTA
This sequence comes from Monarcha castaneiventris obscurior, assembly GCA_026261815.1. Classification (NCBI taxonomy): domain Eukaryota; kingdom Metazoa; phylum Chordata; class Aves; order Passeriformes; family Monarchidae; genus Monarcha; species Monarcha castaneiventris. The sequence continues at coordinate 21,763,559 of JAMPIT010000894.1, forward strand.
AACTGTTTAATACTTAAGATTTAGCATTCTGGATTCCAATTCCACCTCAGGCAGTGTCTGACTTGATACCCTTCAATAATTCTCATTCTGCTTGCCTCTCAGTTTTGCCATCAGTAAAATGGAGATAGCATGCATTTCACTGTGTGGTAGAGTGATGTGAAGGCTGACTGATTTATCAGTAGTTGTGAGATGTTTAGGAATACTCTGATGGAATGTGCCACATGTATGCACAATTTATTATTAACCTGACAGCATTTTAGCTGTTTTATTTTCCTGCCTTGCACACAATTCAAGTGCAGGATGCCTGAAGCACATTTGAATGGATGGCATGTGGCATTTTGATTGTAGCAGGTATTACCATTTAATTCTGAAATTCACAACTTTAACATCACATTTAGGCAGAATTTTTGCAATTAATTTTCCTTCTTCACTCAGTTTTAAAAGAAGAACATTTGATTGGTCTTGCTTTTAGTTCAGTATCAGATCATTAAAATTATTAAAGGCAAACACAGGCAAGGAAAGAATCTCATAGAAGTATGTGGTCTTTGGGCCAAATCTTTAGAGGTGAAAAAGGACAGAAATAAATACAATATGAAAGTTGAATTATCGAAATTACTATTTTGAATTCCAGACCAGTCACAAGGCTTCAAGGTGCCTGAATCACTTTTCAAAACGGGACTTAAAAGTAACTTTTTTAACTGACAAGATCAACAAATCTAACTAGATTTCTGTTTAGTTCTTAGTTAGAAACATCCTTCATCAGATGAGTGAAAGCTTTGCTTGACTAAAGAGTACTTGGTGTATGAAGTTAATTTTAAGTTGAATACTATTTATGGGACCAGATGTGCTAGAAACATTTTATACAATTATCTTAACATTTGATATTTTTTACTGCAGAACAGCTTATTGGTGACACAGTATCTGCAAGTTAAAATAATTGACGTTGCCCACGTTGCAGCAAAGCTGTGCACAAGGAAAAAACAGCGGGGCAACTGTAAGGATAGAAATTAAACCAGACGTAACCTACATTTTGTTTCACTCTCAGACCTGAAAAGGGGCTTACATTGTTTTAGTCAGCTTTCCAACAACAACATTTTGTCAATTAACTAGTAAGAAACTTAAGCAATTTCAGTTCTGGAAGAAAACTAGTGGTGACTGTTACAAATGTCCCAAAATAGTGTGATATAGATTCATAGATTTTTAAGACCAGAGGGAGCACTAAATAGACCTACAATACAGCGGTGACCTCCACTGTAAGTGGTGGCAGGGCTATAATTAAACACCACTGACAAATGAGGTCTGAAATCACAGCCAATTGTTCTCCCGGGATAGAGGATCTGTTACTCAGTACTTCGGTTTAGCTATCTTTTGCCTCGGGCAAACTGGGAGTCACCACACTGGCAGCGGCAATGACAGGGAAAACATCCCACAGCTCAAGAATGACTGTCACGCCATACTCGTGCAGATCCCAAGTGATTTTCATAGGCAGAGCCTTGCTTATCCAGCCCAAATCTCAGCTTGGGCTGGCTGCATTTCAGAGAGCTTTTCTTGTACAGGGAGGTATTTGTTATGCTCTTCTTTGGGAATGCCTACTGCCCAGTCCTTAGGTCCAGCTACATTGTAAACTACTTAGATTCAATCCAACATGCTAAAAAGCTAAAAACCAAACTGCTGACAATCCCAGCCTCTCAAATCAGCAGCTGCGGTTCTTTGTTAATATACTCAGCCTTGCTGCCTTCACTGTCTCTTTTGAGAGACTGCACTCTTCAGTCATACATGTTAGAAGTCAAATGGGAAAGAGCCCACTCGAGTCCTGTCCACTCAAAATTATTCACTGAGCCTTTCTTTTAGTGGAGCTCTTGACAGACAGCAGTACCTATGGAGCTGTCACTTCCAACGGACTGAAATGATAACAGTGCTTCACACCACTCTTCTCTCCTGTGAGGCTTCAAAGGGCACCAATCTGGTCATCTCTCTACCTGTGCTCCAGGCTCCACTTGCTGTCTGCAAACAGGAAATCTGTTCTCTCTGGTTAAATTTAACCTATGCTTACATCTCCTTTTGCCTGCACTTCCGAACCTAACAGTTCCCACAGGTGGGGCATGGTGGGGTTGAGTCCATGGGTTTTCATTAGTGCCATTTGCTCAGTGTGGGAGTACATGCCCCTTCCTTAAAACACCTCAATATTTTTGTGATATCTTGCAGTTCATCAGTAGTAGATCTGTATTAGGGCTAATCATCTCAGTAAATTATAAAATAAGCTACAACCTTATGTGTAATAGATATAGATAACTTTTTTTGAAAAAATCAGAATTCAGAAATTCTACAAATTAAAAATACATTTCTTTTTTCTGCATATTGTCATCCAAATCAATTGGGGTTTTTTTCCTAAATATTTTGATCTGAATGAAACCACAATTTCTCACAAGAAAAACATTTCCAATCTGTCTGATTCTGATGTGTCTTAGCTGGTCAAAATGTAACTTCACATGTCTTTCATTCAAACATGCCACCAGACTACCTTAAAGATACATTTCTGTGTCAGATGCAAGGTAGAGATAAGGCATATCGGTATACAGGCCTCATATCTGTTCAAAACCAGCAGGCTTTGGAATTTGTTGTAGGTGTGTTCATTGTGGCAGTTGAGGCATAATTGAGCATTTCAGATTAAGTAACGAAGAAAAAGTAAATTTAGTAAGGGGCAACCAGCAAGCTAAATTACAAATTGATCACTGGAGCCCTACTTTTTTTTCAGTGAAGAAAAAAAAAAAATCTATCCCCAACAACACAGTGCCCACTAGAGGAACTCTGAAGAAAGAGGATTTTGCCATCTTCTGCAGCATCCCATGTTTACTCAAAAAGTCTTCTACACAATAATAAACTTATAGTCATAACACTATCGTCATATTCCAAGCTCTGGGATCACACAGCTACCAGTACCTAATCTGGAAAATTTTCAGCTAGATATGCCTGTATGAGTTTTGCCCCATCTTTGACACTAATATAAACATACCTCTAGCTCTAGTTATCCTGAGAGATACAGCAATGCTAGTGCTTCACAATGGCAATATATCCATCCATAATTTTTCCCGTTCACTGATCTTCTGTTATCTTCCTTAGAGTCAAAGCTATGTGAATTATGAGGACCTACACAGATCTCCCATTACACCACAGGTCTGGTAGACATCATGCAGTGTAATTTCTTTGCACAGCCCCTGCCTCCTACCACACTAAGTCCCAGAGCAGGTCTCAGAAAAGCCACAGAGAAAAAGGCAAAATACAGAAGTAAAAACACAGAAATTCTGGTTACTTTCCCAGCTTTTTCCTTTAGGTAGTCCTAGACAAGAAATTTAATCTCTCCTCTTCACAAACTTCACCTTTTTCTTTTTTCCTTTATTTTTTTAATCAGCAATTTATTAAGGAATTATTCCACACACTTCTTCCCCATTTAAAAAATTTTTGGGGAATATAAGCAATTTCGACCCCATACAGAAAGAGGCTTAAGGAATTCAGCTGCAAACACAACTGAACCAAGAAATTTGCAGATCACAACACTAGCCACTCTCTTAACATCTAGCCATTCCTCAGCTCTTGTTCCTGACCAGCCTCAGTGGAGAAACATGCCTTTAGTTCCAAGGATTTCTCCTATGTTACCTTGAGGAGAAAGGTACTGAGAGGCACTCTGACCCTGAAAGCCAGACTTTCAAGATGGACGCAGCAGGAATAACCAGAAAATCAAACACATGCCTGTGGAGACACATCAGAGGTTTGGAAAACCCAGACAGTGTCATTTTCTCAAGTACTAAGGCAACAAACCACAAAGAAATGAAAATCCACCCAAGAGACTACAGAGGCCAAGAAAGGCTTCTGAATAAATGCAACAGCCAAGCAAACTATGGAGCCTGCCAGCACTATTAGAGATTGAAGCCTGGTTTTAACCTACAGCTCAAATTTCTACATCTACCAAGGAGCTGCTTCTTGCTCTTCTGATAAAGGTCTCTTGCCAAATACTCAGAGCCAAAACCAGTCCATTATATTCACTTGACTTAACTGGTCAAATTCCATGAATAAGAGGAGGAAGAGCAAAATCCTGAGAGCCAAGTATACCTTTCCTTCTTGCCCTACATTGCAAACTGCAGACCAGCTACAAATACACCTGCTGTATCTAATAAGCAGTTAGAGCTTTGATGAGAGTTAACAGGAAAAGAAAGATTTTTACCCACCCTTTCAATGCCTTAGAACCACAAAACACTTGCCAGCTTTGTGCTAATTAAACACTCAGAAACAATCCAGTGGGCTTTCTTTGCTATCCTGCTTTTCATGCATAGAGGAACAGAGGAAGTGCAAACTCTGCCATTCTGCTTGGGTAGCCTTTTATGCTCTCTTTGCTTTCCCTGACAGCACAAGGTCAAGGCGAGTCTTGAGTCTGGAGGGTGAAAGGGGCAGGCTGAAACCAGCAGCCACAGCAGGGAGAGCACCAATACTGACAGGTAGGCAGAGGTGGGCCACTGTACAAGGAAAAGCATTTGATCAGCATCTGAGGTTCACAGCAGAGGACATTTGGGGGAAGTCAGTGGACCACATGGGTCAGACACAAAAAAAAAAGTCAAAAGCTCTCTTTCTCCCATTGCTTGTATCAGCACCCTGCAGTGCAGCATCTGCTCCATGTCACCAACAGGGAAGAGGCTACACTGCTGCTCAGGCTCTGTCTTTGCCAGCACAACTGCAGTCTGGCCTGGGAAGGGTCTGCTTATTCACAGTGTGACACTGCACAGAGTAGTCCTGCTGGAGATACTGGGACATTTCTGTTGAAAAGAAAGATGAGGAGCACTCCTCAAAGGTGTCCACTTAACAAGGAAAACTACCTCAATTTCTAACTGCATGTCCTGGCTAAAAAACTGACAATCAAACTAGGTCATTCTACTGGGTGTTCATGCATTATCATCATTTACTTGTCATGCCAAGAGATTTATATGTCTCTATCACTGTCATACAGAAGGATATGGGATTCTTAATACCTGGAGTACAGGAAGCCCCACTACATATTTCAGATATGGAAACTGAGACGCTGAGGGTAACCAGGTACATATCCTCTGCAAAGAAAGGTCAATTGATTCAGTCTTGAGTCCTTTAGTCTGCCAGCAAATCACTCCAGGGACGCAGAAAGACCGTGGCAGAAATGGAAATCAGCCTCTTAGGTGCTAGCACTCTTATGACCAGACCATTCAAGTTCTGCTGCCCTGCTCCACTTTCTTTACACATTATACCTCGGTCTCTTTTCAGAATAATGAGGTGAGCAAGTGTACATGCAGGCAGGGCCTGGAGAGCTGACACAGCATAACTGGCAAGGGTGTCAGTAGCACAGAATGTGAACCCAATGCACGCAGGTCTCAGCCCCATTTCAGAGCAAACACGTTCAAATACAAACCAGTTCTGCCTCAAGTAGATTGTGACATCCACAGTCCTTCCTACCCCCCCACACGCACTTCTCTCAGCCCTTGGGCTGTTTTGCACCCAGTTGTCAGCTCCTGGACCTGTTTAAGATGGAAGAAGGGCAATTGCTCTGCTCCACAGGGTGGGTTTACAATGGCAGTGGACCTGTCTGCAATGAAGGATTGTGGGAGAAACACACACATACACCCAGAAGTCACATTGCTGTCTCGGGTCAGCAATAACATGGCAGTTGCCTTGCTTTCTATAGGGAGAGAAAAAAGCTTTTCTGTCCATCAAGTTCAAAGTTGGTCAGCAAAGAAACAAAGAGGTTAAGTGAAATTAGAAGTTGGCCCAGGACAGGTGGCCTTTCTACCATTTCATCACATGGATTACCACCTTCTCCTGAACCAGGGAGCACTCAGTGCTGATGCTGATATGCAGAGGCTCATCTTCTTTGAGTAGTGACAGAGTTCACCGGACAGATGCGCTCCTCCTCTGCTTCTCTCCCTGGAGCTTTGTGGCGCCATTTTCAGCATCCTCAAGGTATCTGGGAGAATTATTGCCCTCCATTTTTCACCAAAACATAACAAAAATTACCTTGTGGCAAATGCCCTGCACACCTCCGTACCAGCATAAGGATGAAAGCAACAGCTACAGCATGTTCCGTCTTGCTTGGGGCTGTATTTACTGCCGATTGACCCCTGTGACAAGCTGCCTAGCTCAGCAGAAGCCTGTACAGTAATAATAAATCAATTCTTCCCCCTCTCCTTTTATTTTTTATGGCAAAACCAAAGGAAAATAAACCCTTCTTCAGAAATCAAGTTGGAAAGAGAAATTTCTGACTTTGCTCACTTTCACAGAATTATAACTAGTTACTTTAATTTGATCTTTGTTTAGTAATGCCCAAAAATTCCAGTTTAGATCCTAGCTGTGCACACTTTGGGACAGAGCAGGAGCTAGCAGGTTCGTCTATGGGCTCACAGAGAACGCTGTTATCCAAACTCCACCTAGATTTAGTCCTCCAGAAGCTTGGTCAGCCTATTCTCTTTGCAAGAGCCAAGAACTCTTCCTTTATTCTATCAGGCAGGTAAAACCAATATGGAACAGCTACTGTAAACAGTCTATATGAGCTATGGTTTACTCCTTTATAACATTTTGTAAAAGAACATGTTCATCCTGGGGTTTTTCCCCCTGAGTTCCATCTTCTCCTGGCCCATAAATTATTGTCACTCTTCGCCAGTTCCACCTTACACCAAACAGCAATCTCCTTTGTAGCCAACCACCACCTGCTTCAGTTTATCAGAGGAGATGTCCAAACTTTGCCTAACTGAGGGCTTTAACACCTCTTTTGCCCAAGGTCTGCAGCTGACCTGCAATCCAGCAGAAAAGGATTGTAGCCCATAGGTCATCTATAAAACAAGAGAGGGAAACTAGAAGCATATAGCTGTCAGCATGTATTGCAGCCACACTTTGAATCAATAGCACTCCCCATACAGGGTCCTGCAATCTCCCTGCAGCTCCCAAGCAGGGGAGACTACAAAAAAAATCCACCTAGCTCTGGAGCTGCAGGCAGTCCACACTTAGTGAGGGGGGTCCTTGGCATCTTCTGTGAAAGAGTATGTAGGATCTAAATTCAAATCCTGCGGCTCCTGCTCAGTTTTACTATTCATCATTAAAAATAACAAATTGTGCTTGAACTGCACTTTGAAGTTTCAAAGCACTTTATAAACAATAATATCTGAACACATCATCTTTCTCTGGTGCTCATCTGGTAATGCATCAAAAAAATTGTAACCAGACTGGAAAAAATATTATAATTTTAAATACAACCAAAGGAATTTAAACCAGGAAGAATGAGCAAGCAAAAGAGATAGGGAAAATTGAATTGCTGCAAAATGAAGTCACAGGCAGAGTTCTTACCAGCTTTCTGCCCAATGGCCAGGGCTGTAACATAAGAAGTGACACAAAACAGATTTGCCCCTTGCAATATTTACTCCACAGACCTTGGAGACAAACAATTCTAGAGTTTTGCACTGGTGAGTGAAGATCTGGGCCCATCCAAAGTATGGGCCAGAACTGCCTGGTGTCCTCTAGAACAGCAGAGCACAAGACCAAAGGGAGGGTCTGCAACTGTTTATTGCTGGTGAATTCAACAACCAATTTATATTCATCTATCAAGGAATATGCAAGTGGAAGCAAATATTATGGTCATGTTCATTTGTTTCTGATTACAAAATGTATGTAAATGTATATGCAAATTAAGTGCAAGCATCAGGCTCATGGCAAAGTGCCAAACTATCCCCTAGTGTTACAAAGACTGGGGTGGCTGGCAGGGCAATATAGTGACTGCAAGTGAGGCTGGGCAGCACCTTCACATACAGCCAAAGCTTGGCTGCTCTGAAGGCGCAGGAAGTGGATAAATCCCACAGTAACTTGTCACTTTAAACGAAGCTGAGGGGCTATAGAAAAATCTGTTCCCGATGCAGTTAAAAGTGTGATAATTACAGAGCAACGGGCTCCTCTGTCATTCAGCAGGCAGCATCCCCAGGAAATCTTGCTCTGTAATCAAGGGAAGAGGTGCAATCAAGCCCATATTCAGGCTTCGTTTAGAAACAGCCCCTGCAGGCAACACAAAGGCTTCAGCATGGTGCTTTGTGAAGTTGGTGATCAACGCCTTGGTTCTGCAACTACAAGCAGAGTTAAAGTCATTTCTAAGCAAATCTTACATTCACCTTTCCTCAAAAAGCCCAGAAGAAGTCTTGGAAGAAGGGTGAAGGTTTAGGCCAAAATACGCTTGTACAAACAGTGCTGCGTTCACACTGTCCACATCTGTGAGCTCACTCTCTACAGAGCAGTGTCAGAGAAAGAAAATTTCTTGCAGACTGACAGCGTGATCCTGAATGGGCAGATATGAACAACCTCATCTGGCTTCTACAGCAGCTCAGCTTGCAAAATTTGCATGGGGAAGGTTTTCTTGGGTTTTTTTCCCAGAAATATGAATGTATCTGTGATGATCAAATTCTACAGGAACCTCATTCTCTTGGCAGCAGCCTGATCCCACAGAGACTGATGAGGTTTATTACAGGGGAAGATGTCTCTGAGTTCAGCTTTCATGTCTAATGCCACCATTGCCCAGAAACATACAAATTAATTGCTACTCAAATCAGCCATCCTTTGTACCCTACAGAGCTGTCAGATTCAGTGAACCAGTTTACTCCAACTGCAATAAAAATAGTCTCACATTTTATTCAAAACAGCCAAACCTTCCAAAGTGCATGCATTTGTACTCCCACTGTATAAATTCAGACACAGAAATTGTACCTGCTCAGCTACAATCTGAGCATGTGACTGCCATGATGTATGCAATCCTGGTAACTCTGGGTGCACGTGAAGTGCCAGAAATTTTTTTGCACATTGGGGGCACATTCTGGACAGGATTCACAGTTTTATCTCAGTATGGAATGGTTGTTCTCTGTTGACATTCACCATAACTGGAACTGCACTTGGAGTTGCAGTAGCCTCTAATACTGTAAATGGAGCTTCATTCCATCACAGTACAGAAACAGCAGGTTCCATTCTCTGTTTACTTCTTCTATCTCTGGCCACAAAATAAATGAGTTTGCTATGGTTTTACCATCTGCGGACACAGGTATCACTCAATAGCCAAGTAATGGCCTGGGCACTGTCAAGAGAACTCATTATTAAAAAGGTACATATTACATTTAGCTGTTCAAACAGAACTTGTTATTGATCAGATCCCATCAGTTCCCAGTAAAAGAGCCAATTCCAGCGATGAAATGAAAATATGCACATAGACTGCAGACCAATAAATACTGTAATGGAGTTAAGGTTCCCCCCGAAAAGGGAGTTGTTGATATCCAGTCGAAAGAGCAGTCTTTTTCAAAAATGAGACTGGGAATAAAATGACTACGTTACTTCTGCGTATATTGAGAGGCAGGATAAGGAAACAAAACAAAAGAGAACAGTTCTGACAACAAACTTCTCAATATCTTGGGGAAAAAAAGCAAACAGAGAAAATACAAGTTGTTTAATGGCCAATCAAGCCACAGACAGGAAGAGCCTGTAACCACTTCTGCCATTCCTGCCACATCCTACTGTTTATCTATGGAGGTTCTGCCACACTGGCAGAATTGAAAGACAACATCTTTGGAGTTTGCTACACTTTCCGAAGTCAGATAAAAAAGTAGCTATACTTAATTTGGTTCCTGGTTTTTTTCTTGCCACTTTTCTTTGTCTGCTTGTTTCCACTTACTAAACAGCTTTTTCTTTTCCCATTCATCTGCACAGACACTGTAACATTTTTCAATGACAACATTTAACACACTGAAATCACCACTGCTACAGCATAAAGTAGGCAGAAAACAAGGCTGATTAGAAAATTCTAACGTATACCAAATATACACCATTTAATAATACATGAGAGAACAAGAAGAACCAAACAAGGTAATGACTGTGGAAATCTCTACATTTGATCCATTGGAAAAGTTCTCTGCACAGCATCTTCCCTGAGACTGAACAGACCCCAGCTAACAGTGAGTTTAAAATGTTTGCTTAAGAAGGCACATCGTGACAAACTTCTTTGCTCACCCTTAACAGCAGGTTGGGCTGGAAACTGATGAATCACTATAGGAAACAAACAGCAATGGTGACTCACAGCTTCAAACAGTAACAATAGCACTGCTTTATCCACGGTGTCTACAACAAAAATATCCCTGTATTCATTAGAAGATGTATTTCAGATTGTTCCACCCACCCAGGAAATGCAGAAAGTCCACCCCCTGAGCCCTGGTTAGAGTTCTCACAATTGCCCCACAGGTACATGGGATTCCTGCTCACTTACAGTACTTTCTCAAGAGGTTCGCTGAAAACCATGTGCTGTTGATGTCTAGAGCAGCTCCTCGAAGAGTCTGGATCCATGAGCCCAGCAGTAGAAAGAGTTTTATATCTTTATGTTTCAGGGTCCACATGCCTGTGTGGCTCTTGCAATCTTCTATCACCATAGCTGGCATTTAGACCTGAGGTGTGTTTGTTCCATAAGCATGTGAGGATCAAGCCTAGTGGCCGAGCTCCTGAACCGCCTGGTCACACCCAGAAGTCTCTCCAGCCCCACATAACTCATGGCTCAAGCACAGAAAATAGTTCTGGCTCATTAATGGTTTGGACTAATCAGGCCAGAACAAATAGCCAGGAAGAATTCTTGTGCTCAACACTTCACAGGCTCACACCTCCTGTCTAATGCTCATGTACTGTTACTGTATTATTTGGATATAAAGCCAAATTTTCTGTTACGATTAAAATCATCTTAAAATGAATGCACATATGGATGCTATGTTTATCTTCCAAACCTTCCCTTCTTATAAAAATATGTTTGCTTCTCCATCTAAACTGTGAACGTAGAGCTGTAGGGCTTTTTACTTAGATATCAAGAGAATAAGGATGATTTTCACCACTTCTCACACTGTACAGACTAAACTCTGGTTAATCTAGTTTCACTGCCAAAATAAGTGAACAAATGTTAGTTGTGAAAACATATTATTGCAAATATTTTCATTTTGACAAAATTTCGGGTTGGGTTTTGTTTTTCCTTGAGATTGGACACTACTTGTCCAGGTTTCATCTTTGGTTTAAGTTCAAACTGTGGTGTTTAAAGCCAAGTGTCATAAATAAAATGTTGTGATGAGATTCTCGAATTCACGCAGGAATTTTCAGTTGACTTACTTAGGTCTCCTGCACATACAGAGTTAATTACCATCACACTGATAAGACCAAAGGAAAAATCTGAAATACACTTCATCATGTGGTTTGCATGACTCAAAACTTTCAAACTCAAATTCAAAAAGAGGGTACCAAACAATGCAGAAACATGCAAATCCCTCTTCCCTTTGCAACACTAAGTAAGATCAATTTAAAAACCAATTTAAGCAATTTAATCAAAGATGCTAAAACAATCAAGGTGCCATTCAGTGATTAGTAGGCAAGCAATCGAAGGGAAGCATGGGGCTTCCACAGGCTAGCAACAGCTAATATCAAATAAGTATACAATATCCTGTCAATCAGTTATGTTAGTGATATATACATGGCTCCTGTTTGCTGACACTTCACTCAGTTTTCATGGACATATGGCAATGGAATTCACCCCACCAGCCATTGCTTTTACCAACACGAACCTAAGGTACTTCTTAGGTTTATTTATCAATTTATGTTCTCTACCCTTATTAATAAAGTTGTTGATGAAATTAATGATGAAGACGATGAAAATCTGTCCATGCTACAAGTACAGCATCCTTTCAGAAAGGCACTTGTTGCAGTTGCTCTCTATCTATCCCCATTTCTCTCTATCTACTCCCATTTCATTACTTCCACTTGGAAAAAGAATGGTGGAACTTGAATTCCTCTGACAACTATCAGCAGGACTAAGAACTCTGTCATAGCCCTGCTAAACAACAAATTAACTCTTTGGATTGTGTAAAGATCAATGAGAATAGGGAAGTATTCTCTTACCTTCAGAACACAGCTTGCCAGTATATCCAGTGGCTGAGCAGTCACAGTGTGGCTCGCCATCCAGAAGGAAGCAAGTGCCACCATTTTCACAGGGGTTTTCTGAGCAAAGTCCTTCCATTTCCAGTCGGACACCTTGACTGCCCAGGAGCTGTGGCTCAGAATTGCCGTATTTCAGATCCAGGATAAATCCTTGAAACGGAGGCTCACTCAGAACACCATCAAGAGTCAAGGCAGCAGGACGAATGTCCAGTGGGACTCCACCAATAAAAAGGTCACTGACGATATTCATGTACTGGCGCTGTGGACGCACCTCGCCCGGCTTGGCTTCCCCATCCAGCACTAGCACCGTCCGAAGGTGATTGCGGCTGACCATCAGGAAGTGCCAGTTGCTGTCGTTTACCTGCTTGTCTGTGATTACTGTTGTCTCCGCACAGTCCACACTGAACTGCAGCTGGATGCGCCCATCAACAAGGGACAGACAGAGGAAGTCACAGACACCACCATCATCAAAATAGAGAAGCAGCCCAGCAGAGACATTGGTCTTGAACTGGAAACTGAGTTCGCTCCTAGTGCTAGCATCCCAGCGGAGGTAGCGGGCCCACTGGTTGGGGATACCCATGAACTCCAGACCCAAACAGAGACCCAGCAAGGAGCCCAGCAGCAAACTCACCTTCAAGGTGAAGTAGACAGAATGCAGAGTGAAGCCCATTGTTTCAAGAATCTGTTCTTCCCTAGGAGAAAAACAGAAGCCACACTACTGGGAGCAGAACCCAGCAGTCAACACCAAATGTTAAATCCAAAGGGATGAGAAGGAGAGCAGAGATAGTGACAGAGAGCAGGAGAGTAAGTGGAAAGTGAGATAGCAAGTGCACGTGACCAAGAGGAAATGTCTCCTCCCCAGGAAAAATCTCAATTATCCTTTAGGAACCAGAGGCTTTTATTTCAGAAGTACAGGGTATATGAAGTGACTTCTCCAGATGGTGTACTCTCTGAAGGGCAAAATAACCTACAGTGATTTGTTTTGGTAGAGCACAAAGGTGACACTGGTGTTCCAGGAGGAAGGAAAGGGAGAGCCAAAGCCCAAGCCTAAAATTCTTGTTTTCTAGAAGTGATGACAATATTGACGGAGATGGCAGTGAGATAGAAGAGTGAATTCATAAAGCACGTGAACTTCAAGAGGGCAAAAATAAAGTCAATCTTCATGATGCACTGGTGGATACCCAGCCCATAATTCACTGTTTGGCACTCACGGAGCTTGCAGGACCTGTGGGGCAAGACAAAAAAAGAAAAGGAAAAGTTAATCTTACTACTCATCATATCTTTACCATGAAGCTTACTAACATCTTGTCCAACAACTCATTTACATTTCTTGATACTCTGAACACTTCTTCATGCTTGCAACTGGCTGTACAGGTCTCAAAAGCATCAAGGACATCTATGTCCTCAAAAGTAAGAGGCCAAAATAGAGAGCTAACCAAGCCATCTGCACACATAACAACAATGAGCAAGGTAAAAATTTACCAAATTATTTAACTGCTATGATGGGTGCAATCTCATTGACTTTACTGAGAATAGTACTGGAGCTTTCCCAGTAACAATTACCTCTCCATGGAAATGCTTAGGGCAAAGACCAGAGTTCCGTGAGAGTTCAAAAGTTGGTAAGGGCAAGAGAAGACATCATCCAAACATTCCGTTGCTTACATTATGCTTCCTAGCACACCAAGGAAGCATTAGAGAAGACAACCCTGCTGTCAAGCCTGTCACACAATAGCTGCTTTTACTTTACATGTCTTGCATACTTCAGAGACTCTACCAGGGACCTCTGCAACCTGGGAACATGTGCTATGCAAGTTATATATGGCAACTTGCAGCTTAGATGATAGCAAACTTGTAGCTTAGATGCTAAGAACTGCCTAAGCACTTAACCACTTACCCTGGTCTAGTGGTTTGGCGAAAATGCCAAATTCACCCCTAACTGAGAGCAAAGAATTCTAACTGCCTTCAGCGAGTTACATCTGTTAACACTGGAATTTAACTCACTTCTGCATACTTGCATGTGGGTGACTGTATGCCTGGTGTAGGAGGATGTTTTAAGTGACAAGTAAAGGCAGCACAAAGCTAGATTCATGCTTTGAAAATTCCACCCAAAAAGAAAGTAAGTTTTCTATTAAGACAGGTGTTTGTTCACAAAGATGGGTTGTACACAAGAACAGCTCTGGGAATGGCTAGAATGGCATTAACACTAATACAAAGCAGGAAAGGAGGTGATGAGAATCAAGGCCTTCAGCCTCACAGAAGTCAGCATGGACACAGCTTCCACAAACTGGAACACAAATATTGTGAGGCAGTATTTGCTTGGGAAAAGTGTTTTGTGCTGGAGACAATGAGAGTTGTTGACAGCAGATGCCTTTCAACCCCATAGCCCATCTTGCTCGGAAAGAGAAGGCACGCAGACACTGCAGAAGTGGGCAGTGCTGGAAAGTTTCTGTTTGGTAAGGACAGAGGTTGAGCTGGAGGAGAATCAGTAAGAAATGGAGGGGAGAGTTCACACAGTCACATCCTCACCTGCCTCTGGGACCTGCAGAAGCCATAAGTCTCCAGAGCTGTCAGTCTGACAAATTTAGCCAGCACAAAAAACAAGTCACTTAGAAAACAAAAGGGATCAATTAAAAGAAAACCCACAAGTTGGAAAGAAATGTGAGCTTTCAGTGCCCAGTGGAAACCAGGCCTGTTCCCTGCAGCTGCCTGAGTGGAGCGTGTTAGCTAAACTGCTATAAACACAAATAAAATCAAGTCAAAACCAGAGGGAAGATAATTCCTTTTAATTGTTAACAGCTTGGCTGAGGAAAATGGAAGGTGGGAAAAGGAGGTGTTAGGAGAGGTGTAAAATGAACAAAAAAATTAAACACAGAATCCAATTGCCCAAATAATTTGTCTTCCCAATAATCACAATGTTGGCTAAGTTCATGGTGGTTTTGAGGGGTCCTGAAAAATTGATTGGGAAAATACTATGTAGTTCTTGTCCATTTACCTTTCTTCTCTGTGCTCCCTAGTGGATCCACTAAAATAGCCCATGATTTATGAAAAATAATAGAGTGAGACAAAGGTAAGAGAGAAAGTGATGACCCAAGCCTGGAATTACTGATGAGACGGGAATAAGAATATCATAATGTGTGTAAACTAGGCACTGATGTGCTTCCAGCAGCTCACAGCTTCCTGAACCATTTACTACCACCATGGCAAAATTCAGTACTCCATCAGACAGCTCTGTGTTCAGCCTGAGCTGAGAACCGAGACAAGCCCAGCATGGCAGCGACCATCCACAGAGACCCCAGTGCAGCAGGGCTCTCACACCAGCTTTTAATTCTCCTGGGCAGGGTAGATTGCACCCTCTGCATCAAAACCAGCCCTCGGTCTTATACTCTTCTCTCCCTGTTTTAGAAGACCAACTCTTTGATAAGAGTGAAAGATGCTGTAAATCACAGCAGCAGGTGTGAACACTATAGATAACCTAAGATGAGATGCATGTGTCCACACACAGTTCAAACTCCTGTCTGAAAAGCCTGTCAATCTCTCCCAATCCCAGGGTGCTGAAACCCTGTTTTACACAGACAAATACCAGCTTCTGGGAGTCACTTCAATCCTTGGGATATTTCAAAGGTACAATAATGGGAGTAGGCTACCTCTGTGGTGCAAATGTCTCTAATGATACAAGTTCATTAGGGCAGGACAAAAGGCATAGTCAACAAGGGAAACTAGACTGAAACGGTTAAACAGGAAGAGCATTGTTGACTGAGGGAAGCCAAGGCAATTCCTCTCTCTGTTTTGATTGAGAGAAGCCAAGGTAATCCCTTTCTAGCTGTTTTGAAAGAAGACAGTGCCAGCTCTGTTTCAGAAGAGGAAGACAATGCAAAACCCATGAAATATAGGTGTCGTTGCTGGGTGCTTCACTACCTTTTAGACACTGCAGCTCAGATTTTGGGAAGGCTGCCCACACCCAGCCACTAGCAGGCTAGGGCCATCTGTGACTCCCCCAGAGCTCTGTCAGTGCACGTCAGTCCTGACTCACGGCGCTTCCCATTACTCCAGTTTCGTGTCTCACACAGTTAAGTCTGTGAGAGCAAGTCTTACCACAGTAGCAGGGTCTTCAAGACAGCTCAGAAGACCCAGTGCCCTTTACAGCAGGAGGCTGGAGCTGAATCCCAGCCTTGAGAGAGCAAATCCTGACACACCAATTCTGTACCTCACCCATTCCCACAATGATCCTCCAAGACACACTGGGAATGAATAATTTTCTGCTCTTACCATTTTATTTTTAGCATAAATACTACCCTAGCAGCCTCATACAGCACACTGCTACCATAGCAATACATTACAGTTTGGGACAAAAACTACAGAATCCCAGAGCATTGTCTTACGTATTTTATCTCTGAGAAATCTCATTGTCATGGCATGACAACATCTTGCCAAAAAAGGGACTTCATGATGGACAGCAGCAAGCAAGTTATCTCCACTGCACTTTCAGCAGCTTGTACTGCTTCCCTGGCCCACCTGAGAGCTGCAACAGCGAGGAACCTGCACACTGAGCAGACAGCTCAGCATTGCACACACGCCAAACCCACTGTAGGAAACACACCCACTCGCACTGTTGAAATGTCCCACTCGCAGAGTTGACAGAGCTGCACAAGCTCCCCAGCAGGGGAAGGGAAGCAGCCCCATGGCAGTGCCAAGGACGAGTGCTGCATGACCACCACACACTTTCCCAAACCTGATAGCAGTCTATTAATACCAGGTCAGAGCCATCTGCTCAGCAGCCCAGGGAGGGGGGTCTCGCCCTTGCTTTGAAGTGGCTCTCAACCACTTATCTGCTGTATGTGGAGAGTGAGTGACATTATCTAATTGCCAACTAATTTCCATAATTACTGACTGGCACACTCTGTATGCAGGGTTAATATCTTTGCAAATGTCTCGAAACACACCTGCTTAGGAAAGAGGGTGGGAAGCTGTTGTTCTGCAGCTTATTTACCCAACTGCACAGAAAGGTTGCAGAAGATGGGTTTGTCACTCCCTGTCCTCCCTCCTCCACTGCCTCCCTCTCTGGATGCTAATTGCTTGGGGATGGACTTACTTGTATTTGAAAGTGCAATTTTCAGCAGAAAGAAGAGCAGAGTTAAATGAATTCAATGACAGGCTGGCTTCCCTTGCAAACCCCTTCCACAGCACCCCAGTGCAAGACTGTGTAAGTCCTGTTATTCCACTTCAGGATGCTGGACAAAATCTGACACACTGATGGGAAAGGTTTACAGTCCACCCAGTCTGACACTGCCTTCCACAACCAGAACCATTCACTATGCCACACTTAGTGCAGAAGGAAAAATATACATTGGTCACCTAAGATCCATGTGAACTCACTTTTGTCCTTTCCTTCACTGTAAAGCAAGCAAAATCCAATTGTTTTCTTTATTCCCGAGGCCCTAATGAAGCAGCAGAGTTTTTGGAAGGAGTAAACAGGATCCTAATTCGGCTCTGCATCCACACATCTTCCTGCAATTGGCCCAAAGCATAGCAATCAAATCATTGCAGCTCTACGACATATGCTGCTCAAAATGATACAGTAAAATTTACCCTCAATAACTGATATTAAAAGTCAAGCTTGCTAGCAGAGAGAAATGGGGAATTAATAGTATTTATTCACTCATCCAGCTCTGAACAACAGGCTCCTTTTGGCTAATGCTTTGAAATCTTTCTGCCTGGTCTATCCCCAGCTGAATTGTGGCTAAAGACAAAGGGCTAAAGAATAACAAAAAAAAAGAAAAATAACACTTCCAATAAAAAATGCAGATGTGGAACTTGTGAATTGCTACAGTCAGTACAAATAAAAAGGAACACAGAAATCCTCCCATCACACAACATCCTCAGCAAGGATGCATGGAGAGATGTTTACAAGGAACTGAGAGGGGACATGGAGGGTTTAAAATTCATGAGACTAGAGAAAACCACAGGGCCTAATTTAGTTTTTAATTCCTCTTGCAGCATTTGCATTTCAGTAATAAATCTGGACACTTCCTCATACCCTCACTGGGATGGAGAGGACTCTGGGGTGGTGCCAGGGAAGCTGAGCTGAAAGAACTGGGATGAAGGTAGAGACGGAGAGCTTCTATCTTCCTACACTTCTATGATTCTCCTACCAAGGGAGATTTTAGTGGCACTACACAGCTCAGAGGGGTCACCAGTAAGGCAAGATGGGCTCTGCTTGGTGAAGAGGCTGGAAGAACAATTGAAAATGGGGGCTTTGACTTGCAAACAGCTGAATACACCAAAGTTCTGCTGAAGTTGGCGGAACTTCATGGGATGCAGCATCTTACATTACTGGCTGACTGGTTGCAAGGAGAAAAGCAGTGATATTTCAGGCTTTATCTTGGATGTAGAGATCCGTGCATATGAAGACCAGCATCTTAAAATTAGGAACTGAGAGTGACATGGAGCTGTTGACCTCTTCTGCATGGTTTCCAGGGATATAGTATTCATGTCAGTCTCTCACATCATTGTGAAACCACACGTGCCTTTGGCCTACTCCAAGCCCAAGCAGAAGATGTATTCTTCTATGTTCTTTGGTTCTTCACATTACTGATATATCTTGCAGGCTTAACTTTTCCATTCTTGAAAACAGATATGGAGTTACTTAATTCTTACCTAGATTCAGCATTGAGCTCCCTAGGAGACAGTTGCAAAAAAACTGTATCAAGCAAAAAGCAAGAAAAGGGGGTATGAAAAGGGGGTATGGGGGTTGCAATTCAAGAGTATCTTCTTAAAGTGAAAAAAAAAAACCAAACCAGACTATAAAGCTAGAATTAGTTTGTCTTTGCTTCCTGTAGTGGATTAGTATATACACATGCACATGCCTTCACCATCAATTGTAACCTGTAGGTAGGTACCTGGGCATGTGATTTGCAGTAGTTTTAGCCCACTGCCCTTCTTCTCCCCATTCCAAGTTCTTCCCTGGGGAAGGCAATGACTGCTTATGACAAGGCTAACCTTGGAGCTCACCTCCAGAAGCACTGTGTAATACCCAGACTAGGCACCTACGCATGGTAGAGCTGAACTCACCTGCACTAGCAAGATGCACAGTTGAAATGCCACCAGCAGCTTCAGAAGGGATATCAGCAAACTAGTTAAGTGCTTAGTTCAATAAACAGCATAAGACCCTGGCAGCACAGCCTCACTTCAGACCTATCAGGCTAGAAAGTCATCTGACTGCTGGAAGAGTTACCATTTTATCATAATCACCCTTCACATTTTTACCTGCTGGGCATATTTAAAAAACTTAACTCAGAACCAGAGCTCTTCAAATCTACACTGGAAAAAGAAGGGTTAAAAAAGCTGCAAGGGACATCGTGACTCCCTTCTTAAACACTCTCACCACCCCACAGAGGAGGCCATCTAGTCCATGAGAGTGACCTTTAACTAGCCTACCTAGCCAGGGCTCAGCATGAATGCAATTTAAAGACCATTTCAGCTCTCCAGCTTTCTTAACACAAAGGAGAAAAATCAAAACGCAAGCACAATGGAAAAGAAAGAGAGAGAGAGGGAAAATAACCCTGCAGAGCAATCATGTCTGGGGCTGCTCTGATGGCTTTCTGTTCCCTTCCAGGACACAGAAATGACTCCCAGTGTGTTAATTACTCCCATTACCACAAACTCTCCACTAACAAGGAGTAGCTAAAAGGAAGCGTTGGCAGCAGCTGAGCAGTTATTGCTCTGTACTGCCACGCAGGAGAAACCAGACTCCCTCATCTCTGAGCTGGTACTAACCAGGAGAGCGATTTCTGCAAAACTCAACAGCCTTTATTGTAATTCCCATGGCAGCTGCACTGGGAACACTGGCCTTGCCTCAATTCCACCAGCATTAAAAGAGACAAAGAATACCTGCTTTTCTGAAGACCTTGAAGCTCAACAGTTGGAGAGCTTTGAATCATTATCATTTATTTTACTCCTTCTGTAGATGGTCTGTCTCCATTCCCCGCATCCTCTCCTTTTTGCCATCAAAAAGCTTGGACAGATCTGTAGCATTGTTTATTCTACCAGATCCTAATACACCAAATGCAGTCAGAAGCTACACACATCTCAGCAGGGAATGTTAGCAGGGAATTTGGTGAGTTCACAGTGCTGGCATTATTGATAAAGGCAAAACTTCTTCCAGAAGTATATAGTATTTCCATTTTCTTTTAATAAAAATCAAGTCTTTTGAAAACGTGCTTATCGTTACCAAAAACTGAAGTTTGGGCATGTCACTAATGCCTAAAAAGAAGGCTGCTTCCAAAAATATTTTCCTAAGACTAACAGTGCAGAATGGGCTTACTTTTCCCCCAAAATGTGCTTGATACTACAGACACAGGCTAGCATTAGACACTCCTCAGAGGGGAGACACAACTGGAGTGTGGCAGGGACTCCTGACTTTGAAGCAAGAGGGAAAAAGTCACTGGTGCACTGCTTTGTCAGCTACTTAATTTTAGAAAAAGGTACAAAGCACAAAATCAACAACAAAATAAAACTAATGGCTGGCACACTAAGTAATACCACCTTGCTCTTCCTAGCTGTCTGTCTACCCATCTGCTTCTTCCTTTCATATGCATTTTAAGTTCTTCAGGAGCAAGAACACTTTCTTTTATGTCTGACAGAATCTAGCATAACAGTCAAGAGCTGAGCTATGAGGCACTACACATGTACACATTAATAATTGTGATTTTAAGTACTTGAGCTAGCACTAAAATGCCTTTATATTCCAGCTGTTGTCTAACACTTCCTTAAAAAAAAAAAATTAAAAAAGAAGAAGAAAAGCTTAAAAGGACTATCAGAATGACTATAATAAGAACAAATTTTTAACCCACTTTTTCTTTCACTTACAGATCATAGTCATTTCTCACTTTCTTTAACATATTTTATACTCCTGGACCTGATTTCCAGTAAGCCAGAGAAGTTTCCATGTTCTTAAAAGTTGTGATAGCATATTACGAAGACAGGAGGCGGAAGCAATAAAATTTGTTATTGTACTAAAAACATAACGTGTATAGAGAGGGACATTGCACCTGGCCAGACTTCCCTGTCATTAGTATGGCCAGTAATTAATTTAGATCATTCCCTGTAGTCTGCTGGCTCATGGGAAGAAAAGCACCATCCACTTAAAAAGGAAATAAAAGGCACATGGACAACTTGAAATCCACAGTGGATTTTCCCATTATGTAACATGTTAGCATGCTCTCTGTTTTATTGCAACTTTGGAATCTCATGCAAAAATTTATACTCAGCTTCCCACAAAGCAAACACAAACACCTAAACGTAGCAAACAGGTGCAAGAAGCTGTCCAGAGGCAATGCTCTCAGCTCCTAAGCTCCATAAACAGCAGAGGTTCTGTTTAGGGACCAAATGCCTTTCAGTGAACCCAGCTAAACACTGGAACTGAAGTGTGGGTGATCTATTTCACCCAACTCTCACAGTGATTGATGCTGACCAATACAGGGAGCTGATCCTGGCGCTCTGGTAAGTGCTCTAGAAGTCTACAGCCACTGTGAGATTAGGTGTCTGCTTTCTGAACCACATTCCTCTCTCGCCACTAGCTCCAGAAACATGTTGCTTTTCGTGGGTGTACACACAACAGCAGACTGGGAATCCCCTGCCATAGGAAATCAATGCATTCTTCCAGCTATCTGTTGTTTTCATCCTCTGATACACAAATTCCTGCCAAAATTCATTCCACCCCATTCCTCTCCCCACTTCTACCTAAGGGTAATTGGGGGAACATGATGAGAAGCTATGCATAGATAGGTTTCTCATGTCTAGCATGCTGGGGAATGGAAGTGGAAATCTTTGCCAAGACAGACTGGTTGCAAAAATCTTTAAAGTGTCACTGTCTTGGCTGGAAAAGGATAACACTTTAAATGGCTGAGGATATTGAAAACTTTACAGATCATCAAGGAAATGGCCTGTAGCTTTGCATGATAGGGGTCAGTTTCTAAACTGACCAGCAATTATGGGACAGGTAAGAATTACACTAAACACACTCTATTTGCAAGGAGTCATTTCAGCCTGTCTGTGCCTACAGCACTACATGGTGATCTGTCAATGTGCACCAAGCAATCCTCCACCTAACCCAGACTGCCTGCGGGCAAGGCTGGAATAACAAACCTGTCACTCTGCCACTGCAGTGGCCTCACAGCTAAGGACTAAAACACCGCTGTAAAGGCTACCTAGGCTCCAGAGCCCTAGGGACCCTCAAAGCAAAAATACAATGCTTTTGGCACAATGTGTTTTGAAAGGAAGGCTGTTGAACAGACAATTTTAGGCTTAAGAGTCCTATAAGCCCAGACAGTGGGACAAGATACTCAAAGAACGGGGTTCGCATTTTTGTTTTTTAATTAATGTACACCTTCCTGGATTGTATTTTTGTGCTTCACACTGTTTTGCTCTAAAGTTTTCTCTTTAGCTGTCTTTTCCTCAGAAACTTCCTGCTCTAAAATGAAGAACCAAACATTAAGATGTGTAAAACAAAAGGGTTTTTACAAAATTCAAGTGTAAAGGATTCATCGTCTTGTTTCAGTGGAACCACCTAATGACAAGGAAATTATATCTCCTGGAGTAAGCAACACACAAGAAGCCAAAAAGGCAGGGGATGCATGCACGTGGCAAAGCACAAGAGGAATCATCATACACACAGAGAAACAGAGGCAGACAGTAGCTAAAATAAGAAGTCCATAGGCTGGACAATCCTGGGCTCTCAAAAGTACTTGAGCATGACTGCAGAAAGGTGGAAGAGCACAGCTGCATTTCATTTTAAAATGAACTTGGAT
The DNA here is from genome assembly GCA_026261815.1 of Monarcha castaneiventris obscurior. Classification (NCBI taxonomy): domain Eukaryota; kingdom Metazoa; phylum Chordata; class Aves; order Passeriformes; family Monarchidae; genus Monarcha; species Monarcha castaneiventris. The sequence goes on from JAMPIT010000894.1 coordinate 21,786,358, forward strand.
AAAAACACTAGGGGATAGTGTAACAGAGAATAACCCTTCGACACCTGAGAAACAGACTAGGGGCACTGCACAGCACTCTGCTATTCTCTCTCTGTATTAAAGCCCCAAATGCAGGAGTGTGCCAGGGCAACAGACCCAGGAAGCAAAGTCTATCAGCCAGCTTAATACCTCAAGTGAGCTCAGGGAAAGAAAAAGCTAACTAGCAGCACTATGGAAATTAATGTCTTTAGAAATTATTTCAAATTTTCTAATGGAACATTTTAATGCCACTGTAGAAGTCATGTCTCTTTATTTAATCATTAGTTGCTACATATTGATAAATCAATCACACTTGGTAGATTTAGAAAGACTTAAAATATATATATTCAGCTGCAAATGTTCCTTTAAAAGTCAGATGGTATTTTAAAGAGCTTCCAGCCTTGGGACTCACAGTGCAGTGCCCTGGAAGACAATTGACATTCTGAGTGACTGGGCTGCGAATTCAAAATCCCAACTCAACCTGCTCAAGCCAGGATTCAAACTCACATACTTTAAAAATAGGAAAGAAAAAAAAAAGACAAAGAAAAAAAGAGAGAGCAAGGAAAATACTTGAATTCCTGCAACTCCCCAGGCCAGAATCTCTTATGTCACAGATGCAATAGTGGCTCTGGGAATATCTCTATACCATACCCCATATCTGCATGGGATGTATTTTCTCCTTTGCCATACTAAATATGAATCTCTGTATGGTTAGCAACACAGCTGACAAAGGATAATTGTTTGTTATGAAAGCTACTAGTGAAAATGAAAAGAACATTAATTATATGAGGTGTTTTAATTGAATTTTCTATTTTTAATTAAAAAAATGAAACATTCTAATTTGCCTGGCTTTGGCTATAGTAACTTCCAGTCATTATTTGCAGTTTATTTTTATTTCTTCTGGGAAAGGAGTATAGAATAGGGAAGGAGTATAGAAGTGGGAAAACTGAGACTGCTATATAAATAGCTTCATTCCTAGCAACTGCATAACTTTTCATTTCAAATCAATTTTAAATGTATTACCCTCCCTCTCAACAAAAAAAATCTGAACATTCTGAATAATACATCCTTTCTGCTAACATTGTTTTCACAGTCTGAAAAGCCATTATTTTGACAAAAACATTATGAGCAGTTCTTGCTAACAGCACCCACTTTTTCCCTTTCATACCAAGCCCTGCACTCAGCTCAGCATGTGTCTGGGAAGTTCTGTACAGCTCTGGGGATCAGTGATGAGACAGGGATGGGTCTTGCTCCTTTTTGGCACCAATTTTCACCTCCTTGTTCCACATATAGCTTTTTCTAGCTGGTGGCAAACTGGAAGCCAATGAGCGAAATGCAGCAAGAATAACCCAGTTTCTAAATTAAATATCACAAACCCCCTCACAATGACTTTTCTGCTGTCCACTGGTAAGGCAAGCAAGGAAAGAAAAAACAGTACAACTCCTCCTTACACCTAAGGAGACTCTCTGCCTAGGATGTAGCTAAAACATGTGGGTGGGAAAAAGATCCACTAGTGAGAGCACTCATTCCTGGGTAAACTGAGCACTCCAGTCTCCCACCCCACACCTGTCAAGAGTACAAAAATAAGCCTGGAAGAAACAGGGAGAAGCTTTTCTAATCAACACTTATATGGAAGATACCTGAAGTGCACGTAATAACCTGGCAGAACTTCTGCTTCCAAATTACGTTGAGTAACTGAGATTTAGAAGTAACTAATGAAAATGATTACTTGATACCACAGGCAACAGATGGTTCCTGCAACCTGCCAGTTGCCAGATTCTAGGCCAAACCTCTCCCCCATGTAACTTCATCACACATTAATTTAACTCATTTTATCTATAGCACCTAGTTTTTGGCTGCCAATATTTTGCTGTGCAGTAGTAAGATTCATGCAATGAACTTCACGTTCTAACAGTCAGAGTACATGCAAGACTCAAAATAAGGAGGTTCATGACCTGTTTGGCCTTAGGCAAAGTGCTCTTGCAGGGGATATAGCCAGGACTACAGCAGCCACATTGTAAAGTTTAATTAGTCATCATGAAGTGCTCAAACCACTCAAAAGGCAAGCTAACAGAAGAACAATCTATCTTTTTTTATGACATTAACAATCTGCTCTCAAATTAAGCAAAGGAAGACGTATCTATAAAACACAGCATATTTTCTTCCATTATTCCTGATGGCTTAGTCCCAAAGAGACACAGGTTTACTTAGCAGGCAGGGAGAAAGACAGGGCAATGGTGGGGGAGTGGGGAAGCCTTCATCTGCCTCAACTCCTGACCTACCTCCAGCTGCCCTCTCACTCCACCTGCAGCAGACAGCTTTGGCAGAGCACAGGAGCTCAGTCACGGAGAGCTGACATGGTCTGCACCTCCCTGGGGGCTGCCATGCCCAGCCATACGATACCTCCCTCCTGTGATGCAGCGCAGGAAACTGGGGCACTCACCTTCCCCATTTAAATACAAATCAAATTAATCTGTACAATGGCTGCCCTGTGTTTTAAATGGGAGTCATGGACCACAGTTTATGTACTGCTCAGTCAAGAGAACTGCAACCCCTCTTTTCCCCCCAAAACTCCCTAAGGGGAAACTCATCTCTGGGGTTCCAAAAACAGGCAGTCAATCATCTGGGGAGAAAATGGGTATATTTAACTCCATTTTTACCAGTGGTCATCTAAACTATCTGAAAGGCTCAGAGGAAGAGAAAGACAAATCCAGGCAGGCTGCTTGTATGCAGCATTGCTCAGCACCAAGGATCAGCTATGTACAACTATTTCAACTTGCTTCCTCCACTTTCCTGGGGCTTTTAAAAGTCAAAAATTAAGCAAGTTAAAAAGACACTCATCTAACAGGAGAAAGTCCCTCTATGCATTTAATTAATATCTAAATAAAGGAAAAAATCTACAAAGTCAGTGTTGTGAAAAAAATGAGGTTTTAGATTCACTTAATTATGAACATCATTTTAAAAAATGAAAAGCTGCTTTCAAAGCAGCTGGTTTTCAAACATGTGCAATGTACACTACAGCAAAAAGTAAAAGTGTCTCCATAGTTCACAGGAAAGGGAAGACATACATCACTGTAAGCTGCTTTTACAGAATCCCTAATGTAGAATTTCCTACAGAATTAAATGAAAAGGGAAGAGGATATGAAAAACCCATGAGTCCACTGTGGTCTTCCGATTACCTCACAAATACAGGCTAGAAGTAGTCACCTGTTAAAAAATACATGTCAATAAAGGTGTACAGTTACTCTGCAGCACTGAGCCAGTCTGTTGTCTTGGACTACAGCTCACTCTTGGCTTTCTGTCAGATGTCTCCCAAGAGAATCCTTTACAGCTTCACTACAGCAAACACTGCTCGTCCAGGGCAACAGAATTAGAGGCATTCAAAGTATATCTCCTAAAATATCTATTCCCAATAGCTTTTTCTCACTAGTGGGAGAGATTAAGATTGCAACTGTACCAAACTACACCTGCCATTCACTACACAACTAGTTGATTTCAAGCCACAAGACTGCAGGCTATTTCATGATGATGAAAATAAAGTCTGAGGTAACAATACCATAGAGGCAGGAATGCAGGATTGAGCAGAAGAGGAAGGCAACAGTAGTGTTCAGCAGAATATTGACTATTTAGGTAGGTAATGGCAATAAAGTCAGAAAAAATTATTTAAGCAGCACTGCTGGGGAAAAAAAAATAAAAGGACACTCCACTGATTCAATTGATTTCACAGACTTCAAGAACAAACTTCCCTTAATCTTCACACCCCTAATAGCTATTAGGGGTGTGAAGATTAAGGGAAGTTTGTTCTTGAAAGAATCCCAAAACTCACAGGGACATCTTCCTCTTTAGACGTTCATCCCCAACAGACTCTGCAATACTAGGCTGAGAAAATTCTCCTGTTGAAGGTTTTTGCTATGACCTGCTAGACACCAGCGCCTCTAGCCACCCCATCCAGTGCACATCCTCATTCAGTACTTTCACAATCAAAACACAAGACCCTGGACATTGAAAACAGCCTGTCTTGCAATAACTTTGCATGAAGAGGATACTAGTGTGTGCTTCCTCCTTTCCTCCTCACCAGAATCTTGCTTCAGTGCTATCTCCTACTGCCCAGACTGGAAGCCTGCCTTTTCATCAGTCATTTTACATCCTGCTTCTCAACACCTAAAAACACATTCACGGTTTTAGCCAAGCCATCCATCTCCTCTCCACTCAGTCTTGGCTATAACTTGAGAACTGGAGGCCACATCCCCCTTCTCCAGACCACTGTGGCTTTTACAGCACTCCCTACCCTCGCCCTCTTCTCAGAAGCTGAGGAGCCCCAGCCCTTCCATGTCTCTTCACAATGATACCACTTGGAGTCTGGCGAATGTTTTCCATGCTTCTAGGTGGGGTCACCAGAACCGCATGAAGCCAGAAGCTGTATCATATTGAGTTGTGATATTGATGGGGTTTATAATGCAAAAAGGAAAGCAAATTAATTTAGGAATAGGAGATGATAAAAAAAATACAATAAACACCAAGGTACCTCAGCATACCACTCAGTTTACTCTGAAGTTCCTACTAACCTGGATTCTCCTCTGGTTCTTTTATAGCCTACATCTTGGAAGTGTTCAAGTATATAACACTAAGCAATGTGATTAGAATTGATCCAGTGAGTCTCCTATCCTGCCCCAAGGGAACAATTACACTGTATCGTAAGGACAAAATTAAAGCACTTGATTTTGGACCAGAGATCCACAGGTGAAAAGCCATGCTCCCACCCTTGTACTGAACCTCCCAGCCACAAAATATTTATCCATACTTACTGTATAATAACTGTTTGAATACACATTTTCCACATTTATCAAAGCAAACATTCACCAATCTATTCAAGGTAATCATGTGAGGGGTTTTTTTCTATTTTTGGGTAAGAGATTAGGTGAATAAAAGATTTTTCTTTGATCACAAGTTTTCTTAAACTTGCCAAAGGGGAATGGAACAACATTCCACTAGTGAAAGAGATTTTTAGAAAAAATCCAAAGTGCAATATAACAATTTGACAGTAGACTTGGGTATGTCAAAGCTGCAGCCTTGGTCAGAGAGCAGGATGGGGAAGGAATGTCAAGAATGGAATAACACAAGGCCTATAGTCTCCTGTAAAACAAGCATTTTTACTGATCACGCTATTAAACGTTTTATTATTTCAGTGACTGCAATATCACCACTTCATGCTCCTGGGTTCGTGCTTTTCCATTATCAAAATCTGTCCAAAATACCAATGACTCAGGAAATAAATTAGTTGATTCCATTTTTAAGAGCTGTGTTTGACTTTAATTACATTGATACTTGCTTGGGAAATCAGACTTCACTCTCAAGAGGGTAAAAAGGGGGAAAAGGAAGGAGAAAAAACAGACATGGAGAGAAAGAAATAGAATAAGAACAGACGATTGTGAGTCAGATTAATCAAATTAAAAGTTTCTAACCTCCTATCCCTGAAGTTTCAGCCAATGCCCCTACTTAAGAATATGGGGGAATGAGTTTTTAAATTATTTGTTAAGTTTTCTTTTATCGGTCCTCTATTCAGAAAATTCTGATGTCTTCAAGCAGACATGGTTATCAATCATTAGAAAATGCTTTTATCTGGAGCTTCTCATAAGAAACTGAAGTCTTTCTCAGATGAGCTTAATGCAGATGGATGGTACTTCAAGGAAGAGGAAAGAAGCAAACATGGGAGAAGTCTGTTTACCTTTCCTTCCATGTGGGTTAATACTTAAGACTGAAAAAACAAAGCAGTCACAGTGAACAGTCAGGGAAGATTCTGCAGAAGTGGGTAAGAAGTAGTTATAACACAGATTGCTCCATGGAAAATGCTTTTGCTTTTTTCATTTATTCCTTTCATCTTTCATGACTGAGTTTCTCAGTGACACAATGCCATGTTGCTTCTTTATGTTGTGTCCACAAGTGCCAAAACATGTATTCCTACTCTCTGCTGATCAGCACTCAGCAGCATGGTCAAACCTTCATCTTTCATTCCTTTCTCACTCTCCTGCACTCCCATCTTTCTCCCAGCCTTTCTTTTCTTCACTCTTACCCCTTCCCATTCCATTTTAATCAAGGTTCTTTCCTAATTAAAACAAACAAATATGTGGAAGCAATTAACATCTTGAAGGAAGCAGATGGTGGAATAGTGCCATTTCGTTATTGCATTAAGCCTTAACTTGCTATCTCTTCAAACTTTGTGCACTTTAATTAAGCACTGTTACAGGCAAGTTCAATGGGCTCTAGAGTGGAGTTTATCCAATTAGCTCCTGAAAAGCCGATGGTGCATGGTGGCAGGCTGAGCACGCTGTGCTGTATGCAGCTGGGAAGGGCAACCCCAAGGCCAAAAGGGACTAAGAACTTCCTTTACACATGCAGTGGGCAGCAAAGGGAGTGAGAGAGAACCAAATGTTGGTGATAGGGCAGAAATGTAAACTAGCTCTGCCCTACCACATTCAGGTGGAAGTTTTTCAGTGCCCATGTCAAAACACTCAATGACCATGAATTCTATGTGCACATATTTTAAGGGGCCAGGGTGACTTTCAGTGCCTATGCCATCTTCCCAGAGACAGGGAAGGGGTGAAGAAGATCTCAAGCACTTGTCTGAAAAACTATCTATAGCTTTCAGGGCTATTTATTGCCCTCCCATCTTCAGCATTAGCACCACTCCAATCCTTGGCTTACACTACACCCCCAGATACAAGGGACTGATGAAGAAGTGGCAGTTAAGGATCTGGAATTGCCTAGAAAAATACACTCGGAAAAGGAGAGATTCTTTTTTTCCCTTGCATTTCTGTTTGCAGTCAGCCTGCCACTGCTGAGCAGAGGCTTTTGCAGATAAAGTAAGGATCAAAGAGCAGTTGTGTCACCCAGGTTCATCCTCTCACTGTGCTCCACAGACACATGCCAGAAATGTGGACAGTCAAAAGATGAAGTGACCCAATCTACCTCCACCCTACCACATTCTGGCAGATGATACATTTCTATTAAACACTGAAGACAAGTGTCTCCAAATCCTACTTGCAAATATTTAAGGAAAAACACCCAGTGTGACTCAAAGGGAAACAACCCTATAGATCCCAAGCTTCTCTGCACAGAAGTATCTCAATTCTCTATGCCCATATAAGGAAAAATATGCTACACCAATTTTATAGCTAGAATGCAAGACAGACAATTTTTGTGATTCTCTGTGTCATATGGGGACCATGTGGAAGAAACACTTTCCTGTGTCTGTCAACCACAAAGATCACCTTTTTTTGTATAACCAAGGCTGGAATATGACTTAAGGAGGATTACAAAGCCAAAGACCATCCCTGGGGGCCATCTACTCTGAGAACTTTTCTGAATTAATTTCTGTTTGAAGCAGGGCAAAAAAAAATCCACTCCTGTCCTAAAGATTTCTCTTAATGGAGAGTTCATAGCAACTCCTAGAACATTTTTTGAGGGCCTAATTATCATAGTTGTTAAAAATGGGCACCTTATTTCTAGTCCAAATTATTCTATTTCAGCTTCTAACCACTTGTTCATGTTACATACCTTTATCTGCTCAAATGGAAAAGGCCATCTTCTTCTTCTTAGAATAAAAGACAATATGCAACATTTGCTGAGGGGGTGAAGCTCATATCATAGCGCCCTGGCACCTCTTCATTCATCAAAGTTTCAAACTCAAACAAGGAAACCGTCACAATATCAAGAAATGCAACCACAGCGTGCTATAAATAATGATTTTTTCCTTGCAGACCCTTTCTTTTACAATTGTGCCATATACAGTGTAAATGTATTTATTGAGTATTTAATCATGTAAAATTCAGAGATTATGAACATCCAGTTCCCATCATAACCACGATACAGCCCCAAGTACAGATGTAAGATTTTGCATTTTCCTGTGGATTTTATCTTAATTGTCGCTTAAACACATCACATGGAAAAGAGTTTGTTAGCATTATGGAAACAGAAATTCTCAATTTCCAAACTTTGGGTATTTAAACTCTCTGTTAAATTATCTCACTATGAGGTGATATGCAAACACAATGGGGCTACAGAATAAGAGAACCATAGAATTGTCTAGTTTGGAAAAGACCTCCAAGATCACAGAGTCGAACCATTGACTCAGCATTGCTAAATCCACCATTAAACGATGTCCCTAAGTGCCACATCTATGTCTCTTATCAATACCTCCAGGGACGATGATTCAACCACTTCCCTGAACAGCCTGTTCCAATGCTTGACAACCCTTTCTGTAAAGAATTTCTTTCTAATATCCAATCTAAACTTCCCCTGGCGCAACTGCAGGCCATTTCCTCTCATCCTCTCACTTGTTATTGGAGAGAAGAGACTGACCCCCAGGTGGCTACAGCCTCTTTCCAAGTGGTTGTAGAGAGTGATAGGGTCTCCCTTGAGCCTCCTCTTTCCTAGGTTAAACACCCCCAGCTCCCTCAGTCCTCCTAAGACTTGTGCTCCAGACCCTTCACAAGCTCTGTTGCTGTTCTCTGGACATGCTCCAGCACTTCAATGTCTTTCCTGTTGTGAGGCGTCCAAAACTGGACACAGCACTTGAGGTATGGCCTCACTAGAGCCAAGTACAGGGGGATGATCACTGCCCTAGTCTTACTATCCACACTATTGCTGATACAGGCTAGGATGCCATTGGCCTTCTTGGCCACCTGGGCACACCCTGGCTCATGTTCAGCAGCTGTCAACAAGCACCCCCAGGTCCTTTCCTGCCAAGTAGCTTTCCAATCACTATCCAGCCTGTAGCGCTGTGTGGGGTTATTGTGAACCCAAGTGACCTGAAGCTTGGAACCTCATGACATTGGCCTCAGCCCATCAATCCAGCCTGTCCAGATCCCACTGTAGACCCTTCCTGCCCTCCATGATTAACATTCCTGCCCAACTTGCTGTCATCTGCAAACTTACTGAGGGTGCACTCAGTCCCCTCATCCAGATAATCAATGAAGAGGGTAAACAGAACTGGCCCCAGTACTGAGCCCTGGGGAACCTCACTAGTGACTGGCCACAAGCTGCATTCACCACCATTCACCACCATGCTGTGGGCTCAGCCATCCAGGGCTTTTACTCAGTGAAGAATACACCCATCCAAGCCATGAGCAGCCAGTTTCTCCAGGAGAATGCTGTTGGAAACAGTGTCAAAGACTTAACTGAAGTCTAGGCAGACAACATCCACAGCCTTCCCCTCATTCATGAAGCGGGTCACCTTGTCACAGAAGATCAGGGTGGTAAAACAGGACTTTGCCTTTCCTAAATCGCTGCTGGCTGGGCCTGATCCCCTAGTTGTCCTGCACATGCCACATGATGTCCCTCAAGGTGATCTGCTCCATAATCTTCCCTAGCACCAATGTCAGGCTGACAGGACTGTAATTTCCCTGTATTCTGCTTCTGGCCCTTCTTGTAGGTGGGTATCATGTTTGCCAATCTCCAGTCAACTGGAACTTCCCCAGTTAGCCAAGACTGCTTATAAATGATGGAAATCTGCCTTCAGCTGATTTCAGTGAAAGGAGCACTTCAGCCAGCTCCTTCAGTGCCCTTGGGTGGATCAATCCAGCCCCACAGAATTGTACGTGTCTAAGTGGTGTAGCAGGTCACCAATTTTTTCTTAGATTATGATAATTTACATAATATTCCTTATCACAATATCCATTCTTAATCATCAACAAAATATTTAAATAGTATAATATGTATATGTAATCTCACACTACAAGTGCATTTATATGTAACCATTTCATTTCTATCTTCATTTAAGGCACGCTCAGGTTCATACATGAAATGTTACATACAACTATACCATGTTCTCAGGAAGCAGATGTGTTCAAATCCACAAAACCCCAAGAAAAGTGTTAGCCTCAATTACACTAAAGGAGGACTTATTCTGCACTCTGTGTATTGTCTATCTAGTTATTAGACCTCATAAATCAATTTGGCCATGGAATTACATTAAGTAGATGCTTAACATAGATGCATTAATAGGAAGCATCAGGTATGCTGGCTTCAGAATTAAATTCAGAATGCTGTCTTCTGAATTAAATCTGATTTGTCCAATTTACATCTTTATCCCCAGCTACATGGCCAAGGAAATTCCACCAATGCCTCTGGAGCAGCAGTTGAGTCCATGTTGCCACGAGGACCAATATTCATCATCCATGCCATGAAAATAGATCCTTCTTCACAGACATCACATGAGCTAACACATTTTGTGCAGACATTTAAAATGTGCTTAGTCCTAACCAGTGGATCTGCACACAAAGCTGGCAATGAATTGTCTTAGAGCTACTAGTACCCAGAAGTTCTAACACATCACATCGGTTAGACCTCCTCTAAAACTACACATACTATTCCAATCACCTCTGCTCATGAAGGAGAAAACCAAGTTTTGAGAAAGCCTCTGAGGATGAACAAGACAAGCGTGAGCCTATTTCACAAGAAAAGACTGAGACAACATGGTACTTCAAGCCTAACAAGACGAAGACAAATAGAAATTACTTCTGACTAAAATATATTAAAGACAGGAAAGAAGCAAGATTTATTTAATCTGAAGAACAATACTGACACCAGAAGAAAGGTACACAAACTGGCTATAAGTACAAGAATTAAAATAGCATTTCTAACAATCAGCACAGTGCAGATCTGAAATGGCCATCCACACAGAAAACTGGCAGACATAAAAAAAATACAAGGGATTATTTTCTGTAGAAGATACACATCTGCATGCCATAGGACTCAGGAAGTCCTCTGCAGGCCATGCTTCTACCCTGATCAAGGTAAATATTGTAAAAAAAAAAAAAAAAAAAACCAGCAAAAAACCAAAAATGCACAGTCTGAGTTCCAAAGAGACAATAAATATCAGAAGGTATTTAAGACAAGGCTGAAGGATGGTGAGGAAGAGAAAGTGTCCCCAGTGTACTGTTCCCAAAAATGTTTCAAGTCTCCAGAATAGCTTCACTATATGAGCATATGCTGTAGCTCATACAGCTTCCATTACACAGGCAATTGGAGTAGATCATCATAATGGCCACTTCTGGCCTTAAAATTCATGGATCACAAGGCAAGGTAAAAATGGTAGAACATCAAGAGAAAACCTGAAATTCTACTCACATTTACTCAGCACTTAAAACCTGACAGCTGATTCTGATCTAAAGTATTTTCCCAGCCGGGTGTTGCAGTTTTACCCAGCAGGCAGCTAAACACCCCATGGCTGTTCACTCACTCCCCCCCATCATGGGAGGGACAGATGCTCTACTGTTAGCTAACCACATGGCTTTTGCTAAATGTGTATTCCAATGTTTGAAGGTCCCACCACCCATTACTCTCAGTCTAGTCTTTAACAGTCCATTGTATCATTTGATTTCCCCAGAGGCTGGTGCATGATAGGGACACGACTACCAAATCAATGGCATACTCTTTGGCCCAGGTCTCTATGAGGTTGTTTTGAGAATGAGTCCATTGTCTGACTCAATTCTTTCTGAGGTGTCATGTCACCATAAGACTGGCTTTTCAAGGCACAAAACTGTTTTAGGTGGTAGCATGTGGCACAGGATGTGTTTCAGGCAACTGGTGGCTGTTTGCAAAATTGCTTGCCTTGATGGGTTTCTGAGCGTGAGATACAACTAGTCTGCCAGACCTCCCCATATTTATATTTTGACCATCATTCACTATACCACAGAGGCTTTAACAAATTGGCCTGCTTGATCACAGCGCACGTTTCACATTCATGAATAACCTGTGCAATAGTGTCCATGGTCAAGCCCACCTCTCAATCATAAGCCCACTTATATGTTGCATCTCTTCCTCGGTGACCTGGGGGGTCATGGACCCACCAAGCTGGAAATAATTCACCCTTGTGTTGCCAGTCCAGATCTATCTGAGCTACTTCAATCTTAGCAGTCTGATCCTTATATCTGTTGTTCTGATATTCTTCACTGGTCTGACTCTTGAGTCATGAGCATCTACATGACGTACTTTCACAACTAGGCTCTCTCCCCAGGCAGCAAAATCTTGCCACAACACAGCAACCCAAAGGGGTTTCTTCTGTCCTGCCAGTTTCTCTGCTTCCATTGCTGTAGTCTGCCCCCACAAGGTAACCATGAATCAGTATGGAGGTAGAGCACTGGCCACTTTTCTTGTCAGCAATTTTCCTGGGAAGAACCCCTTTTTGTGATTGTTTTTCCTCACAACTCACATACTTGTGCCTCCAGAGTTGAGGTAGATTTTCTATCCCATTCCTTGATGTGCTTTCTGTGGTCACACAGGTAAAACCACAGGTGGCCCATAGTGTGTCCCCACTATGTTCTCCATCTTGAGCAGAGGAGCACTTACTCCACGTAGCCCAGATACTGGTCCATAGAAGTGACAAGTAGAACACACCATTTTTGAATTGCTGTGACAGTTTTTCCACAGCTGAGACACAGACCAAACAGGAGGAAGAGACATTTTCTCTGTATTGCTGGAATTGACCAGCCAATGTATCCACCATTTGTCCCTCTCCAGCAGTGATCTTTCCACGTCACTACTGCCAATGAGTTGGCATACAACGTTGGGGCACTCTGTACAAACTTGCACCACACAGGTTGTGTACACTTGACTTCATCTGAATCCTTGCATAATTGATCATTGTCCAGGTCATTAAAAATCACCTCCAGCACAACTAATTCCCTCAGGTACTGGATACCACTCTCCATAGTTGCCCATTTGCCTGGGTGCATATGCCTATAGTACATTCCTTGGAGGCATGCCTTTCCTTCATACATAGCAGGAGTCACCATTCAGAGGCAGAGGGCTTGAGCCTCTTTTGCAATCACTTTGTCAATGCCTCCTTCCCTAGGAAGGGATCCCAATTGCTTGGCTTCCCTACCCTCTAATTCCAGGCTACTAGCCTCATTATTCCAGTACTGGTGACAATGTGCTCACATCCACAATGGCTGAGATCTTTTTGCTTATCTCACAGTTTTTTCGGGGATCAGGATCAGATAGGTTCTGCCACTTCCTCCTCCTCTTCTCATGATGGCCCTGCTTTGGAATAGCCTGCCTTGTCCATTTCTTCCTCATTCCCCTTCTTGGGGGTTTCTTCCCTTACTACATGAGCTGACTTTTGCATCCAGTATTTCTTCTTTTGTATAGGGGCAACTGAAACCAGCACAGGTTGGTTCTTTCATTTAGCTGCAGTGCCTGTCAGCAGGGTTTGAGTAACCACACAGTCTGTCATTTTGTCATCAGGTCCAGAGAACTTCTCTTCCCCCTGAGGGTACTGAACAGCGCTGAACAGGGCTCAGTACGCATCAGCCAGGCCCAAGCATGTTGCACTGATTTGTATCTCTGGAGCTGCAAGGGTGACAGCACACTTTTTACATGTTTAACTGGTTTTCAGGATTCTACACTTGTTCAGGGGTGAAGGTCCAAAACAGTGAAGGTGTCCACTGTCCTAGGAACTTCCCCATACTATCCCACACACCCTTTCACTCATAGCTGTCAAGGCCCAGGGCAGATCTCTGAATAGTTGTTTAATCTTAAACAAGACCTGAAACACATTCAGGACATACAGCAATAGGAACATACTGGTTTGAACATCCCAAGGATATTAAAAATTCTCAAGATCTATTGTAAATAGCCTGGAAGAGAGGCAGAAGATGAAGGAGCAGGGGAAAGTGTTCCCCTTTGTCTCCCCCTACACATTGGCTCTCTGGGGAGAATAGGTAGTGTAATTATTAATATTTTCCAAGAGATGGTTCAGGAGGTATAGAGATGATGGCAATGTTGAGTACAAACACCAGATAAGTCACATGACCAGTAATTTTATCATATCATAAGCCAATGTTACTCAATATAGAAACATTATAATCTTAAACCAGCCCCCACAGAGATGGTAACACAACAGGATATACAGCCAGCAAGTAAGGTGTTACACAACACAGCTCAGAAACCAAGCACAACACCTCTAAGAGCAAATAAATCATCATTGTGACCAGTGCCTACTAAACTAATATAATGAATGCTTATAATGAATTTGTTTTAACATGCTCTGGTCAGTTCTGTCTTTATTTCAACCCTTAGTACCACACATGGGGCACCAGAAGGACTGTCGTGGTTTAAAATAGCAGGCAGCTAAACCCACACAGCCTTTTGTTCACAACCCCACAGTGGGATGGGGGAGAATCACAAAAAAGGTAAAACTCCTGGGTTGAGTTTAATAGGACAGAAAAGGAAGGAAGGAAAAAAATAATAATGATGACAAAAGAATATACAAAACAAGTGATGCATATGCAATTGTTCATCACCCACTGGCTGATGCCCAGACAGTCCCCAGGCAGCAGACCAACACCCTGCCAGCCAATTCCACACAGTTTTATTGTCCAGCATGACACCATCTGGTATGGAATATCTCTTTGACTAGTTTGGGTCAGCTGTCCTGGCTGCTTCCCCTCACAGTATCTTGTGTACCCCCAGCCTACTCACTGGTGGGGCAGTACAAGAAGCTGCAAAGTCCCTGACTTAATGTAAGCACTGTTCAGCAACAACTAAACACGAGTGTGTTTATCAACATTATTCTCATCCTAAATTAAAAACACAGCACTATGCCAGTGGAAACAAAGACACCAAGAAACACCATCCTGACCTAGGACTCATGCAAAGGTAAACTCCAAAACGTCTGATCTGTACCAGGTAAGAGCCCAGAAACACCTTCACAGCACTGGTTTTTGCATTTGTCATCATTTAACATGATCTGGAGAAATGACAGTCCCTAGATAAAGAATACAAAACTAGAAGTCAAAAGTGCAAAGTAAATATAATAAACATAGTTTAGCATTAAGGGGTAAAAAGCACTTATCCTAAGAAAGCATTTACAGACTATGTATTTGCAGTCTTATGGACAACTTTCAAAGAATAACCATGCATAATCATAGCTATGACTTTTAGAAGCCCTTCATAGGAATAGGCAAGGCACAATCCCTGCCTCACCCACATTTCACCTCCTGCAATTATGGTCCACCTTACCAACTGCCCCCTGCATGTTGGTAAGAGCTGTTGGTACACGAGTGCTCTGCCCAGAATTCTCTTCAATGAGTCAGCCCCACCCACTCCAGGGACAAAATACACTGAATCCCTTAAAGTACAAGACTAGAGTGGTAGTTGAGCTTCCTCTAAAAAATGCCCCCAGAGAAGTGCAGTCTCTAATGTGGGCAAAGTGAGCAAAATAATCAGGATGGGCAATGGCCAGAACACATATATGATATTAATTCTGTGTATCATCCTTTTTTTAACTCACAGATGAAATTCAAACCTTTCTTGCCTAGAGGTAACCAAAGAGAGCACAAGAGAGCACTGACTCTTATAGCAGAATTTACATGCACACAAGTCCTCTGTGTGGCTGAACGGATGCCAAGTCAGTCCGAGAAGAACTCTGAGGATCTTCAGATGAGAGTATCTAAAACCTGCACAAAACAAATATTTATGGTCTATAAATACACACAGGCACATTCCTTCTCCTTCCTCCACAGAGCAGAAACTCCCACTACAAAGTGTCTTGCAACATGTCAGACATACTGACAATGCAAGCAGAAGTTGTGTTTTTTTCTCTGCTCCACATAGCAAGGCTATGTTCTTTATTCCTACTCCTCTGACATTTATCCCTCCCTTTCTTCTCCATCTAATGCCTCAAGCCAGAGGCTTGTCTGCTGTCTCTTCATATTGGAAACATGCAAGCTTGTTTGGTTTAAAAGGTCAATCACAGCCTGTTTGTACTAAGTCTCTGATGCAAAAATCTCTTTGTATAAGCTAGGAAAAATACTGGAGAAGAGAGTGCTGGATGGAGGACTATGAGGTGTGAGTAACATATCGGGGGCATGGACACACAGGTAAGGCACTGTGGCTTATAGAGGCAGCACCCATCAGCTGAGGTGCTCATGGGTCTATGTCCTTGGTCAATAGAAAAAAATCCAATTTAATTCAGCCCATAACAAGAAAGGCTTAAGCCAAATGAGGTTACTCATCATAAGCTAGTAGTGTCCATGAGGATGGTAACCATGGACCAACTGATACCTCATAGATTAATCTAAAGCAATTGACTGTGTGTTGCAAAATTTAACTCTTCAGTATCAGGAAAGGGGCTAAAGCAACACAACTTCTGTTTTACAGATGCATAAAGCTGTTAAGGTTGACACTACCATGATCAAGGGTCATGATACAGGCCAGGACATTTAAAAGGTGTACTGTGATTAGTTTGAGAGCTTTTTTATTTACCGCATATAAAAAGCTTTTAAAATAAAACACAAAATTTAAAAATGTATGTCATTGATGTGTTGTTCTACTTAATTTAATGGCAACAATCATCTTTCAAAATAAACTGGCCATAAGTGTATGGCACCACTACTTAACTCTATCCAGTTTGGCCATGCTGAGCTGTGTGTCATTAAGTTCTCTAGAGGTAACAGAGCAATTCCATGATCAAAACCTGTCCAAAGATAAAACGGTAAATCCTATTCTTTGCCTGCTTTGCCAATGGTTATATTATATAGCTACAAACTATCTACCACTTATGTCAATTAAAAAAATAAAGGTTTCAGTTGTTTCCTCTTTCCCTGGCCTGGCTGTCATTGCAGCACTATCTTCTATTGTGTTGATAGCTGGTGGTACTGCTAAGGCAACTGCATCAGAATAACCTCTTGGTCTGCATCAGATGCTATGAGGATGAACACTGCCCTCCAGCACTGGAGGAGATCCTGAACCCCAGAGCTGAGTACCAGCAGTAAAAAGTAGACTGTGTTCCCTTCCTATCACATGCCCCGCAAACTACTTCATGTCCATATTTCTGTGCTCTCTGTGCTGCAGGCCTTGGAATTAATTTCCTCCTTCCTCCTCCCCTCAATTGTCATAATAAAAAGAATCAAGTTCCTTTTCCATTCCCAGGCCTGCCCTCTGACCTCTTCCAAAGCAGCTGTTTTCCACAGCATAGCCAGCCACCCTGGTCAGTCCAGGACCTTAAGTGAAAACCTAACCAAACCACAAACTCTAAAAGCAGGGTTTGCTTTTAACTGGGTTTAAGAGGGACCAGCTTTTGGTACATTATTTCCAAGTTATTGATAGCCTTTCGTAACTCAAGGACTCCACTCTGCACTGTCACTTGAGAGTTACAAGACCATCAATAACCATAGAAAATAATATACCCTGAGAGAGGCCAGAGCACAACCTCCTTCTCCAAAATCTTTCTTTAC
Source organism: Monarcha castaneiventris obscurior (assembly GCA_026261815.1). Taxonomy (NCBI): domain Eukaryota; kingdom Metazoa; phylum Chordata; class Aves; order Passeriformes; family Monarchidae; genus Monarcha; species Monarcha castaneiventris. The sequence continues at coordinate 21,803,613 of JAMPIT010000894.1, forward strand.
CCATGTAGTAGGCAGTGAACCACAGCACTGAGTAGCTCAGTAGTACAGGCTTCATCTGATACCCACGCACCAGTGAGAAACAGCACTCCTCTTCCATAAGTCAGCATGTTCATTCTATTAGAGAAAAAAATCCCCAAGAAAAATACTACTGTTTCAGTTTTTTACTGTGTGAAAAAGTGCAAGTCCCTGTCCTGTATAATCAGAGACAGCCTTGGAGCAAACACCCACATAGCACCCTGCTGCTATTCATTAATCGCTCCAGCAGCTTGCAATGAAATCCACAGGGAAATTTTATAGCCTTTCTTTAACTCTACACATCTGCTTGAAGACACCCCAGACAGACACACACACTACCAAACCTCTGAGAACTTGGTTCCCGTGGAATATCAGAGAGGTGCCTGACACACCTGCTCTCACAAAAGAAAAGAAGTAGAAAATCAGTGACCTCCATTTCCAGCACGTGGTGAAATACTACTGTACAAACTGGCCTTGCCTGCAGAGGGTATCAATACACAACATGTCTTGGGAAATTCCAGTGAGGTGTATGACATTCAAGAAGAAACGCTTCGGAAGCTGAGTATCAGCCTCTAAGAGCAAAGCAGCCAAGGTGGTACAAAGTAGAGATATTCATTACTTCATCAAGCTGCGGGAAAGGCCAGAAGTCACAGTTGCAGCCAAAGATAGAACTTCCTCAGTTACTCTTGTTCTCAGATGCACACAGTTCTAGAGTAGAGTCTACAGTTTGTTGGGAGAAGATGGTGACTAATGTTATCTAAAGAATTATGGGAAATAAGGCAATATTTAGCACTATTGAAGTCAGAAGCAATTTTTATTGGCTTCAGTAAGGCTAGAAAGTACTTTTTATCCCAGATCTTTTATTTGATACTCAAGATGGGATATTTTGTAATCAAAGACACCAACAAGTCCTGAAGATAGAATTTTGAGCTGCTCTTTTTTCCTGAAGTTTAACCTGGGCATTTCTGAAAGACACATGAACTTCCTCTGTGTTTTGTTGAGATTTGGAGCACAGGACAAAGCCTCAATGATGTCTACACCACTGCAGATGCAAACTGCCACAGAAACTCACACTTTTCTTCTCCAGTCCAGCATGCTCCTGCTGTGGTTCAGATCAAGCCTCTGCATCCTGTTTCAGAAACTGAAATTGTAGATAAAGACATAAACCCTGGTTAACTCTATTAACTTTACAGCATCATGTCATGAAATGTCATCTCAGTTTCCAAGGCTGTCAGTTTATGCTACAGCCCTTCTGGCCTGGGTTCCTCTTGCTCTTTCCATTCAGACATGCATTGCAGGCAGCAGCCTTTTTGAGCTACCCAGCTTACCTGTGCACATGCACTCTAGAACAATATGAATATTACATGTAGCAGCATTTGCAGCAAAGGATATATTAAGTCCTATATTTTTAATGCCACTTTTAGTATGCCTATAAAAAGACTCTATGCAAAAAAATGGATTATGTATTTCTGTACTGCCTGAGAATAGGGTACCAAGTGAGAGATATGGCAAGTGGGAATGCTCCCATCCAGGTGCAGCAGCCTTTGGCAACCAGCATCTGCATGGAATTTGCAGAGAATTATGTAAAACTTATCTTCCTACAAGCACCAGAGCTAGTTGAGCCCATAGGATTTCTACATCTTGAGGTTTTTACTGGGATATCACAGTAGAAGTGCTGGTGAATGCTATCCTCCACAGTGAGCTGATGGCGTGCTGCTCTGCAGTTTCTCTGTAACCACTCAGAAATGTGACATCTTTACAAATCATTGTGTGCCCTCCTACAGCTCATATTAGACGGCCAGAAGGAAGAAAAATGCCTGCCAGAAACTTTTAACAAAATTTGGTATTTGGAGCTTTCTCTTATATTTGCCTTTACTTCTTCCAAACTAAACTAGGGCAAAAGAAATAATTACAGCTTCACAAATATCTTACCTGCCTCTGCATTGCCCCTGTTACTGTACTTCAGTTCTGGCCTGAAAAGATTTCCCCAGCAGCAAAAGAACATTTAACCTCCATGATCCTTGCAACTTTTGGTTTCCTTGAGACAGCAAATGTATGAAACAAGCAGGACTAGGAGTATGTTAAAGCATGGATAGCTGGGATCAGTTATTTTTCTCCCCCCTGGCACAACATGCCAAAAGTGACATTTCTGTCAGAAGCAAGGGTTTCCTAGCACCACTTCTGCCAAATAACAGAGAGACTTACCTGGGAATTAGGTCATTAAAACAGAGGGCCTGACTCACAGTGAGACGTGGATCAATAAGTGACCTTTGACGCATTGGAGCCACTGATCAATGATTACTTTTTTATTAAATGATTCTTTTCCTGTACCAGCAGGGACTCCTTCCCTCATACACAGCATTAACATTAACCTTTGCTGCACAAGGATTAAAGGAGATGACACCATAGAGAACAGTCAAGAAAGCAGTGAGCAGTAAGGAAAAAGGCAAAACAGAAGCTTAGCCCAAGGAAACACTCTTCTCCTCTATTCAGGGCTGGCTAATGCTGGCCAATTTCCCCACCACTACTCTACCTGTCTGAAAGACACATGAACTTCCTCTGCGTCCTCACTGCCTGCTCAATTCAACTATAAAGGCTGAGAAATCAGGGATACCCAGTGAAGGCAGATGGGGCAAGGTGACAGACATAATGATCATAACAAAATAAATAAATCAGCTACAATATCATAATGAAAATCAAGGACTACAATTCAAAAGGAAGCTGTGCTGACCCACAGCTCCCAGGAACTTAACTGATGGCAGACACAACCTGAAGCATTTCTATTTCACTGTTTGGCTTCATCCCAAAACACCACTTCTTTTATCCATGCCAAACTGTTTGTCTTCACAGCATTTGCTCCTCCTGAGTGGATATCATCAGTCACACCAATCTGTGAGAGCTATTTTGTTATATAGGGAAAACAGACCCTTAGGGAAAAGCACAGCTCATCAAATTCTATGCCTTGGACTTGGGTTCAATCTTAATGCAGGTCTCCTGGGGTGACCCTGTACACTTATCAGGTGTGCCCTTTGGCACTGTGCCCACAGCAAAAAGACCAGGTGGAAAATGTTTTTCAAACCTTGAAGAGATGGAAGAATGAAAGCATGACACAGGGACATGAGAAGCCCCAGCAGATGGCAGGGAAGCAGCTTCTTTCCACTTTTGACAGTGGTTGGCTTTTAGTGTGGCTTTTTTTGCTGGTTTCTCCATACACTTCTTTAGATGATACATCTCACAGGAACTGGAGGGAGGATTGTAAATTCTCTTCTCACACAGTCTAACTGCATTATTCCCAGTAAGTGCTGTACCACAGTCCCCAGTAAAGCAGTGTGTCTTTGTCTTGGTGCAGTGCCAAGAGACCTGGTGTCATTTGAGCCTCAGATGAGGAGAACATGCTACAGGCAGCACAGCCCCCAGCAAAAGGAAGCATTTGGCTGAAGAGAGAAACATGGAAACCAGAGAAAACAATACGACAAGAGGTATCCAGTTTATTCCATACATCTCGCATGGGTATAATTCACCACTATATATTTCAACAGCTGACACCCAAGGAGAGCTCACACAAATTTGAAGTGTCTCCCATCTATCTCAAAGAAACTGGAGACATGCTCAGCTGAAGTCCACCCTCATCTAGCCATTATCAATGCAAAAGCAGCTGCACTGATGGCAAAAACATATGCCCTGTTCCTTGTCATGTGGGGTGATCAGTTGTTAATTCTTTAAGCCACTAGGCTTGATGCATGAACCAAGAATTCAGCGTGAGCCCTCCCCAGCAAGAATACAGTGAGTGTCTGCTGTCTTCAGAAGAGACACCTACTGCCCTTACCACTCCCCTTTGGTTTTAGTTCATGCAGAAGGGGATGCCATATGGAAGAAATAGAATCATGCCCACTAAATCAGAGACAAGTAAAACAGCAGAATGCTAGTTATTATCAACAAACAGACCTAAGTTGTTAGGGAGAGGTTGGGGAGCCTCATCAACAAATCTGCGCAGAAGAACCCCACCCAATGTGGCAAAGCTCACCCATCAGAAGAAGGCAGTAGGCTCTCAAGTCTTCCTATAGTCTTGCTTTGACTACACATTTCTTGGTCCTGTAGGCCTCATTTCTTTCAACGTACAGACTCACTGGTGTCTTCAAGGTCTCAGTCTGCATCTACAGTGTTTCGTGGCATTCTCAACTTCCTCTCCTTCCTCATCAGGGAAGGGAAGAATCAGAGGGAGACCTCATATTTTACATTTACAGAATTATTGTCTAGACTAAGAAATTGCATCATACACATTTGTGCTTCCCTTTCAATCCTCAGCAGCAATGCTGGGCCTCACTCCCTGCTCACTCCCATACCAACTCCCAAAAAGAAAGCCTCCAACACCTCATCACAGACAGCAGGCAGTACCAGTCAACATCAGCTCCCCAAGAGACCTTCCACTGTCACACCAAGCAGAGAAAGCTGAGCTCTTCCAAGGGAAACACGAGACTCTACCTCTCCATCCAGAGAAGCCAAGGAGGGATGAGGATACACAGTGTCAAATCCTAGCCTCAGGCTGGTCATTTGATAGAAGGCGGGATTTTAATTCCTAGTTTTAACCAAAGAAAATGTAGTTAGGGACTTTGAAAAGCAGTGGCATCAACAAGAGAAGTGGCAAGAGTCCACATAAATCTTTTTGCCAAGTCCACCGTTTTCCCCAGAGAAGGAAATGAACCAAGAGCAGATGCAGCCATGCTGTCCCCACAATATCATCTCTTCCCAATTCATATAACCATGCTTTGTCCTTCCACTCACAAGGTGCACAATGACTCCTCCCCAGGAACTTGGTCAGACTGTAGGATTTGTAGAAAAGATGAAAGGAACATGATCTCCTTATCCCATACAGGCCTGCACCCTCCTCAGTGCTTTTTCCATATTCTTCATTTCCTGCAATGCTCTATATAACTGAGCCACATGTTTCTTCTCATTATGAATAATTTGCCTGTCCAATAATTTAAGTCGTCTAAAATGATACAATTCTTCAAACCTTTTCACCATAAACACAGATGTATGTGTATGTATATATATATATAAAATTATATATAATTCTTTTGAAGTGAATGGGATCAAGGCATTTAAAGACTGGCATCTTCTTTCATAGAAGGCTTTAAAATTCAGAAACCTGCACTTGTTTTTTAACAGATCTTACACTGATTTTAAGCACACCTAAAATTAACAAAAAATTACAAACCTTTCTTGCTATTCGTCTTGGATCCAAAAATCCAAAAATAATTTGGCATTGGCAAATTATATTCCATTAAAGGATACTACCAATTAAAAGAAATCATTATTCTATTTGAGTACTTTTTTATTTGCTATTGTTGCAAGCAACACCTAAGATTAATACAACTGAAGGATTAGAAGGGAAAATGCCTTTCACCTAAGTGCTTACTCCATGCATGTGACAGTACTTTGTGTCAAATCAGTTTGACTGTTTCTCTTGTAAGCAGTCAGATCCCCTTTTAGTTCAGCTGGATTAGATCCATAGAAATAGGGAAGGAAAAATACATGTGGAAATGTAACTGCAGAAACTCAAATATTAACAAGTGAACCCAAAGAGAACATTTTTTCTTTTCAGCTAAGTAAAATGAAGCTGCTGCACAGTCCTTAAACAACACACACACACTGAAAATCCTCTGCCTCAAATAAACACACATTTCCCATCAGGCACAAAAACACACTCAGTGTTCAACAGACAGTGTCAATACTGGTTACGGTCTTTTTCACACACTCTATCCTAGAACCATGAGACATCTATGATTCATTCTCCAACCCACCTCTCCAATCACACACCTAGGAGGAAAGTATGTTGAATATTTTGGGGGTTGTTTTTACATCAAAGAATAAAAATGTTAAAAGCATTGCATTTTTTTTTGGGATTTTGTTCCTCCTCAAAAGGAGTCTCGTCACTAAATTTTTCCCTTCTGCATTTCCCCACACTTCCCCTACATCCAACCCACTGCCTGATGTTCTTTCCCTTCCCAGAGATTGTCTCCTTCTCCCCCTTGCTCCTTCCAGACATCCCTTCCAGTGTTGCCTCCTGGCTCTCCCCTCTTCCTTTCTGTGCCAAGTCAGCCAAGTTCTTGTGCAGATGTCAATGGGGTCAGCACACACATGAAGCTCTGCTAGATCTACACTTCATAGATCAGAAAGCTGCCTTCTGCTCTCTTTATTCACACCCTTCATTCAAAAAATTTTCTCTAGCCCTTCTCCCTCCCAGCACCTTCTACTTCCCTATATACTTTTGCCTCACCAAAAACATGGTAATTTTTCTCATGTTTTCTATTTCTTGCTTTTAAAACTTCCTTTTTCTTACCTGTTCTCCACCTACTTCCTTTGAATTCTTTTGCTACCAGGCTGTCATCTATGCTGTTAGTGCCAACCACATCTACAGTACAGTTAAATCATGTATTAGACTCCATTTTTACCTATTTTCCCCATTTGTTCCTTGTAGTCCTAGCACTGTCAGTTCCCAATCACACAGATTTCAAACCTATACCCTGTCCCTCCCTTCTCTCAAATGGCACAATCTTTTACTGGGAACTGTCTGCCCATACAGGATGCAATAACCAAACCTTTTCACAGGGGCACATGATGACGTGCAAGTGTTAAGAAGGTGGTCTACTATGAACTGATTGGAACAGATAAGTGAAACCTTGATAATCAAGGCTGACTCAATTTGCAGTTTAGACAAAGCGGGGGCTGACCATTCTGGGCAACTTACCATAAAAGAAAAAAGAAACATAAGACAAAAAAGATTCAGCTGAGATATTTTGGTTGTGGACAGAGCTAAGCAAAGACACAGAGAAGCTCCAAGGCAAGAGAAGTCAGGCCCAGCAGCCAAATACTAGAGCAACCATTTAACTCCTTAGCGTTCAAACTCTACAGACAGTCAGCAGGCAACTGACTGAAAGAAAGGCAACTTTCCAGCTACTTAAAGAAGCTAAGAGCAATGAGTCACAGGGGCAGCATCTAGGATGCTAAGAGTTTCACCTGGAAACATGAGAGAAGAAAAGGACAGTAGCAGCTGCTCACTAGGCTGTTCCATAAGGCACATCACAGGACAAAAACACTCACATACCTAACCCCCAAGTAGTGAGTCAGGACAGAGCCTTTCAAATTCTAATGTACAATACTCTACATGAAAGCTGCTTGCAGTGACCTGTTGCTTCCACACCTCATAGGAAGGTTGCCTATTGCATCACCCCCAAACTTATGGCAGGTTACACTGTGACATGACACACTTCACCCAGGCAGATGCAGAAGGGTATGTGTGCAGGTGGCAGAGAAGGCAGTCAGAGAAGTGAACAAACTAACAGGCAGCAGTGATTGAAAGTCTAAGGTCTCTGCAAATGCCTGAGTAAAAGCAGAGGCAGTCTCCCAGATCGATTATGCATGCACGCCACTGAAAACACAGGCTGCTAAAGTGCCAGAGCTCTGCTGGATAATTTATAGGCTGGTGTTAGTATTCACAGAGCGGTGGGCAGAGTTCAAAGGAACGAGGTGGAGGATAAAAGTTTGAGCCTTATGAAAACACCATCACAGCCAGAATGAGCATCAGCACCACAAAAGGCTTCAGTTGTGCTGGCTTACAGACAGAAGCCAGCAAATATTTTCAAAGTAGGAGCCATCAAGTGCTATCTTGGCACAGGGGTAGAGAGTTCAGTGAGGGTGTGCAACCAGAGCATGCACGCATGCAAACTTTGCAAGTGTTTGAGTACATGGCTGCTTGACTTTTGGGAAAGCACAGGAAGGCTGTATGCCAAACAGCCTGCGACCCATCCCATCTTCTGCCACAACTGTTCCTCACAGTCTTCTTGATTCTTCTACGCTTGCCATACACCAGATTCCTGAGCTACTTCTGTTACAGAGATGTACACCAAGAAGTAACTGAAGACCTTCACATGCTTTTTTCACTTATGGTCTCACCAGAATTTGAAGCCAGGACTTCAGGGAAGAAATTAAGCATACTAAGCCATCCAAAATGCAAGCTTTATTTAGGTGAGCTTGAGTTTTCCAGCTTTATCACTGCCTGAGCCTCTTAGACATCTAGTTATCCGGAGACAAAGATGGCAAGACAGTGAGGTCATCAATTTACTAAGCCTTATGTCTGCTCACGTTTCAGATTAGACACAACACCAATGGCATTAGAATAAGTACTGTGCAGTTGACTTCAGCAGAGATGTAAAGCAAAGGCTGCCTCACCCCTCTTTGCTCCTCTCTCTGCAAGGCCACTCTAAAACCAGATCTTACAGACAGACATGCAGGTGTGCAGCATGTACTGCCACTGTTCACTGTTACCATCTAGTGCTGGAAAAGGAGCACGAGGGAAAGCACAGTATAAAGACAAGATGAACTAAGGGATTTAACCAGTATTTTAGTACTGCATGCACGCCCAGATAACACCTTTGAACTCCTTGTCATAGCTTCCACAACACTCAGCAAAATCCTCTCCAACCCTACTCATTCCAAATGAGAATTGTCTGAAGGTACATAAATTTGTAGAACAGAAATTTTCTGTTCTAGAATCTTTTCTAACCGAAGCTCTCTGGCAACACCTACCCAAACTGGCAAGGCCCACAGGAACTTGGTATAATACAGTGTGCTGCTAAGTATACTAACAAATACTCATCTTACTCACTTCTTCCTGCAGGTTAGCCTTCAGGGACATTCTGTCTGGGTGCACTACTTGAAGCTCAATCAATTATAGAAAATTATCTTTATTAGAGGACACAGAGGGGCATGCTTTAGAGACACAGATCACTTAGGATGAAAACCTTTTGTTCTACATTTAGACAGCATCACACAACAAAATTCTTGTGTATGACTGGGGAATACAGTAATATAATTCAATAGATTGTCACTACAACTAGGCTCCTCTCTGTACAATTAGAATATTAAGTTGGATTTTTCTCTATAGAATCTGGAGGACTTCAGTATTGATGGATGCCCATTCTTTTGACATGAGAGGGTTGAGGGGGAAGGAGTTGAAACAAGGAACCTACCTCTTTGTTCTTTTGAGCAGTGGCAAAGAATCTCCACAGAGGGATGGCAACAGTGTTACATGGAATAGGTAACTTGATTAATTCTGTTGCTAAACACGTGATCATTAGGGTCTTGGCAATTAATCTATTGTTAGTCCACAGTATCATTTCAGGTTCTTGCTATTACAAGTCGGAGGACAAAGGTACATGGCACGCAACACAGAATTTTGTGGGTTGGCAGCATCTACGGCTAAGTCTGACAACCATGAACTGAGAAAACAGTTTGGGATACAATCTCAAACCAATCCTAAGATGAAGAGAGTACCAAATGTGATTAAATAAATAGGTCTGTTGTCTATGATCTTCAACATAAAGAACTTAAACTCCATCTATTGAATTTGAGACCCATTTCAGAGATAAGAAATAGAGATGGCAATTTGCTTTTGTCATGAAATAACTCAATGGTGGGATGAAAAAGAAAGTTTGTGCCTCCTGCCCTTTCCATTTGATTATTTACCTCTGACAGCATAAAGAAGGGAGGTGGCGGGGGAAAAAAAATCACAGAACAACAAAACCAAAGAAGAATCAAAAAAACAAACACAAACAAAACTCCTGCACTGCTGGAGGCAGGAGGAGGTAGAGAATCAGGAATAAAGCTAAGGCTGTGAAAGGAGGAATACAGGGAGGTGTTCTTAGGATGTTTTTTTTTTAGTTCTCATTATCCTGCTATGATTTTGATTGGTAATAAATTCAACTGCTTTCCCCAAGTCGAGTCTCTTGCCCGTGAAAGTATTTGGTGAGTGGTCTCTCCCTGCCCTTATCTCAACTCAAGGACCATTTGTTATATTTTGTCTCCCTGTCCAGCTGAGGAGGGGAGTGGCAGAGCAGCTTTGGTGGATACCTGGCATCCAGCCAGGGTCAAACCACCAGAAGCAAAACAGAAAAGACTTAAGTGGAAATAGAGAGAAGAGGTATAATGTGTTTAACATAAAGTGAAACAAAAATTACAGAGAACAACTAAATCTAAAATGACATATAAATCAGTTTACAAACAGAACCCTTTTTCCAGCACAATTACAGTGACAGAATAATCACTGGAGAGCTTTAAGAAATCATTCACTGAGCACTTACATGGGATAATCTAGCAAAGGGACCCAGGAGACCTTAAAGATCTTAAAGAACAAACTCCTCAAAGCACGAGAACAGTTCAATTCAATTTGTGGGAAGCCAAGTGGGTGTGGAAGGAAGCAGGTGGCTGAATGGGAAACTCCTGACAGCACTCAAACACAAAAGGATGCGAATGAAAGGTGAAAGTGGGGGTGTGCTTCTCAGGAAGAATACTGAAACTCTGCCTCAGCATGTCAGAAGGAAAATTAGAAAAGCTTGAAATTGCATGAAAATTCATAAAATGTGAAAGGCATCAAGAAGGGCTTCTTAATGCACCCTGCTAACAAAAGCATGACTAAGGAATCTGTGGGCCCAAAGCTGAATGGAACAAGAAACCAGTGGTAAAAGGAAAACATTTAGGTCCTCGATGCCTTTTTAGCCATCAGTGGCAAGGACTGCTCTCAGCCTTCTTGTTCCATGCGCCCAGTGGAAGAATCCAGGGGACTGAAACACTACCCACAGCACAGGAAGACTGAGTTAAGAACCATTTAAACAAACTGAGCATATTGAAGTCCCTACGACGAGACAAGATGCCCTAACAGCACCACGGAGGCATGCAATGGTGGCTGATGTCACTGTGAGGTTACTCTCGGTCACACAGGAAAGGTTGTGGTAATTGGAGGAGGCTTCCAATGACTGAAAATGAGTAAATGTCACACCTGTCCAAAAAGGACAAGAAGGAAGATTCAGGGTATTATGGGCTGGTTACCCAAACATCAGTCCCAAGGAAGGTTATTCAGCAAATCCTGCTGGAATCCATTTCTGGGCATGCAAATGACCAGAATTTGATTGGGAATGGCCAGGTTGGAAGAAAAAATACAAAAAAATCAGCCAGGCTGACTTCTGTGATGAGACAGGCCCAATAAGTAAAAGAATGGCGCAACTTTTGAAAGAGTCCCCAATGCTACGGCTGTAAACAGGGGTATATAGGTGCATCAGAGGAAACTGAGGCTGGAAATTAGGAAAATGTTCTTCACTGAGAGGGAGTCACTGAAACAGGCTTCCAGTGAACAGGGAAGAAGTCAGGGCACCAAGTTGGTCAGAGTTTAAGGAGCATCTGGATGACACTCAGTCATGTGGTTTAGTTTTAGGTAGTGCTGTGAAAAGCAGGGAGTTGGACTTGATGATCCCTGTGGGTCCCTTCCAGCCCAAGATTTTATGTGATTCCATTTTTTACAGACAGCTGGTACCAGATGGGTGTGCTGCAAAGCCCATGGAAAACTGACAGGACCACTGCACTCAAGGGCTAGTGGTCAGCAATTCAACAAGCCAGTGATGGCCAGTTACTAACAGTGCTGCTCGGGGGCTCTTCCCTGGACTTGCTGCATTTTGCAAATGCCTTTCTTGTACCGGGGAGCCCAGTACAAGGCATAATAAACAGACATAATCCCACAAGTGCTGAGTATGGGGAAATAAACTCATCCCTTGACCTGCTTTCTATGCTTTGGCCAATACACTTCAATATATGATTAGCTTTCACAACTGCAAGAACCATCCTAATGGTGAGCAGCTAGAGCATGATATGCAAAGAAGCTGGGAGAGCTGGGTATGTTCAGGTCAAGAACAGCTGAATATTTACTCTTCATGCTCTGTTCTTCAGCACCAAACCTAACACCCATATAAGCAGCTATGAAACCTCACTATCCATTACATGTCTGATGTTGGCATACTGTGTGATGATAACACAACACACAGACAGAGAAATGACAGCACTGCACCACACAAAGTTACTTGATATAATTCTAATTCAGAAACAAGGACTACCTGAAATTACCTGATGTTTATCCTCTATCTTGGCCTTGAGTGGCCCTCTCAAGGTAACATGCAAAAGAAGACTTACATGTGAATGTAGACACTGACACAGGAGAGTCCTAAGGCTAAGCACACTCAGGATCCCCAGAAGTTAGCCACGTGTGTGGAACCACTGTTCAGAGCCATCCACTCTTTCAGCCATTCCTGTACTCAGCAGTACAGCATCAAGGACGTGACCCATATAGACAGAAGTGTTGCCCAAGAATGGCATTAGATAGTTTTTGCAACACTTTGGTTAAGACATGACTTCAGCCAACAAACCTCCTGCATTATGCCACTTACTTTGGATATTCATCCTGCTGAGATCCATCGGTCTTTTCCCAGTGTCCTTTAAAACACAAGGCAGCAAAATCCCATGCTTAGTTTCATTCTCTTTCCACAATAATGAACTACACTTTCCCTTGAAAACTGCAATGGACACTTCATTGTTGGACCAGTGTGTCTCCCTACCTGTACGAGATGAATGATGGGAAGTTTTGGGACAGAAAAAGCCTCATTGAACGAGAATTAAGCTGCTTTATTAAAACAGATGGAAGATGCACACACAACAACACTGAAGAAAAGGACGCAGTTTGAATTATTGTTATAATTCTTTGCCACATGCCTACAGAAAGCTTGACAACAGCTAAGCTGTCAACATGCTATCAGACCACCCATCCTGCTGACCAATCTTTGGTTTTCTGTACTCCTCCAGTTATCTGTGTCCATCTGTTGTCTTCTGTCTCATCCTTAGCTTGCTAGCTCTTTGGGGCAGGGAACATTTTTTGCCCTGTGTTTGAACAAGCATTGTGTAGGTGCTACCACAATAGGCAGGAATAAAAATAACAACGATAATTAGGTTATATCTTAGTATCTCCTTGGGTTGGAATGTTTCCCTCCTGACTTCACAGCAGTGTTCATAAACAATTATAACTTGGTGCAATATGGGGCCTCATGAACAAATAATTACATCCCAACCTACCTTCAACCATTTCACCAGTCATCCCTCGAGGGCCAGATCTGCTGAGCTCTCCATATGCTCCAAATGTGTGTGAACTCAGCTTCAGAAGAAGATACCAGCCTTGCAGTGCAGCAGGACTAACACTCTGCATATAACCCATAGATTTTCTTTGGACAGAACAAGCTTCCTACACACAAACTGTTGCCTCCTACTTTTGTGTGTCAACCCTGACTCATTTCTAGTGCCAAGAAGAAGAGTATAGTATCTTCATCCTCTACCCCCTCTGAAGAATGGCAAGAGCCTGCAGTTACAAGTTTATGTGAGATGCTGGAAAACAGTTACATTATAAACTGTGCACACAGACTGTGGCCAAGCACAACACTGTACAACTTCGACAAGCACGTATTCCCAGATGTTCTTTTAAACTAAAAGGAAAATCTTCCTTCTTTGAGGTTCCCTAGGGAAACTGGCTCCCTGCACCGGAGATACTCAGAAATTCAGTCCTAGGCCCAACTGGATCCAGACTGTTAGGCTGTTAGTGTAAATCTAAGATTCAGGAAAAGATAGCAGTAACATGCCATGTAGTACATCTTGGATTACTTGCTAGGAGCCGAAAGATTTTGATGAACTCTCCGGGAAGAAAAGCCCCATTCACCAAGAAACACCCTCCTCTCTTAAAACGCCATGAGCCCCTCTCACAAGTACTGAAGTAGATGTCTACTGAATCAAGCATTGGGCTCACTCTTCTCAAACCCACTGGGTGCAAAGGCACCTCCTGGAACGCCTCATCCACACTACTCCGCTTGAGGACACTGGAAGAAAGAGGTTGCAGAGAGAAAAATTCTTTGCCCTTGTCCATTTCATTTGATGGAGGAGCACAGAAAAATCATCTTGTAATTTTGACACACCATACAAATCTGCAATGTTTTTTAATGGTGAAAGCAGAAGTGTAAGCCTTTTTTCCCATCTCCAAGTAATTTCACCAAATCTTCCCAACGCAAATTAATCGATAAACAGGATAACAGTCTCCAGTAACTTCCAATTCCTAGTTATGAAGATGCAGGAAGTTGGGCCAGCCCTCTGCTTGTTTGTTATCTGCAGAAATAGAAAGGCTTACAGTGCTGGATGTTAACGTAACACTGCTGAACACACAAGGTCCCTCAGGTCTTTTTGGGATGTGCAATGTAAAACTAGATTGTGCCAGGGGCATGGAAGGTGCTGCAGGGGAATTTGCAGAGGGAGTGATTCACCCTGGCTCTGCCTCCCCACGCTCCCACCACAACTGCCAGTGAGGGGACAAGCCTGCCTCTCAGGCACTGCAGGAGCTGTTGGGACCAGACATCAGGAGTTCAGGCAGCCCATTCCCTTCTGAACCTGTCAAAACTATAATAAAACAACCTAGATAAAATTTTGTGTCTCCTGTCTCATCTGTTCTTAAAAATTCCTGTGATGAGCGCACTACAACCTCCCTCAGGACACTGTTTTCCTTCTTAAACTTTCCAAATACTCATAAAGCTTTTCCTAGCACTTACCTCCACATCTTCCTTGCTACAAATTAAGCTGATTACTTCTTGTCCTATCCCCAGTGGACACAGAGAACAATTAATCACTGTCTTCTTAAAACAAGCTTTTAAATATTGGACGGCTTTTCCCTCGTCAGTCTTCTCTCTAGCCTAAACCAACCCAACCAATCCTCTCCTTGCAGATGGCATTTGCCACTCTGGCTGCTCTCTCCTCATCTCCTTCCACTGTTCCTGGTTTTCCTGCTCCCATTGGATGCAATGCTCTGCTATGGCTTCAGCAGTGGCTGCTAGCGTAGAAAAACTACTGCCTGTGTGCTACACGTGACATTCCTGTTAAATATACCCTAAAATGGGATTTGCTTTTTTGCAACATCACCACACTGTTGACTCACATTCAGTCTCTGACTCACAGTAGTGCCTCCCAGATCTTTTTCTGCAGTTCTGTTGCCTGGCTTGTTATCCCCCATTTTACATACAGGCATTTGAGTAGATCTTTCCAAGTATAGTACTTTTCATTTGTCCTTAATAAATTACTTCTTATCAATTTTAGACCATTTTCTAGTTTAATTGGCAAATTATCTGTGTTGTGCCAAGAAAGCAGATCACCTTCCAGCCTCATGCTACACATTGGCAACAAAGAGAGCATGAAAGGAAGAACTGTTGTGTTCAAACTTCTTAAAAAGAGATATTGTCTTATCAAAAGCCTATCGATTCGCTACTCCCTTTTCACTCTGCATTCTACCTGGTTCTGGCAGGTTGACCCCAGCTGCATGACAGGCACTCACCAAAGATGCTCTACCCCTCCCCTCTGCCACTTCATAGACAGAGAAAATATAAAGAAAGGCTCATGAGTTAAGAGATCACTCACCAATTACCAATACAGGCAAAACAGACTCGACTTGGGAAATTAATTGAATTTAATTACCAATCAAAATCAGAGCAGGAGAATGAGAAGTAAAGCAAATCCTAAAAACACTTTCCTCACACCCCTCCCTCTTTCCTGGGCTTAAATTTATTCCCAGTTCTTTACCTTCTCCCCACTAGCAGTGCAGGGAAATGGGGAATGGAGGTTATGATCAGTTCATCCCATGTTGTTTCTGCCACTACTCCCTCCTCAAGGAGAGGAGTCCTTTCCCTGCTCTAGTGTGGGGTCCTTTCCATGGGAGACAGTCCTGCATGAACTCCTCCAGCATAAGCTCTTCCCATGGGTTACAGTTCTTCACAAACCACTCCAAAATAGATCCATCTCCATGGGGTTCAGTATTTCAAGAACAGGCTGCTCCGGCATGGGCCCCCATGGGATCACAAGTCCTGCCAGGATCCTGCTCCAGTATGGGCTCCTCTCTCCATGGATCTGCGGGTCCCTGCCAGTAGCCCATTCCAGCACAGGTTTCCCAAGGGGTCACAACCTTCTGTCAGGCATCCCCCTGCTCCAGTGTAGGGTTCCTCCACAGGCTGCAGGTGGATCTCTTCACCCCAATGGATTTCCACGGGCTGCAGGAGCACATCCTGACTCACTATGATCTTCACCACAGACTGCAGGGGGATCTCAGCTCCAGCACCCAGAGCCCCTCCTGCCCTGCCTTCTTTGCTGACCTCAGCATCTGCAGAGTTGCTTGCTACTGTCACATATTCTCCCTCCTTTCTTCTCTGGCCACAATTACTTCTGTGCAAAAACATTTCTTTCCTTCTTAAATACGTTATCACAGAGGTGTTACTACCATTCCTGGCCGGTTTGGCCCTAGCCAGCAGAACATCCATCTGGGAGCCGGCCAGCATTGGTTCTGCCAAACATGGAAGAAGTTTCTGGCAGCTTCTCACAGAAGCCACCCTCTAGACCCCCAGCTACCAAAACCTGGCCATGCAAACCCAGTGCACTGATACATGGTGGTCTTCAGAAATAAACAGTAGCTCATTCTAGCCTCATAAAATACATTCACTCAATGAAACTACAATCCTCTTGTCAAAAGAGTACAGCAACATCCTAAGCACCACATCACTCTGTGACCCAAACTAGTACCAAACAAAGCTGGTAGCAACTCATTAGCTCATATCAACCAAAAAGGAAGAGAAGGGAAACATTTTAAAAACTAAATATGTTGAACTAAATCCTTAACACCTGGCTCAACAAAATTATGGCTTTTGGTTCACTGGTATTACATACACCCTCAATAGTTATTTGATTCATGACCTATATGAAAGCACATCAAGGATCAATGTTTCTTTGTATTTTCTTCATAAGGACCTTAGCATTTGATTCCCAGATATACAGCAGTTATTTTTAATGCATATATCTGAAATTATACTGTATCATACCCTCTTTGAAACTGCTGCTTGAGCTGACCAGACAAATAGGCAGATTTTAATACCAGGACCTCAATGCACTAACAGGCATTCAGAGTCCCTCTGGAAGGTTGGCCTTAGTCCCCCCACAGGACTTCTGCACTCTTTGTCCCCCTTCAAAAAGTCAAAGTAATCAAGAATTTAAAGTTTCTTTTCTTTTTGATCTACAAAAAGATTGCAGTGTGCAACCAGCCATTGTAAGAGGACAACTAAATTTCCAGAATTTCTCTCGCCCCAAAATTAAAAAGGATGTTAACTGATTGTGTCCAGAGGAGAATAACAAAGCTGCTGAAATGCTGGGACAAATGTCCTCTGAGGAGTGGCTGAGCACTCTGGGTTTATTTAGTTTGGAAAAAGGAGGTTGAGAGGCAAGCCCACTTCTATCTACAGCTTCCCAAGGAGGGGAACTGGAGGCAGGTGCTAAGCTCTTTTCCCTGGTATTCAGTGACAGGACATGTAGGAATGATTCAAAGATGCAGCAGGTGAAGTTTAGACCATATATTAGGCAACATTTCTTTACAGAGTGGGTGACCAAACACTGGACCAGGCTTCCTAGAGGGGTGGTCAATGCCCCGTGACTCTCAGAGACAGCTGCACAATGTCTTTAATAATATATTTTAATGTTTGGTCTGCCTTGAAGTGGTCAGGCACTTGGACTAGTTGATCCTTGTAGGTTGGTTCCAACTGGAATTAATCTATTCTATTTTCAGATATATCAAGCCTTCCTTTCAAGGAACTCAGTGTTTCACAAACTATAATTTTGAATTTTCCGTGAATGGCAAAAGTGATTACTGTTATGAAAAACTGGTTAAACACATTCTGGGAAAGAACTCTAGACTTCTGCTTCTTAAGTGAATACTTAAGAATCATCCTGCCTGCTCTGCTGACACTCAGTACCACTGTAATGAAGTTCATGGGTCATGGATGAGTACATGCTGAAGAACACATGGCTGAAAAGCAACTTTTCTGTAGAGGACCTGATTTCCTGGTGGACACCACACTGAATATCAGCCAACAACATGCTCTTGCACACAAGGCAGCTAATGGTATCCTGGGCTGCATTGGAAGTGTTGTCGGCAGGTTGAGGAAGGGCATCCTATCCTCTCCTCAGCACTGGTGAGGCCAAATGTGGAGTACTGTGTGCAGTTCTGGACTCCCCAATACAAGAGAGACAGACACAAGGGGGGAATCCAACAAAGGGTCATGAAGAAGATTATGTGAATCTCTCATTCTAGGAAAGGCTGGCAAAGCTGAGACTGTTTAGTCTGAAGGAGAAAATACTCTAAAGGGTGTCTGGGGTGGGCAGT
Organism: Monarcha castaneiventris obscurior; assembly: GCA_026261815.1. Taxonomy (NCBI): domain Eukaryota; kingdom Metazoa; phylum Chordata; class Aves; order Passeriformes; family Monarchidae; genus Monarcha; species Monarcha castaneiventris. The sequence continues at coordinate 21,821,731 of JAMPIT010000894.1, forward strand.
GTCTTATCAATGTACATAATTGCCTGAATGCGGGGTGTAAAGGTAACAGAGCCAGGCTCTTTTCAGTGGTGCCCAGTGACAGGACCAGAGGCAACGAGCACAAACTGAAACACAGAAGGTCCTGCCTGAACATCAGGAAATACTTTTTTATTGGGAGAGTAACTCAGCCCTGGCACAGGTTGCCCAGGGAAGTTGTGGAGTCTCCCTCCTTGAAGATATTCAAAAGCCATCTGGACATGATCATCATTTCTGGGTGGCCCTGTTTGAGCAGCGGGTTGGACCAGATGACCTTGAGAGGTCCCTTCTAAATTTAATCATTCTGTAATTTTGTGGATTTCACCAACCATCAGCAGGTCAAAAATCTGCCTGGAAAATAGTTGCTCTGCGACTTAATTTGTTCCTTTTCAAATGTGTCTTGATGCTACAGCAGATCCTTCTGTAGACTAATACTGCAGATGGTGCAGAAAGGAATTTAACAGCTAGGATGGGCTCCTTCTCAGGACAATGCTGCTATTTCACTTACTGCATGAACTGATTGAGATCTTTGTGAGATCACTTTAATTCAGACTTATGCAATGCCCAGAAAGGTCAGGCAGGTTATTCCCTCCTTTCCATTGCTTCCCAGAACTAGTGAAGACAGAAAGCACAGTGGTCAAAAAAACTCAAATCAAATTGTTTAATACTGTTAAGAATATACTGCTCACATTAGCAGAAAAGTTTATTCCAGATAAGATCTCAGACTAAAGCAAGGACTCTTATCTTCTCTATACATCCCTAACATCTGGGAGCACAAAAGGAGGGCAGCAGAGCCTTCCACTGGCTCTTCCAGTCTAATGAACAGCGTTCAACTAAGCAAGGGAAGGACATACCATAATCTTGTCTCACCTCCCAATGCTCCAAGGACCAGAAGAGAAAATATTAAAAAGTGCACATCACAACCTTATATGTGTGTTCAGTGATTGATATCCACATGTAGTAAGTGAAGGTCAGTTAGACATTTGCAAATAACAAGAGCATTAGGAGTGGTGGCTTAACTTGCACCATAACTTGATTAACTTCTGTGTACAACAGCAGCTATAAGAGTAGAAAATCAGAAGAATGTCAAACTGGACAGAAAGCCTCTTGAACGCCTTGAAAGGAATTTCTCTTCCATTTTGCTTTTTAATAAAAATTAAGTATTTTGTAAGAAATACTGTTGTGTACCTGGTAATTCTTTAACACATACCAGTTGAAAACTGTGCAGTTACAGAAGGAAGGAGATTCACACTTAAGATGAGTGAAGGACTCTAAACTTAAGGTGAACAGATTTTTCTCCATCTTCCCTCCATGACTAGTCATGAAGACAGAAGGTCCTTCCACACATCCCTCACCAGATCCCATTCCTCCACACTCCATTTAGTTTCTGCAGTTCAAGCAGATTCCTTTTTCCCCTGAAATCAATGTTTAATTAACACATTATTGGAAAAAAAAATGGGATGCAAGAGCAGACTGAAACAAAGCCAGCACTTCCCTGCTCTGCAGATGCAGCCAGTCCCATTAGACATTTACCCCACTGGAAAGCTATTCCTCTCCTCATCCTCCTTCAGCTGCCAGCAAACATCATCCTCTTGCTTAGTTACCTTTCCTTCCATCCCCACAGGACTCCTTCCTTTCTTAGAAGTGGCTCACAACAGCAGAAAAGACAAAGTAGAGGGAGAAGGGGAGCAAGTGCTGTCTGTGTAGCCTCACAGTATGACTGAGGCCCCATCTTTAATCCTGCCATCCCCACAGGAGCAGCGCACTGATTCCCCTGATCACCCCCCATCGACACAGCAAGCACAGCAGAAACAGGACAGTGTGCTCTGCCATGAGCAGGGGATTCTCACAGGGTCAAACTCACAAGCAGATCCTGGAACTACACACAGCTGTATGCACCCAAAGGCAGCGGAGATGCTACCGGCAGCTTCAAAGGTTTACATCATACCTTCCCCTATCCTCATCAATTATTATTCTATCCCATTCCTTGGCTCTCATCCGGCTGCTGGGAGGTACTTGGATGCAGGGGATGCTGCAGCACTGTCAAGGGCATTAGGAGGCAGGCCTAGGGCTTGAGCGCCCTCCCTGCTACACACACAGGCTACACACTACAGGGTTGGTGCAGCTGGCAAAGGACAGCAGAGTCCATGAACTCCTGGGCTGAGCTGCCCTAGTTATGAAGGGAGACATCAGGATCTTTGAAAGAGTCTACCATCCCAGCACTGTCATTCCCAGGATCCAAAGCTACTAGTGTTAATTAGTTCCCATGATGTGATGGATGACAAGCGGCAGGACTAGGAATGACACAAGCAGATTGTGTATGAAATAAGCCATCCCTCACCATCAAGGGCAGATGAAAGGAATTTGGAAAGGACGGGAGCTCAGCACACCACTGAGAGACTACAGGTACACTGACAGCCCCCAAATCCCTGATACACCCTTCCCACCACCTCAGCTCGCTCCTTTTGCCAGCAGACAAAAAACAGGCAGGGGAGCATGCCTGGGAGAGAACTCAGGCACATGGCTGAGAGAAACAAGAAGAAAGCTCTGAGACAAGGGGAAGCAAGGCAGATGAAGGGCTAATCCACCCTGTAGCAAGCAGCCATATTTCAGACACAGCTGAACTTCTGGCAGCTGTAAGCGAACCTCCAGCCCACTCTGAAAAGCCACATAGTGATACCCACAGCAGCCCAGAGTCTAAAGAGGCTGAAGGCTTTAGCCCAGACAGACCACTCTGCCAAGCTGGCTGTGTGGTCTACAGTGCACAAGAACTGTCCACAACGCTCAGAGAGGACAGTTTTCTGTGAATGGTAACAAGAGAAATTGTGTTCCCACCTTCCCTTAAGGAAGAACGCAGGATCTTCCAACATCACTAGTTATTTCCAGTAGGAGTCTTATTGCTCAATTTTTCAAGAACACCACTACAGAGACACTGCACTTTGTCCCTACTAGACTTCAGTAAAACCATACTCAGGCTAGTCCAACCAAAAGTCATGGTTTTTCCATTTAAAAAAAAGTTCAAAAAAAGGTATAAACCAATGAGTAAAAGTGCCACCTATTGCTCACAACTAGGAGAAAGGCAGAACAAATTTCTCCCATGCTGCCTTTCTACAAACGTCTTGGTCTCACTGTTTGGATAGCAGTGAGAAGTCAAAACACCACTTCTGATTCTCAGAGTCCTTTACACATGAGGTGTCATTGTCTATGCCCAAGTAAGGAGAAACAAAAGAGAAGAAAAAGCAAACAACCTGAACCAAGACCATGTAGAGTACTGGTTTCAAGAAGTTCCCAATCCCTCCAGTATCTTGGTTTCCAAAATTAAAAGTGTCTTCCTCATCACTTGCTGTATGAATTAAGAACCAGCTCTACTAGACTGAGAGACGGCTATTACCTAGAAGAGAGGGATAAGGGAGAGATGAGAGCTGACAAAAATTTTCAAAGCTTAACCAAAATTTGTGTAATTTCTGGCTCCAGCTGCCTTGGCAATTGTCCAAAAATAAAGCCAATCTTCTCTTCATGCTGGTGGGGGGCAGGGGCAGATAAAGCTGGATGCATTTTGTTTTTAAATTACAAACAATGGCTCTTGCATCATCATCAGAGATCATCTTTTATCCTGGCTCTTGGTCATCATAAAGCGTCTGACTCCTTCAGTTTGCTCTTGGACAGATCACTGTGTGTCGTTACCACATACAGCATATCACAACCAGTATCCTGACATCCACCTGCACAGGCCCAGAGCACAGAGCTAAGGAGAGGGCAAAGAAAAACAGACTGGGGGGGAAAATACACTCTGCTTCTCAAGAAAAACACATTAAAGAGCCCTGAGGAGGCTGCAGAAAAAGAAGTTCAGTAGATCCACCAAAATACCACTGCTGATACAAGAAAAAGGGAAATAAACTCTACCTTCCCAGGAATAATCCAGACAAGAGCCCAACCATCTTGTACAGTCTGAAAGTGTCTTCTAGACTGAGGGTTTAAATCCAATCCTAACACCAAAAAAAAGAGTTGCCTGTACCTGATGGCTTGCAACTTGCTTAGAAAGGGAAGAAAGTGAGGGACGGAGGAGGTGTATTTACTCCCTTTTTGCACAGGGACTTAAAACCCATCATCATTGCTACCACAAATTACCCCTGGCACCACCTCTCATCTCTGAATGCTCTGCAGGAACTGAGTTCCCCTCTCACTTCAAGGATGCAAAACATTTAGGGTCAAGTGTAAATTCCAGCGCTGTGTCAATGTTCTTCTTCACTGGCTGTGAAAGCTCAACGAAGGGCAAAGTGTGACAGTCAGGGTGAGCTACAAAACTCACATTGCAATCACTGAAATGTACCTACAATAAAATGCTTTTTCCAACTTTTCCTATTAACAAATAATTCATAAAAGCAAGCTAACCATGTCACAAGAACACACTAGTACTTGAATCACTGGGGAAAAGGAGGAACCATAAAACTTAGGCCTACCTTTTCCTTTCAGGGTACCAGGGAGATACCAGGGAGGCAGCGTCCACAGGATGGGAGCAGGCACACAGGCCCTGTAATACATTCCTCCTGTCGCTCAGATGGCCACCACATCATCTTAGAGAGCAGCCCAATGTAAGGAGGATAAAAAGGTAAGAGAGAGCATCAAAAGGAGGGCTACAAAAACGGTGAAGGGCCTAGAGGACAAGCCTTATGAGAAACAGCTGATGTCACTTGGACTGTTCAGTCTGTAGGAGAGAGGGGATACCTCATCATAGTCTACACAGTCTACAACTTTCTCACCAGGGCATGCAGAGGGGCGGGCACTGATCTCTTCTCTCTCGTGACCAGAGTCAGGACCTGAGGAAATGGCATGAAGCTGAGTCAGGGGAAGTTTAAGCTGGGTATTAGAAAAAGGTTCTTCACCCAGAGGGTGGTTGGGCACTGGAATAGGCTCCCCAGGGAAGTGCTCACAGCACCAAGCCTGACAGAGTTCAAGAAGCATTTGGACAATGCTCTCAGGCACATGGTGTGACTCTTGAGGTGTCCTGTGCAGGGCCAGGAGTTGGACTTCCAGCTGAGGATACTGTATGATGGTAAGATTCCTGCAAGCACAACAGGAGCTGCAGCACAACAACCACTTCCAAAGTAATTGAGGTAAGAGGAAGTGCAAGGAGAGGTCAAAAAGTAACAACTGGTGAAGCTGGGCAGCTGAGGCAAGATTGGCTCTGGTGAGCAAAAACCACAGGAGCAGAGGAATCTCGCCAGGCATCACCTACAGCAACAAATTGGGGCATTGGACACACCCATGCCCCCATCTTCCTGGCTGTAGTTTACCACTGCACCTCAAGGTCAGGGAAAGGAGAAAAGCCAAGGGTGAACAACAACAGTAGTTCTAGACAGATCTAGTTATTCAACTTTTGCTATTGTTTCATGAAGAGGAAAGATCCAGAAACATGGAGACCTCGGAGCAGGCACAGCCACACAGAGGAAATGCAAAGTAGCAGCCAGCAGAACCACAGGAGCACCTTCCTGCCACAGCTCCCCTCGGCCTGGGTGTGAGCAGCCCATGGCCAAGAAAGGAAGTCCTTCACATCCAGAGAAGAAGGGTGCTGAGCAGGTCTGTGAGCCTTGGAGAGGGTCCTGAACATCCTGAAATGCAGGGAAAGCTTCCCTCTCACTGTCTCAGCTCTCTCATACCTGCATGCCAGTCACCACAGCCACCCACTGAGGCTTGTCGAGTCCTTCCCTGTGTTCTAGCTGGGGGAAAGAAGGAAGGGAGCAATGGATGGAGGGAGAGACTTTTACCTCCCTTCACCCCCCCACCCCAGGCTTTTCCCTGCTCCACTCAGACCTGGAAAGCCATGGCTCTCCCGCACATCCTACAACAGAAGCACAAGGAGCTTTTCTCCGCCTCTCAATTCACCACCCTCCAGGCTCCAGCAGGGACTGCATGGAAATGGCGATATTCCTGTATCGTCTGGATCAACAGTACGGATAAGCTCAAAGAGGGCAAGAGAGGATGGCACAGGAGGATGAGGCAGGAATGCTTTGTTTCATCCTGGCTCCAATGCAGCCCACCTCCTCGCTCGATCGCAATGCCCTCCAGCTCGGACATGCAAGGAGGCATTGAAAAGGGAGGGGACCTGGGATGATTATGAATTTTGTTTCCCCTATCAAGGGGACAGCTCACTTCCCCGAGCATGCCTGGCTCTGACGGAGCTCCCTGGAGTAACCTTTATTCCAGTGTGTCGCAAGCATGTATTTCACGGATGGTTACACTGAATCATTATCACCAGACGTTCATTTGACCAAAATAATGTTATTAGCATCGTCAGGTCCATTTCCCCCCACACAATTTCTCCCTCTCCAGTATGCATACACTCCCTCCAAGCCCCAGGCCCCTGCCATCCACAGAGGGCACACCCCTCCCCGGCACAAAATCTCATGATGTGTGACACAATGTCCAGGAAAAGAGAACGGCAAGAGGGGCTGGCGGAATGGATGGACGTGCCTTTGGCAATCACTGCGTTCCTTACCCTCTGCCAGTGTTCACTAGCCACACAAACACACAAAGATGCACACGCAAAAATCAAAATTAAATCAACGACTATCCAAGGTACATGACTATGGGTGTACGAGTGTGCCCAAGCTGCGGTCACAGTCCTATCGGGAGCCCAAATCTGTGTGGCATGAAGTAAAGGTCATCGTGCCACTGTTGTGATGCACTAAAAAAAAGCCGCAGAGCCATCAGGATGTAACACAGAATTTTCTCGTCAAGGGATAAGAAACCTTCGGGGGAGTGGGGGCTGGGAAGAGGAAAGCGGGTGTGCGGATGGGGGGGATGGGGGAAAATGGCAGAAAATGGGGAGGAAAACGAAGAATACAAAGCTCCACTTCGCTAATCCAAGATAGACAATCCATCCCTTCCCCCCTCTCTACGCCCTCCCTCCCTCCAAAATGTTGGTGCAGATGGATTTCTGTATCTTGGTTTTGCAGCAGTGGGTCTAATGACTCCCATACCAAACCCCCTCGCTATGATAACCCCTCCCACTATTTTTTTTTTTAGACCGGGCTGAAGAATAATGTGTTTTTAGAGATAATGGGTTTTATAAAAAGAAAAGAAAAAGGGACGCAGCGCAGACATTATGCGAATAAGCTGCTCCCCGCATCACCCCCATCTTCTCCCAACCACACATTCCGATTTCATCCCCTCCCGTCATTCTCCAGCCTTCCCCCATCAGCTCCCCCAAGGAAAGGAAAAAAAACCCACAACGCGATCTGGGTAGCCGATCTCAAAATCCCAAGCACTAATCTGCTTGAATTTGTTCTTCCCCTTATATAAGCAGCAGCACGTCAACATGTTCAGTGGAAACGCAGCGTAAAATGAGGCCAGGCTACAGCCATGGAACAGGGGTGATATCGGCAGATATCGCTTCTATCGAGAAGCCATCGCCACCAGGTTGATGAAATCAAGTATTGGGCTTCCAGACATTCCCTTGCTTTATTTATTTATTTTTCAACGCTTACTCTAATTTTACTTTGTTTCATTTTGGTTTCGCTCTACTTCATTTTTGAAAGGACAAAAGTGAAATAAATAATTAAAAGCCTAGAGACATACCCCACCAGAAGGTGCCCGAATGCTCCAGAAAGAGAATCCTCACCTCCTAACTTTGAGGTTTGTTTTTTTTTTTTAATAAATAAATACAGTCCTGTTGCTCACATTATCCCCAAACTTCCAGTGTCCCCAGCTGCATCTCCCTACTCCCAAAAACCAGACACTTTGTTAGCGAGAGATAAACGTTTAAGAAAGTGCCGAATACTGAAAAGAAACTGATAGGAAAATGGAAAATTATGTCTATACAATAATCCAGTTCATTCAGCTGATAAAGTGCGTTCAGTCGCAAACCCACAAGCAATAATCTCTGCAACCTCCTCCCCCCAAAATACTACTAACCCTTATATAAACTTGCTCAACGTAACACTGATGACCATTTTAAATAAAACCAGTGACAGACGTAACACCTTTCTGGTTAACGTTACAATTAATAACTGACTGTATCATCACGGCAAACAAAACCTTTTGTGATCAAATTTTCCCTCGCCTACACAACATCTCTCTTAGACTTTTCACCAGTCTAGTTAAGAGTTCACCCCCTCAAAAAATAGCCCCTTAAAATATGCAATAAGCAGGTATTGGTGAGCGGTCATTTTAATATTCACCTTTTTAGGAGGGCTGTGTGCTTATCTCAGAACAATTACGGGCAGTAAAAAATATGGGAGGGACAAATAATATTTAGAAAAAACAGAAATAATTTCTTAAAACTATTTGCAATGAAGTGTTGAATAGTTTGGCCACGGAACGAGAGCTCGGAAAAGCAAAAAGCTGAAAGTGTGCTTTTCATAAAACGATTCAATGTTTTTAGCCCCGCTTCTGCCTCCCCAATCCTTTGGTTTTTCTGCCGCTGATCTCATGCCTAATCTTTTTTATTGTTTTCTTTTGAGGGAGGAGGGGCAGAAATCAGGAAGAAAAAAATTTTAAATAGAAAATGTTCTATTTTCTATTCAATTTTAACAAAATAAATTCTTAAAACAGCACTGTTAAATATGTTATTTCCTAGCTACATTAAGATTACCATTAAAATAAATTTAAGAGTAAGCAAAAGACAAGTCACCTGCAAAGCACCAGAGTCAGTGCCCTTAGGTAGGAGAATTACATCACTCCCTGACTCAATGGTGTTTTCTTTTAAATTATAAAGCAGGTGTATTTTTTTCTTACAGGAAAAAACGATAAGAAAAAAAAAAACAATACAGTGGTTATTTCACATACATTTTGCACGAAAAAAGCATTGAACCAACCTTTAAGGTCACTGACTGCCTGAAAACCCACAGCAGTCACTCACGGTGGAAGTTTTCAGGCAAGACGGCTACTAAATCATTAATACAAACAAATGGAAGGCGGGGAGGAAAGGCGCTACCGTAATAGATCCGAAGACTTGGAAGAGGCAAAAAATATTAAAGAAAAAAACTTTCATCTTCAGCCTCTCTTCTTTTCTCGTTAGTATTTTTTTTTTTTTTTTAAGAAATCCTTAAGCTTTAGTCAAACAGCAGGCTCACTCTAAGGGTCTCCCTGCTGTAACTCAGCGTAGTGTCTTCCTTTCGAGAGCCCCCCCCCCCCCCACCAATTTTCCATTCCAAAATGCCCCGCCGTGGGAACTGCGATCTCCCAAAAAGTCTGACCAAAGGAGCCGGAGCGTCCCGGGGGTCGGTGCGCGCCCGCTCCGCCCGGACGGGCAGCGCCCAGCCCCGCCGGGGCAGCGAGGAGCGGGGAGAGGGATGAAACGATCCGAAATAGTTGTCGTGAGCAGGGTGAGGAGAAACCCACCCGCGGAGCTCCGGAGCGGCGGCGCCCAGCGCTCGCCGGGCGGGCAGCTCCCTGCGATCCGTGCCGTGCCGTGCCGAGCCGAGCCGAGCCGAGCCGAGCCGCCCCCCGCCCGCCGCCCCTCTCACCTCCGCAGCCGGGCGGGCGCCGGCCGCCGCGCCAACTCGCGGCTCGCCTGCGCTGCGGGGCAGGGGGCTCCAGCGTGGCCCCAGCCGCGGAGGCTGCGGGGTCCCGGGGAAGCTGGGCTGGGCTGGCCGTGCCGAGCCGTGCCGAGCCGGGAGAGCCGCGGGCGGCCGCGGGCGGAGCTGCGCAGGGCTGAGCGCGCCGCGGTGCCGGAGCAGCCCGAGCCCCGCGCACGCCGCCGCCGCCGCCCCCTGCTGCCGCCGCGCCCGCCCCACCGGCCCCGGCTTTTAAAGAGACCGCGGGTCCGCGCCCCGGCCCCCGGCACGGTCCGCCCGGCCCCGGCAGCGGGCACGGCCCGGGCACGGGCGGCAGCGCTCCGCCGGGCTTCGCCTCCCACGCTTCCGCCGCCTCCTCCCGGGAAAGAGGTTCAGCGGCTTTTCGGCTGCCTTCGGCCCGTCAGCGTCTCGTTCCTCGAGCGCTTCTTCACCGGGCCGGCACTGCAGGGGGGGATTTTTGCCCCTCTGGTCGCAGCAAGGCGAAGACGGGCAGGTGCGGCTTATTTTTGCCTTCAGTTTGCCACCAGGGACCTGCCGTCAGAGCAGAGGGAGCGTCTTCCTCAGACAATCGTTTTCACGAGTCCCCCAAAACCTTTAAAGTTCACAAAGAATTTTCCTGTCTAGCTCAGAGTTTGACCCAAACCTACCGCGTATTTCAAGTCATTTTATACACTGCCCATTTAATTTAAACCAGCCACTAAGTTTCCTTGTACAAATCTCTCAAACTTTTTTTCCGCTCATTTCCTCACTTGTAAAAGTAGAGACAACAGCAACTGACAGACACCATTGCCTGTGTTGGGGTCAGTATTTCAATCATTTAGAGCATACATCCTAGATACTGTTATTTATCATTTTATCACCATTAGCACTTAGCACAGTAAATGTACTGTGGGGAATAAGTATGTAAAGTTTTTTAATGTGTTATCATGCTAAAAGTCCACCTCAAACAGGTGCAGTAGCAGACAGGAACATTATTATGAACATAAAGTGCATGCAAACCGAAAAGTGAGAAATCAAACCTTCTGGCCCCTCTCTCCAGACCCTACGATCTTGTAAAATTTGTGTATAATGCTCATACTGCAACGCCAGACACTTAGGAATCCATTTGCCTTAGGGACAGACTGCAAAGCCATTTGTCTTTCCTTCCCCCTCTGATCATGTGTCTAAATATTTTTGTCTTTTGCTACATTTTGCATAGCAGGCAGCCTACCCGCAGTAGTCAAGAAATAATAAATAATTATTATTTGATACAGTATGTATTGATCACCTTCCTACTATCAAAATACAGCTGTGTCTGAGGTGGATAATAGCCACATAGAAACATTAAATAATAGTTACAAGTAGTATTAGGGGCCCCTTGGGAAGTTTCCCTGGAAAACACAGTCCTTCACACACCCTAAAAAATTCAGATACATGTACAGAGAAGATAATAGAGACCTATTTCAACAAGGTGACAGTGGTCCAACAAAGAGGCATCTTCCTGACCCAAAATCAGCATCCCAAGAGCAAGATTTTATCCCTTTATATGTTTGTGCAAAGGCAGGTTATTGTTACACATCCTATTTTATATGGGCAACATAACAGCAGTAAGAACTATCAATCCCTCCTTAGGGCATGGGATTAGATCCTGGTCTCAATTACTGTGAAGAAAATCAGGTATTACTTCATTTACCTCAATAGTTAACTCCAGATTTAAAAAGTGCATCTGGTCATAAAATCTGGCTTCTAGTACATTTATTCACCTGCTGGTAGTTGTGGCAATCCAGCATTTTGTAGCTTGCAGTTTATCAAAGTAATGGTTTGCAGAGATAGTCTTCTGAAACTGCACCACCTCTACCCCTTCCCTGTCCAAGGTCGTCTCAGACCATGCACACACATACTTGCATCATGGCTGCCTATCAACAGAGTATCTTCTATATAAAATCAATGACAACAGCATAGTCTTCACTTCCAATTCCAAATTAAACCTCTTCACTTTAGCAGACAGAAAACAGAATGTCCTTTGTGAGAAAAAATAAACTAGCAACTTTTAACCAGTTTTATCACCGGGGGTAAAGTGAGCCCAACAAAATTTGGGGGAAATAGGCTAGTTTTCGTCCTCTCCTTCTAACTGGAAAAAGAAAAACCTAGGACACCCACATATGAAATGTCTAAAACTTGGAAAGAGGCATAGAAGACTTCATCTAAGTGAGAAACTTCCATTCAGAGTGCTACATAGAACCAAGGAAGACAACAACTACTTTGAAAAAAATCTTACTGTGTCTAACTCGGACGCATAGACCTCTGCTTCTGAAAAATTGTTACAGTTAGGCACCAAAATAGCAGACATCGTTTTATAAATAGACATAGAATAGTGAGAAAATATTAGAAGAGCAGGGAAGTTTCATTAAGGTTGCAAGGTACATCTTTGCTGGGGTGTGCAGCAAAACAGAGACAAGAGGAAAGCAGTGCCGTGTAAGAAGTTCTTTGTCCAGCAAGCAATGCTTTAATTGCTCAACAGGGGAGTGGATTTTTCTGATTAATTCCTCTAATTCTTTCTTTCTTTCTCATCTCTAGCTGTAGCCCTGCAGTTTGCAAGTAAGTTGTAGGAAGAGGAAAGAAAAACATGATTCCTGTAGTGAGGTTTGTGCCAGACCCCTTTAATACTGCTCGTCTCCCCAGTATATGCCACTGGCATTATGGTGAGACTTTTCAGAATGTATGACATGCTCTAGATAGTGTTTTGTACCCATCTAGAAGAAAAGTAGATACATCAGACTTTTTCTGTCTTCATTAAGAAAATAGCCAATTTCCTTTCCAGAGCCTTAAAAATTAGCAGTGACATAGATTTATAGACCTAGGCACCTGACAATTCCCTCCCAACACCACCAGAGAGAAGAGGCAAAGGCAAAAACACAGGTTCACAGAAAGGCCCTTCATCTTCTTTTGCTTGTTCCCTTTAGAATAAATTTCCAAAATTTTTTACCAAGCCAATGTGCTCATTATAACTAAAAGACAAAATGCTGTCATAAACTGGGGCAATTCAGTCAGTGCAATTTCAATAAATTGCTACATGGGACTGCTCATCTTCAAAGTACTTATTGTGCTCCAAGATCTGGGCTTGCTAGTTCAGAGCAGCAGCTGTAGTAGGCACCACACACAGCTTTTGCTTAGGTCTTGCTAGAGGAGCGAGCTGGCTCACAGGAGCTACCCATCTCCCTGAAGCAATAGAGAATGCACATGCCATTATCATCAGCTCCTGGTTCCCCCCTTGCCTGTTGAGCAGGGGTGATGAGAAAGAGGCATCAGAGCCTGGAAAAGACACTGGAGACACAAGTTAGAGGCATCATCCATCATGCCAGGCTGTCCAAATGCTGCGCCACAAGATCTAGAAGATTCATTCTAAACTAATGCCCTGAGTGTGAAAGCAGGGGATAGGAAGGGGATATTGCTGCACTGCAATATTGTCCCATGGAGTATAATCTGGTATTTCTCCTTAGATTTTCTGAATGGCATTCACCAAATCCTTGAAATGAAGCATTTGTATGGTACAATTTAATGGAAATAAGGCTCAAGGGGTATTTGCCATTGAAACAGTGGAAGGAAAATCTGTGCAACATGGCAAGAATGCAATTTATCTCTCCAGCTTTTTTTATTTTTTTGGCCATGTTAGCACTTTCAGTGTCTTTTTGCCCAGAAGTTAATACCCAAGGTGAATTTAGAAGCTGCAGTCAAAACTGTGATCAGATCTTCTTGGTTGTGCCAAACAAAGCTGATCTTATCTCACTGGTGACCTTATTCTACTTGAGAGAGCAAAACTCATTACAATAATAAGAAATAAAAGAGATGGGGGGAAAGTAATCATGACAGCACTTGGTCAGAATTCCCTTTACCATCATTTCAGAGGATTAGTTCTAAGCTCTCCTGCAAACGCCATTTTTCACTCCAGCTGGAGGTTCAACCTCCAAAGTTATTCTGACCACTTGCAGGACATAGTAATTTATTCTTGATTCACAGGCTTTTTCCTCGTCCAAGCACGTTCTGTTGCATTTATTTAATAGAAACTCTACACAGTGTATACAGGAAGTAATTTTCTGAGCACCATTTTGTTTAAGTAAGTGTACAAGGGACAGAAACTATACAGATACACCTTTGAGTATGTGGAAGGTGTATGAATGAACAAAAAAAACCTTGATGTGTGTAGCCAAGAATGTAAGGATGAACTCATTCAGATGAAAGGATTCCTTGTGGGAAGAGTGTGTGAGAGAGATTAAATAAGTGGTGTGTGTGCAAATGCTGCAGGAGTAAATTCAAGGCAAGTCATGTAGGGAAAAAAAGTATATTTCATCACATCAACTGAAAAATTTTGGGAAAGAAATTATGCAAGACCTTCTCCAAGTTTCATACACTGTTTTTCCACCATCTTTAAGAGCATCATTTTAAGAGGATGCATGGTACGTGTGTATTTATATATAAACATAACAACAACAGATGAAACAGACGTGTGTGCACACTCAGTTCTGCAAGGGAGAATAAAATAAAAGCTGTACATTCTTTAGGTCAGCAATATAAAATGTAATGGTTGATATAAAATGTAATGGTTGTCCCATTGGCTTTGTGACCTCCACTACCAGCTATTAGACATATATCTACATCTCATTCTAAGACAGAAAGACATCCATTGCCATCTCACGTAGTCAAAAATGTGACCCTGACTCAGTACAGGCCAAAAGGAAGATAATCACTTCCTAGGGGCTGCAGGTAGCATCCAGTAAAATCGCCAAAATCAAAGCCACAGTTTGGAGTTAATGCATAGCCTTCCAGAAAGTATTTCCACCAGTTTTGAACTCCATCATTTCTTGCTTCTTGTGCCTTATAACTCCATGGGATCACTCTTGTGATGTTTCCATGATGTGATCTGCAGTAAGACTCAGTCAATCTTTATTGCTGACTACCTCCTCCACTTGAACTCTGCCTCCTCTCCTTATTTCTGAATCCTCAGGTGGAGCCACGAAAATTAGCCAATGACATCACAGTGTGCTTCCCTGGCAACAAATATCATGTCATACCTGCTTGTCCATCAACAGGGTTGGGTAAGAATAGGAATTGATGAGTACTAAAAGGGGAAGAGCTAGAAAGACCTGCAATCAGAAAAGCTGGATTTAACATGAGTGAAAGATAAATCTCTCTTTAATAAAATGCTAATCTAATGCATCCACAGGAGCTACTCCTTGAAGAACTTCAGCAGCTCCACAAGGAAGATTAAATATTATTTCTCTTTTTGCCTTTGACCCCTTCAGTGACCCTGAAGTACAGACACCTTGATTGCTCAAGACCAGTGGTACTAGATAGGGACATTTCCTGCTGTATCCACTAGTTAACATTCCGAACAGAAAGTTTGGGAGTTTGTATCTAGTATTGCATTCAGTCTTTAGAATCAAATCCCAGCAGTCTCACATCAAACACTTACCTGTAGCTGGCCACTTATCCACACAAGACAGAAACCCTTCCCAGCCAACAGGAGCAGGTGGAACAAAGACATCAGTGCAGAATAACAGCATTGGGGCAGGACAAGACAGACTGCCCTGTACTTCTCTCACTGAGAAGTGAGAGACCCCTCTCACTGACTACATCACCCATCTCACATCTGAGTTAAGTGTAGGTTCCCCAGCAGAATTTCTTTTATCCCATGATCACCTGAAAGAGAGAGGAACACCTGAAAGGTGTTTGCAAGCATCATGTTACAAGTAACTGATCAGTTGGGAAGCTCTCAGGCTAAGGAACAGCTGCTGCAGCCAGTGCCTTTCTAATGGTTCAGCTATCTCATTTGAAAACCTTATGCACTATTTTGGATAAACATGATAAAATGAAACAACCGTTATTTTCTCTGCTCACGTGCCAGACAAACACAATGCCTTCAAACGTGGTTCTATCCATAGGGAGAAGTATTTCTCATTCACAATCAGATGCCAATAAATGTCTTTTTTTTTGCATGAATCTATAATGTGAAGATTTAAGGTGAGCTGAGAAACCCCAAATAGGACTCCAATAAAACTAGGGTGAGGGGGGAAAATTCTCTTCCTGCTGCTATAAAACAGTGGGGCTGGGAATTCTGTAGCACAACGAATCCTTCAGGGAGCCAAAAAGAGCAAAACATACCTTCTTCTCTCTTAGCAAACACTGTTTTTCCCAAAAGCCTTTTAGCTTCCATTTAATGCTAGGCGTGGCATATCTCCAGGGCAAGCCTAAAGCATTGCTTTTGACCTTTAAAGCACTATATGCCTCTTTTTCAAAATTAATAGGCATTAGGTCTCCATGCTACTTAAGCACTTTCTGAAAATCCTACTGAGTACCTATCTAGGAAAATCCAACCCTAACCACCTTGGGTCTCATCGCCTCTTTTCTCAAAGGAGGTTAAGCCAACACTGACTCCCAGGCACACAAGGAGGTCCATAATGAACTAGCAGCCAGGACACTGCTCTACAATTCTTGCAGGGCTTTGCCCTCCTGCATGTCTCCCCTCCACACCTGCTGGAAGGTTTGATTGATGCTGTGAGACTGACAGCAGGTCTGTGGTGTCCAGTTACAGGTTCAGCACCCATCACTCTGTATTAAGGCATATTCTTGCATTTCCTGGGCTCAGTCTAGACTTTAAGACAGGCAAGTTGAAAAGCTAGACAAATGCATATATTCAAAAAAAGGGACAGCAAAAAAAAATGGAGAGCAGTTCCCCTTCTATAGCCTGGCCCCTGTGTCCCAGAGCAAATACAAACCTTGCTTTAGGGCACTATATAAATTGGTATTATAAATTCAGATGGTGCACCAGGGAGTGCCTCATTCTGTATGATTGGAGTCATTCTCAGGAGCAGTTCAGGCACTCAGCCTGCCACATGCGACTGCTGCCCCAAGGGCTGCCATTACAGATGCATTATTACAAAGCGCTGCAATAAAGCATGAACTAAAACAACTTCATTGAAATGAAGATTAATACGGAACATGTGTTCACCTCCGTACACTCAGAAGGAGCAGTCCAGCAAACACAAGCACCACAGTGCTGGGGCTGATGGGCTAGGGGAGCAATGTGCTGGCCAACCACCGCTGTTGCTGAAGGCAAGCAATACATTTCCATAGCATCTTTTAAGTGTCCATGGATAGATTTAATGCAGCAGCTGTGAAGCAGAGAGTGAGGCAAGCAAAATATGTAGAGTGCTGAAACATGCAGAAAAGTGAGCTGTGTTTGAAGCAGAAAACAGAGAGGGATGCTTCAAACCTAGAGAAGAAATACCATTCGCTGCAGAATGATCCGTGCCTTTAGTTAGCACAGACTTCAATGGATATTGATGGATATTCTCAGCACTTCAAAGTGTCATATCCTCATGAGACTTAGAGGTGAGAAAGATCAGCTAAGGTGATAGTTCTTCCAGTCCACTCACAATCAGAACAAGATTATTCCCCATGATCTATTTGTTGGTGCCATTGCCAACTCACTCAAACTCTCCTACGCCATACGATACTCACTACTTCCCCCTTCTGACATCCTTTGAGAGCCTCATAAATTTCACCACTGACATAAACTGAGGACCATTACATCTATATAATTCCTGCTCAAATTAAACTCGTGATAGCCTGTTATGGTTTAATGGCCCGACTTTCATGCTTCCTTTTCCTAATGCAGGTTTTTCACTCATCCTTTCCTTGAAATTAGTGTAAGCCTCCTAGCAAAACTAGCTGTGACTACTGACTACAGGTCCCAGTGGATTCATTCTTCATTCTATCAACCAAGTTGGACCTAAACTTATAGTAGTAAGTATGAAGGGATCTAAAATAGACACAATCCATGACACCCAGAACAAGTGACTTAGTCAATTCTGGAAGTGAGTACTGCTAGATCCCTTTGAAGTCTCTGAGACATGACCTGGTATGAAGGCATTGAAAGGCAGCACAGCATCAAGTCTTCTCACTAAGGGGAAAAAAAACCCACATGGGGAGGGGCAGATGGCATTTCACAAGAGCAAACAAAGCGTTGGTTGCTATATTACACCTCCAAAGTAACAGATTCATGATTAATCTGCATGATGGTATTTTGCACTTCAAGGGAAAAGCAACAATCTTCCCTGAGGGCACACCTCATGGAAGAGAGGCTTTGACCCTTGGGAATCAACTGCATGCAAAGGCCTTTACTTATCATTTAGCAGTGTTTAAGACCTCATAGATGATCTGTCTTTGGCATAACACCCAGATAGGCACATTGTAATGGATGACACAGGTAGTTGGAAAAAAAAAGAAAAGATAACAAACAAAAAACAGTCATGCATCTCTGTATATGGGCTGGAAGTGAGTGTGGGGGAAAGGACTAATTAGAGAACAGATGCCCCCATGATTCTGGCATCTCTATTGCTTTCTATTTCTGGAATGAAAAAAAAATAATTTGTCATAAAAATAAATGAACTGACATCAAATATTTAAATTTTAGAGGAAAAAAAAGATTGAAGTGGATATATAATACACAGTAAACAAGCAAATGCTCCTGTTAACAGGTTTGTCTTTCTTCCCCAAGTTGATAGGCACTGCACCAATGCAACTGAGACAGAATGAGATCTGCTGCATGCAAACAATTCCTAACAGAGCTAAAATTCTGCACTGAGCATGGACAAGGAAAGGTTGGGCAGCTGCCTTTAGACAAGGCTGCCATGTCACTGCCCATTCAAAGGGCAGTACTGTAAAGCAACGGGTTTGAATTATATTACACAGCAAGGTGCCATCCATTCCTCCTCGCACTGCAATTTTATATCCCAAAAATAGAGTAGCCTTCACAGCCCTCCCACAGTGTACCTCTCACACCACCACAAATACAGCTCGATAACAGTCCATTGTCATCAATATTCCCCTGACTGAAGATGACTTAATAAAACATTCTTAGAAGCCAGTTAACACGACCTACAATTAAAAGGGAGTCATTGTTAAGCTCCATTGAATTATTGTCTTTCTCAGTTCTCCATACTGGTACTAAACCAGACATAACACTACATCCCAGGATGGACCTATGCTATGTTTAACTCTCAGTGGAGAGAACTCTGTAGACCTCTGAAGGGACAGGATTTCTTCTGTGATTTTAAAGCACAACTTCAGACACAACTACAAATATCTTAGATTTAGACCATGTGTAGAAGCCAACAAAAATCCGTATGTTGATGTGTCAGTGCCTTCATAGACCTGATTCACATCACACAGAAAGATATGAGAATCCTTATGCAGGCTTCCTATGAAATGACATTACATTTCTCTAACAAGCAAATTTCTACTAGGCAAAATGTTATTTGGATACCTATACTCAGAACTGGAGGCACTGAAGCTTTCTACCCATCAGATCTAGGATTGGGATTTGAACTGCAATAAAATAATGGGTGTACCTGGTTAAATGCTGAGGCACCGCCTCGTACACAGAAGTCAGAATCCTCCTATAGGAACTAATCCTTCAGCTGAAGAAAGAAATAGTCAGAAGACCCACAATGTTTTGTGTGAGATAGAGTTTTACTGGGCATGTGTAACTTCAGAAATCTTGTTAAACAAGGAATTGTTACAATTCCCTGTGTAAATGCTTGCTGCAGAACAGGAGGTTCCTTCATTTTTTTGTTTTCCTTGGTTTAAGCTCCCTCCAAAGTGATGCAAGCTGACTTGTGAAAAGCTATCATATAAAGAAACAATGAATTTATACTAGCATATCAATTTAAGTTCACACACATACCAGTATCACTTCTCCTGGCAGAAAACATATTAGATAAGGGACTTTCATAGCATTATCTACAGCAAAAAGGAAAGAAGCTACATCAGATAGCAGCACTGACAGAGAATTGGGGTCATCTCCTGGGTCTTGTCTCCTACCTCTGGAAGAAACTATAGTTTGGTGTCAAGCTGAAATGACTGAGAGATGGAACTTGACAGTCCAGACACCTACAACTATATCTATAAGCCAGTCTCCTTCTCCATACCTCATCTAATTTTAAAATGAAAAGTACTTCTCCAACCCCTTCCCATGTCATTTACAAAGGTTAACTATTTAACTCTGAAGATACCTACTATGAACAAAAATAATGGAAGGCTATACATGAAAAATCTTGAGGAGATAGACGAGTTACTGCCCTGACAGCAATTTTTTAAGTGTTCGGGGTTTTTTTTTTTTTAATTTTTTGAAGACAGGAGTCTGGCTAAATCCCATCTTTAAAGACCTTCCATATTAACAAAAGTTTCCCTACTGTAAAACACTCAGAATTACTCTTTCCCTCTCCCTCTGTGTCAGGAAAAAAAAAAAAAGGCTCTTGCAAGGGGTTATGATGCATCTTTAATGACAGAGCTGAGGGAAGTGCCTGCCATACAAAGAAGCTAATCAGTCAATCAAGAGCCAGCTCACCAGACAGAAGCCGTCAGTGCCTAACTGCTCTGTCTCCACCTGTCCAGGGAAACAACAAAACACCATGGTACATGCCTGACAATTGAGTGCAAAATAGCACACATATTTATCTATTTCTAAGCATCAAAGGGGCAAGGTTTTGCTTCAAAATAACATTTTCGAGAAGAGCAAACCCAGCACCACACATGTACCAGTGTGCATTTGAAATAAGGCTAGTGACTGTTTCTTTTTGAAAATAGCAGCAATCCTTAAGAAACAGAAGGGCAGTAGGTGAGAATTGCTATAATTAGGCTAGCTGGAAAATCCTCTGCCATAACCTTGGCAATCTAGATCAGTTAAGTGAAGAATTGTACTTTGAAGAAGGAAATACATCTCTTAAAACCAAAACAGGAAGAGCTATAGAAGCTGTATGGTTTTGTATTAGTGAGAGCATAAAGGTCATAATTTTTATTTCCTGGGTTCAATACTGGCTGAGACAAGCCACATTATCCTTGCCTGCCTCAGTTTCCCCAACTAGACAAGGATAATGAAGCCTACCTTCGTTACAAATGGATGATTGATTTTGCAGCTGACTTCATTAATATTCACAAAGTGCGTGGAAACCCTTGCATGAAAAGTGCTGCCCGAGTACCGACTGTTAAACCTGCCATTTTGCTGAGTGCTCTTGTGAAAAAAACTTCGATTTTTTTTCCTTTTTTTTTTTTTTAACAATTCTCTTCAGACAAGTGAGTGTTTGGGAAGTGCTTGGCATACAAAGACTTTATAAAAGCAGCAAGTGGCTTGAAATAAGCGGCTCGTTATCCCGCGGCGGCGGGAGAGGCTGAGGGGCGGGGAAGCTGAGGCTGATCGCGGCGCGGTGCCCGCGGCCGCTGCCGCTCTCCACGGTGCTGAAACTCGCGGCTGCTGCCCGAGACGCGGCTCCCCTTGGCCGCACTGCCGGCCGGGCTCTGGCCCGGGGCTCCCCTTGGCCGCACTGCCGGCCGGGCTCTGGCCCGGGGCTCCCCTTGGCCAGCAGGGCTCTGGCCCGGGGCTCCCCTTGGCCGCACTGCCGGGCTCTGGCCCGGGGCTCCCCGCGAACGGAACTCGCTCCAAGCGGCAGGCGGGCTGGGCTGCGTGGCTGCACTGCCGGTCACTGCAGCGTGTCCTTGGACTATTTCAACACGCAAACATGAGCTTCGAGTGTGGATCCCGTTGCCCTTGCTTACTGGCCTGATGAGAGGCAGCTCAGGTCACAAGTGATCTGTGATCTCACCAAACTTCACAGTATGAGCATCTTTCCTTATGTTAAGTCACGGATAGTTCCGTGCTTTCAATGGGTCTAAACCTTTCTGTGTACAAAAGTCTTCTGTGGAGCACTCTGAACTCAGATTTCTGTACTCTGAAGCATGACCTTACTTAAAGTAGTCCATCACTTGTTTATTCCTATGACAGGGAAAGGCAAGAGGAATAGCTACACACTGAGGATTACAAAATAAATTAATTAAATATTACTTGGAGGGTAATCTGTCTGCAGCTTACCTGCCTTTATCTTTTTATTCTGGGTCACCACCTATCTATGCTGACAGGGGCCTTGGCCAGCAGCAAGCCTCAGAGCACTGTGCAGCCGTTCTGCAGGAAACAGTCTAAAAAACTGGGGGGAAACACATCTGTCATGGTTTAACCCCAGCCAGCAACAGGCATCACAGAGCCACTTACTCACCCACCAGCAGGATCGGGCAGAGAATAGGAATGGTAAAAGCTGGAAAACTCATGTGTTGAGATAAAGACAGCTTAGTAGTTAAAACAAAAGCCACACACACAAGCAAAGCAAAACAAGGAATTGATTCACTGCTCCCCATGAGCAGGCAGGTGTTCAGCCATCTCCAGGAGAGCAGGGTCCCATCACATGTAATGGCAACTTGGGAAGACAAACACCATCACTCTGAACATCCCTCCCGTCCTCCTCCTCCTTCTCCCCACTTTCTATACTGAGCATGATGTCACAGGGTCTGGAATATCCCTTTGGGCACTTGGGGTCACCGGTCCTGGCTGAGTCTCCTCCCAGCCTCCCATGCACCCCCAACTTCCTCACCAGCTTAGCAGTATGGAAAGCAGAAAAGGCCTTGGCTCTGTGTAAGCCCTGCTCAGCAATAACAAAAACACCTCTCTGTTATCAACCCTGTGTTCAGCACAAATCCAAAGCACAGCCCCATGCCAGCCATTGTGAAGAAAATTAACTCTACTCCAGGCCAAACCAGCACAACATCTCATCTCTTTCATCAAAAGCAACACTTTAATGAAAGGAAGAACATGCTGTCCATGTGCACTCCACTGGTAGGGCCCACATAATAGGAAACCTTACCTGATCAGATAATCCTACCATCAGCCAGAAGGAAGAGGGGGCAGGCCAGCTGCCTAACATACAACACACTATACAGGAACAAACTTGATATTTTGTTCATGAAATATACAGTGATTGGCCCCTCGTCCGGCACTCATCATGAGTACAGACAGCAGTGAGAGGAAATGCCCTGTTTTCCACTAGGTCTTTTGAGACTCATTAAATTACCCATTGTTTCCTAACCTGGATATTTATGCCCTTCCCTTGTGAAAAAGGACAGCAACTAAAACTGGAATCCCCAATGCAAAGAACAAACCAAACCACCCCAATATTTTACTTCTCTCAGGGACTGTTTCTAGGTATAAAAAGGCAGCTGGGAAAATACTTCTCCAAGTCACAGAGGTATATTAGACTAAATTAATTCATGTTTGTAAGGCTCAAATATTATAAGAATGCAAGTCATAGACAAAGCTTATCAAAAAAATTAAATAAAGGGTCCTAAATGCCTACCTCTAATCTTCGGAACTCTCAGGTTGGGGAAGAGAGATAAATAAAATCATACTTGCTCTGAGGGTTAACTCACTGTCATGGCTAAAATCCAAATTGAGTAATTACATTCCGTCTCCTGAGTGTGCCCTTGAAGTTTCTGCTAAGCATGTGACTTCCCTTCACTTCCTGTTGCCAAGTTTTGTTACATGTGCCTAAGTATCAGCTGTACCCACCCATATGACCTGACACACTGCAGGAAGAGGAAGGCAATTTTTTGATGAAAGGTCTTGTTGCATTATCATACCTCATGTGAGTTCCAAAGGCATTTTGCTGGGGCTGCTTCACTATTAGCAGCAATACCATATTTGCTCCATAGCACATTTTTTAAATACCTTCTCCCAGTGACAGCTATACCAGGAGTGTGCCAAGCCTCTAATATCCACAGCACAGCTCTTTATACTCCCTTATTTAACAGATGCTGAAAAGGCTGAGAACATGCTGGCTGTTTGTTTTCAGCATGGGGTTTAAAGTTTGGCATTAGAGTCATTCCCTGTACTATAGCACGGGCCTTTAAAAACCCACACAAAAATCTCCTTGTGATACTAACAGAGCCATGAATTGTCTCTTGAAGACACTTTAATACATCTCTTTATTGTATATTTACTTAGGCTTCCTTCTTTATGGCACATTTTTTCCTAACAGGAAACATGTTTTATATCCCTACAACATTACTCCAGAGAAGCCAGGATGAAGATGCAGCAAAGGCAGCAGGTACTTCTCACAGACTGTTTGATTTTCCTGGAATTCTTCCTAGCATTAGAAATGCTGGGAAGGAGGTTTTTAAAATGACATTGGGACAGAAAGGAAACAAAAAAACCCATACACACGAAAACAAACAACCAAACCACAAAAACCAAAAACAAAACAAAAACCCAAACAAGAAAAAACAAAAACCAACCAAACAAAAAAACCCACATGAACTTGCATCCCCAACTAGACATTACATCCTAAAGGTATACAAGCACATTATTCAAACTGAATGCTCAAAACAGAAATAGATTACCATTAGCCACTTGAATACTCAAAAATCTGGTCCCCCAAGTCTCTATTCTCTTTTTTACTTGGCATCTTGGAGCCTTCTAGCCAAGATACAATATCATCTTATAAAACCATGAGATTCACAGGCAGAAGGCTTCCAAAAGATTCCAAAATGCAGACAGCCAAACAGACTATCTGTATTTCCTGGAAGCTGCAAAATAAGAGAACTACATTCTGAAGTTAAATCAATTACCAAGGCTTTTTTTTTTTTTTTTTAATCTAATATCAAGCAGCAAGTGGGAAAGGTAGCTTTTCAAAACCTGAAAAAATAATAAAAATAATGAAGTCTAGTTCTTATAAATGTTTTCCATCTACACAGCCAGTAACCTCCATTAACAGAAAAGAGGTCTGCCTTGTAACACAACGTTCCAAAGTACTAAAAACCTGAGACTCTATTTGGCTTTAATAAAAGCTGTGGAGAATAAACCAAAAATTACACCAGGGCTGTCTGATAGTATTTTGCTATACTGGGGGCAAGTAATCGCCTTCATCCATACCTGAAGACACCAACTGCCAGACGTAACATGGCATCCCAAATGACTTCAAGGTTGAGTTCATGCTCTGGCTACACAGCAGGATGCTCAATGCTCACCTGCTCTTGAAGGAGCAAGATGAGAAAGGCACCTGAAATCCACCTTTATGAACATCAGCAGAGCAACAGCTGCAAAATAGCAGTCAACAAGTTTAAATTACTCGCAGGAACAGCTACAAACGAAGGGGCAGCTAGTCCTCTGCTTGGAAGTCTTGGAAGTTTCCAACTGAAACCAGGCAAGGGAGGTGCTATCTGGACTGTTAAGTGTCTGTGGTGAGCACTTAGTGACTAACCAGTCAAGAGATACGTAGGCGGCTGACTCCAACACCTCAGCAGCAATCCTACTCCTCTCAATTGCACCTACTTTTAATAACTTCACTCCAAGGTCAAGATATATGTTCATGTGATGCAGACCCACAGCTGTCACCTGTAAAAATGAAAGCCATCTCCTTAGGGAATGCTGGAAATGTCCCATACAGTTGAAGTCCTTTGGCAGTGAGAATAAAATTGTTCAACTGTTCTAGAACAATAAATCGCAATGACAAATCAGACTGACATGGAACATTTTCTCTTCAAGAGAGGATTTTTATGCTTTTCACCTTTTCCTCCTATTTGTGACACAACCCACATTCTGTAATCTCAGTAAATGACCATTTTCCATGCTTGACTCAGACTAGCTACAGAAATGAAAAGGCAGGAGCTACACAAAAGTGACATAAGCGAATGAGCCATCTGATGACTACCTACTAAAAGAGACCTAGGAACCTCGTGTTCCCCCCACCCTCTAGTTTGTCACTATATTGAAGGCTAGGATACTGAGGTCATAGCACTGCACACTCAGAGGATTGATGTAAATCCCTGCAAGACATCACACACTCTCTTCATACAGGACAGCTCTCTAGCTAGCTAAAATGGGCTTCATCCTTGCTTTGGTTCCCTATGCTGTCTCATCTCCTTGTTGGACTTTGCTTTGCCTCAGTGAATTCCCATTGTTCACAGCAGAACATGAAGGTTGATGAATTTATCCTCACATTACTCTCTGGAAGGCAGAGAAGTGTCAACTTCTCATCTGCAAAAGGGTGATAATTAAATGCTGAGAGAATAAATGACTCGCACAAGGTCACTTGGGAAGTATGTGGCAGAGCTGAAAATTAAATGCAGATCTCCAGAGCTGCAGGTCAAGGCCCAGAACACAAAATCTTTCTGCCCTAGTGGCACAGTGGAGATCAGGTTCCCAGCATAAGACCCTCTGTAGGAATGTGTGTGTCAGTGCTACATCTTGCATGTAGTTTATCTGTAGGAAGAATTGGATACATTTCAAAGAATCAGCTAAATATCAAAGATCAAGCAAAGAGGAAAGCAACACAGAATCTACCTGAAAAGTTATGAAAGGTCTTTTCAAAATCTTGCATAAGGCCAATATGCCTCTATAGCCTTCTTCTTTTGGGCATACTACTAGTCCAGGGCAAAAGCTGACATCAACATCATGTTTAATGTGTAGAAATCACAAAATGCAACCATGCAGTTATCTTTGCAATTTAACATAAAAGTTGTTAACAGATTAAACATTTTGGCAGTGCTACAGGTAGTGTCAGGGTTACAGTTTAATAACTATTTATCTGCACCTTCACATCTTGCTTGCTATGCAAACTTCTGCTAAACACGCTCTTTTAACCTTCCTTTTCTTTCATTTGCAGATGCTTCCCGCAGATATATGTGATCAGATTTCTCCCCATATGTGTAACACGTTTCCTGCATATCTCTCCCTAAAAAGCTTTTAACCCTTAGGCTTTCAAAAGGAAACAAGGCACTGGGACAGGCTGCCCAGAGAAGTTGTGGATGTCCACCTCTGGAAGTGTTCAAGGCCAGGTTGGACAGGACTTTGAGCAACCTGATCTGTTGGAAGGCACCCCTGCCCATGGCTGGAATGGGATGATCTTTGAGGTCCCTTCTGACCCGAACCACTCTATGATCTTAACTAGTATGTGGGTCCTCCACCTCATGTTTTGGAGCTAGGAGTAACACAACAGTGTCTCCATAGGAGAAATGTAGGGGTACTGTAAATCATAAAGCCTCCTTAAGAAAAAACCAGCAAGGTATCAGGAAGATGCCTGGGAAGCAGCGCAGAGCTTACAGAAGTGACACTGGGCAGTGGGGCAGGGGATACTTTTGAAGGTACTAAGAGAGTAGCACATAAAAAAAAAAAGATGGAGAGCTGAGAGAAGAAGAAACTCATTCAAGTGGAGACCTGAACTAGCTGGATACCAGTCCCATCTTTTATTTTATAACAACCAGGCAAGGCATAACAGTATACTGTAATTCTTCAATGTTGGTGCTCCTTTTTAAGAGGTATCAGTACCATGATGGATTCTAGTGACTCTGCTCATCACTAATCCCAGGTGTTTGCCTCATCTCAGTTGTAATTCCTCCTCATGTCTAATGCATGTTGCTACATGCTTTACTGCTGTCTGAACACTGCTGTGAAGTCCCAGAGTGGCCTTTGTTCTTAACATGTGCACAGATGAAAGAACATGGGTAAAGCTTAACTCTGACAGTAATAATAATAATAATAGTTGGGGTAATAATAATAAATCAGATGCTGTCATCACAGTTCTGAAAAATTGCTACTGATTTTGCAAAATTTGTGTTTGTATTCAAAAAACTCAATTACAAAGTTGTGACATTAATTCCCTGCTTCACTTGGACAGCTCAGCTTTTCATATTGCATTCTAGTTTCCACATAATTCCACAGTGTTTCATCAAATAAAATATTTGGAAGAATTCTGACTATAATATTTTCTTTCAAGACACACTTCACCATCAAAATAAGCTCATCTTTGTTTTGAATTTTTCTAAAGTAATATAAGTATTCATGGTCAGAAGTAGTATTTGGAGTAAAGAAAAAGATCAAATGCCTATAAATTATAGCCCAAAGGGGATTAATAACTACTCCATTTTTTCTACTAAGTCAAAGTACTGAGGAAAAATTTCACTGTGAAAAAATTCTCTGAAATAACTGGGAAAAAAACCAACCAAACAAGTTTTTATGTTTCTCAACTTTTTTTATGCTTTTGCTTCATACTCTTAACCTGGTCACTATAGGATATCATCAAATTACACTTTTGGAATTACAATCAAGTTAGGATTATCCAAAGGCTTAATTCATCCTAAAGAACATCCCCAGATGAGACATCCAACTGTTCTCTATAAGAACCCAACTTCACCCCTCTGTCAATATTGCAGAGTGTCCGTAGACAAATCTCTGCTTTATTGCCAGTGAAGAGTAAATTCTGCTGCCCCGTTTTGCTCTTGCAAGCAATTTTGGTTTAAAAAACCCCCAAACAATCAACAAGAAAACTTAAAGTCAATATCCTAACGCCTTTCTTGCCCTGTTTTTGGAGGATGTATATGCTGGTACATAAGAATAATCTCAGACATATTTTATTAATATCTCAGCAATACAACACTGTATCCCTATCAGGTCTACCTAACCACTGCCCTCTGATTCCAGCTGATTACATCTGTTTACAGTGCCTGTGCAGAGATACTTTATGGATCTAATTCACCAGAACTGACAATGGCCCAAAGCTCATCAGTGGATTTGGCTGCTAGAACCAAAGCTGCACACCCCCTTCACAGCCAACATCTCTTCTAATGAAAAAGGAAAGGAAGACTCACCAGGCTGGTATCACTAGGAGATTCACCCCCTCCTTAACAAATATTTATTTTTTGTCCGTCTTCTTTCTCCTCAAAATCCACTGCTCTCAGCCCTAAGAGGAAAATTTCAGTGGGGCACTATGTAATAGCTGTCCAAAACAAACAGAAAAAGCTAAACTCAGTAAAACTTGAGCAGCAGCTAGGTCAGGACTAATAACCTCCATGAAAGAAGAAAACTAAAATTACTTTCAGTATTAATAGGGCAACTCTGGCAGTGAGGACCATGGACAAGGGCTCAGGTACAGCAGATCTCTGTACATAAGATGACACCTCTTGTTGCCCCCCTGCCAACACTACCCCAGTAGATGTTACAGCCAGGGCTGACAATAAAAATAAAAAGGGACAACTCTCCCTGCAGGCTGCCACTCTGTCCTCTGAGCAGCCCTACTCACACCATAACGGGGCAGCATAACCATTATCAGGAGAGGAGCTGTGGGAGCTGGGCTGAATGCAGATATAAGCTGCCCGAGAGGCCACAAGGGAAAGTGCAATGCAGTGTCCTCAGTTCAGGAAGAAGTATTCCCAAGTGTGTGAAGCAGACCTAGAATGCCCTCCCACAGCAGCTGCAGCCTGCATGGATGCATGGGTTTTGCACCCACGAACATATTTACACTGTGACAAAAGAAGGGGGGAGATGCTGCAGATGGGGAAATGAGTCTCTACATTTTCATGGAACAATAGTTTGAGGGGTCCCACAGGGTCACATACATAATTTTCAACCTGGTAACCCCAAACATGCAAGGCATTGGATGACAAAGACAGAAAACTAGGCACATACAAATTATTAGCTTTCAAACCCTGGGTGTTTCTCCCTTTGATGTAAACATCTCTTCCCATTGCTGCAGCTTCATCATCTTTGCTTTTGAGGGAAGCGAATTTTGATGACTCCAGCGGAAGAACACCAAACCTTGGATGGGAGTCAGAGCTTTGACATCAAAGTCAGCAATGCCCCTGCAAAATGAGGTACAACTGAGAAGCACAAGCACAATCACAGCCCCCTTTTTTTCTGTAATTTTGCCTTCAGCATGCTCACCCTTCCCAGAGAGGAGGGAAAGGACAAAACGACAGCTTCACCACACCTTTGCTGGGATTGGCAGCTTCACACCATGTGAATACCACATTCTTCTCTCCCTGATCTCTCATTTTCCACTCTCTAGTTAAAAACATCATCCCTGCTGTGCCCTTCACACTCTTTCCCTCTCAGATACCCTTCACCATCTCAGCCTTTTCCCCACTTTTTGACACCTTCTGTCCTCCATGCAACCCCATTCCCAGTCCTTCTCAACTGCTCCCACCTACACATCTCTTGCTCTTTCCCTCCTCAGCCTTAGCCCCTTTCTAACCCTTTCACCCTTTCCCTGCTCTCCTCACATCCACAGCTGTAATCCCATTCTCTTCCCTTCTCCTCAGCTTGTACTCAATTCCCAAACCTTCTTGCTCCCTCAGCCCCTGTTCCCTGCCCCACACCTCACTTTCCTTTCTCAGCTCCCACAAAGGTATTTCTCAGCTCTCACCACTTTTCTGCGGGATCACCCCTCCTACTAAGCCCAGCTTGCCACCTTTTGTTTATACACGCAGTCAGGTCTTCCCTCTCCAGCTTTGCTTCTAGATCTGCCACATTTACAGAGTCACCCTGACCTACTTAGGTTCCCTGACCTAGTTATAGCAGAAATACCAATTCTAAACACTTGAGAAAAAAGGGCAGTAGGAGGAGGGAAATAATATTATTATATTTTGAAATAAAAACAAATCCACCAGCACAAGGCTGCTGAGTTATTTCACCTCTGACCATTCCCTCAGGGAAGCAAGAGCAGCAGTTAACTTGATATTTCAATGCCAGTGTGGCCATAGACAATTCAAACCTAGACATCACCTGGAAAGATGGTCTGTAGTCGCTTTCTATCATCCCATTTTCCTTTTTTTATTCCAGCCTCATTCTGTCTGGCCTTACTCACCCAGAGCCTGTCTTGAGCTCCACACACATAGTTCATAGCAAATCTGGTTTTGTCCACTGCTCTCACCAGCCTTCCTTGACTGTGGATCCAGGCTACAGCAGCAACTTGCTTGCTCAAGAACGACATTTCTACAGCTGAGAGTCATTTAGAAATCAAGCAATGCTCTGCATCTGTTTGTATGACCTCCTCAGCCCTTTTATTCTACTCCAGCTATTGTCACAGCTGTCTTCTCCCTTCTCCTCCAACCTGTGCTATTCACTCACCTTGCTTCTCTACGTGGCTCCATGTTGCAGTGCTGTCACACCTTTTCTTTACCAGCTCTGGAAGTGGTGTCAGCAGTGCCAACACTGACACAGAAACCCAACCAGAAATAGCAGATATTCTTCAGAACTAGTCAGGAGTCTCTGGGTTAGCAAGGCCCATTCACTTGTGTTCTGTGTACTGTGCTCATGACTTAGCAGCCAGGAACCACTGCTCTGTGACAGCTGGGTCTGTGATTCACTTCCAGCTAGGCTTTTATTTTAGTCACAGTTAATAGATTTCCCCGTAGTGTTTGTATTTTAGGAATCATATTAGCTCTTTAGTTGCCTGGATGAGTTCATTAAATCAAATCATGTCTCCTTACAGCTGACACTTGTGGTGCTGACCCTCCCTGTATAGGGCCAGTGACCTGATTGACACTAAAAGCAGCCTGCACCCTGAGCTCACAAGGTACTCCCACCACCACTGCTTCAAATCCTGCCAAATATTCCAGCAGAGGCTCTCCCTCCATTGCCAAAGTCCCATCAAAAAAATGTAGCTGAGTGCATTCTAGCCTTCCCACAATTCCACCAGATGTATTTATACAGACATGAAAGTGTAGTCATTCTGCATTTATTTACTGTGATTTTGTACCTGTTTGCCAGTTTCAACATAAAACACACTTTTTGGCTATTGATTTCCTGGGTTATGCACTAATCTACTGAGCAAATGGCTTTGGAAATTTACTGTGGAGCCCCCAAATCCCTACATTGTCATCAGCCACTGCCTGCTAAATGTACACTTGTGGATACATTAAACTGCAGTTTCAGCTCCTGCATTTCATTACCTGATTTCTCTGATCTGACCCTCTACCTGTTGGTTTTGTACTCCTCCAGGTACTGTATCTACCTTCGGGTCTGGTCCTGCAAAGGCAGTGCACATCCACAGTCAATTCAACCACCCTTGGTTTTGACTAAAGGCATCACTTGCTGTTAAGATCCAATTTTTGACATTATTACAGAGATGCCTCTGCCTGAATTAAAGAGCAAACAAGACCACACACCAAAGTCAATAGTAAGGATTTTATTTAACAGTAAATGTGAGGTAGAAAGACAGAAAGAAATAGAAAGGGGAGGGGGGAGGGTAGAAAGAGAGACAGAATAAGTAAAAAGATATCACCATTCTGTGGGCCCAGTGGCATCCTGTTAGTCCTCTTCTTCAGTCTTCTCAGTGGTGGGGGTCCCACAAAACACAGAGTTCTATGGATTAATGTAATTCAGGTATATGTGGGAACGCCCAAGCACTTACCCTGCAGGAGGGAGTTTTACAATGTCTTTTGCAACAAACTCTGGATCTGTTGCAACACTTTGGATCATGTGCAGTCCTCTGGTGGAAGGCTTCAGAAATTAGTCTGGGGGCACTTTGGGGGTGTTTGATGGTTTATGACACCTTTTAAGTCATGACAGCTGCCTCTCACATGAATGTCCCATGTGAATGTGACCTTTCCAGGGGCAGGGCAGGGAGTTTTAGAACTGATCCCATTTGTGCAAGGGAGGATTCTCCACAGGGTCTCCTTTTTCTCTGGCTTGTAGCCTCTGGTGGTGGGTGTTCAGCCCCTCTGTCTTAACCCTGACCAGAGGTTGCACCATCACACACCCAGAAACTCTCCTCTTCCCCCTTGGCTGAGGGAAGAAGAGTGTGCAAACCCAGCCTCAGCAAATACATCACTGGGCTGTAGCCTCCCCCCACCAAATCCAGGCAGGGCTGATTTTCAGCACAGCTGCTGAGTTTGGCTCTCGTTGTGGATATATTCTCCTCCCCCAGTCTTGTTTACTTCCCTCATCAGGTGGCTTAACTCATGGTCCAAATTCCCATCAGGAGGCATATTTGGGGTGTGGGCTTCAGTGGTCACAGATCAGCAGTTGCTTCTTTGCACAGTTTGCTACAATGGGCAAAGTTCCTCAGCAATTTTAACAATGTTTGAGCCATTACCCATTTCAGTGTCTCACACTTGCCACCCTGCTCTTTCCCTCATACAGCTTTGCTCTCCCAGCAAACCCAGCCACAGGCCTCCACACA
The DNA here is from genome assembly GCA_026261815.1 of Monarcha castaneiventris obscurior. NCBI lineage: Eukaryota > Metazoa > Chordata > Aves > Passeriformes > Monarchidae > Monarcha > Monarcha castaneiventris. Next base: position 21,854,081 of record JAMPIT010000894.1, read on the forward strand.
ATTCTGATAATGGCCTCCATCCTCTGACCTGCGTGTTTAGTCAGAGCAAAATTGAATTCTTCCAGCATGCAGAACTGACAAGTAGGGTCTGCAGTTTCAACAAGTCTTGAATCCTGAATACACTGAAAAAGTGCCTTATGCCACAGGCAGGAACATCCTGTGTTAGCATCACCCCCTACCTCCATCTCCAGACTGCCAAAAAGGGGTAAAAGGACTGGAAAAGGACAAAGCTGTGCCTGCACAAGCTGTGTGCAGAGGATCTTTGCCAGCTTCTCAAGACAATATAGACCCAATGAATTAAGACAATTCCAGACATGCTAATTACATTTGCCTTTGCAATTTCTGATGGGATTTTCAGATGTCTCCAAGCATTCTCTACCTAGTGTGTGTCAGCCACACTTTGCTGCTTTTATGTTATTAATATTGACAGCCACTCAGTTTAAACGCAGGTTAGGTTTGAAATCCTGTCTGTTTGCTTATCTCTGCCTTTTGATCTTGTTTGTTTCCATTCATTATAGAGAAATCCTTCTTTCCATAATGCCCCTTTGAATGCCTCAGCAAACATGCAAACACACTGCTAAATGGATTAACTGGGAGGTACTGGGGTCTGAAGCTTGCCCAGATAGATGCTCCTGGATCAATCATCTCTGCATACCAACTAATGGTCTAAGTTCCCCTAATGGTCTGAGTTCTTTCCTTTGTGGAGTTCAGAACAGGTCCAGTGGCATGCTGGATGTAGCTCCATGCAACTGGAAACAAGCCATTCACAATTCAGTGTGTTTAATGAGGTTCTGGTAAGGAGCACTGACTGCCCAGGAGCATGGGAACAGAATAACCAAACTGAAGCTTTGGAATCTTTGTGGAAGAGTTGGCTTAACAAAGCTGTTACAAGAAGAGGGGACTGCTCTAACAGAAAAGACATGTATGAGCATAGGAAAACACGGGTGATGGCCTGTGAGCTCTAGGAGGAGCTGTAAAATAAGGAAGACCCAGCAATATTACTCATCAGATCATAGCATTTCCTAGCTTTGACATATTGTAAGGTTGTGGAGGAAGGATAGGAAGGAAGCAGTTGCTTATACTTCGCACAAGTAGTAGTTGATGAGGTGTGTGGTCAGAATAGGCAATATGACCTTGCATTTCAAAAGCAACCAGGATAGACACAAACCACCTTGGATTGCACCTCCAACCTTGATAAGCCATTTTGATCGTTCTTAAAGTTCTCCTTCCCCTGCGTATTAATGTCCTGATGATGAAAAGTGACAAGCTGCCTGATGAACAAAAGCAGACAAGCAGATCCCATGAGAGCAGAAGGAAGATGCCCGTTAACTTCCATGTTAGCTTTAGGGGGTAAAATCCCATCCCTAAAGCGGTTCATTTCTATCTAGTCATAGAGGTATTTTGATGTCATGGGCAAAAACAGATTTCTGATTTGGGGGGATTTTCAACCAATTTAATTTACTGTCAATGAACAAAGTTCTAACTATCGATTCTAGTACTGAGACAAATACATGGCACACAGGGAAAACAGCCTTTGCCTCTGCCAAGACTCTCTTCCCTACTTTGTTCTCCCCAGTCCCCTCCCCACACACACTACGCCGTCCCTTTGACTGCCCCTGAGCGCAAGAACAATGCCCGAGAGCGGGGTCAGTGCCTCCGCCTGCTCCGACTGCGGCTGCAGCCCGAGCCCAGCCCGCCCGACCCGGCTCGGCTGCTGCTCTGCTCCGACGTGCCCTCGGACTCTCCTCGGTCTCCCCTGCTGCTCTGGCCTCTGAGCATGGCACTTGCCGCTCTTCCCAAAAAATGCTTTGGAGGAGGTGCCCCAGCGTCCGCCGGCGGCTCCGGGGCTCGCACAGCCGCCCCCGGCCGAGCCCCCGCGCCCTGAGCCCGCAGCAGCGGGACGCGCTGCCCTTCCCTGCCGCCCGGCCGGGGACGGAAGGCTGCCGGCTCCCCCGGAGGTGCCGTCCCCCCAGAGCTGTCCCTCCCTGCCCCTGCAGAAGCCCCGGTCCCCGCGGGTGGCAGTGCCGGCGCTGTCGGGAGCGGCCCCTGCGCCACCGGCCGCTCCTGCTTTGACTGATACATACATTTTCTGCCTATTATACATATATATTGGTTTTCAGGGAGAAGAGCATTTTTTGCTTTTAGGACACTTAGGAGTTTAAATAAAAACAAATATATCTGTATTGACTGTAGTTATTATGCTTGGTTTCATACGGAGTAAGTGGTTCAAGTAAAAATAGATTGGTTGGAGTGAATGTGCATCAGTTCCAATAATAACACAGGCAGCTTCAAGAAGCATGTAAGTTTCATTTAATGTGCACTGGGCTTTCAAAGAAGAGGCAAGAAACATTGGGTTAGAACAGCTTTTAGTCTACATTTTCTGTCTAAAACTTTTGCATTTACCAGATTTCTGAAATAGAATGAAAGTCCATAAACAAGTGGAGAGAGGGGTTTGTTACAGGGCCAGAGGGGTGTTACAGAGGGAGGAAGTGATATACAATAAAACTCGACCCTGAGGTAGAAATTCCCAACTATATTCCCCTATGTGTGGGATTATCTCCCTGCAGAAAGACTGGGCTTCAAACTGGAGCAAGCAAAAACTTGATATAGCAAAGGGTTGCAGGTTTTGAGAAAACTGCACTAGCTGAGGGCCAGTTTTCAAAGGGAAAATTAAGAACAAATACTAACTGGGAGCTTAACAACTTTCTTGGGTCTAGGTCATATCTCTCAAGAAATGCTACAGGAAGATAGGAGAGGGGTGCCTTGGGCAGGATGCAGAGAGGCTTTCTGCCCCTGGTGTTCTGAATCCCACAGCTACTACAATCATAATAGCTCCAGGTTAGATAAACACAAAAGGAAAAGGCATCTCTTTAAGATATCAAGTGGTCTTTGGAAAGCATCGGGAAAACAATCTAAGATGCAGTGATTCATTTCCAGGATAGTAAAGGGATCAGTTAAATTCAGCACCTCTGCTTTCCAAGATTGTAGGATAGAGCAAAGTTGGGACTGTAATTCAAGAGTGACTATTCAAAAGTGACTTGTTCAGGTCCATGTTAACTCACCAGAGACCTAAAGCAATGGATTTACATCCCAGTCTCCAGTCATGATGGAGATGTGTGATGGTCTTATGCGGGGTACTGCAAGACATAACTGGGGGAGAGGAGCCATTTGGGTGGCACCAAAGAATAAGGCCATTACTTCATAGTCTTTGAGTCTATATATTTTACCTATATCCATCTTCACTCCTCAGATTTCTTCTATGTCCTTCAGAAAGGAGGACACTGCCTGCGCATTGGAACCCCCTGCTTCAAGTACCCTCTCACACCTGATGGCAATGAAAGGGGATTTATCATGGGATGAGAAACACGCTACAGGAGAATGTTCTCACTGTGCCTTTAGGATGGGCCTTTGAGGTAAAGGATGGGATCCCATCTCCCACAAAAGCTCCTGGAAGTTCCCAGCTCTGAAGCCATCTGCTTCCCATGGGACCATCTGTTCCCAGTGAGCAACACTCCAGGAGAGTATGTTTATCAAGACTAGCAGGTTGAAGCTTGGCAGGATCTGCAAGTAAGCAATAGGAGGCCTTTAAATGCAGACTTTCTATTTGCAGTATGTGAAGCCTGCATGTGTGTGTTTCCTCCAACCACCCATATACCACAAGGGAAAGCATTCAAAAACAGGATCCAAAAATAGAAGAAACTGTGTGACTCACAGCCCTGCCACCCTGAGTTGTATGCTCAGCACAAATCCCAGGCAAAGCAGCTTTAGGTGCTACACACCCTCCACACCCAGAGCTGCAGGTGAGCCCAAAGGAAAACCTGCACTGTATACATATAACAATAGATTATGTGCTAAAGGCACCTCACTCAACAGTGCTCTTCCCTTCAAATGGGCACTGTTCCAACACCACATTAAGAGAGTTTGGTTCTGCTGTGCAGGTCTTTGGTGAGAAACAGCTGAGAGGACCAGATTCCTCTGGTGTGCAAAGCACAGGCCTGGCTGCCTACAAGGATTACAGCATGACACATAAATAAAGAAGTATTAACACCACTGTCCTTGGCCACATTTCTATTTCCCTAGGATTTTCAGCTAAGAAAGTTATGCTTTACTTCTGCTCTTAAATGTATTGTGTCCAATATCATCGTGGTCCTTCCACAGGATGTGTATATTTCAGAGGTCATTGAATTGGGGTTTTGTCTAGAGAGAAAAAAAGGTACTTGAGAGTTACCGATTTTTGCCTGGATAATATCCACTTGTCAGATAAACAGCAACCAGCTGAACATTCTCTGAAAAAAATTGTATTTCTAATAAAAGTATTTTTGGCAAATTTATTTAGTTTTTCATTGTAAGGTTGTCCAATATTTCAATATATTTTGGCCTCTTCTGTAAGAACTACAAAGGATAAAAATTGGTTGTTTTAAAGCAAGAATGAAAAAAAAATTAGGATTTTCTTTGCCAAACCCCATCTTGAAGATAAGTTTGTAAAGTGTCAGTCAGAAAAGAGAAGTAAAAAATTCAGCAGGGCAAAAAAGCTCATTTCATGATCAGCTCCAACCATGCACCATCCACCCTTTTGCACCATGTTGGCCAGGTGAACTGTGTGATACAAATAGCAAACAGGTTTTCTGTGTGTACTCATGTCTCTCTCTAGTGGAAAGCCCTCATCACTACACAAATACAGATAAGAGGCATGGACTCGTCAGTTCAACAAGGGGAGACCTGCGCCCCATAACACTCCTGCATCTTGGGGGTTGATGCTGCCCCATGGTTGGGGCAGAGCTTTCCTGCCCTACACAGGAACCCACTCCTTTTGCCCTTTGGCCCCAGGCAGGGCTATGCTATGGCTTAACTTAACCACAATATCTTGGAGAGGGGGAGACATTAACGTCATACCCAGAGATAAATCGGTACCAAAAATGTGTTGGCATTTATGGATTTGAGTCAGATACATTTGCACTGCAAAGGACAAAAATAAAGAAGTCTTCAAATACCTTGTTAAATGCATTTCCAGGTAGGAAACCCCACAGAAAGAGGGAGGCATCATCCAGATTCTCATGGCAAACCCTTGGAAATGCAGGCAAACACCTATCAGCTACCAGCCCACTCTGCCCAGCTCCTCTTAACCCCTAGGGACAGGCAGGCATGTTACCCTGCCTGAGCCCACTGGCCTCAGCTTGCCAGTCCCTGCTCACATCCCTGCACAGCCACGGAATCTTCCCTTCAGGCTCCGATGCAGCAGCTCCGAGCCTGCTGGCGGGGGGCACACGCACCCCTGACCCTCCTTGCACTGCAGCCAGTGCCGCTGCAAAGCCCCCGGGAGTGTGGCGTGGGGTCCGGCAAACCCTGCTCAGCCTCCTGCTGGAGAGTGCCGAGCAGCGGCAGCCCCGCCGAGCAGATGTTGTGCTTGCACATGGCTGGGTTTTCCCTTCTGTGGTGACAAATAAGCACCATTCATCTGGCAGCGATGGGAGCTGTACAGCATGGAGAGGGTGGGTCATGCCTTGCCCTTTGACTCTGCAGGGCTGGGGGAAGCCAGATGCGCTCTGCTTGCCAGGGAATTACTCCCTACCTTGCCAGGCCTGGCTCAAACATTGCTGCTCCCATTTATTCACAAAGGGGCAAACAGTCCTGTATTGCATTTGCACAGGATAACCATGGAGCACTATTAATCCGGAAGCTGCAGAGCCAGCACAAGTCATCCAGGGGCCCTGTGAGCAGCCTGCATTTACACTGGCCACAGACTGCTTTTCCACACACAGGGACCTGATCAGTGGCAGCACTGGAGTCCATCTCTGTGTTGTGCTGGGCCTGCGAACATTGCCCCAGAGAAACCGTGGGATGGCTGGAGGCTGCAGGAAACCCCAAGAGCTTAGCCATGCAGCTGGGGTGAGCACCCTGTGATGGCACTCAAGACCTGGGTTTTCTTAGGAGTGCCAAGTTACGCAAGGTTTCCCTGCTGCCATGTAGTGTGTAAAGGCTATTCTGGCCTGTGGGCTTCCCACTAAGCTGTTTATCTCCTGCAGCATTGCCTCCATTTCACAAAGGTGGAAACTGAGAGATGCTAAAAGCAGAAAGCCTCCATTATCACTGCAAGAATCCTAACTGCTGGCTGACTTGATGAACAGATGTACAGAGGCTTGCTAGGTCCTGCTGATGGAGGGGCATCTGCAGGTGCTCCATACTTGGGTTAGCACTAATGAAGCACTCCAAATAACTGGGCACTTCTGAAAAATCTGGCCTAAATGATGCACCTGGGCAGCAGTGTGTGAGGCATAGCTGGGAGCAGCAGCAGTCTTCAGGCAGTTTCCCAGGTCTAAACACTAAGCCTTCTTTTCCTATGAACCCACATTTGACTGAATACCTTGTTATCACTGGCTTCCATGCATACACTAACCTCTGTTTTAACAGAGTTTTAAGCCCTTGGGGTTTTCTGCAGCCTCCAGCCATCCCATGGTTTCTCTGGGGCAATGTTCGCAGGCCCAGCACAACACAGAGATGGACCCCAGTGCTGCCACTGATCAGGTCCCTGTGTGTGGAAAAGCAGTCTGTGGCCAGTGTAAATGCAAGCTGCTCACAGGGCCCCTGGATGACTTGTGCTGGCTCTGCAGCTTCCAGATTAATAATGCTCCACGGTTATCCTGTGTGAATTAACACAGATGCTATGACAGAAATTAGTATTGTGTTTCTAAGTATTTGATCTATGCTGGGAGGAGGGCAGTGGGTGCAAATGGGTGCTCAAGGGTCACCGAGGCCCTTGAGCTAAGCAACACACACAGTGTCCTCTGCTTCTGCCCAGCAAAGCTGAAGACTAATATACTTTACTCAGGAGAGATGACTACCACGAATCAGGCATGAGCTTTGAACCAGGGAGTAACAGGCATAAAGCTCTTTAGTCATTTTGTTTGAGATACAAAATCAAGGGGCTACTGAAAACAAAATAAAAATATTTCTGAGATGTCTTGAAATTCCCCCCACTTTGCCTGTTAAAAATTGGCTGAAAGTGATACCTTTGATTGCCTAATTTGTAATATGCTTCTAAGATGGGATGACAGCAGTGACTGTCAAGGCATGAACCTCTTCTTTTTGCCTGCAATATTTGTCTTTTACCAATAAGCTAATTGATTGAGTTTGGCTGTTGGAAGCCCTGAGTTTTATCCCCAATGAATCCTGTATGTGTTTAATATCTATCAGCTAGAGGTCAAAAATGAAAGGTATTTAATCTCCTCCTCTCAGTCCTAGTCAGAATGATTTTGAAGTGATAGGTTTAAGGGCCCACATCAATTTTGTCTCCTAAACAATCGCTTCCCCACATTCTTTCAGTTACACTTTATCTGCAACAGGATCTAAGCAGCAGGTATTGAGCCTGACTTTAAATCTCGTCAAGCCCTAGCTTTCCCTGTGGCAATGCAGAGGGAAATATTTAGTGCCAGCCACTCTGCCACTTCACCTCCTGACACAATATTATTTCATCGTAACCTGTCCAGTGAGCAAATTGCCTCTTTGGCCCCCTCGCTGTCTCTGCAGAGGGGCTGGGCTATTGATTGTGACAGTGTGCCAGTGAGCACAGGGTGATTCCTGAAGAGGAGGGATCGATGGGAGCATAATTGCTACCTTGTTGGCAGCAACTGGGGAAGAGGGGCTGGAATAAACAACTCAGTGGCAGAAAAAAGCTGACGTTGCTTCTGGAGCATATTCTCCTACCATGGGGCAGGGGACACAGCTAAACTGCTGGTAGGGGAAAAGGCACCAGCTATTCCCATGGAAGTGGTTTTGCACTCACGGAGCCACTTATGGAGAATCAGAGAGCTTCTGAACTGTAGACTGTGCAGCGACTGTAGCATATAGAATGACCAAAATCATAACAACATATTACATGTTGGATCAACACCTCTGTATTAAAGTGCCTCAGTCAAATATTTTCCAAACTTTGCCTCAGAGAAAGGCATTAAGCTCAGGGGAGTTTCCACTGGAAGCAGATGCTTGCAGGAACTGAAGACTGCTTTCAAAAGCTGGGGTTCCTAGGCTAGGTTCCACCACTTTCTTCTCTGTTTTAATTCCATTGCAATGTCACAGATCAATTTTTGCCACACTGATGATGCAAAGTCATGGCATTAGCAGCTCTCAAATCTGTGTGGAAAAACATGTCTTCAAAATTCAGCAGTGATCTCATGCCAGCAAGCAGACACTCAGCTGGCCAGGGTCTGAGATGACAGTCCTTTTTGCTTTCAACACACATTACTGTTTTTCTCACGAGTACCATCCCAACTTATCACAGCTTCATGTACTGCAAAAGATAATGTTTGTTCTAAGTGCTGCTGTTGTCTCCCTGGCAGGCACTGGCTGGGAAAGAGCCAACACATTGCTGTTTATCTCCATATCCACCTGGAAGTGGCAGGACCAGAAGCTGTGGAGCATCAGGCTTGGCAGAGGGCAGGGAAGCAGCAGTGTGCTCCAACCACCCATGGTGAGACACATAGAAGAAGCTAAGCAAGGAAGGCCAGTATTGAAACAGCAGCAGTGGGGTGAAGGAAAGCACCAAAACTCAAGTCTCAGCCGCTTAGCTTTTTTCCAACCTAATGTTCAACAAGCACAGAAGAGAACAGAACCCAGACAAACCTGAGCTCTAACATTCCCCTGCTGGAGAGCCTGTCTGCAGTACAGCTTGCTCCACAAAGACAGAAATTGCATGAGGTTCATATATCTTTTGTCTCTTCACTTGTCATGTCACATCATCTTAGGGACTGGCACAATATACCCCCATATGTGGAGATTGTGTAGAGATGCAAAGGCACTTACTAAAAAAGATTTAACTCCCCAACTTCCCCAAGCTTTATCCAAGGCAGGAACAGACAGCAGCAGGGAGGGGAAGGAGGCAGGCATGTCACTTCATGTTTTGATCAAAGATTCAAGTTTGTTATTGATTCATCCAAGCTCATTTACCTCCCTCCCACCCCTGAATTCTCCCCAGCATCACTGATTCTGTCTCTGGTACTTAAACATCAAGCCAAAGAATTTCCTCCTCAAAACTGTGCTATGAGAAAGCAAAGGCAATGTATCGCTCTGAGAAACTCCATCTTCTCCATCACACACTGGCCTCCTGCCTTCAGACTCAGCTTGCAGCAGAGAACAACTTTGTCATCACTTGTAAACGAAGTGCCTTAACACAGATCTCACCCAGGGAGAATAAACACAAACCACAGTGCTGTTTCACAGAGTTACTTCTCTGATGTTCCCAACAGTATGTAGAGCTTACCTGGTGCTTTGTCTCCTAAGATCTCAAAGCAGCAGACTTGCTGTCTGCTTGATTGGGAAAAGGGCTTCTCCCCACATCTCAGTCCTAGAATGAGATTTACAGCCCAGAACGGACTTCAGAAAGTTAAAAAGAGCTTGAAGGAGCTGTAAAGCTCTGTTGGGTGTATCTACATCTATGATAGCAATTAACAATATTACCATTAAGTAACCACTGGTGTGGCCTCACCTCAAGTGCTGTGTGCAGTTCTGGGCACCAAATATAAGAAGGACATAAAGCTATTAGAGAGTGTCCAAAGGAGGGCTAAAAAGATGGTGAAAGGTCTGGAGGGGAAGCTGTATGAGGAGTGACTGAGGTCACTTGGTCTGCTCAGCCTGGGGAAGAGGAGACCAAGGGGAAACCTCATTGCAGTCAGAGCTTCCTCGTGAGGGAAAGTGGAGATGCAGGTGCTGATCTCTTCTCTCTGGGGACCAGTGACAGGACCCAAGGGACTGACATGAAGTGTGTCAGGGGAGATTTAGGTTGGATATTAGGAAAAGATTCTTCACCCAGAGGGTGATTGTGCACTGTAGCAGGCTCCCTAGGGAAGTGGTGATGGCACCAAGGCTGCCAGAGTACAAGGGGTGTTTGGACAACACTCTTGGTACATGTTATTTTGGGGCTGTCCTGTACTGGGCCGGGAGCTGGACTTTGATTATCCCTGTGGGCTCCTTCTAGCTCAAGATATTCCATGATTCTATGATTATATATAATAATCATATAATAGCAGAATAAAATGGCAAATCTTGGCAGTCTCTCTGAAGAAGAGTTATAAGGTGTTATAGGAGGATAAATCTAACAGAAAAGAACAAAAAGAAGGTAATAAAGTAAACCCAGGATGAGTACTAGCAAACATTTATTGGAAATTCATCTAGTACAGGACTCAGAACTGGAGCCCTTATTTCCTCTATTTGCTATAAGTTGTTATATTTTCTGAGACTAAATACAGAAGAAGATGCCCATGGAAAAATAACTCCCCAGGCTGAAGAGGACGGTATGCTTCACCCATTAATAGGGTGGCCAATCTGCATCAGTTTTCTAGCCAAACCAAGCATACTTCCTCATGGACATTTGGCAGCCATCTCATACTCACTATCACACCATGTTTAGTGAAAAAATCCGAATCGATTGCTATTCATACATCAGATGGGCAAACAGACACCAGCTGCAGTGTAACCCACTTACTCTGAATTAGCAACGACTGTATTGCAATTCAGGCTTTGAGATTTTCTAAAATATAAGCAGGGAGAGACCATCATAATGTCTGTGATAATGACTGGGTGTGTGGATCATGGAGCTGAAAATTATTTCTCCTAAACTCCTTTCTTAGAAGAGGACATGTGTTCAGATTTGGCTGGTTGGTCTGAAACTGTGCCTGTGTTCATTCATCTCTGGTACATATCCAGTTTGTGTGCTGGGACATATCACCATGCCAATTTTGGTTCAACAATATCACTTCAAATAGATAAAAAGCACAACCTTAAACTAACCTTTCACTGCTACATTATTTAGTAATTTAATAACAATTATAATTTTGGAGTTACAATTATACCATGTAGAAGCCTGGATAAGAATGCCAATTTGTTTATACACTCAAAATATCTCCTCTTTTCAGGAACACAAGCAAGTTTCTATTATAGATTCACATTATAGGCCAGACCTTCACCTAGCATAAACTGGCAACACCACTGTGCCGTACCAATTTATACCTATGGCAGATGTAGCCCAGTGACTTAAAAATAATCAGATCAGCAGCCCCATCCGCAGCACTGAGCGGAACCATACACAGGGATATATTACACATGCCCACTCACTGTGGGTTATGTATTTACAGAGCAAGCTAAACTGAAAGGAGTTAAAACTGTGCACTGTGATGCATTCAGTCCTTTCATGTGAGTAACAAGGGTGATGGCAGTGTTGTATTGGAATTGGATATGAAGGCATGAACGTGCAGACATGGCTAAGTGTGACAGCTGTGCTAATACTTGGAGACTCACGTAGTACAGAATGTACAGACTTTGTGATTTTCTTGCACTGAGAAAAGATTTTCGTCAGCCTCAGCTAAAGGTTATTGGTCTCTGAGGGCAAGGGGGGACATATGCATCCTTCCTTGCAAACTGCACTTGGTGTAGTAGGAAAAAAGTTGGTTTGTCCCCATAACTTTATGGGCTAAATCACCAGTTTTAATGGATGATGAATCAGATGAATCCTGGCCTTCCACATTCAGGACTAGGTCAGCCTCCTAGTCTCACAGGAAAGCTATAGACAGAGCAGGATGTAGCCTTTCTCATAGACAAGATGAACAAGAGAAGTCCAAGTTTGCATCAGCAGAGCACACCTTGGCTCCAGCTCTTAGTCAGCCTCCCACTCTGTCCTTTCATCCCACACAAGCGGCCTAGCACCTACAAATACCTGCACAGGGAAAACCACAGCTTGCAGTATTTGTGCAGGCTACCTGACCTGGCTCCTCTGAGAGCATGAGCAGGTACAATCAGGAGTGCTGAGCACTGAGAGTATAGCTTTGCCTTTGAATCTAATTAGCAATGCAAAGTTGCACCCGCAGCAGAGCCTGCCTAACGTACAAAATAAAAGTGGCCTATTTCTTAATGCTCTTATTAGCACTAAATACCTTCCCTCTCTACCCAGACACATGGCAGAGAGAGCAAGAGACAAGGGCTCTAGCCTTTGTGCATAATCAGGTGGGGCGAGCTATCTGACCCACACTTGCCTCTGCCTCCCCCCTTTCAGTTAGTGCTTTCATCATGTTGAGCTCCGGCGCTGTGGTTTCCAGGCGAATTTCCACTCAGTGCTCAGAGAGCTGAAACCTTTAGATTAATCCCAGATCTGTCAGCCTCCATCATTTTCAAGCAGGGCTGTGAGCTGCAGGGCACTCCGTTACTTTCTCTAGCACTGAGGAGCCTTAAGCCTCTTGCTCTCACTCTCCTGGAGAGTGGGCAGCTCCATTCTTCTCCCTCCCAACCTGAGATGACCTGAGTCTGTGGCCAGTGTGGTTGCAGCAGCATTCTCTGGGAATCAGGTGATTAAACTGTTTCCTCTCCCTCAGTTTTGCCTGGATTTGCAAAGTTCCAAGTCAAGTAGGAGATAAATGCTGCCAGCAATCCCCTTGTTCCCTTACACATGGTTGCCCCAGCCCCTAAGCTGCAGCCACCCTGGCTGGCACCATAATCCTGCTTGTTTGCTGCAATTGTGGAAATGATACCCCACGCAGAAACTCTTAAGCCATTTCACTGATAGTTTAACACTCCTCCTAGGCTAAACTTGAGATTTTGCTCAGATCTGTTTTGGTTAGACTGAACTTCTCTGATTCATCTGTTGGTGATCTACTGCCAGGGGAATTTCTTTCCCCTGCTCCAGCAGATTATCATTGCCAGTTATCTAGCCCCCATCTTTAAAACAATGCTCAGCAGTCATTCATGGACTTTGCATCCTTTCCTCCTGCTTATTTCTGTCTTGGTCATTTTGCCCTGCTGCAGGTAGCAGCAATGGCTGCTAGCAGAAGCTGAAGTACCTAGAACTAGAGTGCTGCTGTGATCCTGCCCTCTGAAGCCTGGCCAAGCAGGATAGGAGAGCTCCTCAAGGTGCCAGGCTCACTGCTTCAGCAATTATCCTTTCTGTGGGTACCTCCTCCTCGTATGTGGAAAGGGGAGATACTCTGGTAATGGGTGCTGTGGGAAAAGTTTAACCCTTCAGCTCATAACAAATCCCATTGTTCCAGCACCCTGGCTAGTACTCCCTCCAGCCTGTACCTCCTGAATCCCTTTTGAGAGCAGCTGAATCAATGTTTGACTTGTACAAACAGCTGCCCGACTGCAATTTGGAAGGGATTCAGATGGGGATTACGGCAAGGCAGTGGATAAAAATCTATTACATGGCAGTATTTATTTTAGATCCCTGTGGCACTCAATGTGAACTCTGGCAGCATCTCCTGTTCCTTATTCAGTGGCACAAGTGCAGGGGATTGAGGAGAATCACTTTCAGGAGTGTGTGCTGCAGAGCAGTCAGAGAAGAGGACTGAGATCCAAACTGAGTACACATTTCCAAGCCAGACTTACTTCGCTCCACAGTGGATCCTCCCAGGGGATGGGAACATGTTCAGTTTTCAGGAGGATTTGATATTGGTAAAATTGCATCGCTTTGATAGCCCTAAGGGCCTGTGCCAGCTCGGGTTTAGCAAAGACCAATGTTTCTGGCTTAGTGCAGCTGCACTAAGCAGGATCTAAATCCAATCCTGCCTTCTCTCTTTGGGCACAGAAATGATCCAAGCCCTGAGTCAGCAGTAGGACCTGCCTGGGAGGAGGAAGCACTTTCGTCTTGGAGCAATGTTGCAGCAAGCCCCACTTTGTTACTCTCTACTAATAGCTTATCAATGAAGGGAATAGCTCAGGCAAGAGGTCATATTCCTGTAGGTGGCAATCTCTGAGATGAAGTGTCCTAGGAACAGGACTGCAAACAACCCACTTGTCCTAGGTTCCAATAGAGATGTATTCTATTACCACCAGCTGTGGGCCATTAGCTGTTATCTCCTGCTATGCCCCACCCCTGATAACAGACAATGGGCCATCAAGGAACCACTGCATGACTCATGGACTTATCTCATCCTATTGTGAGATGCTCCACCCAGGAGGGAGGAGCCGAGAATTCCCACCTGGATATAACCTGGCCTTGGAGCTGCTTAAGAGTTCTGTCTACTGGGTTCCCAGAGGATGAGAGCTGCCACTGGACCTTCCGCTGGAGACCAGACCTTCCTTGGGATCAGTACTTCAACTGAGCTACTTCATTTGGACTGCTACTACCACCCTAACAGGGTGTCAGGTTGTATCTGACTTGGTCAGTGAATTTTTTTTTTTCCTTGTATTACTTCACTTATTTTGTTTTTAATTTTTTTTTCCTATTAAATTTTAATCCTGACTTGTGATCTCCTGCTGGTTTGTCTTCAAACCAATACACCACTCAATGCCCACAGGGGTTACCACCAAACCACCACTGTTGGTCCAGCTTGGCCAAGGCAGTCAGGAGAGTATTCATACCCAGGACAGGCATGAGTACTCTCAGTCCTTTTCCAGTGTACACGTACACAGGCTGCTGGCAGGAGGGAGCACCAGGGTAGTGCTGAGAGGCCGCTGACTTAACAGGCTGTGACAGGGCTGTCCAGCAGCAAAGAGAGGTAGAGAAGCCATCACTCTTGAAAAAAAAATACAGATAGGGGAGCAGTCTAAAGACATTGAATTGCCCATCCCCAGCTTTGTCTTTTCTTGTGTTGAAAGTACCAAATTTTCATCTGCTGGAGGTACATCACGTGTTGAGGGAGCCAGACCTCTCTACACCAGTGCTGCAATATTTTCTCCACAGGGTGATAGTGCTAAGAGCAAAATGAGCACTGGCCAAGGCTGCCACTGACAAGGCAGCGCATGTAGGTTCCCAATCCCTGGCAGCAGCATTTATTTCTGGGCTGAGTGATGCAGAGATGACAGGAAGAAATGGACTGGAGAAGGGCTGGAGGAGCCAGAGCTAGTTTGGGCGGCCCTGGTGATGAGGGACCTGCCCTGAGCACAGCCACAGACTTCAAAGCCCAAAGTGGCTGTGTCCTAAGCACTTAACAACTCCCTCTGGGGACTGCTCACATGGCTGGATCTGTGCTGGAGTCAGCCCCATGCCAGTGAATGAAGCTTTCCCAGGAGGTGCCAGCACAAATACAAGGTAGCAGAGCCTCCTCTTCCTCAGCTCTTCCGTGGGCTCTGCACAAGTCACTGCCCCTCCTGTGCAGCTGTATGGGTTACTGTCTTGATGGACAGGGTTCAAATTAACCAGCATTGCTGGGGCCTGGGATGCTGGGTCATTTTCTCAGCTTAGCATTTTGAACTTTTAGTTTAAATTTTGCTATCTGTAGTCCAGAGATAAGCCTGCTCTACAAAGATGCTGGGAAACTTAATGAATGGAAAGCTTGCAATGTGTTTTAAGATCACAAGGGAGAAGATACAAGAGATGGGAAAAACATTGCAATACATGTAACATTTTATCAGATTATAACACATTTTAAAGTACTTCAAGTATCAATCTCTGTATATAAAGATGTGCTCTATCATACATGAATTCTTACAGGACCCACACTGCATTGAAAAGAACTAAACTTCTGGAGGGCTAGGAAGAGGGAAGAGGTCATAATTCAGATTTCTGTCCCTTGGACTCATCCCCTCCATATGGTCTTTTTTTCCCCTCACTTCATTTTTCACTACTATCCACATTTCTGTTATCCCCCATTTCACCCTGTCTTTCTCTGTCTGCTGTTGTGAAGTTATTGCTCACTGGGTTTTGTTTTCACGCAGAAGCCAAAAAGCATAAGAAATAACATGGGGCCCCAGAGGCAACCACACCGGGACAGCAGCATTCACATCTTTTCCTCTGGATGCTGACCGCCTTTGGGAGTTTTGCAACAGGACTAGGAATCTGTGGCTCTGCCAGCTCTGTATGTCACTTCTGTGACTGCACAGGCTTTACTGCTGGATCAAGCTGAACTCCCCAAGAAGGAGAGCGTCACTTTTGTGTCATGGAAGAGCCTCCATCCTTGTGCACGTAATTTGGTGCATCCCAGTCCCCAGAGATCCTGGCTTACCTGAGCGAGGCCAGCTCTGCCACCCAAAGCGAGTCACTCGGGCATTATGCTATATTTCGGCTAATGAAGTTGCTTTGTTTGTTCTATTGCTTAGGGGAATAAGTCAATGTCTCAGAATGCCCTTTAACAGTATTTACCTTTGTTTATAAAATATTTATTTTGCAAGATAAATGTGGATAAGAGACTCCTAAAAGGATTCCTTCTGGGAGAAGAGAGCGCTAAGAGTCACAGAGGATAAAATGGGTACAGAGATACAGGTTGGGTTCTTATCCAGAACAGGATACACCACCCATCTTTTTAACAGTGCGAAAGATAAAGTTTCAGCTTCCTAATTCTCAGAGTTTATTCTCCAGCAATGAAAAGAAAGTGGATTTGACATGCTTAGGGGTCTTTTGCTCCTCTTTTTCTGTGGTCTGACACTCCTTCCCTCCTACTGATATAAAAGGACTGTGCTTCCCAACACAGTGAAAAGAAATCCTACAGGCTGGTGGGTCCAAGAAGGATTTGGCAGGGCAGGAGGGGAAAGCAGGATGGCGCTGGTATAGGAAGCCTTCAGCAGCAGTATGAAGGGAAGAGGGGAAAATCACATGGATGTACCACAGCCAGGATTAGCCTGTTCACTGGTGGCCTTGCAGACTCCATACATACCTTTCTTTGAGTAAGCAAATAGCAGAGAAATACAGATAAATGATAGAATGCTGAGGGAATGGAATGGACCTTAAAGATCATCTAGTCCCAGCATTCCCCTGCCATGGGCAGGGATGCTTCCCACTAGACCAGGTTGCTCAAGGCCTTATCCAACCTGGCTTAATGCAAGAGGGTAAGCAGTTAGTATCAGAAGTGAGCACTGTGGGCTATCCTGGAGCTTTGCAGGAAAGTCAAAACAGCCTCCCAACTCCTCCCCAGTAATGATAGCAGTTTGGTGGGTCCCTGCAGCCAGTCTATGTCTCACAGGATCGGAGGTTTTAGACAGAGGAACAGAGGCTTTAGAAGGGACATGCCTGATGCGTCCCAACTCTCTGACCCTGATGCCCCGAGGAGAACTGGCAGATTGGGAAATGGTGCTGCTGTCTTGCACAGCCACGCTGTATGAGTCGGAGTGAAGATGCCATCTCCTCTCTGCCCACGCACGTGCCTGGCATTTGAATCTAGCCCTTCTGGTCGGAGCCCACTGCGGCTCTCTGCAGGAAGAGATTCACCCCCATGGCATCCTTCTGCTGGGAGGGTGACTCCCCTGGCCTCTCTTCCCTGGAAGCAGCTGTAAGGGAGGAATGGCCATCTCTTCCTGATGTGCATGGGAATTGAGCTGAGAGGGAGTGGCATGGATTCAGCCTCCAGCCACCTGCTGTACAGAACGAATGGGCAGATCATTACCCAGAGAGCTCTGTAATTTTGCTTTGCAAATCCCTGCCCGCTGGCACAGAGCCCGAGGAGGGGAAGAGGGAGAGGGTGGTTGATGACAGCACTGCATGCCAAAAAGGCACTTTACCATACATGAGGCCACCAACGCTTCTCCAACCATAAGATCTTGCAGGGTTAACCCTCTCTGCTGCTCCCCAAGCCAGCTTTTTGTAAGAGGGGTGGAAGAGTGGCAAGAGAAGGAAGAGAGGGAAAGAAGAACAAGGAGTTGTTGAAAAGAGAGAAGAAAGCACTGCAGGGAAGGGAAGGGGACTCTGGTTAAGGAAAGGGGTATGTGGAAGCCATGGAAGTATGTTGAGACAGGAGTTCCTGCAAGAGTTGCATGAAAGGAAGAAGATGCCATCCTCAAGGTCTCCCAAGCAGGCAGTCAGTAAGAAGCCTCTGTGTACTAACAGCAAGAGCGAGGAAGAGCCTGCCTGGGACTTGCTGCTAAATGCTTGTAGGGAAGCTGGCTCATAGGCACATACTGTGTGCACCTGCAGCAGCATGCCATTCCTCCTGCCTTCCCCCCCTCTCCAGAGCTTTTTAATTTGTGGACAAATTTCAGCTAAATCTATGACAGGTACATCTCTGTCTGAGAAGTTTCATGGAAACAGGCAAACCAACAATAGAAGAGAAGCCAAGTTTCTATGAAGAGATGTGAAATGTGAATTCAACACCAGCAGAGAACACATACAGGAGAGTGCTTCAATGAACATGTCACAAAATTCAAACTCCAACTCTCTGAAAAATAGTTTTTCTGCCAGCAGTTTTGCAAAACCACAATTTGAGTAAGCTGGATCCCCATGCTCTGCCCTATGCTGATACCTGCTCACCTTCTAATTTTGTTTGAGCCCATGCCCTATAAATGTCCCCTTCTCTGAGGTGTGTATCAGAGATGGCAGCGAGGTGAACCTGCTAAGAACAAGTGTAAACCCAAGTGCTCAGCAATAATCTTTATTAAATAAACTCCCTGCCCTGCAACTCTGAGCCCCCCTACACACTGCCAGAGGATGGCTACATCCTACAGAGGTTCTCTACAGAGAGCTGGGCAGAGCTTCCCAGGCAGCAGCGCCTTTACTGCACTGACTTGGACTGCACCAAGAAACTGTGGCAGAGGTATGGCCCAAGAGGCTGTTTGTGGCCAGGGTGCTGCACACCAGAGAGGGGAGAGAAGGCTCTACTGCTTTCCACTTTTCCCAGTGTCATCTCCTGATTTCTAGGCCTATGCCCATCTGGGAAGAGCTTTTCAGGACAAAAGGAAAACAAGGCTTGATCTGGCTCCCACTTCTCTAGAAAGCTGGGAAAGCATGTTCTGTTTAAGCACTTCTAGACACTCCTTTCCTACATGCAGGTAGCTCCAAAAAGAGCAACCTTTATGCTTTTCAAATACCATTCCCCAGCCTTGCCTTAAGGGCTCTGGCTAAAGTAAGCAACATGCCAACATCAGAAACATCAGAGAAAAAAAGTGTAAGTCATGTGGAAGCAGGTCTTTGGTATCTGTGGCCAGATGCTCTCCTTTTTATAGCAGAACACCCATTTTCTACTTCACAAGTACTCGCAACTTCTAAAAGCATAAGCCACAAGAAAACTAGATCCACTCTGATCACCTGACCTATTCTGCCAGCAAACATTCATCCCAATTCTGCTGACACTCTTACTTTCTCCAGTATCATCCACAACTTACAGTATATTTACTGGGCTAAAGTCACTTTAAGAAGCAATTTTTAATGTAATTTGATGACATTTTGATGAGTCACACCATTTTATTACAAATTTGGATCAGCCCTTATTTTTTAAATTATTTATAAAAGTGTAATATGAGGTTTTCAAGCAGATAATTAGTGTTTAATGCCCTGAAAAGCTCCAGTCTGTGCCCCTTGATCCTACACATATATTTGTAGACTTGACTTCAGCATCAGGCCTTTAGATACGAATATGGACAAGGAACAGGCAGAAAGGGGGCAAACCCCAGAATGACTAAGAGAGAATTCAGCATGTTGGCTGCTGTGATTTTTTACTGTTTTTCTTCCCTTTCTGCTGAGTTTTTCATCCAGTTCTCACCCATTCACAGCATGGTGCAGTGGCAGGTGAGTCTTTCCTTGGCAGAGCTGAGAAACTAAAAACCTTAATTTTAGAACTTTAGAAAGAGTCCCTTGAGTCATGTTAACACCACTCAGTGTGATGTTGGAATACAGCTGGGAATTAATGGGTCAGAACAAAAAAATTTCCCCACACTGGAAAAAAGTATATATTGCTGTTGATTGCTTCATTTCTTTCCAAAGTACATGAGACAGAGCTCTTGTCAATAAGATTTCAAGAAAAGACCAAAAAAAAAGGAAAAAAGTGCTGAGACTTTCTAAATTTTGGCACATTTGTTTGCTAAAAATACCTAAATGCACTTATTGGTGTGGTGGGAGAATCGGTATTCTGCTTTTTACCATCCAATTATCCAAGCAACAAGAGAGGCAGACAATTGCAATTTGATATTCCCTGACAGTTGTTTGCTGAACACAGAGCATTTAAATGGCCGTTTGCAGAACATGTCGAGGAACAGAGTCCAGTCAGTGCGTGGCTGAGGTGCTTGGCAGCGCACCCAGCTGTGCCAAGGCTCAGCCCAGAGAGCCAGCAGGCAGGATATCAGTGCCACTCCTCACCAGAAGCAGGGAGATAGTGCCCTCATTCCCCTTGGGCAAAGCAGAGTGAATGGGGCCACGAGCCACCAAAGACAGCAGCAGGATGTGCACAAGGAGAGGGGACATACCTGGAGCAAGGTGCCTGCCCAAACTCTCATCCCAGGACATCTCTGAGCAACTGGGATGCACAACCTATCCTCATTCCTGGATTAGGATGTGGATTAGATTCCCTATTTCTTTAGGGAATGTGGGACTATGCTTACTCTGTTTCTTTTAAGCACTGCCCCTGCATTGTGCCCAGCACAGCTGAAGACCCAAGCTGAGGGGGCTTGGTTGTCATAGCCAGCCCTGCTTGGTGCCTGCATCTCTGAGGAAAGCTGCCGATGCTGTTGCAGAATTGTGCTGCCCATTGCAACCTGGCTTACCTGAGTTACGTTTTTGGGCCAGGATCTAGGGGCAAGTTTCCTTGGGTCAGTTCTTAGTTTCAACCCTCTTTGTGTGACCAACCATCACAGTTTCCTGGGACTTAGCCTTCTCTTCAGTATAAATACCACTAGTAGTAAATAACTACCTCCAAGCACAAAGCGGATTTTATGAGTACACATGAAGCTACTCAGAGCTATTGGTTTAAAGTGCTGAGCTCTATCCTTTAAACAGGAGAGCCTTGAACCTAAAGTAGAAATTATTCCTAAAGAGCAGCATAACGACCAACAGAGATTTACAAGAGCATCTCTAGTCACAGCGATCTAGTCTCCCCTTCCAACAGAGTAGCAGGGCTTGGGAGGCAGCAAGGGCAATGTCTCGACGTTTTGACATGTGACTCAAGATATTCAAGAGAAGAATGTCTAGGTGAACTTACTGTGCGATAATCACATTTGGCTAGAAAAACATTTCTTTAAAATACTTATTTCATTGCTAAATGAAAGGTGTATTGAGTGGATCCTAGAGGTATTCATTGGAGGGTCCAGTACTAGTCAGTATTTCTATTAATGACTTGGATAATGGAATAAAGAGTAAACTTATTAAATCTGCAGATGACATCAAGCTGGGAGGGACTGAATACACTAGAGGAGAGAAAGAGAATACAAGACAATCGCACCAAATTGGGCAAATGATCTGAGAACACAAGATAAAATTCAACCAGGACATATTCACGTAATTAGACTTAAGCAGGAATAATCAACTTCATAAATACAGAAAAAGGAACAGCTGTCTAGGTGGCAATTCTACAAGAAGGAGGCTGGAAGTTACTGCACACCACAGTCTGAAAAGCAGTAAAAAGCATGCCTCACCACCACAGAACAAACAAGTATCATATTGGGACTCTAATGTCAGTCTGACAGACCTATGAGGTAGATTTTTCCCTGAAGTGTTATGTCTAGTGTTGGGTGTCCCACTCTGAGACAGAGGCCCATTGGAGAGAGCCCAGGAGAGAAGGGGAATAGTCAAACATTTAGGATCCATGGCAAACAAGGGTACACAGAACAGACAGAGGATGTCCAGATAAAGAAATGATGACAAGGGAAGCACACTGTAACAGTTTTCAAATATCTGAACAGCTGCTACAAGGAAAAAAGTAATCAGTTTTCCATGCCCATGGTGAATAAGAAGCAATAAATTCAACTTCAGCATGGAAGATTTGGGCTAATCTGTTAAAAATAGGGAAGCACTGGAATAAATTGCCAAGAGCTCAGTCAAAATATTGAAAAAGGCAAAGGAGGTGCAGCTGGACATGCCTTGGGCAAGGAGACAGACTAGATGATCTCTCAAAGCCCCTTCCAATCCTATTTCCTATAGCTTTTTTGATCAGTAATACCAAGTCTAAACTGAAGATGTTCACAGAACTCTGCATTCCCCATCCCTCACATCAGGTATTTTCCACAATGAAAAGGGAGAGTTTTGAAGTTTTTACTGTACAGCAAAACACACACACCCTACCCAGCTTCAGCAAATCTCTTTTCTAAATACACCAGACACACATTTATGTGCTCTCAACACTATGTGGGGCAGAGCCTGGAACATTAATCTTTCAGCAACAAAACCACAGTCCTCTTCCAACAAACCTGTGTAACTGTTCCTAGGGGTGACTACAGAGCCTCAGATCCCTGCAGCTGCCTGCACATGCCTCCCTCACCCCATAGCCCCAGCTAGGAAAACTGTTTAAATCCCAGGCTCGCTAGTCTGTGCAGTTCCAAAAATACAGAGTTTTGGGGGGTTGTTTTGTTTGTCTTCCTGTGGGAACTTCTCATACACTAAATCTAATGCACCCACTCAACAAATTACAGTCACATTCTAGAAAGATTATAAAACTCCAAAACCAGTGTCAGTCTCAGACTCCAAGAACAGGACCAATGGCTGATTGGTCTGATGTGTCAGTCATCATTCAAATACAGGTGTTAAAAACATTAGTCAGTCTAACAACTGACTAATGTTTTTAACACCTGTATTTGAAATCAGCACCCCATCTCTTTACAAAGAGAAGAAAAGTCCTTCTGCCAAGAGCTCGAGCTGTTGCAGGACCTGTGGTGCAGGCAGCCGTGTCACAGTGTTCTGCTGGAGGGCAGAGTGTGCTCATGGCAATGGGCAGGGAGCATGTGCTGGGAGCATCCTGCCCTGCAGTGCTCCCAGAGGAACATGACACGGGTTATGGAAGTGTAGACTACCAAGAGGAGAAAAGTGACAGCAGCACTGTAACTAGTGGAATTAGGGCAGACAAAGACGTACTGCTTCCTTCTTTAGTGATCCTAAAACTTTCCTGGTGTTATGATCAGGAGTGCATGGAACACTGCCTCCCATGCCATACACGTGTCTCCATATGGACCCAGGGCTATTCTCTCCAAATTGAGAAGGTCATGCTTCCTATTTGGTCTGCCAGCAATGAAGATCATTAAGGCCATTTCTTAGATCAACCACAAAGTCACAGACCAGCATCTAGCAAAGTCAATGGGTAACATACTTTGATGCTGAAGAGTTCCTGAGACAAGCTGTCAGCTGGCCCCAGTTGTCCCAGCTCCTCCTGCAAGGGCTCAGCTGCGGCTGAGGGGTTTTGCTTCCCTGTGCTCTGTCTCTGTCTGCCTGGCAGGGAGCTGCTGCTGTTGCACACTGGGTGCCCTCACCTCCTGGGGACTTACAGCAAACGAGGGCATCTCCTCAGTGGCTGCCCAAGCAGGACATGGAGTAATTTTGGTACAAGACAGAATGAGCTCCTCTGGTCTTCATCTGGGGAGATGTGGGTCCATGCAGCCTAAGTGGATGTGCCACAGGGACAGGGGGGTCCATGCAGCCTAAGTGGATGTGCCACAGGGACAGGGCATGACTTATCAAGGCACTCAAGGGGGGAACGGGGGCCCGTGGGCCAGAGGACTATCTCTGCAGCTGGCCACTCTTCCTCTCCCATCTCTCACCCACGGCAGCTCCCAGCAATGCTCCCAACACTGGCTGTGCCCCTGCTGCTTGAGTTAATTACAGTAATTATACCTGTGCTCCTCAGCTCCAGCTCACTTCTGTTGTCACTTCCCTGCCCATTCATTTGCAAATCTAATCACTCCGTGGATTTATTCAGAAGAAAAAGGGGTAGGGAGAGCAAGGATACAAATGAAGAAAGAAAGTATGATTCCTGCAACAGAATATTCAATACAACAGAAATTGAGGCACCACTGAGCAGCACCAAGGGTTTATTTAGTGCCCCTGTGAGGGCTGCATGCTGCTCCCAGTTCTGATAGATAGGCCTTTGCTGGGTTACAGCACTAGAGCAGAGGGGGGAATAAAGAAAGAATCGCATCAGCCTCCCCCAGTGCCTGCTAAATTGCCTCAAGATACTACCTGGTGCTTGAGAGCTCACTTGTGGAGGGGCAGGAGAGCTTCCTGGGCATCCAGTGTTCCCAGCACAGCAGGATGCCCCCATGGGCACAGGCACCATGAACCCCCAGCAACTGCTCTGCTCGGTGCGGGTCCTACCCATTTCTTGGGCAGGTTTTATGTGGACAAGGGGTGCTGCAGGATCAGCTGTGGAAACAGAAATCTCTTTTCATGCCTGGGAGGCTTTCCAGCAGTGACCCTGGAAGAGCCACGGCTAGAAGCATGCACTTAAGGTCACTTCTCTGATAAGGACAGATTTGAGGTCAGTCCTTTGAACACAGAGGGGAAAGAGTGTAACCAGAAAAAAAATGGGCAGAAATGGCTTCCTAATTGTTTTCAGGTGCTCTGAAGAAGAAGAGAAAGCAAGAAGAGGAGGCTGTGATGTGCCCTGCCAGCTGACACTGGGACCAGTGTTATATTGCTGCCAGGCAGCAAAGGAGAGCAGATGGGTTTTGTCACCCAGTACTGTGTACACAGTTTTGAGGAGAAAAATACAAAACTGTTATTTTTGCCTTTTACTGCCAATAGATAGAGACAGTGAAAGAGAGTAAGAGGCAAAGGGACAGCCTGGTTCCTTTGCACTAAGTGCAGCAGTTTAATTACACTGCACTGAAGCATTTTCACACCAGCCATTACACCAGTTCTTCTGTGTAGCCACACACTTCTGAGCTTGTTCACAGTATCATCCCAGATGCCAGAATTTCCCACCGTGTGATGACACTTCAGCACCAGGGCTTCTCTCTCTCATTGACCATGCTGGAAAAGCAGCCCAGGGGCTGCAAAAGTCCAGGAGGCTGAGAAGGTTAGGATAAACCAATTCCCTGATAAAGTATTAGAAGTATTTAAGAAGACTGAAAATAGTTGACGTTTCTCATTATCAGAGTAAGTGTTTCTTATCACTGTATGCTTTGTACACAAAATATTTATTGTTTTGCATATCTGCATAGGCAGAGAGCACTTCTCTGGACAGGAGCAGGAGGTAGAAAGGCCTTTGAACATCATGGGCAGGAAGAGAGGTAGTCAGGGAAACATGCTGGAACTGCAAAGAATTTCTATTTGCAGTTAATATCCAACTGAAATATTTTTGGTGAAGTGAAAGCAACAAATTCATTTTAATGTAACAGAGAGGAAAATGCAAACCCTCAAAGTAATGCCTTGTTTCCAGGCAAGAAATATGAAATGAATACTGCACTGCAAAACATGTAACTGCAGCAGGGCAAACTAAAGAGTCTCAAAGTTCTTTAGGTGACGTGCTCAAAAGGGTTTTCTCTCTCCCAGGAGGCTGATTGCTGGGGGAGGAGACAGAGGACCTACAATTAGGTTGATTAAAATAGTGGTCCCAGCATGGTCTGTTCTTCACTGTTGCCAGGAGACTAGAAGGCTGGGATGAACAGTTCAAACTTTTTGTAACAAAAATAGGTGTTTACTTGAACACCATATGATCTTGGCCCTCTCCAAGGCTTAGCACTTGCCATTAGCTCACAAGAAAAAAAATCCCAACTTCACTTTCTTAGACTTGTGTTAAGATGGATTTACCATGTTCAAAACTGCACCAGTTCTTCCCTGCCTCTGTCTTCCTAGCCCAATGCCAAACTCCAGGCTCTGTGCTAACTGTTCAGAGGCTGTTCTTTCACTTTTCGTAATATTAATCTGGTCTTTCTTTCCAGATCTGGGCCCTAGAACCCAGTAAGCAGGTCAACCCTAGGTTTCTCGTCCCCTCTACAGAATCTACACCTGAAGCAAAGGCTGGGCAGGTGGCTCAGCTGATTGGTGAGGACATTGAGATGGGCAGCCACTCACAGGTTATTTGGTGGACATGCACTGCCCTAAGTCAGTAACTTATGCTGGAAGAGGTGACTGTAATACGTCAGGAAACAGAAGATCTTGGTGGAGAAACCAAGCCAGGCTATCTTGCCAACTTGCTCCTTTTCCCCCCCACTTTTCCCAGCTGATACAGAAGTAAAAGGAAACACTAAATATATTGGTGGGAGACAGGTATAGTCCAAAGTGAAGCCCTACTTTTTTCTTCAAGTCCCTTTTGGTTAGCATCCTAAAGCACACAGAAAAAAAAAACCCCAAAACAACAACAAGCTAAAAAAAAATCTGCAGTAGTAGCTGTTCCAAAGTTCTAAGTCTGAAGATCTTTATGCATTTGAAGCATTTGATTTAGGCTCTTTGCTTCAAGGTAGGTCTTGTCTTCCCTTCCCTAAAGCCAAGTGCATTAATAAAACTTATCCAATATGCCTTTTCTAGGGCTTTCACTTGTTCTATCTGTTACTACAAAAACTGTACATGCCAAGCAATGTGTTTGCTTTTTAACACCCCAATGGATGTTAAAATCCTGAAGCAGGTGGCAAGAGGCTGTGATGGATGGATAGCAGGCATGACAGAGTTTTGGAAAAGAAGGATGGAGATGACAGTGAAGGTAGAAGATTGCAAAAGTAGCAGCAAAATTAGCTGAAAGCTGAAGTCCCTTCTACAAATCTTGTACTGTACATGCAGGGTTTGAATGCCAACAGAGAGAGGATCCTTGCTCCTGTTAACACAGCAGCAATCAGGCAATATCTGGAAAGAGGCATTTAAAGCTCCCTGTGTAGCTGTGTTGCAACACAGTGCATAATTGCTCATCGTGCTCCTTTCCACAGCCTGCACAGGTTGCCTGTTGGAATTCATAGAATCACAGAATGGTTTGGTCTGGAAAGGACCCTAAAGATCATCTAGTTCCAACTCCCCTGCCATGGACAGGGATACCTTCCATTAGACCAGATTGCTCAGAGCCTCATCCAACCTAGCCTTGAACACTTCCAGGGATGGGGCATCCACAGCTTCTCTGGGCAACCTGTTCCAGTGTCTCACCACCCTCACAGTAATGAATTTTTTCCTAATATCTAAACCTACTCCCCCTTGTCCTGTCACTACATGATCTTGTCAAAAGTCCCTCCCCATCGTTCCTGTAGGCTCCCTTTAGGTATTGGAAGGCTGCAATTAGGTCACCCTGACGCCTTTTCTTCTCCAGGCTGAACAAACACAGTTCTCTCAGCCTTTCCTCATAGTGAAGGTGCTCCATCCCTACAAAGAACTTGGTGGCCATTCACTGGATGTATTCCAACACATCCATGACCTTCCTGTGCTGGGGACCCCAGAGCTGTACACAGCACTGCAGGTGGGGTCTCACCAGAGCAGAGCAGAGCAGAGCAGAGAAGAGCAGAGGGGCAGAATCCCCTTCCTCACCCTGCTGCCCACACTGCTTTGGATGCAGCCCAGGATACAATTGGCTTTCTGGGCTCCAAGAGCTGGGTCACATCCAGCCTCTCATCCACCAGCACCCCCAAGTCCTTCCCAGCAGGGCTGCTCCCAGTTTGTTCATCCCCAACCTGTGCTGATATCGGACATTGCACCAACCCAGGTACAGCACCTTGTACTTGACCTTGCTAAACCTCATGAGGTTCCCACATCCCACTTATCAAGCTTATCCAGATCTCTCTGGATGCCATCCCATCCTTCAGGTGTGCTAGCCACACCACTCAGCTTGTTGTCACCTGAAAATTTGCTGAGGGTGCACTTGATTCCTTCATCTATGTAATTAATAAAGATATTAAATAACACTGGTGACAATACAGACTCCCAAGGGACACCACTTGTCAATTGCTGTACTGTGTAGCCACTTCAGCATGGCTTGGCCACGTGCCTCCTTGGATACCATCCAGATCAGGCAGAGAGGAATTCACACAAGTACCTGAAAGTTTCCTGCCTAAATCCTGTCATGTGCACGAGACCTTCATAGCCACCACACCAAGCTCCTGCTTCCTTGTGCTTTTGTGGAGATACGGCACCATTCACAGGGATCTCTAGCCAGAGAAAGAGGGCAAGCAGCAGGAGTGCTACCACAAAGTCTGGTTTGCTCCTTAGTCTTCAGGTACTTCACCACATTCAGACTGGACAGCAGCCCTGTCAGTGGCCCTTCCCTGCATTTGCTCCAAGACACACACCCAGTATTATGAACAAGGATCTCTGGCAGGCACATCTGGAGATCCTTGGAGGGGCTCAGATGGGAGAGTGAAAGCACAGCCACATTAGAGGAGGATACAAATCCACTATTAATAGCACTAGAAAAAGAGCCTCAGATTTCTCACCAGCATTTTAATAGCACTGTTTCTGCTTCAAAACCACCTTGACTGGATGTCAAGGACACATTATAAAGGCAGGTCAATCCAGGTGTGAAGCAATGTAGCATAGAGATAGCAGCTGAAAGAGTGCCAGAAGCAAAAAACTAAGAACACACCCCAGAATCTTAAGCCCAGCAAGCTCACAGTGGAATTACCAAATGAATTGCTTCCTGCAACCTCAGATGCTAATTACTTGTGTTTTAATTTTTGTACTTAACATTCTTCTGTCCAAATTAAAGTAAATCTCATTTTATGCCCCCACACAGACCCCAAGGATCTTTTTCCTTGAGAGCATTTGCTGCTAGCCAGTACCTAGATACCACACGAGGAACAGTACAATTTTAACTCCTATGTGGATTTTGTCTTCATGTTGTGAAGACAGTAAATTGTGTAACAAGTAAAGAATGGGCCTTTAGTCATGTCTGCCAACTAGATACAGCTATCCACCCTTCAACAAAGGCTATTGGGAAGGTAACAGAGCCCAAAGAGATGCACCACGACATGTTAACAGCATCCAACAGATGCTTCTCAGGTTCATTTCCTGACTCTGCAAGAAGGGAAAGCCAGCCATAGACCCCAAGGGTGCATTTCTAGCTTACCTTCAAAAATTCCTATCTATTTACAAACTCTTCTTGGATAGCAGCCTCTGAGCCTTGCTTATATTCCTTCCATCTTGGATATTCCTCCTCTGACACTGTTCATTCCTCAAGTTTCCAGAGAGTCCTTGTGGCTAACAAAGAGAGATGAAAAAGTCAAGATTTCTTTGTAGGGTCTGCAGAACCAAAATTTGTTATTTAGCATCTTGACATCAAAGTATGTGGTAAATTAACAGAACTATATATCCAAAACCTATTTTGCCACAGATTCCTATCACTTCACGGAAGCTCTTTGCTTCCACCTTGACGACCTTTGCCCCTGATGGTAGGAGAGGAGGACATTTGTCTCAGCAGATAAAGAGGAATCTGTGAGGTAGGCTATTGAGTAGCTGACACAAGGGGGATTAACAAGAGTATGGGTTATCTTCATAACAAATACAGCCTGCCACAGACCTCCACAGACCTATTTATGGCAGCCTCTCAGGGTTAATAGGCTTGGTAGCTTTCGTCAGTCAATAAGACCTAGTACTAGTCTCAGCAAAAGTGTCAGATGCTGCTTAATAAAAACATGGTTTATGTTTTGAGTGTCTCAGAGATGTTTCTACTGCAAGCTTCTCCTCACATGGCCAAATTCTTTAGAAGACCAGGGAGGAAAACAGGTGCTGGTGAGCCAACAGGCAGCAACGTTTTGTGTCTGTGTAAGCAATGCATTGATGCACTCAATCAAAATTCTCCTCAGTGACATGGGATGAGGAGGAATACAGGCTCCAGAGACCTCCACAAAACACAGCTCCCTCCAAGTCTCTGCACTGCTTTGCTTTTCTGACACTTTCTCACATTTGTTCTCAGCTGCTACCACACACCATCCCAGGCCCACAACCAACATACAAGACAAGATGAAGGTCTCCTCATGTACTCATTGTCAGGCTCACAAAGAAGTTCAAGAAGAGATCATATTCAAAAGCCACCACCATCTGCAGGAGCAGCATTTCCACTAGCCACCCTTCCCTTGTTTTTTTTCCCAGACAAAGAAGCAGGCAAATACTTGCCTTTCTCCAGATCACCAGACAAAACAACCCTGCTCCTTGGGATACCCTCCCTGCTCTGGGCTCTTTCCCCTGCCCCTTCTTCTCTTCCTTCTTCACATTGCCCACATGTCACACCAAATGAGCCACCAAAGCCTTCAGTAGAGGCACTTGTTAACTTCAGCAAGAGAAAAGGCAGCCAGAATCCAGAGCTGCAACCTCCTTATAATTAGTAATGAGTTGATGGGAAAATATTTCTGCCTGATTAGAATCTTTAGCGATCTCCTGATTATTATGAGTGGAATGTGGCTGGCCTCATCTTTTGTCCCAGCCATAATTGCAGGACAGCTTCTAGTATACTGCATGTATCTCTTACCCTCAGCCCAGCAGGAAGAGGTATATTCACTCTTCCCCTTCTGTGCCACACCCTGAAACAGCAAAAGAGAAATACTGCTGGTATGAATATATCAGCCCTTGCTGTAAATCGGGGTTAAACTTTCTGCTGCTTGGGAAAAACCTTTAGTCATCAGCAATGTCACCAAAGACGTCAGCCAAAGACACTGAGACATGTTGCACCAGAGGATGTGCTGTGGTTGGGGGTTTTAAGACCCTTTAACAAGTGCTTGGAACCAAGATGCTCTTTTTCCCTTGTATTGTACCTATTAAAAACTGTCCAGCTGAAGCAATGAGTACCATTGAGTGATTCCACTTGCAGAGGAAGACTGCAAAATAAGTCTTTACAAAAAAGCATGCACTCAAGACTGCGCGGTAAGCACAGGGCTGGGGACTCCCAAGGCTGAAATGCAGCTCAGGTGCTATCATACTTTCCCCAGATATCTTCCTTGCCGGCAGCTTCAGGAGGAGCCAGAGAGGCCATGACAGCAAATGTTCCAACATCCCCAGGGGGATCCCTGCAGGGTGGGCTGTGGTGCATATGCGAGGCTGTTCTCTGAATCACATTGAGTTTTCTTGTCTTCTTCCAGCTTGGAACTACAGATGTTCCCACAAGACCCTGTCCCTCCACATTTCCCCAGCACTGCAGGCCCACCAGGCAGTGACGATCAACAGAGGCCAGTCCCTCTCCACCCCATATATAATGTCTGGGACTTTATACATGAAGAGTCCTCCACCTTCATCTCCTGTACATTGTGTCCAATTCAAGGCCCTCCACTCCTCCTCCTCCGCATTCTACAGACAAAACCCTTGTAGCCTGTGCTCTTGACTTTCTCTCCAAAAGCCATGACAGACAGTAGTTCCTCTTATCAAGTGATTCCTTCTTCCCCAGGGACCAGCAACATCTTTTCTCTGGCTCCCCACCATCCCAAACACCAGGCCAATGAGTGGGAGGGGACAGGAGAGGTTCTCCAAGCCCAAATTATAACACGACTGATGCACTTGGCATGGAAATTGGTTTAAGTTAATCCCTTACTAATACACAGAGGTGTTCTTTGAAAAAGGCGTAGGGTGAGAGAGAGAGAGATTAAAGGGAAGGAAGGAAGGAAGGAAGGAAGGAAGGAAGGAAGGAAGGAAGGAAGGAAGGAAGGAAGGAAGGAAGGAAGGAAGGAAGGAAGGAAGGAAGTAAGGAAGGAAGGAAGGAAGGAAGTAAGGAAGGAAGGAAGGAAGGAAGGAAGGAAGGAAGGAAGGAAGGAAGGAAGGAAGGAAGGAAGGAAGGAAGGAAGGAAGGAAGGAAGGAAGGAAGTCCATCAGTCAGTCTTGGCTCCAGCATTGATCCAGCTGGTGGAGTGTTCAGGGTCCCGGGGGCACACACCCGGGCTTTGTGGGGGTACCCTTGTATACATAAGTTTTCCCCACCCTGGAGCTATCTTCCTATGCAAATTAGTTATAATGCACAGTTCATTTCTTTCTGAAAATGGGTCAGAAGTTTTTGGGTGTCCTTGGTGTCTTCATCCTCCCCTACAGGATTGATCTTCGCTCAACAGTCCACGACCACTTCTTGACCTCATTCCTGCACTTGCACTGTACTGTGTTGTGCTTATCTCCAGGAGCCAGAACAAGGATATTTGTCCAAGAAAAGTGCTGCCCTACCTCCATATGGCCCCTTTCTCCACTCACATCATGTTCTTTCTTGGTCATTTGCACAGCATGATCTTACCAGCAGTCCTTGGTTGGCTCCATGGCTATCTGGCTATTGGTGTTTGAGACATACATATTAGCCCCTTATCTTCTGGGCTTCTACAATACCTTTACTGTATTTTTAAAGACGCTCTGGAATTTACCAGCAGTTGACTGGAGCAACTGAACTGATCTTGGGAACTGAGATGCCTCAAATCATCTTGGTGATTCAACTCCAGCCCACACAACTTAAGTGCCTAAGATGATCTGGTGATGTGATGGAGCCAAGTGATTCATATGACTAGGAAGGCTTGGACAGGACACCTTGGTGACCACTGTGACTCAGTCTTTGCCACTGTTGTATCACGAGGAATGGCTGGGCCCAGAAAGACACGGTCAATTGGTTTGTTACTGTGCCCTGCATTGGTCATAATGCTTTCAAGGTACTCAGTAATTAGTGAAAACAGGCACAGCTGCAGTATATCTAAACATGTACATATATATTTATAAATGTTAAGAGATATAAACTTTCTAATTAAAAGTTTAGACCTGTTGTAAACAGAAGTATAAAGTAGGAAGAAACTGCTCCACTTGACAAGTTTTAGGTATTATCCATTCGTGTGGCTTTTCCACTGCCCTCTGGACCAGCCAGGAAGAACAACTTTCAGAGGCTGCAGGCTGGACTAGATAGAGCATTGGTCTAATCTGGTCATTAAGACTTCAGTCTTATGTTAGAAATTGTGGGTTTTAATTGTAACTAGTGCTAATATTTTTAATTACTTTTTTCCATCCACTGTCCTTTAGTCTGTGTAATGCCAGATGTTTAGGGTATGTGGCTTGTCCTTCCAGCAAAAGAGAACTAGAAGATTTGTGCCTGGGAATAGTGTACACATTTGCTTTATACATGCAGCCCTGGAGGAGAGGTGGTGAAGAGCATGCAAGTGCTCTCAGGGACCTCAGCCCAGGACTGGTGTGGATTTCCCCTTGAACTGACATTGATAAAAACCCAAAGCAGAACAGTGGTGCTTACAAGGCTCTCACTTCAGGTCTCTTGACTCTGTCCTAAACCTTGCAAAATCTCTGTGCCATATCACATCCTTCCATGGCCAAACACAAGAAAAATAAATTGAAAGACTGTGTGTAGTGGGATCATCCATTGGCACACGCAATAACAATATAAACATATCCTGTCTCTCGACACTGGTTATTGAATTTTTAATTCAGGCATTAATACTCAGGACTGGCAATGCTTTCAACCCCTATATATCAAAGTCCTTCTGTGAAATGAGAGATGCTGTGTAGGCTGCTAGGAGCCTAGAGATAACCCGTTAAGATTTGGAAATAGTGGCTAGTACACTCACTGACCCAGCTGCAGATCAGAAAGGTGACAAAACCCTCTGCCCAACATACAGCTGGTTTGGTATGAAGCCCAGAATGGCTTCCCTGGAGTAATGTGGTATGGAGTTCAAAAACATCTTTATGTGAATATTGTAGTAACATAGAGATGCCTTTGTAATTTAAATTCCCCACTTCTTAACATAGTCTCAAGCAGAAGCTGTTGTTTGAATCTATAAGGCATAAAATACCTGCCTGAGCACTTCTCATACAGGCAATGAGGTCAGAGATTAAACAGCACTCTGCTCCCCCACCTCTCTCATATGTAACCATGCAGCATGTGTGTATTTATGGGGAGAGGCTGCAGTGTCCCACTGTGGAGAGATCAGTGGGCAGCTGTTTTCCATTGAATGTGAGAAATCAATGACAAAATTAGGGTGCTGGTGGAGGCTGAGTCCCATCCTGCTATAATAAACCCAGTCATCTTCTGTCTCTCATGGCCAAGCAAGAGCCCTTGACCTTTTGCTGTACGTTTTTAATTTCCCCTTTGCTTTCTGTTCCCCTCCAAACCACACTGTTTTCTCTTAGAACTGCCCACCCCCTCCTTCTCCAACTGTTGTCCACGCTCAGAGTGATTAACTCTGCCCCCTTCTCTGGGCCTGCTCCTCTGAAGATTACTGTCTCATGTTTGGAGTGGATAATCCATCACCCAAATGGCTTGCTGCCGCCCAGGGGTCTGGCGCAGTCCTTTGGCACTAGAAGGCCTCTGACTGCACGACCGGCGGAGCGTGGAGAAGGCAGCGCACCGGGAGCAAAACCAGCACAGGCTGGAGTTCCGTGTTCCAGCCAGCATGTGCACACATAAAAATAAGCACACATATGCACACTCATAGTAGCAGCTCCACAGCCTCAAATCCCAGGAGATGGCTGGAAGAGGAGCACAGGAATGAATTAGCTGTCAGGAGATGACTTGCCTGCTCTCATGCTGCAGTGACCTCCATTACATCAGGAGGGGGAACTCTCCTTGCTAAGAGCCAGCTAGAGTTTTCAGATGACTTGTGGGACCTGAATAGTGTTATTATCTACAGCAAATATTAAAGTGAGCTGGAGCTGAACATCGTGCCCATGCTGAGCCCACAGCCTGTGAGCACACAGGGTTCCCTGAGCCCTGTTCTTGCAATGCTCTGAGAGTTCCCTGCCAGAGCTGGTGCTTCTGTGGGATGGTTGACAATCTCCTGGCCTGGTGATAAGATTGCAGACTTGGCTTTCCTCATAGCCTTGCCAAAATACCTCCAGCCTGACTGCTGTGCCTGTCCCAACATCCCAGGCTGAGCCGAGATCTGAGTTGCACCACTATTGAAGACTAAACTATTGGTCTTCAGAGTGATCTAAACCACACCCAACATCCCTCCACAACAAGGACTATTGAAAAGCAACATCAGCATCTTTACAATATGGCCCAAACCACAGCCAGGTCTCCTTCAGCCTGGAGAGGCAAACCAAGCACGAGAGAAACATCACTGCAGAGTGGACTGAGAAGGGAGGGTGCAACAAGAAAAGCAACAGGGAAATGACTCAGCACATGGGTGTACCAAGCAGACTGCTTTGGGCAGGTGGGCACAGCCCTACCAGCTTCATGCAGCCAACATGGAGCAACATCTGCCTTGTGACTAAAGCAGGGATTGAAGGGAAGCTGTGCCCCACGCTACTTGTCAGTGCCTCCCTGTGCTTTGTTTGCTGTGCCCATAGCACCAGCCAGCAGTGCCATGAAGTGATGGCACAGAGGCTTTCAGTGCAGCAGAAACTGGGGAGAAATCAGGCTCAGAAAACCAGTTGCAAGTGGAAAAAATATGCAAGAAGAGAGGCAAAGTGCAAGGCACAAGCTTCTTGATGGGAGTGGGACTAAGCTGGCCAGGGTGCTGGCAGAGTGAATGGACATCTGGCTGATATAACAAGCCATTAAGAAATCCATTTTCCTCTACTTTTCACCATCTTTTCTTTCTCTTTTTTCCTTTGTGTTTCCGTTATTAGTCTGTTTTTTAAGGGCAGACAGCTTATCCCATCAAGCTGCCCTGAGAGGAGGGACTGGGCTGTCTGAACCTCTACCAGTTTCCTACTGACAAGCTTCTATTCAAATCCTTCTCTGGTTTCAACCAAGAGAGGCATACAGACCCCAGAGAAAATTCAGGTCTTTTAGATCTAATGAAAATAGGTAGGTGGAGAGCAGAGAGAGGACTCTCTGAGCACCCCCACTGCGAGAGACTGCAATGCGAGCTAAAATACCAAGCACCAGAAAACCTTTGTGGAAGAAATCCCGTAACTACCGCAGGCCATAGGAAACACATTTAATCTGCCTCTGCACTCAGAAGGGCACTTGCAGCTGGACATGGAGCAGGGAATCAGCAGGCGATGGAGGCAGGCACAGCCCATAACGGCTGGATCAGCAGCAGGCCTCTGTTTCTGCAGCCTCTCTGCAGACAGTAGGCACAGCATCTGGGAGCAGATGCATCCATTGCACCCCGTTTATCACGTGGGTTCCCTTTCTGGCATCTCTGGCCAGCACTGAACTGTGTATTCATGTCTGGGACTGCCAAAAGTGTTTAAAAGGCTTTTCCATCTCTCACAAAAGAAAGAGCATTCTTGTCCCTCTTTACATCTGTCCCAAGGAGACTGTATCCTCTACACTAACGATGCTGGGCCAGCTTTGTAATGAAGCCACACTGTGCCACTAATGCTCCTGCATCCTCTAGGCAGAGGGAGGCCAATGAGCCTGCTCTCTGTGCAAGTCTTCCCACACCCTCTCCGCAAATAAGCTCATGCCAGGTCACAGCCTGACTCCACCACTGACTGCTGGCACATGAGTGCCCAACAGCTCCTTCAGAAGCTGCTGAACGATATGAACCAGGCTTAATGATCGATGTGACTCTTGCACGCTCCCTGCAGATTTTCTGTACTCTGCTTGGGAGATCCCATTTCCCCTCTGAAGGAAGTAGGTGGCAAATGTAAGGGCATTATCCCTCCTATTTGCACTGGAACTTCGGCAGAGCCAGCACATAAAAAATGGAAGGAGCCATATACCTTCCTCTTTTAAAAACAGAAGGGCTAGGATGCTTTCCAAGCCTAGAGACAAACTTAAGGCCAAGGCTGACATTTCAGGGATCATTGCCAGTTAACTTAATGAATAAAATTCTCTTCTTCAGCCATGCTCTGTGCATGCTGGAGAGGAGCTGGATTGTTTTCCTGTCCTAGTTCTGGATAATAATTTTTGCTGCATTCACTCAGAGACATCTGTCTGTTTTCATGCCTGCAGTGTAAGCTGGTGTTGAAGTTGCATCTGCTAAGAAGCCTCTCAGCTCCCCATCCTGGGGGCTATTTCAGGGCAAAAAAGTATCCATTAACTGCTTCCTCTGAAGCACACATTTAACAAAAGCATGAGCAAAAAACGTAAGGCTCAAGCTCCACATATAAGTCATTGGCTACGGCCATGCCTGGAGAGATGGCGAGGGAGTGGTCGGGAGCAGGGTGGCCAGGATGCATGGGCTCCCCACCACCATGCCTGTGCCATGGCCTTGGCTGCAGGACTTGCTCCTGGGGCATCCCAATGCAACTAAAACCTCCAGCATGTGCAGTGCCACCAGCCAGCCCCCGTTCCCAAGGGCAGCCAGACACTCATGGCAGCTCTGCCCACCTGCTCGTTGGCCCCTGGGGGACACAAACTGCTTAAAACCCTTGCAGTCCTGCAGATCTGAATCCACATCACACCCACTCTCCTCTCACGGCCACCATGGCCCAAGCAGCGCTCCCCCGCCTCGCAAAGGATGTTTCACCAACCACAACTGAAAGATGCTGAGTAAAATAGCAGTGAGTTCCAAAACCAATATAAAAAGAGAAAGGGTGAAAGAAAGGGTTCAGTGTGGTGTGTTTCAGGGGGAGTGAATGACTGGAAACAAACCCCAGATCCCTGAAAGCACAGAGAAAACAGGAACAAAAAGTGGAAGAAAACCACATAAGCAGAGGGGAGGCGGTGAGGAGAGGGGCTCTTGGTATTGATGTTTGAAACGGTCTCTTTAAAATGGAAGATAATGACACCGAAAATTATTCTGAGCTTTTCAAAGGCATAAATGACCAAACTGCCTCCTGACTCCTGAATTACATTATCCAGAAAGAACTTAATAGCATGTTATTATCGCTTCTCCTCACTGACAGGATTTCGGCACTGAAAAGACAAACAAGAAGTGCATTCA
This sequence comes from Monarcha castaneiventris obscurior, assembly GCA_026261815.1. Classification (NCBI taxonomy): domain Eukaryota; kingdom Metazoa; phylum Chordata; class Aves; order Passeriformes; family Monarchidae; genus Monarcha; species Monarcha castaneiventris. The sequence continues at coordinate 21,891,332 of JAMPIT010000894.1, forward strand.
TAATCACAACCGCATTCACCTCTGCGACGCGCTGGCCACAGCTAATTTCAGGTAAGTGTCTCAGCAGCCAGCCGGGGAGCTCAGCAGTGAGGTAATTGCCTTTGTCACTACCTGAGAGGGAGCAGCTGGGTGTCCCCAGCGGCAGCCAGTGCCAAAACCCTGCTGTAAGGGGAAGAGGGGCATGTCCTGGACTGGCTGATGGCAGCTGGTGGGGACCTACCTCCATGAAGCTGGCTCCAGTGGGTCACAGTGTGTCTCGTCCTGGCAGGTACCTGCGAGGGGCTGGAGGCTCCGCTGGCCCGATGGGAGCTTATAATAGGAGCAAGACAAGAAAGGGGGATATAGGGATGTGTGAGAGGTGGGGAGTGTGAGTAAATGGCCTGAACTGTCCAGTGACAGCCGCAGCCCTTGGCATTTGTCAGATAGTTAGTTTTCATGACCAGCAGCCCTGAAGGAGACAAAGGTATTGCTGATTTCGAGAACTGGGCCGTTTGGCCGGCCTCTCTCCCTATTCCCCTACCTCTGCCATCCCATCCCCATGCCTCAATTGAGAAGTCAGAAGACAACTTGGTCATGTTGTGCTCCCTGCCAACACTCATGCCCTGATCATCCTGGTCTAAGTTTGGGATGACCCAGGCACCACATACCACCACCGTGCCACTGCCTGAGAGCAGTTTGCTTTGAGCTATTCCCAAGGCTTTTCTTTACATCTTCCTTGTGCTCTACCAAGGTATGCCACTGCAGTACAAAGCACCTCTCTCCCAGGGGGTGCTCCATCTTCTCCTGAAACCTCCCCCAACGGCCAGAGATAGAGCTGGCTGCAGCTACGGCAAGACAGCATGGGAGCCCAGCCCAGAGGGAAAGCAACAAGGAAAGGAAAGAGGCAGAGAGCCGTGTCTGGCTCTGGTGAGCTGTTACAGCCACAGGATGCACTTGCATGGACACGGATCGTGACCCAGCCCAGCAGGATCCCTGTGCAAAAGACCATCCTTGCTATGGTGTTGATGTGACAAGGCCAAGCTAAATGCCAGGGGCAGCCTTCATGTAGTGTTGTGTCCTGACCATGATTTATGTCCCAGGTTTAAGAGCATTTCATTTCAGCAGCCATGCTCCAACATCTGCAGGCCCCTGAGCAAGTGAAGAAGGTAACTGCCAATGATAACAGCCTGCTCTGTGCTCTGCTGCCTGCCTGCTATACCATGTATACTTGTGGGGTTTTTCCCCCATAGCACAGTATGGCAAATAATCCTTCCCCACTCCCAGCAGAAGACAGGCTGTGGAGAGAGCTTATGCAGTGCACCCAGAGCCATCCACATCATCAGGGTGGGACTCCCCAGCCCAGACTCGGCAGAAGGCTCCAGGGTAGGGGCCATAGGAGCACCTGCTCCCAATAGCAAAATTTGGGTGGTGCCAAAGACCATGCATATGGCACAGGAACACCCAAGCAGCTTTGCAACCCCATACCCTCCCACAGAGACTCCTACAGGGTCCATATCTTGTGCAGCCACTGCTTGGCAGAGAGAGCAAATGCAGCAACCAAAGGAAACCATGGGAAGAAGACCTTGGACACAGCTCCCTTGAGTAAGACCATAGGGCAGTCTCAAAAATGAAGAAGTTCCATTAACCACATAACCTGAAAGAGCAAACTGCAGGAAACAGCCCTTGGCCAGCAAGGGCTGTAGGGGCAACCTTACACAGCCTGTGCAGCTCTCCATCACATTCACTGGCTTCAGGAACTCTCATTTCCTGGGAACACAATTGAACAGGCAAGTATGGTTTCTCCAGGGCAAGACTCTTCTCCCATAAAATTGATTCTTCAGCCTGTTGTGCAAAGTTATCAGCGGTACCACACTTAGCTGACTCCCAGACCACTTCAGTCTGCTTTCTTCCCTTTGTCTTCCTCTGGTGCTCCCTCCAGTTCACATCAATGTGTTTTAGGCTCATTGGTACCTCAAAGTAAATCCTCAGTCTGTATCACCTCATTGCTTAGGTCTCCAAACTGGCTGTTGCAGAACAGCTATTTGCCTACTGACCTTTTGCTCACAGAGACTATGGTGACAGGCTTGCCCTGCTCCAGTTTATCCAATGATGCAGAGGAGCAACTGCAGTCCCAGTGCAGACTGGGTGCAGTGCAGGCAGCCATGGGACTCACTGCCCGGTGATGTATGCATCTTACTTTGCCAAGTTTTCCTTTCAGCCTTATCGGCATGATGGATAGTTTAGCCGTGGTGAAGTACAAGACAGCAATAACAATGTCCAAGATTTTTTTTTTTTCACATTTTCTTTAAGAGCAATATGGTATTACCAGGCCTAATGCATGTCACTTTGTTTATTAGCTACCATTTAGTCACCTCTTCCATCTTGCTTTATTAAAGCTAGATGCACTGTTAGGCTGAGGGCTGAGAGGAAAGCAAGGGCTCACGGGGCAGCCACGCTGGCAAGATGCTTGCTTGTGTACATCAGTGCTGAGCCTGGAGCTGCAAGCCTGCAAACCACCAGCAGCTAATGTGCATTTTACATGCAGACTTGCCCTGCTAGGTCAGGCTCTTAGCAGAGCTTCAGTTACAGGAAGAGACTTTATGAGTGTTTTTTTATGCTTGTATGTCAGAGTATGGAAAAGTAGCCTCAGCAAAAAAGACTCGGAATCAAACAGAAATAAAAAGAAAGTAAAACAAAATAAAATGATAGTAAAATGCCAAGGCTCCTCCCTACTCCGCTATTCATGCAGTCTAGGTGAACAGTTAGAGACCACCAGAAGTTGAGTACCTGGTTACAGCAAGCAGCACAAGGGGGAAGCTGTGCACAGAGCATCCGAAGTTCTGACATCGTGGCTGATCTGGAGTGACACAGAGGATGGAAAGCAGAATGATGCTCTCTGGGTCACACAAGTCAACCCAAAAAGGCTGCTACCATTTGACAAGGTCACCATGAGCTGCACAGGGTCAGCGGGAGGTGCGCGGGTAAGAGTGCGGTCAACATCCTGCCCAGGGCTCCCTCAGGCACTGCTGTGGATGGACACACAGCCATGATCCCTGCAGGGGACAGAAGCTCTGATCACTACCCCAGAGAGGTGTGTAGCTCCAAATACCCTGTCAGAGAAACTTTGAACCATCTGGATGGGGCTGATTACCATCACACAGAAATCACCGAGCATCCCTCCAGCCCACTCAGGAAGCCTTCAGCTGGAGGTGCGTACAATTTACTCCCAGTTTAAAACCTGTTTAAGGCCTGCATTAGCTACAAGAGGATGCTGGGGAGATACTCAGTGCCTCTTCTCTGGAAGGCACTGTGATGTGCAGGTTTTGCCCAAGAAGGACCCAAGAGGCAGCTGGCTGATAAAAACCGCAAGGGAAGCTACCCAGGCTGGCATTTGCCAGCACAGGCAGGCTCACACGCAGCTCCACAACTGAACCAAACAAAAACAGTTGGTAAGCCCTGGCCTGAGCTTCAAGGCAAGGACAAGACCTGGTCAGGGATGTTATCTCACATCTGAGCACACACAGTGAAACAGAAGGAGAGCTAGGAAAGGTGAAACCCAGATCCAACCTCATCCCACAGCACTGACTCAATTGTGATGTGAGCCAGCTCCCTGCCTACTCCATGCCATGGCTGTATGGCTTCGCCAACAGGCTGGCTCGGAGGGGCCACTGGGGATCTGACTCCTCTCCTGCTCTGAGGGAGACTCTTGCTGACAGAAGACCAGCTGAGCCACTCTGCTAGGCAGTCAGAATGGAAATCCTCTCTGGGTGACATGTCCTAGCTTTGCACCATCCTCCTGGTGAAGTTCATTCCTAACTTTGAAAACTGTGACTTGTGGCCATCAGCCCTTGTTTAGTCATCTGGCACTGCCCGAAGGAGATTGGCTCTAATCCCCTTTCAGAGCCTCCAGCCATTATCACCTCATCCCTTTGCTTCTTCCTTGCAGGACTAAACAAGCCCATCTCCCTTACAGGCCATAGGAATAGGCCCCGACCATGTCATGTGCCCTCCACCAGACCCAATACAGTTTTCCAACATCTGTCTTCAACCGAGAGAACCGAAAGAGGACAGTTTCAGATGTGGACTCGGTACCACCAAGCAGAGGAGGAGAACAAGTAGCCCTGGACATGATTTCCACTGCAAGTTCATGTTTACCTGGGGTCCCCCGTAACCCCTTCCTGCAGGGCTGCTAGTCCACTAGTAGGTTTTCCTAGTTCTAGTGATACCTCACAGAGTAACATGTGATGTCACCATCACCCATATGATTCTTGGAAAGGGTAATTTTTCTCAGGCAGATAATTAATTAGTTAAATGTCAGTCTCTTACTGTCCAGCTCTTTTACAGTCCTGGCCAGCACCTGACCAGATGCTGAAGGAAGGAGGATGACCCACACCCCACAGGCACCTCAGTGGGGCTGACAGAGCGCCAGCCCTTCCCTTTCCCTTTTCCGTTCCTTTCCTTACCTCTCCTCCCCTCCCACCTCCAAACTCCCAGGACTCACTAGCAAAATTAATTGCTGCAAACACTCAGAATCACGTGCACGCTCCCACTGCTCTGTGAAGAGCAATTTGCTGCCTGGCTGGAGTGCCAACACCATGCTAGCCACTGGCCACTGCCATGCTGTGGCAAAGCAGCTGAGGCCAAGTCCTCCCACATCAATGGGTAGGACAGCAATCACCCCCAGCCCGCAAAACTGAGGACTGCCAATGGGAAGGAGCAGAAAGCCTTTGGGCCTTGCAGGCTCTCTCCACACAGCATAGCAGGAGGCAGTGAACATGGAGGGTGGCAGCAGCTTGCTCCCAGAGATGTCAGCTGCTGGCACCTCGCTGCTCAGGGTGGCCCCTAGGAAGCTTTGGAGGTCCTGGCCTCCAGAACCGCTTGCAGCCTTGCCCAAGGTGTGAAGCTGCAGCCATGTGGCTCAGGAGCCCAAAGCAGGGGCAGCAGAGAAAGCAGGATTCCTTGGGAGCGACTGCATTCCTACAGCAGAACAAGACCTTCATCTCAGCCTGCAGGCAGCAGATGGCTCTTTGATGCAGAGAGCAGCCTTTCTGGTGCTTTGCAGAGGACACCAAGAAGGAAGTCATGAGCAAAGCCAAAGATTCCAACTGCTTCTTCCCTACACACCCTGCTTCACGTTAGGGCACACCTATTCAAGGTACTTGAGAATCAGCAGCCCCAACCAGACCTGGATTTATCCCAAGGACTAGGAGCCTCTGAAGCATTCCTCCCACCTTTCAGCTCGGCAGCACCAGCAAATTCCCCCTCCCAGTACAGTGCATGGCCCCAGCCCACACCCCTCTTATCTCAGTGCCGTTTGTTTGCTCTGGGCCATTTGAAAGCTGCAATACAGACTCTTGCCATCACCAAGACAAGCACAATCCCTCGGTGAGAAGGGCATGGACAGAGCTCAGGCTGCAGAGGCAAAAGCCAGCCCCAGCCTCTCGCTTCTAGAGAGGAGCCAAGGAGGAAGAAATATCCCTACCCTTTCTAGCCATTCAGTTGTCGGGGGATGAAAGGAATAAGGCACTGACTACCCTGAGGACTGTGTCACTCCAGGCATCCCTCCCTCTAGCCGTGTGTGACAGCTTCTTGCATGCTCCAGGACCCAGCAGGCTGCCCATACCCCTTTGGACTCAGGGTGTGGGGGTGGAGGGAATAGTACAGGGGGACGCAGGGATGCACAGTGGAGGTGGGGGAAGAGCCCTGCCAAGTGGTGCACCGGAAGGGGGAGTCATTGTGAGGGGAATGACTGACGCTGGCGAAGCTGCGTGCAAGTCACAGTTCAAAAGACATATGCTGTGGGAAGCAGGGTGTGATTCATTCCAAAGCTTCTACACTGCAACTGCATGAGGTTTGTACACCCTGCAAGATGGCAGACAGCACCATGCAGCCTTGATCTGCAAATCTATATGCCACCCACTCGTCATCATTAATATTCACTAGATGGGCTAGGCAAAGGCTATGCTGTTCAGCCTGGACTAATGCTCTCTCGGGCTTTTCTTCAGCTGGGTGTGCAAAAGCATGTTCACTTCATACCTGAGATTCCTCAAGTTTTGCATGGCAACTTCACTTTCCCTGTCTGCCCCATTTTCCACCTCCAGCGGATGTAACGATGGCACATGTAAGTGCTAGATGAAATGTCCACTGGTTTCCCAACACATCTGAGACCACTAGGATTGGTGACCCCATAAGGCTACAACATAGTACTTCATATTACAGGAGCTGAAAGATACCCATCAGTTTTGCACCTCTGGTCCCAGCTCTTACCCCCATGTTAGTCCTGAGAAAGAGCTGATGGGCTGCAAGGCCAGCATTTAGTGTCTGCACTGAACTTCATTTCGCTCACAGCTGAAGCTGGGCAGACAGCAGCCCATGTGCTGCCTGCAAGCAAAGCAGCAGAAGCAGTGTTTGCTGGTGGTGAAAACACCAATAAATGCAGGTTGGAAGGAGAGGCCAAGTGCACAGAGCTGATCCAGGTTACCCATGTTTGACAACTGCAAATTGGGATGAGAAAGTGTCTTTTCAAAACCCTGTTAGCACATTCACCTTTGAGAGCTTTCAGCAAAAAGACAAGGCAGGAATGTTAAAGGGTCAAACTCCATGTGTTTGCTTGTACTTTCCTAAGACAAACCTTCATTGATTGACTGTGGGATGGGTGAGAGCTGAGCACAACTGACGGAGGAGTCCCTCTAACACTGCAACACACAGCCACCCAGCAGAGAATAATGACAATAGACAAAGCTCTGCCAAATATACCCTGTTCTCTGTCTGCTGCACACTGCCAGAAACCAGTCTGAAGAGCTGCTGGTTCCCTACCGCTTTTAGAGTCAGGACCTCCCTCAGGTAGCAGAACTAGCAGTCATGTGGTGGGATTTTGAAGGACTGAAAGAACATGCATGGCCGAGAGTACACTGTGAGCTTGACAGGAAGTGCAAATGCCAGCTGCAGGGAGCCTCTCCACAACATAGGATCTTCTAGAAATGAGGGCCTGAACACGGGATGAGCTTTCACTCACAGATGAGAGACCCAGACAGTGCTCTGGTCAGCATATCCAGCCATGAACAGGCAAAGGCATTTGCAGAGGCAGCTACAAGGTGAGGATGTGCAGTTGGTGACCATTATTAGAGGGTCTCTGGGACTTTAACAAGGCACACCGGGCCACCTTTCTGAGGCGAGCTCTACTTGTGATGAGAACAAGTCAGGCCCACCCATGCTGGCCAGCCTACCAGCTGTAAGTGCCTGAGCAAGGCACTGATTCAGCCAGACTGCTCACATGAGCAAAGATTAGTCATGTACAGGCTGCAGGCCCAGTATTCCAGGGCCCCTGTGACTCTGTCAGCTCAGGAGTCTCATCTTGCAATTAACACCACTCCATTCCCTGATGCCATCATATGACCGGGAAGTCAAGGGAATCTCTGGCCTGTCATTGCATGGGTCAGGGACAAGCTTTGCAAGGACATTCAGTCTTACCAGGGTTTCTTTTTTGCTCTTAGCAAAGATCAGAGAGCACATCACTCCTGCTGCTGCTCCCAAAGTAGGAAGGGCTCAGAGAGCTAATGCCAGGATCAGGTGGCAATTTGTGTTTGACTACACAAAGAGACGCCAAGTCCACATTCAGTAATGCCCTATCCACAACTCTGCCCATCACACACCACCTCTTGGCAGACCTGAGCCAGCCAGCTCTGCCTACATGGTTGTGCATGTACACAGCCACTGTCTGTATATCTGCAGTCCCTAACCCATCATGTCCAAGCCCACCAGCAGTCAGGTACTTTTTCTGGATTATATTCCTTCCCTTCCCTGCACACCCAGCAAGATGATTGGTTCCCCAGGGACTCACGCACACACCTGCACTCTGTGCCCTGCTTCCCTTCCCAAGCAAATGAACTCACTTCAAGGTGGGCTCTCGCATGTGTGCAAGTTGGGAAATTGTATGGGAACTGGGAGAGTGAATGGCCTTCTTGTGGCTTGCTCTCAGGCACAGCTTGGTGCCTGAGTAACCCTCAGCTTAGCAAGCTTTCTGACAGTAGAGAGACATTCTCATCCTGTCCTTCATGTCCCTTTCACCAAGACAGTTTATGAGAAAAGCTGAGATGATGTGAGCAGTCACCGCCATCCATCCTTCCTGGCTAAAGGAACTCTTACAAGCAGCAGAGATGTCTCCCAGTATCTCAAACATGTCTCACATAAAGCAGGCCTCTAGGTGAGACTTTCTGGTAGCTGTCCCACAACTGCAGAGTCAGAGCCATCAGACCTGTCACTTGCACCACTGAGCAAATGGCAGGTTTTTGTCTGAGGCCAGAGCAGTAAAACATCACAGGCAGTGACGAGGTGAAATGCTCAGTGTGGCATGGGGATGGTGACATCTCACAGATGTGCTGCAGCGCACTCCCACAGGCAGGGAGAACGCAGGCTCAGCATGGATCTGGGCAGAAGGGTGTGAGGTGTCCTCCCAGCAGAAAGATGCCTGCTCCTCCATTCCACCCCAACACACATCTGATGCAGTACCAGAGGACTCAGATGTGGTACAAACCTCTTGGATAGAGGAAAGACCAAGTGCACATTTTGCTTACAAGGAATTGTTGGCCCTGCCTGGCATCACTCACTTGTGGAGAAATGGAAATAGGACTTAGGATAAAGGCCCAAACGTAACTCTAGTGCACAGCCAAGCATGCCTCCCCCGAAGGTCTTCGATACAACACATTTATTTTATTGTGTGGAAGTATTGTACAGTACACATACATTACCAGCAGTTTCAGAGCCCTGAGTTGTCATTCCTACTGCCTTCCCTGTATTTCAGAAGAGGGGCAAGATCACTGTCCTCTTCCCCCATTTCACCTGCAAGGAAACAGGCCAGAAGTCCAAGAACAGAGGCACTTGCTGACAGGACTGGAGATGAACCTTAGAAAGTCAGACTCCCAGTCCACCACGTTCACCATTTGAGTCCTATTTCCCTGGTGTTGGAAGAGAAAACCCTAGTGACAGCTTTCCACAAGGCCTCACTCCTCTGAGAAACATTCTGCACACCTGAACAGAAATCAGACTAAGGAGATTGCACAAACTAATATAAACCCTATTGCATTTTAAAGGGACTTCCCACCTCTCTCTGAGGGTCTGAGAAATGTTTTGGGGCATTCTAGGTAGGGTTGGGATTCTCTTACATTCTTTAAGATTGTTTAAGAAAGAGTCAAAGAGGCATTTGCTTCCAGTGCAATCCCACTAGAATCTGAGTGGAACATAACCTGCACAAAAGAAAATCTCCTTTCCTGTCTTTCCTGACACAAGGTATCATGCACCTACTCTTCCCAAACCACAGAACAGTAGGGCTCTGGTACAAACTCAACCTCCCTGTGCCACAAAGGAAGCTAATGCTGTAAAAGACAAGGACAGTGCAGTGTGTAACGTGGAGTAAGACCCAAAAATAGACAGAAACAGTCAGAAAGGCAAATGTGCCACGGAGAGCAGAAGGGAGGGAGGGAGCACCCAGGCCTCTCCCACCAGTTCATGTCAGTACGTGAAATGGTGCATCCGTCTCAGGAGAGCAATGACCCAGTTCCCCAGCTGGGACCCCTTCAGCCACAGAAAGAGTTCATACAAGTTGATCTGCCACAGGCTTAGGGCTTCTGCAAGTGAGATCTGGGCCCTCCTGTAAAGTGAGTGACTCTTGCTCCTCTGGTACCTAGAATGAGAGAAACAGCTGCATTAGATCCAGCAGGAAACAGCCCAGGAGGAGGGAGGCCTGTCCTACATCATCCCTACAACTGACCCTCCCCAGGGGTGGGCAGTATCTGCCATTGGGAGAATCCCCAGGAAGCAGGGATTTTCTCTAAGCAGTGCTTCTGAGGAGCTGGGGACTGCCTTTCTTAGAATGAATCTGGCAGAAGAGACAGCCTGCTCCCTTGTGAACTCAGTTCTCTTCCCACTGTGCACAGTGATCCTAGGTTATGGCATCCCTCTGCTTCTATGCCCAGCTTCACTTCAGCTCACAGGGACAGGTGCACACTCCTAGCGCTTTTCCTGGTAGCACACTTGTAAGAGTCCAGAAATCCTGACACACAGATTCCAGGAAAATTACTTCTCCACCTTTCTTTAGCAGGGGCTAAGTTGGATTCATAGGTCCCTCATCAGCCCAAGAAATAACTGTTATTTCATCTGCAAGGAGGAAGAATCTGAGGCAGAAATGCATTGACTCATTAAGACTCACAGATGGAAATCACTTGCACAACTCCTGTTCCTGGCTTTTAAACATCAGCCTGATCTTCAGTCAGCCCAATTCCCTCAATCAGGTTGCAGTGAACTTGCAGATCTATCCCACCCACAAATACCACCCAGTGGTAATGCTGTAATTGGCTGGAAGCCCCTTCCTGTCCTCTGGGGGGACAAATCCTAAACCCTTAACTTAAGGCCTCCAACTCTATCCCTGTCCCCAGCCCCAGGGTGACAGGTTTGTCCTCTGGAGAGGCTGATGGATGTGAGAACAGCATAGACAAAGGGAGACATGTAACTGAGCAGAGGTAGGATCACAATGAGGGGACAAGATCCACAGCTAAAAGTAATAGGCCAAGAGGTCAAGTCAGAACCTTGTCAGGCCCCCTGAGTGGGGGCCTCTAATAAGCCTTAATGATCCTGACTAGCCTGGAACCTCCCCCAACCCTCTGGTCATAGGCCCAGGAACCCCAGTTAATCTCAGACCTGCACATTCCGTTCCTGCCTGAGCTACACTGGAAGAGTAATGGTCCTGTGAAGACCCATGGCCTGGACCTCAACTCACATATTGACCTCTTTGCTTGACCTCAGCCCTGTCTTGTCACCAGGGACCTGCTTGATAACCACTGGACATAATCTAGAGATTAACTTTAGTTTGTTCTTAGACCTGCCACGTCACCAGCATGCTGCCTTATCACGAGAACTTCTGATTGGATCTGACCACCATCTTGGGGTCTGTCGCCTTGCTCAGCTGCAGTGGGACTGGACCCTGACTGGCCTGCTGTACCTGAGATCTCCCTCACCTCCTGGACCACAGGGACAGTCAGCTTCTGCTGCTCCCTGTCTGGCCTCTGGTGCCTGGATAAGAGACTCACGTGGAAACAGCTCTGATGCAGCAGCGAGACATGTTGAGGAAGGAGCTGGCACTGGCCCGTGTGTGCAGGGCTGACTCAATCCCCCTTAACAAGTCATTGGTCTTCAGCAGAAGCAGCATCTGGCGGGGGACATTGTTGAGGAGCTGGGTGATCTGGGGCAAGTAAGCAGCAGCGTTGGACCGGATCTCCATGTCCTGTGGCCAGCCAGGTCATGTCAGAGAGAAGAGAGAGAGAAGGTGAGAGTACATGGGAAATCCAGGTCCAGATGCAGCTGAGATTTGCCAGGAAGAGACAGTGTTTTTACAGACCATGACACTAGGCCAGAAGCTGAAGAGCTCTGTCCTTTCCTGCAGACACTGGGCACAGCACTCACAGCACAAATCACTCTTGCCATATCCCATCTGTCCCTTGGTGAGACAAGAACCTATCCCCTCACTGGCAGTATTAATAGCCTCTCAGAGAACAGCCACTCACTGCTATCTTGGTTCTTGGTCCTAGGCAGCCTGCAGCAACCAGAATTCATTACTGCCCTTGGAGACTTCTCACATCACTGGCCCCAAAAGGGGCAAGCTGCAGGTAGCAGGATTGCTCAGGAAGGTGGAGGCATGCTGCAAACACAACCAGGCTGCTTGCTCTTTGCTGCCCCATGCAACTGATGGCTCTATGCTATACTGATTAAGCTGTTTCCAAGGCCTAGTTTAGTCCTCTGTCCTCAACGCAATTCAGCAGAGGCGAGAAAGCATTATGCACTTAAGAATCATGTTAACCCAAAAGATCAAAAATTGTCATCTATTAGATCTAGACCTGTATCCTCTATGACAGCAGCCAGTAAGGAAAGAGTGTAAGTCCAAGGCAATCCTTCATGTTCTCTGGTTCTCCAGATTCCAACTAACACACTGCCTACTGTAAGAACCCAGTGATAACTTACAGGTTACAGCCTGGGCCACATAAGATGAGCTCCTCTTCAAATACAAGCCACCAGAGCATGCAAGACAGTCAGCTCTACCTCTTCTGCCTGTTTTTAGATCTGAGATTTCCCTCACCATTCCAGTAAATGTAGCTGGGAGCTGATCCTATATGCATACCATGTCCCTGCCTCTTCCTACAGAGACCATGACATGAATCATGACATGAAATCCAAAGACAAGTCACTGGAACATCTGAAATCTCCAAAATCCAGGAGTACACATGCAGGGGGGCAGTAAATAATTTCTTACAGGAAGGAGCTCCTTTGTGGGAAATGACAGCTCTAAAGCCTTCTCTCCTCTGGAATGAGGGATGGCCTGTATTTCATGATGTGGGATCTCACACTCACTCTTTGTGAACTTCAAACTTATAATAAAGGAACAGACCTGCACAAACTGAGTGTGCAGGTCACGATGGTCAGAGACGTACATAGCTCACACACCACCATGGTTGCTTCGCTGCTGCAAATCTTTGTGTCCTCCTGCTTCTATCATTGACCAGATACACAAGGCTTCAGCAAGAAGATGCTTAGCTCTCCTAAATGTTAATTGTTTTGTTCCATTATTTGTTGGCAGAAAATTCCTCACTGATTATCTCTTATCCCTTTTCCCAGCCAGCATCATTGCAGAACCTACATTATTTTCCACACATAGGTTTCCTTTTCTATTTCTTTTCTTTTTATTTTTAGCTCCAGCTGCTTGTCCACATCACAAAACAACCACATGATCTGTCATCAGAACTGTCATTTTCTGTCAAGGGCAAAGCCTGTGTGCAGAGGAAGAAGTCAGCTATGCTACAGGACCTGAGAAAAGCCCCTTGGCTGCAGCTGCTGAGGCTGCTGCAGGATGCAGCAAAAGACATCATAAAATCAAATGAGATGAGGCTAGCAGCCACCCTGAGCAATCAGCTGCCTGGCCCTGGCTTAAGGCAGGAACAACTATACCTATGGCAATCCTCTTACATTTGCCCAGCCTGCACCTAAAACTCTCCAGTAACACGAATCGAAACCTCCCCAGACCATCTGCACTAGCATTTCACTGCTTTGCCATTAGATCTAGATTAGGCTTTTCTCATGTTTAGCTGAATTTAAACTTAAACCCATGACTGCTTGTCCTGCTTGCGGCTCTCTTCAAGAAATTTGAAAATCACTTCTACAACTCTTCTTCACCTGTCTTTTCTTGATTTTTTTCTGACCTAACTTGCTCAGACTTACCTCATGGGTTGCATCTGCTTGGCCACTAGTCCTTGTAGACTCCTACTGGACTTGCCCCAGTTTCATCAAACCTTCAAGATGCAGTGCCCCAGACTGAGTACAGTACTACAGATAAGGTTTTGTTTAGGAAGGTTGGTTCCTTGTCTCACAGTCTACTGTCATGTTGATACATCCCCAGGCACACTTGCTGGAGCTCTGCACTGATGGTACCTGCCTACACAGCGCTCAGCTCTTGCTGCTGATAAAATCTTTCAAATTCACCTCTAAAGTAAGGGCAAGCAGCAGCTCATTTCCTAATGCCACAGCAAATCTGCTCAGCTCCCCATTATCTGCTGCAGGATTATCTAGTTTCAGCATTAATTGTGTCATGTAGGCAAAGACAACAGAGCTGGTTCCATACACGCAATTCAACTCAATGACAAAGTTCATTAGCACACACAGGGTACCATGAGGCTGCAGGTACACCTCTGGTGTAACCTTCAAAAGCAAGCTGGGAACAAACATTGCTCACTAGCTCAGATTCAACACTGGCCTTGTAGGATTGGAGTCAATGCTATGCCTATTTGCTTTGGCACCTCTGAATTTTTTTCTGGAGCTACCAGCTCCAAAACTCACCAGATCAAGCACAGACCTGTTAGATAGTCATTATACTATTTCTGATGTGCAGAAAATTAACTCAGATAAAAACCAATCAAATTGCTAGCTGGGGAGGGGTCCATTACCCAAGGTATCTGACCTACTTGATTGCTATTGATAATAGCAAGCCAGTGCAGCAAATTCTGCCACATCCATCAAAATGAAGGAACATTTAGAAGAGAATTTCATAGGACAATATTATAACACTACTTAAATGAACTTCATCCTCTTTACTACAAATATGTGCAGATAAAAGCAAACCATAGGATACAATACACTTCTATTTACAGACACTCATCCATTGGCTGGATCACATCACTTTATGTTCCTCTCTAGAAACAGCACAGTTGGCAAGGCTGCTACTATTCTTAAGGTGGGGTATGTGTGTATCAGGTGTGTGAGGAGGCATAAGGATCCCAGCACGAGTGGATATGAAAGGGTGGAGAATGTAAGTGCAATTTCCCAGATTTGTAGTGATTGAGTTGACAGGATCTGCAGTTAAGCAACCTTGACTCCAAGTTAATAGGGTTTCTGATTGGGAGGTAATTTCCAGGGGTTTTTAGGAGTTTGTATCAGTGCTGATAGTCATTTACATGAATAGTGCTAATGCATTATCCTTCTCATGTCTTCCCACTAAGCCTTTATGTCTCCTGTACCTTATTCTAGCCTTCTTGATGATTTCCTGCACAGCTGCATTCAACATTTTTTTAAGAAAAGGACAATCTAGAAATGTTTCCCCAGCCAGAAATGGTGAACACTTAGGTGTTAAAATATTATAAAAAATTTAAGCAGCCCATGACAAGTGAATCTGGGTAATTAAATTCAGCCACTATGAAACACATTGCAGAAGGAGTCCTGGCTTTTTCTAGCTTAGTTATCAAAGCAGAAATTGCTACAGAGCTGCCAGGAGCTGCCCAGCACTGCTGTAATCTCAGTGGTGCAAGGGATTTTAACAAAGAAAGGTACCTGAGGAGAAGCAAGGGCACATGTTAGGGAAAGAAACACAAGACCTACCTCGCTGGCAGAGACTGGTGACTGGTCAATGCCCCTGTTGACCGACTCCCAAGATCTGGCAGTCAGCATGCAGGCAAAGAGAGGATACAAATCCCCTGCCCCAAGCCGTCGGCTGTACTTCTGCACTCTCTTCATATCAGCCTTGATGAGGGCCTGCCAAAGGCGGCAATAGTCCATGCGGAATGACTCGCTCAGCACCTGGGAAGGGAGACATGGTCCCCAGAAGCCCACAGAGGACAGGAAACAGGGGAAAAAAGTCTTGCACCCCTTACCTGTGCCCTGTCCTCCATTTCAGAGTCAAAAAATATCACTGGAGGGCTTATGGAAGCAATAGGAAAAATGTATGCATATGTGCTTAGAGGGGCAAGGCTGCAGCTGAGTGTGCTCTTTCAGCATGATGCCCAAAGGCAGCCTCACAAGGCCCTGGAAGCCCCTCACACCTACATACCTGGTAGAGCCCATGATCCAGGAGGATAATGTGAGCCTTGCCAGAGGCTGGGCATTTCTTCACTAGCACGTTGCCTGGGTGTGGGTCACAGTGCACAAAGCCATTCACAAAGATCATTTCACTGTAGAGCTTCCCCAAGTTGCGAGAGATCTGTGAGGAGACAAGACATGGTCACAGACTGCCACCCACAGTAGGGTGCCTGCCAGGGAGGGGAGGCAGCCTCTGTGTGACAATCCTACAGGGAGCAAGGATCTGTGTATGCTGATGTCCCCATGCAGAGTTCCTGCAGCTCCTCACACTGACGGAGGCACAGGGTGGCTACTGGCATCTACAGGTAGCAGGGTGGTCCAGGGCACTCAGGGAAGGATCCATCCAGGGAGCTCCATGAAGGTGTTTGTGGGATCTGGGGTTATTTAAGGACACTTGTCTAGCATAAAGAAGAGATAGTACCTGTGGGTAGGAATGGGGTTTCTGGTAATGAGAAGGAAAGTGGGACAGCAGATAGTGGCAGACACACATTCACAGGGAAGGCATGGAAATTGCTGCTAGGGTGGGTGAGATTGCATGGAGGAATACTCAGGTGTTTCCATCCATGGATGGCAGCAGGACACAGGGGAGAAGGGGTGGGGGGCACTCAGCCTGTCAGTCTCCTCGCCAGAATGAACATGGGTTCCCTCTCCCCTCTCTCCATCACACTGTCCCCCACTTTCCCTCTTCCTTTTCTGAGACCCATGCTAATCTGATTTGCAATGTCTGTGAAGATGAAGAAGCACAGAAAAGCTGTTTAAATCATCCTGTCATTGCTGTGTCTCTCCACACTACTGCTCCTTATCACCAAGAGATGTTATTAAAGTTAAAAACCTCCTAGGAGCAAGCAAACATCCCCCAGGGCATGGGATCAATCCCCTGCCATGCACTAACACAGCAACCTTGCTCTGCCGTCCCACCACCAGCCGTCCCTGCCATCCCATAGAGGCACAGTGCTCCACAGCAGAGTGCTGAACAAGCAATTAAAAAGACAGTCATTATAAATCATTCCAAGCATGTCTCCAGACACACTCTGTAAGCAGCAAACGGGCGGCTGTCCCCACAAGCAGAAGTGGTAGAAGAGTTAACAGGGATAGTAATGACAGCTCATCCTGCAGAAAAGCAGACAGACAAGAAAGGGCTTGCTTTACCCACCTCTGAAATGTGGCCACCTCTGAGAAGAGCATTCATTATGAAGAGTGGCCAAGTAACTACAAATGAGGAGAAAGAACAAGAACCCTTCCTGCAGCACACCAACAGGGACAGCGGTAGAATCAGGTGAAACAATCCTCTGTCCCTCAAGTGGGAGCTGGAACCACTGCTGAATCACGGGGAATGCTGGCCTGCTCCATGATTCACCCACAGACAGCACAGTACAGCCCTGTGAGCTCCTGTAGTGCACCTTCCCTAACACCATGCAGGTGTTATTTTAAGTGCTGACTGAGGGGAGAGATATTTCCCTTCTGAATCACCAACAGAGATCACCAGAGCCATGAAGTGACCCTTACCAGTCTCCTTGATCAGCAGGCTCTAAAATTAGATAGGACTGAAGTACCGAGTGCTGTGATCTCCTAGAAGAGATGAGTAGCCCTTGCTGACAGTCCAAGGATGTGCCAAATAGTGTGTTTTAAGCCCATCACATCGCTCATTCAGAAAACCTCCCAGGGACCCGTACACCAGAAGGAATGGACTCTGACATCATGACTGATCACAGCATCAACCCTGACACTGGTGCACACAACCAGGCTAACCACACTTGGCCCTTGCCATCTCAGCTGCTTGTCCTCCAGGGGCATGGAAAAGCACAAAATTATTGAAGATCTGGGGCCCGACATGATGCCTCATACCCACTGAACACAAGTCCAGACAAGGGCTGGCAGTTCCACAAACCTGCTGATTGGTCATGGCTGAAGGGGTTGTGCAATCTCCATCCTTAGAGGTTTCACAGGCCTGACTGGCTAACACCCTAAGTAAGCTGGTCTGACCTCGTAACTGACCCTGCTTTAGAAGGAGATTTGATAAAAGCCTTCCTGAGGTTTCCTTCCAAACCCAAATATCCTAGGATCCTACAAAAATGCCTCTCACCAAGTTATCCATGCCTCATAACAGCATCTTATGATATGGCTGCAAGCTCCAGATGCAGAGAAGATCCCCCCTCCTGAGTCACCATCAGCAGAAAGGTGACTGAACAGATCTATGGTCATAGCCTCTTGCAGCCCATGATGCAACACAAAAGCAGCTTGAGATCCATCTTCCCATCCTCCCATGAAAACAGAAGGGTCATAGCCCTGCTCAGACCCACAGGCTGGGTCACAGGTAGAAGACAATGGTCACTGCAAGATCCCTATCCTCTCTCCCTTCCCTACTGTACTTACATTTACCTCTTCCCCAACATGCAACCTTGAGTATCTCCAGTATCTTCAACTAAACTTTATGGCATCTTTAAGACATATGAATGTATTCTGTACTATTTTTGCATGATATTTAGCATACAAAAGATATTTTACAGGGATTTATGACGCAAGCATATAAACAGTCTTCACTTTTGGAAAAACATTTACCATGGAGCTGTGGTGCACACTAAAGTATTTTCACATAATTTTGTCTGTTGTCATACCTCTAAAATAGGATACTAAATAAATTAAGATAGAAAGTAATACTGTCAAATTCTAAACAAAATAGGAAGCTTTACACTCTAGGTCTTAGGGTGTAATATGTGAATAGCGAGCTATCACTGTAATTCAGACAAAGGAAGTTCACATTTCTTGAGAAAAAGTTTAGGAAAAAAAAATGGAACCTTTATATACATTAATTCTTCAGTACTGTGCCTTGTCACTTTGGGCCCTTATTCCACCCTTACTGAGAAGGCCACTGGATAAATAATATCTACAGAATTCACTTTGGAAGAACACGGCTAGGTGAAATGAGAAAACAGACTTATGAAAACCTCTGCTCAGGAGAAGGGAGGAATTCAGCATGCATTTTGGCTGTGTAAGACCTCAGGGTGAAGGTGCATCACAAATTAGAAAAAAGGTTGCAATGATTTACAGAAGCAAAGACCAAAGTTAACACACAGGCTTTTTGTTATGACAGAGAGGTCATCAGTCCTTTCCCTGTTTATCATCCAACAAAACAAGGTCTTTATCATTACCAGCGTCCCTCAGCATTGTTCTGCTGCACACTATAAAAAAATAATAATCACTCTTGGAATTCTGCATTCACTTCCAGACACCTCATTAACACGAGAGATGCAGACTACACAGAGGGAGTTCAGAGAAAGCAAATAAATGAGCAGGATGCAGGAGGTATTTACTTGGGGAAAAGATTAAAAGAGCTGAAGATTCCAAAGCTGGCTAAGGAATGGCAGAGGAGGAAGAGTCTGCTGGTTAGGAGGTTTGAATAGCAAGGAAGCAGAAGCACTTGTAGTTCTGTATATGCTACAAGAAATACAACTAGGCAGAAGCAGGTGTAATCATGAGTGGCATAATTTAGGCGTACCACATAAGAACAAAAACTATGCTAATCAGCAAGCAGAGCTTAGCTTGATACATCTGGATGACATCAGGCTCTGGGTCTGGCCAGAAGCATGTCCTTGCCTATTGCCAGAAGGTGTGTTATTGCCCAAAAGAAGTTAAATTTGCCTGTCTGTGCAGCAGCAGAACATGACTACAGTCACCAAGTGAGCCTGTGGCCTTACCAGTCAATGCAAATACCAACCTGCCATTGCCAAATTATGTGACATGACCATGACACAGTGTCAGGCAAACCCCACATTTTCAGCCCAATGCTTTCATTTTGAAAAAAACAGAGCTGAGGAATAAACAGATTGCTGAAAACAATCAAACAATGGAATGACAGATACATGTATAACAGCTGGACCTGGGAGTAACTCTTCATCAACCTAAGCACATGAAGTGCTTTTTATGTACTCAATCTGGCAAGGATGCTACATGTCACAAACCATCCTATGTGAGTTACAAATACAGAAGAAAATAAGAATGCAGTGCAGACATTAAGGGTTGTCACTGTACAGCATCACAGTCTTTCTATAAACTGGTCAACTATCAACTGGAAATATGTGAGACAGAAAGTATAACTTTGGCAACTGTCCCTTTAGATGGTCAGAACCTTTCCCCTAAATCCCAGCCTAACTTTAAGGATGTTCAGTTTAAATTATTTCCTTAGCTAGCATAATCCTAGAGTTTAACTAGTTCCATTCCTCTCCAGTATTTACCACCCCAATGTGTCCACCAGTCAGATAATAATCAGCATAATAAACAGCAGAAATTTGCCCCGTTTCTACAGGGTGCTCCATTACCTGGTGTGTCCTAGGAGTCAACCTGCCTTTTGCACAGTTCCATGGCACAAGAAAGACACACTTACCGTGCAACCAATGTCCAAAAGTTAATTCTAATATGGCAGTTCCCTCTGACAAACTCCCAATATATTTAAGAAGCCCTTCTCATTAGTTTTCAAGCACATGACTTTTCACTGGACATTGCTCCTTTTTATCCCTCTCTACCACTTCAGTCCTCAAGGCCAACAAGGGCTATTGCTACTCTGGTCCTCCTCTACAATGTCAGACCTCCCAGCTTGGTGTCATCAACAATCTCCTTGATACAGTTCTGTTTATGCTGAGGTCATCACCAATTTGTTAAGTAAGATCTGTTTGAAGAGCAAACCTCACAAAACTCCACTATGGTAATTTCTCTCCACCATTGCCTCTACGAGTTTCTTAGGTACTTTGCAATTTTCCTACTAATCCCCACTTTTTCTAGTTAATAGAGTCATATCCAGCATACCAAATATTTTAACAAGTACACCTACTGCATTTCTGTCATCTAACTCAGAGGGTCCCAAGCTGTAGTGCAGCTTGATATCAGTAGTGATATATTTCTTCAGCCACAATATGTTGCTGCCATCAGTTTTGAAAGCCTAGACAACCTGTCACCCTTGCCCCTGTATGCAACTCTCCCCTTCACAAATCAGCACACCCACTGACAGAGCAACCTGACAGTAACAGAACTCTAGAAAGTTCATCACAAATGAGTATCTTTAAAAACACCAGTACACAAGAGTTAGCAAGAAACCTCTCAGAAAAGAAAGAATGCATGCAAATTTGAGCTTATAAGTATTCCTGCAGTAAAAAGCACATACATAATGCTCATGGTTAGCTGCAATGTAACAAAACAGCCTGGTTTTATCTGGGGAAAATCACTGATCCTTTCCTGGACTTGTGAGCAAGCTGGAGTGGTTCTGGCTCCATGCCTCTAACTGACACAAAGAAGAAAAGCAAAGAAAAAAATACTGTGTCATAGTCCTGTAGAGATGATCTCACTGCCTGCCCCGATAAGTCCTAGATGAAACTGCCTGATAGGGCATCATCCCTTCCTGTCCCACCTCCATCTGTGACTGTCTCTTTAGATCAGGAGCAGATACTAGTCTCTGGCCTTAATTTGGCTGTAATATTTGCCAATTATTTTAAGAGATGGCGACACTAACTTCTATTGATCTCATTAAAAGTAAAGGTCGTTGTGCAGCTCATTTCTCAAGGCTCAATATTACCTCCTCCGGCCAAAATAATAGCATTGATTTTGGAACCTTAATCGAAGGTTAATTGGATTGAAGACTGTATTGGGTTTTTGCTTGCTTTCATTGTTGTTATTACAGCCATCATCTAAGGGTTTGCTTAATCCTGCTAGGGCAATTCTGCCCAATTAAACCAGTGTCAAATTAGCAAAGGGTGTGGATGGACAATAGCCACAATTTGAAGCCTTCTCTGTCTCTGCTCTGAAATGGCTCTTATCCACAGCAGATTAGGGTGGTCACACTAGAGACCTTATTTCACTGTCCTCTGTGATCCAGTTGTGAGGATCAGAAGTGCTCTGTCAGTCAGTACTATCACTGTACAGTCACCTAGCATCCTGGCAAGGTGATGTCTGAACACACTTGATGTCATTAAGACATAGGAATAGTTTTTAGGACTCCTGGAGTGCACTCCTAGCATGTTCTGTACTCTCTGTTGGGGACTCAGGAAATTATTTTCACGCTCAATGCTCCATCTTCCATGGTATGTAAGTGGGGAGAAACATTCTGACTCATCCACCCAGGGAACTGAGGGACTAACTCGCCAAGTTTGCACAGATTCTCAAAGGGACACAGCTAGAGAAGACTACTCATTGTTTTTTTAATTGTTTCTTGCATCTCTGTCAGACCCAAAATGACCATGGGGATCATTTCCCTTGGCTTTAAATGCAGTTGTATTTCCTTGGATTTAATGTAAAGCATCTTGCTGAGTCTTAAGCAATTGATTGACATTGATGTTCAATACCAACTTTCAGTTAGAAACAGGTCTGTGTGTAATTTAACTCTTTTACCTGGTGTCTGTGCACAGTCCAAAAGCTGAAAATACTGGAGGTCACTATTCTTGCTTATCAGTGCCTTGTGAATTTCACTAAGCTTCAGACAAGATGAAATGTAGGACAATCTGCAAAGAAACCTCTCCCCAGACTAACTCAGCAAGTGCAAAGAGCAAGAATAGCCATTTTCCCGAGAAACAGTGTTCTTCTCCATGCTCTGCTTCATCTAACACTTGAGTGTTAGAAGCACAAATACTTGAGACATGAGAGGTTTCCACTGCTGACAAAAGGATCCCACCCTGGGAAATCCCACTTAAATTTTAGCGGCTACACGGCTACAGCTCCTGACTCTTGGCAGAAGGGTAAATCCCAGACTGAAAGCATATTTCAAGCTGCAAAGCTGTCAGCTACAGGAAGGTACTGGGCTCTTTATCAAGCTAAGAGATACCATTCCAGTGCAGAACCCATTTACTAACAGAAAGAAGCAAAAAGCCACAGTAGGATGGAGTAACAGATGGCAATAATTGCACACAGTAGCTCATCTTAAGTACCTTAGCTGTTTGCTTTCCAATTCTCAGCTGGACAAAACACTTTCCTGACTTCTGAATCAACCATGGCTCATGACCAGGCTCTTCGCAAGCTGAAGTACATGGCATCGTTTCCTTTCCTTGACTCAAATCCAAATCAGGGTGATCACGGGGACTCTACACTTGGCTACCTGAGCTGGCTGGTTAGTTTGAGGCAATACACCACATGCCATGACCACATCTGGAAGCTCCACAGGTCCTACAGCCTGCTGATACAGCAGCCCCTGCAGAGACAGGCAGAGAACTCACAAGGAAGGACATGGAGAAGCCATGTGGCAAACCAAAGATAATGTTAAGATTTGTATACAAATAAGGTCTCTCTAAATGAATCAGGTATAATCAGAATGGATGCAAAAGGAGCATTTGTGCCATTTGGGATCTTCTTTAAAAATCCATGCTTTAAGTAGGCTTGCTATCCTTCCTTTCCTCCTGTATACAGTATGCTACAAATCCCCTGAGAGCCCCTCAATCTGATTTTTCTCTCTTCCCTGCCCTACCCACTTCTTCCAAATATACCTCCCCAACCAACACTGCAAATGTTCTTACATTTTTAAATAGGAAGAGCCCAGTTTCCAGGCGTCCCCTTCTCAACCCTGCCATGTTCTGGTCTTCCCTTAAAATTCCTGCCAGCTCATCCTTGATAACTCCCCTCTCCAGATTTCCCTTTCACTGTCAATATCCTAGTTGTATGTTCCTCCTCAGCTACACTTGTACATGAATAAGTAACTGTTCCACAGGCAGATATTTCAGTGTTTGCACTTGTCTTTAGAAATCAAAGCCTTCTCTGATTAAATGCCATTACAATCCAGCACTTGGACGGATCCAGAGAGATTAATGTGCTTTTGGGCAGCTTTAATGATAATCCTGCTACAGACGGTATTAAGTAAATGTCAGTAACCTGGTTTGAAGGGAGCTTTCACCTCAGGGATCCTTTCCATTTAGAGGAGAGAGGCTCAGCTTGCTTTTCAAGGCTGCATTGTCACAGAAGAGAAATCCTGCTTAGTGAAGACTCCTCTTCCTCCACACCGTAAAACAAAATGGAGTAAGTAGATAGAGGGATTGATAAAATAAATAGATGCGGGTGATTTATAGGGAGCTCATGCATTTCTTGAAAGCCAAGATTGCTGTCACACTATAAGCCAGGTCACAGTTTTGAAACCTGGGTTGCCACCCCCTCCTCATGCTCCTTTCAGTGTCTGTTGCCTTTTGCTCATCTCCCCACCATGCCATGCAGTCCTTTACCCAGGGCAACAACAGCAGCAGCCAATAATTAACCTAGGCAATATTCGTCCCCATCTGCTGCACCTTGCTGCAGGAGAAGTCTGGGGTGAGCACTGCCCCTACCTCATCTTACTGTGGCTGTAATAACAGACCTCTTTTCCCATCACATGATTCTGACAGGCTCAGTATTCCCTCCTTTCTGCCTTGCTTTATTGGCAACCAGTAAAAGTTAATCATTAATTTCAGGGGGTGGGAAGAGAAAAGGGAGAAAGAAAATTCAGTCCTGCCACTGATCTGAGTAACATTCTCTACCTGACAGATGGCCAGAACTCTCTGAGGCTTATACTTTGCAGTAGTAGAAGTCTGTTGACAACTTTTTAAAAATTACTTCTTAGCTATCATTTAGAGACTAGCTCAAGCTCAGGAAAATACGTGATTTCACTGCTGCATGGAACATATTGTGCCAAGTCATCACGAAACAAACTTCCCAAAGGCATGGATGAACAAAAAAATTAGCAGAAATTTTCAGCCTACATTGCTCCTATCACAAGCAAAACCCTCTACAAGTTAGAAGAACTGAAATTAGCTGCTGCTCTACAACTTTGCTATCTCCAGCAGTCTGAGAAAATTCAAAGAAAATCCCAGGGAGCTACACTATGCTAGCTACCTCAATCCCAGAATGGATCTGCTGCCTGAGATCTGTGAGGAAGCCCAGCTCAAAACCTAAATGTATATACTGCTCAAGAATCCTCTTGTTAATGCATCAAAACAAGCCCTTCTGACTATTTCGAGACTTGAGGAATATTCACTCTCCTATCTGAGCATGTGAGAAAGATCTGACTTCTGCCTACAGCAGAAGCGTAAGATAAACTCACTCAAAGAAACAACCCTCTCACTTTGGACCAGCTGACATGTCCAGATGAATGGAGCTGACCATGTTTTGCTACAGACAGAACTTTTCAAATCTCTCTTAATAGCAAAGTCCATGAGATAAAAATAATCAGAAACTGAAGTTGTTCCTTTAGGGTGACAGGAACTTCCATCTTGGAACAAATCACGGTGTCTTTAATGTAAGAGCATATGTCTCCTTGAAGATGCCCCTAGCTCTACAGCCTACAGGAGAGTGTTCCCCAAATGGGATTATGGACTTTTCCAAGGAGCATAAGAACAGAGATCTCTCAGACTGATTGCTCTGTTCACATCTCGGTGTGCTCATTCTTCTGCCCCATCCCATCCTGTCCTGTCAGCCTCCATTTTGCATCAAGGTCAACATCAGTTTTGGATTGCCCACCATGCCCAGCTCAGAGAGGGCTGAGAAACTACCTCATTGACGTTGATGCCATTCCTCTCCATATAGGCCCTGTCGTTCACTTGTCCCCCTTCCATAAACTCCATGAGAAGGACGCGCCTTGTTGAGAGCTCCCAGTAGATCCTGGGGACCTGAAACAGGAACAGATGGGTTAGGTCAAGCAACAGCTTGGGAAAGGAAGGAGAATATATCACACAAATCCCAGAAAAGGAGTAAAAATGGAAGCGGCTGAAGTGAGGACTTGCTTTTTCGATGAGCACAAGGGAGGCAAATCAGCCTCTTCCTCACGACAGCAGCAATGTGTACAAGGATAACACACTGATTCAACCACAGCAGGATCTGATCTCATGCAACATTTCTGGCCACACTCTACAGGATTTTGACCACCTCCCATTCCCAGTGATGTCTGAGAGCTTTCTTACCTGCTCTGCAGCTCCTCTAGCTGGGCAGTTTAACTAGTACCTATTGCAAGTTTCTGAATCATCCACTCAGCTCCTTTAGACAGGAACTGCATCTTGTTTGCTATGCACAGGGTCCATTTATGCAGCTTTAAAAATTACAAGCCATCGTCATAAATTGTATCTCCGCAGTGCCCCTTGGAACACGAACGCCTTTGAGCTGACAAACCCTGCATACTTAGGCCATCTGCAATTGAACTGGGAGAAAAATCGAGTGTCACAAATAAGGGACTTGTCACAGAAACCCTGGGAGACCCTTAACTATCTTATTGCCAACGACACAGTAATGAGTGTAAAACGTCAACACACTTCTCATTCAAACTGTGGTAGATCAAGCTGAGTGAGGTACCAGAGAAGAGGTCTGGTGTCATCCAGGGAGGCAGTGACACAAGTGTCACTCAGGCTGGCTCCCCATTTTCCAGCCTCCCTCTCCAGACAAATTTCTTCCATGAAGTCCCTATTGTCAAGAGCCATTTCACTGAATTCCCTTCAGATAATCTTCATGTCACTGTGCTGACCAAACCCTCAATCTGCCCAGATCTGCTTTTGCACATGGGTGAAGCCACACATGTACATTTACCAAAGACATAAGGGAGCTCTGCCCATTCCCATTACTGTGCCCCACTAGAGAGACAACAATTCTGGATCATGCAAAGAGTGAGCCAGCTGTGCAGTCCCCTCTCCTCACCCTCCTGACTCAGCCATGGACTCAGCACCTTGGGGCAGGACAGGAAGAGGTAAGAGGTGTCCATTGACTGACCAAAACCAGGGGATGACCAGCCAGGCCATGGTAGCTCATCATAGCTCCTGAACAAGCAGCATTTGCTGCTTTTACCTATTGACAATGTCTCAGTCCCTTACACGCTATCTGCATTCCTCCTGTTCCTGTCCTAGAGAGACCACTTCTACTTTACCATGTGTGTGCCACTTCAGATCAAAGGTTCCTTTGCTGAGCAATTTCAGTGCTCCTCAGTCCCACCATTCAGCACTGCTGGTATACTTTACATGTGAATCTTGCTTAGACTTTGATGCCATAGATCCACTATGAGCAAGGGGGATTCAGATACTCACGGCCATCCCAGCTTATCTGCATGCCCATTCTTTGCAGTTAGATTGGTGAGAAAGCCTGCTAACTCCAAAACTAACAGTTCCCCATCCCATCTAGCTCACTGATCCCTTAGATCACTTCTGATAACACTCATTCTTGTCTCACGATTTACACGGGCAAGTCAGTGGGCTTGCAAAGCACTATTCATGCTGTCAGAGATGCCTCTCTCAATCACAGCCAAATTCTTCAGCAATGTTTTTAATTACTCACAGATGTTTGGCTCTAATGCTAGTGTGTGGAAATAATTTATCTCTGGCTTTAAAAGCTCAAACAGGTTCACAGCACAAAATCTACTTCTCAGCTTTCTAGCGTGTTTAGGAAAATTTATGATATGGGAGCCCAATTCTTCTGTTGTTTTTAGGTGATGAACATGTCTCTGAATTGGCAGGTCAGACGGCAGGATCCATTATTTAGCCATCTCAAGTCATTTGTTATTGTTACACATATTGATACCATGATAGCTCCTTACCCCAGCAAGGAGGTGATTGGCCGTCTCCATGGGGATTTACTTCACAGCATGCTACTCACAGCTGCAACGGATACATTCTCTAAGGTGCCATCACTTTTGATAAGCACCCACTCAGCAAAACCACTGGCCTTTGGCCTTCCATAGCCCTGGTGGCTTTTAGCTATCTGTGTCTATGGGAAAGCCACTGCTGCCACTGGCCTCCAAAAGGACTCCTCCAAACCTGGAGTCAGGCAATATGGAATTACAACCCTTGCATGGAAAAAGCAAGGAAAAATTAATATATCAGCCTGTAAAGCCTAACAAAAACTCACCTTATTTCAGACCTCTGTCACTTCTGTCTTGGGACTTCTCCATAAACAGGAGTGAAAAGCTAGTTTAGAGGTGTGTATGCAGGAAGGTCCACAGGAGAGTGTGTGTTTGCTGCCTTTTTGTATGTGCCATGGGCACAGTCACATCAGTAACTGCAAACATGGCACTATGTGTGTTTCCAGAAAGCACACACTGGAGGCTTGTGCCTCTTGTATGTCAGCAGAAGATTTCTGAAAGTGTGACTTTGCAGATGTGATCTTATGTCTTTCCAAGAATGAGATGTGTACATGTCTGGTTGTACTTGAGACATTTGTCAATGACCTTAGTGTGTGGCAGGGGAGGTGGGGTAAAAATGTCAGTGGGGAAGAGCACACATGGGTGCAACTGGGTTTCTGTATGAAGGTAACACGAATGCATTAGCCATAGATGTGTATGAAGGATGAACATCCAATTCTAGAGTAAGAATGTGCTTTTTTCAGTAGGAAGGACTCATGTGAACATGCTTCCTCCTGAGATGCAAGGTGTCCTCAATACTACTTGACATCATCAGTTTCAGTCTAGCTTTTCTGTTCTATGTCCATTTCTTGCCCTCAGTTGAGACAGAGCCCAAGGAAAGGTACCATCAGATGGCTCAGAAAAGAATGGCAAATGCACAGTCTCTGAACAAGTTCAGATAGAAAATGAAAATTAAATTCAGAAAGAAAACCTGGGAAAATAAGTAGCAGGCTCCAGAGACTGCTGGTCCCAAGCCACCACTCCCGACCCAACAGAGTGCATTCAGTAGGAAACAAACAAGGAGAAAGCATGTCTCAGAGCATTTTCTGGTCTGTGTTAGCAGAGCAGTCTAGGATGAACAACACAGAGGGGCTGAACTCCATTGTCCCTCCTTATGGGTCCTCCACTTGGTGAATGAGAGGCATAAGACACAGTAAGGGAGACTATTAATGCACATTCATATACAGAAGTATGTGTTTCCTCACCTTCAGGAAGTCAAAGTTTTTGAGCATATGAGCAACCTTCTCAGCATTTCTGCCTTCATTCAGGAAATCCAGCTCCAAGGGCAGATTCTTCTTAGCTTCTTCCACCAGCCACATGAACTCAAAATCTGGAAAAATCTGCTTCACAACCAAGAGGAGAACCTGAGAACAAGGAAACAGACAATCAGTTGCATCCTGGCTCCAAAGCCACACAGCTACACACAGTGCTGTTTTGACAGGATCATTCCATATAACTTACAGATAAAAAAAACCCAAGTGCTTTTAGGGTTCCTGCAGTATCACAACACAAGACAGTGTCATGCTTTGGCCATGTAACAGAAATTCCAGCCTACACTTCCACAGAAGAAGGCACATCTAGGAGTTAAATGATGGCATACACATCATGAAAGGGAGGCCAGCTGGCTGCTGCCTAGAAGTAAGGCAACAAATCTCAGGAGAAGAGACGACATAGCCAGATCTCACCAAGGGTGTTGCCCTGAAGCAATTATCTTCTGAGTCCTATAACTCTACAAGTCATTCTTTGACCATTTGAACAGCTCTCAGATAAAGCAAATGAGGAAGATCTAAAGTAAGATTTGTCACCTCTATGTTACCTCTTCCAGTGTTGAGCACAGAAAATCCTCAGGGCAGTTCAAAGAAGACAGTGGAGTTTGGATACAGTTAGTAGGCTACAGATCTTTAAATAACACTTCTGGTGGGGGCCAGAGAGCAAGTTGCTCTTCAGCATCAGACAAAGCCATCCTCACAAGGCTGAGGAGGTATTTTCCAAGTATCATATATCTACCACATGGAATGCTCTTCTTTAAGGCATTAGGTATTCAGCAATACAGCACCTTGAAAAGCCCAGCCGAAAAGTTCCTTGAAACGTTTGCTTGAAGCAACATTTAAGGGGTGAGTGAATCAACATTACATAACTGGATGGCATAATCAAAGCTGCATAGCAGCCAAGCATGCTTTCTGTTCAAACAAAGGGACAGTTTCTCCACCAGAGTTACAAATTTACACAGGCTGACAATTTGGACCACACCTTAAGGAAAATAACTTGTTTGGCTCTTTTTAACTAACTGAGTCATAAAACAAGTAAAAAAAACATAAAAATACAATACACTTTGCTGTCTTTATTTCACCTGTTCTGTACATTCACCTGAAAACAGAAAAAGGCTTTTCAGTGTGTGTTATTGCACAGTTTCCCTTTCTCGATCTCCATCACTGAGGTGGGAACTCCTGCACTGCAGGAGGAACATTTAAAGTACACACAGGAAGCTGGTATCATTGAAATGTATGACAAAAATAAATTTATGAACCATCACTGCTCCTGTTCAGTTGTGTGACAACATTTGTTCTCCACCCCGTCTCAACTTCTCTTATCTAAATGTCAGTTGCAAACTCAATGTTCCTTTAAAAATGTAATCACCAGGTTCCAGACACTATTGAATTGTATTTTTTACTGTTATATCTAGAGGCATAAATCCTTTCAAATTTATGTCACCCAAATGAAATGTAACCAGAGATCTTCATGAACATGAACATAAACTTCATAGGGCCTCCAAGATTATTTCGTTGGCACCTGATGTGAGAAAATTCATGCATTTTTTTTCCTCTCTTCAAATGCTCTTTTCAATCAATTTGCCAACTCGACCATCAGCAGGGACATACTAACAAGTATTTCACCTACCCCTTTCCTGACATCTGTCTAACATATTGTCTTGAAATAATTATTGATATACAGAGAGCAGTGAGGTATTTCTCTCTGGGTTTATTAGATGCTGTGCTGATTTTTAAAGAGTCACCATTGATACTATGAAACCTCAAGCGAATTTAGGAATTTTCCAACTACCTTTTCTTGTTCAGATTCCTTCCCAGCAGGCTCTAAATAAGACCATCTCCATCAGTATTTAAATTAACCTCTTACCTAGCTGCAATGTCTGTCTGATTCTTGAAGGACCTGAATTATTAGTGCATGTGATCTGGCTTTCTATGCAGCCTACACAAAAAGAGTCCCACACAAGGATACAATGATGCATGTAAGCCAAGGCTCTGCAAGAGAGACCTTTTAAAAACAAAACTGCATGTTCTGAGCTACTTTCCCATACATACAACACATCTTGAGGATGGTAAACTAGACTGTCTCTACAAGAATGACATTACTAAATTACCATAAGTAAAAACACTGGTTTAGTTTCAAGTTTCCCAGGAGGAATAGTTTAAAGCCAGAAAAGACAGGAATCATTCTAAAATAATTTGTTTAAATGCCTCTTACCAGTATAACCAGAAATCACAGCAACATGGTGTGAGGAGATATGTTTTCTGTGATATCCACTTCTAACAAAGTGATATCCACTTTGTTAGAAGGGCAAATATCCCAAGGTAGACACAGGTTTTGGTTCATTCATACAGAATCCTCTTATTGCCCTGATCCCACACTCCTTCATTACCTGCTCATCCTTAATCCTTGACTGCTCTTTTTCTGCCACCCTGTTTTGGGAGGGACTGAAGGATGTCATAAGCCCCCTGAGAAGTGCTGTGCATGTGATGACTCACAGAAGCAAATTCATTGGGCAGGCTACTGCAGTGAGTCCTGGAGAAGATCTGAATCAAATTCAAATCCATGGCTGGACCCAAAGCCAGTTCAAACAGTTCTGTGTTCTCAAACCATCACTGAAACAGACAGATCCTATCTTATTAGGACACCTTTATGGAACCCAAAAATTTCTTTCACTGTAAGTTCAAATTAAATACTCAGCTTCAAACTAATTTGCCCCAGCTCAAACCACCTGTGCTTCTATGCAGACTAGACAGGATTGCTCAAAGCAGGGTATTTTAACAGCCTAGAGAAGCTTTAGTTACGTGGTACTCTGAGAGGGTGCTGGCAAAATCTTTGATTTCTGATCTTCTGGGATGAAGAACTGTGTTACTGCATCAGCAACACCCTCCAAACACTCATCAGAACTCCTCAGCTTAAGCTTCCCCTCTTTAGTACCATGGACCTACCTGTCTGCCAATTAATGTGCACTTACTGTATTATACAGACACACGTGTATATATGTATACATATAGATATATATATATACATGCTTTATTAGGAGAGCAAAAAAAGCTTTAGTGTTACCACTTACAGACCTAATGCTTCCAATCTCCTCCACCTCAGCCCTGTGTCCATTTCCTGTTCTATACCATATTGCTGGCATCTTTGTCTACTGCAATGCAGTACAGTGCCACAGTTTTTCTCCATTTCTTCCATTCCATAGCTGGACTTAGAAGTTTGGGAAAAGCTACAGCACCGCACTGGGAAATATGAGTGGCATCCACCATTCAGGAGAGCAACAGGAGCCAGGCATTGAAACTTTTTTCCCAGCTAAATCCCTCATTTGTGTATTTGCCCCTGTTAGGTGACCCTTTCTGCATTTGTTTTTGTTTCTACTAAGAATCAGTTCAGCATTAAGGAGCTGATCAAGAAACAAAACTGAATCACAGAAACCTCATCCACTGTTGAATCCACACTAGAATTTAATAGAAAAAAACATGCTAATCATGGACAATGATTTTCCTTGGCCACATAGCCCTGACTACAAGAGAATTGAGACCAGTTAATGGGCACACAGGCTGAAAAGAGACTTCAGGACTCACTCTCTAGTTCTTAAATCTTATATGGACTTACTATGGTGTCATTCATCTTTACCTGTCTTCTCCTTCTGCCCTCTTTCCCTCTTACCCTGTTGTTCAGTCTCTCTGTCCACACATTCAACAGCACTGCAATCCTCACCAATTTTCCGTATTAATCCTGCAAGTCAGCACTGATCTCTGTGGAAGTTTCAAAGCTACAGGTTGGTGCTGTTATACCTGCTTACACCATGGGTGAATGTGGTCTTCATACAGTTCAATGGCAATTGTTCTGTAAGTTGAAGTCAACAGGTAGTTTTACCTCCATGAGCAAAATATCCTTGGAGCTCTGAGCTTGGACCTTGGGGTGCTGGATTTTCACCGCCACCGTTCTCCCATCCTGCAGCACCGCTTTGTGTACCTGGGCTAGTGATGCTGCTCCCAAGGGAGTGTCCTCAAAACTCATGAAGAGCTCTTTTATCTGCCGGGAGAAGAGAAAGAGGCATCACCTTGGGGTAACAGAGGCTATTCTCAGGAAAGCCCTGCCCGCAGGCCAGAGAGTGCCTGTGCCAAAGCTGGGCAGACTTAGGCCTTTCATCCTTCTTCTGTCCCCTCCCTTAGCCCTGTCATTGTTTGGCCTCTGAGTGGAGCCTGCCAAACGTGCAAGTGCCCTGGAGATACTCTGCTTATGCAAACCTGTGGCAGAGCCCCAGCAGCATGTTTCATCTTGGACTTGCAGTGGCCAGGCAGTACATGAGGGACTTCTCCAGGCTGTCCTGAAAATGGGTTGGAGTGATTATGGTCAGCATCCTGGGTGCAGAAGCCAACAGCTGTTCCTTTGCACGTATTTCTTTTGCGGATATTTAATACCACCCACCATCACCCCCTGAAACCTGACAGTGTGTATTCCTGTGCATTACAACAGCAGCAGCTAGTTTACTTGGTGAAAGCCAGCACATGACCAGGAGCAGTGGTTAAGGGCTGCTTTCAGGGCAGGGGGACAAAAACTGCTGTTTCAGCCTTGACAGCTTGGCCTGAAAACATGTTCAATGTGATGGACTTTGTCACACCTTCTGTAAAATTAACCAGTGCTCTCAACTCAGAAAAAGCACCAAGCAGGGACAGCAAAGCACTTTGTGAGCAGGAGAGGAAATTATTAGAAGCTCTGGCTGAGAAATTCAGGGCTAGACTACAAGGAAAGTTGCAGATGAAGTACATTTACCATGAGCAGGTCCAGGAAGCAAAATCCAAGGTAGACATGGGTGAGACAATGGTAGAGGGGCAAAGGCCCATCTGCCCTGCATAACACAGCACCCTGCTAGAGATCCTGAATGCAGCACCAGGCAGTGCAGGCTCTGGAAACACTACTCCCATGGTAGTGCGGTATCAGCCTGGCTGACGAGCCAGGGCCCTCCACAGGCAGTCAGCTCACAGGAAGGGCCAACACAGATATGTGGGCTTCAGGCACAGTTCATGTAATGCCAGTTGAGGATTTTTGTCCTGCTCTGTAGGGCAAGGTGAACATAAGCTCTGAAGTTTCCAGAAGTCAGCAAAGTAAACCTGTCCTACCCTTCTCATGGGCTCAACTGATTTCAAGTGAGCAGTTAAGAAGCCTGTAATTTATGCAGTAACAAAAAAGAAAGAATGTCAGTGCATTTTATAACCTGCTTTTTAAAACGTAATTAAAGATGGGAGCTGCAGCAACCTAGCAATTAAATATGAATAAAGACCTTCTAAGCAAAGTCTTCATGCAAAGCCTTAAACGAACACTTTTTTTGCTGAAAAAGAAGAAAAATACTACAAGGAGCAGCCTGTTCCCTCCTGCAGCTGCTAAGGAATGAGCCCCCTCCCACACCACCCTACCCCTTCTCTCCCAGCCCCTTCCACAGAAAACTATTGCTAGCAACAAACCAGAGAATTTGCAGTAATTAGATACCAACACAGACTCAGCTGCCTCCAGTAATTCACTAGGAAAGTGCATTTTATTTATTTAATTAATTCTCTTTGGTCCTGGCGGCAAAATCAATTAAGTAAAACAACTGCATTTAAAAACAACTAGTTATGTGGTTTTTAATTACAGCGGGTCCATAATTCAAACCTATTGACATTTGTGTCTCAAGAGAAAATGTGTTCCAAGACACAGGGACTTTTACCTTTATGTGCAGTTTATCTATTGCCTGAAGAGAGGATCTGTTAAGGGTAAAGATTTAAGGTGGCCAAGATCATGCTGGGCTGTATGATTCCATAAGGAAGAAAACAATGCAGAGAACTTGCCATATGAGGTCAAGCTGG
This sequence comes from Monarcha castaneiventris obscurior, assembly GCA_026261815.1. Lineage (NCBI taxonomy): Eukaryota > Metazoa > Chordata > Aves > Passeriformes > Monarchidae > Monarcha > Monarcha castaneiventris. Next base: position 21,925,406 of record JAMPIT010000894.1, read on the forward strand.
GACTTTCTTCAATTCTCTCAGTACCCTACATCCGCGTATCAGAGGGATGTATCCTTTACAAAGTGGTTACTAGTCTAGCTGTCATAAGGCTGGGTAACATTCCCCAAAGGTCAAAACACAGAACTGGGAGTTCACTGGCTTGAATCCAGTAAGGTACATTTATAGTAAGATCATGTATAAATTGGATAAAATTCCATCTGCTCTGGATTTCAAAACCTCTTAATTGCCTACACTGTCAATCCAACCATTTTCACCAGTACTGAATGCACGCAGGGGAAAAAAAAAGCTGCACATGTTCCCTCTGGCAGGAATAATATCCACCTCATTATCGTGTGACTAAATTTTCTGAAGAAACATAACTGAAGAAAGCTGCATCTAGGAGTTATTTTGGATAGAAGACTTTCATTTAAAAACTTGCTACTTAGGACATGAAAGTCATGTTAGCAGTCATGTCCAGTAGAGCCTGCCCAGTGGCCCTACTGCAATTCCAGGGCAAATCTGTGCACATTAACAGTCTGCAGGCAAGGACTGAAAGGCGAGGGACTGCAACAGGGCCAGAGAATTGATGGATACCCCAGGAGCAGAAGGGCAGAACATGCACAGGGGGAGGGAGCAGATCACAGCCGAGCCATTACATGAGCAGGTGTGAGGCTGAGATAAAGCCGAAGCACGATTATGGCTGGGCTCCAGGACCCCCCACTTAGCAAATGACCCTCGTTCATTATGGAATTGTCTTTTGTCGGCTCGCTGGAGGTAGGTAACGCCTCTGCTGCAGGCTGTGTGTCCCAGACAGGCAAAAGCAAGCAAGCGTTGGTAAGACATGGAAGCAGAGAAGGGGTGAGCCAGGCTCCCACACTGCCTGCCAGGGAGTGGGTCCTTCCAAGCGAAGGTGGCTGCACCCCGTTCATGCAAGCAGGGAGTTCTTGGAACAGGCTTAGTGCTCACAAGCACCCTTAACAAAAACTGTTATTTCCAGGATGGATAATTAGCAAGCAAAGGTCTTGGGACACTCTTGGAGCCCACATAACTTAAGGAACTCTCAAGTTTTTTCCAGGCTACAGCTGGTCTCAAATGGCCTCATCAAACTTGCTGTTACCATCTGTAATCCTGGCAGGAGATGAAACAAGCAGTTTCCCAACAGGTTTAATAAAGGTTTAGAAGGAACTTTAGGGCTGCTCTTTCAAAGGAAAAGGAGAGCCAGCTGCAGGTTTACAGCTGTACAGGTGAGCGGAGTCCCTGCACACAGTGGTTTCCCTCACTCCTCCTACATAGCCAGGTCCCCATCGGGCACATGCTCCACCAGCAAACAAATGTGCACTGTACTTCACTGGCTGGAAACACAGCCCTGACTGTTTAATTCTAAAGAATGAAGCTCATTTAATTTTAAATTTGTGAAATGATTGTTGGTATTAGTATTCACACCTCAGGGAGCTGATATAAAAGCTCTTACAGGATCCATCTACTTAGACACTTACTAGTATGTATTTGTGCTGAGGTTGCACCTAGAGACCACATTAAGCCCAGAGTGCCATGGTATGAGGTGCACAGCCACCATGGTCCCTGCACAAACTCATGCCTTCCAGGAGTTGCCAGATGTCAGCTACAGGCTTCCTCACATGCTGAAGTGCTTTCCCAAAGCACCACTGCTCTTCCCAAGGCCTGCAGCACATACCACCTTGATGCCACAATGCTGGGCATCAGGATGCTTCAGTATTTTTTGTGAATCCTGTCCTTAAACACTTAGGAAGATACTGGAAGTCAATTGGATTTAAGTTCCCAAATCCTGAGTCCTTTCCGAAAGTATTACCTTAGGTGACCTGCCTAGCATGTTCAAAGAAGTCTCTGACAGAGCTGGGATTTAACCCAGATATCCCAAGTTCCAGCCTCATATCTTAATCTCTAAACCATAAAAGTTAAATGTGCATGTCTTGCCAGCTAATTTCTTTTGAAATATATTGCCTCTTAATCCCAACCTTTTTATATCCATGTGCTGCAGCAAATGATGGAGTATTACTGCCTGGTTTCAACTTGCCCACTTCACAGAGAGGTATGTTTTCTTCCCTCTCCAGAAAGGTTGCTAGCACAGTACCCTGGAGCAGGAGCCTGAGTCATGGAGCCCTTTCCCAGCCCAGCACTATAAAACACCATTCCACATGAGATATGGTGGCTCTGCTCTGCCATTGTGAAGAATGTTGGCCATGTGTCAGCAGTTTGTTCAGGACAAATTTAGGGTGCAGTGAGATGCAGGATCACTAACAACAGAAGGCATCTCAACAGTCCAGCCCTGTTTAGCTTGCAGGCTGAACCCCGCTGTCTCTTAGCCAACCGTGGCTACATCTGGAGACAGAGTGGTGAGCTCCAGCTTTTGGTCTGATCTGTACTGTCATCCTTACATTCTTCAGAAGCTCTCCCAACAGACTGAGCAGTCTCAATGACAGCAGGATGGACACTGGAGGAACTGTTCCACCTGCTGCAAGCTGGGACTCAGTCACTGTTTGACAGCCTAGAAAGTTCCTGATAAGCCCTGTAAGTTCCTGGGAGTGCAAAGGGTATATGGAAACCACAAATGTAAGTAGCTCTGAGTCCAGGGTAAACCCTGAGCTTTGGTAACAGTATATCTTAACGAAAGGTCTGTCATGTAGCTTTCAAATAATAAAGTTGCTTCTGTTTAGTATGGTAAATATGCCAGAACAAAGTTAAATATGCCTATGTTAGGGAACTTGGCCAGAGTCTGGCACAAGTGGGAACATGCAGCAAGAGCTGAGACCACCTCAGGCAGAGGCCATCTCCAGACACTTCACTGTGCTTGACAGCTTCACCAATCACAGATGTGCAAAATAATTCACAAAAAGAGGCCCAACAGGGATAATGCTATTCCTTTATTACCAAAACCAGTGCAAACTGAAACATTCAAAACCTCAACTACAATTTCACAACACATCTCCTCTTCTGATCACAGCATACTGTAATTGCTCCTGAGTCTCGCATTTTCTATTTGGAGATTATAATCTATAAGATGTCCTATTTTAAAAGGGGGTGACCAGGTAACACATGATTAACTTGGAACTGTTTTTGTCTCCAGGATACTCACCACAGGCCATGATAAACAGAGCTCCATTACCAAGAGTATTGTGTTGCAATGGTCAGGATCAGCTGACCAGTCACCTATCATTTTGAAGCCATGTAGCAGCACAGGAAAATGCACATGGAAAAGGTGGTATAAAACCATTCAAGACAACGGGAATGATACAGCTGTGACACAAGTCCGTGGAGGAAGCGGACAGCAAGAAAGTGATTAAGTTAGGTAAATTTTGCACATTCCCTGTGCTGTGATTCTCCAAGCTGGAATTCCCTTGATAAGATGACTCAATTCATCTGTTTTTTCTACAACTGACAGAGACAGCACTAACCAGTTCCCTCTTGATCATGGCTCCGTGGATAGCAATTTGCTAAGGTGAGCTCAGTCTGCAGCAGCTTTCTGAGAGCTACTGTCTGCAGCCTCCCAGACAAGACAGTGCGGGGCAGTGTGATAATAGGATTCAGGAGCTTGCTGGAAAACAGATCAACGTAGTATCACTCTGGGAAGAAAAGCTGGAGGGCTGCAGCTGCCACCATAACACTATGTAGTACATTGTCCCCTCTAGTTAAGGAGCAGAATACCTGAAGAGACATTCAGTTCTATGTCTGTTACAGCATTACTAGGGCTTGCGCTTCCCAGAACTTCTGGAATTCACTTTATCATATCAACAGTAGCATAGTACTGCTCTCAGAAATCTGAATGGCTTTCCTGGTTGAAGAAATGTGAACCTCCTCCTAGGCTGGTTATCTTTTCAACAAGATACACATAAAGGCTCATGGTGCCAAGGACACACCAATCCCTGTAAGTCTGCAAGGCCAGAGTTCCAGGTGCGAGAAAAAATTTTACCTTGGTGTAAAGCAATATGCTTCCCAGACAGCAAGCAAGGGTTTTTTTCCATTGTCCAAGCCTTTCTATCCCCTCTATGAAAACAAAATGTCACAGTGTTGCTCTGAGAATTATTAAGACAGCAAAAACTGAAAGATTAGATTTATTGCAGTAGACAGTGGATTATGAAGAATAATTCATCAAACGTCAGAACAAACAGCCCACAATTTAAAGGCGGCTTTGTTGAGTCAGTGAAATCTGATTGGACTTCTCCCCACCTAATGAATGCCAAGCTTAATTGATGGTTCCTAAATGCATCTGTCAAGAACATGTATTTATTAATTCAGTATTTTTAATAATATTGCAGATATATACAGAATAGTGGTTTTCTTTTCAACAGCTTTGCTGGTGTTCATATTACATTTACACGTACATGTGCATATATAGAGAGGTATACGCTGCATCCAAATAAATGTAGGTAAAGGTATGTGTGTATTCTCATGCACTGAAACAATTACCTTTGGCTTATTACACAAAATCCCTGCATCTTTCAGTGCACAGGATGGCAAAGTAACGTGGCTGTTTTCAGGGGAAGATATGCAATAAGGTGCCTGCCTAGAATTTGGAAGAGCTGAGCTCTAACATTGTTTCTCCTTGATATCCCACGTGATGCTGGGCCGCACCATGTCACACAGCTCATGCTTGGATGAGCAGAATTAGGGCCGTCAACACAGCTAGAAATCTGCCCTTGTCTAATTTATAAGGACCAAATTTTTAGCTTTGCCTTTAAAAACGTATCAGTATAATACATATACAGCAGTTATTACACACAGCCACAAACGTGTCACTTCACGTGCCAATGGTACGCACTTGTTCCTGGCATGCCAATCACTGCAAACTTTGTTAATCACTGCTAACGTTGCACTACAATAGCACAAAACCAGGGCTGTCCATAAACCATCAGCCTTTCTTCTACAAAAGGACTGTGACACAGGTAGGGTGTGAAGTTCATTTCTTTCCTGTTATTTCTACCTGGTACTACTTTGGTCCTCTGCAGCCCACTACCTGCTAAAAGCCTGAGAATCTTCTCTGGGATCCTACCAACAGCATTTCTCAGTCACAAAGCCATTACTGTTACGGAAAATGAACTCTGCTAAAGGATGGGTCCTTGATCCCCATCAGGCAGAGACCAACATTTGTTCACTCATTCACTGTCTGATACCTAGGATCCTGGCCACTTCCTGTTCTGCTCACCTATGATCCTCTTTCCATATTCTCTCTTGGCTAGACAAGCAGTGGAAAAGCCTACAAGAAGCCACTCTTGTATTCATCACATCCATCCATCGAGCTGTGCAGCAATAGTCTCAGTCTACTTTACTTGCTACAGTACCTTTAATTATTACAGAGCCATACCTCGAGGAAAAGCACCTTTTATTCTATCCCTGAAGACTGCGTAATAGTCTGTGCTCAGACACACTCATGGTAGCTTCATTTATTTTCCTGAGTAAGTCAGATCCTTAAGACAAGGCAGAGCTGTCTGAGACTATCACTCATCCCAGATCGAAACCTGGATCTCAGTGGTGACAGCTACAACAGGCAGTATGAGCAATGAGCAGACAGAGCTGATGTATGTCTCCTGAGACCCTGTGCGTGAGGTGGACCTCATCTCCCACCTCTCTAAAAGGGGAGCCACTTACCCATAGCTCCCACATTCAGTCTAACAAAAGCAAGAATTGTCATGGCCAGACTGGAACATAACTGGCTCAGGAACATCCTCCTGACTGACACAACGAGACAAATGTTTTTCACCGATTAAGCTACTGGATGTCCTACTACCTTCCAGAGACACAGGTTGCTAAAATTAACAGATTAGCTCAGCACCCGACATGCTTTCAACAGTTTGGAGTTCTACAGGTTTTCCACTAGCATTTCACCACAGCCTCTTCCATGCTTAGCTTCATTCAGCTGTTCTTTGTCCAAGCGCTGGTTTGACAAAGCACTCTAAAAGCAGAGGAACTGCACAATATAATTCTGATGTAAGGCAGATAACAAGCTAAACTGTAAGAAAGCAGAGTCCAGACGTCATCTGCAGGGCTAGCACAACATCTTTGGTAGCACAAGCATATAGATGAAACCAGAGAAAGGAAACAGCAAAGCTGGGATGTCTCTAAACAAGTTTCTAACCCATCCATGCATGTGTGAGGGTTTTTCCCAGTCAAAGAACTCCGTACAGGTACCTTTCCTGAAATCTCTATAATCTCACGCTCAGAATTAAATTCCAAGAAAACCTATTTCTCAAAAATGCCCATTACTAAGGGAAAGGTTTTGCTGTTGGAAGCTACATCGTAATTTTAAGCTGCAAGTCCAGTTCACTTCTCTGTGGAGAACATGGAAGGTGAAGGGACCTTGCATGACTGAATCAACTATTTCCTCAGAATCCCCGAGTGATAACAAAGAACCAGTCCCTCTAAGACTGATGTGGACATTGAGAAAATGCTCCTTTTCTGTTTCCAGATGCAGCTAATCAGCACAATTACCTGCGGCCCATTCAGCATCCTACTTCCTTCCACCTCAAAATGTAACACATTGTGCAGCTAGTCACCTTCCTGGTATCCTAAACCACTTCCACACCCCAGCCTGTTTGTGACTGGCCTCCAACAGCAGCCAGTGCTTCCTGATCCTAATGGTCAAGCAAGAGTCCACCACCAACTATGCTTGTGTGGAAATGGAAGATGAAAAACGACAGTCTCTCTATGTGCACAGTAAACAATGTCACTGTGCAGTCTATTTTGCATGACATAAGTATCTTATAGCCTATGCAAAATGCACATGCCAAAGCAAAGCCAAGGTGTGTATATACATCTATAATCCTATTTGCTTTCCATTCCATCATGCTGAAAAAGTAAATAGTGACTTGTGAGCTTCTTACTCACTCCAACAGTGCAGGCTATGGGCAGATGCCTTCCTGCTCTTCCCTTGCACATACGAATGCTGTTTAATTTGCTCTTTTATCTTTCTCCCAGTTGAGCAATGCTCATTAAATCCATTCTTTTCTCTCTGACTTTTTGGGGAAATACTACTTCCTCTGCATCTCTCCTGTCTGTGAGGATGGAGCCACACTTGTCAGTTGTTCAGACAGACTGGATCACAGTCCTTCAAGAGCACACAATGCCTCCACTCCCAGCCATCTTTTGGTATTTTAATTGAAAGCATCCTTTCTCTTTCCTCCCCCTGCTACAAAGGAGGGTCTCATGTGTTATACCAGTGCACAGTGGAAGCACAGCAGAAGACAACTCCTTGCTGCATCCCATCTGCCCAAAAGGATTCTTACTGCATGGTTGCAGTAGAGTGGTAGTTGCCCCTTTCTATTAAGATCTTCAGGGCTTTCTGTGTTCTCTGCAGCTCTTCAGCTCCCAAGCAACAGAGCTCAAAGTGCTAACATAGCAGGAACATCCCAGCAGCTCCTAAGGAAGGGAAGAGCCTCCTCAGCCTCCTGCTCTTTTAATGGCTCTGTTAGTGTACCTGAGCAGCTTGCTTATCCCTTTCCCAGCTTTCTGGAGATGTTGCACAAAGCTCTGCTCACAATCTCTACCCCCACCACTGCATCTGGATAATCACTCACATAAAATTCCCACTTCCTTTCTGCTGACTTGTAGTTCTGGCTCTGTACTCTACAACAGCCTGCTTCTAGCCAAACTACAATTTCAGCCTGTTTCTCAGTCATCTTCTTTCAGATAGTCGTATCTCTGTTCACATTCAACAAAGCTAAAGCACAGTTCCTCATTTTCTCACTCAAACGATCCCTTCTGTCTCCTTTCTCATCACAACAGAGAATGTCACCTACTTTCTGTCAAGCATGCCTGCAGCCCTGACCTTGTCATCAACAGTGACCTTACTCCAGATCTCATTTCGAGGTCTGAATCTAGTACTAGACATCAAATGCTAATGCTCACAAATGACAGGTGAAAACGAGCCAATTGTTGTCCCCTGTCCCCTCAAAGTTCCCACTTCTCTTGAGCCACATATGTAGTAACATATGTGGAGCTCCCCAACACACAGAACCCCTTGACTGAATTCCTGAAGGCATAGTCCCAAATGACATATCACCCCTACAGATGCCAGCAGCCTGGTGCAAAGACAAAATATTTGTAAAGAATCATCAAATCATAGAACAGCTCTGGTTGGAAGGGACCTCAAAAGATGGTCTAACTTAACTTTTCATGGGAAAGGAGGCCTAGAAGAGATTATAATATCTTGAAAATCTCCAGATGGGGTCTCTACCACATCCTTGGGGAAACTGTTGCTGTGATTGGTAGTTCTCAATGTAAAAAAATTTCTCACCTGTATCAAGATGAAGCCTCTCTCGAAATGCCACAGAGATGGGGCCAGTTGGCACATAAGCAAGAAGGTTAGATTTAAGAAAACACCCAGAAGCAAATGAACTTCCAAGACCATTTTGACTCCAAGCATAAACACATCCCTGCCACTCACTGGCTAAAACCTGTGTAGGAAAGGGTCAAGGAGCCACAACAAACAAGCTCCATGTTAGTCACAGCCAGGCAGAGGGAGGCCCAGAGAGGACTGCAGAGATGCCCCAAAGGCCCTATCAGCAGTAAGCCTGCACAACAGCAGCAGTCCTGTGAGAAATAACCAGCTGTCAGAGCCTGAGGATATATGAGGACCTTCAGGAACACACATCACCTGTGCCTCATCTTAAAAGCCTCTGATTCAGCCTTGAAAGCCTGGGGGCTTCAAGAAGTATATAAGACAAGGTGGGGGATGTGTGTGGGCAGTTTTATGTGACTATATAGAGTGTGATGAGGGGATATTTGGTAGCAGTCGGGTACAAGGACTTGATCAGGAAGTGAAACTGTGCCAGGGCTTGAGCACAGAGTTAAAAAGGAAGCATGAGGCAGGGCATTTGTGTACACAGCTTACATGGGAAATGGTAGGCAAAATCCATCCACAGAGAGGCAAATGAAGAATAAGATCAGAATGGTGTTTGTGTGTGGGCAGACAGGGTGTACAGGAGGAGTGGAGGGTTCCTGCAGTGTGTGTGCAGGACAGGACTGCATTTTGTTTTATAGAATCATAGAATGGTTTGGGTTGGAAGAGACCTTAAAAATCATCTTGTTCCAACCTCCTTGCCATGGGAAGGGAGACATTCCACTAAAACAGATTGCTCAAAGCCCCATCCAGCCTGGCTTTAAATACTTCTAGGAATGGGGCAGTTACAATTTCTCTGGGCAGTCTGTTCCAGTACCTCACCACCTTCACAGGAAAGAATTTTTTCCTAATATCTAATTTTAACCTACCATCTTTCAGTTTGAAGTCATTCCCCCTTGTCCTATCACTACCATGCCCTTGGAAAAAGTCCCTCTCCAGCCCTCTTGTAAGTCCCCTTTAGGTACTGGAAGTTGCTACGATGCCTCCCCCAGGCCTCCTCTTCTCCAGGCTGAACAACCTCAACTGTCTCATCCTGTGTTCATAGGAGAGGTGTTCCAGCCCTCTGATGATCTTCATAACCTGGGACAAAGAGCAGGAATGACAGAAGCAGCATTGCACAATCCAGCTGCCTGTCACCAGGGTGAACAGAGGTACAGTACAATGATAACATGCACAGGGCAAAGTTATCCAATCCCAGACAGATTCTGCCCAGTTATATCCTTTTTTCTGGCTTTGGTTGTAATTACATAGATACAAGCAGGCCTGAAGTCTTACTGAAACACAACCCTGCCCCAGATGAAGAGAACAGGGAAGTAGGAGTAGGGATCTGAGATGGACCTGGAAGTACATGCAGTCTGGCAGATGTGGGCAGCCCTGTCTGAATTGAACTGGTATCAAGAAAGGGATATAATAAGGTCACTACTTTAAAACAATAATGCTTAAAAGGTAGTAAAGCTCTGCCAAAGATGTAAAGCTCATAAGCCAATTCCTGGTGCTAACTGTGCCTTGATGGGATATGGGAACACCAGCACACCTGGCAGACAAGTCAATGCAAAAGACACAGCTGTTGTGCAGTGCACACCACAGAGACCAAGGAACAGGGACTAAAGAGAAGCTGCAGTAGAATAACTTACAAAGAGGTCTGGATGGGGCCCTGGAGTTTGTATCCTTTGCAGCCAAGTCTCAGAAAAAAACGTACAGAGATCAATGAAGTCCCTCAAGAGAGACAGCTGCACGACAAATTAAATCTACAACTGACTTTGCCAATAGTGTCACTGGCACCATGCATTAGTACATCCCTCATGACCAGTCATACAAACCATGGAGCCCTGAGCTCTCTGCACTGACGCCAAGAGAAAAGTCCTATACTAAGCCAGCCACATCCTGTCCTGTTTTCTTCTTGTCAATCTCTCCTCCAAGTATCAACTTTTCCTTTCTTCTCCTGACCGTATTTCCCCTACTTTTCACGTGTCTGCTCTGATCTCTCTGCTCCTTCTACAGTTCATTTATTATCTGTCTCTTCCTCTTCTTCCTCCCATGTATTTTTCCTTGCCCCCACATCTTCGTGTAGGGCTGCCAAATCCCTGCTTCACTGGTGTAACTCAGCTGATTTACTTTCCTTAAAGCAGTGTCTGCTCTCATGTAAATTACCTTCCAAACCCAGCCTGTGAAGCGGGCTTGTTCACTAAACTCTATGAATAGGAAAGTAGGCACAGCTGGCCTATTCATAATCAACATAAAAAATAGATTAGCACTTTACAGATTAAACATTATCGTTTCAACAGTTAACATAAATCAACTACACTTACAGGCCTAGCATTGCTGCTGCCACTGCAGGGTGACAAGTACTGCAAAGAGAAGGGCTGACAGTCCAGGGTGCAGTGGGAAACAGCTTGAACCTAAGTTCTCTGGCATCCCTTGTGTGTACTGCTAGAGGTTGCAATCAGGAGAAAAGTAGGCTACGGAAACAAAGATAGGGGGGTAATTTTGATGAATTCACATGCATTTCCAAGCAATCTAGCAACCCATTAATCTGAAGTGAGAATCCAACTGCCTTTCTTACTTCCTAGGGCTGATGCAGCTCAAAAATGAAGCAACAAAGTCAGCCTCTGGAATAGGAGCAGGATCGGAAGCCTTAAATACTAACTGGTACGTAGCTTTGTTTCCTACAGTTCAAAATATTTGGGCTTCTGTGCATGAAGAAAAGCAACTTGGATTCCATCTATTCTAACCATCTCAAAAAACACCTCATTACAACCCAGGATTCACCTCACCAAAGAGAGGCCAAGTACTGACACCCACTTCAGACGTGTCCTGTGGAGAGCAAAGCCAGGAGAGAGCATCCTGGAGTGTTCAGGCTGCACTTTCTCCCTCATCAGGTACATGATACTGAGTCACTGGAGACACTTGGTGCAACACACTGTAATCACTGTGCTATGGCTGTGTAGCCATTAGAGAGATAAGGACCACAGATCCAGTCCGGTCCATACCTTTCCATTCCTTCCTGCCTGCTCAATGAGAACCACCCAGTGTCTCAAATGTTTATGTTGGAGAAGCCAACCTGTAATTCCTGAGCTGGTTTTAGGGACTGCAAAGGACTGGCAAAGGCCTTGGCCAGGAAATCCCATTAAGAACCAGACTCACACCTCTTTCAAACAAAAAGGAAAAAAAAATAGAAGGGGAAGAGATTAGGTTTTGGTCCAAAGGACGAAAGACAGACTGGGAGAAGAGGCATTGGCTTATAGGTTTTCTTGGCAGCCAGGGCAAAGACATTAGCAGTTTACAAAGGGCAAGGCAAGAAAAGTTACATGGAGAGACTTCTTTACTATAACCCCTCTTAATAAGCCCTGGTAATTTTAATTGCTCAAGCCTTTCTTGATAAATGGGAATAGCAGTTAATAGACCTGAACCAATCAGCTACACCCAATAAGGTGCTTGAGAAAATTAGCTTTGTTTTCCACGCACAACTGATACCACCTCAGTTTCATTCATTATCCAAAATGAGCTAACTAATGTAAATTTTCTACTAATAATTTGAAATTTGGAAGGATTGGTGCTGAACAGCCTGTTCCAAGAACTTGCCAATTTGAGATGCAGTGGTTATGTGAGCTTTGTAAGAGAGAAATTCATAGATTTGCATCAGCTGAGCTCTCCTGGCACAAGCAATAATTCACATGAGTTTACTTCTTCAGTTGTCACACACAGCTTCAGAGGTTTGGCTGTGAACCTCACATTCTGTAAAGCTAAATACTGCAAAGATTACAGAAAATAAGTGCAAAATGTGCTTAATGTTCACAAACATGAGAAAACTTCCTCAAGCTAGTCTGCCTACTAGGAACAGACACATTTTGCTCACTAATGGTGTAACAAACTTTGAGACCCCTTAGATCCAAACTTTTGCCTCAATTCTCAAAACATAAAAACATGTTGAGTGTGTGGCTTCTCATAAGGAGAATTTCCAACACTCCTAGCAGTTTTTTCACAGGGGAAAAAACTCGCAGGCACAGTTGAAGCATTTTTTATGGCTCAGCATCCTTCCATAGAATCAAGAGGTGCCTGTCAAACAGATCCCAGAAGTGCCATAAAACAAAGCTTATTAGATCACCATACATCTTAAAAAATCATAAAAATTCTATGTGTCTCTTCTGCATGTTAGAAAAATGCAGAGATGTCAGGGTCAGGCCCTGTAACTCCTTATTTCATCTTATGTCATTTGTTTCATCTACAAATAACCTATTGCCAAAAGTTGCCTGACTCACTGCATCATGTTTTCATGTTTCTAATGGGTCAAGAGACAAGTAACTGTGCAGATGTAAAATTATGAAAGAAATCAGGCGATAATAACTAGGCAGCATCAAGTAGGATATTAAAAAGATCAGTGGGCAGGCAGATGATGGGATTCTCTGCTCCCTCAGAGAAAAATCAGGCATAGTAAACCCAACTTGCATCAAGATCAGAACATGAAGAATATTTCAGAGTGTATCAGCAGTGGGCTTTGAAACAGAAACCAGTCCCTCCACATAGGAGCTCAATGTTTCTGCCCTTACACAGATCCTGCTGTGTCAGAAATGTCTGGAGATTGCTGAGCAAAGGAGATACACAATTGAAAAAAGAAAATCTTCATATACAAGAATAAGGACTATTAATCCCAGTTACAGACTCCAATTCCCAGTGATTGTTTGGAATTGGAAGGGTTACCCACATGCTGAGAAGTGTTTTCTGCCAATGGCTTGAGCATTGCTGTGCAGCACACACACCACCTCTGCAGGATGCGGACACTGAATACAGCCTGACACAGCTGTCGTGTGCACTGACAGCCAAGGTGTATTTGCATCAGAGCAACACTTCTGGTACAATCAAAACTCTGAGAAAACTGTACTGTAACACAGCTTACCATTTGCACAGACACTGAGCCAACAAATTCCACGCAGGTATGTCATACACTAACCCCCAGGCACCTAAAGAATTCGTAAATTGAAGGAAAAAAATGTCACCAAGCATCCAGTTCAGAACTATTTCTTACCAGGCCATTCCCCATTGCATTTTCTGATCTGAAGTTTTTCTCTTCCTTGCAGAAGGCCCTCCAAACAATCCTTCAGAAAATCCACTGTCCAAATTCCTATATTGTAAATTTTACTAATTTGAAAGAAGTCAAATGAGATTATCCTCTAATCTATACTCAAAACCTTCTTTCTCTTGGACAATGGGGCCTAGAGTACCCAGGAAGAGGCTGCCATGAGCAGGATCCAGCCATCCTCTCCCAGGAGCTCTGAGTGGAGAGAAAACCCACGGAAAGTGGCAGTACCCTCTTCCAAAGCTCCCCTGGCAGTCAGGACACCAGGTTGTCCTTGGCACGACAGTAAGGGTCAGTAACACTGAAGTTTGCATAAAGAGTGAGCAGGGACACAAGAAACAAAGCAAGGTTCACTACCTGGGCCACATAAAGCTCTCTGTTTGCTTTCCCCATCTGCCCTTGGAGCAGCAGTTCTAGACAGCTGCTGCCCACACAAGGGCTCAGTGTAGAGACAGCCACATTGGGATCTGCCAGTGACTGGGGCCTCTTACCAGAGACAGGGCAGGGCAAGCACAGCAGAGGCTGCAGCAGCAGCAGGACCCACACAGGCAGCCACTTGTGCCTTTCCATTGAGTAATGCAGGACCATTTGTTCTGGGTGACATTAATGCTATTCGCCATCCATCTCAGACTCTTTAAATTACCTTTTTATGGCCAAAATCCTTTTCATAATTGATAAAAATCTCTTTTTTATATCCCAAGTTATTGAAAGAAATGTGAAGGTTTTTTATTCCTCATTACAGTTTTAATAAAAATGTGGTTTTTATTGATGCCTGCTTGGAAGCCCTGCCGGGAGTACTGAGAGAGACTCGGAGTGGTGGGAGAAGGGCCTTATCTTCCCGTCCCACTTTCCAGCTCCTCACACTGTCAGAGCAATGGCCACCACAGCTCAGCTTCCACTTTGGTGGGTAATGGAGGGTGGGTAACATCATGCAGAATGAGGAGATTTCCTGTGACCAACAATACCCATAGCAGGCAAAAGAGGCTCTTGCTGACCTAGATCTGATTGCCCCAAACCCATTAGTGATGTATGCACAGTGATGGACTTCACAGACCACCCCGGCACAGCACTGCTGGAGATGGTATTTTAGGACAAAACCAGGTTCACAAGCTACAGGAGATCTGGGTGTTCAGCAAAGCCATTCTGTGTCAGTCCACAGCCCCAGGCAACCACAAGAGGGACTGTGCACTGCGCCACACAGTGCTTTTGGGCAGAGCACTCAACCACAAGGCTGCACAACACTGGAGGAAGCAGGCACTGTCCTAGCATCCTGGATGGGTTAGACAACACTGTCAGCCTAGGAAGAGGCTTTCTGGAGCCATAACAGAACCTGCAGCAACCTTCATTATGACATGAAGACCTTGTGATCTAGCACAGTAAATGAATCTTCTCTAGAACACCATAGGGAGCCAGCTACATAAAGTGGCTCATACTACCTTGGGAATAACTTGGATGCTGTAGGACATGCAGCATAATACCCAACAGCCTGTTGAAGGCCTAGCTCCTCTCCCACAGGGCTGAGCATTGCTTGAGTCGTTCTGCAAATCAGAAGTAAGTCTCGCCAGAGCTTAAAATGCTAATCGACAAATTCCAGAAGGTAGGGAATCAAGTCCATCCTTCTCCCTGTCACTGGCACCGCAAAGGCTGCCATACTATACCAAGAATTCACACAGAAATAGGAGTAGAAAGAGTCTTTTCTATTCCCTCCATACTCTCATAACAGTATGAGGACAGGGCAGTCTCTTGCACCGGGGATTAGCACCTTGCTGTGGTCTCATTCTCTACCTTTCCCAGGGCAGTACACACGGGAATACAATCTTTGTCCCTCCCTGTCATACGGCCATGGGGCATCACTGCAGATCATTGCAGTGACCATACTCCCAGATGTATATGGGCACATTTCAACAACAGATGAATAATATTTCATGTACCCAACCCAAAAAACACTTCGGGAACTTTGGAAGTGCCCTGGCTCCAACAAGGACAGGGTTAATTTTTTGCAGTAGCCAGGAGGGGGTGTGGCCCCTAAAGTTATTTGATACCACCTCATACCATTGCCAGAGATGGGGGAAACAGACCCTCTTCCAAGGAAATAAGAGTTCCTTCCAATCGAATTAAAGTGGTGGACAGAACAGTCAGGTATTGTTTATTGTCAGGGGCTTTTCACGTAAATTGTTTCTCTGCCTTATACCTTTCATTATTAATATTGTTGCTGTTATTGTTTGTTTTCTTATCTCATTGCTGTTTCCAGTAAATTGCTCTTATCTCAACCCATGATCTTTGCCTTTTGTGCCTCCAGTTGGTTTTAACTAGAGTACTAAATTGGAAAATACCATTCCTAAACCAAGACAGGAAGCAATTTAAAGTGTTGCCTGGAAATAGAACAGATCTTCCCAAACAACGTTAGAATGATAATATAAAAGCAAACCTTTACTTGAAAGCCTTCAGGTACACAATATGGCGAAAAAAGCACATGATACAGTAATTCTACGATTTTTACAAGGTTAGTTGATTAGTATACCTATCAAATATCATCCAGTTAGAAGAGCAGTTGGTTAGGTAATTTTTCCCTCAGTACTGCCCCACTGGAATTGGTCCAGGGGCTTCTCTATCCCACTTCTTTTTGGGTCTCTTAAGTTTCTGGTTGGAAAACAAAACGTCCTTGTAGGTGGTGCTCTTCTTAAGTAAGACTAAACAGTATTTCAGGAATGTGTTAGAAGGTTTGCTTATTGTTCTAAAATGTAGGGGGGAAGGGTAGGAAAAGTACTAGGAGCTACAGCCATGCATTAGCAATCTACAAGGCTACAAATCTATGAAAAATATATAAAAAGCTAAAAATCTTTAAGCATCATTTCCCCTTTTAGAGACTTGACAAAAAATTCTATATTGTCTAGTCTCCACCACTTACATGTGATAAACGGCAGTATTCTTCTTAGCCATGGTTTTGCTGCAAAGCCAATGACTTCTTAGACAAGGAGTATCTGTTTCTTACTTGCACAGCACTGGTGCTCTGCCAGGTACAACAGCAGGAATCCTAGGCTGAATCCTCCAAACATCACTGTGGAAATGCATCCTACTTCACAAATCACAACACAGGAGGCTCCTCTACCACATGTGCTTTGTTTATAAATCACAGTCAAACCACTGACATATCCTGCCCTGCTCAATCAACAAGCTCCTTTACTGTATGGCTGCAGGAGGTTTCTTGCAAATGGCAAAACAGTGCTTGAACAACCTGTAAAAGCTGCAATTAACTACAGATGAAAAGGATGCTCTCCTTGGAGGTGCTGGGTAATCAAGCAATTAGAAACTACTTCCCATTACCTGCATTTCCACAAAGCAGAGCTAGAATGACATCCTTTCAAATGACTATGTTTCCATCTGTTTAAGCCCTTTATATGATTTGGCTTCAGCAGAGACAAGCCTTGACCTCTGAGCTCTCCCCAGCCCTTTCTCCCAGCTTTGAACAAAGGAAGCACTGTAAGCAGAACTTTCAATCACTGGTGTGTTCTCAGTAGGGAGCTTGTCTTGCCTCAGCCTTTCTGGAGCACAGCAAACTCACCAGCAATGGCATAAGCATGTATGCAGATACGGATATCGCAGTCAGGATTTCTTGGGATCCCTCATTTGCTCAGCTTCAGCCATTTCTACTCTTGTCTGCAAGTTTCAGCAACTGTTAGATGTGAAGGTAAGTCAAGGGACAAGGAGAGACACTCACTCTCATGGCTAGTCACACGCCTTACACCAGCCTGTCACCCCCCAAGTAATGGCAGCCTGGACACACAGCACCTGGGCAGCCGCACTACACAAGCACCCCATCAACATGGGAAAAACCTTGCTTGGGACCACGCTGCCCTCAGCTGGGGGGTGCTAACTTTGTCCTTGCCCTCATCCCCAAACACACAACATCGGGCCAGACACAGGAGCAATGACTGGAGAACCTGCCCCATGGGAACCTGCCAGAAAGGAGCAGGAACTGGGATATTTCTGCAAGGACAGAGTGACAGATGGGGAGGGAGGGAGTGTCTCCCACCAAGGAAAATTATGCCCAACATGAGTTAAGGCCTGGATAGAGTATGGAGTACACAAATGTATTAAGAGGAAGAATAAGAAGTCTTAGGGAAAAGGTCAGTAAGTTGATTAAAAAATGCCAGTGTGTAAGGATAGGCTGGAAGCTGATGAGAGGCTGTGAAAAGTGACATCTTGCTGTACGCAGAAGTAACAACTGGTGCTGAGTGGGTAGAGCTATGCTGTGGCCTACTGGGATGTGCAATATGAGGAGGTATTTTGAGACAAGAAAGAGGTAAAAGTGTGTGTAGGCGTAGACAAGAGTACACAATGAAGCAAAGAGATGTCACAGTATCTAAACTTATGATCATCGGTGGCAGCAGAGAAGTGAGACTGGTATTAGGGAATGCACTGGACAGTAGTGGAGCCAGGCAACAAAAAGGCACAAAGGATGTTTGGAAGACCAGGGCTGTAAAAGCTGCCAAGTCCTTCTGCAACCACTCCCTCATATGACAAGGGATGCTGTGAAATGCCCTTGATCAGAACATTACCTCTCCAATATCCCACAGCCACATGACAGTCCTTTCCAACAAACCTACCAGAGGAGGAAATGCCCCTAATCCCAGTGCAGTCAAAATTTCTTCCACCTTTTCTAGTTTCTAAGCACAAAGATTTTGTGCTTTTAAGGTACACACACTGAAACATTTCTTTTCCAGAGCTCCTCATCAGTCTTTCTCCCTAAATGTGTGGTGTCCACATTTCAACAGAAGTTGCCTGGCTCTGCTCTGCATGCACTTGGTTGAGTTAGAGCACTTAGCTGAACCAGCTCTCTCTCCCTGTGTCATTAATAGTTCTGCAGAGAAAGAATATATTCGGTTTGCTTTCATTTTCCACGCTTGACACCTTTTCACTTTCAGAACCTTGTTCAAGCAAGGAAGATAAAAATACAGATAGGAGAGACTCTTTCATTCATATCTCATCACCCATTCTTATGAACACAGCTTTTCCCAACTGCTCCAAGGAATACACCCAGAACAAGCCCAACCTGCGGCATCTCCACTGTCTCCCCAAAAGATTCTTGCTGTGATCTCAATGGTGATTGTTTCCAGGAGTTATTGCAAAGATTTCTTTGTGCAACCTCTCCCACTGCTACTACTTGTGTTACCCTGCAATTCCCATTCCACCCACCTCAACTTCTTGCATGTAACACTCAAGAGCATGGTCACCTCCCACCATCACTCATCCAAACCACTGTGGCTGAGATTAGAAAGCCAGCAGCTGCTCACTACTGACTACTTTTATCCCAATGATCTCTGATAGGTACACAAACTGGCCCTGGACTTAAAACGAGTTGGACAGGACAACCCACTAGTCAGCATATATGATGCTTCTCCTTCTGTGTCAAATCAGCACACGTGCCATTCACCTTTATATCAGAGCTACATGCTGCAGCTCCCAGCCCCCAGCCATGATGCTGGCCTAGAATGGGAGATCCCCCATCAGCAGGGTGTCAATCAAGTCTGTGTGGGGACAACAAAGTCATGTTGAACTGCCATAAATCCACCTCATAAATGCTCTGTCTTTGCTCAAACATCCGTCCCATTGGCATGGTCTCCATTTAAGCCAGTTTTCCCACAAAACATTTGTCAAACATCCAAGCCCATGATAAGATTCACAGGAGAAGGTCACATTAGAAGGTAGACTATTTCTAATTGACTGAAAATATAACGCTTCTATACATGAAATTGGCTTTTTTTGATCTTCCTGCCCTTTTGCAAGTTCTTGCCTAATTTGTTAGCTTGTCACACTCCTCTCGAGGTATCTCTGTATTTCCAGTTGCTCTTTCTCCCATTTGTTCTGCAGTGATCCAAGCTGTATGTAATTACTTCCTGCCTACACTGAAGATTCATCTGAAGAGCCCTGCTCTTGGGCCTGATGGGAGAACTGGAAGCCTTACCACTCAATTCGAGAGCAGCAGGACTAAGCCTAGGCACCCTGGCAAGGTTCCCTCACTGCCATTTTTTCTTCTATTTGAATTCATCTGCAAGTTCCCAGGTGCGCTGCTGACCCCAGGAGGGAAAATTTCAGGATCCCTCTCTGCACTCTTCTCTGCCCTGACACTCCACCACGCCCCTCTGCCACCTATATTTCAGCTAAGTATACCGTATTTAAAATATATTGAGGATCTAGCTACACTGGAATTAAATTTGTTCCTGAAGCAACCCTGTTAAATCCTCTAGGCTCCAGCAAGGACAGCTTTGGTGCATTAGGTTCCCAAATCCTTTCTGGTTTTAAATACCTTGATTTGGTACCTTGTAACTATTAACACAAGCATTTACATCAGCTTCTAATACTGCCCAGTTTTACGAGGTCCTTTATTTTTATACATGTTATCCTCTCCATTTATCTCTTTTATCATTGCTCTCTTTCTCTTGTTACCATTTCCTCTCCATAACTTTCTTCTCATTTCTACCTTTTTTGCCCTCCCTCCGCCTCAAAAATTAAATATTGTGCAGCACTACCCATGTGAAGGAAGTGAATGCTATGAGGTAAGGTGGCTGTGCAGACTGTATTTGAGCTGCTTCACTGGGAATCAGTGAGGCATGGAGTATTCATCTAGCTCCCAAGAAGCATAAAGAAACCAGGGATTATCAGTGGCAGCTGAACGAACATACACTTGAAAGGTCCCACCTCTGAGCACCTACTTCATCCTTTAAGAGACACCACACAAACTATGCCAGAGCTGGCTGGTGTGGTAATTTAATGTGGGCTAACCTTGGGGTGGCTTTCCACAGCTCCTGTGGAAGGGAAATTGCTACATGGAAGCCCATGGAGGCAGAGGCCTGCAAGGCGCAGCCAGCCTGCCCTGCTCCATCTATCCACTGAGCTATGAAACACAGCTGGTACCAGCCATGCTACAAGGATGGAGTGCTGATAGAGGGAGCATGTTGCAGGTCGGGGGCTGACCTTAACCCTGCCATTAAACTGTAGGGAAATATTAATGGTCATTCCTGACTAGACAATATGTAGACCCTTAAACTACACACAGGCAGACTCACCCCATCCAAATCTGCCCGTAATACACCCTCTAGGTGCAAATACTTCACTTACCTCGTGTTTCCCCCTTACGTCCTTACCATGCAGACAAGCCAGAACAACCAAAACAGCCCCAAAACCCCAAAATATGAGAACCAACACATATACACACTGCTTCCCTTCTTCAACCTTCTGTCTTCCTCCCCCTCACACACACTTTCCCTAGCATCACCACTGTACACTGTTGCCTCCTGCCTCCCTCTTCCCATGTCAGTTGTGATCCTTAAAATGCCTCTCCTCAGCCTGGGCTAGAGTGTGAGGGGGACATCTTGTAAAGAGCAAGATGCAAAGTAGCACAACACCCTCTGTAATTTACTGTGCTTACTTCCCTTATATCTAATGAACAGCCACCTACCTACTGATCTCAGGGCTGTGGGCTACTGAGGGTTACTGATGGCACCAACTCCTGAGCTACTACGTTACCTGACTGCAGCACCAAAAGTGATTTATGCTATTATTTTCTTTGGGGGTTAATTAGGGGCTCGAGAAAGTAAAGGGCTGTCAGTGCTAGCTGGAATTGGTCTAGTGCAGCCAGGGGAGAGCAGTCATCCCTCACAGAGCTCTGCCAATATATCTTCGTCCTGAACATCAATACCTCCAGCTCCCACCCCTCAGTGTAGCAGACAGCCCTCCATCATGACCTCCCCCAACCCTGTTAGTCTTAGCATATAGAGTACGCTGCTCTGCTGAGTCCTTGCCATTTCCATCCAGCACCTTTCACACCCTTACTCCTCTGTTATCTTCTCCTTACCAAAGCTTGCCAGTAACGCCCATTGATGGACAGGGAAAACTCGCATGGCATTCTCCCAGAGGCAAGGAAGAGGCATCTCCCCTTGGTATCTCTTTTGACTGAGAAACAGCAGTTTTCCTTCCTCTAGCTACCCAGGGCTTGCTGAGGCCTGAGAAGCCACCACAGGCTATGGCTGCCCCTACCTCTTTGCCTAGATCCTCACGGATAACTTGCTCAATCTCCTGCCTGGTGCTCTGCGGGGCCTGGCTGTGCAGCACCTTGAGGGTGCGGGTGTACTCCTCAGGCAGGAGATAGTCCAGCGCTCCCAGGTGCTGTCCCACCTTGATGAAGGTGCCTCGGTTGGAGCAGCATAACTCCCGGAGGCGCTCGGCAGAGCGCAGGTGCACCTGTGAAGAGACCAGAACATCAGTCAAGCCCTTTTGCTGTCTGTTACATGCACGTGTCCACATATGTATCTTTTTTGTCCAGTATTTAAGCAGATCAAGGATTTCCTTTCTTGATTCTGGGCATCATCATCTAATGTGTCAGTTCAGTAAGTCCACTTCGGCTGGACTTAAAGGGTCTGAATCAGACAAGGACAAGATGCCCCGGAATATAAAGGGCTTCAACACTTGTTTGTACAGGCACCATGATCAGTAACAGCACGTTAGTCTTTGGCTCATCCCAGCACAGAATAAAAAGTCTGGCCATAGCGCAACATTGGTTTGTCACTGTGATTCACCACTATGATGCACAGTTTGGGAACCCCTTGTCAAAAGACAAAAATCACGACCACAACCATTATGTTAGACGCTTAGTGTGAGTGCAGTGAATTAAAATGAAAAGAAAACCATAGATACCATCCCAGAAACTTCCAGGAACTTAGAAGTAGAGTCTGTTAAAAAATCCAAATTACAAATATGTATTTGGCAGTGAGAAGGACAGTATGTGGGCAGTCCCTCATCTTCCTCACCTCACTCTGACACGCACAAGGGGAAATTACATCCCTCCAGTCCAGCCAGGTCTTGGGTCTTACTGCTTACATTGCCTACAAAGTCTGCAGTGACAGTGGTTTGAGCAACTAAATTTTAGAAGACTTTCCAGCTGTGCTCACAGTGGCCAAAAAGCAACTACCAAATCACAAAACCCACTGCCAACCACTTGTCTGGTCTATATTTCAGCTCTTAAGGTTCATTCTGCTACTCAAGAATAGACCAGCCACCAAATCCTTCAGTGACAATGATTTATTCTGCCTTTATTACTCTCACTAGAAAAGCCTCCTGCCAAGGACACAGCTATATTGAATAATATTTAATGAACTTTATATAAGTTTACCCTAGTACGTTAATAAAATCTAAGCAAATCAATAACAAAAAATAACTGTGCAACCAGCTCCTGTTAATGCCTGACACCTATCTGCATGAAGCCTCCTAATTCCTCTGGCTTCTGTGTCAGAAGTCATTGAAGGTCAAATCCTGTGTTTGCAGCCCTCATCTGCTCAAGATCCTGTGGTGATGGACTCCACCAAAAGCCTTGAAGTACGTGACAAAAGGAGCAATACCACAAACATTCAAGAACACCACATACACCCACACCATTCAGTAGCTATCTTTGCTCTCTGTGCAAAGCAGTGCTGTGTCACATCATGGGACAGGCTGAGTGTCTCGCATTTGGGAACGTGTCGGGGGCAGACTGAGTGCTGAGCTGCAAGTGCATGAAACACAGGCCTAGGGGAGTGTGAGAAGAAAGCCTAATGTGCAAGTCTCACCCTCAGTGTGAGACTTGACAGTCTGATGCACACGTGCTCACACGCACACACATTTTCCTAGGTGGGCACATATGGGCAAGTGTAACTTGTGCTAGTTTAATGAGCTTCCCCCAGCATACTGCCAGCTCAAGAACACTCCCACATATATAGGCAGCAAGTAACACCCACGAGCATGCCTCAAGTCTCCCACATCATTCTCCTGCATTTTACACAACAGCTTTGAAGTTCCTGCTGTAACAAGCCTCTGCTCTGGCTCTTTCCCTGCTCTCCTTCCCTGTGTGCAGCAAGGACAAAAGTAGGCCAAAAGGGAACAAGGAAAGGAAGCTGTGACAGAAGATGAGACAGCAAGAAAACCAGGGAGGGAGTAATGGGATGAAAGAGAAAGGGAGGGAGGGAGCCAGAGCACCTGGGTTGTTTGTCACAACACCCAGGAGTCCAGCCCATCACAGGGAAACAGCTTTTTTGCAGCTCCAATAGTCACCCTCTACCCACTGCCTCCAGCTGTGGAGGAAAACCCCTGCAGCAGTGAAGGAGAGTGGTGGCCAGCCACACCCCTCAAGGTGTTGGGCAGCCATAGCCAAAGGCACTGGCAGGAAACAGGGGCAAAGCTCTTTACAGATA
Source organism: Monarcha castaneiventris obscurior (assembly GCA_026261815.1). Lineage (NCBI taxonomy): Eukaryota > Metazoa > Chordata > Aves > Passeriformes > Monarchidae > Monarcha > Monarcha castaneiventris. The sequence continues at coordinate 21,949,053 of JAMPIT010000894.1, forward strand.
AGTCCCAGAAAACTGAGCACTGGAGCTCCCAACATTGAGCTCAGGCCAGCACAGGGCCCTGCGATCTCCCATGCACAGCAGGAGCCCATCAAATGACTCCAGGCTGCAGCATGACTCAGGGCAGAGCAGCAGCAACCCGGGGCTGTAATGCAGGGCTGGGTGTCAGGCCAAGCAGCCAGCTCAGGGTAGAGGTGCTGGCTCCAGGGCATTACCCCCACCACATGGATTGCCAAAGGAGATGGAAAAAACAGGATGGAAAACTCATGTAGCTAAAAACGCAACTGACTGTAGACACACCTGCATACAGGGTATATCTTCATATTGGTTTCTGCTGAGAAAGAGGTGGAAATAGCCCCTCATTCCTCTAGCACAAGGTTGAGAGGAAATTTCAGCCCTCACAAATGTATCCATACTGTTGAGAAGCTGGTTGGCCTCATGGATGCAGGAGTCCTGGCCAAGAGAGACAAGAGGATGGTTACAGAGGGCTCCAGGAACAAAACAGAACAAAATCCCCATGCACATCATTCTCAACAGTGCTTCCACAACTGGCTTGGCTCAAACTCCTAAGAGACAGATGCCCTGGCTGGCTGGCTGGACCAGGGAATTCCAGCTCCTGCACCTCTAGAGAGACAACATGACCAAGCAACTTGTCTCAGAAGAAGTAAATCTGTAACCCTACATCTTAGAAAATTACAGTCTGCATTAGAGGCAGAAGTGCAGCGAGCATGAAGCAGGACTGTGAATGCAGCTTCCAAGGACTTTTCTTATCAAGCAGATCAGGTTTTTTAGCAGAAAACTTTCCTAATGATCTCTATTATTTTCTTGGATCTCCCCAAGATAGGTCACAGTCCAGATGCAGCACTTGTTTCTCTGACAGACGACATTCCCCTAATCATAGACAAAGTAAGAGCATCACATTCCTACCACGGTGTCCACTAATGGTGGCCCATGTTTCTTTTCTACCTTGAAGAAAATACAAGGTAAATGGAAATCCCCAGAATGGCTCAGAATTTTTCTTCAAGATACTGCTCTTTGTTGCACAAGCAATTCCTCAAGACTGCTTTTATCAGAGGAAAGAGCTGGCAACAACAGCTGGTTTTACACAGACATACTTGCAGGCATCCCCCCTAGGAGCACACTACAAAGAAAGGAAGCATTTCATGTACCAAGAAATATCAAGAATAAGCTTCCATCAGAAAACCCTTCAGATCACAAATCCTCTCTGACTCTGTACATGGCTCTTTCCTCAGTCTGCATGGGCATCTTTTTCTGTCTCAAATCCCTTCAGCAGGACAAATTCTATATTAGCCCACATGGCTATCAGACTCCTCGGCTTTACCTAAACCTTGGTTAGACTTGGATTAATACTGATTTTTAAAACTGTGAAAGTAACAACTCTCAGGTATGGAGAGGAGGCACCTCTGGGATGAAGCACAGGATGTTTTTTTAATTTATGCTTGATCTACAAGCAGACCTGGCTTCTCAAGCAATTTGGGTGCTTTTGAAGGAGCCTTTACTCACAGATTATTGGCAAAGAACTGCTTGTCAGAACATCAAATGTGCAGATGTCATAAACTGGTAGGTGCTAACCTGGTCTTTAAAATAAAGGAATTAATTTAGAAGAAAATAAATACTCAAGCTAAAATATACCAGTGAGAACTTCAGTATTTGATATCTGGTGACAGACTTGGTGGCAAAAGTGCTCAGAAAGGCCACTAAAGACAGTCAAGTAAGTGGTGGAAGCAACTCCTCATATGAAATCCTTCAGAAAAGTCATCCCAACTCTGCAGGGCATACTCTTAGCTGGCAAAATGTGAAATGAGGATTAGGAATGCAAAGAGAACAGCCTGCCCATCACTGCTTACAAGGGAGATACACTCTCCAAGACAGTATTTCAAGAAAGGTGTCTCCAGAAAACACCTGGAAAACTTCAATCACATAAAAATTAGAGATTAATTCAAGAAGTAGCTGAGATGTTAATAATCATAAAAAAAGGAAATCTCATATTAAAACTGTTAACTTCCAGAGGACTAAAAGGGAATAAATGTTGCCCTATTTTGAGAAAAATCCAATCTAATCTGGGAAACTATAGTCCTGCAAGCTTTAATTCTGTATCAACTAAATTAGTTGAGACAATAATTACAGAGAGTACTAAAAATCATCTAGCTAAATGTGATACGACTGATAAAAAGCCAACAGGGATTTTGAGGGGAAAAAAACCATTCTTCACCAGTCCACTAAAATACTGTGAGTGTGTTAATACATTGGCCAATAGAAAAGAGGCATTAGAAAAGAGGTATTTACTGCGACTCTCAAGTGGCTTTCAATAAATATCCTCACAAAGAGTGAAAGGGAAACTCAGCAATTATTGAAGATACAAGAACATCACTTACTCATTTTATCCCATTCCCAGCTCAGAAACCCAGCACTACAGACAGCAGAAATGGGAGACTCTCCAGTTAGGACAAGGCAATATTTAGTGCTGTTTTCACCACAGCTTCACTGCAATCTCCTCTGAGCATTTTTAGACCAGATGATCCTGCAGAAGCCTTGTCTATCTCAGGACCTGCATTCATTGTTACTTCCAGGGAAGATGAACTAGCACTGGAAACACTGAGAAACATGATGAAAAGGGAAAGAGGTCCAGGTAGTGCACAGAAGGCAGAAGGAGCGCTCTACTACAAAAGGATTGACCTGCATCACTGTCAAAAACAAACAGCAGAGTGTCCCATTACACCTGTTCTTACAGCAAGGTTTAATTGCTTTAATGCTTCTGATCTGGCAAAGGAGAGAAGAGTGCAGTGACAACAATTCCATGAGATGCAACAGATATTATTCACCACTGTGGAAATAAGCCCTGCCAAGTCCCTACCAAAGGCAGGTGAAAAATCAATACACCAGGAGATCTCATTCTCAGCATAGATGGCTGCAAGGTTACACAAACTGGGAGGTGCAGTTTGTCCTCCCCACACACACTGGTGGGCTCTCAATTAACTGGAACCATCCAACACTTGCATCACATTTTTGTGGACTGCTCAGCCTGCTAAATGCACAGCATGAGTCAGGAAAACCCAAAAAAGCTGTTTGACTCTGATAAAAAAGATTAAAATGTTTGAAATATCAAAACACTATTGTATAAATTGAATGCACAACCCCACCCTGGATTCTAGACATCCCATCACAAAAAAAGAGGTAGATAAACAAAAACAGACAGAGAAAGACAGGGGAAATATGACCATGTCATATAAAAGAGTCTATTAAAAAAGAGATTTGAAATGTTTGGAGACTGTTTAGATTCCAGAAAGTTGAGGCATAAGAGAGAAAGGTTGGATAAAATAATGACAGGAAAAAAAAAGCTCCCATTCCTATTTCCAACTCTCATAAACCCACAAATAATGGGGCATTCCACAAAACAACAACCATTTTTAAGTTGTTTTTTTTTTACATCCCATTTTGCACTATACAGCATTAACCAGTGGCACTCACTGTCAGAGGATAGAGAAACCAAGAGCTAAATGGAATTCAGAAAGGCTTTAGATATTTATGATAAAACAACCATACCTGATTTTATATGGAGCTTTTCATCTCTAAAAGTGCTTTTACAAAGCTCTTTACAAAACTCAGGATCGCTACTCCCCATTTTACAGACTCATAAGAACATTACAGGTAATAAAATGTCTAAAGGGCTTTAAACACTATTGCTCAAGGCATCAAGACAAAAATTACCCTATTGTCTGGCCACAATGAGAAAATGCAAACAGGATGCATTATTGAAATCTTCAAAGAACCTATTTGGTGTATCCAGCTCCCAAATTCCAGTTAAATCTTCTACTGAGGTCAACCTGTTTCCAAGGGTCTTCCATATTCACTAAATTACCTGCCATTCGAAGGAGTTGTGACACTGGTGATGAACTCTTGCTTTCTTTCCACAGAACAACAGAACTGCTGCTTATGGTCTTTCATATTAAGCCTTTGGGAGGCTGGGAAGAAACTTCTATGTGGCACACAGTAGGTGGGGGCATCCCAAGCATATATGCTGTCAGCCATCCTGGACAAGAACGCTCTTCCAGAAATGCCTGCAGCAGGAGACTGGACTGGAAGAGCCAGGATGTCCTTTGGACTCCCTACGGAGGGAAAAGAGGATGTCATCACCTCTGTGGTGGGTATCCCCAAAACACAGTAAACTGGGTAGGGAGAAAAGACATGTCAGAGAATATAGGAAAGGAATCTGGTCATAGTCCTTTTCTCTTCCACCCCTGATGATGACAGAGCCATATGCAAAGGACTAGTAAAACTCCAGAAAGAGCTTTAGATGACCCAGGACAGCAGAAACCAGAGAGAAATGAAAAGATGTCCACCTCAATTTAACACAATGAGAAACTGAAATCAGTGGCCATGCCAAAAGATGTTTAGGGAGGATACGGTTACTGGTGATGTGAATAGGGTACTTGGGTGCTTTAAAAACAGCAATACAAAATGTAGAACCCATTTCAGTGACAGTGTAGCTCTGTCTAAGGGGCTGTTATCTCCTCTTTCAACTAATCAGAATAAGCATACAGGAACTATAAACTACTACAGCCTTCACTAACACCAGCAGCCTGGTAATCAAACTGACTGGCAGAAAAGATGCTGCAGGAAGACACACAACTCTAAATAGAATAGTTATTGCCTGCTTTTTTATTATCTTTCCTACTTACCTTTTACAAAAGCTCATTGCTAGGCACACTAGATATTTCCCATTCAAATGCTTCCTTATACCAATACTAACTGATCATACTGCCAATGATGGATAGATCCATGTCTTTGGAATTGGAATAAGTCCTGGTGCAATGTACCTCACTACCTAATAATTTGTTATTTGTGTAAGTTATGTATAACTTAATAAGATCCTTCAGAAATTCTGGCACAACAGTTGCTTGCCAGTGGGACAGAAAGGAAGTGAGAAAGAGAACCTTATAGCCTGGAAAGGATTAAGGATGGAGATGATCCCCCAGACTAAAGTGACAAATTCTTAGCTTCTCAGTTTCACAAACACAGAAAACAAGATGTCACACAACTAGCAGGACGGCCAGTAAACTCTGTATAAGGGAATATAGACAGTAGGCCTGCATCAGACAGCTGAAATCTGCTGTTGGTGCTGTGGCCTTGTATCAGAATGCTGCAGGTAGCTGAAATTAAAGCAAACACATTTCATGATTCATGCAAAACTTCCCTGGAGATCACAATGGACTTTTCCAAACCTAGGCCAACACATTTTACGCTGAACAGATAAGCAAGCTCACACACTCGAGCCATGAGGACTCTGAATTTTCACACACAAGTGCACACAGATGCTGACATCCCACCTGTGCCACACATATTCCCAAGTCTTCCAGCTAAAACCCCTATTCAAAACTTGGTTCACATAGGTGACTAAAGGCTGGCCTAGCAACAAACTGCTAGTGTGAGATGCCACTTGGTTCAGGGAACATTTTTACACTAGGCTGAGGTCCACCTCTTTGGCCAGCCACTCCCCAAGATGCTCTGGAGAGAAGGATGCAGTGTTTCTCAGCTGCAGGGCAGAGCACCAGCAGTCACCTTGCTGAACCCTGCCCTTGCTGGCTGGTGCACGCACAACCAGCACTGATCGCCTGCTTGTGTTCCATCTTCATTTTACTCCAAGCTCGGTCATTTGTGCTCTGATTATCTCTCATTACTGACGACCTTGCTGTAATGAGTTTTAATCTGCCTCGTATTAATTAGAAACATTTTCATTAGCCAGCTCAATTTTAGGTAAATAGCTAATAGAAGCAACTGAGCTGCAATTAGTTATCTGTGGGGCAGTTTGGGATAAAAATCAGAAGAGAGCAGCTGTTTCCCCTCTAGACACCTCTGTGATACAATGCACTGTTCTGTGTAAGCCTCCTGAGCCAGGAAAACAAGGAGCACAGGGAAGGGCTGGTCAGAGACAAAGGGAAAAACATGCTAAAATAACTGAGCCATAGAACTTCTGTGCCTATAGCAGGAATCTGAGAGTCAAGCTGAGTTCTCTACACCCAGACTTTACCTCTGGTGAACAAGGTTCTGCTTTTGAGGCTATTCTACCCCGTGACTGTTCAAGAGGTCCTTCACACAGGCTCTCTTGTGGGGCACGTACATTATCGTGAATGGTTACTTACACGCGAGGATAAGATCAGATCAAATCAGATTTGCCCAAGACAGAAGGATCAGACCCATGTATACAGACATTTAGTACTTGCAAAGGCAGCAGGTTCATAAAAGTGCATTCAGTGCCTTGTTGTCCTGATAGTTGGTATACAAATAGATCTGCCCTGTGCTTCATTGCAGAGAACCCAAGGAGGATAGAAAGTAATTCAACAGCATGTCTGTAGAAGGCACAGAGACATTTACAGAAGCCACAATGAAATGAGGCACATGTCTTGATCCATTGATCACAGAGCCTGCAGCTCCAGTTACAGAGGCAGGTGAAATGATAATAAATTTGACACAGCATCTCTCAAAATCTGGCTAACAAAATTCATTCAGTTCAGCTTGGATCAAACCACATGGGATGCCAGTGAAAACAAGCTGAGTACTGTAAAGACACCATCTTATTTAGCATTGTATTTAGCTGTGGTGGGGGGCTCTCACACCCTCTCATCAGTCCTGCTAAGCCCTGTTTCATTTGATATTTTCAGTTGCTGTAAGCAACAGTATCAAACAAGATGTGTATTACACGCAGGAGTGTTCCCAAAACAGGAGCTGCTGACACACCCTGCAGAAACCGCATACTAGTGACAGAATAGCAAGAAATGATGATGTGCAGTAAAAATGACCTGAAAGGAGAACACTCCCCAGACAGCTATTTCCATGTAAGAAGACCGTGGAAAGGCAGTAGGAACGGGAAGTGAGGGCTGGGCTTGGGCCATGAGGAGGGTGGGGAAGAACTCAAACAAGGCCACAGTAGGAATTAGCTGTCACAGAAGGTCATACTGATTTGGCTACATTTTCAAAGCTAAGTGAAGAATCCTAGCAGCAGGAATGAAGCTGGAGATCTGACAGCCTCTTCCCTTAGTTCTCACACTCCATCCTGCAATAAAATGGAGCTGGAAAAGCCATGGACTCCACAGGAAGCCCCAACATGCAGAAGACAGACTGAAAGGCACACTGAACGGTGAGTTTTGTGAGGATGGATGGCCCAAGCACCACTGAGAAAGCTCAGCTAAGTCTCATCTAGTTCAGCAGCTGAGGGTCCAGACAGGGTAGCTTCACAGTCTGCTCTCCTATTGTGGATGTGCAGAAAACTAGGAAGCACAGAGGCAGCCGCTGCAGCTGGAGGGGAGAAATCGTCACATCCACTTCATCAACGCTGAAGAATCTGGGCTGGCATTTTTCTCTTCCCAACAGTCGAATCCCACCCTACCAGCTGCACGTCACAGCTGACCTCCAGTCAGGACCCATCTGAGTCAACGTCAGGCGATTAAATCGTGCAACAGCAGCTTCTCCTCCTTGTACATACGTAACTTCTCTCCTGGCAGGTCACTCCAACAGCCAGGGGAGCAGAGCAAGCCAGCTCCCTCTTACAGCCATGCAGACACACACCAGCATTCAGCTGGGTGACAGACTCCAGAAAGAAGGGTTTCTATTGCAGTGTCTTTAAAGAGAGTACAGCCCATTACCAAACTGACAGAGGCAGATTCCTTCCCCCTTCTTTAATCTGAGAAGCTCTGACCTTTAAAGTGCAGACCTCTTCCCACAGGAACAGGATGCCTGAAGAGGAAAGAGACAGTAACACATGAAATACCTAAAAGTGATTAAATTGGATTGACGAGGAAGTCAGGAAAGATAACAACCATGGGATTACGCTGTCAATTCCAAAAAACTGCAGTGACTGTCATAGCACCACATCCAACAGAGAGAGTGGCTGCAGTGCCAATAAGTCATCACCAATGGCAAAGTGCAGTTCTGTGTTTAAAAACGTGCCTGCGTCAAAAAAAAAAAAAATAAAACCACCAAAAAAAAAACCACCAAAAAAAAAACCACCAAGGAATGTCCCTTTGTTACTCAGAAGGTCTGCTCCCTTCTGGATATCCGTCAGAGTCACTGACTTCAGTGAAGAAAAATATATATAAATAACTCCAGTTTTTCATCTAGTTGACACCACACAGCTCCACACCAAGAAAGGCAGCTGGTGTCTATTAGCATCCCATCAATGTCACCAGTATGGGAGACTGAGCAGGTGTCTCTTCTGACTCATACACAATAGACTTGTTAAACTGCAATTAGAAGATCCAACCCTTCCTTGCAGCCACTCCTGGGCTTCCTCACTGAAAACAATAGGTTTCTGCAGGTGTCAGTGGAAGCAGAATTTGGAAAAAACTGGCTTATGTGTGTGCCAGCAGAGGTAGCATTTGGTATACTGAATCCTTATGGCTGCTAGGAACACAAGGAAGAGAGAGAACCTATATTGGCTATGAGAGTGCCACTTTAAAAGAGCATGAGATAGCAATTTAATGAAGTAAAACATGAATATCTGACATGGCACCAAACTGAGATGAACAAAAGGAGAGCCCAGGTGAGGCCACATGTTATCCAGAGTAGACTACTTTTGCTCCCACAATAAGCAGATGGAATTACCTCCAGCAGTACCCGAGGCAATTGCCTTTACTGCAGCTGGTATCACAACAAACAATATTGTACATGCCTCCCCTGCACTTGGCTGTGGCTCACCAAGGTTGTGAAGAGAATAAAACTGAGATCATCTTTATATACAATTACATATTCAATATTTCTCCATCAACAAGCTAGTCAAAGATAGCTAATGTCTCACCTTGGCTGGAAGGCAAATAGTGAACTCAAGACAAAAGGTATTGGTGCAAAACCTGACAGAACAATAATACTGACAAAGATCCTCCAAAGAATCAGATCTTGCTGGCCAAGTGAGATCACTGTGTATATTCCCAAAGATGACATTTGCATGGCAAAAAAAAAGGATCATAAAAAATTTGCACAACACAAGATGGACATGAAGCAAAGAAATTAAAGCACATGCTAGTAATCCAAAATTAATACTATCTATTACTTCTAGCCTCAAATATTTAATATTAAAGCATTTACATACTCCACACAGAGATCCCATAAAGAAGAATGAAGTTACAGTGAAACTGGGAGTCAGTGTCAGCAGACAGGAGAAGATAATGACATAAACATGGTCTTGAATCGGTCTCCGGAAAAGAATGGAGCTTCACTATTCTCTCGTTAAGGAGATCATGGCATGAATGGGGGCTGTGCATTGATTACCTCTGAAGATTTGCTCCTTTTCTGGATAGAATGCTTCAGGGACAAACATTTGGCTGGAGATGGTAAGAGGGGACTCAGTCCCAACTACAGAGATCCTTTGATGTGTAGTTGCCTGTAGTTTCCTGACAACTTGAGGGAGACATCACGGCAAAGCCGAGAACATGAACAGACCTCATTCAGGAGCTTCTTTAAATCTACATTATTTCTATTTTGAAGCCTATAATTAGCTCCCCCTTAATGGTTTGCTTATCAGCACCTGGCATTCACTAGCACCCCATAGTACCCAGTCAGCCACAAGTTACATACCTAACTGCCTCTTTGAAAGCACGGTTACCAAGTCTACATGGATTGCTATCCAGACTACTCATACACTGTGTGAGCTTTTAAACACAGCAGTGAGAAGTACAGGTATTTCAAAGTCCTCCTCCTCTGAGCATTGACAGAATGGTTCAGTCACAGGGAGTTCTGTCAGGCAAGGTGCCTCAATCCCCTCTACTACAGAAAAGCAGACATGTTTGAGCCACATCACAACAGCTCCCAGAGAGCACCCCATAAGAATAATTTGGAGCAGGTAGTCTGCAACTTCCAGGGGGACACAAGCATATTGAACACTTGGAACTCAACCAGCATATTAGTTTGGCCTCCCTGACACAGAAAACCCTTAGTGGCAATAAAGCAGCCCAGATAATGACTTTGTATCTTGTTCTAAAATCTGTAAAATTCACAAGTCCAGCATTCTTCACTTCAAGCCTTCATGATGCTGCTCATCCATGACCCAGATAGAAGATGCTGATCTAATACCAACCATGAAGACCTCCCCTCCATATGGCAATGCCCAGACTCTAGCTCATTTTGGCACATAATGTTGGGAAACTGAAAGCTCGATAAAAGTAAGCTTGGAAACCCATTCTATACTCTAGTCCTAGTTCTTCAAATCCCCCATCTCTAAGAAAAAATCTGTTGGCTTACAGAGAAGCATGTGTTTCTAGCAGTTATATGGGAGCTGTTAGATTTTACTATTCAGTTGCCTGAAAAAAAAGAAAAGAAATCCCCTCTGTTGGCCTATTAATCTGTCATAACGAGATTCTTCATAATTAGTTTGTCCCTAACAGTTGCTTTGTAATAGTAGCAAGAGAATATTTCAGAAATGGCAATTACCTCTGGTGTCAAAATGATGAGGAAAACAAATGTTCAACCATCAACAAAATGCAGTGCCTTTTCCACTCCCACCTGATGGTGGGTGACAGCATTGCACATCAGAATTACAGTGCAGTTAATTACCAGGCATGTTGCTATTGAGAATTCATTTCCCCTCTTGAGAAGGAATTTGTTGAGCAATGCAGGTGGAAGGAGGGGCATCTGTCACTGGGATGTGATGTGGGTAAATGGTCTTACCAATACATTGCTTCTTCTTTAATTTACTACACATAGGTCCAACAATTATAAGCAGCGAACACTGTTTAAAGGAACTTTCCTTTATTAGCTAAACATACATCCACCACTTCAAAGATTTTGCAAAAGGACAGAGCTTGACCTCTTTATTGTTACTTTATTTAAATTTAGTATCCTTCAAATAAAATTCACGTCTGCATTAGTCGCTTCACTCTATCCATACTAATAGGAAATACAGTGGGTTGCTAGGCTGTTTGTAAATGAAAGAGTTCCTTGGGCAGTGAGCTCATTGGATTTCAGCATGTTGTGGAACCTGACATCTGACTGTTGCTGGAGTGAGACTTACAGGAATGAAACTAAGACACACACAATGTAGAACTCATCTTCTCAGATGAGGACCAAGCTGTGCCAGAGCTGGGAATCCTACTCCAGCAAGGGACTGAGAAGGGGAAACCTGCTGGTCTGGCTGCCATTGACACAAGTGTGCAAAGCTGCAGCCAGCAGCTGTCCTGCCTAGGTTTAGCAATGTATCCTCCCAGCACCTGGGTCTCAGTTCTCAGAAAATTAAGATTGTGGCAAATCTTTCCCACGTAAGTTACCAAGAAATGTGAGGCCAGGTGGGGTAAGCTTCCATCCAATCTGCTAGCAGCGCAGGGGCCCAGGAAGGTGGCAGCCTAGGCAGAGACATCAGTGGGCAGAGGTAAGGGCAGAGATGGAGCAGGCAGGAAGCTGATTCAGGCCTGGTACAGGATGGCAGTACAAGTGAATAGAGAGCTCAGCTGTGCAGGGCCAGTGTGGGAAGCTGCATGCGTTCAGATGGGGATACACCAGGAGAGATGCAAGTGTGAAGCTGCTTCTGCATGCATTTTGCTCAGTACTTAACCACATTACTGAATACTTGTTACCCTAAAATCAAAACATAGGTTTGAAAGAATCACACACCACTTCTGGTACAGATTCAGCCCACTGTGGGAAGAGTGGAAGTCAAGGAAAGTTGCAGAGGATATACCCTACCAGTCAGGGCGGCAGGAGCTGGTATTGCTCTTGGGAGCCCCTCACATGCATCAGATTGCAGCCACCTCTTGTCTTCAAGCTTCTTCAAGGTCCTGAACTAGCACTAGCTCAGAGTGAAGAAAGTGCAGTTCCAGCTAACAGCCTTGATGTTTCTCAATCTCCATCAGAGAGATGAGCTCATCTCCTGATCAGGAGCCATCATTCCAATTTAACATTCCCCAGTCAAGGATCAGCACTCTGTATATTGGCACAGAGTAACTCCCAATTCAGACTGACACAGCAAAACCTCAGCTTACTGCAAGAAACAGAAGCAGGGAAGTTGTCCTGGAGAGGAAGAAGAGAGACGGAACAGGTGATACCAGGGCATTGCAGAGATAAAACAGCTCCTACCAGGAGATGCCAGAAATGCCCAGCTGTGCTGCCTGACTGTGAATGCAAAGGAAAGGGCCTGAGGGAGAGAAGCATATCTTGCCTACTTCTCTTCACACACCCGTCCTACGATAAACAAAGCCTGCTGCCCTTCAACAGTTCCATAAAAAACAACTTGTGTTCAGAAAAGCTCTACAATAACAAACAGGCTGCACAGTTACAGAGTTCACAGGCAACTCAAAACAAGTACTTTTTCAAACAAAGACTGCACAGGCAGTACAGACATTTTAAGACATGGAGTTTTTTTGAAAAGCAATTCTGCTAGTGACCTTTTCAGTGAATTTACTTCTAAATTCAGCAAAACTAGCAACATAGTAAATGGATCCAGGCTTGGCAGAAGGCATTTCATAAAATGCTGGACAGGTTCATACATGTGCAAGCTCACACGCAAATTCCTTTTTAAAGTGGAGCTCAGAACAAGAGTGGAGGCTTTATGAAGATGACCCTTGTTTATCTGCTGGCTGTGGCCCTCTTCCATGTCACATTGGTTCAGTACACTGACAAGAACAAGTTGTTACTGGTGTCAGACCTGCCAAAATGATGCTACTGCAGAGGAAGGAGCAGCAAGCTGCTCTGAATGGTGCACCATCAGCAGAACTTGCAGCCACTGAGACAGAACTCTCAAGCCAAAAAAGATTCAAGTAAACAAAAAACCCAATAAAAATAAAGACACCCCAAGCCAGTTCTATAGGACCGAAAGTAGGCTTAACTAGTGTGGCAGTGAATGTGATTACCATCTTGGACTGACTCTTCCAAAGCCATCTTTAAACCTTTGACTCTGTTCAAAAGTGCCTACTTCACTATAAGCACTCCCACCTGAACAAACTGGCATGTGTCTAAGGCAAACAGATGAGTCTGTCCAGATGTACAAAAATGCACGTTTCTAGGCAGGGGACCTGAACATTCTAGTAAATAAAGCAAGGGATAGGTTTAAAACCTGACATTGAACAATACTTTTTGGTTTATTCCTAGAACTAAATCATCAACTACTCCAGTTCAAGAGAAACTTAGCTTACTTTTTTCCTAGTCCACAGGGCTTCCTCTGGCCTGACAGAGTCCTGCCTGGCCCTGGGGCACCAGATAGAAGAATACAGCAGTTCCTTTCAGAGACACCTTTCCCTCAAGTATGCAAACAGTGTAGCCCCCATATACATTCAAAGGATTTGCCTGGAACCCAGTAAGATACTTCCCACGTTGCAAACAAGTCCAGGGGAGTGTTTGCAAGACACCACCCATCACAGCAATTCCCTCACCACTGACTTAACTGACTAGATGAAGACACTTGCTTAACATGTCAGGTAATTGTGAGCTGCCTTCCAGCACATTCTTTTATCAGATCCCCTTTGGGGAGAATGTGAGAAGGTCACTGGTTTAGCAGAGCAAATCTACAATATTCAGTCCTGCTCTGAAATTCCAACCTGGCCTGATACATGACATATCCTCTGCATGCCACCGATTCTCTTCACTCCTGGTTTTACATCTAATTTGTACTCCTAATTTGGAGTCTTTCAAGATAGTGTTTACTGCAAGCTAACTACAAGAACCTTAGAAAAAGGAATAGAATCCACAATATGGGTCTTGCCAAGGACTCACAGGGCAAACAAAACAACACTTCCAAAGTCCACTTTGACATTGCAACTGTATGTCTCTATCCCCAAACAAAACTTTCAGGTTATCCATTTTTCCTAGTCTCAGATAAGATTATTGTCTCAAGACAGCTGTCTTCCTGTTCTTAAAATAGGTTAAGTACTGGCTACCTGTCAGCTCTACTGATTTTACAGGTGGCCTCCAACAACCATATGGGCCATTCCCTTAAAAGCTGGACTCAATAATCCTTGTGGGTCCCTTCCAACTCAGAATATTCTGTGATTCTGTGTTCTGTGAACCATATAAACTGGTCAGTAGTTCACAGCTACACAGTCTTTCATTAAGAAAACATCCCTAATGAGGGCCTGATCCAATGTCAATGGGATCAGCGTTAAGTCACTTACAGTGGCATCCTACGTAATTTCTGCTTTTTGTCTCCTTCCCTCTTTACACACACCTTCAGCCTCTGAAAAACTCCATGTTTGCATCTATTTGCACCACTCACATCTAGGGTGGAAATCTAGGCAAATCAACCACGACCATGAGCTCTTCAGAGAAGATACCATCTCTTGCCACACCTCTTGACTTTGCACTGCTTAGCGTTCATTTCACACTGGGACTCAAGGCACAGTCCAAACACTAAATAAAGCATTATTATTTTAATAATAATAATAATAATAATATTATTATTAATATTATATTATCCACTTCCCATTTGTTCCTTTTATAATGTTTCTTAAGATGCAAGCTCCTTGCAGCCTGCATCCTCCCAGGGCTTCCTAATGGTTTCCTCACTCTACCAGATGAGATGTTCTTCAGATACTACTCTGGCTTCTATGTACCTCTCCAGCAGCTCTAAGGAAGCAATGTGAGGAGGTCCTCAGGGACTCAAATGAAAAGGGATAGCCCCACCTGGAGGAGAGACAGCTAAATGCTCCCCAGGCACACTATCACTCCTGCTGGGAAGCTGAGAGAGACACTCAGGGAAGCCGAGTGCCTGACAACTCACACTCATGCTCCTGGAGCAAAGCACTTCAGGGACAAGTGTGCACAGCCAGGAAAAAAGATGCAATACACGAGGCACTGCCGCCTTCCCCTCACTTATCTCCTTCTTTCTCCTTCAAAAATGTCACAGTAGATGGTCCATTTCTCTGAATAAATCACCACAGATGACTGAAGAACACCTATTTTCATAGGCACAGATCCCCCAAAAAATGGACCTTCCTAATGCTACAAAATTAAAACTTAGAGATGTTATGGCCAGAGCGTTCAGCTGACACCACTCCAGAAAGCACAAGGAGGAAAAGGAAGCGTCTTACAATTATAAGATTTTTTTTACAGCTTGTTATGTGATTTCAGTGCAAAGCTTTCATGATTTATGTGTTGGCAGGAAGTTTGCTAGACAGCAGTACTCAAATGTAGAGTCATCAAGCCACCAGCTGGCCCTGACAGTAGCTTTTTTAGACTGCATTAGTGTCGACCATGCCTTGTAGATGAAGAGATATCCTGGGGAGCACATAATAGGGCAACCAAACATGATCAGCTCAGGGACTGTGGATGGGCTCTGAAGCTCTTCACCTCTCTATTACTGGTTCCCATTTAGTTTGGTGACAGAAAGTCACTGCCACCTAATGGTTATTTCGTGTCTCATAGGAAGTTCATTTGCTTCTCACCTCAGTTCACCAGAGGCTGAAGCACAAGTAGACCCACCACTGCACACACTGGCTGTGGTGTAGAACAGCCCACAGTCTCCATTCACAGTTGCCTTTTTGAAGGAATGCCGTGGAGAGTTCCTGAGGACTTCTCTCTCCAGATGCAGTCCACCTCCATCAGGAAGCAACTATTTTAGGACATCACTTAGTATTTAAGGCACATGGTGTTACTGAATCACAAGGGAAGTCCAAAGACACAGGCTATTTCATTGGTCTGAGCTATCCAGAAACTGTAGATTATTTTTGAAAACACACACACATGTACATTCGTCCCTGTTGTTTCCAAGATCCTTCAGTTGGGCAACTTCACTGTGAGACAAAACTCATTTTGAAAACACCAACTCCACTGTGAAAAGCAAACACAGCAAAGCCAGGAAGAGCCTCTGAGGAGCAAGAAATCGTATTCTGTATAATGATGGCACAAGGTTACACTTTCCAAATATTTGCCCAGGTACTGACAGCCCAATAACCGTAAGTTTGAATGAGGAGAACATCCTCATTCTGCTCTCAAAAGGAAGAGATTTAATTAACCTCCCCAAATGGCTTTTCCCTGACAAAGCAATTTTATAGCCAACAAAGTTAATTCAAGAATGGATTCCCACTGTCTTCTGAGATACGTTGACCACAGATCCTTTTTCTCCTTGCAGTCTTTTCTTCATTACAAAAAAAAACAAAAAAAAAAAAAACAAAAAAAAAAAACACCACAAAAACTCACAGCAGTAACCTTTTGTCTTACAGAAGAAAACAGCAAAAAGATGTCCTGCTCAAGATTTTCAGCTGTGGCCACTTGTGTCAAAATCTGCAAGACAACTGACCCATTGCAATTCTCTTACTACACTGACAACTCTGAATTCCACTAATACCAGCCCTTAAACAAACTGCATGTTGTGACACACCTCCTGACTGACAGCAGGATCAACAGAAATTGATGCCAGCAATGTAGGAAGTGTGAGCCAAGACATCCAGGTGCTACACTGAGAGGAACACCACTGGAAATGTCACATGATACTGATGATGACAGTACTGACTGTGCTGACTTGATACTGAGGAGACAAACACTGTGAAGGGCCAACACTCAAGGAGGCAGAAGAATGTCAGAGAAATGTAGCCTCCTACAGAAAAAAATTGTTTTGAAAACAAAAGGTAAGGAATGGTACCGAGCAGGCTGCCCTCCTTCTTCCTCTGGCCCAGTGCAATAAGGAGCAGAAATGAAAAGAGATGCCCAAGCTTATATGTGCAGAGATGTCCAGAATTATTTAATGAAACAGACATGAAGTGAAAGAAAGGTCATAATTCCCCTAATGCTCCTGACAGTAGACCTACAGACACATGTCTTGGAGCCAACCATGGCTACCACTGGCCTTGACATCAGTACACTGGCATTACATGCAGGAAAAGGGCCCACACACCAGGCAAGGACCCCTAACTCAGGAGAAGGATTGAGTTTTCAATGGGGTCGAGCCACCAGTGGTGAGATGAAGCAACCACTGGGAAGGACATAAAGCCTGAGCACAGAAGAGGTTCATCTCTGCTACAGGCAGGGGCAGGAATGAAAAGTGGTTGTTGCTGAGGAACAGCTATGGGTACCATCTGGAAAGTGGATTCTCATATCTCCTAGCTGACAGGAGATCCAGGGAGAGGCAGACTAACCTCAGAACACACAGTGAATTCCAATCTACTGCTTGCTGCCTCATGGAAAGTAGTAAAACACCCCCAATCTGCTGGCCATAAAAAAGTGCTGAGAACTGAGGGGCTTAGATTATTAGCATCAAAAGTGGTCCACAAGGGACAGAAATATATAGTAAAATTGAAGATAATTCCTTGGAGCTAAGCAGGAACCTGACTAAAAGTCCCTGGGGAACCCATTTCCTTCTTAATCTGCTTTGCATTTAATTGTTTCCTAATGATTCTGTCCCTGTTTGGCCCCAGTAGGCTCAGGGACTGGTGCTGCCACTGAAGCTTCCCATCTCTCATGCAAGGCCATGGGTAATTTAGAGACTCCAGTTTAATGTTTCACTGGGAATCCATGAAGAACAAGTTAAGCATTATTTGCACTGGAGTAGCATCACCAGTGTGCTCTGTCCCGGAGGAGATCCACAGAGAAAAGTGTTTTTCCACTCCGAGCTGCAGGCACCTCACAGACATGTGCAGCTGCACCCCCCCACCGGAGAGAGGCACAACAACTGCATTCAGACCTTTTGGCACTATCAGCATGGTCCCCAAATCTCATACACTCACACACACACACATAAAGATACACCCTGCCTCACAGAATCTCTCTTCTAGGCACAGTACCAAAATTGCATCTGGAAATCAGCAGCCAATTTATACACACAGTTTAAAAAAACTTCCAAACTCTCAGTATATGAAGAGGTTAAGCTGACCTCACTAGAAGGACAGAAACAGAGTATGATGAAGGGCTGAGAGTACCAGAGATCTATCCAGGACAGAAGCTAGTAGAAGCAACATCTGGCTAAGTATCATTAAAACACAACACTTACTTGGGAGGGGCACTCACATCCTCTTGGCCCCATCCAGTGACTAATCTTAAGTACCAACTCCAATGGCGCAACTTCTTACAAGTCATTCTGAGCTAGTACAACACCAACAAAACCAGCCACCACAGAGAGTTCAAAGAGCTGGAAGGTGGTAAAGACTTGGTTGCCATTCACTTAAAACTGCACTGAGATAAACAGTTTGGTGTGCAATTGCCCAGGTCCAAAGTATCTCCCATGCCAAACTGATGCTTCACTGGCACAATCTCTACAGGGATGCTGCTGCCAGGCTCAGTGGTGGCACTCCATAACACCTGTGAATAGCAGGACAGGCCTCCACTGGTCAAGGAGTTTCACCAACTCACGCTATGCCTGTGCCGACTTCCTCCTATCTCCCAGCTCACGGCCCTCTATGCAGGCAAAGGCTAGTGCTGGCCATGCTGGCATGCTGTGCTTGCCACTGGCTCTGCCCCACACAAGGGCTGACTCAGCTAGTCTTTGCTGCCAAGCAGAGAGGCCACAGCTCTGTGCAGTGCTAGTAAACAGGGCCCTTTCTGGCTGCTTGGGGCACGGACTGACAAATCATCAAAACCTGCATGACAGAGGTTAATGAAACCACGGAGATACATGGCAAAAGGTGAGGAATTTGCAACAGCTGCTGCAAATTCTGCCAAGTGATAAGCTGTCCACAGCACTGATAATTCCACAACTTGGGTGTTGCTCAAGGAAGCTACAGGCAGCCCTTCTGCAAACAAGATTTCAAAGGTACAGGGCAGAGACATGGGCAGATGGACAGTGAAGCTCCAGACTCCAACACACCTATCTCCAGTTTATGCCAGTGCCACTCACCTGGGATGGGGAGCTACATCAGAACAGCTTAGCATCTTAAAACAGGAGAGGATGGGAATGAGCCTGAGGAAGCCATTCTGCAAACCATTCCAAATACACTAAGACCATACTGATGATGTGGATTTTCTGCCAGAGGAATACCAAAGCGTGCTGGAGTCCAATGTCACTGATTTCCACCTTACTCAAGGCTGTTTCCAGCCTTACATTCCCTCCAGTCTAAGAATCCCTGGAGAGCACCACTCCATGCATTATAACCACATCAGTGGCTTAAATCCTACATGCACCAGGAAGAAAAATGAGGCTAAAGACTTTACTTCAAACATACTATGCAGACTGCCCTAATTTGGCACAAGCTGTAATTCCCACTCCAAAGGGGCCTTGAACTAGAATGGCAGAGAAACCCTGGCTAAGATACATCACAAGCAATCAACTAAACCAGGTGTCATTCACAGCTCAATCAACTATAGGGCTATAGGCTGGAATGAAAGGTGCAGCACAAGACTTGAGAGGAGCAGTGAGGGTGCTTGTCTTCCTTCTCACTAGAAATGCTTTTGCTATTATTGTTAATTACTGATATCAAAACACAACAGTGTGTTTCACAATGAGGTATACACTTCTTTGCACAATTCTCATTTCCTCAGAGATCTGCAAGCCTGATTCATCTCTATTATTTCCTTTTCACCACACTCCGT
Source organism: Monarcha castaneiventris obscurior (assembly GCA_026261815.1). Classification (NCBI taxonomy): domain Eukaryota; kingdom Metazoa; phylum Chordata; class Aves; order Passeriformes; family Monarchidae; genus Monarcha; species Monarcha castaneiventris. The sequence goes on from JAMPIT010000894.1 coordinate 21,968,502, forward strand.
TTACTTAAATCACTCAGCCTTCATGTTATGGCCATTACCAAACAATAAGCAGAATAAGAAAGCACTGCCAGGCCACTCTCAGCACCTGACCTCCACACAACCAGTCTGGGCAGCAGAGATCTGGTAGCAGAGCCCAAATACATACACCAAGGACTTGAGTCTCTGCTGGACTTAAGTGAACACTGGATGCATATGGCTACTTTTGATAAAGGACCGGATCTCCTCCACTGGACAATGCAAGTCCTGCAAGATGCTTATCTAATATGGGACTGTTATCAAATACTGCTGTTAACAATCTGGTAGAAAACATACTGAATTATTAAGCTGACAGCATTACAGCAATGGTTTTGGCAACAGACCTGTGCCTTTCAGTTTCCAAGGAATGCACTTCAGTGCTATTACCTACCTGCGATTTGAGGAATTCATACTCCTCTGATCCGTATGGGACACTCCGAAGAGAGGTGAGGTAGTCATAGGTGATAACTGCTGTCTGCAAATGAAACCGAAAATGCTGAGCAAGCTTTGCAGTTATCAAAACAATAAGACTTCTGTTAAAGAGAATGCATATACCTTAGGTTTCAAAGTAGGCTCCACAGTGAAGCCTATGGCAACACTCTCATTAATAAATTAAATGAAAATATTTTAATTTCAATGAACACTTATAAAAAGAAATGCAGGGGCCTCACTGATATGTAGCTATTAAAAACAAGCAACACTTGGCACTCCTATACCATCTTCTATTTCAGACACTCAAAGCATTTTCCTAATCTCTGTACAGCACCTTGCACAGCAGACTCCCATCTTCATTCGGCCATCTGGGGCTTCCACAATAGGGTCTGCTGCTAGTAACAGAGGCCATCCGGACTCCGTTTGCACCCCATCAGTTATCCCACACTTCATCTTCACACCTCCAAACTGCCTAACTTGCTTGCTCTGGGTAGAAGCTCAGCAGGGAACAGAAGACAAACTCATAGATTAGCACAAGCAGCAGTACTTTCGGGGATATTCAACTGCACAAAGGACTATGGGGCCAAAGGGTCAAATACCCAATTACAAAACCAGGATATGGGATCCAGCCAAAGCCTGTTAGTTAGACATTGCCATGGACAATGGAATTATATTCTTAAGTGCCTTAATGATTTCTGAAAATAGATCTAGGGTATTTCACAATTCCTATCACTGAAGTTCCTCTCTTTCCAGTCAGAACATCAGTGAATGGAAGAGAAACATGCAGGCCATGTTTGGAGGGAGAGAAGGGGATATACACCTAGAGGAGCCTGTCCACTAACGTGCCATTTGAACTTCAAGATCATTGCCATGAAGACCCATTTGTGTAACTTCCATCAAAGTCAGTTTTCCTAAAATCTCCCTACTGAAGGGAGTATCTGGCACAGGATACTAGCCCCACCTTTCACCATAAACATGCCCAGGAAGGGCACAAAGTACAGTTGACATATCATGAAAACCAGGGAGGCAAGGGAATCAAACCTGGTTTGAGACAAAGGCAGCGGAACTGACAAGAGGGAAAGACTCAAAAGCTCAGAAATTCATTCAAGAGTGGACCAAGCTGGGAATCAGTAACAAATAGACACAGTCCCTCCTTGTGGAGGTTAGGTTTCTCATGTTTCCTGTTTTTCAAATTGTAAACTGAGGACAGCAAATTTTTTTATCTGGCTTTTCAGGCTTTCTTGCCCCTGATGAACTCAGGAGCTGCACAGCTACAGAGACCATTCAGAACAAAAATTTTTCAAAGCATCTTCACAACCTCAAAGAACAACTTTGAAGTGGAGGGAGGTTCAAATCAGTCTTGCATGAATGCTTGAGTTGGTTCTTATTTTATCTCTGGTCCACGAGGGTAATTATCACCTCCAACTCAAAAAGAAGCAGCTAACAGATTGGCCTGTATTACAGAGGAAGAGGGAATTAATTAAGCGGTTGCTAATTACACTGTAATCTTAAACACTAAATTAATATTATGATGATCCTGATAGGCAACTCTGACATTGCCAAATCCCTCCCAGTGTCTAGCTACTGCACAGAATGTTCCTTCCACATAACCAAAACAACTGGTATACTCTCAAAAGAATATGGCAAATGCACAACAGCTCTGCCAGGTTTCTAATTTTACCAGAATACAGAAACTCTGCAGCGTGAAGCTGCCCACGCCACTGACTTCGTTCTCATCTAAGACGAGTGCTGTGATCCATGTTACAGTGTGAGACTGAAGCTCAGAATTATAAAAAGACATACAAAATCAACCAGTCCCTCCCTTTACGAATGCCAAATTATTTTCACTGAGCTTGCATCCTGTCCAGTGTGAAATGTCCCACTTGGTATCAATGAATTCTCAACACTGTACACTCTTCCACTGCTCCTAAACCTCAGATCTTACCAAGTCATGGCACGATGTTCCCCCTGAATAGCTGTCTACCCATATATAAGCAAGAGCCAATTCCCTAAACAGAGGCTTAAAAAGAAATTTTCTGCTAGTGAACTTCATCAGGTTTCTTACAGAGTCTGCAAAGAACTACTGAACCAACAGTAGTTAAAATACAACCAGACTCAAATCTCTCTAATCAAACTCAGATTAAATCTGTCCAGAGTCTCAGAGTTGTACATCAGGTTCCTTGATCCTCATGTGTTCTTTTCTCCAGGCTTCTCTTTTGTTTTGTTTGCCCCACTGTAACTTGACTTAAATTTTTGTCTCTGCTGTTGCTGAACTTACTAGCTCTTAAGAATTGCAGTCTTTTCATTACAGTCTGAATTTTCCCTGGCTATAGCTCAATCATGGAATCAAGCATCCAGGTAAGAAGGCTGGGCAGGGCTAGATTGAAGGACAGATACTTTAGGTCCACGTAGATGTCACCAACATTCAAAATCACTTGTTTGCTAGAGACGTATCTTTAATTTACAAAAAGAACAATCGCAAAGCTGAGCTTCTTAGAAGTGAACATCTCCTCTACTGGCTTCACCTGGTCCATGGCTAAGGAATGACAGCAGTTCAGGCTGCCTGTGCTCAGATGAGAGCTGACTCCTGGCTGTCAAACAAGGAGCAGGGAAGGCAGAGGTCACTGGTGCAGCAAGACTAAAAACCCTCGCAGAAGCAATTCAGACACATGTAGTCAGTCATATATACCAGAGGAAACAGAATTCAGAGACAGAACATTCTTTTATAAAAGTATACACATAGATTTAAACACATGCTGCAAGCACCTACAGAAGACTGAGCACTGGTAACTTGGTTTTGGGGGTCACTGCTTGCAGCTATGGGTGCAGAACCCTCTAATGCATTTAAGAGCAGGACCAGTGAAGCGCTTTATAGCCAATGACTTGTGACCTCCCTGAAGGCAAAGAACATGAAAGTCAAGCATGTGATTTGCCAGCATCTAAAGCAAAGAATATTTCCTTTCCCCTACTTCCTATTCTTCAGGAAAGTACTCTCTCACCATCACTCAAAACACAGACTAACTGCACAGCCTCATCACTGGAACTTCTCACTTACTTCTGTCTTAAACAGCAGATTACCACAAAAACAGTGGCTTAAGAAAGACTGAGAAACACTGGTCAAGCAGGCAGAACTCAAGGGCAGATTGCAGAACCCAAACACCCTGAATAACAGATTCTCCTCCAGCCACAAGAAGGTGCATTCCATCTCCATGCCTCAGTTTTCTGTGCTTTAAAATGGAAAGAGCTGCTCCCTGCCACCAGACAGCACTACCTTATGGTCAGGGACAGAGGATGAAGCTTAGCACTTATTAAGTAAGAAGGAAAGATTACAGTTTGTATTTCTGCCTTCACCCTTTTAAAATAAACATTCATTTTTCACAACAGTTTATGATGCTGCATGCACATGGCACCTGAGCCAACCCACAGAGCTTGTTTCTTATTGCATCTGCCCTCAGGAGCTGACTCCCTGTAAAAGTCATTAATGAAGTGCTTAAAAGTCACAGACAATGCAGACAGACAGCTGCTTACCACTGGGGGTCTGTAAATGATGGAGATTGTGGCCTGAAGTGACAGATGTATAACACAAGTGAGGTACAGGGAGACTGATACCCCCTCCAGAGTCTCTGCTCTCCATGTTCCTGGCTGCTCATGGATTCATCAGTGAGCATCCTCAAGGAGAAGGCAGCAGTCTCCATTCCCAGTTTCCTGAGAAATATCAGTGATGCTAGGCAGATATAGCATTTTACAAATCTGGAAACCACTCCAATCTCAGAAGTATGTAATCACCCATCCTCACTTTACTCTTGCTTTGAGAATGATCCTCAAAACACCAGTCCTTCTCTCCTCAAATCTCATACCAAGGGTCATAGGGCAATGGCTACCCTAGTTTATCAATACAACCAGGACCCTTATAACAAAATGTAAAATTGGCATATGCAGAGAAGAGGGTTTGAACTAAGTCACTCTTAAAAGGCAGCAGGACACCACACCTGGGTGACTGACCTTGAACGGTGGCTGATGAAAATGTGGGCCCAAAGTGAACCCTTGAAGGTCTCACCCTATCCAGGGAAGCAGAGACAGCTCTCTGCAGTGCAGTATCTCCACTTTTCTCTCCAAAACGTGCAAACGACAGCTGTATTCCTTACATCCTTTCACCTCCTTTCTCCCCATTGTGTCAAGAACTTGAAGAGATCCCTGCGGACCTTCTGATTTCCTGAGCCAGCAGCCAACTGAAAATGCCAACAGGGAATGCAGAAAATTCCAAGTTCTTGGGAACTTCAATTCCCTTACCCATCTAGGAATCTTCCTGCACATTACTATGGTAGAACTTACTGTGGCAATGGCTCGGCCCACACGAACAACTCCAAAATCATTAGGATCCAGGAACTTGTTTCCATACAGATAGATGCCAGAAGCAGCTGCTGTCAATGAGGCAAATTTCAAGGCCCTTAGTGCCATGACTGATGAACCCTGCCGAGACACAACACAAAACAGCAACTGTAACATCTCATAAGGACGTAGTGATCTGATGCCAACAGCCCCAGAGGACCTGACAATCCAACTTTTAATTGCTCCTTTCCTAATGACACATTGCTAGCACTGCCCCCAGCCAAGAGCTCATGCAATCACCCAGCAACTGAGGGTAAGTTGCTCATTGCTATTCCTAACTCAGCAGTGTCTATGGGCCACAAATCCGGAAGTAACTCAATGGCTAGACCTTGCACATGTGCAACAAAACATTTGTTCAGGATCCTAAAGGCTTTTCAAGGAAATACAACAGGTGGACAGAGAGAAGGAAGCACGAGATCACCAAGAGTCAATTCTGATCCGAGCAACAAGCACTTCTTCAACACAAATTTCTGAAGATACCACAGCATAGGCAGATTGTAAGGGGCCAACAGAAGACATAAAAAACCAGGGTTTAAAAAGAGGTCTTGCAACATCAAGAGCACCCAAAGCTTGTTAGAAACTCTACCAGGCTAGTTCTAAAAGTTCCACACTGATGATGAATGGTCTAGGAAGAGGCACTGCATCCCAGGAGGTTGTATGCCATTCCAGCAGTCGGTGCCAGACAACCAGAGAGAATGCAGGGGATGGGGGACCTGATCACAGTGACCAAGTGAGATTTGTTTTCTCATTACCACCATCCCATTCTAGTGCCAGACAGGGACTGTACAGGCAGAACACTCATTTGCAGGAATCTACAGCCTATTCCTAGCTCTGTCACAGGCCCAACACAGGCCTGGGGTGAGATACTTCTCAACCACATTTTTTGTGAGACAAAGGTGGGGAATGAACACATTTCCCACACTAAGCACTTTGGATCACTACATTCATTGTTTGCAGTATATAAGGTAGCATAAACATGTAACTCGTTACACGTTAATATATATATTTTCCATTTCCTTATGGCATCTTAGAGGACTCAGACCTAAAAAAAATAATGAATTAGGTACATTTTTCTTTCCTCTCCCTATGGATGGTATTGGGCAGAAAATATGATTGACCATTCCTTCTGCTTCTATCACAAATCAAAAGGTATGGTCACCTACTCTGCAAGCTCTCAAGAGCACCCTTGACATAGTGCAGGCTTTTACCCCATCAAGATGGAGTCTACTAATCCTCCCACTCATAGGCTCGACTGAGAAACTTTCCTACTTCTCATTGTGAAGCTTTAGCAGGGTCAGTCTGGCTTGTGCCTTTTCTCTTGGAAGCCTTGTAACCAAAAAACACATGCGGTGACACAGGTCAAGTCTTTCAAAAACAGTTCACAAGAACACAATCAGCAAAATAAGCTAATATAACACAAGAGACCTTTGTACATGAACCTTAGCTAAACTTTATTATTTCCTTTTATTCCTTTACAAGCCCTAGGTAATTGTGAGGCAGAAAAGCTGAGACATATCCTGTCAGAATTGCCTGCAGCACCCCAGCTCTTTCTCCTGTCGAAATGGGTAGCTGGCTGACCAGGGCTCCTTTGAATCTATGATCAAACTCAACAAAAAATAAACCTGGGCTCTTGACTGCAGCCAAATGAACACACGCTCTGCAAAAAAAAAAATTGCCCTCCTTCTCCTGCCTCACTGGAATTCTAGAAATTTTGGGGGTTCTTCCAGCAGGACCAATCTTTTTTGTACAGAGATCTCTTGTATCCTCTGTCACCTTCAAAAGTAATTTTTTGCAAAGTGTTTTAATTAAACCATTTGTGCTCCTTGGACATTTCATTTATTGAAAAGTGAAAAGTGCAGTGACATTTTCTTAACAGAAAATATGCCTCTCTTTTTCATTATTTTTTCCTTCACTTTCTCAATTACTAAAAGAACATTTTATTGAAAGCAGGATGCAGGTCCATCTGTTCTTGCATCTTATTCCTACCTGAAGCTATAATCTGCAGTTTGTTACATCACGTCTATTGCCATACCCGCCAGCTGTACGTCATGAACAGAAGATGGGAACTTTAGGTAGCAAATAAAACAGGCAGAGAGGCTGAATTCTTCAGCAAGAAAGTTCCTGCTTTCATGCTTAACATGTTGTAGCAATAAAAAGGAAATAATTAAAACCCCGCCAATATAAGGCACAGAAATAGAATTTTCTGAAATAAATTGTATTTCAAAGTTTTGCATAAGGTATAGAGGAGCCTTTTCCATATAAATGAGCCGTTACGACACCCCTAGGGATATCTTAAAGGCCCTGTCAGCTGTGAAACAAGCCTTGGGATGTCACTGCCTCTCGTTATTCAGCCCTGCGTTGACGGATCACCTCCAGCTCTTTTTTCACCTAGGTGAGGTGGTTTCTTTGACTTTCACACAACTTGGCTCACTAAGGGTCCCTCTCGTTGCAGCTGGACTTCTCCTGTTGCCCAGGGGCAGCCGGGTCGGTGCCGGTTCCCTGTCGGAGCCCGAAGGTGACCCCACCGCCACCTGCCCAGGCCCGGGGAGCGGCGGCGATCGCCGACCGCCCCGAGGGCAGCGGGACCCAGGGCCGCCCACAGCCCAGGCCGCTCCGGGCCCGAGCCCGCGTCCGCCGCCGCGCCCGGGAAGGACACAAGGGGCTGGCTCGGCCTCTCTCGGTTCTCCTCCAGCCGGGGCCGGGTCTCCCGGAGCAGCGCCCGCGCCCCGCGCCGCTGCCGCCTCCACGAACAAGCCCGGCCTCGCCAAGCCCTGCGGCAACCGGGTCCCCGCCGCCGGGGCCGCAGCTGCGGGCGGCATTCGCCGCTCGGCCTGGAGCCCCCGGCACGGCCCGGGGCCGCCGCGAGGGCGGGGGGGCCCGAGCGCTCCGGCGGCACCCAGAGCGGCACTTACCGACCGCCTCGGCGGCACTTCAACCCGCGCGCCCCGCGCCGCTCCCCCTCCGCCTCGCACACGGTACGGCCCAGGGCCGCGCTGCACGCCGGGAAATGTAGTCTCCGGCCGCCGCCGCGCGGAGGGGCGGGGGCGCGGCGGGACTGCAAGGGGCGGCCCTTGGGCGAGCCCACGGGGGACCAGCGGGGGGGAGAGCGGAAAGAGCCGCTGCGCTGCGCTGCGCTGCGCTCCGACGCGCTCCGACGGCTCCCGGGATGCGCTGGCGCCTCCGCCCTTGCTGCGGGGGAGTGCGCAGCTCACACCCGGATTGCGGGATTGTTACCTCCTCCCGTTCGCTGACTGCAGGGTAACGCAATCCCACTTTGTCAGTGGGGCTCTCAGAAAACCCATCTTCTGCACCCTTAAAAAATTCACACTTAAGGATATTTCAGAGAATATCCTGTCCCCATCTGCTAGCTCAGGAGACCACTTGTCCTGAGGACAACGTGTCTTGTTGTTGAAAATGGGGGCAAAGAAGGGGTTAAGTACCTCTGCCTTTTCCTCACCTTCGGTAACTATATTCCTCCCCACATCCAGTAAAGTATGGAGGTTTTCCTTGCCTCTCATTTTGCTATTAGCATATTTATAAAAATATTTTTATTATCCTTTTCAATTGGTTTTCAGTGTTTTCTCGCCAAAAGCTCTGCAGCAGGGAGAAAGCTTGCATGCATGTATGAGTATATGCATACATATCTCAGAAATCATGAGAGAAGGTAGAAATTACAAACTCAGAGCCCTCCTTTTCCACATCTATGAGAGATGCTGAAGGGGCACTGATGTTTTTATCAACTAGGAATCAAAACTGTTCTTTGGCGAAGGGAATGGGTTTGACCTGGGCACTAAGAATATTTTATTTTGTGAGTCTGAGTATTGCAACACGTCAGGGTGGGGTGTGAGCACAGTCACCTTCACAGCCATACAGCATGTGGGCTGGCAGCACATCTGCCCCTGGTGCTGAGGGGTGCTCGTGTGCTCTCACCAGTGGGACTGCAATGATGAGAGTTGCAACACTTGTCCTGCTCCTGCTGAACGTGAACCAAATGTTGTCTATCATGTGATTGGATCCTCAAGCAGTGTCAAATGATAACCTAACCTGTGCAGCTAAACTTAGCATTGATCATTCAGAGAAATGCACACATGGCTGTTCAATATCAGCTTATATTTAAGGATATTGCAAAGATATGTGCATCCTAAATATCCCAAAACCTGCTGTTCTCCATTCACAAGAATGAGCCAGTAAAGCAACTGTGTCAAGAATAAAAGAACTGTTGGCAACTAGGAAAATAATTGCAGAATGGAAAAAAACGCAGCTTTCTCTGCAGCTAATCTTCACCTCCTTACTATAAGAAATGAAAATTATATTAAAAAAAATACCATATTCAAGGTTCAATGCAAAACCAATCTCTCCACTAAAGCCTTCTTGCAATAAAGATTACAATAAAAGAGAGAAAGAACAATGCAGAAAATGAAAAAATGCTGCTGAATCATCATAAGTAATGTAAAATATTCTTATTATCTGGAGCAAATACCTATCTTGATAGTCACCCACTTGAAACTTAGCATTTCTGATTGAACTTTTCTCCCACTGTGCAAAAGAAGGAAACTCCGTGTTGTTTCCAGTCAATGTCTTTCTGAGAAAGAGAACCTGCAATTCAATAATACCTGGGAACCCATGGTAGAAGTATTTGGGACAGCTACCAAATAGCAGTATTTTACAGCTACCAAAATTAATCCTTAATACTTTAGAAGGATGCCAGAGACCGAAACCAAGTGAGACCAAAAGTTCCTAATAATTCTTTGAGAGTTATTGTTCCCATCAGGATTCTGGAAGCACTGAAACAAAGCAAGGAAAGCATCACTGTACCACATTTCCATTCATATTTGCAGGAATGCAGCTGCACCCAAAAGGATAGAAATGGGGGGGGGGGGGGGGGGGGGAATGTTTGAAGCAAAATATCTCAGCTTCTAAAAGTAATAAACCAGGACATTGTACTCAAGAAAACATCCTGATGACAAGTCTTTTTTTCCTGGATGAATAGGTTTTTCACCCAAACCCCTGTGGAAAAGTGCTGTAAAGGTAATTTATCTACCTTTTTCCTGGCTGTGGAACAATGGTGTGTAAAATATTTTCCTGAAAGATCAACATAATATTGGAAACATTGGATGGGTACTTGTATTGGATTTGTGTGGCAAGGTCTTGGTAGTGGAGAGGGCTACAGGGATGGCTTTTGTGAAAAGCTGATAGAAGCATCCCCCGTGTCTGACAGGGCCAACATCAGATGGCTCCAAGGCAGGCCCACTGCTGGCTGAGGCCATCAGTGACACAGTTAAGAAGAGAAAAAAGTTATTGTGAGGAAGTAATTGCAGCCAGAGAAGAAAGGAGTGGGAATATGTGAGAGAAACAGCTGTGCAGACACCAAAGTCCATGAAGAAGGAGAGGGAGGAGGAGGTGGCTATTTCCAGATCACAGAATATCCTAAGGCACCCAGAAGGAACATCAAGTCCAACTCTTCAGTGAATGCCCCACATGGGGTTCAATCCCACAGTCTTGGTGTTATTAGAACCATGCTCTAGCCAGCTGAGCTAATCTCAGGGTCATAATATACTCCAGGTGCCAGAGCTGAGATTCCCCTGCAACCTGTGATGAAGAGCAGGATGAGGCAGCTGTGCCCCTGCAGCCCATGGAGGACCATGGTGTATCAGATATCCACCTGCAGCTTGTGGAGGACACCACACTGCAGCAAGTGGATGCCCAAAGGAGGCTGTGACCCTGTGGCCCCCTAGAACAGGACCTGCCAGGACCTGTGGACCTGTGAAAAGGGGAGCCCACGCTGGAGCAGGTTTGCTAGCAGGACTCGTGACCCTGTGGAGGGGCCATGCTGGAGAAGTTCATGAGGAACTGTAGGTTGTGAGAAGGACTCACATTAGAGAAGTTTGTGGAGAGGTCTCCATGGGAGGGACCCCACAACGGAGCAGGGGGAGAGTGTGAGGAGTTCTAGCATTTGAAAGAAGGAGCAGCAACATACATTCATGTGTGATGAACTGACTACAAGCCCCATTCCCTGTCACCCTGCTCTTCTGGTGGAGGGGAAGTAGAGAAAATTGGGAGTGAAGTTGAGCCCAGGAAGAAGGGAGAGTTGTGGAAGGTGTTTTTTTAAAATATGGGGTTATTTCTCACTATCCTACTCTGATCTGATTGGTAATAAATTCGAAATAAATTCATTTCATCTCCCCCAGTCCCCATGTTTTGCCCATGACAGTAATCAGTGAGTGATCTCTCCCTGTCCTTATCTCAACCCATGAGGCTTTTGTTATTCTCTCTCCCTGTCCAGCTGAGGAGGGGAGTGACAGAGCAGCTTTGGTTGGCACCTGCCATCCAGGTAGGGTCAACCTGCCACAATACCCCTTTTGTTTCCATCTGGCTTCACTTCATTTTGGTTTTCCCCACTTGTACACTGCGGCAGACCTTAATGTCAATGCCTGCACAGTGTGGGCTTCCTGCTAAATATTACCTCTAAGAAACAAAGCAGCTACAAATTATGAAGGGCAGAGTTAAGGGTGATTACGCTGCCAGCACGCTGAGGATACAGGGCCCACATGGCCAGTTGCTGCATCAGCCATATGATGGCTAAACTGGCTGCAATCCCATAAGTTTCTCTCCCTTCTAGGACAGATGGGAGCTTTTGAACTGATGGGGGGCAGTGAAGCATCGCAGCTTAGTCTTGGACCATTACAAATTGTGCAGGAAAGACTTTATTGGAAGGAAGCTTCATGGTTTGGAGGGAAGAGAGGAAGAAAATAAAAAGTCAGGGAGATGTACGTCTGATGTACTGCTGAGAAAATGAGAAAAATAAGTACAGATTGAATGTGAAGCAGCAACTCTGAATCACATAATTAAAAAAGCTTAAAGATACAGGGAAAAGGTCTACTGTTCTTGTGTCTACTAAAGCATGTGTAAGTTTTGTGATAGATTTTTGTGTTTGTAAATTCACAACCTCCATGGCTCAGGCTGATAGTGGGTATGATAGTGGGGTGTCCATTTAAAACTACTGTGCTATTGCATATAAAAACCAAAAATAGCGACTCTAACCTCAGCACAGGCACTGATTCCTTACCACAGCCCACTGCTTCTACCCGGGATGCTTCAAAGGCTGCTGCCCGGGCTATCAATCCCCTGCTTTAACGGCGAGATCCCACATGCTGGCAATGCTCCCAGCACAGGGAGCAGGTCAGCATCTGATTTTTGCTGGCCTCTCCTGGAAAAGCTGTGGGAGGTTTCTTCAGAATTATTGTGTTCCTTGCAGCTTTCAGTTAAACAGGCTGACACTGGGTCTGCTGCAGAGAGGGGAATAAAAAAGAGGCTTTTGTAGCATAACAATGCCGTGTGCTGATGTGCAGTGGGCAATTATGTAACCAACGCTAAATCTTTCTATAATTAGAACAAGCACCTAGTTAGAGTGATCAGAGCTCTTTTGTGTGCGCCTGCACGGGGCTATGCAAGAAAAACCTTGGCTTGAAAGAAAGATGCTGGCTTGATTTCCCTTTCCTTTTCAACTGGTGAATAAATTAAATCTCAGATTACCCCAAATTGCTGTGAAAGACAAACTGTGAAAAGCGTTTCCTTTTCATTCCTGTTGAAGACATTTGCATCCAGGTGTGAATCTCATGAAATGCAGATGCAAACCCAAAGACTTGGCCTCTCCATCTCAAGCACCAGAGCAGCAAGAGCAGCCAGACTACCTAAAAGAGGACAGAAGGTCAGCATCACCCCTCCCTATTGAGAATCAATGCCTTGTTTAGATTCACTTTGATGAAGAACATGACAAGATATCCGCAAAGGGTCACTTACACTAGACATTGCTTATATATGGAGAGGAGGCATGGGAAAAAAGAACTAAACAGTCCCAGAAAATGGGTGATCCTATGATTTTATGAACCCAGAGGAGTAGCTTAGAGGAGATATGGAAAGGTGTGGTGAGAAATTGCTACCAGAACACCTTGACCCTTCACTCTTCTGATCTCCTCCCTGTGGATGGTCAGCAACACAAATATTGAGGCAGATCTATCTTCTGCAGCTATAAACAAGTTCAACTCTAGAAATCACTGTAGCAGTGCCAGTTCATACAAGTTAAAAATGTGGCCAGTGGGATCTCTGCTGCTAGAGTTGTGTACTTCTCAAATATTTTCTGGTTCTTTTCTGATTAGTTCAGGTCACCAGATGAAATATTACAAATATCGCTGCATAATAGTTGACAGATGTGCAAATCAGCATGGAAGATAGGAAATAGAGCAATCTCCTACCTGGAGGTAATTCTAGAACATAACATATTCACACAGGTCTTCTGATAGACCAAACCCACCCCATTCTTGGTCCAGCTTAAACAGAGGTTGGCAGGTTTTACCTTTGTATCAGCAATAGAAAGTTCAGAGCTGACTCTGTAAGCCATAAAATTTTAGAATAGCATTTTCTTACTGATCATACTGTACAGAGCCAATATTTGAATAAAACATCTCTCAACAGAAACATGCCCATTAGCCAAGGTCATTCAATCCCTGTGAATCAGTAGTCACCAAAGTCTGAATGTGACAATAGAAAGTGATATGCTCTTTGGAGAGCAGGGCTTTAGATGAGCAGCAAAATCCACTTCTACCAGTATTTTGTTCCTTCAAGGCCTTTGCTCAACCTTGTTGTGTGGTATCAGTTTAGACAATTGCATGCCACCTCCATACTTCTCTCTCATAATTTCTGTTGGCAAAAAAAAAATTCCCCTTACTGTATTTGCTAAAGCTGTTGGTGCCTAAAGGGCACTCCACTTCTTCTTGCAGGTTGTTGGGAAGTGTCAGTGGGCCAACATGTCCTGTGTGAAATGGTCTTATCACCTGGAAGCGCAATGCTTCCAAGACCTTCACAAAACACCCTCAGAGTCTGTGGTTTTTACAGAAGTACATGAGAACATTTTTCCCTGAGAAAGTTTAATTTTCTACAATATGCAACAAAAAACAGAAATTAAACCAGCCTTCATTTCAGTCATCCCAGAGAACACAGACATGGCTTGAAGAGTTTAAAGATTTTTTTACAAAAGCACTAATAAATCTTGTGATCTTTTTCCCCGAGCTATAATTATTCCTCCTGAGTGCTGCCTGTAACCCCTTAGGGAATGTGAAGTACAGGGGTTGCAGATGTGGTTGAACCTTTCCATCTAGGTAAATCTCTTCTCTTTCACTGTTTAGCATCTTACCTGTGGCGTAATTTATCCCCTGAGTTAAGAAGAGTCGTTTACTTTGATCATTTTTATCCGACTGTGTGCAGCAACGGGTAGGCATACAGATATCTGATATTAACAATAGCTTATTCCATTACTTTGTATCATAATTTGTTACAAGATATTTCATGAACCATTTAATTCTGGATTTGCAAATGTGAAAAGGGCTGAAGTAGATAAAAAAGGTGCAGAGGATTTAACAGCATAAATCTACCCCCAAAGACTCCTCAGAATGCCTCAGAAATATATTCTTGAAACCAGCTGTGATATTCTCATCAAACTAAAAATGTCCCTGCTCCCAGCCATGCCAAGACCTCCGCAGAGCCTGAACCCCTTATTCACCCTACTGAGGATCATTTTGGGAATAGAGATGCATGTAGAAACCTAATATCATTATTGTCCCAAAAGATATTGTCAAAAAAAATCATGACAAATCCAGAAAGGAATGGATCCTTTTTGTCTTAGACAGAGATTTATATTTGGGGAAAATACATTTCAGATTTTCAGAACCATTCCTTGCCTAATGTTTCTTTTCAGAGAAGCACAAAATAAGCTGAGTTGGAAGGGACACATAAGGATCATCGAGTCCAACACCTGGCCTGCACAGGACACCCCAAGAATCACACCATGTGCCTGAGAGGATCGTCCTGATCCTTCTTGAACTCTGTCAGGCTTGGTGCTGTGAGCACTTCCCTGGGGAGCTGTTCCAGTTCTCAACCACCCTCTGGGTGAAGAACCTTTTCCTAATATCCAGCCTAAACCTCCCCTGACACAGCTTCATGCCATTTCCTCAGGTCCTGACTCTGGTCACCAGAGAGAAGAGATCAGTGCCTGCCCCTCTGCTTCCCCTTCTGAGGAAGTTGTAACTGCACTGAGGTCTCCCCTCAGTCTCCTCTGCTCCAGGTTGAACAGACTGAGGGACCTCAGTTGCTCCTCATACGGCTTCCCCTCAAGGCCCTTCACCATCTTTTTAGCCCTCCTTTGGATGTTCTTTAATAGCTTTATGTCCTTCTTATGTTGTGGTGACAAAAATATCACACAGGACTTGAGGTGAGGCCGCACCAGTTCACAGCAGAGCAGAGTACAGCTCTGCCATTTGAACAATTACTACATCTGGTTCAGAGAAAGTCCAGACCCAGGAGATACATGAAGATGCACAGAGATCATCAGTTCAGAAGGGAATGTTAACTTTTCTTGTCCAACGCTGTGATTGTGGGACATTAAGTTTCACCTGACTGTTCCTGTATGGGCCCTGGCTGCTTAGGCTTGCCCAAAGCAGGTGTGGTAATAATGAAACTGTCTCTTACCAGGAGATTTCAGTTTTGATTCGAAGATAACAAGGGATAGAAAAGTGAGCACCTCCCACAGTTTTTCAAAGGTTAATCACTCTCACTGTTAAATATTTCAACCTAATTTCTCATTTGAATTTCCCTAATTTCCACTTCCAGTCACTGGTTATTGTTTTGCCTTCCTCTGTATGGTTAAGGAGTGACTTAATATCTTGCATTTCGAATTTGTACAAGTACATATACAAGATGGTCAAATCTCCTCTCAATTTTTTGTAATGAACAAAATATACTAAATGTTTTAATTTTCTCAGTGAGGTAATTTTTCCATGTGATGTTATTGTCAAAGGACAGATAAATTGAGTTAACCTCATTCTAATCTGGCAATATTAACGTTTACTGTAGGAAACACAGAAGCAGAAACTTCCACAGGCATTAGTAAATTTGATTTACAGCCCTGGAAAGAAAACTTCACCACAAAACAAATTTACTTATTGTATTTCCCCTACACTTCCAAGCCTTATAATACCTTTCTTTATACTTTTAACACTCTTCTACCTTCCAGAATTGTTTTAGAAACTTGAAGACCAGGACAAGAGTCCCTCTAGAGTTCACTATGTCCCTGCTTCAACATCCATGGCCTGCATGAGACTTTTCATTACTTCATAGCACAAGAAATCTGTGCTAAACTGCTTGTCTCTGATAACCCTCATGGATCCTTTCCAGAGTCACTGGTTCCCAGCACAGCCTGTACTTAACCCCACATTTTTTACTTACAGATGTATGTTTGCACGATGTGATGTTGAAACACAGCTCATTTAAATGGATTCTACTTACCAAGTCATCTAGCTCACACTGTATGACTCTCCTCCCAGTATCCCTGCATATTTTGCCACTCATTTTGAAACTTACAGACTTTATGAATAGCAATTTCATATTGGTTGCAAGCTGATGAAAACGGTGACTAGTGTAAGTCACAGAGTCTCCCTTCCTCTGAAACTTCCTCAGAAATACCTTATGCAGCATTGATCCACTGCTGATAATTCCTTTGTATTTCAAAATGCCAGCCACATCCCGACCCCAGTGGCACACCTCCTCAGGTGTTGCATAGTGCTAATTCTTTAATCAAAACATTATCAGAAGCAGAGGATAGAAGTAATGGTGTGGTGGTGCATTCCCCTCCCCTCCAACTTTTCAGGCCACACTGGGATCTGAGAAATGCTCATTAGGCCTCAGCATTGACCAACAGCACCTGGGCTCAGCTCCTCTTGAGCCTATCAGAAACACTCTCTGCTCCCAGGAAATGAAGTTTCCAGTTTTTAAGTTCATAACTTCTCAGAATTTTTTTCCTAGTAAACATTTTTGACCAGTTAAACCATATATAAAAGCATTTATATTTGAAACATGATAGGCAATGCAGAGCAGGGACAAGAAATTATTCACAGCTTGATTTGCAGCAGTTGCATAAAATAAAGACTATGATGAATTTACTGAGCCATATGGTTTTGAATAAGGTTGTACAGCCCCTTTGTACCACGTGGTCCTTTCTACCCTGGGCTAAGGACCTTCCATATTGGCAAACTCAAAATTAGCCAAGTCAGACATCAAAAGTAAACCACAAAAAAACAGAGGTTCAAGGGAAAGAAAATATTCAAAAGAACGAGCGCTGCTTATAGCCAGACAACTGTAAACATCTGCAAGCACTGAGAGCTCACTGTTGGCAATGAGAAATGACCTGCACAGTTCTCAGAACAAGCTGTGAGACTGAGGAAACGAAAGGAGCATCTTAGTGCAGGAGCCAAAGCAGATTGCTCACCTACACTTTTACCTTCTAAACAGCAAACTTGTATTGTGGCTGTCATATAAACTGTGTTGTGCAATAGCTCACAAAGGTGTGTATTTGCCATACAGCATTAAATAATAATCCACAGCAAAGGAAAAAGGAGAAATGTCAAAGTAGGAGGGATAAAACATAATTTTTTCACTGATACTGGTATAACAGCTGGGCACAGAAGCCTTGGCAACTTCTAAGGGGGAAAGGAGGCTCCTGAATCAGGTGGCAATATTGCCAGATATGACAACAGCAATACCATTATTAAATGAGTGACAGAAATGGGTAGAAGGGATGACAGTTGAGTTTTGCTTAGGAAAATTATTGATAAATGGCATGTGACAAAGTCTTGTATCTTTAGCGTTGTCTGAAGTGCTCATAAGACACCAGCTGTATCAGAGAGAAGGGGAAGTATCTGTCATTTATAGAGGTGGTGACAGAGCTGCTGTCACCACAATGCTAAACCAAAAGCAGATTCCCCCTGGAGATCATGAGTTTGGGCATAGACAGACTGTATAGGATTGCCCTTACCTTCCTCCAAATCTCCCCTGTCCTAGAAGTTGTAGGAGATTAATTTAGCCTTCAGGACTAGTTCGCCCTGCAGATTAGGAGATGATAAAACAGACAAAATGACTGGAAGACTGCAAGACAGTGACTCTGCCATATCATATTCCTGCCTCTCATGGTATGATTTTTGAATTTCTGATAGACCATGTTTGTTTCTTTAGTCATTCTACTCTTTGCTTCTCTGTCTGGCTTTTGTTTCTCTTCTAGATGAACTGTGCCTGGCCCAGTGGGACTCTTCTCCCTTTGATTCACTAGATGCTATGTAACAATAGCAGCTGCTAATTAATAATTGTCTTTGGTTATATATGGTGCTATATTGCCACTTTAACGCAAATAGTGACTTGCCTATGTAAAGCTCCACCTAGTTCCCATGTATTACAACTCCCTGAGAAGTATTTTTCCCTATTCCAAATTTTAATTATACTCTAAAGAGTGCATCTCTTGATTTGATTTACAGAACTCCTATGTAACATATGGATACCCATTTAACATAGACAGCACAACTCCTTGTTTTTAATGCAGAAGGTTTTTTTCTATTTTAAATCAATATTTTGATGCCACTTCCAGTCTCTCTTCTTCCCTTCACTCCCATGTCCCAGTTCAATGTTTTCTAAGCAGCAGGTATCAGAATAAATTTTTATTCCAATCCGTTTGCTCTATATTTTCTGCTTTTTCCTGGGACATTTTCAGCTGGGAAGCTATTGAACTGGTTGGAGGCCGCGTGAACAGTACAGGGCAGCGGAACAGGATGGCGGAGAAGCAAACGGGGGTACTGTAAAACTACACCTCCCAGCACGCCTTGCGGCCTACCCGCGTGCGCCGCCGCGCCGCCAGTGACGTTACCAGACTACAACTCCCAGGCCACGCTGCGGGTAAGGCGCATGCGCAGGTGCCGCCACCTTCCCCCTCCCCGGCGGCCCGGCTGCCGAGCGGACGGCGGAGGCGGCCAAGATGGCGCTCACCAGGTGGGTCCGGCGGGCCCGGCCGGGCCGCGATGGCGCTGCAGCCCCCGGCCGGCCCGCGGCTCCCCCGCCGCGCTGCGGGCCTACGCTGACGGGAGCGGCCGCGCTTGGGGAGCGCGCCGAGGGGCCGCGGCCTCTCCTGGGCAATGGGCCCGCCGACCGGGCCGCGGCCGCAGGGAGCGCAGCGAGGGCCGGTCGGGCCCGGAGGAGCCCTGGGGGAGCGGGTGTTTGGCCCCTGGTTCAGGGCTCTGCCTCCTTGGCGTGTTCCCTGCGGGAGGAAGGAGCTCCTTTGCCTCGGTTGGGTCCGTGGGGTTCTGTCGAGGTTCCCTCACCGTCAGAGAGGGCGAGCGGTCTTTGTTACGAGTTGCAGAGTCTCTCGCAGGGCTTGGGAGTGCAGTTCCGGTGGCTGCCCCGGAATCCCGGGTTTCTCTGGGTATTTTCTTAGTAAACGCACAAAAGGGCTCTGTAGATAAGAAGAACTGAAAAAGAGAAAGTGAAGAAATTTGGGCTCGACTTTCCCGTGGCAGGGAGGTGTCAGGCGTTGAGAGGGGAGATTGTTGACAGATCTGTTTGTGGGTGTTTGCCTTGAGAGAAAGGAAGAGCGAGTCATTGGGACTAGAGACATAGGAACATAATATTTCTTTCTTATCCATAGTAGTGGAAAGAATACCCAGTAGTATGTGACATTCCTGTTGGAAAATGGGCATTGTCACACTTCTGTTCAAACACGATGTGAATGTGGGTGAGTTTAGTATTAGTTTTTTTAGGAATCTTACAGAACGCTGAGAAAGCACACATTGCCTTTGCCACTCTAATCTCAGAAGTTACTGAATCTTAGAAGTTGCTCTCACATTTATGAGTGCAATGCTCAAGTTTCATAAATTCTTTCTTAATCTGTAATGAGTGATTGTAGAGAAAGTAATAACTTAAAATGAAGTTGACTCAAGCATAGTTGAGTATCAGTAAGTTACCAGAATGAACTTTTTATGTCATTCTCTTTTGGTTGCTGTCTATGGATGTCCAGTTTTTTGCCAGCTCCAACTCAGCTGTCTCAAGATCAGCTAGAACTAGAAGAAAGAGCAAGAGCTCAGAGATCCAGGCAGACTGCTCTGGTCTCATCACGAAGGGAACCTCCCCCATACGGTTACCGGAAAGGATGGATACCACGGGTGCTAGAGGTAAATATTTCAATTCATACAAGTAGTAGTGTGTCTGCTAAAGGAGGAGAAAAATCTGGAGTAGAAATAAACTCGGATCCCTTTGAATGTAGCTGAGAATTGTGCAAAGCCTTACAAGCTGTATCATCCAGACTGCTTGATACATTCTTGTGTTGGAAGAGGTTCTAATCCACCAGATTTCTTAAAACATTTGATGGTAAACAGGATGGCCTAAGTCTACTTCTCTTCAGAAATCCTTGTGTTGTAATATGGAAATACATCTGTGGTCCTTTGGGTTTACAGTCTGTGAATGCAAGCATCCCCCAAGAAAGACATCCATATTGTTCCTCTGTTACTGTTAAATACACATTCCAGATTATAGCTGAATTAAGTGAACATGAGTGTATCAGAGAAGGGAACACTCATGTGTTCTGTTCAAAAAGATAGCTGCTATTGGGAGACAAAATTACAGTTGGAAGAAAACTTAAAAATTAGTCAGATATTTGTTAAGTATGTTACTGGCAAAAGGGTTTTGGATAATGTGTGTTGTTAGGTGTAACCCTTGCCAGTTTAATGTAATTTGAACAGGAACTGCTAAAAGTAGAAAGAAAATATGGATGTGTAGCTCTGATTACAAAACTGGTTTGGAACAGTCTCACTTTGAGCCAGAAAAACCTTGCAGTTGAAATGATCCTTGACAATAACTTTTGAGACCTTTTCTGGTGAGTCACAAGCCAGTGGTCTTGGGACCAAGCATGGTGTTGAGGTTTTATTACAGTACTTCATGTATGATCCTATGTTGTTGCCAAATACCATAACTTCATCAGCGTGTAATAACATTGCCCTCACTTATGTTTGAGTGCCATTTTTGTAAATCTAACACTGTTCTGTGGTGATCCATGTACTTGAAATAGTAATTCCAGTGGTTCACTGAAAGAAAACATTCTTATGTGGGTGATGTTAAAAATTATACTTTCATTGTACCCAGTGTAGGTTTCCCTTAGTCATATGTATGATGTTAAAAATTGTACTTTCATTATACCCAGTGTAGGTTTTTCGTCCTACACTGTTGAGTATTAAAGTTAATGTTTTAGTGCTTATTTTTTCTAAATTATAGTAAAGAAATTTTTTAAGAAGTCAGGTGCTGAAGGTTTGCAAAGAGTTTCCTGCACCACTTGGCCACAAATTAATACACCTCTCAAAAAGCCTGTTAAGGGCTCCTTTCTGATTCATAAACAAGTGCAAATTCAAAAGCAGTAAATGCTTCCAAAGCATAATCTTTGTCCAGTGATCCTGGAATGGCATTGTTGGAAAAAGCAAAACCTGTTCTTAATACATTAAGAGTTCTGCAAAAAAACCAAAAATTGAAGAATGACTGAATTTGGTTTTGGCTAATACTTTAACAACTAATTGTTGAATGTGGGACATCTAGTGGAAAACTTCAGATAACTGAAACTATGTTTCAAGGAGCGTTTGAAGATGGCGTAAGCACACCTTCCCTGTTTGGAAGTGTTCTGCTTGGTCGTTTCCAGTCTCAGTCCATTCCATCCCAGTAGTGGTAACTGCTTGGTCACATGGTGAGCATGGAGGGAGATAGATCTGCTCAAGACACCCATTCTTATTTTTTGATCTGTTTTGTTACCAGACTGCATATAAGCCATGCCATTGCAACAGAGAACGGGATGGATGCTCATGCTGCTTTAAGCAAATGCTTCCTCCAGAGCATTGCATTTGAAACTGTAGCCTGAAGTTGTTTTATGAGTGGTACCACTGGGTCCTCTGTGTTACTGAGCCAGGATTATCTGCTTTAAGAAGTCTTTTGGCTATCTGTTTATTAAATGCTTTTACACCAACACATTGTAGGAGAGAGGAAATAAACTGTAAGAATATTGGGCTGTTGTGTGCTGGGCCAATTTTCAGTGTATTTACATGTGAAAGTAAGGAAATTCTTGACACATAGCATTGTAAAGCTATGAGCTACAGGCTTTGAAAGGAACGGAATGCTTTTTTTATCTTTTTCACTTCATTATGGTGTGAAAAGTAACAAATAACCAGTAGAAGTCTTCATAAAAATGCTGCTCTTGTAATTTAAATATCCACAGTTGCTTTATTGTAGAATGTCAGTTTCTGAAGTTCTAATTAATAACTCATGTGAGAATTAAATACTTAATTTTGTATTGTCTGTAGCATAGCATTGCCTGCACATTCTAGTCAGTAATATCTGTTCCTACTTTGTGCAGGGAATAATTACTGCACTGTCTCTCCATTTCAGTGTCTTTTAATAACTGCAAATTCTCTCATTAATTGCTCTCTTTCCAGTGAAAATAATAAAGTTACTTGAGCATTCTTGCCAAGTTAGTTTTTGTTGAAATCAATCTGCTCTTTTGATGGCATGATGATTTTTTGTGTTTTCTTTTAAACCCCTTTTTATACCTTTTTACAACTTTTGTATTCTTTAGTGCTTTTTGCCTGTGTTCTTGGTCTTGTTTGTTAAGCTAGGTGACTAAACATTTTAGAGGTTTCGTAGTTAGGGATCAGAATGCCCCAGACCCCAAGGTCCTCTCCAGAACACATTTTGTAAGCTAAGATAGAACCATCCAGGGGAAGGTTCCTTGGGGAGGGGGGCTCATTTGAGCCTCTCATTGGGGAATTTTTGATAGATAAGCCAGCTGGTAAGACCCATAATGTTATACCAGATCTTTTGCGGGGGTGCATTGCAGTGTGCATTGGGGTGCATTTGACCTGGACATAGTGGACCTAAAGATCCTTAAAATAAATACCAAAATAAAATCCCTTTTCCCTTCTAACCATGTTTTGACTCTTGATTTTAAGACCAGGAAAAGGCATCACTTTCATTCCATTTTGCACTTTTTTCTCTTTTGGACATTCACTACTTTTTTCTTTTCTGTAGGATTTTGGAGATGGGGGTGCTTTCCCAGAAATTCATGTGGCCCAATATCCATTGGATATGGGCCGAAAGAAGAAAATGTCCAATGCTTTGGCTGTTCAGGTGGATGCAGAAGGAAAAATAAAATACGATGCAATTGCTCGACAAGGACAGTCAAAAGACAAGGTAATACTTCTTCCAGTATGTCAGCTGGCATGTATACTTGGCAAAGTTGTACATACACATTGCATATACTTGAACTAGTTGGTCTGGCATTAGCCACATGGATTGTGTCCTCTTTTCTTATTCAAGAACTAAAATAATGTCAAACAGAAATTGTGATCTTCTCAGTAATGTAATTACAAGGTAAGGCAAAAATGGTGAGAATCTCTACCCAGAACTTACTTGATGGCTTAGCAGTTTTCATTTTCCAGTGAAGGGAAGAAACTGAAAACAGTTCTGTGGCCTCATTTCAGTGTGTAGAGAGAGGGGACAAAAAGCCAGACAGAAAACACAGATCAGCCTTCAGAATACCACACTTTGTGTCTTACTGATTTAATATTTGCCACTTCTGGTTGTTTTCAATGTTGTTGGGTGCTCTGTGTTTGCTGCTGTTGTTTAATTGCAGCAGAAGGTATTGCCAGTGGTTATACTCCAACAGTTTTGTGCTGAGTGAGAGATGGCAAGATTCTCATGGAGTTTTTTAGGGGGGAAACTTCAACTTCCTGTATCCAGTAGCCTTTCTAATACCAAGAGATGGCACTTGAGATCCTAACTAGTTTTGAGGCCACATACTTGGGTCTCCTGAATCTACTTTAAGGAGTATTTACATGTGCCTTTTGAAGTGTAACCAAGTGGGATCAGGCATGATCGAGTGTATGACAGCTGCTTCTTCCAGCAGGCATCTTCTGTAAAGAATAGGGTAATGCAAAGAAAGCCTAAACAAAGTGTTAACTACATAGAGCATTTTAACTAGTAGATATGAATAGTTGTTTTCAAAATAATTTGACTTCTTGGGCTTTAATTTAGGGTGCCTTGAAAAGCTTATGGTTATGTAATATGCCCCATATTTTACTGCATTTGAGGAAGGGAGGAAACCAAAATAGAAACTTTACCTCTCCAACAAAAAGATAGGATGGGCATTCTAAGAATATCAGGGAAAATACTTTTAACAGATAAATTTATTGTTTTAAATAGATTCTACAGCCAGTAGGATTTTATATTTAATTAATATTCTGAGTGTCAAAAAAGCATCACATCTTGCATATCCTCATCCTGTGCCTCATATGTTACTGCAGTACCTTTGAAAAAGATGAGTGCAAGTTGGTCTCCATGCTGTCATGTGGAAGAAAGTAGTTAGACTAAACAGAATAAAACAGCAGTAGCAATATTTTTATTAAGGAGACTTCTTGGAGTTCCATCAGACTTCATCTAATGTGTGGAGTGTTAAAATATTCTATTTGAATAAATTTTTTACTAAATATTTGATACTTCATGGTAAATAGAAATGTTTCTTTGTTGAAAGTATACAAAATAATTTTAAGGAGATAATTAGACAAGAAGTAATAATCATACCAATTTTGGGGAAGCTGCAGGCCAAGTAATAAGAAAAAAATCAGTGTAGTTAAGCCCTCACTTTTACGACTTTTCAAATACATCTTTACTTACTTGTAGGATTCTTTTTAGTTTGAATGTAATAGAACTGTTCAGATTGGAATCTTAATATGTTTGAAAAATAACTAGATAGGATAGTAGGTTTGAGGCAAAAGTGACTATCATCTTTCACTGACTCTTACTTCGTTCAGAGTTAGGAATATACTTCTTAACAGGTTAAATTAGAGTTAAATTTAAGCTGTTAATGTTTGTCATATCTGATTCATGAAGATCTGTACTTTTATTAATTTTCCATATGGCATCTATAATGAAGGCAGTAATATTCTCATTCTCATTCACCAAGATGGAAGAGATGTGGGGCTTTTTCAAAACCAGGTTCTGTAGAACTGTAGAGTTAGGGTTTCCTAACCCTGAGCTCTGCCTTCTGTGTCAGCTTGATCCTGATTTCAGCCAGCTGGATGTAAACGCTGAGAGTAAAGATTAAGTATTGTGATTCAAAGGGGAATAAAACTGAGGGAAAATTAGATCACAGATTCATAGAATGGTTTGGGTTGGGACACCCTCTCTGCCAGACCAGGTTGCTCAGTGCCTCACCTCAACCTCAGGTTGCTCATTCTGTCCTTTAACACTTCCAGGGATGAGCTATCCACAACTTCTCTGGGCAACCTGTTCCAGTGCCTCACCACCCTCACAGTAAAGAATTTCTTCCTAATCCTTGTCTAAACCTACTTTCCTTCCGCTTAAAGTCCTTCCCCCTTGTCCTGTCACTACATGCCCTTGTAAAAAGTCCCTCTCCAGCTTGTAGGCTCCCTTTAGGTACTGGAAGGCTGCTGTAAGGTCTCCCTGGAGCCTTCTCTTTGGGCTGAACACCACCAACTCTCTCAGCCCATCTCCAGAGAAGATGTGCTATAGCCCTGTGGTCAACTTAGTGGCCTCATCTGGACTCATTTCAACAGGTCAGCATTGTCTTTCTGTTTGGGGCCAGCTCAGGTCTCTACAGAGCAGAGGGGCAGAATCACCTCCCTCAATCTGCTGGCCACGCTACTTTTGATGTAGCTCAGGATACAATTGGCTCTCTGTGCTGCAACAGATATTTGAAACAGTTTCACTGTGAGCAGCAGAACTGCTATTGCTTGATTTGATTTGCTTTGCAGGAGAAAGTATTGGCAGAGATGTCACAGGGAGCTGTTCTCCAGTGATCTGTGTTGAACTGAATAATGTGGAATATTTTCCTCTTAAGAACTTCTGATAGTACAGTGTCAGTAGGATTAGATACAGAAGCTTCATTTTCCAGAGAGCTGTGGCCATAATTCACTATTTCTTCAATCTTAACACTGAAAGCTAAAAGAAACAGATACTTAGCAGCCTGCCAGAAATGAGATGGAGTTTATGAACCTATTCTAGGAGCTACTTGTTTGGTCTGAGTTAGGAAGCAAATTTTGCTTTCACTACAGTTTATAGATTTTTCAAAGTTGAATTTAGTATTCTGCCTTCTTGTAGAGGCAGCGTTTCCATCACCCAGCCCCTATATCTACATGACTTGTCAGCAGTTTCTACTATTGCAGTGGTTCATCTCTCTTGCATCTGTTCCCTTACATATTTAAAAAATAGTTGCTTCAGAGAATTTTCCTTTAAAAATACTGACACAAATGTGATAGTCTGACAAGCATCCTGTTTGGGTTTGGCAGAAAATCTGCCAGACAAGAAATGCTGGATAGCATTGACAGACCTGGATGCATGACCTTATGGATCTGAGGATGGAGTTCCTTCCATCTGGTCGTTGAGATGAAGGATTTCTAGCTTAGCTGTGTGGTTAGCTCCTGAGCTGCTGTAAATTCTTTCAGTACTCTCTCTACTTACATTACTAAAAGCCAGGCTAAAATAATGCATCAATAGTGATATATTTTGTTGAGACTGATGCTGTCCCCTTATTAGGAAAATAAAAACAGGTAATTGCATCCTGTGTTTTCCTGAAGACAGAAGAAAGAGTGAAATCAAGGAATGGAACTGTTAGGTACCTGACTTTTTTCTAGCAAGAATAACTTTTTATGTTGGAGTTAGATTCCTTCTTCATGGCCCAAGGCTGTGGCTTAGTTGTTAAAAGAGAAAAAAATCATGAAGCTTACTTACAGTTTTTTTCCCCCAAGATTGTCAATTCAATTGAAACATATACAGGAGAGTAGTTCCATTCTTGAAGTGCTGTCACAGCTGTGGAACAGGTCGAGAGAACATGAATATAACTCAAATAATCAAAAGTGTTACCTACTTGCAACCTATTTGCCTTTGTGTCAGAGCTTGGTTTGAGGGTTTGTTACCATTTTTTTATCAGGTGTGTGTACCAGGCTTACAACCCGGTAATTTTAATGATTTCTAAAATGTTATGTGCTTCATATGGAGAAACCATTCTTTGACAAGGAAGGAATTCATTCTGCATTGCTTGATAGTAAATTCTTGATGCACATATAGGATTGATCAGCACTGTACAGGACTGGTTGGGATATGTAGAACAAAATATGTCAAGGAGAGGATTTCTGTGTAGCAAATTAAGAAATTTCTGTCAAGACACTTGTATCTATCAAGTGCCTTGTGAGACTGAATAGGATTGATGTCTAAATCGTGCCATGTGGTACCGCATCTTAGCCAGTTAGGTAATATTATTCTCTTTCTGATTGCAGTGGCATGCAGATTTCTAATCACTGCCTGTTAAGGCTGCCCCAGCCAGGGAATTGCGAGCTGTACCAAAAACTTGAGCTTTTTCTTTCTGCCTAGAAGGAGATGCTGCTTTTCAGTAGCAATCAGAGTGAAATATCTAGAACACAGGCTGATGCTTCCTTTCAAATTTCATAAACTGAAAAATGGTAGTGGATGGGCAGAGTACAATATCAAACAATCCCAGTCTCCTCTTTTCTTAGATTAATGAAATGTCTCAACATTACTCCTAAAACAAGATAAATGTCTAGAACAACAAAAAAAAGAAATGTAACTTCTTGGTCGCTGTTCTCACCGCAGCCGAGTAGAGAAACGACACAGAGTCCAGGCTCAGGGTTAAATGGCAGCAGCCCATTTAATGAATTCTCCGAGAACTTTTGTATGTTAGTTTGCAAAGGGTATTAAGTGGCATAAGGTGATTGCTTTTGCCATCCATCCCTTAAGGGGATTGGTCAAGTTCTAAGACACCCATCTCTGAAAGTTTTTCTGGTCAATAGCCATAACAATACTGCAAAACAATCTGCAGGTGCAAGAAGTTTACAATACTGTAACCTTGGTCAAAGTAATCAGCATGGGAAAGACAGAACTCTCACAAAATGCTGCAGAGAGCTGAAGAAATTCTCTGCTGGAGCTTTTCAGCATCCATACTTCTTTATCTGCCTCTTTGTATCACTTCAAAAAAGGACTACAATTAAAACATACAATTGTATCAAGTTTTTGATGGCAGGAGAAATATTTGTATTTTCATGATAGTTTAATCTATATTCTGTATTTCTTCCATAATAAAGCATCTTGCCATTTGCATGCAATACTTCAAAGTTTAAATAGTTCGTATCATTTGTACCTCAGTGTAAAGTAGTTTTTAGAATGCTCTTGGACCACCACAAGGAGCACCTTCTTTTATTTTCTTCTTTTTGTCTTTTGGGGTGCTCTAAAGCTCCTTCAGCATACTTTGTTCTTTATGCAGCAAGACACTTGGACTTAAGAGTTAATTACCTTAGAGGAACACTGCTCTTTAGATGTCCTTCATTCAGCATCTGAGAAGCTAGAATATTACTGATACTTATTCAAAGGATTAAAATTTTAGGAGTGAAGGCTGAGAAGCAGAAAATGGCTCTCATGTGATTAATTAATGCTGAGGCTAAAGGTTAGTTTTGTAGTAGGACATGTACTGCATAATGAACTTGAAATAATAGTTCTTGACTTCTAAACCTTTGAAATAAAACTTCCTGTTTTATTGGATACTTGAGAAGCATTAATGTAATACAATACATTTTTCCCTAAAGCTATCTAATAGTGTTCTTTCCCAATATTTTAAACTGGTTCTGGAAGCTGCCAGCAGCTAGCTGCATGTTGTGTGAAAACTCAAGTACCTGTATAAGCGAAAGTGTCAAGACCAGATTTCTCAAATACTTATTTTTTCAAAAAAATAGTAAACGTAATGACATGAAAAAAATCCAGATGCTGGAAAATAGCCATATCAAATTCTTGAGTAATCATTGAAAACAAAAGTAAAAATGTGTGGGGTTTTGTCTGTCTTGGGGTCCGTAAAAAAGGAAAATACTAGGAATGGGAAGCAGAAAACTGCTGTCTAATGCCAGTTCTGAGAGCAATTTATACAATTATATTTCATCAGATTTCTTTGTTTCTTCAATTACCCCATCTGTAAAGTGGGGTCCAGAGTATATATGCAACCCAGTCTTCTATGGGAGTAATTGAATGATATGTAATTGTAGTGCATTTATAGTTGTATATTAATTTTAATTAGTACCCAAAATGTAGTCTAAGCCTGAAAGATTTCCTTTGATATATGTACATTTATTCCCGTTCGTCAGCACTACCAAAATCTAATGTCTTCCAGGTTATTTACAGCAAGTACACAGATCTTGTGCCAAAAGAGGTCATGAATGTGGATGATCCTGAACTGCAAAGACCAGATGAGGAGGCAATTAGAGAGGTATTGTAGGCACTGATGTGCCTAGTTAGCCGTGGTATGCTTCATGTCTTGCATATGGGATGAGATGCACACTGTGGTATTTTTTCTTCAGATAACAGAGAAGACAAGAGCAGCCTTGGAGAAATCGGTCTCCCAAAAAGTTGCAGCAGCCATGCCAGTTCGAGCTGCTGACAAACTAGCTCCTGCACAGTACATTCGGTATGTAGTGCTGGTGTTCGTGTAAGATGATGTGATACACAAAATGGATTCAAATTGGCAGATTTGTTTAATTTCTGAGAACAGAAATTCCTCTTGAATTCTGTTCTTCTGTAAGGAATATGAAACTGGCTTATGTATTTTGAATTAAACCACTAATGATCACCTAGTTTGAAGTGTGTAGAAATAACGTCATCAACAGCTCATGAGTTGTGGCACTTTGGAGGGGTTATTGTTTTAGCAACAAAACACAGATTTGCTAGGGATCACTATGAAAAATGCTACCCTGAAAGCAAAGCATTTACTGCAAGTTTCAAGCCACAACCAGACGTGTAACAAAGTTCTTCCTCCATAGAAAATGAGGAATTGGAAAGAATTGGAATGATGAGGAGGCTGATACTCATTTATGATGATCTTCTGTTTCAAACACAGAAAAATTTCATGGCAGGGTTACACTTGGCTTGAGGTTAATTCTGATAAAAGAGTATGCGAAGAGGTTGGTATTGAACAGTAAGAAGTCACCAGGGCTTCACAGACATAGGTGGAAAGTATTGTGACAAGCTGTGTATATTGTACTTGTTTTTCTTCTATTTCAGAATCTAGGTTGAAACAGGAGAATACAGCCCTGAAGAGAAGTTACATTCTGTCTGGTGTAACTGAGTCTGCTCTGAGTGCAGTATCGTCTGTGCAGTTACCTGCTGCTGACATTCATAGTGGCATAGTCTTAAACTGTGGTGGATAAAATGAAACCACAGCTAGAGCAGTGAACTGAGTGAAAATGGAGGTGGGAAGGGAATATCTATCTGTGTGCAGAGAACTGAGCACTGTGTTTTATTCAGGTACACACCATCTCAGCAAGGAGTTGCATTCAACTCTGGAGCAAAACAGAGGGTTATTCGGATGGTGGAAATGCAGAAGGACCCTATGGAGCCTCCAAGATTCAAGTAAGTGTTCACAGCTTGTTCATGGCAAATAGAGGATTCTGAAGTGTATTTCCGTGCAACATGCTGATTGTAATTGTAATTGTTTTTGTAATTGCTCAGAATTAACAAGAAGATTCCACGAGGACCACCATCTCCTCCAGCACCTGTAATGCACTCTCCTAGTAGAAAGGTATGAAATGCCATAGCTGTTCTCAGTTTTGAATGCTTAAGTGGGTCCACAAATTCTTCTTTGAACTAGTTCATTTCTGTGTGCCTTCTCCTTACTGATCTTTTGATGTGATGTTAAGTGATAAACTCGGTGCCCTCTGCAGTCTTTTTGTTTGTTTTTTTCTTTTTTTCATTTGGGCAGTTCTTTAAGTAGCTGTCTCTTTATGTATCTTGTCAAAGGTTGAGTAGATGCCTCATATATTTTATGCAGGGCTGCATTGCTAAATTTGTTCATGGCATAAATGAGTTGACTGGGGCTTTAGCCTGGGTACCCTTATGTTGCTTTTAGACAACACTGTTAAGCTAATCCTTAATAACACTAAGTTGTGTCATTAAGGATTAGCTCCTTCTGAGAAATGAGTGTAGTGGTGGTTCATCAGCTTGGTTCAACTGGAGCAGCTGCTAAGTGTGCAGATGTTAACAAGCTGGCTGAGAGTTACGGCCTGTGTGACAAAAGCTTAAGAGGATGGCTGAAGAGCTGTCAGGACTTTATTCAGTGTTGGCAAAGACACCGTGCAAAAATAAATCCCATGGCAGAGAGTTTGGAACCAGCTGATCTTTAAGGTCCCATCCAGTCAAATCATTCCTTGATTCTGTAATCTTATTGCTGCTAAGAAGAGTTGGGGTTGTGTAGTGGAGTCCTGAACTTTCTACTCTAACTTATTTCAATAGTTTCATAGCTGCCTTTGAGAAAGAAAATAGTATTTCCTTTTACTATGAATCCAAAGATGACTTTGCTTCTTCTCTTAAATCAGATGACTGTGAAAGAGCAGCAAGAGTGGAAAATTCCTCCATGCATTTCAAACTGGAAAAATGCAAAGGTAATTAAGTTGTCATAAATTTATTTTTCTAATGTTGCACCCTGATGGGAAACTTCTGTGAATGATTCAAGCTTGAATAATACTGATTTTAAACCTCTAGAGTTAGGTAAACTGGCTGCTTCCAGCATGGAGAACATATGATCATACAGCTCATTTTTCTTCAGTTTGGCATATAAGGGTTGTCCAATTGAGAGTATAGAACTGAGGGAAAATATGTTACTTCATGGCAGAGATTATAAATTTTGAGAGGAAAAAAATATATTAGTTAAAATCCCCATAACAGCACAGTCGAAATTCAAAACCTCTTGAGGTCACAAAGCCATCTAAACTGAAAAAGAGCAGAGTATCAGAGACCCAAGCATGTTTCTTTTTCATACTGCAGTCCATATTTCTGGAAATTTTTCCTCATTGCATTCTTTCATTAATTAATTTTTATCACTGGTCAGCTAGCTTTGTTCCTTGTTTGAGTAGGTCCTGTCCCTTTGATTTTTATCAGCCATGAAGTTTATGTTCCAAGACAGGGGAGAATTTACTTGCTGCAGTAACTGGTCTAATCATTCTGAAACTTACTAAGCTGTTGTCCTGAGACAGCCTCTTCAAATGGAGGAAGGAAAAGCTGCATGTTTGGATGTTACTTTTTTCTTGCCTACCCCAACACAGCTGTCTAACTGGGACTGATGCTAATTAGGAGATCGAATTTTGGGTTACAGATGCTAAAACCAAAGCAAAAATTTTGTATAGTTCACTAAAAAAAAATCTTAAAATACCATCTATTAATAATTTTGAGTTTCAGCTTTGGAAAACAAAATTGGCATTTAGTGTGTCTTACTTTTGCTGGCTGCCTTGCCCCTTACTTTCTCATTTTGAATCAACTAACCTCTTAACAGGTATGGAGACCGTTAGGTAAAACAATTCTAAAGCAAAAACAGTAAAACAGCTGAGAGACTGAAGAAGCTATTATCTGTAGTTTTTTTAACAAAAAGGAAAAAGTGGACCTTATAAATTGAAAACTTTCTTTTGTCCTAAGATGAAACTTGAAGGGAAGCTGTGATTCAGATTTGGTGGGAGGGTAGAATTGTAGCGAAGCTTAGTAAGAATTCTTACCTGGTAAGAATTTGAAGTACATATGAAAAGGAGATCCATTAAGGCATAATAATGATGAGCTATGAGTTCTGTATGTGTTTTTGTTTTCTTACACAATAAATAATGCTTGTTATTACAAATACTGTTTCTGTGATTAACTGCCTCTCTGTTCCCACTGTAGGGTTACACCATTCCATTAGATAAGCGTCTGGCTGCAGATGGCAGAGGATTGCAGACTGTTCATATTAATGAAAACTTTGCCAAACTTGCTGAGGCACTCTATATTGCTGACAGAAAGGTCAGGTAGTTCTTGAAACTGTTTTGTTCCATATAGTTTTACTATCCTTGTATGTTAATTTCCTTCGGAAAATCAGCTGTGAATAGGCTATAGCTTTTTGATTTGTTCTGCTTCTTTGCTAACATAAGACTTAAAGTCTTATCCCCACTATCTCTGAATCATTGGCTCAGCATGGGTAAAGTTATTGGAAGTCATGGGTCTTGTCTCTCAGCTCTAACTGCTGCAGCTGATGGGCTTTAAGCTTCCTAATTTTGACTTCATTTCTGTCCTGTTTACTAGCTAACTCTATGACAGATCTGCTTGTATCCCAGGTGGCAGGCTTTCTGTATTTCTAACTGTGGCTTATTTGTGCAGGCTCGTGAGGCAGTAGAGATGCGTGCCCAGGTGGAGAGGAAGATGGCTCAGAAAGAAAAGGAGAAACACGAGGAGAAGCTCCGAGAAATGGCTCAGAAAGCCAGGGAGAGGAGAGCAGGGATCAAAACACATGTTGAAAAAGGTGCATTTCTTTGTTATTAAGATGCTATGGCTTTTTTTAACACTCTGAAATGTGGAACAATAACCTGAGAACTTAAAATATCTAAATACCAGCTGAAATTTCTAAGCATGACATCAGTTCATCTCTTCACTCTATTGGTTAATTCACTGGCTAGTTTGATGGGATGCAGGTTTGAACCTCACATCGGTATGTCGGTGTATACAGGTTTAGGACATGAGAATTTTGGAGTTAATAATGCATCAGTGCGAGTCATGGCTTTCACGGACAGTTCTAAACTAATTTTTTCAGAAGAAGCATGTTGCAGATGAAGGGCAACTTTGTTTAGAAGAACTAAACCATCCTTAAAGTTTTCAAAGGTGATAAAACGCAATATTCTGTCTCTTGCACTGTTGTAACTGGTCTTGCAGAACTGTAGCTTTGTTGGCCAGCAGGCCCTAAAAATCCCTGCTGCCAACCCAACTAAATTGTCACCATTGTGATAAGTCTTATGTTCTGATTGAAATTACACTTCAAGATGATGAACTTGGAGAGCAGTTATGATCTGTCTAGAAGGCAGAGGGATATGGTCATACAAAGCCAGATCCTGCAGCTGGGATGTACTAACCTCTTACCAACAGGCTGGGGGCTGGCCAGCTGGAGAGCCACTCTGTTGGAAAGGACCCAGGAGCTGTAGTGGACAATATGCTGAATATGAGCCAGCAGTGTGCCCTGGCAACAGTAATGCTAAAGGCACACAAAGCTGCATCTGCAGGAGTAGAACCAGTAGGTCAAGGGAAGTAATAATTTCCTCTTCCTGGTGACCTGTTAGACTGCATCTGGGATACTTTGTGCAGTTATGGGCCTCCAGGTACAAGACAGACATTGTTAAATGGGAATCAGTTCAGTGGAAGGCCATCAGAATGGTCACAGGCTCAAGTAACTGCCTGTTCAGGTGATGCTGAGAGAATAAAGCTTGTTCTGCTTGGAGATGATGTGCCATTGGGGCCAAATAATGGGAACTTATCCACAAGATCATCCCACAATGATCTCTACGTGATTGTCAGAGCTCTTCACCAAGTTGCATGGTGGAAGAATGAGACAGTGGTCAAGAGCTGAAGCAGGAGGTTTCAACTACATGTTAGAAGAATTTTCACCACGAGGACAAACAGCAATGGAACAGGTTGCCTAGGAAGTCTGGCAGTCTCTATCCATGCAAGTTTTCCTCATCTGAGTGGGAAAAGCCCTGACCAACCTGGTTTGAATTCAGCATTGATAGCAGGAGGTTGTGAATTAGACTCCCTTCCAACCTGAGTGATTTTCTGATATTGCATCACAGAATGTTCTTCAAAACACTTAAATCCCTGCACGTTTCAATGATATTTTTACACTTAAAATTATGATATAATGATCTGTAAATGTTTTAGGGTATTAATTCCTAGACAGACAAGTATTCTAAGCTCTTGAAAGTTGGAAGAACATAGTTGTTAGGATATGTCTGCTTTGACTCTTATCAAGGACAGTCAATTGCTTGGGGCATAAGAAAGCTGTGGTGTTCCATGCGTTCACTTTATTTAAAGTGTAACATTTTAAATAGCACTAAGGGTCACTACTCTTCTGTAAAAGAATACTGAATTGAATTACTGTGCCAATGTCTGTGGCATAATTAATTCAAACTTCAAATATTTGTCTATAATGAGCAATCATGTACTTGTTCAGAGGATGGAGAAGCTAGAGAAAGAGATGAAATCAGACATGACCGGCGCAAGGAGAGACAGCATGACAGAAATCTTTCCCGGGCAGCCCCTGATAAAAGGTGAGTCACAAAAAAAAGCTGGTTTATTCCTGTACTGGCACTGGCTTCCCCACCAGGGAGCCTATTACTGGGCCTTTCCTTTTCTTGATGTGAGTGCCTGAATTTTATCTTGTGGAGGTAGTCACTGGTATGAAGCACAGTTCATTCATTGTGAATGTGTTCATTCATATGAAAAGGTATTTCTGTGTGAAAACATTGCAATACTCTCTTGAAAATGTAGAATTTTCCATATGAATGGGAGAGAGGGGTGGGCTGTGTTTGTTTTGGGGGGTTTTTTCTTAGCAGAACTTCACTATATTCAGGTTTAATTAACATGTTGACAGCAAAGATTGAAACCTGAGTCCTCTACTTTTGGTGAGACCAGAGTTATCAATAGTGGCTTTGCTTCTTGAAGCTGTTCATTTAAAAGAAGCTTAGATTTATGAAGGTAGGCTGAAATATCTTATTAGCTGAAGCCACTGAGATTTCTGAGTGCAAATGGTTTCTGGAGGCTTAAAATCTCTAGTATGTTAAAATTGGATTGCTTGGCCTTCCCAGAATGTAACTACACTGATTCTTGCAAAAAATAAATATGACATTTTAGTCCAAGTCAGCTTGATGTGAATTGCAGATAGTGGAAAGCAAATTTAAATGTCATGCCCAGCTGAACATAACTTTTCCAAATGTTTCCTTTGCCAGGAGACAAATTTTAAATGTTACCTAGTAAGGAAGAACAACAGTCAAAATCCGGCTCCTGAGGCAAATTGTTAGCAACTAATACAGGATCCGGTTGCAATTGAGCATGTCAACAGTTACGGTTTACTGACCTCATAAAACTTTTAAATTTTTAATTCAGGTCAAAGCTGCAAAGAAATGAGAACAGAGATATCAGTGAAGTTATTGCCCTGGGGGTACCCAACCCCAGGCCATCCAATGAAATCCAATATGACCAGAGGCTGTTCAACCAGAGCAAGGTAAAATACCTTTTCACAGCTGTGTAGCTTTCTATGAGAACATGCTCATCCTTCCTTAGTGGGTACGGCTAGAATACTAAAGGGAGCCTGTTCTCATGGTTGGTGTGGATACACTCAGAAGGAAGTCTTTACATAACTGATTAGGAAGCTATTGATTTCCTTTATCCAGAGCCTATGCAGGAAAAAAAAATTGAATATTCTAAGTGTATAGCTGAATTAAAGTGTTTTTGTTGTGATTTTTCTCACTGGGGAGTGGGGAGAAAAACTATTTTGCCTTCAAGCTGCAGTGACCTCATTTTCTTCTCTTGTACGAATGTACTGACTGAATAGGGAAATCTGCTTTCAGAAAGAAGCAAGTAAATACTTTCTATTCCCATTACTGCTTGTGTTAATAATACTTCTGAAGATATAAACAGTTGACAGCAACATTTATTTTCCCTGAATTTTATACTATTCAGAGATGACAAAATAGATTAGGCTTCAGCAAATCCCTCAATAGACCTGCAGTTTGTCAATCATTCTTTTTCATGTCTCCAGTGAAAGACTTGCAAGCAAGAAGGGAAAGCTGATGAACCAAAAATGAACAAGCCGACACTTACACTTTCAGAGTTTATATAAGCCTCTGTGTGATTTGGATCAGTCAGCTTAAATCATGTTTTCCAGAAATTCTGAATTATACACATTTCTGTATAGTTGTACTTAGCTATTACAGACAGCTGTACTTGCAGGACCGACTGAAATGATCCATTATTCTGAAATGCGGATGGCCTGTAATCCTTCCTGTTGCTTTCTGCAAGGGAAGGACTGGGGCTTGTAATGTCATGTTCTCTGGATTTAATCCCTGACCCAAACCCACTCATATCCTCATTAAGTGCTTGGAGTAATTTGAAATCAATCATAAATCACACAATACCATCTTTGTGTAACTGTGTAACATCATCAGTGTATTTTGTTGTTAAAATAAGTTAGCTGATATTTTGCAGATTCACTTGTGCTGTTCTGCTATTCTTCACAGGGTATGGACAGTGGCTTTGCTGGAGGAGAGGATGAAATTTATAATGTTTATGACCAGCCTTGGAGAAGTGGCAAGGATA
Organism: Monarcha castaneiventris obscurior; assembly: GCA_026261815.1. Classification (NCBI taxonomy): domain Eukaryota; kingdom Metazoa; phylum Chordata; class Aves; order Passeriformes; family Monarchidae; genus Monarcha; species Monarcha castaneiventris. The sequence continues at coordinate 22,005,405 of JAMPIT010000894.1, forward strand.
TGGCCCAAAACATCTACAGGCCAAGTAAAAATGTGGATAAGGACATGTATGGTGATGATCTAGAGGCTCGAATAAAAACAAACAGGTAAGGAAATAAATTTAAGAAATGTTCTTAATTAGTACTCTGAAGTTAGTCAACTGAGAATCATCTTCTCCTGCAGGTTTGTTCCTGACAAAGAGTTTTCCAACTCGGATCGTAGCACCAGAGGCAGGGGCAGAGATGGACCAGTTCAATTTGAGGAAGATCCATTTGGTTTGGACAAGTTTCTGGAAGAAGCTAAGCAACATGGTGGTTCTAAACGGCCATCAGACAGCAGCCGCCCTAAAGAACATGAGCACGAGAGCAAGAAGAGGAGGAAGGACTGAATGCCTCTTCTCCTTGAGAGGTAGGGAAATGGACTGCAAGCTTGGACTTCATGCAAAAGGATTTTTAATACTGGGTGTACAGGAGGATGACGTTGTAACACAGCAGTTCACAACTCTGGCCGTGTGGATATACACACACTAATTCTTCTACATAGGACTGCTTCCAGAGGAGAGAGGAGACATGGAGACCACTCTGAAACATTTCATAAGGGAATTAATTATTCTTTAGCAAGTTCTCTGACTTTGCTGATTTCCCCGTTGCCCAGCATCTCAGGGTAAGAATGTAGCCCCCTTCCTACAGCTTTAGTTTTTGTAGGTAGCTAAAGCTTTGACTTGATCTGTTAAAAGCTTTCCTGCTGTATATAGTGACCGTCTTAGGCTGTAACAGATGCTGGGGTGTTTATGATTCAGTGTTTTAGTGTGGCTATACAGTTTATTTGAACAAGGGAGGGGAAACAGCTGGATTCTGTTTTAAAACAAGTACTCATTCATAGTTTCTCGGTAATCTTTATTTTAGTTTCTTTACATTTAGTGAAATAAAGCCTCCTTCCACCACTCACTCACTTTGATTCTTTCTTTGACTGCGTCTTCTACGGATCTGCTGTCTGAGAGTGAGCTGAAAACAATGGAAATTATTGAAATTAGGTAGGCAAGAAGGTTTATTTTTCATTTCTGATCACCCAGAACATCGATATGGAAAGCAGAAAATACATTGATAACCAATTCAGTTTCATGAGCCCCAAGCCAGGGCTTTCCTGACAAGAAAGTTGAATATATATGCACAGCAATTGCTAGCTGTACCAGTAAAATGCATCTTCACAGCTTGTGCTTTTCAATGGAACTAATAAAAAGTAACTATCTAAACCTAGCCTAGAACCAAGTGGGAGAAGTGCTCATGTATTCTAGAGAAGCCTGCATTTTTTGAGAAATGAAAATAACTACTGCTTGCCTTCTGCTTTTTATTTCATTATAAAGAAGCCTCTTAGCTTGCACCTCTTTTGAGAGTATAGTCTTTGAAGCCTAGGCAGTTAAGTGCATGTGGCTATCCTTAAAGCTTCAAGAATAAAAAGCAGCAAAAATTTCCAGGAAATTTACACAAAATACTATGCTATTTCTAGTACTTAATTTGGTAATTGCATACAGATAACATCCTAGTTCAGCACAATGTATGAAGGACCAGCCTACTGCCTATCTAGTCACAGTTTAAGGAGTCTTAATTTCTGCTTCCATTTTTGTAGCACAGCTGGAACTTGCAGGTTGGTTCTTCTTGGGAATGAGTACTGACGTAACCACAACCAGCAATGACTTACGCAGTAATGTGAACCATGTCAAGCAAAATACTTTATCACAATCACAATACTGCATCACTGAAGTCTCCTGCCAATTCATTTTACTTCTACTATCTCCTAGCATTCAAAGTCGCAAAATAAGAAAACTATTGTCAAAAGGATATTGAAAAAATTGTATTAATTAATCAATTAATACTGATTGTGTCTGATACACCAGCCTGCTTGTTGCTCATGGCTTCACTCTGTACCACACCCTCTGAGTAGCTGTATCAGCTGAAGCACCTGTAAGTCTGTAAGAAAATCCCCTATTTAGGGAACATACCAGATGCAAGTTTCTAATGATTTTGACATGAGAGCTGTTAATAAATCAATGGCTTTGGGCAGCCATTGACTCCCCGTCCTTTATTCCTTATCTGTCAACACCACTGCACACTAAATGTTGGGAAAGTGGTGAGATGGCTTTGCTCTGTTTCTGTGTTGGAGTAAAGCTGGAGGATATACAGTTGTCTGGCTCTAGCTGACCACTCAATGACAGACAATTCTGTATGTGTACCAGACCATTACACATTCTTGATACCATATGCTAATGCACTAACATTTAAAATGTTAAAGATGGAGAGAACAAAACCCTACCCTAAAGCAAATTTAAAGTTGTCTTGAACACATGAAAGCAAGCAGCTGATTTCTCCTGTATGAAATGACAGCTGAAGAAAAATAAATTTCACTAAAGTTCAAAACTTAGCATCCCTTTCTTTATCATGTGCCCCCAGCCACTCAATATCCAGATCAGATTTGGAATCCACCTGCAGAAACCTGTGTTTCAAACTGCAAACTAGTTGCATAGTAAATCCCAAACAGTTTTACTGAATGCACATTACTTCAGCATAGCATGATTCCTCTGGTATCTCTATGAATCTTGACCCCTAACAACTCAAGCTTAGAGGAGGGAATAAACAGAAGTGGTAATGATTTAAAAAACATTAAAAGCACACTGAGTGACAAAATCCTTAACCACACTGAAAGAATATGGTAATATTTTCATGTTACTGTATCCAACTAAAGGCAGAATTAGAGTCAATTCATCTCATTATTTCATTAAAGGAATTAGCACATTACCTTGGAACCCTCAAGAATGTGGGAGTCCTTCTGTAACGCATTTTGAACTTCTTCTGGAGTTGAGAATTTAATCCAGCAATAACGTCTGTGAAAGCCTGTATCTCTGTTCTAATTACCAGTTAAAAAAAACAAAATGCAATTACTATAGGAAATATTCACAGAAGCTGTTAAAAACTTTCTACAGATACTGAATTTAAGGATTATTCAGAAATTGGAGGAATTGGCACACTTGTTTCTTCACACTAAGATGTTTGCTGCCAGTGACAGCATGTGGGGTCTAGCAAAGGCTGTTCTACATACCTTTCAATTTGAATCTTGCAATAATTTTTACAAAATCACGATCTTAAGATACGGTTGAAGTCTGGAATAATACATAGGCAGTAATTTCAAACTGCAGTATTTATCTACTAATACTAGCCAGTCACAACAGAACTGACATTTAAATGGCCACAGTACTTGAAAAGCATTCAGCAGATAGAGCAGCTGCTTAAGAGACTAAGAAAGCAGAGCGCAATTCAGAATGACAAGCACTAACTGCACTGAAAAGAAAAAAGTTATTTTTAGAAATAATTTACCAGTCAGAAAAGACAGTTGTCAGTAAAGAGGTGATAATGAGGAAAAGCCAGGTGTATCCAAGTGCCTTCTCTCTCTACTCAGATTCCCCTCAGAGCTCACAACAGCTCAGCCACTCTGATCATCAGGCAACACTTCCAAACCACCAGGGAAGTTTTCACCTACAAGGCACTGCCTGGTTTCAGTATCACAGTGATGTCTACATTAGGCTGTCCTATGCTGGGGATTTTTGTACCTCTGGCAGTTTTAAGCATTAATGAAACTCCTTAAGTAATCACTGAATCTAAATGTACACGCATGCATCCCTTGAATCAGTGATGGAGCTGGGTTTGTGGTAAGCTACCAGACTTTACAACAAAATGATGCAGTCTGTCCTGGGCCTGAGGAAAAACAACCTGACAGGCAGGTGCCTAAGCTTCAACTATTCAAAACAACCAGCCTATTTCAAACTATCTGTCTTGGGGTGACTATATGATGTGTATCCCCTATCACGGCTCTATGCCAGAAAATTAGTTCTGTGCCTTTAAACTGAGCTTAAGAGGGGAGGAAAAAAATGAACATTTTAAAGCAAGTTCCCAAGGACACAGAGATAGAGACGGCTCTGCGTTCTCCGGTGCGGCGGTAGCACAGGAGGAGCACCCTGCCTGTCTCTTCAGCCAGTTTTTTTCCTTGGTTTTTTTTTCCTCCTTCCCTTTTCCTCCAGCGTGTTTCCTAGGACTTTGGTGGGTTTTTTTTCTCCCTCTTCTGGACTGTTTCAACAACATCAGAACACGTCAGGAGAACTTCTCTTCAGGCCCGGAGGGGGCCTAAGGCCACCCCCCACGGCAGCTCCGAGAAGGAGGGACCACACCTACAAGAGGACTCTAAGTTCTTCCCAGGTTTTCTCGTTATAGTGAGGGGTTTTGCTATTTAGTATTATTGTCCTTTTCCTGTGTGTTTGTTAATAAAATAGGGTTTATCTCCTTCACTTTCCTTCGAGGAATTTTTTTCCCCGAGCCTGGTGGGGGGAAGGGTGGTTGTGGCCTGCCTTTCTCCCAGAGGATATATTGCTGGATCTTGGCCAAAACTGGCACACTATCTTTCTCCATTTCCACACTAATCCTCAACTGAGGTGAACCCATCAGGTCACTAACTGAAGTTCACTACACACTGAGCTTAATCTAACAGACCATTACTTCAATGGAGAAACACAAGTGGACAGAACCTTGATACTTTCCGCAGTGGCCTTCAAGTTACCCACAAAGGAACACTTTTTGACCGATCGTTTCTAAGAAACTGCACTAGATACTATGTTCCCCGACCTACATCCTCAGAAGGTAAACAACCTGAAGGACAGAGGCATTGGCAGCTTGGCAGCACCCTGCAGAAGTTACAGGTTTTGTTAGCCCTGCACTCTGGATGGGGTCTGAATTCACAGCAGGAAAAGATGATAGGTTCATACCCACACCTTTAGTTTTTGGCCACCAAGACCAGACATAAAAACTTTATTCTCTGTCAGAAGAATAGTAACACGATGATAGAAAAGCTCACAGCACTTTTAGATTAATTATTCAGAAATTGCAGCATCAACAGGATGTGAAGGATGTGCTTTGTAAAGCTCTTTGAAAGCCAATGGAAAACACTAAGCTTCAGTAAGGCCTAGCGCTCGCAAACAAGTGGTGACGCTCCTGCGAGAAGGAGCTAAGGGTAGAGAGCACTGAAAACCTCACTAGAGTACAAGTACAAGACGAGGTGTCCAGACTGCAGCTCCTAGGAAGCGGGGAAACTGCTTCGGGGCACGGCCTCAGCCGCAGAACCAGCCAGCGGCTCTTCCCCGCTTCGCCTAGAACACACGAACTGCGGCCCTGAGGACGCGTGGATACTCACGAACGGCAGCTGGCACCTCTGCACCGACCCGAACTGGGAGAAGTACTCCTTCAGCTCCTCTGTGGGGAAACGCACCAGGTTAGCCGGGCCCGGCGCCTCCGCGCAGCCGCGCCGCCCCGGCCCGACCCCCGGCCTGTGCCGGCACACGCGGCGGGGCCGCCCAACCCCGCCAGCCCCGGCAGCGGTGAGGGATGGGGGGGGGGCTCAGACTCACTGCTCGACACCGTCCAGGGAATCTCAGCCACGAAGATGTCGAAGAGCCGCCGGGAGCGGCGCCCCGCCGCCCGCACTGCACTGGCCGCCGCCATGTCGGGACTGCGGCGAGAGGGGAGGACGGAGAGAGGGAGGGGCGGCCCCGCCCCGGCCGGCCCGAAATGGCGGCGGCGGCCCTGACCCGTGAAGGTGGGGAGGATGCGTTTCGCCGGCTCTTTCGATTCTACCGGCAGCGCGACGCGTCCGACCTGCGGGGCGTGGTGGACTTCTCCGCGCCGGGGGGCCAGGTAATACCAGGCTGCTTCTGCCCGTGCCCCGCCACGAGCGGCTCGGAGGGCGTCCCGCCCTCTGCGCGGTGTCTCAGTGCGGGGCTGTGGCGGTGTCGCTGCAGCCCGTTCTCTCCACCTGCTGTTCCCCTCCGTGCCCGACGCCGAATCCCTAGTGCCGCCCCGTTTCTGGCTAGAGGACGCTGCACTGGAGCGCTGAGCCTCTTAGGGGTCCCTGTGATGTTTTAAAAATGACGGCGTGCCCTGAGAGGGGCAACTAGGGAGGGCCCGGGGCCACGCTGCCCGCAGGTCCCACAGGCGGGCGCGCCCGGGGCCCCCCTGGGCCATGGGACGCTGCCCGAGGGCACAGGGAGCCGTGCAGCCGCCCCTGGCCAACGCGATGCCTAGCCACAGATTTACTGCTTTTGCTAGTATTTACTTTCGTAATGTTTAATTAGCTCCCTACTCTGCAGTAGGGGATCTTCAAAGCTTGTAATAGAACCACGTGACACGGAAGCAGCGGAACATACTGACATAAAAACCCCCAAGTTTCACTCTGGGAGCTGACACTGTTTCCTGGGCCTGCTGGCCCTTGTCTTCGCCCTGAACTACTTGGGTGGGCTGGGATCAGCTGCCCCTTGCTGTGCTGTCTTTCCCCTAGTCAAGTTTCTTCTCCTTCCTCACTCCTGTATATTACATGTTTGGCTTAGTCACCAGGGCGAGTTCAGCTGTTGCAGTGGGTTGGGGAGCACAGTCTGCAGCACAGCTGAAAGCAGTAGCCATCATAGTAATTTACCATGCCTTTAGTGATGAAGAAATGATCCTTAAAACTTGTCTTCTGTTTTGTCACCTCACTAAAGGATGGCACATATCTGCTAAAGTGTTGTTAAACAGGGATTTTCTACTTAGGAGCCTCTGTCAAAAAAAGGAGTGGGGAATATAGTTAAAATGAAACTTTGCCTAATTTTTCATACTTTTAATGCTTAGCCTTTTCTTTTTAGTGTTCTAGTAAGGTATTTATTTTTCTATCTTTTTGTACTATAATTTTGCTAATTAATTTTACTAATTACTGTTGCTAATGGAACACAACGCCTGACCCATATGAAATTGTTAGAGGCATGAGAATTAGCCAATGCAGTTGTTAACATTTCAGCCTTTCTTGAGCTTGCAGCAGTCCTGTGTTTGGTAAAGGATTACAGCATTATGGCTCTTCTGGGAAATTCAGAGTATTTGAAAACATCACAAGGATGTGTTCTCTCAATATGATTCTTTTTGTGCCCATTACCTTCTAAGATCAGGTGACAGTTTACTAGTGAAAACATCTTTTATTCCTCTTCCCCCCAGGTTAAAAACATCTGGCTTTTCTCTTTAAGAGCTACAGGCTGGCAGATTGGCCCAGATAATATTGCTTCTTTTTTTCTCAGAAAACTGCTTCAAGCAATTGAGCTCTTCAGTGAAGTGTGACATACCCCATCTGCCCTGTTACCAGACTTATTTAACTGATTCAGCACATGTAATTCTTCAGCATAGAAACATCTCCTGGCCTCCAGAAGTCCAGGCAACAGCTGGTGTGGACGCACTTTGAGCAGGCAGTGATGTGGCAGAGTTTTGGTCAGAGGATGAGCCTTCCTGGGGACACTCTGTGGATAGGACTGTGAAGTCAGCTCCTCAAGGCTGGCACTCACAAAGCTGCTTTTGACAGAGAGCTGAAAAATGGGTAAAACTAACTACATTGCCAGAAGGTGCTGTCCAGCAGTAATTCAGAATTTCTTAGAAATTCAATGTATGTAATTTAGTTCTGTTGCTCAGAAAATGTTAACCAGAGCTGTCAGCTGCAAAGAGACTGATTTACACATGCACCACTACAGAGGCTGTGTGCAAAGACCTTAATTTGATAGACTCTAAGTTGTTACAAAGTATTGCAGTCTGCCTGTTTATTCCTACTGTGCCTGGCCATCTCTTTCCTTACATGAGCCTGTACTTTTCCACTGCTGCATGGAGAGCTGGACTGGGGAACTAAGCCAGAATGAAACCAACCTGCCTCTACCCTGCTCTCCTCAAGGCAGTTGCCTGTCCTAAAGGAAGAAGGGAGTGGGAACACAGTAGAATGAGTTTGGTGGGTTTTTTCAGCAAATGTTACCTTAAATACATGTGTTACTGCAACCCAAGAGGGTGTGTCCAGTAAGTACATCTTGCCAAGCCTTGGGCTGGTGATCCTGCTGTTGAGAACAGAAGTGGCAGGGTGGCATTCAGAATTGACAGGGTTTCTGTAGTCCTTTACATCCGACAGCTTTGGCTACTTCATCACTGTACTGCTTATCCTTCTGTAAATTAGAGATGGGAACAGTCATCTACCCTACAGGATCATGAACAACTTGTATTTGGAGTGCTCTTTGAAAGTATAAAGTGTTATGAGTATGTTGCTCTCTAACAAGTTGATAATTACCAGAATGTTTTATAATGATGAGGCTGTACCGTGGAAAAATTGTGATGAATTTTTTCTCATTGGTATATATTTGTTTGGGGTTTTTTATGAGTGGGGGACACCTCTCCTTGTCCCTAAGTAAAATCTGTTTTACTGTTTCACAAGTAAAACCTTTTGATTCTTATGGTGAATGTGTACTGGCTCTGTTCCTCCTGTCCTGGTCACAGCTGTTTAGACAGTAGTTCTGTGGTACATTTGGTATTTTCACGAGAGTTACCTTCAAGTGTGGTGGCACTCTTCCTTATTGATGCTATTTTTCGAGGAGTTCTGTGTTTCTCACTTTTTTTTTAATCCAGAACTGTTTTCTTTTGCCAGGTGTTCAGATCACAGCTCAGTATTTCTTCAGTCAGTGATCAAGATGCCTACAGAGCAGGATTACGGCCAGTTAGCCAGTGGAAAGCCTATGGCCTCAGTGGGTATCCAGGTAGGTGCCTCTGATTTCAGGAAAAACTGAACATAACCTCGTTGCTTTGAATTCATGCACCTTCGATCTTATCTTTCTTGTCCTGCCTGAAAAAGCTATTTCGGTTTGCCTAAGTGTAATTTAATGCTGTCCTAAGTGAGGAGGACAAACAAATCAGCTAAAGGGTGGGATGCAGCAATATTTATGAAGGTGAGAAGAGCCGGTTGTTTCACAGTGAGATCAATCAGACCACAGCTCATGAGAGTGGGTTCCTGTTGCCTTTGGCAGAGACTTTATTTCTGTAGAATCTGTTTTTCCTCAATATATATCATGCACATTGGGTACATGGCTGAAATACAGTAGTTTCACAGTTGAAGTGTGGCATCTACTTGTCAGTGTAGGACACCGAGTACAGTAAGTGAATAAGAACCTTTTGGTCTATTCAATATACAGAGCAATTTAATTAGGCAAATTATTTCAGAAATGGAAATATGTTTTAAGTTTGTAGTTTACCTGGTAGAGTCACAGAGGGGCATTAGCTTGGCAGGCACCTCCAGAGGTCTAGGCCAACGCCCTGCTTAAAGCAGGATGAAGTCGCAAGTTAGATCAGGATGCTGAGAGCTTTGTACGGGTCAGTTCTGGAAATCTCTAATGGTAGAGATTACACACCCTCTCTGGGCACCTGTACCAATGCTTGGCCATGTTTTTTTCCTAAACCTTATATCTAATAAAAATTTGTCTTGCTTTTATTTGTGACTGTTGTCTCTCATAATGTTGCTGTGCATGTCTGAGAAGAATCTGGCTCCCCTCCTCTCTCATGCCTGTAGGTAGTGCTCAATACCAGGATGTGTCACCAGCCCTCACTGCTGCTCACACAGTTTGTCCCCAAGGCATCCTGGCCTTAGTTTGGAGCTGCTCTTAGCCCTTGGGCCCGTATTGTTGCATGGGGTTATTCTGCCCCTGATGCAGAATTACCACTGTTGAACTTCCTGAGGTCCTCTTTAGCCCGTTCCTTCATTTGTCAAAGCCCCTTTCAGGGCAGTAGTAGCCTCCAGCATATCCACTGCTGCCCCAATTTAGTGTAATCTGTAAGTGAAATGGGGATGAACATCCCATCATCCACGTTGTTGATGTAGTTACCAGTCTTTGCCCCAGGATCAAAGAATGCAGCTCGTAACAGCTGCTGGTTAGACTTTGAGTCATTAGACTGCTATTCTTTAAGCCTGGTGATCCAGCCACCTTTTGCTTACCATTTCGATTTCCCAAAAAAATGTATGGGCCCCCAGTTTGGCTCCAATGATGCTGCAGGAGACCAAGTGGAAAACTTTTCTTAAGCCAAGGTAAACAACATCCCCTGTTTTCCCCTTGTCTGGACATCTCACTGTAGCAGGCATTAAGGCTGGTTACACAAAATTTGCCTTCCATGCTGTCTGTTTTCAACCACTGTGTGTCTGGAAGTGGCTGCCACGAAAGTCTGCTTCATAATTTTATCAGGGGTTTTGGTAAGGCTGATGAGTTTGTAGTTCCCCAGATCCTCCTTATTTCAGGGATTTTTGTTTGATGAATTTTGTTTTTTCTCGTGTTTCTTTTGGTTCATTGGGACCTCAGTCAGTTTCTGTGGGTGGTTGCTATGAAGCCAGCCTGCCATTTCTGAAACTGAAGCAGCCATGCTACCCATCTGGCATGTTTAATACACAGGGAATTGAATAACTGCAGGAGAAAGGCTTCTGCCTCTTCTTGCCTCTATAAATGTTTTGTTCCACTTACCTGTCATATTATAGCTGCCCTCGCTTGGTCTGCCTGTCATTTACTGTCTGTCTAAACGTCTTTCCTAGTAATTACATAGGGGCTGTGGGGAATCACAGGTTTTCCACTTAACTGCATTTTTCTTCTGCTTTGGCAAAGGAAACCTTTTACTAAAATGAAATGCAAATACATTGACAAATTATCTGTCCTGTTTAGAATCAAGTCATGTGTGGACTTGAAAAGAATAATATTTTATCATTTTTCAGCTACCTTTATCTGGACATCCTGAAACAGTAGGAGATGTGTAACCAACTGTCCCAATAGCCTTCTAAGTGAAGTAAGAATTTCTTTAGTTTGTCTATGAGCAAATGGAAAGGATGTAATTTGGTTTTGTCCCCACAGTAAGCAATGAAATAGAAGACTAAGGAATCTGGGTGAATTTCTGTTGTGGTGTCCTGAGTTCTGTGAGAAGCATGTGATGCTGTCTTTGGGTCTTTGTAACTGACACACTTTTTTTTTTTATGAGAGGTTTTTCTTGTTGTTAGACATCTGCATGTCTTATCCTTCCTTTGACTGAGGTTGGAGACCACTTTCATTAGGTGCAAACTAACTCCTAGTTTGTAGCAAGATAGTGCTGCAATAAGAGAATTGCATCTGCTTCCTCAGGGCAGCTTCCTTTAGTATACAGATTCACAATGATTCTTTTGCCCTTTCCCCCCACATCTTTCAAGGTGAAGAGGTTCAATTATGTTGTCTTCAGAGCTTGTCTGTGGTGTTCTTCAGTCAGTTCAGAAAGATTGCTGCAGAAATAGATTTTTTTATTTCTTGCTCTTCTCCCTCCTATGTGTGCAAGTCACTGATTTCTAGCACTATTAATCTTTGTTCTGCTGTTTGCATAGAATTTTATAGTAAAACTCTGCAACTGTTAGAAATTCAGTTTCTGTCTTTCTTGACACAATAAGCATAGTGGTAACATAGGTTGTAGTTGTTATTGCTATTGTAAATCTAGACCAGTCTAGTTTCTTAGGAGAAGCCTAGGTCAAGGAAAGGTTTGGAGAGACATGAGCATGTTCTAAGCTTGTGATACAAAAGCCATAAAATCTCGATTCCTGTTCTCATCTCTGCTTGTAACTAACCCTCCAGGCTTCAATGCCTTCATTAATACCTGGGGATAATACATACATAGTAGAGTGTAATTTCATGAGTGTAGTAAAGTGCTTCAAGAACCCCACATCAAAAACTGTAGACAGGATGGGCAATATTATTATTCTGTTCTATGCAGAGGCCAACAGAAAGTAAATGTAATGCTTCTGGCAAAGAAACTTCTTGTAGCCAAACCTATCAGAAGGCCACCATAGTCTGAAAGTGCAGGAAACAGAGTGAAGTGAGTGACCATGTGTTATTAATACACTGAAGGCTTTTTTTCTAACCGGTTCCTTTAATCTTGAGTCTGTGAGGTATGCTGGAAGGTAGCTCTTTCTGTGTTTTTATTACCACTTCCATAAGGCCACAATGCAAGTTTGTATCCTGCTGAGACTCCTAGCTTTGCCGCTTCTTTTTTCATCTATTTTTGTCTCTGTTAACTTGATAAGACTGAGAAGTTCAAAAAGACACAGTAGGCCAAAACCTTAAAATCTCAGTTTCCTTTGTTCCTCTTACATCTTTATCTCTTTGCATGTGGATTTTGTGTTGGTGAGCCTTGTCTCTGAGAGAATGCCTTCATTCTCAGGGTGGGTACAGTACAGATTAATAGCATCTCTCATATGGGCTACTGCTTGAACCCTGCCTGAGGTGCCTGGCTAAATGAATGTGCAAAATAGCTGCATGTTTATTTTGTTTTGTTGACTGCAAAGTATTTGCAGTCAACAACAAGCGGTTTGGGATGTAATTTGACTTTCATGCCCCTTTCTGAGTGTTACTGTATCAAAATGCAAATAGGGATACAACCAGACTTACCTGGAAATAAGCATGAAGCAAAGGGGAGGACACTACATTACTAGACACTTGCTCAGCCCAGGAACTTCTTTCTGAAGTAGCAACAGGAAGACAGAATGAGTTCAGAGACAGGATAAAGTTCATTTGAAGTGTAGAAAAACTAGGCCAGAATTACTTTAACTTTGCAGGGCTTAAGAGAAAAGTCATGCTGAATAATTTAAAAAATAAAATTTACTCCAAAGCAGTTGGATTTCCATGTTCGTACACCTTTGTCTCCTGTAATCAATATGCCTTACATAGATATGTCCTTTATTGTCATTTTTCATTTGGACCAGTGTTGGCTGCCCTCTCTGCCTTCTCCCTTGTGCCACCATTTGTTTTTTCTGAAAAAAAGAAAAAAAAAACCCCAGTAAGTTTTAACTTAACTATAATAGATTTCATCAGCTTATATGCACAGTCAGTTTTTTTCACTACTTCTGACTCCTGTCCTTTGCTCTAGATTCAGAAAAAAAATAGGGAAACGCCTAATCATATTTTCTCTCCATCCTCTTCTTTTTTCTTTGTGGTCAGGATTTATTTTCATACCAAACCCTTTCCTTCCGGGCTGCCAGCGTCACTGGGTGAAGCAGTGTCTCAAGCTATACCCTGAGAAACCCAATGTCTGCAACTTAGACCTGCACATGGCTCCTGAGAAGACCACAGACCTGTGGGGACAGAGCAAGGAGCAGCTGAGGTAAGTCCACTATAACCTTTGGTGGCCAAAACTAATGGAGCCAGATCTCACCTCTGAGAAAGTCTAAGAAAATGGAGCAGGAAGGGAGGCTGAAGGAGATTATGTACATGCTGGCAATGTACAGATGGTGTCAGACACACCACGTTAAAGATGGATATTTCATGACTTCATGTGCATCCTTGTTAATTCTCTGCTTTGATGCTCAGTGGGATTTTCTAGTAGCATATTGTTCTAAAGCCAGCAGTGAAATGTTAAATAGTGACCCTGGCTGATGTGGTGCTTGGAAGCTTGCTAAACTCAGCTACCAGTAGAACCTTGAAGTCCTTCTAGGCCTCAGTTATCCTGAGGCAAAAGGGATCCTTTCCAAAACTCCCCACTAATGGCAGCACTTCTTCCCAGTCAGCTCTTAGACCCAGTACACTGTAACTACACTGTTACCTGTACTTTCATTAACTTCTTAAATCTACCAGTTTCTGTGATATTTTCTAAAGTATTTCTTTTAGTTTGGTTTTGTTTGTGGTTCTTCTTAATTCAGCATGACATTGAATTAAATGTATTAAATGTACCTTTTTAATGGCAATCCTGTTTAATCTGAAAGATTCCTTCAGGCTCAGCATTCTGTGGCTGATGCAGTTGCCTTTCCTCTGATTTGGAATTTAATGGAGAATTTGTCCCAGTTTTGAAGTCAAGTAGAAAGTTTAAAAAAAGAAAAAGTCTTTTAAAGCTTGAACTTTCATAAAGTCACCTGTAAAAATACATATAAGACAGACTGTTTACAGTACACAACCTTTTAGCTACTTGGATATGTGTCATTACTTTCTTGATTTCACTGCTCATTTTTCATAATGATTGTTTCATGTGATGGTGCAGAGTTCCCTACAATGCTCATCTTCCACCTCAGTCTCTTAGTGAGATTGACATGCTGAGATTTTTCTTCTTCAAAAAAACTCTTGACATCTACAAGATACAGAATGGCAAAAGCAAGATTTGGGTTTCTAACTGTTTGCACCTAGGAGAGAAGTTATGCCCTCACTTGTGTTTTCCAGGCTCGGTCAGAATTAGCTACAGAAATGTAGACACGATTCTTGTGTTCCATCAAGGATGAAAAATTGTTCTTTGAAAGGATTGTGCATTATGCCCCGTGGCTGAAAAAAGTGGGGTACTGTTCCAGCTTGACAGGCCTCTCCCAGCAGGACCTCCTGCGTGCAGAGAATGATCAGAACAGAAGTTAATTTGCAGCTGAATACAGTTCAAAACAGTGTTTGGAAGAGTGATGGCTAGCAGCAACAGTGGCAGTTTTATGAAGTACTTGTCCAAGTCTTCAAGTGAGCAAACTGCTGTACTTTGCTTATACCTAGGGGCAGCAGATCAAAACTAGCCAGCCTCTCTAGTGTCTGGCGTGAAAGCCTTTCTGAGACGTGAGAAACAGTGCTTAACTAAAAAGAGGCCTACTTCCAAGATGTGCACTTGGTATAGTACCACATGGGTCACAACTTTAATGCTTTTTAAAGCCATCAGGATGATGCATGCATGTCCTTGGGGCATGGCTTACCTGCTCTTTTCAGGATGCAGGAATCACAAGGTAGGGTGAATCCATACAGTTCCTAGACGTATATGCTATGCTTTCCTTGCAAAGTGGAGCCTGGGTATTGTCTCTGGTGCTGGGGACAATTAAAAGCATAAAAGGGGATAGAGCATTCCCACAAGGGAGATAAAGATATATAGATATGTCCACCTTTGTGTGTAAGGAGAAGGCTGGAGGGTTTTATAGATGCAATCATGACCAGCAAATAAAGACACAATGGATCTTCAGGCCAAAGCTCCCATGCTTGTTCTAACATAGTTATACCAGACCTTTTCTGTGCTTTCCTGTAGGACTCATTGTTTCAAGATACACAACACTCATACTTTCCCCTTCTTAACAGTCACACATGAAATCACATGCAGAATACCAAGTTCTGGGAATAGGGACTTCCCACATGCATTTGGGCTCTTGTTGTTGTGCAAACACTCTAGCACTGTAGCAAAAGAAGGGCACTTTTGAAAGGAACATGCTAAAAATGTTTCATTATGAGCATTGTTAATTGAAAGATGTACAGGAACAAGTTTTGGGCTCCCCGTTTTCTAAAGGCTGTGTTACCTGCTTGTAGGCTACACCAATTGTTCCAAGCAGCATGTATTTGACAGTTACTGTGTTGATGTTTATGGTAACAGCAGTTGCTGTTACCATGTGACAGATGGAAGTTGGCAAGGCTACTTTCAGTAATCAGTGAGCTAAGAAAAATTACTAAAGGTAAAGAAACTGGCCTTTTACTCCTGTTCCTGGTTTATCTTAGGAGCTATCAGTATGTCATAGTTGAAGGGCAGGAACAAGCTGCATATCCAGGTAGAAATGCACATTAAATGCAGGTGTTTGACTGAGACTTGACCATGGCAGCACAAATAGGAATCTTTTTTTGTAAAAGAGAGCATGTTGTGCTGAACTAATGAGGCTATAAATGAGAGCCAACTGTCTGGTGCTACTGTTTATCTTCTCAGTATATTTCCCTTCTCTCTTTCTTTTTTTACCATACCACATGACTTGGCTTGAGAAAAATAAGCTGAAATTGCTGGAATGAGTAGACTAGAAGATAGCTGTGTACCTTCCTTTTTCTATTTGTCACGAACATATTTCTGTCTTATTTAGTTACTTATACTCTGTAACTTTTCAAGAGCTTTTCCATAGTCCTACTAAAAGTCCCTCCTTGAAGCCTCTTGCTTTCATCACCTTCAAGTAAGAATGGTAAATTGGTGTGTGGCTTCAGACCACTCAGTCCGTTTGCTTTAGGGTTGTCACATGAGCAAGAATAGTTCTTTGTCCTGCACAGCAGTCTGGATAAGGGGACACCTGCAGTCTAGACTTCTTGATGGTGTGGTCATAGCTAGAGAAGTCTTGCTTTTTACTGTGACTCAGTCTGTCCCAAGGATGTTTTATCGAAGTACCAAGTAGTAGAACTAACCATCCTTTGCAATATTAGGCAGCATGCTATGTTTCACTGTCAGGCAACTCATTTTTCTTTCTTGTAATTTTCCATTAGGTACCTAGAATATTTTTGCCTTGCATTTGCACCTTTTGATCTACAGATTCCACTCTTTTGGATGCTCAAGTAGGATGTTTAATTCTGATTTCTAAATCTGTGCAGCTCTTTGTGTTGTTTCCATCTGAAAACCTCTTAGGTACGTTGTTGAAAATAAAAGCTTTCAAACTGACAACAGCTAGAAGTAGGCCCCGTGGCTTGTACACATTGCATGAATGAAATTTTCAAGTTCTTTGGAGGAAGAAAGTATTGGCACTGAAAATAAAAGTTTGGTATTGATTGGTTTTAATAGCATTGATTGGTTTTAATAAGCTGTGAAATGGATGAGTGAATCTCATTATTGTGTGCTGCATTACCAGAATTTACTCAGAAATTAACACATATTCTATTTCTTTATATTTTCTCTTTGTAGAAGGAAAGGTTCCAGTAAACGGGAGCCCAGGAGCCTATTGGAGAAGCTGCGCTGGGTGACCCTTGGTTACCATTATAACTGGAGTACTAAGGTATTGAGATTAAATTCTTCTCCATTTTTCTTAGCCATAAGCACTCAGAATGGCAAACAGAGAAGACCATCATGGAATAAAATGTTTATTATCCTACAAGACAGTCTTGAGGAAAGGCACTAACAAACTGTGCTTTTAAGAACATTTTAGTCTGTATTAGTTTACTGTGAAGGGTTTAACAGCCAAAGTCCATTGCTGCATTCTTTCCTTTGAAAGTTAACATGAGAGCATGCACTCAGCTTTAAACCTGCAGCTATTTCAGGGTAAGTGGCATTTTTACCTACCAAAAGGGATGATTACAAAAGCATTGCTAACTAAAGCTGAGCATGATGTCTTGGGGGAGGGTGAGCAGGAGCACGAAGAGACTGCTGCTTGTGTGATTTTGAGCTTAAATGAGTCTGAACCAGTATAGCACATTCTTACCAACCGACAGCTGTTTTGAGGATCCTGATCAAAATAAACTTTTTTCATAAGACACAGATAGATGGAGGCTGATAAACATGGGCAGAGTGAATATGCGTCTTATCTGTATACCACAGATAACCAAATCTGCTAGCAGCCTTTTATTTGCCAGATCAACCTGTTATTGGTTGGCCGTAATAAAAGTTTGGTTATTACCTTCCAGTCCTCTCAGAATCACTCATGGGAGAGAGAAAAAGTAGGTTTGCAATTGATTCCTGTTTCTTATTCATGAAAGAATAAAGATGCTTGTTTTGGAGCTCTGTTGATGAGCTACAGGACTGTCTTTCCACTGGCAGCTTCACGTTGTGACTGAGAAGATCCTCAGGATGTTGGTACTAATCTTAACTGATTTCAAGTTTAGCATCTAGATATAATGATTAACTTCACAATTAATTGAATCTCTCGCACTCTCAGCCTAGGCCACAAATTTAATGGTAAGAGGTAAGCTTGCTGTGGTTCTGCCTGTGTTGTAGTCATTTTCTAGGCAAATGTGATGTCCTTCTCCATGACTATCAGCCAGACTTTTGAGTTCTTTTTCAGTGTTTGTTTCCAGTTGTATTTGCTGCTCTGATGTGTTGGGTGTGGCTTTCTTTTTTTTTCTCCCCACTCTCCTCCTTCCAGAAGTACTCAGCAAATCACCACACTCCTTTCCCCTCAGACCTTGCATTCCTATCAGAACAAGTGGCTGCAGCCTGTGGGTTCCGGGGTTTCCAAGCCCAAGCAGGGATCTTGAACTACTATCATTTTGACTCTTCACTGGGAATTCATGTGGATGAGTCTGAACTAGACCATTCTCGGCCCCTGTTATCATTCAGGTGAGTCAAGGAAAGCACACTTGAGTGTTATGGAAAGATTGGTGGCTTTTTTCTAGGGCTGCATATGATTATAGGAAAGCAGTATGATGTAGTTTGGGTATAAAATCTTCACTGTCAGAAGATCTGATTAGCAGAAGGCTGAAGGTCAGGGACATAGGTTTTTCTTTAATGACTGTTTGAATAGCATGGATGTAGTTTCTGGAGTGAAGAGTTCTTCTGCACAGAGCACAGTTCTGTTCTAAAGCAGCAGAGTGTTGGTTGGGTACTAAGGAAGTATCTCAGCAGAGCTTCAAGCCTGGCAGGGCAATTGCTCACACTGTGCCTATCTTGAACCAGACCTGTTAGTCTGTTTGCCATGTTCCCACTGAAAAGTCGTTCTTAGGAGTCCATCTGGTTTTTGTGATTGCTTGGGGTGTTTTTCATACAGGAATTTAACTACTGGTATTTTCTTCCTGTACAGAAAATTGTTCTCTACCTGAATTTGTTTTCTCTCTCCATCCTTATACCATCTCTAGTTTCGGGCAATCCTCGATATTTTTGCTTGGGGGCCTGAAGCGGGAGGAGGCCCCGACAGCAATGTTCATGCACAGTGGAGATATCATGGTGATGTCTGGCTTCAGCCGCCTGCTGTACCACGCTGTCCCCCGCGTCCTCCCCAACCCTGAGGGCACAGCTCTGCCTTCGTGCTTCGACCAGGCTTTTTCTTCAGACCTTCCTGTTGGCTCAGTCATTGAGCACAGCTCTGATGAGGATTGGCAGGTGTGTGCCAAGTACCTGCAGTCCTCCCGCATCAACATGACTATTCGACAGGTGCTGGCTGAGGGCCAGAAATTTCCAGAGGAATCTGGGACAAACGGAAAGGGCCAAGCACCCTCTGAGGACAGTCATCATGAGAACAGCAAAGCCAAAAGACATAAACCAAACACAGTCAGCTGAGCCCAGGAGATCATACCGACATGGACTGGACAGGCAATCTCCATATGGAAATAGGAACTAGTGTAATACTGGAAGTCACTTGTCTGTATTGCGGTTAATAAACTTGTGCAGAATAAATGTAGTCCTTCTTGCTGTAATAAATAGGTGGAAAGAGAAAAAGAATTTAAAAGGAAAAGAAGGATGAGTTCAGGACTGGGACTCAGTGCATGAACTCTATTGGCATTTTGTTGCAGATGTTTACTGTGCAGTGTTTCCTTTAAAATACCTGTATGTTACGGAATTTTAAGCTTGGTTAAGCTTAAATGGTTTAAGCTTCTGGTGAAGCTTTGTTTAAGCTTTAGGAGTGATGCTTATGAAGTATTTTGCAATCATTGAGCAGAGTGTGTTAGTGAAAGATACATAATTGCTATGTGATAGAGAATCCGGTTGGGCTTGTAAAGCCCGGCTGAAGCGAAGTAACAAGTATGAATGAGAATAGGCTGCAATGGGTGTAAGACCTTCCTGCAACATTTTCAAGATAATTACTTCTAGAGCAAAAATGGGTTCAGTGGTCAGAAACTGGCAGCTCCCTCAAGCAACACCTGCTGTAAGCTTGCTGTAGTCCTGTGCTCTCCTTTTGCCAGCTTGAATCCCCTCAGCTGCAGCAGAATCTGCTTTTATGCGTGGTACTGAACATCTTATCTCAGATTTTAGAGAGAAACAAAGGGGGGTGATATCTATTTAGAATATTTAGTAGCTCCAACTGGGTCTCCTCCCAGCAGTATGTGACTGAGCCCAACATCCCCATTCTTTCAAAACTGCCCTCTCTTAAGTGCCTGTGTGTTACGGTTCTCCAGTCCCAAGCTAGCATCTATAAGGAACAGAATGACTTGCAAATAGAAGCAATGAAGTTGTAAATTAAGTACCTAAAAAATTAATCAGCAAATATCTCTGTCGCCCAAAGATAAATATATTGAAAGAAAGCAAAGCACTGGCTTTTGTGCTAGCTCTTTTTAAGATTCAGACCTTCCTATCTACTTTTTAATGCAGTTTTAATTGTTGAAGTGGAATGCACTATCCCTGGGGTATTTTTTTTTTGCACTTTCCCAATGAATAAACTTACTCAGTTTTTAAATTAAAGATGTCTATCAGTTTTGGGCTGGCTATTTTCTTCTTTTCTTTTTCTCCCTGTTAGTTGTTTCAGTGTATTGTTAGTGCTGCTGTATTCCTTGTGCAGTTCCCTCCAGGCTTCTTTTGGGTCTACTGCCTCTGCAATCTGCCAGCTCTGGTGGAGGAGCCCGCCGTATGTCTGCAGGGCTGCTTTGCTTATGGGCAGTTCAGGGTTTGTTGGGCAGTTGCAGAGGGGTGTTGCCTGCAGCATCAAAGTCCCAACTTAATATGTGTGTGGCAGCTTTTCCTCATGGGTAAAATGTCTGGTCTGCTTATTTCGTAGCAGGGGAATGTGTGTTTGTGTGCAATTAATTCCTTATACAATACTGCAGAGAGCTCCAGTAACTTAAGGTCTGAAATAATCAGATATGAGTTTTAGTATCTTATTCTATGTTAGATGTGTGTCCTTTCTGTAGCCTAGGTCTGGTATTTTTAAAGCTGAGCTCTAGGAGAATGAGTATATTATGCAGAAAGGTTACCACATGACCAGAAAGGAAAGTTGACTGAGTCAGGCTCAGAAAACAGCAAAGCTCCCTCAGTTGCACCTGAAGGTGGAGGATGG
The DNA here is from genome assembly GCA_026261815.1 of Monarcha castaneiventris obscurior. NCBI lineage: Eukaryota > Metazoa > Chordata > Aves > Passeriformes > Monarchidae > Monarcha > Monarcha castaneiventris. The sequence goes on from JAMPIT010000894.1 coordinate 22,025,900, forward strand.
AGAGGAATATCTGTTTTCCTAACTGAGAAGGCAGACGGACTGTTCTTCACTCTGGAGAGGGAAGCAATGATTGTCCAACTCGCTCATCTCTGATGATGAGACAAGACAGAGTCATGGAACTAGAAGGTGGTGAACTGGAGGTGGTTTCTTCATGTCACAGGCTGAATTGTAAGTCCATGGTTTTCATGTCTTCTGTTCCCTATAAATATATAATATATGACAAGCAATTATTTATTCCAGGATTCAATTGTTCCTGTGATTCAAGGACAAGATACCACACTGTTTACCCTCTGCAGCTGAAAACTGTAGTAAATGCTGCAAACTACTGATAGCAATTAGTCATGAGGAGTTGAGAATTTTCTGAGTTCTTGACTTGCAGTCAAGCTTTTTACCTAATGTCATTGTGACTGAGACAGCCCTGATCTAATTCTGTATAAGACACCCAGAAAATGAAGAGTCCATGACCCAGAAATGGACATATGGGAAATGACCCAGAAAAAAAAAAACATCCATGTGCCAAGAGAAACAGCAATAAGGAGAGGGAATTTCCTGAACTGCCAGCCTAGCAGGATCATTGGTTCTGCAACCACAGCAGAGTGGAGTACAAGTGAGCAAACCACAGGACTTCTGCAGGCTTTGGAAACTCTGCTTCCAGAATATAATTTCAAAGAGGCAGTAAATCCTGGCAAGAAGGCAGGGAGTAGGGCTGCATCCAGGAATACAATCAGGAACCATTGACCTACTCCACACAGCTTTCAGTCTCACATTGCACCACATTTGCTTGGGTTTGTGATGACCCAACAAGATTTTTTCATAGCAGTGATCAAATTCTTTTATCTATAGGTACCACAAATAATTGCTTGTGTTCATATAGGTGCATGCTGAGATAATCTCTGTAGTTTTTAATTCATCTGAGAGAAAGGAAGTAAAGAAGAGGACATCTGGACCAATTCTGCAAGAAAATTTATGTCATGAGTTGATTCCAGGAAGATAATAATGTGTTTATTTCAAAGCCACCTGGAAATGAAGCACATGGTTTACCACATGTATGCTGTTCATTATGTGATCTAGAGATAAAGCTAGCTGTCCAACAATTACTGCTTTTTTTTTAATCAAGAATAAAGGGAAAATAAATCTCCAGCAAATGAGAAAATGCAGTGGGATGAATACTGGAAGCAGAAGAGGAAGCTGCCTGCACAAACTAAAAATTTTCAGTCCTTTTGAGAATACTGTGCTAGAAAAGTTCAGTATTACAAACTGGACTTCTGGCTAGTGGCCAAGACAGATTTACTGCATGGCCTCTCCATGCTGCCAGGCAGTAACTTACGGGCAAGGTAGTCCCTAAAGCTGTGCCTGCTGCTGGAATGATTCTGATCTTAGGTGTTTTTCCTTTCTTTGAGAGCTTTGTTGACAGTTTTTCCCCACTGTTTCACAGCAGATATTTCTACAGATTTTAGTAAGGTGCACCTAAGCTCCTCTGTTATGCTGTGTGCTCTGCTGAGGTAGAAGGTAGAGAGGAGCAAGTGGCTGGGGAAAGAAGCTGGGTAGGGACTGCCGAGGCAGGAGCAGCATCTCAGGGGCATGGCTACAGCTCCAGGGTGAAGCTGGCCAGTATCTTGTGTAGTGCAGACAGCTCAGATCTGTCTTCTATTCATGTAAGTTATTTTCTGTATCACACCTGAAACCGGATAGATTTAACACAGAAAAGACTTGTCAGTGCTAAGATTGTCTTCCACTTAATTAGGATGCAAAATTAATTGAGCTATAATTCAGTGTGCTCTAAGCATACTTTAGTTCTGATGAAATCATAAAACTTGCCTGAGTCTGAACACGTTACCTCAAAAAGTTAACAGAAGTACATGGCCTGCAGACATCAGTGATCCAGAAAAATACAATAGAGGCCTGAAAAGACCCATATATAAAAGGCTTTTTTTAAAAAATAATCTTTATGCAAGAAAAGGCTTAGAGAAAACCAGTGACAGTCATCCATGGCCTCCATGGCATCCATTTATGGATGCCTCTGTAAATCCTAACAACCAAAGCTGGTTAAAAACAGTCTATAGCATAATGCTATAGGTCTGTGTTGGGGCTTAGGATTTTAGCCTGTTTTTTCTCTTAAAGAATTTTACCCATACTAGTTGCTAGGGGACAAACCGCTGGATACTTAAAAGAAACAAAAGACCTGGCCACAGAGGCGGGGTGGGACTGGCCACCCTTTTGTCACCTGGGGGTTGGGACACCCGGGGCGGGGGCTGCCTGGGTGCTCAGCGTTTAGTCTGGAAGCTGGCTCCCTTCGGTGTGGACGTCTCGGTCACCACTGCGGGTTCCTGCTTCTTTGGCTGTTTTGCTTTCTGCGGGCAAACCCCCGGGGTTCCTAAGCCTGCTCTCCTCCTTGTCCCGTCTGGAAACGGAGCTCCTGCGCTCTGCCGACTGAGAGACCTGCCGGGTTTCCCTGCCACAGCTCCGCAGTTTGATACCTCTCACTGCCACCCGAGATCTGCGCTCGCCCCTGCTGTTCCAGCCTGCTGTTCCTGAGGATCCGGCCGGACGCCCAGGAGTTTGTGAGGTTTTCTCATCCATCCCTGCCCGGGACCCCGCGCTGCCATTCCCGGTGCTCCCGAGCTCGCTGCGGAGCGCCCCCTGCAGCCGCGGGGGAACCATCGCACCCGCCCTGCTCAGCGGGAGGAGGAACTGCACCCAGGGGAAAGCGCCCGAGGCCGGCGCTGGGTTCGGGCTGCTGTTTGCTGTGACTGCCACAGCTATTGCTGTTTGTTTGTGTTGTTATACATATATATTTATTAGTAAAGAACTGTTATTCCTATCCCTCATATCTTTGCCTGAAAGCCCCTTATTTTCAAATTTATAATAATTCGGAGGGAAGGGGGTTGCATTTTCCATTTCAGGGGAGGCTCCTGCCTTTCTTGTCTGACACCTGTCTTTCAAACCAAGACAGTCTGGTACAAGGAGGCACAAGATGTGTCTGACACAAGTTTAGCACAGTACAAAATAAGTTCCATTATTTAAAACTCAGCAAATAATAATCACAAATACCTTAATAAAACCATTTTTGTATACAAGGAATTGAGCAATGACTAATAATATATTCATATGTCCTCTGGTAAAGTTGAGGTGAGATAAAAGTTGCCACTCTGTGACAGCTTTGCTCTAAAAGCTGATTTAGTGCATCGTCATCTGAACAAAAGGTAAAGAACCACAGAAATGGTGGTTGAAGGGACCTCTGGAGGTTGTCCAGTCCAACCTCCCACTAGCAATTACTGCTGATGCCTCCATGAGACTTAGAAACCTTCCACGATGGAGACTCTACCATTTCTTTCTTGTGCCCAGTGCTGTCATATTCACCTTACGAAGAAATTTCACCTGAGTTTCCCAGAATTCCCAACCTCTAGCATTCTCTCTCCTTTTTTCTTACCATCTATTACTACCAAGAGTTTGCTTCCACTCTCTTTGTAACTCTCCTACAAACAACTGAAGTCTGCAGTTAGACCGTCTCCCCTTAGTCTGCTCTGAGACACATGGAAGGACCCCGGGAACCACAACGTTTCCCCATAGATAACGTGCCTTGGACCCCACCTTTCTTCACTTTAGCCCTGTTCAGAACCTTGTCTGATTTCAAGTGCTGCACCATTCTCTCTGCTAGGGCCAGTTACTGTTACAATCACAATGACAACAACAAATTGACTACTGAACCCTAGTTCCTAAACCTGCTAGTTCCACTAGATCCACTTTTTTACAGTGTTTCCTAGATTAAATAATTTTTTCCTCCCATGTGTACCATAGCAAAATAAAAGTAGTAGTTTTGTGAGGTGCAGAATGAATGAACCATGGTCTCCTATGGATTTCTGTTCCTGAAAATTTGAGCTCTCACTGAAGCTTTTCATCCAGATGAATACTTACATGTAATTTTTTCCCATGTGATTGCCCCAGAGTTTAATACATGCACAGTGCACCCCTTTCCTGAATCAGGATATTTATAGTGTCCCTCTCCTCTAACTGGCTACCTACTACTTGCAGGAACTTAATTTGCTGTGAAATTTATCAAATCTAATTGAAATAGACCAACAGGTTTCAGAGTTACTGGACAGGAACGTGAGGACACACCAAGTTTAACACATGCACCACCCATAAGAACACGTGCTTTACTCCCTTAGGAAACCAGTCTCAAAAGGCTACTTTCATGTTCTTATTGCCAGCTGGTCTGGACTTCTATAGCAGGTCCTGCTCTGAAGGGTTCTGCTCGTGACATCCCAGAGAGGAGAGAAGCAATCTGGAATATCAGAGTAATTTTAGTCCAGCAGGCACAATCCCCATCTGGTTCCTGCTGTTATATCACCCCTCTTAGAAGGAGCTGACTGTGCACAGAGACTGAACTTAAGCAGCTGAATGCTTAACTCTCCAAGGTGGTAAATAAGTCTCTGGAATACAGCAGGGAGTCACACCTGATCCTTATTCAAAGTTAGGGCTTGTATTCAGATAGGCATCATGGAAAGTACCACTTCCGCTAGATCAGGGATGAAGGAGAGAGGGGATAAAATCTGGAAAAGCCTGTAGTAGCTTTCCCTCTTTTCAGAATAGAGATGTTTATTCCTCTGGATGAGGAAGAGAAAGCTTTAACCTTGTGGAGACGCATCCCACCTTGTTTTTTCCCAAGCCAGTGGAGATTGTTCTGTCTCTGACCTTTTCCTATAGGGCTGTTGAATGTTCTCTTCCACAAAATCCCCATGTGTAGTGGACTCTCCCCTGAGCTTCTCTGTGTAGCTTGTCCCTTTTTGTCCATCTCAGCACTGGGGCTGTGCCCTCCTTCACCATCACTCAACGCTTATTTCCTTAATTTAAGAGGTCAGTGCTGCTGCCACCTACCCACAATACAGCTTTTCTCCTGTGTTTCATGATCTCAAAGCTCTTACAAAGCGTAGGTCAGGACCATTAGCCCCTGGAAGTTCAGAAGCTAGGCCAGTTTATAACAAACTGTGGGGAAACTGAAATAGCAGTAATGTGAGGTGGCACTCACACTTATGTGTAAAAGTGGTGCTTAGGGACATGGTTTAGTGGTGGACTTGGTTGTCCACCACAGCCAAAGTTTAGGTTTAGCTGTTAGGTTTATGCTTGGACTTGATGATCTTAGAGGTGTTTTCCAAACTAAATGATTTTATGAATCTATGAGGCACAATGAAACATTCTCCAAATATTCTTGTTGAACTACGTATAGAGAAAAAAAGGGAATCAGCCTAGAGGACATACAGTCTCTTTCTCCTCTGATATTGAGAAGTCAGTATTTTACATTAACTTTTAGCTTCCTTCTAGGTGAATTTGAAATACTCATTCTGTATTTACTGAGGAAGGCCAGAAGAATCAATAAAGGCCTTGGCTTTCTAAAGGTGATCATCTCACCAATCATTCCTCCTCTGTTCTGTGCTAAGGGCTTAGATAAGAAGGTTTTGTTTTTGTTTTCTTTCTCCTTAATGGATAGGTTTCTTAATTAGGGTGGGGGAAAAATGACTGCAATTTTGCTGTGGCAAATTAAAACCAAAATGAGGTAGCAAAGAGCAGGATCTGGAGGGTAGGGGGGCAATCAGAGACAGCTATTGATTTGGAAATGATAGAGTAGCCAAAAGAGAGCACACAGCCTGGAAAGGAGACTCATCTTTCAAACCACTGTTCTTGCTTAAAACAATCAGTCCAGGCAGAGGTGTGGGTTGATGCTAAACCTTTGGAGTTAGATTTGTTTCCAGACAGAATTTAAATTTTGGAAAGACTTGCTGGTTCATAATGGGATAACTTCTTAGACAAATTTTGATATTATGGAGCTCAGAATCATGGAATGGAGCCGAAAAAAAGTAAACCTGAGTGGAGCATCAAGACATTTTTAGCAGCAATGCTACCAAAAAAATGTTTGGAAATAGTTTCTTTGAAGGACAAAGTGTCACTGCTCACCACAGCCTGGGCAGGCAGAGAAATAGAAAAAACCATACACTGAATATGAGACAAGCACCAACCACCTACCACACCCTCACTACCAGGTGTTGAGTAGCATGTCTCATCTTTTCTAGAATAGAGAGAACTGATTTGGCATCATCTTATCTAGTGCCAGCGGCTGAGAACAAGCATAGGTACAGCTTTCTGCGACTCCAGTCAGCACGCCTTCATTTTCACTGGCCTTTTCCCCCTTGGCTTTTCAGACAACATTCCTCTAAGGTTAGAGTCAGATGTTAGCCTGACCTTTTGTCAAATATAACCAGCACCTGGAAAGGCTGGCAGAGAACTGCACCAATCTTGTGATGACTGGTTTGTCAGCTTGTTCTCATTGCTATGATGAAACCTGACTTGGCAGAATTGCTGATTGCCAGGTGTCTATGACAGGTCAGGAAGATTTTAGCCACACTACTGCAAATAATCTGCAGCCATTCTAAACCCTGCTGCACACAAACAAGCCTCTTTTAAGTCCACATAGCTGAAAACACACCTCAGGCCCTTTTAAATCAAGGCTTTTTTCCACCTTGTAGGAGAACTATCTTATATTCTTCACAATGACATTGCTCCATCAAACACTCATCACAAGCATGGTGAACAACTGGCATCTCTTTTGGTTTTGGCATAGCATGTACCTTAGCATATCTTCTAGGAGGATCTGCTCCGTGATCTTCCCAGGCATAAAGGTGAGGCTCACCAGTTCTCTAGTCCCCAGACCTGACCTGTCAAATATGAGTGTAGGGATATGATTGCCTCCAAGCCCTTCTGGCCCAACACTGTAATTATGCTCCAGGAGATATCTGAGTTTGGCATGCTGTTTTGATGGTTCAGCATTTACCTGAGCTGAAAGTAGAACAAGTTTGCAGACAGGTCTTGGCTTGCATAGGAGTCTTAAGCACCAAATCAAGTCTTGCAGAGTCTTATTACTACTACTGTCAAATTCACTAGCCCTTCTTCCCTTCTCCTAGATCAAAATCTAAGGAGAATGATACGGAAGAAATTAAAGGAATGAAGGATGCCAGGTGAGCAAGCATAAAGAAGTGAAGATATGGTATGCTCTTTTTTGTCCCTGTGGCCTACTCAACCCTGCCTGCAGCTGCAAGCATCACTGCACACCATTCTGGAACAGCTGAAGTGCTCAGTGCTGCAGGCTGCAATCCTTAGCTCCACAGATTTTTAATACTTCCTTTCCCTGAATTTCACACTAGAAATGTTTTTTTTCATGTGGCATGAAACCTACTGAGAAGCCATGGGTCTCTTCTGGAAAGTGACTGTGCAAGTACTCTATGTTTGATTCCATGAATATTGTTTTCTGCAGCAGAAAAAAATGTAAGAGAAAGAAACATTAGTCACATATATGCTTAATTGAGATCTAATAGCCAAGGTCAGTGCTCAGCCCAGAATAGATAGCAGAAGCCTCCTGTGATATATTTTTGTGATGAGAGGTTCATAGCACACAGACTGATCTATTATTGGGTTTCACTATGAAAAATTTAGCTATCTCCTGGAATATGCTCAAATATATTTTGCATCATTTCCTTGCTTTTTCATTTAAAAATATCTTTCCAATGAGACCTCATGACCATGCAAATTAGCAAGTCTGTGCTGTGGGGAAAGATTGCTGCACCTCCACTGAAGTGCAGCTATCTGTTCTTTTGTCAGCCCTCTGCAAGATGACAATACCTGTTTGTCAGTGTCTAGAATGCTTTTCTGTGATTTAAACAAAAAGCCTTACAGGGAAAAGATGAGTGCTCAAGGGAAGATGCTGCAATGGGCACATCAGTGAGGAGAAGCACTGGACCTTTGCCTTGAGCTGTGTTCTGCATGTCTGCAAAATACCAGTGCAGCAGAAGTGACACGATGACCTACTTGCTGGTCTACAGCACCTCCCAGGTTTCCTGTAGTACTTCAGCCTGCAGGACCAGTGTGACCATCCACTTGGTTTCTTCTTTCCAGCTTTTGCATATGGGTCTGTGCAGGATGCATCAGCATTCCTCCCCAAACCAAGCACCTCCAAACGTTTTTAGTCCACAAAGCCTTTCCTCCTTCAAGTTTTCCCCACAGACCACAAAGTAACCATTTCCCCAAACCTCTAACTGAGAAGACAGGAGAGACACGGTTTGTAACAGCCTCACAGACCACTGAGAACTAGAGAACTGATGAAAGAAATAAGGCTTCTGAAGATGAAAGGAGTAAGGTCTCTGAAGATGAAATACAGAAGTCTCTGAGGAGCACACCTTAGCACCTGTGGTACCTGAAAGATGCAGCTGTACTTTCTTTGCCAGGAAAACATCATAGGGTATGATTTGATCCAACTGAGTAAGAACAGAACATGTTCCATGTGGGCACTAAAAGCAAGTGTGAATACACTAGGTGCAAAAAGGCTTTATGTTCTGGTGCACATTTGTCTTCTGTCTGTCCTTGGAGTCTTGCAGTACTATTGCTGGTGAGCTCCAAACTCCTGGTGGCACCAGCACTGGAGCTGTTCACTGTGGTGATCCCTGGAGCACCTCTTGCAGCACGGGTGCCACATCCTCCAACACGTCTCTGCACACGTGCACTTCGTGCCTAAGGGCTGGCAGCTGCCTCAGGCCTCGCTGCTCCTGAGGACACTAAGTGAACGGGCAGTGCAAGAGCCATCCTGTGTCACAGTAATTGGAACCACAGCCCTTCTGTCTTTGCACTGCAGTAGTGACCAGTGTAGGAGGTACCCAGACAGTGACCCCCTTCTACTAAAAGATGGAATGTGCAGAAAGCACCCCATATCCCAGTGTCTACCACTCTCCCCGTCTGGAGACGGGGCAGCATGGTCCTCACCCTTTCTGAAAAGTGAGAGAGAGTTTGGGGGTTTTAGAGCAACGCACAAACATTATTGCCTGGAAGCCTGGCATCTGTCAGGGAGAGAAGTGCGGTCGCCATGGTAATTCTTCGCCTCATTTAACTGCAAAGTGACCCCGTGTGGTTGTTGGTAGCCACTCCCAGCACAGCAAGCCCCTACCCGCGGCCCACAGCAACACAACACATCCCCTGCTGGCCAACACCGCTGCCGTAGATGATACACAACATGGATGTGCTGAGCAATTCACGCTCCTTCAGCTCTCTCCCCCTCACATCACACCTATGCCTCTGGATAACCACCCAGTCCCTCCTCGAACAACTATAGGTCCCTCGACTGCACAGGCATAAGATGCTTTGGGAGCACAAGATCAACACATGCTCAGCCAGGCACCAAAAGATGCACCCACCCAGTCTCCCCCAGCCTTGCCACCACACCTGCCTCCAGCTCTTGTACAGTTTATTCTTAGATGCATTTTGTTTTCATGCTGTGGCATGAACAAGGAATAAATTCAGCTCTGTCCTATTCATTTTCCTCTGTTTCTGTCTCTGACAAAAAAAAAAAGGTCCCTCAAAAGCAGATCTATATGGAGAAGCCTGGGTGCCTCTCTTCAGAGCCAACTCATGGGAAGCTGGTGATCAGGTCACTTGGTGCTCCTGACTGGACCCTGCTGCTCACATTTCTTGGCAGGTAACTACAGGAAATCATCTCAGTACTGCTTCTCCTCAAAGCACCCTGTGGGTCCCTGCAGGATCTCCAGGAGGCAAGGAGAAACTCCTCAGCCATACATAAATGACAGCTCCAACTAACAGGGTCCACGGGAGCCAGCAGGCACAGACTTGGTGAAGCCCCAAGTTCCCAGACTGCATGGTGTAAGTGTCCTTTTCTACCTTGTGCAGTGGTGAATTTTAACAAGCATGTGGCAAAGCCACATGGCCAGGGATGGCCCATCACTGACAGTAACAGTCACCTGAGTCTGACAGGGTTGCTAACAACCAAGACCCACTTGTTGCTGCCACACAGCTTATGTGCTCTATGCATGTGGCCTACGAAATGCTATTTGAAGTGCTTCAGGCAAAATACGTCCTTTAGAGAGCTAGAGCCTGCCCGTATGCTTTTGTACCTTTATTCCTCTTCATAAATCTTTCAAGCTTGCTGACTTCTGCTTGCTTTCTCCCGAGGTCCCCTACCCTTCCCAAAAGCACCTCAATGTCACCATCCTCAAGCCTGAATGCCCTAATCTGAGTATGATCCAGCTAACACAACCAGACATCAGTATATGTGTGAGGAGAAAACTGAAATGAGATTTCCCCACCTGACTGCCCATCATTTCTGGACAAGACATCTCCAGTTCCCTCAGGCCACGGCTGCACATCTCATCCTCCCCTGTCTCCAGGAAGTGACAATTCACTTTCCCACCCTTGCTCCCCTCTCACCCCATCCCCATCACTGCTGCCTGCACACTTGGCTGTGGCTGAGCTCACGTCCCTCCGAAGGCGTTGGCCCTGCTTTCAGCCCTGCAGAGGAGGTGGGACCCAGGCAGATCCACGGTGCTTGCAGAGCCCACAGCTAACACAGCTGGAGCTGCTCCAGCCCAGAGAAAGCCCCTAATGCCTGAGCACACACTTCCCTCTTATGGCCATGCCTGATACAGCAACCACGCAGGCCTGCAGCATCTTCACTGGAGATGTGATTTTCCTATGAGTATTTATGAATTTCCTATGAATTTATACCTATGAAACATTTCCCGTAGTTTCCTCTTACACTTGTTGGACACAGACATGTCTCCCCTGCACTGGAGGCTCAAGCACAGCATGAGCTTTGCATCCCTGTCTGGCTGCTGCTGATCAACACACTGTGAGCAGTGTGAGTGGGGAAGACACGAGTGCTCAGCCCTGCCTGCAGCACCACACTGTCTCTCTGATGGAAGCCCAAGTATCAATCCCTGGTCCTGGGCAGATTTCCCCTCTTGGTAGTGCACAGCCTCTAACATTTTTCATCTCTCCAAGTTAAGTTTTACTTCCTTTGACTTTGGAGGGAAAGTTTTTAACTACCTAGTTATGGGCAGTTAAAGACTCTGTTCAATGTCTCCCTTGCCCCATTTTACTGTATGGCAAAGTCCCTCTCTCTTCTAGCTATAATAATAATACCCTTGCCAAAAGAAGAGAAAGCAGCCTTCTGTTTTCCTGTACTGACCTTTTCCTCTGGACTGAACTTCAAGTTCTTTCTGAGCTCCCATCACCCCTTATACCAGATGTTGTAATTCAAAAGCAGTTTGCTGCACAGATGGGGTAGTTTCCCCTTATGTCTAATCCATGGCCACCTTCCTCCAGCCACCAAGTCAGTTCAGTTCACAAACATGAAGAAAATTTTCCGTGGCGTAATTTTCTGTTGGATGAGTTGAACTGACTCATTCTGCAAGAAGAAAAGTTGAGCACTTAAAAAAAAAAGCTCCTTTAGCCACGTCTTTTGCCAACTTGTCTATCTTCTTCCTCCTTCATTCATTTTTTTCTAAATAGATGTAGGAAAGTAAGAACCTGAAAAACTGTGCATGGTATTTCAAAGGCAACAAATTGCTCCTTCCTTCCTCTCCAAGCTAAGGTCTGGTCACCACTCAGGTGCTAGGGCACTGTCCCTCTTCTCTACAGTATGCTGTCTTCTCATGTGCCACCTTTGTAATAGCATCAGTACAGGATGAAATGAAAACTAACAAAGACATTTTTAAGGGAACACCATTTTTAGTTCTGTTCTTCTCACAGGAAGAGGTGAATAAAGAGGAACCTGTCCAGACTCCTGCAGTAGGAACAGCATTGTCAGAAGCAGCAGCAGCAGTTATGTTGCCCTTGAAGTCAGGCACAACAGACTGATCATGCTCTGCTGGGCTCTGGGGCCTTTACCAGAGTTTCTGAGAGTGCTCCACAGCCACTGATAAAGTGAGACCCTATCTGCTCTGAACCTGTTTGCCAGGGTTCTGATGGGAAGAGGGTAACTTCCATAGTGCCAATAGGTAGTTCCAGATCCTCAAAAGTATTTAAGCACCTAGAAATAAGTTAGAAATTAAAATACTATGAGCCTTGAGGTCCTAATGAGGATGTAGTTATATTGGTATTCAGTGTTTTTGCTGATATAGCTGATGGTGCTCGGTAAAGTTCTGCTCAAAAAAGAGCCTCATTCTGCTGACATAAGCTGCCTGCACACAAGGAGGGCTTCACTGCTACAACTCTGCTGCTACAGCGATATCACACACATTTACATGTAAATTAGGGCTTTGTTTATACCGCACAGATGCAGCCTTTCACTTCATCCTGGATGGGGAGGGGGAGGCAGGGAGAGTAATGGTCTCACTACTCTCATTTTATGGATTAAGAAAGCAAGGCACAAACAAAATGAACTCACTAGTTCGATATCACCCAACATGGGTGTCAAAAAAGGCAGAGATCCTGATCATAGTTTACAACCACGGGACTGTTTTTTACTGTAGAGAGGGGGACACGAGTCATCACTTGGCTCACAGGAGCCTGATCATTTATGTGAGGTCAAACTCCCGATGTGTTTGAGTTTGAGATGGAGGCTTTAGGAATGAATGCACCAAGGAACCCTGAACACAGGGCATGGAGGCCTGTTCAGATGCACCATCAGAAACAAACTGAACCTGAGATCTAATGTTTCTACTACACTGCTCCCCATCACCAAAATGAGTGGCAACAGGCATGGGTGACAATGAACGTCCATGGAGGATGGACATGAAAGCTGAAGCAGCACGGGTAATTAACTGAACACCACAGGAATCAAATATGAGATCAGAAGCTACAGAGATCACCTTGCTTCCAACTACTGCTGCCCAAGGAAATATGCACTGACTGCACCTCCATTCTCCCAGTACTTCTGTATCTTGACACCAGATCCTGTTAGGCCATATTTCCATTTACAAAAGCCAACATAAGCCAAGAATGATGAAATAACTGATCACATCTCAGCCATTCATTCCCAAACATGCCTCTGCATTCCCAAATGTTATTGTGCTAAACCACATATCTGACATTGATAAAAGGTGAATTGCATGGTAGGACCAAACTAATCATTTTTTCTGGCAAGGTTAACTTGTATCAGCTTCTCTCAGTGGCAGCTACAAGGTTCCTGGAGCTACAGCCTTTGTTGGCCCAACAGTGCCAGTAAGCAACCTAAAAAGACAAAAACCCACACAGTTCCACTGTGACAGCATAGACAAAGGTCCAAAATTCAGGCTCCAGAAGAAGCAGGTGGTGTCATGGGAGATTTACTTGACTCTTAGTGTTTGATTTGTCTGTCAACACCCCAGGGAAGTCGAGATCCTTGTGCCCGACCAGTGTGTCAGAATCCTGTTAGGGGGACCCTTCACTGAGCAGTCCTGCTGGATCAGAGCATGGTTCCACTGACTTAGTGAGGGACACACACCAGCAGCATAAGGGAGACCCCTCAGTGGGTCTTCCTCTTTATTTCAATACACTACCTGCTGCTGGTGACTTCCAGTGCTAATGAAGGACTCTCACTAACAGTTTATGGAATCATACTCTTTATTAATATAAAATTGTGACAGGTTAAGGTTTGATGGGTGCTGGTGACAGTATCTGACTGCAAAAACATATTCAAAGCAGTGCACAGACAAGCTCTAATCCCCATTAAAATATTCAGCATGCATAGAGTTTGATTCTTACCCAACAGGCATCTCCACAGGGGAGAAGACAGGTTCAGCCTGTTGACTGATCCCAGCAGTTATGATGGAGTCTTCTCTAACTTTTTCCCCACTCCCAACTTACTTTTATACTACTACTCTACATTTAGGTGGAGCTTGAGTGACTCCAGTCATACATACCTTTGTTACTCATTGGTGTAAAATTCTCTCACGTTGTTTTTAAAGATACAGTCAAGAATACAGAGCACATGCCCAGTGAAGGGTGGTCGTACCTTGGGGGCAGGTAACTTTGGGGTGGAGGTGTGTGTTAATATTACAATTAGGCTATGATGAACCAAGTTCACCCAAGGAGAACGATTTCGCCACAGCTGTTGGCTCAGCAGCAAGACACCTCCTGTCTCCCTTGGCTGACAGGTGTTACGCAGTTTCTCAGCTGCAAACTGCCATCGAGTTCCCCTCCCTGCGAGGATTTCAACAGAGCCCACATGAGGTGACTCCACTCCATCCTCCATTCCATCCTCCTTAGCAGGTGCAATGGTTGCAGAGTGTGGGTGTGGGGAACCATCGTGGAATAGGTGTTAGCATGCCAATTGCATTCCAGCCAGGGAGCAGCAACTGTGTTCCACTCTATAATTTCCATACCGTTATAACCCCTGTTAGGCTGTGAATATAACCTCTCAAGTTTCCTCTGATATTACCCCCAGTCATCTTTCCATAGGTGAGTGAAATGTAGTGGAAGTGGATAGATGTTACTGCTGGCCTTAAGTTGGCTGTAAGATACAGTCTTGTTCCATTGCAGAGAAACAGCCATCTCCATTCCAAAACACTGCCCAAGTCACTGCCCAGAGGGCCAAATATCCAGAAAATTGAACTGAGGAGGGTGGGATGGGAACAGATACGAGCTTCTAAGTGCAGTTTTGTACTGCGCTTAGACGTCTTGGGAACAGGGAACATAAGTAAAAGCAGATAAAGCATAGGAGGCTCCAAACAAAGCTAGGACAATCTTGGTAGTCAGCCCTGACTAAAGCCTAGAGAAAAACAGCTCTTTGTTATGGTCTGAAAAAAGGTGTGGTGGTGCATACCCCCTTCCTCCCCACCTGTGGGTGCACTATCATCTGAGAAATGCTCATTAGGCCTCAGCCTTGACCAACAGCACGTGGGCTCAGCTCCTCTTGAGCTTATCAGAAACACCGTCTGCTCCCAGGAACTCATGCTAATGAGCTCCTGCTTTTTAACAAACAGCCTTGGAAACTTACTTTTCTTGCCTGAATAACAACCCAAGTGGAACTTTTCTTTGAAAGTTTGACAGCAAAACCAACCAGAATTGCAGCCAGGATGGAAAATTACTATGGCTAAAGCCAACTCTCTTGAGACCCTACAAAGAGCAGTCCTAAGTGAGACCCTTTCAGCTCTCCAGGACACAGCAGTGGGCTGTGACCAGCAATCTCCCTCTGAGCGGGGTCTCTCAGAGCTCACAAACTTTCAAGTCTGCTATACTTGGATGACTGCTGCCGATCGCCAACAACACACCTGATATCTCCACCCCTTGAAGGTCAACCCCTTGCCCATTGAAAAGATGCAGTGGCATCCAACATGAGTATTTCACTGAATTAGAGGGGAATTTTTCACAGGTGTATACCTTGTACATACTCCTTTAGGTCTCTGTGCATGCAAGTGTGAATATGCAATAGCAAATATACCATGAAGGTTGTCCTCCTAGATTCTTAAGTAATTTAGATTCATAAGTAAGTTAGGCATGTAAGTTATTGTTGTGCTATAGTAAATTCTACAGAATTTTTTTGTTAAATTGTTTAGATTAAGTTATCAGTTCAGTGCTGTTAAGGTTAAACCATTGGTCAAACCTGGGGCTAAATTTGGTAAGGGTGTCCACTCTAAACCTTATGACTCAACAGGAGGGTCTCTCTTATTTGTTTTTATTCTTACCCTTTTTCCATCTCCAGCCTCCACATAGATAATTTTTTGTTGGTTTAGACTCATTGATTTTTACATCTTGGTCTGATTTTTCTCTGTGTGCTTTAACCACCTAGTTAGCAGTAGAGTGAAACTTGCCAATGAACCTTGTTGTGCTTTCACTTTAATATTAAACCTGCTTTTGCTGATACTTTTCCCAGTGATTCTTTGAGCAACCTAAAGCACACTTTTGTGACAGAAGGCTGGAGCCATGAGCAAGGAAATAGTGTCCTGCTGCTTGATTTCCTTACACCATTAGAAATATAACCTTATACATACTTTGTAAATAATAAAAAAAGGTAAATACAGTTATCCACTTCTCTCCTAATGAATGATTAAACTTTTGCCACTTATATGTATGCATTAAAAGGAATAACAACTACAGGGGGTTAAATTAGTCTGTCACTTTGCCACACTGGAATCCCTCACATACCCTGTTCAGCTGGCCAACACCCTGATCCTAACAGATACCATCTCCTCTGTTTTCTTGTGGCTCATCAGACCCATGCTCATACACATTCTTCAGTCCCTGGTGTATCCTCTCTGATGTCTTGCACCTCCGATCATAAACCTCCTGTCCTGACTCCTTTCCCATTTCACAACAAAAACATTATGCAAGTCCCGTTGGCTAGCCTGGCTTCTCCAGGCAAACAGACTGAACAGCAAACAGTTCACCATGTTCAGAAATTCTGGTCCAAGTCAATACCCAAAGACAGGTTCAGTCAAGGCTGCATTGTAAAAAAGATGAGAAAGTAGTCTGAACAGTCTTTTTAGTATTACATAGCTTTAAAGGTTAAAATATTTCCAGAATAGTATTATTTTCCAAGCTAGTGAAACAGAAACTGTAGTGAGCCTAGAACTGTAGCATTCACAGCAGAAAGTGTTACGGACAGGGAGGGTCTCTCCTGGAGCACAAACACGATTCTCAGCACAGCTAAATTTGAACCAACCAACTCCATTGTTTAGAAATACATACCTGCCTACTCTTGCTTCCACCAGAAGGAAGCAATCTGCTGTGGGCATTGATGGTTTACCTTTACTTACAAAGATATGCTGAGGAAAAATGATGGCCATTCCTACACCAGGCTAGCCAAGCACTGCCTCTCCATCTTTCCACGAAGTTTAGCAAGGGGCTTACCAAGTTTTCCTGAGCACCCTCATAACAATCTGCTTTCTTCAAGGCTATAAGGTCCCCAAAGAACTTTCCACACTTTTGCTAATTCTTCACCTATGTTACAGGCTGCTCTGAGAGGGAACAGTCTACATTCTTCAGGTGCATTCTGCCATTCAGACCCAAGCTTAAAACCAAGGTTCCCTGCTGCCCTGGAGGCATTTTGCAGCACAGTCCCCACGCTTTCAGTGCTAGGCTGCTGTAACCAAGACAGAAACACAGGACACAGTAACACCTCACAGCACTGCATTGGCATGGTCAAACTGCAGCCTCTGCAGCTACACCTTCAGCATGCATTTTGTGCTTACTTCAGCCTGCACCTGGAGACTGTAGAAGAGGAGGAAAGACACCTGAAGAATGTAGACTGGTCCTTCTTAGAGTAGACTGCTATTATCTGCCTTGAATGCAATGGCTGAGACATTGCTTTTTCTGCCTCTGAATTGCAAATACAAAAGTCAAAGGCTTAGGTTTATTTCTGACTACCGAAGCTCTATCTAGCTTCCATCAAAGCTCTCTACATACCTGGCATCATTCAGACACCCAGTTTTGTGTCATTTTCAGTTCTCCCTTTTCTCAAAGGAAATTCTTCCCCTCAGTCACACCTCTGATGAGTTCTCATGATCTCTTACCAGTGCAGAAGGCCCTTGTTCTCTCTGTTTGGGACAATGGAGCAGAAAATTTTTCTGCTACTTTGTCCCAGTGGCTACCCAATTGCTCCTTCCTGAACTTGTCCTTCTGCCATCTCCAAAGTTCACAACTCTCCTCTCTGATCCCCAAACCTACAGATGGTTAGGACAGTATTCAGACTCAGACCAGTGATGTAAGCTTTCTGTTGACATGAGCCTGCTATGCAACAATCCCTGCCTGTCTTGACTTGTTACTTATGGTCTACTCTTCCTTTTGACTCATTTTTTGAAACTTCGTTCAGTTGGCAGAGTAAGGCACTTTGCTCTGCCAGTTCACTGGAATAGTATCCATGAAACTTAAAATGTAACTTAAAACTGGAATTTGCTCTTCAGATTTTGTTTGCCTTCTCTATTTTGCACTGCCGAGTCCAGAGGCACAAGCTGCAGCCACCTGTGTGCACAGGTGTCTTGTGCAGTGCACAGAGCCATATCAGAGCTGCCCCCAGGTGTGATTCCAGGAGCTCTGTGGGATGTGCTGGGTGCTGCCTGTGGCAGTAGCTGTGCCCTGGGACGGCATCCCCATGCTGGGACTTGTCTCCAGCGATATCCTGGACTCTTCTGTCATTGCAACCCCAGTGTGAGCATGGCCTTCCGTGTGCCCAGCACTGTGCTGGAAGGGACCAGATGCCCCTCAAACCCCAGGTTATGCTGGCCCCATGCTCAGGGCAGCGTGAGGTCCCTCTGTGCAGGGGAGCACTGCAGCTGCTGTGTGAGACTGTACAGTTCTGCACAAGGCAAACAGTAGCTCCCTTAATGTTATTTACGTTTCCTAAACCAAAACTGAAACCATCACATTCTAATGGTTCATGTTAGCTGGGCTCAAGGACAGATGAAGTGACCAGTCTGCAGGTACCTCCATGTGAAAAGGGTTTATCCTTTAATAGATAACACAGCAGTGAGATCCAGTGCCTGTCAGGCAAAGCAGCTTATTCTCTCCAGAAGTAAGACATTAGCAGGTGAAACTCCTCCCTGTGCAGGTGGCCAAGGAGTGGAGGGTGCTGCCCTACATATGCCCTGTGAGTGTAGACAGGTGGACCATCTGCACCCTATGGCAAAAACTAGTCACTATAATTTCATCTGTTCCGTTCAAAGGGAGAGGAGACAGGAGGAAAATGCTTATAGCCAACTATGGCAACAGCGGAAAAAATCCTTCAAAAAGTTCTACAGTATGTGGTCCCCTAATACACTTCTCTCTTTCTTGCTCATTTTTTTCATTATATTTATTAGTTTCCTCATGGATAAGTTCAGCTCTGCAAAAGCCCTCCTCTGCTCATCCAGAAATAAATCACCTCTGCCTCTTCCCCACCAGTGCTCCTCTCTGCACCTACACTGAAGCCGGTCCACTGATGCAAGGACTCATGTACTAAACAGGGGTGTTTGCTGCTTTGATCCCAAGGTCCTTCCTAGTAACTCCAGTCTCCCCCATGGTCCCAACCTGCAACACAAGAGATGGGACATGGCCCAGCCCCTCTCTCACTGCATATCAAAACCAGGTGAAGAAAGCTTACTGCTGAGGCAAGTCCATACCTGCTTCAGTGGCAGTTCAGGTACGGGAGTGGCCACAGACAGCAAGAAAAGGAACAAGGTCAAACACTCAGCTTCCACTTGTTACCCTGAGACTGTGTTTGTACCCCTCATTACAAAAACCCTCTTATTCAGCGGTGACGTGGAGACACGAGGCAGACTGAGCACACACTGCTGCCTACAAATAGGCTGAAACCAGACCTTCCTGAGGGAAGAAAAATTACTGCCTTTCACAGAAGCTAATTCACTTGTTAGGTACTGCATGTTCATATCAAATTTGCAGTAAGATCTATGACAAAGGCTCCAAGATGTGACTATAATACATAAAAATAACTATCAACAGTAGCAAATCAGAGAGAAAAGGATGAGACCATTCTCTTGAATTCATCCACTTGAACCTGATAACTCTTCATTTTGTTTTTTCCCTGTTGCTAAGTGCTAAGAAAAACCACAGCCCTTCCTTCTAAATTACACCAGAGAAAACAAAGGTCACTCTTCTATCTTTTCAGTGTGTGATTAAACACGTCAGGCTGTTTCCTTTCTGCCAATTAACACTCCCGCAGCTCGGGAACCACTCCCCACTCCCTCACCAGGATGCATACAGGTGTTTAATAGCGCACAGATACAGACGCTTTGTGGTTTCCTTCTGGCCTTCTCTGCGTGATGCTCGGTCACCCCAACTGTACTGAGATTGGTAACACTCACCCCCGAACTAAATACAGCATTTAATTTACCTGGTCTTTGAACGAAGTACATCTTTCCAAACCCTGTCAGAAAACACGTTTGTACATAAACCTAGCATGGTTTTTAAACAGAGCCGTGGGCAGAGCGAACAGCCAGACAGCTCCAGCTGTCGGAGGCAATACAGCCCAGTAGGGCGGCCGGGCTCACACCAGTCTTAAACCCAAAAGTACATCCTGCTGGATTAAGCTCTGCCCGAGGCTGCTCTGCAGGGCTCCCTGCAAGGCCCTTCGATGTCCTCGATACATCTCTCCCGAGCTGCTGGCAAGGGCATTACAGTAACTACGTCTCATCTCCTAAACGCTTTCCGGAGCTCTCACCCGGGGCTCTCCCTCGGCTCCGACGGATGATTTCACCAGGACACAGCCCGAGGCGCCCTGGGACAGCCCTCCAGCTCTCGGAGGAACCGCTTCCTTCATCAGCTCCCTCAACACGAAGGAGCGAGGGGCTCCCCGCTGCCCCACCCCGCCCCGGCCTTCTCCCTGCTCCAGCCCCCGGCGTGCCCGAGGCGGGGCTGCCGGTTCCCGGCCTGGATGGCGACGGCAGCGGCACCAACCCGCGCCGCTCTAGGCCCCGCCCCGCCCCGCCCCGCCCCGCCGCGTGCGGGAACGCGCTCAGGGGCGCTCCGGGGCCCTCCGGGAGCGGGACGAAGAGGGCGGAGCAGCTCCAGGCGGCCACGGCCCAGGCCCTGTCGCCATCCCCGCCCCGGCAGGGCCGCTGCTCTGGGCGCCATGCGCCCCCCGGGCCGGCCGAGCCCTTCCCGGCCCTGCCCTTCCCTCTCCCTTCCCTGCCCGCCCCCGGCCATTGGCTGCCGCCTCAGCCCCGCCCCACCCCGCCCTCCGCCATTGGACGGACGCCGCTGCTCACTCGCGCCTCTCCCTCGGCGCCGCGCTGTGATTGGCTAGCTCTTCCCCGTCCCTCCGCTCCCCGTCCCATCTTCGCCAAGTGATTGGACAATGCCCGCGCTCTGGCTCCGCCTCCCCGCGGGCGTTCCGCTTTGCGATTGGGCGAGCCGCTCCCTCGGCCTTGCTCCCCGCCCACCTGGGCGCGGCGCGGGCTCCCATTGGGCGCCGTCCGCCCGCCTCGCACGCGCGCCGGCGCCTCCCGGCGGGGCCGTCCCCTGGCGTGACGCGCGCGCCGGCCATTGGGGCAGCGCGGGTCGCGCTTCCGGTGCGGCGCGGCGGGGCCGGGCGGGGGCGGCGGAGCGGGCGCGGCGGGGCCGGCGCGATGGAGCGGCCCGAGCGGCCCCGCGCCAACGGCTGCGGCGGCGCCCACGGCGCGCTCCGCAACGGCTTCGTGCGCGGCCCGCCGGGCACCCAGGTGTGCGCGGGGAGGGCGCGCCGGGGCGGGCGGGGGGCGCGGCGGCGGGGCCCCGGAGCGCGCCGAGGTGTGGCCGTGAGGGATGTCGGCGGCACCCAGGTGGTTCGTGTCGCCGGCCCTGTCCTGGGGTGGAAGGGCAGCGCCCGGGGACTGCTCGCTCACCGCGCTGGTGGCGGCGTGTGAAATGACTGGCCCTCGAGTCACGGCTGTAACTTTACTGCAAGGCTTTTGGTGGTGGCAGAGCTTTGAACTTAAACCTCGCTGTACCGCACTAGGTCTGTGCTTTAGAAGAAGAGGTTTTAGCAGCTCTTCACCGCTGTTTTGTTGTTGTAGGTGCGATGCACCGGGCTGTGGGTACGAGTAGCGTTGAGCTGGGACTTCCCTCTAGAGCAGAGTTGGAGGTTGATGCAGCACTTCCCTTCTGGCTGTATTATCGCCCCGTGATGCAAGTGTGTATTTGTGCTTGCAAACTCCAGTTGTCTCTCTGCAAAACACTCAAGTTTTGTGTTACAGTGTAAAGAACTTAATGGTTCTCATGAAGTCAGCCTCAGCAGAAAGCAATAAGTTGTGTTTCCTTGAACACCTCAAGCTGCTTGAGAAAAGCCTTCCTCTGTCATCATCTCTCCTGTTGCTTTTGTTTTTCAGTCCTCTGCTGTCCCTTCTGTTTTCTCAGTGTAGGCTTGTGTGCTTGTTCACTGTGAACAAGATTGAGAACTGATGCAGGGTAAAACGAAACTTTTTTTCCCTGAGTTATCATTAACTGGATGGATGCTCACAGTCTTGCCCTGGCCCTTGGGATATAGCACAGTACTGGGAGTGAACAAATGGAGGGAGGTACAATACCTTCATTTGGCAGCAGTGTCAGCTTGTACTGGTTTGGGGAGCCGTGGCATTGGTAGTCTTGCCTTGCAAACACCAAGCACTGCTGGCTATAAAACCTTACACGTAAATCTTTGTAATAAGACAAAGCATGGTGATGGCGAGTGTTCTTCTGTGAGTGTCTTTTCCCACCCTGTGCTTTCTAAAGAAGAAGGTCTGAATACAGTTATATTCTTCTACTTCAGGAGAACAGCAAGTGCATTAGGGAAGCAATTCCTCAAGGATTTTGTTCAGTTGGGTATCTGAAAAACATGGGTGATGCAGCATGCGAATGGGAAAAACCATAGATGTCAGACTGAGGAAGCTTAAACACCTTGCTGGTGTATGAGATGTTCTATTCACTTAGTAGCTTGCATGTGATACTATGCTCAGGTATGTTTTGGAGACCAGAGGCATTTGAGATAACTGTTTCTAAAGCGGGTGAGGGTTCACTGGAGAAGTGGTCATGAGAAATTTTACCAAAAACCCAAAGTGTAGCGGCATTGTCAGGGGATAGAAGAGGAGTGTAGGAAAGTTTGATATCTTTCTGGCAGCTGTTTGCTGGTCAAACAGAGATTTATAATTAGGAGTATTGCATTCTTTTCTCCATGTGGGCTAACTTTATGCTAACTTTTGAAGTGAGGATCTGAATGTTAGAACTGGAGTGGAAGAAGGAACTGTTTAGGGGAACTAATCATGTCTAACTTTCTTAAGTAGCATCAGTGGTGGTAAGCTGCCAGAAGGTGTGTTTGCTGATGTATCACAGATTTGGCTACTTGACTGGTCTTTCACCTTTTCAGTTTTGGGTTTTGGACCTTTATGCAGAAGAAGGGAAACATGTGAATGCTTACTTTGTGTTGAATGTATTTGTCTGTGTATGTATATACTATGTACATAGCACATACAGCACTTGAGAATCTGCAACTGTAAGCAAGTACCAGAAAGGAGGCAGCTTACACAAAAGAATGCAGTTGTTACTTAGTAGAAAAAAAAACCAAAACAAACCAGAAAAGTAAGGATGAGGAAAATAACTTTTTGAAGTAAGCCTTTTACGGGGTTTGTGTGACAAATAAGAGGCAAAAAGAGATCTAGCTAAAATGATGGGAACAGGAGGAGCAAGGAAAACCATTGGTTTAAAGAAATGTTGCAGTCATTGACAATTTATCTGGAAAACCACGGAGCTTCTGGGGGGAGAGCTTAGAGACAGGGTAATACATTACCATGCCCTCCAGTAGGGCTTGATAGTGCAGGAAAACTTTACCCATTTTTAATGATATGAAAAAAAAGGAGTCCTTTTCTACCTAGGACATTTCTGCTCAGGTTGCCTGTGTAAGTTTTGGGGGTTTTAAATTTTTGATTTGTTTGTTTATGTTGTTTTGGGAGTTTTTAGCCTAGAAAACCTAAGGGTTAGATTCAAAGGTTTCGTTATGATATTCCCTCCACTAGGAGTGGTATTTGACATAGGATGGGTTCTTTACTGTTACTCCAGCATGAGCAGAAGAGAGTGAAATTGTTCACTTTAATTTTCAAAGAGGTTCTGTTTGTCTCCTGAACTGCAAAACCTCTTTTTTTTGGTAAGAGGAGAGGGAAACTTGCTGCCTACTAAAACTGTGCAGTAACTGACTTTGGCTACCTTGGAGATTAATGGAATATCATCAATGACTAGGAATGTGATGATCTGAAGTTAAGGTTCCAGCATATTAAAAAAACATTCTGCTGAAATACTAAGATAAATAACATCTCTTGGCTTTCCTGACATGTCTTGTTTTCAGATTACTTGGGTCCTGCTTGAAGTTAATCTGTTTAGAGATTGTTGCATTCACTGAATTTCAATCTCATTATGAACACCTTAATTAAAAGAGGTTGAAGAGCCATATAGCAATTAAAAACCGTGGAATGTTAGAGAAAAGTGACTTTTTTTCTGACTGTGTACAGTTGAGGGAGTTCATTGTTAGAAAGAATAGTAGTTTATGGACAGACTTAAAATTGATTTAGAGCTCTGGTGTAACACTGCACTATGTAAGATAAAAGCCTGACATCTCAAAGGGTATTGTCATGATGTGAGGCACTGAACATAGATAGGAGAAAGAGAGCAAATCTTAGTAAAAGAGATGTGAAGTTACCTCTTCAAGTTGTACATGATTCTGCTTTTTATGCCCTTCTGTTCTTTTGGGGAGAGTGTTGAGTTCAATAGAAAAATGGTGTTTAGGAGCTATCAAGACACTTGTGGGAATAATAAGTGTGGGGAAATTGCTTTTTCTTTCTGCAATGCAATTTTAAACTGGAATGTATTTCTCCATTGGAGTGTTTTGCAAATGACTAATGGTTTTCCAATGCTTCATCTAAAAACATTTTTCTTGCTTAGAATAGGGAGATTGGAACATCTTTAATGGGAGAAGATGCCCATATTTTCCAAGATAATTTATTGGAATCTACCTATTATTGTGAACAAATTCTCAGTAATGTGATTTTTTTTTTTTACTCCTTAATTGAGCTTCTCACATTAGAATGGTTCTGTTATGCTTGTAGAAGTTAAAGAAGAAATAGTCTCAAACTTAAAAAAATAAAACTGGAATATAGGTTTTAGATATCAAGTTCTTAATTTCTGTTGTGTGCAGTATCTCCAAGTCAGTTAGCTAGGAGCTGGGATTATATAAACAAGTTTTAATTTCCCTGGTGTTTCTAGAAGGCTTTCAAATGCCATCCTATCACAATTTCCAGACAGCTTATTGCATACATGCCTTTGTAAACAAGGTCTTGTACTACTTCCTCAGGAAGACAAGGAATAGTTTGGTTGAGAAGAGTGGGAGTACTGTGGGATTTGCATTCCTTTAAAAATGTCACAAGTCCTGAATTCTAACAGCTATTAAAATGCCCAGCATAGGTATTTCTTTCCTGGAAGCTTTGGTGTGTAAATGCAGAAAACAGCTTGTGTAGTCCTGCGATTTGTGCTTGCTCTTCTTAAATAGAGCAACCAAACTGATTTTAGGTTCATCTCTTGGGATGCTTCAGGATGCCGGGGAACAATAGCTTCATCTTGGTTTTTTAGATGCTTTTGCTGGAATTCAGGTTAGTGTAACTTCTTTTGGAGAGCACACTTAAGATGACTGCAGCAGATACTGCAAGTTTTTCTTGCTACAAGTGATTTAGTGGTAGCAGTGATGTGAATCTGTGAAACTTGGGATAAGATGAATATGCTAAATAACTACCCTATCCACTGGTATAAAAAGGAATTGGAGTACAGATTTGTGAGGGTTTTTTCACATCTGTGTGCAAATTTAAAATTCCAGTATTTCTGATGGGAAAAAAATGATCTTGAGAATCTAAATCTCATTAACTTCTACATGAAGTGGTTGTCCCCCTTAGTCAGCATTTAGGAGACTGCATCTTGCAAATGGTGTCCAGTTTTGAGCTTCCCAGAAAGATGCTGGCATAACCACATCAATCTGTGAAGCCAGTGGAGGGTCCCCAGGAAATTAAGAGGCTGCAAGAGCTGGGTTTGCTGAACCTTAGGAGAGAGAAGCTTAACTAGCTGGCTGCAGATACAGAGAAAATGAGGCCAGGCTCTTGGAAGTGTGTGGCAGTAGTATGGAAGGCAACACATGGAATTTGGAAGAATGGGAAATTCTGATGGCGCATAAGGAAAATAATTTTTCCCACGAGGGTGGTAAAATACTGGAAGAAGTTACCCAGAGAGGTTGTGGAATCTCCATCCATGGAGGAGTTCAACAAGTTTAAGACTGTTGGATGTGGCCCTGGGCAACCTGTTGTAATTAGCCCTGCTTTGGCTTGGGGCTTGGACACGATGACCACTGGACAACCCTTCCAGCCTTGGTTATTCCATAGTTACAGGATTGCAGGAGAGTTTGTCCAGGTTTAGACATTAGCATTTAATCCCTGAACCCCTGTAAAAATGTGTGCCTTTGGGCTCATAGCAGGTACTCTGAGGCTTACGTCAGACCTGAGGAAAGAAATCACTGCTTTCTGACTCTTGCTTGGTTTTATAACTGTATTTATTGTGTCAGTAACATGAAACTCAAGTTAGAAGAAAGTTGTTTGATCTAGAAAAGACTGCAACCATGTTCAGGTATTTTAATTGATAAAACTCTTTTATTTTTGAAAAAGTGTACCTGTGCACTTGATCTTTTTCTAATACCAAATTCAGTTACAAAAGACTGTAAGCCTTTGTGGAAGGAATAGCTACTCAACATTTTCCCTGGCTAAACGAATATTTGAGGCCATCATATTAAATTAGTAGGTGTAGTGCCAGTGTTGTACTTGTTGAGAATTTGTGTGTCTGTGCGTGTCATATGAAAACAAATACCCATGGTAGCTGCTGATGTGATGGGCTTCTCTTAGATTGGAATATGTGCTACTGAGAAATTAGTTTGGGTGAAGTGTTAAAATATATCGATTATATTTGTACTGCCATTTCAAATTTAGCTGGCAATAAACCTTAAATGCTCTAAGAAATTGTTATAAATGTATGCAAGTTTTGGGGTTTTTTTTATGCTGTCTACTTAAGTGATGTCATGTTGTATTTTTCTGTCTTAGTTGTACAAGTACAACAAAACCAATGTTTTTCTAAATTTCATGTTTTCAGTTTGTTGGGGGGACAAAAGCTTTATCTGAATTATCTATTGACTTCAGTTTCTCTCGGTTGAACATAAAACATTGGCCCATCTTCAGTGAGGTTTCCAGGGGGGTTTTTTGCCATCATTAAGAAATGAATCCTATAAAAAGAACTGTTTTTAATTCAAAATATAGTTTTGGAGAATACTTACAGTTGAGAAAGCAGTTGGAAAGTTTAGGAAATAGTGGTGTTTAATGTCTATAAAAATGAAAGCAGATTCTAAAATATGTCAGGAAATGCTTTCAGAGGTATCTGAGAGCCTAGAGATTGACTTGATAGGGAAGCACTGCAGACCTCTGCTGTCTCTGGAAATCCTTATTGTGAATCATATTTAGTAATTAAGCATGCAGTTAGGAAATTCTCCGTCAAAATTCTGTATGCCTAAAATCTACTGAACATAATAGATAAAGTTACACGTAAGGTTTAAGGTTTTTAATTTAAGGTAAACTGTCAGAAAAAAAGTATATTCTCAGGAGGATTGAAATTGTCACCTATATGTAGCAAGCAAAAAACCCCAAGTTTAATTGCATCCTTTGCTTGCTAATGGGAGTGGGGGGAAACCTAACAACTTTTAAACATTATGAAGATTTACACGATTTTTGTACATGTGGTAAGTGCATCTTAAACAAGGACTGTCAAATTTGTTGTGAGTAACTAGTTGCAAATAAAAGTATTTGATAATACCTGTCAAGAAGAACAAATCTTTAATGAGGAATATACTCTTAAAGTCTGTTTTATAAAACAAGTTTATCTCCTGTGGGGTTTTTTTAAAAGCTTAAAATGTGATTCAAACCAGTTTAATTCTAATTTTGTTGGTAAATACTTGGTCTTTTTACCTATGCAACAGTCTGAGATTTGAAGTCTAAGCAGAGGAGTGCAAGGAAAAGGGCTAGAGGTGACAGTAAAATTGCCACAGAATACATAACAGCTTAGAGCAGCTGCCATAATGGAATTCTCACTGCCGTGGTTTCTGTAGTGCTGATTTCCTCAATCCTTTGTAATAAACGTGACTACTTTTGCATACGGAGGCACACTCATGGATGTGGTCTTTCACACTGTGTTTCTAAAAATAGAAGCTGCAAACCTGTTAGTAAAATTTCTGCAGTATGTGTGGTATGTGGCGATAAGAAGCTACTAAATTTTAATAAGAATTCAGCAAAGTTGTGTTCCAGCATAAATAGTCTTTTTAAGGTGTTTACGTGCAGTCTGCCCCGTTCATCTGAATTTGTTCTTCCTGTCAGCATGAAATGAAACGGCCTCTTTAGTCCAGGGTGCTGGACCTTTCCCGGGGTAGCAGCAATAAACAGTTACCATGTACTGCTCTCGTACTGTGTGCAATGTGTATTGCACTTGTAGCATCTTCTCTCCCTAAAATACATGCCTGCCATGCAGGGTGTGTACCAGAGCCCTGTGGCAAATCCTGGGTGTTGTCTCCAGTAGCACCTGCAAATGTTCCCGTGTTTGCTCATGGCTTTTCACAAAGGAAGCAGAGAGCATCCAAAGGAGGGCTACAAAGATGGGGAAAGGCTCTAGAAGGGAAGCTTTATGAAGAGTGACTGGGGCCCCTGGTCTGTTCAGCCTGGAGAAGAAGAGGCTGAGGGCACACCTCATTGCAGTTGCTGCACCCTCACGAGGGGAAGAGGAGGGGCAGGCACTGATCTCTTCAATGTGGTGACCAGTGACAGGACCTGGGGAAATGGCATGAAGCTGTTCTGGGGCAGGTTTAGGCTGGATGTTAGGAAAAGGTTCTTCACCCAGAGGGTGGTTGAGCACTGGAACAGGCTCCCCAGGGAAGTGCTCAGAGTTCAAGAAGCTCTTGGACAACTACCTCAAATACATGGGGTGACTCTTGGGGTTGTGCTGTGCAGGGCCAGGAGTTGGACTTGATGATCCTTGTGGGTCCAGCTCAGTACATTCTGTGATTATCATCAGACTCTGAGGTGTTCTGCTTAGACCAGTGGAGTCCTTTCTAGCAGTAGCTGTGTGATGCTGCTGCTGCTGCTCAGTAACTGCTACAATACTGTTTAATGGGATTTGTTTCCCCAAGAGTTTGGCTCAACACAGGCATTACCTATGGCTGATTCTTTGTTGCCTTCTGTAAGCAGCTGAGTCGTGCTCTCTGATTCTCCTGCAGTCGAGTTCCTCAGTATGATGGTGCTCTTCTGCGTACATATACTCTGCATGGTACAGGAAAGAGACATGTAGGTGAGCATACATGTGCTTTTTTGAACCACGTGTTTAAGTGAACTCTGACTTTTCTTTGCACTTGGATATGCTGTATATTCTACTTCAAAGGTCATGGCTCACTTTATGATCATAAGGCTTGTTGAAATCGTAAAAGTCTAAGTCTTCCACACCTTTTTTCTCCTCCTGTGAAAAGGAAATTAAGCACCGAACTGTAGCTACCGTCTTTCTTGGTCTCTGGAACTAAAATTGCTGCTCTTTTGCAGCAGCTTTGGAGCTTACAGCATGTAAGCCTTCATTTGAAGGCTAATGTTTAGATTTATAAGGCATTCTTAGAAAAACAAATAGGCTTGTATTTAATGTGACTACAAATGTCTCTTCTGTAGTCAGCTCTAGAGGTTTTTTTATGGTCATATGCTTCATGAAGAGTTTGTGGAATTGCATTCAGTCTTTAATTTTTTGATTCAGCTAGGATAACACAAGCTTCTCAGCTGATGTGGTAGCTGATGTGAACATAAACATGTATGAGCGCATTGGTGGAAGAACACTGCGAGGTGAAATTGATTGGAGTATGGGTTGAATAAATACAGGTATTCCTAAAACAGCCTTTCTTAGTGAAATGTTGGGTTCAACCGTATGGAATAACTTGTTTCGTTTTAGCATTTGTTACTAGCACAGGCACCTCCAAAGGCCTGGAATAATTTGGTATGTTTTTATTCTGATTAAATTTTCATATAGATTTGGGTCTCTTAGTTGGTTTTTTTTCAGTAACTACTTTTTGGTATTTGATAACCTCAGATCCATTATCTTAGGATGTAGCCTTTCATCTCTTCTAGCTGAACTTCCAGTTACCTGGGAAAGACATTAGAAGCTTTGGTGTGATCTCTAGTTATTCAATCCTAGGTACTTTGCAAAGTAGTCATTACCAGTTTTCTGTCTGCTTACCCAGAAATTAGCTGCTAGTTGACGGGCCCAGGTGGCAGGTATGTAGTGTGCCTGCTCTTGAACAGCTGCTATTCACAGCCTGATCTGACAATGTGAGCATGCAAAACTTCCAGTTGTAATTCATAAAGCTGTGAAACTGTGGTGGTCGGAGCTTTGGTGCATGATCTTTCTCGTATTTGGATGCAATAAAATTCTATAGGTTTGGGTACTGGAACAATAGTGATACAGTTAAGCAATCCTGAGAGTAATAGAGAAGAGGTGGCTTTCACGGTTTTTCCTTTGCAGTGTTGGCTCACTGATTCTGCGATTGTCATGGTGCTGCTGCCCCTCCTCTCTCTCCAAAAGCTGCTGGCTCTTGTTTGCTGAGCTCTATCAAATGACTTTGTGGAGCAGAACTGTAAAGACTATTACAGTCTAATGAATAACCTTCTGCAAACGATTATATTTTCAACATGGATAGGTTCAGTGTTGAAGGGATGCTGTGCTGATAATCAGATTTAGTTGCTTTAGTTGTGCAAGCTGGAGGCTGGTGCAGATGGCTCAAAGTGGGAGTGAGTGGGGCAGGGGCAGTTTCTTTGGCTGGCATAGTTCATGAAGAAAACAGTGTATGAACCTTTGGCCTGCATTAAAGCCTTAAATTGCCAGCACTTGAGCTGCAATGTGGTGAGCAAGTGTTCTTACACTTGTTCCAAAGCCATAGTAATTTTCTAACTCAAGCCACCATCTGTATGCAGTATGTTTTTAAAATTATACTTCAGTATTAAACCTGGCCTCAAAGCACTGCAAGTTAGTTATTTGTATCTGACTTTAAGTGCTGCTGCTAAACGAGAAGTTCCTACTGTGTCTTTGCTATTTTGTTTCCACACTTACACCTATTCTAAAGTCCCCAGGACTATGCTGGCCAAATCAAAGCTCTTGCTTTACTTAAAACTGTGTCAGCAGAAGGGAAGAGGTGGAAATGACTGTCAGGAGGGAAGGTGCTGTTGTGGTTTATACTTGGTGACTGCATAGCTATAGCATAATTGTATCCCGAAGAGCAGACTCTTGCTTCTGAAAAATTGCTTTCACGATATTAATGACAGACTTGAAATACACACTTGCTTCGGCACCTGAGATGAGCAGGTATCACTTTCCAAATAATGCAGTGTCTGGTGAGGCCAGCAAGTATGTGTGCCTTTATTGATTTCATCAGCTGTTGTAGAGGTTTGTACAATTCCACCTTACTTTCATTGACTTATGAGATCTGATCTTTAATGTAACAATTTGAAAAATTAGTCTAGTTAAAGCCATTATTTTTTCCCTACTGTTAGTGTTGGGTGAGCACTTGCCTTGCAGCTGTGAAGCTTTTCTGTAATAGTCACCAATGTTGCATGTTCCAGTAACTGTACTTGAGATAGACCTGCTGTATGTATTGGGCAGCTAGCAAATGTCTTACCTTCAGATGATATGTAAGTAGCAAGATGACTTTTAGCATGGATTTTATGCAGAAAGCTTTGCTTTGTTCTGTGTGCTGACATACATGCCGTGTTGAGACTCTGTATACAATGACTTTTTTGTCTGTGGTGTCATGTCCGCCTCATGGATGAGTACAGCGTTTATGTCAGCATCTTTAGGCTAACAGCAACAGAGGCACATGGATTATGATTGTTTTGTTACACTAATATAAGCTTCCAAGTCTGAGAATATATTGTTTAGATCAATAAAACTATTACTTCTGTTTTGTTTTTCTCTGTAGTAATCCTGGGAAACATCACTGTTCTGTTATTTGTGTCCTCTGGGTGAAGGCACTTTTTAAATTTTGTTTTGCCTAGATGTAAGCAATGCTCTGTATGTAGCTTTGCAAGCTAAATAATTTTAATGAGATGTTAGATTAAACTACCCTAGATTGGTAACTGTGACTTGGGTTATATCAGCAATATGGCAACTTCTATATGGAGGCTGGCAGTATTTATCAGTAATGGCTGAATTTAGCTGGAAGCACTTTTTGCTGAGTCGGATGGGGGATGCAGAGCCTATAACAGACCAGAGGGCTGGGGACTCCTCTGAAATGTCTATCTGCCTTCTTTTGAATTAATACCTCAATTGCCTCTCTTTAAATTTTTATTATAGATAAATCATATTGTGCACAATGGAGGATTATACAAAAGGCCTTTCAATGAAGCTTTTGAAGAAACACCAATGCTGGTTGCTGTGCTGACCTATGTAGGCTATGGTGTTCTCACTCTCTTTGGGTATCTGCGAGATTTCATGCGGCAGTGGAAGATTGAGAAGTGTCAAAATGCAACAGAAAGAGAAGAACAGAAGGTAACTACTGCGAAATAATGTTCAGGGGGAAATGATGTGGCTGAGGCTTGTTTCTTTGGGGAGAAGTGATGTTCAAAGTTTTCTGCCATTTTCCTTGTCTTCTGGATGCCCCAAATACTATACAAGTACTGTTGTGTCATTAAAAAATAATGTTTCTTTTGAGTTATTTTTCCTGAGAGTAGTTTCCTCATCTGTCTCACTGCAAAGCTGCATTGACAGTTACATCAACCTACTGAAAGATCCCCAAGCTGCAGAAACAAGGGTTTGGGGAAGAGAGACTCCATGTGCCACCATCAGTACCTAAAGAAAGGCTCTGGTTTGAGTTTGACACCAGTGGGAGGCTTTCTGATGCTGATCTGGTGGCTGAGCTTTGATTTAGAAATGTTATTAATTCTCTTTACCTGAAGCAGTTGCAAAGAGAAACTTGTGGGTCAGATCCAGAGCGCAAGCTATATGGCTTTAAGTTCATTTGGAGTCCAGAACACATGCAGGTTAGCTGATGGGTAATTTTAGATACTGACTCCTGGCTCACTGATAGTGATTAGAAAGAATTAATTCATGTTAAGACCTATTCACAAAAGCTTCTGTTACCAGGTGAAAGGTCTTGCCTGCTTCAGCATTAGCCTGGAATGGATAATTCTGATTTTCAGTACTTGTAAATTATTTTTAGAGATCTTTATTCCCCACAGGAGTTAATTGTTGTTAGGAAAGCTACTGTTGAAACTTGAAGTTCACAAGCTATTTTCTTGCTAACTCTTAATGTGAGCCCTCTTTAGAAAAGTGTGACTACCAGTGAGCTTTCACCAAAGATCTGTCTTACTCTTGCTGATCTTGGTTCTGTTTTTCTCAACTGCTTTGGGGAGCCAGTCTGGCTTATAAAATGTTAAAGGAGTTCCTTTTCCAGTTGCTGGTTTTTGGTTCTCTGTGCAGCCACAAAAGCAGCTGGCTATCAGAAAATAGGAGGGCACAGAAGGGACATCTCAGTAAGTCAAACAAATAATCAAGGGTGGCGGGGAGAAATTAAAAAAGGGAGGGCTCCTTTGGAGCCTTTTTTTTGGAGACAGCACTGGAGTAAAGTGCATGTCTTTTAGCAGTAGATTAGCTAAGGACCAGTGCCTAAAATTACCTCATGGTAGCTTCTTTCTGTGAACATTGTGAGGTAGAATTAAGCAGATTCATAGTAGGGCACTAAATTCCAAAACAAACATTCTTACAGGAGTTTAATGAGTAAAAGGCATTTGATATTAGTTTAAAGTACAGGAGTTTAAATTTACACTATTGCCAAAACTGACTTCTGGAATATGAAGTAAAAATCTTGGATCCCTCTTAACAGTTAAAATATCTAATTAAAGAATGCTGGTTAAATCTCAACCTGAAACTTGATGTGTTCATTAATGTCTTTTGAGCTACTTTGGTTTATGACACTTGAGAACATGACACCCTTATATTTTTCTGTGTATAAAGTACAGTGGAGAACAGTCAAAACAGTTGCAGAAATCTACCAAGACATTAGAATCAAAGTTTAAATATTGGTATGTATTCATGGTGTTGCGGATTCTAAAGGAGCAACTGAAGTGTTGGTGCAGTCACTCTTTACTGTAATTGTTACATTTCTGTTGCACAGTTGTTGTGAAACGCTTGCCCTGTTATCGTGTGTAAGAACTGCTTACAGCAGTCCTTTTCTGTGGGAGCAGTCATGGCTCTTACATGAGTGAGTGTACAGAAAGGGGGCAGTAGGTCTAATTCAGTAACACATTCTTGATATTAGACTCTCAGTAAAGATTGCCATAGAAGACCTTGAAGCACAGAGGTTGTTAGCAACAGATTGTCCTAGTTCTAAAAGAAATGTAGCCTTGAATTTTTTTACAAATTACTTCAGCATTGCATCTTACCTCTTACCCTGAAAGACGTCTGCTTAACAAGTACGCCTTCTGGACAGATGAATTGAAACTCTTTCAGTTTCTATGTTGGTTATGGCTTCCATGAAGAAATGCACGTATTCTGGTTTTGTTTGTACATAGGATGTCTGTGGATGGAGCTAATACAGAGTGCCAGTGAATATTGTGTAAGAATGAAAAATAGGAAATCCTGTTTAAAGAAGTTTTGGTGTTGGAGAAATCTCAGCCCAGTGTACTTCCCCAAATCATGCTTCTAGCACTTAGATTGTAATAGCTGTTTCTGATATCAGACAAATAGAAAAGTGATCATGTGAGGTCTAGAACATACAGTACTTATCCTCACCCTTTGCTGCTTTAAGCTTTGTTTGCCAGCAAATGAATTGATGAGAGCACGTTGCAGCATGTCTAGTGTGGGAGCCAGGGGTTATTTTGGTGCGGGAGGTGGAGGGGGAGGTGTGTGCTCAATTACTTGTTTTGAAATTATTTTCTCAAATATTTGAATCTCTCTGCTGGATGACAGCCCAGTCACCTTTTGGTAAGGGAGTGCAGATACTAGTGTGCAGAAAAGGCTCAAAACTCACCTTTTTTATTATTACAAATACATCAAATCAGAGGAGCCCTGTGATTACACTGGGGTACTTTCTGGCAGATTTGTGACCTCTGTGTGGAAAGTAACATTTTTATTATTAAAATCTGAAGAGCCAATTAGGTTATTATGATTTTCTTAAGTATCAAGCAAAAGGATTAGCCTTACCTTTTTGAAATAGTTCATAATTGCTTAGGTGAAAAATTACAAAATTACATAATGTGAGGAAGTATTTTGTAAAGGGCTGAATGAACCTGTTCTGAAAAGCATGGAATTGAAGTATGTGGATTTTCTGGGGTGTGTTTCTGAAGGTGATTACATTTAAAAGCATAACATAAACTTGGGTCCAAAATGTAGTATTAAAAACAAACACAAGAAAAAGACACAGTTCTTTGTGTTATTTCAGTAGAGCAAATCCTTGCTTAAATTGTCACTTAATAGTATAATCTTGTTCTGCATCATAACTAGAAAACTGCAAGTGACCAAACAAATTTAAAGAGCAGGATTTTGAACAGGTTTGAATTACAACTGTTTCTGATGGCAGGTAAATTCCTTGGAATTTATTAGAGTCATGTATTGATATGAATGATTCCAGGAAAACCTAATATTCACTCACTGTTGAAACACAAAAGGGTGAAAAGGGACAGACTTTGCTAGTACTGATTTCCAGGAAATAGTTTCATGGGTTTTGGCTTTGTTTCAAATACATCCAGCTGAGCTTTTCCTGGAAACCAGTGTTGTGTAGCACATCCTCTCTGAAGCATTACTGGTCTGTTTTAGGCATGGGTAAACAGCAAGATGAACAATTCTCAATTACTCTGGAAACAATTTATGTGTACCCAATTTAATGTGCTGTCTGGTCATACGATGTAGTTAAATCTGAAAAATGCTCATAGGATTTTATAGGCAGGATGAAAATCACTTTTACCTTTCCTCCAGTCTGATTTGCCTGTTGATTACCTTACATGTTTTGTGTATGGGAAATGCAAATGGGGCTGGTAACTCTCTAATATACTGCTTCATGCACTGTAGTTTGCCCAGTTAGAACGTGTTTCTAGCATCTGGGGTTTTCAAACACATGTTCACAGGAGTCCAGCTGTAGGAATATTTCAGGGGCAGTAAACTGGAGTCTTTTGTTCGATGTCATCTTAGCATCTGTGTAGCTCATCAGAGGCCTCCTGATGGTACAAAGGCTACCCACAGTTATTGCTCCACTTTTTCTTGACTCATGTAACAATGAGCTGAAACTGGTCTTTCTGCTTCCTTTTGGAAGGCTGAAATTTGTTGCAATTGTCTGCTTGATTTCTGTTCAGAGTCAGTTATGTATTACCAGGGAGCGCGTTATGCGAATTGCAGATAAGCCCTGCTGGTGCTTATGGCACCATTTGTTAGCTTAGGTGCAATGCTGTGAAAACTTGGCTCTAAAAGTAGCATAATCACTGCATTTGCATGTCCCTTTGCCCTGAGCTAAAGGCTACAATGCTCTCATTATGACCTTCACTTGTTGTAATATTAATTTACAGTATGATGAAATAATGGATTCCCAAATCACCTATGTTAAGGTGTTGCACCCCAAGGGAGAATTTCATTCTTCCCTTGATTGGCTGTGCTTTTCATTGAAATTGTTACACTTTTCAGGCTTCTGGGAGAGCACTAGCACTTTGGTGTCTTCATTAGGCATCCCCTCACTAATAGGGGATATGTTCTAGGCTTAAATTGACGGGAATAAAGCTGTTCAGGATTTTTTTAGCTCCATAAATGGAAGAACTTGCTGCTTTTGCTCTTTCTTTTGGAACCAGTGTAACTTTTGCTGTTGTTTGACTCTGCTTACTCAGAAGATTGCTCAAAGAATCAATTCCTAGAATATTTTTCCTTTGAATGAAACTATTTCATTTCAGGCTGATATTCGTAGGGACTCTTACAGCTAGGAAGAGTGTTGGATCTGAAATAAGATGAGAACATGATGGAAAAATAACAAGCTCTGAAGGCCATTTAAAGGTGATAGTGGTTGCTTCCAGCTCTAGGACACTGTTGCAGCAGAGAGCACTGTGGCTGCATGTGTCAAAAATTTGAAAACATGGAATATGCTGAGTTGGAAGGCACCCACAAGGACACTGAAGTGCAGCTCTTAGGCCTGCACAGGACATCCCAAAGAGTCACACCATGTGCCTGAGAGCATTCTTCAAACTTCTCTATCTCTGTCAGGCTTGGTGCTGTGACCACTTCCCCTTGGGAGTCTCTTCCAGTGCCCTCTGGGTGAAAAGTATGGATTGATAGATTTCATCCCTCCCTTCCTCCCCAGGCATTTTTTTTTTTTTGGTTCAAAGACTGAAAACATTAAATTAGCATGAGGAATTCAAGTGGGCTTTTTGTTGTACTATCTTCTCTACTCCTTATCTGGAATGCCACACTGTAGAAGGATGGCAGAGGTAAACAAACCAACCAACCCCCAAACCAACCATCAGACCATCTGCTCCTGTATGCCAGCTCCAAAAGAGGGCTCTCAAGCTCCAAAAGTAGTATCAGTTAAGGCACAATATCCTTACCCTTTCTCTTTATACATTCTCTGATGCGTGGCTTGTGAGAACCCCTCAGTGGGGTTAGGATTGCTGAGGAAATAGACAATCCAGTTTTGCATTATGCCAAAATAATACTTCCTGCCTGTCCTATTCCAAGGAACTTTCTCATGAGACCCGTCTGAGGATGGTTTATTGGAGGGAGGGGTACATGTATAGATAACAAAGGAGTTGACAGTATGCTGATACCTCAACTTAAAGTCCTTTACTATAATCCTATAACTTGGTACCCCAAAAAACTAAAGCTAGTGTCCCATATTACACCTTAATTCCCTTACCCATAATTTATTCCTTGAATTCTTGACTTTTAAGACACATTTTTCTCTTATCATAGTCCATTAGGTTCAAAGAACTTCTCTACTTCACAGTTAAATCCCTTTAAACTTATTTCTAATGCTGGCTTGTAAGATCATGCTTGTGTTACATACACTGGTGGTGCCAACCTGTTGTGGGTGATTGTCCTTATCTCACCAGTTGAGCTTGTTACTGTTCTGGCTTTGTCAGCTTGGGTTTCAAAAGAAAACTCATCTGGTGAGTAATCTGGAGTGGGATTGGGTTGTATCAATGCAGGCATACCTGCTTGGCTTGGTATAATGACTCATTTCCAGCCTCCCCCTCCTAGCCAAGAACCTTGGCTAAAATATCAATTGTTTCTCGGATCACATTGTTGGTGTGTTTGGATAACTATTGCAGAGCTGAACTCTTGTGCATAGATGGTTGAGAGGAGTGGAAAATACTTAGAAGCATCGCAGTAGATTATAATTAGATTTAACAAGTCTCTCAAGTATTGATCTTCTAATGTGACAGGGTTTCTTTTTGATCTCACTTCCCCCACCCCTCTACAAATAACGTAGCAGAGGGTTTGAAACAATTGTAGATAATTATTTTGATTTTGTGTCATAAATTGGGACAGGAACATGGAAGAAATAATTGCCCTTCTGTGCATCTTAGTGCATAGAAATTTTATTCCCACTGTCTGTCTTTGAGAAAGGACATGCTTGTGATTCTCTGGAAGAGTGACTGCTAGCTAAATTTGGGTTGCTTTTCCATAGTTGAAATGATGAAAATTTATATCTTTGTGCCTTTTTGGCACAGGCAAATCAGAAATGGGTTTAGGTGCAACTGTATCTGCTTAGAAGTTGGCACTTTTGGGCTTGGTCTTTTCTGTGCAGCTGCTAGCAGGTGGATGCAAAGGTATGGGCCTAAATGTTCCTTTATTCCAAACTGCAAGGACAAAGTTGTTAAATCATTACAATATGAAGGTAATGAAAAAAGTACTCCTCCTGCAGGAAAGCATTTTAATTAAGAGCTTGTCAGTGCCTGTTTGTGTTTTTATTAAAAATCTGCCATAAATGCTCCCAGTTTTGCTTCAGTGATACAAATGTCTGACACTGTAGTACTTGGTGAGGTAGATACTCTGCCTTTCTCATACTGTCACCAAAAATAAAATTCCTGTCACAATGTTTGCATTTTTCTTGTGCAAAACAGGAAGAAATGCTCTGCTGGCTTGTACCTTTGTAATAAATTCTACTTTTTCCTTCTGTAGATGATTAAAAAGGTGCTTTCCCCCCCCAACAGAAGCAAATGAATTATGTATTCTTATCGCTACTAAATGTCAAACTCAATTCTTTAATTGAATAGTAAAAAGGAAATCTTGTGACTTTGGAGTAAGAAATGTTCTTGAGTGATCAGATGTCCTTGCTGCCACAGTTAGTTTGACATTCTTGTCTTATCCATTCAAGGCAGTCACTTTTCCTGGAAAACATTGGAAGGGAAGCTAAAATTCAGGAAATGCTCATTCATAAAAATCACGTGGGACTTCAGTGTTGATAAGCTGTGCAGAAGAGAGGTGCCATAATGTAGCTTATTAGCTTCTATTCAGAACAAAAAGTTGTGAGAAGTTCTAATGATAACGTGTAAAATAATGCTAGTGCTGCTATATTAAATGTATTCCTTATGCACAGAATAAAATATGGTAGAACACCTTAGTTTTCAAAGTCTTTTTGTATTCAGTAGAGCAATGTATACTGTTTGGTGCCAAAAAGCCATTGCATGTTCCCTCGCTCTGCTTAACTCTGAAGGCTGACTATACCTCTCCTGCAAAGATTATATGCCCAAGGATTTAATGAAGGGGGTTATTTTTTGTGTTTTCTTGAGTTTTTTCATTACACCAGAATGACAGAAAAGAATTATTCCTCTTACTCTAATTTTGCTGTTGTATATATTTTCCTTTTACTTTGAGTGCTCTTGCTGTGTTTCAGGACTTTGTCCCATTGTACCAGGACTTTGAAAATTTCTACAACAGGAACCTCTACATGCGCATTCGGGACAGCTGGAACCGTCCGATCTGCAGTGTGCCAGGGGCCAAAGTGGACATGATGGAGAGAGTTTCCCATGACTATAACTGGACATTCACGTGAGTCAAAATTGAAGAAAACACTTGCAAGACCTGCCTTGAAGTACAGGATCTCTAAGAGCAAGTTGCAGGCTGTGAGGTTAAAGGAGCAGTGAATTACGCTTAGTTTGAGCTTTCTAGCAGCTTGAATCAATGAATTTTGCTCTTTGGAAATGCATTCAGCCACCAAGGCGATGATTTGTATATAATCTTTTGGCTACTTTACTGTATTAAGATCTCCTGGGCATACACCTGCAATAAAATTTATACCTTTGTGCGTGATGACAGAAACCTGGGGTAGATGCTTTGGGTTGCATTGCTGCTTGTGACTGTGTTGATTTAGAAGTAGTTCTGCCACTTGAAGTAAATGCTGCTGCCTGAACTGAATCTAACATGATTGTTTTGAGTCAGAACTGTAGTCTGTAGAAACAAAATCAGAAATACAATGAAAGGATTTTTACAAATTGGAAATGACATATCACAGGTTTGATGTGAAGAGGTTTGCAGCACAGTACTTGGTGAAACTAGTTATGTCTCTTCTTGGCTTTCAAGGACAAAAGAATTAAAATGGATTTTTTTCTGCTAAACTTCTTCATTATTCTCCTTGTCACGTATTGTTAGCACAGAAGTGCCAGATGTGTTTCCTTTCTGTGGTTAGAGGATATCCTGCTTGAGGGGCTGCCAAGTTAATTGACTGAGAGATGTTATTTTGTAACTGAAAGAAAACTTGTATGTTTCTGGGATGGAGGGGGAAACATGTCAGAGCAACAGATGGTTTGAGAAACCTCAAGCTATTTTAGATATGATAGCAAATTCACCTTTAAATATAAACTCTTCTGGGAATTAATTTGAGACAGTAAGATAGGGAGAAAATCTTTTTCACTGATTGTTGCAGTTTGATGATGAGAGGCAGTACTGAAATAATGTTTCTGAATAATGGTTCTATTGAGTTTTAACATTTCAGTGTATAGTCTAGGAAAGTGAAATAATAATCTTCTGGTGTAAATAATATTTTAAATTTTGGGTGTCCTAACTTGTGCTGTTTTTAAAACACAGGTACACAGGGAGAGTGATAAAAGACATTATAAATATGGGTTCCTACAACTACCTTGGATTTGCACAGAAGGCTGGGCCTTGCCAAGAAGCAGCTGCTAAAGTTCTGTCCCAGTATGGAGCTGGGGTGTGCAGCACTAGGCAGGAGATGGGTAAGTTGGAGGACGATAGTATGTTCCCTGAATGTGCATTTCAAAGCCTGTATCTGATTGCACGTTTTTTAACCATTAATTGTTCCAGCATTGAACTTTAGTCTAACCAATAAAGAAGCTTTTACTTCAGTGATGACAAATTGACTTCCTGGATTTACATTGCACAGCAGTTGTCTTACTTATGTTTTCATTTATGGGTTTTTTTCAGTGTTCCCTTAGGGGCCTTTAAATAAAGCAGAGCTTGGTTGGTGGAAATTCTTTTTGTAGAATTTAGCAATAGTGAAAGCTTCTCCTTACTCTGAATTTCCCATTTGTTTTATGTGCAGGAAACTTGGACAAGCATGAGGAGCTGGAAAAGCTAGTTGCCAGGTTCCTAGGTGTGGAATCTGCAATGGCATATGGAATGGGATTTGCAACCAACTCTATGAACATTCCTGCTTTAGTTGGCAAGGTATGGCTTAAGTAATGGACAAAAGCTCACCTAACAAAGATTCTAGTGGTCAAATTTTCTAAAAGCTACTTGTTTGCTTTTGTTTTTCCTCAGTGGCAACCTCTGCAGATATTCTCTATGGAAACTGTAGGTCACAGTGTGCATCTCTAACTGTTGCAAAAATCCCTTTGGGAAGCAGCATCCCTGGGACCAGTGGCAGCCCAGAACCTTCTCTCTGGGAAAAAGCCTAGCATGTTAAGTCTTGCTTTCTCAGGCTGTTCCTTAGTGTGTGAAATGGTGGCTGATTAACAGACTGACTGGCTGAAGGTATTTTGGTGGTTTTGAAACACTAAGAATTGACTGTGTCGGATACACAGATAAGCTGAATTGCATATTGGTGCATAGAGAATTTATTATCTTTGAGTGACAGCTAAAAAATCCTCCCTTTGAAGAAGTAGCAAAGTTGTTTGAGGGAAATACGGTCAAGTAGGTAAAGACTCATGATGTTTAGTGTGCTCCTCATAAAACAATAGACAATTAGTCTGAGTGTCTAGTATCTCCAACTATGTTTTTTTAGTTATTGGAAAATGAAATAAAAGTGAAATTTTTGTTTGCATCTTTTAATGCAAAATATATGTTCTCTTAGGTCCTCCATAGAGTAAAATAGTGCAAGTACTGGAACAGGTTTTTTTTTTTTAATTATTCACTGTCACTCTAATACTACTAGTCTATTGGAATTCTTTGTCCCTGTGCAGTGAATTATTTTCCTTTTATTTAATTTATTTATTTTTTCACTTCCTGATATTACTTTGTAAATCTTCCACTTGCGATATCTAGAGATTATAAATTTGCTGCCTGGTTCTTCCTGGCAACTTTTCTTCCTGGTGATTCTCTGTCTGATTAGCTGCAGTGTCTTCCTGCATGCTATTTTTGTTTTTGTAACAAGGAAGCAGCACTTTCTAAATAATGTGCCTTTTCTTTTGGTCTGTTAAGTTTTAAATATCAAATGCTTTGCATAATAAAAAAAACCCCAACATTTTTGAGTCTGATGTGCTTCAAATCTAGTCTTTCTGGAGTCAAATACTTCTGCAGTGCTGTGAGTCTGAGCAACTTATGTTACTTCTGACATAACTTTTACCTGCATTTTTTGGCTCTTTGTCTTTCCACATCTCTCCAGTTTTACGTTCAACAGAAAAATGATTCATGATTTCTGTGAGACCTTTAAGATTCAGTACACACTGTCAGATACACTTAAGTAGATTGCTGGTTGTTGTCAGTACAAATTACTCATTCCTGCAAACTTACTCAATCTTTTTTTCTATGTGGACGTATCTTTTGTATATCTTCAATACCCTATGAGAATACCCTTGAGACACCTTACTCAGATCCTGAGTTTTCACCTTTGAACTTCAACAGGTTTTACAACCATTGAGAAAATTTGAACAGTAAATTTCAAGGCCCATAACATACCTGTTTTTCTACAGCTCACTTGAACATTTACTAAGGCAGCTCTTGTCGTAAATGGGTACAGCAGTCTGTGCTGGGTTAGTCATGAGGATACTTAGTTTTTTGTACTCTTGCAATAAAGTAGTAAGAAGCTTCTGCCTCAAAATAATACAGGTGCCCTTATACTCAGGTGAATATTCCAAACAGAAAATGCACTCTGGTGAAGACAAGAGTTCTTGTCAAATGAAGCAGTTTGCAGTTCAGAATGTTCACTAAATGTGGGGTTTTTTTTTTTGCTGCCCACAGGTGCTTCTCACTGCACATTTGATTTCTTCATTGTCTTCAAATAAGAACACATAAATCCTGAATTCTGGCACCACCCAGTACACAATTAATTGTGTGTGCACAACCTGTTTGGCAATGCTTTGGTAGTCCTCAGTAAAGCTCAGAGATTCCCATGCTTGATTAAACTCTTGGGCTAATTTTTTTTTTTTTTTAAAGACTGTTTGTATCTTTCTGCATGTCCTACTTACATTTTCAACTGCAAAGCTGCTTGGAACACAAGATATGTTTGACGTTAATGATATCTGGGTTCCTCTATTACTATTTAATTAGCTAAAAACAAGCTACTGAGTGTAATTGTTCACATGTACTGGACCACCTGTTCTTTTTCTGCACTGTGGAATCCTGAAGTTCTTAGTTTGTTTTTACTGAATCCTCTTTTAATAGCAACAAATACAGTTTGACTATCCTAGATCCATCTCTACGCCATAATTTGATCAGCATTAGTCAGCAAAAGGAATTCAAAAGCTTCATCATTACTTAGTTGATCTTTATTCACTATGCCTTGTTAACAGCAGCCTCTACTAAGCAGATGCTGAAAATAGGTATAGTTGGCATAGACTGAAAGTTGTATTTCAGCACTGTTAAAGCATCACTAAAGCCAGGTCTTTCTGCACTTGGCAGTTTTCATCAGTAGACACCCTCTGTTCACAGCCAAGTTGTTATGTGCCTGGTACAGTCACTGCCAAGTATGCTGAGTCTAGATCACAGATAATGTGATTTTGGGGGTTAGTTAGAAGTTGTTAGACCATTCGAGGCTAAGCTAGACTCTCAAACTTGCCTGTTTTGGAGTAAGTGTCATGAATGTAGTTAGCATAATAACACCATTCTGTACTGCCTTTAGCACAGTAGCTCTGGATTGAGGGACTAGGCGGTTGAGTTAGAACAATGATGCTTGAAGGATATTTTTTTGGTTGTAAGAAAGCAAATTAATTTCCAT
Source organism: Monarcha castaneiventris obscurior (assembly GCA_026261815.1). Lineage (NCBI taxonomy): Eukaryota > Metazoa > Chordata > Aves > Passeriformes > Monarchidae > Monarcha > Monarcha castaneiventris. The sequence continues at coordinate 22,069,551 of JAMPIT010000894.1, forward strand.
ATATAGGTGGGTTGTGAAATTTAAGTGCTCAGGACTGAATTACACAATTCATGTACGTAGCACTCCGTGGTAAAATGTGGCATTCACTTCAATCGACCTTGTAGAATGTGGTGGTAATCCTGATCTTCACTGACATGTTTTTCTAGAGCCCAAGTAGTGTTATCTTCAGTTACTGTTAGCCTTGTCCTGGATGCTTTCTCAAATGTAAATTAGCTGATAAATGCAACTGAAGTCTTACTGTAGTAGCAGCACCCAGTTTTACATATGATCATCAGTGATTGGTATACCAGTGGCTTACATGATCCGTGGCCCTCTCTCTAGAGGCAGACAATACTAGACTCTTTACTACTTCTTCAGTTTCAAATTAATTTGTTTCTAATTGAATGTCCTGTTAGCAGGGGGTGAAAAGAGGCTGCTGTTGCTGATCAATTTGTTAGGTCTACTTTTTCCACCAAAAGCTCATCCTTGTTTTTATGGAAAAGCTTTTTCTAGACTATTAATCTCTTCTTCCTCCTTTTTTTTTTTTAATCTATCACTTTTCCTGCTTTCTACCATTCAAGAAGGATACTAGTACTGGATTATTATATTCACATTTTTTGATAGAGTAGTGCCTAACAGCAATGCCCTCTGATGTATACGTAGTCCTTCTGGTATAGTAGTTCCAAAGAGCAAACACTAGTTGAACATTTTCATGCTTCATATGCCAAAGTGTATGAACTATGTAATGTGAATGTTTGTAGCAGCAGTATGAACACATGGCATTTATTGCAGTTTCTGGGGAAAATCAGTCTCGGGCTTTCTCAGAATGTAGAATGTTTCTAGGTGCATCACAATTCTAGTGCAGTTTCCTTTATTTTGGAGAAAATATTGTTGTCTGTGACGCTCCTTGTATAACTACAGGCAATGCTTTTCACAGTCCTTTCTAGTAATTCCCATTGCAGAGAAGAAATCCTCTTGATTCTTCCCTCCATCAGTTGTTTTTAGAGAAGCATGGAATGACCATCTTTCAGTGTTAGATCTTCATCATTTTGACACCCTTTCTAGATTTTTAACTGAGCAAAGTCACTTTTAAAGTTGCAGCACATTTGCATAGTAATTGGAGTGGACCAAAGTTATTTAGAAATATTGTTGCTCCCTTATATATTAATCCGCCAATATACATTCCTGTAGTCCACAGTGATACTGCTGTGACTGAATGTTCAGCATATCAGTTATTGACCTGTAGTCATCACTGCTCTCAAAGCATACATATCCTGTTTTAATGTTTGTCCAAGGATTTATCTTCTGTGTTTTTTTGAAAAAGCAAATTAATTCAATGTCATGTTTAATGGCTTCAGAAAACTTCTCCATTTCACAATGCAATTTTGTTTTCCACTTTCTGTCCCTTGTACATTACCTCCATCTACACATGGGTTTAGTCAGTGGTTGCCTCCTAATGTAAGAAATAGCACAAATTGGATAAGGCCTTTAATCTAGGACTTCTGTGTCCTGTTTCTTAGCAGCACTGTAGACTTGCTGAGTGAACTGTAGTAAGCTGCTCTGCTCCGTTTTACCTGACTCCATGGGAGGATGAGTACTCATCAGCAGCATGAGATATTCAGGCAGATTCATCTGCAGGACTTCTAGCAAAAGTGAAACTTGAGTGGTTCTTTCAGTTTAGAGAAGTTGTGTATTTTTATTTGCCATACTAGGGCTGCAAATTGGGTCTTAGCAAGTCTTGCCTGGACTAGCTGCATTCATGATAGAATTTTTTTTTCTTAAATGATCTTGAAGCACTTCAGAGCTGAAAGGTGTTACATGCTTGGCTGTGAAACATAACCTTTTCAATATCTTCCTCTTTCCCCTTCTAATTCAGGGCTGTCTGATTTTGAGTGATGAACTGAATCATGCATCACTAGTGCTTGGAGCAAGACTGTCAGGAGCAACGATTCGAATCTTTAAGCACAACAGTAAGTATCAGATGGTGGACTCTGCATTTCTGCAGATGCTATAGATCAGATACAATCTTTTCTATCTTCTAACAGTTGGAAATCCAATTTCATGCAAGGAAATCAATTGCTAGTTACCTGAAAGGTCAGAAGTCTGCTGCTACTGAAAGCTGAATCATCCCGAATAGGATTTTTTTAATATGTTCAGTCCCAACTAATAACACTTTTATCCTGAAGCTGTTCTGGCTTACATCTTCTGCATATGGAGAAGAACATGCTACCTTTGGCAAGTCTAGGGGCCCTGGTGTTTTAACATGGTTTCTTGTTCTACCATGCTTGGGTAGCTCAACGTGGTTAGAGTATTCTAACAGTCTGTGTCATAATAATGTGGTCTTGTAGGGGTCTAGATTACAATTTGGGGGATAAGGAAATTTAATTTTAGAACTAGATGCTAACCTGCTCCTACAGTAACAAAAGCTTATGATTGCAGATGTCCTAGCTAAACTAGACAGTCATGAATTGGCACAAAGTAGTACTAAAAGAATTTTTGGGACATGAAGCATAGATTAAGTTCACTGAATTACTTGCTTTAAGTATTTAAGTATTTGTTTCCAAAATACACAGATTTTTTAACTTCCTAGTTTCATCTTCCTCCGAAGGAGGTATTTATAATAACTTTCTGGTTAAAACTACCTAGGATTTCCTTCTCTTACTCTTGATGAAAGAGATATCTGCTTGTTCTTGATAAGTAAGGCCACTACCTTTGTTCTTCAGGTACTCCTAACACTCTTTATAGTGTCAGTCTCTGAGAGCACCATGGCTCTTTCTCTCTTTGAAGTGTGTGGTGATAACAGCAAAACTTGGGTGACTGCAATTATTTTTTTCCTTTGTCCTACTTGATAGTGTGGATTCTCTCTGCTGTGCTTACTGTTTGTGTTTACTCTTTCTTGTTTTCTATCATTTGAAACAATTTGTTTTACAAAAAAGTAGAGCTTATTGTAACATTCATTTTTTTATTTTTAATTTGTCGTGGTTGGATACTGGCACAATGCCAGGCATCCATGAGAGCTGCTCACTCACCCTCCCCTGCCACAACTGGACAGAGGAGGGAAAAGGAAAAAAAAAGTAACGAATGCTTCATGAGATAAGGACCGGGAGAAACACTTCAAGGGTGAAACAGGCTCAACTTAAGCTGTAAAGTGAATTTGTTACTAACAGAATCAGAGGAGGATAAAGAGAAGTAAAAGAAGCCCTTAGAACACCTCTCCCCCCCAGCCCCTCCCTCCTTCCCACCGACAGCACAGGCAGACAGGGCATGGGGGTTTGGTCAGTCCATCACTGAGATTTCCTTCTGCTGCTCCGGGAGAGGAGTCTGCCCCTGTGAGGCCGTGGGGTCCCTCCCACGGGACACAGTTCTGAACTTCCCCGGCGTGGGTCCGCCCTCAGGAGCAGCAGCCCCAGCGCCCCTGCTGCAGCGTGAGCCCCTCCCATGGGCACACAGCCCTCCCAAAACTGCTGTGCCGTGGCTCTCATTCCATGGGGTGCAGCCCTCCAAGGACAGGCTGCTCCAGCCTGGAAGCAGGGCCCCCTCTCTCCACCGGGTCTCCCACTGGATCACAGCCTCCTCCAGGCACCCACCCACTCTGGCACGGGCACCTCCCCCAGGCTGCGGGTGGATCTCTGCATCCCCCGTGGATCCCCACGGGCCATGGGTGGACCTCTGCATCCCCCGTGGATCCCCACAGGCTGTGGGTGGATCTCTGCATCCCCCGTGGATCCCCATGGGCTGTGGGTGGATCTCTGCATCCCCCGTGGATCCCCATGGGCTGTGGGTGGATCTCTGCATCCCCCGTGGATCCCCACGGGCTGTGGGTGGATCTCTGCATCCCCCATGGATCCCCATGGGCTGCAGGGGGCACAGCTGTTTCACCATGGTCTTCACCACAGCCTGCAGAGGAACCTCAGCTCCAGTGCCTGGAGCACCTCCTGCCTCTCCTTCTTCACTGACCTTGGTGTCTCCATGTTGTTTTCCCTCACACATTCTCATCTCCTCCTCTTCTCTGACTAGAATCCAAAATCTTGTGACTTTGTTTTGATTTTCTTCTTAAACATGTCATCACAGAGGCGTTACCAGCCTCTCTCATTGGCCCAGTTTTGGCCAGCAGCATGTCCATCTTCAGAGCCATCAGCCACTGACTCTGCCGGACATGGTGGGAAGCTTCCGGCAGCTTCCTCACAGGAGCCATCTTTGTGGCCCCGCTGCTGCCTAAAACCAGGCCGTGCCAAACCAATGCATAATTCTTCATAAATTTTGGTTGCTGAGCAAGATCACAAAAGCTTTGCATTCAACTTCTGCATTTGTATAGACTTACTTCTGAATATTACAAACACTTGCAGGATTTCAAAGAACATTGATGACAAACATAGTTCTGGCTATGAGGAGAAGGACTTAGAAGCTGCTGTGATGAAAAATAGATGATTTATGGGAAGGGGGTACAAATTAGCACTGGTGAAATTGTGGGATATTCTAGAAACATTCTAGATGGTGGGTTTCTGTGGAAGAGAATGTAATGGCATATTGGAATCGAGGCAAAATGCAAACAATGGTCTTGGCCTGTCAAGATGATGTTCAGTTCATATTTCTGTATGTGTTCTCAGTCTTACTCTTGTTATACTCTGTGCTGCCATTTTAATGTCATTTTCTTGAGATGTTAATGGCTTCATTCATATTCAGATTTTTAGAAATTAAGGGAAGGGGGGGAAATGAAAAATTCCCCTGAAATTCTGTGTTCATTGTTTTTGGTTTTTTCTGCCTTATTCTGTAGTTTGTCCTTTTTTATTAAGGTCAGACTAATCTTCCCCTCCTTCTTGAAAAATTAGAGTAGAAGTTTATTTTCCATTGTCCTCCCTAACTACACTAACCTTGTCTTTCCTTCATTGAGAGACCTGTTGGAGACAGGGACTACACTGCAGATTTCTTTATCGTTGACTTTCTGAATGCTAGCTGTCTTTTAACAGTCCATTAACTGACCTACTTTGCTGTACAGTTTTTAGTCTAGATCTAGTTCCCAAGTTCCTCTTGCTGCTACAACTGCCCTAGTCTACCAGTTCTCTTTTCATGATTAATGTGTGCTCTTTTTCATGCCATGACAGATCATGTTTAGATCTGTCCCTTGCTTAGCACTTGGCTTTTATGCTTTGATTAATCCCATCTTCACTCCTTTCCTCAGAGTTTTTTTTCAGGACTGATTCCACGTGTATGTATTTGTTCACATTACTTAGGTCTCTTAGGATCATGTTAAGTGTTTATAGCCAAAGCTAGTAAGATTTCAGAATACATTTCTCCTAACAACTTCATCTGTCTAGTTTCTGATATGCTGAACATTGTCCTCTTTCCTGCACTGGTGGTTCTCTTTTTTTCCTTTTCTCCTTTTGGTTTAGAAGCTTCCTGTCCCACACTTCCAGTCCCTTCAATTGTTAGCAAAGGAAAAAAAGTACACTTGCACTGATTCTTTTCCTGCACTTTGGTCTATCTTCTACTTATCTTTAATTGATTATCCTTGAACTTGTTGTGTTCTAGCTCTATTCTATTGTTTATTCTGAATTACTTGTATCCACAAGGACATTCTTACTACCTAAACTGCCTTCTCTTTTCATCAATACGAGCTATCTTCCTTTTCTCTTTTTTTTTTTTCCCCCACTTTCTTTGTTTGTGCCTAATGCTCTAACTTGTGTTTTAGTTTAGAATGATGAAATTCTTCCTTGGAGTTCATACAGTTACCTATTCCCTTCAATCTCATCCATGGGCCTGCAGGTAGATGAAGCCTATGGTTGTTGACTTGTGTATGGTCTGTCCTCCACTCTGGAGCAATTTATGCCTTTCTGGAGTATTGCTGTCTTTAGTCATGTCAAAGCTCAAGCTAGTAGCTGTTTTGGTACCATTTAACAGTAATTTCTGGTGCAGATATGCAAAGCCTGGAGAAGCTGCTCAAAGATGCTATTGTGCATGGGCAACCTCGTACACGGAGGCCCTGGAAAAAAATTCTTATCTTGGTGGAAGGAATATACAGGTACAAACTATTCTTTATATTCCTAAGACCCTCCACATGAGATCTAAATGCTTAGGTTTTGGGTTTCTTTGCCAAATCAAACTATGAATATTGTCGCTTCATAGTTATTTCATTAGTCTCATCTGTGAATTAAATTACACTATGTATGTCTCACATCCTGGGCTTTCTGTTGCTAGAACTATAGCTGCACCTGGTGTTATCACAATGTTTCCCACATCCTGATTAGATTGTAGAAATTAGTTAATCAAAACTGATTATTTGTATCAGAGCTGAGGTCTTAAGTTGCTTGTCCATTTCATTCTTTCTGTGCTCACTAGATTATGCTAGTGTGAATGGAATTGCACAAATTTAAAGTTTTTGCTAAGGGTGAGTAGGAGCGATAGGCATAGCTGTGTTAGGCATTTAAATCATAGTGACTTTCAGCACCAAATGGGGTGTTTTGGAGTGCTACTAATGAGAGCCTAGTCAGTTCTTAGAAGCATCAGGTAAGTAGATGTTAAGTCATTCAGGTGGAAGTAAAATTGAGATAATTTTATAAATGAATTATCACTGAACACATTCCTATGCCTTAACTTACTGTTGCTGCTGCTGTTTAGTCTGTGTGTCAGTACCCCAGAGATGATGAACAGGTAGAAGTAGAGATCTGGGCCCCAGGTGCAAGGAGGAGAGGTACATCTCTGCAGACTGTGATGTGTCTAGCAAATTTTAGGTGTTTGTAATTACTGAAAGAGTGAAGAAATGAAAGCCTAGTGACTTTAGGCTCTATAAGGTGGTCCCAACTATTAAATCAACTTATACTGAATTTTTGTTTCTCAACAGTATGGAGGGATCCATAGTCCGTTTGCCTGAAGTGATTGCCCTTAAGAAGAAGTACAAATCCTATCTGTACCTTGATGAAGCTCATAGTATAGGTGCCCTGGGTCCCAGTGGCCGGGGTGTAGTGGAGTATTTTGGACTCAGTCCTGAAGATGTGGATGTTATGATGGGAACATTCACCAAAAGCTTTGGAGCTGCAGGAGGATACATTGGGGGCAAGAAGGTAAAAAGCTGGGAATCTCATGGCTGGTGGTGAAGTCCATTTCAGGCAGGTGGTGGAACTCTTCATTAAGCATTTCAAAGTTAATCTACTCCTCAAGTACCCTACTGTCCATTTGTTTCATAATTTTACATACTGTCTAATACTGTGGAAGTCTGCAGTGCAGAAGAGTCTAGTCTAGTAAAATACCTCATAATTGTTTATGTCTCACATGGTCAGTGATGATCTCATTTTGCAGAATGTACAGTAGTGATGTAATATCTTTCTAGGAACTGCTAGGAGCCAGGAAACTGGGATTTCTTTATGTTACTTTTAATGAGACTTGAAGGAAGAATGCCAAAAGCTTAAGTTTTTCAACCTGTTGGCAAAAGATCCTCTTAGATTAGTCTGGTAGAATTGATTTTCCCTGGGCACAAACAGTTTGCTTTGTGAAAAAACACCTTTTCCGTTTTTCTTTTTTGGCTGGTTGATTGTTTTGGTGTTTTTGTTTGTTTGTTTCGGCATTTTGTTTGTTGGGGTTTGGGGGTGTTTTGGGTTTTTTTTTTTTGGCTACTGTCTCTTTTCTATTGGAAAGTACAGCTAGAAGGTGTTGCCCTTGCCAAACCTGTATTTCTCAGAGGGATGGTGTAGACAATTCCCTGTGTCACCTTTCTCATATCCTAAAATACCTGATCTCATAGATCAGGCTTCTAAGCTTTATTTGAGGGTAAAATTCTACCATTTTCCTACCAGGACAATAATTTTTTACGTATTAATTGGGATAATTACTTCCACCCACCCAGCTGGAGATGGAACTTAGAGATATTCTTTGTAGGGTGTTTTCTGCAGTTAGATTAAACTTACTTTGACAACTTTCCCAGAAAAAACCATATAAATCTTTTTCCAAAGGTAGTGAGCTAGTGGGATTGACTCCATGGCATAAGCAGCTAAGAGTCCTTTGCAACTGTGTTTTAGCTACTAATTGAGGGATTGCCTCAGAGGTAAAAGGCCTTAAATCTTCTTACTTAGTTTATTTCAAAGTCCCTTTACAACTTCCTTTCATTTAACTCAGACCCTAGGCAGACAGTCACAGAACACTTCTGCACATTTTTATAATACATTTGCAGCTTATGATAGCTACAGAGTTGTCATTATTCATTTTATGGTAGCAAAAAACAGAATCTGTCCTGGCATTCATACTGATGTTTATAATATTTTGGTAGGGTGGTATTTTGGCATGGTTTTGTTACAGTTAACAAGCAGCCTAGATATAAGGTGTGTTGGTCCTTTGTTCCTATATGACCTCCTTTTGCCCTCTAGGAGAAATAGCATGTGTTTAACTGTGAAATGCAGAAGGCTTAGGCTGAGGTTCTTGCTCTCTGAAATTACACCTACTGCTTTATTTATATTGTGCTGATGAACGAGAGAGAAGATTTTGTGACCTGTTCCCTTGTTTAGTGGTTTTTTGGGGGAAAAAAGTATATTGAGCATGATCCATAAGCACGTATGGATCCTGCTCCTCACTATTTGATTTTCTGTGTATTCCTACTGTTATAATAAACGCTTTTGAAACTCACCCTGGGCACAGCTTAAGTAATGCAAACGTAATGCAAACCTTTGTTGCAATCCACTGCTGATGGTGTTAGCTGAACAAGTCTGTCATAGACATTTGTCTCTGATCAACACACATTCTTGCCCTGTGACATTATTATGAGTTGTCATATCCCTGCTGATCACATTTCAACTGTTTATTTCTTGTACTGTTAAATTAATCCTTGAGATACTTGTTCTCTTATGGGGCATTCTGAAAGAAGTTTTTTGTGGTGCCTTGTTTTATTGCGATTAAAGATATGACAGAAGCATTCCTCTGAGTGCTGGGCAGGCTGTGTCTGATGCCTCTTGTGTTTTGCTAGGAACTGATTGATTACCTCAGGACATACTCTCACAGTGCTGCATATGCAACATCAATGTCACCTCCTGTTGTGGAGCAAATCATTACCTCTGTGAAGTGCATTATGGGTGAAGATGGTACAACTATTGGTGAGTCTTTCTAGCAGTAAGCATGTAGAAAGGGGAAACCAAAAAGAGCCTCTGTCACTTTGACAGATAACACATTCAGTGGACACTTTTATAATTATCTATTAGTACGTGTATGGTTGGAATTTCTGGATCTGTAAACCAGTTTACAGTTCTACTTGGCAGATCAGCCTAATTACAGCTAGAGTTTTCAGCTAGAGGTAAGTCATCTTAGTCTTGTCTAAGACACACTATTTTCTTGTACTGATATTTGCATCCCAGTTAAAGTAAATACGGAAATGTTTCTGAAATCCCTTTTACTTGGGGAGCTAGAGGCATTTTTCAAAATCAGTGAACTTAACGGACTAGCAGAAGAGATTCAGCATATTTGTCTTTATTGTCTTAGTTTTCCTGTTTCATTGTAGAAGTAAAAGGGAAATTTGTACTACTCCTGGGCATTCAAAGTCATAACGACAAATTCTTGTCTCATTTGATTATGGGTTGCAGCTTCCTTCAGTTACAGCATAAAGTAAATAGCTCTTTAAGCTGCCTTGAAAGTGAAATGGTACAGTTTGCATGTAGGATACTTTTCCCTCTTCACAGGTAATTAAAAAGTTGTGAGCAGCTCACACAGGATGCTGGTGTAGTTTGCTGAAGATCTGTTGGTGGCATTTAGTTTGGAGTCTTAGAATTCCAGCTACAGTATATATTGGATTCTTGGAGCTTGAGGCATCTGGCCACGAGGTGGTGGTGGTGTATGCTGAAGAAATGAATTGGCTTTTGAACGTGCATCGTCTGACTGACCAACCTGTTGGATAACTTGCAGTGGAAAAGCTCACTGGGGAAATGACTTGATCATTTTTCTGTTATAATAGGCTTCATTTGGTTTGCTTACATTATCTGAGACCAGAGTTAAGTGCCAGCAGTTGATGTTGGTGGTTGCTCAGTGGACAGACACATCATCAGTGAGGCAAGTACAGCTGGGCAGTAGCCTGCATCTGTGCCAGCTTTGAGTGCTTCTGAGTGGTCCATGTGAGAGACCTGTACCAAGAGCCAAGAGGTGACTCCCTGCTCTCGAGCATGGATATTAAGCAAGCTTCAAACTACACAAAAAGTGGTCTTGCTGTAGTCTTAAAAGTAATTGTTTGAGCTTTTTATAGCTGATGATTTGCCAACAATCTGTGGTCTGCTTAGGCGTTGCTTGTTTTGGGTTTTTTCCAGTATCTGTTTTGCTTAATGAAGCGGGAGGCAAGGAATGTGTAACTGATTTCTGTTTGCAGTATTTAAACTCAGGCATTTTTGTCTCTTTCTGAGGCTACAGTGTGGTATTTGTTCAAGCCAGGAGAATGGAAGTAACTTCCCTTCCAGACTGTTCTCCTGCTATTATGGCAGCAAGATCCATCTGAGCTGAAAGGCAAACCAGATCAGGAACAAATTCGGCAAAAAATAAATTCAAAATATCTTTTTTGTTCTCATGTTGCTTAAAATGCATGGCAAGCTGCATCCTGCTAATTTGGTACCAAGAAGTACCAGAATTCCTAGGCACTCTAATGAGAAAATGAGTGGTTTTTGTGTTTGATAGGTATTTCATTTCCAAGAAGTCTCTGTATGTCCACTTTTTATATGAGCTGTAGCACTTTTTGTAAGTGATGGCTATAACATCTGGATAGCCAGAACCCTGTCAAATCTCAAAGGATTTCTCAGGTACAGGTCTCATGAAAGTGTTCCTGGCTCTTTTAAGCACCTAAGTCAACTTTGAGTTAAGATAAGCACCTCACAGGATGATATCTACATGAAAGTGCTTTTCTGTCTATTTTCTGCAGAGTGCTGTTTCCCAGTCATGCATTTTTTTTAATTGCCTTAAGGCTTTAGAGATAATATTACTTTGTAGACATTTTCTATGGATGAAGTTGGCAAAAGTTCAGTTGGGCAAACTGAGCAGCTGATTTGTGATAGCATGACAAAATTTTTTCTTTGTTTAAGGGCTTTGCCTGAAAAACTTCTATTTAGATTATGGGGAATTACAAGTGGGCTCTGGAGGGCCATTGCCTGCAGTTGGTTTGACTATGAATAAATAAGGAGTAGATGGGTGCTGATGATAGTTGTTAACTGTGAAAGACAAGTGAAGAAATAGTGTTAAACTGGGTGACTGGTAAGCACCTCTGAATTGACTGTGTACTACAAAAATTTCATTGCTTTTACATTAGTCACGCTGAATGAGTGGGTGAAGGAAACTGAGGTAGTGCAGTGGTTTTACAAGAGCACAGGAGTGGAGCTGGAATCAGAACAGTAGATGGCTAGCTCCCAACCTCATGTTTTGGACCACAGCTAAATCTTTTAATGGCTTCAAGAATGCTTTCTTGAAAAGAGCCTTTGCGGCTTCTTTGTCTGCCTGCTTCTGTTTACCACATGCTATTTGTAAAACCTGCTGTCCTCCATGGTATCAAATCTTTGTGGAAATTGTCATGTCAGATTGAGACAGTCTGTAGCTGAGAAATAAGTAATAGGAACAGAGTAGTTTTTGAAAAGGGGTTTTGTATATAATTTTGCAAGAATATGTTAATTGTCTTTAGGTTATTTCTAAATCTAAAGAAGCATCTGAAGACTCTAAACTTACAATATAAAGTGTTGTAATTACTAAAACTTTACATAACTAAAAAAAGTTAATGTCTCCCTTCAGATTTTTCCAGCAAGTTGCCAGGGACTAAATAGGATATTAGTAGGAGGCAGCACAGACAAAATACTGATGCTGTGAAAAGCTTCTCTACAGAGACTGTAAGACGTGCTTATGTGGAGATGTGCTGCCTGACTTGGGACAGTAGTTTTCTTTTGTCTTGATTTCTATTCAAATTAATCTGTTAATTCTTTGTAGTGTGTATGCATGTACGTGACTAGCAAACTTCAGTCACCCTGAAGACAGTTACAGCAGTGTAATTATATATGAATTTGTTACTTGTTCCTTCATCCACACTGCAAAAACCATGCCAACAGCTAAAGCACTGGCAGAGCCACCTTAGGGGTTCTTGGTAGTGGTGCCTCCAGTATTGCAGCTCCTCTACATTATCAGATCAATACTCTGTCCTGTTTTACTTTGCATTACTTGTCTTGCACTGTAATTGGCTAGAAGACCATCATGGGGACTTAAATGAAACATACTTGATCTGTGATCCCTTTGAGAATTTCTTCAAAGGAACAGTCATCCTCAAGAGTGTTGAACATGTTGAGCATATAGACTCTCTTCAGAGAACTCAGGTGACAATGTACATGGATATCTTGTATATCATCACATTTGGCATTGATATATAGTAGAGCAAGGTGAGCAGGAGAGATGGAGAAGGCTTCTTTCTGCAAAAACAAACTTTTGGAACTGTTTTCCAATTCATAGTCACTATGGTTGAAAACTTTAATGAGAAAGTGTTGCAGATGCTTGTCAGCAGTTTGGTGAATGTTGCTCCTGCTCTGTTCAGCCACAAAATGAATGAATTTCATATAGTTTTGTAGATAAAGGAGCTTTTTAAACAATGATAATAAAAAGACACAATAAGCAGACTTTTCAGGGTCATACTATACATACACAAAGATGACAAATTGATTCTTGGAAAGGAGTTCTGGAAAGCTGTAGCATAGAGCCACTTGATTCTTGCTGTTATTTAAATTGACTGTAGGGAAAATGAGACAGCTTGATTCTTGTCATGGTGAATGAGACATTGTTTTGATTTTTGATGGTAAGTACTTGACCTGTCATGATGAATTTTTCAGCATCAATGGTTTGGTTTGAGTTGAAAGCTGGATTTTTTTGCCACTACAGTCTCACTAGGACTGGGAATCCAGCTGCTTCTTTCTGTTATTTACATAAGAACCAGTGATACATCCTGTACAACTGGAGTTCTGTTATCACTGTACCTCTTCAGGACCCAGCCTGTTTGTTGCCCTGATAATGTTGCTGGGGGCAAGTGGAAGGAAATTATAAGTAACCCAAGTGAGATTCAGGCAAATCAAAACATGCAAAGGGAAACCAGTCTAGGGACTGGTTAAGCACCTTCAGAAGTGAAACTCAGTTTGCTCTCCTGTGTACTAAAACTGAAGATGAGCCTTAAAGCCAGGTGTGCTTTAAGTTTGAACTGAAGCTGGGAGTACTAATGGCTTGTAAAAGAGGTGAACTACTTTGCACAGACCTTAAGTCAGTAATAGTAATTATACCTGTTGACATTTGTAATGAGTTTATTGACTTCCATGTGAGTTTTAGGAGGCAAATACCCCACACCTAATCACAGTGCCATACATAGCGTGTGTAGAGGAAATCCTGGATAGACCTTGCCCAAGATGGCTCTTAAATTTTGAGTGAATGTTGTCTTGAGCACTATATAGAAATGAAGGATTATTATCCAACATAGTTCAGTGGAGGCAGCAGTTGCATTGGTCATCCCAGCTGCTTGGAAACAAATAGAAAGTGCTCTTTGGAGGCTGGTCAATCAGTTAGCAGCACGCAGTCTGATTGGTATTTGTCTCAGCACCTCAGTTGTGAAGAGCCAGTAATTGAATCCATCTCATCAGTGAAAACATATTAAAAAAAAATCTACTCTTGCCATTGTTATGTGCAAAAATATTGAGTGAGTTAAATCAGAGAAGGTAGTTAAGCCAATTATAACCAGAAGTAATAAGAATGTACAGCTGTCTTGGCAGAGAATTGAGCATAACTGAGCTGTTCAGAATTCAGGACCATTGTTATACTGTCAATACGCCCAGGGAGAAGCATGCTGGGGGGAAAAAACTAAACCAAACTAAGCTCAAACGGTCTGCTTAAATTCTGGAGGAGAAAAGACTGCAATTAGTATTTTAACTTCCATGTGGTTAATCAGGCCCTCAAGTGAAGATAGGACCTCAGCAGTTCAATCATCCGCCTAATCAGTAAGTTTCTTGAAGTTGGACATTTTGGAACATTACCTTTTTTTTTCCAATGACAAACCAGAACTATATGCATGTTCAAACATAAGGAGTAATATAGGAATAGCCCATGTTTCAGCACCTGGAATTCAATTTTAGGTAGCTTATGGTATATTTATAAATGAAGTCTGTACTTTGCCATTCATTGCCAGCAGTAGATCCACAAATGGAAGCAGTGACTGCTGTTGTACTCCAAGGGGAAAATACTCCTTCTGTAGGCTGAGGCTGAAAACATTCAATTATCATTAAAATCGGTTCATTTGAATTTCCTCCAATAATGCACTTGTTAATGAGGTGTTAAATTATCACCTTGGGAACCTGGGGACCAGTCAAAACTAATTTGAGCTAAGTGATTTCTTTTTTTTTTTGTTGCTGCCCTTGAGAATCTCAAGCTGAGCTGGGAAACTGTTGGAAAAACAAATACTCTGGGGGTCATAAAGAGAGTTTCCTGCTTCTCTCCAGGGGTCTAACAGTTTTAAACATCATTCTCTGTATTTGTACTTCCAGCTGAGGATCTTTTAAATCCAGCTTGTTGCTGCACCCCTACCTGCCTCCCACAGAGTATGGCAAGCCTCCAGAAAAATTGCTTTAACCTGGGCTGGGCAGGAGAAATCTTTCAGATTTTGATGCTTTGAAGAGTGTTTACAGACATTAGCAGAGTTGTACCCTTTGTGTTGTACATTGAAATGTGAGAATTCTTCAGTGCCTCTTCTTTTGGACTTTATTCAACATTGTGGTGTTTGTACAGAGCTTATAAACCTTTGTAAGTGTACACCTGCTTTGTTCTCATAACATTCTGGTTCTTGCTATTTCTGTTAAGGTAGGAGCTGCCATCCTATGTCTTCATAGACTAAACACTGATCTGTCATAGCAGAAATACAACTAGAAGTGTTGCTTTGTTGAAGTCATTTAGTTTTTCTTTGTTTCTTATACTACATTTGATTTAAAATGTGTATCTTACTTTTTACTTTCAGTAGCATATGGGGTGCCAGGTTTCTACAGAATGCTGGTGTGCAGCTCCTACAGGGAAAGGAGATATACTGGTATATCCATATATACCAGTATATATCCAGAATACTGGTAGCAGGTTACTAGTATATATAGTATATATTGTTAGCAACAGTGCAACTAATATGCTTCTAAATCATTAAGGTAACTTTAAGGGAAAGCATTTCAAAAGGAGTAGTCACACATGAGGTGGTGTGCACTCTTTTTTTGGGTTAGTGTTAAATAGAGTTCATGGTTCCTGGTGTGGTACAGAATTTACTAGTCCAGAGTTTTTAGAAAATACCTGAATGACCCACACAAGCACTACCTCCTATCATCAGTCTTGGTAACTGCACCAAATTTCTACATATTAAAAATAATACTAGTACTGCAAAAGTGTCTGTAGTATAGAAACTTCTGTGAAGACTATGTAGTAGAATTGTTTCTATCTTCCTTGGAAACAGGCAATAGTCAGTAATGAAGCCCTTTCTGTGGGCTGTGTTAGGCTATGTGGGACTTGCAGGCCAGCTGAGCTACTGTCCATGCCTACTTTAGTGGGTTCTGATGGAAAATGTGTTTGGCACAAGGTCAGCTCATGCCATTTCACATCAATGCAGTTGACCTGCCACAAATTCCCAAACACAGACAATCTTGACAATCTACAATGTGTACTTTTGTCCTACTAGAGTGCAGATGTTAACTAATGTTTCAGAATTAATAAACTTTCTTAGATAGTACAGATTTAATCTTTGAAGGAAGAAGCTGTCTGAAAAACCTGCATGCCACTTAATGTGTTTGAAGACCATATGGCCAGAGGAGAGATTTGAGATTACTTTAAGTAAGATTGAGCAGATTCTGTTGCAGTCTACTTTCAGTATTGGGGTTTAGTTCAAGACAAATTGACTTGTCAAGGGCAGGATAAACCAACCTGTAGGGCTTCTTTCTGCCACAAGTAAGCTTCTGTTAATGCTCAGGTTATTGCCTAATTGTTGCATAGTGGAAAAGTTGTGGTTACAATACTGCCTACATGGGGGAAAATGTGTTACAGAGTATGCATGCTTCTAAAGTTCATGTTGGCTAGCAGCTCCTAAGATTTCTTAACTGTTTGTCCATGGACAGTGGGATTGGAAAAAAAAAAAAAAGGAAAGAAAAAAGGCGCCAGTAAAATACTTCTGAAGCTTTTTAAGACTTTCAAGCTTGCCTTCCAGCTGGTCAGCTTAATATTGTATCATATAAGTGTGTTGGCAAACTCAGGCTCTAAATGGGCAGTGGAGAACTCATTTGTCCTGCAACTAGGGTCTCTAGAACTAAGTACTCTGTGCAAACAGATGTGAAACTTTTACAGAATAACTGTACCAAGAGCTGGAAGCAAAATGTTTAGTACCTCCAATCTGAAATACAGCTTGTCTTTTCTAGGATTATAGCTATATTCCTGACAAGTATCTTTTTGTTCAGGGCCTGGCATTGTAGAGGCTTGTGGGTTTTATATGCATGGCTTTGATCTTTCCAGGATCCTTGGAAAACAGAGCTGTTCAGGAAAAACAAGTCTGTAAATGTCGAAGGAGAGGCAAGGTCTCCAGGGTTTGTGCCTTTTCAGGCACAAAGCCTACTCTTCCACCTCACTGCAGTTCCAGGTGGCAGGATACCAGGAGCTTCTTGCCAAATACAACTTACTAACATGGGAAAGCTCAACACCCTTCCTGTTGAAATTATTGCAGAGTTTTAGGGTAAATCTACTTGTCCTGTAGAAGGACAAGTATGGCTACTATAACAGATACCCAGGTAGATGTGGGCAGCTCTGACTTGGTGGGAAATTTGCAGGCTATAGTTTTTATCATGAGATAACTTGGCTATAAGCATCTTTGATGTCAAAGGAGAAACTTGAAATGTTGTGCAGGATCTCTTATTGAATGGATCAAAGTCTTCACAGAAGGATGTATGAAGATGTGTTCTGTGAAAGATTCAGGTGCTGCCTTCTCAATGACTTCATACATAAGCTTCCTGTTGAAAAAAACCAAACCAAACCAACTCATTCAGAGTGAAAGTTCGTAATTTTAGGACCCATCAGTAAAGAGCACATACACACTGGCAGCATCCTGTCTCTGCCATTGTGCCTTGTGTTAGGTGAAATCTGTAGCGGTATTATATTGGGAGGTATATCAAAGTCGTGTTGAAATACAGAAAGAACTTTGGAACTTACTGTTCTCCATTCCATAAGGTCCCATTTAGTACCACTGATGAAAAATAGGTATTGAGGACTGTTCTGTTCACTTTCTTTATCCCTTAAAGGATTCTTCTACCAAGAGACATACTAGAAGGTAGTCTGTCTGCCAGGCTGCTTTTCTGGTTTTTCAGACTAACACAGAGATAATACTTCTCATAGTACCTTACAGTATCGGTTACTGGTCAAAGCGTACTT
Organism: Monarcha castaneiventris obscurior; assembly: GCA_026261815.1. Taxonomy (NCBI): domain Eukaryota; kingdom Metazoa; phylum Chordata; class Aves; order Passeriformes; family Monarchidae; genus Monarcha; species Monarcha castaneiventris. The sequence continues at coordinate 22,086,930 of JAMPIT010000894.1, forward strand.
CTGTGTAGGGTCTCACTACTATCTCAAGCTCATGGAGCCTGTTTCGTAGCACTCTTGGCATCATTTCTTTATAGAGCTGACTTCTGTTCAGTTTGGCCAGAAGATGGTACTTCAGTGTTTATGGCGGCCACCTCCCAAAGGAGTTTGTCAAAGAGTACGGTAGTCACACACATCCCACCCTTCAGGTGATACCTCCTCAGGGACACCTCACTATCCAGGTAAGAGAATGGATGCCCTAGCTCTATTTGTTGCTTTCTAGATGAAGCTGATTATTGGCTATTTCTAACCAAAGGTGGACACTTTATAGCTGCCTGGTGTGTCTTTTCCAGTGAATGACAAGCCTTGCTGTACTAGAACTTGAGTATTAATCCAGATGCTTCAGCAGCAATGCTATTAGAAGCTTTTAAGGTGTTGACATGGAGTGTGACCAATCAGCTGACTTTTGCTGAATGCTGTTCCTTGCACTTAGAACATTCCTATCTGATTTTATATTTAAGAGCAGCACTTCAGTATGTGGCTAATGCAGGGAATGGGGGAGAAGATTGTTGCTAGTCATCTGCAGTTAATTTGCACTATTTCTTAGTCTACCTTATTGCCTGTGATTTACGTGACATACAAATCCCTCTATTTGGCTGGACTGGCATTGAGTTTTAGAAGAATAGGCTAAGGCCTATGGTTGTTATAAAACCTTGTGCTTTTATACTGGTTTGATATAAAACTCAAAAAACAATGCAGGAAAAAATAAATCTAATTTTTATGTCCAGCTAGCAAGAGTTCCGTAGGGAAGCTAGTGTGTCAAAGCTCAGTCAGAAGAGCTACCGAATTACTGCTCTAAAGTTGACTCTTGTCCAGTCTGTGGATTCCATTGTGTCCTTAAAAATGCGCCTAATGGCAGGATAAATATACTGGCAAACTAAATGTTAGTTAATAAATAATAACTTTACTATTAAACCAGACAGAGTATCCTTTCTGCATTTCACTGAAGACAACTTTCATATTTGAGAACTTTAGGGAAAAATTGTCTTGCTTTTTTTCTGAACACAATGGAGCTAATTTTTTTTCCAAGTTTGATTTTGGGAGGTGTTTCCCCTTAACACAGGGCATTCAGTGACATTGGTTATGGTTGTCAGACTCTTCATCTTTTCTAACCCTATAGCTTTGGCTATAACCTGTGTTGTATGCAGTAATTTTTATTGGATTTCAATACTTTTCATTTTTATAATACTTCATACTTGTACATTCTTTCTTCATTATGTTTTGAGAGAAGTGAGCATAGTTTGGAGTAGAAGGTGGCTACATGGCCACTTTGGGATTTTTTGTTTGGTTTTGTTGGTGGGGTTTTTCGGTTGGTTTTTTTTTTTTTTTTTTTTTTTTGGTTGGTTTGGGCTTTTGTTTGTTTGTTTTTTGGGATTTTTTGTTTGGTTGTTTTGGGGTTTTTTTGGTGGGATTTTCTCCATTAGGAAGAAGGCACTGTCGATTTTGGATATGATGCCCTAATATCCTGGTTGAGTCTGTAGATTTTGGTGCTTAATTAACTTGGAAATTTTAGTACCAAGGGAAACCTTTGGAAAGTGCTATGTAGATAAAAAAATATTCCACTACAAGTGTTTGTCTTGTCTTGGGATTAGTTCTTTTGACAATTCATCATGAAGTGAAGGATTTGTGTAAGAGTGTCTTCATGGAAGCTCTGTAGATACCTGGTAAACAAGGGGAATTACACTGTGTTCTGGGAAGTGGGATGTGTAGGATCTGGGGGTTTTGATAGTTCTGTTGTAATGGCATTTATTGGAATGGTGGGAGACACTGCTGCTGCTCAGGCATGGTCTTGGATCCATGTGGTGGTCTTCATAAGACAGCTTAAGTTTTGGGTTTGGTGTATTCAGTGGGATTGAAGGCTCATATGAGGGACTTTGGGAATATTTTTCATAGCAGGATTTTTCCTAACACAGGGTGTAAATGTTCTTCCCTTTAGATTTGAGGGTAGTCTAACGTGGCCCCAAGGGCTGTATATTCCATATACACTTGTTTTTCTATAGTACTAATGTATTGTGGAGTGTTTCAAATGCCTTTTCTTTTGTCTGTATAGATCACACCTATTAAACTTAAGCACTGTGCTTTTGCTTGGAAAAGCTGGTGTGCACTGCAGCTTTTTTGCTTTCTGGGAAAAGAAATATGGTTTTCTGCACTTCTTGTGGTCTATGCATGTAGAGAACAGCTATGCCATATAACATAGGGTGAACTCCAGCCTAACAGCAGCAGAATGGCAGAACATGTGCTAGTAATATATGAGTTTAATAGATACTTTTTATTATTTGTTTTATCTGTTTTAAGGTGGATAGCTTCAGAAGAGATTTTATGGTAAAATGAACTTTGGAGATGGGAGGAGTACTTCCAATGCTGATATTTTGGTTTTCCTCTTGAACAAGTACTTACAGTGCTGTCCTTTTTGTTCTCTTCATGCTTGATCTAAAGCTGATTTCATGTTTTATACTGACCATATCTTCCCATTTTTGATTATAGCTCTCTTAAAATGTGGAAAGGGGCTGCTTTGCTGTTCTTACTGCACATGTTCAGCTGGAGGTGATAATCTGTCTAGTTCTGTAAGGTTTTTTTATACCTGTATGATATTTTACAATTAATAAACACAGTAATATTAGCTTAAACTAGGTGACTGCTACATCATGTATAACACATCCTGCTTGAAACAAGAGGTCTTCATCAGATATTTTTGTATATATTTTTAATAGCCATTTCTATCCTCCATCTTCTCTTGTATTGCATAGGAAAAGATTTCTTTACCCCTTTGTGTTGCTGTTTAAAATCCCATGGAACAGTTTGCTTTGATACTGACTTCCATTGTAAAAAAATAGTCTGCACAAAACAGATGGAAAATATAGTTCACGCTCTTTGTTGCTATGTTGTAAAGCTACTGAACTGTCTCCATGGAAGTAGATTATAAACATCCTTAATATAATATGCTTTGTCAAAGCTTGCACATTCCTTAGCTTCTAAAGAAATGTGGTGTTTGTATGTGTTCCTGATGTTTTTGCTCTCTGTAGCTTCAATCTGCCATAAAGGCCTGCCAACCTATTTGTACTGTACAAAGGTTTGAGTCTTTTTTTGTTCTGTCTCTTCTTCACTGATGCTTTCTCTCGAGATTTTTAAGAGCAAAGATGTGCTTTTTAAATGTCAGTGTCTATGGTATCATAATAAAAAGAAAATAGAAGGTTTTTAATGTTTGCTTTTTTCAACAAATCCATTAACTTGGCAAGGTAAGTTTTCTTGAAACTATATAAAGGTAATTTTTTTCATGGTTCTGACTTTATGGTGAAGGTGCCATAACTAGTTCAGAAGAATAGTCTGATGACGCACATTTCTTTCTTCTCAGCAGGACACAAGAATAGCTGTCAAACAGGATATGTACAGCTGTCTTTTTAATGGTTATTAATGCTATTATCATGACTGCATTTGTGATATACAAAATCTGTATGAGCTAATGTGTAAGTAGTGTTAATGCAATCCCACAAATCCTCCCAGTGATTTAATATGTACAGTTAGGTAATACATGTACCCAGGCAACACAAACTTAATTTCTTTGTTCTGGATTAGCCCTAATCACATTCTTAAAAATCACCTGTTGATCTGAACCAATACTTTATATGTTCACCTTCAAAATAAAGATGACTGTGAATCCTAATTGTTAGGATGCCAGGAATTTTAGTCATGTGACAGCAGTGCAACCAGATCCAGTGAGCAAGGTATAAACAAACAGAAACAGGTATTGTGAATTACATTTCAGAAATTGCTTTCTGGATTGTCTGGGGTGGGCGGGATTCTTGCAGGCAATGCTGCTATTCTTCAGCAGATCTTTCAGCTAGTGTCAGAGTGAAGTTGGCTGGCAATGTGCTTTTGTCCTCACTTTCTGTCACAGTAGATTTTCTTTGTCTGTATGGCTAATCTATTTAGCTATGATAATGCTAGAGAGAACTTAAACTGCTTTCAGTAGAAATTTGGCTTATGGAAAAATCCTGTGTGGAAAAGTGCAGTGGTGGCTTGTGGGGTTGGAGTTAGGGAGTCCTGAGTGTCATGAGCCTAGTCTCACTGCAACAGGGCTTGAAACATAGCAGAGGAGATGAGTGTAATGTGACCATGAAATGTAACTGTTGTTCATAGTGTAGCGGGTTCAGTTCGGTTCCCGGGCGGAAACACCAATTAGTGTAGTGGTTTTGAGGGTTAACTTCTTCAGCTTCTTCAACTACAGTTCCCAGCTATGCTAAACCACGACACCTAGGCAGTTCTTTGCATATGAAATAATGTTGGGTTTAGCCAGCCTTACTCATTTTTAGATACACGGGCACATACTATTGCTTTCTTGTTCTTTTTTTTTAATAGTAAAATAGAGTTCATGGATAATTTTATCAACTTAGTCAACTAGGCATTATCTTGAATTCTCCTTTAAGTGGAAAGGGCTCGTGTCTTTCTGACAGCCTTCTGACAGGAGGCAGTGTTTTGATTTGGTTTTGTGTGTTGTTGTTGCCTTGGACAAGATCTATTCTTCATCGAAGACGTCAAATCCTACTTCTGTCTAGGTGGATTTCCCATGAAGAGTTGCACTAAACACAAAAGGAGAGCATGGAATCTTTTGTTCTCTATTGTGTGAACTTTAAAGTAGAGATGGTGTTTCTGCAGTGTCTGGTATACCATTGAGTTAGTACTGGTGGAAAAAATTTAAAAGCAAATTACCAGATACACGTGATTCTAGTAGTTGTTAAGGAATCTGATGGTACCAGCAACCAGCAGTCTTTTTAGACTCTCCTAAGTGTTAAAGAAAACAGGTTTCTGTAATTCAAAGTGCATTTTGACTGCAGAGAAGTGGGAAGAGATGGTATTATGACTTCCTTCCCATCTCTTGAAACTGAGCTACTGAAATTAATTGCAAGCTGGCATTACGTTTGAGGACGTGGTTCTCTTTTACATGGATAACTCCAGTAGATTATTTATGCAATGTAGATCTACTATTTTATAATTTCTGTATCTTTAAAATCAAGAGACTGCTAAAAGTAAACAATGGGAGCAATTCCATTTTATTTTGCATGCTATCTTGCGTAAGATAAAAGGCTGTATAAATGTGAATTGGAATTATGGTTGGATTTGGTGCCTGTTTTGGGGGGTGACTGGATTTTTTTGTGGTAGATTTGTTTTGTTTTTCCCTGATGCTTACTTAGTAATTCACATCTAAAGAAAACAAATCAATGCTTGCTGCATGACAGTTTTTGCATGTTAGGCTTAAATGCAACACTGATATACAAAGTCTGTTTCACAGGAGTCCTTGAACGTTGTCTATAACCATAAGTTTTCTGGCAGCCCAAGTATTTACAGGTTTTGAGAGAACCACTAGTCCAGCAGAGCTTTGGGAGAGGCAGGCCTAGGGGAATGTATGTCCTGCTGAATAGTCCTTCCCTCTTCTTTAGGTAATGTTTGTGCAGACTTCAAAGACTGCTTGAGGTCAGCAGATCATTTCCTCTGATTATCACACAGGGAGCCTGAGATGGTAATGGCTCCACATCCCTGTTGTGTGTCATTTTCTTATCTAAACAGAGGGAAAGGGCAGTTTTTAAAATAAGGGTAAAAAGCACTGCAGCTCAAGTGTTAAACTTTGTGAAGGCTGCTGCTACTAGCTCAGTGGTTCTTAAGATCTCTTTTAAAGGTTGACAGATGTAAACACATGCATTTTGTTGGCATCCCTTTAGCTGTGAACTCCTGAGGGCTGGACGTTCCTTGTAGAACAAATAAATGGTCTGATGAAAAAGCTCCAGGTTCACAGGGCTGATCTCTTTGGCAACCTGAGAGCGAATGTGTGGGAGGAGGTACTGTTATGGCCAAGGCATCAACTGATGAACCTCACATAACAGCACAAAAATTCACACACTTCAGTGACAAATATGTAGCATGTCTCAAATGCCAGACTTGTGTAGGAATTATCCTGGTATTAAGACAGCTGAAATGTTTCCATATTAAATTACAAACAATCCTGTCTTTTGGATGTACCAAAGAGTTGCGTGTTGTTCCTGTTGTGGAGCAATATTTTTAACAGGAGAGTTTTGAAAGTTCATCCATTGAAATAGTCAGTTATTCTATTGGCTCTATTTTTATCAGAATGCTGAAAATATCTGGTGTTTTTAAAAATGCTAGTCAGTATGCAACCCGTGATGTTGCATACCAGTGGAGCCTTTAAAAATCTGTATTACCCAGAACTATACTGAAATTCAGTTCATTACAGCTCACACAAAGCTCAGCTAAAGTAATCACTAGTGCCTTGTGTTTTTTGTTAGTTATGGGCTTTTCTGGGGGGTGTCCCCCTGTTTCATTTAATTACATCTCACTGCAGATGCCAGTTCATTCTGTGTGTCAAGAGGAACTGAGGTGTTTCAGTTAATAAAATAGGTTAATTCTGGTTGCTGGCTCTAGAAAATTCAGATTACTTAGGAAATCTAAATTGCAAACTAGAAGAGTCGTAATAAAACCTACATGAAAACTTTTCAGGCATGTTTGTCCTTAGAGTTTCATTACGTGGTTGTAATATGGTGTTAATTAGAAGCTGATATCACTTCTTCAGTCACTTACTGGAGCAGGAGATTGATCAAGAGGAAGGTTCTGAACATGCTACAGGTTCTGCCTTGGTGTAAGTGCTGACATAATTAGCACCTGATCATTGGTGCTGTGGTGTAGCCTATGTTCTTTGGCTTTATTTTTCCAAGCACTGTGCATCAGTTGATATTGGTGGTTCTGAATGTATTTCCTTCATGTAAAGACAAATGCCTTCAGTTGCCTTTAGCTTGACTGGGGATTGACTGGTTTCTGTTTGCTCTACTTTTTTATTAACATGGCTTTAACAGTAGTGGCAACACTAATGTTTTATAGCCGTTGGGGAATCTCAAAAAAGATGGTTTTGTAGTATACTCTCTGTGTAATATGGCACAGTTGGAGATAACAGTATTGTACAAAACAAGAACAGTAAAAATGTTTTGTTACCAAGGTGAGACTTAATTGTCGTGTGTTGGCAAACAAACAAAAGCCTCTAACTTGGAAAGGGCATTGAGCTTTTTCTTGTGTATGTCTTTGCACACTGAGTGTGAGTTGCTGCACACCTGTGTCTGGGCTTTGGAAAAGCCTGCAAAATCTCCTGTGAAGGCTACTGCATAGGTACAAGAAATGCCTAAAATCTGAGAACTGTTTTAAGTGTGATACATCTTTGACTTTAAGTGAAAATAGATCTGTATCTGTGTGTCTGTGGAAGTTTATCAGTTACTGTCTCCATTGTGTCATGTCCCCATTGCATATGCTTATTAAGAGTGAACAACAAAGAGATTTTCCAGTGGTATTTGAAGTTCTGGTGGGACTGGACCCTGGCATCCTAAGGTAAGAGCCACCCTTGCTCATTCAGACAGAGAAGACAACTTATTCTTTCCCTGTGAAGCTTTTTGTTCATGCACATAACTGTGCTTCTTGGGAGAACCAAAGGATTATGCTTTATCTTCTACTCTTTTTTAATGAGTTGTGGTCTTCTGGATGGTAAGTCATCAGCTACCTACTGCACCTTCTGGTGGTGATGAGCAAAAATTTGTCAGCTGAGATTTGTGCAAAGTCTTAAATGCTGTTCAATTGTTGTGGTGGTTTGGTTTTTTTGTTTTCTGTCATGTTTTGCCCGAATGTATTTTTCTTCTAAGGCTGTAAATCACATGTAAAATGTAGTAGAATTTATATTCTGTAATAGGATCCTTTAGGCAACTGCTACATGAAGAAAAGAATATACTGATCTTAGCTAGAGAGAGGGTAAATCAAAAGTAAACTGAGCTAAGATATCTTTTAATACATTTGTTACCACTGTAGAACTGAAACTACAGGAATACTTCTGTTCTCTTCTGTTAGATGTAATTCCTGGAAATGGTCACACTTGGGCTTCCAGCTCATGTTTAATTTCCCAAGCTAGAGAGTTATTCTGCTTTTTTGAGGTGAACAAAATGTTCTGGTGTTACGAAAAAAAGGATGTGTTTCTTAACCACTTCATTAAATATGTACTGTTGAAAGAAGGACAAGTTGAAAGTCAGTTTTTGGCGTGGAAGTAGGCTCAGAAAACGCTCTGAGTGTTCAAATAATTACTGCTTTTTATTTGGTAGGGTTTGAAACTCAAGGGGAAATTTAGTACATAGTGAAATTCATCCAGTTTCTTTCATTGCTCAAAGAGAAGGTACCATTTGGTTGTATTGTAACTTGTTTAATTATGCTGCAAGGTCCAGTCCTCTGATTACTCCAGTATGATTGCTGTGTGTTTCCAGATGACAGACGAGTGTCAGCCTAGTGGTGTTTCAGTGTGTGAGAGACAGCTTTCTATTCTTCTTTAGCTTTGCTTGCTAGTTAATTTTAATTCTCTGTGCTTTACAGCCTTTACCGATTAGTCTCCCTCGCAGAATAAATGTTGCTACTCCAACTCCTGAGATGTAAAAATGCAAAGCAGAAGAGGTGCATAGCAGAGCAGTGAATATCTTCCATAGTTTACTTAAAAGGCCTGGGACATAGGTGGCATTTCAATGCAATACTGCTACTTTTGCTGTAAAATTTGTGATGAAAAAGGTCTGTGCAAAAAGCTTTTAAAGAAGATTCAAAATGTCTCTACTGTTCAGGATTTTTTTTAAATGGTGTGTCATCAATGTCCTCTGAGATACTTGTGCTATGTTTTTAACAAATGGTCTCCTTCACTTCTGTGAGTCTAATGAATCCTGGAGCTGCACAGTGGGAGTCTTGACAGACTGGAAGTTGCATTAAACAGCTTTGGGTTTTTATTGAAAACATTGTCCTTGGTTCAAAGGAAAGGTAATTATTCTCCCCTGGAATGATAGCAGCCCCTCCTTTATTGACAGCACACCATCTGGTTGTGATAAATTACATGGCCCTGGCAAGGCTGCAGCTTTTTGGTAGCTATGTGCGACGTAAAAGCTTCATGTCCAGATGGTAGAAAATAAGAAATAAAAACTGTTTATATAAATGACACACTTCCCTATGTTTGGTGTCATGGTTTAAGCCCCAACGAGTCACAAAGTTTTTGCTTTTTTTACCATCTTTTATATATATCTCTAAAGGAAGATTCCAGAAAGCAAGGTAGTGTATAGGATTTTTTAGGAACTAATTCTTGCTGCGAGGCAAGTTCCACTAATCTCTTGAGGGAGAGCTTGAAAAAATTATGATGGAAATATTGAGTATTTCAGGTGTAATTGGCACTTTTTATATTACTTTACCACCCAAGGGCTGTTAGTTCTTACCTAGCAGTAAGAACAGTGCAGATTATTAAAGGGTTTTTCTCAATAACTGGTTGTACTTAAACTTGTTTGTTTCTGTATTTTCAGGGAGGTAGGTTCTTTTTCTGAAAGCTTGCCAAGTAGCCAGTTTACATCTATAAGTAAAAGTTCAGAATGCTGTTAGGTAGTTTGCTAGTGAATTTGTCCTCCTGGCAGCTACTTCTTTTTCTTGCTGTCCTAGCCAAAGTATTATTTCTTCTTCTAACCTGTTTAATTTTATGATACCATTTTATGATGATACATTCAGCTCAGTTCGTGTGCCCTGACAAAAATAAACATCTGAGCCAATGGTGATTATTAAGCAGAAATGTCTGCAAGAGTTTTGGAGGGTAGAAGCAGTTTTGGTTCTCCTATTGTCTGAGTTATAACTGTAAGACAGGTTTAATTGTTTGCGAGTAGAACATACTGCATGTGACTTCCTAGAGTGTCCAATTTGTTGAGAATGTTGGCTAGTACCTACTTCCAGATTTTATTTCAGAACACAATTTTAAATTCTCTTGCCACACATTACTATTCTTGGTTTAGAAATTTCTTCCATTTGTTGTTTTTATTTGCTTTAAAAACATAATCACAGCAACACTATGATAACGTTTATTCTTGACAAGTTCTTCTGGTATCTTTTCTGAGGCGAGTTGCTGTAGAGGAAAGTGTCATCAACTAACTCTGCAAAGCATTTCAGTCTTTTTTATTTGGGCTGAGGTAGCAGTAATACCACTCATTACTAGTTCTTACTTTCCTACCACTTCTGTTTTTAGAGTTGCAGTTACATTTGCATGATGTGGCATGAATAACATTTATCTTAGATTTAGATGTAAAGAGGAAACACTTTGAACCTGGCATTGCTATGCTTGTTATTTCTGTGGCTAGGCAGTTTGGACATGCATGTGGGGATTGGCCACAGGTTAAAATAACTCTGAAGCCACATTGAGTTGTTACTAAAATTCAGTCAAGAATTCTATGTATAATGAACTAAGTGCCCTGGCAAATTTGACTCACTGTTTGGCTGCCAGGGTACATAAGAAGCGGATGTGTATTATTCTGGGGTTTGGCAGCTTAGACCTTCACCTTTTGTGGGCAAAATGCCTCAGCACCTTCAAGCTATTTAGGCTAATGCCTCATATCTAAAATGTGCAGTTTGCTGATGAGCAAAGGTTACAAAATGCTTGTTGTTATTAATCTCTCAAACCAATAGACTTGAAATTTTATCCTCTATTGTGGAAGATGGCTTAAAGTACAAGGTAGTACTGAATGTATGTAATAGTTGTGTGTATTAATTAATGTGTGTAATGTTTTCTGCACCTAGTAAATGGTAAGTCTTTGATAATTTTAGGATTTACCAAAGAGGGAAAGTGTTTCTGAAAACTCAAACTATGTAGGTGCTCAAGCATTGGAGCCCACTGCTCGTGGAGATTGTAAAGTCTCCATCTGTGAAGACAGTCAAAACCCCAACTAGACATAGTTCTGGGCAACCCGCTCTAGCTGATCCAGCTTGAGCAGGCAAGTTGGACTGACTGATTTCAAGACACCTATTCCAACCTAAAGAATTTGTGAAAAGTGAAAGTGGTACCTTCCATGTCACTAACAGCTCTTTTCATCACTTGGGACATTTTATATTTTTACACAGAAAATAATCAACCTGCAGAGCTTCTTTTACATTCCACAAAAGGCTTTTTCAGTGCTGTAGGAAAGGTGCTGAGTGGATTTTTCCAGAGCCATTGTCTGTGCAAGATGCATCCTAAAATGACCTCATTGTATTGACACTTGTAATGATATCAGTTCCTAATGCTTCATAGGTGATTTAAATTTGTTTGCTTATGGACAGTTCCAGCCTATGGTCAGAGAAGCTGACTTGTCCTCTGATGAGATTCCTTCTGATGGTCTTTGACAAGCCAATACAACGTGTCAGTTAGCCCATCCTTCTAGATCTGGCCGGACGAGGATAATTCTAGCATCTCATCTTTTGGACAGACCATAGATATATTACACACTTTCAGATCTGATTGTGCAGAATCACATCAAGAGATTGGAACCTTTCCCTGGAGTTGAATGACACTCATGTGTAGAACACTGTCACACTTATAAAGAATGTGCTAATTGGTGAGCAGGCAAGATCCAAGGGGATGTTCTTACCTTGCTAAGTGGGCTGTTTTGTGCCACAGCTGTTCCATGTCCCTTGCTCAGCAGTTCTGGAGTAGCTATTTGTTTACTGTCTTTCAAATTTACCCATTGTTTAGATGGGTTTCTTGCATCTGCCTTGGCCACTTACATCTCTGAGATGCCATTTTCTACATTTAGTCGCCCTGTAATTCTGAAGTACCTACAGCAGTCCAATAAAGGTGTTTCCTTCAGTAAAAAAACTTCTCTAAGGCAAATTCCAGTTTTCATTCCTACGATACTCACATGCCTCATAAGGGCCACAGTCAGTTTGTCTTCCCTTCTCTAAGGATTACTTTTTTGGTGATCTTGCTGAAAAGGAATGACTGTCAGCTTTTAGTAATAGTTTTTCTTCCTGATGATGTTTGACTTTCATCCAAATCAGAATATTATCTTCTGCATTTTAGATGTATTTAAACTTTGTGCTTCAGGACTGGAACTTCCAGTAATGGAGAGCAGTCAAGTCTTGTTAAAGGCTTCAATGTATCAGTGGCTGCAATCACTCCATGAACTATTAGGATTGGTTACTACTACTAGTCTTCTCTAGTAGTGGAAGCATGCTCTGCTAAAATATTCTAACATAGCCCAAGATAATTTAAAAATGTTTTTCAGATACCTGCAGGTCAATCAATCTTACATTTCAGTTTTGGCTTCATCAGAATCTCTGCCACTGGTACAGTATATGATAGTGATGCTACATTTGATAAAGTAGCTCTCTATTCATGTATGTTTTAAAGACTTTGACCCATTGTTCGCTAATTGTAATGATAGGGGCTGCTTGGAGTCTTCTATCCTGACTTTTAGATTTACCTTTCTTAATACTTGGTGTGTTATTTTCATGCATAACAACCTTCCACTGAGTCCTTAGTAGGTTACTGAATTCTGTAGCTGAGAGACTGTAAAGGACACATGTGAGGCTGAGCATTAGCCTTGTTTCAGTCACATGGGGGAAGATGCAGGTTGCTATACAATTGTAACAACTGCAAAGGGAAAAGTATGGAAGTTGATTACTAATGATGTATGTGCACCCAGAAGATCAAACCTACATGCACACATGATAATTAAAGAATTGGGTTATCAAGAAATAATTTTCCTTCCACTTTAATTACTATGGATTAATAATTTCTAAGTTTCAGCTACCAGCATCTCTAATGGAATGTACTAATTTTATGTATTTGCAGCTCTTACTAAATGTTTGGTGTATGCTCGTTTTAGGAGCCAGTGTTGGCCAGATTTGAGGCAGGATGAACTGTTAACCCATCTTTTTTTCTGTAGGATCAGTAGAATTTTACTGCTTTAATCTCTTTAAAGCTTGAATTTTTAGGATCTTATGAAAAGTATTTTTGCTGTAGAAAAGCTGACTCCTGTAGTTTGATAAACATTGGCTCAGTTTAAATAAATTGGTTTTAATATTGCTTTTACTAACTCCTTAATGTTTATTCGTTCTGGTCTCCTTAGCATATGTATCTTATTTCAAAGTCTTTCTGCTCACTGGGTGAAGCCTGCTGTTTGAAGCAAAAGATGACTAATCAAATAATTATAATTCTGTCATGGCTGTGCACAGAGGAGTGGCCATTTTAGCTGATTTTCTTACAGTGTCATTTTGTAACATCTTTGTGTCGCCGTACTGCAGAAACCCTTTGACATGAGCTAAGACTGTTGTGCTCGCTGCTGTACACATATTGTCACTGCTCTAGAGAGTTTAAATGATACAGAGAGCAGGGCAGTATGAAGAAACCATATTTACAAATACTATTTTATTTGCTACAGCAAGGTTGGGCAATGCTACTACTGTGTTATTTAAAGTGCAGCCAGATCATTCAAGTTCTTTCATGGTCACCAACACAGATATTCTATTATAGACTAATAACCTGTGAAACATGTGCTATTTTGAACAATTAGTAGGATCCTCTGGCAAAGTGCCTCCATTGTGGCCTTTCTGTACTTAAAGGGAGCTTATGAGAAAGATGAGGACAAACATTTTGGTAGGACCTGTTGCAGTAGGACAAGGGGCAATGGTTTCAAACTAAAAGAAGGTAAATTCAGACTAAATAGAAGGAAGAATTTTTTTTACAAGAGTGGTGGAACACAGTAAGTGTTTTTTTAAGTAATTTCCCCAGGTAAGTAGAGGATAGCCCATCCCTGGAAACATTCCAGGCCAGGCTGGATAGGACTCTGAGCAACCTGGTCTAGTGTTAGGTGTCCCTGCTTTTGGCATCATTGTTGGAACTAGATGATCTTTAAGGTCCCTTCCAACCCAAACTCTTCTATAGTTCTAACAGATTGCATCTTTCCAGTCACATCAAGCAACACGATCTCTTCTTGGTGAGAGCTGTATCTTTTTATGATGAAGTTCATGGGGAGAGCAGGCTGCCTTGGAGTTCTCTAAATGCAGCTGGTAGTTGCAAACAAAATCAGAAAGTGCAAATACAAAAATACTCCTCTGGGCTCTGGAATATGCCAAAGGCTTCAATCTCACCAGTATATATAAACTCAATAAGTACACAGTACATGCACCCAGCTGTTTTTTGGCATGCCTTTAGACTCCACTGGAACTATTTAGTTTGATAGCAAATGCAATGACGGATATTTAGTATTAGCATAAATTTTGTTTCTCTGAGACCTTTTAATGCCAAGAATATCAGCCATAATTTTTCTTTTCTCCTTTTTCCGTTTCTAATTCTCTTTGGCTTTACTGTTGCCAGTTTTTTAAAATCAGATTTAGCTGTTTTCCTCTCTCTAAAGCACTGAGCATTTTTACCATCACCTCTACAGTGGCTCCATACTGAGTACCCACGTAATCCAGGCAAATCCCCTGCATACAGTGTTGTTAAAAGCCACAGTCCTGGGGTTAACTGAGTATGGTCATGAGCCAAGCCCTTCACTGCTTCTCCTAAAATAAATCGTTGCTTATGCTGCTGCCATATGGCCAATGAACATGAGCTCGCAGCCGTCTTTTAATTTCCTTGTCCACGCTTTCAAGTGCGCTGATTCTTACACCGTTCTCTTCCCACGTTATTTGTAGTTTCTCTCCCAAGTGCTGAACTCGGGAAGCATGCAAGTATGTCAGAAGAATAAATAACCTGACTGAGCTGTGCCCTTAGCGTCTCCTGGGTGAATTAGGCCCGGCCTTGCCGTGCTGCTGCGGTGCAGCCTTGTGTGGGGAGCACATGCTGTGGGCAGGTACCGCGGCTGGCAACTCCTGGGGTGCAGCGCTGGCCTCTAGTGGAAGGTGCCCGATCCTTCTGGTGACCTCAGGCTTGAAACATACAACCCAGACTCTTCCCATTCCCAAATTAGCTTTAAACCTGGATTCTCCATCAACCCTGTGAAAAAACCAGTGAGTTCACTCTGTCTTCGGAGTGGTTTGCTGAATACTAAAGTTTGAGCTATTAGACAGTACTATAATAGCAGTGAGTTAAGGAATTATTCTAATTACTTTCTTTAGGTTTCTCATTGTTCTGGGAGGCTCTCTTGGCATTTGTTGATGTGAGCTGGTATGTTCTAATATAAAACTGGGGGAATATAGTATTCTGGCCCACACATTTTAATATATCTCTGTGCAATCTCAGGTTACATTGTATAATTGTCTACAATACTTTTCTGAAGATCTATAATGAAAATCTGCAGACAGCATCTGAAGGGGAGGATGTAAAATTCTTACTGCAAATATTGGCAGTGATGCAGTGTTCACATGAGCAAACTTGGAGGAACTGAAACATGTGGAGTCACCTTGTCCCTGGAACTTAAACAATGAGATAGGAAAAGTATTCTGAAAGATAAGAAATCTGTAGGTAATGTATAATAAAATTTTCTTTTATTATCTAATATAGAGTGATCTCTCAGAAGAAACCAGCAAAACTTTGCTTTATACCTCCATCTTGTTTATGAGCTATTGTAAATCACTTTTTTTAGGCTGACAGAATAGGTTGTTGTAGGAGGTCACCTCTCCCTTACTGTGTGCATGAGTGATGCCTTTGGATGGGTTGTGCAGGTCAATCACTGTTGATCCCTCTTTCTGCTTTGGAGTGTGAGTTTGTGTCATGAGTCTGCTTTCCCACAAATGATGTGTTACAAGCATCTCAAAATCAGCACATGCGAGGTCCTTAAGCATCCATTACAGCATTTTTAACAACACTGTGCCCTCCCCGTCTCTCTTACTGCAACTTTTCCTTAAAAGGTAAAAGTTTTGGCATGCAATCACTGTTGAAGTGGAATTTTGTTTAGTGTTCCAGTCTTTTTTGGTTTAAAATCTCACTCTACTTTCTCTAGTTTTAGGTTACTCACTGTAGCCCCCAATAGGTACTACTTTGTTTCTAATCTGACCCTTGCTTCCAGTCAGATATTCCTAAATTGTGCTTGTCCTTTCTGCTAGTTAGCAAATCCAGAAACATTTTGCTATTTTTTTTTTCATCATGCAAATATTATTAAAAGTCCTGCTTGACTTGTGCTTTTCGGGAGAAGCGGAGGGGAGTTTTCTGTATCTTCTATGAAAAGCATGTTCATGGCAGTAAAAGGGTAGCAGTGCTTTTATGTCTTCTCAAAAAAAGAGAAATTGGCTGTTGTATGGTTTTTTTAATGATGAGGTATTTACAAGTATAATGTCCAGAAAACGACTTATTATGTTAACATTGCAAAAGATCTTCATAAGCCCTTGGGAGGCAGCTTAGCTTCTGAAAGCTTAGTGGAGAATCTGTTAAATCAGCAGAAGAATATTGAATTCCTGCTTGAGATTTGAAAAATGCTTGTTTCCAAAACAGAATATGCTGAATTATGTCTTTCACTGAAACAGCCAACAAAAAGATGGAAATGTAGGAATAATAAACAGAATGAAAGTATAAGCCTTTGCAAAAACAAGGGGGTTTTAATGTGGAAAAATTTACAAGCTTGATTGTATAATAGCATCACTCTGACTTGAAGAAACAAACTTTTAGAGAATGATATATGTAACCAAGTTTTCCTCGCCAGTTTACTTTGATTTAAGCACTTCCCAATGTCTGAAAATACAGGCTTTTTGAAGAGTAGGAATTTTATCTTATTTTCTTTTGTTTGGCCCATTGACGGCAAGGTATATGGAGAAAAAGCACTATCCTTGTTAATGAAGTAGTACTTTGTCTTCTGTGTCATTGATGCTGGTGCTCTCAGAAAAGCAACCACAGAGTATTGCAGCCTGGTCTGTGTCCTTTCTGTGTAGGTTGTATTTAGCCAATGTCTGGAGAAACAGGACACACTGGCATCTCGTTGTTCTTTGGGTGTTTGTAGTGGATTGTGATTTCCTTCTCTTTTTTGTTGTTTCGTTTGTTTTCTGTGATGGAAGACTTTTAATTGCATACATGTCTGCTAAAAATTGTAGTAAGCTTACATGGTCAAGGATTTCTGTAAAATTGGGTTATAGGGTGGTCGTGTAGTTTTGGAACAATGGTGGATGCTACAGAACCTACCCTTTTCATAAGCTCTTTTTATTCCACACAACAGTCAGTAAACATTAATGCTTAGGTTATAAAATGCCTTTCAGCATTACTTCCTGAAAAAGTATGTTGAGATCTGCTACTTTGATCTCCTTTGACACCATATGCATGCTTCTTTCCATCAGGGCTGACCTGCTGGGAAGGACAGGGGGTGCTGGTGGACAACAAGCTGTCCATGAGCCAGCAGTGCCCCCTTCCTTGTGGCCAAGGAAGGCCAATGGGATCCTGGGCTGCATTAGAATGAGCATTGCCAGCCGGTCAAGGGAGGTGATCCTGCCTCTCTGCTCAGCCCTGGTGAGGCCACATCTGGAGTGCTGTGTCCAGTTCTGGGCTCCTCAGTCCAAGAGGGACATGGAGCTCCTGGAGCAGGTCCAGTCGAGGGCAACAAAGGTGATTAAGGGACTGGAGCATCTCTCCCTAATGAGGAAAGGCTGAGGGAGCTGGGCCTGTTCAGCCTTGAGAAGAGACAACTGAGAGGGGACCTCATCAATGTACACAAATATCTGGAGAGAGGATGACAGAAGAAGGATCCAGGCTCTTCTTGGTGATGCCAAGGAATAGGAGATGGGGCAATGGGCAGAAACCGATGCACAGGAAATTCCACCTGAATATGAGGAAGAACTTCTGTACTGTGCCAGTGACTGAGCACTGTGACAGATTGCCCAGAGAGGTTGTGGAGTCTCCCTCAGTGGAGATCCTACAGAAATGTCTGGATACAATCCTGTGCAAAGTGCTCTGGGATGGCTTGGGCAGGGAGGTTTGATGAAATGACCCACCTTGGTCCCTTCCTTCCCCATTCTGTGTATGTATGCACTCAGAGCTGCCATAATCCCCATAAGCATTTAGTTGGCCAAGTACCTTTTTTTAGTTAGCTTGATTTTTATTTTTATTTTTAGTTCTGAGAAAGACCAAAACTTGTTTAATTCTGGGAAAGCATTTGTACAAGGGAGGGAAAAGGTGGTTTTTTTTATTTTTATTATATTCCCTGGATTGTGGCTGTCAGGAGAGGAGAAAACAGAAAACCTGCCCAGGTAAGCAGTCCTATAAGATTCATCGCCCTCCTAGCAAAGCAAATCTGCAGAGGTCATGCTAACATCAGTAAAGCTATGGTATTTGTCATGGTAAGCTGATTGCTGGATTAATCCCTTCCTTGGCTGAAATAAGCTCTACTAAGAGAAATGATTCTGCCACAAATTAAGGATGGCACATCTATCAGTAGTTAATATAATGCTTCTCACCTCCAACACCTGGCAAGAGTTCGTAAGATGGGACCATCTTGGCAAACAGTGTGAAGTGAATTACAGTAGAGACTGAAAGCAAATTTTCCACAAAGAATTAATAGAGTATTTTCATCTTAAAGATGCCTTATGGATCTGATATTAACTTGCTATAATCTTCCTACAGTGATTTAAAGCATCTTTAATGGGTACCAAACAATCTCGTTAACAAAACCTATTTCTTGTTAGACACATACTAAGTCTTAGCAGAGGCCATGTGCTACTGTCAGACTACATCTTCACAAGTTCTTACAGAATTCTTAAAATCTCTGCTAATAAATGTTTTAATTTCCTTGATCACATTATGAAAACTGAACCTGAAGGTGTTTGATTGTGTTACAGCATGAGTGTTACTGAGGGACTGAGTAATTGGGTCAATAAATATGTATCACAAGTGGAATGATTCCGCATGTACTGAATTCCAATCTATTTGTATCAAGAGGGTTTTTTTTATTCTACATTTTTCATTTAATCATTAAAAACAAATACGTTAGTTTTCAATCAGTATGTAAGGCAAAGGCATGGAATTGCTTAGTTTAGCCTCTCTTTCCATGTTGACAACAAAGTAAATAGGTTTAATTAAGGCTGCAATAATAAAACTCTCATATTAGTGTTGAACATCTACAAGATTGCTTAATGAAAGAATATAGAGTAACTTCATCATAGCTGCCTAATGTGAACTGGTATTTGTTGACCAACAAGAGCTTGTGCATACAATTTATGGTTTCACTGATTAGGAACCATTTTTCAAGATATGTCCTACTATTTTGCTTTGAAGTCTTTGTAAGAACTAATTAAAAATGTAAAGCTTTCTTTATATTGCAGCAAGTATCTTTGTTTTAGATCCAGGAGACAGTGATCCCTAGTGTGACAAGCAGATAAAATCCTGCCTGTGGGTGTTTTTTGCCTATCTGAAGTTGGTTTGCCCCTCTGAGTTCAGTGTCAGTTGGTAGTCTGTCTGTGTATAATGCAACATGCTTTTTATTTCTCAAGAAGCTGTGCTGATTAAGTGTTGCACTGTTTGGAACAGATTTGTGATTGCTCTCCAGTTACTGCTTAGAGATCAAGGCGGGGGGGAGGGAAACAAGAACATCCTGGTTGAACTGAATTTTCTTTTGTGTCCAATACTATCAATGATAGCTTATTTATCAACCTTAATAGATGACAGAAATGTTATAAATACTAGATTTTTGTGAGAGAGTAACTTCCACAAATTCTTGGGGTTCTTTGTAGAGATGATTTTTTTTTTTAACAGGGAATTGGGCAGTTAAACAGACATTAGCTCTAAGAACTGTCCTCTTTTTTTTTTCCAAAGGCTAAGTTCATCTTGGCCTTGCAAAAATTTTTAATTGCTGAGCAATTGTTGTTTATTTATGAAATTGACTTTTGCAAATCTGGGTTGTATGAGAATCCTTAAGTATCTGGACCGTTAGTTTAAGTATAAGCCTTTATGAGAGAGTGAGGTTAAATACAGGTGACTTTCTGTGTTGATGTGTGCCATTGGTAAACCCACTGCAAAAGGAGTTTAGATGTACTGTGGTGGAATGTGCAGCTCCCTTTTTATGCTGCTGATAATTATAGTCAATATCAACTCAATTTTTAATTCAAGAAAAAGTGTCCTTAAATATCTCTTATATAATAGCAGAATCACAGACTGGGTAGGGTTGAAAAGGCCCACAGTGGGTCATGTGGTCCAATCACCCTGCTCAAGCAGGGTCAGCCAGGAGCACTTTGCACAGGATTGTATCCAGACATTTCTGTAGGATCTCCAGTGAGTGAGACTCCACAACCTCTCTGGGCAACCTGTTCCAGTGCTCAGGCAACTGCATGGTAAAGAAGTTCTTCCTCATATTCAGGTGGAACTTCCTGCGCTTCAGTTTCTGCCCATTGACCTTCTTCTATTCTTTGGCATCACCAAGAAGAGCCTGGATCCTTCCTCTTGGCACCCTCCTGTCAGATATTTGTATACATTGACAGGTACCCCTCTCAGTTGTCTCTTCTCAAGGCTGAACAGGCCCAGCTCCCTCAGCCTTTCCTTATTAGAGAGAGATGCTCCACTCCCTTGGCATCTTTGCTGCCCTTCACTGGACCTGTTCCAGGAGTTCCAAGTCTCTCTTGTACTGAGGAGCCCAGAACTGCACAGAGCACTCCAGATGTGGCCTCACCAGGGCTGAGCAGAGGGACAGGATCACCTCCCTCAACTGCTGCCAGTGCTCTTCCTAATGCAGCCCAGGATCCCATTGGCCTTCCTGGCCCCCAGGGCACACTGCTGGCTCATGGACAGCTTGTTGTCCACCAGCACCCCCTTGTCCTTCTCCAAAGAGCTGCTTTCCAGTAGGTTGGCCCTCAGCCTCTACCAGTTCCTGCGGTTCCATCTTCCCCAGATGCAGGACCCTGCGTTTGCCTTCGTTGAATTTCAGACAATTCTTCTCTGCTCATTTCTCCAACCTCTTGAGGTCCTGCACAGCACTCTGGGTTATTGTCCACTCTTCCCAGCTTCATGTCATCAGTGAACTTGCTGAGGAGGCATCTCTTCCATCCAAGTCACTGATGAACAAGTTAGATAATACTGTGCCCAGTATTGGACCTTGGGGGACACGACTAGTGACAGGTCTCCAACTAGACCTTGTGCCACTGATTACCCTCTGGGATCTGCCATTCAGCTAGTTCTCAATCCACCTCACTGTCCACTCATCCATTCCTCACTTCCTGAATTTGCCTGTGAGGATATTGTGAGAGACAGTGTCGAAAGTCTTGCTGAAGTCTAGGTAGACAATTTTCTCCCCTCATCCATCCAGGTAGTTGTTTCATCATAGAAGTCAATCAGGTTGGTCAAGCATGGTTTACCTTTAGTGAATCCATGCTGACTACCCCTGATCACCTTCTTGTCATCCATGTGGACAGAGATGGTCTCCAGAATGACATATTCCATCACCTTTCCTGGGACTGAGGTGAGGCTGACTGGCTGGAAGTTTCCTGGGCTCTCCTTCTTGCCTTTTTGAAGGCCAGGGGGACATTTGCTTTCTTCCAGTCCTCAGGCACCTCTCCTGATCACCAGAACTTTTCAAAGATGACCATGTTGTCCACAGCCTCGCTGTGGTGTCTGCCAGCTCACTGAGCAGTCATGGATACATCCTGTCAGGGCCCATGGACTGGTAGATGTCAAGTCTGCCTAGGTGTTTTCTAACTCAGTCCTCCTTCACCAGGGGAGAGTCCTTTTTACAATACTCCTTTACCCTTCCTGGTCTTCTGGGCCAAAGATTCTTGAGGACTGTTCTTGTTGGTGAAGACCGATGCGAAGAAGGCGTTTGGTAACTCTGCCTTCTCTGCTTGCTGCTTTCATTATAACTTCTGCCTTTCTGAGCATTATGACCTCTAAAGCAGACGCTTTTACAAGTGATGAAGTATCATTCACAGAATCACTGAATGTTCTGAGTTGGAAGGGACCCACAAGGATCATGAAGTCCAATTCTTACGTGAATGGCCCATACAGGTATCGGACCCACAACCGTGGCGTTATTGGCACCATGCTCTAATCATCTGAGCTAGTCTCAGGGTTGTTCTTTCAGCCTGTGGGAACCTGTCCTGGCAGAGACACTAATTTACTTCTAGTGGTTACAAGGAATATGCATCTCACGTGCTTTCAGATTCATAATGGAGTACTTTCTCTAGGGTGTTGGAATTCTGGGGTTTTTTTTCAGGTACATGCTAGCTGCATTTTTAAAATAATATAGCTTGCATTGTATATTTGTGACAGGAGAGTGTTTCTCCCCTTTAGATGGTGTGTGACCTTTACTTCTGATAAAATGGCAGCATGTTCTTTAGGCGATATATGTGCACTTTAAACTAAATGATGCCCAGGCTACTACAAGCAAGGAAGTGTTTTTTCTAAATTGTAAGAGCAGTCTTGATATGACTGCAGTAAACTTGCAAAAGGGTATAGAAGTACAGGAAAAGTTATTAGTTATCCTCTAATTTTAATGTTGCCCTGTCAGTAGCTAGTTTAAGCCATTTACAGGACCCGTGAGGGACTTGAGATCAGTTGATCTGATAAATAGTTCTAGCTTTTTTAACCTTTTGAAGAACTCAGTTCCAGTAATCATCCCTTTCTTCCCCCTTTCCTTCCTTTGCTGAAGGTCATCACATTCCAGTTTCCTAGATGAAAGGATGTTACCAGAATCATTGCACAACTCCTATGCAAGAACAATTGGCAGGGTGGTGTCTGATCTGGCCTTTTTTTCGTGGTCTTAAAAATGCAGCTGCATACTGCCAAAAAGCCAGTTGCTGGAGAACTGCTGCAGTACTGACAATTTTTCTAGGCCTACAGTTGAGCAGCTGTGGACAAAGCTCTGAGCTTCGGAAGATGCTTGGGCTGGGAAGGGATTTAGAGGTCCTGTTTGAGTGCTCAAGCACTGTTCGGATTGTGAGTGGGACTAGCAATGGCACCTACCTGCTGCTGTTTTCCAGCACTGCTTGGTTTGTCTTTGTGGTCCCAGAAAACATGGTGGAACTGCAGTAGCACTTAACAGCCTGCTACACCAGTGTGTAGCAGTGGGGCTGAACCAGCAAATGTTAGTAGATCTGAACACTGGATAGATGTATGCTTGTTGCATAGTATTGCAAACTCTATTCAATTAGCATGTGGCATCACTCTTCCAAGTGCAGGATTTTATAGTGGAGGAGGAGACCAAGTATGTTGAAGTACAGAGAAGAGTAGTTGCACAGAATGCAGGGAGAAAGGCAAGCCGAGGACAAGGAACCTGTGTTCGACTTTTGTTTGATTCCTGGTGCTTTGCTTCACCACAACTGCAGTTCTCTTCAGATAGTAATGACATGTGGTGGGTAGTGAGCAGATGCCACTGAATATGTTTTCAAGTTCTTGGTAATATTATTGTAGCCACAAGTTTTTAAAGAAATAATAATTTCATTAAGTGACTTTAATGATGCCTCTAGAGTGAAGTAAAAGCTGATAGACTTTTGAGACCCACAAACCTGAAGAAGGCAAGCATCTTTCAAATCTCTCAGTTGCTGTTAATAGGTGATTACATCTCTGTAGAGTACTGAAAGACTTGTTCTTGAGACTTGTTTACATCGCAAAGCACTCTGCAATCTATAAGGACAAATCTAGAATCATAACCTGTTTTTATTGGTAGGAGTTATGGGAAGACTGTGAAGCGGTTGCCAGCTACAAATTAAGATTGCTCTTTAATCTTTAGTCTGGAAGGCTCCCAACAACATGCAAGAGGGTGTGAATGTGTAGAGGGGAAAACCATAAAGGTGATGAAGTTCCTTCTGCTTCAACGCTGTAAACTCCATGCTTTATGGGAACACAGAGAAGATGTATGTATGGCAAAAGCTGCATTCCTTGTCATGGGAGAGGGGCTGATCACAGCAGCTGTGTACTTTACCTTACTACTCCATGGTGGTGAAATCTGATTTGTATTTTGATGCGATTGTACATCACTGACCTGACATATCAGAAGTTGGTGCATTTCTGTGTAGGAGATATGCAGATGCAGCTTTCTCAGATGGTACCAAAATAGCTTTTTTTCTGCATGTAGTTTGCTGTGGACACTTGTGTACTTACTCATTGCCTCAATATTAGAAATGCAAGTAGTGGCTTTTGGCCCACTATTTTTAGTATCTTGCAGTAAGCCTGGTTCTTTTAATTTTATTGAGTTTGTTTATTTTTTTCAACTTCATTTTGCAGTCTGGGTTATTTAAAATGACCAAATAATTGGTCTGAAAACATAAGAGAAAGTTGGGTCTGCAGCAGAGGATCTGATCTGATGTGAATAAATAAAAAATTTAGTTTTGTAAGTTCAAGAAGTCTTTGTGTTTTAGTGAAATCTTACTGCTTTTTGGAGAAGAGGAATTAAGCTTCTGGAGAAACTCTGGGGGCGAAAAGATTAAGAAATAATGCTGTTAATGGAGAAGAAGAGATGTCTTAAATGGCAGTCAGTGCTATTAAAAATACCAGTTTCTACCCACTAATGATAGGCCAAGTTTTGCAAACTTAACAGGTTTCACCCTTTTTTCTTATGCTGTTGTGCCTTTGATGGGATTTTGCTTTTGATTGCCTGGTTGTGGGTGGAATGTCTGATACTCTTGGCAACAAATACTATATAGGTTCTTAAAATTACATTTGTTCTGGCCTGGAGCAGAGCTATGTGGGTGTTGGATGTTTCTTTGAGACCTGGCATTCCTTTTAGTTAATCACCTAATGTTATCTACAACTTTAAAGGAAGGTGATTATGTCTAGCAGCCACCTTCACTGTGGCATAGATCTGTGTGCTGTACATTTAATGGTTCCGTTTATGAATCAACCATCTGGGCAGGGCAGTGTTTGGGTAATCAACTCCCCAGAAATATACTGTGTGGACCAGAGACAAGGTAAGTGTCATCAATGGCATAGTGCTTAATCTCTTAAGCACATTAGACTATTAGTTGATCAGAAATGCATTATGGTCTGCCTAAGTGAGATGATGTGAACCTTTTTCTGGGCAATACATGGACATAGTACAGTGTGCTAGGCTAGAATTTAATTAACTAAAAAAGAGATTGTTCTATGCATAGATCTGAACATCTGGAATATTTAAATTATACTAGCTGTCTAATGTCCTGTGTACTAATTTTGACAAATACCGAATTACCCCTACAGAAATAGCTGAATACACAATAAATTGGCTGCTGCCACTTAAGTGAAGTGATGTGGATTATCAGAAGTAATTGGTTTAATTTAAACCCAGCTCATTTTAACTGAAAAAGGTTAGGGAGCAGCCATGTGATAGTTCAGCAAAGAGATCTAAAGAGGAAAGTAGTAATTTACAATAATACAGGCAAGCAGGATAAAACATGGTGAAAAACCCTAGCTGATTCAGTAGGTTTTCCATTAATTATTCAAAGTGTAAGCAAACTCTTCTTCAAGATGCAGTTACTAGTGAATTCTGAGCAAACTTTGAATCTTGTTTAAAAGCAGGTAACTGCCTTATTTTTGCCAGGTACCTCTTGATTGAAAGAAAACCTGATATGGAAAAACTAGGCAGTGCTTGGACTTGATAGTTGTGCCTGTCCTGGTCCATTCAGACTTGTCAGAAAATGCATGATTAATCTTGGTTACATAAAGGAGAAGAAACTGCAAATCCCAATTTGCATTTATTTTTAGCACCTCCATAAGCACAAGCAGGACATTAATGTCTTGTACTTTGGTTTGAGGTCTTGTGTGGCAGTTATGGATGTGACTTAAAACAATTGAGTTCACAGTCTCACCTTCACTTCTTTCCTAGGGAGAGCACGTGTGCAGCAACTAGCAGAGAACACGAGATATTTCAGGAGACGACTGAAAGAGATGGGCTTTATCATCTACGGAAATGAAGATTCCCCTGTTGTGCCTCTGATGCTGTACATGCCAGCAAAAATTGGGTACGTTTGACAGCATAACTTCTGACCCATCTTCTTTAAAGCTAGGTTGGTGTAAGAATATCAAGAGTTTTCTAAATATAAGAAAAGATCTGTTTGATTTTTGCTCTTATGATCATTACTGAATCTTATAAAATATGGAAAGTTCTGTAAGTGATCTTGAGAAAATCGAGGCTTGTAGCTTGGGGCATCAAGAAAGCACTTCAGGGAAGTAATTTTGCCTCTGTGTGTCATGGTTTAAAGATTGGATTATGTGTTTCCATTATATTTGTATGTAAAGTTTATAAATGTGCTAAAGAGGAGCTGAAATTGAATGGAAATTAACATTAAAAGTCACTGGAAGAAGTCTTTCAGCTAGCTCCTGGATCAGAAGGAGCCAACATTTCCATTGATGAACTTTGAAAATTAAAAAAGGAAAAGCGGGGGGGCAAGACATGATGGGGGCAAGACATGATGGGAGCCAAGAATATGTATTTAATGAAACCCAAGTTTTTAAGAGGTCCGGATTTAATCACTCAGATATTGGTATTGTAAATACTAAAACAACTGTAGCACATAGGTTTATAAATGCTTGCCGATTTGTGTGGTGCTGTGTGGATAATTAAGGCTAAAATTCTGCAAGGAGGCTATATAATGTATATATTAAAAATTTTTGCAACATAAACAAAAACCTGATTTCAGGGACAGCTTGGCTTTGATTGCTACTTTTCAGTGTCTGTATAATGCAGTGCTCAATCAACACTTTCAAATTTGGAAAACATAATCTCATTTTAAGCTGTACTGAACATCTCTAGTGCTTTACTAGCTCAGGCTTCAGTCTGGCACTTTTTATGAAGCTAGATACAGTCGTTCTCCACCCCTCTCAGTGTAACAAAGTTTTAAAAGGCCTGTTACCTTTATGGGTGCTGCACAGTACATGTCCAGCACACAGAGGCAGCTGTTTCCACTGCCCAGTTTCTCTACCAGTCAATACAATATTTTTCCTGGAAATATTCATGGAAATATTTATTAGCTGAGCAGCTGGGCCACTATCTCACTTAAAATGAGCAAGAACAGAGAGCTCTGATGAGAGTTGGCCCTTGGGATCTGCATCATATTTACTTGATCCTTTCTTTATCACTTTGTAGCCTGTTTTTAAAATAGTTTGAGAGTACTAAATGGATACAAAATGAAGTGGATCAGGATGCACCTATTTGTAAGGAAAATAGTTGTGGCAGAAAATTTAAAAACCTAGTAAAAGAATGTTATTTTTATATGTCCTTATAAGCCTCTTAAGTTCGTTGCTACATCTCACAACAAGGTCAGTTCAAAAAGGATTAACCATTTCCTGTGGCCTGTAGAAACACCCACAACTGCACTGCCATTACAGATAGGATCGAGATCTTTGTGCCTCTCATTGCATAAGTCACAGCCACTACTGTCTTTAATCTCCTTAAGAATTTGTTTTGTTGAAGATGGCGTGTGACAGTTGTATGATATTTTTGCACCTTCCTTAAAAATATTAGGTATCATATTAGATAATCTCAATTTGCTGTGGTGATTCAGTGGTTCCCATGATACTTATGAAGTGGTACATTCTGTGATGCAATAATGTACTTTAATCAAATTAAATTCATGAAAACAAAACATCTTGAAATTGTAGAAACATCCGCTTTGGGGCATTGCAGCATGAGGGATTCCTTGTATAGTCAAACTTCTAAGCCAAAATCGCTGTTTCCTATTGGAAAGATTTCCAGGCTTAGGTTACAAATCCATTTAGAAACAGCCTGCTAAAAGACCAGTCTCTGCCACATACAATCTTTTATCTTTGTTAGAACTTAATACACTGAAACCTTTTGAGAAGGACCACCTTGGGATTGAATTTAAAAAAGGCTTTTGTGCATGAGCATTTCTGCCTCTAAAAAGAAGGCACCAGAAGCTCCAAACTGTGGTCTGACAGCTTTGCCTCAGCAAAGGCCTGTATGGGTTAGCATACTGAGTCCTTCATGCTCCTTCTTTCATGCTTTGGCACCACTGGAATAATTGTGATGATCTCGTTGTCTCTGGCAGTGCGTTTGGGCGTGAGATGCTGAAGCGGAACATCGGTGTTGTGGTTGTGGGCTTCCCTGCCACCCCCATCATCGAGTCCAGAGCCAGATTCTGTTTGTCTGCAGCTCATACCAAAGAGATGCTTGATACAGTAAGTGTCTCATCTTGTCTTCCTTCTGCTCATGCCTGCTAATAAACAGATACAACAGTTGTCTGGGTTTTGTGCACTGGTTCAATGTTTGGTACACAAACTAGTTGAGCTAATCCTCAAAGCCCTTTGTAGTAGAGCTGGCAATGATTCCATCTCTTTCCTTGCTTCAGTAGTGCAGAATGGCTGCTTAGAGCAAATCTCAGGACTTTTCTTGTCCTGTTTTAAAAGGAGACAGTCTCATTCCTGTGAGACAATGCTTTTTCTCCTCTTTAAAGGCTATAGCTTGCACTGAACTAGTTAGAAGGAAACATTCTGCATCTTCTGACCCTAGATGCTGAAGGTAAGAAAAAAAATAAAAAGGCCTGAGAACCTCCAAAACATTTATATTCCTCTCAAAAGGAAGCACATGATTACTAGTGAGAATTTATATTCCAAAGATTACTATTCCTGTTCTTGTTTAAAGATTCAGAGCACTGTATCTTAAATGAACCTGTGCTAGTGAGTCTATCCCACATGCAATACCTTACTCTTACCAGCACTTCCAGAGGGGATGGAGGTCCCCTCGAAGGAGACCTGCATCACAATTAGGAGATGCTGCCTTCAAAAAGTAAGGATGGTGGTTACTCTCTGACTAATAGAGTTGACAGAGGACTATATGAATAAGCCTGACTACGCTCATTATGTCTTGGCATGGTAGCTACATTCAATTTTGAGTCTTCTGAATAATCTTTTTTGATGGACATGTGTACATGGGCTGTCTTAGGCACTGCCAAAGTTCCTGCATTGCACTTTTTTCCCCACTTTGAGGGTCTGTGACTCAGAATATGAACTAGGTTAAGTAATGAATTTGGACTTCATGAGAGTAGATTCTGTCTTGTTCAGAGACCTACTTGAAAGAATCCCATAGGATACAGCCTCAAAGAGCAGAGGTGTCCAGGACAGCTAGTTGATTTTTCCTCCCCACTCCTTCCCTGAAGAATGATCTATCCTGACTTAAAGGAGAGTGAATGTGGTGGGAAGCCTGCATGGATGAACACACCAATAAAAATATATCATGGAAGTGTGTAAGAGGTGCAAGCAGGGCCAGGTGACCGAGGAAGAATAGAGACACAGTCCTGAGCATGCAGGGATGGGGTCAGGAAAGCTAAAGCCTACCTGGAACTCAGTCTGTCAAAGGATATGAAATGCAGCAGGCAGAGCTTTTATGGGGGTATTAGTAGAAAAAGAAAGAGTAGAGAAAATGTGGAGGACTGCTGCTGAATGGCACAGGGAATCAGGTGACAAATGCATGCAAGAGGCAAGGGTACTCAGTGCATTTGTTGTCTCAGTCTCCTGATGAGACTTCAGGAATCCCGAGACCATGAGATTAGTGGAAAAGTATGGAGCAGTAAAGACTTACCTTTGGTATGAAGAAGGCTCCAATAAGGGCACATTTAAACAAAATCAACATACACAAGTCCATGGGACCTGATGAGCTGCATCCACAAGTGTTGAGGGAACTGGCTGTCACTGCAAGGCTGCACTTGATTATCATCTTTGGAGGAAGAGTTCATGGTGGTTGGGGGAGGCTCCTGAGGACTGGAAGATGGCAAATGTCACCTTCATCTTGAAGAAGGGTAAAAAAGTCTGAGGAACTGCAGGTTGAAAAGCCTCACCTTTATATTGAGAAGACTGTGGAGAAAAAAAATCTTGAAACTATTTTTGAACATTTTGTGGACAAGGTGATTGAGAGTAGTCATGGAGTTAGGAAAGGGAAATTGTGCCCAATGTCCAAATATGATCAGGTGGTAACACTTCAATATGTGAACAGCAAATGGGGCATATAACAGATATTTGGTAATGCCTTGTAAAAAAAAAAAAAAACTCAACCTTTTCACTCTTTACTGCTGCAGAAATTACATAAAAATCAACAGCTTAAAATGGCATGCTTTTTAAATTTAATTTTTGTTGGGAAAATTAGTAAGGCAGTGAGTGATGTGAACAGTTTCATAGTGTATGTTTAGTGTCATTGAGTAGTATTAACCTGCTGTGTATCTGTGGTGCTGTACTTGCTGCCCCTGAGCTGTTTCTGCCTTGTGAGAGATTCCCTAACATAACACTCCAACAACAGACTGCTTAAGGAGTTCCTTCCCAGCTACTTGTTCTACTACTCTTGCCTTAATCATCTCACTTTAGTTGTTTCTGTTCCAAGTAAAGGTTTTGAACCAGTATGTTCAGAGAAGACCCTCTCCTTCACTTCCTTTCCCCGTGTATAAAATGAATGGTATCAGACTTGGCTCAGAGCATGGTAATAAACCTGCGTTCATTGACACAAATGAGGGAGCAGTAGCTTCTGGACAGGAGGGCATGGAGTGGGGATGAATGGATAAGAGGTGGGAGGAAGGAAAATAAAAAAACTGAAGTCTCTGAAATCATATTGCTGCAAATTGACCTGAAACTGTACAAACTTGATGTGAGGGCACTACGTGAGCAATCATGCAATTTTACAGTTGGTTAGGTTCTTGATCTTCTCTTTTAGTGACTAGCTGGGGCCTTTGCCATAATAAGCTGCTTTTGTAAGGTCTGTATAAGTACCACACTTGCTCTCTTCCAAAATCTGTCTGTAACTTTTATTACTCTGCTTTAAAAACCTCTTTTCCTGTCAATTCTTACTGCATTTTCCAAAAAACGTTTCAAATTTTGTGCATTTAACATAAGACTCATTGCTAGAGTACCTCTGTAAGTGTTAAATGTACTAAATTGAGGAAATGCTTGTTCAGTATATTAGAGCTTGTCTGCCTAAGAAAATTAATCCAGAGCAAAATGAGGTGTGAATTTTGAAGTGAATGAAGAAATCCTGATTTAGCTCAGTGTGTGGAGGCTTTGTTCCAAGTTAGTGTAACCCCCTTTAAGGTTCAAAATAGCTGCATGCTCAAAACCCAGAACATTGGCAAGAGGAGTTAATAAAGGACCAAGTCTTTGTGTCAGTGACTTTGTGCTGTCTTTTCTTGTGATGCAGTGAAAGGGGATTGATTTCAGGCAGCTAATCATTAAGGCAGCCCTCAGATCTAATCCTTCTGCTAACTGGGGCAACAATACCCAGGAAGAGGAAGAACTAAAATGAATGGACTTGGGGAGAGCTGGCAGACAGCTTCTTCAAGTCAGTGACAGAAGATAACGTGGTATCCCATCTGTGTATTCATGGATGCTAACCAGGGCTCTTGTGGTATTTTTTTAAAGGAAACTTACCCAGGTTTGAAGCATAGGGAGGAGAAGGTTGTCTTGCAAATAGTGATATTTGTAATGCTTCCTTGTTCTTATTAAATACACCCACATGATGAGGAACAGTTCTTAGTTACAACTTTAACTGTTCTACATAAATAAAACTTCCTTGCCTAAAAATATTTGGCTTAGGATCAGAGTGAAGTCCCTCATAACCTGCATCCCTGTGGGCTGTGCTTTCTTTTCAGTGATGAAAAATATATTACACTCTCCTAAAGTCAGAGTACACCAATGCCATTTCCTTTGTAGTCTTTGCTGGTCACATGGCTCTTTTTGTTTTAAATTAATAAAATCCTAAATCTGCATTCAAGAATAACAGTTAACATACTCTTTCAACAGAAATTCAGCTTTAAATTGCTTCCATATGGGATCTTTACTTAAAGCTCTGGCAGACTGTGCCCACACTTTTGTTTTGTTTTGTTTTTACCGAGGTCCAACTTCTGGGTTTGTCGTTCCCCCAGATTTTAGAGTGCAGAGGTTTTTGCTGCCAGATATAACAAGCATGAAGGGCCATTGTTTAAAGAAACAAAAACTTGAACTATCCATCTAGGAAGAAAAAACATGTAGAGATATCAACCCCCATCTGCCAACTGTCTTCAAGAGACAAGCATTTGACCCAGATTGGAGCATTAATGTTGAATTAGTGACATTCTGAAGCAATGCTGAATGTACCTATGTCAAATAAATTTACAATTCAAGGCAGCGAAAAATGCCAACCTTTGAATTCAAAAAATCACATTGGACTTGGAATTGATCTTCTGAACTCATTTTTTTGTCACTTGGCTATATAAAATAACTAGCATCACATGCTACTGCAGATTTGTCTGCAGCAACTGATTTATTTTGTACTTTGCTCTGTAGAGAAATGAAGTTTAGGATTTGGCTTTGAACAGAACTTATTTTGGACAATGTCTTATCAGAGATTGCAACCTAATGGAAGTATGATTAACTGAGCTGGGACTTTCCTCATTTCTTACACAAGCAGAAGTTTGATCTCTGGTAAACTTCGTAATATTTGAGTTCAGGTCAAAATGGTGAGAAGTTGTGCTAATTCAGTGGCAGGTTCTGGGTCATCAATTGCTGGAGTGCGGTCTTTGTGGCAACCTCAGTGGGACTTGCTTTCCAAGGAGAAAATGCTTGGGATCTTACCCAGAATAACTTTTTCTTTCCTTGGATTGTCTGGCAAAAATCTCCCGTGCCATGTAGTTTATGATACATAAGATTTCATCTCTAGTTTATATGGCCAGTGCAAATTAACCCAATGTAGATAACACAAATGCATCTATAGAACCTGTTAGCTCGCTATTTTAGTTTGTCTTCGCTATTTTGCAATTTTAAAAATACAGTAGATCAGGTATGCTAACACAGGTTGTTTTCAAACTGAATGATACCAGAAGAGGAGCCAAACCTCCATGTACATTTTCTTCTACTTCAGCTTCATTATCTCCAGGAGGGGAAGAACATTATTCTCTGTTTTTCTATCTGTGAATAGTTACGGGGTTTGCTGGATATTATGATCCTGTTTTGGAACTGGAATAGTCAGGTGGATGCATAGGCAGTCTCAGTTAAGTGACCGGTGCTGTTTACATGGTCTCAAAATTTCTGAATGCTAAAATAAACAAAAAATCCTATGCACTTCTAAAGGTACCAGCTTCTAGCACAGTAAAATCTCAAGTAAAATGGCTGTCAGAGTAGTCTGCAGGCATGCATAAAGGAAGATGTGCTGATAACTTGCATCTGTCTCCTCTGCTGATCTACTGTGGTCTCTTTGTCAGGCTTTAAAAGAAATCAATGAAGTTGGGGACCTTTTGCAGCTGAAATATTCCCGTCGCCGTTTGGTACCTCTCTTGGACCGGCCGTTTGATGAGACAACATACGAAGAAACAGAAGACTGAACTCCCTCCATGTGCCTCAGTGGGAGGGACACACCCCATGGGACACTCCGTGGCACACAGGCCACAGCATCCGTGAACAACACACTTAGGACTGCCTAGTATAAAAGACATTTCCTCACAATACTGAAGTGGCCACATCAGCTCTAAATGGCATTTTGTAAATAGGGAGAGGAGAAAAAAAATTCTTTGATTCCTGTGTCTTCAGGGTCTGGCCCTAGAGGTGCTTGGCTTTATTTTTTTTCTTGTTGCTTTTTTTTTAATTTATTTGTCTCAATGAGTTCACAGCAACCCAAGTTGGCTGTGGCTGATTAGTTCAGACTTTGTATGCACCATTAGCCTCTCAAATGCTGGCTGAGATGTTGTGAGCATGTGTGACGCTGGCATGGCAGCATTTTCAGTGTCACTGCTAGGTGTCTGATCTTCCCAATAAGGAATGAGCTGACCTGTCTGTTTTTGGAGACTTCCTGGAGAAACTGTTGATTGCTAACTTTGACATATTTAACAAGATGGATAATCAACCAAAGTAGTTTTTTTCATTTGCAGTTACTTATGTTTAAAACTTGAATTTAGCCTTTTTAAAATAAATGTGTTGTTGACATGTCGCTGACAGGACCATTGTTCCCAAACATTATTTAGTTGTGTAAGCCACAGGCAGAAGGACTTCTGGAACTGTAGCCTCTTTTCCTTCCCAGTATGGATACCAGATTGTCTCCTGGTTATGACATTAATTGTCCCCTTGATAGAGGGTAAGTGATGGAGAGGGGTTTGGTTTGTTTTGTTTTTAATACTTCTGCTTAAAAAAAAGGAAAAATATGAGGGGGGTGTGTGTTGCTTTCTCATCTTCAGGTTAGTTTCTCTTGCTTTAGAATTATCATAAAGTCATGAACAAGTCACTGCTAAGTTCTAGAAGGGTGCTCTTGGGTGTGAGTAAACTGGAGCAAGTCTTGTGCTTGTTCTTAAGACTAAGCCCCCTCAATAAGCAGGCCTATACATAGGGTGCCTGTTAGGATGCAGATCTGTGAAAGACTGCTGCCCTTTGCCATGCTGACTCACTGTTTCTTGTCATCTATGAGGTGTTCTTCACTGGCCCTGTTGCATGTATGGACAACCTGAATCTTGTAATCATACATTACATTTTGGCTAGCCAGCGAAGTCTCCAATGGCAGCTGCATGTCTGTAGGCCTTCCCTGAAGAGAGAAAATGTCCTCACAATTGCATTTAGTTTGACATCTTTATTCCTTTGTTCTTCTGTTACTGATCAACACTGCTCAAATGAGTGTTCGCTGAGCCAGTTGCTGTTTGGAGTCTTTATTTGCAAGTTTCATACTGTCCCTCTGTTTAAAATAGATGCCTTTGCTCTAACACACCTTAGAACTGGTCTGCTACTTAGTCTTTACATCTTGAATTCTTTCATTGAACAGAATGGATCAACAAAAAGGTACCAAAAATTTTAAACAGGAGTCGATTGCAGTATAGTTTCTGTATTTTATGCTTAGACATATATGATTTCTGCAAAGATAGTAAAATATTAACATTGTGTCAATTGGGTTGAGCCAGCTCTTCAGTTTGGGCTAGCAAGATCCTTTTCGCAAGTGACTGAGGCTTTAGAAGCAGACTCATCATCATCATCATACTAAAGCAGAGGGCAGCTCAAAGCTCTTTGTGTGGTGCTGAAAAAAAAAATCATTCTTTTAAAGTTCTTTTACGTTCACTCTGTAACTAACAAGGAAGGAGTGTTTTGGCCACTAGAACCAAGCAGTTCTGCAAATACATCTGGTGATTTAAAGCAGAATTGATTTCTATTTTATAGAGTATCTAACTTCGTGCATTTATAGATCTTGTTCCATTTTAATGTAATGGAACTTCAAAACACTGGTTCATTTTTTTACCATTGAATTTCAGAAATTTAATTATATGAGAAGAACTGAAATTGACTGTTTGAAAATAGGTCCAAATAACTATTCCTGTCTTAGTCCATTAATGTTGGTTGGCTCTTCCTGTGGAGCCGCGTGTGTGCAGAGTTTGAGGAGTCTGTATGTGTGGCTTGGATAGCTTTGAAATAGTCTCATGTGTTCAGCCACAGAGTGAACAAACTGCAGTTAGCTGAGCTTACTTTCTTGCCCGTGTTCTGCCCAGGGCTAGCTCTAACATTCCAGCTTTCTGACTTCAAGAAGCTTTACCTCAAAGAATTACTGATTTTTTTTCTCCCTGGATTGTACCAGGGAACAAGAGGAGTACAGGAAGCCCTGACTTCAGCCCTGATCCTATTAACTTGATCATGGAATGGTTTAAGAGCAGACAAAACTGACCAATTTAAAGGCTTGGGTCAGTCGGTAGCTGTTTTTAAGCATTCACAAATGTACAGTGTGTTTGTCTGCTGTGTAGTCAAGTCAGTTTGAAAACTGTGATGTATTAGGTTAGAAGTGGGTTATCATAGATTCTACAAGTCTTGAATCTTAACCTTGTCTCTGGGAATCAGTTTTAGACCAGCTTGTCTTTGGAAGGGAGAAAAGCATCTGGAAAAATCTTCATAATATAAATAAATCCTGTGTAATACTTCTGAAATGGTCAGTGTTTAAAAATTACTAGTGTCCATTTGGTTTCTAGTTGCACTTGTTGAGGAAATAGTGTTCAAGCCTTCTAGTATCTTTCTGCTATGTCATGCTGTCTGCATATAGCTTTGAATTTTGGGTTGCAAAGACACTTCAGAAATAACTCTGGCAGTTAGCATTTGCAAACTGCTTGGTTACATTTCAGCCTTGTCATACCCTTTTTGGGAAGCAAATCCCCCCACTCCTCTCCTTCTGTTCAAAAGAACCTGTTTTGCCAAAGTCTGGTAAAAATAATGAAACCTGTTGAAACTGCTTCTGAAAAAGTAAGAGTTACAAGGCCAAGATTTCATGCTTTTAATTCAGTAATTCACTGAGCTTGAAAGCCAGGAAAACCTTTTTGAATCTACTAAAAAAGCTCCAATACTGGTTTGTGCTAGGCAAACCTACAGCATGTATGCTGTCACGGTATGTCTAGGATGGATTGCTGCTTTGATATTTATGTACTGACCAGAAATCTGTCTCCTTTTTCTCCTGGCAGTAGAAATGAATGAAAGAACCGATCTTGAGAGATCACAAAGGAAGAAAAGCTGCTTAAGAAATAAGACTTCAGTCCCTGCCAACTTTTCAGAGACATTCTAATTGAAAATGACTCCTGGTATTTCTTAAGAGATGCAAAATTCAAAAGAAAATGAAGGCTGCTTTTGAACAAAGGATTTTGCCCTGTACTATATATTGGCTACACTTACTCATAAATATACAATAGTTCCCTTCCCAGTACCTCTCTGAAGAACTTAGCAAGCAAGTTGTTGCCTCTGTTGAGCAGAGTGAAGAGTTTAGAACCATTTCTGTTTTTAAGGCTAATGGCCATATTCTTTCACTTGTAAGAAAATTGAGAAGCTCCTATTACCAAGCATCAGCAAAGAGTGGGAGATCTGCTTCTTGTTAGAAACTGGCCTTCCCAAGTAGACCTTTGTCTTAAGGAACCTGATGCATAGTTTTCCTTTAGTTCTTTGGCAGAGAAGAAACCAATTTTTTTGTGTCAAAATATTCAGGGCTTTCATTTTTATTTTTTACACAACACAAACTTTTGTATAGTATGTATATGGTATATTTAACTCTTTAGTTGCTATATCTTTTCCCTTCTAAGTAGCATCCTTAATGAAGTGTTCTGGTTCTTGAGTTACGGGTGTATTATGCTTCTGCTTTAGGCAAAGACTCAGGAGCGAGATGACCAAACATCTTTCTGTGATGAAGTCATTCAGTGAAGGAATTGAATTATCCATCCTCCTCTTGCTGTTTCCTCTAAGAGTGCAGATGTGGTACTCACTATCAGAGCTGCACCTTCACAAAGAACAGGCAAGGGAAGTATGCCCATAAACTCAACAACTCTGTGCTGTGTGGATGAAGGACTGATACAGCAGAGATGGAGAAAAGGGGTAGTCAATCATCCTTATTTTCAGCTGTACGGGGTTCTTTCATGTGTACTTGAACAAGTATCCCTAAATCAGGAATGCAGCTTTCAGTGCCTAAATGGACACTCCTCTAAAACTTTTCCACACCAAGTAAATCCTTCTTCTCCCTCTGTGCAAATTTTGATTGCTTTACCTCTGAAAAGCATTTGGCTTGCAGCTGTTTGCTTGTTCAAAATCCATGTTATCCATTCAGGGAGATCGTAGGAGAGGTTGGAGGAAAGTGTGAGCATGACTCTTCATGTAAGAGAACACCTTGCAGCACTGGATCTGGAGCACAATGCATGAACTCCTCCTGCTGCATCACAGAGAAAGAAACTTGTGGAGATGTATCCGCATATACAATGCTCAGTCAGAATTTATACAGTTTATATATATTATTTTTACAGTTTATATTCAGCCTATGAAAGTGTCAAGCATGCTGGGATTTGTGTGGGTAGCACCTTCTGCATGGAGATTTGAGGCACCTGCAGTCTGTTCTGTTTTAGCACTAGTGAAGTCCTGAGCTGTTGAGGAATGCTTAGTATGACCCCTCAACAGGTGCATTGTTGGCTTTGGTGCTGGACCTGACACCCAAGTGGCATTGGACCACTATTTGAGAAAAGCACCAGGAGTCATTTGACCTGCATAACCTGAACATGGTTTTAAAAGAAAAAAAAAAAAAACCATCTCTGATGTCATTTGGATGGCTTTGTATTCCTGTAAACATGCCCAGCCTTCCAGTTGTTCACCTGTTCGAGGATTCAGACATAATACTAGAGCACTAATATAAGGTGTTTGTGTGAAGTATTGTGCTTTACCTTTCACTAAGAAGAAAAGCGTTTGCTGCAGACGTTGGAGCTATTGTGTTTATATCCCCAAAAGGGGCTGGGTGAAGCAGATGATGACTGTGGTGTGTGTTGAAGGCCTTAAACTGTGATTCTTGGTATGAAGAATTGAAATTAAGACTGACCTTGAAGAATGCGGTGGATTTTAACCCATGGAAGAATACTCTGTGCTCTTAGTTAAGCAGTATCTACTGCTATTTTCTTGGGAGGAAGAGGTTCAAAACTCATTTTGTGTGTGACCCTGGCTAGCAGCTGTTTAAGGAGATGTCTGCACATGGGAGCCAGAAGTGGTGCAGTTCTCTGCACTGATGTTCCTGTGTAGCTTACATGGTTCCCGTGTAGTTCCATCGGTAACTTGTTCCTGGGCTGCTGAAAGTGGGAAACTTACTGAGAGGGTCAGGGACTTCAGAACCAGTGGCAGCTAGTAAATTCATTTCCTCAACAGTGGGTGAACAGGTCTCACATGAATATGCCAAGGGTTGGTGCTGTTGCAAAGATACCCACAGTGAGGTGAAACATGCACCAAACCATCTGACTGTTGTAAACATTCTTTTTTTTTGCCAAAACTCATCCTATTCAGACAGTATTTCTGGTACCCCCTAATGGTATATTAAGTTTAATGCATCTCTGGCCTCCCAATATCAACTTCAGACCCATTTGAGAGAGAACAGAGGAATGCTGGAGCCTGAGGCTTTAGGCTAGCAGCCCTAAAGCCAATGGTGGCCCACATTTCCACAAGCCCTGGGCAGAATTACCAAGTCACAGCACTTCATCTTAAATTGCACTGTATTCTTATGCCGCTGTGTTGCTATAATGTACATATATATTGGATTTTTTTGTAGATAAGACATTTTAGATAAAATTTTTAAATGGGCTCCCCCCAAAAATATTTTATGCCAGATGTCTAATTTTTTTTACACTTGTGATTAACATGAATATGGATGCTCTGTGGGCAGGGGAAAAAAAAAGATAAATGAATGGTACATTGGCTTTAAAAAGGTAACAATGCATGTTTAAAAAAAAACACTGGAGAAAAAAATGCTTGGGAAAAAAATTCATTCAAATATATTCTATGTTCTGCATAATAAAGACTTTAAAAAACACTATGTTGTGGTTTTTGGCGGATTTTTTTCTTAATAAGGCTTTTCCCTGTTAAGGAGACTGAACCCTCTTCTTTCTTCCCAGTCCCTCTCCTACCCACCCACAAAATAAAAACCTCAAAAAAATTCAACACACGAGTTTCATACTGCAATGACTGGGTAAAACCATAGCCTGTTTGAGAGTTGAGACAGATCATTGTTTCCCTCTAGCCTTGTACTCCAGAGCCAGGAAACCTTGCATGTGAGATGGATGCTTAGCTGGTTTTTGGCAGTCTCCGGTCCATCGTACAGCAACAGCTTTGATGTGCAGTCTAGAAAAGCCACTTCTGTTGTGGAGAGACGCCTGCAGTGGTAGCTGCTGTTCCTGATGTGCAGCACTCCCACGATGAGTGCCCGTTCTGTAGCTCGTTGCTGGCCCCAAAATGCTGCTGTGCTTGAAAACCAGGCTGCTACCCTTGCGTGCTGTTAAGAGTGTCAGGCTGCTCTCAGCT
Organism: Monarcha castaneiventris obscurior; assembly: GCA_026261815.1. Taxonomy (NCBI): domain Eukaryota; kingdom Metazoa; phylum Chordata; class Aves; order Passeriformes; family Monarchidae; genus Monarcha; species Monarcha castaneiventris. The sequence goes on from JAMPIT010000894.1 coordinate 22,126,375, forward strand.
GTCATGCTGCTAATGAGATGTTTGAAAAGGCTTCTTGATACATTTCGCAGGGGATTCTTGACCTCACATCTGTCTTGCAGTCTGTGTCTTGTTTTAAACATTTCCTTCCATGCCCTAAGTCTGCATAAACCACATGTCGGCATTTGAAAAGGAGGTGCAGGTCCTGATTTTAGCTGTGGGTCCACAAATGGGCCCAGGTGATGTGCAGCTTTGTGCTGCTGTATAAATGTTGGGTTTTCCCTTCCAGGTCTCCCTTTTTTTGGACCATGCCAGCACTGGCACTTTTCATTAGTGGGCTGCAAAACCCCCTTTCAGTGTCCTTCCCTAATAATTTTTTTCATAATCCTTTCCTTAATTTCCTTTACAGGCTCATGAGCGCCTGTGGAGATCCTGGAAAATATACTCCAAGTAAACAGCCACTCCATGTTTCCAAAAGGCTTTAAGGACTGGATGAGATGCTGCCGGCGCAGAAGAGAGCAGATCATGGAATAAAGACACTTTTTGAGCGGTAGAAACTCTCCGGCAACTCGGGAACAGCCGGGGCTTTCACCGGGGAGCACAGAGCCCCGTTTCTGCCTGCCGCGGGCCGGCCCCGGGGCGGGGGGCCCGTCCCTCCTACCCGCAGAGCGGCCCCAGCCCTGGCGCTCGGAGAAGGGGGAAAAGGGGCGGCTTTTGCAAGCTCTTTTCCCCGGGGGCGCGGCGGGAGGCTCTGAGCCCCCTGCCCGACCGCGTCCCCGCTCCCTCCCCTCCGTCCGGGGCAGCTCCATCCTCCCGCCTCGTGCGGCCGGGCCGGAGCCGCCGGGCCCGCGGCTGCCCCGCCCCGCCGGGAGGGCGCTGCGGCGGCGGGGAGCGCCCGGTGCCGCGGAGCTCGTGCGAGGCCGGCGCCGCCGGGGCGCGGAACAAAGAGCCCCGGGCCGGGCCGGGCCGGGCCGAGCCGGTCCCGCCGCAGGGGCAGCGCCCTGCGGGCACCGGCGGGCGGAGGGGGCGGCGGCCGCCCGGGCCATGCCGCTGCCGGGAGGGGAGGAGCGGAGCGGGCGGTGGCGCCCCGGAGGGGGCAGCGCCCGCAGGGAGAGGGGGGAGGTCTGGCAGTGCCGGCAGCCTCCGAGCGGGGCAGGGGCGCGGCGGGGCCGTGCCCGGGGCCGGCAGCCGCGGCGGTCGCCCGGGAGGGGCTGGAGCGCGTTTCATGCGAGCAGGAGCCTCTCCCCGCCGAGCGGCCTCCCGTCCGCCCTCCGGTGCCCGGCGTTGCCTGCAGAGCCGCGGCAGCACCGGGGAGTGACTCGGCGAGGGGAGGAGAAGAGGAGGAAAAGAAATCGGATTGCCGAAAGGATTAGGAAGTGGGGTGGGGAGGCGAAGCTCTCTCCCTCTCTCCCTCCCTCTCCGCACACATTTGTGAAGCTTTTCAGAGTTATCCTTCAGCATCAGTGGTACCGGCAGGCGAGCCCGGGGGAGCCGCGACAGCGGAAGGTGCTCGGCAAACTGCAAGAGCGATCAGAGGGAGCGGAGTGGCCCGGGCCGGCGGACCCTACCCCTGCCCTTACCCCGGCCCCTGCCCGCGCCGGCGGGGCACCGCATTTCCCGGCTCCGGTGGCTTTTTTTTTTTTTTTTTGAAAACGTTTTTACTGCTCCTCTCGGCGGACAGGATTTGGAGCATTAAGGGCGGGCGTGGTGCCGGACCTCCTGCCCTGAACGTGCGAGGTGGGGAGAGAGGAAGGGAGAGATGCCTCTGATTAGAGGGAAAGTCGTGCTCATCCTCGGATTCGTCTTCCTGACAACTTTCCTGGCCGCGGTGAGAGGACTACCCGTGAGGGGGAAACAGCGCAGCAATAGCCCGAAGGAGAGGAGCTCCAAGCTGGCGGAGGTAGGGCGATCTTTGGGGAAATACAGAGAGCCGGGAGGGTGCTAGGGCGAGCTCTTCCTCAGTCTCTGCACCCCCTCCCGTGCCCGGGAAAGCCGAGGAGGACAGCCGGCCACCTGGGCGATCACTGGGGCTCTCTCGGAGGTGGTTGTGCATCTCGGACGGGAGCAGCATCCAACACGTGTCCCGCGGCCCGGCCGCCCAGAGCTCCGGGGAGAGAAGCAGCAGCGGGGAGAAGCAGGGTTTGGGGGCCCCCTCTTATGGGCTGTTTCCTCACTCCCTGAGGGGCAGAGCCCTTTCCCGGCCTGCGGGATTCTCGGGCAGCCTCAGGTCTTCACACTGCACAGAGGCTGAAGGGCAGGGGATGCTTTGGGCTTGTTGAGTTCGGGGCCGAGTGCCGTGACCCGGTGCCCGGGAAGATCCGCTGTCCCCGGCGCCCAGCATCCCAGGTGGGAGAGAGGGGTCCGGCTGCAGTCAAAGTAGCGGTTGGTGCCTTGCCAGGAATGCCCAGTCTCCTCTACCAGAAACCTAAGACACGATGGATTTCAGCCACCATCTCTCCTCCCCTCCCGCCCTGGGGCAGGTTCCGGAGCGGCCATGCTCCCTTCTCATGCCGGCGACCTGCGGCCCCGCAGTGTCCTCCGGGGCAGGCGGCCCTGGGAGCCCCTCGGCCGGGAGCGGGGATGGCCCGGGGCTGCCGGGATCCCTCTGAGTGCCGGATCCTGTCCCGCGCTCGCTGCCGAGCGCGGATTGTGGAAGGGGAAGCTTCAGCAGGCAATGAGGGACTGGTCAGACTGGGAGCCGACTGGTGGGACCTGATGGGGATGACAGGAATGGAATGGGAAAGAAACTACCGGGAGAGCGGGTGGTAAGAAAGACTATTGGATGGTTAAAACAAGCTATTTACATCTTGAAATTGTTCTCTGGAGGAAAAGTAATTCAGGCAGCAGAGCTGTGTTCAAAAAGTACTCTTTCAAAGAACGCTACTGCTAAAACTAGGTGAAAGGAATGATTGAGAAAAGTGGCGATAAGAGGGGTTTGAGCAAGACACGTTCAGAGCAGCTCAGTCCTCGCTGGCGATACACAGGAGTATGGAAAGCAACAGGTTTGATCTTCAATGTCAGTCAGACTGGCAGAGGAGGTGCGAAGCGATGGGAGTATACTTTATTGCTAGTTAATGCCAAAACAGGGTCTGATCTGTGGCGGAGTCATGCTGGCAGTTCCTGTCGGATGCTGTAAACTCCATTGCAGCATGAAGTCCAGGGCACAAGTGTGAGAAGGGAATCTGCCAGGAATGCTTGGCTAAGGGGCAAGAGAGGGCACGGGCTGCATCCAGCCAAGTACCATTAGTCAAGCCTGGTGATGGTTTTGAGTGGAGTGTGGACTGAGCAGATGCAAGAACTGCTGGGGATGATGTGCTGTAGTGCTGGTAATACCATGTTCGTGCTGATCTTTGCTAGTGAAACTTCAATCATAGATGTAGATGCTGCTTCAATTGCCAGACAAATGCCAGGCAGAGTGCCCTCAGGCTCCGGCTGCAGAAGGAGTAGGGATTTACACTTGAAATCCAGGAAGGTATTGCAACCCTGTGGCAGGGACCAAGGATAGGGACAAGCTGTCTGTTAGGAAGTTGTGCATGTCCCCACCACGGGACCCTGCAGCACAGTCTCAGGCTCCTTTTTATCTGACATCTAAAATACGTGGGAGAGCGTGTGAGCTGCTGTCAGTCGCGGTTTGTGAATGGCTGTGAATGGGGAGCGTTGTGCGGCCAGCCAAAGATCACATTCGGCACTTACACAGCGCGGCCTCTGTCCCCGGGACCTTTGCTTCTTGCAGAAATACAAACATACAACAAGGTTATAGGCAAAGGTTTGAGGGTGGAGGTTAGGAGCAAGGAGGAAGTTGAAGAATGGATTCCTCTGGGAGTCTGGTGGTGCTGCTGTGCGCACCCTGCATCACTCAGAGTGCTGGTGGCACAGTTTTCATGGCAGGGGGGAAGCAGTAGGCATTCGCATGTGTCTTCTAGCTGCTTTTTGGGATGAAATCCTCTGTTTCTGGTGCATGCAGGGGACAATATGGAGTAGTCATGTCCAGCTGTTTGAACTAAAGCAGAGAGCACAAGCACAGCAGCATGGTGGTTAAAAAAAATCCAGAGTGATTTTGGGTCATACACACAGATGGTTCCTGTTGCAGCACTGATACGTCCTGTCTCTATGGCAGCAGGGCAGCCACAGCTGGAGTATTGGTTACACTATGGGTAATGCCCTACAGATGTGGGTAGAATGAAGGGGGCTGTGAGGAGAAAAATAGAAATGACAGAGCAGAGCAGATAGACAATCAAAACCATTAAACAATTACAAAACTTGGATTTGTTTTAATTTAACAACTTCATTTAAAGCAAACGTTTTTCCTTGGTTTAGAATTGAATGGGAATTTTTTGTAATCTGTGCTGAGCCTTAGAGTTGCACTCTTATACTAAAATAATTCAGAAAAAATTTAAAAAGTGTGTTTTCCAGTAAATTTTTTGAGATAGAAAGTCTTGTTCTTATTGTAGGAAGAATGGAGGGAACACATGCTTCATTTTTGGGTGCTAGCCTTATCAGTGTGTCCAAGGTCCTGTACCTCAGTCAGGATCCATTATTTCCAGCCATTACCAACTGAACGAGTACCTGCATTATCTCAGCAATGACGCTGGTCAGCAAAGCTTTGCCTGAATTATACTGTGCTCAGCATACGCAACAGATGTTGTGGGAATATTTTGCTATTTCTTCAGTCTGTTTGTTAGAAGTTGAAAAGGCAGAATGAGAAAGTCAAAAGGCAGTTTTCTTTCCGAACTGTGACTTAAATCTAACAAGAGAGGTACCTGCTCATTTGGAGGTTTGTTGGTGATGTTTGGGAAGGCAGGTGGGTTCAGAAACAGCAGACAGGTGTACAGCAGGCGTTTTAGAAGGGCTTTTGCAGGTTGGATGCATCATACTTTGATGTGGGCAGAAATGTGGCAGGATGGAGCACTGACCACTAAGTGGCTCTTCAGATTTGGGTAACTTAATAGTTGGAAAAGCTTTTGTCCCTTGTGGAGACAAGATACAGCTCATCACATCACTTAATGGTTTATTTATTTATGAAGTCAGGAGGTTTAAATGAAAAATATGTTTTGATAAACTCACTGGATTTCAAAATATTGGCTCTGAACATAGTTAATAGATTTTTGGATTCTTTCCAGCTGATACCAATCAGTTCCGGTGCTCTTCTGGTAAACAGAAAACAGCCACAGTCCTAACATGCTGCAAATGTAAATGTTAGGAGTGATTAGATCTGTGTGAAACCACACAAGAGCTTCAGTTGTTGTGCATAGGAATAACAGTGCCAGCAGGAATGGTGATGGGGGTGTTGGAGCATCCTGGCACTGACGGGGTGAGGCAGAGCAAGCCAACAGTGTTTTATGGAGACTCCAGCTCTGGTGAGCTTGGTGGGTGCTCTTTTGCAGGGGGGAACCACTCTGAGAGAGTGGCCCAAGAGCAACGTCAGCAAACTCCCCAAAGCACCCAGGGTGTTACTGCGGGGCTGGGACAGGGGTCAAATCCAGGCTGGAACTTGCTGTTGGATTTCCCCTGGTCTGAGGCTGTGAGCAAAGCAAATCTGGCATCTGCGATAAGAGATAATGGAAGGCAACAAAAGAAATATCAAGCATAACATAAAGGCTGAGTTGGCTGCAAATCAGTGGGTTTGTGCAGCACCTGATATGGCTGGCTCCTGGCCCCTGAGAAATAAGGAAACAACTACCAACACAACACATTATTTACTGGTTAAACCAGGCAGTGAGAATAGCAGTGGGAAACTACATGTAAAACTGAAGGTCTACACCTGATTGAAAATCATTGCTACCAATCTTGATTGAAATCAATCACATGCCCTTATGCACACATGCCCTGTGCATAAGGGCATGTGAGTGCTTAAAAATTAAATGTATAGCAGTGATGTGATGCCTGGCTGGAGATAGCAGACAGAGAGCGAAGGGGCTCCAAGGTGATTTGGTGTGGCTGTACTAGGTAAGAAAAGTGAAAGAAATACCAGTTGGGCTTGAGTGGAGTTTGTCAGGAGACTGTAAGTCAGGGTACCCCTGTCATTTCGGAGCCCTAATATAGCCTAGACACACTGTTTTGGGGGAACCACTGGGGTGATGGGCTGCACAGGCACAGAGGTCTGCGGGAACCTGCCCTGTGCCTCCCCCCCAGCTCTTGCTCCCTCTTGACTTCTCTAGGGTTCTGGCCAAGAAGAGGGTCTCAGTTTCCCTAGAGCCGCCTCACCCTGCTGTGGATCCCCAGCTTGTGTTGTCACCCATGTCTGCCCTGCGGGAGCACCTTGCCGGGCTGCTGCCTGCACAGCCAGATCCCCGCCGCCACTGCGGGCTGTGTCAGTAGCAGAGTCATTTTGCCTGAGGATGTGCTTTTTACCTTTTCATTTCTTCAGCAATTAAGCGTTCTTGTCCCTGGCTTTGTCCTTGGCGGAGGTCGGATTTGTGGGTACAAAACGTTCACTGAAGCATCCTTCCGCTCTGAAAGGGGCTCTTTGTGCACAGGGAGGTACTTCGCCCTTTGTAGCAAATTTCCTTTTGAGAAGTGCCAAATTATCTTAGTCAACACAGTTGAAAACCCTCCCGCCCTGGGGCTGAGACAGCAGCAGAAACAAAGGAGAGCCGGGTGTAGGGAAGCTGCCCAACAAGGGGGCTTCTTCCATTTTCACTGCACAAATAGGTCTGCTGCATTCCCATTGTTATAATCAAAGGGGTTCCTGTAAAAGGCACATGTAAGGGGAAGAGATTAGGCATAAATCACCCCACAGGGTATTGCCCTGCACTCTCTCTGGGTTCCCAAAATTGTCCAGCCCGTGCAGACCCTTTCCTCAAAGACAGGCAAGCTGGGGGACTCATCCTGCCTCCAGCCATGATCTTTCCCAGAGCAGTGGGGTGACAGAGAGAGTGTGCTAGAGATTAATTCCCACTTTCCTCTTGTCAGTGTCTTAGGGATAGGGAGTGCACACTGGTCCACAGTAGAAGCCCGGTACTTCCCATAGGGAAGCCTGTGGACAGTCTGAGCTGCAGGCAGGCCAACAAGGTGTACCCATGCTGTCCAGCTCCTTCAAAGCAAATGTTATCAGCCTGAGGCTCAGGTTTTGTATAATATGCTGCAGCAAGGAAGAGATTGCAGCATATTTCAGTGTTAAATCGTTTTTGTTTCAGACAGAAGCTTGCAAAAGTGCAGTGTAAGGACTATTTGTTTGTTTGTTTGTTTGTTTTGGTAGAATGTTTTTGCAAGGAACCTTCACTGGGCAGCCTGATGCTTTTATGTGGCCAGCTGTAAAAGTCAGCTTGCATGGTGTTGCTTCCAAGCAATTCCGTTGCTCCATGTTCCTTCTGTGTAGGGACTCCAGGGCCTTGTCTGAGAAGCTGTTGGAGTTGTACTTTCATCTCAGTACTTATGAGATGAAGACAGCAAAAATATGGTGACCTACCTGCCTCTGAGTCCTGGGTAGCCCTTGGCATGAAGGGCACCAATGCCTCTTGAGGTTCAGGTTGGTTTAGTCTCCGGGGCAAGGATACAGCTTCAAACGGGATGAAATGCAGTAAATTGCTGCCTTGTGCTGTCCCCTGGCACCACAAGATGGGCACAAGGTAGAGACCTGTCTGCAGACGGCCAGGAAACACCCATGCATGCAGGGAAGAGGTGGTGAGGTGTGGGTTTATCTTGGGTTAGGGGCTGATGGTTGGCCTGCTCTGTCAGGGTCTTACCTAGCACTCAGGACTTGGGCTGCAGGGCAGGTGTGGGAACACGTCCCAGACCAAGGGCAGCTGCTACCGTGCAGGGCTCAACAGGAGACTGGCACATGGCATGGGTACAGTGCCCTTCAGTGAGCCGCCTTCCATCCCAGCCTTGGCAGCCCTAGCCTAGGGTGAGTAAGGCAGCCCCAGCTCCTTCCCAGCAGCTGAGCCCCAGGCCCCTGCTGGCCGAGGAGGCACTATTTGCTGGATGGCCTGGAGGTGCTGTGGGAGATGCCCCACGTGGAAAATCGGTATCTCTTTGCCTCCCTGAGGTGTCCTCTCTTCCTTACCACTTTAGCACTCCCTCCTGCTGCCGTCCCCTTCACCTGCAGCCATTCGCACAGCAGCCAAAATCACAGGGAATGCCAGCTGCACTGTGCCGTACCATGCAGCGCCTCCATCGAGACAAGGTGTTGTACAGATGTCTTCGTGCAAGCAGCTCCCAACACCTTCCCCTCTGGAGACAGTGTGGTTTTATTACATGCTAAGGCTGCTGGCTCCTTGAAAGTCAAAGCTGGTTGGGGAGGGGAGTTGAGCTTGACCCCAGGCTGGGGAGCTGCAGCCAAGCACCTGGGGCAGGGGCTGCTGGCTGAGCATCATCCCAGCTTTGCCCCTTCGGGAAGACAAGATGCAGCATCCCTGCCTGGATCCCTTCCTGTGCAGGGCAGGGAGATGCTCCAGGTCTGGCTCAGGTGTCCATTTTGTCTGTTGTTGAAGGGATCCCTGATGGATTTGCATGTTTGGTTGGCTGCATTCCTTGCCCCAGTGCTTGCACGGAGGGGCAGCCTGTGCACCCTGCGTGGGACAAGGGGAGCAGGTGCCCCCTGCACTCCCTCCTGCCCTGTGATCCCCTCCCCCACCTCTTCTAGCAGGCAGAGGGAAGGTGGTATTGATCTGGTCCTGTCAGTTTCTACACCTGCTTTGTGATATTTGGGGTTTTCTTCCTTTTGCAGTTTTGCCTGGGCTGTGGCAGGCAAGGAAGCTGCAGCTGGAGCAGTGGGAGAGTTAAGGTGTGCAGACTAGCAAATGCAGATCATTAGCTGGAACAAGTTAATGGTTACTGAAGCACATGGGCTTTAGAGCTGGAACAAGTTAGCAGCGACTCCCTCTGATGCATTAGCAGCTAATGTGTATTACTGCTCAGCTATGTTAACAGAAACCATGTGCCCCAGCAGGAGCATTTCCCAGAGAGCACCAGAGGGTGTGGATGTGTGTCTGTTCATCGCTCTGGGGGACCTCTCCATGCAGTCTCCTTTCTCCTATACCGTGACTGCAGCAGAAGTCTAGAGTCTTCAAGTAATGGGTGCCTTGCCACCAGCTGGTGTCTTTGCAGCAGGCACCACCCGTTAAGAATTGTCCCTTGGGACCTGTGCACTTGGACGGAGTCTCTGTTGTGAGGACAGCCCCATCTGCTGTGCTGGGACGTATCAGCGGAGCCAACTGTATGCTCCAGCTTCTCCACTACAAGGCCTGGGTGGTTCATCTGTGTAGAAAGCAGACCAGCCCCTCCTTCAGGGCAGGTGGGGAGGAGAAACTGAGCTGTGGTGAACCTTCTCGGGAGTCTCCTTCAAGTACAACATGGGAGACCTGTATGTGCTCCTGGCCTTGCTGCAGGCTACCTGAGAAGCAGGTCATTTTCTTTGTCTTTAAAATGGGAGTTTTGCAGACAAATTTGTCTCAGTGTTAAAGAGGGCAAAGATATTTATGGTAGAGAAGCATCTGCCGGTGAAATGACCATGATCTGCATGAGGAGGGCAACAGTGTGGCATGGTGAGGTGAAAGGCCACAAGGCTGCTACTTTTCCTCCTTGCGTCACAAGTGATCTGGGGTGGGAGGATGCCATGGGCAAGTTACTCATGAGCACACCCACAGGAGAGCCGACTGCGATGAGAGGGCCTGGGCTGTGCCAACGGGATGCATGGTGAGGAACATTCTCAGTAGCCTGGACAACCTCCTCATTTCTGGTCTTGCACAGTCAGCTATGCTGTGTCCTTGCTCCTCGTGGTGCTGCGTGCTGCTGCTTCTCTGTGCTGTGGTGTCTTCTGCTCCAGGGCTGGCTCTGCCTCAGGGGCAACTGAGTCACCCGCCTTGGAAAGAGTTTTGAGATTACAGTTGTTGCAACTGTGAGACATGAAAATAAATGTGAAACATGAGGAAGCCTTTGATGCTGCCTCCTGCAGCTCCCTACCCAAGACAGTTGGGATGAAGCTAGTTAGAAAAGAAAGTGATACCATATGATCTAAAGTATTTTGATAACTGCATGAAAATTATAATCATGAGGGAGTAATAATTATCTGCACAGCCCACAGTTTGCTGCTGGCTCCTGCTGGTCTGTCATAAACAGGATCTGCCCACGTAAGCACGATAACCAAGTGCCTTGTCTGTTCCATAAGTACTCGTAGAACTCTCCTAAAACCTAAAGGGAGTCTTTACTAAAAGAAAATAACAAACCAACAAAAACAAACAAACAAACCGATAACCCCCCCTCCCAGGACCCATGTAAGTTGATCCTGAGGTGGACCGGATAGTACAGCAGTTGGGAAGTCATGGCTCTGCTCTTCACCTGTGCCACAGCCCCTTTGCAGGCAGGAGTGTAACCTAGGGCACAAGAAGAGGGAGGCAACTGGAGGTGTTAACTTCTTTGAATTACCTCTGGCAGATCTTCTAGAGTTCACATGTCAAAATCCTGAGTGATAGCTCCTGCTAAGCCACCTGCCTATAAGTCTAAATGTGTTGTGTCTCATGACTGGGATTGTGGCTCAGAAGGTCTTAAAGACAGTAATAGGAACTGAGCAGCGTCTTTTCCTTCCCTGTTATCTCGTAGGTACCCACCCAGCTCTCGACACCTCTAGAAGTTGCTGTGCTTTGTCATGGCTCTGGGAAATCCCTTAAGTGGGTGATGAGCTGATGGCTGGCAGAGGTCACTTGTCTAATGTCCGTCCCATGGATTTTCCATCTGGCTGAAAGACTGCCAGTAGACAGGTTATGTGCTGGTGGATGGGTTGTGAGCCAGGAGGATCAAACTACAGCCCTCAGGAGGCTGCAGTGGTTAAAAAAAGCCCTTTATTTGAGCAGTGCCTCATAGAGGAGAAAGCATGCACTGTGTGAGGGAGGCATCATGGCACACTGCATTTGTTCCTGGTGATTACCCTGCTGTTCAACCTTACTTTATTTTAAAGAGACAACAGTGTTACCTGTTAGCAGTACAAGAACCTTCTTTTCTCCCCGTCCCACCAGCAAAAATTGTCATGAGCCTTTCTGCAAACTGCAGTCCCAGAGCTTACCCCAGACCTGCTGGGCTTCCTTCTAATGCAACCAACCAGCCTTCTGTACTTCCATAGCTTTATAGTATGGCTTTATAGTAAAATCCTGCTCTGGAGTTGTTCCTGCCCGGTTTCAGTCCAAAGATATATTTTTTTAATACTTTCACCAGATCCTTGCAGCTCATTTAGGTAAATATAAAAAGAAAAGTTTTATGGTAAAAAAAAATATAAAAAAAATTTGTACCTGACTAATTCATAAGTGGGCAAGTTTGCAACAGACTGCAGGACAGATTTTAAAATAATGTTGGAGAGAGCTTGGGGGAAAGAGAAGGAAGGTCTATTCAGGAAAAGATCAATAGTTCTTCTGGTGGTTTCTCGTTTCAATACAGCATGGTAAAACTGTTCAAAGGAAACCTAACACAAGCAGTAATGATTAAGCAACAAAAGCCTCCATTCCTTATAATTATAGCTCAGTGTGATACCGGCCTTCAGCAAATACGTCATTTTCCTCACTGCAGTGTTAACAAGCCCAAAGCACAGCCTGAATGTTGCCTCTGATCTGGCTGCCGTGTGCACAGGTTTCTTTGGTTCAAGCTGAATGAGTTTATGTGCTCTATAATTTGCTTGGGATAGGTGTGGGTAGAAGCTGCATTCTCTGAGCTTGTCCTGTTCTGGTGGCTTGCTTGCTCCACTGGCTGCTGATGCACAAGCTCCAGCAGTGCTTTGCTGCCAGGGGAGTTCTCTCAAATGTACCTGGATTGGTTTAGCCCCATGATGAGGGGCAGCTCTGCTCAGCAGTGTGTGTGGTTACAAAGAGCACTGCTGTTGGGTGCTCTGGCAACTTGCAGTGCCTACAGAGATGCTGAGGAGCGTGCTGGAGGGACAAGTACCTGTGGTTGTGTAAGTGGCAGGGTAGTGGTGTCCCTGGTTGCTGAAGTGCAGTACAGCACAGGAACTAGTCTGCTGATGTTTTTAGGTTTTAAACTGCTGTAGGATCTGAAATGTCATGTCTCTAATAATTTTTAGGTAAGAGCTGCAGCACATGAACATTGGTAATTTGCTTTCTTAACCCAGATTTAGTTCAAAGCCTTAGAGACATTTCTACAAAATCACAAATTTTAAGAGCAGAAGAAATTACTAGAGCCTTGAATTTCTTCCCTAGTGCAGTTGCAGTACTTGTGTTGAGCCCAGTGATGTGGGTTTGACAGTCTCCCTAAGAGAAGTTGTCATTTTTCTTATTAATTGTTCCTGTGGTTAATTACCTATGGCATTAAAAGCCTGATCCTTATTCCTCAGTTAAATTTGTCTAGCTTTGACTTGGGCACATTGCTTCCTATTATGTGTTTCTGTTCTGGATTATAGAGTCTCTGGTGCCTGATGGATTACTGCCTTAAAGAACTGGAAAACCAAGTCATTGCTTTCTTTTTTCAGCATGACAAACAAATTGAATTGTACAAGTTTTTCACTTGAAAAGTCTTTCCATCCCTTGAAATGTTTTTGTGGCTGCTCTCTTCATCATCTCCAGATTTTGAAGCATTTTTAATAGAGATGTATGGGCTAGAAATGGAAAAATGTCAGCCTTTAGTCTCTAGAGCAATGAATTGTGGCCTTTTCCCACACCTTTTCCATACATCTTGTTGTCTGTGTTATGTACAAAGTAGGCATGACACTGGGGTGAATTGCTAACCAGTTACTTCCCCTTCCAAACATCTCTCCAAGATTGTGCCTCAGGGTGTTGAGGTGGTCAGTCCTACATGTGGGAGAGCCTGGACTATGTGGGAAGGGCTCCTGGACTGGTAGGTAGGCGGGTGTGATCCTGCTTATAGCCTTCAATCAAAATGTGATCTTTACAAATGGAAAGTGATGCTCTTTCCTGAGTGCTGCCCCAGAGTTTCTCTCAGGTTCCTGCCCTGGGAATCCTTATTCCCAGACAGGTAGGATATGCCAAGTGTATGCAGGAGCAGCTGTGGCAATTCCTTGTTCAGCTTTTTCCTTTCCTTGGTGCTGGCTGGTCGCAGGAGAAGGCAGGAGCTCGGCTGCCAGACATCAGTGGCTCCCCAGCACTGTGCTCTGCTTCTGTGGGGTGGTAGCAAGTGTTCTTCTGTGGTGGTGGAAGGAGAAGGGAGCTGCTGATGACCAACTCTGCAATGGTTTGCAGCCTTTCTCCTGTGCCCTATAGAGAGCAGGGAATAGTGTTCCCTCTGGACAAAGTCTTCTCTTCCCTTAGCCCTCTGCAGTGGGTTAGCTCCAGCCTCGATGGCTTTATCCAGCTGCTCCTTGGACAGTGCAGAGGAGAGGGTGGATGTCACACAGCAGGTGTGCAAACCTCAAGGGCAGCTGCTTGTGTGGCTGTCAGGGGACCCTTGATGACTTGGAGAACACACATCTGATGCCATAGATGCTCTGACCTGGAGGGAGCACTGGGTCTCCTAAGACCTTGTTAAATCCAAGGATTGATTTTCTGGGGCAGGGCACTGAGCCTTACTCGGGAGGGACATCTGATGCAGGGGCAAATTTTAACCCAGCAAAGCTTCAGAGTGATGCAGACATTAACAGGGGAAGTGTTGGGTGGTACATTGTAGTGACCATTGCTGAAGGGCTCTGGGCCACCCAGGGCAGCCATCCCTGTTGTCCTTATGCCTCCAGAGATCTGGGAGCTGAGGGAATTCTGTTTGCCCTGCAACACTCTTGCAGCCAGTTCCCCTGGAGCAGTTTTACATTTTCCCTGTGGGAACAGTACTCTGAATTTCTTGAGCTTGTTTGGGCGTAAAATCTGAATTAGGCATTGAGTGTAAATTTGGAGACTTTGAGTCTGTTCCTGGCTTGCTTGCTCTGGTGTCCTTGGGTGAGCTCAGATCTTGTTGCTAGAGCAGACCTCCCTTTCCATGTGTATTGAATTTGGGTTGTCTGTGAAGTGAGCTTACCCAGCCCAGCAAGCTCTTTGCAAATTGGGCAGGAATGCCAGCCTTGCAGGGCTGTTGCCAGTCTCCTGTGCAGGAGTTGTGTTGGGCATGTGCAGCTGGCAGCAAACCCAGCACCAGCAGGCAGTGTCATGCAGCCAGCATAGGAGGGATGTGGCTAGGTTTGCCCGCTCAGCCCCCCTTGCTCTTTTTGTTCCACCTAGGCTCCTTGCTGCCTGCCAAGGAGTCCTGGGACATGACGGGAGACCTAGTAAGGGGCTAGGGCACTGGGAGATGGGCTGAGACAGAGCCGGGCATCATTCCCATGCATCCTTCCCAAAACCGTTGTGGTTTGGATGGGGACGGAGGGAGCTGGGAGGAGAAGGTGCGTGCAGAGGGGTGTTTCTGCTCAGCTTTGCTACCTGCAGTGCCACAGGAGCCCTCCAGGCCAGGGAGAGGGGCAAGCCCCAAACGCTCTCTCTGGGCAGCACAGGTTTTCTCTCCTCTCTGCAGCCCTCTCTCCTCCGGGCCCATCTGGTGAAGTCTGTCACCGGCCCTTCCCTGCGTTCAGCCTGCTCTGGGCAGCAGCCAAGGGACCAGCAGCGTCCCTGCTGCTCTTTTCCCTCCCCCGGGGATGGAGGGATCGTGGGCTTTGATGTACAGGGACAGGGCTGGGGACAGGCTGTGTGCGCTCATGAGAGTCTGGCTAGGCTCCAGCTGCCTTTGAAGTGCTCCAGTGATCAGGATGAAAGGGAGGGGAGTCCTTCCCCAAACCATCTGGCTCTAATTGCAGGTAGAAATGCCTCTCTGCGTCCCCCCCGCCCGGCGCCGTGGGGAGGGGGCACTCCACGCTCTTCGTTAATCCCACGGCTCTCGACTGGGCTGACGCGAAGGGTGAGAGCTTGGGAACAAAAGGGGGTTTCAGCTGGGCAGCCAGAAATAGGCAGCCGCTGGCGGAGATGCTGGGAGTTCGGGCACCTCTGCTCCCAGCCTCGAGCTGCGGGGCCCTGCAGACCTTCCCAAGGACGCCCGTGCCGCGGGGGGGGCTTTGCCAGTTGTTCCCATCTCGGGTTTCTCGGGCACACTGGAGCCTGCTGGCCCCTTGAGTCACGCTCTTTCGTGCCAGTGCGCACCGAGTGCGGGGCAGGAACGTGGGAACTCGGAGCCGGCGCAGTCATTTGGCAGCGTTTGCTGGCCACCTCCCTGGCCCCCGCATGGCTGGTGCTGCCTCTCCGGCAAGGCTCCCTGTCTGCTGCCACTGCTCCCGGGACTGGAGGGCTGGCTGCGAAATGCCATGTGCCCCTGGAAGGGCAGCAGCACTTAGAGCCTTTGGCAGCACTCGCAAGTGAGTTTTGTTGACTTATTCGGCTGGGCATCTTCCCTTTCCCAAACAGCTAAAGGTAGCTGGGTTGTATCTACCAGCAGTTTCTTTCTCTCGTTGTGGTAGCCTTTGGGCATCATCAGAAATCAATTCAACCTGTGTTGCTTGAAGTCATCTGCCCTAATACCAATACCACAGAACTATTTATTTGGGTGAGGTTTTCCCCTTTGTCATAAAGCCCTTGTTGTAAACTTTTTATATAAATATATAAAATTATTAAACATGAGCTGTGGTAACCCTGTGACAAGAAGCAGCCCTTGCTGTTAACCCATTTCCAGGGACTGAGAAATAGCCAGAAAGGGACAGTGAGAACTCTCACTGGGGAAAGCCAGGCGAGATGGGCAATGGGACAGCAGGCAGAGAGGGTGGTCATGGGGTTGGGCAGTACCAGTCTGAATAGACCTGTAAGTTCAGGTGCAGTGGGACTGAGCACTGGCTCAGCACAGGGCACTTCGTATTAACTGGATTGATTAACATGTTAATTGCTATCCTGATGCTGCAATGAGATGGGGTGGAGGACCTGTTTGGGGCAGAGCAGTCCTTGCAGGGCAGCGGTTTGCTCCCTGCCCTGCCCTGCCCTGCCACCCTCAAGAGATGTTTTCTCTGCCTCTTCCCTCTCCAGGTGTCGGCATCATCCAGCCCCCGTTCGGCAGGAGACGAGGAGCTGCCCCCATCGGGCAAGGCGCGGGGGCTGAGGCGGGGTGGGCAGGCTGGCCCGCGGCGACACAGGCGCAGAGGGGTGGCCCAGCAGGCTGCCAGGAGCCCAGCGCTGCCCCAGCCCAGTGGTGCTGGCCGGGAGGAGAGCCTGCCGTTCATGCTGGACCTGCAGAACTTGCCGGGGCTGGCCAATGTGGACCTGAGTGCCCAGAACCCCAACATCCAGGTGGGGAGTGGGTCTGGGAAGGCCACGGGGGGTGTGCGTGAGCGCTGTGGTGAAAGTGGTGCTCTCCAGCCTCATTTGGTTCCTTAAGAGAAAGGGTCTCATGAGTAGAGTCTGTATGGCCGCTGTCATCTGTTTTTTTGGTGACTACCAGCTGCAGATAGCTGGCACAGGGATGCTCCTCCACTGAGGAATTTGCTCGCAGTCTTTTCCCTGGCCCCCCCAGCCCCTCTCCACAGAGCAGGAGCAACCACTCCTGCATGGGTGACCTCTCAATTTGTGAGGGTAGCGTTGGCCCCTGTGGGTGACCACCAGCCACCCTGTGCTTCACGCTCTGTCTGTGCTCAGTCCCTCTAGATGAGGAGAGACCATTTGCACTCCTCATATGGTCCTGCAGCCCAGAGTGTCTCTGGCCTCTGGGGCTGGGAACCAGTGCATGGTCTGGTAGGTCTGCCCAGCTCACTGCCTTGCCTCGTATCTGCCCACCAGGTGACCATTGAAGTGGTGGATGATCCTCAGGCTGAGATGGAGATGGACTTGTTGAAGGAGACAAGCAATGACTGGTCTCTGACATCCTCTGAGTGGTTGTCTCACAAGGACCTGTTCTGGCCCCTCTTCTGGGAGTACACTGACCCTGCTGAGGGGGACGAGGAGGAGGAAGATGAAGAGGAGGAGGAAGAGGAGGAAGAGGATGACAACCTAGATGTAGGGGACAGGGAGGAAGAAGAAGAGGATGATGATGAAGAGGAAGATTACACAGCAGAGTATGAGGAGGAGGAGTCCATGCTTAGTGGAGTAGGAGGTAACTGGGACCAGCGATGGCCTGGGCAGAAGAACTGGATCTTTAAGGAAAAATATAATTATGGTGAGTTCTCTTGGCATGTGCAGCTGCCCTGCAGACCAGCACTGCCCTCCCCTGTCCTGCCTGGCCCGCAGCCCTGCACCAGCAATCACAGCACGCTGGTGCTCAGCTCCTACTTACAAAATAAGGCAGCATGCCAAGGAGCAAGGCCAGCACTCAGACATGTCAGTGTCCTGGCAGGAGTTGCCCTCGCATGTAATCACTCTGGAGCATGGGCTCTAGTGAAGGCATGCTCACACGAGAAATACAGTGCAAATGACAAGTGCTGCTGCCATTGACTCAGGTCCCTGTAGTGACATCAGTGCCAGAAGCCTTTTCCACAGACCTGGGTGCCCCCCAAGAGAGGAGGTGCAGAGGGCTAGATGGCAGATGGGTCAGGGCACCCCAGCAGCTCCCTCCTGCAGCTTCCTGGCCATGACTTCAAAACCAGCCAACTTTTGCTAATACGTGGTGATGCTTCAGCATCATGGCCAGTGTGTTGGGCAGGTTTGGTGAGGATGGGGATGGGCAGCCATACCTGTTTGGGTTGGTATGACTGGAAGCAAAGCTGTGAGAATGAGAGCTTTTGCTCAAGGCTGCTTCCCTGGGGTTGACAGCGAGGACGGGTTTGGCCCTTGGCATTGCGTGGCTGGGCACCTCCCTGTGCCCCAGGCAGCATTGTCCCTGTTCAGGGATGGAGGCAGAGCTGAGCGAGGTCCCACGTGGCTGTTGTCTCCCCTCCTGCTAAAGCTTTGCTGAAGTCCATCACTCTGCCTCTTCCCTGCTGTGCACAGACTATGAAGATGAGGAGGAGTGGAGCCCATGGTCCCCTTGCAGCATCACCTGTGGCAGTGGCAACCAGAAGAGGACCCGGTCCTGTGGCTATGCCTGCACAGCGACAGAGTCGAGGACCTGTGATCTGACACGCTGCCCTGGTGAGCCCCTGGCCATAGCAGTCCTTGGGGAGGTTCCCCACTGCTGCAGGTTCATGCGTCAAGAATTAGGTCTGTTTTAACGTGATCGGGGCTAATGACCGTGGGGATTTGTTTCCACAAAGAAGCTATGATTGGGCTTCGTGGCTCCCCAGGTAGTTGTGTGGGGCCCAGGGGTGGTAGAGCTGGCATCAGTCTTGGTGTGTGGCTTCTTCCACTTCTCTCACATTGGGAGCTTGAAATCCTCTCCTGACATATTGAGAGCCAGCTCTATCCACTGGGATTTACATAACTAACAGCCTCAGACAGGTCTGTTGGGCCAGTCTTGCTGCTGGCCCTTCCTTCCAAACACAAGGCTATGTTACCAAAGAAGTGGCCGGAGAGGGGCTGGCAGATGGATGGTGTCTGGTGCGGTTGAACACCATCCCTCCTGGTATTCAACCAGGCTCTTTGTTTTGGTTTTTTTCTGTCTCAAGGAGCAGAAGGAGAAACGGTCTTCCCCACAGAGGAGACACCTTTCAAAAGTGACAACACCACAGAGCTGTTCAACTCAGGTCAGCCTCTGCCTCTGCCTTGCACTAGGGGCTTCAGTGACACACCTTGGGAGGGTCGTAGCTGGCTGGTGGGGAGGGCTCTGCCAAGGTGCCCTGTGTCTGGTGTCCAGACCTAAGCCACCCAAACCAATACCATGTGCAGGCTTCAGTGGTCATGCTGGGAAACTCAGTTACTCCCACAGCCCTGGTACAACACTGTGCTGCTTTATGGTTCAGTGGCTGAGGCCAGCCTGCCACGTGCCCTCTCCTGTGAGGGAATGTTGCCAGCCTGGCCCCAGCGCAAAACCCCTTCCCTCTGTCACTGCCTCGGGAGTGGAGCCTGGCTCCAGCTCATCCCAAGAACCTGGCTGCTCCTGCCTGGTGGTTGCAGGCTCCACTGGTGGTGTTGGCATGGCTTCAGGCAAATGGCAGCTGGGTAAAGTGGGGTGCAGAATGTGCATGCCCTCACCCTTTTGGTACCCTCTCCCCAGAGGTGGACAGCTGTGAGAAGTGGCTGAACTGCAAGAGCGACTTCCTCACCAAGTACCTGAGCAAGGTGCTGACGGACCTGCCCAGCTGCCCCTGCTCCTACCCACTGGAGGCTGTCTACAGTGCCGTCAACCTGCGGGATGAGCGGCAGGGCAAGAGCTTCCGGTGGCGGGATGCCAGCGGCCCCAAGGAGCGCCTGGACATCTACAAGCCGACGGCGCGCTTCTGCCTGCGCTCCATGCTCTCCCTGGACAGCACCACGCTGGCTGCCCAGCACTGCTGCTATGATGAGCACACCCGCCTCATCACCCGTGGCAAGGGGGCCGGTGTCCCCAACCTCATCAGCACCGAGTTCTCCCCGGAGCTGCACTACAAGGTGGACATGCTGCCCTGGATCCTCTGCAAGGGCGACTGGAGCCGGTATCACGCCGTCCGGCCCCCCAACAATGGGCAGCGGTGTGCTGACAACCCCACCGAGGAGGAGTACCTCTCCCAGCTGCAGGAGGCCAAGGAGTACTAGCCACAGCCACTCTCCAAGGTGCCACGACCACCACTGGCTTGCAGCCCTGCACAGCCTGGCCAGCCCTGACCCTGCTCATGGGCTCCTCAGTGGTGCCAGGCAAAACGGGGAGGATGCGCCGTCTGTCTCATCCCCTCAGAGGGGTATCTCAGCCCCCCTCCAATTTCTGAGGGTGCTGGAGGTTATTGTGGTGCAGTCCCTGCCATGCCACCCAGGGCAGTCCTGCAGTCAAGGGCTCCTGGCCTGGCATGTGGAGAGCAGCAGGGGCTGGGAGGTATGAAGGGAACAAGGGGCTGTTCCTGTCTGCTTTTATGCTCTATGACCTTTCGACACAGCCTGTAAGCTGAGCACAGTGTGAAGTGGCTTCACACCACATCTGAGGAGCTGCTGCAGGCATGGCTGCCTGCCCTCGTCTGTTCACCTGCCCTGGCAGATGCTGGTTTATGTCTGAAACTGGGGGTAGGTCTTCCTGGAGAGTGCAGGGCTGTCCCAGCCATGCATACAGAGCAGGGCCTCCCCTATCCTTGGGTTTGTGTGTGCAAGGTTGGGAAGGAGCAGGGAAGGGCTTAGCAGGGTCCGTGGGGGCGGGGAAGGGGGCTGTGGGGCAGGAGGAGACTGGCTGCCTGGGCTTCCTTGGCAAGATTGCCTTGCCACCAGAGTTTTGGCTGCCACAGCTACACGTAGGTGGACCTCAGAGGAGGTCAGCCTGAGGACACACCACCTGTGTGCATTTCAGCCCCTCTGCCCTGGTGCTTGGGTGAGCAGGCTGGTGGCATCTGTGCAAGTCACAGCACTAGGCCTCCACCAGTCCTTGGGCCCCTGGCAGCCCTGGGTCCCTCAGGCCCGCTTCCGGGCCAGGCTCACAAGTGTGGCTCCAGAAGAGGAAGACACATGTGTGCTAATAATGTCAATACCTGGTGTCCACAGATCATGAATCGTGATGCTCTTTGTTGGCACTTAGGTGTTGCCTGGGTTTTATTCAGCTTTTCACAGGTCCATGGCAGTGTCTTGCAGCATATTTTGGAAGCTTTTTTGCAGAGAAGCTAGGCTGAGCACCTTTATCCCTGGACATTCAGTTGCTGAACTGGCAGAAAATTTATAGCTTTTATTTAACAAATTTGATGCATCAGGGGAAATAAAAGTCAAGCACACATAAAGAAGAATGGAGTCATTTCTACACTAGAGGTTTCACGCAAGGCTGCTAGCTACTCCACGTACTTCTGCAGGGCACTGTTGACCCAAAAAACTGGTTGCAGAGGTCCTTAGTTGACCATCCTGTGCTGTCTGTCCTGCTTACAGGAGCTTTCTCCAGCATCAGTGAATATCCTTGGTCTGAAAGCTCTTCGGGGAATCTTTTGGGAGCATCTTTGTATCTATTGAGTGTATGTTGATCCTTTTGCCTTGGTTACTGATAGAATATTGCATCCTTGATCATCCATGCCCAAGACTTCATAGCTGGTAAAACGAAAGTATTAATGCAGTTATCACTAAATTATTCTTACTCAACTATTATTACACTCCTGTATCCCTAGACTCTGGTTATGGATTCTATCAAAATACAGGCAGACATCATCCATTTCCCAACAGGCATGCAGTCTGAAATGACCAGTGTTCTGTAAATGGTGAGAAGGAAGAAAACCAAATAAGCATGGATGGAGACCTAGACCCTGGAAAATTTTCATTATCACTGCATGTTCTCTAGCCCAGATGGTCATTCACCTGCTAGTTTCTGGCAAAGAGGTAGATCATATAGAGGTGGTCAGGAGGGGGTAACAGTGATTTGGTGGCTTGGTCCTGGGAGCCAGGGAGCCTCAGCAAGAGACATGGAAGCAAATCAATTGAGTGGCTGAAGCCATGGAAGGATGAGCTTGTTAACTGCAGTCATTCAGCAGAGCATATTTCCACTCCCATACCATACTATCATTAACATCATCAGACTCTCAGAGGAGTTTATTTACCATCAGTGCAGGCTTCTTTAAAGCAACGTCCTGTTGAGCGTGCCAAGTGTTCAGTATTGGACCCACACATGGAAGCAGGACTTCTACAAACAGCCTTTCTTGAAGACTTGCAAAAGCTCAGCCAGTTTGTTTGACTGGCTGCTCTCTAAGGAAGTGCTCTTACAAAAAGAGTGTTACCCAGGATTTGTACCCTCCTCCTCTTCATACTGGCTATGTCAACCAGTCTAACCCCCAGAAAAAACCCTGTAATTTCTGTAATAACTGGAGTTCCTGTCCAAGGGCAAGTAGAAAAATTTCTTGCGTTGATACCCCCCCATTCCCTGCTGCCCCACAAAAGCTAGTTGACAGCCAAGTAGCTGTTCTGCTTTGCTGCCTCTGTGGTTTGGACAATACAGACACAAACTGGAGCATGAGAAACAAGCAGTGTTGTTCCTCATACAAGCACCTTACACACCGTGAGGCTTTGCAGAACACCATGAGAAAAGTAGACGTTAAGCAAGTGTTTATTTTTATATCCCGTCAAAGATTCTGTCCAGCCCACTGCTATTTAAGCGATGAATCTCTAAGCTTTCACTCCTTAAGTTTATTGTGGTTTTTTATGTGTAATATATATATATAAAATGTCTTTTATTTCTACAAAATTTCACAGAGAAGAATTCTTTAATCTGATGCTGCAATAAAGCACTTTATATATGTATAGGTCATGCTGATGTCATTCAGTTGTGACTGAAGGATACGTTGCTATTTATTTTGGTTGAGAGGGTTGATGTTTAATGCTATTTGTCTTGGGTTCCCAGCCCCAGCTGGGGCCCTGATGGCTTTGCTTCCTTCCCTTAACATTTGCATTTGAAGTTGTCTGGCTGCAAAAGTCACAGGTAAGAAAGACTAGTTGGAGGCCATCACACCATGGGATATGTGAAGTTCTGCTTACAGGGAAGGAAGCCTCCTACAAGAAGACCATCAGGGTCAGTGCTGAGATGGAAATGCATTGCCTGTGCCCCAGCCCTGACCTCGGGTTTTATTCCATGGTCAGCCTGGCCAGAGCTGGGTACTGGCTGACAGTCCAGAACACCGCTTTAAGCAGGGGTGTTGAGCATGGAAGCAGGGGCAAAAAAACCCCAGCATCATCCCAGCTGAAAAACTGGTTTGGCAAACCACCTCCAGAGCCAACACCTGATTGTAGCAGGGGGGTTTGCAAAGCTTTCCAGGGATCACAACTTTTTGTTGTTGTTAATTGACTGCATAAATCATGAACACTTCCAAGCTCTTGCTGTTTCCAGCTGTTTCCCCTCCTTCTCTCTTGCTCCTTTTGCTTTGTGCTGGCTGCACATCTGTCAAGGGTTATCTGCTACTCCAGCATGGGACTCTGCTTCACAGCCACCTGGCACCGTATCTGATCTCTGCCCGGGGGGAGCAGGTGACTTCTCTCAGGGAAGGATGCTGGGAGCTTCCTGCTGGCCTTCTGCAACATCAAAAACATTGTTGCATGGAGCCCAAGCCAGGGGGAGCAGGCTGAGCTCCACTCTCTGCTCAGAGAAAATCACTCATTCCCTGGAGGGGCAGTCAACAGTTACTGCTGTGTATATAACATGCCTAATGTGCTTTTATCCTCTGCAGCAAGGTCCTTGCTGTGTTGGATGATGAGCCCTGCTGTGAAACTCCTGGGATATAGAAATCCCACAGCCAGAGAATGGAAGCAGGAAGAATTCCTGCCCTAATTCTGCAGGTGCTGAGGACCTGGAGATGTCACCTGAAATCAGAGTGAGTCTGTGGCAGTGTTTTCCCTGCTGCTTTGAACACAAAGCTTCCTGACCAGTGGGTGTTGAGTTGTCTCAGTCTGGCAGCCTGGGCTGGAGCCGAGCTGTACCAGTCCCCTGGCACCCGGCCTGCAGGGGTGTTTGTCTGCACGCAGAAGGAGCCGTGCCCACATTTTGCTGGGGCACAGGTGGGGTGAGTACAGCCCATCTCTCAGGGATGAACTTGAGATTTTGTAGGAACATGTTTACAACAACAGAGATCCCATTACCTGTCTGATATTTTTCAGGGCTCCAGCTCTAAAAATCCGCTTCTTGGAAAGCACACAAAAAGCCCAGCTGGGCCCAGAAGGATCTCCTTTGGAAGGAGAAGACAGAGAATGATAATGCCAGGAGAGTTTATCCAAAGCCTGTGCAGCAGGCCTGAACTGCAATGCCTGTTATTAGCCTAGGAAGGAGCAAGATGTGGTTGTGGTCTGTGGCTCTTGAGTAAAAACTGTAGTTCTAGAGGAGAAACAAACCTTTCAGACAACCCCTGTTCTGGTCTGTGAAGGGACACACCCCGCTGTGTGGCCACATTAGTCTTCTGTGCTGGTGGCACACCTCTGGAGCAGAAGATTGGAAAAAAACCAAACCCCAACACACTACAGGTTTTCAGCTCTAGTCCTGCTGACCTCACTTTTCCACTTGGTCAAGATAATTTTCGACCCAAACTTGTCTCCTAAACTTGTCTTTTACAGCACCAGTGGTAATGTAATTTTTTTTTAATTTTAATTTACCAATTATATTATCTTCTATACCAAAATGTACTGGATTCATTACAGCTTTATTAGGCCTTCCCTTATTTACTAATAAAACTATTATGCAGAGCATTGCCTGCAGTCTTAAAAAAGTTCAAAGACCCCTTTGGTTTATTGTTTGATGGTTGCTCCTTACATCTCCATGTGCCTATAATGGCATATTCAGTGAGGATCCACCTCTGACTTTCATCACTGTGAAAAATTCACTTCTGTTTTCTGTTTTTTTAACCTTTGTTTTCTTTAATTTACAAGACTTTCCCTCTTATCCTGTGTTAGGTTCTTAAAGAGCCTTTGGGCCAGAGTATGCTGAACCTTGCTTTTCTCCCTGATCTTACACATCCTTTCCTTCCCCAAATAGCTGAAGGACTGCAAACTGTGACTGTCTCCCAGAACTTCCAAGTATAGCAAAGGTCTGGGGTTTCTCATTAGCATCCTGTAGCTGCACCAGAGGTCAGCTGTAGCTGAAAGGGTGTGTGTCTGCTGGCAGCAGGCAGATGTAGTGCAGCGACCTTCTCTAGCATGACTTAAGGCTCAGATCTCCTTCACCAAGTAATGTCTGAAGTGGTGTAAGGCCTTAATTACCATTGCTGTGCCCCATTAGAGCTGGCACAGCCTGGCACGCTCTGCCTGAATGCACAGCCTGGCCTTTTAGCACAAGCTTTCCTTCACCGCTGGATTAGTCCAAGAGATTCACGTGTGAACAGCAGCCAAAGCATGGCTACATTACACAGCCTGTTCTGCTGCTGTGGGGATGGTGATTCCCAGCCTGCGGGGCCGGGAGCCAGCTGGGGAAGCACCAACATAACTCAGGGTAGTGAGTTTTGCTGGAAGAGCCCTCAAATGGCCTCTGAGCAAAGCCCTGAGTCCGTGAGCCCCATGCATGTGGGCTGCTGGCTGAGGCCAAAGCGTGTCCTATTAGAGTAGCAGCAGGATGCCTGAAGTAAACCCTGCTTGTGATGAAAGGAAGGCAATTAAAATTCCACTTCAGTTGCCTTCCTGTCCCACTTCCTAACCTTCCAGCAACAGGTGATTAGCAGGGCCTGCCTTCTGCTGCTGCCCTGGCCCAGCTGTGCCAGCAGAGCCTGCAGCAGGCGAGCGCTGCTACCTCAGCATAGCTGCCCAAGCACAGCAAGGACATCGCAATTCAGCTGGCACGTTTGCCTCATTGACTCACAAAAAGATCATTATTTCAGTTTTTCAGTAATTTTGCTTTTCTTTTACCAAAGTTTTGGCTGTGATCTCACTTGCTAGCCCTGTTGTTTAAGGTTTCCCATGTTTCTGTCCAGGATTTCCCAAACAGAAAACCAAGCATGTGTGCTGTACAGTGACATCAGTGTGCCTCCATCACGTTACCCACCCTCCTGCAGCCTACCAGGTGCATGCAGTAGTTCATCTGTGCACAAAAATCCTGGCAAGATACCTGCATCCATTTTCCCAGCCAGACAGTGCTTTAGGGAAGACAGCCCTGCTCTCACAGTTCAGCTTAGGGATGAGTACACACTACAGAATTGAGTTCTGTACTGCATTCTTGATGTGTGTCTGTACACACTTTATCATGATTTTTCATACTTCAGCACTTTGGAATAGTGAGAGCAGGCAAAAGACTCTTTATAGTTTAAAAGGAGACTCAAACAACTCCATTCAGGGTTTTTTTTAAACAGGCACTAAAGTTATTTTTTCCTGTCTCCTCTATTAAAGGAACAGTTACCACATATCATTCAGATTTAAAAAATTTAAAAAAAAAACAACAAAAATCCCCAAACCAGTAAATTTCACCCAGTAACATTAGTCTCTTCTAGCTTACTAGAGGAGCTCTGCAGGAAACACTAGCAGAAAACAAAGTATGCAAGAGAAGCTCATGCCTCAAAAAGAAAACCAAGCACTTCTGTCACCCTTGAGGTTAAGCAGATTGACACTTCTGGTAAGAGATTTTCACCCCTTCTATAAACAGGTTTATTACTTCTGAAGACAGCTCCAAGAACTAAACTGTATTAGCAGGTGAGAAAAAGCGATTTTTTCTTCCTCACCAGTTAAAGCAAAAGCTGAAGTATGATGAGTGAAAAGTACTGCACGCTGTAGACTCTAAATGGAGGTGGGACTTTGAAAAAAAAAGTTTGCTTTGGCCTGAAGCTCTTGGAGGTAGCTGGCCCTGGGCCCCACCACCTTCTAGAACCATTCTGTAGGTGGAAGTTTCCCTAGCACTGGTGTGCATGAGCATCGTTCTTGTAGAGCAGACTAGTGGAAGTGTAAGAAATGAATGTGTTGAAGTAGGGGATGTGCAAAGGAAAGGAACAGCTTGAACAGCATCACAGATCCCTTCAAAAATGTTTGAAACATTTACTAGCGGCAGATCAAAAGCAGAGAGAAAATGAGCAGCTGCTCAGACTAAAAACTGCATCAAGCTCATGCTCTCTACTCCCCCAGAAGTGAGGAGTAAATCACATTGGCATCAGCACTCCTCATTGATCAGTGTTTTTCCAGACAGATCCCTCCCTCAGCCTATCGCCCAACGCTTTGAACTCAGGCCGATTTGAGGACACAGATTCCACAGGGTTTTTTTAAGTTAGGTTTATTTAGCAATAGAAGTATGTACATGTAAGAGAATCCCCTGCAGCACAAGACATGCACAAAGCAGTGAGGGACTGAAAGTGGTGCTGCTCCATGGCCTTCCTCATCACCTGTCATCCCACTTTACTCAGCGGCAGGGCCAAGATTAGAAAGGAACAGGCGAGAAATGTATCAGTCCATGTGGCAGAATCTTCAGGCAGAGCCTCCCAGCAACCGGTATTAAAACAAGCGGGCGCCATAACCAAATGTCTGTTTAATGCCCTCAAAGTAGTAGCGCTGCCAGCCTTGCTTTGTTCTTTCTTCCTCACTGGCAGGAACGCCCTTGCCTTCCAAGCACACCTCTGTCTCACCACCTTTGTCATTGAAGTTCAAGGTAATGGTTGCAAAGTGCCCTAGAGGAACCAAAGCAGATCTGTCAGCAGCGTGTAGGACAGCACATACAGCCCCCAGGGGCTGCTCTGCCCCTCCTTTCACAGGGCACCACTTAAAACACTCTTCGAGGTCCTTTGCAGAGGATCTACTTATGGCAGCCGTAGGCCTTCCCCAGAAACACAGGTAGGAGAGGGCTCCCTCTTCCTGGGGTTTGAAGCAGTTGCAGCTACAGCTGCACAAGCAGCTACTTCATCCTTCCCACTTGGTCACTTCAACCACACAGTGGCTGAAGATGCAGATATGATAATGATAAGAAGCTGGGATAACACTGGAGCAGCTCCCAGAACACAATGTGCTCCCCAATCACGAGCCACAATGCAGTGTGGCAAATGGGGCTGGAATCCTTCAGAGACAGGCAAGGGCAGTAATACCACAGTCCATTTCTGGACTACTTACCAGCTGGCCAAGATTTAAATCTCCATTTCATAACAAGTTGCTTCTCAGGAACCTTGAAAAGGGAGACAAAGACTGAGTAGTAATTTTTTGTAAATCCTACAGTCTAATAGGAAACATCTACAATTGTGTTATATGAATGAATCCTTAGAGATCCCTTGAGAAACACACAGAGGGAAGGAGTTTTTAAGAGTCATTTTCTTTTCAATTCCCTTCTAGAAAGGTATGCAATAGTACAGCCCCAAACACTGAGACAGAGTCCCTGTCCAGAAGGCTTTTGTGGCAATTGGGCCAAAGAGAAAATGGGTCAGTTACTATCTTTAACGCTCCTCCAACCCCTGATAAGTAAAATCACACAAAAACAGGGGAGATCTATGACTGGAAGCCACGTTTTCTCCCCAGACTGAAGTCTCCTGCATTAATCCATACTGCTAGGAAAGCTTCAATAGCCACAGAAATTATAGATAACTACTGGGCACCAGGTAGAACCCCACAGTTAGCTAACAGAAGCGTTGTTACAGAACTGATAGGAAGTTACAGCCTGATAAAAGTGCTGCCTCTGAGCAAGATACACCTGAACTCGTTAGTACTTACTAGGTCAACAAACTCTCCTGTGACACTGCCATCCAGCAACTGAAACTTGCCTCCTTTATCGGCCTCCAAGGTGGCTTGTGCGTGGGTGAAAGCTTGAACCATCTGAAAAGAATTCAGGAGCAGACCTGGATTACTTGGCATTATCTTCCTGCAAACTTGTTGCCTCCCACCCAGCTACAAAAGTTCTGGAAGAGGAGGTAAGTCAATAGTCCTCAGGTCCTAAGGTCCTCAGCAAAAGACAAAACCCCTGCCCTGGCCAAAAAAGCAGGGTTTAGCCACTACAGCAACATTTCACCTGCCCAAGGAGAAGAACCCCCAGCTTTCTAATGCTCAGTGTTCTGAGTAACACATTGATTTACTTTGTTGATTTCTTAATCAAACCGAATTCTAAGAAAAAATATTCTTTGCTTTTTCATTTTTCTTATCAAAATAGGAGGAACAAAAGACTAAGACCATGTTTAAATATGATACAACGCTGCTCTCTCCTCCTAAATGATGTAATAGTGTGCAGAAAAGTGGAAGCTGTTCCCAAAGATGCTTTGATACCACCAAACCTTAAAAGGAAAAAACAAACCAGAAGCACACAACTGTAAACCCCAAGTGATCTGGCCACATGCAGTAAGGGATACACCTACAGACAGATGCTGACAGCAGTCTGGAACTTGCTTCTGGTTGGCATTAATCCCCTCTTGTCAGCTGTGTGAAAAGATGCACACACAAGCTTTAAGCAACTACTCTGCAGAACAGCTTCTTAGTCCATTCTCATGGATTGTGAGCGGCCTACAGAACATCTTAAAAAGCTTATTAGGAAAGGGCTCCTCTATGAAAAGAGCAACTCTCAGAACAAGGCAGGCATTACCTCCTGAGTAACGAACACCCGGTAGAGCTCCTCAGGAGATGTTAGGAAGGTGTCCTTCAAGCTGATCTTACAGGTAGGGATCTTGACTCCAATAGATTTGGACTGCGATGGGGCAGTAGTGCTCTTGGCAGCCATCTAACAAAACAACAAGGAAAACAAACACATACACTTTTTTCACAAAAAAAAAAAACCAACCAAACCAAAAATCAACAAATGGTTCACATCTTCCAGGGGAAAAAGCAAAACCTCTTGGTAAAGATGCAATTAGATACAACCAAACTTAGATGTAAAAAGCAGATTTATCACTTTGCTTGGATGAAACATCATGTGCTGCCAATGGAAACAGTCACACCTATTCCACAGATTGCCAATTCCTGAATGTATATATCCTATACACAACACAGGTCGTTCCTGTAAGCCCCAGAATCTAATACAGTGTACCTTTCTTCACTGATCCCAAAGCACGTTTGCACAATTTTGTTTACCTTGCGGTCTTCTGCTTTAGGAGCCACCTGAGGTGCTGTTTCCATATGTTCACCATTCATTGTGGGCAAAATCATGCCCTGGGTGAATTCTGGAAAGACAGGAATGTGCCCATGAAACCAATAGAAGATGAAGTAAACCTCCTGACTGTACTTTGAAATACACAATCACAAAGGGCTTCCTGGTTTCCCCCTTGCTCTTGCTAGCATCCATGACTTGAAACAGTTTATAGAAAAAGCAAACAGACCTCTTTTTACAAGCAATTAATTCTTTCCCTCACTACTGTCCACTGAAGGCCCTGTCAAAACCTGTCTACACTAACAATTAGGAATTTACCTCCTCTTCATAGCCTAGATACAGCATCTTCCACACGCTGCTCTCACACTAATGTTGGTTAGCTTTAGACTTACGTAGCTTTTTTCCTCTCTCACTCCAATATAAATTGCAATCCCATCTCAAGAACTTTTGCCTTGCTGGTCTAGACACACCAAACCAAGCTTTTCCATTTCTTTTCACACTGGCTCTTCATTTCTTGTACCACTGCAGTAAACAATAGTAACTTCTAACTCCCTCCTTGATTTATCTTTATCGACACCACATGCCAAAACTACACAGGGAAACCCAAGCAAGGCCTCACCAGTGCTCTGTCCAGCAGCACTAACACTTCTGTAATTCAATCAGAACCTTCAGCCTCTTTCAGAATTACATTTGCTTTTTCTCCAGCTCAGTCACTTCTGCTTTTATCAACTATACAATGTTTTGATTTTTTTCTTCCTCTTCATCTGTTCAGACTGGCAAAATTCCATTATAAAGCAGAATTTTATCATATGTGCATAAACCTGTATCCTGCAATACTTGGTTCCCACCTGTTCTCATTTATTGCAGCCCACAAGATCATACAGTTTTTCCTGATTAGCATCCTTATTTTTCACTGGGTGACTGCATCTCCCAGCCTGAACACTACATTGCCTGAAAAAACTCCAAAATTACAGAAATTTGATCCTGGAAAAACAGCAATCAGTGATGGTTTGTACCCACCATACCTAGAACATGTAGTGTAATATAGGTAAATGGATATAAAAAGCAACTGTAGCATTCCCAGCCTGTATTTGAGAGGAAAGCCAAACTCAACCAAAGCACATTGATTTAACTCCAACTGCTGGACTCAGATTTAACTCAAAAAAATTTGATGCAGATGCTGAAACACCTCATTAAAAGACAGCAACAAAACCTGCAGAACAATTTCCAGACGTCAGTTATTCTAACATCCAAGTAACACTAGATGTCTTTACTAGTCTAGCAAGAGGAGAAAAAAAACAAACCACAAACTGGAGAAGATACCACTTTCCAAGGGAGTAAGCAAACTGAAGGCCATATTGTGCCCACAGGCAGTGACTGTGTCACTGGGTAACAAACACATTTTACTGGCTTTCATTTTCTCTATAGCTGAGCTTCAGCATGTGAAGGGCGTTCTCAGTTTTAAAACATAAATCCAAAAATACTGTTTATGACTGGGTTATCACAAAGCCAACCTTTCTGGGCTGTGCTGTACTGTCTAGAACCAGAAATGCTTCTTCCCAAATCCTAACTATTTCCAAAATTACAGGAAAGTTACTGTTATTGCTCTGACACTTTTCTGTTAAGATGGAGTGAGCAACTCCTCTCCTTACCCCCATCCCTTCTTTAGAATTAGTCCATATGGGTTCCATAACACTTCTCTCTCTCAGTTACATACCCGTTTTGAGAGTGCTGATGTAAGTTTTCATTGCATCTCTAATTTTCTTTGCACCCTCTTGCTTCATCAGGGTCTTCAAGTTAGTGTCAGGCTCATCTTTAGCAAGGCTGACAAGGATCTGAACAGCAAAGACAAGCATTGATTAACAAGGACAAATGTGCACGCTTCTTTTATTACTGAATTCAACATCACAGACTTTGGCTAAGCTTTCATAAGCAGCCCCGAAGTTTTATTCATCTTTCACTTCATCTCTCAGCCTACAGCATTGTACATGTGTGCCTTAATACCTTCTTGTGCTATAGAGCCCTTGTATCCTGAAGACAGGAATTAATTTCATAAAGATACATGGCGGGGGAGCACCTCTCTGTCAGGGAGTGTAGTGACAGAATGAAAGATAACAGTTTTAAATTGAAAGAGGGTAGATTTAAATGAGATCATTCTTTACTCTGAAAGTGGTGAGGCACTGGAACAGGTTGCCCAGAGAATCTGTGGATGCTCCAGGTGTAGGTGTTCAAGACCAGGTTGGATGGAGCTCTGAGTAACCTGGTCTAGTAACAGATGTCACTGCTCGTGGCTGAGAGGTTGGTGATGCATGATCTTTAAAGATCTCATCCAACCCAAACCATTCTTTGATTCTATTAACTTAAGCTGCCTCTAGCAGTAAAAAATTCTACACAGATGTTGTAAGAAAGGTAACAGGGAAGGAAATATTAATTCCTGTCAGCATACTCCATACACCCAGCTATGCTTACCTCAACTTCATCGATGTCATTTTCATCCGAGAGGTTAGGAATCTCCACATAACCTTTGTACTTCACTCCTGTCTTTGAGGTGCCTGCAATTGCAATTATATTGTTTACATAAACCTTTCTTACTCTGGTTCTTGTAAAAGCAAACTTGTATTGTATCAAAATACAACACTTCCCTTTATTTTTATTTCCCAAGTGAGATAAGTATCCTTACCCTTAATATTATACATGAATCTGACCTTGAAACAGGAGGGGTGCACCTCACTCACCAGTCCACGCCAGCTTGATAGCCCACTCATAAAAGAAGATAAGTTTCCCTTTGCGGTTGTTAATGGAGGCCTCTCCATCCAGTTTGCTCACTTCTGTCACCTCACACGCCCCTTCCTCACCCTCCACCCTGACAGGCAGCAGGAGAGCTTTCAGCCGCTCCGTGGACCAGTTGGAGGCATCCCTCTCCGTCCTGCAGGAAAACCGAGCGGGGTTAAAATTCTGGGACAGGCCACGCTGCCAGCACTTATTGGGACTATCCAGTGTTCCCCGATTCTTGTCTCCCTGCCCCGCTTCAACACAAACACACAGAGATTTTTTCCCCAGGCCACCTCCACGCATTCCCCCGGCACACATCGGCTCGGGCACCCCCCTAGACACGCACGGGGCCGGGGGCTGCCCCGGCGGATCAGCCCGGACCCCCCCGCCTCAGCAGCGGCCCGCAGGGAGGGCGGCAGGCGGCCCCTGTGCGCGGCTCCGGCCGGCAGCCCCCTCCGCCCCGGGGCCTCCCGGCGGCTCTGGGAGCAGCCGCGCCGCTCACCAGTGCCAGTTGTTGACGTTGGTGGCGTCCGCCCGCTGCTCCACGATCCAGCGCGGGTCTCCCTCCCCCCACTTGGCCATCGGGACCGGGATTGCCGCCTCCGCTCCGAGCACCCGTGGAAGCTGCTAGAACCGCCGCGCCACCTCCCGCTTTCCGCCCGGCGCGGGCCCTTCCGGCACGCCCCCGCGGCGCAACCCCCGCTAATTGGTTCCGCCCGGCTAATTGGTTCCGCCGCGCAGCTGGGGCTGGGGCTGGGGCTGGGGTTAGTGCTCCCGTTCCGTGCTGTTCCCGCCGGCCCACAGCTCCCGGAGTCAGCCCACAGCTCCCAGAGCCCCGATCCCGGCTGCCGGCCCAGACACAGCACCGCCGCGCGCACGGCCCGCTGGGACTGGTAGTCCGAAGGCTCTTCATGTGGCCCGCGGGGCACGCCGGGACTCGTAGTGCGTGACCGAGGAGCTGCCGCGCCGCGCTCGGCGGGAGAACTACAAGTCCCGAGGTGCCCCGCGCGCAGCTCCCGGCCCCGCCCCGCCCCGCCCCGCCCTGCTGTGAGGACCGCGGCGCTGCTGGCGCGGGAGGGGCGGCGAGGTGAGAGCGGGGCCGGGGCCGGGGCCGGGGCCGGGGCCGGGGCCGGGGCCGGGGCCGGGGCCGGGGCCGGGGCCGGGGCCGGGGCCGGGACCCGCGGCGGTGGTGATGCCCCCGGGGCAGCCGCTCCCTCCCTCTGCTGAGGCAGCCGCGCGGTGCCGTTGCAGATGAGCAGGGTGCGGGCGGATGAGGAGGAGTACTGGCACAGCTCCAAGTTCCGGGCCTTCACCTTCGACGATGAGGATGACGAGCTCTCGCAGGTAGGGAGGGTCCGATCCCCGGACTGCCGGTGAGACGCCCTCGCCGGCAGGGCCACGGAGCCGTCCCAGCCCGGGCCTGGGCCCTGCGGGTCGCGGAGGGTTGATGTTCTGTGGGTGGATTGTCGCCTCCTGCCCACTGCGGAGGGTACCAAGGGCTCTCGTCTCTCCCCCCACAGTAGTCAGTCCGAAATTTCATTAGGACCGTGGTTCCTCGCCCACGCACCAAACTGCATCTCCCGCTGGTTGAGCTGCTAGTGTCTGTGTAGATGTCCTTGGGGTTCCCAGTGGTGAGGGAGGGCAGCTTTGTCTGCTGAACAGCTACAGGACTAAAATACCATCCCGAGAAGAAGCAATGGAAGCTGAAGAAGCTGTATTCAAAGTTCTTTGGGAGATTGTTGGATGGTAATAGGAAACGAAATGCATTCTGCAATTCTGATGGTCCTTATGCAAGCTCGCTCTTTTGTGTGTAGCTAAAGGAATCCAAACGGGCAGTGAACAGCCTTCGGGACATTGTTGATGATGATGATGACGACCTCGAGAGGGTCAGCTGGAGCGGAGAACCTGTGGGAAGTAAGTGTAGAAGTACTGCAAATTATCCTTAAGACAGAGGGAGTTTAAAATTGGTGTTTAAGTCAAGTCACTTAGGTCAGCAGTATTATTTGCTATCTAATCTTGCATGTCTAATCTGATTCTAGTCTCCCAGGTCACATTGTGAGCTACTTGATTTACCTGAGCAGATCCACTGAAAAGAGAGTGAGCAGAAGCCCAGACTGTGTAAAAAAGAGGACTGCAGACAAGTGGAGGGAATTCACTGTGTTTTTTCTAATATGCAGCCAAGCTCAGAGCAGGTATTTTGCAGGTTATGGATTGATACTCATCATGCTCAGGTGGCCTGCAAGATCCTAGGTGATCATTTCCTTCACACCGCTGCCTGAAATGGCACTATTTAAAATTTCTGTGTTTTGACCCCACAGCACTTTAAGCAGATAATCCAAGGTTTAATGTGTGTTTACAGAATGACTCTTATGCTTGAAATTTGAAAGGGAGCCGTAAACAATAAGCAGATGTGTTTCTAGTGATGATGGGAGCAAGCTCATGGCCCACACGTAATGCTGTGTGCTGTGCTTTTGAGTTCATGACTCACAGAATGTGACGCTAGCCCGTGTCAAACAATGAAAATTTATATATGGATCACCCAAAGGAACTTCCAAGACTGATCTTCTTGTCCTTTGCTGTAGCTCCTCCCTCTGGTTTCTTTTCCCACCCAGGGTCTCTCTGCCCATCGTGGTTTTTTGTCTATCAGCCTGATCCTAAAATATGTGTGTTGTGCAGCTGTGTGAAAACAAGGGGAACCTGTGTCTTGAACAGGCAGGAGGGTGACACATGCATTGTTGCCAGCAGCGTGTGCACGCTGAGAGCTGTTCTGTCTGTGTGGGAAGGAAAGCTATCTCAGTCTTCCAGTGTTCAGGAATGCATGCTCTTAGGCCTCTGCAATTTGAGGTAGGCCAGGGACTCTCTGTCTTGCTTTGTGCTTTCAGAACAAGGACTATGCTTTGCCTCATGCAATAATATATAAATGGTGGGGGTGTCTATGTATTCTTTTTACACAAGCTGTAACCAGCTGTACAACACTGCTGAAACCAGCCATTCTAGAGGACAACAGGCCACTGCTTAACAAGCAGCATTACGTGAGACTGGGATTCCACATGGAGAGAGGCACTGCGTCTACTTAGTGCTGAGGGTCAGACTTGGCAAGATGCACTAGTGCAGAACTGACCAGCACACATTTGGTAATGTTTCTGCCGTGCCAGAAGATCATTCTTTACAGACTTTTTCACAGTAAAAAAAGACCTCTGTCTGCACACAGGTATCTCCTGGTCAATCAAAGAGACAGCCTCTGGCAGCACTAGCTCCCTGGATGGCCGAGACTCCAGCCTACAGAAGGGCTCTTCCTCCTATGCTGCTCTTCCCAAACAAGCTTCTTCCTACTCCCTAAGCAGCCTGTTCAAAGGTGAGGGTCATTATATACCATATTGACAAATGTGTTTTCCCTTAAGACTGTCAAGGGACAATTGTGTTATCGTATGTAAATAGTTTTATCTGAAATGTATTGCAAAAGGGAAGCTCCAATCTTTCCTCAGGGTGGGAGTGTATTGCTCACTGGTCAGAAATGGAAGACTTGTGTGGTAGATCACATGCTTTTGTGGAGCGGGAAGGGGCTTTGGAGATTACGGCTTCTTGAAATCCAGGTTCCACAGAACAGCAAGGTAGAGCACAGCACTGTGTGGCAATCCATGTGGCTGGTGGAAAAGAGCAGGCTGCAAAGGGACTGGCTTGACCTATGTAGCCCTCATTTGGTTTTCAGTTCTGTAGAGAAGGCAGATTGATTGTCCTTTATTTGGAGCTCAGCTGGCTGCTGTTGGTGTTGGTTCAGCAAACACATGATAGCGGCAGTGGCAGCGTAGCTGGTTACAGGGGAAACTGTGCAGCAGGCCCTGGGCAAGCATACACAGCTTGCAGTTCAGCTCTGTTCTCTCACAGCTGGACAACAAAGCAGCTTTTACTTTGTCTCTCTTTCTCTGGGGTGTTTTTTTACTCTCAACTTTGACAATAAAGTCATGAAGAAAGGCATCCAAATCACAGCTCTGATGGATGGAGCTGTCCATGTTGCCATGGCCTGTGTTGCAGTGCAATGTACTTGAGCCTCTGCTCTGCAGGTAGATGGGTGAATTCAGGCTCTAACCTCTCCTGGCCTCAGCACCAAGAGAGCAGATAGGGATGGAGTGTGAGGTGGTTTGCGATGCCATAGACAACTTCAATGCCTCAGAGTGTAAGCAGGTGGGCCCCAGCTGTGCTGGTGTAGTATGAATCACTGTACAGGGTGCTTGTTCTACAGTGGCTCTGGTGCAGTAAACTGGCTTGCAGTCTAGACTTATGTTCCCTGTGCAAGAGATGTTGCTGGTGAAGGGACAGTCTCTCATCAGTGTTTTTATTTCAGGACGAAACAAACTTCCAAGTTTTCAGTCCCTTTCAGATGGTAAGTTTTGGGTCCCCGCCTCATTTTGGGAGGGGTGCAGATTTACATGAAACAAAGCATTTCCAAAAAAAGGGGAAGTGTCATCTGCCTTACAGTGCAGAAAGGGAAACTGTATCATGTGCTGTCTAAAAGTTCAATCCTGGGTGGTTCTTTCCTCAAAGAAATTAAAGAATTGGCATGGTGATTTGGGGTAATTACTTATGTCCAACTGGCAGCTGTTTGTTTTAGAGCAATGCTCTATTGCCATTTGGTGCTTAAGTTTGGATCTTTTGCCATGAAAACCAAGAAGGGGATGGGTTTGGAAGTGGATGTGAATCGGGATTTTTATGTGCTGCTCAGCTGTGCCTTTCCCTCTCAGCCCTCACTGACACGGGAGTTAAAAACTACGCCCCAGAGCTGCGCAGACCGAGAGCTGAGTACAAGGTGAGCAGCCTGTGCTTGTTCTATGCCAGGATTAGTGAACTTCCTGCTCCACTGGTTTCATGGGAAGTGAATAATTGCTGTTTCAGACAGAAGAGGGCAATGCAGGGAATAGGACAGGGAACTGCAAAATGCACCCTTGCAGTAATTTAGGCATTCTCTGCTCAGAAGTAGGGAGCTTTGCTGGAGGTCTTGGTTACTCCTTGTAATGAATAGCCCAGCAGTCTTTGTGGAAAGGATTTTTAAACAGGGCTTTGTCTGTAAGATGCTTTCAGCTTACAGACAGATAAACTGGCATCACATGTGGTTTTTACATTTTTTTAAATAAGAAAACTTTGAAATTTCCTGTTCATGAATCACTGGGACAACACAGAGGGAGTTGTGCAGAGGCAGTGTTCCAATTGGCAGGAATGTTTGTCTACCAGATATGCTGTGATAGATGTTGGAGGATCTAGAGGATTTTGGGACTGGCTGGATTCCTCTTACTAGGTGTGAGGCTGTAGTTCCATGTCCCTAGGTCCAGGCAGTAACAGGACTGAGCACATATTCCCTACAGATACAGACATGTACAATACTAACACAGCTACCTGCATGGATTAAAACTGACAGAAAATAATGTCTTTATGAACAGATGCAGAAAACTCTTGAGCTTGATCCTGGGCTTTCTTTCTGTCTGGCCAGTTCCACTAGTGGAACATACACACACTGTATGGGTCCCTCCAGTAGCTGGTCTTAGACGTCTGATTTGTTTTGTAGCTGAATCCCAGACCCCAGTCTCCTCCAGTAGCTGGCACTTTTATCTTTGAGCTGCTAGGGTTCATGGTACACCTATCCTTGGCCATCTGATCCTCCCCAGGTTGGTGTATTTATGTCAGTTGGCCATTAGTGACATAACAGACAGCACTTCCTCAAAGCACAGCAGGAGAAACAAGTGTGTCCTGTTGTGTTCTGTTCTGGGCCTGCAGAAGCAGTGAAACAGGAAGGAGAAGGATTATACAGCCCCTTAAATGCAGACAGGGGTGGTGTAAGTGGGATGGAACAAAGAAGGGAAAGTTAGTGGCAGCTTTTGATAAGTGTCCTGACAGTGACAGGCTGAGAAGCTGACTCTGGCCAGAGGTGCTGGAGGGAACCCTGGTGCTCAGGATATTTGACACTCAGCTATACATTGATTTGAGAGATTTATGTGCAGAAGTCCCCTAATAGGACTGGGTCAGACCTTTTATCCTTAGATTCGGGCTTTCAGTAAATCTTCAGTGGATTTTACGTCCTCAGAGCTGGTTCTTGTTGCTCCCTTTCTCTGGGCCTTTTGAGGCAGAAAGCTGAATTGCAGCCACTGGCTTGAGTGCCTCACGGAGACCTCGATGACTTTATGGTACCTGAGTTCAAGAGTGGCTCAGGCCACCCTCGCTTTTTATCCAGTGTTTCAGATCATAGTGTCTGCAGGCTGCAGGGGGGAAATTCTGGTCGTTGCAGCAGTGGTAGCACATTACCTTAAGATGGTCCTTCTACAGGCTTCAGTGCCTTTGTCACGTTGTCTTGTGCGACTCCCCAGGTGCTTGCCTGAGGCCTCTCTTGCCTTGTCCCTGCGCTCTCCATGCTGCTGTGGAAGGCTCACCAGCAGAAGTCTGTCTGAATTGTAACAAGAAGCTGACTCCTTGCCCCTCAGTTTTGGGTTTGTCTGTTTTGCATGTATTTTGTTTGTCCCAAAAGCAACAAAATACATAGTTTTCAAGGAGGACAACCTGCTGCAATGCACTTCTTCTAAAGGATATGATGACAGACCTTACTGAGGCAATAGAAAGGCTGTGTTAACATATGAGCCTTTAGCTTCCCTCCACACCAGCATGTGCAGAGTCTGAGGGCTCAGCATTTGCACCTGAGCAATGTACGTACACATCCTACTAACATCTTCCCTGGAGCAGCTGGGTAAGTGTGAGTAGCTGCATGTGGGCCATCACTAATGCAGCAGAAGTGGAAAGCAGCTTGGAGACTGCTGGCATGATCTGAGGCTTAAGAGTGCTTTGTTTTTCTTGTGGCAGGATTACAGCAGTGATTGGAGCCCCAAAGATACAGTCAGGCGAATGCAGAGGGGCAAGGTAAGGACTTTACTCTCCCGCCTGCTTGTAAGAGATGGAGGGTGGGTGGTCCTAAACTGCTTTACACTTTCCTATGCTCCTGGCTCTTCTGGGAGCAAGGAGGGGATCTGTGTTGCTTGCAACACCTAGCAGGGATGGTGGTCTGCCTGTCTGTTACTTTGCCAGGTGACAGTGCTGGGATCACACTAGCTCAGGAGCAGCAGGAGAACTTCAGGGTTTTGTTGCTTTGTTTACTTGAGTTGTCCCCTCAGCAAGGCTCTGACAGTAGGTATCTGTACTGCTGTGTCCCTTTCTACCCTTTCTGCTCCCTGGGGCTGGGTTTATTTTAAAAATCTGAGCGGGTGGGGCTTTATCTCCATTCTCAGTTGGTGGCAAATGGAGGGAGGAAGACTGAAATGATCTTGGTTTCACTGGAGCTGTAATCTTAGTCTCAGCTGCCTCAGTGTGCAGTGAACACATAGGGAGATTGTGGTTTTCCTCTGCATGTGTCTCCTTAAAGGCTGAGGTGAACTAAAGGTTGAGAGAGGCCACAGATATGGGGTAAGAAGAAGGCAGAGAGTTATGACTCTACTTTTCTGGTCTCCTTTGTGGAAAGGGGCCTGCAGAGTTCCCTCCTCCTGTCAGGGCTAGTGGTTTGTGATGTACAGGAGAGTTTTGTCTTGTTACAGGGGTGTTTGTGCTGAATATATGTTGTCTGCTATCCTAGACTGGGCAGTACTGAGGGTTGGCTGCAACCCCTGTGGACAGATTTCCAGGGATTATGCAGCATGTGGTTTCAGCTAAACTTCACTAGTTGGGAGGGTGGTTATTCATGTTGCTGAAGGGCTTATGGGAGAGGAATGGATAATACCTTGGGGGTTGGTTCAGCCTGAGGACTGCCTCATGTCCCACATGCCTACTTCTTCCTCTTCTATCTCTAGGTCTGCTCTCTAGAGAGATTTCGGTCCCTGCAGGACAAGCTGGTGCTCTTGGATGAAGCTGTGGCAGGGCATGATGGGAATGTCATTACAGCTGTGAGTCCTGCTGGGGCCATACAGGGCTGGGACTTCTGGGTGGCCCCACAAAGAGTGCTTTTGAGAATGCAGTCAGCTGGCCATCCAGTCTTGAAAGACTAGGGGGTATTCTTTAGTTCAAACCAAACAGTTACTAAAAAGTATCAAATCTTAAGACTGGGAAATTCCATATTCCTGCTGTCTTTCCTGCCGCTCTGCAGAATTAATCGATGTTAATAACAAGGAATCTGATCCATCAGCCTTGCAGATTTTTGCAGCTACTTCTTGAAGGTCTAGGTTTAATCTGCTCATTGCAGCACAGAAGATACGGGACCTGGGATTTGGGATCTGGGGCCTCGCCAGTTTTTCTGGCTTTTAAAGTATCAGACAGGAAATGGGATTGTGTCAGAGCTTCCTTCATCCAGGTCTTTTAATTCTTTGGATTTTGTATGGAAAGGTTTTCCTTTGTAAATTTTGGTCTCACTGATCTAAACTCCAGAGAAGGAGCTAAGGCAAGCATCTAGGTGGCTGTGGCCCAGGCTCACTGCTTGTCGTGGGTGTAGTGGGTACCAGAATTAAGTTCAGTGCTGTAAGAGCTGTGTTTTCAGAGCCCTTTGCAAAAGCTTCTCTAGGCTTTGACTAGTTTGCTGTTTGTTTGTCTATCTGTCTTAATTCTGAGCTGTCTCTCTGTGCTCACAGGTCCTGATATTCCTGAAACGGACGCTAAGGAGAGGTGAGCATGACTGGGGCTGGAGTTTCTATAGCGTGTTTCAGTTAAGGACAGAGGGGGTAA
This sequence comes from Monarcha castaneiventris obscurior, assembly GCA_026261815.1. NCBI lineage: Eukaryota > Metazoa > Chordata > Aves > Passeriformes > Monarchidae > Monarcha > Monarcha castaneiventris. Next base: position 22,167,100 of record JAMPIT010000894.1, read on the forward strand.
TTCTTTCACTGGCTGCCAGTTAGAAAGAGCATCTGGGGTATTGCTGTTTTACTAAGCATGAAATATTTTTGTAGCAAGTGTAATGTGGGAGTCGGGGGGGATGGTGATGCCCACAAAGGCTCCAGAGCGGAGCTTTAAGCAGTGGTAGGTGATGGTGATGGGATGAATGGAAATGAATCTGTAGAGGTAGCACATGGCTGTCAGTTCAGCTGTCAGCCCAGTGACTGGGCTCTTCTGTGCTCCAGCCTCCAAGACTGTGATTTGAGATGGGATAAGGCTGTTGAATCCTGCCAATGGCTTTCAACTGCATGCACTGTGCTAAGTTCCCTCTTGATAGCTTGATAGTGCTTCCTTACTTAACCCACCTGTATGTAAACTCTCTCCCCTGTAGAGATCTTGTTTCGGGAGCTGGAGGTGCGGCAGGTGGCCTTGTGCCATCTGATCCATTTCCTCAGAGAGACGGGTGAGCAGAAGTTCCTTCTGGATCTGCTCAGGTGAGGCTGTTGATGCACCTTGTGGCAGGGCTGAGCACACTGCTAGGAACCTGCTTCCAAGTTAATGCTTGCTAATTCCCTTTTGCAGGTTCTTAGACAGGACTGAGGAAGTTGCTGTGAGTATTCCCAGGAGCATAAGCTCCCTTAGTGCAGTGGGAGGCTGGTTTCAGACTGTCCAGTAGCCAGACAAAAGCTTTTCATCCCCATTTCACCCTCTGGAATACTGTATCTCCCAAATCCATGAGAACAGACTGCTTCTTTCTCCTCTTCCTCCAGCTGTCTCAGTACCGGGAGCATTTGAACATCCAGGATGTAGAAAAAAGGAGAGAATTTCTGAAAGGTTGCATTGGGTAAGAAAAAATGCAAAAGCATGGGAAGGATGTGGATTCTTCACAGAAGGTGGTAGTGAAGAAAATTAGACCTCTGTCCCAGTGCCATGGCTTACGTGGTTTGAGAGCTGATGTCAGTTTTCCCTTAGTGGGAGTGAGGTGTTGTGGACACAGTGTAGACCAGAGAGGAAGCATTTGTGGTGATCACTAGTCCAGCAGCTTTTGCTGCTTATTTGGGGGGAAAGATGCTGCAAGGGACTTTCTGATCATTGACTCTTCAGATTGTAATGGGTGAAAGTTTGGGTGCCTGAGCAGTTGAGGAAGTTAATAGCATCCACTTAGGTTGTTCTGTGAGAGGCTTCTTTCTCTGGAGCCTCTCTGGGAGAGAGCCAGTTGGAGAGGGCAGCAGGTCAGGAACTTGAGTACCCACTAGCCATTCAAGCTGGAGAGAATGGGAGCTTGTTTGGTAGAGAAAAAAAATCCTTGTAAGTGCACTTAGAAGTAAATTAAGGATTCCATACTTAGGAGTTGGTCACAGTGTCTCTTTCCTTCATGTCTGGCCAGGCTGCCATTTTCAGCTGAGGATACCTCTCACATCCAAGACCATTATACCCTGTTGGAGCGACAGATCATCATTGAGGTATGAGATCTTCTCTGCTGGTCAGGAGATGGCTGGGACTACCCGTGAGATCTCTTGCTGTCCCTAACTTAGGCTGCTTTGGATCTAACCAGCCTGCCCTGCCTAGTGTAGTTGTAATTGCTTTTCAGGCTGCTGTGCCAGGCACTTGTGAAATACCAGATCTGAGACTTGACAGCATGTTAGAGCTGTGCTTGCACATTGCTGTCACAACACTCTCTCTAGGTCTCTATCCCACAGCTACACAGGGAGCTGTCCTGGCTCGTGGTCACCCTGTCTGTCTTCCTGATTCCACAGGCTAATGATCGGCACTTGGAGATGGCTGGGCAGTCAGAGCTATTTCGGAAATATCCTCGCAAGGCTTCAATTCTCAACATGCCACTAGTGACCACCCTCTTCTATTCCTGTTTCTACCACTACACAGAGGCTGAGGTGAGGATGATGTGGCAGAAGACAAGGGCTGCATCTCATCCTTGTAGCCCTCAAGCTGCGGCATGTTAAGGAAAGAAAGGAAAAGAGAGGTCGTATTTCATCCCTCAGAGAGACCTTGTCCCCCGGGACCAGTTTGGAGTTTTCCTTTGTGCTCCGAGACATTCAACCCAGCACAGTTTGTCAGGGAGTTCCCTCCTAGAAACCACTGTAAATCCCATGAGGCTGAGGTGCATGGTACTGGTCTTGGAAGTGCTGGAGGTGCACCAGTTGAGGATGTAGGGAAACCAAACCAGAGAGCTAATGGGGTGGGATAGTTGCTCTCTTCTGCCAGCTGTTTCCTCCTGTGGCTCTGACATGAGCAAAAAGCAGTAAAGTCTTGAGAAGATTGCCCCTGTGCAAGGCAGATGTCTTATAACAGGTGTCTGAACCCCTCCCATGGCCTGCCCTGCTGAGTTTGCACTGACTTGTCTGCTTTTTCTAGGGAATGTTCAGCAGCCCCACCAACCTGAAGAAAACATTTAAGGTGCGTGAGTCTCCCCTGTGGTGGCAGCAGTAGCTGAAAACATGCACAGACAAACTGTATGTAATGAAGGGGCTCAGTAGGAGGCATTTGAGGGGCTCAGCACTGAGCTAGGGAGGGGGCCATGGCATCTTTTTGAGCAGAACCCTTCTGGAGTCTCAGAAAGGCAAGTGGGAGCCATGTGGAGACTTTCAATGGATGTACCCTGTCTGCAGCAGCACTTGCAAATTCCTGCTCTCTGCAGTGCTGTCCATGGCATCAGGCAGCGTCTTGGCTGTTTGCCTGGCTCTTGGTGTGGGTCCTGGCAGGGCTGGAGTAGATGCCATTCATGTCCAGCCCACACAGGCCTTCTGAGCTGTGCTACTGCTCTGACTGCAGCTTTCTGCCTTGCAGATTCCTGATAAGCAGTATGTGCTGACTGCCTTGGCTGCCCGTGCCAAGCTGCGAGCCTGGGGTGATGTGGATGCCCTCCTGACCACCAAGGTGAGCTTCAGAAAGCCTTGCTGGGGACACAGTCCCAAGTACTGGCATCTGCTACTGATAGCTGGCTTGTTCTGGAGTTGTACTGGACAGACTGGTTTTATTTCAGCAGGGCCTCTGCTGCAGGGTGTTGCAATACTTTCCTCCTCTCCCTGCCCAAGACCTCTGCTGGGCCTGGCTTGGCTGCAGCAGTAAGGTCAGAGAAGGGGGCTGCCCCTGAGTTCTGTTACCAAAGGGATTGCAGCCGGCCTGTGTCCAGCCACTGTGCTAAGGGCTCTGCCATGGGGTGCATGTGGTGGCTGTGGAGTACATTGCTGGCACTGGGAGAAAAAAACCACATTTTCTTGTGGCTGGAGGGATTGCCCTTTTGGGTTAACATAGGCTTGGTTCTCATTTCAGAACTGGCTGGGTTACACCAAGAAGAAGGCGCCTATTGGCTTCCACCGGGTGGTGGAAATCTTGCAGAGGAACAGTGCTCCTGTGCAGGTGAGCCAGGAACCCCTGCTTATGTCCTGCTCTTTGTTGGGATTTGGTGTGTGAATGACTCCTCAGGTGAGCTGCTTCCTAGCTGGAAGTGGGAGAAGCCTGCTGATCTTCTGGCTCTGCCAGGTGGGCATAGCACTCAGCTGAGCAACCCATGCATCGACAGGAGGCGTGAGTGATACTGAGGGCTGGGTCCTAGCTCTGACTGCAAGAGGGACAGCTGGCCTAGAGTTTGCTGGGAACTCTCTTCCCATGTGCACTGCCACCTTTCTTTGCTACATTACATTTTCTCTTGCTTAATCTGGCTGGCAATGTTAACCTGATCCATAGGAATGAGGTAGCCTAAGACTCTGTTGATAGGAGGAAAAGTGCCAGCAAAACCTCATCTCTGGACACGAGAACAGACTTCAGGCTGCTCAGGGAATTGATACAGTCCCCTGGGAAAATGTTTCTGCAGGCAGTGGGGTCCATCGATCAGTTTTTAAACATCGCCTTCTAAGGGTACAGGAGCAGGAAATTCCTAAATGTTGGAAGTCAGGCAGGCAAAGCAGAAGGCCACCTGACTGAATAGGAATCTTCTCCTGGAAATAAGGCAAAAAAGAAAGGTGTAGAAGTAAGGCCAAATGAAATGGGAAGAATACAGAGATGCTGCTTGCCACTGTAGGGAGAAAATTTCGTGCGGCCAAAGCTTTCCTGGAGTTGAAGCTGGCCAGAACTGTGGGGGACAATAAACAGAGTTCTTACAAATATTTTAATAGCAATAGGCAGTGTAGAAATAACCTTGGCCCATTACAGGATGAGGATGGTCACCTCACAAACAGGTGATGGACCGAGCAGGTCTCAGTGCCCTGAGCAGGAGGACCATGACTGCGAGAATGATCACCTCCTAGTCAACCCTGAATTTGTGCAGGATCTGCTGTTCCAGCTGGATCCCTACAGATCTATGGGGCATGATGGGATTCATCAAAGAATCCTCAAAGAGCCAGCTGATGTCATCACAAAACCTCTCCCAATTTTTTGAGCAGTCTTGGGAATCTGGAGAGATCCCAGATGTGTGGGGTCTGGTTAATGTCCCAGTTTTCAAGAAGGCAAGAAGGAGGACCCTGGAGACTGTAGGCCTGCTAGTCTCATTTCAGTGCATGGTAAAGTTATCTAGAAGATTATTCTGGCAGGTATTGATAAACCTGGAGCACAACACAGTCACTGGTCACAGCCAGTATGGCTTCATGAGGGGAAAGTCCTGCTTGTCAAATCCGATTTCCTTTTATGACAAGGTAACCCACCTGGTTGATCAAGGGAAGCCACTCGATGTAAACTTCTTGGATTTCGGTTGAGTTTAAGATACTGTTTCTCATAGTAATCCTTCTGGACAAAATGTCCAGCACACAGCTGGATAAACAAGTGATGAGATGGGTGAGCATCTGGTTCATGGGTTGCACATAAAGTGTTACAGTGAGTGAGGTGACATCAGACTGTTGACTGGTCACTAGTGGGGTTTCACAGGGCTCCATCCTCGGCCCTGTGCTCTTCAACATCTTCATAAAGGACTTGGATGCACGACTGGAAGAAGTACTAAGCAAGTCACAGGTGATATAGAACTGGGAGGAGCTGTTGACTCCCTAGAGGACAGAGAGGCCACAACAAATTAGAGGACTGCACAGTCACCAAAACTGTGTGGAGTTCAGCAAGGTGATGGATTCTGCATGTGGGATGGGGCAACACTGGATGTATGGACAGACTGGGGAATGAGAGGCTGGAGAGCAGCACCATGGATCCTGGTCACTGGCAAGTTGAACATGAACCAGCAGTGCCCTGGCAGCAAGCAGGGCCAACCCTGTCCTGGGGTGCATCAGGCACAGCATCACCAGCTGGGCAAGGGAGGGGATTGTCCTGCTCTGCTCTGCACTGGGGAAGCCTCACCTCAAGTTCTGGGAGCAGTTTTGGGTGCCACAATATAAGGACATAAAGCTATTAGAGAGTGTCCAAAGGAGGACAATGAAGATGGTGAAGGGCCTTGAGAGGGAGCCATATGAGGAGCGGCTGAAGTCACTTGGTCTGTTCAGCCTGGAGAAGAAGAGCCTGAGGGGAAACCTCATTGCAGTCTACAACATCCTTGTGAGGGGAAAAGGAAGGGTGACCAGTGCCAGGACCCAAGGGAGTGGCCTGAAATTGTGTCAGGGGAGGTTTAGGTTCTTCACCCAGAGGGTGGTTGGACATTGGAACAGGCTCCCCAGGGAAGTGGTTACAGCATGAAGCCTGACAGAATTCAAGAAGCATTTGGGCAATGCTCTCAGGCACATGGTGTGACCCTTTGGGATGGTGCTGTGCAGGAACAGGAGTTGGACTCGATCCTTGTGGGTCCCTTCCAACTCAGCTTATTCTGTGATTCTGAGCTTTGCAGGCAAAGCCTCTGGCATCTTAAGCAGTCTTTTCAAGGTCACCTGTTCCCTAAGGAAGGGGCCAAATCTGTGTGACCAGCAACTTTGGAAGGTTTTGGGACTGGGGTGAAGGAATGAGGCAGGAGAAACCTGTGGAAGAGAGCTGAGACATTCTTCTGTCTCTGGCAGGTGCTGCAGGAATATGTGCGCCTGGTGGAGGATGTGGAGACCCGGCTGAACCTCGCTACCAAATACAAGTGCCATGATGTTGTCATAGAGGTAGATTCCTGCTGTGTGAAGAGATGGGACATGGGCCTGCTTTTTCTCTCTAGCTTTTCTGTTCTCTGCCATGTGCCACTTCTGTCATGTGCCTGGTGATGTTTGTTTATCCCTGTGGCCTGGGAAAAGTGATAAGGTTCCCAGTAGGAGTCCATAAGCCAGGAGAGCGGCTCCTAGCATTTGTGCTGTGAAATTGTTTTGCATTGGGAACTGGATGGGGGATTGTAGAGTTGCCCTGCTCATCTGCAGGGCACCATCTAACAGTGGAAGTGTCCCTTTCTCTTAGCTGGGTGCTGGTTTTGCTCTTTATCTAGACCTACAGGGATCTAAAGGATCGTATCCAGCTGACAGCATATAAAGGCAAGGTGGAACGAGGCTCTGCAGAAGAAGAAAAGATAAACAGCATTCTCAACAACGTGGTAAGAGATGCTTACTTTTTCTTCAGACACTCATCAGAAACAGATACAGATTAGTTGTAAGGGCATGGCTGTCCTACATACTTTCTATCCCTGCTGGGAAGCTAATCTTTTGTTTGGGGTTGCATTCAGGGTAGGAATGAATGGTTGTGTTGATAGAAATGGCACGTTCTGGCCATAGCTGTCCTTGTCAGGGATTGGGAGTCACTAAGTTGGCCCCTAAGGCTCTGTGTTCAGCATGGCTGTTAGTCATGTCTTGTTCTCTCTTTTAGCAAATCCGGTGGAAGAACTGAGCACCTGTGAAACAGCCTGTTTGGCCATAGCCTTGTCACTGAAAGAGGGAACTGCAAAACCCAGTCCAGTGCCAACAGAGCAGTTCTGTTCCTACTCATTGCATGATCAGCGTTCGTTGGTGACAGTGGGTGCCTGTGGCTTGTGGGAGCGTGGTGTTCAGGCTGGTTGAAGACAGCTACTAAAATGTAGCTGGCGAAACCATGGTACTGATCCATCAGGGTTGATTCTTTTTGGAATCTGATTGTCTTTGATGTGGCTGTAAGCCAGGTGTCACTTGTGTGTATGGAGGAAAGTTGCTGGGCACAGCAAGATTAATGTTTGCTCTTGGTGGTGCCTGAGCTTATTCTTGCAAAAGGAGCGTGTCAGTCACACTTGTGAGCCTCTCCACTAGACAGTGCTGACCAGTCCTGTAACAGTCAAGCTGGCTTGGGCATCACTAATCATGGCTGTGGCTGGAGTAAAACCTACCCGGACCGTGTTCTCCTGGTGTGAAAGTGTCAGGGGAAAGGACCAGCTGCACCTTAATTTTTTTTTGTTTGTTTGTTTGTTCTGGCTCACCCTAGGAAAAGAGGTGTGTAAACTCCTGCAGAGAAGCTAGGACAACAACCTCTGCCAGTATCCTTCTGCTAGCCCTCTGCAGCATTTGGAAGATCCCTTTATCAGGGAAAGACCTAGTGTGGAGGTGGTCAAAGTCCTGATGGGTTGGATGGAGAGCAAGCAGGGACCTCTCTCAGTTGCAACAAACCTGCTGGCCCCAGCAGCTCTTTTCTCAGAAAGTGTAATGCCAGGAAGGATTGAAATGCACTTTCTCAGAAACACAACTCCTCAGGCAACTGCTGGCTTCATCCTTTCAGACCTCACTTCAACTCTGTAAATAAAGCTGTCTCTTTCTCCTTGGGCTGTTTGTTTCCTTCCCCCACTAAGCACATTGTCACTCTTGAGTGCTAATCCTGAGCAATTTATCACCTCCCACAGAATGAGTTGCAGGGTGCTTTTTAATGTTTTGAAAAGCACAGTGCATGTCACCATGGAATGACATTGCTTGCAGCAGTACCTAATTTCACACCTTCAATGCCATCAGCACAGATTGATTAGTTTTAGTGTAGGAGAGTTTGCTGCCACAGGGGGTCTTACAAACATGAGAGTAGATTGGGATTCCAGCTTCCCTGTTGCACTGTGAGCTCTCATTTTTTTTTCTGTTGGTATTTGTTTTTTTTTTCTTACAGAATCATTTGGGTTGGAAGGGACCTCTACATCATCTAGTCCACTCTTGCTTTAGCAAGGTCACCTGTAACAGGCAGACCAGGACTGTGGCTGTTTGGGTTTTCAATATCATCACAGCTGGAGATGACTCAGCTTCTCTAGGCAACCTGTTCCTGAATTTGGCGACACTCACAGTACAAAGGTGGTTTTGTGTCTTCAGATGGAACATCACATTTCAATTTGTGCCCAGTGCCCCTTGTCATCTCAGGGAAAAGAGGAACCAGGGATTATTAAATAGCTTTTTATAGATCTTGAAAACTAGCCAGATCTCAAGGCTCAGCTGTTTCAGCTAAAGACTTTAAATCAGCCTGCAAGGACTGGGCCAGGCAGCTGAGATCTCTGCATGTTTATTCCTTTGTGTCACTCTACTGCTGCCCTTTGCCATGTAAGAACAGCGTTGGGGGCACCTGCCAAAGTCCCTCTGTGCCACTTTGGGCAGGCAGACAGTGCTACTAGTCTGGTAGCAGTGGTTTGTGTTTCACCTGCATGTGGCAGAGCACAGGTAATTGTGTTCCAGTGCCCAGAGGTGCTGGTTGGTCACCTCTGCTGTCTCTCTGGGCTTTTGAGTCCCTTTCTCGTTGCTTAGTGCTGTAGCCCTGCAGAAGCAGAGCTTTATATGCTTTTATAACAATGCTTAGCTGCTGGCCTAGGAGGACACTGTGTTCCTCTGCTGCCTCCTGTCACACATGCTGGCTGTCTACTGTCATTTGTCCTGTCACTGTGTACAGCCTTAACACCTCCATCCCTCCCCTCAAGAAAAATGGACCATGCCATTTCAGAGCCTGGAACTATCACCAAACTTGGGAAGAAACGAAACTCTCTGACACTATCTTTGAGATGTCAGTGAGTTGCATTACTTTATTCTGGCCAGGATGTGCAGTGAAAATCATTCCAGTTGCACATGTCCTGTGCAAGACTTTTCACATATTTTTACATTTATAGAAAACAATCTTTGAGCAAACAAGCTTTATGTCATGAGTGTCCCCAGTCAATTTTTTTTATGCTGGCAGACTCAAATGAACACACACCTCATTCTTAGCACACACACACAAATTATTTACATACTGCATTGATGCCTCCTTTAGACTTAAAAGAACTCAAAGCATCTGAGCAAATTTCACCATAAAAGCTGCTAAGTTACTAACTTACATGTGGCCTAAAAACACTTCATGGTGCACCTCTCACCACACAGTTTCACTACAGGATTTACTGCAGGACTCAAACCTGCAATTTCTGGGTTTTACCACTGGATGGGACTCGAACCCATTGTTTCTACAAAAGGGGACCAGAACTGCGTTGCTGAATGTGCCTGAAGCACCCGTGGTGCTCACCATGCCATCACGGCCCAATGGTTATATGACTTTATATGCAGCCTGTAAAGGACTTCTGTTTACTCGGTAGAATGAGCTACATAAAATACAAGCTATATTAGACTTGTTAATTTTAGCATCCCTCACCTAAAATGGTCCTAGGTCAGAGGTTTCAAACCAAACAGGTCTGATTGTCAGTGTGACTCCTCACAGCAGTGTGAGATGAGAGTATCTCTTCACATCTGTGTGCACACTGGTAACTGATATTTGATTTTGTTTATCCTGCGAGGAAAATAAAATTCCATGAATAGCTGGTGGGTCATTTTTTATGCAGGCCTGAACAGCATCATGTGGCAGAATTTGCCTCACCAGAAGGCACTGAAACTATGCAATGACCTCAGCTTTCCTGAATGCTGCCTCATCTGTGCAGAGCAAAAACCTTCCTGCCCAGCTTTGTGTGCAAGAGTTTTGTCAGCAAAGATTTTGCCTCTTCAATTACTCAAGAGGAGAAAGTAGAGGGTTGAATGCTGAGGCACTGCTTGTCTCTTTGCTCTGCAACTTGCCTCATCTCACATAAAATATGGGCTGCCTTGTTGGGTTGGAAGGTGCTGAACTCTGTGTTGTCCTTAGGACTGCATCTCTGCCAGGGGAATTGCCTTAGATGATGTATTCACACTAGAAGACCTGGACTGAGTTATTTTGTCTCTAGTTCCTGTTTGGCTACTTACCAGGCTTGTCTGAAGCCACTGATCAATACTAGGGCACAGGATGAAAAAGAAAAAAAAATCCTATGGGAATATCTAGAGAGGACAGTCTTGGAGGTAATTATCTTATGACAGTTCATGAACTAGACTATTGAGGATGTTAAGTCAGGAGAACACTGCTTGAGGAAAAGGACTCCTGCTTTTGCAGGACTGTTCTAGAGCCATTAGTCTCAGTTATACTTCACTTGGCAGAGTGATGCCTGGAACATTTTATATTCAAGTCTCTGAGTCTGTTTCTCAAAGGCCCAAGAGAGTCTTGTAGTCAAGACACTGAAGAAAACCACTGTTACATTATTAGCAAGCTGCTTTGGACTGTTGTTGCCAATAAATGTTTCCACTTGTTTTCCCTTCCCAGAACCTTCCCCTGGTTTGACCTGACAGCTGTGCCACGGAGAAAGTCTCTCTTTAGCCAGCTGTTAGAAAGCTTATCTGGTGCCATCTGATGCCTGGTGCTCTTACTGTATCAGGCACCCTCTGGAGACTAGCCTACAAAGCAATGTGGGCTGGTAGCACCAAGACATCTCTCACTTCAGCTGTAGTGGAACCTAGTGTGATATTGGATGACAAGTCTTCATTCTCCACAGCTGCTTCCAACAGTTTCTCAGAAATTCCAGAGGAAACTGCTGAGTATGATTCTAAATTCTCATAAACCATAATGAAGCCCACGAGGAATGCTTTGCTGAGATCTCATCCCTCATGGGACTAAGTGGTGCAAGAACTAGCACTGTTAACTCTCAGACTCTTTAAACTATTCCAGCCAAAAATGTACACATTTTCTTCTATGAGTTTCACTCTCTACACTGCTCAGCAAACTTGCTTATCCCTGGTTGCCTGAGCTTTTTTTTTTTGTCTGAATTTGCTTATTACATAGTCAGCTTGGCCTATGAACTGCTTCAGTTTTACAGTGTTTCTATTGCAACTTCAATACAAAACTGAACTGCAAAACCAAATTACAGTTATTTTTTAGTGGCTACAGCTTCAGTGTAACAAACTAAACAGGATCAGGCCCAGTCTTTTTTTGTTGTATTTTTTTATTCCCCATGGGGGATCTCATGAAAGTCATTGAATCCTGACAACATACTAATGATTTAGTCAGGCACACTCTTTCTGTTGAGCCAGGCTTTCATCAGCACTTACTTCTACTTCCTTGCTGGTGAGAATGCATCCCACCCTCATCACCACAGACTATATGATATGTCCTTCAAGGAGAAAGGAAGTAACTGGATACTCTGTCCAAATCCACCTGGGACAAAGCAATTTTTACTCCCTAAATTCTCTAGTTCAGTATTCTTTTATACTTTCTGCCACCATCTACCATGTGTTTCGGTACTGTTTACCATGATAAAACACTGCCTGCCTGGTTTTGCCTCACAGGAAATCATTTGTGTGGTGAGGCCAAGGATTAGTTATGCATGTTGCACCTAGAGCCCTTGCTTAATTCTGATTGCTGACAGCAGCTGTCGCCACACCTGTACACCAGTTATTGTATATGGCATTTATCTTGCAGCTGGGCTTCAGAGCAAGCCCAGTCTGCAGACACTGAAACCTGGGAGAAATCTATTCACTTGAGCATCTGGGAAGTTCTTATCAACTGCTTGTGCTTAAAATGTGTCTATGATTGTTTTTTGGTCTTTTTTAATCAACTGTGAAGCAGAAGTGAAAGACAGACAATTCTACAGTCTGTTCTACAACCTCCACTTCACTTGGTTTCTGTAAGCAAATGAAGGATTGCAGAAAAGAGACAATGTGGGAATGGGTTTGGTGTAATCAAATGTCTAAGAGCTGCAGCTGCAGTGCACAGTTTTCGGAATTGTGAAAAGTGGAACTGTACCTCCTTGAACAATCTGCAAGGTAATGAGGGTAAAGTCTGCTGTGGCTGCTGGGCTTCTTACAAAGGCAAAAGTGCAGCATGAGTCTCTAATTCTGCCTCTGTGTGTCCTGTGAGGCAGGGAGAGCATCCAGTCCCACCATGGTCTGGGATCCTTGCAAAGAAGGAACTGTAGTATAGGGCTCCAGTCCTGCTTTTTGGATAAACTGTGAGAAAGTGAGGGCATCTGCTTTCTTTCCTGTCGGTGCCTTTCTCTCTAGGAAGAGACCCATATTGTCTCTGTATGGGAGGGTGATGGATCTGCTGAAGAGAGGCTCCTCAATCCCCAGCAACTCTCGCACATGTCGTGAAATTTCCTGAAATACAAGACAAAACTCCAGAAATTCTCATTTCTCAAACCAAGACAATGGGGCAACAGCTAAAACCATCCATTCCATGTTATAGCAGCAGGAAAAATAAGTGATATTTTGAATTTCAGTACAGTTTCATGCTTGAAGTTGCAACACGTGGGGGATCTGAACGCATAAGCCCCATGTGACATTGTAAAAGCAGTGCAGATCACTTTCTCTCCAGATTTACTATCAGGGATGGCATCACATCTGGTCTCTTAGTGGCGTAAATATAGCTCTGCTTTCCTCCTTGTACTTCAAGGACAAACAAGTTATGGGTGAATGAACTGCAGTCTCTTCTGCTTAATACAAAATCATGGATGTTTGTTAAATTATAATGTGAATGACAATCTACACAAAGGTGTAAAACATTATTATCAAAAAGTCATATTGTTCATTTAGAAAATGATGAGTGTATGGTTGTCTGAGCCAGCTGGACCTGGAACTGTGAGTGAGCAGCGCCTTGTCATTGTTTTTGAAGCAACTTCTGAGAATTTAACCATCTAATTTGACTGAAGCTTCAAAATACAATTTGCAAGGTTTTACTGATCTTTCACAGTATTTGCTCAAAACCTTCCCCCAACTTTAGCTTGACTCTGAAGAGTAGTACCCTACTTTTTGTTATAGCAAAAGAACACCAGACTTGTATCTTGAGTGGTTTTGGTATTTATAATACCAGTACAATGGGATTAAAACCAGCAGTCACTTGTCCATGCTGCATAACTTCCACATAATTAGCTGTGTTGTTTTCTACCAAACTGCCATTTCCCCTAAACTGCAAACAGTTTCCACCTCACTGAGCTGATGCTATCACTCTTATTTCTATAGTAACTGTATCAGTTTCGACTGCTTACAGCCTTTCATTTATATTTCTTGTTGGGAAATTGCAGCTTTAACTTTTCACCTGCTCTAATACACACTTCCTGAAACACCCAAAGGGCCACATCCTGCAGAGCTCTGCATGCTTGGATTCTATCAGATTAAAGTTCTTTAAAATACAAATAACTGGCAGGATAGGGCATGGCCTTTGAGAACATCTAGGTTCCACTGAAGTCTGTGAGATGTTCTCAATTTACTTGCAAGCTTTGGAAAACACTGCTGAGACAGTGTCATGCTGAGCTTGTGGCAGTGTCCTGGCTGCCTGTAGCTTATCTAAAGGGATTTCAGTTCCCACAAGAGGAAGAACGGGTTACAGTTGATATCTCTAACCCATGGCCTAGTATTACTCAGCAGCTGAACTGACACTATACATAATCCCTATACCCCAATATGAGGGTGAGGCTTACAAAGGCTGTAAAATTCTTGCCACTTTTGGAAAGCACAAATGACTGTAGAGTCTCTATCTGCTTGTACCAGAAATATTAATGAAGGGTTGCTGCCTTAAAAACTTAGTGTAAATTGATGCCTTTCTCTCAAAACAACAAGCAAAGTCATGTTGTTAGTTAGTTAGTTAATGTTTTTGGTGGCATATTTACTTTCAAACAAACAGTTAAGATTGTGCAGCCAGACAGAACTGTGGTGAAATTGCATTTTGGTACTGTAGAATAAAACAAACAGTGTTAATAGTCTAGTCACTGGAGCATAAAGCTTCTTCTCTCTTCCTGGCTTGAACTTCTACCTGTGTCTTCTGGTGAAAGCAACTTCAAATTGTGATGCAAAACAGATGATTTGGCTCTGTAAATGCAGCCCCGAATCCTTCTGTGGTTTCCACTAGGGAAGGGAAAGAGGGTAATGAGATTTAAGTCAACTTCTTGATTTTCTGAACTTTTAGGAAGTTTTGGAGGGCCAGGCTGCAGCCCCGAAATTCAGCCTTAACTATCAGTGTTTGCTAAAGAAAATATGTAGGTTTGAAAGGAAAAAGACCAATTACATGTTCATAAAATGAGGAAGATACAGAGCTCCCGTTTGTGTCCAGCAAAGCACAAAACAAGGAAATAACGAGTGGCCCTTTTGCTGCTTGACATCAGTGGCTCAATTGCTGCAGGTTAAATCTAACTAAATTTTCAGAAGTTCTACAAATCAGTAAGTGGAAAATTACTTTAAAGAAATTCTGAGGGTGCGTGCATCTTGCTAAGCAATTTCACAGGGCCAGAGGGGCAGCATAACTTAAAGCGAGGCTTAGCATTTACGGTGCCGCAGAGAGGAAGCCCTGGATCTGCAGCCAGCTGAAGACCTGTGGCTGAACAGAGCCGTACTCTGAACGCGTGACTGTTTGTATCACTTCGGCTGTCCCGTTTCGGGCTCGCTGTGGAACAGCGCTCTGCCCGGGCGGGCAGGCAGGGTCTGACCCAGCGGGCAGGGCCGCGGAGGGAGCCGGGGAGCCGCGGCCAGGCGCACCTGCATGTGCCCGAAGTCGGTGATGCCCATGGCGGGCAGGTTGGAGCAGTTGGCGTGGATGAGGCGGCGGCCGCTGATGCCGTTGGCCCTGAAGCATTCCTGGGCAGGGAAGCGGAGGGAAAGGCGGCTCGCACCCTGCCACTGCCGCCCCCCTGCGCTCACACACACGCACTGAGTTCAGGGCCCCCGCTCCAGCCGGCGCCGAGGGCGGGGGTTTCTCGCCTGGGCCGGCAGCCTCGCACCTCGTACTGGGGGAAGCCGAGCTGCACCACCCACGCAGCCACCTCGTCCGGGCTCCAGGACAGGAAGGGGCAGAAGGGCCCGGGCCCCCCCGCGCCCTCGGGCTCCGGCTGCGGCCCTTCAGCCACCCCAGGCCCCGCGGGACCCGGGCGCGGCTCCATCGGCTCCATCGGCTCCATCGGCTCCATCGGCTCCATCCCCAGGCCACCACGGCAACGCGTCCTTCCGGGATCCCGTTACCTTGGCAACCGTCACTTCCGGGAGGTGCGCCCCGTTCTCCCTCCCGCCACTCCCTCGCTGCTGTCCGCCCGCAGCGCCGCCCGCGCCCCGCGGCTCTGCAGAACTGAATCTTGATTGGCCGCGTTGGCGAGGGGGCAGGCTGAGGGGTGAGCACCGAGGCGCCACCATCTCCCTGCGGCTCGGCTCGCACGCCCTCGCTCGGGTGTTTCCGCCCCCCCGCTCGGGCGTTTCCGGCCGCCCCGCTCCGGCCGCGCTCGGGCGTTTCCGGCCGCCCGCCGAGCCGTGCCCATGACGGACGCGCTCTCCGCCGCCGCCGGCTCCCGCCCCGAGCCCCCGGGCGGCGACGCCGCGCCCCGGGGCCCCGCAGGTACGGGCAGGGCAGGGGCAGCCCGGGGGCGCGAGTGCTGCGTTGGCCTTGCGGGGAGAGTTTCCTTTACGCGATGGGTTTGCTCGTTTCTGGCGGAGAAGCGGTGTGGCGGCGGTGGCGGCTCCCCTCGGTGGCAGCCTCGGGTGCCGCTCGCCGGGCTGTGCCGGGCTGTGCCGAGAGCGGCGGGCTGTGCCGGGCTGTGCCGGGCTGTGCCGGGCTGTGCGCGGCTCAGCCGCTCGGAACTGCAGCCGGGGTTCCTGCCGGTGCCGTGGGACGAGCGAGGATTGATGGAGGTCGGTGCTTTCCCCGGTGAGAGAGGCCCCGTGTAGCCGGGAGCTGGGCTGTGCCTGGGCTGCGTGCCCTGGGCCGGAGCTGCCCCCTTCCCGCCCCGGCTCTGGGGAATGGCCAGCGGCTCCAGGCGGCATCAGCCACCTGCGAAAGCCGGAACCTGTCCGTGCCCTGTTCCTGCCTTCATGCCAGCGGGCAGCAGCGCTGTGGGGCGCGCACCGCAGTCGTGTGGGGACACAGCTTCCCCTGAGCTCAGCAGACTCGGGGAAGACCAGGAGCCATCTTTTAGACAGTGCTTCTAGCACTGACCTAGGAATTTCCATCCCGTCAGTGCCCTTTGTGAACTGCTGCATGATTGCTTTTTCCAGGGCTTTGTCAGCTCAGCTTTACGTGATGAAATTTGGCCTTGTTCTGTCCTTCTAAAGCTAGGATTAGTAGTTCCTGAATGAACCCTGCTTCTGAGAATGGGTTTACACCAAAAACATGCATAGGTTTTTGTTCTCCCTTTCCTTGGGTTGAGGCCATTAAAAATCTTTGTTCTGCAAGGTTCTAGATACAGCTCATAACATGAAAAACTGGTTGGCACAGCTCTTTGTTCGACAGCCGTGTGACCTTGTCAACGTTTGGGTGCTGGCTGCAGTTTTTCTTCCTATCAGTGTATTATAAACAGCAACATTTATTTCACCTTCTCTTCGTATATTCTGTTTGTTGTTAGAAAATGAAGACTCAGCCCAAAAGACAGAGCCTGCAGATCAGCTAGTTGATTCTTTGGAGTCCAGTACTTCGCAGAGCGGGTAGGAAAACCTTACTGTGTGTTGTGGCCCACATGCATGACAGTCTGTTCCACTCCTGTGACCTCTTCCGTGTGGCAGTTTGTTCTGAGCAGGTGAAAAGAAAGGGCTGGAGACTGGATTGTCTGCTTTGGGACAGTATATACCGGAATCAGTATGGGAGGGCCTGTCCTTACAGGCTTTAAGGTTGTTTTAAAGCTTGTGAAGCGTACTTCATGGCTCACCTATTCAAATCACAGAGTCATTCAGCTTGAAAGGAACCCTGCAAAGTTTTATAACCCATTATAAGAGCTAGTACGTTTTCAGGGAAAAAATTTCAATATCCTGTCTTAGGGATACTTTAGTAATTGAGCATGCCCACTGTATAAATCTGGTGGAAGCTGTACAGGAAAATACCTTTTACAATTTTCTTGACAATGTTTTGGCTTTTTTCTTCATCAGTTGTTTTCTGTGTCTCTCCATTAATGCTGCTGATCAATGCTGTTATCAGATGTTTGGCTTGTTGGTACCTGCTGGGCATGTGGTGTTTGTAGCCAAGTAATTTCATTGCTTAGAAACAGTAATACCCTGCAGTGAAGTTTCATTTGCCCTTATACGTTTGTTGCACAGGATACAATTTCAGAAATGTGTAAGTTAGTTACAGTAGGTAAACCACAACTTCATCAAAAAGATGCAAAAATCCAGGAAAAAAGCCCCACATCAAACTACCCTTCTTACTAAAACAGCAGTTTGATGCCATCTTGGTTTGATGCTGCTGACATCTCTATCAGTCTTCCTGACTATAAATGAGTTCTTCCATCTTTTTATTATATTTTCTAATTTTCTTTAAAGATATTTATACAGACTGTGAGCAAAATGGCCAAAGTAGATAATGGATACTTGTGGACATTGCCTATTAAATTTGTCTTAATTTAGATCTTCTTTGAAAGAGGTGGAGATGGTCCAAAAGGTTTGTGTGAGGAGGAATCAGCTGAACTCTGTCTTTGTAAGTCTGCTTGTAAAGCTTGCGTAGCTCTTCCTAATCATTCAGTGAGACTCTTGGGTATTAGTGGTATCTAGAGGAAGAAATTCCCAAGCTGTAAGCTCCTGTGTTGATGGAGAGCTTTTTGAGCAGACGTGTGCACCAATGGTAGCAAATGACCAAACAGCCCATCTAGGTGTGTTCATGCAACTGCGAAACTAACATGCAAATGGGCTGGAAAACGATAGCATGGAAGTCCAAGAAGTCTTCCTTTAAAAAATCATTCCCACCAAGTGTCCCTTCTTATCTTGTCCATCTGCTGCCATTTTGTGAACCTGCTATTCATCTTGTTTGAGTTGTTCTTACAGACCTTCTGGTCTGTTGTGCCAATTCTAGGAAAGGAAATCACTGTTGAGAGAATGTAAGTAAAAATGGCTTTGCTTCTGGATAGATTCTATAGTGCCATAGGAGTAACAATTTCAAAACAAAAGCCATATTTGCCCTGTTCAAGTCTTCTCTGGGGACGCAGAATTTGTCTTAATTGAGCTGTGTATATTTTATTTTATTTTTAATTATTCCAAACTATACTGATGGTCTGCTTCCTTGCTAATGAGAGTATTTCTCATTTCTGAAAGAAGACATTTGAAGAAATGCATGGTTTTTCCATTCATGCTGTGTTCTCATGTTTCTGATCCTTTAGAGCAAGGTAGTTGACATTGGTTTTATAGTGCTGTGAGAAGGTTTTGATTTTCAAAAGCAGAAATGTTTCTATTCTATTTAATACTAGGTTGCTTCTCATAGAAGTTTCACACATGTAATGAGATCATTACAGAGGACACTCTTCTGGCATCTGAGTTCATTTGGGGTGATAAGTCCAGCTATAGACAACATGCAGCAATTTTTTTTCAATATAATTTAGAAGAAAATCCTTAACAGAGAACAAATGCCAAAGATGTTTCCTTTCTTGCCCATTCTTTTTCTGCTATGTACCATTCTTATTGTTTTAGCATGTCCATTTTCTTTTGTTACAGTCCTGTATTTGGACCTCTTTGCTTAAGTTATTGTGCTGCCCTTTGTATTTGTTACTGCTTGCTTATCTGTGGATTGTATCTGAATATGGCAGAGAGACACCTGGGTGCTCTCTGTCTCTGTTGGGGTCGCTAGTAGGAAAAGCATAATGGGCGACCTAAATAGAGGGCATTCTCAGGATGGCTGTCAAAATTGTTCTGAATTCTTTGACTGATCCAGTTGACCTCTGATGGAGTATGCAGATGCCATGCAGTAGCTGGCATAAAAGAAGTTGTCCTTGCTTAGGCAGAAAAGTTGCTACTGGTATCTGTCCTTAGTATAGTGTTGGTGAGCCAGCATGCTGTGGGGTGAGTGCAGTGAATTTCTGCCATCCAAAGGATGGTAAATCCCACTGAGGTTGCTCCCCCTGGCTCACATGGAAGGTAGTCATGCAGAGATGGCATGGGGTGGGGAGGGGTTCTTTGTCCAGTTGGCAGATGCTGACCACAGAAGCTTGTTCCTTCAGTTCATTTGGATTTGAGTTCCTGAGCAGTGATTCCTGTGCTGGCTGTGCCCTGGGTGCAAGTGCTGAATTGTACTATCTTCCTCCAAAAGGTCACAGATTGGGGCACACCTGAGTACAGGCACCACAGAGCATTCAAAGGAAGAAGTTGGCATTCTGGAAGATCAGAAAGTGGCCGAACTAGAAGAGAAGCTGCCTGACCAAATCCAGTCCCTCAAAAAGGTAGATGGATATTTCTTACGTCTGAGAACCAAGAAGTGCAGCAACAGTTCTCCCACCCTACTGCTGTGCTTACCAGGATGGGACTGAGGCTCTAAGGGTTGTGTTAAGATAATAGTGTTAACATAGATTCAGTTACATTTTGTCCTATATATCCATGGGAGATAAAGGGTATCAGTCTAATTTGCAAAATCCTTCTTGTGTCTTCAGCTAATCCTTGCTTCCTTGCTCACGGAGGTTTCAAGGTAATTCTTGCCTTCTGCTCTTACCTGGTGCTTCTGGAAATTCCATTCTTGCAGATTAATGGAAGAGGGAGCTGAAAGTCCCTTGTTTCTTCTTGTGAGCAGCCAATTTGTTTGCCTTACAGATAGCCAGGAAACCTGTGCAAGTGACACCCATTTCAGGACCTGTGAGTTTGCATATATGAGGAGAGAGGCCCTAGTGAACCAGATGAACTTCTAACTAGGACGCAGCAATGACAGTTTGATTGTGGCTGTAGTCTAGATGCACACAGAGCTGAAAGGCTCTTCCTAGAGAGATTGTGTGTTGGGAATTCTTTCCAAGAATAGTCAGCTAAATCCATGAGGCTCTTGCTTTGTTGAAAGGTGACAATTAACTCTGAAGCAAGTGCAAAAATGTGCCTGCTCAGGGACTCCTGGGAAGGCCAAGGGGGGTGTAATTTGTGACACTAATGCAGCATTTTACTTCAAAGTTCATTACTTTGGTGCAGTGGGGGAAACAATGCTGAGAGGTATCTCAGAGCTAACCAACACTAATAATAGAAGCTTCTGCCGGTCTGACTTGGTTTCATAAAGATGCCTGAATAACTGATGGGTTGTTTCAAATCCAGGCAGAGACTTTTTAACCAGGATAGTCTTTGTGACAATGTTTTTTATGTGCTTTGTTCAGGAAGCTGCTGTTCGGGTAACCAACTACCATGTACCTCAGGGAGTAGGGGATATAGTCATGATTCAGTCCGATCACACTGGTGCTGTGGATATCCTTTCAGCTGAGCTGGAGACTGCAGACCTCCTTGGGGAGCAGAGGAAAGGTGAGTCCTGAAGGCAGAACTCTGGGTAATTTTTTAAGTGCCTGCCCTGGCTAGAAGAACAGAGACTGTCCTGGAGACACTTCTAATTCCTGCTGGAAATTTGGGCTCCTGGCTAATGAGTGGAAAAACTTCACTTCTGGAGCTTCTGGGAGCATGCCCCTTATGAGAAATAGCTTCACTGTTTTCAGGTAACAGTTTTTCAGTAGTGAAAAGTCATGTAAGCCTGTGATCGTTTCCCTTGTCTCAGCTCAGCCTCCCCCTCTGGCTGCACCCACCATGTGGACCACTGAGAAGATGAAGGAATTCAAAGCCAAGATGGGAAAGGAGAAGAATGGCCGGATGGTGGTGAAGCGAGGCGAGGTGGTGACAGTCCGTGTGCCAACCCATCCTGATGGGAAATGCATTTGCTGGGAGTTTGCTACAGATGACTACGACATTGGGTTTGGAGTCTATTTTGATTGGACCTCAGTTACTAGCACTGCCATTACTGTTCAGGTCAGTGAATCCAGTGATGAGGAGGATGAAGAAGAAGACGAGGAAATTGAAGGTTAGTGCAGATCTTATAAAGGTTAGTTTGTGGTGCTTGTTGCCATGCTGCTGAGAGTATCTGTCAGATGCTATGATTTCCATCTACTTTGTTTAGTCAGCTCATTTGCTATCTCTGCAGCCTTTTGGGTTCTTGGTTAGAGTGATAAAAAAGCATTTGGCCCTTCCTGCTTCACCATATCTCAGTGGCTGTCCTCTCCAAGAGCATTCTTAAAATTGAACACATTGAAAAGTAAAATCAGAGTTTGCTCAGTCAACTTCTAACTGATAAAAAGATTAAAGTCTGAAATTTTAACCTGACTGGTTTTCTTAGACTCTCAGACTGAGAAATTTCTGGTGGTGAGTGGAGGCAAAAAGATTTTGTTTTGGGGTGTTTGTTGTTTTGGTTTTTGTTTTGGTTGGTTGGTTTTTGTTTTGTCTTTTGTTTGTTTTTGGGTTTCATTGTTGTTTTTTGGGGGGTTGGTGGATTTTTTTGGTTGTCGTTTATTTTGGGGGGGTTTTGCTTGTTTTTTTGGTTTTTTTCTTGTTTTCTTTTTTTCCCCAATACATCAGTAGCTCCCTCTGACTGTATTTGAAATGTTTGCTACCTGTGTCACTGTACTTGGGAAATACACAGCAATGTTGCCTGTTCTGTGGCTTCAGGGTATGTGTGACCAGTGTAGCTGGGAGGCTGGAATCTGAATTTTGCAGGCCCTGTAAACAGGGGTAGGTTCCTGTATGAGGAACCCTCTTGGAGAAGGGAATTGAGGACGTAGACACTATGAGGTAACAGCTACGAGTTTTCCTGCCTCTCTATCACAGGACTGCTGTTGCATGTATAAAAGTAGTGAGGTGTCTAAAAGGTAAGAGAGGAGACTGGGCTGACAGTCCAGTAAATACTGTCCCATCAGTATTCCGAAAAGAACTGGTTCTTGGTATGACCCTTGTTATGCTGAGGAAGACTGGACTTTGTGGGAATTACTTGCAGAAAGGTCAGAGGAGATGGTCTGGGTAATGCTATCACAGTTAGCCTTCCATGTAGCTGCACATCTGTGTTGCATTCTGGTCGTAGGGTTTTTCTGGATTATGTAGTGGCTTAACTGGTTCTGGCCTACTTACCTGTGTCCTCTGTCCCACTCAGGACTGTCGCCTGTCGGTGATGTGGAGCGGGGTTCCAAAGGCTGTCTGCGGAACCGCTATGGGGAGATCATGCCTGTGTACCGCAGGAACAGCCATCGGGAGGTACAGGCAGGCAGCCACGAGTACCCGGGCGAGGGCATCTACCTGCTGAAATTTGATAACTCGTACTCCCTGCTCCGCAATAAGACTCTGTTCTTTCACGTCTACTACACCAGCTGAAGAAGAGGGAAGGGGCAAGGATGGCAGGCAGGTGATGGTGAGTGTAGCAGGCTGCCACCCAGCCCTGGTACTGCCTGACGGGCACTGCTGTGTGACGGAACGAAGGCGCAATTCTGCCAGCTCTTCTTCGGACATGAACTGCTTTCTCCCCACACGTTCCTTCCCCTCTGTCCCGGGGAGAAAGGTAGTTGTGACTGCCTGGCTGTTCCCAGGCAGCTGCTCTTTCTCTAAAACTTTGGGAGGTCTGCTCCATGCAGGCAATGAGCTGTGCCTTCACCTCACAGCTGGCAATTGCCCAGAAGCCAGGTTCAGGTGGTTGTGGTTCTGATCTGTTGTGCTGGTACAAAATGAAGTGAAAATTATCTGTTACTATTTTGTGAATACCTTTTCCAACTCTCCTGCTGCATCTGCAATACTAGAGGGCAGCTGTTAGCTTCAGTGAGCCAGAAGCACAGCTGGCTTGTCACTTAGCCAGGGTAACCCCATCACCTTCCGTCAGTACAGGCACCAGCAGCCGGTGCTTCCTTCACTCACCTGAGTGGTTGGGAGTGCAGCTGGCCAGCAGCAGCCTGTGCTGCAGTGGCTTGGCAGTGCTACAACAGCTGGGCCCCAAACAGCAGTCACAGCTCATGTTTGAACAGGGAGTGGGAGCAGGGTGCACACCTCATAGTCCATAAGAAAGCTTTCCTACAGATTAAGAATTGGATGTTATATCTGTTGATTGTAGGTGTATGTAGATGATTAAAACCTCAGTGATTACCAAAAGTTTTTCCTGTAATCCAGATGTGAAGCAGAAAACATTACTTACTGCCATGCTGAATGAATACAAAACGGTTGGAATACAACCAGTAAATATACAGGAAATGTTTCTTAGTAGCACCCTGTTGGTTCACTGGTATTGTAAATATATGTAGCAAGGAAAAGGCTCACAGAGAAATGCAGTTTGTCAGCTATTGCTGTTGCAAAGTTATTGTTAGGAAATTCCCTGGCATTTTTTGGTGACTAGTGATGGTATTGGTTATCACCTTCTGCTGAAGTAGTGGCTGAGTTGAACAAGGAGAAGTTAATCCATCAGAGATGAATTTTAAAGCATGTTTATTTGTAACTGTTGTTTATTTTAATACTTTTAACTCGAAATCGTTCTCTTTTCTAAGAATACTGCTGTATTTACATTTTGATACCTCTTTGCAGAGACACAAAATGACTTTCCATGATAATACTAGAAAAGTTCTAGTTTTATTTTTAAATCATCCAGGTAAAGCACCTCTACTTGGTCCATTCTTTCTATTGAGAGGAAATGATGGACAAAATTATTTGGGGTAGTTAAAGCCAAAGATTTTGCTCTCATAGGAGGGCTGCATATTTCCTATTAAGGGTATATTGTAATGCTGTGCAGTTTGCTCCATATTCAAGCTCTTACTTTTAACTATCTCTGCTTACTGATTCACTACCCAAGAGCACTTAGTAGGTCAAAATGGTAAGAGAGGGAGCAGTCAGTACAGCAGAGCAGCCCAAGCTGGGAGCAGGAGGAGTGGAAATTGCAAGAGTGCTGCTTGGAGCACAGTGGCTTTCTGGGGGAGTGGGCAAGGAGCAGAGTTGCTGCTTTGGGCACTGAGATGGAGAAAACAGCCACCTTCCTCAAAAGAGAGAGCGTGTGCACCGGGGTCGGGGGGAACTGCAAAGCTGCCTTATTCAAGCAGGTCAAGCACAGGGAGAGAGAGCAGTAGGGCTTGGTGTCTGTCAGAGCAAGATGCTCTTTCATTTAGCAGCTTGGAAAGGGCTGTTCCTTCCTTTAACCTCTCTTGGATGAAATGAAGAACCATCCTGTGGCCTTTCTAGAGCACTTGAATCAGGCCTGAGAAATTTATGTGTTTGGTTTTTATTTTCATCCTTTGTCTATCAAGTTCCTAGATATTGATGATGAAGTGACACACTTCACTTCTAACAAAGAAGTAGTAGTATGTTTGCTGACATAAAACATCAATTTAACAACATTTCATAGTTGGTGTGTTGTGTATAGACTAGGGAATGAGAGGCTGGAGAACAGCACTGCAGAAAGGGATCTGGAGGTCCTGGTCAGTGGCAAGTTGAACATGAGCCAGCAGTACCCTGGCAGCCAGGAGAGCCAACCCTGTCCTGGGGTGCATCAGGCACAGCATCAGCAGCCGGGCAAGGGAGGGGATTGTCCTGCTCTGCTCTGCACTGGGGTGGCCTCACCTCGAGTTCTCTGTGCAGTTTTGGGCACCACAATATGAAAAAGACATTAAGCCATTAAAGACCGTCCAAAGGACGGCCACAAGGATGGTGAAGGGTCTGGAGGGGAAGCCATGTGAGGAGCAGCTGAGGTCACTTGGTCTGTTCAGCCTGGAGAAGAGGAGACTGAGGGGAGACCTCGGTGCAGTTACAACTTCCTCGTGAGGGGCAGGCACTGATCTCTTCAGTCTGGTGACCAGTGACAGGACCTGAGGAAATGGCATGAAGCTGAGTCAGGGGAGGTTTAGGTTGGATATTAGGAAAAGGTTTTTCACCCAGATGGTGGTTGAGCACTGGAACAGGCTCCCCAGGGAAGTGCTCACAGCACCAAGCCAGAATTCAAGGAGTGTTTAGACAACACTCTCAGGCACATGTTCTGATCGTTGGGGTGTCCTGAGACAGGAGTTGGACTCAGTGATCATGATGGGTCCCTTCCAACTCAACATACTCGATGATTCTTTGAACCTTTTGTACTGAGTCACTGGAAAACACCTTGAAACTATTTATGATCATGTAGAAAACACTACGGGCCAGTGCCAGAAGAGAGGTTGCACATGAAATACAGCAGTTGATCATGTCCCAGAGCAATAAGATCAGCCACATACCTGTGTGGTCAATACTGCCAGGGTTCTTCAATCTGTTCTGCGGGCTCTGGGAAAACTTGGTGGTGTTGAAACTCAGTGGTGAAGCTCTGCAGGACTGTTAGAGGAAATAAAAAAGAGCAATTACATTCTTCTTAGAGGTTTCACTAGGTTGTTCCTTGCATTATTTTTTATGTTGTTAATTTGGAAAAAATACCTTTGTTCATCATTCAATGCTTGTCATGGAAGTGTTTTTGTAAAAGTGGGTACAAGCTTAAGTCAATTTGTGAACTACAAACTGTCACAAGTTTATGGAATTTCGCTTAGTTCCATTACCTGAAAGACCGCATCAGGTAGAATCTTACAGTAGAGGATCAGACTAATAATTTTCTTCAAACAGATGATGAAGGAAGTAAAAGATACCAACAACAGGAAAATGTCAAGTTTATTTAGTAAGTGCTTTAACAACACAATCCAGTCTCCAAAAATAATGTCAGTGCTGGAATTAACTGTCCCATATTGTCGGGAGCTGGGACTATACTTCTTTTTCAGCTTCAGAGGGTCTTACGAGAAAGAGGGTAAAAGGTCTGCATTCTTACAAATTATGGTCTCTATCCATCAGATACACACTGTAACAGCTGATGTGAAGCAGGAAAATCTACGGAAGTGCAATAATTCCCATTCAGATGGAAATTCCAAAAATTCTCAAAAAACCCCAGGCTCTTTGGGCCTTTAGACTGAGAAAAGTGTTTAAGTAACTGGTTTTAAGAAATGAGATTTCTTTCATGGGCTGTTTTATAAAAGAAATAAATGTTTTATTAAAAGTTTATTGAAACTGTCACTGCTAATAAAATCTGAATTACTGAAACCTCTAGAAACACTCGAGAAGCACAGTAACAGGTTCATTATATTTTGCACAACTATTAATACCAATATAGTAAAATAACTCCTTAACAAGCTGATAGCCAAACCCAGCAGTAGCACTTGAGTGCTTTGAGGGCAGTTCTGCAGCTCAGGCCACCTGAGTTACCCATAACATTCTGCAATTGACAGTATCCTTTCATAACAGCTTCTGGTTTAAAGGAGAGTTGAGTTAGAAAAGCAAATCACAAGCAAATATGTTTGGGGATTTTACTCCCCCACCCTTTCTAAAGTATTGGTTGGTGAATAATGAAAGTTACTGATAAAAAATGGGACAGAGATTCATGAAGCATCATTGGGACAGCAGTCATCAGTCATGTCAGTCAGCTCATACACATACAGTACAAAATACTTGGACAGACAAGGACTGTAAGGCAGGGCTGTGCCAGGAACATCAGAAGTGACCATGACACGGCTGCAATGTGCAACTCCTGCGCTGCTCACGGACTACGGTACCTCTGTGCCTCATGAAGCACTACAAGCAGCTACATGCAGTAACTGGAACATGCCCAGTTCTCCCCAGATGTTCTAAAGGCTGTTCTCATGGCTTCCAGACCTATCCCCTCTCCCTCCTCACCAGGTATCCTGCACTCAGGTCAGTGCTGTGAACCAGATGTAACCCATCTCCGGCACATTCAGCCCCACAGGTACAGCACCCCGGCACGTGTAACCCATCTCCCGCACAACCCTGCAGGTACAGCAACCTGGTCTAGTACAAGGTGTCCCTGCCCATGGGAGAGCAGTTGGAGCTAAATGATATTCAAGATCCTCTTCCAATCCAAACCATTCATTCTATGAGTAAATGTGACAATAGTTTAACAAGGTTTGATGGCAAGGTGTACTTAACTGTTTACTGCATAGAGAACAGGGTCAGACAAGACTTAGGGAGACTCGAGTCATGAGATTACTTTTTAAACTCCTTTCTTGAGGGGAATTTATGTGTGGCTGTATTCAGACTTAGTCCCAAACTTGGCCAGCAGTTAACGTCTAAAGGATATTGTGCACAATTGTGTATCTCACTTAGCTAAGATTTCAAAATTTTGCATGATATTAAGCACTTAGTGAGAATTCCTTAGCAAGGAATCTCTCACCCTCAAGAAGTTAACCCTAAGAGGCATCCCGAGTGAAGTGGAGATCCTGGTGCACAGCCTGCTGCCATGCAGGAGAGGGTAACAGGCCCTGGGCTGTCCACTATTAGAGTAAGATGATTCACTTACAGTCATATTTCCTTACAGGCTGTATTTTGGGTTACCTTGTGCCCAATTGGCCCTTAACTGTTGAGCAGGACTTATGGCCCTTAACTATTTTGTTCTTGTCTGTGTGAGTTCTCAGAGTCCAAGCCAGAGTCAGCCAGATAGAGTCCTCCTGACCACCACTGGTGGCTGGCTATTGCTCAAGCAGAAGAGAGAGGGGAGAGCACACTGTCACCCTGGGTTAACATATGATGCACTATTTGGCACCTAGTCCATTTTCTAAATACTTTTTATTTGTGTTGAAGGGAACTCTGACTTGTATGTACATAAGATATTGCAGAATTATTGATCCTCAGCTGCACAGCTTGTTGCAGGCTAGTGGGTTATCTCCATTTAAACCTCTATACTGTGGCCTCCCTGTTGCTAGCTTGCAGCTACTTTCCCCTTCTGTCTGTTGCTCATAATAAGGTTTCAAATACATTTTGTCATGTTTTAAAAAATTAATAAGGCCTGCCTTACAACCAGTTTTGATCATGTGCTGACACACAAATAGTATGTTCCAGTTTTCAAACCATTAGTTAATGGGGTTTTTTAAGATAAATTGCACTGTAGATGGCAAACCTGTTGTTCAGTTCTTGCTTTCCGAAGTGTGGACCAATCTTTAGTAAGGCTCAGGTCACGCTTCTGAAGCTGTGCCTGTCTACCTGGTCTCATTGACTTAATTCCAAAAGCAGCACTGAATGTGGAATCTCATCCCAATGAGTATGTGCCCAGTCTGCAAATGCAGCCTGCCCACAGAGAGGCCTGCTGCAGTGGAACTGAAAGCATTTGGTGTGTGTTGTTCCACTGCTTAAGTTTCCCAGAAATATCTGATATCTGTTATGAGCACAAGATAGTTTTAGGAATCTTTAATCTGCAGGAAAGCTTCATAGTTGTACAGGATAATCCCTCTTTTTGTTTATTTTCTTATATTTCCACATTATATAAGTATGTTGTTTCTCAGCTATTCAAATAGCACTCATTATCCAAATGACAACTTCTTTTTGGAAGGATACACAGCTTTTATTAATTTTCTGATAAATCCAATAGCTTGGCTGTGTGGCTAGTGATTAACAGCAGCCATTCCCATTCAATATCAAACCCACAGTTATTTAAATGAAATAATCTTATTTTGCTTGCGTAATTTTTTCAGTTTGGTGTGTTTCCTGGATTCGTATTCAATCCTGCTAGCTGGCTTAGGCAGTTACAGAAACCCTTCTTATCTAAATAGAGATCTTTGGAATTAGACCTTGAGTCAAGAAAGAAAAATAAATTTAAAATGCAGTTGCACTTCAGAAAGGGAAATTAATCCTTGGGAAAGAAAAATCTCTTCTTTGTTTTTGTGGAAGGAAGATTTCAAATAGGTTTTTAATAGGTGTTTCTTTTCCCTCTAAATTGTGTCTAGAAATTCAGAAAGCTAAATCACAGAAGAAGCTTCTTTTGTATTTTTGGTTTGCTTTTGTGAAAGCACAAAATTGTTTTCCATTTTGTTTTTAATATAATTTAGATCTAAATAGAATTTACATGTTCAGACAGAGATACATCCTGTAGCAAAGGACTTGTGTAAGTGTTTAGTTATAATAATGGCACTAATCTGTTGGACATTTTTTATGTCAGAGAAGATAATAAACTCTCCATTGTTTTTTCTTTTTTGCTTTAGGTGTAATGTAGCAGCAGGAGTTTAAAATGTATGTGGTTTACTGAGAAGAGAGAGTTAAAATTGCTTAAATCAAGGACCACTACTGGTACTGATTACATATACTCAGACACTTTGGAGGCCTGTAATACATGTTCTCAGGAAAGGTTACTGGGGTCAGACACAGGCTTGTAGCAAATTAATGCTTGGGACCCATTTCATATGCATGAACAGGTAAGATGAGAATGTGCTAAGAGGAAGAGCTTAGTTGCTTGACTTCAGGTGCTAAGGAAGTCGAGTTACTATGCACTGAGTCTAGGAGGCAGCCACGTGCCTTTCTTTGTGGCTCTACCCTGTCAGCTTGTCTCTTGTACCTGTGTGTGCATGTAGCCTCCATCTATGGCCT
Source organism: Monarcha castaneiventris obscurior (assembly GCA_026261815.1). NCBI lineage: Eukaryota > Metazoa > Chordata > Aves > Passeriformes > Monarchidae > Monarcha > Monarcha castaneiventris. The sequence goes on from JAMPIT010000894.1 coordinate 22,196,334, forward strand.
GCGGTGGGTCAGTTACTGTGGTGCTGGACCTGGTGAGGTGGGTTTGAGATAAGCCTTATTACAGGTCTATTTGCTGAACGATTTTGTCATTCTTGTGGGGAATTAGGGTAGAGAATGAATCCCTAAATGAGTTCACTTTCATCTATACTCTTCCTTCTTGTCTCACTACCCCTATTAAAGCCACTCTACAGAAGATTTATCACAAGGTGCCTTAGGGACAAAGAGCATGTCTGAAATAAGAACCATAGGTGTCATTAATATAAGAGATTTCTTCTTATTCCTCTGCCCATTTGGGTAGGGGGTGGTACTTGCTAAGGTCCAGCATGGAGAGCCCATCTAGGCTGTTCCTGGAGATCTAATCTGTTCATGGACCGCCTTGTTACTGTAAGATGAGTAATACAAGGGTGTTTGAGTTTCCTGGTGCCATACGTTCTTTGCCTTCATATGCTGCTGTCAGATGTCTAGGAGCACCAGAGGAGTACTCCTTTTGATATGCTGACACTAAACCCAAGGACCAGAGGAACACTAGATAGATACAGAGGAGTGTTTCTTATGGCCATTCATAATTTTCTCTAAAAAGAGCGTCAAAATCCAGAGTTGTGAGTCGTGTGTACTTATGCATATTGAGGCTGGATGAGAGACCAAAGCAACTTTTTTTTTTTTTTTTTTAATTTCTACAAGTGTAAAAGAAAAGACTATTTCTCCTTTTCTCATATCTGGGAAAATATTTGATGTGACAATGTCATGTAGATGAATGAGAATTTCACAACTGGCAGAACGAAAAGCAGGGAACTGTTTGCGTTAAATACATTGCTAATTAGACTGTGAAGAAAGCCATGAGTCAAAGTGCTAAGGCATTTATCTAAAGAAGTTGATTTGCAGTAAATACCAATTAAATAAAGTTTTAGAAGGTACATAAAACAGCAGAGTTCAAATGTATATTGCAATGAGGAGAGTTTTCTGTGGGGATATTCCACATTTGTCTGGAGAGAGTCTCTGGCGACTTATTCTGAAACTGTGGTGCCGTTGCAGCGGAAGGCACATCAGGCCAGGTGGATGGTGGATCTGAGTCCCCTTGGCTTTTCTAGGTTCCATTCTGGATTTAATATGTGGCTTTCTCAGAATCATCATACATTAAATGTAGCCTTTATTGGGAAGGGAGAGAGGAAGAATTTTCTGATCCATCAGTGAGGGTTATCTGTTTTAAACCTGTCTGGACTGGTGAGTGAAGTCCCTTGGGCAAGAAGCAGGATGCCAGCCACAAAGCTCAGAGCTAAGGAGACCTTGCCAAGTAATGACCTTGATGTTTAGGAGCTGTGTTTGGAAATGATAAATAGATGGAGATGGTCTCCCTGCAACCTCCAGGATGCCCTGGGGACTGCTCTCCTCAGAGGGAAGCAGGCTCCTTTCCATTCACAGCTCCAAGCCATTAGCACAGGCTTTCGATGGGGAGCACCTTGTAGCTGGTCATACCTTTTTCAGACCTGTGTTCTTGTGAACTGTGATGGTTGTTTGTCAGTCCTTATCTATGTGATGTGAATATTTTTGATGTCCTGTGATTTCAAAATTGAGTTCTCAGCACCAACTGTTTGCTTTTCATGTGCTCACAGAGATGAGTTTTAAATAGAGATGAGGATATTTTAACAAAATGTGGCACTGGGCTCTTTCTGAAGGGCACTGGGCTCTTTCTGAAGGCTATATTTATAGTGTGCTTGCATTCCTTCTACAATTGGTTTGTATTGTTTATATTTGATGTGCTGTGGTTGATTTGTAATAATATATTGGAACTTATTCCCTCTAAATAAACTTTTCACTATGCAACCAAGAACTTTGTCTTCTGTTTAAAACAAGTGAATATCTTGATATGAAAAATTCAACTAGAGACCTTCCAGCAAAAGAATGCAGTTAGTTTTAGGAGCAAAGAAGAGGCAAATACTCAAAATGTACTTTGCAGTGTACAGGAGATTCTGATTGCAAATGGATAGGAAAATGCTCTGTTGTCAGCTCGTGATGAGGGTTCCAGCCAGGAAATTTTTTGTCTGTTAAAATGACTTGCTGGAATACTTTTCTTGAGATTGTGCTGAATGCTTGAGGAATTGCATAGGTACAGTTTGAATACTTTACCCTCCAGTTCTTCATACTGGTACTTGTCACCTCCATTTGCAGAGATCCCCTAGATCCTTTTTTACTTCAGCTTTCAATCTGGAGGATTAAAAAACATCTCTTCAGTTACCAGATACTCATTAAATTGTCTAGAGGAAAGTGTTTGCCCTTCACAGCTCCTCACAGCCCATCAGCTTCATCATTCTACAAAGGTTCTATTTACATGTTCTGAAAGAAGCACCTGCTGGTCAAAATGAGGAATGATGCCTGCAGCTGGAGTCATCCTTTCTCACCTATCTCATTTTAAGTTTGGCAGGACAAGTGCTGCAGAGGTTCAATTCTCTGTTCTAGTCCAATGTTCCCTTAGAGCACTTTTATAAACTAATTGATGGGCAGGAGCAATCATAAGCTAAGTTGATCCAAAGGACAGATGATTCTGCCAAGTTAAAGATGTTTCATTGCATTTTAACGACAGCAAAGAGAAACAGTGCTACAGCTACTTAATTACCGTGCGCTCACTATGCACCCTTGTGCTTGGCTCAGGCATATGGCCAAGAGGAAAACTAATGAAAACAGCGGGGATGCAGGGAAGGGCTGCAAAATTTCATATTAGTTCTTCCCATCCACCCCCACTCTGCCACTCCCCTTCCCCCTGCTGTAACTGTTGTGGATGGGCTGCAACAGAAACACTCCGATCATGAGGTGCTTGCTCTGTGAAGGCCTTGCAGCAGGCTTTGTTGCCTCTGCCAGGGAAGTGGCTCTTCCCTGTTTCGGGTGAATGGCCCTTAAGCTTAGCAGAGCTCCTCATTGTTACACAGGTGGCATCAGTTACCCAGTGGAGTCTCTGTAGTAACACACACACACACACATACACACATGTAATTATTAAGGAGTATCTGCCACCATCCTGCCTTCCTTTGATATGAGCCCCGACTGCAGAGTAAGAGAAGCAAGGTTCACACCTGCTCTTTTTCATAAAGGCTACAAGAAATGTGTACAGATACAATCATTTAGGAATTGGCAAGCAAATTATCCCTCTCTGGAAAGCGTCATGTGGCTTGGGCTCTAGAAATGGTGAATGTCTGGAGCACAAGTTCTTTGAGAAGTGGCTGAGGGAGCTGGGGTTATTTAGCCTGCAGAAAAGGAGGCTCAGAGGAGACCTCATTGCTCTCTACAACTACCTGAAAGGAGGTTGGAGCCAGGTGGGAACTGGCCTCTTCTCCCAGGCAGCCAGTGATAGGACAAGAGGACATAAGCTGTGCCAAAGCAGGTTTAGGTTGGACATTAGAAGGAATTTCTTCACAGAAAGGGTGAGTAAATACTGGAATGGCCTGCCCGGGAAGGTGATGGAGACACGATCTCTAGAAGTGTTTAGGGAAAGACTGGATGTGTAGCGCCCATGTCTAGTTGACAGGGTGGAGTTCGGTCATTGCCTGTTCTCGATTATCTCAGTGGTCTTTTCCAACCTAATTGATTCTGTGATTCTATAGAGGCTAATTTGGTAGGAGGGCAAGGCTGGTCCCGACCTCGGCAAGCCTGAGCAGCCACCCCTGCTCCCCCAGGCTCCTCCCTGCACGCCGGGCTGCGGCCGCGCCGCCGCTAACGGGGCCGCTCCCAGCACGGCCGGGCCGGGCCGGGCCGCGCCCCTCGGCAGCCGCAGGCCCGGGCGGGGGAGGCGGCTCCGCCCCCGCCCCGCGTTAATGCCGGCCCGGCGGCCCCCGCCCTGCTGACCGCGATGCTGCGCGCCCGCCGCCGGGGCCGGCCGGGGCCCACGGGCAGCGCCCGGCAGGGCGGCCTCGCCTTCTACGTGCTGTGGGCTCTGCGGGAGCCGCCGCGGCGCCTCGGCAGGTGCGGCCCGGCCGGGCCCGTCGGGGTTGGGCTCCCCGCGGGCCGGCCCTGCACGCCGTGCCCTGACCCTCCTGTCTGGGAATGCCGCTGCCCACCTGGCCGCGCTGCCCCAGCCCCTGGCGGCTCTCCCTTCCCACCGCTAGTTTCCTTCACTGCGTCCTTGCATGGTTTCATCTTTAAACGGCACAAGCCCTCTCCTTTCGCCCTTCTCAGGCACAAACGTGTTTTTAGGTGTTTTCATATATTTTTTCACCCTTTATTTTACTCCTCGATTACTATCTGTCGTTCTTCTTGCCTCCCCTTGCAGCCAGTCCAGCCAGATGGGTTTCCAGGCTTGGCTGCCGCCGCCGTTGCCAAAGCAGCTGGTGGTGTTCGGGCTGGGAGACTGGAGCTGCTACTCTCCGGACACGAGCATCGCAGTGGATGTGCTGGTGTCCCCCGGCGTCGCGCCACAGCGGGTCGGCACGCTGGAGCCCACCCGCAGGTTACAGCAGGAGCTGCCAGGGTGTCAGGAGGGGCATCCTGGAAAAGCTTTCTGATCTCTGGTGCTACCTGATTCTGCTGGTGTTATCCAAAAGCTGCTCGGGCCTGCTGGTTCTCTGCCATGGTGTTTCCCTCTAATGATGACTCCAGCTTCCTTTTGACTGCTTTCAGGGGTGGATCTGTTTTGGCTTTGGGCTGTTATAGTTTACTATGGGAGCAGGAATTTTGCCCTGGTCAGTGTCACTTGTGGGCTGAAAAGCCATGGTCCCTTGTGCAGGTCTCTGGTGTGGGAAGATAACTGGAGAACAGATATTTTCATGGCCTCGTTGAAAGAGATGGACAAAGGCAACCCTGTGAGGCTTGTCCTGACTGTCAATGGACAGGTAAAAGAATTGATACTGTCCTCTCTTCCTGCCCAGGGTCCCAAATGTTGTCACTTCTGAGCCCCAGAACCTCCTCTCCCTGCTCTCCTTTTCCTTCTCTGCTACTCCAAGGTAGAGCTGGCAAGCATGGATCTGTTAATGCACGTCTGTGCTGGGCCTGAAACCTCTGTGATGCTCCAGACCTATCCTCTGAACAGTTTTGCCAGAACACCTTGTGTATTGCAAGAGATGGGCAGCAGACAGCTGTTCACGTCCAGTTCCACTCTCTCCTGAGTCTTTGATACTTATGTACTTGTTTTACCTCAAGCTGAAGCCAATGGATTTTCCTTTTCCTTGTTTGTTTTGTTGGTATGGGAGGTGGAGGCAGGTTATTCCATTGCAGGGAATCTGTTCCTTACAAGACATGTTTTTGCTCATCCTTTTTCTGGATGGAGGCTAACACACTTAAGACCTTTTATTCTGCCACTGTTTCTGCTGCAGCTGCTCCGAGGTGTCTCCAGCAGTACACCTGCCCATCCCTTCCTTGTACCAGAGACCACCCAGTCACCAGTGCTCCCAGCAGATGACAGGCCCCTTGGCCAGGACACAGAGGATCCTACTGGGGTATGTGTATTTTGGAGCTGCCTTCTTGTTATTTCACCTTTTTCTTAGTATCTTCTCCCTCACCAGTAGCCATTCAGTTAATGTCTAGCTGAAACATTTGCTGCCATTTTTTCAGTGGAGATACGGCTAAGCAAGTTTGGAGCCAAAGTTTCTCTTGTGCTGAAGAAAGATATATTCTCCATTGAAATGCCTTTTGAAAGGTTGAATTTAGTAGTCCTTGGTGGGATGATCAGCTTCATTCCTAGTACAGGTAGCCTTTTTGCTCTTCCATGTTGTAGCTGTGCCCAGCAGCCAGCAGTCTGAAAGCTGACCACAGCACACAGCAGCAGAGAGCTGCACTGCTCAGCACCTGTTTGGCAGCTGATACTGATGGCACGTTGGCCCCTAAAACTCAATGGGAGGATAAGCCTGAAAACAGTTATCACATCTCTGGCCCAGTAAGATGCAATTCACAGTAGCCTCGGGTATCTTTCTTCAGGGCTGATTTGACTGAGACTCATCTCACAGGTTAAGAGTCAGAGCTCAGAGGTGGCTGCCAGAGCATCCAGGCCTCTGAAGGATGTCCAGCCACCACTGAGGACCCTGGTGGTACCCTGTGCCCTGAAGTCACCAGATGGCAAGGTGGAATCCAGTGAGGCCTGGAGGAAGAGTCCTGACCAAGGACCACCAAGAGTCCACTCCAAAAAGCCCAGGAAAGTTTTGTTTGAACCCACAGCATCTGAGAGAGATCTCGATGAAGAAGGTAACTCTGGTAGCTTCCAACTTTATTTTACAGGTCTTGTCTGAATGATCTGTCAATGATGCTCGGCTGCAACTTCCCAGTCCATTTCTCTATACACCTCCAGGGCATGATGGGCTTGTAAGTTTGGCTTAGAGAATGCTCTTTATTACTGGATCAGCTGCTTGATGAGTTTTTGCCTGTTGGGAAAAGGCCAGAAATAGAACTGGGATATTCTTAGTACCAACACTTTTTACTGTGACATAATGCCTATTTTTTCATACAAGTAAAAGTGTTTTATAAATAAGCAAATATCGTTAACCTTGTTTTACAAAAGAGTAAATTGAGGCACAAGAAAGTTACCTTCTGTGATGTTCTGTAACCTCTGCATTAGTCTGCTTGCACCCCTACTTAACAGCATACCACTTGGTCCATAGAACACATTGGTTATTATTAAAGTATAGAGATTATGAAAAGGAATATATATATGTAATTACTATGATTGTACTAACTTTTGAGTAGTGAGAAGGTAACTGCCAAGGGATTTGGAAACAAAACCTTAGGCTTCTGGAGTGAGAATTCCAAGTCAGCTCCAGGGTGTGACCAAGTTTATGTGTAAAAGTTTGGCAATAATTTAGTGGTCCCCATAAGAAATGACTTACTGGGACTTGGCTTGCTTGTCATAAAAGCAAATACAGCTCCATCATAAAGTTGTTTCTGCTGCAGGCAGTATGAGAAGAGGGGGAAATGAACTTCGATCAGAGGTCTAAAATGCAATGGTGACAGCATTTGGCAGTCAAAGGAAGTGCACCCTGCTCTTACCTATCTTCTGCATTTCTTCTGATGAGACTTAGTTCATGATTCTTGGTCTTGCACCTTGTTGTTGCAGTGAGGTAGCTTTGTGCTGGAGGTTGGAGGAAGGAAGGTCAAAGGGCTCCTACACAGTGGAGCTGAGCACTTTCCACAGTATGTCTGCTGGCTGCTTTATGGGGCCATCTCTGTGTTCCCTCTGCAGATCTGGCGGTGAAGGAGCTGCAAGGTGAGGATTTGGTTCCTAGACCCTGGTTTGTCTTTTCAGTCACTCAGTGATGACATTCCTTCCCTTCAACGTCAGAAGCCTCTCATACTTCACCTTGTATTTCCCCAGTGATCAAGAATAACAAGTAGGTTGTGTGTATACACTGTTCCTCTTCATGCACTTGCCATCAGTACAGGTGCTTCCACTACTGTCAAGCTCTCAAATATGTTTCTTTAGCCCCTCTGAATCTCAGGCACACCTCTGGGTACATAGCTCTTTGAGGAAAAAAGGTAAGATATGAAATAGACTTTGATTAAAAGGTATTTTTTAGCTTGCTCAGCCAACTGCAGGGGCCTGGGAGAGGAAAGGAGGAGGAACAGAGCAGCACAAGGAATACCTCTGGAAACAGCTCCAGGCTTCTGATTGTTCTGTCTCAGGCACTGACAAGCTGTCCCTCGGTAGCTCTCCCTCACAAGGAGTAGTGTGGGGCGGGTAGCACAACTGGGAAATCACTTCTGGAGATGGGGTAGTAAATGGGGGACATTCAAGCCTGTCTGAAGTGGCAGCCTGAATGCATCCTACATCCAGCTACTCCTTGCTCCTGAGGTCTCTCTAAGTACAGCAATTACTCCCCTGAGCCAACTGAAAATACTCCTCAGGAAGGTAAGTCTTTTTCCCCTGCAGAGGGAAGGGACCTGGGGTCCTTGCCTTACCATTTCCTCTCTCAGAGCATTCAGGTGGCTTGTTCTTCCCAGCAGGGAAGGGAGCTGAGGGTGTCTTGTCTGACTGCTCACTGGCCTGTGCTCTTCCCTCCCCAGGCAGTCCCAGCCCTCGGTGGTGCCATGCCATGTGCCTCAGTGACCTGGGGACCGCTGTTCTCATTGGTGGAGAAGGTGTCAATCAACAGTCCTGCAGGGATGCTCTCTGGAAGCTGGAAATTGGTGGGGACTTTAGGGCTGTCAAAGGCAATGGGGACAGTGGGACTTGAGGATAGCTCATGCCAGTGGGAAAGGATACTTGGGCATCTGTGCATATGGAGGGGACAGCAAAGGCATCACATCTAGCATGTCACCGGGCTGAGCCGACAGCTTAGAGGGCCTTGTGAGGCTCTGGGGTTGTACTCGAGAGCCCTCTAGGATCTAAACTACAAGTTCTGGGAAGAGTTGGGGGAATTTTAATGGGTAAAAGCAACAGTGCAGTTTGCAGTCTGTGTGTGGTCACTGGTGGGGAAGTGTGAGATACAATTCCAGTGCCTTGCGTCTTTCTGCACCTTACTGGTCTTCTCTTTCACCGTGCTATTCCACTTCATTCCTTACAGAAACAATTCTGTTTGAGCTCCCTCTAGCCCTGAATCAAAGGAGAGGAGGAGATGAAGGGAGCAAGGTTTTGAGTAAAGATGTTATGGCATATTCTTGAAGTCTAGAGAAATCAAGAGCATTTTTGAACTTCCATACCATGTGTCCAATGTTGCTCCCACAGAGAATGATTTATGGATTCCAGTGGGTTTCCAGCTACAAAATGCCATGCCATCGTGCTTGCATGGTCACACAGCTACCTACGACCCTGACACCAAGCGTATCTACATCTTTGGGGGCATAAGGGACGACAAAGACTACAGCAGCATCTACATTCTGGACACAGTCACCTGGAAATGGCTCCTTGTGGCTGTGAGTACTGCATCTCTTCCAAGATTAAAGTGCAGGAGGGGTGGCAGGTTCTGCCTGGATGTGGCAGTCGATGTGCCCATGGCCTTAGTCTGGTAGTCTTGGTCCCCTGTTGCTGCAGGTTGTCTGAGATGCACAGTTGGGTTTGACACGTATTAGGAGGCCGTGTTGAAAAGCCACATGCGGAGCAGAAACAATGAATGAAGCAATGTGAAAAAATGGTTGCTGCAGGGGGCTGTGTCTGACTAAGCCCAAGGGTGGGAGATGCTCTGCAAGCAGCAGAGGGAAATGGCTTCTCATTTTATATGGTGCCATTTGAGAGCAGCATCAGATGCTGAGGTGAAGATCTTCTCAAATCAGGGACCACTGAGCACAACAGAATTCTGAGCCCTGTCAGCATGGGACTATCCACCTCTTTCCTGGCTAAAGCACAAAATGGCTTTTACAGAGCTTTTACAGATCTGGATGAGATCTTTCTGTTCCCTGACATCTTCTGAGGAAGGTGTGGAAGGTTGACTTCCTTTTCTTATCAGAGCATTCTGGTGGTGTGGAGCACGCAAAGAAAATATACTGTCTGCCTGTGCAGCAAAGATCTGGCTGGGGAGCCAATAAAGTGAAAATTGAGACTTGTCAAACTCACTGCATGATGTGGGTCCCTTTCCTATGGGTCATGCAGCAAATAATGCACTTCTTGTAACAATTATATATCGAACTTTTTCTAGGCTAAAGGGAAGATACCAGTGCTCACCTACCACAGTGCAACTATCTACCACAAAGAGCTCTTTGTTTTTGGAGGAACTTTCCCCAGAAAGGCATCGCTGGCAGTTGCACCCTGCAGCAATATGCTCTATGTCTTCAATCCAGAGCATGAAATTTGGTATCAGCCCATTTCAGAAGGGGAGAAGCCTCTGCCTAGGCTTGGGTGAGAGTGCTCTAATTCCAGCTATCCAAAATAGTGCAGGAAACCCCTGCTCACCTTCCCTCCTCCACCAGTGTGATTTCTAAATATTAGGTTATTGTTCTCCACAATTTACCCCTTAAGATAGAGCTGTGTTTAGAGCAATGTGACTCAGTACCTCCTGTTATGAATCCTGATGGGATTCTGTCCCTGGGCTGCAGTGGCTGTGGGTAGAGGCAGGTGTAGACTGAAGCTATGGCAACCCAGCAGAAGAGGCCAAGGCTAAAATGGAAATTTTGGGAACTTGCTGAACATGTTTTATTCATTTGCTTTCTTTCTGCCCAGGCATTCAGCTACTCTGTTGAAAAACAAGCTGCTGATCTTTGGGGGTCGGAGGACTTCTCTCTACCTCAGTGACATGCACATTCTGGATCTGGGTAAGAAAGTCTGTGCCATTTGGCTGCCTTGGGGAGGTCTGTTCCAAGACAGGGACTTGGGAGTGAGGTGTGCTCAATGGGAACATAGCAATAACATTATACAAACTCCTGACTAAGCAATGGAGATGAAAAACTATGGGTTAAAAAAAACCCTTTCTGGGGCAGCAAGTGGGGGAGGGATGAAGAAAAAACAATGGCTTTCTTGGAAGAAGTTGGGTAATAGAGAAGGCAGGTTGTTGATGCAGCAGAGTATGTAAGTTTTTGTCTAGTTATGAGGTGGAGGTTTTTGGACATTTCACCTGCCTTTTCTCTGGCTGTCAGGTTTCATGGAGTACACACCAGTCCCTCTCCTTGCAGGACAGCCTTCTGCACGTTGGTAAGATTCTGTGGCAGACCCAGGAGCTATCTTCCTCTGTCATTTCTCTTTGAAGCCAGGTTTAAACAGTGCTTGTGATCAGACCCAGCTGCATATCTCTCTCCCACTAGTCAAAATACAGTGGATCTTTGCTGTGGGGCCAGGAATTCCTGTGCTGTCCTTGTTGATGCCTGTATGGTGTGGGGGGGATATTCCTTAGTCTCCCTGGAAATCTGCCTTTCAGGCTAGGGTAAATTTTCTGCTGTGTGCTAGTAAACTGTATTGCCTGCTGTTTGATCTTCACAGTGCCTGGAGAGGTACTGTGCCACAGAGAGGAAGAAACTCCTGTACCAGGACTATGCTGCTCCTAAAGGGACAGAATTGCTCAGTAGAACAACGATTTAGAGCAGTGCAGAGCCCAGCTAGCCTGCTATCTCACCCCACAGTGCAAAGCATAGGAGTTTGATAGCTCCTTCTGAGATAATGAGTTGCTCTTCAGGCCTGATCATGGCCTGATCTGTGGAGGCAGACAAACATCTCTTTTAGGGTTATTCTGCAAGTCAGACCAGAGAGAAGCAGAAGTCAACTTTCTTCCTGCAGCTTAAGCCCCTAGCCTCCAGATCAAGTCTGCCCATCCCTCCCCATTGCTGACTGAGGCCGTCCTAGCAGGTTTTGTTGTAGTCACCGTTTGACTTTGCTTTGGTCACAGTTTTCATGCAGCTCTGGCTGTGTCGGACCAGAAGGTTCTGATCAGTGGAGGCTGCAATGCCAATGGAGCCTTGCCTGATGCCTTTGTTTTCCACCTAGGTGAGTGATTCTCCTGCCCTGTTTTGATAGCTGAAGGTGACTCTGGGGCTATAGTGGTGTTTCTGAACACCTAGTCTAGTCCATTTGTCTCATCTCTTGCACTAGGAATGGGCTTGTCAGTATTGATAGCCCCTTTCTATTTCAGACACTCTCTCATGGAGTACAGTGATCCACCATGACCTCTGCTCTGTTCCCCGAGCTGGCCACACATTGCTTGACCTGACTCCTGCCCACTTGATGGATATAGACAAGGAGAACAAAGAGGAGCAGAACCTGCACATGGTGTTGGTCTTTGGGGGCTCCAACTGTGCTGGGACCTTTTATAACAGCACAGTCAAGATCCAGCTAGACCTAGGATAATGCATGATACTCAGAATGAGCCTGAACATGGCTCTTCACCAGCCTAAATACAGATATGGATGGCAATAAATGAGTCCAAGCAACATGGCAGTCCAGGCATCTGTATGTAGGTAAATGCCACCTTGGTACAAGAGATTGTGGGTTTGTAAAGCCTGAAGGCCATAAGTATTGTTCTCTTAGGGTACCTGATATACAGTATCTGGGCTCAGGTGCCAAAACATTCAGTGGGATCTGAGCTGAGTCTGCACAAGAACACAGACACAAGGTTATGGAGAGGTTCCCTTCCTGTCCTACAGGTTTTAAGCTGGAATTCCCAGGGTGCTTTCAGCTTTGAAGGTGATTCAGGTATTTGGTTTCATTTGGGATGAGTGGAATGGGATCTACTCCTGCTATTTGGAAAGTCCTCATAGTAAAAGTACAGGCATGATTCTGGTTTGGAGGGAATCTGGGGTGGGATTCCCTTGGACAACAGTCTGCAGCTGAAGACTAGGAAAACACCTAGAGCAGTATCTGAGGATGGGAAAAAGAAGAGAACATAATTTTCAGTGTAGAGGAGAGAGCTGGCTGTGCCTTGCTGTCTATGGCACAATCACCTAGCTTTGCTCTAGGCAGACCTTTTATAAATTCCACACCACTGCTCTTGTTATTGCAAGGGGTAACAGAGTTGCTGACTTGGCTCCTTCAAGACCCCAACAAAGGTTGAGCTATCTTCCATCAGAGACTAGATCTCATTGTTTATATCCATGGAACTGATGACCGTGCTGTGGCTCTGAGGCAGCTGCAAGGATAACCACACTGTGTACACTGATTCCCTGATGCTCTTTATGTAGATGGTGGAAAGAAGTAGCCCCTGTGGGGAATACAGAATTGGCTTGATGCCTCACAGTTGTTTGTGGTCGCATTCCCCAACCCAAAGCCATACAGAGGGAACTTCTGCTTTAATCTGCTTCATGGAGATAGACTAGATATAAAAAACTAGTAGCTGCAGGAGTTCCAGCAAAGGCATAGGTCCTGTAAGTCATCCATGCTATTTCCAGGTCCTCTGTCCTTCTTACCATCCAGATGAAAGAGAGACAGTAGTATTAGGGATTCCTACTGGCAGTGAAGTCCTACTCAAACTGTAGGTGTTGTCTTCTTTATCACACCAGCTTTCTAGATTTAATGAGTAGAAAGGCTTCAAGCTCGCAGCTCTGCAGGAGTATCTGGCTGCCGGGAAGGGTGGCTTATTTTGAAGGCCTCTAACTCCAAGAGAGCTTTATTTATTCTGGTTATTGTGGGATATGGACCCATGTCTACTTTGAATCTGCAAAAGGAAAAGAATTGGTGAAGTACTATGAGTTGGAGAGCCAGTGCAGCAGTGAGCAGAAGTGCAGAGCAGTGTGATAGGCCTGCCTAGTGTGGGAGAATCTCACAAGCATTTACACTAACAGAAAAGGTTCATCCTTGAAAGTTTAAAAACAAATGCTAGAAAGATTAATCGGTGTCTGGAGAGGTTGTAAAGTCTCCTTCTCTAGAGATACTCAAAACCCAGCTGGATGCAATCCTGTGCCACTTCCTCTATCAGGGAAATTGGACTGGATGCCCTCCAGAATTCCCTTCCAACCCCAATGGTTCTGTGATCTTCACCAGGCTTTTATGTAATGTGCAGCACAAGGTAAGAAGACACTGCTTTTCCTGGGAATCATGCAGCCACTACTTGTATGGGTTTAAGGCTTTAAACAAATAAAGTCTGATTAATCTTTTCCTCCTGTGTGCAGTGTACGAACAGAGCAAACAGGGACAGAGAATGTGGAGTGTGGGCAACCTCAGCTTTTCTAAGGACATAGATCAGGTTTCCCCAGGGGCCTCTAAGAGGAGACCACAGCTCCTTATTTCCAAAAGAGACAGTATTTATGAAATAGGAAAATGCACAGAGAGAAAAAACATAAGTGGATAGGGCAGGCAGAAGGGATACTTTCTAACAGGCAGAAGGAGCAGCAGAAGGTAAGCTCTGACAGCCCAGCATAAGTAGGTGTGTTGACAAACACCTCAAGCTTAGCCCTAATTACCTTTCAGCATTGGCAACTTGAGGCACTAAACACAGATCAGCCATGGAAACCTGCAAATGTAGAAGAGAAAAGGGGTTAGAGTAACTCAGAGCCTGTCCCAGCACACTTCCCAGTGGTGGCACGCTTTGAGACCAGGATAGAAATTATTTTATTAGCCAGTACAGAGGAGTTGTCATGATGATTTAATTCTTTAATTCATCATTAATAATACAGCAACAGTACAAGTAAAAGAACTTCATAGCGGTCACTAGTAGAAGCCATCAGCTTTTAGGGAGTTTTATATTTACCAGCTGATCATTATGACCTCAAGGACACTGTGCTTCTATGGCAACTGCCTCTGAGCAAACAGGTCTGCTGGCAAGCTGCAGAGGGAGGTGATGTAGGGAGAGGGGGTGTTTGCATGGCTGGGAAAAGATAAGTAAATTCTGCTTGTTTGCACTGCAGGAGTATTGAGCATGTTCTGCCAATGTCAAGACTTGATATGTGATAGAGCCTCTGCACACAGGCTCAGAGACTTGCAGTCTGAGAGGAAAACTCAAGGACAGTCTTCCTGCTGGCTGCCTATCTGCATAGACAGAGGCAGCTGCCCCTACCCTTCTCCCAAGGTCACAAAGCCCTTGGGTGCCTCTCAGAGCACACGCTATTCTCCATCACTAGATCTTGTAAGTAGCCTTTGCCTACCAAGGCTGCTACTAGACAATCCTCTGCATCCCAGGATATTGCAGGAGCCTTCTTTGTTCAGAGGCTTTTATAGGAAAGATCTTTTGCCTGGCAGCAGAATTAATAAATGGAAAAGGCCTGAGCTGCATGTAGTTTGGTAAGGGTCAGAACAGCTTTTGTGTGTGCTATGTGAAATCTGTCCATATTAAAACTGGATGATCAGAGCAGAAAAATACAAGTTGGTTAGAGGTTCCATAGAACAGATCTAAGAACTGAACCCATGTTTCTTGAGCCAAGCTTTGCCCCTGTGACAGGATACTTTGAAGTCCAAATCTCATGAGGATGAAATGATATATCACCTTTTCCCACACCCTCTAGTACCAGCCAGATCCTAGAAACAGCTGCATAATCTGGCCATCAGCAGGTTATAGGCAGGGACATCTCCATAATTCTCTGCCAGTCAGTAATGGCCTAGGTAGGATCCATGCTGCTGTTTTTTGTTATGGTGAAGGCACTGCATGTAACTCTGGACACTGGATGGGGTTGTGCTTGTCTCCTCAGCTACTTTTCTTTCCTATTTTAGGGGAAGATCCTGGGGTTTTCAGTTCTGCAATGGCACACAGGGCTCTCTCAGATACTTACTTCATCCCCCACACAATAGCGTCCAGCAGTGTGCTGCAGAATCTGCTCCAGTGCTGTCAAGAGAGGTGGTACACTGGAGTGAGGCATTGGAAACTCAATTGAAAGCGACATCAAGCACTTTCTAGACTGGGGATTGTGAACGAGGGCATCTTAACCCTGAGCAGAGTATGAAAAAGGAGCAATCTGGGGCAGAAACTAGAAGAAACAGAAATCTTAGTATAGTTATGGGAGTATTTTAGGACTGAAAAAGTACTTCTGCTTTTTTGGGCCCAGGGTGATTTCAGCTGCTTCAGACAATGCACCTGAAATACTATTATGATAATGTAGAAATATGTGATTGGAGATGGGAAAAAATGCAAAGGTTCAGTCAGTTTACGTCTGTCTGAAGTGAAGGTGGGCCTGTCATTGCAGCACATGGGGGAAAGGGTTTTGAGGAAACAAAAAGCACTATTTCTCTCAAAGAGGCAAAGAAATACTCTACTATTTGCTAGTCTCTGTGGAAGTTTACCATTAGATGTCAGATTACAAAAGCATTCATAAATACAAATGTATATATATGTGTGTATGTATATATCTAGGTAGAACTTTAGAAGTGCTGTGAGCATTATGCTTCAGAATGAATCTACTGCTGCAGTGTGCAGGATGTCCCCAGGCTTCCCCTCTTCCATGTGCAGCAGTGGAAGTGTTCTGTGGACATCTTTCCTCTGAGATCCTGGGGAGCCACAGTTCCTGGACAAGGGACTGTGGGCAGGAAGAGCACTGTCTCTGCCAGCAAGGCAGGACCCCACCACACCAGCCTAGGAAGACCTGGGGTTCTACTTGAAAAGGCAAGTGGTGCAGCATTTTGTAAGGTCAGCCAAAATGCTGATCATTTTGGATGTGGGATGTACCTTGAAAGCCAGATGTGATACAGTTCTGAGCCCATTCCATTTTTTTCTCCCCCATTTGTTTCAGGACACTCAGGTTCTGTGAAGACAAAGCAATCTCCAAGTTAGATGATTACTGCTGGCTGGATCTTGCCCACTGTGTCATTCAGTGGAGGAGAGGAGAGATGAGGAGTTGCCAAGGCTGGATCCCTGGCCTGAGTTCAGTTGGTTGGGTCAGCCCTGACCTCACCTTCACTGAATCATGCACCCTGCTGTATCTTTCTCTTGGCACTACCCTTCTGTAACAGTTGCCAGGGTATCCCTTTGCCTCTTCCCTTTGGGTTGTTCAATTCTCTTCTTCCTATCCTAGACCCAGCAGTAAAACCATATGGCTTCAGCTCTTTCTGGAAAGAACCCTGGGGTCATATAGGACTTGGTGTGTTGGAAATACTGTATTGTTGCCATTGGCAGACGAGGCAGAGGTTAAGCAGATTTTATCTGCTAGCACACCAGTCTGAAGTTCTGCCACCCAGTTGGCTGGCAACAATTTAAAGAGACTGAGCATTTCAGAGACACAAATCCTTTCTAATTTTCTCATTTGCATGGATCTGACAAGGCAGTACCTGGAGTGGTTGAATGCCAGAGGCAATGTGATCAGCGATCATTCTGACTTGGGCTCTCTTCTTTGGATCTTGGGGCAGGAGCCTGGGGTTAGGATGTGTCTCTTCTAGGTAATTAATTATAGCCAGCTGTAATGAACAAAGAGATAATGGGAGGTTATTGGAGAGCCAAGGAAAACTTCACATCCTGGACACCTGGGAAAGGGGAGCTGATCCAAGAGAATACAACAGGTTTTGAATGCAGTTTGTTACCAATCCAAGGAACAGAATAACCCCTCTGACATCTGCCTGTGACCTTGTTGTCATTTGGTCCAGCTGTAATTTCTGGCAAACCACGAAACAGCCATCGAAGTCAGACTACAAACTGCTCACTGAAAGGAGGAGTTATGAACCAAAGCAGAATTGAACTTAAATCCTTGACAGTAGTTTCCCGTCAGGGACTACGTGCTATTTCTGTTCCCAAGTGGGATCATAAATGCAATCTCTTTTCCAGTGTATAGATGAGAGCTCCGGAGAAAAACATGGGGCAAAGCCATCCCATCCAGATTGGGCAGCAGGCTGGAGTGAAAGGTTAACAGGGATGTGGCTGATAACTCACCGACTGAGAAAGGGTGATGCCATCAATTTTCAAGGCTGGGACTTGCTGCATTGGATTCAGTGCCTTGAATTCAGCAGAAAACTGTGGAAACAAACCTGAGATTACTCTGCAGCAGTAAGAAATTCTTCCTTGTTTTCTTCTCCCAGAACCCTGTTACCGAATTTTTTTTTTACCTCTTTTTTCTCTCTACCTTAATATTAATCTTTGCAGTAAATTATGCTGTAGTATTAGCCTACAGCAAGCTTTCACTGGGGCTCAGGGATCACTGCATCCAGGGCCAGACTGCCTTATCTCTTGACAAAGCATCACTGCAATGCCCAGAATGGGTGGTACTACATCAGTACCACCACTACTGTTCTAGTTCTCTCCAACTCCATACCAGCCCATTGAGCTGGTGGTACTACGAGGTGCACAACTCCCTCCTGTGGACCCCCAAGTAAGGTCTCAATGAAGATCTCTTTTGGCAACCCACCTCTTCCTTTTGCCAGACCCTTTGCAGCCCTCTGCAATATCATTTAGCATTCTTTGGACACCCCCTACCCCCGCCTCCATGCACTTTCTGGTGCTAATTGAATGAGGTTGAGTCTGTTTAAAGTGCAGTGCAGCTTCTCTGAAGTCTGTGCTCCAGATATATTCACTTGTATCATGGTGAGCAAGAGCAAAAGATCTTCAGCCTCTTGGATTCAGTCACAAATGTTTGAGGGAGGAAAAAGCCTCTAGTCTCCTGCAGTCATATTCTCCTTCTGTCTCACATGTCAGGGAATACTGGCTGAAAGCAACTATTAATTACAGACAAGTGGTGAGGAATTCAGTAACTTTGCCTGTGAACTTTGTAGTGCTACTCCCAAGTCTCCTAATGATCCCCAAGTTCAGTACCACTGGAGAGTGCAGTGGTATCTTTATCCTTACCTGCTGTCCTCCATCCTTAATGAGGTTCACTGGGACCAGGTCATAGGAAATTCCTTTCAGAGCCAGTGCTAGGGAGAGCAGAGTGTATAGCTTCAGACAGGTACACTGGGACCAGTTTCATTGGTAATGGGCTCAGGGAAATGTTAACATCTACTTTTGAAAAAAGACCCTATCCCTCAAGGAGGGTGGCCTAAGTCCACTGAAAATACAGTGCTCTGGCAAATGATGGACCAAAGTACTAAAGATCAGTCCTGGCAAAACCACTGCATTTTTCCAAATAAGCTTTGCAGCTCTTTGCAGCACAGCCCTTCCTGATTCAGCTTATAGAGGGCAGGGGGCCATGTGCTCACCTGTAAAACCTTTCTGTCTTAGCACAAGTAGGGAGCATTCCCAGCCCTGCTTAGCTCTCAAGACCTGGGCAGACCAGAGTCTGAGGCAGTATCATGAAGCCCTCTTATCTGTTCCCCTCTATTCCTCTTGCCCCAGGTAAGCTGCAGTGTTCCCCTCCCTCCCCATGGGGAGATGCCTCACTGTTCTGGGTTCATGTTTGCTGCCCTCTCTGTTAATAAGTGATTGATTAATTGGGTTAGTGAAGAGCAGGATACTGCAATACTGAGACAAAAAAAGGGAGATCAACACTGAATCTTACCGATTCGCACTCTCCAAGAACAGGAACTTCGGAAATAGCTGTAAAGTATCGGCTGAGAAGAGAAAGATGAAAGGGTTATATGTTGGGAGCACCAGAGTATTGCATGTAAGGAGAAGAATGCATGAGCAGAAGTAATTTCAGGAACTCTAAGACAGGGGAGAGCAATGCTTGGAGGAGAGAGGGCTCCTTTCTGAAAGTAACTGTTCCTGATTTGTGCATACAGGTAGCATCATTCTCATAATAGCCTTCTCATTATTCCGTTGCACCTGATGTTTCCAGCAGTGCACAGCTGACCTTGAAATTATTCCCTATAAAGCTTCATTATTTGTCCCTATCCAATATTGCTAACTTCTACCCCATCTTAGATTTCTGAAACAATTTCTGCACTGATTGTGCCAAGCACCTGCACTGGGTCTTTGCATGGCATGAACTAGCTTTTCCAGACAGGGAGGGAAAAGCCAGATCTCTTTCCAAATAAGAAGAGCTTCTGCTCTTTGAGATGAAAGCCATGAAGACAGACAATTAATCTCTACCTGAGCTTTAACACTGAGGCAGCTTTCTTAGATGCTTCCACCCTGGCCAAACTCTCACCTTTTCAGATGCCATGGTAAGTGCGTGCAGTCGTCTCCACAAAATAAAAACCACCTCTGTGTTTTCCCTTTTAATTCAGGTGGAATGGGGGAAGGCTTCTCTCCTAAAACCAATCAGGAAAGGACTGTGCCCCCAGGTTGTGCCCAGGACACAAAAGCCAGCCAGTCAGATTCAATCCTGAGTCACTGCAGTCACCCTCTCCCAGCCCTGATGTCAAAACCATTAACCAGATTTCAGCTTGGAAGCACATTTGGGAACCATTCTTATTTCCGTAGCTTTTCATCCAGAAACAAGTTAGGTATCTAGAGAGCCTCCCAGGCTGTCACCAGTTGCCAGTGCAGAAATCTAACCGTGGAGAACTAAACAAGAAAATCAAAGCTGCATGCAGAATTTCTGTTTCACTAGGGAATGACTGCTAGCTCCTGGAATGGGCTGCCTTTGCAGGGAGATTCCTTAGTGTGCTCCTGTAGCCCTCCTCCCACCAGTACTGGCCAGTGCAGGGGATTTTCTACATTGCAGGTGCAGGAGAAGCTGCTACTCTGCTCCCAGACCAACTTTGTGCAAAATAAAAAAGAGATATTTTTATGTGTCGTGCTCTTTTCTTTCCATGCAGGAGATTGGTAGTCATGTATGTCTCTAAATAAACCTGTAATCATGTTTCTCCTTGCTTACATAGATCCCATGACATGCCATGAATCTCTCTGTGTCTCTAACCTCCCAAAATGCATAAAAACTTTTCCAGAGACTGGCAGCAAGACAAAAGAAAGCAGGGATATGCCTAATGATAGTCTGTCAGCAGAAAACCAGAGAGACACCAAGGATCTCTGTGCTCCAGTCCTCTGTAAACTTGATGCTTCTCCTTAAGTTTATATTGGTTCAAATAACTTTAAATGAGCTATGTCTTTGACTAAATTACTCAGATATACTGGAAAATTACTTATAAGTGAGAGGAAAATGATGGCAGTACTGGTAACACTTAAGCAGACAAAGTATTTACTGATTTTCTTAAATTCTCTGCTCCTGGGGTAAGGGCATTAGAAGTATCAGCTATGTTCGTTTTTCAAATGTCTACCCTGCTGAGCTGCAGGGAAAGAAACAGAAACTATGGCTTCAAAAGAGAAACATAGTTACTGATTTTACTAGCTTTTGCTGAGGACCTTGTTAATGGGTTTTTGGCTCAGAAATTCATGTCCTTCACCACATCTGTTTTGGACTCCGGCCTCTCAGCTGGCAGAAACATTTCTCCTGGTCCTCTCTGCAGTTCTTTTTTTTTTTTTTTTTTTTTTACAGCCTGTGCTATCATTTGGAATAAACTGTGCTAAGCTAATTGCCTTGCTCTATAATTTCAAGGCCCTGGGGGATTTCACCAAAAAGAACATGGAAACCAATCCATCATTCAGCTGTCTGGGAACTGTCTCCAGAGGCTGAGGGCCTGGAGTGATCTCTTGAGTTCATGCCGGTTTGCTCCCAGCAGCAGGGCAAATCACAGGCAAAAATAACCAGCTAAGTCAAGACTAGAGACAGCAGAAATGTTTTGTCCCCAGCAGGCAGGTCCCAGAGTGATACTGTATCTTCCTCAGAGGAAATGGTGAGCATGGGCCAGGGAAGCATTAGGAAAGAACTTCCTGCATTTACAACCCTGTGGGATAAAATCCCCAAAACCTGCAGTTTAGACTGGTTGGAGCTGGGATGATAGCAGGACAGCATTTGCTTGATGTCTACTGTGATTTCTGGTTTGGTTCTGTTTTCATTTCTGGCAATCAGTGAGGAAAGTTTGGGCTTAAATACCAGTCCAGAGTAAAGATTTGGGAAATGCATTTCACTGTTGTGAAAGATGGAAGAAACAGCCCAAACTTTGTGAGTTAATCTCCCAGGGTTCCTGTCTTCTTCAGTATGGTCTCCTCTGGCTACCACCTCTTTCCAGGCGACATAGGGGATGCGCTTGGAAAGGCCAAATCTCTCACCTTTCCTGAGAGCCATCAAGCCCAGCAGCCTGCGCACACACACGGCTCCTTGGGGGCCGGCGTGCGGGACACCTCGGGGTCTGAAAGGCACTGCTTGGACTCTGCTGGGCTCAGCTGTAAAGCAGAAATAACAGATTTGCTCCTAAACTCTCAGTATCTCTGCAGCACGACTTGGTGTGAACAGTGCAGGCGAATAAAATACGGTTCGTGAGCACCACCGCTAAAAGCATTAGCACGCTAAAGCATTTTATTTAGCACGGGGTTTAATTCCTTGCTTTCCAGTGCGACAGAGAGCCGGGCGCAGACGGGGCAGCGGAGGCGCGGGGGTACAATCCTCCCGGGAAGCGCCATCCCGGCCTTCCCGGGATGCCGGGGCACCAGCAGCCGATCGCGGCCACGATCCCCGTCAGCCGCGACAGGGCCCAACCGAGCGAGGCCCGCGCAGGCCGAAGGCGGAGAGCGGCCGCCCCAAGCCCCGCTCCCTCCGGCTGCGGCGCCGGCATCGCCCCCCGCTCCCCTCCCGCCCCGCGGGGATTGCGCGGAGCCAGCGCCGCGTACCTTGGCGGCGGCAGCGCTCATTGCCGGGACGGGCTCCGCTCAGGGCTCGGGGCCGCCCGGCAGCGCATCCCGGGACTGCATCCCCCGGCGTGCCCCGCGCTCCGCGCCCAGGATGCGCCGCGCCCGGCGCGGAGCAGCGCGCGGCGGATGCCCGCGGATGCCGCCGCGGCAGCGGGAGCCCCGCCGGGGCCCGGGGGGGCCGGCCCGTCCCGCCGCTCCGCCCGCCGCCACCCGCCCGGCCGCGC
The DNA here is from genome assembly GCA_026261815.1 of Monarcha castaneiventris obscurior. Taxonomy (NCBI): domain Eukaryota; kingdom Metazoa; phylum Chordata; class Aves; order Passeriformes; family Monarchidae; genus Monarcha; species Monarcha castaneiventris. Next base: position 22,218,361 of record JAMPIT010000894.1, read on the forward strand.
TGGCCCTCGTCACCCTCCTCAGCTTCGCCTCCCGCTTCCACCGCCTGCGGGAGCCGCCGCACGTCTGGTACGGGCCGGGGCGGGGCGTGCGCCCCTCCGGCCGGGCGCTGCCCGAGCCCCGGGCTGCGGGTGGGTGCGCATCCGCCTCCTCCCGGCCACGGCGGCCGGACTGCGCCCCGACTCCCAGCCCCAGCCCCTTCCCCGCCCCGGCCCTGTCCGGCGTGGGAGGGATCCCTGTTTATCGCCGGCAGGTGGAGGGACGGGACCGTGGCACTGAGGGCCACAGGGAAGCGCTGCGCTCCCAGCCCGGCCCGGCCCGGCCCGGCCCGGCTCCTGCGCCGCTCCCCGCTGCTCTCGGGGCGTGCTGCTGAGGGCACCGCGTCCCGGGGAGGCGATCTGGGGATCTGTGTGTAGCAGGCTGACTTTTTAACCTCGCTAAGGTCATTTTGGAATCAAAAGGGCAAACCAGAGGTTGTGGATTGATAATATCAAACTCTTTAAAAAAAAGACCTTTCCTAGAATGGCTGAAATGTTCTCCATGATTTCCCACGGAGTATAACACATTGTCTCATATGGAATGTGGGCAGTAACCCCCTGTACTATAAAAAGCATAAGTAAAAACACATTCTTGGGTATTTCTTTTTTCTTTTACTGTCTTCAGCATTATAGCTGATTGGCTATTATGGTTTGTTTTTCGTTGGTGTGTTTTTTGCAGTTGGGATGAAACTCATTTTGGGAAGATGGGAAGTTACTACATTAATCGAACCTTCTTCTTTGATGTCCATCCTCCTTTGGGGAAGGTAAACTGCTTTTCTGTTACATGTTTTAGAAGCCACAGGAGTGGGCAAATAGAATTCTGCCTCTGCCTTCTGGCCAAAGGGTGCAAACAACAAAGTCTTTCGTAACTGTTGTTAACATCATAGCAATTTGCATTCTGTGTCCAGAGCCGCAACTTGCAACGTTTTGTCTTCACAAAAATGCTTCTAATATAAGAAAACCAAACAATATTGCTTGTTGGGTTTTTGAAAGGCTTGACCTGAAAAAATCAATGTGACACTTGGAGTGCATATGTAATAGAAGCCTGCATTTTAAAGGAAGCAAACAGTTCCTGATAACTGGTGAGCAGATGAGATGCCTACCACAAAGGATCCTGAGGGCACTGAGTTCCTGTTCTGTAAATGAACTTGTTTTAGCAACACTGTGTAGTGTGGATGAAGGTGCATCCTCCTGCCTCGTCAAGGTTATCTTCCTTTCAGACTGAGTCTCCTGAAGCTAAAGGGTTAGGGAGCTATGGGAGACTCTACAGAATTCTCTCTGCTCAATTCCACACCTGGTATTTTTCTTGAGCTTGCAGTCATCCTTATAGACTGTAGCCAAAATAATTCTGATTTTGCCTTTTGACAAAGGGCAATATGTATGCATGTGATTCCCGTAAATAAACTCTTTTTTGCATGATGTGTCTGAATTATTTGTCCTCTGGATCAATGTGTCTTCTGTAAAAATCTTACCTGCTGCTAGCTTGGATACTTCTTCCTCCACTGTGATTTTTCCTGACCAGTTTTTTTCACCTTTCCTTTTCAGATGCTGATTGGACTTGCTGGCTACCTTAGTGGCTATGATGGTACATTCCCTTTCCAAAAGCCAGGGGATCGATATGAGCAGCACAACTACGTAGGAATGAGAGGGGTAAGGCTCGGTGGCTAGTGTCAAGCTGGTTAGCTTTCCTGTGCCTTCCAATACAGAGTGTTACATCATAAGAACAGATCTTCTTGATCAGGTCAGAGGTCTGTTTAGCCTTGTGCCTTGTCTTTAAGCTCCTTTGAAAAGTATTAGTGGTTCTATTGTGAATAAGTCTTAATGTCTGGCTGTGAGAGGCCAGGTAGGAAATTAAGGTGAAAACCGAGGCTGACTCTTCCTGATGATTAGTGAGATTACGCTGCTGCATGGGATAGATATCTTGCCTGTTCTGCAAAGCAAACATTGCTGAGTTTGAGCTTCTCTCACTCCATTGTGCCTGGCTTATCTACTGGGGAGCCAAGGATATCAAAAAGCCAGGATCATCCACTGGCACCTGCAGTTTGCCACCACCAGTGACACTGAGCTGAGTATGCTGATGGAGCCTGGGACAGCAGGGCAGAATTCAGAGTTGTATTCTATCTGAAATCCTGGCTGTACTATTTAGGAAGACCAAGAGCTGTGTAACTGACAGCAGATAAATCAAAAGGAGGAAACAGTGGCCAATTGCTACTACCTAGAAAGAAAACTGGAAACTGGGAAGGCTTGTTTTCTTAGTTTAGTTTTCAGAGGTTCATGGTTTTAGATTTCTCTGAGCCAAAGGTGGGAGAGGTGCTGGAACCAGACATTAAAGAGAATAAATTCTACTGTGGTCTTGCTTTCTTTTGTTTTGATTTCTGCTCTATCTCCTCCAGCTGTCCTTGGTCTTATTTATGTAGGAGAGGGGAATCTGGTCTGCTAAAGATATAAGGTGCAGGTGTATTTTCTTCTTAGTTTTCATAATCTAGTATCTTGTTATAAAAAAGTTGTGTGTAGTGGATTTGTAGTGCATCTACCTGATGCATCCATTTGTGAATATCTGGTGTAGTCTAGCAAGAGTGTGACTGACTTGTTACTGACACCTGTGCAGAACAGAATAAGCCTCTGTCCTCTGAACAGGGTCTTTGTTCAGTTGGCTTTTGTCCGATGTTCTTTGTGCCTCAGTTCAGCTGCTGCAGCACCTCCTGTTGTTGTAGGTATGGAAGATGAAGGGAAGGGGAGGATGTGAGCTCTTGTTCACCATGGGTGGGGTTATAACTTTTCCCATGATCTTTTCCTGCAGTTTTGTGCATTCCTTGGCTCCTGCCTGGTTCCCTTTGCCTACCTCACAGTGTTGGAACTGTCAAAGTCACTGCCAGCAGCCTTACTCACAGCTTTCATCCTCATTTTTGGTAGGTGTTCCTGCTACAGCAAAACTGAACTGTTCAGATAATTTAATTTCTGGATTATCATGTGTTACCTAACCGGGAGATATTTGCATCGATGAGAGACTTCTGAAGTCTCTCAAAGCAAAGAAGCAAAGAATTCCACTTTTTACGTATATATATATTTATATATACATATATATGAGGCTTTTTAATTGGTGGTCCCCTTGAGAACTTTATAGTCTTCTTTAGTTCATAGGTACTCCTGTTATTTGCATAACCACAGTATTGGATTAGATTTCACCTTAATTTTAAAAATTTTTATAAGGTGGATGGTCAGGAATGATTTTGCCCACTAGTGAAATATTGATGTTTCCCATGTGAATTACAGAGATGTTTAACAGCCACTGCATTACTTTAGAAGAGTTCACAATAAGAAATTAATGAAGTTCCTTGTTGAATTGAGCCAAGTGGAGAAATTGACCTTGCAAATGGAGTTACCCAAATAGGGGTTTTGTGAGGACACACAGGTATTAAGGCATGGAGACTTAAAATATCAAAGCCATATTAATTTTTTATAGGTACCATCTGAAAGATGATTTCTCCTCTGGCATCCTCTGGCGCCATGGTGGTGCCACAGGTAGATCATTGCTGGCTGTAATCCTCTCCATCTGAATATGTTTTTAGCACTTTCCAAGTGGTGTTTCACAGAAACTGCTGTACTGCCTGGGGTTTTTTTGTTTGTTTTTGTTTTGTTTTGGGTTTTTTTGGGTGGGTTTTTTATTGTTCTTGTTGTCTTTGGGGGGTTTTGTTTTTGTGGTTTTTTGTTTCTTTGGGTTTGTTTGTTTGGTTGTTGTTGTTGTTTTCTTTTTTCTTTGTTACCCAGGTAGAAGTTGAAGAGTTGCGATTTCCTTCTGTTTCTGAAATTTCCCTCCTCCTTCTTGTCTTGACTACACTGAGGAAACTGAATTCCCACAATAGCAGATTCTCTTTGGAACTGCAAGTCTTTTTGACGTTGCTGTGTGTCTCTTTGCAGATACAGGCTGTATTACTTTGTCCCAATATATTCTGCTGGACCCCATTCTAATGTTCTTTCTCATGGGAGCTGTTCTGAGTATGGTGAAATGTAACAACTGTGCAGACAGGTAAGATACAGATGATAATTTTGTTAAACTGTAGGTATTCAACTTTCACACAATTGAAGTAATTTCTGCCATTGGTGGTGTGTGAATGGCTGAAATGAGATTATTTCAGGAAATTTGAAGGTGAAAATGACTTGGTAGGGGAGAGAAATGTTTGCTATGAGGGTTTGTGTAGTTAGGGAGACAATATTGTGACTGGGGTACACTGAGAGAGTATTAAATAGATTACTTTAGCGTGAAAGGAAATGTCAGCAGAAATAGTTTATGCAGTTTATGGAACCGCAAATCTGGAACAAGAAGGTTAAAGCTTTTTAAAACTTTACAGGGAAAAAGCTAGTAAAAGACATTGAGGGTCAGAGAAGGAGGAATGAAGGATGGTTGTAGCATATTCAAGGCCTTGGTCCTTAATGGCAAAATTATTGTTTTCTTGAACCAGTTACTTTGTTTCCAGGCTGGAGAAACACAACTTACCTATGATTGTAAGCACCTATAAAAATCCTGCTGTCTGAGGTAGTGTAATTTGTTTGATTTAGAGAAATTGCTACAAAAACTTACTGGGAAATACAGCCAGGATGATACTGAATAAAGTAGTCAAGCTGCTAAGGATTTTTTGCTATAGACCCATCCAGAGAGCGTGGTGATTTATAGGTATTGGGATATGTCAAAAGGCTTCTTTGTGGCTGGGCTGCACAGAGTAGTTTCCTTGAAATGCATCCCAAATTCAAAGACATAAAAACTTGAAATTCTGTGTTATATATGAGCAGTTTTTATTTCATTAAACATTCAAGAACTGATCGTATCAATCTTGTGTCTACAGTTCACGTGGCTGAAATGCAGCCTGCGGCATCATGTACTGTTATCCAAGGCCATCCTTATCTACAGCACATTCCCCAGGGAGTGCAAGCACTAAATTACAGGGCAGTGCTTGATCAGCTCTGTGTGCCTAGACCTGAATTTATTGTTCATATCTTAGAACTAATCCTGTTGTCGAAGTAGTTGATATGCAAATTAAAAGCCAACTCCAGCTATTGTGTTGCTTAGCAGGTCATGGGGATTTTGTCAAAATAGAAGTGTCAAGGCATTGGGAATCAGTAGGAAAAGGGTTTTAAATTCTGCTGTCATTTTTTCTCATCTCTCTTCTGTGGTTCAGTTTTATGTCAGTTTATAATTCGTTTGCTTTTTGCTGCAGCTTTTGTTTGTGTTTTGGATAGATGTTTTCCACTCAGGCTTTCTTGCTTTAGCAGGGGAGGCTGCTCTTTGTCTCTTGTTCTTCCCCATGTCCCTAACTTTCTGAGAGAAGTAAGTTTGCACCTTATGGAGCAAAATTCTTGTTTCTGTTCTCAGAACTTCCATGTAGTCAGACTTTCTTCACACTACTATTTTAGACTGGTGTCTGTGTGTCCATCCTTGAATGGGAGATCTACAGTTGCCCCAGCTTAAGTGTACCTGAAGCCTATATCAAGGCTTCACAAGCCTGTATCTGAAACCAGTATCCTTGCATGATTCCAAACTCAATGAAGAACTCGTTTTTCCACTCCTTATGGGCTCCTGAGAAGATGGACTGTAATTTTGTGGGGTAACTGATTTGTTACTTATTTTTGTGACTGCAGGCTGCCCATTCATGTAGCCATCATTTTATTTACCGACTTGCTCTACTGGTCCTACAGGCCATTTTCTGCCTCCTGGTGGTTCTGGCTGAGTCTGACTGGTGTGAACCTTGCTGGAGCAATGGGGGTAAAATTTGTTGGCCTTTTTGTAGTCCTCTTGGTTGGCCTGAACACAATCTATGACCTATGGGACTTGCTGGGGAACCTGAACCTGTCACTGGTGAGTTTTGAAGACTTTACTTTAAGGGTTTCTTTGCTTTGTTTGCTGTGTAATTCTCCTAGTCTTTGACAGCCCTACAGGCACCCAAGCAGAGATACTCTGTCTGCAGCAAAGAGGGGCATCTGATGTGGGTGATGAAAAACAGAGATTAAGGTTATAATGAAAAAACTATTGCCAGACTTTTGGAAAAACCAAACGCACTTGTATTAGCAGGACATAATGGTATACCAGCACAGCAGAAAGATTGTTACTTTTTCCTGAGAGAAACTTACTATTCCAGTTAGATGAATTTTCAGTCTAAGCTAACAATGCTCATTGGGAATGGCTTTACAGTGGCCCAAAGCAAGATGTCCAACACTGTTCCATGACCTTCCAAGGAGTATGTTCTGCCTGGCAGACAGGCATGTCTTACAGCACTTAGTTTGCATGAGCAGCATGAGCTCAGGCTCTGCTTCGGGAGAGTAAGGGGGCATGGGCTCCATAGCAGGAGCACACATAGAAATGCTCTGCAACTTGCAGTATCCATAGCCAGTCCAGAAGAAGAAGGCAGCCATAGCCTTGATTTCACACACATTCAGTTCTTCTAAGCCCTGAAAAATTTGCTAGTGGGTTTGAGTGTCCTGGTCTAATATATTGCATTTTATGTTTGTGGACTGTGAAATCTGCCATTTGGAGAAATACCTTGATGTACCATTTGCTGTCTTGCAGCCAGTAGGAAGACAAATTTTTCAGTCACATCTTTTAAAAGGTGTTCAGTTCTCCTTGTCTCAGCCTCTTCTGAATCTTGAAAATTCTGTTTCTTTCACTTACTATTTTTGTCTCGTTTGTCTTATAAACAGTGGGGCATGGGGGGACTTTATGAATTCCTGATGTGTGATTTGTTTTCTTTGATTAATATGAATCAATGTGGGCTGCAAAGATTCAATGTTCCAACTCCAGAGAAACACTTCTTGAGCTAAGTCAGTTAATTGCATTTGAAATAGAGCAGATCCATCATGTCTAAGTTTTCTGCCAGCAGACGGCTGCACAGTGATTTCATTTGTGCTGCTGGCAGCAAAGGCAGCAAACCCCTGAGTGTTAGAATATGTAAAGAAATTTACTCCAGAAGGTAGATGCTTTCTGAATAGCTATTTGGCAACCTTGGTGCCTGAGGAGAGGGGAAAAAAAAGGTGGAATTAATCTCTTGAAAGCCTGAATAACTTATCTCTGCATTTGTTAGGAAGCTACTTATGATTATTTACATGCAATTTTTGGGGGACTAACTTGATTTCTGGAATTCTCAGCTTATGTTGATCTGCTGTTCTGGTTTGCTCACTGCTGTCTTTCACATGCACTTTCTTTTTTTTTGACTTTGCATTGAAATCTTTAGTTAAACCTTGCCATGAAAATTGAAGCATATTGAGGCCTTTTTAAGTAGGGAACTGGAGGTTAGTTCATGGGGCTCTCCACTGCCTATATTTGGTTATGTACCATCAATCAGCATTTTTCCAAGTGTCCAGTGGTTATTAAGCGTTCTGCTGAAATACTTGAGCTGAACAGCTCTTTCCTTTGTTACCTTCAGTGTGTTTTGCAATGTGTTCAGCTTTTTCCATTACTTCTGAATTAATGGATTCTGGTACTAAAGGATGAAGAATGATTAGCTTAATGATTATATGATAGGTATCATGTTAAAAAAATATGGAGAATAGCAAATGCATATGCTTTCATCCACTTAGAAGCTAGTGTGGGCATTTAGCATACAGATTTTGCTATTTAATATTTTTCTTCTTGCACAGCTATTTATTGTCACCCTCTATTTTACATTATTTATTCTACTACCAGCAGTGTCAGTAGGATGTGAAAATGTAATAGCTTCTTGGGCATCTGTTTGCAAACTGCGTTTCCAATTGGTTGAAATAAAATATTTTGCTTCCCTGTTGAGACAGCTGAAGAACAGGTTTTGCTGCTGACTTTTCTGTAGCTTCTGGCTGAGCAGCACTAGAAGTTGCAGTGTGAGAGCATTCTTGCTAAGCAAGGTGATTTCTGTGAGTGAAACATATCTAGGTCCCCAAGAAGTCCTGGTTACATTCACATTTGCATAGACTTATTGGGGGAGCAAATTTTCATTTGCTCTCTTGCTTAGCTTTGGTAGTAACTATTTTGGAAGCCATCTCTTTGCTGGGATTTTGGGTCAAGATGTGTACCACTGATAAACAAGTTAAGATCCTTGCTCTCCAAATGTTTTCAATGGGAGCTGCCCAACCTCCTTTGCCAAAGGTAGGGATGCTCAGCACTTTGGAATGCTAAACTCTTCTATTGGCTGTTTTTGTCCTTTTTCCCATGACTCTAAAATTTCGAGGTACCATAGCTCTGGCTTTTGGAGATACACAGCAAAGTCTGGCTCAGCTTTTACCTCTCTCTGGGCCTTTCTGAGGTAATTCTGCAGCCTGGTGAGCTTTCTTGCACAGCAAGCTCCAGCCATAGGACTGCTGCTCAGAGTCTTGTGAAATAAGGAGTGAAGTTGTTCCTGCAGCTGCACTGTTTGATCCTGATGAGACTGTGTTTGTTACAGGTCATGTTTGGGAAGCATTTACTGGCTCGTGTGCTCTGCCTCATCGTGCTCCCGCTTGCCCTCTACACAGCTATATTTGCTGTTCATTTTGCAGTGTTAAATAGAAGGTATTTCACAATGTTTTTTCCAGAAGAAGAATTAATTGTCTTTGCTTTGAATTAAAGGCTTTTGGTTATATAGTCCTCCACTTTCAATGTCAGAAGCACAGCCATAAGCTGTGTGTTTGTTTAATTCCCTTCCCCAAATCTCTGGCCAAGCTGGTAGTGAAATTAAATTTGAGCTTGAGACTTTCTGAAATGCCAAGTAAGTAACCTAACAAAACTTTCTGTCTCATTTTTTTTTCCTCCTTTCTTTCCAGGACCTGAAAGTGTCTCAACTCCATTCTTTGTCTTTTTGTAATTAAAAAAAAAGTCATTGCATTCCTGAAAAATGGCTGTGATTAAAGAAGTCTCAGTGTGCCTGAAGGGAGGGCTCTTTTCTGAATGTCTGCAACCAAGGGATGCTTTTTACAAGGAAAGAGCTAGTTAAATGGCCAAGTAATGTTTTTCATGTGCCAGCATTAAAAAATGAGGTGAATGAGCATTTCACTGTAGAAAAAGAATAGAAAAATAAATCTGTTATTTTTCAGTTAAAGTCGAGTGGTCTTAGCACTAACCTCTTAGCAGAAATAAGACTACAGGAGCCACAGAGAAAGGCTTTGTTATATCTGTCCTGACAATGGGTCAGTTTATTTGTTGTAAGAACACCTCCAAAGACAGTGCTGGTGCTTTGTGCAGTGCCAGCACGTACATTTTTGTGACCTCAAACCCTTGTAGCTCTGGACAATTTCCTGCAAGACTGTCTCTATCTGCTGTGATTACATATATTAGAGAAGGGTCCCTCTAAGGGAACTGCACCCACTCTTCTTCTGATGCCTAGTCTGGTTTTATAATTTTTCTTCTGCAAAAACATGGTAATGCATGGCAGAGGTTTGTATGCATGTTCAATGAGACTTCGAATTGTCACATTCTTTGCTCTCTCTTGTAGTGGTCCTGGGGATGGTTTCTTCAGTTCAGCATTTCAGTCCCAGCTGATTGGGAACAATCTTCATAATGTCTCCATTCCAGAGCGTGAGTGTCCAAATGAATAAATCACTCTGAATGTTGTCAGTGTACATGAGAGCTTAAACTGAAATGGTGTCTCCCATGACTCAGTGCAGGGCAGTGTGGATAATGCCTTCCATGGTCGAGGTCAGATCTGTGCTGTTCCTCTGTGCACCTTTATGTATTGGCAGAAAGAAAAAGGCTGAAAATACCACTATGTTCAGTGCATGGTCACTAGCTGTTTCATCATATTCCATCTAGAGGGAAAGATGCCATTTTGAGAGATTTGACTTGTGTGCATGCATTTTGTTATTCTTTGGTTCTATATTGCTTGACACAACAAAAAGATGTTTGTCTCATTCACCTTAGATTTGTCGGTGTTCAGATGTGGGTTTTGTTTCCAAAATATGTGTAAATGGAAACTATCCACTTGTGTGACACAGTGTGCCACTGGTCCAGCTGTGTTGTATTCAGAATATATCTGAATTTAGCGAAAAGAAGGCTCTGTGGTCTTCCCTAATCCTCAGGTTGGTTAGGGACTACTGCGCCTTTAATATGGTTTAGCTTTAGTATTAATTCAGCTTTTTTCTGGCTGTTCCCTGCTCCAGAGCTGCTACTGGAAGAGCATCAGGTCTTCCAAGGCTGAGTTCTCCCACATGTGCTGCGAGGGAAGATGTCTTAAGCCAGGGTATCAGCTCTGCTATCCAATAGCTGAGCTTGCCTCCCTTCCCTCTTGTATTGCTGTAGGGATCAGCAGTGTTTTAATTTGACTGTATATTCTTAGGGAAAGCTGTCTCAAAACTCTCATTATGAAACTACATACCAAAGAATGCCTTAGCACTTCTGTTTATGTTAAAACTCAGTGGGAGAGTTTTAAGTGTTTTGGCCAAATGTTACGTAACAGTTTCGCTGAATCTGGGTTAGGGATGGGAGATAAGCTGGCAGTGAGCCCTGTGGAGTGACATGTCAAACAGGAAACAAACTTGCATCAAAACAGTGGAGAATGCATGCACTGTAGACTAGCTGAGGGAGATACAGGAGTGCTGCCTTATGTCTTTTTTGCTCCTTCTTTCTCATGCAGATTTGGCTTATGGGTCTGTGGTCACAATGAAGAACCTTCGGATGGCAGGGGGATACCTTCACTCCCACTGGCACCTGTACCCGGAGGGCATTGGGGCTCGCCAGCAGCAGGTTGGTGTGCTGTGGTAGTACGGCCTGTGACTACAACCCCTGACTGACTCCCTTTGCATTTAGCATTAGGGGTGATGTGGTAGGAGCTATGTGTTTGCTCAGCATCTGTTACCCTCTCAGTGCCACAGCTGTGTGCTTGGCTTGGAAATCCAACTAAAAAGGAGGCTTGAAGAGAGCCTACTGCACTGCACCAGAGGGCTGACCTACAGTAACAAGGCTTTGCTATAATAGCAAGACCACTGTCCATAAATGGAGTCCAAGGGGACTTCAGAATAGTTTCCTGTAATGAAAGTTACCTCAAGGAAGGCTGTAAAACTGTTTTTAAAGCAAGTACATTATCTTACAGGTCTTCTGGCTGTAGATTAAAAGCAAGGGAATAGAACTGCTGTGTATTGTTTTTACTCCAGCCACTGGCCTCTGTGACCTTACATGAATTTCTCTCCTTTGTGCCTTGCTGCTTTCATCTGTCACCAAAGAATTTGTAATGCTTTGCTCATTAAATTAGATACTGTACGTTTGTAAGCTAATGTAGCCATATGGAAACCATCTGAACTAAGGGCTTCTAATTAAATGATTAAGCAATAAGTGAAAGTAGAAATCAGAAATCATGTAACTATCTCTAATTAAGAAGTACAAACATTAAGTGGATTTCTTATTTTTGTCCATCATCATCAAGCTTCACAAATCTTTGCCACTTCTGCACTTTTACCAAGATCTATTTTGCAGCTTGATTATTAGTGCCTAAAAATTGTTCTGAGCTCCTTGAAAGAAAGTTGCCAGAGAAACACAAGTGTTTGGTTTTTAACTCCCTGCTGTCTCTGTGGTGAGAATGCAGTTTTCAGAAGTGAAAACTTTGTCTCGATCTTTTTTTCCTGCTGCTTGTCACAATCAGAATTTCTAATACTCTAGCATGACATTAATGTTTATTACAGTATATGGAGATGTTGTGCCAAACTGGCTCAAGCACAGGCAAAATTGGAGTGCAGATCATTCTTTATAACACTAAAGGCAGGGAAAGGCAATTTAGAGAGGACACTAATGGGAGCTCCTTGTGGAAAGTGGGAAGGGGTGGAGATTTCCCCCCTTTGCTCCCTGCCCTGGTGGTAGGACAACAGTAGGGTTCTAGGGTAGTTTCAGGGCTCTGGAGAAGGGAAGGGAATTTAGGACTTGGAGGAGGTTTAGCGAGGCAAAAGTGATTTCTCTGCTTCCAATTTCCCCTCCTCTGCTGATGTCTTGACCTCAAGGCATGAGGTTCTATCTCCAGCTCTCCCTTTTTCCCCACCCTCAGACACTCCTCTGCGTTCTGCCTCTCCCCGACCCACTGGGCCATCTGCTCCCACCTGAGTGTGGCACAGGCGTGGCACTGGGCTGGGGTCCCACAGAGCACGGCTTGCTGCTCTGTAAGAGTCGGGGGGTGAAGGGAGTACAGTTCCACGTGCTCTGGGGAATGAGATGGTCTCCCGTGTCCATGGTAGCAGTAGCTGTAGTAACTCTGTGTGAGGCTGAGCAGGCTGGCAAGGCTTAGCTGTGTAGCCTGTGTGGCTGTAACAAGGGATCCCTGGATCCTGTTGTCAAATCCCTACTGTCTGTAAAATCAGTGCTGCTTCCACCTCCTGGTTCAGGTAGTGGTCAGTGATTATTCAAGAGTTCTGGTCTGGACATCCTTTTGTAGTAGAAATAGCCTCTGAAATAGGGTGAGAGGAGGTCACTGAGTTTGGAGACTGGTCCCCATGGTGCATGTGAACTGCCATGAAGTGTAGTGCTGCTGAGTATGGGCTATATGCTGGCTAAGAGGAGTGATCTGGGTTAAGGAGTGGCCCATAACTGGTTTCCTAGGGGGCACTGTCAGAAAAGTAATCCCAGGATTTCTGTGTTGTTGGTGCATTCATCAGGGCTTTGATTTGCTGGTGAATGTGTGACTGCTATCAACAACTTTTTTCTTGTTAGGTAAAATAATGAATCCTTTCATTTCAGGTCACTGCCTACTTACATAAAGATTTGAATAACCTGTGGATTATAAAGAAACATGATTCAGATACAGGTAACAAATACCAGTGAAGTGCCTTTTATAATTGCTGCTTCTGTTTTTCACATAAATATTCTGAGTTCTTTCCAGGGCAGTGTATTCTTCATGGATATGAGGGGGAGAAGAGTAAGAACAAGGGGAAGCTGTCTCCATCTTGATTTACATTGTGTATGTCTACTGTGTTTTTGGTTCTTCTCCAGATTGTACAGTTGAAGTAAATACACTTTTCTTAGCTGAAGGTTGAATTGACAATTTTTCAGCTGTGTAGGGCTGCAAATAACAGCAGAGGGGAAATTAATGTGAACTGAGTTAATATTTTTTGCAATCTGTTATTGTGGCTAAGAGTCTTGGGGAAGTTGGGTTCTGTTACAGTCTGGTACATTTTGTTTGATAGATTTTTGTGGATGATTGCTTGGGACAAGATAAGAGTACTGAGTGTGATGATCTGTGGTTTGTATGGAAAGCTGTTGATTGAGATTATGTAGTGTGTGTAGCTGAGGCATGCTTGGTCTGGCAGTTTCCTTTTTTTCACCTGCCACATGTGTTTATAAAAATTAACAAGAATTGTCTAAATAGCAAAAAATATAAATAACATAGATATGTAAGAAAAATTATAATCGGTGTTGCAAGAGTCAGTTGTAGTTCACATTCTTTGGAGTAGCTCTCAGGGTTAGAGTCTAGAGCAATGTTTTACACCAGGCTTAGAGTCAACACAATACTTTATTTTTGCTTTATTATCTTCTTGAGGCATGAGCATCAGCAAGAAACTTTGTAAGACCCTGCTAAGTTTGTAAGTGCATTGATATGATCAGTTCATCTTCCTTCAGCAGATCTGTCTGACCCCTCAAGCCCTGTGGAGTTTGTGAGGCACGGAGATATTATTCGTCTGGAACATAAAGAGTAAGGATGATTTCTGGGATTGAAAGAGATTGTGTGACTGAATAGAATTGGTGGGAGACTTGTCCTGCTGGAGTTTATGATTAGATGAGCACAAGCAGGCTATGTGACAGAGGTATCTGTATATCTGAATTTCCAGTGTGAGGTTTGTAGAGTTTTTCTTCTCTGGTTAATGTTTTGAAAAGTGTCTATAAAATGAGAAACTTCTAAGATGACTGCACAACTTTATTAGAAATACCTACCTAAGCAGCATGGAAGTTTGTTCAGGTGTGTGAGGTGCGATAATCAGGGTAACTCTTCCAGAGAAGCAATTTTAAAACCCTCGTTCTGTTCCCTGTCTCCATGCTGAATTTTCTAGGCAAATAGAGTATGGGGTTTTTTTGTCAGTGTACTGCAAGTATCCTGTTCCTATGTTCATAGGCAGTACCCACCTGCTGAAGTTCTCAAGAGCACTGAGATCATAGCATTTTGGATGAAAATGGAAGCTGGTCCTTTCCCTTTCTGCAGGAAATACCTTAAGAGGAAGCAGGGGAACCCTAGTGACTTGGTATTTAGTCTTTGTCTAGTCTAATGTCACAGTGCCAAAATGCTCTGTGCGTTCACAGCTTTGATTTCTTAACAGAACCTCTAAACTCGTGAGCCTGGAAATCATGTTGTACTGTATTCGGTATGACATATGCACAAATCATTGCTTAGGTTTCCAAAATTATTATAAAACTATTTTTTTAAGTTTTTAATTTGGGAGTTTGCTATCAGATATGCAGTGATGAGGATGATAACACCTTGATTAGGCAAGGTGGGGTAAGTGCTGATGAGGGAGGTGTCTGGCACAGGGGTGACTCGGCGGCGCTGCGGCAGGATCGGGCTGTGGCGCAGCCCCGGGACAGAGGTGTCCGTGTGGGGCAGCAGCGTGTTGGGCACTGCCAGCGGCCTTGGCAAGGACTGGTGGGCCATGGCCACGTTTCTCTGGATGCTGCAGTTGGCAGACCCTGCCAGGGTAGGAGGCTCTTTGTCTGCGCTGTGCTGGTGCTAAATGGTGGCCACTGATTTCCCCCTAAATGGTACAATCTTTCCCCTCAAAAGCAAAACTGGTAATCACAAAAGGTCAGGATCTTGCTTTTCTTCTTATAAGACAGGTCAGTTTGTCCCACTTTTAATTAAAAAAAGAAAACCAACAGAGCAAAAGGTAACGTTGTAAAAACGCAAACCGAACCCCACAGTAACAAACCTCTTTTCCTTTTAGAGGTGGTAGATTGTAGTTCGAAGGTTGGATTTATTCACGCTGTCATCCTTTTCTGTCAGTGTCCAGTGTGGCATAAGCTCAGTCACATGCTGGGAAGTGACAGTTTCACTCCATGTCCCCCATCCTGTTAAGGCTGCATCCTGCCGTGCCCTCAGCTGGAATTCAGTGGTTAGAGTACTGGCAGATCTCTGAGTGGCTCAAACCAATGTTCTTATCACAAATCGACAAGGTTCAAAGGTTTGACTTTTAATTTCATTTCAGAACTTCTAGAAATCTGCACAGTCACCAGCATGAGGCTCCCCTGACAAGGAAGCATTTTCAGGTCACTGGCTATGGAATAGTAAGTGAAGGCAAGATAAAACAAAAGCTCCTTCTTTTTGGGAGAGTTCATATAATTCCAAGGGGATTTATTGTTGCTTTTTTTAGTTTGTTAGCCAGGATGATAGATGGACATCTGCCATCCTGAAGGAAAAACCGGATGTAGTATGAAGTGCCTTATCTCATATTTAAGGTCTTTTTAATGTGAACACAGATTAAAAAAAAAAAATTAAACTTTTACTGGCAGTCTAGCTTTGGCAGCATTCAACTCCAGAAATGACAAACTGAGCAACCTTGAAGTTGCTCTGGCAAGTATTATTTTATGTATTTGGCCTTGTCGCGTAGACAAGTGTTTTTTTGACAGAATGATGACAGAATTTTGAATCACGAAGATGAAATCTGCTTTGAGGGCTGAATTTCTAAACAGAAAGATCTGTTGCCTAAACCCCTTTTGTGAAGCAGCCAAGTTACCCCTGTTTATGCTGTAACTCTGAGCTACAGTCAATAATGAATTGAAAGCAAACAAAATTAAGTTTGGCAAGATAGAGATGTATTTGCGAGGGGTTGCTTATGTCTAGAATGATGTCTTCCTGATGGGGAATCTCCCCTGTGAAGTGTGACTGAGGGTGGTCTGGGATAGTTCATTTAGCTTTGCCTCCACTAGAGTTTCAGGATTTCCTATTTGCAGTGCTTCAGTTCTATGTGTCTTCTTGTTTGGGCATTCTTTAGTATCTTTTTTCCATTTTTGCAATTTTTTTTTTCTCCAATGGTATGTTTGCATGGCAGAATGGAACTGGAGACTCCAATGACTTCTGGCGGATTGAAGTGGTCGGCAGGAAGACTGGGAAGCTCATCAAAGTGCTGCGGAGTCAGGTCCGGCTAACCCACGTGGCCACAGGCTGTATATTGGGCTCTTCTGGAAAGACTCTGCCAAAATGGTAAATGGTTTGTAAACCCCATCCAAGGGGATGCAAGGCCTTGAGCTGACATTTTCCTTTACTCAGTGGTACTTTTAGACTAAGCAATAACCTGGTTTCCTCCTTTTCTTTAAAAGAATAAAAACGTAGCTAGCAGGTGCTAAAAATAGGCCCAGAGGGGAAGATCTGGGTTGGGGTTATGCAGTCTGTTACAGTGAAGGTATACGGCTCTGAAAAATATTATCCCTTATTGTGAGATCCAAGAGTGGCATGGACATAGATCTTGTCATCTGGTAAGGCCAGGAGGGGATGACAGAGATGTTCTTTAAGTCCCATTTTATCCTTGGGGTTTGCAGAAATCACTGGAAACTGGGGCAGTTCATGCCCCAGTTTATAGTCTTCAAAACTGCTTTCTATTGGTATTCATTTACCTTGTGATTAGAAGACCTTCTGCCATTTTTGCATGCAGCATCTGAAGCAAGGCAGTGGTTACAAGCTGCTATTAGCAGGGGTTGGGGTTTTAAATGTCCTTGAATTATAAATCTTCATCATTAAAATGAGGTATGCAGAGACATCCAGGCTGCCCTGTCTGTAAAGCTGCACCGTGTGGGATGCTGACATGGATCCTGAAGCAGAGGCTGTGCAGTCATGTCTTGTTGCTGCTGTTTCAAGAGCTGCTTCCCTTTCTGCTGCTCTAGGCTTCCCTTCACTGTGTTGTGGTAAAACCACATTCGAAGGAGTCCTGTGGGTGCTGAATCATAGTGAGAGCAGGCAGGTACCTCTGGCAACTGCCTGGCCAGGAGTGCAAATGTCACCGTAAAACTGGGCTCATGGGTAAATAGTGTGTTCAGTTGAAAAAAAAAAAGCCAGTTTCCATCAAGAGCATTCAAAAGAGGTTGTGAATTGGGTTTTTTTTTTTCCCACTAGTAACTTACTATGTGAATGGAAGTTATTGCCACAAAATATTGATGATAGTAAGAGCTGAGGGGAAAAAATGCTTGTTAACTGCAAATAAGGATGGTTAAAGTATATTGGATTTTTATATTTTTTATATTTAAAGGGTAGTAATCACTGTCCCTCAGAGAATTTAATAGTAATTATTTAATGGATTACTTAATTAGCGAAATTTGCTGAGTGGTGATTGATAGAAAATTCCTTATTAATCTATCATATTACTGCCAGATTTGATGCACTTTCTCCCAAAGTCTTTGATGTGACCTACAAGTCATAGGGTGTCAGACTAAAGAGCAGTTATTGGTATCCTCTAAGGTAATTGTTTTGTTTCTCTAATACAGTTGTTGTAGGTATGGATTGACTTAAATTGATGATGGTGATTTTCTTTGGAGGGACTGTAAGTGTTGAATTGGAAATAGTTTCTAGTTGGCAAGGTGCATAATTTTCAAAAATCCCACTGTTTATATATGGACCTAGGGTTTTTTAGGTGAGAAAGTGAGAAATGTGGTTCAACTATTCCGTGGAATTTTGATGTCATCTGCCTTGCAGATCTGTTTTGGTTTCTACATGGTTCTTATAGCATGTAAGAATGTAACTTTTGAAGCATTATGAAGAAGTATAAAGCTAAATGGGGAAAAACTGGACATGAAATGGAAATATTGAGTGTTCTGTGAGGTGGTGGTAAACTGTTCTGCTGATCCTCAGGGGCTGGGAACAAGTGGAAGTCACCTGCACACCATACCTGAAGGAGACACCCAATTCCCTCTGGAACTTTGAAGATCATATTAACCCTAAATGTAAGTAATTTATTTCCTTTTCCTTTGAGGGTGCATCTTGTCTTGCTGTTAAAGGAAGGGATGAGCTATCAGATAGCAGTAACTGGCATTCTGCATTTGAAATATCTGTGTTCTTTCCCAGCTCAAGTGCAAACTTGCTGAGCTTGAGCCTGTGCAGGGATGTAGGGCCCTTTTCCATTTCACTATTTGTACTGGAAGCTGGTGCTAATGCTTGAAATGTAGTGGAGGTATAAAGACTTTTTAAAAGATTTTGAGATTTAATGTATTGCAAAAGTGTGAAACACTCCAGTACAGGCTGTTATTTCTAACAGTGTTTTATTGGGAATTGTTGTCATTGATATGAGTATGTCATATATATTTCACTGATTTTTAAAAAAGCTAGGATTCACTCTGTTCTGTTTTATTTTTTTCCTTCTCTTACTGGGGGTGTGCTAAATAATGACTTTGCAGTACCATCAAGAAATGAATAGTGTGTGACAGAGATCTAAGTTTGCCTGTAATGACAGCTGGGCCTTGCAGCCTCATCCAGGAGTTACGTATGTTTCACAGGCTCAGCTGGCCTGGGTTATTTAACACAATTTTCATCCCATGAATTTCAAGTGACTTGGGCTGGGTTCTGAGTTATTAAAACATTTACTGTTCTTCCTCCTGTGAAAGCAACTGTATGCAAACCAAAGGAGAGAAATCCTGGGCTGTTGACTTGGTATAATTTCCTCTTCTGTTGTGATGTATTTTACATTCCCACACTTACAGCTCATTTACAGATAAACAGCAGCCTATGAAGAGTATGTCTCTAATTTCAGCCAGAAATACAAATCTATTTATTTCATGGACTTTTATCTATTTTGTATTGCTTCTGGAAGTAAAGGAGGAAATTTAGGCATACAACAGTTGTAAAATTCACTGGGGGATACTTTTGACTGCAAGCCACTGTGTTTAGAATATGAGCAAATTGCCTAGAGAATTAAAAGAGGTTCTGGAAGCAGATTTGTTGTAGGAGGAGAGAGTTTAGTTTATTATGAAAAAGGCAAATAAAAGTAAACCATACAAACTTCTAATCTATTTTTCTCTCTTTTTTTGAAGTGCCCAATATCAGCCTGGATGTTTTGAAGCCTTCTTTTGCAGAAATTCTGCTAGAATCCCACATGGTTATGATCCGGGTAGGATATCGTTGATTCTGAATTATAATTTTCTTCCTCCTCTCTCTTGCATTCAAAAAAAAATAGCACTTTCTGGGTGTTGGGTGCAAGCTGGGTGATGGCTGCAAGCTAGGGCAGAATTTACATGCCCAAGCAACCTACTTGAATTTATACTTAGAAAAAAGGATGGTCTTGGAGTTAAATCTTCCACGTCCAAGTTTGGAAGCCTTAGGCTTAATGCCTGGCTCTGCTGTTGGTGTGATCTAACTACAGCCTAGTTATGTAATGTTTTCCCTACCTTCCTGTAAGGCTTTAAAGTAAAATTAGTATTTGCGAGGCAGGAGGATATTACTGTGGTCAAAATCAGAAAAATCAGCTAAACAGACATTTAGAAGAACAATAAGTGTTTGGATTGAAAATGGGAAACTTCTGATTTTTTTCAAGTTCATCAGGGAGCTGTGGTTTCTGGTTTACTTCTTATCTCTTAATATATATATTTTTAAAAAGAGCAGATTTAATATTTGCAAGGTGGACTGCTCTTGCAGTCTTTTCCCATGATCGTTCTTTGTACGCTTGGCCACAGCTCTTCTGCTTCCAGCTCCTCAATTCTTCATCTGAAGAATGAGAAGTTACTATTCTGAGAAGGGAGTCTAGGGTTTTCTTTGCTACTGTTTGTGAAGCTCTTCTCAGATTTTAAGAGAAAAAAGTAGTCAAGCACATTATTGTTAGTACTGTAAAGTGTTTCCATGGCAATTAGTGATAATCCTGTCTCAGGGAAGGAAGCACCTGCATGAGTTTCCATGGAAATAATCTTCGAGGCTTTTCTTTTGTAGTGGAGGGAAACCTGTCACCCTACTCTCTTAATGAAAAAAGTTCTTGCTTATGCAACATGTGTCCTCAGTGACAGAAAAGCTGGAGAAGAGAAAGGAGAGAATACTGCCCCTTATGCTACCCAAAAATAATTTTCACTTGCACAGTAGTATTGAAACATTCATAGTCCTAATTGTGACCATTGTGGAAGATGATGTGTTTATGTAGGTCAAAAAAGAACTGTCACTCAGGAAGAGTATTGATGTATGTTTGTGTACACAGACATTTCTGGGCAGACATTGCAGCATAACTGCCTGCTTATTTAAATTTTATGTTGACTTATCTGCAGGGAAACAGCGGCCTCAAACCAAAGGACAATGAAGTTACATCCAAACCTTGGCACTGGCCCATCAACTACCAGGTATATTGATCAATCCATCGTCCTTTCTATTTTCAAGTGCTTTTGCCGTGCCTTTTGAAGCACATCACCTCATAGTTACATTGAAGATGCTGTCAGCTTTCTTTTGGAGCACCTGAGATGCATGGATGGGAATTTGTCTCACCTTAGACACTGTGCAAAATACAAACTGGACTGATGAATATCTGTTTTTCTCCCTTCTGATCTCTTTCCTCAGGGACTGCGTTTTTCTGGTGTCAATGAGACAGATTATCGGGTTTATTTGCTTGGAAACCCGGTAAGTTGGAGTGGGAAGTTCCAAGCCAATGTCTAGCAAATTGTAGTTTAGTCTTGCTTCTGCCAGTGACAGTGGTTCTTTTCCTTCTCCTCCTTTTGGGCTGTCTCTCTTACTGTACTCTTAATGTTTGCATGTCACATACACATGTCCAGCATAAAGTCCCAAATCTTTCTTTTTCTCTTGTGTAGGTGATTTGGTGGCTAAATCTGGTCACTATTGGGTTATATCTTCTGATAACACTTTGCACTGCAGTGGCTCTGAAGAGAGGTGTCCAACTGACATCTGAACTCAAAGGTGAGGTCAGTCTTCCTTTTCTGCCTTTTGCAGGCACCTTAAAAGTGTGTGGATGGCAGGACTTCTTGTGTCAAGGGTGGGAAACCGCTGCACTTGGATTATCAAGCAGTGTCCACGGGGAAAAGAGTGGGAACTTCATATCTGTAGTTTAATAGTGAACACCACAGATCTACAAAACCAGTGCACAGCTACTTACATTGGCCACAAGGGATACAGGCCAATTAATCAATGTCCTGCTATCAAGCTCTGCATGTGCCCTGTACTCTGTAGTATGCACGGTGTTTTGAGACAAGAAATGTTTTCTGATATTTATGCAAAGCAAATGACAAATGCAAGAGATAAAATGATCCTTTATTGTACCCATTGCCAAGGTTATGGAGCTTTTCACAAGCCCTAGTTAGTCATACTCTGACCATTCCAG
The DNA here is from genome assembly GCA_026261815.1 of Monarcha castaneiventris obscurior. Lineage (NCBI taxonomy): Eukaryota > Metazoa > Chordata > Aves > Passeriformes > Monarchidae > Monarcha > Monarcha castaneiventris. The sequence goes on from JAMPIT010000894.1 coordinate 22,239,583, forward strand.
TTTACATCAGTGGTTGCTTCATTTTGTAGATCTCCTTGTGGGAAGTCAATTCTAAAATGTGATGGGAAGCCTCTCAATTATACAATAAGCTAATGGTTAAGCTGTATACAGACACCAGAGCTCTTAGTCCCTTCCCCAGGCTCTGAAAGCTAGGCACCACTTCTTTCCAGGAAGGGCTGACAAAGTGATCATCTGGGTGGCTCTCGTTGCAGAGACAATGCAAACCGTCAGAAACCAGAATCACCTAATTAGTCTGATGCACATCCTGAGAAACTACGTTTGGTCTTTATGAGGATGGTCAACCTCTTTATGAGGATGGTCAACCTCCTGCCATGCCTTGAGACTTAGGTCTTTGTATATCTTTTCTGATAACTGTCCTCCTGAAGAGTGCTTGTATATTTATAAAGAACGCAGATAGGATGTTGCAGAGGCTTGAAGCAATTCCAGACCAATACATGACTTCCTGCAAATATCATTCCTGTTGAGTTTACTTAGTGCGTTAAGGTTTCCAAATAGGAACTGTAGCTGAGTTTTTCTCTGCTGAAGTCTGTTTATTTGTGTTCCAGAACTGTCCCGAGTTGTGCTACATGGTGGAGGGCAGATCACACTGGGCTGGCTCCTTCATTACCTCCCTTTTTTTATGATGGGACGAGTTCTCTACTTCCACCACTACTTTCCTGCCATGCTTTTTTCCAGCATGTTGACAGGTAAATACTAGACTCTTGGAGAAGACAAGGTAGGGGAAAAGGTGGTGTTCTGTTAAATTGAATGTTTTTCTGACTAAAAAGTTTATTATTTTTATAGGCTTTATGTTTGCTTGTGCAAAGTGCTTGAAAGCATTGACTTACTCAAAACGTTTTTCACAAAGCAGCTTGCAGTGCCAGTTTTTGTTTGGTTTTGGTTTTGGTGTTTTTGTTTGTTCATTTGTTTTTATTTTTGTTGTTTGTTTTTTTGTTATCACCCTGAAGAGGCAGCCATGTCTAGTGCTTCGGGCATTTAAATTTAGAGATGGGATTCCTAGTCTCTGCTATTTCACTGTTCTTATATATTCTCGTATATAAGTTACTTCCCTCTTTGTTTGCTGCCCCCACTTTTCTGTCATGTCTGTTTATAATTTGGGTTTGGTAGTTTCTCCTGTGATTTTATACCAACTTCATTAGCATCTGGGGCCCAGATCTCTTTTGCATTTATTCAAATGGAAAGGTAGGACAAAAAGAACCTTTGCTGATACAAAGCAATCTCTATGGTTTTGAAGGTTACCAAGGTAAATGAATTTAAAAATTGACATAGTCCTCTGGTGTTACCAGAGTTTTGTCAGCCTAGCAGCTCTGTTCTTCTGAATTCTACCTCTTCCTTCTCCTAGGAATCACCTGGGATGCACTACTGAAGTTCTGTGCTGGGTTCCTGTCACCCAGCACCATAGCTAGAAAGGTGTATGGAGGCGGGTTCCTGGCACTGGTTCTGCTCATCCTGTACAGGTGAGTGCTAAAAGCTGAACTTTCCGTGAATGGAATGTGTGACAGTTGCCATCTCAATAGAAACTTTGCTGCCTGTTAATTATCCTTAGCCTTTGTTTCCTTTTCTCTTCTCTGCTGAATTTGTCAGACACCCTCAAGTCCAATCCTAAACCTTCAAATTTGATTAGATTCGGCATCTGTGTCCCAGTAATGCATTATAGAACATCTTTCCATTTGCAGGGAACCTTTCTTTTGTCGCAGCACACAGTGTGAGCGCTCTATGCTGCTGCAAACCCACCCTTCAGTGGTTTGTGGTTCTAATCCCCATGATGGTGCCATATTCCTTGAATACAGGCAAATTTTTCATTGTTGTAAGTTTTATCAGGTTCTAAGAGAAAATACCACATGTGATAAAACTGTGTATATTGGGTTCAGCAGAGATTAGAAGGTCCTCAGTAGAGCTTAGAGTAGCCCAAGGAGAAAGGTCCCATAGGCTGCAAACTTCTTGAGACAGAAAACTGCGCTGTGTTTGATGGGCATTTGGTTTCTTTCCACAGCTTCTACCTCTTCCACCCGCTGTCCTATGGGATGATAGGACCCATGGCCTCTGACCCTAGCAGCCCCATGGCAGGGCTCCGGTGGATGGACTCCTGGGAGTTCTAGAGCAAAGGAAGCCTGGGAACAGTGGATCAGAAACATGAGATCTGCTGCATGTCAGGCTCATTCTGGTGCTTTGAAGACTTGTGACTATAAAATGCCTTCTCTGGAGAACTCTGGGTATAGTAACCCTGTAGCTTTGGCATTTGTTTGCACTGCCTGCGCTGGAAGATGCAGAAGATGAGAAGGTCCCCTTAAATTAAAGAACTCATGTCCTGAATCCTTAGGTTATATTAATGGACAACTGGCTGCCTAAATGCTAATTCTTTGAAGTGGTATATGTCAGTCAAACAGCAGTGGCATTCCAGCAGCCAGACCAGTACAAGTTGGAGGCTGTCTGCAGTTCCATGTACACTCCATGTGTTTGTGTGTCTTCCTTCTTGTAATCTAAGCACCACTTCAGTTTGAAGCACTATAGGACTTCTATCATGATTAACAACCTTTCTTATGGTGAGGTTTTTGAAAGCTTACTGTAAGTATCTGGGGACCTTCATTCTACCTGCCTTGGCTGTCTGTAGGTTTTTTTTTCCTGACCCTGAATTTTAAAAAAATTTGACTGAAAGGGGACTGTTTGAAATCTCCTGAGCCATTGTGCCTTGCCTGTCTCCCAGGCCCTCTGCAGAGATGGAAATTGTTTATCCCTATATACTGCCTTGCTTTCTGGTCACCTTTAATGGTTTATACAACTCACCTAGCTGGCCTATTTCCAGAGCCAGACTGTTCCAGCTCAGCTTCTTTGTAGCTTCTTTCCAGTTCTGTCTGAAGCTGCCAAAGAAATTACAGTGGAAATGGCAGGTGATTTATTTTCAGCCCCAGTATGCTGTGGAGACCAGCATGGTGGTGTACTAGAGACTGTAATGAAAGCTTGGAAATCTTACAGACAGCTGTCACTCAGCTTTTGTTCCCAGCTATTTCAGTGCCAGTGCCTGTGCTTTTAAGAAAAGGCTTCACTCAATGAATGTGGCATCTGCAAAACTGGCTGCTGGTGCCAAAGTGTCTGCTCAGTGTATTCCCACATTGAACAAGTTCCTTCTCTAGGCTGCTGAACATCAAATGACAAGGAAATGTGAGGCCAGGCAAAAATTCTTTGTCTGTGAAGTGTCAGGAGCCATTGGATGTTGAATCCACCCCTTCCAAGAAAGCAGAATTCGATTTATCAGGTGCCTTCATCCTGTGTTAGGTGTATTTTTATTGATGTTCCTTTTATTCCATTTCCTGTTCTTTGTCCAGTGTCAGTTTCTTGTCACAGTTCACGTTGCTACCTTGTTGCATCCAGCGTGAATGACACTTAGATCCCAGCTGTGCTCCTATCTCAAGAAGTAATATTTGAAAAACTCTTCTGTGTATGTTTCAATGAACCCATGCCTTCCATTTCAGATGCATTTCAGGCTTCACAGCCTTGCATCAAAATTACAGTTCGAGGGAGAGCAGCAGGTGGGTGTGTCTGCCTTTAAACGTGGACTCTACTTTTATTTCTCTTACCAAATCTTGGATTCCAATACATTTCCTACCACACAGAAGGGCTGCATTAGCACAGTTGTTTGTGGAGGGGGGGACATGACTAGACTCCAGTCAGACTTGCTTTCAGTCTTCTTTGGTAGAGATCCATAGCATTGTTCAGTAAGGCAGCTGCTTGCTTTTGTAAGGCTCTGGCTTGGTATGTCACATCTCTCCAGAAGACAACTCCTATAGGTACTAGCTCAGGTGGGATGGACCTGTGCTTTTGGTTCCAAAGGTTTTGAGTTGATCACCTGCTGCTTATACATGGTGGGAAGTCATTGTAATTAGCTGCTGGGTTTGATGATTCTTTTCCACTTGTTACTGCAGGAAGTGCTCCTACTTGGATGAGCCAGGGGTTCACAGAGGTGATATGTAGGCAAGAAGGATGTGGGAGAAGGCTGCAAACTTCTTCAGAACCTGCCAGATCTGAGCAGCAGCAAATTGTTAACTGTTGGCAATGTGGAAGGCAGACAGTGCAGTGCTGCCTTGTCGCAATGTGATCCAGCATCTTCTACTCTTGGTGAGATTATTGACTTTATAATACATTGCTGTCCTCAATATGAGCTTTTCCTAAGGTAGTCCTATTGTCATGGGGAGGATTTGCCAGAAGAGCTGGCAAAAGCCATGATTTAAAGTGCAGAGTTTTTTCCAGCACATAAAATTATGCACTTCCCTTTAGCATTAATAATAAAAAATAATGTAGGGAATTTGTGAGTGTTTTGGAATTACAGTTTCTAACCCTCTTTATTAATCAGATTAAACCTTGGGAATGCAAAAACTGAGTTAGTAACCTTGTTTTTTCAGTTATTATGAAGGGGTCAGTTTTGTAGGAGTTGCCTGAGGAAGATGAACCAGTCTTCATCTTCTGTTCCTTGTCTAAGGTCCCTCCATCTTTTATTATTAATAATCTTTTGGATGTGGATTGGCAGCTGAGTGCTGAAGGCGGCAAATATCATGCTCCCATCCCACCTTCCTGTGCACAAGTCCAGCTTCTGTTTCAATACAGACAAAGGGTTTATTTTTCTTTAGGTCTGTCACTTCAGAAATTCTCTTGAGAGCATTTGATTGGCATTGAGACTAATCTATTTCTTAGGTCTTGTGTGCTGGTAAGGGGGTGGAGGCATACAGTGAAAAAAAAATCTAGCTATTCCACAAGGGGGAGCAACTTCCAGCAGAATGTTTATTTTTTATCTGGAGTTAAAAGGATTGAAAGGTCTACACTGAAGACTAAAAGCAGACATTTCCTCTGCACCTTCTGGACTCCAAGGGTTGGGTTTTCAAGTAAGTGTAAATTGATGTAGCTCTGTCTTCTTTCAGGAGAAAAACACTGAAAAATTATTCTAGTTAGAATTTGACCTTCAATATTTGCTTCTTAAAACAAAACCTGTCAGGCTATTGCTGAAACATAATAGTAACTGGTATTTTGTGAGGTCAATAAAATACAATAATTTGGATTCCCTTCCTGACTCTGTCTTGAAATCTCTGAGTGGTACAGACATGAGGCAATGGGTGCAAGGCACTCTTAGCTTTTGGGATGGAATTTGGGCTACTTCAGTTTTTCCAGTTGTGCTTGTGGAATGAGTTCAGGTTCGTTTTGAGAACTGCTCGTTAGTTGTCTTCTCCAGTCATGTGGAAAATAGCTGACAGTGCTTTCTGAGGCCAAAAGGTGCTGTTCTCTGGAGCAGCTGCTCTCTTTGAACCTTGCTTGACAGGGCTCCTTTTATCACTGACAAAGTATTTCATCAAACTGTATCCATGGATTCAAATAACAAAGAGCTGCAGGCTGCCACGTTCCCTGCTTCAAATTCTTTTTTGTGTGTAAACTCTATTTTCAACTCTTGAGTCTCTGAAGGATAGATAGAGGGCCTCTGGGCTCATCTAGCTTTATCCTAGGCAATCCATCCATCTTAAAAGGTTTCTGTTAACAGTCGCTTCAGGACATCGATACACACACATCTATTCCAGCAGCAGGGACTGGCCTATTTCCAGGAACTGGACTACTCATGCTATGAGACACAGATGTGACTCTGAGGAGGATTTGAATGGAGATTTCTGTGCCAAGGTTGTCCAGGTGGAGGACTTTGTGTCATCACTGTTTGCCATCATTGTTCATAGCCCTGGGAGCCACCACCACTCTCTAGTCTGTATAGGGTTTTCTTTTTGCATCTTGATTGGGAAGGCTGATTGATGCACAAAGGGCATTGATAGGATATAATTTTTTTATCTTCCTCCTTCCTTCTGGTTCTTGAAGTATGCCTAAGTACAGGACATGGCTTTGCTTCCCCCAATTTTTGGGCTATGCATCCATTTCATACAGGTGCCTGAATGAGGGGTAGGACAGGACATCTTGTAGTAGCCTGACTGGATGCATACCTGTCAAATGTACTGAGAGCAAAACTAGAACCTTGTTACAGAAAGGTAAACAAATGTGTTACTTGATAGTTCCCTCCCATCCCCCCTGAATCTCTCAGAGAATTGTTTTTAAGGGGCTTGAGAGCAAACCAACTGTTTACATGGAAACACAAGGCATTTACCTGGAATTCTCCATTGCCACGCTGAGCAGCTTTCCTTCTGTGCTGTGACTGAGTGACCCTCTGGGTTGGCACTCTGTGCACAAGCACTCTTTCCTCCTCAGGATCCTGCTGGCACTGTGAAAACCTCCTTAGCAGTGCCCTGTGTGTCTGCCCGCTGGGGAAGGTAGGTAAGATTGCTTTTTTCCCCCTTTACAGCAAGTGACCCCATGACCCCACACATGGGCAAGTGTGTCATGAAAGCAAAAACGTGTGGACTGTTAGAACAGCATAAGGCTCTTCCCTGCTGGGAAAGGATGGCTGAGGATAAGAGCACCACTTCCATAGCATACTTGCTTTGGGGCGGGGCTGTGGGCTGCAAGCAGTCAGGACTGAAACTTCTCTGTCTGTGAAGTACTAAGATCTTGGTTGTGTGGTTGGTTGCAAGTTGCTTCACTTTTTAAACTTTTTTATGCTCTTTACTTGAATGCCAAGGGCTATGGTTATCACAGATAATATCTGAGGTGGTGACATGTTAGCATAGATACCACTCCTGCTGAATTTATAATTGATCCTAAAACTTTGCCAAGTGAGCTTACTGTGTTTTACAAGAGGCACTGTTTAGAGCCATCCTTGAAGAACTTGCCCCTGGCTAAGCAAGAGTTTGGAGCAACAGTGAGAGGGGTTCTTTTGTAGTTCTGTCCTATATCCTGAACCTTTCTTACTAATGCTGCCGGTGTGTGCGTGCGTGCATCTGTCCGTGAACTGAATTCTTCTCACTGCGGTGCAATTACTGTACCATATGGTGTGGATGGGAGAGTGTTCCCTTGAGCTATAAATGTGTTTTGTACAGGTGATAATGGAAAATGAGGTAGAATTTGGAATTTAATTTTGTAATAAATCTCTTCTTTGAAGCAATCTCTTTGTGTCTAGATCTTGGGGTGGGATTTTTTCCCCCTTTCATCTCTTCCTCACATACATGCTTGATGCAACAACATGAACTTTAAATGGACCCACTGGAGAATTTAATCTAGGATAGTGATTATGTACATCAGCTTTTAGCACACAAGTGTTGCTGGACTGCAGTTCTAGGAGATCAGATTTTACTGCAATCCAAACAATGTGTTGGTAACCACAACAAGAAGTGAAACTGGTACATTTGGACAAGAATAAAGTACTGTCTGTTGAAGCGGGTTTATTTCTCCCTATTAAAGATGTGGTAAATTGTCAATATATATAATATGTCAGTTTAATGGGTATTTTCATCAAGCTTCTGGTAAGTTACCTATGAACACTTCATTTGACAGGTCAAGCACTTCATTCAGGAACCCAACATTTTTCTGTGAGTCGTGTTCAGTCTGTAGTGTCCATAACACCAGACTGGTGCACAGTTTTGTACAAATAAGGCCCTTGCTGTGAACTAAATGCAAGAATCTGTAATAAAACTGAAACACTGACAATCAGGTTCTGGCTTTATAAGAGGCTGTATTGAGAGGCTGGGGTATGCTTTTGAGTACAGTGTAATAAGGGGTTGCTTGGGGTGCAACTAGATGGGAAAACCTAAATACAGCCACCTTATCTGGGACTACACATTGATGCCCAGATGAGTGCTGGAGGAGAGCCAACCAGTCTGTTTGGATGTGTTCCAAGGGCTGCTGAAGTACAGCCAGGACAGCCAGGAACTGGACTGTGGCCTGTACAGGGTGATACAATAGGCTGTTAAATGGTTACTGAAAAGCCTACTGACTTCTTGTATTGCTTCACACAGTGCAAGCTGGTCTTTGGATATTGTCTGATCAGGGCTATTGTTCTGGAAGGGAGGACTGCTGATACAGAAGCTGTGCTAGAATGTAGGGAGATGACCAAAAAAGAAGGAAGTATTGTTCATAAAATGCTGATAATATCTGATCATATCTGAAGTAAAATTTTACTTCTCACTGCCCTCTAAAGGAAGAATAGCTTCTTTCTGCAGGTAAGTGATCGCACATGGGTGAACACTGGTGACTGGTTCCAATTTGCACTTGATTTGAACCTGCCAGATTTGTAGGCTTCTAGATTCCAGCCATCAGCCAGTTATTTGTTCCTCAACAAGAATGAGGCTTTTTTACAACCTGGTGTTTTAATACAGATTTTGTGCTTTGTCTTCAAGCTGCCTCTTAATCTTCTATTTTCTAACCAAATAGAAATGCAGGTTGCTTCCTTTGGCCCTCAATCTCCCATGGCCCCATTCTCATTTCTTTTGGTTTACCCATAAGAACTGTACCATGTCTTCCTTCAGTCTCCCCAGGCCCATATCCTGAAATCATGGGGATTTCATCTTCACTACACCTACCACTGCTGCCTGGTTTATGTCTGAGGATTGTGGCTGAACACCTTGGAGTTGTTTTCTAATACACCACCACTAACTCTGTAACTGACCTAGGAAAGTGTGCTCTGGAAGTAGAAAGTTTGTACTTTATAGAATGGGTGTAAGTCTGACAAGCATTATAATAGTTGTAAATTGCTTTTCCATTTTTATCTCTCTTGTGTCATTGTTTTATCTCTATATTGCATCCAAAGCCAGTCATCTTGTTGTCATGCAGCTGACAAAAGGTAGTCTTAAGCCTTCATTCTCCTGACCTATTTTTTTTCACCATGTATTTTACTATGAGGTAGTCTTGAAGTACCTGGATTTCTCCATTGACCAGAATGGGAGTTTAGATTATGTGTCCTTATGGAAGCATCTGTGTCTGATCAGCTGAGTCACACCCTGGCAGTGTGCTGGTGCCTTGCAGTGCTTTAGGGACAGTAGCTGTTCAGTTACTAGGTAGAGAATGAAAGCAGCTGAAAAGTGGGGAGAATCAGTTAAGATGAGAAAGTGAACATGCATAAGATCATACATTCTTGACTTGTACCAGAAACCGTGTGGCCAGCAGGACCAAGGCAATGATTGTCCACTTCCCAGCACGGGTGAGGCCATACCTCAAGTCCTGTGTTCAGTTTTGGGGTCCCTCACTTCAAGAAAGACATTGAGGTACTGGAGAGTGTCCAGAAAAGGGCAACAGATGGTGAAGGGTCTGGAGCACAAGTCTGATGAGGAGCAGCTGAGGGAGCTGTGGTTGTTTAGTCTGGAGAAAAGGAGGCTCAGAGGACCTTATCTCTCTCTACAACTACCTGAAAGGAGGCTGTAGCCAGGTGGGTGTCAGCCTCTTCTCTCACGTAGTAAGGGACAGGATGAGAGGAAATGGCCTCAAGTTGTACAGGCCAGGTTTAGTTTGAATATAAGGAAAAATTTCTTCACCCAGAGGGTGGCCAGGCAGAACTGGCAGGTGGAACAGCCTGCCCAGGGAAGCAGTGGAATTACCATACATTAAAGTGTACAAAAAACACATGGATGTGACACCTGGAGACATGGTTTAGTGGTGAACCCAGCAGTGCAGTTTGCAGGTGAAAAAATCATCATTGAACTGGAGAATTATTTTTGACAAAGCCCCAAAACTGGAATGGCTTAGATAGGTGAGGAGGAGAAGGTCTCAAGCTGGAAGTGTCCCACATGTAGAAGGAAAAATACATGGGGTTTGCTTTGAGACCAGATGGCTGAGTGCAAAGCTGAAATGTGGGAATGCTGGCACAGCCCTGACATGAAGGAATGGGAGCAGTAAAACACAAAATCTGTTTTAATAGATCATATAAAAAGTGCTATTCCTGGAGAAAACGACTGTAGGTCAAATGTTTGTAAGAGATGGCCTAATCAATAGCATCAATTTAAAAGGCAAGGAGGGAGAGAACAGAGAGAGTTGAGATCAGAGAGAAGACGATCAATGACCACTTGAGAGACCAGCAGTGCTTCTGTAACAAGTCCAGGGGGGAAACTACGGAGGAGACTCCACAATGAATAAAGCATCCTTTTACAAGCTTTTGCCATGATGTTTCAGCAGCTGAAGGATGAGCCAGTCCAGATGCATAAGGACAATGAGAAGGAGATTCAAGATCACATGCACCATCCCTAGGTAGGACAGAAGCCCAGTAACTGTGCCAACACAATGCTTGCCAAGTTGCCTGGCATGTTAGCTAGAGCACCATATTGAGCTAATGAGGCTGGAGAGCTTTTTGCTTGCGTCCCACCAGCTTGGGGTGCACATACCTCCAGAGATATTATGGTCTTACGACCAAATTCAGCTTGTGTGTCAAGACTAACATGGTCTTGAACTCTTTGAACTCACTTTGGTAGAGTGACTTACAAGAGGCAGAGATTGCTTCTTGGAAGATCAGCCTGGCAGTGTTGGGTTATCATTGTGCTAGGGAGCCCAAGCTGAGTAACATCTGGGGTAAGGTCTGAGCATCTACAAGTGCCAGACCTGATCTGACAGCTCAGTGTGATCCCCTTTGAACTTTCTCCCCACATCATGTCCAGTCATCCCAGGACTCTTTTCACCTGCCTGTACAAGTATTCCCTAGCTGGCCACAGCATATTCAAGATAAACCTGGGGATGTCTAGCAAATTGAATTCAAAAGAAGTTTTCATTTTAATTTGCTGTTGAATCCTCTCTCTATTCCTTCTCCCCTCTCCCCTTAGCCCAGATCCCCACCAGTGAGGGTGGTAGTGCTGCCCTGCTCTCTCCACAATCATGGTGGCAGCAAGCAAGCTCTGCAGCTCATCTTAATCATTTTCTGGACAAGATTATTATCTCCTGCATCGCTTTTGATTATTGTTATGCAACCATATTCTGTGACTAGCTTTGCTACTGAGCTGTGCCGCACCGTGGCCTTAGGGGGTTGCTTGAGAAGACTTTGGGAAATGTTGCGTGATTTCTGCTCCCACCTGAGGATGGTGATGGGAGTCTGAGAAAAGCAGAACCTGTAATAATCTGTGGGTTTGAGACTGGGGACAAGGGGAAACAAAGGGGATTAGCCAAGCCCAGGAGTCTGTATCCTAAGTGAGCAGGGAGCCTGAGGCAGATAGATCAGAGTGTCATTATTCATGAAGACTCCCAGATGCAGAATTGGAAATGAGCAGGAGTTCAAAGGGAGATATGGGATTGTTAGTGCAGCAGCTGGGAAGAAGACAGTGCCACAGCAGCAGGTGCAAAGCAGTCACCCCCGGGCAGGCAGACAGGGCCTCACTGGGCAGGGAGGGTTGTTCTCCAGGTGCTGTGAGCCCTGGGTGCTGGGCTGGGGACTGGCATTTGCCAGCTTATTCCTACTTCTGCCACACTGTTTCATGAGACTGGGCAACTTTCTTTCCATGTGGGTAAACTGAGGCACTGAACAAGTAAAGCTGACACTTAGCAAGGGAAGTTAAAAGTGTTGGTACTGTAATGTGAAGCAGCTGTAGATTATAATAATGAAACCCACTGCAAACTAAAAACGTTATAAATCTGTGTTCTCCCAAAGCACAAAAGAGCATTCTCATCCTCTTTGCATGTCAGTGAATTTCTCCAAAAACCTCCCTCCCCTTTCTTCAAGTGGTCTACTGATGACTTTGGAGCAGTCTGTGCTGCTGACCTGGTTGTTCTTCACTCATGAGAATTCCAGGGACATTCGTGCAGAAATCCAAGAGCAGCTCAGAAGAGAGCTGAACTGCCAGGTTAGGTACATGGAGCCAAGGGAGCTGGGAACCATCACAGAAAACCCTCAGACCATGGAAACATCTGCAGTGCTCAACCTCTTTCTGAGATTCTCATGCTTGAAGGCTCACAAAACATTTGGAACAAGAAAAGATATTTTCTTGTTTGCTTCCTTGTGCTTAAATCCTCTCTGGACTCGACTTGTGGTCTCAGCACCTCAGTGCTGTGACAGCAGGAGGAACTCTGACAGCCATGTAGCAGCAACAGAGAAGCTGCTTTGCACGCAGGCAAGAGCATCGTCTCTCCCAAGCCTTTGGTCTTTTAAATCATTTGAATGGTGGTTTGGATGTTTTTTATCCCTGAGCTTTCCCTGTCTCCCATCCCAAGTCCATCTTGCAGCTCCTTCCTCCTTTGCTGGAAGACCTGTGCTGCCACACGGGGAAAAATGCTGGGTTTATTAAGAGAGTGGAGATGTATCCATGCCAGAAGGCAGCAAAGGGATGGATTCACTGTTCAGATGATCAGGGAAGGTGGGGAAACTGCTCCTGAATGTATCCTGCCCAGAAGGAGCTGTTGCTGGGGGTCAGGGAAGAGTTCTTGGACTCTTCTGTGTGTCATACCTGTTTGGGGTTTGGCTTCCAAGAGGTGGGTGGGGATTTGGCCAGACCATTGCCCCTTTCATCAGCTGAGGCACCCATATTTTCCATGGAAGGAAGGCATATCAGGCTCAGCACTCTCATTGCTGAGGGAAGGTGCAGGGGGGAACATTTTGGACAAGAGCCACCATTTTCTTTTGCCATCATGGCTACAGTGCTATTGTCTGGGACACCCTTTCCATCAGGAACAATGGCTAAACCTGTACTTTGTTGTTGCCCTGGGATAGGGTAGCTGATATGGTGCCCTATGTGGACAAGAGAAAAGGTGTCCCACATCCCAACGAATCTTCAGGAAGTGATCACTGTTAACAACACCTTGCTTTTGTGGAGTTTCTCTTCCTCCACTATCAGCCAGCTCTGAATGTATTCAAAATGTTGCTAGGCAAATAATCAGCCTTGGTTGCTGCTCTGACTGTACATACGTGCTTCAACTCTGCTCCTCGGTATCCTGTGGCCTGGGATGACTCTCCATGCTCCTTTCCAGCGCCCTGGCAGTGCTCCACTGTCTATCTGTTTTACCCTGTATTGTTAGCAGGGCCAGGCTGAACTGTCCAGCCAGGCTCTGGTGAAGCTCCACGTCCGTGTGGTTGTGAGGACCGGCCGAAATGTCAGAACACCTCGCACAGATGACACATGATGACACTTCTTGCTCGTTGCCGGTTCGCTTGATCAGCCGCAAGATAGCTAAAGGTTAATGTCTGCGTTGGCGCTGCGGGGCTGGTCCTCTCCGCCCTGCTCGGATTAACCCTGTATTTCCCGCTGGTCCTCTCCGCCCTGCTCGGATTAACCCTGTATTTCCCACTGCTCTCCCAGCCGCCCTTACAGGCTCCTTGCAGCTTCAGCGGTTGTCATCGCAGCGACTTATCATCAGTGTGAACATGCCCTTTGAAACCACACAGTTAAGATGCTGGTTTATTTGACTCCTTAGTCCCATCTGACAGTTCAATTTTTTTCTTTCTTTGAGTTTGTTGCACTCTTCCTTCAAGCGCCCAACTTTAGGACAGGGTTCTTCAGCTTCCTTTACTGCATGTGGAGCTTTTCCTATGCAGCATCTTATCTGGTCTGTGCTGAGAACTCAAGGTCTCAAAATCCTGAGAGAACAGGTAATTTATTCTGGCACTTGCAGAGCCATCTCGGGTGGCTTCCTGCTGTCACTACAGTCAGTGCTGTCACTCCAGCTCTATAGGAGAAAGGCCCCTGGGAGACAAGCTGGGGCTGAGAACATAACATTTTGCCTTTGAACTTGTCTCCTCCCAGGGAATGTTTTCAGTTCTCCCACAAGAAGAGCCTCCTTTCTGCCGACATTGAGTCAATGCGCTCCTGGGATGGGTCGGAGGCTGCTGTCATTTCTCCTGATTACCAAAAATAAGTCTGATGTACAGAAGCAGAACTTGTAATAAGATCAGAACAATTGTTATTTTGGTGCAGACTGTGATGGTTTCAGTAATATTTGCATTTTTGTATTGCTCTCATCTTTCTGAAAACCTTAACTTTCCTGACTTCCCTTGTGCTGCTTGAGACCTCATTTGCCTTTTCTTGCTTTGTTTCCTCTGTGCTGCGTAAATCCTGGGACCAAATTAAGAAGTGTCTGAACAGTAAAGAGAATCTGTGCATCCTGAACACATTTGAGAAAGATGACATGTCTTCTCATCTGTTATTAACAACTTTGCCTGGTTCAGCTGGCATAATTAGCCTTAAATTAGACACGGACCTTGCAGTGTCTAGGCTACATCTTCCTGTGGAGATAGCAGGTGGCTCCGTGGCATCCAGAGTCTCAGTGGAAGTGGCCAAGAGCAAGAGGATTCTGTGGAGCATCGCTGAGGCCCTCCCAAGCAAAGTTACGCTCAGAGGGAACTGTGCTGATGGTGAGCGAAGGTGGCCGGGTCCCGGTGGTCTCCTCGCTGGCAGGGCTCTCTCCTGCTGCTTCACTTGTAAAATCAGGACGACGGCAAATGTCAACCGTGAACCAGCTGAACTTTCTGCTCTGCCCCGCGGCCCCGGGATAGGGAAGTTTGGGCATTTTGAATTTCTTTTTTCTTCCTTCCATCCCTCCTCCCTTCCCTGCCCCGGGTGAGAGACACTCGGCGACCTCTCCTCGGCGGCCGGGGCAGCGGCAGTGGGGCAGGGTGTCCGGGGCTCGGCGGTGCCGGCGGGCGGGGCGGGGGCGGGACCCCGGGGGGCGCGGGGGCAGCGAGGGGCGGGCGGCCACAGCTCGGGAGCCGCGGCACCAGCGCCTCGCCTCGCCTCGCCTCGCCTCGCCTCGCCTGGCCCGGCCTGGGGCGGGGAGGGCAGGGCAGGGCCCCCGCCCCGCCATGGAGAGCGGAATGCCGCTGTCGGGCGGGCAGCGGGCGCTGATCCGGGAGAGCTGGCAGCGGCTGAGCGGCAGCCCCGTGCAGCACGGCCTCGTTCTCTTCACCAGGTGAGCGGCGCGACGCGGCCACGGCGCCCCGGTCCCGGCCTCCTGCCCGCCCGCTCCGGCCCGTGCGGGAGGGATGGACGGCCGGGCTCCGCTGCTCGGAGAGAAACGCTTCCCTGCGCTTGGAGAAGGCTCCTGGCCGATTCCCCTCCCCTCCCCTGCCGTGGCTGGGGTCCGCGGGCAGCCGAAGCCCCTCCGCCGCCGAGCCGCAGGTGCCGTGGGGCAGCGGCGTGGGGCAGGGCTGGGCTCCGCTCCGCGCTGCTACCCTACCTTTCCCACCCTTCGCGAGTGAGAACTTTGCCACAAGGAGACGGAGAGTGAGAGAAAAGCGGCGGGCAGGTTTTGTGCGTTTCTGCCCACTGATCCCCTGCCCTGTCCCCGCGACTTCTGCTCTTCCAAGGGCTGTGTGTCCGCTTGGCTCTGGGGAGTGTGTGGAAGGGGCCGCCCGGTCGTTCCCTGATCAGGGATGTGCTGTGCAGCCCCAAGCACAGACCTGGCCGCCGGGAAGGGATTCAGTCGCAGGGCAGAGGAAATGGTGTGCCGGGTGGAATGGCTGATACCCAGCTTCTTGCCTCTCCTAAGCAGATTAATGAATCAATTATGTGAAGAGAAAAAAGGAAAAATCAATGAAAAGTCGTTTTAAAACGACATTTGGAGAGTTGATGAGCAGCTTCCGGAGTGAGTGGGATCCAAATCTACCAGAGCAGTGACAACAACGTGGGGGGAGAGGGATACAGTAGTTTAATATGCGGGATGAGGAGAAGAGAGACTGTCTTGCCTGAATTACCGGTGTTACATCTACCTGGGTGGCTGCTACTGAGGCCCATATGTGCCTGACATACAGGGGCAGGGCACGGGGGAGAGGAGATAGGAGCTGGTGATGGTGTCGAGCGGGGCATCAGCTGAGCTTGTACATGCACCCTGTGGTCCAGATGGCTGCGGGAGCTTGGAGACCTTCCCTGATTTGGGAGTTTTGTGGTTCAAGGGGATCAAAAAGTGGGAATGGGAAGAGTTGAGACAACAACCAAGACTTTGGGGAGAAGGGCCAGGCTGGGAGGAACTCCGGAGGGCTGAAACTAGTTCTCGGGTGCCATGAACGTGTATCCAAGAGCTGGGGTTATGGGCTAGAGAAACAGAAAGGTTTTTGTCTATAGATAATCTGGATTGCCCCAAACTAAAACTTTTCAGAACTTTTGGATCTTTTACAGGTGGGGAAGGATCAGTAGGCAGGAAGGGAGGCAGAAGTGGGCTGTGGGTGTGCTGCTGATGGGGTGAGTGGGACTTCAAATAAAGCTGAGGAAATGAGAAAATGGAGTGTTCTTTCTTGCCGTTGCAGGTTGTTTGACTTGGATCCTGACCTGCTGCCCCTTTTCCAGTACAACTGCAAGCAGTTTGCCAGCCCTCAGGAGTGCCTCTCTGCCCCTGAGTTCCTGGATCACATCAGGAAGGTGAGAGAGGGGCTGTGGCATGGCTGGAGCACAGCCTCCATGGAGGAAGAGACCCTTGGGCAATGATTCGGGACTGTGTTGTGTCTGACCAGGGAATGCATGGGAAGTCTCCTCCTGAGATGGTAACTGCAGGGCGTTGCTCATGCTAGCAGAATGCCAGGATGAAGTGTCCTACAACAGCAGGGAGGGGATGAGAATGCAGATTATGGTGGCTAAGAGGCACCATGCTGATTTTCATGCCCTCATCTGAGAGTGTATTGCTTCCTGTGAAAGCTGAAAGAGTCCTTCCCGGACCATGGAGGTGCCTCAGGGGGCTCACCTCTGTCCAGATGAGGGCTGAAGCCCTCTGCTTGGCTGACCAGGAGGTGGCACAGAGCTGGGCAGCGGGCCAGGCTACCCTGGACCCAGTGCTGTGGAGAGGTGGTTGGTGCAGCTGCAGAGCCAGAAGGCCCACAGCACCTCTCAGTCTCCGAGGGAGTGCTGCCATACACATTCACCTCACCCCAAAGCAGAGAAAGGAGCAACGCTGAGGAGAGGCTCAGGCATGCCCAGAAGTACACCCGGTGCAGCAGAGACCCTTTGCTGAGCCCTGAAGAGCAGCCAAGCTGGGGCAGAGCTCAGCCTTGGCTTGCAGATGCCTTCATAAACTGCCTGGTTCAATCTTTAAACCAGTTCGGTGCTTTGCTTGCGTGTCTTTATTCCTTGTTTAGAAGCTGTTTCAGGACTGAGCTCCTCTGATAGCTGCAAGCTTTTTGTTATTTTCCAGCCTCTCTTTATTGGCAAAGTTAAGATTATTGCCTTGAGCTGAAATAGTTCTTTGCTCTTGTTGGAGATAAATTGCCTTTTGAAATTATAGAGCACAATTCTATCACCTCTTGGCTTTGCCAAGGTAACCATGCCCTGGCTTTAATCTCTTCTTCTAATTTGGTGTCTGTTCCCTTCATCCTTCATTAAGTCTTTTCTGTCCTGTTTCCATTTGGCTCTTAATGCTCCTGGGAGACTATGGTATGTGTTCTACCAGACCACGTCAAGAGACCTGGATGTAGTTTCCACCCATCTCTTCAAAATACCTTGGCTGATATTAGAATTGGAGTGGTCTTATTCACAATTGCACCATTTTGGCAACTTCTAATTGGAGACTCTAGTCCTTGCAACTTCTGGGATTCCCATGCAATTGTCCTGGGGTCCTAGGAGCTGTAATGACTGCATCAGCACTAGGTCTTAACCTGCAACTGCTCTGCTGTAGGGCTGGTTATCCCCTCTGGGACAGGGTGGTCAGCAGCGCTGCTTGCTATGCAACTCTGGTAGTGTCCCATGGAAAGTTGTGGTGTGTGCTGCTGCTAGCCCCACTGATGTGACACACAGATCACAGTAGAGCAAAGGAAAGCTCAGGGATCATCTGGGCTGGGAGTGGGTCAGGCTGACAAGGGTGAAGTAGAGGGTCAGACACTTTGTTTCCTTTGGGAGGGAAGCAGAACCTTTCTGTTAATGCCATTCTGCCTTTTTCTCCTGTGCTAGGTGATGCTGGTGATTGATGCTGCTGTGAGCCACCTGGAGAACTTGTCCTGCCTGGAAGAGTA
This sequence comes from Monarcha castaneiventris obscurior, assembly GCA_026261815.1. Taxonomy (NCBI): domain Eukaryota; kingdom Metazoa; phylum Chordata; class Aves; order Passeriformes; family Monarchidae; genus Monarcha; species Monarcha castaneiventris. The sequence goes on from JAMPIT010000894.1 coordinate 22,257,353, forward strand.
TCTGTGCAACCTTGGCAAGAAGCACCAGGCTGTTGGTGTGAAGGTTGAGTCTTTCTCGGTGAGGTGTCCTCTCTTGTCCCGCTGTGGCTGTGTTTGTTCACCCCTGCCTGTGACCCTCAGCTGTCCCCATCCTTCTCCTGGGTCCAGCTGCCTGGAGGGAAAGCTGGTGGCTCAGGGAAAGGTCCAAGGTGCTGATACCAATGTAGTGACACTGCCCCAATGAGGGAAAACCTTGAGCTCCCCTTGTTTTCTGCCCTTGCCCGGTAAGCCCAGGCAGAAAGGACAGATGGAAGCAAGGCATTTCCACTGTTTGAAGAGGACCATAGTTTAGGACACTGCAGTCTCTCCTGTGCCAAAGGGTTGCAGGCTCAGCCTTTGCCCTGGATCCTTTGCATCTAATACTATGGGCAAGTCTCACCCCACCTGGAAAAGGGACCATCCACCTCTTTGTGTCTGCACTGGGATGGGGTTGCTGCATCTCAGCCCCTGCTTCCTCCATGGCCATAAGACCCAAGCATTTTCCATATTAAACCCTTGATTACTCCTCTCCTGCCATCAAGCATGGACAGGGCAGGTTCAAGAAAAGCTTTCTAGCCAACACATGGCTCATTCCTGATATTGCTAGCTTTTGTTCTCTTCAGAGGGAGCAGGGTCCCTTTTGTTTGGGGTAGTGATCTCCACCAGCCCTGCAGTGTGGGGGTGCTCCTGCATGGGGCTGCTCACAGCTCTGAGGAGCAGTGCCCTGTTAGGGGCAATAGGAGAAGCCTATTGAGGCACTGTGGGGTCTGACCCACTCTCCTGACATCAGGGCATTGCTCAGCTCTGCTGCTCCACTGCTGTGCCAAGGGATAGGGCCAGCTACCTGAGCCTGGGAGCCACAGAAATTGGATGTGTACCTCTCCCTTGGTGTTACATGTACGGTGTTGGCTCTTGCTCCCTGACTTCCACTCCCCACTCATCCATCGTGAGGGCCAGCATAGGGCAGGACAAGGGGATGACATGGGCTGCTTCTGGGCCCCCTCAGACCAGCCAGGGACTGGAGGGGCCTGGTACTGTTGGTGGAAGAGGAGCAGGTGCCCTGCATTGGCAGAAGTCAAAAAAGGTGACGAAGTGAGATGAGACTGCATGTCATCCTCTGGTGCTGAGCTTGACACCTCCCTGTTTGGTTTGCAGACTGTCGGCGAGTCCTTGCTGTACATGCTGGAGAAATGCCTTGGTGCTGCCTTCAGCCCAGAGGTGCAGGAAGCTTGGAGCAAACTCTACAATGCTGTGGTGAAAGCCATGCAACGTGGCTGGGAGACCCTCCCAGAAGGGGACTAGATCCTGCCAGCCATCCGTATCCCTGACCATGTAGCGGTCCTGAGCACGGGGAGCACTCATGCCACACTCTCTGCCTCTCCCCACCTGTGTCTCTCTGTGTGCACCAGCCCATGGCTGTCTCCACACTCACACGTGCTGCGGGGCTCTCCTGTGATTCCACCCTGCTCCAACACGGGTGTGTCTCTGCCTTTGCTAAGGGCTGGCAGGGTGTGCCCCTGCAGCGAGGCCTGGCAGTGCCACAGCACAGGTGCCACCCTGCCCCGAGCTCCTTCAGGAGCACCAACATCCATATACCTATTCTGGTTTTCAGCTTGCTCATCTCCCCTCCTCTTGCACCCACCCTAGTAGGGTGACAGCTGGCATAGGCCTCTAGGGCTTATTTGCCTGAAACCCTGTTTGCTGTGCTTTACCTGCCAGGTCTGACACTCCTCGGTCCTCCTGCACTGCTGTACCTGGTTCAGCTGTGGCAGTGATGGATTTGGCTCCATCCAGGGGGAAAGGCAGCAAGAGGGTGGGGCTGGTCACACCACCTGGCTGTCCTCAAACATTGCAGAGAGTCTTCCCTCTCTCCCTTCATCAACACATTACTACCAGACGGTTAATCCTGGTGCTTTCTTCTGCCTTGCCTCTGATCTGGATGGGATCCCTGGCTTTTCCCTGTGTCAGGTTGGCCACAACCCAGTAGGTTTCCTAGGGGTGCTTCAGGCAGTGGTGTCACATTAATCCCAAGGTGAGACTGTTTTGGCAGGGCTGGGCTGCCAGCTGAAAGGCTTTGTGTTGATTTGGCCAGTTGGCTTAACCTTAGAGCCACCTGAAATGCAGCAGCAGCAGCAGTAGCAGCAGTGTCTGTTTACTGCTTTGTGTTAAGGAAAATAAAGTAAATCCAAGGAAAAGATGTCTTAAAATAAAAATGAAGGTTGCAATCGTGCCATAGCAACAGCTTCCAGAAATTCTGGCTCTTGGCCAGAGGAAGCATAGCTGGAATCTTTCTGCTGATGCTGTCAGAATCTGGAGCACTTCCCAGCTGCTCACAGTACCCATCTGCAGAGTTCCTCACCCTCACAGGAATGAGGAGATAGCATCTGCTAGAAGAAATCCCAGAGAATTGCTGAGAGGCAGCACCTGAGGGCTCTGGTGACGGGGTTGAACTTGAGGACTTTGAGGAAGAGTTCAAGTTTATGGGGAAGTCACTGTGGAACAAGCAGAACCATGTTTCTAGCCATCACTAGTCCCAGAGCAAGGACATGGAGCAATTACTCAGTTACAGGCAGCAACTTTTCTGTTGCTTCTTCTTCAGGACAGGAGTAGCCTGGTGTTGAGGTCTGAGATGGTCCTGTTCTGGAGGCACATTCCTCTTATTCTCAGATGTCCATCACTCTGGGGCAGGAGAAAGCTGCCTGCTCAATGTAACAGGTCTTCTAGGCCCATGCCATGGAGGGAATGGTGGGGTGCCCTGAGAGATGGATCTTTAGTTCCCTGCCACCAGGCCTGATGGTAGCCATGGGCTTCTAGCACGCAAAGAGCCCTCCAGCCATGTTTGGGAGGCAAGCTAATAGGTGTGAAACAGGCAGTGAACATCCCCATGTTCCTTATCCTCCCCGTGGGACCATGTTCTGCCTCTGCAGCCCTGCAGTGTGGTCGTGTGTGTCCTGGCCTATGGCTCTCTCCGTCAGCTGGGTCGGGTGAAGTCCTCCCCATTCTTGCACCTGGCAGTGAGGGATGGAGGAGCTGGGGCTGGGGTGAGACACAACTGTGATGGCATGACATGGGGCAGGAGGGTTTGGGAATAGGGATGTCATCTTTGCAACCCTCTTATGGAGCATCAGCCTTCAGCATCATGGGAGTGGGACACCTTCTGGCTCCGTGTGACAAGTACGCAGCTGTGTGATGGGCGGGGTCTGGGTGTTACTGCCCAAACCATCCCTGCTCCCTCTAGCTTTCCCAGCTCCTTGACTTCTGCTCTTCTGTGCCACATTTTGTGTAACTCCCGAGAGAACTGAACTAGTCTGTGTGCCTCTTATACCCAGCTGTACTGTTTATTAAAGAACAACAGTGAGTCTTAGCCCTTTTTGATGCCTTGTGTTTATTTTAATATAAGAGGCCCAAGCAAACCAGAAAAAAAAAGGATGACAGAGAGGGGTTTACTGGTTTCTTGTTGATTCTAGCTTTGGAGACAATGGTCGCTGGGAGCACTTGTGCATTGCAGCTTGACTGACATGAGAAGATATCCAGCAACAAAAGCCTGGTGGGAGCTTTTATGCCTGGTAATTGAGCGGGTGAGCAGTGGAGGGGCTAACAGAGACACCCTGCTACTGATTGCTCAGACCCTTCAAGTATAACAGTCTCTAATGGAATTAGAGTTTTAAGCCATCAGCCTAAAAATCTCTTTCCTGTTGTTCAGCTGCTGCTTTTTTTTTTTTTTTTTTGGCATAGCACTGGCTCACCTGTTGTTGTCACCTGCTGCTGGTCACTCACTGCTGGTCACCTGCAGCAGCAGAGCATGGCCTCATAGCGAAGTCCTGTCTGGCTCCATGGAGCATCCAACCTGCCAGCTGAACTGTGGCATCATTCTGGCAGCCCTGCCCAGGGAGCAGCTGGTGAGGATGCAGGAGGTTCTGTCTTCTAGCATGTTCTAGCTTTGATGTGATGGGTTTCCAGCCCTGGAAGAGTTGGCACTTGATGCTGAAGAATGGTGCCTAGAGTGGGGAAGCCAGCTCAGGGTCTGTAATAGCATCTCTTGAAGGCTGGAAATCCCAGCCCTGGCACAGAAGAGAAGGGAAAACATCCTGGGAACACCATGCTGCTCGTTTAGAATGGGCTTGCTCCACAGGGCAATGTGTGATGGGCTGTGAAGGGCAGAGATCTGAATGCAAAGAAATACCCCCTTTGGGTCATTGCTAAACTAAGTTCTCCAACTCTTTCTGGCCTCAGGACCTGGCACTGCAGGGAAGGGCCAGCATGGCAGCCTCCAGCAGCACCCCCATCTTTGCCTGCCCCGGCAGGGAGGTTTGTCACGGCTCCCACAAGCTGCCCCTCTGCTGCGGCTGCTGCCGGTGGGGATGCTCCTGTCACTGCCTGCCACCAGCCGGCGCAGTGGGAGACTCCATGCAACTGCTGGCCCTGGCTGTGAGGGATTCTGAGTGTGCAGGCTGCAGTCAGGGAGTGGGGTCCTGAGCGGGTTCCAAGGTGGAGGTGCAGCGTGGTGGGGCTGAGGGCCCTCGCTCGGCTGTGAGGAGCTTCCCGGTGTAAGGGCCGGGAGAGCTGCAACCAGGGGCAATTCCAACCCTAGCTCACAGCCAACGCTCCTGTCCAGCTCCCTGGCACAGCAATGCCCTCTGTTTACCACTCATTACAAACTGTGTGGGCCCTCTGTAGGGACATGCAATGGGGGACTGGGGTTTTAAATTTTCCAGTTTTTCACTCGAAGGGAAGCCCTCCCCATGCCTTCTCCGCTGTGCCATAAACCAGAGTGGCAGGGCTTATCCCAGGGAAGCTGTGGAGGAGCCAGCAGGAGGAACCTGCTCAAACCAGAGGCAAATCATTCAAGTAGGAATTCAGGTAAAAAGATTGAGTTATTTCAGGACGGAGGAGGGGAGAAAAAAGCACTGTTTTCTCAAAATCTAGATGACTTCCAAAATGGTGTCCACCCCCTTCCCTGGGACTTCCTGGTGGGCAGTTCCTCCTCAGGTGGGATGGGTTCCTCCTGCCCCTGCCCCTTGCTGTGGTCCCAGAGGCACTCCAGGCCCCCGTCCTGTGATCTCAAGGCAGCACCTGCACCTTTGGTGGTGTTCTGAGCCAGCTCTGCCAATGGAATGACTGCTGACAGAAGGCAGACAAGGAAGGCATATGACTGTCCCAGGACTGCAACCCATCCCAAATGTAGGGATGGTGCCAAGGTCTGTGCCAGTCTATCTGATGGGACACAGTAAGGTGCTCTCCCACTCCAGAAACTGCTGCTTCTGCCCACTTGGGATTTGTTTTTATGGGGATCATACTGGGCAGCCTGGAGGTGGAAATGTGTCCACGCAGTCTCCTTGCCACTGAAGCCTCTGCAGGAGATCCCCAGACAGGGTCAAAAGCAGCCCACAGGTGGGAGAAGGCTCCAGTGGCAAGGGTTCCCCCTATACAGAATCACAAGGTTGGAAGAGACCTTAAAGATCATAGTGTCCAACTGATGCCCTAACCTCATCTAAACCATGGCACCAAGTGCCATGTCCAATCTTTTTTTAAACACATCCAGGGATGGTGACTCCACCACCTCCCCGGGCAGACAATTTCGGTACTTAACCACTCTTTCCATAAAAAACTTTTTCCTAATATCCAACCTGTATTTCCCCAGCACAGCTTAAGACTGTGTCCTCTTGTTCTGTCAGTTGCTGCCTGGAGAAAGAGACCAACCCCCACCTGACTACAGCCACCCTTCAGGAAGTTGTAGAGAGTGATAAAGTCACCTCTGAGTCTCCTTTTCTCCAGGCTGAACCACCCCAGCTTCCTCAGTCGTTCCTCATAGGGCTTGTGTTCCAAGTGCCAGGAAAGATGCATGGGGTGACAACGCCAGGCAGCAGCTGGGTGAAGTCATTTTATTCAAGGCACGGTCATAGCAATAAATCACAAGAAGGTACAGGCCTCTGGCACATTCCTACAGTGGGGCAGCCAAGGGCAATCAGACCAGCAGCCCGAGCTCCCGAGGACACAGTGCCACTAGCAGGCACTTGCTTCTACCCTCAGAGAGGCCACCAGCATCCCCGTGCCCTGCCTGGGGCTGCCTCTGGAGTGGGCAGTGAGGGGACCAGCTGAGCTGGGGGCAGCTGCAGGGGCACCTGGGCAGGAGGCCACAAACCCCCCAGGGCCCTTTTTGGGATTGGAAAGGAGCGTCTGAGCTCAAGGCTCCCCCGAGGCAACTGCTTTGTGGCTCATGTGCCGCAGCCACTGCCCCAGCATGCAGGGGCGTGGGTGGGATGGGGGCCATGGGACTGTCAGCCATGGGACTGCCAGCTGGCCCAGCTGAGACCCACCAGCCCCACAGGAATGTCCCAAGGGCCCACTTGATGCTCTCACTGCTGGGCTGCCTTTCAGCCTCCCCACCAACCCAGAGCTGGCACACTGTACCCTTCCTCCCAGTGGCACTACTAATGCCACGGCTGAGCATCTGCCTTCGCACAGCAGCATCCCCATGCCAGCAGCTCTGGTGCTGGCAGAGCTGCACTTTCCTCCCTTCCCTCCCTGCACTGCGCTGGGATGGTGGCAACTCCAGTTGCTCTGAAGCTAGCAGGATAATCAGGGACAGGAGAATCAGCCCTGAGGCCAAAGCAGGTCGGAGTGAGGAGCCAGCATGCCCAGGTAGGCTACGGTGGGAGAGAAGCTGAGCAGGATGAGGATAAACCCTCGCCCCCAGGGGCCACCACAGCTACTCTGGAGGAGCTGGAAAACTGCAGGGATGCTGTATGGGCAGGTAATGGCACATTTACACTAACCACAGCAGGACTCACACTCAAGAGGCAGTGTGGCTACTGGGGGAGCAACCCACAGCTGCAGCTTGTGGACAAGGGCAGGCAGGATGTGGTGGACCTGGAGGAGGACCTGGAAGCTGGGTCCTGCCAGACTCCACCTGTCCCCTCTGTTCTGTTGCATCAGGACAGAACTATGCTGGGTCCCATGGGCAGCCCCAGTGAGAGCATGAGCACGACAGGGTGCCACCAGGGAAGAGAAGTGACAAGGAGCTGTCCTCAAAGCTATTAAACACACTTGCCTCTTGACCTCCTACTTCTCCCCGAGGGCACGGGCATAGTGTGGCAAGATGGGGGGATGGGGTGGGAGCTCGAGGAAGAGCTGGGTTTGCATTTGATGTCTGCCTTGGTGCAGGGCTGCTGGTGCTCATGGAGGGGCTCTGGTGTCCGATGTAGGGACACTCACCTCCTCCACCAAAGCACACACATGCCAGCAGTCCCTGCTAAAATGGACAAAGCGGGGCAGGCAGCAGCCTGCAGGCCAGCAGCAGGGGAGCCAGCGGGACAGCTGCCCGAGCAGTGGGTGGATGGGTTGAGATGCAAGGGTTAGGGGTGGCTGTCCCCTGCCACTGAGGACCCAGAGGACAGCGTGGTGGCAGGCACATTCATCTGGGCTGTCTGGGCTGCTCCCTCCTCTCAGAGGGGCCAGGGCCTCCCTCCTGCCCCCAAAAGCACGGCCTCTCAGAGAGACCTCTCCCTATACTGCTGCACCCCCTCTCCCCTACTGTGGGCTGGAAGAGGCAGGTGGGGACAGGGGGACACTAAGGGGCTTAGCCAGTGCAGGCAGCGGGAGGGACCACCAGAGCCTCCTGCCACTGCCCATGCAGTGGGGTCTCTCCCTCACATCAGTCCTGTTGTCCCCTGTCCCATTAGCAAGGTGGCCCCCACCAGCGCAGGGAAGGCTCCTTCCTGCCCCATGGCACGTCCTCCACTCTCAGCAGTCTGTTCCCAGCCGGCGCCAGGGATGTTCACTGGTAGCGAGCCTGGCTCTCTATCACGGGGCCGCTCCTGTACTCGCCCTCCACTGTCTCCAGCTCTGTCTCGAAGCTCTGCAGCCCCCCATCCTCCCCATCCTCCGCTGGCTCCAGGTGGTTGCCCATGGTGCCATAGGACTGGTGTGCCGGAGAGGCTGCTGGCGTCAGGCTCAGCTCAGGCTCCTGCAGGACAGTGGCCACAAAGAGCTGCCCCGGGGGGCAGTGGGCCATCAGGACCCAGGGCAGCCAGAGCAGGTGGCCACATCAGGGCTGGGGAGGGGTACTCACATTGGAGTTAGGGGTGGAGGAAACACTGCTCCGCTCCACGTCATTGAAGGCGCCCTCAGACTGGTCAGACATCTGAGGAGAAGGAGGCCATGAGGAAATCATGGTTTGGGGGCCCAGCTTTGGCTGGGGACAGCCAGGTGCTATGTCAGACAAGCGAACAGGGGATGCAGTGGGGTGAAGGAACAGAGTGGGTGGGTGGCTGTGCTCACCTGGTAGCTGGAGGGTTTCCGCGGCTGCAGCTTCTTCAAGCAGAGGCCAAAGAAGGAGAAGACGATGCAGGAGAGGAGGACCACAAAGGTGAAGAGGGTGACAGGCCGGGTTGGACCTAGAGCACAGAAATACTGGGGCAGCACATGAGCTTCCAAGAACCTGCTGCATGTCCAGCTGAGCCCCAGGCTGGTGCTTGCTTTGGCTCTCAATCCCCTCCCCAAAATATGAGCTGACACTTCTGTCATCTGCCAGGTCTTCCCAACACCTTCCCCCTTACCACCCTCCATGCCATGCCTAACTCAAGTTAGGCATGGCACCTAACTTGACGAGACACCAGTGGCTCGTCGCCCCCAAGCATCAACACGACCCTGAGCAGTGGCAGGGTGCAGCCCCAGGCTCTCCCTACCGAGGCGCAGGACGGAGAAGAAGAGCAGCCAGAACATGCAGAGGATGGGGGCCACCACGACCTGGCTGATGGCGGCGACGTGGAGGCGCTGGTTCAGTTTGGTGGGGATGTACACGTAGTAAATGTTGTACCGGTCAACCATGTGCTTGAGCAGCATGTAGAGCAACCCTGGTAGGACAAGAGGAGCCATGTGGGAGGAGGGCAATGGGGACAGACAGGACACAGGGACGCAGGGCAGGCGCTGGGGATGATGCCCAAGGGTGCCCTCCTGTACCATGCAGGAAGCCTGCACTCCCATGCTGCTGCTGGCAGCTGGGACAGGCTGCTCTTGGCATGGCTGGGACCAGGGGCATGGGATCATACTCACCAAATGGGACAATGATGGGGCAGGTGATGCTGTAGGTCATGACAACAGAGAAGATACAGCAGGTCCAGGCGTACTCTAGTCCAAACTGGAACTGGTAAGCTTGGCTCTGGGGCACAACCAACAGTGTCATTGCCCCCTCCATCACTGCAAAGGCTGCACTTGCCCTTGCACCCCAGCCCACAGGACTGCCTCACCCCCACTAGCCCCCAAGGGGCCTGAAGAAGTCCCCACAAGCGTTCCCACAAAACCACAACAGCCTGGGTTTCCAGTGGGCGCATCTCTGCTGTGCTGGGGGTCACGGAGGCTCACAGGTGACCAGAGCCACATACCCGCTTGACATGGAGCCGCTCGGGCTCGGACTTGGCAAAGCAGAGGCGAGCAGTGTAGACGAGGAGGCCCGGGATGCGCAGCAGCTCCATGGCCGTGCCAATCAGGCTGGAGGTGACCACGTAGTTGACGAAGAAAGCGCCGTTGTCAGGAAGGAAAACGCACCTGCCCCAGGGACAGAGAGAGGTGACACCGTGAGAGGATGCTCAGCAAGAGCTGCTGGCGACAGATAACAGGTGCTCCCGCTTGCCTGGGAAGTTTGGGAGCTTCCTGTTACTCACTGGAACTTGACTTCAGCCTCATCCAGAAAGTGGGTGTCGAAGAGCCAGCGGAAAAACAGGTCCAGGCTGGAGGGGAGAGAAGAAGAGCAGCTCAGAAAGAGAGGGAGCTATATGAGAGACACCCAGAAGGCATGTGCTTTCCCCTGCCCTGAGCAGGCAAGACCCTCTGGACCCTACACTGCCAGATCAGCCCCCTCTGCCGCACAAGACCACCATGGAGTGTGTGCTTGCCTTCTGGATGGCCAGGATTGCTGTAGGTGGGGCTATGCAGACCCCTGACCAGGTCCTTTTAGGGTCTGCTGAACCCAAGCAGCTAATCACTGCCAGCAGCTCCCTTGGGTCAGCTGTGGCAGCCTGGTAAACTGCTCCGCTCCACTCCTCTGCAGGGAAGGTTTCTGTCTGTGACCATCTGTGAGTGGCTCAGCACTGCTAAGGAGTGTTTTCCTCCCCAGAAACTGCTGTGTTTCAGTGGCAGTGGGACCTTAACCCTTTGGGGCTTGATTGCCAGAGCGAGGGGCCTGTGTGTGATCCTGGCAGCTCGTGAGCAGGGAGAGCAGCATGGCAGGGTGGTCCGTACCTGCTCAGACCCAGCGAGGGCAGGATGATAACCATGAACACCAGGAAGAAGAAGCACTTGTGCATGGTGATCTGATTTTCACTTGACCTGCAGAGAGGGAAGACAAGAACAGAACACTGCACTTTTTTGGGAAAGAGCAGCAGGTGGGGTGAGGGGCTGGGCTGGGTCTCGCTTTTCACCAAGGAGTTACTCCCATCCACTGGAGCCTCTCCCAGGCCAGGGTGTGTCACCATGAGGAATCTGCTATAGTGAAAGCTCTCCAGCCTCTCACCTCCTTCATCCTTGCCCTCTTCTACCATCCTTGCTGGTATAGACACCCAACAAGTGGCAGATGGGTGTCTAGTACGAGTTCATGACCTCCCATTTCTCCCAGAAAAGGGAAGGGAAGAAAAAGTCATCCTGCAAGGACTTACAGATCAGGCACAGGGGTTGGGGCTGATGAAGGGTCAAGACAGAGAGAGCACATTGTAGGAGTTGGGCAGTTTCCTCTACTAAGCATTCTGAACCCATACCTCTGCCTTGGAGGGCTGGCAGCATGCCTGGGATGGCCCTGCTGCTGCCAGTCCACCATCACACTGTCCCTCTCACACACTTCTTCTGGTCCATCCTAAAACCACCTGACTTTGTCAGTAGCCTGAAAGTGTTCAGGACTATGTGAAGCAAATGGCTTCTTTCTATGGAAAGAAACACCCAGGGGGCTCTGCTCCACTGTGGGGGTCTGCTGACTGCCTCCCTGCAGGGTGGGTTCCCCTTCCACTGCAGTTCCTCCCATCTCTGGCAGCCCTGGGGTCTGTGGGCACCAGCCCCATTACCTGGTCCAGTGAGACTCGAAGAATGCTGAGTAGTAGACAAGGAAGGGCAAGAAGACGGAGAAGGCCCAGAGCAGCAGCGTGGGGAAAAACTGGGTGATGATGGGGTTCTGCAGAAAGAGAGATGTTGGACACCCCCTCAGCAACTCACCAGAGCACAGCCATACTGGAGATAGTACATGGTGGTGCAGCAGGTGGGCTAGGGCATCCCCTCCCTGAGCAGGGATTGCCCTCCTTGTTTCAGGAGATAAAAACTTGAGGCCAGCCAAAGGCACCACAACCATGTTCTGAGCCCCAGTGCCCACCCAAAAGCTCACAGGTCAATGAGCAAGAAGGAGATGTGCTGCTGGCAGCTCCTAACATCTCCTGAGCTCTTTCCAGACCTTTCTTCTTGAGTGGACAGCAACCTGCCTGCCTCCATGGACACCAGCACCAAAGCTCAGGTTTGCATAGCTGCCCCAGGGCTCTGCCACTGGAAACACAAGCAGAAGGGGATGGATAGCAAGCACGGACATGATCCATCAATGACCTTGTTTCTCATCAATGCCCATCCTAGTGATGGCTCCTCTTCTTGGGCCAGTGTAGAGCTGGTACCCTCCCACTAGCACAGACAAGCCTGGAAGTGATGACCTTTTAGGAAAATTGGCATGGGTTAGGGACTACCTTGAGGCTCTCCACAGGGTGTGTGACATTGAACATGTCCATAGTGTTGACAATGATGGCTGGTGTAGTGAGGAAGAAGAGGAGGACGAACAGGCAGATATTAAGCAGGCAGAATCGCACCCACCAGGATGTGCCACGGACTGATAAATTCTCCCTGTAAGAGGAAAACACAACTTGGACATGATGAAGAGGAAAAGCCATGTGTCCTGGGCCTCCCAGCATAGCTTCACGAAGCTCTGCTTCCTGTTATCTGCACCAACCATCCTGGCAGACATTGTTCTGAGCTTGCCCTCTTCCTCTCCCTGCTCTGCTTTCCTGTCACATGCAGAGCCTCCTGGACCAGAGAACAGCCACAGCAGAGGTCCATACCACCAGGAGGTTTTGGAATCAGGCTGGAGAAATCAGAGTCTGGCGATCACCCCCAATCTCAGCTGGCTGAGCCCTGCCACCCTTGGGGTGATCACCTCAATCACCTCTGCTGACTTCTGCTATGGCAACAGGAGGGATGTTCAGCCTCTGTCACCCTGGGAAAGTGTCCTACAGATACAGACACATGTTCCCTACAGCTATATGGGCTCCCTACAGCTATGGGCATAGGCTCCTTATAGCTATGGACATGGGCTTCAACTCGTCTCTTGTTCCCCCTTCCTCCCTCCCTTCTGCCGTGGGGGTTCACCAGATGATGTCGCTGGGGGCAGGGGCATAGCGAACACCCCAGTGGTGTGACTTGACCACGGTGGTGACAGACGACTGCTGGGGGTGCTTGCGGCAGTGGATGTGGCTGTAGTCCTTCAAAATCCTGCAGGAAGAGAGAGCCAGGGGTCAGGTCTCACTTCTTGTGAGACCCTTCCCACAGCCCTAACAGGGCAGGCAACTCTACAGATGGCAGAGGCACAGAGGAGACCAACCCATTGCCCGGCTTTGGCCGGAAAAGCTGGCAAGGCAAAGACAGTCCCCAGTTCCCTGGCAGTGGTGGCCAACAGGCTGGGAGACATCCCCTGGCCATTGCATGAGGGGCACTCACACAGCTGTCATCCTCTCGTCCTGGAAGGTGACGAAGGCCATGTCAAGCCGCTTGAGCGTGATGCGGTTGCGCTCCGCATTGAACTCATCCGTGAGCTTCTCCTCCAGCTCCCCGTAGTACTGCTCAGCATCCACCTGCGGGAGCAGCCAGGGCTGTGCTGCACGCTGGGCTGGGGCAGGGACAAGCTGCCACGCTCTGCCTTGCCCATGGTGCAGGTGTGCTGCCTGCAGCCCTGCCTGCACCCTCCTACCTCATCAAAGCCACAGAAGCGGCAGCAGAAGATGCGGGCGCAGGGGTGAGTTTTGATCATGATCTTCCCCTCTTTCTGTGCCTTGGTGGTGAAGTAAAGCCGCCCCTTCATTGCTTTGCGCCTGCCAGGAAGCCGATAGGGGCGAAAGTCATTGGGGAGCCCCAGACATACAGGCAGAAACCCAGACTGGGTGCCTGGATGTGGTGGGCAGGAGCAGGACACCCACGCACAGAGGCAACACGGATGTGCACGCGCTCACCTCTCCGCATCCAGCTTCATCAGCTTGCGCACGTCGAAGCAGAACTGGACATTGGTGACGGTGCAGCTGGGATAAGCCTCGCTGCAAGCACAGGGGCATGGTGGCACCAGGAGCCAGGGGACAGGGACAGTCCCTGCCACCCGCCTGCCAGTCACCCAGCAAGGCTGCGGCACATGGCTACTCACTGGAAATGCTTGATGATAAGGGAGGGGTCTGTGATCTCCTTGGGGATGCGGGTAACCATCAGGGTCCGGGCGACCTGGGGGATCAGAAGAGGCAGAGGGATGTGCAGGATGGATCTGCAGGATCTGCAAGATGGGCAGGGATCTGCAGGATGTATCGCTTTTCACCCAGCAGTGAGCTGGGGCACCGACTGCCACCCTGGAAGCTGGTCAGCACAGATCTCCTCAATGCCCAGCCCCAAACCCTGGGGGCGTAGCCAGACAATGCCATACCCCAGGCAGATGGATACAGCAGAGCTTCAGCCTCAAGAGACAAGACAGCAAGAGAGAGATTTGCCTCCAGGCTGTCACTTCATCCAGAAGCTGGTGAAAATCAGCCATACCTCTCCCTGCCAGCCCAGTTCCAGGGTGCTCCTAAAGCCCTCTCTACCTACTGGGATGAGCATTTGTGCAAAGCAAGAAGTCATCCATTAGCACTGACCAAGGCAGGGTTGGAAGAGGGATGGTTGCTCACCTTCTCGTTCTCTCTATATTCCAGGTGGACAGAGTGGTGAGCCATGCAAAGGACTGTGAGAATAAAATAGATGAGGGCGAAGATGCTGTGCAGCCACAGGAGACGGTCTCTGGAAGAAAGGAAGAGGGGATCAATGAGCCCTGTGGTGAGCCTGTGGCATGGGGACCAGCATGGCACTCAGCATCCATGGCCATCCCTTCCACCCAGCAGGAGCTCCCCGCCAGCTGTCAGACACCCACCCCAGGAACCAGAGGGGCAGCACCCACGGTGCTGACTGAGACACTATAGAAATGAGGCCACACAGCATCCCCGAGAGCGCTTCGGCCAGCAGGGGGGATGACATGAGCAGTGCCACTGTGTTGGCTGCCCTGACTGTGCTCATGCATAGAACAGAGACACAGAGCTACTATGAGCGGCGTGCTGCTCACATGGACCTGTCCCTGTCCCCAGCACGGGGCTGTGGTGAATTCCGTGCCTAGGTGCTCCCAGCAGTGCCCACCACAGTGGCAGCACACACAGCCCCCCTGCCTGTGGGAGCACCTACTGAGTTGGGATGTTGGCGATGGTTGTCCGGCCGAAGTGGGTGGGATTGTGTCCTGCAGAGGAAGAGGAGAAGCAAAAGGTTAAGAGAACCCAGTGCAGTGTGCATGTCCCTATTGCAGTTATTGGCTCTGGTCTTTGCTCCCTTCTTTTCCATCTCCCAGGTCCCCACCAAGTCCCCAGTGCCCTGAATTTCCTAGCCTCTTAAGTTCCTCTGTCCCACAGCTGATGGTGGCCTCTGCTCACATAGGGGCTTCTGAGAGAGGGGCTTTGTTGCCTTCTGTCCCAGAGGCACAGGGATTGCCCAAAGGCTTGGAAGCTTGCATGGCACTCCTGAGTCATCCTGTACCTAGGGAAGCACCTACCCAGGAGGTCCCCTGAGAAGTTGACAGGCAGGATGACAGCCACGGAGAGCACGCAAACCAGCATCAGCAGGACCAGGAGGTGCCGCTGGAAGGAGAGGTAGGTGGTGGCATCGATCCCACACTTGCTCTGAATCTCCTCGTCCCTGG
Organism: Monarcha castaneiventris obscurior; assembly: GCA_026261815.1. Taxonomy (NCBI): domain Eukaryota; kingdom Metazoa; phylum Chordata; class Aves; order Passeriformes; family Monarchidae; genus Monarcha; species Monarcha castaneiventris. Next base: position 22,272,363 of record JAMPIT010000894.1, read on the forward strand.
AGAGAGGCAGGTGGGGGTGAGTGCTGCTGGTTCCTCCCCACCACCTCCCACCATGGGGACACTGGCTTGCTCCAGTCTCTAACAGCCCACACCAACTCATGACATCCCGACTGTGGCACAAAGGATTTGAGCACAGATGGAATGAGGGACCCAAGCAGCCCTCCAGCTGCCATCTCATTACAGGACTGCTTCCTATCAGGAGAGGTTGAAGCCTTTTTTTTTGGGATAGGATCTAGGGGCCAGTAGGAAATGCAAGGGGGAGCTCTCTGCTCTCTCTTCAGAACGGACGTTTTAAGAGGGCTCTCTGCTGCTGGTCCCAGCAGCTCCTGGTGATGAGCCATCACCTGTGGGCACCACCTCCCCAGGAGTGGGCAGTGGTGGGGCATGACCATAATGCCAAGGACACACACTTACTTCATCTGGTAGATAGAAAGAAGCCAGGAACAGAATCCCTACAAGGAAAAAGAGTCAGGATGAGACAAGGGCAACCACCCCCACCTCCCCGGTGAGGGGCTGGGGACACATGCAGAGGTGGTGCAGTGCCTATGGCCAGGGAGCAAATGGAGGTAGTTGTACAGAGAAGTAAGGTCTTCCCTGAGCCTTCTTTCCCTCTGGCTAAACAACTCCAGCTCCCTCAGCTGCTCCCCATAAGGCTTATGCTCCAGAGCCTTCACCAGCTCTGTTTACGCTGACCTTGGATAGGAGGGACACCAAGCATGGGGGATTCCTTTACTCCGCCCTGTGAGAGCTGGCATTTTCTTCCTCCTCTCCATCCCTTGACTTTATTCATGCCTGGACATTTCCTCCTATCCTACAGCTCAGCTTTATCTGATTGAAAGCCACAGGAGGCTTTGGACATGCAGGCATACCCACATCCCCAACAGCTCCAGAGGGGCCAGACACTCCCTTAACGCAGCCCAGTGGGTTCCCCTCCTATGTCCTACTCCAGGGCTCTGCTCCAGACAACCACGTCTAGGAGGCTCTGCAGACCCCAAGCTCCCTGGGCTGTAATGTCTCGAGTTGTCCAGAAACCCTCTTGAAAAAACAGCATTTATCAGCTGATTCCACATTCTCAAGGATTCCCACATGCGGGAGAGAGGTTGCACACTCCAGTCAGTAGCCTGGCTTTTCATCTCAGGGTGAGTGAGAAGTCCTGTGCCTGCTCCTTGGAATTTCTGATGGCAATGGCAATTTGTCAGGCTTTTATTGCAAACTCATCCTCCAGCCTCACTGCTGGAGGGGTGTTCTGGTGCATCCCCAGAGAAGGGCTCCTGGGCATGAACTGGTCAATCTCCTCACTGGATAAAGGCACCAAAATCTCATTTAACTCTCTGGCAACATTTTTGCCTCCTCCAGTGAATAGTTTCTATCTTCAATATCTAACAGCACTATAAACCCTCTGGCGTGTTTCCTGTTCCTGATGTGTGAAGAAAAATCCAGTACTTCTTTGCATCAGTCTTTACTGACAAGACCAGTCCTCTGGAATCTCTGACCCAAGAGATCAGGATAAAGGAATGACAGAAGACAGACTTTCCCCTGGTGAAGGAGGACTGGGTCAGAAAACACCTAGGCAGACTTGACATCCACCAGTCCATGGGCCCTGACGGGATGCATCCATGACTGCAGAGTGAGCTGGTGGACACCACAGCGAGGCTGTAGGCAACATGATCATCTTTGAAAGGTCCTGGCGATCAGGAGAGGTGCCTGAGGACTGGAAGAAAGCACCATGCACTGGAACAGATTGCCCAGAGAGGTTGTGGAGTCTCCTTCACTGGAGATATTCAATATACAATTCTGTGCCATGTGCTCTAGGATGACGCTGCTTGAGCAAGAAGGTTGGACCAGATGACCCACTTTGGTCCTTTTCAACTCTACCCATTCTGTGATTTTGTGATTCTGAGTTTTTTGTGATCTCTACAAATCTCTCCTCAAAACTACTCTTCGCCCCTCTTAGTGTATTTTACATCTAACCTGGCAGAGTTGAGATTTTCCTCATTTGTGAACAGTTTGACTTTTTAAAGGATGTCTTCTTGCTTCTAATAATCTCCTTTAATCTGCTCATTAGTGTGCTGGCTTTCCCTGTAGTCTTTCTCACTTATTTTTTGATGAGCAATATACATTTGCCTAGAGCATCTGGTACAGAGCCTTTAAACTGGCCTCCTGCCACCTGCGAGGATTTTGCTTCTTTTGCTTCTTTCCTGCCTAGATTTTTAAATAAGTCATGACATTATTTCATAGTCATACCAGTGACTGATTTTTGAGCTTTTGCTGCCAAAAAAGAAAGAGGCAGCAAAATGTGTCCGTCTGTGTTTGTTTCCAGCAAAACCTAGTGTGGTAGAGAGAAACAGAAGACTACTTTAAAGCCCCACCATGCTGGCAGAGGAGGAAATGTGGTATGGGAGACTTTGTCCTGAGAGGTGAGAAAGATCCTTGCAGGCATGCAGCAAGGCTCTGGCCATGCATCCAACTAGATCCCCACAGCTGCAAGGACAGCCATGCAGCTGTGAGGCACTTGCCCTGACAGGAGCATCCCCTCCAAACTGCCACTCAAAATAGATGCCTCAAAGAACCCAGGACAAAAACCCCTGAATTCCCCACTGCTAAAGGGTGTTGAGCAGGAGATTTAATTTCCCCCATTTAACTTCTGACCTGGGTTTCTGATGAAGAACAGGACAGGCTGGGCCAGGACAAGCCCAGCCCAGGTTCCCACTGCTACAGCCACTGGCACTCACCACATCCTTGTTGTCAGCATCCAGAGGGCTGCTCTCTGATGGGGACTTCTCCTTCTCGCTCTGCTCTCCATAGAAAAGCGATGTCAGGCTTTGCAGTGAGGGGAGGAGCGGAGGGGTGAGGCAGAAGAGAAGCAGCAGACAGGAGAGGGTAAGCACCCTTGGAGAAGTCTCTCCTAGGAGAGCAGCCCAGAAAATGCCTCCCCCCTCCCTGCATCCTACACTCGGGCTGGAACAGTGATTACTGCTGGGCTTGGGACAAAGGGGTTGCATCCTGCTGCCTCTGCACCCTGGCTTCTCTCTGGCCCTGACCCATGATGGGCTCATGGAGATGTAGCCTTAGCTCCATTACAAGAGACTGTTGAACCAGGTATTTCTATTCCATTGTTTTCAGACGTCTCAAATGGTTTTACAGTAAGAAGGAATGTAATCATTCCTTTTCAGGAATTGCATTTTAACTCTTGATTGCCCTTTCATCTCACTGGTGAAGGGAAACATCATGTATTCATTGCCAGACTCAGCTCCAGATTCAGAGGCCAAGAGGAGCTGGAGAGGGGAGAAGACAGGAGAGAGCTTGCTCTTGTGGGCTGCCCAGCCTTGCACTGATCCCTCCTGTGTGCACCTGCCTGTGCAAAGGAAGATGCTTTGTTGTCCAAGGCGAGCTGTGCTCTGGCAGGCAGGCTGTTCTGGGCAGCACAGCCCACCTGGAAATATGGTCTGGGCTCTACTTTTACAGAACACTGCTTATTTTTGTGGAATTCTGTACCTAGCCCAAATGATGGGCCAGGCAAGTTTCTGTGGTGACATGAGGAACAGTCTTACTGCTGTGTGTCTCCCTCTGCCCCCTCCACCAGCCAGTCCTGCTCATCCCAAGAGAGTGGCAGGAGAAGAGGCAGTGGCACAGTTCCCGCTCAAAAGCGGCTCTCGGGCCTTTGTCCTTCCCAGAACAGTGCCCTCAATGGCACCAAGAGCACTGTCACCAAATGCTAGAGGGAATGAAAGCTGGCCTGGGCTTTCCCTCTCCTTGCCACAGATGGTGGCTGTGTCTCCATGGGAAAAGGGGGCACCAGGCCACTGCCAGTGGGAAGAAGGGACAGGAACACCTGCTGAACTTCTCTGTGTGTCACCCCACAGCGTTGGCCTTCCTTCCAGCCCTCTTGAAGAGAATGGAGCCATCAACCTGCAGCAGCTTTGCATCCTCCTCACCTATCATTGTCCATCAGCAGTGCCAGGCGCCCGTAGTCCCAAGCTGCTTTCCGAAGACATGAGAAGACCAGAAGGAGAAGCTGGAAGAAGAAGAAAGAGCAGTATTTTGCCACAAGGTCTCACCCCATGGGATCTTCTCATACCGTCCTTTCTGTTTTCTCACTCATGAGCCCAAGCTCGTGCAAAACTCTTGCCCCAAACTGTTCCTGCTCCACGATCTCACCACTGCTGCCCAAGTGCCCTTTGCTGCCCACCATGATGAGGGCAAAGCCGTTGGATTTCTGCACTCATCCCTGTTCCCCAGTCAGCCAGGTGCACCGGTGCACGGGCTGCACTTGCGTGTGGCTGTCAGTGCACGCAGGGGCTGCAGAGCCCTTGGAAATGGCAGCCTCCTGGCCCTCACCAGCCAGAGGGTGAAGTTGATGGCGAGCACGGTGGGCACGCCGCCGAAGGGCAGCCCCTCCAGGACGGTGCTGCGGGAGCGGGCGCTGAAGCACTGCTCCTCCGTGCTGTTCACAGGCGCGTCTAGGAAGATGAGCACATCCAGCGAGGCGAGGCCAGCACCATCAGGTGCAGGCTCCATCGAGTACGTGCCCTCCATCGGCACCGGCGTGGGGTCTCACCCTGCAACACAGAGGCAGGGGCGTGGATGGAGAAGCTGTTGCTTGAAAAGAGGCCATGGCTCTTCCAGGTCTCTTCCATCAAGGTCTGAGGTGTTCATTAAAGGTAGGGAGGGGAGGGGACTGGCTGGGGACCTTGGAGCTTCCCCAGTCCCAGTCTCTCTCAGGGAGAGATTGTTGGACACAAGGCAGAGGGTGTTGCTAAAGAAATCTCACAGCTACCTCCTGCCCTTTCCCCTCCCCATTAAACCTCATGCTATTTGGTTGTCTCTGTCATACCTGAGACAGGTCTCTCACCACCTCTGCCCCTCAGTCCTGGAAGCTGAGTTGAGTCATGGCCACTCTGGTGTGGTCAGCAGGCAGGAATGAGAAGCTGAAGCATTTGTTTGAATTTCTGAAAAAAACAGCAATGATGATATTGACAACTGGGCTGACGGGGCTGCACTTTCTTCTCTCCCCACAGCTAGATATCTACTGCCTATGGAATATCCCTAAGCCTGCTATCCTCCTCCAGCATCAAGATCTGTGTGACTCAGGAGTTAGAGGACTTCCCTTTCATCGTTTCACCTAAGCAGAATTTCTCTTTCCAAGGTATCTTGATCTCTTCAGAAGAGTCAGCTTCTCAAAACCCTAAATGCCGGGCTTCCCGCCACCTTCCCCAGGAGCTGATACCATAGGTTACAGTCCCCACTGGCAGGAAACTCTTAAAGGCCATTAATGGCCAAGACTGCAGGTTGTTTCCAAAACCTTTTCTACCACCATGCTTTAGATAGGAGAGGATCCTCTCCAAACCTGCAGTGCCTGAAGCCCCTGGGAACGAGTACCCTACAGCATGTTTGTTACTCATGGGGATGCCACAGGACAGTGCCAAACACCTGCTGCACTCACCATACAAAGATGAGGAGAGGGAACCAGCACAGCAAACACTAACAAATATGGTAGGCCAGAGTCTCTTGTCCTCATGTGCCTGTCCTGCCTCTGTGCCTTGGAGTCACCCTCAACACCTTTAGCCAGCTGCTTCTGGTGCCTGGAGAGCTGCATGGCCTTCAGAGAAGAACAGCTATGTCTGTGGTGAGACCACCCAGTCTTTGGAGGCCTTGAGCAGCCAAATATAATTCTGAAGCTGGGCTAGCCCTGAGCAAGGACTTTTATCAGATGACCTCTAAGGGGGCCCTTCCAACCACAGTTATTCTATATCCCTATTCTCAGGAACTTGTGCTCCTGACAAGAACATCTTCAGGCCTGCCTGAAGTTTGTAAGTGCAGGGCAAAGCACTTACATAGATAAGGATCTGTGTAAGTGCCTTGCCCTGCAGACATGATGGGCACAGTATATCGTGGTCAGTATATTGTGACCAGTGCAAAGGCTATGTGAAAACTCAAGAGTGGTTTATAACATGTACTCCTGTAAGCTTTGTGTTCAAGCCACTGGGCATTCATTCTTCTCCTTGCTTTTTATTCCAGCCACCACTGAGACCCTGCTATGGCCCCTACAGTCACCCAGCACCAGGTGATCCCTGCTGGAGGACACTCAAAGCCCACATGAACAGGATTGAGGAAGAGAAGCAGGATCCATGGTTTAATTAAGCAGTGGAGGAGAATGCAAACAAAGACAGATGGGACCTCCAGGGATGTGGAGATGCAAAGTGTTTATGGCAGTTTTTGCCACCAAGACCAAACAGGATCAACTCTTCTTCAACACCAAAGGAAACCTAATTGAGAGTTCCTTGGGGAACACAGAGACAGCACACAGAAAATGACTTGGCTTAGAAAGAGGATATTCCCAAGCTCCACACAGATTTGCTTTTGTTAGGAAACATTTACTTGTGTTGTGTCTGCGACAGATGGGGGACTACAGCAGCACCTGATTTCATATGCATGGCTGCGGCCTCAGCCTCTCTCTCTTAGACCTTGCTTGAGGAGTCCTGTCCTAAAGTTCACGAGGAGAAGGAGATTAGCCCTGTCCTAAAGTTCATGAGGCGCCCTGACACCCCCATCCCACAGCTGACCGGAATGGGCAGGGCAAGAGTGCTGCTGCAGGAGCTGACATACGTTACATGCCTGACAGACTGACTCTCTTTGGTCTCCTCACCCAGGGAAAGAATAAGCTGAAGAGAAGGGAGGTTTTCAAAGACAAGAGTTGACCAAAAAAAGAAAAAAAAAAAGAAAAAAAAGAAAAAAGGTCTGACAGCCTGAACACTGAGGATTCCCAAAGGAATTCTCAACCCAAGCTCTCCTGAGTGTTGACGAATTTAAGAACTACTCTTGGTGCTTGCAATTTCCAAATTAAACACAAAAAAAAAAGATGGCGACTTGCAATTTTAATTTCTGAAGCATAAATTCCATCTCAAAGAAAAATCTTCACTGGAAGCCCAGGAGTGGCTGAGATGACTGGACCAAGGCTATGAGCCCAGAAGAGGCTGTCTCACCCCACTGCAGTATCAGGTTGGCATCTGACTATCTGCATAGATGCCTTGAAGGGATGTCAGAAGCTGCTGAGCTACAGGCACCACGTTCCCCAGGACATGCAGACACATGGCAGTCCCTCTTCCTGTGCAGATGGTGCAATGTCACCTGAGCCACGGGCTTCAGTGTCTGCTACAGACCTGCCCACACTGCATCTTCAGTTCTCCTCGGAGGTCCCTGTCCATATACACATCCATCTGTCCAGTCTGTGGTGTCTGGAGACGTCACTGCCCGAGCTAGGACAGCTGAACATTAGTGAGACTCTCAAAAGAACTGCCAGGTCACTTGAGATATGCCAATACTTCTCAACGGGCATCCCAGCAGACTTGGGGCTGATACTTGCACCCAGGTGTGGAGTGATGGATGGGCTGGCAAAGCCCCCCTGTAGTGCCCTCAGTCACAGTCTGCCTCCCAGCCACGGCTCGGAGTCCTGTGCTTCAAGGGCCAGCATGGTCCCACCAGGATGATGCAGAGTCCTGTGCTTCAGGGGCCAGCATGGTCCCACCAGGATGATGAACCCTGACAGGGGACCTCCAGAAGAGACCTGCAAGAAGTGAGGGGGCTACTCTGGCAAGCAGCAGCTGTTTGCCCTGCCTTGCCTGCCTCCTGCTTGCCATCAGGCAGCCACCTGGGCCACTAGGACCTCTATCCAGGGTCTGCTTTTTGCTACGGAAATGCTCTCAATCTGTTCCACACCATGTGCATGTCTCCCTCTCTCCCCTCCTCCTGTAAGCAGCAGAGTTATTGCCATCTGGCATTTTCAGCTGCTAAATAATTCACTGCCTTTTTGTTAATAAGGAGAGTGTGTCTCTGACCGAGGGAGCTGTTAGACCATCAGCAAATAAACAAGGAGACTCTTAGCAACCTCCAAGTCCCTCCTCAGTCACCACCACTCCACTACCCAGCAGTAAGATCCTGCAGCTTGTTTCTAGGCACCGGCTTCACGCTCGTAGGAGGAACATCCTGTCAGAGGATGGCAGGGTGAGAGGGATTTTCACAGGGATCTGTACAAGTTGTTTCTCTATCAAGTGCTTGTTGCTATCCCCCTTCTCTCCCATATCAGATATTTTGCTCCTGGTGGCCAAAAGCAACAGGTTCCTCCTGGAGATGGTGCTAATATCTCCTGCTCCCAGCTCTCCTGCCCAGAAACCTCCCAAAAGCAAGCCTTCACCCTTCCAGCCCAACCAGCTCATTTCTCTCCACACAGCACTGCTGGTACAATGCCAGACTGCACAGAGGAATTTCAGGAGCAGAAGATAACTTGAAGATCCAGTCCAGCTCTGTTCCCTCTCTCTTAAGCACCTCCAACTCCAAAGGAGTCCAAAGGAGCCGTCATATCATGCTCAGGCCTATAAACACAGCCTTTGCATATCACAGCTCCTCTGAACCTGATCTCAAGCCACTCTCCTGCCTTTTTGTTGGTCCTTCCATTGCCAGATAGCCACAGAAACTCACCTCCAAATACCCAAACCACTACTTTTCTAGACCATTTGTTCCAGCTAGTCTCGCTTTCTATGGTGCTGCTCTCAGAAAAGCTTATGCAAATTATATAGCTGCAGTGCTACCATTAAAATAACTAATGAGGGCAACCAGCTAAAAGTAAGTCATGTATATGTTCTACGAACAGCAGGCAGCAGAAGCAGCGGAGGAGATTTCTGCTCACATACACCAAGAACAGCTTAAACTCAGACCTGTAGAACATGTTCAAACTCCCTCTAGTTGGAGAGGCAAGTTTTTTGGTATACAGAATGAGAAATCACAGGGACACTGTAGGTCACACTAAAGTAATTGTTGAAATGTCTAAGCTAAATTTTCACATCATACGAATGAGAAAATTCAGCATTTTGCAATACTCAGTTGATGGCACTCTGCAGTAGTATCTGAAAGGTTCAACAAAACCCACAGCATCACCAAACCAATTCCTGTTCCCAGCTATGCCACTGCCATTGTGCTTTTCCCAATCTTTAGGGGCCGAAGGAACAAATATTGTTGTGAATAACAGAGCTGGATGGGTACCTTCACCTCCAGAAGGTGTCAGGACAGCTTCCCATTAGCTATGTATGAGGCAGGGCCTCTAGATGCCAACCACAGGCAGATGTCCCTCAGAGCACCCACTGTCTGGAGGATTGACAGCAATGGACTAGTCAATAAACACAGGGGTGGACAGGGCTGCAGGTGGGAAAATGAAGCAATAACATAAATGCAGAAATTCCAATATATGGTCTATCCATTATAGGTCTTACTTAGAGGAAAGATACTAAAAAAGGGTCAGAAAAAAGTCACAAAACATGTAGGGCAATTCTTTCTCCTCTTTGTGGCCTGTGAATGGACAGTGAATGCATGAGATTTGCCATTGAAACTGATTTGCTGGATAATTTCTATGAAGCATTTTCAGTGCATGTAAGGTTTGCCTTGAATATTCAGTGCCCTCTTTGTTTTGTTGATACATCAGCATATGTTTCTTCTCTCTGGTTGGGTGGGCACTAATCCAGAGAATCAGATTTCCAATTAAAGATAAGGCATGTCTTTTATGTGAATGCAATTTTTCATCATTTCTCTTTCCCTTGAAGCATCCTGCCAGCAAATTCATTTGCTAGGGGATTCATGGACAGCTGGAGTAGCAAAACATCAAAACAGTCTTGGGAGCATTGAGATGACTAAGCTGGGCTTCCCAGCATGCCTACGCTCATTCAGCCTTAGCATCCCACTCTGGCATGGGTGGGATTACTGACTTCAGCTGGCCAGGGGGCAACCAGGGCATGGGGCTACTGATGGAGCAGTCTGTGGCCACACAGAACAGCCAGGCTGAGGACCTAGACCTACAAAACATGCATCTATGCTACCTGACTGCTTCTACATCCTTCTTTCATCACAAGATCATGGCCAGGCTGTGGAAGGGAAAAACAAGGACGCCGTCACAGGGAGATCAGGTTCATGCCCTGGTGTGCACAGGACCAGGCAGGCAGGCAAACCTCCAGCATCCCACCCCGCAGGACTGCAGTGACCGACCTTGCAGGACTGCAGTGACAGGGAGGGCAGGAAACCTGAGCCACTGCCACTTACTCAGCAGGGCTAACCAAGTGCCTCAGGATGGGAAAAGGCTCATCAACAGCCTGTGCTGAGCTCAGCACACCCCCCGGCAGTTTTGGCACCGCAGGGCATGGTGACCTCTCCCTTCCTGTAACTTGGTGCATGGGAGAACAGGCACACTATGGGCCACATCTGTCCCCAAGGGGTATGAGCACAGAGGGGATGGGACCACAGACACAGCCCTCCAAAACCCCACAGAGGTCCAAGGCATTCCTCCCTGGCTCTCGCTTCAACCTTACCTCTTAAGATTCATGGCCTCCAGGTCCAAAAAGCAAAGAGAGGATCTGGCTGCTCGTGGCCTGTGAGGTGAGCACTTGTGGGGCAGCATCCCTGGGCAGGGCTCATTGACACCAGTGTGAATGCTGTGCCCACATCCAGTCAGGGTACGAGACTGACAACCCACCATCAGAAGACCCCATCCTATCACCAGCAGGACGTGGGACATACACCAGCCTGTTCTGTTAGCCTGTTGCAAATCAGATGCATCATTCAAACAAGGAGGACCATGGCACAAGCAGCAACGTGTCTTGTGGGCTATGGAGGCTGGGGTTAGTAAGGGCTGGAGGCAAAGGACCACTCTGCAGCAGCAGATGACTCCTAACAGGTACAAAACACCTGCTCAAATACTAGTTTTGTCATTGCCAACGAAGACATGATCACTCGGAGAGGTCAGAAGGACTCATATTTCATTGATTCTACTCCATTTCACACCCATACCCACCACTCAGTGAGAAAATGAATGTGAGTGCATGACTGCATAAGATAAACTTCATCTTCCCTACCAGTGAGCCCTGGCACTGCTCTCTCACTGAGGAGTATGAAGTCAGGCTCACTGCCAGCCAGGGCAGGAAGGCTGGGGAAAGAGCCAACCCATGAGCCCACCCAGGCCCTGGGGATGCAAACCCCACAGTGAGGTCACCCCTCAGTGGTGTCTGCCTTTGGCACTGCTGCTCCTACCCCCAATGCTTCACCATTCCCAACCTGCCCCGCCACACTGTTCACCTAAATAATGTAACCCACTAGGAGGCTGAGACTGATGCCATTTTGGGGAGCTAAGCAAGTTTTTCTGCACTTAGGATTGGCAGGTTGCCACTACCTTCAGGAAACCCCGTGCAGGGTCATGGTGCCCCAGGGACTCACCCGAAACCAATCCAAACCCCTCCCCTGCTATGTGTTCCTGTGGTGGCTGCCACAGCTCTGTGTCACAGCTCTCTGCCCTCCCCTTCTTCCCCAGCACCACCATGCAGGGCAGGTTTTTGGCACTTGAGCAGACAAAGTTCCATGAAGTTTTTGAACAAGAAGGCACCCCAGTCCCCAGCCTCTATTGGGACTCTGCAGGACAATGGTTGTGGCCTTCCAAAGAGCCACCTGCATAGGCCCCTTCTCCTGCAGGGATGCTGTGGACTGAGCAGGCCAACACTGACTTGATGCAGTGCTCCTTGGCAGAATAAAGCCAAACCCCAGGCAACCAAGAGCAAATAGTGCTTACAGGGAGACCTACAGCCAGGGAGATTTGTTTGGGCCAGTGCGTGGGAGATGCTGTGCACAGAGCAGCTCTTCTCCAGCACCTCCTCCACACATGTGCGAGCCAGCGGCTGCTGGAGCCAGCATACTGAGATGGGGAAGGAAGAATCGGAGCGGAATTTATTTATTCCACCCCCAGCCATTTTTGCCACATTTGACTAAGCTGCCAGTGCAGGTTGGCTCTAACCCGTATTTCCCGTATTTGGTTTGCATTTCACTCTCTTGCTGTGCACACAGCCCCCCACAGAACATTTTGTGTGTGCAATGCACCAAGCAAACATGAGCTAATGGGGCTGCAAGCTCCCCAGAGTATCATGCACCCTTGTCCTATGATAAAACTTAAATCAACATTCTTCAGCACAAAGGATTACCTGGACCAGACCCAGCCCACGCAGAGAGCAGGGCACTGCTGGGCTGCTGGTAGGTGATGGCTGGGAGCAGAGGGATGGGAAAGGGGCCTAATAATAAAGATAGGAATAGACTTTTCAATACACCTTGTAGCGACAGGGTTTTAAACTAAAAGAGAATAGATTTAGACTAGATATAAGAAAGAAATTTTCCAAGTTAAGGACAGTGAAACACTGGCACAAGTTGCCCACATAGGTGGCAGATGCCCCATCCCTGGAAATATTCAAGGTCAGGTTGCACAGGGTTGTGGGCAACCTCGTCAGATTGAAGACGTCTATGCAGGGGCATTGGACTAGAAGACATTTAAAAGCCCTTTTCAACCCAAACTTTTGTATGATACTATGACAAAGCCAGGGTTGACTTCAGGGAATGGAGCTCACATGTGGGAAAGGGGAAGGGTATCATGCCAGGCCTCTGAGTTAACCTATACACATGCACACATATGTCCATTCAGAAAAGCAGTATTTCAGGAAAACAGTAAAGAGACATCCTGGTAGCACCAGATCCCTGCTCCAAGCTGAGCTGATGCATACTGTTCACAGTCCCCAGAGCAACCCCTGCACTTGAAATTAATTAATGATACATGCAGATGAGAACAACTCCCAGCCCCTGCTGCCTGTGTGACTCAGGTACATGGCAGCAGCTGGCCCTAGGGAAGGGCTTGAACTTCCCTGCAAAGGGTATCTCCGGGTTCCTTATTGGCTGCCAGCTCCAAGACCACAGCATGTGCCCCCATGCACAGCCCACTTTGCAGAGGCAGCTCCCATTTGGCATTGAAGACCAAGGAAGACACCTCTCAGCAAGGCTGCAATGGTGGTGGGATGTCAAGCAATTACAAGCAGATTGGTTCTTCTGCCACCCAGGTTACAGTGCTCATACAGAGGAGGATTTTAAGGCCTTTGTGAAGGAAAGTGCCACCTTCACTGGGAAAAACACTCCCCTGTGGAAACCTGTACAGAAACCAGGAATAGCTATGCCTTGGTCAGGGCCCAGACCAATGCTGCCACCACAAGTCACAGGCACCTTTCACAATGCCACAAGATGTCAGGCGCATTTTAGTTCCTGGAGATGGGGAACAAGACAGGATGGAAATAGGCAAAAGGCAGCTCTTTCCCCCCTGAAGTCCCTTCCACTGTTTGGGGAGCAGGGAGCTGTGGGAGGTGGAAAGGAGGAGTGGCAGGTTTATGTGATGCCTTTCATAAAGCCACCTGCTGCCAGCCATGGGAGCATCCAGCACGGCTGGAGCCATCACCCGAGGGAACTCCACCCAAGAGCAGAGGAAAGGCGACTGGCAAGGAGGGGAGCTGGGTTGTGCATGAAAAGGATGCAGGCTGGGAAGCCAAATATTGCACTGGCTGGGCCAGGCAATACTGGCGGCTTTGCACCCCAGTGTCCTGCCTGGCCAGGACAGCATGACACACCTGGGGGTGGCAGGGACCTCACTGCTGAGTTGGTGGAGAAAGCAGGCACATTTCAAGCCCTTGTGGAGCTGCTCTCAGCTGCCGAGCTCCAGCCAGCCCTCCTCACAGCTGATGCCCACGAGCCTGCTGTGCAACATGGAGTGAGCCCACCTTGGCGGGCTACCGAGGGCCTGGCTCTTGTGCTGCTGGGCACAGCTCTGCTCCATTCCAGCCTGCTGCTGCCTGACAGGGACCTGGGAGCACCCTCCCGCCAAGCACCCTCATCCCACAGTTTCCTAGGGGCCACTGAGCAGTGTTATGGTTATCCTGTTGATCCCATTCTCCTGGGTCCAGACATGCACCTTCCTCCACACCGCTCTGGGGGATGCCTTGGGGCCTGGCTGCCACCAGCCTCTCCATCCTTCACTTCTCCCCATCTTTGAGCAGTCACACCATCCTCCACAGCTGACTCTGCTGCAGAAGCAAAGAAACACTCCTGCCCTGCCCAGCTCCCCTCTCTGCAAGCACAGAAGCTTCTTCCTGAGAGCAGTGGATTACAACACTACATACATATACATACACACGCACACACACAATATGATTTTATAGCATGCAAAATCTAGAGCAGAGCTAGAACATTTCTATCGCCTGTGCTTGGTGCCAAGAGCAGAGTGAGGTTTGGGCTGCAGCAGGAGCCCATGAGCACAAACACTCACCAATCCTGGCCTTGACAAGGCTTTCCTCCCACCTCTGCCCAGCTTCTAAGCAGATTTGGGTAACACCATATGACTGGGATGAATCACGCTGCCCTGGGAGCACGGGAGCTGGCAGCTCAGTGAAAGCTCTGGCACCAGTGGGTTGCACAAGTGGGGATGGCCCCAGCAGCCACTGTGTCAGTCACATCCAACCATGCTAGTTGCATCCAGCAGTGCCAGAGGGATTAGCACTCTGCACACCGGTTTGAGTCAATAGTGCATCAAAGGGAAGGGAAAGCTTCTGATGGTGCACACCATGCAGGGCAATCCTGGCACTGCTTTTCACCGGGGAAGTGGAGCGAGCGGGTAGTCACTCTCTTCCGGTTGCTGAGGCACACATCCAGTCGTCTCTGCAGCCCACACAGCTTTTGGGGGAGATGAGAGGAAAGCTGCTGCTTCAGCCAGGAAGGAAGATAGCTCTCCCAGGCACATGTGGAGGTGCAGACATGTGGCTCTGCAAAGCACAACTGTTTCGACCTCCTTCTAGTGCGACAGGTGCTCATGTATGGTGACAAGACTTGTCCCCATCATTTGCATCATCCCCAGGAATTCCCCTTGCCCACAACACCTGAGCACAGCTACAGCCATGTACCTGTCGCAGGGCACAGCAGAGCCAAGCAGAGCAGAGCAGGCAGCCCATCACACCCACCAGCCTGCTCTCATCTCCTTCATGGAAAGGATCTGGGGAGTCAAATGGCCCTGGAGCACCAGAGATAAGAAGGAAATCATAGGACGTTTGGGGCAGGAACTGGGGTTCATACACACCTATCACAGGCGGGTAGCCAGGGGATGAATGGGACACAGATGGTCAGCAGACTCTTGTGCCAGTGCTGCAGGCTGGCACTGCCTGCACCCACTGTGCTGCTGTCCTGCCCTGCTCTGGCTATACCCGCTGGCCAGCAGCTGCCCACACCGGTGCAAGGGGTGTTGGGAGTGACGGATGCAACAGAGACAAACACAAGAAATGTTTTTTTCCCTTCAGGCAGAGAAGGAAGTGTCACATCTGGACATGTACAGCAGCCAGGCTGGGAAAGGGACAAGGCATTGGGAGAAGAGAAGCCGTGGGCTGTGAGGCACAGCATCGCCCAGAGGATGTGAGACAGATGGCAGATTTGGCAGCGGGGTAGTCACAGCGACCTGCAAGCTTTTTCCGCCGCAAGAGCACACAACACAACACTGTGCAGGGGCTGCCAGCCCAGCCTGGCAGGTTTGCTGGGGGGTCGCATCCTTTCAGACATGCTGCATCCAAAAGGCAGCATCAGAGATGCTTCATGGGCAAGTCAGCCTTGGAAAAACACTGTCTAGGATCAGGGGGAAGGCAGAGAGATTGTCCCTGCTTTTCTTCACAAGCCTACCTTCCCTAAACACAGCCACACAGCCAGGCTGGTGCTCAGGGAAGGGCTGGCAGCCCCTGAGCTGATTTGCCCACTCTGCCAGCAGCACAGGGTCCCCAGGCAGCGATCCCGTGCCCTCCACATAAACACTGCTCATATGGAACAGAAAAGAATGGGAAATTAAACATGAGGCACTGCAGAAGATGGCTGCAAAAGGAACCTCCCCAAGTTCATGCCTCCTCGTCCTTCCAGAGTGGTTTGGGCACAGCAGAGCCAGCACTAGGAATATAGCTGGCTGAAGAGATTTGGGGACCCAGCATCAGCAGGATGGTATATCTTTCTCTCATCCCCCCACCTGGCAGGGATCAGTGTCCCAGCAAGAGCCACTGCAAGCCTCTCCATAGCTCAGCAGCTATTGAGGCCCTGCCCAATTAGCAGGAATCAGACAGGCTCTGTGTCCATTTTGGAAGAGATATTTGGGGATACAGCATTGATATGGAGGAGTTTGGGGAGTGGCTGGGTATCCTTGCCCAGTCCCAGACAAGGCTCCTGCTTTATCCCTGGCTTTGCATATGCTGTCCTTCCTGCTTGCATCCCCACCCAGCATATCCCAACTTGCCACCGTGTACTGTGGCTCTGCACTGGAAACCCAAATAACCTGATCCCATATTCGACCTCTGCAGCACCAGCAAGGCATTTACTAAATGACTGAGGGTCTTCACCTCCTCATCCACTACACGACTGATGTAAGGGGCAGTTTGGTGCTCACTGTGCTGCACAGCTGCCATCCCTGCTCTGGGAAGCATCTCCCCACCTGGAAACACGGCAAGCCAGTTTGGGAAAATGCAAGGTGCGAATGCATGAGACGTCAGCACAGCTGCCACCTCCCAGACTGACTCCCTGGGGCAACCAGCACTTCCAGTAAAGCATGGACACATCCCACAGTGAAATACCGCTCTGCTTCACTACTGCCAGCAGCACACTTGCACCCACTAGAGACAAAAACCTGTGCAACCACAGATACTATGGAGGTTCTGGCTCATCCCAACATCCTTGTGCCAACCACAGCCCCGGGAGGGTAAGCAGAGCTCTGAACAGGCAGCCCAGAGAGGTGGGCATCAACATTTAAGTTGAATTCCAATTCATGAAGCTGAATTCCCACTGTTGCTCCTTCCCTGGGGATACACTGATACCTGCAGGACACACTGGTCTCCAAACTCTGCCCAGCTGCTTTCCATGTTTCTCCTGGCAGCACAGCTGTGTCATGGGGCACATGAACGTCATGCTGGAGGGAGGGGACCAAGCAATAACAAAAGCCAGGTGTGAGGAGCCACACTGGAAAGGCTCCTCCTAATGCTCACCTTGTCGTGGGGAGACCCAGTACTAAATGAGCTGCAGGTCCAGACTGAAGCCGAGAGCTCCAACAGCGCTGCTGCAGCTGTGCAGAGCACTGGGCTGGCCATGCACAGGGCATGGCCACGAAACCCAGCTCCCCAGCTTAGCTCTGCCCAGTCAGGAGAGAGATACCTGCCAACACAAACACCCTCCCTGCTTTCCACCCCGCAAACAAGGTGAGCTCTGAGGTGAGCTTTCCCCAGCGTGTTCAGGGAGCACACAACCAGCCTGCAGGGCTGGAGCCAAGGGTCGGCAGGGTCCCACCAAATGCCTGTGCAGCTCTTCTCCTGCCCCAGGGGATGGAGAGGACACAGCACTGGCACAGAGGGCTCCCGTGGGCAGCTGGGGAGTTGGATGGATACCCCCGAGTATCGCTCCCAGCTTGGACTTTTTAAGGCTGCACATACACAGAAATTTATGCTGCCTCCAGGATATTTTCCACATAACAAAAACAAACAAAACCCAAAACAACAACAACAAAACAAAACAACAAAACCCCCCCAAAACAAAAACCCCAAAAATCTCCTCAAAACCCCTCAAAACCAAAATAACCCCCCAAAACCCCCAAAAAATAAAAAACAAGACCCAAATAAACGTGAAGTCTCTGCTGAAACAAACTGCAACATGCCTTTTAAGAGGGCTGGAAATTCACCTCCTTATGGAGGGAAAGAAACCCCTGAAGTTTAACTCTGTGCAGGGACTATCCAAATAAACAGCTGGTCCTTCAGACAGCTGCCAGGATGAAGGAATCCTGAAACCTGGAGCACACACAAAGCTATAGTCATCATAGTGTATGTATGTACCCAAGACAAGACTTAGGGCATATTCATAGTTTCTCGAAGTTCAGTTACTAAAATTTTCCACAGCTAGCTTTTTCCAGCCCAATGTGTAGGATATCAGAGGACTGTATCTGAAAAGACATCCATCCTCTGACTCCTCAAATGACTGAACAAAACATTAAAGTATTTAAAACCCACAATTCTCAGGAGGTTACACAGCCACTACCACAATTATTATCAATATTCCCTTTGTTTGGCCTTTCTTTGTTTTTAAAGAAGGAAAAATTTGATGAAACCTCATGAAAGAAAACATAAGAAATTAAAAACTTGGACAAAAGAAAATTAAGCTTGATGAAAACCTCCCAACAGAAAAATCAAATGAAACAGCTTGATGAGAAGATTAGCAGCAGTAATATGAAAGGAAAAAGCAATAAAGAGGACTTGGAACCAGAACAAATAAAAGAATTATGACTCTTGGAAACATACACCTGACTGAAATGTAATCAGATTTTGTCTGAACTAAAAACTTTTTAAATTAAAGACAGCCAATTTAAAACTAGAAGTTCTTAAAACCTACATGCTAAGACCTCAGATCCCTCTCATCAGTGAAAAATAAGTCACTGGAAATTCATGCAGAATGTCCTTGCTGCCAGATCCGCTCAGTGGCTGAGCACCTGGAGCTAAAGCCTGATGAACTGTGAAAGTGGCTCTGACAGCAGCAGCCATTTTTGAAAGTAGAGGGGGAAAAATGTTTCCATTAACTTAGTACACTGATTATTTTAGTAAAAGTTCTGAAAAATTACTGCAGGTTAATGCAGGAAAGCCTGGTTCCCTTTCAAAGCCTAATGAAGATGAACTGTGAGAGGATAATCTCTACTAGTTTTGAATTCTTAAATGTCAGAAATAATCAGGTTATATCACTGGCTGTATTTTGTATCTCCTATAATACAATTCTGTTCCTACAATATAGTATTATAGTAATACAACATACAATATAGCATAGCAGTATAGTATTGTTACATTCATTACGTATATAAATAATGTCTTCATACATTTTAAGCAGTTTTATTTAACCAACTAGAAACCACCTTTAAAATGCTCACACTCTGCATTTTCAATTGGACTTCATTTTCCACTGAAATATAGCTGCACCAAATTTATAATAAATAATTAAGTGATATCTAATAAGAAACGCATCACTCACCATTTTTTAATGCAAGAAATATAGACATTAAGTATCTAAAAAACCATATGTTAGCTATAAACCCACTCACTTTAGCATAGTGCTGCCTCCTGCTCAGCCCGAAGCCCTACATCACACTCATCACTGAGAATCAACTTAACCTTAGGAAAAGTGTAGGAAAGCGGAAGTGTACGAACACAGCACGATTAAAAACAGATACTTAGGTCACGGCTTCATGATCATTTATTTAAGTCCCGACTTTATGATCATTCATTTAAGTCCTGACTTTAATCCATCCATCCTATTCAGCAGCAGGTCAAGAGCTAAACAAGGCACAGACCAAGCTTACTCTGCAGTCTATAAAATTTGGTTCATTTTCTGTCCTCTTTGCCATTATACTTCCATGTAGTCCTGCCCTCCCTGAGGAAAGCAGCCCAGAAGCACAATGAACAAGGCATGTCCCCAGCCTGGCGCCTGCAAGCCCTGGCAGTCCCCTAGCCTTGTAGAGACCTCCAGAATGCTGCTTGCAGACAAAGGGAAGCATGGCAAACTTCAGCTCCTGGTAATTTCTCTGTTGCTGCCTTGGGGATTACCCCACGGGAACTGAATTTGTCAGAAGACAGCACAAATAAGCTCAGAAGCATTGAGGCTGAAGGGCTGCCTCCCTTCTCAAAGTAGGGTCAGCTAGAAGAGGTTCCTCAGGGCTGTGTCCCAGAAGATTTGAATATCTCACAGTACGAACACTCTGCCCCAAACCACAGCCATGCCCAGAAGACCATCCCAACCAGATCCTCCAGCCAGGTGTGTCCCAAGCCCCACGATACTAGAGGCTGTCCCAATGCTGGCTGGGATCCCAGCAGCACAGGTGCCTGTGGTCCATGGCCAGCCACTTCCATGCCTCAAGAGTCAACCCCAGCTTGCCAGCCCTCACACAATCTCAGCACCTCAGCCTGTGCCACCTCCCTGGTGTGTCACCTCAGTGTGGGTCACCTTGCTGCACAGGTAGCACAGCGAGAGGATTCCTCTGGCAGGGCTGCCTTGGCTTTGCCAATGCAGAGGCCCCAGACCTTGCCTCAGCATATCACAGGCTCACTTCGGGCAGCAGCTGGGAGCCACTCCCCAGCTACATTTCCAGAACAGTTGTTTGCCCTAACTCCCGCCCCGCTAGCTTCTCTGAATTTTGCTCTCCCCTTGCCCATCCAACACAGCACATTAAGGGGCTCATTGTCTCAATCTCCATCACCTCCTGCCCCAGCTGTCTCCTACCACCAACTCCCACCAAATAACAAAGTGTTCTCCAGTGAAGCAGGGCCAGAGCTCTTTCCTATCTCTGTTAGAGGAACTCAAAATTACATCATTACATATTTTTCCACCTCTCACAAGCTGCCTTTCAGCATTTGGGGGTGCAGTGGAGCCTGTCTTGCTCAGATCCTGCCTTCCTCTCTGTTCACCCACAAATCTGTGGATGGCAAGACACAAGACTTTGGTGCTGGGGAGAGTAGAATCAGGTCACCCAAAGTTTTCACATGCTCCCACTGAACAGGAGCACCGAACCTCTCTGCTCTGGGCTCCATTTTAAACACATCTTTATTTAAGATCAAACTATGACTGCAAGAAGCCCTTCCTTGGTGAAAACAGTAACCCCAGCTTCTCACAGGGACTCTGCTTGGAACTACACAACTGATTCCAGTGTTGAAATGCTTCTATACAGTGGTGTTCATGCTTCTCAGAGGCTGGACAACAATATGGTAATTTCAACTAGGAAGCCAATTCCCAGGCAAAGAGGTTTTCTCTGCAGCCCTCAGCATGGCTGCAGTTCTTAAGCCAACACAGCCATCAACCAAGAGAGGGCCATACCAGGCAGGACAGGTAAAGCAGGACAGCACTGGGGCTAAGGTAACCATCAAAACGAGTTATAAAAAGCAAACCTGGTGAGGAGGTGTGAAATCAAGTGACAGCTGAACTGCCAGGGAGGTGAGGGTGACACAGGGACCAGGGCAGCAGGCTGGGAGAGGTGAGCCCATGCCCCGCTCCAAGCTACTCTGCAGAGAGGCCCAGGGGGACCTGCCATGCCCTTGCATTAGCCAGCAACAATAGTGGCCTGGGGGATGGGAAGGGCTGTGCACTGCTCTCTCTCTGTCCCATTGTTGCTGTAATAGTGTGAGCAAACTGCTGACATTGTCCCCACCTAATAACAATATGTGATCACAGCCTAATTACTACTCTCAGACACATCTGAAGCAGTAACTTCAAACATGCTTTCAAAGGACATTTAGGCACCTTAATGCACAGGTAGATGCCAAGTGGGATCTTTTAAAGCTCTAAGTCCTCTTGTGTTTGAGTATGACAGCTGGTTAGGGACTGAATGTGTTCAAGCCACAGCTGAAGGAAATTAGGACTGGAACTGCTTCTCCAGTCCTGAAATAATCTCAAAGCAAACTTGCTTTTGCTCTGAGCACAGTGCATCAGCAATGCAATGTTTTCTTCAAACTTAGGGCTAAGTACACAAAATATATTTACAGCAACTAAAGTAAGTAAGAAACACAGGAGTGACAACAGTAGAAGACTTTGGTGTTTGTAGGACTCGTGGAGGAGTCAGCACTTGCACAGGACACTGATGTTTGCCTAGGAGTTTAGGTGATTGATTAGTTTAATATCAATTCAATTCACTTGTGGGTGTTAAAAACATTTCTCCATCTTCGTGCTGCTTTTGGAAAGTTCTCGAACTCTCTTAAGACGAGAATATTTCCTGCAAGAAATATTTTAAAGCAGAGACACTCATCCTTTTACAATTCTGCAGATGCAGGCTCTGAATCTGTGCTGAAATCTGCTTTATGTTCCCCTGGGCCAGAAGTCTCTGCATGGAAGGAGGACAGTATTTACCTGTGAGGGCCTACACACATCCCTGATCAGCAACCCCAGCAAGCACCGCTATTTCTATCCTTCACAGGACCACCCTACGCTTACCACTGTCAGCAGCCACCAAACCAGAGACAAAATAGTTAACCTCAGGGAAAGCTTTGAAGAGGAGAGTAGTTACAGAGCTATTCAAATGTTATCTTAAAAAAAAAAAAAAAAAGAGCTGAAAGGCACTGGAATGGAGTTTCAGGAGCCAGGATGGAGGCATGGGAAGAAGGCCCAGAGGTTTAAGCTCACAGGGAATCCGGAAAAGCCCATATATGCTATGGAGTCAGAGGCTGCAGGGGCTCTGGTGGCCTCCCTGTTTTTATTTATTACTTATTTGTTTGCCAGTGGCTGTTTGCCAGGATACTTTAGACAAATCCTTCCTGAAGGAGCTGCTTCTGCTTCCCTCTCCATCTGTTGCCCAGCCTTGACCACCACTTTGCAGGGCAGCAGGGAAGGCAGCGAGGCCAAGGCTCTGGTCTGGTACCAGAATCAGTCTTTCTGCTTCCTATTTTTATCACCTTCTCCCCTCTCCCCTCTGAACAAATACTGCAAACCACTACAACAGCACCTTTTCTCCCAAATGGCATATTTTGTTGTCTCTCTTCTGCTCAGACAGGCAGCCTGACTGGTTATACAGAATTGTAAATCTCCAGCGTGGGGCAAAGTGCTTTCTCATACCTTGTTTCCCCACCCAGTTTTCCCTCCACACCCTGCTCTCCCCTGAACTCTCTGAAAGGGGAGAAGGCTGGCATATACATCAGTCCTGGAGATGGTGGCTAAACAGTTAAAAGGAAAAAGATGTTCATGCAGAAACAACATCTGTCAGCCAGACAAAGGTCTCTCTCTCTCTTTCTCCTGGATAACACTCCTTCTGTTCAGGAGGTTTCTGAATAGCAAACCCACTGTGCAGCAGTGCTGCTGCTAGAGAGGATGGGGAAGCAAACAAGGGAGAAGGCAGGGCCTTCATCCATGGACAAATCTGGATGGAGTTGTAAACTGGGGGAGAGCAGCTTGGTCAGAACATTATATCACCCTGACCTACCAGCCGTCTCAAAATCATCAGTATAACAAAACTGGAGAGAGAAATGGGGAGAGGCTCCCCCTCCTCTCCCCTGCCAGCACAAAGCACATCTAACACCGTCAGGTGTAGCTCCCAGAAGGACGATTCTGTGGCCAGGATGACGTGAGGACCGAGAACAAGCCATGACATGACACAGCGGTGGGGTGACACTTTATCTCGCATCACAGGCCAGTGGCGCAGGCCAGTGCATGTGCACTGGGAGAGACCACCGAGGGACTGGGGCTCACTCCCTGCTTCTGCCACCAACTTGTTCCAGCAGCCCAGGGAAGCCCCTGTGCCTTGCTGGGCCTCAGCCGCTCATCAGACAGGGAGACGCAAGCATCACTTACAAACACTTTGGTACATGGTCCAAGATGAAGGCGGGCAAACAGCGTCTAAACAGAGCCAAGTACCCCAGAAATCTCCCACAACACCGATCCAGCCCGGTCCCTGCCTCCCGGAGCCGCAGAACGGCCCTGGCGAGCTGTCCCGGGGCTGCCCGAGGAGATGCTGGCTTACCCGCCCGGCGAGCATCCCCAGCCGCAGTCGCACCCGGCAGGCGCAGCTCGGCGTGGGCGGCCCGGGGTCAGTCCCACGCACGCTTCCTGCCCACCCCAGCCACCGCACCGCCGGGTCGTGCCCCCGGCTCCGTCCTGCGCCCCAGGGGCGCCCCGGTCCCCGCCCGCCGGAGCCGCGCTGCCCGCCGGGCCCCCAGCCCGCTGCCGCGCCCGCCGAGCCCCGCAGCCCGGACCGCGGCCCCCGTCCCGCACCGACCTGCTGGGGGGTCCGCTCGCTCCGGGCCCTGCGCCCGCCGCCTCCCTCCTCCCCTCCCGCGGTCGCCTCGGGCCGCCCGGCACCGGCCCGGGCCCGGCACCGGCAGGGGAAGGGGCCGGGGCCGCCGCCGCCCCGCCCCCCGCCCGCCCCGCTGCGGCGGAGAGGCCGCGGTCCGCGGGCTGCGGGGCCCGGGCCGCTCCCCCGCCTCACCGGCGCTGGGCCCCGGGGCCTGCCCCGCGCGGGGAGCCGCAGCCGGGGTCGGGCAGCCCCCGCCGCTCTGCCTACCGTGCGCCCGCGGCATCCGTGCGGGGAGGAG
Organism: Monarcha castaneiventris obscurior; assembly: GCA_026261815.1. Classification (NCBI taxonomy): domain Eukaryota; kingdom Metazoa; phylum Chordata; class Aves; order Passeriformes; family Monarchidae; genus Monarcha; species Monarcha castaneiventris. The sequence continues at coordinate 22,296,308 of JAMPIT010000894.1, forward strand.
GCGGCGGCCCGGCGCTCGGAGCGCGGAGCGGGCGGGGAGCTGCCGGCAGAACGCCTGGGTGCGGGGTCTGCGCGTCTCAGGCTATTTCTGGGTGTGAGGCTGTGCCCGCCGCATCCGCCGCTCCGAGCAGCTTCCGCGGCGCTCGGGCTCCTCGGGATGGCTGCCCGGCGTGCGCCCCGGCGGCGAGCGGAACGGGCCCCCGCGGCCATCGGCCGGAGCGCTGGGGCGCACGGGGGCCAGCCCCCAACACAGGGGTAGGGGCAGGTGGGTGGCTACATCTGAGACCTCAGCGCCGTTCGCAAAACCTCTCCCCTCGATGAAACATTGCTCAGCTGCTTGGCAGGGGTGGTAGCTAAGAACCTTCCTACGGGTCTTGTTCCTGCAGAGGGTCTCTGCCTTCGTCAGCAATGACCAGCAGGACAGACAGGGACCTGACCCACCAAGTGCAAAGGGGCGCTGAGAGCCTCGTTTTCCGTGAGCGTCCCAGCCTGCTCCCCGTTTCTCCAATCTGTGCCGATGCAGGCAGTGCACTCTGTGCTGGAGAAACCGCCCACAGCACCCTCAGGGCTGCAGTACTGCCAGCACTGTTCCCAAGTGATGGTCAGAGGCACCTGCAAGTGGGCTACCCGGGAACAGTCACCAGAATGTGACTGCAGAGAAGTCTCACTGACATGCCAAGTGCTTCATTGCTCCTGCCTCGTATGGGAGACCTGGGGTCTCACATCTGTGGCTTCTCCAGATGCTGAGTAAATAGTATTGTTCTGCAGCATCCTCTAAAGGCTTGTTTCGGCTCATTTCATGTCTTTTGGGCTGAAGAAGCACAGTCCAGTGGTTAAACTCCAACCATTTAAGTAAAAGACCTTCCAGTCTTACAAGCACAGCTATGAAAATCACCAGGAGAAGCATCAGGGAATGAACGAAATATAACAGCTGCCAGCAAAGAATCTTCATTCATACTGCAAGTGGAAATGGCTGGCACAGCTCACAGACCATGAGGAACCAAGGGGTGAAAGCCAGGTGTCCTCCACAGTGTCTTTCCTTTCTTTTTTTATGCTCCCCAAGGCTGAGGTAGTGCTCAGCTGACTTCTGGTCTGCTGGAGCATGGTGCAGAGAACAGGTTGGCTACAACATGATGTCTTTTGATAAAACTTCAGTTTCATGTAAATGAGTCTCATATAAATGAGACCTTTATCTCCAACCAGTGACTTCTAGGAGCTACCATAGCCCAAACACATGCCCAAGACTTTAGGGAACAACTGAATAAAAAAATATTTCCAAATCTCTTTCACTGCTATCTTCCTTAGCCATATGTACGATGTGTAGAAGCCACACAGTTTGCCCTCTCATTTCAGACAAGCCAGTGGCAGTCCTACAGCATCACTGAGGTTTGGAGACCTCGCCTGCTGCCATGCATCAGGGGACATTTACGTGAGAGCAGAGACGACCATGCCAGCTTAGTGCAACATGTGCTCTGCAAGCACTGAGTAATGGGAGCTTGTGGGAGGAAAAAAATCCATGGGGATTTTCTAAAATGCCTCACAACTGTGATCTGCCACTGGGTCCCCAATATTTGATCCCCTACTTCTCAGCAAGTAAAGACTATTTTTCATAAGCCATGGCTTCTCTGACCTACTGAACTGGAAGCCAACGTGTTCGATCACTTAAATTGGCAAACACTGCTGGGAAATCTTGACTTCTGAGCAGATCTGGCAACCTTGCTGCTGGTGAGCTGCCCCAGTCCCAAAGGAGTGAACAACCTCTCCCCTTCCTTTGGCCTGCCAAGACATCAGGCATCACACAAAGCTGGACAAACCTAGCCTGTGTGTAAATCATTCCCTGGAGATACTTGTTTCTCCTGCCTCTGGCACAGATTGTTCCTAGCTAGAATAGAATAGAATAGAATAGAATAGAATAGAATAGAATAGAATAGAATAGAATAGAATAGAATAGAATAGAATAGAATAGAATAGAATAGAATAGAATAGAATAGAATAATAAGCCAAAAAGTAAATACAGAGGAACCCTAAAAGGGAGAAAAACTTCTTCATTTTCTGTTATGTACTGGGCCTCACTGGCCATGATTCTGGCCCAAGAAGAGCCTTACAGGTGCAGTCTCACAAGGGCTCAGGCATCCCCTGGTTTTTAAGTCCTCCACATGCCTGAGAAGCATGAGCAGTGTGTGGCTCAGCTCCAGCTCTGGGTGTGAAGGAACACAATACCTCCTTCCTGCATCGCTTATAACCCTGCAGCAGTGCGGGAGAGACGTGGAGCTGCAGCCAGAGGCAGCAGGAGGATGAGGCACAGGGAGCTGCTTGGCAGCTGGGACTGTAGCACTGCATCCTGCTGTGTGAATCTCCCAATAGTAATTCCTCTTTTCCATCATTTGTGGCTTTAATATTTACGCTGAATTTCTCCAGGCAGACTGAGGGACTCAGGCTGAATTTGTCTAGATATATTTTGAGCAAGATGGTGCAGCTGTTCCTGACAATGACATCTGTAGAAAAAGGCTATTGTGTCTATGTTTTTTAAAAAGGCTGTTGTTTTATCCTTGGGCAGCACCAGTGTCTCTGAGCTTCAGAGCCAAATACTGGCAAAGGTGTGGCCTTTAGCTGGAGATGTGCCTTTGAATACCCCTGTGGAGCTGATGCTTGTGAAACTGGAGAACTGCAAATGACCAGGGGCAGACTTGAAGGGTCAGTGGATGAAAACACCCTTTAGTCCCTGATGCCTGCACCTGGAGCCAGCCAGACTGTGTTAGTGTCCCTGGCTGACCGCCCAGCTTGGCATGGCATGGCACTGCAGGGATATCCCCATGCTGGCTGCTCCCCACCAGGATGAGTGGGCCAGCTGGAGTGTGGTGAGCACGGCACGCAAGCCCTTGGCAAATGGTTGCCTGTAGGCAACCATTGAAGAGAGCCCTGACCTCCCTAGTGCAGGGGTGGGAGCCAATGCAAGGCTCCATGGGGCTCTGCAGTGTGGGCAGGCCTGGATACAGAACCTGGGAAGTGAAGCTTGAAATGGGCAAAAGCACAAAATGGCATAGTACAGCCCTGGATGTGGTCCCAGACTTTCTTACCTGCAAACTGCTTCTAGGACAGAATTACTTGTTTCCTTGGAGGGCTGATAGAATCATTACATTATTTTCATGCTGCAAAAGCAGGAATGAATTTCTTCTCATCCCTGGACAAACGGGGGATTAACCTCTGGGAAGAGACGGAAGCTGACGCCTGCGGAGGTCGGAGCTAGGCTCACCCCGCGGTGCTGGGCGGATTTCCCCTGGCACGGAACCGCAGCCCCTCTGTGCCGAGTCCCGTGCCGGCCGTGGGCGCCCGGCGTTCCTTCGATCTGCACTCCGGGAAACGGAGCCCAGCCAGTTCAGACACGGTGTACGGGGCTGGTGAAGCCCGGGCCCTGCCGAGCTTTCTCTCCCCAGACCTGCCGGCCTTTCCTAGCGCTGCCTGCCTCCTTCCCGAAATATCTCCTGCCTGCCGTAACTAAGGAAACGGAGCTCCTGTCGGCAGCGGCTCCTTGCAGTGCGCGCATCGGAGCGCGGGGGAGCCGCGGGCACCGCCCCGCGCTGGGGCAGCGCCAGCCCCGGCCGCAGCCCGGCCAGGCCGCTCCGCGCCGCCCCACAGCCCGCTCCCAGAGCCCGAACGCGGGGCAGCACCTCCCGCACACCCCCTGGCATCCGGCAGAGGCGGCTGCCTCAGAGCCGCAGCCCCCTGCGCTGGGGAGGGCTCTGTGCCCTCCACTGGGGACCCCCGGCACAGGCAAGGTGCTTCTTTTTCCCTTCCCACAGGAGACCATGGCACTTACGCCGTGCAAAAGGAGAGGCTGAAAGAGCTGCAGCAGAGGCTGAGCCACCATCGCACCAGCCACCTCAGTTCCGTTAATTAAAAAAGTTAATTTCTTAATTTTCAAGTGCTCACCCCGGATCTTCTCAGGGCTCCTTGAAGGCAGCTTGCCATTGGGAATAGCTGAGAAACTGGGGCCGCAGCTGCTACGCTGGGAAATTGTCTCTCCCCCATGCCGGCTCCCTCGTGGTTTGGTGTCTGCATGCTTATAATTTCAAATCTGCTCCAAAAATCACCCACCACCCAAGCTGCGTGACCACACACTAATCAGTTGCATTAAAATATGCTAATTGGCTCTTCCCAGTTGCCAGTCAGGTGGGACAATGTGGCTCAGTACTTGCAGACACAAGATTTCTCTGTGACTCTGTATCTCTGTTCTTTGGCTGGCCTGGGTAAGCAAGACATTCCCATGGTGCTGCCTAGACACCACCAGCTCTGTTCCAACAGACACCATAGCTGGGCCCTCAGCTGGGCCAGCTCAAGTTGTCCAAGTCCCCAGTGCAGCCTAAACCCAACATGTTCATCTTCACAAATACCATCCCAAACCCTCCTGGCTGTCAGCCACTACTGCCTGCAGCAGTGTCTCTGTAGGTGCTCCCACCAGGTCCTGTATCACCACAAGCAAATGGTGCAACTTCTTGCTTGGGGCTTTCCTCTCTTCAGCCCAACATCCTGCCACTTATCAAATGTTCCTCCACTTTTCCCTACCCTGATACTGCCTTAGCAACATGGAACACTTCACTCACCTCCTTGAAGAAGGATCCAGTGGAGAACTAGACAGTAAGGCTTGCACTTGATAGCACCAATCCAGCTTTTGTGCATCAAACATCCTTGCATTATTCTGCAAATAGGTAGTCTGCACTTCCCCAGAGGTCAGGCCCGCTGCTCACCTACCCTGTCAATACCAGACATTCTGACCTGGCCCCCCATGTCTGCTCTCAAAGCCTAGGACATGCCGTGTCACTTCCTTGTGGAGATGGATGCAGAAGGGAACATGGGTTCATTTACTCTGTGTAAAATACATCTCCCTCTCTTAGGCAAATGCGTGTGAGAGAGAAACAAAATAAAAACATGGTTATATGGAACTTGAAATGGAGGTCATGGGTCAGAATGAAGTGTTTTCTGGAAGTCTCAGGGAAATGATCCCTTGGCTTCAAGAGGTGCAACTGGTAATTCCTGACAAGAGAAAAAGATCCAGGCTCAGCACTTGACCTTCTGAAGCAGAAAATGGCATTTTTGATGATGTCCAGAGCAATGAAAGACTGACTGCAGATTGACCAGGGAAAAGTGATGGTAGTTTTAATGAGGATGTCAGTGGATGATAGAGGAAAGATGTAAGCTCAGCTGAGGCTGAGCTGGGAGAGGCAGTGAGGAAGATGCACATCATGTAATGAACCATAATGTTCTGGCCAAATGCGGGCTCTGCATGTAGGCTGTGTCTCTGCCCACATGCCAGCCTTCCTGGGAGCAAACACTCAATGCACTGATGTTCTCCCTGGCTAAAACAGTTGCCAGCAGCACAGCTAGCTAATGCACAGTGGCACAGTTCTTTGTGAAAGTCATTAACTCTAAATAGGCTGCCTCATAAACAGAATATTCAACAAAAACTTATTTTCTAAGTAGCTTATTGGCCCTTTTTCTATGTAGAGAATAACAACAGAATGAAAACAAAAATACAGAAAGGAAAGAGAAAGGAAGGGCTGTTCTAGGTCAGAAAACAGGTTTCTGTAGGCTATCGTTCTGTTTCTGGAAGTGGCTGGCAGCAAACACCTTGAGAAGAAATTAAGAACAGAGCAGGTGGATGATGCTCCTTTAGTGTCCTCTCCCATTCACCAGCAAACACATTGTTCTTGAAAGATTCAGAAGCATATAAATTGTGGACACCCACGGCACTTTGCAGCAAGATGTTCCCTGGTAAAGCCACACACTGTATGAAGGACACAATGTCTCCTTGTGTCTCTTCTGACCCACTGACAAGCTACTTTCATCCATTTCTCTGCCTGGAGCATGTGGTCAACATTTGAGCCTAGTTGACAACAAATAATTTTTTATTCATTTCCCTGCTCATGCTGCTGGCTTTACCTATGGTTTTACTGTGTGTATAATTTATCACCTTCAACTTCATTCATCTTCTGTGAAGATGGGCTGAGAGTTGGGGTTGTTCAGACTGGAGCAGAGAAGGCTCCAGGGAGAGCTTATAGCACCTTCCAGTACCTAAAGGCAGCCTACAAAACAGCTGGAGAGGGATGCTTACAGGGGCATGTGGTGATAGGACAAGGGGCAGTGGCTTCAAACTGAAAGAGAGTAGGTTTAGTTTAGATATTAGGAAGAAATTCTTTACTGTAAGAGTGATGAAGCACTGGACCAAGTTGCTCAGAGAAATTGTGGCTGCCCCATCTCTGAAAATGTTCAAGCCCAAGGCGGGATGGGGCTTTGACCAACCTGTTCTAGTGGAAGGTATCCCTGCTAATGGCAGGACATTGGGACTAGATGATCTAGAAGGTTCCTTCCAACCCAAACCACTCTATGATTCTATGGTTCTATTCTTTGCACCTCTTTTATCTCTCACTTCCTTTCCACATGCACTGAAATGAAGGCATCACTCAGATAATGATAATACAGATAATACAGAGTTTATCAGGCTGGAATTACACCTGGGAGAAGCTGGGAATGCTCAACTGAACTGAAACCAGAAGGGAAGTGTGAGTGAATGACAAACAATTTATGGCTAATAATGCCATCCCATGACAAGCAGACTCCTAAAACACTGGTGGTCACTGCTGATCCCAGCCCTACATCTGGTCCCTCATCCACCTTCCTGGGCAGCTCTGCAATGGGCAGCTCTGCCACTGCTTCAGCAGACCTCCCAGAGCTGCGGGGAGCTCCACCATACTGAGACAAGGCAGATGCAGCAGCTCTTTTGCTCCCTGTTGATGACCAATGTAATATGTGGCATAACGAACAAGAAGAAAGCCCTGCAGCTCCCAAGCAAAAGCTTGGAGGACTCCTGGAGCATATTTAGCCACGTTGCAAAAGAGCATCCTCCTGCAGCGGGTGGGATTCACGTCTGATGTATCTTGTATCCTCCTGTACTGAGGACTGATGTCCTCACCAGTGGCAGTTTGGGGAGCTCTCGGTGGGGGATGCTGCTCTGCAGGTGGGTCCTGCTCGGGAAGAAAGCGCTGCCCTCCAAAGGTTGAGCACAGCTGCAGGGCTGGGGGCTCCCCGGCGAAGCTGGAGAGGGATACAGGGCAGAGATTTCTCTTGGCCAGGGATGGTTGGCGCCCATCCCACGTCCACGAATGTCCTCGGCCTGTGAGACCGCGGACAGGCCGCGCACTCCTGCCCTCGCTCCGCTCCCTCCTTCCTCCGCTCCCTCCTCCGGCAGCTCCCGCCGGCTTCCCAGTGCCACCTGCCGGCCGGACCCGGCATCCCTGCCACGCCCAGGGCCGTGCCGTGCCGTGCCGTGCCGTGCCGTGCCGTGCCGTGCCGTGCCGTGCCGTGCCGTGCCGTGCCGGCGGGCTGTGTCTGTCCATGTGCCAGCTCATCCCCAGCACCCTGCCGGTCGCTCCTCAGGAGGTGACAGACTCACCTGCCACGCGTGGACCTGCAGCTCTCCCTTGGTTGCAGACGTGCCGGAGAGGGGCCAGCAGCAGCTGGAAAGGCGGGCAGGGGGCGGGTGCCTGGGAAGCCGATGCCTGGGAAGCCAGTGCCGCCTGAGCCTCTCATCCCGGCGAGCACCCCAGCCTCTCTGCTGGCTGTTTCTGACCCGGACCACCCTTGTTCTTTCCAGCTTTCATATCACACCGAAATCCCCTCCATCCCCGCATCTTCATCTCTTCCACTCTTGTTTCCCAGCTCCTTTACGTCCTGTCCTCCACATCATGCCAGGATTCCTTCTGCCTGAGCTCTCCACAAGGCTCTTCTTGGCCCTAGTCCCCTTGAACCCCGAAAGTGACCTTGTCCTTGCGGTCCACTGTGCAGCCACTGCTCCTTCTGCTCCCAGAGTGGAAGGAGCCTGCTACCCCCACCAGTTCTATGGGACAGCTCCCTTTCCCAAGCTGTGAGTGAAGCAGATTCTGGCTTCTGCTTCTGGCAGGCATTTTGGAAACCTAGCTACTGGCTGTGCTTTCCCCAAATCCACCAGACAGGAATCTGAGAGAAGCAAGTGAAGACAAGTCTGGAGAAAGTCCAATTCTCACTGCTATGAAACTTCTCCCTTATATTTATTCCTCATTTTTCTGTTTCCTCCCCTAGCTCCTCAGTGGGTCTTCAGATGGGTATAATTCCCCTTTCTTCTTGCTGTTTACACTGTGGTCCTCAGTAGTTATCCCCTACAGTCCTCCCCTGAGGAGAACCACTGCTTCTCCAGTGCAGTCCTCTGGTTTTCCTTACTCGGTCACTGCCCCTGTAAGGAGGGAGAATATGACTGAAGGTGTTGTCCCCACAGCAGACACTACAGTGTCTCTGTAGTCCCTGGACTATCACTGGCCTTTGGAGGTTCCCAGAAGCTTGGGGATGAGGGAAATTACCATCTGACAGATGCACGCTCTTTCTTCTGGCAGAGTCATGTGTAGTTGACCTTGATGAAGTGTCATCAGCTTAACCCTAGTCTTACTCAAGGCAGTGCTAAGGTCTTCATTTTTTTGATACCAAATACATCAGGTGGTTCCTGGAAACTGGCAAACAGCTATCCATGATCAAATCATGGCTTTCTTTTCCTACAGCAAAGAAAGTAGTGTCTCAGTTATTTTTCCTTGGCTCATCTAGGGAGATGATATTCCTAGAGCAAGGTTTACCCTTCAGCCCTGCCTAGCCCAGAGATAGTATTGGCCTCAGGGGCCTGGGGTTTGCTCCCAGCGTTTTTAGGGATAGCTTGCCCAGTCCCACCTGCACCCCCATCCTTATGGCACAAAGAAAGAGTTGCCTCCCCTGAAAGTCCAGGTCACACGGGGGCTGGGAAAAGGTGAGTGTGAGGCTGCCTCCAGCCTCCTTAGAAGAGGACATGGTTCTGCCTCTTCTTCCTGAACAGTACTTTGAATTTCTTCTGTTAAAGCAAGCCAGATTTGCTCCAGGAGAAGATGCTGTTCCTCACCAGTAGGGACAGAGAGCTGCCCAGAGGATGCCCTGGCTGATGATGGAGCTGAACAGGTGCCTAGCTCAGAGCTGCACAGAGTGCACCTTGACTTGGGAATCAGTATAGGAATCCCTTCCACATGGGCACCTGACTGGCAGAAATAATGGCCCTTCTTCTGCACCAAATCTGGGTCTTAAGCATGTGCTTGGAAAATGAAGTGCCCGGACTCAAGGTCCTCCTAAATCTGCCACGGTTTGAGCCCAGTGTCTTTCATACCAAAATACGGGATGGGATGGGATGGGATGGGATGGGATGGGATGGGATGGGATGGGATGGGATGGGATGGGATGGGATGGGATGGGATGGGATGGGATGGGATGGGACCATCTCGTCCAATGGAGCTGGGCAAGCTTATGTATTGCATGTGGGGACAAAGAAAGGCAAGAAGCAAGATGGTTTGACTTGGCATTGAGTGGCTGAGGGCCTGGTCTCTGCTCCCAGTGCTGTTAGTGCATCTTATGTAAGAGATCATAAATGAAAACTGCAGTGACTGGGAAATGGAAATGGGAACTGGAAATGAAGCAGGCAGAGTCAGGCAGAGTCTGGCCCTCCATGTAGCAACATGCAGTAATCAGTTAAAATCATTGCCACCTGCAGTGTGGCTGGGTGGTGGCTGTGTGCAGTACATGTAGTGCACTGCCTGCTAGCTTGCATTTTTGAAGAGCAAAAGTAGTTTATGAACTGCTCTTATAGACCCAGTGGAGGGACATCTTGATAGCAGAGGCAGCAGCCATGTGACAGTGGGGAAAGAGATTTCTTCTCCCCGAGCACTACTGCAGCAGGCAGGAGGATTAATCCAAGCCTATTTTCTGGAATTGATTTAACACTATGTTCGTTTATCTGCAGCTTCTGCTGAAACATTTCATATTTCAGATCTGATTTCAATGTTTCCAAGGCGGAAAGGCTTCCTTCTCTAGGGAGCAGCAGTTCTACAAGAGAACAACAAGTAGGAGCCCCTGGGGAAGCAGCAGAGGGAAGGAATATTTTATCTTTAGTAACTGGTCATTTCCATTTTGGAGGCAGTGAAAGAAGAACCATCTGGTGTGTGCTGAATATTCACTACATAAACAATGACTTGGTTATGAATATGTGCATGTGTTATTGTTATTTATTATTTATAGGATTCCCTAGGTGTGCTTGACACTTCACAACCAGAAAGGAAGACCAGGGCTCCTGCATCTTGATGTGCCCAGTATAAATTTGACACAATGCTCAAAGCATCCAACGATGGCAGATGAGGGTTGGGCAGCCAGCTGGGGGTGGGAAGGAAGAAGCCAGACCTGTGAAAAAGGGCAGTGCACAATTTCTGGAGCAGGAGCTGCTTTTGCTGACAGAAGATTGCTTCGGATGCCCATCCTCACATATTCATGCCTTTTAGTTTGGGGTTTAATCCTCCTTGCAATAAACACCATTTACATTTATTAGTTTAGTTTTCTACTCCTTAAGAGGTCTGTTCCTGCAATGTCCTGCCTGGAAATGATGCAGAATGTCAGGAGCCTTGCTCCAATAACTTTCCATGATAGTCACCTGGCAGTGATGGCTCTGCTCAGTTGGCTTGAGCTTTATGGCTCAGGAGTTCCAAATCAGTCAGCTGGGACAAATGTTTTTAGAGATGTTTTATTGTGTACTTTACCTGATAGTCAAAGTATCTTGAAAGCAAGGAGAAGAGTCCCATCATGACACTTTGTTGTCAGGATATAAAATGTGGTACTGAGGCCTGCTGGGGATGACAGGAACTCAAGAGCATCCAGACACCTGCAGAGGATGCTCAGAGCTTTGCAGGAACAAAATGCCCATAGTACTTCCCCTTCTCTTTTCCTTCTTTTTCTTTTCACTGCTGGAGCTTTTCCATAGGGGGTTTTGCCGCAGCATTCAGCTATTCCTGTGGTGTTGAGACAGTATTATGGGCAGGGTTTGAAGAAGGAAGCAGCTGTAGGCACTTGAAGGGAAGAACCTTTAGTCTCTTAGGGGAAGAATTCCCACACCATTATGAGGACAGAGCTCAGGAGCATTCACAGGGTGAGGGGAGTGGAGGAGAGAGTGGACCACAGCCAGGGACAACAACGCTGGCCTGAGCTCAGGCTCAAGAGTGCCTTCCTTCCTACAACACTCCCTTCCCACCTATCATTAATATTTTCTCTTCCTGCTATTATGCTCTGACACACTGAATTTTACTTGACTGCAAAAGTTTGTTTCCTGACACCACCACCAAGCAGAAAATAAGTGAAGTGTTGATTTTTGCAACAGCTTCCCTGACATGGCGGGGCACACCATAAATGGTGACTTAGAGCCCTTGTTTCACACAGGCCTGTTGCTCCATTGCATGGGCTGGCTAGAATGGACCAGAGCATCATGAACAATGTGAAATCCCAACTCCTTGGAAACATGTTGGTCATTTGGTCTTTCTCCTCTGCTCCCAAAAAATTATTTAGATGTTTATATAGCTCCAAGAGTGAGTGAGATAGGTTGGGAAGGACAATGAGACATGTAAGGACTTTCACACAAGAAGGGGCAATATTAGTGGCTGCTCTGATGGCAGAGCTCTGTATTCCTGCTGAGTGCCTGTAAACAGCTGGTATCTCACAGTCATGGCACTTCCCCTCCAGTCACCACCAGCATCAGAGGAGTGTAGCCATTGTGGCAGCTCCATGCTTGCAGGAAGAGAAGCAGGCCATGCAGCCAGCACCAGCTGAGGCAGAGCACAGCAAAGCAAAGTAAGATGTTTTGAAGGATGGCTTTGCTTATACCTTAGGAATCAAGTCCTGTTTGAAAAGAAATACTGTGAATTAGAAGACCACTAAGACACAACTTACAAACCAGTTAGTTTTTTCCTTGTGTGTATATATCCTTGGTGTTCACACTGCTGGGAGCACCCAAGTTTTGGACTTTCTAGCAGAAATGACAGCAGCCTGTGGGGAGGCATTGCTATTCAGAAGTTCAAAAGGTGTGTTTCGTTTGATATGCATAAAACATCTTTTACAGCCTACTCAACAACTCATTCTTTGTTTGGAGGCAATTGACCTTTTGCAAATAAACAGTTCACTCTGTCTTTTGAAGTGCTGCCATTCTCTAAAGAACATTGTCACAGGGAAAGGCGGAGAACAAGCTCTTTGGAAGAGTGGGTTTCCAGGTGTATTTCCCCCTGCCAGATGGGAGATTGGACAGATGGGAGCTGAAAAAGGGGTTCAGTAGCTGAAGTAATAAATTTAGATCCAGCAAGTGCTTGACAGCATGCTAAAGTCATGACCGTGGGTCACCCATTTATTTACCATCTCTTCCTTTACCATCTCTCCTCATCAAACCCCTCAGCACAAGTGAAGCACCACAATGGGCAATCTACATCAATTAAAACCCAGCTGCCTAAAACCATACTGTCAGTCTGCCTGACCTCAGTGCTGAATGCCCCTCTCAGGTGCTTGTACAACAGGAACAATACTCCAGGACCCTTGCTCTTTCTTTCAGAGGTTTTCAAACACAATCTAAGAGGTAGAATTAAAGGACTTGGATGGCTTAATCTAGAGAAGACATGGTAGCCACTTTCAAGTATGTAAGAGACTGCAGTGAGGAAAAGATTTATCTTTCTCTGAATCCACTGGGATAAAGACTAAGACCTTAGACTGCTGCAAAGGAGTGCCACGTTATGCATGAAATATTCTGAATGGATAACAAGTAGCTGAATGGATTGCCTGGAGGTGGTGGAGAATCTTCATCACCTGAGATCTTCAGGGTCTGATCAGACTTTTGTCTGCAAAGGATGGGTAAACTTGGAGCAAGGATATGAAAAATTGGGAAAGATGGCTGAGCTGGCTTCTGAAGGCCATTTCTCACTAAGAATAGAAGCTTAGCATTAGATTTGTGTTCAAGGAAGATCAGGTCCATCCTGACAACCTATGTAGTATAAGCCAGAACTGAATGAGGAAAGGGCTGAGCACCTTTTTGCTCTCAGTAATCATGCCTCCACCTAGGCAGATTTGAAGCTGGTCAGCATAAAGGCATGCAGCTCAGCCATGCTGTGTTTGTTTTGTTGCTAATCTGAAGACATCTGGCCTCCCCTGATATTTTTTGTGGCCATTCAGCTTTACCTAATCAAACAAGAAACCTCTCCAGATATTGTGGGTGTTCAAATTTAAAGGCTAACTACCCAGAAAAAGAAAAACCAAACCAAACCAAACCAAAAGCCATTGTATAAAACTTGTAGTTAAGTGATAATTTAAATCAAGCAGCACCTGGTTTACCACAGAGAGCATTCATTTCTTTACAAATGTCACAGCAAATAGCAGAAGTTAAATGACTCATTTTAGAGAAAAATCACCATCAGACTGTATCTTGAACAATAAACTAATGGTACGGGCTAAGGCAATGAACATTTTGAGATGGAAGAAATTATACATAATTTGGGATTCAGTTTAAAGTGAAATCTTCAAAGATGTTGGGTGGCTGTATCAGAGCATGGTATCAACTGGAACAGTATTTTATTCTGTTTGAAATCTCTGAACACAAAGAATTAGGAGATCTGGGGACAAAGCTATGAAAACTGTCATCTGCCAATCATCAAATGTAGCCCAGATGACTGAATGACAGGATGGAATCACCAGCTGTACAACTGTAGAGATCATGTCAGTGGCTTCCTACCCTGCTTGCTAAAGGGACGTATTGGGAAAGAGTCCATACTAAGGGAAGTCCCTGCACACAATTGGCCAGCAGGAGAGAGTGGAGTGGTGACACTCAGAATCATCAAGGCTGGGGTTGAGAGAGGGACTGGCTGCTTTATACTGTGCTAATTTCTGGAGAAGATCTGCATAGTAGATAATGAGAACAATAAATTGCTCTTACATGTTATTTCTTATGCCCAGCTGCCAAGTTCTTCTGAACAAAGGCAGGTAGCATCATCCTTGCCCTACTCAAAAGACAAGAAAATCTTGACACATGGGTGAAATGATTTTAACTATGGTTGAAAAACAGAATGGGGAAATACTCCACCTCCTGGGTCAAAACCAGACTCAGAGAAGAAAAAGGGAGATAATATTTCTGATTGTCACACGCCCAGGTTGTCTCGTGATAATTTCACAGCAGGAGATTTATGCAGTAAATGTTGTTACTTTTTAATGCTTGCTCCAAATTAACTACTGTTCCCATTTTTTGCTTACTTCCTGTGCTAATCTCCTTATTCATCCATCTCTCTCTTATATACACATGCATATACATAGGCAAATTCATCCCCAGTCGACTTCTCCCCCATCCTGCAAACAGCTCATAATATCAGCACAACAGCACTGAAAGAGGAGTTTTTTTGCTATATTGTAAAATATGAATCCACTATTTTGACAGTGAAAAATCATAAGCATTAATGTGCAGGAGCATTTTAATGAGATTGTGGGGAATAATCTGCCTCACCAATCTTCCATTCCAGTAGAAACCAGTCCTTCCCTTCCCTTCCCTTCCCTTCCCTTCCCTTCCCTTCCCTTCCCTTCCCTTCCCTTCCCTTCCCTTCCCTTCCCTTCCCTTCCCTTCCCTTCCCTGCCCTTCCCTTCCCTTCCCTTCCCTTCCCTTCCCTTCCCTTCCCTTCCCTTCCCTTCCCTTCCCTTCCCTTCCCTTCCCTTCCCTTCCCTTCCCTTCCCTTCCCTTCCTTCCCTTGCTTTGGCTGCAGCTTTTGATGTTCCCTACGCAGGCAGGCTTAATGTCTTTCATGAGATGCAGTCCCTACAGTCGGGAGTCTTTCATGACATGAAAAGATTTCTCTGTAATTTTTTTATTATTATTTTGATGTAAGCTGTTAAAATATGGAGAAAACACTGTCTGATTATTTAAAGATAAAACCTAGACTGGGTCACGTATCTCTATTGCAAGGCTCAGTCTACTTTAAATTGATGAGTTGAAGGAATATTGGAGGATTTTTATTCTCAGTAGTCGTGACAGAAGAGTGAGGGAGGTGGGAGTGAAAACTAGATTGGTTCTGAGCAGCTTCCCCTTCAGTTCTGCCAGAGGTGTCTCTTAGCTGTTCGTCACTGCAGATCCAGTGCCTACAGGCTTGGTTTGCACTTGCTTGTGTTATTGCCACAGCTTTTCTCAGAAATGCTGAACCACAAAAGTTACCTGGGAGAAAAGTTATTTCTAATAAAGAACCCTTGAACACTCGGTTGCTGTCATCACCTTCCATGCTAGTGCACGTGCAGGAGACAAGCACAGCCGCTTTCTCCTCCAGTCCTCTCTCCCTAGAAACTGAGACATAAACACACTTTCATTTTGCTCTGAACCTTCAGGCAAGGGGAGAGTCTCTTGTGAAGTAGCACAGCCTGTGCTGAGGGGCTGGCCAGTAAGCCTAGGACCTAAGATTAGGTAAAATGCATTTTTCTTTGACTTTTCACCAGTGCAGAGTTTGGCTATGTTCAGGGACACAGCTGCAGCCCAATAGCCCTCTTCTCTCCTCTTCTCTCCTCTCCTCTTCTCTCCTCTCCTCTTCTCTCCTCTTCTCCTGTCATGGGTGGCTCATCTGTGAGGGAGACAGGGATGCTATTCATCAGAGCTGGGAGGGTGCAGCACGTAGGTGTGTAGGAGAAGGAGAGGCTGTGCACAGAGCCCGTGTAGACAGTACAAGGATAGCGTGGGTGGGCACAGGGGTGTGAGGGTGTGTAGCTGTCAGAGAGAAAACACGTCTGCAAAACTTCTACCAGCACCAGGCTACTTCTACTGTCCAGGCACCACCTGCCCAGATCAAAGCCTTTCCTGCTTGTGTTAAGAGAGGCTTTGAACCTGCAGAGACTCCCCCCGACATTTCCCCTTGCCTTTAATGCTGCTTCCAACAGGGGCAGCTTTGGGGCGACACGGGGACACACAGAAACCTCACCTTGCCTTCCTCACCCACACTGTGGGAAGGAATGGCGTTCTGCGAGCTGAGGCAGCAAAATGCCTCTTCCCACCCTTCTGCTCTCCCGTGGGACTTGTCAGAATCTCAGAGGCCCAAGAACACCTTTCTTTTCTTCAGGCCCGTGTCGTGCTCGGTGGGAGGTGGACGGACCTGCAGCAGGTGCTGAAGGGACAGCTACGGTGGGGACGGGCAGGGGCGGGGGCAGGAACACGGGGAGGGTCGGGAAGGGAGAAGAACAGGACGGGGATACAGAGAGGGAGGGAGAAGGAGAAGCGACGTCCGGGGTTGAAAAGCGCGGGGACGAGGACAGGCACAAGGAGAGACACGGGGCATTGGACGGAGAAAGACAGGCACGGGGCAGGGGCAGAGAGAAGAGGGACAGGAAAAGAGCAGGAAGGGAGAGGAAGAGGAAGAGGGAGAGGAAGAACAGGGCAGGCTCCGGGCTGCGCTCCGGCTCGGCTGCCGTGGGGGTCTCGGCATGGCCGGCTGCAGAGCGGCTCCACCGGCGCCAGACACGCCGGTACCGGGCGGCACCGGCCGCGCCTGGGGACAAGGGGACTGCAAGGTGGCAGCGTGCAGCCCGCAGCGCCGCGGGGCCGAGCCGGTCCGGGGCCGCCGGGGCTCTGCAGACACCGGCGCTGGGGAGTCCTTGGGGCTGCCGGCGTGGGTGTGCTCGGCGTGCCGGGGCACCCACACCGCCAGCCAGCTCGCTGCCCGCCGCGTGTGGCCCCCGGGCTATGCTGCGCCCTGGCGATGCAGGCTGAGCCCCGGGGCCGGGGGTGCCCGCCCGTCCGGCGGCGATGCGCCGTGCCCGGGCAGAGCTGCGGCTGCAGCTGCGGGGCTGCCCCGGCTCGGAGCCGAGCGCCGCAGGTTGCATCCGGACAGCACTTGACCAGCTGTTTTGTATATTTTCTAATTTCGTGCAGAACAGGGCAGCGGTCATAGAGGTAATCTGTAGATCCGTGGCTTTAAGGGATAAATTAGAGCATTGGATTTGATCCGTATTGCAGTGGATTAGAGCAACCTCTCCCCCCTCCCCTTCTCCTCCTCCCACCCCTCCTTTCCAATTCACTCCCCCCTCCTCCAGCACCACCTTTTTTCCTCTCATGCAATACCAAAACTGACCCTGCCTGGCAGAGAGACTCTGCTAGGCGAACAGAGCAGTGCTCACATCGCCAGCACGCCGCGGGAGCCGCCTCTCCCCTTCCAGCCGCTGCAGCCCCTCCGGGGCATCGCTGCTGCAAGTTCCCCGGAGGCTGGCGCCGGGGCCGGGGTGTCTCCTCCGGGAACCGGGGAGCGGTCGCTGCCCACGGGCTGTGCCTTTGCCCCGGCCCGGCCGGGGCCGTGGGGCGGCGGCGAGGGAGAGCGGCCCCCGGAGGGCATTTCCCGAAGGCAGCGGGGCCGGGACCCGGCAGGAAATGGAAGGATGAAGTGTGCAGCCGGAGCGGTGATGTTCCTTCTCTCCTTGCTTTCCCCCGCAGGAACGTAATCCGCAATGCTAGTTCTCAGGTTGCTCAATGTTGTCGCTCCAGCCTACTTCTTGTGCATCTCCCTAGTGACCTTCGTCCTCCAGATCTTTGTCTTCATCCCCAGCATGTTCAGAGACCCTTCCACCACCCCACTTTTCTCGCCTGCTCTGCTGCATGGGGCCCTCTTCCTCTTCCTCTCAGCTAATGCCCTGGGCAACTACGTCCTTGTGATCCAGAGCTCCCCCGAGGACTTGAGCAAGGACTTAAACTTGGGCAAAGGAGCCGAAGTGGCAGACTGGCTGGATGGAAGCAGGTCCCCTGGCTCAGCCTTGCCCAGCACTCACTTCTGTAGACTGTGTGCCAGAGTCACCCAGAGGCATGACCACCACTGTTTCTTCACAGGGAACTGCATCGGAAGCAGGAACATGCGAAACTTCATCATGTTCTGCCTCTACACCTCCCTGGCTTGCCTTGACTCCCTGGTGGCAGGCATGGCTTACATTTCTGCTACACTTTCCATGTCCTTTGTGGACCCACTGGCCTTCCTCACTCTTCTGCCTCACTCCATCAGCCAGTTCTTCTCAGGTAAGGACTCCTTGCTCAGAGGTGAGGAGTACGTTCCTCCTCCAGGGCTCCTGGGAGGGGGCGACCTGATCTTCCTTGGCTAGCTGTCTGTGTGGAGGTGTGGAATGGAAATGGGCAAGAGGGGCAATTGGCCTTCTTTGGAGGCTACAGCCAGCCTTCTCGAAAGACTTTGCTTCACCTCAAATAGAAGCTGGGACCCACTCCAGGTTACAGCCACAGCCACATTCCTAATGCATTAGGCTCTAGAAAATGCCCCATAACCAACTTGGTGGTGATAGAATAGGGCTATCTGTTGTGCAGAACGTGTGTTGTAATTAGACAGAGGAGATGGATTTCACTGCAGGTATGGGGGATCTTTTGCCTGTCCTACAGGTCTAGGTGGGGTGTCTTGTAGGTTTTTGTACCCTACAAATCTGCAGTATCTCAGCAGGTATATCTTCATTCTCTTCATCCAGATCCGCTCACTCCCTTCACTGTCACCCACCTCCTGCCTCCTGGCAGTGCAAACTTACTGAGATTTTTTTTCATCCTTCTAGCACAGGAGAATTGGGGTTTAGGGAACAGAAACCGAGAGAGGAGTTAATGTAACACGATTAGGTACCTGTCTTGTGACCCCAGCCTGGGACACAAGTCCACAGAGAACCAGGGGAAATTCTCTGTGCTGCTCTTTGCAAAAGCTCCGCACCAAAAGCAAATACCTCCTTCTCCTTGCCACCATTCCTTACCCTTCTTTCTACTTCTTCCCCTTACCCCTCTCTCCCTGCCTTTCCGTAAATCTCCACAACCCTTCTCCTTCCCTCTCCTGATTTTGCTCCCATAACTCATCCTCTGCTCTTGCAGAGCAAGAAGCCTTGCCTCTTCACCTTTTAACACATCCTCAAACTCTCCAACCCCAACCCTTTCTCTGTCCAAATCCAAGAGTTAGACAGATCCTGACCTCAGAGAAGGGATTATGCAGACAGCCTAGACTGTTACTCTGCCCTGAGAGCGACTGCAGAAAATTGCCATTTCCCCCTTTGCAGCTCCTGCCTCACACACTTACATCAGCTTTTACTAGACTAAAATAGGTATCCCATAAATTTTAGCTTTGGAGGTTCAGCTGAGCTCAGTAAGAAGGGAGTCTCTTTTGGCTAGTGCACTGTCAACATAAGTGTTGATTAAGATCTGAGTGTGGAGACTCCACTGCTGGGGATACAGGAGCCAGAGAGGCCCCAGCTTGCTTTTCAGATTCCAGGCTGGGTTTGCAGTGTTGCCATCTGAAAACAAACAAATATCTCTCTACTTGGCAAATTAGCAGATTTGTCATGGTAATCACTGAGAGACAATAAACATGAAATCCTGCCATGACATTTTTATAGAATCATTTTTCCAGCTAGAAGAATTTTTGTAAATAATGTTGCATGAGCTTTACTAGCATTAAAAACACTGGGAATGATTTTCGCCTGTGCCTAAGCTCTGCTCCGCACAGCAGTCTGGGAGGGGGAGCAGGGATGTGGGAGGAGATTATCAAGGAATTAGTTTTCTCTGACTCTGAGGGCTCATGTGCACAGAGGTGGGTCCTAACACTGAAGTGCCCCAGCTCTGGTGTCAGCAACTGTGGTGCCAAGATAGCATGTGGGCAGTGTTTGAGTGGGACACAATGGGGCTGGGTGCAGGGCTAAGAGCCAGAACACCCTTGAGAGGCAGCAGCTTCCAGCAGTTCCCACCAAACCTCTAGTTCTGCTGAGAAGAGAACTGCTGCCTCACACAGTAAGATACAGGCATGTGGTGCCTTGGTTGCTTGGGAGGAAGGGCCTACTAGGTTTCTACCAGCACATTTCTCCATTTCAGGAAATAAAACAGTCTTGAACAGTTACCTGGAAGAGTTG
Organism: Monarcha castaneiventris obscurior; assembly: GCA_026261815.1. Lineage (NCBI taxonomy): Eukaryota > Metazoa > Chordata > Aves > Passeriformes > Monarchidae > Monarcha > Monarcha castaneiventris. The sequence goes on from JAMPIT010000894.1 coordinate 22,316,086, forward strand.
CTCACACAGTATTTTTCAGCTAATGTAACTATTACTTAAGGGTTGTTGTATGATCCAGAGAACCGTGATAGCAGGGAAGAAACTTCGTCTTTCTTCTCCATCATGCCCACTGTACTGCAGAAGTAGTAAAGGAAGATGAAGGGTGAATCTGCTGGTCTTATGTCAACAAAGTGTTCCCTGCTTTCATACTGGGAAAGTTTTCAGCTGGCTCATTCTTCCCAGACTGTACTCAGGCATGGATTTCAGAATCTGATCCAAAGTCTATAACTGCAGCCTACAATACAGCTTTTCTGGCATGGATAATATATGGCAATATAAGCTTGAGATCACACTGGGTCACTTAGAGCAAAAAAGAATCCGAGACTAAAAGAGACTGTGGGGATGAGGGAAAAATGGAGAGCACTACTGTAAACACATCAGATTGGACCCACAAACGTAATCATAGAAAACGCTTTATGTAGGCAACCTGAAGAAAAGATTTTAAAAAACGTGTCTGAACAGGATGGCTCAGAGAGGCTTAATATTTTCAAGGGGAAACAAGGGTAATTACTTCCTGGATGTTGAATTTCAGCAAGTCATACAAATAAAGCTTAATATTTTCAAGGGGAAACAAGGGTAATTACTTCCTGGATGTTGAATTTCAGCAAGTCATACAAATTAAGCTTATAGCCGCCTTGCAAAGGGTCTAAAAAAAATGTCTCTTTCCATATCCCATCTCAATATCAGCTGTAGGAAGGAACAAATATCTGTCACACTCTGGTCCAGTGAAAGAGGAACAGAGAATCCAATATTTGGCTCTGGGCTTCCTACCTGGTAGATTAAGTTACTCTGACAGAATTGGTATGAGGATTTGTCATTATCCTAAGGGGCTTGCTCTTCTCTTGCTGTGTTGCATACGGAGCCCACTGAGCTGAATGGGATCTAATAAGAAGGGAAAGATGACATTGCATTTAGGAAGAAAATGGAATGATTCCTGCGCCTTTTTCAAGCGAGGACAGTCTCTGAAAGCTTGAGGCTGTAGTCAGTGTCCTTACAAATTATCCTCAGAGGAGCCGGCCCCAATCTCTCACTTACAGCACTGCCAGGTGGAAAAGATGGGATTCACAGATTGCAAAACAGGAAGCAAGAGATGCATATCCAGTGACCCTTGTATCGAACTTAAAACCTGAAGCACCTATGTACGTGTTTTAGGCAGCACACCTCTATTGTCCATGCAATCCCTGCTCTATCACTGTTCCTCTTGTAGGGCCCAAAGTCTTCCAGAGGAACAGAAGCATGTGAAAGCTTTTTTATTTCTAACCCTTACAGGAACCAGTGAAAAGATATCAGCTATTTATACCAGTATTGACACACATTTCATTTCCTTTGTGTAAATATGCCTGTGTGAAAATATGGGTGTTTAATAATATACCAATATACACAAAATACGTGCATAAACATCATATGGGCACACAGAGAATATTATATTAATGGGTTTAGATCTGCTTACGCACTGAAAGGTCACTCAGTGACACCTGCTGTTACACTAATATTTTCCAGAAGGAGTTCTAAAATCATTGTAGAGGAAAGGGCCTACAGAATATGTTTATTCAAACATTCATCATAAATACATACTAAAAACCCACCAATTGAATTAGGAGCTTCAGACGTTCAAAGTATTTTGTGTATTCTAGCAGCAGCTAATAAAAGGAATTTGCATTGTATTTTAGAAAGGTTTCTGTTTCTTTCTTGCATTCACATGAAAACTGCCTTTCCCCAAAGGTAGGAAAGTCATTATTCATTTATTTTTCTTTTTTAATATTTATACATATATATATATATATATATGTATGTGTGTGTATATATATACACACACGCACATACTCATATAGTAGAGACAGAGAAAAAGAGAGAGAAATCTCAAATATTTCTGCCTTGTTTATTTCTGCCAATAAAGCTTCTAGAAGGATCTACATGCTGTAGGATCCACTTTTCTTTTCAAAATCCTAGAAATCTTAGATTCAGTGTGATGAGCAGGTAAATCCTTAAATAGATTAATCATGGTTCAAAATAGTGCTGGAGTCTTACAGAGATGCTTTACTTCTGGCTGAATTTGTCCCTGTAATCTAGATCCTTACATTAACAGCAAAGGCAGAAGTGTACAGAGGCCATTATCATTTTAGTATTTCCCCAGCAGGTCCATTGCATCAGACACTATGAAGGAAATGATTTAATATGGTTAGAGCAACCAGCCTGTCTTGTTCCTACCTCCCCACTTGTGGCCAGAGAAAACAGGTGGTTTGTTGGTTCCTGGGGCTGTGTTACACTGCATGTGAGGTGTGTCTAAGCTCTTTCTTTTATTGTCATCCCTCCCCACAACTCTTGGTTTGCAGGAGCTCTCCTTAGCTCTGAGATGTTTGTCATCCTCATGCTCTACCTCTGGCTTGGGATTGGACTGGCCTGTGCTGGCTTCTGCTGCCACCAGATGCTGCTGATCCTGCGTGGGCAGACACGGTACCAGGTGCGGAAAGGAGTGGTGGTAAGAGCCCGGCCCTGGAGGGAGAACCTGCAAGAAGTCTTTGGCAAGAAGTGGCTGCTAGGACTTCTCATGCCTGTGCTGAACGTGGAGAGTAACTACCGTAGGCAGAAAGAGAAATAAAATCCCCGTGTGTGTGCATCCCACGCACACAACACCTTCCCTGTTCTCTCCTGCTGTCTCCTGGATCACTACAGAGCTGGGCTACTCCATCTCTCGGGATTGCAGCCGCTGTGGGAGGAAAGGATGGGATATCAAACAGAATAAATTTAGCATATTAACATGGAAATCACAAACCATGTAGATGAGATACTGCAGCTTAGTAGTCACATCACTGCACCTGCACATGTGGCAACAGTCTTTGAACTAGCAGAAAAATTAGTCAGACCCTCCTGTGGCTTCCTGTCTGAATCCCCCCAGCCCCATTAGTCACCCGATATAATCTTAACAAACTGCAGCAGGAGCCTGAGCTGTTGTGGAAGACTGTAAAAATGGTGTCTAGTCCTTGGCGGGGTTTTCTGGGGTGCCTTTTTGGCTCTTACAGACTTTAGGTAACTTCACATGGGAGCATCATTCCAGAATTGTTTGGACAATCATCTCAGGTACATGGTGTGATTTTTGGGATTGTCCTGTGCAGGACAAAGAGCTGGATTTCAATGATCCTCGTGGGTCCCTTCCATCTAAAGATATGATTCTTGATTCACTGAATACTGAGAAGCCCTTAATGACAGAACTGCAATGCAATCAAGCTGTCCTAGGAACAGGCTATGAACATGGTTAATGTATCAGGTAAACCTTCTTTCCACAGGCTAAAAAATCAGGAGGAAAACAAAAAGAAATTGAGAATTTCTCATTTCTGTTCTTGATCTGTTCCCTACACAATGATAGGTCAAGACTGTAGCTCTGCTACTTATTTTTAGCAGTCCTTTGTCCAATGACAGAGTCCAGGCAAATCTGCCCTTCTGACAGGGAGCAGCAAGCAGATAAATCATGATCAGATGGAGGGACAAGGAGAGGAAACCACAAAGGTGAATGAAAATGCTGTGTCTGAGAAGCTGTGTGATGAGGCAGACTATGCATACCTGTGAGAGAGGCCGAAGGAAGTGTGGCCATACAGCAAACAGTTGGGAGGGTGCCAAGAGCATTGCTGCTGTGTCAGAGCCCTGATGCAGCACCCTCTCACAGGGGACACCTGCACCATTAGTGCTGTGAAGAGTTCAAAATCCCAGAAGACAGGGAGGTTTTCCAGCCCATCAGGGCACTTCATTCTACACTAAAACAAACAGAAAAATGTTTTTCTCAGACATCCCTGCCACACTTTAGTTAGAGGCTCTCCAGGGCAATTCCGTCTTGCATTGCTGCAGAGGGGTAAATTTATCCATGTTATACCTCCATTAAGGATGTTAATAGAATTACTACAGGGATTAATCAACTTAATGTGTCAGTTGTTTTTTAGCTGCAGCAACAGCTCATTAGATCAGTGCTGAGATCCTGTGCTTATAGACGCCTTAAGAAAGGATACCATGACATCTCTACCAGGATCATAGCACTGGATTCCCCAGCAGCTGCAACAAGAAGCCTCTGTTTTGGCAAACTGCATCAGCTTCTGTGGGCTGGATAGGAATCCATTGCTTCTCTTTAATAGGCTGGGGAGTATGCTTGACAAGCCGTGAAAAATGTTATTTCTTCCTCAGAAATGCTCTTGGTGCATTCCCGGTAGTGGAATGCACCTTGCTTTTATCCTTGCATTTCTTACAAGCCAGAATGGAGGCACTCGCTCCTACAGGCTTTGTAACCACTTTACACTTGAATACATGTTTGAATCAATAACAAACAAAGTCTATTGTGATGAGCACAGTAACCTTGAAAATATACTGGAAAAACCCTTAGTTGGATAACTAAAACAAGGAGGATATGCATCCTTCCACACTGTGTGTGTTCGCATGAACACACCATTGTTTCCATGTGTAATATGCTCTATTTTCTCCAACAGTGAACAATAAAAGGTGTTCTGATTTTTTACATGAGCTGTATTGTGCTTTTTGACAGTTAGCTGTCATTAGCTGTCTCGGTACATTTGTTACAGCATACACACGAATGTGTCAAAGGAAGAAATTAGAATTTGTTTATTGGCTTTGCCAATAATTCATCATGTGATTTTTGACAAGTCCTTTCATCCTCCCTACTTTAATGTAATGACCAATCTAAAAATGCATCTAATAACCGATTTGAAGACCCATTCCAATTTCTATTTCTAAATTACACTACCAAATTCATAGCTTGTCAACTCAAAGCTGTGGGAAAATTAAGCTATTATCATCACTCACAAACAGCATCTCGACATAAATTATTCCTTCCTGGCAAATGGTGTCAAGGTGAGCAGACAGTCACCTAGACACTGGAACGAGAGCCAGAGTCTCATGCCATACACTTTGCCTTGGAAGGATTATTCTTATTCCACAGACTTGCTGATCCAGCTTCTCCCCTTTTGTAGACTTAAAGACAACAGACTTTCAAAATTTCAGCCAGAAGCTACCTCCCACCAGCAGAAATTATGGTTTGACATCTTTGCCTTCTGCTTTTGGCTTTTGAGGCACACTGCAGTCTCAGGCAGCTCATGGCATCTGGCACCTGCTGCCACAATGCCTCAGACTGTAAAGCTCCTATAGGGCTTCACACTGAGAAGGGCAGAAAACTCAGAGTTTCAATGGGCCACTCTGCAAGGACAGAATCCATCCAGTACAACATTAGTTGCCCATGAAGCCTGTTGCCTCTTAACATCAGGAATGGATTATGTCTGGCCCCTGTGCCAGGGTTACAGCTGTCTGCCCTCACCACAAAATTTCAGTCCTTGCAGAAGCACAGATAGATCCCAGTTTGAGTCACTGCAGCACAGTCACGCACAACTATTCTTCCTGTCAGACACCTGTGTTCCTGGCTGGAAATTGCTGCATCACCATTTTATGCAGCTAAATGGTTCATTTGCAGCAAACTACCAGGTTTCAGCAGTTGTGGTGGGACTTTCAGATGGATACAGCCTTTATAGTTACGATCCTCTGGGATGGAAAGAGCTATAAAAATGTAACATTAGACTGACCCTGTATGTTGGCTTATTTCTCTGCTCATTCCCAAGTGTGCAGACTGCCCTGTTTGGGGTAGTGGTTCTGCAGGAACAGTTAAGAGTATTTTTTTAGTCAGCTGCCCTGACATCGCTTCCTTGTCATACATTTCTATACTTACAGAAATCCTTGGCAAGAAAATGTAACAGGGCTCAACAACTGTGAACAGAACTTTTGCTCTTAGCTATGATTTAGTAAATGAAGGCTGAGCTCAATGGCAATGTCGCAAATTCTAAATCTGTTCAATGGCTCTAAAGTTTTCTAAGGATAAATAATAAAAGCATCTCATCTTCTGTGCTTAAAGAGTCATTACTTACTATTTGCATTTCATTACATAGCAGCTGCAATAGCAAATATATTTTGGAACATGATTTCTTGTGACAATGTCTAAATATTTGCAAAGGTTTTAAAAATAAAGCACTTAGGCATCTCTGGCTTTGGAAAATCAGATGACCACCAGATTTCTTCTCTGGTAATGCTTGTGGCTGAAGTAAAAGCTCCCTGTTGCTAAAGACCTTGCACAGAAACCACAGACTTTTGGTTAGTGGCTTGTCTATTTTAAGTGTGACTATCTGAAAAAATGGTGTCGCCTCTAAGGTCTCAGAAGTCTTTGCAATGGCAGTATAGAGGAAATTAGGGGATGCATTTCTGAAGTAAACCAGAAGTCTGTTCTTACGGATAGTAAGAATCTCATCCAAAGTAAGTAGTAGATGGTGTTCCTCTTCATACTGCACTACTGGGTGGCCCCGAAGGCCTCCATGCCAAAAGGTCTTCATTAGATATCCTCAGAGGATACAGAGTTAAAACGTAAAAGTCTCCAGTAATAAGGCACAGGGAACATAGGAGAAAAGATGACGTGAAATAGCATTTATCTTAAGAAATAGCCAACTCAAGGGAGATGATCACAGTCTAAAAATACTTTCAAGGAGACAGACTGAATGAATGAGAAGACTCATTAACTGTAAGGATATAGCTGGAGGAGGACAAGCAGTCCTGGACTGAAAGAAAAGCTGAGGTCGAGAGCAATCAGAGAAAGTGGCCCCAGTGAGAGCAGAAGTGATTTGATGTGCGTAGGCATGATGAGAGCCATCAAGAAGTATGAGGTATGACAACAGAATTCAAGTTAACTTCATTGATTGTTGGCTGAATGGACACAAAGAAAGTTAACAAAACTCATTGCTAATCACTTTCTGCTCAAAAAACCGCAAAGCCTCAGCAGAGCCAAAAGGTTTTTTTCTCTTGAACAGCAAATTATGTTACAAGAAGGAGATACATGGATAGAAACCACAAGCAGCAACAGCAGAGTCCATATAGTTCTCTTTGAGTTATTTAAAGACCAGCCAGAACTATCATAGTTGGAGTAAAGCAATGACCTACTTGTCTAATACAAATAAAGGGAGAAGAAAATTTAAACCTATGTGGAGTCTCGATGTCCTGCTAGATATTTAAATCTATGGAAACACGTCAGACAACTTAACAAACAGCAACATGGTCCCTAATAATGAGACGTCCACATCTGGGTTTTTTGCTTTTCTAGCTCTTTTCCAGAAAGCCAGGGGAATAAAGAATCCTTGGAGATTACACCAAAAGTCAGCAAACATGGACCAAAGAGTGCTTCAGTCCTCTTATGGAGCCATCCTGGCAGAAGCCTTGTCTTTATTACACCAAAGAGCTTTTAGCATTGGTTGTCCTACGGAATCTAACTGGCAAGTGATGTCAGAGCTCCAGCACGCCAGTCCCATGTCTCTTAAGGTTTTTGGAGCCAGATTTTTCTAGTCTCCCCAGATGCTTACAAATAAAAGTACCACTGTGTAGTGGGTTGATCCTGGCTGGACACCAGGCACCCACCAAAACCCCTCTATTACTCCCCTCTGCATCTGGACAGGGGAGAGAAAATATAACTAAGGAAGGGTTCATGGGCTGAAATAAAGATCGGGAGAGATCACTCACCAAATACCATGTTGGGTAAAAGAGATTTGAATTGGGAATATTAATTGAATTTATTCCTAACAAAATCAGAGCAGGATAATAAGAAGTAAAATAAACCTTAAAAATACTTTCTCCCCATCCCTCTCTCCCCTCCTTCCTGAAGTCTACCTCTTCTCCCCCAGAGCGGTGCAGGGAGATGGGGAATGGGTGTTATGGTCAGTTCATCACACGTTGTTTCTGCTGCCAATAGGCGTCAGGAGTCCCTCCCCTGCTCCAATGAGGGGTTCCTCTCATGGGAGACAATCCTCCACAAACTTCTCCAACATGACTCCATTCCATGGGCAACAGTTCTCCATGAACTGCTGCAACATGGGTCACTCTTCCATGGGGTATAGTCCTTTAGGCACAGCCAGCTATGGCATGGGTCCCCACGGGGTTACAAGTCCTGTCAGCAAACCTGCTCCAATGTGGGCTCCTCTCTCCATGGGTCTAGAGGTCCCTGCCAGGAGCCTGTTCCAGCACAGGCCTCCCATGGGTTCACAGCCTACTCTAGGCATCCACCTGCTTTGGTGTGGGTCTCTGCCATGGGCTGCAGGTGGATGTCTGTACTCCCATGGTCCTCTATGGGCTGCAGGGTCACAGCTGCCTCACCACAGTCTTCACCACAGGCTACAGGGGAATCTTGACTCCAGCACCTGGAACACTTCCTCCCTCTCCTCCACTCGGTGTCCTGCAGAATTGCTCCTGTCACATATTTTCACCCCACACTTCTCTGGCTGCAATTACATCTGCTCAACAACTTTTTTTTCTTCTAAAATACATGATCACAGAGCTGTTACTATAATTCCTGATTGGCTCAGCCTTGGTCAGCAGCACATCTGTCTTGGAGCCACCTGGCATTGACTCTGCTGGACATGGAGGAAGCTTCTGGCAGTTTCTCACAGAAGCCACCCTCTAGCCTCTCCACTACCAAAACCTGGCCATGCAGACTCAATATACAGTGCCATACAGTGTTTGCACACTGCCTTCTTGTCCTGGTTTGGACAAATTTGGAGGAAAAATTTTCTGCCAGAGCTGAAACAGAGCCGTGTATCTATGTCCTTGAACAAACTGCTTTGAAAAGTTCGCTGGGTTTTTTTCTCTCTCCTCTCTCAGGCTCAGTCTAAAGGCACAGAAAAGGCACAAAATTAATTTCTGGGCAGTGATAGGGGATACACATCATAAAGCCACCCCAAGACACTCCTTTAACATGTTGTCAGTCACCTTAATAGTAGTTCCAGAGCTGCTATCAATTAAAAATAAATGGAGCATGTTGATCAGTTTACTTCACAAGAGGCAAGGCGGGGGATGGCAATAGCAAACTCTGTGTGCCAAAGTTTAATTTGTCTGTTACTGATTTTACTGTATATCCACCAGCTTAGGGGAATGCACAGCCTCTGCCCTGTATTTCAGCTCTTTTACTCAGTCTGTCTTTACCACTAGTCATTCCAAAATTATGCCTAACTGGAGGATTTTCATTAGCTGTCAGGTCAGTCTTTTAGCTGCTTGTGTTGGACAAGAAGAGATGAAGACCTGAACCTATGTATCATCAGGCTGCTGAAAATACAATAGATTGGTTTGTCATCACAATACCCTTAACAGTCTTATATATTCACTGGGCAATGGAGTTAACACAGTGGACCCACCCAAGAGTCTGTAGGAGTTAACAAGCAACTGCTGATTGCAGTCTTGTCACAGAGACTGTTATCAAGGAATTATGTTATCATACAGAACTGCTTGAGAATAGAGATGAGCTTTATGGTCAGTGACAGAAAAAAAAGAGACAGATCAGCTGGGACTCCTAATGGTTTATAATTGCCAGAAGGAAACACTCGACCAATACAACAGAAGCAATCTTTGTAGGTGTAAACATGAACTGCCAAAGTCAAACAGTCCCACAAAGTCCAGATGCTATGAAAGCTACTTTGAGAAAAAACTTCAGCATAGCATTACCTAAAGGAGAAAGTGATTCACTAATTAAGAATTCCCAAGAACCCAGTGTTAAGATCAATGTTTTGAGTCCTTTGAGACTTGGAGAGCCCATCCCTCTACTGACAACTTTCAAGAATTAGTTCTTTATTAATGTCCACTGAGTTTGATATTTAAAGCTGTCACTAGATGTTCTGGCAAAACATCCAGTGCTATATTGAGTGGTTTACTCAATACTGAAGACCAACATAGGTCATCCCAGTAGCAGCCATTGATACTATGTTTTTCTTCTCCAGGGAACACCTGTAACAGTCAGTGGGATGGATTTGTCTGAGAAAACCTTGATTAACCAAGCAATTTATTACATAACAGAAAACTTGACTGAGATTATTATTGTCAAGAGAAATAATTTTCCTTTTCTCTTCAAGCCACAGAAATAAATCTTTTGGACTGATCTATCAGCAGTATAGAAGAAGTGAAGTAGTATGCACTAGACTGCAATTTACTGACAGCTCTCTCTGTCTTCCTTTATGCTTCCATTGTCACTAATCATCCAAGGAAATAAGTCAACTTGTGAATATGAAGCTACTGAAGAAGCCTAAGAAAGCAAAATGTGGCAACACAATTCTACCTAGGTATCAGCTATACTGTTTATAGATACTTAAAATCTCTTTTAAAGCTCTGGAAACAAAGCTCCAAAAAACATAGTAATTTCATGCCAGGAGAAAAGGCGGAATTTCAAATCAAACTCTGAGACCCAGTTTCTATTTACCAGAACTGGAGTGTTTTCCAGGTGTGTGGATTCACCCCACAATCACCTCAGATCATTCCATTGCTTCAGGATAGACAGGCATGTCAGAAATTTGTATAACCAATGCAGCTGGAGGCACAGCCAGCCTAGGCAGAGCCAATGCCTGCTGCAGGAGATGCCATCAGCTCAGAAAAAAATGTTACTATCCAGGCTGTCAACAGGGCACTAAAAGCCCCCTAGCTCAGATAAGGATCTGTCCTGTAGGACAGAAGCTTCCTATCAGATCCAGCTACATCAGTCTGCAGGCCAACGTCGCATTTCTCCCCTTGACCATCTCTTTTTGACTCTGTGTATGGACCACTCCTTATGAACTAATTTGGCCAAAACCTGTCCAGCATCATCCAATCAGCTACTAGCATGTTCTGTGAAAGGGTGAATTTCAGCAGGGGCTTATTAGGATATGCATTATATTGATGGGAAAAGAGAAAGAAAGTGTGAAATATGTGAAGGAGCATGCCAGCCCAGCCTGCAAATTACAGCATGAAGGACAAACTGAGATGAGCCTGCAGAATAAGATGGCAGCATTTTAGACTGCATATGGACTTGAAGCAAAAAATTACCATAAACCTTTTCCATAGTTCTGTAATGCAGAAAGACATGGAATATTATATTCACCTTTGCCTTTATTAGTCAACCACATGGAGTTCAAAGAACAGACATAAGTGATTAAGAAGCTGAGAAATGGATTTGTAAGATTTAAAAAATTATTGTATTTATCTAGCTCAGGAAACTACAACTAAAGTGGATGTAAGGAAAATGGGGTAACCATCCATGTATTTTGGAGGGTGAGAAAAATAATTCATGTTGGACAAACAAGCATCACCTAGAAACAGTGTTCAGTTTAAGAAAAGGAAATTATATGTTAACATTTCAGGAAATACTTCTAAACAGCAGTTCTTCCACTGTCAGCCTTTGGAATAAACTTAGGTTGGAGAAGCTGAAATCTTGGAATCTAGGGAGCTACAGAATGAAGAGGGTAAAGAACAGTGAATAGCGAAGTGCCTGCTGTTGCTGGAAAAAGAAATAATAATAGTGGGGAAAAAAAACCAGAGAAGCTTCCACTTTTTACCTAGACAGTTGTTCAAGCTTAATCCAATAGGAGCTATCCTTTTCTATTCTGTGTTTCACTTCTTACCGTCTCATCTGGGTTCAAAATATTTATTAGCACCAGTGCAAATTTATTCAATAAAAGTAACATGAAACAGAAATAGTTGTGTAAATAAAGTTATATATAGGTGATATGTGCTGAAAGCAGCAAAAGTTTTGGCCTTCTCTTCATAAGCATGGTATTAGAGCTTGATTCCCACATGGCTTCTGTTTGTAAATACATCAGCAATGATTGAGAGAAGGCCAAGAACATCACAATGTTAAAAAGTTGTTTTTGTTCAATGATGAGTTATGGTGTTATTTCTCAGGATTTCAATAGGACTAAGAGATACCCAAGCTGCTTATGTTTTTACACTTTTTTTATACTTTTAGGGACTGCCAGAATGACCACTCTGTCTGTGCAAACTGAAGAAAACATATTTATATTTCTATTTGACTTTTTTAACCTTGAAATGAACAGTTAGCTATGTTAACTTCCCATAACACAGCTTTCAGATGGTTTGGAAAAATGCTGCCAGCTAAGAACTCCTAGTAATGTCAACACCCTCAAATAGAGCAGCTACATAAACACATGCAAACTGAGATGTCATAAAAGATTTAAAATCACTTTTGAATTCTGACATAATTTTAAGACAGTCTTTCTTTTTCTTCTTTACTCTTGCTCCTTTTCCCCCTCCTTCAAAATAATACATGGAAAGATTTTTAATAAAACACAGCAGGTCATATAGAAAAGATTTACATGGAAGAACTGGGAGACCTTTACAGTATGTGGGAAAAACCAAAGAGGAGAGAGCAGACATTTCATTAGCTTAGCTATTATTATTTATAAGTCAACTAGAATGACCTTTTATACTTGTTTGATAAAATTTACTTACTGAAACCCCAGTGGAAATGTATCCAATTCATATTTTAGATTTCCAGCAAAAGCCTAAAATTAAAGTTCATATTTAAGTGGAAATGTTAAGAGGCTGTACAGATTTTCACTCCCCATAGGAAGTCCCTGAGGCATAAGAAGCATTACTCTCGTGGTCAGAAGGCTCCAGCACTACATCAGAAAAAGTAATGATTTTGCAGTTCACTAGCCAAATGTCGAGTCTTTTAACAAATGTGAGTTTTGGGAGGAAGGCTCAATCATCTGGGTTATATAGGTGCACAAATGGCAAGACTGTGCCCCTAAAGATTCTTCAAGGCATACAAAAATTCTACTCATTAATGCACTGCTATAGATTAGAAGCCATCTGAGATTATTTCAAAAATTTATACTGTCTTAGAAGTCAGTACTTAAAAAGTCCTGATCCTTTTTACCTTGGACTCTGACAAAACCCAGCATCTCTCCAACAAAACAGTGCAAACTGTGTAAACACATGCAAGCAAGCAGGACAGAAGCTTCATGGATGAAGATGATCATGAAAACACTCAGTCCTACAAGTAACAGAGAACTGCAGCTCAGTCCAGGAAAAAAGATTTGAGCATATTCTTAGCTTCTAGCATGGGCAGAATCCCATGACTGCAGCTGCACTACTCACACCCTTCATTTTACTCTTGTGTTTTGCAGGTACTCAACGTCTTCCAGGAGTACATTGAGGGCATTTTTCTGATTTCAAATATTGTGCCTTTTTAGACAGAATAATGTGACATCTCCTAAGTCTACAGGCTTTTGACCCCAGTTTCATATGTTGCATTATTACAGTTACATGAAGAGGTTTACATGCCGGAAAGGAAAATTACATGCATGGGCATAAATTAATACATGAGTGGGGCACAACAGACGTCTGTTCACACCACAAGAGGGTTTTTAGTGTCTGCAACACAGCCAGCTAGCACTCTATTCATTCCTCTAGCCTTATCAACCTTGAGATATTTATAAAAGTTTCCTGGATAGGCATAGAAATAGAGATTTTAGTCAGCTATATTTTTTCCTTTCAGTTTTCCAAACCATAAGAAAAGACTCTATACTCACTTGTGGAATTACATTAGGGAAATTAACCCAGTGAGTATGTAGTTTAATCTATTAACATGAAAGAAAATGTAGGTTAGTATAACCACACAAATGCTCAGCCTTTAGAAAATCTAGCACCACAGCCATGATTCGTTGTTCCAATTCTTATACAAGAAGCTTGAAGCACTTTATAATAGGGAACAAGTTTTGCTTTTCTCATTTTACAGCTGAGAAGATCAAAGTGCCTTCTACAAGGGGAAACAAGAAACTGAGCCTGGGGCCATCTCAATTCCAGCCATATGTTATTGTTTGAATTATTTCATGCAGCAGTAGCAGTGCCAGTGCCAAGTGCTTTTGAGGTGGGTGTGATTTGTGGGATTAAAGCAACAAATTTAAGCCTACAGCGTATTTTTTGGCTGGAGGAGAGGAGGGAGCACTCAATGAAAGCAGCAAGTTAGTTCCTCTTCACCACCAATATACATTTCAGCTTATACATCTAAATCAAATGGGGAAAAAAATCTTTGTGTTTAAAAACAGATTTTTATAAAGAAACCTGGAAAACTGGTCTACAGTTACCTTAAAATCTATTTTCACACATCTGTGAGAAAAATCTTTGGTAATATTGATGTTCAGTATTCTCCTTTCCTTTGCCTTTGTTCTTTCTCCTTTAGTAACAGCAGCCACCTACTTATGGCAATAATTTTGTGGCATTTACTTCATCTTTTTCCATTTTCTTCACGTCAAATTGCCAAGATTTTCGGTGTCAGCCATATGGCAACCAGTCCCTCACTCGAAGTTCTCTTATTTTATCTTCTACCTGATGTAACAACTCAGACTATAGAAAAGCAATGGAAAATTACAGTGCATTGACAACAGTGTGTGATTTAAAACAAATACTTTCTCATGCCAAGGAAATACTGAACACTAATAGTACTCAGTAAAGTAAGACTGAGAGCTGATGCTACACATCATAAATATCACATTTTCATTGAGATCTTTTTTGAATTAATAAGAAAGAGACCGGGCCAAATCTCAAAATAAGGAAGAAGTCCAAAAGTATATGTTAGACATGTCAGTGCTAATGGCACTTGTAGGACATTAAGTGTGAACACAATTTCCAGTATCAATTTCATGCTGTTACGTGTGCTTAGGTTAGAGAAGTTCTCACCTGGAGCTTGGGTGCCATGGAAATGTATGAAGATCCAAGAACTAAGTGCTGCTATACTTGTTCTCATCCCAAACAGAAAACTATCTCAGGCAAATTGAGACTTATTTTTAGTCATATTTATATTTTGAAGGGAGATAAAATGGATGCAGTAGCCCATTTACTGAAAAATGATGTGTTAAGGACTGATCTTGCATCAGAACAGGGTGTGATAAAGAAATAACAAAAGCGTGCCAAAAGATAAACTAAGCTGTGGAGAACAATGGAGTGTTTTCCTCCCTTGCTCATACTAATATGAGAGGTAGGCAGTGGCTTGTTATTGCTACTGTCATTATATTTTACGAAATAGTGAATCTCTGCCTGGCTACTGAGCACTTGGTTGTCACTGAGCTGACTGCCAGAGCAGTGAGATGAAGCAAGAATGTGAGCATTCCTCTGAGGCGTTCTGCAGATAAACAGATGTTATAATGTGGAAACAGGAAAAGTGGTATCAAGGCATCACTTGCCCCCTGGAACAGAAGGCATCCATCTTCTTCCACTCACCCAACAAAGCTCACTGTTAGACACTTCACATCAGACCGCTGTAGTGTCTCAGCCTGGTAGGTGTTTGGGTGCTGGAGAAGCAGTGGAATTTAAAAAAAAAAAAAAAGAAAGCCTTAGAAACTGCAATTATCCTTCCCATAACTGCTGGCTCCAGGGTCCGACAGAGGCCGTGTATCATTCTGCTTCTCCTAACACCACTGTTTTTAAAGTTCAGCTGCAGAAAAAATTGAATGGGGGTAACAGTTTCAACTGTGCAGGCAAGTTTGACCTTTGCATCCCTGTCTTTCAAAGAAATAGAGCCTTTGACTTTGGCCATGAGGTGCGTGTTCAGACTGCCCAGCTTGTTTCTGAACTGCTAGAAGGTAGTCGGGGCCATTGGTTTATCTGTGCACCAACATCTCACTCTCAATGACAACATCTGTCTTAACTACAGTCTCTCAACAGTCTCTACCCAAATGCTGCTACTGCACAGGACCAGGAGCACTACAGCAACAGACCTCAGTGCAGTTACTTGCTCTGCTCTGTCCCAGTTTGGGCTGGCTGCAGCTCCCATTATACATGTGGAGGCGTTTCACTATTTAGATGATTACCATTAAGCTCAGACTTTCATCCTTGCACAATCAGTTGCAATCAAATGTTTTGGAATACTTCCTGGCCATTTATCACATAATTAATCTCAGCAACCCACTTTCAGAATGTTCTCAAAAAGCATTAATGTGTAAGTATTCTGCAAGCATGGTTAGTGATAGGATGTTGAACAGTGAGAACCAATATCACTTTGATATAGACTATCCTATTCTGACTTCCAAGCATGTCTGGATATGTATAACATCATTTGCATGGGAGACAATACTTCGCAAGAACACAAAACAATAGGCATTGCTAACATTGACCCCGGGTAAAACAGCTTTCCTACTTTCCACTCGTATTTCACACTTTGCACACCCAACACTGCCCATTTCACAGAACAGCCACTGCGCTGAACTCTGCCTCTGGCAAATGTAGAACAAGACCCATCCAGCACCACGATGTTTTATGCCAAACAAAACTCTTATTTTTTTTTAAGTACAATTTTTAGGGTGAAAAAGCAGTATTTGTACTCACTGAGCCAGTGATTTTCTCAGGAGATGCTGTTTCATCCTCACTTACTCGGGATCTATTGGTCTCCTATGCCATTGCAAACAACTGAGCAGTTTTGACTGTGTGGGCATCTGCTTCTTCAGCAGGAGGTGGTGGAACCAATCACCAAAGCTGGGGTCCTGTTTCTTGTACAGGCAACCCAAAACAATCCAGGTGAAGGAGATGAAGGTTTACCTCATTTCTTTAGAGAAATAATATCATCTGCCTTTCCCACAGTCCAGACTATTTCTATAGTGCTTGAGATTCACTGAAAAATGAATGCTATGACTAACACTGAAAAACACTTAAGCTTTCAGCCAAAAGATTTCTTCATTTTCAAAAAAACCACCTGAGTTTTCCATTGAAAACGTATGAATTTTTCAAACAGTCCTATCCGTTAAAAAACGTTAAGGATTGGTTTTCTGTTATTGGATTTCTTAGTCCTGGCCTAAATCTGTGGGCTAAAAAAAATCCATACTACTGCTATAGAAAAAAAGTAAGATTGTGTTAAGTGAGCATGGTAAGAAGCATTTCAGTTCCAATTAACTAAATTAATTTAATCACAATAAGAACATGAAGAAAACAATTAAGAACTTGATGAAACTCCCCTTTTGACCCTGGAAAGTCCATTTCCTCCATTTTTTAATATGTATGAGATGCAGAAGAAATCTTTGCTGGCAGAGCTTCAGTTCAAGATGAAAATTATAATGCTGCAGGGCACAATGGCAAAAGCATTTCAAAAAAATTCCTGTTGAGCAATTAGAAAAAAGATGTATTATTCCTCTCAGATTGTAACAGTAGCTTGATTTCCACTTCAAAAAGTAATTCAGAACATTTCAAACAACAGTTATTATGCATTTTAAATTCAACAAGTCTGAATAAGTTGTGACTAAAAATTTCACAGAGCTTATCAAGAAGCCCTCTGGACCACCAATACTATTTAAATGAATTTCACACTACTAAGAAAGATTTCAGAGGACTGAGGTGAGGAAAGAACTAATACAGCATCAGCTTTTCTGTGAGTAGGCAGATTGATTTAAATTGACATAGCAAGACAATGGAAAGCAAAATAATGGAATAACCCATAATTTTTGATTATTCCAGGACATAGAAAGCAAAACTAATTGAAATTACTGAAGCTTGTAAGAAATAGAGCTGGTGAGATAAAACTGACTCCTTATATTGATCAGCTAGAATTAAAAACTGGCTGAAGACAAAGCCAACACTAGTATTTATACTACTGAGGGGCATTTAAAAGTGTGCCACATGCAGACTGAGGCTGGATTTATACAAAATTAACTGGCTGGTATGAAATACGCTGCAACTATGGTTTCTGAATTGTATACAGACATCCATTAAGCAAAATCTTCTTATTTTTATTTTTAAAGTTGGTTCTTTACTATAATATTATTTAATATTATTTTCAGGAATTGAAATACAAGATAAAATTACCTCTAAAATCTCATCTAAAAACGAAAATGTCTCAAAGGACAGAAGCAGGGAAAACTAATGAATACAACTGGCCACTTCCTAAAACAAGCTTGCTTTGTTTTCTGGCTGCAAACTGCATTCGAAGGAATGTGGAAACATACAGGCACAGGGATTCACCAACCACAGAAGCAACAGGCACATGGATTATTTAGACTTCCAATCGGATGTCATGACCAAGACTCCTATAAAAATGAGGCAGAGTAGCAGTAGAGAGAGTGGATACTGTACAATTCTTTTAGGAGTCCTGTTTTGCTATTAGTGTTCCAATTAAAAATGCATTTAAATTATTTTAAAGGATCCAAAGAAGAGTGCCACAGACAAACAGGATCCAAAAGACTTGAGTCTATTTACTTATTTTAAAAATTAAAGCTGAGGAGTGACTTGTTCAGTTTGTAAATGCCTACAGTGAAAACAGCAATGTCACAGCATGCACTTTAGTTTAGCAGACAACGGACAAAAGATCTGATAGCTGGATACACAAAGAAGACAAATTCAGGCTCAATGTAAGAGGCATGTGTTTAACAGTAAGTAACGATGTTTTAAACAATTTGGGTGGATTCTTAATCTCAGGAACTTTCAAATCAATGCAGGATGCTTCTTCTAAGAACAGTTTTAGTTCAAACAAGAATTTGAGGTGGTCTTGGAAACTGTGCTCTGCAAGAGAGCAGACTGAACACATGGTGTTTCCTTCTGCCTTCTGAATCAGATTACACTGGAACTGCTACATTTTTTTCATGGAATTACCTCAAAGGAAGTAGATTTAAAAAGGGAAGAGAAGTAAGCATGAGCATTTTTGACACGTAGGACCATGCAATACTGTCGGGACTATATGGCTGCATTACACCGCCATCTGAAAGAAGCATCATCCAGCTACAGGCAGGAGTGCAAAATTGTGTAGGTAGGGAGGGACCCTACATTTTTGTACCAGAAATTATGAAAATGAAAGCAGTAACAGCATGCTATGTTCAATCTAGTGGATGCCAGAAATTTTGCATGCCAGGAGATTGCTCAGCCCAAGCCTGCAGCGGTACTGTTCCTTTCAGACTGTTTTTACCATGACAAAGAAAAACAAGATAGATGCAATACACCTGAAAGAAGAAATTCACCTTTTTGGCCTTGGTGAAATAAAGGTGAAAAGGCCTGACATGCTGCAGATAGACTTAACCATGTAAAGGAAAAGGTAGTCAGAAGACACAGAAACCCAAGAATTTCCTGCTTGAATTGTATTCGTACCTTTATGAACATAAAATTTGCAAACACTGAGTCTCCAGTCTCAGGAAATAAAATTATTTCAACTGATGGCACTCCTTTTTGGATACAAGGCAATGAGATTCAAATTGTCTTGTCAGGTGCCAAGTAAGAGCTTTGACCAGAATCTCTTGTATCGTAGGACAAAATCTCATGCCATGAGGCTGCTGCATGTTTTGGGAATGACTGCCTAGTTCTCCCTGCAAGAGTCATGTTTGAACAAAAGAAAGACCATGTCAAGACAGGCACATTTTGAAGAAATGTGTTTTGGTGAAAAGCTGGTATACAGATTTAGTTGGAGAATGTTCTTCAAGAGAGAGTATAAATTTTTTTACTCCAGTAATTCTTTCAGTAGCCAAGATTTTTACTTCACAATTTCAAACTTCTGCATACCCAGCTGACAGGATTAAGACACAGCGTGGGAGTTCACCCTGCACAGACGGTGAGCATGATGTACAGTCATCATGGAGACAACAGTTCAGAGATGGAAAAATCCTTCCAGGTTGTTCATGACAGATCTATGGCAGCGGTCACCCACGACAATATATTTTTAGAGTTCTGTACAGCCCATTTCTATGCATGCTCCTCCCAGAGACCCTTTAATTCATACATACTGTTAAAGCTCACATGACTGTCTTCAGAGAGATACATCATAGTATCAGTTTTGGATCTGCACTTTCCCACATGGGCAACATGCTGCTGTGGAGCTGTATTTAAAGCATGCTTTGGAACCAGCGACTTTGCAGTTCAACAGCACTAAATAAACCCACAAACTTTTCAAGTATATACTTTATTTCATTCATATTTCACAGTCAGTTTCTGTAAAGTTTTAGCAAAAAGGTCATGTTCTATAACAGAGGTGTTAGGCTACTGTATTCAGAGCTAGCAACGGGCTTTGAAAGTACAGAAAATATTTACATTCCAGCCAGAACAGTAGAATTTCAAAAAGATATAGTAAAAGTAATCAAAAATACCCACATTTATTAAAACTTAATATAAAAACCAGTCTGTCTGACCCATCAAGCTACCCCACTTTTAAACTGTCAGCAACAGCTGAAGCTGCAGCAGGCCATCTGACTGATTACACCAAGACAGCTGTCTTCAGCTAACTTCTTAATAGCAAGTCTTGCTGCTTCAAAGATCAGAAAAAAATCCCTGTGAGTTCATTGCTTACAGTTTCCATTCAGAAGCTAACATTTCTGTTCAAATCTACTGGACCACTTCAAGATCCTGCCCAGAGTCTGACTTACCCTGGTCCTGATGTAGTCAACTAGTTTTCTCAATGCACTTCCAAGCGAACCTATTTTATTACATTGCAGCCAAGAAAGGAAAGCCCTTACTGTTTTAAAATCTTCATCAGGGCCTCCAGGAATAAAGGTAGCTAAGAAAACTGAACAGAATGGTACCTGATGACATATTTATCATCAGGGACCTTCAACATCCTTTTGTTTAACAGATGTTGAGTTAAGGTTTCCCATTATCTAGGGATATGCTTCCTAAGGGGCCCCAGATTTAAGTATGAGTTCCAGAGTGGATTTTTCTAGTTGAGTAAATACTTTTTAAGTCTGGACTGATGCCCAGTAGGAGATTTCTAACCAGCTGCTGGACTTTATTCACAGATTTATTGAACATATATTTATACAAATTACACCAGCTGAAAGGCCCATTAGCTGTAAGCACACCCACTTCAGCCCACCCTCCGTACTCTCAGCGAAAAAAATACATGTGGTACTCTAAGGACTAGGAGAGATTTCCAACAGCTAAGTCTCCCTAAGTCAGAGGGCACTGCCCTGCAAGGCAAGTTTTTCATTCTTTTATACTCTATGAGAGCAGTGGAAATAGAAAGGAGAAGGTCACCTAGACTCATTTTTCCCTGTCTCAAACAGCTACAATTTGACTTCATTTTTTCTGCCTTCCTTTCATCTCTAGGTACCCTGAGCCCATCGTCTTGTTTTCTAGGGCAGTCGCTTCCTATAAATACATATTCTGAACTTCAAATTCTCCTCTCTAGTTAAAAGATAGAATAAGAACTTCAGGAAAAGTAGGAAAAATATCCTACGCACTTTCTCACACCTCTAGGCCTATTACATGTATTTGATCAATGGATCTGTCTCCTCTCCTTGTAAGAAGTTCAGATGAAAACAAGATCTTATTTGATAAATGGCCTGCGGTACCATCACATCTATCCTGCCAAATGTTATTTGGTGTAGATATCACAACTGATAGATTGTGTCTATACTGGACATGTCCTACATTATTACCCTGCACTGTGCTGCCTTTTGGGTTTGCTGGCTAAGTTTCAGTATTGCCGGGCTGTGAGTTATGAGACATGGTAGTATCACAACTGTATCAGGTATATTAAAAAAAAACAAATGCCAGAACAGTGTCTAATTTAAACAATTCCCACATACTGCACCAGTCTTCAGCAGGTAGGCAGGATCCCATGAAAGGCATGGCTACTAGTTTGCTACAGCTCCACTAGGGCAAACCCTGCCACAACATTTACTCTCTAGGCCCATGGCTAGTACAAAGAGGACTCACATGCCTCAACTTGGTAAGACATGTAAAGCATTTCTTTTCATCAGTGTAAAAAGGGTGAAATCCCTTACAAGAGACAAGTCCCTTACAATTTCTCTAATGCATCTATTGGAGGAAGGACTATAGAAGTATTCTCTACAGACTTCTGCAATACTGATTCCTAAAGGTATCAGAAAATGTAAAGGTCTAGCCACAAATTAGCA
The DNA here is from genome assembly GCA_026261815.1 of Monarcha castaneiventris obscurior. Lineage (NCBI taxonomy): Eukaryota > Metazoa > Chordata > Aves > Passeriformes > Monarchidae > Monarcha > Monarcha castaneiventris. The sequence goes on from JAMPIT010000894.1 coordinate 22,337,781, forward strand.
AGACATCCACTCTACTTTCAAGTTTCTTTTTTTAACAATCTGAAACAGATGATAAAAGAATCACAGCATCAAAATACCTAGTCACCTAGATGACATGAGTTTTTGAAAACACTGTCACACAGAAAGGAACATATCACAGACTATTCAGATTCCTTAATGTTCTTAGACAAAGCCGTTCTCAATTTTCTACACAAACTGCCTCTGAAAAACGATCCCTTCGGATTGCAGGGCGTGATGCAGTTAAGCGCCTAGATAAACTGCAATCAAATAAATATCTGTAAAATAGCTTTTTTAACATGACTACTGTGGCTCTCCACTAACAAGGTCAGTATCTTACGCACACAGTGCTGTCAGCAATGTCTCAAGGCAAGCAGCCTAGGAATGCTATAATTCTACATGGAGGAAAAAAATGTCTTGGAGTTTGTTTTTTGAAGTTCAAACTTAGGTAAATAAAATTTTTAGAGCGTTCATCCAAGCTGACACACCTCCCACCCTTGCTACATTCATCTGATTTCTCTAAATAAAAAAAAAGGAGGAAGGGGGTGGGACAAGGACTTACTTCACCTCACACCAACTCCCTTCACCTACTTGGAACTGATGATAGCCCAACAGTGGGGCCTGTTCTGCTGCTGCACTCTCAGAAACAACTATCTGAAGATGGGAATAGGAGGATGCTTACAGAATACTGCAAATGACTGTCTTCACTTCAAGATTGGGAACATGCCAGCAGAGCATATCCAAGCTTCTTCAGTCCAAGGAATTACAATGAGTTATCATGAAATTCAAGGTCACACTACAGTACTAAGTACCCATTCTGTCTAGAACCCACCATGCTATTCCAGTCCCACAGCTGGTTCTGAAGACAAATTGTTAATGGCAATTACAAGTCTTGGACTCAAAAAATGCTCAAGTAAAAGTTGGAGACAGGAAAAAGGAGGCACAGAAATAACTTGACCAACATCTATGCACATTTTTACTACATGTTGGGATAAGTGGGGTCTTCAAGGTTGCTATCAGCCTTATCAGATCCTGTTAGAGATGCTTCTAGCTCTGCCCATGACTGTGGAGCATTGTTCTTTATTGCCTCTATGAAAAGCTGTGTTTGGTGCTTCAGCCGGTCCAGCTCGGCCTGAGTCATCTGGTTTTGATGAATGAGCTCCTTGGTTTTCAAAGTGATCTCCAGCAATCCTGACCTGCGTAGCACAACAAGTGTGTTCTGAAAGCGCCTGCACTTGCTTTGCTGTTGCAAGAGCAGCTCAGGGGTAGTGCAAATCTCTTCTGGTATCAAGGGAGGGCTCCACACTGCAGACGGCACTGTAGTCTGTGATGCACTCTCGCTCTCATGAAGGGTGCACTTTGTTGCCTGCACAGTTCCAAAAGGCAAAAGGGGAGTCAAACCTGGCACTTTCGAAGTGTCACTGGACACACGATGAAAACCAGGAAGAGCTGACAGTTTTCCACTTGTCACCACAGCTGAAGAACTTTGCTGGTTAGAATCCTGAGGGGTCTTAAAGCTAACTGGTAGGGGGGCAAAAGGACTAGGAGGCAAACCTGTGCTCATCAGTACAGGAGAAGTCTCCATCTTGGGTGCTTCAGTGCAGAGTCGTTTATGGCAAGTGGTTTCCTGACATTCTTCTAGATCAAAGGAGTGATCTCTTTTGCAGGGCTGTGGTGCTATTTTGGGATAAGAATTCAGGATGGGCAGGTAATTAGTGGAGTCATTTCTCTTTTTCCCAACAGAGTGAGGATTAATGGGAGGTGGGATTGACGGACGAAGAAACACTAGCTGTGGCTGAGCTGGAATCACTTCAAAGGATGGCTGCACAGTCCAAGACTGGAGCTGTGATGAACTCCCCTGAGAAGCACAAACAGGGAAAAACCACAAGTCTTACAAAAGCATTGTAGATGATTAAAAAAAACTTAAATGAAACAGGTGGACTGTGCCATTTTTCCATATTTGATATATACTGTCCAATTAATGTGTTCTGAAGAGTTTTCTATCAAACTCATCCCTCTCTTTCTCTGACAATGGAGTGTAACTCTGGAAACAAAGCTGTAATCTATAATCCTTTCACTGTGCAACAGCAGATATATTTAAAAACAATTCAATCTGAACTTATACATGCTTTCCTAAATGAGGATTACAATGAAAGCTTACACTGTTCAATGTTCATTAAAAAGTTTGACCCAGACTTGGGATCAAACTACAAGTCCACAGGAAAGCTGAAAAATAACTAAGCTTTGTGGTTATGAAATAAGGAAAAACTGCAAAGACATTTTAGGAACAATTCAGACTCCCTCTTTGTTGAAAGACAGCAACTCAAATTTTCTCAAATCTATTCTTATAGTAAGCTTTTGAAATGGTTATTTAAGATACACAACGGCTGCTCAGTAAGTCTTGTAATTTGAAGTACAATACACAGTTTCAATAAATTTAAAACTATGAAGCAGGAAAAAAAAGGCTGAATATCAACCAATACAAGGAGTAAAGCCTGCCATAAGCCCAAAGGAGTTTAACTTCATACCTCTGGTGAAACAGCGTGCACTGATTAACCTTAAAAGCATTTTACTTCAAGAACAATGCTGAAGTTTTTACTCCCTCCCACAAGCCATACTCTGGAATATAGGGGAAAACATCCATTTTTACAAGACATTACCTCTTTTTCTTCTAACACCTTACTACAGATCTTCATGAGACCTTCTGGCCAAAAACATGACTACTTTTCTCCAAGGATATCAAATAGTCTAGTAAGAGACACTATTTCTTTCTAAAGCAAAATCTCACTTAATATACTTAAGCCATCACCGCTACAATTATACTAATACACTGTCAGCTGCCTTTTCTATTCCTTACAACCTGGAACACAACTGGCAGGCCTGCTGAAGGCACAGTTTTTAGCTACCACAAATACATCTTTTGATTTTCAGTACTATACTGAGACATCTGAAATCCATATCCTTTCCACCAGTCTCATAAGTTTTAAACTGGCAAACGCTAACATGCTTTGCTAAAGTCCATTCCCCCAGTAAAGGACTTGGAACTTACCAAAAGGAGATATTACCCACTGATTAGGACACTGAGACTTGGAGATAACATTCAATTACCTACTCTGACACAATGTTTCTTTGGTTCAGTGGGCAAGATGCTTATGGAATAGGGGTACAGAACAGCTACCTGTAAAAATAAATATTACTACCTTAACACAAGAGAAAGAACATTCAGAAGAAAAGTATCCGGAGACATAAGGAGTGAGGAAGCATATAAATACTGTAGCTATACATACACAAGACAGAACATGTAGCCTTAAGGAGCAAGGCTTTGGAGTCAGAAGTCGCCATTTACTGCACTGCTGAACAGCACCCTAGCACAGCAGAGCCCCATAATCATTGCGACCAAAAGAGCTGTGGTAACTGTTTATCTTGCTCTTGGGTTTCTTCCTATCTCTATTGCTTCTTCTTTTCCTTCTCACATTACACTGTACTCTTCCTCTACTCAAAATCTCATTTTCAGTAGAGAAGGACACTGTTATTTTACTAATCCTACAAATTGTTATGTGCTTTGTTGCCTTTTTTAAATGAAAGCTATGAAGGCTGATTTCCTGATGTATGTGTCACTTGTCTAAAAAGCCTTCCTACTTATCAAAGATTTTCACAAAACTTACAAAAACCTTACCACAATCAGAACTGTGTTTTAGATAATTAATCGTGCCTTGGTTTTTTTTTTTAGTAGCATTATTGTTAGCTGCTTACATTCTGAAATTGGGCCAGCAGATAACCATCACTGTGGAGGATCACAGTGGTTTCAAGACAGAAGGATGATGCTGATTGAAACTGAAACTGGAAGAAATAAACAGCAGTAACTGGATGCTTTTTCTTTTATTTTGGTCCAGCAAGCCCAACTGGGCGCTGTATTGACAAGACCATTTTAAAAAGATGACCATCTGAGATAACCAGGCATACGGAAAAGAGGCAGAAAGACATTTCATTATTATTCTGGCTTAGATTTGTTTTTTTTCTTTATTGTAGTAAATGTTTTTCCATTTAACAGTAATGTCTTTAATCATACACAGTTAGATATTATGATGCACAGCTCAAGAGAACCAAGTGTGGTCATTTTACCCACCTCCAACTCCTCCTTGCCAAATTTCTTTTTTGCTATACTATCAGGTTTTTTTATACATACATATGTATGTGGTTGGATTTTTTTTTTTAATATATGTATCTCTCTCTATAAGCTACTTATTATTAACTGCTGCTTCTTATTGCTTGCAACACAACTTGGGAGTTTACCACTGGAATCAGTGCAGGTAATGTCTTAATTCTTGAGCTCTGGGCCAAAGGCTATGAGCCTTTGGTGAAGCCTGCCTATATAAAAACGTCAGCATTTGTTTACACAGTGTTTTGTCCACACATCTAGGAATATGACCATAAAATAAAATTGTTTCTTGTCAAGATAAAGCATGATGCCCAGGGAACAGAACCACCTCCCCCACAACTGCATAATCTGCTAAATACTAACAGTGTATATTAGGTCTTGCTTGTTGTCGTAACAGATCCAGTACAAAAAGAATCAGGATCTGTATTCTTTTTCTGCCTTCCCACTGTATTCTCAGAAGTATTCTAGTAAAAAAAAGCACCAAAGAACTTTTGCTCTGCTCCAAAAATGAGTGAGTACAGAGCAGGAGGTCTACTAATATGACAGTACTTTGCACTTCTCACATCTTCTGTTAAAATGTAAAATTTACACAGGGGGTCTCACAGATGTGCTGGAGGAACTACACATCACAAAAATACTGAAGAACATAAATAGGGAATGTAATTGTTGCAATGTGAGCTATCACACGCAATTAAGAGGAACAACTATTACAGTAGAAGTACCACAGCTAACTTTGGATGAGATTTAACTTTTCCATTTATAACATTGTGGATTAGTGTTTCCCATTGCATACAAAGCACTTCTAGAACCTAAGAATAAGGAAACAAACCTATAGCATTCCTATCTAGTCACAAACAGCATTCCTATCATCCTACTTCACCATGTTTATTGAATGAAAAAGACAACAGCAGCTTTCAAAAGCAAATCACCCTTTTCTGTTTAATCTTTGGTGCTATTTACATAACATTCCTGAAGATGTATTTTGGGGGGGTTCCGTTGAGACAAAGAGGCTTAGTAGATGGAGCAGTTCCACCATTTCACATTCCATCTTAGTGATTCCAGCTGCCTCTCAAAAGAACAGAGAATCACATCAGAACTTCTTAAATTACCAGTTACTTTCTGGACTGCAACAACTTTGCAAAATCTTTTTTGAAAGGAAAAAGATTTAAAAAAAAAATTAAGAACATGCAATATTTTTAAAGATATTATTTCTTCCCTACCTGCTTAACCAACACATTTTTCATAACAACCATAGGAGACAGTGCAGGAAAGGAGCTGCTTGTGGTCCTCGGGCATTGCCAAGGTCCATCCTCTGCATTCCAACACAGCGCATTCAGCACATCCTCTGAGTCCGTCTGCTCCATAGCACTTGGGCACTCTGAACTTCCATCTGCCAGATGTAGAATTCAGCAGTTAGTTGTTTCACATGCAGTATTGCTTACTACTGCCTTCCAGTTCTACTATTCTGCCTCCTTTCAACCAAGTCACAAAGAACAATAAAGTTTAGTTCTGTAATATTAGCAAAATTAAAGCTGCTGTGAACAGCTGCTGGACAGCCTCTAATAAAAAGCTTTGTATTTCAGGTCAGTTCTTACACAGACATTTTCTCCCCCGAAAATCTGTTACTTTTTGTTCTTTTGTATTTAGTCTCTAAGGGACCGCATAGTATCATGAAGGTTGCTCTAAAAACTGATACAGGAAAGCACTACAGGCTCCAGCATTGCCATATCCATAGTTTGTGATGCAGGCACTTTGTGCCTTGAAATTTTCTATCTAAAACCCCAGTAAAGCAGGTATCTCTCATAGAAGTGCTTTTTTTCTCCTTTAAAGGTCATTTTTGCACACTTTTGTTGAGTACTAAAATAGCACACCATGTCTATTATTTTACTGCTGTTATAACCATTACTCTCTGGTTTATCAGGCTCTACTGACAATATGGTCAGATCATAAGAGACACTGGGCAGCATAATCCAAAAATTCATTAATCACTGCAAAGAACAAAAAGCGATTTTGACATCTCCACTTCTAGACTCTGAAGTCTGAGATTCTTCCATTAATTTTCAAGTCCCATGCCACACAAATTCACAGGATGAACTTTACAATTCGGTCATGTTCCACTTAAAAAGACTTTGGTGGTATCTTGCATAGAAAGGCCCTCCAAGGTAATGAGACACAAACTCTAAGGGTTTACTCAGAGTTGTTAAACATCACCAACTAAAGCACAGCCTCAGCATGGTAACACACAAAAAAGGTAACAGTGGTTTTCTAAACCTGAATATCCAGAGTCTTTGTCAGATTCAGCTGCCGCCATACTGAAGCGATGGTTGAAGCTCTTCATTTCCGTCACTTTGCCCAACAATTCCTCAAGGGTGTCAGTAGATGACTATTTTGTCCAAGTGCTTCCATAGTGCTGCAGGCAGTTCTTAACATATCTTCCATTGAGGAACTACAAAAACAGTGAACAACAAAGTATCTTTATCTGAATCTAAAGGAAGTTCCATCAGTATAACACAGCAATAGCAGATAGCTGTGTATCTCCTTTCATACTGCCAGTGAGCTAACTGGAGACTTTAAGAAATATATCAAAATGCTGAAAGAATGAAATTTAGATCAAAACCTAATGCATTGGACATGTCTTTCCACTCCAAAAAAGTAAAACAAACTAAAAATGAAAGGCTAATCATAAGCAACATTTATTTCAAGAATTAAAACTACTCAGGGCATTTATCTTACGAAAGCTTTGTTGTCCCAAGGGCTGAATTGCAAAACAAGACAGTTGTGCTGGGTGAAGCTCTTAAAACAAATACAGCTGAACCTGCAAAGCTGTGGTTTTGCTAACACAGTTTGTTTCATTCTCACGAGGAGAGTAAGTCATCAGAGAAAAGAATGAGTGATCAGTGAACACACCGGGGGCTAAAGAAATCCATGCTGCTGAAACAGCAACACATAGTGCAATACACTCCTAGGGGAGAGAGGGCCTTAGAAGTGCCCACACCCAGAATGTAAACACTGACAGGCTGAAACTAAAAGCTATGAAAATCAGAAAAATGTAGTAACATTACGGCCTCCCACACTACATACTTGTCACAACCATCAGCTGCTTACTGAGGGTAGGCAGCATCTAGTAAGACAAAGTTTCTGCTTCTGTTAAAGGAGGTAACTGGGAGTTTGGCTAACAGAAAACTGACAGAACTAAGTACAGAAATTACTTCTATTACTATTTGTTGAAATTATTTTCCTATAAAGTAATTCACTGAAGTTATGTCTCATGTTAAGTTTTATATTTAAATTACAACAACAGGAACTCAGGAGTCTGCATCACAGTCACTCCAGCAGTCCATCAGCAGCAGTATCCAGTACAGGCTGCTTCAAATAACATTGCAACAGACATTCTGGAATAATCTACCAAAAATGCAAGTTTCTTCTTCAGGTCCTGCCAACTTTGTTAGAAGTGTGCTGCAAAATCCTGAGTCTTAGCACCAGTAATGAATTCTGAAATGGGAATACAACTGTCTATTACAAGAATGATGGAATAATGGTCAGCAGAAGAAAATTTCCTCAAGTAGCTACTTGCATAATTTTTACTTTCCATCTTCAGTCACACCTGCCTGCCTGCTAACAGGTATGGAACAAACACGATTACATAAGCGCAACCTAGATACTATCCTTGCAACGGAAGAAGTGGTTTAAGTCCTGATGCACACTTTCACTACTTAGCCTTTTCCATGACAAATGTATTTTTTTAAGAAAGTGATAAGCAGAAACGCTAATCTAAAATAAAACCCCAAAACCACCTCAAACCAAAACAAGAAACAGAAAGAGGGCTAGAAATAAATAAAATAAGAACACCTCATCTGCCAGTTTTGCATCAAGGGAAGAACTGAGAAGGGCTGACACATCATCTTCTCTTACAGAAAAAACCAGAACACCACAACCACAGCGGAAAATAAACAAACCAGAAGTGCCACTCCCCCCGAGGCACGGGCGTGAGAGCCCTCCCGCCCATCCCCGGGCCAGAGCAGTCCCCGGGCCCGGCGGGCAGGACCTCCGCCGCGCACCGCATTTAGAACCGGGCGCCCGCGCCGTGCTCCAGGGCCGTCCCTCCCGCGGATCCCACCCGAGCGCCTGCCGGGCCCAAACGCCAGACTCCGGCGGCACGAGGAGAGCCCGCGCAGACGGGCCGGGCCACCCGGCTGCCGGGCCCGGGCCGCCGCCCCGCCACACGGCGAGGCGCAGCCGGCACAGCACGGTCCCGGAGCCCCCGGGCCGCCGCCGCTCCCTCACGGCCGCCGCCTCCCGCCGGGCCGGGCCGGGCCAGGCCGCCCCTCACCTGGGCGCGGGGCGCCACAGCTCAGCCGCGCCGCACCGCGCATGCGCGCCCCGCCCCGGGCACGCCCCGCCCCCGCGGCCGCCCCGGGGAGCGCGGCCGGGTGCGCCCCCAGCGCGCATGCGCAGAGCGGGCTGGCGGGAGCGCGGGCCCTGAGGGCGCTCCTCGTTGTGCTGGGGCGTGAGGGGGAGCCGGGTGGGCACAGCCCGGAGTGTGGGGTCGTGCGGGGCCTCCCGAGTACTGTGCACAAAAGTACGATTCGTCCCCACACAGAAGGTGAGACATTCATTCTATGAATGAGAGATGAAACACAGACGCTTCAGTTGTGAGGAAAGCAGCGTCAGAGGTCTCAAACTTGTTTCAGAGGAATCACAGAATCGCAGAATCTCAGGGAGGAAAAGATCCCAGATCATCGAGTCCAACCTATGACCTAACACCAGAATGTCAACTAGAGCATGGCACTAAGTGCCATATCCAGTCTTCTCTTAAACACTTTCAGGGACAGTGACTCCATCAGCTCCTCAGGCATCCTGTTTCAATGTCTAATCACCCTTTCTGTGAAAAAATTCCTCCTAATCTCCAACCTGAACCTCCCCTGGCACACCTTTAGACTGTCCTCTTGTCCTGTTACTGATTGCTGGGAGAAGAGGCCAACCCTCATGTGGCTGCAGCCTCCTTTCAGCCTCCTTGTGAGAGTCGTAATTTCACCCCTGAGCCTCCTTTTTTTTCTGGGCTGAACACCCCCAGCTGCTCCTCACAGAATTTGTGCTCCAGATCCTTCACCATCATTGCCCTTCTCTGGGCCCTCTCCAGCACCTCAGTGTCTTTTCCTGAATGGAGTGACCCAGAATTGGACACAGAACTCAAAGTGTGGTTTTACCTGTGCCAAGTCCAGGGGAAGAATCACTTCTTCCTGTCATAAGTAAAACCATAAAAACCAACCAACTTTTACATGTTTGGAAGGTGTGAAATACGTGGATTTGGTTTCCATGAACTGCATATAAATCAAGGGCAAATAAATGGGAGAAAGTGAGTCCCTGGTTCAATGAATGTAACTAGAGTAGCTATCCTGGTTCTGAGAACTGCATAAATGCTGCCAGCACCCAGAAATCTGTCAGAATATTTTGCATTTGGACATGAAAGCCATTTCATTAGAGAAAACTGAAAAGACTGTGTGGAAGACTTGAGCAAAAAACACAATGAATTCCTTAAATAGAAATGGAAAGAAACACTTTCATTGTTATGATAGTCTTGTTAAAGAACCCAAAATATGCTGAGTAAAGAGATCAACAAGATCTAATAAATTCCAGAATGAAAAAGAAAGGACCTTTTATCTCAGAATTGTCTCATAAACAGCTTGTCAAATACAACTCAGAAATATCTGAGATTACATGAAATGACATCATCGTTTTGAAAAATAAGGCACTGATGGGTTCCAGTCCTACCAATGTGAAATGCTGTGAGAGAACACTAGCATCTCTTACTCTTCGGATGTATTTTTGAGCACTGAAATGCCAGAGTTGGCTCTGATTACATCTAAACTGTAGTGTGAGATGTGTGATCTCTAGACTCTGGATTTGGACGCTTTACTGTTCAGGAGTTTTGAGTTCTGAGGAAAAGCATGCCAAGAATTCTGTTGTATCATCTTATTTGCACAGGCTTGGTCCTGGGTTGCCTTATACCCAGAAACAACCTTTACTGTCCTCCACAGAGGCCAGATTTCTCAGGATATGGGAGTATGTGTGGGTGCTCAGTGAAAACAGCTCACCAGAGGGCAAGTAGCCTGTGTTTGAGACAGACAACCTGCCGTTCAGTTCAGGGGATCCAGAACAAATTTGGAATTTGTGATACCAGGCCTTCATCCAAGGGGCAGCAGGTAGGAGAACTGAAATACCGTACTGTTTAATAGAGAAGTTTTCTTGGATAGTCAAGGTAAACTTCTGTTCTAAATAAATTAATCACCTGAATTGTCCCTGAATGAAGTTGGCTTAAATGTTAGGTTTATATTGAGCATTATAATTTAAATTCTTCCTCCTCCATACACACCCTTTTTGTAGTCTTAATAATATTTCTGTCATTGCCCCTTCCCTCCCTTTTCCTTTCATTTGATTCTTCATTGATCCCAGGTCTTATTTACTGTGTGAGTTCAGTGATTACAGTCAGTGGCAACAGGATGTTTTCCTTTTTCCTTATGTTATACAGTGGTTGATTTGTTTATCCTAAAGGTGAGTGTTTTGACAAGAAAGTATTAACCTTTTGTTCACTTCCCTGTTTATTGTGGTCATACAACAGGAAAAGAGTGAAAAGAATGTGAGTGAAGTATGACTGCATGTTTATTCAGTGTAGGTGTTTCAACACTTATTAAAAAAAGGTATTGAATCTCTTCTTTCAGGAAAAGATGCAGAAATCATCTTTCATGGCTTAAGAGGGACAAAGGCAAGTTTTTATCCAATGAGGTGGTTAAACAATAGTTCTTGTGTGCTTACTGGACGATTAATAAAGGTGTTGATGCATGGACTTCATAAATGCTTATGGGACAAAGAATCTTTTGTCCTAACACAGCAGTACAAAGAAATGGTTGGCAAACTTTGGAAGTAAAGCATAGCCAGGTCAGAATAATGTGGTTTCACATTACACTGTCTGAACTGGAAAGGTTAGGTCTGAAAACACCATGTACTCAATGTTTTTTCTTCATATACTCACTGCTTTGTTTTGCTATCACAGACAAAATACAGTTCAACAAGTACTATATTGTATTAAGTTAGTCTGCAAGTAAATAGCTTTATTCATCTCACTTCATTGAACCAGTCTAATTTTTATGATATTTTAATACAGGTATCTTTGTTCCTTCTGCTATTCACTTCTGTAATTTTAATACATAAATAGAAGAATATTGTTCAAATGATGCCTGTTAAGTTTTCATTGGTCTCAACAAAAGAACAAATTCATGCAGATAGTGTGTTGTTGGACATTAAGACAATATTAAAGCTCAAAATCTCTTTGAAAAGACATTCCACGTATGGATTTTGTAAATAATTAATATCTTATTTAATAAATATCGAAGCAGGAAACATTGTGTGATCGTGTGCTCTGACCTGCAGTCTATCACAGGTCATAGAATTTCACCCAGCAGTTGACTTAACAAGATTTCCTCTAATGAAAGTACTTCAGTAATGGCCCATTTTCTTCTAAATTTCAACTGTAGGTATGTATTCTTTTCAAGGTACATGTTTCGTATTGTTATATCCATCTGCAACTTCATCTTTACCATAAATCTATCCGATTTAAGAGAAGGCAGAATGATGTTAATTTAAAAATAACAAATGATTAGCAGAGATGGCAAATCAAGAATAAAGCACTTTTGATGCTCTTACACTCTTTTGTACTGTTTTATGTTTGAGGAGAACAAAGGTGGGTTTAATATCCTCTTTGCAACTCCTAGGCTTTTGGGCCAACTGAGGATTTGGGGAAGCTGTGCAAAAGAGCAGCCCCAGTGACTGCTTTTAATCCTTGCAGCATTAGAGCATTGCAGCAGTCCAGAGTACTCTGGAGAGCAGCAAGCCCTTCTGTATTCCCTCACTTCCCCAGCACAATCTTGTCTGTCTAGTCTTCAATACAGTGTGTGAAAAGCTGCAGGATGTAGAAGGATAGATTTACTTGATCAGTGCAATGCTGTCAGGGAAATCTCCTCATGACAGTGGTTTTTTCTCGTGGAAAAATCTACAGGATTTACACTGTTCTCATGGAAGAGCTACTGTTTGCTCCAAAGTAGGCTAGATGTCATGTTTTCCTGGAGTTCAAAAATTACTTGGCTTTGTATTTCAGGTGTTGCTGGTAGCTTTGCGAGGTTTTTTGTGTCGTAAGTGTTGAGTTTGCTAAGACCATCTCTACAGACGCTTTAATATGGATTGTACCTTGTCCAATGTCTTCTTTTTTCTCGTTGCATCTTAATTTTGTGAACCTGAGAATTGAGATAAACATCTTCACATTCTACATGGCTTCTGTATGCCTGCGTTATTTCTAATAACCACTGGGTGTCGTGAGTCTCTTTGGATTACATGATACAGAGAAGGACAAACTTGGTCCAATCAAGGACTGCCGATGGACTTCTTTTTCAGGGTGAAAAGGCCTTTGAGTAATTTACATAGAACTACAGTAAGGAGTCCCAAATCTTACTTTAAAAATAATGTTATTTGTTTAGGTAACTGAGTGATTCTTGGGGCTGTCCTGTGCAGGGACAGTAGTTGGACTTTGATGATCCTTGTGGGCTCCTTCCAACTCAGAATATTATGTGATTCTGTGACTCTTTCTTTATGTACCAAGGGCAACTAATACAAGCTAGGAATGCTAAAAACAACAGCCTAATTCGCTACATGATTTATTCCCCTTACCATTTAGCCATTCAACTGAATGACACCTTGTTTGGTAGAAAAACACTAAGATGTCAGTAGGTAATTAAAGAAATCCTGATGTCATAAATGTATAATGTAGCAGAATTAAGGATGAACTGGTGATCTCAAATATGTATTTTCCTAGTTTTTGGGAATGATATTTGACATGGCTGTGTTTGAGATTATGATTTTGGTAAAGATTTTGGCCTGTTACTTTCATCATTTTTGCAAGCAAATGAAAAGGCAATAATTTGTAACTTTATATACAAGGATAGAAAACATACTTCATGCAGAAGAGAACTTGAATCTTGAACCTTTGGTACAGACCTGTGCTGTGGAGGATTAAAGACCAACCATATTAGTTGCACAGAGAAGGATTACATTTCCTACAGACTAGTCAGTAGGAGATCATATGATGTGGTAACGTTGATACAGCCATGTGCTGTGCCTCACAGTATGGATAGATGAGCCAAGGATGTGGACTGGACGTAGGCTTTCCGAGAATCTCAGATGCCACTGTGACTCAGTTGCTTTCCCTGTGGGCTTGTTATGTTAGATGGCTGAACTAATCTGGTGTGTGGGGGTTCTCTTAGTAGTGGTTGAAGCTTTGCCTAATGGTGTGATTGTGAAACGTTCAGAATTACTAGAACCATTTGAAAGACAAATATAGAACTGGCTCTTGCTTTGCAGGGCAAAGTATGTTCCCCTATTGTAGGGAACAGTAGTGGGGTATATTTTACCTTTAACTTAGAAACCTGTACTATCACAGCAAAACATAAACAGTTTGTGTCCAGTGGTACAGGAATTGTGAGGGCTTCTGGGAGCAGATCAAGAAAAATCTGCTAAGTGCTGATTTTTACAGTGGACTGTGTATAATGTAGCCAAATCTGAACAGATTTTTATGACACTAGAAAAAGGAAGTGCCTTGGTGGTAATACTTCACAGATCTTCAGACCAACTTTTAAAACTTGGTGGTGTAGCAGCTCTTCTGAAGAAGTCTCGTTAAGAGGATGTCAATATCAATTAAAACATACTTTTGTTCTGGAGTCATTTATGGGCCTTGCTGAGGTCCTTCATTACTGTTTGCAACCCATGGTCAGGGAGAAACTTAAAACCAGTGTTTATTTCAAGAGAGAAGATACAAATTGGATTCCTAATATACATGCATGGCTGATTTCCATTGTGCTGAATTCATGAGGATCTACTGGGGGCTCGCCAGTCTTGCAAATGGGACCACTTGTTTGCATGTCTTCGGGAAAATAACAGAGTTTCTATGAAATGTCCTGACAGCAATTGTCTTTCAGATTGCATTGATTTAATACAAGGAAAACCTTTAAGGAATATCTGTCAATATCGCTGAAAAGTTCACTGAAAAAATACGTAATTCATTTGTAAATACAATATTAATCATTACAGTACAGAATTAAATAAAATAGGTATAAAATGTGATGATTTTCCTAACTGAAACGCAGTCAATGGTTTTGGTCAAAACTTCTGAAATCTTGAACTTTCCAGGAATGTAGAAATACTCTTCTTTTATTAAAATGAATATAGCCCTCTAAATGTCCAACCCTCCAGGACAGTATTATGTTTATCAGATTTCTCAAGTGTGATTGTTACAGTGGTCAGATAAAATGGCGGATTGTATAGTGGGAATAGGAATGCCTGAAAAATGTGTATTTCTGATCCCACGGTAATTTATGTAATTTGATTTGTGATACCCTGCTGTAATATTGTTTTTCTTTGTAGCATTGCTGCACAGAGAGAAATAGCATTGATATTAAATGCTTGTATGTTCCTGCAGACCAGAGAAAGAAACCAGTAATGGAATATCAGAGATGACAAGCATACCCAGGCTGTCACAATCTTGTCCAGCTCTGCTATGCCAACAAATAAACTGCTTCAATAGGGCAAAAGCAAAATGTACTAAGGACAGTTGAATATTTACCAGATGTTATGGCATTTGAGGCTACAGGACTAGCTCTGTGTAGATGTAAGACTGAATTAGATTCTTTCAGTTTTGCCAAGGGCAGGAAAAATCATATCTTGTCAGGGAAGACAGTTTTTATCTTTTTTTTTAAGGAAATTCTCCACATGATGGCAGCAAAAAACCTCTGGAATTCAGAGGTGGTTTGTTTCACCTTCAAAAGCCGTAGGGAAAAAAAACCAACCCAAGATGAAGAGCTGAGTATGTGACTGAGCTTTTAGATTTCCCATTTTTCTCCTGGTAGTCCTTAAATTCCCCAGATAGTTTTCCAGACAGCAAGACTACACGCAGCTTGGAACACGGAGAATAGGTCACCTGTCACATTATACTAGGGCACAGTGTCACTCACAGGCATGCCTTCAAAAGATATTTTTGGTTTCTTATGTGTATTAATGTGCAGAAGGAGAGGATAAGGAAAGAAAGAGGTTGTGTTTAATCCCTATCCACAAACTTGTCTCTGCCCAAAGAACTTGGAGACTGTAGCTCCTCACTTCAAGGCACATAACAGAGAGCCCTTGGATAAGCACCCACTTTGCCCCAGCTGGGCATTTGACCAACTTGGTTTGATTGCTGTAACAATGCCAGACAGGGATTAGTTGTGGAATGAGTTTGTAGTTGAGACTCAGCCTGTCTAGAGCGCTTGGATATCTTGGTGTATGGAAGCACTTAGAGAGGAGTGTATTTAAAGAACCCAGAAGCAGCTGTGTGGCTAAAATTAAAATGCGTTTTTCTTGTATTGTTTTTGCTTGGTTTCCTGTTGCACACTCTGGACCTGTCTTACGAGAGCAAATGGGCAAAGGAAAGGGATGAGTCAAAGGGATGAAAATCAATCCTAGAAATTCCTGCTTTGCTTTTTACAGCCTGGATACACCAGCTATTTGACATAAAAAGGCCTGTGGCTAAAACAGTCTTTGAAAGTCTGCTCTTTATATTCATATGCCTTTCATTCCATTCTTCAGTCATTTAGCCCATAGATTTCCTTTCTGTGTGTGCACAAGGATTGCTGTTCCATTCCTTTCTCACGATCTTTCCTTCCCAGAACATACTAGGTCTAATTCTACAGTACTTAGCACCAAAAGTGCTATAGCTGATCAAAATGTTTTTGAAAATATCAAATGTAAGTGGCAGAAAAATACTGCTGCATAAGTGAAAGCATAAGGTACAACATACAGAAGTATCAGAACAAGATCTCTGATAAAGCAAAGTTAAAAATATAAACAAGGTTAGTTTATAATCTGTAGAGCAACTGCTCCTTTAGCAGAAAGGTCATTTTCTTTGAAAGAGTATATTACTTAGAAGTATTAGTATGAAAAACATTGGCAATAAATTTCTATTCAGATACTTCTGACATGGGGAATTATTATCCCAGAATACTGTACAGGGAATTAGGAAATAGTTTTAAAAACTTGGTCAAGGTCATGTAGGAAGTCCGTGGCAGAGTCAACAAACATGAGAATAGTAAGGGCCGTTCCTGTCCACCACTTCCCTCTCTGATCATGTGCCTTACAGAGATTGTAGAACCTTGTTGTCAGACCAAAAACTTGCTTAGTCTAATGCCCTAAAAGCTGCTTTGAAGCTGAACACAAAACTCTTAAGTTATGGGCAGCTTGGGATATGATTCCATATGATCTGTTAGCAAAGTAAAAGGACACGTTTATCTGTCATAGTGAATGTAAAGGAGCTATTCAGAGAAGCACAACTACACTCCACTCCAATCTACTCATTCCATCTGCTTAAAATGCCCTGAAAATATTTTCTAATAGATTGTTAAAAAATAAAATTACAAATACATGTTAAGCCATGCAGCTTTCCTAAGGAGTAGAAATACTCTTTCTGAGTATGACCAGCCCACCTTGCCACTGATAAATGGGAAAGTAGAAGTCAGGGGTGTTAACTCCCCAGTTTTTGAAACCATAGGCTGGTCAGAAATAAGAAACAGGACTCCATATGGCTCATCTGTTTTTTAAGGGGATTACATTCTTTGTGTATATGCAACTTTTCTGTTCATGACAAGGAGAGTTGCATACTGTAGCCTGAACCTCCAGGTCAGCAGCATTGAAAGGCTCACATTTGCAGTTTGAACTGTCAGGGTCTACTCTAGAAAAAATGAAACCTGAAAACTAGGGGGTGGTTAACAGAGTCTGAATAAAATAACAAAACTGAAACTGTTACTTGTCTAAGTCAGTCTTCTTCAATCAGCAATCATTTTGGCCAGTGTTTCGTGTATTACGCCAAAATCTCTCAGGGTGAAAGATTCAGGAGCAGTAGCCCCATTAAATGCTGCTACAGACTGTGGCTTTCACAAGGACCAACTCTTTTTTTTTGGGTCGTACAGATAATGCATCTCTGGTAACCTCGTACATTTTCTGCAAGAAGAAAAGATGGTGATTACATTTTCTGGTTTGTTTTTCCTCTTCAGAAACAGCTCAGTTGTGAATGACCCTGTGTGATGAGTAAGAGAAATTCACTATGCAGTTTTGGTGCTACAAAAGGGCCCACTGGCAATTTCAATGCATATTTCCCAAGTCCTCGGAAAGGTCATTGAGGGTCTCCATTACACGCAGTCTAGAGCCTGCTACAATTTTCTCATACAATTTAATCTGCTGCCTGGATGGCCTCCAGTGTACAAGCAACTGACAATCTACAGTCCTTGGAATTGATTTCCTGGAATTGTGGAAGGCCTGCTTGGCCTCCAGATGACAGATGTGTGCTGGAGCTCTCAATGCTGCTGCTCTACAGAGATGAGAGAAAATTTGCCTCATTTCAGCATTTTCTGTAAGCTTTTAAATCTTCTTTTAGTGATTTTAGGGATGAAGTTATCACTAAGATACAAGCATCATTCCAAGAGGGCATCATTAATAATAGTTCTTTGCTTTCTGTAGCATTTATAACCTAGGGACCTTTTTGGTCATATAAATATTCTGTAAGGCAAACACTTCATGAATTTGATAACTCTTGTCGTTGTCCTTTTGCATTTGGGGAACCAAAAATTAAAGGACAGATAAAATTGCCAAAGTTCACACACCAGGGCACTGTCACCACCAGAAAGTTTTTAATCTTAAGAGTTTACTTCAAGCAGTTAATGTGGATTCATGCTATAGCTCTCTTGTCTTCACTAGGATTATACCTGTTCTTTATTTAAAGCACATGAAAAGTACATGTTCTTCTTAGTAAACACAATATCTGCACAAGAAGGAGAGTGAGAAAATAACTTGAGATTTCCAACCTATTTTCCAATTTTAAGACCAAATATTGCTCCCATTTTTCTTCTGTAAATAACAAATGTTCCTAAATCTGAAGTATAGGTGCCATTCTCTTTGTCTTACAGTAGATAGAAGCAAACTCCAAATCACAGACTGAGAGTCAGCAGAGAAACACCCAAGTGGTCAATGCACATTGGGAAAAGTTTGGGGTTTTCATTGAAAAAAATTAATATAAACAATTCCATGAGAACAGGTGTTTTTTTCTTGATGACAGGCCATGTAGGCAATTTGAAGCCTGAGTGATCTGCTCTTCTTTCAAATCTAGAAATGTTTCATCAAACATAGAAATTCGGAATAGAAAATAGTAGTAGAAAAGCTGTGATTCTTAATATGAAACTCCAACTCAACTACCATAGTAATGGATTGTTAAAATGGCTCATTTGATGGAAATACGAGGCCACACATGGTGGCTTGTCCAGCAGGAGGATACATACACCTGATGAGAAAACAAGGAGATTTCCATTGCAATCCCAAGCCAGAAATACCTGTTGTATAAGGCTTGAGTTCAATTTTGGCTTTTGTGGGGTGGCATTTTTTGGGGTGTTTTTGCTTTCTTTGAGAAACTAGCCAAATGCTCTAGGGCATGAAACTTCATAAAAACAGAAAAAAGTTTATGTAGACTTCAGCTGGAAAGGAATATAACAGCTTACAGTGGGAGACTAAAATATATATATATGTTTTGTGAGAGTCTTGATACAGAAAGTAGAGGAAGCAACTGGAGAGGTTAGAATAGCAGTCTTGTGCTAAATAGGATGTGGATGAGAACATGAGAGTGAAAGAGAAACTTGTGTGAACATGTAATGAAAGTATCCATGATCCTTTTGAAGGAAGGGAGGGCGAACAGCAAAGTAGAAGAAAAAGGATTTCAAGAAAGCAGACTTCAGCAAACTCAGGATACTGGGAGATCACATGTCATGGAAGAGAAATTTAAGGGAATAAAGGAATTAAGCACTTCCTGATGAAAAACATGCTCTTTGGAATTTAATGATCCCAATGCAAGGAAAGAATAGCAAGTATATAGCAAGAAATCATCTGGTTAAATCATATACATTGACCTCAAACATGTGAGTCATACAGGAAATGAAAATTATGTGGGATTACTAGGATTAGTATAAAGGAATGCGTAAGTATGTGGGGACAGAAATCAAAAAGAACAAGGCGAAGAAGAAGTTATAATTATGAGGAGCAAGAAGCCTTTTATAAGTGACCAGCTTAAAAAAACCTGCTTTTCTGAAGGACAGCACAGTTTGTAACTATGGAGTTTCTACTTGAATTCTGTAAGGAATAAGAGAAAGACCGAGAAAACTATTCAATACTAGGTTGAGAGACAAAACTAGTAATGTCTTAGATCAATTAAATGCCTTTTTTATTTCAGTATTCACTACAGAAGTCTGCTGTAATCATGTGGCTAATATAATTACTATGAAAAACTAAGGACTATGGTCATACAGACTAATAAAATGGACTCTATCTTATTTAGAGCACTGGCCAAAACTGTTTAAAGCTGTCAGCAGGCACCTCTGATAACATAAGGGATGCTTGCTAAGGCTCTAAGAGATTGAAAAAGGAAAAATGTAATGCTTAAACAGTAAAAAAGAAGAAGCTATGGAATTTTTCATGAGCCACTTTAACTGCAATTCCTAAAAAAATGCTAGAACAAATAAAATGGACAAATAATCAAATGAGTTATAGGTAAACATCTGGAAGACAGCAAAGAAATGTCTAGCAGACATAATGGATCTGTTGAGAACAGCCCACATCAAACCAATCTGTTTTCCTTCTGCTTTGGGCTAATAGATCTGTGAACAGAGGAGCAATAATAGATGTTGTGTATCTTGACTTCAGCAGGTTTTCTGACCATCGTTACATGTCATATATAGGCCACATTTTCCTAAGCAAAGCAGGAAAACTTGATATAAACATCATGATGGTAAGATGAGTGCTGCATTATTCAGAAAGTGTACTCAAAACAGTTGTTATCAGTAGCAGTAGTAGCAAAACAGCAAAAGTAATCATCACTCAAATTGGAGGGCTGTATCAGTTGGGTTGAATGGACATCTCTCCTGTGTCTCATACTCTTTGGTATTTTCAGTAGTGGCTTGGGGAGTACAAAGGATGTTTATTCCATTTACAGATGGCAGTAGGCTGACCACGGCAAGTTGAAGGACAGAATTCAAATTTAAAATGGTCTTGGCTGGTTGGAGAAGCTGTTTGGAAAATTGGATGCAGTTTAATATGGAGAAATTGGAAGTTTCGTATTTGGGTGGGATCAAACAGCTTTAACATCTTGGATTATGACTGGTTAGTCCTTTAAAAAAGGATCTGGGGGATAGAGTACCTCTCCCTTGGATGCAAAACTAGAAATGTAGCCAGTAAGATACAGGAAATTATAATACTCAGCATCATTACCTAGAATATTTTAGTTAGCATTTTGCATTACACTTCACAGAGGAGGTGGGTTAACTGGAATGAGTTCAAAGGAGGACAATAAGAGTGCTCACGATTTATGAGGAAAGTTTGAAGAACTGATGGTGTTTAGTCTATGAGAAAAGTCTGAGGTGAAACTTGTCTTCAGATAAGGCTTCTAAGCTCCCCCAGAAAGAAGGAGAATAATTTTTCTCCATGTTCAGCATGGATAGGACAAGAAGCAATAAGAGTTTTAAAATGCAGCTAGAGAAATTCAGGTTAGATATTGGGAGGAATAAGTAGAAATTATGAAGCACAGGCATATGTTGTGAAGAGATGATGTCAAATCTCTGTTACTGGAGTTTGTTATGTTCACGTTACCTGTGCTCAGAAATGTTACTGATACTTTTCTCCTGCATCAGGACAGTAAAAAGATGAGATGAGCTTTCAAGGTATTTTCCAGCGGCATCGTATGTCAGAAATTTGCCCTTCTCTAACCTTGGCTGTCCCAATCTTGTACATATGTCAAACACTTTTTAGGCAACGGTGATGGCAACCAAGCACTTTTCACCATTCACTTTCAACATTCACTTCAGTAACATTTTGTAAAAAGGAAAGAGGTATTCTGATTTTTGTGATACAAATGTCAGAAAGAGCTTCTCTGTATCCATGTAAAGATGGGGGAAAACTATTAGACTTATATGCAGTTGATATTTAAACCAAAAATAACTTTCATGTTTTCAGTGCAAAACTCACCCGCCAAGTGTAAACCATCTTCATTTTTCCTTTTCCAATGTTGTTCCTTCACAAGCTTTTTAAAATGCTGTATTGGGAGCTTCAAATTGACTTCTAATTTAGTTAGAAATTTTTGGCTCCACCTAACAAAATTCTGAAAGTCATATCTGTAGTTCAGGTAAAAATTGTGATGTCTGTGTAAAGTACCATCTCACCAAGGACATCACAAGGCCTTAGCACTTACAAAATAAGAACATAGAGCATTATTGTTATTTCCCAGTAACACGGTAAGTCACAGAAGAATGTGTGAACTGTTTAATAGAAAATGAGTTTCAGACCTACGGTGACTTGAAAAAAATCAGGATTCTTAAAAAAAGAAAGAACCAAATAATATACTTCTCCAGAATTTAGGCCTTGTTTTGCTTTTATTCCTGTCTCCATTTTTGTCCCTTAAATCTTTGTCAAATAAATATTATAAAACTAAAAAAAAAAATTTCTTTGTACTAAGCATAGTTGCAGAACTGGAAGCCTTATGGGTGGAATTTATTATATTCTTAGTCACAGGAGAACAGAGATGGAGCTAAATGTTAGATATAGAGAAGGAGAAAATTGGTAAGAGTATCATGTAATCAAGGATGGATTTGATCTGCTAGAAATTAATGGAAGATAAATCATTGAAGGTCATGATTAGCAAATCTTTTTACCATTCTTTACAGTGTTAACTTCAAGAAGTGGTTATTTTTATGTTATTTTTAGTAAATGGGATAGTTTTTTATTAATACAACAAATAGGTAACTTAGAAGTAGTTTTAACTAAAATTCCGTGTATATTAACCTGGGCTGAGAAAGGGAATACTAAAAGACTTAGTGGGAAAACGTGATTGGAAAGACTGAAGTTATGAAAACAGCTCATTTTTCTGAAGTGAAATGTAAGCATCATCAAGAGTTGTTAAATCACAAGATAAAACGAATTCACACTTATTTCAAAATGAAAATTAGTTTCTTCAGCGCTTCTACATCAAATGAATGAAGCTTTGTCTGTTGAAGAGGAACAGAAAACATGGGTTTGATGATCTTCCAAGTGAGACATCTTCAGTGTCATTGAAAGTTACCCACAATGAAAATGTAATTCCCTACTCTAGGTCTTCCTGCAGCTCTTCAACTGAAAACTCCTTTCAGGGCATTCTCAGTTCATCTTTGAAAACCACAATATGACAGATCAATTGGTGACTGCACTTAAAAAAAAAAAAAAGAGGAAGAAAAGAAAGAAATGAAGTCAAAGATTTGAACTTGAGAGAAAGTTGCAACCTTCTTTTCTTCTAAAAACATCATCTTCAGTGTAGCACAAAATGAGCAATTTGAAAGTGATTGAAGCACTTTGTCCTGAATACTCTCATTCAGACAGATTTAAATTTGTGGTTTCATATTAGATACTACAAGTGAAAAGACAGAGGGAAAAAATTAAAGGAACAACTGAAAGAATCAACTTTGACATTAAAGCAGATGGTTCGTTGCACATGAGAAATGATCCAATAATGGATACAAGTATCCATAGAGAAAAATGGGTTCCTACTTAATGCTATCGATTTTGTGTCTGAAAAGAAAAGCAAAGAATATTGTGTCCAGGTTGGTAGGTATAGATGTTGCCTACTAGTTCAAAAGAAAAACAGAGAATAGATATTTTCATTTGTTCTAATGATGGAAATAAAGAGAATAAAGCTATTTACACTAAAAATCACTTGAAACATTTCTATGTCAGGTGTTCAGTATACATTGAAAGTATAGTTGTGATATAATGTAGCATTTGACACCATCATATGGCATATTTTGGGATATCAAAAATTTTCCTGCAACCATCTATCTCATATTTGTTTGATTAAAAGAAGAAGATTGATGCTACACGTTCTCAACAACATTCAGAGGAACTCTGTGCAAAAATTTTGACCTCCTTTTCATTTACAGAAAGATAATGATTTGCATAGCATAGAGTGACCTAAACTAACCTGTAAGTCCTTTTTATGGCATCCAAGCAGTATTGTCATTTTTTGGTCGAAGGGAATCAGATCTAAAAGGTCTCTATACTTTCATAGGAAATAACACAGGCTTTCAAATTTGTGTTGACCCCAAAGTGTGGTCAAAACATAATAGACTTCACTGTTGGGGTGTTTTTTTACAGAGATGTTACATTTACAAAAACTATTGCAATGTGAGTTCGGCAGATAGAAATTTTATGGACATGCAAGTCTACAGCCATGGTCACAGTGAAAAAAATGGCACATCTAATTAACAGCTAGAGCCACACAGGGAGAAAAAAAATATTGTTTGATTATTACTAGAATTTTTATAATTAGAAATGTCATCTAGCCAGCATCATTGATTATTCATACAATTGCTGCATTTTTGTCTAAATTAGGAAAAAGTAGCAGAAATGTGGAATGTAGACTCTAAGCCTACTTATCTTCCTTCTTTTAACACCAACAGGCTTTATACATGACATGTATGGGAAGAAGTGATGCCACAATTTATGTCAAAAGAGTGAAATTTGGGAGATGAATCACAGTGAATAGATACTCAGATTCTGACAGATGTCAGTTTTACAAAATATATACAGTTCTGTTCAGCAAGCTCAGTATGTGTCTCTGGTGATTCAGATTTATTTGAACAGTTAATCTCTGAAAAACAGTTTTTTAAATATTCTGGAATGGCTTGTCGGAATCCAGCTGCCAAATACCCTGAACATTCTCTGTATCTACTCATCTTCCTTGCTCCTGATGTATCCCCTTTATCAAGGGAGTGCAAATGGTCCATTTCCAAAAACTCTCTGAACAGACTAGCGTAAACCATGACCTTTCCAGACACTGTTATTCTGGAGTGCCATGGTACCAGAGAGAAAACTGGTAAAACCTTTTTCCTTGCATCTTAAAGCTGCTTCCTCTTGCTAAGAGTGGGGATAGAATAGATAAAGCAAGCTACCTGACTTAAAAAAGAACGAGGAAGAAAGGATAGTCATGGGTCAGGTGGGGGTACAATATTTGTCAGGACATAGGAAGCACAGCACCAGCTAGGTTTGGTAAACAGAAAAGGGGGGAAAGAAGTTCTTTAATTAGCCAAACACATAATTAAACCTGAGTCCTGGTGTTCTTTTGCTATCATAAAATATATCTGATATCTACTAGCGAAGTCCATCTTATTCACTTCTATGCTCTGACCTATATTGCATTTATACTGGTGGTTTTATTAGTGCTGTCTGACTCTGACAGCAGCATGTACTATGAATTTAAAGATTAGAACCGTGTTATTATAGAGATCAACATAGGTCCATATGATGAAATTTGCATTCACCCCTAATTAATTATTTATTCCATGACACTGGGAGAGCAATAAGGTTATGCTTACATTCCAGAAGGTAAGCAGTCTGTCCCAAGTAATTATGGATCTGTTACCCTGGCATCAATCCATGCCAATACAATGGAAAGTTATTAAGAATTTGTTTTTAAAAAAGGAATTAAATTATGAAAATATAATGGATGCCACTCAAAGTCGATTTACAGAAAATCAGTCTAGTCAGTCTGGTTGATGTATATATGTTTACTGATTTATAGAGAACATACATACAGATTCTTATAAGGCAGTTGAACTGGGACTAAAAAACCACCCTAATTCAAGAATGAACAGTGTTGACAAGGCACATGCTGCTCTGGTTGAAGAACGTGGAAGACAAAAATATAGTTATTAGTAGGGAGTCATCATGAATGGAGTTACCTTGCATGAGGATTGACACATGTTATTAGTAGGCTAGTGGACAGCTAATGCTAATCCATATTTCCCCCATTATTTTAAGGAATAAATGGTACTATGTGCATTTGGTAACATTTGTGGGTAATATAAAAATAGGAGAAATAGTGAATACTGAGTGAAGCTAGGGCAGTCTTATGGGACCACTTGGACTGGTTGAGTAAGTTATGGCCATTCAACGGAAGTTGTATTGTAACACTGACAAAAGCAAGATCATATATTTATGAGCAGAAAACATGCTGTCTGTTCGTCTATAGGAAGAGGAGTTGTTTCCTGGAAAACAGTGATTCTGAAAAGATTTCAAGGTCACAGTGGATAAATGACTCAACACGGGTTCCTACTGTAATGAATTGGCTAAAATAGGTAAGTTGAATTGGAAATGGACCACTTGAGAAGTCATTTAAATTTTGCATATGGAATTGGTGCTGGAATCCTGACTAACGAGGAGACTTGAATTTTAAAGAGACTGGTGAGCACTTTGAGTGGATAGAGAGCTACAGTAGTAATTGTGGAGAATTACTTTGTAGTTTGAAAACTGAAGAGCCCAGTCTGCCTCTCACTTTTTTTTTATAAAGAGGGAGAGAGAAATTATTCAGAAGTTATTTGATTACAATGTATAAATACTTTCCTGTAGAGAAAATCCAACATTCTAAGGAGCTATAGGCAGGAGGATAGGCATACTACGGTAGCATCCTTTTTGTTCTGGAACCTGGATCCGAAAAAATTCGTATTAGGAACAAAACTCAAAATTTTTTAACAGTGATGGAATAAACTACAGAGGAAGATGGAGATTCTTCAACCCCTAATGTGAAGATTTGAAAGTTTCTCTAAAGAAATATGAATAACCTTCAAATCAAAACAGGACTGGGGGTTATTTTCTTGCCTCTGTGAAAAATAAGTTAGTAGCCTTAGCATGAAATAAAATTTAATAGACTGTGATATGCCAGAGATCCCACTAAAGGATTTTAAAGTCTTTTCTGACCTATGAATTTAGATTTAAAAAAAAGCACTTTACTAACAAAAATACCTCAAAGGAATTTTAAAGTTCTAAGTCATGCATTCAGAAGGGGCAAAAACAGAATGTAGGCTTCCTGGGCAAATTTTCTGCAAACTGTTTTACCTGTGCACTATGAAATAGTCCAATTGCATGGTCTTAGATGTTCGAAGTCATGAGGAAAATGGATAATGTGTAAAAGGCACTGCCTGGATAGGGCAGTGAAATAGCACCATGGAAATACTATATGAACATGCAATTATAAACTTAGTCTAATGAATATACATGAACAAAACTACTGCTGTCATTTACAAGCTTGTGAGTGCTTGTGTCTGCAACATCTGTGACCCTTTATGGGAACAGTGAGATCGGAGGGAATGAGAAAGAGGCCGAGGCAGTGAAATAGGAAGAGGATATCCTGAAGGCAGATCTTTCTGAGATGGCTATAGAGTGCTTTAAAAATATTGTGGAAGGCAAATACCTCTTTTAGGGTCTGTTTCTGCATTCAAAAGAATTATTTAGACCCAGTTCCTCATTTCCTTTGTTCTGTTTTAGGTTAACTTGGAAGAAATCCTAAAAGCTATTATGTTTTACTAATTGTCAGATTGATCGGTTACCTTGTTTGTCCAAGCATACTAAGTTGGCTGAGCAGAGCTTGATGGGAGTCTGGAGATGTTGGAATGAAAGAAAAGAGATGCCATTTCTCCAAATTTTGTACGTGGTTCTCCAGTCTCAAGGATGATTGAAAACTATGATTGAAGAGCTGTGAGAACTCTACATTTTATTTCACATTTCTGTGGGCTGAAAAGGCAGATAGAAGAAATGTCATAACTCCCTGAATAAAAAGAGAATAAGAACTTAATTTTAGTGATTTCTCCTTGTTCTTAGATGCATATAATGGAATAGGGATGTCTTTTTTCTGACATATGCTGCCTCAGGAAGAACTTAAATGGGCTTTTCTCATGGAATAGTAATAGCAAAAAGAAAGCAATACCAAATAAGAAGCAAATATAACAAACCAGTGAATCCATGCGCTCTTCTGTTTACAGTCTATAAAGTTACATTTTACAAAGTATACACTTTTTTGTTTGATAAAATTCCATGGCATAAAATGATGTTCATTTCCCTTTGCAACATCTTCCTCCTCCTCTGTTCATGAAATAAGGAATGAAACCAATGTAATAACTTTTTTTCCACACTAAATGGAAAGATTGCAACAATCTTGGTGCCTCTAGTAGGAAGCAGTGGTTTGAATTATACCTTCTTGTGAATGTTTTCCTGATTTCAGTGATACTCTTCTAATATCATTGAGCCAAATGATGTTAATGGAATTTCCTTTATACTCTTTTATACTGTGTTGACCATTTCTTATATCACTTTAACCATAGTGCTAATATAAGACGTACTTCTGTTGTTTTGGTGACCTACTGTATTTAAATATGAAAAGAGGTTTTAAAAGGCACAAGTGTGCTCTTCGCGATTTGAGAATTAGATGGAGAATAAATTACATTCAGAGGACAAGGACAGAATACCGAATGGGAATAATGATAGGGTAATAGGAATGACTATCACCAGTGTATAAGAATATAAAAAGTTTAGAGTTCTTACCTGAGAAAGCAAGAATTATGTATTATGTGCCAGAAAGAACAGGTGCTTGAAATTGCCACTCCATTAGCAAGGATTTTTAATTAATCTTTCAGTTCTGGGGTGGTACAATGGCATATATCAAAATTTGTTTGTTTTTAAAAAGAGAAAAGCTACAGGATTCCTGTTTTGACCTTGATGTTGTGCAAGGTCTTAGACAATGTTTGAAAAGAAGGAGCAATCAAGATCATGGAAGTAGAGATAAATAGAGAATGGAATATAATGTGAGATGGTTTCAGCAAAAGTAGATCATGTCAGACAAACCTCAACTTTCTCTGATAGGATAAGGGTTTTCTTCAAAAAGTGCAGTGTAGTGGAGCCGATATATCTGTATTTAAGCAAAACATTTGAAACTGTGTTCATGGAAATCTTTATTTAAGCAGAAGAGGACAGGATTTGGAATGAAAAACTACCTGAAGACTTACGGTGATGTTATTTTGAAAGAGAGATTGTAAAAGCATAGGGAATTTATTTATGGCATTTTTCAAAGATTAATCTTGTGACTGATTCTCTTTACTGTTTCACATTAGTGACCCTAATTCAAAACCCAGTTTGTGCTCATGAAATTTGCAGATAATGGAGAGTTTGGAGGTATTAGTAATATTGAGGAGAATCTGCCTATGAGGAGGGAAGAATGACATGACAGTCAGCAGGAATCATCAGGAGAAAAAAAATTAATACTGCAAAGTCATGCATCTAGGACCTTCTGCTGTGAGCTGGAGGCTCATTGGTCAGCAGGGATGCAGGAAGTTAAACCTCTGTGTTTAATATGGTAAGTGCACTGGTAGTATTTTTTAGCCATGAAGAAGGCTTTGTAAATGTCAAGCCCAGATTTCTTCTTGGATATTGGGAAATATTGATACAATTAAGACAAAATACTGTTAGATCTCATCTGGATTGCTCGTACCAGGCTGACTTTCTTTACTGGAAAAAAATAGTGAATTTAAACTGGAACAAACCCAGGAAAGGTCTTCAAGGACCTTTAATGGAATGGTAAAAAAGTCTTTTGAGAGGAGATTACAAGAACATGGCTCAGTTTGACTGACCAAGAGGAAGATTCAAAGAGGATATGATTACTTTCTAGAAATACATCTGGGGGTAAATAGCAAGTAGGGAGAAGAATGATTAAAGTTAAAAGATAAGATCAGATGGATATGAATTAATGCATTTAGACAGGAAGTTGAAAGGAGTTCTCAAGCCATCAGAAAAATGAACTTCTGAAACTGTCTCCCAGACACAGTAATGGGTGACAGGAAACTTAATGGCTTACAAGGTGAAGCTTTGTAAATTTAGGGCAGGCTAGGGATGGTCATGAAGTTGAAAAGCAAAGCTTGTGAAATGAGGCTTTGTGCATTTGGTTTTCTGTCATTCTTGTAAGAGCACTAAAGGAAGATTTGCTCTCCATGTGCAGCTGTGTCAGGAAGTGTTTGGTGGCACAAGCTTTGCTGTAAAATTATGAAGTAAAAGATGAGAAGGCCAGAAAAGCTGGTGATGAGATACAATGGCACAGACAAAAGGAAAAGCTAAGTACTGGTGTGGTTTCTGTCCTGAGGATATCAGACACGTCCAGGAAAGCAGAGTGACTGTCTGTTCAAGGCCAGGTTTCAGTATGGGCTCCAGGGATTTCTATGGCTGATATGTGCAAGGAGAGAGGATTGAGCCCACCCATACCCACTTACTAGATAACGTTCTTTATCTCCTACTGGATCATGAGCTTTCAGTAGTAATTGTTTTTAATTGTTGTATTTAATTAATGTATCACGTGCTTCTGGGTTTCCATTCATTGCCTGAGGAAGAGGAGAAAAAATTTATTGTTTTCTTCTCTCCTTTTTGGTAGTGTAATTTCATTTTTGAAATATTTTTCACTCTCCCAAATTTCTCTGATGAGATTGGCCATGAGATGAGCTTTGATGGGATTTTAGACTTGATGCACTGATTTCAAGTCAGAATGAAAATTGTTTTAGTGGTCAGGTTGGCAAGGATCTTCTTGAGGGAGCAGGATGGAATGGAGGGGTGCCTTTCCTTATATGAAGAGTGTTTCACTTTAGTGTCATTTGAGTTTAGCCTAACAAAACCCCTGTCATTATAGGGGCCTCAGAAGTGACTTCTGGAAGATGGAAACTGTGCATGTTCTTGTGCCTGTAGTGTAGTTCTCTGTTTTGTGTTCCAGGATTGAACTGACACATGATATTGATATGATTCAGAAACTGCTGTTTTGTTGATGAAGTATAAACCCAAGTTCTTGTTGTTTGATTTTATTAAAGTTTGATAGCATCTTTCTCAAGAACTGAATTTTTAATTACAGCTTTGTGATGAGTTACCAGCTGACTGACTGCATTCCCTCTAAAGTTTGAACTAGGCATGATATACTTCATCACTTGAACTGCTGTTTAGTACTGCTATATGCTTCTCTGAATTTGAGAGTTTGGATGCGTTTAAATTATGTGACAGATAAATTTATAATCCTTATCACGCTGTCTTGGAGAGAGCAGTTTCTAAGACACATTGTGCTGAGACATTAACATTTATCATCTTAGATTTTTATTAAATTATTATGACTTTACTATTAAATATGATATGGAGTATAAAAGCATACCTTAAAAGGGGTTGTAATGATTAAACTCCAAACCAGACAAATAGTAAAGGAAAATATTAAGTGAAGTAGTTCACATTGTAATTGTCTTGGGGTGACTTTATGATGATGTATCCCCTATTGCTGCTTTATGTCTAGAAATTTATTTTGTGCCTTTCTGTGCCTTTAAACTAACATAAAATCACCCCAAGACAGTAATTTAAGTCAAATGAGTATTTTTACCTCCAGAAAAGAAAAATGCAGCCAAAATTCCAGGGGTAAGGAAGAATTTTAAAGACATATAAGCAATTCTAATGGGACAAAAATATTACCTTCTCCCACTTTCTAGGTTTTACAGAGTTCTTGACGTTACTGAGCTACTAATAAAATATTCAGTCTACTTTAAAAATCTGAAATAAGTTTCCACAATATTCCAAACATTTGCATAGAGGTAAATGTTGTACCTATTTTAAAATGCTGCTTGGAAGCATACTGAATTTACAGTCTAAATGCAATGAAACCAGTTTATTTATCAGGGACCTTATTTTCAGGTAGCTGCCCTAGAGACTGGTATTTCAAAGAAACCTTCCTTATGGAAGAAAGAAATTTGTAAAATTATAAGTTATTTTAAAAAAATTCTTAAGGGTAGGTTCCTGACATTTTCACCTTTCTCAATATGGCAGATGCATTCCCAGTGTTTGTCGTTGCAGGACACAGAAGTTGGCTTTATGCCATTAAAAACTGTTAGTGGGATATGGTGTTGAAAACCTTTCCCTAAGGGATCCAGAATACATTGTATTCAGGGAGACAGTTCTTAACTTAAGAGCTTTGTCTTTCAAGCCTCTCCACTTAAACCTAAAAAAATAGGACGTCTCCTAAAAGATCATGTAGGTGTGGCCCATACAGTGCTTTTCATGAAATCTTTCAAAGAACCAATTCTCTTATAAAGTGAGACTAGAAGAGGCTATAGGGAAGCCGTGGCTGCCTCCTTGGCTTATAGGTTGGTTTTTTTTTTAGTTTCATCCTCCCTTCCCTGGGAGGGATGTACTCCTTCTCCCCTCTACCCCTGGTTTGCTATTTTATAGCCTCCCCTACTAAGAAGAGAGTTTTCATCTCTTCTTTCTAGCAGTCTAACAAGTCACAGCTGTTAGTTCAAGCAGCATGAAGGAGCTACTTTCCTGTTTTCACACAGTGGGAGAATTTAAATGCAAAGTGAACCAGGAAGGAGTTCATGTGTGTTACTCCTGACACTGAACCGTTAAGGGGTTTCCAGTGGCAGAAGTTTTGATTTTGTCAGAAGAAATGAAAGAAAGCAACTCCTGTAATATGAGCAAAGAAAGGAAGGGAAGGTGCTCCAACAGTGTATTGGATCTGTTGATCTGTTTAGTCAACAACCTTGGATCCTATCTCAGGGACAAAAGCTTCTTGCATCTAGACTGACTGGATCACTCATCTGTAGCAATGTGCCCCTTAACCTTGCCTGGCCATGATACCATCAGCTGATGTTTTTGTAGGTACTTATGAAGGAAATGTCAAATAACCAATTACTGCTGCCTTATCATCTCTAGGAAGCATTTTGTCTGGACTAAATGGGAGTCCGGGAAAATGACTACTTTGTGAAAGGGAAGTCAAAGTTTAAAGACAACTTTAGGTCACCAAATTTCTGAAAGCTATAGATCCCATCTTGCTGTCTGTCATAAACCCCTCAGAGTCGACAGCCTAGCTTTTGAAACTCCACTTAATAAAAGTCATATTTAAGCAAGAGAACACCTTTGAAGCCATTGCTGATAGTTCAGGTAGCTCTAGACCTTCTGACTTCAATTTTCTTCCAGTCATTCTGTCGCACAAGCTGTTGGTGGTAAGATTCTACTTGTCTATTACCCATTCCTCTGGCAGGAAGCTTTGGTTCTACACCTGTCAATGTGTAGAAATTCAGGCATTATCCTCTTTCAGGGGAATATTTCTGCAGATGATTTTCAGACTGGCTTGTGACATGCCTTGCAATTGTATTTATAGCCATGTATACTCACCAGCAAATGATCAATTAAAACCTTTTCATTTTTCCTTAAATAAAGAAAGAAGAGGAAAGAGTTTTGACATGGGGAAGGAAAGAAGCAAAGCAAGGTCTTTATTTTGTCTACCAGGTGTGTACTGTTAAGTTTAATCATTCTATATAAAGCTTTAAAAGGTATTAAATGTGCCTTCTAGAAAACAAAAAAGTGGACGAGTAGAAAGAATTAGCCAGGTGGAATTGACTTGCTGGCACTGGATGCCTTGGGTTGGTTTGTTTATTGGTTTACTGTACCGATTAAAAAAATGAGGATTGGTGGGAAAATAAAAAAATAGCATAGAGGGTGAGTGTGACTTTCATTTGTGTCACAGCACCCAGAGTAATTTTTGTAAAGTGGCAAGTCCAGCATTCTTCTTAGACAGACTTTTCCTAGTTTTGATTTGTTTAAGGCACCACTTTCTGGTTGCTGGTTCATGGAGCATTGTGCAAATTGAGGATTGTTGTGGCTGCCTGCATCAAACCTTCTTTAGACAGAAAGCAAACATAAGGAAGGTAGGAAAGACCAGAAAAGAATTTGTTGGAGAACTAGGCACACCACTACTTTGGGGAAGAACATGTTAATAGGAATCTTAGTTCATATTCTAAATTTAAAGATTCATTCAAGATTTTGTTCATTAGAGATTCACCTAAATGTGGTAGCACAGATATCCAGTACTGTCTCCTCACACAACCATTCATCCAGCTTTTTTCAAAGACAATTTTAGAAAAGCTCTAAAGGAGAGATAATAGATATTAAACTGAGTGGGAGAAGATGGGCAGGAATGTATAGCAATTCCAATGATTAAATTTGTTCCTTTCCCTGTGTCCTGAGTTGTTCAGTCTAACAACTTTCCGGTCCACAAACCTAAAATTGTTGCCAAATAGCTGCAGAAAAATAATTTCCAGAAAAGGGTGGCATCTGATTTATTTCCTGCATCCTATCCTGTCTTGTTGTGGTTTTGGCTGCAAGATTGCAAGTCTAAAACTGAGAGAAGTGTCATCAGCCTCTAGAGACAGTGTCCAAACAATTGAACGTGTTTGGAGGAAAGGTTTATTCTTTGGCTCTCTCAATACTTGTAGATGCCAATTATTGAGTAGTTATGGCCAGACAGACTCACTGTGGTTCATGGCTGGCTCTCAGGTTCAGAAGTATCTGGAATTTTTCAAAGAAATCTAGGGAAGTGTCCAAA
Source organism: Monarcha castaneiventris obscurior (assembly GCA_026261815.1). NCBI lineage: Eukaryota > Metazoa > Chordata > Aves > Passeriformes > Monarchidae > Monarcha > Monarcha castaneiventris. The sequence goes on from JAMPIT010000894.1 coordinate 22,371,290, forward strand.
CTTTCCCTCAATGTTACTTTGATATTTTGTGCTGTTGATGGCCTTTAGACACGATTGTTTCTCTCAGAAGACATTTTTGGCTTGTATCTCAGAGACTGGGCTAGTATAGGAACTGTAATAGAGAAATGAGAATTCCTTTTCTCTTCATCTGAGAAACTGAATTCACTGAGATCGCTTCAGCCCAAGGAAAGCAAGTTTTAGGAAGAGCTAAAAGCCACTGAGTTCACAACCTGTTTTCAGGGCTTGAATGAAACTTGGCTTTTGCAGGAAATCTTTCCAGTTCTGGGATTAACAGCAGTTAGCAGTCCTCTTTTAGGAACTGGCTACTTTCAAAGACAACAAGAATCAGTCCGATCTAATCAAGAGAGAATGCAAAAAACAACACCCTTCTTGCCATTCTCCCTCTTCTTGCCTCTTCTAAAATAAATCAAAATTGCCCCTGATATCCAAAGTTAAAGTTGAATATAAATATATTTGTATTTATGATTATGAGTGAGAGATCTAAAGCAAGAGAGGAGATGGTTTTATTTCTCTTATGATGATCCTTTGTCTTGCCTTTTCTTTGGGTCGTTTGGTTTGAAAGGTTCAAAAGAGTAAGGATTCTGACTAGAAACAGAACAAAAGTCTTGTCCCCTTCTGCTTCTGGTATCTTTTTCATGAAACCCCTGAGATTAGCTCAGTTGATTAGAACATGATGCTGATAATGCCAGTGTTGTGGGTTTGATCCCTGTATGGGCCTTTCGTGTAAGACTTGGGTTCAATTATCCTCATCCTTTCCAATTGAGAATAATCTGTGATGAACTGCCTTTATCTGTGAAAAAACCCTTAAAGAGTAATACATGGACATTTTGAAAATGCGAATCATAGAAGACATTGCCAGGAGGAAGAGTTTCAGTTTCTGTATTCTTTTCTCAAATGCACACACACAGTAGATATCTACTGGATTTAAATTTCTGCAATTAGGACAAATACCTCAGTAAAAGGAAATTCTGCATGCTTTACTAGAGAACGGTAATGCATCCTTTCAATATTCAGGATGAATTTGGATCTCTAGGCTTCTGAATCATTTCCACCTATTTCTCAGTAAGACAAGAAGGTACATCATGTTCTCGGTGGGCTGTGACCATTGCCTTTCAAGTTGCAATCCTTCAGATCTTCATTACTCCTTAGGCTATCATTAAATGCTTGGCAATGGTTTTATCTTATCTTTGCTGTTAATGTCTGCAGGTGCATTAGTTATCTAGACGACTTGCTTATTAGAGATCATTTTACAGTAGGATAGTTCATGCCTTCTGGGAGACATTACTTTCAGAATCTCTGTCAAAATAAGACTTTTTTTGCCCCATTTCAAGTTCTTCCTTTGACAGTGGCCACTTGGGGTCTCAAAACGGCTCTAGTTTACTTGTGCTTGGACAGCTTCTAAAATTTAGTGTAGACAGAAGATCAATCCATGTCCAAAACAGAATACACAGGTTACATGATTTTGTTAATTTTATACTAAAGAATGATAGGCACTTTGGATATGATCTATGCCAGAGAAAGAGAGTTTAAAGTACAAAATAAGCATTCGAAGTTTGGACTTGGTGCATTTTCCATCAACACATGAAAGATTTGATGCAATACTGACCAAATATACTTTGATGAATGTGTTCTTCTTTTAGCCTGCTCCAAAAGTCATGATTGGTTTCCATTCAAAAAAAACCAGAGCAACTCTTAAATAATAGAATCGTAGACTACCAAGTTGGAAGGGGACCTTGAGGATCATCTGGCCCAACCTTTTTTTGGCAAAAGTATGGTCTAGACAAGATGGCCCAGCACTCTGTTTACCTGAATCTTAAACTGTCCAACACTGGCAAATCCACAACTTCCCTGGGGAGATTATTCCAATGGTTGATTGTTCAAATTGTGAAAACTTTGCTAGTGTCTTACAGTAATCTCCCTAGGATTAATTTGTACCCATTAACCCTCATCTTCTCCATGGAACTCCTTGTAAGAAAAGGAGTCTCCATCTTCTTTGTATCCACCCTTTAAATACTGGAACATGGTGATAATGTCTCCTCTAAGCCTTCTTTTCTCATGCTGAAAAACCCAGCTCTCTTAGTCTTTCCTCATACAGAATGCTTCCCAGTCCCTTGATCATCGTTATGGCCCTTCTTCCAGTCCTTTGATCATCTTTGTGGCCCTTCTCTTGACCCTCTCCAGCCTGTCCATGTCTTTATTTTCTATAGCGGGAACCAAAACTGAACATAGTATTCCAGGTGTGCCCTGGCAAACCCTGAGTAGAGTGGGATAATGACTTCTTTATCTCTGCTGCTGATGCTCTTTTTGTTGCAACCCAGCATCCTGTTGGCTTTCTTTGCTGTAGCAGCACACTGTTCTTTCAGATTGAGCTTCTTGTCCACCAGGACCCCCAGGTCCCCCTCAACAGAGCTGCTCCCCAGCCCAGTGGATACCAGCCTGTGCTGCACTCCTAGATTATGTTTTCCAAGTGCAAGACCTTACACTTGTCCTTGTTGAACTTCCTAAGGTTCTTGTTAACCCACTTTTCCAACACATCCAGGTCCTTCTGCAGGGTTAGCTCTCCTTCTGAAGAGTCCGCTTCCCTGATCAGTTTGGTATCATAGGCAAACTTTGTCAGAGTACACTTGATCCTGTCTTTCAGATCACTTTGGAGATACTAAACAATGTTGGGCCTAATATCAATCCCAGGGGAACCCCATTTGTGACAGGTTGCCGGTTTGAAAGGGAGCTAATCACCACCACCCTCTGGGTGCTGCCTGTCAGCCAGTTCCCCACCCACCACACAGATCACATCAGTTTCTCTAGGAGACGGCTGTGGGAAACCATTTCAAAAGCCTTGGAAAAATGCAGGTAGACAATGTCCACCGCTCACCTCACAGCAGCTGAACAGGTTACTTTGTCATTGAAGGTGATCAGGTTTGTCAAGTATGACTTGCCCTTGGTGAATCCATGATGGCTTTTCCCAATCATGTTTCATCTGACTTGTGACAGCCCCCACAAGAATTTGTTTCATAACTTTCCCAGGGACTGAAGTAAGACTGATGGGCCTATAACTTCCTGGATCCTCCTTTAAGCCCTTCTTGTAGATGAGGGTGACGTTAGCTTTCTTCCAGTCTTCTGGGATGCCCCTGGTCTCCATGACTTCTCAAAGATTATGGAGAACAGCCTTGCAATGATATCAACCAGCTCTCTTACCCTTGGGTGATTATTGTCAGGCTCCATCAATTCGTAGGGATCAAGCTCTTGTAATAGCCGATATTCCAACTCTTTCTTTTCTTGTGTTGGTATCAACCTGGATTTTTGTTCCTAAGGCATGCACCCCAACAGTGCTGGTAAACACAGATTTAGAAGAATGCGTTGAGAACCTCTTCCTTTTCAGTGTTGGTGGTGACTGATTCACCTCTCCTGTTTAACAATGGGCCAATATTTTCCTTCTGTTTTTGGTTCTTGTTTACATGCCTGAAGAACACTTTCTTGTGTTTTTTGACATTTCTGGGTAATTTCAATTCGAGCTAAGATTTTGCTTTTCTAACTGCACCTCTGTGCCCCCTGGAAATGCTTTTGTAGTTCTCGATGGGTATTTGTCTGCTTTTCCATCTCTTGATAGGCTTCTCTTTTGGTTTTGAGCACACTGAGAAGCTCTCAGATAAGCCAAGGGGAGTATTGCGCTGCCTACTTGCCCTGCCTTTAAAGGGTAATGAACTGTTTTTGAACTCCCATGTTTCTCAGGAGAAAAATGCCAACATAGAGAAAACTTTGCAGTCAGTATGCTGTGGCTGCCATTTACATTAACCAGCTCCCTTTTTCAGCCAGGCTGCAGTGCTCCTTTGTGCACCAGGAAGATCTTATTGCATCAGTTACATGGTAAAATGTGCTCATTCTCACAGTTTTTCCCCTTAAAGAAAAAAAGTTGAAGACATCCAATCCCAGGCTTTAGGAATCAAACATCATCAGAATAGGCTTATTGAGATGGTATCTCTGGTTCTAGGGCAGTCCACTTGCCAGATTTATGCCCAAAAGAGTCTCTAGAAATGGTGACATCCACAGCATCTTTCCACCACAAAGGTAGGAGGAGGTTTCTACCCTGGCTCTGGTTTGCCAACAGCTCATCAAAAGAGATTTATGTCTTCTGGATCTGTGGTAAACATGCACATTAACAGAGCTCTTCCACATTCCTTGCTGGAAGGAAAAAAATGTCATCTTCTTTTTCTTCAAGAGAATACTTGAACCCCAAGCTGCTTCTGCTTGCAAAACAGAGAAGCTAGATCTTATTTTCCAGGCACAAGAGACAGACACAACTGAAACAAAATGTAAATAGCCAAAATCTCTCACTCCTTCTTCTCAGATTCTGAACAAGGAAGCAAACTCGGTCTTCCATAACTAAGTTATACAATATTTGAGAGCAGTGCCTTACCTCTCCCTGGTTGCATTCTCCACCCAGCTCAGCCATCAGCTTTAACTTCGCATAGTCTGAGCTTCTTTGCACAGAAATTGCACAGGAAACTCCCAGCTGCCTGATGTTTTCAGTCTTCCCATTGGATCTCTGCTGTTCAGGGTAGGAAGGGATATTATAGAGCAAAGGAGTTATACCTTCACTAATCATTAACCTCACAGGCAAAGCTTCAGTCTAAGTTATTAAGGTTATTAAAATCACAGCTATGAGGTAATACTTTTATGAATTAGATGGAGATTAAAAGGCAGAGCTGTTAGATTTTCCACATGACAAAAGGTTAATAGTGGAGAGCCACAAGGTATGGTACTAACTACTCCTATTGTGTGTAATATATTGGGCAGTTACTTATAAAAGGGGGAGTGAACAATGAGATGGCAGATATTGCAGATGACATGAAAGCATATCAGTAGCTGGAATTCAGATCCATACCCAGCTCTCCTAAGAAATCTCCCTGATCCATTGCATTTTTTATCACAGCAGATCCTTTTAGTCCTTTTCACTGCATTCATGAATGTAACTTGCACAATACAACATCCCAGCAACCTTATGCTTTCCATTCTGCTGAGTGAGGTTTATAGCTTTTCATTTTCATTTTCAGCCTTGGGCTGACTTGTAAGACTGAATCCATGTCCCAGCCTGCAGACTGGAAGCACTTAATTAGTATGCAGGGCAGGTACTGAGGGAGGCTGTCTCTATGCGACAGCTCTCAATCCACTCCTCTGATTATTATGGCTCATAGAAAAGAGGATGCAAGGAAAATGGGAAAAAAAAGTGAAAGAAAAAAATCACTGCATTTTCAAATTTTAAAAAATGGTATAAAGTATCTGGTAATACCAAGTAAGAGAATGTATCTGGCTCTGTATTAGTTGCCAGTCATTCCTCTGGTTAATTTAAAAGCAAGTGTCTGTTAAAGATGGTCACAAGGGAAGAAGCCAAACCTCAAATACCAATTACCTGTTGAGTTTATTATGGACTCTTTTAAGGGAGAGCTTATGACTTTAATATGAAAAGCATCACAGCACCAAGTAAAAATCCACTCTGCTGATAATTTTCTTGTTTTCTTTTTAGGCAGATGGCTTCCTATCAAGATAGCAAAGCTAAGCCCATTGTAAATATCTGCATTTGCTCATAGGGGAAAGAACAAGGAGGTTAGGGAAAGGTATTATTATGATTTACCTGTTTTTTTAGGCAGCATGTGAAACTATGGGTAAAAAATACTACCTTTGGCTGTTGTCATTCATCCTGGTGATAGAAAAATATTTCATAAATAATCAGATCCTCTCCCCTTTTTCCAGTTACATATATCCCAGGTGGCTGCTTATTCATGGCTAAAATACTGCCACTTCTGGGTAGAAATATTGCAACTGTTTAACAGTGGATTTTTACACTATACAATAGTTTCAGGACTGAAAACTACAAAAGGAATCATAATTAATTTCTTCTTCAAATGAGACTGTAGGGTGTAACCACCTTTTATATGGTAGTTACCTTGCCTTGTGCTAGAGCTTTTGTCTTACCCTCTAAGCCGGTGGTTTGCTTAAGAAGGCCCAATTATGCCATCTTCTTCCTCCTTGAGAGCCTACCCTAACAGTTAACAAACTGCTTGAGATAGGGGCAGCAATTTTCTTCCCATTGGCTCCATGCCTTTGTGCTGAAAGGAGCACAAGATTTATGGTTCCAGAAAATTGGCAGACAAGAAGGGGCAAGACTTGCTAACTCTGAGTTCTCACCTTTAAGATGCAAGTCTGGGGTTCAAGAGCATTTCACAGTTCTCTCCCATTATGCATCGTTGTGCAGCTCACCACTAATAATTTTTGAGATTCTGATTGGGGCATTTAATTTTCTGCTGGCACAGTACAAAAAGCTAAGGTAGCTAATCCTTGAGGGTCAGGCAGATAAAAAGAGATGTTTCAATATGTACATTTTTTTATTGGAAGACAGTGGGTTATTTCAAAGTGTGCCTATTTTATCAGAAGAAGAGCCCAGGATTTTGGTCTTGGAAAATTTACTGTGATAAGCTATGAACAGCTAGTCTGTTCAATAGTAAGATGAAAACAACATTAAAGAAATTATGGAATCAAACTTCAGATGACCAATTCACGTTCAGTTGTAATGTCACTAAGAGAAAAACATTTCCAAGGTTCAGGAGGCACTGGGTTTTAATGTTCATCAATCATGTATAAGCTAGAATTATCAGTTTAATTATTTGCATGCAGACTTATGTAAAATCAATAATCACCACTGTAAGTGAAAGCTATAATTGTATCAAGGAGAAGTGACACCAAGAATGGTGGAAATGAAGCCCAAGTCACTACACATTAGAGCTGACATTGCCAGAGTTTAAGCTGCTGTGTATGCAATATTTGTATAACCTAGCATCTGCACCTTTTTCTGTTGTGAATTTACAGTTTATTTCACAGTCCAGCTTCTGTTTGCGGATGAAGCTGATTGTTTACATAGCACAATAATTATAATTTATTAATAATTTTGATGTGACTAAAACACTGTCACACACTAAGGGGACAGACATTCTTTTAGGGACCCTTGGCATGGTGATGACGGTACTAAACTGTAGTTACAATTAAAACTTTTCTCAACATGATATTATGAGTAGTATGGCACAGAATTTATTATTAGAATTGCACAGGATTTCTACAAGCTGAATCAACGTAGCACAATTTAGAAATAGCTTAATACAGAATTTATAATACAATTTATGATTTCAGATCACCTAGAGCCTAACTTAACTTACGGTTTCTAATCACCAAGACCCTCTGAGATCAGACCAGATCTTAACACACATTTTGCTGTCTCAATATAACCAGTATAATCTAGACTCAAAAATCATATCAAGAACCCAAGTAATTTAATCCTTGGAGGCAGCAAATGACCGTGGAGACATCTTTGGCCATGGGAAGGTTGCAGGTCTCACTGTCTATCAGCAGTTCTTGTCCAAGTTCCCCACTTAGGACTTGCAACTGCTTCATTTTGTAGACAGTGCTCTATGTGCTGTTAGGCTTCCCTGTCCTGTGACAACATCAGGGACCTGGGACCTTCCAGGCCAGTAAGGAGGGAAGTAATCAGCCTGGTGCCCAGGAGTCTTGATACTGGCAAAGAGGGGAAGAAGAAATCTGTTTGCTTTGTGTACTTGGTTCATGGGACCTTCAGGGCCTGCTGATGAGGGGAAAGGGTACCCATACATGACTCACTCTGTCACAGAGAACGGCTTAGCCTCATAAAATGGTGCTAGGTGTGCTAACCATATTATCAGAAGTCTCGATCAGGGTATACCAGTCACACACTCCTAGAAACATGAAGTCGTTTTCTATCTCTTTGAGATAAACACAAGCAAAGAAAAGCCCTAAATTCATGCATCATGAAGCACTTTTGATGATGAGAAGATTTGCATCACTCATGAAACTAGGTTTTATTTTTCAAAATATTTGCATGGTACATGAATGGCTGATAAAAAATTGATGTAATTGTCCTTATTTTTAGGCAGCATAGTCCTCTTCAGCGCAACAATTAAGTAAGCATCCTCTGCCAAGTACAAGGTAAATAATGCAGCTGATTTCCTGGGACCTGATTGTACCCACAATTTTGACCATGTTGCTCATCTTGTGCTCTATGTGAACAACAGGAAAAGAATTAATTAAGATTTCATGGCAATGTGAATTTTAGTATTTTAAATTTTGAAGTGTTTGACTTTGCAGCCATAATATTCTTTTAATATAATCTCTTTATGTGTAATTTCCTGTGTTAATTCCATCATGTGGAATCACAGTAAGTTTCATATGGATCATTAGTAGAGCTGGAACTTAGCTATGCTTGTGCAGACCTTTACCATTTGAGCTAACTGACCTTAACAACAGGCAGCTATCCTTTATTACAACCAACCTCTAGAGGCAAAATGAGACAACTACTTTGCAAAGGGATTTCATGGCTATTTGCTGCCATCTGAGGAATGTTGTAACTCAGGAAGCCATGTCCTGGTGCTGTAAGTGCCTAATGGCTACAGAACCTCTGCTCTAATTCTCTAAAGTCTGTTTCCTGTATTTGGAAAGAACTCCCCATCAGCCCAGCTCAGCCTTTAGGAGGATGTGCTCAGTATGGATGAAATGATCAACAAATTTATGTACTAATCTCTAATGTGTAGTGATTATACACAGCTAGCCACTGTAGACTTTATTATGTCAGGTTATTTTCCACCTTACCAGCACAAATTATGTAGGGAACTTAAAAAAAATTTCTCTCTACCAGGGCTACTCTAGCATTTGGTGTACAGTTTTGAAGCATCAGGGTACTGAACCTTCTGCAAACAAGTGTAAGAATTTTTTAGCATTAACAAGACAATATCATTGTCTGTAAGTTATTATTCAGAAAATACAGAGACATCTATGCTGACATTGTAAAATGTATCAGCCTGAGGCACAATGGCACAGAAAATTTGAATTCAAATGATTAGTTTGGCAGTTACAAGTAGCTAAACCAAGGCCTTATAACATGAAGTGTTAGGCAACTAACAGTCTGTTTAACCAGCTCTTGACAAACGCAAAACTTTCCCAGTAAGATTAGGGACTGTAATAGGGAGGATACATGTACATAGATACATGGGACTCAGAAAGCACAACTGATTAAAACCAACCCTGACACAGATCAGCCTTGTTTCACTGCCAGTATTTAGGGAAATCAATAAACAAACTAAGCAGACTAATTGTTGCAAAGTAATATTTTAAAGGGCTTTTGGATTCTGTATAATAGATTTTGTTAGCAAGGGCGTTCAAAACAGAAAAAATTATCTTGATCATCTCCTTTCAGCATTTTTAGTCACTATAAACGGTGACATTTCTGAAGACCTTTGTATGAAACATAGTCTCATAACAAAACAAGTTACTTATTTTGGTAGTTGGCTGGAAACAAACCCACATATGGCAAATGTAAAATGGAATCATTATATCTTGCTATTTCTATTTCTATCAGTTTCTATCTTCTGTAGTTCACTAGCATTTATGTAGTGCTGTTGATCATTAAGTGTTTTATTGTCAATTTATACGAAGACACTAAAATAACTGAATTTTAAAAATAGATATAGTGGCAGCTCCTTTTTTTATGTAAAAAGCTAATTGGAATCTCTGTTGCCGTATATAGTGTTATTATCCATATTAGGTGAAATTTTCAGAAGTTCTAAGTTTTGAACAAAATACTAACTTGTCTTCTGTCTTAGATCAGAAGTTCTAATTTAATATGGTTACCATATATCCCCACTATTTAGAAGTAGAATTAATTTTCTAGCTGTATCAATACTGGTCTGCTACATCAGAAATGGATGATCTGCCAGTTAATGGGATAGTTGTTTGAAGAGGAAGATCTGGACATTTATTGATATTTTTGAGAAGTACTAGGCTTAACTTGGGACATTATAGTTTATAATGACCCAGGCAAGAGCAATTTACCAGACTATGCTGTAATTAGAGATGCCCTGGTCTATTTTGTATGTATCTGTATACCATGAACTCCTGTTTCATGCTGATCTCCTCATCCTTCACCCATTTTACAAAATACAAGCTTAATTTATGCCAAGGTTTTCTACTAAAGGGGAAACTAGTAGGTCTTGGGGCAGGAAAAACTTGCTTTGATTTATAGGCAAACAGTAAAGATTCAACCTGTGCTAGACCTTATCGAGTCAGGTCTCCAAACATATTCTGACAAGCATTCTGGCCTTGCAAGTGCAGGTGCTCCCTGCAAAACTTGGTGTCTTGCTGGTGGCCAGTGAGAAACAGGAAGTGATGGGAGAAGAGATAGCAAAATGTAAAGGTATTTCTGTCCCTTTTCATCATGTTAATAGGTCTCTACATCACTCCCAAACCTTCTGCTATATTCTTATTAGTGCCCAAATCCTCAATTACTTTGTTTGCTGAGGATAAATAGTTTATTGCTCTCTTTGGGCTTTTTTGCAAAGTAATGAGCTAGTTGTAAAATGAATGCTGCACTACAATAATGTGGCCTCTTATGTTTTTCAGAATTTTTAGGTGCTGACACTTTCTTTATGTTATGTTCCCCTCACCTTCCTGGGCTTTGTGTTTGTGCCAATATAGGCATCTTGTGTAGAGGGAGAAACTCCCTACAGTGCCCAGAGGGACACTGCGTTGACAGGAGAAAAGCTTTTCTAGCATAGTAGGAGGGAGCTCCCACCAAATGCACTTAACATAGTGACTGGAAAATCACACTTATTAGCCTTTGGCTTCCTTTTAGGGGCTGAATCCCATGCACTTTCCTGGGGAATAAGACATCACTCATGAAAGGCTGAAGGGCTGGGTCATGAGGGAAATCAAGGAGTGAAAAGAGTGGCTACAAAAAATGGTGAAGAGAAATGACCACTGGTAGTGGCTATTACCCACATATTTGCACTTTCTGAGCATGCTGTGAGTTCTGTTGCAAAATAAACTCTGACTTGTCTCCCCATCAAGAAGTTAGACTCACTGCCTACCCTGGTGTTTTTAAGATGTTGCTAGAGAGGAGTCTATTTGCAGCATCCATTCTGAATGGAAAGGCTCTCATGGGCCCCAGTATAGAAGTTTTTGAGGACATGGTAACCTTGATGACTTGATCGAAAGCTCATTTATTCTCTGCCCTTCAGGAATTTAGTGCTTGATGAAATACTCATGTTTGCCTCCCTGTCTGGTAGGACAGCATGACCAGGAGAGCACAAGATAGATAGCACTGATCAAACTGTAATCAATATCCTAATGCAGAAAATGCAGGAATCTACATTCAGTGCTTACATTGTGTCATGATGTCCTTGTATTCTTCCTTGTACTCAGCAAGGTTCTATAGGTCAGGAAGTGAAATCTCTTCTGAATAACTGTGTTGAAGGCCCTCTGCACCAGGTACAATTAGCTAATTCCTTGGCCCCTTTCCCTCTGAGCATACTTTCTGGGAAACTGTCTTATGATCTTGTGTGGGTTTTGCATGGCCTGGTTTTTGGTAGCAGGCGGTGGGCCACAGAGGTGGCTTCTGTGGGAAGCTTCTAGAAGCTTCCACCATTGGCAGAGCCAATCCCTGATGGCTCTAAAGATGGACATGCTGCTGGCCAAGGCTGGGCCAATGAGAGAGGCTTGTAATGCCTCTGTGATTACATATTTAAGAAGAAATCAAAACAAAAGTAGTGGCGCAGTTTTAATTCCAGCCAGACAAGAGGAGGAGGTATGAACATGTGAGGGAAAACAACATGGTGACATGGTCAGTGAAGAAGGAGGGACAGGAGGTGCTCCAGGCCGTGGTGAAGACCATGGTGAATCAGCTGTGCCCCTGCAGCCCATGGGTCCACGGGGGATGCAGAGATCCATCCACAGCCTGTGGGGATCCACGGGGGATGCAGACATCCACCTGCAGCCCGTGGGGATCCATGGGGGATGCAGAGATCCATGGGGGATGCAGAGATCCACCCGCAGCCTGGGGGAGGTGCCCGTGCCGGAGCGGGTGGGTGCCTGGAGGAGGCTGTGATCCAGTGGGAGACCCGGTGGAGAGAGGGGGCCCTGCTTCCAGGCTGGAGCAGCCTGTCCTTGGAGGGCTGCACCCCATGGAATGAGAGCCACAGCACAGCAGTTTTGGGAGAGCCATGTGCCTGTGGGGGAAATTCATGTTGCAGCAGTGTGAGGAGGACTGCTGCTCCTGAGATTGGGCCCCTGTTGGAGAGGTTAGCAGAGAACTGTCTCCTGTGAGAGGGACCCCATGGCATAGCAGGGGAAAGATTCCTCTCCCTGAGTAGTGGAAGCAAACCTTGGGTGACGAAGTGACCAAGACCAGCACCCCCTCTCTCCCTGTACTGTTGGTGGGAAGGCTGGAGGGGTTGTGGGAAGAAAAGGTGTTTTTAAGGGCTTGTTTTACTTCTCATTATCTTCCTCTGATTTTGTTAGTAATGAACTCACTTTGTATCTCTAAGTTGAGCCTGTTTTGCCCTTGGGATGTTTTGTCCCAGTCCTTATCTCAACTCATGAACTCTTCATTAAATTTTTCTATCCTCTGTCCAGCTGTAGCAGGAGAGGGTGAGTGAGTGGCTTTCGTGGGTGCCTGGCATTTGGCCAGTGTCAAACCATGACAGATCTCAGGGCAACAGTGGTCCACACCATTTGGGTATGGTGGACCTGAGTGCATCTGAGCTGGCCAGCTGACAATTTTTCTGTCACTGCAAAGCTGGTTGCAGGAGTCAGGAATGTCCAGGATTTGTGAGCAGATCTCAGTGCTTATGGACATGAGGATAAAGCCCATCATCATGCTGGGCAAGCTCCAATTGTTTGCACAGAGTGACTCCTTATCTAAAGTGGTGGAGTCACTGTCCATCCTCTCTCTGTAGAATGTGATGCGGTCCTCCCCTTGCATGCTCATCTTCTCCCATCCTCTGCTTGAGAGATATGTATTTGATAGGTTCTGCTATATGAGTAAGCTAGATGATATGTAGCAGAACTGTTCTGTTCTAACCAGAACAGTCTCCCTTTGTCTGGGGTGAGGGAGAGTCCTGCAGCCCCAAACTCTAGTCACTGAGAACTCTAGTGCCTCATCCTGCCATGTATAAGTTAGTTCCTCAAAGTCTGATCCCATCCAAACCGATAGCAGCAGAAGTAGAAGTTGCAGCAAGGGGCGCCATGTGTAAGTATCAAAGTTGCAAACCGAAGATGATGGACAGTGCTGGCTGAAGTCCTGTTTGTATCCACACAGGCTGTATGAGGCCAGTGAATCAGAGTGGAACACATGCTGCAGGGACTGGTGCTACTGGGTGGCAGAGCCAGAGCATAGCTCTCGTGCTGCTGTTCTTGCCTGCTTATTCAGTGTATGCTCAGAGAGTGTGGGCACATTTTGCCTTCTCAAAAGGTCCTCAGATTGGAATAGTGTGTGCAGCCCATGTCACATGACCAGGTATATAAAATGACATGCCTAACAAAGATGCAATTAGAATATGTGTTTTCCCAATGTAGCCATTGTTATGATAAAGACTCATAATTACAAGTGGTGAGAATATATTACTGCATATGTGTCTCTCTGTGTTTGCTTGTGAGAGACAAACTGAGTGATATTCAACACCTAAACTACTCAAAATCTTTAATGCCCTAATAAGATATAGCAGCAGGAATTTGTGTAAATCAGGGAAAAAAGTACATACTAAGGATGTAATCTTAGCTGACAATCTTTTAGGATGTAATCTTGGCTGACACAGAATAGGTGACATTCATTTTTCTTCCCTGTTGTGCGCTAGAGATTTTCTGCTGGTAAAGGGAAGTCTTTGAAAGGAGGTCCTCCTTTATCATAGCCAAAACTGATCATCCTTAATGCATAACATTGAAAACCCTATATGTTTGTATGGCAAAAAAATACAAAAGCAAAAATTAGAGCAGACCCTAAAGTAAAAGCACATATTTCACAAGTCTTAAATACTCTACATTTAAATAGGAAAAAGAAGGAATTGGTGTAGAATGTTGATGGAACTATTAGAAAAATATCACTAGTTCTTAATTGTTTAAGGTATGCACAAAGGTTCCCAATCCATAATTTCATGAATCTTTTTTTCTTTAAATACATCTTACTTAGGCCCATATTCAACAAAACATTTAAATACAGATATGAAGTTATTTATATTCTAACTGCCTGTGATTCGATTGGGTCATAGAGGAGCAAAATGCTCACCAAAGACACTATTTATGGAAAGGACTTGGGAAACCATAACTTCCTGCATTGCATAAACTTCCTGAGTCAAAAAGCTAGAAACTGAGATAGGTTTGGCTCATGTTCCTTCAGTATACAAGGTCTGCTAATGCACAGCAATTGGCACAGAAAAGCTGACTGAAATGAAGGCACAGGAAGGGGCCATCATAACTGCGTCTCATGTAAGTGCAGGAGCTGGAGAGATGATAGGGTAGCCCTGGAAACAGCACCTGCACTGCTAAGACTCCTGGCTGGTTGCAGCACAGAGACAGCCTGGGACTGACTGGCTGTCATTATCTGAGCAGCAAGTGTTGCTTTGGCCAGAAGAAGAGCCATCTATTTTCTGGAAAGTTCCCTCCCTACTGTTCTATGAGCTCTGTGGAGTTTTGCCAGCAGGAGCTGTGCTGTGCAGACTGAGAAATTCCTCCTCTTTTTCTTTTGTTTAAATATAGTAGGAATTAAAGTAGATTCAAAGTGGATCGACCTGCAAAACTGTCAAATCCTTGTGAAACTGACAACCTGGCAGGCAACTGGCCATAGCTGTAGTTACGGTAGATCCCATGGTGTGCTGATGGAAGTCAGGTTTTTAATTCTTACTGTCTTGGACAAAATCCAACATGCTTCATTTTCTGCTTCCTCCTAGCTCTTTCCTGCACTTCCAATAACAAGTTGAAGTAGACTTCTTCATGTCCTAGCCTAAGCTTGTGCACTGTTGCTTGCATGATGCCCCAGGAGATGATAAACAATGTGAATCATATGTACATCCCTGTGGGTAAGACCCCTCTGAGATCCTGCACAGTGCTTAAATACAACTGCTGTGCATTTGCACTAGAAAGGCAAGAGCTGAAGAAGGTTAAAGCTGACATGGTATTAGCAAGTCTTCATAGAGTGGTCAGAAAAGGATACTGTGCAAGCAGAATTTTCTTCTGACTCAGCCTACAGAGTTGATCTAGCTCACAAAAAAACATGCATTACAACATTTTAAGAAGTACAGCAAATCCCATTTCTGCATTCTTGGGTGCTTCTGCTAAGTCCAAAGGGCAAAATTGCTTCAGCATAGTCCATTGTTTGCTTTGGAATCTCAAAGATTAAAGATGTCTATAAGTGTTGGTAATTCTCATGGTTATTGTTAAATATTTCCTTTTATTATCTGTATCATAGCAGCTACAGTTTACAAAAGAAAAAAAAAGGTGAGTTCTCAAGTGCACCCTCACTGTTTCCTGTCTCTGAGCACAGGAATGTTCTGTGCGTGAGGAGACTCCGACTCACACGTCCCAGGAGAGCAGCCTGACCACCAGATTGTAAGCTGTTTTGGAGGCAGGCACTCTCCACCCTTCCTATTGAAACTGTGCCATGCTGCAGAAAATAATTTAAGTTCATTGGTCCAGAGAAAGGGAAGGGGGGTCACAGGGAGTAGAGAAAGCATAAGAGAAAGCATGACTGTACTGCTTAAGGCACCCATCTGACAGAGAAGGACTTAGATTCCCTTCCCAGTCTGCTTCTTAAATATTTCGTATAAACAGTCACTGGATAAAATGCAGAAACAGATGTTTTAGTTACTGTACTCAGAGGTGCCTAATTTTTCCCATGCTCTGAATAGGAAATGTAGACAGAACAAGAGGTTCTAGGAACTCAGAACCTTTCACCTTGGCACTGTGGGGTTGAAGTTCTGGGTAACTAATTCCCATACTGAACCTGATTCTCAGGCTATCACCTCAAAAGTCTTTTTCAGAGAGTCAGAGTCTCCATCATATTTCCCTTCCCAGTGTATTTGTCACTGATGGTTTTTTGTATTCTTCTTACAAGTGCTCCATTATTCCTTTGGCTCTTCTGGATAGCTTTAAAATTAAAAGCTTCAAAAATCAGGTCAGACTTTATCTTTGACTAGGGTACATTTTTGTTTTGACCTGTTAGAGAATGCAGCCATTTTCCCATTACAGAAGCTTGACTATGCCTATTTTCAGATAACAAACTAGATTGGAGTTGTTTTTCTAATCAAAAATGTTTGTGATACAGTTTGGTGTTTGATGCGTTTCCCCCAAAGACTGCCTGGATTGGAATAAACACACACCCTTCTAGATGAAGTTTTGGATTATATTTGGAGAAAAACTGACTTTGAAAAATGTTTGAGGAAAAATCACAGGAATCTTTCCCCCCTCCACCCATCCCACCCCCCCCCCCCCCCCCGCTTCCCCTAGAACATTTGCAATATGATTGGCTTTTTGGGAGTTCGGTTTCTGACCTAAACTTCTACAGTTTTGCAGTGATTTCCTTAAACCTGACTGGTTTGGCATTCTGAAAGGGAGCCCTAGGAAGGGATATATGTGCAGTTCTTCTTGACCAGAGGTGTTTCACTGGTGTGAAGGACATTTGGAAGTGGGCTGTGGTGGTGACATGAGTTGCAGGACAGCAGTGAGGGCCAGAAATGGCAAACTGATTTTCCAATACAGTGTCTTACTTAAGAAATGAGGTTTTTTTCTGACAAACTGAGGAATGGGTGAAATTTTTTAAAAAGGATTTATAATTTGGATTGTGAGTCAGTATCATTGAATTGTATGCTTAGAGGTCAGCCTCCCTCAGATCTTAAATACCTTAATCCTGTTTTTCACAGAGGAAAACCAGTGTGGGCTGCTGTTGTGAGTTACCCAATTCGTTGGTTGCATCTGCTTTCTGGTGGACAGCTGTGTGTGTCTGGCATGTTTGTAGGCAAGAAGGCTTCTAGGTGAGATTAGTAAGTAGGAACAGACAAGAAGACCAAATGGTTCAACTTACAGGGATGTTTAATAGGAATTTCAGTATAACACCAAAACTTTTGGACATCATTTTCTCAGGAAGCTTTGGGAAAGAGCATTCAGTGCCCTTCAGAATCACCACGCCTTGATAAAGTAGCCTGAATGTGTGCTGCCAGCCTTGAGCAGGGTTATTCTTTGCTGGCCCAGTGCTGTAAGGTGCCTCATCACACTCTTTGTTTGAATGTTTCTAGTGGTGGTGACAGATGTTTCATCTAGTTGTAGAAAGTGAGTTTGGGCTGGTGCTTCAGGGTGCATTTTTGAGGTGGTGAGAAGAGCTACTAGCACAGGAAAATTGGCTATAGAAGAGTTTTCTGTAGTGCCAGAGCAGTCTCTCTTTTGGCCAGGCCACAGCATCTCATCTGATCACTGGGCTTGCCAAGACACAGAGGAAAGAATTTGACTTCGGTAGTTCACAAATTATACAGGTGCCAGTATGTCCTTTCCAGTCCCTGTTCTGGAAGCAACTCCTTCATCTCCACTTACACATGAGCACTCTAACATGCTTTATTACTTTCTCAAGCTGCAGCTTATTTCCCAGGTTCATTTGTATCATTTTCCTGGATTGAACCCGGTTCCAAACATAATAGTATGCTGGCTTTAGCCCCATTCAGCTTTCAGCTTGAGAAGAAATTATAGGCATGGGCAGTGGAAGAGGACAGGATGGGGCCTTGTTTTGGTTACAAGACCTAGGCAAACAACTTAGTAGTTTTTTTAACATTTGTACAATAAAAAGCATGACTAGGGAAAGGTAACTCACAACAGATGTGGTTCCAGAGGTCTGAAATCCTGTCAGAGGGAAGGAAGGAAAGAAAAAAGAGAGATGTTTCCAGGTGCATTTCAAAGCTTCCATTGTCACACAGGGATGGTGAAACTCTAATTGGAGGTTTAAAGATACCTGGGGTCAGGAATAAATGGCACTCAGAATATTTTTTGTTTTCCACTCTGTACAGGGATGCAAGAGAAACATTAATTACAGCTGTAGCAGGTAGACAGAGTTTTATGTTGTTTCATCCCAAAATATAAAAACAAAAATCATGATCTGAAGAAACACAGCCACTCTGGAGGAGGAGGCAGTAGCCGTGTCACTGCACAAGAGATTAACACTGTAAAACAGGACAGACACAAAAACCTCCCCTTATCCTGCATAAACACAAACCGTTTAAGAACAGAGTATAGTTAACTAGCTTTGAATGTTAGAGATATACTAAATTCAATACTTCCAGATTTGTGGGAAATGTCCTGGGAATATTAGAACATTAAAAATGTCACATGTCTGATTGGTTAATTTTATTTCTCATTTTAAGGGTTCTGCATCCAACAGCATGGGCACAACTTTAAAATGAAGTGATGGACTTTAACACCCCTTTCTGGATTCCAAGTTTGCCTTAGTCTTTTATCAAAGGGCTGAGCAGAGTTTATGCTACTTAGCTGTCAACCGTAATAGCAGCCAATGAAGAAGATAGTGAGGATTTATATAGATTTATATTTAATATGGGGAGTTTCTAGAAGGAGTCTGTAAGTAGGGACTGTTGCCCAGGCTCCAAGCTTTGGCCAAGCAGTTCTTGGCAGGCTTCAGAGAGGGTGGTGAAAAGGCAGCTTTAAGCCATCCTTGCATCATCCTAGGGCTGTCTCTCTGCCAGCACGGTTCCTAGTGTAAACTGTAACACCAGCAGAGCTACTGAATTTTGCAGGGGCTACTACCATTGTACCCAAGAAACTACTCTGGTAACTAGGAATCCATGAGAAATAGGCTTGGCCCAGCCATTTCTAAACTGTATGCCTTTCACAAGGACTCAGGAAAGGAAGAGCCATTGCAGTCCCTGCAGTGGCTGCAAACCAGCTGAGGCTTTGTCATATCTGCAGTGGCTGATGCACAAGTAGCTGGCTGAGCTGCCTCACAGACTCCATTGCATTGGTAATGTGACAAAAAAACAGCTTTCAGTGTCTGGAGGATCTGGCCCATATGCCTGTGTGTGCATATACAGATGCATGTGATGTCAGTGAATGTCCCCTGCTCTCTGGAAAGGTCACTTTGTCTGAGATTTTTCATTTGCTTCAGAATAAAGCAGCCTCGAGAATGTAATGAAGGAAATGAGGTCTGCAATTTGTTTCCTAACATCCATGAATTGCAGCACCGAGCTAGGGGGAAAGCTTTCAAATCCCTCTCTGCCCTCTTGGATAGAATTCTGTTTGTAGCTCTGTAATAATCAGCAGACATCAGTGTCTGCTACAACTGAGTATTTTTGGTATCTAATTGGCACTTAGATACTAATGTGATAGGAGCTTTAGAAATAGCTGAAGCAGATAAATATTGCTTCTTTCCCTGTGTGTATGTCTGTATCGTCTGTGTGAAGCTGTGTATTAATGTGAAAAATTCCCTGTTGATTTTAATGGAATGCATCTCTCTGCAGAGAATTTACTTCATTCATAGCTGCAGTAATGTATAGAAAGGATAATTTTTTTGTGTGTGCTGTGAACATCTAGAACAAATTCCCAAAGTATTATTTGTGCAGAAACTGTGAATGTTCCCAGCTTGCAAATGAAGTCAAACCCTTGTTAATGTTTACAGTAAAACAGCTGTTCTCAGCATTTCTCCCTGAGCTGCAGCTACTTTAGCTCTACCATACTCAGCCTTACATCATAGCAGCTGCAATAATAAGAGGCTGAAAGAGGTCAGAAGCAGCCAGTCCTGCTAAACCACACCTTTGTTTAAAAGAGATTTTGGATTGTAAAATGTCTCAATTGCTAAATTTTTCAGCCTGACTGGACTCCATGCATGGGCTGGGTCTTCAAAGACATAGCTCACCAAAAGCACATAGGCACTGCAGAGTAAAGCAGAACACAGGCTCTTTATACATTTTCCTGGGAAACTTTCTGTAGATCCAGACTGGGAAATGTTCCAAGGCTTCACAGAACTAAAGATAACAGTAATAAAAAATTGTACTGAAGCACACTGACTTTTAAATGAAATAGCTGAGCCTAGTACAGTTGCATGGCAAAGCCTTGATAATTTGTGCAGCAAGACTACTAATTTACACAAATAAAGATCACTACAGATTACTGAATTTTAACAATTAGCAGGTATGTAAACAAGCAATATTCTAGGAAAAGAAAAAAAGCATCAGCATGTAGGTTGCTTTCAAGTCTATAATTTCTTTGTAAATATTTATGATTGCTTGAATAATAAATGCTACTGGATATGTTTCATAAAAATAATTAGGTGTTAGCAGAATGTAAAATAGACCATTGCCCTGCTCAGTCTTCTTTTCAGAAAAGAGAGGGCATAATTTTTGTGCTGAGTATGAAGTGTAAGGTCTATTGAGTGTCTGCAGTGTCTATATTGTATTATTCCTGTTTACATGAATAAATAGGAATTTAAAGTAAATTTAAGAACATTTTAACATTAGATGTCCTACAGGTGATTTACTGAAACCTTTTCTGCTGAGTAGCAGAGATACACAGTTTTTAGCACATATGAGAAAATGTGTTTATTGCTGCTTTATTGCACTACATAGGAATTGGATAAAATATGTCATTTTTATTTTACTGACAATGAAAATTTGAAAATCAAAGTAAGAAGAAGACAAGATTTGTACAGTTGAAAAAAAATCCAAATAGCTCTGTAGGTACAAGGGCTTATTTTAGCAGCATTTTCACAGTTAAAATTGAGTGTGAACATTGCACTCACATGACAAATACTACCTGTGACACCAACAGCAACCTGTACTAGTCTTGTGATTCACAGGTGATGTCACAGACTGTCAGATGATGTCACTGATGTCCCAGATTATGGCAGTAGATTGGGACAGAGGGACTGTCACAGCTGGACTGCGTTCCGAGTTTAGCAGATTCTGCAGCATGTTGCCATCAAAAGGACTTAGTAAGAAATCCCAAATGTGCTTTACAGTACAAGAAAGAGAAGAAGTAAGCAAAAGAGGCCACACAGAAGAATTTGTAGATTTCATTGATACAGGTAGTTTTAGTTGATACAGATACTTTTAATTCAGAGGGATTGCAGATTCCATTGATACATTGCAGAGACAGTGTATAGTGGAAAATACTGGGTCAAAATTGTAATAAATTGGACCATAGTTTCAGTTATGACTCATAATGATGGTGCATTATTTGCCTTGAAATAATTCTTTGAGATTCTTATGATTTCAGGGTGTAGTTGTATGAGGTATTGACCAGCACAATAAAATACATACCCTTTCTTGAAGAGTGTAGAGGCTAAATGTGCAAGGAGTATGAACAGCAGTAACATGAGATGTAATATTCAAGCAAATTATTTAAAGTAACCATAGGTACAAATGGTAGCTCCATGCTTTTGTCACAAAATCATGTACTGTCTGGGGAAGAACCAAAGAACCCCTGCCCCCAAAAAAGCAATTTTATGTACCTTCATACATATATATTAGGTATACAGCTGTAATATGTACATATATGTTTTGTATACATAATTTAACGCTGAGTGCTTTTAAAATATGCACATATCGATAACATAAACCTTTTGTAACTACACACCAGAGCTAAATATTACTTAGCAGTGTGCATTTTTCTTTGAATTTCACTGGTGCATTCGAAGCATGATCAGCTTATTTCTTTTGGCATAAATTGTCACCTGAACCCCTGAATAAAAATATTGCTTCTACTTCATCATATAGAGAGAATATATTCTGACTCTCTTGCTCTAGGTACAAGTGTGTCTGTCACATTTGAAAAGGCAACAGTTAAATACATGTTTCTGCTGTCAGAAATGCAGCAGTTAAACCTTAAATAATACCTATAGGATTAAGATCCAAGTACTTTACAAGCAACCTATATGCACCTATTTTCACGTTTCCTCTCTATCCCCTATCATAGACTATGGAAGATAATTTAAGAAGACCTGTAGTATGTACGCTTATCTCATTATCTCCATTTTCAGGTAAGTGGAGCAAGCAATTTCTCCCTAGCAGATTTGTTGCAAAATAGTACAAATTCCTCTATGCTAAAGGAATGAAAAAAGCAGGATTGAGCCCAGAATGGGGGCAGAGGGAGAGAGATGGAGGGTTTTTTAAAAGAGTTTTCTGAATAATCAGGAAATCCAGTGAGACAAACAGAATGTGTAGAAAGCAAGCCAGAATTATCAAATTACCATGACAACCATAGGCAAGAACCCAGAGAGAATCAGGTAAAGATATTACAGTAGAATTACAGTTAACTTCACATTTATTTATTTTAAAAAAATAATCCCAAGCAATCAGGAAGAAATATTTCCTTTGGCCTAGCTCATTGTTGTGCAAAGGCTTGTGAACTACAGCCTTGTTTGTAATTTTGAAATTGCTTCATAAATGTATACAAGTATCTTTTATCTTGATTTGAATATGCTGGTTGTTTTAACCAGCAGGATTTGATGTCAGATACAAAACTCAGAATCACATATGATTTAATTAGTTTGAAAACATAAGCTAAAAGAGAATTCAGAAAAGATAAAGGGGGGTGTGTGGGTATGTGTGTGTATACACATTTATAGTGTGTATTTCTCTGTTACTCCTAAAAAATTCTCTCTTGCATGTTTTTCAAATGACTACTTTCCTTATTCAAACCTTTGATTAACACATTCACAATCAAAAAGCTTTAAAACTGAATACAGTAAAAAAATAAGTAAAACCAAAGTGGAGTGAAACTCCAACAGGTAAGAGCGGTGGTGTTTATTTAAAAAAGCTACAGGTTAACCAGCAGGTGGTTAACCAGATTATCTGTTGAATATGGCTTGAAATTCTGTTTATTCAGTTTTAATGTTTCATTTCATATAATACTGTTTGCATATATTGGAAAGATACAAGTGTACAGTTCTGAAAGGCAGACCCATATTTAGAGAAGGAAGGGAGGATTTGTTCACATGGGGGGTGGTTGATTTTTTTTCCCGTTTTGAACAAAGCTCTCAGACTGCTAACATTTAAGTATATAAACCAAATTCCCCCCGTGCTTTGTCTTTGCTGTTTTATGCCACTGTCTGAATTCATATTGCATTTTATATGTGCCTGTAAACATAGATACATGCCCATATTGACTTTTTAAATGCTGCCCTGAAGTTTGCTGCGTGGTCAGGGAGAGCAGTGATGCACTCCATTGTTCCCTGCTATGATGTCATGCTCAGACTTCGCCTTGGTTAAACAGAATTCAGTTTACTGGACTGCAGCAAAATGTCTTTAGGGAAGACAAATCTACTGCTGTAGCAGAGAAGGAAAGAAATAACGTGGGGGGGAAAAAAAGACATTGTAGGGAAAAGAGTATAAATTCTGACTGAAATATTTGCTGGCTTTATTTTTCTCTACACCTTTATGAAGTAGATATGCACGCTCATCTATACACACACTCAAACTGTGCATAGCTCAAGGGTGTGTTTATTTTAAACTTGGGAACTAGGACAAGCCGAGATTCACTCTCAGGACTTGCATCATCATTAAGATTGCTCTTAAACATGCAGTCTTATATCACACTGTTCATTCTTTTCACTCACATTAACCACACACGGAGTCCGCATAATGGGTCTAATCCTGCTAGCTGTCCATTGATGTTAATGAGAGC
The DNA here is from genome assembly GCA_026261815.1 of Monarcha castaneiventris obscurior. Lineage (NCBI taxonomy): Eukaryota > Metazoa > Chordata > Aves > Passeriformes > Monarchidae > Monarcha > Monarcha castaneiventris. Next base: position 22,394,825 of record JAMPIT010000894.1, read on the forward strand.
TAAAGACATCGGGCATGTTACAACATCCAGTGGTAAATTAATTCATTTCCACAGCATCTGAAAACTGTATGTGGCGATAGTGAGGGGAATAAAGAGGATGGCCTTTTAATTATGTTGGGAGATCCTGAGCTAGTAGAGAAATCTGAAGGGACTGAGTGGGGAGGAGGTGGTCTTTCCTTCTCCCTTCTTCCCTCCCTCCCTCCCGGCCTTCAAAAAAAACCCAAAAAAACAAAAACCAAAAAAAAAAAAAAAAAAAAAAACAAAACCAAAAAAACCAAACAAACCAGCCCTGGGGCCATTCCTTCCCGAACAGGGACAGTTGGCAGGTATGTGTTAATCTTGTTCCCAGCACTTCAGAGGAGCCACGCACAGAGGCTCACCCTGTCTTTTCAAATCAGCACTTCCTGTCCTTCAAGAGTTAACCTTCTCTAGAACATTTATTTCACCATCTCAGAGAGAAAAAAAACCCCCTCACACACACACATACAAAAAAAGAAAAAAAAACAACAAAAAAGCCCAAAACCCAAAAAACCCCTAAACCCAAACCTGCAGAGCTGAGAGGCTGCAGATCACAAGGCCATTCTGATAGCCTCCCGTCCCCATGGCAACAGCAACGGCATTTATCAGTTCCTTATGAGAGCAGGCACAGCAAATCTGCATTGCACATGGCAGCCTTCCAGCCTTTCAAATGAAAGAGCACTTTGAACTGCTGCCAAGTGTGGAAGGAGCAGAGCTGTCAGGACTGCTTAATGCTGGCAGTTTGTACTTGGGAGCCTTTCAGTTCCCAGAATCCTTCAGCCATGGCAGCCTGCCAGGTACTTAGCGGAAGCTAAAAACTAACCCCCAGACCATTCACTGCAGTGCACTCAAAATTTTCCACATGTACCATGTCACAAGTGCAGACTGTACAATGAAAGCAAACGCCTTCTGCTTGGGATTCTAATTTTATTAATAATCTAGGAAAAAGCAATCAGAGATTAGCTGGCTGACAGCACTACGGTATAGCCACTGTTTATAACTCGGGGTGTGTATGTCAAATGTGTATTTCATCCCTTAGAAATAGAATTAGCTCAGACAACAGGGGCTGCACAGCCCTAAATCTACATGCAGTACCTGAATGTGGGGAGATTGATGTCAGCAGGAGGGAGAGGGTGGTTATTTACAGTGGAGTATTTTTTAGCAGTCATTATCAAATGCACAGCAGTGAGATGTGAAACAGAAAAATAAGATAGTATTGCTGGCTGGTAACTATTTTTTGCCCTTACTCTCTGCATTTTGATGACATTGTGAGAATCTCGGAAACTGACTGATGAGTGTAGCAGAGATACATGGCTCTTGGTGGGTTTCCTTTCAATGGAGAGTTTTCATGTGAACTTTTTATTGTTTTGCATTACCCAAAGCACAAGGGCTTCTATTGGCAGAGGAAACAAATTGGCACAGTTCTGCTTTTTTTTTTAATCTGCACTGAGATCAAGGGCAAGGGCTTCATTTTCCAGCACTAGTCATAAGCCTTTAGCACAAATAGAATGAAAATTGTCTGTCGCTCAGGCAGTTGGACAGAGTTCAGGAAAACTATGTCTGGCACTAATTCCAAAGGGAGGAAGGTTTGGTTCAATCCAGCATCATTAATTTCAGTAAACTGTTTTCACTAGTCTATATCCCACTGTTCAAGAGCTGTTTATTACCTTTTACTAAACAATGTCTTTTGGAGAACAGAGTAATGAAAAATACCTGATATTACTTACATACATATGTATACTCTCACATGTATGGATACATACAAACAGATATGGTATACATAGATGTATTCTCTTTTTTTTTAAATTTTTCTGTTTTTCTGAACAATTGCTTGTTTCTTACCTTGCCTTCCCATTACAAAACACATTTATAATGCCAAATATAAAATAGTAAAAATAGCCCAGAAGGCAAAAGAGAGAGAGAGAGAGATGAAAAAAACCCTGGAGCAAAGACAATCTCCACAAATTTGTGAGTTTCACCAGAAAAACAAGGAAATGTAGTGCCTCTTTTTCAGCTTGCAGCTATCTTTGGCTGCTGCTTGAAGATTTGACTTAATTCACCCAGGCAGTAGTGTCTAAAAGTAATACACCAAGACAGTTAATTTTGGCACTTAGTCTCCCTTAGGAATTTTACCAACAGTCTTTGTAAAGAAAGTAAATGATCTTTTTTTTCCTCCTGGTTTCTTCCCATAGTTCATCTTGATATGTGCTAATAAAAGAAACTGCCCCCACCCCCCCCTTCTATTCTCACCATTATCCTCTGTCCATATCATCCTTCTTTCAATAACAATATTAATCAGCATTTGTAACATGGTCTTGGAGAAAAAGTGGGTTTGGTCTTTTCAGATGGCCTAGTTACAGAGGAAAAGGAGGTTATGCTGTGTGAAATAACTTAAGATAGTGTCAGGGCTCTCTTTCTTTCTTTTCTTTCTTTCTTTCTTTCTTTCTTTCTTTCTTTCTTTCTTTCTTTCTTTCTTTCTTTCTTTCTTTCTTTCTTTCTTTCTTTCTTTCTTTCTTTCTTTCTTTTCTTTCTTTCTTTCTTTCTTTCTTTCTTTCTTTCTTTCTTTCTTTCTTTCTTTCTTTCTTTCTTTCTTTCTTTCTTTCTTTCTTTCTTTCTTTCTTTCTTTCTTTCTTTCTTTCTTTCTTTCTTTCTCTTTCCTCTTTCTCTCTTTCTTTTTTTTCTTCCCCCCTTTCCCTCCCACCTCCCTCGTTTTTTGGAAAACACAGTAAAGTTTTGTTCAGTTCTCAAGTGTTATTAATCACTGGTGGAGGCCAAAAGCAGGGATATTTTTCTTGGCAGCACGTTTTGATAAACAATCTGTGTATGGGGTGAAGGGAGGGAGGAGCCTGTCTTGCTGGTAACTAAGCTAATGTTTGGCAGATTCTTAACTGTCACGAAAGTGCAAGTGGCTCTCAGTGGGAATAGCCTTAAAAAATGTACCGATTCAGTTGATTCATTGTTGTTGATTGTTTACTACGTCCACAGGATGTAAGATGAAAACAGTCCAGGGAAAAAGTAAAAATAACAACAGTGGAGGCCCCAGCTCTGCATATCCCAGCCTAAAACACACTGCCCAGTCTCTAGCCCCTTGCAGAGTGAGCAGAATTAATGATAGGTGTCTTATTTTGCACTGTAAGATTTGGCAAAGGTTAATGTGCGGAAAACTAGGCTCCCAGGCAGGTTTTCAAGCCTTAAGGACAGCTGTAGGAAACTCGGTGTGGGGTGGGCCTCAAAGAGGGACCCCTCAGTGCTTGCCGGGGCAGAAGCGAAGGCTGGCGTGTCGGGGGACTTGGCGAGCTGCCGCGGCTGCTGCACACGCGGGGCGGCGGCGGCCCGGCTGCGCCCTCGGCTCCGCGCTCCAGCACCGAGGGGCAGATGGCACCGGCAAAAGCACAGGGAACGAGAGGCAACGTCCCTTAAGAAATGTGTCTTAAGATGAGTTCCTAGGTGGGAAAGCAATAAGCTCTGTGTCAGCAAGGCTCACTACCTGAAAAATGGTAGGAAAAAACCAGAATTATAATGAGATGAGAACTGAAACGATAAACAGATACACGTAATTACTCCTATTCTTTGTAACTGAGTGTTTTGACACTTCCTGGCAGCTTCTAGTAGAAGAAAATGTTGTTTAACTTTTAATTTGACAAAATTATGCAACTTCTTCCTGAAGTGTTTGTGTTTTGATTTGCTGAACACACTCCCTTTACCACCAAGTGCTCTGTTCACTGCTAATCTCTGCATTGTTTTGAAGCCAGTCATCTGATTGTGACGGATTTTATTTGCTATTCTGAGGTAAATCCATGTAAATTACACTTTCGGGAGTGCGCTATCCTTTTCGTTCTTGTATTTTTTTTTCCAGCTGTAGCTGCTGTTTTGATCAGTAAAGAAAGAGCCATTTCTGTAGGTGAGTGCCTGCAGAAGAGCCAGCTGCTCTGACTGCTGCAGTGATCAGTGCCAAACTTTGTAAAGCGAGCAGGAAAGAGTTAAACATATTCCCAGGCTGTGAGTATTTAGAGCCAGACCAGACTGTTCATTCCCAAACTGCTGAGATCATGGGCTCCTAATTATTATTGCTTGCAAACTTTGGGGCTGTCCTATATTCTGCGTAATTAACACTGGACTGCTGATCGACAATCCACAGCACTCCTCTCTCATCCAGATCAACAGTGACCCCCGTGTTTTGGGAGCTCATGTCTGGGAGTGGCACGGAGTAGTGCCTGGGGTGCAGCCAGGCCACCTGGGTTTTGTTGCTTTGTCCTTCATGGTGTGTTGCACCCTCTGCTTCCCGTACCTGCTGGTGGCACTAGGAAAGGTACTGGCCGGCTCCCGCACACCGTGTTCTGTATGATCACCTTGATTCCTTCATTTAAATCGATGCTTCACGTGCCGTTTTATTATTGCACACACCCATATGTGCATGTGCTTACTTTCAAATAAAGGTGGTAATAGGAATGAAGGGAAAGGGATTCTCGGATGGCAGCATTTATCCTAGGACTGAAAGGAAGGAATTAGTAGATTTCGCTTCTGGTTGTGAAAATTACAGTCCTTGTCCCTTGGGACTACTGGCAGGTCGTAAACTTTGGACAATCTCTGCAGAATCCCTAACGCTGCATCCACAGGGCTGACTTGTGTTCCTGCACAAAAAGCAGTAGCTGGGTAGCAATTGTTCACAGCCGCAGCTCCGTTCCTCCTTTCACTCCCCTCCATCTCATCAAACAAGCTACTGTTTGGGGGGTTCTTATGCTATTTTTTGTTTGCTCGCTTCTTTCTTTCAGTTAGCCAGATTAGACACCTGAATGGATTCATTGTTTGGGCTTCCTCTTTGCCTCCTCCAAAAGTAATATTAATTCCTGGATTATTTCAGAGCTAAATAAACACCAGATGTGTTTAGTATAAATCCAGCAAGGCTGATCTGGATTGCTCCTGTCCCGCCATTCGCATGGCAAAGAGAAAAGGCAGAAGGTGAGCAGGAAAGCTTGCTGCTACCCTTGCAAGGACAGTGCTGCCATAGATGGGAGGCTTGTGACATTGCCACCGTTCAATCTATTTTTCCCTACCCGGATTAGATTGATACTGACAACTTGTTCCCTGTGAAGGTGCCACGATGTGGCATTTATTTGCATTTACATTGCAGTTCTCTTCATCAATCAGCTTTGCAGAGATCACTGCTGCTGCTGGCCATATTGTTGCTATGCTGACACTTCATCCTTAAGTGCTGCTTGCGTAATGGTACAGTACGTGCCCGTGACCAAAGTTTAAAACAAAGTTTAATCATTACGGAAAGACAAACATATTTCCGCAACTGTGTATCCTGCAAGTAAGAGTAAAGGCAGTTTGGTCGGGTCACAGATGCTAATCTCTCCTCATTTTCTATTCACAAACTATAAAGGGAGTTGACAGCACCTGTAAATGTTTTTCTGAGGCTAGATTATATCTAAGGTGATTATTATTTACACCCACTATAAAGACTGCTCTTGTGAGCCAAGAAGTCTGTTCCTGTGAGGTGAGTTTACCAAAAAAGGGCTTTCTTACAGGAGGATTCAGAGGAGCGAGGATCCAGGGTGAGGGGCGGTTCAAGCACATGGAGTGCCTTGTCATGCGTTGGGTTTGTATAACCCGGGGACTGAAATACAGTCAGGATATGCTGCAGTTCTGCATTCCCAGACACGCGGGATGAAGGGAAAGCTTCAGCTCTCTCAACCCGAGTTTTTTAAGCAGAAGCTGACCTTTTACCAGAGCCCAGTTCTGCTCCTCATATGAAGATCAACATGGGGCAGTAAAAGGATAGGAAGGGAGCTGACATTCCAGTATGAATCAGAGGGAACACATGCTTGTTTAGTCAAGTAAAGGCATACTAATGTAGAAATCCTGCAGCCATCACTAAATCACTGTGGCTGGAAGCAAAGACTTTTACTTTGACCATCTTTCATCTGCCATACTTCTGTGAAGCTTCTGTAATGTCCACAGTTTAGGTGTGAAATTTCTAAGTGTGAAATCCACTCCCCTTTAGCGCATCTTCTTCAGCCAATTTGCATACAGGAGACTAGCATAATTCAAAGACTTTTGTATCTCTACTTACTGCTTCTACAGGCTTCCCCTGAAAAACAGTCACTTTGTCACAATTGATTTTCTAACTGTATTTTATGTGGTCCTACCCTTTCTGTAACTCCAACGTGTGCATTTCATTAAGCCTTCCCTATAAAATAATTCCACTCACATACATAATCAAACTCATTTGCCAGCTTTATAGATTAGAACCAGACACATATAAAATGCTTTAGACAACTAAAAATGGAAATGAGACGTATTGGTGATATGAAATTAAATATTTAAAGGAAGGGGGTTTTGTCGTGTGAGTTCCAAAACGTTATTAACCGAATAGAAGGTATTTTTCCCTTTCGGTGTTGCATGGCTGCTGAGCGTGCCTGTGTAAGGGAGCCGTGGCACCTCGCCATAGAAACACTAAGTCCTTTTAAAGCACAGAGGGAAACCTGTAATGGTCGGGGGGTTCGGCGTTTCTAGCAACAAAGGAATCAGGAAGAGGTACTGAAAGAGAGAGATCCATCCAACACAGCCCAGCTGGGAGAGGTTCCGCGTTCGCCGAGCGTGCGAGCGCTCCCCCCTCACTCCCTCCCCGCTGCGCGCTGTCTCCGCGGGCACGGTGCGCCCGGCTGCGCGCCAGTGACGCGATGCCCGTGGCCGCCCGCAGCGCACCGCGCCGGGTCCCGGCCGAGCCGCGTCCCCGCCGTGACAGCTTATTATTCTTTGGATGCGGGCAGCGATGTCGATGTTTGCAAAAACAGCTGCCGACTGCAATGAGCAAAAACGGGTTCTGCAGAGCCCCTCCTGGCCACCATGGGCACCGGCGTGGCCGCGGGGCCGGGCGGAGAGCGGGCGACTTCGGGGATGGCGGGCGGGAGAATGCAAGCTTCGGGGGTTTTATTTTGTTTTCCTCCCAGTGTAATGAATTCTCGGCTTATTTGCATGAACCGAGGTTGTTTTGAGTAATTTGCCTGTTAACAGTGTTATGCAAATGTTAGCTAGCTATTTAAAGGGGGAAACAGAAGAAAAAAAAAAAAAAGCCGTGTGTTCTCACGGCGCCGGGGAAATCCTATGTCCCTTTGCATTAGCGAGATGAGATCACAGCGATTACTCACCTGCCTGGCCTCTCCTACACCCTTGAGCAATGCACAGCACTATCTTTCCCAGCCCAACCTTAAACACTTGGCAAACATGGCTGGTTTAAACAAATCAAAAGTGGAAGAGCTTCTGATGCAGTCACAGGCTTACAAAAACTGTGTCATTCTGTCACTGGGATCACTGAAAGAGAAACACGAAATCGGATATTAAGGCGGGATCCCCCCATTTGCCTCAGCAGCCGGAGCGCACGGGAATCCCACCGACAGTCGCGGTGGCAGAACGCCGCGCAGCCGTCACGGAAGCAAAGCGGGGCGAACCGCGGGTTTACAAAATCCCGAAAGCGAGACATCTGAACTTAGAAAGCGCAGTCAGGGAAAAAAACCAACCAACCAACCAAACAAAAAAACCCCCACCACCCACCACCACGGCGACGACGACTGTGCATGCGCGCCCTGGCCGCTGTGCCGCGGCGGGGGGCCGGCAGCGCGGCCGGGGAGGAGGGTGAGGGCGCGATCTGGCGTTCAAGTTTCCAAACATAGCCGGCAGCGCGGGCTGCCCGCGCCCCGCCGCGCTCCAGCTGCGGCCGCGCCGGGGAGGGCGCGGGCAGCGCGCCGGGCATGCGCGCCCCGCGCAACAAGTGGGCTCTGCGCCGGCGGCCGGGGGGAGGGGAGCGGGCGCTCGGCGGTGACGCGGGGCCCCGCCCGGGTGCAGCCGAGCCGGGAGCGCGGCGCGGAGAAGGGGAGGGGCGTCGCGGCGCGGGGGGAGCTCGGCGCGGCGGAGGGGGCGCGCAGCCACACGCGGCGGCGCGCAGCACCCCGCGCTCGGACTGAGAGCAGCGGCGAGGATGTGAGTGAGGAGCAGGCGGCGCCGCTCGCCACGCTGCTGCCGCCGCCGCTGCTGCTCCCGGGCTGCCGCAGCTCCGCCGGCGCTCGGGGAAACTGCCGCTGCCGAGACCGAACAGCTCCGCGCGGGTGCCCCGGTCTTGCTCACGGCGGTGGATCAGCACGTACCGAACTGCAAGCTCACGAGGCAGCCGTGGCGGGTGGAAGGTGACCCCCCCATCTTCCTCCGTGCACCTCCGCCTCCTCCCGGAGGAGGAGCAGCAGCAAGCGGAGAGCCAGAGAGCGCAGGGAAACAGCATCGGCTAGAAGGCGACCCCCACCCAGCCAGCCCCCCGGAGGAGCAGTGAAAGCGTTTCCCACCCCACCGGGGCAGCAGCGGCAGGACCAGGTAGAAGAAGGCATCCCCGGCAGCAGGAGCGAACTAAAAGCAGACGATCCCCCTTGCTGGAAGGGGCAACGGGATCAGGTACGGAGAGCCACCCCCCCTCTCTGCAGCCCGGGGGGGAAGACTGAGCCAGCCCCTATCCCGGCGGCAGCAGCTCCCCAGCCAGCAGCACCATGTCCGCCGCGCAGGTGTCCTCGTCGCGGAGGCAGTCATGCTACCTATGCGATCTGCCCCGCATGCCCTGGGCCATGATCTGGGACTTCACGGAGCCCGTCTGCCGGGGCTGCGTTAATTACGAGGGCGCCGACCGCATCGAGTTCGTGATCGAGACGGCCCGGCAGTTGAAGCGGGCGCACGGCTGCTTCCAGGACGGTCGCTCCCCGGGCCCCCCGCCGCCGGTCGGAGTGAAGGCAGTGACGCTCTCCGCCAAGGAAGCGGCGGCGGCGGCGGCCCAACAGCAGCTCAACCATGTGGATGCCACCTCCAAGGCAGCCTCGGCGGGACTGACCCAGTCGAGCCTGGACCGCTACGGGCTCAGCGCCGCCGCGGCGGAGCAGCGCAGCCGCTTCGAGTACCCGCCGCCGCCCGGCAGCCTGGGCAGTAGCCATGGCGCCCGCCTGCCCAACGGGCTGGGGGGGCCCAATGGCTTCCCCAAGCCGCCTGAGGACGGGCCGCCGGAGCTGAACCGGCAGAGCCCCAACTCCTCCTCCTCCTCTTCCTCCTCCCGTCGCGGGGCGCACGGGGGGCTCGTGTCTGGCCTGCCCCCGGGGGCCGCCGGCGCTCAGATGAACGTGCCCCCCAACCTGCTGCCGCAGACGCTGCTGAACGGCCCCGCCGCCTCCGGCGTGGCGCTGCCTCCGCCGCACGGGGGCCTGAGCGGCCGCGGCGGCGGGGGTCCCCCCGCTCCCTCCGCCTCTTCCCAAGGGGGCACCTGCGGCGGCGGTGCCGGGGGAGGCGGCGGCTCGTCCTCCGAGGCCTGCGGCAAGCGGCCGGGCTCGGTATCCAGCAGTGACCAAGAGCGGGAGCTGAAGGAGAAGCAGCGCAACGCGGAGGCGCTGGCCGAGCTCAGCGAGAGTTTGCGGAATCGGGCCGAGGAGTGGGCCAGCAAGCCCAAGATCGTGCGGGACACGTTGCTCACTCTGGCCGGCTGCACGCCCTACGAGGTGCGCTTCAAGAAGGATCACGCCCTGCTGGGCCGCGTCTTTGCCTTCGACGCCGTCTCCAAGCCGGGCATGGACTATGAGCTGAAGCTCTTCATCGAGTACCCAAGTGGCTCCGGCACCGTCTTTTCCAGCGCCTCCGGCGTGGCCAAGCAGATGTACCAAGACTGTATGAAGGACTTCGGCCGCGGCCTCTCCTCGGGCTTCAAGTACCTGGAGTACGAGAAGAAGCACGGCTCAGGCGACTGGCGGCTCCTGGGGGACCTGCTGCCCGAGTCTGTGCGCTTCTTCAAGGAGCTGGTGGGCGCCGACATGCTGCCGCAGCCCTACCTGGACGCCAGCTGCCCCATGCTGCCCACGGCGCTGGTGAGTCTCCCGCGGCCGGGGGCCGGGGCCGGCGGGGCGCAGGGCACGGCCGCCGCCTCTAGGGGACCTGGCGGTGGCGGCGGCGGCGGCGGCGGCGGGGCGATGCGCAAGAGGAAAGCCTCTCCTGAGCCCTCGGACTCGGCCGAGGGGGCTCTGAAGCTCAGCGACGAGCAGCAGCGGCAGCAGTGGATGGCCAGCCAGAGCGAAGCGCTCAAGCTCACCATGTCGGCCGGGGGCTTCGGGGCGGTGCACGGCGGGGGCCCCCCGCCGCCGCCGCCGCCGCCCCTCGGGCCTCACTCCAACCGGACCACGCCACCCGAGTCCGCCCCCCAGAACGGACAGTCCCCCATGGCCGCGCTCATGTCGGTGGCCGACACGCTGGGCAATGCCCACTCGCCCAAGGACGGCAGCTCGGTGCACTCCACCACGTCCACCCGCAGGAACAGCAGCAGCCCCGTGTCGCCGGCCTCGGTGCCGGGCCAGCGCCGTCTGGCCTCCCGCAACGGGGACATGAACCTGCAAGTGGCCCCTCCTCCCCCCAGCACCCACCCCGCCATGGACCAAGTGCACCCCCAAAACATTCCGGACTCCCCCATGGCCAACAGTGGGCCCCTGTGCTGCACCATTTGCCACGAACGCTTGGAGGACACCCACTTTGTTCAGTGCCCCTCTGTGCCCAGCCACAAGTTCTGCTTCCCTTGTTCAAGAGAGAGCATCAAGGCCCAAGGGGCGACTGGCGAAGTCTACTGCCCCAGTGGAGAGAAATGCCCCCTAGTCGGTTCCAATGTGCCTTGGGCATTTATGCAGGGCGAGATCGCGACCATTTTAGCTGGGGACGTTAAAGTGAAAAAGGAGAGAGACCCTTGAGTAAGAAATCCAATCCCTTCAGACTCCTGAAGATGTAGAATTGTGAATATAACAAACTGCAAAAGTTAGTCTTATGTATAGACATTATTTTCGTCGTATGTTTCTATATTTTGAAACAAAGGTATGTACTCTTCTTCATTTGAAGGATAGAGCTGGTTTTTGTTAAACAGAATATAATATTGTTTGGTTACTACATAATACCTGTTCTCATTTCTTTGGCAGTGTGTTGGCTAGGTACAAAGTCAATAGCCCTTAGCGATTACCTGCTGCTGGTGTGTATTTTTGTAAATGTATGCACTTCTCTGAAAGAAGAAAAACACAAAAAAAGACAAAAAAATTTTTTTTTTTTTGCCAAGGCCAGTGTTGATGCCTAAAAATTGCTACAAAAATGGTGACAGCTTACGTTTTACAAGCCCTGAGTGTTAGTCTTTCACTTTACTTTTTTTTTGTTTTTGTTTTTTTTTGTTGCAAAACGGTGGGGTGGCTCTGGGGGGAGGGTGTTTTTTGTTGCAAGTTTGTAAGGAAAATGTTTCAGTTTGTTTCTATTGATCTGAACGTTTTTAATCTTCATGTGTTTTTTGTTTTTGCTTTTATTGATGCACGGATGCTTTTGAACAGTAGAGCAAAATGCTGTACATGAGAAACATGCTCTGTTTGTCCTTTATACATTTCTGTAGTTAACAGAACACTGTAATGTGCCTTGGAGCTTAGTAAATTGTAATAAATTCAATTGATATTAATACTTCTTGAGTAGCAAGTCTTATTTTTCTCAAAGCTTAGGCAGTATGGACAAACCATGTTGCCTTTTTAAAGGTCTCCATTATACCAAGAGTCTGCAGTTTGTTGTGATAATTGTGGCACTTGTATGCACATTTTCACTTATATGTAGTAAGATGATGATGTTGATGGTGTTATCAAACTTACTTAAATCTTGGCACTGTGCCTATTTACATTTCACCTTTAATGTTGCAGTAACGGTTGCTGACTAAGCATTTTCTATTTACTGTTCCTGCATCTCATTTCCTCCTCCCTTCTCCTCCCCCCCCCACCAGCTCTCCAGCTGCAAGCTGTTTGCAATACAGGATGCATACATTGCCTGCACAATTTAATAAGGCTTGAGATTTAAAAGGAAGCTCTTTTCACAAAAAAACCCCAACAACCCCAGCATCATGTGGTTAATAGTTTTAGTTGACTTTACGAGTGATTGTCAAAGTTTGACATTAGCCATAAACTCATGGTAAGGCAGGACTGTAGCTGAACACAGCACATAAAAGGGTAGCATGAAATAACAGCTTCTACAGTTGGTGTTGCAGCTGGTGGGTTGCTACCCCATTTAGGCACTGGCTTTTCATAACTTGAATTGATGAACAGTTCAGGGGCTTTATTGCGTTTTCAGGCAAGGAAGCTTTCTTTAAGCACTGAAGTGAATGCTTTCTTTTTGGCAATGATTATATGTGATTCTTTGTATAATTAACTATTCTGTGTGACATTGGCATTTTCTGGAGATAGGGGAGCAGTGTAATACCTGTTAAGTGATCAACAGGCAAAGTAAATACACAGGCCTCATGCTAGCTAGAAAATGCAAACAAACCTAATGTGAACTTTGTCCTTTCCAGTGAGGCAAATGGAGGAAAGAGGGGAAAACCTGAGGCAAAACCACCAGCACTGCAGAAATCCTTAGCAGTTTGACCAGCAGAACATAGAGCTGTTCCAAATGCAACAGTATCATAGGCTATGAGCTCTTAGTTTTATTGAATAGTAAGGATCACCAGCTGCCAAAGCCCCATAGTTGTATAAAGGAAAGTCTGGATGGCATTTGGTATCTGCTTGGTCTTAATACGTACTTGATTTGTGTTCCTGGTGGGAAGGATGGTAGAAGCCTCGAGACTATATGCTTAGTGTGCCTACAGATCGTTGCTGTCTTGTAGAGATACACACTCTGGCTGTTTCATGTGTGTGGGGAGGGGGTGGGGGTTTGTTATGCTTTGAGATTTAGTATTTGGCATCACTATATCTGTGATTTCAGACAATGACTTTGTGTGTGTATATATCTATTTTTTTTTCTGCCAAGTGATATATCAGTACTTAAAAATCTCCCAACATATTGTTCTTATGTAATGGATCAAAGAAGTAATGCAGAAAAAGAATGTTTTGAGTTAATTGTCAGATTCAAGGTATATGATTTGAGTTAATTGTTGGATACAACTTACATGTTTTTTAGAGTATAGGTTTGTACTGATCCTATTTTCAGTTATTTCTAAGCATGCAATTCTCGCACGGCAGTTTATTTTTAAATTGTGAGATAGGGGGACTAACATTGTAAGCTCATGACTGGCAGAGAAAAAAAAATTGTACCCATGGTTGAAATTCAAGTTTAAACTTAAGGAGGAGTAATATTCATGTGTGAATTGCAACTGCCATTAGAAGAGAAGAACTACTGGCTATTCAACATTTAATTATGTAACAGAAGTGTGAATATCCTGATTTATATAAACAGAACCACTCCTGTAATCATGATATCATTCATCAGTAGTTATAGCTAGAAAGAGATCCACTGGGTGGATTTTTTTTAATTTCAGATCATTTTAGAGAAGCTTTTCTTTTTTGAAATGTAAGACCACTTATGAGACTAATCAGTTTGATTTTTAGCAGGCAAAGGAAAGGTAAGGTGCAGTAGACATAGGTGGAAAATAAGCTTGAAGTGAATTGTAATACTGCAGTTAATTAAAGTTAACCATAGCTACGGGGCGTTTGTTGTATGGAGGTTTTTTGTAACCATGTGACCTTTTCTTTTACTCTGGCTCGTTAAGCAGCCAGTCTGGGCATATTAGCCAGCATTTCTTTGAACCCACTCCATAGGTTTTTCTCTTTCTGAAGATGTCCACAGCTGACAAACAAGTTGTAACCTTTTTTCAAGGAGGAAAAGGGAGCTGCTGAGTGAGTCTCATGTACAGAGATTCAACTGATTTCTGTATTTTGCAGTAATGCTCCCATCCCCCATACTTGCCAGTTATTTAAGGTACAGCCCAATGTTTGCTTGAATAAATGGTGTAAGTTAATTTATTTGTCCAGGTGGTCATTTATTGTGCTCTCATTCCTTCTTGTAATGGGGAAGTATTTAAATGGTTTATTTTCCCAGGGAGGGTTGTTGTGTTTTGCTTTTTGTTTTTTGGGGGTTTTTTTTTCCAGTTAGATTATTCTTGACATTTCTTTTAATAGCCTTGTAGCCTATTTTCTTAGAAATGGGTTAGAACATGTGTGTCACTGGATGTTTATTTTTTTAGCATTGGCAGCTGTGTGTGAGTTGGAGATAGAAATGTTTGTGCAGTGAAGAGATGCTATGTCCATTTGGGGGAAATACTACACAGTTCCAACAGGAGCTTGAGTTTACCAATGGTAACTGGTGTAATTTAATACAAACCTTGTTATCTTTTTTATTTGCTTAGCAATGTTGTGCATATGAGCATGCTGGCCTCCCCAGACTAGTCAGGACTAACATCGTTTTGAAACTGCAACCTCTTCAAATAGGCTGGCTGCCAGCACAGCTTTGCAGGGCTGCAGCAGTCACTGGAAAAAGGGTTGTCTGCTTCTTTATGTGTCTTGTGAGCTGAGATTTTCTTCCCCTCAAGGGAAAGGGCTTTGTCCTCAGAGCTCTCAGGTTCCCAGCTTACTATGCAGTAGTTGCCTTGCAGCTTCCCTTTTCCCTAGGTCTTGCCATTTTCTTTTTTTTTTTTTTTCAGTATGCAGTCATTCTCCATTCATTGTAGGATGGATTGTGTTGTGCATTAGCAGCCTCTTTCTCTGCCAAAGTGACACATCCTGTAGATTTGCAGCAGAGTACTGAACTGTCACTGTAGTGTGCTGACTCTTGTAAGGCTATTCTTGAAGCAGAACAGCTTCCCCCTTGGCATTCAGCCATCAGAATCCATTACAGCATGCATTTTCTACCCAAAACATAGCTCTGTACCTATAGAGTTGTCCTTACAACCATCCCCCACAAGACGCAGAGGGCATGGTTATACCCTCCTGTATAGAAACACACACTACTGGGTTTATCTTCAAAGTGTCTGAAAACCATGTACCAAGCTTTTATTGTTTCAGCCCCCGCCTTAAAACCTCTGATGCAGTTTGGAAGGGGAATGCCTCTGCTGAGAGGGGGATGTGAAAAGAACGGCATACAAGGTCTCTCCCCAGATGTATGTCTTAAAAGAAGAATTAGGCATGTGTGCACTGAGTGAGGCTCCTCTGATGAGCCAGACAAACATCTCCGTCTCCACGTGTTTGCCACAGGGCAGCCCAGCCCCATGCTGCCACCCCTGACTGGGAGGCTCTGCAGGAATCCAGTTCTCCCTGGGAATGGGCCTGCCTACCTCCATGAGAAGAAACATGGGAGATTACATGTCATTCCAAGTTTCTGACAGCAAACACACTCTTTCAACCATTCAGGGAACTGTAGAGTGAACAGCAGAAGGGAGCAGTTAGACATGTGAATGGGAGGGGGAGGATGCTCACCAAAAGTCTGTCTGGCCAGTGCAGTCTGTGACTGGTTGGACTGGCTGAGCTACTTGGGAGCTAGGTAGGTTCAAGATTCCAAGGTCTGACTGCTTGGCTCGATGCAGTGAACCATGCTGGTGTAAATCTGTGTTGCTGAGAGTGAATGCAGCTACCCTGAAATGTCCTCTCTCCCCCTTCACAGCCACAGCCACACAACCCTGCCTATTGCCGGGCTGAGACTGCATTCTCCTTGCTGCTGTGTGCCTTGCCTTCCTGAAGCGCCCTTGTAAGGGTTTTTGAAGGCGGTGGGAGCAGGGGTGGAGGTGAGGAAGGTCAAGCTTCTTAGGTTTCAGCTGATTTGGCATCCGCTCACAGCCCTCCCCGCCCCCGCGTAGCCCTGCTCGGCCATATGCACTCGCTGCTGCTTTTATGACCCTTTGCAAAGAAACCTTTAATATGTGAACTGCTGAAAATAGCAATTTATTTTCAGGAAAACGCCCCCTTCCTACACGATCAGCTTTAACAGCGAGAAGACTCTGCTTTCCTGTCGTCCCCAAAGAGTGGGGGGGACCATAATGGAGAGCTGTGCCTTTCTCTCTGGCTGGCACTGCTCTCCCGGCAGTACTGGGTGTGCCAGGCTACCCGTTCCCTCAAGTCTGCTTCACTGGAGTATCGTTCTCTTTTTTTTGGCCAGCGCCAAGGCCCTTTACTTTGTTTAGTGAGTGGAGGCTGAGCCTGGCAGCTCTACCGCAGCGCGGAGCGGCTTGGCACTGCTGCGGCATGGCAGCTTAGGCAGGGACTGCACAGAACTGAACCAAACCGGGCTGGGCTGGGGAGGGTCGTCAGGGCATGCAATTGCCGCTGGCTCGGGCCGACCTAGACAGCCATGTGATTGCCTGCCTGTCCGCCTGCCCTCCTGCCTGCCCGCCTCTGCGCAGGGGATGGGAATGGGGACATGGAACATGTCTGTGCAGCTTCAAGGAGCCGAGCAGAATTCCCCACTGTCATCATCCTCCTCCCCTCCCTCCCTGCAGGCTGCCAGAGGGGAGGGCTGATTACAGCTCCGCTATTGTTCAAGTAACCTACAAATGGATTTGCATGGAGGCAGGTTGGGAGGGGCAGAGGGTGGGATTTATTAGCAGCAGCTAAATTCGTCGGGATTACTATTAGACTGAGAGCTTCTCAATGGGAATGATCCCTGGGTGAGCGATGGGGTGGAGGGGAGGGACTGGAAAGCTCCTTTTCTGCAAATAGGTGAAGGGGTGGCTGGCTCCAGCCGAGTAGGAGAGGCAGGCAGGGTGCAGCTGGCTGGGGACGGCGCTTCACCTCGGTTTAAACTGTAACCCTCTATTCCAAGCACGCAGCTCCTGGCAGCGCCGCTCATACCAAAGCCTTGACTCAGGGTTATCTGCATGCTGGGTAATAAGCAGCGTCACCAGAGGAATGTGCAGAGAAAGCAGCCATGCTGCTGCAAGCCTCCGCTCGCTCCTCAGGCAAACCACTGATTTAGCAGCCTGCTTCTGCTTCTGGGCTGCCAAACTAGCGAGGCGTAGGGGGCTTCTCCAGGGGGGACAGCCCCGAGTCTGTTTTGAAGCCAAAACAGCGTTTTGCCCTTCCTTAAGTGATTTTTATGCTAAGCTGGCTGGGGCTTTGCTAACCATAATTGAGAACTGCGCCTAGGAAAGGGTGAAGCTACTCCTCAAGTTACTGCATTAGTTTATCCTTTTTCCAGATGGGTAACCTCAAGTGTTTGAGCCAGGGGCACGCAGCAAACACCTATTAGAACAAGGGAGACCGTGGCCATTGGTTACTGCCCCAAATGCTGGTCTCCCTTCCTCTGAGATGAGAGCATGTTGTTACAACGACTGTGCAGCTGAACTCCAAAGCACTTGTGTGACACAGGTGTTTGGGAACAACAACGTTCGGTGCCAGGCCAGTTGCCTGTAGCGTGTGTCCTTCACTCTGATAGCTCCAAGGCTGGAGGCTGTTGCTGTTCTTGCTGATGCAACATACAGAGGGCTGGGGTGAAGGAGAGTGCATACCTGTGTGTCAGAGGTAGGAGCTCCCCTTTGGCTATGATGGAAAGCACACCACATCCAAATCAAAGACGGGAGGGGGTTGCTTTGAATTGCTGTATTCCGGATTATCTGAGGCAATCTTTCTCTTCACTGCGCACATCATGGCAATAAGAGACAAGATCATAGTGTAGCTCAGGTTTTCATTTGAACATGTCCAGACTGGCACACTGTTGGAGTAAGGACAATGCACTTTTGTAGGTTTGATGTGTGTGAGAGCTAGGGGCAGAGTTAGGGAGGGAGTGGGAAGCCTGAATATCTGGTCTGCTACTGGAAAATATAGGCCACTGACTTGTAGATGCTGAAAGCTTATTTGATCTAGCTTGATATGCTAGACATTTTCTCTTAGAACTCTCTCAGTGTCTATAACTGATTTCTGTAAAATAAAAAGACAAAGTACAAAACATCTGTGATTAAAAAAACTAAAGGAACTCTTCCTGCAGCAGTAAATTTTGGAGTATTTTTTATTACTTGCTCAAGTGTTGTTGATGTTCTTGACTCCCTGTTACATGTAAAGATAATTCCTCCCTGAAGAACTCAGACTGCATTGATAAGAAAAGCCAGTTGGCACATTTATTGTATCCCATCTCCTGCAATGAAAGATTATGCTGTGTATCTTATCAAAAAGATGCAGCCTTTCAAGAGCTGTACCTTGCTAAGTGTATATACTCATTTTTGGCAAATATTTGCTGTGGGTTTGAGTGGTTCTCTGGCTCCAAACCCCAGCTCTTCCCCCTCCCTTCCAGCAGTCAACTTTCTGTTCATCCAACTGTACTCATTCAGCTGTGCTCACTGCACCATTTCTGCTGGAGGGGAGGCAGCAAGAGGTGCAGCCATCAGGGATAGTATCAGTTGTGTGATCTGTGGACATCTAGCCACATTGTGCTAACAAGGACCAGCAGCCTGAGATAGATTCATTAGTCAGCAGCCTTGATAGAATGTCTAGTGGCTTGTGTGACAGTTAAATACCAGGAAGCAATGCAGAAATTCTCATGCTCTTTTGTACCTGTCTTTCCTCATGCTAGAACTGATGACAGCATTTCTTGAGAACTGCACTGCACATGCTTAATACAAAGAGCAGCTCCTTTCAGGTTTTTGCGTGATTAGTTGCAGGTCTCTGCATAGATCTTCCGTGTTCTGATGGCTGGATTTTTACAGTACATATTTTGCAAGTTACAGCTTGAAGCTTCCTCCTTGCAGAAGGTTCTGTCATTTAAGGAACCCCACCCTGCTCTTCCTTGAAGATGTGCAATCCTAGGCTATGTTTGAGCATGCCTGGGAAGGCAGGTGCAGCCTGGCTGGATCCTCAACATTGCCTGCAAATAAACACTGTTTAAACAAATTGGACTAAAAAGAACATTCAAGTTTCAGGTAATAATCAGGACAGGTTTTGCTCTGTAGTCTCAGTGCTTTTCCCATCCCCTCTCCCTCTGAGTTATAACCCAGAATATATGACACGATCAGGTTGCTATGGAAATAATTTACAACATAAACTATATAACAATAAAAGTTCTTAATAGCACCTTGGTTGAAAAAAACAGCATCAGGTTAAAGTCACTTTAAAACCTCCCAGATTTCCTTTCTGCTGTTGTAAATGAGGACTTACATAAAATTAAAGATTTCTTTTCTAATATTTTAAGGAAAACAATCCTTCCAGCATAGAACCTGTAAATACAGTTGTATTCTTCCTCATTTGACCAGCACATGCATAGCTGTCAGATATGTCCTCCAGCCCAGGAAAGATGGAAGATGCTTAAAGCCAGTAAAATTCTTCAAACCTTAGAAGCAAGGGATCAGATTAGAGCAAGGTTGTTTCTCTGCTCAAAGCAGGTCCTTCATGCTCATATCTTGGTCTGAGTCTGTGGGAACTGTAGGCTGTCACCTGCTCCAAACTATTTCCTCCTCAGATGAGCTTTGTAGAGTTGCCTGATTCCTTCTCAGCACTCTGAGAGTCACCATATTTATATTACTTGCTGCAAGCATTTAAGGCATCAGTCCTTGGCAGCACACACATCCTTACTCTCAGGGTCTTGTCCAAACTAAGTTCTGCAGTTTGATGGGGACCCATCCCATTACCACGCAGACTTCTCAATGATGTTCTGTTTCAGGGTTGTAGAGATTTGTACTGATACACCAGCTTTCTTTGATGCTAAAAATGTCTGTGTCTGGATAGCTCTGTTACTAAGCTGCTCCAGCCTTTTTGGCTGTTGTTCCGTAAGGAATCCTGGCAATGTAGTTACCAGACTTCTCTTGGTCTTTCATTTGGTTCACAGTGGAGTTCCCACACAATTTAAGACCATTTGGTCTCAATTCAACATTATACCACTCAGTTACTACTCAAGAGTTTCTCTAAGTGCCTCATGCAGGAAGCTGCTCTGTTGAGCAGAGATCTGTGTCTCAAATGGCACATGACACATATCTGTAAATGACAGGCACACACCTGTGTATGCTCCAGTGAACAATCCCTTCCCTTGTGCAAGGTTGCATGTCGGCTGTTTATCATTGGAGTATCCCTGCTCTCAGGAGGACCATCACCAAGATGGTGTAGGACTAGTAATTCTTCTTTACCTCTTGTAGCAAAATGCTATAGTCTAACACGAATTCTTTCCCTCCACACTACTTCCTCCATCGTGTCACTTGCGGAGGAATTCTCCGGGTGGCAATCCATTTAAGCTCTAGCAACACACCCTGTGGAAGTCATTCCAAGGCTATTTCCATCTGTGAACCCACAGGTAGTGATGTTGCCTAGGTGTAAATGAGCACATTCCCCATGAATGTAACGCAGCTCATGCCATGACAGAATGCTTCTGGAGCCAGTCTCAGCCTGGCCAGAACTGAGCCAAACAGCTCAACACTCCCTATGCTGCATGGCCCTCCCTCACTGAGGGGAGGTTTTCTGTAGCTACTCAATTTTAACCTCCGACAGCAGCAGCATTAGGCATCCAGAGATGCAGGCGTGCATTTGTGGGTAATGTTTTAACTCCATCAGCCCTGAGCTAAGCCAGCTCAAGCCACCTTCTGCCAGTCCAGCCGTACTCCCCAGCCCCCATGTCAGCGTACATTGCAGCAGTCGCCCCTGAAGAAGTGCAAGCTGCAGTTCCTGTTGCTTTTGTTGACTCTGCAGGAGGCGTGCCTGGTCTGCTACTGGTTTTCCACCAGCAGATAAATGACATTTGCTCTCTTTCCCCCTCACAGCACCTGAGTCCATTGAGATATATCCACCTATTGGTTTTGCCAATATCTTTTATGTAGTTGCTCTGTTTTTCTCTTAGTGATACAGTCCATTTGTCTGTCAATGTTCTTCATGGTGCACAAACTTCTGGTTTACTTTCCTGAAGGATTTCTCTGTCTCAGGGTCCCAAGTCCATTCAGTCAGCAGTTTGTCCCACTTTGAGCATATCTGCTTGCTGCAGCAAGGCAAACCACAGAAATTTATCTATTTAATTTGCTCCCACTACTAAGTCCTTTCTGTAATTCCTCTGGCTCCTTCTCTGCTGGGTTTGATGATTTGACATAGTTGGTTTCCTCCAGGACCACAGGTCCTTAGGAAAGGCAGGTTACATTTAGCAATTTGTTTGTAGCAAAGAAGCTTTATTTGTGGTATAAGCATTGCAACTCCTACAAAACATTTTTTTTTCTCTTTGGGAATTCGTGAGGTTAAATTAGATTTGTGTGACAAATACAAATGATGAAAGACGGTGAGTCAATGTTCATTTGAAAGTGTGATAGATGTTAGGATTAGAATGAAGTACACCTTACATGGGACAGAAGAACTACTGTTGTTTTTTACCTTCATAGCTTGAAATAAGTATTACAGATTTCACAGAATATTCTGAGTTGGAAGGGACTCAGAAGGATCATCAAGTCAGCTCTTAAGTGAATGGCCCATACAGGGATCAAACCCACAACCTTGCTGTTATTAGCACTGTACTCTAACCAGCTGAGCTATCGCTTACAGATACACTCACATTCTTGGCCTGCAGGACTTTCCAGTGCCTCTTACAAATCCCTGAGCTTACAGAGGTGGTGCTGAATTGCCTCTGTATATGTTTCCTTATGGAAATGAAATTGCTGAGTGTTGAAAGGGAGGGTTGCTGTCAGGGAAGATCAAGAAATGGAAATGTACCTCTTTTGGGATGTGTGTCAAGGAGATCTGGAGACCCTTAACCTGAAATAGAGGATGAAGTAAGAACAAGTGCCAGTGGCAAAGGCAAGAAAGGAAAATTATACAAACTCTATCCTTCAGCAGGCGGGGATGAAAAGGAGAGGGAGACATAGAATTTTCTGGGCTTAAATGCTTGAGAGACGCTCTGAAGCTGTTGTGATAGAAAGACACATAAAAGCCAAATGACTGCATAGTTATGAGCAGCAAAACTTTGCAGAGCAGCAGAGGCACTGGAAATAAAATTAATTATAGTTGACCAATAGGTTGTGAGGTGAAGAGTCCCTCATTACCAATTTGTCAATGAATAAGAAACAAAGAAGTTCCTGAAATGAGAGGCAAGAGATAATGAGCAGCAAGGTTGTCACAAGATGATGGTTCTTAAATGTGGATGTTGTCAAATACTTTGGTGGTCTTTATTGTTATATTCTTGTATCAGCCAAAGATGTGCAACATAGATTTTAGAAAACAAAGACATGGCTGCCTTAGAAATGCTTATGATTTAAATACTAAAGGAGAAAAACCAAGAGGGGATGTTGAAATGTTTGAAAGTGGTATTTGAGCATTAAAAAATCAAACCAGTAGGACTTGGCACACTGGTGATAGGTGAATGATCCAGACAGTAGCAGGTTATATTTATGGCATATGCAGTTGTGCATGCTGTGAGGAAATAATTTTCCTAAGCTTATTGCCTAGTTTTATTAAAGGTAACAGAGTATTTGTGGGGAAGGTCTGATTGCCACTGGATAACTTATCAGAAGCTCATGTCTGTAAAATGGCCATCTGATCAGAAAGCAAATGCCAGGATGCATGATGAATGAAATGCTGGATGCTATGTGGAGCTTTGTACTGCCATGACAGGAACCAAGATCTGCCCTTACCTGAAAGAGTATTGGTGACCCCATCTTAAAAATTGTAATCAACTGCTTGAAGGGGTTTGGAGATAAGCCCATGAGAACAGTTAGAGACATGCAAAAATGCCTCTGCACCACAGCAGAAGTGCAGTTATTGTTTATTTATTCTACAGCTAAAGCCCCTTAGTATGCATAAGACTTTGTAGACAAATAGGACAGGTCTGTGCCTGAGGAGTTTGCCTTCTGAGCAAGACGGAGCACAGCAAAGGGAAGCAAACCAAAAGAAGTGTGTTGGTACATGTGCAGAGCAGGGAGGCAGTAGAAGGCAGAAAGAGCCACGGAAGAGGAGAGGTCAGGGTCAAAGGTGTCACCAGAGCCCTCCCAGGGTATGCACTTACCTTCCAGTAAGGCGGGCCCCTCTAGTGTTGCTGTGGTGAGGAAAAGCTTCTTGTTTCATCAGTGAGGTGTGACCTGTCTGCTTACAACTGCAGCCCTGCAGGAAAAACCCTCCAGACTCCACAAACTGTCTTCACTGGCTTCTTTTTCTACATATTCAGATGCTTTTACAGCAGCTCCATATTTGTGTGCATGGAAATGCAGCTGCATTGCACAAACAGCAAAAAATTTCAATTTGAATTCAAAAGCAAATTTTGGGGGCATCTGTGTTGCTATGCTTTAATATTAATGCACGCAAGATTTATTTGTACAAATGAATTTTAAGTTGAATTCTAAACATGAAAAAGGTAGTATTGCACATTTTATTATAAACTTCATGCTAGCTTACCAAACATGATACAAAATCGGTAAAATTTGAGATGTGTAATTAGCCAACATATCAGTAGACCTAGAAATGTTCATCAAATAGACTAATCACTTTGAGTGATGAAAATCTTGAGTATTTTCTAATCCAGTTGCAGCTAATTTCAGAAGAGAAGAAAATAATATTAATAGAATATGTTTTTTGTTGCATATTACTTGCTCAGTTCTAGCATTAGGTATGCAAATCAGGTAATTTTGTACCTAATTGCCTGATTTGCATGCATAAATGTAGGTTGCACATGTGCAAATGATTTCATTCAAATTTAGTATATGCCTAATATGTAAAGTGGCTGGAAACTTGAATCTATGTATCTGAATAACTCAAAATTTTCACTTAAATAAAAAGCAAAATTTGCCACTGGCTTTGGAGGTCAGACAAAGTAGATGGCCTTCTTTGGATGATTTTGCTGGTGCAGTAACCCTGGAGTTGTAAATTTTTCTAGAGAAATGAGCAATGATGTGAATGCCCAGTGAGATAAGTAAATTAAAATGTTCCTGTTGCTTTAAATGCCATAAGAAAATCACAGAAAAATGTGACACTTGCCAAGTGGAAAAAGACAGAATCACTCAGAAGAAAATGTGGCTTTCAGAGTCTTAGATGATTTACCAGACAATGGAACCTGAGATGAAAAGTGTAAAAATACAATACTAAAATCTAAGTGCATTAAAAATTCTTTCAGGTAATATCATGGCTATGAAAGGGATTGAACTGACAGTTCTTGTGAATGAAGTTATGTGACTAGGAGAAGGAGATGCATGGGCAAAGGATAGAAAAGCCTCGTTTGTTCTGCCATGCCATGCATTTCACCTCTGATCTGGAAGATAAAGGAGATCCAGACTTGGAAGATTAGCAGAGAAAAAAAAAAAGATCAGGCTCAAGAGCCTGTTTTGTTATGAGTCTCTGTGAGGGGCTCCCAGTACTGGGATCAGATGCGTTGTCACCAGCAGTTTTCATAATGATGTGGAAGAGCAGGAAGTGTCCCTGAGGAAGGGAACTAAAATTACCAACAGCATTTTTTACTGTGGCATCAGCTGTAGTCTAATAAACAGTGGTAGGCTGTTTTCTCCCTATTACTCAGAGCTCCTCTGCAAGCTTAATTTGCATACACATGGGTGACAACTACTGCTAAAATAAGCATGTAGAAAAATTGGAAGCAATTTGGAGGCACATACGGACTCAGAGTTCCAAATTCTCATTCACACTAGTAAGAAGTGCAAGCAGGGTCAAAACAGGTATGTTATATACTTCTTCCAATGCTCCTTCATGCTGGCTAGAACTCTAAAAAATTATGGGTGTAAATTAGAATTTGGCACAAAATTATTTTCTGTCCATCTAAGGGCCGGTCTGTCCTAGCCCTGCTGACATGAGTACAGTACAGATGATTTCTGAACAGTGTAGCTTTGCTAA
Organism: Monarcha castaneiventris obscurior; assembly: GCA_026261815.1. NCBI lineage: Eukaryota > Metazoa > Chordata > Aves > Passeriformes > Monarchidae > Monarcha > Monarcha castaneiventris. The sequence goes on from JAMPIT010000894.1 coordinate 22,419,412, forward strand.
TAAGGATTTCTAGTATCAATGTGTTTATAATGGCAAAGACTCCTTTCTTGGAAGAGATTATTTTACTTGAGAAAAGGAGACAAGATGGAGTACCTCTTGCTTTCTGTAGGAAGACACAGCAGCAGGCATGGAGGGGAAGGTAAGGAGGGTTGCCAAGCACTTTTGCATGGTGTGTCTGGAAGCCATGTGAGAGCTGGGGCCACAGCTCTTTTAGTCTCCTCACCTAATGAGCCTATTCCATGCACAAAAGCATGGCTCACCTGTATAAGCATATTTGTAGTGCTTTCACAGGTTACCTACCCCAGAGAAGTGCTCCCTAATGCAGACTTGACTTTGAGCTCATTTTTTTTGCTCCCAGGCATACAAAATGGTTTTGATTTAAATGAGAATCAAACTCACCTTTTTCCTCCTGTTCTATCAGTGGGAGAGAAAGCACTGCTTGACTAGCTGTCTTACCTCTTTGTTTGTATGATAACCTCATCAGAGCAGCACATGCAGAGGTCTGTACAAAAAAAATAAACCCAAACCCTGGGCTGTATTCCCAGTTTACTCTCTGAGTGTTTAGCTAAAGCAGAAGCTTAGCAACCTTCTGTTGGAGAGGTGCTCTGTTGTTTGACTAAAGACTGTTATTTCAGCTTATTATCATTTAATCACAGAGTAAAAAGACACTTTCTATTTTCCAGTTTTTCAGTATGAGTGAAAAGCACTGCCTGATAGCCTTGGAGATTGAAGGTTTCTTGTTTTTTCACAGAATGGATATAGCTTGGGTAATACTAACTTCCTTCTCTCAATAGCTTCTTGTTCCTCCCCAGTTTAGTGTTCAGGATTGATTCCATTCTTGATCTCTGTTCTGAGCCTTACTTTGTGTGTTTTCTGCAACTGAGGCAATTGCTGCCTGTTGCAATGCAGGATCTTGGGGTGGGCAGCAGTACTGTGAAACTGAGCAGAAACTGCAACTCCATCTCAGCAGTGCAGAGCATAAAGAACAGGCACCACATTGCAGTGGCCACCAGCTCGGGCAGCGGGAAGGGAAGGGAAGGGAAGGGAAGGGAAGGGAAGGGAAGGGAAGGGAAGGGAAGGGAAGGGAAGGGAAGGGAAGGGAAGGGAAGGGAAGGGAAGGGAAGGGAAGGGAAGGGAAGGGAAGGGCAGGGAAGGGAAGGGAAGGGAAGGGAAGGGAAGGGAAGGGAAGGGAAGGGAAGGGAAGGGAAGGGAAGGGAAGGGAAGGGAAGGGAAGGGAAGGGAAGCAGATCACATACCTGGTTGCCTGAACCATCTTTTTTCCACAAAACATGGCCCCCATGAAGGGCATGACACCCTAACTGCACTACAACATACCAAATGACATTACTCATGCTAGAATGCCAGAAAGGGAACAGCATTTGCACTTGCACTGTTCATCTTTTTGTTGTTGCCTGGGAGATTACTGTAGTTTCTTGACTCAATCTTAAGTTGCTTCATAATAAATTTTTGCAAAGAGATATAGCTTTTTCCTGGTTGCCTTTCCCCCCTCCTTTTTGTAATCCCTGCTTGGCAGCTAAAGAGGTCTAACATTTTATGTAACTAGTAGCAGAAATAATTGCCAAGGAGTGAATTGTTTTTTGAGAACATCCCTCCCCTTGGGTTAAATATAGGTTGCAGCATCCCAGTATAATGAAAAGATTGGAAAACATTTACACACTGGTGTATTTTCTGCTTTATAGTAACAGAGTAAGACATTCACAATTGTGAAAATTGTACCTGCAAAGACAAGTTTAGTCAGTCTCCACCTTTACTGTATTCAGTCCATACAGTAAAATGTTTCCCATTTAAACCAAATTCTCTCGCCCTTGTGTTTTATTACCTTGTGATGTGCTGTTGGCTACAGCATACTGGTTTATTATCTTACCATGTGCATTGTGGCACTCACATTGGTTTTGTACTGCAAAATTGCACAGAGTGCTGGACCAGGAATGTCCAATCCTTTTGATTATAAAATAGGAAAGCAAATCTGGAGAGGTTTTACCGCTACATAAAATTAGATCTGTATTGTGTTGTTGTCACAAAAGATATTTTATTTGAACACATTTACAGTTGCCATAAACTCTGCTTTGTAACCTGAAATCATCTGTACCACTATGATGAAAATCTTCAGATTCAGAAAATGGTTAAAATTCAAACTGGAAAATAAAGCCTGAGAAACATTTAGCCTTGCTAATTCAAATACCATCTCCATATCTTTTCTACATATACACATGTATGCACATGCATTCCCAATCTTGCATATACATTTACAAGCTCACACATTCACCAGCTCACACACACATTTACAGGCACTCTCACACAGAGAATGTGTTCTGCAGTATAGCTGGTATACAGGGTATTTTTGAAGACAGAACAAGATGACTGTAAATTGACACTTCCACCCACTAATGAAAAAAAGCCAAGAAAACCTCAGTAGAGAATGAGTTTTATAATTAATGCTGAACAATTTTCATTGACAAAGCAAAAAGAAGCAAGTGGATGGCTGATTTAAATGTTGAATGATTAATGCACAGAGAGGCGGCTGAGGAAAAAGACAAATTCAGGAGCAACTATGGAAATTTATGTATGAGAGAGTCAGCACCATATTCAGATCTCAGTTACACAGTTGTAAATCTGTTATCTTAATGGAAGTATTCAGCTTTTATATTTGCATAGCATAAGTGAAAATAGAATTTAACCCAGAATGCGTTTTTGATTGTGTATTTGCATGACTGAAAGGGGAGAGGTGGGTATGTTTGCATGTGATAAACTGCAAATACATGAGACTTTTTGTATCTCTTGGTAAGAAATGTAGAGAATGAATATGTGTGTGATTGTGTACGTGCGTGCCAGTTGTGGGGCTGTCTGACAGTGAGTGGGAGGGTGAGAACGTGTTTGTTCCTAGACTCCGTGGTTGAGTGAAAATGGCTCCTGGAAATGCCGTTTCAGATTAGAGAGCGACGGCTGGAGAGGTGGATATTTCATTATCTTCTTCTTTGTGTGGTGTTTTGGAGTTGGCAATGTGAAAGCAGAGCTATATATAATCCGGTCACACATGTGGTGTCCTCAAGATTTATAGTGCCTGCTTAATGCCAGAATCTTTGGGGTGTTTCACTGTGCTAAGCAAAATGCCTCAAACACCAAGGCAATGCAGACCCCACCTGACTTTTCTCATGTACCAAGAAAGATGAAATTCTCCTTCCTACAAGATGCCCAGTTTTATTCCTAAATTTCTATGTAATGCCCACCACAATGTAAAGTGAGTGCTCTTGTCCTTGCCTTGTGAACTGGGGCCAATCCCCACCTGCCTTGGGTGTGTGTGTGCACTGAGAGAGGAGGGTGTGGAGGTCACAGGCAGCAGTTTGTTGTGTGCAAGCATCTGAGATGCAGAGGCTATATTTTTAGCTGCTCCAGATTCTCTTCTGGCTGGGATATGATGCTGAGGAGTTTATTGCCGTAAGATGTGCCTAGAATACCAGGCAGCCTCAGAAATTTACTGTGCCGCAGAGCCCTGACTCAGTGCTGCTCTGTGACTTTCCTGTGTTGCTTCCGCGCTGGAAAGGGAAAAAATGGTTCCTTGTGTTCCCGGCTGCTGCTGGCGCTGGAGGGACAGCTGCTGTGATTTACTGAGAGGGCCTGTCGCAGGGAATGACAGCAGCTCTGGATCTGGCTAAACTGTTGTTTGCTTAGTGAAGCTGCTCTCAGATTTCTTCACAAATATTACTCTACAGTTTTGTCTGAACAGTAGGAATAATCACATTCTGCCTTTGATTTGTGAATTTCACAAACACATCTGTAATGCCCCTGCAAGTAGTTTTTTTTTGCAGCTGTGCACACAAAATATTAGGGGCATTTCACAGGTATTTCTCTATAGGGCATTTCAGGGGAGAATGGGGACACATGGCCATGGGTGGATTTCTGTACACCTGGCTGTGAGGGAGGTGGACAGCTAGCCTGAAGGGTGAGAATTTCATAGGGCTATTCCCCGTGGTGAATCCTGTAGAAAATGAAATTACATTAATGGTCCTTCTGTCCAACTGGTGAGGATGCACCTGCAGGTTTGAAATGGTGGTTTCAACCTCAAAACCCACTTTAATTGTGAGACGCAGTACATTAACCAAGTTAAATTATATATATGAAAGATCAGCAACTGACTTCTTGAAAATTTAAATTCTGAGGAGCTCAGCTTGTCCCTTACGAGTCCAGTGAAACAGCATAAACGCTTGATGAAGAAAAATGATTTGTACCGTCAGATTTTTTAGAAACAAGAAACAAGTATAAGATACCCTGAAGAGCCCGAGCAGGTTGCTCCTAAGTCTGTCTGCTTGAGAAACATGGTAAGACCCTGTGTATTCTCTTGGGGTTTGGCTGTATTATATTCCGCAAAGTGGGCTTTCCTCCATTTTCCAACCTAAACGATTCTATGAATCTATGATCACTGCCCGAAGGAGACTGGAAATAAGGAGCTGACACCCGTCCGAGCTCTGCTGGAGGCTCCCTGCTGCCCTCTTGTTGCTGGAAATGACACTGGAAATACACGCACTGTTTTCACGTTGTGATGGGAGCTTGACTAATATCCTCACATTTGGGGGAAAATCGTAGACCTCACATAGGAATGTCTGTCTCATTGCTGTGGCATCCGGAATAATAAATACGGCAATCGCAGCTGTAGTGCCTAGCACTTGTCTGAACTGCGGCATTCTCGGGAAGCACAAACATGACTGAGGGGCAAGCTAGAGAGAGGATTGTAGTCAGAGGCAATATATATGTTTGCAATTTTTCAGTCTTGCAAAATACAGATGAGCTTTCAGCCATACAAGCTCTTCCATCACATGCTTACTTTTCTAATGTGCTTAGGGCATTGCAACTACTGCCTTTAGTAAATGATAGAGACTGAGACTAAAGTGACGAGAGTTTTTGAAGCAGCCCTGCTGAATGCCACACACACAAGGCTTGAAGCAGCTCTGTATGGTATGGGAGATTCTGTATTTTAATTTTGTATTATTCATTCTTTACTTCCATTAGATCACTAGCACTCTGACACTGTTGTCACCCACATTGTATTAATGAAATCTATTTGAAATCATTTTAGTGGCTTGCAGCTCAGTTCCTGCTTGGTTTGCTGGTTGGTTTCTCTTCTGAAAAAGAAAAAACCAAATTGGATTCTAAATTGCTCCTTGTTTGCAAAAACCAGTGGCTATGAATGGGATACAGAGAATGAACTCTACTCTGTCCAGTCATGAATGGTAGCCAGGTCAGGGCTGAGCCACATTGGCAGGAGGCAGTGATGTGGGAAGGTTGCCCTGCCATTATCTATTCTGTAGACAAGCAGCGGATTTAATTCTCAGAGGATCTCAAGCCTATAACAAAATCTCAATGGGAACCAAAAAACCCTGACCCAGAAGGCAGCGGCATGTTCTATTTGTTCTCCATAGTCATAAGTGTGGCTGTGCATCTAGGGAGCTGTGTGACAATTTTGTGGAGCCTGTGTATCAGAAGACACCCATCCCCCAGTGTTCTGCTGGAGTCACTGTGAGGTATATATTTATACTGCTAGTGAAAAACAGAAGGAAAAATGAGAGTGTCTCTAACACGTGTAATCTGCAGAAAAATACACATTTGCATGTTGGCTTTTAAGCAAGGAATCTTTGCTGCTAAGAGAACAGCAGTGTGCATGTTTTTTTCCTCTTGCGTGCTGTTTTCCATGTTCCGTGAACATGTACTGAAAACCTGGCATTTTTCTCGAGTTGGCACTGCTGGATGACCTCATACACCTATTTGTCATCTCAGCAGTTTCAGCTTCAGTGTTCTTCCTTAGATTCATTAAGAAAATATTTAGCATCCAAAGAAAGGAAGCACCCTGTGGCCTGCTGTGCTCCCTACAGCCAGGCCAATAAAAACAGAGCCCCAGAGCACTTTCTGAGGGTGTAAGGGTGACTCCAGGGCACTTCTGTTCCCTTGGAAACAGGAGAAATGGGTCACATCTACAAAAAGTGACCTAATCCTAGTCATGATGACCTTCTGCATTTGAGGATGTTTAAAAGGATCTTTGCAAGGTGATTCACTTTTAAAAATCTTATTTTTTAATAAATAATGAGTTTTAGACTGGGAGGCTGAGATGAATATCTGCTTTCCCTTTAGATTCAGGGTTCATTGGGATTTTCCCCTACAAGTCTCTTTTTAGTCACATGTGCACAAGCTTGCTATCAGAAAAGCTGCTGTGGATGCCTGAACCTTTTTGTACTAATGTAGTATGTGCCTGATTTTTCATTGAAGAAAACAAAATGGAAGCTATTATCTGAAGGCAGCTTTCATCGTAGCAGCAAGGCAAGGAGCAGCTCAAGTATAATAAGACAAAATGTGAGACAAATGTTGCCTCCTCCGAGCCAGCATCTGACCTCGACAGTGAGCGCCTTCCGCTAAGCTGGCTGTTTACAGCCCCCTCTCCGGCATCCATCTTGAGGTTTGTGGGATGTTGTTTTTGTTCCCATCCCTCCATCTGATCAGGCACAAGCAACATATATTCTTCTGCCTTCAACCCCGACCCTGAGGTATGGTGACATCTTGATTTCCTCCCCTCCTCCACCTCTCCCAGCCCAGCGAGGAAGCTGGGAGAACAATTTACAGAGGAGCAGGCCTGGAGCCAGGGAGTCACCCTGCTGCTATGGGGAGAAAGCTACATTTGGGAAGTGAGATTTTTCCTGTATTGCCGAGGCCTGGGTGCGCAGCACCATCTCCACTTGACCCTGCAAAGCAAAATAACTCAGTAGCATGAGATCACCTTCTTTTTTTCCCCTCTCCTTCCCCTCCTAGGGAAAAAACCACCAAGTGCAACAGCACGAGCTGATTCAGGCAACGGGCGTTCGGTCCCTTCAGAAAATGGGGCTGGGAGGAGTGATGGAGGAGGGGCTGCAGACCGTGCTGCTGACCCGCTGAATTATGACTTTAATGCAGTCAATTTAATAACTTGCTGTAGCTCCAACCACCAGATGCAATTTATGGCAAAGCAGGCGCCCAGGCATTTTTCTTTCTATGAAGACTAAGCAGATCTCTGATTACCACCCCCTCCCCCCAAACCATTACCTTCCCCCGCTTGCTCTGCTAATGGAAAAATGTTATGTGTCTATGTGCTTTTTCCCCAAGCCCTGTTTTCAGGAAATGGTGGAGAATGAGAAACTAACACAAGCGCGTGCACATGCTTTTGCTGGAAAGATTGCTTTAACTCCATTCTTTAACCACGCAAAATTCCTCCTGCTAGCAGAATTGCCAGTTCTTTTTCTAAAACCTTACAACCACAGTCAGATGCAAGGCAAATTCCAGGATTGATTGTAGGGAAAAAGAAAGACCCCTCCCTCCATCTGACCAAAATCATCTTAAGTTTGAGTGATTTCACTGCACAATACAAAGCCTGCTGCCCTTTAGATCTCCCTGCTGTAAGAAAAGCTTGACTACAACCCAGAAACAAACAAACAAAAAAGCTGAACCTGGGAACGAGGAAAAGGAAAACTGAACTCAAGTTTTAATTTTGTATTTAATGTTTATATACAATAGATGGGTTCATTGAGAAAGCAATGTACAGATAGGCAGGCAGCTTCCCCGCCAGTTCTCCTATTTTAAAGACCCATTCATTTTCCATCTAAGGGATGAATTCTTCCTCCCACTCTTCTCTACTCACTCTTTTTCTGTGATTTGCATGATCATTTGCTACATATATTATGAATTACTGTTTATCTTAGTCCAGCCTGTAAAGCAATTTCCCAAATACATTTCAATGGATCAATAAACTCAGATTCTGTTTTCTCTTCTAAATTGAGGGAAAGAAAAATAGTAAGATGAAGTAAATGTTTTCTTTTTAGCTAAATGGAACAAAAAGTCTGAGTTAAACACATATGCCTGTTTCTGAATTCCGAGGACTCACACAGAAGCCCTGTGATTCAACTGTTTTGTATCTTACTTTGAATTTTCCCTTCCCTTTCTGAAAAAAAAAAAAGTGTACTTGGAACTGCAGCCCTGAAAAATGGCGTGTACTGCTTTGAACTCCCTGAAAGAGTGTCCATACAAGGACTAGCAGATAAGTCCTTCGTGACTGTTAAATATTTATCAGCAAGGCAAATTCCTCCTAGGTTACAGCAAGTACAGTTTGGAATGACCTGTCTCTGTGCTTTCAAAAATGAGTAGCAGACTCCTGCAAAACATCCATCTCCTCATTCAGCTTTGGATAATGTTTTTGTCCCATACTCTGAGATAGATTGATTAATATGTAGCATATACAGCAAATTTCTTAAGAAAAAAGTAGTAACATATGGGAGCATTCAAGTTCCAGAAAGAAGAGTATAATTGGACGTTTCCATATGGGTTCGGTCTGATGTGTCTGTCTATCTGTGTTTACAGTGACCTGCCCTCAGCCTGTACAGAGATTGCATTACTGTCTCCAGTACTGCAAGATGCACCTGCAAGCACACACTCAGCCATGCAGGTATTTCTTTTAGGTGTGATGAGTTGTCTTTGAGCAACTGAGTTTATCTCTTCTTACTACAGAGGCAGCCAAAAACAGATTCTGGACATTCTGAGGGTTAGAGTTAGGTGAAATGAATCTTTGCTCAAACGTTCAACCACAGCTCCTTGGCTTGTGCCGTTAGCTTCCTGAATTCCCAGATGACTTCCCACCACAGCTTAGCCAGGCCTGCAACTGCTTATTTTCTCAGAAGGGATGAGGTGAAATGCAGTTAGTTCAGCAAAGCCAGTGGCATTTCAAAATTATATATAAAAGTATGTATTTGTAGTCTTGTTTTTCAAATGTTGTCGTAAACATGCGTAATTCTTAACAGGCTCAAAACACTTTCTCCGGTTGTGATAATTTTAAAATATCCCGTTCAAACGTTTATCGAACCATAAGGAAAACCACCCATGCAGCGGTCAGTAAATCAGCAGTAAGTGCACAGAACGAAAGCAGACGCTTCCGTGCGCTCTCGCCGCCGCGGGGGCAGTGCCGGGCCCAGGTCCTGCTCCGGCGGGAGCGCGGCGCCTGCAGGCCCCGCAGAGCCGGCTCTGGCTGCGGCCGCGGGGCCGTGCCCCGGCCGTGCCGCCCTCCCGCGGGCTGCCGATCGGCCCGGGCGGGCTGTGCAGGGGCTGAGGCAGAGGCGAGAAATGCGCAGAGTGGCCACCGAGTTGTGAGGAGGTTTTTAATGGCGGCGCGTGTGACTGCAGGTACTTGGTGACACTGGAGCTCATTCTGGAAACTCCTCTGATTCTGCCGTGTTTTTCTTTTTTGAACCTGGCCTTTGATTAAAATGCCTCGCTTCCAGCTCACATTGCCTTTTAAACGGCTCTGTAAAGCCCTCTCGCGGTTCCCAGCTCACATCAGAAGCAGGGCTGGAAGTGTTTCACTGCAGAATAAACATATGGGCTGTAAATCCTGTGATTCAGAAGATCGCCTGCAGTATTCCTCTCCGCTGTTGCCATAGGTAACCGGGCTCTGCAAAACACCATTTACCCTGGAATGCAAGGAGACACGGAGCTCAGCAAGGGCACTCCGGTTAACCCTTTCGTAGCAAAAAAAAAAAAAAAAAAAAAATCCCTCTGGTGATCCCAGCCGAAATTGCTCCTCGCTGTCATGCGTGTAGGTTCACACGCAGTAGACCCGCACCATGTAAACTGAGGCAGGCTGCCCGCACGGCGCGGCCCCAGGCATGTGCACATGCCCTCCGCGGGAATGGCGGCTCCTTCCCGCAGTCCCGCGGCCGGCAGCCACCGGCAGGGTGTTTTCGGGACTGCTGACTCACCGCGGCCCTGTGGCGCACAGCCTCGGCCGTGAGCCGCGGGACGGGTTACACTGGCACCGCATCAAGCAACTGAGAGGCAACTGAATGAGCCTGGGCCGCTCTGCAGTCCAAATACAAGGTTTGTGGAGTGGTACTTGTCAAATTGCTTAAGACAGGACCTTAGAAAGGAAGACTTTGAGCTCATACTCACCACAGAACTTTTTGAGTTTTTTTGGTAGCTAGCAGGGGATCCCTAAGGTTTACAAGGTTTTGCCAATACCATCTAATGGAGATTTGTCTAGTCAGACACTAAGTACTAGTTTAACACTTCTTTCCTGCCTCACACTTTTGTGCAGTCAAGGCACTCTAAACACTTCCTCATGGTCTTCTACTCCATTGCCTGAGGCACTGAATGTGGAGAATGAATAGTTATCTGCAGTTTAGGAGAACAGGGGCAGAAAGTGGCCCCCACTTCTTTACTGTTTTTTTACTCCTCTAATTCTGACCTACCTTTGGGCTACTGTGGATCCCAGCAGAACAGGAGCTGAAGTGAGGTACTGTGTCTGAACAGTGGGTTTTTTTTGCCACAGCCCCAGCAGCAATGCTGCCCAGAGAGCAGGTAGCAGCATATACTCTACCTTTGCCTTTTTTACCACATGAAGCTGAGGATTATGTGTATGTGAAAAATAAATTCATAGCCCTGTGTTCAGGCAGGGGTTAATTTATACTGCAGAGGAGCTGCAGGTGAGACTGAAGACTTGTCTCACTTTTCAGTTTCACAAACCCTGATACAAAAGCCTAAATATGTTGTACTTCAAACCACTGTTGTCTTCTTTCTCATACTCCCCTTTGCAGTTGAATGCATGCACAGATATAAGCCACCAAATTGGTTTGGTTTTTTTTTTATGACACAGCATTGCTGTAGGGTCATCTACAGATAGGTAAAAATGCAAAATTCCTGCTCTGAAATGTTAACCATGTTGGTTACTTTTACATCAAAAGTCTGATGGGAATACAGAGAAGTCAGGAAATGTGGATAAGGCTGAAATTACATTCATAAAAGATCATGCAGTGGTTGGGAATCATAACCCATGCATGGACAAGCCTGTATTGAGACTGCTGTAATCCCTGGGCAGAGCAGGGGAGAGTGAAGGAGAGGTCAGTGTGCTTTGTGGGATTCTCTGGCATTACTAGGGCAAGGGGAGTTAGTCCTTCTCTGTTATTTGAGCAGTGAGTGAGTATTTTTTAAGGATCTTTTTTTAATGTTGGTAGAATAAAAAGGAACAGGCAAGAGAAAATGACCCCAAATCATAAGGGGATTGCTGTCTGTGGAAAAGTGCAAACACAGAATGAAATTGTTTTCATGCAACATTCTTTTTTTCATGGCTTGTTTCCATGCCACCACGGAGAAGAATGGTGAAGAAAATTATATACAAGGAAAGGTACTTTTAAGATTCCCAAGAGCTACTGATTGGGTGTTGCTGGTTCACATTCTCCAAATTGCTGTTACATCAGTCTGGATGGTGGAGATAAACTGTAAGAGAGCTTAAAAGCCATGGAGCAATACATGGAAGCACGGTGATATTTATGTGTGCTCTGACTTTTTTGATTTATAGGATCTATTTGCATACTCCCTTGGCATTGCCAGAGCCTCTCTGCAGACCTAACACTTGCTGAATGTTGTGCTGAGTCCCCTGGGAGCTGTTGACATTGTGGGGTACCTGCTGAGGTTTCAGGGACAGATTGTGTGTGGGGGGGGAAAGGGAGGAGTGTCGGTGGGGCAGAGCAAAATGATAACTGGACTGGTTGAGCCTCAGCCATTTCCTGAAGGTCTGAAAACCACTGGAAGCACTGAAGATGCAGAGGCTGGAGCCTGTTCCTTTTCCTGGTTTTATATGATTGTCTTAAGTCAAGGGTATTTAAATGTCAGGTTTTTATGTAGTTCCTAAATTTACTTAGGTTCGGGTGTTTATAGCAGAAGGTTTGTGTCCTTGTGCACTCCTATCTGTGTATTTGAATGATGATAAATGCCAAGGCTTTCTTTTGGGGCTTGTGTTTTTCCATAGCCGAGGTGACACATTGCCATTAAGTTTAACCTTCTCTCCCAAGAGTTGATACAATTTATTTCTTTTGGAAGGGAAATATCAGAGCTGTAGCAGGCCCAAAGCAATTTTCTTTGAAGGCTGCCTTGGCTGCGACTGCAGATACTGTGACAAAGAGGAGATTGTGGCAGAGCGTGGTAGATGGGCGCTCAGGCAGGAAGGGGTTACTGTCTGCACAGCTCTCTGTGTCTGGAGCTCCAGGCAAAACCCAGAGAGAGACAATGATGTCAGCACTACCTCCAGGCCCAGGGCCCCTTGCCTGACAATGTGGGCAATCCAACACATTCCCATCTGCCACAACAAGAGCATTCATGCTCCTATTTCCTGACCTCTTTGGATTAAAGCATGTGGAGTTAAATATACATCCAGCCCCATGCTCATGCACTTGCATTGCACCAGAAATAGACTTATGGGAAACTGGCTGCAGCTTTTGCCACCCGACACTCAGGATCTGTTTTAACGTTGTCATCGAGAAAAGCACATGCTGGTCTGGTCGGGAGATTGTACGGTCATGTACACATAGCTAAAATACAGTTTGCTTTTGTGCCTGGAAATGCTGCATGTAATCAGCACGGAGTCAGAAAGAAGGGGGAGGGGGAAGGGGAGCTTAAATAGAAAATGAAGATTAGTCAGAGGCAGTGATTTCAGCGTTTTAGCCATCTGAAACTCGCTGAGTTTTTTAGTACCACATAAAAAGTTCTGACAGTAGAGACAGACCTTGGCTGAGCTGGGTGTCTGCACTCCAGGCTGGTGGAAGTGGGAGAGCATGCGGCAGGCTTTGCATGCTGCCATGCCGTGCTGGCAGAGACGGGAGTGCAGCTCTGACAAGGAGAGCTTTTTGTTTGCTTTATAGTGAAGCTGGGCTGGTAGTGCAAGATTCTAGTAATTAGAAGCATTTTTATTGCTGCTTTTATTCAGGATGTGTGTGTGTGGGGGGAGGTCTGTTTCATGCACATGGGTATCGTGTTGTTTCTTTCTCATGTCTGTGGGTGCTGTGTATCTGTGGCTCTATGCCCATATGTATCTGTGCATCTCCATATTTATCTGTCATTCTGTGTCTCCATTGCTCAGTCTTTTTCCCTTAAGTGTCGGAGTTGCATTTTTTCTGTGCACAGAAGAGTTTTCCTGTACTATACACTACGGGGAAAAGAAATGTAGGGGTAGCTTGCATTTTGTTTATGACTTTGTCGAGAAAGTGCTTCAAAATTCAGAAATATGAATGAAAAAGAAAATGAGACTATTTCTTTTCCTTTCTTTTTTTCTAGTCTTCTGTCTTATTTTGCCAGTCATTTATTTTCTTTTCTCTCCCTTTTCCCCTATCAGATTGCAAACTCTTGCTCCCATAACAAATGTTTTAAATGTAATCTGTCCTGCCTGCACAATCAGTCCCTATTTTATAGCATGTTTCTTGTACAGTAATCTTTTTTTCTTCTTCTTTTTTTTTTTTTTTTTTTTAACAACTCATAGTGTTCTTAACACAGCAAATTCCTGTGGGCAGTTTGGTTTAGTGTCTCTCCCCTTCATATGGCCTCTGCTTATGGCACTCAGAATCTCAGAGAGCACAACACAGGGAAGCAGAACAAAAATAAACTCCCCAAAATCTGTTGCTCCCCAACGGCTCAGAGGGGTCTTGGAAGAAGGTTTAGCTGATAAAATCCTCAGAGGGCGCTTGGAGGGGTGAGACCAAACGGTTAATGTAGGATAAAAACTGCAAACCTCTTAATTCTCTTAGTGTTTGGCTTAACCTTGCCTTGACTCTGAAGGAGATGGTGGTAAGTAAGGATGAGCTTGTATTAGAAACAGGATTCTCTCTTTCTGCCCAGCCTTGGCTGTGCCAGTTCCAGTATTACAGGGCATCGGTGCTACAAAATTCTCTATCAGTTTCTGCTGGTGGAGGTTTGGAACTGCCTCACTTCTCAATTAGTGTAATCAAAGCCAAGACTCTGGCATCTTTCCCAAGAGCTTTCTTCTCTCTGTGAAACACAGAATACTGAAAACCAGTCAGAAAAAGTGGAGCCAGACTGTAGCAAGCATTGGATTTCACCGGTGGTATAATAAGGAAACTGCCTTAGCTTAGAGTGTCAGCCACTCTAAAGGAGACATACAGACAAGTTAAAGTGGTAATATGCATAATGTCTGTCATCCAGATATTTCAGAGCATATAATAAGCTGTGATTAAATCATTAAACTAAGAACTTCAAAAAGGTCTGGCTGTGTAGACTGAGGATCTAAATGCAAGAAATCTCCAGTCCTCTTTCTACCTTGCTACCTGATTTGCCACTGCTATAAGCTAGTCATTTCACATGGGTCTTTAATTTTCCCATCAGTACCACCAGGAGTTAATAATACTTAAGCAGAGTAGTGCCTCTTACAGAGTTGTTTTGAAGGAAATGGAGCCTTACTGAAGGAGTCTTTGTGTGAACTTGCGTGCCAGCTTGAAGTTCTTCAGGAGTGAAGTGGGGGAAGCATGTTCAGCATGAGATCAGCACAGAAGGCATGAAGGTCTGCAAGTACCAGAGGAAAGACAATGTTAGAAACAGGAGCACTGCATAGTTTTCAGGGACCCTAAACTAGGCTGTGGAACCTAGGAAGAGTTAGGTTTGCAGTTTGAACTGAGACACATGGCAGTGCTTATGATCCAGTCTTGGTCCCTGATGGGTCTCTGCTTTTATTACTTGTCCCAACTTCACAAAGCCTAGTAAATAGATGAGAACAAAATGTCTATGTCCTGACACCCCATTTCTTGCCATGAGTACTTAGACCAGCCACCAAAAATGTGAAGAGTATGTCCCCCGGTTTCTCTGCTTTGATCAGGACCATTATTTTGATGATGAGCTTTAATTTTTCCATAGAAATCGAACAGTTTCTGTGTTTATGGCTACATGTACATTTAATATGTCTCTCTTAAGCCAGATATAAGCAGGCTTGTGAGAAGTGCTCAGGAGCTGGCTTGGAGCAGGGTAGAGGAAAAGAGGAAGTCTGCTAGTCACATCCTCCTGACTGCCTTCCTCTTCATTGATGTGTGCAGTCACACTGCCCAAAGGAGCCATTCGAGGAGATTTAAGAATGTGTGGAGCAAGTGCTCCATTTCACTTATGATCAAGATAAACAAGGGCGTCAGCTGAAGCAGAGCTTCTGAGGTGTTCTGTGTAATTCAGTGCCAGGCAGTAGTGAGTGCTGCTTACGAGATGGATTTATTAAGATTATTAGTAAGTGTTATTTGGAGGTGACTGAAATCGCTGGGTGGACTCCAGAGGATTAGCTTTCCAAAGATAGCAAATGCAAAACAAAAAAAAAAGCAACCCCAAACAAACAAGTCACCAGAACCAGTTGTGTTTATTTAATAAAGTCTCTGCACAGGATTAGCTCACAAGCATTTGCTTGTTTTTGTGACTGGAGACATGGGGGATGGGAAGGAGGAACCATCTTAGCATGTAATTCCCTGAGTAAAAGCAAAGCTGCAGCACAGCATCTGGCCTGGTTCACAGAGTGGGTGACAATGCGCTGTGAGCAGGGAAAGCAGAGGAGGAATCACCTCTTCCTGGATTGCCCCGGATTTAGGCAGCCTAGTGCGCAGCACCTCTGATACAGAAATAACCTGTGTGAAAGAGGCTCTGCTCAGGAACTGCCACGTCCCAGTATAAAGGGCACGAGAGCTTTAGGCAGGGCATCATGCTGATCCGAGCCCAAGAAGTGGCCTGTGGGAGAGACAGCAGCAATCAAAATAGTCATTTTCTATAGTGAGGCTGTAAGAGGACCTCAAAGTACTTGTAGACATGAATTCACCAAACATCACCCCCACAAACCTGTCCCTGTGGGATGGAGGCTGGTTTTGCTAACCCCAGATGTCAAACTGGAGGCAGAGTGAGCTGTCCAAGCTCCCACAGAGATCAGGCCAGATGGGAACAGAGGAGGGTAAGCAAGAGGGGAAGATAAAATCAGGAGAAAAAAGCCATCCGTCAGAGAAAACTGATGGGGGAGGGGGCTTTAAGGACCAACGTGACTCATGTTTTAATGTTGCTAATGTTGCTAGACAAGTCCCTCCAAAATGCTGGTGGTTGGTGGTGTAGAACACACAAGTCAGTTCTGCAGTGTAGCCTGGCTGTCCTATTTCAGTACTGTCACCCAAAAATAGGGACACATGGGAGCTCCCTGCTGTCGCTTCGGCCTTCCCCAGCATTGCACCACCAGAAGCATGATCACCCAAAGGAGAAGTACCCTGTTGCTTTTTTGTAATTCATTTAGGCCCCACTGGAATGTGGCAGGAGAGACTGAGGGATTCTCCGTTCAAGCCAAGGTACTGAAAAGGAGACAAGTGCCCTTGCAATTTCCAGGGAAATTGCTTGTTTCCTTTCATGAGAAGCTGCTTACTTGTCTCCTAAATCCACAGGAGTTGCGCTGACTCCCCTCCTTCAGAGAAGTCCCTTATGCAAAACGAGTCCTGGTTTGCTCTTTCCTGTGCTCCTCAAGACTTTCCTAGACACAACGGCAACAGCAGCAGAACTGGATTTTGTAAACCTTTAATTTTATACAGTCAGAGTAGAATGGGACCCATGAATACAATTCAGCAACCTCATTCCTCAAGGGTGGGGGTTGGGGGCCGGGAGGATGGGGATGGGGATGGGGATGGGGATGGGGATGGGAAGGATGGGGATGGGGATGGGGATGGGGATGGGGATGGGGATGGGGATGGGAAGGGAGCAATGCACTACTTAATGTTCTTGGCATAAGCTATCACAAGTGGAAATAGAAGGTGGGAAAAGCTGCAGCTCACTGAAGTGGAAGAAAAAGGGTGGGAACCCAGTGATGCAGTTTTATACTGAGGGGACAGAATTGTCTGATAACCTGTGTACTTAATCCCATGCTGAGATTGAAGGATATGTCAGCAGTAACTAAAATAGAAGCACAGTGCGAGGTATAGAGCCCTGGCTCCAAACTACCTAGCTTTTACAGATGTCTTTGGTGCTAAAATTTGTGTTACCGAAATCATTGATTCCTACTACAGAGAAGGTAGAGAGTGTTGGACTAGGAGGCAGAGGAAAAGTGAAGAAAAAGGAAGAAAAAAAGAGGGAAAAAGCATTTCAGGATCATGTTTTCATCACTTTCTATTGGGCTTCACATTTTTTTATAAAAATCATTATTTTCACTTGAGAAGCTGATGGGTGATGAAACTATTTTCTTTCATAGATAAAATGAAAGTACCCCCATTAAAATAAAAAAGGCGGGATTTTCCTTTTCCATGAGTTCTTCATACATTGGACAAACATCCTCATTCTCAGGAAAGGAAAGAAAAGCTAACATTTATTTGGAAAACATTTTGCAGTAGGAATAAAAAAATTCAGGCCTGGTCTGCTCTAACTCTTGATTTACAATGCAGTCCATAGAGCTTATTGCTTTCACACTGTGAAGCTGGTCAAGAGGTGCGGGTTGCAATGTAGTGCTGGTGAATAGATGGGACTGACTGCTGGAGGGTCTCACTCCTCCCGACAGAGAGAAGTGCTGTGGCACATCTTACTGCCAGGCTTTGTGAACCCATCCACAGTAAAGGGTCTTGACTTTCTGCCTGTGACTGATTTGCAACATCTAGAAAAAAATCAAACCCCTTTAGTAAGACTCGTTTGCCTGCTCTAATTTACATCAGAGAATGCAACACATTATGAATGGTGACACCAAGGGTGGTTTAAGACCACCTCTGTCCTTGAACTTCATACATACATAGAATACAGCCAAGATTAGGGATCTGTCTCTTCCTGTGATAAATTCCCACTTTTATGGGACTGTGGCCATGAGTCCAATTTAACATTATGAAGTAATTTTCTGTGACAATTCAGGCCCCAACTTCATCACTCTCATCTTTCTCTCTACCTGATACATTTTAGAGTTTGGTATTATGCCTAATATGGAGAGATCCCAATGAATTAGATGAGGCATTTAATAAAGGTGATGTCTGGACAGTGAGAAGTTTTTTTATCTCTGAAAAGTCTTCCAGTGATTGTTGGAATATTCTATTTTAAAATAGGTTTGGCTTAGTAGGGCCACATTTGTATGATTTGTCCTCAATAGAAATTAGAGCCTCTCAGCATTTCTACATGGTGGAATGATTATTTTTTTGAGTTATTCATTATAGTCTTCTGAACCTCCCAGGAGTCCATGAGCTCTTTATGAGCCATATAAAAGGATGCAGACTCACTTGCAGAGCAGAGAAATTCCCAGGAGGAGAGAGATTTGTAACTAAACTGAGATGGACGGAAAGAGATGGGAAAAGTAAACTTCAGAAAGCTTGGAATAAAAGCAAATTCTTTAACAGCCTAACAATGATCTAGACTCCTGCAAGTCAGGAACAGAGCAGGCTATACTGAGGATGTTTAGAAAAAAACCCACAGGACTAGCCTGCAAAGTTTTGTTTCATATCTGGTTTGGCAGCTGGAGAAAGATAGAAGAAGGTTTGTTTTCTAAGGCTTTCTCAAAACAGTCACCCTGAAAAAAAGATGCCTGCTATCTTCAGAGGACCTACTGATGTTACTAACACGCAGAATATTCTCCAAAAGAAGAGTAATTTCTTCAAAATACAATAAACAGGGCATATAGGTCAAAGCGAAAAACAGCAAACCTGCTATTTCTGAGATGTTACAAACAAAAGAATTTAAAGAAAATGCAGACAGAAGTTGTACATACTGTAAATACCTAGGTCTCTTAATAAACACTTTCGGGATTCCCAGACTGCTTAGGAAAACATTGCATAGCAAAGCCCTTTCTCACAAAGAGACAATTAGATAAATGCCACCTGCTGATTGCAAAACTGGCTAAAACTTACTGGGATCCACATATCTTACAGGCGCCAGCCTATTTTCCTACCTGGAGACAAAGTCGGGTAGAGCTGCATATTAAATGGAATGTGACAGATCCAAAGCTAGCTAAATAATGGAAATGTATTTGTGAATATTTATTCAGTGAAAATATTGCCAAAGTTCTCAATATTATTGATAATGAATTATTTAATCATCTGCAGACGAAACTTCAACAGATTCCCGGTCTGTACTGTTCTGCCAACAAGTATTATGCATTCACAGCACTCCCTCCGCAGTGACTGCAGAAATGCGCTCTGCTTGCTAGTCCCCAAGAAGGGATTTGACTCTGCTGCTATCGGCTAAGTCAAAGTTTTACAGTACCGACAGAGCTACTGAGTCAGGGATGGACTGAGTCCGGCCTGTGGGCAGAGCTGGGCTGGTGGGTATGCTCAGGACAGGGATACAGCAGGGATATGCACAAACAGAAGCCTCATGTATAAATAAATGTGTGCATATGAGATACCCGTTTAACGTGTGGTAGCGTTTCTCCTCCACACAGACATGTGCTCTTTAAAAGTGTGCATGGGCTCATGCAGCTGTGGGACAAATACACGTTGTTGGCCACTGTGCATTGGGGTAGATGTGTCTGTGCAATATGGGCTGTCCCACCTGTGCACTTTGGGGCACTGATCTCCATGAACAGTTTGGGGTAAAGGTAATTCCATAGGGCTTTGTTTTCTGTCTCCACCTCTACTTTGTCTCTCATTTTCAAGTAACCTTTTCTGCAAACAAGTG
This sequence comes from Monarcha castaneiventris obscurior, assembly GCA_026261815.1. Lineage (NCBI taxonomy): Eukaryota > Metazoa > Chordata > Aves > Passeriformes > Monarchidae > Monarcha > Monarcha castaneiventris. Next base: position 22,438,858 of record JAMPIT010000894.1, read on the forward strand.
GTTAGGCAGCCAGGATATGGGATGTCCCTCATGCACGGCTGCTCAGAACTGCACGCTGCTGCATGGAGTGGTTGCAGGTGTCTGTCTTGCCTGCAGCATCGGCTCAAGGATGACTCTGCCTCTTCCCACGTCATCTTCAGTCCACCAGCAGCAGTTTCTCCCTTTGGCTTGAGGAATTTTGCCTGGGCTCATGCCCAGATCTGCTGTTCAAGCAAAGGCCAGAGGCAGCACCCAGTGAGGAAGTCCTGCGTATTTCAGGCTGGTCTAGGGATGCTTATTCCAGACAGCCCACTTTGTTACCTCACTTGTTTTTAACTCATGCAATGCACATAATGCAGGCCAGCTCTCTCCGCTCTGTTCTACCCTGCTGGAGTATATGCTATTTCCAGATGAGGTCACACATTCCCCCCTCTTTCTCCTCCTCAGTAGTGGTAACAACTGAGCCTGTTCTTTCCATTAGGGTCTAATGAGCGGCCCACTAGCCATGGCAATCCCAGGCCTCCAGTCACCGCTGCAGCCAAGGTCAAGCCCGGGGCAAGAACTGTCCACAAATACAGACACCAGAGTGAAGGGAAGGAAAGAACAATAAGAGCCATTTACTTCTCAATGCACTTAAGCGCTTGAGAGAAACTGCCCCCCAAGATTGCTGAGTCAGCAGCGGCTGACAAATTAGTCAACAGGATGACTGGGCCTCAGCTCCTGGCAATTAGCATGGACAAAGCTTTGTGTGTGCCTGTGTGTTTTCCTATTAGCTGCGGCTTGCACGCCTGTGAAGGGAGGAGGGACTGGGGCAGGAAATGGCTCGCTTTGACTTCACAAACACATGGAATTTGCATTCCCAAGGTTGCACAGAATTCATTTGGCTTCCTGTTTCAGCATCTTTGCAGGCTGTAGCCACTAAGAATAAAGTATGCTGAGAGCCTCTTAAGAGGGAGGTGCATCAACACAGCTGGAGGAAGGGTGAGCCCTGAATTGTAGTAAAAGAGGCACTTCAGATTGGGAGGGGTGTAGTTTGACCCATGAATGTGGCTAAAAAAACCAGTACTGTAAGGGTCAAGGAGTGTTGGCAACGATCGGGCAGAAGAGTTTACTGCTGAGAATGGCATTGCTAGTATATTCAGTGTTGGAGTAAGAAAGGTGTTACAGATCCAGAGTGAGAGGCTTTGGCAGAGCTCAGGGTGATGAAATGATAGAGACAGGGGGGGATAAGGACTGGACTAAAAGAGGATTCTGTAGGTCAGGAGTTCAGTGTCTTGTCAAAGCGATTTGGGAAGCCGGGGGCTAAAAGGTGGAGCTGCAGGTCGGGATTAGGCTGAACGTAGGAGCTGAGTTCTGTCACCATTTGGCAGAGGTCACTGCTTCCAAAGCAGGCTGCTGCGGTCATGGCCCATGCTGTGAACAATGAAATTTCCTGGATTCAGCTCTAGTGGAACTACAAACACACTTTGTTGTTAAAATCCTGTGCGCCTCCTCTTGTCTTTCCATCTCCGAGGCCAGGTCACCAGTGCTCTCAGACAGGGTGTGAGTTGCAAGTCCTCAGAGGACCCAAGAAGAAAGGTCAAGTACATCTGGATTTTTAGCCTCACCTTCACCCATTGCATATCCCTGTCCCTGGTAAGTCAGACACTACCATGTTATCATCCCCATTTACGAAAAGCTGGTCAGGCTGATTTAGGCAAAGTTCAGTAGTGACCCCAGCTCTGAAAGGCCTTGCTGTGACCCGTGAAGGTTTAGTGGGCTTTGTTCTGGGCACTCAGAGACCCATCTCTCTGCTTACAGGCTTTCACAAAAGCTGAGCTCAACTGAGAGCTGCAAAAGCATTCAAGCTATCAGTCCTCCTATTTGTGAGAGTGGGGGTGAGGGACAATGTCTTTGTATTCCAGGCACCACTACATGCTCCTTTGCTAAGCGTAACTGGAATCCCTGGACTTCAAATCCTGCTGCTGAGAGCCTAGCAACAAGTGAATGTATCTACTTAAGCTTTTAAGGAAGGACTAGGTTAGTGGAGGTGAAAGTAGGTCAGAATGCTTTATTTTCTGAGTTTGTTGGATTTCTTTCTAGGAACTGTAATGCTCTGCCTTGTAAGTCGTCTCTGTATCGAGAGACTAGCAGCGCCATATCCATTTACACACCTTTGTGCCACACTAAACTTGAGACAGTTCATTCCTTTCTGTTGACAGACAAGCTGCCTCACACTACTTCACCTTTACCAAAGGAGAGGAGTACGCACCAAGGTGATTTCTGCAGAGCAGCTGACACTCAGCAGCTTGCTGTTCCTATGGTGACCTCTCTGTCTTTGACCTCTGTGATTTTCTGCTTGGCTGTAGGCTGATTTAGGGCAGATTTTTACTGATCTCTTTGCTGCTGAACAGTGTTTTCTGAAAATACTAGCTGGCATCTATCTGCATAATTAGGTATCTAAATAGCTTTTGAATCTGGGTGTCCCTTCCTCCATGCTTCAATCCTTCATCCAGTAAAAAGGTCTAACTGTAGTTGGGGCTTGGGCCAGGGTTGTAGGTCTGCACATGAATGTGGCTGTGGAGGAGCTGTGGCCATCTAGGTGCTCCTGTTCTCCTCTCAAGGAATGTGGCTGGGGCCTTCCTTCTGTTCATCCTGTCAGTGGTTACACAGCATTTTGGTTATGCTGCTGTGCCTGAGCTTCAAAACTTTAACCTGTGAATTTTCTCATCCTGTCAGCCAGGACAGGGAGTTACAAGGAGTAAACCCATTTCATCCAGGATTCAAACCACTACAGATACTAGAAAATAGCAAGTCCTAATTGCTTGTCTTTGGACTTCTGCAGTATCAAGAAACTTCATAAGTCTTGCACCATATAGAAAAAAACACAGCTTTCTATTCCACATAACACACATAATTTATCAGATATGAGTCCCATAAGGAACCATGGACAAAGATCAGCTGTATTGTCTCTCTGTTAACCTTCCTTGTGAATGTCAGAAAGTGGTTTTTCTCTTTATCACAAGAGATGAAGTTCGGGGTAGCTTTGCTCCACATTCAGGCCCTCAGTTAGTTCCAAATTTAGTTCCATAATTTTGCAGCACTTAATTTTCTACAATTCTGTGATATGCTAAACACAATTGCTTAAAAAATCCAGACTTGTTCATATGAGGTACATGTGCAACTGCAGTAAGATCTATGCTGACTGCAGCATTTACAAGAACATCTGAAGGGGCATCAGGGTATCATAACGAAAAAAAACTAAGGACAAGGTAGTGCCCAAGTGTTATAGCAAAGACTCAAGGATGTCTAAGATACTGTAACTTTGAGAATCAGCCACTCATTCCACCGAATTTCATTCCAAATGAGCTATGCTTCCTGCAGCAAACAAACCAGGGATGGATGCTCTGCAGGGGTGCAGATGTATTTTAGTAACATGGAGTTACAACGGATTGTTACTAGCAGTGATTCCCATTTCTTTCCTGAAGCACACTCCTAAAGCAGCTACTTCTGGGAAACTGCCTGCAAATAACACTCCCTGTCTGACTGATACCCACTTTCTCACCACTGCTCTTTAAAGTGAGTATTTCTTATGACGGTAGGCACTCAGTTAATTTTGGAATCTAAAAAGTACATGCAGGACAGACCATTTCTTTAACACGGTCTTGACATTATTCCTCCTACCCTCCTGGAAGTAATGTGCCTGAGGAATGCAATGGCCTCTTTTCTGACCTGGCAAGCAGTGCCATTTGTAGTGTTGGTACTTGTCCCAGTGGGACTTGGGCTGAGATTTTTCCATCGTTCCCTTGGCCAGTTCATTTTGTCCAGCGTGCCAAAAAGGTGTCAAATGGCATTTTTGCAATTATTTTGCACCAGGCTGGACCTGGTGACATGGAGGGGAAAGGATCTGGAGTCTGTTTTCCTGTCCTGCTAAACTAGCCAGTATCTCCTTGTGCTTATTCAGCAGGTTAACTCTGATGTCAGTATGAATATTTTGCTGCCATTTAGCTAATAGCTAAATTTCCTGTCACAAAATCCTGTAAAGGGAAATAGGGAAAAAGAACTGCTGTGGCAGAAGACAAAGGCATAATTCAGTGGCTGGTTTAAGGTGTGCTGATGCTGTAGGTCAATTACTTTTTAGCAGCAGGTCTGACATAATGTTGAGCGTATATCCCAGAAAAGATATTTTTAGAAACCAAATACTTGAGATTATAATTTTATGCTACCTGTTCTTAGTTCTCAGATACCACGTGCAGATCAGATCCAGCCTAAAAAGAATGAAAGGACTATAGTATCTAAATAAGATATTATCAATGGCCCCCCATAATATCGGTGGTAAAAATAATTAAGTCTTTCTACTTCTCTAGTGTGTTCCATCTGAGGGTCTCAAAGCATTTTACAAGCGTTAATTAATTAAACTTTCATCTTCTCCCTGAGGCCTTTTCTGTGCTGGAGGTGGTTCAGTCCAGTTGGGTAGATGTGGCTGTTGGAATCGCAGCTGATTCTCAAACCAGTGGTTAAAAACTGCCTCTGGAAATCTTCAGTTCTTACAGCTGCTGCCCTTTCATCCTGCAAGTGTGCTTCCCCATCTTGGTGGATGATTTCTCTTCATCGGGCCCATGAATGCTCAGATCGGCAGGTCCCATCTTCTAGCTCTGCCATGTTTGAGCAGGTGATGCCATTGGCATGATCCCTAGGAGCTAAACTGAGCCGCCGCTAGCCCCAGAATTACTGAAGTATTTAAGTAGCTTAAAGACACTTTGAGTTCTGTAATCCTCCCTCCCACTTAGACCAGGGAATCTGGACTAGAAAGAAATTAAAAGAGAAGGGATAAAGATCACTAAGCACAAATATTTGAAATCAACTCTTTAGGTAAGCATTTTAATTTGAAATATGCCAAGTGTTTACAAACAAAATACAGAAATTGCTTATCCCATTGTTGAAATATAGTCATTCTTAGGGCTGAATATGACAATTATTTAACACTACAGAGTAGCACTTTCATTGTCTCTTATGGAAGGAATGAGATTTTATCCAGGTGAAACTGGAGAGAAGTGGGAGATGATAGAACTGCCCAAACTGGGAGGTAGTCATTGGGATTCAGGTCCCATCTTAAAGGAAATATACCAGAGAATCTGGAATAATAATTATAATCATAATTAATATATTATATTACTTAACTTTCAAAAAAGTTATAATAAAAATAGTAATAGTAATAAACAACTATGCAAAGTATGCAGAAAGCCATTGGAGTTCTGTTGGCGAGGAACTGTTGAAGTACTTTGCATTGGTATTTATGTAACATCTTTTGTCTTGGGGATCCCAAACTGTATCACCAACTGCAGCAATGAAAACCTCCTGAACATGGCAAGCCATATGTTGTTCTGTTAACCATATAATTTTGGAAATCATCTGTAGCATTTCTAATCAGAAATATGTAAAGTATTTGATTTCATTAATTTGAGTTCAATATTGTGCATTTCTCACCTAGAAACCAAACCAACTGGCACATTATGAATAGGCTGGCATTTAGAATTGTAGGATGAATGACTAATTTAATAATGTGTACTGCTAACTGTGTATGATATGTTTCTTTCTGAGCAATAATGGTGCTTTACAAAGGCTGGTGGCAATAGAGAATATTTTCAGTTAATTGGAAATGCATACTTTGTTCCCAAGATACACTATTATCCATTCATTGAATTCTACACTTTCCTTGCATTTAGTGTGTTTTAGTGCCTGTGTTTTACAGGTAAAATAATAGAAGAGATACATTAAACCCTACACAGTCAGTGGCAAGGCAGGAACAAATTAAAGTCTCTTGATCCTCTCTCTCAACATTGAAAGCATTGTTTCTCTCTCAGTTTTGCTGGGCAAGCAACACAGGACTGGAAGAAATGCTTTTCTAGGATGACCTTCTGGGTCATCCTCTCCTGTCTCCTGCCATCAGGGGCAACATGTCCTATTGTGGCTTTTATGACTGTGACAAAGAAAGAATGAGTCACACTTCTCTGCTGGACACCAGACCGCTCATTGATACAGTCCGGGTTGCCTTTCTGAAAAAAGGCAACGTTGGTATCTTAAGGGAGCTTGCAGTGGGAAAAGGCTGGTCTGATTTGTGTTGTGGGATTAGAGGAGAATGGCAGCCTTCCAGTGTCAGGTGCTGGCAACTGAAAATAAAGGTGCTGCTGAATAGGGGTTTTCTCACAGACTCAGCTTCAGCTCTGCACTTCCCTAGCCATGTCAAGCAGTACTTTCTTAAAGCTAGAAGGCTCCCTTTAAGACACAAGACAAAATTAATTCAGGAAGCATCTTCTAAGAGCATCCTGCAGGCTACCTTTTAAACCAGTGTCTGAGATTAGTTAGGCTGGTTACAGGATTGGAAGGCAGGATTAGATCATTCCAGTCATCCCCTTATTCCCCACAGGATAGTGTTCCTGGCAAATGTTAGATGAATTGTTCCCGGGGCTTTGTGACGAGAGCCTCCACATCCTTCCCTTAAGTCCTCTCGGGCTGTTCACTGTAACAGTTTACCACCTCCCTCCCCACGACTCTTGGGCCGTTTTATCCCCGTTCTGTGCTCTGTAGGAGCTAGTCCTGCCTGAAGAGGTGACTAGCTGGGTTATCTGTTCCCAAGTCCCTGGAGGTACTTGGTTCCGTTTCCGCCACCTTTATGTCCTAACAGTGGATGTGCACAGCTGTCAGCAGGGCCATTAGAGAAGAGTTCAGGGAACACAGTGGGAATGCCCTCAGTCTGAGAGCTGGGAAGTCTCAGCTTGGCTGAACTTCATGTTTCCCTTGGGCTGTACAGTGCTTAGCAGGCTGGTGACACAAGGGAAGTAGCCAGTTCTGTAGCCAATTTTATTCTTTCTCATTTTATTGTCAAAGGGAGGAGAATTCACAAAATTTGTGAGGATCTCACCCACTTCCCCTCTCCACTGCAGAGCTGCTCATTTATTTTTGTTTTATACTGTAAATAGTTAGAGAAACAAAGCTCCCCACACCCTGAAGTTAATCCCAGAATGTAGCACCATACATGGCAAATCTGTGTGGTCATGCTTCTCATCACTATTGCCTGCATCCTCTGTAGCTGACTAGCATAATTTGGCTCCTGTCTTAAGCTCTCTCTCCAAAGTTTCAAAGCATGAGAGGAGCAGAAGTTGGATGGCAGGGACAGACAAGAAGATGATGTAGAAGATAGCAGGAAGAATGGGGAAGTAGATGAGTGACAGCAGAAAGGTCACAGGAACACTGATGAAACTGGGAAAAGCATAAGCAATCACAAAACACTCTCCTATGGAATCTGGATCACAATTCATTATATCTGCATACTGATATTTCTCATCTGTCAGCTTACAGCTGTGAAATCTGCTGGCAAGGTGTGCATCACTGTCTTTAGCAGGACATACATTTGAAAAAACATCAAGCCTTCTAGTAATCCTAAATCCCTCGTGCATAAGCTCAGGCTGTAAGAAGACTGAAGAGGGAAACTAGACAGTGAAATCCGAGTTTGGTTCAATTCACTGGACTGGAAGGAAGGCTGATGATGTCCTCATTTGCTGAATACTTTAGGATGTCTGGTATACTGAATAGGCAGGGATCTGAAAGAAGAGAAATGAGAGTTAAAGACTGGATTCCTGCACATGCATTTCTTACCTCTGGTGGCCTCTGCTATCTTTACACTTATATGTAGGTTTTTAAAATACCATCTGTAGTGTGTTTAAATTAGTAGTGCTACTTTTCCCAGACACGTTAGAAACACTTGCCTCTGCTTTGTGTTTCTTACTCCTTAATTCTCACACAAGCTGGTGAAACTTCCTCATGCAAGTCATGGGTTAGGACACTCAAAACTTTCTTTTTAGTTTTTTGTTGGATCTTACCAAACACCAGATGTTATGTCATGGTGCTTTATAATCTTCTTTGCTTCATCCCTATGTGCCATTCTGAATCAGACCTTCACGGATACCTTAAGGGGAGTCACTGTGTTCAAAGTGGAGGCTGTGGAGAGCTGTGTCTCTGTCTATTGGATCTAAAGAGAATTTCCTATCTGATATGCTTGACTGAAATAGTCTGGAGGGGATAATCTGGCACTAACTTCTCCTTCTCCCACCTCCCTGTTGGAGAGCCGATGGGAACTAATAGGTCTTTTCCTGCCTAACATCTGTGGTTCACAAAATCTTCTGTGGCTGACGCGGTGCCAGGAGGCAGAGGGGTTATTTTGGGGCAGATTCCTTTTAATTTGTTTTCCTCTTTCTATAGCAGTGTAGCAATCACCGTCCTGGCAGCAGGCATGCCCCGAGGGAAGGGAGAGGTGCCGCTTCTGAAGACAGAATACTTCATGGCTGCTTGTCCTCTCTTTGACTGCGGCATCAGCTGGGGGCAGGGGGAGGAGAAGTGCCTCAGGCTCATTTAGAGTTGACCCATGGTTATTTTTAGCTCCTTAATGTTCTTTCCAAGCCCCCTGCCCCTCCCCTTCCTCCCCCCAGTTCATTTCTCTCCTCTTGGCAAACGGCACTTTGTGAGCTACTCAGTCGCAGGTTAAAAAGCACTGAAAAAAGTCAAAGGGCAGGCAACGGAGGTACTCCTCCGAGAGAGACACTTGAAAGGTCAGGAAATGCCTGAGCCGTGGGTAGGAGCCCCTCCTAGCCTAGCTCTGCTTATTAAGCAGTCTTGCCAGCCCAGGCAGACGGGGTGATGGGGCTCAGATCTGAAAAACCATATGAAGGAGGGAAGAGGAGACAGTAAAGAGTAGGAAGAGAGATGGGGAGATACAATAGAGTTGTGGTAAACAAAGGGGACTAATTGAGTTGAAGGACAATATGCACTGTTTGAGCATGACTGAGAAAAAGAGGAAACAGGAACGAAGAGTAATTTTACTTCCCTCACTTTGGAAGCCTGGAGGATCTCTCGCCAAAGGGCTATGGGCTTCCTCATCCCCTGCAGAGTCCTCAAATACTGAAAGCAGACCCACACTCCAGAGGCGTCAGAAGACATGTAGGCAGCTCCACTTAAAGGACATACCTTTTACCTTGCCGTTAGATGGGACTTGCCAGTGAACAATGAACAGCTGACAAGCAAGAAGGTGCTGGGTCCTGGAGAAAGTCAGGTCTTTGCCTTTAGGGAGAGAATCGACACAGTCATTGTGGAGAGGCTTTCCCTGTGCTTTGCAGAGCTGCTGGCAGCCCACCATGGCTCCTGGCTAGTAAAGCATCAGGTGAGGTCTGAAGCTGGGCCCAAATCGTAGGACCTTGGTCAAAGCAGGTGTGCAGGATCTAAGACTCACCTGCACCAGGTGAAGTAGAAAGCAAAGCTATAAAGGAGGTTTTAACTCCTGAGGTGCTTGTCTGTGGAGGACCTCAGCATGGGCCACTCTGGTGTCTCACAGCATGTTCTGCCTGTGTGTGTTGTTTTGTCTGTCCATCCATCATAGTGCAGGATTTGAGCTTTCCAAACAATATAGGGCTTTTTCTCACCGTGCCCCAGGAGGCAGGATTATAGTGTACTACACTCCTCTTCGCTCAGGACCTGGGGAATGGCTCCTGAAAAAGGCAGGGCAAGCCTGTCCCCATGCCCATCCTATGGGAGAATGAAAAAGCTGCTCCCTTTCCTGTCTCTTGGTGGGGACCTGGAAAGGAGCAGCTGGGCGGCTCTGTTGGCTACTGTAGCCGGGTCCAGTGTCATGAAGATACCAGGGCAGAAATAACCTGCTCAAAATAACAAGGCTCCCCCTGCACCATTTCCCCTGATGCCCCCATGTAGCCCATTCTTTACAGTAGCTTCTTCTTAGTTTTCCAAAGTCCCAGCTGTGTGTCCTTGTCTCAGGCAGGGGAAACTGGTTGCCTGGATACAGTCCCTCTGCTGAGCAGTGCAGTCCCCTGAAAATCAGTCTGCAGTCCCTTCCCTTCCCCAGCATTGCTTCAGTGTAGAAGATGGATTTGGGTCTCTGGAGGACTTCTGGATGCAAGAAAAAGGCGGGGTGGGAAACAAAGCATCACAAATGTCAGCATTCCCTCTTCACCCCAGAGAAACAGTTAGATGTAGGGACTGCAGAGAAAGGAAGGGCGAGGAAACTGTTCCACCCATTGTTGGAGGCCAGGATGAAGCTGGTCCTAACCCAAAAAAAGAGGATTCCACACCTGAACTGAGCCAAGAAGACACTCAGAAACTGCATCGTGAGCAACAGAGGCTAGGTCTGATTGATATAGTCCAGTAACAGCAAGCTCAACTGAGCGTACCCAGATGTCAGGATAATCATTGCTCTGAAAATGAGGTTGCACAGAATGGGGCAGGGTTGGGAGGGGATAAAACAATTCCCATTCCTCTTGGTGTGTCTTTCTTCACAGTTTCGCAACTGCAGAGCTTCCTTGGCAGCAGACAGCTTCCTCTGGCTGATGTTGCTAGAAAAATCAGCTAATGTGGAAAAGCACCGTGATGTGCTTGCAGGCATCTGAACTGTAAAGACCACAAAAAATGTTCACATTGTTTCAAAAAGCTTTAACCAGGAAGAATATAAGAAAGATGAAAGAACATTTACTATCAATATCAGAAAAAAACTCATTCAAGTAAGTCCTTCTTGCTTGCTTTATTCCCCAGTTTTCTCAATGCAAAAAGCCACACCTGCTTCGTTTCTAGATAAGAAGTACAAACCCTCACAAAGAATAATTTCTCAGCAACATTACAAAGTCTCCATAAAGCAAAATTCTGTAATTGAAAACTACTGTCTGTGTCACTGCAATAATTCTTGTACTCAAACCATCTGCCATCAATGGTCTGTCTCCACCTTCCCCATAATCCTCTGACACGGGCCAGTTTCAGAGAAAAGGTAACAGTATAACTGGACTTAACTGGTTGCTTCCCGAAGGAAAGTTCATGCTCCAGAGGTCCAGTAAGTAGGTGGCTTTTGTAGCAGACACTAAAATGCAACAGATGAAATGTAAAATACAAATATATTTCAGGACCAGAAGGAGGAAAAACCCCCTAAACGAAGACTCTTTTATGGGTTTGCCCTGCCAGAAGCATTCAGCCCGTTTGTCACTACAGGCAGGGCATCAGCAGAAGTGTCTCTGCTGACTACGGCACTGCAGGATCTCAGTGGGAGGTAGGTATCTCTCAGTTACACTGGTCTTACTCAGGGTTCTAACGAACCAAAGGAACCTTTCACATTCCCCAGGAAAAGCAATGGCCACCCACCGCAGTTTGGCAAGCACTGGTAATTCCCAGTGAGAAAGTCTATTCAGCTGGCAGTCATCTGCATTCAGCAGTAGTTTCAGTTTCTTAGTGCACTGAGAGTACATCCCCTGATGCAGTGCTTCAGAGCGCATTGAGCATGACGTAAATCATAGATGACAGCAGGGATTTCTGCTCTGAGAGGAATGATTGCAACCTTTTAGCCATATTAAGATAGAGAAATGCAGTCTTGGACACTGGCATGTATGGTAATCTAAAATTATTCTGGCTTTGATACCTTACCTATGGGGTGAACCGTGAAAACTGGCTCCAGTGTCCTTGGTTGCTTCCTTCAGCCCATCATCAGCACCTCAGTCATCTCTTGATGTAATGTTGGAGAGTTACAGTAGGCATCTGCAGGTTAAAGCATTCAGCTGCATCATATGCAAGTCAAAAAAGACTAACCACAAAGCTGGGATTCAGCCCTGTATACAGAATGCACAACGTGTGCCTTCTTGCTGGCCCTTCTGTTAATCCCATATGAATATCAAGTAACGGAAGTAGCAAAACAGAACTGCACAGCACCCAGCAAGTGCCCTGGAGCGAGTAATACGCTCCTAAGATAGGTGTGGAAGCTTCTCAGGGCAAACATCCTGAGGGCAGGGCAGGGAAAGGAGAAAGAGAAGGTGGATCTCTGGCAGCAGCAAAGACGATATACAGATTGGGGGTTTCTTTCTCTAATCTCAGAAATTAGGATTAATCAGTGCATAACACAACAATACTGATGAGGCTTTTAAACAATGATGGCTCCTCTGCTCCATTTTCTTCTGCATCAGACACACTAAAATCAAGAGACCAGATATAGATGTCACTGAGAATTGGGGTCTAGCTGAGGAGGGAAGAAGGAAAAAGGGAGAGAGAAGTCTAATCACAGGGTGGGGTTTTTTTACAATATTTTTTCTCATTCCCATTTCAAAGACAGAGGAAAAGAGAAAGACACACACAGAGAAAGAGAGCGTGAATCATTTAGCATGAATTTTGCTTGAGTGAGGACTGACATAAGTGTGTGAAACAGGAAGGCAATGTATGAATAATGCAGAACAAGACTCCGTGCAGAGTGCAGACGGAAGACTGTTATTGTGTCCCTGTTTACAGCTACTGAAAGCACAATCGAATAGATACAGAAAGAGTGCAAAAAGCCTGCATGGTCATCTCATGATGAAAAGGTGTTAAAATACATTGTGGATCACAAAATACCACCTCTCAATCACTGCACTGAATTTGCTCATCTGCTCACACCAAGACAAAGAAGAAGAGTTGGTGTTGCTTTCAGTTAGAAGTGGAATGAGTTCTCTGCAGGTTAGGCTTGCTCTAAGCTGTGCCCAAGCTGCACTGGCTGCTATGGTAGACAAAGGCAGAAACATGGGGGAGCACATATGGTGAGCACCTCTGTCATGCAGTCTTTACCATGCACTCCTAGGAGAAGGGTTTGTAGAACTACAGAAAACAGGTATTTTTATGAAGGTGACCCCTGAAGGAATTCATATGTGTCCTGCTTATTTACAGCTGGCGCATACAAGAAGCTGAACTCATTTCTTATTCCTTTTATGGGAGAAAATATGGCTAGGAACTAGCACACTCTCCCAGTACGCTTGGGACAGCTGGTTTCCATTTGTGGTCCTGCCACTGGCTGGTTTTGGCTAAATATCATCATTTTTGTGCCACTGGTGAAGCACTTTGAATTCTTCTAACAAAAAGCAGCATGTAAAAGCTGGATATTAATTCTTTCTAACAAGCCCATCATCATACCGTGTGGTCTCTTATATTCTGTAATTAAGGCACACTTCTGCCCTAAGGAGGATATTCTTATTCCTTCCCTTGCTTTATTCCAGTTATGGATGGAATTTGCAATAATTTCGGAGGTAGCCTGTTGGATCCCCTCCACATAGCTCATCCTTTTCCAATTCACATTCCAGGAGTTCATCTGAGTAGTGATGGGAGACTCTGCCTGTATTGTGTGCCTCAAGAATTCAGTAGCATCAGAACTCACACATCCATCTGTAGCTGCTGAAGATTTCTCAGAAAGCTTTAAGAAAAAAGGCTGACATACAGAATAACTCTCTAATTCATCATTGTATTAGACTAGGAAGAGATATAATATAACATTACATAGGTTTATAGATGTGACTGGAGGAGGTTCATAGTTTTTGGCAATATTGAGAAGCTTACCTGGAGGTCTAAGGAAGGGCATCTTAAAGAAAGACCCCAGAGAGAAACAGAAGGAAGGCAAGGAGCAAAGCCAAGACATTAGGGCATAAAGCAAGGGAGATTCAGAAACACTGGTGTTATATTTTGAATTGAAAAAAAACAAAAAAAAGGAACCAGTAGCGTCTTTGAGGACAAGAGCATAAAGTAGCATGAGAGCCTTGGAAGAGAAGGACACACTGTGGATTTATCCTGTTTGTAATAGAAATACTCTGTGTGCAAATAGGCATTCTCACATTCTGTCTGTCTACCTAGCTAACCCACTATCATGTAAAAAGGCAGACTGTGAAAAGTCCTTTTGCACAGAGACACACACAGTTTTAAGTACAGCACTACAAGCAGCCAGGATGGAGAAGCAGTGATGCTGATGCAATGCAGTGATGAAAATAAACATTCCTGCTACTTCAGGGATGGAAAAGGCACATCCCATCTGCCTCCTACAAATCTGCTGCACCCTTTCACCAGCCAAAAGAAGCAGCGAGCTTGAGTCAAAACGCGGCTGCTTTTGGTTCCTCACCTCATGCTTGCCCATTTCCTCTTTTTGCCTGGGAAAAAGGAAAGGTCAGCAGGGATTGCCATGTTTTCAATATATGTTTTCAATATTAAAGTGCTCTCTATTTGCTTTTTTATCTTTTCACCTTGAAAGGGGAGCTGCAGGTGCTTGTATGCTGTGCAGCTATTGCTGTCACATAATGAAAAGTGACAGGGCAGTTCAATCTCTGGGGTCCTTTCAGTCCACAGCCTTCCCGCTGAGAAACCCAACAAGGTGGGCACTTGGGTGGATATTTTTTCCTAAGTTGTTCTGACATATCTCCTCTGGGAATTGTACTGATGCTCCCTAACTCATATCATGCAAGCCCCCTGGCTGCATCAACTAGCATTTACTTCTGGTCACTCACTGGTAATCTGAGCTCCTATCAAATCATTAGCCTAAATTTGAAAGGCTCCCTGCTGTGGTGTCCACAAGAGTCCTGTGGTGTTAGATGTTTAATAGGTGATTAAAGGACAAGTCACACTCTTTTCAGCTGTGCTTTGAGCTGTTTTGAGGAGGGATGATATGAAGGGTGGTGATTAGTGTCTTTTGGAGACAAAGACAAGAAACCTGAAGCAGCTTCAAGTAGCAGCTCTAAAATGCAGAGAGATCAGCTTTTTCTGCAGACTGATGCAGCAGAGAAAAATCATGCCAGTAACAGACCTGATGTAAAAGTAGCTTCAGTTCTTGTGCATCTTCCCTTTTCTTCATAGCAATATACCCACTACCTCTTGCTTCACTGTCCTCTAAGCTGCTGTAAAGAAGCACTTCCTTCTCAGACATTCAGATAGGCTGCCACAATGTTGGCATCCTGGAATACATCATACCCCTTTCTCTGCTCCCACAATTAATGTACCGTTCATATTAGCTTCCTGTTAGGCAAGATGAGGAACAGTGAATCCAGCTTTTGTAAATGAGGGAGCCCACCAAATGTACCTTTGCATAAATGAAGAACCACCTTTAGACTGTCTTCTGTAGAGGAGGATACACTGAATCCAGGGGCTTCCACACACTCTAATACAAACTGAACCTTGGCCTTTCACAAATGGGAAAGCATAGACAGATTTCTAAGTCAGAAGCTCTAGCGTGCAGAGTCCACAGTCCCACTGTATTGAACCTGCCCTTGTCTTCCCAGTCCTGTTGTTGAGCTGAAATTCCTGTATCCCTGTGTTAGTTGGTGAACCATGTGGTGTCCAAGCCTTATATATATGAAGGCCATACTGAACCATCTCCACATACATGGAGAGATATATTCTGTCAATTTGCACTAAAAGCAGATGAACCTTATTTAGTCCAACATACCACCCCCATTAATGAAGGTTGAGATATTGATCTCCCTGGTAAATCAAGGTGAGATCTATAGATCCCTCCCAATAAATGATGGTGGATTTATTGATTCTTTTTTTCCCACCCCCTGTAAGGGAAAGCAAGACATATTAGTTCCTCCCCATTAAATGAAAGTGAGCTGTATTAAGGCCACCCCCATAAATACAGGGTGGGCCATGCTGACTTAGACCTTAACCACATAAATGGAGGTGAAATGTATTGATTCCATCTTCTGTAATTGAAGGAGGATTGTGTTATGGTGCTCCTTCCAACATAAATGATGGAAAAAAATATTGATTCCATCACTCTTGAGTGAAAGGTGAGTTTTGCTGAAAATCCCCAAAATGAGGAAGGAAAGCCATGCAGAATTTAGCGCCTTATTCAGAAATTTATTTTGCCCCGTTATTTACACATGGAAACTTTTACTGTATCTGGATGGCAGAGGTGTTACTGCTTAAAACCTCTGGTCACAAGTGAAGTGATGAGGAACCATGGTTTCACTGAAGGGATGTAATGCCTAAGCAGAGGGCCTCCTGAGTTCCAGTCCCTGAGCTCTTGTAGACTACCTGCATTTAGGCAAGTTTCCTGGCTTTTATGTGTCTTGTTTATCCAGTAAGGATAATGATCTTCCTCTGACATTAGACAGTAGAATAAATTTGTTCATGACTGTCTACAATGTTCTGTTGGTTAATGGGACCAAGTAAGTTCTGGAGACAACAGCAGAAGTGGATGAAACATTATAGGGCAAAATTGTTTAAAAAGAAGGTGTGCTGTATATGCCCTGTGCCCTAAGAGAAGCTAGGCCTGTATGCTGCAGATGAATAATCAGCAGCAGCTGCCTGGACTCTGTGGTAATTTTTGCTCTTTAATTATTCCTGCTCCTTCCTACTCCTTTCTACTAACAGCACTGTTTTTAAATTGCTTTGGCTGATGGGAAAGATACCAAAGTTACCTCACCTCAAAGCCATGCACTAATTCAGGAATTCAGTATTTTGGACAGTGACTATTGCAAGTGAGACAGCCAGGACAGTGCCCACTTGGAAAGCAAAACATTCAGATTCAACTGCACCCCTCCAGGAGATCATGTTCAGCCCAGCAGCATGACAAAGCCCAAGACAGCACAGGGACAGCTGCTGATGGTGTAAAAGAAAGGTGCCAACTCCTTGCTTCCCCAAGGAAATACAGTAATTTTCCCCACAGTACTCCATTGCACAGCTGCTGTCTTTTGTTAACCTGTTACGAACATCAAACTCCTTAGGGAAGCTACAGAAGACAAGTGAGGAGGACAGAACCAGCAGAGCCTTGCAGAGAGACCTGTCTATGCCTTTCTTCATGATTTGTCCTAACAGTAGCAACAAGATACAGAAAAAGGAAAACTAAGAAGAAGACAAACAACAAAGTGAATGCAGGCACGTGCAGATGACATGAGGAAGTTAAAGAAAAATCCCTTACACATGCCACACAATAAATCCTACTAATGTCACCTTTTTACCTAATGTCACAGAAGAGAAATGCACCTCTGGTACTATGTCTTGTGATGAGCAGGCAGAGTTATAGTGCCTTGTGGTGTTGCCGTGCATCCGCAGGGCACCTCCCACATGATGTACAGGGGGCTACACAAGCAGAGAGGGGGACATGAGTTGGATATCTGTTATTATTTTACAAATCTGCAACATTATGTACCTAAGAGGGTCCCAGGAATCCTAACAGCAGTCATATCCAACATACAATCATGAGTAATGCAGGCTTTGGTCTGTTCTTTAGGCTGAAATACTGAGGTATATTTTACCCTGCATTTCTTAACACATAATAATTTATCTTGAGATCTTTCAGAAAGTAAGATGTGGTAGCTTTTACATGAATTAGCTGTTCCTGGAACATTTTGTGTTCTTCCCATGTGGGTATTTCCAAGCATACTGCTTTGCCCAGAACAGACTTTGAAAATGCCAGTCAAGTGCCAGCCTCCCCCTAAGCCCGTCAATGGAAAAGCCCAATTTCTTTGCAATTCTCTCATATCACCAGCTGTCTAAAACCCTCTCTGAGAGGATTTAAATTGGATTTTGTGCTGATTTTATACAGTTGTCTTATGTCTTCCCCATGTGTGGTGAAAGAGATTTGTTCCATACAGCATTGGGGATGCAAATATCATTCCTGTTTCAATGCGTCGTTTGAAAGGAGGACCAGACAGTTGCCATGGCAACTGCACATCTGAGCCAGCTGTAGTTGCCATGGAAACAGAAACGATAGGAGCCAGAAAAAATAGTCCCAGAGGACAAAGCATTTTGAAACACATACAAAAAATTCCCTTAAACTAAAATAAAATCTTGCTGTGAGATTCTAGGATCTCAGAAACAAGGGGCAAACCAGAGGAGAATGCAAACATCCTCTCATGATCTTGATGCACCTCTTTTTGTTTGTTTTTTTTTTGAGAGGCAAGGAGAAGTCATTGAAAATGATCCAGTGATTGCTAGAAATGAGGTGAAAGTAAATTCCTCCATACCTTTGGCCTGGTCTGCTGATCCTTTGGGAATGTGAATGCTCTGCAAATTTTTTTGGTAGCTCTGTGCTACAGAGGCACAAATCAGTACTCCTGTCAGGTATCCCTGTCAGGTATCCCTCTCGTTCACAGCAGGCTCTCCTTCTACAAAGCTACCCATGTTTCATACAAGTGCTTTCAAATAATGAGCTCATATCTTTGGAGAATCTCTAGTCTCTGCAGAGGCATAGTTTTTATCATTAAATAGGGGGCAAGATGCACTGTTTGAGACATCCAAGGCTTAACTCTGGCCTTCAGCAGTAGGCCAGTGTGTTTGATAAGTACTAAAGAGAAGAATCCACAACATCCTACATCTCATCAGAGTTTTGTTATCGTTTATCTGTAACTCTTTTTTAGCTTTAATAGTACAGTTAATCAGAGGGAATGATTAAAATGAAAAATGAATTATGCTGTAGAAGAGACTAAGCCTAACAGCTTCAGCATCCACACAGAGATGTGTGGGTTTGAGGTCTTCTGAGAATGCAATAGGGGCAGACACAAGGTCTGACACTGGGATTGGGTGAAGAGAGCAGATGGAGAGAGATGATGACAAGAATAGATGGAGTAACATTAAGGTGAGGCAGGACAGCCTCAAACTGGGAAATGATAGGGGTGAGGGAGGAGGCTGGAGCCACGTGTGGTAAAATGCAGTGAGAAGTGAGTAGGACAGCACGTGAAATGTGAGATAGAGAACAAGGATGGAAGCAGGCAGAGATGAGAATACAGAGTGGAGCAGGATAGGAGAGCACAGGATAGGAGGGTGAGCAAGCTGAGGGCAATGCAGTTGGCACAGCAGTATGGGACAGGACAGGGAGGGAGATGAAGCCTGGCTCAGTACATACAGGGACAAGGAAAAGCAAAGAGAAGCAGGAGAAGTGGAGGCCAGACAGGGCACAAAATGGTTTGCAGGGTAAAAGACTTTCGGTTGGTTCAGCATATTTCCCTGGCTTTTCTAGAATCACTGCATATGTAAATACTTCTGTTAGCTGTGGGACTGTGCTGAAGGCAGCTTAATCCAATGCAGTGTTGTACTTAAATTTTTCAAGTATTTCTTACCTTGCTCTATATCAACAGCTAATGTTATAAAATCTTTCAAGCTGCAAACTTTGATTATTTTCTTACCAAAAGCAGATTTAGTAAAGCAGTTTATTATCTCAGGTGCCTTTGAATTGTCACTGCACTTTCTGCCTTTTCATTTTGTGATTGCAGTTCCTGCCCTTTCATTTCAGTCTCATGACCCTCTTTCTGTCTGTAATAAAGAGGGAGATGGATGCTGCAATTTGCACACACCTGTAATTTCTGTTGAAGCTAAGGGAATCTGCATGCATGTAACTAACAGGACTGGAGGATTTGGCTATGGATTTCTGTTTAAAGGAATAATAAACTGCTCACGTTTACTGAGAAGGAGAAAGAAAGAAGTCTTTATTCAAAATGTAAATATCTTCCTGCTGAGGAGCAAACCCAAAAGTCAGCCTTCAGGATATAAATATTTATGCCTTTTGCATAAACAGCAGATGTAACATTTCCAATTAACTGTCGATCTTTCCATTTCTCTGGCTGCGGCTGCTTTCTCTCACAGTATCAGAATGAGCAGTTTGCTTGATTTGCCTGAGCTCAGAACTGTCACAAATTTCCAGTCAGTATGATGAAATTGTTCCTGAAAATGTTTGTTTATCAGAGCCTAACAATTTCCCTGTATTTTTTATGCCTGGTGTTCAATGTAAGACAAATTCTATCCTGCTGAAAGATGTGAGATTCACAGCCCAGATAAGATGACAACAGAGAAGGAGAAGAAGCAGACACTGGTGAGAGTGTGCACTCAGTCAGTGCAGTACAGTTCGGTCCATACCTAGAAGAAGCCAGTCTGCCATGAGAGGTCTCTGACCCATTTGGCCACTGGCCTTTCTACCAAGGCTGCCAGCCTGGGGCTGGGTAGCATCAAGTGTAAGAGGTTTTATGATGTAGCCACCTGTTCATGAAGAGCTGCCTCCATCAATTCTTCAGTGTCAGCTTTCTCAGGTGTCTGACATTTAATCCTGCTAATAGCAACCTCCCTCCTCCACAACTTCTTTCTCTCTGGGAGAAAGTGTGAACTGTGTAAGCAAGAAAATGAACCCTACTAGACTTGGTAAACATCAGTTTTCATTGGCATCATGCCTACAAAGCAAAAGATTTTGCTGGAGCACTGGAAGGAAGGGTAAGAACAGAAAGCAACAGCAAAGAAGCAGTAGTAGTTAAAAGCAAGACAGAAAGGCAGGTGCAAGGGGAAAGAAACGCACTTATCTGGAAATACGTCAGAAAAGGGGGATGCCTCTGTTCTTTTCTGCTGAGGATGCTTTTGCATGTTTTCCTGCCCTCTGACCTGTTCCACAACACCACAAAATTTAGCTCAGTATCTTTTAATTTCCTGGGAATCCAAAAATCAGTTTAGCATTGCTTCAAATCAGGAGCTGCTGTTCAGTTGATCCAGCTTCCACTGGGAGCTTGAGTGAAGAGCCCTTGGCCTTCCTGCTTATAGGGAAAACTGGCCTGGGAGTTGCACAGCTGGCCTGGGACAGGGCTTTGTGCTGCTGGTGGGGTTAGTGTGAGGTACATCAGCCTTCCTCTTTACCCTCCTCGGGAGCTGCATCCTGATGGCTGGCAGCTCTGGTAGGTGCTGTTGCTATGGTTACTGGCTCTGCTTTAAAATCATCCATGTGGCAGTGCAGGGATGGAGGCACCTGCAATCCTGCCTGCTTAGGGGTGTACGCTCCTCACACACTTCCATTACCTGCTGCCTGCTTTTCTCCAGGTTCCCAGGACTTTGAGCTGCATTTTTGCCCACTCCTTAGGCTCTGTCACATTCTCCCTGGTTCTGGATTCTCACTGGTGTGAACAACTGGCCTCTTGCATAGCATGAGAAATCATCAAATGCTAACCCATAAGAGATGGTCCAACTTCACAAGTAACTGGAATTTTAATTGTTTAATAAGCACAATTTTCACTCTGTTCTGTGCTGTGCCAGAAAAGCATATGCAGTACTTCTTGTCTGTATTCAAATACAGTCTTTACTCAAACATCTGTGACCAGTGATCAGGTTATCAGCACTATAAACCCCCAAAGGATCACCAACGTTTGCTTCAGATGAGCTAACTGAAGTGCATTTTTGATTGCAATTAGAAGCTAACTTTGCTTCTTAGTGCAAATGCTTGCATGTGTAGATTCTATCACCAGTGGAGCAGGTGCACTGACATAGCTGAAGTTATTACCAGCTGCATGCTACCTTCCTCTTCTTGATATCAACCTCTCCATGTGACCAGCTACATCTAAAAGAACCTGAGGTAGCATCAGCAAAGTGTCCAGGCTTTGCCTTCCCACTAGGAACAGGAGTCAGGGTAGCAGCAGTGTTGACTCCTCTGTCATGCCCTGTCTTTGCTGGGACTCACGCCATTCCTCCTGTTTGGGGAGCTTCACGGGCATGAGGTAGCCCTACCAACTTTCTTAAGGTGGATCAATGTGTAGTAACAATTTAGAATGGAGCAATCTTGAAGAGACTGAAAGTCAGTTTTCTTAAATCACAAGCTTTTTTTTAAAATTTTTTGGTTCAGCTCCCTTGACTGTGGCTGACTGTCTGGTATTTCTCTTGAGTTTTCACTGCTGGCTGAAGAGTCTCTCTAGTTTAATGGCATCCATTAATCATACAACAATGCATCTCTGCAGCACAAGAGCTTAGAATTCAAGTTACAGTACTGATGAGTGTTGGCCCAACTTCTCAGGTCGAGGGTGCTCTAAGGTCAAGTCAGACACTTCAGGCCCTGTCCATATTTTGGGTGTAATGTAGGACACCCAGGATGTAGACAGCTGCTTGTTCAGGCACAAGCACAGACTTTCAGCTGAACATGCTGAGTGCTCCAGGTCACAAGTCACTCTTGGGGTTGAGGTAAATGGAATAAAGCCACTGTCACACTTTGTGGATTTGAAGCAGACCTGAGAGCTGCAATGACCCTCCCAAGAATTGTCCCAATCTTGTACCAGTTATAGCAGGTCCTTACAAAGACCAGAGCCTCAGTCTCTCATGCCCACTGGCTGCTCTTCTAAAAGCAGATGATCCTCTTATGCACTCTTTGTTCTCTGTGTTTTTCCTAGAACAGTTTGTCAGGTTGTTAACAAGGTATCCAGTTTTTCCATTGCTAAAGGACCCAAAGACAGCACTGTCTTCTCTCAGATGCCTTGTGGATGCTGTGATGATCTGCAAGTACAGTGAGAAGCAACCTTCCAGACTATCCTTCCCCTCCCAGCTGGACACAAAAGCAATTGAAGAGCCTGTGGCTCAAGTTTGCAGGAACTAAAGATGGCCTTCAAGGGATTCCTTAATCAGCTTTTCCTAGTTCTTCTGTTGCCAACATGGTATTCAAAGGAAAATGTCATGGCCTGATTACAGCCCACAGACCACCAGTCAGGCAACTCTGTGCTAGACACTCCTGGGTTTGCTGCATGATCCTTGTTTCAAGGCCTTGGGTAAGCATTATGGTGTGCACTGCAGAATGGCTACCCTGGTACCTTTCATCTGTGCAGCCAACCATTGTTTTCCTCACTTTTTTATGATACAGGATCCTTTGTATTACCATAATCCTCTGCTTTACATGTCTTCAGGGCCCCTGATACAGCTGTGAAAATAGTGCAGAAGCAGATGTGATACATCCTTTTACAACTCCCATGTAGCCTCAGAGAGCCCTTTAAGGAAGGTCCCATTTGAGAAAGACACAGACTGCTTGTGTGTTACATTATTCCCCTTGTATATATGCTCACAGAGTATTTGGAGTAACTCATTCTTCCCAGATTTTAAACTATGCTTCAGTAGCCAGGCTCTTGAATTTGCACATTAAGCAGCAAGATTCACTGAGCTGATTCTCTGGAGTCCTACTGACATGTGAGAGATCCATCCTGCCTTTCCCATGTCTTCCATGTACCCCATTACTTTTTCAGTCTGTGTCAGGCATAATGACTCAGCAGATACATATGCTTCTTTTTTGCAGGTAGTGCAGGCATTTGCAATATTGAATACTCGATGTCTTTTTATTTATCTTGCCCAAGTGCAAATTTGACTACAGACTGTTCCATTGTCACTATAATATTTTGTTCAACCTCCCAGGTTCCTTCAAGAGAGGAAACAGCCTGCAGGTGCTGCAAACACTTTTTGTTCCTTTGTGACTAGAAGAAACTACTCTATTCCTCTAAGGCTTTTAGTCTGACTTGATCCTGGCTCACCCACCTGCCTGCTTTCTCTGGAGAGCTGGCAGGTGAATATTTTCAGTACTTTACTTTAGAGCTGTTCTACCATCCTGCTATTTATTTCTGCCATAAATTATACCCAGAGGTTAGGATGCTCTTATTTTCCCTCTCACAAAGGAACCAAAGGAAAATATTCTGCAGGGCACAGAGGCATCTTTGGGTGGTTTGTAAATATTTCCAGAGGCAGATATACTGGGGAATGAAAAGAGCTGCAGTCTCTACCCTGTAAGCATCGCCTGAATTAACCTGCATCTTCTAGGTTATGCAACAGGGAGCAGTTGTGCTCAAACAGCCCCCTCTTCCCACTCTGATTTACATCCAGCGTCTGTGAGATACACCTGCTGGTGCTTCAAAGCATATAAAAGAAATAATTTTTTAAAAAAGCCTTGAGAGATTATAGCTTACTCCTCATGCAGTGGTTTGACTCATTAAAATCAGTGGACCAATTTTCAGTGACTTCTCTGGGATTGGATCAGGCTCTAAAAGCACAAGCCTTGAGAGCTGGACTGCAGCCAACTAACTTAAGGGAAGCAGAATTCCAAGCAAGTGAGTTTTCATTTTTAATTCAGAAGCTAAATAAAATTGAACATCAGTGCATTTAGATGGGTTAGCTCCAAGAAAAATCCAGGGAACTGAAGGAAGTGATATTTCTTGTGTGTTTGCCTCTTCTTAGCTATACCCTAAGGGGCTAGTTGCTCTACAAAGCAGTATCAGTTACCCAGCAATGGACACTACTGCTCTTATTACTATATGCCTAAGTGCTCACTGCAGACCAGGACTCTAGCAAGCTGGACAGCTATAGAGCAAAGAGATGGTCCTTGCCTTCCAGAGCATCTCAGCGTCTAGATTTACCCTTTTCTGCTCAGTTTGCTGATGAGTGTTGCAAAGTGGCATTGTTTTTTCCTGTTGAAGTCAATTAGGTGCCTAGTGCCCCAAGGAGGTGATAGGGAGGTTTGAGCTGTTTGCTTTGATAGAAAATATAAAACATCAAGTCCTGGTTTTGCCACTCAAATTCCCCTATGTTTTGTTGGAAAACATCTGCAGAAGCTTACTCAGCATGAGGGTGAACTTGGTTGTATCATACAGGCTTGTTTACAAAATGCAGCATTGCCTGCCTCAAGGTCAAATGGGTACTTTGTGTCAAGGCTCCCTGCCCAGGTGTAGGTAGCAATGGAGAATTAGCTATCTCAGTACTTCATGAGTATGTGCTTTCCTCGGATAGATCTCTTTTTCTGCATCTTCCTCAGCATGCCCTGTTTGCCTGCCCTTTCCTTTGATACCTCTCTTTGGTTTTTGTCTTTTCTGATAGCATCACCTAGTCACCCTCTGCAGATAATTCCTCTGAAAAATGGCAGACATACAAAAATAATAGTTTTAAATCTCTCCCCATAATTCACTTGGTTTGTGAGGTGCAAAAATAGACCTAATTATTTAATTTTTGGAGGGGCTACCGTGCTCCTTGTGTTTAGATGGGCCGTAATTATGTTCCTCCAGACCCCAGGAAAGGAAGGTCAAGAAATCCCAGAAGAAAAGGCTGTTCCTGTTTCCAGCTCTCCCTGTCAAAACCTCTGCCAATGTGAGCTAAAAACACCAGTATGAGCAAAAAAAAGATAAAGGAGAAGAGAGGGAAAGCAACTCAGAAACTTGGGGGCAGTTCTGGCTCTGCTCCAGCAGCTGATGCTCATCTTTGACAGGTACAGGGAGAAATCAGACTGAAGAGGGATCTCAAGCAAGCAAACAAACAAATCACCTAAATGAACAAGCTGGGTAATAAAGTAGAGCTGAGAATCAGTAACTAACGAACACATCTCTGTCACCGCAGCGCTTTCTCCTGGGTAGAAGGGGAGTCAATTACCCACCTTCCAACAAGCTATTGATCAAGCTGCTGCCATGTATCGAATTGGAGACCTGGCCACCCTGCGTGTGGCTCTTTGATTTTCTCTCCCTCTGTAGTAGCACGTGGATGGAAGCCAGATGAGCCGGCACAGGACTATCGATCAATCCGCCTCCCTCCTCCTCCACCTCCTCCTCCTCCTCCTCCTCCTCCTCCTCCTCGTCTTCACCCCGGTTGCCATGGCAACCACGGCTGCTGCCGCAGCAGCAGCACTGTTTACCTGGCCTATTTATTTTCCTTTTCAATATCCTTCTCTTCCCCCCACCGCTCTCACCTTGGCATGATATTGGCAAAGCACTCAGCAGTTGTAAAAAGGATGAATTTTTACGACTCTGAGGAGGACAATGCAGTTCCCGGCTCTACTTTATCACCCAGTTTGTTCATTTAGTTGATTTGTTTCTGAGGAATCATTGCCTATAAACAACAGATATCTCAGTCACCAACTGGGTCATGCTCCAGACATGGAGGAGGACCTGTCATTCCAAAAATACAGGTCTCCTTCATATGGTTTAAGTGTGCCTGTACCAAGATGCACATTCTCTTCTTATATATTGCCCAAGAGTGCCAACAGAGAACAGATATGCCATCATTTACCAGCCGTTAATCTCACACGACTCCTGGGACAGGATAACATAAACATCACGTGCACCAGCATTTCTTTCAGGTCTTCAGCCACCTTTGTAATTTGTGTCAAGGATGCAGTGTCCTACAGGGGCCAGCTGCTATGGAAGGAACAGTGACCAGAGTCATCTCCCAGTAGAAGACCTCTGCAGCATGTTCACCATGTTCCAGCTACATACAATGAACCATTCAGTTTCTGGCTCTTCCCAGTTCAACCGCACTTTCAATGATCCTTGCAGTCTTCTCAACTGGCAATTCAGTCTTGTCCCATCTCTTTTCTCATACTGCTTTCATTGCCTGAAACTGCCTTCCCATTCCTAGGCAGGATGATAGTCATGCTACGAAGATCAAACAGTAGATAAATGGACAGCTTTAAGGAGTAGCTCATTTCTCCCCTCCTGAATGTGTTATTTTTTGTGCTGAATCACCCATCTGCTGATTTTCAGTGTAGGATTCTCTGCTGAAAAAGACTTGGTGAAGGGTATGAAATATAAGATACACAAACAAAAAGTATTTCTTAAAATATAATACAGGTGTCCACCTTGTCTCAAAAGTCTTCCTGGCTTCCTTTTAATTGAAATTCTTCACCCAAGTCTCACATTCCTGATTCTTTCCACAGTAAAGCCATCAAACCCTCCCAGGAGACTTCCAGTTTTCCTCATAATTCAGTATGATTGATACAGGATGTAAAAAATCACTTGATGTTATCAAGAACAGATTATCCCTCCTTGAAGCAAAGCATCATAGGATAAACTGTGGAATTTGCTACTGCATGATATTAGGGAAGCAAATACTGGATTTTAAAGAAAAAAGAGACATCTCTAAGAAACAGAAAGTCACTGGAAATTGGGTGAAAGGAAGTTCCAACCCCCAGTGCTGGGAGGCACAGAAGGACTGGGGTCAGTGAGGAGTCCTACTTAATCCTTGTGTTTTGTCTACCCTAGATCCCTGCCATGCTGGGAGTATTACAGAACCACCATCCTTTCCTCTAAACAGTTTGTCTAATCTCATTCTGTCAGATACTCTACCAACCTCAACTAGCCAAGGGTGTCCCTTTGTACACTCTCAGATCTAAAACTGGCTGGGTAATGGATTAATTAAGAACAAGCAAGTCTTGGACAGACTCTGGAAAATGAGACTGGAATTGGGTGTCCAACCACTACCACGCGTGAGGCCCTTGCCTCACTGGGGGACAACTGATTCTGAGCACCACAAGACAGAGGTACATGTTTGACTGGCTGGAGCAGTGGTCTGATGTGACATGGCAGGAAGTATGATACTAATGCAAATTGTTAGTAGTTATTAACTAATTAAATTGTTATGCCCATAAGGCACTTAACACTTTGCAGGAACAGAAAAGAGCCCAGACCGTGCCCTCAGGAGCAGAAGATCTAAAAAGGCAAGCACAGACCAATAGTGAAAGGAAAACAACTACTGTAGAAGGGATGTAATGAGAAGCAGCACATGGTTTTGCAGTTACAATTTAGGTCTGGTTTTGCAAAGAAAGGTTTGTGTGATCACAAGGTCTTTAGCAGGGGGAGAGCGTATGACATCACACGTCTGTCACATGCATGTATGATTTTTGATACACTGGTCAACTAAAAGCAAATTGGATGGGTGAGAAGATGGATCAGATATAATTAATTTCATTAAAATAAAAAGCCAAGAGAAGATACTTTTCCTCAGCTCGCAAGTAGGTTGCAACAGGACTTCGTATTTTCTCAGACTTCAGAAAATTCACACAGGCTGCAGCTCTTAAAAACACACGGAAGAAAGAGCTTTTAACTGGTGCTTAGAATCAATAGAACACAAAACTGTAGGAGATCAGACTGCTTTAGTTGCAGAAAGCTGACCTGAGTAGAGATGCTACAGCAAAAGGTGGAGCAAAGAGGTATTAGAGAACGGCATGAAAGGGCGTGAGGAGACTGGCAGGGCTAGCAAAAGCTCCCATTATTAGTGGAGGAGACAGGGAGAAGCATACTGGAAAAGACGGATACACAGTCTTGCACAGCTGACTTTCATTGTTACAAGTTTCTTAAACTCAGTTAAGTAGGAAGTAGTAGATAAATTGAAGCCAGGGACATGACAGTGTGCTGCAGAGATGACCTTTGTAGCTCCATTTGCTGTGTACTGCAGAGAGGAGAGGTGCACGTCTGATCTGGGATATGAATGCTATAGTAATAAAGATGACAGATGCAGAGCCCTTGATACAATGGCTATAGGAACAAAGATCTTGTGAATACTGGGTGTGAAGAAAAATTAGTTTGTCCACAAATTGGATGGATGAAGTAAGAGAGAGAGAGGAATTGCAACACCTAAGCCACACAGGGCTGGCTGTGGAGTCTACTAGAAGATCAGCGAGCAGCAAGTGTAAGAAAGATTAGGATTTCATTTTTATCCAGTATTTTAATTAACGGCAAAATGTGCAAGAGGTAGCATGCATTCACGATACCAAATGAGAGTCTGACCCAGCCCAGCCCGTCTTTTCCACAGAACATGAGCGTTTCACTAAGCACACACTGCTGTGCTGTTTCATCAGACACGCCGCTCTGCTGTGTATCATATGATACGGCAGCCGCTCAGGCAGGCGGGGAGCAGCGCAGCCTGTAATTTCCTGGTCATATGTAACTGGGTGGGGAAGTGCTTGATCCTTGGGGTGAGTAATGCTGGAATCGCACCATGAGGCACCCTGCTCTCTCCTATTCGAGGCAGTTGAGGTGTTGCTCTTGCTGTTCTGGCAGACATTCCCCAGGGCATCCGAATGCTCTTACGCTCGGCTACACTCACAACACCCTCCTGTAACCTGTTTCGCTGCGCACACCCCGTCCCTTTCCCACGTTCCCAGCCTTTTGCCGGCGGTGGCCGCTATGGGGCCGGCGGATTTGAGTGCGGCGCACCGGCCTCCTCGCTGCCGCGGCTGTGGGGCAGGACGGCCCCCGCCGCCCGCGCTGCCGGCCCGAACCCACGCAGAGGCCGCGCTGCGACGATTATTTGGGAAAGGCTCCGGGCTGGGGAGCGAAGGGGGGCGGCCTCTCCCGGCAGCTTCGCTGGCCTGCGCGGGGCTGGGGGCACCGCCCCGCTCCTCCCCGCCTGGCTGCAATGGCCGCGGCCGCAGCCTCCCCGCCGCGCCGCCCGCCCAGCAGGCCCCGGCCCCCCCGCGACCCTCTCCAGGCCAGGGTTGGTTGGGGTTGTTTTTGGGTGGGTTTTTTTTTTGGTGGTTTTTTTTCTTTCTTTTTCCCTTTTCCTGCTCCGAGACATTTTCCTACGTGCATTTTTCTCCAGTCGAGCTAATTTACGAGTTGGGTTTGGCGAGGGCCGGGGTTGCCGGCCCCAGCGCGGGGAGGGCGGCGCGGGGTAGGGGGGCTCCCGCTGGGCTCCCCAGCCGGGGAAGCGCACGGCTCCCCGCCCGACATGAGCTGTAATTTCCGGCAGACATTTGAGGTCTCCGACATCTGCACCAAGGCGCGGCAGCTCCCAGCAAGCCCCATGGCCGGGAGCGGGCGGCCCCTCCTGCCTCCTCCCCAGCCATTTGTGTTTTACTCATTTCCTGCTCCCAGTAATGAGGCCAGCGATGCCGGGGTGGCGGTGGTGCTGCTGAGAAGGCAGATTGTTACACACGCAGACACACACATGGATGTTTTTGTTTCAGGACGAATTTTTCGTGCTCGTGAAAGGGAGGGACTAAGCGGAGCTCGCTGGAGCCTGGCACAGGACCAGCAAGCTTCCCGGCAGCCCTCTGCCAAAAGAATCCAGACATCCAGCCCCCCGCCCCGGCTCCTGTGGCCCCTTCTTGTCCGCTCTCTTTCCCCCTCGGCTCTTCAGGGGCCTCTGTCCCGGCGGCAGCACTGCCCGGGGATCCTGCAGACCTTCTGCCCACCCACGCCTGAGTCCCTTCACAGCCCCAGCACAAGGTTCCTCCCTCCCTGCAGACACGCTGTAGTCCTGACCCGTGACTCCTTAATCCCAATTTTTCTTCTCGGTCGTCCATGGAATTACCGCAGGAGGGTGGACGGAGTCTGTGATACTAACATTATCCTCGGAGTCGAAAACAACTCGAGGCCAAGTAGATTCATTGCACTAGTGACTTGAACTAGGTGAAATGTCGACAGAATTACTCAACACCACAGCCCCAAACTTTCGGTACAGAAAATAAACAAACCTTCTAGTGATGTTCTGTATAGTCTCCAGCCCAGCCCCAACCCACCCATCTGTTTCACTCCCCAAGGGACCGCAGGGACGTGGGTCTCCTGGCATGTGACCATCTTCCCCTACACATCCGCCACAGATGAACTCTGCCATTTGTCTCCTGTTACAGTGTACTAGCAGGATTCTGTGGGTTTTGTTCAGTTTTGTTCTGTTTTGATTTGATTTTTAAAAATTTGTCGTTAAAAAAGGGAACAAAAACCTTTTTTTGGCTGCAGCTATCGGCTAATTTTTGGTTGCTTTCGAATGCCAAGGCCAGCAGGATCCAGGAATTCATCTACTGGTGCCAGCAAGAAAGCACTGACCCAAACAAGGGAGCCAGAACTTGGACTGCAGTCCTTGCCAGGGATCAGCAAGAGGCCAGAGAGACCATGCTGCTGAGTCATCACCGCTCCAGCTGCTACGAGCCTTTTCTGGGGACGCGGCTGTTGCTAAGATTCCTGGGAGCTGACTGATTGCTCCTTCTATAGTCATGTAACACACACACACACGTCAAAGGAGCAGGGAGCAGCAGCTGGGGCCAGCTCAGAGCGAGCACACAGCCTGCTGGCTGTGCGCGGCCAGGCTCCGTGGCTGTGCGGGACTTCGTGCCCCGCGGGGGCTGCGCTGCGCTGCTGCTCGGGGCTCCTTTTGCAGGGCTAGAGCTACTTCGCTCCCTGGGAGCTCCGTCTGCCTCCCACTCATGGAGGCATTTCAAAAATCAAACAGTCCAGGCAGTGATTCTGCACGAAGTTTTCTTTCTGTTTGTACTTGCACGTTTCACCATATCCCCCCCCTCCCCCCTCCCCTCTTCCACATTTAGAGGTAGGAACATGCTTAAAATCTGTGCAGTGCATTCCTTGCAGGGTCACTGTTGGGTCATTCTCTTCATGCAGTAAATAAATACGTTCAATGAGCAGGCAAGTAAAGTGAGCACTTTCCAGTTCTGAGGCCCAGAACTGAAACTGGTGATATTTCTTATTAAGCCCTGTAAGGTTTCAGAGTATTCTGCAGTTTCACACATTGCACAGGGAGGGAATGCTTGTTCATGAGCATCCTGCATTTTCCTTCTCCCAGTTTAATATTTTTAATCGTTTTATTCTCCTGCCTTTTATCTGCCTGAGGTACTTGCCTCCCTCAGATGCTGCAGTTACCCTTGTTTCCTGCTCCACATTTGACACTCAACAAACTACATGTACTCAGGCTTTCAAATCTCACGCTATATAATCACGTTTAGGTTGTTAAAGCCTAAGGGTATAGGACCTGTCTTTTCTCTGACATTAGACACATCACTGATTTCAAAGGAATAACTAATCATACTAACATTTAATAATAAAACTGATGATTCCAGAGCCCAGTCTCCCTGCTTCTCTGTTGAGTGTTGAGCTGCCAAACTCAGAATTACAAATTGCCAAATGAGGATGTAGAGCACTTGAGTTTTGTGGTCACTTTTTTTCCAGTAGCACCTCGGAGTCCTACCCATGGTCCAAGATCACTTGTTTTTTATATACCATAATACTAAAAAAAGGCTCTCTGCCCCAAAGTGTTCACAGTCTAATAATAAAACAAGAGACCAACAGTGGGCAGAGGTAGACAGGGGAGGACCAGCAGGAAATTAATTGGTTTTGGTCAGCATGGCAGGAGGTGTTTTTCACAAACAAGTAAACCAACTGAATTTTAGGGCAGTTTCAGGTCAGGAAGGAGGCATTTTCTGAGATCCTTAAAAAGACAGTTTTCAACTCAATAGCTCCATTTTGCAGGAGAAAATAGGCACCTATGGCTATTTCCAAAGAGGAGCTTTAACTATTGTGTAAGGTCAGTAGCACATTTAAATCCACTTCTGGCCAAATCAACACAGAGGTAGTCTCTCAGCATATGAAATTTGTTTATGGAGACAAATGTAAGGTGTAGCCACATGCAGACATGGGTAAACTTACCTGTTAAGTGTTTTGAGAAAGATGATAAGAAATCATACACATACCAATATAGAAACAAGTAAAGTCTAAATTGCTCAAAGTGGATGTGGGCAATCTCCATCACACCAAATGTAAGAAAAGCCTGAGGGACACAACAGAAGTGCTAGGAAAAAAGTGCCTGGGGACTGGAAGAAGCCACTCAGTACTGACTGTAAAGCAACAGTTTAAATGGGATCAGATACAGTTTTTCTAGCTGTAATTTATATGGTGATTTAGGTATTGTAGAAATCAGAGGGGAAAAAGGCACTACACACACACAAAGCTTCTAATTACTTGCAAACGCAGACTCAGAAGCTGCATTTGGCCCGTGGTTTGATGGTGTGCCTGCATGGGTGATGAAAGACATGTATGGTGAAGCTCATCTTTCCACTCCATGCAGTTACAGGCATGCTGTGCTTAAAAAGTTTTGCAGTTACAATGTCTGAATCACTCTTTTTTGTTAACCAAGAGTGGTTTTATGCCCCTAGAGTGATCAGCACTTCAGCGTTCAGGGTACGCTGTTGGGTATTGCTTGCAGAAGCTCACCACAAACAACACAATGAAAAAAGTACACTGACCTAAGATGCTACACAACATCCCCCATTCTCCAATTTAGGGCCTTTTGGTATCATAAGTCCCCTTAGATCTCTTGTAGAGCATCAGTTACCACTTGTATTTGAGATACATGTCTGCTGTGGCTGGGATGGATGACAAGGGACGCCCAGGAGCAGTTTAGGCTGCAGATGACAGGAAATCTTAAAACTGGCTTTGAAGAAGAGGTCAAGCTCCACTCTGTTCTAAGCCATATTGTTGTTCATCTGGTCCTATCAATACCATCTCTGGAGCTCTCAGATGTTCCAAGCTACTAATTGGTGTTGAACCTCCCACATTCAAACCAGATAGTAAAGTGGCCCATGAAGAGATGCTCCTGTGCACCTATTTGTTACTGAAATCTAGGACAGTCCTCAGCAGAAGTTCAGGTTTGGTTGTGGTATGGAGGATGGAGGCAGCTCTGTATTCATTCTCCTGAGCCTGCGTGCAGTGCTGGCTTCTAGCTCCAGCTAACCTCTGCAAAACTTGCTTACTCCAGACACTAGTGATAGTTACTGAGCCTTTGAAATGGATCCTTTTTGCTTGTAAGAATGTTTGTTCATATGACATGGACATGGACAGCTGCTTCCTCTGCCTTCAAAGAAGTCATGTGAAGAGCCCCAGAAGGCTTCAGCCTTCCCCCACTACTTTCTACATCAATTCTAGGTCTTTATGTTTATTTTCAAGGCCGCCTGTGAAACTATCCAAGAATATATTAGAAAAGCCTCTTTCTTTCCATGTTGATAGCACTGTTCTCCTGAACCTTAGGATAATGAAAGATAAGGCATTCTGTAAGCAGGGTCATGGCTTTACAGATCATTCTGCTTGAAGATATAAATCTTTCTCTGGCTTTACTGAAGACAGATCTGAAAACAGCAGAGAAAAGACAAGAAGGTGAAAGAAAAAAGAGATGAAAAGAAAGCACGAGTGAAAAGAGCTAAAACAGTGAGAGAGGGAGTGAGGAAAGAAGCAGCTTGAAAATACAATTAAATCAGTCACGATGAAGAAAAAGGTTTTACCTTTCCTGAGATGTGGGAAAGAAAATCAGCGCGGTGGGATGCCATGCATTGTTCTGCTCTCAGATACTCTAGAGAGAGAGTTTATGAGCATATGGAGAAAGGAATTCCATGCAGTACAAAGAGAGATGCTTATATAGGTGATGTGTCTGCTTATACAGCTTAGGCCAGTCCAGCTCTGTGCAATACATAAACAAAACAAAGTCTTATACCAGGGGGTTTGCAGCTGTTCTCTAATGTCACTCATGAGAACGTTTGACTTGATGGCAGCAGGGATCCATGTGGCATTGCATCCCAAATCATAAGCTTTTTATGGCATGTAAATTTTAGCCTTTCTGATATTTCTATCCTGAAGCTTTAAAATTACTGTAGTAATATACTCTTCTGAAAGTCACCAACACTAAACAACTCCAGTATCCACAGATACTAAGCAATCTCAGGTTGCTCTGTGAGACCTCTCAGGACCACTGTGAGATTATATTAACGTCAATGTAAGGAGGCTCTCATGGGGAGAGAAATCTGCACTCCCATGTGCATGCTTTTGAAGGCCCACAAACCTTTAGTCCAAGACACTCAATAGGATTGTAATTCATGGAAGTGTCATGCTTTAGTGTCAGTGTCATTAAGGCTTAAAAAAGGATAGTTAATCGTTAATTGGTTTGTGATACTAAAACAAATTAAAACATAAAAATCTAAATAAAACACACATATCCACTATCATTTTATAGTGCAAATCTTTAACGATATCTCAGTTGCTGTTACATCCCATTGTCCAGCTTTCTTCTGACGCAGAGCAAGCCTGAATGTGCTGTTTGTAGCACTTCAGCCTTACCAACAGACAAAATACTTCCCTAGATTTTTTTTGTATAAACTATTAGCAAGTTTTATTTCATCTATGGTAGGACTATCTGTTTCTATTTCTGCTATACTATATTACAGTCCACCTAAAACTTCTTTCCCTCTTCCATATATAAAGTAGTCCACCTACAAAATCAGGGTGCATCCTCATTCTTCAGAAAGGGTTAAATTACAAAGTGCTTTGGTGAATTTTAACATTAACAAAATCTAGTTTTACAGACCACACTGCATTACATTTAGAGAGAAGTTTGAAAACCTTAATTATTGTTCTGAAGTAAATGAGCAAAAGATGTTTCTGAAGGCAGAGCAAGTCACAGGGTTCAGTAATACACAACAGGGCTCCAAGTCAGGAATGTATTAACATGAGATTCCTCACAGTGGGTCATGAGATACTGGTTGATCTCATCACTTAATTGCTTGCTCAGCATTAATACTTGTATGGAGGAGTTAAAGAGAATTAATAGAGGGCAGGGAAGCATCCGTCTTAAAAAGGGGTAAAAGCAGACTTTGACATTGTGAGTGAGTCAGCTAGCTTCAGTATCTGAAAGAACACTGGAATAAATTATCAAATAATCAATTCATAAGCACCTAAAGGATACCAAGGTAATCTAGGACAACCTGGCTTCATTTGTTAAGAACAAATAATGTCAAAGCAATCTAAATCCCTTTTTGACAGTGTAACTGCCTAACAGTGAATGGCAAAATAATAGGTATTTATATCTGGATTTCAGTAAGGATTTCAATGTCTCATCTAACCTTCTTCTAAGGATATGGCAGAAATGTGAGGTAAATTGAATCATCATGAAATAGAAGCACAATTTGTGGAGATACATTTTGAAGAAGTTCTCAGTAAGCTCTTTGCTATCAAAGGGGTGGCTAGGATTTTAAAAGAAGCCTCCAGGTCTGTGCTGGTCCTAGTCAAAGATCAGAATTTGTAAGTTTCTGGTAAATGAAGAAATGGCCAAAACCTGATTCAGTAAAGGTGTCCTTTTCTTTGTGTCAGCTTAGATTAGACAGAGCTCTGTGAACACCTAAGATAGACTGCCATAGAACAAGAGCAATCTTTGAGAGCCCTTATGGTCCTACATGTCTTTACTTTCTATTTACTTGACTATTTGACAGAAATGAGAATTTTCTGATTCATATTTTTATTTGTAAGCTGATTTCTTTTCAATAGCTCTATATAACTTCTCTTATAAACTCAGAATGGGGGCATATGAACCGGTTAAACTGAGGTTGTCAGTTTGTCTCTCAAATTGATGTAGCCCCTGTCCTGTTTTGACCAGAGGATAGCTCATGCTTTTGTGGACCAGCATGGAACCTGCAAAGGCTTCCAAACTCCTGGATGCCCACTTCTCTGCAGCTAATTTGATGAGCTTTATGCCTCAAGCTTTGCCTTTCCAACTCTGTGTCTCTAGCCCTGAAAAACATTTAATAAATTGTATTTAATAAACTGTGAACTGATTTCGGTATGCAAATATCATATACCTGGAAGAAGGAATATAATTTTGCCTAGGGCACTTGATTTTTAGTCTTATCTTTGTTTATAGCATTAGCATAAGACAGGAGTTTGAGCATCTGAAGGGAAGATTGGTCAAGAAAGTTTTCAGGAGTGAAGGGATTAAGTACACATGGACCAGCAGCTATCAAGTTTTCTGCCACAGCTAGTCTTAGGGATGAAAGATTGATTCTTGCCTTGATGTGTGTTCTAGATTCTTGTTGGCAAAACCTGTTGCCACACACTTACCAAATTTTGAGTGTCGTGTCCCGCAAGACTAAACTGGAATATGTGTGCTGAGCAACAGCAATAACAAGTAAAAAAAAACCCCAAGAACCCAGCCTAAGCCAAATCCCAGAATCAGAGTGATGGCAAAGATTCATTTCAATGCATTTCAGGGGGCTGTGTGGTGTCTGACTCAGGGTCATTTCAAATCGGCAGTCATGGCTGTTTATAGTCAGGTTCTATAAAACACAAAAGAAGCAGAAAAAATCCCTGCGTGTACATACCCCCCTCCGTTTCACCTTATGCGCTTATCATATATTCAGAGAGGACAGTCACACAAGTACACACAAATATTCTCCCTTGACACAAGGAAAGAACTGCTGACACCTTTAGCACTGCCATCCCCTCAGTGTTACTTTCAAATATTTGATGTATTTCCATACAGCAATTCTAGTATTTGCCATCCTCGATAGCTTCCCTGTGACCCCGTGGCTGCAGAGGTCACATGTCATCCTCTCAATGAATAAGGGCACAGGTCCTGGCTGTGGAAAAGCCACAAGTCAGAGGCTTTGCACTTCTGTCACCTTCTTCCCCATACACATTGTGCATAGTCATGGGTATGCAGGGCCTGCCCTAAGATAAGGGTCATTATTCACTTACTCCAGAGGCTGCTGTGAAAAGACTGAGAAAAAATTTGTAGAATTTCTCTCAGTACTGCACACAGAGTTGTGCTGGATGACCTTACTAATGAACATGATTACTTGCTGTGGTAAGACAGTGAGTAAGGAAGTGAGCTGGGTTTTGCTCTGCTTTGTACCTCCGTCACATCCATGATAGCTGGGCTGTGACAGTGGTTCAGGATAGGCAGGGGTTAATTAGAGAGAGGCTGTGCAGTGAAGTCCAAGGAAGAAGAGGGGATCAGTGTGTTTTCTGATAGTGTTGTGTTCTCCTGAGTTCAGTATCCCTCTGTTCTGAATCCCCGTGAGCCAGTGGCATGGGGATACCCAGCTCCCACCCCTCTCCCCATGCCCTTTAACATTAACTGTTCCACAAGTGACCAGCTGAAGAACATAAAGATCATACAGGTCATTTTGTGGTGGGTGTAGCTCAAAACATAGATCCTCAGTAGGTGTTTTTGGATCAGCTGTGTGAGGGATGATTGAGGGCTGAGTTGGAGCATATTTTTAAGCTCTCTCTTGAGTTAAAGAACTCCAAGAGCAGAATTTCTTCTGCATCCTAGACAAGATAATTGACCTTACTGTTAAAACTTGTTTATCTAAATCTTCCTTGTGTCTGATTCAAACCACCAAATATTGATATGCCTGTTTTTCTTAAAAACAACAGTCAAGTACTGTCAGAACTCTTTCCTATATATATCTACTTAGACACTATAAACAAACTACCTTAAAAAATCAGATTAAGCATCCCAATCTGTTATAGAGGGATGTATTTTATGGCTTCCATATTATTCCTGTATTTTGCTTCAGAACCTTTTCCAGCTGGTCAGCATCCTTCCTGCAGATGTGTGTATTTGGTTTTCTCTCATCATCTCAGAACATTTTTCCAGATCTCTGCAGTCCTGGAGACACTCCCATTTTGGAATCTCTTGTGCTAGTTATGACTTTGCACTTGACTGCAATCAGACTTATGTTGTTCGGATAAGCCCACCTTACAAAGATCTCCAGGTGGAACTTTGTTGCTACCATGAACCATCACTATTTATTTTATTGCCAATTCTTCTGTCAGACAAATGGATTTTCTATTTTTCTTTTAGTTAATTCATAGAGATATTGAGTAGTTTTGCACTCAAAACAGATTTCTCAGTAGAGTAAGTCACATATAATAATAATCCTCCATTTACCAT
This sequence comes from Monarcha castaneiventris obscurior, assembly GCA_026261815.1. Lineage (NCBI taxonomy): Eukaryota > Metazoa > Chordata > Aves > Passeriformes > Monarchidae > Monarcha > Monarcha castaneiventris. Next base: position 22,476,616 of record JAMPIT010000894.1, read on the forward strand.
TACTTTTTAATGATGCATCAGTTGAGTGGGAATTGAATTTGTTTAGTAAGGGCAACATTGATTTGTGTACCGGTATTTTTTTATCAAAGGCCAGAAAAGACAAAGTCAGCTGCCTTACAGAAACCTAAATATATTGTACCAGTATCAGTTATCTTACCAAACCAATGTTGATGTTGTCACTTTGTTTGATATCAGTTGTGTCACCTTCTTTTTTTACTTCACTGTTTCCCAGTTTCACAGAACTAATTCCAGGCTAAGAATCCTGCAAATCTACAGCAGTACTACTTAGCTTTGTAAATATTTGCACACTTCAGGTTATATTCTCCAGTGCACTAGAATTGTCTCGGTGTTCTGAAGCTTATTGAACAGAAATAAAAATGAAAGATTCAGGGTGGCATATACCTTGCCTAACATTAGCTTTCTAAACCTTTGGACATTGCCTAAATTAGTCACTTAGGCATGTTCCAAAGTCTGCTAAGAGGACAGTTTGCTTCTTTGTAAGGTGTAGTTCTGAGTAGGTGAGATGAAATACCAGAGGATGAAATGCCCTTTGGTATGCTGTTCTGTTTCTCTGTGAAGTGCCTGAGGTGAGCAGTTAACTGATCTTTTGGGTAGGTGGCCAGTTGAGATGCTTGCCAGCCTCAGAAAGTTCCTCATTCCTCCTTTTAATAGCCTTGTTCCCAGACATGCACAATCATTGTCACTCATCTAACCAGACCGTGTGGTCTTTATACACTTCCTTAGGTAGACAAATGGCTTCTCATTTTTAACCCATAAACTAACACAGATACACTGATGTGTCTTAATTATGTTCCTGTGCTGAAGATATTCTGCTAGAATAGGCAAGTGATCACTTAGGGACAGTTCCTGCAGTCTTTGACTGAAGGAAGGAGAGTCTATGGCCCTTCCTTTGGCACAGTTCATACAAAGAAAGGCTGCAGATGCATTGCATGGCATAGGCCAAGGTACAGTTCCTACATTGTTATCAATGGTGACATCAGGACGTTAGAGGAGACACAGTGAATATTATTCCAGTAGAAACAAAAGAATTCCAGTATAAAGAATGGTTACACAAGAAATGGAGATTTTTTTAATACTTTTCCAGACCTTTGATAGCATCAGTGTAAGAAACATCCTGCTGGGTCAGATTATTCATCCACCTTGCTGAGTTTTCTGATTCCAGCAGGACACTGTATTTGGGGAAAGCATGAGTATGTGATCAAAAGAGATATTACACAAATCAGCATTGCCCTTATAACCAAATCTGGTTCCTTGTGAGCCATGGTGGGGAGAATAACACTAAGGCAATTACCCTCCTACTTGCGGTTAGGATATCTCATTTTGGAAATTTTGGAAGCATGGGGACAGTGTCTTTTTGTCCAGTTGTTCTTCAGGCTGTTTTTCCTGGAGTAATGAGACTCTGTGCTTTCAAGATTTGTTACATGGACACAACCTCATTACAGCAGATAAAAGATGGAAGAATTGACCCCTTAAAAATTTCAGAAAGCAGTCTTAGGCAACGAACAGCAATGTTAGAATTTGAAATTGTCTGGTTGTTTTAGTCCTTGACTTTTGTTACAATGAATGCTTAGCACTGGCTAGTGGTTATGGTTAGTCCCTCTGTGCCTCTGTTCCTGACTTTAAAATGCAGACAGTAATATCTGTCTCCTTCATGGGATATTGTCATTGTGAATATATTAAAGATTATGAGATATTCAGATACTGAGGAATAGGCTCTATTTAACAGTCTGATCCAGAGATGTATAAAATAGAGGGTTCCAAGAAGTGGCTGGAATCTTTCTAAAGGGGAAAAAAAATTCCATCTGAGGAGGTTATTGAGAGCACTGGGAAAATGAGCAAAATGTGAGCCTGACCATTACAAAATAAGAATGTGGAAACATCAGAAGAAAGATTAAAAGGAAGCTTTAAGCAGGACATTTTCACAGATGTGGTTATAAGGGAATCACATGGGAGTGGGAGAATTCTGCTAAGAGCTGGAAGACCCAGCGTGGACAGACGTGTCTTTTCTCCTTTCAAATTCCAAAGTCATCATTGACTGGCTCTGTAGCTCTGAGTAGGTCATTCTGTGTATGAGGCACCATCCTCTCCACTGGTGACACGGGGGTAATGGACCGTGACAGGGAGATGAGAGATTACAGATGGGGAGATTACATTGACTGATGTCTGAAACATTGTAAGCTCTTCATGGGGGTGTACTAGAGGAAGATCAAAAATACCGCTATTTGTTAGTCACAACATTGACTAGAAACACTTGGAAGATCATGGACTCCGTTGTTATTTTAAAAATAGAATGGATGTTGTCATTGATGAAAGACAGCGAAGTGACACAGGGACAGATGTTCCAGTCCAGGGCATATCACTCGTCTGATCCCTGCAGTGTTGGCGAGTGGGATCTGGTATCCTCTTTCATAAGAATCAGTTGTCAGTTCCCTCTGTGCCTCAGACCAGTCCTGGACCACCCAAGGATGAATAGCCTTTTCAGCCTTCCTCCTTTGAGAGGAAGAAGTGCCAGGTGTGATGTGGCTTTTGGAAGGTGAGAACCATGTGAACTACTCTGAGAACAGATATTGCAATTGCCCTGGTTGCAGGGGAACTTCACACGTGGTCTCTGTCTCGTGGGCAGCATTGGAACAAGCAGCATGTGCTGGAAAGCATGGAGAAGACATCTCAGAGCACCAGCAGTGTCCAGAGTTCAATCAGCCTTTTTCCAGGTGGAGATTCATTCTCCTCTCTTTACTCTGAAGTAAAACATGCCTTCCGCTGCTGTATCAAGAGACAAACCATGGATATCTGGCACCTCTATAAACCGTCTCATTGAATTAAATGAACCAGAGTGCATTGTAAAGACCTTTAAGCAACCTGCTTGTTTCCAGGTAATTGAGAAGCTGCCCTGGAGGTAGCCAAGTTGTTGGTCTGGATTCCAAGCATCTTTCCTCTGTCTGTGACACTATCGCTTCTTTGTCCCCTTCATTCCTATTGTAGATGTCTCACATTTAATATTGAAACTCAGCATTCCTTGGGCAGGGCCCATTCTTTTCTTCTCTATTTGCACACTGGCTAACACAGTGAGGTACTGGTCCATGACCAGAACTACTGGGCACTATGCTAATGAGTATAATGGCAGTAGTTAATAATGCTTTGTTCTTTGATCTCTGGGCTTGCCGAGGCAGTCAGCTGCTGTAATTGTTCTCTGCCCTAGGGCTGAGTATGCAGTCAGCTTGCTCTTTTTGGCTATATCTGTTGATTTGATCTTGGTGCCCCATTCTATATGTTCACCTTGTCTTCAGACTGGCAGACTGAAGTCTCCTAAAGTGGTTTTGAGGGCAGTTATCCAGGCTGCCTTTGGATCCACTCCTTTCACTGGGAATAGCTTGTTTTCCCTTGTATTCTCTACTGCTAGTGTTATCTTTGTCTGTGTTCACACCAGCTCCCAAATAAGGTGTTCATATTTCCCTGTTGTGCTGAGGCCCTGTCATGATACAGCAGTGTTTTTTTATGCTGATTAATATTATTCACAGGTCACTTATTACTTCCATGTCCTTATATCCATACACAACTTCTGTTGGTTGGCTGGGAATTTCAAGTGGAGAAATCAGAAGCAATAAGTATCTGAATGACTAGACTGAACATCTCAGCTGATTCAAGGAGAAAATCTGAGCAGCTAAGATGGTACGGATTTGTGTTTCATGTCACAAAATGTGCATGCTTGTACATTTTTTTTTGAGGGGATACACTACTAGTTGTATGTGTAGTCCTGGAAATGACAGCGGGCATCCCTGTGCGGCTGTGAGGGAGGCTTGTCCCTTGAGGGACAGAGGGAGACTTCTCAGCGAATGGCTTCTCTAGAGCAAATTGCTTCTCCACTTAGTACTTGAATTGCCTGAATAGAAGTGATGAAAATTTGCATTTCCCTTCCCCTTTTTAAAATAATCATTCTAAGGCCATTGCTAGTTCCTTAAGAATTGAAGAGGCTTCCATCTGACAATCCTTCCAGGTAGCTGAACTGTATTCTGCTGATATCAGCTGTGCTGCCAAGGTCTGAGTGGTGTCACTGGGACAAGCCAACTAAAAATATTATGGATACCTGAGGCCCTAAGGAGAGGCTAGAGAGGTGTGGCCTCTTCTCCCCAGCAAGACCTCCAACACCTTTTCCAGGAGTGGAGTGGTGCCATCTGCATGGCAGGTTTCTGCAGCTGTGATACGGTTTAGATCCCTATGTAACAGCGTGCCATTGGAAGGCAGAGTGTGAGGAGGCAAGAGTCTGGAAAAATGGGAACTGAAACCCTCTTGCCTTTATTCCAGACTCTCTCAAAATAATTTCCAAGCCACCCAGACCAGCCGCAATATTGCACAGGTCTAACGTCTAAAGACGAAACTAAACTAGTGAGTCACTCCAGGAGGGCTGGACTAATGCAGTAAAGTTTGGAAACTTCATCCCTTCATCAAAGCCACAGAAGTCCAGGGGATGGCCTGGACTGGCAGGATTAGAAATACAAGGGTGTTAGAGAACACAGCAGGAGACCTGACACAAATTTGGTGACCTGCCTGAACAAACACCTCTGACAGAGAGCTGAGGAATATGATATTTGTGCTTGTGTGAGAACCAGCTCAGTGGAATAGTAATTATCATCTGGTGAATTGGCCAGAGCATGGTGGAAAGTCAGGACAGATCTCTAGTTGGAAAATGTGACCTATCAAAAAATGATTGATTGTTTCTCAGGACTTGTTAAGTTTTCCAGATTATTCGAAATCACTCCAGCTGCAGTAGTGGAGAGGACAAAAACACTCTTGCAACTAACCCGGGTTCATACTGGAGATCCAGAGCAGAACATATCTTACACAAGGCTTCAATTTTCTTGTGAGGTCTTTTGGGGCATTTGCAAGCAAAGCCAGGCCCTATTTTGCTTGGGGAAAATGTTTCATGCAGGGAAGACAATCAAAGATTTCCTTTCTGAATTCTCATACTCTCATTCCCTCCTCTTGGCACCACAATCAATACCTCTAGCAATGGATTCAGCCTTGCAGATGAACTGTGGGAAGAGAGTTGAGTCCCAAACATCTCACTACGCCAGATCCTTGCTGGCTGGATTCCTTAAGTCTACAAAAGAAGGAAGATCAACATAAAACATCTGAAAAGCAGAACTTGGAACAGTCAGCTTCTTCTGAATACTAAATTCCCAAGGGTTTCTTTTCCAAACAAGATGGGGCAGTTTAGGGAAGAGCCAGAAACTTTCAGTTCCATTTTATTAGTGCATTAGCAAGAATCACCCATTAGCTCATTCTCATGTTGCTGCTTAACTTAATGAATTTCAGATACATTCTCATATCTGCCCTGAGACTAACACCGATCCCTTCTTATCCGTAGCCTGTCCTCCAAATCCATTCCTTGCAGCTAGGAAAAGACAGATGTCTTCCTGCAATCTTGGAAGAAATCAAGGGTCCAAGTGCATTTGAGTGCTGGTACGCAAACATTATTAAAGGGCAGAATAAACCCCGATGTAGGGTTATACCATTGTGCATAGAGCTGTTCATTCTTGTACTGTATTGATGTTTCATTCCCATTTTCTTTTGTTTAATGAAAGGTTCACAGTCCTTCCCTTTTCATAAAGGGACTGCGGTATTTATTATGAACATTCAGACTCCCTGGTCAGGGGACAGTTAATGAGCACATAGTAAACAAACAAGAACATGCGTAAACAAAAAATACAGATAATTCTTTATTCACTTCAACCACAGAGTCCCGAGTCTCTGAAATCTTGGCAACCCCCAAACTCAGAGTTCCTCCCTCCACCGGGATGAGACATTAGCTAGTGTATCAAGCAATTACATAGGGTATTTTTTTCTGCAGAGCTGTGACATCATGCTTGGCAGCTCCCCAAGGCACCAGATCCAATTACCTGAGTCACCAGCAAAGGGAAATTGCCAAGAGGCTGTCACTGAATTCAGCTCTGGTGAATGCAAGAGCAGAAAAAGCCAAGTGAAATGGCTGACAGCAGACAGGGGGAGGGAGGCACGGGGGGAAGGGAGCAGCAGCAGTTCCTCATCAGAGACGTGGAAGGAGAAATAGATGAGGAAAGGATGAAAAAAATCCAGGGAGAAGGAGCTAAGAAAGAGCCGCAGGGTAAACTCTGTAAGGGGAATTTCCAAGTATTCCCTCTGTCCTGCATAAGGGATGATTGGAGCCACTAGATTGACACAGGTCAAATGCTCTTGGAAGAGTTTTTTGGTATGTAATTTAAAAATTAATCTTCACTGTCAATGGAACTGATGCCCTTTTCTTTTGTGATCCCATCTGAAACATCCTTTTTCAATTTGCTGCATTTTCCAGCTTTCTGCTAAAGCTGTTTTCAAGGACTGAGAAACAGACCTCATCGGTGCTTGCTGTTCCCTGCCCTGGGTTATGCAGCTGCAATATCTTCCTTGCCTGGAGGAGTTTGCAAGGAGTACAAGGTTCCTCTGAATCTGGCACGTGGAGCCTTGTTTTCATAACGAAGCCTCTGGAGGCTTCTGTTAATTACTTCACCAGAATTCTTATATATAGCATCAAAATGAAATTCCCCTAACACAGAGAAGATATAGGCCTCTGTTGCCTAAGGAGCCAGCACTGAAGTGGTGACTTTAACATGCACAAAAGTATACCAATGGATATCAAAGCCCAGGCATAAATAGGTTCCCTACACAGATCACATTTGCAAACTGGGAGGTGCTCCCAGGGAGAATTCCACCTGCATGCAGCATAACCAGCTACAGCCAGGGAAGGAGGTTTTATGTGCTGGGCACAGGCAGCGTAGGCACACAGCATTAGGCAGGAATGCCAGCACACGTAGAGGTACCTGGTGAGATGAAGAAAATAAGTCCATAAACCACAGAAATACACACCGCTCACAAGCACAGATTGAAGTACTGTGCGCACACAAAAGCTATTTAGATGTAGATGCAGCCTCATTAATCTGGGCTGTTTTACAAGCCCTATTCCCTAGCTTTCGTAGGGGATTTAGGTGATAAATGAGGCCATTTTGAAATCTGGCAAAATGCCGCCTTCCTCAGAGCATACTACAGAATAAAATTCTTATATAATGTGCAAAGCGTGATGGGGAGGGGACATCTCTGGGAAGGAACACATGTCTGGGCATGTGTTTGCATGTGAACTATTAGCTTTATCTCCACTGCAGTGCATTTGTGCAAGTATTCTGTGTGTCTGTGTTGTGTGGGGGGGTATGGATATACTGCTGAGGCTATGTGAGCTGATCTGCGCATTGGATGGGAAGAGAAGGGACCTCTGAGTGTGGATCTCATATCTGCCCCCATCCCCAGGTTGGAAAACTTGCCATGGCTGACCTTCAGGGTCTACTTCAAAGGTTATGGGTTAAGCAGGAATAAGGGTCTTAATTTATCATGGGTGGGTTGGGGAGCTGTCTAGCAATAAAGATATCTTGTCAGCATCATGACCTTTGCTTTGTGTTTGTGAACTTTTGCTATTGGTACCCTAGGGGCTTAGGAGAAATGGAGGATATGAACAGATATATGGATACATGTCTGGTGTGACCAGCTTGTTCATTAATTGTGGAGCCATGTGTGAAAAATATTTACATACATCTTTTCCTTTCCCCTCCTGCATTAATATCAGAGTTACAGACTCTGTAACTTATTGATTAGTCTTTATTGAGATTGCCTCTGGCATTGCAGACCTCCAAGCAATTTTGAATGGGTGCTGCTGACAGAATCTTCTGCAAATGAGTGATGTTTCATCTCCTGTTGACTCGTGCCCTTCTCCCTAGTTTGTACAGTAGCCCATGTCATCTCTACATCTTTACAACACCCCACTTGGGTGGGAGACTGCACATACACAAGTTACCTGTGTGCCGACTGGACACCAGTACAGGCTCACTGGTCAGCTGGCTGCTACCAGAGTGTACTGCAGTTAGATTTTGCCCCCCTTCTGGAACTCTGTGGAGACACTAATTTGGGTTGCAATAATTGATCCAGCCATTCATTTTCATGAAACTCATTGCATGAGGTTTTCCCTGGGATTTAATTGCCTGAGGGTCCTGCAAATTGGACTGCAACTAATCACAGTGTTAAAAGGGTAGCAAAGAGAGAGGCGTGTCAGCAGCACAATCACATCAGCTTTATTTTCTTGGAAGGTAGTCTAAAGAAAAATATTTACTTCTTTCACCAAGCAGAATTCACTTGGCTTACAACTGAAGTTAGGCAAGATTCAGACCTGTAACACCAATAGCCATTGAGTTTGGTATCTCCCTGCAGGTGTAAAAAAAAAAAAAAAGACAGCTTTATCTTGTTGGAAACCTATTTCCAAGGAATTATGGTGGGGAAAAGAGTTGATTTGATTTATTCTTTAAGATTAGTTCCTCCCAGTTTCAGCTAATCATGTCTGTGTCTGAAATAACTGACCTATATAATACCATAGTCTGTCTTTCAGGAGGTTTCTCTGGGCATACTCTTCTAACTGGATTTGTGGAGTGTATTTGCGGAACACAGAGGCACACCTAAGCTAGCTTTCCTTGGGTTAACTCAGGTTAACCCACTGCTGTTGGAGAACTGTGATCAGCACAGGTAGCTGCCTCAACAAATACCCTATTCCCAGGAATTCCCGCTGCTTCTGCTGCAGCCCATTTCTCTGCACTTCCCTTTTCCTCCTCTTCATGTGCACTAAGTTACAGTTAGTCCTTTTGCATTTCTCTTGGGCAGAAATGTGCTTGCCTTCAGCTGCAGGTCCTGTTCTGCAGCTGCCAGGGCAGAAGGCAGGGCGCCGTGTGGGGTGAGTGTGTTGAACACACAGGTCCAGCATCCAGCCAGGCCCGCGGCATCTTCCAGGCACAGAGAGGCTGCACAGGGCCTCGCATCTGTGCCTGCACGGAGCGATGGCTCAGGGCACGTACTCTCCATCTGTGCATGCCTGCAGTGAGAGCACAGGCACGTACCTTCCACCTGCCTGTGGGTGAGGTGGGGACCTCCTGGCATCAGGCATGGGGACCACCTGGCATCAGGCATGTTGTCAGAGCTCTGGTGGGATCCGGTGGCTGGTCCTTGTTCCAAATATCCTTGTTCTTCTCTTTTTCCTTGTGCAAAAATTTTTAATGAAAAAGAGGAGCATGTTGAGGAGCATCCCCAAAGGTAGTTCTGGTGCACAGATCTGTGATAAACGTGCTGCCTACAGGATGGACTTAATCCCTGGGTATATCAACAGCCCACTTCCAGAAGGGACTGTGGTACACTACGGAGACCCTACAGCCTCTCTAACATCCTGGCTTGGGTGCTGGGAGCAGTCTGGCTGCAGTGGCGCTGAACTTGATTCATGAAGATTTGCTGTGCTTGCTTTGTCATGTAGAGTTTGGTTTCATTTTGAATCAGACTGTTCATCACACATCTCTTCATTTGAATTCAGTGTCCCTATTGTAATGGCATCTGGATCCTGAATAGATCCTTGAGGTGCTGCTACTGCGACAGTGATGCCAATAATGATAATAACTGCATGTGGAGTATCACAAGTGCAGCACAAAGTACTTGCTTCTAGCCTTCAGATGGATCAATACTCTGACCTTCAAAGTCAAGGCATATTTATCTCCTGAAGGTATTTTTCATATTTATTTGGAATTTTAATGTGGCTTTATACTTTTCCTCTGCCACTTCAGCAATTCGTTCATGACACCAGGGTATCTGTGTGGCTCAGCAAGTAGAGGCACTCAAAATAGCCTTTGGAAAAGGTTTCAGAAAGCTTCACACTTTTTCTAAAATGGCTGCTCTGTAGCACACATATCTTAGAAGGATAAATGGTGATAGGTGGTTAGAGGTTTGTCTGCAGTGGCCTGAATGATTCATTGACAACAAGGGTGTGTGAGTGAGTACAAAGAAAGCTGTGCAGCTCAGCCTGCCTGTGAGCCTGCCATCGACCAAGGAGCACTGCACTGTCTCCCTGTGCGCAAATCTCACTTGCAAAAGCCCCAGAGTGTGACTGTTTGAGCCTGCTTTATTCTCCCTGGCCCAGATGTCAGTCATGCCTGGTGGGTGCCACATAAGCAGGACCCTGTCTGGGATGCATCTCGAGCAGCTGGACTAAGCTTCAGCTGGTCATGACGGTATGTGTCTGACGGTATCTGTGTCCCATGGGTGCCTGATCTGCAGAGGATGCTGGTCTGTCACCTCTGTCTGCTACTTCAGTTCAAGCAGCTTCAGAGACTCGCACTTTATATTTTGGAGACAGACACTGTACTCCCAAGGGAAAGACAAAATGGCTGTTGTGGGTATTTGCATATTCCTTTTGATATGTGGCATTTTAAGCATAGATAATGTACGGTGCAGTGGAACCTGTACGTGCATAAATGGAGCCTGCTTTCAAGCTTCAGTGCTCACAGCAGACAGCACTCAGCCTTTTCTTACAATAGTGCTGGTCCGTGGCTCTGGCCAGAATGCAGCACATTCCACTGAGGAGTGAGATTTCACAGCTGAACCCCCCAAGGTGGCCCTATTCTCCAGCCTCCTGTTGTTGCACAATAAGGGATGGGGTGTCTAACCGAGACTACAGCTCTCATGTTGCTGGCAGGGAGTGGAAACGGCAGCAGCATGATTTCTAATGAAATATGCCCCATGACCTGTTCTGTCCAAAGCAGGAAGCTGTTCCCCAGGGGCCTCCTGCCATCCACATGTCTCTGGGCTAGCAGGGAAGCTTTTTGTGGTAGGCTTGTGACCCCCAAAGTAGATGGATTTTCCATGCTGCATACACAGCCTGCTTTCTCCTTTTAGAGAATGCAAAACATGTGCCAGGAGCTATGTCTGCAGCATTCCCAAGAAGACAGCATACATGGCTGAATGTGTGGCAGTGGGGTGGAGGGCAACGGGATGGGAATGGAGCAGAGAATAGAGAACACCCTTTCTGCCATGCAAAATCTCTCCTCCTTCCTCCTCCCTCCCTGTCCTCCCCTCTTCCCTTATATTTTTGTACCTGCACATCTGTGCAAAGTTTCAGGCACTTGAGGCTCCCAGGAGATAGCATCATTTTTGTGTTAAGGATGCTTATTGAATTTGACAAATGATGATTTATGACAGGGCAACCCGCATGGGGCGCGGTGAGGAGTCTCAGTGCCTCGTCACAGACCGGGATTCTGTTTCATTCCCATCTCAGCTCCTCTTTTGCCTCTCATTGGAGCTTAGAGCAGATCAGACTTGACAGATGCTGGGAATGTATTGCTTAGCCGAGAGAAAGAGATCCAGAGAGAGCATGACACAAACAAAGAGCAGAGTGAGAAGCTGATCTTCCTGTGTCTCTCCCTTTAACCCATGACCACACCTCAAAGACCTTGTAGGACACTCAATAAATAAATTAGCTTTTAACTGCTGTGGTAGTCTGGGTTTGATTCCAATTTCACTGAATTTTCTGCATGTCATGACAGTCTAAATTCAGTTTTCAGGCTGCATTTGCTGTCCTCTGGGCCAGCTGAAGGCTGGATCCTCTGGATGCAGCACACTCAGATCTGCAGCAGATTTTGCTTCTGTCTCCTTTGGCCATTTCGGTTCCACTGTGCACCTTTGACTTCCACCATCCTCTCTGTTCTGGTCGTGGAGCCCACACACAGCTCTGCCTCTGCACTTCAGTCTTTGCTGCAGATGCAGAGAAAATTGAGCCAGGCCAGGTCCGGCAGGACTCAGAAACGAGGCTTTGTGCTGCACTATGTGACTGTGGTCTTACTGGTTCCAGATCGGGTTCAGATCTCTGAGCAGCTTGGCCACTTCTGCAAAATTTAGATCCCAACCTGATAAACCTGGCCCAGGTAGAACCAGTGGGGTTGTTTCAGGACCCTGCTTCTGGGGCTATGAGGGCTGGGAACTACAGTGCAAAGACACAGAGAGATTTCACACAAATCCTGCTGGATTTCAGCAGGGCCTGTTAAACCTGGCTTAGTACCAACCTGACCAGAGCCGGATTCCCTTAGAGCCAAGCAGGTGTCTTTCCACTGTGCTCTGAGCACGGTGAAACTCACTTAGTTCAAGCACTTACATAGATGCAGAAAGGCAGCTCATGTCTGGCACTGTGCCCAAGCTAATAAACCCTCCCAAACCCAGGGTGCTGGGAGGTGCAGTGTGGAGACACTTGAGTGGTCCTGTTGGGAAGCAGCCCAGGTCCAGCAGGGTTGATGCTGAGCCAGAGCTAATAATCCCTGCTGGACTTAGGCTGAGCTTGTGCAGAATGACGGGGTGTCCCTGCACTGCATTTCAAGCGTCCTGTGGGCCCCACATTAACGGGGCTTTCCGCTGTCTGAGGTACATCCCTACCCCCTTATCCTGGGTCATGGAAACGTGACAGTAATGTCTCGGGGACAGACGGCGCATGCACCAATCCCCTCAGTGACAGCAGTCTGTGAGAGGTAGGAGGGTGGGAAGGTCTGGAGGGAGACACTCCTCTGCTGGCAGCATGGTGAGGGGGAGGCTGGGCAGCACATGGCTGCTCCAGATGGAAGCCATTAACCAGGAATGTCTGTGATGTGGTGTGGAGCAGTGTAAACAAGAGCCATGAATTATCCCGCACCTTGTAAGCAGGGCTGGAAAAGATCCCCTGCCATCTTCTCCTTCCCTCCCTCTTCTCCTATCTCCCTCCTTCCTCTTACCTCATCTCCCTTAATTCCCCATATTGCTGTAGACATTTCTTTATTTCCATGTGTGGTTAAGTAAGGCTGTGCTTTCTTCAGTCCTTCTGCTTTTAACCCATGCTGCTATTCCTGAGAGAAGGGGAAAGGCTAGAGCTGGAGAGGGGCCAAGATCTCATGAACCACCTCTGAGCTAAATCAGCCTCGGATGAGTGAACATAGCTCACTGGCATGCTGGGCACATTCAGCACTTCAGACACTCCTGCCAGCAGCAATACCCTGCCAGAGACTCTGACTGGTCCCTCAGCCTCCATTATTGTTGAGTGGGCTGACTCCTAAGAAAGGGGAACACCATCAGCTTGTTCAAGGTCTAAACCAACTCAGTATTTTGTCACAGAGCCTAAAACACAGCTTACAACAGCACTAGTGAAGTATCCTGCCTTCCTCAGGCTCCAGAGTAGTGTCTTTCAGGTCATCTAAATACACAGATCAGCAGAAAGGATTAAGGAGAGAGTAGTTAGGCAGAAATGTCCTTTACCTGACAGGTTCTGGTGCAGTGACTAAACTGACCATACTGGATGCTCCTCCCTATTAACAGCTGCTTCTCCAGACAGCAAAATCAAAGCAGGTTTATGTTTATACATTTCAGCAATCCCAACTAGAAACTCTAGAAACTATAAATGTTAAGATCTCTTCATTCACTATTGAAATGTAGCTATTTCTGGCAAGGAAGAAGGAAGTTATTTAACAGAGCATAGCAGTGCTATGCAACATTTGAAGTAGCAGGATGCTGCATCCAACCATCTATGATATGGAAAATTTAGGAAGCAAAATTAAATTGGTCAAATTGAAATACCAATTAACACATGGTTCTCCTATAGAGCCATGTATTATTTTAAGGCCAGGAAAGGAATTTCAATTTTGAATACCAGATGAGTCTTCTGGCTGTATCATGTGCCCAAAATAGCATTGATTTGTGGGGTCACTCCTCACCACCTACTGAACTCTCCATGCTCCATCCTGTAGCATAGATTTCCCTTGGACTCATCTAAAAAGGTATCATCCACTCAGACACCTCTGCGTCTGAGCCCCAGTGGGAACACTCTCCTGAGTTAGACAGCTTCCGAGCAAACTGAGTGTCTGCATTTCTAACTCTGCAGTGGCAAATGATTGATTTGTTTCATTTTAGACAGCCAAATGCAGAGCGTCTCTATGGGGGAATGATCTCCAATGCTTCTGAATAAAGGCATTGTAACCCCCACCAGTCCCTGCTGTTAGGGTGGATGTCATCTCTCCAGGACAAAGGATGGGGCATGGTGGGCCCCCTGCAGCGACACATGTCCCAGGAAGCTACTCAGCTTGGTGGCAAAATGGCTTTTGACGGAATCTAATATGGATGGCAGTACCTCAGAAAGCAGATGTCAGGAGGAATAAGCCCTGGCCAGCTAGACTGCTGCATGATTTAGACAGCAGCCTAATGTCTGTTCCTTACCACCTCCAGGAGGGTGTCTCTGCTAATAGGGCTTCTTCCTATCAGCAGCCGTTCTCAGTTTCTTGAACAGTAATGAAGCAAAACTGGTTTGGGAAGAAAAATGTAGATGAGAGTGGGTAGAACTCCAGACCTTTTCCAGTGTTCTTGCAAGCACATCTGGAAGGTCACATCTACTTCTGTGTCATGGGAGAACCCACAACTCAATTCTTCTAGCAATCCCCTAGCCTAACCTTTATTAGTGAGGTTACTCTGTATACTTTGTGGATCCTTGTCCTACTGGCCACTTCAGAGACAGTCAGAGTAATGTTGTTATAATTCAAGTAATTTCTGTGAGTTCAATTAGGATGTACTGTTTTACACCAGAAATGAAAGTGGCCCATTTATAAGGTCTGGGCTGTAAAATAGTCTGGATAATCTCTGATCAGTAGCAGTATCTGCCTGGGAAAAGAGTGGTAATCAGATATGGTAAATATATGCAGATATGGTATCTGCAAGAGGTAGAAGTTTCATATTTTCGAGATCACATCCCTGGTTCAGTGAAATTCCTTTCCCTGTATAACGCAATGTACTCACGGCCAGATGGATTACCTGCTATTCTCACTGTCCTCTGGGGTATCATCAACTGGACACTGTTAAGACTGGCCTCCATAACAGGTATTCCCAGTTGATCTGGTAACCCTGTGGTCATGTTTTCAGAGATTTTAAGGACAGAACAGATAATCTTCTCTGTTTTTTTACATAATGCAAGCCCTGATTTTAATTCAGCTGGGGCACACACTATTCATTTTCACTTTCAAACATAATAAGGGTAAAGTATGTCTTTGCACAGTCCTTATATTTAGAGCTGGAGAAATCCTAATTGGTCTCATTTCATGTGTCTCCTGGGGACCAGCAAGGATCATTTCCTTTACTGTATGCAGATGTAAGTTCTAAGTGATCCAAAAGAAAGAGTTTTCACTGCTTTCCTGGAAAAAAAAATCATCTCCTTCTGCAAAAAGATCTTGCTTATTTTCTCCACTGTTCCTAGTATTATCTCTATAAACACAGTAATTCAAATCTCTGAAAATGTTTTTATCTCAAAAGAGGCTACCAGCTTTCTCTGTAAAGAGGCTACCAGCTTTCTCTGTGTACTGCCTCTCAGGGATTTGTACAGCTTTTCCTTGACTCCAAATTCACTTTAACATGGCTTTGACATTTTTTTTCAGGTGCAAAATCCACAGATCCTTGGATCCGCCACTTTCTCATTTTCTTGGCCACCTCAGGGAAGTCCTGCCTGTCATCCAAGCTTGAACCCTCTGCTTCAGAGCATGCTCAGCAGTGAGAAGCTCGCTGAAGTACCGGGTCTTGGGCGTCTCTGCAGCCGGGAAGCTGCTGCCGCCCACTGCGTACATCAGTACCAGAGATACTGTCTCCATGGCAACAGAGAGCTTTTTTGTTTTTCTGATGAACAGTTTCAAAGAATAGAAAAAGCACATCTGGAGTTGCCGTATCAGCTGCTCCCCACCCCCCTGCCTGCCAGAGTCAACAAGAGACAATACATCAGTTTTAGCAGACCTGGGCTGAACATCCCAGGAGACAGAATGAGAGCAAGTGAGGTGTACAAGAGAGAGGAGTCGAGTGGAGTGTATTATTGATTTAAGGATGGCTTTGGGTTGGTTACCTTACTGTTGTCATGTTAGGGGCTTTGCGTGGGAGTAGCTCAACCACACCAGCCTGCTGTGTATTCTCTACCTGCTATGTGTTGCTGAACATTTGAGCAGGACTAATTTTTGTATCCCCCATTTGTAAAGGCAGAGTTTCTAACTGCCATTCCTTCTTACTTTTCTTACAGGATAGAAAATTATTATGTAATATTTTTTGGTCAGTGCTTCAAAAAGGTTCTTTAGAATTGTCATTATATTCACTTTCTGTGTCTAGTTCTAGGAGCAAGTGTTTTGCTGCTGTTGTCTGCCATGCAAGAAAGCCTCTTTTTTATAGCCCTTAATGGCTTATGGGTTTATCAAACAGGAAAGCCATTACTGCCATGGGAGCACAGATAGCCCATTCTGGACTGCATGTGATTTCTTTAACTTCTTTGACTCCTTATGGATCGTCCTTCAGATAATTTCTTGCTCTGTTCTCAGAAGGGAGATCAGATTATCCTGTTCCGTCCCTGCCTCACACCAGCTTCTCTGCATACAGCAGTTCTAGCAGACAATTTAACAAAGAGGTGATGCTGGCTGGCTGTGTCCGGCACAGGAAAAGGCAGAGGAATTGGGCTCCCTGCCATCAACCTCTAACTTCAGCAGGCGGGATGTGGGAAAAAGCAAAACCCAACCCTAGCCAAATAAAGCTGGCCTGCAAAAGACCTTCATTCCTGAAGAATTTTTGAATTAAATACTGGCTACAGCCAGCCAGATTCCACTGAAAATGACTATGTCAACTGGTTTTAAATAACAGTCTTTCATGTATGTGCTTTTTATGTTGCTTCCCATTGTCTGTTGATTTCCCTGTAGACACCAAGAAATTAAATCTTTTGCTCAACACATTTTTATTCCTTCTTACTTGGCAAAGAAGGATTTTTGAGTCTGACTAGAAACAAGATGGCTGTCTGTGCATTGCTCGCCATCCGCTCCCTGAACGGCCGCTGGGAGGAGGTGACAGCTGCCTTTGTGCATCTGACAAAATCAGTGCCTCCTTTGGGTTTTCTGCACACCTACGACTCATTCCTGTAGCAATCCCTGTTACTCTTCCTATTATTTTAGTAGTGCTGTGGGAGTCCTTCTGTACTCTTTATGGAACAAGCCAGTCCTGACAACACTGGGCTTCCTTTGTAAACAGGCAATTCATTTCTAAGTCTTCTCCTAAGAGTGCCAGCTCCAGTGTGCAACAGCAGTCACAGATTGCAGAATTATTTCTGTAAGTTACCTACCTCCAGCACGGAGCCAGGAAATGAGAATTAGTCCCTCATGGGGACATAGTGCCCTTATTACACTGTATGAGAAGAAGTCTGATTTCTTTGTGAAAAAAAATGGAACAACTAAAGCCACCTGAATCCCTCTCTCTGGAAGAAAGCCTGACAGAGACTTGGAAATGGCAACTACAGTACTCCTTGAAATTACTGAAAGAAAATGGTAATGAGGACCAGCTGGAAAGAATGAAATTTTCCACATGGCTATATGTGCCATCTATGTTGGCTCAGATTGTATGGCTATGGCCTGAAAATAAAGAATATCCCTTATAAGCACCCTTATGTTCCATACCATTGCTACAGCATGGATTTATTTTTAATGCCCCTCAGAGTGCCCTGAGACAGGACACAAGGCTGCCTTCCTACAGCATGAGTTTATTGACATTGACGTTACTAGAGCACCTAAGAATTAGTGGCTCTCTTTCTGCCAGAGCAGATGACTTCTCCTCAGGATCAGCAGCACATGATGCTGTAATTCAAACATTTGTGTACTACTGCAGGTGTTGACCACAGTTGTCTCCATGTGTGTCTGCTTTGAAATATAGCAATAAGTAAACATAATGTCCCTCTGGCTTTTGAATGGCAAGGCCCAGCATTGTATTGAAAGATGTTCAGGGTAAATCTGAAGTCTCCCCTTAAACCTGGCCAGCTGAGCTTCTGGCTTTGCCTGGGCCTCCTATGCCTGGAGAAAGCGCCTCAATCATAATCTGCCATTTGATCTGCTGATTCATTTCAGCATCTTGGATTTAAGGGAGCAGTCAAGGACAAAGAGCAAGGAAGGGTTCACTGCATGGCCTGTAGTGCCATAATCTGGCAGAAGTTGACTTTTCAAATGGTTTCTAATCTCTGAATTTCTGGGTTTTTTTTCCAAAACTGCTTGATACCTAAACTGTTCCCTGGGGTTTGTAGTAAAGTCATCCATAACTACCATATCATACTCGGAGAGGGATGCAGACAGAGATGCAGACCTAGGAATGTAATTTGTTTGAGTTTTTCTCACTTGCTCTGCCAAATATTTGTAAATTCTTAGGAAGCTCAACAAACGTAGTGGATTAACTATCTTTAAATCATTAGAGTGCATACCTAACTCACAGAGACACTACAGGAAAAGTGAGCTGAGAAACAGTTTGAAGGATGACAGGTTCATGGTATCCTTTTCATAACAAGAAAGAAGCATATCAATACTTGCCAGAAGGACTCAAAGTGGGAAGTGAGAGCTGTTCAGAGGAGAGAATAGACAATACAATAAAACCAAACCTTCCTCATGGGGTGAGAGGGTAGCTGGGCTTTCAAATCCAAAAGCAGTTTCTCCTTCTGCCTGGAATTAAGTATATGTTTTATAACATCATGACCTGTAGGGAAGATCCAGGCAGCAGCTATTGAGCATAGAGGAATCAGCACCAGGGGACAGCAAGGGCTGGGGGCTCCCTGGGGATGGGGTGTAGGGAGCTTCAGGGAAAGCCACAGGGCAGCAGGGCAGAGCAGGGCAGGTTCACCCCACTACCCCAGCCAGGGGCACCAAGGCAGCTCCAGCCCTGAGCGCTGGGCACCTCTCTGGGGATGGGGGCAGGCCTAGGCTGGGCTGCCATGTCAGCTCCCCCATGGAAGTTGGACATCAGCATCCTGCGATGTTCCTGGTGAGAGCCTGGGCTGTGGGCAGGGGAGACCCATGTGACGGCATTGGGGCCCTGGCAGTCTGGATTGAAACACTGTGAACTGTTTAAAAACAGCATCAGAAGTTTCATACAATTTTCCTAGTGTGGAGTCACCGAGTGGCTGAGGCTGGATCTGGAATCCATGAGCATGTTTCCGCTCTTCCTTTAGCTTCAGTGAGCTTGGTCTGAGTTAGTTATGTATACTTAAATCTTTTATGCACCAGTTTGGTGTGACTTCATTGTCAATCCAAAAGGAATATGGCCTCTTTTAAGTGATTTCCTATTGTAAATGAAATGTTCTCCTGGCACCCTTCCAGTAGAGAGTGCCTGTGTAGCACCAAGCAGTATCATCAAGCAGAGGTGCTCAAAATTAGATGAGAGACCTAATTTGGGTCAGGAAATAAATGTAGCTGTGTTCAGTGCATACATTTAAAAAAGCAGCTAAGGAGCCCAGTTGTGAGCATTATGTTAACATGACTGCAGTGCTTTGGGTACTAGGGTTGACTTGGACCTCTCTTAATGGCACTATATGATGGACACCCCACAGAGGCTTCAGTTTCTATTTCTAGCTGCATACATCTCTCGGGTGCTTTAAAGCGCTTCTGATACAGAAGAAGGATTCCCTACCGAGTCACCCCTTTCTCCTTCATGGTTTCACAGCACTGGTCCCATGTGGGGACACTGGGGACTGAAAGAGCAGCACCCCAGTGAATCACTGCTATGGAAACAGCCAGGAATTCTGTGTATGACATTTGGAGAGCTTCCAAAGAGGTAGCTCTAACTGTATTCAGCCCAGGCCATGCATGTATCTGTAAGGTTTCCAGTCTTCTGCCCAAGGTGCCATGTGCATGATATTGTTCAGACTCCTGTTTGGACGAGAGAAGGCCTAACCAGTTGCAAACTAATAACAGCCAAAATATAACTGTCAGCATTAAAATATATAGATACACATAAAAAAATTAACTGCTAGTAAAAGAATGTAAAAAATGGAGAGTGTCAGTAAAATACTTTGGCATTTCATTGGTATAAATACCCAGACTCCCTAAGCACTTTCAATGCATAATCCAGATTTACTGCCTTTTCGTGATGGCTGAACTGGTAGATTTTTTAAAGCTTGACATGACTGACCATAAGCATGAATTGTACAAATCCAGAGTTACAATTTTATGGTCTGTGTGAACACTTTTCACCATGTGCTTTAGAGATTTACTGAGGTCCTCAATGTTTGAAGTGTTTTTGTGAAGAAAATTAAAATGTCAGTTAAAAATGTGAAAATGACCAATAAATTCTCTTTGGTTTTTGGAGGTCAAAGGAAAAAAATCTGTTGGTTTGCATCTAAAATAAAAGCCCTCCCTCAAAGGAAAATAATTTTTCCCCTCATATTCTCTCCTATCTTTATAGTTGATTCAACCTGATGAAGGTTACCAGGCCAAGAGCTTTAAACATGGCAGATGAAAAATATCTAAGCTTCATACAGTCAGGAAAATGCAAGTACTGACAGGACAAACTTCCCCTGTGTGCTGTACCCCAGCCAACATGTTGGTGCTTTCATTCACACAGTTCTCAGCTTCCTAGACTACTGCATAAAGTTCACTAGTAATTGGATGGAAACCCTCTACCTCAATTCCAGAGAGCCTGTAACAGTCGTCACCTTTCAGTACCAAGAAGACCTGAACTGGTGACTTACACAGAAACCACATCTCTATCCTTCTAGTGCAAGGAACCATATTTCAGACTTGACTCAGCTCATCACCTCCCACCCTCATAGCCTCAGATTCATGCTGAGACTGACTGCAGAATGATGAAAATAGCAAGACAAGGCATTTCATGTTCTATTTCTGATCTGTAAAGAAAAGCAAAGAATGAGAAATGTCAGGAGTAAAGCCAGCCTTAGGAGATAACCTCTTCCCAGACAAAAGAGATTTGAAAGCACAACCATCTTTATTTTAATGCCTTTCTGAATAAAACCTCTGAATTTCTTGATGCATAGGCCACCACTAATGTGATCAAATCATACTCAGACTGTCTGTGGGTTTCTAAAGCACCTATCACTGCCACAGCTAGGTGACAGATTACAAGAATTAGAAGAGACATCGTTGCAGTTCCATTTATACCGTATTTTCTGTCCCCCCTAAGGCATTTTAAGATGGATTCTCTGCTCTCTGCTAAATTTGCTTTGCACTGGTTATGGAACATAGAGAGAACTCAAACAGGCAGGAGATTCCCACAGGAAAATTCCCTCAATATGAGAGGTCTGTGCCAGTTGTATAGCTGTCTCTTCTCTGCTGCCTGTCCCTCTACTCTCAGCAGGAACAGGATGAAACAAAATGCTGTATTACAACAGATCTTTCTTCGGTGTAAGTTCCATTATCTTGTTTGCACGGGTGGTGTAAACTGGAGTATGTGATTTATTGTTATGGCTTCCAGTTGGATAAGACAGCTAAGATTTGGACATCTGCCTCTCCAGCATGCATTAGTCAAGGGTCAAGGTCTCTCATATTCTGTTTTGCAGGAAAGCCGTGGGGAAAGACACCCACTGTCTGTTTGGCAAATGACTTCACAGAAGAGGATTACTGCATGCAGGAGCACCATGTATTGGTCCCAGCCTGAGGTCAGGCTGAGCTGTTAATTCCCTGGAGAACATGACAAGGTGTTCTCGTGGCTTAAGGTTTTCTGGCTGAGGAGATCTTTTTGCCTCTAAGGATGGCAAAACAAAATTTAAGGGCTTCCCAACCTCAACTGCTCACAGGAAAACCAGTAATTATTTCTTTTCTTCTTTTCTCTTGCCTAGGTTTTCACACAAACAAATCACAGATACTTTTTACTGCCTATTGTTCGTAATCTCCTCCTGCCCCCATAAACCTCTCTAAACCAAGCCAGCCAGCCTAGTCCTTGGAGAGGGGTTAGTTTCAGTTTCCAGTTATACCTGGATTTATAATCTGCCTGCTATGCTTTATAGAATCATCATGGAATCATAGAATGGTTTGGGTTGGAAGGGGCCTTAAAAACCATCTAATTACATCTAAACCCATCTGATTCATTACTTACTTACTTACTTACTTACTTAATTAATTAATTAATTTTGCCTTTCACTGCCTTGGGCAGTGACACCTTCCACTAGACCAGGTTGCTCCAACCCAGCCTTGAACTCCACCAGGGATTGGGCATCCACATCTTCTTTGGGCAACCTGTATCCTCGCCTCACTACTCTCATTGCTTCTTCCTTACAGCCAATCTAAACTTACCCTCCTGCACTTAAAAACTGCTGCCCCTTATCCTGTCACTACATGCCCTCCATTCTTCTTGGAGGCCCCTTCAGGTACTGGAAGACAGGATGAAGGTGCAGTTGAAATTTCTCAGCTTTTATTAGTCTTCTATTTTTTGCCACCTTGCTCCTACTGGGGCCTGCAGCTGGTTAGCCAGAACTCATCCTGTACTTACTGCAGCCCAAAAAGCCTCAGGACATTGCTTCTTGGCTTCCCAAGTCCAGCTCCTGTCCTTGCACAGCCAGCCATTTTGTACAATCAGCTGAGTAAATGCATTTAGCTGCCTCTTAAAACCAGCTTGACTTTTGGCCTTACTAAACCCAATGAGTTTTCTCTGGCCTTCACAGAGCATCAGTGTGTTCAGCATTAGAAACCTGACAATCCCTAGCCTAAATGTATGCATGGCTACTTTATACCCATTTGTTCTTGAGCCAACATTGTCCTTTATCTTTAAATAGCTTTTTTCTCCTCCCCATGTGTTCACCCCCTGAAGTATTTATTTATAGATTGCAATTATATACCCCTTCACTAGGCTAAACAAGCCAGGCTCCTTAGTTAATTAAGTTCTGGTGAATTATGCAAGGCCAAGCATCATGGATGCCCAAAATCTGCCTCAGTCAGGGCTGACAATTAAGATTGTCAGGAGCCAAAAAGGACACACCTAATTTTTACCAGAGCTGGTTCTAGCTGCCCTCCTACTTAATGGCAAATTTCTTAGTTCAAGCTGTGATCAAGTCTTCACTAGCTAGTCCTCCATTTTATCTTTAAGGTAAGGCAGATGTGGGCTACCTTTGATGCACCCTGTTCCATCCTGCTTGACGTATCCAAGTGGCTGGGTAATCCACACTACATTAATCACATTGGGGGTTATTTTTAAAGTAGAATTAAGAAGTGAAAAATAAATGAACCTCAGTTGCTTGCTTGTTCTAAACATGTCCAGACAGACACAGGAAATGTTTGAGAGGCAACAGTACTGCATCAGCTCTGGGAGATGGGCTGGAGAACTTAACAGGGCTTTTCCATCTCTATACTGTAGGACTATTGTAATTCATCATTTCCATAGCACCATAAATTATATGGCACTTTGCAAGCACAGAGGCAGTTCTTGCTTCCATAAAGTAGCATGACTCTCAGGACAGGGTGCCTGGCTGCAGCGTGCTCTTCCCCAGAAAGGCGTGCACTATGAATACCATGCCTACAGGGCTATGTGACAATACTGCCCCATTGTCCCATTAGGAGTGGGAGTGAAAAAGCTGGGGAAGGCAGAGGGCTTTTTTCCTAACTCCCCCGTATCACAGCTGGACTTCTCGTTTCTCCATGGCCTGTTTTAGCATTGCCCGGATGGAGAATAGGCTTCTTGGGGCTTTGATGCAGTCTGGCTGTCCTCCAGCAATATCCACAGTACTCCCTCCCCTCCCATATGCTCTCCATTAACATCCTCCTGTCTGCTGAATAAGGAAAGAATAACTCTCCCAGCCCCAGCCAGAGCCCCTGAGCCAGGGGAGTTCATCAGTCAGACTGGTTTCTCCTGAACCCAGAATAGGCCTCGTTAATGGGCCAGGAGGGGATTTTATTTTGCCTTTCAGCTTGTGGCTGCCCTGAGCCAGGAGTAGAGTCAAGTTACGGTGTCCGGGAATCTCAGCTATTCCAAGAGTAGGAGCAAGTGAGCTGCTGACTCAGGAGGTTTCCTAGTGTTTTCAGGCAGGGCTCAGTCCTGTCAAAGCAAACTGAACTGTTGGCCTTGCCTTCTTCTAGCCCCAGGACAGGCATTAACAAAAGTCACAGTTGACTGGAACAGGCTGGGGAATTGATCTGGAACAGGACTGCAGATCATACTTTTTCCTGGCATGAACACAGGTCCTTGCAAAGACTCATATTAGTCCTTTACCCTTTTGTACTCCTCTCCTTGGAGGGCTGTTTAGTATAGTACAGATATCCACACACTATGAGGCAGCTCAGCTTTATTTGCACCATTTTCTACAAGAGAAGATAAAACCAGAGGGAGAAAAAGACTTTTGAGCCAAAATGTTTCACTGCAAGTGAGTGTTAAAGGGTCAAGAATCCCTGCCACCCTGAACCCTCCAGTCACCCAGAGACCACCTTGCTTCTGTGTTATGCAGGGATGCAGGAGGATCCCTCTTGTGTGGCTAAATTGTCCTTTGGACTTCCCAGAGCCTGGAACAGAGTCCCAGCCTGTGTCTGGAACAAGCAATTAGAAGTCATGCTGAGTTCAGGATTCCTGTCCTCATTTCAAGTCTGCCTACATGCTCTTATCTCTTCTAAAGGAACCAGTTTCTGGAGGTTAGCAGAGATGACAAGTCTACTAAAGCAGTCCCCTGCATTCACCCCTCATGAAGCAGTGCACACTCGTTTGCACAGAGCCTGAAGTCATTGGAGAGAATATGCTCCCAAGTTTGCATCCCTCCATCTCCCAGCACTTCTGTGACTCCAGCCAGCCTGTTACAACCTGTCCCCTCTCAACCCCTACAAAGTTCTGTCAGCAGAGAGTTTCAGCTCTTTTCTTTGAGGTCATATTAGTCTTTTCTTCTTCACTGCCTCTCACTGTGGGCTGCATTTTCTTACTGTCCTATTCTCTTCTTCAAACTCACTTCACCAATGAAAAACCAGCCTACTATGTAAAAGGCAATTGGGTGGAAGCTGGTATTTATAAAACAGAAGGTTTCTTCTGCCTGCAGCTATTGGCATGTCTATCCCAGCCATATGCCCTAAGACTAGGATCTGATATAGGGACAAAGAGAGATAAGAACTTCTCTTACTTGCCTTCAGTCTTGAAGATATGAAGGTCCCTAGTTTGAAAAGCTAAGGAGCTCTTGGCTTGTGGCCTAAATGCCACCTGTCTCTGCAGTATGGCCAGATGGGCAGGATGCCTCTCTTAGCTAGCATCTGATGGAGATTTCCCTATGTAAGGAGAATTTTCAGCTACCTTTTTGAAGGACTTACTATCCCTTTAGAGGTGCTCAACACTCCAACAGTGACAAGCTGCAGACTAAAGCTCTGGCCCACTTACCTTTGGCATGCTGTTTGTTTTAGGTCAGGAGCTCTGGCAGAGGTTCACAGATGGTGCCTGGGACTTGTGATGGGTACAGGGAAGCAGCCAGGGAGGAAGAGCATGCTCCAGGACATTTTATTTTCTGGAAAAATGACAAGTGCTGATTTTCTACATAATTTCTTTACACACCATTTGGATTAGGATAGGAGTCCCATCTACAGAATTTGTCCACTGAACAATGTCCCAAAGATATCTAGGTGTCTTCCTCCAAAATCTTTGCATCAGAGGGGACTGAATTGTTTCATTTCAGCTAACCAGGATATGATCAAGTATGTGGGACTGGAATACAGTAAAAATGAACTGAAGAGAGCAATACCTGTAGAAACAGATTTCATTTCACCTGCTTGCTACCTATGAGACAGTGATCTCTGAAAAAAACAGGCAGGATAAACCTGCTCTGATAAATATGACCAGATGAAATAACTTATTTCATAGTCTGTCATCTAGTTCAGTGAGTCACATTTGGTATCTCTAGAAAGTTGGTAACACCCTAGAAATCTGTAACTTAATACATATTTAACTGAGGTCTCCTATTTAATAGCAAGTCCAACTGGGCTTGCATAACAATCTAGAGAAGGGTGGGGACTGCCAACATAGGCTTGAATAGGGGACTAATAACCCTTTAGTATCCATGATGCCTAAGAAAAAATCAGCAGAGCATTTGTGTTTGTAGCTAAGGCTTATTTGCAAAGTGATAGAAATGTGATTACCAAGACACTATGCTGCAGTTGTATTGGCTAAAAAAGCCAGAATCCAGGCTGAGAGCAAAGGATGGACACAGAGTGATGGTGGGGATATCCTGAACAGGATGGCTTCCATCTGAAAGCAACATTGACACGAAGCTGTGAGCTCCAAATGACCAGCTCAGAGACAAAGATTGTCTTGAGAGTTTCAGGATAAACACAGTTAAGCTATCAGGATGCTTTATCTTCTGAGAGAGAGAGAGAGCCCAAATGCTGCAGTGTTTCAGGCAGCCAGAACAGCATTTGCTGTGTAATGTGAAGTACTTAAGCACACATGGGCTTCGTGGTGTTTCCTGCCAATCTGCAAAGTATCAGTGTGGCGTCTTGTAGTGCCAGGAGCTGGATTAAGGAGAGGAGTTCCCCAGTGGCCATAATCTAATTGCTGTCCTACATGGGGCATGTGGCTGAAAGGCTGTGGGGAAACCCTGAAATGTCACACTGTCCCTTCCAATAAAAGAAATGAATGTATCTGCCCCATCTCTGTCTTCCCGAGAGTACTGTACCTCCTTCTCTAGCTATACACCTGAGGAAACAAAAATACTCTCCAAGTTCCTCAACTGGCCCCAGCTCTGCAGAGCAGCGGCTGCAACAGAGGAGTAGTACAGCATGTAAGGACTATATCCTGTGCATACGAACCGCCCTTCCCTCTGGATGGCTTCTCCCCCATATACAGAGGTGACTCCTGGTGAGGCACTCATCCAGCTGCTTCAGGTGATACACATGTGCCCACTCGAGTCTCTCTTGGAAAATCTCATGCCTTCTTAAGGATTGTTCACACCCATCCATATACCTACACATTGTAAACAGCATGATAGCACATTAACACAGTTATGACCTATGATAATGGCAGTAAAACATGAAAGCTTCTCTCCTCATCCTTGTTTTTCTGGTTTGAAAGACTAGGGTGTGACTGCCTGCGTGGAGGGAAGAGGGGTAGGTGCTCCTGTCAGTTTAGCAGCAAACTCCAGCACTGGCAAGGCAGATGCACTGCAACTGTATGCAACTCAAGAGCTTCAGGTCACTTCTGACTCCAGGAGGCATTTATCGTCGCTGGTAATTGTTACTTCCTTACACAAAGCAAACAAAAATACCCGCTGCAGCAGCACAATCACCTGCTGTGGTTTACCCAGGGGGAAAGGAGTGGGCAGTATGGCCCGGCTGATGCAAGAGAGTGCTCTGTGCTACTCCATGCTGCTTTGTGCCTTTTGGGTGATTAGGGACATTCGAAGTGTTTCAGCCCGTTTTCATCCAGTTTTCCTCTCTCGTATGTGTACACCCCACACTAATCACGGGGACTGTCTGAGATAAATTGAAGTGCTTATAGGTATGTGACTTGACGTGCACAGGAGAGGGATATGCATATGTCCCTTCCCTCCCAGGCCAGCTGGGAGGATGGATGGAAGGGGCTGGGAGAGGTGAGGGGGAATGACACAGTGAAGATGACCGGGATCCAGTGCCCCAAGCGTTTTGCAAATGGCTTCCTTTCGTCTGAGCACAATGAGCTTGTGAAGCGAAAGGAGGCAAATGCCATTTGCAGAAGAGCCGGGATTTTTTCTCCGTGTTGCAGGCAGGACCAGCTGCGTTCCAAACCCGTGACTGCAGCAGCCATGACCCCTCCGAAAGGAAATCTGAGCCCGCGAGCAGTTGTGCTTGGGGAGGGCCGTGCTCTCACGTTTCTCTGTTTTGTTTTGGAGCCTCTGATAAGTAGTGGACTTGCTTTTTCCCTTCGTTTCTTTTTTTATTTTCTTTCTCTCTCGCTTTTTTTTTTTTTCCCCTTCCTCTGAATGTATTTCCACAGCCTCAAGGAAGGAATTTAAAAAAGAAAGAGAAAAAAAAAAGAAAAAAGAAAAGAAAAAAGGTTCTGGCATGGGAACAAGTATGTTTCAAATTACAGAAAGGATGTGAAAGGTTCAAGAATTTGAGCCCTGACTCCGCCTGTGTCTGTCTCCACCCCCCCACCTCCCACCCCCATCCCCCCAGAGAGCAGCTCGCATTGTGGCTGCTGCGCTGCGCCGCACAAGGAGGTGGGAGCTGGCGTGTCCCGCTGGGCGCTGCGGGCACCGGGCACAGGGTGCCCTTGGCCTCCCGCACCCTGCCTGCCCCGCCGGCTGCTGCCTGCCTGGGCTTCCGCGCCTTTCAGCCACCCTTTTCCCAGCTCGCAGTTCTGAGCTCGGGTTTTTTGTCTCCTAGGGTGTGCATGTGTGCGTGTGGTTTAGCTACATCCCAGGAATGTGCCGAGGTCCCACTTCTGAGGGCGGAGCGCCCTCTGCTCGCTGGGAAGGGGGGAAAAGCAGGCAAAAGTGCAGCTCTAGGGTGGAGAAGCAAGTTTCGTGCTGCTGCTGAGGCGTAGGCACTTGCCCACAGGAGCCTGTGCATGGACACGTCCGTGCCCCCGCGGTGACTCGAGGGAGGGTCGGTGGCGGCGCTGAGCGCTCCGCAGCGCCCTCGACTCGACGTGCGCTCGCTGCTGGAGCGCTCAGCGACCGTGCCCCGTGTAGCTGGCTCCCGCTGCAGATCCACGGAAAGATGGGGTGCAGAGAAACCACTGGCCAACAGGACGGGTGAAATGGCTTGTTCTTCCCTTACAGGGGAAGATCATGATCAGATCTAGTCTCAGTCCCTTATGGAGGATCATATCCTGAAGACCTTCTCCATTTTATGATCACTTTATCCTGTGACCCCAGATGGAAACACAGACCACCACAGAATGCACATACTCAGTTTCCTGAAAGGGGGATCCTGTGAATAAGATTACATGGCAGAACATTATTTTCTTGTCCTCCTGTAATGTGATCAGGTACCCCCTTCCCACAAGGCTGTGAAAGCTGGCATATTTGTCCCTTGAGAGTTGCACAGCTAATTGCATGTCAGTGAGGTAACTAAGGTCTTCATGAAATGTCTGGAAGACTAATCTGTTGGGTCTGTGGCATGTGTCTGGCTGCCATCTCAGCAGCATACAAGAAAGAGGGTGGCAAGGAATGAACTGTGGCTTGATTGAATTTTCTGTTGGGCCAAATTCAGAAGGAAATCTTTTTGGTTGGGCTCTCTGGATTAAGAAACTATGGAAGAGCTTCAGTATTGTTGATAGATAAGGACTCACCCGCTTAAGAGGAAAAGAACAACTATAACATAAATCTTCAGGAGCTGAAATGTCTATTATAATCTTGACCTTTACCAGTGTCTTGTAAAAACCATTAGCACCAGTCAATTAACTCGAATCTGCTGCTTCATGCTGAAAAAAATTAAATTCTGTCCTTGCAAATTTTCACTCCATCATCTTTTCAGATTCTGTAACTTTGCTGTATCAGATTCAGGTGAGGGGCCTGAAGCATCTGAGTTGCACTGACCAGTACCTTGTGCATGGCATGCTCCCAGTCCTATGATGCTTGATTTCGTGCATGGCTGCAGGAAGCCCTTTTGCATAGGGCACATGTCCAGTGATACACGCTGACCACTCCTTACATGGATGGGAGGCTACTGGAACAAAGAACTATTGATCTAAGTTTAAAAGAGGAAGACTTGGCTCAGTGTACCCGCTTCAGCAGCCCGTGAGATTTCTCCTTTGCAACTAAAGCCAAAAACCTGTAGGCCAGTTCAGCTAGACAGATCAAAGGTCTTCAATGTGAACAAGCTGAGATAGTTTGTTGTAAAAGATTAGTCTTTATACTTACTCTGAGATTTCCAGAGATTCTAATTAGCGATGTCTTTATAATGTCTTATATGTTGTCCTAAGTATTGTGGTGGTGCCTAGGAAATTAGTCTGAATTGGGTCTCTTTCTGCTGGATGGGATTCATTACAAAAAGATTATTTTCCTTGCAAGACATCCAGAGGTTCGTCTAAACTAGCTAACACATTAAATACCCTGGTATGCATGTTGTGTTTTCAAAACATATTACTTAAACTGTTATTTTCTTTCTAATCTTGAAGAGCTCTGACAATGTCACTTGGCTCTATGACTCTTAGAAGCTATGGAAGATATGTAGTGTTTAGCCAGCTTTTTGCACTGTCTAATTTTGTGCTGGCAGGCTGAATTCCTGAGGTATGCTAGATGAGTCTCAGAGCTGCCTTAATTTATGCTAGCCAAACCATTTCCTTCTGCGCCATTTCACAGGTGCAGGATCAGCAGAGCAATTCATGTTCCACTCCCCGACCGCCCCTGCTCAGTGTCTTACGAGAGTTTATCCCTGAATTCTCAGCAAGGGGACAAATGCTGCCACCAAGCTTAAAAAAGCTTCATTGATCTGAGAATGCTCAGAGATCTGCAGCTGCAACTACATCCCTCTACCACGCTGCTTGGATGTGACCAAAATCTTCACTCTCAATTTTAGTTGCATCAGGCCACATAGTAGGACAGAAGGTTGCATCTAGTTCCTTCCCAGAGATTCAATCTCTTTCGATTTTGTGTCCAGCAAAATAAATAATTTTTATTTATCAGGCCCTTCTGGAATGAAAATGTGGTCTCAAACTCTTCAGCTGAAAGAAACCATCCAATCTCCCTGCAGGTTTTTCCTGGTGTAAAGGTACAATGTAGCTGCCACATTGTTGTTGCTCTGAAGTGGACACTCAAATAAATTAAAGCGACACCTGCCGCAGGCCAGTTCCCATCTCTATTTGATTATGTTGTTTTCTTACAGAAGATTTTTGATGGCTGTAGCTAATCTAGAAACTTAAGGGTGATAATTGAACAAATCAGTTTAGTTGGGCATCTGATTCTGTGCAAACCTAAGTGGAATAGTAATGCGTGACTAATACACAACAGCACTTTGCATAAGATAAAGATCCATGTGTAACATACGCAAGCCCAAGACACTGTGGGAAGAAAACACCAAAGATATTGAACAGTATGTATGTGCTACTCCTCTACTCCAAAGCACACCCTTTTCCTGTGCAACAAACGGTGTTGTAAGGACAGTGTAGCAGCACCTTCACTCTATGCCATCAGGTATCCTGAGATCCCATTGTTCCCTCTGCCTTATATTCCACTCTGGAAACACATGAGAAACTATTCACTCCTGATCCAGCTTAACTGACCATAGAGCATCTGCCTGCTGATAAGCCAGGAAGCTAATTTCAAAGGAAAATCTGGGATGCTGCACATCTTGTTTTCTGTTATGTAACAATAATTGTGTCATGCAAAAAAAACCCCCACTCTTTTTTTTTTTTTTTTTTGGTACAAATATAAAAACATTAGATGTTCACAACTCTGGCTTTAATTTTCAGTCTGCATATGTCGTTATTTCATTTTATGCCTCTTAAACTGAAAAACAAAGATTCAAAAAGGATTTCTTGGGGCTGAGAGGGAGAGAGAGGCACGGGTATTTTCCACTGGTATAGCCATGGAATTGTGGACAGTTGGTCAACAGACTTGGAGCCACTCAGGAACATCCTAGGACATGACCTGTTTTAAACAACAGCCCCAGAAATGCAGAGTATCTACACTCATATCTGTGGATCGGCTGCAGTAACTTTGGTGGGTCCAAGAGGTATTAAGATTGTCCTGGAGCACCTCTCTGTACACATCACACATGTGGGCCAACAAGCAATGGCAGTGTTGTCTCATCGGTATGGACCAGTTGTCAGGTATCTTCAGTTCCTCAAGCATAGCACCAGTGAGTCCAGCACAAAACATACCACAGCCACTGCTCACTGCCCCACCACCCTCTGGAGCAGGGTGCTGGAGGAACATTGTACAACAGTTAAAATGGTGCTCCTGCTGGTAGTTCTTCACAGGAGAGCAGCAATGAAGTAGTTGCTGGAAGAGTAGCTCTGGTGAGACCCCACCTGCATCCAGTTCTGGGATCCACAGCACAAGAAGCACGTGTATCTGTTGGAGTGAGTCCAGAGGAAGGCCACCAAGTTAATTAGAGGGATGGAGCACCTCTTCTTTGAGGAAAGGCTAAAATAATTGGGACTGTTCATCTTGGAAAAGAGAAGGCATTAGGGCGATCCAGTTGTGGCCTTCCATTACATGAAGGGAGCCTACTGGAAAGCTGGAGAGAGACCTTTTATAAGATTATATAGTGATGGGACAAGGGGGAATGACATCAAACTGAGAGTAAGTTCAGATTAGACATTAGTAAAAAATTCTTTGCTGTGAGGGTGGTGAGACACTGGAACAGGTTGCCCAGAGCAGTTGTGCATGCCCCATCCCTGGAAGTGTTTAAGGCCAGGTTTAATGGAGCTCTAAGCAACCTGACCTAGTGGAAGGTGTGCTTGTCAGCGACAGGGCGTTGGAAGTAGATGATGTTTAAGCTCGTTTCCAGCCCGGGCCAGTGGATGATTCCATGAAAACAGGCTCCGGGCGAGGCCTCCGTGCCGTGTGTGCCGGGCCCGTGCTGACACCTGGCGGCCGGCGCGGGCACTGTCCCGCCGAGCGCGGTGTGCGCGGGGCCTGCTGCCGTGAGGCTCCCGCAGCCCAGGGACGGGCACCGACCGCTCCCAGCCCTCTCCGAGTCCCGGGGCGAGGTCCTGCAGGCTTGGTGTACGCTCCTGTGCTGCTTAGGGGTGCCGTAGAGTTAATTTTCTTCCCAGTGGCTGTGCTTTGGATTTGTGCTGAACACAGGGTTGATATCAGAGAGATGTTTTTGTTATTGCTGGGCAGGGCTTACACAGAGCCAAGGCCTTTTCTGCTTTTCTTGCTGCTAAGCTCGTGAGGAAGTTGGGGGTGCATGGGAGGTTGGGAAGAATCACATCCAGGACCGGTGACCCCAAGTGCCCAGAGAGATATTCCAGACCCTGTGACATCATGCTCAGTATAGAAAGTGGGGAGAAGGAGGAGGAGGAGGGGAGGGATGTTCGGAGTGATGGTGTTTGTCTTCCCAAGTCTCCATTACATGTGATGGGACCCTGCTCTCCTGGAGATGGCTGAACACCTGCCTGCCCATGGGGAGCAGCGAATCAATTCCTTGTTTTGCTTTGCTTGTGTGTGTGGCTTTTGTTTTCCCTATTAAACTGTCTTTATTTCAACCCACAAGTTTCTAGCTTTTTACCCTTCCAGTTCTCTCCCTGATCCCACTAGTGTGGGAGTGAGCAAGTTGCTGCTTGGGGCTTGATTGCTGGCTGGGGTTAAACCACAACAGCTTATATGGAAATGTACCTCAGTGTTTAGCAATATTCAAGAAACACTAATGACTTTTCAGGAAGGATTAGGAAAAGAACAGAAACCCCCACAGTCTTATACCCCTGCATGTGCAAACTGGCCAGCATTTCAAATGCTGCTCTGATTCTTCATCTCAAGCCCCCACATATTCCATGGGTGAAGAGGGCGCTGACTGCAATCAAAAGTCAATTCTGGAAGAGTCACAGGCATCAGAGGACACAGACCTGCTGGGGTAATGAGCTGAAGCCTTCTGAAGGTGAATACTGAGCAGATATTACCAATGCCATCATGCCCACAGTCATCTTGACCTCTGAGTAGGCACTGGAGCCACCTGAACTCTATCAAAGGTTTCAAGATATTTCAAAGATTTTTTTTCTACATGGGAATTCCATTGGGAAAGAGAGACTTATGAGGTTGCAACTAGCTTCTTTTCCTTCCCACCGAAGGCTGATCTTCTCAAAGTGGCCAACATCTTCCAGTTCTTCAAGATTTTTGTTGTAAAGTCTATGCTGGCAATTGCTCACATGGCAAAATGTACTTCCTGTATATACCAACATTTTCTAGATTCTGTTTTTTAATAAATATTAATATATTCAGGGCTTTAATTCCTTCTTAAGAACTGTTAAAACATATTTTTTATTGTTGCTTCAAAAATAGTACAGTATCTAAGCAATTTAAAATCTGTTATGTCTTCCATCTTTCTAGCATATTTTTCCCATGGAGATATTAAAGACAATTTCTATCACCCATAACTTTTTAGGCAACATGAGCTGTAGTTTCTCATGAATTTATCTTTTTTTCTCTTGCAAAGGTCCCTCTGTCAGACCTGCTAAGGTGGCAGGAGATGACTGCAGGGCCCTTACCTCAGTCTTTTTCCATGTGCTTTACCTCAAAAGGAGGCAATAACAATGTATGAGTGTTTTAGTTTCCCAATTCCCACATTTTGCCTTCATCTTTGCAAGTAAGCTCATCACTGTCAGCATACAGAGCAAGACAGATTTGGTAACCAGATTCAAAGGACCAATCTTTCCTTAACAGAAAAAGACCAGACTGTATAGGAACCTGCTGTGCAATGGAACATCAGCTTAATTTTTACATTCAATAAGTTAGACTATCAGAGCTACCCAGTGTTGGGCCTCCCCAAGCCCAGAGCCACTCTGAGCTTTCTTTCAGTGGTTCTTATACAATCTTGCATTGTCTGACCTGCCTCCTTGCTTCATTTTTATGGCTCTTCCCTCTCTTCCTCCTCAATTTTGCCTTCCACAGGCTTCTGTGCTGGCTCCTGCTCTTTTAAGTGACTGACTGAAAAGAAGTGAACCAGTATTAATCTAGTAAAGTGAACCTTCTCTGTCAGATACCTTAAAGCTGCTGAGAGGATCTTGAGGAAACAGCCTGAGGTAGGAACAGTAAGGACAGCAAAGGTCACAACTCTTCTGACTCTTGTCTGCAAGGTGAATATTACCATTTCACACATGCTACAGTGCTAAAATGCATCAAGGAGCTGGATAAGGGGTATATATATGTATCTATTTTTCCCCTTACATCAACTCTGCTGCATTAATGACATCAGATGAAGTCTTTGCTGGCCACTGGGTTTCAACAGTTTCATCTGCTTGCTGCTTAACCACAGTTTTGTAAGTTGTGCCTGAAGTACGTGGGAACCCCATGTAACCTCTGACTCAAGATTAACCAGGCTAAAGCACATCTAGCATCTGAGCATGAATGCTTTTAGTATGGCACTGATACATGTGAAGGAATAAAGACTGGACCCAACAAAGCAATTTGCTTCTCTCTGAAAACATTAGGAGGCTAAGAGCAAAACGGACCCGTTGCTTCTAGCTTGAGAACTAGACTACAGCATATATTTAAACCCAATAGTATGTGCTGAGGGATGGGAATATTTGGGCATGATTAACAGGGCTTTCAGCTGATGAGTCACATGTCAGAACTGACTGAAAATCTAGGGGGACTTTTGGGACCAATGACAAGCAGTTTAGCCTGCAGCGACTGACAGCCTCTTAGGAGTTTGCTGCTGAATGCTCAGGCTCTCAGAGCTTGGACATGATTGCTACAGGCACTAAGGAAGAGGCACTTTCAAGAGAATGAAAACTTCTGTAGTTTGAAAGCAGGTTTCCAGGGAAAAGTAAGTCTTCTAAGAAGAGAAATCAGAGAGAGGGGAAAAAACCAAAAGTCCCTGAGGACAGAGGAAAAGTTCTGACAGCCCAGATATGCTGTCTTTGCAAATCTTACTCTGGCTTCAGGGGGGACAGTGTTGAGCTGATGCTTCTCATCTTAGGCTTAGAATGGATGAAAATGCCATTCAGCTCTGAGATTCCTGCAAGATTCTCATGGCAAGTTTATCCAATAGGAAAATAAGACTTGTAGTTTGATTCAACAGAACTTCTAAGCATACAGCGTGTTTTTTCATCTACCTTTTACTTATGTAAGTCATGGACTGGCCAAAAACCTATGTCCCTTCACGTTGTAAGAAAAATAAGGTTATGTTTATTTGGTATTGAGCGAAATTAAAAAAAGAAAGATGGACCAGGAGTCACTCACCTGTAATCCACAACTGCTGTCTGATTCTGGTCTAGATTGTGCACTTGTTCACCAGTGTGGACTCAGTTCAGTGTGATGCTTTGTTGGTAAGAGAAGAAGTGCTAGTGCTAGAAGTGCTAATTACCTGCATAATTTTAAGCAGAAAAATCCTCCATATCAGAGTGGGGCCTGGCTGTCTTTTAATAGGCGAGCAGATGGCCTTGTGCATGGAGGAAGAGAGACAGAAAAAATCCAGAATGGTGGTGGTGAGGCAATTTAAACTTTTTTTTTGTATTTTTTTGGTAAAAGAATATCACTGACCACTGCTACTGATCCCAAGCACCACAGTGGTTTTGGCAGGTAGACAACTGTCTTCTCCATTGTACAGGTGAGGGTTTAGATGTCTATTTTTTACTTTCTTGTAGCAGCAAGACATAAGAATCTATCAAGATCCTGTATATTGCTTGCAACCAGTGGATGTTTGTGATATTCTAAAGTTGGTCCATTATCATTGATGCCATCTGCAGTATTTATTGCGTGCCATGGCATTTCTGTTGGTCTCATTCTAGGTTCAGCTTTTTTGCTATGAGTGAATTTAGCCTTTTAGCCTGAACAGTCACAGAATCACAGAATAGTCTGAGTTGGAAGGGACCCAGAAGCATCATCGTGTTGCCAGCAAAGCTGGCTGGTGGCTGTGCTGCAGCAGAGAGATTTCCCTAGAGTAGTACCCTGCCAGAAGAGCATTCTGGCCATGCTTTCAGAGGCACACCTGCATCAGGGCTTTCCAGAAGGCTGCCACAGGAATCTTTATGTCTCCTTCCTTATCAATATTTCTTAAAAATTCTCAGAGTTGTAGGTTGTGCTGTTTCAAAGAGTTCTATTGGAAGCAGAGATAAAACACGGGCATGACCATGAACAGCCACTGATACTTGCCTCCAGCTCTCCTCTTATTCTTCCATCTGTCACCCTGCTTTAATTCAGCCCATCACTGAGAGATATGAATTCTCAACTCCTTGTGCAGTCAGCCTTTTGTCAGAACAAAGACCTTTTGTTCAGGTTAATTCCTGTCAGGTTAATTCTTCTCAGTTAAACCTCCTTCTCCCTCTTCCTTGAAACAAGACTCAGTAGTAAACCTGACTTTCTTTTTCTTACAATTGCATGTGGTTATTTGGTCCTCATCCCAGCAGCCACTGCTTGGTTAGGCTGTCTAATCCAGACAGTTCTGTCCCCCAGATCTCTGATCACTTTAGTTACTCTTCTCTGAATTTTGCTTCTGTTTGAATGAGGATATGCTGAATACCATAATGGCTATTAAAAACGGCAGAGCATGGCAGTGCAAGTGTCACTAGCTGTGAAGCACAGCAGCATTGTTTGATGTGAGCTAACAGCCCAAGCTTTTGCTTAAGTTCATCTGAAACCTTATCCACAGCTAAGTCTCACCCAATTAGCTGAAAATCTGCACAGCAGTTAAGAAACACAGTGAAGCTGGTAGTGCAAAAGTGTTATTTAGCTCAGCAATGCTCAAGTGCTTGAGTTGGCTTCCAGCAAGGAGGACAGCACCATCTGCTGCTATCTATGGAAACTGCAGA
This sequence comes from Monarcha castaneiventris obscurior, assembly GCA_026261815.1. Classification (NCBI taxonomy): domain Eukaryota; kingdom Metazoa; phylum Chordata; class Aves; order Passeriformes; family Monarchidae; genus Monarcha; species Monarcha castaneiventris. The sequence goes on from JAMPIT010000894.1 coordinate 22,513,639, forward strand.
CCTTGAAAAGCTGACTAAAGTCTATTTCAGGTAGTAAATACTGTATCCTTGTAATACCATGTCCTACTTTTATGAAGCACTTTAGTTTTGATGCTGAAGCAAAACCGTCAGTGAAGGGTTCTATGACAGTCACCTATTGGGATGGGCTTGTGATGAGGATCATCAGACCTGAAATCCGTTTGTTTTACACAGCAAGCAAATATCTATTCACGTTCTGTTTTTTCTCCTCAGTGCTCTAAGATCCCGAGGCAGCAGCTTCTCCAGAAGATCAAAGGCTTTGCTTAGTCAGTCTGTGTGTACTGAGATGTGTGAACATTGTGACTCTCTTTGTGCATTTACTTTTCTGAAGGAACTTGGCTGAATTTCTCACTTGAAAGAAAACTTACCCCTTTGAACCTCCATCCCTCCAAGTGTCTGGAGCATGTGTACTGTGTACAGGGAGCTAAGGACACAAACTCAGTAGCTCGCCTGAATCACTTTCCTGGGATTTGGATGCTGTTTGGGATCTTTGTGATACAGCCTTTGACCTCACTGTAGATGATATCTAATTCAGGATGCATTTAACACACCAAATCCCACAACTTGGTAAAAATTCGACTCGTGGTACAGAGGGCAAGGAAAGTGCAGTCAGTGTGGACACCCAGAGAACAACAAAGCCTTTCTTGTGTTCATAAATGCATTAGCCATTCTCTCCTAAGGTTAGTGCCTTCTGCTATCTCTGCTCTTCATTTTCAGGGAACCGCTGGAGACCCAACCATAAATAAGTGTTCATCGTTCTCTTTTTCCATGTCTGAGATAGAAAAAGATCTACTAATTTGTATAGAAATTAGCTTAATGCAAGGTAGGTGTTCATCAGTAAATGTCTACACCAAAGACCTCTTATTTTTGGTATTTCAAGTGATGTATGTTCATCCCTGAGATAGTTCTAGATGGGTCTCCTCTCCATTCTGTTCGGACTTGCAGACTGCAAGTTGAACAGTTAATGGCCACATTGTGCCACAGAGTTCTGAAAAAGTAAAAATAGAAACCACCCAAGACCTTAAAGGATTAGTATCTCCAGCAATGGGGCTTTATAACCCAGATAAGAAAGATGATCCTCTCTGGGAAGGGGCTGGGTGTCTCCAGATGAAAAGAACTTCTGGCAAAGCTCTGCTGCATTGTGTAACCCTAAGAAGAAGTTCCAGTCAGCAGAAGAAGTCCCAACATTTGTTTTTTCTTAAGAATTTCAAACAGGGTAGTGACAGCTCAGCATTTCAGAGCTCATTTTTTAAATTTTATTTTTTAACATTTACTGAATGGACAGCAGCACAGTGTCCTGATTCAGGGGTTTGGAATATTAGCAAGTAAGCTGTCAATGCGAATATTATTGATGTCACTGTGAATTATTCTTCTAAATATAAATTATGAAAAATTTTACTTTGCCTTGATTGATCTCTTAAAGACGTGACTATGATTTTGTTCTTACCCATGATGACAGGGGAACTGTTCATGTATTATGTTAGTTATATACTTAATTGTTGAAAGTTTCAAGGCAGCTCAGGAAATTCATGAAAGCTTTTGTTTCTGTCATTGTTATAGGTTCAAGCACTGTATTTTCCCCTAAAGTTTATTTATAAAGTTTGCCAATGCATTCCTACAGCTTCTTTTTGGAAACTTAAGATCCACTGTTCTGTAGATCCATCTAGAAGCTTATCCACTGTGCAGGGAGCTCTTGACTGTTACTGCTCAAACCCAGTCTCGAACTAGTCTGGGTCCAGCTGGGTTTATTAACTTTCATTCAGCACCAAGGGTCTGATGGATGCAGAGCAGGTCTCTGAAGAAGCCGTTCAGACATCCTTGCGCTATGGACAGTAGCAGAGTGACCTAGTCCTGGGAATGCAGCACAGGAAAGCTCAAGCTGGCTTTAAGGCTGCTGGCTCTCCCTAGGGTTGCCAGCCTGGTTTGACCCCCTGGCAAAGCTGGGGGACTGCCAGTGCAGCCTCAGGAGCAGCGTAGCCAAAGCACCATGTCTGGCCTAACAAACCGTGCTGAGGTCGGGCAGCACCTGGAGGGAGCCAGCTTGGGCATTTCTGCACGTTTGACACAGTCAGTCCAGTCCAGAAAAACAACATGCAAGCAGCTGGAAGGCAACAGTAGTTTCTTTTGTAACGTGATGCTGAAGATGAGCATGTGCTGGGTACTTTGATTCATGATTTGTGAAAATGTTTGATTGCCAGTATCTGCAAGTTGGAACCCTATAAAGAGTAGATTGTAAAAAGAATATGGGCAACAGTCATGCTTAGAAATGGTGTCAGAAGGAATAAGCTGTTGTTAAAAATGTGACTTTCTATTGCTTCACCATTGCTAGTAGTGTCAAATCCATGTAAAGGTTTCTAGATATGATCCATATTCTTTTATAGACACACTAATTATTCATTCTTTAAAAGTGAAGATAAGCATGCATCACTGAGAAAGGGGGCAAAAGATGCTTTTGTTTATGTCTTCCCTTAAATTTCCTGTAAAAGATTAACACCTTTACCAATTTCTCAAAGATTTAAGACAATGTAAGGTATTTGACACTGTATGTTTACAATTACTCAGAATTGAAATGCAAGACTTCCTACATCACGGGTGGAATGAAATCTGTCAGACAGATGAGATGTTTACCTACAAGCATTTGATTCGGATACAGAAATGTCATTGTAAATTTATGCCATTGACCATTTACCTTGTGAAATGCCACGTAATTTAGACTTTTTCAAGGGTGAGGTGAAGAGAACAACTATTAACCCTAAAAAGAAGATTCATAATGAGATTTAGGTTGAAGATTAACTCCTTGCCTCAAAGTTTCTGAAGTGTTTCCTTTAAAATAAATGCATTTCAATAATCTCTTTTAATGTCTTAGAATTTAGCTAGAATTTATTATTCTTTCCAATTTTATTAATTGTTTAGGTTATTAGTAATAAAACTAACAGGACCACATTTATTGTAATGCAGTTATATAGACCCATATAGCCTGTTTTAGTTTTCCTTTGCAGAATGAGGCCTGACTCCTTGCAGACTTGGAAAATAATTCTCTTTGATCTTAATTTATGCAGGAAAAAATCTTTACCCTAGAGGAATGCCTGTTCTTCAGATGATCTCTGCTGAAAGTACTCGATACTCTCAGGAAAGACTATGGATGAATATTATTTATTCTGCTTATTTTTAGTTTCTTTCTTTAATATAGTAACAAAGAAACACATGCAGATGTAACTTAGATACAGCCCATTACATGAGTGTCCAAAACTGCTCATGAACTTTATTTTTAGCTTGTTTCAAGTGTGAACATAATATTTATGTTCCAAGTCCCAAATGTAATTTTTGTGAAAATGCTCTTTCCTTTAATCACGGTGCTCCCAAACATGGATGGAGGGCCCTGAGGCCCCTAACACCTTCTGTAACTGCTCCCAGGAAGAACCAATGGATGGATGCGAAGGCCAGGACTGGACTAATATATACCCAGGTCTCTCCCCAAGGTTGGTCTGCAATGCAACAACCCCTGCTCTCACTCAGGAGCTTTAGGAGCATTTCTCAGGCTCCTATTTAAGAAGCAATAAAGGCAGCACATGAGGTTACAACAATATGTGTCATGCTCCCACCTTGCTACAGAGTATACTAAGATTTGGTCTCTTTGGTTTCTTTTTCCTTCCTACCAGCCTTTTAATGGTTGATTTGGATTTTTTTTTTAAACAGAACTGCTTTGCTTTCAATGTCCTGAAGCATTCATCTTCTATTCCTCAGACATACTGACAGAGTATCAAAGTACTTCGCAGTATCTAGCATCTTAGGCTGGAGAAAGACAGCCCAGGGGATGAATACAATTTGTCCTTCAGTGGTAATTCACGCCTTGTTCTAGTGCTGCTGTTACAAAATGGAAAGGAGTGAAATGTGGTGAAACTACAAGCACCTCTCCAGAGCTAGACCAAAGCCAAATTCTTTATGGCTCCTGGAAGGGTTGTCAAATACTAGCCTTTTTTTATTAATGACAGTGCAATAAATGAAACAAACAGCAAGTGGCAAAACAGTCTTGGAAAGGGGCAGCTCCGTGATCCACACATTTTCTAAAAATGCATAGTGTATGGTCCTGGAGTCTTGAATTTGGAGGGAGATCTGTTCTTTCTGGTGGCTGTGACTAGTGCAGTGGCATCTTCTGTGGTCAGGAAATTACTGGCCATCTGTAAAAGAGGAGACATAGATCCAGACTTGGTGAGAATGAGGATGTCATGTCTAGCAGAAGGCCTGCTGTAACCTCCAGGATGACCCTTTCTGCCCATTCTTCAGCAGGCACGTGGGAAAACTGTGGTCCCTTTCAATGGGCTTGTCTGTTATCTCACCATATCTTGTCTCTGTTCCACAGAAGTCTGCAAGCTTCCAAGTGGAGTTACCTTCTCAGTTTCTCTCTGCCTCCTAGTGTGAAATTTCGCATATCAGGTCCTTTACATCTGTCATACAGAAGGATGTGATGTGGATCATATTCAGTCATGTGATGGGGAGACGCTAAGGCAGGGCTGCATTTGAATGTGTACTGGCTAGTAAGGCCCCTCTGGATGGGGTTGTGCCCCTCGGGACATTTCCCATTCCCTTGGCTGCTCTTGGCAGCACAGCAGATCAGAGCTCAGGCTGGTCCTCTGCCTCCAGCCTGCTACAAGGTTTGGCTAGCTGGTGTTACAGGGTTGGCATTGCCACGTGCCTCTCCTAGTGCATGAACATCATCTCTCCCCCACCTTGGGCCTCATGTGCAGTCCCCATTCCCATGATTAGAAAGAAAAGTTTCTTTGCTAACCTTGGCCAGCAGAAGACATGTCCTCATTTAGGTCCTTTGTGCTATCAGCTCCTAAGACAATCTGAGTGGCTACCGAGAGAGAGAGGAATGCCTCTGGGTGAGCCAGTGACTTTACCTCAAGCCAGGTTAAGAGCAAGGCATGCAGACACATTTATTTACATAATCTGAAATAGCAGTCCCAAAGACTGGTGTGGTTGCAATGATTTACAAAGACAGGGGGAGCAGAGCCAGGCCTACATTAACAGCTTTAAAGATGTCCCTCAACCACCATAGTGTCATTTTCAGGCTCTCAGGATGGTGATGTTAGATCTAGCTGAGAATGCAGCTCTCAAGCAAGCTGACTTTTCTGAGCTGAATTCCTAGAGTCTGGTCTTGGTTGATGAGAAGATGCATTAGCTCTCAATCCTTACCTCTGGAAGCATTTTAGCTGGTGATTCAGTTTTGCCCTTGAAGAGATTATTGATCCCTATCTTACTAGAAGACAGTTTTGGCTTTCTTTTTCCAGGACTTGATAATACCTCCTCTATTTTAGGTAGTGCTGTGGCATTGCCCTGTTTTGGCAATGACAGTTTATCCTGTGCTTGAAAAAATTCTTAGCAAATAATTTACATTGTGAAGGAGGAAGGTAGAGAGAGGGAGGATGGCTTATATTAATAGACACTGCCTGTTTTTCTCACTATGAAAAATGGCCAGATGCTCCTTGCCACATCTAAAATATCAAGACTCACCCTGCTTATGTTTGATTAGCAGAGGAGAGGAATTCAGCTTCATGTGATAGCTGTGCCCAGCTGTACATGTGCCAATGCCAATTCACATGCATCACACACCTCAAGGTGTAAGTTCTACTTAGAGCAGGGTATGTGTGAATTCATTTGTGTCTGCTGTGACACTGGGAGGGATAGGACTTGCTGCCAACACTTGCTTCGCATTCTCAGAGAGAATTTCTCATCCAAATTTTCCATGTATGGAAGGTTGGATGGAGGCAGATGGTGAATTTAGCTGACTTAAAAATATTCCTTTAAGAAACAAAACAGAAAGAAACAGATTCTGCAGTAATCTCTGCTGCTCCTGCTTCAAGTGAGCTGGAAGGAGAGAAGAGATGTAAAACCTTGAATTTTGGAGAGGCATTTTTCTGGACTAGGAAAGTCAGAACTTTTAGTACTGATCTCTGTGTTGCCTGCAGGCTTTTTCAAGGCAGGGGCATGTTGACTTGCCCTTGCTTCCGTTTTAATTGTTCCATATTTTAAAAATATAGAGTTTTATTAGAAAGAGATAACATATCAGTGGAAATACTGAACCAGGAGAAGGAAGGTGTTAATGAAATGGAAGGCATTCTGTTACTGAGATGCTCAAGGAACACTGGATGCTCACAGCACATGCTTGTGGCCATTATGGTAGCAGGTGTGTTGAACATACTGAGGGAAGGACATTCAGATATTCATGCCAGTCTTTCACAGTGTAGTAACAGCGCCTGAGATTACTGAAATACTAATTGTTTTGTCTGGTTTTCCTCTGAAGGACTACTAGCACACTTGGGTTCTCACTTTGTCTGAACAGACAGATTAGGCAGCTTAATTTTATTCCTTCCTAGTCTGTGCCTCTTTCTTCTTACTGTGCAATAGCTAAAACCATTAGGTTTGGGCTACTTAAGAAAAACTGAAGTAGCTCCTGAATTTTGCAATCCAAAGCTTAAAATAAACAACAGTTCTGATCCTGTGAGATTTTAGTAGAGTGCAATTTTCTGCTTTATATGCGCTGAGGTTTTTCTGTTTCAGCCCCCTCTTCTCCGACAGACTGCTCTGTTACTGTGGTTTCTCATGCTGCATGTGTGTTCCCATACATGACTCAGTTGCTAGAGTCACCTGTGACGAGGGTGAGCCTGTGAGCCAGCTAGAAAGCTCTGGATCTGGGTACCCTGTTTTTTGTACTATCTACCAGGTCATGGGGCATTTTTGCTAGAGAAGGAAATACATGTTCACTGTGCTGACACTCTCTAGCTCCCCGGTGCCTGTACTCCTGTGTCCTGGTTTTTGGCCAGAACAGAGTTAATTTTTTTGCAGTAGCCATGAGGGGGCAGAGCCTGGACCCACGTGGGCATGTCTAGGTTGTTATTCTCACCACCTCATGTCACTGCCAGGGTTGGAAGTACAGGACTCTCACTTCCCAGAGGAAGGTGGGCGTGACTTGCAGTCCAGGAAAAGCAGGGGTGCAGAGAGTCCATCATTCTGTGTCTTGAGGTCATGCCATGTCGAGTCAGTTGGTGAGCATTTTTTGCTTGTAAATCATCCTCTTTTTGTATAATTTTGTTATTAATATTGTTGCTGTTACTGTTTATTTTCTTATCTCATTGCTGTTTCCAGTAAATTGTTCCTATCTCAACCCATAATCTCTGCTTTTCTCTTTCTCAGTGGAGAGGCTGTGGTTTTGTCATGGTCATAGAGAAAAGCAGTGGAGTTTCTAGCACTATTTAATTCCATACCACCCACATCATGGCAGGGGCTTGGGTTCAGCAACAGAAGGCTGCAGCTGGAAGTGGAAGGGTCACCATCTTTTGCTGGGCTTGGGCTCAGGGGTCAGCCTGGTGGACCTAGCCCCTCTCTGCCACCAGTGGTGCCTTTCCCCTTTCTCTGAGCTGCAGCTTTTCTGGTCTGGTTCTGTAGGTTAGAGCTGGTAAACCCGAGATGCTGCTCTGAGAAAAGGAAAAAAGAAAGAAAAAAGGGAGAGAGCAGTGGCCATGTGGAGTGGAGCTCAGCTGAGCCATGTGGACCCCAAGCTGCAGCCACAATAACCACAGCTGGAGCTGCAGCCATAGCCCAAGCTGCAGCCAGAGCATTCCAGTCCTGCTCCCACAAGGTCAGGCCCAGGAAAAGAGTCCCCAGCCTGTTTCAGAACCCTCTCAGGTCCCACCAGCTTTTGTCTTGTCCCTGTTTTTCTGTTGCTTTTCGGGCTGGTTAACTGGAAATTTAACCATGCTGGGCACTGTCTTTGCAAAGTGTCTTTATTTGGTGGGTAAAATACTCTCTCTTTTATATACTCTTTTATTAACGTTGTTGTGGTTATTACTGTTTTTCAATAAATAGTGATTATATCTTATAACCTCTCCTCTTGTTTTCTCTGTTATTGGAAGGAAGCAGGTGAAAGAGTTTAATTTTCATGCTGTATTTTAAACCAGAATATTTTTTGTGCTGTTCCCAAACCATGACATCCTGGCTTTGCAAAAGTAGTAAGTTACTGAGCATCTGTCCCAGGAACTGTCCTCCTTCCTCAGAGAACTCCTTGTGGCTGAGGTTCAGCTCCTTCCCTTGGGAATTGCCCTACAGAGAGGCAAGTGTGCAGAGGGAATGTGATCTTCCAGCCAGCTGCAGCCAGATGCCATGCCAAGGCCCCCAAGTGAGGATGAAAAAGAGGGATATCAGACACATTGAAATTTTCAGTGCATGGGACATCAGCAGCACAGAGATTGTGGCACTGCGTGTCCTCAAATAAGCAAATGTCCTCAAATATAACATCACAGTGATTACCTTCCTGAAACAGCAAAAGCACTAGGACTTTGTGCTATGCAAACTTCTCTCATACAGCTCATGTCTCGCCTGCAACACATCCTGCAATTCTGTTCCTGTCCCTGTTCCACTCCCACCATTGTCCCTTGACCAAGAGCTCTTGCTTCAGGGCAGCTTCTGAAGGTACCAAATGATTAAGAGGTTTTGAGACAAGAACTATCCAGAGAAGTCAAGCCTCTCCAGTAAAAATATTTACTGGAGAATAGCAAACTTTTATGAAGTTGTGTCCTCTTACACAGTTCTGAAGGTTTATTTCTCAGCCAGACACATACAGCTGTCCTGAAAAAATGTTGATGCAGTTCATCCAGCACTGTGTCCTCTCAACCTCTCTTTATTTCTGAACTAAGCACTTAGCAGAATTATGCCAGGAAATCGTGGGCATTGCCAAGTGAAATCATGCCAAGTGAGGGCTGCAAATGACTTTGGATTTCAGGTAACTCACTATTAATACCTCAGCAAAGTATGGTGCAGTCTCCTCTCCAAAGTTGTTTCCTGGGGAAGAAAAGTATGTTAACAATGCACTGATCTCTCCTTTGGTGCTGTGCTGAGGTCTGCAGAAAGCTGTGCTTATAGGTAGAACCTCCAATCCATCACAGTCCATATCTGGCTGCAACAAGTTGTGGTGGGTTGACCTTGGCTGTACACCAGGTGCTCACCAAGCCTGTGACTCCCCTCCTCAGCAGAACGGGGGAGAAAATAACATAGAAAAAGCCCTTTTGAGTCAAGAGAAAGGCAGTTTAATAAGGCAAAAGAAAAGGTCACACACTAAAGCAAAGGAAAAGAAAATATTTATTATCTATTTCCCATTACCAGATGACGTCCAGCCACTTCCCAGAAAGTCAGGCTTCTGTACACAGTGTTGTATAGTGGTATGTACACATAGTGGTCCAGAAGACAAACACTGTAACAACAAATGTGCTGCCGTTTCTCATCCTCCCTTCCCTCTACCCACCGCTTTTCTTGTAGCTTTTATTGCTGAGGAGATGTATGGTATGGAATATCCCTGTGGTCAGGTTGGATCAGCTGTCCCGGCTATGTTCCCTCCCAAGATCTTGCCCACCACCAGCCTAATGGTGAGGGGGGATGTTGGAGAGACAGTGCTTGATGATTTGGGAGCCATAACTTTCCTGTGTTTATCAACACCTTTCAAGCTACCAATACAAATCACAGTACTATGAGGGCTGCTATGGGGAAAATTAACTCCATCTCAGTCAGACCCAATAGGGAAGTTAGTCACTATTCTACTTTGCTCCATGGAGTGGAATTACCCAAAGATGTGGGAGATACTCCAGAAATTAACTATGTTTCTGTTGAGAGACTGGTTTTCAGAGATGCTGGAAATTGAGCAGGCCAAATATTTAATCACAGCACTTTAAGTCTAGATTTCCACTGTAACTCTGGGTTCCCATCAGAAACATAGCTGAGAGATTGATTTTGCCCTGAGTAATATTTGCAGGGTGAGAGACTGGAATGAAACACATATTACTTCACTTCTACTGCCATCCGTGTTTGTGTGCATACAGCCCCCCAAGAGCTGAAAAACATCAAGGTAGGACACATTATCCAAAAGCAAACTGGCAGTGGCTTCAGCTCCTGATATGTCTAGGTGCTCATTAGAGATGTTTTGGAAGAAGGGAGTGTATGAAGGATGAGTCCAAAGAATGTACTGGTTTTACTGTCTTCTTAATACCCAAGATACCAATGGAATAATGCAAGATGAGCAATATGAGAAATGTTGGCCAGACAGTAATTAATGTGTAGGTTATAGTTGTATTTAACCCTGTATCCTTCCTAACACAAATAAAGCCCTAGAGTCATCGGTTTCACATAGATCTCTGTCTTCAGTGAACCAAGAGGCATTTGGCCAAGAATCTTTTCTTTCAGTGTAACACAGATCCCATGGCCTATCAAAATGCATTTTGTATATCCCAATTTCAAATTGAACATTTTCACCAGTTCATATCTGAACATTTTGCATTATTCCCTTAATCTGGTTAGAAAAGTTTCTCCATGTCATATTGGAGAATGAGATTTCCTGACCAAAACATGTTTTCTGTTGGCTAAGCATAAACTGGAATGACTTAGTTGTGGTAATTACTGTCACATCTGCTAATGAAGATAACAGTTCCAGACTCACCAGACTGCCACTTTATCCCTTTATCCCAGACTTCCAGGAGTAAATGTATCCTCCTTGCTTATCCGTTTGACATCCAGTGACTTGCTGCAGTTTCTCACCAGTCTGCAATGTGATGGAATCTTTTTTGGTGTAACTGAGAACTTTTGACATCAGGCAAAACCATTTTTTAAAAATAATCTTAATTGAAGCATGCAGCTGATATTGACAGCAGAGGTAGGGCAGCTGAGAACATTCTGGCTTACAACCAGCAGAAAGCATCCCAGCATTTTCATCTTGGCCATTGGGTGGTGTTGACACAGCTGCAGTGAGATGTATCAGTGCATCTGGAGGCTGTATTTCCACAAAAACCTGTCATTTGGAATTCCTTCATCAAACTCCATACTTAGAGCTCATATTTCTCCAGGCTGTTAGATGCATTCAGTGGTCTAACCTCAAGACAAATTCCCCTCTCAACAAAGCCATTTTCCAGTTCAATCTGAAGCTTCTAACAAAATAGTCTTTGTTCTTGTGTTATTATGTTTTTTGATTTTCCTTCCATTTATAACAAGACAGAAAGTTCTCTTCCTAAATTATGGATAAATCCTACTGTTACAAAAATGAGTGCAAGACTTGTTTGATCAGATGACTGACTTCATGAGGCAGAAAATAAGAGGAGAGCCACGAGAAAAGACTAGGGCAGTTGTGGCAAACCCATGGTGTGCAGACCACAAGAGCTACGCAGTGTTTCATCAGGAATGCACAAACAGGGCTGCAGTCCCATCCCTGGTTTCAGCTAGCTGCTCCTCTTGCTCTATTAACAACTAGAGGAGACACTAAAGAACAAAGACATAATTCTGGTGCACAGAAAGCAGTTGAAGAAAGATGTTTGACATCAAAGGGGGAGCTCTTAAAGGGAAATTCACATCCTCCTCCCCCGCCTTTCTCAATAGCCAGATTACCTGTGGCTGTCAGAATTCTGGCAGGATCATGTCCTTGGTCTCCTTTTTGGATACATACCAGTTGGTAAGTACAGCTCTGACTGTAAGGAAAGGCTAGTGAGGTTATAAATCATCCAGTTTCAACCCCTAGGTCAGTGTCAGGAGCTTGCATTGCCTTCTCTGCTGAGGCATCAGCCAGTGACACAGACTCCTGAGAGTCACCCATTTTGGACATCATTCTGGTCTGCCGTGAAACACATTCAGTTTGTCAATGCAAGCCTAGCAGAGATGTGACTCCCTGGATGGGTTAGATCTTCCATTCCTCTCACTGAAGGCCCTCTTCTACGTGCTGTGGATGTACTCCTTCTGCATCCCTGCTTCCTGCCCTGCACTCCCTGCACACTGTATGCATGTGGTGCTGGCCCCAGTGTGGGGATGGGCTCCCTCTGGGGCTTGGCAGTGATGGACAAAGCTCTCTGCAAGTTCTTCAGGCCATGTGCAGGCAACTCACAGTTCTCCCACATTAGGTTCTTGTTCCCTCACAAGCTGCCTTTGTCCCCTTTCTCAATTTCTGAGCCCACCAGGCAAAGCAATTTTTTTATCTTCATCCCATTTCCCCACAAACTTGCAAGCCAAACCAATACCAGCTGCTCCTACCTCTCTTGAACTGACTCACAGTTCCCCAGGCACAGGGGCTGACTTTGTGATCAGACTCTGGGAATGCTTTCCAGTATACTCTTCTTGCATGGCAGAAGAAAAAGCATTTGAATGCTACCATATATTGGGACTGAGTGTAAGTAGACTCACTGGAAGTGGTACAGCTTCTCTTGCCCACAATTCCTAATTTATTTTATAGTTATAAAGAAAGAGAATTTGGAAAATTTCCTTTTAAGGGGACTAAATGCATTAAAAAATAAAGAAGTGTTATTTTGCCAAAATAATTTCTGGCTAATAGCATAATGCATTTTTTTCTACTCTGAATCTTCCTTTTCATTCCCTGTCACTGCTTTTACTGCCTTCTTCCCTTACTCTCTATTTCCCTTTAGAGCTCCAGGCTATTAACCTGTAATTTTGTACCCTTCCTGGGTGTCACCTAGCATTTATGTGTGATGTGGAGCAGTTTTGCTGTTCATTTAGATCTATGTGGGGGAAAGACTGGCCAGCTGGCACCCACATCACCACATTTCAACCAGTTCTGCAGCTGCATCTCCTTTATTAAGACCCTTTCCTTCTGCCAGATTTTATTTGTCAAATGATGTGTTTACTTGCATTACTTCAGTGTGAGAAAGACAAAAGGAAGGATAAAAATAGGTCTAAATCCCATGTAAAGAACTCATGAGACGTGTCATGTGCCCAGTACATTAGTCAGTCCCACAGTGTGTGGATTGAGCCTTCTGAGGTAGATTCAGAAGTGATTCCTGCGCTTCATAAATTGCATTATGCACTATTTAAATATAGAAAAACAAGCATAGAGGAGTTGTCCCACGTATGTCCATGCCGTACAGTAATTGCATTATTTAACAAATAATTGCATATATAACAACAAAGGAAAATAAGAAATTAACTTGTAATGACTAAGTAACAGGCCATTTGAGAGGAACTGTTATGCTAAGCTAGGAAGTCAGGCCAAAGAGCTGTGAGGAGCCCTGGCACCTGACTCTGCTGTGTACAAGCAGAACTTGAGAGCAGCAGGTTCAGAAAACCCTGCTGCTCCCACGCCCTGCCTATCCTTCTGGGCAATGAAGAGCTCAAACAGGATCTGGTCTCAAAAGATGCTGAGCTCTGACATCTCCTATGGGCATTAGGGACAGCTGGTTGGAGTGTCCTGGAAGCTGGTACTGGCAAGTCCTCTAATGATTCATTTTGTTTTTTCCAAGCTGCTCCCAGACGGCAGCTCCCATCTCTGGCCACTGGTACCCTGGATCCCTGTTCGCCACCCTTCTTCTTGCTGCCTGGCCTAGGGAGATAAGCCTTCCCAGCTGGTGATCAGCCTGTTACAACAACAGTCCCTCTTAGCTGCTGCTGATTTTTCTTTGGCCATTTCTGTCAATTTCTGGAATGAGTTTGCAAGTAAGTAAACCCTGCACCTGCATCCTTCTCAGACTCGTTCTCTGTGTCATCATCACCAGTGAGTCGCAGGTTTATTTGCTTTTTCTCTTCTGTAAATGAAGAGTTCACAGCCACCTCCTAGATCCTGTAAGTTTCTCACACCTACACACTAAAAGCACAGCTGCTTGGAATCAATTAAAACATGTCTAGGAGGAATGGTGCCACTTGTAAGACCTGGGTTCTTCTGGTACTGCTTATAAACCAGAGAATCCTATGTCTTGCTTGCAGGGGCTGTCCTGGTGTTGTGAGAAAGTCCTGCAGAGCCTGTGGTTGCCCTGTGATACCTCATCACCCTTATGTGATCTCACCTGCACCTTCTGACTCCTAAGGGTGGCATTCAGTGCTGGAAACCCCATCACTCTGGGATCCAGTCAGCTCACAATAACTGAGAACAGCTATGGTTTTGGCTGGGGACCTGCCCCCTCTCCCCCCAGATGTATCACAGAGTCATGACAGGCTTCTGCTAAGAGTTCTTGTCTCCTTTAAGTTCATATTCCAGTTTGTACAATTTCATGATAAAATCAAATTGTGGCAGTTACAGTCTTAAATGAGATGAGGATAGGAATGTATTCACCTTTGTAGTCTGGAACAGATTCAGACTTCCCTACTGCCAAATTCCCAGTATGTTCAGTAATAAAGTGTGGCTTGTAAACATGTCAGCACTTAATGGGGCCTTGAATCAAGTACTCACTCATCCCACCAACTACTGTTGGTGCCAAAAGTGGTTCAGTACTTATTATTTTACATCTTTTTTACCGAGGACTTCGTGACTTTTCCTAAGGTGCTAAAACCAAAACTGTAACAGAAGCAGCTTTCTGATAAACGTTGAGCAGAACTAATTCATACACTTAGAAATATTTCCATTTCCCCAAGAATAGGATTATTTTAGTGGCTTTATTCCCTTAGGGTCTACATAGACCTCTCAAATAGTCCAGTCATTAGAGACTGTGGAAGGGTTATATTTGGATAAAGAACAGAATGCCACAAAACCCAGGGAACGGCTTGACCCTGAAGCAGATGACCATTGTCAGCTTTGATTTTACTGCCAAAGTTTGTAAATATTTTTCTAGTGTAGGCCAAACAACTGTGGCTACTTGGCCACAGTTGCTTGCTTGTTTGTAGCACCGGCTAACATTCCTCTCTGATTCCAGTCTGATTATTCTGATGTGGGTTGGGTCTGCAGATCTTTTCTTAGATCTTTCCTTTTAAGGAACAGGCTGGTTTTAAATGACCCAGTCATGAGCTCTTAATATTGCAGATCCTTCCTCTGGAGAACATCCTCCATTCTCTGACTAGAAACCAGTGATGGATTGGTTACTGCAACAGGAGACAGGAGATCGCAGTCCAGTGCTTTGCCAGAGACATCTGTGGGATTTGAGACAAGTCCCTGCTTCTAAGGTCTGTGGTGTTTTATAAACAGGGATTTGAAAAAGAGAGTGGTAGGATTATTATTTATATACATTATAACATAATCTGAGATCCTAGCTGTGGACACTAATTGTGCTAATTACATATGAGAGAAATGGGTCTTAATGTCTTCAAAAATTACTTGATCTGAAAGAACCAATCATGTTCTGGAAGAATGGCTGTGGGGATTTTAGCAGAAATGGGTATTAATGTCTTAAAAATGCGTCTTAATGTCTTCATGAACATCAGGCTGCATTTTTTGCAGAACCCAGATAATTTGAGCTTCTAAACTTTAGGACAATGTGTAATAGGTAGTTTGGGAAGTCTGTACCTTCCTAGTAGCTCAGCTAAAGGAGAAAGGAAGAGGGCAACATGTGACCAGGAGTTTAGGATAAAAGGAGGCTGCATCCTCCAAAATCTTGAGAGAGGCCCTATGGGGGTATGGTCTAGTGGACTCTCCCTTTACTTAAATAAAGTTACAGGCTTCTCTGTCTCTTGTGGACACTGGCTTTTCACAGCATGATTTTCTGCACAACACCAAGTGTTTCATTTAATTATAACCGATGAGACAACAGCTGGTCACCATCAAGGGGACTGCTTGGCAGCACTCATCAGTGCAAAAGGCTGGGATAACATGAATCTTGGACTTCATTGCAGGTACCCATCTTAGAGTTTGGAAGAAGACTACTGAGATTACACGTCAGAAATGTGTATTTGGTGTAAAAAGCTGTAGCGTGCTCAGGTCAATCTGTTTGCCTTTAGATGTTGAAAACATTTGATTGTTAAGTAAACACTGAAATTCTGGACTTCAACCAGGACTGCACTTTTCATATGCAACTGTGTTTTCAACATGTGATGGATTTCAACTTGCAGATGCCAGAGTACTCACAGCCGGGTGAGGACTGATTTTGCAGACCTCTCAGCAGCACCGGGTGAGGGGACGCTCCTGCTCTGCTGTCTCCCCCACCCCATCAGCACTGCCGCATAGAGGCTGTGCTTTGGAAAACCGTGGCTATCATCACTGGTGTTCGAAAAGCCTGTGTAACATCTGGAGCACATGCTGGATTTCCAGGGGGCAAAAAAATTAATGGAAATTGTCCTGTTTGGATTTCTGGAGAACAGGGGGTGAACATTTTTGTTGGAAACCACAAATTTCAGGGTGGCGGGGCCATAAAGCAACTGTCACTCAGCCCGGGGTCACAGCTTCTGGCACCCTCGGGCACAACACGGCGCCTAGGCAGGCCCAGGCCCCGGGCCGCGCTCCTGCCCTAGAGCGAGGCAGGCAGGCAGGCAGGCAGGCCGGGCCCCACCCCGGCCGGGGCCGTCCCTCCGCGGCCGCGGCCTCCCGGGAGCAGACGGTCCTGGAGCGGCGCTTGGGGAACGCCAGGCCCGAGCCGGCTGCCGGCCCCGGGGGCCCGACGCGGTGAGTGCCTGGCTCGGCGCCGTGAGGCCGTACCCGAGGCGGGGCCGGCGCGGCGACGGGGCCGGGCCGGGGGCGGTGGAGGCCGGGCCGGGCGGCATGATCGGCACCGTGCTCTGCTATGTGCTGCTGCCGGCGGCGCGGCTCCTCCAGGCCCTCCGAGGTAACCCGGCCCCGGGCGGGCGGCGGCGGGGGCAGAGGGAGCTGGCGGGGGTGGCCCGGAGGGGCGGGGATGTCCCTCGCCGCCCCCCGCCCCGGCCGGAGGTGGGGTGCGGCCCGGCGGCCGGGGTCGGCCCGGCTGACCCGGAGCTCCCCGAGGCCCTGGCCCTGGGCAGGTGGGGCCGGGGGCTGCCGGCCACGGGCAGCGCGGGGAGCTGCGTGTTTGGAGGGAACAGCTGCCGGCTGCTGTGCTGCAGAGGCAGACTGCGCTTTGCGCAGGGGTTCTAGCTCTCCAGGCTTGGGGACATCCTGCTCTCCAGGCTTGGGGACATCCTTGGAGATGGGCTGCTCAGAGATCTGTGATCCCCCAAGGACCTGCGGGTGACTTAATGGATGGACTTCTGTTTTGTGTGCATCGCTGTTTCACTTAGTTTCCTAGATCCTGCTGCTGCTTCACAGTCCCTGGTTACTGAGCTGATGTAAAGCCACCCTCCAGCCTGAACCTGTCCCCGGCCCTGTAGCAACTACTGGACTGGCGTGTTGTCTTTTTTCATAATAAGCAGCGAGCTGACTCCTCTCAAATTTAGCTGCTACTGTGTATTAACAGGCTTTTGTAAGCACTTGCTGTGCCAGTGGTGTGTGGAAACATTATCTTGGTGCATTGGTGTTTCTGACATTCATGAACTTAATTACAACCGACAGAGAGAAGTATGGTTGCTAAAGCTCTGTTCCTGACACATACAGAAAACTTTGACATAAAAGATATAGTAAAACTATACATGGATGTTGCTGACTCCTGTATGCTACTGCTTTGGCTGACTGACAGGGATGCAGAGAAAAAAAAGTGATTTGTAATCAACAGAAATTGCTAGTAGGGATGAGTGTCTGTGCAGAATTCATAGCAAAATGCAACTGCCATCTCTTGTATGGATGCAAGTGAAAGGAGTCTCTGTCTTTTTCTACTTTACCTCACATATATTGGTATATTCAAGTGTTACATTAAAAGCAATTTAAAGTGGTTTTATTTTTTTGCCACGTCAGTCATCAGGTGATCTGTACTTCTCACCAGGACTACTTCTGTGCATATACTCTCTCTAATCAGGCATACGTTGGTTCCTCTGTGTCTTCATTTTTCATCTCTTAGTAACAGAATGGTTTTTCTTCTACAACACATTCTTGTGATATATTTTATTCTCTTAGCTGACTGTGATTTCTTACTCTGTCCCTGGAAAGGAGCTTGCTCCAAGTTACGGTCTACAAGGCCTTGGTTTCTTATCTCATGCACCTGATCAGCTAACTTTTACAGACTGTGCCTTTACATATGTTGCTGAGAGCTGGTAGTTTCCACAAGGCCTTTCAGCTTTCAGTCTGTGGTGCTGCATGAGTTAGAATTGCATTCCTTAGATTTGATAAAGCCATTGCTGTTGTGTGCAGTTTCAGTGACTTGGACTAATATAACTGGACATGGACTGCGGCTTAGCATTCTGGAGGAGGCAGGGGAAGTTATTTAGACTGTAACTGTTTTTCCTCAGAGAAGTAATTTGTTTGGATTGCTATACTGAATGGTTGTATTGCACAGAGTTATAGCAATTGGAATAAAAAAAGAGTGAGTGAGTAAGCATTTATGGCTCTCTTATTTTGATTTTGTTTTTAAATGACAGATGCTTTCTTTACCTGTCGAAAGAATGTGCTTCTGGCGAAGAGCCCGTCCACCCAGATAGAAGGTGTCTTTGCTGCCACCAGGGGAAGATCAGTCCCAGAAGAGCAAGAAGCCCTTCTGCAGCAGGGGCTGGAGGAAGGAGTAGAGAATTTGCCAGCCAGTGAGAGTGTTCCAGCAGTGAGGAAAGTGTCAGTTACACTCACTAGTGACTGGTTAGAAGGTTCAGAGCTATTGATGACTAGCCTCAGTGACCTGAATACGTCTCCGGAAGTCACCCAGTGTGCTGAACAGCAGCTCTCAGAGCTAAACGCCTTGGCTTCTTCGGAACTGCAAGATCATGCAGTGGCTGAACTGGCAAGATTACCAGCAGAGGAAGCAGTGACTGTAGGAGGCAGTGCCCCTTGGGCAGCTGTGGTGCCACAGACAGATCACCAGGCAGCTGGCTGTGCTGGTATCAGCGTGGAAGTGCTGAATGATGACCCAGCTGTGCTGGCCTGGAGTTTAGCGCGTGATGCAGAGACAGTGCCGCCAGTGCTCCCAGCCTGGCCCGTTCAGGATGCGGGGCCGTTTTGTCCTGTCCCAACAGAGGTGCCCTACCATGGTCAGTAACGGCTCTGAATCTGATGTTTAGCTTGGGATTGGCATTTGTAGCAAATGTGGTCAGGTCATTGTGCCTGGGCTTGCTGTCGCTAAGACATTGATTGTCCCTGCAGAATTGACAGGATCTGCTAGTGAAAACTGTAAAGTGAGTTTTTGCTAAGGAGGGGCTAGTCACAGCTAGTGGTTTCTGTGCTGTTACACTGTCTGGTCTGAATATCAATATATGTTCTTCAGCCAAGTGCTGGCTTTATACTCTAAAAAACACCAAAAAGTGTGTCTGGTGTTTCAGGATGCTTGACTCTGGTCATGTGTTATGCCATCCCTACAGACAAAGGTATCCAGAAAGAGCATCTGAAAACCAGAGTAGGTGAGGGTTTGCTCAGAGGCTGGAGTGCCCTAGCTTAGGGAATGAGAATGGCAATTTTCTGGGTCCCAGGGGAACCAAAGTATCAGCAAGGTACCCAGTGTGCCTATAACTTTGCTTTTTGTCTCTTGCAAATAGAGATCTTATGGAGAGACTGGGAGGATCTTTCTGTCCAGCCCTGTGTCTTCGAGCAGGTCTCAAAAAACACTCCTCTATTTGAATTTCGAGTCATGTCTTACAACATCCTTGCCCAGGACCTGGTTGAGCAGGGCCTTGATCTCTATGTACACTGTCATCCAGACATCCTGAACTGGAACTACCGCCTTCCAAACCTTTTGCAGGAGATCCAGCACTGGGATCCTGATGTAAGTATGACTGGGCCCTCCCTACCTCAGTGTCACCAGAATGTGAATTCCTTGTTTGATCAAACAGTATTAAGAAAAGAAAAAGATGTGGCCAAGTCCTAGGAAGATGCTACCTGCTTGGTAACTTAACACTGGTCACTCTGAGAGTGTTTGAGGACTTTCACAGACAGTTTTTTTGGTGTCTATCTTGCTTTGATTGTAGAAACTAGTCATACTTTGATAGCAGGGCATAACTTGTATAAACAGCAGAAGTAGAGGAAGAAGGAACAGTTTGCTAAGGCAGCACAGGAGGGGAAGCCTGCATAGAAGAGGACTCCATGAATTTCTTTATTCTTTGAGTCCTCTTTGTGGGATGAAGGCTCTTTTGCCTCATCACTGGAAAACTGAATGATAAGCTAATGTGACCCAGAAAGTTATTGCTCTTCATCTGGGAAGTACAGGACAGAGTTGCAGTGATGACATTTCTGGTTGGAGGGTTGGTATGTGAGTGTACTTTTCCACTTTCTTCCTTCCCCCAGAAAAGGTAACTGGCAAATACTTGTGGAGTGAGTGAGGTCTCTGCCTTCCTTCCAGGTTCTGTGTCTCCAAGAGGTGCAAGAGAACCATTACTGGGAGCAACTGGAACCAACATTCAAGGAGATGGGTATGTCCTGCTCTTGTGGGTCTGTACATCCAGCTCATGGGACTGGCCAAGCAGTGCTTCCTGCTTAAGGTCTTCAGAGCACTCAGTTTCAAGAGTGCTTCTTCCTGTTTGCCTGGTGGCTGCTAGCCCTACTTCTGAGCTATCTCCCTAGACCTTTATCCTTTCTTTTGCAATTGATGTCTCTGAGTTGAAAGATCAGAGTAACGAAACAGAGGGGCCCTAGGAGGACCCGGAGAGAGAAAATACCCCCAATGAGTAATAATAAAGGATGATTATTGGAACAGAATTGGATATATTGCTGTAACCAAATGTAGTAAGAACCTTTTCTATCCAGACTTGCTGAGCCTGAGGCAGGGACTGGATAAGCCTTTTAATAGGTGACGGTTTCTTTTCAGGCTTTGCGTGCTTCTATAAACGGAGAACCGGGACGAAGACAGATGGATGTGCAGTGTGCTATAAGCACAGCAGGTTCCAGCTGATCAGCCTCAGCCCCATAGAATACTTCCGGCCTGGTCTGGACGTCCTCAACCGGGATAATGTGGGCTTGGTGCTGCTGCTGCAGCCTGTGCTCCCAGAGGGCCTAGGTCTGAAGGCAGTCAGTCCTTTGTGTGTGGCCAACACTCATGTGTTGTTCAATCCTCGTCGAGGAGATATCAAACTGGCCCAGGTGGCCTTGCTGCTAGCAGAGATTGACAAAATTGCAAGAACTACTGAGGGCAGCTACTATCCTGTCATCTTGTGTGGAGACCTGAACTCTGTACCTGATTCTCCACTCTACAAATTCATCCGGAATGGTGAACTTTCCTACCATGGGATGCCAGCCTGGAAGGTAGTTGCCAGCCAGAACTGGGGTTGGATAGCTCTTTATTGCCTGCTGCTAGAGAGATGCATGGCTGCATCCTTTCTCTTGTGGGGAAATAGTCTTAATACTGAATAAAGTTATTCAGCAGTCTTCCCCAATGTCTCCAGCACTGCAGGGGAAAGAAGCAGAGAAGTGTGTGCCTATTGTTTCCACCACTGCTCTTTTGGTTTCTCTTGAGACAGACTTGTGATAATAGACCACTTAATTTCAAGTCTTTTTTTCCTTTCCTATGGAGTTTTTGTGCCTGGGTGACTGGAAGTGTTGGGAAGTGCAACTCCACCAAGACTTACTGAAATTTTACGTGGATGTTTGTTCTGAAAAAAGTTGGAAGTGGGTACCTGTACTAGAGTCTCTTGTGGTTATGTCTTACTGTGTGTCTGTGATCAAATACATGGTTAGCGTTCAAGCTAAATCATCACTCCAGTAAGATGCCTGTAAAGTATCTTGTCAGGTGACTTTTAGCTAATTGTATCTGTCCCCTGCAGCTGAAGGTTTCTTATACCTGCGCCATATTCTGAACAGCTTAGTTTGTGCTTTTCTATGAGGGCATTCTCCTGTCTTGCTCTTGGCAAGTGTATATATGTACTTTGTCTACAGCTTGCAGAAGTTCTGCTCTGTGTCACTGATGGTTGCTCTTCTTTTCTGGCCTTCTTGCAGGTGTCTGGTCAGGAAGACTTTTCCCAACAATTGTATTCACGGAAACTGCTGGCCCCACTGTGGCCAAGCTCTCTGGGTGTAACAGACAAGTGCCAGTATGTCACCCTGTGCCAGCCAAAGAAACTTGGTGAGCTCCAGTATGCACTGACAACACGAGTTTGCTGAGGATGGGCAGTTTGTGGGCCTTGCTATCTCTCTGAGTAGCTTGGGCATATGCTGCATGAGGCACTCAACAAAGATTCTCTCCTTCTACTTGGTATATGAATTAAATACAATTTTTTTCAGAATCTATTGCTGTAGCCTCATTTCTACCATTTTCTTTCTCTAGTCAGGAGCTGAATGTTCCTCTTCCAGTAACAATTGCTCTATGTATCTCTTTCATATTCCCAGACTTAGGCTTTTGTGCAGTTGTAAACTATATTCAGCAGGCATAGCTTTCATCTACAGGTGTTTGGGGGTGTGGTTTTGGATAGTATTTGCAAACCACTGTTAGGAAATCATTCCTAAGACCCAGTTACAATCATGTCTGTTCTCTGCATCCGTAGAGAGGATTAAAAAAGTGGAGCCCACGCAAAATAGCTTTTTAAAAACCTTGAATGTAGAACTTGTATTCAGCCTGATCTCCAGAAATGTTTTTTCTTTTTCAGCAGACATTTCCTTGAGTTACATACTAACTGATCTGCTTGAAAGTCCCTTGAATTTGTGGTATCTCAGAGAGGACATTTATGATTTGTACTGACCATTACTGTTGCATTTGTAAAGAGATAGCAATAGCTGTGCTCTGTTCTTCTACTTTTATATGTCTGTTCTGTTCTGCATGTAGGTTATTAGGTGATTTCTGTTCTCATGGTATCAGGGTGCTTGGGCACAAAAGCCACTCTCAACCAAAAGAGATCTAAGAGGCCCAAAGGTCTAAAGTATAGGTAGGTGTTCCCTGGAGATGTGACTTTGCTGCAGTTACTTTCTTCTTGTAACCGGTACTTTTCTCTGCAGGGAGACGTGAATACAGCCGTGACTTCCTGCTCCAGTTCCGCTTTTGCGATGCTGCCTGTGAGCGACCACCGCAGCTGGTGCTCTTGGAAGGTGTGACAGATGCTAAACCAGGTATTAACTGGAGACTTTTCAGCTTGTAACTCCCCTAGCTCAATGGAGCACGTCTCCTCTGAGGACAGACTGAGAGGGTTGTGACTGCAGAAGAGAAGGTCCCACTGAGGCCTCGTTGTGGCCTTCCAGTACTTAAAGGGGGCTTGTAAAAAAAGAGGGACAGTGACTATTTACACAGGCATATAGTGATGGGACAAGGGGAAATGGTTTTAAACTTCCTAAAATTCTTTACATAGAAGGTAGTAAGGCATTGGGCCAGGTTGCCCAGAGAAGTTGTGGATGCCACATCCCTGGAAAATGTTCAAGGCCAGGTTGGATGGGGCCCTGGGCAACCTGATACAGTGGGTGACATCCTTGCCCATGGGATGGAGGGATGGAACTAGATGATCTTTAAGGTCCCTTCTGACCCAGGCCATTCTGTAGTTGTATGATTCTATGATTTCAAGGAAAACATGAGGTAGAGGTAATGCCTGGTGAGGAAAGGGAAAGGCAGGAGGTGCCTTCTGTGACTGTGGTTAGGTTCTATGAGAGCTCAGAGAAGTACACTCTTACCTCCCTCAAACACACTGACTGTGTTCCTTGAGATGCACGGAGATTCAGCTTCTTTTTGAGGCTGTTTCTTACAAACTTCTTTTAAGCTGAAACACATACATATATTTCTTTTTTCTGCTTCAAGATTTTGGTGGTGGAGAACAACCTGAATACTGTAATGATACACAATAGCCACAATATAGGTGTCTCTGGAAGCTGGTGCCCAGTAGACATTGCTGCACCTCTGGGCCCTGTGGCATGGGTGGTTCTGCTTTCTCCATTTCTGTTCTGCCTTTCTAGATACCCTATGAGTAAGCTGTAGGCTAAGACAAGCAGACTTTCTTTGAGAGCAAAGATTGAAATACCCTGAACTTTGATAATATTAAATGCTTTAAGGACATGTCGTCAGCAGGACAAAATATGACTTCTCAGTTGTTCACACTGATCTGCTCTAGGGATGTTCCTGTTAGTCTTACAGCTGGTGTTTCCTTTGGGTATTTTCCTTTAAGATGCTTGTGACTGGAAGCTATCTGCTCTTCTTGGGCAAAAAGATTCATTTGCTTTCAGGAGAAGCTTCTCAGACTTGGGATGAGCAGCCTGTTCTGGGATCTGTGTAGGTCTGGTTGGAATCTCTTTGCTCCTTTGCAGACCGCCCTGCACACTGGCCCAAGCCTGCTGCCATGCTGAAAGACCCTGATCCCCAGCCATTCATCCCAAGGTAACATGGTGCACCTTCAAAGGCCCCAGTCTTCAAACTCAGCGTTGTTTTCCTGAGCACTGAAAATCTGGCTGAAGTAAAGACTGAAATAAATGTGAGAGTGAAAGAGAGTAAAGAGGGCTATCTGGAAGAGCTAGATCCAGACAGGACTGTCCCAGCAGCTGGGTGCTGCTCTGTCAGCATTGTGTTGGTGAGATCGAGAATGAGGGGCATAGACATATACAGGACTGGGTATTGAAGACAAAGGAAGTTCACAGAATGTCTTGCTTTGGTGTAAGTGGAGTGAATAGTTCTGAAAGATTTTATGTGCTCACAAAGTAAGAATAGTTTAGACAGTTGCATCAGCAAGGAAATACTCAGCCGTGACTGCAGTACTGAAAAGGCATAATTCTCTTTCCTTGCCTGGTAAACAGCGACTGTTTGTGTGCAGGTGTTCAGGTGTTATCCAGCATGGCCTCAACCTGACCTCTGTCTACAGCCACTTCCTGCCACAGAGGGGACGCCCAGAGGTCACGACGATGCCCATGGGGCTTGGAGCCACTGTTGATTACATTTTCTACTCAGCAGAGCCTGTGAAGAACAAGGCAGGTGAGTGGCAGTGCAGGGCTTATCCCTGTGACATTGGAAGAGGACTGTGAGACAGGTCAGATGGGCAGTGCATTTCGTTAAGGTGCAGTGGATCTACTGGACGTGTCTTTGAAATAATACACAAGGTGGAAGTAACATTTGCTCATGTACCATGAGAAGACCCTGTTTATCTTTGCTGTGTAAAAAATGAGGCTGCTTAGGTTCATGTAGACTTTTGAGGAAGCTAGAACAGAATGGATTATTTTTTTTCTGTATAAATACCTTACTTGTGTTCCTAGTAACAGGCAGTGCTGGGTCCTGAGTTCAAGGCTTGGACTTGAACTGGACTGGAAGACTTCTGGTCTGTCTGAGACCACATGGTGTTCTTGGAAGGAGGTGACTCTGGTTCCCTTACAATGGCACCTTCTCTCTGCTACCTGAAACAGGAGTTCTCTTGATGAAAGACTGCGTGTAAATGTATCCAGGAACTCTCTTGGAGCTGACTTGGGCCATGTCAGAATCAAGTTTGGGGAGCAGGTTAGGAATGAAGAGATTAATTCCTCCTTAGGGGAAAGTCTGAAGCTGTTGCTAGGGCACAGTACCATGGAAGAAACTTCTCATGTAAGCAACTACCTGGTGAATTTCTTGCATTCTTGCTTCCTATGCCTGCAAGTATATGAAACCATGAACAGCAGTATTGTAGGATGCTCACTGCTTTCACATCTAGGCTCAAAGGTGCAGGTAGTGTTTGTGCAGGCTGTCTTCATTTATCAGGGAAAGAACAGGAAAGGATTGACAAGCATCCCTCTGTGAGTGTATAATCTACAGTGCCAGTGTCTGGCTGATGTTTCCTTCCATTTTCTTTGTCAGGTCGCAGGCTGTACAAGGATGGAGCCCTGAAGCTGCTTGGCCGTCTTTCTCTTCTCTCTGAAGATGTCCTCTTGATGGCAAATGGCTTACCCAATCATTTTTGTTCATCTGATCATCTCTGCCTGCTGGCTAGCTTTGGCTTGGAGATCTCCAGCCTCAGAGAGAGTTAGTGTTGGTACCCTTTCCTTAAAGAAAAGCTGTTCTGAATACAGCAGTTGAGGCTCTGGATTGCACAACCTGCTTGCAAGAAAACCCTTTTTCTTGTCATGCCCTAATAGTCTTTTTCTCCCCTCACACCATCACTAAAAGCTGGGATGAGAGAGTGGGAGCGCTTTTTGCATTGGTATTTTCTGGGTCTCTGCAAACCTGAGCTGTGTTCCCAGTGGGCTGCCAGGCGTATTCAGGCATTAGCAACTCTCAAAGGGTTCCTCGTTCCACTGCCTTGTTTAGCAGGTGGTTTTGTGCTGCAGGAACCAAAGGAACTCCCATGTTTATTTGTCCCTGTGTGAGATTTTCAAGGAGCTGGAAAAGAGAGGGGCAATGCTATCTGCTTTTGGTTAGTTTAGGTGCTACCAAGGAACATGGGATGTATACACCAATACTCTTTCACACCAAAACATTAGTCTTTTTTAATTTCTCAGTAGTAGTTTAGTCCTTTCAGGGCTAGTTGCTGTATTGCCTTTTAGATTGGATCTGCTAAGTGCTTAGAAATGTCTTAATAATCTGTAAGGGCTGACTGAAGGGTTTGTGTGGTGTAACAGTTTCTACAAGAAACTGCTTGCTGTGACTAATGGACCAGGGAATGGGATTGCCAGGAATGAAGCCAAGGGTTCTACTGAGCCACCCCCAGTAGCTCTAGAACTGCAGCAAAAGTCTAGAGGCCTTGGGAAAGGCTTCCTTCCTTTCTAGCAGTCTCAGAATGGTACCTAATTTGTCTTTTTTAGGAAAAATATTTAGGATCCTCCCAGTGGATGTCCTGTGGAAAAAAGTACCCTGTAAGGCATGACAACCCCAGAAGGCTATAAGTCTGGTTGTCCCAAAAGAGAGATGAAAATGGAAGGCATGTGCGAGTCAGCAGAGCCATCAGATGGAAGAGCTGATGTTGTCACTTGCCCTGTTCATTTCTTTATGCCCTCCTTATTGCATTCAGCCTGCCAGGGGTCATTAGCCAACCTGTAGCATCCAGCTCCTGCACCAGACTGAAGTCCATGCTGCATCCTTCTTCTGGAGCCAGCCATGTTTAGGTAGATAGAATCCTTAGGATCAACTCCTGTCTCTTGACATGCACTGGGAGGCACTGGGAGGAGGGGGAAGGCTGTGTAACTTGGAGCCAGACTGCAGTCACTTGGATCCCAGTGTACCTTTGGTGTCCTATCTGTGCTTTTGTCAGCAGTGGCTTGGCCGGTACAAAAGCAGTTGAGCTGTACCAGTTCCTAGAGTAAATTGCCCAGTTCAGCCTGACATTTGGTGCTCAGTTTTTCCCTAAGAGATGAGACCAGTATTGGCAGAAATACTATCAATCTTCTGTTCACAAAGATGGCAGGAAATCTGTCCCACCTCAGGTTTTTGTGGGAAGGTACAGGAGACTTGAAACATTGTTTGTTCTTCGTGGTCTATATTGAGGGACTATGATATTTTAAATGTTACTTACTTTATTGAAAAATAAAATACTGCTAATCTAAGAAAATACCACAAAGTAACTGCAGCACCTTGTATTTCTGGCAGCTGAACCTCTGAGGATTTGCTCAACAAGGTTTTGCTGGCTGGGAGGTGAAAAAGGGGCAAATTGACTACACAAGAAAGTAGTAAGGGTTGAAGAGAGGGAAGAAGTGAGCCTGTTATCTCCCAGCACATGCCTAAATCCCAGGGGTGACTTCTTTGGCCTTGGGCTTGTCTTGCCCTCTCCACCCATCAAAGAAAGATTTGCATTTGGGAACCCTTGCCTTCCTCCCAAAGAAAGCAATACTGCTGATCTTTTACAGCTCACTTCTGTAAACTACAAAAACAAGGGGGGGGGGGGGGGGGATGTGTTCTGTGCCCATACAAGTATGTAAGGACTCCAGATTCCCTTTTTGCCCTGCCAGATGGTGTGGTATTTGTCTGGTGATGTGTGGATGGCTTTTGCTACCACTTGAGAGTTTCTGTAAGTGAACAGCAGTCTTGGGGGGGTGTGAATAATTTTGCCCTTAGGTAATAGTTCTGGCATGGCACTGGTACATGGAGAGGGATGCAGAGGTGTGCATTTATATGACTGTGTTTATGTCACAGTTTGACTGATTTCTGCATGTGCTCTTACTCTGATTTTGTAAGCAGTCATATTTATAAAGGGAGGGAAGGAAAGGGTGAACTGAGAGCTTTACTTTCTATCTGGCTCAAAAAGAGGTTACCAGAAGGCAGCCTGGTTGCAGGTGACTCCCTCCTGCTGTTAACATTGTAATAGGAAGCTTAGAAGAAGATGCTAAAGGTTTAACAACAATCAGCCAAAAGCACAACAAAAAATTGTATGACACATGGTGTTGGCACTTAGAACTTTAACTATCTGCTTCCACTGTAATTGCTGGTTGGGCTGGGTCAGTTGATGGGGGGGGTGTGTGTGTGTATGAAAGCTGCCCGTCCCCCGGTGAGACCCCTGAGGTGTGCACTGTACACCAGCAGAGGAACTGGTTGCCCCTGCACTGCCTGAAGCACCCTGCAGTCCTGTGATGTAACTCAGGTGGAGGACCTGTGTTCCAGTTTCACAAGTGCTTTTTCCATTTTGTGGAAACCAAAGCCTTGACTTGTGGGCAAATTGAATGGAAGCATCTCAGGGAGGTTTTAAGGTTCCAGCTATACTTTGCTGGAAAAATCTAATGTTGCACAGGTCAAACTAATGCTTTCCCTTTCCATGCATGAAATAATGTGGTATGCACTTGGAATGGTTAAGTTTTTGAACACTAGATATGGAGTCATGCTGAGAAACCCCAGGACAATGACTACAAGTCCCCTTATTCTTCTTTCTGGAGGTTATAGTGCTCCCAGGGTGACTTACAGCTCCCAAAGCCCTGCTTTGTTGGGCACTCATAGGTAAAACTATGGCAGAAATGCAGGACCATTGCTAGTGACTGCATAGAGACACAAAGGCAGAGTTGAAGACTTGATCTCTGTGTTTGACCCCTGTCCCATAAGCTCTAGTATAGACTTACGGAAATTGTCTGTTTCAGGAAAATAAAAATCCCTGTGTTCTAGAGCAATTTGGGGTTAATATCAAATGGGTCTGAAGACCTGTGAATGCCTCTGACTGTGTGGGATTATAGGAGAAGTTTGGAAGTGGGGTGGGTAGGAAGTTCCTAACTGTAAAATAGTGACTAGCATATAGTTGTTGGGAGAAAATAACGTGTTTTGTGATGCTTTAAGAGTAGCACACAGAGATACAATCAGAGCCTGTGGTAATGAGCATCGTAATGGGATGCAGAACTGAGATTCCAGATGTAGCTCTTAGCATTGTTTCTGGACCTAAATGCACGATGAGTTGTCATTAACATGGCTTTCTGATGAATTACAGAGGGGTCTGTAAATGGTTATGAAGGTAGAACAGCAGTATCTGCAATTGCCAGAAAGGGAAGGTGTCACAGAGGTGATTACCAACTAGGTCACCTTAATAGTGATGTAGAGTTCAGGGAGACTGGTGCTTAGGGGAATTGATGCCAGAGACCACTGGCAGTGTGTGTACATTCCCTGTTAGCAGCCTCCTAAACTGCAGGAGTATGCAGCTGTAGAGGCAAACACGTATTTGACGAAGTATCTTTGCCAAAAAACAGCTTAGTTTGCACACAGCTGCTAGGCTGTATTTAGTTACGCTATTTAGCTAGAAGTTGGACTTCCTTAATTTTCTCAGTTTTAAGTTCATTGCTTCAGGAGGTTGCCCTTCATAATCAGTTTTCCCAATTACATGGGATGGGAGGAGTGGTAAACAATATAGTTGCTCTAGCTTCTTTCCTGTTCTTAATAAATGAAACTTGGCTGCTGTTTGAGATCTTCTTTCTCCATGCCTTTTTCTTGAGAGCTATCTCTCCTGCAGCTGTTTTCCCATGACTGCTCTATCCAGTTACCATTCTGAGTTACTGATGTTTATTTTTTCTGCAGCTGTATTTCTTCAGTTAAAAGTTATGGGCTCAATTCTGTAGGTCTAAGTTTTATTATAAATGCAACATTTAAATGGTGTCAAGATGTAAGATAGTGATTTCCTCACCCCTGAAGAATTAAGTGGGAGGAGTGGGAGCTCTGAAACGAACACTTAGATGGCAGAACCACTTGTTATATAAAACAAAAACCCTGAGTTTCAGATTTATTGTTAGTGCTCTGTATGCCACCTGCTTTATGAAGGCAAGAACTCTGAAATATGCTTGACCTTAGTTTCTCTTCCCTGAGGAGTCTCTAAGAGGTCGTAAGAAGTTCAGAATCTCAGAATCTCTTTTAAGAATGGATCAAGGTATGAATCCTGCTTGTAATGATGTGTTGATGATGGGTGTTGGCAAACAGTCTGCATAGCAGGGTGGTGCTACAGTCCAGTATCTGTTCCCATTGCCACCACCTCAGTATACTGAACATTTATGGGATGTACTGTTTAGAAATTTTCAGACATATCCATGGGTTATCCAAATGCAGGTGAACTCTTTTGTTGCTTACCTAAAGGGGGAGCACACAAGCGTTAGGGGGATACCATGTCCTTTCAGGCTTCCTGTTGTGCAGACTAATTGAATTGCTGGCTGGCACCTGCTTCTGACCAGACTGTAGCTGCCTGGCCTGCAGTGCTTCCTATAGCACTGTCATGCTGAAATGCACAAGCTGAATTGAATGTACTGCATTGTGTTTCAAATTATGATACTGAGTTTCTGTAGAGAACTCACCTGTTAAAATGATAACCAAGATGACAGATTTAACAGCTGGCATGCCTCAAACTCCTTCCTTTTGTCAGCTGTACACATTTGGCTTCTGTGGTCAAGGCAAGTTGTCCTCCAGTTTCCACTGAAAATGTCATTCTAGTCTTGAAGCTATTTTTCTTTTTATTTATTTTAAAATGTATTTATTTTCTTTCAGATTTAGACATTCTTGTGCTCTTGTATAATAGCTGGAAAATTATTCATAATTTTGACATGACAAACACAGCAGCTTTCAAGGTCTGGGTTTGGCGAATGGGAGAAGGACTAGGCTAGACACTGGCTTGTGCTATAACAAAAGATATATTTGTTCCATCCAGTCTTTCATTTATACACAAAAAAGCCCCAAACAAAACAAAAACTAAAAAAAAACCCCAAAACCTGGGTTCATGCCTTAGCAATTTTTTTTTCAGTTTTTTATTATTTTCTTTCTGGATGCAAATCTTTCTACTTATGTTTCTATATATTCAGTTATTGGCCGGTGTCTGAAGCTGCTCTTGAACTGGGAGTAGATGAATGCAGTAATTGTTCTATAGTTATTCCTCTCCTTCTTTCCTCCCCTAAAATGAGGTTAGAAATAGGATGGCACTCACTCTTTGCCAAAATAAAAATATAATGCAGTAAAGCCATCTTGGCTGAGTTAACTTAATTCTGTGATGGCCTGCTATCCACAGCATGTCATATGCCTTTGCCTACCATAATCTTGCAGTGTCTATGAAGGGTGCTCTTAAGGCTCAGTCTAATTCTCTCATGAATGAATTTCTGTGTGCTTTTAGACATGTGAGAGCCTTAAGTTTTGGGCCTCTCAGTGTAAAGACTGACAGGGCGTGCTTTGTTTTGTTTTTTTGTTTTTATTTTCTGCTTCAACATATTGTTTATCCTTCCCGCAATGAAGATTTTCCACTTAAGGGCCAAGCCGCATAATCTCTAACTGACTTGAAAACCTAAAACTGCAGGAACAACCAGTAGCAGGGGAAAAGCCTGATGTAAGAGGGAGCAACAAGTCTGTGGCCATATCACTGTTTTGCTGTTCTCACTCCACTGTCTAGCAATCACCCTGATTTATACATCCATAGGGGATATAGGAGTTACCTGATTTAAAGCAAAATCTGTAAGACATGGAGCAGAGGATGTTTTCAAGCAAGCATCTGAAGTAAGGTTTAGTACTGTACAATTACTTTCCCTCAGGGCAGAAGCTGTTCATATAATTAACTTGGCTAAGAGGGACTATTCCATGTGCCTTTCTCTTTGGAGTAACAGGTCAGAAAATGTTTATTCCTTTCCTGCACACACTGTAGGCTTGCCTACATCCTGGCCCTGGTCCCAGCTATTACTCATTTCCCTAGAGAGAAGGGGTATGTTATGCCTGAAAGATGATAGCCTGAATAAAGTTGGATCCCCTTGCTGGGTATCCTTGCACTGAATCTTGCAGCTGACTGTCCTTTATTAACCCAGCATTTGTCTTGAGAAGTCCTGGTGAGGTCATTAGTTTGGAAGGTCACTAAACACAGACTTGGAGCAGAATTGCTTTTCAGGCCAGGAAGGGAGACTGAATTGTACATTGAAGAGTGGAGCAGTGCAAGCAGAGGTTTGTATTAACCCTTACAGTATTGTAAGACTGAAATTTTTGATGCTGCCTGCACCGACTTTTTTTTTCCCATCCAGCCTGACTGATGGCAGTTCAAGAGAAAAATATGAGTTCTGGCCTTTGCTAAACAGCCATGTACATTCATACATACATACTTACTCTCTGGCAGCTGCCTCTGTGTGCACAGACATACTCACCTGCTCAGATGATTAAAGGAGAATGAGGGTTCTTCCATGTCTGTTAGTCTAGCAAGTACAGGATGTCTTTACATAATCTGCCTGATACCATCACTCAAGGCTGTCCCTTTGACTTCTCATGGAATGGGAAGGTTTAAAGCAGAAAGAAGGACAGTACAAACAACTTGTTTTCTCTGCACAAGCTGAGAGCAGTACAGAGGGAATTTTATTGTCTAAGTGTCAAGGGAAGCAGGAAGAAGTATCAACACATGAGGGCCATGGGAAGTGCAGTAAGAACTAAATCTAAATAAAAATTCTGTGTCGGCTACATAAGAACACAGAACCACACCAATTAATTACAAAAAGACACACATGATACTGTTCTTAAAGAAAGAAACTTTCCATTTCTTAGTTCTGAGCTGTACCAGTGATAAAGATGTAAATGGTTTTGGAGCACCGTATCAGTGCTGGAGTA
Source organism: Monarcha castaneiventris obscurior (assembly GCA_026261815.1). NCBI lineage: Eukaryota > Metazoa > Chordata > Aves > Passeriformes > Monarchidae > Monarcha > Monarcha castaneiventris. The sequence continues at coordinate 22,546,248 of JAMPIT010000894.1, forward strand.
GAATACTGATGTGCATGGAAGGGGACCGCCCTGGTCCCGCTAGCACCATCTCAACCCTGACCTGGAGGGAGACTCTGCTCTGCAGAGATTATAGGGGATTCAGTAGCCTTCTGGGCCTAAACTGAGTTCCTCTTGAGCAGAAAGGGCCAGGGCACCACTGAAGGAGAGTGGTTGTCATACAAGTAAACACCTGCTCAGAAGACAGACAAAAATATTAAATTCCCTATTAAATTCCCTACAGCTTGGCTGTAGAGGGGCCATCTCCACCTTGCTGTGGGAGAGCAAACATCAAGCCAGAATAGCACTTGCTTTGTTAAGGAAAATCATAAATCCATAATGCAGGTCTAAATGTTGTCAGGACAACAGTGCAAGGCCACTGGAATGTGTGGTGTTACTTCAGCCAGACTTGCACACACAATACACCTGGGACACCCGACACCCCCTGCCTATATCTGCTGTTTGATCATCAGGACACTTGAAATAGTTCACTCAGAAGAAGCAGGTGGCTAAAGCAACCACCCAAAGTGATTAGGCAGAGCCACTGGAGCAAGGTCAAGCCAATCTAATACAGACTCTTGCCCTTTGGCAGACAGGAGCTTTCTTCTGTTCGTTATGGTTTCTTAAACTCTGAAATTTTAAGGACAGTCTAATGTTCCAGTCTGTACAACACCACACATGAGCCTACCTTAAGGGGCAGGCACCTGATTAAGGCTTTCACCTGAAATACTTAAAAGAAAATTCGAGTTAAACAGATTTGCTAACAGAAGTACAGCTACTCTGTGAACAGAAACTATGTTTCAACTACAGTTCTGTAATCATTTATTCTGATAGATCCAAGGATACTATGTACTGACCCATAGCCTGGCACACATGTAAAATGGTAACTGAAAAAAGAAAGCACTCCCACCTAGAACACTTGCTAACATACCTTAAGTTCATGAAGACTCCTTTAGCTTCTACCAGTTAAAAAAAAAAAGGCTAGTATGTCAGAAAGTGATGGACACCCAACCCTGCTCTTTAATATACAAAATTTGTATCAGAGTGATGCTGTAGCAGAAAGGTTTGTTCACTAATGAATCTGCCCATTAAAAAATTGCAGCTGGCCAGGTATCAAGGGACTTGTCTACATAAAAGTATAAAGAGGGACTCTTATTTCAAGGCTTGCATTACATTTAAAATAGTTTCACCAGTAATAGGTCAGCATTTGTTGAAGTCTTTCAAAACTCAGCTTTACATACAATGCAGGCAGTGTCTATCCATTCCTAGTGTACGAACACGACTCCTTTCCACAGAGTTTACAGGACTTGTACTGCAGAACAGACATCAGGTGAGACCTACTGAACAGTGAAATTTACATCACAGAGCTACATGAGTGACCCTATTAATATTTAACATTAAAAAATTAATAGGACTCCTTGAGATCCATCTTGTTCTGCAGGCACTAAGGAGTATGAGTTACATTGTCATCCCTTCCTTGTAGCTCTAAAGCCTGCAGAAGTGAAAAAGATTCTCATCACCAGCCTTTTTTCCTCTTGGTTAAAGGCAGACAGACCAGAAACCAGAGCAAATAGATAGGGGAGGAAAGAAGTAGAAGTGCTAAAGTTTGTCTTGCACTATACCCTCAGGTTTCTTACAGCATAAAGCTAGATTGCATTAATCCTCTCTGTCATGGAAGGATGTGGTCTTGTTTGTTAGGAAGGAAGCAAAGCTTTGTATTGAAGTGATTCATCCTGTTACAAAGATGGGGGGAGCAAGAGCAAGAAGGGGAGAACTCTATGGTCCTTTTCCAGTTTCTTGCACCATCTGCTAAACTGGAGATACAGAAACAGTAAGGAGCAGGACTTCTATGACACAGAGAAACACAGCAGAAAGCTTGAAATAGTAACCCTAGCAGAGGGCACTTGTCTGCTCCTGTGTCCATCTTGAGAAGTTTATCAACATTAGATACATGTAAAGAATTAAATACCTCCTAACATATATAATTGTGCAACTAAATCTTGAGAGAGGATGTTCTTGTCTAGCTGCAGCTGAGGATTAAGAGACCTTGAACTCTACCTGTCATTCATATCTTAAACACCCATTTCCTTTGGTTTCCTAAGCTATTGGCCTCAGTTACATCCTGCAGGAAAGCACTTAATTACAAAGTAAAACAAAGCATTTTGTTTTAAGCCATTCTGCCCTGGTGATCTAACACTGCTGAACACCCTTGTTGCCCTGCTCTCAAGGAAGCATCATTAACTTGCAGCTTGTCCCATCTGTTTTAAAGTCTTCCTCCCATCCCCACATTTCCCCTTTCCATCTAAAAAAGCTCAAGTCTGTCCAGTTATTGAATGTTGTCTGTATTAAGCTACCAATTACTCTCAAGAGCTCTCTCAGTTACTCTGAATTAACTAACCAGTCAACTAACCAAAGTCATGGCGAGGATGCATTCTAGTGACCTTTTATAATTTTTTTTAAATTCTGGATTTCATCCCCTTTAATACAACCTGACATGTAGTTTCCCCTTGCTGACTGCTGCTTGTATTTATCATATGATTCACAGTGGCATCTGAACTTTCAGTCTGCTGCATAGCAAACATTATGCAAAGGCAGTTTGTGGCTTCCAAGTGGCCCATATTATTTACAGGTAACTGTGGTACCTTTACAGCTAACATCATCATTGTTAGCATCCAGACACTAAATATGTTAATTTACAGCCACACAAAAATGACCAGAGGACACGTTCAAATGGGTGCTTGGCTCACTACTGCTGTTAATTTCAATTGTTGCATACAGCTGGAATATAAGGGAGTGGACAGGTGTTGCACTGCACTGTGGAAATGGGCATCCTCTTCTGGATTAACTTTCTTGTGGCTCAGCAGCAAGTTCTGCCACCTTCTTACAGATTTTCCTCCTGGTTGTACAGCACAGCAGGAAAGTAGAGACTACAAAGGGAGATTGGAAGGACAGACTGCAGTGGCATGGATACACCTTGCACGTTACATCACAGTTAAGGATGTACAATTAGGAACCTGTAAGGCCTGAGTTAAATCGCTTGTGGGTGGTGCTTCGAGGATTAACTGCTTTAACTAGACAGAAGAGCTGATTTGTTTGGGGTTAAGAACCCATTCTCTGCCACCAAAATAGCTCTGCTTATTATGAGGATGTGGCACAGGAATACTGCAACAAAAAAAGTAATAGAGCTAAGCTCTAATGTTTCTAGTAAAGAAAGAAAGGAAAGAATAAGCCTGGTTCTAACAAAATTAAATAGGTGATATTTCAAAAAGTTTAGCTCCTTGTCAGTGCTGTGATAAAACAAAACTGTTTCTCTCAAGGATACTCCCACTCCCAAGCTCAGTTTTTGCATCCCCATGATCCATGCATCCAAATCACTTCATGACCATGCTGTTCTGACTTCTGGAAATCCCACTGTTCCCATGTCCTAGGCCTCAAACAGAGGTCTGACAACACTCCAGATTTCTGACAAGCATTTCACTGCTTAATCGGTAGTACAACGCTCCCCCAAAAGAAGCATAGGGAGAGTCAAGGCCATAAGTGGCAGAAAGGCCCAGCCCAGCCCTCTGGGGAAGGTCAGTGTAAGTGGTGCTGTTACATACTGCAGCTACCCCAAGAGCCAGAACACAAGCACAGCTCTGGCACTGGGGTGGAGAATTGCTTTCAGGAGGCTCCAGGCTGAGCTGTCAGGAAAGCAGCTGCAATTTCCTCGAGCAGGGCTTCTCACAAGCAGGTGTATGTAACTCTAGCACTGACACTGTGGGGGGAAAGGAGCAAGACCCTTGTGGAAAGGAAAAAATGCTTGTAAAACCTGTTCACATTATAACATCCTTCTTTAACTATTTACTCATAAAACTCGTACCTCAGTGACTGAAGCCTGCCACAAGCTTTCTGAGTAGCAGTCACTAGAAGTTAAAAGAGAGAAGGCTGATGAAGAGATGATGCAAAGTTCAGGTTTTCCACCAGCCCCCACCTGCCCCATCTCCATTGCTGGAACAGTTGAGGTCTCTGTGCCTGTTTTCATGTAGCAGTGTTATAGGCATATCCTGATCCACTCAACCACCAAAGGACCTACAGCAACAGTTCACCAGCACTGCAGTGGGTAATGATCCCACTGTCTACCCCCTCAGAGACAATTAAATGCTTTGAAATAGGCGGGACTAAACATACAAGATGTGTTTTTTCTGGATTAGAAGACTTTGTATGGTCAATAAATCAGGCTGAGCAAATTCAGACCTATCTCTCACAAGAGCAATGATAAACAAAGTGTTCATAATGACAAACCCAGGAGTTTTTGTACATGATTCAGGGGCCACACCATTCCAGCATCACTTCTCCCTCAGCCCTGCAGGCCTTGCAGGGGTTGAAGACTTCTGTGCAGACAGGGAAGAAGTACTGTTGACAAGATGCTTCATCACTTGCTGTGAGGGTAAAGATAGCAAGTCCACTGACCCCACTCACTTCATATTCTTCCTGAAGCAAACTCCCACTAATGTACAGATTTTTTTCTTTTTTTCTTTTTTTTTTTTTAAAAATACTCAAGTGAATTAAGATGGTCACCTCTCCCAGAATCAGGCAGGCGAATCCTCTGGGACCCATGGGATCCAGCTCTGGGACTGGCCCACTAGTAAGTACCTGGGAAAATCAGCACTCTTTTGCTCCCACTCCCCTGTCCCATTTGTCAGAATCACTGCAGGTAGATCCAGGTCCCAACTGTGGCCAGCAAGAAGTCCGTGGAGCCAGGCACACAAGGCACAGCTGTCTTCACACCCGGATCTGGTACCCATTGAGGTCTGGCATGGCTTTGGAATCGGCAGGCTTCTTCTCACCAGATGGCCTGTGAGCAAAGAGGGTAATAACTCTTCAGAAACTGTTTTCAATCAGGATGCTGCATATAAGAGATGGCAGCACACGGAAAGGTACAGGAGAGGTTCAGACTGATCCTGCACAACTGAGGACAGGACTATTCTGCAGCCTCCAGGAATTCTCCCAACGATCCCAACAGAACAGAATGCAAGTTAGGAAGTAGGAAGTCTGGAACCCCAGGTTATTACCAGGAAAACAATCTTGCTGACAGCAAAATAATTTTTGGAATCTCTTTGAGGCACAGGTCTGTGAAACACCAGAGCTCAGACCCATGCATAAGGTTAAAAGTCAGCTACCAACATCACTGTCTGAGCTGCTTTCCTCCTCCCTGCCAAAACAAGCAAGCAAAAAAACCCAGCTGTTCCCTCAACTCCCTAAGCAATGATAAACTCACAGTAGTACTGACTAGGGAAAAATGCTACTGCAGGTCAGAGAAATATCCACTGTTCTAAAGAAACCCAGTAGGGCATCAGAAGGATCCAAAACCAAACAGCAGGGTGGAGTCTGAGTAAAACAGATGTTCTAGATCAGTCTCCTGCCCAGCAGCCCCACTCACCGTCGGTCCCCACGGCTGTTTCGCCGATGGGGGCTGGCCTGACCTCTTTGTGGGGAGGAGACATCTTTCTTTCTGTCCTTGGTGGGAGATGGTGGTCCAGTTCCTTTCCCAATCTGCCAGAAAAATAAAATTAAGAGCTACATGAGCAGAAAACCAATATGAGTAATAACAAAACCCACAAAAACTAACAGTGATATATTATATGGGAAAAAAAGACAAAAAGGCAAAGCAAATGCATCAAAAATGCAAAATCCAGAAAAAACAGGTTACAGTGACAGCTATGACTCCAAGGACTGTATCCAGGCGAAGCTAATGACAACTGCAGCACTGCACAAGCATCCATTAGAGAACCAGCCTGTATACAGTGGGTGGTATACAGTGAGGAAGAGGCCCCAGCCTCCAATTTGCTTTCTACTCCGTGCATCTAGAAGAGTTTCCTGTCACTTCACTCCCTCAGCACACCAGCAGCCAGGCAAGACAGTGGATGCAGCAGTGAGTTACTCCATCCTTGCTGCTTACCTTCAGCCTCATATCACGGGCATGTCTCTCAAGCTCTTTGCGAAAGTCCTCCCGGGTTAGCTTGTCTAGATCCAGGATGGAGTGCTTCCACTCAATCTGCTCCACACTGTGTGGGTCATGGGACACACAGTGGCCCAGCTTCACCTTTTTCAGAGTGTGCCAGCAGCGGCGATAGGCGTCCTCGAAGTCAAAGATGAGTTCGCTCAGTGTGCGAAAGACAGGTGCTTTGTACATAAGTTCCTCACGTCGGCTGATGCCCAGTGCCCCATAGCGGCCTCCAAAGTTCACCCCCAGCACGATGTGTCGGAAGTAGTTCCCTGAGAAGTGGGTTTTGAAGCTGATGGGGAAACGGTCCAGTGTGGTCATGTTGTTGGTGAGGTAACTGACAGCAGCCACTATTCAGGAAACAACTGGTGATAACAGTTTCCTGACAAGACACTTCCTACCTGCTCCAGACCCTCCCAGCCTGCTTACCAGACTCCCCATTGATTTGGGCATCACATAGACAGGATTTGTTTTCTAGGTCAAGAGCCCAGCTCATTGCAAGCTGCCCTACTTTCATCTGTGTTTTGGGGAAAACAGACTTGGCCTCTTCAAGGAGACAGTCAACAAAGAGAAGTTAATTTTGATGCAGTTTTGTGATGCAGAAGCTGCAATGCTAGCACCTTAAGTGTAGTGTATTCCGCCTAACTCTAGGTAGTGTTTTTGCCTTTCTTTAGATGTTCTTTTATCTTTTACTATATCGTATAGCTGACCAGAGCAGCACTATCCTTCTCGGTGAAGGAGGAGCAACTCCAAAAACTAGTTCTGATACTTTAGAGAATTGCTTGGATTTGGATTTCATTGGTGGGGTTTTGTGGGAGAACTGGGGAGGAAAAAGGAGGAATGTGGGGCTTGGTGACAATATTATCATCACCCTCAAAGCATCACCAGCAAGTGAGCAGAGGCAAAAACACAAGGATGGGCAGACATGCACAACTCCAAAGGAAAGGATACATTCCCAGGATCACAGCTTCCAGGCATTTTATTGGCAGGGCCTCTTTGGTCATTTCTTTGGCCAGGTCCATCAGCCTGCAGAGTGGGACAAGGGAAAAACAAGGATAGTTAGAGGGCTTGTGCTATGCAATGTGGCCAGTTCAGCCCTTTTGCACTATAGATGTAAGGTAGGTTTCCAGGAGACAGGGTGGCCCACAGAGGATAGGGAACAGAACAAAGTATCTTCTTTAAGAAGATATTAAATCCAAACCAGGTCTCTGCCACACGCTGTTGTTGCTTCCAAGGAATTAACTTCAGTGGGTTGCACCAAAATTGCTACCTAGGCCAACCTGGGTTCTCAGGGAGACCACAGCACTGGCTCTGCAAGTTCTGGATGGACACCAGTGCATCCACAAGTAAAACCCTCAAAGGACCGAGAGCCAGCAGTGTTTGCCTCAGAAGGCTCAAGGACTATAAAGCCTTCTCTGGCATTAACCCTATTCTCTGTTCAGTGAGTACCATGGAGGAGACATTGGACTGATTACAAAACAAGGCATTTAGAGTCACATAAATCTATGGACTAGACCAATAGTAAGAAGCCAGTCTTGGGAGATTCTCCATATGCTTTTCAAGAGAGTCAATGACATCAGGTGCTTATTGCCAGGAACTTCTGGGGCACAGCAGTTCCCAAAATCTGCAGTGAGGAGAATACCCTCTCTCGTTCAAAGTATGAGTCACCAAAAGCTTAGTGAGCCTAGATTCTGCAGAGGCACTCACAGGAACTATGAAGTCAGACCTGTAAAGATACTTTACAAGTAGCTTCCACAAAGCTTTTTTAGAGCAGGACCTAATTTCAGAATCCCTCAGAAGTTCATACAGTTACATTCCAATTAGAAGCAGGCAGAATATGCACTTTTTTGCAATACGTTATCGTTTGTCTACTGGATTTACTGATTCATGACAAAAAAACCTCTCATTCTTGAGAAAGACCAGACACAGCTCTGCCCAGCTATGCCCCAGGCAATAGACAATAAAGTTACCTAAAGCAGAATGGAGCTGCAGTACTGAAAGCCCTGGGTGCCACTAGACCTTGGGCAGGGGATGGAGAAAAAGCAGTGTGTATAGCAGGGCTCCAACAACAAAGAAAGGATTAAATGCTGTAGGGGCTGCCAGCACTTACCCAGTCAGAGGTCTGCTCTTCTTAATCTCAAAGAATTGTGTCCCAGTGTGATTGTACCTGGAAGTGAGAAGTTAAGGGCTTGGCAGTTTGGAAAGTATAGTTTGAAGAAAACTTGTCTGAAGGACTTCCATGTTATTTACTATTCTCACAGCAAAGTAATGATCCCCTAAATGTAGCAGCATCACAAGAAAATCCGTACCTCCCCTTCCTGCATTTCTCCCATTTATATTCCCTCCTTAATTTTACTGTATTTCCTTGTCAATTCTTCTCTTCCTCATACCCACACACGAGTTTCCACTCCAGTTCCCAAAGGTTCATGCTGACAGCACATGCTCTGCTCAGCTTTCCGGTTACCAGGGCAGAATAGTTTGATAAATCTCTTCCTGCTCCTATCTGCACATAATACATGGAGCAATGAAACATTCAGGGTACCTTATTCTAAGACTGACTGGGATCCAATCCAGAGCACAATCACCCTGGATGGGTGAGAGATGCCAAAAGGTCAGCTTTCTTACCTTGAATTAGGGCTGAAGCCAGAGCTAGATCTATATCTCATCAGTGAGATTAGACTGTGTTTGCATGGCATATAGCTGCTCTCCAGCACAACAGGAAGGGAGAAATCTCATGCCCAGAACACAGTCACAGGCAGCTCTGCATATAAATGGGCAGGATACCACAGATGCCCAAAAGCAAGGTGGACGAGGGTCATTTAGACAGCTACAGAGAAGAGTGATTGAGTAGGATGACCTGAGAAGGTTTTCCCATCACTACAACTCACCCACGTCTTAACAATGAGGTGATGCAGTTTGTGGTACATCTGACACCTGGCTGTCAGGATCTCAGATATGTGTGTTTTTCATGAAATACCACTGTAAAGCCACTGACCTAGAAGAGTGGGTAGTGGGGAAAGGCCCTTGACAACATGTGCATTTGTTACATGGAGTGAACAGAACCAGAAGGTAACTTGGGCAAAAAAAAAAGAAACAGAGCACCAAAACAAAACATTATCCCCTGTCCAGCTTCCTGTTTTCAGGGAACAAGTTTCAGTTCTCCTCCAGCTACAACAGAAGGAGCCTTTCCATTTGTCACAGGCAAAGAAGTCCCCTTGATCTCTCTTCTTGAGCTATCACACCAGTGAGTAAGGTAACAGCAAAGGATACTGAAGCTCCCTGATGTAGCGCTGTACAGCTTCCAGGCGCTCAGGGATGGGGGTGGATGGCTGGAACACAGGCACACTTGGTATGGGAATCTGAAATGAGGAGCAGATCATAAACCACTGCTTCCAAACTTCTCCAGTTTCCTGCTGAAATCAGTGGCACATAGCTATAAGGAACATGTCCCACTGAAACCAGACCCTTTTTGCTGCCCAAAGTGACCACACCAGACACATTCCTCTATTTCCACAATGGAAATTGGGAAGGGATTCAGAATGAAGCATCACCACAAAGCTGCAAGAGAAACGACGTGAAAAGGTCCCGCATTTATGCAATGTTACACTGGAAAAAAAAGACAGAATTCACTGACAAGGCAAGATACAAGACAGGAAAGCTGTCACCTGAGGGAGCTTGGCCTCATTTGAGTATTGAAACTGAAAGGCACAAAACAAAAATAAAAGAAAGGCAACAACAGAGAATGAGTTTTCCAATATCACCAGAGGGTGGAACAGTCCTGCAAGCAAGGGTAGAAAGGTCCTCCACTGCTTCCTGGCATTTCAGGTGAGTTGGCACTGACTAGGCCACAGGCTTGACAGCATGACTCCCTGCTCTGCAGTGTCTGGTGTTTTCAATGACATGGTGAAAGAACGACTTCTGGATGTTCACCTTTCAGACTGCTGTCCCACTGAGGCCTCAGCCTTATGGGTCCAGTCAGATTTTCCTCACCATTTGCTCCACAGGGATAACTGTAGTCTTGTCAGCAGCTGAGAAAATATGTCTAGGGAAAGAGAAGGGACCTGTCCACAGGACAAATAAAAAGAAGACACAAATTCGGGATGACTGACAGACTTGGAGAAACAGCCCAATATTTTCTCTCTGAAGGGTAGCTCATGCCTTGCATGTACCTTGCTGATACCAGACCGCCTCTTTTCTCAGCAGTTTGGTTTTTAACAATTCAGTTCCTCCTCAGACTTCCCCCAGAGCTGGGCTATCCACAGCTATGAAAGAGTGAGTCAGAGCCAGTTCTTCCTTTGAGCCTTCCACTCTGCTGTGCACAACTGCCTCTGCTGGACAGGGTTTTGTAGCCAGTGGTACTGCTTAGTGCACCCTTCATGTGTATTTCTGTGGCCACTCATTTCCATATACCTCCTACTTCTGCCCTGTGTTGGTACAACTGACTGGTGAACCAGGTCAGGCACCTGGAGCAGCTGGAAGCTGAGCCAGCAAGCATGGGTAGTTTTCAGCCAGATCAGTTCCCTGTCCTGGCTTGCCACACGGTTGCACTCTGCTTGTGCTCCCCCACGGTGCAAGGACCAGAGATGGCTTCACCTTGAGATGGGCTGGTGCTGCCTGATGCATCAAGCAGAGGCAGCGGCTGCCTCACTCACAGGGGGCAGCACAGGCACGGTGGGAGCAGATGTGAAACTGGGTTTGTTCAGCTGCAGCAGGAGCAGGGAAGGCTCCAGAGAGTGGCACAGGAATGGAGCCATCTCTGGAAGCACACGAGCTGAGTCAGTTTGGATGCTGTGAGCTAACACACTGAGTCATAGGAAATAATTTCCAGGCAGAAACAACGAAAGAGGTAACAATCAGGGCAGGCAGACTATTTAACTTTGTTTCATTTCTTCAGCATGGAGACTTTCATGCTTTTGAGTGGAGACAGATTAAGTGCATGTTGACAGCACAGACTAATGATTCTGGGTAGTTCCTCCTCCCTTTACTAGTACAGACCCCTAAATCCCCTTTTCCTCAAAGGACTGTGCAACACTGAGACAGCACAATGGCAATCAGTTCAGCAGGGGACTAGTTAATGCGGAAGAGCCTCCTGCACCTCAAGTAATTAAACTGATGAAAGTACACTGTGCTCTCTCTCAGATCTGGGCCTGCAGCCCAGACTGGGCTACAGTTTCTTTTGCACCAGGTCTATAGCATTTTAATAGCGCAATAGAAGCAGGAGGAGAGGGTCTCCATCCCTCAATCCCACACTGACAGGATGAGAGACCCTTACACTTTTTTCTTACGCAGCATCATCCACTGCACATCTCAAAAGAGCTATAAATATTAGGTAGTTTTCACAGTCCTTCAGAAAGCAGAGGGGAATTTATTTATAACATAAAAGATAGGAAATCAGATCTATTTTGACTTCCCTCTAGTTATTTTGAAAGCTGGAGAGAGAGCAAGGAAGAGAGCCCAGATTTCCCAGAGTATCTGCCAGGCTTAGCAGACCTCTGCCAGGCTTAGCAGACCAAATGAACACATCCTTGGTCCCTCATCACTTGTGTGGAGTAGCTGCATCACCCCACTCCTAGATTCATGCACCCTGGCAAGCTGTCTATATGCATGGGATTGGGACTCTGCTTTTAGAAAGGGGATCCTGAGAACAACCAAGATTTCCTTATACTAAGTGAGCCACACTGTATGTGAGGAAAGGCAGATGGGAGCGAGGCACAGGTAAAGCTCCGCCCTTATCGGTATCACAGAGGTGCTCGTCTGGCCAGCCTAGTTTAGCAACAGTTTCTTTTATGGTACTTGCACGTGTATCCAAGCACCTCCCTACTCTTCCTTCTGCAAATAGCACAGGAGCAGTATCAGTCTCGGTTGAGAGCCTGACTGAAAAAAACAAATTATTTTTTCCGGCTCTCTCGGTCTGATTCCATTAGATGCAACTCTTCCTGTCTTTGCCCTCATAACCATCTCATTTAAAATCCATAATTTCTTAATGAGCCAATCACACATCACTTTGTACTTTCAGCATGGACCCATTTGATGGTTCCAGCAGCTTGAAGCAAAGCAATACCCCACCCTGTTGCTGGAAGGAACACAACCGACAGGAATGTGGCACTCTCAAGCCTGCTCAATTGATGCCCACTCACCCCAAATCTACTGGAAGGAAATGGAGACTAGAGTAGATCTCGGAGCTCTCAGATGCCAGTGAGAGACACAGCCCCTGAAGTAAACGTGTCTAATCATAGCCTCCTGCAGTCATCATTTTATAGTATTTTAGTTTATTGACAGCTTTTTTGAGAGTTATTTCCCCCAACACCCAATGCTGGCTATGATCCACGGCCAAAATTTTGGAGTAGGCAAGTCACTGTCCCATTCCCAGCACCTAAAAAGGACTATTCACCCTCCAGCACATGGAGAGAACCCGGCTTTTCAAAGGAGCTAGCCTTGCAGAGTACACTTACTGCCCTGATTCTCATCTGTTGCACCAGCTTTTCAAAGAAACTTGATGGTGTGGAGACAAGTGGCAACAAGCAGCCCTCAAAGATAAAAATATATCCCTACAAGGGAGAAGGAGCTAAGGAATCAGAGCTCATCCATCCTTGTGGTTTCCAGAATTCCAGTATCATCCCAGCTATATGCCCAGTGAGCCTGGGATCTCAGATGGTGGAGTGCTGAATACAGTTTATAGATCTATTTCCCAGGGGTGCTAGCAGATGCAAAAAAACCCCCAACAACCCAAAACCCAACAACCCCCAAAACAAAACAGCCCAATTTCACCTCTTATTTCAAGAGCTCAGACCACTTGTGTCCCCTAACTGTAACCCTCTTGGATCAAGACTATAAAGTGAGAACAGTGGAAGTTCTTCACGTAAGACCAAAACAAGGGACTGAACACTGTATTTCCCCCCTGTCATTCACTGGAGTCTTGTTTGTCAGCTTCCTTCTTCCATTTCTCCCACCTTTTTTGGCCAAATCAGTCCTTATGGTTAGGAAATTAGGTAGTGTGTGTCTAACTGATCTGAAACGTGTCTTCAGCCTTCACCTAGGCTCAGGACAGAGTCAGAGGAAAGGAAGGAAAACTGAAAAGGAAAAGTGTAATGGAGTTAGAATAGGGACTGTAATCAGGACTCAGGATTTGTTCCAGTTGCTGCCACAGATGCCTGTAACTCTTCACTGCACAAAGGATGTTGCATCACATGCTTCTCCAGAATTCCTCATGGAAAGCAGTATAGATCATCTGTGCACTGTATAATATCATGTTCTTCCATACTTCAAATTACCTTCCCAAGGAGGTAAGTCCTTGCTAAAAAGCCTGAGATGAAAAAGCTTCATCTTTTTTATCTGAGTTTCCCCTATTAGAGTGATGGGAATACTCTTATAATCTGCCAGTGGAGTGACACACCAAATGTTTGCAGTGTCTTTTGTTCACAGTATGTCAATGAAAGGGAGAGATTTTTCTCCAGCTGAGGTGCAACACAGCTAGCAACAATCACAAGAATTCACAGTCGAATGTTTCAGTATGGTACAAGGCTCAGTGAAATGGTTAGTGGTTCCTCTATTGTAGAGTTCTCTGCAGCAAGGCCAGGAACATGCTTCGAAATCACATCTAACCCTACACCAGCAATAAGCTCTGCAAGCGTTTGCTAAGTCCTCTTAAAACGCTTGGCATCAAAAATCTTTTTTGACTGACACCGTTCTGCTCCAGAATGCCTTTTGGTGTGAGAGACTGTACCCAAATCGAATTTCTTCAGGTTCAAACGCTCAGCTCCGCCTGTCTCAACCCCCCACCTCAAGTATTTGGACTCTTCTAAATTTAACTCTCCTCGTCTTTACATCATTGATTCGTTCTTTCTCTTTAGGCATTGCCCATTTCCCCCCCCATCCCCCCTCCAGGCTGCTCACACATGAGCTACCTGAAGTCGGTTTTCCAGCAAGGCCGCAGAAGAAGAGGGTGCTGCAGGCGCACCAGACAGGGCAGAGCCCCGCAGGCACCCTCTCGCACTCCGAGTTAGAGCGTGGCTTTGCTTCCTGCAAGAGCGCTCCCGGGGCCCGTTTTTCCGAGGGATCGCTCCCGAGCCAGGGAGACCAGCCTCCTAAGGGGACAGGCGGGCGCCTCCTCCCAGCGGGATGCCGCCGTTTTCCCCTTCCCTTCGTCCGCCCTGTGGGGGACGGTCCGCCCCGGGCGCTCCCGCCGGGACCCCGCGCCGCAGCGGCCCCGGGGTGGGGTGGGGGGGTCTCACCTTGGGCAGGTCGGCGGCGCCCCGGATCCTCTGCGCCACCCGGTCCCCCTCGGGGTGGATCCTGCCCACATGCCGCCACATCCGCTCCCAGGTGGGCTCGTCCACGGGCAGCCCGCCGCGGTTGACGAAGAAGGGGACGCCGCCGTCGCGAAGATCCTCCTCGCCCTCCTCCTCCTGCTGCTCCTCGTCCCGCGGTGCCGCCGCCTCGCCGGACGGGGGCTGCCTGCCCGCCGCGGCCCCGTCGTCCCCCGGCATCGGCATCGCCGCGCCCGCACTCAGCGCCCGCCGCCCGCCGCCGGGCCGCCGGGGGCCGCGCCCCGCATGGCCGGCGCTCCGGGCGCGGGGCGTCACCGCCCCCGCCTCGCCCCCGGAGATGTCAGAGCAGAGGGCTCGCGGCGAGAAGCGGAGAAGAAGCCGGGCGGGGCGGTGCCGGGTGCCGCATCAGGCCGCCGCCGCGGCGGGGGAGGCGCCGGCGGCCCGAGCGCCCGCGGCAGTGACGGCGGGCACCGCGCGGGGCGGGCCTGCCCCCGGCGCCCCCGCCGCGCCGCCTCCCGGGCGCTCCGCGGGCCGGGCGGGCACAGCCGCCTCCCGGGCGGGGGCTGCATGCGGGGGAACAAAGCCCCGCGCGGGGCGGAGCGGGGTGGGGCGGGGATGGGCCGGGCCGGGCCGGGCGCCGCTCCCCTCCGCCCTGCTCCGCCCCGGGCCGGGTCTCGGCGTGCGCCCACCGCCGTAGCGGAGCCGGGCTGCCGCTGGCGGGGCGGGTGGCGGTGTCGCTGCCCGCGGGCGATAAGGCAGAGAAGGGCGATAAGGGAGGCGGCTGCGGCCGAGCGATAAGGGGCGGGGCGGGAGCGGGCCCTGGGGGGCGCTGGGGCGGGACCGCGAAGCCACCGCGGAGGGGTCGCCGTGAGGGGCGGGGGCGGCTGAGCTCTGCCTGCCGGGGTCTGCGCTCGGGCTGCGGGGGACGGGCGGGGCCGGGCCGGGCCGGGCTGGGCGGCTGGCCGGGCTCAGGGGCGGCCCCGCGGGCGATAAAGCACCGATGGGAGCCAGGGGCAGGTGTCCGTGTTGACATAGCTTTGAGGAACGGAAGAGCTGGGATGAGCTTTCCAGGTAGGAAGCATAGCGGGTGGAGAGCGTATTGGGATGCTCCTGTAGCACAAAGCAATGGTGAAGGATGGACTCTTGTGGAACCGCGCCGCTGCTCTGCGGGTGTGTTACACATAGCCAGCCCCTCTCAAGGGAGGGGCCCAGAAGGGCTCTTCTGCCTGGGAGGAGGCAAAATACACCGCACCTAAGGTCTGGAGATGCACCGCAAGTGAAAGACCGAGCGTTTTGCTCTGCTTCATCGTCTGGTTTTGTTTCAGCCCTCTTGTAGTGCTGAGAAGTGTGAACTTTCATGGCAGGTTCTCCACATGCTGGAGGAGATTTGTAAGCCTGTTCTCCAGTGTGTATCTGCTACAATGGTGTCCTCATCTGTAAGAGCCAGGCTATGTCTCGCCGTAGACAGGACTACTGGCTGTGTTTTCTCACCACCCTGTAGTATTAATCCATTTTGAAAGCTCTAGCATAAAAGCATTCTGTAACTTAAGGACCAAGTACAAGAAATGTGTACAAATTGCCGGGTCAGCTGCTGAGGAAGCCTCTGAAAGGCATCTCAAATTACTGGCATTTAGCACTCTAAACAAAAGGCTGCGGTTCAGCATCAGTGTGGGGAAATGAGGGGAAAAACATCCTGGTTGCCATGGAATTTGATGTGCCCTGAGAACTGGGTATAGCATTTACAGAGCTGGGCAGAGGATTTCGGAGAGAAATGCCACTTCTTCTGTAGTGCTCTGTAGGCTTTTGCTCACATGAGATCATTTCTGAAGGCAAAATACTTGAATACAGTTGAACTCAATGTTGAAGTCAACATTGCCCAAAATGCTGAAAGGTTGATTTTTTAAAAGGAAAATTAAGCTAAATGTATATTCCCCCCTTCTGCTTTCCAAACAAATCACCAGCATCACGTCATATAGCCTACACTGACTTCTGTAAGACTTAAACATGTAAGTCACTGAATAAGGGTTTGTCTTGAATGGGGACCTTAAGCACTGCAGATTTATCACCTCTGTAAGGTTTTTATTGCCTTTGCCTTTTACTTATGAGCAATTGATGGTTGGTAGAAATTGATTCCTTATATCTAAAGAGGCAGCAAAGCCTGTGACAGGAATTACTCTACAGCCCCTGAATGGACACCTTTTGCAAGAACAGTTCATAACCTCCCATGTCCTCAGTCCCTTCTGCCCCAGTGGTCCTCAATCCCTGTAGAGTCACGGGACTGGGAGTGTGCCAGTCATGCGATGGCACAGGCATACTGGGAGACATCATCTGCATTTTGGTTGAGGGGCAGGTATATTTCCAGTAACAGCACTGTGGAAAGGACAGGGTGCAAAACCTTTAAACACCTCTTTTAGAGCTATATTGCCTCCCCTGGCTGAAACCAGGCACAGCTATCCATAGAGGCAAGGATGCTTGTTTTGATTCTGAGCTCCAGCACTAATTCAGGGCTGGTAGTTCATATTGCCTGCCTTCTGTACCTCAGCTTTTCTACCTGTTAGAGGGAAATGCTAATAACCCTGACTGGCAGCCAGAGATTTTGTAAAGATTAGTTGGCATTTTTGGTACATTAGCAACTATTCTTTCTTAAAAATAGTGTGTCATAGTAGAAGTGAAATACAATTCTTGTATGTTTCATGTCTTAAAATATATTCTCAAGTCTCAGTTGGAGGAAATGTAGCTGATAAGTAGCAGCAGGCTTCAAAATAAGCTTTTCAGGGGGTTTTTGTTTCAGTTTGTATTGGATAATTATTAGGCAGCATCCCTCCCTCCTGACAATCACTCAAATAATTAGTCCCTAGCAGGGGATCTGTATTTTAAGGTAGTGCCATGGCACTAAGCTTTGCTTAGCTGAAAAAGGATGGAGCAGAGCCATGCCAAGGGAGCCAGTCCCTGCAGTGGGAACTGGACACAGCTGAGGTGACAGCAGAGGACAGAGACTTCACTTCCCCTTCTGCACAGCTTGTGCTTCCTTGCTGTGGATGTTGTTGCCTGCAGTGCAGGCTGTGTAGTGGGCATTAAACAGTGCCTTTCGTTTCTGGCAGCACACTGCTGGGGCTAGGATGATGAGGGACCAGAGGGCTGTGCAGTTTCTGTTTAATAACAACATAAATCTTTCATTTGCCTCTGCTCTGTAGAAGAAGACTGTGCAAATGCTCTGTGTGTGTCACACCTGAGAATGGTTTAAATGGGTGAAACTTTGTTAAGACAGAATAAAGTGCTGTTTTTGCTGTTAGTGAAAAAATAAATAACATTGATAAAGGATTGAAACCAAGGCAGAACTTATTTGAATAAATAAGTTATTTTTTAAGGTATAAGATATTTGATAAAAGTATGCAAGTGGTATAGAGACCACTTGAGAAATAACTTCTTTCCTCTCTTCTTCTGTGTGAAGTGGGAGTTTTGTCTCTATTAGAGAGGATCCAAAATTAGTTTCTGTGAACATGGATAGTGAGTGATAGTGTTGACTTTGTTTTGTAATGTTTTCTAGATTTTTATTAATATTTTATTATTTTTATTTCTGATAATCATTTATTCTTGTACTGTCATTTTGTGGGGTTTTTCTTTGTTTGTTTGTTTGCTTTTTTAATCTTCAAATACAGTGTCTTTGTGATCTTGCATAAGAGCAATTAAAACACTTAGCAGAGATTTCTTTTTCTTGATGGCAAGTTTAGGTCACTGTTTAGTTACATTTTCTTAGTGTGAACGGGAACATCTCAATGATCTTAAGGGTTTGTTCCAAGCTGCATGATTCTATGTAACACTTATGTTACTTGCTTACCTACTAACGTTGCTTAGAGAATGGGTAGGGGTTGTGCTCTCTTTATCCAGCTTGGCCTTTTTGTGATCTAAAGTTCTCTGTGCCACTAATTTCCGTTTTTGTAACTGTTTCAGATTGGGTTCCCTTTTTTGTATTCCTGAAATAACTCCGTGAAAAGCCTCATGTGACAAATCAGCATATTTCTGAATTTATTTCCCAGAGCACTTAGCTTTGAGGCTATTACCTAAACTTGTTGGATTTCTTTCAGTATTTTTAACATATCGATTCTGTTTAACTCTCTGTGCGTTTGGAATGCTTCTTTCAAAGGCACCTGTAGTTTTTCTAAATTGATTTTTCAGAACTTTGCCTTTGTTGCAGGCTAACCAGTGTGATACAGAGGCACTGAATGACTCAAATTAGGTGAACTAACTTTTTGAAGTGTTTGATTTTTTCCTTGCCTTGCCTTTCCCCTGTCCTGTCCTGTCCCATTGAAGACAGAGGGTTGAAACTCATTGTCTAAATGGTGTTTCTTTGTGTGTTTTTCCTCTGTGTTTAGTTTTCTCCAGCTCACAGTACTGCCTTTAGCCAATTTGTACAAACGCCTTCACGTGCAGTGAAGTTCCCTGCTGTGCAGAAGCCCCTGCTGAGATCACTGTGCTGCTGAGCCGTATGCATAAGCTGCAGTAGATCTTTGCCCCGAGCAGGAATTCTACCTTTGCCCCTAAATTTGCTCTTGCCTTGGCTCTTATCAGGACTACCTCTGCAGATAACAGCAAAGCTTTTGTTACTTGATTACAGCACATGTAATGTTTGGTCTTTCTGGGAGATCAATTGGTATAGCAGTGCCAGAATAGCCCTGTTTTGTGGGCAGCTAAGAATGGCTTCAACAGAGACTGATAGAATGCCTCCACACATTTGTCTCTTCAGGTGCAGTCATTCTGATTTCTTTTCTTGTGTAGGTCACACCTAAGACAGAGGAGACCTAGATCCAATCAAGCCTTCAAATGTCAGCAAATATTTATGAGACTTCTGTATTTATCACAGAACCATAAAATGGTTTGGGTTGGAAGGGACCTTAAAGATGATCCCGTTCCAATTCCCCTGCCATGGATGGGGACACCTTCCACTAAACCAGGTTGCTCAGAGACCCATCCAGTCTGGTCTTGAACACTTCCAGGGATGGGGTATCCATGACTTCTCTGGGCAACCTGTTTCAGTGGCTCACCACTCTCCCAGCAAAGAATTTTTTCCTAATATCCAATCTCAACCTACCTTCTATCAGTTTGAAACCTTTCCCCTTATCCTGTCACTACATGCCCTTATAAAAAGTCCTCTCCAGCTCTCTTGTAGCCTCCCCAGCTTTGGGTACTGAAGGTGGGCCTACAGGAAAGACCACAGACTGATGTGATTTCACATCAAACTTCAGTGAAAGGAATATGGCTGTAAATATAGCAGGTATAAAGCACTGTACATTGCTGGGAAGGAAAAGCTTTTTTTTCTGAAGAGAGCACAGAACACAAATTTCAAAAAATTGTACCTGTTTTAAAGTTCATTAACTTCTCCAGTGAGCTTTTGGATAAAGGTAGAATTTTATCATCAAATTCCTAATTTCCTTTCTGTCTGTCTGATATTTTTTTCTAGAGATAGAGAGCAAACAGGCTGCTATCCCATAAAACCTTTTTCCTATTCTACACTGGTACAGAACAGACACGTCTGAAAGATTTGACTGGAAACAGAATAATGAATACACCAACAGACGGGGTGTTTATTTTTTATTTTTGAAGGAACTGCTTTCAAATCCCAACAATGCTTTGTGTGAAATAGGAATTTAAACATAACATTCCTGAGCTTGGTCTAGCATGTGAGTCTTTCTTATAGGGGTTACAGTGAGCACTCAGTTGTACATACAAAAGACACTACTCCTGTACTAGCCGGGTCAGGAGCTTATGTGGAGTCTTAGGTTTAATTCCCGGTGCCAAGTCTCGTGTATGCAGTTTGAACTTCTGTCTTATCACTGACACTGCATATTGTCAGTACATTCTGGAATTGGTGCCTCTCCCTTTTCTCAGAAAATCCTCCTTGAAGCTGAGTAACCTTTCTCAGCAGAAATTTATTTTTCTTCAAGAAATGTTAATAAAATCGCACTTTCCAAGAGCAAATGTATTTTCTTAAGACATTTTTTATCATTTTCCAAATCCTATTGATCCTGGGAAGTTTTCTCTTCACAGCTTGGTTCTTAGTGTCCCCAGTTCTAACTTTGTCATTTAGTAGTAATAGATTTTTCAAAAGTTTTTTTCCTGATGTCTAAGATAAAATTATTGCAGGAAAGCAACTTTTAATTGCTGCATGGGTTTTAGGGTTCTGCATGCATTCCCTCCTCTTTTGTACTCAATTCTGTCTGTACTTCCCCAGTTTTCTTGCTTGTATGCCTACAGCATCTTTGCAAAACATGGAAGGGCTACTCTTCTCACTCTTCAAATGGAGGAAAGAGATAAAGAACCAGCGAGTACTTTTATTGTTGGTGAAAAGACACCTGAGCAGCCTGTGTGATCACTGACCTCAGGAGCCAGGCAACCACCTCCATGCAATGATGCCTTACTGGACCAGTACGGACTGGTGCATACAGGTTCAGCAGTGCTGTGCCATGTGTGTTTCCTGGCTTGGGAATCTGCAGCTCAGAGCACTCTGCATTGTTCTCTGCTGTGAACTGTAAACATGTCCTGAATGACTTGTCCAAGATCCCACAGGAAGCCAGTGGGAGGAGGGATATAATGTGAGTTTTCTCCTAAGCAGCAAGCCAACCTTCTTTATTTTGGTTTCTAGGCTACATAAATTTTAAGTGAATAAAAATTCTGTGCATGTGGAAAGACTTCAATATTTTTTTGAAAGTAGGTTAATTCCTATAGCAAGGTATGTTTGGGAGACTGGAGAGGACTGACTGCAAAAGGATTAGCTGTGCTAAAGAAATAGTTTATTTTCACTGCTGGAAATGCTTTATTGAAGTTGGAGTAGAAATGCATAGATCAGTAGGACTATATTGATCTGCTCTGTTATGTCACAGACTGAAAAGAATATAGGAATTTGTTAATATTCTAATACATTGAGGAATGTATTAGACGAGTATTAATAAAAGGTTTCATAAAAAAAAAGGGTCTATCACTATAAACAAATGATGCATTCTTTTTGTCAGGATTAATCTCCTGGTTCTTGATTCTCTTTCCCTGTTACTATTTCACAGTCTTATCAGATGTTCCCTGGTTTGCTGAAACCTGCTAATCTAGTAATTATAAACTCACATTCAGTTTTGCATTACGTTTTTTTTAAGGCATCATGTGAAATGTGCTTGATGCCACACAGTGAAATCTGTTCATACAGGGGAGAGAATTTATCATTGCAGGTTTTGCAGATGGGGTTGGGGTTTTATGAAAGTGAAGGTGTAGTACAAAGAGCTGATTTCATTTTTTAAACTGGCTGTAAACTAAAAAGGTACATTTCCCGAGGGAACAGCTTTTAAGATATGTGGAGAGAGATGTCAGGTAGTCAGCTTCACTGGGATAGGGGTGGGGTGCCCAACTTAAATGCATCTATGCAATTGCATGCAGTGTGGGGAATAAACGAGAGAAGCTAGAGACGTGTGTGTGCCTGCGGGGCTGTGATCATACTGGCATCACAGAGATGTGGTATATACCCATATGGAGTGACTTTGTCTCTCTTCTCTGCTCTGCTGAGATGGTGAGACCCCCCTGGAGTGCTGCATCCAGCTCTGGAGCCCCAGCATAAGAAGGGCCATGAAGATGGTCAGAGGGCAGTAACACGTCTGTGAAAGCAGGCTGAGAGAGCTGGGGCTGTTCAGCCTGGGAAAGGGAAGGATCTGGGGAGAACTCCTAGCAGCCTTCTGGTACCTAAAGGAAGACTATAAGAGAGCTGGAAGAGGGACTTTTGACATGGGCATGTAGTTACAGGACTATGGAGGAATGGCTTCAAACTGAAAGGAGAAGGTAGGTTTAGATACTAGGAAGAAATTGTATACTATGAGAGTGGTGAGGCACTGGAGCAGAGAAGTTGTGGCTGCCCCATCCACAGAAATGTTCAAGGAAGGCCAGGTTGGAAGGAGCTCTGAGCAGCCCGTTCTAGTGGAAGATGCCCCCTCCCATGGCCGGAGGTTGGAACTGGATGATCACTAAGGTTCCTTCCAGCTCAAAACATTCTAAGATTCCATGATAAGGAAAATACTGTAGGGATCAAGGCTCACACTCTGGGAGTATAGTGGACTTTGCAGAGGCTTAAGAGGTGTTGCTTTCCACCCAAGATGTTCACTTTGTTGCTGTTTGGATTGGAAATTAAGTGAACAGTTAATAAGTCTGCGCCTTTAACTATGGAGTTGATCTTTTTACCCTCTCCAGCTGAAAGTGGTGCTGAATCTGAGTCTCAGCTCCAAAACATCTTGACCTATGTGTATTTGAAAGCTACTTCAGGCTTACAAAGAGGCTGTGTTTGGGAAAGCCTTGTGCCCTATTTGACATATTCTCTATTTCTCCGTAGTGATTATTTAGCTTGTTTGTTTTTTCCCTCGGGAGTAAATTACCGTGATGGTGGGCATGAGACCGAAATGGGTTGAGTGACATCTAGTGGTTAGGAATGAAAATGTGTAGGATCAAGTGTTTTTCTCGCAGGACAAAATGAAAAGTAAAGCAATTACTAAAAATGGACTGGGATTAATTTAGAATCTAGAAAACTCGAAACTTAGAGAACATTTCCAATAAGTGCAACTTCTTCAGTCAGCCTCTGTAAGCAATAACTTTCCTGGATGATGTCTGATGCCAAGGAGTGAATTTGATGTCTGGTGCCAAGGCCCGGTTACTCTAAATACATTCTAGTGTCTTCTTGTGTCTCTTTCCCATTTCATTGCTTGCTTGGTTTTAGGAATATTTTTACATGGCTCTCCCTTTGGCACAACCAGAATTACTTTCATACAGTTTTCCGATTATTAAACATTTTTTAGGCCACTGGAGAGAGGTGATCTCATTAATAGCTCAGTTGTGAGAAACCAATCTTGGTAAAGACCTACAGTTTTGTACTGCTGAGAACCCAACTCTTATTTGTTACTCCCAGTGTTAGAAGAGTTGGCACTGTTCACTTCCACTGGGAAAGATGCTAGTCCTGGTCTCTGCTATCTCAGACGACCTGGTCGAATCGATTCTGTCTAAGGGTACAGGGTGGATTATACCCGTATGGTGCCTGGTGGACAAAGTGGATGGCTTTAATAGCCTTGTTCCTCTTGTAATTTCCAATGATTTCTTTTCTAGGCAACTGAACCAGTGTAACTCATCTTGCTATCAAATAAATACTTATGAACAAATTCCAGCTGGCCAGTTGCCGTTGAAACAGGAGCTAGATAAAATCTCTGTCACTCTCGGGCAGCGCTTGGCTTCTTGTGTTATACAACACTATGCTTTCCGGTTAAATTTGGAATGCTGAGAAATGAGCTGGTGTATGGTCACATTTTTTTAGATTTCAGTGATGAAAATGTTGTGCCTTCCTACTTGCCTTGCAGGCTTCAGAGAAAATGGAAACAGATGTTTCCTCAAACTTGAGAAAGGAGTGGGCTCCACTGAAATTAGATCCATCTTTCTTATGGCTTCCTGGGAAGTCACAAGCATATTCAGAAATCCGCCCACCAGTCCATTACAGTATGAAGCTGGGTGAGTTGTTTGGTCAAGTGTAGACTAGTGACCACTGCATATGTAGCTATGGAAAATTCTGGGAAAAGAGGTGGCATTTAATATGTGGGAGGGGCAGTAGCGATATCACTCTGCGTGGTCTCATGGGTCTGATCTGGCCTCCCATACATCCAGATAACTCTGGCCAGCTCTATTTCCTCTCAGTTCTTCAGGGGTGCAGAAATGGAGAGAGGACAAAAAAAGGGTACGTGGCACACGTGCTTTGTGTGTTAGTAACGTATCTGTCACAGCTGTGGGATCTGAAAGGAAAAGGAAGGAAGCAGGTGAAATGTGTTGTGCTCAGAGGAAGCCAGCATGTGTTTGAGTGCTAGCAAATGACAGATTTTTCCTTTAAAAATCTGTGCTCTCATATTGTGGGAGTGGGACAGGCATGCCATTGTTAGATACCTCCTTTATGAAGCTGTAAATTGAGCTAACGTGTTTGGTTGCAAGTTTGGGGGAGAAATTCATGCTATAGCAGGGACAAAGCCTGGTGCCACCACTGAGTTCCTCTGGAGTGGGGTGTATTATGGACAGGAGCTGCATGTAGGGAGAAATAGCAAGGGAATTTATTGCAAAACTTCATTAGTTATAGCTACTGGGATATAACAGAAACAATTCTGAATTTAGCTTCAATGCTCTGTGGGGCAGAAGCTGTTCTTCAATGTGTATGCCTGTTGCATTAATACTTCTGCTCAGGTTTTTAAAGTACGTGTGGTCTGACAGGGATTACAGGGGAAGCCACGCCAGCTGCCCTTCCTGCAGTGAGGCTGGACTCTTAGGCCTACACTGGCCATGACTTTCTCCAGTTGTGGCTTCATGCATAAAAGTGTAAGAAATACCTTATTGTGTCAAACCTGTGGCTCACCTCGACTGGTATCTTTGCCTTGGAGAGTAACAGCAGGTAATACTATGTGGAGCATCCACAGTCACTGAATTAAAATCTCTGGGAGGTATACCTGTGGCCATTCCCTTACCCATTTTGGAATGGCTGTCCATAAATAAATTCTCTTTTTATAGCCTGCTTTTTTTGTCTAGCCTGCTGATATTATTGGTCTCCTAGTCCCACATCACCAAAACTTCACTATAGCTGTGTTTGCAAAATAAAATTATTTCTTTTGTTTGAAACCTATCTTGTAGTTTGAGTGAGTGCCCATACTTGTAGTATTGCAAGGTTTGGTGAGTAATAATCTGCTCTCACTTTCTCGACTACCTTCATGATTTTGCAGTTCTCAGTTGTATCCCCCTCAGCCTGCATGTCTTCAAATTAAGGAGAGAAATCTCTCCTCATAATGCAGCTGCTCCATCCCCTAAATTCCTTTTGTACAATTTATGTGCTCGCATGAAACATGAGTGCTTAAATGCAGACACAATTCAGTCTCTCAGTAGCTACATTTCCCAGCTGTCTGTCACAAGGCAGAGTTGGCTGCCCAGTTAAAACAGCCAGAGTGATCACAGCATAACTCTTTTTTGAGCACCTTCTATCTGACCTTTTTTCAAGCTGTAGCAAGCAAATTCCAAGAACACTTGTGGGATGAATGGCAGCAGCTTTCTCTGTGGGTGGAGACTGGCCAATTCACAGCCATCCCTACGGATGTTCAGCTCTTTCTTGGCCTGAAACCAACTGTTACAAAGGGCCAGCTCCTCAATAGTTGCTTGTGGAGTTTCTGGTCACTTGGGTTACAGTGCTGGCCAGACACCCATTTGTACATTTTGTGGTGATTCCTGCTGGTCTCAGTGCTGACCAACTAAAGTAACTTCTGCTTCTCAGTAGTTAGTACCCTTGCTGTATGTGACGGGATAGCCACGGTGAGAATGTGGTCAGCTGCAGGGCAGATACATCCAGCAGCCAAACTTGGAGGCACCTGCACTGATTTTGGATTTTGTCCAGGACAGTGATTCCCTCTATCTTGAGAAGTGGATCTTTAAAGGAGGCTGATGTTGCAGGCAGCATCTATCAGTTTACTAGTCCCTGGAAAGGGTGGAAGTTAGCTTCCAGTGGTGTGGTTATGATAAAACTGGTTCGTATATGTTCTCATTCTTAACTTCTGGCAGCTTATTGTATATTAAGATGTCTTGGTTCATTGAAAATAACGCAATTTTTTTTTTTAATCTATCAGTTTTAATAAATAGATTAGTTATTTCTTTCATGGATGACTGAGTTGCTCTTCTTGGGAGCCCATGTTGAACAAACATCCTTTTCTCAGTTTTAGATCCTGTAACTGATTTGACAGAATAGCAAAGGGAAGGCTGAAATGTTAAGTCTTATTATATTAGTAGGAATCAAAGGATGCAAAAGAAAAGATAGCTAAGACTAACACTTGGTCTAACTAAACATGTATGACTAGTCTGGTAAGCAGAAGACTGCACATGGAAATTTGCTGTATTTTTTCTCTTTTTGAAAAGTAAAGATTTAAAGAATGGAATGAGAGCAAGTATTGCTTTTAGATATTAACACAAATCACGGAATGTGTCCCCCTGCTCTCACCTTATTGCTGATTTTGCCATATTCATGTGTGAGCTGCAATGTTTTGCATTGCAGTGACCCAAATTGTGTAAGGCATGGGGCACATCTTCTCTATGAGGTTCTATAAACACAGTGCTATGAAACTTGCAGCGCCTTTTCTAGATGCATTCTGGAGTGTCTTCCTGTCTCTTAATAAGAATAATACTCCCCAGAGTCAATCTCCCATGTCTCTAGCTGCTACATTGTCCCTGCCAAGAATGTAAATTTGTTCAGCCTTTGCACCAAATGCTGTCCTGGAAGATTTGTAGGTCAAACTAAGAAATGACTATGTACCAGAATAAACTCTCACAGAAAACTAGTGAAGAATAAACACATACACAGTTGGTTTACCCCTGCTCTCACATCTTTTGTCCCCAAAACACCTTCTATATCTTAGGATCTAAAACTGTCACTATGAACTGTAGACTCAGCATAGTTATGATAACGAATGATAGTTTCCCTTCTCACAGATTCTCACTATTTCACACTAGCAATTATCTGTCTCTCTTCTTGAACAGAAAGAGACCAGCTGTTTTTTCTCTTGGATGTTTTACCAAAGCCTATCAAAGTCAATGCAGTACTCAAAGAGGATTTTTGATCTTGCAGGGTTTATCTTTTTTTCAATTCTCATATTTCATCTAATAAAAACTACTATGTTGGTGTACAAACTCATCTTAGAATAATTTGCAGCTACAGCAATGCTAATGCTGTAAGGAATAAAAGTGACTCAGGGCAATTGCTCCCTCTGCTGTGTAATCCTTCTGCCAGAAGCTCTGCACATGCAGTAGTTGTTCAGCTTTGCTTTTCCTGTGACAGTTATGTTGCTGAGTGTTGGTGCCTTGTGCATAGTAGAAATTTTGAGAAACCCTCAATCCCTGGACTTTCAATACCAGAACACTAATTTTTTAGTCACAATAGTTAAAAAACAATCACGTTTTTATATTTATAAATATTAGCATAACAATAAAAAATTTAACAGTAAAATAACTAAAATATTTTTAATTCTGCAAGGTTCATTCAAAGATTCATTTATGAATCTTTTAAATACAGCATTTCTAGGATTTTGGTTTTATGAAGCAACAGTACACAGAAATTTTTGATTTACATGAAAATGGAAAAATCTGAAAATTAAACAAATACTGAATTGAGTCCACTGACAATAAAAAATGATCTCACAAAGACAGGCGCTGAGGATATGTGTACTTGAATATGTGATTAGCAAACAGACCTGTGATATCAGCCCAAGGAGACACTTAGCTTGTATGTGGTTTGAGTTTCCTGCATTTTTGCTTGGTATCATGCTGTGTTTGCTGGAAATGTGGAAAGTGCAGATGAAGAAAAATGTAAAGATCTGTTGGTGAAAACACTAACCCATGTTGTTTTCTTTTAGATTTAGAGTGGTAAAATTACGTGCCAACGTAGTTGAAGGGCTATTTCTGCTCAATTTACAAACTAAAATCTGATATAAAAACTCCTTTATTTTAGTATCTGCTTCTTTCTGTTTCTGAATAACCTTCAAGAGTGCAGTGAGTTCAGAACTGACATAAACTTAGCTAGATGTCAATGTTATATGGATATTTCACATTCTGACACTTGGGGAGTACCAGGTTGTGATGGCTTGAAAAGTTGAATGTGGAACACTGCTGAATGCTTATGTGCATGTAAAAATATATAGGGAGGTGTCAGCCAGAGCACACAAATGCATGGAACAATCTATAGCCATTGCTTAAAGTTATGTTGAAATAGTGTGTTCCAGTGTTTGCCCACCATCACACTAAACTTTTCTTATGTTTAAATGGAGCTTCCTGTGTTTCACTGTGTGCTCATTGCCTCCTGTCCTGTCACTGGATACCACTGAGGAGAATCTGGTTCCGTCTTCCTTCCTCTTTCTGAATAGGTATTTTTGCACATTTGTAAGATCCTCCTTGCACCTTCTTCTCTCCAGCTTAAACAATTTTACATCTCTCAACCTCTCCTCCTATCACAGGTGCTTCAGACTCTAAATCATCTTTGTGCTGGGCTTGCTCCACTATGTTCATGTCTCTTGTTCTGAGAAGCTCAGTTCTGGAGGCAGCACTCCAGGTAGAATCTCGCCAGTGCTAAGCAGAATGGAAGGAACACCTTCCTCAACCTGCTGGTAATGCTCTCCCTCATCCAGTCCTGGAGGCTATTTGCCTTCTTTGCCACAAGGGCACATTGCTGGCTCATGTCGACCCAGTATCATCTCTAGATCCCTTTCTTTTGAGTGTCTTTCCAGCTAGTCAGCCGCAGCTTGTGCTGGTGTGTGGGGTTATTTCACCCTTGATGCAGGATTTGGCATTTCACTCTGTTAATTTTTATGAGCTATTGACCAGGGTCCTTCTGATGGCAGCACATACCTCTGGTGTGTCAACCACTCCTCCCAAGTTTGTACCATCTGCAAAATTGCAGAGGGTGTACTCTTTCCTGTTGTCCACACCATTAATGAAGATGTAAAATACTACTGGCCCCAGTATCAACCCCTGATGTACACTATTAGTAACAGGCCTCCAGCTGGGCTTTGGGCCACTGATCACAACCCTTTGAACCCTTTGATGGTTCAGCAGGTTTTCACTCCACCTTACAACCCATTTATCCAGCCCATGCTTCATCACCTTCTGAGGAATTTCACAGAGTTAGTTAACAAATGCCAAGTATGAATAGGAAAGTGAATCCTTGCTCTTGTAAGATACATAAATATTTATTGGATAGACATTAGCAAAGTGTTTCTGCTGAATTTGTTTGATTTTCAGTTAACAGAGAAATTCACAACTCCTGCTTTGTTATTTCTGCATGGCTGAGAGCAGTGTTAGGTTACTTTTGTTATAAAGAGTGAATTGTTCAGTATTCACTGCATAGATGATTCAGTGAAAGCATGAATTCAGTCATATAAATTATTAAGTTATATGTATTGCATGTAGCTAGGCCATCTCTAGAAAGCTGTGTAAACAATATTAGTAAAATCAATTGTGTGAGGATTTTCCCCAACTTTTAAAATAGTTTCATTTTCAACAACTTAATTGTCCTTTTTGCCAGGTCGGATCATGAGTGAGCTCATGTGAGTGAACTCATATTACTGTATCACCTGAATGGGAGAGAGTTTTGCATGAGATCTCTGTGCAGAATAACAGCAGAACCTGAATTATTGCTGTTTCTGAGGGTGCTTGCTTGGTATCCTAATCTCTTGTGGGGAGGAATCATGAGCTGTTTCTAGGACCCATCTAACTGAGCCACAGCTAGATCTCAAAGAACCAGCTCCTCCAAACTGTACGAGGTCTCCACACATTTTGATGGTTTCCAAGTGAATTTTTCACTGTCACAAAGATTGCTGCTTGCTATTTTAAAATTTTACTTCTGGTTCTCAAACTTGGGAGTGAGAATCTGTTCCTGTTTAGGTGTTGGATGATATGATTGAAATGCTTTTGTCCCCAAATGGAAAAGAAAGGTCAGAAACCTTTCAAAGTACTCCTTCCAGGAGGCTGATGCAATGCAGTTGGCTCTGAAAAAAGCCCCATGCTAAGAGATTCTGGTTTTGGAAAAGGACTGTGCTTGAATATTGCAGCTCTGGACAGTCTCTGTTTTTAAGATCAATGTGATTTCAGGCATTAGTCCCTGTCAGATACACTGAGAGAACCTATTGGACCTGATCTGTGAAAGCCTGCAGTTAGCAGCTGTCTCGTGAGCTCTGCCAACAGGCTGAGGTGCTCAAGCCGGAGGAATCCAGAAGCAGTGCTGCTGTTCAGCTGCCACCAGGTGCTGCTCTGCAGGCAGGCTTTCTTGCTCTCTTCCTGTCACTCAGGCTGGGTAGAGGAGCCAGCAATTAGTGACTAATGCTTGCAGTCCTCAAGGCTAGGCTTAGGCTTAGACCAGGCTCCACATGTCTTGTGAATCAGTACAATTGTTCTCAGGGATGGTCCCACGTTTCCCACCAAGCAGAACTCAGATAGCTTGGTAACCCCCCAGTAAGCACTGACCTGAGCACCTCTAGAACCCACTAGTTTAAGCACCTCTAACCAGCTTTCCTTCTACTACGTGTCTCAGCTTTCTCTATAGATATGCAGGGCCTGCCAATATACACAATGCTTGGTACTAATGGAGAAGAGAATGAAAAAGTTATTGGAAGTGCTTGAACGGATACTGATCTATTCTTGTGATTGCCTTACCCCTCCATAAAGGCAGGCAAATACTGAGAGTAGCTCTGGCTTACTAATCTAAAACCTGAAATTCACTTGCCATTTCAGTGTACTTTTGTTGGTTTGAAACCACTTTCTAGTGGAAGATTCCCTGCCCACGGTAGGCAGGTTGGACTAGATGATTTTAAGGTCCCTTCTGACCCAAACCATTCTATTATTCCACGAAACTATGTTGTTGTGAACAGGTTGATTGAAAGATCTCATTGGAAATAGTGAGTTTAATGTGGAATGGTTCCACAAAGAGAAAGTGGAGCTTCTTGGCAAGAAATTTATTCCAAAGCTGCATTATGTTTGGTGGGACAATGGAAGCAAGATTATATGTGTTACAAAGCAAATATAAGGAATTCATTGTACATAGGCTCCAGATCAAGACTATTCACATGAATTATTCAGTGGATTATTTCACTTGAATAAAAGTGTAACAAAGGACAGGGGTGAGCTATCAAATGTTCGGAGACAAATTCCATCTTAGTGAACTATCTTCATGTTTGCTTGACTTTGCTTAGTTTCTCTTTTATGAGAAAATTTTAGTGTAGTCCTGTGAATAGGGGTCATGGGACTCCTATTACTTGACTTCTGCAGGTTTTTATTCCTTTATGAACTACTTTATAAACCTACTTTCAAAACTATTTTCATTATAGTTGTGACTGTTTTCATTATGGGAAGCAGTGGACTAAAAGAAAATGGTGAGACTGTAAGTGACAGGTCTGAAGCCAAAGTGGGAATTGTTCATTGAAATGATAAGTACTGAAGGTTTCTATCACTTCTGACCAGGAATTGGTTTGGGAGAAGTTACAGAGAGTGTGATACTGAAGAAAATAAGGGAATTAGGGAAAATGAACACTTTTCTTGTCAAAGAAAAGCTGAGAAATATGCAGCCTCAACTTTCTAGTCCTCCATACTGAAAAAAAAAATAGTTCTTTTCCAGAAAAAAAATTAGCAGAGTTATCCTGATTCTGCCATCACGACCAAATAACTTTTCTTTGTGTATCAGGGTCTTCTTTGCAAAATGAGGATAAGGGTATTGGGCAGTTTTTGTAAGATGCTTTGAGACCTGTAACAGTAAATGCAGGCTAACACAGCACTACTCTCCTTTTATGCTGGATGCTCACCATGATGCAGGACTAACAAGTTGCTGGCTAAATGATTGTAGGACATAAGAGCATATGACACAAACAGTGACATTTCTGATTTTGCATAAATTCACGTGATTTATTCTGTTTCCTTTTCTATTTTTTTCCCATGGGAGAAAATCAGACAATTGCTTTTGCCAATGCTGAGGATAAGCAACAAAGCTGATTCTGATGAAAAAAATAGCCTATGATCTCTTGATGATTGATCAAAGCAGGTGATTTTGGACTTGGTTTTAATCTATTATTTAAACAATATGCTAAACAAAAAAGCACTTAAGTAACTTCACATTTGTTTTACCTTTATAGTTCTTAGCCTTTTTCAAAAATTATATTAACTGTAAACAAGTAAATTTGTAGCTTTTACTCTGATTTTCCCAGGCCTGTTGACATCACTTCTCTCCTTGAGCCACTGCACATAGGAGTACAGTTCACATGGTACCACCTAACAGCTCTGCTTTTTCCCAGAAGTGCCACATCTCCTGTGTGTGTGTTGTAAAGGCCTCCTCTGTGTGGGTGTGAATGGCTTCCATAGGTATTTATGGATGGGGAGTAGAAATGGACACCAGAAGAGAGTGAGTCAAAGAGGGCAAAAGAGTGTGCTAGGATGTTGTGTCTGAACCTGATTAGCTCCAGAGTCAGTAATGCTGTTGAATCCACAAGCATGGATATATTAGCATGTGAGGCAGCCAAATCTGCTAAGGCCACCAGGCCTCCAGTCACCATCAAGATCAACAGTGGGATGCCCAACTCACATGGCACCCGAGGCAGTGGTGGCAGCTCTCTGCAGAGAGCAAATACAGGTTCAATACCAGCTGAGACAAGGGACCACTTGAAACACTTTCTGAACCTCTGCTAGAAGCCCTTGTTGTGTCAGTACACTTTTCTGCTTCTGATGGAATGGCTGGTGTTTGCCCCCCAGCTGTTGCTAGTCTGGGAACTACAAGTTACTGTGTTGTTGTGAGCTTTGTGAAGGGGATGTATTGTGTGTAGTTCTCTGCTATTAAAATTAACAGCTTGATTCTATTACTAACAACAGCTTTATTTTAAAAAAGGGTCCTTGTAAATATGGATTGTTATCTCTGTCTTGCTCCAGCTTGCTATTTTCGACATATGCACTGAGTAATCCAGGCACAGATAAATCTAAGTTCCTCAATGATTCCCGGCAGGTAGTGGGACCAGAACAAGCCTGGAGGACCAGTCAGGGTACTTCAGCTGACACATACAGGGTCTGTATGTCATGGATGGGGCCTTCCTGTAATTCTGTTCATATAAATTGGTAAAATTAATTATACAGACTTATCTAGACTGGTCAGGTTATTTTTCTGGGTGCCACATTTCTTAGGTACTAAGATGTGGTGTTTGTTGTTGTTTGTTTGCTTGTTTGTTTGTTTTTTAATTTGGCAAGCTGGATTTTGGATAAAAATTATAATTTATTAAAAGTTGGCAATAAAGCATTAAAATTTTATTACAGTGTTTGACATATGTTGGGCACATTCATTAACTTAAAAAATTTTACTAAAATAAAGGCATTTTATTAGTATCTGGACATTTCATTATTAGATACCTAAATCCTGAAGACCAGAAGCAAGAGTGACATGCTGGAGGACAGAAAGTGTTATATGAAAGAAGGAAGAGCAACAAAAGGTGATAACAATGTTGGAATATATAGGGGAATAGACTGGATGGCCTAGGCCTTAGTTTGTCATATTTTGGAAGGGAAGTGGTAGATACCACTCTCTTCTCTCTGGCTCTTAGATGTGACTGGAAACAGGAATATTAGTTTCCTTCTTTCTCAATTCCCAGGTGAATTTCAACTGTCATTGAGTTAATGCATCTGAAGAAAATTGTCTCTTTTCACTTTCTAGCTAGCAATAGCAAAACTAATTAAGGCATAATTTTTTGTACAACGAGAGCTGGAAGTACTGGAACAATGAAAATACAAGGTTTTGTTCTGTGGTGAAGACTGGAATTGTCACAAATATCAATGTTTTATAGAAATGAAAGACTATTATGTAAATTAGTGTTTGTCAGAGATGCAAAATGGAGACTAAGTACCAGCTATGCTGCCAGTGTTATGCAGACCTTTGATTATGAAAGGCTGAGTTCTGTAGAGCACGCCAGTGCACAAGAGACAGGCTGGTTGGAGGAAAATACTCAAGACTTTTATTCCCTAAAAAGGCAGTTCATTCAAAGAGGTGTTCAGACTGCTGGGAATATCTATTTCACCCTAGGCATGCTTTTACTGCGTGCTTCACAAAGTTTTAGCAGTCCCCTGAAAATTTTAAATCTGCATGAAACATGGCACAAGCTTGCAGTGACGGTAGGATGGCTTTCAGGAGATCAAAGAGAAGCTTTTAATATTCAAATGCTGTGACTGTGTATCAATGAAAAAAAAAATCTCGTAAAATAATTAACCCTAAATTTTAATGGAAAAAGCAAAACCTGTTAGTTCTCCAGACCCTTACAGTGAGATTTCAATTGACTTTGAGGCAAGGATTTTGCTCAGTTATAAAACTGTTAACTGATTCAGTTGCTACAGTAATTACTTGTTTGTGTTTTGCTGAAAGGTGATCTAGCAAAGCAGAACATGTCTCTCTACAATTCTCAGCATGAGGCTTATAAAGAGCCGTCTATGGGTAACCTCAGAATTTCAGGGAAAAAACTCTGCTATTTTATTAGCTAAAGATTTAATTTTCCTTTTACTATTACAGCATAAATGTAAGCACCTTAAAATTAATGAAAATATTCATGATTTGCAAAGCTGTGTAAAACAAAGGAAAAGTTAATTTTTCTATTAGCTGTGTCTCACTTATTCACTTCACCCTCATGTGAATTAATCCAGTACTAGGCACCAAAGCATCAAATGTAATATTAACTACTGGGGGATGTTATTTTCCTCATATTGCTCACCTATTGTAATCTTAAATGAAAAAAACCGAATAGAATCCAGCTCACGAGACAACCCTTCACCGACAAAACGTCAATGTTAATTCAGGATCTTCCCCCTGATTGAACCAGTCACTGTAGGATACTGAGTAGGAACAAAATTTGCTGCAGACCTCAAAGTGAGGAAATGCTTCCCTAGATGAATAATTCCAGTGCTCATCAGCTCAAAGATGTGTGTGGAAGATGTGTGAGGAGAGAAACAAGGTGTCTAAGGACAAGAGGTTCATCCCATAAAGGGAGATCTCAGACTATGATGGGTTGTGTTATCTTCTGTGATGGCTACAGCTGATCCTTCTCCTGGCCCTTACCTTATACACTTCCTCCTTGAATAAAAATTATCAAGTGCATACATATTAAAGAGAAAGGGTAAAATATTCTAAATTGCTTTTATTAACTAATCTAAAATCTTCATAATCTATTTGAGATGTAAAGGCCTAAAATACTGTACTCATTAGAAGTGCTTTTCCAACATTTTTAACTGAATTCAAGTTCTTCATCTTCCAGGATAAAAGTTCGAGTGTGCTATTACAAGAAATACAGGATGAGCACAAGGAGAACTGTTGACACCAAAATCACAGATTTGCTCGCTCACCTTTGTTCCATACCAAGCATCATCCCCAGAGGAATAATTTCTCTCTCTTATTCTTTTACAAGGTAAATCCATACACAAAGCATTCTTTGCTGATGCTCTTACTCTATCAACTTTTCATTTGTAAGTTTGTGGTCCCCAAGACAGATAAGAATATCAGTGTTGTACATGTCCTTGTGAATCAAAAGACCTTCAGCTCTGTGGGGTTTAACCTGTTTTACCTAAGGGAGGCATGGCTGCAATTGTGTACCACGTTTCTCCTATAATTTTTCCCATACGACTATGTTTTGAGACTGAAGACAAGTCCATGATGAGCTATGGAGAATGGGAATTTGGTGACTAATGACTTTTAATTTCTTCTGCTGTTGTGTGGGTCTGTAAAAAGAGAAAATCTTAGCAGAGCATGTTGTTCAGTAGCAAGGTGAAGTTTGGATAGGGTGATAGGGCCCTTCCAAGTCTTGTGGTACCTGTCTATCTGAGTTAAATGACACCTAACCTTGGTCAGGCCTGGAAGGACACTTTTTGTTCAAAAAAAGAAAAAAATGTACACGGTGATAAGACCATTTCCTTTCTCACAGCGTCTCCTTTAATGTCAGGCCTGAAATATGAAGTCATTAGGGGATATTAAAACAGTGCTGACAAACTAATTAACAAAAGACATTACGCCGGATGGGCTCAATTTATCCTTTTTAATGGTTCTTATAAATGGGTGCCGCCAATTAAAATTAATAAAGATTTACCAGCGATTGCCCAGCATACACTGTTAAAGAGCTTCACTGAAGGTCGCCTTAAAGTCAGCCTTGTCAAAGCTGCAAGTTCAGCTCCCAATACCAAGCCATGCTGAGTTACTCTCAGTTACATTTTCCCAGGCAGTTTCTCTTTCTTTGTGTTTGGCTGAAGTTTATACACTTCTGTCTCTGTCTCTCTAAAATCTCATCCATCTGCCTGTTGACTCTATTAAAAAATATCCCCCCATGCACTATTAGATTTGTCACAGTTTCACAAAGGAGAATCTCAACAGTCAGTATAATGAGAACTTTGTTCTTTCCAAATCTGTCTGTTATGAAGAAATCCTTGACTAACAGCTTTCATTTTAAACCCCTCTTTATTTTCTTGCTGTCAAATTAAGGTACAACAGTGTCCTTGCTTAGGGGCAGAGTATGGATGATCAAGAATGCCCTGTGTGGCTATAGCTTTGCTGATTCCAGACCAGACTCAATTCTGCCAGGTCATGCTCTTACAGCTTCCAGCATTCCTCCATGTGTAGGTGATTAGATATTAAAAATATGAATTATAAATGCATCAAGGGAGAAGTCTTCTAGTACCCCAGTGACTAAAAATTGGTGACAAATAATAACTTATTTGCAATCTGTCCACCAACTGGAAAACAGCTAGGAGACTAGCCATGCACCCACGAGCTCATCTCTGAGGTTCTGCCCTCCATTTCCATTTTGTAAGGCAGTGGGGCAGGCAAACCGGCTGAATGCCATTCTTTTTTTGCCCATGGTTTCCCTGATAGAAATGCTGTCAGAAAGACTGCTGTAAGTGGATAGATGGAGGTGCAGCTGCAGCTTGTGCTGGGCTGTGTTGGCAGGTCTGTGCTGATCTCTGTGTCATGGGAACATACTGGCTGTAATGGGCAGGAGGCAGACCGTGGGAGAACGTGGAATTGTCTGCTTAAGAACTGAATTCTCTGGCACAGTCTTTTTGTGTTGCTGCTATTAAGGATTCCCCAGAAGGCAGCACTAAGGGGCAGCTGCCGTTGTCTTCTCATGCATATTTAGAACTAGATTGCCAGTGTGAGATGGCAAGACCTACTAACGCTTTTGGAGAGTAGCAAACAGTTCCAGATTCATTACTCTTCAATGCCTGGTAAGCGACTGCTGTATGCTGGAAAGAGGAGACCAGAAATGGTACCCTTTGTTTTGTTCTTTGTAAAAACACTGATGAAGCGCAGTAAATTAACAGTTCAAAAAAAAAGGAAAGAGACCCATGGGAGCAATGGTAAATGTAGTGTTGCATGAGCTACAGAAACAGCTCAACTGATTTTGTGGGAGACCAACTCAGATTGCCACAACCAGGGCAAAGTGACCCTGCTGGGTAAGTTGATGAAAGTAAAATGAGAAGTGAAATGAGAAGGATTAAATCTCTGACAGCTTTGAGAGACCTGAAACCTCACGTTAGTGTATAATTGTAACTATCTCACTGGAGCTGGTTCCTTACTTTTTTTACTTTTGCCACCTCATTCCCCATTTTTGAGCATGCTAAGCACATACAGGAAATCTATACATTATATTCCAGGAGTGAATGTGTCCTCCTTGTGAAGCTTAAAGGACATGATAACAGAGAAGAGATTTTCAGATTTTCTGAGCAGGAAGAGAGGGAGGGGGTAGGAAGGAGAGGAAGGAGAAAGAGAAGAAGTAAAATCTAAAGAGGAATTGTAGAGAAAGTTAAACTGAATAATTGTTACTGAGTAGTCTTTCAAATTGCTCTTAACCCTTGTCTGATATTTTAGTAACTCCTCTAGACGAACACTGATAAATCCTTTTCTCACTTACAAGCAGTATTCTTTGGCAGAAAGGTACATGATTTTTTCCAGTTAGGAGTATGACACATGGGGACTAAGGGTCAAATTTTGGCTTTTGGAAGCAAATTCTCTGCTCTATTGAAACAAATCAACTGCAAAATTATAGGGTTAGAAATGTGAGTCCATCCAAGGTTTTTCAGGAATGACTTGTGGGTTCAACCTGTCTCAATTTCTGTATTTACTTCTCTTATATTTGCTGTGTGAAAAGACATCAGACATAGTTCTGGAGGCCAGACAAGGTACAGTGGTGCAGCAGTTGATAGAAACTCTAAAGCCATTTATTCTAAGTGGAAAAGGGCTAAATCTGTGACCAGGCTTCCTGTAGAGTGAAGCTCTCATCTCATTACAGAGCTCTGGGAATTCCTCTTGAGTTGACTGAATACCTAAAAGCCCCAGTAGCAGCAACACCTATGGGACCAGTTGCCCAATGCAAATTCTCTGTTGGTTTGTCTAGTGAGTCCGTATTTAAGTTGATGACAAGAAGGTATTTGCACACCACTTCAGCATTGATTTCAGAAGTATGCAGAGTCTGTACTCTTTCTATTCCACTTGTTTAAAATCTCCTTTTCTGTAGTGTTGTAAATATCCTTGAAACAAGTATTTTGTCGAATCCAGTTACTACCTTGTGTCCTATTACACCTAATGTCACAGGGCTATAAATTGTTTACTGTCTCATAGTAAAATTTTGGCACAGATATTTATGGCAGAGGTCTTAATCTTTGTAAATCTCCTTAAATGTCTTTTTCTGTGCTACATTAAAATAAGGACAGTCCTTTAAGCTTGTGATGCCTAATAATGGTGCTTAGAACAAAGATTATCTTCAGATAATTAATTTTCCCTCTTCATTTTCTTTCCTCCATTTCTAATGCATATGTAAGCAATAGCTTTGTAGTGTCCCTGTAAGCTGTTCCATGTTTGGTATTCAGTTTTCATGTGATTCTGGAGAAAGGAAAATTAAGAAAGATAACACATCTTCTAATTTAAGAAATATTCAGCTAATGGCAAGAAATGTATTAAGACTTCTCTTACCTGATCCCCTACCTGTCCTGTAGCAGAGGATCCACCTACCTGGATGTTGCATTTTTTCCTAGCTTTGTACTACTCAATCTTCTTCAATTTCCAGTTGCTTTGCAGATTTGCTTGAGCTAAATCCCCACTAAAATAACAAGTTAAATGGGCAGAAAAAAGCAGCAGGTGAGAACTAACGGTGAACAGCAGCAGAACACTGTGATTTCAAAAAGACTAAATAGCGGGAAAGAAAATAGAAATTGAGAGATTTCACTTTGTTATCAAGTTTTGTTCCTACAAACAGTGGCTGTCCTGGAGACTTCTTGGCTTCATCTCCCACAGCGTGTAGAGCTGAAGGGACACAGTGACTAGCAGTGGCAGTTCTCTCAGTACTCCTTTGGATCTTTGCATCCTGATGGGCCATATCACCTAAACTCCTGGGCATCCTAGAATCTTCTCATGCAATGAGCATACAAAACCCCCTGCTACTCGGGAACAGCCATATATAAGCTTCAGTCTTCCCTGGCTTGAAAGTTTGCTCGTGTACGTTTGGGTGTGAGCTCTCACCCTCCCGTATGCAGTGACTGCCAAACAGACTTTTTCAGGATATGTTAAAGGGGAGTATTGGGGTATATGTGCTGCAACCTGGTTCCAGGCTACTAAGCTTTGCAGTTTCCTCAAACAACCCTGCACTGAGGGATCACCAGCTTTTGCCTGCACTCTTGATGTACAGTACATTAATCGTGCCCTCCCTAATTCCTGCTTCAAGATAAATCTCTTGCGCTCCCATTATTGGGCTAATTGCTGTGGATTATATGGCAGTCAGTTGCTCTTTGGCAGGGAAAGATTAATGGAGGACATTTCCTTTGTTTTGATTTCATTTGCTAATTGCTGTATGGAGAGGTGGTTATGTTAATTCATCCTCTCCCCTGTTAGATAGCAGGGTTTTGTTTAGCATGTGCTGGGAGAGTAGTTGCCAGGAATCCTAAATGTTTCTTTGTCTTGCTCTGTGGATTTGAGAGCAGGGAGGTCTTCAAGCAGTAGGATGTTTTTAGTAGTTCACAGACAGAGTGCTCATATGCTTATGCGCTTTTTCCCATGTTTCCAGGCATAGGATGTGCTAATTATAGGTGCACAAAATGAGGAATAAAGAAATTTCTGCATTTTTGGTAGGGGCTGAATCATCTTTGTACCTCTGTCAGACTCATGGCAGAAAGTCAGAACCCCTTTGAAAAACCTGGGCCTTCTAATTGAGCATGTATTTCACCATTCTGGCCCCTGGACAAGAGGCCAGAGCGTGTGAGCAGCGAAGCGTACGGGAATTGAGTGTTGTTACTAGCGTTGTTTATATTTGGTAATTTAAAAAACAACTGTCACCAAGTGTGCGCTTTTCTCAGCTTTAGATAGGTGCAGAAGTCTGAGAGAGCTGGACAGATAATGAAGCCATTCACACTTGTTAGCCAGAAAGGAGTCCAAGCCAGTCACTGGTGAATGAAAATTGCTGCCATCTGTTGCCTGTTCCTTGGCTTTTGTGGAGTGTCTGGATGCCACTCTTTCCTGCTGAGACAGATGTTTCCCACTGCACGTCTGCAGTCCAGGATTTGTGCTAACTGCCACCCTCACCACAGCAGAGATGCCTCAGGACAGAGATTTTATTGGAGTAACAACTGAAAGGCATAGTTGTGAGGAATCTGCCCAGTGCCTTCTATAATTTCATTTCTCTATGAATAAATGAGACACCTCAGTCTCCAGAGCTATCAGCTTGACACTTTTTACTAGAACAAAATTCTTTCGATCCAGTGGCTGCAGGATTTAATTTTAATTTATGGATCGAGACATAAAGTCTTTATTACAGAAGACTGACAGTCTTTTTACCAAGAAACCTGTCAGCCAGTCCTCTTAAAGATGAACAATCTGGCCATCTTTAGATCTGGATGTTTCAAAGACCTTTATATTGAGCACAATATAATCAACCATGGATAGAAATAATTTTGCTAAACGGTTTGTTTCTGATTGATTGTAGCAAAATGGAGGAAGAGGATTTATTTATCTTTGGATTTATGAACTCTAACTATTATTATTTTTGAAATTCCTGTGGAAGCCTATCTGTCTTCACTTTATGAGAGTATAGAGCATACTTACCTGCTCTAGACTGTTCATTATTTTTATATTACTATGAAAACATCCTCTTTTTGATGAACTCATCAGAAGGAAACAGTTTTGGGGCCTCTCACAATTTTGCTGCTCTATTGTTTTTGCTATTGTTTCAAGGCAGGCTCCCTTCATTATGTCATCAGGAATTTCTTTTGTGCCTGCATTACTTTTTGCATCCTTTTTAAACTTCTCCCCATCGCTGTGCACTTAGCCTACAGAGGATCTTCTTGGCTGAGCAGTAAATTCCACCTCCTATAATGTCCATACTTCAAAAAACTGTGCAATGTCATATCTGATCTTGGATATTGCTGGATTACAAGCTAGGACTCTTCAGGCACTTCCTTGATCTTCTTTAAGAAAAACATAATTTTGTGTTCAGAGTACATTCTAGATGCAAACTGTCAAAACTGCTTTGTGTAGGTCTTCAAATTGTATTTCATGTCTCCCAGGAGGACGCTGATTTCAAGAAGTTGCCAGGAGGTTTTAAGATGCTCTCTCAGAAGGTCTCTCAGAAGATGGCTGGACAGGCTCAGCTCTGCTGTGTTATAAACAGTTCCATTTGGAGCACTTGGAACTTCTCCCATGTCAGGTAGACAAACTTCATCCTCAAGCTGGTTTCTTGGTATAAAATAGTAATTGTCTGGAAAAGTGGTTTTCAGAAACCTCTTCATAGCTACTAAGAGCTTTAGAATTTACCACTCATGATCTAGCTGGGTAAACTGCTTTATTTTGCCATATATATCAGTCCTAGAATGTTTCTGTAATTATGAGTGAGAGTGGTGGAAACATGAGACATTACAGGACATTTCATGTTAGAAATGAGTTTGAGATAGGCTGTGACTAGGAGTGTTTTACAGTAGGTGTCTGAGAGAAGGCCCACTATGAACTAAGTCATGTGGAAAGGATTCCAAGACACTTAATGTATTTTGCAATTCATAGTACTTATTATCCATGGCTCTCAAAGCACTTTCAAGAAAGGTTAATGCTGTGAGAAGTCTTTTACACAGGGGCTGTTGTTTTGCATGGAATAAACTCACAAAAGCACAAAATGTTGAAAAGGGCAAGCTGGCTGAGAAATCCTGAGAGGAAAGTTGGTTAGGAAAAAGATGAGGCTCAGCTCCTCAGATGATTAAACAAGCTGCAATGCACATGGTACTCATTTGCTCCAAATAAACTGAATTTTCCCCAGGAGCTCTTAGTTTATGCCTAAACTCTGCTTATTGCTCCCTATTGTGAACCATCAATGAAATAATTGGAAGGCTAGATAGGGGAGACACAGTTCAATAGCTGGGAACAATAGCATCAGCACACCAGGACCTCTTCAACCTATGGGATGAAACAGTCAGAGGCCTGTGAAGACTCTTATGGCACTAGGAACAATAGACAGCACTGCCATCATGAAACTGAAGCCATGAAACCTAAAGGTAAAGTACCTAGTGTTGCCCCAAAATAGCAAAGAAAAAAATGTGCTGCAGTGACCTAGCAGTTAGCCAGAGGTGGCCTTCATTGTGCGTGTGTGTGTGCATCTGAAGAGTGAACCGAGATTATAAAGTTTTGAGTGGGCCCCTGGAAACATGAGCTTGCAACACAGGTTGCTACTGGGAACATGGTCTTGCATACACCAGTCATCTCTAAAGTAGTTCTTGATGAAACATCATTAACAGCAAATTCACCAGGAGAGTGGAAATGAATTCCGTGGGCCACAGAACTAAAATCATGCCAAATATTGGTCCCAGTCCCTTGCAGTTTCTGACAAACTTGAAAGCTGTGTAAAGGGAAGGGGATTAGGACATTTAGTCACATGTCTCTACTACTTTGCCAGCTGTTGTTAGTTCTAGTAATAACTGATTCCTCAGGGTGACTTTCCTGATCTCCTAATCTTTTAATTAGCCAGAACTGATAACAAGGAGGTGACCTCTATAGACAGGGCAATGGAAATTATACTGAATCCCAAACAGAGGGGAGACTTACATTATTTTAGAGTTGAAAACTATTATTATTTACGGTATTGTTCATTGCTCAGAATGTGGCATTTCCCCTCTTAAATTAAACACAGGTGGAGGACACAAGCATGCAGCTTTGAAAGACATCTGATGTATTATTCTTGTACTTGCTACAGGAACGGATAATCATAACCCCATGCATACCCACACTACACAGACATTTTATTTGTGCCCTGAGTAGGAGAAATACCATCTGTAGCAATGGAGAGATGGAGTTGGTGTGATCCATCAGGTTTTTGATGAAGTCTTCTAACTGCATTGAATGTTTGGACTTCCTCTGCCTTCCTTCCTTCCTGCTTCTAAAATTTGCCTATTCACTTCATGTAGAGATGACTCCCAGTGTTCGTTGAGGAGTCACTGGCATCTAAGCATATGCTTTTGATGAAGTTGATGCTGATTACCTAAAAAAAGAATCTGTCTCTCCCATAATGCTCTGCACTATTTCATCTTCCAAGCCAGCTTCCACAGGAACTGGGCTGCTGGACGTCCTCCTTCCCACGTCAAAGAGGCCAGAGAAATTGGTACCTGCTCTCTGATGTGCAGGTCACATTCTTGTGGATCTTTGCAAACTAGCAACCTGTAAAGCAGGAAGCAGCTAACATTGTCTCAGTAAGGAAGGTAGCCTATGGCTTTCTAACCAGTGGGGAATACACTGTTATGTACCTATCGATATGTAAGAGAACATAACAGAAAGGGACGGATTTTTCGTGCTTTTCTTTTTCCTCATCAGAAATTATCATCATAGTATGTTTCTCCCTTTAAAGTATGTGATGGGTGTTTCAGGCAGTTTTCTCCTCACTGAGGAGAGACCTAAGGGCAGATATGGAGTCATGTGAAGTCGTTTTACTTCTCTAGCAGTGCTGCTACAGCTTTGCTTAACATGGCTATATATGACTGTTGTACAGCTGTGATGTACCACATCTCACCAGCTGCTGCCATGGGGTGAGCCCATTGCCAGGGCTCAGTAGTATCTGTGCCTTATAAGGCCAGAAGTGCACGATGTATGGAAAGCTCCTTTATGTTACAGTACTTTGCCTTCCAAGGAGAGCTGGCATCGAGCAGGCAGGAGGCAGACAGGGAGCTCAGTGGTGAGTCTTTCATGGCAGGATGTGGAGGATACCAGGTTATCTTGGAGTTTGGAATGTATCTGTGGAGCTTTTGTTTTGCTGCCATTCGTATCAACTTGTGTTTTAAACAATTTTTAAAGCTGTGCTTCCTGCTTGTTTTTAGAAGGGGAAGCTAGTTGGGTTGTACACATTCAGTGAAGTGGAAATGTGTGTGTGTTAGTTATTCTTTTGATTTACTTACTCATACAGAGGAGGTAGGGATGAGCCATGACCACATGGGTCCAGTCACTACAGAACCAAAAAACAGATTGACCCTTACCCTAAAGCTGTTACAGTGTATGTGTAACTGAGCTGATTTTTATGAGAAAAGGATGATTTGTCACACAGTATTGGAAACACTTGAAGATTCTTCCAGCTCTGTAAAAATACATGGACTTATCAATGGAGAATATAATGCCCAGTTGTGCGAAACCTTGGGTGATTACTAGGGCTTGACTGTGAGAAATTATTTAGACTGTGGTAGCTCAGTCTGAAATTCATAAGGGAGCATAAGCAAAGCAGTTCCATAATTCCCCATAGTTTCAGAAGGAATGCCATTAAAAAATTAACTTT
This sequence comes from Monarcha castaneiventris obscurior, assembly GCA_026261815.1. Taxonomy (NCBI): domain Eukaryota; kingdom Metazoa; phylum Chordata; class Aves; order Passeriformes; family Monarchidae; genus Monarcha; species Monarcha castaneiventris. Next base: position 22,590,848 of record JAMPIT010000894.1, read on the forward strand.
GTTGCAAAATGAAATTTAAAATGCAGAATCCAATGAGGCAGTATCCTTAATAGAGGCCAGAAGGGTCATATCCATTGATGCCAGAAAGGTCATATCCATTGATCTTTATTTTTCTCCACGGGATGTTTCCATCTGAGAATACTGTCATATCCCACACTGAATTCTGAAATAGGGAGTGTGCAAGTTAATTTATTCAATCTGTAATTATTGATTTGGTTTCAGAGGGGAATGTATGGTCAGTGAAATGACAGGCCGGCTATACTTTCTATTCTCCTCCCAGAAAGATCATGATAGCCCAAGATTGCCAGAACCTGTCTGAAGAAGGCTCTTTGCAATGACTGCCCTATCTTCAATGATTCCTGCATTGTAATAAGGAACAAAAAAAATTTATTGTTCTCATACATGTTCTGTTCACTTGCTTGAACCCTCAGGAAGAAAATTCCTCTAATACAGCAGCTGGCAGGTGTCCAAAATGGATTATAACTAGAACCACTACCCCAGGAGAGTATCTGTTCTTTCTGGGAAATGGCAAATGCACATCAATCAGAAAAGCACACACAAAAGGCAGGCCATAAAATGTTAGTAGACCTGACCACAGATGAAGCTTTTGGTCCTTGATACAAATTTAACTATGCCATACAGAATCAATTCTTGAGCTTCCAACTCATCATAACCAACAAAATTTTCTTGTGTAGATGCACCTCTTCCAGCTTGTGCAACAGCATAAACCCCTCTGTTCCTTAACTGTCTATGGCTCATTTCCCTGACAGATCCTTTTCCTGTCATCAGTTCATTGGAAAAAGTTTACAGAAATAAAAATATGTGGACTGAAAAAAATTTAGTGCTGACACAATGGGAAGAAGTACTAAGTTATCTGTGAATGAGTCAACAGAATCCTACAGACCTCCAAATTAAGACTGGATGGATCAGTCACCCCAAGAGAAGAAAGTACAAAGGAACATAATATTTCCAACAGAAATTTGCTCAGACACACTTTAAGCCAAAAATGAAGAAAGAGATCCTGAAACACGTAGTGAAAAGATGAGTATTATAAAGAAATAGAATTGAGGTAAAGAGTTACAAGAACTTTCTTATACTATAAGAAAGTTGTAAGGGAAAGGAACAGTAGATTCTTCAGTAGATTAGAGGGATGATATTAGCTGACGATCACTACATCTTTTTCAAGTCACATGGACAAAGCATCAAAGACACAAAGACTTCTTAAAGACTAACAAGGTGAGATCAGTCTACACAAAAGGCAGGGAGAGTTCCCAACAATCAATGTAACTGCTAAAAAGTAGCACAAACAAATGTATTTAGGCTTTATTTAAGCATCAGCTAGTGCTTGCACATAATATGGACAAAGGGATCCCCAGAAGAATCTGGGGTCTGCAGTAAAAGTGAGTGTCCCCAATGAGAGATTCTGAGTGTCTCTTTTTACAGAGTACTCATCTTCAAACTGTTTTGATCTGCCATCCCTATCAATAAAAACTTTTTGAACATGCTCCACAAAGCCTGGGCCCTTGGAGTTAGTTCCTGAATCTGCTAAGCTCTGAAGGAGTTGCCTGATTTTCTGAGCTCAAGCATACCCCTTGCTTCAGCTGGGATAAACCCAGGGCAGGCCACCCTCTGCTGGAGACAGCATAAGGCCAAGGGAGACACTAGGGAAGAAAAGTGACCTAGTAAGATTGATGTCTCCAGAGAAAATTCAACTTTCAGTGTTTAGATACCCACTGCTTGAATTGATTCTCAAAGTCCCCTGCCAATGTTTGGGTGGATGCTTGCTAGGAAGGGTTTTCACTGTTCTCAGGGTCTATGGAGGAATGAAAATGATTTATTCTAACAGATAACAGTTTAAACACAAAAATAACCATTTCCATCTGGTTGTAAATGAGGTACCAAACCTCTCATTAGAACACTTATTTTTGATTTAAAATACTAAATCATGAACTGAGCAAAAATATCATCATTCAACCTGTTGGCTATTAAAGGTTTGGCAGTTTAGGATACAGAACCAAGGCATTTTTGGAAGCTGTAATTTCTTCTCTATAGCTTGTTCTAGTCTTAGAAGTGTATAATTTGTAATTTTTCAGTATGATTTGAAAAATGCAGTACTTCATGTTTTTTTTTCTCTGTTTAGTAAAAGTCATGTGTTTTTGAGTTACGTAATGGTATATTTAATGTTTAGCAAGAATGTGTTTTCATTTTAACTGCCAGCTATCTGAAAGGTGCATCTAAGTGATTTCAAGGAATCCTTTTTAGCTGTAGTAATCTGGGAGATCAGCCTGTCACATAGCAAAAGTTCAATTTCCAGTGTGTTTACATGCATAGAGCAAAGGCAAAAACCTTTTTTCTTACCTTTCCTGTGTGCCAGGGATCAGGAAGAATGTTTGTACTTAGTAAGATTTCTCAGTTTTCTGGAGTAAAGAAAAGAAGTGGCCTCTGTATTTGTTCTTCTTAATAAACTTCTGTTTTCCTGAGTAGAAGTTTAAAAATCCATTGCAAATGAAGAATTTTCTCACTGTTGAGCAACATGTAATTCCAGGAAGATTAATGTAATCCATCAGATTCATTCTCTTGTTCTTTGGATTAACAAATTTAGCTAAAATCTAATTTCTTAGTCCAATTTTATTTCCACTCCAGGAGTTTGCAAGGTTATATGGATTCAGATTGAAGACTTAAACTGAGGAACAGGAAATATGCTCTTAAATCTATTTTAATCTTGTCATGCAACTTTACATTTTAAATTTCTGTGGAAATACTAATTTTATTTTGGTGTTCACCATTGCTGCCTTTTTTGTTTTGCAAATACATATATCCTGGTACACTAGGACCAAGAGCATGGACTATCCCTGTACCAGTTTGAGTCAAGCAATGGTGTAATTTAATGTGCACCCATTTAGGATCCTAATTTTTGCATTTCATTATACTAAAAAAATAATGGGTTCATTTTTATCAGAAGATTAATTTGTGTCAAGATCTAATTGGGTTGAAATTGGAATTCAATTACAATGCACAAATAGCTTTAAATGTTTTTATTCGTTACCTATCCAGACTGTTGGTAGTTTTACTTAAAGCTTAAAAAAATATTTTTTACTGAAAACTGAGTATCAAAAATCCATCTATACTCAGGGAATTGAACAGATTGTTTCTGTTTGTTCATGTCTCTTGGCATTTTAAACTAGCTTAATTTACACTCTCACATGTTATTTTTCTTAATATTGTGTAAAAGAAAAATGAACTTTCCTGGCTTTTCAGCCCCCAGTTGATTTCTCAGCTTTCAGTGAACAAGTCTTTGAACTGAACTAGTTGAATAAACCAAAACATTTCCCTGTGTTAAGAAAAAAGGCTCCTGTTGTCAAAATAAGATTCCTGTTTTAACAAGCCACGAATCTAGAAGCTTGGACAGTGGGTTATGTGGACTTAAGAGGTTTGGTTTAAAGTGCCAACTGAGAACCTGTACTACTTGCTCTTTTCAAGCTGATTTTTAAACAAGTTATTAAAAAAAAAACAACCCAAAAGAGAATATGCTTCTGCACTTCGGCTGCTCTAATTTACAGTCCAGCAGAAGTTTAAATTACCTATATTTGTAACTTTTCCTACATGTCCTGCAACAACAGCAGTGGATGATGAAAGGAGCAGGTACTGAGTAGGTTACATGTATACATATTACACTGAAAACAGTAAAAATGTTATCTCCCTCCCACTGCTCCTGGAAAGTAGGTGTCCATAATTTCATTATATTCTTTTTGCCTAGAGGTGAGTGTGCTTTCTTCTAAGCTAATTCTAGGGTTTGGGGTTTTTTCTCTTCAGTGTAGAGAATAGATTTAGGAAGCCCATTACACACTGAAAGTCTCGGTTTGGTCAAAAATTAGATTAGAATTAGGGTGAAGGTATTCAGGTAGTAAATGGTACAAATCCTGACTTGTAAAACCAGCCCTAGACTGACAACTCCAGTGTCTCTTCAGCTATTCATAAAGAAGATTAAACTTATTCATTTCAAGGGAGAGGCCCTGTTCAGTTTTCTTAAAATGCAGCCTGCATTAGTCTTTGCTTTTTGTCACCTGTCAGGTCGTCCTCTTGCATTGTCATAATACTACTAGCTGAATTTAGTTTTATTTTCTCTCTCTTTGTAAATCTTTACTGCCAAACAGTTGACAGCAGGACCCAGCCATGAATAGGTGTGGAGTAATCCCAGGAGATGAATGGCTGTCCCTGTGTGTCACACTGAAATGTCTGTACTCCTGTACGTGGGGTACCTGCATCGTACTGTGACCCCCTTTTCCTTCCTTCTGTGTTCCACTTTGGTCCAGGGAGCCTTCCTGCTTTCAGTCTGAGTACACCCGGTGAGGATGTAACATTGGTTTCTTTTTTTTACTGCAGCTCCCTTTGAACTCTCTCATTTAGTGCCTGGCGCTCTTTTCAGTCAGCTATTCAGTCAGCAAAATTTATGACTATATATTGCTTTCCCTTAAGTTTTTCCTGTAGGTGTGTTTAAAGAGTGGTTTGAAGGAATCGGTGATTCTTGCTCTTTTTAGGATGAATAAATGCCTCCCATTCACAAAAAAAAGAAAAAAAGAAAAAAAAGAAAAAAAAAAGTGTTCTCTTCTCTCTCCCTGCTCCCAGGGAAAAAGCCTGCATCCTTTGCTGTGTTTCCTATGGGAGGGCACTTTGGAGAGGTCGAAAAGACACAGGGAGATTCACCATCCGTCATAACAGAGTTGCTGAAGACTTTTTACCCTAAACAACAGAACCTCTTTACTGCCTTTTTCACTCTTGCCTGCGCGTAGAAGCAGGGCAGAGCTAGAGGAGCAGCGGGGCAGCCCTGCCCGGCTCCCGGAGAGGCTGCGCGGGGCTCCCGCTGGCCGCTCCCGGGGCCGCTCCCGCCGGCCGCTCCCGGGGCCGCTCCCGGGGCCGCTCCCGGGGCCGCTCCCGGGGCCGCTCCCGGGGCCGCTCCCGCCGGCCGCTCCCGGGGCCGCTCCCGGGGCCGCTCCCGGGGCCGCTCCCGGGGCCGCTCCCGGGGCCGCTCCCGGGGCCGCTCCCGGGGCCGCTCCCGGGGCCGCTCCCGGGGCCGCTCCTGCCGCTCGGCCTCTGGCCACAGGGCGGCGCCACAGCACCGCTCTTGGCTGGGGAGAGCCGCGGCCAGGGCCGGGCTTCCCTCTGCCCTGGGCCGGAGCCCCGCTCTCCGTGCGGGGGGGTTCCCTCTGCCCTGGGCCGGAGCCCCGCTCTCCGTGCCGGGGGGGTTCCCTCTGCCCTGGGCCGGAGCCCCGCTCTCCGTGCCGGGGGGGTTCCCTCTGCCCTGGGCCGGAGCCCCGCTCTCCGTGCCGGGGCTTCCCTCTGCCCTGGGCCGGAGCCCCGCTCTCCGTGCCGGGGCTTCCCTCTGCCCTGGGCCGGAGCCCCGCTCTCCGTGCCGAGGGGGTTCCCTCTGCCCTGGGCCGGAGCCCCGCTCTCCGTGCCGAGGGGATTCCCTCTGCTCTCGGCTGGGGCCCCGCTCTCCGTGCCGAGGGCCGGCCCGGCGGCAGGGCTGGCGGAGGGGACACCGGAGCCGCTGCTGGCCGCTCGCTGGGCCTTTGCCGCTGCTCGCGCTGCCCTGCTCTGCTCCCTGCGGCATCGCAGCCGTCGAGTCCGAGGTACGGGAATGCTCTGAGCTCTGGCTGCAGCCCTGCAGTTGTACTGGGTTACTTACCCGGCTGCTGGGCGGAGAGAAGCCGAATAGGATAGCGTGTCTTCCCCGGGAAGCTTGTCACTTCGCCCCACACAGTACTTGGGCGCTGCCTTTAGCCACCACCATCTCTCAGGGTACCAACCACCTCCTGCCAATCAGTTCTGCATCGTTTTTCGATGCCACATTCAAAAATTACTCAGAAATCTGGAAGAGCTTTTCAAAGTGATGTCTTTAAACAATCTTCCTTTTCATCTGAGATTGGCAGACACTTAGTCAAGATCAGTCCAGGATCCCAAGGGCGTGAAACAACTGTGCAACTATTTCATGTTGATCATGGTACAGACTCATAGAAATATACGTGATATGAGTCTGGCCCATGTTGCTCCTGTTAGCTCTATGAGAAGACAGTTGGGCGAGCCTGATTTTGCACTATATTTGCAGTTGTGGTGTTGAAGAGCGTATACTCGTTGTTGCTTGCATAGAGGTTGACAGCTCAAGCAAGGTTGTGAGTGGGTTCCTGTAATTTGTCCAAACAGCACTGCCCTCTACCTGTTTTGCTTTCTGCCTCAGTGGAAGGTTTTGTTCCCAAACCCTTGCTGTATAGCCACTACATCTGTAGTAACAGATGGTCATGGAAATGCTGAGTATTCAGCTGCAGCAGAGTAGCAGAATTCCTTCATCTCTTGATGGAAATGCCAAAAGCTGCAGATACTACAGCAGTGAGGAGTGGAAAGGGCAGTTTGTGGCCTCAAGCTTCCTACATTCCTACCTGATGACACCACTCTATATAGTTTAGAGGCCCCCCCAGGAAATTGAGAAACATGGTGAGAGGTTGAAGCGCAGAGGACAGGTTTCTATTCAGGGGATAAATATCGCAGGAAACTCTTTTGCTGTCTGGTGCATGAACCCTGATATCCTGCAATCCTGTAGTATCTTTCTCAGAGCACCCCAAAGTACTGAAGCTATGCTTTTACATTACCTGCTGCCCCACAAGTTGGTTCAGAGTTTAGAGTTCTGACTGACTGATGGGGGCCCCAAGGCATAGAACTAGGTTACATGATTGTTGCAAGGTCATACTAGTTTATCAGCTCCCATTTGCTGGCTTAAAACTTTGAAGGTTTTACAAAGCTTCAGAGCTTAAATCCCTTTTCAATTCTCTGGCTCTGTGATTTTTGCCTTTATTTTTTTTTTAATGTAAACCTATGAAATCTCCTATGGGCAGCCTTTTCTGTTTGTAAAAGATCACATAATCTAACTCATGGTGGGAGGAGACTTCCAAAGCTGTACATCCTGCTGAGTTTTGTGTATTTATTTAACCTCTGCAGAACCTGACACATGCAAAAAATACTTCTGTCCTATGTCTGAAAACAACGGTGTGCTTGTGAACCACATGAGGATCCATTGGCCCTTCTGGTCCATTAGTTACCACAAGTTAGTGTTAAACAACATTCAAAATGAGAAAATCTTTTTAAATAAGCAAGTCATGGGTCTTAGGAAATCTCTGAATTACTGATAATAGCTTTTGATCCATTTGGGCATTTCTTTACTGTTTCAAGGACTGTGAGATCACCTGGAGAATATTCACCCTGGATATGGAATGGAAGACTGTTGTAATAAGAAGCGATGCAGATTCCCCAGGCAGGTGCAAAGGAGAGTTGCTTTTTGGCAAGAACCCAGCCTTTTTGAGCAGATAGCTGGTTATCAGCTGACATAGTTTTAAGGCATAACAAACGTATTTCAACCAACCACCATACACCACAATGTGAGCACGTGAGTCACTCAGTATGTTTTCCTACCCCTAATTCAGCTGTGTCTCTTTCCCACAGTCCTTTTCTACTTAGCTGAAGTAACAGGCCTGAGCCATGATTTTACAAAGGCAACAAGGCCTTCATTTTATAAGGTTTTACCTATATGCAACAGAAGACTGCTAGGAAGGCTGCAATTTCCTATTCGTACTGTTTGGTGGTGCCTTTGGGAAAGACAGTATCACCACATATCTCTTCTCTTGCACTTCTCTATTCCCAACCATGCTGTGACTGCATCCTGCCCTGTCTTTGTGTGCCAGAAGTCAAAAAAGAACAAGGGAGTAATGGAAAATCTGATATGGAAGTCAGTTGCTAAAGAATAGGGATATAATTAATGCCAGTCGACATAGTTTTATGGAAACTAGGTCTTGTCAAACAAACTTGATCTCAATAGTGTAATCTCAAAGAGTGGATTGTTAAAGGCAATTGTATAGATGTGAGGTACTTATACTTTCATAAAGCATTTGACTTAGTTCTGCATGATAGTCTGGCTAAAATTTCACTATTACACGATATCAGTAAAGTGCCTTTTAAATGGATTAGGAACTGGTTAGTGAAGAGAACTCAAAGGCATCATTTGTGGGAAGTATCACTGAATGAGAGAAAGTCCAGGGGATTTGGCAAGAGCTGATAGCAAGTTCAGTGCTATTCAACAGGTTTGTCCATGATTTGGAAGTAACTATAAACCATAGCTGAGTGTTAAGTTTTGCAATGTCACAAGATAGAGTAATAAATAATGAGAAAAACTATAATATAAAGTGATTAGCATCACAGGGAAAGTTAATTCTAAGAAAATGTGTATTAGCAGTCATGTTCAAAGTAATACACTTGGGAGCAAGTACTGTATCTTTCAGTCCTCCATTCTGTAGCTTTATATTAAAAAAAAAAAAAGCGATTGCATTCCTTAGAGTTGACCACAGGAGCAAGCAGTGGGAGCGATCTGTAACCTACATCCATGGCACTGACAGACTGCTAGCAAAATGTCACATACAGCTCTAGTACATAGTTTTTGAAGGAAGGTAGAAAAACTGAAGAGAGCAAAGCAGAGGAGCCAAGATGACTTCGAGTGAGAAAATAGAGCTCAGTTAGTTTCAAAAACATTGAGAGTGGTTGTGCAGAAATGCCTTAATGGAGAAAAAAATGCCAGGTGCACTTTTACCCCGCCATGATCAGAAGACCCTTTCAGAACATCAGGAATCAGCATCTGGAACCTAGAACAGTTTCTATTAAAACTACTAGAGAAGTTTATATTAAAATAAGGTACGTTTCTTTCAGTAGAAGAATGAACAAATATTGGAAAGACTTAAAAGGATGATTTTTGTTCTGCTTATCCTCAGGATCTCTCCAGTGCCTTAACGAAAGAGTAATTTTAACTAATTGTCATTGGGCTCAAAGTGCAATTTTGTGGTCTGAAATATAAAGGAGGGCATCCACATGGTCTTCACTCCCTTAAGTCTGATTCCGTGAAGTGAACACAGTGCTGAAGTTTCCTGTTGGCTAAGCATCCTCTTTGTCCTTGCATCATATGAGGTTATAGGCAGCCTTGCTGTGTTTCACTGTGCCAATATTCAAACAGAACAAACTGCATGACCAGGTGATGTATTGTGTATAGGTATACACACACTCTGTGTATGTATATAACTTGCAGGAACCCATCATTCTTCCATCTTGTGCTCCCAAGCCACGAGTGTGTTTCTAGCCATGAGAAAAAGCCTTCTGTTAACAGCTTAGTCTATATTTCCAACCTGCAGCCTTCCATCAGCTTGCTAAGTCAGGCAGCCTGCTGTATTCCAATCTTGTTTTCTGGCCCCTCCACTTACACCTAGAGCTCCTGACTGTTCTGAAGACTTTGGTCTGTACTGCTCTATTTCCCTCTTCTTCAACCTAGAATTTAGGTAGGTTGTTTCTGGCCTTATCTACTGGTAGAAGTCGATGTGGGAGCAGTCTTAGTAGGTCCACGTAAGAAAATGCTCTTCTCTGTCCCTTTTCTTTGCAACTATGAGTCTGCAGATCTAGGGGAGGGACAGTATTGGAAATACTCAGAGGCCTTGAACAAAAATTAATAGGCAAAGATGGGAACAGGTGCAAGAAGATATGAGATAGAGGGAGCAGAAAGAACAGTATGAGGAGGCTGATAGGAGGTCCTTCTAATAATTTTTTTTTTATTAGAAGATTTCAGGAGAATAAGAAAAATTGTTTGCAGCCAAAGCTGCAGTTTTGAAAACCCAGAGGCTTATGTGTCCCTCTCATTAAAGAACTGCAACACTATCCTGTTTCTTTTTCATAATGGACATTTCGTTATGTCCTCTCCTCCTGTTTTGTGCTTCCAGTGGAGTTGGGTTCGCTGAACTGAGGCAACAGCCAATGCTATTGTAAATACTCATGCTGCATTCCTGACAGTACCCCTGCATTCCCACAGTGGTTGTGGCCAGGGTCAGTGACCCTTGCAACAGCTGTGTGCCCTTTACCCTTGCCTTCATTCTCTGTAATGGCACTACCACTGATTTAATAGCATTAATGTTTAAGCCTTTCTCATTCTACTTTCATGGGCCCTCTTCTTTTGGCTGGAAGAAATGGCAGCTTTTCTTGCTGTTTGCTAACAAACTTGCCTAGAGCAACTTGGCAGTTGGCAAGGAAAACGATGCGTCTGTGGCACAGAGCAAAGCCTGCCAGAGTCTCTGCGGACCAAGACTTTTTCTCAGATATGTTTCGTGTTCTCAAATCCAATGACTTATTTTGTGAGTCATATTTTTTTCTGTTCCACATGTGATTAAATCAGCACTCTGTAAAGCTTTGTCAGAGGAAAAGAAAAATATCTGGCTTGCAGGATAGACAGTATCAAGCTGGTCAGGATTCTTATGTGGGATTCTGCAAATATTTACTGCAGAAAATCTGAACTGGACTCTTCCACAGGCTAGTGCAGCTGTAGGACTGCAGCAGCTGTAGGACTGAGCCCTTGCCAAAGAAGCACTTATTAATTCACACAGAGTAAAAAAGTTCCAACAGGAGAGACTGTTCCCAGAAGAAGAATAAGAAATTACACCATTCAAGGTATTTAGCTATGCTGGGGAAGAGCCAAAGTCAAGTTTCATGTCCAGAAAAGTAGACCAGGAACTCAAGCCCACCCAAATCCTTTATATCCCATGTAGGTTGCCTTCTACATGCAGGCTTCTGTATGTGTCAAGGTATTTAGCTATGCTGGGGAAGAGCCAAAGTCAAGTTTCATCTCCAGAAAAGTAGACCAGGAACTCAAGCCCACCCAAATCCTTTATATCCCATGTAGGTTGCCTTCTACATGCAGGCTTCTGTGGCGCCCAAAGCAAATTTAGGGAGCCTTCTTTAGCAAATGTTTCCTCAAGACAGTGAATTCCTGCAGAACATGTAGATTCAACAAGCTGAGTATTTCCCAACAAAGCTGGTTATGCCGAAGACACAAGGAAAAGAACCCCACAGCCCATAAGCAGTTCTGTGGATGAGATGCTGATGGGCAGGTAGAGAGGGAGATGTTAGGGAGGTAATTAGATTGTTGCCCAAGCATGGACAGACTTGTGACAACTGCTTAACCCATGTCTCTCTTCTGAGTTCTTGCAATTGTCTTTTGTGTTTGGGCTGCAGCATGTGGCAAATGAACAAATTTTATTTGGAATCATAGGGAAGATTGGGAGGTTTAAATCATTCTCTATTGAATGCAGTGTATGCCTGCAAAATACCACACTCCCCTTGCCTATTTGCTTTCTCTGTACAGGAGGAATGGAGCTGTGTTTTGGTTTGTGGTGTGTTTATGTTGAGACATGAACTTTGGGATTTTAGCCTGCGTGCAAACAAATCCTGCCATTACATTTGCTCTACTTTTCCTGTTTTCAGTGCTGTTTTGGAGCAGTTCCTAGGGCTGTTTGTTTCAGATTCATGGCTGCTTCTCCTTTCTGCCCACTTGGACCAGGGCTGCTAATCAGTGCTATCAAAAGACATCTGAGTAGATCTTTAATTCACCACCTTACTCTTCCTAGAACTATTGTTGCACTTGCTTATAACTGGAAGGATGTGTTCTCTCCAGACCCTTGGTACTGCATCATGTAAGTGCAAGGTCACTTCTACAGCACTGGTTTTCATCCAGCTCCACTACTGCTTGTAAAGCATTCTGTAATAACTGCTTGGCCTTCGGAGTGAGATAGTCCCAGTCTATTGCCAGTGGACATCTGGATCAGAGTCATGGCTGGCATTGACCAGCCCCCTTGACAGTAGTCTTGGCAAAGAAGCCAGGAGTTGAACAGACCATTAGATAATTAGAATCTACTGCAGTGAATTGCAATCAAGGAGCCTAAAGAGATGGATGCAGAGGGTCCTCTTGCACTCATAGAAGTAATAAGTTCAAAGGAGTAAAACTGGCTCTGAAAATGTTGTTTTCTCTGACACAAACGCCTGTGTGTATTTGGTGGGACTTGCAAAGCAGAGGGTTTATAGGAGACAGGCCTGGATCTTTCTGTGGCTTGCTCACCATCCATATAATGGTTAAATGTTTCAATTGCAGAGTTTTCTATTGCTAGTTGAGGAATCAGAGAGAGTATAGTTCTAAAGTTTAATTTTAAGATCTCTGTTCTCCAGGTTGAGCACAAAAGAGTGAAGGGTTTTATAAGTCTGAAAATCTGACATTGAAGTTGTTCTTCTAAAGAAACAAAGGGGATGGGAATTGATCATAGCATCTACATTCAACCTTTTTAATTTTGCCAGTAGTTTTAATGAGAAATCTCAACCTTTTCCATTTCCCCTCCGTTCTCTTGCTCTCCCGTGAAAGTGAACCAGACTCATAGCTGGGCCTACACACTTAGAGAAGTTTGAAACTAACACTGTAAAGTGAAGCTGGATTTTCTTTAAATATTTCCTTTTAGCAAAGACATTCCTAAATCAGAGGTGTTTGTGTCTATTGTTTGCAGCTCCTTTGATAAACTGTGATGAAATATGAAGTCCCTAGTCAGCAACAGCCTGTCTGAATGGCCTTTAATGAGGCTTTGGTGTGGAGTGTTTTAAGCCTTTGTCTTCATAATCAGAGGCTTTGCCTGTGCTGTGTTAGCACCATTTCACAGGCCAGAATCTGTGTGAAGAAACTAAGTGCCTTTTTACTGCCTGTTAACATGGAAAAACCCTAATCCAGAGGGAGACCTGACTAAGAGGCCCAAAATTTATTTGGAATTAAAGGTCAGGACACTTGTGTTAATTATGATGTCTAACTGTTTAGGCAGTAGTTTGTAGTGCACTTTTCTCTCTGCATCAGTCCTGTGCTACAATTTATTTCCTTTACTGATGGTTTTGACTGATACAGGAACTGCTAATGGATTTCTGCAGGGAAGACTTCACACTCCAGATACAATGACCTCCCAAAATGAACATCAGTTTTCTTTTTACAGTGGCCTATGACAGAGACATTATTTTTACTTTAATTTGGAGCCTATAACAAGGGAGTTAAACAGATTTCAGGACTGTAGTTCAGACAGGTATCTGAGTGATGGAAATCCAGTGAGGAATTCCAACTGTTGGTGAATCCTTGGGGAAAGGTCCCTTCTGGCATGACTTCCATTCAGCACTCAGAGGACTGCAGTGAGAAGCCCTTGCCAGATTTCAAGATTCTAGTTTAGGGAAAATACAATACTAAATTTAGGAATGGTGTTTCTAAATCAGCCAAGCAAGACAGAGGAATTCATGGCGCTTGCCTGGGGTCACAAGGAAAGTCAGTATTGGAGGTGGAGTATTGTGACTGCAGGCCTTTGCTTAGGCTGTGTGTCTCCCATATAGAACTGTATAATCTTGTCTCCCTGGGACACTGACTAGCAAATGCTTCAGAGTTGCCAGCAGACTGTCAGTGGTATCCCCCAACCAGGCAAAATCTGTACCATCCAACCCTATGGAAGCCAACTGCAAGCTGAAAGATTTTATGGTTGTATTGTTACCTATATTCTATTACTCTATAAAAGGGATTAAAATATTACTTTAACACCCGATCCCCTGAAATACTACCAGGCATTTGAACATCATTCTTTGTGCATGTAGAATATTTTTCTCACATGAATCTTGCTGATTTCCCCTCATTCTTGATTCTCTCTGCTGTTTGTCACATATCATTTCAAGAGCTAGCCCCATCTCTGACTGCAGCTATTCGTTATCAGCCCCTTTGCCTTTACCACTTCCATTTGTAATTTAAACACCCTAATTTAATAGGTTTGTCTCATTATTTTGATTAATCATATTAACTCATATTAATTAAGAGATGGATTTAGGTAATGACAGAGGTTAATGGAGTCAGTTTTCACTTTTCCCTGGTTTTTCAGGGAAGGGGGGACTCGGGTAGGAGGGGAAAATAGAAGGAGAGACTAGAAAGAGTGAAAAAAGAGAAACTGTTGGGGGGGAAATCTCAGTTAGCAATCAGAAATTCCCTGCTAATTGAATGTCTGATTTTATTAATGATGAAATTTATAAAGGTCCTTAAGAAAAGAAAAGAATTTAGCCAGTTCAGCAGTTAAGTGTGAATATTAACTAACTCCAAGATAAAAGTTAAAATATCCATTTTCTTTTCTTTTCTCTAGTTCTTTAAATAAAAAGCTCTCTTTGACACTTCATCCCATTAGAGCTTTAGCTTCCTTTGCCATCCATTGCTAAATGTCTGGAGACTGCACAGAGAATGTAATGTCCTGTATGATTTAAGAAATGCTGACCCTGGAGGGCAGGAAGTTAATACATGGAACACCTGACTGCTTATTTTCCTTGATGCTTTCTCTCTGATGGGGCTTTGGTTAGTGGAAGAAGGTTTCCAGCTCTGCCCTGTGCCCTGTCTCTACTCTGTCACACTTGTTTCCCTGAGGCTCAAGAAAACAAACCACAAGCAAAGTGTCAGATCCAGATTGAACTTTGTGTTGGTGCTGTGGGCTACGTTTCCATCTCCACAAAGGCATGGGAAATCCTTTGCTTATCCAAGACCTCCATGACAGGGTCTCATGGTTATAACTCCCGGGCATGGCCAGACTGCTCCTAATTTGTCTCTTTCCTATTTGCACCAATGCTATATAGACACAGAATCCCATTTTAGGAGGGGAACTCTTTATAGCCCTACTGCCATTGTGCAAATGACAGCATGAGGGCAAGTCAGTGCATGAGGGCAGGTCTTTCATCCTGTGCTCCATGACACTTCAACTGAGCTGCTTCAGTGAACATTTGAACAGAAAGTAATTTTGGAGCTGAAGTCAGTTGGTAGTGAAATGTGGGGTAGCCGTGCAAGACCCCAGAGCAGGCAGTTAGCCTTTTTCCTTACCAGAAAAGACATTTCCATGACAATAGTAACATTCAAATAGTAATATTTTTTGTAATATTACAATGGTAATGGTATACAAGGTATACAAAATGTAGAGAGGTAACCATACAGGAAGAAAATCTGTTACGTAAACCCTAAATTAATAAACACAAGTAAACACTTTGTACAAATTGTCACAAATCTGACTCAAAAACAATTAGAAGAAAGGAGTTGTTTTGTGAACAAACTGTTATCAAAAATATTTTAACAAAGTTGACGTCTTTGAATACAGTCTTCCAGCAAATATTGCTGTCAAAATGTAATACCCACAGGTGACTTGTGAAAGGCAGCCAGTAAAGTTTGTAAGACTATGTTCTACTTTGAATTGTAGTGCATGATCAGCCCAAAGGTTATATAGCAATAAATTACAAAGCAAAACATGGTGACCATTTCCTGTAAAGTGTTCAGGGGAATACCCTTTAAGTGAGACCAATTGTAGGAATTTTGTGTTAAATTGGTAGGATATATTGTCTATGGAAGGATGCACAGTACCTCTTGAGTGTCCAGATTGTGCATCTGTGGGACAGTGCCTTGATCTCAGCTACTTTAAACTAAAGTTTGCAACATAGACAATCTCATGTGAGTTTTTAATTTCATCCAGCTGAAGTGCTAATACCTAACCTGACTGCTACTCAGAAAATAATTAATATGTATTCCAGAAGTTGGTTATTTTCTGGTGATCTCTCAGTAAAATTGCAGAAGTCTAAAGTGAAATTTTTCCATAATCAGTATTTCAGAGTGGATGAATGCAACATATTTCTGTTCAAAAGGCACTAGAGAAGTTGAAATCTGATAGGCTAAAGACTTACTGACCTTTTTTGTGACTTTGATGAGAATATCAAAAATCAATTTTGCTTTATGTATGCTGTTCCAAAACAGGTAAAAATATACCACATTTCAAGATTGTTGCCGACTCTGGAATGTTGTCAGTCTGTTTCTATGAAGTTGGAAAACACTATAAAATTACATTCTTTTTGTTGTTACTTTGTTTTATCTTTGCTTAATATAAGCGTAAGTCAGCTAAGGAATGGTTTCTGTGCAAAATGGCAGGTGTCCTGAACAGTGGAGAACCACAGGTTTGAAAGATACAGTTGGTATTGCCAGTTTAGTGTCTTTTGGCTTGCGTGTAGAAATATAAGCCTGTAGGACTTGTATTTGAAAAGCACGAGCTTCAGAAAAAAGAGAATTCTGGGTATGTAACATTAAGGGACTTCAGAAATAGATGTCTGGAAGCATCTGAATGCAGCTTGACATTATGAAATGACCCAGCAAAATTTCTCTAAATTGGGAATTAGAACAATATAACTGGCAGCATGTTTTTGTTCAGAGAGCTAAGGTCTTGTTCATGCAGGGAAAGCCTTTCAGGCAGACTTTGTCTCTGCGGAGTTTTCCTTCGTGATTGCCGACCCATCACAGCTGCCTCTCTACCTGGGAGTATTTCTAAAACTCCAGTCTCTGAAACTCTGCTTTCCCTTGAAGAATTCTTATTTTATTAAAGCATGCAAAGCTTTTATCTCTTCAGAAAAGCTTGAAACAGTAGAATATTAATGGCTCAGAAAATGTAAAAGCCTGACAGGAAAATCCAATACATGTATATGCATGTATAGATAGATAGATAGACAGACAGATAGATAGATAGATAGATAGATAGATAGATAGATAGATAGATAGATAGATAGATAGACAGACAGATAGATAGATATAACACATTCAATAGTACCTTGTAATGTTTTAAAACATTTAGAGGATTATTTTGGAACTCAACTCACACCTGAAATCTTTCATTTAGAAAAACAGCCAATGATCTCAGTGAAGGTTCAGATGGACAGAGGACATCAGGTACAACGTTTTCATTGAGGTATTGGGAGGACTGAAATACTCCTTTTTTGAGACTCCTAATGGATACTATTGGAATTAATAAGTGTCTAAAGGGCAAGTTTAAAAAAAAGCTTGACCTTAAAAGTTAGGATTTTTTTTTCACACTCCATCATTATAGTCTGAGGTAGAGATTTTTTTTTTAAATTATCAGTAGGCATACAACCAGAGATTTGCATACTGAGGAAAAGTATTAAATAGGCAAAAGCAGATTGTGGTACTAGACTCTGACTACAAATAAACTTGGAAAAAAAAAAGAGCACAGAAAAATTGTGTAAATAGGATATTTTTCACCTAAATAAAACTCCATGGTAGTTTAATCCTGATTTTTCTTATGTTGAATTTACACCAGATGAAAGTCAGTGGAGTTGCTGCACAGTGTACAGTAGCACAAGGTTAGTACCAAGTGCTGTATCATAAAATATTGCATGTAAGTGTATACATGCTTCTTTGTGGGTGCACTGTATCTCTTTGTCTATGCATATTCAAGTGTATATATTTCAGAGCTGCTGTCTGCATAATTCACCTCCAAACCCAGCATGCGTTCATTTTCATAACTTTTTGTTCTATTACAATATTAATGGGACTATCAATGGGAAAGGACAAGAGAAGCATTTTTAATGTTTATCTGACAGTTGCAAATTTCACTTGAGGTTGTTTACTGGGATCTGATTGTTGGCAAAGAGGAGTAGGAAAGGCAGCAAGATGAATGGGATCACAGGAAGAAGAGATGTATTTATGGGTCCTCTTAGCACCATCTAAGAGTAATAAAAAGTCCTGTTTTACCCCTCCTTTACCCAGTCTTCAGTTTAAAACACCAAAAAATGAGGGATTGTTTTAATTAACTTCTATTTAATCCAGGTGGCCTGTTCAAAGTGAAACACAATGCATTTAAATATGTGAAAAATAGGTGTATATGTATATTCTCATCCAGTATCTTTTCCCTAGTGGGGAAAATGCCTGCAAATAAGAGACAGTTCGTGGACTTGTGGGTGAATCTGCAATGTGATGTCAAACTGTGTACCAAATTACTGTCAGAGCTTGTCTTTTTTGACCTTCAGTTCTTGGACTATCCTAAGTGAGGCTTATTTGTTTATGAGGAGAGCTAAACCTTTTCCCAATTTTCCTCTGCAGTTTTATGAACTTGGGCATTGCACGTCCAAATTTTCTGCTCTGCAAAAAACCTAATCTCAGGAAAAAAAAAAGCGCCCCAAAACCAACAAACAATCTTGGAATTCTGTTTGTATTTTAGTTTATATTTTAAAGTATTTAAGTATGAGTTTTTCAACTAGAAATTCAGAGAGCCTAATTTTCCATGAAACAATGTTTAAGAACAGAATCAAAAATTTGTAGACGACAGGTAGCACAAAAATGGTAGTATGGTAGCCTAAGAGTATTGTGTTCCACTCTGGTCACCTCTGTCACAGACTACTGCAGAAACAGAAGAATTTCATAGCTAGGTGGCAGGCTGAGTTTTCTGGAAAAACAGGCTATTTATTTGTAGTGGTGGTGTGAGGGGAAAGTTTAATTTTTCATGCAAAATGAAATCTATTTTGCAGATTGGAACTGTTAAATCCTCCTTCCTGGGTATTATAGCTCATATGCTTCTCTTTCTGTCATTCTCATTAGGCTGGGCTTTTTTGGTGGACTCTGTCTCCTTTGATGCACCTTGACTGCTCCACTAAGAAGCTTTTGTGAGGACTTAGGCCACCACTACAGAGCACTGTGGCAGATCTTTTTTTCAAATAAAATATATGAAGTTTCTACAGGAAGCAGAAACTTTCCCCAAAATTGTAATTATATCAAAGATAATTAATTTGGAGGAAAGATTGCAAGAACTTTCATCTGTCAGTGTATAAAATAATAATTGTCATAGTACATAGTACATGAATTCTTACTGTGTTTTATCAGTGGGGAAAAAGTAAATTTGGAAAGGGGCAGATACAAAACCCTTAGGGAGGAAATCAAACAGCTGTACAAAGTGGGGTAATGGATGGCTTCTACCATTTGCTGTCTTTTGGCAAAGCAGTTCTCAGACAGAGGTAGACTGCTTTGTTCTGCACTGAAAATACTGTGGTAGAAATAGATGTATCACGGATAGTATGTGGGAAACACAGCTTGGATGGTAATGAGGGAATTTGACAATGAACCAGTCAGCCAAAACAGTGACCTCTCCGAGATGCTCTTCTGAGCCTGCCTCATCTGTGAGTGTTTGGGCTGGATTGCTTTGGTAGGAACTTCCTTTTCTGGTGTGCATTCCTGCCTTTCCTGCATCCCTCTCTTTCCCGTTCTGTGAGCTGGGGAGAGCCATGCACACAGTTCAGCTGCTTTGAAAACTGTCTTGTGGGAAAAAGGGGGGAGGTGAGAAAATGCTTCATTGCTGCTTGTGACAGGGATCCCAGAGAGACACAGAGACATCGGTGGAGTCTACACATCACTGCCCGTTAGCTCCACTCACTGTTTATCAACTACCAGCACTAATTTCTGCTCAGTGTTATGTTTGGGTTAATTACAGTTAGGTTCCTTTCAGTAGTTAGGTTAATTACAGTTGTGTATTCCCTGTTGTCGCTGCCCCTAAAAGAGGGTCTGATCCTGGCTCTGTTTCCTGCCTGCAAAGTCCAAATTCAAGCTGAGACTAAGGTGGTCTGGGCCAGTGCTTTGCTAAAAAGCCAATGGAGCATCAACCATGTTGCAGGTGTCTTTACCAAAGGCTTCCCCAGCACTTTTAAATCAACCTAGATTTAGTGTGTCCCTGTTCAGAGATCCTTCCATGCACTGTACACAACAGGCAATACAGGCTTAGCTATTCACTTACCCCTGGGATCCAAGTGCAAGATCTCCCTCTACAGTGCCACTGCTGCCTGACTACCTTGAGACCCAAAGTCTCCTTATTTGGAAGGTCTCTGCAGGAAGAGTCCTACCCTTTAGTTTAATAGTGAAATTGTTGGTCTAGTATCCAAACATCTATTAACTGGCTTCCAGGGCCAAATCCGCTGTAATTTCTCCCCAGTCTGCCTCAAACTGGCATTTGGATTCCAGTTCTTTGTAGCGAGATGGCTTCAGCAATCTACCACCATAAAGGCAGCATCAGCAGTGCATTTATCTCTGGCATGCAAATGTCTACGTCTTTAGTCCCAATCACTGAATCTTTCTAACCTGATTTTTCTGGTAAGAAACGAGGGTGTTCTTTGGTCATGAACACAGCCCTCTGCGCAGGGGTCAGTCTCATCTATTGGTCTAACCATTAAACTGAAAGCCCCTGTTTAAAAACACAAGTCCCTCTTCAGTGCAGTCAAGTCACTTGACTTCACTGTCCCAGCCTTTTCCTTTGGGGAAAGGAATTCAGCTCCTTCTTGCATGGCAAGGGCTGAGGAATGCAGCTGACAGACTGATGAGTGGGAATGGAGTAGGCTTATTTCTTCCTCTTGGAAGTTTTCTACACTCTGAGAAGTTATCAAGTAGCCCAGGTCCTGCTATCAGAACTGGTGGTAGGGACTTGCTCAACCTGTGATTATGTAAGTCATACTGATCTCCTACTATGCTGTGCTTGTGAAATTGCAGTGTTTCAGAAGCAGTTTAAGTCTGAGGTCTTTGTGTTGATACACGAGCTGATGTTAATGTCGTTGTTCAAGACTTTGACAAATATGTTTATTATATTTTGTGTTCTCTAAGTGCTGTTACTGCAATACTGTTCACTTTCTGTCCTGACTTTTGCTGCCTGAGTTGTGAAGTAGCCTGACATATATCTGGTTTACAGGTGCCAGTGTTTTCAAGCAAGGTGAAATGGTTCCAATATATGAATCCCAAGGTATTTTTGAAACGAACCACTACACCTGCCTAGGAGTAGTACATAATAAGCCTTCTTTCAAATGCCAATTGAGCAACAAAGCTGCTGCCATCTCAGTGTTTTGTATACCTTCGTGAAGTCAAATGGTCAGTATTAAGAAAAAGCACATATCCTGTAACAGAAGTGTAAGACATAAATGAAGCAGCTGGGGACAAAGCTTCCCCAGGCCCCTCCCTTACTTTCAAAAATCTTAAATAAGTTTAAATTTGAAATCTGATGTTCATTCATGGGCTAGGCTTGTAACATTCAGATTTCTTCCTGTGACTTACATGGCTGGGAAAGGAAGAAATTTTGGAGCATAGTGAAGTTTTTTTCAGAAATCACACACCTCTGTGTCTGCTGGGGAAGAATGTAAATGTGGCTGTGTTTCCTCGTGATTGTCCAGAAGATAGCCTCTTCGGCATTCCACCGGACGGCCACCTGTCCGCCTGTAATAAATGATGGCTATAAAGGGAAGTGATTGCAGCCATGATACAGCCAGAGGCATTTGTTTATATTCTTATAATATGTATCAGATTGAATAGAAATTATCACTTACAATTGACAAATGGAGAGTGGAGATAGTTGGTGGGTATGAGGAACCTCAGTAAGAGCTGGGCCAGCTGCAAACTTTCTCCATTGAAGGCTGTCACCAGAAAGCAGGTGTCGAGCCAGCCAGTGATGAATGGTGAAGCTGGAGGCTTGCTTGTGTTAATGATCCACATATCTTTGTATAGCAGCTCACAGTCAGGAAAGCCTTTTGTTGCTACTCAGAAAGGCTCCTGATGGATAAAGGCTGTAATTTTGGGGTGGAGTCTGTAATTAAGTAAATGGGGGGCAAAGCAGAGGAGTATTCTTGAGCATTTCTCCAGAAGAATAGTACTGACATGTAGTGTTTCCCCTCATAGTTTAAGTGTTGGCAAGACCAGATGGCTGAACCCAAGCAGAGCACACCTGGCTGGATGCAGGAATGCTATTATATGTTACTATAATGATACTACTGTTGTGTGAACAGGAGAAAGGGATATTCCTTGGAACATTTTCAGATCAATAAATTGCCTCACATGACTGCTTTCCTGAATGGCTGCTACTGTTTCTCCCTCTTTTCTCTGTGTAGATATAACACTTCTCCAGATCAAGAAACTGAGTTTGTCTAAGTGAGAAGTCTAAGAACTGACCAGCAGGCTGGAGAGAGAGAAAAGTGCATTCAATCTGCAAACAGGCTGAATGTTTTAAGCTCCCATTAGCATCTGATCTTTTCTGTCAAGTCTTGGGAGGGATACTGGAACTAAAGAAAAATCTTGAACCAGAGATGGAAAAATGTCATGGCTTAACTCCAGCTGGCAATGAAGCACCACCCAGCTGCTCCCTCATTCCCCACAACAGGATGAGGGGAGAAGAGATGAGAATCAGAAGAGTAAAAGTGAGAAGACTCATGGGTTTCAATAAAGACAGTTTAATAGGTAAAGGAAAAGCCATGCACAAAAGGAAAGCAAAACAAAGAATTAATTCACTACTTCCCATGGTCAGGCAGGTGTTCAGCCATCTCCAGGAAAGCAGCGCTCCATCATATGTGATGATTACTTGGGAAGACAAATACCATAACTGAACATCTCTCCTTCTTTCTTCTCCCTCCCTCCTCTTACATGCTGAGCACGATGCCATATGGTATGTGATATCCCTTTGACCAGTTGAGGTCAGCTGTCCTGGCTGTGTCTACTCCCAGCTCCTTGTGCATGCCCAGACTCCTCGCTGGTGAGGTGGTGTGAGCAGAAACTATCTGAACCAAAACCAGCATAAGAAACAATTTCTCAAGACAAGTAACACCATCCATGGTGCTTAGCATAAATATAAAACTAGAGTGGACAAATCTCTAGAAAACATGCAGCTGGTAGAAGCAATGAACTGTATGCCCTGTATGATTTGCATGAGAGCTTTTTGCATTCTGCCTGTGAAGATCTATTCCTGCAGATACCTGTAGTGATGTGCCATATTCTTATTTCCTGTATGAAGCTGTTTGGAGGTGGGGTTGTTGAAAGAGATGAAGTAGGAGTGGCTGCAGATGCAAAGTGCAGATGAGAAAGCTGCAGTACAGGTCAGTTCCATTCTTTGTGCTTTTCTCCCATTTTTGTATGAAGGAATAGTGGTAGCATCACCATCTATATTATAGTGTGTAGAGAGAAAACCTATGGAACATGCAAGATCTAGAAGAACTTAATGCCCTCTCACCCTTCGGTTGGCCTCTGAAAATGTTCCATATGGGCCCAGTCTGTTTGTGGGTCTGTGGGATATAGAGCTGACTTGACTGAAAGCTCCTCAAGAGAGAGGCTCATCACATAGCTACTGTCAGGAGTGGGAATAGACTGGGTTATAAGGCTCCTTGTGCTCTTCTTTCTGTTTACTGAAGTACTGCCTTGTGGCTGGTAAGGGAGTCTACCCCCTAATTTTTGGAGTCTTGCCCTAAAGCTGTCTTTTCAGTTTGGTAGAAAATATATGTCCCAAATCTCTGAGAACTCATTACTCCTGCTGGACGGTAAGTTCAGGGAGTGCTGCCAGTCAACCCTGTGCAAGGACTTTCAACTTGGAAAGGAATGTTCTCTCTCTTAATTTTCTGTCCAAATACTGAATACTACAAGGGAAAGAGTTATACATGAGTTAGGTGATTGAAAACAACATTACAGAAAGTGAAACATTTGAAAGAAACATCAGTTTCTTCCTCATACATTAGCTCTGCTGATGGCTGCTACTTTAGGTTTCCCCAACAACACAGGAAGCTATTGGATTCAAATAAACTCTCCTTTCTTTTTTTATGCTGCTTACTGTTAGAAGATGAATGGTTATTTGGCTTTAAATGGTACAGCAAACTGTTCTGACTGCAGACCCACTGGCTTTGGCTTGCTTCCCTGTCTTAAATTTGTTTTCACACTTGTTTGTGCAGTGAGAAGGCTCCTTTCCAGGGACCTGGCTTAGATAGAGTTCACTGGTCTACACACTGCTGTCTGGCCTTACTAGCACAGAATGTTCCCTGCATAAGTTCATAAATCACATAATGTGTGATGTGATCAATACATCCTCTCCATATTGAAATTTCGCTAATCAGCTTCTCCAAGAAAGTAGGAGGCCAAACTTGGTACGTACACACTTCAAATCCTGTTATGTCTCTCAACATGTTGTGTTGGGGGATTTTGTCACAGATGCTGGCACTGTAAAGTCTCTAAAGCAGTAATTATGACGTGTTTCTGCTTATGAACCATTGTTCAACAGTAGGACATTATTTTTCTCCCCATATTTAGAATTATGTGTTTATTTTAGCTTTAATGTCACAGCTATGGGCTTGTGTTCTTAGTTCTGCCACCAACTCCTGTGCTCTGGAGAATTCACCACTGGTCTCTGTCCTGTACTTTTGATTGGACAGCAGTACTTCTGAAACCACTCCAAAGTCTTTAGGCAAGGTGAACCAACCAAGGAATGCTTTGTTGAAAGGTAAAGGAGAAACTCAAAAATTCCTTTGCCAATTTCTTAATATCTTATTATTCGGAAAAAAAAAATCAACTATCCTTCTTATAAAGCTTTCCACAGAATAATTTTGACACTTGTTTTAAACCTGAAGATCCTTACAACAGGAAAAAACCTGTTTACTGCCTTAGCTTTATTATACTTTTCTTTATATATTACATTGACAAATTCTCGTTGTCTTTTAATCCAGAAAAGCAAAAAATGGTGTTTTAAGGGTGAATCTAAGGCAGTCTGAATTTATCCACTCAGACCTATTACTGAGAAGAAGAGGCAATAATAAAGTACTTATAACTTTGCTTAGTCAAGTGCCACTTTGGTGTGGTATTGTAAATAAGGTCTGTGCAGTTTTAACAATTAAATTAGCTACTGGCAGCAATTAGGTATTGTCTCCTAAATATATTTTTTGGCAGGTGTGGACAGATACCTAGAATTGTGGTGTGTGATTGGGTAAAAGATATGTCTTTAAAAAACCCCAAAACATTGAAAACCAAAATCATGTAACAAAACAACCAACTCCTCCTCACCTTTGGTGGTTCACTTTCTGATGTCTGATGGAACATTATAGATCTGAAGGGCAGTCCTGTTGCATTCATCTGACTGGCACTTTAGTAATAACTTAATTTGCTGCAGCTTCAGTATAGCTGTGCTTACCCACTTTGGAGTTTAACTGAGTATTATCTGTCATGTTCTTACTGCATGGTCTTCTTGTAGCTGAAGTGTCTACTGCCATATTCTTTTGGGAACACTGACTTTCATTCAGAGATACATTTGAGCTATGGAAACATTTAAAATTAAATAGAAAGAGATAACAGGCAGGCAGTGACAGCATATCTCACCAGTGTAGTGCTAAATTAATTAAACACTGTGAACTCATTAGTAAAGTTATGGAAGATACAGGAGGCCATAATATATATTGATTACATAGCTGCAAAGGCTTTCCCCCTAACACAAACTGCTCTGGGTTGGGTGTGGGTTTTCTTTTTCCAAACAGGACTTTTGTACATAGAATAATGGCCTTTACTCCAGTCTGGAATGTCTGCTCTGTTTCATCAGCACAGATGTATGAAAAAAAAAACAGCAGAGAATGAGAGGAACTGAAAAGGATCAAATTAGTCTGTAGAGGATACTGTCAGTGGAGGTAAAAGTGAGTATGAGCTGATAAAAGCTGTTGTAGTGCTAATGAGAAGCAATGGGCTGAGCATGGCTGCTCAGTGTGCTTCCTAGAGAAGTGTCTTAACTCTGCTTTTGGTGTTACATCAGACAGTGTAAAACTCCCTGCCCCAGGGGAGGTACCTGGGCATTCCCACCTGGAACCTGAGCGTATATTAACCCATTGAACTTTGTGTTTTGTGGGCTTCCCTACCCTTGGATTGAGACTGTGACTCATCACTTCAACCAATGGACATTGCAATTGCATCAATCAAGTCTCATCACAGAATCCAACGGTCGTGACTATATAACTTTCCACTCTTATCCTTTCTTTCTCTTTCTCTCCTTTCCCTTATACATTTTCTTAGGTGTTATTTTTATGCTCTTATGTTTTTGCTTTTCTAACCAAAATGGCTACAAGTACCTTGTTCTACCTTAATGTTCTAAAGTTTGCAAGTTTGTCACTGAACCTCCTGAGAAGTTTGTTGTTTCTTTGCACACTACACAGAGTAAATCAAACAATTTTCCCCTAAACCCACCAAGCAGATCAGGGCATAACACTTCCTTGCTTGAAACTGGGCCGTAAGGCTTGGAGTATGAAGGAACATTTACATGTGAGTGACGGGGATGAAGATGTACACTGGAGAAGGGACAATGATGCAGTACAGGAGCCTGCACTGTTCTTGGTTGTGCGTGTTATTAGCCCAAAAAAGAATAGGCTGTGCACAATCCAACCAACTCAGTCTCAGCCACGGATTCCTGGCAAGCAGATGCTATTTAGGACTGGCATCTATTTTAAAGAAACATAAATCAGAAAGCTATTACTTGTGAGACAAAGCGATTACAACACAGTGCATGGGATTTTCTCTTTCTTACAGGTTTACTGCTTGTCCTTTCTCCCCACCTTTTAGGGAGAATCAGGGATTTGAGTAATTTATTGGGTTTTGCATATGTGTTATTGTCTTCTTACTTTTTCCCCACCTGCTTGTTTTTCTTCCCTGTATCTGGGCTTTCCAGGCTGACATATATCTGCAGCATGAACGTGAAGTTATGGAGCTCTGGTATGAGGCCATCCCCTTTCCCTTCTTCACCTCCATACACGTGTGCCAAATGCATTAAGAATCAGTCAAGAGGACTCCTATAAAAAAAAAATAGCACTGACTTATCTCTGCTCCTCCTACCACCCTAGGGCTCCTTGTGCAGTATTTAAGCATTGTTGTTAGCAGGATGGTAATCCAGCCTCCCTTTGGGGTGCTTGGAAACCCTAAATGGATTAGGCTTTTATCTCACTCTTGAGGGTTTCCTCCATGCATAGACACTGTCTCAGCTGTGTACTTATTCTCAAATTTCAATCTAGATGGTGACCTCTGCATTTTGTTCTGTTGCAGTGGGTGGGGCACAAGGGGACCCTGTTCTCTTTCCTTTCTTTTCCCAGACATCTTGCATGCAAGTGAGTATTCTTCCCATAAAGAACTGATGACACTTCCCTCTCAAGTAAATCAGTGCTGCCCCTACCTGGGCTGCTGGATAGGAACAGGAGATACAACTTCTCTGATCCACCTTTTGTAACAGTTCTGCCCTGTGTGAAGGGTGTGTCCCATGGCAGTATATCTCAGCATATCCTTAGCGCATAATTATGCTCTGGAGCTGAGTTTTAACAGTGATAATTACCTTCCCTGTAGTTTTCCAATAAGGAACCTCCACATGCTTTACATGGGTTAATGAATCAAGTACCCCATGTGACATCAGTCTCTCTCATTATGTTTGTTACAGGGAATGAAGGAAACTAAGCATTATGATGGGAATTGACAACTTGTAGCCTCATGCAGACATCCTTCCATGGAATGAAAGTGTACATTCACTCTGAGCTGGACAGCTTTTGGGTCCTGACTTGCAGCCACTGGCTCGTGACACTAGGCAATGCTTCCTCTTCTCCATGTCTCTTTCCTTTTCACTTTGGCTCTTCCATCTACCCACCTGAACAAAATCCAAGAGAAGAGCTCTGACGACAAATAAAACGGGGTGGGAATCTTTCCACTGTACCCTCTCCCCACCCCCACTCCTGTCCATACAAGATTGATAATGAAACCGATACCTTTCACCAGCGTAATTTTCATATTTAATGAGCGTGACTCAGAAACTATTACATTAATTAGTCAAATCCCACAAACCGTTAATGGTGCACGCGGTAATTAATATTGTATTCAATTAAAAGCTGACCTGTTTCAGGTGCCTTCCCCTGGTTTGGGGGGCTCTTTGCAGATAGCGTATGTTCCAGTGCCTGAGGCCAAGCCTTTTATTTCGTTCCAGTGGTGGGCGAGGGAGGTATTTTTTTCCTGTTTAGATTTTACGGTTTTTTTCTCCATGAACATATGCTGGTTTCTCCCCCCAGCCCCCCGCCCCTCCATCTCCAAACGTGCTGCTCTCACTATACAGACAACCTGCTTGCTGTGATTTATGGGTTAGCACAGCACGGGGCTCACAGACTGGAAAATTTCCAGTTTACACAAGAATTCCCTGAAAAATGAGCTTGGTTAATTTATTTCTTTCATTAACGAGTTTGAACTGTGAGATAATCTTTCTGAAACCTGCTATCCTCGCCTTCACAAACCCTGAGAAGCAAATAGGGACCCTGTTCTGCTTCCACAGGGCTCAAAATCACCTTAACTAGCTGTGGACAAAAATGTGTGGTCAAAACCTATTTTTGAAACTTTTTTAAAGAGGAGAGGGGGTTTTTCCTCACCTGAAGGTAAGGGGTGGAGGTCTTAAGTCCTAATGTTAATGCTGCAGTCCTGCTCATCTGAGTTAGCTCACTGCTATATCCTGCTGAAGCCTATGGAGCTGCTGCTTATTGGTTCTGTGGGAGGAGGGTGCAGGCTTTAAGATAAGCCCCATCCTGTTCAGCTGTGGTTCCCTGGTTTCCTAAAATCCACAGACTATACCCAGCAGTTACCTGTGCTGTTTCCTCCTGTTCAGTATGAGGTGAGACGTTGTGCATAGGTCCAGTGCTGATGCTTCTGTCTGCTGATGTCATCTGAGGAACACTGGTTACAGGTGGTGTTGTTGGTTCAAATCAGTTTGGGCCATTCCATCAGGATCATTAACAACAGCCCCTTTGATTGTGGTATAGTATTACTAATATTATTATTATTACTATATATATTTTTTAAAATTTTTTTATTTTTGTAGTGTGTATCTGTTTTGTTTGTTTGGGTTTTTTTTCCTGTTTCATTTTCCCTCTGTTGTTCTGGTCACAGTTATGGTATGTTTCCAAGTGCTACATAATATTTCTACTTCATGCTGAATGGCTTGGAGTATGCTAGCTAATCCTTTCAGCATATTCAGAGATCTTGCTTGGGCTGTCTTTGATTTTTCCTGTGTTCTGATATAAGAAGGATGTGGATCTGTTAGAGCAAGTCCAGAGGGGAGGGCCATGAAGTTGATAAAAGGAGTGGTGCCTATGAAGACAGTCTGAGAAATTTGGGGCTGTTTAGCCTGGAAAATAGCAGGTTATGTGAAGACCTCATAGCAACCTTCCAGTATCTGAAGGGGGCCTACAGGGAAGCCAGAGAGGAGCTCTTCATCAGGAACTGCAGTTGTAGGGCCATGGGTACAGACTGAAAGAGGGAAGGTTAGATATTAGGAAGAAATTCTTTCCTGTGAGGGCAGTGAGACACTGGAAGAGGTTGCCCTGGGAGGTTGTAGATGTCTCAATCATGGCAATGTTCAAGGCCAGCTTGGATAAGGCCTTGAGCAACCTGGTCTAGTGAAGTCCCTGCCCACGGCAGGGAGTGGTTGGGACTAGATGATCTTTAGGGTCCATTCAAACTCCTTAACATTATATGATTTTGTGACATGCAAGGGGGCAATATTGAATACTTCTCTAAACCTTCTCACTAAAGAGGAATAATGAGGAGCCATTGTCACCCATGTGTCTCACAGAAGTTGTGTCTGTAGATAAATATGAAAACATAATTTGTAATAAAATCACCCTGCTTGCTGCTGAACAATTTGGTATCTGCTTTGGCAGATTTTCCACTGAATCACTGCTCTCTAAACAAATCTCTTGGTTTCTGTTGCCATATTGCATTTTTATCCCTTAAAGAAAAATTTGTTGCTATTTGTCCTAAGTTTCTGCAGAGCAGAAGGGAAAAATATGCTCATCTTGAAAATATGCTATTGTTAGACTTTGAATGAGAAACACATGAAATATCATGGTGATTTCTTTCTAAATAAGTTTAGTTATCTTTTAAGAAAATTAAAAACCCTCTTTGAAACAAAATAATACAGACCCTTTGTAAACATTTATTATTATCGCTTAAATCAATAAAATTTACAAGTTGTTGAACTTCTGAAACAGTTTTCCATTAATGTATGAACTCCTTTATACTGACACTGAGCCTCCTGACAATGGGTTTGTTTCCTGTAGAAGTATTTTGTGATTCTTTCGTGAATATTTTCAGGAATCCAGGTGCTCTGCAACACAGCCTGAGAACTTGGTGTGGATCATGCAGGCATGCCAATATTTGACTTCAATGCTGTGTAGGACAGGGAGAAATGTTGCCTCTTGTTCCTTGACAGGAATTATTATTTACTTTATTAAATACCTCAAAAGTACCAGCTGACTAAAGTATCACAAATTCTTTTAACCTGCATATGCTTTCTTTAGAAGGGCAGATATCAAATGGGGATGACTATGAAAATGAAATGAGGTATTATTAAATACCTCAAAAGTACCAGCTGACTAAAGTATCACAAATTCTTTTAACCTGCATATGCTTCCTTTGGAAGGGCAGATATCAAGTGGGGATGACTATGAAAATGACTGCAAGTGCTGATATTTGTGTTCTCTGAGCCACTACCACTCAATTTTCACTGGGGGTTGGGCAGTTTTAATGAGTCCCACTCAGCAGGAGCCAGTGGGCTGTCTCCTGTTCCTCCCAGTTGGCTCCTACACTGCAGTCACTGCATCAGTACAACACAGTGAACACCTTGGGGCTGGGGAACTGATGGAACACATGAAACCTCCCACAGGACCATGATAAATATCCCATGATTCTGAGATTGTTGGAGTCAGGAAAAATTATCAATACTACTTCCATCACAAATCCAAATCATAGCCCCATACTGCCTGCTGTGAAGAAAATTAACTTTGCCCCAGCCAAAACCAGCACACTCTTAAATGTGACACAGATATTTCTTGGAGCTGGTTACTAGCTGACAGGCTTGCCCTTCTGTATTCTTTTCTTTCAAGAATGGTTTGCTGTCAAAAAAAGCAAGACCTTCTTACATGTTTATATTGTGTTGTATGGTGACCATTTTGTCCATATAATCTTCAATGCTTTGTGTTGAACAGAGAGACAGATCTTTGACTTGGAAGGTTAGCTCACCTTTCTTCCTTACATTACTGTGCTAGAGTGTATAGTTAGAGGAAAACAAGTGAATTTTCTGTTATTTTCAAGGGCTGGAGTTTTCCACTGAGGAACTGCTGATCTTGACTAAGAAAAGTGGGGCAAAGCAAAGTTGAACACATACTGAGGCTGAGTTCCTGTCTTTCCTCTAGAGACTGAAGTTAATGGGGTGGCATGTGAAATCCCCTTGGTGCACAATGACAGTCACTGAATATCTGCCAGTTGTTTTCCTCCCCTTATTAGGAAGTTTATTGTGCCTAAATGAAGGAAAGCCTAATTTTTTGGGGGGAGAGTGACGTATAAATGTACATACTTCATAACAGGGAAAACATAAGAGGTCTCTAAGTCTTGCTGACTGTGCTTTAGTTTCAGTCTAAGTGTAAGCTCTAAGATAGGTGGGCAAAAAACTCTTTGATCATGTTGTACAAGAGTGTGGAAGGTAACACAACTAAACTGAGGAGAAACCATGGGATGAGTATTGCTTGATAAACTTGGGATGACAAGAGCCTTTTGCATATGGGTTTCTTATCCTTCTCACTGAAAAGGAAAGCAAAATGTAAGTAGGAACATGTTCTTTCCGCCTTTGATTCCTAGGACCGTCCCACTCCTTTAACATAATTTGCAAATGAGAACAAATTCAAGTAAAACTAATTGACAATCTCTAAAAGGAATCAGAGAAAGAAAATGTGATTCAGCTCTTCTGCTTGAGAAAGACATTTCTAGATCAAATTACATTAGAACAGTAGATATCTGCTTTTTTTTTCTTTCTTTCTTTGTAGAAACAGCTTCATTTGATTTCCAAAAATATTGCCATGAAGAACTGAGAATATTACTTGCTAAGTAACTAATTTGCAGGATAGATAAAAACAAATAACTTGGATGTACCTACATTTTATTTTTTAGATTTTTTATCAGGTAGTGAAACCACAAGTGATTGGACTCAATATATTTATAAAAATGCAATGACATCCTAGAACATGGTTCCACCGAAGCAGTTGTCTGCTTTATCTGCTTGCAAACATGATGCTATGTTTTTAGCAGCTCTATCATAGATACCTCTTTGTAGGGCCCATGCACAGTTCTTAGCCTTCAGCTGTCACACTTCAAAAAGGCAACAAGGCTTTAAAAATTATTCATATCTGAGTTTTACCCTTCTTAAATCTCTTTGCCTTGACATTTCTTTTTGCTTCATACTAATTTTCTTTTGTAAATGGCTGTTCTTGATCCTACATCCATTGAGGTCTAGCTGGCCTGGGGCTGCTAATTTGTGCCTTTCTCATTCAACAAGTTCTTCAGGGACCTCACTGGTTCTCTCTGTAGGGAAAAGGGCATTTTTCACTGCCACTATAGTATGCTGAACCTGCTGCAGTTGAGCTTCTGGAGGAGTTTCATTGGCATTTCAGTTCTGTAAACCTGCCTATAATATGTCCAAAGTGACAGGCATGTAAATACAGATATGACTGTGAAAATCTGATAATGCACAACCATAAGGATGTCTGTCTAAGAGCATAATATTTCTGTTATTAGTTAACTACTTTCTGTAGAGCAAATCTGCAGTTAAAGAACACAGTTGGAGAACTTACTGGCAGTCCTTTACCTTATCTTTTCTATTCCAGCTCCAGCTATTTGTTCCCTGGATTCTTATACAGCATAGTTCATTTTATCAGTGGCATCTTCATAATTTCTGTGACTCACAGTCCTTTGATATCTACTAAATCTTCTAGCCCTGAGCCCAGAGACTTCTCATTCATTTTTTTTCTTCCTAGAGCCTGAATGAGCAACTCCTTGCCTGATGCCCAGTTTGTAGCCACTTGGAAATCTCCTGTTTTGGGAGTACTTGCTTTTTTTACATCTTTGCATATCTTATTTCATATGTAATGTAGACAAGGGCATTGTCTTGGCTTTTACCAAGAGTCCTGCAGGCCAGGTTCTGGCCTGATGGAAGATGCATGAATGTGCCCTACCTGTGAACATTCACACACAGCATCAGGATAGGTTTCACTTGTTAGGACAGTTACCCATTCTTCCTGTTCCTGTTGAGGCTCCTCTCCCTGCATCATCTCTGTTGCAGTGCTTCTTTCATTATGCACTTCTCTCTGACGTTGCCTGTCCATTCTGCTTGGAATGGAAGTCACCAAGCTCTTGTCCCTGTATGGATCTGCACTAGAATTGTCAAGAGAGTAGTAGCTGTGGTCCAAAGCACATGATTCTCTTAGTTCAAAGGAAAAGATGTCTAGGAAAATGCTTTTTTTGATTTTCTTTTTCATGTTTACAAAGAAGGTACATAAAGGGCAAACGAAAGGGGGTTTTTTTGTACTGGTATGACTGAATAAATCCCAGCCTGGGTCAAAGTTGTGTCTCACCTTCCTCCTGGAGGTCTCTCTCTTTGCTTCCATGACTACCTTCATCTGCTACTATAAACATGTCCACCAATTTAGGTGGTTGCTGTTACATTTGATTTCTCCCGGCAGTCTAAGCAAGAAGTAACTCAGAGTCAAAAGTTTATCCTTTGTAGCCCCTCATTTTGGGTGGAACATCTAAGTGAGGCAAATCTAGTGGCATGCAGGATTAGGATTGGAAACTGATGTTTGCATGGAGCCTCAAGTACAACATAAAATGATCTGAATCTTTCTAAGACCCGTTTTGAAACCTTAAAGATGACAATCTTCACATTACTCCTACTTGCTCAATGGTAGCTGGATTAGAGGGCATAAGATTTGGCTTGCTGGACATGGATACCTTTCAGAAAGCAGGGGACATCTGCACTTTCCTGATCACAATGCTGAGAGCTGCTTGTGAGGATGGCAGTACCCACGCACGAGGAAAGCAGTTGTGAACTCTGTGCATCTGTGTCTCTGTGTGTATATATTGTGTGTGTCTCCATTTCCAGTACAGGAGAGAATCCAACAATATTTCACCCAAATGAGAAATGTTATTCTGCAGATTAAAGCCACGCAGTGCCTGGTTTTGTCTTTATTTATGCCTTTCTATTTCCTTCTCTGCTGACATGGGTGCACATGCCGGGAAGCACTGAAGGACATAATTGGCGTTGTGAAAAATTATTGGGAAGCCAGGACGTTCCCTTGCAGTGATCCCCCCCTTCTCTTTCCCATCTGTCACCATCTAATGTGACAAAGTTTTTATCGGGCATTGAGGCAGAGGAGATTAAAAGTAAATACTGCAATCAGGAAGCAGCTGGGGGGAAAATGTAACACATTTCACACTAAGCTGAACAGCTCATCAACTTAGCCTTGTATATCTACGGTGGATGAGAGGGAGGGAGGACTGCAGGGGGATGGTGTGGTTCAACATGCTTCTCCACACTGGGAGTCTGAAGAGGATCCTGCACAAACAGGACTCGTGCTTTCCGGTGCTTGCTTGCTTTGGGAAAGAAAAAGCCCCAGGAACCCTGTAGTTCTCCACTTGCTTTTGCAACAAGCTCCTGTAAAGCACTGTTTTCTCACTCCTCAGTTCATGTATTTTTGAACTCCCTTCCCGCTTTAGTGATGATCCAGGTGCTACCATGTCCTGTTCAGCTGGGAGGACTGAACCAGACATCTACATCTGGCTGGTGTGGGCATCCAGATGCCATGCCATCTCTGGGGAGCTGCAGGATGGAAAGGTTGTTGGCTAAATGGGAGACACTGCAGGCAGATGCAATAATGTTTCAGGCTCATGAAACTGGACACTGAGATATTTAGTATGCACTGTGCTGGGCACTGTTATATTCTGTCCAAACTGATGTGCCTGCAAAGGCCAAGAAACTGAAAACTTTGTATCATATTGCTTTATTCTTATTTGCGCATATAAAACTTAAGGTTGTTGAGCACTACAGTCTTATTCTTTTCTTGCAAAGCTTTTAGAAGTATTTGTTTTCGTTCCCAAAAATGTTGCCTACTTCTTCCTTTTGTGCTGTGAAGATGTCACGTGAGCTCAGTGCTGTTGAACAAGAATAGACTGGTGCATGTGGAGGACTGTGAGAATCTTCTCCTTATCCCTAGGATAAACAAAGCTTTGGAAAGTGATTCAGGCCTCTCTGGCATCCCTGCCCCTGTGAATGTGTCATCTGCTGTGGAGGGTCAGGATCTTCCTACTTCAGGAGAATCTCAGTCTCCAGCATTTGTTTGGTCCTCGGCTTTATATCTGAGTGCCAATAGAAGTCCAATCTATGTCATTTTGGCTGTCATTTCTTGTAAGGCATTTTTTCTTTGATTTTTTTTTCTGGGAAATCCCTGTTTCTTTAATTAATTTTATGTTGTTTCCTTAATTTACAATTACTTTGTCGTTTTCATGTCACTTGCTCTTCAGTGTTGATAAGATGTTCTGTCATTGTTAACAAGTTTTCTAAGGATAAAAAAATCCTGAAATCTTTACAGCTGCTTGCTGAGCAGTTAGATTGAACAGTCTGTCTTAACATGGAGGTCCTTTTGTTGTGCTTGGTAATCTTTCAGGATTCCTAAAACTACAGGCAGTCTTGGCTCTGAGGTAAGTTATTGTAGCTTTTGTAGTTTGTTTATTTGTGTTTTTTAGTGGTGGCCTTCAGCTTCCAAACCCTCCTGTGCAGCTGTGGAGGGGAGCCACCTGGTTTGGCCTCATGTTGCCTTTTGGTGCCCTGCTCTGGTGGTGTCACTCTGGGGCCATCCAGCTAGAAAAACTCGACCAGGTGGTAGAACATATGCCAGCAGTGTGTATTTTGTCCATATAATAACACTTACATTATTGGCTAAGGAGCCCTAATATCTCTGTAGCATGAAGGGAGTGAGGTAAGGATGTCAAGCTCAGAAGTTTGACATGACCTGACAATGTGCACTTGCAGCCCAGAAAGCCAAATGTCTCCTGGGCTGCATCAAAGGCAGCCTGGCTGCTATTCTGCTCTCTGGGGACCCCACTGTGAGTACTGCATCCAGGTCTGGGGTCCTCAGCACAAGAAAGATGCAGACTGTTCAGAGAGGGCCTAGAGGAGGGCCACAAAGAGGTTGAGAAGGATGGAGCACCTCTCCTATGAAGATGGGCTGAGAGAGTTGGGGTTGTTCAGTCTGGAGAAGAGAAAGCTTTGGGGACACCTTAGAGCAGCCTTGCAGTACCTAAATGGGGCTACAAGGAAGCTCAAGAGGGACTTTTTACAAGGGCATGTACTGAATAAGAAAAGGGAGAAGGGCTTTTAAGTGAAA
This sequence comes from Monarcha castaneiventris obscurior, assembly GCA_026261815.1. Classification (NCBI taxonomy): domain Eukaryota; kingdom Metazoa; phylum Chordata; class Aves; order Passeriformes; family Monarchidae; genus Monarcha; species Monarcha castaneiventris. Next base: position 22,626,602 of record JAMPIT010000894.1, read on the forward strand.
GAGGGTAGGTTTAGGTTGGATATTAGAAAGAAAATCTCTGCTGTGAGGTTGGTGAGGCACTGAAATAGGTTGTCCCGAGAAGCTGTGGATACTCCATCCCTGGAAGTGTTCATGGCCAGGTTGGATGGGGCTCTGAGCAAGCTGGTCTAGTGGAAGGAGTCCTTGCCCAAGGCAGGGAGTTGAAACTAGATGACCTTTAATATCACTTCCAATTCAAACCATTCCATGATTCTTTGATTTGTAATAAGGCAAAGGGTTATTATTTTACTTTCTTCAGTATCCCTGCATTATAAAAAGTAGGTAACTTACTGAGATTTTTTTTTTCAGTAGCTCGTATGAGATCAATAGCTGCTTGCTAGTGTTTGGCAGCTAAATTCTCGTAGTGCTGTCTGTAACAAGCAAGTACCAGCCCTCATTATGGACTACTCATATGCTCTGCTACTGATGCAATTATATGCTTTATCTTAGGTCAGTGGGCCTTGATCTGGTCTTCTGTGTCATTGTTTCTCCAAACATCAGAAGGCCACTGTCATCTTACAGACCAGAACTGGAAGCCTTGCGCTTATACTCTTTCCTCTCGTACTGGCATCAAAGCCAGAAGGAGAAAAAGAAGCCACTGTCATGCAGAACATAAGATAGAGAGAAAGTAAAATGAGGAGGGAGGAGCTTGGGAAATGTGCTGGATGGGAGGAAGAGTGTGTGCAGGAAAGATCAGACTGGACCGTGAGACCCTCTTAGGATGGAAGGCTTCTGTACCTATAGCATCCTTAAAACCTCATTTGATGTCCACAAGATTTTACATCTTTTGGTATTGTGTAAGGTATTGGGCAAGCTGCTAGAGCTTACCAAAACAGGGATGGGACGCACATTACTCAGGGGCTGACTGCAGCTGCATTGGCCTGAACCTATCAAGAAACTGCTGGATAAATCCTCCCAGTTTTCCACCTGCCCCAGGAATGCATGTTACATGGGACCTTTCAGGCTGATTCTGTCAATCCTTCTAGAAGAATTTTTTGCCCTGTCTTAACCTGTGCCATATTTCTTTTTAGCTCTGGCATTAATAAAGAATATGGCAAATAGTCCATAATGTAATAAAGGAGGGAAAGATTTTTTCTCTTTTTATTTTTGACTGTACTTATTGCTGCAATATGTCAGCATGCTAGTTCTGATAGGCCAAGAAAGAAAAGACAGTGGTCAACACCTGAAACTTTTATGTAATTCTAGCACTAGATTATTACCTTTTACATTCAAATGTCTATGAGCTATTTCTTTTTGGATTCCAAGAGAACAAATTTTGGTTAAAATCCCTGAGGAGGTGGGACTCTCACCCACATTGGATAATTTGGCATGACTTTGTCTTCGGTCAGATTAGAACCAGCATTTGTACTGCAGCCATTTCGGAAGTGATACAGTGGAGAGAAGATAAGTACTCAGTTTACACCATGGCATTCTGGTAAGAGCCACTGTTGGCATCTCACTTTCAAAGTCATCATATTTATTAGAGAATCTCTGCATTTTTTTTTAATGCACCTCACTTAATTCTCTGACAAAGTCATGGAGATAGAGATGGTGTTGCTCCTTTAAAGCTTTTAGACTGAGTGGAGAAAATATTTAAGTTGCTTACCTATCATCTCAGTCATGAGTTCCCTGTTTCACTATGTATCCCTTAGGCTTGGAAGATGTAAAGGCTAGATTCCAGATTTGGGATTCCCTTTTGCTAGATACAAAGATGGAGAACAACAGCAGCTGATCAACCCAGGTACATACCTGGTGCATTTCCTTTCCCACTCCAGGTTTAACAGAGGAGAAGGAAACTGGGTGATTTTCTTCATGACATTAGTGCAGAGTGGCATGCTTTGGCTAAATATTTGCTCAAAATTCTTGCCAGGAAGTTTGCCTGAGCAAATTAAACTCCTGTTTAATTTTTTTGCGACTCTTAAGAGGCACAAGCAACCTATATTGATGGCTACTGATGTTTCATTGCTAGTAGTTTTCTGTTCAATAGTATTTTTTAAAACAGAAGGAACTGATGGTTTTTAGCAGCTACTGCCTGAGGATGCAGTCATGTGAGCAGGCAGACTCAGCTCTGGGTTGTGTCCTCTCCAAGGAATGCTTTACTGCAAGAAGCCCTGTTAGAAATAGTGCAGAAAGTAGTACTTTTCTAGTGTTAGGTGGATGCTCTCCTGCTAAAGATTCTGCCTTTTGAATAAGACATAGAACTGAAGTTCTGAACTCTTTCATATTTTTGTAAGTGTTCCCTGACTGTCTGCTGGGTGTATTGCTTGTGCTTTGTTTGGGCAACCAAGTACTGTGATGAAGTACAAGTAACTCAATGGGATTTATACGAGCTTATGAAGCGGAGAATAAACCCCATAGTTTGCACAGTAAATCAATTTGTAAAGTGCTTTGGGATCTTTCTGGATGAAAGGCCCTATATAAATGTAAGCCATGACCATTCATCATTATTGAATATGAAATAGAGATATACACTCTATCAAGCTAGAAGCAATAGGCTTGGGCTCATGATTGCTCACAGGAGCCAATCAGTCATCAGATCACAACATAATGCAGCTAGAATAAAAAAAGAAAACCCACAGCAAATCATTCCAAGCAATGCAATTAATGGGCACCCAGTATAAATAGTGATCTCAGTCAGGAAGAGTGGGCTTTTCCTGAGCAGTACAGTTGATGCCAGAGTGTTAGCAGAGGAAGGAAAGATTCCTTGCCAGCAGTACACCATATAAACCTACACCTAGATAAGAAAATACTGTATCTATGCTTTTCAGAATTGGCTTTTCTTTTTCCATTTGGGAAATGGAACAGAAAATGGTTTTGTAAAGAAAGTGTTAGCTTTTGTTCTACAATGAGCCACAGAGATGTTAATTTTTTGCATCAAGTTGTAGTCCAGGCACCTAGTGTTGTCACCTAAACTTGGTGATCAGATGTAGCATCTGGGGCTCTTGCAATGCAACATGCACATACATGGCAGGGTATATAATCTGTTTCTGCTGCTTATCCTTGAAGATACCGACTGCTGTGATGTGCTTTGTTTTGTGACAATTAAGTCAAAATGTAGGCTGCTCCAGTCCTCTGCTTCAGGAGCCAAGCCAGCTGAGGGCTTTCTTCACTTGTACTGGAGTTCTTTCTGTTTGTATATTTGCCTTCTGAGGGAAGGCAGTACTTTGTATGAACTTCCCCTCCTCCTCCTTTCTGTTGTGGTGATATCTGTCTCTGAGGCTGCTGTGATGCCATGGATATAATATTATGCTCTCATTTTCTGTTTGTTTGTTTGTTACATAAGAGAGATTGAGCTTTTATAAAATATAAGGGAAGGAGGTGAAAACTGAAATAAGAAAGTGAAATAAGAAATATGAAGGATCCCATTTCATAAAATCCCTCTGACCACAGATCAGCTTAGGAAGAGTGGAAAATTCCCATCAGCTCTTCTACTGGCATGATCACCAAGCAGTAGCCTCAGGTTGTATATAGTCTATATAATGCCCTAGTACAGACTTGCAGTCTGACATGTTCTGAAATCACTAGATGGGGCAGATAGAGTGTCTGAGACTACCCTACTGTGCCAGTGGTGCTGCTAACACAATTCAGTACCCCATCAGAAGTACGACTGTAGGATTGGGAGGTGGAAGATCCTGAACAGTCAGCCTGTAGTTCTGATGAGCCTTGTGCACAAGACCTTCTGGCAGCCATCAGTGTGGCTGTGTTCAACCACACTTTCCATAGCTTTAGAATCACGTGTGTGCTAATGGCAGATGAAACTCAGTTACTGCTTGGCCATGTCAAAGTGGAGCAAAAAAATCAGAAATTAGAATCTTTAAGGTTCAAAAAAACATCCAAGATTGAGTCAAATCTTTGACCAAACACTACCATGTCAACTAAACCATGGCACTAAGTGCAGTTTTTTCTTGAACACTTTTAGAGATGGTGACCCCACCATTTCTCTGGGCAGCTCATTCCAATGCTTAACAATCCCTTCAGTGAAAAAATTCTTCCTGACGTCCAACCTGAGCCTCTCCTGGTGCAGCTTGAGGCCATTTCCTCTTGTCCTGTCACTTGTTGCCTGGGAGAAAAGGCTGATCCCCATCTTGCTGCAACCTCTGTTCAGGTAGCTGTAGAGAGAGAGAAGTTTTACCTTGAGCCTCCTTTTCTCCAGGTTAAACACCCCCAGCTCCCCCAGCTGCTCCTCATCAGATTTTTGCTCCAGACCCTTCACCCTTCAAGAAGGGCTTTGTTGCCCTTCTCTGGACACGCTGCAGCACCTCAATGTCTTTCCTGTAGTGAAGGGCCCAAAACTGGACACAGGACTCAGGGTGTGGCCTTACCAGTGTTGAGTATGGGGGGATAATCCCTGCCCTGGTCCTGCTGGCCACTCTACTGCTGATATAGGCCAGGATGCCATTTGCCATCCTGGCCACCTGGGCACACACTGGCTCATGCTCAGCTGCTGTTGACCAACACCCCCAGGTCCTTTTCCAATGGGCAGCTTTGCAGTCACTCTGCCCCCAGCCTGCAGTGCTGTGTGGGGTTATTGTGACACAAGTGCAGAACCTGACACTTGGCCTTGTTTAAACACTTACTGTTGTCCTTGGTCTATTGATCCAGCCAGTCCAGATCTCACTGTAGATCCTTTGTGTCCTCCGGCAGATCAACACTCCTGCCCAGCTTAATGGCAGTCTGCAAACTGACTGAGGATGCACTCAATCCCCTTGTCCAGGTCATTGATTAGAAGGATTATATCAGAGAAATTACTGAAATTAGCTGCAGTCCTGCTCTGTAAGATATATAGCTTGGAAAGGTGCTCATGTTGTAAAACATACAGCCTGGTTATGAGCAGGAGGTAAAGACTAAGTGTATCTCTAACCCACTTGCCCTCAAGGGAACTTTTATTCTGCATGATGTCCCCCAGTGGAGATGGGATGGGTGTCTGGGCTTCTGTTTCTCCTGTGTTTGGGTGCAGCTTTTGTTCTCCCCTGCTTCTGAAGGTTGTTACAGGCTAACAGCAGAGGTCTTGCAAAGACTCCTTAGACTGAATTGAGTCATGATCACGGAGTAAAGAGCATGTATTGAGCAAATCATTAGCATCTTCTCATCAGAGATTAATTAATAAATGCCCATTTTAGGTCTTATCTCAGTCGGTTTCTGAGAACCTGTAATAAAGACAGCAGCTGATGCCAAGGCTGATAAATAAAGTAGAAGCATGTTTTATCTTAAGTTTTCCTATCTTTCAGGATGGGAATTACTTGCAAGGCAGGATCTCAGCCATAGTTTGCTTCCTTTGACTCTGCTAGCAAATAATTCATCCTTGTTTCCTGTCCCCAGTGGAGCACAGATGATCAGGCTGTCCTGCTACATCTGGTCCATGAGGCCTCAGAGAAGGCAAAAGTTGTGGCATCTGACACAATCATTTAAGGGGCAGCTACTGCATCAGGAAAAAGTAAAGTAAGAGGCTGGAGAATGCAATTAGTAATTTATGCCTAAATATGCCCTAAATGGTCAGTTGCAAACAAATTCAGCTGCCCTCCAATCTATTTTGTTCTGCACATGAGGTATATTTATTGCCGTTGAATTACAAACCACATGCTGATTTTGTGGTGTTGGTAAGGCATGCCAAAAAGGGCATGTAATTTTTGCAAGAAGTGTGGGTTAAAATCCATGTGGTTAGAGAGGAGCTCTGCAGTAAAGGACCTGGGGGTTCGGGTACACAAGTTGAAGATCAATCAGCAGTGTGACTTTGAGGTAGTGAAAGCTGAGCACATACTAGATTGCATTAATAGGATTTTATCCAGCAAGTCAAGGAGTGATTATTCCCCTCTATTTAGCAATCACAGGATGGTCCCTGTAGTTCTGTCTTCACTTTTGACATTCTTAGTATAGGTAAGATGTTGACAAAGAGGGGCAAGTCTAGCCAACAATGACAAAGGTGGTTAGAGGTCTGGAGCATGTGAGATAAAATGAGAGACCGGAAGACCTGAATTTATTCAGCAGGGAAGAAAAAGCTAAAGGAGGTCTAATTATAGCCTTCAACTGCTTAGTTAAAGTTAAAAGAAAAGACAGAGAGAGTCCCAGCAAAAGAATGAGAGGCAATGAATACAACCTGCAACAGGGGAGTTATGATCGTTCTAAGGAAAAAGTTCTTCATAGTGGGAGTGGTTACAGAGAGGCTGTCTTCTTCAGAAGACAAGAAAATTCACAATTCGCCCTGAGCAGCCTGATCTAAGTTTGAAGCTGGGCCTGCTTTGAGCAGGAGTTTGGATCAGAAGATCGCTAGGATTCCTTTCCAATCCCAATTCTGAGATTCTAAGTGTGATTTTTAAGACAACTACACTAAATTATGCAGTGAGTTAACTTGGAACATGGCAAAGCAGAATAAAGCTAGTTCTTTGCTTTAGCCAGAGAAATGGGCAAAGAGCTGAATGACATACATGAGTTTTGGTACTTTAGCCTTCTCTTGAACTGAAGCAGAAGAATATCCTGAAGAAAAGGCTCCCTGAAGTCAACACATGCTTTATTTGGTATTGTACAATGGGTTTTTCTTGATGGATGGTTGTATTTGTATGAGCTGCCCTCATACACCTAGCTAATGATGAGTTTCAGTGGCATTAATTAGAACTAGCGGGGACAAGTGTGCCCCTGTGAGTTTATTTGTGCTTGATAACTACCTTAGAGAACTGAGTAGCATAAATGAGGGGTCATAATCAGAGATTGAAGTCCCTGCTCTGTAAAACGCCCTACTGAACAGAGAATGCCATGGAAGCTGGGCTTGCAGTCAGACATTGTTTAATGTCTTCTTGATTGTTTTCGTGCTGCTTTATTCTGTCAAAGGGAGTATCAGAATACCATAATCTTTCTTCAGTTCTGCTGACTGAGAGAGCTTTTGAAAACAGAAATCCTGAAGGAGTTCCTGTAGTTAGTGCTAAGTTTCAGGTAGTATGAGAAATGCATTTTCACTCTCTCTTTGTGAGTCTGTTTCCAAATGTTTGCTTATTTTTACTCACTTTATGCTTACCATTTTTAAAATAGTCTAGGTAGGACTTGGTCTTCTGCCAGCTGTGGCCAGCAGTACATCTGTGTCTTGGGATATTGGAAGCAGGAATAGGGAAAACTTTCCTAGGGGGCCTGTGCTGCAGTGAAAAATGTTACCCATAGATATGGTGGAAGTTCAATCATTGGAAGTTTCCAAGACTCAGCTAGACAAAGGCACAGCTGACAAGTTCTAGTGATGGTAGATGTCACATTTCATGATGGGGCTAGATGTCCCCCAAAGCTTCCCTCCAAATGATTTGATTAAGTCACTGCATGATGTCAATTCCTCCTCTTGGAAGACCCCTGTTCTCACAGGAAGAGCAGATCCGTTCATAGTGTAGCCAGGTGTCTTATATCAAACGATGCTGCAAGGACCACTTGAGCTGAGACAGGTGGCCTGTGCTGCACCTTGGGGCTGTCCTGGGTTTGCTGGAGAAGGTGTGGTGTGAAGGCACTTTAGGTGCTATATCTGTTTTTTTCTGGGAAACTGCTGGTTTGCTGCATCTCCACATCAGTTTGCCTCCATTTTCTCACTCTGTGTGTCAGAGGCATGGAGCCTGCAGCAGCCTTGGGAATCGCTAGAGAACTCAGTGTGTTCCTCATAAACTTGCACAGCTCAGTCCTTTCTTCCACTTCACACTGGAGTTTTTTGCCTCAAGCTTAGAACCACCCTGTGAAGATCAAACTGTAGCGGGGAGCAATCACCCATTCCCTCCTGGAAAGCAAGAAGAATATGAAGGACCCATGGTTCATCCAGCCTAACAAAGAATTGATGACACTTGCAGCACTGTCTAGCCCTGCTGCACTGAAGATATAATATCTCATGGGAAGACTCCTAAGGCCTGTCTGTTGGAGACAACTAATTAAGCTGATAGATGACCTCTAAGTCAGCTTAGTGAAATCAGTGTTGGTTCCACTACAACATCCTTGTCTGAGTGTGAGAGCAGCTCCTTACATTTTGGCTGGTGAAGGTAGAGAACTGGTTTAAAATGAGATTTTGGTTGAACTGGTAAACCTTTTTCGTGTATACAAGTGTTTATGTATTATTTTCAAGGCTTCATTGCTAGGTTTATATGGATGAAAAAGTTTCACTAGTCACTGCCTGGATTATCAATAATTAATTGTTAGGATGAGCTTCACTGCAGTCGTGGATTGCCAAGGCTGCAAATAGACATGTTCTCCTGGTCTTCTTGGGTTTGACAGACAAAACCAAGGAGACTGGCTGGCCTCATGTTGCCAGACCCAACAGTAAATATGAGACCAGTTACTATGCCACAGACCTATTCCATTGTTTTGCTTTTGTACATTTTCACGTTGTTACATTACACAGCTGCCCCTCAGAAAGGATATGCCAACCCTTTCCAGTAGGAAGCATGATGGCTCTGCAGGGTCACACACTCACATGCAGTAACTGTGCACTTACCGAGGTTTCACACTAGGATCTCTGGAGAAACAGCCCAGAATTGTCCATGTTGCACTGACTTGAAAATACCTTTTTAGAAACTGGTTTCCACTGCACCATGCAAGAACTTCCCAGACTCTCCTGAGGGTGTGTGCACAAGTGCTCTCTGTGTGCCTACCTACCAAGTGAGTCCAAGTGTGCTTCACCTTCAGCCCACTCCTGCCTATGACTGAGCTATGGGACAGCACATGTGCAAGTGCTGTTCTGCTTGTGACTGCATTGCTGATTGCAAGATCATTCAAAGGAAGGAGATGGAAATGTGACTGAGTGATTTAACCGAACAGTGCAGTGAGCACCGAAAGTTTTTCAGGCTTGAAGTCTTCCTCTTTTAAAAAAATTAATAAATTCAAGCACTGGTGAGCCACAGCAAAAAAACCCAGCCCCAAGCTTGTGCAAATATTGACAGGATTATGTTGCAGGAAACAGACATTGAGACTTAGAGGTGGCAAAACAGTCAGCCTTTGAAATTATGCTGTGCATGGAGACTATGGGGATGTCAAACGCTGACATGAACAGGGGCTTGTTTCACATTTTATGGCCATGGGATTTAGTTCAGGTTGTTTGGGATGACCCTGTTGTGCTATGTAACTGTATGTGTGCTGGCATGGCAGACTGATGGAAGAGATCAGTTTGTGCTGAAATACATGACATGCTCACTAAATTAGTAACTATAACTTCAAATAATCAGTTCAGAATAGTCTGGAATAAATCACTCCTTGTATGTACACATTCCATTCTCACCCCTCAGCTAGAAACCATCTTGTATCACATTTGAAGGGAAAAAGCATGACTTAGCACTTTGCACAGAAGCCAAACCTATTCTGTGGCACATAGTAAAGTTGTTACCTGGAGTTATTGGTCAGAACTCAGGGCCTTTTCCATTTATACCATAGCTTTCTCAACACTGAAAACGGATAAGTTTTATGCCCACTTCGTATTCCTTGGGCATGCCCTGATCAATCCTTAAAATGGAATCACAGGACATGCCACACCCTAATGGACTGTGTGGCCTATTCCAGGACTTCCTCTGACCCTGGGCTTTTGGAACTTTATTCACTGGTATCTTCTTGCCTTTTTTCAGAAGCTCACCATGAGTGATGGTAAGGTCTGTTCTTGGTGTAGTGTGATCTTTCAGCCTGATTGCCTGCAGAAGAGGTAGATGGACCTGATGTCTTGACTTCTGCTCTGTCCCTGTGAGATCATATCTATTGCAGGTATGTCCAATTGAAAATTGTAATTACGGTTATATACAGGAGAGCCAAACTTGTTGCAGGATGGGTCTACATGGATGTCTCAGAACATCCTATGTTAACCCACTTTCCAGGGGCCCTTTGCAGTTATGGAAGTTTTTTAAAAATTGTGTTTCCTTTATCGAATTCATCTGACTTTTCAAATAACTGAATTTTCCTGTAATGTTGTCACAAGAGGGCAGAATGGGGGTTTGTACATGCAGTAACATTTAGCACAACTGAACAAATTGCTGTGTATCAGCTGAGCTGTGGTAACAGCTGTGTGCACAACTAGCCTGCAGCAGACATGGGGTAATTCCACTTAATGCTGTCTTCTCCTAGGTTAAGTCAAATGACCTTGCATTTATCACATGCCAGAAGCATGCACATGCTCAATTATCAAGCTAGGATTATATGCCACAACTTCTTAAGGCTCAGTAACTTAATCCTCTGTGTGAGCCCTAAAGGCTGTTTGTATACTTTGAATGGGTATCTTCCCCATTTTTATAAAGCCAGACTGCACTGGCAGTCAGAGTAGCATATTCTGCTCTTTGGAATGATCTGAAGTATCTGCAGCTCATTTCCTTACAAAAAGCTGGTTTTGGAAATCTGGGCCTGTGTGAGTAATCCTGTCCCAGGTGAGATTGCCTTCACTTACTGATAGTACCCCAGCATGAACTACCTCCATGCCCATGGCTGAGTTATTTCTACTGTTGCAACAATCTCAGCTTAATGGTGACTAAAGCTGTTGACTTCAATCTGTTTGGCTACTACAATAACCACACAGATCACTTTGAATTAATTCATTGGCAAATACATAATTCAAAATAATTGCTGTGATTTTCCTTCCCATTGTTAATGGACTTTGAAACCATCTTTCATTTGTAAAGAAATCACTCACAACTTTGGAATTACTAAAGCACTCAGTGAGAAGTGCCTACTGAACTATTCTGCAGCTATCTGACCAACTTCTAAAACAAGTTAAATGGATACACATTTGCCTGTACATAGACAAGTCTTCAGATATGGTGGCATTAATTATAGAGTTAGTTCAAAAAAGTGTACAACTCCCCAAGAAAATGAAGGTTTTTCAGCTTCTGACTCTGTTAAATAATCGTTAGTGACAGCACAGAATGTCCTCTGCTTTCTAGGTGGGAACCATGAGGCTGTAGTCCAGAAGGGACCAGAAAAAGTGTCCTCTGTGATGGCTAAGTCTTTACTAGCATGCGGCATAACTGTAGGAGGTGCTGTGTGTAGTGTTTTCCTTCTGATCTGCTTGAAACTACAAATGAAAGGAAAAACAAATACAAAGGAGACTAAGTTCACAAACAGACTTCACTCCTGAGCCATCCAGGTTCCTGAATCAACCACATCAAAACCGATCAAATACATTTTTCCCAAATTAACATCTCTTCTTGTTTGTTAAGCAGAACCTGTAAGACTCTAATATTAGTGTCTTCTGCAGTGCTACACACAACTACATCTGCAATCACCCTTACTCAAGAAGCATCTCTAAGATTACATTGCGTGGTCCCACCATGCAATGGGGAGGGCCACTCAAATAGAGGTGACTTGGTGGGATTTATAGTCTCTGGGAACAGTGCCACTGGACAGAAGAGGAGTGTGTGAGGGATTTTACTCTCCTATAGTAAATTAGGAGCTTGTCTTGAGAGCAAGTTGCTCTCATTCAGGCCAAGTTTAGGTGACCTCAGTCTGAATCATGGATATTGTTCCTCCTGTTTTCCCTTTCTCCCAGCTGCTGCTGAGCACTTGAGATGGCACTGCCGTGTTATCTGCTCCCCTTTGTGGGTACAGAGGAACCTGTGCTCTGTGTGTGAGCATGCATGTGTGTGTCTGGCTGCCTGTCATTACAGCACTAATGGAAATACTGCACGGATCACAACTCTCAATTAGCTCCTCGGGAGATTGCTGTGACAGCCAGTTACTGAACAGCAAGGCCTGAAGGAATGAATTAATTTGTAGTACACGGCAGTTAGAGTCACAGTGTTAGCAATGGAATAAGACAGCAAAAGACCCTGATTAGACTTCAGCAGCACGGTGCAAGGGACTGTTACCTGGGGGACTGTTACCTGTTACCTTTCTTTTTTTGTCTGTCACTCCTCCCGGGGTTAGAAAGATCTCAGACCATGAATGAATGAGTTTAGAGCTCTTAGTCTGGTTCTTGGAGTCACTGTCTGCCTGAGGCGATTTGGCAGCCGGCAATGGGCTTTCATTCAGCACAGACAAGGGCATGCTGCTCTCCTCCTGGCCTGGAGCCAGGCTACAGCCACTAAGTGAGTGGTATCCAGGGGAGGAAACCCGATCTTTCTGTCCTCTTCAAACAACAGCTCTCTTCCTTATTAGTTCAGATAACCGTGTATCACAGAGGGTGTCCTAAGGCTGATGCACCAGGGGATGCTGGTGTCTTGCCTTTGCAGTGATACATTTATACACAGACACAGAGGAGCAAAATGTGCTTGGTAAGGCAATCTTGGGAATCTTTATAAACAGTGTGAAGTTTCCAGAGCTTCTGCCCACAAACAGTCACATGTTCCCTGTACCCTGGTACCACACTGTTCAAAGATCTGCAGTCTCTTATTCTGTCATTCACAAAGATAAGTATTGGCTTGTATCAATTATGCAATCACTTTTACTTAAAATTTGTTTTTAACATATTTTATAGAGATGGCTTATTCGTGTGCAGAAAGGATTTGTCACAGTGGGACACCATCCCTTCTTTACCCTTAATCAACCACCCAGTGAAAAGCCATGCGAAGCCAATGTAGTTTTGCATGTGGTTTTGCAATCTGAATCAGATCTGACCCTCTGAACTGTGTGACATGCAGTGCTGGGAAGGAGTAAGGTGAAAATAAAAGAATGTTCACAGAGCAGTTCTTATGGAAGGTAAGAAACATTAAAAGAAAGTTTCTTACAAGACTGTGTTGCTCTGGTAGGCTAAGTTCTTCATGTTCTGGAAAGAAAGATTTCTGAGTGGGGAAGGAAAGAGAAGTAGTTAACTGACAGTGCAACCCCTAAAGGTAGTTGTCCTCCATTTATCTGTAAAAGGACATGGAAGCAACACCAGCCAAGTCTTTTTATGCCATCCTGGGTTTTAGGCACAAGAGGAATCTTTTGTTTTGACTGAATTCCCAAGAATCAGTCAGTCTGTGATCCCTGCGTTGTCAACCAACAAATGGAGCAGTTAACATTACCTTTGTTAATAGAAGGCAGGAAATTAAGCCCAAGAGCCTCTCAGCACTGGTGTCCGTAAAACTTGCAAGTCATCAAAGTGGTTGTAAACAGGTTTGCAGCTCTGGCCATGCTCCTCCTGTGGGCAGTATTGCATTGGTGTGCTTTTATTTTCCTTCATTTTGAGTGCAAACACAAGTCCAGACAGTCGATCTTTTCCTCTTTGCAGCCTGTGGCACTTCTTTGATCTTTGCGTCTGCTGTTGGTATGTAGCGTGTCCCTTGCTGCACATTCTGGCCAGTAAGTGGTGCTCCCCCCTTCCTTCCCGCGGCTCCAGCCTTTGTGCAGAGCTGAGAGTGCTGTCATGCATTGCTGGTGCTTTCAGGTGTGTCTCGCCCAGACAGTACGTCATGCTTTGATGTAGTGCACTGATACAACAATGGTATTTCTAATGGGAGTCCTAATGGCGTGTTGTTAATGACACTCCTTGGCATTATCCCATTGTCTGTACATACTGCTACAGAGGTCCTTGCATAGGTTCCTCTGATGCAGACCACCAGACGAGATGCGTCTCAACTGGGTTTAGGTGGGTAGTGTTGAATGTGAAGAGAACATTTATGTGGCTGGCATGTCTATAAGGAGACTAGACAGACTGGGAAAATGACACCCTTTGATATGGTAGTTTTTGGGTCCACACATCCTAGTACTGTATTCTTGCCAGCTGAAGAAACATGTTTCTTTGCAAAGCCATGTGATTTGGCTGGTATATGGGATGTGCCTTCTCCACTGGCCCTTTAAAGACAGATTCTTTTCAGTAAAGTTATTCCACAGTGAATTTTGATGAATCCAGTTGTGATTTTTCCACTCTTGATCACTATTGTCCTGGTTTTTTTGCCTGTATATAAAACTCCAACATGTTGACCTGGTACCTGTGTTGAGTGTGTTGTTCTATGTAAAAAAAACATGACACCAAGGCAGAACTAGTTTATCCTTAAGTGATGGTACAGTTTTGAAAGTAGCAAATAGCTAGCCAAATAGTTATGTTGCAGAGACAGGGAGTAAGACTTATCTGAAGAATAGAAAGGAAGAAATGGACTAAAAGAGAGAAGCAAAGAAGATGGGAGTACAGAAAGAGGAAAATTGATAAATAAAAAGAAAAAGAGAAGTGACTAAAGCAAGAGAAGAGAGAGGGAGATTCTCTCCTGATTAGAATTCATGAACTCCATTCTTACATTAAGTCTATATATGACACCTGGCCTTTAATGTGAAGCTGCCTACGAGCATTAAAAATTAAAAGCAGAAGGTAGGATCCATCCATCTCGGGCAGCGCTGCTCCCCTCCTATCTTAGCTCTGCACAAAGCTATTACACATTGATAAATTATTTTGGGTAATAGCTGAGATATTACATTGTTTCTGAGTGAAGGTAAAATCTCTCCATGACATGGGCATTTATCAGGAGCGCATTTCATCCTATTTATTATGGCCGAGACGAGATCGCAGGCTGCGGGCAGAGCTGGCACGCCGTGCTGATCACCTCCCCCATCGCCTCCCTTCCCTCTGTCACTTAGATGATGGGATATTGATGGAGCTCATGACAAGTTAATTATTAACTAAAGATATGCAGTTCACCTTTGCCAGGGGAGGGGGCACAGAAGAGAGCAACGATAGTTCTTAAAAAAATAAATATATCCATTGTATCTTAGGATTCCTTTCTCCACCTTCCTTTCCCTTCTACCTGTGGTATTTTACAGTGGCCCAAATAAATCAGATACATTATGTGAATACTGGTATGGTCTAGAAGGCCAACAGAAATGGAAGAAGGTCTAAGAACCTTTAGTTTTCCTCAAAAAAAGTTTACACAAAAGTTTTTATCCATTGACTTGGCACTGGAAGTAACTAGGGAGAAATTTTTGTTGTCCGCCTAGTAACGATGATTTCTCTCACTCTTGAGAGGGCCAGAAAGCAGAGGCACAGAATTTTGATTCTGTCCAATAAATGAATACATTCTTTCTTTATAAGGAAGAGATGTCTTGACACCATCTGAATATTTCAGCTACTCACTTCCACTGAGTGCTGGATGTTCCCCTGAAGACTGGCTGGCTGTGCAGGAAGGTGATGGCTGCAAAGATAATGCTTGTGTGCTCATCTGAGCTCCCAGGCTAAACAGGATGAGTTTGCCAGCACATGAAGGAGAGTTGCTCAGTTGATTGGTTCTGATCCTGAAGTTTGTTGACTAGGTTGGAGCCAAGGCAGTAAAAGGCAGTCGGGTGCCAGAGGTAGCTAGTACACCATTTTACACTCAGCTTCTTCTGGTTTGTCCATAAAGTATCTAAATACTGTGTTGTTCAGGTAGCTCTAGAAGAAAGGAGCCATGGCTGTCAAGCACCACGACAGCGATCATTTAGAAAATAATTGCAAGGCAAAATAAAACAGTATAGCAAAGGAATCATTCCCTCCATATGGTCACTTAGCAAGACCTGCCAAGTAAGTTTTCACCACCTAAGAGTTCTTCAGGAAAAATGAATGTCTGTTTGTTTTTCAAAACCCAAGCTTCTCTAGATGCCAGTTTAAACTACAGGCACACCAAATTTCATGCAGGTTGGATTTGAACCATACAGCTCATTTAGGACCCATATAATTCCCTTCCTTCAAGAAAGCATAATATTGTACCTTCTGCATTGGAAAAGAATAGAAAGATTATTTTTCTAGTTGTCTTCTTATGAGCTGTGGTAAGGGATGCAAGATCACTACCTTCGTGTCTGCAACAACCTGGTCTCTCCAGAGTAAAATTGTACATACTTTCTTCATGCTGTTCTACTTGAACTATCCCAAAACTTGTGATAGCTGCTGTGTGGTCTCTATTCTTTTGGTGTAAAACATACTCCTGTGAAGCAGCACTGATCAGGGTAAGGGAAAGCCAGTACCCTTCTTTAAAATCCACCAGTTCTATCCCCTTGGATTAGTGCCTTATACAGAAGTTTCAGGAGCTAACATTTTGTTTTACTGATTTTTGGTTTTTCCTATGAAATCTGAAGTTTTGGTTCTGGGCTAATCCTGAAAATTCCTTAAAAAAATTAAATTATTTAAATAAGCGTAATTTCCTATTCTATAGCTGTGAGGACTCTGTCTTTGAAAATACAGATTTCTACTTATTTGCCTGAAATTGGGAAATTTTAAGTACATTTAAGGAGATTGATTTGGATTCTCAGGTGTAACTCTTCCTCTGTGAGACTATGCTAGATACATGTGCATTGAAATTGCTGTGTATAAAAGCATAACTTTCAGAGCCTTCATTTTCTTCATATACTTTGGCTTTTTGAAATCTCTGAAAATCTTGCTGCTTGCTATCATAGGTATGAGAAAGAGAGATGGGATTGGGCTCCCGCGTACAGATAAAGTGAGTGCTGTCTGAAACATGGTGGGTAGATTAGCTGTCTGGTTTCCAACTAAGAAACTGCCCATCACTGCAGTAAGGCTAATCTCCCTGTCCTTGTCTGGTCATAGTGTTCAGTTTGCCCTCTACTTAATATAATAAGATATATAATAAAAATGTATTAACAACTGTGAACCACCCTCATCCCCCTTCCAAAACCCCCTGGGATCCTCCAAGGTTAGAGGATGTGCGGTATACTCACCTCAAAGTAAATTCACGTTCATTATCTTCACCTTTTATTGCACACCTTGTCCTTGTCTGTTGCCTGTCTTGCAGCTGCTTTTTGCTCCAGGCCTTGGTCTATAGTCCCTGCCAGTGCAAGGTTGCTGTATTGACATCACTGGCAAAATACTAATGGTGTAATACCTGGTGGTCCCATTTATCTTCCAAAGATACCTTTCTGGTGAGCTTTGTGAGAACCACATCAGGCTGTGAACTTGTAAATATGTGTTCAGGGGGTCTGGGCTCATATGCTGTCTGTAACTCCTCCAAGGCAGAGGCTCCATCACTGTTTCTAAGCAATGTGCTCACCTGCTGGTTATGGTAATGACAAGGCTTATAGCTTTTTTACTAATTTTTTTACTTTACCTAGACTTTCCTCCTAGACATCTCATAACTCAAGCTGTAATTTCTTATGCAAAGAATGCCTCTCATACTAACACAGGCAATAGCAGGAGTTCACTACTCCCAGGTTGTTCATTAACACACAGTTCTGTATTGGTATGAATAAGGAGGCAATGGAGAAGGGATTGCTCTGTTTGAAGTTGGAAATCATTATGTTTAAAGAATAAGCATTGAAAGCCCATAAGAAGAAGCCTTGTATTGAGAGACAATAGTATGAATACATTTTTGTTGAGGTCCAAAAGTACCTGTCCATAGTATTAACATTTTCTGGAAAAAAGATGGTGATGTGTGGTTGTATTACGTGCTGACTCTAGAAATATAAGAGAAATCTGAGTTAAGTTTATACAAGCTTTATTAGACTTAGCCCAGTTTTGAATGTAACTTGGTGTGATTTATCTGATCTGTACCTAGGAGAGTGTGTTCAGCCTGGCAGTATGGGAAATGTCACAGGGCTGACAAAGCAGCAAATCAGACAGACCAAGACTCATCAGAACAGGGTTCCTTCACAAGAGCTAGAACCGAATGTGCAGTTTAATCAGTGTTGTGTCCTGTTTTATGTGACAGTTTTCCCTGAGTGTGAGCTGTGTCGGGCAGGCAGCCTACTTGTTCCACAAGGCTTTATGGCTGTGCTGCCCTAGATGGGATGTCATGTGCTGCTGCTGTGGTGTGACAAATCTGGTATCTTTTGCTAACCTTGTTCCTTGTCATTTGTTGTGACTGATACAAAAACAGTTGAGAAGGTGCAAGGACTCCAGGCAGGTGGAAAGTTTAGGAACAGCTGGACTGTAAAGTCACATCTACTGAGATTGTATGTGTAGGAATTGGCTTTTTGTGCAGGGGCTCAACTGTTGGTCTCCACACCAACGCAGGTCTAGATCTATTCTTAGACTGGCCTTATGTTTTTCAATTGTGCCAAACTCCTGGCATTAACAACAACTGAGGTGAAGATTGCACTAATTATTTGTGTTTGGAAATATTACTTTATCTTTTCATTGTGGTGAAATAACCCCTTCTTCCTTTTATATTCTAGCTCTAGACTAAAGGAAATAACAGCCCAACTCTTAGCTTTCTTTTCCTGTTCTTTATTCCTCAGTATCTTCAGCAATTTGCTCTTCATGTCTTTCTTACTCATAAGGGAAGATAGCAGAAACCTAGCTGGTCTGTCTTCTGTGGTATCCTTTATACTTCTTCTGCTGTGTTCCCTGAAATGACTGACAAAACCACTTCATCCTTCAAATATATTCTTGTGATCCACTTCAGTGTTTTGATGCTTTTAGGAAAATAACTGCTTCTGATGTCATTAAGGAACTTGATCCTTATTAGTATTTATTTGTCTTACAATTTTATACTAAAAGCATATTTTAAAATTATTTTTTCCTAAAGTCATCTACTCCTTCTTCTGGCGAGTCTGTCACTGTATGTATGTCACCTTCTTTCTGCCACTTCTTTCAGTCTGGTGTGTTGTGCCTCAGCTCAGACTTCACATAGATTTAGGCAGTAAAATGAACAGTGAGACCTTGTGCTTGAGGGAAGTGCGGTGGCTTTGAGTGGTACCATAAAATAAATCATTCCTACTAATGATGTGCTCTAGGCCAGACATGGTGCTGCCTTCCAAACATGGCAAGCACACAGTGAAACACACGATGTACCATTACACTCATTCTGTACACCTGCAAGCACCGGACACCCCCACGTCCCCCACCTTCTCCCCACCACAGCATAAATGGAGGATCATGTTCCATATGCTCCCAGGTCAACCCTCAGAAACAGTTTAAGTGGCTTGGAGAAACACACAACAACTTAAAGAGTTAACCCTACAATAATTGGGAGAGAGAGGGGGGAAACAGTGTAATGGAGGGGTGAAGAGTTTCCATAAACCCATTGCCTCAGCTCAGAGAACCTGCTAAGGGGCAGTGGTCAGAGAGAAACAGAAGGAGAGAGAGAGATATCAAGTGTAGTAATCAGAATGAAAAATGGAGCTCCGGTTACTTTAAACAAGAGCTAATTTATCACGAGAACGAGTGGATAAGTAGCTGAGTTTCAGGCGTTCAGTAAGTTCCCCGTTCTGCTCCAAAAATTATTCCACCCCTGTCTCCATGCTCCCATAAATCATCCCCTTCTTCACTTCTGCTCCGATTACCAATTACTCCTGCCTACGACACGCTTTCCCCTGCCCGACACAATCTGATGGGCCCCTGCCTTTTAATTTTACAAATGCTTTTTCCTTCTTGCTTCTTAGCTCCCTGTCCCTACTCCTCCCCTCCCCAGCTTCTCTCTGTATCTTTGTTTCCCCTTTCCCTTCTTGCCTACTTTTTTTTTTTTAATTTGAAGAAAGGGAGGGCAGTAATGTTTTCTGGCACCTCCCCCCATGAGGTTGACTGAACTGAAGGAGAGGAATAAAAATTAATTATTTTCCCAAACCTGAACTCTCTTTGGGTTTGTGAATCCTCTCCCTAAGCACATGATGAATTCTAGACCCAGTACAGCTGTATCAAAGGTGAAAGTCTTGTTCTTGAAAGGATGTGTTGCTTTTTGTTGAGTCTTTGAAGGAAAATACAGGGTTTTTTCCATTTTCCCCTTTTCTTTATTGTACACAGAACTTATTGCAGAATGGAGATATTTTGTCAGCTGGACAGCTGCAGGCAGAAGGATTTTAATTTATATTGTACTGTGCAATTTTTCTGTGTATGCTTCACCACTGCTAATATTTACACTGGAGTACTTCTAGCTAGTTGTCACACAAATGCATAAGGACTGATCTGTACCGAAACCCTGATAATTTACAAAAGGCTCACACAAGAAACTTTTGTTGGCTTCGATGATTCCATACATGAAATCAACTTAAACCAAGCTTGTACTAATTAGCAAATACCTACTTCAGGAGCATGTGTTGAATTTATTGATATAGCTACACCTTTCTAATATAAAAACCTTTAATACTGCTTATGTATGGTAATCTAGAGTCTCGTAAGTCCGGTGCATTATTCAGATGCTGCATGCATATGCGCATAGATTGCATATATAAAAATTCTAGAAAGACATTTCAAACATCGAAAAACTGGCATACAATAATGTGTTGGTTTGCTTCTATGCATTTTCTTTTCAAAACATAAATGATTTCTGAGTGTTTCTCCAAGCTAGAGTTGGAGAGTTTGAAATCCCTGTATGTCATGTTTATGAGTTCAGCATAGACTCAACAGTTCTGTTTGATTGTAGTAAAATAGTTTCTGGATGCTTCATTAATTGAGACTTAAATAGCATGTGGAAAGTAAAAAAAAGGTTCAGGAGGGCTAACTTGCATGAATCTAACAGATGCTGGCAACTGCTAAGTTGGAAGAGCCATCCCAGCTGAAGGGAAATGTTTATGCAGGTCATCAGTCTGGCCTAATGTGCACAGAGCTGTTATTTTCACCTGTAAGACATTCAACAAAATTGCCATGAGACTTACTGAATCCGAAAAGAGAAAATTCCCTTGCCCTGCTGAGAACAGGGTAGGCAAAGTGACAGCTCTGCCTGCTCTGCTGCAGAGAAAGCGGCTGTCCAGAGCTGATTTTTGTGCAGGATAATGGATGGAGGAGATGGATTACCAAGTGATAAATCACACAAAGGAATTGGCTGGTGCCAGAACCCATGAGCAAGAAAATAGCTGGCATGCTCTGCAGTGGGTATTACCATCTCCATCTAAAGAGTCCCAGCCTTTATGCATAAACAGTAAGACAAAACAGGAGTTAATTATAGTGCAGCTTCTTGACATAAGGCTTTTATAGCAAAACAAGAATGGCAAAGGGAACACATCAGTTCACATTTATCGGGCAGTTTATCTTTTTCTCTTTAGGGAAAGAGTTGAGGAAATCCTCTCTGTTTTCATTTGCCCCTTTTATTATCATTTTGTCTTTATTCACATTTTTCAAAGCGCTAAGTATTATTTTCTGACCAAGGAGTATCACAGGAATCTTTCAATAAAGAAATAGAGGAGCTAACTGAGCATGACTCAAGTCATTCCTATCCCACATGATACATATGTAGTCCCTCTGTCCTGTCAGGGAAAGAATGGTTGCTGGCATTCACTATGTAACTCAGTAATCAATAATGCTGCTCCACATCACCCTAAAGACCAGTGATACTCTGAGCTCAGTATACTTTGGGCTGGGAAATCCATGCATAAAAGAGAGTTACTTGGACATGGTGGAAATTTGGCTTCATCCTACAGCATCTTCCTGTGATCCAAAAGACAGTATTATGTTGGGTACTTTTAAGTGTACCCAAAAGACATGCAGAGATGCACTTTTCATATGAAATCTTTTTCCTTTAAGACCAATACAAGGTAATTCATAATTCTTCTACTGACTATGCACATGAAAATAGAGCCAAAAAAGAGCGCCATGCTTCCGATGTGTAGGGAAATTTGCTGGCTCAAGGTCAAGACTTGTCAGGATGAAATGTGTTCTGTTTACCTGTCTTTTATAACAATACTTTATTATCATTAAAAGCATAATGGAGAAAGAGGTTTTTGATATTGTTATCTAAAAAGCTGTCTTTGCTGAAGAGAGAAGAATCACAGAATCACAGACTGGGTAAAGTTGGAAGGGACCACAGTGGGTCATCTGGTCCAGCCACCCTGCTCAAGCAGGGTCATCCTAGAGCACATAGCACAGGATTGTGTCTAGACAGTTCTTTAACATCTCCAGTGAGGGAGACTCCACAACCTCTCTGGGCAATCTGTTCCAGTGCTCAGTCACCAGCACAGTAGAGACGTTCTTCATGTTTTCAGGTGGAATTTCCTGTGCATCAGTTTATGCCTCCTTCCTCTTGTCCTGTTCCTTGGTGCTGCCAAGAAGACCCTGGCTCCATCCTCTTAGCACCCTCCATTCAGATACTTACAGACATTGATGAGACCCCCTTTCAGTAATTTCTTCTTGAGGCCTTAACAGGCCCAGTTCCCTCAGCCTTTTCTTGTAAGAGGGATGCTCCTGTCCCTTAATCATCTTTTTGCCCTCCACTGGACCTGTTCCAGGAGCTCCATGTCCCTCTTGTACTGAGGAGCCCAGAACTGCACACAGCACTCCAGATGTGGCCTCACCAGGGCTGAGCAGAGGGGCAGGATCACCTCCCTCAACTGCTGACAATGCTCGTCCTAACGCAGCCCAGGATATTTTCAGGTGTCCAGTATTAGGCTGGCATTGCAGTGGAAACTGCACTAAAGTAAATTATTATTATTCCTGACTTGAGAGTATCCTAGTGCGCATGGGCTGTTTGAGGATGAAGATGACAATGGTGATTGTCTTTTGATAGAGCTGGGGCAGAAAGTTGTTGGCAAAGAATCAGAAGGGGAAGATACACAAATGGCACTTGTGCAGGGTGTTTCCAACATGTCAGATTTCCTGAAATGCACAGCAAAAGTAGAGCTTATGCAGCTCTCTAGGAGGCTGGGGAGGTGCTGGAAGTCCCCAAAGAGTTAATGAGAGCAGGTCTTTGAACTCATCTTTTCAGGACAATAGTCCTTCAAACTAATATTTTCAGGATAATAGTCCATGGGCATAAAAACTTTAAAGTTTTGGATATAATATCTAAAGCCTTGATGACTAGATACTTTTTTAGTAATTGTAACCTGACACTGTTGTTTTTAATAATGTAAAACATTTGACCGAATCTTGACAAAGTCATCCATTACACATGGAATTAGCCCATAACTTGTTTCATGACTTTTAGAGCAACTGAGATTCACTCTCCCCAGACATATGGGCACTGGGTTAACATCTGACACACCAGCAGGCCCTCACCAGCACGTGACACTGACTGTCTCTTTTAGACAAAGATCCTTGAAGCTTTACCTATATTTTTTGAACATAATTTTTAAAAGGTAGTTTGATAGTAGATTAATCTTCCAGCTGGCTCCTCCCAAGGACCTGGCATATACTGAACATTGACATGACAGATCCACTACCTTGCCCTGCTCATTGTTGAAAACTGTGTGTGAGTGATTTAATGTTCAGAGTTTTCCCCAGAAATCCTTACTATTTCACAGCCGTCTCATTCTAGAGAAAAAGAGAGTGACCTTAGTTTGCCTTGAATCAAGCATTCTTAAACTTACGTTTATTAGATGCTCTGACAGGTACACTGTCTTATGGCCTTATGAAATTTGCCACAGAAAGAACTTTTAAAAGGGATTTTTTTGTTGTTACGAAGATTTGGCTGCTAGAAATCTGTTTCCTTCCTGCAGCTTGTGTTTTTCTGGGACAACACTGACACGGTATCAAGGCAGTAAACATGCAGGCTCTGTGTCCAAGCAGAGACAGACAGTTGTGTTGCATGATCTGAAACCTGGTAGAGCTACCTAAGACTGCAAGAAGAGGCAGCTGGGCTTGCCTGGGACTGTGTCCCACCCTATCTCACCTTCCTTTGGATCTGACAGGGAGCTTCCCCAGGGCCCCCATATACAAGAAGCAAGGGCACTGCATTCTCTTTATGAACTCTCAACCCTCCTTTTGTGTGTCACCAGCTGTCCATTCACCACTTTAAAATGTACTGACTCAGCTGGTTGGGAGCAAGAGAAGATCTGAAAGCTTCACTGGTACAATACCATTGAATTTGAGATCAAATTACTTTTTTGAAACCTAGATTTGATGTGGGGTCATAGATGTGCCTGAGGCTTTCTCTGCAGAGCAACTGTGGCAGAAGCAATGGCCATTACACTTCTCCCAGCTTCCTGTTCTCAGTACTGTCACCCTCCAGTGAGAATACTTTGCTCAGAATCCTGGAGAGAAGATTTATCCCTCCCACCTCAGCTGGGTGCATGTTTGTGAATCAGGAAGGAGGCTGAGAACTTCCTATCTGTTCCGTAGGTGACTGAATGTTTATGATACCATCACTGTGAGAATGGGCCCTTCCCATATCGAGAGATCTTCAGGCTAATACTACCTGGCACATCCATTTTGTCTTGAAAACAAATCTCAGTGAGGAAGGTTATTATGGAGCTCTTTAACCAATCCCCTCATATGTCCATCACAACAAAGAAAAACCAATTAGCCTTTACTGCGTGCTTGCCTAACCATCACTGAGGAAAGGAAAGAGTTGACAGGATTAGGGATACACTGGGACAGAGGAAAATGGCTCTATTTCAGAATCCTTACCTAGAAAAAGTACCCCTTTTAATTCTTTTTGGTTTTCAGTGACAGTAACACTGTAAAGGGACAGGACTTAACACTTGAATTGCCTAAAGCATCGTTTGAGTGACTCATCAAATGCATTCAGTCTCTTCCTACACCAACACTTATCTGCCATTTTCTAATTATCTGACATTGAGTTTTCCAAATAATACTGTATACTTTTTAATTTTCTGCAATAAATTTAATTAAAGAAGCCCATTTTACTCCCCCAGAGGAAGAAGCGGAGTTAGTGTGTGCTATGAGGAGAGAAACAGTTTCTTCAAGCATACAGCAAGACTCCTGCTTGCAAAAACTTTAGCCAGAAGGACATCAAGGTACAGTGAGACAAGTGGATTTCAGCAGTAATACACCATGAAAATTTTTCACTTAGCATTTTCTGGGAGTTGACTCTGGGATTTCTTATGACAACTGCAAGTGCAACAGTGACCTTTCTATAGTTTTAGAGTAGCAGAGTTTAACTCTTTTGTGAAAAGTGTTAACACTCAGTCTTCATTAACAGAGAGAAGTGGGATACTACAGCCACAGATAATAGGGAAAATGGAAAACATATTTCTGAAATCTGTCTTTGAATATGTCACATTCTTGTCAGCAGTTATGTAGAGTTAACCTTACTGACTTTGGAATCACAAAGAAGTATTTCTGATATTTTACATCGCAGTTTGATCAGTCAGGAGGAGAGGATGCAGGGTTCTGTTCCTCCCTTACCAATTGATTCTGTGACTTCCCAGAAGAGACATGGAAGGAGGCAGGGGAACTGTTGCATTGTGCCTGTAGCTTTAGTCAGGGCCAGGCACATTTATGCAGTAGACCATTTCTTACTGACAAAGCACAAGGAATCAGAATACAGCATGATTTTGTGAGACTTGATTGAGTTTACTCATGACAAATAATGACAGCTTTATGAAAACAAGCACATCATTTTTGAAGTCATTAGGCTTTAAGTACTCACACCTTCCCATATGGGTCTAACAACCATTTTATTTATAGAAGTACAGGAGAGAGAAATAGCTATGTGCATACATTGCAGCATGCACTGATGGCCAAAAGTTTTCAAGAGAAACCATTCGTGTGGTGCACCAGAGCCCAGCTATGGCTATATGGCCTTAGAGGTTCTACAGGGCTCATCTATTTCTTCTGGAGGAAGAGCCTCCAGGGGTTTTTGCAACAGGCTTTCAATTTCTGATTAGGAAAGATTTTGAGCTTGTGCAGTTTTCAGTGAAGTAGCTGGTGTTTCCAGGTGCTTAGTACTATTCTGATTTCGAGCTTAGCTAGATTTTGGGGTAGCCTGGCTCCTTTTATTTATGTGTGTATTAATGGGGACCTTCTGGGTGGAGATTTTTTATTCCTTTCTATGAACGTACCTGCATTTTTATAATAAGATGTGTCCTGTAAATTAACAGATAAATGTTTCTTGTGGTCATTTCAAATACTCCCCATGGTTCATAGTACAGAAATGTGATGCTTTGTAAACCAACCGCCTGCCTAATTCAGCTTGCTTTCTCAAGTCTTTCCTGCTGTGGGAGGGCATTTTTTGGACCACCTACCAAGCTGCATTTTTATTGTTATTAAATGCCTTCATTCCTAAGTGCTAGAAATCTATCTCCTTTAATTCCAGACACTAATATCTCTGGAGAAATTCTTCTTCATATTAATTCAAAACAAGAAGAGGCTAGATAAAAAAATGGAGAATTATGAAGAGTCTGGTTATGCAGCTGAGCCCCCAAGAGTGTGTAAGAAAATATTATAATAAAGAGACCACTGCACATCACCATTGCTCACCCCAAAAAGGGGACAGAATTACCTAATATTGTGCTGTAAACCATATACCATTAGCTGGCAGTAGGGATTTCTCTCTAGCTTATAGTAGTTTTGTACTCTTAAAGGAAAAGGACCTGCACAAGAGCAAAACAGGTGATGGGATAAAAGGCAAAGAGATATCTGGCTTTGATAAGATAACTGGCTAGAGCTTGTTTATCACAAGTTCAGAAAATCGTTAGATAAGGTGGCACGAGGTGATTAGTGGAGGAATCATAAGGGTGACTGAGTGGGGGAACAGCAACAGGTGCTGCTGAGAGCTGAAATATTATGCTGAAAGGAAGCTTTTCTCAGAACTGATCTTCTCTTCACCATTGGCCTTGGCCAAATGATTGACATGGTCCTGATGAAAGGTCCAAAGCCGAGAGGCATTTTCAGCATAGAGATGCTTCCAGTACAGCAATGGAATTATTGTGCAATAGTCCAAAAGCCTGTTAGAACCACTCCTGAAGCAGTTCACACAATTCCACCATCCACCCCAGAGGGACCTATACAAAGGGAACTGAGCACAGAAAGGTACTAGGATGACCAGTGATACGGGGAATGTGTTTTGCAGGATAATAAGAAATTTGCTAGTTTAGCCAGGCAATATGAGGAAAGAGGGGATATGATTTCTGTCTATAAATACACCAAACTGCAAAACTCTCAAGAGAGAGAACAGCTATTTAAGCTTAAGGAAATGTTGGCACAAGAACAAATGGGTATAAACTGGCTGAGGATAAATTAGTCTGGAAATTAAACAAAGGTTTCTAGCCATCAGAAAGAGAAGTGAGATTCTGCAATATACTTCCAAGGGAAAAGAAACAGAATAAATTTTAAGATGGAACTTGATCTTTTATAAAAGGTCTTCTGTGATGGAAGAGAGTAGACTGCATGACCAAGGAGTCTCTTCCAATCTGTACTCCCACTCCACTCCCCTTTCCTCACCCTATACTGTGCCACTTCTCTTCCTTGGTACTCTGAGCTCCACCTGCTCCTGCTCTGAAGGCACCATGGATCCCTTATCAGAATTCTGCACTGCAATAGGTTGTTTTTAATCCTCCCCGTATCTCTCTATTTTTTTTCCTTGCCAAGCTTGCTGGGCTGTAATGTTTCCCTTCGTGTAATCCATCACAGACACAATGTCGCTTGTGCAAATTAAAATGCACCTTGGAATAATAAAAAAGGGTGGGTTTTTTTTTTTCCTTCCTTCCCAGCAGCAGTTCCTCAACACAAACCATTTGTCTCTGGAAAGAAATTCAAGAATGTTAACCCTGTGTATGCTCCTATGGGGTACACAGCACCTCCTGTGGGAACAACACTTCAAGGACACCTTGCAGACGTGGACCTTACAGATGTGGACCTTGCAGATAGCTGGAACTGTAACCCACCATTTTTCTGTGAAAACATTAGTGATAGGGTCCACTGCAACAAATTAGAGATGCCCCATGTCAGGACAAAGAGATACAATCCAGAAAAACTACATAGCAAACCTTGTGGTGTTCCACAGAACTCAAATGATCTGAGGTGAACATTGTGCATTGGGACCTTCAGAAGCAACCACTGGAAACTATTTGAGTGACAAAAGAGTCACCAAGCTATCCTATACTGCTGTACAGTTCTGGAGTCTATAATTGGTTCATGGATCAGGCACTGGTCACTTGTGATACAGAAATAAACTTCCAGTGATCCACTGCTGAATGAATTCCATCCTTGATGAGGTGCTGCATTTAAAAGGTTGTGTCAAGGACAGGATTTTATATTTCTTCCTTCTTTCATTTTGGGGGAGGGTGTGAATTTCACCTCAGTGGCATATAAATTCCATTAAGGTAAAGATGCATTTTCAAAATCTGTTTTATGTGATAAGAGAGGTCCAGAGTTGGACTGAGAGGTAGGCAGGCACTAGAGGATTTGAGTGCTTGGCCGTAGAGATGGTGTGGCATTGCACAGCCATGTAGGCTGCAATGACATGGGAATAGTAGTGTGAACAGTAAACCAAGATGGACTACATTCCCTGTGGAGAAGCATTGATGCTTTGATAGAAGACGCTTTCACAAGGTCATTATTGAGAGATAGGACATCTTTATTTTTGGTGGCATAGGCTTTTGGCTTATGGTTTCAGCTTTTGTGCATCCTAGATTTTGCTCAGACACAGATGGATGATTTTTCTTACTTCCCCAAAAAACTGTTTCACTCCAGACTTTGACTCTCATCACAGATGTTGTTTTATTTACTATCATAGTAAGAGGGCCAGTGGGTCACCTGATAATCCCACAGGGTCAGTATTCTTTACTCTCCAGTTCCTCTCTTTCTTCCTGTTTTCCAGTTCAGGAGCTTACTAAGCTCTTCACTGTGTGATCTTACTGGGAACTAATGTTGGTTTTAGTGCAGTAACACTTACATGGCTTTCCATTTCAGGCACAGGGCTGGAATCATCCACTTCAATGTGGGGAGAAAGCACATCCCCAAAACAGGAGCTGGACTAAGCCACGCAGGATGCAGAAAAGACAGCTGGTGAGTGAGAGAAAAAGAGGGCAAATCTTGGCTGGAAAAAAGCAATTCAAAGCTTCAGGTGTCCAACAGAGGAGATATCTTTATTGTTACTTATCCTTACTTGAAATAACAAGACCAGTAGTGGTTAGACAAATGAGCATGTGTTCAACAGTTCAAAGTGCACAGGTATACTGAACATCGCTAGCTAGGTTTCCAGAGGAAGCTCTTCTCTCTTTGGGATAGCCTGATTTTGTCCTCACTAATTCCAGCTTTTTTTCTGGTTGGTATTTTTTTTTTTTAACTGTGCTGTAGAGGCTGGGTAGGTGGTTGGAACTCACTCTGTAAAGTGGCAAATTCTATTTCTATATCGTGTTTTGTCTCAGTAGCAAGGCTGTTCTATTATTCATTTACTTCAGGGGTCCCAAACAATGACATAAAATCCTGGGAGATTGTTGCTTTTTAATTTATTTTTTTCCCCAGTTGTTCTTACTGTGAGTCTTGCTGTTTCCAAGCTTTGTAATTATAATCTGAAAATAATAATTCCAAGTTCAATCTCTTTTCAAAATTTTTGTCGCAAAAGAAATAGTGCTGTTTTCTTACAGTGTGATTGTCTTCCTTAAGCTCCCTCTTATAATGCAAATTTCGTAATTTAAACAACCACCAAATTTCTGTTAAACTTTCTATCTCCAGTGGTTACAGAGAAGATTTAAATTCCTTTAAAGCCCAACTTCCAAAGGAAACAAGGCTTAATTGATCACACTCTTTGTCCATGACAGTCTTTTTCTGTCTATTTCATGCATTCCTTACAATAAGTTTTGAATTGAACCTCTCACCCACAAATAAATATACCTGAAAGAGATGCAAGGATCTTAAATGTGCTAGGTCCCATCAATTTCCCTGGACAGAGATGACAGTTTTTCAGTATCAGCACTGAGTGAAAGATTCCTAACCTCACCACTTGCTAGATAGACAAAAAGTCCTGAAAAGGGGTTGTACAAACATCTAAATTGTGGGGAAAACTCTGATTGGAGTTTACCTGTTTTTATATGCAGCATAGTAAATTCAGCACAAGACACAAATCTCTAGGAAGCTGGGATTCATTCATCCCCCTGCTCACAAAGCTGCTTGTCATGGGTTCAGCAGGTGCTTTCAGCATTCCCCAGACATGCTCAGTTGAGTTCTACCTGGTGTGTGAATTTGTACATTTCTTTCTATTGCTTTCTTCTAGACTGAACTTGCCCTTTCCACTGAATACTCACACTTTTCCCATTTTGCTTGTGCTCTTAATCATAGGGTGTCTTTAGCAGTGCATTCTGTTTAAGTGTCTGTGTCCATGGTCACCCTTCACAGCAGGAAGGGAAGTAGCCAGCAGTCCTCAGATCCTAAAGAAAACAAGTCCAAGCTGATGTAGCAGAGCCTTCCTGCTTGATGGGGCCTTACAGAGTTGTTGTCTGTAGTGAGATGAGGGTGTCTGCCTAGTTCATGGACAGTTAAGTATGTGGGTTGCTGTGCTGGTTTGGGCTGGAGTAGAGTTTATTTCCTTCACAATGGCTGGCATGGGGCTGTGCTTTGGATTTGTGCTGAACACAGGGTTGATAACAGAGAGGTGTTTTTGTTATTGCTGAGCAGGGCTTACACAGAGCCAAGGCCTTTTTTGCTTTCCATACTGCTAAGCTGGTGAGGAAGTTGGGGGTGCATGGGAGGCTGGGAGGAGACTCAGCCAGGACCAGTGACCCCAAGTGCCCAAAGGGATATTCCAGACCCTGTGACATCATGCTCAGTA
Organism: Monarcha castaneiventris obscurior; assembly: GCA_026261815.1. Classification (NCBI taxonomy): domain Eukaryota; kingdom Metazoa; phylum Chordata; class Aves; order Passeriformes; family Monarchidae; genus Monarcha; species Monarcha castaneiventris. The sequence goes on from JAMPIT010000894.1 coordinate 22,656,817, forward strand.
TAGAAAGTGGGGAGAAGGAGGAGGAGGAGGGGAGGGATGTTCAGAGTGATGGTGTTTGTCTTCCCAAGTCGCCATTATGGGTGATGGGGCCCTGCTCTCCTGGAGATGGTTGAACACCTGCCTGCCATGGGAAGCAGGGAATTGATTTCTTGTTTTGCTTTGCTTGTGTGTGTGGCTTTTGCTTTGCCTGTCAAACTGTTTTTTACCTCAACCCATGAGTTTTTTCACTTTTACTCTTCTGATTTTCTCCCTGATCCCACTGGTGATCTCCCTGATCACACTGGGGGAGTGAGCAAGTGGCTGCTTGGGGCTTGGTTGCTGGCTGGGGTTAAATCATGACAGTTGCTAAAAGCTTTAGATCAGCTTGAGAGAAAGCATTTGCTAAAGAAAGAGATTGCAAACAGTATGGAGAGTAGGGAGCTGAGAAAGCCTGTATATGAATCCTTGCTGTGTTTGGCCTTGGAAGCTCCCTTCCCTTGCAGAGTCTCAGTTTCTCCAGATGCAAGCTAAGGACAGTAACAGCTATCTGTGTCTCTTGCCATTAGTGGAGTAAAATGAGATGTGCTTGCCAGTGGAAGGATCGCCAAGTATTGTTCCTGTTCTCTTAAAGAGAACTGGGACTTTAGCAGGATATGCTTTCGCTGGAGTTTAGGAGGAATGACTTTCCAGTGCCACTTAATATTGAGAGGAATGATCTGTCAGAGCAGCAGTGCTTGAAAGTCCTTCCTGGCTCATGCACACAGGTTCACTGGGAGTCATGTTTTCTGTTTGGTTCAGTGTGGGAACAGGGCCAACTTGGGGCATAGAAGGAGACAACAGGGAGCTGGTAAAGGCAAAACCGGGCATGATACCCCATCCCATTCTTAATTCTATGCTGACCAATAACCTTTTCCTCAATACCAAGGCTTGGACTACAACAAGGGCAGCTGCATGGAGCAGAACTCTAATTCATCAAACCTGCTCCTCAGGAAGCCTGTCAGAGGTGATTGCTTTGGAAGCCTTGCCTTCACTAGTTACTGCCATTGCCCTGGTGACCTCCTCCTGTGAAGATGAGGTGAGTCCCAGGAAGGGATTTTTATGCTCCTCTGCAGGAAGGCAAAGCTTTGTATGGAGTCTGAATCTGGGGGAGCACTGAATGGTATTGGACACTGTGGTACTCCTCTTCTGTACTTTTTCCAATCTGTCTTAACAGCAGTGCCCCATAGTACCCTTTGATAATTACTAGGGTAGTGTGAGAAAGTTCCTGATCATCTAGAGCTCTGTGATCCACATCCTCTTACAGGTCTTCTGCACTGGCATCCAGTGCTGTCCTGACCCTGTTTATTGAATTCAATGCTCTGTGGAGCAGCTAAAGTTCTTAGCTAACTGAAGAGAAATGATTACCTCTTTCTCCCCTGCCCTTTTCTGCAGCAACCCAGGGAAGATGAATTGGTCTGTTGATTCAGAGCAGAAGTAACTTGATTGTTGTGTGCTTCTCTGGAAAACGACCACACTGCCCTGTGCCCATGTCTTGGTGTTTGTTGGTTTCATTGCTCTGACAGCATGAAAGATGTTTGGTTTTGTTCCTATTGCTGTTATCATCTATCATCCTCTTGTAAAGCCAGAACCTGCTGCTCACCCATCCTCCCTCTATGATAGGTTTTCTGCTTCCCCTCCACTCCTGCCCTGGTAGGGAAGCTGCTGGTATGCCAGAAACAAACTGTCTGTCCACTGAAGAAAAGACACAGGATCGATTTTGCTCCCTGAAATGACTGTTGCGATCAATGGTGATGGTTTGACTGGGTTTTGGGTTTTGGAGGAGCAGCTCCAATCATGGAGGGGAGAGCTGATAGTAACCTTATTTTATCCCATAAAGATGGCAGTTGGTCCTGAATCCAGGGCACAGTTATGTAGCTGGTGCCTGTGGAAGGACATAATCATTCAAATGCTAGAGATGGTGAATGGGATGCAGTGTGCAAAATCCCTGTCCTTCAGCTGAGTAAGTATCTCAGTGCTGCTTGAGCTATAGCGTGCATGTGTCAGAGCTGTGGAATATGTGAGGATAGCACATAGCTGAAAGAGCATCCTGCCATCTTCTGTCTTGTGTCCATGTCCCCAGATAATCCATGGGCAGCCCTCTAACTGCAGGTCAGTGGTACATCAGTTTCTGTGGATAAGCTGAAACAATTCAGAGGGAAGCAGAAATATCCGATAGGACTTGGAGATGAGAGGGTGAAGGAAGGAGACCTACCCTCCACCCCTTCCTTCTCTCTGGCAATATTTTCAGATAACAACAGCCTGAAGCCTACAAGAATGTAGTTTGGAGCTAGAGGTATGCAGCACACTGCTACCTTTTGTGGTGTTAATATCGACGATGCTGAAGGATTTGTTTCTCCTCCCTTCCCTGTCTCACTCCTCATTCAGCAGTAATGATAAGTCTCATCTCTAGAAGCCTACAAACATTGTACTGTGTTTCTAGAAATATTGTGTACACTCTGTACAGGAGTCCTCACCCACCTTGGAGAGCCAGGCTGTGATGCTAAGACTGCAGAAGGACTAGCTCTGTGAGGTTTTTGGTGATGTCAGCTCTTTTCGTTGGGGGACTGGGTCTGGTGTCCTGCTAGTGATTTAGAGGGTCATGCATCACAAATCTGCAGCTGTGATGGCGGCACCTTCTCTGATGTCATGCTCCTTCTGGACCAGGGTAGCCCTATGCTTTCTATGTTTTCTAGGAAAGCAGAAGTTACTTTTCACTGTCTGGTATATCTGCACATTACTTCTTATGTGAACTCCCTGTAATTCTGTATTGCTTACCAGCCAGGCGTGCACTTGTGAGAACTGTTGCATCAAACTGGCTTCCTAACACAGCACTAGCTTTGCTCTTGCTTGACTGAGAAGGATTTTGATGGGTATTGGACCTCATGCAGAAGCCCACTTTGATATAAAATCTTCCCGTAAGCAGAATGATCTCATTCCGTGGGCAGGCCATCATCCTTTTCTGTACATCTGCCAGAGTTGCCAGCACTAGACTCTTACTACCCTTATTTATAGAGCAATATAAATGTTATGAGCATTTTACAGATACATGAAAGAGAAGATTCTCCCTCTTCAAGATGCTGACAGTATCTCATATACATTGGAGAGATGGGACAATAACTCAAGTTCTGAGGAGGGCTAACATGATGCAAGAGGAGCTCAGAGCAGAAGTCTGCAACAGGAGGCTGTAAGAAGGAAGATATTGGCAACAATTTGGTGCAGGAAGCAGGTGTGGGTGATGCGGCCAAGGTGATGATGAGAGAAGCTGAGAGGAGGTGGCAAGGTAGAAGTCTCAGGACTTGACTAGTAAGAGAAGGGGGAACTAGTGGGCAGTAAAACTGCTATTGATGAATGGATTAAAACCAGCCTAGCAAGCAGTGCTCCATTTCTTTTCTGCTTTCAGCAGTGAGAAGACTGAGAACTTCTGTACCCTCCCCATTCTCTTTCTACTGCTCTGGCTGCTGAGAAAGAGAGGGAATGATGTTAATGACTATCATTAGCAGTACTTACAATTTGTCTGCCAGAATGGGACAAAGGCTGAAGTTCACTTGTAGTTGGTACAATGAGAGTTGTGGTGTTTTTTCCCTAGTGACTGTTGGAGTCTGTGTGCAATGTGTTTCTCTCCTCCTTCATGACAAGCTGAACAAATCCTTCATTGTTTCTATGCAACTCTAGTTTCTAGTGTCAGCTTGTGGGTCCCCAGGCTGGATGCAGACCCCTGTTTTAGGTACATATAAGCTTAACAGCAGTGGAGTTGCATGGTTTTTTACCTCTCCTTTATGGATTCACGTTCCCCTGTGACTACAAACCACAAGTCAGCAATGTCATCTGTTCAAGTCAGCGTATGTGGTCTGCGCTGACCTTCCTCCACAAGTATGATAATGATTGTGGGAGAAGACTGCAAGTTTTGCTTTTTTGTGTCTGTGGTAATGGGCAACAGCTGCTAGACTGAAAGACACCCTTGTCCTTCCCCCTCACCTCCCTCCCCGACTTTGTGCCCAGCTGAGACTAAGTACTCCTGCTGCCTTTTATTAATCTTCTCCTGGGAGAGCACTATCAGTGGCCCATCAGCGTTCAACATGCCCTCAGTCACTAGCGCTAACTCGATTAGGGCAGTGAGGAGTGACTTACAGGGGAAGCTCTTCTCCACAGGCAGTATTTGCATACAGTGATTGATGCTGATACCTCCTCTAAACACATCCACGTTTTGCATTTTAAATAAAGCAATTGCTGTAGAACTGCTCTCTGTCACTCTGTGGGATTCCCAGTACCAGCATAGGATGTACCTTCCCTTTCTTGAAACAGCCTTTCTCCTTCTCAGAGGACACTGCAGTGGGATGAGGAGAAGGTCACTGACCCCACCTTATGTTTGAGGGCATGACACTAAAACCTGTTGTGTGTCCTGTCTTGTGAAGTGGCTTGTGGGGAGTTCTGGGCTGTGTGGTCAGTGCCACACAGTTGGTGGGCTTTCACTGAGAAGGTCAAGCTCATGTGGAGTATGTAGTCTGAAGCCTCCTGAGTTTCCTTCGAACAGTCTTTCCTTGTCAGATTTCAGGCTCCAAGTAGGCTCCCCCCACAGTCGCCACTGTCTCTGTGTAGGGAATACATGAGCTGACTGCACCATGGAGCACTGAATAGATAGGTGTATTATCCACAAGCATTTTTCATATTATATGTATATATTATGCATGTACACCTCTCCCCCCCATGTAAATGTATATAAAAAAAATCCATCTTGCAAATTGTCCAAAGAAGCAAAAGATGCCATACTTTATTACAGTTTCTACTGTGGATTTTATTAGCAGGGTGTGTCCAAGTGAAATTCTGATTTGGAGAGAGGGGTGGTCCTAAGCCATGTCTGTCTCTGAAGAGGAAAGTGTACAAGGGGGGAAATGGGTGTGTTTAACTTCTGTTTGAAGGAAGGACAAAAGGAACAAAAACAAATCTGTGGTGATACTGCTGGTATCACAGGCTGCTTTGCAAAGTGGCAGTTGTTTTATCTTCTTTATTTATCCTAAGTGTTTTCTTTCTTTCAAAACAAAAGGAAATTTGCCCAGAAAGTAACCCACTTTGAACAGCAGCAGAGACTTTGTAGTTTAGGCTTTGAGTCCCTTGGAGCAGGCATTCAGTCCTCCCCTTCGTCCTTGGGGTGCAGGGTTCACTATGGAGGCTAAATAAACAAAAATCACTTATATCCACTGTCTAATGGTCCCAGAAAGAATGGCTCTAGAAGCTGCCAGTGCTCTTTGCCTTGCAGATTGCCTGCTGCCCTTTGAGGGTTTAACACCTTCAACAAAATTCTGCGGCCTGCTGGCACAGTGTTCCAGGGAGACCCAGAAGAGTTTTCATCAGGCTTAGTAGGAAATACCTGTTTTCACTCATTCTTGTCATTACTCTCTCATCTTGTGCTTATCTTAAAGGACTTGCCATGTTCTGCTAGTTGCCCATTTTGTGTCTGAAAACTTCATGGCTGTGCAAAACCAGGCACTTCACTATTGGGCTCACGCTGTCTGGCTTTGAACGTGGGAGCTCCACAGTGAAGGTGGCCCTTTCATCTGCTGCCACACCATATTAATTTTGCAAATGTGACAAGCTCAGCTTTGCAAAAATAACGTATTGCCCATGTCTTGTTCTATTTAATATTGTATTCAAATGGTCCTAGTGCTCAGCGACAGGGGCTGGGGGAACGGCTCTGCAGACTTCTTTGTCACTTGAGTGGCAGCTGGCTTCCAGGAGTAATTATAGCTGTTCAGTGCTGTGGTACATCAAACCTCTTGGGGATTAGTGAGGCATCAGGTGCATGGTGACTCAGAGGCAAGAACAGAGATGCTCCACTTCCCAAGCCATAAAGGTCATAATCTTTAGAAATCCTAATATCCACTTAGACTTTGGACTTCAGTGAAAAGGAAGCATTGCAGTGACCTTGCAGAGAATGTTGTAATTTTTCAGAAATCCAAACAGAGAATTTTAAACCTTAGGAGTTGGAAAGTGAATTGCATTGCCATCATGTGGATGCATGGAAGTTAACGTCTAGTCAGAAAAATTCCAGAACCCTTGTTTATTAGTTAGAAATAAAAACAAACTCATGATAGTTATGAAAGTTGTTAAGTTGGAATGCTTATCAAAATGTGGAATGAAATTATAATAACCATTTAACTATGGTACTGTCCAAGTAAACACTGAAGTTAGTTTGGCCCAAGTAATATGGGTTATTAGTATGAATTAGAGTCTAACATGTTCATTAATATCACTGCTTAGTGACATTTGGGGCTTAAAGAATTAGGTGTTAGAAACATTAAGTAATAAGAAAATGAATATGCAAAATAGCTAAAGTGGTAGAGGATCAACATGATTCTTCTATATCTTCTTCAGGGTGGTATTTCCAGACACTGAACTGCATGAAGAGGTATTAGGGAAAATCCTATCTGCTCTGCTTGAACAATTAAAGCTGTTAAAACCGGTAACTTGTTTCATTTCTACTTAAATAAATGTGATTTTATGTAGCAATTACAGTACCAGAAGCAAACCTGCCAAATTAATGAGTGTGTATTAGGCTCTATGTAATCTTAAATTAATCTAAGTCAACAATGACTACTCAAGATAGGGTAGATTTGCAAATACTCGTGGTGCAAAGACCTAAATGGAAGATGTGAAATGGTAATAGTGCCTGTCTGTGCTCTTTTAGGGCATGTCAGCTGCAGGCTGGGTGCCTGTGTGCCTCCAGCCTAGGGTTTTGCAGGACACGTACCCGAGCTCCTGAGTTTTCTGATTGGGATCCTCTACTACTCTGCCTCTAGCCTCTGATGTTTCCCCATGGGTAAGAACCTAGCATATTACCTGGCTGTCCCAGAAGAAACCCATGCTGTTTTCTGTCTTCTGCTTCAAGCTCCCCTGCTCCCAGCTCCTGTATCTATCACATGTTCTGCTCCTGACTCATCACGTCCTGGCTGTGCCCTCAATAGCCTGCCCATAGCTTGGCCAGCATCTTTCATAGGTCACCGCTACCTCACACGACTTGTTCAGAAAAAGGTGCTGTGCTGCAATATAAAAGCAAATCCCGAGTCGGGCACAGAACTGAGACACTTGCTGGATCATTCTCTTTAGTGTATCTTACCAAGAAAACTGAAGAGGCGATCTGGCCTTTCGTTTCATCCTAAGACTGCGTCTGGATCAGGAATCATATAAGGGTTCGTGTAGAAAACTCTTTGCTAAAATGTTCTTACAGGTGGTTGCATGGTCTTAACATGGTAAAGCACAGTTTGCAGTGGTTTAAGCAGTTGTCCTCCTAGAATATATAGTTCTTGTCTGTTAAGACTGGGACAAGTGAGAGACTGATGGTGGATCACTGGGACATCAGATAGGATTTCTCCTATTGCCATTTTTCTCTGTAGTATCCACAATGGCAAGAGTTATGATATGAATAAATACAATTATTTCTTTATGCAGTTTTCCGCAGGACAGAATTAGGTGGAAAGAAGGAAGATGAAAATACTTTTTTTCTGCAGGACATAGCCAAATGCACAAAAGGTAAAGAGGAATGATCTAAGCAGGAGACCAGAAGAATCAACAGGACTTTTAAAGTATTGAGAAGCAGTGGAAAGAGGGCAAGGACACTGGAGCAAAACTAAATGAATTCTCTGTGATAGTCCTTCCCTGTGATTCTAATTTTACTTGATAATTCAACCAATTTACCTGATTCAGAGTAAAGTTCAGTGGTCTGTGACTTCCCAGATCATCCCAAATGCCTTTTTTAGAACAACTTACAGCATTTGCTACCCTTCATTACTCCAGTGTAACAGCTGACCTTAATGAGAAAATTCATGCCTTCAGCAGCTCAGCCACTTCCATTCCAAACTCTTACAGATCTCTTGGATGTACATGATACACTGTGCTGGTGACTTATCTCTTATTTAGCAGCTTGTTCCAACATCATCTCTCTTGACACTTCAGATTCAGAAAGTGTCTCATCTTCATTACTTGGAAAGGGTAATTCTAGGAGAGATGTCTCTCCAGTGGGTCTCTCTCTGGCACAGTCTGGCACAGAGAAGGACCATCTTTTGATGTTTGGGCAAGTACTTGTCTTTAAGGCTTGCTTCTCTTTCTTGTGTGCTGCAGAGACACATACAGCCATCTCTTCTCCACAAAGAAGGGTACTAGGAACCACATGAATGTGGGATCAGGAGAGACCCTGCATCTCACACGAATGTATACAGGTTGAGCTGCATTTCAGCAGCTGCAGTTTTTGCTGCTGGGAAGCAGTCCCAGAACTTTTAACACTCCTCAGTTCCTTTTTTGGATTCTTTGCTCCTGGCTATCAAAACACAGATTTGGGGTAATAGGTTGAATTCTGCTCTTTAGACAAAGAGATGTTTAGGTATTTGGAAGACTAGATATCATGAAGAAATTTTTTACTGTGAGGGTGATGAAGCACTCGGCCAGGCTTCCCAGAGAAGCTGTGGCTGCCACATCCCTGGAAGAGTTCATGGCCAGGCTAAATAGGGCTTTAAGCAACCTGGTCTGGTAAAGTGTCCCTGCACATGGCAGAGGGGTTTGAACTAGATGATCTTCATGGTCCCATTCCAACTCAAACCATTCTGTGATTCTATGATTCTATGATCCAACAGAAAATAAAAGACACCTAAACTGTGGACTGGCAGGGAAATAATATTGTGCCCATGTCTCCCTAGTCCCATTAAGAAGTGGAGGTTGGGGACTGTGAAGGAGAGAAGTAACAGGAGAGATTATTTATTTATTTGCCCTGCTTAGCAGCAGTAACTGTGAAGCATAAAGCTATCTGCAAAGGGTGATTGATTCTTCAGCAGACTCTGAAGCACACAGATACTGTGGTGCTGCTTAATGTTCCCTTTGTGTTATCATTATATTTTTTTCTCTCTGTTTGTTTCAGAAGTACTACGTGTACTACCTGATGAGTGCTCGTGGAAGAGATGATTATTTCATTTCTCCATCATGGCTGGGAAGTCACCAGGATACTTTTGTGAAGGACATCTAGCCAGCTCTGCTCACCTTGTGAAGCATTGTCCCAGCGCAGATTAGTTGCTCTCCCCTGGCATATCACAGTGAATTGCAACTATTCATAGACATAGTCCAGACAGTTTCTGTTGCAGTTTCTGTTCTTTGACTCTTTTGAGTCTGCCAGATGAACAATTTGTGCTGTGGAGGGTGCAGAGCCAGACTTAGTGAAAAGGGCATTTGCTGTGATGACCTGTGTGAGAATTAATGTAACCAGCAGAGTATGGCACCTGCTACCAAGGAGGTGACAGCATCAGTGCTTAGCATGATATGTCACTGACAACTTGGGGTAAGTTATTTATTCCTTGTGTTGGAACAAATAACACACACAGCGGGCAGCTGTAGGTAGCCTGCTTGTGGAGATACCTTTGCTTGTGAGAATGTCCAGAGGATTGACAGTAGCAGCTCAGCAACATGCTCTAGGACACACAGCAACCACAAACTCCAGAATGAGTGCATCAATGGATGCACCCTTTTATGAACATGTTCCACATGAAAAGCGAAACCCAAAGACAGTTGTCAAGTCCCAGTCCAAGCTAATTCAGCCAATGCAGTGATTAGGTATCCCAGAATTTGAGAGGGCTAAGGCATCTTTCTTACTAGGTTTCAGTCACTTTTTAGGATATACTTATCTGCAAGCCCCATTCCCCAGGAAAGAAGAGGTGAGCCAGGTGCCTGCTGTGTGTGCAGTGAGCAGCCATGGAATGAAAAGGAGGACCCTGCCCCAAATGCTTGCAATAGGCAATAGATGGCAGAAGGAAGTGCTGAGCTATAGTGGCTCAGTGTGCTGGGCAGAGATGTTATCCAGCTGCAATCTCTCTTACAGAGCTCAGAATACACTCAGGATGTATTCCTCTCACACAGTTTTACTCTGCTTGCAGCACAGGCTGGTGGGCTCAGAGGAGATCTGCAAAATGGTGTCACATTTGCTTATCCATTAATTACAATTTTACATAGTATTTTTATAGTTATGATAATAACCTTATCATTTTGGTAAACTCAAAACATTTTATTTGCCTGTCCACTGAGTTTTTGCTTATACCTTGCTCATTTACAGATGACAATGCCCAGTCCTAAGGTAATCCAGGCATTTCCTTTTTCTTTTAAAAAGGCAAGTTGGTCTCTTGATTCAAGCAAATTGAGAAACAGAGCCTAATGTATGTCCAGGCAGGCTTTGTTCTTTTTTACTGGTTGCTTCTCTCATGTTTACATGAGAACATTTAGAAGGTGCTACAATTTATTTGTAAAAGGAAAAGGTTTTTATTTTCTGTGATCATTTAGTGTGAATTTTGTAGTGTTTCTATAGTTGCTGTAACTCAATTTGGATTAATAACTATTTGCAAAGCAAATAATGGGAATGCAGCTATTCTAGTTAAAGCACTGGCAACACCACATGTGGCTGTGTGCTGTCCTCCTGCATGGCCTCACTGACTTCGCTGGCAGAATTTTGAGGTTCTCTTGAGTTGTGCAGTGGAGCCTGAGGTGAATGTGGTATTTCTCTGGTTTGGCATAGTTTGTCCAATTAACTAGAGCTGCTGCAGCATCTGCTGTGATCTAATCTGGCTGTAGACATAAGTTTGAGAATGATGGGAAAGGATAACCTGACCTAAAGGGCATCAACAGTGTAATTTTACAAATATCCTCCTGTAGCCCTTCCTCTGGTTTGGAGAAGGTCGTTTAGGTGACATTGCATTCCTTGCAGCACTGGAAAGCCAGGACAGCTGAGCAAAGCTTCAGCAATAGGGAACAATAAACATTGTTAGCTGGCGTGACCCTCCTTCCAAGTGGAGGGCATCCAGAACAGTGAGCTGGCTGCTAGCCACAGGGGCCTTGTTAAGGAAGCTGGAACCCTCTATCCCACCAGAGGTCTGGAGATGTTCAGGCTGCCACAGGGGACGGGAGATTCACTTGTGGCCTCCTCACCCATATGTTTCTGGCAGTGTGCTGGAAACAGGACAGGAGGAGGAAGCCAGGAGAAAAGAGAATCTCCAGTACTGAAAAAAGCAAAAATATATCCAAACTAGCCAGGAAAATAGGCTGGATCAGAGCAGGAACCTTGTGATGAGAGAATCTGGAGATGAAATCACAGAGCTGTGATGAAATGTGCAGAAGGAGTGATTTAGGGTTTTCTGCAGCTAGAAAAAGTGAATCTGAGCTAGAAGAGCTCAAGACAGAAAAAGAGCTGGGGATAGCACCCCTAAAAGCTGATGTCTGTGCCAATGCTGGAAGCATCACTCCCTTGGGACACTGCTGATTTTTTATGGTGTAATGACAAAACCAATGGAGGATATAAGTGATTGTCTGAGTCTTGGTTACAAGAGTTCATTAGACTGAAAAATATCTGATGAAACCATACTTCTTAAGACTGACCCAGAGGATCATTGATTTGTAGTAGCATTAACTACTGACAAAAATATGAACAAGAGTTTGGTTGGTGTGTTTGAGTTTAATAATGTAAATAGCAATAGAAAATTATTTGCAGCATTGACTGCTTTCAGTGTTGCGATGGAAAAAAATTTGCAATGCTGGAAATGCATTTATTGAAGGTGATTATAATTTTGGCTTTAGTTAAATTATTTTCATTCCAAGCGTTAACACTCTCCACTCCAATGAGATTATTTATAACTTATGTATTGCACTTGAAATAATTGGCATATGGTGTAAATTAACCCCTCTCAACATGATTTATGTGCTTTGTTGTAACTGATCTATTAAATGCAGCTTTGTTTTATGTTGATTTTTGCCAATTTAGGCAAAGCAATTTGAGTTTACACTGTCCTGGCTTCTCCTTATCTGATCTCTGCCCTGCTTTTTATAATTTAACAATTGCAGTTACATGAGGGATGTATGATAAAGCTTATTGAAAATATAATACCAGTTTAATAAAATCAGAGAAAAAAAATGTATAATAATTTCATTCATCAAAATAATTAATTTGTTTCAATTAATGTTTCAAATGGTCAATGTGCTGATTTTAAGCACCTAAAGAAGTAAGAGTTTGGTATTTCTGAATTAAGCAAGCTTGGACTTCTAAACAGAAATCAACTTCTTACTGTGCAGTAAGAAGAAATACATTTAAAAATTCTTTTGTTCAGTATGTCAAGGAATGTATTAAAATATCCTGGGTTTAAAACATTCATTTATATTATAATAAAAGGATTACATGAGACAAAGACCAAGGTGCCTTATTAGTTTTCTCTATTTTTCAGGTGGATGAAAGAAAGATTGAGGAAAATACTGCATCCATATAAAGGAGGAAGGATTCCAACCTGTTATTGTTATTAGGAAAATGATTTAAATAGGCTAATCTCTTTTTTTAAGTTACTTTGAAGGCAGTTGTGAGCTCCAGTAGTGCTGTGAATGAAAACACAGCTAAACAATGCAACAGGTGTGTACATTCGTGTGTAGCTAGCTACACAGAGGGGTCTCTGTAGGTCTATGTATCTCAGGGATTACATTTTGTACTTGTCTTTAAAGCATCAAGACCAAGTGGTGAAAGGCAGCCATTTGCCTTTCTCATTGTCACATTTTCCTAACTCAGTTGGTGCTGAGTGTACCCAGGGAAGGGGTAAGGCTGGCAGTTGTACTTCCTCCCCGAAAAGAAATAACTGTGGGTGAAATCAAGAAACCTAGAAGATCATGAACGGTAAGGAAAATTGAGCAGGACCTTTGATCCTTAAATCTAAGGAAATTTGATCCTTAAATTGCTGGGACACTTGATTATACCTCCTTGCCATGTTTTTACATTCTGGCCAGTTCTGATCTTTCCTGTGACTTCACTTCTACTTACAATTATTTGGATGCTGCTACTGTCAGAGCTGAAGTTTCTAGCCCTGCCCATTTCTGTGCAAGGAAGCTCACAAAGACCCGAAGCATGACAGGCCTCTCACAGCTGATTAAGGTAAAAAGACTCGCTGGATGCAGTTCTTTTGGAGCAAGGCTGTTGTTTTTGGCCAGCTGGCAGCAGTGTTTTGGATCAGATGATATGTTTTGCTGAACCAAGTCACATCGGTCACTTAGCAGCGTCTCTCCCCCAGCCACCCTAGCACACTGCTGGGTTAGTCCTCCTGCTCCCCAGGCACAGGTGTTCCCCTTTTCCCATAAGTGTCATTTCAAAAATGCTGCAATGGGAGAAAATGTCTTTGTAAAGAAAGCCAGGCACACAGTGCAAGCCCTCCAGCTTTCTCTTACTGGAAGTTGAAGACTAAAGTTTTCTGTACCTCAGCCAATGTCTGCTTTGATTCCCTGTGTAATACCTTGGCCTGAAAGAGAAAAATCATCATAGAATCATAGAATAGCCTGAGTTGGAAGGGACAGTTCATTTGCTGGTTTTTCTTTTATTTTGTGTGTAGGTAGCCACAAAAAAACTACTGCACTCATGTTTTAACATTTGAGATTTAAGAACATATCCCAGCAGTTAAGCATGCCCTTAACTTTGGTGAGAGAAATGTGCTTAGACAACTCAGCACTGACTAGTATAGAAACCAGTTTCTCTCTCCAGCTAAGCAGAGAAAATACAGTATTTTCCTAGTATTTCCTGTGAAGCTCATCTGTAAGAGGAAATATTAGGGTTGGCCTCAGTTTCTCCCAGTGCTATGTGGGCTTACTATGAAGACAGCCCCCTTCTCTTTTTTTTTTTCTAATTCCAGTGTGAGTGAACACTAGGGAGCAAAGTAAAGAAAGCCTCAAAACAGCTAGATGAAGAAGGATGCCCAGGAAATGGCAGTGCGGCAGCCACAACTTTAATGTAAGGAACCAAGGAATGCTGACAGCCCTTAAATGGTGTTTGAAGAGTGGGGCCCAGACTCTCTGTAGTCCACTGGCTACTCTTACCAATCTCTTGACACCGTCTGCTCTAGTGCCACATTAACTTTTCAGAACCCCAGAAGCCACAAATTGTCATCCCTTTGTTATATTTATTCTGAAGTAGGGTCCATCTGAAGTCCTACTGAGGTGGCCAAACCCAGATCTTCTGTGAATGGATACAACATTCAGAGCACTTAAGCACACAGTGTAGGTGGGCTGTGTGTGACTGTGTGCTGCTTATGTGAACTTGGAAGGGGTTTGTGTTGGTTCCAAGACTGAGTCCATCACAGTCAGGGTGCTGCTGGCTGTGGGGCTGGGGGTAGCTGTTTCCAGTGTAGAAAAGCTTGTCATGCTTCTCCTGCATCTACATCTCTGTGCTCATCTTGGTTTTTCATTCAGGTTCATTTTTAGCCCGTGGCCTTTCCTACTGGCCACCACTAATTCAGCCACCACCTCCTCCTCAGAGGGCAGGCTGAGCAGCCTGGTTTGATGCATCATTCCAGTGAGTGCCACTGCCCAAAAGAAGGACCTTAGCAGTGTTGGCTGAGGTGTATTGGAGACGGAGGTGCTTAAACAGGGTGGGATGGTGTCTGGTACCTCTGATAGAATCAGAGGTAGAACGAAAGCCTGGGGTCCATGTTTCTCACATCTCTGCCCCAATTACCAGAGTGCATTTCCTTCTGCTTTCTCAAGCAGCTATGAGCTTTCCCTCTTGCACCGCCTGACCACCAGATCAATGCGAATGCCGTGACTTTAGCACTTGCATCCACTTCATAAGCACTGGGCAGCTGCTGTAATGCCTCAACACTCATGATGTCACTGCTGGGTTTAAGCCAGTGGTCTATTTTATGATTAGAGGTTTTGTTTTTCACTGGAACAACTTCAAGGCTTTTTCATCACTAGCTCCTGTTTATTCCTTGCACCACTGAAGTGTAGAATGTGGAAAGAAAATGAGTGAGTGGGAGAAATAGACTGGTCTGTGGCAGAGACTGGCAGCACTGCCTGTCTTAAAAGTCCTCAGCAAAGCTCATCTCATAAAATCTCAGAAGCTTGCTGAGATTTTTTTTATGTGGGAAAACACAAAATGAGCATTTCTAAGTGAGAGGGCTGGGGGTTTCCTGCCCTTCTGCAGCAAATACAGACAGATCATGCCGTCCCCCACACTGGCCTTTTCTGCAGAGCCATGTGCATCCCGAGGGACAGAACAGAGCAGCTCCTAAACACAATAAACATTACTCTGTCTGCATTAGTTTTTACATTTCTTTGTTTTATTTCTTGTTTTGTTTGAAATGACCTGTACCACAGGAATACAATTTATTTAACAGGTTGTTATTTTTTAGGAGCAGATAATAATTAAGTAGATACTGTTTATTTCACTGACTGTCTATGACTCCCTGCATCATTCTCACAGCCTCTGTCTCTCTCTGGCTTCTCCAAGTAACCCAGCCACAAGAACAACAGAGCAGCCTTTGGCCCTATGATTGATTATAGCTTGTGGATACAAAGTGGAAGCTCCGTTTTCTTAGCTCCAGTTGGTAATAAAAGCTCAACGTTACATTCTAGGGTCATTCTCAATTACTTGCCCCTCTAATAGCTGCTTACATGTTTCTGGTGAAGCATGTTTTATTTTATATATTTATAATAGTTTAAAAAAAAAAGATGACATAGCTTACAAAGAGAAAAATAATGCCCCCTTAGCATGAGCAATACTGCAAGGTTCTGATTGTTGTGGAGACATTTCTTGTAGCTTCACAGTTTTGCTGCGAGGTGTAATGCCCAAGTTTCCCCAGAAACCTAAATTCAGAGTGGTAATTTACCTTTTAATTGATCCCCATGAAATTTGTTTTGCATTACAGGTCAGACACTGCTGTTCCCAGAGAAGAATGTGCCCAAAACAGAAGAGATGGTCACTTGGGAAGAACTGCCTTTTGTAGTAGCTGAGAGGTACACGGTTTTTGTTATCCACACATGCAAATCAGGGGCTGGAGCTGCTTTTACCGTAGTTGCTGGTGTGGGTTTATTCACTGTCACTGACACACTTACCTCTACTGCTTCTCTTTTCTTTAAGTCATAGAGCCCATCTATTTTCCAGGGCTCGAGCTCCATCATCTTTTGCCCCATGAAGAAGGACAGATGTATGATGCTCTGTGAATCCTGTATTACAAATGAGCAGCATGAAGAGCACTGACCCAGAACCCATTTCCTAGTTCATGTTTCACCTTCCACATCCCCAGACCTTTTTGTAAGAGACTGTGAGCATTCAAAGACTTAAGCAGAAGCTGAAGCTTCTTTTCCTACTTCAAAGTGCATTGGGAGGACTACACAATGTTACACTCCTCTGCAATCCCAGCTCACTGCATAGCTGGAAATGCTCCTCAGCTGTGTCAGTGTGATAGCACTAGCGATGCACAGCAGATCAGAGTAACTGGGAAGAGATGATTGTGATTCCTGCACTTGTTTGAAGGGCCCAAGAGACCTGACCTGCTTCCCAATTTAGGATGGTACAAGCCTTTTAAGGGTTAAATCTAGACAGGTGTTTCTGTCCCAGTTCCTGGGGAAGAGTTTGAATTCCTTGCTAAAAGAGTTTAATATACCCTAAGTACTGTCTGGTTTACTTCCTATCCTATTTCAGAAGAAATGCAAACACTTCCCTGCATATTATCTTCAAGCAATGGAGAATATTCAGATGGGCTCCAAGGTTATGCAGCTTTAATGGACAAAAAAGTTCCTGGAAAAAAAATGTATTTGGTATCTTTATATTGCTCTGCCAAGGCAGGAGTTGCCTCTATCCCATAGCCCTAATCTAAATAGCCAGCAGTCTCTGTGAGCTAGAAGCTAACTCAGCAGCTCTCCTTAATTATGTTTTGTAGATAGTTTCCTGTTACGGAGAGCAGGCCTGAGTCCACATACAGGAAAGCTAGAAAAGCCTTTTGGGGTTGTCATGGGGTGGTTTTTGAAGGGGGGGAGTGTGGGGGTGTGTGTTTGTGTGTGAGTAAGTGACTTTTCTGGCAGGGCCCAACAGATTAAGAATTGCTTCTTAGGATCTTTTCAACCCTTTTTGGGACAGCTACCTTTGCACAGCAAGCTAGGACACAATGTACTGTGGCTGAGCTGGGTGGGACTTGGCAGCATTGCAGCAGTGGTCAAGTGAGCCAAACTTACAGGTGATAATGCAACCCAGCACATCTGTGCATTTATGCCACAGCCAGAAAGAGATGCCAGAGCGCAGCATGGCAAGATGGCTCTATAGTGGTGGCATGCATTTCACGTTGGTCCCTCTGTCACAGATGGGTACAGGGATAATGAGTGCAACCAAAAGCCTCTCATTTTCTCCCCAGCTGCCTCTGGGAGGGAGCTGGGGAGAGAAGCACAAGTATCCACTCAAAGCACAAGGCCACTGTGTAATTGCTACTGCTGTGAGCACAGAAGGAGTCCCAGTTTCCATGTGCCTTCTGCCCCTTAGGTCTCTGCTGGTTTACTAATATGCCAAGACAATTCCTTTATCAAGTGAGTACAAAATGAGTGACTGTGTAGCATAGGAAGAACTCAAAGGAGATGGAATGGAACTAACTGAAGTACAAGGTGTGGGCTGGCTATGAGAGCTGAGAGGTCACCATCAGCCAGCACCCCTGTGTCTGAGCCTGCCAGGGCAGGGTTCTGCAGTTCTGACAGCCCTGCTGGGACACATTCTGCTCCAGCAGAAAACAAGCACCCAGTGTCTCTGATCACACACCTCAACCCTGCTTTGGAAGACTTCCTCCTTGGGGGCAAGTTACTCCTCTGCCACACCACCCTTCTCCTGGGGAAGCCAGGAAGGAATGGAAGCTTGAGGAGAACAGAGGCAATAGAGTTAGTGGTGTCTCAAATGTGAATCAGAGGTTTTTTCTCACCTGTACTACCATGCTGCTGACCACAAAAAAGGACAATACACTCAGGTTTCATCAGCTCAGGATGGCTTAAAACTAAGTGACCTAGAAAATAAAGTTTCAGAGAACACCAACGGTCAGTTTTGTCAGTCACCTACATTCCCCTCTGGCTACTGGGAATGCAGCAGCTATGGCTTAGGCAGCAGATCTACACCAGGGCTTGGAGACAGCAGGAACCTGATTACATAAGAGGAATAAATAAACATTCCTCCTGTTCTTCTCCCACCACCTCAAGGTCAGGTATTTGCTTTCTGATCAGCAAGAGAACCCCTTACCAGCCCCAAATATAATCTATGCTAGCTCTTTTCCTGCTGTTGAGGATAATGGGATGAGGCAGGGGAAGACAGTAGTTGGAGTATCAGGGGTTTTATGCCATCCTCTAATTTATTTCCCTAGGCTGCCACAAAAAAAGCAATCTCTCAGGCTCTAGAGCTGCCTCCTCTGAAAAGCAGTGCCCTTGATTCCTAACTAGAATTTGGCAATAAGCCTAAAGTCTCTGTGGAGCCAAAGAGCTCTAATGAAGTCTAGGGAAGATCTGGTTTGGGGTGTATTTATACTTGGGCAGTAACCATGCAGACAAAGCCTTGTGTTCTCTGCCACAAGGAACAGGTGGGGAATGGCACTCAGCTGAGCTGAAGAGGCAGGTGTGATACACTATGGGGTGAAAAGTGTGGAAGAATTGTAGTTAGCACCACATAGGAGAGGATGCAGAGATTATCAAGTCAACCCAGCACTGAAGCATAACATCAGACTCTTTTCTCTTGCCATTTGGGAAAGACTTGCATTTTCTCAGGGACATACATCCTACCTCTTCAGGGGCCTGCAGGGATTGTACATGGGAGGGACTAGCCAGGCGTAATGACACACTGTACAAGGCTGCAGAATATCTTACACAGTTAGGAGCATCTTTCCCAGTAAGAAGTGGGGCCTGTATGTACAAGTGTTAGAGGAGTCTGGGAGGCAGCCTTTTTGTTCAGGAGAGGTCCAGCAGCATTGTTCTCCAAAGGAGCATCTACTCTATGGTAAGAGGCAGAAAGGTGGAAAAAGAAGGACCGTGGCTGCTTCCCTTTCTAACTGACCCCTCATAACACCAGCAGATAAACTTTATATTGACTCTATTCTTCCTCTCCTCCTGCTTCTGTCCCCATTCCCCCTCCAGAACTGGCAGAAGGAGCTGGGGAGCAGGCAGCCTGGACAGCACTGAGAGCATCACTCATCAGAGGGGCTGAGCCCCGATGATGCCTCAACAAGTGCAAGAGCATAATCTGGTATTTCCCACAGAGAAAACAATGAAAAAAAGAGAAACAGGTGACTGATTAAAAGTTTCCCCCCTCCTGTACACAAGATTCTGCAGTCACGCCGACAGATAGACATTAAATAATTCTTCCATAATAAATGATTGGAGATAAAAGCCGGCGGTGGCTGCTGCTGCTGTTTGGATTGCTCCGTTGTCTGCATCTTTGTTTCTAGTTTGTTCCCCGGCCACTGTCGGCTGGCGCTGGGGCTGTCAGACCTTTGCCTCTAGCATTTCTAGGAAGAGTTTATGCATGGGAACCTTGCCCTGCAGTTTGATGCTGTAGAAGTGCTGCACAGCTTTGGCAGCCGTCTGCCGCAGGAGGGGCAAGGTCAGGAGCAGCTTGCCTGCTCGCCGGGGCTCCTCATTGCGCTGACTCAGCTCGTAGTCCTGCAGGGCTTCGTGGAGAAGGTCCTGGAGTTTCTGCACTGCATCCATGTCCTCTATGTGCATGGAGTCTGGGGTGAGGGAGAAAAGACAGCAAACAGACGAGTCAGACATGAGAAAGGAAATCCTTTATGGTCCTGAAGCTAAAGATGTTTTCTTTCCTTCTTGTCTGTTGTGGGGATTTTTTTTGGTTTTTTGTCTGGCTACCCCCTTCCCCCACTCCAGCAGGGGGTGAGGGGTGTTGTTGGTGTTGGTTTGGTTTGTTTCTTAATGGGAAAAAAGCAGCTTGCTGGCAGGTGTGGTGCTGCTGCAATGAAGTTTGGCAGCAGCCCAGTGTGTTGGCCCCAGCAATGCAGGGACAATAAGGCTGCCAGGGGTAGGTGGGTGACACGTGTGCCCTGTGTGCTGCCGATTTTGCCAACCACCCACCCAATGCAATGCAGGGGTCAGGCAGGGGCCTTTGTGATTTGCACTTTCACTTGCCCTCCATGCTCCTTATGGGGAGAGTCACCCTGCAAGGGGCAGCAGCTGCTGTGCTGCCGCTTGGGAGCAATCTCATTAAGAATAATTAACACTGCTACAGCGCTTCATCTGTCTAAACTGCCTAATTGCCGTGCAGCTGCTCAGGGTGTCAGCAAGACAGAAAAGCCCCAGTAGGTCACAACCAGTGTGCCCAGGGGTGTTGCCAGACCCACCTTTGTGCATATGCCCCTGTTTTCAGAGACTGCCAGCAGCTGCTCAAGGAGCTTCCTGCTGAAATAAAGGAAACCACACCTCCTGCAAGGCCTCTTCCCTTAGGCTGCCAGGTAGATTCTACGAGCTGTTGTAGGGGCTAGCAGGGTTTGCAAGGCTCCTTGGTGTGTCTGCGAAGCAAAGGTAGCTAGCTGGTAAGGACCCCATCCAGGGCTGAGGTAGGGAACCGTGTTGAACACAGACTGCTGAACTTGTGGGTATGTCATGGTGTCAGAGGGCAACACCAAAGAGCAGAGAGGCACAGCATCACCAAAGGTTTTCCCCTGTTTCACCTTGCTGATACTTGCTTCTTTCTTACAACCATGACAGAGCTGGAGACACTGTTGCCTTGTCTTCATTGTTCAGAGACTTTTAATCAATACTGAACCTATTGATAAAGATTCCTGCCACAAAGCAACAAATCCAGAAGCAATGGCAAAGAGACAGTATGGCAAGCACACATGCACACATGTAATTGCACCTGCCATCACAGCCTGGGCTTTGCAGCGTGGCAGTGCTCTGGCTCAGCTGACACACAAACATGAATGTGAGGACATGGGTTCCCCAGAGTGACAGCAGTGAAGGGGAGGAAAGCTGACTGAAGTGCCAAAATCTCTCTAGAAACATGTGTTATCTTTATGGGGAGCACAACACAAATTAGAGACTGTGAATTGTGTAAGATACATTTATAGTAAAAATGCTATTTATGATGCATGATTTATAAAGTCTTACAACAGTTGGGAAAATATTATGTCTAGCAAGAAAGCTGTTTAAGAAGCTGTTTAGAAGGAATGCACTAATTAAAAAGATATTAAAGGGAAGTATTCCCAAGAAGCCTACTGAAGAATGATTCTCTATGCATTTTGACTTTTTATCCAAGAGACCAGGCAAAGAAGTGCAGAAGAGGGCTGGTAGGTCATCACAGTGGCCTGAGCTAGACACACAAGTTGATTCTGAAAAGTAGGGAGGAAGAAGCATGTTGCCAAGTCTGGCAACTTGTCCCAGCCAGGTAGCACCTCTGAAAAATTTCCATACACAGTCCAAGAGAAGTGAGTGGGATCTGTTTCCTGCCAAGTCGCACAGGTCATTTTGAAGACTGGAAGTATCAAAAGCTGGAATGTCCTCTATCCTTTCTGTTTAATGTCCTTCTGGCTAGGGGCACAAGGGGGAGAAGTAATCACAGCCTGTCAGAGTTTGCAGATCTCAGTGGGTGCTAGAATTACCGTGCAATGAGCCACACTTCAGGGCAAAGTGGGTGCTCCGCTTTTGGGTACAGCTGCTGCTGTACACTAGACAGAATCCCAAAACTGCCCTTCTGCCACCTGGCTTTTGTAAGGTGACAAGACTTAACAGCACTAAATAACTAAGTGTATACAGTGAGAGGAACTGGGGAAATAAAGATCAAAGCCTGCCCCACCCCCACCACTCTCTGCTGAAAGAAGCTCAAAATTGGCAGCTGACTGCAAAAAATAAAACAACATTGCAGGATTAATTTCCTTGCAATCCATCAGTGAACTGGTGTCGATGGCATTGATAAACTGTTAATTACGAAATCAATAGCTATGAATTTTTACAGCTATCAGAGCACTGAGGTGGGGGCAGGCTGCCTGACCATGTCCCTGAGGGTCAGCTAGCCTAGATGGCTTCATACCAGGAGCCCTTCTCCAGCACTGCTGGCATGGGGGACAGGGCAGGTGTGAGAATGGATGAGGCCCATTGCTTCCTCACCTAACTCTCTTCTTGGAGCTTCTGACAGGAGCAGGAACCTCACAGGACCCATTAGTACAGAACTTGCTGTGTGTCCCTTTGCCAGATCCAGACCTTGCTCACTCCATCTTAGCATTAAAATGCATTGCAGAAAAAAAGGAGAAATAAATTTTGGCCAGTCTGGGATGTCCTAAAATGAATGTGTGCTGTATGCTAACCTGGAGGGCTCCTCAATACATAGGTTTATCAATTTTTATTCCTAAAGGAAGAGAACCTAGGAACGCTTAAAAATGGACTGCTGGCTCTGAAGGGTAACAAATTAGGTCTACAACACCTCTACTCTGTCAAAAAATGGGTGATCATATTGTTTGGGACTTGCCTGCTGCTCTGGGAATTAAGAATTCATCCCTCAGCTCTCTAAAATGCACTTACTGAAGACAGAGATCCCTTGAATTATCTGCCAGTCTCAGCAGGTATGTTGTTGGTGTGTCACACCAAGGCCTCAGAGATCAGCCTATCGTCAGCTTCTTCTCTAGTAAAGAGTGGGTGAGCTCCCACTTCTATTTTCATTTGTTTGAATTCCTAGAACTAAAGGGTCAATATATACAAGGCTGCGTAACTCCCTAGAGCTTGGGTTGCATGAGCAATTACACCCAGAATTTATCTATATGGGAGGAAAGGCAGAAAGCAGGTTTAGGCAGCACAGGTGCTAATCTAGGTGTTCATCTTTAAGCCCTATCTCTGATCCAAGGGAGCTGAAGCCTAGCCCAAACTGCTTTCCTCCTGTTTTAGGAATCAGCTGTTTGCATGCAAGTGCACACATGCAGGCTCTCTAAGTTTATCCCTGTCAACAACACGCTAAGAAAAATAACTGGAATTAAAAGAATGTGAAGGTTCAATGTTAAGTTACAATAGAAAAATACACTTGCCCTGTTCCAGCTTCCTTAGCTGTGTGTCACGAGAAGCTTTAATCACATGAAAAACAAAATCCCATGCTTTACTTTGATATGTTTCAATACGAATAACAAAGCAGGACTTTTGTGGATTATGCGCCTACATAGCTACACTTCCAGCTGCACTAAGAGAAACCAGTGAAATCAGAGTGATTTTTTCCATCCAGCTGAGAACATGCCTGTGCCTCCCAACCCTTACCTTGGTTTCTTTACTCCACAGCACTGGACATGGAACCCCAAAGCATCTGATGAGTGTTGGTTGTTCTGCTCTTTTTTCAGTGTTACTCCACTCCTGTGGAGATTGTCTCATAAGGTTTACTCTGGGCTGAGTCCTGAAAGCACAGTGACCAACAACAGCAGAGAGTGCTTCTGTTGCACTGTGAAGAACTTGACAGCAGTGTCCACAGCATGGGCCAGGTAAATGTCCCAGTGTGGCACTTCTCCTGTCACAACTGCTGCCTTAGCACTTCAGCCTCTCTGAGGAGCCCTTCTCCCTGTTTAATCCTGTGACCCTCTTGGTAGACAAGTTCTTTAACAAGTTGATTACATGACCAATAGCCACCATTGCACAGACAAGAGAGGCTAGCATTGGCCATCTGCCCATCCCTGTTCAGTGGCAAAGTGAAGGCAGCAATTAAAACTAAAAAAGCAATGTATGAGAAATTGAAAAAGGGAACAAACTTTTGAAGTGCAGAAAAATTATAAGGGAAATGAAGGACATAGGGGGAAAAGCCATGGCTAGAAGGGCTAAGGACAGTAAAGAAGTTTTATAAATATTTAAGGAATAGAAGAAAAATGATCATTTGTAGGGGGGCTCTTTTCACCTGGAGATGATTAACCTATTAATAGCAGTGCAGAGTAGATAGAAGCCCTCAGTATTTCTGTTTTAGAAAAGAGAAGCTTTATATACCTGTGTTATATGAAGTAATGAAGACTTCATAATCTGTTGTTTATGCAAGACGATATTAGAACTATTAGGACAAATGTCACAGAAATCAGCAGAGCTGGATAACTTGGCTTTAAGAGTTCTAAAATTGCTGGCTGAGGGTCATCTAGGGCAGATTAATGATTAATAAGTCTTGGTATTTTTAAGAAATTCAAGATGACTGGATAAGTTCTAATGATGCACATATTTTCCTAGGTCTCATCTGATAATTTCTATGCTAGCCTGATGTGAACCAGGGCAAAAATAAAGGAAAAAATAAAGGTGACATTCAATTAAGATTAGTAAGATGGCATTTATAAGACATGTAAATGTGGCACTTAGGGACATGGTTTTGTGTTGGACTTGGCAGTGCTGGATTAACAGTTGGAAGTGGTGATCTTAAAGGTTTCTTCCATCATAAATGATTTTGTGATTTTACTGCCAGTCAACATGATACTTGGGAAGAAACAACTGTCAAACAAACTTGATTTCATTCTCTGATGAGATTACAAATTTGGTTGATAAAGTTAACTGCACAGATATAATAGATTTAGGTTTTTATAAGGCACTTGGCTTAGGACCACAGGACATTCTCATTAAAAAATTAGCACTATGCAGTATCAATAAAGAACACTTTCAGTTGATTAGTAACTGGCTAGATGACAGATCTCACAGTAGCTATCAGTGGTGAATCATCCCTGAAGGAGGAGTTTTCTCATGGAAATCCACAGCGAACAGTAAAAAAACCAGCTGCTACTCAACATTTTTATCAATGAGCTGTAAGAAGTTTTTTTCTTTTAAGTTGCTACTGCTAAGGAGTGGATGGATGGAAAACAAGAACGGAATGGTGTAAAATGGTGACGACAGGGCAGCCTCACAGAATCCTGGACCACGTCCTTACACTTGAAGTAATATATCCAAAGCCAAGGAATGTAACTATGGAACAGGGAAGTTCATCATATTAAGCTGTCAGGTATAAATAGACCTGGAGTCATAGGACCCAGCTCAACAAAGACTATTCTTTGGAGGCTGAACTCAGGCAAACAGCCATTAAAAATATGGTGCCTTTTTTTTTTAACTATGAGAATGATTAATTATTAGAGTCAGCTACCAAGCAAGATATAGATTCCCTCTCTTTTAATCCTTCCAGCTTCACACTGGGTGTTTTTCTGTAAAGTAGCTTTAGCCAAACACAGATACTGGTTTCAGGGCTGGGCTGCAAGGGTGAATTCTATGACCTGCATGATGCAAATCTGGCAGAGATCTGATGTGAGACAATGAGACTCAGGGGATGTAGAGGGAGCCCTTGTCACACAGTAGCTTTAGCAGTTTCCCTTACAGATGGGACTCCTGAGCAAAGCTGTGTCTGGCTGGCTTTGATACAATGCAGCCTGATGGATTGAGGGCTGCAATCTACATCCACACCGTCTCACAGTTAAAGGGGGATTCAGTGTCTCTGGTCACTGAACATCTCCAGAACAGGGCCAGGCAGCCCCAACCCCGCAGCTCTTTGAAACTGGGACCAGGGTTTCCCTGTTTGCTGTGTCTGACCAACACTACTGAGGTGCATGCAAGTGTGGCTCACAACCCTTTTCTTAACTCATGGCACTGGAGTTGACTTGCTAGTGGAAAAGGCCTCCACAGACCCTTTTACTGCCTGAAAGCAGCAACCAGTCCATCCCTGTCTGTTCCACTCTTTACTACAGGGCCAGAGCACAGAGGGGCTCTAGCAGCAGTAAGCCTCATTTCTCCCTGCTTTCCAGCTTAGAGCAGAGCTTTGAGAATGTTGCATGACACAGGCAGAGATTCTTGGGCAGTAGGCTCTAGTCTCCTCCCAGGTCAAATAACAGCACGAGCCTTGACTCCCTGGTTGCAAGACTGGCTGGGCCAGGGCTGTACCTGAGTTGGCGAGGGCCAGAGCTTTGAGCGTGACAAACTCCTCCTTTTCCACCTTGAGCTTCTTATAGCGGCGCACCAGCTGTAGGATGGCCAGGTAGAGCTCCAGCAGCCCTGTCAGACGAGAGTGCTCTTCATCCATGATGTAGTCCTCAGCATAGACCAGCTTGTCCTCATACGGCAGGGAGCGGTACACAATGCCCAGGATGAGAATTTCCATCCAGGCACTCTGCAGAAGGCTCATCTGGTCTCCAAGGGAGAGGTTGGAGAACCCTAACGGGGCAAAAGACAAGCAGGGTCAAATGGGTGTGCAGCAAAGCCTCTAGAAGACAGGGGTCTGTAGTTTCCCTGAGATTCAAACCATGCACTCTTCCCTACTGATCTGTTGATTTAAAAACCCCCAAACAACTCACTAAGGTGACCCTGTCTCTGTAGCAATCAGCACACATAGACCTTACCCTTCTCTTTGCTCCTATGCCCACCCACAGCCTCAAACAGGAGTTGTGATGCTTTGATTGCATTTATGGCAGCCCAAGGTTGGTGACAACCTCTTTTCAATAACCACTGCTTCTTTCATAGCAGCAGCTGTTTTGTACCACATTGCCTTCCCTCTGTAGGTCTCTATTGCAGCCCATTTAGTCTGTCCCAGCTGAAAAAGGAGCAGAGAAGAGCTCCAGATGGCAGAAAAGAGGGCTTCTGATAGGACAGGAGGGAATGACACAGGCCTGAATTACAAGTATACTACAATCTCACATGTTGGCCAACATGAGAAAAAGTCCTGCCACAACAAAGCACCAGAATGTGTTCAAAAATGAATACATGTGAACAGAATCCTCTCCTATTCCTCATCACACTCTGATCTCCATACCAGCAGCTCTGCCTACAACCCTACCCAGTGACAAAATTACCTTTATGGTGCCATACAAGTACCTAAATCATAGCCAAACCTGGCAGCAATGAAACCAGCACCCACAGTGAACCAAATATTCTCGCCAAGTACAGAAGGAGCAAAGATAGACCCTAACAGCCCCAGAGTCCACTTGAGAACATGGAGAGGACAAAACACAGAGGCACTGTTCACCTCAAAGTGGGAGAAAACTGTCTGTTATGCCCTTCATACCTGGTACCCTTGAAGGCCAGACCATGAAAGATCCTGGGAGATGGGCACTCTGCAGGTCATTACAAACAGGAATGCCAAGCATAGTGAGTTGGTCCTCTCTAGGCAGCTTTTGCCCACCACAGACAGGCAGAATTTGTACTTTTTTGGCAGCCCCTTGCTTCTAAAGGTTTGTAGGGCTGTGAGAGAATGAACACCCAGGCACCCCTCAGCTGGGAGGGTGATGCTCCACCAGCCTCCCCAGCCAGTTTTCTCCCCAGATGCATATGAAGCCTTGGGGATCATCAAGAGACCCATGAGCTCATGAGCCCCTATGCAGAAGCCTCCCAGCTCTGCTGGATGCATGCAAGGCTCAGCTGGACTTCTTATCCCACACCCCACCCTGCTCACAGCTCTTGGCCCCACATCGGGGCTTACATAGCCAGCCACCATGATGATCATTTGATTTCTCTTGTTATCAAGTTGGCAATTAACAAAAGAGCTGATGATTGCTATATTGACTGACTGTGGGATCTCTTTTTCTATCTGCACTATCTCAGCTAGGGAAGGGAAGGCAGAAGGGTGGGTTAGTGGTATTTATTTATCTCTACGCCATGTTTTGTGTTTGTGTTGCCAGGGGAAGCAAAGGGTGATAATGGCCTGGCAGCCCTTGGACATCCAATTTCCCTTATCAGGCCCCTGAATAGAAAAGAGGCCCCAGGCCACATTAATTAACAGATACCAATCAGCTGTCACGTGCTGTGTGTGCAAGGTCTGAGGGGAGCAGTGGGTGGGAGGGAAGAATCAATAAACCATTGGGGAGGAGTGCCAGAGGGAACAGCTAAAGAGGAGTCCAGGCTATTGGGAAGAAGAGCTGCAAATCCGGCTCCATGACTGTGAGACTGATTCCTGTACAGCACAGCCTGTGCTCCACACAGCCCTGATGAATCCCACCTCTTGCTCCGGCTGGGAGGTGGGTGCCTTGTCCTTTACCTCAGCCTTCTGCCCCTCATGCCCTGCACTCAGAACTGTGCTGCTCTGGAATGCAGCCCTCCTGACTCAGTCCAAGTGCAGGCTGCTGCAGCTCCAATGCTTGGGATCCTGTCTCCCCAGTTCCCTGCTGCACAGGGAACTGATGAGATTAGCCCTGAGATGGGAGTAAAGGTGCACAGCCACTGTTCCACTATTTAGAACCCGAGATCTCTCCTTTGGTCATCCCTGTCCTAGCTCTGGCCATGGAGATCAGTCCAGCATTTAGGCTGCTGCCTTAAGTCCATTTTCTGGATCAGTCACAGGGCCTTTCTGCACCTTCATTCCCCATCCAGTTTACAAAAGGTGTTAGGCCATTGCCTCACTGCAGTCTGCCAACAAAATTTCTTAAAGATTAAGAAACAGTCATGTTGTAGAGTGAGAGGATCCAGGACAGGAATGGCTCATACTTCTCTGCTACAGAATAAAGTAGAAAAAATAATTTACCCCTAGCAGTAGCCTGTACCCACAGTATCTCTATTAACTGCCCTTTCCCAGAGGCTGCTGTGGCAGATGAGAACAGGAGATACCCTGTTTTACCCTTTGCCAAGAAGAAAAGAGCCAGCTGCTATTGCCCCACCTACCTGGGAAAGCCCCTGGCCAGAAGCACTCCCAGATAGCCAACAGCTCCAGCTCCAGCAGGCAAGTGGGAAGAGGCAGTGCTATGGTGTCGAGCCTGGACTTGAAATGTCTGACACATTTGGGACCCTTTTCCCCCAGTGTTCACCATGGGGAGTGCAAGGGCTGTCCCTGAATCACTGCAGTAAAGGGAAGATCATATAACTCTCTCATGCTATAAGAGTTAAGATTAGAAAAAGTAAATGTTAATTTCACCGGGCCAAAATCACAGGCTTGCTATTATAGGATTGTAACACTGGGGAACCTCTAGTTATGAAATTTTCTGTCATCTTACAGCTCCCAGGAATTGCTAGAATACAACTGTTTTGCATTCTTGGGCTGTTGATGGCCCAGCATCCAGAAAACACCTTTAGTGATCCATTTCCTGCTGCTTTTCTCAAGTCTGACCCTGAAAGGTGCCTAATGCATTACTGCCCCAATAGAGAAGCCTCTGGCTCTAGCACAGAGATGCATGCATGTTTTCCTCCTTCCCAGGTGCACCATGAGAAAAGCTGCTTTATTTGCAATAGCTGATGTGACATTCAGGTTGGGTTTTTAAATTTTTTTTTTATTCTTATTTCAGTGGTTTGGCAGTGGGAGCTCCCAGAATTAGAAAAAAAAAAGTCACATAATTTGTGGCAAGTGGAGTTCATAATCTGTTAATTTATTATCATTTCTGTCATCCTGGAGGGCCATTAGCAGAGGTAATAAAAGGAGATGTAATTATAGGATCTGAGGCCACTCCAGACACAGCTGCTGTCACTCCACTTGCCATATTTCATTCTGTGCTAGTACTAACGTCTTCCTGGTGAGAACAGCACAACAGCTACCCTGGGAGAGCCTTCATCGTCACCCCTCAGGAGAAGTCTTGTCACCCTGCATCAAAGCAAGAAGAAAAGGTGGATGTTGTTCCACGACAACTTGCATGGGGGGAGGGTGAGTAGTGGGGAAGGGGCCTCATACAGAAGGGAGCAACTCCACATTGGCTAAGTGTGGCTTTTGAGTTCATGGCTTAAAAGGCTACTGAGCTAATAATATTCGCTAAACACAATTAAATCATGCTTTATCATTATCATAGGAAGTGTGTTTAAGTTTTACTGATTTTATTTGCTGATTTTATTATACTGTGGGGTAGAAGTTGGTATTGACACCTGGGATCCTTCAGGGTTGGTATGACTTTAATGTCACACCTTTCTTTACTAATTCCAGTGTGAATACCAGGCAGGAATAGGTGACTTTTTCTCCTTTCTCCATCCTTCTCTGACCAAGGGTTTATGCACACAGGAAGCAGTGTCATGTTTTGCCCAAAATCCCTGGAAGGCAGAAATACAGGGCACAGATAATTTAGACACCTGGCAGGCTCCTGGCCCTGCCCTGCTCTGCCCCCTTGCTGCATAACTCAGTATGTTTCATACTTGTTGCAGAACTACACAGTATTTTGTTCCATTATTGTGAACTGTCTTTTATTATCTTTTTTCTCAGTACTGCTCTCTTATGTAACAATCCTCAAGCTCTCGCCTGTGCACAGTCCTGTTATAAAATACTGCTGGTGGTCTGAACTGTGCCAGGCTAATTACTCTGGCTGTTACTGTGTTGCAGGGCCTTTGATAGGAGAGGGAAATACACAGAGAAATTTGAGGTGATGGCAGGTATGTCCTGATTTCAGAAAGGAGAGGAAGAGCCCCTTTTATAGTGCAGAAGCAATGTCTACTATACCCCTGTTCTGGGATAGTATTGCCAGGCTGTAAAACTCTGTGGGAACTCGGCTCATCCCACAGCCACAAGGTAGAGAACAGTAGGGCACTCTGTGTGAGCAGAAATAGCCAAGGTTAGAGGGATGTACAGCAGCACCTCACTGGACAGCCATAGCAGCTAATTGCATTGCATTAAAACCATTCCTGCTAACACCCCAAGTACTGGGTTAGTAGAGCAATCCAGGCTGAGTTCTCTAATCACCACTGTAACCCCACTTGTGATGAATCAGCCCCAGATGGATTCCAGCACTAGTGATGGGTATAATCCCTGCAGATATGGCAGATCTCATGTAAGAAGGGCACCACCAAGATTAAGCTCTTCTCAGAAATACTGTCCTGATAAAGTTTCTTCAGACTTCATAGTCCCATCTCATAAAAATCCATATTCTATATAGCCCAGAAAACCATTAACACCTGGGTCCCAGGAGAAATACTCTCTGGAAAAAGGGAAGCAGCTACCAAAAAGCCAGAAGAGAAGCAACAGAAAGAAACAAAATACATGGGAAAACTAAACTGTCTCATCACTCATGTTAAGATGCTTCATCAAACAAGGAAGAACTTAAAGCCAAGAAGCAAAACAAAACAACACAGACCCATGCAGTGGAAGACATAGACAGCATGCAATAAATCCTGTGATCCTGTATCAGAGCCTCATACATTCTCCCGACACAAGGAAAGGGGACAGAAGGCAGGAGGTAGCTGAAGTGAGCTGTTTATAGCTTTAGTGAGCTGTTCATAGTGAATGTCTGAAGCAGTCTTTGGAAAGCAGCTGTGTAAACCCCAAGGATATCCCCTAAGTTCCCTGGCCAGCCTTCTCCACACACAAATCCAACCTGTTTCTGGGTTGGAGAGACACTAGAGGGAGGGGAGTGTTTTCCCTTCCCAGTCCAAATCTGGGAAGAACCCAGAACTCAACACTGAGGGCAATATCTGCTCCTTCAGCCTCAGTCTAGCCTACCTGCAGGTGTGGGAGACTTGTTAGGTCGCTCAATCACACAGGCACACACTGGATATAGTCTGTGAGCCTTCCAAGGCCAGTCACACTGCCAGTAAGTTGTCCTCATTATTTGTCAACAAAGAAGCCTTGAGATTCACTGGCAACAGCATGTCGTCTATCACAGTGGGATTTGTTCTGTGACAAATCCATTATGACAAGCTTTCCTGAGTCTGGACAAGAACACTACTGAGAGGGTGTGTATCTGCCTTCTTATTATCACTGAAGTCCAGTCACTGCCGTAATATTTATTCATCTATAAGCACAACAGACCTAGGTCATGTTGATGTAGTGCAAAATCACAAGAGTTCACCATACCATCCCTAAGGCTGTTCCTAAACACTTTCACTGGGCCACTCAGTGCTGGGTATGACAGAAAACTCCACAGTATCATATGAAAGCGTTCTGCGTAGTCCCAGGGCACACACACGTACAGTGATCAATTTATGCACCTCCATCATAGGCTGCACTGGAGTTTGTTACCAATGAGAGCCCATCACTAGCATCTTTTTGTAACAGTACTTTCCACCCATCACTATAGGAAAAAGTCCTGGTTGAGGCCAAAACTGATAAGCACAGAGATAAATAACAGCTCCCTTTGCTGTTCATGCTTACACCCTTGTAATTCCCCATTTACCTGGGATGTGCTTTGCCCAGCCAATGATCACCACCAGTTCCCTGTCTGCCAGGTCACAGAGGGTTGTCAGGGCTTTGATGTCACTCTCCGGCATGGTTGGATCAGGCATGGCATAAATCTTCTCTGGCTCAGCCACCAGCAAGTGGGAGACGATCTTAGTCACTGCACATTTCAAAGGAGAAGTTGTTGTATCTCTCGTGACATAAGGTGAACCCTCCTGGGATAAGACATGACTATAGAGCCCTTAGGACCTCAGTAATGGTTTTGGTCACAACAGAAAACCACACTGCAGCTATACAAGCTGTAGTGATCTGTCTATGCCAAACCAGCTCTGCACAGGGATGACAAATGCAGGAAGCTGCTGTAATGTTGTCAGTCATTGTCTCAGGTAGGTCCAGTGAGGGGAGAAGGAGGTATAAGCAATCAGTTGGTGGGATGTGGAAAAGTTTAAAGAGCTATGGGTAGTACTGAAGAGAGAAATCAGCATGGGACTGGTTTTGTTAACAGGGCTTGGGTTAAGAAAAAGATCAGAATATCACTAAATGGATTTACATAATCTCCTAGGGAAGGTGTGGTATTTAACCCTAGGTACAATGAACACAGAACCTGAGCTGTACCTAGGCCTGTCTAATCTACCTCTACCCTACGGTCATAAGAAAAAATTCCAGTGCTGTTGACTGATACAGGAATTGGAAGTGACAACTGCTCTGTACCTTTTGGGAGACCAGTGAAAAGAAACACAGTGGCAGCTCCAAGGACCACGTTTCAAGACCAATACGTACATGGCTTTTTAGCTGGGGGAGGGATCTGTAAGCTCAGGTAAGTGCTGCTCTCAGAATCCAGTCTCCTTTTGTATTTCTGACGACCTCCACGGACTCGATCCAGACGAACACCTGCAGGTAAAACCAAAAAAGTCCTCGTGATTCCTTAGTGCCTTATGGAACCTTGACATGCAAATACTAAAATTTGCTAAGTAAGATGTTCCCCACACTCCAGGGAGCTTCCTTCTCCCAAACACTTGAGATCTCAGCTGAACCCATCAATGTCAATACCAGCTAGACTGCCTCCAGCTCTAAGCATGCTGCTCTGAGCTTTACTTTTATTCAAAACATTAATGAAGACAGAAATTAACCCATTCACACTCCTGAATCACTATCAATCTGATGGGCAAATGAAAAGCCTCAGACCTCAATGCCCTCTACATGATTCTGCTTTTAAAAAGAAAGACTTTAAACATCAATCAAACCTGTAGTTATAAAACTAAGCTTTTAGATTGTTCTTAAAAATGAGAAGTTAAATGTTCTGTGACCTCTCACTGTTTATATTTGAAAAAAGTCACCTATAGCAAACAGCTAATGAACTATGAATTCAACAGAGATGTTTCAGCCTTGATCAAGTAAGGCAACTGTAATAAAAGTAGAATCCAAATAAATAGAAACAACCTTGACTACAATAAAACAATGATAAAGATGAAGTAGAGAGACACTGAAGAATTTCTTGCAGCTTTTTCAAAATACAGTGAATCAAATTGGAAACTGCACTTTGAAAACAGTTGCCAGCGACTGGGAAGTACCAGTGATTGTCACCATGCAAAAAACCATGGCAGCATCAATAGACCAGGAACAGCAACTAAATTGTGCTATTAGTAAAAAACACAATGTTAAAAAGAAACTGTGAAAAAAACACCACAGATATTTGTGCAGTTGTCTGTTATTTCTGACCAAGCATATGGTCGCTGATAACCAGTCTGAGAAATTGGGGTAACTCAGTCTTGCTGGGAGAAACAGCTTTGGGAAAAAAATGTTTCAAGGTAAATGTAGGAGCATTTGATGAGAATAAAATTTTAAATTTACACTATACAAGTACTTCCTTAGAAACACACAAGAGTTTATCTAGTCTGATCATGGGAACCAATTACGTGATACACTTACTAATCACATTAAGTCATTAATATTTTGCAATCATACCACTACATAAACACAAACAACTAAAAGCAAACACTCCACATCAGTTCTGAAGTGACACTTTTTGAAAAACTTGTACACCTGAAAAAACCTGCAGTCTGCTGGCAAATACTCTACCCTAGTAGGAGGCATGTCTGTCACACTGCATTTCAATGCCATGTTTGCTTACTTTGTCAGGGAAAAGAGAAAGCTTTTACTGTAATGCCCACACCAGCCACACCTGCACCACCTGAAACCACAATTTGCAACAACATCTAGGTCCTGATACTCTTCGTGGCCAGAGCACCAAAACAATTTGATGACAGACACTGTCAACTGCCGGCCCCCTAAGCAGAAAGAATACCCAGCCAACAACACTCAGTCTGGCAGTAGTGTCTCCCACTGAGCAGGAGAAGCAGCAATGAGCAGGCATGGAGCTCTGCAGAGCAAGGGAACTGCTGCTGCAGGTGGCTGCTATGGCAGGACAGCAGATGTTGAAGATGGAGAGAAAGGTATGAAGCTGATAGAGGTGAACTCAGGTCACACTGGGTAATTTGGTAATTTCTTTCCCCTGCCCCATTTTCTATTTCTGACTGTATGGAGAATTCACTGACATCCCTAAGCATAAGTACCACCTTTCTCTTCCATTACATGGTATTGTTTCTGAAAATGACGCCTATTGCTTCTTTTACCTCCATTTCCAATGGCAGTTAGCCTTTGGGCAAGACTCCTTCCTAGGAGTCCAAACATGCTCCAGAGAGCAATTTCAAATAGGACAGCCAGGGAATCCCAAACCTGAGGTTATCTAGGGAGATCCCTGAGGAACAGCAGTAATAAAGTCCTGGATGAAGCAGGAAATTTTCATTTTCATCCATTATTTCTTTCCCTCAATAAATGTGCCCTGGTTTCTTAAGGAAGAAGACCTTTATTCCATGCTTTGCTGAATGAATGACACCTACCTATAAGCCAGGAGAGAAGGGAGAGACACAAATTTCTGGAACTGCCAGTAAACCAAACAACCAGGTATGAAAATTAAAAGGGTCAGGAATACACAGTTGAAAGATTGTAGAGGAATCCAGAACAGGCTGTCAAGACTTTAGGATTGAATCACAGCTTCCCAGGACCCTCCTGGATAAGGGTCATAGGTGGGTGCATTCCCTTACACCAGTGGTCGGGGGAGATAGGAGAGGGAGGGAGGGAGATGCCATTCTCAGCCAGCAGAAACCAACACACAGCCCTGCAGGATGCTTTTGCTGTGAAGTTCGCTAAGCAGTGGGGAAGGGGAACTATGAGGAGTAGGGAGGAAATGGGGGAAGAAGCCTGTTTCCTCCTCCCAAGGAGAAGAATGCCATCCTCCAGTGCTTGGCAGAGGGATGGCTGCACAGGTTGCAGCAGTATTAGGGACCCTCAATCAGATTATAAGGACACAAGGGACTTAAGTGCATTAAAAAAAGATAAGGAAGACACAGAGAGATTTACCCTCCATCCCTCCTTCCCTCACTGAGCAGATAGAGGTCTGTTTGCCCAAGGACTTCAGCTTGTTAATTTTGAACAACTGTTTGTCCTCCTCTTGTTCCCCTTCCTGTGCGACACTCCTTGAGGCAAACGTTTTCAATCAGCACTTGCAGAGCCACAATTCTACCCTTTCATCACTGCTCCAGCCACAGAGCTGGTGAGCAGGCTGAGCCCCACACAGCACATCCCAGCACATCCCAGCTCCAGCTGCTGAGAGCAGTGACCCACAGGTACTACAGTAAACAAAAGCATTTCAACCCCTGAGTCCCTGACTGTAACACTCCAGACATAAGCATCGTGGTAAAACCCTTTTCTTAAAGGTCTGACAGCCTAATGGGTCATGTCTAGATGGAAGGAAAGGGCATGGCCAAAATTCGGTACCTGTGCTATTTAGGTACTCAGGTTAATGCCTGCTGCTCTGCTTGATTTCCTCTGTGGTTGATTTTAAGACAGGCAGGCTGGTTACAGTGCAGCTCTGAGAGGGACACTAAAGGACAGACATTAAAATGGAGTGGGGAGGTGTAGTGGGTGAGCTTAGAGAAGCAGCACGAAGGAAAACACTGAGCAGAGAAGAAATGGAGGGGGATGTAAACTGGGATATGAATGGAAGTGAGAGAGTGTAAGGAGAAGGGAGACAAAAGAGAGAGGGCTGCAGCAAAGCTGAGTGGCACACAGGCTATAAGTGCAAGGGCAGGTTTCACACCATGTGCAGCCACCTGAGCGTTAACTGCAAGGTCCAGCAGCCACGTATGAGATGCTGCTGGCCCATACGAAGACTTACACAGGATTTGGTACTGCAGCCTCACAACAAGACAGCAGCAAAACAAAGCTGTTGCCTTCCAGCTCCTGCACAAACCCCATTCTCACATCAATCTCAAGTGGCCAGTTCAAAGGAGAGAAGGCACTCATCCTACAAAAATGTCACCACCACAGGCACTCCTGGACCCTGCTTTGTGTCAGCAAGGAGGTGAGATGCAACAGTATAGGGCAGAGTTTGGAAAGCACCACCCCTTGATAACTTATCTTGCTGGCAGCTCCTTCAAATGAAGGCTATCTCTTCTGGAAATACTCCCTCTCCTCCCACTCCCCTGTATTGCAAGGAAGTGCTGCTGTTCACTGAATTTTGTTACCTTTTGAGAGGTCCTGCATAGAAGTCCTGGCACCTCATCCGACCTAGCTGTGGAGCTGACCCTGGTGTACACCACAGGGATTGAGTTGCAGCTCCCTGGCAGCTTATTCTCAACTCCCCTGCCTGCCCAAGCCCCTCTGACCTTGCAGGGAGGAGGGCAGGGCCAGGACTTGTGCAGGACTTCTCGGCTCAGCATCCTGCCGGGGGCAGGGATGTCAGTTTTCTAAGTGTCCTGTGGGTGCCACTCGTGTTCCAAGCACTCTTGCAGAGAGGTCTGTGCCAGCACCAAGCCTCTGCAGTGGGAGAGCTGATCTGCTGATTGTTCAAGCTCCCTGCATTTCTCTGACAGGCCCCTTGGAGAGACGTCTGCCCGACAACTTTGGGATCAGATGTCCCCTTACCGACTTGATAACATCAGGCCTTGGGGTTTTTTTCTTAATGGAAGTAAAATAATTCCAGCTTTTTTTAAAAGCTGGACCCAAGCCGAGACTGTCGGAAGTAAAAATAGCCGAGTATGCAGAGGCGACAGCACACAGAGTCAGGTTTAGTTTCTCTTTTATTTTCTGGGGACTAAAAATACTCTTAAAAGCTCTGTGAAGCTAAGCCCTGGCCAGTGGGAAATGCAGTCAAGACCCAATATCAGCTGTCGTGTCAAATTACCAGCCTCACCTCACTTTCCATCGAGTCCTATCACATGCCCATGGATTGATAGGAACAGAAAGATCTATCCTGCCAAAAGAGCTAACTGAGGAGCCAAGCTACAGGGTTTGCATGGTACAATATGTGTCTAGACCAAGAAGGACACAATCAAAGGGAACACAGGGCAAGCGTTGGCAAGGAAGCAGTGGCAAAAGGGCTGCTTTGCTGAGCTTCCCTGATACACTAGCCAGGTCCTGTGTCCACTGCCCACCTAATCCTTGATCTGCAGTTTCCACACCAATGCAGCCTTCTTGCTCTCGCAGGGTCTGAGCTGGGGTGGTGCTCTGTAGCTAGCAGAGATGCACCTGTCCCCAGGAGCTGCAGTCCAAAGTACATGCGTTGGTACTGGCCAAGGAAGCTGGAACAAATAGGCTAAGAGCAGAGAAGAAAGGAAGGGAGAAGTGTTGTATCCTAAGTGTCTCCTACAAAATTTCCCTCTTCCTTTCTGATCTGAACTTCAGGAGAGACAACAGCATGTGGCAATGGGATGAGTGAGCCAGAAGGAAGCCTATCAAGGAAACAGACAGCAGAAATGACCATAAAAGTCATGCCTGCCAAGATGGAGAAAGAAATAGACTGTAAGGAAAAGCATCTCTGCCCAACAGGAATGGAGAGGCTGCAAACTGACTGGCTCTCTTTTAGATTCCAGCTTGGCAATGAGAAAAGATCCCTAGGCTCTAATACTGTGGCAAAAAGAGGCCAGCCCCTAGAGTCTTCTGGTAGGTAACTGATGTGATTACCCAACTCACCTGAGATACAGGAAAGCAACTTGAGGGTCACAAATCAGCACAACTAGAAGAACCCAGTGACTAGACTGGAGCAAGTGAACAAGCCTAGAAATTACACTTGGAAAGAGAGGGTGGGAAACTATCCTGGGGATGAGGGGCAGTGGAGATGAAAATCCATCTCCTGTGTTACAAGAGCTTACAGAGAGATTAGATCAGTTCAAGTAGGATGCTGCAGCCTCTTACACCTTTGATGTTTTCAGGGTTATGTTAGGTAGGAAAGTTTCTTCACTGTTGGGCTGACTGAAGAGTCCCTGGACTCAGAGAGACAGGTTAGCCCTATGATACCTGATGATACCTGGTCCCAGAGGTTCTCACATGCCTTGGAGCAGTGACACAAGGTGTCAGCTCCTCACACACAGAAATACAAGCAGCATGTCCGAAATAGTTGGTCCAAAGCATACAGAGCCAGGTGAAACCCACACAGCTTGCAAACCAGTGCTTCTCCTCTGCCAATGGCAGCTGCATGGCTGCCAGCTCTGCAGGGCTGTCTGCAGCACTAGTCACTGCTGTCTCTCAAATGTACACCTTTCTTCCCAGGCTGAGCCCCTCTCACTTTGCTCCTCCAGTCACTCTGGAAAATCAGGAATTGACAACGGCTTCAAGAGCAAATGAGAATGAAGAATACCTCAGTACCTTGCTCTCTGCAACAACTCTCTGTAATAAGCCCCACACCCACACATTCACCCTGTGTCCATGGTCCATACAAATGTTCTCCTTTGACTGCTTCCCCTCCCAGCCCTCCAAACAGTCTGAAGCAGGTCAGCAGCTCTATTGGTTATGCCACCCATGGCCACAACACCTGCACAGCAGCAGGCTGGGGGGCACTGTGCAGAAGGAACTCATGCAGGCACATGTCTGCTAGGAAAAGACCAAGATTGCCTTTCACAACAGGACCTAAAAGATGATAAGGCCTCAGCCCCACTGACTTTGCAAGAGGTGGAACTCAGAAATAAAGCCCCAAAAGGGAGTTTGCTGCCTAGAGGAACCTGCAGCCGTAGGTGTGATTTAACTCTCCTTACTTTAGACTCCCTTCTGTGCATCTGGGCCCCCTTGACAGGCAACAGAAAAAAAGGCACCTCCACATTCAGCTCACTGGCCAGACACTTACCTGAGGAGGCATCATGACAGATACTTCTCTTCACTGACTACAGAGAGAAACCCTGCAGGGTCAAACCGATGCTTTCTCTAGTCCAGTTTTCTGTCCCAGTGTATTTAGGTGGAGCAGATTTTGGAACAGGTAGAGAAGCATAAGCATGGAGCAAGAACAACAATTTTTGATATGTGACACAATGGAGAGGCCCCCACCACTACATGGAGAGAAGTCTACTTGTGATAGAGATCCACAGAGGTGGAGGAGTTAGACTCACCAACACAGCAAGCTCTGCTTTGGCCAGCCTCTTACAGCAGCTCTGCTCGAGCCTTGAAGCATCTCCTCAAGTCCTCACATCAGCAGTGGCTTTTCTAATGCTAAGAACTACTGTCCACTTCTTACTGAATTCTTAAATTGGAACAACTGTGCCAGGAAGTAAAGACCCTTGCAGGATACCCTGCAGGTCAAGGGCTGGCAGTGTCTTCAAAGGTGTGTCAGGGAAAGGTTCTGAGAATCTTGGCAGAGCTGAGTCACTGCTGCACACAGGTTATCAGAGGCACATGCCTGAAGTTACTACTGTAGAGCAGTGGGGCATATATTTAATCCCATCTCATTCTTGCTTACCTTGAAGAATCTTACCTGCTGTGTTGTCAGAACTGCCTAAAAGCTTCTAGGACAACAGCTGGGTTCTAAAAATCCCAGGATGGTTGTTGCAGTTTTATCTGCTTCCTCTTTTCTGTATGTGTTATAAGAGCACTAGGCAGAGTTTTGGTGACAGAATACACAAAGTATTTATTATAAACCTGTGTAGAGGGGATGCCTCTCTGAACCCACCTAGATGTGTATCGATGGAGCCTGGACTTCATGTTTGAAAGAATGGAGATCTAGTTAGGTGTGGTAAGAACCACAAAATTCTAAATGAATGGGAGGAACCAAATTAAACAGATTCATAATCTGTTAGGTCAGGGAGAAGGCGTAGGGATGGTCCTGGATGTGCAATTCTTATGTCCACAAAACAGATACCAAGTGCCCTCAGCCCAATGTGCAATTTGTGGACAGTCCTTCTGCTGGAAGCCTCCTCTTTGGAGAATTACCATCAACCTGCCAAAGGCAGCACATGCTCTCTGTCACAACTCAGCTCCAGCCACATTGCAAATGCTCAATTTAGGCCTTGGAAAATAGCTGGGTGTGGAAGATAGAGTCATCAAGACGCCACTCACTGCTCCTAGGGATCCTGTTTCAAAGCACAGGGGGTTGCCTGTCTGTTTTTAAACACAAGGATATTTTGGAGAAAGAAAAACCATTTTTTCTTTCTCTTTTTTCATTTGGATACCTCCAGTAGTGATATTTCTGGCAGCGGCTGGAGGCACAATACTCTATAAATACAAAGCCATTAAATTGCACACAGCAGCAACCTGATCGGGGCTACCTTTTAATTTCCTGACATGAGCTGGCCACTAACCCAATTACCCGGGGTCCCCGGAGGAGCCCTCATCCTTCCCAGGAAGCACAAAGCAAGAACCTAAGCATATTGCAGGGATGTCAGCTGAGCTCTCACTGAAATCAAATATCTTTTTGAGAACACATGGTCTGGAAGCAGGGATGGGGGCAGGAGGGAGAGGCTGCTGGAAACACTTTGCTCCATTGAGAGATTCTTTCACTTGAAAACAGAAATTAAACACCCTGCATTTGGTTCCATTGCTGAAAAGGAGCTCGGCTATTGATTCAGTTATCTGGATTGTAGTAGAGGATGAAGGCAAAGGTGTAAGTGGAAGTGGTTTGAAATCACCAATGCTTGGAATCCCTTGCTCAGATACTAGATGACTGCATCAAATTTACAACATCACACAGCCTAGTCTGTCCAAGATGACAGATTTGATTCCTTGTGAAAAATTTACAACATCAGCAGCTGGTAAGGGAAACTGAAGAGTTAGGAATAAACACCAGGGCAATTTCACTGAATAGAGGGTTTCCTAATCATCCAGGGTCTTGAAGAGGAGATGGATTTAAGAGATACTGCTTCTGAAATTTGGAAATTACAGTCTCACCATCTTGGAAGTGGGGATCACCGCCAGCATTCACAGAGATGCAGGCACTTAGGTAACACAAGGGTTACCAGGCTATTGCAAGTTTCTAGGAGGCAGGGTATTCCCAAAGACACCAGGGACAGGAAGGAAAGGGGAACAATTAACAGGAAGATGAGCTGAATGAACTTTGTGGCGCTCTTCTGTAGACTTCTATTGTCTGTTTCATTGCCTCGTGCTGCAGTGTCAGTATCCACACATTCCAGCAAACTTTACATCAGAAATAATATTAGACAGATAGGAGTCCAAGAGCTCGAGAGATTTGTAGTAAAGAATTTGGGTTCCCTGTTGAATTTTAATACATTCTCTAGTATTTCTTATTGAAATTCATTAGGACCAAAGGAACAAAGGCTGGGAAAGGAATGGATGTACCTGGGCTTACTACAGCACAACAGATACAGTTTTCAGAAGAAAGAGAGTCATGTAGATAAGATAAATCACATCTTTACTGGATAATTGCCTAACTTCTCTCTTGCTGTTAAAAAGCCTCCCTTTTCTGCATCCAGCTCGAAACTATATTCTTCTACCTTCCTTCCTTGCATTTGTTGACTTCACCATCACCACACAAGGGTGATTCCCGAGAGCCAGGAGGCTAGGCCCAAGGACAACTTACCTTCAAAGACATTCAGAGTGGGGTAAAACACCTCATACAGGGCAGGTCTCCTATCCCAGGAATGTCCACTCTTGCTTTTAGCACATGCAGTGCCTGTACTCCTGGGAACTCCTATCTTCTACTTTCTGAAATAAAGTACACCTGGTCTATCAAAGGACACATGCCCAGGGTCCTTTCAGTCTTTCCCCTCTTTCTTAGAAGCCAACCAGTGATGTCTGCAAGAAACTGGGCAGAAGTCACTCATACATCTCAGGAAGTTGCACTTAGGACTCAGTCATAAGCACGACTCTGAGGAGACAAGTCTCAGCACTGGCAGGGAGCAGAAGACACCAGAACTTCAGCAACATAATATGCATTACTTCTATTAAGAAGGAAAACAAGACTCAAAGGCTGGTGGAATAATCAATGGCATTTCAACGCCTGGATGAGATTTTTTTTTTTACAGATATTTTCTTTGCTGTGTGGTTTTCTGCTGTGATGTGACACAACTGCATGTGCACACACTTCATGAAAAGCATTTAGTGACCAGCTTTGCTTCCTTTTCAGAACTGTTTATGCTCCATTTGGGTCTCTGCAGATGTGCCAGCAGAGAATAGGGAACAACACAACTTCAGAAACAACACAATCCTTTGAAGAAAAGGCTCTGCGGGGCTACCACAACAGTAAAGGACCAAATACTGAGACAACAGCCGGTCTGTTCTATTTGGTATGGTATGGTTTGATATGTCTGATACTGCCTCTCCTCCACTTGCCTGTCTGCCACTTCCAGCCAAAGATGAGTTCTGTAATGGGAGGCCTTGATGCTTCATTGCACCTCACCTGCTATCCCCATCCCTCTTCCGATGATCTCAGAACATTTCCCTTTCATGGGCTGTACTGCATTTATGTGACGAGGTTTTGGTAGCAGGAGACTGCAGGCTTTTGTGAGAAGACACCAATAACTGCCCCTATGTCCACTCCAGACAGCTCCAAAACGGACTCACCACTGCCCAAAGCTCAGCCCACCAGCAATGCTGGTGGTGCTTCTGTGACAATGCATTCAAGAAAGGGTGAAAGAAGTGGAGAGAGGGGCATAAGCAAATACAGGAAAATCAGCC
This sequence comes from Monarcha castaneiventris obscurior, assembly GCA_026261815.1. NCBI lineage: Eukaryota > Metazoa > Chordata > Aves > Passeriformes > Monarchidae > Monarcha > Monarcha castaneiventris. The sequence goes on from JAMPIT010000894.1 coordinate 22,699,574, forward strand.
CTACAGATACCAAGGTCAGAGAAGAGGAGGTGCCCCAGGTTCTGGAGGATATTTCCCTGCAGTCCATGGTAAAGACTATGGTGAAGCAAGCTGCCCTCCTGCAGCCCATAGAGGACTCCAATAGTGCAGATATCCACCCTGCAGGCATGCAGGAGCCCATATTGGAACAGGTGAACATGCCCTGAAGAAGTTACAGCTTGTGGAAAGTCTGTGCTGGGGCAAGCTCCTGGTAGAAGCTGCAGCCCAAGGAGAGAAGCCCATGCAGCAGCAGGTTTTCTGGCAGGAACTGTGGCCTGTGGGGGACCTACACTGGAGCAGTTTGTTCCAGGACTGTACCCCATGGAAAGGACCCACACTGGAGTCTGTAGGAAGGACTTATATTGAAGGAGTTCATGAAAGGCTGTATCCCATGTGAGGGGCCCCACACTGGAGTGGGAGAACAGCGTGAGGAGAGAAGAGCAGCAGAGGTGAGTTACGCACTGACCACAAACCCACAGTCCCGATTCACCTGTGCTCCTCGAGGTGTTGAAGGTGGATGTTACAAGGGTGCTGAGCCTCGAAAGAACCAGAAATGGGAGGAAAGTGGTCTTGGTTTTGTTTTTCTTTCTCAATATCTTACTCTCTCATTAACTGGCAATAAATTAAATTAATTTTCCCTAAGTCAAGTTTTGCCCATGACAGTAATTATGGAATGATTTCCCTGATGCTGTCTCAACACACAAGGTTTTTCAACATATTTTCTCCCTCTCTCCTGCTGAGTATGGAGAGTGAGAGAGCAACTTGCTGGCCACCCAGTGGACAGCCAAGGTCAACCCACCAAACTGACAACAGAGGAGGACTAACACCACTGTCCTTGACACCCTGCAAGGTGACACAGGACTGTGACTTCAGAGAGGCAGCAGAGGTGTGGAGGGCAAAGTTGTGAGGTCATGTTTAACCAGCCAACCAATGTCCGGAATGAAAGCTCTGAGCCCACATACACGAGCCATGTGTCATCTGAAATTACATCTGCCCCTTGAAGACAAACAAATTGCTGTTGAACAGACAGGTTATGGGTGGCTAGAGTATGAACGGCAAGGGTATATTCTTCCTGAAACTGACAAGGTATACTGAGTTTATAAAAGAGACCTGCCAAACTGCTGAAATTTCTCTGTCGATCATTCCAGAAAGCCAGGAAGATCTAGGTCTACTCTGTAGAGCCCAGAGTTAAAGAACTACACTTAGTCATTGTAGGCACAAGACAGACAGCGATGGGAGCAAAGAGAGGCCAAGGGGTGCGGGGTTCCCAGCTCTGAGCAATGCCTCTCAGCTGCAGGCTGCAGGGCACGCTTTCCTTCACTGGCCATTCCCCATGCCAGACATGGATGCAGGTATCAGCTTCTCCATTCGGGGTGAGCAGTATCACAGGCTGCTCAGACTTCCCTGATTTTTGCAGAGCAGAGGGGTGTGCAATTCTACTGGACAAGGCTGTGAAGATGCCCACAGCCACTTCCTGCAGGCTGGCAGTTCAGCAAGGCAAAGAGCAGCAGGGCACAGGTTTTCTGGGGACAGCACCTCTCTACATCCACGCTGGGACTGGAGTCTGCTGGAATGCTGGGCTTCAGATTCAGCAGGTTCCTATATGAGCCTGCTAGGGCTAATTACTGCTCCCTGGGGGCACACTCCATATGGAAGGGGAAAGTGAGAGACAGGCAGCCAGACAGGCCAACACTTCAGACATCTGAGCCACTTGGGCTCCGCAGGCAGAGCTTTCTGCTTGCCACTTTCCCCAGTGAGTCTTGCCTGCCCTGCAGCATCACGCCAGGAGAACCTGAGACAAGCAAAGCTCTGGTGTCCGTGCAGCTCCCTTGTTGCAATACATTGATCAGAGCTCTCTTAAAGAAAGTGGCCTGGATATCTGAGACACTTATTGATTGCTCCATTGGCTCTCTTCCTGCCCTGATCCTCATTCACTCGGCACTGCCTGAATAACCTGCACATCTATGCTAGGGCCAGTCTCCCCAGATCTTAAGGGGCTACTTTCACAGCATTTTGCCTACCTGCAGCCTATGTAGGGAGGAAAGATGTCTGGTGACCCCTACACACAGCCCCAAGGGGAGGTCCAAGTCTCTCCTGCAGCATCAAGCCGAGCATTTCAAGTGTAAAGCAGACCTTGAAGTCATGGTTATTTGTTTCTGCCATCTTTGAGTACTGATGCCTTCTGCTTGAAGAACAAGCTCATGCCACATGCCCAGCAGGCAGGAGCTGGCATGTACATCATGTGTGGCAACAATAACCAGGAAATTGAGAAGAAACTATGAAGCCCTTAATTAGTTACTAATGGAACATCATACTCTTCTTTAGCAAAAGGATAGAAACATCCCCACTAAGTTACAAGCCCAGTGGCTTGCCCAAGGACATCAAGGAGAAAACTGTGAAGAGAAGAAGTGATTTCTAGATCTTGCCTTTAACCAAAAGACTGCTTTTCTCCAAACTTCTGATAATTAAGCAGGACAAAGAACATGGCTTAGCAACCTTCTGCCATGCATGAACCCAGGGATGAAGAGAGAGGTACACCAAGGCAAAGTAGGAAGGGGATCTATGAAAAGGAAAAATAATCATAGCCCAAATATCAAGAGACTTGATATTGTCCTAATGAGAGTTTGGAGACTGCAGAATAGGCTCTCTGGGGAAAGTAAAACATCAGGGATTTTTAAAAACAGTTAAACTACTACTACGGTACATTTGGGAACATTTGTGCCTTGGCAGAAAAAAGGGATGGATGAGCTAATAGGATGACAGATCAGAGATGGAAAAGACCAATGAACCTTTTCTAATCTGAAATCCCTTGTCAATTCTGCATTTTGAGCAAGTCAAACAATTATGGATTTATTCTTTCTAGAAACTCTTGGCTCTGTGGAGACCAAATAGTGTAACACCATTTTTCTCCCTTCTTGGACTTGGCTTTTAAAGATGTGTATTGATTGAATTCTGTATACTAATACTTTGTGCTTCCACCAAGCTTCATATAAAGTTAACTCAGCGGTCCTCACGATTCTTTTGCAAAGCAAAGCAGTATGATCCTTATTTCTCAGCTTGGGATGCTGAGCAAAAGAAAGAGAAAAAAAGATGCCTACCCAACATCACTTGACCACTCTGTGTTAGGACACAGGAGCTCTACTTGCAGATTCCTAGGGTAGTCTCCTCTGCTTGTCTTGATATTATCATATGCTCTTGTATCCCACTGCTATCAATAAATCTTTATGCTGTATATTCCACAGCTCTAAATATTATGGGCAGGATCACAGACACACTAACATCAATAGCAAACCACCCTTCCCCAGTGACTTTAATGATGCCTGATCAATCCCTATATGAATAACTAAATACACTTCAGCACAAAAGCAGCCAGAGTCAACTTTCAGTTTGCCATGAGCAGTATCCCACAGGGGTCAGGAGTTCAAGCACAGCATGGTGTGAGTGAATTTACACGGCTTTCCAACCTAACTCTGGTCTGGAAGGAGTTAATTGTTTTCACAGAACTTGGAGGCTAAAACATAAAACCCTTTACAGGACCCTGCTCTGAACAGTGCTGAACTCCCAGAACTGGAAGCAGAGATGCCCTGACCACAGAGTCAGCACACCAGCACTGGCTCCTGTGACTCTGTTCTCCCAGCTGCCAGCTCCAAGAGGCTCAACTGCTCACATGCAGGGCAGCACAGACACTGGCAACCAGCGAGCCTGAACCTACATTGCTGCTCTGCAGAATGACTGGAGCCACTACAAGCTTTTAAGGTTGTTTTATGGGATTCATATGAATAGGCTACAGTGCATTAACAACCTGCACTCCCACTAAAGCCAGTGTCACCAGTGTATATTTGCTTTAGTGGGTAAGGGGGTACATCCCCTCCCTGAACTACCACATGAAGAGAAGCAGGTTTCCAAGGTCTCTAACTACAAAGTAGGTGCCTCCCTCCCAGTAGGAGATCAAGATCCTCTGAGTCTACCACCTCTACACCCAGGTCAGGAAGGGCCAAACTACAGACGCCAGCATCTCCTCCCCTTGTAACTGGTGTACTCTAGAAGGAAGATATTTAACCACAGAAACTACAGATCCATCAAAGAACAAAATGGGTTTAATGTCTAATCTACATTCTTAACAACACTGGCTGCCATCAACCTGCCTCTCAAGAAATGAGAGAGCTCTAGTGAGAAGCAATACACACTCAAGTGACATTGTGCAATTTATCAGCAGCTGCTGTGATGTTATGACCTGGAAAAAGGTTGTATGCTGGCATCTTGGCTCCAGCATACAGGGCTTGTGCATAACCACAGCCAGTGGCTGTTTCTTGTGGTTAAGCTGAGAGGACCTTGCTCTGCTGGTCTAACGATGCAGAGGGTTATGTGCAATGCTTCTCCTTCCTTCCCCTCCTCCCCTCACTGCCTTTCCCAGAGGGACCCAAGGGAAACAAACCTTTAAAGTCAATCCATAAGAATGTGTTTAATTGCCACTGAATTCCCTGTGGTTCCTCTTGAATGGACAAGGATTGAAAAGGGGGGTGTAGGAGGAAAAACAGCACAGGAGAGAAGCTGAACACTGCTCAAAGAGCGCTGAACAGATCAATAGGCTGAGCAAAACACAGGCTGAGTATGCAGGGCAGGGGACCCACAGCTCCCAGACAAACCCAGGCTACCAACCATCTTCAGAAAGTCTCCTGAGTGGTAATACAGGCAGACCTTCATTGCACACTGCGCCACAGCTCTGCATTAACTCCATCCTCCCCTTGTGAAGAGCAGCTGACCCAGTCATGATCATGAAAGAGCCTTTCCTCCTCACCACTGAAAAATTATTTGGGGACAAGAAGAGCAACAAGAAGAGCCCAGGGTTCCTTTGGGAAAAGAAACAGTCTGGCACCACCAGTTTCCAGTTATTTGTCAAATCTGCAAGTACTAGAAATAATATCCAAACATGAGAGCACTGACTAGAACCACTCTCCTCTCTGGACTGCCCTCTTGGTCACTGCCCATTCTGACTCTTTTACAGTAGAAAGATACATTCAGAAACACAAAGAGGGCAAGCATGTAGTTAGCCTGGGAGATTCTGCAAGGTCTGGAATCCCAGGCACTGTTGGCACAGAGGAAAATTCTCATTCTGACTCTGTCTTACCTTCTTTTAGCATCCCCACTTTGAGGCATTTCATGAAGCGACAGGCCTGACAGGACTTGCGCCTCCGTTTCGTGATCTCACACTCATTGGTGGCCGGGCAGCTGTATTCAATATTCCCTGTAATCAAACACAGAGATGGTCACCCAGGAATCACGTTCTCCCCAAGGATCCAGGGACAGGCTGTAGTGCCCAGACATTCCCACCACCATCAAGTCTGTGTATGTGGCATATTTGCTCACTCACTTGCACACACACCCTCTGAGACTATACCCAGCTGACCTAGCCAAGGGGCTGACTGCAGTGCTGGGCTGTCAGGCACACGTCCTCCAGGCACGTCATCATCCCTTGTGCTGCGCCCCTTCTAACCTGGCCTGTTCCCTGAAGTCCTGGGATGAGAGTGGGAGCAGGTCAGACATTACTAGCATTTCCTTTGCTGCCAGTCTTGGTCCATGTCTGTGGGATGGATGTCACCTGTCCTTTCCTACCCTGCTTGGGGAATCAGGGAGCTCCTTTGCTTCCTCCTGCCAGCTGGCATACTACAGGTAACAGGGAAGCAATAGGTCTGCATTAAGAAAGGTGGGCAAGACATCCTGCAAAATGAACGTGGGTTCTCTGTGCAAATCTTTACAGTTTTACTTTATTAGTCCTTGTGCACCTGCCTCTCATCCCTCTGCACAGAGCATTATCTTTTCTTTCCTCATTCCCTTTTACTTATGTTCACCCCACAACACTGCCTCCAAGAGAAAAAGAGAAAGAAGCATCCCAAATTTATTTCTAATCACATCATATTTTATTACCAAGAATATAACTGAAACATGGATGTGAGGGTCTGATCAGAGGATGTAAGTGGAATTATGTTGGATCACAGTGTAAGGCAACAATTATTTAGTACTAGAAGACAACAAACAGAAATAGCTGTCTCCCTCCTGCCATTCAGTTTGAGGTGATGTTTCTGAAGAGGGCTATTCAATGTTTGCTGCGGAGCTGGACTGGAAATCTAAACTTGGCACTGATGCATTGACAATGACAATACATTTAAGGCAGTCTAGTTACTGGTAAATCAGGCAGCACTGAAAAGGGTATCTCTAAGCTCTACAGTCAGTAGAACAATGGAAAAGCTGGTTTAATGGTTTAGAGCAGGAAACTGCGATTCAGGAGTTCAATCAGAGCTGTAGGGAGAAGTGTACGTAAGAGCTGAAAGAAAACACAGTGTGGACTTTGTATAGCATCAGATTAGAAGTAGAGTTTACAGTTTAGTAATACTGGGACAGGATGTGATTTTTATTCCTACTTTTGTAACGGATTTTTGTGTTTTGTGCAAGACCACTCCCTCCTCTAAATAAAGATCAATAATCTGATACGTGTCAGGCTCTGGGGTGGTAACTAGACCTTGGGGTTCACTAAGCTGTTGGAAAGCCCCCTGGATTTTTGAGTGGAAAAACAAGAGCACAGAATCAAAAGAAAGCAAGCACCATTTGATTTATCTCATTATGCTTGGCCCATGCTGAGTGAAACCCCAAGAGTACACAACCCCCAAAGCCTAAAGGTGATCAGCCTGCTAGCTATAAACATTCCACCTCTTGCTTCTTGTTTTGTCACATGACTTGCAACTTCCCCCTAAGCTTCAGCCCAGCCACCCCATTCTTCTCACCACTGCTCATCTGCCCTCAAACGCAGTTTGTCAGCTAGAGCAGAGTGTGCAGCACAAGCTGCTTCCATTCAGGCTGTATTTCGTCATTGTGCAGCATCTGAATTTCAATAGCCAGCCATGTATCAACATTCTCAGAGAGCTGGAAAATTGAGATTCAAGCTAGATCTCAAGGTAATAAACAAATTCCTGCTCTAGACAGAGCTTCAGCACATTACAGACCCATGAGTACAGTGGCCCTGATCTCATGATCAGATACCTGCTGTGCCCCACACAGGGAGGAACAGAGCAGGAGCAAACCTGGGAAAAAACTCAGACAACAGTCTCACTTTGGAAGGTTTTGCCTTTGTTTGAATGCCAACCTTTCTCACCAAAGCCAGGATCAGAGCTCTGGAGAGATGCAAGATTTCATGTTTTGTGGTCCAAAAGCCAAAAATTTGCCCCCCAATGCAGAGACACTACAGTAAGGGCACTGAGCCTTTATAGCAGTGGGAGACAGTGACAGCTCTCATCTGGAAGCTCAAGGTCCCTCCACAGTGCCAAGCAGATCCCCAAGCTTCCCCTTGCCTCCAGTCCCTGGATCCCTTGACAAGCCTATTACTGGAAAGAGTCTAAAAACCTACATGACAACTAAATGGGCTAGTGTCAGAGTATGTGAAGGTGTGAGTTACCATACACACACTCTGTGTGCAGCCTGAATAAGCAGTTCGCAAAGACACGTCACTACTGGGATCATGACTGCTAAAGGAGCCTCAGAGGAGGCTGAGCACCGGGCAAGCTCCCCTTCCTGGACAGCAAAGCAGTGGCCACTACATAGTGCAGCAGCACTGTAGGCTGCTGGTTAGCACAGATGAAAAAATACTCCCAGCCTGGTGGGACATCCTGCTCAGGATGCTTCTTGTCTTCATACTGAACACAGGTTCATGTGCCCCTTCCACACACAGTGCCAGCCTAAAGGAAGCAAGCACCAGCAGCTGTGTCCTACAGCCCTCTCTACAGGTACAAATGCTGCAGCTGAGGCCCACTGTATCCTCCTCACACTAGACAATGCTGCTGTTGTAACTCCAAGTAAATGGAGTTTTATATCAGGCCCAAAACCATGCTGTGCACTGCAGAGATTGAGAGCCACAGCTGGGGGCAATGCCTGCCATCACTGCAGAAAGCAGGGGCATCAGCAGGGAAGGCACAATCAGCATTACCCAAGCAGAACTCGACCAGAAAACTGTTGTATCCAAAAGTTTAACAGAGTTCTCTGATTTTTTTTTTTTCAGTGTCTCAATTTCTTTTATGGGTCCTGGGGCTGGCTGCCAGCACAGTGAGTTGCTCACAGCTCCCTGTAATTTCTGTAAGTGCCCTGTGATAAAGTGATGAGATTAACTCATCGAAATTCCAACAGCCTCCCAGTGGCTGGCGGTCACACCACCAGCCCAGCTGCCAGCACAGGGGCCTCGGAGAGAGCTTCTCTTCACTGCAGCAGCTGGGGATGCTGCAAAGTCCTACAGAAGAGCACCAGCACACAAGGGTGCACACCGACATGAACAACTCTATGCAACAACAGAATGTGAGTCAAGTCTCTGTGTGTCATGAACTGTAGCTTATGTGACCCAGAAGGAAGGGGCAAAAAAGGGGATAATTTAATAGACAAGGCCTTGCTTTGGGCTGTTGCTTATTAGAGAGATTTCTTTTACTTAGAAAATATTTACATTTGATCTGAAAAAAATGGTAGAACCTCACTGATGCCATGGCACAAGATTTACCTAAAAAATCAAGTGGTAGGTGAACAGATCAGAGTTTGGATTTCTTCTAAGCCTTCACATATCACCTTGGAAGGCAAATTACTTCCTCTCCATGTCCTAGTTTGCTCATCTGCAAAATGAAATGAACACCAAACCTACCTTCTGGGGAGATTGTAAGGCTTTATTCATTAAGGTTTAACTGCACTTTAAAGCCTTTAGATGAGAGATGCTACAAACAGCAAAGGACTATTAAAGTGATAGATCATGGGTTTTTTTATGCTGGAGAACTGCAAAACTACCCTATTTTCTGCAAAATTAGACCTCTGACTCTTAAACAATTTGGAACGTAATTTCTAGTGCACATATAATAGCATAACTAAACTTGGTCATTCAAGAGACCCTATATTCACCCTACCTCTCTTGTACAGGATGGACTGGGAAGACAAGAATGCCTCCCTGAGCTTGGGGAGCACAGCAGAGTCCCATCCATCTCCAGCTTAAATTAGGGGTAGGGTCCTCAGCAGAGCTGAGCTTGAAATCAGTAGAGCACTGAGGACACGAGCTACTCCCTGCTTACTGATTCTGCCTTTCTAGAAAGCCATTCTACAATGAAACTCAGGAAAGACTAAATAAAAATAGCCAATAAAGTCTTTAAAGCTAAATAATTTTCAGCTTCTGATTGCTAAAAAAGCCCATCTTGCTTTTTCTGGTTTCTTCTTCATTCCTATTCCCTTCAATTAGTCCTTCTAACTGAGGCCTCATAGCTCAAGTCCTGGTGTGAGTAGAGGTACTTCGTGAAAATCAGAGGAAAATCTCTCTGTGATCTGCATGAGGTAAGAAGGGTTATATTTTAAGCCTCAGCTTTCAAAGAAGAAGGTTCAAATGATGCTATGAGAGGAAAAGGGAATACATACAGGTGTAACACCAGCACTGCTTGCCTCCTCCGGGTGGCACACCTGGCTCCTGTTCATAAAAAGAGGGTTTGGACATTTTGCAAAACCTCACTCGAATCAGCCTCCTGCTTGCACAAGCATACAGGATATCAGCCCTGGGGCTCCCTACTGGCAGCAAGTTTATCTATAGGGTTTCAGACACAGAAGTATTTCACAAAACTTCCACAGAGAAGATCCTTCTGCACAGAGCTCGTTGTACAGATGTACTGAGGCAAACAGAAAACACCAGATAAATAGAGCTAAGGTTGCACTGGAGACAGTTTTTTAAATTCAAATGATAGATCTGTGAATAGTAAGCAGCAGTCAAGCACTAGATCACGAAATACTGCACTTTCCCTGGTTAAGCTTCACAGCGTCCAAGCTTTTGGAAAGCTGTGAACTCCTACCTGAAAAGTAGCAGGCACATTTCTAAGGACAGGATAGGACAGTGCCCAGCTGATGTGGCTGCTACTGTAGGGACACAAAACCTCCTTTGTGTGTGTGGATTGTAATGCTCTTCTGCTCAGGAAAAAACTCTCAACTGCTCCTCTTCCTGGGAGCCACTCTAAGCACCCTAACAACAACCAGAAAGCCCTAGAAGAGTTTATTACAAGCCTGTTATAAATCCCTACAAGTCTTCTGAGCTGCATTATCCACCTTTTAAGCCCCTTATTGGTGTAAAGACATCCCAACACAGCAGTTCTGTTGCTACACTCACTGAATTTGAAGCTTGCAAGACTCAAGCTGCAAATCCACAGACGCAGGCACTTTGCCTAAGACACAACTTGCCTATCCAGAAGATGACGGTAAATGTGTCTCTTTTATCTGAATCTCCAACGTTTTGCTGAGCGTTAAGCTTTTATTTTATATTAATGGGTCATTTTAGAAATAGCCTTAATTGTCACCATTTGAAGATGAAAAATAGATGCAAGGTAGTTATAGTCATGAGTATGTTGAGTAATAAAGGACTCATATCGTTACACAACACTGTTATTAGTTAATATTCAAAATAGGCAAAACTACCTACTAGTTGTAACAACTAATGAACAAAAGAGAATGACAATATAATTGACTGATACACAATGCTCTATCTACTGAGCAAACTATTAAGAGAAGGAATAGAGTTTGACTGAGAATTTGTATCCTGTAAAAAATCCAGTATTTGCCTTTGTCTAAATTTGGATGAAAGGATTAGTTAGGATTTCCATGGAACGGAAATTTAAAAAGATTTTCTTTATAAACATTGCAAACGATCTTTTATGTAACAGACCCATTCCTTTACATTCAGCTAACATGAAATCTTTTGTTTGAAATCAGACCTCTCCTGAGCGCCAATAGCAGCACACAAACATGTCTGAAATCCAGATTCTCTCCTGTCTGCACTAGATTGTACATTCCACAATATTCACAGTCTGGTGAGGTAAATGCAGACTGCCACCAGAATATAATCCCATGAAAAAGTACAATGACAGAGAAACAGGATTAAAATTTTTTCAGACAGCCTAGCTGACCAAAAATGCTTCAGGTCAGTTAAGGATTTCTGACTCTGCCTCAAAGCATGGGAAGTCCAACCCTGGGGTTCAAAATACCATGCTCAGAGAGAAAGGCCTGCAGCCCAGGGGCTTGTTCTCTCATCTCACCTCAGGTTTGCACTTTTCTGTCTCAAGCATTGCCAATGCTGTAAAGTGGAAATGACACCCAGGTTTCCAGGCCTTGATCCTTGGGCTGTGTAACACAACATGAGTAAGGACAGAGGTGTGACTCTCCCCCATAATCTGTGGGATGGGTTAAGATGTGTTGTGTGATCCTGTCTTCCTGTCTTAGCTCAGGAAAATCAAACACTCCATTTCAGCTAGAAGGGAATCAATGGTTTGGATTTTCCTGCCTTCTTTTTTTTTCTCCTATCATGAAAATTTTTCTTGGGGAAATCTGACTTGGTAAAAATTCCACTTTTCTTTGGAAAAATCCTACTGACAGAAAACTCCCACACAGCAATATTAGTGTCCTCAGACATAATCAGCCATGTCCATACTGGCTCTCAGTCTATCTTCTCCCCACCGTTTGAAAAGCAACAGCCCTTGTGCTGTCCATGACAGCCTGGCCTCACCTGGTCAAGAGAGAAAGTGAGTTGCAGAGACATCATGCTAAAAGAAGGTCTGCAGCTTGGATGTCCATTCTTCCTGCTGCTGCTACAGCAGCCGAGGGAGTCAAAAGGATATTGCAAGATAATCCTGCCTCAAGATATGCAGCTTTTACATGAGTTAATGCAGCTAAAAAATCCCTAATAGGCAGACTGGGGTAATTTGTAGCAGGGGAGTGGGGGGCTAGTTGCAAGGGGGATTTCATGTGAAGCTCTGCTTCATGATCAGGGGTATCTAGATAGGGCTGTAGTAGTCCAGTAATTCAGCACAGATTTAGACCCATTTGATGGCAGCATGCACATGGTAAGGGCAGCAGAGTAAGTACTGTCACAGTATTTATTAGTTTTTCATCTGTCAAGACTCAAACACAGACAAGTGAAGTGGCTCGTCCGAGACCACAAAGCCTGGTGATGAATTTACCTATTCCATCTCTTGAGCATCTGGGAAATCCTGGGGTCATTGCTCCATCTCAGTGCTCAAACCATTGAGTCAATGCCACTCCCACATACTGATTCATGGCAAGTGTCTTGATACTAGGATACTGGGAAAGCAGTAATGTAACATACACATCTGCATATTTTCTGCAAAGCCTACATTGATATTGGCAGCTTGGATGAAGATGTTTTCACTTTATCTGTAAGATGCTTAATACAGCTACTGAATATAACAGAGTTGCAGGGTAGACACCTTTTGGAAATGCTCTTGCCACTCACCTTCTCTTTTCTCTTGTGATCCTTAAATCCTTTTCCCTGCACACCCAGGGCTGTACTTGGATATCTCGCCCACAGCAGCAGAGCCCTGGGAACAGTGCGTTTTTTGACTCAACCAAACTCTGCAGCCCTATTTGCTGCCCGCTTCCCTGGGTTCAGCCTTCAGCTGCATAGCTGAAAGTGCTCACCCTCAGGCACAGCACATTTGACTCTCACACTCTTAGGAATAAAAGCATTTTGGTACCTCAGTTGCCAGCCCAAGCTGATGACAGGGCGAGAGAAATTTCCACTTACTCCTTTTCCCCCGTCTGTTACATGTTAACAGGCAATCAATTAGGTAACCACAGGGAGAAAGAGTATGGCTGTGCTGGGCAATGGAAGCTGGAGGGAAGCACTCTCCCCTCTTGGGATTCAGTCAGCTGACATATAGCCTGGCTGATACAGGCTCCAGGTACTGCTACCATGCATCGTTTTCTTTTGATTCTCTCTGAAAACTCTTCAAAAGTTTCTGTGTCTTTTTCTCCTTCTCCAGGTCTCCTCTGCTCTGCCACAGAGGTCCTCCAGTATCACTCCCATGAGGGGTTAGTTATCTGCTCTCTTCCTGTATTAGGAGACCCTAGGCCTTTGCTTCAGAGTGCTACCCTGTCTCTGCTTTAGGACCTGGATATGCCTAAAAAGGTCCTAGTGCTGGAGAAGGGATGGAGTCAGTGCTGACAGTCAGAAGTGCAAGTAAAAGTTCACATTCAATCACAGAGGTTCAGCAATGACAAATCACAGAAACCCTGCCAGGGAACAGGCCAACGCCCTAGAGATGGCCATGGCATAATAAAGAAGGAAGTATCAGTGGGGCAGAGTAATTATTTCCACAGTTGGATTTCCACATTAAGGAGAGACATCTAAAATCTATGAAAACAAGATAGATAGAGTGACTTTTGCAGAGACCTGGGATAAACTGCACCCTGTATTGTTCCAGAGCTGAACATCCCCAGCAACAGAGTGTAATCAGTTCCATTCAATTAACAAAGTGAGTGGTCTCTCCACATGTGCATTTCTTTCATTTCACAGGAGGCAAGGAAGTATTGATGTAGTGGATTGACTCCAGCCAACAGCCAAGTACAAGCACAGCTGCCTGCTCACTGTCCACCTGCCTTCAGTCAGCACACTGTACTTGGGCAAACCCAATACACTTTCCACTGGAAGATAATGATCCTGTCTTTTTTCCAGTTAGTGGAGGAAATAAAGGGGGTATCTGTACGTGCAGGCACATTTGCTCCCATGGGACGTGTATATAAGTACACCCAAGTATCCACGGATCTTGGAAGTTGCCTGGATGCACTCCTGCTTTTGATTATATTGTTGTAGCTGCACATGTGTACATCTGCAAGCACACCTTTGGCACTCAGGACACAGGTATATCCCTCACACACGAATTGTACACGAAGGAGCAGTGCACTGCAATTCATCTATACATGCATGGATTGAGGTTTTCAAAATCACCCGAGGAATTGCTCATCCTAAGTAAGACTGACAAAAACTTCATCTTCTTCAGTGCCTAGTTTTTTTATCTTCAAAGAAAGATTATCTTAATGAAAAAGGTTGGTGAAACTGGAAAAGGAGAAAAAGACTGACTCTCATACAAGTTCTCTGCCCATATTTGTGCAGAGGTTTGTATGGAGTTCATGGCTACATATTAGGACTGGTAGGACAAAGTTAAAATCTCTCTACTCTTGTAATGTTGGAGCTTTCACCTCAAGGTGCAGACATGTCTACAGAAATGCCATGTCTTGGCAGAGGCATCTACTCTTCCGACGGGCCTTAAAACACCATTAGAATGCAAAGCATTTCCTTTCCAGGCCTTACTCCACTAGCTGCCACATTCTCATAGTATCAGTGCCACTGGCAGAGGCAGGAAGATCCACTAGTCCAGATACCCAGATCTAGTAGCCAGTCAGGCAAGGAACTTGGCAAATGTTCCTACCATCACATAGCCTAACTTCATGTCCATGTTGATTTGGAAGAAACAGAACTGAGCAGGAGGAGAGAGGAAGCATACAAAAGGATGGAGAGTTGGGCGCATTACATTCATTCTCCCTTTCCCCCTTATATGATACCGCAGCCTCAGCAATGTCTGGGGCCATGTCCCTTTATCTCTACGGAGTGAATGCCTCAGTTTCCATTCCTTCCCACCATACCTTGAATAGTCCTCTTGAAGAAGGCTTTACATGCCTCACAGGAAGCCACGCCGTAGTGGTACCCAGAAGCAATGTCCCCACACACCAGGCACAGCCGCTTGGGGATTGCATTGAGCATGTACTCGCACTTGGTGGGTGAGTCCTCCATGATGGCGCTGGCGCAGTCATCGTAGCGCTTCCGGCAGGACGCGCCGCCAATCCCCGTGCCATTGAACATGGGTGGCGAGTCTAGGCCATTGGGGTGGCCACCCATGGCGATGCCGTAGCCACCGCTAGCGTCGGAGGAGCCGCTTGGGCTGTGGTGGCTGATGGCGTCGATGCCAGAAGATGGGCTGGAGGGCTCGGTCTTGATGAAGGACCCACAGCTGGAGGAGAGGTGCCGCTCCTCCGTGGCCATTCTGCCGAGCAGCCTGCAGGGAGAGAGCAAAGGCACTCAGCAACCTCCTGGCCAAACCCAGTTCCAGGTTTAGTTAAAAGAGAGCCCTCCTTTTGCCACCTCAGTCCAACTCCAGTTGGCTCAGGCAGTTCAGCCCCGCGCAGGTTCTTCTTCAGGAATACTGGTGCAATTGACTATGACCAGCCCGCCTGCTCCCCACAGACTCACGCTAGAGTAAAGACAAAGCTCTTCATGTAGATCATAATTTCAGGCTGTTCACAGGCTGCAGTGCTGGAAGGGGCATGAGTGCCAGCGAAGCACAATCTACCCAGAGCACCATATACCCCCAGACAGCAGAAAGAAACAAGCATGCCTGTGGCAGACCAGGTGAAAAAGTTGTTTGTTAATACAGAATGTGCTGCCCTGGCTTTAAGCAGAAGGTTCAGTAGCAGACCCTGCAGAAAGGACCTGCTCAGACTGGATTTTCATTTTTTCCTTTGTAATACAGAAGTCTGTGATTAATTTTCAAGTTTGACTCCTTCTCTCACCCCACCTCACCCTTTATTCCATCCTGCCACACTATCATCACTAAAATAGGAACTTAGAAACTGAAGGAAAATTGCCTGATCAAAAGTTTCTTCTGTCTCAGTCTTAAATCTTAATCTTTCTTCAATTTACTAGTATTGGGCTTTTGCATGGACACACAAATTCCCGCTTCTTAAAGAGAGGTTACACTCTTAAGTTTATGGAAAGAACTTCACCAACTTCTCAAGCTCTTCTTATTTATTTTAGTCACAGATAGTCCTATTTTTTTATAAAAATGTTCAGCCTTTTTTGGGAAGACTGCTAAATTTTATGGTATTTGCAGCAATGAGTTCCAGGGATTACTTGTGCGGTGTATGAACAAACAAATCCCACTTTTATTTGCCTACAATGTATTTGCAGCCTGTCAGACTCCCTGAACATCTCCTGACTCTCCTTCTCAGGAAATGTAGTTTTGCCATGTTCTTCTCATTCAGCTCTTCATTATCTATATGGTTGCTCTTCACGCAGAAGTTTTTGCATATCTCTTATCTGCTTGATCATCCATCTCTGAACTTCCTCTACTCTGGCTATTTCTGTTCAGTCCAGAACAGAGTTCAATGAACCAGCTCCTCAGTGGCATGAAACTGGCACTGCTCCATCACTTCTCCAGCTGAAGGTCCGGACAGTAGTCAAGACGAAGGTGCGCCATCAATTACCTAGCGCCATTACAATATTTTCAGTGTTATTTTCAGTCTACGTATTATGTAACTCCTTTCAGTGTTTGCTTTTTTCCCTCTTTAAATGAAATCTGAATTGTTAGCATTTCTTCAACAAAAAGTATCAGGAAGTTACCTACTGCAACACTCCATCTTATTCCTGAGCTGCTACAGTTAATTTAGAATCCATTAAGATGTATGAAAAATCAAATTAATCCTTCTGGTGTGCAATGTTTTGCAATAGTCAACAGTGTATTTCATCTGCCACTGTGCTGTGCAGTCCACACACCCAGGTTTATTAGGAACCTCTGGAGTTCTTCAGTCTTCCTTGGTAATTTGATTTCATCTGCAGTCTCATTGTTCACACACTTCCCAGATCATTAACACATGGATCAAACACCACAATACTGATCTTTGTGGGTGGTGCATGTTAACCTTTATCATGCTGAAAATTGACTTCTCTTTCTTTTCTGTGTAGGGTATGTCTACCCTTTCTTTCTGTCTCTTACACTTTTTAATTGATAATAGTATTAACCTGGGAGGTTAAATTTTCCCTTCAGCAAGACAATTTGTCAGAGGCTTTAAGAAAAACTAAACATGCATTTTCCTGATGACGTGGCCAAAGAATTCTGACTGACTGGAGATGCTTGACCTTTCTTCTTGGAACTCTGCTTGTTTAAAGTTACCACACCATGGTCATGTGGGTAATTTCTATTTCTGTTCCAGCCTATTTACCTGGTATTTGTGGTAACTCCTTCTGCCAAGAGGTCAAATCTGTCAGGGGACAGGACAAAACATTCTGTGAATCAGCAAGGCTGGAGTGCACACGTTTATATATCACATCTGTGTGTCTGTTGATAGGAATATAGATGTTTGATATGCAGCAAATTCACAGTCCTGTATCCTTATGATCTCATTTGACCTAAGTATCTCCTAATTTTCCCTTCTCTGTTTCATCCTCAAAGTTTGACCTCATCTCCTATCTCTGGGATCGATCAGCCAAGTTTGTTTTTTGGCAAGACTGTTGACCTTGAGAGTATGGACAGGCATCTCACGTTCCTCAGCTGCTTTGCCTGGTGTTACTTGAGAGGAATCCAGGGTTTGGTCCCTCTCAGAGACAGTGTGATGAGTTGATAAATGCCCATGCTTTGCCCAGAGGGCCACAATGAACTAGAGGTCATAGTGCAGTTACAGAAATTGCTGCAGGTGCATTCATCTCTATTCCCACAGGGCACCTAGACAGATTGCAGATTTTCTGGTATAATGCCAGCTGACTGCGTGAAGGAAGACGAAGCTTTGCTAGCTGAGACTAGACCTTAACATCTCACAGCAAAGCTGAAACCTGCTGTGCTGGCCAGGTTCTGGAACCTCTCCCTACCTGAGAAGTGCATCTGTGGTAAAGAAATGAAGATCACTGGACACAGCCACATGAGATTAAGATTAAAATGGAAGGTAAAAAAACCATAGAACACTGTTCTGCGCTGTGGAACTCCACAGTAAGATGAGATGGAGTTGTAATTTTCAAGGCAGACAGAGGAAAACACTATGAAAAAGGAATGACAAGGAGATGAGCTGTACTGGAAGATTCTGCCAGTGGAGTCCAAATCCCAACTTCTGTTTCTTAAATAGCCCAGCATTCACAGAGGACCTCAAGAGGACTTACCAAGGTTTCTCCTTCACTGGAGAGAAAAGAAAAAATAAAATCAAAAAATAATAATAATAAAAAAAGTTTTTAAAAAAGGAAAAAAGGAAAAAAAAGGGGAAAAAAAAGAACCTGGGGAAATAAGGAGCCTTCCTTCCCCAAGGCATGCAAACAGTGAGTGTTTGATGGTGAATCAAGAAACAAGCCCCCTACATCCTTACAGCTGAGGACTCTCCTGCTCCCTTCCAGCACGCAGCAGTATATAGCGAGTTCTGGTTAGATGTGAATGCGTGCTTGAGAGCAAAAGCCCTTCACACCAAGATAGATCAAAGATTACAGCTAAGGTGACTCCAGCCCTTCCAGAGCATCTGTTTTTCTTTTCTGGCCTCTGACTTTTTGCAAGTCTCATGGAGATCCCGTGCTGATTTTTAAACAGTCAGTGTCCCCTGGCAATGAGATACAACATCTTGAACTTCAAGAAGAACAGCTAAATGTTTTTTGCAAAGAGTTCAAAGTGATGAACAGCCATTTTGCTTGGCTCTAGTTACCTTAATAGGAATGTAAAAGGAGAGAGACTTGATCCAACTCTCCTCTGTGCTGGCACAGGAAACTCCGTTACTATTTCTGTGCCCATGTAACAGGCTTAGAGGTTCTAAACATTTCGTTCTTTTCACCTTTCCTCATCATAGGTCATTCCTTCTAATCCCTTTAGCATCTTTGTGGTCCTTCTCTGGATTCGTTCCAACTTCCCCGGGTCTCTGTTGCAGCAAGGTGCCCTGAACTGCACAGTGCAATGCTGCAGCACTACAGAGAGTCACCCTGGAAAGCACACAGCCAGGACGGCATATGGACCAACTGAGCAGTAGCTTTGCCAGACATCAGGCTGCACATCAGCTCACACAATTTGATAGCCTGTCTCTTTGGGACAACTCTGAACACAAGCTGCTTTTGTCACTGTGCTCTGCACAACATGAAATTTGGAGATTCTCCTTGTTCCAAAGTAGATCCAGTATCATCTTTGAACTACACAGTGCTAATTATCACTTGTTTTACAAAAGCCTGTTCACAATGCTCATTTTTTCAGCCTAGCTCTTTTTTTTCTCCTCTGATTTTTTTAGTATCTTTTGGTTCTGTCAACTGTAAATTTGAGTGTGATCACTTTTACCTTTTCTTCCAGGTGACTACTGAGTATTAAGAGTCAAAGCACTGCCCTTTTGGACACCATCTTTGCAGAAGAATAAAGAATACCTCTTACCCTTCTGTTTACACTCTGTCATTTAATCCATGCTTCATTTCACAGGATTTGTATCAAAACCAATTTGATCTAATTTCCCTAATAAGATTTAGCACAGCTTTGTGTCAAAAGCCCAAGCATGGTCCAGAGTCAGTCTATTCACTGCATTCCTTTTGCCCGCTAATTATCTAATTGCATCAAGAAAGGTTATTGCCTGCTGTTCTCCCGTTTCATAAACCCACTGCTGTTTATCACTAACAATGTTGTTAGCCTTTATGTGCTCGTAACTGCCCTCAGACAAGCGTGCTCTGACCTCAGTGATTCTGGATGTAAATACTCAGGTTTAGACCAAATCAAGACTGTGCTTTAGGTTTTTATCCATTAGTGTTGTCTCCCTTGGGCAGCAATGTTGGTTAATGTTACAAGTTTCCCCAATTCTTCTCCAGCCTTTCATCTTCTGCTATTTGTCTGCAATGGCTGGTATTTAGCCATTAAAGGCTTATGAGTTTAATGCTATATTGAGGACAACAGCAATAATAAGAGAGGGAAGGACTGCTAGATGGAGAGGACCAGAAAGGGATAGAAGACCAGAGTTATAAAATTAAGGCACTAGTGCCCCCAATTTTTGTTCTTTTACACTTCAATGATTACAAGTTTGACGCAGGCTAGGCTGTTTTATTGCACATCCTTCAGGGTTATTTTTGCCTGAAATAGTAATTTGTAGCTACATTCACCTCTTTACCCCACTTCTGGATTTGGAAATTACAAGAATTCAGCAGTCTTTATGTATAAGAGAGAGAAAAAAAACCCCCACCACTCACACCTGCTTAGCAAGACAGCCAGAACACCCAGCTTTGTAACAGAAGGTAACTTCTCCCCACCAGAGGAACTTTTTATCAGCTAAAGGTACACACAATTCAGTAACTTAGTACCATCTGAGCATCGAAGTGTTCATGCAAACCCAAGTATTTGACCCTCTACATTCTCCAAGCAGCACTCGCTATTCCAAAACTGGATCAAAAAAAGTTTAGTGACAACACTGCTGAGCTTCCTTAGTGGCTGAAACCTCATCTTCAACAGGAAATGCAAGGATGGCTCAGTTCTATACTCGAGTTTCCCAAAGAAAGGTAAGAAATGGGCATCAATTCTGCCATGTAGTCCAGTCCCTTCACCAGTATTTTCTGATTTAGTCCCAAAGTCACCGGCTCAGCAAGTTGGAGATTTCTGACAGCAAGACTGAAATTATCATTAAAATGCGTACTGAAATACAGCTGTAGAACTAGTATCAGCTGATGGACAGGAAGGAAGAGAAAACACTCAGGCCCTCCTCAGGAAAAATCTTCCCTATCCGGGGCACAATTAGAAATGTAAAAGATCAGAAATGGGCTTTTTTTTGGGTGGCTCTCACACTGAATATGGCTTCCAGACAGAATGAAACCTTGATTTTCAAAAGTTCCATAAACTGGAAAACCCTGTAGGTAAGATGCCTGTACAGCTTGTAACTTCCAGGAGCCATATGGCTGTGCTTGTGGAACTGCATTTCAGTCCTGAAGTCCTCAGAGTAGATTTAAGTTATACTGACAAAACCTGAGAAGTCTGCCAGTATAAAGCTGCTCACTTCAGGCACCAGCTTGTGACAAAAGCACACTTTGGATTGCACAGGAATTTTTAAACCAGTCATGGAAGACGAAAGTAGCTTTAATCTGCAGAAACACCAGTGATAAGAGAGATAAAACATCCAACCTCTTCTCTGGTACAGGCCTATTTCTGCTATCAGCATTTGTCAGTTCAGATGACATAAACCTGCACTGCATGTGTAAATGGGATGTGCACATCATGGGCTACATAGATTCTGTGTCTTTTGTGGGCCACATGAGAGAGCTTTGCAGTCTACAGTAGATTGACAAACAATGTAGGCCAGCTTCTCAAACACTGGCTGCAACTCCAACAAGCTAAATTTTGTCAGGTGTTTTTTTTAGACACAGGAGACAGAAATAAATAATGTTTTCCAAGTGGCAGGCTAGATGTGACAGCTGCAATAACAGCCAGTGTAATTTTAGGTCACTTATGCAAAGAGTTAATGTCATAGAGCTGAGCACACCTGTTGGTCGACCCACTCTTACCATGGACAGCTCACAAACACGCCCCCACCCCTGCCTCACTGAGAACACCCACCAAAGTGCTAGGGAGGAAAGGGATCAGCACCCACATTTGTCTCTCCCACTCTTCTCTACACCATATAGACTTCAAATGAGAGAGCCATTATTTAGAGTCTTTATCTATACTGACGGCTCTTGTCCATTCAGCAGTCCAAAAATAATGGGATCTGCCAATGTGCCACTTTACTCCTGTACAGTGGATAACTGTGGATAACTCAGTCATATCAGGAGTCTTTTCTGGGCTTATTTTGTCATACAGGAACATATCCTGTTCTCAGGACAAACTTAATTTCTATCTAAGAACAGGTAAGAGCTTGGGTAGTACCAGCGTGATGGGCACAATCATAAACATAAATCACCACGTTACCAGTGCACGGGCTTTAGAGATTTTTTGTTTCAGTCACACTGTTTTGCATTGCTATAAAGGACAAGAGTCAGAACTCAGCTCAATTTAACTATTTTTCTCTGGAGTGCAGATCTGATTTCTAAGAGTTTTGCCATGTTTCCTAGTGATAGCTCCCTTTGGCTTGTATGGATTATGCTCCTATTCTTTAGTGTGGCAAACCCCAGACAGCCAGTTTTCATGGTAGTTGTCCATAATATGCTCCCCCAATACTACATGCTTGTCTTTGGACAAGCTAGTGC
This sequence comes from Monarcha castaneiventris obscurior, assembly GCA_026261815.1. Lineage (NCBI taxonomy): Eukaryota > Metazoa > Chordata > Aves > Passeriformes > Monarchidae > Monarcha > Monarcha castaneiventris. The sequence goes on from JAMPIT010000894.1 coordinate 22,721,376, forward strand.
TCACATTCTGGCTCTTACACAAATAGTACTTGCTTGTCTAATGCCCAGTAGATATTTTATCCCTTTGACCCATTGCATAACCAGAGCCCAGTTACATATCAGTAGATCTTCTCTAGCCTAAGTTAGCTCATGCTGAAAAAAGCTGCCACAGCAAACTGTCTGGAGGCTGCTTAATAAATAAAAAAGGCTCTCATGGGCAGAAGACATTATGGATTTCCTACAAGCCTTCATCCCTCTCCTCATTACTGTAATTTCTCTTCACCCTTATGACAACGGTCTTGTTAGTAAATGGTACAAAGTATTACACAGATGAAGTGATAATTAATCTGGAGGTGTGACACATATTATCAGTTCACTCTCTTATTAACACACTGCCTTTTGAAGGTACCTTGCCCTCTGGTGTACTAAGTGGCACTCCCTCCAGAGTGAATTGCTTTAGCACTTGAGCTAATGCCTCTTGCTTATACTTACTGTTGATAGCACAGCAAAAGGTGGTATCAACAAGGTGGTTATCAATCAAGGACCAGGGTTGACTTGCTGTTCACTATTTATCCAAGTTCTACCAGCACTCTTTCCCCCAACATGTTATTAACTCTGTGTTTCACATTTCCACTTCTCACCCCCATTATTTCTACATTCACACCAGTTCAAGAGTTTTGCCTGCACACAGCAAAGCTGCAACTCAATCCCTGTTGAAATGCTCAGCTAGACCTTCATTTCTTCTTGAGTGTCTTTCTTTATACTCTGCCTATCTAGAGCACTTATAATCTGTATCTCTCTAAGCACCTCCAGTGTCCTTCAGACAGTTGTGAGTGAGACCCATACAAAGGAGGCTCAGAAGAGCACATCTCCAACACTTACACGTCAGATTTTTGCTTCCACCTTTTCAGATGAGCAAGGAAAGGAAAACTTCTAGCACTGCCATTCATATCACACTTACTTTTGCATCACAGCCTGATCCAACATCTCATCTCTCATGGACCTTTGACTCCGTATCCTCTCAGCATTTCTGAGAGAAAACCGCCACCAGTGCAAATTCTTCAGCCTGCACTTCCTTGTATTTCCAGACATTCATTGAAGACATCCCCTTTCAACCTTGCCTACAATTCATGGTGAACAATGGCATGAAAAAAGAGAGACCCAGAGGTATTGCTTAATTTTTCTAAGTATTTGAGGAGGGAGTTAGGATGGGAGATACATATCAAAGACATCACCCAAGAAACAAATGCATAAAGAGACTTAGTAATTGACATTTCTTTAGGAATACCAGCTTACTGAAAAGGAGGACTTCGGGTTTATTGAGACAAAATATGAACTTGAATGTTATTCAACCTGGATGCATTTAGAATTCTCTAGGTTTGAGCTGGTAATATTTTTTGGGAAGGTTTCTGTTTCTTATACTTCAACAACACAGTTGTAGTGGGATTCTGCCTCCTGCCTCCTTCTCCCACCCTTGCCAAGACAATCTAGACAGATTAGATGGGCTTTGCCTAGATTCCACCTATATCTCTCAGAGAAATCTATAACTAAGTGCCTCATCACTAGAACATTGCTCAAAACCTGACAGATCCTGAAAAACGAACTGAAATTAGTTCCACATAAATTACAGCATGGGAAATAACAGAAGGCAATTAGTGCTTTTTAATCTAATTTTTTTTTTAACCCTGACTCTCCAGAAAGGATTTCTAAGACGATGCAGTGGCAAAGCAAGGTAACTGCAAGTGCAAATGCTGGATATGACATATGGAACATGTCCCAGAATCACTGAAAAAGTATGGAAGTGTGAGTAAGTTAGGCTGTCAGTGTGGACGGAAGCACAAGAGAACTACATGGAGACACGCACAGACAAGAAACCCGCACAGTGAGGCTGAGATACAGCACTTGAAAAAGCAAAGGAAGGGAGTACATGACAGAGGTAATTGTAGACCAGGCTCCTTTCCTGCTAAGGAATACCACAGGAGTAAGGAGAATAGGTCACATACTGAAAACAGTGGTTTCCTTCTGCACACCTTACACTGCTGTAACATACAGGATTATCTTTAGCTACCTATTTAGAATAACCTCAAGGTTCAGTTTTGCTGAGTCTCTAAACTCCCACCTTTGGTAGGTATTTAGCAGATCTCTTAGCACACACTGCATATATTAAGTAGGCAGCTGTATCTGACCCAAATTCCAGCGTCTAACCCCCATAACTTATTGTAAATCCGTTTCAATCATCCATCTTGCTGACTGTCCCCATTTCCTCTGACTGACAAAGCAGCTTCCTGCCCACTCAAGAGCGTCAACTCTACCTGACACCCCACAGTGTCCTGCATTCTTACTTGCCTGAACCAAGAGATGAGATCAACAAACTGCTCCTTAGACAGAAACTGTATAGCAGAACAAACACACCATTTTCCCCAATACTCTGCAAAACTTGCATGTTCCTTTCTCTAGATTAAAAAAAAAAACCCAACCAAACAAAACCCCCCTAAAAAATTCAGTTCAGCCAAAAAAATTCTAAAGCAAAATACTTTTCAATTATTTCAATTTTCCTCACAAACTGGCATCACTGTAGGAAAAATTTAACTAAATGTAATTACAAAAACCCCACAAAAATATTCCTTTTGTCATCATGAATAAATTACTTTCGCATCCCAAGAAGTTTTCAGTGTTTTCTGAAGTTTTTTGGATATGAAAGAAAGGAACATAAGCTTTCAAGCTCTTTAACCTCAGTTTCTCTTCCTCCTCCATTTTTTAGCATCCCTGCTAATAGCTAAGCAAAAGCTAACAGGCAGACATAGCAAAGCAGACAGACAGGCAGTCAGGCACCAGCAAAGAAGCTATACAGCTGCTTTTACACTTTCATATAGTACCTTTCTGAGACAGCTTTAAATGTTACATAGCTTTATTCTGTAGGGTATCTGTGTACATCAGGAATGCATAAATTTATTGTGCAAATACACACAACCCCCTTCGCTCACATCTCTCCATTCCTCATCATGTGGATGCACCTAGATACCATTCCAGTAGCTTTGCTATAGAAGCCAAACCATGACTTCATAGTTCCTGATCATCACAGTCAGTGTTCAGACCTTTATAGCAAGCATAATGCAGTAAAGCAAAAACAAACAATCAAAAACCACTGCCCAACTGAGCCGTATCTTCCGCAGTCTCCACCTTGAGGCACAGTCCTGCGTCTATCAGAGCATGGGAGGAAGAAGACCTCACATGGTTTTACATATGTCTGCAATCTGTCCTGTCCCATATTTAAGAACAGTTTGTTCTCTCTCCAGAGGTCTGGAACCCTTTGCTGATGCAACTAGGAGGGGGCCTGCCCTCCTTGAAGTAGGGACCCAAAAAGAAGCAAATTCCAGCAACTGACGGCCTGGTGTGACCCAACCGAAACCAGCCCACCCTGACGGCATGTCCTCCCCGCTGTGCTTGTTCCCTTTGCCCTTGGAATGCTATCACTTGTTATCACGCTGACTTCTCCAGATGGGGCATTTTGGCTATTGATCTGATAAATAAACAGCCTGCTCGCTCGATCAAAATGTTATTTTGCATTTCAATTACTGTTCGCTAATGCAACCTTCATCCCGCCAAGAGTGCTGCTGGCAATGACACTCGACCTGGCACAAGCGTTTGCAAGCAAATTCGGCAGCACCCGCTGCAAGCACCTAACGGGATTACCAACCTCCATTAGATGCACAGAGAGAGGAGGTGATGGACGCACAGCAGTGGGCTGAAGGGGAACAGACACACAGAACAGAAGGTGTGAGCAACCTGGACAAGGGGTAGGGAGAGGCAACAAGATAGCTTTACCAGATATTTTGACAATGAGAGGTCTTGAAAACTAAAGACTTCCCCTCCAGTGAACAACCCCAACAGCTCATAGCACTGAGCTCTCTGTGTGTAAGCCATGCAAGAGTTCAGAGCAATGGGAAATAGAAATCGATGTCTGGTGACAAGCCAGCAGTGAGCACTGCAACCCATCAGGGCAAACAGGGTCAATTCTACAGCAAGTTCTGGAGCCTAGCTCCACCAGGGTTCAGTAGGCCCTAGAAATACACACAGCATTCGGTATCTAAACTTGCAGGGAGGAAACCCTCTTAATCCTTGCTGGATTCTTCTGGGAAATATGACTGCCTCTGGAGAATCTGGTGGTCATACAGGAAGAAAGGGGCATCCAGAAGTGTTGCTAAAATCTCTGGCACATGTTGATCTCTATTAATTCAGCACCCTGCTTACAACAGGGAATCCTTTGCCAAATCCACAAACTGGTTTCACTCAAACCCTGTCTACAATAGGAAACACAACACAAATGCTAAGTCAGTTAGCAGCCACCAGCAGTGAGGTGAGGCATGACCACATCCTTACAGGACAGCTTCTAGTCCCAAACTCTTCTAGTCACATGACATACTTCACCAGGTGGCTGGTTTTGCACCAGACTCCTGCATGATGCAGGATGCACCTTATCCCTCTTTCTTTTTCCTGCCTAAACTCCTAAATGAAATGTAACATGTATCACAAATTGACACAACTATTTACCAAGGTATGCAGATGGTGGTCAGTGCTTTCATCACCCCAGGCACAGTTTGCCTGTCTGGACTTAGCTCCCAGCTGACAAGATAATATAAGTCAAGTAAATGCATTTCTCTCAGTTTCCAGAAAGTCTTTGTCAAAGATCTTTTGCCAGGCCTGGAAAAATTTCTTCCATTTATAAACAGACAGCATTCAGCCTGAAATGCCAGTCATCCAGGAGTTAAAAATAAACAAACCCCTGTAACACCCTGAGATTATATAAACAAAATGCTAAGTATAACACACTGAATGAGATCAATGTGATGCATAAAGACAGGATCTATAACTCCACACACTCACACTTCATCTGCACTGTGTGCCCAGCCTTCCAGTTCCCTCTTGCCCTTGGCAAACTAAGTCGGTGTCCCACACCCATCTCTCTCTAACCAGTCTATACTGTAGACCTTACCCTCCCAGATCCGCCTCTGTGCCCGCTCTAGGGAGCAGAGTTTTGGGAATCATTCTATACCCTGATCACCACTTTGTAACCATGCCCCAAACACAGCCCAAGGACCCCTCCACATGTTGTGACTACTAGTCACTGGCTCTGTGCTTAGGACAGGGGGCAGTGAAGTACAGTGTGCTGAGTCCTTAAAATGGAGCCAAAATGTCTCAAAGTCTAATTCCAGCCTCAACACTGATCTTCTTATAAACTTCAGCAAGTCACTGCAGCTCTCCAGGACACTGCTTCCCCCAGCTGGCATGGTCCTGAAGGACCTACCTCTTAGGAACACCGTGAGAGTCAAAGAGCAACTGTGATAGAAAGAATGGAGTGTGCAGTTGAGTTTGGTAACCAGAACTATGGACATATAAATTCAATGCTCACATCATGTCCTCTGCTTCAGATTATCAGCAGAATTTGAACCTCTTTCTTCAGCACCACAGCTCTCAGGTTTGCCTGTGTAAGTAGTGTGAGTAACCAGTGTTTTCCTGCATGCAAGCTAGCCAGAGGAAGAAAACACTGGCTTTGCAAACCTGTTTCCATAACACACACCAATTCTGACCTCCTCCTATACCTCACTGTACTTTAAGCCCAGTCCCCTGTGACCCAGTCTACACAATAACCTAATCTCTAATACTGCCTAATCCTTTCTCCATCTCACAACATGCTATTTCACACATCAGCTGCCTCCTGATCACACCTCCATACAACCCATTTTGCCATTCTCCTTTGCAATTATGCTTCACTCTAAGTTTTTCATCAGAAATTCATTTTTGTTTAAAAAGGCTATTCTGCTTCATTACAGAACTAAGTCAATTCTGGAAATGATTTTTACTGTAGAATTTCCAAAACATCTCTAAAAAAATTATATGTTGAATTTTGCTTTGTTCTTAGCACTTTGCTTAGCCTGTTACGTGTTGCCTCGTGTTGTCTGATGAACTAATCATGCACTGTTTCAAGAACATAATGAAACAAAATATTGGAACTGTCTTCAAAATAAATTTTATTGCAATTTCTACTTTGCCTAAAATTTCACGTTGCAGTCAGATTTGTGGTGAAATAACATTTTCAAACAACAAATATTCTGTGAACCAGGATCCTAATTTCCATGCAGCTCCCCTCCCTGTGTCTTCCACACAGCCCTTTGCTTGTGCTTCACTCAGCAGGTCTCTTTTCTCTACTTCTATGCATTCAGAAATATCTATGTTCTAATGTACACAGAAATGTTTTGACACTTCATGCTATCTTCTTTAGGCAGGCAACACAGAGAGATCAAGACTGAGAAACAAACTGCATCTAAATCATCTGAAAAGGTGGGATTCTACATAAAAGTTCTGGAAATTCAAGAGTACCATGGAATCTGTGCCATCAACTCATATAAAATGGTTATCCTGTATTACTCAGAGATTAACCATGTGTCAAGGAGTGTCCTGCAGCCAAAAATCAATCCCTCTGATTTGAAAGCTGAGTGCTGTTGGAGAAATGCAGCTCCACTTTTTCATCTGGTGCCATTTAAACTTTACCCCATTCCTTCTGCATCACAATGAAATCACTGCTGGCATGTGATCAGAAGCTCTGAAACCCTGGCTGCCTAACAGATTACAAAAATTGACCTGGACATTCTAGCCACTTTGATGAGAGTCTGAATGAAACTTCTTTCTCATTCACTCATGGTAAGGAGTGCTACTTCTTCACACCTCTGTGACCTACAGAAAATGCTTCATTTTACAGCTTGCTAAGGAAAAAATGTTGGAATTGAGTATAAGCATCTTACCTGCCACCTAAACCTTACCCAGAATTTTCTAGCTACAGGGGAAATAAATCAGAAGTAGTTGGTACAGTATCCTGGCTCTTCATTTAAGCCTTGATCCAACTCCTATTGAAATCAAATTATGATTTCTATTTATCTGAACATGAACTGGACATCTGAATGTTGAACAGTGCAGCTATGCCATGCCCTTTACAGGATTTCTGGAGACTTGTCTTCTAGTGTTTAACTACTCCTTCTCCAAACAAGCTTTTGTTTCAAATGTTCCTAGGAAGGAAAGGAAGGTGAACTTTTCCCAATAGAGGACTTCCTCAGAAATTACCACTTACACTAATAAACACTCATCTCCTGCCAGTCACACTGCAAACACTGATGGCCCTGCCCACACATTGCAAACCACAGGGTACAGTGCATCCATTCACACATCTCCATCTCCGGGTGACACTCACTGGCCTGAGCATCTCTTGGAAGGCCAGTTCTAACAGGCTTGTCCACTCTGTTCAGTTCACTCCAGAGAGGAAATTCAACAACAACAGGCTTCTGAAAAATGTCTAATAGGGATTATTTCCTTGGATTCATCCGAAGCAGATAAATCAAAACTCTAAATACCTCTGACAACTTTTCTGCTTGTAAAGAGGAGGCAAATTCTGTTCATGTTAAACCAATCCTCTCACTTCCAACCTTCCCAGCCTGGAAATAGCATTATTCTCAAACCAGGATGAATTTAAGGAACCCAAGATGCAAATCAAAACAGCTACAAGTAGCTAAACTGTCTCCCATGCTGTACCAACCACCTTCCCAGAGAGAATCCCAGTCCACAGGGTAACAACAGCAGTTACTCTGTAGGAAAATCACTGCTCTTCCCAGCTACACCTGAGCTGCCCGTTCTGACTTTCTGAGGTACTGGCTGCAGTGCTGTTCACCCCTTGGCATTCACAGCATATGGTACAAAACAGGCTGAATCAGCAAGGGAGTTAAAGAGACTGGATTGCAGTGCTGGGAGAGGTTGTTCCTGACTGTGCACTAAGCTGGTGAAAACATGAACTTCAGTGTTAGTCTTCCTATTTTTTTTGTGCATAATTTAGCTGAGGTGTTTTAAGTTCTTGACAAATCTGCGAACACTTTAAAGTTCCTCTGTCCCTGCAGAACTGCTGGATAGGGTTTCAGGCCACGAGTTGTTAAGAGAGTGCCTTGTAATATGCTCCTTCCAAACAAAAAAAAGTAAACTGTCGAATTTGGTACAGCAAAAAAACCTCACTCAACTACAAGGTGAGATCCCTCTAAAGACACTCATGGCCTGAAACCCTCCTGTGGGGATACATAACCAGTCGGATAAGGGACAAGGTTGTAAGTATGATGCACATTTCCTGCAAACTTATAGTCTTTGATCAGTTTGGAAGACTAAAACAAAAATAGGAGTTGTTTTGTCCATCTTCAACATTGAACAGTGGAAAACGTGTTTAGCAAAAGCACTGGCTTGCAAACCAGAGCCATTATTAAGAGCCTGTAGTCTTCCACCAGTCCAGGTAAATGAATTTTGGTCACACCTAGTTAAAAAAAACAGCAAGAAGACACATTTTAAAATGCCACTTTGCATTACAATCCCCTGCTTCACATTGTGCCTGGAGAAGCCTGAGCTAAAGTAGCAGTAAAAAGGGAAGAGGAGTTATGGATTCTGGTGTATCCCGTCAGAGCAGTGTTTATTCCAATCAATCAACTGAAAAAATAGCAGCTGAGAGTAATTATTAATAATCAAGTAAAATTGGATTATTTCTGTGCACTGCAGTGTTGTCTGGATGGGAAGGCTGCTATAGAAATAAAGTTCATCAGAGCAAGCTACTGAAATAAAATTGCTGACCTCAGCAGTTCATCAGGGAAGGTGGAAAAAGGAACCTCAAGTAAGCATATGGTATACTGTCAATAGAGCTTGAAGGCTAACTAGAATAATTACTTGAAGGTGGCTCAACAGCTGAGCTTAGGCATTGAATCAATCCAGCTGTATATCCAAATAAGAGCAGCAAGACCTACTGCCAACATCTTCCATTTCTGAGGTATCTGGTTTTGTGATTCCTCATTCCTGAAAGCACAGCCAGCTCCCTCTCCAAAAGTGCACTTCTGGAGAGGAAGGGCCTCAAACCTTCTCTGAATATGTTGTGTCCTCTGTGTAGCTGTGGTTGAGGCTGATTTTATACTCAAGCAATGCAGTTGAAACATCATAAAGGACCACTATACTGAACATTTTGCAATGTACTGAAGTCAGGAGATCTGGTGTTACTCTGCCTAAACCAACCCTAACATGCCATTGCACAGAGACGGTCATATTGACAAACACAAATACTGAATTGTAACTACAAAACATGCACTTTTACTGCAAAACCAATGGCTCAGTCAGCTTTACCCCCAAACACATAGGTGCAATTATATTAGTCATTTGTGTCCAGGAGTGCCTTGCCTATGCAATCAAATGGACATCTTGTAAATACTTTGCAAACACAATTTAAGAGCCTCCGTCTGAAAATATAAGGCAGACATGATATTAATTGCCAGACTGGGTATAATCCAGTAAAGCTCCCTTGCAATAAATTGAATTGCACCAGTTAAAAAATTTTAGGCAGCAACTCCTAGAACACTATACCTCTGGAAAGAAGAAATAGTACCCAGCTGCAGGGGGAATACAATACTGCTACCAAAGGAGGTAGAACTTGGAGTTTTCTGATATCTGTGTGTGCAAGACTTCAGCCATAAACTGAACTACCACAGCAAACATTTTGTGTTTAACAGCTTACTAATTACATTTTCAAATTAAATATTTACTCCTATCCTGGGTATTTCTACAGCACCCAAAAGAATCTGAGTTACTCCCCCCTTTATTTTAACAATTTCTTAAATTAAAATAATTATTTATTTTAAAAGGGTCAGGGAGAATCTGGAGAGTTTCTTCCCCTCCATGTCCCCCCTCCCACTGGTTGCTACACAACCCCCAGTACCTATCATCCAGGAATATGGGATATGAAGAATGAAGGGTAGCTATAAAGCTGTCAGTGGATGTACGTATCTACTCTGCTTAGTCTAACAATCCCCAGGGCTGGCTTTTACATATCACCTGGAGCAAACCACTGCTTTCACTGCCCCTCTGCAAAGACCGGCTGTGCTGGTCTATTTATTTCTTTCTAACGCTTTTTTTTTATTTCAGGAAGTAAGGAGGAAGGAATGAGATACATGTGGTTTAGTATTTTACTTCAAGTTGGATCAGTCCTGAAAAGTTTTGATAGTGTGGATCATCTGCCAGAGCAAAAGCATACTATTACTTCTGCAATGTTAGCATCTGCTTTAAGCAGCGGCCCACAGAGCAGGATGAAGGAATGAGAAGAGGAATAAACAGTATGGATAAAGAGCATGTCAAGTTCTCTCTGTTTGCAGGGGAAGAAGGGGTTAAGCCTGCTTTGAGGTTCACTTTGTTCTCCATGGTTTGTGCAAGGCCATCAATCAATCAATCTTCTCTCTTTCCTCCTTTTTTTTCCTGGGACCCACTGCAGGAATATCATGCCCAGGATCTTGTTTAAATCCGCGACTCCTCTCTGTCAAGCCAATTCTTCCAATCCTCCCCCCAAAGCCCCCCTCAAGACACCCCCTCCTCTCCCCGAAAAGGGGCCTTCTGAGCTCGTTTTGCTAATGTATTCTCAAACTAAATTAGGGGCTCTGACTCTCGGTGAAGTTCGTGAGTTAGTTGCCGCGATGCACTGAATTAAAGATACCATCTCGGACTCAAATCAGATTAGAGCCCACACACACACATGCAAAAGCCCACTTTCTAATCAATTTTATAAAGGGCCTTCAGCAGAGATACACTAATGGTATTGAGCTAAGATCTTTAAACTAAGTCTGCAAGAAGTCTGCGGAGATAAAACACGCAGTGTATTAAAGAGAAAGCTCTTCACTGTGTCCTTCCCACCAAAAACCCTGTGCACATTGGAAGAGCATCTCAAAACACAAAACAGCTCTCCTGAACCTGAGATGTTCCCTCACATCCTCCTCTCCTCTTCCTGCTTCAGGCCTTTAAATCCCTTCTTTCATTCACTTCCTGTCAAGCTGCTGCAGAAGGTCCCTGCGCAGAGGGTAGAGGAGACAGGGGAGCTACAGAGCCATGATACATGTTAAGAATTACACATAATAAGAACACATGAACCCTTTTAGGCTTGTCACATGAATCTGTAAGAAGTGGGCAAGGTGAAAAATCAGCTGACCAGCTTCAAGGAGAGTTCCTACTTCAACACAGGTGCCCTGCAATTACACACAAGATGCTGGGCACTGACCTGGTGCTGGGCACACACAAATGAGATGCCACAACAGCCACATCCTGAGAAAGATGTGACTAAGTGTATGCTAAAGGACTTCTTTTAGAGAGCATCTGCTCTATATGCCCAGCATCTCCACATCCTTTTGTCCTCATCTCTCTGTTTAGCAGCTGAAGTTCTCATCTATGGCAGCAGTTTTCCTTCTCTGAAACCAACATTATCACGTGAAAAATAATGTTACATAAGATGGCCCACAGAAGGTGACTATGAAAGGGAGACAGAAGGGTTTATAAAAGAAGCTGCAACTGAATATTTAATAGACCAGCTACTGCTCAGTCACCACTAACCAGAGAATAAGACTATCTCTAAATACTCTGGTTATGTCAGGTTTTCTGTGTCAGATCACGGAATAATCTTCTGCTCTGTTTTAGTATTTTCAGTAAAAATACCTCAAAACATTTCAAACAAATTAGAAAGCAAAATCTCAGACCCCAACATCAGTCTTTACTTGCTTTCTAGGATACTGTTTCTAACAAAAGGACAAGAGGATGTTTCCTAAGGTAACAGAAACTCTGCACTGCAAAAGAAATCACTGATAAAATTCAAGTTCACCAGCTTTCTCTAAGCAAAGTAAAGGGACCTGAGCAAGAGAACTGTGACAGGCGGGGGTCTGACAGCTCTGCACAGAAGGCTTGCTGACCAAATTTTCTCAAGAGCTCAGAGGGGCTTCCCTGAGACAGCTTTAGGACTCACACCACTGTGGAGTTCTACAATGATCATGTGCTGAGGATGACGCCAGTTTTCAATGCAATTAACCTTTCCAGCCTAATGAAATGGCTCTATTGGCTGCAGTGGCAGCAAGGAGCCCCTTGACTCTGGCAGGCTCCTCAGGACAGGTTATCGAGGTTGCGGAGTGTTACTGCTCCACTTCTATTTGCAGGCTGCAGCTAATTGATGCCAGACCTGAAAGGAGTAGGCAATGCCAGCCCCAGCGTTGCACTCCAACATCATATTGATCCTTGGGTGCAGGGACTTGGGTCTGTGCCCATTGATCTGCTGTGTCACAGGCAGAGTTCTTCCAGGAACGTACCCCGGGCTGCAGAAGCACACAACTGGGAGAAAGAGGAAAGCTCCTCAGATGGGAAAGCACATGGACCACTCTAGGGTTGATATCACCCTGTGACTTAGAAAGAATCACATTTGGGATGGAGCCTCAAGTTTTTGTGCTGTTTTATTCTCCAGCTAGGAAAGACAGGCATGGCAGGCCTCCCAAGGGTGGATGACAACTGCTGTACTCTAAGGGCTGACACTTTGGAGTCGCTTCCTTCCTCTCTAGCTGTTGAACTTTGACAAGTGGTGAGGGGGGAAAAGGGATGGGATGCAAATCTGGTATTATGGGATATGGCCACAACCACACACTGCATGTGGAGGGAGGGACAAATGGGTACCTTTGACTCCTACATCAAGCCATCCCACCAACACGGCCCACAGGGATTTCAGTCTTGGAGTTCCAGAGAACTAAAAATCAGACCCACATTTACGTACAACTTTAGTAGTCTCTACTGAGATTCACCCTGAAGTGCTCAGTCCATTATACATCATTAATTTCAAACCTACCACAGGGGTGTCACCAAACTTAAGCACCCAAAATATTAGAATCTAAATGATATCCTTAAAATTATTAAAATGGCATTAAACCCAGAAAATAATGCAAATTTAAAAAAAAAAAAATTGTCTTCTATGCCTGTTTGATGCTCTCAAGCTATGATACCAAACTTCCTTCCATAATGCTGAGGGAAAAAATTTGCATTAAGAAACAAAACAATAATAATTTCCACACACCTTCCTCACTGTCTTTTACAAATTGTTGCTGTATTTTTCAAACACCCAGTGGATTTTTCAATGTTCCAGTGTGATAAATACATAGCAAGGACACACTGAGGACATGAAACTCTAGTTCCATTTTGTATACTTGCTCATTGGAAGATAAAGAAAGGAAAGAAGAGCTGCCAACAAGCTGGCCTTAGGAGCTTTGAGATGCATTGTCCACGTGCACCTTACACTAGGAGGCTTTCCTGTGTTGTGTGCAGACCTCATGGAACAGCATAAACCTCCCACAGTACCTCAATATTCAAAGGCAGAGGAAACAGTGCAGGAGACAGAACACACATATGGAAATACGTTTTGAAAAAATCTAATTATTGTTAACATCTTTAACAATGTAGGGCTATAAGCATTCTATTTGACATCCAATAGTATCTACTTCACCTGGAGGTCAGCCTGGAGCTTACTATTATACAAGATGACAATTTTTGGAAAGAAATAATTGATTTTATTTTTTAAATTTTGGCTACAGGAAATGGTTGAGGAAATCCAGACCTCTGCACGAGATGGGACAACAAGAATTGTCATTATCTGGCATGTTCTGTGAGTTCTTAAAGAGCAATTTCCTCCCCTGTCATTACAGAAACAGTCTGTCACATTTTAGCTCTAGTGAGTATTTCAGGACAGCTAGAACAGAATCCAACACAGGGAAAAGAATCTCCTACAATCCCAAAAAAGCATCATACTCTCATTGCTGCACTTCAGGGTCAGTGATGTGTGGTTCCATTTTCCTGGGAAATGGAGGGTAGACTGCTGAATAGCACCCTGTCACAAAAAGGTAAGTGCTGCCAAGGCAGTCTCCAGACAGGCGAAGATGCAACGTTAGTGTTTAAATCACAGGCATTAGGTGGTGAAGGAAGGAACGAGGAAGTAACATTTCTGTTGTGGAGACCATTATGCTTTGCTGGGGTCTGAACAGAGCCATACGGTTGCAGGGCACGTCGAGCAAATAGATGGTGAACAGAGACTTGTAGAAGCCTCACAGTACAGAAACTTCCAGTGTCAGCCATCCACAGACTGCCTCCTCTGCTGCTGGTACCAAGGAAAGTTTCTTCATTAGAACTTTCTTTTAAAAGAGCCTTTTGGCTATGGGGGTCCTAAATTTGACAAGTAAAGGGTGATACTGCAGAACTGCCCAGGAGATAAACCTAAGTAGTAGCTTTGCCCTCCTTACTGACCTGGGAAGTAATGAAACCATCAATATTGGCTTCTTCAGGTTACAAGAAGCAGAGCCATATATCATTCACACTGGTAGAATTCAAACACTTCAACTCGTTCAGTCTGGAGCAAAGCAACCCAGCAGATTAGGGGGAGGCCTGGATGAGGTGAGAGGAGAAGTGAAACTTGAGTGGCTCTAACAGGCATGTGATGCAGTCTTGGGAAGCCAATTTCACTAGTGAGACAGAGACAATCAGAAGAAGATGGGAACCATGGCGGGGAAGGGGACGTAGAAGAGAAATTAGCTCTGAAAACTCTAAAAGATGTCAGAAAACAGAAAAATAAAGTTCCAATAACTTTAAGTCAAAGGCAATCTGGATCAGACTGAAGCAGACACATCGCAAAGGAGAAAGCCAACAGGTAAGCAGGAGAAGCAAGAAAAGCACTTTGTCATTTATGGCTCTGGCACAGAGTAGGAAAAGACGCAGGACACAGACAGTGTGATACAGATGCTGCCAAGATGAAAAGGTCTCTGAAATTAGTGCTTACGCACACACTGCAACACACAGAGATCTCATCACCACGGAGGAGGTTTTTGCAGAACTACAAAATGTGCTTATCTCCAGTATCTGAGTGTGCAAATCAGGACTGGCATGTGCAATGTAATTTTATACATACACATATAGGAACATGCTTGGAAAGAGGCAGAGTACTATTTGCTGAAAAATCTGTGTCAGGGCAGCACTGATGCATTTGCACAGCACATAAGCTTTCATCCTTACTACAGAAATTCAAGCTCAGCAGCCCAGCACAAGGCATCCATCTCCAGGAGCTTCTTTCCCACCAAAGCAAAACTGGAAAACAAATTAATCTGTGGGATGATGACTGGGACAGGACAGGTTGATTAAAGGCATTATTCTCATTATGAAAGCACTTCACTGAACCGAAGTGTTAGGTTTAGTACTATGTACTAAAGATCTGTCTTGGTCCATAAGAACCTGCATTCCAGAGGCAAAATAAAAAATAGAGAATGTTTTGATGCAAAATTTACAGATGGGGACAGAATCAGAATCAGAGATTTGAAGTGTTTGCTCAGTTCACCTACGGAAGTTATAGAAGAGCTGGGAACTGGGCTTCGATCTTTATTCCAGCTTTAGAGCATCCAGGCTCCTTAAGAAACAAAGTTGGGAAGCTGCTTAATCACAGGAGTTACTTTGTGGGCTTCCAAGAGTGATGTATGTACTTCGTTTATTGGTAGGGACATAATACCACAGGAAAAAAAAAAATCTCTTTTTAACAACTACAACAAAAAAACCAAACCAAAACAAAAAAACAACAACAAAAAAAATCTGCAAAAACCTTTTGATGTGCTCCAAAACTTCCATTATAAATACATCTGAACAGTTTTCAGGATTTCTTTTCCTTCATGATGTATGTCTGATTTTGCTTCAGTTTTTTTAAGAGAAAGACCACTTTCCCTCAGAAATGCCAACAATGCAAAGACATAGTTTCACTTCAGCACAGCTAGGAAAAAAAATAAATCAATTTTCTCAGGCTAAAATTTTAGCACTGCCTTAGGAAGTTAGAAAAAAAAAAACCCAACAAAATGCTGTAGAGATAATCTCCACTCACTGGGAACATGAACCAGACAGCAGAAGGAAGTCCTGGGCAGGAGAAACATCCACTTGTGTGTCTGCAAGAGAAGGAAGGAAGGAAATAGGGAAAGGTTCCCTCTGCCAGGCCAGAAAGCATTAACTCTGCACTCTGTGAGCACCGCAGGGTTTGGGGAGCCTGTGCTGCCATCTTCAGGGATGCTCTCACCTTTCTGTGACCCAAAATCACAAATGAAGGAAAACAAAAAGGGGGGAAATTTCCACAAAAAAGTAAGAGAAAAATGAGATACCAGCTCTGCGCTTTTAACTCTGGGATTGCTGGTTGCCTGGTCTTGACTAGCTCATGGAGAAACACAGAAATTAAAATTGGGAAAGCCAAATAAATCCTGCCTAGACCACATGCATCCCCAGGCTGCACTAAAGCTAACTAATCATTGCTGTTTAGCCCTGATTTCTCTCTCCTCTTCTAATGCAGAGTGGGACTATTCACTGAGCCTCGATGGCAGATGCTCAGTCGATGCTAACTAACCATCTCTTCTACAAAGCAATTTCAAAGAGAGTGAGAGACCCCGACCCTTTCCCACAAGGGCTGAATTAAAATGAGTTAATTGTGTGCCCACAGGCTTCTCAAAGTCCTGTTTTGCAAGAAAAAAATCACAGGTATTCCAAAAACTCATGTATCTGTTATTCTTCCTCAAACAAAACAGTGAGATTTGAGAGATTTGAGTTGTTGTGGGGATATGTACTGCATAATAACAATGGCAAATTGAAGAGGACAAACCCGATTCTCATTGTTTCTGACCTCGTGTTCATGTGCGTATCTCGAATCTTTTTAAAGTGCTTTCTGATATGTGCAATTCTCCCTTTTTTCCCACCCCTGCTACAACCCATTCCACATTGTTGTAAATTCTTTGACTCTTCTCTTACGTCTTACCTTGTTAAACATTCCTTACATTTTTCAAATTGCTTTACAGGCTTCCAACCACAGGGCCCTCATGGATCAAATATTACACAACAAAAACCAGTTCACTAATATTGTATTTTCAAGCTGAAGATCATGTTGTTCCCCACTGACTATGCTAAGAAAGGATTTTCTTTGCTGGTCCTAACACTGACTGAATGGGTACTGTATTCTCAGATCTCTCTTGTCCTCTGGCCTCACTATCCCCACACCCTCAGCAAAAATGACTGCTTCATCTTCTCAGTTCATCTGAATGACAAAATAAGAAATAGCATTTTTATTCAAATTAATCACCAAGTATTTGCTCCTACTTAGATCAGTATAGTTGCTGAAGGTTGCAGAAATAAAACAGTACTATTGTATTATATTAACATTAACAATCCATTTTTGTTTAAAGCTTTTGGCTTTGTATTTTATTTCACCCAGGTTACAGTTATTACTTCAAAAAATGGAAGAGTTCCTGTCTTATGCACTCAGATCACTGTAAAAAAGTACATTAGAAATTATGACTTATAGTGAATAAAAAGCAACATGCAGTATGTTTCACCCACAAGGCTACCCAAAACTGTATGCGTGTTAGGAGACCATTTTACTCATCCCATCTCTGAAGCCTAACACTGAAGCTCTTCTGCTGTGTACCAACAGAGCTTCTGAAGCAAAAAAAAAAAAAAAACCAAACCAAAAAAACTTTCTCCCATTAAAACTATAATGGAAAATAAGGAAAAATGAAAATATCTGAGCTGCAATTTAATCAGAACATTGGAATCCACCAGATAACCAATACTGCAATGCCGAGGTGGGCGCCAGGGACACAGGACAATCCTGATTCCAGGTTGAGGTGCCAGCTCTCAGAGTAAAGAATTTTTGATCAGCAGCACCAACTTTGCCCTGCCTTCCACATTTGCTTGCTTGGCTCCTGCTCAGCTTTGCTAACCTGCAAGAACAGTCAGGATCACAATTTAGCTAAGTGTGAATGAAAGAGGAAAGAAAATGGTTTGCTCCTAACTGTAGAGACTCTTACTGAACAAGCTGACTGAACAGAGTAGAAAACTCTCCTTGTGCTGAGAGATTATTTTAGTCATTCCACAAAATTTAATAGACAGTCATATCTCACGTTGTCCTGGTCCTTTCCGTGATCCATCACGTGCACTCAGCTTGGTCCATCTGTTTTGCTCGTCTCTCAAACACGCAGCTGCCGTCCCCCATGCTGGCCCTCACTTCACTCAACCAACTGGCTGACACGGTCTTGCACACAGGGCCTGCAATGCCCCTCTGCAAGACCTGCATCTACTGAAAACACTGGCAGAAAGCAACTCACTAATGGTGGGAGAGAGGTGCAATGAAGGATTCATGCTTTGTCTTTCTGAAATCTGTACAAAACATAAATGCACTCAGTCTATAAAACTGGACAGACTGCTCTTCTTTTCCCCAGTGCTGGCCTGCTCCTGGTCTGAGGGCAAGAACAGAGGTGTTAAATCCTTTGTCTTTTGAGCTTTCTAACCTCTGCCTTGGTGCCTTCTCTGCCAATCCCTTTCCTTTCCCTATTCACATTTTCCAGGGTAGTACCATGTTTCACCTCTAATATTGGGAGTGTACTGCAGTCTGGGCCCTGGGAAGAGGCATTCCCCATATCATCCTGGAGTGAGCCTGCAGATCCGCTGCTCTGTGCCTCTGAACCTCTGTGACTGCTCCCAGAAAGACAAGCAGAGGCACAGAGGAGGTGTGTGTGTCACACTGGGTGCATGCACGCTGCTGCAGAGGAGGGTATGAAAGGCAAACTCTGTAGGAAATAGCAGTGGCTACTGCAGGCCACCACAGGGGAGCATGAACAGAGCCAGCAGGAGACAGCTTATCCATGCTGTGCTTTGGTCTATGCAGTAATCCCAGCCTCTCACTTTCATAAGTGCTAAATTCACACAAAAATGTTTTTTTTTAAACCCACCACAGGCGATTAAGCTGTGATCTAGATTAATTAGCTGCCATATTTCATTTTTAAAATCAGAACTCGCCTCTGCTGACACCAGGGAAACTTACAATATTTTCACTCGTACCTAACTGCCTCTGATTTTTCACACTGCCTCGAACTGAGCAGCTGCTCCCAGCCTCACCCATCCATGCCAGGCAAGCGCCCGCATCTACTGCAGGCACCCATCCAGGGTGCTGGGATGAGGGTGAAGGACCAGGGATCTCCTAATGAAAGTGCCGACCCTGGTGTAACCTGTGTGCCCCAAGCAGCATTGCTTCAGTGTGGAAAACAAAAGATTGATGAATTGTACAATGTACTTTTACTGCTGTTAATTTTTCTGAGTGCTGCTGTTTTGTGTCTCCTGGAGGCTAACAGGCCCCTTTGGCCACAAAGCAATATTTACTCCATCCTGACAGCAGGGCTGATGGAGGCAAAAGATGCATCCTTGCTCCCCAAGCGATAAGCAAATGTCAAAATGCACATCATGAAAAGGACATCCCTGACAGAGGCTCAGCACCACAGCATGCAAAATGGCTCTACCTCCTACTCCTGTGAAGTTCTTTCACTTTGCTCCTTTAAATCCTTCCAGAAAGCAGGAAGTAGGCGACAGTACTGTTTGAGCAAGATCTTACAACTGACTTTTTCAAAAGTAATTTCTCAGGTGGTAGACTCTCCTGTCCAGCACTGTACTGCTCCCCGTCCATTAAAACTGCAGCTCCTCAGAACAAATGCTGTGCAGCTGACCTCCACAAAGTACCTTTTAGTCCTGATGACACTTTAAGTAAGTGTTGGCTCAAAAAGCCCAGTCCCAAATCTCCAACTCCTACTGGAATTCTCTCATGGATTTAATATGTTCACACTCCTGTTATGTTACATTATGTACTACCCTTACAGAAGTCATCCTAACAGCACCTTCCTTAAGCCAAGGAGATGCTCTGAGGCTCAGTTCAGCAAGAAGCATCTCCTGCAACAGAGACAGAACTTCACAGGAGATATCCTCGCTTGCTTTAGCACAGCGGGAGACACAAAAGAGGTGTGCAAAGGGTTCATGCATAAGTCACATAGAGGAGGTAGCAAATTAATTTACACCAAGAAGTAGAAGATAGACACCTTGTTACTGTCCTTACATTCACTGGCATATGAAGTATTTATATGAATAACAATGCAAATTATTCCTCAAAACCAGGTAAAACACAGAACCTTCCTTTCCTTCCCCATCTCAGCGCAAAATTTCTAGAACAAGCACTGCACAACTGTGAAGAGCTGCCAGAACAGGAACTACAAAGCAATTCCATCAGCCCATGAACTTCTCAAGCAGAAGAGGTTTGCCATGTGCTTTTGTCTGTTCCCTCCACCCCACTCAGCAGGAAGAACTTCAGATAAAAGATGGGGAAAAGTGAAAACCATCTCTTGTACCATACTGCAAGACCCAAAAAGTAAGCAACCTGTCATCCTGCAACACAGCACGAAGACTTGAAACCGTATTAATAGCCAGCAGTGGCCAGCAGAACATGCCAGAAAATTTTTTAGAATGGGTTGGTGGTCCCCAGTTCTCTCCTTTTCCAGCTCACTGACTGAGCTTTTTCTCTGGGGATATCCTGTAGTATCTCTATCCCCATGAAAAACATCAGTGAAGATTTCCCTTCTTCCACGCCAAGTCACTGTGCCTCTAACTTGCCCCAAATGATGTTCAGGGCTCCACTGACATCCCAGGTCACAGCAATGTGTCAGTCCTGCCTTCTCCATTGGAGCAGAAGTGCAGCACGGGCCTCCTACCAGCTGCTAATGTGTATTTTTTCTCTCTGGTTGCAGGGATGCTAAACACACTACAATAAATCTCCTCATCCCAAGGGAACAAGTTCTCTTTCTTCAGGCCCCACAACAAAATACAAAGCAGCTCTTCCCAACGTCAAAAGCTCAATTTCAATGCTCCTCTTCCCTCTGAAAGATCCTGCTGCTTTAGGTCTCACCACCTCTCCCCAGGGCCATTTGCTCCCAGCACCACCCAGCTTTCAGGTTCCCCACCCTGGGGGCAGGAGGCAGGCTGTGCTTTCAGCCAGAGACAGGGTCATGACAGGGCTATCAGGCAGAAGGGATCAGTGCGTTTGTGTGGGCAAGCTGCTCATGTGTGCCTCCTCCTCACCTCACAAGGATGCTGATCACTACTTTCACCTTGCACCAGAAAGACAAAACAAGACAGTCTGCAAATGCAAAGGAAAGCCCATTTCCAGTGCAACAGCCACATGGTGCGTACTGAATTAAGAAGCTGGGAGAGAAACAAAGCAGTAGTTTTGCAAGTTTTGACCCCCAATTTGTAAGCCAATTCTCATTCAGTTTTAGTAAAAGACACCTGTGCATGTGCTAGCAGAATCTTTCTTCCTCCTCTGTGATCTCTCCTTCTCCTAAAGCTGTTGTATTCTAATTCCAGGTTTATGCAGGAAGTAATGGCTTGGTGTTTTCAGAGGATCTTCAACAAAGTTAAATGAGAAAAGGTGTGAGAAATAGATGTATTCTATCACACCTCAGACAAAAACCTTAGTCACAAGTCAAAATGTGGCCACGGTGACTGGACTTTGCCTCTGGCTTTTCAGCCACCGTTTCTCCATCCCAGTCTGACCTCGAGCTCCATGACACAGGTTCTACCCTTGCTTGTCCTTCCTCCAGCACACCATCTCAAATCAAACACAGCTCCAGCAGTGTTTAGTGGAAGTATACTGTTTACAATCCAAAATGCTCAAGATCATTCTGAATCATCAACTCTCCTTCAGATCTCTTGTGTAGAGCAGTAGAATATTGTCTGACACTGTGTCTTGCATTTCCTTGCAGCATCAAAATTCTCAGGATACCACAGAATCAGATGGTACTAAACTTAGACTTCCCACCCACAGGGGCATATCAGTGAGGTTTTGCTCAAGGCACAATTTGTTACGTTTGCCTTCTTCTTTTTCTTGATTTTATCTATTTCTATAAAGATGTAATTGCTACTCAGCTTGATGGTATTATATAGATAGATACCTTAAAAGAAGCTTAAAACCAGAGTTGTGTCTCTTCTTCCCTCAGCTACCCTGTTGCAGTCTTCTTTCTCCTTTGCACAGGGGATGGGTTTCATCCATATTCCATGGCTTTCATCCTCATAAATTTGGCAAAGGGCACTCTCCTCTGGAGATCTCTGGAATTCTCCACATGCTGGAATGCTTCTTTGGAGTCCGGCTTTACTCACCTCTGGTGTGTTTTTATCTGGATAATATTCTTTGCAACTTCAGCGAGTTCACACTTCACCTGCTCTCACACCTCATTTGGCATTTTGTCCTCTGTGCATTTTAGCAATGCATCAAACTGCTCCCCAATTACCACTATGCAGCCTTCTCCAACATACTCCAAATTATTCCCGAAGGGGAGAAAGAATCATTTCATGCATTGGAAGCATGAAACCTGAACTCTGAAAGAATCAGCCAGTGATCTGAGGCACTAACAGCACCTGGCAGAGTTTTATGGAAAGAAAATCACTTGTTTCTGCCATTCCCATACAAAGCTTTAGTTGATTCCTGCCCCATCACTTCAATATGGTTTTTTATATGGGTTCCAGGTATTTCTTCTTCTACTGTGATGTTGAACTGAATGGCCTAATATTAATCTTGTACCAATTTTACATTGGTGTAGCCAACCTGATATTCACAGTTCCTTGTCATTTACAGTAGCAAAAATGACAACAGATTCATATTCAAAGTACCTTAGAAGACAGTTTTAAAAAGAAAGTTCCCAAGCATGCTCAAAGCTTGTAGATGGCTTCTTCATCTTGTGGTTTCTGCTTATCTAGTTTCCCATATAAATTCTCAACACCAGCCTCTTTCTTCAACAGCAGTGACAGCATTTCATGGTTGTTAGCTACTCTCAGAAGATGAAGTAACCTGAAATAAATTACCTATTGCCGCAAGTGCAACAGAACCTGTTAGCACAGTAGTCACTTCTAGAAGGCTGCAAGTACTGACTACATTATTACAGGCAGAAGGTTTTCTATCATGGTAGAAGTCATTTTAATATGGCATTCTCCTCTAAGATTTTTCTCTATGGCTATTAAAGAGTTTTTCCCTGCTTCAGTAGTCCACATCATGAACAGTGGACTACATCCTTGTCCTAACTCTCACACTGGTGATGTACAAAAGCTACAGTGAGACCACTCGGATGTCATTCTTCCAGAAGAAACCAGAGACAATGAGGATTGAGAACAGCAGTCAAAGTAACGGGCAACTGCCAAATGAATGGACTGCTCCTGGTTAAATCTGCACTTAATTGTTGCTCATTGCTATTCATTTACCCTGTTAAGACAAGACTGGGTAGCTGATAAACAAGATGATACACCAGCTACTGAGCAAGAAAAAGACAGAGGATATCTAAAACAAACACTACAAATACAAAACTACATTTCTATCATATTGTGATGTGGATAAGCTATACTCTAAATTAGATGAGAAATTCCTGTATATCCTAATGAGACACAATAGATGCTTTTGACAAACCAATTGTAATTTTAAGACAACAAACCTGTCATTCTTAGCTCAGGTTGCCAGAGCCCAACCATTCAGGTCTCAATGATCTCCACGACAGATATACTCCCAAGGAGCTAGGTAGGCGATACTTCTCTTCCACATATGTTTAGCTTAAATGGATCTGAAATTTCTGTGTGTCACTTTATTAGGAAGTGACTGACAAACTAGACAGAATTTTGAGACACTATAAAAGGATTGGGCAAACTCAACTATGATGTAAAAACCCTCAAAGGACTCAACTGAACTGAAATACAGTAGGGTCCGTCTGAACATAAGCCAAGACTTCTTCACTGCTGTGGGTGACCAAGCATTTGCACAGTTGCCCAGAAAGGTTGTGGTGTCCCCCATCTTGGATATGTTCAAAAGCAGTCTGGACCTGGTCCTGAGCAACCAGCCCTAGATGGTCCTGCTTGGGTAAGGGGTTGGACCAGATGACCTCCAAAGGTCTCTTCCAACCTCAGCAATTCTGTGAGAAAGCAAGAGATCGCTCCAGTCCGGAAACAATGCACTTAACACGAATGATGCGGTCATAAAGATTAATGTATTTCTCAAAGACTGTGTGAAATTCACATGCAAAACATTAAGGTTTCTCTTTCCCCATCAAGCTTCCTTACCATGAGATCTTCACAGACTCTGGAATCATCCTTCAGGCATCCAAACTTATACTAGGAAGATGCTGAAGGGAGTGCATGGCAGGGATGCCAGAGAGTCTTCCTGGAGACTCCATGAGGTCCATGAACACGGAAATGCTCTCTTAATGCAATAATGAGGGCACTGCCAAGATGCCCAGGAGAAACCCGCACGGACTTTTAGAGGAGGACAAAGTAATTTGAACGTTTTCAAAGAGCTGGCCTCTGAACACTTTAAAGGTGTGACGGCTGCTCTCCAGGCCGGCCCCGCAGGCCCCTGTGCACTGTCAGCAGAGCCCTGCAGATGGCTGCAGAGCTCTTCAGCTCCTACCTGCGCTACAGCAGTGGGCACTTGGAGCCAAGGACACTGGCCAGTCCTGCACTGAAGGAAGCAAAACTGTTCTCCTTTCAAAAGATGGACACTTCTCTCTATGCTGCCTTTATTTCTACCCAAATGTAACAGCCAGTCGCCTGCAGGCTGAATATCACTGTCTTTAACCTCACAGAGACCCCCCGTTTACAAGTTTTCCCATGACGACAGCTGAAAGACAGAGATGCTGCGGCTCTTGAATGTGACAGTGAACTCCTCATACGCAAGAACAATTTGTCGCTCAAGATGCTTTTCTCAACAAGGGTCTGTAGTCCTAAGAAGCTAAGAAGAGCAGATATTTGAAAAGATGTATCCATTCCTCCTCTTGCCCACGGCAGCCACATCTTCTTTTTCCCTTCCCCAGCCTCCCACCAAACTGCATCGAAGGGCTCACAGCCTTCTTATACCTCATATCAGGATCAAGCACTGTTCCTAAAACAAGCCACCTCTGCCCACCCTCTTTCCCTTAAATTCCACCTTTAGCAATGAATCCTTAAAAGAAAAAAAAATTAAAATAGATCTCCCTCACTTTGGATGCCCTCCTTCCTCCGAAGCCATGTCTCCTACTTCCTTCTCCCCTTTCCAGTGTTACACAGCAGATCTGTGTAGGGACATGGGGTTCTGCATCACAAAATTTTGTGTGCAAATCCTTCCTCTGTCTCGAGGGATTAGTGAGTTTTTCTGTCTCCCTTGTATCAGTTACATGCTTCGAGCACAGGGTAGCCTGATGTCTGTGCAGGTCTCTCAACAATTATGGACAGCTCCCCATCAAAGGCACAGGCTTTCAGTGGAATTCAGTGCTCAAGTCAGACCACTCTCCTTGAAAATTCCAGCTGCAGTACGATACCATTTCTTCGTAGTTTATATTTACCTGGTCCCTTTCCAATCTATCCATCTGAATCAGTAATTGTCTTCTAAGAGGGAGACAACTTATAATATACACCAGCTGCCCATTCTCTTTTAATCCATCCAGTACTAGACTCGTTAGTCATCAGGATAACAATCCTATTTGCAAATCAGCTACCTTTATCAGATAACCAGTGGGACCTAGTACAATATCTATTAGTCCAACAATATCACAACCAAGATATATAACTGCTTCTGTACAAAAAACTTTCTTCTAATCCTTATTAAACTCAACAAGACTGATCGGCTTTTATTATTCATGAATTAATTTTTAACTCTTGGTCCAGCAGGGGAATTGAATCTATAACATATTGCAGACACCGAAGCAAAGTAACAGTATGCTAAAAAAGTAAACCAGACAAAAGCAGGTATTTTTTTTCCTCTTTCAATGAACAATTAGGAGGGCTGAATCTGTTTTTCCCTAAACACCCAAGGGAAAAGTCTAAGGAAAATTAGCACATTAAAACACATATAGATACCCCATCACTGTACTGTGAGAGCTTTTGTTTTTGTTTCATAATTATGTTATTTTTAAAAGGCCGTGGAATTACATTTGTTAGTATTTTAAAAAACAAGTCCATGTTAGACTAGGAAATCAAGAAGGGAAATTTCAACAGAGACAGTCCATATTATTAGAGAAGTAATGATCAAGGGTAGCGATTAGGGCTTATAGTTGCTCTATAATGACAGTCCCCTAACTTTAATTGCTAGGAAAAAAGAAACTGCTCTGTAGGAAAAAAAAATCACTTTAAAAAAAGAATAAAAATACAATTGCCAGAATCACTGTAGGGGATGAAACTAAAAAAAACTCCAAAATATTTCATAATCAAATAATCTTTTAAGTTATTCCATAAGGGGAAGTAGACTATATTTTGTCTCCTACTAAACGAAAATCACATTAAAAAAAAAAAAAAGAAGGAAAATTTCCAAAACCACCAAAAATTAAATAAACAGACAAAAGAAATTCCAAATTGCTGACTTTTACGGCTATAGTGCTCAAGCCCATCTTTATCTTGACAATGTTACAGCTGAATCTATGTTCTGCATACTGTTTTTCAAACTACTCCCTAACATGCCATTTAAAGAAAATCTCTGTTCCTCTTTAAAAAACGCCAGTTCACTGCTCTATGAACAGAAGATCTAACTGCAGTTATTTAGCAGCGCGTAATCCTATATAATCCATAATAATATATATTCCCAGAGAAACACCCAGTTTTTCAGCGCAAATGTTCTATATTGTGTATTTTTACAGCATTTTACATTTACTATACACCTTCCATGTAAGGCCATGAACAGATTTACAAGCTTGAATTAATAAAGACTAGGAACAACCTTGTGATGAAGACAGTCCTATCCTTATTGCTTTTTCATTTATTCATTTATACACTGATACACACAAATCCAT
The DNA here is from genome assembly GCA_026261815.1 of Monarcha castaneiventris obscurior. NCBI lineage: Eukaryota > Metazoa > Chordata > Aves > Passeriformes > Monarchidae > Monarcha > Monarcha castaneiventris. The sequence goes on from JAMPIT010000894.1 coordinate 22,747,883, forward strand.
AACCACATGCAGAAAGTCTTGCGTACGCATCCAAAGAGACATTGGATGGATAAGCGAAAAAGTACACTATGCAACATCAAATGAACACTTGATTATATATAAAATTATATAGTTTATATACATGTGTTCTGTTAAATTATAATATGTGCACAACTATGTAAAATTGTGTACACACACCCCTAACAGACATCCATCCACACACTCAGAGATCTCTATGTGCAACGTAACTCTTTTCTGTCCTACTTTGGCACATCCTAGTCCTCCACAGTGTGCTTGGTGCCCCTACACAACCTGTACCAATTATTCCAAAGGAGATGCATCTGGCATCACCTATGTAAAATAATACCTATGAATGCATGATACACTTAAACATCATTTTCATAAAGTCATATTTGCTACAACCTATTAGGGCAAAGAGAACCCACAGCAGGAAAAGCCATCATCCTTCACGACGCCCAAGCACCACAATGCAAGCTCCCATGCTGGGATTTCCTTGGCTTTGAAGGTGAGTTTGGATTGTACCAGACATCTGTGGCCTCCTCCCTGCCGCAGTCCCTGGTTAGGCTGCACATCCCTGCTCAAAGTCGCTGTTTGACACAGGTGTATGGAGAGCCCTGATCCAGCCAGATACCTCTGCACTACTGACTAATCTGATAACAAAAATTGCCTGCTGTAGAGTGTCAGGAAATAGGCACTGATGATTTTAGAATTTTTTCAGTGTGTCCCTGTACCATTACCCTCTTAGCCTACAAAAATGACAAAAAAAAACCTAAAAAACCCCTTATCAAGAGAAATACAAAAGCTATGAGGAAACTGAATTAAACTCTTAAGGATAAAAGCAGAAGCAACATCATACGTCTGAAAAGGAACTGAAGCAGGACTGAATTTATGTGTTCTAAAGAATTAAATCACTCTTCCTCTACATCACTTTCTGAACTGTTAAAACTAGATGGCAATCACATGCCATACATGGTCCGGAAACAAAGAAAAATAAAATTACAGCAAGTCCTTAAAATTAATGTGTAAATATAAATTGTTTCTAAAATTTTAAGTGCAGCATGCACAAAACGTATACACTGAAAATGTGTATCAGTTAATTCTGGTTATGTGCACTAAAAATAAATTTTAAACCAAATCCCCAAAATCAGTAACATCCTATGTTCTCCACCACTATGTTACCACATCTGTGAAAAACTCATCTAGACAAGTGCAATTTCTTAAATCATGAAACAAATATGTTTGAGTAATAGAAACTTGTCAGTTTGACTGAACAAAAACAAAACAATACAGAAGACTCTGGAAAAATAAAATCTGTTGAAGAATAATTCTTCAGTGTCCTTCAGCTCCTTAATTTTTTAATACAGAAAATGATGTAAATCTCAGTGAGAAATTTGGTTTGTAATCATTCATGTCAGTACATTAAAAAAAAAAGTACTTGCGGATACTGACAGAGAATCCTGTTTCTGTTTTATTTTCACCCAAGTGCTTATAACATTCTTAAAATTATCATCTTCATATGCAAAGTCATAACAGAAGAATTGAACATTTTTTTAAAGCTGTTCTTTTGACCTTTGTCTTGAGTGAAAGGACAGCGAGACAATACACTCACCAGCATTGTTCACAGTGACGGCTCCATCACCGGAGATTGAGGGCCATTGTTAAAAAAGGGAACTTTAAAGTGGCATGAGAAAAAGGGGGAAAAAACTAGAAAATAACACTTCTTAATGTGCCGTATGTACAAACAGCCGTTCAGACCAGCAGACATATAGCAAGAAGAAATCTTCATGTAAAAAGATCTGCAGTAAGACACAGATAATCAAAACAAAAGGTGCCGTAAGAAATTTTCTCCTGTTATGCAGGATACTCTAAGGTGGAGGTCTCACCTCCATCACCCACATTACAGGCTATGTTAATTTAAGAAAAATACGTGACCTTTAAAATACATGGTAAATCAAACACAATTTGCAGGAATGGAAAAGGAAAATTTGGACAGAAAGAAGGGGTTCTCATCAAATGCTCTTATCCTACCAAGAAGAAACTAGAATAGGTTTCCTTTTCCTTCCAAGCCTTCAACAGGATGCAATATTTGCGAGATGTCCTTACCGTCACAACAAAAAAATTGTATAAAAAAGGCCACCCCTCCCTACATTTAACTGATTTCCTTTCACATACACAAAAATGCAAGAATAAATAGTCTCATCGTGAGAACAAATAAGAAAAAAGAGACTGTTAATATGAAAAAGTGAAGTAGCCCCATTCTGCTTCCTATGTGAAGGAAGGAGTTTGTGAGTTTATGAACTGATTCTGTGCTGTTCACTAAATCCATATGGATCAGGAATATCTTCTGTAGGACAAAAAAGTCATCCTAAGGGTGACTAGACTGAGATTTGCGAGGATTCCATAAAATGAATAGGATTTGTTAGATATTTATTCCTCCCCCATTCAGAAAGGGAGTGCAAGAAAATTCCAGCTCAGCAGGGACAGAGAGCCATCGCAGGTTGTGTGATAACAGCTTGCCACCTGCTTTTCGCAAGTTGTCTCTGCGAAGTGCAAGGGGCACTGAGTAGTAACGTTGCCTGTGGTGATAGGAATGCACTGAACAGCTCAGTATGCAAAAGCACTTACTGGTACACAGTGCTCTTCACAAAGGGCATTGCAGAATGCTTTCCAGGCTGTGTCAGAAGTGCTAGGAGAGGAAATATTAGTGCATGTGTCACAGGAGGAACATAAGCACTTGCCATCAGAATAAAAGAAGGTATAAGCAAATACAGGTACAGTGCTGCTCACAGCCAAAAAGAAAAAAAGGCTGGGGGAGAGGGAGAGGAATAAGACAGGAAACTTAGCAGCAGTCACATTAGAAGGAGCATTTCTCTGCAAGAACAGCGAGGGTTAACAGTGACATAGAAGCTCCGGTCCAGTCAAGATAGGGTCAAATGATGTGCAGTGAAAGTTTCAAGTCCTCAATCCCCCAGAGCTTGTTTGCTAATTACATTTGCAATTACAAACATGACAAATATATTATTATACAGTGCATTCCACCTTGAGCAGACATGTTTCTCCTCACGGACAGTCACTGCCAGCAGCCAGACTCTCAAGCACTGGAAGAATCAAAGTGCACTGTGCTCCAGCTGCAAGCATCATTTTTGTGTGGGCATCTCTATTGCTCTGAAGAGACAGGGCAAAGCTTTAGAGACAGGCAGCATAAAAAGGATGGAAACAAATGCAAAGAGTAAGTTATTACAATTTAATTCCTAACTAGTGAAACTTGCCAGGTCAATGGCTATTACTAATAAGTAATACTACATTGTGTTCTGTTCCCGATGACAGGCACAAGGCACTTTACACATGCAAACTACATAGAAATTACTACATTCAAAACTCAAATGCAGCTAAAACTCAAATGCAGCTAAAACTCAAATGCAGCGAAGACAGAAAGAAATCAAATGTTTCCTTTGTTTTTTGGCAAGGTCACCATACCCATGCACTGCTAATATCTTCTTTATTAAGTCTCTTCACTAAACAAACAACCATTATGATTCATAGTTTGTCATGGACACTCTGATCTTTCCCCTTTTTTCCCCCCAGTTTCTAGAGCAGCATTACCTAAGAAGCTCACTGCTGGGTTCTGGGCTGATGCTGTATTTACTTGCTCACACTGCACAGACTAAAAATTCCGTTGTGCTCCCTGGCTGTAATGTTACCGCCAGGAGCTCCACAGAATAAAGAACAGGTCTGACTGGGAAGAATTTCCTAGTGTATGCAGTCTGCACTGAAATTGTGGATGTGCAGCACTATGACCCCCAAGTCCTAAACCAAGGAGCACAAATTAGAATAAGGAGTCGGGGAAAGGATTTTGGCTTTTATAGTCAATATCTGTCACCACTTTTTGTTTCTTTTACCATTTCTTTCCTTAATTAAATATCTCTTAGACATCTTACACACTTTAGAGAAGTTCTACCTTGCTCCTGACAGAACCTGTAAATTTCATCTACACTCGGGTTTAAACCATTTACTTTCTCCCTGTTTCTGTTCCCCAAGACAATTTGTATCCTTCAAGCCCTGGAAAATTTTGTAAAGAGACCCACTGACACAACGCACAAAACTTCTTATTGAACTGAAATAATTTGAAGAATACAGGTATTTTCAAACAACATGAAATTCAGAGCAGTAGTGACAGGGCAGAAACAGGGCTGGGAAAAACAGCGGAAAGGGCACAGAGAATAGAGCAACGCTCTCTTGGAGAGGAAGAAAACGGGATGTGAAATCTCTATCACAGCAACTTTCTCTGATGCAATCTCTCCAAAGTCTTTCCCCTCTCAGGCTAAATGCAATATTTATTGATTACTTCAAATCAATACAATGAAAAAATCCTATTTTTTAAATATATTGATCTTTCCATATTTCTCAATAATTGATAATGATTAGATCATGTTTACTTTTACAAGTGGAATTAGAAGAGGAGGGAAAAGTTAATACAAATACTTTAAAGGTACTGATTTCCTAATCAGCTCCGCGCTCACTGAGCTTAGTGTACTGAGACCCCATTTTATGATGGGAACCTTGTCAGAAACCCAGTAACTACACCAATTCCTTACAGAGGTTTTTCAATTTATTCTGTCAACAAAACAAACAACTCCATCCTATTCTCTCCAATTAACAACTCCTCCCAATCCCAGCCTCTGAGATATATTCAAAGCCGACAGTTGCATTCAGATTCTCTGACTCAGATTTCCTCCCATTCACAGAATATGGAGATTTCCACTAACTTCTGAAATCAAGTCACATTACTTCAGTCTATACACTAGAGTCTGTGACAGCAACTTTGTTAATTCTCTGCCACAAGATCTGGAATTTGCTCCTTCATTGTCTTAAAATTCCAACAGTATACCCTTCCATCTCTCTATCAAATCTGTAATTTATTCCTTTCAACCTTTTCCTTCTCTTCACAAAATACTTTTTATTTTTATTACATCACTGACTCACATGTCTTTCTTGTACATCAGAGGAAACAGTGTAAGAGACATAGCATCTGGCAGGATGCTCTCATTTGCCAATGATTTTTATTTTACCTTCATAATGGCTCCTTGGTCAGTTTCTGTCTGTCACGCAGAATATTAATTAGAAACAAAAATGACAATTTTTTCGTGCTATCAACATTTCTAGCGGCAACTATAATGAGGCAGAAAACAAATTCTCTGAGATTTGGAAGTTAATACGGCAAAGTAAAAATGCTGTATTCTACTCTCCTCTGAAACAGCCTTAGGTTTGCATGTGAGAGAGATACACCCCCAATGCTCCATATGACCATACATATGCATGTGTGCATGCCTACACACAAGTATTTACAGATGCACACGTGTTTGTGTGTGGCTACAATGACATATTTCATGTGGCAGAGTGTACATTTGTGGTGTCTGCACGCGCATTCCTTCCTGCCGTACCGCAGACAGACTGTCAGTACAGTTTAACTAATGTATTCTCACCATATGCCCTCACCTGAGAGACAAACTGCAGGTACAAATCATTGCCTTTGTTAATTTCCCAATTCCAAAACGCTTTAAACAAATTCCAATTCATACAAAAGCTTCTTCCTTGGAGCTGCATCGCCTACCCCAGGAACAATTCTCCCAGAGGTCAGTACCAAAATGTAGTAAGCGGTTGCTAAAGAGTGGATTTCTGTGTAAGAAAATAAATACAGACATGGCCTTAGAATACATGCACAGAAGGTCAAAATTAGGAAGAAGCATTTTCTTACTCTCCCTGAAAGATTCTGCGCTGAGAAAAACCACACAACCTGCTAACCAGAACTTCCACAGGTTCCTGGTGTAATTGCTTGTATCAGTACACACAGGCAATGGAAAGGGAACTTTCACTGCTTGAGGAAGATAAATACAAAACCTGAAGAACAAATTAGGGGCAAGGAATTCCTTTGCTTAGTTTTTGTTCAGACTCTTTTAGGGTCTGACTGTTACAAAAATTAAGATCTCATCAAACTCCAAGGTGAAAGGAGTCACCTCTCCTCTCCTTCGCCTTGTTCATTCTCTCTCTGTTTCAATAATTATGAGGTAAAATACAGTTTCCAGGGAACTGTATGGATCATATATTGAGTGACCACATCCACTTCTCTTCCAATATTTTAGGCTTCCTCATATTTTTTCCTGCAACTTAACAAGCAACTCAACAAGAAAGAGCAGTTTGCAATATTTTTAAATTCATTCCCAATTTAAGGTTTAATGTTAAAAAAATTGCCATCCACAAAATTAAAAGTGGTATTAAAAAAAAAAAGAAAGAAAATAACTTAAAATCATTTCAAGAGGTAGCAGTCAAAAGAGTAAATCAGTACAGTAAGAATAATATGCTTACACAGCTAGTTAGGGATACAGGCGCAAATGCAACACCTGTATTTACATTGTATGTTCACAACATAATTGCGTTACAGTGGAGAAAAAGATGGTTAAACAGATATAGACTGGGCCAACTCATCCTCAGCTACAGGAATGTAATGTGAAATCTAGTCTTAATAAAACCAGAATGTAAATCAAATCAGTTACCTGACACACTGAACATATACCTTTATATATATATTGTATTTTTAAAGCTCCTCACATCTTACTTCTCTCAGCAACTTTTTTTAGACTTTCCTGCACCATCGTACTCCTTTAAATTAAAAAAATTCAAAAAATTGAGGTTTAAATATTTTAAATTATATTTCTCTATTTTGCCAAACCTCGACAATGTTAAAGAGAAGGTCAGTTGGCACACAGAACCAAGCACCTCTTTAAACAAAGAGCTCTTCAACAGTTTCTCATCTCAAAAAGCAGCACTCTCTGTCTGCTGTAAAGCCATAGGGGCTCAGTGGCACTTCCCCCAGGGCCACCTTCATCTGTCTACTCAGCAGCCAAGGAGTTGTGCATATGGGTAAGGTGCACTTGACATTTTTGAGAGCTGACTGAGAGCCCATGAAAAAGTAAAAACGGTGAATGGCAGTACCACATGCAGATTACTTCTTACTATTTTCACGTTGTTTGAGTTCCTTTTCTCAATCCCAAAAGTACAAAAAATAAAAGGAAAAAGTTAAGAGAGAATATAGTAAGTGATGAAGATCTAGCTTTTCATTGTGGCATTTTGTTCTTTTCTTTTTTTTATGAAGGTAAATGCATCTTCTATTTTTGCCTTAATATTAAGACTCCCAGCAGCATACAGAATACATTTCCCTTAAGAAATTGTTTGTTTATTTTTAATTCAAAATGGAGCAGCCACAAGTGTAGCACCAGTGGGGAAAAGAAAATCACATGGGTTAGATTATTAATTTCTATTAACAATACTAAGTCTCATTTTAATGAAACTGCTGGAAGCTGGGGATTAAAAGAAAGAGAAATGAGTGTAAAGACAGATGGACTATCAGAAAACAAGATACAGAAAGACAAATAAAAGCTGAAATGAGGAAAAATAGGTATTTGTGGATGATTTGTTTGATTTTAATTATTTTAATTCTACTAAATACAATGTGTTATTAAGACAAAAGCAATGAAACAGGCAAAATTACTTCATTCCCACCTCTGATAACACCACAAAACCTGCATAGGTGACACACAGATTAACATGCAAACACACAAAAGGGGACTCTGCTTAGGGTGAGATTTATCGGAGAAAAGCATTTAAAATTAATTGCTCCAGTCAGCTGGATGTAAATGCTGAAAAGGTTTTGCCTTGTTTCCTAACTTCCCAACAGGATCAAACCAACCATAACACACTAAAGTGATTTTAAACACAGCATTACCAGGCACAGCCCACTTCGGAATACAAAGAGCAGTAGCAGGTGCTAAGGTATGAGCCACCAGTCCCAGCTTGGGATGTGTGTTTGCCAGCCCTCCGACTCACTCCACTCTTTCCCTGGGCAGGCTATCCAAAACAGAAGTCTGTGGGAAACTGAATTTCCATAGCGCACTTCAGATGAAAAACAGACTTTTGAAATAAAAGACAGTGCTTTAGTGGATCTGCTTCATATAATTTTATATGCATATCTCTTTATAGGCACCTAGTAATTCATCTAATAAAAATCCTAGCACAGACGGAAAGTAAAACTGCGCAGAAAGGACTGTCAGCGCTCACTGTTAGCTGCCTGTTCCTAGGAGATGAAGCATTAGAGGGAGAAGTTACACGGCAAAAAGAAACACACCAACACGCCTACCCCCCTCCCCACCGAGTGCTGTTCCGCGGGCTCTGCCGCACCTGCCGGCGCGGAGGTGCACCGTGCACCCAGCCCTGCCCAGCCCTGCCCTGCCCAGCCCTGCCCGGCCCGGCCCCGGCCGCTCCGAGGCACTCGCGGGGCCCCGCGGGGGCGGGCGGCGGCGGCTCTGCGGCACGGAGGCAGCGGGACTGCGGGGTCGCTGCCCCGTCCCACCCGCAGCGGGACGCAGCGCCGGTCCCAGCCCGCCCCCGGCCCGCCCGGTCCCGGCACCGCACACTCACTGGTTGTGGTAGCCGAGCGGGTCGGAGATGCACAGCTCGGAAATGTCCATCAGTCCAGTTTGAGCATTCCCGGTTAGAAGAGAAGAAAAAAAAAAAAAAAAAAAAAAAAAGAAGAAAGAAAGAAAAAACACAAGATAACAACTAAACTGCAGCGGGCTGGGAGGGCGGGGAGCGCCGGGAAGAGGAGCCGGCCCGAGCCCGGCGGCGGGGCAGGGGCGGCGGGCGGGCGAAGGGAGGCAGCGCCGCTGCGCTCCGCTCCGCACCCTAGTGCGGACACACTGACGGCGGCAGGAGGCGGGCGGCGCGCAGGACACGGCCACGGGGGATTTCGCCGCCCCGAGCCCCGCTGTAGCTTTAACGCCGGGAGACGGATGGAGACGGCAGGGCGGCTATTGGCTCCCGCGCAGGGGCTGGGCTTGGAGGGCGGCTGGGGGAGGCACGGCCGGGGGGGCCGCCGGACCCGGCACCGCAGCGCGGCCGGCGGCACAGCGCGGCCCCGGCCCGGCACGGCTGCGCTCCGCCAGCACGGGAAGGGGCGTCCCGGTCCGGGGCTGGAGCAGTCGGGGCTCAGTTTGGGCCAGCAGCCGGGCTGCCCCTGGCCCGGCAGTGCGGGTGACACGGGTGACACGGGAGCGCAGCTCCGGCTCGGTCCAGCAGCAGGAGCGGTCGCGGCGGCAGCGTACGCGCCCCGTCCCTCTTAGGCAGCGCTCTGTCTCTCGTGGACAGCGGCTGCGGAGTTTAGGGCTATGCAAAAACTTGAGGTACAGGGTGCCCCGTGGAGTGTTCACTCGGGCGTGCCGGCGGGCGGCTGTGCCCCCACAGCAGCCCCCATGCTCAGCACAAGGCACAGCGTGCGCTGGAACACGCGTGTCCCAGGCACTGTGACATGCAAACACACGACCCCACAAACACGCACTCCGTGCACATGCACAGACCCGCGTCTCAGCGCGGCACAGCCGAATCGCGGCACTCGGAAATCTGTTTTCCCGTACCTATATCCATTCCCACAAACGCGTGCAGAAGAGCGCCCGAATCCCGTTTCAAAGCAGTGTAATTCAGGTATCACTTCAGTGCAGTTTATGAAACCACACTGCAATAAGTCGTGGCACGTGAGATCAGACATTCAGGATAACAGCACATATTCCCAGGCAAAAAAGCATAGCTACAGACCCTCAGAAATCTTCACAAACATCAAAACTGGTGCACGCAACTAATTTCACGAAGGACACATTTTCAAAGCTCTGCATGTGTACCGACTGCTGCTAGAGTCTGTGTGCTTTCACAGTTCCCGCACGCGTTTTCACACTCACACAACTGCACTGCATATTTACAGCAACACACCAACACCTATCCGAAGGTCCCTCTCCATAAAAGCACGCGAACCTCTCGGGCATATGCCTGCCACACAGTCTTGCACGGAACGCCCGACTCGCACAGAGCTGCACTAAAGGGTCTGTTTGCCCCTTGCTACCTACTCTCTACCTCTCAAACTGCACTCACAAACCTCACTTGTGTCTCTCCTATGCTTCTAGCTCATGTTTAGATGTTTGCTGTTCAAATATATAAAAACACCCTTAACAGGTAGACGAAAACCAGAGGTCTTTCTAAAACAAAAATACATACAACTATACCTGGATAAAAGCTTCATTCTCCTATGCCTGGCAAATAAAATTTTTAAAACTAAAACTAAGGAGGGTATTTCTGAATATAAAACCCAGAATCTAATTTGAGGCAAAGATGTACAACACCAGGAGAAGCAAAGGGCAGGTTAGGGCTTTTTGGATGATGGGGGTAATACAACATAAAAGAAAATGCAATGTGGCTCAGCTATAAGCAATAAACACAGGATAAATTAGGCTACAACTTTTCATACAATCAGTATTTGTAGGAACTTGAGAATATTCAGAAAAGAGGAATGTCCAAAATCAAACCTTCTCTACCAGACATCTTAACAAATGCATATAAACTAATGGTGTGCCCCAGTGTGTCCCCAGGCCATGTGAGGACAAGTTATGTCATTCTGATCACCTATCTTTAAAGGATGTCAAGACAGAGATCTTTTATGGTTAAAGGTATACATGAAGACAGCACAGAAAACAGGTTAGTTTAAAAAATGGAGACAAAGACGTATCCAGTTTTAAGAGTACAGCAGAATCTGATTACCTGAATGTCGCAGGTGGCACAATTCAGATTATACATTTTTCCTCGACACAGAATTAGTACAAATGAAACACATCTACAAATACCTTTGTATACTTAGGTGATATATCATCAGAGCAGAAACTCTAAGACGCTTTAAATGTTGAAGAGACAAGGGAAAAGCTTTAGCAAGGCATTAGCATTAGGACGGCCCAAGACTGTAAAGAATCTCACTAACCACATCGGAGAACACCTGACCAAGTAGAAGCAAGGACAAAACCAGCACCGTTGTGTTTCCAACAGAAACCCGAGGCCAGAGAGGGACTGACTGGTGACTTAGTTGCCCCATAAAGAAGATTCCTGTTGCACAGTAGCAAGAGAGGCAGGAGGAAGCACACAGGGTCAGGGTCTGGGCAGACTACAGTTCAAGAGCAGTCAGAGTGTTTGCAGTGAGCTGATTTTGACAGAAAACGATTTTCTTCAGAAAGGTGCACCCTGGCTGGATCCTGACTGTGCAGAGACTAGCTCTGGTGTAGGCTCTCAGTGAATGGGAGACCAGAGTGGGAATGGCTTGGCAGGCAGGTCCTGCTCTCCTAATGGCTGATGTTTTAGTTTTGCAGTTTAACTTTTATCCAGGCTGAGGTGAGGCAAGCAGGGAGCCATGAGATTGCCTGGCACAAGGTCCACAGGGCTGAATTAACTGATATAAACAGTACAATAGTGGGTTTGTACTCTGGAAATGGGCTGTTGCTGACAGAGGACTACCTGGGTGAAGTGGGCATTTGCAGAGTGGTGCAGAAACGTAATATTAATCTCTTCTGACCCAGTGCAAATGGACAAATTGAGCTTCCCCTGCCTTGAGAGTAAGCTGTGCAGAGGTCTGACCCTTCCTTTCTGGGAAGCATAGAAAGGAACAGTCTGCTGGCTGGGCTTGATCCGTCAATCTGAATTCCCTAAGAAAGAGAGCAAGAGTCCTGCAAGCTGATTTTGGAACTTCAGAAGGCTTCGTCCTCTGCAAACCCCTCCACACATAGCTGAGCTCTTCTTACAGCTTTAGCCAATTTCTCTTCCCCCAAAGAATAAAGAAGGAAACACTGATCTCAAGATGGCTATCCTTCAGATACGTGTGGTTTTTAGAACAGTTCCAGGATGAAATTAGAAAGGACTGTAAGATTAAGCTGGTAGATCTGGAAGCAAAAGAACTCTGTTAGGGTAAACCCAAGGCAGAACTCCACATGCAACAGAAGCACTAGGCTTGGTTTGTGAGCACAGCCTTTGTTTGCTGCCCTGACCAAATCCTCCCCTGGAGCTGCTGCTCTCTCACTGCAGGAGGGGCAGGGAACCGTCCTGGCCAGCTCAGACTGTGGCCTCTGAACAGAGCTTACCCACAGGTGCTCTGCTAAGTGCTACCCTTTGGGATGACTTTCACAAGGCAGCCGCTGGCTTTTGAGGTCACCTGTTCTCCTCACACGTTGTCCTAATGCAGACTAACAATGTTCCATCAATGTTAGCCTTGGACAGATCACAATCAGAGCACTATAGGCTGATGGAGTGATAGGCAGTATCACATGAAAGAGAAGAGAGAGAAGAGAGAAGAGAGAAGAGAGAAGAGAGAAGAGAGAAGAGAGAAGAGAGAAGAGAGAAGAGAGAAGAGAGAAGAGAGAAGAGAGAAGAGAGAAGAGAGAAGAGAGAAGAGAGAAGAGAGAAGAGAGAAGAGAAGAGAAGAGAAGAGAAGAGAAGAGAAGAGAAGAGAAGAGAGAAGAGAAAAAAGGCTTGTGAGATATGTCTCTGATTTTCCTGTCTCTTCCAAGATATAGTGGATAGAGACTTTATTGGAAGACTTTTCCCCAGTCTTTAATGACCAATCTGGTTTTGATAAATTATTTTTTTTACTTTTTAAAAAAACTTTTATCATGGAATAAAGATCAACTTTCCAGCAAGTTGACTGATTGATTGACAGAAATTTCATTTGGTCTAATATAGGAGTAACCTGGAAATCATGCCAAACAAACTTGATTTCACTTGTTGATAAGCTAAGGGGTTTTTTTTGTTTTGTTTTGGTTTTTTTGGACCAAGGAAGAGACCTAGTTACTTTCAGAGTTTGGGATGGTTTTTTTCCTTTTTATGAAGGCTCTACTATTGTATTTCCACAAGGAAGTGAGTGAAATGCTGTCTGTACAGGGCAAAAAAGATAATAATTAGGAGACCTAAACTGGGCAGAGCAGTTTTGTGTATACAATTTTATATCTTGTCTGCTGGGAAAAGAGGAATTTGATGACAAGAAATCTTTCCCAGCCTCTGTCTCATTTAAGTTACAGAGGGGTCATTGGGCTGAGTTCAGAAGACAAGCCTTTCACACCTTTGAGGCCAACAGAAATTCCTGACTTCACACAAGTCACTGGGTTGCATGCACTGATCCCTCTGCTTTGCAGCTCTAGTAGCCCTAGAGAGAAACTTAGGTACTCTGAAGACAGGTCCCTGATGCCTGGTGGGCTCTTACAGACCAGCCTTCTTTATTTTGGGCTCTATTCTGTTTTCTCTTACTACACCCAAACAAAACAGTTTGTTCCCCCCACCAAAAGCAATGTCTCCTTTTCTACCAAACTCCAAGAGATTTTTTTTTTTCCCAAAAAATCATATTGGCCTTGCAAACAATATGCTTGCATCTAAAGGTGTAATGATGAAGCTTGACATCTATTTAAACAGAAAATAGTTTTCACATTGGGATTTTGAAACAATGAATGCCTATCTGAACATCCTTAGATATGCTTCAAACATTACCTAGTCTTTAGAACATGTTCTATTTCACAACTTATAGACTGCCAAATCCTACCATAGAGGTTATGTGGCTTGCCCCACAGATCTGAGCAGATCTGTAGCACAAGAGTCTGAATACAAGTGTCTTAACCCTTACTGTCATGAATGTTTAAATGAGAATTCTCTGTCCCAAAATTAAATTCTATGCTTGGATACAACAGCGTTAGGAGCCCTGAGATAAGACAAACATAGTCTCTACATTGCCAATGAAAAGTTGAGGCTTTCTTTTAATTGCCTTTTTTGGTTTTTTGGTTTTTTTTGTGTGTGTATAGGGCCAATGCTGTTTTGTGTGGTTTTACACCCATTTTTGTCTTTGTAGTGTTAATAGCAGGACTCAGTTGTAGAGCAGAACATGTTCCTGCTGAGATCTTAAATGAAAGTTCACTGCAGAGACACACATGCACAAAGACAAACTAGGCAAAAGAAATCTAACTTTTGTAAAATTAAAACAGAGCATCAGAGTAAGAGGCAGGTGCAGAGTATTTTACCAAACAGGAAATCAAGTAAGCACCAAATAAAGACAATCAGAAGAGAGACATTTCTTTCCATTGTAATAAGAAACATATAGAGAGGCAGGAGAGGAAATGATATAGCTGGTTTATGCCTTCTGCTCTTTCTTGTATCAGGTAGCTGGGGTATTTGATAAAAACTTCTATCCTACTTGCCCAGATATACAGCGGTGTATCTTTCTTTCATGTTTTGGCAACCTACTTCTTAGTCAGTCTTTGCCTAACTCTTTTTTAACTAAGTGGGCAGAAACCATCCTCAGAAAATATAGGTAATTAGAAAGCTAGGTTGATCTTGTAGGCTTAGAAGAATTCAATGGAGAGCTGTGATCCAGCTCCAAATTTGGACCTGTTGGTGATCTTTTTTCCATGATGTATTACACTAACCCTCAGCTGGGCTATTGTGGTCAGGCAGAATGTGGCCAGGACCTTGACTGGAAAATGATTTTTATTCACACTCACAGCTACACAATTTCTAGCACGGTATCTGCTATTTCCTGTACTCTTTCAATTGCAGCAAAGCAGAAATTAATCCTTCCCCATCCATGATCCTAGGTATCCACAGGGCAGTAGCTGGGCTATTTGCTCAGCAACTGGGAGGAAGGAGAGAACACAAGGCATCAAAGAATCTTTACCTCTGCTTAGCTGTTGCAAATCCTCCATCACAAGCATGGCCTTCCTGGTATGGTGGTTCATCCTCTCAGATGGGACATAAAGCCAAACAGCATCTTTTCAACTTTAGCTTTCCTAAAATAACACTAGCTTCAAGTACACTAGCTTCAAGTCCTGTACTGCAAAAGGCCAAGGGGAATGGTCAGTAGGACAGAGGGGGCTTGTTCATTGCTCTGATTTGGAGAGATGATTAGCTGGTTCCCTCTCCAAGCCCATGCACTCCAAGCCCATCCATTCTAATCACCTTAGGACCCTAATATTCACAGTATAAGCTTACTCACGGTACTGATAAAAAAAAAAATCTTTTTGTCAGAAATAACAGTTACTTACTCTTATGCTGCATGCCTAAAATGAAACCACTTTTGGTGTGTGCATTGATAATGCCAAGTGTCTCAACCCAGAAAAGGAGTGGGACTTAAAGAACCAAAACACTTCAGAGTTACTGCTGTTAAGGAAGTATGCCTGCTGAGGGTTAGCCAGTGAGGGTGAAGGGTAATTTTTCCAAGTCTGTGATGGAAACACATGCAAGGTAACTTATTTCCCAGCAACAGTAATAAGGTGGCTGCAGTTTGAATATTATGATATTATGACAAAAAACTGGGTAGGTGTGTAGGTTCCTCTTGTATGGGTTCTCTGGGTAGGTAACAGAGTTCTTTTAGAAAATGAGGCAGGCAGTTATAAAGAAGAAAAGCAGTGAAAGGACTTTTCTTCCCAGGGTGTAAGGGATGAAGAAAGCAAGGATTAAAGACCTTCCTTTCCCTGCAGGAACCTCCATCTGGCCCCATCTGGGCACAGTTGATAGAAGACTATTGACTTCACCAGGTCAGCCAGGCCAAGTACAGAGGAGCTCACCAACAGTGGATCTATACAAAAGTATTTAACAGTGAGATGAACCTGCAGGTCCTGAGTGACATTAGCAAACTTGATATAGTTTCTGTCTGGAAAAAGCAGAGACAACAGATGATCAGGACTGCTCTTCTGGTCACGTTCTCCAGCCTCAGAATACTCCAGTTCCTAACAGTAATGGACTGCAGGTTTTGGCTAGAACTACGCATGACAGGCCAGCTTCACTCTGATATGTGGTATCAGCAGCACAACAACCTCAAGTCTCCTCTGCTCTGAATCTCCAAACAGCTCAGTTAAGTATATGACCTTTTTTAAGATTTGTTCTGTACGAACTTGAGTGTTTGAAGAACAATGCAGATTTTTTTCACAGCTCCCTCTTGAGCTTATGTATTACTTGAATAACATTTATTTTACTTGTTGTACAAGAGAAAATTGCTGTGACAGATTATTTGATTAGACAGCTTTGCCAACAAACCCCATCCCAAGCTTCTTAACATACTTTAAACTTTTGAGTACCATCATGAGATACATGTCTGCATCACATTCAGATACCTTCAAGTAAAATGCTTTAGGAAATCACTGTTCTACAAGTCATTAACATTCAAACACTGTGCCTACACACCATGAATGATCAAGTTTTTGCAGTACATTTTCAAAAAATAAAGAGAAAAAAATAACAAGAAAAATAATCCTTTCTTATACCACAAAACATCACAGGCAGGACAACTCAGGACAATATAAACATGTCTGCTTTAGCAACAAAATATATGAAAGTACAGTGTCAAGAGAGTAGCCAGTCATGAAGAGACAGGTGCTGGTTACCAGAAAAAAAGCTCTTCCATGCAAAGGAAAGGAGAAATTTCACCAGCTCAGTTCTAATTCTGTTGTGCAGCTCTATGTGTTCGAAAAGACAGCAATCTCTCTCACGTGTGGAAGTACAAGCCCCTGGATGTCTTTGAAAAGGTCTTATTGAATGAGTTACCAGTCTTAAAATTTCTCAGACATCCCAGCACAGAGGAAGTTGTGGGCAGCAGTAAAGTCTTCTCCTGATGGACCTGAACATGAGTCACTGTATTTCAGCAAAAAGGCCTTCATCCTTCAAAGTCATGTGTTGCCAGCTTCACTGTTCCCATGGCAGCATAGAAAGGATTACTTTTCAGTATCATTGTTGAGGCAAACTCAAATCTCAGTCCCACGTGGTTGGAGGGTGACTTTGGTGCTGCAGCCTCCTAGCAACAGGTCCCCTTGGTCTCTACATTGCTTACAAAAGAAAATCCAGTATTGGTTTTTTTGCTAATCTCTTGAACACCTTTATTTTAGCGGTGATCAAAGACTACCAGTGCCTCCCCTCTCTGTTCCTCTGTTGAACACAGCCATCTTCCACTAAACATTTCCAGTCAGCTGAACTCAGCAGAACTCAACTCATCTTTTAGACCTTGCCCCTCAACATTTGGCAGTATTTCATAACTACTGCAGTCAGCAACCCAGTAAAGGGTAGGCTTTTGTGACATAACTTCCAGAAGCTGTTGCTACCAGGTTTGTCCTGGGAGCCATACAGTCCAGGGACAGCAATTCTCCTTGTTAAACCCAATGCTTTTCCAGAGTACAAAGAAGTTAGACAGAAACAGGACAGAAGGAAGGTGGTGGGAAAGAAAGACTGCCACTGCTTCAGATGCAGAGGTCCGTCGAACAACCAATGATGTAGCACCCAGAGGGCCCTGCCTTGCTAATGATAGAATGTACCAGGCAACAGTACAACCTTGAGACTGCTTTATGTTTCTAGGCTCATTTCATGAGGATACTCATTAAAGTGACTGGTCAAGGGGGATGGTTAACACCAACAAAAACTTAAGTCATTAGCCATCAACCAGTTGGGCTGAATCAGCCCGTTTGGCCTTGTAACCGTAGGCAGGGCAGCTGTGTTCCACCCAAACAGACTAGTGCCTCCTCCAAAGGCTCTGTGGGGACGACGGTCATCAGCCTGCAACACAACACAAGGCTCTGCCAGTACACATCCCACAGGACACCTGACCAGCACTGTAAGGATGTTCAGAACATGCCTTGCATGTCCTACTGCCAGGCAGGTAGGTTCTGCTGGTGGAGGTAGTGCTAATACTTCTCTATACACAAACCTAGATGACACACATCAGAGGAGCAATAAATATCTCCAGTGGTAGCACTAGGATACAAACCAAGAACATTTAGATTTGACTATCCACTTGCTATTTAAGGAGCACTTTTTTTTTAAATCTAGTACAGTTCATATATACAAAGTACAAAAGCAACAATATAAGGTCTAAATATTTGTCAAGCTGTCAAATGCCCATTAATGAAATACTGTAAGTCAGCTGAACTGAAAAGTGAGAGCCTACACTCCTAACTTATGTACCCAGAGTTTTACCTACACACTGTGGAGCAAAGGATAAGCACTCAGATGTCTCAGTGATTAGCTCTCCCAACAGCAAAATACATCCCAAAAAGATAGTGTCTTAGAGTGGTGTAAGAGTTATTAAGTGTTTGTAGGATGTCCATGAGCATCACATGTGTCCAGTGCTCTCAAGCAAGGGTCAATGCTATCTGCAATACCCACAGAGGTGTCCTGTAGAGATTTGTCAAAATAAGGTATGGGGCAGCCTGGGAGAACCAGAGAACTGTGGCTTCACTGGCACTGCTATACTATTTCACCCAGCCAAAACTCTTGACACAATATAAATATCCCCCAAACTCCTCTCTCTAAAAGAAATTGTTCCTCTAAAACTAGTATGAGAAGCTGGGTCATCAGATGAGGGCAAAATTGGTTTAAAAGCCATTAAGAAGAAAGCAACCTAGGCATTCAGGAGCAATCACAGCTGCTTGGGCTGATCAGGAGAGACAGAGGGAATTACTTATTTATGGACTTCCTGCTCTCCCTGAGCGGATGTCTCCACTGGGGAAGCTTTAAGAGGAGTGGGGAGCAGGAGGCAGGTGCTGCTTGGAATCCTCCAGAGATTTTCCTGGTCTGGGTCTCAGGAGAGTTGAACACAGTTCATGCTCAAAGCATCCTGGAGCCATCTACTTGTCTTTCTCAAAGCAGGAAAGGCAAGCAAGAGCATCACACAGATCTCTGCTGGGATGAAGCACATGGAGAGCCCCAGGCACCCAGACTGCCATGCAAGCTTTGCACAGCTTTCAGCAAGATCCCTTTAGAGCAATAGTGCTTGAGTACACAGCCATTTCTCTCTTCTCGTGGTTCAGCTGCTTCCCTTTAAACACAGATCAAGTGTCTCTAGGGACCCAGCAAGCATTTAACAGACCTGCCTGATGGAAGGACCTCCAATGAGAAAACCAAGACCTGAAACTCCCAACAGACATCCTCAATTCAATCCACATCTGAGAAAGCAACCCTGAAGTTACATGCAACCGGATCCTAACTGCACAGAAAGCACGTCAGTCTAGTCTGTATCCACAGCTCACCTAAACATTTTACACTTAAGGGGAGGGAAAGACTAGCAGAGTAAACATGAGGAAATATGTGAATTGAAAAGGTCAGCAAGGAAATACAGAATAATTAATATGTTATCAAGGATTCCTTTTCAAGATACAGTACTGTCTTTCTCAATGCAATTTCTGTTTCCCAAAACTGAAGGATGAGGAGTTATTCCCTAAAATCACAGTTGACAGTCTTCTCTCAGTTGTTTGCTAAAAGAACACCCTTCAGTATTCAGAGCTGACCCTTCATAACTAACTAAAAAAATCTGTTGAGACAGACAGGCAGATCTGCCCACTCAGCCAGATCTGGCAACTATCTTCTTGTTCTGGCTTTGGTCAGAGGGCCAGAGAGGGGTACAAGAGCATGGAAACTACCAACCGCTACCAGAATTTTTCACTAGAAGATGTTGCAGAAGAGTAGTGTTACAAGAGGGTCACTGATGGGGACTGACCAGATTATGTGAGTGGTACAGCCTGCACTGTGTCAATTCATGTCTGCCTGCAATTCATTACTGATGAAATGCCAGAGATTGAGATGAAAAGGGCAGGAGCAGATGGCAAACTACTGCTTTAGACACATCTCATACAACTATCCCAGTTTATTTCTGCTCCACCTCTGCTAGTATATCTTACATTACTCCACAGCAATAATGTTCTTCCTTAACTCTGGTCTCAAATCAGTACATTGTTTTGTGCCATTAAAGCTACTGCAAAGGCAGTTGTAGTAGCAAAATAACTCATTATGCATAAAATGCTTTGGGAAACCTTTGAAAAGGAAAGGACTGAAGAACAAGAGAGTATCATCTTCATCAAGGTCAGTGATCCAAGACAATCTCAATATCAAAAAGGCACAAAATCTAACCATAAGGGTATTTCAGCAAGTCCTAACTCAGACTGCCTCCTCCCCAGTCTGCTCCTCCCCACACATAAAGGGACTTCTGCTACTTGTAAATATATAAACCAAATTTGTTCTCCCACTTTATATTCCTCCAAAAAAAAAGGGCAGTAAAAAATGGATCAGTTTTCCATTCAATAAAACAGGTCTTACTTGGCCTCTCAAAGGAAAATTCTTTTGCTGCCCTTTCAGAGACGGGTTACATTTTTAGACTTGTGTAACCTTTGTTTCTCACTGTGGGAAGCGCATCATTAAGCACTGACAGCTACACAGCCCTGAGAGGGGACTGCTCCAGAGATGGTAGCATCCCCCAGGGAGCTAGAACCAGCAAGCCAGGGCTCTCCAGGGAGCTCTTCTGCTTCAAGACCATTGACTTGTGGCTTTACAGGGCCAAACCAAATACACTGCTAGTTCATAAGTGCTGGTGTTATTAATTTGTGTGCTTTAACATAGATTGTTTGGGGAATTCAATTCATCCTTTAGTTTGCTAAATACAACTTTAGGTTCTAAAATCCTGCAGAGTATGTAGTATCCTTTGCCCCTTCATGCTCATTTGTCTTTTTTATTTCCCTTCCAACTTGCTAAAATAAAAAAAAAATCCATTTTGATTCTGTTCCTGGCCACTTGACCTCGCATCCAGAGCATGGCACACCAACTTCCCCTGCTGCAATGGTCAGGTTACAAAACCAAAATAAGAACATTTGCCTCCCTACTGCTGGGTGCAGGCAGCCCCTGATGGTATTAGTGATGCCCAGTGTTCACCTCCTCTCCTTGCAGGCTTCCTTTGCAGGAGAATGTTACCACAGTATAATTCAAGGTACAATTTGAAATAGATTAACTTAAGCTGGTGCAAGAAGCACTCATTATTATTGAAACTTAATCTGTTTAGACAACTAATGAGCAAAAATGAAGCATCCTCAAACTGGCAGGAGAGCATCCACAATTTGGATTTTCAGTAGTTTAAATGGATTTTTACAAAATCAATGCAATTTAAAGTGTACATCTTACTTGTGTAGAAAAGGTCTTCTCTGAACTGAGGAAACAACAGCACTGGTGGAATAAATGACTGCCTGTGCAAGGGTGCAACACCCATTAATGACTGCTACAAAGCAATAGGGAGAAGTGGCTGAGGAGGTAAGGTCACTTGCTTGCACGCAGCCTGTTAGGAAATGCTGCATTCAAATTGACTGCCTGAAGCAAGCAAGAAAGGGCATCCAGAAGCGACAGCCAGGTAACAAAAGTTTCAGAGACATCCCAATATATTCAGGATCCTCCCTTGCCTGGAAAACATGAGGGGAAAAGAAAAATAAAGCACATGTGGGTGCTCCTTCGGAGTGTTTTCTGCTGCTCATCCAGCACATGCATTACACAGGGGTGCAGATGTTGCAGGCAGCAGAGGATGCAGATTAGTTCTTGTAAAGTGAGCCCTGCACAGAGCAATAATGTACATCTTGCAGCACTCCTGCCCTACGTCCTGGCCATCCAGGGCAGCCCACAGAGCCCTGCTATGAAGAAAAACCTCTCAGAAGATGCAACAGCCTTTGTGAGAGGCTGGGGCCAGAATCCACTCCCGTCAAACAGCTCTCCGGACCAGGATGTGACTGTGGCTGGCGAAACATGTTAGCTAATGAAGATTGAGGCAGGCAGGCAGAGACGATCCCTTCAGCCTGTTAATCCACTTATGGAGGGAGAAGGGAAACCTGAGCTGAATTCCTCTGTTCCCTGCAAGGGACTGTACTGTACTGGCTTTAGCACTCCAGGCAAAGCAAATCCAGACAGAGATGGACCAGGGAAAGCTCTGAGTGCAAGACTAGTGCTTTTGGGAGACAGGAGCAAGAGCTGAGGCAGGAATCTGTAGTCCCTAGGGAGAGAGCCAGGGCAGTATTTTGTGTCCACTGGGATCTAATGAAGTAAATTGAGCTTTACTTGCCCTCTTATTGGAAGAACGCAAGAAGGGCATGTAAGTGAGCTTTTACACAACAGCAGGGCAGGGAGAACAAACTCACCTTAAACGCTTTTCACGGGGCCAAAAAGGTTCCTAAGAATCAGAGTCCTGGGATTAGCAAGTCAGAGTGAATATTTGTGCCCCAAATACCCTTCCCAACAGTGACAGTACGCCAGCATTGCCTCCTGTCCACCTTAACTGGCAGCTTGTAGGGATGATGGGTGCCAATCCCAGGAAATGTCAGATTATCCTTAACCACCAGAGGGTGCTCCCCATCTCAAAGACAGAGTCAATGTCACAGATGCACCCAGACAGCCAGAGGAGCCCTGATTTCCAGCAGTCGTGGAATCCAAGCGAGGGAAAAATTAGAAAATTAATAATAAATAACAATTAGCGATTCTGATCCTCTGCCTCACTTCTGTTTTCCCATCCCTCCTGGCCAGCCGAGCTAAGGCCCCCTGTCCCATTTGTCCTCTGCATCCTGCTCAGTCAGGTGATTTTCCTCACACTGAAGATTAAATCACTTTTATTCATTCCTAGTGGATCATGGATCCAGAGCAGGAAATAAACACTTTCTGCTTGGCAGGTCTGTAAGAGTGAGACTCCAACTTGCCTGCCCCTGAACAAGGTTAGGGTCATACCCTCTGGTCAGATGCAGTTATTGCAAATGAAGGCCTTACCTTACCCCTGTGCTGCCACAGTGCTGTGGGGGCCACTAGCCCTTGTGTTCAGGTTCATTTACCCCACTCCATCCTAAACTGGTTTTCCAGAGGGCAGAGTGCCTGGTGTGCAGGGATGCTTCAGGATGGTGTTTCGAAACATCAGTTTGGGGGGAATAACACTACCTAACTCTATCAATAAGATCCCTGTAGGGAAAGACTGTTCACTGTGGTAATGCAGTGGCCCACAGGCTCCCTTCCTTCTCTCACTGAAGGGAAGCAGAAGCGTGGAACTGTGGCTGTGCACTCAGGAGTTGTGCACCTGGCAGCACACCACCCTGTGCCTCAGCTTCCTGCCTTGCATAGGTTAGCAGTAACACCCAAGAGTTGCATCATATGTGGAGAACAGCGCAGTTAGGATGAAATCATAATGGTTTTATTCTATCCTGAGATTCAGAAGAGAGCTTAAAGCATGCCAAGTAAGATCAGACACCTATGCAAAACAGACTAGGTCTGCTGACGTGTCTGGCATAACATCTGTTTGTCCTAGCCCCAGCTACTTTGATAGTCCAGGTCTGTATATCCCATGGGGAAACCAGCTCTCACTGATGGCTCCCACCCAGCACATGTGCTGCCTCTTGCTGTCTGACCCCTACAAGAACAGATTGTTGTATTTTTTTAATTGTCATTTCCTCTCCTTTTGCCACTAATGCCAGGCCCTGCCTAAGAGGATTTTTGTGAGAGTTCCTGCACTTGGGTACTCTGGCATCACTTTTTCTTATGTCCTCTTTAAACCACACAATATATTTATCTGATGAAACTGTTAAAACTGAGCAGTTAAGCCACTGCAAAGGACATTCATTCAGTCTCTTACACAGGTTAAAATACGTTTGATATGTATGGCTTACTTAATTTCCTGAATGAACCATTGTCTGCAGCACATGTGAGAACCAGTGCTTTCCAAGTCGTCAACTAGCCAACAGCAATACTAGTCAGCCTTGAGAGAAGCATCACATTCTACAGCCTAAACAGGCCAATGAATTCTTCTAGTATTTGAGATAGTTAATTGGGGGGGGGGGGGGGGATAGAAGAAAAAAGATTTTATGGCACATTTCTAAGACATCTTAGACATGTGCAATAGATAACTCTAATTCCTACAAACAAGGTGTCAGGCATACATGACACAGGTCTACTTCCTGTACTATTCATAACGTTCTCTCTTAGAATTATAGCAAATATCAGACATGCCATGAAAAGGTTAACAAGCATTAGGTTTGTACACTGATCATCCCAACACCATTAACCTTCTACTTCTCAACTTGATAGAGTTTAACACTTCTGCATTACTATTACAGTCACTACATACTTCATAGAATCAAAGAATGGTTTGGGTTGGAAAGGACCTTGAAGTTTACCTAATTCCAAGCCCCTGCCATGGGCAGGGACACTTTCCATTAGACCGGGTTGCTCAGAGCCCCATCCAATCTGGCCTTGAACACTTCCAAGGATGAGGCAGCCACAACTTCTCTGGGCAAACTGTTCCAGTGTCTCACCACCCTCATAGTAAAGAATTTCTTCCTAAAATCTACTGTAAACCTACCCTCTTTCAGTTTGAAACCAATCCCCCTTGTCCTATCACTACATACCTTTGTAAAATGTCCCTCTTATATTTGTTCCTAAACAAGCACATAAGTAGTCATCAAAAGTGTGGTTATTTAAAATTATGTACTTTTAATGTTATATTTCTGCATACTTTTGGTAAGACCTTAAGCTTTGCCATTCTTCCTGCACACGTTACAGCAAAGACTTCTGAAGAAATTTCACAGCCCTAGTGACACTGTCCTCTTGCATATTGCTGCTGGAGGCTTTATTGTTTTAATTACTGTTAGCAGGCTGTAAGTTCTCAAATACCCAAAATTCCTTCACTGTTAAGAACAAGAGCATCTGTCAGTTTTGCTCATGATGGCAAATTACAGGGTAAGATCTGCCTTTCTCACTCACACAAATCTGCACTTCAGTGGAGATTACAACATGTAGAATACATAATATATAAATGAGCAGGTTTCGACTACTGCATTTAGTTGATCTGCAACTACGTGAAATGGCAACACTTAATCCAAATGGAGAGGCTGGGACAAAACCATCTTAAGCTTGTAAATCTGCAAAACTTGACAGGACTCATGAAACAAAGACAAAAACTGTGTGTTAAATAGAGCAGATTACAAGTGAAGTCAGAAGTTAGGAAATACCACAATTGTGTTTACTTCTGAAAAATACTCTTAACCCTCATGTACATATGCATTATTTTAGAGTCCATAATTACAGGATCGTATTTTTTTCAGAGTACTCCATCTCAGACTGCACTCAGAAGGGATTTTTCCTATGTAACGAGCAGCTGCTTGAGATGCTGGTTTCTGCTCGTTGTTCACTGTGTGGCCCCAGGCCTTATTTACTGCACATTATTCAAACCTGGCTCTAGAGATTTATTAATTTCCTTATGTGTTTTTCTATGAGCTTGTCATTACACTGTCCAAGAGCTTCACTACCCCAAGATCATTTATTTCCACATACCTCTATGAGAGGAGAGGGTATTTTTATTCCTCTTTATGGATGAATGACTGAAGATGGTGTTAAAACATATTTGGTAATTCTGGGTGCCTACTCCAAGACACCAATGGCTTGACTGATCTGTGCTTGTATAGCACCTTGGGTTCAGTGGATTCTTATTCTCTTAATTTGTAGCTGTAAGCACTCAGTGTTTCTGTAAAGTAGGCCCTTTGGGACCAAAAAGGTCCCCTGTAAAATAAGGAACACACAATTAAACAACCACTGGCATAGCAGCTGCTTCAAAAAAACCTGAAAACTATCATATAGAAATGGTCACATACAGAAAAGAAGTCAACTGGCAGGTCAGAGTTTCACTGCCTCAGCTATAAAAGCTTCTCTTTCTCTCCTTCAGTCCCTTGTCTCACTCAGTACACACCTGACAAATGAGGCAGGGGGCCTACAGATGGTCTCTTTCACTGTGCAACTCTGATTTACCTCAGAACAGGTCCAGCACATGCAGTGAATGAGGCAGGGGTCCTGTGAAGGGAGCAGCACACAGGGATGTAGCTAAAACATGAGTTGTATAAGACTCACAGTCAGGTAGACAGAAGTGCTTGAAGAGGATAACTGGTCTTTCTCCATCTTCCAGTTTTTGCATTAGTACCATTTGAAATGCTATTTTTTAGACTTTGTTGTTACTTTTGCAGCAAATTCCATCATGAAGCATTATAACGACACCTTTGTGGATTATCAGAAGGGATGAATCCATCACGTGGGCCACTACAACCAAGGTAATAAATGGGCTGGAAAGGTAGCCCATCCTCCTTTGTGAAAACTGTCATGAGGAGCATGAAACACTGAGTGAATTTCAGACACTGGCAACACCTGAGAAATGATTCAGAGGCTCTTCCAGCCATTCAATCCAAGTCATGCCTCTCTCCTCTCCAGATCACCCCAGCCCACTTTTGTCTCTTCACTGTCTCTGCCTTCCCATGCTAACCCTTTCCTTTGCCCTCATCTCACCCCTCCAAACACTATTCCCCCACACTCCACAGTCTTAGCTTCTTGTTTGTCAACTGCTTATAACTACTTGCTTCCCCTCCTCTCCTTTTTGCCCAGCCTCCACTTGCCCTGTCTTTGCAGTCCTGTTTGGCCCCACTTACTGACACTAGCTGATTTAGAGCTTAGCAAAGAGGAATCTTCTTGTTTTGTTTTTAAAAGAAACGAAGGCACAATTCAGGACTTTTTATTTAAAAAATAAAAATTGCTGGTTTGGATAGAAATTTCCACAAACAAGTCAGAGGGTTAGAAAGTGTTTATAGCAATGATTAAAGCTTAGCAGTGGTATGAACAACTGAAATTAAACTCTACTGGATGCACCAGTAAAAAAAAAATGGTGCTACTAACCTGTTTGTTGTATGTAGCAGTGGAAACGAAGACAAAAAATTAAGGAGCTGGTTAAGCAAGAAAGAATGCTGCTGCCATCTCTTTTTAAGACTTTCCATGGTTGGGTATATTAGTATTTGGATGGCAGGCCTTCGAAGGAATGTTGAGCACTTGCACTCCTTTGTAAGCTGTCCTGGTACCTTATAAATGCTCGTGCTTACTTGGTATTGGCACCTGGACGCATCTCAAAACTGCATCAGCTGGGCATACATGTCCTAACATCTCACGAAAAAGAGGGCTAGGAGCAGGTCAGGTGTTAGGTGCATCCTTCTATCCCAATGGATAATGCTATAGCAGCATTATTTTTTCAAAACAGCCCTTCTCAGACAGTCTGTTCTAATGCTCCTGTATCAGTACCAGTTTGTAACATCAAACTGAAACCTCCCACAATGCAATCAAAGCCCATTTACTTCCAGCTCTGTCAACATCAGACATAGTAAATGGCTTTAATCACTTCCTCTTGGTCAAAGCCTCTAACTATTTGAAGGTACATTCCCCAGATCTTGCCTAATATCTATATTTCCAAGACAGAAATACTAACCTGTCTAACAGAAACAAATTAGTACTTCAATCCCTTTAACTTCATTCCTGGGCATCCAAGTTTATCAGTTGGAAGGCCAGAGAGTTTATATGAACATCCAGAACAAGGAACAAGGTCACAACTAGTCTGCTGGCTTGCAGTAGACAAGCCAAGTTCCCCCTCACTTCCAGGGAAACTCACTGGAGTTTAAAATAAAAAAAAAAAAAAGAAAAGGAGAGTATTAGCCCTTCACTGAGGCAAATCTCCCACCTGGATTCAATCAATTTCTCACACACTTTCATAATCTTGATCTGGGATTTCTGGAATTTTGGGAAACGAGAAAATTCTGATAAATCAAGTTTATCATGTGTTTCATTCACTATGTAGAACAGCAGAATTTCTTAACAGTTTTTGATGAGGCTGAGAGCTGTTCCCATGGTCCTTACATCCAGTGCTGTGCCTTGAGTACAAACCAGACAGATTTAATATGAAATGGTTCCCTGGAAACTGGAAGTCCATGTCCTTGGTGCATGTAGGTATGAGTGCACAGAACAGCCAGAATTGTGACCAGAAATGTCATAAACTTAAAAATGTGGGATTTAATATTAATTAGATAACACAGATTTGCCTCCAGTGTTACGAACTCTGAGCTCCCAGGGAAGCCAGGAGCCATTCCATGAAGATAGGAAACAGAGGACCCGTCTCTGCCATAGGTGTTGGGATGGGGGAAGGTGAGCTGACAGCTCAAAGGCACAAGCAACTGCTCTGTGCTCTGTGTTTGCACAACGGCTTGAGAGCCTATCCCTTGGTGATGTTATTCACAGGCCTTGGCCGACAGTAAATAAGACGGTGGAGCTTGATTCATGAGGGATGACAGGAAATCTATAATGTGTGGGCTCTATAATCTGCTCGCTACTGCGTAGCAAAATGAAAGAACAACAGTCCAATTACCAAGTCCTTGCTGATCCCAAGCACATCCTCCAGATCTTGTTCTGCTCGGAGCAGTGGGAGTTTACTGGCAGCAATGGAAACCAAGTTCTGGCACATACTATCTTCCATTTTGGGATGGCAACAGTATGGAATGGAAGATGGCTTCCATTTTGGAAGCACCAGACTACCTCACAGTGCATAAAAAAGCAGCCAAGACTGTGGCATGATCTTCAGGGAAAATTTCTGGAGAGCAACAGGCTGCTGAGCTTAGTGCACCAAAGGACTGTTCACGTGGACACCAATTGCTGCACTCCCCTACAGGCACTGTCTGTCCCAAGGGGCTGGTTGAGCCCCAGAGCAGTGATCTACCCAGCCTCTTGCTTTGTAGTGGACTGTGAACACCATTCCCCTGTCATAGCACAAACCAATCAAAATGTAGCTCCACAAAACTAAAAACGGCTATGATCCAGCAGTGGGGATACAAATGATGACCAAAATAATGCCTTAAGGGGAAGGAGACAAAAGATGGGAGGGGTGTGTGTATTCTGGGTCCAGACAGAAGAGGATTGACTGAAGGTAGTATACATACCAGGTGAAGAATTGGCCTGCAAGAGAGAAGGGATCAAGTCTGTGACAAAAGCAGCCACAGAGCAGACTGCCCTCATACCACCAGTGCTGAGGACAAATGGAAAGATGGAACAAGGTTTCTTTCAGAAAAAACAGCCATGGTGGCAGTGGGAAGGAGGAAGGCTGACAGTTCCAGACAGAAGGAGAAGAAAATAATTTCGCTTCCTACTGTGCAGTGCCAGAAAATCCACAGGGAAGCCCAGGGCTGGGAAGGCACAGGACAGCCCAGGTGAGGATCCTGCTAGCTTAGAAGAGCCAGTTCTCTCATTTTTCTCTAACTGAATGAATACTTTTCATTCCTTGTGTCTCTGGCCCTTACCACTTAACAGCTTTCAGATCTCTATCTTCTGCCCTCTAGGAAAGGGGCAAGGGGAACCTTTCCCACTCTGGCAACAGGTAAGCAGCATGTCAGGGTGGGGAGAGCAGACAATTTCCACTTGATCCCTAGCAAAGGCCTTCTTTGCTGAATACACACTCTGGGGACTGCCGTCCTTTTCCCGCTTCCCCCTACAACAATCTCTGCTGCCACCTCCCCTCCCTTGTTATCTGTCAGTAAACAGTAATTAAAGAAGTGGCCTGCTTGATAAAGCTCCCTCCTGCCCTCACACGGTGCTGCCCTCTCGGACGTGTCTAATTAAAATCCTGATGAGAAGATGAAGAAATCCCAGCAGCTGGGAGTCTGCTGACTCTCTCTGCGCTCGGCCTCTTCATTACTGACGAGGAGGCAGAGAGATATAAAGGACCCCGGGAAATGCTCCGACAGACCAATCGATACAGCCTTTTGTGGGACGTGATGGTCCGCTCAGGACTGCTTTTTGAACTGTGTGGATAATGAGGATGCTGGAGCGTGGCTCACTGCATGGGGTTGATGGGGCTGGGCTCCCTTACTAGCCCTGCTGCACTGCTGCTCCCAGGAACACACTCAGGGCCCCCACAGCTTGGCAGCCACTCCCACCATATAGTGAACCCACACAGTTATAGTAGCTGGGGCACTTGCCTGCCCCCCACCAATCCAGGAATCATTGCTTGTAGTGCCAGAACACTGTCAAACCTCTAACCACTCCATGGGTTCTGTGCAAACACAGGGCGTGCATCTGTGTCCATACAACTGCAAAATCCCGAGGGCCAGCACAAACCTTCCCTAAGCAAAACCAGCACCACACACGATGTGCACGCCGGTGTGCTAAAATGTGCTCTCATTCATGAGAACACTGTGTTTTCACTGCTGTCCCAGGATTGTGTGCTAGGGTGAAAGTGTTGGCATGCACAAAATGAAACAGCAAATGTTTACACTATGTGCACAGCAATATCGTCATTGTGAATCACTACAACTATATTTAGACACACTTCACTTCATGCAAATATATCCACTACATGGTTTTATTCTTGTGGGAGCTTTTTAATGTGAGATCAGCTTTACCTGGAAACAAGCCCGTTTTCACTGTCCAATTCATGTTTATCTGAAACACCAGAGACTTACTTGCTCTTAGTTTCAAGATGAAAGAAATAGTAAAAAGATGGAAGCAAATCTATACTTTCTAAAGTTTGAAAGCGCCTGTCAGGCACCTGCCTCCATGTCCCTTCTGAGCAAGCCCACAGGAGGCACAGCACCCTGGGAATTAAGATCATGTGCAAGAGTTGGGGTGCATACATGGTTCCTAATGCAAGTGCAAAGTGTATGTGCATGAAGGACATGCACATTCCACATGTGAAATCAATAAAAGAGTGAGCTTCCATCTGTCTGAGTTCACACCTCTTGCTTCACAAATCACTATTGCTCATGCAATCAGCAACAATCCAGCAATAGTTGGTGCTCTTTTCAGAGTCCCATCTAAGTCCTTGGATTCAGTTTATTCAACAGACTCTGTTGCTTTCTTTCCCACTCCCTTAATTGCAATTACTTTTACAGACCCCATGTACTGGGGAAGAAAAAAAAAACTTGAGAAAAATATATTTCATAAAAGTCTCATGAAGTAAAAAAAAATACTTATTTCTGTTCCAATTGCCATAATGTCTCCCCACTGCCCTTCTTGTCATGCCAGGTTCAAGGAAAAGGAACAAATCATTCCTGGACCGGTTAAATACTGAGTTAAACTTGCCAAAAAAACCCAAACCATCTCAAAACAAATAGTCAGTAGCAAAGTACATTCAAGAAGTGATCAGCCAAATACAGAAGCAGTGGACTCAATGTTAAAAGCTCAGGAATGCTGCTACAAAGGGTTTTTGGAGAGTCCTCTGGAAAAGATGAACAAAGAGGGGCAGCAGACAAGAGGTCCCACGGCAATGGTGACAGAAGCACTGTCACTGGGAAGTTCACGGCTTCCCTTGGCCCTCAGCCTCCCTTGGCAAGAGATGCTGTTGTGCAGATCAAGGCAGCAGCGCTGGATGCACAGAGCTCCCCACGCAATCCCTGCCTGTCCCACTACCTGTACTTGATGGAATGACACATTGCTGCGGCAGCTAATAAATAGAAGTAATTTGATTAGCTTTCCCTAACTAGCGATAAGATCCTGACAAACCCTTTTTAATGCGTTTCTGGAGCAGGATGAAATTGTTTCATTTGGTGAGCAGGGCCCCACGGGAGTTGCCTCCAAGCTCCTTTAGTGAGAGGTAAAAATATGCCAATCATTAATGAGGGGAGAATTACGGAGACTTTAATGCAATCAGAAAAGAGGAGCCCTGAGGCAGCTGGGGAATAAAACCTGCCCTTAAATCAGAGGCAGGCAGCCGAAGCATGGAAATAAAGGCATACACAAGCATGTACATGCACACACACATACCTACCGCACACACACAGACCTTGCAGAGCTGCTGTAAATACACTGGGAGTTCTGCCTGGGCAGCAAACACCTATCTCAGCAAATGGTATCCATCTTCCTTCCAAAGGCTTTTTTAAAATCACAGTAAATGACATCCATTTGGCAGCCCCCTCCCTCTGTCAGGAGGGGACCACTGCCCTGCGGAATCGCAGGTTTAAACATCTAAAAACCAGAGCCTTTTGTGAAGGAGGCATATGAGCTGCTTGGGTGTCAAGCAGCAGCAACGAGGCAGCTTTGCCAAGTGGAAAGGTGCCTCTCTCAGGGCCAGACTTGCTGCATGAACACAACATGTATAAACTGCTCACTGTCCTGCACTTATGCCAGAGGCAGCACCTACTGTATGGTGAAAGGCACCTCCTCCCATCCCCTCTCCACTCCCTCCTCAACCACTTCAGTGAATTCCCTCCCTCGTGCACAAATCGTGTAACATTTCTTCCTTAGCAAAACAGAAGTCTTTAAGTTGCTGGCATTTTCTCTGGCCCTAGTGGCCTGGCTGGTTCTGATTTTGCAGGGGTGTGTGTGTGCTCTTTCAGAAACTCCTACAGAAACTCTATTACAGAAAGGATTCCATCTTTCTGCAGTGTTGCTCTAATCCTTGCTTGCACAGTACAGATGGCTGCATCAGCATGGACCATCCCAGAGAATGCAAGCTCCCAGTTTAATGGCAT
The DNA here is from genome assembly GCA_026261815.1 of Monarcha castaneiventris obscurior. Taxonomy (NCBI): domain Eukaryota; kingdom Metazoa; phylum Chordata; class Aves; order Passeriformes; family Monarchidae; genus Monarcha; species Monarcha castaneiventris. Next base: position 22,779,859 of record JAMPIT010000894.1, read on the forward strand.
AAAAAGCAGGTCAGGAGTTTTCCCATAGATCTTTCAGATTCATCTTGTTTACTTGAAAATAATGAGCAAGACTACTGGGATATCAAACACCAGACACCTTTCCTCTGCCAGATACACAAAACATGATGCTACAAAGGCTGGGCATGCAGTACTTCAGCCCTTTTCCCTAGTTTGGATTCACACTAACCTACAGAGAAACAATTGAATGGCTGCTGAAAACTCTAAGATGAAAATCAGTTCTAATTTCTGGCTTTAATATACACTTGAGGGGATGTGAGACAACTGTTTCTTCCTCCCATAACTCCTGCACCACAGTGAGAGAGTGTGGCACCCCTGCCTTCTGCTGGATGGAATGACTGTCCTGCTTAGCATGCACTGAAACAACACACTCCTGTACTGAGAAAGCTACACTGCTGCTTCTTCTACCACTGAGATGTATCAGACACCTCTGCCACAAACAGGCTGTGCTTCTGCACCATATTCTCACACACACTAGACAACTGTGGAACTAAAACACCGGGGCAAGTGACTACCAGCCATTTAGCTCTAAAGACAAGGCAGTTACATAGTCACCAAGACAGAGTAAAATATTAAGAACAAGTACAGAGGGAGCTGTCCTGAGACATGGAGCTTGAAGCTTAGCAGGTAAATTAAGCTACAGATCTGGCACATCCCCAAACATGTATCAAGCACAGAGCTGCATTTAACAGTCCCACTGTTAAATGACCATAGAATACTTATCCCCAGGTAAGGAGGCCTGCACATCCCTCAGCAGCAACTCCTACTGGCTACTTGAAATATATGATGATGGGCTCCCAAAGTGGTACTGCAGAGCTCTTTGTAGCTGAAAGTTCAAAATGAAAAGCACCTCAGAAGAAAAGAAAACCTCCGGGGTTCTCCCAAATTCTGAGTATCTAAGACTGAGAGATCAAAGAAATCTTGCTCTTGGATATATCACTCAGACAGACTGCATGCCCTCTAAAGTCAGAAAAATCACTTTCCAGAAACACAAACAAGTGGGAAGACCCTATCACCGAAACTACGAAGACTGCAAAAAATAGCTAGCAGCAAATTCCGCATGGCTATAGCACAATGCTGTCTAGCATCTAGAAATTATATTTCTGCCCCTTTTGAGTCAGGGCCAATTCTGGCCCAAAGTTCCAGTTGAATTCAGTGATTTCTTCTAGTCAAGAGCTTTGGGCTATTCAAGACAGTTACTACACTCCTTCCATGGATCCACTTCTAGTGGTGATCCAGGTTTTACTGTCACAGTCCAACCTAGTTTGTGGCGGCACTCAAGCAGGCAGAGCAGCCTTGTGTCTCCCCCGAGCAGCAGGCAGAGGTCTGAGGTGGTGTCACACACTGTGGCTCCACATGCAGGCCTGCCTTGCTGCAAGCAGCTCCTTCTCATTCTGGTTTGTTATGATTAAAAATGCACATCACCCAGCGAGGCCTTGGAGTGGAACTCAGCTGGAAATTGGATCATTAATATTCCTTCTCATGCCCATTGCCGCAATTTCTTACCTCTCCACAAGCAATTGCTAACAATGCAACAATTTAGGGTCTCAGACTAAAAGTGAAGTCAAGACTAAAATGCCCATTGTTACTCCAATTCATCAACCCTTGTCCATACCCTGGCATCTCATCAAACTTATGCCAGTGTGCTGCATGGCAGATGTCTTTCAACCCTTTGAACTGCCTTTCCCCAGTTTATCTACCACAAGCTCTTAAGATCCATATCATCTTAAACCATCAGAAACAGGATTCAAGATTATCCCCATTCCCGAGCAGATGGAAACATAAGGAAAGAAAACAATTAATTCAAAGAATCTATCCACTCATGGTTTTGACTTTTGGTCACCACACTTCCACACAGTTAAAGTACTCTAAATGGGTTGGAGAGAAATGCAAACCAAGAGTAGGATGTACCACATGGTGGAGAATCCCACAAATGTACAAAGAGGGATATTTTCTTATCTAGCAGTTATCTACACGAGCTCACATCAACCCTATGTGCTGTTACTGCTGCAACTTATTAACTGGGCAAGCTGAGAGAGATGTGCAAATCCCCCAACACTGCTACAGTGATCCTTTCACAAAAAGGACCCAGAAGCATAGAAATGGCACAGGACACAGAGCAAGTGATTGAAATCCCCCAAAAGTCTCACTGTGTGCACTCATTGGCCTATTTGAACATACCTTCCTGTATGGTGTTTACATCAGACAGCAAAAAGCACAACACAATCAGGACTACAGCACTGATCATGGAAAAATAAAAATGAATAGGCATCTTTTCTCTTGGGACTTTAGCATCATCTCTGTGGACATTGGTACCAGGCAGAGGAAGTTTGTTTTTGCTTGTCAACTTACTGAGCTGAAATTCCTTTGGCTGCAGGCAGCACAGCATCCAAGAGGTTGAATATCCACTTGAGAAGTGGAGAAACCTGCTAGCCAGCATCTAGCATAAAGCAGCCGGGAAAACATCACTGTTCACAAGAATCTGGACAGTACCAGCTATAAATTCTGCTCCAAATGTCTATTAATTCTCCATTGCCTTACTCAACTACCTGTTAAATGTTTAATGTTAAAAACACTAAACACCTTCTCAGGTGGATAAACTGTTTGGAACTTAAAGGATCTTTTACATATCACTGAAATACCCCTCAGGCTGAGGACTTGCTTTGTGTGCCTCTCCAAAACACAAATACAATACAAATATCTCCAGAATTAAGTGTTTGCTAATTATCACAAGGGCATGATTTAATTTTAAACTGCTCCTGCCAGAAACAAATTTGCATGTTTGGCACTTACATTTTGATGTCACTGTTTCTTTAGTTTTATTTTATGTCAGAAATAATAATTTCCAATGAAAAAACTCTGACAGTAAAACACATAGCTACATTACCAGCCACCTCAGTGGTGACCATGAATGGTGACCATCTCAGAGTGATGGGCTTCATGAAGGTACACAGCAGTATCAGCTCAAAGGAATTCAGAAAAGGAGCTGTCCCATCAGTCATCTGGAATAAACAGAACCCTGCCACACCAATTTGAGATTAGCACAAAGAAATACAAGAAGAACCAGCAGGTCTGGAATTATATGGCTGGTCATACCTACTTAAAATATGTACACTTTTCAAAACCAAAACCCTAATTAACTGACTGTGCCACACCACAGACATTTCCCCTCAAGTAAGAGGAAGTAGCCACCGCCACTGCCTGTTCCCTTTAGCAGCTCAGTCAGTTGCTGACACCTCAGCTTAGTGCTCTGCTCACAAGGGCAGAGCCTTGGTGGCCCCTGAAAGCCAACACAGCTCCAGCAAACACAAATCTGCAGCCCACAGAAAGACAGGCAAGCGTTACATACATTAAATGTATTTTAAAGAGACAACAGATAAGAACAAAGCTCTGCTATAGGGTTTGTCAGCTCTGGACTCCTTTGAAGCTGTACAACATGCAACATCCACAAGGACCAGTGAGTTCCTGTGTATCACTGAAAGCCACAGACTGTGAGTACCTCAGTCATTCTATCAATGCTTGAGTGCCAGCTTTTCTATCTGAACTGAGAGGCAATCCCTGAGTTTTCCTAATCCGAGCCCCAGCTTCCCCAGCATTCCCGGGGCCAAGTTACATGCCTTTCTAGACATCCCTCTCTGTGAACATGACAAGGGCAGAGCAGAGGGTGCTCATGGCAGTCTTGCTTAGGGAGCACTGGCTACCATGCCACAAATTAACTTAATCCTCAATTATTTAGGGGGGGGCAGGCAGAAAAATCTTGAACAGTTTCTTCTTTCCTGCCAATTGTTCCCATCTTCTACCTCAGTTCTGGCTGGATTCCCCCTTCCCCCTGTCCTCAGCTAGCACTGCCAGGCTCAGTCCTCCTCACCCTAGCCCCCCCTCCCCAAGGACAAGCAAAGTTATTACAATAATGAATTAGCCAGGCTGCTTACTGCTGCCAGTGGCGAAGGCAATTATCCCACTCCACGTCCCCAGCCACCGCTCAGCTCCCTCATAAAGAGAGGCTTTTGGGGCCGCTTTGTGCTTTGATTGGAAATGAAGAGATTGCTAATTAGGGAACCCCTGCTGGGATCGGGCTGGCAGGAACAATGGTGAAACGGACGGAGCACACGTCCATTTAGGGAGGGGGGGAGAAGAGAGAAATGTGAGCCCCTCTGTAATGTAGTGCATCCTCTACTCACACCATAAACAACAGAGCAGACAATTTTATAGAGATTTTCACCTTTTAAAGTATGCTAATTTGTTTATAGAAAGCAATAATTTGGTGTGTGTTTGCATAGGTCAAAGCCTGCAGTTTTTGTGTACAGTATGGATTGACGCATGCGTGCATACATACGCTCTTGAAGAAAACGCCTCTGGAAACAACTGTGGGTATCTACACAGCTGACCCTGCATTTCTTGTTATTCACTGGGCAGCACGCATCAGTCCTGCATTAACAGGAAAAGATGCTTAGAAAAGCCTGTTGATGAGTATTAACACAGAATTTTAATGCCTGAATTCACAAATCACCAAAGTTGAAAATGACTTACCGAATTAGTCAGTTCACCTGAGGCTTGCCCAGTAACCACTTCCACTGCTTTGCCCAAGAGCTTTAAATGACAAGTGGACCTCCAGGAGGAGAAAATTTCACCATTAACACAATGTTTTCTTATACTCATCTTGAAATTTCTTCTTAATTCAATTGCTCTAAATGTCCATGGAGGGTCACAGGAGCTAAATCCACCTTTCTCATCTGACAAATTGTGCACCAAAAAATTAGAAAAGATCTCCCTCACAGTGCACAAGCACACCTCAACAACTTCACAAAACTGCACCAACAGCTTGTGCACATAGTATGCTCTGGTTTTGGACTCTAGTGACTTTTAACTCTTGTCAAAGAAAAAAATAACTCTCCTAACATTTCAAGATGCAAATCTTACCATTTATAAAATACAGACTGTTAACAAAGCAAATGCCTCACCTTTTTGTGCAAAGCTGACAGAAAGCAGTTGGAACCTATCCTGCATTACTTGGTTAACTATGTAATTCATCAGGAGAGCATACAAATGTTAAAACTGAAAATACAGTTTTCAACCATATATTTGACTTGCCATGCAAAAAATTTGCATATTGTTGATTAGTGCAATATATACACTATACACTAAGTGATTTATGTAAGCTAAAGCAAATTTCAAATTTGAAGATTGAATTTACATTTCAGAATTCCCTTGCAGATACTGAAGCATTTGAATATACAAGTGTAAGATCCCCTGAAAATGTTTTCAGTAAAACACAAGTCTTAACAGAAAATGATCACTAAAGGGCAGAAACACAGCTGAACTGAAAATGACTTTCAAATTCACAGACTATTTGTCCCCGCTGTTTGCTCACCTCTAGTGTTTATAGCCTTCAAACAGTTGTAGGTAGTTTTCACGTTCCCTTCTTAGTCATCACTTAGCCAAGCTTCACATATTTAGTTCTTTTGATCTTCCCTCATAAAAACAATCCCTCCAGCTCTGTTATAATTTTTGTTGTTCTTCTCTTACTACCTTCCAAGTTTCCTCTGCATTTTTTGCTGCTGCTGCCCAGAGCTGAACATTTCACCAGAACAGTACCAAGCAAGAACATTCCCTCTCTGCTTCCTGGTGTCCTGCCTGCACTCAACACAACCAAGTCTCATACAAAGGCCAGTGTTTGCAGCCTGCCCACTCTGCTCCCTTGGCCTGTCATGCTACAGTGCCAACACAGATGAAACTGGTCTGTCACTACCATTCCCCCAGACTCCCTCATTCAGTTCTCACCTGTGTTCCACTTACCTGATGGGAATATTTCCCCTCTTGCAGGTACAGTCAGAAAGTAAAACCCTCTGCTAAAACCATGCTTAGGGTTGTTTTAGGTTGCTGACCACCCTGTATTTACCTACTGCATGTATAAAACCTGACCACGTAAAAGCCAGGAAACATCTACCTAGTAACACCAGAAGCCAAACTGTAATGTGGTGTACACTGGCAGAGCTCGTTTGCTTTCACTGCAGCTATACCAGTTTACACCAGCTGAGAAGCTATTTCCATAAGTCTTGGGCTGCCCATATCACAAACAATCACAGTCAGAGAAAGTACAAAGAAGGGTATATTTCACTGCAGCAGCTGTTATTCTGATGTATGAAGCCTCTTTACCTTGATTTCATAATCCAAGCATTTACATTATGGGGATCCAGCTATACTGAATGGACAAGCAATTCAATGTACCTACCAACAGGTTCAGGAATTCTTTGGTAAAGCACTTACCATTGCGCTCTTGATAATCAAACTCTTATTTAACAGAAGAGGAATAAAACTCGTGGTCAAATTATGGATGTACAGGCCACCTGTATTTGAGACTGATGAATGGGCCTCATTACTACATCCATTCACAGGGTCTGATTTTGACTAGCCTTAATATCCTAGCAAAGGGGGATGAAAGGAAGTGGTCTTCTCATGGCATTATAGCAGGCAGGGCAGGGGGACATGTTGGAAGAAATAATCAAATGTTCTAAAATCCTGAAAGACAGAAGAAAGCCCATTCTCTCGCAGATTGATTCTATTGTGCCCTTAGTAACAGGCTACTAGTTCTGTCCTCATGTAAAACTCACTTTATTTCAGAGCCCAACTTCTTTGAAGTAACTGTGTTCTTAATATTCATCCCCGTGTAAAGCTGGGAAAGTATAAACATAAAAGCACCCAAACCAGGATTTCTTCCCCAAATTCTTCGTGAAGCAATGCAACCTCATTCTGCCACACAGAGTATGGGCAAACCCCAAAGGCTTTTAGAGTGTATTGAATTTCTTTCTCTAGTAGATTTAACTGTAAGATTTTATATTTTAAATTACCAGTGAAAGAATCACATCTCTTCCTGCCCACTGCAGAAGTGTAGATTTTCCTTTAATTTGACACAAATATGTGTTACATTCAGAGAGAATACAATCACATTGTTCCTGCCTATTTGTTTTCTTTAGGAGTTTAACTTCTACAAATTCAGTTGTAGAAAAATGAAGTCCCTCTACATAGGCTCTTTAATGCACCTCTGTTGCAGAAAGCAGAGATCCTACCACCCTTCTCAACTGATCCACATGTGTCCTGAACATGTGTTTGTGCAGCTCAGATTGAGGAGCTGGTCTGGGTTAAAAATTCCAAAACGTTATCTTAATTCAGACTGACCACATGCAGGATTACTGGAAATCCAGCTGAACACAAATACCTGGACATGGCATATGACATGCAGCAGTTGTGAAAGCTGTGAAACCATTAGCAATGTCAAAGGGTTTCTTAAAAGCATTCATACCTGGGGTATTTTTCTTTGAAAATGTTCCCATTTGTGTAGATAAATGATGACATGGTTGAGACAGAATGAGATTGAAAGACATAAGTTACTGAACTGAAAAGCATGGTGCTGTCAAACTAATACCTGCTTGAAACAAAACCTATCCGGTGAGAGATCTGAGAAGCATAATAAATTTAATTCCAAGAATAGGCTAAGGGGTGACCTGATCTAATTGTAAGTGGGGGAAAATTTAATCGTGGAAAGTTCTTTAATCTAGCTTTAAAAGAATATAAGACAAGATTATTCTTGGTATCCGAAGCTAGACAAATTTCACTTAGCAATAAAGACATTTTTAAACAGCCAGAACCGGCCATTGGGACCATTTGTCATGAGGCATGCTGGTTATTCTATCACAATGTCTGTAACTCAAGGTTGTATATCTCTCTGGAAGGTGTTGATGTTGAGAAGCTGCCCAGACAAGTACAGGAGTTACTAGGTGGGTTTTAGATTTTAATGCAGTTAGGCCTAAAACATGAGTAGTATGGGTTTGCCTTAAAACCTGTTTAGAGTCCTCATGGTTCTTTGAGAGTTGCAGAAAACAAGACAAGTGTTCAAAGACAGCATCTGCTTTGCTGAAGCTGTTCACTAAGTCTGCTATCCAATACTTGTTTGTTCCAAATAAGCTTCAATTAAGAGGAGTCATCCATGGCTTTCATAAGTCAATTTCTTATACATTATAGTAATCCTGCTATGAAAAATTACACATTTTTGCCAGAGGGCATATGCTTTATCTACCAGAAAGTATAAAGCATACACAGAGAATGTATAAAGGCAAATGGCAAATGCTGTGCAGTGCATACATCTTAAACAGGAAAAGTGGTCAGTTAAATTTGTCCATGTCTTGAATTCAATAATCTTTGGGTTGGTTAGAGGTGAGGAAATTGAGATTTAATTTTTTTAAAGTCTCCTTTACTGTTTTGAAATGTAGTTCAAGCTTCATGGAGCAAGTTGCCGATGAGAACAAATACTATAAATTAATCACATCATGGTTACAAAAGAGTGAAGTGAGCTGCTTGTCAATCAGTCAAGCCCGATACGTCTGCCTTGCTATCAAGGTTTGCCTACACTACTATAGTATTCATTTTCAGTGTGGGTGCAGGGAAGTCAAGCTGAGAACTCTGCTGTAACTCATGCTCATAAACAAGAGAGGAAAAACTGTCCAGTTTCTCACATATTCTGGCTAACTAAACATGGCTCTAGTTTTAACAGATAAAACAAAGCCATCATTTAATTCAGACTGTTTCATAGTGTTGGGGAAAATACTGCTCTATTCTTCTCCATTACATGTTCATTTAGTTCATTACCTACTGAAGGCTTCTCAAAGGCACACACAGTTGTTCTCCAACCCCCTCTGATTTGTGTCATTGCAGGCCGTGTTCAAAAACTGGTCACCTGTTCCCTCTGCAACATCTCTCAAACATCAACCTCATTTTCCTACTACAACTTACTGCCCCTTGGCTCTAAGCAAGGAAAAGCTATATTGCCTTTTGTCTAAAGGGATCACACCAGCCTTTTTATCCTTATGGATTCTACCTTTCCATAACGATGACCCAGGACAAATTATGTTCATCTCATCACTCATCAGGAAAGGCAAAGAACTTAGAAAAAGAAATTGTACATCTACTGAATATTTTTTAGAGTTTTCTTTACTCTGAAATGAAACTATTAAATACTCTGGCTGAATTCAGCGAGGTGTCTTTTGAAATCACTTTCTGAAACAACTCATTGTAGGAGCAAAAGTCCTTGATGATATTGTTAATTTTTAGGAAGCCCAAGTAATACTTAATCATCTGGAAAGCTACACTAGCACAGCCTGGGGAAAGAGAAGACAGCAACCATCAAAGTCATTTGTGTTCTCAGTTTCAAGTAACTGACGGAAGAAGTAATTCCTGAATCCTGGCAGATGCAGACTTCCCTTATAGAGCTCCAGTGATGCACCCATGAGGGCTGCAGCAAGGCTGGCCCAGATCACAGGTGCAGGACTTGCCAGGTGGTAGCCTCTTGAAAAAGTCCTTGTCCAGGCTTGAGAGAGAATGTCCTTCTACACACAAAGAACTGCTACCTTTGACTGGCCTTGAAGACAGGTTTAAAACACAGAAAGGAGTCACTAAACTCAAAGAGTAAAACATTCTTAATAGAACCACAATAAAGATTACTGAACTGCAATAAAGCAGTTCAAGAGACTGATGCAAGGTTGTAGCAGGGGGCAAAAAACAACCCCACAGAGTCTACTGGAGGCAAAGAGCATTTAGAGATAGGACTTAAATCCAAAAAGTATTGAAGAGTGTAAACAGTGAGGAAGGAACTGGGCAACCTGAGAGACAACTAGGGAGAAGAAAAAAATCGAGAAATCATCTCAACTGTATAACTATGAATATTTCTCCTGTAGTAGAAGGAATTTACCTGCAGTACTGTCATCCTAGAAGTGAAGAAAGCTATGAAAGCAAAGCAAATCAAAGAGAAGAAAAAGAATGGAATAACTCAAGAAGCTTTTCCCCCTGTGACTGTTGTGATTTCACAACCTGGAATACTTGGTAACTTAGGGGATTTGGACTGCTATCACAAAATACACATAGAAAATGGAGGACCAATACCTCCCCCCCAAATCAATGGTATGTTACTGTTAAGAAGCAGTTTTCCATGCTCAGAAGAGGTTATAGGCTTTCCCTTTAAGGGACATTTAAGTATGGGATTATTTTTTCTTCCCTAATGATAGGAGAAGGAAGTGAAGGAGGTCAGAGTCCTGTAGATCTCTGTGCACTCCCTATGGTCTAGGTTAGGAGACTTAAAAGGATTCAGATTAACTGGGGTGGCTTTGTTGATTACACACAGAGAGGAAAATGACCCCATGTGGTAAGTGTTTCCAGGACAGCTGCTCCGTTGGTGAAACACTGCTGCATTCCAGAAATAAACTCCTACAGTCAAATTAGCAGCTCGAGTCCTCTCCACAGAAATGTGCCTTTACTAAAGTTGCAGCATTTCCCAGATGAATGGGAAACCAGCAGCATAAATTCCTGCTTAGCTCCGCTTTTAAATAGAAAATGGTACAAAAAGATGTTTGTACAAAATCAAATCAGTCTTCATAGTCACATAATTGCCCCACATTAATGATGGGCTCAAAACAAAAAAGGAAATTTGGAATATTTCTGGCTGGGACGGAGAGCTAAACCTAGCATGGTTCCCCAACACTTCAGGCCTGTCACAAGTTTTCCAGGTCTGAGGGCTTTTCAAGACTTCAGTGTAAAACATTTTGGGTTGATTCCCATGCACATCAGTACCTACCAATGTGTCTTGGGGTGACTTTATGATGTGTATCCCCTATGACTGCTCTATTGCCTAGAAATTAATTCTGTGCCTTTTCTGTGCCTTTAAACTGAGCCTGAGAGGGGAGAGAGGAAAAAAAAACCAAACCCTGTGAACTTTTCAAAGCAATTGTTCAAGGACGCAGATACACTCCTCTGCTCCTGCTGCAGCAGCAAAGGGGGAGGAAAACACCCTTGGTGCTTCTCAGCCAGTTTTTCGGGTTTTTTGTTTTGGTTTTATTTGCCGGAGAGAGAGAGCGAGAGCGAGAGACAGAGAGTTGAATTTTGTTTTCTTGGGACTTTAGGTTTTTTTCCCTTCTTTCTCTTCTGGACTGTTTAAACAACATCAGAACACATCGGGAGAATTTTCCATCAAGGCCCAGAGGTGGGCCCACACTGACCCAGCTCCAAGGAGGAGAGAGACCACACCTACAGAAGGACTCTAAAATCTTCCCAGGTTTTCTCTCTAGAGTGAGAGGTTTTACTATTTAGCATTATTATCCTTTTCCTGTGTGTTTGTTAATAAATAAGTTTTATCTCTTTCACTTTCCTTTGAGGAAAAGGTTTTTTTCCTGAACCTGGTGGGTGGAGGGGTGATTGTAACCTGCTTTCTATCAGAGGATATTTTCCTCCAAATTTGTCCAAGCTGGGACACAATGCAAAATACTGAAATATGCAAAAGATTACAATCTACATGTGCAGCAGGATAAGAGGTACTGCTGCCCCTTCCCTGGTCTCTTCTAGCTCCCAAAAAGTAATGCAAAGATGTCCTCTCACCACAGAGGTGAATTCTGGCCCAAGAAAGTAAATGTGCTCAGAAGCCTCAAGGCATTTCACATTTTACTGAAGACAAACAGCAGCAAAACTACATGAGACTACACAAGCTTCCAAGTTTACCCAGGTTTACAATTACAAGTTTACAGATGGTGGCATTGGTAAAGGCCCAAGAAACTGCGGGGGAAATAAAAGCCAAAACACCAAGCTACAGTTTTCAGCAGATAAGGGGGCACTTCTTCAGTACTCTGGGCTCACAGGATAGGTGTTGTACAAGAAGCAGGTTCTGCCATTTAACCACTGAATGCAAGATGTTTGTGGTCCTTCCTCTTTCTCACACTGTATCTCATCTTAGAAGCAAAATATCTTCTTCTTGTCCAAATTCCTCCCCTGTCAAGTAAGACCTGGGAAGGTGTTCCCACATGCTGCACTGCAGAAAGAAAGTATAGCAGGCATATCACTCCCTCTCACTCACAGATGGGAAAGGTGAAGCCAGAAGCCATTGACAAAGTTACAAGGAACAAGTACCAGCAAGACAAAGGCCCTGCTGGGTGTTCTAATGTAGTGACCATTTACTTCAAGAAACCTTCACCAGCTCCTCTGCCTCAACACACCACCAAACCAAAACCCATCAGGTGACTAAACCTTCTGCAGAGCTCCACATTACAGAGCAAAGGATGCGATACATTGAAACAAACTTCCAGCTGCTGCATAACGTGGTCTGAAACATAAACACCTGAAAGTGTCCTCTAACCCCCTGCCTCTTTCCCTTTGGGCCTAAATTCTGCCCTGAAAATATTACCTCAAGAACCACACAGTCAGTGGGAAGGAACACAGTACCATACAGAAAGGGTAAATTCAGGGAGAATTGTTTCCGCTTAGGTCAGTCTTGCTCCATGGCTGCAATCTTCACTGATACTTTCAAAGTGGCATAGCTTATCTATCCTAGGGACTTTTGCAGCTTTGGAAACACTACCTGTAGCAGGAGAAAAACATTCAGGGTAAGCAAGATTGGATACCCCAAAGTACAGATTCTACATGTCTGTAACAGAGTATCATGTAATCAACTAACTGCAAAACATGACAACACCGAGTCCAGTGGTAAGAAAAGTTATCAGGAGAGCTACACCACGTCAAGTTAAGATGTCACTTAGTCCCATATTCTACCTCTGACATCAAACACTAATACGTGCTCTGGGAAAGACTATGAGAAAGGAGAGTTTTTCCCCTGTTCTTAACCTTGCTGAACCTTTGTAGACCTCATAATCAGTATGTTGGCAGCCTGTGGCTTAGACAGTTCCCTCTAGACCATAACGTGTACTTGCCACTAATGAGTCCACATGTCCCATAAATGCCTTTATGGGGATATCTTTTTGAATTCTATATCCAAATAACTTTGTCACTGAATGACACAGGGAAAAAAAAAAAAAAAAACAAGACTGGTTTTTTGTGATACCATATTTCCTGTGTTTTATTTAAAGCACTTATTTTTAAAGAGAAAGATGACAACCTCATTGAAAAAGTAAGGAAAACATGCACGTATGTAGATACTGAAAACATGTAGCAGAGCTCTCTTCTTAGCTAAGAAAGTGGAGGTGCTAATTTTGCAAAGCAAAGAATTAGGCAAGTGTTACACAGGAAAATATAGGCCTATGCTCTTCTTGGTATCTTTTAGTTAAGCCCGTATCGAGTAAAGCCACCTGTACTCCCAAGAAGTCACACTTTTCGCATTACCACAAATTCCTATCTCAGTTACCCTCATCTTTCTTTTAGCCACAGACTTCATGACTGACTCTACCCCTGGTAGTCTCTTGGTTTAAATCAGGTTGGAAGCTCTTTCAGACAGCAGCCCCAGCATTAGGGGATGTGTCATGAAACAAACAACAAGGGCAAAACAGAAGCAACGTCCAAAGCTGCCAGTACAACTCATCGCTATAGTCTGAGAGCTAGTTAAGAAGAAGTAGAACAGTCACAGCATGAAATTTATCAAGTAGTAGATAATAATTTTTATATTACATAACATAAGATGTTGCATCCTATATTAAATTCATTATTGTGAGCCTCAAATGTTCAACTACTGATCAAGTCCCAAAATAAACGTAATTATAAATTCTATTATGCATTGGTGGTTGTTCATATAATCTCTTTTTCTTTTTTTTTTTAAGAATATAGTTGGCATTGCTTTTTAGTTGTTCCCTGAAACCTTGTGGTTTAGACACTTTTCTTCTTAAAAAAAAAAAAAACTGCAATTTTTCTCATCATTTTGTTTCACATGGTCGAGATGTAAAGTCAAACATCAAGTGCTGCAATAAAGTTGTTGGCAACATCAAAGAGGATGAAGTATAGAAATTATATGTAGGGTAATTAAATGGCTCTGTATTTTATTTGCATATCTCTATATATAAACTGGCCTGACTCAATAAAGAAGCATTTCACAATAGCCTTTTGGCCCTCCTAGCTTTCTGCAAGATTTTGCAACATGCTCCAAATGGTCCCAAGAATTCTTGGTCTTCTGACCATGCTATAGGAAGCTGCAGAGGCCTGCCCGAGATTCCTCAAAACACAACAACACATCCAGAAGGAGAAATGGTGCAAAGCATGTTCAAGTACGAAGCAGAGACAAAAGGAGATAGGGAGCATCATAAGCAATCTGCTCATTTATTTCTACAGGTGAAAGTCCAAATCTTGTAGTTATCAGCAGTGGTCCAACTAACGGTGTGAGCCAAGCCCAGCTCATCAGCTGCTTGCAACTGGTGCTGCACAGGCAACAGTGCAAGGGCTTCCCCAGCCCACTGTGCTACAAGGACAACTGAGAGCCCAGACACAGTCAGGGCCTCCACCTCTTGCAGGCCTGTGGTTGGAGAAGCACCCAACAAATCCTCAGAGCTGATACTCTGCTCTGCTGTGCTCCTTGAACATGTTTTGTGCATCCCCGAGGGTGGTGTAGGGGAGTAACAAAAAGCACTGCTCCTCCAGCACCTCTGCACCAGATGGGTGTTTCTCCTTCTGCCACCCTGAGGTCAGAAAGAAATACCTGACTTCTCAGGGCAGGTTTGGGGCTTCAGTGCAAAGGAGGTGGGATGTTTTATCATCCACTTCCCATCAGCCCAGCCAAGAGGCTGGCTAGGAGTTGGCATTGGGATCACAGGATAAAAGGCACTTACATCACCCTGGTTAAACTTACAAGCAAGACCAACTGAGTGATGACTGCCAGTTGACCAGAAAGGTGAAGGGAAGGAAACAGATGGGAGAGATGGAGATCCTGTGATGTGACAGCCTGAGACTTTGTAGAATCACAGAACAGTGTGGGTTGGAAGGGACCTTAAAGATCATCTAGTCCAACCAATGCGACAGACCATGACACTGCCAGCAAAGACTCAGTACAGCAACTCACAAGCTACCATTTGCAGCCAATCTCCATTAAACACTATAAAATACAAACACATTCTGAGCTACCTCTGCTCAGTCACCTCTCCCTGGGAGCAGACAGACAAGTGGCAAACTCAACATGTCTAGTGTGGTTTTTTTTCTGGAATGAGTTAGCAACAGTGCAGCTCTTCCTTTGCACTATCCTAGGTAAACAGAGGTTGTTGCTGGTACAAAGTGCCTCAAAGTGGCAAGAACAGCGTTATCACTTCAGTGCTGTTTCCTGAAGGATCAATAAGCCAAGACAATCAATTCTTCTGGCTAGTCCTTATTCCCCAGGAGAAGCTGTGACTCTCATCCCTCACCATTTAACTCTTCACAAACATAGCAGCAGCCCCATTAATTCTGTCCTCCTTAAACACACATTTCCCAAACCCATGTGCCAGGAGAGATGACAGAGCTAGAAGTACTGTACCCAGGTGAACATGGTATCACCAAGAGGTATGGCCCATTACTTCAGCACAGTAGTAACACGTCTATATATACTTGGAGCACATGGAGACATCCTCATGTCTGATTTCTTTGCACAGGACAGAGGGCCCAAAGAAACTGTAGCTCTCTATCCCCAGCTACTTCTCTGTGCAGGGAGTATAAGGCAGTCCCAGAGCACCAGCTGATGCTCACAGAAAAGGCTGCATAGGCAGTAGATGGCATGAACAGTCATTACAGAAAGTCACAAGAGTAGAGCCTATTTAGAGACACAAAGGTGAGGTTCAATCCTATGTAGCAAAAAGAGAGTAAGAAGGATGGGAAGAAAGCTCAGGAAGAATGGAAGAATCATGTGATTATTTGCAATGTGAAAAAGGGAATAGAGATTACTGGGGGCAAAACAGGACCGTACTCAAAGCCTGCAGTAACACAAAGTGTTTTGCTGGGATCATGCAATTCTCCATAGAAAATTGAGAATGGGGAAGCAGGAACCCAGCTAAGAGATGGGGAAAACATATCTCATCAGTGAAGAGGCTCACCTTGAACTGAACAGGGAGCCTGTTAGAGCTAGAACTGAAGAACAACAGTGATACAAACAATTTGGTCTAAAGATTGGCATGAACATGTTTTAAGTTGTACACAGCAGTTTCCACCCAAAAAGCAGTGGGACTTGAGATGTGTTCCTAGAATGTCTTTCTGAGCATTAGAGAGGATGCTGATGCAAGTAATCTCTTCCCAGCCAATGTTGTACTCAGAAAATCTTTGCCTCCTTCTCCCATACAAAGATAGCATTCCCCAATGCTTATAACTTGAGTGTTGCCACACTCTGAGTGCTACAGACTGTGGATCGAAAAAGTATGACTGAGAAAATCCTATTCACATGAGCTCTTCACCAATCTATCTGAGTTCACATCATCAACAGGGAAAGGTTGAAACCCCCTGTACCAGGCTACGGGGACATGACGCAACAGGGAAGAATTTCCTATTTAAAGGGAAGCAGTAGAAAAATCTGCCAATGACAACAAGTGCAATTTTAAAAAGTCCAGGAAGACTGTGGGGGAAAAAAAGGTCTAAGGATGAATAAAAAAGCAAACAAAAAGAAAGGCAAGCCTGGTGGAAGACATACTCTCTTCTCACCCAGAAAGTTACCCTCTAGGTCCTGCGAGCTTTAGGGGAATGTCGATCATATGCCTGTTAAAGTACACAGCTACCAGTCGTTTGTTCAGGCCTACTACAAAGAGGTGATCACAGAAGGCTGGGGGAGGAACTTGTGGAGTATATTTCCTGCTGATCCAGCAAACACAATTATGAAGAAAAAGAGAATCCATTCTGAGAGCAGCGTGAAACTCTTGTGAGCAGGATCATTCGCATCTCACATGGTTGAGGGAAAGGAAAGGGCAGCAACTCCTTAATGAATAAAAATAGCCACTTATGCTTCCTTCTCGTATATGCTGGGCATATGCTCTCCAGTATTCAAATAGCAAGATTTAGTTGCAAGATTCATCCCTCTAAAAAAAGTAATTTCTCCTAAAGATGCAGCATTTTTTCTAGAGACTTTCAAGAGTGCTGAGGCTTTAAAACTGTCGTTACTTTGAGGACATCTTGTCAACTAAACTATGTGCTTTAAAGTTTTAGAGCTGCAGTATTTCCTTCCTTGAAATTCCTATACTACTATATTTTTTGAAGTACTTGTAGCATGCAAGAGCACGGTAGCTTTCTTGGGAAAGTTGAAGAACACTTTTCAGTCTCCCAGTTCTTCATAAATTGTATATATGCCAGGCAAAGCTTCACTGAAATGCGGCCACCTTCGGGGTAAACAGCAGCAAGTCATTCATAGGATTCAGCATAGCACTGGAAAGGACAAAAAGAGGAGAAGGAAGTGTATTTTGCCTGAAAGGTCAGCAGGGGAAATCTAAGTATAAACTGCTAATCTAAGTATAAACTGGCCACAGCAGAATAGTGCAGGAGAGGAAAAGGTTGAGGCGAAAAGAAAGAAAACTGTGATGGGAAAGAGAAGAAGGCAGGAAAAAAATATGTTACACAGTTTTCAGCTTAGCCACAGAAAGCTCCTGTTTCAAAGTGATCTGCTGTAGATTCCAGTGATTAGAGGGAAAGAACACAATTAATATGTATTTCAAATGCGTTTAATAAAGTACACTCTAGCTGATGGTGCTCTCCTCAGCAGGTCCAGGCACAGAGCACAAAGAGAAAGGGGCCTCAGGCATTCACATCAGGTCGCAGTTTTAAATAATTTTAAAACTAGGGCAAGGTGCCAAATCTTACCTCAAGGTGCTACATCCAGATAGACACATCAGCAAAAATGCCAAGTTTGGTGTATACAGGATGACCATCGATACACACAGCTCCAGATAAAACAGTGACTTATTTTTTTAGCCAGAGTTTACCACTTTTGAGTAATAAACCTGTAGCTTCATCTCAGCAATGGTCACTAAGACTAAACTCAGACCTAGTGTATAGGAAACACCATTGAATATCCCACGAGAAGTAAGTTAGTCTTCTATTTGCTTGTTGTGCCAAAATCAGAAAACCTTACTGCTGGCTTGTACAAAATGTATTTAAAAAACCAAACAAACAAACCAAAACCCCAACCAAACAGCAATAACAAATAAAGTGAAGCGGGGCAACTCTTGCTCCCAGCACAAGCCCCTCTTGTTTTCAACTATGTACCTATGTCAGTGATTTGCAGTTTTCCCCATGGGGAGATCAGCCACTTGGGATTTCCAGAAGATTGTTCTCTGTAGATCTTGGAGTTACTTTGATGGCAGTCACATATCATTTTACAGACAGAGAAACCGAGGAACACAGAGATATGACTTGGCCATGTGTCAGAAAACAACAGTTTTCTATCCCCATTCCTTTCCAGGACCTCTTTTCAGAAGAGAGGCAGGATCATGGCACAATCTTGATTTTGTGCAGTTCACCTGCTGTAGACAAATTTTCTAAGTCCCAGCTTGGAGCAAAAAAGCTTACTGCTGGCTAGTTCACAACACACCAGGCCTTAGCAACACAGAGGTCCTGGGCTTGCTGCAGGCAGGCAGGCCTGCTCTTTTTCAGCAACAGAAAGGTCTACTCAAGCTGCCCACGCATGTATGATGAACTCATCACAAAAGCAATCAGGCATTAATTTGGTCAATCATTTCTGTCACAGTGAATACAGTTCTTCAACTAGACTATTTGATGCAAGACTCCAGCTAAACTGAAGGACAGAAAAAATGCCTCAAAAGGTACCAGTCTACAAAACAGAAGTAGAACAATTTAGATATTGACCCATCCATAATGGTTTTTTTTCTTTTTTAAAGCAAAGGTTACCCAAGAGTTAAGTAGAAACAAACAAAAAAAAAGCATTAAAAAATTAAATCGTGTCTTCCAGGCATTAATAATAAAAAGGCAACCCACCCTCCAATCCTTCTCATTTAGAAGAGTATTTATTTGGAGTTTCTGTTAGGCGGCTGCATGCGCTGCGTGCATCCTGCTTCACTGAAGAAGAGCCTTTTTGAAGCATCACTTGACTTTGTTTTAAATATCTTGCTAGAGTTTCCATTTTAGTTCTGTGAGATGATTATTTTCTCTCAAACTGAAGTTATACAGCAGTTGAAAATGCTGATGGCTTAACTGGTTTCCTTTTTTTTTTTTTTCCCCTCTCCACAGCAGCCCTGAGGGGTTTTAACTCTTTCTTGCAGCACTGAAATCCTGCTTTTGGAGTTCAATGTTTAACTCGCGCTGGGAGACTCATAAATATTCGGAGTCACTCTCTCCCTCTCTGTTTGATTAGGAAATGAGCCTTTAACTCAATGTAATCCCCAAGCCATTAACAAAAAAGCCCTCAACAGCTCCACTATTAGAATTTCACTCCTAGCCCACAGAGGATTGAATTAGATTAACATAACTACCCGCAATCTGAGTTTATTTTCTGTGCCAGATAGAAATGTGTCTTCAGGAAAGGAAAAGAACAGAGCTGGAGAGCAAGCATAGCATAATGAAATGTAAAAATAGATGAGAAATAGATGGACAGATGTACAGGTGAAGTGATAAAAAAGGTAAGAGAGAGAGATAGCTACACAGTCTTTAATAACTGGCTGCTGGCTTTGGGGGGTTTATGCAGAAGGCCCCTCAAAACACAGAATTGTTTCAAGAAGAGTATTTTTATCCTGCTTGTGTTTACTTCATATTCTCAGGGATTTACAGTGAGACACCTGAGCATGCTGTACTCTAGACACCTGTGCAGCAGATTTGGCACAGGTTTTATTTATAATTCCCAAGAGATGTCATACTCAGCAATGAAAGGAGAGGCGTGGAAAATAGAATCTGCACGTCAATCATTACTTTGCAGTCAAAGAAACAAATAAACTGGGATGAAACAAAAGATGTTTGTTGGGGTTTTTTTTAAGGAATGAAAAAAAAAAATCATGCAACAGCATATGTACAGTAAGTTATTTCGGAGGTTGATAGGTGCTTAGCCCACAAAATGTGAATCATTAGTGAAGCACAAACCAAATAACAACTACTTTATACTACATAATGCATCAGTCTTCCCTTTAACCACAGGTAACCCCTCCAAATAAAAGGGATCCTATAAGCCATTGATTTTTATGCCACAGGACAGTAGGTGCCTGGTTATTTTTTTTCCACAGCAGTAATTAAATATAGGGCAGGTTTAACAGGGCAAAAGACTCACATGCGGTTGAAAGAGAAGGATAAAGTCCAGCAGTTATGTGGACACAACTATAGAATAATCCAAACAAATTCTTAAGACAATCTTTCATAGCTTTATACTTGGAAGGCTTCTTTTGGAATGCTCAGATTTCAGCTAAAATGTATGGTAAATGAGGGGGGGCTTTTGCAGTAATTTCCAAGCATAGTCATGCTAATATTGCTTTTGTGTAGGGAAGAAAATAATTCAGGGGTTTTTTTTTTCAGTCTCTTGGTTTTTGATTTTTCGGGGGACCTCAGACCAGCTATATGATAGATTCTTTGCTAGTTACAGAGTCAGCAATTTTAGTCCTTTAATGCTTTTCAGAAAAATCTGCTCTCCTTTTATTACGAAATAACATTGCATTATCACAGAGCAGCAATAAATGTAATATCATGGCAAAACAAACAGAAAAGGACTTAAATAATTTAAATATGTTCATTTTTAAGTAAAGCAAAAAGCCTTAATAATCAAAATGAAGCTTCATATGATGAGAACGACCAGGCTCACAGTTTTCTTTTATTTAGGAGAAATATGCTTCATAGCAGGCAATGTGTTGTAATGATCTTTTGGGGCACTATTTGGGCATATTAATTCACCTGGTTTATCCACATTCTCCTAAAAGCCTTCCTTATATCAGAATTCTAGCTGAATGATGGAGTATTCATATCAGTGGTTAAATACTTAGAAAGTATCAATATGTAGTCAATATTTTTTATTCCTAGGACTTAATGCTTTAAGTATTATAAAATGTACATCAAAGAAATGCAAAATAAAGAACTAAAGAAGGAGCCTATTTGTTACCCTTCTACAGTCAATCCAAGCAATTAATCTATCAAGTATTTCTCAGAACCTGATGTTTTAACTGTGAAGCAGCAGTTTTATTATTCTATTTTTATTAGACACTTGTTCCTCCAAATTATTTTAAGTTTAGCTTCATTTTATTTGATGTTACCTTCAAAAATGGTAAATTGGAGGGGGGAGGAGAAGTTTTCTAGAACAAATATTTAGTGAGAAATTTATGCTAAAAAACTTGACATACCAAAATTAAAATTGTAATATTAAGTCTTTGGGGGGGGTAGACATAACAAGGTCATTCTCCTACACTTAGAAATAAATATAAACCCTAAATTTTGTAAAAAGATGTAACACAAACCTCTGAAGCAAAAATATGAAACAAGAAAAACCTCTTATATTTTGACAAAAAATATTATACTAAAAGCTATTAATAAAAAAAAAAATGGACTAATTATTGTTCTCCCTCTCTTCATATTTCTACTAAAAGCTGTTAACAAAAACCAATTGCTGACTAATTATTTTTCTCCCTCTCTTCGTATTTCTGTTAACAAAAATACATTGTTGTTTCAACATTTTGCATCTTGGCTGCTTTAAAGCAAACATCTCGTTGGTGATGAGAGAGTAAGTTCCTTCTCTGATTATCACTGTGCCAACTTTGCAAAGACTTGCACCCCTCTTTTGTCATTGAAGATACTTCAGTTGCTTTGGGACTTTCAAAATTAAAGAAACATCAACTGCTCAATGATAAACTCCTTCAGTAAAAGCAACATCTCAATGTGTGCCTGATAAGAAAAGATTTGATATGCAGCTGGGGGGGGGTTGTTGGGTTTGGGGTTTTTTTTAATAGAGGAAAGGTTGTTGCTTGGTTCTTTTAAGACAGGACTGCTAAAGTTTCCAGGTTTGCCTTTACCAGCATGGGATAAATAGCACCTGTCCTTGGTAAGCCCTTAAGCAGAGTTACGTTATACATTGACCTTTTTGGAATGCCAGCAAACCTGGCCGTTTCTATTCCCAAAACAAAACTGTTCCACTCAAACTTTCATTTACTTATTTCCAGAGGAAAAAGCCACACTCAAATAGAGAAACCGCCTGATTTCAACAAAGTTCTGAACCAACTCCTCTCCTTGTGGGTCGCACTGACCTTCCTCTGACAGAGTGAAAATAGAAAAAAATTATTACCTTTAACTGTATCAAGATGCTGCTTTAATTTTTAGACCAGATAAAAGGACTTGTGCAGAGCAA
Source organism: Monarcha castaneiventris obscurior (assembly GCA_026261815.1). NCBI lineage: Eukaryota > Metazoa > Chordata > Aves > Passeriformes > Monarchidae > Monarcha > Monarcha castaneiventris. The sequence continues at coordinate 22,801,898 of JAMPIT010000894.1, forward strand.
CATTTGGATTTAAAAAAACCCCAAAAAACCAAAACAAAACACAAGCCCATAAATGCAATAAAAGGTAGAAGTTCGCTACTTACATGCTGCAGGCTGAGAGATGAGGCTCGAGGCTGGAGTAGAATTTCCCTTGCCCTCAGGTGTTTCTAATTGCTGATTAAATATCTTTTGGTTCTGCCTGCACCAGCCGACAGTCCCCTCTGCGTCTCTGCCTCTCTTTGTGACTAGGACACAGTACTCCGAGTCCCAACCTATAAATAGATCCCAGCTCTGTGATTGATATAACAGGCAGCTGACAAAAAAAAAAAAAAAAAAAAAAAAAAAAAAAAAAAAAAAGAAAGGGAAAAAAAAAAAAAAAAGAAAAGAAATAACCAGGTCTTAAGCAAGGCAGCAAAAGCTGGGCTTTTAACTCTACACTGTGCCCAGGGAGGAGTCCCCCACAGTCACCCGTGGGCATCAGAAAGAGAAAGTGCAAGGCAATTACTTTCCCAGCAGCATTACAGCAACTTGAGGCATGTAAAGCGAACGAACAAAATTCACTGCACAAAGAAAGAGAGGGAAAACACAACTAGTAGGCTGCATCCAACTCTTTTGCAATTTAACAAAAATAAATGCCATTTTCAAAACAAGTTGGGAATTCTGACAGGACGAGAGAGGAGTTCAGAGTTGAGTTCTGGGGGTTGGTCCAGGCATGCTTGTATTTCTGCTGCAGAATAAACTAGTGGGTAGGTTGGCAATTTAACAGCTCGGCAGTCTGCTTAGGGTCTCTGCCCACAAACAGTATTTGATGAGGCTGTTCCTGCAAACAAAACTGAGGGCAGTGATGGTACCTCCCTATTGACTCAGCAAAAGTTACTTAGCTCTAAAGGACCTGAACCCTCATTTCTGCTTGTGTCCTTGGCTGCCAGGAGAAAGTGATGATTTACAGATACCAGCCAAGCTGTCTTACAGAGGCTGAGCTGCGAGCCCACCATCTGGACAGTGACTTGAGAGAACACATCACAAATGCTTCTGGTCTGGTCCTCGTTACCTGACACAGGGGTAAGGGTCCTGGATTTTCCCGTATTTAGTCCCTACAGAGCCTCCTGTTGGAGCCACAGTCAGGCAAGGCCAGTAGCTTTTCCAGCAGGCAGCTGGCTCTCCAAGCCTTTGCTAGCTCCTAGATACTCATGATCTCCAGTAAAACCTTAGTGACAAGGGAGCTTCATAGCAAATGGAATCAAAGGCAAGGCAGCTAATGATGAAAACCTGCGGGAGAATGGGGTAGAAGAGGGAGAGTAATAGGCAGGGAGAGGCAAAACAGCTTTCATGACACTGCTGTCTTTGGCAACATCTCCTACAATCAACCCTAGCACCATGCTCACTTTTGCTGGCAAAAGTACTAGTGCAAACAGGGTACCAGACCCACCAGCCTTCTTTCCAACATATTGCTAGGCTTGCTAGAGCTGAGATGGTAAAGAAGTGCTAAACTCATAAAGAGCAGGGTAAAATCCTCAGGCACCAAGCCCATTCTGAACTCCATGGTTCTTTGGCTCAGTGGCTAGCAGTACCTGAACTATTTAAGCTAGTTTAGGCATGTCTACACCGCACTGCAGCTGCTGCTGTTGCTGGAGTGAAGAAAGTTAGGTCAACAAGAGCAGCTATCCCAAATCAAGGCAAGGACCCACCACATCATAGCCAAGGTCTCATTCAACTTCAGCTATTGATTATATTGGAAGATACAGTAATTTCCTCTTTTTGGGCCAAATCCTGCTGCATGCTTAATTCACCTCATGTCAATGTCCCTTTTGTGTAAGCTGGTAGGATTTAGTCAAGGAGTTTTACAAAAAAATGCCATTTTTTTCTGGAGAGGGGCCTGATGAAGTACTGGGCAACAACTCATGATGTTTAATCATTTTCCTCAGTTGAGCTACTGTCCTGTGTGTAGTCTGGCTTGTTACTTTACCACAGCTGCATATCCCTCAGCTTCAAAAAAACAGAGATAACAATACTTAACACTGCGCTTTAAAGCACTTTGATATCTACAGATGAAGACCTACAAATGAAGAGGGGAAAAAAAGTATCTGACAGGCTGAGCTCCAGCATGGAAACACACCCTCAATTGCCTGCTGGATTCTGGTCCTTCACCTAGTTGAATCAGATCTCAGATCAAAAATTACCTGATAAACAAAGAAAAATTTTATTTCTGCCCTTTCATTTGGGCTGGCTGGTACAAGATATTTTGGGCTTTAACACTGAGAGCTGTAAAACATTTTAAACTACCCATTGCCATCAGATGGAATTCTAGACACACAGTACACAGAATAATCAGGCTGAGGCATGGCAGATGAAGGCAGATCAAGGTCCCAAAACCTAAATCCAAAAGTCGCTTCTCAAAAACTCAGCTTTAACTGTCAGACTGTTCTTTGCTGTTATATATTGCTGACATCTAAAGTTCTTCAAATACTCTGTCAAGCCTTGTGTTGTATAGAAAAGCATCATCCTTACCCTCTTACATTGTCATGGGCCCAAGTGATGCTCTGGTGGGAAAACCCATGATGTACTCTAAAGCACGAGGACTTTATGGGCACGTCTCAAGCAGGCAGCTGGGAAGTTCTGTTCAGTTCTTAGGGCCACATCCAGTGCTTATCATTGGTATCCTGTACCTACAGCAGAGGAGGTCCTGGGCATACAGTAGCACCCCATTCTTCCACTTTCTGCTTGAAGGGTGGAAGGGAGGAGGTCTTGACAGCATGCCACAGTTAGCTACTATGAATGAACCTTGAATGGAGTCAGCATTCCTCCATCCTTCCTCTCTGCCTTTAGACAGCAGGATGTATGACTTTAATGGCTCCCCACTGGGGTACCCAGCAATCCAGAGAAGATCTGCTGTAGATAAAACTTCAAACACAAGCTCCCCACCCCCAGTGTCAGCACCCTTGTGCACAAACACCACTTAATTCCAGACTCCAGACTCAGGGCGAGGCAGGGAAAGAATCCAAGAGTGGAGGCCGTAAGACTGAATGCCCACTCAAAATACTGCAAAAAGAAAGCCAGAAGATTTCAAAAGCACCTTCAGATACATTAATAATAAAAATTTAAAATAAAAAAATAAACATTAGTGACTTGTAGACTCTTTAAAGGCTCACCTCTTTCCTTGAGGTACCCAAGTACAAGCCATTGTAAAGTGCAAGTGCAGTTTTACAGTATTTTCTACTTGTTGCTTGGGAAGGTATTTTTTAAAATGTTTTTTGCTAGGGCCACTTTGATCATCCACCTTTATTTCAGTCTCAGATCCTCAAGTCTATGGTGGAGGTAAAATTTCAGTGCTTCATTTCCTTTAGACACAGAGTTTGAGTCTTGCACATACAAATCTGGGCAGAATTTACTCAGCTGCATGCAAGCTATTATAGAGGAATGCAAAATATACTTTCCTTTTAAAGACAAAAACAAACAAAAATTCACAGATACCTTTTTTTAGATAGGGCCAGAGCAAAAATAGTTGAAGCTTGAAAATATTGGTCCAATCAATGGAATCTTCCCATTCCCTCCACTCGTACATTAAACCACACAGATAATCTTTGTCCTGTGAACCTGAAGATGCTTTGGTGCAAATCTGATTTACATGTTGTAAGTTTAGTCCTCAGAGTCACTGCAGCTTTTATATCAGGAAATGCAGGTATGAATACAAGTATTAAAAGATAAACTGAAAGTCAGCTTTGCAGTTTCCAAGGTGGCCACAAACTATGAAGAATTATAGAATTATTATAACACACAATAAAAAGTTTCTTCATCAGAGTCACACTACTTTGAAAGAGCTTCACAAACCCAAAATTTCTGAACAGCTGCATTAGAGCCCTCCTGGATTTAGTGAGATGTGGGCTGCAGATTTCAAACAGGGACTACTTACACACCAAAAAATATGTTCTAAAATGATAATTTTTACATAGAGGAAATCAATGTCAAAAACCCCAAACCAACAAACCTTTTCCAAGACTGTGAAAATTACAAGACAAGAAGTAAAATATAAAAGAATGAAAAAGTTTGAGTAGTAACTCTCTTCTGGATGCTTGGCACACATAGTATGACTCTTAAATCTAATAGGTAGTTAAATATTCTAAGCATTTTGATACAAAGTAGATAGTCTGAAAAACAGCAATTGCTCAAGAGGAAAATGCTGATTGCAAGGAGTTTAGTTGTTTTAATTCCTTATTTGATTTTAATGCTATAGATTTCATATTGCTTCAATATTCTTTTTCTGTGCAACCAATATCCATAGCAGGGCATTTTTCTTGCACACATTGAACACGAAGTTCATACGTTTGCATCCAGTTTTTTCATGTACTCTCCAGGATGGTGCATGCCATGTTGCCACGTCAAGTCTCTGTCATCAGCAGGGAAAGTCACTGTTCTGTTAATACTCTTGTAAACTTTGCTCCTTCTTCAGTTCCTGTATATTTTGCTATTTTTCAGGAATGTGAAAATGACTAAGATTTTAACTCAAGTCCCCTACCAGATTTAGCCATACCAGCTAAAGATGTTAGCACTGTCTAGCTGCTGGCCAGACAGAGATTAGGACTCTAACAGTTCTTTGGCAGAAGGGAACCTGCAAACTGTCTGAATGGCTACAAGTAAGCCACATCAGGCTACGACTCGGGAACTTTCCTGGATTAGGCAGCACCCAAATCTATTCTTTCATATTCAGACCTGTGGCCAGAGAAGAGTCTTCACCTGGCACAGCTATTTGTAGAATTAGCCTGTGGAGAGGCACCATCTGTGGCTGCTCAAGCAGAGGTTATGCCATTGGCTTGAAGAAGAACAAGAGCAAGCACAGAAGAATGCTCCTCTCCCTTGTCTTTCTGAGTCTACCAGTAATAACAATGCACTAATGAAAAATAGCTTGGCCTGAGCAACAAAACACATACCAGAGTGCATTCAGAGACTGTCCAGAGCACGCGTTCAGTTATACACATACACACAGAAATAAAATCTGTAAGGATTTAACTAAAGCCTGCAAGCACTAGGACAATCATATACTGCATTACATTTAAATATACAGCCTTTGTCAGTCTATCACATACAGTATGATAATACAGTCCCTTCTACCCTTACCTCACTTAGACCCAAACTAAACTTTTACTTCTACTACACAGCCTTTGCCTAAAAGGGCTTCTGTGTTTGCACCCATGAAAAAATTTAAAAAAAAACAAACCAGAATAAGAATTCTTGGATGTACTCCTGCCTAAATTATGCAACCACGATATTCACTCACTGGAAACCACCACCATCCTCTTCCAACAGCACACTGTAATGCATTCCTCCAGCGCTGGGCTCTCAATTGCATCATCTGGGGCAAGCACCTTCTGCACTCTCCATTTGCTGCAGATGCTTTGCAGAAACTCATCAACGGTTGTTGTACCACTTGCTCAGGACCTTGTTTAGCACCAGCAAGTCCACACCTGTGCTGGCAGGGCATTAGCTGTGCACTCAGACAAATCTCAAAGCAGCCCGGCAGCCTACTACGGTCGGCTTCAGGCAAGAGATAGTGTTTCATGTTCTCAGTGACCTTGGCGTGGTGGGGAGGGAAAGGAAGCATGGTAACTGTCATAATAGAGCTCGTAGCAATTTTGATATCAGTAGAAGGAGGACAAAGCGAGATTTAAGCCAGCTCTGGTTCCAGATCAAATAGAGACCAGGATTGCCAGAAACAGCTTCCCCTTGGGTTTTTGTTTTGTTCTTAGTTCAGATTCCTTCAGACAACTTCTACAAAACCCAAACAACTACATTATAACCACAGACAGGCCTAACCATGATGTCTGGCTCCAGATCAAAACTCCTTACAGCCAGAGTGTTAGCTCAGCTCCCTTGAAAAAGCATCACCATTTTCCAAATTTGTATGTCAGGGGGGCTGTTAGTGCTCCCTCTTCTCCTCTCCAGGGAAAGGCTCCATACTCCTTGTGTATCGTGCTTGATTAAAAGATACATTTTAAAAAATAAAAATGAAGGGAAATAACTGATGAAGTTCCTCAGAGGAGAGGATATTCTGCCTGCAGACACCCCAGATGAGGAATAAGCTTTTCCAGGAGAAGCCCTGTGCATGCAAGCTGACGGGTTTCATCTGCCTCCATTCCCAGTGAGGACATGCTGGCAGGCTGGCACAACTCATCAGAGCTCTCAAAAGAAAGTGAGACGTCATGCAAATTCTGCAGCTTCTAAACTGAGGAAAGACTAATTCTGCAGTGGGTCCTACATGAGACCCCTCTAAAGCAACACCATTGGTCTCAGTCCTGCCTGACCTCCCAGCCACATTAACTGTGTTTGAAAGAGCCCTCAGCTCTGTCCTGGGGATGGGACTCTCACCAGTCTAAGGAGAAGGTGCAGCTCTTACCCCTATCAAAATACTATCAGCCAAGTGTCATTCAGCATACCCACACCAGGTGTCTGTGGCAGGGTGCTGGCTGTGGGGTGGCTGCAGGGCAGCCTCAGTGAAGAGAGGCCAGGGCTATCCCGTGCCCGATACAGTCTGTTCCAAATGGCTCCGACCCGCCCACCACAGGGCACAGCTGAGCCCCTTGGCCACAAACGTGGTGCCTGAGGGAAAACAGGTTTAAGAAAGGGCAGAAAACACTGCCCAGGCAGTGAGGAGTGAGAAATGGCCCCACGGGCACTCCGGTCAGAGCAGGAGGGGAGAAGGCACTCCAGGTGCTGAAGCAGACAGTCCCCCTATGCCCCTGCTGAGGCCACAGGGCAGCAGGTGGATATTTCCTGAAGGAACTGCAGCTTGCAGCTGGCCAAGGTCAGCCCACCACAGTGTGTCACAATAGATAGAAAAAATCCACTTCATTCAGTAGCTCTCCCTCTGTACCCAAGAGCAAGTACTAGGCAAGCAAGTGCTCCTGGCCAGGTGATCTGTGGGTGATGTTGCTACGGCTTCTGTGCCAGGCTGGATATGCCACAGGGACAGACAGGAGAAGATAGGCAACCAAAAATAACCCTGAACAGTACTAGAAGCTGTCTTGATAATATGGGAGAGACTATTCTCCCACACAGATCACACCAAACCCCTACCTACAACTCCTGACTAATGAGGAAATGAAACTATTGTGTTTGGGAGGCACTTGAGGGCACACATGACTTCCACAGACACAGAAAAGTGTATGCAGATGCCTGCCTCAATTCCCTTGCTGGCAGTGAAGTTCTGCCGCCATAATACACTCCCTCACTCTGGGTAAATCAAACACAAAATGGCTGGCTAAGCATTACCCCCACAGAAATCTCCCTTGCACATAAAGCTACAACAAGGTTCCCTTGCATCTCTAGGGGAATGGGAATCTCTGTTTCCAGCTAAAGCCTCTCAGCTCTGTGCCATCTGAAACCACTTCTGAGCCCACTATATGGCCGCCAGGCCTTTGGCAGAGACCTCTAGGCCCTTGTAAAATGCTGAACAGGTACAGACCCAGGTAGCATCCTTCTCTCCCTTGTCTCTCTTCCTTTCTTCAGGCTAAAAATAGCAAGTTCTGCTGAACTTTGGCTCAGCTTCATCTTAGCATCAAGTATGGTCGTTTCTTCCTCTTCGCTGCAATTCTGCTGCAGTCTTCTTTGCTTCCTCATTCCATCACCTCAAGTCCTTCTTCATCGGTGTTGCCAGTCACCTCTGAAAGCTCTCCCAACCTGGACCCTTCCTGCTCTGTAGCCTGGAGCACCTTAAAACTCAGAGTATTTCCTCTTTAAGAGAGTGGAGAGAGGGGAGGGAAAAATGGCAAGAGCCTTTTCTTTAAATGTAGTTACCAATATGTGTAAGAAAGAAGAGTTTCACAAAAGGATTTAGCGTTCCTTTCCTCTGCTCTCCAGGCAGCCAGAAACTCAGGTCCTCAGCATGGAGCTCATCCCAGATGAAGAAGCAACGCTACAGAACACAGAGGGGACAAGCTGCAGGGGAAGTCTGTGCAGCTGCAGAGCTTTACTTCTTGTTTCAGTCACTCAGGACTTGGTCTGAGGATGCTTTGTGCTGAGAGAATGTGAAGGAAGGGACACACACATGGGCCCAGCAGAGAGGTGGCAGTGCCAGGGGGCACTGGGATAATGTGCCAGGTGCTCAGACAAGTGCACCACAGCTGTCCCCACAGTCCAATGGAGCCACGTGCTGCCAGCCAGCAGAACGCGAGCCTGAGAAAGAGCCAAAACTCCAACAGTTTCTCTGCAGACAGCCTTGTGCATGTGCCACGGAGAGCATCCCCCTTGTAATGCCCCTGCGGCCTTCTTCCCCCTCCTCCCCTTCTGTGCTCCTGGAACCACTGGACCACTTCTGGGCACAAAGGTGTCCTGCAGCTCATCAGAGACATTCAAAGCTACTGGAATCTGAGCTGGAGATCAAGTATAGCACAGATCATAGAAAGCTATATTGCCCTCCATATTGCCCTCCTTCTCCCCACCCCCACCCACCCCCTGTAAAAAGATGTCACATTCACCAAGGCTTAACAGTGAGAAGGGGGAAAAAAAATTGTCAAATTCTTAACTTCAAGTGGATTTACCCAAAGCCCCTTGGAAACAGCTGCTTGAGGAAGGTTTCTGATGAGCCTGTGTTCCAGATGCAGACATTTGGTTGCTCAGTCCCTTGCTGTTGCTTTAGTCTGTGCTCTTGCCACACCTGGACCTGTCCTCACCTGGAATAACCAGTCCCTTCCATCCTTTCTGCCTAGGGCCCTGCTGCTGTTGGGAGGTGAGGCCCAGCTCCTCTTCTGTTCCCTCCCTTAAGGAATGTGTCACAGGCACAGCCTCGCACACTCATGCACCGCCTTGCTGTGACTGCCCACTGAGCACAGGGAGGAAGATCTAAAGCACTCACAGGAGCTTCTTCCCTGACACATCATGTACCACACAACTGCCCTGAGTTTACAAGCTTGGGGAAAAAACCCACTGTGAAATCACAGCCTTCCTTTATCACCTCTGTGCAACAATAAGCTCTGTGCCAGAAGTGTTGGATTCAGCCCTGTGCACGTTTTCGAGCCTGGGCAGCAGAATCACTTTGCAGCCACGTAACAGGAACTCCCAGAGAAGTCCCGTTTTTATGCCACACAGCAAATAAGGGTACATTAGCAAAACAAAGCTATACAGGGCTACTTGAGCATGCTCTAAATGAGCTTGTTTGGATTTCAGCAGAAAGACAGCCTCATTCATGTGGACTTTATATCCAGATGAGATCCAGGCTATATTAATTCAAATGCAAAGCACCATGAGATTGTATCTAGGCTGAGTTTTCACTGAGTTAATACACCTTAAGTAATATAGACAAGAACAGACCCTCTCTTTCTTGAATACATTATATGCCTTGCCATGAGAACCTGGGATTCATTTGCCTGGTGAAACCCCACGGAAACTTGAAGGACAGACTACCTTCTTCTCTTTGGAAGCCTGTTCTCCAAAGCTGTTGTGCTACATATGCCTCATTCTCCCAAAGAAATTTCTTTTTGACACTTTATCAGATGACACAATTTACATTTTTAAATTTGTAAAAATGGGATGTTAGAAAACATACAGCCTGTAGAAATGTTTTCATGTCTCCGTCTCAACTTTTCAAAGAAAACAGTTAATGTTTAAAAAAAATTAATTTATTTTTCATTTTCTCACTGGTCATTAGGCAGAAAACAAGACTCTAATTTAGGGACATGTGGACTGCTGTTTGTAATCATGGGTCATTTCATATTTCTTGACTGTATGAGCAAATTCCTGAAGGAAATACTTTCCTAAACCTCAGTGGTTCTTTTCTGAAATTTAACAAAACACTCCATATTTTAAGAATTATATTCAAGTCTTCTGTGCTAACTAATATTCTTCTGAGTGGTGGCAGTAATCTGGAGAAATTGTTACTTACTCTGGAAAAGCTTAATCAAAGAGCAAACAAGCAAACAAGACTTGACACCCAAAGCCACAAGGAAGCAGTCCCTCGCCCTGAACTGCTCATTCATTCCCTCCTTCAAAGGTGATTTTTTCAGCCAGGCTCTCCATAAATGCAAACTCTTATTCAGCACCTTCTTCAGAACGTGTCAGACAGTGCAGAGAAACTGCTTCTGCATTGCTACATTATGTTTGCAAAATGTTACCTGTTACCCTTACAAACATTGCTAAGTGAGTCATGGACAGCCTCAGGGGTCTACGTAATGGCAAGATTGCAAACCAAAGCTCTTCGGCCATTACCTTTATTTAGTGTTCAGAGCGAGCAAAAGTAAGGAAGTTCATGGACAAAAATGTCATTAAGGTTGTGCCATGACAGAGATGACTACATAGGTACTGTTCATCTCTGAGACTTAATGTTTCCAGGTGCCTCATAAATGATAATTTTTACTTCAACTAATTACAGACATGCTGTGGTGACTCCCCAGACAGACTTTTATGTTATTGGTCTTATTATTATTATTATTATAAGCAGCATTCAGAACCCGTGGTCCTTTGACACTTAGCACCACGCACATGTAAGTATGCAAATATGGTCTTTACTGCAAGTACTTTGTAATTTGAGGCCTCGTCCGCATCATTTTTGTGCAAATGTAACTATCCCACTTCACAGGAATGATTTTACAAGAATATTTCACTGAAAAAGTTATGTAACTATAACCACATTTATGTTACATCTCTAAAGAACCTATGCTGAACTAAGTATGTCGTACCAAAGTAATATTCATGCCAGAATTGTACCAGGTTGACTACACTGGGCTCCGAAATCACAGTGAAACCAGTACTCAAAGAGTCTGATGAAAACTGGGGCACACATAAGTTGAGGGCAGATGATAGAGTCAGTACAGACATTAAGAATTTTATATCTGCACTTCAACTTAACTCCTTTAAGAATCTTCTATCTGAAACAAAGACGCCTTGTTTGCAATAGCTTTCTCTGTTGTGTTTGACTGGCTTTTTAACTCTATTATACTGAGGCTGCACTGTTACTCACCTCTTACTAAATTCCAGGGAATCCACATGGATTAGCAGCATTATGAATGTCCAGAAAGAAGGAAGCTCATGCCTTACTATTCAATAGAGAATCTACAAAACACTGACCAACCAATGGATCCTGTGATGCATTCACAGTAAGATGTGAGCCTCAACTGAACTCTTCTGTAATTGGGGCATTTGGACAGTCCATGTCCCATGTGGATTTCCTGGACTCTAATAAGCATGAGCTCATTCTGCAGTCTTTCCCTAAGGTATAATAATAAGGTCTCTACCTGTCACCTATTTCATGAAACTTGTGTGAACTTCATACCTTCCAGACTCTGACTGGGTGCAAAATGCATTTGAAATTAGATAACAGATTCAAAAGCTACACAGACTTACCCAGTGCGATCACACACTCAGTATTCCCTTAGAAAAGCAGGCCAAACAATAAATTCAAATTAACTTACAGGGCGTTTTTCTAAGGAACACAATTATCTGTATTTAATTTTCTTTAAAAACAAAACGAAACCACACAGACAAATGACATCCACAATGAAATAAGGCCAAAAAGAGCTGGATGTGGAATCAGGAGCCCTCACCTGTGCAGCACTCAGCTTCTTCCTGCTTCACTCTTCTAGTGCTGCCATATCCCTACTTGCTGATGAGCATCATCCTACCTCAACCCCACTCTGCCTTATGTGAAGCATAGGAAGAGGGTAGGCAAGGGCTTCATGAGTGCTCCTGCATTCTGTAATTGGTGGCAGATTTAGGGCTAACAGTTTCCTTGGCCCCTGAGATGTGAATGAACTGACAACAATCTTTCACATGCTGATAGATTGTCAGTATTGCACACAAACTTCTTGAATTGAAAGCCAAATTATTCTTCCAGATTTAGTGCTTCTTTTTACCAGTTTCTCTGTTTCAAACCACCCCTGTTCACTCTAGATCTCTTAGGGAACTTGAGGATTTGAAGTGGTGATGGGAAGCTGCAACCTGGATAGCTTTTTTCCTTCAGTGCTCTATTACTCTGAGGAGGGTGGGTAGATCCTCTGCATGTTCCAATACTAGACAGGTTTCTTGGAAGAAAATGCAGCAGACAGCTACATTCTCTAGAGGCAGATCACAGGATAAATAGATCTGGATTGTGTTGGTCCCATATGAGGTATCAATTCTATGTCTTTGTCTTATCACTCCATTCCTCCTACTTCGCAAACCCAAAACACTTTCTCTGAATAATCACAACTGCACTGATTTCTTCCCTCTGCAAGGGAGCCGGGAGCCTGCACTGATATTTTTAGGTAACCCACTTGCTCTGTTTTCTTTCCCCTCTGTGAATAGATCCTTCACTTATTCTAACCCATAATCTCACATACATTTCTTGTCTCTTTCTTGTTCTGGCACTCTCTCAGGACTGCAAATGCAGCACCTACTGCTTACATACAGGGCTACACTGTCACTTTATGCTGGGGTTTTCTTGTGTTCAGCCCTCTCCCAGGGCTGAACCAGAGGTACATTGACCAGAAGTACAGAGCTAGAGACTGCAAAAATACTTTGATAAAAGTAGTAAGTGGCTCAATATGATATAGAAAGCCAAGCAAACATTCCAATTAATATTTTTATGATTATTCATCAAAGCTGATAAAGATCCCATTCCAAAGGAAGGGGGGTAAAAACCCAGCCAGCAAAGGAAGGTAATCTACAACCAAAGAAGTTTCTCATCTAAATTTTCTCCTGTTTCATAGTGACAGTTGGCATAAAATATCACTGCTCTGACATGAGGAAGCCTTGGTGCCAAGTTTGTGGAAGTATGAACAACAAAACCAGTAACAAGGCAGGAGAGGATCAGTCCTTTTGTGGCTGTGTCTAACCCATGCTGCTGCTGTCTCCAAGGAGTGCCTCTTTGATTCTAACCATAACCTGGTTTTTCATTTTCATCTTCTTCTTAGGAATCTTAGGAATGTCTTTTTACACATACCTCTTTCAGCCTGTGTGCTTTGTCCTACCCATCTCCTTTTTTCCTCATGCTTTCCATTCTTGATCCCAGTCTTTCAGTTTCATTTTCCTTTTTCTTTTGGCCCACAAACAACCCCCTTCCCCTGCATGTCAACAGCAGTGGGAAGTAACCTAATTAATAGTTTCTTGATAGGCTACCCCACACATGTACACACCCATCCCCCCAGTATCCCACTGGCAATTCAACAGCCCTCTCTCAAGAAAGGAAAATATTTCCATACTAATTAATAACAACATCGGGTATTTCTGGGCGGAAGGATCTGGGATTCCCATCTGGGCCTAGATCTCTTGAGCTGATGGAGCAACTGTACCTCAGAGCACATTTCCTTTTCCAAATCCTTGTGTTATTAACTGTTTACACTGTTCTCGGTATCAAACATCTTTGCAGCGTGGCTTCTGTATTAACTGGTATCTGCAATCGAGTTCAGGCTGAATTCCTTCAGCACTCAGACTGTTTCTCTCATTTAGCACATGGCACTTGTTCAGAAACCTACATTGCTTCCCTTCTCTCTTCTCCATCAGGATTCACCGGCCAAGGACCTTTGCACACTGTGGTTCTCAAAGGAAACAGATGCTACTAGATTCATTTAAAATGTCTCTGCTGCTTGACTTCCCCTGACATCCACTTCCCGCTCTCTGTTTCTGCCACAACCACTTGCAAAAAAAGTCAAGCATGGTTTTCGAAGTATTTTACAGAGAAGGAGCAGTTCTCAGGCTGACTGATCTACCGCACGGATTTTTTTTTTTCCAGATGTAGTAGGATAGTCCTACTCCTGTCTTCACCCAAGAGAGGGGAAAGGTAGTAAATGCTTCATTAAGGGCTCTGCTCAGAGATGGGCTTCCAGAGAAGACAGGATAATATGAGAATTTTGCTGTCCTGTCTCAGAATCACCAACAAGGGTGAGTTGTGTCTTCTGCCTCTAGAGGTGACCAACATGACTACTTGCTTCTTCTGCATCACAGGCCAGAAAAAAAATGAAAAGCAAATAAAGTGTGAGGAACACCAGTGCTTCTGAAAAAAAATGCAGAAGACAGAGCTCTTCCCAGTAAGAAAAAACAATACAGGTCCTATACCATCTATCAGCTCCTTGACGCTATGACAAATAAGCAAGAGTATTTCCTAGCCGCCCTAGGAGGGCTTTGTGCTAGGGGACACCAGTATTGAAGCAAGAGTGCCATTCTCCATCACATACACTGGAGGACAACAGGATGTCTCCAGGGACTGTTGAAGAAGCAGAAACACCAGCAGCAGCTGCAGAAAGGCTCACAGTATGCAGGAAGATGCCCACAAGAACAGGTCCTTCTACTGCACAGAGTGACCTGGAAAAATACTTCCAGAAAAATACTTATATAAAATAAATGTGCAAGGAGCACATCTATGAAGCAGTAGGCCAGTGAAAGGCATCTTCAAAAGAGAGTATTAAGGAAGGAAGAGTAAATCATAAAAAATGAAGATAAGTGAGGTGTCCCCAGTTATTCTGTCACAGCAGTGCTGCCTGCTCAGCCTTCACAGCGTCACATCCTCCACATGTCCACTTCCCATGTCAGAAGAGCCCTTCATCCTTTGGCTGCTGTCCAAGCCTCAGTGCATTCTCACTGTCCCCAGTGTCTCCTTGGCCACAGTGTGCCCCAGTCTCCCCCATCTCCAATAACAACCATCCCTGTACAGAAAAGCACATTTACATCTACAAGGCTGAAAGAAGGAAGGATGGAAGGAATGAGGGAAGAAAGGATCCCTCTTAAAAAGGGGGAAGAAGGATGGAGACAGAGGCAAATAGGAGGGAGAGTGAGAGGGGCCATAAATTCCCTTCTAATTCCAAATAATTCCGATTACACGGATGAGTAGTTTTCAATCAGAAAGATAATCTCAAAGATAGATGGCAGGATAATTGCTCGTCGGCGCGACGTAAATATTGTGTCGTTTCTATTAATCTCAGCGAATCGGGTGTCAGGGTTGTCACTCATTCATCAAAACAAATTAAAAAAAACATATTAAAAAAAGAGAGAGATGCTGGAGGGAGGGGGATGTGTATCCAATAAGCAGCTGAAGGCGTGCAAGGTAATGAATGCTGCTTACAAGCTGTTTGCATTTTTTAGTTTCTAAAAGCTAAAGGTAACTCAGGCAGTAGATCTTTATTAAACTCTTGGTAGGCACTGCAAGGGGCACTGCTGCACACAGGACTGAGCAATAGAGCTGCAGAGTGGGACTGTGGCCGTGAAACACAGGAGGGAAGGAAGTGGACAATACACCCTAGATGATGTGGGGGTGAATAGTCTGGACATTAACATCAGGCAGGAGGTACTGCAGAATCACTGTACCTGGAAAAAAGGACACAGATCACAGCACAAAACAAAGGCAGTGCCTCCATCTGCCAAGTACAGGAGTGGGCAGGGAATGGAGGGTGATGTGGAGAGGTCAGCTAGCTGGGCAGGCAGTGCCTCGGTGCAATTTTGCCACACTGGCTGCAGGATGACAGCACGTCCCTGCCCCACCCCTATATCAACCTGTCTCCCTAGTATTTCATCTCCAGGTATCGTGTTCCTCCACCCCCTGCAAACCACCTGGCCTCAGACATCTTTCTTACAGCCCTTTGGTCCCATGACTCTACTGTATTGGCTTAGTCCATTACCACTGACTCAGCAGGACCGACACATCCCTGCATCCCCCAGCACCCTCCCCCTCTCCTGGAACACGGTCACTTGCCTGGGACAGTGCCCTGGTCTGGGACCTACAGGTAACAACAGCTTGGGTCATGCACTGGTCAGCCACCAGTGTTTCCCCACTGACTACACAGAGAAATTCCTTGGGAAGACCCTCATTCCATTCTGATACCCATTTCCTGAGGGCTGACACCACTTTCCTCAGGTCAGGAGCCCTAGACTTAGCTTCTGTACAAGGGACTTTCTCTAGTGGATGCTGAGCTGAAACTACCACTCACATGACACAGCTGGCACAGCTTTACTGGTAGAGATCAGGTAGGAACAAGTAACCTCAAAGAAAAGGCTCCCCATACAACTTTCACCTTACCCAAGGATATAGTCATATCTTTGCAAGAGTGGAAAACTTCTGCTTGACAGTAGCCTCCAGCCATGCCATCCTGTGCTGCAATTCACCAGAGCTGGTGAACCAGTCAAGGCTGGATTAGCATTTGAACAAGTAAGTTCGCCAGGAAATTCAGCCATGGGCAGGAGCAGTTCATAAGTGCGCAGGAAGGGTCTCCAAGCCAGGATGGTTTGAACCTGCTGCTCACTGCTGTGATGCAACAGGGAGGCCTTTCAGTGCATCACGGTCATCTGGAGTCACTGAAGTGGTGTTCAAACAAGTCACCTTGGTTTGCTCTTGAACAAAACTCTTTCCCTCTCCTTGCCTGTAGTCTGGAGCAGCCAAAACACTACCTGAAGTTTGTGCTCTTGACTGGTGTATCCTAAGTACCTTGAGATGAAAGAAATGCAAAGCTATTAAGTTTTTAGACCAGACTTAGTTTGTCAACAAGTCAGACAAGTTTTGCCCTCCTGAGCTCCAGGAAGAAGCTGACAGGTTTTGGCTGTAAGTTAGCTTAGTGCTTTGCAAACAGCCCCCTAACACAAGGACCTGAACCAGTGCCCAGGGGCTGTCTTCACTAAACGGATTTGAAAAATGCTAATATTTCATCCTTGGCCACATCAGTGTTTCTGTTCATTTACTGCTGCTGTTTGCTAAGTGAACTTATTTATTTAAAAAGCCATTCTACGGGTAGCTCCTGTTGAAATTTGGAAACAAATTCACCATGAACATCCTCCTGCCAGGCTACCACAGAACTGGTCCCAATATAGGACAAGATTCATTAGGACTGAGTGCTGTTCTCACTGCACGGTCCTCTGGGACAGAAGGAGCAGCAATACTTGTCCCAGCAATGCATTTAACCTGTCAATCCAGCCAGCAACGCAATATCCGCTGGGGATTTCAGTTGCTTCTGTGATCCTGCCTTATCTCCCTACATCCCCCGGCATGCCCACCACTCGGTGAAATGTCACTTCTCTCTCCCCTTCTTCCAAGATGGAAGTGAACTTGTGTGCCTGGCAGGGGTCTGACAGACATGAGCTGAAAGGCTGTCAAGGACCCACTGAAAAGCAGGCAAGCCACACTGTGTCAGATTTCGGGGTGTAACACTGCAGCCTTCTGTCTGCTCTTGGGCTAACTCTAAATGGAACCTTTGATAGGCAGCCAGGCAGCTGTCATCACAGGGTCAGCCTCAGAAGCAGGAGGGTATGAGCACCTGGGAAGCACATGCCAGTGAGCAGAGATAGCAGCAGTATTGTAAGGCTCAGTACTGCAGGGAACCAGGAACACCAGAATGAGAGGAGGGTCAAGCATTGGATAATGGGATAGACCAAGGGCGTCAATCCATAAGTCCTGAAAAAACCTCAGTTCCACAGTGACTTCTCAGGGCTGAAGTGTCCCACAAAACCAGCCTCTGGCTAACTCCTTGGTGCTCATTTCCCTCTCTGAGAAATTAGCCTAAAGGAGACTCTTCAAGGGGGAAGACTGCAAAGGTAATTCTCTTCATAACTACCCAATGTTGTTTTTCACTTTCCTATGGGTGAGGACTGTATCAGCCTCTGACTTCCCTATGACTGGTGTCAGAGCATCTAAACATGACTTAATGCTCAAGAAGGATTTGCCATTTCTCTGTATGTCACACCTTTCCCAGTGAGTGCCTGAATGGCTCTCTACAACAAATGACTGAGCTCACCTATGAAGGATGTGAGGGAAGAATAAAACCACACTGAAGGGAAGCTCCTCAATTCTCTTACTCAATGGTCTGATCCCTATGCCCATGGAAGTTGGAGTTAGAATTATGAGCTTAAAGAATTAAAACTGTATAAACTATACATACCAAAACACAAATAATTAACTTACTAATTTAGTCAGTGCTCTCACTCCTGAACAAGAGTTGGTCTTCTGTTTAGTGGACTTCCTTCAAAGTACATCTGCAACAGCTTTGCAAGATAACCAGCTGGCAATCTAGACCTTCGGGTAACACTTTCTCAGAGACATTCTTGGAAAACCAGCATCTGTGGAGTGAAAGTTCTGTCACAAATGAGAAAGTAGATGAAACTGAAAATGTTAGTAAAGAATATACAGCTAGTCTTCAGAATGAGTACAGCTCAAAAACTTATTCACACCAGGATCTATGCTAGGGCTACTGAGGTATGAGTCACCTGGAAACTGAGGAGAACAGGTGGTAGAAAAATGCAGATGATAGCTTCATTTAAATTAATCAAGATAAAAGTGGACTGATAAGAACCTCAGAGTGACAAAGCTGGGTAAAAAAGCAGGACACTGTGGGTGAAATCCAGCATCAGCCAAAGGCAGGCAATGCAGACTGCCCTCAGAGAGCACTTCAATATGCCCAGAAGTTCCAAATGAATACAGGAAACATGGACAGTTAAATGGAAATGACCTTTCACTCCATGGTAGTAACAAGGGAAAAAAAGAGCAGGGAAAAATACCCACCACTTATCCAGATACACCAGGGAGGAAATACTAAGTGATAATAGGCAGGAATTTTTGTCCCTGTGTTCTGTGCTCTACCACAGCACTGTCTCCAGTAGCATGCCAGGGGAATCTCTCAGGAGAAATGTTGCTGCTTTCCATCTTTTTCCTTCCTTCCACACCACCATAAAGAGCAAAAGGAAACCATGCCCTCAGAAAGATCTGTAATAGTTGGTTAGCACCGAGTATCTCCTGGAAGAGAGCAGAAACAGGAGCGCAAAGGTGACAGAGATGAGCTTCTGGAGAACATAGAGCACATGAAACCACATTAACTCACGGGACTTACCCCACCAGGTAGCACTGAGTTAAGTAGCACAGCTTAAGCAGGATTAAAAATAGTATTAGATAGGTATTTGAATTATGGTGTGATTTATACAGGCTCTTCAGTTCTCCTCACTGATGGCAGCCAAAACTTGCTGCAAGAATATTGTAGTAGTTTAGAATAATCTGCCTCCTCACATAAAATTATCATCATGACAGAGATTCAGTTAAAACTCATAAGCTGGTAAAACTCTGAACATCAGTGAGTAACTGCACTCAAGACCACATCAGTGACTGGATGCCACCTGAGGGAATATTCCACAACATTTATAGATAAATTGGGTGGCAGCTCTTTGGCTTAAGTGGTGATTTGTCTTTAGGCTTTGTGTACTGACAATAGCTGTTTCTATGTCTAATTTCCTTACCAGAAGAGATGAGAACATACAAAGCTGCCCTCTGAGCTTGCTGATGTGCGACCAGCTGGACCCACCTTCTTGGAGAAAAGCCAAAGAATATCCAAAATTGGAGGCTGAAGTCAACCTCAGACCAGCTGACAGAGAAAAACACCTTTCCTCCAAACTGGACTCTTCTGAAGCATCAGCCAGGCTGGGAAACAGGACTCAGGAGCAGGGAGATAATTGGTGCAAATTGGCATGATAACTTCTATACTCCTGCACATGTCACCCCACCTAGCTTTGTGTTACATGCTGGATAGCTCCTTTCTGTGTAATTACCCTGCACCTTTTTATATCTAGACTTGCCTCCTTTGTCTCTCCAGATAAGGAGAAAGGTGTGGTAAGGTAAGTCTGCCTTGTTACCCAGAGGCAGAACAACTGTACTGGCCACTAGAACCAGCTTGCAGAGGTCAGGCTGGAAAGCACTCCAGGGTAGAAAGAGCCATCAAAGGGAAAATTGATAAGCTTCCTTCCCTTGTTACATTTCCCATCTCTGCCTCACCCTTCCATGACCTTTACAGACTGGCAACCCACCACTGCTGAAATCCCCCTCTTGCAGACAGCATTTCCCACATACTGTAAGAGCCAGGACCAGCCAGTTCCAGTATCTAAACTGAGTAGCAATACTTCATTCAAAGCTTTTTGTAAAAGTAATTCCTGAGTCTGTCAGGATCAAGGCTACTTTACAAAACTGCTTTAAAATACATTCCATTTAATCTTCTCACTTCTTCCTGCTCCACAGCAGAACCTCTCCAGAAGACTGGTAAGGTGCATGGTACAACTCACCCCAAGGAAAGTGCATTTGTTTCCCCTCAGCCTCTGTCAGCCTCACCTGAGTGCTACAAAGGCTATGTAGAGACTTTATCACTGCTGTGAGCACCTCTGGGAGCATCCATGGCCCTGCTCATGGGAAAGCCCATGCACAGAGATACACAGCACTCAAGGCACCCAGCTATGAGAGAGACATGCAGAATTGTTCTTCAAGGCATGGATTTTTAGAGTCCTCTCACATCACTGACCAGAGCTGCCACCTACAGCTGGGGGGAGATGTAGGAGCAAGTTTACCTCGTGTCCCAGCTGAACAAGACAGTCAGGGGCATAAGGGAGAACATCCTGCAGCAATGGCTCAAAGCAGTCTAGGTTGACAATGAGGCAGATTCCCCAACAACATAAAGGGTGAAAGTTAACCTCCAGGAGCTCTGCTGTTCTCTTCTGTCTCTCAAATGCTAAAGGTCAAACACAGAAAATTATACTCTAATGCCACAACAAAAGCCCGGGGCTCCCAGGCCTGTGTCTGGCTCACTCACATTAATGGCTCCCTGGTACTTGTCTCATTACTTCCCTGCTCCTCTGTTTCTCCACCAAAGGTTACCCAGGGTATAGTGTTGAGCAGGAGGCCATGCTTGCACAGCTCTCTGGAGATGCTGGGAGGGAAGCTCTGGAGAAGGCCAGAGCAAGTTGGTTATAGTGCATTTGGCCATTCATCTCGCTCATTTTCGTCCTTGTCATTCTGCTCCTGCATTGTAGCAACATCCTTCTGCTCCTACCCCTGTCTCTCATTCAGATCCCTTCTGACACTGTGATTAGGTACTTTGCCCTGTGGACACCCTAAAGGTAGAGCTCTTTACAAAGGACATGGGTCCCCTGATGCAAAGCACGAGCACTGAGTCAGTTGGGTGCACACAGCACTTCTGACCACTCTCCCACTGGCTCATTCATCAGCATTCAGATACAGTCTACAGGCCATAACCAAACCTCTGGGAAGCCTCTGGGAGGTTTTCCATTGACTTCCTCAAATAATGAGGCAGCCTCATTTCTCTCTCCACAGAGCACAGTCTCAGATTTCCTCCAATGGACAGCAAATTACCAGTATTCCAAATGAATACTCTGACATGGCTGCATCTTCATCTGGCACCGTGGTTTTTTACATTTCTCATCTCCACATACTGTGTTCAATGTGGTTTTCTTTTACTTGCACATGTTCTGGCAGTAGGGACCTTTCTTTCTTACTTTGCTTCTAATTTCAAATCCCTTAACATTTCCACACTGCAGGTACTGGTTACAGTGCTCCAAATTTAGTATCCTTTGCACATTTTAATTAATGGTCCATTTACCACCTCTTCCGTATATCTAATGAAAAGGATTAATCATACCAGCCTGAATGGTGATCCCTATCCCACCTCACTGGCCATTCAGGCTATTAAACAACCAGCTTTGCAATGGCAAAGACCAGATCTTTCTATCTCAAGCTTATATAATTCTTTTAAAACCATCATCATATTATGATCAGTTTTAAGTCACCATTCCTCCTCCTATCTGGAGAACAACCACATAGTGCTAATGGGATTTCATATAGTTGAATCAAATGCTTCACCAGTGATCAGATTCCTGTGAAATATTGGTCAAGGAAAACATGAGTGAATAAGCAACAACGCCTGAAAGCCAAGAGCACTTTCCCAACATAGTTTGTTCTCCATGCTATCTTTGCAGATGCCATTACCTGCTCCCAGGTGTTCCACATCATTCTTATTTCTCTTACACCTCACTTTCCAAGGAGATACCTCC
Organism: Monarcha castaneiventris obscurior; assembly: GCA_026261815.1. Classification (NCBI taxonomy): domain Eukaryota; kingdom Metazoa; phylum Chordata; class Aves; order Passeriformes; family Monarchidae; genus Monarcha; species Monarcha castaneiventris. The sequence goes on from JAMPIT010000894.1 coordinate 22,823,636, forward strand.
ACTGCAAGAACCCAAGTCCTTCCACCACCCCTATCAGTGATCCCTATCCCCTATCTATCCTCCCTCGAGCACTTTTCTCTTGCGGATGTTCTCTTACTGTGGGTGACAATAAAAAGTTTTTCAAAGTATGTTAATTATAAAAGGCAAAGCAGAAATAACACTGGACCAGGATGAGGACGGTCACTTCACAAACAGGGAGAGAGACAAGGCAGAGGTGTTCAAGGCTTTTTTTCCTCTGTCTTCAACACTGATGATGGGCTAAGGAAGACACAGTACCCTGAGCTGGAGAACCATGACTGTGAGAACAATTAACTTCCAGCTGACCTTGAACTTGTGTGGGATCTGCTGTTCCAGCTGTATCCCTGTAAGCCTATAGGGCCTGACAGGATTCATTGAGAATACTCGAAGAGCAGCTTGATGTCATCACAAAGCCTCTCTCAATGATTTTAGAATGGTCTTAGGAATCTTCCTGTTGACTGGAAGCTGGCTACCATTGTATCAATTTACAAGTAAGGCAAAGAGAATGACACTGGAAACTACAGGTCTGTCAGTCTCACTGCAGAGACTGGTAAAATTATGCAGACAATTATTCTGGAAGGTGCTGAAAAACACCTGAAATGCAACACAGTTATTGGTCACAGCTGGTATGGCTTCATGCGAGGAAAGTCCTGCTTGTCAAATCCAATTTCCTTTTATGACAAGGTAACCCACCTGGTTGATCAAGGGAAGCCACTCGATGTAAACTTTTTGGATTTCAGTTAAGTTTAAGATACTGTCTCTCACAGTATCCTTCTGGACAAAATGTCCAGCACACAGCTGGATAAACAAGTGATGAGATGGGTGAGCATCTGGTTCATGGGTGAACCATAAAGGGATATAATATAGTGAATGCAGTGACATCAGACTGGTGACTGGTCATTAATGGGGTTACACAATCCTCGGACCATCCTTGGTTCAGTTCGCTTTGACATCTTCAGGATGCTGAAGGTACAGGACTGGGAGGAGCTGTTGACTCATCTGAAGGCAGAAAGGCTCTGCAAAGAGACCTTGAAAACTTAAGGAGATGGGCAATCACTAGCCATATGAAGTTTAAGAAAGGTAAATGCCAGGTTCTGCATCTGGGATGGGGCCACCCTTGATGTAAGTACAGACTGGGGAATGAGGTGCTGGAAGGCAGTGCTGCAGAAAGGGACCTGGAGGTCCTGGTCACTGGCAAGTTGAACATGAGCCAGCAGTACCCTGGCAGCCAGGAGGGCCAACCCTGTCCTGGGGTGCATCAGGCACAGCATCAGCAGCCGGGCAAGGGAGGGGATTGTCCTGCTCTGCTCTGCACTGGGGTGGCCTCACCTCAAGTTCTGTGCAGTTTTGGGTGCCACAATGTAAGAAGGTGTCCAAAGGAGGGCAATGAAGATGGTGAAGGGTCTGAAGGGGAAGCCATGTGAGGAGCAGCTGAGGTCACTTGGTCTGTTCAGCCTGGAGAAGAGGAGACTGAGGGGAGACCTCGGTGCAGTTACAACTTCCTCGTGAGGGGCAGGCACTGATCTCTTCAGTCTGGTGACCAGTGACAGGACCTGGGGAAATGGCATGAAGCTGGGTCAGGGGAGGTTTAGGCTGGATATTAGGAAAAGGTTCTTCACCTAGAGGGTGGTTGAGCACTGGAACAGCTCCCCGGGGAAGTGCTCACAGCACCAAGCCTGACAGCATTCAAGAAGGGTTTGGACATGCAAAAATGCATGTACATGACATGATTCTTGCGGCTGTCCTGCGCAGGACAGGAATTGGACTTTGCTAATCCCTGTAGGTCCCTTCCAATATCTCCTCAGGATATTCTATGATTGTATGAAAAGCTGGGGTAGGGAGAACAAAGGTATATGCTGAAGAATTCAAGAATTTGCATAAAGGTATCTGAAAAAAGTAGCTGAAGGTACTTGCATTTCGGCATGTGGGCATGCCTGTGGATGTGAGGGTTACATTTTGCCCCAGAAAGCTTCTCACTGCAAATACCTCAATTTAGAAGAACATGGAAATCTCTATTTCTCTCTGGGAAGGTGCTAGTAATAGGACAGCTTCTCAGCAGAGCTACTTCTCTCACCTGAGGCCACTGCAGGTGTGCTGACAAAGAAACATCCAATACTGGGTACTGGGCTGAAACCTGCCCTCTTGCCCTGAGGCCAGAGGAGGTTGAAGAGATGCTCCCAATAACCACCTCTTCTCCTCTCTCAGCCTCCTTCCTGGCCTGTCAACAGAGGAATTATCTCTCTAGACTTCTTGCAAGACGGAAGTGAACACAGAAAGCCTCTCAATATACAGTGGAACTTTGCAGCTTTAATTACAACTCCTGCATTTAAGCTGTGGAACACTAACACAATGCTGACAGGTACACCTTGAGGGAAGTAACACCAATGCTCCAGCTGTCTCACCCTAGGGCTTGCAAAAAAACATGCATTTATTTTCATCTGAACTTCTCTCAAGGAAGAGAGCAGGGTAAATGTGTCTTTCCAATGTGCATGACATTTTCTGGGGTTGGAGTAGAGGTCCATTTTCCTCCACAAGGAAGGGGAGAGATGGAGCCAGCATGAAGGCAGATGCCCAAGCATGAAAGCACACCTCCCTCAGTAAGAGGCAGACTGACACTGCATGGAGTTGCAGGGAAAGGCCTTTAAAACTCCTAAACTGGATCCCTCGGAGGTCTTAGATTCTACGAAATAAATGTACTTGCCCAGAGCCTGTGATTAGGTTTGCTCAAGTAGCAAACACTCAGCTTCATCAGTTGTTGCCTAAAGTCCAACTCATGAGAAGACCCTCCACGTGCTCCAACCTGCAATTCAGCCCTTCCTTCCTGGCGTCTCACGTCCCTTGGCAACAAACCTGAGGCAGCCAGAAAGCTCTCTTACCTCCTCCATGCACACTACCAGCAACTCCGTGCTGGCTGTGAGCTGACTGAGGAAAAAGCAGCTGAAAGCAGCTGACTTTACAGACTGTGGGTTTCTCTCTGACCTATAACTTCCTTCTGATCCATTTTCAAGAGGTCCAAAAATCCAGTAAACTAGGGCCAATCACCCTCACCTGTGTCCTTGGGAAAATCATGTAGTTAGTCCCCTTAGAATGTATTTTGGGCACACAAAGGAGAAGAAGGTGATTAGGAACAGTCAGTGTGGATATTCCAAGAATAAATCATGCCTGACCAACCTGATTCTCTTCTATGACAAAATAATAGCACTTGTGGACAAGGGGAGAGGCATGGAAGGCATTTACCTTGACTTCAGCAAAACATTCAACACAGTTTCCCAGAACGCCTCAAGACTGATAGTAAACTGTTATGAGTGGACTATCAGATGAGTTAAAAACAGGTTGGATGATGAAGCTCAGAGGGCCATGTTTATACACCACCTGTAGGCCAGTAACAAGATACATGCAGGGGACCTGTCCTGTTTAACATCTGTATCCATGACCTAGAGGATGCAACAAAGCACACTCTCATCAAGCTTGCAGTTCACACCAGACTGGGAAGACCAGTTGATATGCTTAAGGCAGGGCTGCCATCCAAAATGCCCTAGAGAGACTGCAGGGCTAACATGAGCCTTACAAAATTCAGCAAGGACAAATGCAAAGTCCTATACCTTGGAAGAAATAATCCACTGTGACAGTACATACCACGGTCTGCCTGCCTGGGTAGCAGCTCTGCTGAAGAGAACCTGGGGGCCTGATAGGTCTAAAGCTGAATATCAGCCATCAGTGTGCTCTGGCAGCAAAAGTGGCCAGCAGTGCCCTGCATGGTATTCACAGAACCATAGCCACACAGGTTCAGGGGATGTAGTTATTCCACTTCACCTGGCATTTGTCAAACTCCATCTAGAATACGTTGTCTAGATTTGAGGGCCTGTTACAAGAGAAAGATTGATAAACTGGTGCAAGTGAATGGAGGGTGAGTGAGATGATCAGCAGTTTGGAGCATTTGTTCTGTGATGAGAGATTGAAGGACCCAGGTTTGTGTAGCCTGGTGAGGCCAACAGCAGGCTTCATTAAGCACCTTATCGACAACACGGAGACAGGCTCTTTACAGTGGGTTGTGCACTGGCAGTACACAACAGATACAAATGGAAACAAGAGAGGTTCAAACTGGACAGAAGAAAAAGCTTTTTCAGCATGAGGTCAACCAAGCACTGAAAGGAGCTGCGCAGACAGGCTGTACAACCTTCATTTTTGTAGGCTTTCATGATCTAACTCAACAAAGCCCTGAGCAACCAAGTCTGAATTCAGTGTTGACCCTGCGTTAAGAAAGGGACTGTATCAGAAAACTCCTGACATCCCTTTTAACCTGAATTATTTTGTAATTCAATGATTCTACAAGCAGATTGCAGAAGACATTAAATTGTTGCAGAGGTATTTCTGAGTAGGAGCAGGTGAAGAAGCGACATGACCTGCCTCCTACTTCCCACCAGCTCTGCAGTTACTGCCTCTGCACAACAGCTCTCCTCATGGCACCTATGAACAGATGGGCCACAACCAGAGAGAAAGCCAGCTGCTCTAAGATGAAGACCTGACCCTGGCCACTGCCAAACCCATCAAACTACAGCCATTTTTTCTAGTACCAGTGAGGGAATGGCTCATGCCTTATCAGAGGTATCACTGACCACTCTGCCAGCAGAGCTCTGAATGCAACATACTGTACAAGTATCAACTTTTCCAGTATATCTCTCCATAAGAATACAAATCCTTCAGAAGAAAACCCCTAAAAGGCTATTTGTACCAACAAATACGCAGAGCTATTTCCACGTGAGCAAAGTAAACTGGGCCTTGGGCAGAGCTGCATCACAAAAAATTTGGAGCAGTTTATTTCTTATCTTCACATCTTTAAAAAAAATTTTATTTCCCTGTAACACACACATAGAGCTGTTTCCTTGTAAAACTAGATATTGTGGTAGAAAGAATATCCTTGTCTAGGCCTAGCTAGCTGGAGAGATGGCAGAAATCTGTAGCTACTAATTCTCTCTAAAACCCAAAGAACACAGGATGGCTCATGCCATGTATTTTATGATTAAGGAGATCCTTTGTTTTTTATTTCAAGACAAGAGGAAATATCTTTCAAAAGTAAAAACTTTCAATTGGAACTACTCAAAGAACTGCAAAGAACTGACCAGTGATGTCACTTAACACCTTTTTAAAAACAAAAAAACCAACCTAACATGAAACATGACTGAAGCAATGATAGTGAAAATCCTGTAGTTTGAAAAGGACAAAAGGGATGTTGGCAGGGAATTCTAGATCAGTTAAACTTGATCTCAACCTGAACAAACAATGAAATAGTTAATCCAGAATTATACTGGGAAAAATAAAATCAGAGGCTAAAAATACAGTGAAAAGTAGGTCTTGGTACTGCTAGCCTCTCTCTCCAGTTCTTTTTTTTTTTGTTGGGGTTTCCCCCCCCCCCCCCTTTTTTTTTAAAAAAAACATGAATGCAGGCCTGGTAGGTAAAGACAGCTGGGCTAATGCAGCATACCTGGGCATCTACAGCAAGGCTACAGCCATGGCCAGTTTAGGTGTCATTTCACATGCATTGTGCAGGTCCTAACATATTCCTGGCCCGGAAACCACCCCACTGTCCCCATTCAGTGCACACACCAAGCTCAGCCCCAAATGTCCTCTGCACATAGGCAGGCAGTAGTGGCAGTCTGATGACAGTGGCATGCTGGCTGCAGGGGGAAAGCAAGCTGGATGTGCTGCTTTCACTCAGTCTGCCCAGTGCACTTTGCTCTGCACATCCTGGAGCCACGGCAAGCTCTGGGCTGGGCTGCAGTAGAGAGGAACACAGCCTTCAGTCAAAGGACTGACACACAAGAATGGCAGGGCAATCTACGTTCCCATGGAAGGAAAGGGGTAGAGCTGCAGGCTTCTGGTTATGGGCAGGCTGCAGCCCCTGTCCCTGGGAAAAAAAGTGTCCTGACAAACCTGGGGCAATGTGACAGAACAGGCACCTGGGCAGGATACAAAAATGTGCCTTGGTCTGGGGAAAGGAAGACACTGGGCAGAGTTTTCAGGAACCTCATGAGGAGAGGAACATGTAGGACAAACATCTTTCTGTGACATCTCAAGTAATGAATGTGTGCTGTGAGCAACCCATAAGGTATGTAATCCATGGATTAAAAACAGGCTCCCCATTTGAGATTCAAGAGCAATTGTCAATGGTAAGATGATGTTCCACACAGATATTAACGGAAGTCTGTACTGACCCACTGCAATTCCAACTCATTGTTGGTATCAGTACAACATACAGATGGATGGGATGAGTTAAAACATAGAAAAGAGGCTGCTCTCAATTACAAGACTCACATCATTCTCTAGAAGCCAGCAATGCACAGCCCAATGCAAAATACAAAGTTGAAGGGACAGATGCTGCAGGGGACAATCACAGAGGCAAATCTGGGGGTCCCAAGCACAGCATGAGCTCTCATGCGACCCTAGGATCTACAGCATGGGAAAGATTGAAAGCACTATGTAAACATCTTGCATAACTCCATCAGGCAGTTGCTAAAGCCCTTGTCCCACATAGGTGCAAGCTTTCTGTCCCCTTGACTAGTCAAGGCTGAGAGAATGTGCTTACCATGGTAAAGCACCTGAGAGCATAGTGCCAGTCTTGTAGAAAGAACTGTAAAGGGATACAGAGCCAAAAAGTTGAAGTTGGTGGATTCGGTTCAGAATGAAATGCTGCCATACTGCCTCCTAATGGCAGGGGGAATTACACACCAGACAAGGGAGGAAAGCGCTCACAGTGGCTTACACCTGGTTACATGAGATAAGTTACAACATGGAATTGTCTTCAAACACTGCTTACCAATCCTTGCAGATGTCCTGGAAGAAATTCTGTTGCAGGAATCTATTTTCACCTGATAAGAATACACCATCTTGGGCTGCTGAAACAAGACAAACTGTGTGCGTCTCAGAACGTATTAAAAGTCAGCTATCTACAGAGGAACTGGACAAGACTCTAGAGAGATAGAACAGATCACATAAGGTTAGTAGAAACATGACTGGATCACAACTGTATCTGCTGTTTCCAATACTTCAGCTCTCCAAAAGACCCCTCATCACTCTATTTCAGTAATCAAAGGACATGCAGATACTGTCCCAGGAAATTAAATGAAAGCTGTTTCATAGAACAAATTTCATTTTTACTTGGAGCCACCACAAATTATCTGTGATGCAAGTCCTCTTTGATAGGTAGGCAAAGAGACAAAGTAGCTGTGGGTGCTCTAGTATCACTCCACAAAAGCACTGAAAGTCTTAGACTGCAGTAACTGATCACTAGCTCTCTATGGCAACAGTTCCCATCCTATTTCCCCATACTCCCTTTTGTCAGGAGGTCTTGTCTATTCCGTCCTTGTTGGAATGATTTTGGAGCATTGTGATCTGCACTGAACCAAAATCACCCAACCCCTGTGGACCTTTTTTCCCCTTCCTACTATCAGAATGAAATTTCATCTTGATGTTCAGAGCTTGGAGACCCAGAGGTCAGAGGCCACCACACGATCCACTGAGCCACCCAGTCCCTAGATCACAATGTTAACAAATCACCATTTATCTTTGTTACTGCAGCAAGTGTCCAAGGCAAAACGGTGCCAAAGATCATATCTGTTGGGATAACCTATTGATTTGTGTCATATTCTGCCCAATCCCTATTTTATTCTTGCTCAGGCAGAGGTCAAGACAGGTTAAAAATAACTCCTTCAGTCTGAGGTGCAGGACTGAGGAATTTAAAGCCAGGCTGCTCTTCCCAAGGGTGGGGGTTCAAAAATCTCCAAGACAAGCAACAGAATCAGGAATCTACAGCAGTTGTGAGCAAGATCTTTTAGTCAGGGAACTCAAGCCATGGCAAAAAGTTTTGCAGCTTTAACCAGGAGAATTTTTTTTTCTGTGACAGGGAATAAATCAGTCATCTTAGTTCATTCAAGCAACTAAGCATTACGAAAGTTTACGTGATATACATACACAGTAAATGCTTTGAAGTACCAGTGCAGATTAATGCAGATGCTGTTACAGCATTCACATCTCCTAGCCAAAGTACACTGACCAACATCAGCATAATTCATGGTCCTTATTCCACAGTAAGTTAAAAATTTGACCTTTATTGCAGGGATTAAAAGAAAAAAAAGCCAAAAAGACCAGAGTTGAAGCAGTTAGTGATGTTCCTAGCACTAATGTTCATGTGCCATTTTTGTCAGAAAACTCTCTAGGTATATGCAAATTTTTTTTTAGATTTGTTTTACCCCATTTCAAAACCTGGGAGTTAAATTGCCAACACTTTAGAGATATTTTGCCTCCCATTAACATTATGCCCTCCAGGAAATGAAATTTTAAGCTAATACACATTCACCCCTCTTTTTCATTAAAGAAACATTATGTGCATGCAAAACAAAAAAATTTCTTTATAGAATCTACATGATCTCCTGAAAATTTTGCCCAGTGATGCAAAAGAGATCTTACCTTTACTCTGGCTTCATATTCTCACTCTCATATACAGATTAGATGATTAAGGAACATTGTTTGTTACTGCATCTTCTAAGACCAGAATTTCTGACACTTGTACTAAAGCTCAGCAGCCTTTCAAGGGCCTAACAAGTGGACAAGTCCTCTTTTTCTCTCCACACATAGATTTACATCTGAGTATTATTCACCTAATGGCCACACTACTACAGACCTCGGAAGTCCTCTCTAGAAGAAAGGAAATTAAACCAATCTATGCTATCATGTGATAGAAATACAGACTCTGAATGACAGAGAGTAAAACCTCCCATCGACTACCAGCACCCACAGAAAAGGGGGTGTCATGACCTGTACAACATGTGTCAGAAAATTCACTCACTTTCCCAATCAAATGTCAACAAAATATTGCTTCCCTTTCTATATCTTCCTTGGACCTGAAGGGACAGTATATTTTAGGAGTATACATTAGTCACAGCACTCTGGATAAGAAACAATTAAGGAATTCATTGCCCTTGTGCAAAAGTAACATAAAAAGTATGCAGCACCTCCATGGGAAGTGAACGAAACAGAAACCCAGTTCTGCCAGGACAGTTCCCCAGATGGGATGAGAAAAATCTCTGTATAAAGTAGTTTACTGAAACAGAGCAGTAAAACCACCCTAATGTTGTAACAAAAAGCAAAGGAAAAATCAGGCAGGGCTGAAGTTTTCCTGGGCTTACAGAGAGACACAAGGGAGGCAGGCTGGCTCACTGCACACAGAATCCTGCAGTTTTGGCAGATGAAAAGGGCATGTGAGAGCAAGCAGGGGATACTGAGGCAAAACTTCACAGTGCAGACACTATTGAGAAACAGGAACATGTTTGTCTCTGCCCTGTCACAAAACTGACCTGCCCCATGGTCAGGCAGGCTCAGAGATGACTAACCTTGCTGACTGTCACAGACAGGTTTCTGTCTGTAACAACCAACAGGTGGAAGAGCCAAAGGGCAGTTTAAGTCTCAGCAATACCATTCCTTGTATGAGACATGCTCCAAAGCCATCTCTTCCCTTACTCTATTCTTTCCCTGGCCATTTCTGGAACAGCAGGCAGAGCCCCACTCTGGGCTGCAGGAGCTGGCCACAGGAGCCATCCAGCTGGGGCTGCTCATTTACAGGTTAAATAGGAGACCACCAGCACGGGCAGGAGGAAGAGCAGACAGGGGCAGGAAGCAGCAGAGACCTGGCAAAGCCCTCTCTTCTCTGCTCGCTCTCTAGTGGTTCTGCGGGCAATTACTCCAGAGCACCCAGCCATACCAAAATCAATAAACAATTTATACGCAGCCCAGGGAACTTTGCCACACTTAATAAAAGTCTCCAGTCACAGTTATGGCTTCATTTCACCTTAACGTCTTCTTTAACTGTCCCTTCTTTTCAAGATCAATTAGAGGCACGTGCAAAGAGGAAAACAAACAAAAACCACAGCCACACACACACACACACCAAAACAAACCAAAAAACAGGGAAAAAATGAAAAAGCAAGGTTAAACTAAGCAGCCCAGCTTCTCCTCACCACTCTCCTGAGGCAAACATAGAAATTCAGGGACTGACAGATAACACATTGGTACACCTTGTTTACACAGGCTTTTTGCAGCCCCTGGTTCTGGGCACAGATCAGCAAGACAGCAGCCTTATTTAGCAGAGCTGGAGTATTTGATAAGACTCAATTGAGCCTACAGAAGACATGTGTTCCCTGCTATTTCAGTGGAAATTCAGCACCTCTGAAAAATTCCAAATACAAAGGGTGAAGCTCTACCTACCCTCAAAGGGGACACAGATCAGACACTTTCAAGTAGATCTTCCTCTTGTGCTAGGATGATCCAGTCTCACTGTCCCAGTCATGCCTCGGCTTTTGATGAGACATCCAGAACCCTGCCACTGAATCATCTTCTTTACTCCAGTGATTTGCAAGAGGAAAGGGGTAATGAAGGAGGGTAACTTCCATTAATAGCAACTGGGGGCAAATAGCTTTTGATCTCTCTTTCACTTTGTGAATTGAGGTGCTAATATTGCTTTGATGTTGTGTATTCACTTCAAAAGTATTAGAAAAGTTGTCTGTGTTTTCTTGGTATCTTGTTTGAAAAAACTATCTCTGCATCTGGGACATCTGCTCTTCAACAAAACAAAATAGCGGAGGGCATGGCCCATTTGCCAGACTTTCAATCCTTATAAGGCTTCTTGAGTTCAAATGCTTCCTCAGATAGAACCCAAAGTCTCTGCCCTAGCTAAGTTGAGCCCACCAGCCACTGTAGCTGTTGCAGACAAGAACAGCTGAACCAGCCCTTTTCATTGTTTTACAACTGTTGAGACCTAGGCAAAGTAAGGTTCAACAGCTCCATGCCCCTGATGCCAGCACTGCCTTTAGATCCTTAACCAGAAATGTACAGCAGAAACTGCCTGAAATCATTACAACTCCTCAATTCTTCTCGCTGCTGCAGGAATCAGCAAGGGAAGATCCGCTTTGCATTCGTGCCATCAGACACAGGAAGGAGTCACCTGAGAGCAACGCCGGGTCAGCAACAACTGGGGCAACTGACTGGTTCAGGCAAGACACTGCTGGACTGCTGCCACACCACAGCATTGGCCCAGAAAATACTATTCCCACAGGTAATAGTTTGGCCTCTTATATTGCTCTTAGAAAGAGGGACCTCCTCATTGAAAGCACTTTTGAAGCACAGATAACGGAGACTGCAGAAAGCAGAGCAACACCTATCACCATGCCAGCAAAGCATGCCCCCAACTCAGGCCTCAAATCTGAAGTGCACCTATACTGAGCCTGGGTCTCCTCTTGTGCCTCCTTCACCAGAAAGAAAGAACACAAGGCAGGAAGTCTGGGGACAGGCAAACACCATTCTCTAACTGGCTCCCACAGCTTTGGTAAGGCATACACAGAACTAAATGCATGCACACAGTCAGCAGGGCAGTCTGGCTTTCAAAATGAAAAACCCAAAGAAGGTGGACAATAGGTTAAGATAAAAGGAATTTTAAAATTTCTCAGCTTTCAACCCAAATCATATTTCTCTGTTAACATCTGCAAAACGTGAGCTCTGTTCTCCAGCTAGATCCCTATTCAAAACACATCTACCTCTTATTTTGGTTCTTCTTCCTGCCTGCACATACCTTCATACATGTATTTTCCCTGATGACTTTCAGTGTGCTTTAGCAAGCATCCTGAGATGCCCTGGCTCAGGTCCTGAAAGTTAAGGACAATTAATTCAGCAATCAACAGTTTAGCAGTGTCTCTTTTTTGCCATTTTATTTCACAGTGATGTCATAACAGATCATGTATCATCCTGCCCTTCCTCACTTTTACTACTTGTGGCTTACACCCACATCCTTCTCTGCTTGGACAGTATGTTCTCTGAACAGTAAATGCTCCCATTCAAAGTCTGTAAAGCCTCAGTGTCAGATGGGCTTCAATATTGACCAAAACCATCTAGGGACTATAGTAGGACAGAAAGTGATGAAAGGCTGAGTTTACAATGATCCCACAGGATACAGCAGTAGCTCAGGGCACCTTGGTCCTCAGATTCTTTGAAGTACTACTTTTCCAGAAGGTCACTTTTCTTCATACAACCTTTGCTGGAGGAGTTTAGAGCTCTTCATCCACCACTCACTTGATACTGTGCAGATTTTTCAGCACACTCACACTAAAATAGCCTAAGTTTGGATCAGATGGAGTGAAGCATTTCAAAGTAGGTTATGCAAACCTGCACCTGGTTATATCCTCATAATTTGAAGCCTCTCAGGGAACATCAAGATCACCAATATATTAAAGCATACATCAGAAGCTAATAGGGTGTTAAATATTTCCAATTGAGAAGAGCCTACATGTCTGGGAGGAGACGTCTCCAGTAAAAAACTATAAGCTGCTGCATCACAAGCCTTTGGCAAGAGCAATGATTTTCTTACGTGCAATATTTTACACATTGTTCAAGGCTAAAGAAAATCTACCTTTGTTACTTAAATGCAAAATATCTCAGTGATACCCTGTGATAGGGAATTGGCCATCACCTTGTGCCATGGGGCTACTGCCTGTATGAGTGTGTACACAGCAAGAAGCCCTAGAAATCAGGACCTTCAACAGAATGCAGTCACAAGCTACTGGTTTGGTTGGGAGTGTTTGGAGAAAGAGAAAGGATCTAGAAAGAATAGACATGGAGACCAAATAATGAATGCCCTAAGTTAGACACTGCATGGAGCCACTAAAAACTTGCAATGAAAGAATTCAGTCAGAGTATCACCAGGACAAAGGTGACCAGAGGGATGAGATCTCATAAACCATCCACTGGTAGGAGTCAGAAGAGAACCTTCTCCTCCACAAACACGTTACTACGTATTTATTACACATCAAGTTTATGTCTACCTGGAAAGCACCAGTTAGAAGCAAGGCAATCTCCCAGGCTGTGACAAAGTAAGCTTTCCATTAATAATCCATAATGCCACCAAGAAAAACAGGAGCACAGCATTTTCAAAACTACTCAAGATTCTCAGCTGCCCATGAAACCCAGTTTTGTAAACACAAGTAAGCTGATGGATTCTTTTGTTTTCCCTTGATATTCAAACACTTGGCTATATCCAGCCAAGGTCAGGAGGTGATCATTAGAAATAACAGTTTCTTAACCACTTTCAGAGACCTGATCCTATGGGGGTACAAAAAAAAAAAAAGGGTTCCTTCAGGAAAAATGTAAGAAGCCACCAACCACATTCTACATAAGAATCATCTGCAGCTACACAACAATGAGACCTATCATGGCTGAGGCACTCTTTTTTCTTTTTTTTTTTTTAAATAAGCAAGCACCCCATATATAGAAGCTTCCTCCTTTTGTATATCCCAAGAATTTCCATATTTAACAGAAAACCCTTCTTGATGCTGAGCAACCAAGAGTCCTGATCTAGGGATGGGAATGGAGACCTAGTAGGACGTGTAAATGGAGCTGGATCACATAGCTGAACTGAATGACATCCAGTTTATAATGACATGTCATAAACCTGTGCCAGAATATGGGGAAATGGACTAAATGGTTTCCCAAAGGGAGATATATATTAGAGCAGGAATGGTAAAAAATACAGACTGAGTCTAAGCTTCTAAGTGCTGCATTGCATTCCCTGGGTACAAAAGGGAAATGGAGGGGCTTCTTGAGAAACATGTTGCATTTCCCTGATCCCTCTACTGCTGGCAAAGCTGTGATTTTATACAGGAAAAATTGAGCACCAGCAGAGTCTGGAACAGAAAGAGTCTCAGCTGTTTTTCTCCCTGCCAAGGTGACAGTCCTAAGGGCCCAACAAAGCAACATATTTGCTTGTCTTAAAGGATCACTTCAGCTGTAGCATTGTACTGGACCCTCTCTTCCAATAGGGATTGCCTCCAGTAGCTTTAATTGAGAGGAAGAAGTATCTGATACAGGAATACCCTGATGTTAATGCCTTGCCAGAGATGCATGAAGTACTCCAGGATGCCAAGAGGACTGACAAATATACATTCCCTTGGGACAAGGTCTTTTGTGCTTTTCTATGGGCTGGTGCAGTCTCCGGAAGTGGAACTGATAACCAGCAATGCAGGTCATTGCAGCACCTGAAAATAAGGCCATCCTGCCCTTTAAATCAACCTGCTTTATGCTTTCCTAGATGGAAAAATATAGCCACATGTTATGCTCTTTCCTTAAACCCAGACCCTCCAAGCTTCAGGAGCAGGTAGTAACTGCACTTCTGCATCTGAGAATTACTCGGCACAGCTCATCTCTGCCTCAGATGGCAATTGGGTTGCCTGGGTTGCCTTGTTACAAGCACAAGAGAGCTGGAGAGTCAGACTATCTCTTCAGCTGTGGAGGAATGTAACCACTGCATCTGTGTGCACCCAGGCACACAGAGGTCAAACAGCATTGAAGCACTGGCACTGCTACCCTGGACCTAGAATATAGGAGAAAACAGAGACCTTTCTGGATTTGAGCGCACATCCCAATCAATCAGACATACTTCAGGCATTTGTTGTTTGTTTGTGTTTGTGTTTGTTTGTGGGGTAGTTTTTTGGGTTTGGTTGGTTGTTGTTGGGGTTTTTTCATCCTTTATAAATGGCAGTTCTTTCCCTTCTGGCTAAACAGAGTCCTTCAAGACCCCAGAATGCTTCAACACTCCCAGCTGACAAATTTTCATCTACCTAACCTACTAAAAGGGAACAAGAAGAACAAAATATTTGTGTTCAACAGGACAAATGGATTTGTAAAGTTAGATGGTGCAGGGCAAGCTGAGAGTTGTTTGTTGATATGACAGAGAGTTTGAGAGTGGGCTCAAGTGACAAAAATGTGAGAAAGAGTGACACCTGCATTGCCCAGTGTGTCCCTCATTCAGTCTCAGACAAGTTTGTCACTCCTGTGAAATCCTCACTTGGACATTGTGTCCTTCCTTGGTGACTCGAATGCTTAGCAAGCATCCCCATTAGCAAACCCTAAGCCTCCCTTTCACAAGTGGCAGAGTGCTGTAGAAGGCCACTTTGCCAGGCAGTAACAGCTGCTGGAAAGAAAATTCCTGTAAGCAGATTCCTTGCGACTGAAGCAGCAACCTTGACCAGTCACTTCAGAGCCCCGTTACATCCATAATGATACTGTCTCCACCTTTCCCTTCCCCCCAGCATGAAAGATGAGTGGTTGTGTGGAACGAGTCCCCGAGCTGTGATGGGAATCCGTCTCGCTTGGCTGCAAAAAATATATATATCCTGGTATGGCTGTGATGAATCCTTTCATTATTCATCTGCAATTGCCCTGCTACTGCTGCTGTTCTGTTCTCACTCTCTCTCTTTCTTTTATAAATAAAAATGGAAACAGATTAATGACAAATATTGACAGAGATTGCTTTTAAAGAGCCACACCTGAATGTGGGCTATGGGGGAGAAGCAGTGGCAGAGCCGCATCAGAGGGATGGGAAGACCAGGAAAGACTGTGTAAGAGATGGGAAAAGATAAAGATGCCCACTCCAGCTGGGCTAGATGAGTACTGACTGGAGCAAGGTATCCTTCTGGTGATGTGGACTTCAATTTGCTCCAACAAATGAGCTCTGGATTAACAGAGCTATGCATCCAAAATATCTGAGGTAACTAGAAGCAGTCAGTTGTGCTGTCAAAGATACCCTGGAGCAAAGTTTGCAGAGACAAGAGCAAAACACAGGGGGGCAGTTACACACAGATCACCTGGTGATCAATAAACAATACCTGATAATGCTGTTTGTCACTCCGCTCCAGGTGACCAGGGAACATCAAGGCTCTAGTTGGTGCAACTGCCAAAGCTACTCATATCATAGGACCATGGCTCAGATGGACCAAACAAGTCTGTGACCAGTCAGGCCACAGGTTGACATAGTGAGTGAATGCATCCAACAGAGGCAAACCTGGTCTCATGCTACCCTTCCCTCTCTATTCCCAGTGCATGAAGAAATAAGATGTGTTATACTCAAGTAGCACTCCAAGAAGATGAATTGTTTATTCCTATTTAACATTTCATCCTCTTATTGAAGAAAGCAGGAGAGGAGTGGCAGAGATGGTATCTAGCTCCTAGAGAAAGAAAAATCAACTCACTTTGTGTTTACTTCTCATCTTAAAACAACCTGTTGTAGCCATTCTAAGCAGATGGGCTGCAGGAGACAGAGGTCGAAGTCCTGGCCTCTTATAGCCAAACTATACCTGTTCCTTGTAGGTCCTGGCACATTTTCTCTCATCACACAAACAGATGCAAGACCTGACCTACAAAATGGCCAACTCAGACTGCTTGTTGTGCCATGCACTGCTGCAGCATCACAGAGAGGGGCAGAGAGCTGCAGCCATTGCACCTGCCTTAGTATTTAGCCCAGGTGTTACATCTTAAACCTCCTAGGTGCTGTGTAAACCCCTCAGACTGGAATAAGTCTGCTCTCCCAATCAGAAGGCTGATGCCACTCTTTTGTCCTACACACCTAGTAACAGTCTGCCTTTCAAATCAGCTGGGGGTCCAGAGTATTTTTTTTCTCTCTCTGCTTTTAATCTCTTCCTCATCCTCCACAGACAGCTTGAGTTCTGTTATCACTTCTCTGTGTATTTCTACCCCCATGGTGATCTCCAGTAATTGCAGTCTCCTCTTCTTAGGTCCCAGGCTTCCTAACTCAAGCACCATCTATGTACCTGAAGATACCATGTCTACTAAAATCACCATCTACTAAACCATTTCCAAGGCTATCTCACCTTCCTGCCATCAGTTATACTTCCTATCTAGCCCTTATTCCCATCAAAGTGTTTGCCATCACATATGAGAGCAGAGATGTGCATGGATGCATTGTTGCTTGCTCCTTGCCAGCCTCCCACTTAATTAAACCAATTTTCATCTTTCCCTCAGAATTGCTCCTGTTCTTCTGGTGCCAAGCCACTCTTCCACCCTCCTGTCCTCCTCAGAGCACACTGCTCCTTGGACTCCTTTCAACAGCAGCTAATTCAAGACATTACAGCATAGAAGCCTGTGCCAACATCCAGTGCATAAACAAAGATGAGATACACGAGAGGAGAGAACACACTGTCAGCATTTAATAACAAACACTAATTGCAAACAGGGGGATGGACTTCTCCATTCCTGTTGTCTCAGCAGCCAAAAGCTATCTGAGCCAAGGGACGTGTCCATTCACAAACTAGGATCCATTAATCGCAAAATGACTCAGTAGCCGACCGATTGCCACCAGCCTGCTTGGTGTCTGACTGATCCACTGAATGGAGTGGATCTTGGAGTTTTATTTGCACCTCATTAGTGTAGGGACACATAAATAGAAGGCCTCTAGTGATGCAATTTCAAAAGCCTTTTATGTCTGCTACAGATTTGCCCTATAATCCTTGCAAAATTTTAACTTCTCTCTGTGACTCTCCTTTTCCTGAGAAAATTGCCTCATATCAGATCCAAAATACCTGCAGAGCAGGCTGTTTGTGGGCCTCGACATTTCAGTACTTTTACTGAAAGCTGTTGCAAAAGACAGATGTCTTTTTTAATAACATTCTCATTTACCAGAAAAGGTGGTTCTCATCACATACAACATGATGTAGAGAGACCAAGTATTTTCAATAATTTTGCCCCATCATTCATTGTGCTTCACAGATAAACAGGTCAGATCCTGAAAGGGAAGACACCCATGCAAATGACACTTTGGGTTCTCTAGATCAGGCAAGTCCCTTTCAGACATAATCCCTATTTAAGAAGCAAATGCAGTTATGTTACAGGAAATGTCCCTTCTCACCTCAGATAGTGTCAAAACCATTAAGGAGTGCCTGGGAGAAGAGAGGCACACAGTTCTTGGCTATGTGACTTTAAGACCCCCTCAAAGCCCCTCTTGCAGCCTTGCTCTATGTGGATTTCCTATGAGCTGCTGAATCCCTGGAGACCATGGGGAGGTGGGCACAGATCTGTAAACAACTGAGCCAAAGTTAAAATCCTGGTGCTTGCCAGTTGTGTGTGTCTCCCTCAATCAAACCATTATTCCCAGGACTTTCTCCCAGCCCACCCAACTCCCCAGTCCCAGTCCTGCCATCATGCCTTGGGCTGCCTCTTACACTCCTAGTACACACCAATCGAGCCAAATCAACTGACTAAACCAGCAGAAATCAAGTCATTCTTAGCAGTTAAAGTGGTTGGTGTGACTCAGAGGAGTCAAAAGAGTGAAAGGTAAGCAGCAGAAGCTTACAGCCAAGCATGAAGAAACAACGAAGTGGAGACAGAGGGACAAGGCTTTTCCTTCCAGCAGTCACTAATTGTTTACCTCACTTTGTGGCCTTGCACCCTGTATTTCCGACAAAGAAAACATCCCTAAAATTCCAGTCAACTGCAAAGACTTTTTATGTATGTATTTGGATGCAAAAGTAGTGCAGAAAGTCAACACCCTTCCAAATTTCTACATGCTATAGGGTCTCAGCTCCCACAAACTCAGGGTGATGTTGGAAACCCTTTGAGTGCATCTGCAACTGAACTCACCGTGTCCTGATGTATGCAGCTGCACATGCATCATACATGCTGCTCTAGTACTCATGATACTTCTCCACTGATTTTAAGCTCACAGCCCTTCAGAATTCAAAGTCTTTCCCCTCAGTACCCTCCCCTCCTCAGGCTATGGGGCCAGTAGTTGCAGAGTTCCTTCTATATTCATTTAGTGCAGCCTCATGAGAGCGTTTCAGCCGTTGTCTTGCCTTGAAAACTGTATTAGCTTTGATGTTGCTTTCTAAATGAACACCCTGCATTAACCCACAGGATGTTTGAGCCTTCACAACACTGAGCAGATTTGAACTCTGTGGAAAGACAGAAGATATAGAGTTTACTGACCTTCACACCCCATTACGAAGTCCACCTTTCATTCAAGCTTATGTTTAATGAGATGACATGAAGGGCTTAAGTAATGGGGTATAGTATTCATATGGATATAAACTACCCAAGGAAAGGCCTACTCCTGCCTGTCTCTTCTTCCTCCTTTATCTTGCCCCTCGTGTCTCACAGCTTTGCCCCTTTGCCCTTGTTCTGACTCCTTCCTGATCCTCCCACCAGGTGACAATTTGAATTTTAAAGCCATTTACATTCCAAAATGTGCATGATCAGATTTTTATCCTGTACTTTTCTGATGTGACTTTTTTATTATGACATCAAGTACTGACCCATAATAAGGATGTAAATGCCCACTTTAATGTCTATTAGCAGTATCTGCAGATGCATATAAAATTATAGTATCATCACATAACTACATATTAACCTCTTGAGCTCCATGACAAACTCTCCAGGGAACACTGTATTCCAATTTTCAATTACCAGCAGTAGTTCAGTGACAAGCAGTAGAAGTTGTACCCATCCATATCCTAAACACTTGAGGTACTTGCAGAATGACAAAGAGTAGACACATTCTGAATATAGCAGTTCTGATGCTTCCAGTTGCCAGTTATTTGTGACAAGCATTTGAGTTCTTCCCAGGAACAAACACACAGTTACATTTAAGTATACATACAGGTGGGATGTAACTTACCTGAAATAAATTTGTGGTTTTCAGCAAAGTTGTTTCTGAGTCATATGGTAGTGCACCATCATCACTTTATGCACAGCAAATAGCAGAGAGAAGGTGTACAGCAACATACCATGTGTCATCTTTTATGCTTCTGTTGAGCAAACAGTGCACTTTGCTCAGAAAATGCCCACTTAGCACAGGTGTGAGGTGTAATGTGTGAGCAAGGAATGATGTGGACTGCAGTACTTTACTGCAAGGATAAGAAAATCACAATTGCAGCTATCTGCCCAGTCCCAAAATTGCATTAACGGAAATTCAAACATTCTGATTTTCATCCTTCAGGTCAATGGAATCTGCTTACATCAGAAAATGGGTATTCAGCTGCAAACAGCATGTGCCAACCCACATCTAACAAACAAACACAAAAAAGCTTGTAGACAGAGGTTGGTTGTATTTGTCTTTTTGGGTTTTTTTAAAGATGCACTAATTTCTCTAGAAGATGTAAACCAAGAGTGCATGGAGAGAACAGAACAAAACTTAGGATAATAAAGACAATAGTTAGTACCATTTTCTCTTCATACACTTCTCCTTTTTTCCAATACAGCTCAGTCAGATGATTGATTCTGGTTCCAAAGAGGATCTCTGTTCCACGGGCATTCTTCCCAAAAGACACACTAAGACTTCTGATATTTTAAAACTTTGCTGAATTGGGCATTAGCAGGCAGCCTATCATTTGTTAAACAACAGTCAGGTTTACTTCACTAGACAATCATTACTTTGTAGTTTAGAGAAAAGAATCAAGAGGACAATACTTGAAATATCACTGCAAGACATGAGTCAAAATTCATGTCATCCTATGATGTTCAGGTAAAAGTATATAAAGTGTGACTGTTCCATAGCAAGTTTTCACCTACCTATTGCTCTTTCTTGAGATGTAGTAGACAAGGTATTTCACAGCAGACTCTCTATGATACTATGCATTTGGGGCTGCTCTTTCAATCCCTTTGAAGTCCAGGAATCATAGTATTTCCGGAGACAAAATATATTTGGGGAATTAAAATACCTTTATAAGGAAACTCCAATACAAAGTGAATACATACCAAGAAGTCCTAGCTCAAAAATAAATAATATATATACACACAGATATACATATACCTGGTTACAGACAAAAATACTCAAAAGGGAAGAAATCCCTTACCTGCCATCCTAAGTTGTCCCTTGGTCCATACACTTTACAATAATGCTAAATCAAATGATTACACAGTTTATTTTTGAGACTCTAACTTCATACAGAGCACAGAATGCACTCCTCCAGAGAGGCGAGGGGCAAGAACTGAAGGAGATGAGCAGCAAATGAGTCAGACCCAATGACAGAATGGACAAAGCAGGAGGCTGTCAGGGCAAAGTTCTCATGAGGAAAGCAACTGACCATCAGCCCTGGAGAAATGCCTGCCTGCTGCCATCTCTCTCTTAGCTGAGAAGCCAGAGAAAGACTTCAGCAATAAGGACAGCACTCCTCACCTCATCAGTAATTGCAACTGGATGTGCAGAAGCTCTGAGCACTCATAACTGCTAAGGAAGTTTGGAGGAAATGTGATTTGAACCTACAAAAGGGTACAAAGTAAGTCCCTGCAAATTGCCAATGTCTGCGTATTTCATCTTAGGCCCCTCAAATTCAGAGACAACTCCTGGGTCTTGCTTCACTCTCAAACTCCTCACTTACGCAATAAGGGTGACAATAACATCCAAATGCTCAGTACATAAATTCATTAACATTCTAAGCTGTCATAGCAGGAGGTACCCTGAAGACACTAACAAGGAAATTACTTCTTTCCTCTTCAGAGTGGAGTCTGGATGCTGTGCAGTAAATAAAGCTTGAGGTCAGCCTAAGTGAGGGGGAGAAAAAAAATCGAAGCCAGCAGTTGTACATTCAGAGAATCTCAAGTGTCCTACACTAAGGCAGGAACCTTGTGTGAAAGGGGGCAGGTGGACAGGCTGAGACACACAACCCCAAACCAAACAATCATTCAAGTGCCTGACTGCATTGTAGTGTACATGCAGCAGGGCACTGATTACAGCAACATGAGCCACTCAAATTGCAGCCTTGTCATCAGAGCACAAATTTTCTGGTTTGTTTGCTTTGTTACTTGGCGGGTGGGTGGCAGTGTTGAAGAAGGTTCTTGTTTAAATGTCTAAATACATATGTAAGGACATGAAGGCCATGGTTTAGAGTCATGCAGCCTATGAATATGGTGAGGAGGGTGAAACTTCACCTTCCCCACGTAGCCCCTACATTGTTTGAGTGCAGGACAACAGCCACACCTCGTGACCCCCTCCAGAAATCAAACCAGCTAATAATAACTTTTAGACATCTGAAATTTTTGACATTACCAACAGTTTGCCAAATCTGAGCCCTTCCCATAAGACAATCTATTGCTCCTTGTTCCAACTCCTTTTACATAACAAAAATCAGCCTATTTCACTGGGAACACCTCCCAATTCTCACAGGTGCAGCTTGTAGACGAGAGAGGAAAATAATCACTTATAAAAATTAGACAACTCTCTACCCCCAATATGGTGTGAAAAACTTGAAGCCATTTCCAAAGGATCTTGATCTTTTTGTTTAAAAACATTCAGTCCAGTTGGGATCTAATTTTTTTACAGTTTATTCATTGGAACAGTTAAGGTAAAGGGATTCCTGTGTTGTTCCTTCCACAAATATGCATAGCTATTAATACTGGGACACAAGCATAGGCAAAAGAAAATTCAAAGTCCTCTGTTCATTTGATCTTTGAAGTCAATGTTATCATGGTAAAAAAGAATGATGCCAATCTATCTTAAAAGGACGTTAATGTTGGCAAAATGAATAGATACCCATTAAACTATCAATTGAAACTGACCTGCTCATTTAAATGACATCCCATTTGGGACTGGGCAGATCAGAAGCAGTGACTTAGAAATGAAAGGCTATTTCAGAAACTCTGGAATTGTTTCAAATTCCAAACAGGGAGCATCTCACTTGTCTAGAGACAGTGTCCTGACAAACTGGGAAACAAAATCATTACAAAAAAACTCCACAGAATGGACATGATAAATTACCTCAAATCCTTCACTCAAGTTTGCAATTCAAAGCAAGAAAAGCATAGTAACTCCCTACAGACCTTCAGATTACAGTTTATACTTTATACTTACGGAAACGGTCAAGGAAGCATGCAGATTAATGGACAGCCCAATACTGTAAATCTAGTCAGATGTCAGCAAAACCTCTCTTTCCCCCACTCTTAACTCAGTTTGCTTTATATCAGATAAAACACTTCTTTCGTATATTGATTTATTTCCAGTTTCTATAATCAGAACAGAGATTCTGCAAGAGCCTCATTCAGAGAGTACACATCTTATTTAAAACAGAGGAATACAAGCAGGAATCTTTCTTATTTACATGTTACCCTTAAAATACAGTCCCAAGAACCCAGGGTCCAATCCCTATCAAACAGATAAATCTTACAACCTCATAAAATATTTGGGACATGCACAAGGCAGCTCTTCACAGACTTTGAGTAAACCTGTTTGTGAGCTATCTCTAGGAGAGTCCTCTCTGACAGAAGGAGGAAGCTAAAATGCAGCTGATGGTAGCTTTGGCTCACTGTCTGGTGTTGTCAAAACTTGAGGGAAAATTCAAGGACTTCAGCAGTGCCCAAGGGCTCTGGTCAGGCCAGACCAGTCTCAGATCACTGCCCTTTTAGAAATGCCTCCAGCAGTGAAATCTCACATGCACCAATCTACACAACCTAGGCTTTAGCTCCAAGTTCATTTTTATACCCATCTGCAAAACAAAAGATGGTTTATTACTCAGTATTTCCAATTCTGTAAAGGGTTTTCTACCACATAGGCACGGCAGCTCTGATCCTCTTCTGATAAAACTAAACAAACTGAGCTCTTAAGTATTGCAAATTAAAAATATGATCGGTACAAAATTGCACTGTAATACTGCTAAAGGAAATGCAATAAATTCTCGAATTTAAAAAAAACCCCTTACTTTCTAGAACCTTGTACATTGAAAAGCAGTGGTAAGAACTTTAGGTTCAGACTCAGCTGCCTGAATATCACCTCCTGTGGTAGTGCTACAGCAGCATTTGGGCAGCAAAGGCTAGCAGCATATTTGGCTATATGAGTAAATGAAGCTTGAATAGCAATATAAGAACACTCTGTAAGAAGTACCATAAGTGACTCTTACAGTTACTCTGTAACTCTGAAGAATACTTTAAGTGTAGACACTAGAACTGAATGCAAATGGATGTGGAATACTGGGGATTTTCAGGCAGGAGCACAATTAAAGGTTAAATGACAAGTTTAACAAGTATGAAGCTTATGAAAAATTACTTATATGGGTTAGTAGATTACCTAGGACTTGTTGATTGGGCGTACATATACATGACAAAAAAGCCTCATTGTAAAGAAAGAACAAGACTTTTCAACCTTGCTGGAAAAAAAAGCATTGTAAGAAACAATGTCAGGATGTTGATATTAGGAAAAAAAATATTCCAAGAAAAGATGTAATTTACTTAGAAAGAGGGTAATTCATAAGAAAACTGATTACAAAGAAAGATATGCTAATCCTTACTTGATGTTTTCAAACATCAGGACATGTCCTTGTAAAAACAGATTTAAATCCAGTTGCAGGATAAATATTATAGCCAAAGGTTCAAAAAAGTTTTCTCCAGCCTTGAAGAAAGTTTGTACATCTTTTTGAGACAGGACACTGGGCTAAGAGAACACACAAAAAAAGTATCACTACATTACTGCTTCATCCTTACAGCACCCCCCAGGTATCCAAACCTGGTCATTGTGAGAGACAAACTACCAAGACAGGCAGACCTTTGGTCTGACACAGTACAGCCTTCTTCATGCTGTTCATCCCATTTCCTTCAGAGGTTACAAGGACAAGAAGGCAGCTTTGCAAAATCCTGATCATCCTCATAATACTGGCATCTCTGCTTTAGGACATTGAATACTCTAGGTGATAACACACAGGGCTCAGCAATACTTTCCCTGATTATTGTCTGCAAGTATATATATTTTGCCTCTTCCTCTGATATAACAGGTTGTACCAGTCGATTTTCCAGTTTTACCAATTCTTTAAGTTTGTACAAGAATTCTCTTTACCTAGTATGCCAGCGAGCACATCTTTTCTACTGACTGGACTCGCACTGACAGCCATGTTGGCAGTTGGGAGGGCATTCTAGCTGCATTAAAGTTGAGAAGGATGTTGAAAGTTCCTTCTGTCTCCACAACCCAAGTCTGTATTATATGTCCTGTGACTGAAGGCCAGCCACACGTGGGTCTCCAGGCACTGGTGCCAGTTTAGTCTCCCTGCACTTGCCTGTGGCACTATTCACTTTCTTAAAAACGAGATGCTTTGATATAATGAAGACATTACGTCCTCTGTGATGAGTTCAAGCCTCGTACTGGGTAAAAGTTAATGGCCTAAGATAATCTTGTTTTACTTTCTGTACAGCAAGTGTCCACTTATGCTTTATGTCTTAAGAAGCATTACTGTATTTTTCTTGTATTTGATAGTACAAAAGGAGGATGTCTCAATGACAAAACACAAACTGGAACAGAATACAGGAAACAAGGACACAGAAATGAAGTATCACAATGAGAACGGAAGTTCATCATCCTTTGATAGTATCCTAACAGACTACTGAAATACATTTTCTGAACAAATGTAGCATCCTTCGCTTTTGCTTTACTAAAAAGTTCTCTGGTTACAAACTGTTCCTCAAGACAATACAGCTAAGTCCTTATCCACTTGACATAATTTCTTTTCAATATCTAGGTACACATACTGTTTTTTGTACCATCTTCCTTCTTCAGTACAGAAGGGGTTACAATAAAAGAGGCACTCCATCATGGTTGTTGTTGCCCTTCCTACAATTTCCCTTCTCATCCTCTGCCCACTAAGCAGGTCAAAATAACAGCAGGAGCATCTACAGTTTGAAGGACAGCACTAACCTACTCAATGTCATTATTCAAGAATGATGCTGGCAAGACACACCTCTGCATACCACAATCATGAAGCTAATCTATCATTCAGTAGCACTAGTCCCAGCCTTTAACAAGTTTCTCTCAAGCTCCTGTTTTGTTACTTTCTTTGCTCGTTACTGTACCTTAAAATCATAAATCCATCAGGACAGAAACTACTTTCTTTCAATTCAGTCTTCTCCAGTACCTATCAAACCGGGCATTAAACATGACTAGAGTCCACTGGAACTACTGGAAATGTGCAAAGAAAACTAGAAAACGTGCTTCTCTCAGCTCTTGATTTCTCTTTCACTGAATGTCCATCTTCCCCCTATACACAAAAGTATGTCATTTTAAGATTGGTCTTTGTCATCTATGAAAAACTCTTGCAGTTGCAGGAGGTCACTGGAGAAAAAGTGCTGTGACCACTTTCTAAAAAGACAGAGAGTATCAGTGGAGTGTCAAGCTAGTCAGCCCTACCTCAGTCCCTTGTAGCTTTATGGAGCAAGTTTTGGAAACCATTTCTAGACACCCAAAGGACAAAGAGGTGACTAGGAACAGACAGATTAAATGACAAAATCAAGCCTATGACCCTGTCTTCTATGATGAAATGATAGGCTCTGAGGATGCACAGAGGGCAGCAAATTATGTCTACATTGACTTCAGTAAGCCTCTTGATGCAGTCTCATAGCACCCTTATAGCCAGATAGGGTAAGTATGGACTGGATGGCATCCAGTAATAAAGATCAGAGAGAAGCTGGCCAGGTTAAACCATCAGTAGTTTGAAATCTGCATGATGGCCAGTTCTGAAAAGCATGCCTCAGAAGACAATACTGGGATTGATAGTGTTCAGAGATCATTAGTGACCCAGTGGAAAAAGACCGAACATACTTTCAACAAGATCAGATGTAATGGCATGTTGAGGAAAGCATCCACTGAAGTGCTGGAGGGTAGGGGTACCACCAAGAGGGACATGGACAGATTGGAGGAATGAAAAGACAGAAACATTGTGAATTTAATGATTAAAATAGAATAGTTCAATTGGAAGGGACCTAAAATTATTAACTAGTACAACTGACTGACCATTTCAGGACTGAACAGAAGTTAAAGTAAGGGCATTGTCCAAACATCTCTTAAACCCCAACAGGCTTGGGGCATCAACCATCTCTCTAGGAGGCCTGCTCCAGTGTTTGGCCACACGCTCTGTATAGAGGTGTTTCCTAATGTCACATCTGAATCTCCCTTGGCACAGCTCTGAACCATTCCCATGTGTCCTGTGACTAGACACCAGGGAGAAGAGACTGGCACCTCTCTCTCCACTTCCCCCTCTCAGGAAGCGGTAGAGAGCAGTCGCCTTTTCTCCAAACCAAACCCAAATCCCTTCACCACTTCCCACAGGACATGCCTTCCAGCTCTTTCACCAACTTGCTGTTTATTACTTGCTCTGTTTTAAAAATACATCATGAGCTAGTCGAGGGAAGGGATTGTCCCACTCTGCTCTGCACTGGTGCAATCTCACCACAAGTCAGGTGTGCAGTTTTGGATGTCAAAATATAAGGATATAAAGCTATTAGAGAGCATCCAAAGGAGGACTAAGAAGATGGTGAAGGGTCTGGAGGGGAAGCTGTATAAGGAGCAGCTGAGGTCACTTGGTCTGTTCAGCCTGAGGAGGAGACTGAGAGGAGACCTCATTGCAGTCTACAACTTCCTCATGAGGGGAAGAGGAGGGGCAGGCACTGATCTCTCTGGTGACCAGGGACAGGACCCAAGAGAATGGCTTGAAGTTGTGTCAGCAGGGGTTTAGGTTGGTATCAGGAAAAGGTTCTTCATCTAGAGTGTAGCTGGGCACTGGAACAAGCTTCCCAGAGAAGTGGTCACAGCACCAAGCCAGAGTTCAAGAAAGGTTTGGACAATGCTCTCAGGGACATGGTGTGATTCTTGGGGCTGTCCTGCACGTAGTCAGGTGTTCATAGAATCATCAAGGTTGGACAAAACCTTTAAGATCATCCAGTCCAGCCAGCAACCCAGCTTTACCACTGTAACCCCTAAACCACTAAACCGCATCACTCAGTGCCAAGTCCAGATGCCACTTCAACACCTCCAGGGATGATGACTCCACCACCTTCCTGAGGAATCTATTCCAATGCCTGACTACCCTAACAGTGAAAAAATTTTTCTAATATCTAATGTAAATATCCCTTGCCTCAGCTTAAGGACATTTCCTCTAGTCCTCTCACTGTAGGCATGGCAGGAGAGACTGGTCTCCACCCCACTACAGTATCCTTTAAGGTAGCTGTAGAGAGAGATGAGGTCATCCCTGAGCACTGAGGCTGCACTCAATCCCCATGTCCATATCAACAAGAAAGATATTAAACAAGACTGGCCCCAAAATTGAGCCCTGGGGAACCCCACTAATGACTGGCCACCAACTGGATTTAGCTTCATTTACCACAATTCTCTGGGGCTGGGCATCCAGCCATTTTTCTACCCATTGAAGAGTCCATTCATCCAAGCTGTGAGCAGACAGTTTTTCTAGAAAGATGCCGTGGGAGGTGGTGTCAGATGCTTTACTGAAGTCTAGATAGACTGCATCCACAGCCTTCCCCACATCTACTAAGTGTGTCACTTTGTCATAGAGGGAGATCAGGTTGGTCAAACAGGACCCTCCTTTCATAAATTCACATTGGCTGGACTTGATCCCCTGGTTGTTCTGCATGTAAAGGCATCACTCAGGATGATCTCTTCCATAACCTTGTCTGGAACCAAGGTTAGGCTGACAGGCCTATAGTTCCCCAGATCATCCTTCCGACCCTTCTTGCAGATGGGCATTACATTTGCTAATTTCCAATCAGCTGGAACTTCTCTAGTTAACCAGGACTTCTGGTAGGTGATTAACAGTGGATTGGGAAGTTCTTTTACTAGTTCCCTCAATACTCTGGGGTGGATCCCTTCAGGGCTCTTAGACTTGTGGATGTCTAATTGGCATGGCAGGACACTGACCATCTCCTCCTGGATTACGGGAGCTTTGCTCAGCTCCCCATCCCTAACTTCCACCTTTGGAGGCTGGGTATCCTGAGGACAACTTGTCTTCATATTGAAGCTTGAGGCAAAGAAGGCATTAAGTACCTCTGCCTTTTCCTCATCCCCTGTCACTACACTACCATCTGCATTCAACAAATGAGGGAGACACTTCCTTGATCCTTTTTTTGCTGCCAATGTATTTATAAAAACTTTTTTGACATCTTTAATGTAGCCACCAAATCAAGTTCTAGCTGAGCTTTGGCCCTTCTAATCTTCTCCTTACATGACCTCGTGACATCGTTATAGTCCTCTCCAGTCATCTGACGCTCCTTCCAGAGACAATACATTCTCTTTTTTTCCCCAAAGTCCCAGCCCAAGTTCACTGTTCAGCCAGACTGTGCTTTGTTCCCCAACAACTTATCTTTCCAAACATGGGGACAGCCAGCTCCTGAATATATTTTAAAATTCCCTTTTAAAGCACATCCAGCCTTCCTGGATTCTTTTGCCCTTCAGAACTGACTCCCAGGGGACTCTCAATCAATCTCCTGAACAAGTCAAAGTCTGCCCACTGGAAGTCCATGGTGGAAGTTCTGCCGGTGCCCTTTCTTACTTCACCCAGCATTGAAAACTCTAACAATTTCATGGTCACTATGTCCAAGACAGCTGCCAATCACCACATCACCCACTAGTCCTTCTTTCTTGGACTTGATGATCCCTGTAGGTCCCTTCCAACTCACGATATTCTATGATTCTATGATTTAACGGAGTTTAAAAGCCTTTCAGTAGCACCCAGTATAATCAGCTCTATAATTTTTCCAGGTACTGGGGCTAGACCAGCAGGTGTGTAGTTTTTTGGGTCTTGTTTCATGCCCTTTTTGTAAACCACAATAATGCTGAGTAGCTTCTAGCCAGCATGGACCTTCCCAGACTCCCAAAACCTTTGGTAGGTGATTGAGAGAGGTCAACGCTACAACAACCACTAGCTCCTTCCGCACTCTGGGATGAATCCTTCCTGGCCTCATAGACTTACAAACATTCAACTGGTCCCTTACAATCTCCATGTACACAAATAGAAAGTCACTATTCCCACAGTAATGGTCCTCCAAATTAGAAGACAGGGCAGGCCAAGGTCTGTTAGTACTATAAGGCAAAAAAAAGCACAGAATGCCTCCACTACTTCTTCAGCCCAATTTGTCAGGTGATCATCTAACAACAAATATCAGTCCACTGTTTTCCCTAGAACTCGTCTCGCTATTGATGTATTTCAAAAAGCCTTGCTTGTCTGACACAACACTGGCCAGTTTCAACTCTAATTTTTGGTGTTTCATATCTTCTCCCTGCATATGTGAACTACAGCTCTGTAATTTTTCTGTGAAGCTTGACCTTGCTTCCAGAGATCATACAATTTCTTTTTCTTCCTGAATTTCAAGAGGAGCTCCCTGTTCAGTTAAGCTGGTCTTCTGCATGGCTTGTTTAACTTCCAAAACAGAGAGATCACCTGCTCTTGTGCTTTTAAAAGGTGATTCTTAAAAACTGACCAGCACTCATGGAACAGCACACTAGTAACTAGCTCACTGAGACACCTAAGGTTAGCTCTGTTAAATCCAGGGTAGTAACTTCGCTGACCATTCTCCTCATTACATCAAAAATTTTTAAATTACCCATTTCATGATCCCGTGGCAAAGGCAGCCATCTACCATCATATCTCTCACAAGTCCTTCTTTATTAATAATAACAAGTTTAGAAGGGCATATTTCCTAGTTGGCTCACTGAGTACTTGTGACTACAAATTATCTTCAATGTACTTCAGGAATTTCCCAGACTTGCCTGTCACAGCAGTATGGTATTCCCAGGTCATGTCTGGAAGTTGAAGTTTCCCATAAGGACAACGAGAAAGACAAATGGAAAGACAACAAAACTGAAAAAAGACTGGGGAGTCCTGGTGGACAAAAAATGGAATATGAGTGAGCTGTGTATCTTTGAAACAATAATCACATTCTGGACCACTTTCGCAGAAGCACAGCTACCAAATCAAGGCATGTTATTACTCCTTTCTACTCAAGTAATCCACATGGGGAAGCAGTATCCTTCTGAGTGACTACTCTGTGAGCAGAGTGAGTTCTAAAAAATCTGCCTTAGAGAAGAGAGAAAACAATGGACTTATTTTATTCATCTAAGAATGCTGTCAATATCAGAATCTATATCAAGTTACTGAAGTCTGAAGATACATTTTGAGTAACAAGATACGTGATTCATTTAGCTTGCCTACCACTCAGGAGAATCAAATTTGGTTGAGAATCTTATTTGTAAATGGAGTCTAACCTAGAAATAGGAAAAGACAGGGAAGCTGCAATAATTGGAGTCTCCTGGAACTTCCAGAAAGTTGGCAGGAAGTATGGCTTGTCAAGATAAGACTGCCACAGTTACTCTTCAGTACTGCCACCAGGTACAATCAGCCTTTAAAGACAAGAAATACCTCCTAGGAGCTTACAGCCTAAGTAAGGGCTTAACCAGATAACAGTGCTACTGACCCCAATAGGAAAATCTGATAAATATCTTTCCCTGCCCCCAGAGAAAAATCACATAAAGCATTGCAACCCACCCCTCCACCACCACAATGAGATGAAGGCTCTTGATTACATAACACCTTTCTTGAAAAAGTTTTTAAAGCATCCTGACATCATGGAAAAGAAAAAACTACTTTGGACAATACTCAGATTGTAGCAAGATATATCACCATTGGTTTTAAAAAGGGGAATACAATGGCTAAAATATAAAATTTTAGCTAAATGATCAGTAATCTGAGTCAGTCTGTTGAATCGATTCAAACCAAGAGAGGTTGTGGAGGATACTTCATGAGCTCAAAACCACTCAGTTTCACAAATGCTCTTTTAGGGAACTACTCCCCATCATTTGAGCAGCATGCAGTTTAGATTACAAGGCTTCAAATCCTAAATTTTATCTGCGAGTTGTCAGGAGAACATGACCACCTTTCCCATTCACTGTATTCATGACTATTAGATAGTCAAGCTACTGCTCTTCAGGTTTACCTTCTCTTCACGTGTTTTAGATTACAGGCCCTCCAGTGCTGAAACTTCCTGTGCTACCCCTTAGGCATCATTGTTCAAAATAGCTACAAATAAGATAAAGCCATGACAACATTAAAACAGGAACACTTCTCCCTTCACAAACTGTTACAGCTTGTCCTGTAATCCAAATGGACCTCTGTACTCCTCCATTAAGGTAAAAAGGTTTTCCCTGTTCTAATTAGTTCTAAAATGTATCACCCAAATAAAAAAAAATTTTAAAAAAGAAAAAAGAAAAGAAAAGGGTTTTGAGAAGGATTTATAGTGACAGATCTGACAGTTTGCTTGGGCTGCGAAATATAAATCCAATTTGGATGTCTCCCCAAGAATAAGTAGGTATTAGGGGATCAGACACAGTGTGCCTGTAGTATAACTTAACTATATTTGTCAATCATGATTTAGCAAGTCATCCAATTTCTGGTTTGCGTATATTATGATCATTTCACATTTTAATACAGAGTTAATATAAATCACTGCTTCATATTCTCCCAATCAAATCTGTCCCTCAGCCATTTGATTCATAAGAGAGCAGAACACTGCAAAACCACTAAAATCATGCAAATTTTGCTATCTGCTTAGGAGTGCTAGATGCATCTCCACAATCAAAAGAAATTTTACAAATTTAAGCAGTCCTGTCTGAAAGCTCCACACAATGAGGAAAGCAAAAAGTTCTATTCATATAAACAGATCCTATTTTTAAAGAACTTAAGAAGCTGTGAGGCCACCTGGTCCTTGGCACATGCTATACAGGTACATATTCTGAAAACATAGTCCAAGACAAGCTCCAGATTAATAAGAGGGAAGAAATCCCTGTCCATATATTCTGCAACACAGAAGGTAACAGCAGACCAAGTGGAAGCTGTATGAAGAGAATCTCTTTAGTGTACACTGCAGTGTAATGTGCAATCATCAGCAGGTGGAGACACCTCCAGTAGGTATAGCAGACAATACTTTTGAAGGGAGGGAAAGCATGATACAGAAGGAGTCTGATCCATACCCATAATGCTCTGTACTCAGATGACACTTTAAATGGCTTTTTTGTTCAATGGCATGTTAATTTCAAGAGCAAGCATCCCTTAGAAGCACTGACAGACATTTTTTTTAATTTATACACTGAAATATGGAAGTTTTGTATAATCTTCTACCATACTCCAACAATATCAAGGGTCCAGGTTTCTGTCCAGGACACCAGCTTGCACATTTATGTCCAAGTAGTTCTCCCAAATCCTTATCCAGTAGGAGGTTTAAGAATGAACATGCAATACACAATAAAGACTGAAGACATTCAGAACAAGAGTGAGGGAAAAGGTCTTCTGGATAATGCTGCCAGTGAGCTAATGGCAATTTCTATATAGACAAGCACCATATTTGCTCTGCCAGAAGCAACATGATTTAAGTCCATTAGCATATGGCCTGAAAACATTCTGCTAATACAGGATTCAGGTTCCATGTTTCAATGTGTTAGTGTTCCCTCCTCATTCCCCAGCCAACAAATCCTTCTGGCCCGGAAGAAAGCAGGGGGAGACTTCTGCCTCCCTGAATGGCAGTGGGACTTTCACCCCAAATACACAAACAAGCAACATGTCCAGGGGTTGAATAAAGATCTGAAAACCCAAAAGAACCTGTACATGACCCATTACATATGAGCTGGCATCAGGGAAAGAGATGAATTCATAATAAATACAGCAATAGCAAGAAAATTTCTAAAAGCCACTGCGGTCCCAACACTGATTACCTTTTCTTAAACAGAGATTTACAAACATGACTTAGGTATGTGGGGCACACAGACCAGCCTGGATGATGGCACCCATCACGCACCAGTACTGAAGATACCACTACTGCCAAACAAGATGTTTGGTGCAGACAAACACCAGAATCAAACACTTCCAAAACTGAGCAAGCTTTTACAGTTGCAATGCCTCCTTTTAGCTGTATCCAGGGCTCTTCTCTGGTGGCATTTTAAAAAAGTTACTGGAGGCAGAAATAGTAGATTTCTCAGCTGCTGGTGTTTTCCCAGTCCACTCAGAGTTCTGGGATCTCAAGGATGGTGTTGCTGGTAGCTCTGATTCTGCTGCATCCATGTGGACAGATAAAGTTGCTGGAATATAAAATTGCAGGAAAGGGGGAACAGAGGAAGAGAGTAAGAAAGGGCAATAAAAAAAGTTAGAACAACTGATTTCACAGCAAATTCCTCATATATATAATTTCATTTATGAAGATATTATTTATTGAATTTCTAAAAGTTCTCCATCCAAATTCCTTTGAAATAGAGGTTCTTGATGGCATTAACAATTTTGCTCTCATGATTCATACACTCAAAACTCTAAGTTCCCAGTCCACTAACTAGTCCCCTTAGTAAGAGTTCCTGTTGAAAATCAAAAGTTTTAGCTGTCCTATATTTAAACTGAATCAATTCACAATCACTCATCTGAAGATAACTTGGACTCCTTGCAAAGACTCAATTAATTGTGTATTTGAGACTTTCAAAGTCTCTGGAGGTGTGGCAAATTTCAGGTTGCTAAGCTCATTTGAAGAGGAAAACATACCTCTCCTCACCCAGTAAGGATAGTATCATGAACCTCCACATATATCCAACATGGTAAATAGGCGTATTATGACAAGAAGCTACTTGCCAAGCTAGGTTGAAATCCATTCCCATTTTCTCAATACAACCACTGCTTCAAAATGGAACAGGCTGTAATAGCCAGAGAGATTTGCAGATCCTTAGCTCAACCCAACAGTTGCCCAAATTTCCAGAAGGATTGTCAAAAACCTAGAGATATGAGAGTTTACTCCAATTCTCAGTATCCTGAATCACTCAATCCTCACAAGCAAAACAAGGCAGGGTAAAGAAAAGTAGTTGCTATAGAAGTCTTTGGGGAAAACAGAGTATTTTTAACAAGTAACTGCTTCAATACAAAACACATTTCTTCACTGTAATCTCACAACAGATAATAGTTGTTTGTGTGTTTTAATTACAAGTTGCGTCTGCTGCTCTGTAGTCGATGAAGGATAAAGAGGCCACAGCAAGCCTCAACTAGAGGACAGCTTGCTTTGAAGTTCAAATAAAAAGTTGGTTCAATGCTTAAGGTTCCACACTCAGTGGATTCCAGTGCTGCTGCTTCTGCACATCCAAAATGGTGATTCATTCCCATACAGTTACAACACAGCCGATAAAAGTACACTGCATTTTCACATCTAGCTCATCATCTTCCTCCATCTGAAGGTCATATGAAACATGAATAAAATCCCAACAACTAAGTCAGCCCTTAAACTCACAATCA
Source organism: Monarcha castaneiventris obscurior (assembly GCA_026261815.1). Lineage (NCBI taxonomy): Eukaryota > Metazoa > Chordata > Aves > Passeriformes > Monarchidae > Monarcha > Monarcha castaneiventris. The sequence continues at coordinate 22,858,549 of JAMPIT010000894.1, forward strand.
CCACCAATACTACACTATGTGCCCCTTGCTAGAAGTCTCCCCACTCAGGCTCTCCATCTTTCCTCATAAAAAAAAAAAAGCAAAGGACTGAAACTGGCTTCTTGTTTCTCAGTATGACAAAGAGTGAATAATTAGCAAGAAATAGGAGAGGGAAAATTCACCAAATTGCTACTATTCATCAGACTGTTCTCTGCTAAGCAGTTTCACAGGCTGCTAACTATCACCTTTTTTACAACCTAAGTGTGAATACATGCCAAGGCAGACAAAAATCTATTTATGCAGCTTTTTACCCCAGACTCACTGTAATAGCTGAATATGATGCCAGTTACCATGTGCATTGCTACATACATAGAGGATTGAACCACATAAACATTAAACACATCAGTGTAAAGACTGACAGTTGTTCACCATTTATTGCATGACCATCTGTACTTGTGGCCTATTCTGACAAACTGAAGACAGACGTGACAGTCTTCATCAGATTCCTTTCAAAGCAGAGAGTAACTTCCATGAGAATAACATTTTGTGCAGTATTCCCTCCATCAAGCTCTACTATGCCACGGGGGATATTATTCCAGACCTACTGTACTGCAATGAAAAGTAACTAAACACAAGGACACTATCCATGCCTTCGAAGTCTCAGACCACGGAAAGGTCAAAGGACCTCTACCACCACAAACTTTCTTCCTCCCTAGGCACTGGCTGTTGGTCACTCGGCTGGGTGAATCTCTGGTCTAATCCAGTACAGTCAGCCTTAATCTCCTCCAGATTTCCTTATTCTACTGCCAAACTACACCAGCCAGAATTTTGCTCTTATCTGGTGAAGGCCTCATGCTTTAGGGCTCACACTGATTGTGTAGTGTGGAAAACATTAACTTTAATGTTCAGTCTCTCTGAATATTTGCGTAAGTTTGCCCAACTTAATTTTGGTAAGTCACTTCCTGAAGTGCAAATTAATTCTGAATTTTCTAGCCACTTTTTGTTGTTCTCAACAGCTATTCCAGTTATAGTATTTAGGCCAGTTAGCCTCAAAGAGCAGGATTAATACCAGAAGTTTAATGCTATAGCAATACAATAGAGACCTAAGGCACTTCTTACACAGTAATGCAGTTTTTTGATGTTCATGCAAGGGGTTCTGGGAAAAGATACTTTACCAGAACTCATAAATACTCACATTCATGAAAGTATGGGAGAAGACATGGAATAAATTTAGTTGCTTGGTTCCCAAATAAACATTATCTCTAGCTCCCTTCTTGCATTCCTGCACCGAGGAGGGAAATAGCATCCACATCTCATCTGCCTTTTATTAGCATCTTCTGATTTCAGCTAAATTCAACTCAAAACTTTCTGTGGATGGTGGGGGGGTGAGGCGACAGGGGAAGATTTGTAGCTGCATGTTTAAGAAAGAAGCTAAATTCATCACAATGACAGGGGATAGTGTTGGCAGAGATTTGAGCTATTTATTCTTTTAGGAAAATCCTATAAAGAATGACACGAGGAAGCCTCTATCTGCAGTCCTGTTCATCACACTGGTGAGGAGTCCGATAACAGATGTATGCAGTAGCGTGATTTAGTGCCGGGAGCTGGCCCCTGATGTGTATTAATACAGCGGCAAAGCGGAACGAGCCCCTCTTCATCACTCATCTCTATAAAAGAGGTGGAATCCGAGATGGCCCGATGTTCGGCAGAGCAAGCCCATTTGTTCTGCTGACTGATGAAGCCAGCTCAGGCTGTGTCCTTCACCTCCACGGGGCACTCAGGTTGCAAAAAAGGAGATCACTGAAGCAGGACCTGGTCAACAAGTGAGACGAGAGCAGTTGGACTCAGCTAAGGAGCTTTTTAAAGGTGAAGAAATCCAGCGCTCTGTGCCTGCATGACAGGCACGGGCCTGCATTCTGATTTACCTGTGCTTCACCTTTTGCAGAAGTAAAGCACCACAGAAATAAAAAGCCTCAGAAGTGAAAAAATGAGGCTACCATGATTCCTCAGGCACATGGGAACCCCAGTATATGGCATTTATATAGGGGTGAGTAGATGCATGGCAAGGGAGAAGAATCTTAATCTCATCAATATCCAACGAACGTAAGAGTGTCCAATTAATTCTACATTACTGCAGGGTAATACTACATATCTTTTTAGGCATTAGTAATTCCATAGCTAAATCCCCTCTGACAGAAATAACATCAGATTCCAGAAGTTTCCAAGTTACATGTCCAGGTTGTGCTCCAGCTGTAACTAGGAGTCTGTTGTAGAACATCATTTAGGACACAGCTTCAGTTACCCAACCATAAAAGTTTCTTTCCACAAGTCAGTATTGCAGCAAACCCTCCCCACAGCTGTTCACTTCGCTGAGGGTATTTCTAAACAGGAGAGATCTTTACCATTTCTGACCATTAAAGACTTTGCAGACCTTGTTTCTTGATGATCAGCACAACCATGCTGTCTGTACTCTACTAACCACACTCCTTCCTTATTTTCTAATACATAATTATGTTCTCTCCCTCATCCATAATAGGAAAGCTTTCCAAACCCCTGTGCAATTTTCCAGTGCTAAGTTCCACTCCAGATGTACTCTCAACTCTTCAAGAAGTGCTCACTATACAATTTGCCTAATCAGGTAAGTACAACTTAAATAGTATTTTGAAACATGTAGGCATAGAAACAGAAGATTTCCTTATAGAACGTGACCAGCAATGCAGTACAGAATACATTCTGAATAATAAATAAATGGACAGGTAACAGGGTACAATGAGACATCAGCACTCATACCAAGAAAATCTAGTACTCCAGTGCTAAAATTCTGTGGCTACAGATACTAACCCTTTTACTACAGAAGTTTGAATATCCCAAAATGGAATACTCAAAAGCCAGGAAAGAACAACCTGAATAAATAATCAATAATAGATGAGACTTTTGCTGAACAACAGATTATTAATGTTCTTTTCTCTTCTTTTTTAATACAGAACTTTTCTGACAGTTTGCAGTCCAGATCTGGAGTGACCTGGAGAGAAAGCTCAACTTTCTTCCCTATATTATTATTCTACTATCTATCTACCAGCCCAAGGAAGAAGCACAATCTTCCTCCAATTAATCATCAGTTTCTTTGCTCTTCCTCACTGTTTTCACATCTCCATTTTTCCCATCATCTTATCCACTACCTTGTTACTGGATTACAAGAATAGCTTTTTAATAAATAGTAGGAAGAACATGTGTTGATGGATAGTCACAAGACAGGGTAAGGTGAAAGGCCAGAAAGAATCATCCTAAAACCCTCTGTGTTCTCCAGATTAAAGGTCTTTCCTATTCTGATGACTAATCAATGACTTTTCAGAATTCTGCCACAGGAAAATAGATCAGCATTTTAATGACTACATCCCCATAACAAGAAAAAAGTAACTATTTTCATCCAGAAGAGTAAGACAACCTCCAGGGAGTAAGTGGTCTCACCCAGTGATGATACAAAAATTGTCAGATTTTTGCTCCTGCTAAAGTGTCTACAAATACCCTGATAAAGGGCATCAGAGCCACCACCTAATACCAGTCCAACATTGAAGGAACACACTGTGCATACTGATCAACTCCCTATTACCATGAACTGCATAATTTAGGACAGTGGAAATAATACCTTATGAAGAAGCAGATTGCTATTCACTGTACAGTGAAACACTCTACATTATATTAACTTAACATCACTACATTGCCAAAAATTTGTTTAGTAGGCAGCTTTCAATGCTATGCAAAACCACATGATATGCCCTCTCACACGCTTCATTAGTTTCAAACCAAAGTAACACTACTTTTGCCTACGGCACTTTGCTCAGAAGGGACATGACTTTAAAAATGCTGGCAGGTTACCTGATGTTGGGCTAGACATGGAGGCTGCAGCTGGCTTTCGTTTCCTCTTGATGTCCCTTGAACATGGTGGTCCCAGGTGGACATTTGTTTGCCTATGGAGAAATTAAAACAAATTAAACTCTGTTCCAATATCACATTTCTGTAAGACTGACCAATCACCTCCAACTCCTACCTTCCCATCAGCTTCTTAACTAGTAAGCAGCACAAACCAAAAGTTTCTCAAGGAGTTTTGCTCACATTCTTTGTCAATATACGTTATGCTCCCCTTTTTTTTTAAGAGCTCACACAAACTACCCAGAAGAATAATTTCTTAGCCTTTAAAGGACCTGGTTTTGTATTAATTTCAAGCTAACTCCTTGCATACATAAAGATGTGGTCAAGCAGTGATATGACCTGTGTCCTACCATTACTTCTATGCAAGAATAACAAATGCCTGCAAGACTGCTCTTTAAATAAACTGTGCGATATTTGCTCCTTAGTCAGAACCTATTTTGCAATCTATTTGGTACTGTAGAGTCATCTTAGAATGTACCTATAATGCCAAATGTCCATATGTATTTTTTCCACTACAGTAGTAAGTTCGTAAAGTTAGGAATGCAAAACTGTCTCATGCAGTTTCAAAATCATTATTTCTTTATCAAAGTGCAGTGCAAACAGCTAAATCTGACTTATGGCAACCTTGTCACATCTCTAAACTGGCTGAAAGGCATAATCTGTTCTGTAATATCAACTGTTAAGTCTGAAGCCTACTAATGGCCGTTTCAGTTTAATCATTTGCCAGTTAAGTAGAAACTTGTATTGCTGGAATTGACTTGAGCTGAGAACTCCTCCAAGTAATGTACCTGTAGGAAGCAGAGAAGTTGAATTCAGAAATAACAGTTTCTGCAGCAGAGCAGAGAACTTTCTCAAATACTATCCATACGGAATACAAAGGCATAATTCAGCAATGACATCAGGTTCAAATCCCTTCTTTGTCCGATGTAACAGACTTGCTTTTGCAAGTTCCTTGGTCACTCTTAGCATCAGATCTGATGTGCAAAATGCAGAACTACAGTGCAAATAAAATCAGTTAAAGATTGTGAGAAGCTTACATAGTGTAAAATTTGGAACCATGTAAGTTTTGATGATTAAGTGCTGAAAAGCTTCTGTGTCTTCAAAGCTTGTTATTTTGATTTTTAAAAAAAAATCCTGAAAGTTTAACAAACACTTTTATCACGTACTAAAACCTTTTAAATATAAGAAAAGGGAAAGTTCATGGCTTTTTATTTCCATGACAAGAATCTATTAAAAAAACCAAACCCACGTATTTACAATATGTATAATTTCAGATGCTGTATTTATGTAAAACCAAATTGTGCTATTATATCTACACAGAACAGTGTAGGAACCACAAAAAAAATTCCTGTACTAGTCCAGTCTATAAATTGAATGCTGCTGGGTCTATCAACTTACCTGTAAAAAAATGTGCAACCACAAAATACTGTTCCATCTTTTCAACTAAAATTCAGAAGTTCTACAAGAAGTCTATAAGATCTGTCCTCTAAATCTGACACTGAAGAACAGTTTCAAGTTTCACGAGAGCCAGTTTTTCAAATCTGGGAACACATATTAATACAACCAGACATAAGAAGTCTCCTGAGGGAATAGAGTGTACTCTCAGTAAACTCACTAAGTGCCAGGTCCTTCACTTTGGCCACAACAACCCCATTCATCACTGCACACGGAGGGAAGAGTGGTTGGAAAGCGGCCCAGAGGAAAAGGGCCTGGCAGTGCTGATCGACAGTGGCTGAACGTGAGCCAGCGTGTGCACAGGTGGCCAAGGAGGCCAGTGGCATCTTGGCTTGGATCAAGAATATTGTGACCAGCTGAACCTGGGAAGGGATCATTCCCCTGCACTCAGTGAGGCTGCACCTCAAGCCTTATGTTCTGGTTTGGGCCCTTCACTACAAGAACATGGAGGTGCTGGAGAGTGTCCAGAGAAGGGCAACGGAGCTGGTGAAGGGTCTGGTGCACAAGTCCTGTCAGGAGCAGCTGAGGAAGCTGGGGTTGTTTAGCCTGGGGGAAAGAAAGCTCAGGGAAGCCCTTGCTGCTCTCTACAACTACCTGAAAGGAAGGTGTAGTCAGGTGGGGGTTGCTCTCTTCTCCCAATCAACTGGCAAGAGAATGAGAGGACTACTCTCCTGCGGTGCATGGGAGGTTCGGGTTGGATATCAAGAGGACTTTCTTCAAGGAAAGGGTTGTCAAATATTGGAATGGATTGCCTAGTGAGATGGGCAGAGAAACCATCCCTGGAGGTGAAAAGCTTTCAAAAATACTGGCACACCTATAGAATGCACATTCAAATCTCATGTTTGTACACTGAAGAGACACACCTTTAAGTAACTTCGCTTAGGTAAAAACTGCTTTTGTACATGACTATAATAGTGGCTATGCAGTGTTTTAACCTAGCTGCTGTAACCATGTATTCTGAAACATCTAAACACACAGAGCCTGAGGAAAATATTCCATTTTTTATTTTGCATCAGTGACACAGTATTAGTATTAACTTCATGACTACATAATTGTATATAATAATCCAACTAATTTTAAATAATGTAACAATAGCAACAAAAGTAATTTTAAAATGTTCCCTTTTTAATTTTATGAACTTACACTAACATTACACTAACATTAGCCAGCTGATCCTTGGTGGAGAATCACTATGGACTAGGAAAGAAGTATGCAGTATCATTTACAAGAGACTTTATGCAATTTTTCTCAGTTCACAAATGTTACAGCTCGATTTTGCATAGGAGCTCCTGGCTCTCAGCTACATACTCAAACATCTACCCTTGCCTGATGATTACACAACGGGTAAAAAAAAGAAAAATTAAAACAGAAGAATCTCAAAATCCCTTCTTGTAGTGAAAGTAAAGGCAAATCATACTTCAGTTGAAGACTACTAGCAAGAATGCTGTGTCTGGTAGCCCTGCCTCTAAGATACAAAGGCTCAGAGGTCATAAATTGTCTCTGTAACACGTTTTTCATTCAGGTTTATCCCTTATTGATCACCCACACTTTAGTTAGTAAATCAGGAACCTATTGATTACTCACTGGCTCTGACTGACCCAGTGGTAAAAGTGTCATTTCAAGTGGCTGGTGCACCTTACAAGCACCATAAATCTGCATGCAGGGAATCTCCAGGTGTTAAGTACCTTGGGAGAGAGAAGAGCAGAAGACTGCACTCAGGGAAGATAGTCCTCATTAAGGCATGGACAGAAAGGATGTCTGAGGTATAACTTATGAAATATGCACATTTTTGGTAGATAACACATTTTTCAATGTAAATTTCTAATCACTAGCTTACATGTAGGTCTGTATCAGTGAGATAATAGAATTAGTGAATCCCAGTCCTATAGACTCCTACAAACACCACCACCACTAGGAAAATCGAGTCATGGATATGCACAGCACCCAACATAGGGGTGGACAGGCTGAACTCTAAAACGTGAAAATATCACTGACAAGTTGCAATGATGAATTAGCTCTTCTTCCAAAGCTGAATTTTAACAACTCTTCTGAACAGTTAAAAATTACTCTAAAGTAGACTAGAACAGGAAAGGCCGACAGAAAATGCCTATTTGTGCATTGTCACAGCCCTCTCTGTGAAGAAGTTTGAGACCAGAACTTTGTGAGATGAAAGATCTGGGCCTACACTGACAAACTAGAATAGGACTTACACTGTCCTTACTAGGCTTCAATCTCTTCTGCTAGGCCTCCATGCTTTCTTCAATGTTATGGTCATTAAAAAACATGAAAATAAAGTCACAGAATAAACAATAATGAGAAAATAATTCCCTGGTTTCTTTTGGACTACAACAGGTTGATCATAAGAAAAAAAACAAAGCCGCAGTGCTTAGTCACAGGTGGGTCTGCCAGGTGACCAGATACTAATGTGAAAACCTAGTTTACAATCTAGAGATAACTGAAATTCTAACCTGGGAAGAGAAAAAGGAGAACACACTTAGAGAAACATATCAGGATCCAAAATGTGGCTGTTTTGTTGGCTGCAATATATTCAACTCACACAGCAGTCACTGCCAGGAGTTAGTGAATGAAAAATTACACATGTATAGAAAAAATGGCTTTCGACAATATGAAAAGTCTATAGTGTCTTTTTGACAGTGATAATATTTTTTGTAATCACAAACTGAAAGAATTATTCTGGAAATATGGATTTGTCTTTTAACATAGTACTTATGATTCCCACTTCTGCATTCAGGTCATGCTGGAGAAAAAACAGGCTTTGTTATGCAGAAAGATGAAATTCATGGTAGTCTCTAAGTGTCAGAAGTAATGCTTCCTTTCATTTCTTTTCCACATATTTATTCTATGACTTTATTAACATGTTTTTTAGTGACCAGTAATTGCATGCACAGGACTCCCATCTCATTTCTACAGTTTGAGACGACCGTGCACTGGCGCTTGCACTGTTTTACATGTACCACAGCATTTCAACAGAAAATTAAGATTGGCCATACAATCTGTGGGAGACAGTACAGAGCACAAGCAGACACCAGCCCACAAAGAACCTGACGGAACAGCATCAGGCCCCTGAAAACCTCACTATCTGTGAAGTCTAAATTGTAGCATGAAGTCCACTCTTCTAAAATTCAGGATAAAAACCAGCTCAACCTCACAACAAAGGTCTCTGAAAAGGCTATACAGGGCTAAGTGTAATAGTCTGTGGCCTTCCTGGAGGCAGGAGGCACATAGCACACTTCTGGGTGTATGCCTCTCACTGTGATCTCACATCACCCAGCCTGTCTGCTTACACTCTTTATTCTAACCCTATCCTTAGAAGAAGCAAAGCACATGGATTATGCAGTGAAAGTGAGAGGCAGTCATTAGTCTACGACTATAAAAACAAGGGATGTCATTATCTTCATGTTAAAGTGAATGTTTATAGAGACTGCCTTTTAACAAAGATACTGCTACTAAAACTCCACACAACCCAGCTGTTGCTGTTGTGATGCTCTATTCAGAGCAAACACAAACCAAATGAAAGGCTCTTGCTCTAAGCCCTGAGGTGTTACCTGAGGCTGTTGATGGTGGCTTCACAAAATTAATAGTAAAAGCAGAATTCTTTCTCCTCTTTGACTACAGAGCCAGCTGGGCACCAGTCTAATCTGCACATAACATGTGTAAATCAATACAAGTTGCTCATCCTATCTGCACACAAAGCTCCCACACGCACAAGAGGTTCTTGTTATCACATCCCGGTGTGATATTCCCGATGCACAGCAGTCTCCTATGCCCTGCAGAGCCTCATAGGAAGGCTTCTAGAGCACATTTTCAGATTCCAAAATTACTAATAGGTCAGCTCACTTCTTAAATCATCCAAATCGCACAGGTCTTCAACAGCAGCAGTCTGTTGCCCAGTAAGCATTATAATGATGTGGCAATTCCATTCCTAAAAGTCTGCATGTGGCAAATGCAAGTGAACGCATTTTCTTCTTGTTTTCTATGTAAGCACTCTAAGCAAAGATGATGTGATCCCATATATTATACTCCCTATTTTCACACTGAATCACGCTGTATCTATGCCAGAAAGACTCCTACTATTTGCCAGATCTGCTGAGTACACAGATTTGAAATAGCAAGTAAAAAAATTCTGAAGCCAAGGGGAATTTATTTTTCACTCCAGAGAATTAGGATTCATCCAAATGGGAACATCAGGCCTCAGTCAACTGCATGTGACACTAGGTTGATAGCTGCTGTTCATCGCGTGCCTGTCAGAAGAATTCAGTTATATTCCAAACTGGAATATTAGCCAGGCTTTAGAACAGGAAGACATGAAAATGCTCCAGCTAAATGGAAAAAGAGTTAAAAAATAGGGAGAAACATGTCTAAAGCAGTTGACAGCAGGCATATTCACATAAAGCATATTCCAGGAAGATAAAGATGTGTGGATAGGTTGCCTAGAATGAACTGGATACTGCCCTGATCAAGCAGGAAAGTATGAAATTGTGCACATCTGCTCCTTCAGCTGCCTCAGAAAAGGCTTGACATTGCAGGCAATCCCTGTATTTTCACATATTTGGGTAAGAGACAGAAATATTAGGATCTCTGTGCACAGACACAGAAGGGACAGAACAAGATTTATTTTCATGAGTGTATTTCTAGAGATGGAACTAGAATTTGAGACATTCAAGTCTGTTCAATTTAATAGCACCACCAAACCCAGGGTATGGGGCAACTGGCAGTAAATAAAGAGAAGATCACTCACCCCTCTACATCTTTATCCCATGTTCCAGGCAAGATGACAGACTTGCTTCTAAATCAGATTAAACTCTAGATTTACAGTTAGTATTAACAGAGTACAGGCAAAGCAATAATCTTTATTTGTGCTGTTCAAAAGTCTAACACAACTCTTCAAGTCTCCACCTTCAACATCTACCTGCCATTTGAGGTCCACTTTTCCTGTGACCTCCAGTGGGAACACTTAACTGCTTTTTTTCACCCATAATCCTATTTTCAAGGCTAGGCAAGTAATAAATGCCATTATGGACAATTTATCTTCTACCTTTCTCTCTTATTCTGCCTGCTATTCAAATTAAAGGGAACACTGGTTCTAGGCTCTTCTGAAACTCTTACCCTGCCTCAAGGGAATAACATTCCATCAACCAACAGCCTACAACATCTTCTCACCAACAGAATATTGAATAACCAAAATCTAATAAGATATTCAACTTCAGCCTATACAAAATCCTCTTAAGTAGACGGAGTTCAACAACAAAATTCTGTTCAGACCACTCCTCCAAGAAAGGCAAATAGGCAGAGGGGAAAGAGGGAAGGATCCCTTGAGTTGCCCATGTAAGTCTCTACTTGCTTGCTTTTAGCAGTCTGCATCATGAAATCGAAACCTTGACAAGACATGATTAGCAAACGCTTTGTGCTCTTAAAGGAGAGTAATTATAGGCATGTGAAAAAAGAAGAGATCCCTGAGGTACTCTTCCTTGCATGCCTCCCGAGAGGCAGCAGGGCCATTAAAAATTCCATGATGAAGAGGAAAAACAGTCTGGGAACAGCCAGGAGGCAATACAGCAAATTAATACACCAGCCATCCCTTGGGAGGACTGCAAGAAAGCAGAAAACTCTCCTTGCTTCACAAAATAAAATTATACCACTAATGATAACAGTCACCACACACACAAAACTGCTTCTAATGACAGGCGTGAAATTCCCAGTGCTGTGCATACACTTTGAATGAAAGCTCTTCTCATCACAGACATAAATCAAGAAAGGTAGTGTACGATTTATACAGCCTTTCAAGTAAGACTTCCCAAGGAACCTCCACATAGGCTTGTCAGTGTCAAGGAGGAGGTTCTTTCTCAACCCTCAGATGCGCCAAGTATTCTGGCCTTCAGCTCTGTCTTAGCAAAAGTACTGGGTTACCAGTCTTCCAGATGAACTGCACCAAAATCCACCACTGAGACAAAGAAAAACAGTTCCACAGCAGAGAAAAGGCTCCACTTGGTAACTATACTCCACTGGGCACACTCCATGATAGCAGAAACTAAGCAGAGAAAGGCAATTTTGCATGGCACAGCAGCCATCAGGTTGAAGAAACTGGATGGCCACAACATCAAGACCATTTCTTTTCTATAATGTTTCATATTACTTAAGAGGATTTGCTTCCCCCACACACACATCCCATTCTGGCAAATTTCTGAGTTGAATTTCTCCAGGATGAGGTGCAAGCTGTTAGAAGTTTCCTAAGGCACAAACTACTGAAATTGATTCCATACATGGCAAAGGCAGGAGATGTTAACTGGGGCAATAGCTTATCTGAGCTTACAGAGATCACCTGAACCTTCTGTAAGAAAATGGATTACTAACTAACATGCTTGGCATGTAAAGCTAAAGAACAACTACTATCAAGAAAACACTTCTCTGAAGGAAAAATTTCCTTCTGTGCCCTTAGCAGCATCTTCACATAAAGCAAGCTCCTTGTACCAGAGTTCAACCCTTGCCACAAACATGGGGCTACAAAACACATTCATTCTTTTCATATTTCTTTCTCCTATAAAGGTTCTTGAGCACATTTCACACTAAAATAGGAACTATTTTCTCAAACTCCAGGCATTTAAAAGCACGACTGCATCTGGGATGGTACAATTTCTCTGTCAACTCAGGAAAAATTCATCAGTGATTACATTTGTCAAGACACCAGTCACCAGTTCATTAGAGGAGGGAACCAAACATATATATTAACTGGTTAGACTATATACCCAGAAAAACCTAGCAAACACAATTTCTCCAGGTTTAGAAATCCCTTGCAAAGAGTTTGGCATTGGAAAGGGCCTTCACTGACCATCATAAAGGTAGGGATTTTGCCCAGTTTGAATTTGTGAGCAGGATTTGTCCAGCCCACCTTCCTGGAAGACAAACTTCTATAAAGCACCAAGAAAAACACCGGAGGCACAAGTACAGTTATCCTGGCTGAAACTGAAGAGAGCATTCAATCTTTTTGCTTCACAGGCAGAAAACATCCCCAGAGTGGGGCAAAAGCACAGAAAGGAATCAATTTGCTGATGCACAATCTTCTGAATTGTTTTTATGCTCATCCAGTTGAACATTTAAGAGCTGATTTCTTCCTCCCTCCCCTTTTCCAGCTTTAACATGCTGGCTACAGCAGCATGAGGTCATGGTGCGACATCCAAAATTCCCTGCAGAAGCCAGTGGGAAGAGAGGCTTTGCTGGGTGGGTGCCAAGCTTCTGTTCAGACACATACAACCTTAGTACATTTTTCATGCTCTATTTGCTAATTAACAAGGGAAAGAAAGCCATGAAGCTGAAAGTCCAGACATTTCTTTCAGATTGGGTCCCTGGTACAAGCACATAAGCAGAACTGTGTCCAAAGCAAGGCTTTGTCTACTTGCACAAGGAAAGAACTCAAGGGCACCTTACCTTTAGATAGTCACCTGCAGCAAAAAACAGGAGTCACCTCTAAGGCCAACACTTGAATTTAATTTAGGATTAGTCAGCAGAAGCCTGAATAGTATATTAACCCAAACTATGCAGACTCAAATATACCCAACATCTGGCCAGACCAGATCTAAATTTCAGCTATTGCTATAGAGAGAGATATCAAGCCATTACAGGTCACCTCAGGTGAGTTCTTAATCTGCTCAAAGGGTCTATTTTAGACACCTAGGATACCAAAATGCTTCAACACGTCACCCACATGAGCTTGTCAGCACTTTCCCTCTCATCTTGTTCCAATTTTAATAGTGAGCAATGATACTATGTCCATTTGGACCCATAAAACAGACTTGCAGCAACTCATTGCACATTTCAGAACAGACTGCAGTTATTTCTAAAGGAACAGCTCTGCCTGTCATACACTGTTTCATATACTGTGAGAGCTTAGTTTACTGACACTCTCAAATAAACTGCGTTGCTACATTTTATGCTAAGTTTGAACGTTGGCTTCCCAGGGAAAAGCACGTTAACCTATAGGTCCATGAGTACTGTTCAGATCACACAGTACTACTGAAGACATCCAGGAGAGGGAAGTGAGACAACCCCACCAGAGCAGAGCAAGGGAGTTACCTGGCAGTGCAGTGTGCTGGTGAGCATCTTCGGTGGGAAGTATCAGCAAGCACATCCAGAGAGTACAGAGGAGATAATGGATTGAACTGGAAAGTCAAGAGATTTTATTTAAGCAAAGCATTAAAAGAAATAGTGTCCAGATAAAGCTCCTCAGATCTATTTTTCAGCTGCTCATACAGTATAAGGAGACCTTTCTGGCACCTCAAGGGTTGAGACTAGATGAGAACAGACTCTCACTTTGCAGAGAAAAAAGTCAGTGTTATGAATCATGCAAGCATAGAACTTTCCACAGAGCAGTTCCCATATTCCCAAGGGTTGTGTATATCACTGAAACAGCCCTCTAGAAGACTCAGATCCACTAGGTTAAGTTCACAATGAGCTCCCAATTCATTCCACTTCAAGTGAGTTGCTCCTTCCACTCCCAACCAACCTCACAAGCTGTCTTTGCGAATTGCTTAAAACAAATTTTTGAAACAAGGCATGGTCAGGCTTAGATCCTCTGTTAGACATACACTAGGCAAATCCTGAGGGCATCAAACCTGCACGAGACAGCTTGCTGTAGAAAATGCAGTGGTCAGGATTTTTAATGGTCAGGACAGAAATGGAATCATCTGGTCAATCAATGCATGGAGCAAACTTTGCTCAATATGTAAGCAGAAGCTTTAGACTGGTAGTCTCTCTGGGGTACCTCCTTTATACTTCCATTCAGCATTTCCTCTTTATTTATAATTCACACCTCAAGCAAGAAATTAATTTCTCTCTGCTTTGCAGAGTGCTACACCAACGTCCAGAACACTCTTCTTGTATTACTAGGACTACTGATGCATTTTTAAATAAGGACAAAGGAACAACCCACCTGTAGCAGGACTCATCATACAAGCTATCTGCAACTTCAGAAGTCAGTACTAGACCTTTACCCATCTTTCTGAGAAAGAAGATGCACCACAAAGCTGCTACTATCAGGAAGCTCCTCCTTAAGTGAGACTGCGCATTTACTGTCAGTGGAGTAACACTGCAACTGCACAGTAGGGAGAATGACCAGAAACCCTCTGTTACTGGAATGGCTGATTCAAGCCCATTTAAGAAAAACAAAAGTTATTTACTTCGGGTCATTTTAAAGTTTATGTAGTTACTCTTATCTTTAGCAATATAAAAGCAATCCTAAAGTGTTCTCGTTAATGGAAAATACACAATTGCACAAGGGCTTGGAAATTATTTCTTGCCATACACATATTTTTAGTCACCTGAAAGATAAAACAAATTTCAGTCCTACTGCTCACCAACCATAAAACAACTCACATAGGAATAGAAAGGAGTGTGCATGGCCAGGCCAGGAACACTGTTACAGCATACTCAAATGGAGTATTGGTTTTTTTGCTCTTTGCTATTAAGAACCTGAGCTTTTATACCTGAAGTAAAAAAACCGTCTAGCACTGAAGCTAAGAAAGACTTACTGGAGAATATAAAAGTGCACACACAAGAATTTCAGTTACAAGAATGCCTATTTCTCTTGCTTATCACCTCTTACATTTTCCTGTTACAGCTGTTATTTAACTACTTCATTTAAGCTCACCATTTTTTCCCTTCTCTGTGGATGTGACTATCACGTAGAAGCCTGAGCCAAACAAGGCAAAACAAAGTATTTAAAAAGAGAAAAATGTTCCAATTCTTATGGAATTTTGAGAGGCCAAAGCTCCTCCTGTCAGGAGGCATTTTCCCCTCACTCACTGTCAGAAAAGAAGGCCTACACGGACCTGAAACAGGGAGATAAATAAAAGGAGTTCCTGAGCTATTCAGTTTAAATACACAATACAATGCCTGAGAAATGAGTTGTGTTCAAAGCCCAGAAGACATCAGGTAACAAAATGAGAAGGGTCAGGACTGCCTTACCTCATGTGCACAGGCCACAGTGTGTGGGAAATCAGAAGCCAGCATTGTGTTCTTTCTAGAGAGAAGGAAACCAAGAAAATAAAAAAGGAAGAGCAGAGTCATCTTACCTGGTTGCGATCTCTCTTCCCCATGGATGGTAACCAAAAACTGGAAGGAGGCAGAGTCGAGAGGACAGGTGGGAGCAATGCCAAGGAACGAACACAGGAGGGAAAAAAAGGAGGGTTGGGGGTAAGAAGATAAGGGGAAGGGAAGAAGAAAGATGGAGGGAGAAGGAAAAAGATTAAACATCATCAAGAGTCATATTAAAAACAACAAATTTCAGATCCAAGGAAGAAAATTAGGTATCAACAGCTGGTAAAGGCTGGTCCCACTGCACTACAGTCAAGATGTGCCATCCTTACCTAGCCATTCCCCAGAACAGCATTAGGGAGATGCCAAAGGATAGGCACCATGACTATTTCCAGTGCTGACTACAATTTAAATACACTAATTGGGGAAGGAGACAGAACATCAAAGAAAGAAAAAGTAATTTCACAGCTGCCTTGTCAGCATCATTTTTGCAGTCTAGGTATGCACCCATAGAGTGGCTCCACAAAGCAGCATTTTAAAAAATGAACATATGGGGATCAGTCTCCTCTTAATGTCCAAAAGATCTGCAATTACTGCAATGGCACATTACAAGGGAGGAGGAAAGAAAAAGCTGACTGCAAAAAAAAGGGCATTTGAGTAGTGTCCACACACTAGGGCAGCCTTATATAAACATATATATAAAACAAAGGGGAAGTCAGCAATTTTGAGTAAGAAAACAGAAGCCATCAGTAGAATCCTGTCTCCCATTCCACAGGTTATGCTTAAGTGTCCACCCAGCTCTTCACATCCTTCAGCCCCAGAAGGGAAGAGGACCCTATAGCTCTTCCTCCTCTCCCAAAGTTCTATACAACAGCTGTAAAGGGCCTTACTCTTTCTGGCGCGGATCACTAACAATATGACCTAGCCTCTCGGTGCCCAGAGTGCTCATGGAGGTCTCCTGAAACACAAAGACAGGTAAAAGGTTGCAAACTCTCACACAGTGAGCAGAGAATAGCTTGCTGCTGCCAGTAAGAACAAATCTTACTCCCCAGGGTCACATCCTTTCCTTACCAGCCCACTCTCAGCTAAACATGTTCGCTCCTTCCTTTTAGAACTTCACCTGAGATGATTTAACTAATTAGAATGGCAGAAAATCATTCAATTTTATTTATGAGGTTTGGTTTTTATTTTTAGTCATGATAATTGCTGGCAGAGGAGCACACCAGGGACTGGACTAGTACAAACTATGCAGCACAAGGATGCATGAGAGCCTGGGAAATGGCTGGGAAGTGCTTCTTTCCATGTTACTGGGGTCAGTTGGCCAGAAACCAGCTGAGATAGGACACTACACTGTTCCACTAACAGTGGGGATTCACCAACCACCAATGAATAAAATAAGCAGCGAAAGCATGATGCTTTTGTCCTTTCTGAAAGCAGCAATTCAGCAGCAGAACCTCTAGCAACTAAAGAAAAGGTACGTCCTAGGAGAAAGGACTTGCTCAGGGAGCATGTTACTTCCTGCAAGATGCTGCCCTGTGTATGTGCTCGATGCTGGCATATACATACACACAAAGCCTGAAGCACCACTGTTCATCTCTGCATAGCAACTGCCTCCAAGAAAGAAGCATACTTTGCAGCAAGGGGCCGAAGATGAGGGCGAAAGTCTTTCACAGGTAAGGTTCTTTTGTGCCAGGTACATAGGCAAAACACACTCAAAGTTTGGGGGCAGTTGTAGCAGCAGGGGTGAAAGATGGGCTATTTGTTACAGCAGGAAAATTATTAACTTAAAGTGCCATAATGTTTAAATTTACGGTTTATTACTGTGTAAATTACAAGCCGTACTTTTGGTAATTAGCAGCTCGCTGGCGGGGAGCTCTGAATGAAACTCATTATTTATGATTACTATTTCGAGAGAGATGGGGAAGGGGGAGCAGTGACCTCCGCTGCAAATGACAAAGATCCCTTTAAGGTGATGAAGATGAATTAAACAAGTAAATATTATCCTTCTCATTTGGATCATTAGAGGTGTGCCGCCAGGCCCACTCACTTGCAGGTGGCCTGAGGAACCCTTCCTAAAGTCGGTTTCTTGCCAGCTGAGGATTCATATTTTGAATGCCGGTTACAATTAAGCAAGGTGAGTGGAAGAAGGAAGGGGCAAACAAAGATCTTTCAAGTATGACTGAACAGAAGGCAGCTGTCACACTCCTCTGGACTCCAGGCCCCTCTAACACACCTTGTTAGCAGACTACAGCCAGCCAGCTCAGAACTTATGCCGATATCTTCAAAAGCACAGAGCACATCACAATAAAAAAAAGGCCAAGCAGAGCCACCACCTTCCTCCTCAGAATCATCTTTTAAAACTAACAGCAGCACTCATCACTCCATGATGCAGACCCAACCAGGTGTATCCCTCACTTTTAGACAGACATCTGCAAAGTATTGTTTGTTCTTTTAGAAAAAGGACTGATACTTTGTTTGGTGTTTGCCCTACATATAATAACACTAGTCAATGGCTTTAGGCAGCTTTGTCTGCATTTACTGCATATACTTTTTCATTCTCCTGTCTTCCCACTAAAAATGCAACTGCTAAAACCACCTTCCTTTGCTGCCATTCGTATCAGTCTTCTTCCCTATATAAAATTTGGCCTTCCTTCACCTTTGATCCACCTTTCTGCCCTTGTAGCCTCAGATGAGCATGCACAAGTCTTACGCCATCATCATTTTCCCCTACATTCTGCCTAAATCTTCTTGATATTTATGCTCCCTGTCATTCTTCTTCAGGCCTCCTTTCATACTGCTTTTAGCACTGATCAGCTGTCTTTGCCACTCCAAATGTGCCTTAAAATCCACTTAGTCACTCAGTCATCTTCTGACAGTCAAAGCAGTTAAACAAATCAAACAATACACGAAACAAAAAATATACAGGACCACCTTCTGCAGAAAACAATTCACATGGTATTTTAGAGTAGTACTTCAAGACTGATCAGAATCTCAGATACAAAATTACCATCTTTCAAAAGGGCATACCTTGCCAACCAGCCTCCTCCGACCTTTACGGAGACAACGGGCAGCAGCTCCTGGAAGGCGATTCAGGCGAGCATGAAATCCTGAAAACCAAATGCAGAAGAACTGAACACAGAAGATTCTTCCTGACAAAACCACCAGGAAAACCCCTTAGTTCAGTAATCAAACCAGATCCTCTGTCTCTTGTTTTTCAGTCTCAAAGATGTAGATATGCCAATTTTTTCACAAATCAAATAAAATCCTTACTTTTAGAAAAAGGAAGACTGCCAGCAGGCAGCTAGTATGACTATTTCAGTAAACTCTCCAAAGTGCAGCTTTTTCTTAAACAGATCTTAAAAAAAAACCAAAACAAATCACCAATACCAGTTTAAATGCAACACCTACAAACAGAATCTACCCTTGCCATCACATCAAAAGTTCTCAAACACAGTTCCTTATGGACCTCACCTCTCTGAGCCGGCCGTGAGGGCAAAAGGAAGGTGGAAACAGAGAGCTTGTCCAGGCCTGAGTCAATCCTCTCCACCTCAGATCGGTGATCAGTTCCCCACTTGGGAAGAAGGTTGGGGACAGTGAATCCTGGAACACATTCTCCTTCATAAAACCAATCACTTTGCTCATCATCTCCTAAAGAAACAGGATGGAATTAGCCACAAATAACATCAATGTCTCCTCTGACAGTCCCTCAAAATACAAGCAGGCTTATCTGAATGTGAAACAGCTGAAGTCTCATTAGGAATTCCTTCTTGAAGAGCCGTATATTTGTATTCTGTTTCAATGATCCTCAGTAACTATGGGGCCTCGCTAAATGCTTTAAACTATCCAACTCATCAGTCTACAGAATTTCCCTGTAGAACAAAGCCTCTTTATAGACCTGCCTAGGGCAGGTTTAGCACTCTGCTGCTACTGCATCTCATCAACCTTAGTTCAGTGTTGTGTGATGTCTCATGCAGAACTCTTTCTCTGAAGTAATTACTGCAACACCAGTAGAGGCCAACCATTTGGCACATGTTACAGGCTGTCACAGGAGAGACTGCATGAGAGGGGAAGACCAGGCTCACAGAGTAAGCAAAAGAAACATACTGATGAGAAAGACCCCTAGTCTCCTAAGACAGCAGCTAAGACAAAAACACGTAACTATGAAAAATGGTCACTCTGGGTGACCATGCTGTGAGTTGCTCTCAATCAAAATTTTTTAGAATCTATCAGAACTACAAACGCTCTGCAAAACTAAAGTAGCAGCAACAGAAGTCATGACCAAAGTCTCCATGGAGCTGGGTCACTGTAGTTAATGCAGCTGCAGTCTAAAACTGAACTGCACCAGACACTGAAAAAGAAAAAAAAGGTACGAGAAAGTAAAAAACACATCTAGTGAGAATGCTGCAAGCTTGCAAGCTTGCACATAACAGAAGGAGCAACACATAAAACCAGCTCAAATCAGCAACAGGTAGGACAGTCAGAATACTCTATCCCAAATCTCTGACATTGTTTTTTCTGTCGTGTATCAAGTTGACTTACCAGTTATATCTTAAAATAGAAACATCCCATCTCCACTTCATAGTAAATTAAAACTAAGTAATGCTTAATGTCAGATAGTTATTCTAAGAGATCATAATTTGTGCAAAACTATTCCTAGAAATTTGGGTCTATGAGCATAGTGCCCTGTCATACCTCAAATCACTATTTTCACAAGATGAACTTCAACAATCAGCATCATATGCTAACACTCCACTAATTTTCACTGTGAGAGATCCCAATGCATGTAACAAATATAAAACCAAAAAAAACCCCACCTTACAATCAAATTATGAACTAGGATCATTCTCTGCTCACAGAAGTGTGCTGGTATGTGCAATTGCAAAGATGATTTATTTAATCAGCAACAGCACAAATATTACTTGATGTAATCCCAAAAGAAGAAGGGGAAAAAACTACACTTATTTAAGAATGCTGCCATCTTAAATTTCTCATTATTCAGCTTGGAATTGTGCTGGAAAACTATTTCTAAGGTGATGATCTGTGACAAAAAAAAAAAAATTGTACTCTCTCCATCTCACTGACAACGAAGAGTTGTTGGTTTTTTATTTACTTTATGACTAGGAATTTTCAAGACAGAAAAAAGGGAAAAGGAGATATTTTTTTTAGTCTGAAAATGCAACAATATTTTTAACCCTTTTAATATAACTATGAGCTAAAACATCTTGGCCAGAAAGCTATCACAGTATAAACTGTTTGAACAGAGACCTGACAATGAGGGTGTCAAAACTTTTCTGGTATGTAGAGAGGGAAGGCTGTAATTGGACTTTATTAATTTATCTAAGTCATATTTCTACATGTTCCTGTATACTGAGCATCCTACTTCTAGTAGCAGCCAAAAATTAATGTCTAAAACAGGGCATAAAACCAGGGCAAGTATATAGGGCAAGCATATAAACAAGTATATATATATATACCCAGTCTCCATCAATCTTGTGTCAGGTGATGAAGTAAAACACTTCAGTCACTACTGCTTCGTCATCTGATATACAGGTGCTCACTAAGTTCAGCTCCCCCTGAACAGTCATCAGTAAAAAAGAGAGGGCAAAAGATTTTACTTCTCTGTTGCCTTTGAAGAACCAGAGTCCAGAAACAGTTATTTTTCAGCAAAGGTCAAAGCTGATATTTGAAATCCCTACTCTAAGGAAAGTAGTATACTCACCTAAGATCACAATAGATTGGTCCTACAGCCTAAAATATCATCAGAAAACACATAAGCATGTTTGCTATCATTGTGTTGCCTCACACAGGTATCTGAGCCATTAACAAGCTGGTGGAAGCAGCCTATCCTATTGAGCTACCAGTGCTACTTCCTTTAGCACTCATATATTCCCAGAAGAGATCTCATCCAAATCTTAGCTTGTGAAATGTGACAGAATCAGAGTGCACAGAATTGCAGGTCTCCAGGGTCACATCCCACATGCTCCAAATATAATAGTTCTCAATGCCTATGTGCCTCCTAGAACCTATTTCACACTTACTTTTAACGTATCCCCCATCAACTGGACACTGACTGCACTGTTGGATGATAAATAAAACCAGATTGCACTTCACACTTGAAACTCCTAAGAAACCATTTCTTCAACAGACATCGAAAATACCATGTTCAATTAATGCACACAAGAGCAAGGGAGGAACACATTTAAAGATATAAAACCTATCACCTATTACCATCATCTTCTTAGTACAGTCTATTAAGTGACTTTTCAGTATTAAGTAATTTTTTCCTCATCTTCTCTTCCTGCCCATAGAGAAAACAAGTAGCATATTCAGGCACTAAAGGTATGTAGACAACATTTAAAACACCTATAGAAACAAATCATAATCTGTCTATTTCATTATGAAGAGCTCCCAAATTCCTCTTGTATGTCTGTGCCTTTCCACAGTAATAGCTTCTTATATTGCAAATATTATGGATCTGATACACAAAGTATTTCAGCAGGAAAAGTGTAGTGTTATGAAAATCATATATTTGTAGCCCTCATCTCATTTCTTAACTTCTAGCTGCTCCCTGCCACTGTTTTTTCTCACACACTTCCCTCTCTGTCTCTCTTGTATGTCAAAAAACCAGATCTTTCTTTGCAGTTGTAAAGAAAGTAAGAAACTCCCCAGCAGCACATGAGGAAAATCACAGGACACTTGTTACCTTGACGGCCTTCATCATTGGTAAACAGGCCAGTATCACTGCTGCTGCATACACTGCTGGTTTCACTAGAACAAAAACAGAGAAAAAAAACATGGTTACAATTGCAACAGGCACAAACCAAAACCCACTCTACTACAGTTTACTAGCTTCTCCAAGACCAAAGAGCTTTACATGTCTCACATAAGTTGCATTTCAGATACATGACTGGCTCTAGAACAGAACATAACTGCTTTCTGCTAAAACCTATCAATGCTGCATAACTTGAAAAAGAGTAAAATCCTGTATCTAGTTTAGTTCTAAGTTATCAAGAAGTAATTAATAAAATGGCATTTGCCTCGGGTACTAGAATTAATAACCTACTCTGACATCATCTGGAATACTGACCAGGAAATTAAACGCAGTTGAAAACTCTGTCCTTGGGTCACTTAACAGCCGCTGAAAACCCTCTGAAGTTTTCTACTTCAGATTCCTTTTCCTCAAAAATGTTTCACTGTTACACAAACAGCCACCCCAGCATCTTTTATTTTATACTGAGTAAAGAGCAGCTGAGACACTTACAACTCTCCACCTAAATACCTTAGCACAGCGTGACATGCTGCTGCTGAATTCAACCTTGTTATAGCATGCTTTGCATTTGCTGAAGCAGTTAGAGATTTAATTCTTGAACAAAAGAATAAAGCTAGAAATTAATGTGTAGAAAGCCATTAATTGACTGCAAAGCTGGATGAATACTTGTAGAAGTACACGCCCATGTCAGTCCCAAGCATCTGAAGGCTTTAACACTGGCATGAAATCATCCCTTGGACACTTCAGGCAATACTTCTTCTAATTTAGCTGAGAGATACTAGGACAAGCAGAAACTACTTACTGTCTACTCCCTGAGCACTACGACCTTAGATGTGAACATCAGGTGTAAGTCAGCACTAGAATCGGGCTCCAGTCAGGGAATGCTGTTTCGAAGTATCTCTGGATGCCTCTTTTCCAAGGAAATTGAATACTAGAAACCAGTATCAACTGGAAACACCTTGATTTAAAAGGCTGAATGATAAGGGACCACAAAATATGTCACTCCAAAGAACTGCAGGCACAGAATAAAACCCTATTTTGTGAGCATATTATTGCTCTTAGAAGATGCACTCTAAAGTACAGCCAAGTCAACTCATCATGCTGGATATCTAAAACTCTGCATCTTCATCACTGCATAAAGGATGAACAACCTGTACATCATTCTCACATTTCAGCATGTAAGTTAATATCAAATTCCAAATTAATCCATTACAAAGCTTGGCCATGCATTCACCCTCCCACATATACACCACAGCAATTAAGGCCAAGGACAGAGAACCATGAAGCAATCGTTTCATCCCAAGCTCTCCTAACAACTCACTATTTGACCCTGGGCCGATCTCTTAGCGTGCCTGCTTTCCCTTTTGATAGGGTGGATAAACAATCCTCACAAGCTGCAGACGCAAGGACCAAGTGACTGCTTCAGAAGGGTTCTAGCATCCTCAGAGGAAAGGTGCCCAAGAAAGGAAAAAGCATCGACAAGATTCCAGGTCATATTAACAGTACTTTAAACATCCTGCTGAGATGCTCTTTAGTTTCTTACAGATATGCATCACTCCAGTGCTCTACCAGAACAAATTTTCAGGGATCTCACCCTCTTCACCATCCCTTTTACACTGCAAGGCTGAACACAAACTAGACTCCTACGCAGGCCTTTCTGCAGGTCCAGTAAGCACTGATTAATGACCTCCACTTGCAAAGGAGGCTACTTACCTTAACCATGAAATAATGAATGCTATTGATCCGACAAGCTACTGCTATAGAGTGTTATTGATCACCCAATCTTTGGTTAAAATGGTCCTCATTTAGCAATTTCACTGTCGCAAACACCTGGAGCAAAGCACGCTTATAATTAAATAGTTTGGAGGAGTTAAAGTGAGAGGTGATGGACAGAGATCTCAGGTTTCCCCCATTTATTCTTTTGCCTGAGCTATTGTTTGTGTCAGGAGGGATATTGATTTTCTATAAAAATAAGAAAACAAGAGGCACCGAGGGGCTGCAGAAGGTCAGGCTGGGCTGGAGAAGGAGGGGAAGCTGAACACTCTGTCTTTGTCACTTGCCTTCCAAGAGAGAGGGATTTTTTTTTTTTTTTTTTTATGTAGAGACTGGCCTCCAATTCATCAGCTTAGCCAGACTCATGAATGCAACTGCAGGATGTCATCAAAGAAGCTCCCTTCCAAAGGGTAAAGTAACTTAACTGCACACTCAGGATGAGCAATGGTCACATTCTCAGGCCAGAACATTGTACTGGTTTTGGCTGGCATAGAGTTAAATTTTTCTCATAGTAGCACTATGGTTCTATGTTTTGGATTTGTGATCAGTGTTGGTAGCACAGGGATGTTTTAGATATTGCTGAGCAGCACGTACGCAGTGCCAGGGCTGTCTCTGTTTCTCACACTGCCCTGCCAGTGAGCAGGCTGGGGGTGCACAAGGAGCTGGTTCACAGCTGGACAGCTGACCCTGACTGACCACAGCGATATCCTACATCATATAATGGCATGCTTAGCAATAAAAGCTGGGAAAAAGAAGCAGGAAGCCAGGGACATTTGGAGTTGTGGTGTTTGTCTTCCCAAATAATGTTACAAATTATGGAATTATGCATTCCTGGAGATGGCTGAACATCTGCCTGCTGATAGGAAGTACTGAATTCCTTATTTTGCTTTGCTTGCACATACAGCTTTTGCTTTACCTACTAAACCAATTTTACCTCAAGCTGAGAGTTTTCTCACTTTTATGACTCCATTTTCCTCCCTAATCCCTGCGTGGGAGTGAGAAGGCAGCTGTGTCGAGCTGAGCTGCCTGTCCGGGTTAAACCACAACAAATACATCAGCATTAAGCCAGTGAAATCTCACGGCATTGGTGGGTCAGTAGAATCCCAGGTTTGAAAAAGTCACATTAAGAGCCTTGGTACTTGAAAACAGATGAGACCAACTGCATATCTTTCACAAGTAAACACACCACTCGAAGCGATATTTTAGACAGCTCTTGTACTATGGTTTGTTCTGCCCTCAAACCAAACCCAGACCATTCTGGAAGTACTCGGCTTAGACCAACAAGAGAAAGAACTTCAGCACTCAATATATAATTTGCCTTTGTTTTATTATGGCTGCAGGGAATCTCAAACATTTAGGGACAGAAAGGCATGTTACTTCTAACAGTCTTAGCAGTTAATTGTCACCCTTGTACAAATACACAAATGACTGCTTAAACTAAAACCACTTGTTTCCTCTGTTGTTTCCACAACTATTTATAGATCAGGCATTGGGTCACATCATTACCCAATTAAGAACCGTCATCATTTCCTCGTCATGTTGCTGCACATCCATCCTTCTCTCAATTCATGTTCCCCTTTTGCCATATTTGGCAAACAATTTCAAAGATTTCACTTCATGCACACTTTGAATCACAATATTGCAGCTCATCTTCCTCCAGGAAAAAACTGGGCATAGTCCCACAAGCAAACGATAAAAAAAACTATCTCCTCATTAAGAACCCATATCCAAGATTTTCTCAGTGAATGGGAGTTTACCAACGGAATACAGTAGGTTTTTGACCTGACTTAGGACAAGAAGCCTTCTAGAAAGCAGAGAAAATACTGGATATTTTGGCATTTACAGATTCATTCCAGCATAACAAACCAAAGCAAGTGTCAGTGGAGGGGAGGAAAAGGAAGGTTAAAAAAACCCCATTCTGAATATACAACTTAGTTTGCTTGACAACCCATTTCATTTTGTGACATTCCCTACTGCTACAGGAGTGAACAGTAGTGGAACCAGTTCAGTATGAAAGTTTTGTAAATCACCAGATCACCACAGATTGCCTCCAAGTCCCACAAGCAGCATCAGTCACCTTTCTTCCCATCAGCTTGTGATGACAACCACACCATTTGCTCTCCTAAGATATCCAATTTTCTTCTCCCTTCCTCAGTATATGCCCTTGTCATACATCTGTGCAAAGTACTTCTCTTAGAGTACCAGAAAATACAGCTAGAGCACAGTGTGAGTGAGGCAAACACAGCCAGTTTCACTGTGCTGCAAAGTGCTATATTTAGAGCAGCAGAGACCAAAGCATGATCCTTCACTGCTGCGAGGGACACTCTGCAGTGAAGAGGGCTCTGTGTATTCCTCCCTCCAACTGGGGCCCTCCCTAATGAGTCATAGCACAGACCACACATGTGGTGTTGGAGAGGTCAAATATTCCAAGTGCTGGCTTTCCAGAGAGAATCCCAAGGACTTGGCAGCAGATGGTAGGTGTCATTTGATGCATACACTTGCACAATAATTAGTCTGAGAGCAAGGGACAACTGAGACAGAACAAAGCCATCTCCCAGCATGGTCCTGAAGTAACAGTCTGGACATAGCTCTTTATTTACTCTTTTCAAGGCTGGCACAAACAAAGGCTGGATGAAAGCCTGTTGGTTTAAGCTCAAGTTTGACATGATGGAACAGACTCTGACTGGTGTTAAAAAAACCAACTCAAGGAACACCGTCCATCACTGTCACATCTAGTAAGGGTATCTCTCAGTCCATCACCACTGACATGCAACATTCAGGAGCTACTTAGCACACTTCTTTTCCTGGACTACTAGTAAACAGCTCTGGGAAGATAAAACTGCTTTAACAACTAGTAACAAAAAATTTCCATCCACAAGTTTTCTTGCAAAGCCCCACTTCGCACCCACTTTTTACCAGCAACAGACACTCTTAAAAGAAAATACTGACTGCAACAGTTCCATGCTACAAATCACAACTGGCACAGTAAAAATGCCGTAGTGGTTCCCTGGACCAGGACAGTGAGGACTTACTATAACCTAAGCTTTTCACAGCATCCCAGAAAACACCACTGAGAAGTCTGCACTTCCAGCTATCATCCACAAAGCTGTAATAGTGAAGTGCCACCTGTCCACTCTGACAAACTGCAGGAGCTTGACTGTCACAACACTTAAATGAAACTCAACATATGAACAATCATACTGTATCAAAGAGTTAGACTTTCCAAATCAACTGTCCTCTGTCTGATAGTGACTATTACAGTGAATGCTTGAGAAAAGAACATGAGAACATGACAAATGCAGACTCTTCTGTATATTCCCCCAGCTTTTAGAAGTCAGCAATTTAAGGACTTCCTGAGCAGGATCTTTCATCTGGTCTGTAATGTTTAACAGCCCCTGATATATCTGTGCTCCACATCTCTGTTTTGAAAGTATTTAAATTTTGACCTCTAAAATGTCCTGCACTAGAGTTGCAAACCTCATGTTTCATGAAAAAGAATATATTTTGTTTGTTTTAAATGTCTCCTCAATGTCTGCTGTTCTTACACAATGATAATTAGAAAATATGCAATCACATTTGCTTTATGTATACCATTCATTAAGAAATCTCCTGCATTTGATTCTTAGCAGTTGCCTCTTTTCTAAGCGGAAAAATCTCTTCGGACAGAAGCAGTTTTATGACCCCAAACCTTCTGTCTTCGACAGAGAGAATAAAAGTCAGACTTGGGGAAAAAGTTCCCAAGGGCAACACAAATTCAGAGCATGACATTTAAATGCCTCATTTTAATCCCTTTTATGTGATCCTGCCCCAAATTCATCAAAGTTCTCTAAAACTGGACACCAAAACATCAGACTCCATTATTTGCGCAGGCTTATCCTGTAAGTAACATAAGTTCCCCTCAACTTCTTCATCATCTCACCGCATTCTCCCCACAGCTAGGCTTTCAGGAGCAGAGATGTATAACTGCAAGCAAGGTTAGACTGAAGTTCACACAGTACCTGCACAGAGGGCTAGCAGTAATGATGGGAGATCTGATCTGTCATCTACTACTACTTATAGTAAATGCTAAAAAGAAAAAACTGAGATCAGTTCGTAGCAATCACGCAACACAAGTGCCAGCTGTGGGTTTACTTTCCAAACCATAGGCCACAAGCATGCCACACTGCAGCTGCAAGGCCCCAGACATTTCAGAGGACTCCCTGTGTAACAGGAGCCAGAAACCTACCAGCCTGCCTGCTTCTCAAGGAAGCGTTCTGGGTCATCATACGGTACTGACAGGGAAGACTTGGAAAAAACCTACAGTTTAGAAGCAGCTGAGATATTTCTCATCTTCAAAAAGACAGCAGCACTGAATAATTTTAAGAACTTCAAAAAGCAAGGCACAGCATTTACAAGCAGTTGCAAGCACGGCGGCCATCTGACTAGCACAGGGAAGAAACTGAGATCTCACCATTCTGACATGTTTTCATCTGAGCCCTGTTTCTGATCATCAGCTTCACATTCCATCCGCTCCTTCCTTCCCCCTTTGCTGAGGAAGGGCCTGTTCTCTCCTGACTCGCAAAGGCCATGACTGGATGATGTCCAAGGGGCATTCTCTTTCCAGCGTGAAAGACGTTGTTTCTTGGCTGACTTGAACCTGCAGCCCCTCTCGTAGTTCCACTCTGACACCCTGAGCTTTTGCTGGAGACTGGCAGCCACCTCTGATGTCACACGTTTGACTTTCCGTCGACGCCTGAGAGGTCGACAGGGTGCATTCTCTGTAAAGGAGTCTGACTCATGCCACAAGTGCTGCTTGCTCCTCAGAGTGGCACTAAGAGCAGGGTGTCGTTTGACCACTGCCATGTCATCAGAGTCACTGAAATTAGCCGTCAGCACCTCACGGCAGTCCTTGACAGCTTCGTCCAAGCTCGACTCTGAGGCCTCGCTGTAGCAGCAGGCATGTTCTGCCTGATGTGTGAAGTCTGAGCGTCGTTTACGACCCCGTCTCTTGCGAAGCTGACGCCGCTGCTGCCGTGGGCTTAGGGCCATCTCTTCCCATAGCTCATCCAGTTTGTTTTGCTCTGAAGTCTGCTCCAAAGCTGAGGCCAAGTCATGCACCAGTTCATCCATTGGCAATGCCTACTAAAAATGACAACAAACAATTAACACCAGACCTAAATACTGCGACCAACACATCACTGGACTGTAATATGCTATAGCCTTTGTAACGTTAACCGAGTTAGACACTTACTTTGGAGTTACTTGGGAGGACCCAATGCAGGACAACTGCCACTTCCTGGGCTAACACTTCTTCTTTTTGCAAGGGTTAAATCCCTCTTCTAGCCATGGTGGCACAGATCTCTATACTGCAGCAGCTGGGTCGAGTTCTCTGTGTCTGAAAAGGCCTTAAGGTTGCATCTTTCGTGTTGAAGCAGCATGCTCAGTTACACATCCCAAATGGTATGGAAGCCTGGAGCTAGTTTTTGCTACCCGGCATCAGTAAGCCACAGAGAAGGATCAGCCTGCTTGACAAACAGATTGAGTCTTCCAAAAAGTAGAGAAGCAGCAAAGCTGGGAGTAAAACAGATGGTAAAACAGGTAGTTTGCAAGCCAGCATCGCTTCAGGAGCAAAACAAGGAGCGCGGGACGCTGGACTCCTTAGAACAGGGAGACCAAGCCCCAACTCCTACTGCCGAAAAATACCACCCCTACACCTCAGGGCTCTCAGTGTGCGAATCCCAAAGTCTTGGCCAAATCCCTCCCCTCACAACAGCCCTCTCTCCCTGCCTGTGCCTTGCAGGCGTGGGATTTCTCTCCCCACCGGCCTCAGAAAAACCCGCACCCACATCCCGGTGAACGACCCACTGCCGCAGGCCGCCTCCCTTAGTCCTCAGCGACCCGGCCACACCGACTCTCTCCTCTGGGAAGACGCCGCTGCTTCTGCCCGACACCCCGCAGCTTCACCGGGAAAACCCGGGAGAACCCGGGAAAACGCGGGAAAACCCGGGAAAACCTACTCTCACCGCCCCGGGCGCGCCGCCCCCCGCCGGGCCTGCCCACGACCCCGCTCACCGGCCAGCGCCCCGCTCCGCCAGCCCCTCGCCAGCGCCGCTTCCGGCCTCCCCGGGCCACTTCCTCCGCCCGCCCCGCCTGCGGGCGGGGCCGCCGCCCGCCCTCACGGCCCGGCCGGGCCAGCGCCGCCCCCGAGCGGCTGCCGCCGAGCTCCGTGCTGCCCCGGCGGTATGCGCTGTGCCCGCTGCCGCCAGCGCAGCCATCACACGTCCCCTGCGTGCCGGCGGGGCAGCCCTTGCCATAGACGGAACCTTTCCTTGCTTGGTTATCGTATTTTATTTTTAGCGGACAACAAATAAACTTGGTACCCCGACTCCTCCATTTCGTTGCTGCCACGCTGATTGTGTTTATCCTAAATTAAACCTCAAAGTGCTACTCCCCTCTTCTTAAGGCTTGCATGTCTTTTCCTATCATCCCATTTTACGTATCACCAGCAGCCATCAGAATAAAGCTAGGTGTGAACCTGCCACTGTCCAGTTTTGTGTAACATTCCGTTTTATTTCTCAACTTTCATTATGCTTTTCCGGGGGGGGGTTGAGTGGGTTTTTTTCATCGTTCTTTCGTTTTGTTTTCGGGCTCTTTTTTTTTTTTTTTTTTCCTGGGGATTTTTATTTGGGTTTTTTTTTGTTGTTGTTGTTGGTTTTTGTTTTGGTTTTGTTTGGTTTTTTGTGGGTTTTTTGTTTGGTTGGTTTGGTTTGCTTTTATCTGCTGGTTATTTTTTTTTGGTTTGGTTTTGGGCGGAGGCTGGAGGTGGTTTTTTTGTTTGGGTTTGGTTTGGTGTGGTTTGATTTTTTGAGGGTTTTTTTTCGGAAGGGTGTCTGGGGCTCTCTTAACCCAGGTAGCTGCACTCACATTCAAGCCAATGCTCCAATGCTGGTTCATTTCTCAAGTAATGTTTTACAATGCAGCATATCAAAACTTTTGCCAAAGTCCACATGTGTGTATATATATATATATATATATAATGTTTGAGGTATTCTCTTCACTAATTTTCTATATTTAATCAAAATTAATTAATCAGATTCATTTCTATGTGATTTATTCCCTGTAAGTATATACTGCTGCTTATTGCTGTTATCCTTTGTATTTTTACTTCCCCCCCGCCCCCATTTCTGTTTATTCCATCACGTTGCCAGGAACAGAAGTTACTCTGAAAAGGTGATATTTGCCATGATCACTGCCTCTTCCCTACTCCCACTGTAAAAGACTGGCACTGTGTTTGCTCTTCCTCAGTCCTCTGGCACCCTCCCTAGTTTGTCAAGATACTTCAAAAATAACTGAATCCTTGAGTTTGCCATTGATTCTTACACCCCAATAGGACAAGCTTCATTTAGCTTTACTGAGCTTTCTTCATGCTGTTTATCTAACCAGTCCTTTATGTCAGTCTGAGCTGTCATGTTAACATTTTCATTTCCTTGTAGTTCTCTATTATTTCCTTGGAAAAGAAATATTAAAAGAAGAAAAGCAGTCATTAGGTAGATATTTTTTATCCAATAGCTGGCTTGATTAAAGTTACTTTATGTACACCAATTTGCCTGTAAAATCCTGTCCTTTTATTTTTTTAACCCTTTCTGGAGCAGTAACTCACCTTACTTGCTAGCAGTATTTTGTTTTCCCTGCCAGTTTCCTATTTCCAATACAGGCGTTTTCTTTTTACTCTCAGATCTGAGAGCAAATCCCTCCTAAAATCTAATCCTGTTTCACCGCTGCAATCCTTTTTCATGCTTCAGGATATAAAACAGCTACAAAATGTCTGGGTTAGAGAAAAACTCCCCTGATGGGAAGGTTATTCTGTAAACATCCACTTCAGAGCTTCTTACCCCTTCATTTCAAGCACTCGATACTGGCTGCCGTTCCAGGCAGGATAACAAACCAGACAAACAATTGTGTACAAGAAATCCTGTATTCAGATGTCCTGGGGAGATGGCAGCAGATGCCTACTCTAATTTCTCTTATTTTCCCCTCATTTCCCAACTAGTTCTCTGCCATTTCTGTAGGTCGACAAAATGTTTTGCAACTTGTGTAAGTTGTACTTCACCTGTCCATTTTTTTTTTTTCCACATTCAACACTCAAACCCAAATTTCTGCAGATGTTATCAGCATTTGGCCTGAGTAAAGACAACATACTGGCATGCAGGGTCAGTTTTATGTGAGAGAGATAGGGCAAAAGTAAGAGACAGGATGAAAGTGCTCTTGCTGTTTCAAGAGTCCCAAGAACTAAAAGGATGCCTATAAGCATCAATGCAAAGGAGCATTGATGCTTATAGGGAAAAATCAGAAAATTTGGAACAGGAGTTCAAGAAATATAATGAGGCAGCTGGGATAATCTGGTTTTGAACATTTTATGGTATTTCTGTCCAGTCTTACAAGGTTCACCCTGACATGGGTCAGCAACAGTAAATTTTGAATCCTTGCCTGCATTCAACTTCATCTCACATCCCTGGCAAATTGTTTACTCTCTGTGCACTTTGTAGGTAGCCTGAATGGGAGCTGGCCCAACTTCTCAGCACTAGTTTTGCTCATTAAATGTTCCACAAAATTTTCAGCACTCTTATCCCAGATGGATTGTTATCCGTCACTGGGCTTTTTAAGGATGGGGCTTTTTTCCTGCCCAGAGACTGTGCTCACCTCCGCTGACTGCTGCTGGGCCTGGAGGCAGGAGAGGGTGTGTTAGTGGTGAGGGACATTTCTGAGGCAAGCAGGAGAGGAAGCTTGGCTGGATGCTCTGCGCTTGTCGTGGCAGTGCCTTGGCCCAGCTCCCGCCCCGGTGGGCAGCGGGAGCCGTACAGCCCAGTAGGATGGGGAGAGCAGCAGGGTCATTGCTCTACCCCAGCAAATGCTCTGCCTAGTCCCATGGCACCTCTCAGCGAAACCTTCCAGGGGTTAAAAGGAAAAAGAGAGACAGAAAGGGGACAAGAGACAAAGGGAGGAATAAAGTCAAAAAATGTGCCGTGAAGCTTCTTGCAGCAAAATGCGGAGAAAGTCATTTCCAACTTCTTTCATCTCAGAGATGAAGCCACTAAATAAAAGGGCAGCGCAGAACACAAGGGCTTTTAATCTGTCTCATCTCCTTCATAATAACTGCAAATTTTCCCTGGGCTCCTGGGAGTGAGCCTCTTTCCTCTGTCTTTGCCTTATCTCCCCCCTCCATATTTCACAGCCGGCTCGGCTCCCCTCACTCGGCTGCCCCCGGCCTAGTCTCCGAGAGGCCTGTGGGAGCCGCCAGCTCCCAGGGCCTCATTGTTCCCGGCTTGGGAGGAAGCTCAGGGAGGGAATTGAAGGCAAGTCAAAGGGAAACGGCATCATCGCTGCTTCATTAATGGGAACCTTTCAGCAGAAAACATATCAGAGCGAGGTCTTTTCAGAGGCAGTAATTAGCAATTTGGAGCCTTCCCCCCTCAGGAGATGCAGCTGCGATCTAACAAGTGGGAGCAGTGCTCGCCTCCTTTTACGCTTCATATTTATTGTTTTTCATTTTCTCCATCTTCCTTCCATTGTCCAGCCTCCTCCTCATGGCCAGATAAGGGCCCTTTATTAATCACTCTCTTTTAATTCTTCATTAATGATAATAACTTTCTCTGGTGTGCGAAGAGGAGTTAATCTTTCCTGGGTATTGAGAAAGGACAGGGCTGAAAGGGAGGGAGAAAGAGAGGGAGGGAGAAGTGCATGGTGGACAAGGCTGTACTGCCACGCTTCCCTCCCGCCCCAACACCCGGAAGGAGTTTCTGAAGACTTTGGCTGTCAGGTTGCATGTTGCCCACTGGAAAATCTTGGGCTGTCAGTTTGGTCCGGCTGTGTGGGTGTGGTAGGATGTACCGTCTCTGAGAGATCCAGTCCTTACCAGAAATAGGTGTACATTGGCCAGAGGGAGAGACCTTCTTGCTGCATCTTTGCCAAACACTCACCAGCATCTTGGTGTGACTGGCTGTGTCTACTTGTCTTGGAAGAACGCTCCCCCAGATGCCTTCAAAGCCCCGTTTCCCAAGTCCAAGCTTAAACAGCACCTGAAAGTGACAGAAATGGCATCTGGAAGGCTCTGCAGATGTCAAGACCCTCCTAGGAAATTCTCCCTGGGAGCCGGTACAGTCTACCTTGGATTGCTCCCATCCGGGGGTCCCAGTCCACCAACATGGACATTTGTGTGAGGTGACCAATGCCAGGCTGGCTCAGCATGGACAGCCCAGTGACAAAAGCTGGGTGAAAATGGCAAGGATAGGATGGAGGCTGTCGTGGAGGCTCTGGCTGTGTGTGTGAGGCAACAATCAGTGAATACCAGCCCCAGGAACATAGCTAGGGAGGACAATCCAAACACGCTTACAGAGTTCACCTTCTTTTCCTGGTGTTTTGTACCTCTGGGTTCATACAAACCCCTGCTAGTAAAGGCCATGCAACTGATCCAGTGATAGCTTTAGTGGTGGACCTCATGGTAGCCCTTTTTGAGTAACTGGGCATGCCACTATCAATTAAGAATGTTTTAGTATTACCAAATATAATGGGAAAAGGGAAGAATTCTACTGTCACCAGGATAGGTGGCTCCACAACCTCACTGAGGATTATCAGTTTGGCAACAGTGAGAAATGCTGAGGGAAGAGAACAAATGACATGCAGAGAACCCAGGAACTTCAATGCAGAAGCTCAAGCAAACCAGTCAGTTGCAGTGACAGCTCTTTGTCCTTCCCTTACAGAGTAGGTCCTATCCAAGCTTCCCATTCCCATGTCATTCCATGGGTGTTGTGAAAGAAGCCAGTAACAGTCCAAATTAGTGACTACCATGGGCCTGGAAAAATGAGACACCACATGCTCCTGAGAGGTTACCCCAACACCACCAATATTACTGTGTGCTGATCTGAGGCAATTGTTTGGCAGCACTGGGAATGGGTGGGGAAACCAAGCTGCTGAGGGAGTCAGGGCAGGAGTGGAGAGAGACAGAAGAAAAAAAAATAGAAATCTGATGTTTTCACTTTTTTGGTGTCATTTGCAGGGTAAATATCCAGTCTGCATTCTTTTACAGACCATGGCAGTAAATACTTTTTCTCTGCAGTCAAAGCTCTTGCTTTTAGCCCAACATCAAGACTCTTGCCAGAAGCTGTGGGACAGACATGGTCAGTTTATTTCTGGTTACTGGTCTACAAGCATCAGGTGGTGTTTCCCTAATATGCTCTGGTTTCCAAGTGTCTTTGAGGGTACAGTGAAACTCAGGCCTACATTTATGTAATCTGCTGCCAGCATCTTTGGTATCCATTTAATGTGGACTTTAAGGATTCCTGATAGTCCCAGTGATTAGGGATGACCTTTATTTCAACATCTTGTGACAGGCCTGTGCTTAATTTCCAGTGTCGCTCATACACTACACAGGGATGTCTGAAAGAACTTTCTAGCTATGAACGTGAAGCAATACAGAAAGTGGGGCTGGCTTGTCTGTAAAAATTGTATTTTAATCTTGCAGTGAGTCAGCCTAGTCCCATTAAACGTGGTCTGGATTTTAGGTTTTATTGTTTCCCCACAGCACCTCTACATGAGGCCAAAAGACTTCACTTGCACCCAGCAAAAGAAAGAGGTTTTCACAATGTACAGCAACAAATTGGTTTTGCATTTTAAAACCATGTATCTTTTCTTCAGACTCACTGAATCAGGTCTTCTCTGGTCTAACACTGCTCCGCTCTACTGGAAGGCCAGTAGGGTCTACCAAATCCTCCTCCACCCTTTCTGCCCCAGTAGATGCTCTGGACCTTCTGGGACTGGTGCCTGCCTTCACACATGTGGCAGTGGATGGACAAAGTCTGCATGGTGGAGACAGTGAGCTGAAGTGAGGGGAGCCAGATGGTTTGTGGAACCTGGTGCATATGAACCCTCCTTCCAGTATAGTGTGCTGAGCACTGAATAGCGACGCAGATCCTACCTGAGGGAGGATTCATGGGGACTCCATCACTGCTAGCAGCTGGCTGAGCAATTACCATGTGCAGGAGACAGTGTTGGGACTTGTGACAAGGTGCCACTCCTGTTGATATGGCCAAGTCAAACTCCTGATTGCTGTGAAGAGTACACTAAATATAGGTGTGAGGCAACATAAAACAAACGTGATTATTACTGTGACAGGCGAGAGACAAGGTGTCATAGATGCAGAGTTCCTCCAGAAAGAAATTAATAAAATGAAATCAGCTTTACTTGGATTCTTCCATGGAAAGGACAGCAAGAAGGATGTTAATGCTGTAACTTGAAAGCAAGAACTAACTAGAAAGAGAAACGGAAGGCAAGCAAGGCAGGAACTAAAGAGCCACTAAATAAATTGCAGGATTCCCCTTAATTGTGCAACAGAAAGTCTGGTCATGAAGCTACTCATCTCTTATCTAGCATGTTTTATATTATAATTTTGCTTTATTTGCTAGTTGATCAAGGACTTCTGTAGGACTGGAATGATCTGGGTTCTTACTGGAGTGCCTGTCTACCTGTTATTGCTGGTATAAAAACAATGGCCTCAGAGACAGCCAGAGGGGTACTTAGCAGTCTACCAGCCAGCTGCAGGGACCTGACTAAATCCCCTGAGGATGCTTCAATGTTCAGAAAAGAAGTACATTTGTCATGGCAGCAGAGAGCAGGCAGTGGTACCAGTGATGCTAATGAGGGCTGGAGCACTGTGGATATTAATGTGGTTGGGCAGGAACTGAGTGAGGAACTGCTGGCTTGCCCTCAGCAAGAACAAGTGGTGTTTCAAAATCTATAGGCCTCAAAGCAACCCAGCACAGCCAGGTGTGGAGATCACCCACAAGGACAGGTAAAGCCTTGAGGAGGCCGGAATTATGTCTTTTGCAGTTATAATGATTGCAGGTTTTGCTTCCTGAAAGTCCTCTACGGCCTCTCGTTTGTCCCTCTTCTGTTGACCTTGTATCTTGCTATTATCTGCCTGTTCATTGCAGTGAGATCAGCTGGTACAAAGAAGAGCAGCAGGTCTTGTATAGAGCTGCGGGGCCTGTCACAAGTCTGCATGAAGAGGGCAGGCAGGGGTTGCCAGAAGGGCTTATTGAGTGCTTTGTCATTCCTTATTTGAGGGAAAGGTGAAGGTGCTCTGCTCAACGGGTGTGTGAACTGGGCTGGGTGTTTCAGCCAGGAGCACACTTGTTGGCTGGCATTCGTAGGTTGGGCTGGGCCAGATGGCTTTTTTTCAAACATGGAGCTATTTTACATATAGGATCCATCAATGTGTAGCTTTAGAAAGCAGCCAAGAGGACAGCGTTTTCTGAGTCACATGCAACAGCAACTAGATCCCTGCCCCAGGCTGTACTTAACCTCTCCCTGCAGTCTGCAGCTGGTCTGGAGAGCAGGGAGAGGTTAAGTACATAGGGAGATAGGGCTCATCTCCCTTATCTCCATGTACTTGTTCATTCCTCTACCACTGCTTTTTTTCAGCACAGGGTATTCGTATTTGTCGACTCCTTGCCTCTTGTTGCTCAAAACTCAAGTAGAACTGCTGCATGCCCCTGCCCCTGGAGAAGATCCTGTTCGCTGTCTTTCCTGGCTTTTGCTTGCTGGATGCTGTGGCCTTCCACAGCCATTCCTAGCACTGCACCCAGGCACTCCCTTCTCCTACCTCACACTGTGGCTGGGGGAGCCTGGGGTGCTGACATTGCCAAGCCTTTCGGAGGGTTGAGAGCACCTCGTGGTAAGGAAGAACGCAGCAGCATGGATCTGCGGGGAGGGGGAGGGGAGAAGTCCTGACAATCCCCTTCGAATTATAAACATATCCTCTTTAAATACATTTCTAAGGATAACATTTGTATTACTGTGTCCTGTGGCTGCTGATAGGGCCCTGCTTATCGCCTCGGTCTCTCCTCCTTTCTCTGGGCTCTGCTGGGAAAGGTCCCTATCTAGAGCCGAGCTGGCAATCCTCCGCCAAGCAATTGTTTCAGTCCAGGGGAAAAATTAATTTCTGCCTATCGTTAATTGAGAGAATTGTGTGGAGAACTGGAAGGGGGGTTGATGGGGGGAGTGGGGGATGGAGTGGGGAAGAGAGAGATCGTGTTATTAACAGTGTCCCTTTCATAACCAAATACCCTGATTTCCATCAGTGAGATGAGAGGCTCATTACAGCAAGAAGGTGATTAGAGAACTTGGAGGAGCTATCAGGCTAAGCAGGAGAGTGGCAGGGAATTCGGGAGGGACTCCCAGCAGAAGGGCAGCTGTACCAACCAACCATCCCCTCTCACCCTCCCTGCCATCTCCTCCACCCCTCTTCTCCATGTCAGCCCCAGTGACCCCGTATTCACATCTGAGGAAAAAGGAATGAAGAAGTTCCACAGATCAGCAGTTTTAGTGGCTGAAGAGACGCTTTATGTGGTGGCAGAGCCTGCACACTCTAAACAAAAGCCCAATGGAGCTGTTCAGCTCGTAAAGGCCCAGCTGACAGCTCATCTTAAATACCTTTCCCTCATGGCCAAAGAAGATGCACAAGTGTTGGCCTCCCTCCCAGCTACATGAGGAGGTCATGCATGGCTATTCAGAGTCTCTCTCATCAGCTGATCCCTCAACAGGTGGCTAAAAACTAAGACCTCTGACCAAATCACTCACAGAAATTATGTACACAGGGAGGAAAGCTACCCCAGACTGTACTGTGATCCAGCTTTTGCACCACTCTTTCTGCGTGTGTCTCCTGAGATATTTCCTCTATTTTAGAGGTATCACTGCTGTGATACAGCCCGCCAGCCCCAAAGCCACCTCATGTACCATGTTTATGTCTTCATGAATTTGCTGTCCTTCAGCTCACAATCACTCCCCTGACAAATAGCTACAAAATCCCCTTGATTCCTGACATTGCTAGACATTTCTCCCCCTTTGTGAAGGTAAGCAGCCTTGAAAATTCATCCAGCCCACATAAACACTAGGGGATGAGACTAGGATAAAAAGTTGAACTCCCACCTTGCATGTGAATGATTCTATGAAAAAACCCCATCACTTTAATTTTCACTCCTTTTTGAATATAAAATTTTGATATTCCAGACAAATTTTGAGTGGACAGGAAGGTAATAATGTTTCTGCTAAATTAGAGTAACATAACCTGTTACTCCCATAGTTAATATTAGTTAATGCTTTAGTTATTTTGATTTTTTTGAATGTTAGTCTATTGCCAATAATGTACTTGAGACTGTCAAAAATCTGGTTTTGAGATGACAAAGGGGTCTTTGGCAAGGTCCATATTGGAGAGAAAAGCTGCAACAGAGAACTCAAAGTGTCAACTGAGCTGCTGCAGATTGAAAAAAACTATGGGGTCTGAACTCTCCTCTTCCTTTGACAAAAGCCATTCCTCTAAGTTCAAGATGAGGGGCAGATTGTCCCCCTCTATAGGCTGCAGGAAACTCAATCCAGCATAAGACTCACAATAAATTGATGTAAAACCAGAAATATTTCTCACCTAGATCATACAGGAGACAGTGAAGGCAGACAGAAGTGCTCACTGTCACAGTGTATAAAGTTCTGCACACAGTAGCACGAATAATCTCTCCCAACTCCCAAACCAGGCAGATCCCCTACCCCTTCTTAGCTTAATCCCATCTATGCATGACCATGTGTTGAGTTCTAGTAATCTCCAGCTCCTCAGGATGATCCGGACAGAAGCAGAGAGAAGCAGACCCTCCACATAAGGCAAGGCCTCCTGTTTAGCATCAAGTTTCATTGCTGACAAATAGAGGACATGTCCAGGAAAATATGGTCACATGGAAAGTTAGCTGGAGGGCATGGTGATCACCAAGATCCATTCAATCCTTAGCAAGTTCTCTTCATGCACTTATTCCAATGAAAAAATTGTTGGCAATGAGCAAATCATTAACAAACAGCTAAAAGTAGGTCCAGAATCAGAGTTAGAAATATTTGAAGCCAGAATCATTCATGAAAGTCTGTATATTTAGCCTTTTTTAAAAAAGTGTACTTTTCTTGCTGTTTTCTTGTGCAAATCACTGGTAAAATGGAAATTGAGAAGAATGTTTGTCATAAATAGCTTGTGTGTTGAAATTCTGGGTTGCTCATGTTGTCTTCTTCTAATGATGCTGAAGGCTTAGCCTAAAATTTTTAGTATCACCAGTCAACTAATTCATACAGAACCTTTCTCTTTATTAAGAGGTAGCTCTGGATGGATAAAATTGATAATAAGGCCAACACAGGCCTCATGCCAGCCCCTCAGCTAATCTGACCTCTGGCCAGAGGGTTTCTGGAGACAAACTACAACAGTACAATAGGCAGTCTGATCCAGGGGCTAAGTTGAACCCAAATGCCCCCTCACCAAGCCTTAAACAGCTGAGACTCCACTGAGATTGTTATAAATTGGTAGCCTCCAGCTTTGGATACCCAAAGCTACCATTCTGCACTCACAGTGCCCAGGTTTCCTTCAAGTGGGTAAGTCTAGGCCTTGCATCTCAAACAAAAAATGATCAGGTATTTGAAAAACCCTCTGCTACTGTCTGTTTTCTTCCTTCTACAGTATTCTGCCACCAGCTTTGCAAGGCTTCAGCAATGAGGTCTGAGGAAGAGCTTGTATGGCTGCTTCTCATCCCTCCCTCTCTGTCTCTCTGTCTGTCTCTCTCCCTCTGTAGCCCATCAGAAAATAGAGAAGGGGAGAGATTGCATGGTTATCCTCCAGCTAAATCCATCCCAGTTGAAACCTGTGCACTGTCAATGCAATGACAAGAGTCAGCTATAAACAAGAGAGTATAACTGAATGCCACCAAAGCTTTTGGAAATATTTCAGCAAGTAAGAAGACACACAGATAATCCTCCAAAACCCTTCCTGGTGCTCACACTGCCTGGGGACTGCTGGGTGATGTAGAAGCCCCAGTAGTGGTTAGGTGAGCCCTTGGAGAGAAGGGGATGAGGGTGGTAGTACTGAAAATAGGGAAACTCCATGCTCTGATGATCTCTGCTATCCCAGGAAATCCCAGAGCAGGGCAAAGTGGGACAGACCCTATTCTGACATTGGGAACATGCACTTTCCAGCATATTTGTTCCAGTTTGGCCCAGAGAAATAAGTGAGATTAGCCAAAGTTATGGAGTGAAAGACAGTAAGACACCCATACAAAGAGGGACAGATAAGCAAGCAGAGAATGTGAGAGAATTTCAGGAAGAAGAGTTTGAAAAACAGGTATGTGATTACAAAGGAAGAAGAGTAAGGGTGAATTAGACAGAGAGAGATGGAGGCATGGACTGTGTTTGGAGGAAAGAGCGTAACGGGAGAAAGGAGGGGGCAAAGTCTGAGGCACTCAGTGAGTTCAGAACAATCTCTATTCTCTACAGCACTTTCTGTTTAAAAAAATAAAAAAGGAATGATGGAGAAGGGGAGAGAGTCAGACAAGTTTAATGATGTGTGTTCAAAGCTCAGATTGGAAAAATGACAGAGAAAAGCAGCCTGTTTCGGCTCTAATAAATTGTTCTTTGCTGTAAGAGACGCCTGTCGCAGCATTAATACAGGGCCCTAATACACGGGTCAGGGTTAAGTAATTTTCTCCGGCAACTTAAGCGAATAATGAAGCTGGCAGCGGCTAGTGGCGCAGTGGGAGAGATGGCCCGGGCCGCCGGCACTTTGTCTTCATTTATTATGCCAGCTCTCATGATTTGGGTACTGGCTGCAGCGACGGGAAGCCTCCGCCGAGGAGATATCGCTTCATTTCGGCAAGGTAATGAAAGCTGGGATGGGGGGAGGATAAACCAATTTGCTGGCTGACATGGGAAGGAGTGATTTGCAGACCTGGGTAGGGGAGGGGGGTGACCAAGCAAGAGGAAGCACAAGGCTAAACCAAGGGGGTGCTCAAGGCCCTTCCTTAGATAATGGCACCATGTGTTTGTGGGGAGGGCAATGGAGCAGGACCAAGCAGGAGGGGATAGTGGAGCTGGAATGCAGCAAAAGTCAGGACCTGAGAGTGTGGGGAGTAGGGAAGAGCCACCAGGAGGAACAGTGGGTGCAGAAGAGACTGATGAAGGAGGAAGGAGCAGGCACAGTTCCAAGGGCTGATGGAAGTGATTGGTGAAGTAAAGTAGAAGTTCATGTAATGGCGGGATGATGGAAGAAAAGCAGAGAGCAGACATATGGGGGAGGCAGGAGCAAGAAGCAGAGTGAAAGGGAGAGCAAGAAATGTCCTGTCACTGTGGAAAAGGGAAACCCTCACAAGCAACTTGTCTAAGGCATAGATAGTCAGGAAATGCAGTACTGGAGCTCACTGAAATCTCTCCCCACTGAGCCCATCAGTCTTTTCACGAGGAAAAAACTCCAGATGAAGTTTAAGGCAACCCTGCAGCCACATCTGTCCAAGAAGAGAGAAATTTGCTATTTTGCACTCCATCCCCACCACGTGGGCATAGGAAATCCATCTCCGAGTGTACTTCCTCAAAGCAGATTAGCAACAATTTTGTGGCTTAACTCCCAGAACGTGTCGCTCTGACCAACCTGGGCATACTGTTTGCATGCTCACAGCTCCCTCTGATTATCCGTGCATTGCCATCCTCACTTCTGAACATGAGAGGATATATCCCTAGCAGCTAGGATGGCATCGTAGTCCCTGCTTTAAAATACATGGATCACTCAGAGAACATCCCTATGTCCTTCAACAGCCATGCTCCCCACTCCCAAAACATTGAAGGGAAAGGAGGCATCAGAGCTCTGGCAGAGTCAAATCTGGAACTCTTACACTTTCCTTCCCTCCCCCTCTTCTCGATGTGGGTTAAGGATTTTCAATAAGGACCAAGTGTTGAAGGCTTAACACTGCAGTCTCTGGAGAAGCAGGCCAATTTCACACTAATCTTCCCCATGAAGGGAGAGAGCATCGGAAGCAAGAATTACATCAAAGAGAAGTTAATGCTGAGAAGCAGACGACAAAAAGGAGCTGCTTTCAGTTTCAAATGAATACACACAGCTGGATTAAGAGATCAGGCAGCTCAAAGCCTGTATCACAAGCTTTGGTACCCAGGATTTAGCCAGCAGGGAAGAGTTCTGATCTGGGCACTCTTTTGAAAGGAGAGGAGAGTCTTTATGGAGCACTGCAGGTATTTGAGAAGAGCTGGGAAGAAGACAGGAAGGCTGATCTCTCGTTCTGGCCTCTGTTGACCTCTTCTAATAGATATCATGTCAGACTCGGGTAA
This sequence comes from Monarcha castaneiventris obscurior, assembly GCA_026261815.1. Lineage (NCBI taxonomy): Eukaryota > Metazoa > Chordata > Aves > Passeriformes > Monarchidae > Monarcha > Monarcha castaneiventris. The sequence goes on from JAMPIT010000894.1 coordinate 22,901,666, forward strand.
AGAGGTTTGCACAGCCTACATAGTTCCTGAAGCATTTTGCTTAGTGAACATTACCCCATCATCTCCTCCTGCCCTGCAAAGCCCTCCTTCCCTCTTTGGTCTAGGGTATGGCAGGTTTGCATGGGGAATAGCTCTTCAGGTGCTGAAATGCAAGCAGTCCTTTCCCGTATAGCAAGAGGTGTGTTCAGCTTCAAATTCAACTCACAAAAGCAGCTGAGCTCCCTGTAATATAAAACACACCCTCCAGAGGACAGGAAAGCAGAGGGTGATTGCAGTAATGTGTCTGTTGTCCCATTTAAAGTGGTGCCAAAGTGAGTCCCAGCACGCTCCCCCCGCGGGGGCCTGACAGGTGTAAATCCTGCGATGAATGAAGGCACCGAGCCCTATAACGCCGGTGTCTCTCCACGCATCTCCGCTCTGATTGACTTGTCGGCTCTCTAAGGCTGACTCTATCAGCTCCTTGCTGCCTCCAATTCCAGGCGTGATTTAGTTTGGAGATGAGAGGTGACAGTTAACATTGGTACTCGTCAGTGTAGATCAGACACAGTCACGCTGTCTTCTCCTGGCTCACTTCCTCACCTCCTCCCCCATGCTTCCCACCCCTCTGGTGTCTCCCACTCCTATCTGTTGCTCTCATTCTCTCTGCCTATCATCATCCAGTCCCTCTGTTAACCGATATATCCTTTTGCCTCCCACCACTATTGCCAGAGCTCATCATGAGTAAATTTTTCCTTTCACTTGTCTTTTCTGCTCTAGAATAAGAGACTCCTAATGCCTTCTTCAAGGAAACATCTTTTGTGCAAAGACTAGGAACAGCTGTTTTGGCATGTCCTTTCCAGTCCCCTGTAAACCTAAGTGAGCAATATCCAGCAAATACTCTATTTGCCAAATTTAGCCCATTTCTCCACTGACAGCTTGTTTGTTGCAATTGAATTCCCTCAAGTGTATTCACTGTTTGAAATTCACCAAATGTTTTTGAGGAATGAATCTGGGTTTGAAGACTAAAGAAAAAAGGGATTTTGCACTCAGTGAGCAAGATTACAAGTGATTTGTTTGGTGTAGAAGAGGTCTTTCTAGTCCATATGCTATAATAACCTAGATCAGCACTACAACCCAGGTTTCCAACACAAATACTCAGACTTCACATCTGGAACTCCTCCTTGATTTAAAATTTTCAGTTCATCTAACATTTCCTGCCAATGTCACTACCTAGAACTGTTTTAGAAAAGGAACACAAGGAATCCCACTTTTTATTAGAGTTAAGAGTTGCAAAAGATCTTGGATGTTTTCACACAGGTTTTCCTAACCCAAGTAACTTTCTACTTGGTCACCCTTGGTCTCTCATTTCCCAAGCCCATTCAGTTTCAGTCCCTAGTATTTTAAGCAACAAGATTTCTTCAAGCCACGCTAAAAAAGGCTTCTGTTCTAGCATCACCGAATGGGAGGTAACTCAGTGGACACCATGTTGGTTAGGTTCATCCTTTTCAGTTCCCAGCTCCCACCCTTCCAATTTCCAGTATCTTCTGAGCTGATTTCCAGTAAAGTATAATATTTTCCTCTAATCCTTGTGCTCTCCTTAGTGTTACTAAGATCTTTGTTGGAATTCTTGGCCCTTCCTTGTTCCTCACTGGGCACTGAAGTTCAAGGAGTAAAGCAGACAATCCAAAAGGCCACAGGGAAGTTAAGAAAGAATGATCAGAGATCTAGAAAACATGGCCTGCAGGGAAAAGGCTGTAGCCAGGTTTGTTTAGTCTAGAGAAAAAGAAGACTGGAGGAGACATGATGGCAATCTTCAAATCCATAGCAGGCTGCTTTTAAGAAGGAGGGCCTTTGGAAAGTAGAAGAAATTGTAGCCTTAAATTGCATCAAGGGAGATTTAGAGAGCTCAAATATCTTTTTAGTTGTATATGTAGTGAAGTCTAGAAATAATTTTTTTAGAAAGTTTGTATAATTTTTCTTAAAGACCAAGTTAGGGAAGCATTTGGAAGGAATCATGTAAGTATATTTTGGCTGGATTAGATGAATTTTTAGCATTCCTTCCTTCTATATTTTCTCTGAATCTGCAAATACATTGACAACACTGTTAAAGTGACAGAGACTACCCATAACCATAGTCCCTTCCACCTATCTGAAAACCTACAGTGGAGCCACACTAGCACATGAATGATGATAATAATATGAGGCATTAGCTAAATCCTGTCTATGACACCCATCATGGCTATAACGAAACAAAGCAGAGAGAAGAGACGCTATACGTGTACCATGATACTGCTGAGAATCTGAAGGAATGTGTCTGAAGGAATGCAGGAAATGTTCATTTCTCTGCATGAAAGGCAGAGATGCCTGGCAATTTGGAGCCTGAAGATTACCTACTGCAAATATTGCTGAGTTTCTTTCTAAGTTTGGGCAATCTAATGATAAATTAAGTTCTGAGGTTCAATGAGGTGTGACAGTAATTCTGTCCAGAGCTGGTGAGAAAGACAATGTTTAGAATACACTTATCTTTTAATTCAGACTGTGTGAATAATATTTACCCTAGCTTAATCAGTGATATTTTTCCTCTAAACATAAATTATTTCTGGCCAATGAAATTTCACAAAGAAGTTGAATCTCTGCCTCTGAGAGACAGCTAGAGCAGCACTGAGGTACATATTCACCCCCGAGTATGAAGCGATGTCATTTCCTGTACTGTCAAAAACACGAATCAAAGGCTCAAAATGGCACCAGGTACAGCTGTCCACATCACCATCATCCAACTGCAAAAGTTTAGGAGAAGACCTTAGTGATGGGGCACATCTGCCTGTCTCATGAATCTTGCTGTGACTCACAGATGACAGCTCCTGTTAGAGGATGGCTATTGACCTCTATGAACCACACTTGGCTACCCTGTAGGGGCATTCCTGCATCTCTCAGTTCTGAGGGCGTGACAGCACCAGTACTGTATGTTCTTCACCATCTTCCCAGGCACAGTCCAAGAGCCTAATGCTAAACTTCAGGCTTATAATGAGAGATACCCATGCTATTCTGTGGCTCACCAAGACAGTTTGAGTCAGTGAAACCATGGGAACTGGAAGTGGTCTCATGTATACTCTTGGAGGTTGAGAGTATCTAAGTCCTAGCTTAGGAAACACCTTGATGGAGTGGTTCCCAGTTACAAGACCAAACTAGAAATTCAAGTTTAAGCAATGGAACCTTCGAAGGCACAAACAAAAAAAAAAAAAAAAAAAAAAAAGGCAAAATTTTAATACCCTGGAATTACCTAAGTCAGACAAGAGAGAGAAACCGTGAACTCTCTTCTCACTTCCTGCCCCAAAGCTCAGCAGTGCTAGAGTCTAACCATACTCAGGACTATGCTCACTGCTGAGACAACTCTCAGCATTATCTTAGCCTCTCCAGCCCCTATGTCCCAGGCAAAATTCTTAATCTTCCCATTGTCAGAATCTAAATTATTTCTCTCATTTATATGGCTTTATGATAGTTGTTCTCCTGTTCCATCCAAACTCCTCTTTTCCAGGATAGAGATATTTACCTTTCAGTCTCTTTTCAACTACTTTTTCCTCATTATTTGCTCTGCTGAAGATCCCATCTCTGCCTTGGGGTTCCAAGGGGACATCCAAAGATATAGACTGCATGGTTCATCTGGGACACTATTTACCCAGAAAGCCTCATCTTGTCCACAAAAGACTCCACACAGGGGAGTTGCAGAAGGAAATGAGCAGTGCCAGCACATGGCACTGGGTTACCGAGGCTGCCAGTTTCTCCATCAAATCATACCTGGAAGAGCACTCATGCATCTGATTTTTGAATGTCTGAAGGCACTCTGGTCTATGGTGTGTTGTCAGTGTTGGGAATGCAGTAGTGGAGGGAACTTAAAATATATTTAAATGGCCAAAAGCCTCTCCAAACAGAGGGCTGCTTCCTGATGCCAGCAGCTTTCCAAATTCCCTGTCTTTCTGCAGGGCACAAGCTCTCAGTTTGGGGAACAGCCAGGACTTTACCCTTTCTGGTTTTTCTCAAAACCAGAAAGTCCCTGCTTCCCATAACCCTACTGCCCACTGTTGCCTTGTGTCCATCCACTCCCCCTCCCAGCTCCAGCACCGCCCTCCCCACCTCCAGCCCGGGTGACGATCCATGAAAGCCCCCAGCAGTATGTCACAGGAGTGATAATTACATCCCTCCACTCGCATCATGCCGCCTGCTGCTGACCTCTCACCCCTCCTCTCTTTTAATCACCCCCTGGCATCAGTCACTGTGACAGGGCAGCAGCATGGGACACGTGACCTGTCAGCCCAGGGACATGACTTATAGGGCCCGGCTGGTGGACAAAGGGAAGGGAGATAGGCAGCATAAATCTCCAGTACGAATAAAAGAGAGTGATGGGGCACTCTGCCGGGGCCTGCGTTAGCAGATTCTCGGCCTCTTGTTATTCAGCCCAGAGTTATGGTGATGAGGAAGTGGCCGAGAGTGACACGCGCTGGTCCCAATCAACCTTGCGAAACCTGCCGAGACCTAGAGGAGCCTTAATGTCACACATGGCTGGAGAGCCTCAACGAGGTGGGCAAGGGCCAGGGGAGCAGACAGAGCTCTCCACAGCCACCAGAGGCATCTGACCAGAAAAAGCTTCTGCAGTGAGCAAGGCACTAAGTCACACAGAACAAGGACCCCTCTCCATCTCTACTGAGCACGGCTGCAGCAGGATTTGCACATCAGAGCACCCACCACTGGTTCAGGATGCAGGCTTCTCCCTAACTGGCACACTCCTCCAAGCATCCCACCAGCCCTCTGCTCACCTGCAGACTGCCCTGCCATATATCTTTTCCATCTACTCCCTCACACTCACCTGTTGCTTGGGAGAATGAAATCACTGGTACATCAGTCAGCTGCTTCCATTATAAAGTTACCGGACATCTGGAGTTTCCACCAAGGAATGGTCCTCCACCACGCCTCTGCAGGGACATAATTGATCCTCTTGGGACTGCAGAGACCTTTTACTTTTATACAGAGCACAGGAAAGAGTGTGTTCTTCCTGCTGTGACAGGTGCTGCAGTGGGCAAAGGGCACCAGAAAGATCATCAACTCCATCCTATGACAGTCACTACCCAGGTCATCTTGTTCCCCTCATTCATGTACTCCTCAGGAGGGAAAGTGGCAAGGGAGAGCTGATGTCCCTAGTAGTGCTGTAACTCCTCTAGTACTTAACCTTCGGAGAAGAGAAGTCAGGAATTTTAAGCCAGAAGGAGTAGAAATGAGAAGGAAGCCCAGAGAGAAGAACTGGGGGCAGTTTTGAATATACTGGAGAAGAAATTAGGGAGAGGGTAACACATGGGAGGAAGACAGGAAAATTTTAAGTACATTTTCTTTCTTTTGTTTCAAAGTAGTATCTGAAATTACAGCTCTTCAGATGAAAGCCAAAAACTTTGATGACTTTCCTTTGTGCATCATGGAATAGAGTAATGAAGTCCCTTTCCATTTTTGGGTGCAGTTGTTTCTGACCGAACACAAGAAAGGTGAATCCCAGTAACCAGGAGGGATTTGGCTCCATAAACATCTATATCTGGGAACTACCATGTCTCGGGTGCTCAGAAATGTGAAAGCATTGGGGGCAGAGTGGGAATGCAGTGTGAAGACCTTTTACACTGGTGCCACATCCCCTGTCCTGCACTGGCAGTGGCTCCTCTAAACTTCAGGTCTCATTTGCACAGTGAAAACATCAACAAAGCCATCTACTAATGTTGGCTGTTCACTCTGTGCATAAGCACCACCTCTTGACCAACTCCTCCTACTCTTCCCTGAGACCTACATATTCCAGCATTATGCCAGATATCTCATTTATAAGACAGTTGCTAAAATGAGAAGTGTGTCCAGACAGCCATGGGTGAAGGTCTGCTTGTGCCATTCCCTGAGTCAGAGCCTGCTTTTGTACATTAAGTTGTCTTCTCACATGTCCCAGGTGAGGGGCCCCAGACAGGGCTGTACAAACGATACAGCTCAGTGCTGGTGCCACCACTAAATGAGAACACGAAGGTGCTGAGACCTTTCTCCTGGACCACATCAGCATCCTATGTATATTCTATACCCTCGTCTCTCAGCAAGTACCCAGTGCTGCTGCCCTCCCCAGTTTCCCCAACACTGCCTGCAGTCTCTCAGTCCCTGCACAGCATGAGGCAGGTAAGACTCTCTCTCTCACAGAACAGACTTTATTTAGGCTGGAACCTGAGGATTAGACTGAACAGGGCCCCACACTTCTGTCTCCATCCTCCCTGAAGGCTTCTTCTCCACTGGAAACTTCCTTTTGGGCCGAGGGGAAAGCCCTGAAGCCCCCAGCTTCCTCACCAGCTGGGTCCTACCCTCTGAGACAGGAGCACACCGCTCCCTCCCCTCCTCCCCCCCATCTGCCTTTTAACGATGATGGAAGCTGCTGTCAGCGTGCTGCGACAGTAATAAACACTCTTCTTAATAACACAGGGTGTCCCTCTTATTAAAATGAATAGACTTCAGTGGTAAAGCCAGGCTGCCTGCCTTGCAGTCTGGTGTGGACAGCAACCCTCAAGCAGAGCAGTTTATCTGCTGTAATTACTACAGCAGCTTCAGCTCCAGGACATTCCTGGTTACAGCACTGTACTGTACCCCCAGGCAGAGACTCGGGTGCATGGAGATGCTACCAACACATGAGCACACAGAGAAATGCAGGCAGATAATTGCCTGTGTGCCTGCAAACATGTACAGTAATCTCTGAGATGCAAGGACACAGCAGAGTAGGGTTAAATATATCTACAACCAGGCTTTTAGGCTTCCTAAATCCCACTGAAACCAGCAGCAGTAGCTGGTGTCACTCTTTCTGCTTCTCTCATATACAATAGGTATATTAATACACCTGTGCATAAACCACACTGCACTGAAAGCAGGTAAAGAAAGGAAAGTGCCTGGTCTGTGGGTGACAATCCTCTCTTTCCCCAGCTCACAGTATATCTGCTCAATTTTTCCAGTTCCCTGGTGGATGAGAGGTCACAGGATAAATATATTCAGGTTTTACATACCAGGGCACCATGTTAAAAAGAACTGATGTGGCACATCCCTTGTGTCCACCCTTTCTGGGTTTTGGATCTCCATTAATGTACTGGTTCCTCCCTCTTTGAGAGGCTGTCCATTTCCCAAGCATCACATTCAGATGATCTTTGTATCTCAAGCACTGACTCTCTTTCACCATGCATACTGTAGCCAAACACCAAGTTTGGAATCCACAGGACACTGAAGGATACCCTCTGACATGATGTTCTGCCAGAGGTTCTTCTGGAGGTATGTTTAGACTGGCTATTACTCAGTGGCCTCTGTGCAAGAATTCTCACCTGGGAAACCAAAGCACTCCCCTCCTCTGAAGATCTGTTCTTAGCCTTTACTAAGCTGGCTGATTCTGTAAATGTGCCCAACATTGACCTGAATGAGGCTACATGTATGCAGAAGAAAAGCTGCCCTAGGAAGCATTTTCCTCCTTTTGAGCTCTCTCAAACAGAGATTATCCAAGGGGAAAATCTATCAGAAAGACAAATGACAGTAGCATATCCCAACATCCACTCTGCTGCCAACTCAGAGCAGTTCTCTGGGCTGCAGAGATCCAGCAAGACCAAATCGGGTCCACTGCATCTCACCCTTTCAGGAGCAAGCACAGAGGAGCAGTGTACAGCTATTGCATCATTTCTCTCCCTCTTCAGTGCAGGACGGCAGGTTTCTGCATCACTGTCACCATCAGGCCTCAAAGAGCTCACACACTTACAGAATTCCAGCATTCAGAACACCTAACTCCATCTCCCCTTGCAGTGCTCCTCACAGAAGAGCCCACAGCAGGACACAAAGCCAGCAGTGGGCAATTTAGCAAATTTGCCAAAGGGGTAGAATAAAAATAATTCATGTGCAGCCAGGAGAAGCAGCTGGCAGGACCTCACCATGAGGAACTGGACGCAGGTATGTCTACCTTAATTATCTATGAGAGACAGGCATCTTTTAGCTCTTCTTAGAAAATATTCCTGGCATGGGAATATTGCAATCTCACTGGTTTTGCTGGTGTTTAGCACAGCACAAGAGACTAGAGCAGAGGAGCAGATAGTAAAAAAATAATACAATGAGTGAATGAACCAGTCTATTTCAACCATTGTCTTCCTGGGATCAGAAGTCAAATGCATCACAAGAAAGCTGCAGACATGCTGTTTCTTCATGTTTCCGAAGTCACTAATGTGCCATGTCCTGAACTGTCCATCTTTCTGCTCAGTGGAAGGTTAGCAAGCATATATCAGGGGGAGCAGTTGATGAATACAAAACAAGACAAAGATCTATTCTAAAAGACTTCCAAAATGCCCGTAGTATCCCAGAATCAGTATCTCTGGCTACATGCAAACAGACTGTACCACCAGCGTCCACAGTACTTTCACCTTCCTAGGCCATGGCAGGCATTCTCTAAAGTTCACTTCCTACCACCGGGCCTAGATTTCCATATCCACATGGCTTCTTTTGCTGAATCACTGCCACTAAGGGCTACAGGTCATGTTGGGGGCTGGCAGCAAGGCTGCTAGTCTGGGCTTTCAGAGCTGCAAGCCTATGCCAGTGAAGAGGGCTAAACCAGCAGTAAGCAGCTCAGAAGAGACTGTGGGAGCACTGACAGAGCTCTGAGGAACAGCCTGGCTTTGCAGTCTATCTCATCTTGTCAGTATCTGACTTAAGCACAAACATTTCATCCATTTCTCATCTTAAAAAATAAAAAAGAAAAAAAGAAGGAAGAAAATAAAGGAGAACTTTGCACAACAAGCTGAGCACAAGAGCTGGGCAGAGCTAGGAAAAGTTGCAGCACAACTTTCACTCCTGCTACTAGTGATTTTATTCAGGGGACATGCAAGCTCAACATGCAGCAGGGTTGAGATGGAAACCACACAAAGTCTACTTGCACACTCCAAAGGCTGCTTTTGGCATGTTCAGTGCCTGCACAGCCAGGCAAGCTACTGCCTGTTAGGAGTCTGGTTACAGGCTGGGTAACTCCTGCCCTTGACAAAATCACCCTGCAGAACTGCTGGGGGGTTCTGATGCTGTGGCATTGCCTGCACCATAGTGATGGCTGCTGCATATCTCTACATATGGAAACAAAAACAGTATAGAAGCAAACTCTCCTTCCTATGCTGAGAAAGCAGTTGAAGCTTCATTCACCGCAGTGCTGCGCACAGGCCCTCACGTCAAAGGGAAGTGCTTGTGTCTGAAGTTGCCACGCTGTGGCTCATTGCCTGTCACTGAATAGCTCATGGAAAACCAGCCACAGTGTTCAGACCAAAGTGTTTCTCATAAATGTGGATACTCCAGCTCCTTGAAAAGGCCTTGTGCTCCATGTAGCCTGCAAAGCAAAATTTTGCTTGAGGATGTGGCTCCCCACTGTTACAATGAAGTGAGACATGGGAAAGCAGACAAGCAATCATCCAAAAATATTAGCACTAGTCACACAATTTCCCTCCTTCCACTGCTGTCAACTCCAAACGACATCAGTATTTTGCTGCTGATGCTTTTTGCTGGGATGCTGGATGGATTGCAGCACCCATCAAGCACACAGGAGTTGCGGAGGCACGGGCACAGAAGGGCAAGCTGAGACTCTGCTGACAGCCTGTCCAGAGGATGAGGAGTGAGGAGAGGACCAGCTCTTCACTAGATCCTAGAAAGCTCAGGCCATGGTTCTGGCAAATCACTTCTTGAGCCTGGGTGGGCTGACCAAGGGCAAAGGGCTATCGATGCCACCCAGCTGAAGAGCCCTGAAGTGCTGAGGAGAAGATGTGCTTGGGAGAGCTGATCAGCAGAAGACTGATCCCAGACAGAGACACTCTCAAGAGAAACTGAGCCAAGGAGACCTCAGCCCTCTGCCTTCCCTGGGCTTGCATGCTCTACGGGGCTGTGACATGTCAAGAAGCAGATAAAGAAATTATTCTGAGCGAGTGTATTTTTCTCCCATTGGCCTGCAGACAAGCACATAAAGATAAAGAGAGACCTCTAGTGATGCTGGAGGGACTCTGCCTGTCCTCCCCCTCTGAGCATCCCTCACAGCCAGAAACAAATGTCTCGATTGCTCTGACTAGTGCAGTACTAGCCTTCCTCCTGAGTGGGACAAAAACACAGGCTTATCGCAAGAATATCTGCTCATCCACGGAGGAGGTGGAGGGATGGTATTCAGATTCAGGGGAATGATTATGCCAGACTTGCGGAGTTCAGAAAAACTGACAAAGGCAAGTGGCATGGGCTCAGGTCTTGCCCACACCTTACCTCTCCAGTTGCAGCTGAGCTCCAGCCTGGTCCTGGGATAAGGCATATGATTCAGCATGTGGGGAGTGGATTATTGCCAGTGCTGGGAAATGATGTTCATCTCAGTGGCAATGTGGAACATGTGCCTGAAATTCACATCCAGGCAGGGATTTCAGTGGCTGCCAGCTCAGTGTGGACAGAGGCAGGAGCAAGGAAACAGCAGGTCCCCATCTGAGCCCAGCCATACCAGGAGATGTCATATCCCCCTTGCACAACCCTGGCAACTGCAGCATCTTGCACTCAGCTGCAGGAAGGAGTGGTTTTGGCTCTTGCTGAATTCAGTCTCAAAACCCCAGCGTCCAGATGTGAACAGAAGGGATGATGGAGTGTGCATAAGGGCATGCTCATGATGAGCATCCCATGCCCAGCACAGAGAGAAGGCAAGCTGTTCAACTTTCCAACCCTTTATACCAAGGGCTGGACACAGAGCCAAGAGAAGTGTTTGTTTATTCAGACATACAACTAGTGCATAAAACTTTCCAGGTATGAGAAAGGCTTGAAGGGAAACAAGAGGAAAAGAGGCAAATGCAGGGGCAGATTTTGCCTGTGGCAGAGGCACAGCGATTGTGCTATGCAGTGTCAAAAACCAGATACATAGACCTGTCCTGTTGCTCTCAAACCCATGGCAAGAAAAGAAATCAAGGGCTCCTGCCAGCCAGGAGAGAAGGTCTCTCTTGCCTGCTCCTGCCACCTACTCTGCAGCTCTGAGCTGTGATTACTCAATTAGCAGCTCCTGTAGTACCTTCCTTTCACACAGCAGTCTCTCCTTTTGCCCAGCCAGCATATAAATCAAAAAGCAGCAGCTCTTTCCCTGGGCTTTCTTTTTCTTGTGCTAGCCCAAGCCTTGGTGACCTCCTGTTGAGAGAGGGGCAGTCATATTTTTCTGGAATGCTTTATTTTCTTTGCTGCATGAAGAGTAATTGTGGAGGGGAGGGAGAGCATGAGCACGAGCAAGCATGTACACTGCCAGCCAGGCCAATGTCCTTGTCCTACAAGGTTATGGATCCATTTTAGCTCAAAGAATAATACTAATAAAGCCTCATAGAGGCAAGGGATTCATAAAACAAAACATGAGCTGGGCATTTGGCAGCAGCTGCCCATAGAGTGGGAAGCCCACATTTAAGTCGGGAGGTACACAAACACTCAGATTTCTGGGAGCTGGCAGGGTTTGTGATAGGGTGTGCAGGCATGTGTGCATGCAGAGAGAGCTGGCACGAGCCAACTTTCTCTTTCCCTGCATACTTCCTTGGTGGTAATTCAGATAGTGCAGCAGAGTGCAGAGGTGCATTCAGACTGAGGAGCACGTCTGACCCAAACAAGAACAAGTGGCCTGTGTGGTGACCCTGCTCTGCCCTGCTGCATCCCACCATGCTTCCCCACACAGCACAAATGCAGCTTTCTGACAGCTGCATGGGACACTTGCACTGAACACTTCTCTTCCTTGTTTAGAGGACAAACATGAGGCACAGAACAACAGAGCAGCTTACACCTGAGACAGAAGAGCCTTCTCTGTGAGAATTCATAAAACTTTGGGGATTTGCAAGTGTTCTGATGAAATCCCAACAGGCATGTGAATATTTCCAAGTGATAAATAAGGCCCTGAGGACCAAATTCAAGACTCTTTGAGAAAAACAACAGTAGTGCATTTCCTTTTGCTTCATATATATTAAGGTCTAATAACAATTACTATTTCTTTCTTGTAACAGGCATGCATGACACTTTCCTGACTGCAAAGGACATCTCTATCACTCATTTCCAGTGTATCAGAACAGAGACATTTAGATCAAATGCAAAGGGAACTCGGATGAGTTAAGACTACCTGGTACTTTGGGGGAGTCAATTATTTAATAAACAATGGGTTAAAAAAAGTACTCAATAGGTTAGAAATTCAGGCAGCCTTGTTGAGAGATAAGATCCATTTCTTTCTGACAGGTGTTCTTACATTAAAAAGCTCTGCAGTTAACTGGGGAAGTTGAAGGCAGGATCTGAGCAGTCAGGAGGAATTTCTGTGTTTACTGCTCAGAGTGCAAAGGATTATAACACTGACGAATGCCCACAATAGCCTAGACTGTAAGTGGCTTCTGCCCACCAGCATCTCCAGGCTACAGGGAACAAACTCAAACTGGAAGAACAAAAAGGAGTGGAAACTGAGGACAAGTCAGAAATGCTTTTCTAAAAGAAAACCAGCCATCCTTAACCTACTAGAAATCTCTGAATAGAATTGTGAGAAAAGAGACACCTTACCTGGACTTCCAAAAAAAAAAAAAGCCATCATCATGAAGAGGCTGCTGATGAAGCTAAGGCAGGACAAGGTAAAAGTGACGATGAAGTTCTGGCATGGGACCATAGCCAAGGATGTTCCCAGCCCAGACAGTGTCCTCACTGATCAAGGCATGGTCCTGCAGCACTGGAGCAGGTGCTCAGAGGCAAATCTGAGTGCTGGTAACGGCCCATCCATGGCCCCAGCATGGCAAAGTCATGAACCAGGCCCAGGGTTCATCCAGGGAGTCCCATCAGGAGCAGCAAGAGCAGGGGCTGAAGACACTGCTGCAGCATAGGTCAGGAGATGAGGCCAGGCTATAGAGAGGCAGAACCACAGCACAGCTCAGAAAGGTGATAAGTGGCCCAGGCTGAGCTTAAATGGAGCTCCTGGGTCTGGGTGTGGGTCCCAGGTGAGACAAGGGCAATTAAGGCCTATTGGTGCCATCAGGACCATGTCAGTTAATGTACAGACCCCGTTTACTTGGGATGGGATCATACACACAAGGAGTTTATGTGCAATTTCCCAGCTCCAGCTGGCCCTGGGTGACAGCCTTCCTTACACATTCCTGTAACATCTGTCTGCCTACACTCATCATGGGGAACGTGTAACATGTGTTTGCATCCCTCAGGAGAGGACTTAGCACCATCTAGGCAACAGCACTAGGAAAAAAAAAAACCACCAATTCCCTCAAAGTGCATTAAAAATTATACAAATGCATTGCACTTCCCTTTCTCCTGAAGAATAAAACAAAAACGGGTATGTAATGGGAATGTAATGTAATGTAATGTAAACGGGTATGTAATGTAATGTAATGGGAATACCTCTTACTACAGCACATAACTAGCCTCTAGCAGTTGCCAATGGTACATGGAGGATGTAAGCCCAGGATTTTAAAGACAACATGAAATTTGTGAACCTTCCTGGTCAAGGACATGTGGCTACTGCTAAATACCTTGGAAGGAGGAAAACAGTAATCTCTGGGTGGCTTAGCCCCTAACTGTCCATTATAGCATTTCTTGGCCTTTTCTTCCTGAAGTATTCAATTGTGGCCACTCTAAGCACTGGGGACAAAGTCAGTTCTCTCTGCCTGAGCAATTCCCATGCTAAGGGATTGCTTTTTTCTCCAGTGCTCCAAAAGGCACCATGGGATGAAAAAATAAAGTGTATTTTCTATCCTGAGGAAAGGGCTGTGTAGACGGAATAGACCATGAAAGCAGGCAGGCAGCCGGGAACGGTGATCAGCAGAGAGGGCAAAGGCAGCACAGAGGCTCGTAAATATGTTTTGCTGTTATTTTGGAATGGCAAAGACATGTCCTTGTAGGAGCAAAACCATACAGATTGTTTTATTATTTTCAGTCCAATGAAATTAGCTGGAGTAGGGGGAGAAGCAGGGCAAACAGCAGGCAGGAACAGGGACTGGGGGGGCTGTACCATGAGGGTACCTTGTGCTTGGGACTGTACAAACCCCAGTCCCAAACCTGCTGAGCTGGGTGATGCTTTGTAAGCTCAGAGTGGCCAGACAAACTGGGGGTCTGTCCTTACAGTCATGGCAGCCCTGCTGGTGCCTGGATTGAGCTCCGGCAACAGGGCCCCTTTGGCTCGCTGCAGGAGGCTGCACGGAGCCTCCAGCTCCTGCTGCTGCTTCACAGCAGTGGGGCCCCGTAGAGTCCCATGCCTCTTCCTGCCCCTTCCCTGCTCCATGGTCCACCCTGTTCCCCTTCCTGGCACCAAGAGCAATGAGAGCCTGTGCTCGCCCCATGCATGCAGCCCATGGGACTGGAAGGAAGCAGCACGGTGACTGCCATGCCCATAGGCACATTGGTCACTTACACTGCATTTAGTGACTTATATATTTGATGTAGGAGCCTTTGCGTGCTCCCCCACCCCTCATCTCCTTTCACCATCTGTCTGTTTGTTGAGAAATCTGTTCCAGCTGACCTCGAGCTGACCAGCGCTTCCCTCTTCCTTCCATCCTGCCATGGGCTCCTCCAGACATTCCCAGCTCAGCTCGTGGGCTTTTAGCTGACTATGCAAATGTCACCCAGCCAGCTGGTGTCTGCCTCCCAGAAACACATGTTCAAAGGCCCCCTGGACAGCCAGGGGGGAGAGGGGGCAAGTCCCTGTGCCCCAGCCCAGAGGCTGCCCAGAGAAAGTTACTTAGCCAGGAATTATTCAACAAACAGATGGGAGGAGGAAAGGAAGGTCGGGGAACACAGAAAATAAGACTCTGATGCATCTGTGTCAGTGTGTGTAGGTGTGGGTGTATGGGGTTCCCAGGTGAGTGTGTGCAAAGTGCAAATGTAATCCCTGTGTGGGGATGGGTAGTGATGGAAGGGGTGTGTGAGAAAGATGTACAGGAAAGATGTTTTCGACAGTTTTGTGGCCTCCTCCTCCTAACGACATCTTCTGCAACACACAAAAGGAGCTCTAACAGAACAGCATAAAGGAGACACAGCTGTCAGAGGGCCAAACAGCAGGCCCACAAAAACTGCCTCTCAAGAGCATTACTAAAGCAAGGCAAGGCCTGAAGGGCTCATTTCTTCTTCAAGATCTGTCTTCTCTCTACCACCTAACATGTGACCACCCACCTAAGATCTCTAGTTCTCCATAGAGGAACAGTGTGGAGATGTCAAAACTGGACCTGAGGATTTGGGACTGAACCAAGGAGAGAAGAAAGTAATAGGGGAGTAGTGCCACAGCACCTCACCATGGCTGATGACACTGTAGGACATACATGCCCAGCCAGAAGGCCATGCATGTGCAGCAGTGCAGCTCACCTGAGTATCTTTGCAGGGCTGTGACACTGTCATTTCCTGAAGTGCTGGCAAGGAACAGGATTAATGTGGTGATGCTTGCTAATTCCTTGCCATGTATGAAGTGAGAGGAAGGCTTGGAGAGAAAAGGCCAAAGCATCCACAGTTCCTTTTATGGATCACCTCAGCCAATTAGGGACATCCCCAGGAGCTCTGCTGCTGCACCCAAAGGCTAATACAGCCTTAGTTTCTCAGGCAAAAGGGAAAGGCTGGGTGTCTGCATGTAGTTACACAGAGCTTGGACACTCTCTCCACCAAGATGGGAAACTCTTTACCTCATTCAGATGCTCTCCCTCATCTGATTTCAGGTGTCTGGATATTTACTTCTGAGTACTTACTGACAACATTTGAGCAGGGGGATGCCAAGTCACGTTTAGCTTTCTGTCAGCTAAATAAAAATCAAGATATTGGCTCTTAAATTTTAATAAGATCCTTCCTTGGTATTATAACTAGAAGAAGTCAAGGTACCTCTCCCCAACCTAAATTTCTCCTGTCACAACTGCTGCTCTGGCCCTCTGATAAGGACCCCTTGGGCTCCCTGGGAGAAGGCAGGATGGCAGCTCCAGATGTGGCTGACAGATGGGTCTTCCTGGCCATAGGCAAGAACTGTGAAATGGTGAGCTGCCAGGAGCAGCTCAAGGAAGAAATGCAGTTTGTGTGCAAGGGAAACCATAAGGATACAGCACCAATACATAGGGGAGCTGCTGGACATTGGAGATGTCTCCTTTGTATCCTCACAGGTGACAATGAAGCCTGTTCCTGAGCCAAGCCTAATGGTAGAGAAAATGTACATTGCATGAAATAAATCCAGGCAGTAACATGTGCTCCTTTCCACTGAGATTAACAGGACACCAACAAAGGTAAACAGAGCTGAGTTTGTTCCCCATAATGGACTAGAAATCTAGGGTAAAGAGACTGACTCTTCAAGGGTAGAATGGACTGTTTCTGCTTGCATCTGTGTTCATCTCATCTGGATTTAGAGTAGCTCCCAGGTTGTCACTGGGTTGGATACACGTGGAATACATGTGAAGGGAAACTGCCATTTCTTAGGTGTATGATTGCTGTGGTTGGGTTTGGCACAAGAAATAAAAGTGGTGCTGGGTTTTCTTACTGAAGAAGAAATCTGGGTTATATCTGCTCGACAGCAAAGCTCAACAGAGGCAAAGCTAAGGGAAATCACAGGGCACATCAGCAGACTGTATGATCATAGAACCAGATCTTCTTTGTTCTCATATTCTAGATGACATGTCATAGGTTTTGACCACCCCAGAGATTATGGTGAAGGTACCTGACAGGTTTAGCTCCTTCAGGATCAGGAGCTTGGGCTGAGTGGAACAAGGCAACCCTGTATTGGATGATGCAGTCTTCAGAGCAGAGACTTATGAGTGCACACTTTGGGCACTGTAAGAGCAGCTGAATGTCCCTGGACAGTTTGAGGCTGAAAGAGAAGATCTGTATCACCACTTTGCTGTGGCTTCTCTGGGGCCTTCCACCCAACCTCCATGGTAAGCACAGTGGAAGCACACCATGACAAACTGCCAGGAGCATGAGAGAAATAGGCTGTACCGGCCCAGTCCAAAGAGCCATCCAACCCACTATCCTGCTCTAGCAGGCAGACTGGGAGCAGCACTGGCCACAGCACAAGCACTGTTGTCCACTTTAATATGAAGGAAAGAGAGATTGCATCTGTCCTCTTCTAGGGCCAAACAAGCATCAGCTAAGCACAGCATGAAGCCAAAAAGAACAGAAGTTATCTGCACTCAGTATGCACCCACATTTTCCTCACAGTCTTTGATAGGATCTTTATGTCTTGTACAGCAGTCCTCTCCTGAGCATTCTCTGCAATATTTTTGTTGCTACAGGGCCTTTCCCTGGTAACTCCAATCTCTTGAGATCAAAAGTCACTCACCAAACAGGTCAAGAAGGAAACCACAAGGCTGCATCCACTCTAGTGAATGTACCAGGGCACAGGCTCTAGTACCGGGGCTTTTTGAGCATGGGCAGGCTCCTGGCATGGTGCTGGTGCCCATCAGCTTGCGCCTTCTCAGGCACAGCCTGGCTGAAATTTGTGGGGAGCACAGGCAACATTCCATTTCCCAGAAGCAGAACAGAGAAGACCTTGTGCTGTGGTGGGAGAAATTTGGGACATTTCAGCATGAGCCATATCCTACAGCTTGCATTTGACTGAATATACTTGTACAGGCATAAGTGCAGAAGCCCACTGAAGGATACCAAAAGGATCCCATTTCAATGGGAAACTCAGAAATTGCAAACCAGTGGAATGTCCTCCGATGCGCAGAGCTGAGCGAGACCCACTGGGCAAGAGCCAGCACCTGGGCCCATAAATCCTCAGCCTAACCATAAGACCAGAACTTGAGCATCCAGTTTAACAGGAGCCCAAGGAGCCGTTCTCTCCTGGCTGCCAGTGAGCAGTGCTGGCTTGGCCTCACAAGCAGCCCCGAGCCGCGGTGGCAGGGAGCCGGCAGCCCTCCCACCACCCAGCCCAGGCGAGGGGGGTGCGGGGTTCCCACCAGGCTCCCCCATTCCGTGGGAAGGCTGCAAGGCAGAGCAAGGAGGGGGAGTGGGCTGTGTCTTATCTCTCCTCTCCCTTTGTATGTACCTCCTGGTACGATTATTAAACGCAAATTACAAAAGATGTGACCCAAACGATCTTTATTTCTTCTTTCACCGAGCGGTGCCTGCAGGGTCCTGATTCTGAATTCCGTTTCAATTACCGATGCCATTTTAACACAAAGCAGCTTCTGTGTGCAATTACCGGCACTGACGGCGGCGCAGAGGCAGCTCCGGTGGCAGAGCACAAAGCCTGGCATCTTCCGCTGTTTAGAAACTTCCATTTGCCGTGATTAAAGGCAACAGACGCGAGAGTTGTCCGTCTGCAGACGCGCACTGTGCCGCACGCTCCTTCCCGGCGCACTCCCTGAGAAACCAGCCCTCAGCACTCACCTCCACGAATCACTCAGGAGGGCTTTAACTGGTGTTCCAGCCAGACAGAGTTAACCCATCGTGCTTCAGCTCGGCAAGGAAACTCTCTGCTTTTACGGCTGGTAAAACCAAGCAGGCTGAGCTGCAGAGCAGAGACACCAGCACAGGCTGAGGCACAGGGCAATACAAAGATGAGTATTTTCCTTTTTACACTGACAAGCTAAAGTACTAGTAAAAAAATTACAAAATACACTCTTCACTCACAGCTGAAATGCAGCCTCCTGCAAGTATGAGGCTAGAAGTTCTACATATATTACTGCCACAAATTAACTCAGGGAGAGATGGTGAGGAATCCCAGAGCCAAACGAAACCAGTAACAGGAAACATGCACATCTGCAAGAGTTGGCAATTACCTAAGACAAGAGGGGTTAGCACCTCCATTGGGCATGGACCCCACTTTGCATCTTGTTGAACAACTCAGCACCACCTGTACTGTATCTTCTGATTCTCAAGCAAAATTCACAGCAACTGCAGTTTGACAGCTAAAGTCAGACACAATGGAATTCAAAGAGTACATTTCTGTGCAGCAGCTGCACATTGCTCCCTGCGGCTGGATCTGAAAGCCCCTGTTCTGCCTCAAGCTGGGCACTGCCTGCATGCTGACCCATAGAGAGCCACACACACACCTCCAGATCACCCGGGCCCATGGAGAGGCAGGCAGACACCACGTCTCCTTTGCCCCTTCATCCAGGTTAAGTTTTGCTGCTCCTTCTTCAGTATATGCAACTGTGCCTCTTTGTCCTTCAGCTGTCTTCTCAAGTTCACCTGGCCTGTGCATGAGGGTTAAGTTTATTAGCTTCTAGATCCTTTCCTTTCCTTCTGTCCAGCCTCCCCCAATGACATCTGCTTTGTGTCCCCTCACTCCCTTTCTCCACACCATCCATAATGTACCAAGCATTTTCCAAGTGCTCTTTAATGTCGCTGCTCTCGATGGGGCTTCCAAAGACACAGGAAGAATCCAATTGCACGTGCTTATGGCTGGTGAAAGGTGCTGTTCACATTTATTTTGTTACCTACTTTGCCCTTGCCCATTCCTTGGCAAGTGGTCTGTTTCTCTCACGTGGTGGTTTACTTCTCCCTCCTGTAAGTTTGTTCAAACACGAGTGCACAGCATCAAGCCCATGTGAGCACTGCAGCAACACAATGTGAGTGTGAGTGCACAGCCAGGGCGATGCCATTTCCCAGGGAGGGCCATGCCATGGATCAGCAGTAGGGCATAGGCATCTGAGATGCTTAAGCTGGGTTGGTGCAGACACAGGGAACACCAGCCATGGAGGCCCTGCTCTCAGAGGTAACGTGGTGCTCAGCCAGAGATGCCAGCCCAGGAACAGAGAGACCCTCAGGAATCATCCTTCCCTTTAACACCCTCCCAAAGCTTGTATGGATGGAACAAATCTTGAAATTCTTGGCCTCAAAATATGACTTAAACAGGTGGTGTGTAGGTCAGGCAGGTCTTTTGCACCCCTTTGTGGCACAATTCCCATTTTTCCATCCAGTCCCTGGGGCCCCTTGGGCTGCCTGGCCCCATGGGGAGTGAATCAGAGACCCTAAATCCCACAACCCCAAAAGACAGCACTGGAAAAGTCTCTGCCCTGGTGATGGCGGTGTTCAATTCCCACTGGACTTCCCAATCCCCACCCTGTATCAGGACAGCCCATTTCACAAGGGCCCAGCCAAGCTGCTGTCCCCAGAAGGCGGCAGAGGGTGAAGAGAGGGCAATTTACAGCCCTGGTTATTGAGTGGTGTGTGAGTCGTTTGTCACACTGAGCCCTGGCACCTTGTTCTACCTGTGTTGTGTGTGTTTTATTGGTGTTGAGCAGAGGGAGGCTGGAGCAGAGGGGAGTCTGGGAGGAAAGGCACTCAAGTGAAAAATGAACTGAGCCAAACAGGATTGAGAGAGAGAGAGATGCAGGGGAAGGGGGTGAAAGGGGCCATATTATAAAACACAAGACAAATGTGCCCACTGGCAGCAGGGTTAGGGAGAGAGGGAGAGGGAAGAAATGAGGGGGAGCAGGGGAGGAAAAAGAAAGAGAGAATAAAGACACTGCCTTGTGGCCAGCCCTGTCCTAGTGGGATCAGGGATGCACATGTAGTCAGAAAAATAATTCTCAGTTTAACAAAGCAAGAAGAGGGGGCAGGAATGGAGGAAAGCTACAGATCCAAACAGAAAGTGCCCCAGGGTGTCCAATCTGCTGGGTTTAAAAAAAAAAAAATTGCCTCTTCCCCCTCCTTTCTCCACTGGGGAGCTGGCTCCTTCCCTGTCCCCCCAGCCACCACCACCAAAAGGAATGGGACCGGGGAGAGAGCAGAAGGTCTGTTTAGAATTTCACATCCCTTCTATCCTGCTCCCTCAGTGCTAAACTTTCAAGACAAAAATCATAAAACGAGATGCTTTGTTGGTGAGACAGATTCAGAGATCTTCCTGTTAGGAACAAGAAAGGGAAGAGAGAGACAGAGAGTGAGAGCGAGCGATAGCTAGATGGAGGGCTGGCTTTGTGCTTGCAACAAGCCACTAAAGGTGCATTTTTAATTAAATTTATACAAAATGTGTCAGTTTTATCTCTATGTTTCAAACCTGACTCTTTTCTATCAAAGTGAAGTATTGATCTTCACTGCCCCGAAGCTACCTGACTGAATTAAACAGAATAAATAGAAGAAGGACTGAAAGGGCTTAGAAACAACTGCAGAGAGGCGAATGTTTAATGGCTCCACAGTCATTTGCTGCAATTAAAAAACAAAACCGTTTAGAGGGGCTGTTAACACCTTGAAGTCTGAAAATCCTCACTTCAAAAAAGTCCCAAAACAGCTTCCAGGCAAAACATTTTAATTGCCATAAATACTTCCAACCCCAGCCATCACTGGTGCATGTGCACGTTATACTGATAGCCAAACAGATGCCTGGGCCCAGCAAGACAGAACCTGCTCAGCTGGTGAGATATAGGTATGCTCTATATGGCACAGGGACACTACCACCCAAGGAAAGGCCTGTATCCAGCAGGACACAGATATATGTCCACTTCATGTAAACAAAAACCCGTTTATCTGACAAGTTAAGGATGGATGTTTTAGACCCACACAACTATTGCAGGTACATATGCGTAAGGTGACATTGCCTTTACTGAACAGTATTCTCTGAACTCTATACTCAATTGCACGTCATGCAAGTCATAGGCATCTTACAGAGCTCTCTCTGTGCCTATTTTATGTCACAAGAAGCTGTCACAGACAGTGCCACAACCCATCCCACTCGATTAAGAACTATATTGGGGCTGGGATACCCTCTGACAAGATGCTACAGGCCCTGGAACAGGCAGGGCCCATAGCTTTGTTAAAGGCTCTTGGACCACTATGTGATTTAAGAAACCAACCAACCAACCAACCAACCAAAAAACCCCACCACATTTGCTTGGTTAATCTTAAGGCAGTGTGCTACTGTGTGACTTACCAAAGCCTTTCTGAATGGCCTGTGCATCTCTTCAGCATGGAGATTTTCCATCCCTGCTTTGTGGTCATCTTCTGCTGAACTCAGCAGAAGAACTCTCTCTGGGGAGAGAGACATCAGCAAGCTGAAGAACCCTATTGGCTTCAGACTTCTAGAGTTTGCACTGGAAAATAGTTGGGCTCATTCACAACTCATCCCTTTCCCCGGCTATTTCTGGGATGAGCGGAGCAGCCTTAGGGTAGAAAGCAGTTTTTGCAGGACATGATTACAGTTTCCTATCTTAGTGGGCATACTACCAGGTGGGAAGTGAGCTGTGCTGTTCCTGGGGAAGACGTTTTGTACAGAAACTATAAAGATTTACTTTGTGTTTACGAAAATCTGGAAGGAGATCTGTAGCCTGAAACCAGCTCTCGGCTGAAAATCAAAATAAACAAATATATTGGCCTTGTGCATAATTTCAGTTAGTGAAGTAATGTGGCTGTGAAATGGGACAGATGCTCAGAGGAGCTGGATTTGGTTCCTAGCTGTGTCACAGTCTCACTGTGGGACCCTGGAGAACTTGAATTATCAGCCTACAATTCTGGTCCCTCTGTATGAAATGAAGAGCATCCAATCCCTTATGCACAGGCGCACACAGAAGTCTTGGGGACTATGGGTTTGAGAGCTATACAAGTGAGTAAGAGTATCTCTGGGAGCATAGAGTAATTCAGAGGGGCAATACTAGAGAGGCTTTAAAGGAACTAGCTCAGATCCTAAAGAAGAGGATTTACAGCACTCAGCAGGGCAAGTCCAGGCTGCTTCTTGTTCCTCTGGGTTAGATGGGGTTTGCTATCTGGACTAGCAGTGAGTGAGCTCTGGTACAGCCACCATAGCCTGAACTATTACTGCCCATTTATTTGTGAGGTTGATTCACCAAGCCTACAGCCATCTGTACACACAACCTCACAGGCCACAGGGAGCCACAAGCTTAGCTCCAATCTGGCTTTGGAACCCCAGGCACTGAGTCGGTTGCCTGACTTGGATCAAATTCTTTGGCAATCTCCCAAGGCATTTTCCTGGCTTTTTGAGTAATTCTGCTGATCAGGCTAATGATCAGAGCAAGACTTCAGTCTATCACATGGACTGCAAGTCCATCTCTTTTGGCTGATTCAAAATGTCCCACTACACCAAAAACAGTGTCCCTCATCATTCCAGGGCCAAAAACCAACCTGAGAATTTTCCTTACTTGGGTTCAAAAGAGGAATGATTTTTGCTGAAGGAGCAGGGTCAGATAATAAAAGCTGATCAGTTACTAGTATGCCAGTTTAGACAGGTGAATCCTGCATTTTCTCATCTTTCAGACATTTTGTTCAACGTTAAGAAATGATGAAGAGATTTTCTGTAAACAGCAGGACATTTCACATGGAAGCAACAGCATAAATGTCACCATACACAATCCTTGCCTGTGATTGCTAGAGAATCACATATTTTTAAAGGATCTGTGAAGCCACATACATGGGTTTGTACTGTGGCAGTTCCATCACCAACACCTGAACTGCAGGTTAACGTTCATCCCAGTCAGCTGCAATACTCACAAGCAACAGAAGCCCAGGGACAGAAGCCAGCATGGCTCTGCTTGACAGGATTTCAGAGCTACACTCTCACTTGAGCATCAGGAAGTTCTGCCCTATACCCTTCCTGGGCTCACAGCCTCTCGGGTGAAGCAGCCCTACAAATCTGAGCCAGCTGCCATATTCTGTAGCAGAGGGTGCATACGCATTCAGTCAACCTGCAACTTGTGCACCTGAAATGAAGCGTTTGAGAGCCACAGAATGGGCCTGTTTAGTGCTAAGGTTGAATACTCCTGCTGCTTATGGCCAAGCTCCTGCTGCTGCACTTCAGAGCGTTTTGCTTTGTTACGGGCCCCTGATTAACACTTTCTAAGCATTTCAGCCCACACTCCAGTCACTTTGCAGATTGCAATGAATGCAGATTTGAGTTTATGGGTTCATAAAAGTGTGAATTAGCACAACAATTTCTCCCAGCCTATTTGCACAGCCCTTTCTTGAGTGACCTGTCCCTACGGACAACACAAATATTTCAGCTCAAGCGAATTGCCCAGCGAGGCATTTTTAAGAGACTAGAATGAGATCCGTGGCCCCAGGAAGCAATGCCTGTGGGAGCACAAAGCAGGAGCATCACTGTGAAGACCAGCACTTGCATCTTCTGGCAGCACTATAAAGCACTGAGAAACAAACTCCTCTAGCCCCTGTAGGAACTGCAGTGATCCCAGCAGCCCTGGCCACTCATACAGGTCACTCACACAGGCTCTGAGCCTGGCATTGCTATTGCCACCAACACTAAACAGAGAGAGGTGAACAGGCCTCCCTTGTCTTGAACTGGTGCAGTGTAGTCACACAACCCTGCATCAATATACTGGACCAGACACAGAGACCCCAAAATAAGTACCTCACAGTGACCCAGTGCTGCGTTTCTTCTCACAGCACATGTGCCTTAATCTCTTCCAGCCTCTACTCTGACATCCCATATCTTTGGGCTGTGGAAAACACTGTCACCCAGTAATCTGCCCCTTTTCCTGCTCCCTCCATATCACTGGTGTGATCAGTCCTATCTCTGCATGGAGGAGGGGCTGGCTCACCAAATTTCTTTAATTAAAAGAAAAAGGATCAGGTTTCTTTCAGATAAGCAGGCAGGATTAAAATAGACAGAAAGAATAGACAAGGGGCAGCTGTCAGCACTCCAGCTGATCCAGAGTGATTATTAATAACGATAAGCAGGAGAAGAGGGCTAATAAAAGGATAATGAAGTGGTCCTGAAAGTGACAGGAGATGGAGCCTGATAAGAGGGCCCATGGCCTGGAGCTGTTCTGGCCCCAGTGAGGTCTGTGCAGAGCAGTCTTCTGGGACAGATGCAAGTAGCAGGGCACTAAGAGGAAATGTTTCACCTCCCCAGGGATCATGGCAGAGAGATTAGTGGGCTCAGGAGCTCTGGACGTCCATGCCATACAGCATTCATGATCGAATCAATCAGGGTGCTTCCTAGGCTGTGACTGCCAGGAGTGCAGGTCATCTCCCTGGATAAAGCATGGCCCTGAGAGGATTGGTCTCACCAGGGCAGCCAGCTGTGGATCCCCCGTCTTGCCCTGCCTTGGCCCTCACTCAGTGCAGCACCATCCCTGCACAGCCCAGGACTGGGGCACCACATTTCAAAAGGGAGCACAAGTGGAGAAGCTGCAAGGAGCAGTTGCTGGGAGAGCACAGAAGCAGCATAGGGCATCTCTGCCCTGCCTGGGGATCACCTACCACTCCAGTTTCTCCTGGGTCTGTCAGCTCTCCAGGCCGTGAAAGTGTCCCATATCTCCGTATGTCCAAAAAGGTGGAAAGATGTGGCTGCAGAATGAGCAGCCTGGAGGGTTGGCTCTGGGTGCCCTTTCCTGAGGGAGAGCTCACAGGCAGATCACAAAGCACAGGCAAAGTTTACCACAGCACCCTGTACTAGTGGTCTAGGTCAGTCAAGGGGAAATAAGGTGTGAAAAGTTATTTCCCAGAAGCCATTAAACGGAGAATGAAATCCCATCTAACACCAAATACGTCTGTCTTCTCTCTTGAGGAGAGGATCAAATCATCTGTAAAGATGCAGTGGGAAAGAAGGAAGGGGAAAACTGAGGACTCAGAACGTCATAGCAAGACACAGAACAAGTCACGTGGCTAGAGAAGGCAGGTCTTGGTCAGGGAATGGTGTGGGGGGAATTTAGGTTGTTTGGGACAAACTGGATTAGCTTCCATTCAAACTGGTCTCTTTTATACCGAAACATCCCCTTCTCCCTCCCCAAGCTTAGAGCGTGTCTCCTCCAGAGGCAGAAATGCTGTGACCCGGGCTGTGAGCCCGCCCAGGCCAGCCGGGAGGCTGGCAGCTGGGTGTGTGTTCCGCCGGAGCAGCCACAGGCAGCAGCGCTGTGCACGGCCCGGCCGAGGAGCTGGGAATAGCGGCTCTGGCTCGCACTGCCTGGCACTCGGCTCCCGCCACTCCGGGTCACCGCGGCAGATGCTGCGAGCATATGCCATGAATTAATTCCACTTTCCCTGAGATGCTTTGGAGAAAGGAACGGCAGTGCCTTTCCAACTTATTAACATAGGAGCTCCCCCCCACCTCCAATCACTTTGTCACACTTTATAAAACAGCCAGCCAGAGTCCCTTTAAGAGGTTCTTTAATGGAAAGCTGCTGGGTCTGGCTTTTCTTCAGCTTTTATTTCCTCCATTTTTTTTCTAGTTTTGCCAAGGCTGTCTCAGCCCCAATATTTCCCCATTACTGACAAACTGCACTCTAGTAAGGCATCTCAACTAAGAAAGTCTATAAAGATCATATGTATTATTACAAGCAAAACCAGAGATTTGTAAAACTGATAGGACCTAGATTTAATTTTTCCTTTATGCACTTCTTTTACTTTATCTGTGATGAGGCTCACCATTTGCCCAGTACTGTTCTATTGAGCTGAGTCTGCCAGCAGCTATCTGCAAGTAGATACTTACACCCATCCAGAATCCCAGCAAGTCCCTGATGCCAGCTCACTGAGCTAAACATGCTGTTGACACACACACTTTGACAGGTTTGCAGTTCTTCCTCAGCAATGTAAGTACAGAGCAGAACAAAGACTAAGCAAGACTCTCTACATTGAACTGTCATCTTTGAACTGAAGATGGAAAACACTTGCCAGGTATATGAAAGCCATGTTTGAATTGGGAACTGGAGGTTCTTAATTTCTAACCCTGATTCTGCCAAAGATTGGTTATGCAGCACACCGCTGCACCTTGCATTACTCCTCTGCAATACAGGGTCTGTGGAGACCAGCAAAGGAATGTGCCTTGGCCAGGCACAGCCCAGAGAGCTGATCTGAGTTCCTAGGAGCTGGGTGCACTGTTTTGAAAATTGCTCTCACTTTTAATCTCACCTGAGGATCAACCAGAGATACACCTTTGCAGTCTACAAGAAAAATTTCCTCTCTTGCATGCTCTTTCCCCAGGACTTGTCAGAAATGTGGGTTCCTGAGGCAGCTTTGTCACAGCCAATACACACCAGGTGCATCACCTGGGCATGAAAGAGCAGCTCACTGTTTCTCTTCAGCAAGGACAGTAACAGGCATGTGACAGCACCAGGACTTGAGAAAGAAGAAGCAACAGGTCTTATTCATCTTCCCAGCACTGCAACAAAAACACGACTGTGGAAGGAAGGTGGGTGGGAACAGCTTACTGGAGAAGGGCCAGGAGCCCAACACCCACCTTCCTCTGCCAGCTGTGGAAGGAGTTGAACAGACATGGAAACAAGTCTCAGTCTATTAAGTTTATTGAAGGAAATTAAAGAGACAACTTGATCCCACTGCACATAAATACTGAAGCAAGGAGAAAATATCTGACAGTGTGGCTGTGGAAAGGTGAAAGCAAGCAGGCTCAAGAAAAAAAAAAGGAAACTCAAAAACTGAGTCTAGGTGAAAGCAAGCAGGCTCAAGAAAAAAAAAAAAGGGAACTCAAAAACTGAGTCTAGAAATAAAGCAGATTTTAAACCATAAGGGCAATCATCTATTAACAAACTAACCAGGAGAGAGTTTTAAATATACTGTCTGCCTTTCTAAAGCTCAGCCCCATCTCACTGGACTCTGCCATGGCCTGTATTATAGCAGGTCAGACTAAATGATCAAAGCTATTTCTTCCTGCCATAAAATATATGAGACTAGCATTTTTTTCAAGCCCTTCTCTCCAGCTCTGCTCAGGTGTTTGCTGGGTTCCCAAAGTCCCAGACTGGGCACAGGCCTGGCTCATACACACCTGCTTCCCACCTCAGAGTATCCCCGCCCAGGGTCCCCAGCTGAGGCAGGTAGCCAACAGCACCCATTTTTTTTCCTCTCAGACTGGCTTGTTGTCTGATTTACTAACCTGTTTTAGTTTGCTGAATTTATTTTTTTCCTGGGATGTACAAAGCATTCTAAATTTTCTTTGGCCAGGAATCGTAAGTGTCACAGAAAAGTAGATGCTAGCTCACCTGGGAAGTTTCTGCTCCTACCAAAACAGGTTTCTCTGCTCCGAGAAAGACTTTCAGATTATCTTCCATTCAATGGCCTCCCAAGCTTCTGCCTCACTTAGTTTTCTAGTTATAGGAGACAGGTCTTGGTTGTAAAAAACTCAGTGTCTCCTTAAGACAGATAAGCCTCCCCTTATTTTTGTGGTCCCAGACTGGGGCCCAACTACTTCTCTTTTGTTGGTAAAGTTGTTTGGTATATCAACTCTCACCTGAAATTCTGCAGAGTACTGAATTCACAGTGAGTTATTTGACCTGTCCTGCTGTCACAAAAGTGGGAATGCACTGCTCTATTAGACTGACCAAACAAGCAAAGAAAAGCAGCACAGCAAGCTTCCTCCCAGCACCTGCACTCCTCAGAAGAATATAGCAAGATTCTCCAACAGGACAATGCTTTGAAGGACATTGGTTTAGAAGTAATGTTACTGTTTCCTGCAAATAATGACCACGGTTCTACAGGGACAAGGTATTAACAGCTAAATGAGTTTTTCTTTAGATGACAATGAGAGTGAGTTATTTGGTTCCAAGGAGACACCCACCAGGGAGTTACCTTGTTTGAGAGCATCAGGCTCCATTCTTTCAGACACATGGAATAAACATTTTCCTTGCAAACTACCTATTGCCTGAAGCGATCTCCATTCAGGCTGTGGTTTCATGTGATTGCAAAAGCTAACTGAGGTTACGCCTGGTCAGAATTTAGCTGGGAGACCTCAAGGTATAAAGAGGTACTCTAAGAAGTGGCAGTTTAATAGGTGATGCTGCTTCCTGAGTCAATACAGAGGTAATGTTCCATGAGAGAGGTTAAGCTAACAAGGGAAGGCTGGAGGCTGCTGGATGAAATGTAAATCGGATATCCTGACAACTTGAGGTGTCTGTTGTGAGGAAGATGGTAACCTGGATGTCCTATGAAAACAAGTTGTATCAGCCTAAGCTTCCCTGATAGCCATCAGTGCAAACCACACTCCATTGTGTGTATGATGGTCCACTCCAGACAGGCTGCGTTCCCACAGAGGAAAGATCGACCATTGCAGTTATCTGTAGAGGTGCTATTGAGGTACAATGACTGTTTATAAGTAAATATTTTTATTGTGTTTAGAATTCTTAATTTCTTTTGAGAACAAAAATTCTTATTAAAAAATAACCAAAACTTCTCCCAAGACAATTTGTCTATGAAGCAAGGTCCTATTTATTTTCATGTCTGAAATAAATTCTCAAATACAAACAAGTGAATAGAAAATTAAAGTGCTTAACTATTTACAGGGGATGGATGTATGAGACATCTGGTGTGTCAGAGCTCTACGGGACACTGAGGTGGTCCTCCCTCTCCGACTGTCCCAGGTCCCACTCACTCACTAGTTCTGAGGACACCTCTGTGAAGAGATGGTCCCAATCCCAGATGACATCATCCTACCAAGAGGAAAAAAGACAAACATGCTGACATGTTACTGGTGTCACCCAAAGTTCTCTGAACAATGCAAAAACAGCGAAGAGAGAAACCAAAAGGCAACTGCCCTGACCAGGGAAGTCTCAGATTCAGCTGGCTAGAACAGTAATACTAGCTAGAATGAAATGTGAATCCCTGCTACAATTTTAAAACATTGATGAAATTATTCATATTCCAAAATTTCAAAAGGACATTAATTGTTAATATAATTGTTAATATTAGATACTCCCAGGCAGGGCGTAGAAAGGAACCCTTCCACTCTTCTGCACTTCTGCTGAAGCATGTGCAGTTCAAAGCTGCAGAAATCCTTTGTTGGAAGTCCTGAGCTCAGTTGTATTGAGGTTGTTCTTCCTGCTTTAAAAACCCCCTGCCCAAACCCCAAATGCTTTCTGCCTTTGTCCCTCTGTACTTTTCTGTAGAACCACCTGTAGCTCATGGTGGCTACCAAAGGACAAAACAAAGCACTGTTTCTGCAGGAATCTCTGACAGTACTAGGCCCTTTACATTTTCCTGACTAGCTCCTTCATACTGAGGGGGGCCAATCATAGTGATGCCATAAACTCACACCAAGAAAGCACTATCTGTCTTAAAAATCATCTGCTGGGGAAATCAAACCTCCAACAGCTTGGACCAGCTCCTCCTCACATCTCTTCTCCACCCCACTGACAAGGCTTCCTTTCCTAGTACAGTCTGAGACACACAAGAAGCTTTTACCTTGTTGGTATTTCCACAAAACAGACTCACCTCTCGTAGTTCATGCTCTGGAGCCAAAACTTTGGTGAGGAGCTTCAGGTCTACCTCCCCGTCCTATGAACACAGAGAGTCACAATCTCACAGACACTGAGAAAATGTACCGGATCATTTCACCAGATACATTTGTTAGACATCGCCACATTTGTCTCATAAGGGTCAATTTGTCCAGGACAGCTCCAAGAACCTCACCTGAGCAACAGACACCATATCCACATTATTTACAGGCACAAACAAGTACAAAAGCCATGCTGCAGAGAGGAATGGACTTACAGGGAGACTGCAAGTTCTTTGGATGCTAAGTCTGTGTATTTTGTGCAGCTGAGTATCACTGTGGAGGATGACATGAGCCCAGAAGGAGAAGGACTCACACTGGCCAGCTCATAGCAACATCCACTTACCAGAGTCTGGAAGGCTGCATATGTCATTAGATCTTTGTCCAGGTCATGGTAGGTCAGCACTCGGTTCACCTGCACACTGCAGCCAGAAAGGGTCAGAGAACAAGCCTGTGTCAGTGTGGAAGCACATGTGAGGAGAGGGGAGGCATCAACAGTAGTCTGGTGACATCTTGAGTGTCCACATCCCCCATGCAGACTCTTGGGATGGATGTACCCAGACAGAAGCACAGTTCAGTAAGGAAATGAACAGTCATTTACAAATCTATGTACCAGCTTGTGCACATGCATAAAAATAGGATGTGGAACAACCATGGACTGTTTCAGAGAAACCAGCATGCCAAAAGAAGATCTGTAGAGTAGTTGCAAGGGCTAGAAAGGAAAGAAGACCACAGTGAGCATTCAAACAACCCCAGTGCCTTAGCAAAGGAGCCTCTGACAGCAACACCATACAAGCTACAGAATAGTAGAGATTTTGGGATTTTCATGTCTGAGCTGTAACAGAACTATCAAATATGACTTTTTAAAATGTAGCCTTCCAAGAAAAACATGGTGCAGTGGGGTGATAACACTGTTGTACCACACTTGCCTTCACAGGTGATGCAACAACTATAGAAAAGACCTCTATTAATTGAATTTGCTTGTGTTTGTCCATGAAAATCACTTGTCTTTTCTACTGCAGGAAAACTATGAATACAGATTGCATGATAAAAAAAAATGGACAGAAAGAAATGAACTCCAGTGAGAGACACAGTAATTTTAAATTTACTACTATAAAGTGTGGATTATTTTTGTTAACAGCAATATAATTAGAGTAACTACTCCACACTTGTGAGAGAGGCATCTGGACCAGGAGTAAGATATCCCACCCCTCCAAATAAGGGTCCACAGAAATCCCAGTCTGTGACCTTGGCAATAGGCCCAACAGAGGAGAGAAGACTTTCCTGGTATGTTTAAGACAAAATCCCAAAAACTTTCATTTCTTAAAACCTTCTGGTCTCCCTTGAGCTGACTCCAAAGCTACTGTGATAGCACCTTCAAACAACAGGACTGTACTTTGCAAATTAACTACGCACTTCAGTAAGAAGGACATCCTGTGGAGGGCAAAGCAGCCTGTGACCATCATAATCAAAGTGTGTGAGATAATGCATGTGTATTGGAGACACTTGAGGTTATGCAGGCAAATTTAAATCAAGAAATTCCCTACTTTTGTGAGTTTAATTTTGCAACATCAAATACGTTATTCTAATGTATGTTTTTTATATAGAGAGAATATGCAGTAATTGCTTTTTCCATGTAATAGGAAACAAGAAGTTTGCACTGTTCAGCTTGGAGCCCTACTGTCACAAAACACAGCACCAAATCCTGCTGCACGGCACTGCTGCTGACATCCAAAGAGCCTGAGTAAGATGGGTTTAATTTCACTAGCCAGTTTGCACTGCTGATGAGAGACTCGAGAGCACCTGGCAGTGCTCTTACCTGGGGGGAGCTGCCACTTGCATGGCCAGATCTTCCTCCTGGACATCCTCCAAGTCAGGGATCACAGGAATGTCTGCAACAAGAGAAAGCAGCAGCAGTAAGTGGGGAGTGTTGTGCTCTCCTCTCACTGAAGACAAAGCTTCTCTTGCTTCACAGATATGAAGCTCCCTGTTTCTTATTAGAGGAAAACACAAAAGGGTTATTTAGCAATAATTAAAAATACATTGCTTACTATTAAAACAAAGCAATAAAACTTTGAAGTCTGGGGTCACAAGAGATCTTGCAAGAGGAGCAGATTAATCCAGGTAGGGCTCTATAGGCCATGGACTATGCATCTGAACACAACCTTGAAGCCAAAAGAAGCCAGCTGTACTAAACCTTGCTGCCTACATTGCCATCATCAACCGGCAAGAATTTACTTGTTATGTGTTATCATTTATTCAGTCACCTAGACTCTGTTAGAAATGAAACGTGGGGCAGAAACTGAGAGAATACACATAAAACTACATGTTGAAGGAGCTGCTGTTGGGGTCTCAGGCTGTGCAGAGGCCTGTGACCTTCCTCAGGGAGGAAGCGTTGGTGATCTAGCAGATACAAACACATGGGAACACATGTCTAGTTGTATTGTCACAAGCCTTTTCATGATTTCCAGTGTCATCCTGGAATGGCTGAAGGTCACTGGGTATTCCCAGCACAAGGACTATGGCTACTCCAAGTAAAAAGGATGCTAGAAACAAAAGAATTAAGGATAGAAGGAAGAACTGAGTGTACTCTGCATCCTGCTAAAGAAGCAAGGCTCTGAAAGTATTGCACAGTTTGTCATTTGACAAAGCACTGCAAAAACTTAGTGCAAAAAAAAGGAGACAGAGAAGGCAAAGTAACTGGAGGCGCAAAGCAAGAACAGAGTACAGCAATACAGAGCTCCTTTAAAGACTCAAGGCCACAAAGGCTCTCCAGAGACCACAAGCCCTCAGACCATGGAGAAGCTGGTTTGGCTCAGGGAAAAGGTTTCACTTGCCCAGTGTGCAGGCAGAGCTGGCCCCTTCAGCACTGGAAGGAGCAGCCTGCTCCCAGCTCTGCCAGCAGCGCAGCAACGCTACTGCTGGATGGCAGCAGGCAGCTGAGCCTGGCTTTGCCCCGTTCTGCAGCCCAGGCTGAGATGAATATTCAGGAGCTGGAGAGACATTCCCACCTATGGTGCCGAGGGCCCTGGGCAGGGTCTTCCCGAGAAGCCCCTTGTCCGGCCGCCTGTCAGAGCTGCGCAGGCTCTCAGCTGCCCTCCCCCGCTGCCCGCCCGCCGCTGCCCCGCCCGCTGGCCGGAGGCGGCCCTGGCCCAGCTGCAGCAGGGCACGGGTCAGCCGGGCCCCGGCGCGGTGGCCGGCCGGAGCTGGCCACACAGTGGGATTTCTCGCTAATTGGTTGCCTGGCGGAAGGCTGAGCGGGACAGGGGCTGTCACGAGCGCCTGGCCACGGCAAAAGGAGTGACAGCTTGGCCGGCCTCAGCAGAGCTGTGCTTTCTAGCTCCCCAGCCGCCCAAGGAGCAGGTGCCTGCGAAGAGGCTCTCCAACTGCAGCAAACTTCCCAAAGACTTTTAAAGGGAAACTGCAGCAACAGCCCCTAGGCTGTCCCTAAGACAGAGGAGGCACGTGTCTCACCCGTGCATCGCTGGGAATTCGGGGCAGATCTCCCCACCTCTGCTTGTGAGGACAATAGCTGGTAGAAGCTGCTATCCCGCTGGCTCTTCCCTGCAGAGGCTCCCAGCTCTTGGTAAAACTTGTAGCAAAATTTAGGGGACAAAAGCAAAGGGAACAGACAGAGCAACATGTGGAGGCAGTTGGTAAAGTCTGCTCAGAGATAATGTGGGAGAAAGTCCATGTACATAAGCAGCAAGGACCGAGGAGGGAACCAACTGGTGAGACTAATCCAAGATGGGGAATGAAGCGCTGTGCAGAGGTGCCCTGTTAAGTCCAGGAAAATGAGCATGGAAATGAGAACAGTTTAACCTCTCCTGAACTAATTTATCCTTTTTAGGATGAGACTATGAACGTTTCTCAGCAAACACAAGTAAATTAAAAACTACCTGGGAATAGAGCCGTCTTCACCCACAGAGCAGGAGAAGGTCAGATCCTTATCCGCTTTTGACGGCAGAAAAGCAAAAGCTGTTTGCAGAAAACTGAATTTCTTCACTCAGTGCTCATTCTGGCAGCTATTTCAGGAGTCTCCTCTGCCCAGTTCTCTTTTGTTTTTGTTGATCTCTTTTTACACTAGAAAAAGTTGTAAACTTAGGGCCCTGATCAGTGATGTCCCTTCCATTTTGCAGGGTGACAAAGACTCCTGGGTTCTCCAGTGCTGATTTTATCTCATTGCCATTGAATTCCATGGAGAGATTTCTAAACCCCTTGTGGAGCACAACCTCCACTCTGTATTAGCAAAATTCAGGCGATCACTTAGAAATTCTTTCCAAAAGAAATTCAAGGCTCCAATATTTTAAAATAGACACTTTGAAAATATTTCAGACAGAAGAGCTGGAAAAGCTCTGGGGGCTCCTGCCAGCTCCTCCGACAAAGGCCAGTGCACACTTGTTCTTACTGCAAAGTGTGGATGCCTTGCCCATTTCTAGGCAGAGGCAATGCCCTTTAGGACTGTGAGACTGACAGGAAACAGTAGAGAAATGTCACAAATTTTAAGAAAATATCAGGTCCCTGGGCTAACTGCTATCAGGGGCAAATAATTCCTGAAATATTTGGGTCTTTATTTCACTCGTTACTCATAATTACCTCTTCCCTCTGCCAAGTCCCATGGTGCCACTTCTGTACAATCCTTCTCCCTTCTCTCTCTGTACAGTTTGCAAAGTGTCTCAGTTCTGACTTATCACCAAGGGCTCAACTTTACCCCCACTCATTCTCCAGCCAAATAATTGTTTTGTTACTCTTCTTGAGACTTGCATCTTTTTTTCCTATAAGCTCTAAGCTGTGGCGCAGTGTCAGCTGCAGGGGGAAGAGCACAACATGGGCTATTGTGCTGCAGGAGAGTAGGCATATGCTCTACTTTTAATATTCTCACTAGCTGCAGGGAGGCTTTACATATAACATGAGTAGATGCAGAAATGTTCACAGGAACAATGTGTGTGAATGTCTTCCCAATCTCACACGGCATCTTTTCCCAACAACAAAGTTGCATGACAAACCCCCCACTCTGTGTGCTTTGCTCCGTGACCCACATTTTTCCTCTCCTGTTCAGTGTGGGAGCTTCAGATCATTTTCCATAAACCTTTCTGGTGCAGAACCTTGACACATACTTTACTGGCCAGGCTCTCATGCCCATGTAGAAAAATCTCAGAAATGACTGCACAAAAGAACACACCTTCACAGATACCAAGTCACTGTAATGTAGTGAACAATGAACTGAACAAACAGCCTGTGCAAAGATGAGTGACCACCAAATGCTAGATGACAAATGCAAACTCCCCTCCACCTCCCAGATGATTATGAACAAGTGAACAAAGAATAAAACCAAAATGAGTGTACTCATATGGAAGTTACAATGGGGCAGGAGGCACCAGTACCAAATGTTGGTTAACTGGGGAGTTAAGTCACTGCACAAAACTGATTGTCCCAGAACATCTAAGCCCCAGCATATAATTAAAAATAATATTTTATTTCAATAGCTGAACTTAGCTAGGTCTTACACAAAAAGAGCTTCGTGACCAAGTTATGGCAAGGCTCCAATGACATAAGACAGAAGTGTGTGAATGGGAGGAGGAAAAGATGAAGGGAATAGAGTGAAGGCAACCCATGCTACATGCAGACAGTCAAACAATAAGCAAGGAACAGCAGCTTTTCAAGTCATACAGAAAGGAGGGCTTTATGTGCCCATATTAAAGTACATGTACTAACCATCACCTTTTTTACTTCTTAGCAAATAACTTACTGACAGGCAAAGAAGACAACCACAGAAAGCAATGAGCAGGAGGTGGGAGAACCTGTACCAATCTAATACCCAGCTGCTCCTGAAAGTTGGTAAATTGCACCTCCCCTACCAGAGCTGATTTTTGGTTTAGTAGCCATACATTCAGTCTGGGTCTCTTAAAATCCTGTAAACTCACAGTAAGATCTGATCCTTGCCCCAAAGAACTAAGTTGTCTGCTAGATACAAGATGGCACATAAATAGGAACAGACAATCTCTTCCAGGGACAGACAGAATCTCTTCTAGGTCAGGCAATAAATCACTGGCAAAGCTGAATCTAGAAACCCTGTTCCAATTCAGGCCTGCAGTTAGTTGGAGTGTGGTTGTTGCTTACTCCCTAAGCTGCTTTAAGAGTACCCTGAGCCCACATCCTGGGACCCATAAACAAAGAAGACTCCATCTCACATAGTCTGATCCACTTTCCCCAACTGGTCAGTGTTTCAAAGGCCAGTTCAGAATGGACACTCTTGTGGTGGGGACTGTGCTGCCCCCCCTGTGTACACACCACCATATCCAGAGAACACAAAGAGGGTAGTGGCTTCTGGGGCTGAGAGTCTCCTACCACGAAGCAGGTATAAAAATGAAACTAACTTTAGTTTATGTTGCTTGCTCATAAAATGTAAAACTGAAATAATTACAGTATCTCTGCTGCTGCAAAACTTTGTTTTACTGAATGCTGTTACCTTCTGCATCACGTTTGGGGAATTTTAAACAGGCAAATGGAAGGTCTGATTGAAGATGAAGTTAAGTGAAAGAAATTGGTCTCATTTAGCACATGACAGGATTCATCTGTGTTCCCAAGTCCACTGAGGTAGCATCATGGGCGTTTCATATTCATGAGCTGCTGCGACACTGTGTCCCCTCATTTACAAAGCACCGTGTTCAGCAAATTCTGTCCCTGTGGACACTCTGTGCATTTCATGGTCTTGTCAGAGAGACATCAAACACTTCAGTAACCAAATACCAGAAAATGGCTTTAATTAGCGCATCTCAATGCAATAAATAATTTTTCTCTCTAAGTGGAAAAATGGAGAATAAAAAAAAAAGAAAGTAAAAAAGTGGAAAGCAACAGGCAAAAAAAAGTCTTCAAAAAACCATAAAGAACAAGTGACACAGACAGCTTCTGCTGAGCACACAAACAAGCTTGAAGCCTCTTGGAAGCTTTCTCAGGAGAGCAGGAAGCAAATGGAGACAATAAAGAACGCTTCTTTGGATGCTTGGGCATTAATTTCATAGGGATGTCTTTCCCTGACTGAAATTGCCCTGCTAGTAGGCCAACATGGAGCAGCGTACCTGCCTGATCAGCAAGCAGGGAGATGAAAGCAGTAGAGTGAAAAGCAGGCAGTACCACAGCAACCAGGGCACTGTCTCAGAAGCTGAGATAAGCAGAAGGTAAGCTGAGTGTCCCATGTCCCAAAGCATCCTTCTGAGAAGAGAATGGTAACAGCACAACCTGGCCAAGCTGATGGGAAAAGTCACCCTGTGAGTGGGTGCAGAGGAATCACAGGATCTAGGGAAGGTCATACAGCAGATTCAGTACTGACCCTACAGCTTTGCCTTAAAAGGTTACTCATTTGCCTTGCATAATATTGCATCTCAGCTAGATGGATGACTGGCTGGAGGATCAGGTGGTCTGGGAGACATTCTAAGTGCTTCAATAGTGTCACGCTTTCACAGACTACTTGGTGTGGCATGGCTTCTTCTGCACCTGACAGCTTCAGGAGCCAGGCATCAGGCATATCTGCTGCTTCCCAAGGCTGATGCTGACACAAAGGCTCTGCCCAGTTTCAGTCATTTGAAGTGTGAGGAGAGGCACAGAACAGCCCTGTCAGATGATTCACTGGGTGCAGTGCAGGGCTTCACAAGCAGTAGTGCATGGCTTGTACTTATGCAAGAAGTAGGAGCAGACACTGATGGCTTTAAAGTTGAGGAATCTCTTAATGCACAGGTTTGTTCATCATCATCATCATCATAAAGACAGGAGAGACTGGAGGCCACGCCCAAGACCTGGAGTCCACCATGCTCCTGAGGTTATCAGCATTTAGAGTGGTAACACAGCTCCTACTCTTACCAAGAGCCCCCTGACAGAGTGCTATGCCTGCCCTCCGTTCCAGTAACATGTTTTCCTCTTTTCAAAGGCTGTTCCCTGTTCCTTTGCAGTATTCCCCTGCTAAAACATACTCAGAAGGTAATGGGGCAGCAGATGAGAAGGCATGAGGTGTCCTGAGAGGGTCTGGTGAACTCAGAAACACAAAACCCTCTTCAGCAACGCTGGAGATGAGGGACTTTGCATTAGAGCATTACTGGGGTAGGGAAAGCAGCTTCTCAGGATGCTCCTGTGGAAGTATGTTCAGGAGCAGGCGTGCCTGATTCTATTTCATCCTCTTCATGTTATGCTGGAAAAACAAGACAAACTACATTTCTTTTATGCTAAATCCTTAGGTTTTTTATTTTTTCTTATATATATTTATTAAAAAATGCCTCTTTGATCGGCAGCACCCATGACACTTCCACATCCAGCGACTCCTCAGAAGCCTCCCTCCCTCCACACAAGGCCACCGCTGCTGACAGCCAGCCGGGTTTGATCAGAGCCACTCAGAATCGGATTTTCATAAGACAGATGAGGAATCTTACTGCTACTCTCTCTCATATCAGATGAGAAACTGAGGAGGAGGGGGGACGGGTCCTGAGGGAACAACACTACAATCAAGGGCTACGCGGTTCTCTCTCTGTCCCTCCACTGCTGCAATTTTCAAAGGAGTTTGCCTCAGGCAGTTTTAAATGATGGTGTCTCAATTCTGTAATCATCTTTCAAGAGCTTTTTCTTAAAGGGTATTTTAGGTAAACCTAGTCCGTCAACTACATTTATGGACTCAACAATCACAGACCCAATATGACTGTGTATCAACCATATCGCAGAATTTAGCAACAGAAGATGCTTCCCCAGACTGTCATTTTCAGCCCCCAACAAGCTGTATGTGCTTCCTTGTAATTAAGGAGCCCGCTGTCCCTTGGCCAGTGGTCTGCTGCTTCAAATACAACTTCAGACAATCTCTTGGGACATACTCCCTGCTCTGTCCTGCCCACTGTGGCTCTCAAGAGAGAGCTTTCTTTCAGCACCAGAGGCTCTAGATCACAATGCCAGCGTTACTGGAGGAGTTCAAACTGGCCTGGACCAACAGTTCAGTGGAAACCATCAGGCTGGGCTGAGTCTGCCCTTCAGTGACCTTGCACAGAGACTCCGGGTAGTGCATTGGGGGAGCAGCAAAGGGGAGGACTGTGGTGTGCTGACAGCCACACACAAAGTCACAATGCAGAATCCCAGCTACCAAACAACCTCTGACACTCTCTGCCCCAAAACCTCCTATTCAGCCCATTCATACCACTTCCAAATCACTATGTCTTTCACTCTGTCTTCATTCCACTAATGCTCAGAACTTTTCATCCATTTAGCTCTCCCCAAATCACTCCAACACTGCCTTCTGAGCCTATGAAGTACCTATATCCCTGACTGTTCTGCATATTCTGCCCTCCTATTACCCTCATTCTAGCCTCTTACCCACTGCAGCTGTCCTTGCTGCTCATGGCCTCTGGAATCCACCAGCACTCGGTGTGCTCTGTAAAAACAGCAGCTTACCAGGGAAGCAACTGGTGAAATTGATCAGGAATTATAAAGCAAACAATAACCCTCACTGTGCTCTATTCTCAGCTCTGTTTGGAGCAATACCATCATTGGTGCGTATTCGCATGCAGCTCGAGAGGTGCTGGATATTTTATGGCTGTGAATTACCGATCTCCCACCTGACAGATAGGTATCACTGCCCAGAAGGACTGGGGACCATGGCATCTGCCCACTTCCTCCTCTGTTGTTCAGAGGCTGGACTCTCATCCTGCTCAAATGCAAAGGAGCTGCTGGCACATGCCAGAAGGGTAAGAAGTCCTTCTAGACGTTTGACATTGCATAGAGAGGTCTAATCATCAGCTCTGCTTCCTTGAGGAGGCTTCCCAGCAGGCAGAAAGGGGTTTTGCCTTGAGGGCACAGATCTAGTGACTGTCTCCTGGCAGCTTTCCTCACCTGCAGGTCAGGTTTGGGTTGTCTGTGTAGCATAGTCAGGCTTTCTTTTCAATCAGCTGTCTCATTCACACACACTATCTGCTTTAAAATAACAAGCTGTTGTTCCTGCAGACAGAAAATCACACATCACATCCCAGTCTTCCAAGAAAAGCCCTAGGAGCTATGCATCCCAAGGGTAACAGAGGAAAGCAGAAAGGGACTTCTGATGATGGGGCAATAGTCTATGTGGGAATAGCTGGGAGAGGGATTACAACCTTAGCTAATAAGTTCCCATAAAGTGCTGAGGAGAAAAATCCAAGGGCAAAGTAGTAAGGAGAAAGACATTGGGGGAATACAAAGCAGCAGTGCAGAACTGGTGGACAAGAAAGGAACAACAAAGAAACTTCTAGCCAAAGGACAAATCATATTGCTGAGGTGGGGTAGGAATGTTAGCATTTCTCATCCCAACAGGAAACAGCCCTATCTAGCTCTGTGCCAGAAAGAGACATACAAGCAGAGCAAAGCCCTCTGTGCCCTGCTGGAGAAAAGAGCAAAGGGAGGGGAAAGCCCTTCAGCTTGGTTGTCCCATCTTCCCTCCCACTTCATGACAAAGGATAGTCTGCACATGGCAGAAGCTCTTGGCTGCTACAGAAAAGGATGCAGTGCTCTGCAGATAGCACCTTTTAAATTCCACTGAGAGTCTCACATCTCCTATCTCATGCAGTTTCCCTGCCACACAGAGCTCAGTCACTGCTGCTCATTTTCCCTGTTGACATGGACAGAAAATTGAGCAATTACCCTTAAACTCCTCTCTCTCAGATTGCACAGATTGCTACATACAAAGCATTAAGCCCCCAATTGCCCCTGGCCAAAAGTGACTTAACTAGGCCTGTCCTTTAGGAATTAAGCACTTTTGTGTTGCTTGTGAAGGCTTATTATTCCTCAAGTGTGATGCTTTAAATCCTGCTAAAGCAGGTTTCTCACCATGCAGAGGACCTGGTCCCCCATGACAAGGTCCAGTGAGCACATACCCACTAACAAAGGCGTTATCCATTTACTGTGCCTGAATACTCAAGAGTACCAGTATGTATTCAGGAGGCTGGGCACTAAGATCACAGTGGGTGCTGTAGGAAATCAACCGAGCCATCAACCAGATGCTCCAGAGCTACTTTTGGAGAGACACTGCACTTTTTCAAAACTGTCTTCCCAGCTTGGAGTTTTACGGGGCAAATGGTGCTTTTAGCCAAACACAAGTCTTTGCTTTCCTATAACTTTCCTGGCACCTCTTAAAGGGGCTGTCTTGTCCTGGACTAGCCTCTAGAGAAATATGAAATGGAGAAAATTAATTCTGAGCATGATCTGAGCCAAGGTTCTTCACTGCTGGCATCTCAAGGGTATTCATTGTGCAGTACGGATAACTTCCACCTTCTGGGTTTCCCTGTGCAACTGTAACAAATGACTGAAACTGCAGATCATTCCATGCATGTCCCTGTCTGGTCCACCCACTTACCATCTCCCATACTGTTTCAGTCGTTCCACAGCCTAAGAAGTTTCTGTCCTTCTCTCCCAAACTCCCACAGAGATAAGGGATCAGATGCTATTTCATACACAGGCCAGGAGCAGTGAAAGAATTCTACTTTTATTTCTGAAACTACAAGGCATATCAAACCCAAAAGCCTCCACTTGGCTGTACAAACTTCCCCCCATTCTCCACATGCCAAACTGGGCTCTCAACAGGCCCTATACTTTTTTAACACATTCTCAAACTGACTCCAAACTCGGAGTCTCTGGGTGTAAGTAATGTATAAACGATCAAAACTGAGCACATTTCAAATTCACAGGAACACCCTTTTAAGGGCACATAGTTTTGTCCTTCATTCTTCTAATGAAAAGGTCGGATGAGGGACAAACAATGTTAATGGAATGGTACAGCTCAGCTTTCTAATAGGTTAAAGGAAGGCGATCCAAATGTATTGGTTGACAGCAGCAATCATTACGCAACCGCGCCTGTTCATATTAAGGTGTACAAGCTAACACATTATGCAGCACAAAATAACCGTGACCCATCCTTGGGGATCCATACACCAATGTCTTGATTTTTGTATGTTTAGAATCTGAGCTATACTGTTACAGTTAAGGACACAAACTCAAGTGCAGTCCTATGCAAAGGCGAGGCTGCTACAGCTCAATTTACTGCACAGCCACAGCCACAGCCACTGCATGCTACTCCCTGCCTTCTACACTAGGCAGTTACTTGTATCTCTCTGCTTATTCAAAAAAGTAATTTTATTCAGGTTCTGGAGTTTGTTTATATGTCACTTTTCTTCACTGCAATTGCTGAGCCCACATGGAAAACTCCTCTCCCAGAATAGTTTGCTTAATCTCCCTGTTGAAAAAGGACCACAACCATGCAATGCACCATCCATTTAGAGATTTTCTATATGCCAATTAGACCCACAACGCAGCGTATTTGCACCAGAAACTGCTTGGGTAGCAACCATATCAGATTTGCAGGACCCTTCTTCTAATGCATATATTTAATCCAAAGCCAAACTCCAGTTTGCAAACAATCCAAATTCAGCTGCTAATCTGTGCCTAGGTTAGGCACAGATAAATAAGTGAAGCGTATTAGGATTCAATATGTCTTCACACCACACTCTGCATCAATTCTACGCTGTATTTATTACCCAAGGTCTTGGAGTGCTGAAAGTCACATGCTACAAACAAACATGTGGCAAGCATTTTTATGCTGGTTAGCAAAGACAGTCATACTCCAAGTACATGACCAAGGTTCAACAAAAAGGACAGTACGTATGCAAGCAGTCAGAGCTGTTCAGAAAAGCCTACCAGCCTCAGTGACATACGCTGAAATTTAAGAAGCCCAGGAAACTTCCCAGGGGGAAAATTTAGTCTGTTCTGAAGATGCCAATGCTATAAAGGTGCCACTTCTGACAGTCATATGTTGCAATGCTTAATCTGTCTGGAAGACCCAAATAAGTCTTCATTTAATCTCATTAACCACACTGATGTCTGATCCTTTCTGAGTCCAGATAATTCTTCTGATGCTTGGTGATATTTTACAGATGCAACTTTTTATACACTGTATAAAATTCTTAGCCCTTGAAAACTGAGGTACCTCCAAGAGGCTTTAATGAATTTCTATGCTCCCTACAGTTGTCTAGTGCTCGTCTTGGAATTCACACTGTGGATTTTTCCTGAGAGTTCTCTTGACTCAGCCAGTCCTAGAAGTGCAGGTAATATACACTATAAAGAAAACTAGTGCTAAGTCAGGAGTCCAGTAGATTTTATAGCAGCCTGTACAGGGATGAGATGGGATTACCCACCAGCGCTTATGTTTAGCTTATGATCTATGATCTTAGGTTAGGGCAAGCAGATTTTTAAAATTAAGAATTCAGCCATGACAGACACCCCAGAAGAGTGGTGGCTTGTCTTGTTGGGAACAAGGATATTGCCATAAAAGATAACAGATGCTTTAAGCAGAGCATACTATCACCTAAACCAGAGGAGAGTAGATACTTCTTTCCCCACTTTTAACCCTTTTTATACTTTTAGCTCTCATTTTGCCCCAGTCCACTATTCTCCGTAGAGGTAATTACAGAAAAAAGTGTGTCCTCAACACTTTCCTGCTTTCCAAGGGTCCTCTATAATTCTGTGTTCATGAAGAGCCAGAGTTAGACTACAGGTTCATTTCTTCATCCTCCCTCTCCATCTCCTTTACTCTCTCTCCCTCATTCATCTGGGGAGACCTAAGCAGCTCCCACATTTGTTTACCCCCAGAGTGGTTAATTTCCTTGCAATTTCTTACAAGACGCCTCTGCTCACTGGAGAGCCCCCAGACATGCATGAAGGCACTTCTTGCAGCCAAGCAGGTGATACCTTACCTCCTCCATCATCTGATGCCTCCACACTCTGCTGTCTGAGACGATGGCTGCAGCAAAGCACAAGAAAGAATTTCAATTGCAAGCCCAGAAAAACATCTTGTTGTGCCCCCTTCCTCCCCACAAGCTTCTTAGCCTGTCAAGGAGAGAGTTTCCAAGTATGCTTAGCCTGCAGACTGATCTTCCATACCCCTCATTGCTGAATTCAGCAGAAATCTCAGCTTAAGCAAGATGTACCTAAGACAAACCCCTAGGCTGCAGACAGTAGGGCCAGGGTGGGGGGGAGGTCTGGGAGGAAAGCAGCTGCTTTCTAATTTTCCTTCTTTCTGTTTTATGGGAGTGACAGAGCCATCATCTACTCCATATCCAGGGAACTATAAAATGACCAGCCCTGCCCCATCTCAGGACACATGACAGGAATTCCTGCAAGGCTCTGCATCCTTCCCAACTTTCACATCTTGGTGTGCTGGTCAGATGATCAGATCAGATGTAAAAGTTATGGAAGAAGTCTCAGTAACAATGGGAACTTACTCTTCTACTTCTTCTGCATGCTTTCTTCCTGACCTGCAAGACAAGGAAGGCTTATGTTTAGAAAAGGCTAGAGAAAATTAAAAACTTCACCTTTCCCTATATAACTGTTATTGTGTAAAACAGTTCCTGCACCAGATAAGATACAACACATCACACCTTAAAGAGTTCTGAGTGACTATTAAGCCATTGTATCAAAAAGTCCCTGAGTGCGACAGACTGAAACAAAACCACTTGGTTCCAAAAGAAAGCCATGCCCAGATAAGGCAAGAACCATATTCCCTGTTTTTTTTAGTTTCTCAGATATCTTTTTACCCTCTTTGCCATCAGCTGCAGGGTAAGCTGGCCATACCTGAGCAGAGAGGTTGGCACATTAAGGAGTGAAGAAGGTGCTGTATTTCGTCTACCTACTCCTGAGAGGTCAACAGGTTCTTCCTCCCCCTGGCTGT
Organism: Monarcha castaneiventris obscurior; assembly: GCA_026261815.1. Lineage (NCBI taxonomy): Eukaryota > Metazoa > Chordata > Aves > Passeriformes > Monarchidae > Monarcha > Monarcha castaneiventris. The sequence goes on from JAMPIT010000894.1 coordinate 22,946,545, forward strand.
GCATGAAGACTTTCTGGTTGCCTTTCAGGTTAGGAGTCCTGCCTGAGCTGGCCAAGCTCAGGTCAGACATGCAGTCGCTGCAGAATATCAGGGTTGATCTGGCCAAGTTAAAAGGAGTTCATAATAATAACATGGTGGGGAGGCACTGGCAAATGGCAGCTCCCTTGCTCTCCACCCCAGCAAGCCCAGAACTAATTCAGTCCCGATTAGGGACGCTTGTTCAATATTCAAAATGTAAAACATGGAGGTTGCTGAACCAGCACTTTGAAAAGTTAATTAAATGCCAGGTTTCTTTTTAGCAGATACTCCATCACTCGCTGATTGCTTTGGCCATTTTGCAGAGTGAAGTTTCATGTCTATGTGTTGGGAATAAATATTCACCCCTCCCCTGAAGTCAGGGTGCCATGACAAAGAATACATGGGGCTCTCCCTTATCACATGGACTGTCCCAGGACACACCAAGATGTAAGAAAAGTTGTTTCCCTGCCTGGCACTGCTCTTTTCAAAGCACTTTGTGACATGGCACAGGCCTCTTCTCATTTGCTCTCTGTTCTAGCAAGTCACAGTCTTCATCTAGCTCTCCTGTGAATAATCTATTCTTCTAAGAGCAAGGAGCAGGGCACAGAGGATGTCTAGCTATACAGAGAAGAAGCACAAGGAGAAGAAAGTCCTTTGTCTCTACTGCTCTCTCTGGAGCTTGCAGTCTGTGAGAAGCTAAAGATTACACTGAATCAGTGATCTGAGCCCAGTAATATCAACTGCTATAATCAGAATTGCAGCTGTGTGGTGACACCTACATCTGGGCTTTCAGCTATATCTGCACCCTCTGTTCAGAGGCAGAAATGCAACAGAACTGGGGAGCTTAGGAAAGAGCTCTTCCAGTGAGGATGAGCTGGCCAGCTCCATCCTTCTCCCCAGTAATAGTACACAGCACTTTTTGTGAACCTCCTGATACTATGGAGAAAGAAATAGATAGCTTCAGAGAACTCTCCACCAGCGCTCAGTGGCATTTAGACTCTGAGAAGATAGAGGGACAAAGATGATGCAAGATTTATCCTATTTTATTCCTCCTTTATGCCTTCACAGAACTGATTCCCACACAGCCTTGCCCTCTCTGAGCTGAAACATCCCAAATGATGGTGTTGCACAGCGTTGCACAGTGAGATGATTTCCTAAGGGTTCAATTTAACATCTTCTTGGCGTGATCCTGTTACTCTTGATGATTGTCCAGCCCCAAGTAACACTCTCTTGCTCAGTACTCACACTCCTTACATCTTTGCTCCTGTCTCCAGGCAGGAATGAAACACTCCACATGTTTATACCTCCCAGGAGAAAAGGTCACTTCTACTATCCCTGTAAGCAATTTCTGTTTCTTCTTCCTAAGCTCCCTGTCATGACTGATATCCAGGTGGCCCACAGGGAAGGCAGTCATGTTAGTCCTAGAGGCAGAGACTGCTTTGCTCATGTTCTGAGACTTAAGCTTTCTTAACTTTTCCTTGTTGCTAGGAAAGGATTTATTCAGGACAATAAGCAAATACTTCATTATGAAACAGCTGCACTATATATTGGAAAAAATAATAATTTGGGGAACCAAACTCATCAGCAGGAAGGGGAGAATAGTACTGGCCCCTTTAATCCCAGAGCCCAAGTGTTAGAACTCTCCTGTCAAACAAGACCGTTCCTTCCTCTTTCCAGGGCAAGTTACAGGCCCATGGTCAGCACCCCCAGGAAAACACCTTATCCCTGTGCCACAGGTCCCAACGGTGACACTGGGTGAGGCAAATTTGTCATGCTGACAGTACTGTGGTTTATACAGAGCATTTATATATCAACAGCACTGGAGCAGGAGCTAGAAATGACTGCTCTTCTGTTTAGGAGAGACATCTGCTTCCAGTCACCTGCACCAGATATGTTTGTTAATACACGATTTAGTATAACATTATTTGATGAAACTAGCATTTCAAGCCAGCTGACAAGTCACATGTAGAAACCTATCCCAAAAATATAGTATAAACCTTCTGTAGCACAGTAAGGAATTATATGTTTTACACTCTCTGTGGCCTTAATGATTGAGCAAAGAAGATACCAGGCAACCCACTATTTCCTCTATTTTTTTACAGGGCTTCCTTTCATTTTGTTTGGTGCCAAATTACTTTTTTGGTTCTTGTTTCAGATTGAGGAAAAAAATCACATAACATTTTTGGTTTAACTAATCTTTTGCTTTTTTTGGAGAAATCACATTACTTAAATCTACGTAACAAAGTGACTCTGAGAGGAAAGACTTTGTCTTGTGTCCTAAGGTTAAAAACCTTCAAGGCAGCAAGAGAAATCAATAGATCTTCAAAAGGTGCCCCACCTTCAACTCTGTCCATTCCATAAACTTAGCTGAGGGCTAAGCTACACACAGAGATAGTATTCCTGCAGAACCAATCACCTGCTTGTCTCTTTGCTCTCCAAGTACTGTGGAAAGCCTCACAGGATTTCTTCATTAAGTTATTACATTGCTTTAAGGATTGTGGAGTAGACCTTCCTAAGAACAGTCTCATCTTACCAATGCCAATTGCAACACACTGAGACCAACATTTCATCCTTCAGGAATATCAGGTCTGGGTACACAGCACCCTCTTCAATCATCTCATGAGCTTTCTAGTGGTGAGTGAAAGCAGACATGGAACGAACCCAGCTAAACTCAAGCCATTCACAGCTTTCCTACTCTTTTCTCATGTTCTCAGCAACACGAAGTGCACTGCCCTGCTTTGTCTGCTGCAGCAGCAGGCACAGCCCAGGGAGGGCAGCAACAAGGACCTACAAAATGAGCAATTGAATATGAGCTACAGATATAGTCACTCAAGTAAAGACAAACAAAACAATACAATCCCGGGAGCAGTGCTCAGAAATACATTCAGTCTGCTGTATTATACACCAGACACTCCCCCTTTTTGTGAGACGGGGATACATCGGTTTTTTTCACTTATGCTCCCAAGTCCATTGCATCTGAAGGGGCAAAGAACATGCACTCACTCCATCACCCGGACAGTTCCCTTAAAACTCCCTTTCCTTGAAAGGTCATCAGCACTCTCAAACATAACCATAATCCCAGAATATTCCCTCTGGCTTTGGCCAGCTGCTTACCCCTCTCTATTTCAGGGTGTTGAATAGCTGTGAAATTGTGTTAAAGACCCTGACAGTTCTTGTCTAACCCCATGGTATGTAAGTCCTAGTACAGAATACCTATTTCTCTCTCAGTTCTGCCGTGGGGCAGAGGATATGGATCTGATCTCGTTCTTGAGTGCTTCCTTTGCTCAGTTCTGCCCAGGAGGAATCCTTCATCCACATTAATGAAAAGGGGTTAAACCTCAAACTCGAGACTTTACTCCCACACACCCCCTTAATGTACAGCTGAGCTGCCTGCAACTTCTGTGCTGAAGGGTGAAAGGCAGTTCCAATGTAGACATCATCTCTGTTAAACTGTTTCTTTCTCATTTAATGGACTACCACGGAGATCTAAATGGAGATAAAGTGGCAGGGCTCAGAGAACAGCCAGGATGCTATCTTTATGCAGCATGACAATGTGCAGTGGTTAATTAGACACCGTTAACCTATTTTAGCAGAGGACATAACTGGGATGAATGGGAAGAAATGTCCTTGAAATCTTTTAATGTCCACAGCTCATGAGAGCTCTAGACACACTTGCGTCCTGCACCGCGCCACAGCCCGGCTCCAAAAGGGGTTCACTGTGCAGGACCGGAGGTTCTCTCATGCGGCCCGTGGAGGTGTGAGGGCGGGCAGCACAGCTAAGGAAAAGGGAAGGAATTACAACAGCTTGCTAAAACCCATGCGGAGGCGGCCGGACGGGAAAGCCCGGTACAGCGCGGCGGAGGAGGAGAGAGGGCTGGGAGCGCGGGCCCGTCGCTGGCCGGCCCGGCTGTGCCCGCCTCGCTCCGCCCGGGGCCGCGGGGCCGGGGCCGCTCCGAGCCGCGCTGCCCGGGCCGCCGCCACAGCCGCAGCATTGCCGGGCCGCGGCCGCCCCCTGCCGGGCACCGCCAGCACCGCCACCCGCGGGCTGTGCCGGCCGCCGCCGCCAGCCCCACCGAAGGCTGATTTAATTCTACACATCTGCCCGTGTGTGTTGGCCTATTTCCTGGCATGCCTCAACCACTGCTACGAATTACGTGGAACCAGAAAGCCGCTCCAAGCTGCCCTCTTGCTAAAAGAATGAAACGGGGAAAAAAGGAGAAGGTCGTGATGATCAGAGAGACGTGTTGTTTGGAGACAGCAGGGCAAAGGGCGGGCAGAGACGGGCTGGGTGTGCAGGAAGCAAGTCAGCGGCCCGCGTTCTGCCTCAGTGCTTCCATCCAAAACCACAACCCACCTCAACACCGAAGGCTTGGCTCAGCCCACAGGGAAGAACGAAGCCTTTTGCCTCTCGGGCAAAGACTGTAATTCAGGTCTAGGCCTGAGGGAGGAGGGGGAAAAAAAGATTAAAAAAGACGTTGTACTCTCTTGCTCAAGTGTTCCTTAGGTGCCCATCACCACAGTGAGTGGGCGGTGAGCTAGGAGTTACAGCTTGTTCAATAGCCTAAGGCACAGCTAAGTTACACATCCAATATGACACACAAGTGCTAACTGATCGTTCTCCGGGCTCTCCAAGTGTGGGTCTTGGTCACTGCTTGTTTGCTGTGGCACAGGAAAGGACACATTCACCAAGGCTGTCCGTAAATTAGAACTGCTGCCCGTGCTGGAAAGCACCACAAGGTGTCTTCTCAGCCATTCCATTGCACCTTCCCTGGGGCTCTAACCTGTTGTTTTTTAAGTTTCCACCCTCTCTCCCTGCCCTGTGGCAGCCTGGAAAAGCCAGGTTTTCCTTTACAAAATTAAGGAGTTTAATCTTCACATCTCCTACAATCGAGGCAAGTTTTGGCATTGATTTCAGCATGCTATGAGCCTTTATTTTCGTCATAGGATGTCACCTCACAGCCCTCCACTTCCTAGCCCTGGAATGCACGGCCAGCTGTATCACCACAACGGGGTTTTGGGCAGACACACATTTTTTAAACTGTAATGGCCCTGCCATCCACCTTCTGGCCCCTCAGAGGCTGCCTGTGCTTGCCAGACTGCATGCTGAACACACTGCCCCAGAGCATGGCTCTGGAAGAGGATGGATGCAGCAATGAGCAGGCATGCTCCGTGAGATAGGATCTGACAGACACTGCTGCTAGCCAGCTCCAGCTGAAATGGACTTGTGAGGCACTTAATCAATCTCCAGCTGAAGTGTTTTTGTTTCTCCTCATGTCCCTAATATGTGGGCTTACTTAACAGAAACAACAAAGGAGGAAAGCTCTGGCAAGCAGGACTTTAGGAACTGGCACAAAAGAACAAGCTGACAGAGAGTGTTCCCAAGGATCACTAAACCTCAGCCTACCCACTGCATCATCCCCGAAGCAGATGTTCCCAGGGTTCCCCCTCTCGCTCACTGGTAGAGAGCTGACCGGCAGAGCTGTTCAGAGCTCCCACTGAGCAACAGAAAAAACAACAACACTCAACACAAATTCCTGCTGTGTGGGAAAACAGAAAACAGCGCTGCAGTTTCTAGAGGTATCCACCACACATCTTTGCTCCCTGAGAACACGGGCCCCTAACCAAGTGATCACGTTCTTGGCCTCCAGTAAGCACAAAGCCCAACTCTCACACCAAATGACTCTTGAGGTTACAGGAGCATTTCAGCTTCCTTTTAAAGAAAAAAGCACGCTTCTGGATGCTCATGGTTACAGGAAAGAACTGACTGCTAAAGGAGACAGAAAATGTATTGAAGCTTGTTTGGGTTTTTTTTCAAATCTCACAACAGAGAACAAACCCATGATTACAAGGTTCAAAGACCTTTCACTTGTGACTGGTCTCACTGAAAACATTTATATGAAAAACATTAGAAAGATTTAGGTGTTTATTACTGAATGATATCTTGTTCTGTCATCTGAGAGCAACAGCTTCTGAAAGATGATATTTTAAGAACTTGCATTAAGAATTTGAGAGTAGTAGAGGGGTTATATGGGGAAGGGGGCTGGGGGAGGGGGAAATAGGGCCAAGCAAGTAGATCAGGTCATCTCAGGTCCCTTTCAACAGGTAAACTGCATTAAGCTAAACTTCACAGCCAATATAGAGGTGACCTACAATGGCCAGACAAGCTTTTAGCCTTGGCTATGACAGATACAAAAGGGTTGAAAGTTGCATGTGTTCTTCAAGAAGGTTTTGCTATTTTTAAATAAAAATATTTGGGACAGCAGTAACAGCATCCCCTAAATTTGTTGCGAAATTTCTTGGAGATGCAGAGAAATAAGGAAGGAAAATACTTTGTCCTCAGTCAAAAAAAAAAAAGTCAGAGACTTCACCCTGAGAATACTCTGCCACTTCAGCAGCTTACATGGACTGCTACCAAAAATGCCACACTTCTGTTGTTTTTTTCATGCAGGCTTCATTTCTAGGGGAGCAAAAGGGTGCAATCCTACTAGACCTTCCATTGCCCAGCACCTTTCCAGAAAAAGAAGTCAAAGAAAACTGCACTAACTGGGAAAAAATAAACAGAAATCTAGGTTAAAAATAAGAAAGGAAAAAAAAAAAGAAAAAATGGTAAAAAATATTGAAAAGAAAAAAGGGGGGAAAAAGGAAAAAGAAGAAGCAAAACTCTTTTTCCAGGCTCCTCTGAGCACTGCAAAGACAGAAATGGACATAAGTCTAACACTTTTCCCTTGCAGGAAATTCTTGCAAGTGACACTAAGCAGGTTTAAAAGGACTAAAAATCCCCTGTCACAGCCAGGGCACCGAGATTCTCAGGTGACTCTTCTGTCTTTTAGGGACTTTTCTTTTTCTGCCAGTTATCTTTACTGAGTCTAAACAGAAACACCAAGGAGAGCTCACCCCAGCAATGACATGAAGGGACAAGAGGACAGGAGCTTGTTAGCATTCCTGGAACGTCCAGCCCATTAAAAAAAAAAAAAAAAAAAAAAGAAAAGAAAAGAAAAAGAGGAGGGGGCAGGGAGAAAGAGGAAAAAACCCACCCTGGGCCTGCACATTGCAGCTTACCGCCATCTTGATGTCCTTGATGCGTGCCGATGGCATGGAGGTGGCTGGCACCAGATCAGCCCAAGAGAAGGAATGAGAGGCCAATGGAGATTTATGTGAGGAGAGTGAGATGGACAAGGTAAAATTGTCAGGAGGAGTTGTTAGAAAGTAAAATATATTGTGACAATTCCACTCCTGCCGTTCATCAATAAACTGACAGATCATTTAGTGTCAATTAGGAGTGATAGATGGACAAGTCCCCATGATCCTGGGCCAAAATTAATGGCTGGGAGGGAGAGGGTGATTGAAAATGACGGCTGACATTGAGAGGAAAGTCCTGAAGGTCCCCAAGGGGCCATTACTTGCCTCATTCCCTTGCAGATCAATGCAGGGACAAACCCAAAAACAGACACTTCAAGACAAAACTTAATCAGACTTCCTTTTCTTTCTTCTCCTTCTAAGTTGTGCCCCCTCACTCGGCAGCCTTGATCCTCTCTGCCTACACTCTTCACTTCACTGAGGACATCCGCAGATGGCTGCAAGCTGCAGAGTGAGGCTGACATCTCCCATGCAGCCAGGAGTCTGGCTCTGCTCCTAATGTGGCAGTCTGGGAAGCCCAGACTGAGACTCACTGCAACACTGCTGGACTGGGAGTAGAGGACAGAAGCAATGACACAAGCTTTTCCCCACTGTGCCAGATAGAGAAACTCAGGAGCACTTTACTACTCCCAGCTGCAAGACAGGGATTGCTAGAGGTTCTAAAACCAGGCACTCTCAGGGGTCGTTTCTTATAGAGAGAATACAGGATAGTTTAAGCCCATATTCTTGAAACAGGAGGTTTTTAACTTTACTTATCTCTAGAGACCTTGAATCATAAAACCCCTTAATCTCTTAAATAACTTTCCTCCAGCTCCAGGGTGCAATCTCACCACCGCCCACCCTTCAGAGCCTTAAATGATATCTACACAGAGGCTGGGTTGCCCTGTTTTAAAGGTCACCCTGACTGCATCCCCTTCCTTTCTAGAGGCACTTAATATTCACCTTCTTGGCAAATGCATTCCTGGACACTGTACCACTTCTGTTTCAAAATACTTCAGCATGGTCATTTTCCTAAACAAGTTTTAATTATTCCAACTCTGAGTGGTCTATCAGTCAGAAAGGGGAAATTGCAGTTGTAGCTGAAGCACCTGTTGCTAAACTGCCATGATCCATGTAGAAGAAACGAGGTACATGTGCAGGCACTGGAAGGGACTTCCTACTGAAAGCAACACTTGTGTTTGCTTGCAGGACCACCTGAAACAAGCTGTGATTATTCCTCAACGACCCTAGCTGCTGCCCACAGAACTGCAGGAATTTTAGGAGCATCATTGCAAGACTAAATGGATCAAGCACCCAAGTAAACTGAAAGAGTCCCAAGAAGCAAAGAAATTAAGATACTGCTAGAGAGGAAACTGGAAGAAATTCTATCAGGGAAGTCAGAGAGATGAGATCAGAAAAAGTTGGAATTAAATGAATCATGGAAGCATCCCTCCTTTATCAAATCTTCACCAGTATGCAAAATTGAGTTCCCTTTTCCTTTCCCCACTGGCGGGCACTTTGTGTGTCTTCCTTTTGATGCATGAGATAACCTGACAGTAAACCTCTGCTTTGCTTGTCACGATTGTCAGCACTGATGTCATTAGGGACATCAGCACAGCTTTCAGAATGGCACTTGGGCTCCATCCAGTGGTTAGAGTCCTGCTTCTGTAGCAAAACCCAGCTGTAATTACTGTAATTTATCTCAGCAGGCTACTGGGACCCAAGTGGCTGCCCAGGTTCTTGGCTGTTCCCCTTTCTGCTAATACTGGGGCTAGAATGTTGCCAGGGCAGCGATGAGACCACCTCTTCTTACAGAATGATTCTTCTGATAACAAGTTTAACTAGATACAGTAGATTCAGGTACAGATGGCCCTGGTAGTATAGAAAAATGAATTTTCTGTCACTACTTTGCACCATTTATTTGCTGTTTGCAAAGGACCAGCCTGGGGGTTTGCTCAGACACTTACCAGTGGTCCTCATCATTACCCAGATTTACAAAATGGGACTCCTAGCAATGACAGCTGTTCTACAAGAGTACTGGGAGTCCAAAGTAATCTTGCCACATTTGGCTTTTGAAAACTTGAGCAAAAGAGATCATTTTGATAGTTCTCAGCAATTTAAATATCTGACACTTGTAATGCTATGGGAGCTCATAATAAAACACTGTATCTCACATACCATCCATGTTGATTAATTAAAAAAATCATTTAGATTGGAAAACTTTAAGAGTCCTCCTCCTCTTCCTATCGTGCAACCATCTGGGAGAGCAGCATTCTGATGGAAATAATCAGCAAGATGGTGAGAATATTTACAAGTTTACATAAGCATGACATGATCTGGGCATGTAAGGGACTAAAAAAGAGCACAAAGGTAGGAAAACTGGTTACAAACTAAATTCTACTCTAATATGTGCCATAAAAAAGAACAGTTTCAAGTGATCATTTCATACTGATAAGACTGTGAACTAGAAATATAGCAGAAAAGTATCCCTGCAGAAAAAACAACATGTGCAGTTGTAACTGACTGAATCTGTCAGAACTAAAAGCTGACTTCAAATGGAGAAAGAGTAACACATAAATAGCTACAAGATCATTGCACAGCATCCCATCTGACCCACAATGTGTTTACACAACACAGAAAATGTAACTGTAGCCACTTTACTCATCCTTCCTTTCTAAGTGAAAGGAAAAAAAAATCAGATTTTAACATTGTCAGTTCTGAAAATCAAATTACTTCTAACAGAACAATTCCCAAGTGTAGGTTCAGTTACACTGGCAAAAAAGGGTTTAAACTTAAATGAGATATATCAACAGAAGCATGTAATTCTAACTCCATCTACACTAGTGAATTTGGAGCAAGTTAACTTGATGGGCTTCCAAACTGAGTCAAACTGGTCGAAAAGCTGTGGGGAGATAGAGCCTGAGAAAACAGAAACAACAAAGCTACAGCAACATTGTTATGACATCAGCCGATGACTCAGACTTTTCACATGGAGGCTTTACCCTGGGCTATGTCACAAAGAAAGCCCTACAGGCCAGCATGTCAGACTTCTTTAAGGCAGAGAAGAAGAGACATCAGCTTGGGGAGAACACAGAGCTGAAGGAAAGAAAAGACAGGGGAACTAGTTGTGCAAAACCCTTGTACTTCATGACTGGAGAAAGTCAGAGCAAACTTCTTCATAAAATTTATTCACAAAACCTTAATACAAATGAACACTGTCAGGTATGACGTATCACATGCATGACTGAGCAAGGGGCACATCTTGGTCTCATGTCCCAGTGTGCAGATTCTCAGAGGCAGAAAGGTCTGCAACCCTATGTGTCCTGTTCTGCTTCTCCAGCTGAACTGCATCCAACGTCATAGAAGCCTTTACTCCAGACTCCAACGTCTTGTAACCCATGCATTTGAGATGCTGGGGAAGCACCACCTACAGCTACTGCTGCAAATCTACAGGATAAAGCTAATGTCAAACAATGGAAAACATTGTAAAGTAGCACGTGGCACAGTGCTGTTACATTAGGAACCTGTTCGCTGTCCTTCAGGGCACATTAGGCACAGCCCTGCATATGTATTACCTCCAGTCCTTCACCTAACCAACAATTATATAACTTATTTTTCCTAAACAATTAAATTCAACCTTCTTGTCTGCTGTCACATTTCCATACAGCTTCTGCTTGGTTCTTGCTTTAGTCCAGTCTCCAGATTTCCAGACTATTTATTTTTCAGAGACAAATAGAGTGCTAATTTTCCCAGAGAAGTACCATTTTCCAGAAAGGCTACCCCAGAACACAGACCACTTTCTCCCCTCCCAAGAAATACTGACTGTATAACAGGTTTCTGGATGTCCTCACCCATTCTCAGTTTCAGAAAATACCTAACTTTTCATAAATCAGAGTCCTCCAAAGTATATATTAAGACATACACACTTTTATTATAGGCCTTTAAGTACACAAGCAATCTCACCCCACTCCATGGCTGAGCCCTTCAGCTCTGTGAATACGAAAGACAGCATCAGCAGATATTTCTCAGCTTGGAAAACCACAAATATTTGAAAGCAAGTAATGTCCTCCCAGTCTGAACTGTCCTTTAGTTTTCATACCTATTCTGTGACCATGTCCAGATATTTCCTTTGTCTTATGTGTCCTTCATAAGCATCAGGCTTCTCAACATACGTTGTACAATTTGTGTACTTTTTTCTCCCACCTCTTCTTGCTGACCATCTCCATCCATCTCCATTATACCATAACCCCATACACACATAAACATTGACAAATTTCACCTTTACTGTCAAGGCTGATCACTAAATCCTGATGTGTTCATTGCACTCTTGTCAGTGTGGTGCTGTCATGTGTCACTCTCCTGGAAAGGATGGAACCAGTCAAATCCCCCCATCCTTGGCTCCTGCATTTAACATGCTTATTATGTTCCTGACTTCTTCCAGGCACTGTACCAGGTAAGGAATACACTGCCTCTGGCAAACAGGGACATGTACACAGTTCTAAGCCTCACCAAGTCTGTTAGCCAATGGAACCAAGCAAGAGCAATACTTAAATGGCTTGAACAAGTCACATTGGTATTAGAAACAGAGGCCATCTAAAAGACCCAGGAAAACTGTTCCAATGTCTGTGACAGCAAGGTCCAACTAGTGATGTTTCTTTATTCCACACCTAAGTCCCTCTTAATAAGAAAAGAGGTGAGGACTCACTTGGTAGGTGCCAGAACAGGATCATCTGCCCAGCCTCCTTGCCGGCGTGGGGGTTTAGGTGGTGGAACCTTTAATAAAGAGAAGAGGCATGTTACAGACAGCTCCAGTCAAGGCAAAGGCAAGCCAATTGAGACACCAGCTCCACACACACTAACGTATAACACTTTACCAAATGACAGAGACATAGTGTTTAAAATGCTGATTATTCATAAAATAAAAGGAAGACATAAACTACAGGACAGGTTTTTAAGCATGTCTGTCAACAAAACATGCATCACCCTAATCAGTATCTTAAGAAGTTTCAGGTCTGTGTGGCTTTGACTTTTTGAGGACACACAGTACAGTAGCAGACAGCCACGGAGGATGTGCTCTCCTGGCAAAATAGGATCCACTGGGAACTTTTCATCACTGTTGCCCAATTATCAGTGGGAAGTATCACATTATGTCTTTCCTAGGGTACAAGACAGCATATTTTAGACATCTTGTTTTAGATGAATTGTTCCTAAGTCTGCTTTTGTCCACTGCTTAGAATAGGAGGATGGATGCCAAGGTGAGATACAGTGAGCCATACCCAAACACTTCCAGAGTTAGTTGGGATGAATCCCACCACTTGCACCACTGAAATCTAAACAGGAAGTTCATCTGGAGCTTAAAGAGATCCCCTGCTATTTTCTTGCATTGTCTTGTGTGACACTCTGCCACAGGGCAGGAGAATATAGGAATTTAGCTTGGGGCTTATGATGGGAATTTTCAACCAGGGCAATGAATTCCCACCATTTGGAAGCTACCTGTTGCCATTTACAGTCTTGGGCTTGGTTCCCCCAGCCTAAGGCACTTTGTACAGCACTGCCTCCAGTGTTCTGCATAGCAGGCAATGATGAAAGCAGAGGCAAGATGAACCCAGTTTACATAGCTCTCAATTGATGGTGCCCAGTGAGGGAAGATGGATTACAGGGACCTGTGAATGGACTATCATGAGAAAGAATGATTGGGTAAAAGCTGTCCCAAAACAGAGAAAAAATGGTAACTGCAAAGGAATTGTGGAGGGACAGGTGGCTTCCAGAGCTTTTATTAAGAAAGTGAATGAGTGGGATGACTCCTGAGGAGTTTTGACTTCAGAGAGGACCTTGTGTGTGTGGTGGGGTCAACCCTGAGCCAAAGCCAAATCACCTCTCACCACAGATGAGGACAGGGTCGAGCTAACCCCTGATGGTAGGGGTCTCCCATGTTTATTTCTTGAAGTAAAAGCATTGTTTGTGAGTGTGGGAAATTAAGAGACCCTGCCAGGGGCAGCCTCTGCCTGCTGCAGGGAGGGGGCATGACCCTGCATAGCTCCCTGATAGGAGCAAAAATAGTCATCCTCCAAAAATAAACAGGGAGCAGGAATGAGGCAGGAGCTGCAGTCCCAAAATACCAACTTTCTTCGGCAAAGGGAGCACAGGAGGGCAGAGGGACAGGCAGGGAGCGTGAAACGCAGGAAACAGCCTCCTTATATGGGCTCATCCGTAGGGGACAGAGCTCAGTCGACTGGAATGACCATGTCACAGAATGTGAAGCCTTCAGGGGCCCAAGTGAATGGAGTTTTCTGATCTTTAAATGATTCCCCCAGATTCTTAAGATGCCAAACCAGAGAAGAGGCTACAGTGCCAAAAAAGGAGCATTTTGAATTCAGTTGATCTGGACACACCCAGAGCCCAGGAAAAAGCAGGAACACACACCACATATGGGTGTGTATGCCCACATAAATATCCCTATTCCCATTACACACACCCCTAACTCAAAAACACACTCCTTCCCACACAGATCCTTCCCATGCAAACAACCCCCTTTCCCCTCACACTATCCCTCTGAGAGCCAGGAAGCCATGTTTCCAACACACAGCCTCACAACTCCTCAGAAAGGTGCATGGGGATACACAAATGACACCAAAGAGCCTGGGCCATAAGGCTGAGGGAAAATGCAGCATCTCTAGGGCATTTCAATGCACCTGCAATTTAATTTACTCACCATCAAAACTAGCCTTCAGATCAAAGATAACTCAAGGGGGGCACACCAGATCAGAGGGTGATGACAATGACTGTCCCAGTCTTTGCACAGGGCACAACTCCAGGACATGTAGAGGTTTGATTCCAATGTCTTGCCAATGTTATAACGTGTTTCCATTGATCATACACACAGGGCAACCCTGAATGTCTGTCAGACCCTGACAAACATCTCACATACACCTACAGGTCTTTTATTCCTCTTGCAATAAATCAGGTAATTTTTTCTGAATTGCCTACAGGAGCACTAGCAACAGGAAAGGCAATGTTAACTGTCAGCTGAGGAGAAATAGCTTTTCTTTGTTAGTTGCTTGGAAAGTGCTGTAATAAGGTCACATGCCACATACACTTTTGTCAAGTAAATAAACTTACCTTCATATCCATTCCCATTTCCAAAACCTCAGCATAATTTACAATTGAGAATGCAATGTTGTGCATTGCCATAATATGGTGACAGGTAGGGACTTTGCAGCTGCAAGCAAGAGCTCGAGGCAGAAAGTGGGACAAATGTCAACCCCAGAAGGATCAGAGCAGAAACAGAGTGCACAGTTCTTCTGTAATGCAACAAATGTGCTCCTAAACACACCTTTTTGGTGAAAAAGACTGGGGGATTTAAATGATCAGAACTTGTTGGTACCTACTGTTATACCTTAGGCAAGATTTGTACATATGTTCCCAAATGCAAAGCTATACATCCACACAGTTTAGTGTTCAAAACACTGAGATTCCACCAGCTCCTGACAACAGTGTTGTCTCTCAGCCCTTGCTGCTCAGTCTCTTTCACAACACTAACTAATCACTTACTTTCTGTGATTTGCCTTTCCACTTCGGTTTTGTCCATTATCTCCAGAAGATCATCTCTACTTGAGTTTCAGCAGATTGCCCCTTTTTCAAGGAAGATTGCCATGGTCTGAGTTTTTTGGGTTTTTGGTTTTTTTTTTTTCTCAGAAATTCAGCTCACCATTTTTGTGATGGCATTTTTCCAGTATTTCTCAGGCCACCTTCCATACCAACACTTGGATACTACATCCATAAACAGTATTTTATCTCCTCCTTTGAAAAATGACTGGCCTGAATTCCATCTCTCCTGTATTAAAGTAGAAACTCTACCTTCTTCTTTATCATTTTTCAGGCCCTTTCTTATCAGACAGATGCAGAGTTCTAATTTGGCTTCCCCATTAAAACAGAAATTTCCAGGCTACTTGTCAGATCATGTCTACAGTTCTGAAGGTGCCAGCTGGATGTTGCTTCCCTCATGGAAGCAACTGCCCTGTGTGTCTCTGAATCCTGAAGGTCCAGCAAAGTTTCTTTTAGGACCTACCACAACAGAGGTAGATTATGGGCATGTTAAGTCCCTCAGATTCTCAGGTGGGTCTGGAAATATGGATTAATTTACCTTCATCAACATGACAACTCCTTTGAAACACTGAGCACTCTGTGCAGGGATGCAGGGACTCAAATGACATTGACAGTGTGCAACAGAGGACACACAGTTCTTCTATCATGTCATATTTCTCCTAAAATATGTAGGATCTATGTTTTTCCAATATACAAACACTGTGAGATTTTCCACAGTATGTTGGTGTCTTGTTTTTATCCAATATTGACCATGGAGTGGAAAGAAAGAAGTATGGGCACTCCCAAGGATTCTCTTCTCCAGCAAGATGCCAGAGGCCCTCCTTACTGAGGAAAAGCAAATCTCCACAACCAGGCCTGATGAATTAGTCTTGATTGCTGACAATTAAGGAGCTGTAAGTCAAATAGCCCTACTGCTCCTGAACAGCCACATAAAACAATCTATACTCATCCCAGAGCATGTATGATATCGAAAACACATCAGTTCCAAGATCTGTGCAAGCCTGGGCTTTTTGCAAAGCATAACCCACCTCTGCTGGCTCTCTGATTTTAATGAACACCCTCCAAGGACTTCTGCATGTCTTAAATACCTAGCAGAAAATACTGGATTTGCATTTCATCCACAAACTGTCCTTCTTCTCACAGTCACTAACTTCACTAGAGAAAGTGTTATTGAGACAGAAAAAGTTCTTGGGGGCCTTCAAATATTCTCTGCCATCTATCACAGCAGGTAAAGGAGCAGTTCATATTGTTAACTAACTATCAAGAATTGATCTCCTAAACAGTGGCCAGCTATTTGTCAGCTGACGTGCCTCTATGAGGAAAGCAGTCACCTTTGCAGCATTTGGCACCTTAACCTATCCCAGGAGTTACTGCTCTCCCCTGCAGGAAAACAGTGAATCAGCACACAACAATCTGATTCTCTGAACAAGGGGTCACCAGGTAGAATCCTCTCACAACACATAGTTATAGGGAAGTGCCCCTCCAGCCCTCCTAGACACGAACATTTCTCAAGCAGTTTGCTACCATGTTATGCTGCATATGGTCAGACATTTTCCCATCCACCTTCCCACCTCCTACAGTTCTTTTGTTGCCTTGAGGTGGGTCCAGGAGCACTCAGAGTATGAAATAAATGTGGGGAAAAGGAAAAGCTTTTAATACATTTTTTTTCTATGAGGTTGTCCCTAATCCATATCAAGGTAGACAAGCAGGCAGGATACTACTAGAAAGGCTGGGAAACATGGCTGACTAGAAAAGCTATTTCAGAAGATGCCATCAAAAGGCAAGGAGATAAGCTCAGAAAGCTGAAAATAACTGCCCTGCCGGTCAGCCAGTCGGGGTGCACGGGAGGGAGGCTGCACAAGGCCTTGGGGAGCTCCAGGCCATGCAGTGCTGGGGCTCACACTGGGGAAGTTGGCCTAATTAGGGAACAAAAGTTCAGCTGCATTTTTCAGATTCCTCCTGGAGAATCTGGCCAACTTCCAGATGAGAGGTCCCCAGGAACAGGCTGGGAGTCCAGCATTTCTACAAGCAACCAGAAGACCTCTGGAAAAAAAAAGATGCGAACCCTGTAAAATGGAAGCAGGTAAAAAACCCAGTGCTTGCTTGGATGCTGGATCCTTTTGGCGGAGGGTGTTTATTAGCATAATGCAAGAATCAAAACAGATGACAGCTCTGGGACATGGAGGGACAAATGCAGCTCAGCCTAGGATGAACACGTAAATGAGAGGGCATTCACAATGTGCAATAGCTACGGGAAATTCTGCCTCAGAGAACCCTCCCAGGTTCTCAGAAATGCCAATTGCTTCAAGAGTTATCTACTGCCAGTCCACCCTACTCCCAACTGCATGCCTAAGAAGGCAAAACCCTGGCAATGTGCCATACAAAAAATGCAGCTACCCCTGGTGAAGGCTCCTCTAAAGGCTGAGGATCACAGGGGAGAACAGGATGCTAGAGAAAAATATTGCAGTCAGACTGTAAGGTCTTTGGGAATAGGGAAGTTTTGCTCCAGCCATACACCAACACTCTCTAGATCTTATTGCAGTGCAAATTGTAGATACAGAAATTACTATAACTGACTGCATTACAATTATGACTTATTACGTCATGAACTCTCTAAACCAGAGTGGAAGGACAGTGCCCAAACCATTGTGATTATTTTTACACAAATAAGGTCTCCTGATCAACACTCAGCTGAGTACAGGTGGTGCTGAGTTCCTCACTTGCATGTTTTTAAGTTTCAGGGAATGTTGGGGAGAGCATTTGGGGGGTGGCTGCTGCACTGATCCAGACCAGACAATGGAATGAGAGTTTGGAGCTGGGTGCCAACCACTGTGCAAGGGTAAGAACTGGGTCAGGAAAATACCGCTCTGATTAAAGGCCCTGATCATATCAAGCCCCAGGCCATGTCTACACCACAGGTGCAGACACACCTGCAAGCAGGATCCATGTGAGTCAGCTCAAGTCTGGAAATTGTCTTGTTTTAGGTACTTCTGGTAACCAAGCTGGTACCTCCCCAGGTAGAGTGCAGGTTGCTTCTGACTAGGGGATCTCCACATCATTCTGTACTGTATTTTAGGATGCAAATACACTCACTCAAACAACCACACCCAACTGGGTGACCGAGCAGTGTAAGAACATAACTGGCTTTATATTTCAGGTACTTACTTTTTTTTTATAGTTACTCTTCCAACAAACATTCAATGAAAACAATTGTTCCTGACATGTTGTCTTAACCTAAAAAGCAACAGCCCATTTTCCCACGCAAATGTTTTAAAAGCACTGGCAACTAGAACTACAAAAGGACTTTAATGCCCCCTCTGGAAAGGTCAGCTCTTCAAATCCTCTTTCCAATTGTTGCCTTAAAGCATGTTGTCACTCAAACGCCAAGCGATATAGAGCCACAGAGGCCAGCATCCACCTGTGTAAGGGTCAGGAATCAGGTGCTGTCCCTGGTTTTAGTCCAGGAAGGACCTTGAGACTACCTATGGCATGTCTACCAAAGCACAACTAGAGGATGAGGTCCCAGCTGGACTCATTCATGGACTCCCAGCTGAACAAATGTCTTCCCACTCAAATGTTGTTGCCTTCAGTTAGAAAGTCATTCCCTATGGTACCAAAATTCTTTTGGCTACATTTGCAAAGCAGAGCAGCTTCAGGAGAAAGGACTGAGAACCTTCTCAGACTCCGAACAGCTCATAGCCTTGTCATTATATATAATATTCTCTACAGAGGTGGAAAACATTACTTGCTACATCTTTCTCAGAGAAGGAAGAGGACAATAAAATCAGTGTTTCCCAGCTTAGAAAGGAGATGGCCTATATAAGCTCTTTGTCTAAAGCGTGAGGTTCCAACACTGAAATGAACATCTGCTAATTCAGGACCTGGAGGTCTCTGAAGGCAAGGAAAAGCCCAGCTACACTTCTGAAGGCTAGAAAACACAGGATGGGGATCAGGGTCTCTCACTGATAGTGCAAGGACATGCACCCCCAGAGCTCTGAGAATGGGGCCAGAACTCCATAGAAGGACAGGCTTTCAGACACATTGCCATTCCCAGCCACTCTTTACCATCCCAATAGATCCACCAGCTCATCCAGAGATTATCTACATACTGTGCAGGCACCTAGTACAGGATATGGATTTTGTTATGAGGATAAGGCATCTAAATCCCCCTGTGGGTCTATTTAGGGAATATCCACAGTGCTTCTGCATAAAGCTCTAGCTTTCCTTTCAGTTAGGGACTAAAGAAAACTAGTGGAGGGACTTCTCCAAGGCCCCAGAGCAAATCCATGGCAAAGCCAGGAAAAGAACCCAGCAAAACCTTGGCTCACAACCACAGTCATACTCCTGCTTATTCTGCCTCTGCAAATTAACTAAAATATTAGGATACACCCTTTATTATACCATTGATCAGCCTTACAGCCTTTGGCTAAATATCCCAGGCAGTCTTGGAAGGTGCAGCCAAATTAGTGATTCAACTGGCAAAAATTCAGATGCAAGATGAGTGGTTTGCCAAAGGATGCAAAACAAGTTTCAGAGCAGGCAGATGGCTGGAGGGCAGGACTTCAGCAGGTACGTTCACATCCACAACCCAGATGGGGCTGTTTGTTAGTATTCAGGCAGCTACAAAGTTATCTGCAGCACCGCAAGAGGAAAGGGACCAAATCCAGGAAAAGTTCAGATTGTAACACTCAGCAAAGCCCAGAGGGAGTTCAGAGAAGGGTTATATGAGCCATCAGGGGGACGAAAGGGCCAGCTTCGGACAAATGATTCAAGAAGCCAAGCATTTCAGCTTGGCCAGGCAATGACTAAGGGAGGGATATACCGCAGTAAGATTTGAATCACACTTTATATTATAAAGTTCCACTAACAATTGATTTGGAAGAGACTTATGATACAATTTAGAGAAGTTTGTAAGCATACAGTAGAATAAGTTACAAGCAGCTTACTGATCAATCAGATTTCTGAACACCCAGTTAACCATTTTATACCATTTACAGACTTTTACAAATGGAAAAATACTATAAAGTGTGACTGTGACTCTTAAGAGCACAAGCCTGAATAAAGGACACAGGAATTACCCAAACAAGAGGGTTTTCATAGCAGGGATCCCCTAATACTAAGTAAAATCTCCTTGCCAGGCACCATTGCATAACATCCCTGAAGCAACAATTGCTCATGTGGAAGAGTCACATCAGTATAGTTATTTTAATGAAATTTAGCAGCCAGAAGCAAGAAGGCGCCTGTGGCATGTGACCAGTCAGCACTCAACAGCAGACCTTGGGAATCAATGATTTAGGGCACTGCATGGAGGTGGAATTAGTTCCAGGGAAATGACTGTAAGGACTGGTTCCAGCGAGGCGAGGGGGGGAAGATTAGATCAATTATCAGTAAAAATTTCTATTAGGCAACCAGTCCCCAAAACTATACCCATCAGTGGGAGGTCTCTTTGCCTGATAAATGGAAAAGTGCTCTGGGCATAGTCCTGAACCATCCATCCCTGCCAAATAAACCCAGTGGATCTTTTTTACAATATCATCTCTTGCACTACCAAGAGAAAACTGAGCTAATCTGAATAGTCTTGACTCCTTGTGATGAGCATACCCTTCTGAGGCCAGAATTAATGAGATGGGTGATACGGGTTTCTTTTCTGGGCTTTAAATTTCACAGATGAATCTACTATGCTACCGGTACTGGAGTGGTCCTTCAGCAGAAGGAATTAAGAGCACAGGAGACGGTGTTTTAATTGTCTTACATATACAGAGAGCAACTCTAGGCAGGAAAAACTGGGCAACACCAATTCCATGGTTAGGAAAAGTACAAGGCAATTAGCCCAAAGACTTCAACGGAAACAGGTAGAAGTTCTCAGGTTGTTCTGAATGATATCATCCTGGCTTCTAATGCTAAATGAATGCTGAAATGTATTTTAGTTTTGCTACAGGATAGGAAAGGATATGTGTATTTCTTCTCTGTGTGTAATAGGAGCCTGGTAAGAAGCACTATGACATCACTATGAATTAACTACAGATTCTGGCATTCAGTGCTGGAGCAAAAAAAAGAAAAGACTTACAGAAAATACAAAGGCACATGTCCTTGTTACTACCAGCTGGCCTTCTCCTCTGGGGCACCAGCAAGAGTTCATCATCCCTGAAGACAATTGTTATAAGAGCAAGCTAACCATACTGGACAGCAATCTAGGTTCAGTCAGGTTTTGTACTCTATTAGCTAATTGCTGCCCTGACTTCCAAATGAAAATAGAGCATCTTTTCAGTGGCCACATACACATCTGTGACCTCAAAACAAGATGCAGCAGCTGATAAGAACAGCTGTTACAAAGATAATTAAAAACCTGTCAGCAACAGAAGCAGAGGATGCAGGAAAGGCACTGCATGCGAAGCAAACTTTATATTATTCCCCAGTACTAGAGTACCTTCTTAAGGTAGTCTCCAGACACATAACAAGTTAATCCTACTAGTCCCCTTCAGAGGAGCCAGCATCTACCTAGAAAGCCTCTAGTCTTACATGGTCAACCTTTTCCTGAGAGTCTTCATCCTAGAAGGGTCAGGAGGGAAAAGGAGAGAAAGAAGTTAAAAGGAAGCACTATGGAAGCCTGCACAAAATAGCTTGAAGATTGACATTTATGGCTGTCCTGCAGCACACGCTTTGCAACCTTATTCACTTGACAAAGCACAAAGTTGTTCCCACCATTGTAACATTTTATATCCAGTCATTTGTGCATATACTGTGATACTTGAAGAAGAAAAAAAAAACAGATGTGAGCAAGAAGATACAGACTTAGTTCATTCTCCCTATAGCATGATAAAACCCAAATTATTCAGGTGTGTACGATGCCAGAAAGATTCATATGGAGAGTCACTGCAGCCATGCCAGCGACCAGAACTGATGCTGGACCAGTCATACCAGGGGTTATACACTGTAGCAGGCTATAGCCCTTTTTTCAGAAGCTGTTTCTCAAGGCAACCTCAGATTCTCCCCGAGAGCACAAGCTGTAGCAGTTTGCATAGAAAGGCATAGCTGACAACAGTGTTAGCTTCACCAGATGATCTTTAGCTAACACTGTAGTATAAGGGAGCAGCTTGGTTGTGGGGTAGATAAGTAACTCAAGAAATCAGCCTGTTAATCACTGTGGAAGTTGCAAACTGGTCAAGAGCCTTTTAGATGAGCAGACTGTCAGCACCAGCAGTGGCAACAACCAGTGCTGTTAGGCACCAAATGCAAGGAGGCAATTAAGAACCCAATAATCTCTATGCTATTCTAGAAATCACAGTGTTCAGAATCACTTAAGGGGGAGAATCTAGAGTATCCGAGATTGACCTGTGACCCTACACCAGGAGTATGCATAGGATGGCTGGAAACAATCCACTAACCCATCTGACTTTTCTTCTGGACTGTGTCATCTCTCCCATGGAACACAGAAGCCATGTGATTCATAAATTGCATATATCTCTGATGGAAACGGTTTGGTATCTGAGTTGATTTTGTGTCTTTGCTGTCGTTTGGTCACATGATCTTACTATGACAAGAGCTGAGGGAGGCTACATGTAGGTTACGGCAGCTGAGGTACAAAAATGTCCATAGCAATGAGCAGCACAAATGAAATCAGATCTGCCCAACTGGTAAAAATCTGTTGGAAGCCTGTATCTGTCAGCCAGGGGCCTGCTTGTTCCCACAGCCAACAGCAGAAAGGCTTCTGTGGGGTCCAACATGACATAAGCTTCTCTGGATGTGCAGAGCCCAAGTGGTACAAGACTTGCACTAGCATGGAAGAAAATCCAGCTGGGCAGCACATGTTGGAAAAGCATTTAAATAACCACTTCTTGGAGCAATCTTCCACGTGGGTTTTACCCTCAGCATTTTTTTTTTTTTAATTCATTTGGGTTAGGTAATAGAGTCACATTTAAACAATGCCTGGATGTCAGCCTAAGGAATCACTGCCAGGAGTGTTTGTAAACTGCGTGGTGGAAGTCCAGATAGCTGTTTTGCAAAATTCACCTGTGGGAACATCCTTCCAATATGCAGCGGAGAGGGCCCAAGTTTTTGTCTGTCTACATGGATCTCTGCTGATTAAGGTACTTTTTACATCAAGAAATGCTTTTTAACTACCACTCAAGGACCACAACTACAAGCTTACAAATACCAGCTAGGACAACGAGAAGAACATACTTTCAGAAGTGAAAGCACAGAGCCTTTCCCCAGGCTGTGGTAAAATGTGGTGGAGAGAAACAGCAGGGAACTTGATTTTTGGGCACACCCTGATATAAAGTCATTTTGTCCTACCTGTGTGGAAATATTCTCAAAATAGGGAAAATCTTCATCCTTTAGGCTGACCATTGCCTAGTAAAGCAGTCTCCACTCAAAGGATCTACAGAGTGCTGCCAGAGACACACTGGCAAAATCATACTGAGAATGTAAGAGGCAGAAACAGGGAACTCTTGAACAATGTCCCAAGGGAATCATGTCACTGTAGGATAAAGAGAAAATAGACTGTGGAAGTAGGATAACAGTAAAATATTATAGCATACAGATTTCTTACAGAACAGCAAATAGTTTACTCTTGCTGAGAGAAGAAACAGGAAAGGAAAAATCTGCTGATACATTTTTTAAAAAGGCTTTTCCACTCAGCTTTCCAAATCAATCTCATCAAGAGCTCCAAACCTGGCCAAACAGCTTCTTCTGATGGATGTCATCAAGCCAGCATTCAGGCTGTTGGGTGCAGTGATGTTAGAGCCAGGAAAAAGGTTTGACTTTTATTCTATAAAAGTGTCCAGAAGTCCTGTTAGGATGGGATAGCAAAGATCATCAACAGATCTCGTTATATGATCTGTCCCTCCCATTATACAAATAACATGACTAGCTTGAGTTTCTCCCATTCTGTCAGAAACTTGATAGCATCAAGATGAATAAATGTACCACATCAAGCCAGGGGATGGGAAAGGCCTCTCAATGGAAAAAGAGATACATTACCCCTATGAAAATGAATGTTTGAAATGTGGAGTTCTGGCATGCAGCAAGCAGATTTATCTCTAGGAATTCCCACTTACAGCATATTCCCCTGGGTGCCCAAGAAGCGCCTGCCAAATTGCCAAGGAGCTCTGAAGGCCAGGAACATGCACAGCCTTTGCTGCAGGAGGGTGCTGACTGCACCAATTACAGCAAATAATCATGTTCCTTCTTGCCTGGTGAAATAACACATAGCTGCAGTGTTGGTTGTTAGTACTTGTACTTCTGAAAAGGCAATAATGCTCTGCATGTCAGATGGCAGAGTGTGAGCTTCGTGACCTTTCACGAGCCCCTTCTACATTTGAAGATAATGCAGGTACTTCCACAGAGAATGGGAATTACCAAATAGATGTTTGGGCAGAGGAATTACAGATTTGCTGCTGTAGTTAAGAATCTTCTTGTGGGAGACACTTGCATGCAGCAGGCGCTGAAAAAGTACTAATCATAGTGTTTTCCTAGAGCTTGGGGGAACTATATTGGGCTACAAGGCACAAGACACTGCAACCATGCCCTGGGGAAGGGGGTTTTAACAACACATTTGCTGTATAGAGCAAATGGAGTCCCTTTTGGAAGAGAGAGTCCAGGCCAAGCAGAGAGCAGCAGTAGCCTGATAAGATCTATGCTCCAAGTCAGATGATTTGCCTATTGACTTCAAAACAAAGATCTTTTTAATTATGTTAATTGTTCACCCCTCTAAGTGAATTTCCTTGTAATAAGCCCAGATGTTGAAATATGGATAGAGAGGTACTTTCTGATTCCTTCAAGCAAGCTGCTCTGACTGGAAAACACTTCCTGGAAGCTTCTTCATGTCAAGAAAAGACCCGAACAATAGCACAAATGGTATGTTCATACCAGAAATTTGAGATGGGTGGAAACTGGGTGGATTGGCATGGGATTTAAAACAAAAAAATTAAAAAGAGTCAAGACGAATTAAACCAGTTTTAAAACTCTGAGGAACCTCTGAAGCCAAAATCACCAACCTGAATATGAAACTACATATGAGGGGTGTGAATATGGCAAAGGTTTAAGACAAACATCTTTGTCTTCAACATCAGTGATAAGAATAAAACGTTCTACGCTGAAATTAATTACACGAGGCCTACTCCACTACTGCGAGTCCCAGAAAAAAAAAAAAAAGACTTTTTTTTTAATTTTGCATTTCTTTTGGGAAGATTTCTTATAAAAGTTTCAAGATGATTAGATGGTTCATTGTAATAGCTGACCCCACCACTTAACAGCAAGCCAAGGCCAAGCTTCCAGAAAAGTAAATGGTGATTGCAAATCTAGGGTGATGGAAAAAACAATATTGGTTCTGTTAAATGCTCACTTTGGTAACAAATATGGTCATGTATAAAAAGCCTCCAATTTTGGAGCAAAGGAAAAGGCTGAGGGTTATTTATAGTGGATTTTTCTTCCAGTAGCTCTAAGGTTTTCGATTAACACAAACATTTAACAACAAAGATCTGTCTGAAGGCAGACTATTGACACAAACAATTCTTCCTGGTGGTTAAGACCCAGTACTAACATATTTGAATGTTGTAAGGCATGGATGTCCTCACCCTTCTGCTGCTGAAAAGCTCACTGCTTTCAAACAGAACACAGTAAATATTTCTTAGTCTTCTTCAGGGTTGCCCAAGGCCTGGAGCCCCTGTGATCTCTTCCCAGCTCTTGTAGTGGCTGTGATGAGAGCACTAAGCACAAGCACAACTGCAGTAAGTTACAGTCCATCAGCTGCACCTCTACATAATGCCCTGGTCTCTTTAAAACCAGGGAATCAGCCCATGAACTAGGATGGCCAGTTCAGCAAGAGAACAATCCGAGCTACTCTAATCTGGAGGCCTACTAATGATTACATGCCCTTAAACCACCTGGTTTCTTTAAGACTTTCTTTACCTATGAGGTCCACGGTTATTTTTATTTCTTAAATTGCATCTTCTGCACATTCCCTCACAGAATCCATCCTGAATGCCTACAGCATACCTGAGGGGAGAATGCCTAGGTGGGAGATGATTCTCCATCATGCCTATCAGAAGAAAAGAGCATACTTTCTCCAGAAAAAAAGCCTGCTCTATGAGGTGTTATTGTAAGCTAAAATGTAACAGTGCTATTTTCAACAGCAACAGGGTCTCAGAGGAAAAATCTCCTCCCCACCATGTTGAAACAGATGTCTGGGACACAGCTACTCAGTGTAATAGGAAAGTCTTGTCACTGCACAGAAAATCAGGGAGTAGTCACTCCAGGACAGAAGGTCCCAGGGCTCTGAACAGAGTAGCTTGAAGCAGAGTTGGTGCCAGGGTGGCCAGCAGAGCAAAATGGGTTTCCAGTTTAAAGAAGCCAAGAATATGGTATGCTGGAGACCATTGACTGGCATTGCAAAAAGTTAAGTATCACCTCATTTAAGCAAATATCACTGTCAACAAGCAAAGTCTGATGACCCTTTTGTCCATCTGGTATGTGTCAGGGAGCAAAACTGGTATGTAATTTCTTGAGAGATGCTCCTTCTCCTTGAGAGATTCCTGTGGAGAAGCCATACTAACATCCAAGAGCAAGCTTCCAGGAAGAACTTCAGCATTCTGCAACACTAAGCAAAAAAATTAATCGAAACAGTTCAAATCTGTTTCTGGATTCTTGAGGATGTTGCCTCACTCTCCTGAGTAAGAGGGGCTCCTGACCCACTTCTACCATTTGAAGATGTACTGACAGAACAGCCTCTGAACCAAAGTTTTCCTCCAAAGACAAGTGGGAGCTGAGTTTGCACATTATTACCCACAAGGAAAAGTCTCAGATGATGCAAAGCTGGCTCCTAGCACGACCTTTGTAGCCGTGCACAGAGGAAAGGAAAAAGAGCATCACTACACAAACTTGATAGAGACCATGTCAGATACTGTAGTCTGGCTCTAGCAAAGCAAAGCACAAAAGTAAGGCATCTGTTTACCTGTACTCTGACTTGCTACCATAGATGGTGGCAAAACTGGTCACAAAATTATGTGCCTGCTCATATTTTAATTCTAGGAATTAAAATATCAGGAAGATATGCATGAACAGGAGGGAGAGGCCCCAGTCCTGTATGATGCTACTCTCCATACTTGACACATGAGAAGCTATAGCCCTAGATAGGACCCTGTGTGGAAACTATTATACAAAGGGCAACACCAGGAAAGGCACAGGGCAGTCACATGAGTCCCAAATCTAAGGACAAAATTCAAAGAGCAAAGCACACCATGCAGGAAGGAATCTCAGAAGAAATCAGTAATTCTCCACTGGAGACACCAGCAGGATAACAGGCAAGTCCTCCTGACAGGACACCCACCTCTCCAAGTGAAGCAGACGGGGGATTCTTCCTGCTGAGATTTTCATCTGCAAAGAGGTCTTGGCGGGCTCGACGGCCCATCTTTAGTACCTGTAGTGCAGGGGAAAACACGAAGGAGCACAGGACACAGAGTTACTGACAAAAGCTGTTTCACTGCAGGCGGCAGAAGGCAAGGCACGGCTCTGCGGCCGCGCCCCGCCCCGCAGCGAGGCGCGGTGCCCTCACAGCGCAGAGGCATCGCTTGCCGCAGGTGCGAGCCCCGCAGCCGCCTCCCGGCCCGCCCCGGCCGCGCTGCCCGGCCCCACCGGCGGCCCCCGCTCGGCCCCTCCGCCGCACGGCAGCCGGGCCGCCCGCCCCGCGCCCGCCCCGGGCCGCCCGCGCACCGCGCTTCAAGGCCCCGGAGCCCCCGCTCCGAGAGGCTGGGCCCGCCCCGGCCCCGGGCCCGCTCACCCCGGCGACGCCGCCTCGCCGCGGCGCCTCCGCTCGCTCCGGCTCAGCCTCCATCCGCCGCCGCGGCCGCCGGTGCTTCCGGCGGACAGCCCGCCCCGCCGCCCCGGCAACCGCGGGCTCGGCCCCGCCGGGCTCGGCCCCGCCACCCGCCCGCCGGGGCTGGGCCGCCCGGTCGAGCACCTGGCGCCTGGCAGCCACGGACACATCCACCCCCCCACCCCCCCCCAGCAGCCTCAAAACCTTGGCCTGACTAAGGGTGACACCAGTGGTGCGACACCTAATGCGGGTGCTCTGTTCGCCCTTTCTGATTCCACTTGCGGTGGGGCAGGCCAGGAACAGCCTGACGCTCTGCCTTCTCCAGCTTTTTGCCGAAGACACTTTTTAAGTTCCCACTAAGGCAGATATTCCTAGCCTTACAGATCTGTCTCCCGATAGAGGCTTTTGCCAAAGTCTCCTGATGGCTTCTGATGCTCTTCCCAATTCTCCTTGGCTCTCTAACGCAGCTTTCCAGATGGGGCAGCCGGTCCTCAGAGCCCACGGTGGAGTCAGTGCCAAGGATCAAATATAAGCACAACGATCATTACACACACGCTTCTCAACCGTGAGTTGTGCAGAGATTTCCACTGAGCTGTATAAAACTACCCCAGTCTGTTCCTTGGCTGGACAGATGTACAGATTAATTGTACATAGATCTGGTTTTAGCTCCACGTGTTTAATAAACATTCAGTTTTCCAGTACTTTGTCCATTTGCCTATATTTTTTCTGCTATCTCATATTCCTCACAATCTTCACCCATCCTCGTTAGCCTAAACAATTTCTTCTGCTGCTACAATAAAGAACTGTACCACACCACAAACTACACTGTTAACAGTTTGCCATGATGAAAACTGATTCTGTAAGTCTAAACTTTTAAGCCTCCCAGGAATACCTTTTACTAAAGGCACCAGCTCTCACTCCATACCTGCTTAGCTTTAGTAGAGGCTCATGGTTTGGCTGAGAAACTTTAAGTCATCTAAATAAATTGTATCAAATAATTCTCCTTTTTTCCATTCCTTACTGACATGTTCAAGTACTTGGGCTGTGATGATCTAACGATTAAGTGAAATAAGATTTGTGGGCAGAGGTAATAACTTTTTATGAGACCAACTGATACAGCTGGAAAAAAACATACAAGAAGGGTTTCTGTGCCTGAAAGCTTGTGTGTTTTTTCCAGCTATATCAATTGGTCTAATAAAAGATACTATCTCCCTTTACAAACCTTGACATGTTCAAGGAATTCAGTAAGTGAGACATGATTTTCCTTTTTTGAAGCCAGGCTTGCTGGGCTTTATGAAATTATGATCTTCCATATACTTTGTTCTTCTCTTTCAATTACAGATTCAAGCATTCATGAGGTAGAGAGGGCAGTTTGCACCTAGCCCCATGCTTTGCCACCAGGGCCACGGGGATATGGCCCTGCATTTCCCAATTCTCACCAACTCCTCCAAACAGCTGCTGCAACAACACAGCTACACAGATGCCAGGAGACAAGAGGGGACTGTAGTTCTGGGGTTGCAGTACACTTACAGCTGACCTTCTCACTCAGAAAAAGAGCATCCTAAGAGGAGCAGGATAGCATCCAGAGCAATGTCTGCTAGAACAGGAAGGCATCCCTGGGGCCGGAATCCTTGGGTAGGAGTGCAGTGCCAGCTGTGCTCCCACACAGGTAGCTGGCAGGGTGATCCTCCCAGAGGAGGGCAGAGCCATACAGGGTGCCACCCTGGACAGGCAGATCGTGAAGCAGCGTGACCAGTGCATTCACTTGTTTGGAACTGCCCTCCCCCTCCAAGCTTCTCCTCACACTTCCCCTGGGTCCCCATCCCAGACACTACAACCTGTACTTCCCAGCTCCCCCCAAGGCACTCTCTGCTGCTTGCTGCCTACCCTAGGGAGAGAAGTCTCAGGCCAGTTGAGGGAGGGTGTAGTCCATGTGCAAGAAAGAAAACATGTAAGGACTTGGGGAACTGAGCCTTGCCTCATAATTTTGACTTCTGATTTCAGAGATTCTCAATGAGAGAGAAGAGCAGATGTGCAGAAAGAATGAAACTTAAAATCTGTCCTACCTCGAGTCCCTCTGGACACCACTTATTGGAATGGGGCTTGTCACCTACCCTGACACAGTTTTGCCTGCTTGGGAAGGGCAACAGGAGGAAAAGAGTTTTCGTCCATCATTTCATGTTGTGGCTAAAGTGGATTTTGCTTGCTTTAAGCATTGGGCTCACCTTTTCTGAACAGTTTAATTCTTCTCTGTCCAACTGGTGACACCACAGGCAGCATTTGACCCTGGGCCTAGATTGGCTCCACTCAACCAGCCAAGAAGGAGCCAGGTGCCAGGAAAAATGTCTGGTGCTGCTGTGGTTGTCCAAAGCTGTTTTCAGTGCTTGCTTTCTGTCCAGTTCAGGTCTGTGGTGCCAGGGTTTCTCCTTCCCAGTGTAGAGTTTCAGGTGTATTCTCAGCTCTCAGCCTGCCTTACTTGTTTGGTTTTGCCCTCAGTATAAATCACACTACTGCCACCCCCTCTCAGCTGAACAGCAAGTAAGAACTATGCAAGCATTCCTTTCACAGACAAGTTCTCACATCTAAGCATGGATTCTCTCCATCTGGTTTCAACACAAACCTGATCATGCAGAATAGGACTAACAGAGTCCCCCACTAGTGCTGTTTACTGTTGATTAGTCCTTGACTGGACAGATGTATGAATAGAGCTTGTGTCTGGTCCTCCTGTCCATGAGAAAATCTGGGAAAGCAATCACACTTGAGCACTCCCATATGCTTGTGGTCCTAGACCCCCTTTTAGAGCAAGGGCACACACATGTAGTTCAAGCTACAGCTATGGCGTAAAGCCCACATGGTAGCACAATGACCACCTTATTCAGAGTGGCCAAAGGTTTTCTAAAGCAGCTCTTTGGCAGCAGTAGGATTTATGGGATGCAGGGCAATTCCAGTAGCAGCAAGTGACACAGCACTGCGCTTTCTTCCTCACCCAATCTTCACATCAGGCAGCCAGCCAGACTCTCGATTTTGATACGGGGCAATTCATTAAAACATTAAGCTTCCACTGGGAAGCAAAGCGCTCAGCAAAGACTGCTGCTCTAGCCTTGCTCCACACTAGCACGCTGGCAGCTCCAAGCATCTCAGTTTAATTTTTCTGCAATTTTTTTTTCTCCATGCACCTCCCAAGTATCTACCCCATCTCTAAGCGGTTTTGGAGGAGGGAGACAACTGCAAATATTTTTATTTCTGTAGGGTCCAGAACAAAATCCCGTAACAATTGCAAAGCTTCAAACAAGAGGTTCCTCCCTCTGGAAGGTGGAAGGGGCTTTGACAGGCAGCGAAGGCCTACACATTTGCCTGTCTTGATGTTCATGAGAACAGATGCTGTTGGTGTTACATCAGCCTGAGCTCAGATAGTCGAACCCCAGCCAGAATTGCCAAGTGTGAAACATTTCCTACAATACTCACATGTTCAGTAGCCCTGTCAGGCTCTCCCTCAGCCTAGCTGGATTCCAGCATGTACAAGATGTGCAACCTGTTAATGACTCCTGCTCACAGCCACCAGCATTGCTTCCAGTGCACATCAGACCACAGAGCTTTCCCAACTCTTTTCAACCCAGAGAGCAACACTTGGGGCAGAAAGTGAGTGGTCCAATACTGGAACCAGCACCACACCTACATCCTTCTCCACTATTACTTCCAAGCAGTAAGCACCCATTGTCAGCTTGTAACAGAAAAGTCTGATCTCACCCTTTAGCAACATAACCTTGCATTTTGTACTATTGTATTTCATCCCATTTCTCCTGTATCAGCCTTCAAAATTGCCACCCTTTCCTATAGAATATCCCAGTCCTCCCTTGTATCGACAATGCCTCCAGTTTTGGATAAGCAGCCAATTTCATTAGCACATCCATTTTGGTGTGCCAAGATCATTAATAAAACCTGGGCCCAGGACCAGCCTCTGGGGCACTCTCGTAATTTCTTATAATTTCTGTACTTATCTCCATCTTAACTAATAACTCACCATGCAGCACTGTAGTAAGTGGATTACTGGAGTCCAAAGCAATCAGTTCTACTGCATTTAGTGTGACCTCCAACCTGGCAGCAGGGTAGAGGAGATCCCAGTGTGGAAAAGCATCCAAAATTCATTTCAGATGTGCCTGGGGAGCTCTAGAAACATCCATCCCAATCTACATAAAAATATTCCATGGATAGTTAACGTCAGCAGCCAGAATTTTCATCTTACTTCAAGTCAAAATTTGTCTGACATCTTGGAGCCAGTAGATCTTGTTACATGTTTGTCTGCTCCATCAAAGAAGCCTTAATTCCTCTTCCCCAAGCAAAGCATAAGCAAACAGTGAGCAGCTCACCCTTACATCTCCTCAGAGCTGCACAAAATAGCTCACAGGGCATCCAGCAACCCCAGCTGCCCCATGGATTTCCTGTCAACCTCTTCCACACTCCGTGACTTGGGTGAGCTGCTGTGCTCAGAGCTTGCAGTGCTCTCCCAGCCCAAGGCCCCTAAACATGCAGGTGGGGGAAAGCTCCCTGCAGCCGTGCCCGGTGTTTCCAGATGTCTCCAGCTGCACTGTTGCCTGCGGTTGCTGGACGCCACCGCTCCAAGGGGCCACATGCCGCTGGGGCCCCACCTCTTCCAGAGCAGGACTTGCTTCCACAGAGTTCTGCCCAGATCCCACCTTGCCCACAGCCCCGCAGGAGCATCCCTGCCCCACTTTTCCAACACAGCGCCAACCCAGCGGGCTGGCTGGCTCCTTCGGCAGCGCAGCCAGTGCTGTGAGCAGCTGCCATGGCTTGCGAAGGCACAAAGAGTCTAGAGCTCAGGGGCTGCCCCTCTGCTGGCCCCAGGAGAAGGGCTGGGTGCTGGGGGCAGGGTGCAGGTGATGCCAAGAGAAGAGCTCGCTCCACGGGCCCGGACCCCTCCATGGTCTTCGGCATAGCAGGCACGGGCCCAGCCTGCAGCATTGACGTGGGAGTCCGGAGTGACGGGCGGCCGTAGTGAGGGCACGCCCCGGGAGAGAGACCCGAACAGGCCCGGCTTATGAATTATAACCCGATCCACGGCCGCTGCTTTGTCCCCCGCCAGTGGCCCTGGCCCCCTCCGAGGGCAGCGGATGCCCGACGCAGCCCCTTCATCGCAGCGAGGGCTGCCGTGACCGGGCGCCCGCAGAGCTCTCGCTGCCACCTGCGCCCTGAGGGCCGAGGGGCATCGCCCTGACCCTGCCGCCAGCGTCCTTGGGCCCGCGGGGCCGCCAGCCCCGCCGCAGCCCCCCGTCCGCAGCGCGGCGCCCGCACCCCGCCGCCCAGCCCCTCCCTCCTTCGGAAAGAAACCACATCAGGAAAGTATTCGGGGTATTTTTAGTGGCTTTTAATGCGATTTCGCAGCTGGAAGCGGGAGGGGCCTCCCCGCGCCGCCCGGACCACCGCGAAGGGCCCGCCTGCCGCCGGCCGGCTGGCGCCAGCAGGGGGCGCCCGCGCGCCGCGGCCGGGGCGATGCGGCGGCCACGTCGGAGGGCGCGCGGGGCCGGCCCGCGCCGAGGGGCCCGGGGGCGCGGGGAGAGCCGACCCCGGGCCGGGCGTGCGGGGGGCAGCGGGGGCGGGAGGGGCAGCGGCGGGGGCTGCGCGGCTGCTGGAGCCGTCAGCGCGGGGCTGGCGCCGCCGAAGGCCGGGCTTGCAGCTCCCTCCCCCGCCTGAGCCCCGTCCCGGGGACGTCATGGGAGGGAGGTATAAAATTTCAGCGTCGGAGCCGCGGGAGCGGCAGTGTGCGCGGGCGGGCCGGTGCGGAGCGGTGTCGGTGCGCGGAGCGGGGCACGGCGGCCAGCGGAACCCAGGGGCGCGGCGGACGGCCCGGCGGCAGCGCTCCCGACCGGGCGAGGAGCGGCGCGGTGCCGCGCTCCCGGGCGCCGAGAGCCGGGGAGCGGGCGATGTAGGGCGCGGGGCCCGGCGGGGGCATGAATGGTGCAGCGAGAGGGGCGGGCGCGGCGCTCCCCCCGCGGCGGCGGGGCGGCGCGGGCCGCTGACACGTGCGGCGGCGCGGCGCGGCGGGGCGCCCCCGGCTCCGCGGGGCGCGGGGCGGCGCATGGGGAAGGAGCGCGGCGCGGCGAGGCACGGCGCCTGCCGCTTCTCCTTGCGGAGCGCTGCCAGCTCTTCCTGGAAGTCCTGAGTCGCGCACGGCGCTGTGAGTTCATGCACCTCCTCGCCAAGCCTCAGCCTGCGGGTTTTGGAGAGGCTGCCGCCAGCACACCGCCCGGTCCCCCGCGCCTTCTCGCCGCCGCCCGGGGGTCTCTCCCGGAGGCCCCCGCCGCCGCTCCCTCGCACATGAAGATGTACGTGCAAAGGGCTCTGGTGCTGCTCTCCCTGCTGAGCTTCGCTACCGTGAGCCTCTCGCTGTCCTCCTGCACCACCTTGGACCTGGACCACATCAAGAAGAAGAGGGTAGAGGCCATCCGAGGGCAGATCCTGAGCAAGCTGCGGCTCACCAGCCCCCCAGAGACCGTGGGGCCGGCCCATGTGCCCTACCAGATCCTGGCCCTCTATAATAGCACTCGGGAGCTGCTGGAGGAGATGGAGGAGGAGAAGGAAGAGAGCTGCTCTCAGGACAACACCGAGTCCGAATACTATGCCAAAGAGATTCATAAATTTGACATGATCCAGGGCCTCCCCGAGCACAGTAAGTGCGGGGCTCGCCCGGTGCCGCGCCCGCGGGGCAGAGTGCCCGGGATCCCGGGCGCGGGGGAGGGGCGGCCAGCCGGGCCGAGGGGCGCAGGGCCCCCGCCGAGGGGCCGCTTCCCCGGCGGGGCGGAGGCGGGCGGGGGACGCGTCTGCCGGCCGCGCTCGGGTGCGGAGGCGGGCGGGAGCCGCGGGGCGGGGGCGCTCGGGCTGGCGGCGGGACGGCGCGGGGCTTGGCCGGCAGCGGGGACGGTGCGTAGCGGGGTCCGGGAGCGGCATCGGCCCAGGCCCCGGCCGCCCGCGGCGAACCAAGCCCGTACCTAGAAGCCCGTGCCTAGAGCCCTGACATCGGGACGAGGCGGGGAGGAGAAGCCGTGCGGGTGGCGGGGCGAATGCTGCGCACCGGGCTGGGAGACGGCGCAAGTCTGGTGTTTGGGTGACAGCAGGTAGACGGCCTCCTCCCTGCTGAAGCTTCAGCGCCTGCCGCAGAGATACAGGCAGCCTGTCCGGTCCGTGCAGCACCCGCGCCGGCAGTAGAGAAGGTGGAGAGGCACTTGCTGAAGAGACTGCTTCTTGGAGGACACTGACGAAGGTGTTACTCAGATAGTGTCAGCATTCAGAGAGCGAGTAGAAGACAACAGCGATGCTGAGCAGGTGTAAAACAGACAGTGATGCCAAAGGGACCCCCAAGGGAACACAAGCATTGAGGAAACGTGACAGATGTTGAGCAGGTGTGCAGCAGATGATGAGCAGCCCCAGATGTGGACACTAAACAGATTCAGGTGCAGAAGCTGAGCAGATGCAAAGACAGAGACTGAGCAGACATGAATCCAAAGCAGATTGCAGATACTGAGCACATGTAGGCACAAGCAGTCATTTTGGTTTGCTTAGGATTCCTTGGAATTGGAAGATGCAGTCATACCACTTTCCAGGGTATTCTCCTGTGATGTTGTGCAGTCCTGGGGACAGGATTTGAACACCAGCAGTTCTGGGGAGGAGCTGTGACTTGGTGCAGGCAGTCTCAGAATGCAGTTACTCTGCCAGGTTTATGTTAATCTTGACATATGATGAGCTGGAATAAACTACAATGTGGAAATGCAACAAATTTTACTTAATCTCTGGCAGACTGCACTCCATATGGTTATATGATCAGCTCTTAGCTCAGGAGACACCAAGATTCAAGGAACAGAAAGTGCAAAGGTTACCTGTATTTCAGCATTTTTGACCTACTGAAGTGTTGTTTGTGAAATTATAAACATATATGGGAAAACCAAGTGTATGCAAAATAGTACAGCCACACTATGCACTAGCAATTTTGGGGGAAGGAAATGGGGAAAACACGAAGCACAATAGTGGCAAATGAAGTTAGGGGTGTGGATTTGGCTAAAATTGAGGGGAAAGTGGAATGAAGAAACAGTGCATGAAAAGGACTGATGAGCAGGGATTGTGGCTTTGGGGAAATTCCTGTGGAAATGAATGATCCTGTCCCATGTCCCCATTGGACACTGGGACAGCGGGTTCAAAAGACCAAGTAGTGCTGAGATTAAATTTCTGGGAGCGGGCAATGTAGATGCCACCACCCGGAGAAAGAGGGAGCTTTGTAATTTGGTCACACTGGGAGAGACTAGCTCCAGACAGATCGTGGTGTCAAGAGACACGCTCTTTTTGAAACCTGGGGAGTTTCATCGCTTACACCATGGCTGAATTTGGCCCCGTGTCTTCAGAAGTGGCTGGTATTCAACTTTCCCATGACTTTGTCACTGTGCCAGGTGGTGATCTAAGAGCTTGCTCTGAGCCAAAGGCAGTCTCCTGGGGAGGGGGGGAGGAAGGGGAGGACTACTCCATTGAAGGAACTGCAGTGATGATACAGACAAGTCTGAAATGTGTGCACACTCACACAAACTGTTCTAGCTCCAGTCAAGTGTCATATTGGCTCACAGAACCCATGCTTTTCAAAGATGCAAGGCCCAAATGTGAGGAGAGCTGAGGAGCAAAAATAGCAGAGGGGAGAGCCAAGTTCTCCATCCCTTTTCTGAGCTGCTTGGTGAATCACAGAATGGTCTTTTCCCCTGTGACACTCAGGTATACTGCCTAAATTAAAAGCAACTTTCTTTCAGAGAATAACACACTTTTGACCAGCCATTCACTTCAGGGATCTTGTAAAACTCAGGTGGATCAGACTCCCTTAACCACTGACTTGGTTATGTTCAATCTTGGGGAGCATCTGCAATGGTGCTGCAAATAGCTTTTTTCTTACCTTCCTGAGGAAAAACAAATGCCATTTTCCAAGGCAGCTTGAGAGACAAGGCAATTAAAGTCATGGGTCACTACAGCCAAGCATCTATTCCCTCCAAACCTGCCACCCGCAGAGTTCCAGATGGATCAACTTTTTTCTCTAAAGCTATGTAGCTTTGGCATGAAACACCTTGGTGATTCAGGGGTATAATACAGAGTGAGGCAATACCTGCTCACAGACAGCCTACCCTTCCTTCTCATCAAACTTGAGCTGCACAGCCATCAGCCTTCCTGGGGCTTGCCATAAAGAGCAGCTGTTTTTGCTGGATCAGCAGCATGTGGTGAGCCTGCACCTCACTTAGAGCAGTAGTAGGAAGGTGGAAGCTCCCAAAAGAACCTGATCTCTGTATCACATTATCCACACAAAGAGGCTACTGGTGTTAATCACTGGTGCAGTGAACAGCTTCGGGCTGTCTGGACTCCACAGTAATAGCAGAGTCCAGTTGTGAGGATATGTCATACCAGACATAGCCTGGCATGGGTGCACAGGGTCACAGATTCCCGGTCTCCAGGCTTGGTTACTGCCACTGAGAGTTGTGGACTGGGAGACCTTGCAGGAATATTGCCTCCAGGCTTTGTTCTGTGCGGGTGATGAACAGATCTGGATTCCAGTGTGATTAACACACCTCAGCTGGGACTGGACCAAATTCCCTGAAAAATCCCCTTGCTGCCTCTGCCCATGACCTTGTGCAAAAAAGTACTTTGCCCAAAGCTGTCAAGTTTCCTGGGAGTGAAACCTGTATCCTGAACCCTGTGCTATGAGAAACAGGCTCCAGCCTCACAGGGCTCAGAGTGAAACACGGAACACAGCTCCATGTCTGCATCACAGAGGGCTTGTTCCCAGGGTGCAAAGGGAACATGAAACTTTTAGGGAAGGGAAAAGAGCTATTCCTGTTTTCACTGGGAAGGTCTCCCAAGACCAGCACCTTGATGGTGAAGTAGGTAGAAAGCAATGTGGGGACAGCAGGTGAAATACAATAGATGTAATGTCTTACCACCATGGCTGTCTAATTTAGCCAAAAACATTAAGGAGATGATAAAGCACTAGTTGTCTCTCATCAGTGCTGTGCTATAGGACCAGATTTGCAGCCTCTAAATAGATTGTCAGATAAAGCACTACTGCTGGAAACGTACTGAACTAGACTGACCAGTGGTCTGATGCAAAAAGGCATTTCTGATAATTGGGACACCCCTTACGGCCAGGCAGTCAGGTCTGAAATGAAAGGGCAGGCTGTTAACAGCACTATTAATAGGGCTAGGCGTGCAAAGCAGCTTCAGGGGCTATTGGAAACACAGTATCTGCCTAGGCCTAGGACACAGAGCAGTAATCAGTGTTAGACTTCAGCTAGGAAGATGTCTTTGGGCACTTAATGAGATTTTGGGTTTAATGAGAACTTGGGTTTTCTGCTGGACTTTTCTGCAGCATCAAACCTTGAATTGATCACAGGGATCAATTCACTGTGGAGTCCCCACAGTAGGCATTTGTGTATGGCTGGGGATACACTTGTGTTGCAGAGTTTTTGGGCTCAGCAGGCCAGCTCGTGCCTGCAGTGGGGTCTGGTCTCCTGGGATTTGTGAACAGCCACCTCTTCAGTAACAGCTAGAGACTTTCCCATATGGGAATGCTGTTCTGTTCAGTAGTAGTAATAATGATAAAAACTCCTCCAACTAAAGCCCAGTGTGAGCATCTGGCTAGCTTATTGAGTAAAATTTCAGCACCCTAACAACACATCCTTGAAAATTGGCAGGGTCCTGCTTGCTGAATTTGAGAGTAGCACAAGAGGAAGACCATAATCTCCATTGATATGAGTGTACCTCAGTGTTGCTGAAATCAGAATTTGGCATGGGAGGTGAACCTCTGTACTCAGGTGCTGTTCCACACTATACTATTTTCAGAAGCTGTTTCTCAGGGGAGATGGTGATAGTGGGATCAAAAGAGGGGCCTGCAGGACTTCAGGAATGTAACCTGAAGGTTGTTCCAGCTAGGGCTTCTATCTTATTTGTCACAGGCTGGAACTGTGTCTGGGAACAGGTGACAGTTTTTCTTTCTTTTTCTGTTTGTTTGTTTAGAAGCAACTTAAATATCAGCAGATATAAGAGCCTCCTGCTGCATTGGACAACAGTCAGAGGTCATCTCAGAGGCTCTGCAGCAGGGCTGCAAACAAACCTGCATTTGGACGTAGAGCAGGAGCTTCTGTGTCTTGTCTGCAGAAAGCTTACATGATGCTAGAGCCTTGAAGGCTAACAAGGTCAATAGGAGAGAAACAACAGCAACAACAAAGACTTCCATGAGACCAAAATGGTCCCGTTGAAGAGAGTTATTTGCTCTTGAGGACTCTGTTTTGTACCTTATAGCTCTTATCTCCTCTCTTTTGAGGTATCTGTGAAATGGGTTTTTCTGTTCAGCAGGCACACATGGAAGCAGAAGATTGCTGTATTACTTACTGCCCATATGTGTGATCTCCACAGGCCCAGTACTATTAATGAATTCCTTCTCCAGGTCATGAGTGAGAACCAGTTTTAAACCCCAGTTCTTTCAGTACACATTGGATAGTAACTGCCCTAAAGAGTCTTCAACGCCTCATGCTTTGTGTTTTTTGACACTGGGTGGCTTCCATTCTAGAAGACAATGTCAAGGTTTGTAAAACCTAAGATTCAGCAGCAATGGGGTCACTTCCTATGTGGCTTCATGTCTCCATCATGAGCAGAATCACAGCATCCTCGCTGTTGGGAATAGGCCCCATTAACTGCAAGTAAGGTTGCCCCATTGCCTGGATTGTCATTTTGGATGCAGCCAACTCATGAGTATTAGCAACATCTGACGAGCAGAGTTAGAAGACATAATAATAAACATACTGTGGTTGATCTCTACTGATGCTCTGTCTTGTGGCATTGAAATAACAATGGCAGTAGTGGGAATGTTTGCAAAATGTTGCAGTGTAGACCAAATTTGAGTGAATTCTCCTGTGTTATCTTCAGCTAGAGAGCCATGCTTCACAAGTGGCAAGATGTTTGAATGACAGGTCTCTACTGGAAAGTTCTTTCTCAAACAATATTTATTTGAGATCCTGCCCCTCAGAGATGTGGTTCTCAGTGTTTCTATATTTGTTTCTCTTAGATGAGTTGGGCATTTGTCCAAAAGGTGTCACCTCCAATGTGTTCCGCTTTAATGTGTCGTCAGCAGAGAAGAACAGCACCAACCTATTCCGGGCTGAGTTTCGGGTGCTGCGCGTGCCCAACCCAAGCTCCAAACGCAGTGAGCAACGCATTGAGCTCTTCCAGGTGAGTATTCTTACCACCTTCCTCAGTGTCTCAGCCCAGAATAGCTTGACTCCTTAATGGTTGTCTCAACTGATACGTGCAGAGCCACGGAAGAGTGAGAGAAGAAAGTGCATGCTGTAACACAGGTTTCTTCACCTTATGCAGGGATATGGTCACCTTCCTTTCCCTTAACAGTGTGGTGCTACCCTTCTCCCACTTGAAAGGGGAGCCCCACATCCATGGAGCAGCTCTGACTGTTCTGTCACATCTACATGTGTAGGACCCTTGGCAGTTTTATTCCTTTGACTGTTGCAGTAGGTGCTAATCCAAAGAGCTCTCTGTCTTGTCACTGATTTACTAGAAAAATAGTGCTTCCTTTCAATGTTCCTTCAGCAGCAACTCCCCCGAAGCACAGTTCAGGCCACCTGTTTAACCACATACTTCTCTGGAGTTTTCTTTGAACCTAGGGACTCTGACAGAATAAGGTTTGATTCAGGCTTGGAAGTGGTAATAGGCTGAACTGGACCACCTAACGATACAGTTTAGCATCCAGGTATCACACTCCCGCAGGCTCATGTGTGTCCACTTTTCCATAAGAGTGCAGCTAAAACTGACTTTGGGTGATAACTCTTGAGGATGTCCTGGAATCCAGTTTCAAAGCTCAGAGCCAATTCTCCACCAGATGACACAACTGATGAGGAGGTGATCTCAGAGCTTCTCCATAGGTTCAGTGGTCTGTGGAGTCAGCCTGGGGTCTGCAGGAATGAACACCTTGAATGTGCTGTGATTCTTTGTCTGAAGTGGGAAGAGATGTCAGAGCAGAGGCAGAGGTCTCCAAACCTGAACAGCCCTGGTGCATTTTGATACAAGTTGAAGAGTGTAGGACACCTGAAAATGCCACAGTGAGAACTCAGTAAATTGGCTTACTGGGCAGGTGACTTGTGGCAAGATGCTGTATTTACCACTGGTGGTTCTACTCTGAAATCCAGATCCATATTCCACAGGTGTATACAAAAACAAACCCATCCATTGAATGAATTGCCGTGTGCTTCTGCCTCTGGATGTGTGCCCCAAAACAATTCTGAACTGAGAGAGTGGGCTGCTGAGGACACAGAAATAAGCACTGTGTAGATCTCTGGAGTTCAAGTTGGTTGTGAAGTATGTCCTTCTCACCTGAGCCAGGGCATTCCTGGTGTCACTTGCCAAGACCAACCTTCTGAATTAGTTTTTAGCAAGCTGTGGGAGAAGAAAAGACTGAAAGCTATCCCTTCCTTCTTGCATGGCACTGGCTGATATTTTCTACCACTCCTTCTGCCACAGATCCTTCGGCCAGATGAGCACATAGCGAAGCAGCGGTACCTCAGTGGCAGGAATGTGCAGACACGGGGCTCCCCTGAGTGGCTGTCCTTCGATGTCACCGAGACCGTGCGGGAGTGGCTTCTGCACAGAGGTAGGGGTCTGAGCTGGACTGGGTGCCAAGGCACCCACAGAAATGGGGTCAATTTTGACAGCAATCTTTCTGCTCCCCTTGTTGCAGGAGCTTGGTTCACGTAGAGTTCAGGTTCTTTCAGTCTGAGAACAAGCCTTCCCCCAGAGACCTTCCTCAACATCTGACATTTGCTAGATTCCTGGCTCATTCCTGGAGCCCCCACCATGTTGCTCTCTGAGCTGAGGTAGAATGAGGATTCATTCTCTGAAGGAAATTCTTTACACTAACTCCAGAGAGGACCCCTCTGCTTGTCTAAATGATCATAGAAAATGACAAATGCTTTGCTTAAATTTTCATGTCTATTAGAGCAAATCTAGTAGGGGAAAAAGCAGCAAGGATCCTGGTTTATTTAGCTGTGTACAGCTTGTCAGGTATAAAGGTGAGGAAATACCAGAGGCTGACACACCTAGGCAGATGGAGGCTTTAACACTGCAGAGAACATACCTCTGCCACCACTGGACAGCCCAACAGATAGTTATGGGGCAGTTCCCAGCAAGAACACTGACACCATTCACATAAGGCATCGTGACTCACGATGGCTGGATTGGCCCCACAGATAGAAGCTAGGTGCCACTGAAGACTGGAATGCAGGTACTGGCAAGCAGCTGCTCCCTGGAAAGGCAAGCTGTGAGCTTGCAGGCTCCTCCTATTTCAAGCAATCTAAATTGTGTCCTGATGGCTGAAGTTCAGAGCTGGAACTGCAGCAGGCTCTGGGCAGGCACACTAGCTGACAAGACATCACAGAGTATATATAGTGCTGAGGAAAAAGGGTGCTAGGCACCTTGTCAATGCCCTAGGAAGCCAGATGTTTTAATTCATGGCACAACATAAAAAAGGAGCTTTCATAAGAGTTTTATGTTCCTTTAGTCAGGCCCACACAGCATGACTGGTCCAGGAAGTTATTATGAAAGTAGACTTGCCTCTGGAAAGTCTGTGTGACTTAGACTGCTAGCACTTCAACAAAACAGGAGGTTGCAGCTGCTGAGAAAAATGCTTCCAGTGAAATTACTTGCCCATATCCAACTTGCTTATTTTCAGATTTCTCCTTCAAACACTAAGTGGAAGCCAGATAATAGGTATTGAGGATGGCAAAACAGATTTAAAAGACACCAAAAGCCAGCTCTTCAAAATATGTTTTTTCCCAGGGGAGCTCCTTGAAGCTCACAAATGCTTTTGGATGCTGAATAGCCTAAAAAAAGTAACAAGAAGCACCCT
This sequence comes from Monarcha castaneiventris obscurior, assembly GCA_026261815.1. Lineage (NCBI taxonomy): Eukaryota > Metazoa > Chordata > Aves > Passeriformes > Monarchidae > Monarcha > Monarcha castaneiventris. The sequence continues at coordinate 22,989,042 of JAMPIT010000894.1, forward strand.
TCTTACCTCTCCAGAAAGCTCCCTTTAGCAAGAGCAAGGCTTTTGACAAAGGTGAAACTGGTGGATTTTTCTTCCTGTTCTTCCCAAGGCAGCTTCTGTTCCTGAACTTTGATAGCATCCCTGACTTTGAGACCAACCCACTGTCTAGGAGTTAGCACAGTATGTGTAAAACTTCCTTAAAACTTCCTTATGCCAGGAGCTATCCCAGCTGAGACAGACTCTTTCTCACAGAGTCATCTTCTTTGCAGAGTCCAACCTTGGCCTGGAAATTAGCATACACTGTCCTTGCCATACTTTTCAGCCCAACGGGGACATCTTGGAGAATCTGCATGAAGTCCTGGAGATCAAGTTCAAAGGTGATGAAGAGCTGGGTTAGGGGAGGCTGTTGGGGAGGGGAAAGCCTCAAGCATCTAAAGAAAAAAATGAGGTCTTACTTTGTGTATTCGAGCATTTTACATTCTGTAACATTTGTCTTAAAACATACACATCTGGGTTTGCATGTTCATTATATGGGTATATCCACTATATACATAGGTTACAAAAAGAAGTAAGGACAGGCTGGGTGGGTTGCATGAATGTCTGCAGAAAGGAAGGATTTTATATTTCAGTGTCTCTCTGGGAAGTTCAACTTGATGCCTTCTCAGATTTCCACAGAGGCTCTGCTTTCCAGTTAGGGTGACTGAAACACAAGGAAGTTAGGCATCCTGTGTGAGGTGGCTCAGAGAGTCAGTGGCTTGGCTGGCCTGAGAACTAGGAACCTCCTGGCTTGCAGCCCTGGGCAGCAGCCACTGGCCCCCACAGGCTCCATTTCTGAGGCTGTTCTGCAGAGTGCCAATTATCTGACATCTTCTTTAAACCATTCATCTTCCTGCCTGTCCTGGGACTCAAGCCAGGAGTGAGTGGGATGGATTAATGGCCCCACCAGCAGTTTGCAAATGGTAAAACAGGTGGCCCGTAAGCCTCTATTTCAGGCCTGCGGCAGTCAAATTCACCAGAAATAAAGGGGTCCCTGTGAGCAAAGAAGTCCTATAGTAAATGGACATGGTGCCTCAACCTGGTTCAAGAGCAAGCATGAGAGTGTTAAATGCATTGAAAGGTCTCATTGCATCCTCTATTTCCATGCTGATTTCTTCTTTGTGGATCCTCTTTTTCTGAAGGCATTGACAGTGAGGATGACTATGGCCGTGGGGACTTAGGACGCCTGAAGAAACAGAAAGATTTGCATAATCCCCACCTCATCTTGATGATGTTACCACCACATCGACTGGAGAGCCCTGTGTTGGGAAGCCAAAGAAAGAAACGGGCCCTGGATACCAACTACTGTTTCCGGTAAGTGAGAAACCTGCTCAGATCCTATGCCTGAGGTGGGCGGGCCTGGCGAGACTCCAAGCCACCGGAAAAGGCAGAGCCCTCCAGGGGGGTTGAGGGTCACCATGGTGCCAGAAGGGCCACTGGCCAGTTGAGCAGAGTTGCTGTGTGCTTCTGGCAGAGCCACTGGTTTAAAGAGACCCACAAGCAGCTTCCAGGAGCGCAGGCTGGGCAGGGCCCCACAGCAGCCCCGGGCAGTTGCTGGAGCAGCTGGGTGCTGCCTCGAGGGGCAGTGGGAGAGCTGCCGGCAGCAGCAGCAGCAGCAGCAGCAGCAGCAGCAGCAGCAGCAGTGCCCGGCTGCTGAGCCGCCACCGCTGCCTGGCTGTGCCGCTCCCGGCATCTGGAGCACGCAGCCACCACGTCCCACTGCCACTGCTGGTGCGAGTCCTGCTCAGGAAGCTGCATCTCACCACCGCATCTAGTGCCTCCCTTTAGATTCACCGTGTTTCACTGCTGTATTTCAGGAACCTGGAGGAGAACTGCTGTGTGCGTCCTCTGTACATTGACTTCCGACAGGACCTTGGCTGGAAATGGGTCCACGAGCCTAAGGGCTACTTTGCTAACTTTTGTTCAGGCCCTTGTCCGTACCTTCGCAGCGCAGACACCACTCACAGCACGGTACATCCAGTATATTATCCTGCCTTGTGGATAGTGATTCCCCCTTCCTCCCTAAGTCTGATTAATAGCCAGTCTCTTCAAAGCAGCATAAGCAGTTCAGATCAGTATTTGTGAAAAACATTCCAAGGAAACTGCAGAAAAAAACCTGCCTGTGCTTTCAGGCAAATCTTGACTGATTTAGGCAAATCTTTCTTGAGAAAGATGCTGTTGTCTCTTGGATAAGATGTGAAACAGCAGGACTGATGGTTTTAGGGTATACTTGGTAGTGGCCATAGCATTAACTGAATTGTTCACATCAAATATCAGTTCTGGTAATTATCTTCTTCGCAAGTTTCTCCTGCAGTTTGCACTGGGCAGAGGATTCTTCTACCCTCTGTGCCAGGTTGTCATGAAAAACTGTTGTGCAATGGCATGTGCTTGCCATCTGCTCCTAAAGGGGCAGCTATAACTCGAAAGTGAAGGGAAATCCATGTCCATTTCCAGAAGTGAACATAGCCATTCAGTAAGATCTCCTTTCTCACAGGTATCCTTTCCAGCTGCATAAATCCTACCTGACTATAGTAGGGAGGAAGTTACTAGGCAGTGAGATTTTTGAGTGTAAACATGGCAGAAAGCAAATGTCTTTAGGTAACTTAGACATAACCTCTGGTCAATCTTTGGGAAGAATACAGTCTAAGCCTGGCTAGAGTGGAAAGAAATAAAAGTAATAGAATAGCACAGGCATGGGAAAAGTATCAAGAGAAGACAGATAAAGGATCAGATAGTCCACTGCTGAAGCAGGAAGAGGCGGAGGAAAATCCTGTGCTTCTGCCTGCAGAAGACAAAAGGCAGCAATCCAGATAATGCAACAGCTCACTAGCAAATTAACTTCAGATTTCACTGAAAAAGTTAGTGGGAAAAGCAGATTCAGCTGAAGAATAAATAACTAGGTAAAGATAATATTTCAGAAAAGATGCTAACATTTTCTTGACAGCTTGAGAGTCTGCATAGCAGTAAGGTTCACTGAAGCTCAAGGACTAATATCAGTGGGAACAGCTGATCTGTGGGAATGAAGAAGTGAACAGATGCTGGGCAGTAAGCACAAGACAAAGCAAGAGAATGAACAGCTTTGAAAGGGTAATGGGCATGTAGCTTTACCATCTGGTTGTCCTGAGAAGCTCTCTAGAAGGTAACTGGACTGAATCAGTGTGAGAGAAAGGAGACTTTAGAATGACTCCTAATGATCTTAAGCAAGAAAGGAAATGAGCAAGCGTTAAGGTCATAGAAGAAAACTTTAGAACAATATAGCTGCTGACAGCTTGCCAGCACCACTTAGGAAAGACCTGACAAAAAGAAGACTTCTCTCCAGTCTGTTTAACTCGCTGTTGAGTAGTGGCCCCAGAGCCCATGATACCCTGTGGTACAGCCAGGGGTACTTTGCTTAGGATCCCAGAGAGTTTCTACCACAATAACTGTGATTACATGGATCTGGATGATGGAACAGGATCTATCCTTAGCACCTCTTATCCCCAAAGACTATAAAGTAGTTAAAATACAATGTCCCAGACCCTGTTGTTTATACCAGATAAGCACTAAAGAGACCACAGTAGTGCAGGTGAGATCATGCTCACTGCTGAGAAGTGGTCACCTCTGGCAAGAAATGTGGCAACTGTTCTGTAGTGGTTACGTGGCTGCAGTGTATAGTCATCTGTGGGCTGGGGCCAGCTGAGAGGAAGAAATCCAGTGGGGTCCCACAGGACACTGTCCTGGCTCCAGTATTATAGTGTAATGACTTGGAGGATGGAGTGAAGGGAGAAGGCATCAAACAGTTCAAAGCTGTGAGGGAATTGTGGATACTTGAGAGGACTGGCATCCATCCAGTGCTATCTGGAGATGTTGGTTGAAATAAGCAGCACTGATATTCTTCCTTCTGGTTTCTTTAATAGAATCCAAGACAGCATGGCCTCAGGCTGGTTACACCCAACCTTATTAAAAGCAAAAATTGTGACACACTGCTGTACCAAATTAGAGATGAAAGGAGACAACTACTTGCACTCCTTCAACCCTTAGGCATCAGTCACAGAGAGCAAGGGTATTACAATTAGAAAAAAACCCCAAAAAACTTCTAAGAGTCAGGCCAGGGCAGGTGAGACCATTAAGAAGTAGGCCATGATCAGGAAGTGATATGGGAGTATTACTCACCTCAGGGAAATACCCTCTGATGAGCACAGTGAAAACACCTAGAGACTTGTTGACTTGGCAGCCCCTTCCTGTCCTCAACCAAATTAAACGTATTCCTGACCTTATAACGACATTTACTTTGTTCCTGCAGGTGCTGGGTTTATATAACACACTGAACCCTGAGGCATCTGCTTCGCCCTGCTGTGTTCCCCAGGACCTGGAGCCACTCACTATCTTGTACTATGTTGGGAGGACCCCCAAAGTGGAGCAGCTCTCCAACATGGTGGTGAAATCCTGCAAGTGCAGCTGAAAGGCCCCCTGGCCCACCCAAAGCCAAGAAAAAAACTGTCAGCACCCACTCTCCTGCTCCCAGGCTAACACAAAGAGAACTGGGGGTCAGAGACTACGCATGCTGAGGGCCAAGTGCCAAACCTTGAGAGTCTGGCAGCCCTTGGGGATTTCTTCTGGAACACTCCTTGGTCATCTTGGCAGTGTCATGTTCCTTCTAGGAGTTACTCTGGTGACACAAAGGCCACACTCTCCAAAATGGCTGGACAGTTGGTGCAGAAGAAAAGGATAATGTGGAAGAACTGCTGTGTATTTGAATGCTGGGTGGTTGAGATGGGAAAGCAAGAAAATGAGAAAGCAGGTGAAAGGGGGAATGGAAAAGGGGAGATGTTTTCTGTTCTTGCTTTAGCTATCTTAAGACCTCAGCCCTCCCCATTAGCCTGAAGAATTAAAGGTTTTCCCTGTAGGAGGAATTTTTGAAAGTTTCCTTAGAGAAGGAAAATGCACCAAGCAGGGAAGCTGCTAAGAGAAGAAATGCTCAGAGATACACTTAGACTTTTGTTCCTCAGAGCTGTGCTCCAGGAGTCCTGCAACTGAAACTGTGTCTGCCAGACCTCTTAAGTTCAGTTCACAGATCCTGGCTATTGGTTTCCAAATGCAAACTGCAAGGCTCCCAGTCAGCCTACCCAAGGGTGGGCAAATACAAAGAAAGAGGGTGCTGAGTCCACTTTCAGAGGGACTGATGTCTCCATTCAGCTCTTTTACCTTCCTGGAGTTTCTAAGAGATGGTTTCGGGGTCAGGGCAGGAGCATCTGTGGGTACCTGAATATTGGGCCTGTTCATTTGTGATCTGATACACCCTGAGGACCTCTGGTCTGTTGTGGTTTGTCAGGTGCTTTGGTGTGTTCTGCACCTGTTCTGCATGATGACCTGAACTTGGTCTCACCTGCCAAGACTTAAAAAATAGTAATCTCAAAAACTTTGTAAAAAATAAATATTTGGGGGGTGGGGGGAGATGCTAATTTTTTCACAAGCAAGTTGTTTGTTGGAGGGTTAGATGATTTGCTGTTTTTAAACTGCTACTGCTGTGGCATACTCAGTCTAAAATTTTTACCCTTTCCAAAATGTTTCTTCCAAAGAACAGATAGAATTTAGGTCAGCAAGAAAATCCCAAAATGGAAATTTCTTACTACCCTCAAACTGTACCCAGTGTATATGTGCCCCATCCCAACCTAGTCCTTCAGACAGGTACATCACTGCTGGCATCTGCTTTTGACAGATTCATATAAAGTTCCCCTCAAACATAAAACACTTTCAACAATACTGTTTAAATATCCAAGGCAATGCAGTTGCCACAGCTGACAACTGTCATACGTCCATCTAAAGATATACATGGTCTGCCAGTACAGACCTGTACATACAGGTAAATAACACACCCTTCCTCTCATGTACTGATTTGATGCTCATAAAAACGATTACAGATGCTGCCCAAGCAAGAAATCAATGTAGTCTTTTAAATGGGCTTTTGCAGCCATAGATACTCCCAGAGGTAAAAATCTCTGGTGCTGAATGCCACATGAGACTCAGAGGCTGTCTCTGACTTGCCAAAACACAGCTACTTAAAAGTCATGTTCTAGAGACCACAGAGGTTCCTCCCTGTCTCCTCCCAGTTCCTGGTTGCCAGCAACTGAGTGTAAAATGACACCTAGCTGGTTAATCACTTGCAGCCAGGGCTCTCCCCGGTCAGCTCAGAATCAGCTCTTCCATCATGCCCTTCTCAACAGTGGCTGCTTCCCTATACCCCATGTGAGGCTGCCAAACCATGTAAACTCAAATGCCTTAATAAACCATAAACCGCCCTTCCTGCACCATCACCAATGGATAAGGGTTAGCAAGGGTGGGTCAGTGCAGGCAGCCTGCCAACCTGTGTGACATTTCGGCCAGGGCTCACATGCTCTGATACAGGCACTCCCCAGTGCTTTATCTTTTTCATCTCTCTGGGGCTCCCTGACCTGTGTCATCGGTGTGATGATGAAAGGTGCACCTCTGATCAGTCCTGCAGCACTACAGTTCTGCTGTGCCCTGTGCAGCTCTCCATGCCCATGCTTCCCTGCTGCCTGCCCAGGGAGGGAGCAAATAAATGCATCATGACTACACTACTATGCTGATAGACAGGCCAGAAATTTACTAGCTACAAGAGAGTACGTGTGTGTGAGAAATCCAGATGCCTACTGGCATAGGAATTCTCTCTGATCTCGTTTTAGTAGCAGCCCCAAGGGAGGTTTTGGTTTACAAGCTGCAGTCTGTTCTTTGGTCATTGTTCCTCCCGAGCCCTGGGCTGGCTTTGCTCCCCATCCAACTGAAGAGTTTCCCTGCTAATAAAGGGGGGAAGCAAGCAGGGGGAGCTGCAAGGGGTTGAGCTAGAACACTTGCACACTAAAAGTCCTGCGTGGCACTTGGAGCACATCGGAACCACCCGTGGATTAACCCTGGCAGCCCCTTGAGATGGGACTGTTTTACTAACCCTTGTTCATTGCTGCTCCTCAGTGCCAGGAAGGTGTGGCAAAAAGACCAAGCCTTTTGCCTCTAGGCAAAGGAGATAAAATGGCAATGGAAAATCAGGGATGAAGAGTCCTGGGGAATCCAACCAGTACGGACACAGGTACACTCATGGGTACAGTTATTTCTGAAATCAGACACATTCAGTTACTGCTTTTCTGTTCAACCTTCCATTTTTCTAGCAACATTTGAGAATTAGATTTGTGAGACAGGCTCTGAATTCGTTTTCTTAAAATAACTTTCTAGGGGTGTTTTAGCTATAATTCAGCAACAAACTGTACTAGCTACATGGGGCTTAGTAACAGATTGAATAAACTCCTGGGCAAAAGTGTACCAAAACAATTCAGGACACGTGTGCGAAGGCAGAGGGCAGTTACTATGCTGTTACTAGCTTGCAAATTGAAGAAGACAATGGGAAAGAAAAAGTGGGATCTTCATTGCCAACACTGAATACAGCTCTCAACAGTTCCCTTTTGTTATTTTCAGAAACAAACAAAAGCTGATGAAAACAATCCCAGCACAGTTTGTCTCTTTAACAAAGATCAATGGTTAGAAAGAGTGAAAAAAACCTATTCTGCAGTGCCATAAGGCAGATCCTACACAGATGATCAAAGAACCATCTGTGCAGTCCCTGTTTCTCTGTGGCAAACTATTAAAGCATGCAAAAGGCCTAGACCTGAACTTGAACACCTTGTTTTTCAGGCTGCAGTGCACTGTAGAGCTCTGAGAAGAGTACTGCTTCAGTGAGTACAGAATGTACACTTAGACCTCAGCAAAGAGTAGCCTTTGCAGACTAAATGAGTCTTTGTTCCCTGGGCTTTGAATTGGATGGTCTCTAGCTATCTCACTGAACTTGCATAAAGCACATCCCTGTTACCACTGTGTGGACTGGGATATGCTGCTGAGTGTTTCACCTTTCCATAACCAACAGACATAAAACACTCAGTCAGAAAGATGGACCGTGCCCAAAAGTGATATAAGACAAACGTACCTGTCCATTCCTCTGGCAACATCTTAGCTCTGTTCTGCTGGGTCCTGGGATGTCTTATGTCTCTCTGTTGTAGCTATCAAATTTTCATTTTCTCAGTTCACAGGTCCTTTTCTTGTCTTTCTGCGCTGATCTGAAGCTTTCTTTATCTGTGACTAGAATGTCCTCACCAGAGCAGATACACAGGAGGTCTGGCTCAGGTTACTTTGTAAATGCAATCCCTACAGCCATCCATCCCATGAAGAGGATCCATTGCAATGTCTTAGGAGGCAGATGTCTTCAATATGATCTCAGGTCCAATGCAGGGCAGGCTCAGTATCACACAGTGACCAGAATGCAGCTCTAGAGCCAGCTCCATTGTGCAGAAAAGGTTTCTTGCCCACTACAAGTGTTTCTAGTGGCATACAAAAGATCATCTCTGTAATACTGGCACGTCTTCTCTAATAGGTGATTGAAAGGCAATGAAATCAACCATGAAAATACAGTTTCCAATACATATGGAGTCAACAGTGTCTACTCACTTGGAAAACTATACTACTTTGTGGTCTTATTGGCTGCCTATAACCTACATTAATTGTGGTTTAGAATAACAGCAGCAATTTGGATATAGTGCAAGGATGCAAATATGCCTTCTAATTCTTTAAAAATAATATCTATTATTTTTACATTCAAAATCCCTAGAAAATATTGGTCAAAAGCTGTATAAAATTACTATGTTTAGTAAAAGAACACCTGGACTTTCAGATCTCTGCTTTACCAGTATTTTCTTTTGCATACAGGGAATTAATTTAAATCCTGGTTAATTTTTTATGCAGTTCCAGAAGTGACAGATGGAAACAACAAAGCTCAGTGTCTCTTGTCCTCTCTTGAAGAGAAGCTTCAGATACAAATGCAAGATCCTTTATCATGCAACAAGTCAACAGGGATGAGACAGTTTACTCATTATGAAATAGATTGTCTTAGAAATTAATTCTGGTGTATCAACAAGAAATACAGCAAATGAAAACTGTTAATTAATGTCTGCTGTTCTCTAAATGACAGTAATGCATTTGAGATGCCACTTACACCCATAATTTCAGAAAGAATATGGTACAGCACTTTGGATGTCACAGTGTGTTTCTAGGAAAGACCAATTTCCAAGATTAAAGATCTCGGTTACTTGGCTGCTTTTTAACGCCCTTATATAGGGCTAGGTTTCCTAGAAAGATGCAGAGATGGTCTGAAGGCATTCAACCAAGCAGCTGGGCCCTTTCCAGTATTGGCCTGTGATTTAATGGAAAACACACTTAGGGATAAGGACCTTTCTATCTAGTATAAATTAATGTTTCCTTACAGCTGTGGTTCATGGCAACCCACGCCTCCCTGCCCCCCTCCCCCATTACTGGTTTCCCACATCCTGCAAACTTAATGAACACCTTTCAGGCAGAAACTCTGTCCCCTATGCTGGTTTATGCTGATACTATTAACTTAAACCAAGCAATACCAAGTGGTACCTTCTGAAGACACAGACTTACTTCTTCCCCTTTCAGGAGGGTTGTGATCTTTGTGCAGGGTGATATTCCTTGTCTCTCATTCCACTTAGCTGACTAGGCAAGATCATTGACTCATAGGATGGTTTGGGTTGGAAGGGACCTTAAAGATCATCTAGTTTCAACCCCCTACCATGGACAGGGACACCTTCTGTTAGACCATGATGCTCAGAGCTCCATCCAGCCTGGCCTTGGACATCCCCAGGGTTCCAGCATCCACATTTTCCCTGGGCAATCTGTTCCAGTGCCTCACAAACCTCATAGTAAAGAATTTTTTCCTAATATCTAATCAAAACTTGCTCTCTTTCAGTTTGAATCCATTCCTCCTTGTCCTGTCACGACATGATCTTGTAAGGTCACTTTTTGTCTTGTGGGCTCCCTTCAGGTACCGGAAGGCCCCAATTAGGTCAACCCTAAGCCATCTCTTTTCCAGGCTGAACAAACCCAACTCTCTCAGTCTGTCTTCACAGGAGAGGTGCTCTATCCCTCTGATCGTCTTGGTGTCCCTCCCCTGGACTCACTCCAATAGGTCCATGACCTTCCTGTGCTGGGGACCCCAGAGCTGTACACAGCACTGCAGGTGGGGTCTCACCAGAGCAGAACAGAGGAGCCCCCTCCCTGGCCCTGCTGCCCACACTGCTTTGGATGCAGCCCAGGATACAACTGGCTCTCTGGGCTGTGAGTGCACATTGCTGGCTCCTGTCCAGCCTCTCATCCACCAGCACCCCCAAGTCCTTCTCAGCAGGGCTGCTCTCAGTCTGTTCATCCCCAGCCTGTGTTAATACTGGGGATTGCCGTGAACCAGGTGCAGCACCTTGCACTTGGCCTTGTTAAACCTCATGAGATTCCCATGGGCACACTTCTTGAGTTTGTCCAGGTCCCTCTGGATGGCATCCCATCCTTCACGTGTGATGGAAGAAAAGGAAGAAGATACCTCATTGCTGTCCACAGGGGCCAATACAGGAAATAATTAACATGTAGGCATTAGGTGTGTTGCAGAAAGCAAAGTGGACTTCCTTTTTCTGGTCTGCCAACACTCAGCCATTTCTCACTAGCTGTTCAGATATTCACTCATCAGATTCAGAAATGAGGCATTATAATAATGTATCCTGGCCAGTGCATGTACATCACTTGATGAAAGAAACCAGCCGGGTCATATCAAACCAGATTTCCTGACATTTTTCAGGAAGGATTTCTTTTTTCTCCTGAAGTTATTATCCTCTTCAGGAAGCAGACAAAACAAAGATTTGCTGTGCAGCCAGGGGAAAATCTTACAGGATTTGTACAATGCATGTAGTGTAATGACTGGGGAATGTCTTGGTAACCATGTTCTGGCCCTTTCTTGAAACAAAAATTTGGCCTTTTGAAGTGCTGAAACCCTCTTGCAGGTTGGCTAGATGCTTGGGAGAAATCCACTGTTTTCAAGGATTTGTAAGAAACTCCACTTGTGGGGGAAAGCAGTAGCAGACAGTCTGACTCACAACAAGAGACTGAAAGACATCCCACTTGCAACAAGCTGCCTTGCATGACACAATTTGACATCTGCCCCCTCAAAGGAGACTTGCTACAAAAATCTCTAAGTATGCTTCAGGATCTGAAGATCTCATTTAGATACTACCATGCTAAATGCTCTGTCATGCTAATCTGAAGAACTGGAAACAAACAAACAGAGGAAACAAAGAGAAACAAAATAAAAGAGAAGGCAATAAAGTCTCAGGAAAGTGTGGTGTGGCAGCAGTTACAATTTGCTGAAGACACATTTTAAATTGTCTTCATTTTTATCAATTCTACCTGCCTTCAGCAAAAGCCCTCATTCAAAAGACGGGGCCAAAATTTGGCAGAAGGAGCCACCAATCTTTATTCCTAGATAATTTTCAAAAGAAAGTTTTACTACACATATGGAGACATGAGTTTTGTAAGTCTGTGGATAAGAAAAAAAAAATCCAGGCTGGTATCACAGACAAAATGTATTCCACACTGATTTTCGGGAATTAGAAATAGTGGAGAAAACACTTTCAGGAAGGAAGAAAATGCCAGTTTGAATGGGGGAAGCATTATGCAAATGGAAGCATGAGTAATGTAAGTAGTGGCGCCAATGGGATGCCTACAACTCCCCAGTAGATTCACAGCTCTCCATCTGCACCTTGAAGAATGGTGTATCAAGATATCCTAGGTGTATTAAATATATTATATTAAATATATCTGACACAGCATTAACATTTTCAGAACATCATATAAATAAGGCAAAGCCACGTGAAAACCATTAAGTAAATCCTATACAATAATTACTGGAAACAGTGTGGAAAACATCCCTTGTCATTTTTCTTCCCTAGACTCAGAAATAAACAGTTTTATACTAGAATGAGGGAGTGATGACAGTCAAACATTTTGACTTGTCAGTGCAGAAACTTTTCAAAGACTCCCTCCTGACTTTTGACATGATAATACTCGAGATATAGGGACCAGCTCAATAACCCCAGAATATTTTGGGGGGAGGTTTTATGACTTTGGAACATAACTACACTGAGTACTGTAACTTGTCTCCCCTTTGTGTGGAGGAAGGAGTCTACACTTTCCCATTGCTATAACTATGATGAAATAAGATTTTCTAAAATATTCTTTCAGGGGTATCAAATTGAACTAATGTTCTGGGGTTGTCTTCCATTGCACATCCCAGAGCAGCAGAAGGCAAAAGGCCAAATAGTGTTGAAATTGCTTTTAGAGATAACAGCACCTCTTTCACCTGCCCTAAACAAATGATAAAAATTTTGTTAATGAAAGATGCATTTTAAACAGCCCCTAAATGCTTAACAACTGCATCAAATTTAGTCTTTTTAAGGCAAATTTGATCCGTTTGTCTGATAGGTCAGATAAAAAAGCCACTTCTTTTCGAAGAATATAAGATTTCTCAAGCTCACTGTGTGTGCTGTAGGCGTGGACTTGTAGAGAAGAGGCCCTGTTAAGTATAGTCTTTTCCCTTGGGAACCACTATGATTCACTGAATACCACTGGCAAAGGCTTCATACCAGGTTCTCCACAGTGATCAGTGATTCTTTCCTTTTAATTCAAAACAGCAGTGAAAACTTCTTTTCAATGAGGGCCAATAAAATCCTTTTTTGGTAAGATAATAGAGGACACTCCTCAGAGCAGACTTGGTGTCATTTGTCACCTTCATTTCAGTGGAGTTGTCCTCTTGCATTACAACTGCAAAGGAAGACTCAGAATCCAACAATTTTGAGACCAGTCTGCATTTTCTAACTACTCATTTCTAAGTCAGCAGGGAAACTTCATTCTTTGGAAAAGGACAGCAGTGTTCTAAAGTGGGAAGGAACAAGTTACCAGCTTCATTAAGACATGCTGTGGTTGTGCACCTTGAAGGTGCTCTGCACTCGAGCTCTCTGGAGGACAAAGATGGCAAGAAGTGAAATGTATATGAATAAAATAACTTAAAAGCTTCAGTTAGTGGAAAGTTTTTTTTCCATATTTCTGCAATTAACCCTTTACAAGGATGACATTATGGATGACTTACATATAGCAACCTACTTTCCTCCAAAATCACAGTTTATCTAGAGGTTGATCTTGGTGTCCTTTATGTTCTTTTGAAAGTTTCATCATTCTGAAAGCCTCTGCAATATACAGTGCCCACCCAGGTGAAAGCACAGATAAGTTGCATGTGACAACTTGGCATACAGCAGCAATAGACACTTTTCTTAAGAAAACTCCACAGGATGAATTCTGGTGGAACATGGCACTGCCATGAAAGTAGCTTTGTCTTGGCTGTTCTAGTAGTCTGTACTGCAACTGTCAAAATAAAAAACCCATACAAAGTCAGACTACAAGACCACCCAGGCCCAGCTCTTGTTGAACAGAGGTCAACAGCCCATGCCTGATAGACAAGTCAGAAATCAGAAAAGCCCATTGTGAGACTTCCCCAGAACAGTCATTTGAAAAGTCTTAGAAACTTCCTGTTTTTCAGTTTTAATATTTAATATGCCCTAACAGATTATTTTTTCATGGATTTATCTACTTGTCTTTTTGAACCACATACCTTTTTTTGTAGCCACATCTTGTAACAAGAAATTCCACAGGTCAAGTAAGTACATATTTTGGAAAAAAATTGCCATTTCCCCCCACTTTCTTTGGGTTTTTTTTTTTTTTTTTGAAACTTATACCTGTTAGTTTCACTTAATGCTCCTACTTCTAGTGGGCATGATTGTGAACAACTTCTCCTTTTTCAACTTCTCCCTTACACACCTCCTTGCCTATCTCTTTTCCAATTAACCACTTTCTGCATGAAGAGAACTATGAATGCTAAGCTGTTGGTAAAAGCAATCTCAGTTCTGTAAAGCTGAATAAGGTTCTCCCAATGTTTGGTGTAAACAAGGACGTCTCAGCTCTAGAAACATGAGGTTCTAGAAGGAAAGAAAGTCCAGTCCCAGATTTAAGTAAAGTTCAGAAGCTTCTTTTGGAAGAAACTTATGACAGAACCATAGGAATAATGTGTTCAGAAAGGAAATAATTTGAAGAGGATCAATCAGCCATTGACTGCAACCAAAAAAATTCAACTATTTATACACCAGCAAATAACCTATTCAGATTCAAACAGTGAGCCCAGGATTATCAGCAAATACAGAACTGACTGAGGAAAAAAGTCCTTGGCAGTTTAATCAAGTAAACCTTAAAAAACAAAATAGGAGCCAGACTACTTTTGTTTCCAGCAAATAATTCAACATTACTGGAACTATTGTATTAGAACAAGGTACAGGCCTGAGAGAATGCATGCTGAGAATCCAAGTCTGTTCTGTGAAGTCACCTGTATATCAGTGAGCTCCTCAGCTAAAGAAGAATGGTCTAGCACTGCCAGCCATTCAACTCCATGCATATGGAGAGTATCCATTGTGAGGAAAAGGCACAGTAGATTCCTACCAGTTAACAAAGGTCTTGGTACCAAAACCTCCTTCCACAATGTGGAACCAGTATCAGAGATACGCCTGTTGACCTTGCAGGCATCATAGTGAGGAGCATTTCCAACAAACCATGATTATCCATAAACATACCCAGTCTTGAGAATAGAAATTTCAGTACATCTTGTTGGCATCCAAGACTAAGTGGTTTGTCTAGGGTCACAACATCATCTCCCACTGATGGCACTCACATGCCTTGTGAGGCTGTTTTAAAGGTCAAGATAAAACATGTTAAAAGGAAACTTGATACTTCATGTATTAAGCTTAAGTCAGCTCTTCTGAAAGGAGATAATCTAAAATCCCTCCCCTTAATTTTTATGTCATGGTATGCTCATCACCTAAACACAGCACAAAATGCTGTATCAACTCTTCATTACCTCAGCTTTCAGGACTCTGATGTGCACATTACTCCTTTTAAGACTAACAAGCCTGATTCTCTGTCACTCGAACAGGCTCTGTAATTTAGAAGTGATACAAACATCACAGAAAAGGAAGATCCTTTGATTACATTATTCACTGACACCGCTAAAATAGATGCTGAATGATTGTTGGGGCTTTCTATTGGTAATTTTCTTGCAGTGAAAGACACTTCTGATGGAACCATTGATGAATACAGAGAAAAAATAAACCACAATTGAGGAACACACTGCAAGTATTATATATCCAAAATGTTTTGCTATTCTACTTCCCTCCCTTGTAGTAGAAAACACTTCCTGTAAAATGCCTTCTCTCCCCAGATGGGTGGGAAACAGTTCTATGCTTGCCCACTGAATCTGTTAACTGCTGCACTGAGAGGCTTATGGAAAGGGACAGACACAGAGGTAGCAGAGCTGCAAAGAGACAAAATACGTTACCCTTCAGTACACAGTACCCACCATGCACAAAGACATA
Organism: Monarcha castaneiventris obscurior; assembly: GCA_026261815.1. NCBI lineage: Eukaryota > Metazoa > Chordata > Aves > Passeriformes > Monarchidae > Monarcha > Monarcha castaneiventris. The sequence continues at coordinate 23,004,407 of JAMPIT010000894.1, forward strand.
CAGCCTCCAGGCTGAAGAATACAGGGGGATGGGAAAAAAGAGGCTGGAATCACAGAACTTGTTCCTGGTTCTCAATTGCACATGTTCCCAGTGTAACAGCATTTGTGTTCAGAGATGGGATCAGCAGATGCTCAAGACAAAGGAATATTGCTATGTCCTTCGATGCTCTGGCTGAGCACATCCTGAGAATAAAGAGGAATTCAAGGTCTAGGTGTTTGGCTTCAAGTAAAGGACCAGCCTTGATACTCCTGGGTTGTTTTTTTTGTCGGAAGCAGAAGAAAAATTTTCTCAGGCAAAAGGATGCAAGTCTTCCCTGCTCCTGATGCTGACAAAGCTCATCCCCTCAGAATGAGGGTCCTTAGACTGTAAGGAATTTTAAAAAATCTTAGATATAGGCTATTTAATATACTGCTACTAAGACATCACAGTTACAGATGTGGGGGTTGGCTACATCTAACACGCAATGCAAAGAAGTTCAGGAAAAATGTTTGTAACCAAGTTCAAATCATTATCCCAAAGTAAGTGGGTGCAAGACTGACAAAGCTGACAAAACAATTCACCTGTGTTCATAATAAGCCAGCACTAATTGGTAATTTTCTTGACAAAGATGTAAAAATGTTGCTTCTGACAATGATTCCTATAAGACAATCACCTTTCCTGAGCTAACTAAATCCCTGTCCTCCAAACCTCTCTACAGTTTTCAGCGATGGCTGTGATAACCTGAACAAACAAACTAGAGAACAAAAGCAGAGATGAGAATTCCACACAGAATCCTATAGCTACTCAATCCTGTACATAAAACCCAGTGGAATAAGGATAGCTCAGATACTTTGGGAGGAAGAAAGGAATGGAACTGTTATTTACTGAAGCTAAATCTTACATGGAAATAGCCCCTCCAACCAAGCCGGAGGCGATAGCCAATACCACACATAGCAGAGTAGGCTGTGAGAAGACAGACCTAAGGTCTTGAAGCCCACAGCTGCTAAGAATGTGCACAAGTCTGAAGCAACAACTTCTGCAACTAAATTTTCACTAATCATGGGCCAACAAAAATGCAAAGAAAGTGAACATGATCATGACTCTCTCATGGAAATGAAAGATAAGCTAATGAAGGGAACAGCTGTACCAGAGAGCTGCATTTTGGACAAGTGAAGTATTCAATGTGTCATATGCATGAGTGTACCAGAAATAGAAAAATGCATGTTCTGTCCTATGAATTCATGCCTGAAGCAAGTGATGGTGAAACTAGTAAGGTATGAACATAATTATTTAAACTTCTCACAATTCATCTGGTCTTGAGTGACAGAAAATATGTGGAATCCAAGAGTGAACACAAATATAATCATTTCAAGAGAAAACACCTTCTCCCTCTGATACAGTTTCTTTTGTCAGCCCTTTGGTTTGATCACTATCTACTTGTCAACACATTAGAATGATCTCTTAACACTGACTATACAAACCAGAAATGACAGGGGAATGTGGAGTAAGAAAAGAGATCAAACAGGATGTTGAATCCAATCTCTGAAGACTCTGATACAAGCAACAGGAGATTTTTTACCTTTGAGAACTATCAATCACATTCTTTGCTGTTGGACAAGGCAGAAGTTGCAAAATACTGAGTTTTCCTTTAACCTGGCACCAACAAAGAGCCAGAGCTGAAGCGGCTTCCTGTTCATTTTAAGGATGGATGGATCTTCTCTCCAATACATTTTCCAGCTGCTGACATTGTTTGCTAACACAAGCAAACTAATTTTCATAGCACTAGGCAAATTTTAACTGGAGTGCTTCACCAAGACATTATTGTAACTGATAAGAGCCACCTGGGCCTTAGGGTTCAAGCCTGGGTCTGAAAACATCAGCCAATTAAAAAAGTTTACAAAGTCTAAACAAACAGAAATCAAAATACAAAATACGCCACACAGAATACAAGCATCCCACAGTGAAACAAAGACAGATTTAAAATCCTGTCCAGTAGAACAACAACAAATATTTTGGGCGTGTGAATTAATAACTGAAATTACAACCAAAACAAACAAATGAACTTACTTTATTTAAACGGATCATTTCTATGGCTCTGTGCCAAAATTCAAGATGGCAACCAACACAGACATCTCCAGTCGCATATTCTAATATTTTTCTTTGCTGATGGTTGCCAAGTGATGAAAGCATGGAATCTTGGCTGTTACCAGACTAGAACAGACTGAAATGGCTGAGCAAATGAGACTTTATGTTCAAACCTGGACTTTGGGAAGAACAGCTGGAGGGAAGATCTCTTGTCTTACAGAAAGATCTCACAGTTAGTGATCAGGAAGAAATGGAAGCAAGGGACCCAAAGACTCAGCAGCAGAAGCTTTTAGAAGCATTCATTCACCTCAGTTTGCAGGTGTATCACCACAATCCACTTTCACAGATGTTCAGATACTCTCTTCAGTGGGTTGCCCTCTCACCAAGGCCTCCTCTTCTCTCTTTTTTGGCTGTTATGGGAATATGATGGTATGAAGCCACTGCTGCTTCTTCCTTTGTCCCATACTTGAAGCAATGCCCGGGATTCCTCACCTGGTGTTCTGTGCTAATCCTTCTCTGCGAGCAGAAGCTGGAAAAAAAACCAAAGTTGTTTTACTCAAAGATTTTGAGTAATCATGGAGGACTGTTTTGTGGGAAAAACTGCTGCACTGCTCTGCAAATCTCAGCCATCACCAGAAACCTGTGAGTCCCTATCATACAACCTCTCTGCCATAATAGATGAGATCACAGACCAGGATAACAAAACCTAACTTAGTAAGCTACTGTGTGAAAAAGTACTCTTGGTATTCCTCTCAAGCACCAGAATACCTTCTTCACTCTTGCTTCTGACTCACATGACTCACCTCATCACATGCACCCTCCTCTAAATCCCTCTCCCATATTAATATGCTTTAGCTCTCTCTTTGGGTCTTTTACTCATTTGCTTGCATGGGAGTCTAATTCCCCACTCCAACACATGCTGAGGACCTTGGTGCAGGAGAGACAGGGGTGTGAAAAGGTTGATCTTTAAAAGAAATTAAATGGGGATATGGAATTTTTTTTTCCCCCATTATTATAAAGATATTGTTTTGACTTCTACATACTGCAACGCTTTCCTTTTTAGGCAAATTACAGGAAAATGTCAATGTCATCTTCACTTCTTTTACTTAAACATCCTTAGACAGCCCTTTAAAAAGAAAAATCCAAAACACATAGAAATGTACTGAGTTTATTTTGGACAGCTTGCATTTTATAGCTAATCTAGTAGGTAAAGCTTGTCCTGTGTATTTGGCACATCAGCTTGCTCCTAAACATGAGTGACATTTGTTGAGAGCTGTTTATTAAAAATATTGCTATATTTTTAAAAAATACACTCTCCTTGGAAGTCCAGCATAGAGCCAAACATCACAGGGCACACAGGATCTGGAAAGATGTTTAGAAAGTGGAATTGCCAGCTATGTCACTGCACAGAAAGTTTGGAAACTGAATTAGGAACCAAACAGTCAACCATGTGCATTAAGACAGGATACCAGTCCAGAAACTCATCCCTTGGCAATCTGCTGGAATTAAGGAAACAAAGGCACATGAGAGAGGCAGCCAACTTCAACCTCATTTTCTTGTTTTGAAGATGCTTGAGTCTTCCTATTCCTACAGAAATACATAGCACAGTTTGTCTTTTCTCACAAACTGAATTAAAATCACTTTCATTGAGTTCTTGTATGATTACCCTGAGGACTCAGCACAGAGAGGGGCATTCCTATGTCTACAAGTAAATATGTAAAGTTCCTAACAAGAGTGCAGCTCATTGCCAATTCAGTATTTTTGTAAATATTAATGTATATAATTCTCTGAAGTTTTATCATTCAAAGCTATTGGTAAGCATTTCACCTCCTTGTAGTTGAGTAGATGGAGGTTCTGGTTGAGTAGGGGGAACAGAAAAAGAGCTCATTCCTGTGATCAGCCAACATTAAAGGCTGATTCTCTCCAGTGATAAAGAGTCATTGCAGTGAATCACCACATACAACAGAATGAGCCTCCTTAATTCTCTGCCTGCCAGGAGGTGTCAAAGTATCTGCCCATATGTCTGTCCTCATGTTTACACACTATTATGTCATCCATGACTGTGCCTCAAAAACTCAGAACAGTCACAGTGGGAAGAAAAGGATTACCTCCATTTTATGGATATCATTCTGAGTCACAAGAAAATCACAGGAGTTGCATGAAGTCATTTAAGAGATATCTGCACACTAAAATTCAGTGCCATATAGACTTTCCCAGCACACATGTACACAGCCTTGGTCACAACCCAGCACCTAATCTACTGTGCTTCCAAGCTGCAGGAATAAGTCAAGAGAAGAGCACAAGGCTAGATGACAGTACTGGGTCAGGGACCCATGCTAGTGTTTTTTACAGCTAGTGTGGACTGTTTCATCTTACCTGCAGAAAGTTTGTGGGAGAACTGGGTAGCATAATGAAGTCTCCTGAATCTAGTGTTGAAAACAGGAACTTTCTTTCTCCCTGAAAAGCCAAGATTATCCTAGAAATTCAGAAATTTTTTTTTGTTCCAGAGTGAATTTCTAATCCTAGAACGATGCCCAGCATTCTCTTGATAATACATAGTATAACTAAGAAAGGCAATAAATAAATGGGGTTTATTTATACCCATGGGTGACTGACACTAGCAAGCCAGGACAGCTGACAACAGAAAGCCAGCCTTCCCTCCCCCATATTTTGGGCACAATTTCAACCTGACTTGCTGGACCAGGAAGGTAAGAGAAAGCAGCAGTTCCAAGTCATGAAAATTTTCTTGTGGGGAGGTGAGAGAGGTGTGGGGAGACGTGGACATCTCTGTGTGTGTGGGGAGTGTGATGTGTATGTCACGAACAGCACTTACAACTGTATTCCAGAGAAGTCTTCTGCATGAAAAAAGCAGTGAGCAGACTCATTGGCAAGTAGAGAAATACCAGTGGAAGCCAGCATGAGCCTTCCTGCTCCCCATGTTAAAGACACTGTGCCACCCACTCATCCCAACTGCTAATGCCCTTCTGTACTTGACAGCCTTCTTTCTGATTTCTCTTATCTCTACTCCCTTATTCACTGTGGCTCTCTCTTCTCTGGCTTTTCCCCACATTTCATTTCATAACTTCAGACACACATTTTACCCTATTCACACACATTTTGGCTTCTATTTTTAGGCTCAATAAAATAATGTCAGATTAAACCAAAATCCAGTTTGGATGGACAAAGTCATCCCCCCTATAGGTAGCTTAATGCCAAAGGACCAGATGTGAGACAGAAGCAACCAAAATATTATATAACTTCTCCCCAGTCTTTGCACACCTGATCTTGAATGACATTTCCAACACAGCGAGGAAACACAGGCAGTTTGCCATCACCTCACTACTGAGAACAAGCAATGTTCAGCCTCCACTCAGGCAAAAATGCCAATCGCTTGAAAACATTACTTATCCTGCTTCAGAGTTTGTCAAAGCCAAAGGCTCCTAAAATTCAAGCTGGGTTCTAGCTCTTAGACAGGGAAGCCGATTTCTAAAGACTGTTCTTTCCTTTTTCTCCTGCTCTCTCAGGAAACGTCCGGAGACTTGGAATGTCCTTTCAGATCAGTAGCAACATGAAAAAGCTCCTTTCTTTCATAAAAGAAAGGCAAATGTTGAGTAAAGATGTGAGGAGCAGGTTGCTCTCACAAGGAATAAATGTAATTTCTCACGATTTAGAAGTGAACACTGACCCTCAGCTCTATCTGAGAGGTGATGGCTGAGTTGGATATTATGTTCTTAACATCATCTGAGAAGGGCCGAGACTGCTGCTTCTGGCAGCACTTTACACTCTGTTGACACTTAATGAGACTTACATGCACTTTTCTCAGAACTGGATAAACTCAAACATAGTCATGTCCTGTTGATAACTTGTATCTTTTTAAAAGGTACTGATTTGAAACATCAGTATTTGCTCATTGTTAGTCATAAGATAATGGTTCCCTGCCACTCCAAAGAGTACTAAGAAATGGGGTAAAAAGAAAGTCTCTACCCTTTTCCTTTCCCTTCTAGCCCATCTGGTGCTACAGGCCTGTGTGTCATTATCTGACCTGGGACTGATTCATCAGCTAAAGCAGGGAGTGAAATTATTTTTCCCCTCTTCCTGTTTGCCCTCTTTATAAAACTGTGGAAGTCAGTAGGGGTAAGAGACTGACTCAGGGTGTTTCCGTGATGCATAAAAAAACCCAATGGCTTTAGGAAGATAACTATAAGAACAAATGTGCAACTAAATATCCTCCATTGTAACTGATTCTTTGCCCCCCCAAAAAGGGAGGCACAATAGTAGGATTCAACTCAAGCTCCACTGCTTTCCAAAGTATGATAAAAGGGACCAATTCTGCTTCTCAATGATCCTTTCTCTGCATGGAGACAGCATTACAGAGAGATACTGAAAGAACTGCTGCTGACAAAGGCTGTCTGCAGGGTGAGAGGCTGCACCAGAGAAGTTTGATGCAAGGTGCTGGGTATCACACGGGAGCTCCCTCTTCAATGATCCACCCAGAGCTTCTAAGTCAGATGGTTCTGAAAGCATTTATGGGGAAGAGCTCATCATGACTCCATTCCTGGACTAGGATAAGTAATGAGGTGACATCAAAAGTTGCTCTTCTGTGTCATAAGATACCTTGTGCCTGAGTAGTCAAACTAGTCTGAGGTAGGGGTTACTCGAGGTGCCCATTTGAAGGTCATCTTTCAAAGTGAAGACCATTTGTGCAGTCAGTCACAGCAACAACAGAAAGAACCAGGAGGGTGGCAAATGAAGACTGGAATTAACAGGATTAGTGAGAGGGAGGAGGCGTACCAGCAATGTGCTGTGTAGAAACCTGAGTGATTTCTTTTCCCAGCTGCTCCTGATGAAGGATTTGGACAGTGTGGTGAGACCAGCTGAAATCATAGTCAAGGTTCCTCTTGGGAATGTGGTAACAACATAAAAATAAATACATTGGTGTTCAACAATCTACTGCTTTCCAAGGCTGCAGGGAACCTGGCAGAAGCAGAGGAAGCCTGGACAAGGCTGGGCAGCTGGGAATTCCACCCCACTGTAACAAATGGCTGGAAGTCTGACACAGGCCACGCACAGTGGTAACAGTACATTTTACATCCCATCCCCACCCTTTATGCTCCAAGAGAGTTGAGAGATTCTGGCTGATAAAAGAATCTCCAAATTCCACACATTTTTTTGTTTGTTTGTTTAGATCTGGCAAAAAATATGAAGTGATTGCATGTGTCTTGTTTATATGCCTGCTGTGTTTACTTGCCTTGTTTTTTTTTTCCTGGACCAGGACAATTTTGAAGCTTGTACTTTTGCATACCTGCCAAAAGAATCTAAAGAGGCTGCATTTCAAGAATAATGTTCAAGCAGTGGGTAGACAACAGCCAGCCAAGACTTAGCACCTCCAATGCTAACTCTTAATTTCAGGTCTCCAGTAACAAGACATATAATAACATGACCTTGTTCTGAAGGTCCATACAATAATCTTGGACATAAAAAACTTCAGAAATACACCATCTACTTGCAGATTTTCTGTAAAATGAAAAAAATCTGGAACATGCTAGATGGTGAGAAGAGTAAGTACAGAAGTGCTCTTACAGTCACTAGGTTACAAGCAGGCTCCATTCATTGCTCCATACTGGACCACACTGCTGGCACACTCATATTTTGATGGCATTCGGACACTGCTCTCCACCTTAGCCTGAAGGACATCACTAGAAAATGAAGAATAGCAGCCTGCCTTCTACATGGATTAGATCCAAACCATCTTATTAATCCCCATATTCTTCAACTAGTCTCTTGGCAGTTCAGGATCCAGTTTTAAGCGCTTACAGATGATAACACACTTTATTTCAAAGAGTTACATACTTTCAGGACTTGGCATTCCTGCAGATATGGGGGCAGGTGACTGTCCAAAATAAACAGACAACTGTTCATCACCCTGCAACTAAGCTCAGATACAGAACTGAGAATCATGGGGAATAAAATCAAGTCTGTACCAACCAGCTCAAGAAGTTTCATCCTGATTGCAGATTGAGTTTTGACACTCACTTTGTGCATCAAGTATTTTCAAGGGAACTAAAATACAAATAAATTAGATTTGGACTCGTGTTTTCAACCAGACTAGGAAGAGATTCAAGACTTTGCATGAATTAGTGGTGTTCACTGTCAAACTTGAAATGCATATTATTAATTTTTACCTCCCCTAATTCTAACGGTTTTTTCTCCTCTCAGCAGACACAGTGGAAAAGTTATGTGGACTCTAGTAATATAAACATCAGCACAATAAAACTGCATTACTGTTAGTCAGTATGATGATGGAAAGATGCAGGTCCTGTCAAGTTAGGAGCCAGGCATCAGTCTTGCTCAGTTTTAATCATGACTCATATTTGTTTGTAATTATATAGTTTATTAGTACATTATGTTTTTGTCATAGCAAAACAGAACCCCAGAGGTGTTCTGTCTTCTGAAGCTTTTTAAAAAAAAAGTCACAAACTCAAGAAGCTGGCAGCAAATAAAGGAGAAAAGCCTGTCTTTAACACAGGTGTCACTCATACAGCAATTCAACAGTTGCTGTTACCTTTGGAAATCAAACCAAACCAAGTAAAATCAACTTGAGTGTCTACTCTACAGCTGCACTGAGGGGTTAACTACACTTTCAGATTGTTCCTATCTCCAGGCTCTTGCAGACAAGAGTCCAGTTCAGGAACAGAGAAGCTGCTTGGGACTATGTTGTTATATTTTCATAAAGTGCTCTTCATCCTCCAGTTTTCCCAATATCTCCTTTGTGTTAGCATTTTCAAAAATTAGAAATAATAAATAGAATTAATTTCTAACTTTCAGATTGACACATAAACACAAAAATTCCTTGATGTTTCTTGCCAGCTTGTTCAAAAGCTAACTTCTGGTGGAAAAATGACATCTTTTTTATCTAGACCTTAACTTTCTAGAGAAAACAAATTCACACACAATTTACCTAATGCCACTAGAGAGGAATGGAAAATAAACCAGCAAATCATGGCAAAATGTCTCCAAACACCTTACATTCATAAAATCTACAGTAAAACAAAAATGACCAGCCTGACCATCATTTGAGCTAAAGCACAGCCTCCTCATATCAAGCACAGCCTCCTAAAGACAACCTGGACCTGAACAACCAACCACAGTACTTACCTTAGCTATATTCTGAAGACGACTTTGAAAAGAATACGGATTCCTTAATTCAAAATCACCCTGCTTCAATAATACTAATTGAATTGCTAAATTCCATGAAACAGGAGACAATCAGTGTAATGCTGAGGGACCCTCAAAGTTAACACAGAATAAACAAAGCAGTGTGATAACGGCTATATTTTCAGAAACCCACTAGTGGCTGGGTGTTTAACTTCAGGGAAAAATAAGGTCACAAGCATTTTAAATGTTCCCTAGAGGTAGTAATTCTTAGTATTTCTTTATTAGAATAAATCCTGCTAAACTATCACCAATTTTGATAAGAACCTGTCTCTTCAGGCACTACAAATAACCTTCAATTGCTATCTTGAGTCATGAGGCTCTCTGCCTTCTCTCTCATTACACCAGTGACAGACAGCTCACACAACTTCTGCCTCTCTATGAAATGAGGATGAGACTACTTTCATTGTACTGATGGCTCGTTTCAGAATCCTGAGCTACCTTGCAGAAATGCTGACTTTCGTTTTTCCTTTTATTTCAGACGATCTGTTCTCAAGAGCCTGAGCACAACAGTGTCTACAACCACTGTTCTACAGCTGCAGCACTAACCACTAGTGAACTGTCTTCTGGACAGTCTAGTTAAAAGTTTCCATAGTGGCTGGCTGTCTCTTCCATTGAGCATCATCCTGGCTTGAGCTAAGACCACTTGTGACACCTTTATGGTTCTTCTCCACAGAGCCCCATAACTATTCTCAGATAGGCTGTTAGAGGAGGTCTATGCAAGCTTCTCAGACGTTTTTGAACATTCGTGTGTATGTGTTTATACACAGGTTCTGCCTGATTCCTCTTTTATATCTGCAGTTTTTCTCAGCCTTCTGTCTTTAAATGCTTGCAATTTATTCTGTGATTTGCTTTATGACTTATATGTCCAACCTCTCTAGTTGGTATCTAGGATACTAAATACATGTGAAACAGTAACCCCAAGTAAACTGCTGCTGAGGGGAAATCGGGGCCCTAGTGTAAGCAATCAATGGAGAGAGTGAAGAAGAAAAACAGCTGTTCCTGCAGCAAGGACCAGAGTACTTTCTGAGACACATAAACTGGGCACAGCAGCCTCTGACGCATACCAGTGGCTTGGTGCAAAGCTGAAGAAAATATCATTCCCCAGTTTCCAAGAACAAACATTTTGCTCTAGTTAGTTTAATCACCACAATATTTAACGCTGTTCTAGGAGCTGTGCACCTCCTTTAGCAGCAAGGAAGCTTTGAGTGACCCACCCACCATGGTTCTACCAGCCTACCCCTAGCCAAACGTGGGCTTTATCTAAGCCCTGATACTCTCAGCTAAATAGCAGGCTAACCCTTTGTTTCAGCTTCAGAGAGGGTAGTTTAGCACAGTGCAGCTAGACCAGTTCTACAGAAAGAAACATGAGCTGAAGTTCTGAGTTCTCACTGGATTACAAGTATCACAGAGAAGTGACTACCCTGAACTTTACAGTTGTTATCTACCCTGCATTATCCCTCCAGCTCTGGCTGTTGCATTCCATCATTAATACTATCAACCATCCTCATGCATGCACTAAGTATTCACAGAAATGGGAAAGGATAGCAAAATGCTACCTACAGTTAACATGGACACAAATAACAACAGTATCCAGAGGAGATGGAGAGATTCTCTTGGAAAGGTTAAAATTACAGGGTGGCAACTGTGACAGTGCTCTTGAAAATGCAAAAAAGAAGGCAGAAGTCAGCACACAAACACCTTCATGTAAGTCTGCTCAGCAAACCAGTTTGGTCAATACATTGAGAACTTAATTTTTACATTTACTTTTAAATGTATCTGTAACTTTGCTTTATATACTGTACTAAAAACTTAACTTGCACTATACAGTAGACCAAAACTTTTGATTCAGCTATAAATATAGCACAGGGTTGACATAATTTTATTTATTTTGATAATCCCATTATATGCCAGAGTACACTATCACATTCCACTGTACTATAGGGCATTTTATATTGACTATGGCCATTCACCCTATAAAATTTCTGGTAGGATAACTGGAGTTTTTGGCAGGTACTAAAGTGTGGGAGGCAGTTTGGAACTGTACATTAAGTGCATTAGCTGAATGCTTGTGCTAGAGGATCAGCAAAAAAATCACTGACATTAATAATGGAAATGTCATCTTTTAAGTTTCAGAGATAAATATCCAAGAGATGAACTGGGTAGTTCACCCCTCCACAAACTTTTCTTTCAGCGTCTGGAAACACAAAGATCACTGCATTAGTGACACTCAAGTCATGTTTTTACAGTTTCACTGCAAAACAGAAGTTCAGAAACATAATTTTTCAAAGCATTCTGGAACATAATCTGTCCATATATTCCATTACAGCACTATCACAAATTACTCTAAGCCATGGGTAGTACGGGTTTATCAAGACTATGCTCTACCTGCCAATAGGTCTGCATCAATGAAAAACTGATTGGGCCCTCATTTGCTGAGAACTTAACTGCAGATAAACCTGTTTGAATTAATCAGCCACTAGGGAATGACGAAGATTTGATTCTGTAACTCTCAGTGATTTTCTATCAGATACTTTCACCTCTACTCATTGATTTCACTATGCAGCTGATTCATAAGTCTCAGCTATGTCTTTCTGAACTAAGAGCTTTTCTGCAAGACCAAAGAAAAATGTAAAGAATGTCCTGGCCCTTTATTACAAGCCAAGCTCAAACAACAGAGCATCTTGAGCCAAAGTCTAAAGCAAAAAGGAACCATTTTAGCCAAGGTGCTTTTTTATCCTCCCCAGTCACATTTAAGGGGTCTTCCAACTCTATGGAACTCAGCCTTGCTCCCTTCTGTTTAGTCTTTTTAATCCCAGGGGGTATAAATTCCCTGCACAGCTGAACCCAGATTGTTACCTAGGAACCACTACATGCAGAGGAGGCAGCTGTGTTTCTTCTCGATGAGAAAGTTTTTCCCCTGCCAGTTCTTGAAAAAGATGAAAGCATCCCAGCATGCCCACCCCCACTTTCACGGTCTTTGGCACTGTCATTCACCTGTGGAACATGTCCCTGGCTCACAGGATGCAGCACTGTGAAGGCTGTTCTGGAATCCATTCAGTTGCTTTTCAGTGGAAGTTACCCTAAGAGGTAAAACCATAAAATTAGACAGAGATAAGAAGTGATACAGCAAGGAAAAATAAAAGTCTCAAACAAAAAAATGAGAATTCCCCTAGTTTACATAATTTCACTGGGATTGTAACCATGAAGCTGTGCCTGAACATGGTATGCAAAAGGCAGTGACAACAACTGACTCCACAAAAGCAGAGCAAGACAAATGAACAGTCAAGCCACCAGGAAATCTTCTATGTGACTAAAATACTTAATTGTCTCACATGCCTTGGAAGCTGATTCTGGAGCATAAAGAAGATACCAAATTGTATTGGACCACCAACATACATCTCAACTAGTAATGCTGTGGTCATCTTAGTCCAATTATTTGAATTAAAGTGATTAAGCAGCTGTTGCACAGAAATGCACATGCTGTCAAAACATGCTAAATTCAAGAGTTAAGTCTTCGCATCTTGCCTCAGCAGACACAGCTCATTTAGCCAAGAATTCTCACTTATCTTGGAAACTGAGACACATGGGATGCATCTAATTTTCAGAAATCCAGTGCCATTCCTCAAGCAGACACCTTATGCAAATCCTTCTGCACTGATCTCAGCACTTGAGTTACAACAAAACTATGTTTTGTAGACTACAACTGCACTTACTCTAATTTACAAAGTTTAATTACCAAGTTGAGACCATGCTCTCCTACATAAAAATTGGGTCTACTCACAAGGGAAGGACAAGCCATACAGCTGCAAGTATCTATTCTGTCCTTAAAAATCTATACAATTATCCATCTATTCCTGGTTTGTCCTCTCCTCCCTTATTCTTCCTTGCTTTTCTTCCTTCCTGCCCAACTCATTTCTGATCACTCCAGACTTCTGTGTGTACACTTGTCTCTGCCAGAGTCCTTCTTCACTCATTCAGCTCTGCAGTGTTACAGTCACTTCCCCACAAGAGCACTGTAATCTCCAATCCCCATGGGATGCCCTAACAACCAACAGATTGTTATTCACCGTCTAAATTGTAATTCACTGTTTAAACATGTGCAGATTCTATGGTTTTATCTGAAACCTTTTGCTTCCAGATTTCAAGGTCAGGAAGTTGCCAGTAACCCAGGTGTTCCTGACAACCAAAAGGTCTGTGAGGGTCTTCTGAATTTTATCTCAGCTGGATTTCAGTGAAATAAATTGGAGTCTGTACATGAGGGGAAAGGGGTGCAGATACATTTACATACCACAACCCCTTACTTCAGTCAGCCTTAACTGGAAATGCTATTGTCAAATGAGGTACCTGATTCTATGTTCATTGTCTCTTGGAGAAAATTTTGGATCTGTACTTATGGGGGTTTATGTGCCGATATTCCATGGTCCTTCTGGGAGCTGAGAATCCGGATAGATCTTTATGTTTCTTACATTGAGCTTCCATTCTCATAACTAGCTTGTCCACTTTGTTAACACAGCACAACTGACAGCCACATTCAGCTCACCCTTCTGCAGGTAGAATGCAAGTCGAAAAAGTAATCAAGAATCAAGTACAACAACAAAAAAAGCAAAACAGGGAATAGTCACACTTCTACCTTATAGTTCAGAGAATTTCTTTACCTCTACAGACTTGCCCTTCTTCTCTGCCTGCCCACAATGTATCTTGATTCTTACAGTTTCAACAGCCACCTCATTCTGAGAGCTCAGCCTCAGCTCTGCTCCTGGGATCTCCCACCATGCTAACCTCACTCCCTCGTACTCTCTGTGCTGTCCCGATGGAAGCTTCAGTGCCAGAACATATTCACTGTTTAAACTAAATTAATCCCTTTCCACTTTCTTCCTCCTTGGGTTGGCTGAAATCCTACTGCCTTTTCTCACTTTCCTACTTTTAATGTCTGTGTTGCTTTTGCTTCCACTTCTCCAATGCAATCCATTGTTATGTTCTCCATTTCTTCTTCGATACAAAATCACTATCCCAACTGTCCCCTCCATTCAAATATCTGTCATTGCTCTTTTCTATCTCCTATACAGCTAACTCCTCCTTGAAACTGATACTGGCTTCCTTAATTTAGGTACTAGACCAGCACTAAGCTGCCCAGCCTTGGACTGCAAATTCTGTTTCACAGGGGAAAGAGAAATACTTTTTAGACTGGATTTTCAACACCTTTGTTTTAACAACCTATTTCTGGGATGCTACAGATGCATCTAAAGGCCCAGTGGAACCAGACAGATCTGACACTAACACATTCACACCACAAAAAGCCCAGGTTTGACAAGAGGACAGCAACAAATGTAAAGACCCAGAGCCAGGGAGGCTTGTTCCTCTTTGTTGCTCTTGGACAGGGTACTCCTGCATGCATATCTGTGTGTATGATCTGAGGCTAGCCAAGGGCTACGAGCTACAGGTCTAGTGAGCCCAGCTGTGTCAGGGTGTTAAATCACGGCATGTCTCTCAGATGCACTGCTTTCACTGCCAAAAATGTCCAAGGGTCAGGCAGCCTGATTAACCCAGATATTCAGGAGCTGAAAAAACAAGCGTGCTGCAGTGCAGCAGTAGCAAAACAGTCAAAGGGGTTCCAGTAACTGTTCCATGTGTGTTCTGCTGCCTGTCCTCTCTTCAGTGGGCACTCAGCTTATGTGTGTGATGTACCCGGCCTACTTAAGACACTTCACACATGGGCAAGACATGATACAAAACAGAACCAGTGTTTTACAGGCCTCGCTCTGTGATCATCATCTACTTTTGGCACATTTGCTAGGCTTGGCCAGTGCATCCTAGAAAAGCTGGCTACTTCTGTGTCCAATAGCACTCAGGACTCCTCCCCCCTCTGGGATAGATTTCCTGAACCCTGGAGAAATGCATCCCCCTCTACCCTATTTCTGTTCTAGTTACAATAGAGAACTCTAGCTCTTCCATTGCTGGCACCATGTAAAACAACAGAGAACAAGGCAGAAAGATTTTTGTGCTGTGGTGGTAGGACTTGAAAGGAATACTTATTTCAAAAGGCTTCCTGAATAGAGTTGTTATGACATTTACAAAGATGCTTAGTACAAGAAATTATGCCATGCTGATCAATATCCCCAATAGTTTGTAATGTTCCAGTCTACTGCTGGTAAACTTGGTGATCTTCTCAGTCTATCTCTGATAAAATCTCGAACAATTTGCTCCTTCTCTCTACCTAGCACTTCCTCTCCTTATATACAGTGGTCTAATATTAACAGATCAATTTTTTCTGAGGTGTTTTCTTTGGCTGATGGTTCTGTTCACAGGTTGTTCAAAGCCTTGCTCTTCTTGATGCTGTCACAGAGAGAAGGTTTCTGAAAAGCTGCTATGTGAATGATAGCACAGAAATGTGTATTTATTACGACTTAGTCATTCCTAAAAGCAGAAAGATTTTTCATCTACCACCTGTATGAGTTCACTCTGGTGAACAGTTGAGCTAATATATTTTTCTACTTTGCATGTTGTCATCTGTAACGTGAAGATTCCATACAACAAATACTGCTCCAGGGACATCTGCTTCATTCCACAGTTCACGAATATTGTATCTGTGATCTCTATCTCAAAATATCAGCAGGTCTCTTCATGGTTCACAGACCTGTCAATAGTAGTGGCAACAAGAGCAGTGGGAAAGACCCAGTCTGACTCAGGGAAAGAAAAAAGAGCTTGTTGTGTTAGCTGTTCAAAAACTACCTGTTAGTGATACGAGCACATTTAACCAAAACTATGGAGTCCGGTGAGACCATTTTATGGGACTATATTTCAGCACAGAGCTGCATACTAACCCATTTCTCCCAGTTAGTCTTTTTCCACACTTTAATATGGGCCCCAGTTTTCCACTCTGTTAATTTAAGCAAGGAGTCTGCTTTGGACACAATCCATTATAAAGTCAACCTACCACCTTTTACAAAAACAAGAGAAGCCAGGAACTGAAAATACAAGCCTGAACTGTCTGGCTGTTCCATTACTTTTTTCCTTTATGTTTCAACCAGGGAAGTGCCCAAGTTACTAGACAGTTTTTGAATTAGTCAGTAATGTTCATCTTTAGCATCTCATTCTGTTTGCAGTTGAGTTTTCTACTGCTTGTTCCTTCCTATTCTGGAAGCCACGTGTGCTGGCTGGAAGAGAATTGATAACGCATGCAAGGAGGAGATAGGTCAAAGAGACAAAGTTGATTTTAGTTTTTTCATCACAGTCCTGTCTCTGGAGAAATTCTAGAAACAACTTCAAAAAGATAATCTTTATTAAGATGTGAAACAAAAGCTAGTGCAAAAGAAAACAGAAATAAAGTCTGGCTTACTGAAATATATGGGGGGAGAAAAAGAGACATGAGAGCTTTAACAACAGGATGGGATGAGTTTCAGTGAGTCTTGTAGAAATAATACATAGCCCTGAGATCCTCTTTGAGGAAAGAGATCAGGAAAACACCCAAAAAGTATTAGGGGGTGAGAGAAGGAAGCAAATCAAAAGTGACCTGACAGGCAAATGAAGCAGCCAAGAAGACGTTATGGAGAGGGATATTTGCCATGTCATAACCTAAGAATATGGTAGTCTCACACCAGAAAAGTATAATTTTGGATGCCACAGTCCAAGCACTCTGACAAACTGAAGAAAATACAGTAAATTCAAGACAATTAAGGACTTGGCAGGTAGAACTACTATCTGAGGTTAACAAAACCTCAACAAATCTAAGCAAAATTAGGTTACTCCAAAAAGTTGAAGGATATTCAGAAGATGGAAAGTATTTACATGAGAAAGTGTTTAGGGTTCAGGAAGGAGGAACCAGGTACAACAGGCTGAAACAAGGGAAAAATTCAGACAGCACATCAGGAAAAACTAGCTGATAGAAAGGTTGTCTAGATTCTTAAATAGACTTTTACAGCACACAAGAGAGTTTCTACCACTGGAATTTTTTGAAAGCAGACTACACAATGTGTCTGAGAATACTTTGTACAAAATTATCAGGGACTGTAGAAAACAGGCTGGAGCATGCAAGACATCTTTTTCTTCTCTAGTCTTCTATATTCCTGTGACACAGAGGCTTTTCTCCATTCACCCCCCTCTGTAGATGTCTATCTGGTCTTTTCCTGACAACAATTAATGGATTAAATTAGCCTGAGACATAGCAGTTTTTAAATTATCAGCTCTCAGTATGCTGGAAATATAGCTAAGCACTGCTGTTTTCCATGTAAGTGAAAAAATGTTACTGCAAGATCCCATGAATGGCAAGAATGGGTTTGGAGCCTTGTGCTGGAGACTGAAAGGCAACTTGGAAAATATTTCCGGAGCGGCTCCTTGCAGCCTTCAATACTTGGATTAGTTTTCTGAAATTCTGAAGGAATCTTTTGCTTTTTTTCCCCCTTCTGTGCATTTTTGGTGCTGAACTTTTTCCGGTTTTCCCACACTCCTGCCTGTCACAGAGCAGAAACCACAAAAATGCAGCAAAGTAAAGTCTGTCCAAGGAGCTGCAATTCCATCTCACAAGGATAAACATTTCCTTTGCCAAGAAGTGAGCACAGCACACCGGCATCTTCAAATACACATCCCTGCTGCCCAGCAGAGAATCCCACTGACACAGCCTGTCACCTGTACTAACAAGAGCCACCCAACATGAAAGAAATCACATAGCAAACCTACCAGAACATACCTGCCAGACCTGATTCTCACATCTGCATTTGCTGAGTTGACAAAATTTACTAACATCTTGTTTTCTTTTTAAATAGTTTTGGGGGATTAATTCTCTGTGCTATCTCTTAAGATAGCAAGAGTACAGGCACCAAATACACAAAGTTCCCCAAAGTAGTTCTGTCCAAGTTCCTTAAATATGCCTTGCGGTTCCAGATTTGATTCACACACACTGACTGCATCTTCATAAGGTATCTTTCATCAGTAATCTAAAACTAAAACTTCTCCCTTTAAATAGGAAGTGAAAACAGGATCAGGAAACCTCACAGGAGCTTGCTCTGAAAGCTTTACAACTCTTCTGGCTGTAGAGTAAGTACAAGGAAGGAAGATATGAAAGCAATTTTTCAGGATGAAACAAGTCTGAGGATATATGAGGAAAAACCCGATGAAGGATTTAGACTAAAGCAGTTCTGCCATTTAAGAGGAGATAAACAGAGAGTAGAGGAAGCTGAAAACCCAGAAGTCTTGCTCACGTTTTCTCATAATGCACAAAAGAGAAGACATACCAAGAAATGGAAAGGAAGGAAACAAGGAAATTTACTATCAGCAAGCAACATTTCATGGTGAATATTTTTGTTTGCTTTTAAAGATAACATTTGTTTCTAAAGATAACTGTCAAATCCATCCACTTACCTTAAAACAGCAAGCACTATATAACTAAACACTTACTAAAAGCTAAAAGAAGGATTTCTACAGTTAATGAGAAAAGCTATCATTACATCAGGCACAATATAAACATTTCAAACGAAACAAACACTTGTGCTTGAAGGCCTAAATCCAACATTGTGTGTTAAATTTATGGGAAAACTTGGCTCAAGGGCAGATTATCTTGTTAAAGGTATTGGATTGCTTTGTTGCTTTGTTTTGGCTTTTATTTTGGCACCCTCTTCTGATCCACCAGATTCTAGCCCCCATCAAAGATTAGACAGAGGGAGTGACTCAAGTGCCTAAACATAGATGTACCACAATTGGTGCTCTCAGGTTACTTGAGACATCTGCATGGGTCTGACAGATACAACACAAGATCTACAGAAGACCTGTACCCATCTGGAATAGCAGCTGGAGGTCAGGTGGAATAGCCCTGGGCATCTAAAATGCCACTAGCAACCTGTATTTACATTACTGAATCCCACTCTGGGTTCAATCTGACAGTTCCTATGTCCTTATCTTTGTATGATGTTACAGTTACTTTCCATACCCTCGTGAAACACACAACTGCAACACAGTGCAATGCTTATTTCAGTATGTACACCTCAGCTTATTCTGAGATTTATCCTGGACAGCACAGCCAAAATCTGTCAGAGTTAGATGTGGACAGTTTCTTCTCCAATTTTCATTTTCAGGGGAACCAGTGCCAACTCCCTATGGAGGGATGGAAGAGATAAAACTTACTTGGAAATCCTCTGGGCTGCAGCCTTTCTGATCACTGCCTGTCTGTGGTTTGTTGGAGGCTTTGGAACCAGCTGAGGAGCTGTACTCTGGGATGGTATCACTTTGTGCAAACTGGCTGCCTTCTGCATACTAGAAGTGGCACTTGATGTCTTGCGGGCATCAGAGCCAGCTGGCATAGATATATGACTGGTGCTGGATTGTGAGTAGTTGGCAAAAACAGCCTGGGTAAAAAAAGAAGAAAAGAAAAAAAATCCCATAGTAATTGCTGATTACCTCTGTGAACATTGCTGAGAATGCTGATGGAGGTGGGTGACATTTTTGTGAGGGATAATATCTGCCTGGCGAAGGCAACCCCAGGGCTCCAAGGAAAGTCCCACACATAAAGAGTTAAGTTGTTAAGTCAGTGAAGTAGTTTTTAGAGCTGAATTTTATGCCCTTGGAAGCCAGGACTAGCTTCTAGGAAGGCAGACAACCTCACTACTGCCACAGAATTCTACTATTCTGGATTAAAAAACAAGAGGCCCAATCATCAATCTAATTTTGCAGTGGGCTTCCATCCACAAAGAAGTAAAGATTTTATTACATTGACCTTCTGCACTATCTTGCTATATTATTCTTTATGTGGGAGGTGGGATTGAGACAGTTCTAGGAAAGAGAAAGCTTATGGGGAAGATGATACAGTGCCACTTATTTGGTCTAACTGTGCAGGTGCTTGGAATACCAGAAAACCTGTAGAGTACCTTCTTCTGGAAAAGGAACTTTAAGTCCACCACTGACGAAATGGAAATCAGTAATATCAGGAAACAGAAAATATTTCTATTCCTATAGCATGTGGGAGAGTAAGCATGTTGGAGATTTGACACAGGGAACAAAAGGATCTGCATGTTATGAGACACTGGAGAACTGAGCAGTGGACTGGCAAAGCAGGGAGGGGAGAATGTTTCCCCTACAGGAGCTCTGCAAACTGCTAAACTCTTTTCAGAAAGGAGCAACCTGCTGGGAGTTGTGCTTTGTCTTTCCTCGAAGTCAGTCAGATTCCCAGCACAGAGGCAATACTGTAACCTTGTAATTTGGCATCTAGAGGTCAGTGATAGGAGATAAGGGGAAGAGCTGAGCCCCCAGTGTGACCCTGGGAGCAGCGCCCTTCACTGAGTTTGTCCTCAGTTTCTCCTCGGGTGGAAAATACACAAAGCCACAGCAAATGGGCTCCAGGCTCCAGAGAAAACCACAGTCTGAGAGCTGGCTGAGTCTCAGCACACAGACAGGAAAAGCCCCTCTCCCCCGCAATTCTCTGGCAAATGGCAGAGCAGTGGTGTGTGGGAAGGCGTTTCTGACAGGCAGAGCTCTAGGGAGAAAAGGAAGTGCAGGAGCCAAAACAGGCCTGTTTCCTAACTAGAGCTCACTGACAAGATGCCCTTAGGCTCCCAATCCTTCTTAACCTCTCCCTTCCCTGAAGCTCTACCTTGATTGCAGCACCCAGATTTTGAATTAGGAAGCTAGTACAAGTGTAAAAGTCTGGAAAATAGCAGTCACACCCCACCTCTCCCCAGAAAAACAAACTAAAATGGAACTTGGTTTAGTCTTTTGCATCTCAGAGCCTGACATATGATAGGGTTGGGATGGAGACCCTCAAGTCACTACACCCCCTTCTTATTCAGCAGTGACATTTCACTGTGAAATGGTATTATCCATCTTTCCTATAAGTTCTCTTGATATTCTGCATTTTTCCTGTAAGTTCTTTTTCTTGTTACAAAAGTCACTAGATCCTGGAGTCCACAATGCATACAGTCATAACCCTTTCCCTGTGTAAATATGCACTGGCAAGGAGGCCCATGACTCTGAAGAAACAGCAAGCATGGATGATCTAACAAAGCCTGATCAGCCTGTGCTGAAATCTGCCTAAAGAAAGGTCATGGATGCTTTTCTTGGGGGTTACAGACTTCCAAAAAGGCCTTTGTCTCCACACTGTGCTGAGATTCTGGCTGTCTTCCAGGCAAGGATTGGGAGACTGGAAGCTGACAAGGACCACGGCTTCTGGATTCGCCTACAAAGTATACTGCCCTGCTGTGAACTCCATGGGGACAGGACAGGAAACCAGGAGAAGCTACTGTGCAAATAAAGAGGACAGTCGGGGAGAGGAGAGCCTGACCATACAAAGGAAGGGCTGGGAAGAGTTTTCAGCACATCCGAAACATAGAAGACAGACCTTATCCCTCAGGATTCTGAAGGCTAAGGGTCTAGGGAGAGCAGAAGCCTAGACAAACCCTGACAGATGCAGTTCTGAAGCAGGTAGCACCAACTATTTCTGCTTCAAGTGAGAAATTCTCAATTACCGTTCCCAGGCTGGCAGATTTAACTTGATATTGAGCAGACATCTGCTACCTTAACAAGTCTCTAGGGCTACAAATCTGAAAAATACTAAAAAATCTATAAGACATTTTAGCTAAAATTTCTGTAAATTATTAGTGAGTCAATTCTTGCGCACAATTTTCTGGGGAAGCAGGACAGCATTAAACCTGTCTTGCCCATGAGGAAAGTTAGCACTGACAGAGAAAGTACTTTTCCCTAGGTCACAGACTGAAGCAGTATCTCCTTGCTTCCACATCTACAACATGAACACCATACACAAAGTATTATCTGTATAAAAACAGAGTAGTTTTTAATTAGAAAATCTCAATGTGTACATCTTGTCAATGAACGTCTAAGAGTTTTAGTCAGTAGCAGCTAAGTTTGGGCTGCTAGTGATTAAAAGCAGAGAGGTAGTGTAGTACTTTGAAGAAAAGCAGATATATTAATGATCTTCAAAAACAGAAAGAATGTTCCTGGCACGTACCATCCCTGTATCTAACACCCATCCCTAGCACAGTAATGGAACAAATGTTGCAAGCAAAAACATGTTCATTGTGTGACCAGAGGAGGTAATGAAGCTCATTTCCTGTGAATCTGTCTTACAGCATCTAATATAAAGCATACCCCCAAATTATGCCTCCCTTCATGGGTCTGGGCATTCTTGTGTGGACTTTGTGCTGTCTAATTAGGAGTGGGTCTCATGTTGCAGCCTTTGCCTTAACGGGAACAGTAGTTGAACCCCCTTCTCAGATATATGGCTCTTGATTTTAATGAAATTTGTATGAAACATAGCTGTGAGATTTCTATCCCACAGTCATTCACATTCAATTAGATCAGCAAGTCTGAAAAAGATGAGAGACTCAGCAGTGTATGAGAACTGACAGACAGATGCACACACACATGTATTGCATAAAGATCCATGCAGCTAGTTCCAAATCCCTGGCACTGCAAACTGAGATGTTTATAAGCAATAAACAATAACGAGGTTTTAAGTTAAAAAAAAAAAAGAAAAAGAAAGCAAACCCTACAAAATACAACACACCACTTTTAGAAAAGCAATTGAGTTTCAGATAACATTGCAAAAATACAGAGAATTAACAGTCTTGGAAGACCTTTCCAGTCATATAAATTGTTTAGTGGAAATTCTTTTGAACACATACTAATGCATTCAGTTAAATCAGTTTGGATACAACAATCCATTGAATTGAAAATTCACAAAGAGGCGATAAAGAGCAGGCTCAAAATATTCCATAGCGTTAAACTGCACTAAGAGGAGTATCTTGGGGTCCTAAAGAAGAGCAAGCTCATGGTATGCACAGACTGTCCTGAACCCTGTCCTCCTTGGTAAATTCTTCAGAGCAAGAAAAAAATATATTAAATTCAGTTGACTTGGTGTCTTCTGTTTTATTTCTCTCTCGGTACTGCTAGTTCTCTGGGGCAAGGATTGGGCTGTATCATTGTATTGGAAAGATAGTTAATACATCTGGGTGTTCCCAAAATTCTAATAATAGTGACAGAAACAGAAACATGGGGACAACATTTCAGCTGGTATAAATCAGCTCAGACTACTGCTTTCAGAATGGTTGTTCTGTTTTACTTACACTGACACTTTGACTCATCAGTATCACAAGACTCAAATAGGAAAAATGGCAGTTAGCACATTTAGTGGGAAAACAATCTGAGGGATAAAGCTGCAAAACAAGAACGAACAAGAAACTGAAGGAAAAGAGATACTGCAAATCTGACAGCAGTTCAATATATAACAGCCTAGAAAACAGCTTAATGATGTTCAAGGCTGCATTCAAAGAGGCCCTGTATCCTCAGGCAGGAATAATATAGTTCTAGGAATACGAGGAATATTATTCACAGTACTCAGCATTTCCAGTCACATCTAAATAAATGGTAAGGATGTCAGAAGAGAATCACAAGTATTAAAAGACAAAAATTTGCTGAACTTCATCAAATGAGGAACATTTCAGAGGACATACAATTTTTAAATGACTGAGAGTTATTTAAGATTAACTTAGCCTAATGTTCTACAGCATAAAATCTACTTAAACTTGTGATTGAAAATGTGATCACATAACTGCCCACACAACTCATTAACATGATTCATGTCTTGTTTAACATGAGCCTTTTTGATGTAAGCAGGACTGACAGGGATCATTCCACCATACAATTGGACTTCCCTTGTTTTAATTTAGCTTTTTTCCCATGTGAAATGTTTGGCATAAAATTTTAAACCCAGTAGATGCTAGGCTAAGCAGACAGAACATAGCCACACAAAGAAGAAACCTCCCTAACAGCTAATGGCATCTTTCCAGTACAGGAAACAATCAGAGAATAAACAATGATGGTATATTAACTGTCTTGCCAACTGCAGCAGTGATAATAACATCTAGGTCATAATGTGTCACATGAAGTCTCCTTTAAACATTAAAAATACTGCTATAAGACTGTTTTTCTTGTCTTTTGGTTTGATTTTGTAATTCTTGTTCCTTGATTTTACTGATATCAGATTTAAGCTTCTTGTCTCTACATTCAAACTCTTCCCATTATTATTTTTGTTCTCTTTTCTCAAGGTCTGTACTGTCTCTGTTGCTGCTCCATATCACTCCTCCTATTTGTTTGTTAGATTCTCACCCAGTCAGTCTGGTGCTTTTCATTTTGTCCAAGCAACGAAGTACCTATTCTGGCATCAAAGGTCTATTTCTACTGTACTACACTGTGTGAACTAACTTCTGCATACAATGGGTGAAAACTGTTCGTTATTATTCCTCTTCCTCCACCCACACAGTATTTGCTATTCTGCAGATTGTTAAATGCCTGGAGAAATCATCATCATTCTTAAGTGTCTGGAAAGTGCCCAACCAAGAGTGGGTGCTGCAACAAAGCACACAACAAGCCTTCATGTTAACACACGTGGTAAGATAGATCTACTGCATCGTAGATGGAGGGATTCTTATGACACAAATACTTGACCAGAGAAGCCCATGCTTTCCAGTGCATCCATCTCACCTCCAACATACTGAATTGATTAATGTACAGGAGAAGCATTTGCTGTGTTATTAATTATGGTGCTTCTGTTATTTGATCACATATATATAGTCATACATTTAACTAATCCCTTTGCCAGAGACAGAAGAAAAGACTGGCATCTAGTGATGTTGCATGGTCACACCACACTCAGGGTGTGCCTCAAGATATATTAATTAATAGATGTACTTCAGCTACTGACAAATGGCTAGTCTGCCTTTTAACCACAACAAGAACTTGAATAATCAGATGAAACAGTCTTGGAGACACCCTGCATGCATTCCCCAAAGTAGAGAGATGACGACAGTTCCAACTGATAGGCCTTCAATCTTGGGGAATATATTTCTTCTGCTCAGGGGAGACTGACAAATTTGAATGTAGCAGACAAGACAACAAAGGATGGAGGAGTTCTCAATAAATGGGAAGGAAGAGAAAGGAAACAGCAGGCAATAGGAGACAGGTAGCACAGGTGACACTGACAAGGAAATGTGGTAAAGCCATGCAGGCTAGGATAAGCTACATGAACTCTAGGTTAAAAGGAGGACAAAAGAGCATCAGCATGACAGGGTGGTGCAGAAGTCAAAGCAGTGCAGGTGGGAAGATGCAGGTCAGAGAATGCATAAGCAGCAGAAAAGAGAAGGCAGTTCTTAGAAAGGCCAAGTTAAAGGACTGAAGTCTGAGAAGCTAACTAGCAGAAGGAAGAGGTCAGTGACAGAAAGCTAGAGAGTATGCAGAGGAAGATGAGGTTAATGCTGTGACTGGCAGGGGGGGCATCAGAGGAGCAATGCAACTGTGATTTCTGGAAGAGGAGGGATGGCTGGCTCCATACAATGCCTTGGACAGTAAGTGTCCAAGAGACAATCATTTTACTAAGATAACATTTTATTCATGACAGAAAGTCTGAAGGCCCCCATATTCAGCAAGTATCTTTCTCCATTAACATCAAATTCAGTCCAGCCTGAGCCCTGCAGCATGGCAATAGCCTCAATACAGCAACTCCAAAATGCTTGGCTCAGAAGGAGAAAGGAGGGAGAGAAAGGAGGGGGGACGTTGTGGGGGTGAGAGGAGGTTTAACAAAGAATCATTTTAACAGAAACTCCTGAGTAATGGCTCTGTCCCTGGCCAAGAATAACATCAGCTCAATGTCAGCAGTTAGAAGAGGGCTCAGCCAAGCCCCATGGCCAGCTCCAGCCTCTTCACAGGCACAAGCCAGTTTGCGGCCCTTTCCTGAGCTAGTGAGCAGCCACATCTGCCCACCCAGAGCCCCGGGGACAGAGATGAAAGGAAGACCTCCTGCAGGGAGTGGAAGCAAGAAGACTGTAGGTGAGAGAAGCTGAGGATGAAAATTGCATGGCTAAGTAAGGGCCTTGAGAGGAGAGCACAGAACAAAAAGCAGAAGGGCCTCTCCTTCAAGATGCTCCCAGAAATGGATGAGGGTAATTTGCCTATACCCTATTCTCAAGGACCCTGACTAATGACTCATCTGCTTCACAGGAGGGAGAGTGGGAGTTCAGACCTCCAAGTGTTAGGTCTGTTCATGGGAGTCCAGTCATGCCAGACTGCAAACAAACAGCTCCTTGCTATTGGAGACCAAGCTGTTTAGAATGAAGGTTTGTTCACCCAAAGGCTTCCTTCCTTTTAGCAGGGAAGCCTTTTGGACATCACTCAGAATACATCTCTCTCCCCATAATAACTAAGTAAGGTAACAAGTGTATCAATTAAGTCATTCTAACCTTGAAAGATTCCCCAGGCAGAATGGAAATGCTGTTCCATACACAGTGCTCCACCTTTGGCATCTAGGTGTCATCCAGAACATCAATAATACAAGCCCTTTCTCATATTTCCTCCAGCTCTTAAGATGTTAGAGCAATGGAAGAAGCTATTGTGAACCACAGCATGAAAATGCTAACAAAATCACTGCAGGTAATACTAGTTTTGTTGCAACCCACTTTGAGAGCGACTTCCTTCACAAAATCTTCCTTCACAAAAAAGTGCCATATGTACTGCCTCTGGGTTTTTCTGCACATCTAAGACTTAGTCAGCACTGCTACATCCCAGGCAGGTCTTTTTCTTAGTTACCTGTTGCCGAGCTTGGTTTTGCTCCAACAGCTGTCTTGACTGAAGTTTCTGCTGCTGAAGTTGCTGCACAGCAAACTGAAGCTGATAGTTCGGATGTGCCAGAGGACCCCGTGGCCCTTTGCTGTAGACACCGTTCTCCATCTCTCCTTCCAAGGCAAAATTATGATTCTCTGGAGCCCTGAGGAAAGAAGAGCCATCATGTTTTTACCACTCTGCATACAAGGACTCCTGTCTATGAGGCACTGCTTTTTACAAAAAATCTCTTAATATTTAGCCAGCTATGAATTTGCACCAAGTGGCTTTAGCAAGCACAACACCTGCTAGAGGTGCCAAGTGCCAACTGCTTCCTGCTAAGCACTTTCTTGAATTCCAGGATGGGACTATATTACTAGACATTCTCTTGAGGAGAAAAAAGGAAAGGAGAATAAAAATTCTAAATTGGAACATTCCTGTAGCTGATTAGCATTGAAGACAGGCAGAAGAGCAGCAGGAAAAAGACTGATTCCCATCACTAATGAGATAATTATTTATTTGGATTTGTAGAGACTTAAATACAGTAACACAAGGCGTACACTAAGCACATACATGCTGCAGTGGCAATGGAATAGAAACAGACATGCAGTACAGCATCCAGAGAGGACAAAGGACTGGTTGGGTGAGGTTGCAACTAGGATACATACTGACTGCATACAGTTACAATCCAAAAGGCCTGGGGGGAGTGAGATGGGCTCGTTTCTTTCATCCTCAAAGCAATGCAAGCCTTTCCCAGAGGACAAAAAGCCTCCTGCAAAGAGGCAGGAGCTCTTACAACCCAGGCTTACATGGTAGGAGTTCAGCTGTGGCCTGCAACATGATAAGTACCAACAGAAGCTCACTGGCTTGCTTTGAAGTTTGTAAGCCTTGGCAAGAAGGCAGCACCAACACACTTCCACACAAGGCTGAGGGGCTTTGCAGAGAGCAGGCGGCAGACTGACAGGACCACAACGTGTCCTGAAGAGGCTACAATGGCTCAGCAATTCACACATTCTGTGCTCACAAGACAGATGCTGTATGACCCACTGAATCCTGACACTCTGGGTAATATAACCTTCAAGCCTCAATGCCTGAGCTTCCCAAGTGTCTGTTGATCTGTGTCACGTTTCTCTCAGCCACTACTTCCAAATATTTCCTTTGGATTCCCAGGGGAGACTTCCCTTTTATTTCCTATCCATATCATACGTAACTGGGACATAAAAGATAATTGGTGTCTTTCATGCCACGATTTGGCATGCAGGTCATGGTTTTGGCAAGTGAGTTAACTGCAATCTCTTTGCTTCAGAAACCTATCAAAACTTACAACCTAGATTCTTTAAACATATCACAGCTTGCCTTGAACGTATTGCTCCTTCCCCCAAAAGCTTTGTCATTGCAAACCCTTAAAATATTCAGAAATACAATAATTCAGTCACTCTTTAAGCTATTCATTCAATTTATATCATTAATTCTAGAAACTAATGTCTGTTCCACCTCCTCCTGTATCTACCTCCAGTTCAGAACCTGCAATACGTAACATTAATCCTTTGATCCAAAAGAAGACTTATGAAGCTAAGAATTGAGTGATCATTTCTAAAATGTAACAGTGAAGACAAAATGAAAGAGACAAAACTCATATAAATGAAAACTCCACTAAAACTGGACCTGCCAATAGCCAGATTTTGTGCCACAAGAGATGATGTACGACTGTAGTCTGCAGTACTGTGAGGGCCACTATCTAAATGGCAAAATTTTAGTAACATTTGCTTGATTGTCATTTCTTCCGTTTTGAGATATCTGGCAAAGGATTAACTGTTATGGAATTACAAATACTTAAGACTGATTTTTTAAAAATGCACTGAGATTGCTGCCTTTCTCCAACCTTTGTCCAATTCAATGAATTCTCAAATGCTCTCACTGGGTTTCTAACCTACTTTAATTCACTTTTTCTGTTTCAACCAATATACTGCACATAATATTGCCCAGGTAAGCCTGGCTTAAATTACCCAGGAAAGCACTGTTGAAACTACGTTATTAATCCTTTAGGAAGAACTAAATTTAAAAACACCAAGCAAAACCACAATAACTTTGACTAATATCTTCTTGCGGCACAATCTTGTACACAACTCCCTGCGCTTCCAATACCTTCTCTCCACATGACACAACAAAACAGCACTTACTTTTTTTTCTAGACACTATATTGAAAACACTGTTGCTTGCCTAAGTAGATTTTATCCTCATGGCCTGCAGAATCCTTCTGGATTGAATATGCTTCTGTTGGCTTCTACAGGTTTTCCTTATTTACAGACAGAAATCGAAGTAAATGCATTATTCTGCATTTATACATTATGTTCCAAAACATAACTTCAACCTTCTATAATACTAACATACAATACTTGACAACAGAAAGCCAGAGTATTTGCCAGTCTTGGGGTCACTTTCATAAAGAGATATTTCATCTGCAGTTTTGTAAAGTCCTGTCTTAGGGTGACTGTATGATGCTGTATCACATCATGCCCAGACATGAATCCTGTGCCTTTTTGTGTATTTAAGGCAGACCTGAGAGGCGGCGAGGAGGGGGGAAGTCAGTGGAATTCCTTCGGCGCTGTGTTCAAAAACACAGATAACTTGTTCGCCCGCTTCTCAGCTCTTGGCTTCTGCAGCAGGGAAGAGAGTGGTATTCTCTTGCTTTTTAGCTAGCTTCTCATTCATTACCTGAGCAAAGAGGTTTTCCTGGGACTTTGGATTCTTCTTCTTCTCTTCTGGACTGCTCAGCAACACCAGAACATCACTGGGAGGCCCTACACCGTGGCCGAACCCCAGCTCCGGAGAGGAAAGACCCACACCACAAAGGACTTTGAATTTTACCAGGTTCTCTCCACAGCGAGAGGTTTTATTATTTGACATTATTCTTTTTCTCGTGCCTGTGTGCGCTTTACTTGTTAAATAAATAGT
This sequence comes from Monarcha castaneiventris obscurior, assembly GCA_026261815.1. Lineage (NCBI taxonomy): Eukaryota > Metazoa > Chordata > Aves > Passeriformes > Monarchidae > Monarcha > Monarcha castaneiventris. The sequence continues at coordinate 23,034,230 of JAMPIT010000894.1, forward strand.
TATTTTCACTTTCCTCTGAGGAAGATTTTTTCCAAACCTGGTGGGGGAGGGCTGGCTGTAACCTGCCTTCTATCAGAAGACGTTCATTTCGGACATTCCTCCCTACTGGTCTCAAACGAAGACAAGTCCCCACATGACATATTATCAAGTGCTGATATTGCATCTAAGGCAATGTTTGCCCTGGTACAGAACAGGGCTTAGAATCTGAGACTCAATACACTGCTGCCAGAGACATGCTCCAGCTCTCAGTCTATCTGCCATGCTCACAGGAATGCATCACAGAGCTTCTCCTATTCTCAGTCTCTGCCCGTTGGACGACTTATGAAAGCATGACAACACTTTTGCACCCTTAAGCAGAAGTTAGCTCTGCCTAAGGAAATTACAACAGGTTCAGCACCATAATGAAGGCTGCAAAACAGCCATAGAGGACCTCACACCTTAATGGATACTAAAGAGTTCACTTGTTAGGGAGACTGCATAAATACTCCAAACTGAATTAAAAGCTTTCTCACAACTCACACTGTTTTAGGCGAAGCCAAAAATAACCAGAAAAAACCTCCACACCCCTAATGGAAATGAGGATTGTAGAGTCAGTAACTCACAGACCTGCTTGTTTTCAGTTCAGGATTATTTTTTGAACAGTAATGATTGAATATTCATTTCCTTACATGTACAGACAACAGATTTAGGCACAGATGCATACACATGCAAATGGGAAATAGAAATTCCTGCCTGTGCCACCAGAAAAGATTTGGTTTCATTCTGTCAGCCAGGCTGGTTGTGAGCAATCTTCTCACAGCTTGCTCAGGATTATTTATGAGTTGCTTAGTTTAGAGACCTGGCCAGGATTCAGGCCTTCTCTATGCACAGGAAATCTCAGCCTTTGGCATTATGGCCCATCCTTTGTAAGCAAGATTCTGTCCTTCCAGCAGCTCTTCGGGCTACTCAGTGTTTTTGGCAAGAAACCCACTGTGTTCCTTTCTTTCAACTGTAGTTTTCATAAAGGCTGGGCCAGAATTCCCTCTTCCAATTCACTGACAGCATAAAACCTCTCTGCTGCAGTCTTTTTGTACCACAAAAGATACAGGTTTGCTCCTGAGACCATTTTCAACAAATCACCATGCGATTATGATCGGGATCTGGTCTAAAAGGGCTAGAACACCATCCATTCATCTCTAGGTTTTCTGGTTCCAAACTACTTTTCTACTCTAGTTCCCTTTTCCAGTTCATTAGCGCTTTTCTAGCATAAGCAACCATCATGCAATCAACTACCTACACCTGAAACTAATGTCAATGTACTAAAACACTAAATACTAATAAAATGTTAATGCATTTGTTCATTGATTACATTAAAAAAAGTCTCTATGAAATCCAGTCTTCATACAGAAGGGATGTGATTATCAGCTCTTACAAGAAAGGAGAGAGCTGGCTTCTGTTTCCACTTCAAAAAATTTTGAAGGGAATTCCAAGGACTAAAGTTGTAGACAAGACCAGACCCCAGAACACCAGTCACTGAGGATCTGCAAGTCTGTGCTAAAAGAATGACACATCAGGCTTACACTTATATTTCCACTGAAGCCTTCTTCCAATGGCACAGCTGGGCACTTGCTTGATGCCGATTCCTGTGTGGCAGGCAACAATACCAATTCATGAAGTACACTGGTGCTCTCCATATATCATTCACTAAGAAGGCACTTTTGAAATACTTGAAAAGTGTCTACATCCCATTGAAAGGCAGTGCAAACTAGGCTCAAATTATTGTGTAAATGAAGCTTCAGCATTCATGAAGAATATTTCTCTGTTTAACCCTGCTTAGTTTGTGAGAAGTGATAGGATCAAAAAGAAATCAGTATGTCTGGAGGTCTAGCAAACTAAGAAAATAATTATTTTCCTATTAAACAAGAAAACAAGCTGATGGTAAAGTACTTTGCATCTTTTCCTGTAAAGGCTGGAGCTAAGGAGGAACAAGAGCTATTGCTGGCAACAAGGGAACCCTGCACATTTATAAATCAGTGCTCCCACCTTGCCATAGAGTGCAAGACTATCTTGGGCAGCAGTTCCTTTCCCACAGGGCATTCAGATGGTATGACAAGTCTAGGAAGTTTTCAGTACAAATCCTTGGTGAGCACCAGCTGCTAGAAAGTAGTTGGCATAGTAACTAATGATTCTGTCTAGTGTGGCAGCTCCCAGCATCCTGCTGACTTATGTTCAGGCACTCAGAAAAACACAGAACATTTTCTTTGGCACACTACGTGCTTCTTCCATTCCTAACAATAGGTCCTAGATTGGGGCTGGCTACAGAGCAATGATAAACAGAGTGGGATAAAGCCCAGGACGCTGGGGGCCTGGCTGGGATGCAGGAGTGTTGGGCCTCTCACTTGCCTCGAGGCCTTTCTTTGTCTTTCTCCCTCTTTCCTTCCCCTCAGCTTCAAAAGCAATAAATTAAAAACTGAAAAACAGAGCAACAAGTCTTTGAGAATGGTTTGCTTCTGGCCTCTGCTGTTATCAGGAGTGTCTATGAAAGACTGACTTTGGTGCAGTTTAGTCAGAAAGAGTCTACATTTCAGCATGGACTGTAGCTCTGATTGCTGGAACATGCAAGCCTCTAAAAGCCTCCTGCTTTGTAACATAAGCATGAGCTGTGTTACAAAGGTATAGAAAAATAGTCTCACAAAACACCAGGGGTGAACAAAGCATTCTGAATACACCTGAAAGCCTGGGATTTGGGAGATCTGAGGCACTGGGAGCTGTCCAGAACTCACCACAGTACAGGCACTTGGACACAGGGAAGGGGCAGGAAGCAGCTGGCCTGTATAAAATGAGGATGCCACCACCTGACCTGCAACCTACTTTTGTACTCTTCAAGAGAAGCTAAGGAAAAGGTTTTAAGGTTAACAAGCAGCTTGTTAAGGCTGCATTGGCACAATCAACTTGCAGAACTGCATTTTGGGTTCACATCCAGTTCAAAGTGACAAGTACAGTCTCCCATGTGGTGCAGAGATGCGGGAGAGTTTCTGTCACAGACCATCAATCAAATTTTCCTCTCTTAGTGATGAGGCATCTCGAAATAGTTTCAGCTTTAGTTCTTCAGCTGTCCCCTTTCCCAGCATCCCAAGCTACTTTTACCTACAGAAGGGGCTCTTACCCTCCGTATATTTGTGCCATGAGAAAACAGAAGATGAATAATATCCATGTGCAAAGCCTTAGGACTGAGTTGGTTTACGCAAAGAACATGAAAAGTTTTGTGGATTTAACTACAACTTCCAGATCCATTCACAGGTTAACTGTAAGAGCTACCAGAGAAACAATTCAAGCATTCCAGGACATTTTAATATGCATAATATCTAGCAAATGCCAGGAGTCCCCCTCTGCTATTCTCATAATTCCCTCTTTCAGCTGAGAGAACTGATATTGTTACAAAAATTTTATTCAGAAACAAATACATGAGCAAAAGTAGCCAAATTATCTCCTTGTGGTGCAGGATCAACATGTTTCAGTGGCTGTAGGAGTCCATGTGTCACACTCAGCTGCACAACTCCACACGCAGGTATACATTCAGTGTCAAGAATTTCCCCCAACATTCCCAATTAAATCTTCTCTGTTTTGTTATATGACATTCCTCTTACTTTAGGACTAAACCTTCACTACTAGAACTATGTCTCCTTTGAGCTCAGCCAGCCTTGGCACACTTAACTCCCTTCTTTTTCCTCAACTCAGTCCCTTCTGGCCTTGATTGCACATTGCTTTTCTGTGAACTTTTTCCACTTTATTATTCCAGATGTGCATGCAAAATAGCTATACAAGGAAAGCCCACTGCCTTCTTTCTCCTTCACTTTTTCTACAAGTACTATCAAAGTCCACAGGCTTCCTTCTTTTCTGGTATATGTTGCTGGATAATTTATTTCCTGTTTCCTAGCTTCTGAAAATTATTCTTGCTGTTTCCTTGCCATTGATAAACCTGGGTTTTGTAACATAAGTATTTTCTCATAACAAAGGCAATGCAGATAAGGAATTAAACGCCTTTTACATCCTAGGTCTCCATATACAGGCAGCATCGTGAGTGTTAAGTGTTTAACCTGCTAGGTTAGAAATGAGGTGCATCAAAACAGCCTTCTGATAGTCTAGGAGGGGAAGGGCAGAATGAGATTAGGGAGCACTGGAAAACCTCTTCAGGCAAGGCCTAACCTATCTCAGCTACTCCTGGATTTAGCTGGCATTATCAATCTCTTACTTTCAGAAGCACTAAACTTGCCAGTCTCAGCAAATCAAATCAAATATTTACCCTTCAGTGAAGACAATTTTTGTTGGGCCCCTAGTAGAATCCTTGGCTTCATGCCTGTTATGAAATACTGTCAGTCTCTCTGATCTGGGGAATACTTGGCAGGTAAACAACACTTTTTTTTTCTTCTTCTTCTTCTCTTTACACATGACAGCTCTGAAATTCACTAGCAGAAAGGCTGAATCAAGAAGATAACCAACAGCCAGCTGACTGCAAAGTTCAGTGTCTCCATCCTATTGTGGCTCATCAGGTCACTGGAGATGTAATGAAGGTAACTGAGCATATCTCCTCCAAGTGATCTAGATTAACAAAATCACACAGCCTTTCTACCCTCAATTAGTGCAAATACAGGGTTGAGCTTTACTAAGTGAAAGGCACTTCTGGCTTCATGTTCCTTACACATATTTCCACACCTGCAAACACTGTTACAGCCTGCAAAAATATTTTAACAGCAAGACATATATACAGTAAGACTAAACCAGAAACCTGGTGTCATTTTGCTCTCATAAGGAAGTTTTGGGGACGATTACCTGCTTAACTCTGACATGCAACTGCCTGAACTGTGTTGTGTGGTCCTGCACACCCATCCCCCAATTTAAACTACTAATTAATTAAGGAAGTTCAGACAGAGCAGGGTGAACCCAATTAATTTACCTCACTGTACTGTCTGGATCTGCTTTTATTAAGGTAAGTAATTCAGACTAAGAACATGTGTTAAGTGCAATCTTAAATATGATCACTGATCCTAGTCCAGGCAAAGTTTCTGGAGTGAATATACACACTTCACAGAATCCAAAGTACCAGAAAATTAGATGCAGTATGGAACCACTTACAGACAGGAAAGGTGCTCCTCACTGAAGAGGTTCCACTGTAAAAGCCTAGCATGAATCAAGTGGACCAACTTCATGAACTTGAGTTGTAACGACATTCTTCTACTTTTTCTCTTTCACTGTAGACAAGTTTATTGAAAACCAAACTGAAAAAGACTTACAGGCTCTATTTATTTCAAGACATAAAGCCTTTTTTAGTGCTTTATGCAAGCAGACTTTGCATTTTATGGGTGGATAGCAGCAGTAGCACACAAGGATGAAAACAGTAAACAGGCACTGTTATCTGTCTAGAATATGCTTTTGACTGAGCCTGTAATTAAAGCCACTAATCTCTCCTGAAAACCCAAACTCCTTACCTCTCTCTAGAGAGGCAGGGGTTAAGTCAGGACCACTAAATTAGCCCTGTACCCTGTAACGCCTTTGAAAAGCCGCTCACAGAGTTTACAGGGAAAGAGTGAGACTGTAGCTGCTGTCCCAGCCAACATTTGGTTCCTATTACAGTGAATAAATCTCCCCCTCCTCCTTTTCTTTTCTTTTTTTACCCCCTTTTTATATTAAAAGTCCATCAAACACATTTTTTTCCTTTCATATTTTCCATTAAGTTTCCTCCTGCATAAGCTTTCCCGGAGTGTGGTGCTCTTCACTCTATGTGCTCAAGCAGCAGCTGCAAGATCCCAATGAGTAAGAAAATGGAGAATGAAGAAAGCAGCTCAGGCTCCTCTTTAAATCCCAAGAGGCAAGTGAAAAGTTGCAATTGGGCTAAACTGGTGAAATCTAGAGTACTTGATAAGAATAAACACACAAACAAAAAACAGGCTGTTGAGTTTTGCAGGGTTAGGATTCATGAGATAGGGGAGAGTACTCAAAGCCCTGCTCCTGCCCAGAGCTAAATGCCTGTGCCACCATCAGTATCCCAAAAGACAGCCCACGATGGTGTTACCCTAGAGGGCCTTCAGGATTCCTTAGGGTTGTGCTGTCCAGATCTCATACCACTTGAGGCCCAAATAAAATTTTTAGTGCCGTATGACCATGCAGCAGAGATGTCTCATGCACTTAACTTTGGCTATTTTGTTGTCTAAATATTAAATATCTAGTACACCGAAACCTCTAAAGAGCGTGTCAAGCCTCTCGATTCCACAAAATTTGCACTGAAATTAATTAAAGCAACTAACTTGGCTTGACATCCAGTACAACTATCACCTTGTTATGTGGTAGATGAACACTGAGTGTCTCTTAGAGAAGACTTGATAAATCTGGCAGCTTAGATGTCTGTCTATGGGGACAATGTAGCTGAACTATACAGTTGCCTGACAACATGACTATACATCTCAAGAATTATAGCCAGATATGAGAACTTCACAAAAGAAGCAATACCCCTACATTTATAATCTATACACCTAAAGGGAAGGCTAGAATCTGTTCTGTACTTCCTGAGCAAACATCTACAAATTCACCTAATCAGGGATTGTGGAAAGTGTCACCTGAAAGCCAGCTGGCCACAGTTATATTAAGATAAATGTTCCAGGTAAAGGAGGCAGAGAAGCAGCATGGCACCAGTAAGATGCATCCACTGTGCTACCATTCAGTAATACAACTGAAGTTGTATAACATCTATCTGCCAAAATAAAGTAAAAGAAAACAAAAAATACAAACCAAAAACTGAAGGTCACTTCTCTGGGTCCTTGCTGTGAGGCTGTATGCTTTTGGTTAATAGTCTCTTGTTTCTGAATAATTCCCCAAGCACTGATACAAGGGCAGAGTAAAGGTCCTAAAGAGACCTCTACCCTTAAACTACTGAATTTTATCAACCTACATCCAATGTAATGAAGCTGAATTAGCTTCTCAATAAAAAGATAGACTTGCACAGTCCCCTAAACCTGATGATACTCATATGCTGGCCAAAGCAGCACCTCTAGCATTCTTACCTGCCCTATGTTACAAAATCAATTCCCTATGTATACATAGTTTCTGCTTTTCTTGTCCTTCAAGTGGATTTCTACAAGGTAACAAGGTGTAACAACAAATAGACTCTGAGAATGACCTCCCACCTGTTAAACTGAATTTTTTTCCTCCTCAGGTTCCTTTTGCAGTTTGTTTATGCTGGAGCTAAGGGAGAATTGTTTTACCTCCACCTCCTGTATGAAGATTGACTCACCTGCTGTGGCTCCCTGAACATTTAACAGTGGACTAGAGGAAGAAGTGACTATATCTGTGTCAGCACACACTTTCTAAAGTCTGTAACAAAGTAGTTATGTAAAATATAATCGGGGGATGTTGGTGGAATACGCTCAGATACACAGAGAGACTCCAGCATGGGTAGTTACCTATTGAAGAAGCTGGCCCAGTGACTGTATATGCTGCATAGGCGAGACCATCCTATCCCACACATTGCAGGAAATTGAAAAATATATGAAAAGAGTCTACTTATACAGAGACCACAGATAGATACTATCGTGATACAGACTTTCAGCCATCTTAAGAGCAGCATGGCACACTGACATTAAAGCAATACCAGGGGTGTGGTGTTTTACAGCTGTGTTTACAGCTTTTTTTTTTTTTTGAAATCCCTGCAAGCCTCATGGATGGCCACAAAGCACTGACTGTATTGGTATTGTAAAAGGTAAGTGCTATTTTTCTCTCACTCAACCCAACTTCCTTAGAGGTAATGGAAGATACTTTATAAAAGCGCTTATTATTTCAACCAAGATAGCACAAATTCCTAGCAAGGTTTTTCACAGGCTAAAAGTGAAAGAAGTTTTCCAGGTCTGTAGTGTTCCTTCTAAGAATCCTCAAGAGTCATCCTTCTTGGAGGAAACTACTTTCCAGAAAAGAGCAAATATGTTGTGTTTTGTTGATAAGTAAAATGCAGCCTAAAAAAACCTGTCAGAACAGAATGGCAGGTTCAATTTTGATTGAGGTGTTATTGATTTTTTAATATGGAGAGAGAAAATAATTCAGAAATTCTATAGCCAACACTGGTACAAAGACGAAAAGCCAGTAGTGGCATTTCCTTCCCAAAAATTCCTATGCATCTGTCCCTCTCTAATGCCTGGGTGATGACATACCAGAATTGTATTATAAAGAACTGCAAGAAAAGACTAGAAAGGCTTGTATTTTTATAAAGCTTTACCTGGAAAAGCTAGTACTGCAGAGCAAGAATCTCCCCATTTTTTTGGACTTTGTTCTCCAGAGATAAATACCACAGAAGTGTATTGCCTTGCCAAAAGAGACCATTCCAGTTTACCATAATTTTGGCCTCCTTGTTTTAAACTATACAGAATACAGTCCCCATTCAACTCTTACTATTGGGATCTATCTGCCTCTTCACCCAAAAACAGAGTTCAGCCTCCAGCATTTCCAGTAAACCAATGTTTCAACAAGCAAAATCAAAGAGGAGTTCACATTACCATAACGAAGTTCAATATTAGCGGAACAAATTGAGTTACAGCATCTTATTTCTGGCAGTGAAGAGTTAAGTGAGTAAAGGGGAAATTCCCAGAGAACTGCCTTCAGCAGATATAGCAGAGTGCTGTCTGTTCCTGCTTTAAAAGAGGCTTTATATGAAGCCTTGGTTTAGCCCCCACGTTCCTCTGTCTCCCTCAATCCTTACTGGAAAGATGATCCAGTCCCTCTAGACTAAGCAAGGAATTCTGGTGCACCATAGATGTAAATCTCTGCCTGTTTTATGTGGTCATTACAGAACAAAAGACTGAAATTGCTGCAATTAGTTTGGAAGCAGGCATAAAGCAGAAGAGGTGAGGAAGAAGCAATTAGAAAGGCAAAGAAAGCTGAGGTGAAATAAATTTCTTACTCTAACAGGCCCAATTAAGTGCAAGGTACTTCACTAGCAAGTGGCACAAGGCACCATAACTCACAGTGTAAAATATAACAAAGCAGCACTATTGCTAATGCCCATATTCTCAGTTTAATTTATTTTATTTTATTTTCTTCTCTCCATTATGGCAGTGTAAAGAAGAATACAATGCATGAAGGCTGGGGCCACAAGTGCTGCACAGGGCTGAGGCACTATATCTAGCAGCTGCTAAAACAGAACATCAAAGTCTCAGCTCCCTTTGAAAGCCCATCAGGCAAGAGCCACTCCTCCCCTTCAGCTTCTTTAGAAGCTGGTACATTTAACCACTTCAGCGTGTTTGGCAGTTCTACAACCATTTCCAAAACAGGTGGTGCAGTGGAAAATCATGGGAGAGCCCCAAATCATTCAGTTGTCTCCTTTTGCCCAGCAGGCAGCAACACACGTGCTGACCAAGAAGGCCAGCTGACAGAAAACAAGCACTGAGAACAGGAAATTTGTAATTAAACCTCTGAAACTACAGAAAAGGCTCAGGCTTATCTTAGTAAACTGGGTCAACAAAATCTTTCTCCAGGAAACTGATACATCTGATGACAGACAAAGTCTGTCATTAGAGGAAGATGAGTAAAAGGATGTCAAGATAATTATATTGTATAGTACCACGAGATGAGACAGCACATTCTAACGCGCAGTTCCCAGACTTCCAGTATTCATTGAAAGATCCCTCTCTGTCAGATCCTGTCTGCAGAAGATGCTCAAGTTGCACAAAACTTACTTGATCACCCAGTGCCTGAAGTCTTTTTCGTGAGATTTGTTTCTACCTACAACTGCAGGCTAGGAGGTAGAGACTGTAAGCACTAGTTTTGTTTGCAAGACCTAGGAAAAAAGCTTTTAATTTATCTCAATTTTTTTCCAGGCACCTGTATTTGTGATGTTTTCTCCTCCAGCGTGGACAGAAGAGTCTACAATGCAGCTGTGCCAGCTCTGCTGGTCATCCCAACTGCACACTATATCCATCTTTTCCCCTTGGAGTTTGAAAATAGGCATCTAGGAAGGGTGCTGTTTCCTTAGGGATGCAATTTTGCTGGATTCATTAATGACAGATTTTGGGTAAGCCTTTTAATTGATAGGTCTTTGGACTGTATACGGGGGTTGAATATTTCTACTGACTCTGGAAACCAAAAGCCAAGAGTAGGTATCTTCAGAGGAAGCGCAACAGCTTTCATTTGTGGAATTTGTGGTTAAACATGAAAAAAGTTACACAATCCTATTTTCCATTCCAACCCAATCCCTTTTTCTAGAGCCAAAATGAAATTGTTTCCTACAAGTACAGAGAAAATTGTATAATTAGTCAGAAGCTCCCAGACTCAGGAACACAGATGGGAACCACGGAATCTCTACCCCAGGAATTTCACCAAGTGATTGCCATGTAATTCTGAGCATGAGCACATCAAAGATGCAGATCCTAAACCCTTAAAAGGGCAGACTAAAATACCCCAGCCACTCGTGGAACAATGTCCTTTCAAGACTTCTCTCCTATCATAGATAAGACACATCAAGCAAGGACAATAACAACAGTGTCCATCACGAAATCTCCATTGTATGCTGCTTCTTTATACTTGATGTTTTTCATGATATTTCAGCAAATGTTCTAAATAGAGCAGACTCAAAGGCCACAACTGGTACATTTCAGAGAAAATTCATCTGCAGTACAGACAGGTAAGAGTCCAAACATGGCCTCCAGAAGGCTTGAGGTGAACACAGAAATACTTGCAAAGAGGTTAACCTTCATGTTGGGGACTGTGTTTAAAGCTCTAGAAACTCGTTGGAGTATAAGACTGTAAGCAAGCTCTCACATGAAGGTAACAGTGTAAGAAAAACCTGAAAGTAAATGACAGGAGTAGTTGGTACCTGGTTTTGCCACCAAACAATATCCACCATAAGCACCAGAGTGAGATTTTGATAAACAATACACAAACAACTATGCCTTGTGTAGCAACAAGCATAACAATTCCCAATTCATAAAGTTACATGATACCAGGAGTTTAGATAATTTCAGAGTGAAACATGCAAACAGCAAAATACCCAGCACCACAGTTCTTTTGCCTTTCACAGAAATGCCTCTCAGTAATGTCTACACTCATATTCAGGTTTTGCAATGCTTTAGAGATCATAGAACGTTAACAATTTTTTTCTATTTAGAAAGTATCAATAGAGAAAACCTCTGCAGTACATGAACCATATTCTGTCCCCTACACCTCAAAACAACCTAGAAATTGATGCATAAATTTTGTTCTCTTTATAGTGGAGGATACTTTCATATTTAAATCATTCAGGTTATTATCAGCAGCAGGAAAGTGGGATTTCAGAAACAAATGAAAACATGACTCTGAACTTTGAAAAAAGCAAAATCAGTTATGCAAACAATGTCCTGAACAGAAAAACAAAATATTTAAATGACTAAAGATGGATTGGATCCAGGTTTCTTTAAATATACCAGAATAATCCAACTATTAAAACTGGGGTTACAAAATTATTTTACCAGTATCTATTATTTTACTTAATACTTTTAAATTTATTATATGTGCTTACTTGTAGAAATTGAAATTAAAAATTTCAATATTTGTGAACTTTGATAACAGAGAAGTTATTATTCCCATTGATTTTTTAACAAAACTAATTCCACATTGAAACACTGCTCCTTCTTGAGGTTTCTTGAGGTTTTTGAACTTTGAAGAAATATAAGCAAATTGTCAATATGCAAAACCAAACTCCATGAAAGACAGCTGTTCCAGACAATCTTAATTGGCAGCCTTTCTTAGAGTTGTTCACAAGGGATAACCTAAACTTCCTTGATTTTTTGTTAAGGAATTTTGAAAACAGAAAGCTAGGGCAATCACTGTTAGTAGAAACCAAAATCTCACTCTCCTGGAGAATGCTCTGGAGATATTATACACAGTTCCTTATTGGAAAGGGATGTGTTCATCAAAGCACCAAACCTTGAGAACAGCGAAGTCTACGAAGAATCACTTTTGGGGCTGAATTTTTGGGCCTGCGCTTAAATCTTCCACAGACACTGTTTGATTTACTGATTTCTTCACAAAAGATGAGACTGTGTTCTCTTTGTCATGCTGCCTGCCTGAATCAGAAAGCCTTTAATTGTTGTTCAAATTATGATCCATCAGAAGATATTTACAGAAAAGCCAGAATCTTTAGCATCATGAGATTGTCAAAGAATCACACCCAAGTGTCTAGTGGAGCTGAGATGAGAAATTTATTGAACAGAACATTCTTTCTAAGAAGTTATTTCAAGCTCTAACACCACAGCTTAAGAAGTTTTAGGAAACTGCAATGGGAAGCAGAAGTCACTACACTAAGGAGTATGTTGTCTTTAATAAATAACGAAAAATTCTCATTTGAAAATCAGAATTTGACTGTGAAAAATTTTTCTGAACTAAGTACCAGTACCAAAAAACAAAATTCCTAAACTTACTCAATTTCAAGTCTCTACATCTTCAACTTTTCAAAATGCTAAATGAAGATAAGCTTATACCTCTTTACTCACCAACACCTTTATCCCAGTATCAAAAAAGAAACAGATGGTCCAGACTTGAGATTTCCTCCTCCTTTTTACCAAACATGAAAATTTTCACAGCTGTATTGTGAGAAAACTCAAAATTTTCAGCATTGAAGACATTCATGGCCCAACTTGGCTATGTTCTTCACCAAAAATATTCTAATCTTTTTTTCCAGCAATAAGTAAATAAAGAATTCTTTATGCATATAAAAGGTTTGGACCACAAAAGTCACAGCCCTTTTGCTCCAGAGGATGAATTTTGCCCAGGTGAAGCATCCCTGACAGCCAGCTGCCAATAGCATGTGCAGCACTGCCAGATCTTCTTTGACTAAGTTTTCAGTTAAGTCCCATGTGCCAGATAGCAAAAAGATAGAAAGGGGAGTGGAAGACATTTACTGAGCCAGATACAATCTGAAATTCAAGCAAAGAAGCCAAGCAACACAGAATCATAGAATGTCCTGAGTTGGAAGGGACCCACAAGGATCACTGGCATCCAGCTCCTGGCTGCGCACGGGACACCCCAAGAGTCACACCATGTGCCCAGGATTACTGTTCAAACACTGTGGCAGGCTTGGTGCTATGGTAACTTCCCTGGGGCCTGTTCACATGTCCCACACCCAGCAGGGCTCTCTTAAATTCCCTTTACTAAGGGTTGTTGTTTCAGTACCAGTTTTAAGTAGATTTGAATCAGCCAGGCTGGCCTAGCATCTCCCCATCTGGTTTGTTACGAACAGTTCTCAGATAAGAAATATTAATAAAAACGCCATGTTTGCAATAGGAGAGTGACTGGAAACTGGTATCTTTAAGCACTACCTAGCTTTTTTGTCCCCTCTTCCCTGACTTTTTTTAAAGAAGGTATCTTTCAACTATTGTTAGAGAATGAAATCCTAGAAATAACTGCTTGTAATAAAGAAGTCTTGGTATTTCCATCCTAACACTGCACAGCCCAGCCTTAACAGCACACTCAAAAATTCTTGTAATTGGCACTGGTTCTGGACAATCCAGTAGCAAGCTTTTTTGAGTGAGCTTTCTTGCTCATTACCAACCAAAGTTCTCTCGCCCAGAGCATTTTGGCCAAACTACTCAATGGCTGATAGTATCCAGTGTTGGGTAGAGGCTAAAAAAGTACTAGTAACCACAAATGTTACTCATTATTATAAGTCACACTATTCTCTAAACAAAAAGTTGGTGTTCCACAGTGGAGTTCTGGTTGCTGCATCTTCAGATTACACAACATACCTACACCTAGGATCCTGAACAGGATCACCAAGCAAAGCTGTCATGACATACATAGGGGAACTGAAATAATCCTGCCTTTTTTTACATTTTTCCCTTCCCCTTTTTTCAAGGTTCTGTTTCTGAGGTTTCTGTTAAACACTGGATCTCTTCGTGGTTCACAAACAGCTGCTGCTTGATACCTGCAGCCCAGAGAAACGCTAGAGAGTAATAGACTGACATAGAGCCAGCAACATGCAGTTCACAAACTCTGGTGTCAGCTACAAAATTTTAACAGTCAGAAGGCATGGGGAAATTAGGTGAAACCAGAATCTTCACAGGAAAGGCCAACTAACACTTTCAGGGACATGAAAGGGGTTTCTTTGTGCTTTTGCAGGGATTTCCCATTTATATCACAGTATAAAACACCAAAAAGAAGATTGCTCATTCTGAGGAAGCCAAGCTAAAGCATGACCTTGGGCTGGATGGAAAATATGAATGTGCATTGCTGGTGGAAACTTCACTGTACAATGGAAGGTAGCTCCAAAACAAAGCCTAGTCAGAAGGAAAACCCTTTGGCCCCTTTTGCTACCTCCTGCTCTGGCTTTTGTACTTGGTCACTGAAACCCTTAACTCAACTGAGGTTGATTCCAGGCCCTTTGGCTGCTGACTTCGTAGGGTTGTCCAGGGACTGCCCCACATGAGGGCTGCCTTCTGGAAGTTTTTCTACATGGAACTCAGATCACACCCTACTCCCAGCATTTGACAGGCTTGCTGAGATAGAAATGTAATCCTAATTCAATTTCTCTTCCTCAGCTGTACAACACCAATGTCTTCAACACAGCTGTTGAAGAGCTTTGCTCTCACAAGTAACCAAACTTCCCTTCTCACACTACCCACTACATCTCCATTTTCTTGAAGTGAAAAGTACAGGGCAGACCTGGAAATCTCCAAAATATTCACAATGAGTTCAACTTCAGGTCAGTCCCAGAGAGCATGAGGTAAATGAAGGAAAAGTCACTAACCTTGTCTTTCATAAGCCTGGCTTACAAAAAGGATTTCCATTTTTACAAAGCAGCATTCTGTATGTCTGATCGAGAGGATACAGAACATGAAGCCCTGAGATTCCAGAGTGCCTCACTGTAACCCACAGGAACAGCACAGTTCGAAGATGGGCCCATTCAATCCCTCTGTTCTCAGGCCAGAGGGACCTGCCCTAAGACCAGTGCCAGAAAGGACATTCTTCTGGGAAACTTCCCAATGCCCTTCTCAGCTGCACAACTGTGAACTAATTCCAACAACTATGGTATGGTAGCACTGCTTTCATTTACACTTCACTACGTGCAAGGCAAATCAATGGATAAAATTTGAGATCCTTGTGTGAGGAAGAGTCACAGATGGATAAAAATACAGTTAAAAGAATTAGGAAAGGGGGAAAACCAGACATTCGTGGGATTCCCTGACAGCTCTGTGCAGAAGGAAGGGCTGGGCTGGAAAAAACAGGGCCCCAGGTTCCTGCCAAGATGTCTGAGGCCCGTCCTTTCCAAATAGCTCAAAGAAACAGCCAAGGCTCCCTTGTAACCCTTTCAGAACCCCTTTAGAGAGGAAGGCTGCTGTAGCCAGAGCCACTCCTACAGAGCACCAGACTATAGGGTCCCCTCATTCCTACAGAATGTAAGGAGCAGAGTAGATCTCCCCCATAAGAACTACAGGCACATTAACCCTCTGAAAACCACCCTGAAAAACAAGTATTTTAATGGTGAACAGGAGGTTTAAATAAATGCAGAGGAAAGGAAGATGTGCTCCTCACTTTGCAACAAGAAATGCCTGGAACTGATACAGTGTATTTCAAAGACATGGGAGATCAGGGAAACCTGGGGGGATATTATGAGTCAAGTAGTGAAAGACACTAGGAGATCTCAACTTGCTCCATATTCAATTAGGTGTTTAATAGAACAGAAAAGATCAAGCAACTTCCATCACAGCCAACAAAATCTACCGGTGCAGGAAAAGGAGAGTTACCTAGCAAGGAATGGGAAAAGAAAAAAAAAATCCCTGAAAAAAATGAACTACTTATACCTGTTGCTCAGATTGACATTCACTGTAATAATCAAAGAAAAACAACTGCATATTAATAAAAAATTCAGTGTTCAGCATGGTCAGAAGCCAACAGGATATTGGTACACGTAAGTTGAGATAGAAATTAAAGATACACTAGTGTTATTTACATGAAACTAACATTTTACTCCTACTTGATGTACTGTTTTCATTTCTTGTCATCTCTATAAAGATAGCCAGACCATTATTAGAGGGCCAGGAAGATTTCCATTTAGAATTTGAACAGAATGGAACTGTTTAATTTAGGAGAGACAAACAAGAAGGGAGATGATAAAAAGATAGAGAATGAATAGTGCCAGAAAATAAATCCAGCATTTCTGTTTGTCTTCATGTAATCTTATTACAGGTACAGAGACTTTTGGCAAAATCTAGGAAAAAATTAAAGAAGGAAACTTTTGCATAATATGCAATACATGTGTGGAACTCAACTGCTGCAATTCAATGGGACTACATTTCTTGCAGAAGGTAAAATATATGACTAATAATATCCACACTAGACTATGCAGAACTAAGTATTGCAGGAACTACATGCCAGCTATTAGCAGTTAGAGGGCAAAATCTAGCTCCCCCTCAGAAAGAGAGTTTCCCTGCTGTCCACACAGAATGTTCTCTGTGTTTCTACTGATGACGGTGGTGATAGCTGCTCTGAAGCAGAGGATGGGAGACTTGAAGAGATTAGCAGCCCAGTCCAGGATAGCGAATCCTGTGTTTATATTAGGGTAAGGTCAGTTTGTGGAGGCAGCTGAAAAGAGTAAACCCAAAACCACTATGCAGTATTGGCTTAGGAGAAGGTAGGAAACCCCTGTCATCCCCCTCCACCTATCAGCATGGGCTGCTTGCTCTCCATAGTATGCTGCAGGGAATAGCAGGAAACCTCTGGAAGTCATGCAGTCAAAAAGAAGCCTGGTCCCCCTCAAATTTTGAGAGTTATTTGCAAAAAATGTGATTGTCCAAGGCCAGCAGACAAAGATAATGCAGATCTGTGCCCCCTGTGCTCAGCCAGGGCCCATCCAGGAGAGGGACCAGGCTGCAGCTCCAGCAATGCTTCCCAGAAGCAGCTGAGTAGGGAGGCCACACTTGCACAACTCCACAGGTGCCCTGCTCTGCCCTGCTGTGAGGCCCCAGTTTTCACCCCCGGCCCACAGCCCCAGCACTGGCTCCTACAGTCTCCCTGCACACAGCACAAACCTCCTTTGCCTCTGGAAAGGGTCCTGTGATTAATCTCACTTATTACCTCGGCAAAGTAACAGTGCGGCGGCTGCCAGCCAAGTCCGACTCAACAGCGTCTGGGGAGCCGAGGCTGCAGGGCCAGGCCTCAGACTGTCTGGGCAAGTCACGAGCTTTCCGCCTTTCCTCTCCTGGAGGCTCCAGACAGACAGAGCCAAGGCCTAGCTGTGGGAAGCAGGGATCCTTGAGGACTGTGCCAATCCATGGTGCTGAGGCCCAGAGCGATTTCCAAGCAGGATGGAGAGCAATTGGCCCTGACAACACAAGTTTCCTTAGTGTGACCAAGATATATATATAGAAAAAAAAATATAAGGCGAGCCATGTATTTCTGAAGTTTAAGTCAGCCAATTCACTTCCACACTTAACAAGTTGTCACTGGTGACCCTGGGAGACATGCATGGAAAAAAGAAACAACAAAAGGCAAGAGGCTGTTGAGGCAGGAGCTACAGGCACAAATATGCATGGATGCACACGGAGAGGAAGAACATACACAAACTAGAAATGGGATGACTTGTGAAAATGTACAGCTACCCAGGTAGTAGTTTTCACCTGCTCTCCTCAAACCTCTTCTGAGCAGGAAGTAATAAACTCCAAATTCGGGGCTCTCAGAAATTCTGCCTCTCAAGGACCACAGGCAGAATCAGCATGACAAAGCTGCTGAGGCGATGCAGACAGAAGTCATAGAAAAATCACTGAACCCACCCTCAATTACTTCTCCACCTCCAATAAAGAAATTGAATTAATTCAGGCATTAAGGTAAAGAGAAAAGGGAAGAGAACAAGCACTGTGGGGAACAAGGAACAGACATGGCTATGCTAGCTCAGGGCTGGACTCAGTGCTGTTGTGCTGCTGCTGCTCTGGCACTTCTGTACTGCTTAGGGAGAAGTGCTAAGGTCACCACAGTTTGCTCAAACTGAACTGAGGGCCTACTGTGTAACCCTCAGTGCTTGCTGCTTTCTCCCTCCGTTTCCTCCAGAGGAATCAGCGCCTCCAAGTTACCTTACACCTAGATGCTGTGCAAACAAATAGGCTCTGAACACTTGGCAAACACAGCACCAGAGAGCAGTCAGGTAACCTCCACTTCTCAAGAAACTGCAGGGAGCTTGAAAAAACAATTTGGAAGAGAATAAAGTTACCGTCAACCCAGAACTACAAGGCAACACATCCATAACACGGAGAAAGAGATTTATTCTTATAAAAACTTGGCATTAGCTGCCAAGATCCCCAGGAATTCTCTTGTCCTTACTTCTAGCTGCAAGCCCATACATAGTTAACTCTCTCCCACAGCCCCTACTGCAACACCATGCTGCTTCTGCCATGCTAAGCCCACCCCAGTCGAGCTCAAGAGTCTTGCAAAAAAAGCAAGACTGTCCCATCAATTACTCACCCTTCTATCTCTGTAAGAATCATACCTTTTCTAGTCACATCTTTTGTCTATTTCTGTCTCCCTTTTCTTACTGCTCTTTAGAGCCAGTGAGGGTCCAAGCATGATTTCTTATTTTACATTCCACAGCCCCAAAATTTAAAATAAAAACTGAGGAAACAACAAAGCCACTTTCACCTTCCCTTCATGTCAAACACAGCAAACTGCCCCTTTGACACAAAGGATTGAGACCATTGAACTGTAATTAGTTGGTGATTGCTGTTTGGGGTCTTTCTGGCAACACTCAAAGATTCAGTGAAACTACAGAAGCCAAATACACCAGCTCAGAGAAAACTCTCAAAAGAGACCTGGGATTCTTCCTCCCCAGGCCAAAGGATATATACTTGGTGTGATCAGAGCATCTGAAACCTAGAACACATAGCACATGTACCCCTAGCAGTAAAATTGGCAAGAAGCAGTAGTAGGCACTAGTGGGGGAAGGAGGATATGAAGCATCCACTACCCAGCCAAGGTTAAGGAAGGCCAGCAATTCAAAGGAAGGTCCTGATTTGGGAGACTGTCAGGGGATGCAGCACAAAAATCTTAGTGAGCTGGAATGTGCAAGAGAGCAGAGTGTACAATCATTTTGCTGTGTAGAAATTTTGGGATACAAATTGATACATATTATCTATTAGAGCAAGCACAGGAGGCTTTTTAAGTAGTAGACCGGATTTTCTGCACCCACACTGTTGATTTGTACATGAGCAATAAATACATGCAATGTGACCCAGAAGCATCTAAGATGCTAAATGTTTGGTCAGCATCTTCTGGTTTCCCACCCTATTTGATACTTCTGGGCAAGGAAAAAATAAAAATGAAAATACACAAAGCAGAGATTGTTTGGGAACCTGGACATACAGCAGGTATGTGCACACAGCCTGTGAAGCCCTGAGAGCTGTTGCTATTACTGTCACTGAGAGTGATACCACAGTATATTACACTTAAAACCCCTTTAGATAAGAAAATTGAAAAAGCATGTGTTTATATAATTTAAACCAGAGTAGACAGTCTACCAAGAAAACATCATTTCTTGATAAACCTGAGCAACTTGGCAGAAATTATGAGCTAAGAAGTATTTCAGACACACCAAGCAAGGAGAAGAGGAGAATCCTTTTTGTCTGACTACAGTAGCCCTTCACAGGCTCCGTAATATAAATTTGACTGCCATTCCACCCTCTGACTGATGACAAGGAAGCTTGCCTGCCTGCCCTAACCAAATTAGATAAGTCTGTCAGAAAATCCAAGGAAAAAATATGCTGAGCAGTTTAGAAGTGCGAGGTCAGTCTTCAGGTTTGAGATAGATGTTACGAAAGAGCAAGAAGCTAATGAAACAGAGATCTGAGAAAACACTGACCATTTCACTGCTGAACTCTTGCCAACTTACTGCCCTTATGAATTCTACAAGATGAACATGAGCAAGGATAAGGATGGTTGCTGCTGAATCAAAGGTGCCTGCTGAAAACACAGAATCTGTACCAGCTGGGGGGGGTGGGGAAAAAAAAAAAAAACTTTCTTGCTAGCTTTGGTCCAGGTCTTAGAGATTTAGTGACCTGCAGAGCCCAAGTAATTCCTGGAGAAGAAATCCACTGTCTTTTTCAAAAAACAAGTTGCAAAGCAGCTGCAAATTCCAGTGCCAGAAGCCTTTACTCCATCAACTGTCCTCACAACTAGGGATTATGCAGCTATTTGCTAACAGGTACTTCAAAGCTGGTTTATGTTCTGAATCAACAAGCTTCATTCTGTTAAATAACTGATTTTTTACCTTTATTATGCAACCAAGAATGCTTTCAAGAGAATGCTTTTTCAAGAACAGCTCCAGTATGGTATTGGCTTCAGCTGACTTGTAGTTTCACTGGATAATGAGGAATCACTTTCATGGTTGTGGTCCTTGGATTACATTACTAAAATTGTAATAAAAACTATTTATCGCAATCTTTAGTAACTCTACTACAAAATACATAATCACATTTAGTGCCTTTACAGCATGATGTGAAAGGGTGACAATCCTGCCCGATGGACTGAGTGAGAAGCTGAGAACTGAGATAGGGCACTGAGACAGGACTGGGATTAAAGGAGAGAACAGATTTGGCATAACTTTATTGATATACAGAGGGCAACAAAGGCAGGTCTGCACCAAATGTGGCAGAGGTTGACAGTCATGTCACAGTAATCAGAAGTAAGGCCACACACAACTTGGAACATTTCACCTCTTGTGCAGCCCTGCAGGCTTCTTTGTCTGAGGTGCAGCAACAGGCTAGGCCATCATTTGAGTGGAAATAGTGCCAATGCTTACAGAAAGTGACAAAAAAAAATCTCAAAATGCACAGCAGTGCAGATTTCTAAAATAACATTTTAACATATCCAGAACTGTCCTCTGTCTCTGTATTACAAAACCTAAGACCTCCTTTGCCTTTTGGCAAGCACTCTATTAATTTGGCACCTTATCTCATGCAAAGAAAAGGAATCAACAAAAGAAGGGATAACTTCTTTTGAGACACATGTAGGTAAGTCAGTACTGAGAGAGTGGGAATTAAAGGGGAAGATGATTTGCCTAAAAGAATAGCCTGAATCCTACAGATTTCAAGCATCAAACCAAAATTTTCTAACGACCTTCAGCAGCACTAAAATGGCTTAGATTTACCACAGAGCCATACAAAAAACTGTGAGGACTGCACTTCAGAGACAGATGTTTGAACCGGAGCCAAGTGCAAGCCAGATAAGAGACCCATTTACAGAACATTTACATCCTTGCTGAATTCTGCAACTGATAGAGAGAATCTTAATGGAACAAAACAGGAAGCTTTTCTTCAGTCATCCAGCACTGAGCACAGGCTGACACCCATCAGATGACCCTCTATGAATTGCTTGCTCCAATGTAACAAATCAAGTAGAAAAAAGGCATTTACAATACAAGATAGCCATCTCCATATATCATGACCTTGATATTCTTTTTGGAATTCTCTCATTAAACACAAATTCACAGACCAAGTAATCCAGCACTGCCTCAAGAATTTTTTTTTCATTTCCAGATTTACATAAAACTCTTAACCCACAGTAGTTTGGCCATTCTATAAAAGCAGCCATGAAGATAAAAAAATTCAATAGGGAATCTTAAGGCATCTTTCTGATTCTTGTTCTGAGGATAAAAACTAAGCAACTGAAGTAGTGAAAGACTAAATGACTCATAAAAGGTTTGAAGATGGAATCTTCTATCAGTTATGACAGAAAAATTCTGAAGTATTTTCAGATTGCTGCATGAAATAAAACAGAAACTTTAACAAAAAAGCATTAAACTATGCACACAATGCTAGATGAGGCACAGCCCTGGAAGTCATTCAGAGTGGAGCTCTGGGCAGTAGTGGTGGGGTTTGCAGCTATGTCTGTGAGCCCATGCAGAAGTGCAAACAGAGCTGAAAAAGGAACGGAAGCCCTAGGACAGCCTGCATGCTGCTGCTCTCCCAAGCCATGTAGGAGAGGAAGGCAGTTTACACCTGTTGGATAGGTTCTTTATTTGGATTAGGTAATAGCTTGCCTGGATGGGGTCCAAGAGTAGAAACACCACCACTTCTCTCAATAACTTTAAACCCCTGAGGCAAACATTGTGCTGGAACAGAAACAGGCCAGGAATTCATTTCTCACATTCCTCTTCTTGAGGCAGGATGAAAAGTAGTGACTGATGAAATAAGAACAATTTTACTTGAGCTTTCCAAATCCCATTACAATCTTTCTATTGAAGGACCCATTTGGGGAAGGATGAGCACTCAGATCACATGCCTTCTGCCCTGTGTTTCTCCCTCTCTTGCTTCCCTCTATTTTCCAGTAGCGTTCAGGCACCAGGGATAAGAACCAGTATTTTCATGTGTGCAGTGCTTTCCAGACCTAAACTCATATTTTGGAGAAGCTCTGCTTTATTATTCTGTTTTAAAAGATAAAAATGAATGCTTAGGCAAAGGAATCAATATTATTTACTGGAGTGGAAAGGAAGAACTCAAATCTCCAGCAGTCCTGGGCTTGTATTCTAGCCTGGTTACTGCAGCAAGTTTGCCTTGTTCCTAGCTTCCAAGATTCAGACTCCTGCAAGTAAATCTTTCTGCTCTTTGAATCACAGGAAGAATGGTTTTACTGCAGAATCAGTCCTCTGCCTTGATTCCCATGAGTGTATAAGCCATAAATATAAATTCCAATGTCCAAAATTAATATAGAGTATAAAGAAGACATATGAAAAAGAAACTCTGATAAATACTGCTCTATCTTTGAACAATCTAAACTTGATATTCAAGGAAAAAGCACGAAGATGAGGACTTAGTGGAGATTTTTGCAGCATCAGGTCTAAGTTTGCATTCTGCATATATGTTTCAATGCCAGCAAACCTAAACTTAGAAATGCAGGGACAGGAAATGATCAAAGAGAAACAGACATTCCCCTCTCATCCACCACGTTCATTTATGCCCTTATTTCACCATGAACCTGACAGCTCTGGGAACATAGCTATTTTCATAGGGCTAGTTTCTAAACCTAAGAACCATTACTAAGCTGTTAGAATCATGGGATTGCTCATGCTGGAAAAGATCCTCCGTTTAAGATCCTCAAGTCCAACTGTTAACCTTAACACTACCAAGTCTACCATTAAACCATGTCCCTAAGTGCCACACCTACACATTTTAAAAACCCTCAGGTGACTCCACCATCTCCCTAGGTGGCCTGTTCCAAGGCTTGACAACCCTTTTGGTAAATAAATCATTCCTAATATCTAATCTAAACTTCCCCTGATGGAATTTGAGGCCATTTCCTCTTGTCCAACAAGAGGAGCGACCAACACACTACAACCTCCTTGCAGGGAGTTGTACAGAGCAATAGTGTGATCCCCCCACACCCCAAGACTCCTTTTCTCCAGGCTAAACAACCTCAGCTTCCCCAGCTGCTTCACAAAAGACTTGTGCTCCAAACCCTTCACCAGCTCTGTTGCCCTTCTCTGGACATGCTCCTGCATCTGAGCAAGAAGCCAAACACAAATTACAATTGAGCTCCTGAGTGCATTGCATTCTTCTTTAAAAAGCTAGAGCGGCAATTTGAACTTACCTGACTGCTGAAGAGACAGATCTTTTGTCATCTCTATGAGTGTCTGACTGAACAGGCCACAGTGGCCCTCTTTTGTTGAGTGGTGACCAGTAGCTCTGTGGGGCAGCTGCATTCCCCTTGCTTATAGCTCCACTTGCCAAGTCCAGGTTTGTTAACTAAAGAGGTAAAAAAACAAAAAAAAAAGAAACAAAACAAAAACAAACCCAAACAAACTATCAGAAACAATTAAATGCCAAGAAAAGAGAAAAAGCTATCACTAAGTAAATGGAATAGAGTATACACCAAGAGACATGAAACTGTTAGAAAATGGAAACCTTCAGGTTTCCTTCAGGACCAGGTTACTGAAAACACAGGAGAACAGAAGCTCAAGCCAAAGTACACTAGAGGTACAAATACAGAGAAATTCAGTTTAGTATCCTCAGTGTGGAGGGAACTTTCAGAAAACTGAGAGGTCTAACAGGTCTTGCTGAGTATATTCCACCTGAAGCTTTTCAAACAGTTAATCTGCAATCAAGCTTGGACAAAACTCTAAATTCCAAATTGCTATTTGAATGTATGGGAGATGAAGAGATTTAAAAGAAAACTTCTGCAGATATTAAAATGCACAAAATATTTTTTCAATCTAGCCTTGGCTTTGGCTGGAATACTTCACCTTGCCTGAAGTGTTCTGAAAACTGAACAATAAGCACAGAAAACATTAATTCAAATGAATAAAGTTTCAGAACATTATAAGCAATTTAAGACAAGATCTTACAGTAGGACATTATCAGGCAAGCTTAGTAATAGGCAGTGTTATCCACCTTACATGGAAAACAATATTAGGTGTCATTTTGGAGGCTCTACCTCATGCCTTAACGTTGCTGTGCTCTGTAGAATTTAATTAAATTTTAAAGAATTTCCACTGCAGTAACAGAAACCTTGAAATTCGATTTAGTTCTACTTGTGCCAGGCACTATAGAAATACCTAACAATGACAGTTGCTGGTCACAAAGGATTTATTGTCTGAAAAGAAACAAGAATGGTAAATGATGCAAACATAGAAGGCAACATGGTAAATAAAATAGGTTATATACCATTCTTAGCTTGCCAGCAACAGTGATCACAACTTTGCTAACACATCCAATGTGTGAAATGAAGATGACTTCATCCAATTTTCTATCCTCATCATCTTGATGCCAAGACCATTTAGTCTGATGAATTACCACCTCAATCCTGCTCTATTACTGTGACATGCCTTCCTCTTTAACACTGTATCATTGTTATTTGAAAGCTGTCTTTTTAAGCAAAGCAGGTGAGCAAATAGCTTAGCCTGGGTAATAGGGACATTTCACACATTCCAGATAGACAGGTGTTTAAACTACAGCAGGATTAAAAACAGGCAAAGGGTTCAGAAAGAGAGAGAGAACACCAGCAAGACTATAAGGTTTAGCTGCAGCCAGCCCACCCAGACGGGTGTTACTGCTTGTTACTGTGCCATGCTTTGAGACATTGCAGCTGCTATAATTAGCTGGCCAGGATGTTGTGTTGGAGGACTACTGAGGCACCCCCAACACATCTGTGCTCAGCAGTGGCTTCATTTTCTAGTCTTCCTGTGCACCTGATGGAACTGCATTCTTCCCTTTACAGCGGCAAACATTTCGCAACAAATGAGTTGGTACTTTGGTGTAAAAAGTAATGTAGAGCACCTGGACCAAAATATCCACATAGAAGAGCTTATAGCTTCAGAAATAGTAGTAATGGAGCAAAAACAAACAAATTTTAAAAATCTCTCCAAAACCAAGAAAGGCTAGTGGGGCTCAACAGAGAAGTTGGTTATTGGTGTGGATCTACAAGAATTATTTTTCAAATTGAGTTGCACCAAGGTGGGTTCAAACTCTCCTGCTTGGTAAGATTCCTGCTTTTCATTAGCAGTGATGGAGTTCAGAGTATTTTTCCTGACACTGACAGTATGACAGGAGACCTGTGTGGGTTGCACTGCACACTTCAAGCATCCCCATTTTCACATTGTCATGTCTATACGTTCTTTGTGGAGCCTGTAAAAGGCAAGACAATACACAGCTAATATCGCTCAGGATAGAAGGATTCACAAAGTTTTGCTACGATGTTTAAACTAATTGGGACAGCAAAGATGTCAGATGCTGAAACAAACAATGCTGACTGAAGAATGCCACGGTATAGTAAATTCCCAAAAGCCCTCATGGAAACAAAAGAACCCACTTGATGTACTTCTATTTATGATATAACATGGAGAAATGGGAGGAGGGGAGAAGAACATGTGGGTTGTCACAGCCATATCAATAGAGACTTGTGTTAGAAACAGTACATGTATGTACTGTTATATTTACTTCAATATAATGCTAATAAGCCAAATTATTGCATCATGCTGAAATACTTTTTAAGATTTATTTTTATTTTTAGATGTCACAAAGTAAGTTTATGACTGCAATACACTTGCCTTGACAGCAGAGACACATACACTTAAAAGAATTGATCTCTGTGGTCACGCTTTGTTCAGCAAAATTTATTTCTGAATAAATTTAAGACTGAAAACAAGGCCACAACACAGAATGACACCCCAAAGTGCTGAATATAGGAGTTGAAGGGTTTGTTTTTATCTGTTTTATTTTAGTTTTATCTGCTTTAAAAATTCAATATGAAATATGAACTCTTGAAGTACAGATAGGAATAAAAACTCCAGGATAGAATTTGCTTCCAATTAATAGCATCCTACAGACAAAGATCCACTGTATAGTACTTCTAAGAAACCACAAGCAAGAGTCAGAAAAAGAGCTTAATATCTTTCACTTTTCTGATTTACATTATACTAGTCCTTCAAGAGCTCCCATTGCCATATTCAAGAATCTTTTTTCTATAATAAAGTTAGTATTTTCTTTTTTATATTCTCTAATGGTTCAAATAAGCTAAAGCCATGAATCGTAACAATCAGAAAAAGAAAATAGTAATAACCAGTATTGCAGATCAGCCTCCATGGACTCAGGAAAAGCCTCCTGAAAGCCTGAATGCTTCTCTTGCTAGTTCATAGGAGTCAACCAGGGTGAACAGGGACACATCACCCCTAGAAGCTGTTACTCTGCTCCTCTTGGCAGGCAGTGAAAAAGTGACTTACATTTTCATTACCAACATCCTGAACAGCGGATCCAAAATTTCACTGGTCAACATGTTACAACAAGCAATACACTACAAATTGCCACCTTGATCCTCTCTGGTTGGCAGTTTTAGCACTTTTCTGGCAGGAGCCAGTCATATCCTGTTGCCTAAAAAGTGGTGGAGATTGCAGATATACAAAGTCTAAAGATAATTTCTCTCGAAGCCACACTGCATCCTCCCCAGTTCACACATCTCACATTTCCATTTGGATCTTTCTGACTGGTGAGGAGGAAAAGGAGTCCACAGCTCAAGCTATATTTCACATGTCAAGCCTAAGAGATATGCCAAAAGAATGCAGTAACCATAGGCCTACTTTGTCTCTTCCAAAAAAACCTTCAAAATGATAACATTTTCACAGAAACAGGAGGAGACAAAGTTTTCAGCACAATGTACCCTATCAACAGGTTACAAGGGCATATATGAATAAACTGTTTACTGAGAAACCTTTTTGCTTAAAGAAGGATTGGACAAGGATCATGATAAGATACACGTAAGATCACTACTCCTCTGCCTTAGGATCAGACCAGAATCCTTAAGTTTTGATGTGTCAGACAGGACAAGATGACACTGTAACATAAGCTCAAAGAGGAAACCATTCCACTAGAAAACTGAAAAGATGCAAAATGTCTCATCTGTAGTGTGTCCTCCTTTGCCTTTCAATCTATTTTTACCCATATGCTCTGTATACGCATATGTAAGCATATGTAAACATGTAGCCATATGTTTATCCATTTGAATCCTTTAAGACCCTTCAGTCAATCCCTAATTCTCCATTTTATTACTTATTGTTCATCCAGCAATGCCATCTTTATCCAATAGTTTGCAAATAAAATGTGCTTTTTCTTTCATTACCTGGCTTCCATAATCACTGTATTTTCACTTGCCAAGCCTACCTCAAACACAGATACCCCTGAGGCTTTCAAGATCCGTGAAATCTTTAACAGAAGGGAAGAGCTAAGAACTTGCCATGTGGAGAGAAAAAATTTTGCTGTATTCTTTCACTTATTTTCCTTCCTTCAGCCTTCAGAGATGACTGACTAGATGCCACAATATAAACACCCACTGTTAACCTGTTCTCTCCCTAGTGCATGTTGCATTTTTATGGCTTTACCACAGAGCTCCCAGGTACATCTGTGATCTAGCACAGATCTTGTGCTTGATCTAAGCACAAGTCTTGGTCTAAGGCAGCTTGCAGGTCTGCCAGTAATACTGGAAACAGTCCAGCTGCCTTGCCTTCCTTAATGCACCAAGATACTGGAATCCAACAGGCTACTCCAGTATGGGGAAAAAATAAAAAAAGAAAAAAAAGTAAAAAGAAAAAAAGAAAAAAAAAAAGAAAAAAAGAAAAAAAGAAAAAAAAGAAAAAAAGAAAAAAAGAAAAAAAGAAAAAAAGAAAAAAAGAAAAAAAGAAAAAAGAAAAAAGAAAAAAGAAAAAAGAAAAAAGAAAAAAGAAAAAAGAAAAAAGAAAAAAGAAAAAGGAAAAAGGAAAAAGGAAAAAGGAAAAAGGAAAAAGGAAAAAGAAAAAAGGAAAAAGGAAAAAGGAAAAAGAAAAAAGAAAAAAGAAAAAAGAAAAAGGAAAAAGGAAAAAGGAAAAAGGAAAAAGGAAAAAGGAAAAAGGAAAAAGGAAAAAGGAAAAAGGAAAAAGGAAAAAAGAAAAAAGAAAAAAGAAACAAGAAAAAAGAAGGAAAAAAGGAAAAAAGGAAAAAGAAATAAATCACACCATCTTAACACGCCTCTTAACAGACAAAGGAAACTCCAAATCACAAATAAGACACACACACAACCACTGCCTGAATAGTGTAACAAAATGTACCACTACAAATTCCATGAGGAAATCATGCAATACAAACAGATTTTTCTAGAACCACCTTTCTGTTACCCAGGCCATCTTGCTGACCAAACCCCATACTAAAGCACCTTCATTTTATGTACAGATTTGAATTTGCAGTAACAACTGGCCAGGAGGGAGGAACCGGGGCTAACAGGCTGGGAAGTGTGAAATCTGTGTGTGTACCAAGGCTGATCTGGCCAAAGGCCTGTGACATTCCTTCTTTGCTCTCTGAGCTTACCAGCTTACAGGATATACATATGCATACAGAGCACAAGTGTTCCAGTCTCCAGAAAACGTTCCAGACAAAGACCTGCCAAAGACATTCCTGGGAAACCTGACAAACTTGCAAATTCCTTTGTAGTGTCTCCAGCATATGCATCCATTTAACAACGAAAAAAGAAAACCCAAGTTCGTGCTGCTGCTGTGGATGGTTGAACTCCCCCTCTTCCTTCTCCTGAAAAAGTCAGGCTTTCATTTAGACACTCTCTGCCTCAAAACTTCCAGTGGGAGTGATTTTTACAAGGCACAATCCTGCCAGAAGTTTGATGATCAGGGTGTAATCTTTCCCATAACATGAGACCTAGCTGCTCAGCCTGGCCTGTTTGGTGACTATCTGCAGATGTTGCTGCATCATAACAAAACCCTCTGCTTCTATTCCCTGAGGAGCCTCAGAGCAGGAGGAGTTCAACATGAGCACTGCAGAAACTACATTGGTATTTTCACTTCCTACAACCTCTGCTGAGACCAACTGGTTATATTACTGCTGCTGCTACAAATCAGTAGTAATAAAAGTAATTCCAGCTCCTGTGTGAACAGCTTGAGTGAGGAAAAGATGCAGTAGTCCAGAGGTGTGTGAAAGAGGAAAGAAAAATGCCCCTCAGAGTTGATTGCCTGCTTCTTGCTCCTCTTACTAATTACAGTAAGATGCCTTTTTTCTTTACACTTCCCTTTCTCTCCATCAGTGGAGGGGTAAAAACCAAAGAAACAGTTACATAAAGAAAATAAAACTGACTAAAACTCAGATAAAGTGGGTTGAGTCAAAGCACGGGACCATCACTGAAAAAACCAAAACTCCTCAGTGCAGAAAATAGCCTCACCAAATTTCTGTAAGTATTTGCTGCACCCTAAATTTAATGGTCTTGTTGAGCTGTTCAGATCTAGACAGGAAAGAGCTGATGCCCACTGGGACCTGTACAGTGTATTTTGGCAGACTGGTAGTTTGCTCTGTTGAGGACAAGGCAGGTGAGGGTACCACACTGTGTAACTAAGACAGGTAAATGAGGAGTGGTGTAGCATCCAATATTGTTGCAGCTGATGTTAAGATGAAGCTCACTATTTCGGAATTCCCACAGCACACACAGGGTCCCTCTGGGACACTGTAAAATGCTCCATTTGATTCTTCCTCACTCCCTCTCCCTGGTGCTAAGGTTTCGTAAACTCATCTGCTTTTTGCTCATTTTCACCTTCTGTTTAAATGAAAAATGTAGAAGAAGACAAGTGCCCCATCATCCAGTGGATCTCTAATGTCAGTATGTTTGCAGGAATCCTGGCTGCTGGATCTTGGGCACTGACTGGCTGCACAGCAGACAAGGAGGCAGCTCTGTATAGCCCTTGCCTGGGTGGTCTGATGTTATCCCTGTGATTAAACTCCCCGGCTGCAAGAATTGGAGCTGTTCCTTATGATAGCTGGGACCTGAAATCTCACACTCTCCCACACACAGAGAGAGTCAGAGCTCTCACCAGGTTTCCCCTCCTTCTCTTCCTCCTCCTCTTGGTCAAGCTGGCCAATTCAACACATTCTTCAGTTCCCTAGCATTAATAACCATGAAGTACTACAGCCTGCTAGATATCAACTGCAGCCCCCCCTCATCAGGCAGTGATAGGGACCTCACACAGATACAGCATTGCAGAAAAATTTTTACCTTACAGTGTACTTCAGAGAGAAGTAGCATGCTATTCACAAAGAAAAACACTCATATGCATCCAGGATCCAGCCACCTGGCTCTGGATGTACACACATGCTGTGTATTTTAATGTCCTGCCTACAGAAAGACCTGCAATGCAAACACATGGAAATATTTTATGCTAAACACACATGAAATAAAGACTTCACAATTGAAGCCTGGTATGGAACACAATAGAAGGAGAAGTAGTTTGGATTATTTTGGTCACAGCCTTCATCCATCTGTCCATCATGGAAAGGCCAATGGCTTACAGCAGGTACAGGCAGAAAACCCCACTTCGTTCAGCTGTTCAAAAGGCACAAAGTAGCCAGTAAGATCTCTACATCACAAATCAAGGCAAGAAAGGCAATTAAGTCCCTCTCCAACGAAATGGGCTTACTGAACTGTGTTTCAGGCCTCATTTCCCAACTCACCACCAACATACCTGCCTTGTTTCCCCAACAGTACTGTTGCCATCTTAGGCTCACACGAGGCAGTGAGCAAACTGAACAAGAAAACTTCATGAAATTGAAAAATTGTACTGTTAATATGCACCATTAACCACTACACTACACACATTGACAAAGACATCATCACTTTGTAAAAATAATTAGCAATCATCTGATTGACATAACTAGGGAAATCACCAATTTCAGATCCTGAGCTCCTCTCAAGTGTCTCAGTAACTCACTTACCTTAACAAAAATATTTAACTTGACCACAGTAACACAATGCAACAAAGAAAATCTCATAAATATGGAAGCAGCAGCATAGCACATGCTCTTCACTATAAAAGGTCAGTTCAGATCAGTGGCCCAGCAAACTCACTATCCTGTCTGACATATTTCAGAAGAGGGAAGAAATTTTAGTTTCCATGCATACAACTGAAATGTCTTATTGATAAGGAAAATGAATTTGTTATTTCTGTACAGTAAAATCTAGGGATCTATCATTTGCAAAATGCTCATTATTCTCTCTGAGGAAACTATGTCCTATTAATTTTTCAGCCTTAATGGTATCCCATTTCAGGGAGTTTCAGAAGGTAAATCTATTCCGTGACAATAACTCTTCACTTTTGTTATCATTTTTTACTCCAGTATCTTCTTGCTAAACTGAGTATCCTCTTATTATTATGAGAAACACAAAAAACATAAACTTTATTTACCTTGTCTTTCATTGCTCTATGTAATTCCTTCACACTTATCTCTTCCCTAAAAAAACTTACTGTTTTCATTTTTCCCTTAAAACTACATTTGCAGTCATTCATCTGTGAATCCCAGTTATTTTTCCTAAATTCACTTTAGGAATGTCACTCAGAAGTGAAAAGAGTTTTGAGGGAGGTTACGTAATTGATGCTTACACTAATACATATATGTCCTATCCTGTTCCTTAAACATACTAATAATTTTTCTTCGCTGACTTTACTTCCTAACTTGGAACAGGTATCTCCACTGAGCTTTCAATGAAATATTTTTTTTTTCCTTCCCTAAAGAAATAAGCTCCAGATTAATCATTCAAGAGGTTAAAATTATTGCTTATCATATAGTCAGTTATTTGTAAACACTGAACTTCATCTGCCAGTGTCTTGCCCAATTAATGCAGCTCTTAAATTTCTATTAGTTTTACTCATAATAACCCAAAAAAGAATACAAACATAATGACAAATTACCAGGAGGTAGGCTCGAGTTTAAGTTTACAGCACTTAACTTCACTGTAACTGAACATGGGACTCTTGCAGCACACATTATACTGAAGGTAACAAGAAATTACCTCATGTGGTAAATATGAGCTGCACAAACATGGATGAACACTACAGACTAGTTAATCTACTGCAAATTCACACCTTACATTACCTTGCAATAACTTGCATTCTTTAAGTAATAAAATGCCTTTTTAACATCCTTAACCTCCTCCTTTCAAACACTTAATTTTACACTGGATCATGTACATTCTGTTCTATGCATCTTCAGTTATCCACTTGCCATATAGAAAATTGACTAGCTTGTTTTGGGTTTTTTTGCTTTTTGTCTTTTTTTATCTATAATAAAACTTTGTTTCTCATCCTACAGACACCTGTCCATCTTAACAGTCGCTGAAAGCTTGTCAAAAACTTTTTTGAAAGTTGGAATATGAACAAGTTACACTGGATGCTATTTTTCTCAGGTCAAAGAATTCTAATAGATAAGACATAACATATTACTCATTTTCTTATGGCCATTTGATATCAGATACCTCCTCATTATCCTACTCAGCCACTGACTTACCAGGTTAATGCTCAAAGACACATTTACCATAGAGATCTCTGTTGCTTGCTCCCAGACATACTGGTAATTAACTAGAGGCACCCTTTTCTATTTTTGGATGCTATGGAGTACTATAGTTAGATTGCACATGCTGCAAAGATCAGGCAGGGTCTGAAATATATGGTACGGACAGAGGTACCTAACTCCCACTGTTGTCATAATCTCAAAATGAGCTCTATTGTTAGATTTTATTTAATCACAAAAATAGCATAAATCTGTGGTTTCAAGTTAAGAGAACGGAATAAAATTCCTCAGAAGTAAAAACTAACATTCATTGTTAACAGCTATACTTAACAATGAATTTTCTACCTAGAAACTTTGATGTATCCATTATTTTCTAATGCTGAATGTTTATCACAAAATCATAGAATCTTTTGCGTTGGAAGGGACCATAAAGATCATCTAGTTCCAACCCCTACCTGCATGCCCAGGTTCCTGCATGCCAACCTTGCAGAGATGAGGTTGCTCAGAGCCCCATCCAACCCAGCTGTGAACACTTCTAAGGATGGAACAGCCACAATTTCACTGGGCAACCTCTTCCAGTATCTCACAAACCTCACAGTAAAAAATTTGTTTCTAATATCCAATCTAAACCTAGTGTCAGTTCAATGCCACTACCCCTTGTCTTATCGCTACATGTCCTTGTAAAAAGTCACTCTCCACTTTTCCCGTAGATCCCTTTCAGGTACTGAAAGGCCACAATTAGGTCACCTCAAAGCCTTCTCTTCTCCAGGCTGAACAAACCCAACTCTCTCAGTCTGTCTTCACAGGAGAGGTGCTTCAGCCAGCCCTCTGATCATCTTGGTAGCCCTCCCCTGGACTCACTCCAACAGGTCTCTGTTCTTCCTGTGCTGGGGACCCCAGAGCTGTACACAGCACTGCAGGTGGGGTCTCACCAGAGCAGAACAGAGGAGCCCCCTCCCTGGCCCTGCTGCCCACACTGCTTTGGATGCAGCCCAGGATACAACTGGCTCTCTGGGCTGTGAGTGCACATTGCTGGCTCCTGTCCAGCCTCTCATCCACCAGCACCCCCAAGTCCTTCTCAGCAGGGCTGCTCTCAGTCTGTTCATCCCCAGCCTGTGTTAATACTGGGGATTGCCGTGAACCAGGTGCATCACCTTGCACTTGGCCTTGTTAAACCTCATGAGATTCCATGGGCACACTTCTCAAGCTTGTCCATGTCCCTCTGGACAGCATCCTGCTAAGGATGCACCTGATGCCACTGTGCCCTGATGAAAACATTGAATAGCACTGGTCCTGACTCAGACCAAATCCTTCATAACATAACTACAGACTGACATACTCAAGTGTGTCCTTAAGGCAACATCTTTCCTGGTCCTACCATTAAAGACAGTTACAGGAGTTAACCAAAAAGCTGCTTCTTTTCTAGTCAAAGACAGAATAATACTGCTCCTCTTTGCTCTCTATTCATCTCTCATTCATTCCGGCAACTGTGCAGTAAGGCATTGTACAGTGATGCAAAAGAATTAAGTCATTATTCTTAAGGGTTCTAGATGAATATTTCTATTGTAGATCACTGTGAAGGCACCACTGTCTTCTCCAGGTTGCAAGAATGAAGATGGCCTGATGAAATTTTATACAATGTAATGGAAAATGTTTTTCAAAACACAAAGGCAAAATGTTCTCACACACTTTGCGAGACAGTCTGTGAGGACTGCAAACTGAGTACAATGGAAAAAACCTGCAGATTAGTAAGGCTTTACCTTCCTACACCTCTATGTGTCATATACTAAGAATTGTATATTCTGTGAGTATCAGTGTGAAGTTCCTATCTAACGTTTCAGAAGTGAATGGAGAGGACTGACAAGATGGAAAGCTGATGTAATCACAAAAATCTTGTTTTCTTAAGAGGACAGATTTTAAACATCTTTTTCAAAGTTCATCAGATACTTACACTTAAATCTTCCCTTTGAACATTAGTATTTTAGCAGTAAATAATAAAGTAGCATCAATAATATCAACAAAATTATAACAATAAAAAAACCTCAATAATAAACTAATTTAATACAGAGGCTAGAAAACAAGAGTGTAAGAGAGGAAACATGAAACAGGTGCTTGGGCATGGGCAGAAAACAGTGAAGAACAGCAGGGATTGAAGAGGGACAGAGGTGGACTCCCAAGCAGAATGACAACATCATTCCAAGCACCAGCTGCTGAGGCTACATTGCTGGAAACCCCAGAGACTCACACTACTATATGGATACCAGAAGCAATTCTCACAAAAATGGGAATGGAAAATAAGCTTCTCAGCTGCTTTTGGAAGGAGGTATGTATTCAGAGCACCCCAGCCTCCAAGACACAGCTTGGCACAACACAGGGAACCAATGCACAGAGACATTCATCTCTCACATAGAAGTTCTTGCCCTTGGGAAAAAAAAATACAAACAAAGGAACCCCACAAAAATACAGTCCACAGCAATACCTGTATTTTCAAAAGTCACTCTTTCATATACCCCCTCCAAACCAGTGGTCCTAATCTTATCGTGAAACATAATTAAATCCATATATCAAGTCCTTTTCATACCAGCCAGGTACTTTCCAACAAGGTAGACTAACTCCAAGTTTCTGGAATGGCTTTAAACAATTGTACTATTTTTATTATTAGGTAAGTAATGTTCTCATCTTCATGCCAATTTATTTAAGAATGCTTTTTTAAAAAATACTATCATATTTCAAGTGGTTTAAACAGAGTAGTGAAAATGAGGAAAATAACAATTCAGTCTCCTGTCTAGAAATGTGGAGGGAAGTAGTGCCCTGTTTAATTAAGTGACCCTGATACAAGCCCTTTCTCTACTCTTCTCTCAGTTTTCAATCCCTTAATTCTCCTGTCCCAAAGCCACCAGTTTCATAACCCAGAATCCTCAAAAACTCCCATCTCAAGCCTTTCCCCCTTTCATCTCATACCAATAGTCTTTGACTTCCCAATTCTCTCCAGGTGTTTACTAAATCCTCTCCCATATATTTCTCTGTCTCATCTGCTTCTGCCTTCCCTCTCCCAGTTCAGACCAAATCTAGGTCTGCCCAAATCTGTAACCACAACGCAAGTAGCTTCAACAGTACGTCTTCTTCTGCAAATAACTTTCCAAACTACCAGCCTACTCTGCAATTCCTGCACTTCTATTTATTCAATGCCTCTGCTTCAAATCCACATCCATGCCTGGCAGTTCAAAGACAGATATCCTGGTTCCAGGACCCACAACACTAAGTCCAAGCCTTGCTGCCATACTACTATGCTTTTATTGTATGTTGATACCTCTTACTGCCCTTATTGTCATAGCAGCCCTGTCTTCTCACAAAACCCTTGGGCCCTTCTTGCAAGACAGGCTTTAAAATCCAGGCTGGATCAAAAAATAATCAGAATGACTCTTTAATGACTGACAAAAGAGTAGAATGTGCCCATGTGAATTACTAAGCAGTAATTGCATGCTTTAGTTATGATACATTGGGCTTTGCAGCTACATCTGAACTTTCCAAAAAATCACTGTTTCAAGTGTGCTTAAAATAATGGTCTCGGCTTAGAAATTGCTATGTGCCATAAATTCAGTACTGAAGAATTAGATTGCCTTAAAAACTGTTCTCAGCTAAATCCTAAGCAAGCTTCAGATTCAGATTTCATCTCTCCAAAGGCATTATTTAAAAAACATGCCCAGAAAAAAAAAATCAAAGCAGAGAGCAGATGCCTAGAACTGGATGGACACAGGCTCAGGAAGGAAGCTCATTGTCAGAGAGAACTCCAGCTCTAAACTTTTTATTGACTCGTGAGTTCCTTTCTACATGGATCTTTTTCACGATGACAGAAGATGACAAAGACACAACCCAACCCACATTTCTGTATTTCACTACTGAGGCAAAGCCTGTGCAAACACTGCACAGCTGAATACAAAATATCACAGAGTCAGAAAATCTGCAGCGTCTGCTAAGAGCTGAGGTGTCTTTTGTTTGCTTGTTGCAAAGAAGGGAATTAGAACCCATCATTCTCCTACTATGCAATTCCCACCCTCTTCTGTGGGAAAGCATCTTGGAAGAACCCAGAAGCAAAAAGCAATGCAGACACATTTACTACAGCCAACACATTTCCAGGCTACCCATGCACTTCATGGCCACTTTCAAACTTGAGTACACCTACAGGGATTGACTGACTGGTGACTAAACAGGTTTCAGCTGCCATCAGAGTATGCTCCTTTGTCACCCAACACAGCTGTCCTCAGGAAGCTGCACTGCCCTTCCTACACAGATCTTCATGAATTGCTCTCTGAATTCTCCCTCCTATACTTTCTACTTTATCTAGGAGTAACTAGGCATGGTAGGAATTCAGGAGTTTAAAA
This sequence comes from Monarcha castaneiventris obscurior, assembly GCA_026261815.1. Lineage (NCBI taxonomy): Eukaryota > Metazoa > Chordata > Aves > Passeriformes > Monarchidae > Monarcha > Monarcha castaneiventris. The sequence goes on from JAMPIT010000894.1 coordinate 23,071,380, forward strand.
ATCATTTAATAGTAATAACACAAATGACTGCAAGAAGACACATTGGGTTCTCTAGACAGACCTAAGAAACCACAGGAGTTGAAGCAAAATGGGTAACGTATGACTTTAGGGAAAAAGTCTGTGAACTTATTTTTCAAAGTTCTTTTCTGGAAAGACTGAAATGAAATAGATACATTTCAATTTTTTCCCAAGTATTCGTTTAGATACTAACTTTTATCCAAGGAGGCAGTTTCCATCACATATTTAGCATTCAATGAATCAGCCTTTCCTAAATGAAAATGTTCACTATCAAACTTTTTGAACAGTTTTACTGACAATGTTTAACTTAAAACCAGCTGAGAACCAGACTGACAGCTCTGAGTATTACTGGACAAGCAAACAAGAACAAATTGCTTAAATAGGATCTGGCCTTATGCAAGACCAGGCCTCAGCAGCACTAGAATAGTCGGTGCTCACATTCTCTCCTGAGTCCATCAACAAGAAGAGACTTTGTTTTTGTGACATATCCTTTAAAAGTTGAAGACCTATTTGCAAAGAAAGATCTATTCAGCTTCCTAAAGTTATAAATGTACCCCACATTTTGAAATAAATATATCACCAATTGCATAATCAGATATTAAAAATCCAAACATATAACAATAAAATTGAAAGAAGCAGAGTGAAGCAAATACCAGCAGCTGTTGCAACTAATAAAAATGCCTCAGAAAACTTAGCAAAACATAACTGTTAAAACAGTAATTCCAAAATAAAAGAATCAAAGTGAAGACATTAAAATCATTTGTCTCCAGCAAGCAAAGAGAAAAAAATTATTGTCCGAGGCAAAGTGCCTATACTGGAAAATCTCCAGTTGGCAGCTTAATTAATTGAGAAGTGTTCAACTTGAATACCTTCGATGACCACAACTATATCACATTATAAAGCAAAAAAATTTGTGTATAGCCATTTTGGGCATAATTCAACAAGAAATATGAAACTGAGTGGAATTCTACCACAACTCAATGAACATTTCACGTATATCACCATGTTTGACAAAAAGATTATCGCTCCCTATGCTAGTAAGGACTTCATTGTGTGTTTACAATGCTATTGGAATACAGAATTTACATCAGAACCCATTCTTGCAGACTTTCATTCCCAGCACTGTGATGACACACTGGAGGAATGAAGAAGCAAATTGCATGGAAGCACAAAGCTGAGAAGACTTGGGTTTATTGTCTAGTAAGACAAAGCATGGATTCCATTTTTTTAAAAGATATTTTCTAATCCTCTTCATTTTCTCCCATAAAATGACTTCAAGACATTCTTGTCATCTCACAGAAAATCAAAATTTTGGTGACTATAAACACTTTAAAACAACAGGACAGAAACTAATTTTCATGAGATTCACTGCTTACAGAGTATCTCGGCCCAGCCCAGTGCTGACACAGAAGCCTGTAACAAACTTCTCCCTTGCACAGGGACCCTACTTTAGGGCTTACATACCTGCTGTGTAAGGAGACTGACATGGCTTGGTGGGGAACACTGGCAGGCTGCTTGCTTTTCCGCCAGCTGCTGCAGTTCTGCTGCTACCACACTGGGGCCATGACGTTTGCCCTGGGAAGAAGTATGTTCTGCATCTTTGTGCATCCTGGCTTGGCCCACACACTGCCCACTCGAACTGCGATGGCACAGACCTACCAAACAAACATTTCCATGTGCTTAATGAGTGGTATGTCAGACTCAGCCTGCTGATCACAGACACAAAAAGCAGGTAAGATACGAAGAAGAATACAGAATACACCTATTCTGCATGGGTATTGCCCATATGAGCAATTAACAATTCCAAACCATTATTCTCTTTATTGCAATGTATCTAATGGCACCCAATTCCAGAGACATCAGCAGCTGTTACCCAAGTTAAATCTGTAATGTTTTTCCTTAAAAACAAATGGGTATCTTTAAGTAAGCTACTCATTTGGGAAGCAAGATGTATTTTAATGCGAGAGGGGTTATCTATATATATATATATATACAGCAACCCTAGTAAACATGTGCTGACCCTGACACACAACCTAGAACAAATACATACCATCATTCAAAATAAAAAGTATTATCAGGACCACAGCTGTTAGCCTGTGTGTGGTTCCCAAAAGTTTCCTAATAGATTACAGTCTGCATGCAAATGCCTACAGTTTCTTCTACCCTTCAGATTTTTTACACTCTAAAGCTGCATTGCTCAACTGTGTTCTACCACAGCACAATAGATGAGAGGTCTCTAAACCTTGTTTTTAGGATACCCTTGGACATGGCAGTGCTAAAATACCCTAGAGAATGAGATACTGTAATGATTCATTCAGATCCATCTTTTCTGGAGGCCTTGACACACCTTTAAGTATTCAACACTTATGAAGTTTCATTACAAGATTTCTATGCTTGATAGACAACCAAAGAACTAAGAACAGCACACAGACAGAGACAAGACTTCTGCTAATGCAAAGAACATTAAACCCACTAAAGATAGATGAGATCAGTAACATAATAAAGAAAATATACAATACTTAATTTCACAGCTCTTTTTTAACAAGTTCAAAGGCTGAGTTCAAAGCACAAGGCTGAGGGGAAACCTTATCACTGTAACTTACCAGAAAAGAGGCTTTTGCGAGGCAGGGGTCAGCCTCTTCTCCCAAATAACAAACAACGGGACAAGAGGAAAAGGCCTCAAGTTGCACCAGGGAAGGTTTAGATTGGATATTAGGAAAAATTTCTTCACCAAAAGGGTTGTCAAGCACTGGAACAGGCTGTCCAGGAAGTGGTTGAGTCACTATCCATGAAGATATTTAAAAGACATGTAAATGTGGCTCTTAGGGACCTAATTTAGTGCCGAACTTGGTAGTGTTAATTGTTGGACTTGATGATCTGAAAGGCCTTTTCAAACCCAAATGATTCTATGATTGCTTGTTCACCTGGTCAATACAAGGGCATCTGGCTAACAAGGACTGTATCCTGCACTCCTGCTTTCTGTGAGAAATTTAGCACCATCCAACAAGACACAACTCGAGGAATGTAAAATTTCTACCTACTCCACAACAGAAATTACACAATCTCTGTACTGAACTAGCAGGTTATTATGAATCCCAGAACACTCACCTACTTTTCCAGAGGATGGCCGGGACAATCTTTGGCTATAGATCTGAGCAGCTCTCTGAAAAGATGAGATTGGGCCAAGGGTGTAGCTCCCCGAACGAAAACGATGTAACCCTGCAAGGCTACAAGTCTCAGTGGACACCGGGTTTGTGAGGACAGAAGAGCTGTCAGGAGCTGTGCTCTGCAAGGAGGGTAGTGGGGGTGGGGACTGAATCAGTCTGGGACCAGCTGGAGGAGCTGGCAATGAAGGGTGACCAGCCACCTTGGAATTTTCAGAGGCTGCCGGCTGAGATGGCATCCAAGAACTGGTACTTCTCTGGAACGTGGCACCAGGAGCAGAGGAAGGAGCAGTAGGAGGGCTGCACCGACGTAATTTCACTTCGGCATTTAAGGACAAGGTGAGTCCTTCTGGACCTACACAGACAAGATGAACATAATGTATAAGGAAAAAGCTGCTTTTTAGGTCCTTTGATAATATCAACACACCAAATGCCTGTATTCAGACACACTGAAGCCAAAATGACCTCATCTACCAGCAGAGACAAGAAGAGGCTCTACACGATAAATACCCTCTTTCAAAGCCTGTCATATCTAGATCTTCCCCTCCAAGGGAAGGGCAGCTAACTCTCTCCCTCTCTCCTACTGCCTACTCTACAGCATCTTCTCTTGTGTTTAAAAGTAAAAATTGTTTAAAGTAAAAACTTGGGTCTCTCAGTTTGAACCCAAAGGTTCTAACCTTTGTTTAAAACAGTATTAAAAACAGTATATGCATTCAATAATTTTTTATTGATGATTATTTAAGTCAGTTCACTTACAGCTTGACTTAGCTTCTTTGGGTTTACAGCCTTTTAGTGCTCCTTCTGGAGGCAAATCTGCAACTGAACTTTTGGGAGGATCACCTTTTACTTTTTTCACCATCTCAGGATGCTCTATAATAAAAATCAAGGAGTTAGGAAGTAGAACATTGCAAATTGTGGTATCACTAGAACAAAACTGCAGAATTTACCCTTGCTATAACTGACTTTTTTGCTAATATTTCCTGTAGACCACACAATTTTATTGATGACAATTGTGCTCTCATGTACAGTAGCACGGACTACTAGATACATATGGATGTGGCATGCTCTTCCTTCCAAGGAAGGCCTAATTAGGCTCAATTATACAGTCTCTGGCCTCCAACGGATACACACACTGTAGGCAGCAAAATTTAACAGACTGATTTCATTCATCCCTTACTTTGATTTCAGGATTATCTGTTCATTTCAATTCTTACTACCTTCAGTTTGCACATTCTCATTTCAGTCATGAACTACCATATCTACTTCCTTATAAATGCCAGTCCAGGTTCAACCCGCTTCACTTCAGGCAAAGAAAGGAGGAGTGAAGTTACTCTAGTCTTCATATAAGACTGAGTAAAAAAAAAAAAAAGAAAAATATATGCAACCTCAAGAAACCTGAGTAACATTGTGGAGGGAGGGGTTGTTCTCTTTTCATAAACTTAAGCTAAACTAGGTTTGTCTGGCCAACATCATCTCAGAACTGCCTGCAAAACTTACCGCCTTGGGGCTGTTTCTCTGACTGGTGACTGCTGCTGCTGTGTTTTGTGCTTGTGGATTTTGTTCCTAGGAAGACACTTGCTGATTTGTTTTTGTGTGTGTAAAATGTCAGTACTTCCTCCAGGTCACTTTCACTGCAATAAGGAGAGAAGAATGGACGTAGAGTAAAGACACTAAGCTTTTCTGCATTCATGTACCAATCAAAGACGAAACAATAAGGATTCTGAAGAGGGGAGTGGGAAAGAAAAAGGTGACACTAGACAAGCTAATGATTTGCTCAGTTCTACAGGGTAAGAGCAGAAAGAAGGCAACATGCCCTGGTTAAACCTGAGATTCCCACTAAAATACCACCTTTTAATGCATTAGAAAATTCAAGGCATTCAGGAGCCTTCCCAGGATAAATAAAGAGCAAGTGAATACTCCAAACACATCTGGGGAGATTAGCTCAACATGAGAGATTCCCTTCACAGCTAAGTTTGTGAATCTGCTCCAGGTGCTCTTTAGAATAAGCTGCTATTTTCTCATGAGAGAACTCAGCTCAGCCTCTGTTTTATAGTCACCATTAGTAGTTTCTATTCAGCAGCAGAGGGAGAAGAGGAAAGAAGGCAAAAGCTTGTTAATTAGCCAAAACTGCAGGACAACCAGAACAGTCAATATTTTTGTGAAACTCACAACACTTGCATATGTTTCTCATTTTCTTTAAAATGACAAAGTGGAACAGCCCCAATATCCTAAACATCTACTAGTCCCAAACCAGTATCAGTTACTTGGCCATTCTTATTAGAGCTTCTGCAAGCTGTAATTCCAGTTGTTTGGTATCTAATGTGCTTTCCTTTTGCTTTATCGTGTTGCCTCAGCACCAGTGAGTGGCTGTATGGCAGGGCAAACACCAAAGTAAGTAGTATAGTGCCAGCAGAGCTACAGGGAAATGTAACACAGGAATATAAATTAGCAGCAGTTAGAATCTTTCAAAACATCCTCTGCATATCACAATTGTAACTAGTATTAGCTAGCCTAAGCTTTGGTAAAAGCCATGTCTAAAGCTGATACACTGAAGTTTGCAGCATGTCCTGAAGATCCAAATTTCACTTTTTCTCCCAGAATATAAGTGAAGAGGAAATATAAGAATGAGAAGTTGCTGGTGGAAAGGTGCTTTAAGCTTTCAAATGAATTTACCAGCACATATGTGCTTTTACAATGCACTGAGGACATTTAGAATCAATGGTCATAGCACATATATAACTAAACACAATGACATCCATGTGATATCAAAATTAGAGAGACAATGAGACAATCTCAATTAAGAAGCAATATTTATTACCCATTTTCTCCACTGTTGCATTCACTGTACTGCAGAACGAATACTCAAAGTGGAAATCTATCCCCTTTGCTTGGATCCAAATTATGTGCACACTTATTTAAGCTTGAAGCACAGGGCCAAGTGTCAGACATCAGAGTTTTCAAACATACCTGATACTTCATAAGAAGCAGAAAGATCATCACTAGAAATTGTCTGATCATTGGCAAACCATTCTATATCACTCAGTCAAACAATCCAGCAAAACTCTCCAGCCCCAGCCTAGACTGTGCAGCAGGTAGCCAATAACATGAAAACAAGAATTTGCAGTTCTGTTCCATATAGCTATCTCTTAACATTTCTGGCAAAAAGGAAAATAACCTGCCTAGGACACAACAGGCCTTTTAGTGGCCAGAATGGTCAGAGAACCAAAAGCATGCCAGGGTCCCAGGTAATAAGTATTTCTAGCAAGAGCCATACATCCTACGGTGTATGGTAGTCAGACATCTTTTTCTGCAGATTCTTCTGCAATCCTGTAAATCTGTTGCAATAATGACTCCATCAATTACATTAGCAAAAGGTAAAATACTTGTTTTCATAAGAATGTATCAAGACAGACTGTGAAACCATCTGAATTTAGGATGCTTCAGCTACAACCCACTTCTAATAATTCACTCTAAGTGCTATCCAAATAGAGAAAAATAACAGTTTAATAAGTGGTCATGAAAAAGAAGTGACCATGAATCCTCACAGAAAAAAGATGGGCATTAAAAAGGCAGGTAAACTCTGTCCTGATGTTGACAGGGGTTCTTCCCCATATAGGCATGCCACTCCATTCTCCAAAGAATGGAGTCAAGAGGAATTGCTTTTTGTGCTCAAGAATCAGAGACTTTGAAAATATAATTGTGGTTCACTGAATAATTTCAGACCTCTCCATAGTCAGATAGTTATAATTCCATTGTTTTTCACACAATGCTATATGCCCTAAGGAATACTTAACTATTTTCAAAATATGTTTCTTACCACACTCTTTTAAGTTTAAAGCAGATAAAGTCTAGTGATAGAAAATGCTGCTTTTTCATTATGAAAGTAACTGCTTGCACCGAACTGCCTTAGCAGGCCAAATAAGAGGCCTAACTCCCCTCCTTGCCCATCTCAGAAAATCTAGACCTGGAAAATTCCTGAAGAGAGGCAGCAAGCATGAGATTTGTTTCTGAGAGCAGAAACTTGAGTCAGAGATATAACAACTGTTCAACCACAGCAGCTCAAGATCATCTGAGCAGCAGCTCTAGTTTCATTCTCCTTCCAAAGTACTGCCTTATTTGCTCCAGCATCACAGGAAAGGAGACTAGGAACTCACCAGCAGCAGTTTGAAATTTACACAGGCAAGGGCAACCACTGCTGTCCTTTGGGAAGTTACTTAATGGTCAAAACAACTATTGTATGTTCTCTATGCACCAGATGCTGATGTTACAAGTGTTTGGTTGCTGAAAGAGAGACAAGAGAAGACAAGCTCTCTGTCCCTCAGCAGGAACAGGTCCTACAGTCAATAAAGGTATCTAAAGGCTTTAGATAATCAAATCATCTTTAGAGCAATACCATCACCTTCAAGGCTGAGAGATTGTTTATCAAAGGGAATAAAATCTATTCCTACCTTGCTGCAGCAATGAAGTTCTGAAAACTTTCAGGATTCACTCCCTCCTCCTCCTCTTCCTGTTTCTTTTTTGATTGTTTCTGGACCATCTGCTCTGTTTCCTGTTAATAAGCAGTATCAGTAAGTGTCTCTATGTTCCATGGCATAGCTACAGCTCCCAGAATACAAAAACCAATTCCATGGGATCTAAGAAAAAAAACCATCGCTATGTGCAACAACATGACTAAATATGGAGAGCACCAGAGACAGCATCCTAAGCATAAACTAAACTCTTCATTCCTGCACCTGACACAATTGATTTGCTGGGAAAAGGTCAAGTCTTCAAAAATGTGTGCTGTTCCTTCAACTACACTCTTTGCTGGAACATAAGGAAGTACAGAAGGGAAAAAAAATTAGCATCATTCTTAACAGATATTAGGTCCCCTCTCCACTTTTGTTGTTTCTGTCACAGTGTTCCTCCAAACAGCTTTTATTTGCGCATTTGTCCCAGAAGTAGACAGATAGAAAAAAGGAGAAAAAATATAAAATTAATCTTAAAGAAACTAAAGGGTGTCTGTAGAAAATCAACAGATTTTCTAGTATAAACTAGTAGCTCTCTTGAGCTTGTCAAGCAGCAAATTGCTGAGGGCTTATACACATACCAAAACCACACTGCTTTAGCAAAAACTAAGAAAGTAAAACAGTACAACCTGTGGCAAACGTTTGTATACACTGAAATATACTAGAATAAATGGTAAGCCTTTGTGTGTGAAAATGGGAGCAAGTTTTCAGATGGAAACTATTTTACACCAGTAGAACTGGTTGGCACTAGAGGTTGGATTGATACAAACATTTTTGTTCATTAAAAAAACCTTCAGGCCTGTCTGCAATACCAGTACCAGCTTAAAAGCTTTATCTGACCAGACACGACCTCCATGTCATTTCTTCCTGCTGGTAGCCTGAGCATTCCCAGGACAAAGGGGTCAGATACATCTTCTGAAACATAATTCAAGACAGGGAAGAAAAAGCCAGTTTGGGACATCGCTCCCCTTTACTACTTAAGTAAATGTCTGGTAATATGTGATCTGTTTTACTTAATTTGCTGGAGCTGTATTCTCCTGTGTCATTATAGATGATATATAAAGCTAGTAGGAGTCCCTATTAAATCTGAAGTTACAAGTCAATGAAAGAAGTCTATACATTGGAATCCAAAATCAAAAAACCTCACAGCCTAACAGTCTCTCGAGGGCTTAAACACGTACGCCCTGAAACCTCAAGTGATACGTTCTCACTTGTTTTAACTGAGAAAATATGTTTATGCACTGATTTATTACCAGTTACACAGCTTTATTTTGTGAATTTACTCAAGAGTTAGCACAAAATCCTAATGTTTGAATACAACTTGAGTGGAAATTATATCCAAAGCAGCTGCATTCTTCACTCACCACAGAGCCGCCCAAGTGTTTTGTGGTTACTCCTAACACAGTAATTCAGCGAGCATTAGGCATACAAGGCACTCCCTGGAACAGATTTGGTTCAATACCAACCTTGCTTAGACAGATCAAGTTACCAGATGTCAGTTCTGACAAGGTAATGTAAGTGAACATCCTCTCCTAATGAGTAGAAGCTTGGAGGCCTCTGCATAGCAGCCTCTGAAAGCTAAATTTCAATTGCCCTTCTTCTAACACTAAAGAAATGCTAGGGGGCAAAGGAAAGGGGAAGCTGTCCTTGCCAAATGAGTAAATAGAAGATTAGGTTGAAACCACTATGCTAAGAACACCACCTTCTACATCTAAAGATGTGAAAATTATTTAAATTAGGACCTACATCTCCTGAACACTGAGCATGTAGAGTACCATACTACAGATATGTAGCAATACCTCAGTATACCAAGCAAATCCTGAAATACGTATTTCATGTTGTTCTGTACACAAAATAATATAATGTATTATACAAAATGTAATATACAAAAAACAAAATAACTTTAAAGTAGCCCCATAAAAATAAGAAGTGGGAAGCGGCATTACAAAGCACTAGAATCAAAGACGAGGCAAAGAAAAAGCAAACTGCTAGTTAAATTCCACTTCATTTCAGCACTTCTTTTTATGCACATAATTACTGGCCTGCAAATATTTATGTAATAATATTGTTGCCTATCTGACAATTTCAACAAAGTACCATTATTGGATGCACAGCTGCAAGCAGACCATATAAGTAACAGAACAGGGCCTTTGAAACGGCCCTCATAAGAAGAAAAGAGAAACCAAAAGAAGAATCAAAAAAAGAATTATTCACCTTGTTATAACAGATGATGAACTCGCCCAGCTGGCGAGCCAGGATACGACGACGATCGGTCAGTCCTAAATGACGGCTGGGGAGCAGCAGCCTCAAGGACTGACGGAGGTTGCTGGCAGCTCGCTTCAGAAAGCGGATGACGAGCTCCTGCAAGCAAGAGAGATGGAGTTAACAACACACTATCTGCAAGACATGGGGAGAAGAGAATAGAGATACTACAGCAGCTAAGGACTGGCAGGAACTAAACATATTGTCCTGAGAAAATGAGCTGAAACTGGCAGGCAAAAGCATTCTGCAATATGCACTTTTAATACAGCCCTATAAATCCAATGTGGGGGAGAAAAAACAGTGATGTATCTTGCCTGAGGTGGGTCAGAATTTTGAACACTTTAGAAGGGTTTGTCTCAAAAGCATGGCAGATAAAGGAAAAAAATAACCAATCAGCAAAAAGCAGTGACACAGAATAACCTGTAAAATCCAGTATCTTAGGAGAATGTTTCCAAAAACCCACCTGCAATGTGTTAAAGAAGGCCTGTGATAAAGTGCACCGACATAAAACTCACTCAGCACTACCACAGGAAAGGGGATCCTGGTGAGATATTGCCACTACAGTGGGTAGCTGCATCTCAGCATTTTTCATATATATACTTGTCTTAGGTTACGATGTAAGATGTAACCAATCTATCACCATCTTTTAAAACCAGGTGGGGCAGTGTGCTTTATCTCTTCCATGACACATCCCTGATAACTCCTTCTGGGGGATATCTTCTGTTAATGGGCTATCAAGCCTCACTGCATGACTCCTAAAATTACATCATCTCATTGTGAGATGCTCCATCCAGAGGGAGGAACCAAGCATTCCTACCTGGATATAATCTGAGGTTTGGAACACCACACTCAGCCCTAACCTACTGGGCTCCCAGAGCTACATAACCACTACTGGACCTTCAGAGGAAGACCAGACGCTCCTACAGGATCACCCCTTCAACAGAACCACATCTATCACTTCAGAAGGACTGCAGCCACCACTTAATCGGACTGTTACCACCACCCTGACCAACAGGGTGTCAGGGTGCATTCTGACTCTGTCAGTGTTTCTGTACTACTGCATTTATTTTTCATTTTCCTATTAAATTGTGGCTCTGATTTCAAGTCTTTCAATGGTTTGCTTCCAGATTAGTACAATACTATTGCCACACCCTCTCCACAGCAATAGATGACTACATCTACAGCCATGTAATTCCAGTCTCTCACCATGTCTGTTTGACCTCTGGTCGGGGAAACATATGGCAAGGCAGATTCTAAGGCAAGATACATCCTGTGGGTATTTTGAACCCTTTCTGTCTCGCCTCTGGATTTGCTTTTGCTTAGGAGCTCTACTAATGCATAAATGAGGAGCCTCACAGCCAAACTATTGGATTTCACAGCTCGCCTCTCACTGCCATTACTCCAGGCTGGTTTGATCTGTTATTTTAAACATTATTCTTCACAGTACAGCAGACAAAGTGACTCTCAAAAAGCCCGTTTTAATTTCCATTTGGAAAGAGCAGAGGTAACATTTTCCACTGAGTTGAATGATTATTCTTGACACACAATTTTATCTCTGAACTGCATTGGCTGTTTCCCTGCAACATGCACTCAGTGAGAATATATGCAGAAAGCTCAAGAGCCTACCGTACAAAGATCTTTTAGGAAAGTTTACGAAGGGCTTGCTGAGCTTTTTAAAATGCATACATATCAAACACAGGACTTTAAAATACTGCCTAGAAAAATCCATCACTTTTACTTTCTCTTCTCAGTGGCTTTTACTTTAATTTCCTCTATCTAGAATGCACGTAAGATTCATAAATGCAGATGTCTGGATATAATACAACAGTACCTAAGAGAAAAAGCTTATCTGGGTACCTATTCTGTTTGAGGAGATGAATGCTTTGCTTAATGCAGCAGAAACCAGATCCTGACAAGTAATCTTAAAGAATCTTCTAGAGAAGAATTCAAGAGCAGGTAAGCTCAGAAATCAGTGAAGGAGAACTAACAAGAGATGTGAGCAGCTTGAATGTCAACAACACCCTAGTCATTAAGAGCTGTCCATCTATGCTCTGAGGTCAGTCAGCAGTCCTGCCTCACCTGTATATTACAAATGCAGCACTGGTAGCTAGACAAAGAAGAGCAACCATCATCTCAGTTGGACTTCTCTACTTGCAAGGATGGGAACTGACCTCAAAACTCTCAAGGTAGATTTTAACTTGGTTTCTCAGTCTGGCCAACATGAAGCTTCTTACCATTTGCTCACCCTCTTTGGCAGCCCAGGCAGGATTATGGATCTGTTCGCCAGCATCCTTCATCAGTCGGAGCTGAACATGCTGCAGGTAGGCAGAGAAAGCTGTACGAGCTTGTACTTTGCTGTGGACAAAAAGAATCAATCAGCTATCTTTAGAATAGGAATGGGAAGAGTTACAGCAGTCAGGCACAGCTTATGGACCAAAGACCAGTCAGCAAGGACTTCCTAAGCACACTAGTGTTAAAGCTCAAAGAAGGGAGGACCTCTTCATCCCATCAGCATTTTCAAGTAGACCTTCAGTTCTGAAGATGGGGTAGGTATTGCAGCAGGTACAAAAGATAGTAGACACTCTCTAACATAATTTCTAAAAATAGAATGTTCTTTCTGCTTTTTACAGCCTTAGTTACTCGCTCTAAAAGTCAGTAACATGAACATCAGCAAAACTGTGTATTTTTAAAACAAATTCAAGGCTCTACTGGGCCTCTGTTTTCACAAACATTTTGAACACCACAACAACAGACCATAAAATAAACAAAGGGCTTGGTACTGGTGCCAGAATTATAACAAAGGCCCTGTAATTCCCATTGGAAATGAAAGAATTAAATCTGTGAAAGTGAGCTCTTCCCCTGCTGGCTCAGGGATAGAAGCCAAATTTCATTGAGCAAGGCACCACTGAGGAATGAAGGAACATCAGCAAAATCTGCTGTGCAGCTGGCTGAACATGTTGGGAAGCTGTAAGCATGAACCGAGGAGAGGACTGGGAGGGACACATAGCTTCTCATTCCCTCACAATGGTAGTCACTTTAGTATATGCATCTGTTGTGAGAGAAATTGCTGAACACTTTGCCTAATATTGTTCACTGTCCCCTTGGTCTAAACCCTATCCTCAAGCATTCTGCTCTCCCAGTCTCTGCTCTTCCTCATAGTTTTCCCCATAGTCGCTAGAAGCTTTTCACAAGTATGCAGCAGCAGATTTGCTTTAGTGTCAGTAAGAGATTTCCCTTTCTATCACAGGAAGTGTCCTAGTATGTTCTGTAAAATTGTAAGTTTCATTTTAAAACAAACTATAGAGTTTTGAACCCATTACTTTCCTGAAACATTATTCCAGAACTTACTGTTCTAATAAATAGGAACGTCCTCTTACTACCCAGCCCAGCTTCACTCATGAGAAGTTTATAATTGCTTTTCTTTCTTCAACATTGTTCTGTATCTTAAATTTAATCCCTGATGGGTCTCCCACCTTGAATGTCTTCATTAACAGAGTTACATCCTTCCAGTTTTCATTTTATTGGTATGAACTATCCACATCTGCCAGTGTTTTCTAACAAAGCACCCAGACTGGTGACACGATGAGACCAGTAGCTCACCTCCACCTGCGTTCTGCTCAGTTTGCCTTCCATGAACATGGGTGATAGTGTCTGTGTACAGTACTCCACCTGAAGTCTCAGAAGTATGCCAAGGGATAAACCCTGGAACACGTTTGGTGTTTTCATGGATGCGTGAGCTAGAGCTTCATAAACTTCCTGTGATCAACCAGCATGCAAGATATTTTTCCTCATAATTAATTTCTAGTTCATGAACACCCAGCTGACAGAACTTCTGCTGTAAATTATTAGTTCTTATAAGCATCCCCTTGCACTTTGTGCTACTGAATTCCATCCTAGTTATAGTATTTATACCCTCAAAGTCATCCAGTTTTTCTCATATTTAGTCCACTACTTTGTTCTCATGGTAGTAACTCCCAAATATTTTCCATTAGCAAATTTTATTAGCACATTTGTACATTTTGAGTCATTCTTGAATTGATTATTAATATCAGCCTCAGAATGATTCCTGAGGAACCTCATCATATTTTTTCTACTTGTTCTCTGCTTCTTATGAATATTCTCAGGTACTTATATGGTCCTTATGACTCCACACACATTAGACCCTGTAATGCTATTAAGAACTCTGTGCAGGAATTAAGTCTCTCTGGTTAATAGTCCCGTAAATTTCACGAACACTATGCTACAGTGTTACACAGAAATCATACCATAGCAGCACTTACAGAGATCAATGCATCAATTTAGGCAAGAATTGAAGTTCAAATAAAATACATCAGAAGTATCCATGTATCAGCTTAATCATCAACTTTTGGAAGGTCACACAGGGCCAAAGAGGGGCTAAGGCAATGACAAGTTCACAAGAGTCTCAAGCTAACATCCTCTGTGAATAGCTGTACTGCTGCAACTAAAACATGATGAAAACACCTGGTTACAATCTGTGTCTTACAGGAACTTCAGTGAACTCCAGAATGCACGGCAGGCCTTGCAACATCTCTGAGCTCTGTATGCTACTAGTCAATATGCCTACCTTTCCTTTCCACACGTGTGGAACACTGGGAGAGCTCTCTGAATCCTAGCTGAGAACTAATACTCTCTACTTCAGGCCACCATGTATCAGAAAAGGCTCTCACCTCAGCTCTCTAGAGCTGTCACGTTTGGTTTAGGTGCAGTTCAAACATCTCATGACCAGTTCAAGATTTTTGTAGAAATCAAGGAACCCCCATTATCAACACCAGCACAATAATACAGGTCTTGGCCTGCACCTGATACTTCGGTGACTAAAAACTAAAGACTCTCTTTGTTTAACACTGCCTCTCCTTTGGTGTGGGGGACATTGAAACCTGAAGCCTTAAATGCAGGAACAAGTAACTTCCTTTTCATTTTACTTCCTTGGGAATGGCACAGCTGGAGGAAAAAGTTTCCTTTGAGTATCACCTCTTCACCAGTAACACGCGACGTGCAGAAGGCAGATACTTCCTCAGCAGGCTGACCAAGGGAGAGAGAAGTCCTACCACTTACAAAAACTGACTAGAATGGACCTGGTTTCTCTTGGATGAAAATTTTATTACTTCAGCTCCTCTGCTTGTTGAGCCCATAAGCAAAGTTTACATCAATGACAGATCAGATGAGGCCAAGCCCAGCACAATCTTGGAACATGAGGTCACCACAAGCTTTATACCCTTCTGTGGGGAATCCCAACAGTGCTGGGTGCTGAGCAAGATTCCACCAGGAACATCAGACAGAGCTTATGTTCTTGGCAGGAGTCAGTTCTATATATACGTAGATATAGACACAGCATTGCTATGTTTATCCTCAAAAGAGGATTCAGAATCTTCCCTGTCACAGCAGCAAATGTCCTTGCCACAATTAGACATCAGAACAATCCCCAAAGCCACTGAATAAGCAATAATTTCTCTCAGGAACTAAACTAAGAAAGCAACAAGAAACATGTTCTATACCTTTGGACATTTTTCACAGAAATTATAATGCTACTTCTTGTGTAGAAGATGTAAAGTCTTCCTACACAGATATACATGATCATGCTTTCTTTTTGCACTTTCTGTCCATCTGCAATTAGACAGGTTTGCTACCCACATCCAAGGGGAGGATCATGCTTTGAAGCATCTGGATAAGACCCTACTTGGTGTTTTCCTATAGAATCTTCTCCAGCACATCTCTTTTTTCCAAGAAACAGTCACACATCAGAACATACTGTGTCCCACAGTCATACTCAACAACATGCAATGAGATGTTTCAGTAATTCGTAACTCTCAAATTACCTCCTAATCTTGCTCTCAGAAGGCGATGACCTTGAGCAAAGATTATTACCAGAGGTAAAACTTTGAGAAAACTAGATAAAACAAGAAAACTAATTTTATGGAGAGATAGCACTGAGATATTCCTATCCAACCCTTCTTGGATAATTTAACATATGTTTATAATCACTTCTTGGCAAATGCAAAGAATGAGAAGAAAAAAATTAGAATTCAGTAGCAGGCATCCTGCATCCTGAGCTGACACGAACAGCTTACACCATCAGATTAAAGAACAGCAATGGAAACTATAGGTCATGCTTTACACTGATCCAGAAGGTCAGGCATTTAGGTAAACTGTCAGACTTTGCAACAGTCTCCCTTCTGTGCCAACAAGATGTCAAGGCAGCCCACAGTTAGACAAAAATCCAGGCCCCTTTTCTAGGGTCTTCTTATCTCCTCACACTCATAACGTGCATCCTCCATACTTGAACTCACACTATCTTCAAGTCAAAACTAGAGGCAATATGCAGAAAGCTCTCACCTCAAGTTTCCATGCTTTTGAAGAATCTGAAGTAAGTTAAACTGAGATTCTGAGTCTGGTTTTTGCAGAGGCAGCTCTGCTTCATCTCCAGTTTTCTTGTCAGGTTTTTTTGGTAACCTCTGCTTACAAGCAGTTTTCACTGAGTCAGAGAGCTTTGGCTTGTTTTTCACCTGGGTGTCCGAAAGAGAGCAAACACTTCTATCTACCTCTTCATCTTCATCTGCATCCATCTCCTCTTCCTCCTCACCTTCCGTGTCTGACTTGAGGGGCAGCTTTGTTGGTTCTGATGTGCCTGTAGTAGAGGAGAAATCACTTACACTGGGTAAGAAAAAAAAAAGGGGAGAGGACTGTTCTACTATTTGTACCCTTTGGTTTACCCCTAAACTCTTTTCTGCTAGGAGGACAGAACATCACCGTTTTAGAACAGCATCTTAAGCATGACTGTTCTATATTACTCTGTCTGCTTGTGCATCAAACAGTTGAGAAGCCTATTTTCCCAGTATTACAGAATACAGACCAAGATTCTTGTTTTAACCTTACAAATGAAAAAAGAATGCCCACACAAAACCAAAGAGGCAAAGACATTTTCCTATATTTTATCCTGATTCTTACATATATATATACTGACATATATACACCCATACTTGATATATATACACACACGTTTTTTGTATGCTGTGAGTCAAATAAAACAAAGCTACAAAACCTAAACTTCCACATGTGCCAGTAAAGATCATATACCTTATCATAGCAGCAAAAATCATCTTATAACATACAAGCTCTTCTATTGTAGCCAGTATCACACAGCTATTAGAAAGAGTTTAGATAAAGGCTTCAGGAATAGTCAATTGTGGGGATCATTCACCTCTGTACCATTTTAAGTTTCCAACATCAATTTGGACGAAGATTTCTCTTCCCAACAGCTTAAGAGTCACAGCTGTCTAGGAGAAACAATCTGAAAGGTCCCATCTTTCTCTGAAAAGCTGAAGATTTACAGAGGCACACATACTGTTGAATTCTCCACCCAAAATGCCATCATGAGCTCATCTCCAAGCAAACACTGATTACCTTTAACCATACATGGGGGCATGGAAAAGGAGGAATGAAATTCAAGGCACTAAACAAACAAGAAGCTCAGAAACGGAATGAAGTGAAAACCATTAACATTTGAAACCAGAACAACTCCATTCACACACATTTCAAACAAAAAAGTCCTTTGCTTGCTTTTGAGTAGCTGCTCATCTAAAACTCTAGCCATGCATACCTGATGATCTTCTCTGTGCTGCTCTAGCCTTGCCATAATATCGACGACGCTTCCGTAACTCCAGTGAAACAAGTTTTCTCTCATAAAAGAGAGCATGAGAGTCCACAGCTTCCATCCTCCTGTCCAGCCTTCCATTAAGACCTGCTCTGGGAAGCACAGTACAGAGATATCCCTCAGTCTCCCTTTGTCCTTCTCTCCCTGATGATACAAGAGACCTAGTAGATCAAATTTCTTCAAGAAACATTCTTCCTGATACAGGAAAGAAATATTTACCATCAGTCTAACTCTGCTCTATTTAAGCCTGTAAATGTTTGAAGAAAGTCTTGTATGTACTTCACAGAACATCATCTCTCAAAGCCCCAAGACACACTCACCTAGTGTCATGCTTTCATGACTGCATAGCATCTTCCCATCATGCAACAGCTCAGGACACAATTAATAAAGGAAATTGCAAGAGTACAAAACAATGAAGGGGAATGGAAAGAGAGCACATGGACACAAATCCAATTGTCTGAATCATTTATGTAGACAGCTTGTTCTTCACCGAGCAGACGTAAGAATCTTAACATAATAAAAGTGGAAAATGTCAAACTTGCTCCAAGTTCTACTTAAGTCAAGGGATGAGGAGCCCTGCCAGATTCCTTAAGGGAAACATACAAAAGTAACAACTTTCTGCCAGTGTACAAAGATCCAGAAAAGTGCTCTCTATGGTATAAGTGGAAACAAGCACAGAAAATTCTTATTGTTTCAGTTATACTTTTAGATCTAACAAAGTGAATATCTGAGTATATAAAGTCAAAAACCCTCATGCATTACAAGATCTTTTGAGAGAGCTCAATGATGATGTTTATCAATATGGCAGGAATACCAAAATGAGAAGCCTATGAGGAGAAATTTTAAGGTCCAATGAAAACATGAGCTCTTCACATGTGGATATGTTCTCTTCTCATTGTATTCATGTTTCTAAAATTATTTTCCTGGGTTTCAGGTAGAAAAAGTGTTGACTCACAACTTGGAAGATGAAGCTGTGGAAATCTAAATTTAGAATAAATCCTACAAAACGCAAATTATTTAATTAAGAAGCTATTTACCGGGATTTCCCAGTGACGAACTCTCTTTTCATCTTGCCCCTACAAAGAGAAAAAGGTCAAAAGTTACCCTCCATACTGGATCAGCCTTGATTAAAAAGCTTCCATAGTCTTTCACATGTACAATGGAAAGACAATATTTACAGAATTACTTGTGAGTTCTATCTTAAAGCAGGAAAAAAAGGGCTCCAAAAGAGGAGACCTGAGCAGCTGTACTACAACTGATGCTTGCATTTGTCTGGCTTGAGCTGGAGAAGGCATCATTTAGAACGACTCTTTAGACACATCCCTGAACATACACAGAAAAAAAACCGTACAGCACTGATGCAGGAAGAGCTTCTGTAAATATTGTCTCCTTTCTCAGCCACCTGGTCTTTACTTGGAAGTTACTTCATAGTGGACCTCAAATTTGCACAAGAATTGTTGAGAAGGAAGGGCATTAAACATACAGTGAAAGACCCTGCATACAGCTCTCAGTGGAAGCTCAGCTAGTGGTATGAACTGTCATTTCCACCCAACCACAGCCCAGAAAAAGAATCACCTAATCATGACTGCACATAGGGATACAAAAACATTGGAGAAGTCAATTTCAGGGCTTATTTTACATGAAGACAAGCTTTAATGTGGTTTGAAATTTTAAACAACAGGTAAGATAGGACCACCTATAATCCCTTCATAGAGAAACTAAGTGTTTGAAGTTTTTTCATGTCCACAGTAATATTAGTACTCCAATGATTCCCATGTCTTTTGAGTATTGTCCTTTTTGCCCTTGGTTTCAGAAGAGCAACACAAATATATGAACAACAGCTATTGGCACATTAGGGAAGAGATGCACAATTATGACCACCCCTATAAATCCCAGGTTTGTGTTTATAACACTGGATAAGTGAGGAATCAATCCTTTTTGTACTGTTCGTGCCCTTCACCTCTCTCCCAAACAGAAAAGCTCTCTACCTGTCCTTAAACAGACGTGTAGCCAGCATGTAGTTCATTGATGTCTTGTGCTCTAGAAAAGATCTAGGAAAAAAAAAAACAAAAAACCCCAAAGAGGATTATCAAGACAGAACTCAACACAATGAAAGGCAGCATAATACAGAAATAAATGATCTCTAAAAAGCCATCCCAGAAGTGGATTCAGACAACATGCTGTACCACAACAGAAGAGACGAAAGGAGGAGAGCTATCATTTCTCAGCTGAAGTTTCTGGTGATGTAAGGGACAGAGAAAACATTACAGACTGGAAAAATAAATTTAGGAAAGTGTAATATAGTATCACTTTCAGAATGAGTGAGTCCTATATGGTATTTATGGCCTAATGACAAGAGCACACAGTATGCAGCCTGAGGATGTCAAAGGAGATAGCAAAAATCTGAAAGGAAGACACTTTTATTCTAACAGAAAAGCAATACCAGAAATAATGTCCAACAGCTTTCCACGGGGTGCAGCTATGCAAAGCAGCAGCTGACAAAAACAAGGGATCAGAAAAAAGAATATTCAACACTAAAATAAATTCTGCCAAAACTTGCAATACATACTTTTGAATGCCAGGATGGCTGATCTACAGATACCCAACGCAGAATATCCCTCAACACAAAGCATCAGTGCCATCCTATCCGACTTTTGTTCTTACCCATAAAGGTCCCATGTTAGTGGGGTGGGGAATATCCGGACGAAGCCTCCTCTCCGCTCATTTTCCTCTCTCACTCGCCGAAGAACTTTGATCTGATTAAAAAAAAAAAGAAAGAAAATAGCCAACAAAATAGATAACAGTGAAAAATGAACCTTACAAAAATCTCTGAATTTCAAAAAACAAAACTATTCAGTCCTGCAAATGGACTGGGTACCTATGCTATCCTTAAGGAATTTTGTCTTGCATTTAAATTCTGAAGGAGTCTTTCACTGCTTCGAGCACATGTCTCCCTGGCGTGATTGAGGGCAAGGGCAATACCAGCAGTAAAACTCAAATTCTGTTTCAAAAATTATACTTCTTCTGTCACATTTTTCATATACATGCACTTGCTCTTTGTTGAGCAAATAAACACCACATACTGCATGAAAGCCAAGGTAAATAAAAGCTATTTAATAGCCTACTTACCTCCTCCATGGTGAGGCCTAGCACAGAGCTGCTGTGCTTTCCTGTCGCTTTTTCCCTGCCTAAGGGCATCGAGCTTTTAACTTCAGCATCACTGGCAGACAGAGGACGGGGACGCTGTAGAGAAGGTGTGAATCCAGATTTTTTTTCCTCTCTCAATTTTCATATTAAAAAAAGTTACATTCAAATTCCAGGACCCCATTCCCAGCAGGATCTACGCTCCAGAGCACTACAGCCAGAATTCACAATTCCACACTCCAGCTGTTGAAAAGTCCACACCCCAGACTGGACTAAGTGTGAGTATTCAGATTCTTAGATTTTAGCACAGCAGGCACAATTCAGGGATCAGTGCCAGTATTTACACCCCTGGCCCCTTCCAGAAAAACAGGAGACATACCAAAAGCAGCAAAGTCAGGATGTCATACAGAAAAGTCCTCACCCAAGGGGCACTAGAGTCAGCATTCACAGGACCCAAATACACTTCACACATCAATGGTACCAGAATCATGCTTCCGTGTTCTAGTTGTGTTGCTACACTAGAACAACAGAACTCTAATTCCCTGGCAAGATAAATGTTGCAGGGAAAAGTTCACCACCTGTTATTCTTTTGTTACTATACTGCTGGATGTCAGCTTGCTACTTCTTGCACTTAACAGACACGTCCTGCAGATGTACACAGATACATCATGCAAACTTGCATAAATATGCAAATTTTTTAAAATAAGAAAAGCAATAATTTGCAGACAGTGTCACTAAGCTTATTTTTATCCTGATGGACAGTCCTGGCCAGTTCTAACAAAAGGACAGGAATTCAAAATGTCTTCAAATCATCAGGATTATAAAATTTTTAAATCCAAGCAAAACGGAAATCTTTGAACTTGTTCTCGAGTACATTTAAGCTGGACTTAGGCTCAGTTTAGATAAACTACCTCTGTAAAAACAGCACTAGAAGAGTCTACTGAGAAGGTCTCAAACATTTATACTAAATTCAAAGTTTCTTTTAGCTCTATACTGAGCAAAGAATGCACAGAGAGCCTTAACGTAGAAAGAAGAGAAAAACATGACAGAAACCTTAAGGTGGATAAGTCCAGGGGAATATCCCATACTGCTCAGATACAAAAAAAATCCATGGCAAGATCAGGATGCATCTTTATTTGTAAAGACTACTGGAATTGAATTCCATTCTCTCCGTTTCATTAGAAATGGCAAGCGGCTATTCAGAATCTGTAGATGAAGCAACAGCAAAAGCAACAGGCATTGCACTAGAATAGGTTATACTGCAGTGATTGGCACAGAAAAATCCAAAGATAAAACAGACATAGCAGGTACCAGCTGAAACATCTTGTTAAGCCTAACTAAAACTGATTGAAAAGAGAAGAGAAAATGAGACAATCTGGATGAGAAGGCAGGAGTCACAAAGATTTGCAGAAGAAATAAAAATGCCAGCAATGAAACAGGTTTGCTTGATGCTGTAAGATGGCATTAAGTTGAAAGGCTTTTAGTCTTTCTTTCTAAGCTTTCTTCCATTTCAAATCCACAGCTCAAAAACTTTAACAGCTTACTCTAAAATCTCCTGATAAGCAACCTTCTCTTAAAAACCACTTCCCGGCACTACCATAACAATCCATCATCATGTGAGAACTGATGCTCAAAGAGAATATCACAGGAAATTCTTCATCCTATTAAATGATCTGCTTTACTAAGGAAACACTTTAATGAAATAATCTCCATTGTCTCAATACAACAGAGATGATTTGACTGATTACAAGCAGAAAACATATGTCTACGTATTGGCAGCTCTGACTCCTCCCTGAGAACAAAACTACATTGCTGCCAAAATGCTAGAGAAAATTCTATCTTTGCTGGACTTCGTGCACAAACAGTTTTTTCCATGTCTCACTACAGGACACCCTCTGACTGTAGCACAGAAATGTCTCCAACTTCACGAAGCTCTTGTTTCCTCTTTGACCCAGCTTATCTATAAAAGTATGGGTAAATCCAGCCACTCTGGTGTATCTTCAAATTCTGCAAGCATCCCTGGTTCCCAAATAATTATTCTAATTTAATAAGCATTGACAGCAGTTGGCACAAGGATTCTTCCTGTTCTCTACAAAACCTCATTATTCAGTAAGACTCTTTCTCCCGAGCCTCAGCTAAACTTACACAGAATGACACATGCAGCGGTGAATAGACTGCATTAGGTTCTCAAGATGATTCCATCTGTCCTACCTTCCCTTCCTGATGGGAAACCTCATTAAAAAAAAAAAACCCATTATATTTGTGCAGGAAGCCCAGCAGCAAAATAACGCCTAACACGTCCCCACAGGTGCTTAGAATTGTAAACTAACATTGATTTGTCTATATGGCCTGCAAGAAGAGTGACAAATGTAACACTTAGAAAGGTAGATCAGTCTCACTTAGGCTAACAACAGTCCCATATTTTTCCATTAAGAAATCCTTCTTTTCTCTTCATCTGTTTTGACCCAGTTCACTCTCAAATTTTTGCAGTGTCCTTCAGAGGACTGCCTCACAGAATATGATTCCTTCTTTTGTAGGGCCACCTGAATTTTGTCTGCATAGATTCTCCTGTGCTTACCTTATCATCCAGACTTGTAGACTTAAAAATTCTGAGAGATTTGATCCAGCTGACCTTGACTCTCAGCACACTTCACCTACTTTTTTTTTTAAGCTGCTAGAAGTGATGTAAATATTTTTTCAACATTTGCTTTTGCCACATGGAAACATATGCTGGTGCCATCTCCTCTTTTCATGCTGACTTCCCCCTCACCCCCTCCAGCCCTTGGCCCAGGTTACTCTAACAGTAAAATATATTTGGGGACTAATTATGCCAAAAGCATTGTACACAGCAACATGTGAAACTGTGGCCCTTATACAGGTGATGGGAGCTGAAGGGTACTTACCAATCTGCTGTTTGCTGTTTGTGACTGTGCAGACACAGGACGCTGCAAGAGACACACAAAGAGAATAAAAATCTTGTGTTCTCCAAGACACTATGACCCCTGCCTGAATTGTTGAGGACTGGCAAGTACCCTAAACAAAACAGTATAAGCAAAGGGTGGTGAGGCACTGGAACAGGTTGGTCAGAGAAGTTGTGGGTGCCCTAACCCTGGAACTGTTCAAAGACAGCTGGATGGGGCTTGGAATAATCTGGTCTAGTGGAAGGTGTCCCTGTCTATTGCAGCGGGGTTGGAACTTGATAATCTTTAAGGTCCCTTCCAATCCAAACTATTCTATGATTCTGTGATAACTGAAGTCCAGAGACAAAGCTAACCACCTATTTCATCTCAGTTCAGACCCTCCTCATATCCTGCACAAACACACCCTGTTCCCATTCCAAACACAGCATTCATTCTAACCTCAGATGTGCTCAACTGTGCAGAATGCATCTGGACATATGGTTTTCAAAAGCACATTGAACTCAACTGTTATGATCAAAATTCGTATTTTTGTAAGGTAAGAGTCACCCATATAAAAATATTTAATAGCTATGCATCAAGGAGAAACAGGTGCTATCAAGTAAAATTGTTCATAGAGTTCAGAGTGGGGGGCAAAGTAAAAATCCCAAAATTTTGCAAGTAATTTAATTCAAATATCTCAATAATATTCCAGTTCTTGTGGAGAAACAAGATACTATTTAACATTTTAAAACAGGTATAGAAACATCAGAATGTCAAGAAGTACCCTGTATTACTTATCTGGTATCAAGCCTACAAGCAAAACCAGTTTACAGACAGGGGCAGGTTCAAAGGAAAACAATCATCACTGGAGCTTAGATTTTTCTTGTTTCCAATGGTATTCAGGCTGTCTTCCTCCTCTCCAACACCCAAGAGGAGCAAATGGTGTAAGAAAGGATTCTCAGGAGACTTATCTATAATTTCTAGCTATACTACTGACAAGTTCTTCTCCACAGTTGGTCTATTCAAAACAGATCAAGGTCCCTTCATTGCTTATGATTAATTGAAAGAGCTCCAACCCAAATTAACAAAAAGTTACAAAGGAAGCAGCTAAATTGTCCATTTCCCTAGAGGGAGAAATGCTCAAAGAGTCAAATCAAAGAAATTGCACCAGAAATTTGCAGTCCAGTCTGGTGAAACTGAGAAAAAAGAGTAACCATCTCAAGACAGTTATTCAAGAGAACTCTCAAGAGCACTGGTACCAACAGCTCTTTTCCTAGCAGCAACTTTTATAATAATTAACAACAGCCTATGTGGATGATCAAAACTTAAGACATTATGAAGAAGGTAGGAAAAAACAAAAGAAATTACATATACCCTTTGCAACAGAGAACTGGTACATGTATCAAAGATCCAAAAATCTGAGATAAAATGTATTCAGCAAAGAACAAAACATTCTGGGACCATGGAAAGATCTAAACACCTGTTTAGCCATGGGATTTCCACTTAGGTACTTAAGAAAAACATGTTGTAAAACTTTGTCACTGGGTTACAAACCTGTTCCTGCTAAACACAGGTTAGGAGGACCACCCTAATCCCGTCTCATAACCAATGCTCTGTCATACAAATCTTTGCACTTTTCAACCAGCCAGCCTTACATCTCCTAGTGGGTATTTTTAAGCAAAATAAAGTTTAAAGCCTCCTTCAAATTCAATGCTTTACAACACCTTAATTTTCTGACACTTTGTATAATTTTTTTCAGATAAAAGGTGTCAAATCATCAGGATCTCATCACGTCACTCTAAGAAAGAAGGGCAGTTCTTCTGGAATGGTTCCTAACTTACCTCATGTACCTTTTGTCTACTACAAAGAGCACCTATACAGTCAGAGGGATCTGTATTTAAAGCACTATCTATTATATTTGTCTTAGAAGTTTCAGACTCAGACATGCATCCTAAAGATACTCAGATCCCATCCTACCAGCTATTCCTCACCCCTCTCACAGCGACTAAAGACTCTGAGTTTTACAAGAGACAAAATATTGCAATTTCTGTGAGTATTCCCCATACCAAAACGGATAGTGTCTTGGTACACTGTCACTGAACAAAAATGATTTGTCATTTCCTAATTGAACTTGAGCTACACAGCCATGTTGCATGTCCACCACAGCACCATCAGCTGCACAGCTGTCAGAGAACACCGCCTGCCTATTCACCTAAGGAGAAATGTGTTGAAAGTCCAAGTGACATAACAGATCTCCCTGCCTTTTGTGAATGCTCCATTTCCATAGATATTTATGGAATCCATTTCATAGACAAAAGAGATAGAGAACAACTGCCCTTCAACATTACAATGATGAGAAGGCACTACCTCAACAGAAAAGGCAAGGGGCAGTCCCAGCGAACCACATGAGGCCTCAGTCCAACGATCCATGGGAAAGAAAGAGAGATTCCAAAAGAGAATGGGAAAGAAGCCTTAAACTTCAAATGCAAGAAGCTTTTCACCTAAAAGTAGGTCTTGGAGACATTCATAAAGCTCTAGGGCTCTGAACACAACAAAAGCAAAGTGGCTGAACAGCACAGAACTCAGGTGTAACCCCTGAGTCTCTGAGAATCATAGAATGGTTTGGGCTGGAAAATGTTTAAAGGTCATCTAGATCCAACTCCCCTGCCATGGGCAGGGAACATTCCACTAAACCAAAGCCCCATCCAGCCTGGTCTTGAACACCTCCTGGGATAGAGTCCACAAACTCTTTGGGCAACATGTTTCAGCGCCTCACCACCCCCACAGTTAAAAATTTCCTCTTTCATAGTTATGCCAGAAATCCAGATAATCTCAATCACTGCCTCTCTCACCTGTGAGTCAAATTCAGTGAGAATGACTTCCTGCTATGCTCCTCAGCCAGGGCTTGTAAAAGTCACTCACCTGCAGCTTCTGGTATGGATTTCTCCGGACAGTTTCAGATGAATGATAAACGGCCCTGTTTGACCGCTGGCCCGGATCCTGGCATACGAAGCCTATGGGCACCAAGAGGCACATGAGAACTTTAAGACAGACAAAACACTGAAATATTAATCTAGCATTCCTGTTCACAATCTTAGTCTATACATGACCTTCTTGTCCCTGCCCAAGGACGAATAAGGATGCTTTTCTTTTTTATACATTGCTTTGTTTGATCCTAAACTAAATGTAATCCTAAAATGTAATTGCATTACATTTTTTTAATAAAAACTGTACCTTCCTTCAAGACCATAAATAAATAAATGGGTTACTGAATAGCAGCACAGAGATAGACTTGGTTTCTTAAACAGCTGAGCAGGGTACCTGATGACAATTCTACTTCTTTCCGTATTGGGGCAAACTGCATCAAGCAACTGAACTGAGATGCAAGGGATACTGTGCACTAGGCAGTACTCCAACCAAACTAGTAACCCAACCAAAACCCACACATCCAATCTAAAAAAATGCATGAATACTAACTCTGAAAGCTAAATAGAGAGTAGTGTCTGAATTCAAATACCAAATTAGGGACCCTTAAAACCACCTAAGCATCACAAACAGACAGAAAATTCTGAAGTCTCTATATAGCACTTCTCAGTGCTAAATACAGTTGCTTACTCCTTAACTGGAGTTCACTTCTATTATACTCCTCTAATAACATGCAGCTCATAAACCTACCTTTTACTGGTTATAATGAGGGAAAGATTGAAGGATTTTTTTTGTTTCACTCACCTACAAGAGTGAACATATCTGACAGCATGCTAGCTTTGATCTTCAGGTCCAAAGGAGCATCACTGTCCCCACATGCAACAGAGGATAACAGGAATTATTTGTCTGGCATTAAATGAGAGGAATGCATCAGTATTCAGTGTATCTCCCAATATAGTTTCTTTGCCTTCTTAACACAGGCAAAAACAACATGGGAAGAAAATTAGGTGATTTTCACATACATATGTAAAAATCAGACAGCAATGGAATAATCTGTTTATCCTTTTTCCACAGCTTTTACTGTCCTAATGCAGACACATACAGCTTTGTTTAGACTCTCCTTGGGGCTAGAAATGTCTTCTTTGAATGTACGTATGCTGCATTTCATGAAGTAGATAAAAGTTGCTGTTGTAGAATTCTTAAAAACCACACTTAACTATGCTTCTTCCACATAAAAGCATAGCATACAAAATAAAAGCATACAAAAATAAATCCTCAATTTCCATTAGAGCATGAGGGTCAGCATAAGGGCCAAGTCAACACAGTAGATAGATGCAATAAATTAGATAAACAACATTAGATAAATTCCTTAGAATTTATCTAATGAGAGTACTAGACCAAACATTTGAGCCCAAGCACTGATCTACATACTCAATTAAAGCATAATTGATTGAACTCTGCTTGGACTCCAAAATCTTAAAGCTTATATCAGCTAAGAAGGTTGAAACCCAACACAATAGTCTGACAGAGCTCCCAAATTTATCTTTGATGGGAGATTATGAAGTGTTAACAATGACAACAGAAGAGAAATAATTAAAAAGTAAATGAAATCCCAACCAGGCTCTTTCAAAACCTATTGCTGCAATAAGTTCGTTCATGCAAAGGAAAAAAACAAAGGAGTATCCGCTCTGCCAATCAGCAGTGGAACAAAATTTGCAGGCATCATGAAATCATGCCTTCCTAGGATCACAAGTTTCAAAGACAACCATCTCCAGCAACAGTCCCTGCCTCATATTAAATCGGGAATCACTTACCAGGCCAATGATGGGGACAGGTTCACTTCCAACAGCCAGGGTTTCAGAGTGTCATCGATAAGGACATCAAAACCATACAGCTCTGAAAACACAGTAAACACTCTAAGTTCACCTTACTGTATCTTTAAGCATTCAGGTAAGGTCCAACTTTAGTCTCTATCAGGTCATTTCTATCTAAAAGATATATGTTTAATCCAGTAAACTCTCAGGGGATGAACAAATGATAACACTCCTCAAGTGGCAATTTTGACTTCCTCAGAATCAAAATTAAATATATTCTGTCTGTGGGGGAAAGAGGGGAAAAAAAAAAATTAGTCTTAGGAAAGTATTATATAGAAAAACAAAAAACTCTTTACTGCCCACAAACTGTAGCTCATGCAGAGCTCTACTACTTCCTTTCACATGGAATTGACACAAGCACAGCAGGTTCAATCTACTTCTTCCACTGGATCCTGGAAACAACAGAACTTCACTCTCCTTTTCACTTTTTAATCCCTTTATTCCTTGTTCCAGTCAGCTAGAGAAAATCTTGCTTCTTTCAAGCATCAGCTTATTTTCAATTATCCCTGTATGTTTTCTGCGATATCCCCATGGGGTTACAAGAGAGTTCTCGGCAACTCCATCTACATGGACAACCTCCCATAACTCTTCAGCTTATTGACAGCTTGCCACTTTGCAGCAAACCACAACAGAAATATTTTTTCCTTAGTTTCTAAAACATTCATAACATATTACATCTGCTAGATGTGTTCTGCTCTGCACAGGTCAGATTGAAGCCAGCTTCCCATTCCAAGACTGATTGTACTATTTCACTCTATACTCACGTTCTCTCTAGTTTGGAAAGAGTTGCAAGAAGGATGCTACACAAAGATGAGTGTAAATCAGAAGTTGGCATTAATGCAATTCCCTCTTCCAGCATTAAGAAATGTACTTAATAATCATCAGGGCAACTTAAGCAATTTTTTTTCAAAACACCACAAAACAGGGTATTGGCAGAGAGGGATTTTCATGGAATTAACCAGTTCCCTATTGCCTGGAGTAAAAGCAGGAGAACTTCTTTGCCATGTTTTTTCCTTGAATTCTGGCCTTAGCCTTTTGTCGCCTGCCTGACGTTCATGCTGGCTCTGGGGAGCTGGACTGCTTGACAAGATCTTCCTATGCAGACAGCTGTGCAAAAGCTCATGTAGTTTATAATGGAAAGTTAATGAGCTGGGGGGGAGGCTTGGAAGGGGGGAAATGGCAGCAGAGTGAGCATTGCCTACTCACTTTTCTAGAGTCTGTAGCCAGACATTTAGGGGGAAGCAAAACAGCAGAGAGTTAAAGAGTTGGTTCAGTCCAAAGAAATGAGGCTGAATCTACATTTGGCTCTCTTGCTACCCAGACAGGAATAGCTGTAGTAGAGGGAAAACGACAAGGTGGGGATTCTAAGTGTAAATATTCGCAAAGCATTTTAAACAGGAGAAATTTCTGATTACTTTAATACATTATTTCAAAATATAATCTCAGGTTTGGTGAAGACCCATGACTATTAACAGCATAGAAAATTCCAGTGGGTCAGCAGCTCATGCCCAAGGCAGAGAAGCAATGAGTGGGCCTGCAGCAGCTGCTGGTCTGCAACTTCCCAGCCCCAGTCAGGAATCAGTGCATTTTGTTTTGACTAGCTTCTGCTTCTTTTGCTGCTGGCCATTCCCTCCCTTGGCCCCTCAGAGGACCTTTCCCAGTATTTTGGCTCCTCTGACTTTGTCCTACTCTCCCACACAATTCTCTTGCAAATCACTTGCTCTTTAAAGCTCTATCTTTCCCACCCAGTTACTCATTCTGTCCACTTTTGCAAATACACGTGGGAAACCTCTCGACCTCAGAGAGCTCTAACCATGCTGTTGGAGCTTCACATTCCTTTCCCTTGTGTCTGCCTTATTTATTAGGACAGTAAGTTCTTCAGAGTATTCCTGTTGACTCAATTCCACTGTTAAACACAGAATCTAATTCCACTTGCAATGACTTAGGGTCTCCTAGGAAGTCTCCACTGTTGCTCCATAATGCCCCAAGTTTCACATAGTCTGAGTCGTATCTACAAGCCCTAGACAGACATCCCTGCTACCTCAGGACATCAGGAGTTATGTAATATCCATGTTCTGGCAACTGAATCAAACCTCACAGGTTCCATGAAGGGCTCAGCACAAAGATCTGCTCAACAGTCATAAGTTTGCCTAGAAATATCTTGCTGGCCCTCTTCAACATTTGGAAAATGTACTTCCTAGATTAAACACAGTAGTCGTAGTACCCTTTCCACTGTGAAACTCCACTACCGCTTGTTAAAATAAATACATAGGCAGGACAAAGATGTGGAGTCACACAAGCATAAGATGATCAAAAGTATATCCCCTGCAATTACCAACTTCAGCAAGGCTGCCATTTCCCTCTGCACACAGTAAAGAAAACAGTGACTGATAAACATGCCTCACACTGTGGCAATAGTAGGTTAATGACAAGTCACCTAGTGCTTCTATTGTATCCTCCTCCACTCCCTCCTTGAGGCAGCTGTAAACTGCCCCTTAGCCATCTCCAGGATCAACAAGCCAAGCAACCTCAGCTGCCCCTCATCACTCTTGCCCTCAAGACCTTTCACCATCTTGGTTGACCTCCTTTTACATAAACCACTACTTTCTTTGGTGAAGAAAAGATTACAGCTGAGCTTAGCTCATCATCTATACCAAAATCAGACTCAGAACAATCCTTCAGCTTTGAAGTCAGAAAAACTAATAAGGCCATCCTCAAAGCTAACATCAAAGAATGGGAGTCTTGGTGCAAGTTGGGCTGCCTTTGTAATCCTGATGTTACTGAGTATGTAAGTTATCACCCACAAGGTATAAATGTGTTCAACCCAGAGTGTGATACCACACTGAGTGAAGGGGTTAATATCCCAGAAACCACTTTGGGACATCACTTAACTTCCCTTATAACACTGTGCAGTGATAGACCTCCCCCATTCCTGTCCTGAAGGCTATGGGTCTCCTGAATCTGATTGTAGACAGAGGATTCTATGGGCAACCTTTTTCAGATTCCAGTGGCATCTTTACATACTGGCTTCAAAGTAAAGACGGATGGTAAGGCTATAAAAATAGAATAGATTAAGCTTTGCAAAAAAAAAGTAATGGTAGGGAATCCCTGTTCAGCTTTTCTGTGATGTGACATGTCATGTAAGAAACCAGAAAAACATAGCAAATATGTATGGTATACACATCAAATAAGTGTGTGCAGAAATTCCTTAAGAATCTCAAATTTTTAGTGCTCTGCAAAAGTCACAATGGAGCAGGTCAGCACTGTTCAAAACTACAAAACGCTTCTCCCAAATAGGTCAACTGTCACTACTAAGAAAGTTAAATGTTCATGAAGAACAGCAACACAGGCAGTTGAGAAACTCGTGATTAGATACAAATGAAGACTTTTTAAAGCATTTAGCTCCAGGTCAGCACCATTCAAGTCATACAATAGTTTATTGTTTGCTTTTATCTCAATATAGATGTGATTAGAAACAAAAGGCTGACCAATTCAGCCTTAGGACACAGAAGCAGCTAAATAAGGAACGCATTGCTTTGCTGGGATAAATATGCCCATTACCCTACCCTGGCCTTCCTTCTAGAGTGCAGACAAGCTCAACAATGTCACAGCTGGGTTTACCAGAACTGTAAATGAAACAAGAGGACTTCAACGTGTTGCTTCTTTAGGCTCACATTTCAGTGAGTGCAGAAAATGGTGCTAGAGTGGCTGCTGGCAAAAATGTGCTGCACCCAACTGCCTTCATTTCATGCCCTACTAAACCATCCCTCAAGGAGATTTTTCATTCTGCCTGAAAGCAGGTCTTACTGCCTTTTCTAGCCTACCCAGAACTGCTTTCTTCAGGAGGGAAAAAAATGCAGTCAGTAATCAGCTTGGGCAAACGCAGCCCTATTGTACCTCCTGTTCCACACTGAGATGCCACATCCCTCAAGTAAGTGCAAAATATAGAAAGGCTCCAGAAGGAAACATTGACTCAGCTGGTGACCAGCTTCAGGACAGTGCAGTGATTTGGAGAGTTGCAGCATGCCCGCCTCTGGAGTTATTTACTGGTTAAAACAATTTTTATAAGGAGCTTACTTTTACATAAGGAATTATTAGCTAATCACAAAGAACAAAACAGAGGTTTGGGATCACTTTGTTAATAACAGTGCATGAACAAGGCGACAAAATCATGTAGTACTTGCAGTGCTTTCTGTGATGCACTTCAAAGCAACAAAACTGAGCATTCCAAGTCCTTTGAAAGCTGATTATTACTAGAATGCAATAAATAGCTCACATTACATGGCCAAAATGGGACTCACTACACTCTTTACACAAACTGTCACCAGCACTCCATTTTGACATTAAAAAATGAACCATCCTGACCTACTAGTCTCATTTTCTAGGCAAGCATTGGTAGCAAGAATCAGCCTGTCTCACCAGTCTTATTTTAGAAAATGAAGAAGCCATGGATAAATTATCTTTCTTTACATCTAGGAAACAAGTAAATCACATATAAAAACATTTACTTGAGAAAGAACTGAAGGACAACAGCACTACTGAACTGTTAGAGAAATAAAGTGGGCAAGGTCACCTAGACAAAAAAGTACTTGCAATTTAATTTTTAGGAAGAAAGTGGCAATTGTACAGGAGTTCTATTCCCTAGAACAGCATTACAAGCACTAGGGTAAAATACAACTTAGTAGAGTAGAATACAACTTATATTTTTTAGAAGTTTTCCAAACAAGACCCATCTGTGCATCTGAATTTCAGATAAAGGTTTCTGAAGTCTGAGATACTTTTCACATGATCAGCCCTTCTCAGGACACACACTCAGTTTCATTGTTCACAGCTCAGAATGAAAAAAAAACAAAAACAAAAACAAAACAAAACAAAAAAAAAACCCCCAAACAAAAAAAAAACCCCACCACCCAACAACAAGAAAACCCGGGCTCTTGTGAGACTCTACATGCTGCCTTGAAATCTTCATTCCCAGTTTTCTCCTTCATGCTAACAGCTATGAACTGAACCATTATGAACATTTCCAGCTAGAAAAACTGAATATTTACAACAAGGTTAAAAGTTTTGGTACAACCAAAAAGTGTCAGAATAAGACACACAGATGACAAATGAACCATACAGCATGATGAAAGTTCAAATCCTTGAGACAAGGACCACCACTTAATTGTGGGGGAAGGTGGCAGAAAGTACTGAGCTCTGGAAATGCCTAAGTCTCCCTAGGGAAGCAGTATGGCTCCTACTTAAGCCCTCTTTCCTGGGAAGCTCTTAATTTATGTTTACACTGAAATAAACGGAACAAAACAGTTTATTTGTTGGGGAGCATCTGAGAGGGTGGTTAGTGCAGCCCTGGGGAGGCAGCAGGAAGTGGGATAACCTCAGAGCCAGGCCCAGCAGAAAGTACATGAGGAACGTTTCCATATACACAGCTCAGAGGAATCTAGAGACACAACTGAGGAAGGAAAAGGGAGAAGCCAAAAAAGAGGCAGCTAAAGTGGTTTTGGTGTGTCTTTTTTTTTTCCACTTAGACAATAAATAAAGTGCCATTTCACTGAGATTATTATCTAACTCATAAATCCCCATATATGACCAGGTCCTTCAGCTTTGAACAAAGGCTTCAGAGTCAGTCAGGAGAAACTATGGTGGGAGGGGTAGCTAGTTTTGGGAGGTAACTAAACAACCTATCAGTCATGGCTCCTGGATTCCTGACTGTCTTATCACCCACAGATCCACATATGCAAAAATATCCAAAGATGCATTTACGCTGCAGAATTGTCAATATCTAAGTGCAGTGCACATAAAGGGATTTACTTTACCTGTCACAGCTAGTTTAAATCTAAGTCACAACACCTAAACACAGGATAGCTTAAGCCAAGCTTGGCTTTTGGTTTAAGCATTGCCTGAGACTTCATCTTCGCGCACGCATCCACATGACTGAAGGACGGCTAGGAGCGGGAGGAGGCCTCTTTAGGGAAGGTTGGGAAGCAGCCACTGGCAAGCGGGAGAAGGCACAGCGCGGTACCAGCCGCTGCCTCCTGGAGCTGTCCCAGGCTGCGCTGGCAGCGAGCTCCGGGCTCCCGGTGCCAGCGCAGAGCGCAGCAGCGGCCAGCAGCGGCCTCGGCCGCCCCCGCGCGGCGCTCCCGCAGCAGCACGGACCGGCCGCCGCACACACACAGCCTCCTGCCCGTCCCCGCACGCACGCAGCAAAATGCAAAACTAAACTGCGCTAGCTGGTTCGAGAGAAAATAGCAAATGCTCTAAAAACGTGTTTAATCACCCACAGCCGTTCTTTGCAAGGGCACCAGTAAATCACCGACTTTCCAGCACTTCCCCAAATTCCCTTCCAAGTCCCTTTCATCATTACATTTTCATTTTATAGCACGAGATTCTGATCAATGACACTGACACAGGGTGAACTAAGATTCAGCGGCCCCTGCCCTCACAGAGGTGTATGCTGAGGAAAAAAAAAAAACCTAAACAAAACAACCAAAATAGTATCCAGCTTCCTTGCAAATAGGGAATGCGTATTTCTTCCCTGCAATGGGGAATGCATATTTCCCTCTAGCATGACAAAACTGGAGGTTCCAAACAGTACTCAAGAGGCAATCAACAAAGATGTCCTCAGTGCCTTACCAAAACAGCTGCTGCGATGTGAAAGGAAACTTTTACAAGCTGAAGCAATGGACAGCTCAGCAGAAACCAGTGTCTTGATAATCAGGTCCTCCACGCTGGCCATCAGTGCTGTAGGGGGGAGGGAGGGGAGGGAGCAAAAAGGAAAAAAGCAGATTGTGAAGTAACACACAATATCCAGAAAGACATGAGAATATGCATATGGAGACACACCTTTGTGAATCAAAGCACATGAGACCCTATGGATGACAAAGCAATGATGCCTGGAAATCCATGCAAGCCTAAGGATATAGAGACATGCGTAGTATCCTAATGCAAAAATACTCACAAATGAGAATGCGAGAATGATAAATGTGAGTGTATGTACAGTGCAGGTAAGCAGAAACATATGGCAAATACATCAGCACAAGTCAGCTGGAGTCTGACCGCTGCCCACTCAAGAGCATTAGGAAGGATTAAACAAGAGTTAAACAAGAGTGGGTTAGTGAGATAAGCCCTTAAACTTACAGAGAATAAGCCAAAGCCACCGAGATACAAAAATTTTTCATGTGATTTTTTGTAAGTGTTTTGCGTGACACTGCACCTTCCTCTAAAGCAGCTGTTCCCATACCAAATTTCATAAATCTTTTCAAAATTATATGACTGGTGACAGCTCCCAGTCCTGCTGACCTATAGATAACCCACAGTAAGAAAGCACTCTCTAGTTCCTGCATCAGCCTGCAAACAGAGCTCAGGAACAGGAGTCTAAGCAGACAGAGGAAGCAAAAGGCAAGAAAAGGTGCACATTACACGTAGACCTGGATTCTACACTGGACTTGGGATGAGTCATGCAATAGAAAGAACACCACACTGGTTTTGTTTTCAAGGACAGCCAATAGAGAAGTGAGAGGAGGAAGAAATGAACAAATACTGGAGTCAAAGCCTCAAAAGTTAGTAAGGATAAAAGGACAGCCTTCCCCACCCCTCAAAGGGAGCACAAGCAAATCCACACAGACATTTGGCAATCCCTGCTTCGAAGAATATCTTCTACAAACCACTTGACTAGAGAGTTTACTTTAGGTCTACAATTACTATTTCTCATGCTCAGATGACATGCAGGGACCTGAACAATTACAGAAAGAGCATGCAAGCAAATTCAGATGTGAACTTCTGTACCAGAAAACAACTAAGTGAAACCAACACAGCATGGAAACATCCCAGCATACATAAACAACACAGAGCACAAAAACCCTGCCAGCCCAGACAAGGCCAGCACTTTTCAGCCAGCATTCTGCCTCCCTATGAACAGAACCAGATGCATCAGAGAAAGGTGCAAGAAGTCTTATAATGGGTAGTTAAAGAAATCTGCTTGCATTGCTCAGTAGTTTACTTAATTATTAAGAGTGTCTATTTTGTACCTGAGGTTGGGGTGAGGCATGGAGATGTATCAATATTAATAACTATGCATTCACAGCTTGCTGAACACATATGGTGCAAGGGATTGGACAGCCATGCACGCATATGATGGGAAAAAAGTCTACTTCCATCTGAAAGCCAGATTCAAACCCCTTTCTCCAACGTTCAAGTGTTCCTTGGCAACATTTGCAATATGGGCCATAGCTACTATGAGTAGTTTTACTGATGCCTCAGTATCCCAGGTAATTTATCCCTTAAAGGATATACCTGGATTCTGCTCTGCAGATGCAGTTACTCCCAGCAGACCTGGCAAAGGTGTGGAAGAGGGAGCTATTTTATGTGAAACACAGACTAAATGAAAACACTCAGCAAAAACCTGAGCCATGGAAAGATGACACCACATCCAAGAGTCACTCAAACTGGCACAGTTGTCCAGAGGTTGGTCACTCATCAGACTGAACAGGCCATGGGAGCAGTAGAGGGAGGGAAGCTTTTAGAAGGAATGGAATGACCTTTAGAAACGGGAAATGTAGGTAAAATATTAAGAAACACACCCTGAGAAAGTCTCAGAATACAAGTTGCAAAAAGGAAGGGGTTAGGCCTTATCTCTGGGGTTAGGAAATAAATGCACAGCTCTAGTGAGTAAGGAACAGTGCTTCCCTCCACCCTGCTCTGGTGCTAAATGGGACTTGCTGGGGCTCTTCCTTGACTTCTTAGAATTCACACTAGTGAGATGATCAAGATCCAGCAAAGACATAAAATAACAAGATTTCTACTGACCTGCGGTGTCTCTCCCCTCTTGTTTTAAGTACCTCAGCATTGCACTCATGCTCCACTTGTTTCCATAATCCTCTACTTCAGGATCATCACAGCTAAAAATAAATGAAAGAAGGAGATTGACACCACTGGCCTACCTCTGTGGGTCAGCGACCAACTTAGGTAAACTGACCCAACCTCTAGAGAATAACTCCTATTTTCCAGCCAAGTACCTGACATAATCGCCACTCTTCTTGTTGACACTGTAGTTGGTCAGATGCATGAACTGGTTTTTTATGTTCTTGGATGCCTGGTCATACCTCACTGTGGCAAATCTGCAAAGAGGAATAAAAATTCACAGTGGCATTCTTGCTAGATACAGCGAGCATGTCACTACAAACCACAGACCACCCAACAGCAACAGCTAGGGAGAGAATGCATGTAATGAAACTTCATCAAATGCAACCTTTCCTCACAAAAAATACAGTTTCTCCTCCAAGGACATATCAAGCAAAAAATAATGTAATAGGATGTGACTGTAATGTCATAGAATAGTTGCAGTTGGAAGGGACCTACAATAGTAATCTAGCCCAGCTGCAATCATTTTCTTATACTACATGTAATCCTGATTCAATACATATTTTAGGCCTCACACTTTGGAGAAAAATAAATTTTAAAAAATTGAGGGCAGAATCCAGAGCATCTGGTTGGTAGAATGACCAGTATGAGCCACTGATAATCACCATAGCTCATAACAGCAAGCATGTTCCAGTCCAAAAAAACCCAAACAGCAACAAAAAAATCACCAAGATAAAAAACACCTTCATTCTGACAATCCCTCTGTACCACAAGAGCTTAAGATGCCAATGTCTCAAAAGAGATAAAGGGAAGTAAGAAAGGATAAGGGGAGAAGAAAAGAAGAAAAAAAGAACAACAGGAAAAGTATGTACCAAGGAGAGCAGGGTTAGCTGCATAAAAAGTAGAGTAGATACGGGGGAAGCCTCAATGCAGGAAAAAGGAGACAGGATTCAGGAAAAATGGAAGAGGGAGAGAAAGTTGGATCATCTGGTTATGCAATGAAATAATGTCCAGAAAAGAATGCCTCTCCAATTTTTTCATTAATAGTAATCTCTCTTCATCTTTCCCCAATTATTTTCCGAAGTTCAGAAGAAGCTGAACTATACAAAGACAGCTAACAAGTTACACAAAAAGAAAAAAAATTCCTACCCTTAGAAAGAACTGCCAAAAAAACAAAGAGCTTATTTCTCAGTTAAAATGATGCCACTACTTCCCTCACTTGGTAGCCATTTTGAGAAATACCTGATCCCATAAGAACTATACCAGCAAATCCATGAAAATGCTTAAACTTATCCTTAAATATACATGTGGAAGCAGGGGAGAAAACAAAGCCCCCATGATATAACTAATTTTAAGTGGCAAGGTTAAAAGAGTGAAAAATATTTTGCACTGTATTTTTCTCAGCTTTAACTACATATGAAGTAAGAGCAGCTGGCAACAAAAGCATTTGGAAGTTTGGATCCCCTTTCCACATATTTCCACCGCTTAAAGTATTTGAATTTCTTTTCAGTTTTAACTGTAAGTTTCCTGGATTTAGCACTTCTGTTTTGAAAACAGTGACAAAAGCCCTATCACATATTTTGTTCTTAATTATGATTTCATCATCTCTAACTTAACAATCATTTACTGGCAGCATATGGAAAGTATTTGTTGAAATATACTTTCAGCCAGATCCTGGAAGATATTGAGCACAATCAGAGAGCCATTTCAAGTCATGGCTCCCTTGGTACTTCCAAGCAGAGGGCAATCAGGTTCACCATGCTTTTCAGTTTTTAATTCGTCATCCTCAAATATGAAAATAGGAACCCCTGGCAGACACAGACAATACTCTAAACAAAAGTATTTCTGTACCTTCAAATGCTTGCATTAGCTTCCTTCTACAGAGGCCATCCTTAATTATTAGGTGGTCTGAGCTCCATGCTCAGAATTTTACATTTCCATGGGGACTGCCTATTCAGAAGATATTTCACTGTGCTCTAGAACTCTCAGTACGTAAGCTTTCTCTTTTACTGGGATGCTATCATCTTGAAGGACATCATGGGCAACTTCAGCAATGCACCAAAAACCTCCAAGACATTAAATTACTCATATCTACTATCAAAAAAGCCCAAGCATTAAACAATATAATCCAATGCTTAATAAATTCACCCAGAGCTGGTTTGACCAGACTGCAAATGGAAAATCCAAGCTATTTCTAGAGCTTCTATCAATAACCTCTGGATGCCAGAATAGTAACAGATCAGAAGTATAATGCTAGCAAATAGCCCACGCTCCTCACACTTTTGTGTTTTGCACTTGCATGAGATGAAAGAGTGTTACAACCTCTGAAATACCAGTCACAATTACCTTCAGTACTCTACAATTCTACAGCTTTTCACAATATACTTTACTGTCTCTTTCTTCCACTGTAGTAGCTATGCTATTCATCCACCACACTTGTTCTGTCCAGGAAGGATAAGAGACTTGCATGCTACAGAATATGTCTTGCTTCAGCAGAAATTTACCTGTTATTTCAGAGAAACCAAGGTCACAGGAAAAGGCCTTACATTAATAGTGAAAAGTAGGAAAACAATGCTTGTAACATTTTCAAGCTGCTAACCTGAAATTAGAATAAACTCTTGAGGAATCTTATAATCTTTCAGAAGATGATTTCACTTCAGGCCAACACTCTTTTCCAATTTCATTCTGGGCCACTATTAAGAATAGAATACATGTTACTTAAAAGATAAGAGCCAAGATCCTGAAAGCAATTCAAACACTATATGCTAGGCAGCAACAGAAAATAAAGGGCAGGCCTCTTGTTTTCCCAGTAACAGAATTTACCACTGGCATAAGCTGCAATATTCTGCATGAACTGTTTTTCTAAACACTAAAGGCTTCATGCCCAGGTGTCTCATATTGCTATAATCCAGCCAAAGAGTGATGAAGGCACAAGTACGTGAGTCCAGATCACCATCTGCCAGGATAGGACTGCTTCTGAGCCAAAGCATTACTCGTGGATGCTGCTATGTGGGAGCCTGCAATCAGACAGGAATCCAAGAGCACTCCTAAACCAGAGGCTGGACTGTCCACATGTGGAGGCCCATCTTCAGCCAAAAGAGACTATTTTATCAAGGGAAACTCATCTACACTATCTTCTGCTTACTAATACCATCTCTTCTTACTCTGCTTCACACAACTGTCATTTTCCCCCACTGTGATCTGTTCCTGTCCAAGTTCTGGACTACTCCATAGGCCCTGCAATGCAGAGACCCAAAACACTTAACAGGCATTGCTGATAAAGTCTGTGTGGGCTGAGTGGTTCAACAACTAGATTCACACTGCTTTTAATTCTTACATAGAATTTTCCTGTAGGACTTGTCAAGTGGAAAAAAAACTAGGAAAAGGTAAAATTTTCCACTATTAGTCAGACAGGAAGGTTTTCTGCCATTTCAGTGCATTCTTCTGTCACCACTTCATCTAAACCAACAGTCCTTCTTATTGTTAACAATGTGAAATATTATGCAGGTAGCCAAGAAAGGAATGGATGTCTGTTCTGTATCCACCATCAGAAGGATATCAACTCTGTTTTGGCCTGAATTCAGATTTGCTTTCTCTGTAACACAAGTTCTAACCACCAGTTTTCGAAGTTGAATGACTGAACTTTCTTTCTTCTGCCAATGTACTTGGAGAGGGTGCAGACGAGACAGGTAGAAGGTGCAAGAGGAATGGTTGTCTCTGACAGCATCAACCTGGGTCATCCCTGAATACTGATTACACAGAGATAATACAGTTCACAGCAGCAAGAACATAAGAAGCACCTTCCATGTTCTGATGTTATGTACTGCTTGTATTCACTGTCCAAAATGAACTGCAAGTGATACTAAAGATACTCACTTTCATTAACTTGTTTACCTGGCCTTACTGCAGTCCCATTCTCTCAAAGATCCTCCCCTTCTAATGAATTTTGTCCTTTTAAAGACTGAGGAAAGGGCTAAGTTAAGAAAATTAAGGACATATTCTAACATGGTATACAAGAGATGAGATTCCAAAAGCCTCTAAGCAGGAATATTATAGGAGAGCTTTTACCCCAAAACTACAGCTGGAAATAGGAAAGGTTAAACTGAGGTTGTGTATTGTTCAGTTTCCATACAAACTGCTGCCTCCCAGGCAGAAGTAGCAGCTATCACATTGGAACAGCCATGGCAGCCTCCCTCCCTTTCACTGCAGCGTCTCTTTCCCCAGCAGGACAGAGGAGATGCCCTTCATTTCTGAATTCAAAGCTTAGAATAGAGAAGTGACACTCATACATTCCTTTGTTCTGATACATCTGCTCATGTCTCACACAGGCATATGCCAGCTTGGATGAAGGCAACAACCCATCCTCTACACCAGCAGCTACACAGCTCACCTTCACCAACAGCACATTTCCCTTCCCTCTGGCTTCTTGGATCAGAGAGGAAGAAAGAGCAATCAAAAGCAAGCAAAAGAGTGGCAGCAGTACCAGCATGTAGTCTGGGCAGCACAAAAAGAAAATTAAGGGAAAAATCCTCACTAATTCCTTCAGACCCCAGAATTACTCCCAACCTCCAGACTAACTATGTAACATCTAGAGACATCCCAGCTCTCTGCCTCCCTGTCATGCTTCAGTTTCACCTTCGGTATTCAGATACTGACAGATTCTAGTTTTCCTTCCCTTTCTTGTAAGAGTTCATTAAAAGCCTAATAACCACACTTAAGCTCCACCTTCAACAGGTCACCTTCTCCACAAGTGCAATGCAAGCTTTTTCCCTGCTCACCTAGCAATCTAGGAAACATGACAGAGCTCACACTGAAAAAATCCCCAAATCCACCACACCAAACTTTGGCCCCCCCACCCCCCTACACCACCTTAGCCCAAACAACCACACTTTTACTGTCAGTTTCAGGCAGGACATTATCCAAGGGATTGTACAATGCTCTTTGCCTTATCTCCAGAATTACTTCAGGAAATGAATTAACCACAAGGTAAAGTTTGCAAGTCATTTCAGGAACAAGTAAACTGGTTCATTAAATATTTACAGAAGATGTTACATGGTTTTTCATGAAGCTTAACAGCTCTGGAACGCTTATTTGAGGCATCTAGTCAGAGCCTGGGAAAGGAAGAGGAGAAGAGAAAAGACTCTGGAGTGGGAAGAAGGAAAGAATAGTTAATCCCTCTTCTCTCAAACGAGTGCTACAAAAAAGCACACATTATGATAGACTTTTCCATGACTGCACACAGAGTTCCTGCATAAATGTCCTGGAAATAATCACTGTAATGCTTTTACAAGCATGCTCCTCACGTTTTATGCTCAGAGTCACTTTCCCAGTCCCTCATTCCGCCCCATGCATTAGACTTCAGCCTCCCTGTTAGTCTATTAGCTGCCACTTTGTTTAGGGAACATAGTTCCCTTACAGTACAGGACAGAAAACAGAAGTCTAAAGATCATCACAATCCCCCTACCTCCAACATTAATGTTACACAGCATCCACCTGATAGGTCAGTTAGCAATCGGGTATGAACAAGAGCTAAATCTTGTCAGGGAATTACTAAACATAAAAAGGAGCTTTGGTGACACCTCTTTGATGGCAATTTCTCTAATCAAAGCTGAATAAAATTACTCAGACAGTTCTGTGTTAAAGAACAAGAGCCAGGAGCAGTTTTAACAGATGTCTGCCAGAACAGGGGGAAAAATAAAGATTTTTTAAAAATCTTTTCACAACAAATTTGCATGTTTTCATCTTATGCATTGCCATTAATAAAATTTTGAACCTTCAGAGCACCAGAGAACACCATGAGGCTGACCAAGCACTGGTACAGGTTGCCCAGACAGGTTGTGGAGCCTCCCTCCTTGGAGATATTCAAAAGCCATCTGGACATGGTCCTGGGCAACCAGACCTAGATGGCTCCACTTGAGCAGGGGGTTGGACCAGATCCCTTCCAACCTCAGCCACTCTGTGATTTGATGAACCTCTCATGTTCTGTTTCTCCCATTCTCTAGTTTCTCATAGTACAGTCTGCCACCAAGAGCTGACCAGCTTTAACAGCTCCTTAGTAGCCTGTCTGCTAAGCACAACAGTAGGGTCATGTAGTTAAACACCTCAGCAATTCAGTAGTTATCCACCTCAGTGATCCAAACCCGATTATCTTAATTAAAAAGTAAGGAAGCAACATAAAGTCTTCTGGCTTGATGCACTATCCACTGGCCTGAAGCCCAGCAGGTACATCTAGTGAATAACACTGCTGCACAGCTTCTGCACGGGGCAATGTGCTTCTGTGGAAGTGGCTGTAGCCCAATCCCAGGTGTCCATGCAGAAATAAATGAGTTACACTCCGTAAGGAGCAGAGGCTGCTGGGCAGGGGTTACTGCAAGAGGGATGGGGCTGCTGCAGCTGGCTCAGCCAGCTCTGGCCTAAGCGCAGCCTGTGAGCTAATGTGAATTCCTTGGCTCAAAGCAAGCACCTGAATTCTTTGGAAACCACAGGAATCCCGCACAGAAATGGTGAATATCCCAGAGGAGCCAGTGTCAACTAGGAAGCCAG
This sequence comes from Monarcha castaneiventris obscurior, assembly GCA_026261815.1. Classification (NCBI taxonomy): domain Eukaryota; kingdom Metazoa; phylum Chordata; class Aves; order Passeriformes; family Monarchidae; genus Monarcha; species Monarcha castaneiventris. Next base: position 23,115,246 of record JAMPIT010000894.1, read on the forward strand.
CCTACTGAAGGGAGGGTGTCTCAAGGCTGAGTGGTATGAGCTCAAGTGGCAGCATGGCAGCTAGTGGCAGGTGCTGTGAAGCTCAGCTCTCTAACCCCAGAGCAAACCCTTTTGTCCCACTGGAAAGTCTCCCCAAGCTGCTGCTCCTTGGGCCTTTTGCAAGAATGTCTGGGTTTCAGCTCAGTTTTGCCTTTTCTTTTTCTCTAATCTATTTTTCAAATTCAGTGTAAATCTGAATGACAAGTTCCTGATGGTCTAGGACCCTTCCAGCTGTTAAAGCTCAGAAATAGGGCTGTCTAAACATGGTTTAGGAGAAAAAGCAGTCTATTGAGAAGGCTCCCCAAAACAAGGAGCCATTTCACTATGAATTCCCCACACTATGTGTCGAGCCCCCGTTATGCCTGCAGACACCAAGCAAGAGGTCCACCAGGCTCCTTTCTGTCCCACACAGAAGGAGGGGAAGTTAGACAGGAGAGAACTAGCAAAACAGGGGAGGCTCACAAACAGCACAAGCTATTCCTGGCCCTGTGTTCTCTTCAGCTGTACTTCAGGCACAAGTCAGGCTTGTTATTCTCTACGTACATGAATGCCCCTCCAAAAACCAGCATAATCCACCAATTCAGCAGCTGGCTCTAAGAGAAGCCTTGGGACTCCCACATAATTGAGCTTGGTGAGTCACTTTCAAAAGCATGTCAAAGTTTGTAATTAAGACTGTAGTTTATTCACAAAGTACCTCTTATTCAAACTAAGGTATAAAAAGTATGTCAATAAATATATTACAACTCCTGTTTTGGAAATCACAGATAAATAAAACTACCAAGATTTTTAACGTACGATCAGATAACAGAATTATACCCTCAGGCAAACCTGGACCAAGCTTGCCATGACCAACTCATTTCCCAAAACTATTCCTTCAAGGCAACAATTCTCCAGGCTGTGATTACAGACAACCAATCTAGATTATAATTGTCCTTTCCAGCATAAAGTTACTAAATATCTGCCAATTTAACAGATGTATGGCAGCACACTGTGTCTACTTTTTTTTAATATGTACTAGAAAAGTGTTCAACACACTTTTCAATCCAACAGGAGGATCTTAAGTCACCCAGTGCTGCTTTATGTCTTAAGAACAGCTTCAGTCTTGTTTCAAGCCTCAAGAGAAAAAAATCCCCTCCCCACTCCACGCCCTCCAAACAGATCACTGACTATCTCCAAATGAATCTATTAGCAGCGTTGCTTCTAGAGGTGCACCAGGCACAAAATATGCAAGGAGTTTTGACAGAGTTCAAGGGAGGCACAACTGGAAAAGTTGTATTGCAACAAAAGATAAAAACAGAGCACGTTCAGTGATACCACTCTTAATAAATCTCCAGAAGTCTGATAGTTGACTCTGTTCACCTAAGGCTCTGTCCCTTTATACAGCTTATCCCACATGGAAGAGGGTGGAAAATGCTAGAAAAGGAACCTACTCAACATCGGTGCTTCCTAAGTTCTACTCAGTATTCTTTTAGAAGATAAACAAAGAAACACTACCAAAAAAACCCCACAAACAAACAAACAAAAATGCTGACACTAACATTTGAAGCCATCATCTTCCTGAAAAACTGCATATTAAAAAAAAATTATAAGAAAGAGAGAGAGAACTTTGGCCAAGGCAAACCAAATAATTATTTGGTACTTCCAGCACAACAGCTGAAGGCTCTGTTACACACATCTGGGTACATACCCTTCCTATCTCCTTCAGAGGAAACTTGGAAAGTGAAATAGAAGGTATAAAAATGTTGGATCCACAATCCCTTACTTCTCCTCAGCTCTGAAGCCTCAAATTCCACTCTAGATCATGTCATGACAAGTCTAGCTGTGCCAGAAGAAACAAGGCCTGAGGAAATATCTAGTCAAACATCACAAATGTTTGTTATACCAAGTCTGTTCCTTGTAAAGATCATTGCATCTTATGGTTTCCTGATAGCACTCCTTTTCTGGTAGAGGCCACCAAGTTTACTGAAACAGTCAGGTTTATGGAATATGGAAATATTGGAATATGCAAAGCAAAACACTAGAGAGGAACGTGACCTTTCAGGCAGACTAAGAAAATGGAAAAAAAAATTAAAAGACCAAGCCAGGTCACCCTTACTACACTTCAGAGACTATCTGCCTTCAGAAAGCAAATTCAAAACATGGAAGTCATCACAGTGCACCGCAAACAGTAGCTGAGGTTCCAAAACCAGATTGCTCTGTTCTGCTGGTAGTTTTCACCTTAGATTGCTTCTGTACCACCTTTGATTCCAGACCCTGACATTACCTCCCAGTTCTCTGCTACAAATTGCTTCTACCCTTAAGCAGCATGGGCTTTTTTCCTTAAGCAAAGAATTAAAACAGCTTCTACTCCCCAAGGCTGAAACATTTCCGTCTCCCTGCACAACTAAACTTTTGTCCCAGCTTTAAACCAAAGCACTACAGTATGTGAGGCAATACAATGCTCTCTCCCAGCACATAACTCACACTTTGAAATGAATGGCAAAACAGCTAAATAGGAAGCCATACTCCAGTAGCTCCAGGTTCTTTACCTCTCACCACCTGCAAATCTGCAAATGCAGGGTATGGGGAAAATACAAATTGGTACAACTAAAGACCACTAGTGCCATCTGGAGGCCACACAGAAGAGCCCACCTAAACTTTTATCAGCCTCTGCTCACCTTGTGTGTCGTCCTCAAAAGAGAGCTTGCCAGCACTTGTTGCATCAACATACCAGATGTACAGCCACAGCAGATGGGAAAAGCTTAAGAATAATGACAGATACTGTCTGCAATAAACTTACAGCTATCACGTGAAAGCATTCAACTGCAAGTCTTTTGCCATGGCTGACACTTGAGCTGAAACTGCTCAGTGGACAGTTGAAGTCTAGTAACAGAACCAGAGCTACTCTCCAGAGTCTGGACCTTGGAAGAGAGGTAACAGCTCATTATTTTCATTTCCTCTATACCTCTTCCACAGCTGTACTGGTAGAGCTGGCCAGACCACAAAGCAGCATTAAGATACCTAGTGCCACATTTAGTCTCCATATACTATCTACCTCTCACAGAAAGCTGAAGGATGGCATGCAATTAGAAAAAAAGGAAAACTTTAATTATTAATACTGTGGTGTAGATATGTGTTCCACTTGTCATGTGTGTCGACACCATGTGCACCAGATCTGATTACAGCTTAAACAAATGGAATCTAAACACACATAAAACTGCTAAGGATTTCAGAACACTGAAAAGTGATTTGCAAATATTGCTGTGAGATGGGATCTTAGCAAGATTGAGAGTCCAGAATTGCTGAGACTGATGCTTCTGAATGGAAACCCAGATATGCACTTCTACACTCTTACCCTCATGCAAAATACGTTACTCTACTGGCAAAAATGCACACTTATCCTCAGAGTGGAACACTTGTTGTGTTTATCCAGATGGATTTTTACAGAAGTAAACTCCTTTGTTACAAGATCAGCAGAACCACCTTTAAGATATTAATGATGGTGCAAATCCTATTTTTGAAGGCCTGCTATGTATTGTCCGTTCTGAGAACATGCTGGAAATCTACGCTATCTTGTTTCCCTCTTCACTTTCCAAAAACATGCAAAATTAGCAGCTAACAACTTAAATGCTAGTTTCCAAGAGAAAATTCTTGCATGCCTGGCATGTTTAAGGCTCCCTTTCTAAAGTGAATATAGTTGTCAAGCTTTCCACTTATGATCACGAGTTTCCTCTTCCTGCCTCCTTTCAGGGAAAAAATGTGTTCACATTATCTTTGCAGGCAGAGGCACATCACAACACACCTGAAGGGTGTTCATTGATTTAATGGATACTTATTGTTGGGATCATTATTTATGTATCCTTTGGGATTCATTATCTTCTTGGGACAAAGATAATTTGGATTCAGTATCTGCCCAAGTCAGAGCCATGTCAGGCATGAACCCTAGAGATATTCTGAGTACGTGAGATGTGCTTGTAAGAAAGATACAGCATTACTTAAAACTGCTGCTGAAGAAAGTCATGTGGTGCTCTTTTCTCAAACATCACTACAGTTAAAATTCTGATCTACTGGGAATTCAGAGGGGTGATTGCTTCAAATCTATTAGTTACTACAGACAAATATTTTGCTAAACATCTGTGATGAAGAAAAACAGGTATTTTTGGAAGACAAGTGTTGATTCTAGGGAATCTTAGGTATCTTTCATGGCTTACAAGCAAAGGAAAATTGTTATCTTGCAGGGTAAAAGCAGTGAACTAGACTAAAACCACTTAGTGGATACTGCAGAAAATGCAAATACTGACCTAAAATTTAGAAGAGTCATTGAAAGTATTAAAACAAATACCAATACAGTCATTAACAGGTCTCCAACTACTTTTTTTTTAGGATAAATTTGAGAAAGTGTGGATTCCCTTCCCCTTGGAGAATGGAGAAGAGACACAAAGGGATAAATAATCCCAAGTTTCAAGAAGAACTCAGCCTTGAGAACAAACATGCCAATGATGATCTGTTTGGCCATTTAACCCTTGAGAATGGTAAACTTGCATTATTAATTATATATAAAAACAATAAAATCCCTCCCTCAAGATCCTATAATCTATATGAAGAAACCTGATGGGACACAGCATGATGAAGTATCATCTATTTAAACTCTGCAGAATTCCCTAACTGGCACTTTCCTCATTTCACTATTGTTTCAGGAGCAGAGAGGCAAGCCAAGAAATGTCTGGATCACCAAGTGCAGGTACACAGAAAAAGAAGACTTCTCCCATACCTGGCCAATCCTTCCTCGTAGAGATAGACAACGAGTGGATCATAGGATGTAACCAGAACATAGAGACGCACATCGAACTTGAAATCTGAAACACAGTTGTCAAGAGTCAGTGACTGCAATATCTTTCAGACATCATATCCAGTTGAGGAATTTCAACAGAAACCATTATCTACTGCTGACATAGGTGCCTGAAGCTATCCCCGTTGAAAAGCTCCCAGGTTTTAATGAATTTCTAGTTACATTTTTCTGGGGTGAGACCAAGCTAGACCATTCAATTATTCAAATAAACTCCTGCAAAGGTTGCAGAGATCCTCAGATGCAGAGTTGGGGGAAGGGAGAAAAGCAATTCCTAAGCACACTCACCATCTATGAGCAAGGGATTGTTGATGTAACGAGACACCAGGATGTTATCTTCCACAATAATTTGGCTTGGCTGTAGAAGAACAGAGAATTAGGAGTGAAAATGCAGGAGATGTAAGGAATAAAAAGAAATTAGACCAAATGCACCATTTTTTCCAGCCTTTCCCTCCTAAAGCCACCCCATACCAGTAACTATGTCAGGCGAAGGAAGAAATAAAACCAAAATAAAAAAACATAACTGTCAGTCACAACACATTTAAGGTAACTAGATCCTAAAGAGAAGTCTGGGAATTACTAAATTGCCAAAACAACATCGAATTTTCCAGTAAAATACTCAGAGTAGCATACAGATTTAACAGCCACATGGCAATGATGTAAAATATCCAAGGAAAAAAATCCCCACATCTAAGAAGTCTGTTTGCTTCTCAAGGGTTTAACCAAACACATGGAGAAAGGGTTTAGAAGTCACAGGAAGGAGTATGTAACTATAGTTGGTGAGGAAGTCACAAGTGAAGAAAATGACTCAGCTTGTGATCTTTGTAACTACATCCTGGGCTGCTATCCAACCTTTTTGCCTACCTTCTACTGAGTCTCAGTTCACCGCAGGAGCTCCCATACCCGAAAGATGCTACACTTGTTGCTCAGAACAGAAAGCTCTAACTATGACAAATACACAACACAAAGTCACAGGATCTGCTGAAAAAGCTTTCCCTTTTTGCTGTATGCAAGCCTCTCTTGTAACCAGTTTTAAGTACTCAACAATTTCTTACACAACATTGTCTTGCTTTCAGTTTGCAAAAGAGGGAAGAGAACCACGGGATTCTGCCTTTACTCAATTTTGCATGTATTCAGCCACAACACCAGCATCATGGCGGAAAACCTAAGCATATAAAGTGCTTATATAGAATGTGAGAGAACAAGCTTAACTTCCCTCAGAACATCACATGAAAGTGCCAGACTGCTCTATATGGATCAGGGAAACGCAAAAGTTTGTTCTTTGTTTGGGGGAGTTATTGTTGTTTTCAAAAACTTTGGGATGAGATTCTGAAAGACACTCTTTTAATGGCATCACACTGAAGGAAACTGGCCTGTGGACCAAACTAACTGCAATGTTTCTTGAACAGAAATACACAAAGGGATATTGGTCCCAGAAGGGTATTTTCCCCAGGTCATGGCCAACTGCCATGTGAGCCTGAGCTCATTCCTCCCTTTCAAGCAAAGAAAAAACTGAGTGTAACTCTGGAAATACTTACCTCATACACTTGGCAAATTGCTCCCTTATTTTATGGGAAATGATCCAAGTAGAGAACAGATGAGGCAGCATGACCCCTTTAGTGCAGGGAAGGCTAAAGGGGTTCAAATGAGTGAAAACAAAATGACTCAACAGTCATTTTGCTGTTGAGCATATTTATTGGAATCCCCTCGTGTTTGGCTCCTGCTCAGATGTATTTGTTACCTATGACAACCTAGCTCCCTGCAAGGCCCATAAAGAACAAAAGACACTAAAACCAGCAGCACATTGAGTTCAAAGAACTATCTCCATTACACCTCAGGAAAGACACACTGACCTTTAGATAACATAGCTTTAAGACTGATACACTTCCTACTCTATCAAGTTTCATTTAAACTGGTCTTTTCCATGGGAAAGTGGGAGGCAAGGGGTCTGTTCGAGGACTGTTTAGGTCACACAGAGAAACAACTAAGGAGAGTTCTGGAAATCTTCCCAAGGTCAGCCTACTGTCAGCCACAATGAAAGCATGAAGTAGCACGGCTTCCCAAACTGTCTCAGGGAGTATAAACTTTGCCCCTGATAAGCTACGACTTGAAGGTAGATTGCAAGATGAGCACAGCATACAAAGAGATAGACTGCTTTTGGTTACACAGCCCAGGCCCAGGCAGGCTTTGCAAGATGCTCAGGGCTGTTGAGCTGCTCACCAATATATTGCTGAAATTGAGAGTAAGGCCAATGTCCAGACAGATGCTTCCATGCCTCTTGCCTGGAAGCCAACAGTTTTGAAGACAGTGTTACTGGAGAGTAGTCCTTTCAGTGAACACTTACATTATTTATCAAGTAGACACCTCGACCTCGGGAAGAGGCCACAGGCTTCACTATCCATGGACCTCTGTCCCTAGAATAGGTACCTGGTTAAAAGAAAACAGCACAAGTCTGCAACAGCTTCCATTTTGCTTATTAACAAAGGAGCAAGAATCAAGAATGTTGCCTACAGTAAAAGCTTTGGAGAACTCCACAAGGAGACCAAAGTCTGCTTTTTCAATGTGTTATTTTACCCCTCTGGAATCACTGCAATTATTACAGCCCCTCCCTGAAGCCCCTGCTGCTGCTCTGATAGATTCATTCTTCTGTCCTATGCCTCTTTTCGGCACTTTTCTCTTCAGTACTCCCAGGCATTAGGGAGGGATATTGTGAAGCTGATCATCAACAACACCATGCACATAAAAACCCCTCAATTTTGGAGTCTTAAGCCTACATGAATGGAGTAAACAGCAGAGTATGAATTACATAAAGAAATCATGTGGACCTTTTCTACTGTCTTTCCATCTTCCTCTAATTTTGTTGCCTTAACCACTGGCACGATCAAAAGGCTGGGATATTAAAAATAATTCTCTTCCCCCCACACCCCATTATTTTGTTTCGTGTCTGAGCATCACCAGCCATTCACTTACTGCAGAAGTCCTGGTACTCTGTTGGGAGGATAAAGGTCTGAGGTAAGATATGGAATGTCTTGAACCCATGGGTCAGCTGCATTCGAGAAACATTCTTGTACAGTCTGTCCTTTCGTGTCAGTTCATATGACCTGGAGTCCCAAAACAAGAGACTGTATCTACTTTTTCCCAACATTACAGCAACCCTTTGTCCTAATTACTAAAGTATCTGTAGCCTTGTCAGATGTCTAAATCCCACCCTGCAACTACTCTCGAGCTTTACTGCCTCTACCTTATGGCTGTATTAACATCATCTGTAGCACTTCTTGCAATTCCCAAGACAGACTGAAGCACAGCAATGTTATAATGGTAGTTACAAACTTTAGCTGGGGACATAGGGCTATCTCTCTAACTAAAAACCTGAAGTCACAAATAATTTAATCATCAAATAAAGAAAATAAAATTAAAAATCCAACATTTGGGCTACAGACAAGCATTTTAACTCATATATTCCCCCAAAACCCCAAAGACCATGTAGAATGAAGACAGCATGTGGCACTGGCCCAGTCTGTTGGGATTTTACAGCACCATGTATACCCTATTTTTTGGGGGTATCTACATTCAGATTTTTGCAAATCATCACAGAGATGTTCAACAAAACATGGTACCAAGGCCTTACCTAGGGAAATGATTGACTTTCTGAATATCTGTAAGGGAGCGCAGCAAGTAGGGCTTCAAGTGTGATCCTGTCCACATGAGATTGTAATCGGTGCTATTAGGGTGAACCTAAAAAGCAACATAATAAACACCACACACAAAAACATCAAACTAATGAAAAGCAACACTGCTTGTCCATAGATCTACAAGGCCAAAGCAACTCTAGTTTAAGACAGTCTCCTCTACTACCTCTAATATAAGGGCAACTCAGCCCAACTGCTGCCCTGAGGTATTCCCATGCTGGGAAATAACCATGTCAAAATTTTCTAAACAAACTTGTGAGTTTGTTATTCTCATAAACACTTTAAATGCAATTCATAAAGCATTTTAAATCTCTTCAGGAAACTTGACCAATTCCTTAAGCTGCTGTTATTCAGAAAAAAAACCCCAACCACACACATCTATCCATTTGTCATTAGTTCCATACAGGACATTCTTTAGAGCAAAACAGGTACTAGAAGAGAAACATGAAACACTACATCAATACTTCTGAGAGCTTGTAAAGGCTGAGAGATTAAATGCTTCAGATCTTCCCAAGGGTGTGACGCCTTAAAAAGAGAAAAAACACGACCAAACCTCAGCATTCCTTTTTCCCTATTTTTGCAGGCTTAAGACTAATGGGTTCTCCTTTGAGAGAGCAAAATCATAACATATCTTGAGTCTGACTAGCAGAGTACATTAAACCAAAAACCTCAGGGGGGACCACAGCAACTTCCTGGTTCTAACCCTGCAGAGTTAAAAAAAAAAAAAACCCACAAAAATATCCAAAAACATCATCATCACCTCCCAGGCCAGCACAAATCAGATCAGAAGTTCAGTGCACTCACCTCATGGAATCCATGGGCAGTCAGAATGCTCCGAACCAGCCGGCTGTCTGTTCGCACTATCTTATAGGACATGTGGAAGCGCTCTGTGAAGGGGCAAAGAGACACAGAATTAGAGTCTGCACCTGGAAGAATAAATCAAAGTCACCCATGCTATCAAAGAAAAGGACTCAGACAGTACAGCTGCATTTAATCCACAGAGCAGCACATAACAGGCAAGGGGAGTTAGGAATGCCAACATCAGCATCCCTGAAGTGACTTACATCAATTCTTAGTTATAATATAGTTGCATCACAGGACCCCATGATATAAAAATAAAGCATAGGACAGCTTCACAAATACCCCGATTATTTTTTTAAAAACATTCCATCATATAGACTGCTTTATAACACTCCAAACGTGATTTCAGCTTTCTTCTCTATTCAACACTGGTATTCCTAGCTACAAGTAACCATGTCTTATGCCCCTCATTGACATGGCTAGCTTATATGATTACTTTTTAGATCCTGAAAACCCAAAATAAAGCACCGAATTTTTGTCTACATCTCATCCACCTGTACTGATCTTCCAACAAATAACTGCAAATACAGTAGGAGATAAACAGTAAATACAAGGAAATAAAAAGATAAACTCACTATGCAAGTAGAAAGTCATAAAAACAAAGGCATTAAGCAGCCTTGGAGGTATAAGATAAACCAAAAGCAAGTAGCAAGACTAGAGGTCAGCTGTCATATAAAAGGATGTGGCAATCCATAAAAGAGTTCAAAGACAGTAGAGAAAGAAATTTCAATGCCAGAACACAGAACTGCCTAGAAAAAGCACTTTACAAGTTGATTCAAACTGAGAATAAAAGGGTGAAGATTAGATTAAACTTCAGGAAATATGTTCTATCAACAAAAGTAAGTTGAAAAAAGTGAGAAGCCATCATAATCAGGAACCAGACAAAGCTGAAGGAAATTTAAAAAGTTGCACTATTCAGCAGTAAACTTGTTAAACCATGTGAGAAAAAGCAGAAGAGACCCCACGCTCCAGTAAAAATGCAAGTTACAATTACCATCAGCTTCTGGCACCACCCAAGTATATTTCTAACTCACATGAAAAGGAGCAGGAGTTTCCACATATAAATCACCTTCTCCACCCCTTACCCCAATGAGCCAGAAGCATTTCTGCTTGGATAGGATATTAGAAACGAAAGCACCAATTACCTAAGAAAGGAAAAAGCAAGAGAAGAAAGAAGTGTCAGCACCTTCACAAAAAGAAGCTGAGTAGATTTTAGCTTTTCTCCAACTCAGCACATCCAGAATGAGCTCCCAGCTGTACACACCCACAAGTACTAACTTTTCAAATCCAAAGTGACTGTTTAGTCTCTTTAGAGTCTCTCCCTTATTTGACACTAGATAGGTTTGGTCTTCCAACTCAAGTGCTGCCAGCAATTATTCTGTTTATGGCCTTCTCACAGTTGTGAGGCTGTAGACTCAGAAATTTGTTACTACAGCTTATTATTGTCCAACTGTGGGACTGGCTGCTTTATTTCCCAGTGAAATGCTCTCAAAATTCACTGCAATGATTGATTTTAAGGTCTTAGCTATAGTGAATTTATATCCTGGTTCTAAGTTCTAGCATGGCCTCCAAGTTCAATTTGCAAGCAGACCATTCCAACTCAAAACATGTCAGGGCCCAGTGGAGGGACAGACACTCACCATAATCCAAAGACATTATTATTCACCAACGGATTAAGCATTTCTCAATGTCTCAGTGGTCAGAGACCAGAGAGGATTGTAATTTCTTTCCTACCACGTCCTTTTTCCACCACAAAGTGAAGAGAACATCCAGGTAAGAGACTTTGCCTCATACCTTCAAGCCAAAAGCTGGCACATAGTAGCACCCACCTCCAATTAGACGGAGGTAGCTGTCCTTAGTCAGAATGGCATCAGCATGAAAAACCAAGACAGGGACCCGCCTGCAGCCACCACCAGTCCACTTGATACACGGATGATCCCTGAAATGACAAGACAGTCAGTTTAAGCAACTGATGAGCCTCACACGTGCAGCAGTTACTTACAGTAATGACACAGCAAGTCTCCATACTTACCCACCTAGCCTGTGGACAGGACATAAGCAAACACACTGGGGAAAACAGTGGAAGATGGGTGAGGAGGATTGTAAACATGCTTAAATGACTTGCAGCTTGGGTGTAGAAAAAGACATGTAACATTGTAACTGTTGTCTACCTTTGTGTGTTTCACAAGTAGAGCATCTGAGGTCAGAGAGCACAGGACTGCAGTAGACTTCAAGGCACCCTATCGAACATGCTTGAGACTCCCACCCTACTGTGGGAAAAGCCAAAGCACAGTGGTAAAATACACCTGCAAGAATTCCTGAAAAACAGGTGCGAGCAGCAGTTTCGGTGATCCTCTAGCGAGGCCCAAGCTCCACGGTGCCTGCCTCCCTGCTTGCGTGCCTCTGAGGCTGCTTCGGGGATCCCCCAGTTAGCAAGGCAATGAAAATAAATTCACTCTTTGCATTTCAGCCGCAGTTTTGTGGGTGTACCTAAGCCCCACCTGTGCTGACTTATACACACACATGCTAGGCACCTGTGGTGGTTCCAGGTTCCACACTGGTTAGATGCCAGGCAGCCACCAAAGCTGCTCCATCATTCCCTTCCACAGATGGACGGGGAGAAAAAAATGTAACAAAAGACTCATGAGTTATGGTCAGGGAGGGATCAGTCACCAATTACCATCACAGGCAAAAGAGACTCGACTTGTGGAAATGAACTGAACTTACTACCAATCAAAATCAGAGCAGGGTAATGAAAAGTAAATCAAATCTTAAAAACACCATCCCCTCACCCCTCCCTCATTCCCAGGCTTAACTTTATTCCTGAATCTCTACCTCCTTCCCCTCAGCAGGGCAGGGAGATGGGGAATGGGGGTTACAGTCAGTTCATCCCATGCTGTTTCTGCCATTGCTTCCTCCTCAGGGCGAGTCCATACCCTGCTCCAGCACAGGGTCCCTCTCACAGCAGACAGTCCTCCACAAACTTCTCCAATATGAATCCTGTCCAGGGGCTACAGTTCTTCATGAACTGCTCCAGCATGCATCTCCCTTTCCACAGGGTGCTGTACTTTGGGAACAGGCTGCTCCAGCATGGGTCCCCCACAGGGTTACAAGTCCTGTCAGCAAACCTTCTCCAGGGTAGGCTCCTCTCGCTCCTCTCTCCATGGGTCTGGAGGTCCCTCCCAAGAGTCTGTTCCAGCACAGGCTTCGCATGGGATCCCAACCTTCTTTTGGGCATCCACCTACTTCAGTGTGGGGCTCCTCCACGAGCTGTAGGTGGATCTCTGCACCCCACCAGATTGTCATGGACTGTAGGGGCACAGCTACCTCACTGTGGTCTTCACCACGTGCTGCAGGGAGTCCCAGCTCTGGCACCTGGAACAGCTCCTTGCCCTCTACCCGTGGTGTCTGCAGAGCTCTTCCTGTCACATATTCTCACTCTTCTCTTCTCTGAGCACCATTACTCTCATGGAATAACTTTTCTTATCCTTCATAAATATGTTACCACAGAGGTGCTTCTACCATCATTCCTGGGCTTCATCTTGACCAGTGGCAGGTCCATATTGGAGCATTGGCTCTGTCAGACATGGAGGAAAGCTTCTTGCAACTTCTCACAGAACCCACCAAAACCTGGCCACTCAAATGCAATACAGCATCCTTGGTACTCAACTATAAAGGGAATCTTCCAGATCACCCTCTTTTTGAGCTGGTCTTGCCAGTCCAAGTTCTGTTTAATTCTGTTTAGTTCTGTATTTATTTTATTGGGTATAATTTAGGAGAAGTCTCATGAGCTTTCACAGCTACAGTTCTCTGAATTTATAGCCTGAAAACAAGATCTATAATTCACAATAAGCCACAATTGCTTGTATCCACACAACCAGACCTTGCAATGCAGGTTCCAGCCTCCAGTTTTAGAACCGCAGATCAGTGCAATCTGCCTGGCTGTAATATTGGAGTCTGAAGTGCACAAAAAAAGCACTAATGAAGAGTTTGAGAGACCAGAACAGACTTGGCTCAACACAATGGATAAAGCTGTGCATTCCTCCCTTTTAATTCCTGTCAGATACAGCAGAATGCAAGCCCAGAATTCAAGAATGATGCCCCCCAGTGCACTACTTAAGCTACAGACTCTGAAATGCAGTGATCAGTTCTGTACAAAACAAGACTACCCTGGGAAATATCATCTCCTCAGAGGAATTAAGGACACACCAAAAAAAATTAAGACCTGTTATATCGAATTCTAGGATCACACAAAGAAAAACTGTCAACCTCCCTAGGCAAATAAAACTCGGGCTGTTTATTACCACTATGCAAGGAAATTAAAAACATGACAAAATTAACAGAAAACAGAGACTGACAGGTTGGAGGGAGACCTCTATATATATTAGCAAGAAGAAATACAAAGACTGATGGGATATAGAAAGGATTTGTCTATAGAATATGAAAGATCACTGTCTGCCAAAGGTTTGGAGAAGCTACACAGGACAAAACACTTCCAACACTTAGAGCAAAGGAACAGAGATATAAGGGCAATTTCCTGATGCTAGGACAAGGGCTCTTAAGGGTAGTCTTGGTCCTCTTAACAAAGTTACTACCATTATCACACAGACAAATTAACTTCACAGTGCTCCCAACTGCTTCCACTACCTCTAAAAAATATATTTTTTAAAAAACCTACAACTGGGGTATAATTAGCTATTCAGACTGGAAGGGACCCAAGAAGCTTCCAGAATTTACACTACAGGCCAGAGCCTTATGTAAGTGGAAAATGAACTGAGGCAACAGGACAGGAGTTTATACTAAGCCTGTCCTGAGGATTTGCAGCAAGGCTCAATCCTCCAGGTGACAGTCATTCATTCCTAGCATGACCCCCAAGTCACTTGCTGCAGACATACTGTTACAGTTACATTCCATAGGTGAAGTTAGTTCTGGACCTTTCCATCCACCAGGATCTAGCAAACCCAAGCCAACAACTTGAAGTAACATTCCTCTAAATGTCTTAAGTCACTGTAGTCTGCAGCTGAGCACTCAGACACAATGTGCATCCAACAAAACCCTAACAGGACATAGTGAAGTAGGTCCAGGTAAAACAGAAAAGGGATTCTACTACGGGAAAGAATAAGGGAACAACTCCTTCATAAGCAAAGCTAAAAGAAGTTGCTAAACAAAGATGGAACAAACATTATGACTTGTTACTAGTAAGAAATATGAAGTCTAGTAGTTGATTTATCACAAGACAGTTTTTTAAAAAGGACATAAAACATTGTATATCAGTCTACTGTACAGCAGATTTCTAATCTCTGCAGCAGTAAAAGCTAAAAAAAATACACGTGCAAAAAAAAAGAAAGAAAACAAAGGGACAGATATCATAAAAAAAGTTCCCAGCTTAGGAACATGACAGAAAGAAATCCATGAAACTATGAACTTCAGAGCAGCCAAACAACAGCTGCACATTTAATCCTGATGAATGTGGTGGTCTTTTAGACTGCAGCTGTAGGTAGACTGCCCATAGGTTTGAGGCCTAAACCAACCACCTTCCACTTCAAAGGCAGGAAGGTAAGAAATGCATGTGTCTTTTCAAATTACTACAGATCCACCAGAAAGCACAGGGACATAGAAAGTTCTTTTTCTACTTACTCCAGTTCATCTACAGCATCTTCTTCCTCCTCCTCTGATGAGCCAGTTTCCTCCAGATCTTTAGCCATCTCAACCGGCATTTCCTCTGGGAGTTTTCATACAGCCCAGTCCCAGCTGCAAGAGCAGTTACCTGCAACAAGGATTAAAAGCAGGAATGCACAGCTGAGCAGGACAGCGAGAGGTATCAGGTAACTCCCGCCTCCTGCCAATACATATTTCTCACAGGACTATCAACAAGTCTGTTAAACATCTGTGATCTGTCAAACATCACCCCCGAGCCCTGAGAGTGCAGAAAGCAGCATCACCTTCCAGCCGGTTATTCCGCACCTGCCCGTGAGAGCCACTCGGGCGCTTACCGATAACGCGCGTCCCCGCCCTGCCCTGCCCTGCCCTGCCCCGGGCCGCAGACCCACGCCAGGCCGGCCCGGCCCCAACGGGAAACGCCCGCCAAGCCCGCCCCACCGCCCGGGGCAGCCGGACACCGTAACGCCTCCACCGGCGCGGGAGCGGCCCTCGGGCCCGAAGGGGCGGCCACGGCCCGGCCTGCTCCGCGCCGGGCCAAGCACGGCGACCTCCGGCGACCCCAGAAGAAGCAAGAACGGTGGGGAGCGCCCAAGGCAGCCGGTCCCCGTGCTCGCCGTACCTGCCCCCGCACGGCCGGGCCGGGCCGGGCGCACAAGGCAGCCCCGGCCCCTCCCGCCGCTTCCCCGTTACTACAACAACCGACGGGCGGCGTCCCCGCCCGGCGCCCAGGCGCCCCCGCCGCCTCACTGCGCAGGCGCACTGGACAGCGCCCCCTGCCGCCGCCCCACCTACTCGCGCGAGGTGGGCGGGGACGGAGGCGGGGACGGGGGCGGGGCCGCCTCCCGCGCAGCGAGGGATCCGATTGGCGGGGCGCGGCCTGACGTGACGTGGCGCGCGCATGGAGCGGCGCGCAGCGGCCAATGGGAGCGCTGGGCGGGGGCGCGGGCGGGGCTGCGGTGCCGCCGCGGGAGCGCCGCCGGTAACGGGCGGGGACGCGTCCTGGGCCTGGCGGGCGCGGTCCGAGCCCGGCGGGAGGATGAGCCGGTTCCTGAACGTGCTGCGCAGCTGGCTGGTGATGGTGTCGGTCATCGCCGCCGGGAACACCCTGCAGAGCTTCCGCGATCACGGCTTCCTCTCGGAGAAGCTGTACACCGCCAGCCCCGGCCTCGGTAAGGGCCGCCTGGAGGTCGCCTTGCAGCCGGCGGCCTTGGGCTTTCCTCGGGGTCCCGCCTCTGGGGCCCGGGAGCCGCCTGCTGCCCCGGCGTGCGCCTCCACCGCGGGAATGGGGGTGGCAGGCGGGGCCGTGCGTGGTCTCCATGTGCTCCCTCCTTCTTTACGCAGTGAACGGGCTCCAGGCTCGGACCTTCGGCGTCTGGACCCTTTTGTCATCAGTGATCCGCTGCCTCTGCGCAATCGACATTCGTAACAGGACGTATGTAAAGCAGCACTCGAGAAATCCATTGATTTGCTTGCTAGTCACAGCCTGCGCTTAGAGGGCGGCACAGAGGAGGTGGGGAATCAAAAGCTGTTCCTGAACTTTCTATAGTGTTGACAGCATTCCCCAGAAGAAGCTCAAATAGGAGTGTGGGATTTGTGTGATAGCTGCTGCCCCCTTCTGCCTCTGTGGGGACAGCCTCCGCGTTTGATTTCTGTTACTAGCTCAGTCAAAAACGGGTTGATCTTAGAACTTCTTAATGTCGCAAATTTCTGAGCTCCAGCTTGGAAAGCATTTTCGGAATGGCGTTGCTGCTCTGGTAATGAAGCAATTGCTAATGCTGTAGTGTGACTGATGCTCAGTACTTCTTTTGCTATGACAGCTCAGCTAAAGACTGGGACAGTTTTAGGTGCCTCATTGCAGTGGTCTTAACTGGTTGCTTTCTTTCCTACACTCTTACCTGGGGCTGAGGACAAGGCCTGAGGTGCAGCCTGATGCTGAGTGGGAGACACACCATTTCTCCCTGTGCTAACAGAAATGTTTCTGAGATGGGTTTCCAAGCAAGCTGACTTGAGGTCTGTGGTAGATAAAGCCTTTATTGGAAGTTGCTAAAATGCTTTTGTCACTGCCTCCCTCAGCCCCACAGCAGAAGTCATGGTTCACCTGGCAGTATATGCTTGGATTGCCTAGGCTTATCTAAGGTGGGGAGGTGCAGGACTAAATGATATGTTTTTAGGGGTGGTGGCAATGCCAGTTACCAAGAATCAGTTGTTTCTTTGAGGAGTTTTATCTTGAATCTCTTGGACCTGCTCCCTTTTCAACAGCTGTGGCCCATAGAGGGTAGCAGAGCACAGGTGGGAAGACACTGGGTGATGCAGCCTGAAGTCAGTCAAGTCCTGTCACCCTAGTTCTCTGCTCATCCAGTTCTCACCTTCTTTTTGTGTGTGCACGTACTTCTCATTTCACTGGTGCCCTGCTCATGCTCTCCCATCTTCACCTGCCTTCAGGCCAGGTAATGCCTGTGACTTTCAATGCACCATTGAACACGCTGCCCCATTACCCTCTCAGCTGTTGCCCAGGGAGTTTTTGCACCTCACTAGGCAAGAGACAAAGTACCTTCTGTGCTGCCAGTGAGAGCAGATGGGGCAGCATGCAGGTTTGCCTTGTTTTCCACTCAGCTATATTCATGCCCATAGTATGATATGATAACCTGCTTTTTTCTGCTCTTCAACAGCCTCTATCACATCACGCTCTTTACCTTCTTTTTGGCCCTCGCTCACTTCCTCTCTGAGGTCTTCATATACCACACTGCAGCCTTGACAATTGGAGTTATGGCACCCCTCATGGTAGCAAGTAAGTAGAGCTCTGCATCCTCCCCCTGCAAACTATCCTTGGAGGTATGACACCCCAGAAGAACTCCCCATGCAGCTGTGGGCTGAGGGGATGGTGGGAGGGGATGCCTCATCTCTTGTCCAGCATTTTCAATTCATCCTGTATCTCTGTCACAGGTTTCTCTATTATGGGGATGTTGATTGGGCTGCAGTACCTGGAGGTAGAAGCGCTATCACAAAACAAGAAGAAAAACTGAAGTTGAGGGCTTTTTGTAGATTGGTGTCATCTTCTACCCTCACTGCCAGATTTCCATGAAAGCTCAGCTGAGCTTCTCCAGGACACCAGTCCCATTGGTGGGTCAATGTTGGACTCTGTCAGTCACTGTCATTACCAAGTGGTTTTTGTCTTGTCCAGGCAACATTTCAACTGGCTGATGTCAAAGACCAAGTCCCAGAGGAGTTTGTGTCAGAGTTTGTGGGGGGCAGTTGATGACTGACTCCCTGCGTAGCAGGCAGTCTCTGGCATGCCCAGAGCACTAAGGACTTCTCTCCCAGTGTACTTGTGGTGGGGACAAGGTGCAGAACTATCCAGGATTTGCTGAACACTTCAGACCAGAAAGAGTGAAGGGGTGCTACCCCTGGCACTGCTGTGTAACTTGAGTGTGTTCCCCAGGGGCCATTTCTAATAAATGACAAAAAACTTCAGTGGGCTATGTTTGTCTTTCTCTCTACACAGCAGTGGGTAGAGGATCAGAGCCAAGAGCAGCTTCCACTGTATGCTGCAGAATACATCATCTCTCTTTACAGCAAACCTACCTTTCCCTGACTCCCTGCCACAAAGCTCCAGGTCTGACTGCTCACATAACACACATGAAGAGGGTTGTTGCAGCTCTCTCCTGCGGCATGCTGGTGCCAGCAAACTCGAACTATGCATCTGTGAGCGAGGACTGAGCTACCTGTGTAGTGAGTAACTACACCACAGAAGCAGTGTATAACTACTGTAACTACAGAAGATGGAGAAAACAGGAACAGGTTCCGTAGACCTAGAGAAAATAATGCCCAAAACAGTGGGCAGCACACAGAATGCAGAAAAGAACCAGCAGGAACTCCTAGCTGGAAAGACAATTCACATGCAAAAGAAAGAGCAAAAGCAAAGGGAGGAAAATAACACAGCAGCAGCGCTGGTCAGAAAGATTTTTCCATTCTGCAAAACATTTCAGGCTATTAAATGAGCCACATGTAGATTGTTTTCAACCATTTAATACGAATGTGTCAGATTTCATTGTACACTTCAAATGTTTATATGTTACACTGAAATTTCTATGGAAAAATCATTCTAAACCCCCATCCTCAATCTCAAACTATCAAAGATAGGACATCAATCGTAGAATATGCTGAATTGGAAGAGATTCATTGGGATCACAGTCCAGCTCCTGGCCCTGCACAGGATCCCTAAGAATCACATCATGTGCCTGAGAGTGTTCTCTAAGCACTTATTGAACTCAGACCAGCTGTATTAATATGTAATCAGAAAAAAATTTTACAAAAAAAATGTTTTGTCAAAAACAGTATGTCAGAGAGGAATATTTTTAACCATTCCACCTCAGTACAGCTTTTGTCCCCTGCCTCAAATAATATATAAGTAACTGCATGATTTAAGGAGTATAAGGACACTTGATGTCTCCACCAGGGATGCAGGAAAGGAAGGAGAAGCAATGAAAGGGATCTACAATTGTGCTTAAAAGATAAACAGCATACAGAGGGGCAGTGTCTATAAGACACAAATGCTGGTAAGTGGGCACCTTCTCCTGTTCTCTATTATGAAGTGGGATGCTTCCACAAAGGAGCAAATCTGGATTCCCATCAAACCCCTCTCTGTGGCTGTGAAGAGCAACACAGCCTTGGGTGGTTTTCTCAATATAACACTTCACAAAAGTTTGTATGTAGTGTTGAAACATGCAAAAGGCACTTTATTGTTAAGGAGGAAGACACAGTCCTCAGCCCAGGGAAATTTTGGGTTGATTCCCTTTTGTTGCTAATGTAGTGATGAGCTAGATTTAGGCTGCAGAACCAGTCCTTGCCTTGAACTAGAAGGAGGCATATTGCTATCTCTTAATTACTCCTAATACGTAGGAACATCAGGGCAACCCCAGTGAATTCTGAGCACAGGTTTATCCAGATTAAGAGTGCTTCATCTGGGAAAGCCAAATTAAAAAAAAAAAAAGAGCTGGCAGCAGCCAGTGCACTGCTTTGCACTTAGTGGTGATGTACTGAGGCCTCTACTACCACCTGTGCAACACAGAGCATCATGGGGACCAAGGCAGAGCAATCCCTCTTCCTGAGAGCCAGCTGAAAGCTCTTCCAGGGCTGCTCACAGAGTAAGTGTGGTCCAGCTTCTGCCCTTCTTGTCACAGCCACATGCAAGGTACCACCCTCATGCTCAGGGTTACCCTCGTGCTGTGGCTTTTCTCTCAGCACATATGCTTTTTCCAAGCAAGCATGGTGGGATTGGGGAGACAGAGCAGATTTTCCCAACTTTTCCTTCCAAACACCAAAGTCTCCAAAACAGCAAGATGCAAAGATAAAACTGAAGAAAGCAATCCCCCTCTTGTTTTGCTCTTTCACACTCTCCACAAGCAGTTCACTGGGCTCCTGTCCTGAGGCTGTCCCCCTCCCATGGGGTGCATGTCACAGGAGGATGGTGTAGGTAGAAAAGATGGGAATGAGGGGGGGCTGTATCTCCCAGCTCTGCCTCCCCTCCATTTCACAGCTGTGATTCCTCAAGGACTATGGGATTAGAGTAGGCTTCTGGCAACACTTTCTGCAAGTCAGAGAAAAACAACATGGTTAGGATCCTAGGTGGCCAGACTCAGGCTTCAGAGACATCAGCTGCCCAGAGCCTGGGTAGTTCATAGCTCCCTGCTAGTGCAGAAATCCCCAAACAAGAATTGCCATCCTCAGAGAGTGCAGTTGGTTCCCTCTGCCTTCTCTAGACACTTTGACTGCCCAAGCAAGGGGCACTGGGGCAACTTTGCAATGTCCAACTTTGTTTAAGCTACTTGCTGTAGTCCTCAGACCACCAGAGATATCAGACCCACAGCCAGCTCACCAACAATACTTCACTGTGACACAAGCTCAGCCTCAAAGCATGAAGTTGCAGGGCCAGTTCCCTGGGCAAAGGAAGGTGCTGGGAGCACCACACCATGAGGCAGCACAGTGTCTGTGCAAACACCAGAGAGAACTTGCATCCTTTACATCCTCAGGAGACTCAGCACAATGACTAGCTGCTCTCTGTCCTTACTCCAGCATGTCTGAGGCCTCTTCAACTCCCAGACACACTGCTTGTCTTGCTCATCTTCAAAACTTTTCATCCCCACCCCCAGTGCCCATTGAAGGGCTGGCACCCTCTGTCCTGCTTCTTCCCTTTCCCCAGCTTGGATTTACAGCTGAGATAATTCCACAGAGCGGTGCCTTCTTTGAAGTTCATTCCTCCTATCTTAAAGAGCTGTAAGAAATAAGAGGCAAACATACAAAAGGTTTTTTCTCCATAAATCCTGTAGAAGAACTAGCCTAATTTCTTGAAACCTTAAGATGGAGGGAGCTTTTCCCAGAGGAAAAGCAAGGAAAATGGAGACTGCTGCCCAGTTACCACCCTATCCTCAGCTTCATGGAACAGCCAAACTGTGGCAATTCCAGTTCAGCCTTCCTGGGTGGAGTTTGACAAGCTCGGCTTCTGAGCCTTTCTGGGATGTGTTAGGATTAAACTCGAGACTTCTTCTTCCCCTAGTGCATTTCTGATACGTCCCAGAAGTTCTGATTCTGCTTACAGTGAGACAGCCCAGCTGTCACCAGTTCAGAAGACAGCACATAGAATTTCAAGGGTGAATGTGGCGTTTCCTGCAGCCTGGGCTCTGAGTTTACTCACTGTAGGGCAAGACTGACATCTGAGGCAGAAATCAGAGGTGCACAGGAAAGAGATTCACATCCCCAGTGCAGTTCAAGAGAAGTCCAGGCAGCATGGAAGCAAGAGGTATGAAACAGTCTCATTTTGTGTAGGCTCTTACACAATCTGTAGGTGAAAAGGTTTTACAGAAGTCAGCAGCAATATCCCAAAGCAGAGGAGTAAGATAAGGAAAGCTTCAAAGCAAAGCTGGAAGCAAAAGCCAGGAAGTGCAAAGAGGGAACTTCAACAAGCAGGAAGGGTAAGGGGTGCATGAAGGGGCCAGATGTAGGAATAAGGGGAAATCTGTATTTAGACTTAGGAAACTCCACCAGAATGCATCATGGAAGCACTCAAGCAACTCTGAAAAGGCCCCCCAGGCACCTCCGGGGTCTCACCACCAGTCATCTGCTGTGGAGCTACAGGATCAGAAAGTATGCAAGGCTCCACCACCTTGGAAAGGAAGGCTGCTCTCACAACTGTGAGTCACAGTACTGGAAAGGGCATACAGATGGCCTGCCTATGGCTTTGGGACAGGAGAAGGCTGCTTGCCACACAGTCAGCACAGAAATGGAGCAGGTAAGTCTGGGAAGCAGAGAATGGGTACACATTGTTTGTGCCTACTACACAAAATTCCGGCATTTTTTATTGGCAGTATTTCATTAGAGGCTAAGCATGGTGCAGCTTCCAACAAAATCCAGTAAGCTACTGAGGGTGGATGCTTGTGCTAAACAAATCATGGAAGATCAGCAAAGATGCTTTTTCTTAATGCAAAGGAGCAATACAGAAAGGTTTGCATGGATGCTGGAAGTCACAAGCAAATGAGCACAAGCAGTACAAAGCATATTCATGAGTATAACGTGTGTGCTGAATCAACTGACACTACTATGAAATCTTAAAGCACAATACTGGAATGGCTTCAGATGCATTTACAACAAAGGCAGCACACAAAGAGCCTCATTATCATGTAAAACAGGCGTTTGATCCAAGTGTCCTGAGATACAGAAAGCTAACGCAGCTGGAGCTCTGGGAACTGAGGCAGACAAAAGTGGGGAGGATTGTTGGGACCACACTACAGCTTATTTAATAGAGGACAAGGTGTACACAATGCCATTAGGCTAATTTAATCTACTAACTGCAGCATTTGTTTCATTATAACCATTAGCAAGCAGATGAGGGCACCAATAGAAGACAAACTGCTACACAGCCAATGGTACAGTGCTTCAGCAGAAAGTGTGAGATCTGCACAACTCTACAGCTCTGCAGGCTCTGGAAGCTCACAACTGACTCTGAGTCTCCTCCTTGCAACAACCACAGAATTGTTTAGGCTGGAAAAGACCCTTAAGATCATCAAGTCCAACCATTTACCCAGCACTGCCAACTCCACCACTAAACCACGTCTCTAAAAACCACATCTGCATGTCTTATAAATACCTCCAGGGATGGTGACTCTAATATTTCCCTAAGCAGCCTGTTCCAGTGCTTGACAACCTTTTCAATGAAGACATTTTCCCAATGCCCAATCTAAATCTCCCATGGTGCAACTTGAGGTTGTTTCCTCTTGTCCTGTCGCCTGTTACTTGGGAGAGGAGACTGACCCCCAGCTCACTATGACCTCCTTTCAGGTAGTTGTAGAGAACAAAAAAGGTCTCCCTTGAGCCTCCTTTTCTCCAGGCTAAACACCCCCAGCTCCCTCAGGTGCTTCTCATAGGATTTGTGCTCCAGACCCTTCACCAGCTCCATTGCCCTTCTCTGGATATGCTCCAGCACCTTAATGTCCTTGTAGTGAGGGGCCCAAAACTGGACATAGGACTCAAAGTGCAGCCTCACCAAGTACAGGCAGACAATCCCTGCCCTGGTCCTGCTGGCCACACTATTTCTGACATAAGCCAGGATGCCACTGGCCCTCTTGACCGTCTCAGCACACGCTGGCTCATGTTTAGTGGCTGCTGACCAGCACCCCTAGGCAGTTTTCCAATAGCCAACTTTCCAGCTGCTCTTCCCCAAGCCTGTAGCACTGCCTGGGGTTGTTGTGACCCAAGTGCAGGACCCAGAACTCAACCTTGTTTAACCTCATAAAATGACCTCAGGCCATGGATCCAGCCGACCCAGGTCCCTCTGCAGAGCCTTCCTACCCTCCAACAACACTCCAGCGTAACCTAGTGTTTGGTCTGCAAACTGACTGAGGGTGGACTCGATCCCCTCATGCAGGTCATCAACAAAGACATTAAACAGGACTGGCCCCAATACTGAGCCTTGGGGAACAGCACTGGTGACCTGATGCCAGCTGGATGTAACTCCATTTGCCATCACTCTTTGGGCTCAGTCATCCAGCCAGTTTTCTACCCAGCAAACATTACACTTGCCCAAGCAATGAGCAGCCAGTTTCTCCGGGAGAATGCTGTGGGAAATAGTGTCAAAGACTTTACTAAGTCCAGGTACAATACACCCACTAATACTGTATCCCTCATCCACTAGGTGGGTCACTCTGCCACAGAAAGAGACCAGGTTAGTCAAGTGGGACCTACCTTTCTTTGGGATTTCATTGCTGCCCAGCTACAAAATCAATAATGGATAATAATCTGAGGGCTCTACCAGGGTAGGAAGCTTTCTCTTTACATCTTTAAACTGGATCCCAGGGAAGCGCAGACCTCCCTACGAAATAGATCCGCTCTCCATACTGGGCCTTCTGTTCTTTTCAGGAAGGACTCTCCTACAAAAATGACCCATCTTTCTTTATGGAAGCAGTTTTGACACAGGGCATACACAGCCTCATGCCTGAATCTCCCTTGCAGTGCCTGTTTTGCAATCAGGATAACAGTAGTGACACTGGCAATTGTACAAAGCTGCATCTGCTAGCAAAGGCTATGACATAAAGTTCAGCCATCAAAAAAGTTCCAGTATACCCCAAGTGGGTTTGCCCAGCTCATGCAGCTACAGCTTCTCAATAAGTTGGTCCCAAATCAACACCACATATGTACCCTGCTAAAACTGCCAGTCTGCAGCATGGAGACAGCTTCAGAGGCATTTAGCCTGGAGACAGATCTTTCCATGGGACTCTTCCTCATACTTCCATCAAAGCATAGCAGCTTCATGGTGCCTGTAGCACATGCCCTAGTCATAGCAGGGTTAAGGCTGGTTTTCCCGGTGGACTCACTCTACTTTTGCCTGTTAGTCCTGTTGGCTGTGGCACTAAGTGCTACACACAGTCTATCACACCTTGAAAAGCAAAGGGTAGCATGGATAACTTAGTAGACCAGCCTGTCAGTGTGAAGCAGAGGACAGTGAGCACTAAAGCATACCACCCCAAGCAACAGCTGAGAAAATGCAAAGTGAGATTCACAGATCAACAAGCACAGAGCTTTACAATTTTCAGGCATTCTTATACCACAGGGCACCAACCCAATGACTCTGTTCTTGCTACATATTTTTAAACTTCCTTCTTGAAGTTGGCCATGCACCCTGGGTGTGATCAAAGCCAATTCTTTAAAGGGTTCCTGGTATCACCCCAAGCCAAGAATCTGGACTGTAAAAATAATGTCAGAGAAGAGGCTCCAAATGTCTGCACCTCCTCTCCCTAGCAAATGACTGATGCTTCAATTCTCCATCTGCTCCAGCACCAGGCTTTGCTTTGCTGCACCTAGCTGAATCCCTACATCTCTGTCTGACATGAGTCTGGGGGATTCTCCACTCTGTTCTTGGAGGCTGTCATGTCTTTCCTCTCAGGTGAGTACCTGAGAAGTCCAGAAAGATTGTTGATACTCTATAGTCTTTGCAGTCAACCCAGAAATGCCATTGGCTTGGTGCCTGTGCCACCCCGTGAGTGTTCAGAGAAGTAGATTAGTGCAATTCTCCTACCTTGGTGTGTATAAGCTAGTGAGCAGGAGTGGGAATTGATGGGGTTAGAGTTACAAGCTACAGTCCCATAATCCATGATCTGATTGCTGCCTTGGAGTCTCTGTAATGATAGTCACAAGTCACCATCCCAGAAAATATGGAGGCAAGTAGGAAAAGAAATTAAAGCAGAGCAAAATAAGAAAGGGAAACAGGCAAAGGAAGAAACCAGTAAAATCACCCAAGCATGTGTAAGGCAGCTGTGCCCCACAGAAAAGCTCCAGTACCTGACTTCATCAGAGCTCTCCACCAAGGCAGTACACAATGCCCAAGCCCAGCTGGCTGATCCCCTGGCCGAGGCATCCATCCTAGTGCACAACACCAGATTCAGCCTACCTGCAGTCAGTCGAGCACCTGCAGTTGGTTGTTAAGTTTGAGAAGTACTCAGGTGAGCTCAGCCATGTGGAGGACATATTTGGGGGTGTGGTGGGGTGTGCAACATGACTTCTTCAGAACATGTCTCCTCAGGGGGAAGGAGCTGCCAGTGAAATTTTTGACTGACTGAGACCTGTTATCTCACACACATCCCTCTGGTTCTTACTACTGTCAGTTCTGAAGGCTTTTAGGATTATAAAAGTTACACCTGTACCACCTTTGCTCTGGTTGCAATGCTCTTCCCCATTCAGCAGCAAGCCCTTACAATAGTATTTAGACTGAAAGAGATTTATACTAAAAATGGCTTAGGCAAAAATGTACAATTCATCTGATGAGAGAAATGTCTGACAAAGGGAAAGGACCTTACTACCAGAAGGTATCACCTTCACCACCAAAGGACCTCAGGTCCTTTCCTGGGCCTTCCACATACGTGTTATGAATTTAACTCACAGTGCCACCACTGTCTTTTGAATAGGGCTGACTCAAACCAGCAGAGAACTGAGATTTTCACACTTTGCTAGTCATGGTTGCTGATGGTTTCCTGAACATGGAGTGGATACCTCTGCTAACATCCTAGAAGAGGAGCCCAGAGCAGTACAGAAAATAGCCTCAAGCAACTAGTCCCCTTCCCTTTCCCTGCAGGAAGAGCTTCTGAGAGTATCTACTGCAATTAGCTCACCAGAGGCCTTCTCCCACGTGCCAACAGCTGCATTTATTGCACCGCATGCCACAGGGACATCACACCCCAAGCTCTGGCGTGCAAATATGAACTAGCAGCCTTGTCGGCAGCACTATGCAAAGCATGAGCAGCCAGGCTGCTCAAGCCCTCACTTGGGCTTTGTCACCTTAGCTTCCTCCAGCCACATACACTGAATCCCACTTGGCAGCTGATGGGAAGGAGAAAGAGGAATAACCTGCCAGCCTAGGGGACTAGAATAATAGTTACTCAGCTCTAAAAGAGAGCAAAGCACTGAAGGCCTCAACACATTGTCAAGGCAGAGAGTGAGCACAGCACTGCCCCACATCTGGCCCTAGCTGGTATGAAGCTGTGTGAAGCCCTCCAGAACCCCGTAGGACCAGAGCCTATAGATTCTGTATGACATTAAGGCTGAGCAAACAGAGACCCCAACAGCTGGCAGAGCTGGGATTACATCCACCTGTTTGAAAATGCCAAGAAGGAGCTTCCCCACAAGCCACCCCCTTTCCTAGAAAGGAGAGAGGCTCAGTGTAGTCCTGAGCCAATAGCAGCAGCACAGCAGGGATTGAAGGGGAGTTTACTCACTGTCTGTTCATTTTCCAAATTGGCCTGTTGTCTTCGGAGATCAGCCTTAATGAATGCTGGAACAGAGGGAGGAAGAGAGATGTGAAGGCAGTCAAGTCACCATGCAGTGCCCAAATCATTTTCCCCAGAATTCAAAGGAGCAGCAGAAGCCCCAGAAGAGACAGGAACACATTACAATGAGCAAGGGAAACCACTCTCCTGTACAAGGCTGAGAGCACTTCTGAAACAGGCAGGATAGAGATTTTTTTATTGCAGCATGTAAAAGGTGCAACTTTGAGACCCCAGCCAGAGCCAGGGCAAAAAGGCTTGGCTCTTCTTTGTAACACAGACCAGATAGTTAAAGAAGAGCAGCATTGCTATGGGATTGCTCTATGGGTTGTGCCCTTTCCTGCAGGCACTGCACACAAAAGCCCTCCAATTAACATGCCAAGCCAAGGCAAAGTCAGAGCAGAACACTGAAAATTTTAATTACCTGTCATAATGGTCCCCAAGAACAGGAAGGAACAAAGCAAGAGGTTTCCTGCCTTTGTCCCAAAGCGATCCATGATTTGCCCTTGGGCAATGGTGAAGGCAACACCAAAAATCTACAAACAAAGGTAATGTCAAGCTGTACTGTTATTATAAAGCAGCCTAAACTTTTTCCAGTCTTTACCAAAGTATCAGAGCATACAGGCCAGTCAGTTGGCCTAGTGAGGCTAAAGTTTGGTTATAAACACATCCAGCAGAGGCACTTCCTTGCAGCTGATGGGATGACAGGTGACCCCGACGGCTGGAATCTCATCTCTCACTGGAGATGAGCCAGGACTGTTAGGACCCATGTTGGAAAAGGCAAGGATGACTGGCATCCTGAAGTATTTTCTTAAACAGAAGCAGAATGAATGCCACTAGAGAAATGCCACGAGGAACATCATTCAAAAAGCCAGGTCCCAGGGTGCTTAGATCTGCAGTACATTACACCAATAAAGGACAAGAAATAGGACTCAAGGCTTGGAACTACAATTTAATCTCTTTTCCTAAAAAGAGGCAAGCAAAGGGAAAGCAGCACACCTACCTGTGCTGAGACATTAAGGAGCCCCGATGATGTTCCTTCTGATTCTGGGTATGTCAACTCTGCAGCAAACTCAAAGCCCAGGGGAAGGTATCCTGTCATGAAAAACCTGTAAAGAAGTACACAGAGAGGAAGATTCAGCAACTGCCAGAAGGAAGACTGAAGAGGCACAGTATAGACCATAACTCTAAGGGGCATCACCCCCAGCACAGTCAAACAGCCATGCTGGCCCACATGCTTTTCACTCGTCCACTGATCATCTATGGGGCTGTGGGTACCACTTGCTTTCCAAATGCTTCCACTTGATTACCTGGAACAATTAAGGTGACTGCAGCTGAGCAGGGTTATGATAATGTCCCTGACTCTAATGAAACACATATAAGTAAGAGATGGGAAGGGCAGATCATTTTGTCCTTAAACCATGCAGGAGTCATTCAGATGCTATGGCTCCCCCCAGTCCCTTCCACAGCAGGAGTTCTGCCTCCCTGCTCATCCTCTAGCAGTTCACATGTCAAGGAAAGCCGCCTGCACATGAACTTACCCCAGCGACCCAGCAGTCACAAAGACCACCCAGAGGTGGCCCAGGCTCAGAGTAAAGGTATAGACTATCATTCCCACCAGAGACATGATATAGACAACTAGCGTTGTTTGCCTGCAAGAAAAAGCAATCAGTGTTTTATTTAATCCAGTCAGGGTTTCATTTAATCCAGTCCTCCTTTTTGCCCACAGATCTTGGTATAGCTTGTACCTCATGGGTAAAAAAAAAATAAAAAATTAAAAGTTGCACAGTTTCTTGACACTCATACACAGAGAGAGGAACTGGACTGACAGAGAGCACGGTAGCAGAAGAAGGAAGATCCTATCATAGGCTGACAGGTGCCTGGTCATATATGGTACATGCCACTTGAGGAGGAGAACAAGAGCCAATTAAAGAGATCATTAATCTTTCTTGGGCATCTTCTGTACTATGATGAGTTGAATATGCTTACTTAGAAGCAGGAGCCGAGGAGATCAAGCACTCTCAAGCAGGAACATGAAGGAAAGAGGGATCAACATTGCTAGAGTCTTATGGGCCCGTATTTTTTAGTGCTGTCCAAAACAGCTTTCATTGCTGCTCCTTTCTGCTGTTTAAACTACCTGCTGCATTTGGAGAGGTGACACGCATGCCAGATTGCCCTCACAGCCTCACCCTCAGGCCATGTGAGCATTTAGCAGGGACAGTGCTAGTTCCACAGCCAACAGCAGCTGAGCCACAAGCTCTTGTCTCTGTGCAGAGGAGACAAAGACACCCCGTGCTCAGGAGGCATGGCATGCCAGGCAGGTCCTGGAACAGCCAAAGCTGCAGCCAGGCCACGCAAGGATCATCAGGGGACTCAGTACTGCGAGACACACGCAGCAGCCCAGGCCAGCTTTTACCGCAACATTTAGCAATTGCCATCCTTGACTAGACACCAAGGAAACCCTTCCCACATTAAACAAAACAAGGCTCTTTCTAGTACAAGAGGCAGCAGTAGCTCTTCACAATATGTAGTTTTAAGGAGGGAAAGGAGGCAAAAAGGGAGGCAAAAAGGGAGGCAAAAAGGGAGGAAAAAAGGGAGGAAAAAAGGGAGGAAAAAAGGGAGGAAAAAAGGGAGGAAAAGGAAAATACTTTACCTGATTGAAATTCCACCAGGATTTTGAAAGCAGAATTGTTACTAGAATTGATAAAACCCTTTGATCATTGTCTTTTAGGAAGAAGTTAAATGTATTACCACAAACTACTTGTGCCCTTTCTCCCAAATTTAAATCTTAATCCATTAAAGAATGTGTTTTATATAATTTCCTAGAATTCTACTGAAGAAACTAAATTTCAAACTATTTTCACTTTTCCTTTTTAATGCAAATAACCACTTAGTCGAAAATCCAACCCCAAGTAGGCAGTAAGTATTACAATGTGTAAGAAAATGTTTCCAGTACACCGAATTACTACAGATAAATCCAGATTGTTCCAGCTAAGGTTCTGTCCTCCCTCACTGCTGCAATGACTGCAGTCAGTGGGGCTCATGCCCATATGTCAGTTCTTATCCAAATACAGGCCTGAGAAGCCAATTTCAGGCTTCAGCTATTGATCCATACTTACAAGGTTCACCAGGTTCATTTAATATATTGAAAGGCTAAACAACATGCTGTGGTGAGTAATTTTGTTGTTCATCAAAGGAGTAGTCAAATCCCTTAACCACCAATACGGTATCATTTCTAGAATGTGTTCTTTCTAATGTTTTCACTGAGGGGAAAAACTCATCTGTGAAGGCATTATAAAGGGGCTGCTTACTTCTGTTACAATCCGTTGCAGAGAGCTGCTACATGGCTAGCACAGAGCCTGGAGGCTGCAGAAGGAGAAGAGCTGAAAGACTGACTGAACAGTGAAAGAGATGTAAGTAAAAGCATTTTTCTGCTCAGTACAGGTTCCTCAGGTATGTCCCATGAGTTCTTATGCCTCCCAGGCCTTGATAAGTAGCCATGGAGGAAAGGAGCTCAAAGCTAAAATTACAGTTCTGTACTTGGACTACATGAACCAAGTTTGAACTGCGTGCTCCTTCCGTAAACAGAAGTCTCCACAATACATAGCGGTCTGATGCCTGAAAGATAGGCTGGAAATAAATCCCCATAGACCGATGCCTATAGAGCAGGTATTTGTTTATTGCAGCGCTGGTGCTAAGGGGGATTCCTCCTCCTAACTCACTCGCCTTTGGCAAGTGCTGTGGTGTATTTATTCAGTAAAATTTTGCTTTATGTTGCTATGTCATTACAGCATCATCACATACGCGCCGGAACTAATTTACATAGCATGAGCTCATGGTT
The DNA here is from genome assembly GCA_026261815.1 of Monarcha castaneiventris obscurior. Lineage (NCBI taxonomy): Eukaryota > Metazoa > Chordata > Aves > Passeriformes > Monarchidae > Monarcha > Monarcha castaneiventris. Next base: position 23,146,467 of record JAMPIT010000894.1, read on the forward strand.
ATTAGATAATTCTTTGCACTGCACATGCACTTCCCCAATTCGGGGGTCTTCAGGGGTCTTTGATGAAGGCTTCTAAAGTCTTCTCCACACTTGAACTTTTCAACTTTGTCTTCAAGGCATGCGCAGTTGCAATGCCCTTCAGTCTATCTGGTCTTAACCGACCTAAATTCTTGGTTTTGTGGATAATTGGCTTCGGCTTGCCAATTTCTCATTAGCACTACACTCATTTATCTCTAAAGCTACATACCTGGTAAGTTTTTATCTCTCTTCTTTTTCTCTATTCCACATATAAGCAACTAGTTAACTATATACTAGCCATTACATTGTATAAGTTATTCATATTAGATTAGATGGATATCAAAAGTTATGATTCAGGTTATAAGCATCAGGTTATAAGTATAGAAGTTATGATTCAAGCTACATAAGTAAAAGCTATGATTTAAGCGATATAAGTATAGAAGGTTATGCTTCAGGTTATATTAATATTCTTCAAGTTATATTGATAAAAGTAATGATTTGAGTTATGATATTAAGGTTACATAGGTATCTTATATCTCAAACTATGTACGCACTTTGTTGTTGTGACCTGAGTTATATAGACATCAAGTCAGCGCTAAAATACTGTGCAGGCCTCCAAGAGGTGGCTGTGGACCTTGGAAGTTTAGTCACTGCCAGCAGGGATGCTCGGCCCATGCAGAGTTTTGTAATTTTTTTCTCACCACAGCCAGTTTTGGGCTCAGTGCAGAGGTGTCAGGATAGTCACACAAAATCTCACTCAGTTTTCTAGCTTTACGGTTCAAGTATTCCAAGTGGTTTGTATCTTCTTCAGTGTCCTGGCAGTTGCCAAGTGTTGCACTTCACCCCTCATCTCCAGGCAAAGATTAGATAGTGACCAGATGTGGTCAGGACTTTGTTTCACATTGATGCTATGTCACTAGTCAAGCTGCAAGAGAGAAGTTCCCAGAACACGCTGTGCCCCACTGAGCACCAGAGCAGGCAGACTCATAGCTGCCAACAGCCTCTTGAACGTGTTCTTCACTGAAACTGCAGAACTACATAGAAGACAAAACAGAGAAAACCGATCTTGCCATGGGTACCTCATCTAGCAAGTTTTCCTCACCGACTTCCCTGAGTCATTAGGCTGCAGAAGGACAAAATTATTCAACAGACCTCTGTGAAAGAACAAGACCACAGACTTGAGTGTTGTGGGAATCACAGATCAGGAAGCGCCCTGAAGCCATGAACTGCTGCCTGCTCACCACAGCCCCTCACAGGATCTGAATAGACAGCGCTGAATGCAAATCTTGCTGCAGGAAACAGCCTTAAGCACACAAGCAGAATTCTCCTAAACCAGACTTCAGCAAAACCCTGCTCCTCCGAGCATACCACTGATGAAGAAGAAAGCAAAGGAGATTTAGTGCTCAGCAGTCCAAGAAAGACCCAAAATTTTGAAGAGGGTTTAACTGAGATACTGGTAGACACTGGTGCATAGGGAGATAAAAACCCCTGGGGAAAGACACAGAGGCAGAGTGTTCTCAGGAGTGGCCTTTGTCACCCTGTTCACCAGAGGATAAGAGTTGTATCCAAACAAATGTTGTATCCACCAACACATCAGATAAGAATGCTCTGTGGCCTTAAGGGCACCAGGGCATGGAAAAATGCCCAGCTTTAGCTTAATAAGCCTCTTATCATAGCCATAAATCTCATGGGAGTGAGAAAAGCACAAAGGAGGAGAGGCAGATTCACAGAGGACATCTGCACTGCATTCTCATGTTTTTAGCAACTTACTCCCATGACAGCTCTACAGGGACTGACAATTTTAATTTTCTGGAACAGAAAGTCTACTTAGGCTGATAAATGCAGTGCGTACAGGCTGGAAGTTAGGCATCCTGCCACATTACCTTAGAAAAACGGGTTAACCCAACCCTGTGCTCTGGGATGTGGAAAGGAAGCCCAGTGCACCCACGTGGAAGCATTGCTATGAAGGCACCAGTGCCAAGTCTCTGTGGCAGAGCCAGAGGGAGATCTGTGAAGGACCCGACATGCTTGTCACTTAAATGAACCTAACCCTTCCTGACATTCATCTGCCCTCCAGTCATATTCCCAAACCTTCTGAAGAGGCAGATTAAAGAGCTCACACAAGGGACTGTGAGAAAAAAGAAACCTTGGAGAAAAAAGTCAGACAGGGCCAGCACCAGCAGGGAACAGGGCTGAAATGAAGAACACAACTCCTGCTGTTCAGTCAACTCCAGAAGAAGCCTCAGAGTAAGGAATGGGTATGGCCCGGCCCAGCCTTGTCTCACAAGGTCACTTGGATGACGAAAGCAAAAGTGACAGGACAAGACTCAGAGGGGATTGCAGCTGCAAAAACACTGGAGTCAAGCAACATCTTAGGAAACAAATGAACAAGCCAGGAGCAGGAGGTAGGATGAGGGGCACAGCCACGTACAACAGTTTTAGCTGCTCTCAGGGATGTTGTGTGCAGCTCCAGGATGCTCTGCTGTACGGATGGGGATAGCAGATGGCCCCCACAGGCTTTGCCATGAGGACAGCATATTCCAGGCTGCACATGAGCCTGAACAAAGGCCTTGTTCCTGTGCTCCCAAAAGGATCTCATTGCTGAAGACACAGAGGTGTCAGATGCTGGAGAAAGGGATGAATTGGAGAAGACTGCTTTGGTTTTCACCACACCCTCATCCTTTGGCATTCAGTTTTATGCCACTTTCTTCCTGTATGAAGGTCAGAAGAAAGGACAGCCTTGGTAAATTACTTATATAAGACATATGGCAGGACAGGGTGAAGACATATCCACTACACAGGGACTAACCTGGAAAAGGGCTACAATAAAAAGGCCCAACTTGCAGATCAGGCTAAGAGAGCACTCACCTTTAAGTGGAAGAGACCCAAGTGCCCCATTCTCCATTATCTTTTCACCCTCCCCCAAAATTTTTGCACTTTGGATCTGTACAGTCCTAAACCACCATTTGGGGTCCTCTGCCTAGTCAATGGAGAGAGAGGTGGATATTTCTGACATCTTGCCTTATAGAGATGCAGTAATAAAAGCAGAGAATGCTGACTGCAACCAGCTTGACCTGAGGCCATGTGAACAGTGCACTTAAAAGAAAAGCATAGCCAAAGAGAAGTGATGATTAATTCAGTCCCCAAACACCTCATTCTGAGCCAGACTACCCTACAGTCTCCTGGTGTCACAACCCCATCTGTCCTCTGAACCAGGAACTTGATGTCAAAACTTTTAGGGTCTTCTCCTGATTCTATGATTCAAAGAGATGGGCTGTTCCCAACAAGCCATACACCAAAGACACCCCCACTTCTGGCACTGCTCACTTGTCACTACATAACTCATGTACTTATTTGAATGGACCAAATTTGCACCCGCTATTCCAAAAACAAGAACAGTGCAGGGGCTGCTGCAGGGACTTGCCTGCCAAATAAAAGCAAGAGTGCAAGGCTATTTGGTGCCCGAGCATGACAGATGGGGAAAGCCTGACTTAGCACAGCCTTACCCTTTCAAGGAACTGCTGATGGTACAGTAAAGATCAAACATGCATGTAGAGCTCTGCAATTCCTTCTGTTATTAACCTTGCCCTGCTCCCCTCAATCACAGCTGGATCCCATTCATTTGCTTCCCTCTCTCTCCAAGCTGACTAAAAAAAGGACTTGATATCTTTCCTTCCTCATTTCCATGTGCTTACCATCTTATTCTTGACACTATCTCAGCAACAGAGGGAAGGGGGAGGGTACCCACCTAGAACATCTGGCATCTTGACAGTTTTTTTAAATAGACTTTTAAATGGAGCTAAATAAAGACTATGTAGCACTCAGAAAAAAAATGTGCTAGTTTTACAGAAATCCATTTTGTAGGCTATAATGGAGAATGAATTCTTAGCAGGGTTTTTCCTCACCCAAGGCTAAAACTATCCCTCAATAGGCCCTGGGGTCTGTAGGATAAACTCCATGGATGGCATAGTCCTATTTTTCTGCACTATTAGCCAGCTCTGCCTACCTACGTGATCCCTCCAAGGAAGGAGGGAATATGGAACAAATACAGGATTTGTGTTTTTTTCTCTCTCTCCCATTCTACCAAATTTCAAGTCCCAGCTCTGCATGGTGAGTCACAACGCTCTTCAAGCCTTCATGCTGCAACCTAACCTCACTTATGGAGAACCAGGAAGATCATCCAGTCTAGCAGTGCCGTCTGAGGCTACCTTACCACTAGCCTTGGGCTGGAAAGGGACACAAGTCACATTGCATGGTTAGCTAGTGCAGTTCTAACAGTTGTGTTTCTATTTCCCAGGACTCCCATATGAGAACTACTCAGTGCCACACAACCATTTAGACACAGCAACAAATGACCTGCCAGTCTCTGTATTTGTCACCTGGCTCCTCTTCCCCAGCACCCAGAAGTCCTCACCTACCATTCTTTCTTATTAGAGAAGACAATTTTCTATTTCTGATCCCTGAACTTTACAGGGAGCTAGGGCCAGAGGCCACTTCAGAAGTTGCAAGCTCACAACTAGCCAGATTAATCTAAGCCGTCTACAGTGAGAATGTGCTTTTCTGGCCCAAGATATGAGGTAGGATAATGGCAGTAGGACTCCCCCAGATGAAAAGCTGCTGCAAGGAATAAAACTCTGAAATTGCTTTCAAGTCATCACCAGCACATCGTCTTTCACCCAACCTGCTCAGACAACAGGTTATAGCACAGTTGTCAAAGCCAGCAGAGAAACCAAAAAGCTGGTTGGACACAACAGACTCTCTCCATCCCCTGGGATATCCAACAGAGGTGTTTCACTGAGATCTGTGTTCCTGAGGACTGGGAGCTGCAGGACAAGCAAAGACTCTTAACTGTCCCTTTGCAGATGGCAAGGTATACTGGCCAGATCTGCCTTCCCAGCTCACTGGGCAACAAACACAGAATCATCCACCCATAACCCCAGTAACCCTTATGCCTGCCCTAAATACAGCAGCACGCCATCAACACAATGCCTCTGGGCACTGCATTCAATGTGCCTTTCATTAAGCTGGACAAAAATTCACAGAGGCTGGTTTGTAAGGGCTGAGAAATGGTCTGGTACAGTCTTGATTCTGCTTGTGCCAAGAACTCTCTCATCCCTGACAAAGCAGTTACTGGGCCATCTCATCTTCTCTCTAAACCTCCCTAGGGACCACCAACACCAGACCTTGTATGGGCCCAGTGCCGGCTAACACACAGCTCCAAACTTCACTTTAAACTAACTGGATTTTGAAGAACCCTATTTTTTTCCCCTACAAACCCTCCCAAAGATTCAGTCTCAGGACTGCCAACTTGCAACTGCACAGGGTTGCTCCTTGCACAGTATGGAGGCACAGAGGTAAAGAAGGGACTTACTTGTAGGTTTTGGTTTTGTCCAACCAGATGCCGGAGATCAGAGCCCCAACCATCCCGGACAGTATAATGGTGAGTCCAATCCTGCCAGCATTCACCTCCTCCCCCTGTGGTGAGACATATACACACACAAATGCAGGAGCTAAGTCATATCCAACAAAAAGCAAAGTGCAGAAAACCCAGAGAGGAAGAGACACGAAAGTTAGTCTTCATGCATGTTTTCTGCTGGTAACACACTAACCAGAACTAGCCTTTGCAGGAACACTTTTGGGCCCACTATGAGCCAGTGCTTTCTGGTCCATGAAAAAAAGGGGTCTGGCAATTGTCCCTGAGCCAGCCCTGAGAAAAAGGTGTGCACTAGCCAGTGTGAGCAGATCCTCTCAGAGGAGTTAGCATAAACCCTATGAAGCTTGCTGTCTGGTGCCAGGATTTGGGCCAGATTGACTAGGAAATATTTGGACTCACTATATGGCAGCACAGAAGGAAGCCTGTGGCATGCAGCACCAGCAGTAAGCTGTACAATAGCTCAGGGACTGAGGCACCCCACCTTTCTGCCACCAGAGCAGGAGCATGGGCAGCCTCCTGGGACAGATGTCCCAGTAGAAATCATAGTCATAAACAAAGAGAGGAAATTGCTGGAAGATTTTCTCAGAAGTAAATGCTTTTATTTAAGGTGCAAAGGAGCAGTCCTTTCTAGAGCTCACCAGCTTTTGCATGGGGTGGTGTAAAGGAAAAAGAAACAGCCAACTGGTGCTAGAGCCAGCCAGGAGTGCTGTGACATTGCCTTTCTCACAGGCTCTCCTTCGGCAGCCGGTGTTGGACAGCAGCAAGCATCAGAGAGGGCCATGAGGGTTGGATGCACTTACTGGGTAGTGATGGATCACCATGCGGCTCAGCAGAGTGGACAAGGCGTAGAAACAACCTACATTCAGACCTGAGAAGGGGATAAAAATGCAGCACATTCAGAGCCTGCTACTCTCCTGCTGGGTTGTGAAAGGGTGGAAATGCAGAGTGAGAAATCTTTGGGACCATCAATCCAGAACAAGGCTGCAGTCTCAGGAGAGTGAGCCAGACTAGACATAAGTTACTGAAAGAAATGCAGACCAACATCCAGGCCTCAGCACGCAGGAGGAAGCACCCTGCAGTTTCAGGATGGTTCTTACCTAAGCAGCTAGAGGAAGGGCTGTGCACATTTCTGGTACTGAAAGGTCTTGCAACTCCTTCACACGGTCTCAACCCTCTCTCACAGCCAGATCCATCTTTAGCCCTGCAATTTTCTCCTCTGCCCCCGGCCAAGTCAAAATACTAGAAAAGCACCTGCCTCAGCATCACACCTTGAACAAGGACCTGAGATTCAATCAACAACAGTGTCATTGACCTGTGTGTTTTCCTCCCAGAGAAGAGCCTGGTAGCATTCTCCCTGCTGACAGCCAGTAAATAACATTCTCTCCAAGCCAAGAAACACCAGAAGACAAGTAGGAGCAGAGCTGATTGGTGAAGCACGGACAGCACTGCCCTCAAGCATCTGGGGTGTGTGTCTGCATGGGAAAAGTCTTGTATTTTAAAAGATATCACTGAGGCCTGAAAAAAACCCATGAAAATAATTGTATTTCTGAAAGAGAACTTACATTAACTGCTACAAGCATCAGTCACCTGGTGAAGGTTTCTCAGTATCACCCAAGGTGAGAATGAAACTGTTGGGGTGATACTGGTCAAGCCCTATTCAGACACTCTGCTCCATCTTACATGCAATTCTCATTGGTTAAATGCCTTCTCAGAAGGGCAGAAAACCCAACAGCTTTGCTTACAGCAGGCAAGAACATACACATGTGCACTGGACCAACAGTACTGCAACGGCTACACTCTCACCTTGGGTGATACTGAGAAACCTTCCCCAGGTGGATGAGGTCTGTAACAGTCAGCACAACTTTCTTCTCAGAAAGTCATTTACATTTGCAGTTGGTTTCTCTTCAAGGCTTCAGTGATCCTGGTGGGTGGAGGGAAGAGGACATTTCACCACTGCAGCTCACACGTCTGTAGGCTCCAAAAGCAGCCATGGATTTAAAAAGTCTGGCACAGATGCCTGAAATCCTGACAAAACAGATACATGTCAAGTTCCCCCTTCCTGCTTTTCCCCCCTAAGCCTCAGCTAAAAGCAGACACTAACAATACAGGATACAGAAGTGCAGTCTAGCAGGCAGAACTTCGACAGAGGGAACAAATCCCTAAGCTCTTCTAACCGTGAAGTCCCCTAGCTCCCCTTAAGTACTCAGCAATCCTGCACCTAGCCCAGTCTTCCACTGAACACTGAATACCTGTTGCAGTACACAGCACTATGAGGAGCCACAAGATTGGCAGCTGGAGGGTGCATCACAGTTCCTTCACACACCATCTCTGACAACATTACAATTTACTGTGAGGGTGGTGAGGCACTGGAACAGGTTACCCAAAGGTGTAGATGGAAGCGTTTAAGGCCAGGCTGGACTGGGCTCTGAGTGACTAGGTCTAGGGGAAGGCATTCCTGCACACGGCATGGGGGTTAGAACTAGATGATCTTTAAGATCCCTTCTAACCCAAACCATTCTGTGATTAAGGAAAGCTCACTCCACAGCTGTATGGCACAGACAACAAATGAAGACTCTTATGCAAGTGATCCCAAATATTGCCTGTGACAATGCTTCCTGCTTCAAAATCATGTGTCAGAAGGTTACAGGAGAGGCTGTAGCAACATGCTCATTAGGCAGGAGAACTTAACCCTTATCAAGAGCTACTCAGGAAGGCTGGACACACCAGCAGGGCCAGCAGCCAGGGATGGGGGAGAACAACTGGAGATCTCACAGCAAGGAGGCGCCCTCCAGCCTTGAAAGCTGTCTCTTTGCAACACTTGGCTGTGGCAAAACAGCTAACAGACCCTAATTCAGCTTCATCCTATCTTCACCTCTGGAGCATCCCACTCACTGGGTGACACCACAAGCTGCAGCACCAGGACACAGGAGTATGGCAGATCAGCACAGTCCTTCTGCTTCTTCACTTCAATGCTGGGCATAAACATTAACCACTCATTTGTGCACCTCTATTTCTCACCCAGCCAAGAGGACAGCAGCCTTGTGAAGACAGGCAGATGCTGCTCTGGTACCTGATGCTGTCAGTAAAGCAGCTTTGCAGCAGCTCTGTGATGCATGTGATTTCCAAGACAGAGAAGGCCTTGCCCCTGCTCCCAAGCTGGGCAGAAAGTAAGAGCTGGCAGCAAAACTTGGCACCAAAGTCAGGCAGAACAGTCTAAGAATCAAGACAATGTGTCAAACTTGCATATGTGAGGGCTGAGAAAAGTTGTAGGCACTTTATATGTCACCGTTGCTTGGTGAAGCTTCTCTGACAATTACAGCTGTTTGAATGTCCATAAAACATGTAATGGTTGTTTCCAATGGGAAAGTGGCCATTTGCCCACCCAGATGAGGGAAATCAGAACTAGTAGCTGGAAGCAGGACATCTGAAGGTCCAGCACCACCTGATTCTTTAGCTAGTTACCATGGTTTGCTTGTAATGTAGAATAACATTTTTGATACCTCAGTGTCTCCTCTATTTTATAGAGGCCAGAATGGGGAATTTTATTGCCTACAGCTCTGAAAGGAGCCCTTATTAAGCCTCAGACTAGAACCCAGGTCTCTGACAGGTAGGCAGCCTATTACCTACATGCCAGACTCTTGGTCTCTCTCTTGTTCACCCTTGTAATCCTCCCCAACAATGGCTCCTTATCCAGTTCTCACTGCCCTGCCTCCTCCTCACTGCCCCACCACCATTCCAAATGCTGATTCTTTAAGACTGTCTCATGACTCCCATTCTACCAGCCTTACCCAGAATTTCCCACCCTTATCCTGCCTACTGCCTCCCACTAGCAACATGATCTCCAATACAAAGCCCAACCCCAATTCCTTAATGTCCATTCCATGTTATGCCTCAGTTTTATGGAAGCAATGTCAGCAGCCTTAGGGAAAAGGTTCTCTGAGGGCTTTCCTGAAAATCAGTTCACTAGCACTGACATAGCAGCAGTGACACCACTGTTGCCAGCATTGCAAGTCTTGCCACAAGAAAGGAATCATTGGCTGCTGGTAATACCAAGACCTTAGAGGTCTGCAGACCTGTTCTGACTTGGCACTGTGGAAGGATCCCCATTCTTTCTACAGCCAGGAGCAGGTTTGCCCCTCTCTCCCCTGATACATGCTATGCTAACACAAAAGCTGACAGGCTGCAGATATCTTTGTGTTAGGTAGGCAGGATGACTCAGTTGCACTCATGTGGCTGCAGATGTCTTAAATCTTGGCCAACGTAACTTTTGACTTGAGTAGGAAAAACTGTCACCATTTTAAACCCAGACAAGTTAAAAAAAAAAAGTTTCACAGCATAGTTCCCTCTCTGAGTAACAGGCACCATCTCAAGTCAAGCTGGAGATTGGCATGAGGCTGACACAGAGAGGAACAGAATAAATGCACAGACCAGCAGCAAGAGAAAATGAATTATGAGCCACTGAATGGAGTTTCCACACTGTTTGTGACTGCCAGAAAAGAATTATCCCAGGAAGGTCAGATTCTAAACATTCTCTTTGTACTGAGAGCTCTCCTCTCTCCTCTGGGACTTGTTTACGCATATTAGAGCAAATGCTTTCCCCTTTCTTTTTCCTGAAGGGTAAGTATGAACTGAGCAGATGATACAATCCAACTTTAGACAGTCTGCCTGACAGGTTTTTCTGTCTTCACTTTCTGAGAGGGCATTATGTACTATGGAAAAAAAAAAAAAGCCAAACACAGCAGCTGCAATGCAAACCAGCAGAGTTTAAGGGCAATCTGAGAGGGGCATTTCTAGAAGTCTACTGCATTGAGAAGGAAGGGAGCAGAGATTCCAACAACTCCAAAGACCATTGGCATCCTCAGCAGGTACAAAACCACTATCTCACTCTCTCCAACCTGCCTACTCGTCCACAAGGTCTTTCAGACAAAATTGCTGGCAGAATGTGCAGAACTTTCAGCAATATTTAACTGTCCCCCTGAGAAGCTTCCACAGCAAGCTGGTAGGAAGAGTGAGCACAAAACTACCCACACACTAGCTGGCTACAGTATACCCTATTATGCAGTCAGGCACAGACCACAATGGCCTTCCTGCTAATAAGAAAAACACTTTTCCATATGCCAATTCAGCATCAGGGAGTAGATTCAACACATCACACTGCCCTCAAACAAAGAGATTAAGACTACTGGAGAGAAGCAAGCAACAAATTCAGCATGGCAAGGACAGATGGCATAAGATGATGTTCTCCTTCCTGCCAATTGCTTCATAGGGACTGCCTAAGAAGCTGACAAAGTCTGCACATCTGCATACTCCACATGACTTCTACTGAGATGCCTGGCAGTCATATTCATATCCTTGCCTCCAGAAATGACTTTCACTCAGTTCTGTGACTTGCACTCAGACACTTCCATCTATTTCTTATGTAAGCACTTAGATCAGTTCACTGCAATTAACTAAAAGATTGGAAAAATAGGACAGATAAGGAAATCCCCTGAACAGCAGTCAAAGACTGGGAGAACAGTTGTAGAGGCATATCATCCTCTGTGTGCTTGCCTTCCTTTCGTTCTTCCCCGCTGCGTTTGCTGGTAACCACTGCTGAAGAATACTGGGCGATAAGGATTCCTGGTCTGCGGCAGCAGGGGGAGCTATCCTTATGCTCGCCTAAAACAACTCAAGCCAGTTTCTGCCCCAGCAGAGCACAGACAGAGGGAGAAGCAGTGGTAACTGCACAAGAAAAAAGGCCAGATCTTACCATATGTGACCATAAGCAGCAAAAAGTTGGCATTGCGGAGCAGACGGAGGATTGATTGCATGTAGGAATATTCCGCAGTCGGTCTTGACTGGATCAAGGCCTGAGCTCGGCTTGGAGGGTGCAGGGGCTTCTCCTTGAAGACTGAAACCAGACACAAAGTACATCTGTTTGTAATGGTGCAGTTGAGGGGCCTGAGCACACACTGTGCCATTTTTGGGATGGCAGAGGGGCTAGTAGAACCAAGTGTACAAAACACACCATAGTCCTCAAGCTTTGATCTCCATGTGTGAACTTATCCAGGAACGGGAAAGAACAGCTCTCTTCCAATAGTAACTCCTGCCACCTTGCCAAGGAAAACATCTTGCCTTCAATTAGCTTTTTGTGTAGGCAGTGTCCGGCAGCACCAAAAGAGTTCTCAGGACTATTAATGCCTTTGTCTCTTGGATGACCAGCCAGGTGCAAAAGTGTTATGTGGATTTACAAATGACAAAGCAGAACTGGACAAGTAGTTGACAAAGGTGGCCTAGTGCTCTGCAGTGGCCAGTGTCCAGGGAACAACAACCTTTGCCAGGTTTTATTTCAGGCCAAGTCATCTGCTGCCCCTTAAGAGCATTTAAGTAGCATCCAGAAATCCCAGTCACAGGCAATACTGCTGTGCCAGGTGTTAGACAGGCATTTTTGTACCTTGTCTATTCCCTGCCCCACATGATTTGAAGTCTACATCTGATTCAGCCACCAGCAACACGAACAAACTGGCAAGAGTAGCCTATCAAAAAAATTGCATTGAATTCAGCAACTAAACACATCTCTCCAGTGAACATGCCAGTCTTTCATGCTAAAGATCTGGCTTTGACTTCATGTGTTAAGCAGGGGAATCGCACCTCTAGTGTCCTGCCACTGTCCTTCATGCTTTATTCTCTCCACTCATAACTGGGAACAGCTTGTTCCTGCGACACCATATAATCTGCCTCTTTCTCGCTACTCTTAAGGGGTAGCCAGGTCCCAGACATAAGCCAAAGCCCAGCACCCCATTTGCAGGGAAGATGACTATGAAACTTGCAAGATTTCTGTTGTTTTTTAAAGGACTTACTCATGCCTGGATTTTATTATGCAGGCAATGGACAAAACTAACAATTTGGCAGGCTCACTCACAACCTCTTACACTCCCTTCTACATGTGCTGTTCATCAAGGGTTTGAAGCAGCAAGATATGGTATTGCATGACTCTGTCAGCTGCATACTAGGACACATCCCCAGATGGAGTGCCCAGCCCACTTCCTGGCACACAGACCCCCCTCACACATCGGCTGATCTTCTCAGTCCCTTCTGGTTTCATGTGCACACTCCCACCTCCTTACCTATGATGACCAGGATGAACAGGGCTGATGCCACACCTGCAGTCATGAAGAACATGATGCTGATGTGGTAGGCCAGCTTCTCCACATCCTCCACATTAGGAATCAGAACTGGAGGGACCAGAAAGCCTGCAGCAATGCCAAGCTGAGCGGGAGAGAAAGGGGATAAACATAGGCATGACGTGAAACCACAACATTGCCACTACCCCACAGCTCAGTACAGGTTCAACTGAGCCTAATCCAATTTCACAATCAAGATGAAAATCTTCTTTACCACCCAAAAATTAAGAGATAAAAGCCAGATACCCATTGCAATAAGGCCTTAAGAGAGGTTTCCTCACTGCATTTACAACTGTCAGGATATTCAAGGCAAGGTTTTACAACAGAATTGAGCAGAATGAATACCTGGCTCCATCAAAGTGGAGGTCTTGCCTGCCCTGACTTCCCCCACAAGTATATTTCCTGTCCACACACACATCCCACTCCTTACCTTGCCCCTGCTCTAGAGCTGGCCTGATCACCTGGTATTACAATTTTGCTCATTAAAAATGGCAAAAAACAAGACCATCAAGACCAACCAGAATAATTGCTGGGTTCAATGAGTTGAACCAATTTATTTTCCAACCAGATAAGTGCAAGGGCCGAGACAGAAACCTGACCACTCCAAATAAGAGAGATGTTAATCTGGCTCAGCCAACTTTGACACAGTTTCAAATGAGCAGCGTCCCAAGAAAAGGCTGACCCTGTGAGCACCAGGAGAGCCTACAACAACATCAAGGCTGAAAGCAAAGGAATTGTTGACAGCACATATCCTAGATTGTTTTAGTAAAGGAGCTTGGCAACTGTCCCTGGATAAACTGTTCTGAAGTGTACAGAAAGCAAGGACTAAGTTCTGTGCAGCCCATAAAGCTCATGGAACCATGTCAGCACAGAGCAGAAGACCCAAGAGCCCTGTAACCTAGGCACTAGCTCAGGCAAGTTTCCCAGGCTGTCTTCTAGCAAAACCTCCTTGTGCTTTCTTCATGCATTCTCTGACATGGCTCCATATTTCTGCTGATAGACTCATTCTGGAAGACTCACTTACTGGCCAAGATGAAGATCTCAGAACAAATATATTTCAGTTGCCATATCTGGTAGTTGGGCTAAAAATGAGCTTGTTCCCTCCAGCCCCAGAAAACTCTCCACAAAATCCCTACTCCTCCATCCAGCTGATGTATTTTTGAGACAGGAAGAATATTTATGACTCAAACAGAGCTATCTGCTACCCTCAGGCAACCTATTTAGCTTACAAACAAGTGACTTTCAACTATGTCTGGCCAAACTTCTCCTGTGTCAAAAAGTGCCCTCCACCTGGAACAACCTGGGTCAGGATCAGCAACAAGACATCTGTGCTAAATTCAGTCTTGGAGCTAGGACATCACAGGGAGCTAGTGGGAAGAGCCACCAAGAGATTACAGATGTGCCCCACCAGTTCAAGGCACTGTCCGGAATAAGAACATTTGAGTTTTGGAGTTTGCAGACTCAAGACAAACCCAAGCTGTGCCATTCCAGATAGCAAGTCAAGGACTGAATGAGTTTAGCAGGAAACTTAAAAGACCATCAGGGAGGATAAACCTTCCTAATACCCACATGGCACAGACAGACTCTGACGCAGAACTAAACTTGCCAGAGCTCAATTTTGTTCAGACATGGCCTATCCCCATCACAGAGAGTCAGGCTGGCTCTCCTCCTATGCACTTCCCACTGACTACAGTGAGCACAACTACCACGTGGTTTAGAGGCTTCAAGCTCTAATCTCCATCAAACTGCATGCCCCCCCTTCCCTGCACAAGCCCGCAGCTGCACAGAAAAGGTAAGAGCATTAAGCACAAGTTCACAGAGATTGCTGGCAGAGGGCAGAAGCCTGCTTGTCTCTGCAGCACATTTATTTTGCCCTCCTTGTGGTCAAGTGCAGGCCTGTGGCTCTGGTGTGCCTGGTCAGCCCAGGACACAGCCAGCCTAGGCTTCACTCCTATCTCCAGAGCATTCCTAAAGATTTAACCTTTGAGGAAAATACTCTCAACATTGCTCCTTTCCATTTGAGTGAAGAGTCCTATTGACTCTAATATATCAGGTCTCCCATGTGCCCTCCACCCTTTCCCAAGTAAGGTTTACAAACACTTTACTGGAAACTGACTCTTTGTCTTAACACTGTTTCATTCTTGGAAGAACTAAGCTGGATTCCTGTGCTAGGTACTTCTTGGTTTCCTTCTCTCTGCAATCACGTTAGCCACATGAGCTGCTGAACAGCAGCAAAACAACACAAGAGGAGAGATCCATGCTTTATTCTGACCTTTGACATAAGTTTCTCCAGGATCACAGTTGAGATTCAATCTTTTCCAGTCTCCCTGCAGCTGAAAAAGGATCTATCTGATATACCTAGCAGAGAAGGTATTGAGAGTCTATGTTGCAAACTGTTTAGAAATCTTCTACTAGGAGGGCCTATAGTCATCACTTACCCAGTGGGTCACAGACTCACCCAGCTTTTTTGAACTCCTTGTTGCCTTTTCAGAAGAAGTTTCCTGTACAATTTTTCTAACCATAAATGGATGATTTGTCCTTTCTCTTCTCCTCCCCCCAAACGAAACAACTTTTATCTATCAGGAGTTCATTATACCTTTGATAAGAACTAGGTAGCAGAATGGACAAAAATATCATCGCAAAAGGAGACACATTTTATATTTCAGAGCAACTCATTCTATTAATTCTGTGAAGATGAGGCCCCTTGACTTGACTAAAACTGAAGATTTCCTGAATGACACTGACAGATCCTGGATTATTCATACCGTTTTTAGCAAAGAAGACAATCTCTCAACAACATGATGACTATTACACTGCATATACTTTACCTTTCACAAGGAGATTTTTAGCCTGGTTCTCAGCAGGTCAGCATGCACACTACCATCAGCCCATAGAAACACTGTAACCAATTAACCAGAAAATTTAAAAGATGCCTTAGAAAGGGAAAAATAGCTCCTCTTCCTTCTCCACACTTTGCACATCAGGGAAAATAAAGCTATGTAAAAATAAGGTTAGTCCTTCAAAAGGCTGCGTTACCCTCCTTACAGAGACCATCAGTCATAATGGATCATAATGGATCCTCTTATTTAATTTGCATCTCCAACCTATATACAGGCAGATAAGTCTCCAATACCTATACAGATAAGCTTGTTCTCAAAATTTGGTACATCACTCAGAATTCTCTCGCCCAAAACACCCAGCACTGTCCTGATCTCTGAGGATCTCTGCAGGAGATCAGGCTGGTGGCACTTTATTTTAAAAAGGCTTTGGGGTAATTTTTAAACACACTACCAGGAAAGTACACAGCTACAGCAGAGTGCACTGTTCAGGTGGCTTATTCTTTAGAGACTGGTAAAGGATAGAAGGAATGTATTTCCTACCTGAATTTTGCCAAGGACCAGTCACAACAACATCATCATATTCAATATTCAAGTGTGTACAAGAACAGGCAACAAAACCAAGAGTAAGTACCTAAGAAGATGGTATAAATGTACCCAAAGTCTTGAAATAGAAAATGACATGTCTAAGGCTAGCTGCTAAGAGTCTGCTAAAGGAAGATAACCAGTGGTATGTCAGCATAAAAACTGTAAATGAATGATCGATGGAGGAGTGCAGGAGTGATCCTCTACCTCAAAGAAAACTACGAGTCAGCAACAGGAATACAGAAGCCCTGTAAAATTCCATAAGTAGGTATAAATGTTGACAGAGGGGACCACCAAATCCAGAAGGTCAATTAAAATGTTAAAAGACAGAGAGAGAGAGATGCTGCAAAAGCAAAAGTATACAACAGTAAAGAAATTTTGACAATGCCCTTGCAAGCTAAATAAGCGTCATGACAGGGATGATGCAGAGACTGCATTTTTGGATTCCATAAATACCCTTTTCTGAGGAAAACTCAGAAAAAAGAGGCAGCACAATTTGTGATTTTGACCCAAAACAGCACAGTGTGACTATGATCAACATTACAGAATGGTTCTGCACTGCACACAAATTCAGCCTCCTTGCAGCAGTGACCAAAAAAAAAAAGGAAACACCCAGCACTAGAGCAATATATAACTCACAAGAGGAAGCTGCCTAGAAGGAAAGAAGTGTGTTAAATGGAAATGAAGAAGAAAAGCTTAAGAAATTAAATGCTTGCAAGTGGCATTAAAACTGTGCAAAGACACTGAATCGGAGGCTCAGTGTAAGCCTAGAGAATGAATATTAGCAAAATATTTTAGAACAGAGTAAAGGAACCACAATTAAGTAAAAAACAAAAACTCAAAACCACAAACAAACAAACAAAAACCACAACAACAACATAAACCACCCAGCTCAAAAACTGGACATTATTCCTTCAAACAAAAATGACAGCAAGCTGGATCAAGCTAAAGTAAAACCATAATTAGGCCAAAAGAGGCACCAGAACAGCTTTACAAACTAAGTCAAAACTCTTCAAACACAAAAAAATCAGAAAACCTCACAGAAGGGTCAAAAGATGATCAGTGTGGAAGGAGAACATTTGAGAAAGAGGGAGGTCTTGGACCATCATTCATGACATTATATTTATTGGAAGTTTCCACATCAACACAACCTCTTCATATGGCAAAAATCTGAAGCGTTATGAGTGGAAGATACAACCCAATTTATTTCAATGAATTTCTTCTATGAGGCATCAGGACCAGCTGCTATTCATCCAGGAGTTCAAATGAACAAGTCAACAGAAAATCCACACTACTTGCACACAAACATACCAAATGGTCTGTTACCAAATACTCAAATCGGGAATGGAGGAAGAGAAAAGTGATGCTAATTTTTAAGGGGTTCAGCATAAGCAGGAGTCCCAGGAAACCCCGAGACCAGCAGCCTGCTGGTTTGTCCAAGTGGACAGAAAATGTAGCAATCAAAAGATCTATGCTTTGATAAACACCAATACAACAGGCTTTTCAGACAGACACCATTATTTAAACACAGTCTTAGCAAGCTCCCAAGCCAAGACTTTGGAAAGTGAGGAGGATACATTCCAGATTTCCTCTGGATTCACTCAGGGAACCCCTTTGAGGAGATACCTGTTCCAGGCTCTGAGCAACACAGCCTCCTCCTCTACTCTTGCCTGGGTATCAAAGCTCTGTCCTAGGCCCTCCCACCTATTCTAACTACAGGTGCCCCTCAAACTGTAACCATGACATTTCACAAGAGCAGCTGAACTTTCTGACCCTATAATTCATGTATCACAACCTGCAGAGAGCAGCCAGCTACCCCTTTCTCATGCCCTGTGCCTCCCAATTGCATATTGGATTCCCAATTCTTTGCTATCAGCACAGGTCCCAGCTGCCTTTCCATACAAAAGGCTACAGGAGAATTGAAAATGCCCAACTGAAGTGCTGTTTAAACAGAAGTTGCCAGTTCCTACACAGTTAACCTTTGTATGAATTGGTGTCATTCTTATGCTTCTTCCGTACCACTGACAGCAAAATTAGAAGAGCCTATTGAAATCCAGATAGTCAGGAAGCCAATGTACATATTGGCACAGTTTACGTAACTTTTTTGCAGTGTTTTAAGACAAAATAAGAAAGTACACAAGTTGTGAAAGGAAAAATTGTATTTGAGCCTTGTGGTAAGACCAGGCTTAAGCTCTATTTTACTTTCCCACTAATGTAGGAGACATTTTGTTTTTCCAAAATGCACTTGCACAACCAAAGCTCATCTGAAAACAAACTCCCTTCCGCATCACACTTCTGCTTCTGTGGCATCATCTCATAATGCTTAATATGATGCAATGCTGTACAGTGAAGACTATTCCCCTGTGCAAGTCATTTCAGGCCTGTCAGCCTTGAATGCACCTTCCCCCAGTCTGCTGGGAAAGAAATGCAACACAACAAAACGACAGCAGTAGACAAGAGCGAGAACAAAGCAGAGGGGTTTCAGCTCTGACAGCTACCTCAGCTGCTACTGGTATCCTTAGTGAGGATATGCTTTTGTCAAGGACCTACTCCAGTCATCTAATATAGACAATCCCAGAGATCCTGCAGGGCAAATGCTGAGGGTGCTGTAGGGTAGGCCCTCCCATCAGAAACACTGCAGACATTCATTTAAACTTCCATGCAGAACTTAACCCAAAAGCCAACTTTCGTGAGAGAGAAAGGAGCTGCCCTTGGTGTATGTCTGGGAAAGGAGCACCAGATGAAATTGGTAGAAGAAGTTCATTTCAGGCTCTCACTCCATTTATAGAAACATAGGCATTCCTGCAAAAGCCACAGTGCTATTTGGTCAGCACACCCTCCCACACTGAGCCACATCCAGGATCTTGGAGAGTTGGCCACGTAGCACTCCTTGAGATCCAAGTGCTCTGATCCACCCTGCCCTTTTTTTTTCAGAGAGAGAAAGGAGAGAGGGCTGGAGAATGTCAACCATTAACTACTGTCACTACAAGCTACTATGTCAACCATTAGCTACTGCCACTAAAATCTCTATTCTGATAGCTAAAACTCTGGGAGATACAGGCCCAAGCTAGGGCTGTGAGACAGATCACCACCTGTCCATATTTCTAACGGGGAATCATTTGAAAGGATGGGAATCCTCCAGCAGGGACAGAACAGCCAAAGAAATCTAGAAGTCCACTCAAAGACTGGAAGACAGGGATTCCACAGGACATGATACATTTCCACAATGCTTCTTAGATTTTCAGATGTTGCCTTTCCTCAAGGGCAAAAGGTACAGAACAGAGTTATCAGTGAGGCAACAAACAACAGCACATGCTCAGCACAAACAGCACTGTAGGGTCACCAGCTCAAAAGCAATGGCCATTCACACGCTGCAGACACAAATATATGGCAAAACCCATCTCACCCACTACCCTAGGCACTTCCCCCAGTTCAAAATAGGAGGAAAGGACCCACCAGAAGTGACAGAGAGAACATTTCCCTGAATTTCATTCACAGCTTATCACCTGGTTTGTCGATTTCAAAAGCCATCACCCAATCAATCACTCTGAGACTGGCACTCCCAGCAGGCTGCAGATACCACCTAAAACCTCTGCCTCAGGCTGTTTCTGTTATGGAAGCCCTAAATCTCTGAAGTCACATTGCAACTACCTCAGAACAGATCCCACCTTAAGATCAGTAAGGTGCTGCATGATTTTTCCCCTGAGGCAGAGCTTAATATGCGGCTGAAGTTTTCTTTCCTCCTAAATCACAGCCCTTTTTATCAACCCCTGCTCAAAAAAAAAAAAAAAAAGGTGCAAAATTACTGTGAAAGATCATTTAACACGGCCACATCCTTACTCCCAAGCCCATCAACTGCTTGTTTCTTTGTCAAAACAGCAAGAAACAGGAACAAGGTCTCTCTCAATCAACAAAAAACCCAGCACTGGTGGCAAAGCAATACAAATCAAATCCACAAATGTTCCTTGTCTGTGTGCAACGCAGTTATACACTTCTCTTCGTGCTGCCCATGTCCCTTGCCCATCAAGTGACAACAGAGAGATAAACTAGTAAGAGTGAGATATGCATAAAACTCAGGCACATCAGTTTAGCATGCACCATGGCAGCTGAAGGAGAGAGCTGGTACCTGGCCATCAGACTCCAGCTTATAAATTTCAAAATGCCATGAAAACTTAACTTGCTACCTAAATATCCCCACCACCGTATTAGTTCTGTCATGCCAAAGGACCATGTGCTTCCTCATTCCCATATTACAGAAGAGCAGGTGTGTTAAACGAAGGGTCCTGCAAATGCCAGTACCTCAGGAGAGCGCTTCTTCCCACTGCAGTCCTGTCACCAGGCAGAAGGATGCACAGTCCACCACCAACGCCAAAGCTAGAAGCCTGTTTGCTGCTACCTGTCAAACACAGCCCCAAACAGGGACACAGCTGATGAATCAATACAATAAACTGGAAGCAGCACGGCCCTACGCAGGCCGCTCTCTCCTATCCACCTTGTGTGTGGGAATTCACACAGACATCCAGCACCAAGGTGCTCCACAGGGAACACTGCTCATGTAGCAGGCACACTACTACTGACAGCTGTATTTCATAAGCATGTCAGACAAATTCCTGCCAATGTTAAAATACATCTGAAGAACACTAGTGAACTCTCCATAACACTTCTGCTTTTTTACCCCAGATCTTCAGTGTGAAGCAATGTCCCCATATAGATTTTTCCTAGTCTTTCAAGCAATGAGAAGCCAGTAGTATTTTAATAACACTAATATATTAATGCCGAAGCATCTGACATGCAAACTTCATTCTATACATCCCCACACATGAACTTGCATGACAAGGAAAAAGAATGGAAAAACACCTATGTATCTTCCTGTTAAAACGTGGAAAAGTAAAATGTCATGAAAACCAGCAGTGGGTAAACAAGAGAATGTGATCACCTCCATGGGTGTTCACACTATTCAAGAAGCTCTCCAGCGTTGATTCAAGAGAGCTCAATCTAACCTATCTTTGCACTTCAGATACCACAGCCAACACATGGCCAGAAACAAGTGAGGTGATTCTGATACCTCACTAGGGATTGTTTGGTTTTTTTAAAGGATATTTAATGCCTGGTCTGATTGATTCAATGATTTACTCTTCAGGGCTAACTTTGAACCTGAAGGGTACCATCAGTCAGCAAGCAGCAGCAGTGTCCTGAGCAAACTGGCCCCAGCAGAGGGAGATGAGCCAGCAGACAGGGCTCTCCTCAGGACAGCGCTGCTGAAGTGCAGCCTGGGGCCAAGAGCGCAGGAGCAGAAGGAGGGCAGGTATTGCAAATAAAGAAGCAGTGACATTTCCCTGCTTCTTCATGCAGTTGCTTGCAACTCTTAATGGAGAAGGACAACAGTGGTTGGTATTCAATAATAATAATTAAACTAAGTGACATGGCAAGGAAAGGGAAACCATATAGTTGTAGAGAAATGAGCATAGGGAATAATTCATCATACTGCAATTACAAAACCACTGTATTATACCCTTTGCTAACACTCCCTAATACAGAGCCTTTAACTGCAGCCAGGAAAAATGGATGCCTCTATTTCTTCCCCCTGCCCAACATCACCAGTAAGCAAAATAGCTAGTTTTCATTCACTGTCATTATGCTTGACTACAGGAATAAATAGGTCTTCCCTCTGGAGTATGCTCTGTCTTTAATCATTGCCATTTCTGACTTCTCCGATTCTCTAAAAGGAAAGTCTGGGCTTACAAAGCAAAGACTATGTACTGAACTGAGGTCTCATTGTCATGTCAGTTCAACCGCCAGAGCAGTGTGGAGCACCAAAAGGCTAGCCAAAGTTTGCTTTTCACAACCGTTATACTAAGCCACTCCTTTTGGGATGATAATGACTCCACACAGGCATATAGCACAAGCTCACAGCCTCACTGTTTGGATTTCTAATGCACACTGTTGAGTATCTCCTCCTGAATAATTTTTAAAAAGTCTGACAGCAAAATGCTCAGTTACTTATTTGCTCAAGTCAAGTTAGATGCCTTCCACTCTAAAGATTCATTCAAAAACACATAAAGACCTGACCACTAGAAGGGATGATAAGAGCAAAAATGAAAGCTTAGATGCACTCAAATAAAGATAAGTACATTTTCTCTTTCCAAAAGATGTAAAGCAGTCCCCTTAATTCCCTGGTGCTGTTCTACAAACTTCAGTTCCTCAAATACCATCTCCAAGCATTCACTTCTTTTTGCTTCAGCAGAAGCAGCCTGCACTAAAAGCTACCTGAACTGAAAACCATTCAAATCGGAATGGCAGCCACCCACAGGCTGAACGGTCCCGGGTGGTGCACAGAGTCACATGCAGGGGAGTACACTGCATCTCAAAGCAAGGGGCACAAGTCCAGCCTAGCAGCTAATGCCAGGTTCTACTTTCCTCTTCTTCGTGTCACGGTTGCAGAGCCAGGCTCGCTTCACTTATGCCCCATTGCATCCGTATTGGTTTATTCGCTTCATTGAACTGCTATGAGCAGGTGTTCCGGTGCAAGGGTCATCAAGCTATTTCCCTGATAATTTCAAACCTGTGTAAAAATTTATCTCCTCTGAGCATTAGCCGGCTACAAGAAAAGACAGTCACAGCTTGAGCAAGTGTGGGTCACCGCCCTCCGGCACCCACATTGATACAAGAGTGCTCGGGGAGCTGACCTCACACTGGCCTGACGAACTTCTCTTTTTTTCAAAGTAACTGCTTGTGGAAACTCTGTACCTACTTTTAAGAGGTGTGAAAGTGCAAAAGTCCTTTGCCTCCAGGGCCCAATGACAAGTACTGTCTGCTAAATCTCCTTTGTCCCATCTAGTTGTTAGCAGGAAGAGGCTATTGCAGTGTCAAGTCCAGATGCAACTGCAGATACAAGGTTTGAAGGACATTCCGCCTGAAGCAGTTTCCCAGCACTGTGCTTTTCCCCCGCAGGCCATTCATGGTTCTACTGAATCACAGCCCTGGACTGGAGATTCACACACACAGGAAGTGGAGGGCACTGGAAAAGAGCCTGAGCCAAAGACCTCTTAAAGCCAGAATCATACCCATGCTGCCCCGACCTCTGTAGATGTAGGTCCCACTTACCTCTGCCACCACCATCAGCCCTCAGGCTAACGCCAGTGGCATCCTTCCAGATACCACTTGCATTTTCCAGAGGGAATTTCACGTAAATTCGTGTTACCGCTGCGGCTGCCCTTCAGGCCCTGTGCATCTCTTACCCCTCAGCTCTTGTGCATCTCTTGCTCCCTTAGCACTCTCGGTCTCCGGCCAGGCAGGTGACAGCCCACCCCACATGCGTGGCCAGCCGGGGTGCAGCTGCCCATTACCTGGTTCCCAAAGACCGCAATGGAGCAGGCGGTGGAGACCTCGTGGGAGCCAAACCAGACCGAGGCGATGCGTGAGGGCATGCCCAGGATGAAGACCTGGGCCAGGGCACAGATGACCTGCCCCAGGACAGTGACGGGGAAGAGGTGCGGCTTCAGGCTGCCCAGCTTCACCCAGGCACCCATGGCATTGAGGGCCGAGCCAGCCAGGGCGATGAGGCGCAGGCCCCTCTTGTCCAGCAGCCAGGCGACAGGGAAGAGCAAGGGGATGTAGATGAGCATGTAGCTCATGGAAAGCCAGTCGATGGCGAAGGCGCTCACGCCGTAGAAGCGCACGAAGACGTTGTTGATGCTGCCGTACTGGATCCACTGGAAGGCGTTGCACAGAGAGTAGCTGCTGAAGAGCAGCAGCACGGCCCAGCGAAGCCGGGACAGCTGTACCTCGGCGCTGGCATCAGCGACCCCTCCCGCCGCAGCCGACAGACTCGGTGCCCCGGCGGGCTCCTGCAGCACCATGCCGGCACCGCGGTCCGCACCCGACCCGACCCGGCTCGGCTCCGCTCGGCTCAGCTCCCGGCCAGCCCCACCTGCCCAAGCCGCCCCGCCCGGCCGCCCCCGCCGCGCTCACTGGCGGCAGCCGCCCGGGGAGGCGCCCCCGGCCCTGCCCAGCCCGGCCCGGCCCGGCCCGACCGGGGCCTCCCCGCCCTCCGCCCCGCCCCGCCCCACACCGCCGCGGCGCCGGGGAGGGCTCGGGCCGCCGGGGAGTGCTCGGGCCGCCGGGGAGTGCTCGGGCCGCCGCGGGAGGACGGGCGGCCCTCGCACCGCCGGGGCAGTTGCGGGGCGGCAGCCCTGGCCTGGGTCCTGCCGATGCGCTGCCCGCCCCGCAGCAGAGGGGCCGCGACCCCCTCCCCACGGCCGCCGCCACTGCCCGGCCCCGCCGAGCCGCCCCCGCGGCGTTAGGAGCGCCGGGGGCAGGAGAGGCTGTGGCTGCCAGTGGTGAACGGGACGTGGGCTGAGCAGAACTGTGACCTGGGGGAGGCTGGGAGCGAGTGGGCAATGCCCGACCCCGCCAGAGATGCCAGGGTGGAGTCCTGGAGGAGGAACCAGTTTGAGTTTCATTTGGGTTGGCCTCTGATGGTTTTTTTCACGACATGGCACACTAGAGAGTGAAAACATCTAGTGAAGTCAAAATTAAAACATCTCAGCGTCACTGAAGTAAAAGAGCCAAAAGTGGTGTTTGTTTCCATTCTCATGGGGAATTCGCAGTTAATGAGTCAGCGCTTGTTTTCGCATTACTTGAGCAACGCGCCACTGGCAGATGCCTGCCTGGAGATCATTTATGATCTACAGTTCATTTAATTAGCATCATGTTACCTGAATTGCATAAACATTCCTCAGCACAAGGACACAAGTTTGTTGGTGGTGTTCAGCTCTCTTCCAGCATTTAACACACAGGTCAAATTCCATTTGGAAAAATGGGAGCAGTGTCTTTTGGATGTTGTATTCCTGAAACAAAGGAATACAGAGTATGAAAAAGTGAAGTTTCTCTGGCTTGTATTTACTTGGTAGCTACATCATACTGTAGCCTTTTTACATAGTTGGTGAAACACTGTCAGAGGTTAGTGCTGCTGTCCTCTGAGTTATCTACCTACTGTCAGGAGCCAAGAGAGACAAACAGCTTTGATGCCTTTATGTTCTTATTTACCATGCAAGAAAACAAACAAACAAAACCCCAAAGCAAAACAAAAAAACTTTGCACAAATCATTCCAAGGGGAACAAATGTCAGTTTAAGTGGTCCTTGCTGTATATCCTCACAGAGCTTGCTTCTCATCACCCGCTTGGTTTTCCTACTCCCAGCAGTGGCCAGAAGCAGAGCTAGAGACAAGCAGAGGCAGTGCAGTGTTCCCTATGTAGTCTGCTGAAAGCTCTACAGGGCAGAGCTGCAAACCCTCTTACTCTCTCTCCCTCCTCAGCCCACAGCCTTGCCAGTGAACCTCCAGCCTCACCTGGGATGCTTCTTACAACGGTACAACATCGTCATAATATAGCCCTTTTACATAATAAATAAGAAAGGCAAATTCAGAAGCAAAAGCCAGAAAAGAGGTTTTCAGTCCCATTTATTATTAAATTAGGCAACCAAAGCTAACTTGAAGCTCTGCACTGAGACAATAGAAAGAATAGAGGAATTTATTGTAACAAATTTGTAATCTAAATGTTATCAGGAATGCAATGAGTGATAGCGGTGCAGAGAGGCAGAGGGGAAATGGAGCAGGAAAAAGACTATCATGGTTCAACTACTGCTTAGTCTGAGAACTCTAACAATATAATAGTGAGATAGTACAGAAAATTAACTTCTAAGTTGATAAGATTTGAAAAGATTTCTATAAAATTTTCCACAATATTATACAGAAATCAAAGTTACACAGAGGTAATCACTCTCATTGATTAAAGAGCAGTTGAAAAACAAAATCAAGAAAAGAAATGTACAGGCAATTTTTAGGATGGCAATCTGGGTTTGTTCAGAGTACCATCATTTATTAAGAATCCCTTCAGCAAAGCAAGGAACAAAATTTGCAGGTGGTTAAGACATTATTGAGTTACTCAAGCCTAACTTAAATATGTCACCTGCATATTGTATTGGGGTTGAAATTACTGTAGGACTGTAGTTTTACTTATCTGTTACTGAAAGTATTATCACAGTCCATAGCATCTTTAATTTGTAAACTCAGATAAATGCAGGATAATGGAACTAGGGACTGTATGGCATTCTGCTGTAATAAGGTGTCTGGGCAGCAAAGAGGAAGATATCAGTAACTGAATGTGGTTTTCAGGAAAAAAAAAAAACAAGCAGAGAAAGTATAAAGAGAACAAATTAGGAGTTAAGGAGATGCTGTCACACATCAGGAAGACACAGAGAACAGTTAAATTTCTTAATACATGACTTAAAAAAGAACACACACATAGACAAATTTTTAGATATACAGGAGACGACTGAGAAACTCATGTTGGGTCCTTTGCCTCCTGCCAGCCCTACTCCACAGTGGGGTCTGAAACAGTCTGTCATCCTGAGTTTTGTTTAGTCCCATCTTCAGTTTCTAAATTTCTCTCAAAAATCCTCAGGTTTACTCAGCATCAACATAAGATCTGTAGCAAGTCAGAGCCTGCCAAGCAGGGAGCCATTTGCTCCAATGTCTTAGTCCTATCAGAAAAGTCAAATGCTAAGTCAAGAATGACTAAAACAAAGACTCTGCTGAAAATAACAGCTGGAATCAGATGCATGAAAGCAATGCCCAGCTTCTGGTGACTGCAGCCTGTCAAGTGAACATGAGCCAGGCAGGGAAGCAACACTGGCTCCTCAAAGCTGAGTCAGACAAGTGTCTTTCATACCTATAGGCCCACAGTTCCTTGAACTCCTGTCCTTGGAGTTCACTGACTGTGAACTGTTCAATCACCCTTTTATATAATTTGCCAATTTCTAATTATAAAATACTAAAATAAAATCCCTGTGCTTTGCATTTCCTCCTCTCTCTATTACTGCATCTGTTTCTACTCACATGCCTCTTTCCCCTCTTGAAACAACAAAGCAGCTGCTTTTGGATTTCCCTCATCACAGCACATTTATATAAAAATTTCTTAGCCATGGAAAATTATTTATATTTCAGGACAACCCCTTGAAGTGGATTTTAAAGCTAGAGGGAAATCTCCTTTACATGGAGATTAACATAAGTGCTAAAAAGCTTACAGGATCCTGGAGCCAAAAGTATCTGTGAAGATTGGAATGCACTAAATCAGAGGAAGGAGCAGGACCCAATTTAAGTGTAACAGTACAGGCCATCAGATAGAGCCTAACCTCTGTAATCCTCTTCCCTACTGATCCCAAGAAATCCGACATTGACAGTCGTGGAATACATGCTGCCAGTTAGTACATACAGCTCCTTTATGTTCTGTAAGGCCTTGCAACAAGCTTCCTATTCTCAAAGTCCACCCAATAAATACAAATGCTAGGGATGGTGACAGCAATGATAATCCACATGGCAACAGGGCTCAATGACAAGCAAGGCGATATGAATGGGTGATGAAAATTGGCTTGGAGGGTGTGCAAAAGGTATAGTAGAAAATTATTGTGAAGAGTATAATTCCTTGGTGTCTTTTCTCTCCCACACTGGTTCAGAGATCCAAGGAGTAAGTGAACAAAAGGAGAAAACTGCTAAGGAAAAGCAAGCACTCAAGGATCTACCAGATCTTACATCCATGCAGTTCTTTACATTCCCTTTAAATGGGAAGTATCTAACCACAAAGGATCACGGGATGTCCCTTGCTTTCAAACTCTCAGCCTTGTTATTTGTGCCTCTAAATTTCATCATTGCACTTACAAAGCCTAACTAGTTTAGCTCTTAGGTGGCTCTACCACATTTTAACTGATAGCATTTAGGAGCAGAAGAACTGTCAGCAGATATCCCACACAACTTCTCACAATGTACACTGCAGGAAAGATTACAAGATCTTTGTTAGTGGAGGGAGAAGGTTTCATATTGGGTTCAGCATCCAAACTGCTTTAGTGATGTTCTTCAGAGGTCAGGTAGTTGTATCATAAGACCAAATGACAAGACTCGAATAGCTGGCAGAGCCACTCATTTTGGGGTCACACCTAGATGCAGCGCTCAGCTGGAGACACACGGTGCAGCTGGGCTGGCAGGGCTGCTGCTCTGGACAAAGCCAGTGGTGTTCCCCGATGGAGCAGGGAACCCTGCAAGCCCTCTGCTGGCACCTATAGCTTTCTGCATCCCAAGAACCACCCAGTATAAAGCCTATAAAGGTAATGGATTAGTTTATTACTGTAGTTTTGATACCCTTAAGAGTCTTTCCTGTTACATTTTCAGTGTAAAGATCTGGGTACATGAACAGTGGTGGACAACTCCATTCATAACAGTGCAACAGGCAACCTCTGCAACATTCAAAATTTTGTGAAAATTACCTTCCTGTACACAAAACACAATAGCTTAGTTGCACAGTCATAAATCTCATCTACAGAAGACTGCAGACCTACCTCAGAACCACCAAAGTTGTGCAGGGGCTAACTTCGAGCACCAAACCTGTACTGTTCAAAGCTTTAAGCCTTCCAAAAGTACAGCTAAGGGAAAGGAAATAATGTTTTGCTCCCCTTCAGCATATTTTATGTGTAGCTCTCAGTCTCTGGGAGCTTCAGCAAGGATGCATCATCTGTGTCAATTTTACAGGGGCACAAAGAGTTATGGTGATTTGTGTGGCCCTGCTGGGGCAGGATTTTTTTTCCAGCCTGACACCTTCCAGTCTGGGCTGCAAGGGCTTGCCCAAGAGCAGCTTGAACTTACCACTTCTTTGCAAATCCAATCACCCTGTTCAAAGCCTGGCTTTAACAGAGCAATGGCTTTAGTTTAACCCTGTCCAGTTCAGATGTTATGTTTGTGTGGATGAATCATGTAAGTCTGAACTGCAAAGAGTAGATGGGAGGGCATGCTGAAGTGCCAATATTCACAGCTGCCTCCTTGCAGCAAGAAAAAGATGCAAAAGGAGTGCACAGGATGGAAGAGCACTTGAATGCAAGATGCCTCGAAGGTGCCAGTTTCTGGTTAGTGCACACCCCTCCAAACACAGGGTGCTTATGCTACCTCTGCATGGCCTTCTGCAAACAGATACCACCAACCTGCTCTGCCCCATTCTCTGATCAGGCCGGATAAGAACCTGCTCTAATCCAAAAACTGTGTAACTGTGGTTAGCCTGCTGTGCTGCTTGAGTATGTAAGCCCAGCTCTCAACCATTGCTTGTGAAAAGCTGTGCAGATACAGATGGCTGTGAAGAAAGCTGTGCATGAGCTCTGTTATTGGAGGAAACCCACTTCACTCCTCTGCTGTGCACCAGGCATGCACATGAGACACAAAGATCTCTTTGTTCAGCTCAGAATAAAATAAGTGAAAAAAGATGCAGTTAGCCTCAAAACTCAGCCATAGTCTAGATTTACATGCCCAGTCCAGATCAGGGTCACAGATTAACCCCAATTACCAAAGCCTGAAGTATACAAGCCCTTCTTACTCAGCATCCTCCAGCCTCCATCTCAGTGAGTCATACCAGTTCATGGCAATGACACAAGAAGAAGATTTTAATCTTCTATTGCTTGCAGCTGACATTAATTAATAATAAAAGAGTGCTGGAAATGTGCATAGCCTCACTGCTGAACTCAGGCATGTCCCTCTTCTTTCTCCCACTCACACTACAGCAAAAAAACCGAACCTGGGAAAAGTTCTGAGGACCACAGCACCAAACCACCACTGTTGTGCAGGGAGAAAAGTTGACTGTGTCTTAGCAAAAAGGAGAGAACTGGTACAAGAGTTGGGAGGAAGGTGTGTTGTCTCTGTGTGGATGTCTCTGAAGCAGCAGAACTCTCAGGAGCTGGTGTGTGCAACCTGAACTGCAAGAAAAATTATAGTCTCATGTTCTAACCCTAACACACTCCAACCCTGCCCTGGCAAACGATGAATATATGCTCCCTGACATTTAGTTGGGTAGGGTTTTTCAGTAGCCCAGAAAGCCTTTATGGATACATACAATGCTGCCTCACTGCTCAAGTCTCCTCCAGATCACCAATCAATAAGGTGGCAAAAACACAGCAGAACACAAAGTGAGCACAGGGCTGTTTGCTAGGAGAAAGTCTCACCATTTCATGCCACGCTTTGGTTTTTCTCTTCTTGACAGCTTGTGATTTATAAAAAATACTTTGCCTCTTAGCAGTGATTCCTGATCTTCTTTGATCTCTGTGTGCTGAAGTATTAGCATCCAGGCAGCATTTTTGTATGACAAGTGCTGCTTTGTACACTATGATCATTGCAAGAAGCAAAAAGAGGATCTCTTGTGGGCTGCTGCTTTGGTTCAGCATGCAGGAGGTTATCCTCTTGCCGATGCAGGCTGGCAGCTCTAATGGAAGTGAATTCTGAGATGGGATTTGTAAAACAAGTGCATAAATGCTTCGGAGCCACAGCGAAATGGGCATCGGAGCTGCTTAGTCTGCCCTTCGCCAAAAGGAGCGCCGATGCTGGCTGGGAGCGCTCAGCCTTCGCCCAGCAGGGGCCAGCACACACGCAGTGTTGGGCAGGCTGTGCTTGCAGAGCAGAGCTGTTTCCCTCCTCTCTGGCCTTCCCCGGCTGGGAAAGTTTCTCAGCCTCCTGTGAGCCCTCCTTTGAGAGAGGTTTTCAGTGAGGAACTATGTAGCGCAACAGAAAGGCGCTGACATCCTGCTGGGGCAGGGACAGGCTTCCACAGGCCCAGCCCATCACCCGGTTTATCCAGTTGTGTGCCCAGAAGCATCCCCTTCCCTTGGAGCAGCCAGCACCACAATGCTCCTGAAGGCTGGGCATGGCCAGATAACATGCGCTTGAGAAATGCCAGATGCCACGGCAATGAAAATCACGGGAATTGCATTGCTGGTAGGAGCAGACAATCGAAAGCAATTTGAGATGATTGCCTTGGCCACCGCCCTGCACCTTGCTCCTCGTTTAGGTTCATTTGCCGTTCATTTGTGGACAACGGAGAGGGCCACACCAGAGGACAGGAACTTGGCAACTTAGAAATCAAAAGCAGCATGTGAGGAGTCTTGAGGAGAGGCCCGGAGCCCGGGAAAGAGAAGCAAGAGACAGCACCAGTATAGAAGTGAAGGAGTGAATCTTCTCACACAGACTGAGCAAGCAGTTTGTGCAGCTCTGCAAATAGCCTCAGGAAAAGATCTTTTTTCCAGCCTCTGTTTGATAGGGTTGAAAGGATATGTTGTCCCTTGCTGCTTGGATAATAAGGACATTCTCCCAGGAGAATCATCCTTTAAAACATAGAAAGACTGCCTCCCAGACACCTCACAATTTCCAGAAGCAAGCAGAGGTCAAAACCGGCTTGAATCATGCAGATCGTGTTCTGTGATCAGGTTTTTGCGGGCAAGACCGGGGCAAAGACAAGTCAGATTGGAAGATGTGTCTCCTAGGAGCAGCAAACACCAGAATGGCTTGGTTTGGCCAGAATGGCTGAGTGCAACACCGGTGGGAGGCCTTCCAGCTCACAGTCAGCCATGCAAAAGGAGGACACATTAACTGATGATGCCAAGAATATTGTTTAGGTTTTGGAGAGGATGTTGTTGCAAACCCATCTCCCACCCATCTCCCAGTCTCACCACTTGCTGCTTATTTTCGTTCTGAGTTGCAGTAATAAGTCTGAGACGTTACCAGTGAGTGGGTCTAGCAATTCTGCAGGCATTACACAGAACCCCACCCAGTCTGAAGGAACTAGACTTTGACAGCTTTGCAGCAAAAATATTGGCTTCGTATCTGTGTGGGCATAGGTGACACATACATCAGGGTAGGACCTTCTCCATCTGCAGCTAAAACCAAGCTTAGCCTTTTATAGCCATGAGAAAATAGAAAGGTCACAGCAAGGATGGAGATCTCTCGCTGTAGGCAACACTGCAAGCTTTCGGTGGGACTCTGTTGCATCCTCCAGTGAAGAGCATGAGCCTGCAGTGCCCTCCACAGCAAATCCTAAGCAATGTAGCAGTAGCTTTTTTCTCTGACTGTAGACCAGAAAGCTTGGGAACATCAGAATGCTAAGGAATAGCGGAAGTGAAAGTGAAGAATCTGGGAGAAAATCCACCAGAAGCTCAAAGGAGCAGAAGCAGAGCCTGTAAAGACAAGCTCATCCGGAGCTGGAGTCAGTTTTTTCCCTCAGGCTTAAAGGGACAAATTCCAGAGAAAAGCACCTTGGAAAGAGCCTGTGTAGCCTGACTGGCTCAAAGCATGGCTTGTGCAAGGAATCAGCAGCTCTGTTTGTTGAACCAATGAGTGAAGCCTGTTAGAGTGAAGCCTATTGGTGTGAGATTTAGCAGAGAGGGGTGGTGTAAGACCCACTGAAATTGTTCCTGTAGATGTATTCTGCATGTCATATATGCAGAAACCCAGCTCCCTGGCTGGAATAACCACTGTCCTTCCCTAAATGTGCTCATCCCTCATCCCAGAGCCACACAGACAGGGAGGGCCAGTGCAATCACCCATTATGTCAGCACTGCTTTTGTAGGGTGGTGACACCCAGGCCAATGTGCTGACACCAGGCATCTCTGACCAGGGTGCTTCCCGTGCTGGCACAGAAACTGGAGGCAGGAGGCTCACAAACCTCAGAACAGACCATGGAAGGAGAAATCACAGTGCTACCTGCACCTATCCTGAGGACAGCTTGCTGAAGCACAGCAGTATTTGGTTATCATCTTGCTAGTGCAAACCAGAGAGAGAAAATGTGCATGGCACGACACATTACAGACTTTACCCAGCTGCTCGTGAGGGCTATGATGATGGGCCAAAACCCATCTGGAAATAGGCTGCTTCTTTGTGCCTGAGAGAAGGATATCTACAAATTTGGTCTATTTCCCTCATTTAAAAGCCTACATCAGCAGCACTGCTTATGGTACTCTACGCTGAAAAGACTGCAGCTGATGCTCCTTGAAGATGACAGCAGTACTGAGCCCTTGTTAGCAACAGAACCACTGGCAGGTGGGCTTCAGCCTTGTGTATGGAGCGGGGCTGGTAAGTGGCTGCTGGCTGGTGTGGGGTAAGGTGCAGAGACTGCCTGTAGGGACCAGCTTCTGTTTCCAATAAGTCAAACTCAGAAGTACTAATGTACTCCTCTCTGACCTTTCAGCTTTCATCTGTTTCAATGCATGAGGTAGTGCAGCAGCCTTTTGTGGAGCTGTGACTGATGGGCAAGGGGAAAGAATGTAGGCTGCAGCTATGTGCCTTAGCAGGGTACCTTGCAGCAAGAGTCCTGCTACGTCCTCCTTCTCCTGTGCACTCCAGGACATCACCAGCTCCCTCCATGCCATAATGCTCCTTCCCAGCTGTGCTGCTGGCCAAGCTGAAGACTCCACCAGCCCACCAAGACCTGCCTGTGAGCTGACACAACATGGCAGTGCACCTCCACATGCAAGGGGAGCATATGGAGGCATAGCCACCAGTTGCAGGGAGCTGAGAGGGTCAGCAGGGAAGAGACCTGTGATACTACGTGTCATGTCACACTCATTAGCCACGTCCAGCCCTGCAGCAAGGAGGGACCCATCCTCCCCAGGGACCCCAGCACCCAACAAGCCATTGTTTCTCAGCCTGCCCAGCCTATGTGCATGGGCCCCACTTCTAAGTGTGGGGCTCTAGTTACTGGCCCTGGATTAGACTCCTGTGTATGCAGGGCTGTTTCCTGGCCTCCAAGTTCTCCCTTCCTGCTGCCTGTGTCTTCACTGTATCATGCCAGGCCTTAGGAGTAACTCAAATCCTATTTTGGAAACAAAGAGTTAAGCATTTTCAATCTTTATTTTACAAAAATAAAACAGTTTTGCCCTGACACTCTGTGGCCCCCAACCTTTTTCTCCACCCCTGCTCCCTTTCCACTTCTGGAGCTCTGGCTGTTGCGTGCCACAGCCAGCTGCTCTTACGGAGGCTGCCGGCGCTGCACACTCCTGTGAGTCTCCCCAAACAAGGACCAGAAAAGGGGGTTGGTGCCCTTTTGTGACCGCCTCTTCTTCCCAGAATCCAAGCTGGAAACAGTCCAAAGATGCCTCATGGTGGCTCTGCCATTTCTGCACAGGGAGCAAGTCTTAGGCAAATCACTCAGAGTACATACTTTAAGAAGGAATGTCCGTCTGTCCAATTCCTTCCCTTGGATGGAAAAGCAAGCCCCACGAAGTTACTTCTTGCCATCAGTGGAGCTGGCAGGCTGCTGTCCTGCTGGCTGGCTCAGTGCTGGAAGCGTGGGGAGCTAATGTGGGGCTGGTGAAAAGAGTGTGTGGCATAAAGCAGTTCTGGAGGCGGTGGAGGGGATGTCAGGATGGAGCAGAGTGGTTCATGGGAGCTCAGCATCGAGGTGAAGTGCTTCATTTCCTCTGTCAGCTGCTTGATCTCCCGGCGCAGGGCAGCATTCTGTCTCTCCAAGTCTTCACTCTCCTGAGGAGACAAAACCACAGGGGCTTCCTCAGTGTGGCACCCATAGGATGAGCTAGGGACACGAGGGTTGTGGTCCTGCGTCTCTCTGCCCCACAGAATTTCCAGAATGATATATTTCTGGTAAATTCATCACAGAGCCACGCCTGGGCAAACCCTCCTCCCCCAGCTGGCCATGCCGGGTGTGGGTGCGATGCCGGCAGCCCCAGCCACGCTCCCCGGCCCCGGCTTACGAGAATTGACTGTGGCTTGTTCCCGCCCAGGCTTTCTCGCTCCCTCTCATGCACACACACATCTCCGGGCGCTTCCCGGGCAGCCCAGCCCCCGGGGGAGAGCACGTTGAATAACCGCCGTCTTTAACCAGAAAACCACCTGCCACAGGAAACCTGTCATTGCCCTGGAAAGAAGAGACTCACTGCTTCCTGCTAGCAGCCGGGGAAAGCAGCGGCACTATGGGGAGGAAGGGGAGACGCTTGAGTCAGAAGAAAAGAGAAACTGAGGCCTCAGAAGAACTGAATTAATACTGGTATTAATGAGAATAACAACAAAGGGGTTAATAATGATGCTCAGCCTTGTCTCAACACTACTGAAAGCATCAACGCCTTTGCTACTGCTGGCTGCTCTTCAGCTCTGCTCCTGCTGCAGAGCAGCCAGCTCCAGGCTGAAGCACTGCAGGCTTCAAATGACCATGGAGCCGGCATCCTGGGCAGGACCAGAAGATTGGAAACTCAGCTGAGAGAGCTAAAGCAGGACCCAGCACTTGAAGGTTCTGGAAAGCTGCACCACCACCTTGGCAAAGCGCATCTTCTGCTCACCCCTCTGCTGCCACGCTGATTCCTGATGGTGCCCACTCTGTGCACAGGTTGAAATGCACCCAGCAATTACAGCAGGAGCTCACACAGCAAGCAGCATCTCTCAGGCGTGACCAAATGGTCTGGAAATCATAACTGTTGTTGAACTCAGGAATTGATGGGAATCACCCAGAGGCCAGGAGTCCCAATTTTCCCATGACTCATTCTCCTCAAAACACAAGCTAGAAAACCCTGGGGCAGATGGAGCTGGTGGCTCCTTTCATACCACCATAGCTCAAACTGAGCCATGCTTTTCTGGGAAGAACCACATCAGAGAAACAAAGTCCCTGATGCAGAATCCACCAAAGGCAAAGAGTGCTCAGGAAATGAACCTAGGAGCAGCATGGGGTCACTGTCCATTGGAATTGAAAAAAAACTAGCAGGAATTTACCATCCATCTTCTACTTGCCTCCCTGCATTTTTTCATCTGCCTGTCAGGATCCAAACTGGACTTAGCCCACTGCCCCATCCCAATGGGAAAGCAAGGACTGTGTGCTATCAATGCTAGCTGAGCACTAGTAATCTCATAAGCAAGTGGTTTGTTATCTGCTCTAAGAAAAGCAGCCCAATTCTGCTTGGTGCACAGCTAGGCAGGATTTTCCTGGGGGAAGCTCAGAGCCCATTCCTACCTCTAGGATTACTGTGGAGAGAGCAATGACCCCAAGGAAAGGGTGTTTTTTCACCTCTCTCAGACACAGTTGTCCAGAGCCTTTGCTGCTGGCTCTAGGCTAATGCAATCAGCTTAGAGCCATGTCATCTCTAAAAGGCTCACCAGTTACTGAGAAAAGAGTGAAATCTGTCTTAAACCTAGTTCCAACTATGGCCTAAGGGCGCTGTGTAAGGAGGAAGGTTTCGAACTGGATTCTCAAGAATTATTTCCAGTAATAGGAATATGGGGGAATATGAAGACTGCTAAATCAAAGGACTTTTTTTGAACGTGAGCTCAACTACCACTTTTCAAAGGACAGCCAAGCCCAGCACAGGGATAAAGATGGTTTCTGGCCACTGCAGACTGCGTGTTCTTCATCTTTCCCAGCAGTGGCCCAAAATACATGGGACTGCACTTATCAATGTGCAAAATGCAAAGTATCCCAGCCCTTATGCTCTGACACTGACTACATACTCCTGCCCAAACACACACAGCCAGAAGTGACCATCCCTCCTGAAAGGCAGACATCTAATTCTTCACACTGGGAAGAGCTGTGGGAGTGCCCACAGTGCCACAGAAAAGTATCCTTGTATGCTATTGCACCTCTGCATAAGTGGTGGCATGAATCACAAACCTGGGGAGAGCCAGCCCAGGTGAGACTGTGCTTTCAAAGAGCTCAGTCAGAAGAGGCTGGGAAAGGAAATCAGTAATGAAAGACTGAGAGATAAAGATGGATTCAAAACTAGCTGCAAAACTAAACGCTTCCGTGGCAGTCGTCCTGGGCTGTGTGCTCTCGCTGCAGGCGCTGACTCCTTCATCCTGCCCTGACCTCACTTCTCCTGTCCTGCCTGCACTGAGCATCTCTGCTCCGAGTCCCAGGGGAAAAGCACATTGTCTCCTAGGAGTGCTCAGCACCAGGGATGAGAAAGGGTGGGAGTGCTCACCAAGTGCAGTGTGTCTGCTTTCTGGGTCTGCCTCAGGCGGCTCTTCTGGGCAGCAATGCGATTCTTCTCCCTCCTTTGGACTTTCCTCATGTCATCAGAAGAGTCCTAGGGAAACAAGGCATGGAAATGACTGGGTAATTCTCTCACTCACCCTTCTCCTGCAGGGCAGTAATTGGGAAAGGGACACAGCAGATAACATAATTGAAGCACAGGACATGGGACACACACCCTCCACACCAGTATAAAGCCATAGTCCAGGGGATGTGTGATGCTTTTAGTACCCCTGTTGCCAGGAGGGGCACATCTGACATCCTTGGGGATCCTAGAACAGCTGGGAAGTGACCACTCTCCCTTCACCAACACAGAGCCTGGGGTACAGTTTGATGGACCAGAGACAGGACTTCCCTCTGGAAGAAAGACAGTTTGAATTCTTGTATAAAAAACCTTTTCCTTTCCTGTCTCTCTGCAGGGTAATGGCACTGCAGACACTCCAGCTCCTTGGCTATATCATTTTTCCAGATATTCAGCCTCTTTTCACCCCTGAAGGTCCCTCCCTTCTCCATCACCCTCTTGCCTCAGGCTTTATTTGTTGCAGACCCTCACAACACAATATGGCCCCTGCTTTCTTAACTAGACAGACTCAGAGCTTTTGTTTTTAACACAGATCTTATTTGCTCCACCTCTCTGTCCTTGCTCTTTTCTGGAGTCCCTTGGTAGCAATGCCTGCAGTGCTGACTGCAACACTCCCAAGCCCCTTAAGCAGGGGAGAACAGAGGTCTCCAGGCTTCAGGCCATGAGCTTCACACACCAGCCATTCTCTGCTGAGATCTGGTCCTGCTGCTGCCTTCTGACAGTTGAAACTGTCACACAGACTTTCATCTTCTATTTTCATATTGCACTGCCCCTCTTGTGGACTCTTTAGCATTCACACCACCACTTCTCCCCAAGAGTACAAAACTCAGCCACAAAAGTTATCTTCCCAGCCCATCTATCTGTCCACATCCTCTCCCCCCTCCCCCCAACCCAAGATATTTTTCATCTTTGAACTTAACCGTTTTATCCTTGCCTTCAATACCCTGAAAATGTCTCAGATATAGTAGCTCCCATATCCTGCATCTAGTCCAGTCCCTATCCTTTGGAAAACCTTGTGCTTCATCCCTGTCTTTACCAGGATGCAAGCCAGGATGCATTCCCATCCTTGTTTGGAAGCCAAAACTCATCTGCCCTGATGATCCCCAAGATTTCTGAGCAAAGTCTCAGGCACTTGGCCTCATTGCCAGCCCTAGAGAAATGGCAAATGATAGATAACATAAAGTTTAGCCAGAATGGGCAGTGAGAATACCTCAGACCTCTGTCTGAGGCAGCTATCTGCCAGCAAAAGACCTACCATTAAGGTGTGCCATGCAACAAAACAAAATCCCTCTGTGAAGCATCACTGACATGAAAAACCTCTGAGGCTGAAGAGTAAAGAAAGCAGATCCAAAGTAGCAGGGCTTTTCTAGGTCCCAAGTGCTGTCCACAGAAGCAGGAAGCAGGCAGGCTGCCCCTGAGACACCCTGGTCCATGGCCAGGAGGTGCCTGCTCAGGCCCCTCACTAGAGCACCGACTCACGCCAAAGCTTCCTGCCTGCTTGGCATGCATCACAGGATCCACCATGCCTGGGGGTCCTGGGCCCCCAGCTGCCCCTGGCATAGCCCCCAGTAACCAGGTCATCTCTCTCTGCCCATACCCAGCTCTGTGGCTGGAG
Organism: Monarcha castaneiventris obscurior; assembly: GCA_026261815.1. NCBI lineage: Eukaryota > Metazoa > Chordata > Aves > Passeriformes > Monarchidae > Monarcha > Monarcha castaneiventris. Next base: position 23,185,030 of record JAMPIT010000894.1, read on the forward strand.
CTTCTGCCAGGGCCCTTGGCTGAGCCCGGCATCTTTCTCCCCACAGCCATTCTTAGAAAGCTCTGCCATATTGAGCTGTGAAAACACCAACAGTGGGTGCCACCCTACTTCCTGCCCACCCGTGGCCCCCTGAAATACTCTCCAGCTGGGGAGAGCTGGGGAAGGACCCCTGCTTTACCTGCTTGCTGGGAGGAGGAGACTGGCTGAAGCTGCTGGAATCACTGCTGTCGGAGCTGTGGGGCATGGCTGCTGCTTCTGGCTCCCAGGGTCTCTTCAGCTTCCTTTGTGCTCTTGGTGTACTCGCCTTCTGTCTTGCTTCTCTGCCTCTCCTCTGTCGTCCTCTGTCACCTCTGATATGGCCCTTGGCTCCCTGCTCTCACCCGTCCCAGAAGCACTCTGTCCTCCTGCCCAGCACTCCGACACTTTCGCCGCCTCTCAGAGTCTCTGCACCTTCCCTTTAGGTCTCAGCCTCCTGTGGTTTCTCAGAACCTTGGGGATGTAAGCTGAAAGTCACGTGGCCGGAAACTTTAAGGCAAAGAAGAAAAGATACAGAAGAAGAAAAATTTTTTAAAAACCAAGAAAAAAAAAAGAAGAAGAAAAAAAGCACATCTGGGAAAAATGAGCTTCAAAATAGCCTGAAAAACCCCCGAAAAACACCTTCAGGCAGTTGAAAAACAACGCGATGGGTTTTCTCTGAGACAAACAGCAGAGATGGAAAGGAAGAAAAGCCCCAGCTCTGGCTGTGAAACTTGGACCCTCAAAGGAGGGCAGTGCGGAGGAGGTGCCACTGGGAGCCCCAGAAATTCCAGAGACACTGTGTCCCATGCCAGCCCTGTGCAGGCAGGAGATCAGTCCAGCCCCAGGCAACCTCAGTCACCCCAACACAGCTGAGGAAATTCCCAGGCAGACACACATCTCCCCACAACCCACCCACCCCCTCCTGCCACCCCAACACCATTGACGCAGGTCCCGGGGAGGGAACGGGTGCCCTCAGCAGGTGCCACATAAACACTGTTAGTGCAGGTGGTTCACAGGGGCACCACGAAGCACCAGTCCCATTTAAGAAGAAAGGCTCAGGATCATAGGATGTTTGGACTGGGTTGGGTGGGACTAGTATTTTCTATAAAGCAAAGCCATTTGGCACTTTAAAACATCCATTAGTATGTCACCACTGGCCCATAAGGGAATATCAGCCCTGGCAGACAAAGTGCTGTAAACATAACAATCTATGGATCAGCCCATGCAGACAGCAGCAAGGAGGAGCTGCTTTGGATCCCCTTCTTTGTCCCCAGTTTGTGCTCTCTGAGACTGCTTCTATCCTTACTGCAAGCCTCAGAAGACTAAAGATGTGCAATCAGCCCCTAGGACAGCAGTGCCTCAGGGGTACCCTCCAAGTACCCCAGGCTAGTGGCTCTGGAGGTGACAATGCAGGAACAGGAGGTGCCAAAGCAGGGACCATTTGCTTTCTGATCTGCTCATGTCACCAGATCCCGCAGGATGAGCTGGGGTCATATGCTAACAGGCTCTCCATCCACAGACAGAAGCACACAACTTTGGAGCTGCTAAGTTCTTGCATGTGCAATAAGGAGCAGATCTAGAAACACACATGAACCCATTCACAGTAACCTACTCCTGTGGAAAACAGCAATTCCCAGTTCCCAACTTACTGAGTTTTGTTGCCTGTGGGTGTTTTGGTTGAGTTTCTTCTGCCTCAAGCAGGAACAGCTAGCAAGTCTCAGCAGCAGGGCATAGGCAAGGGCACTTGAGATGCAGTGGTCATTAGGGCAAGAGTATTGGCAGCTTTGGGGTTGCAGCTGTATTGCAGCACAGAAAACACACTTGCAGAGACGTACATGCTTGGAACACAGCACAGATTCACATGGGCACTGCTGGCATTTCTTCCCATCCTTGCCACTCATGGAGCCAACACAGGAGCAAATATGGCCAAAACCAAGAACTGTGTGGGGCTGGCTGCAGGCTGGGTGGCTCAGGGAAATCTCCTGACTCAGCTCCAGTAGCAAAACTACTCAATTTTGGCCCGTTTCCCCCTTTAGAAACATCCTGTGGCACTGGTGTTCTACCCTAAGCCCTTTTCTCTGAACACTTCACAGCATTGAGCATACTTCTCCTCCTGGTGGCTATATGGAAATGCTGGGATCCACCACACATTTTAACATGGCTGCAAGGGTTTGCTCGGCACAACCCACCCTGAGGGACCCAATTTCCTGGAAGTGCTGCCCCCCCTGTAGCACACAGGGCTCTTCTGGTGCAGCTGGCTCCAGGAATGGAGGAGCCGAAGGCATTGGTGAGGTAAGAGATGTGGAGTTCAGGCCTCCCAAGGCACCGGCCAGCAGCACAACCCTTGAGGGATCCATTAGCTCGCTGCATCACTACACTTCCTCTGAACTCTGCAACCCTATGCGGCACTTCCTTTCCAGGAAGCACACTGCAGGATTCCCACTCTCCCAAGGAAACCACACTCCTCTGCTGGCGAGCAGGTCTCAGAGACTGCCTGGCCTGTGCTGCTCTGCAGGCTGCTGGATGGAGGGAGCTCCTTCCTCAGAGAAAAATATCCTTGTTCCATTACTGGACAAATTAGGTGAATTCCTTCCTTTTGTATCTAGCAAGGCAAGTGTCTGGGAGGCAGTTGGGAAAGTGGTGGGGCTGCTGGCAGAAGGTGGTGAGGGAAGCTGACTGTCCTGGCAGGAGCTGGACAGTTAGTGCAAAACTGTCCGGAATGTGGCTATGGCAAAGGCTGTTCTTAGATCCACAGGAGGGAGGTTTTGAGCACACCTTGGTTTGCCCAGAGCTGGGCTTTTATTAACAGCTGATGAACACACCTCAGGAGAGTGCAACAGCATGGAAGAGGGTTTGGACAACTGGCCTTTCTGAGCAGGACTAAGAGAGCATCCCTTTTCCTGCCCTGTCCAAACACACTCTTTGCCGTTGAACTGGCCATGCTGTTAATTAATTCCTGCCACTTATGAGCAAATAAGTGTCTGTAAGTGAGACAAGTGTCTCTTGGTGGGAAGATGGGCAGAGCTTTCACAAGGCTTCTCTGGTCTGGGCTGGACCCATGTTGCCTCCTCACAGGCAGTGAGAGCACCCTGCCATTTTTCTGGTCAGAGACATGATCCCCCAACCCAGAGCAGCAGAAACCATCAGGATGGCTCCACCAGCATCTGCTCACAGCTCTATGGGAACTGCCCTGGGCACCTGCTGCAGGCACAACATGGGGAGCTGATTTCCTGCTGCCCCTGCCCAGGCTCCCCCCCACTACGAGGGGGAGCTTCAGGAGCCAGTCTCCTAATCTCTGTGCTTGACTTAGGTGACTAAATTTACACTGTGAATAGCATCCCCTGACTTCCTCTCTGGGATCATTTAGTTTTCTTTGATCTTAATCACAGGAGCTGTGATATCATTGTCAGTGGCACTGGAAAAACTCACCAGTGCTAGGCTACTGCCATACCAGCAGCTTGATGGAGAAAGGATATTCCCAGAGGTTTTTAGGGGAAGGACAGGGCCAACCAGTCCTGTATTTGTCCCTTGTGAATTACAGCAGGCAATGCTGAAGGGAGTCTGGTTCTCCCAGGACACAGTGGCTGCAGGGACTCTGGAGCCTGGGCTTAGTGTGATCTCGGCTGCAGAGAAATGGTTTGAAAGCAGCAAGATGCAGTTCAGCAAGAACAAATGCAAATGTAAAGCAAAGCGAGCTGTAGGTAGAAGGTCTGAGGAGTAACCAATGGGGCAGCAGAATAGCAGGGAAAAATCCGGGGGTTGCAGAGCATTGAAAACTGAAGCTTTGCCAGTGGCAAAGGGGTCAAGTATTGACCTGGGGTTCTGGGGCAAGGCAGAGGAGAGGACTGTCTTGTGCTGCCTGTGCAGGGCCAGGACCCGTTCAGAGTCCCAGGCCAAGAAGTGAAGTAGTCTGGAAGAAAAACAGTACAAAAGATAAACACATAGAAATACTGCACTAAGAGAAAGGAGTGAGGAAATTTGGCCCATTTAGCCTAGAAAGGAGAAGTTTTGGGGGTGGGAAGTGGGTTGTGAGCAAGGAACAGTCTTTCATGTGTTGTAATGGGAAGGGTGGTCAGCTGCTGTCTGTGCAGCCAAAGCAGGGTAAAAAGCAACAGGCTCCAACTCTGGCAGGAAAGGTGGAGGTCTGATGTTCAAAGCAACATGAAGTTAGGAAGACCTTGGGATGGGCAATTCATGAAAGTTATTCAAGCCCCTCTATATGAAGTGACTGGGGAGAAACCTCTCTCAAAAGAAGTGCAGGTTGAATCCTGCCTCTGTGGGATGGATTATGTTATGAGTTATGTTCCCAGGGTTTCAATAACGAAAAAAGATTTTTTTAAAAAAGCTACTAGGATGGGTTCCTCAGAACCAAGAGAGCACATCAGGTATTTTTCAGCCAGCACCTTTGCTTCAAAACCTCTTTCCCTATGTCCCACCTGTGCAACCATCTTCCTCATCACAGGTGGGTGCTGGGGTTTCCTTGTAAACCTGCTGCACCAGAGCTTTTTCCTGTAGCAGGCATATGACAGCAACATTCAAAACTGCATCTCACCCCATCCATCTCACTTATCTTGTTTGCGCAGCCATTCAGTGCACAGTGCTATTTAAAAATCCAGCCTAGAGCAGTTACCAACTTCAGCCTCCTGTAAACCACCGAGGTTGTTTCTGCTTCACATGTAGCATTTTATGCAAATAATTTCTTGCAATATTTGGACAATTGCAACAACTTGCTTATAATTCCCCGCTTAAGTTTGAAGAGTTTTGCATAGAAATCAGTGCTGAGAAGAGATGTTAAACAAATGGCTGTGTTGAACAAAGTCCCTGCTCTCTGGCAGATGCTTTTGCCATGTCCCATTCTGCCAGCACATGTTGTCCTGTCTGTGACGTGTGCAGCTTCCCCAGTCTCTGTCACCAGGGCTATTTCATCTTGACTGAGCTCAGTGTGAGAGTGAGGTTGTGCCAGGAAAGCTGAAGCATAGTCCCACCAAATTGATCCCACTTGGCGCAGAGCAAACACCAACACTTTCAGTCCTTACTCAGTGCAACCAGCCAATGTACAGGAAACAGGTACTTTACACTCCAAATGTAAGTCAAGCACTCAAAATTATGGAAATCTCATAATTGAATCCCTACAGCACACTGCATTTACACCCTCATGCTGTGTAACATGCTGTGCTCTGTAGCTGGTTTACTAGAGTTTATTCCCTGGGATAGCTGTGTTACCTTCATCTTGTCCTGCAGTCAGCCTGCTCCAACATCCTGCTTTTCCATTTCTTCATGGACTCTTTCTAATGCTCATCACTTCAGCACTGAATGGGTGTTTCAGGGTTATTAATGAAGCTGTTTTCTCAGCCACTTTTTCAGGTCCAAAGTGGGGGATGAGGGGATGGAGTTATACCTATTTAACAGGTGCGAAATAAGAGACAAAAAGAAATTTAGGTCCTAAGTACTCATTCATTTGGATACACATTTTGAACCAACTAGGATCTAAATTTTTCAGTGATTTTGGCACTATACAGCACGTACTTTAGCCAAACCCAAGATCCTGATGTCTGTGACTGCATCTGCAAACCTTTAGCACTTCTGTAAAGCAGCTCTGGGAAATGAGGAAGACGCGGCTGCTCCTCTGAAAGCTCTTGCTTATGTGGCTCACCAACTCACAGAGTAACTTCGAGGCAGGGGTAGACACAGACCCAGCTCTCCAGGGAGGCATCAGCTGTCTACCCAGGAGAACCACCTTTCTTTCTGCAGTCTCTTGCTTCAGCAACTTGATAGGAGCTTCCCAGCCCTGCTAAGAAAGGAGGAAGCCTAGCTGTCCAGCTTATTGCTCCTTCCAGCCAGGTCCAGCCTGGGTGTTGAAGAGGCGGCATTCCAGGGCAAACTGCAGGAAATTATCATATGCACAAGACAGCTAAGCTAGGCTGCCCAGGCAAACCCATTTCTGGCAATTTCTAGGTCTTTGGCTTTGCCACTTTTATGTGGGTTTTTTTTGATGTTATTAGTAATGCATTTTTTGTGTCCATATTTTAAAAGAAAGAAACTGTAGAAAGAAAACCCCACATGTGCTAAATTTCCAGATATGGACACCGAGCTCCAGGTAGATGGGGTCCATCTGACCCCACTGGAGAGGAAGAGCAAGCCTGGCTAGAGCTCCCAGCTGAAGGGTTGACAGGAGGTTGGCAGGGTCAGCCATCCTGCACATACGGGAGCTTCAGTCTCAAGACACAGATTATGAGAGTTCACCCCAGGCTATTTTGAAAGGGTTAACCACATTCTCCTTCCCCTGTCCTGTACAGATCAACTGGTTGTGTCTTTAGGTGATCAACCTCTAACATGCTCCTGGCAAGGACTTAGCAGCTCATGAGCAAGTACTCAGATGTACACTCACAAGAGTCTCCAGGTCAGCAGATCCCAAACCCCGGTAGAGTACATCCATTCAAGGCCAAACTTTCTCTCACTGCTGTCTTCACAGGCTTTGTCTACCTTCTGGGATCGGTCAAAAATGGACCAGATCACCCAGCCACGCTTGGGACACGGAAAAGGTTCAGCTATCAGACGCCCCCCAGTCAACCAGGGTGCCTTTGCTTCCGCTGCCTGGGCTGAGCCCACCAGTTGAACTATCCAAGCGCATGGACGGGGTGTGCAGAGGGCGCAGATGTTGTCTGACGGTTTGACTCATCTCGGTGGCAGTCTCGTTCGGTGATGACGGGGAAGGCCCAAAGAGGAAGGGCAGTGACCCGTTTAACCAAAAGGGCTGATCCACCCAGGGGTAGACTTACTGGTGATGGCAAGGGGCCATGGCCCCAGCTTCCTTCGTGCTTTCCAGTGTGTGCATTTCCAGGCCATACAAGAGCAGGAGAGGCACATGTGGCTGTTCAGCCTGACCATGGTGGCAGCAGGACTCAATCTTGGGCCTCTGCTACTGCTGCAGTGAATCCAACTGCAATGAACAAGCAGCAAAAGTTGTGCTCCCAGGGGATGAACAATGCCTGATGGAAGATCTGATGTTCACAGGGCAGTGGTTGAAGCCATGATCCATGGCATGGGGGTGGATGGTGAATGCATCACTCGTCTCTTAAATTAATACATGACTCTTGAGTGTATTACGTTGCTGCTTCATGACTCCATTCAGAGGAAAATGTTCTTCAATACTACCCGTCACCACAAAACATGTTCAAGACTCCCAGGGATTGAGTACAGCTTATTTAGGGCATGTTCTTACAGACAGACTCTGAGACACCCACCTCAGCAGGAGACGGCTGTGAACAACGCTCACGCTAGCACTGTATTTCCACCCCAATGGGATCTGCTTCACTTTTGGATTACGGGGGTGTGTACACTGGTTTTCCCTTCTCTCCACCACATTTGGTGGGAACAAGAGCTTCCCAAATCCTTCAGCTCGTGCAGCATGGTCGGAGGAGGTGTTCAGCACAAGCAGCTGTGCTGACAGGCTCACACGCAGTGAGTTTGTTCCCAGGCGTGTGTGGCGCTTGTACAAGCGGTGCTGGAGCCCAGCACGTCGGAGGCAGCGTGGGGGAGGACAGGCAGCGTGGGGCAAAGTGACTGTGAAGGACAGGACTGGGGAGCTGTGCAGAAGATACCCTCAGTGCCTGTGCAAGCAGCACTGAATGGCAGAGCCACACTGGCAGAGTTATCAAAACACGCAAATGGGTAAAAGCCCCATCAGCCTGGACAGTGCACTGGCACGTGCTGTCGCACCCTGGCACACACAGCTCTCGCCTGCTGCCAGCTCTCTGGGAGACAATACAGAGTCCCAGACCAGGCTGCTGGGGGAGGCAGCAGCAGGGCTGAGCCCCTGGCCCAAACCTGGTCCATCCCCCAGAGCCCCCAGCCAGGGCTCTTCAATGCCTTTTTGCAAAAAACACAAGGAAGGAGGCCCATGGTCCAATGCCCAAACACCAAGGGAGGACTTGCTTAGCATTGGCTGTTTCAGAGGGCTTGTAAAGTCCCACAAGTTTCCCCAGGGGGCTGGAGCAGCAGATGGAGGGAGGGAGAGGGAGTAGTTTCAGATGATCATCAATCCTGTACTTTCCACCCTTGCATTTTGGTACCATGGCAAGAGAGAGGTGATCTGTAATCAGCTTCCTGGGACATGGCTGCTTTTTCTGCAGCTTTGTCTGTGGCTGCCAACACCAGTGCCCAGACACAGGTGACCTGCAGACTCCCATGGCACCTCATCCATGATGGTGCTTTGGAGGTGGGACAAGGGAGAAGTGCTACACCCTAAGCCATGCCAGTAGTGATGGTGCAAGGCCCTGACTTGAAGACTTGGTCCTCCTGGTGTCACTAATAGTGCCAGAATTGGTTTCAAAGAAGGGACGGAAAAAAAGAAACTCCTTGCCACCATTCTTTACTTGAACCCCCAAGTAGATGTCCAAGAATCATGCCATCTTTCATCTTATTTAAGCCAAACTTTTTAACTTCAGTTTTGGGTATCCCTGTTTTCCATATCAATACCTGATTCTTTACGAGCCCTCTGCAACTGCTGGCCAGCAGGGCATCTTGTCCACCTGCACAAACCAGTTCGCTGGCTCTGTGAGAAGTGTGTCAGTTTACCAGTGTGAAATGAGTTGTCTTTCCATTTCTTTGAACATCTTGTGAGGGGGTGAGCAGAGGAACAGACTTATCTCTAAGCCAGGAATTGCTCTGCACATCTCTATCATGTGGCATTTCACTGGTTTCCACTCTAAACTAGTGGGACTTTTAGTCCCTACAAAGGGAAATTTTCTTGCAGCCCTGATTTATGTCAGCACCCATCTTTGGATGTCTCCTGATGTCACAGCAGGGAAGACAGAAGCAAACACAGCAGCCCAGGGAAGCTTCCCCCCATCTACCATGGCATTACAGTTATAAAGGATAGATGTGCTCTTCTTCATCCCATTCCTCATACAGCCTTCCCCCTTTCCCCATTGCTGCACAGTGAGAGGGACCCACCAGCTAGCTCTATCTTGAATTTGGAGCACAGCCTTGAACCCTTTGGCACTCTCATCCGAACCTCCCAGGTGCCAGCATTTCTCCCAGGCACACTCCAGAGCATGGCTGGGAGAAATGCTGAGGTGCTGCTCCCCCAGCCTGCGAACTCAGCTGCCGAGCAGCGCAGGACCTTGCAGCCACAGCAGATGGTTGCTATCGGGTGAAGAAATGTGCTGCTCCAAAGCCCTGCCTGAATGGGGCTCCATGTCACGCAGGGTACACTGGCAGCTTGCACTGCTCCTAAACTTGTGCACGTGATCCAACGACCTGCAGGTATTTAACAGACAGCGGAACAGGGCCTGCATCCACTTTGCAGACACAGAGAACACCTTGCACCTGTAGCTGAGGGAGTTAGTTTGGAGCAGTGAGTTTGGCTTTGCCAGCCTGTTACATTGGCTGCATGGGGTGCCATCACACTGCCCAGCCATACAGCAGTGCCAGCATCCACCAGCACGTGACTACCTTAGTCACTCATCCATTATCTGCTGGCTGGAGCTAGAGAGTGAATCAGGTCACTGCCTCCAGGGAAAGTCTGCACAGAAGAAAAGGGATGCCTCACTTGGCAAACACCTGCATAATGCAGCAGTGCCTCTGCCTGGCACCCACAGAGTTTGCCTCTGTCACAGAAGTCAGTAGCCCACGTACTGAGAGGCACCTGCCGATACCCACGTTAGCTCTAGTGCAAACCCCCTCTTGCTGCTTGTCTGGTCACCAAGTGTTCAGCATCACCTTGAGATGAGTTGTCAGGAGCCATTTTATCCTCAACTAGAAACTACATGTTAGCCTGCTAGTGGCTCCACTGGATTTGGGAGCCCCCAGGCATGCAGCATAGCCTTGCTGCCCAGGTCTTTCTGACAACCTCATCGCATTTCAGCATAAACAGGTGTCCAGCAAATCCAACCAGCCCAGATGATGCTGCTGGAATTGGGGCCATGGCAAAGCAGGGGCAGGAACTGCAGTGTCAGAAGTCAGGATTTCCCCTGACGGTGTCACAGATGACAACTCAGCAAGTTCATTCTGCAGAAACTAGATAACATCAGCACAAGGTGGTGGTTACTGGCAAACGATCCTGTTCCTGAAGCCTCATCTGAGACGTGACAGGCTGCAGTGAAACCTCCTTGTCAAACAGACCCAAACTCTGCTTTTGCTGAACCCATGTGGGCTTCTGGAAGTAGCTTCATGCTGGTATCTCCTAGGAGCCAGGGCTGGAAAAGTGCATCACCTTGCTAACACAGGGACTTTTTGTCTAGCAGAGTCCCTTGAACTAGATAGGGATGCAGAGCTGCCAGTCTTACCCACAGTGACCCACCTCCTGCCTTCACCACCAAATTAGCCCATCACTTTAGCTAATTGGGATTAACTTCTTGCTCACCCTGACAGACAAAACCAAAGGTTCAGGATCATTACGCTCTCTCACCCCACAATCACACACTGCATCTTCAGCCCAAACTCAGCCCCAGGTGGTGCATGGGCTGCAAAGCCTGGTTCTGGCCTTTGTGAGCTGCTCGGTGTGTCCCTGCCAGCCTCAGCTCCATCTCCTTCACCACCTTCTCCCCACGTGTGTGGTGAGGAGCTGAAATGTGCCTGTGCTGGGCAGGAGACCCAGCTCTGTGTGAGCAGAGCCACTGAGGCTGTCACAGGTGCTGAGGCTTGGGGAAGCATCACAGGCACTGGCTGTGCCTGGAATTACAGCTCGGTTGCAGTGGAGGAGTCAGCCTGAGCTGACAGGTGCTCCCAGGCTTCTGCTCCTGAGGATTCAGATGCAGAGAAAAGGCAAACTCCAGCCATGATGTCATGGGTGCTAGCCCTTCCTGGTGGCCCTGACCAGCAAGACCTCCTAGCTGTAGGGAAGGATCTTTTCCTCACATGGAAAGTGTTGGTGGCAGAGCTGCTGACAGCAAGCTCCCTGCCCATGGGGCTGGCTACACCTCTGACAGCAGCTGCCGTGCCTGCCTCCATCACCCACTTGGGAAATGACCCTTGTCACCCCACCAGCCACATTGTGTGGGGAGATTCACGCCCCTAACCAGGGACAAGTGATCTACCCTGCTCTACCCACAGAGCATTTACCCAAGCCCAGCAGGAGCAGGATGCCTCCATGCGAGCATGGGATGCACATGGATCCACTGCCTCAGCTTGTGCCCACCTCCCACCCTCCTGCCCCTACACCTCACTCGCCAGCAACCAGTGATCACAAATAAGCAAAAAGTGTGCAAAGCCACAGGGAGCCAGGTGATGCTTCCAGACTCAGGGAAGCAGCAGTTGGTTTTTCTCATTTCACTGTGAGCATCCTGGCAGCACAGTTTTCCCTGGCTCCGGCCCTGCACCCAGCCATGGGCCGTCATGGTGCCAGTACTGCTCAGCAGAGTCTGGCACCCATGGTAATCAAAGCAGTTTCCGTGACTCTTGGTAAATATCAAGGCTGGGGATTTTTGGGGCTTGTTTTCCAGCTAGTTGAGTAGAAGAACCAATAAGGACAAAGACAAATGAATACCTGTTGCCCTTGGCTCAAAATGAAACAAGAGAGACAGGTCACTGGCAAAGGTTAGTTAATACCACTTACCAGAGTGTTACAGAGCTGCCCTCAGCCCCTGACAAGAAGGGCAGAGGAGGCAATTTTTCATAGACAAAGTGAGAACAATACTGTGAAAGCTGCAAAGTAATGACCTCCAAGCATCCTCTGCCCAGGACCAGCTGCAAGCCAAGGGAGGGAGGGGCTGGATGCCCCTGTCCCCAGGAATGCACACACACCTTACTTACAAGGGGATGGGGGCACTGGGTTGGGAGAGGATGAGGAGGAAAGGAAGAGGGCCACAATGAAGCTTCGGGAGAATGATGGCCTGCTCAACCTCTTTGGGATGAGCTGATTGCAGGAGAGAGGGGTGACGAGCTGGCAAGATGCTTCTGGGGAAACCGAGTTCTTCCTGTCCATGGGCCCTGACACTTGTCAGGGGTCCAGCAAGAAGAAGAGGGTCAGGCATGCAGTCTGGAGCACTCACACCAAACTACTGTAGCTGGACTCCCAGCCCACTACCCCTGCACTGCCTCAGGCCTGGTGATTTTGGGCAAAGTGGCACCTACCTTTCCTCAGGAGTGAAGAGGAAAGGGTGGCTTTGCAGAGGGTACTGGGGTAGTCTGTGAAGGACACCAGAGAGCTGTTACAAGCATCTAAACAATGGAAAAGTAACATGGCTCACCTGCCTGGCATTCAGGAAAAATATAGTATCACATTACTCTGGGGAGAGCTCTGGCCTGACCTAATGAGTGTAAGAAGGAGCATGAGAGTTATGACCTGAATGTGGATCTCACAAAACAGAAGACAGGCATGTCCTGGGGGAGGTTGCTGGCACCCTGGAAATTCTTTCTGGTGGTCCTGGTTGTTGAGCCACCTCAGGTATCTCAGAAGCAGAGAGGCCTGCAGGTGAAATGGCTGGGAAGCACCAGTGTTGCCAAGTGGGCTCACATGTTTAACAACTGACACCGTGGGATGGCACCATGAACCATAGAATGACAGAAAGGTTTGAATTGAATGAGATCGTTAAAGGTCATCTAGTTTCAAGCCCCTTCCCATGCGCAGGGACTCCTTCCACTAGACCAGGTTGCTCAGAGCCCTATCCAACCTGGCCATGAAGACTTCCAGGGATGGGGCGTTCATCGCTTTCCTGAACAACCTGTTCCAGTGCCTCACCCTCCTCATTTTAAAAAAGTTCTTATATACAATCTAAATCCTCTTTCAGTTTAAAACTGTTGCTCCTTGTTCTATCACCACAATCCCTGGTAAAACGTCCCCCTCCAGCTTACTCACAGACCTTTAGGTACTGGGAAGGTGCTCTGAGGTCTCCCCAGACCCTCCTCCCGACTGAGCAGCCCCAGCTCTCCCTGCCTTTCCTCACAGGAGATGAGAGCGGTCAGTGCTCGGGGGCTCCGGTCCCACGCCGCGGGGCAGAGGCGGCGCTCCGGTCCCCGTCCGTGCGCACAGCCCGGCCCGGCCCGGCCCGGCCCCGCCGCTCCCGCGGCCGCGCGGCGCCTCCTGCCTCCTGCCGACAGCCCCGGGACCCCTCCCGCCGGCAGCCCCGGGACCCCTCCCGCCGGCAGCCCCAGCCCCTCCCACCGACAGCCCCGGGACCCCTCCCGCCGGCAGCCCCGGGACCCCTCCCGCCGGCAGCCCCAGCCCCTCCCACCGACAGCCCCGGGACCCCTCCCGCCGGCAGCCCCGGGACCCCTCCCACCGACAGCCCCGGGACCCCTCCCGCCGGCAGCCCCGGCCCCTCCCGCCCCGCCGAGCGCACCGCGGCCCTGCCCGCGCCCAGCAGCGGCGGGGCCGGGGTTGCGGCGGCCGCGGGCGCTGTGAGGAGCGAGGCTGCGAGCGGGGCCGGCACGGGGGGCAGAGGGAGAGGGACCGGGAGCGGCCGCCCCTGCCCGGTGCCCGCGCACTGCCGCATCCCGCCCGCCGACGCGCTCCTGCGCGCCCGTCTCGACACCTCGTGTGCGGGTTTGGGTGAGCGCGGGAGAACCTCGGGCTGGAGCAGCACCTAGTGAGCCAGACTAGAGCTGTGTGCCTGCAGCGACTGCCGTCCTCGGGGCAGCTGCGCCCAGGGCCTGCAAACGCGGCTCCACAACCAGCTACAGCCATCCACCGGGGGGATCCATGTGTGTGCGTGTGCGCTCACCAGCATGAGGGATGCACCCCAACGACCGGCTGGACCGGGGCCATGGGGCTGGCAGCAGCCCCACAGCTACTGGGCTACCGGCTCCGGCACCACCAGCACCGAACCCTGTCCCAGAAGTACGAGTTCCCTTCAGCTCTGCTCCAGTAGTGGTCCACAGTGCCCCTAACCCAGGATGGGGTGGTGTGGGATGGCCAGGATGTGGCTTCCTGGCCTTTGAGAACTGCTGGTTGACTTTTCTAAGCAAACCCACATTACCAGTCGGTGCATGAAGTGGACCCAAGTGCGAGGACACTGCCACAGATGCAACCACTAGTTCTCAGGTTTGGGAGCATGTTCCAGCATGTGGCAACACAGGCTGTGCCTGGCATCTGCCCTCTGCTCCTGCCCATGCCCAGGAGATGTCACTGTCATTTACAAGCCTGTCCAGTGGAGCACTTCTTCCATAGCAAAATTTTTACTTCTGAGAAGGTGGGGGCTGGGCTTTGAGAGGACAGATGGTACCAGAGTCAAGAACATCAAAGAGCCTGTCTCCTGCAGGAACCAGGAGGGGTTTGCAGTATAGCACTCTGCACAGAGATGGAACCTTTTCCATTCAACACTCACAGGCTGTGGCTTAAAGGGGAAGAGGCCCAAACCCTCTGCTTTAATTTCATTGTGTCACAGCCCAACCAAGTTGCCGGAAAAGAAATGCCCTAAACTTTGAGTGTCAAATGCCTTCGTACTGACTGGAATAATGCAGACAGAATCGGGGAGTGGGTTTGGGTTAGGAAGGACATTAAAGATAATCTCATTCCAGCCCCTGGGCACTACTAGGATTCAGCTCCTGCCCAAGCCTTGGCTAGAATAGCTGAGCATTAAACTGATGTAGATACATCACTCTTCTGCTGCTGCCTTTGCTAGCTGCTTCTAGCATGCTTGGTTTCAAAGGGCACCTTTTATTTCTCTTCCAAGCCATCTGTTTTCATAACAGAAATGTTTACTGCAATGTGGCTATTTGCCAGAGAAAGGCCAGCACCTGCATCCACAGCACTGCCAGTGCTGCTGGAAGGTGTGTAGCAGGTGAGTTAGAGGCCTCCTGAATGGAGATAAGCACACAGGCTCTCCAGGTGAGAAAAAAGCACAAGATACCTATGGACAAGATGCCTGGATCATCTGGTATCCACAGGGAGGTTCCACTGACCAGCAAAGAGGAAATTTATTACCATGTACACTTTGCAAAGGGAAATAAAAAGATGAGATAAGGAGGCCCAGCATGTGCTCTGTGTCCTTTCAGCAGAGCTTGATGAAAGGCAGAGGTATCATGTTTTTCAAAGAATGAAGATTTGACTCCTGACAGCAGCTGAGGAACAGGTCAGATCTGAGCCATGAACTGCAGTCTGGGCAGAAGGAAGCACAAAGGCACATTAAGGGATCACCAGCACAAGGACATTGTGATAGCTCCCCTGTCTCTTTCTCATCCCTGAAATGAGCTCAGACTGCTGTACTTGGGACTGAAACAAGTAGGACCAGTTAAGGATGAGATGGTCTCCCTCTGCCTTGCCAACTGGCAAGCCATGCCTGTCTATCCTCTTTGGTGCAGCACTGAGCTACTTCTTGCTTGACAATAGTCAGAGCTGCCTCCAAGGTTCCCAGCTTTTCTAGGGTGACTTATTCTGGCCCACAGCTGCTAACACAACCACCAAAACCAGCTCTGGGATCTTCTCCACTGTCCCCCTCAGCCAGGAACACATCTGGCCTGTTCAGCCCTGGCAGATGCTGCCACAGTGCTGACCCAAACAGAGCTACAGGAGGACAGCATACGCAAAGGTAACATTTACTGAGAGATACAGAACTGAATATTATGAAGGACATACATGGATGGAGAGGGTAGCGACACCACTGCAGAGGGCAGCTTGGACCCCCTTCCCAGCATGCCAGGAAAGGAGCTGGATGCTACCGGACAAGTAACACAATGAAGATAACTGTGGCATATGTGTTTGTAACAAACAGACCAATATAACATACATTTCTATGGGATCACATCTAGTGATTATATAAATCCATATAGAGATCACTGTATAAAAACTTTGTAAAAAATACTTTAAAAAAGTGTAAAAATGTGCATTCAAAAGCACGGCCGACACGGACAGCTGGGCTGTAAACATTATACTGAGTGTGCTTGTGGGAGGCGCCTGCGCCACCGAGCCCCGACAGGCCTGCCCACCAGATGGGGCTGCATCAAGTGTTTGTGGTTCTTGGGTTTGGGTTTCCCTCCGGAGCGTGCGCCAGGAGCGACGGCAGCCTCTGGGCAGGGTGCTGCTCCTCAGCCTGCAGCCCCACTACCCACGGGCTGTGTGTCCTTGCAGGACATGCTGTGGCATCGTGGGTCCCAGGGCTGAGAGCAGGCTGAAGGGCTGTGATGAGGTATCACGGGGAGGTTGCCCTCACTGGCACCACCAGCCCTGCCCCCAGGTTCAGCCTCAGAGTACATGGTTGGCAGGTTCCTGATCTTCTCCGTTCCCATGTTTGGTCCATAGTTCCCAAGGAAGCCCACTGGGTCCTGGCTGCACCAGGCCTGGGTGCACAGTTCTTCATACAGTACATACATTAGAGACCCTGGAAGACCCTGCACCACTGTCTCCTCCTCCTGGCCCAGTGCCACCTTCACTTCTTCTCTAGCTGCTCCAGCAGTGGGTTGGCTTCGCTCTCGGGCGTCTTGATGCTGTCTGTCCGCACGATGCAGGTGGGACGGTGCCGGTTCAGCATCAGGATGAGCTGCTGCCTCTCCTGTTTCAGCTCTTCTATCTGGGCCTTCAGCTCAGCATTCATGAGCTCTAGACGCTCAGACTCCTAGCAGGACAGGAACACAACCGCATGTGACTTTAGCTAGCAGGACAAGATACAAGAAACAATTTGGCCAACAAGCCACCTCTGCCCAGTGCTGTCCCTCAGCCCCTGCAGCAGGGGAGCAGACTGAAGACCTGACAAGGCACTACATCCCTCCAGGCAGTTCATCCCCAGCCCTGCTGCCTTGTGCTACTTAGTGCCATCACAGTGAAAAACACAGCCACCACCTGGGGCAGGTGTCTGCTGTACCCCAGCAAAACCTCTGCGTGGCTGCTTTCTGTGCTCTGTTAAGGTGCTTGGGAAAAAAGCCATGTTTAAGTTTTCACCCACCCCATCTCTAAGGATCTGCCCTTGTTGAAATGACTCTGTCTCATGCTGTGTCATCTGCCCATATCTCTCCACTGTTTGCAGAAAAACTGCTGTGACAGTTTCTCTGCCTTGGGGTCACAGATGAGTGAGCATCTGGCCTGAGTTGGAATATCTTTAGGACTTTGGTCAAGGGGCCAGCACACTGGCAGCCCCTGTCCTGTGCCACACTCGTATGGGTGCTCCTGCTCCAGCACTGAGGCAGAGACATGATCATTCCTCTCTCACCACAAGCCCAGAGCCCACCTCCAGCCCTCTCCAGCCCTGGTACCATGGGTAAGCTCTGCCTGGGCATGTACATGGCCACCACACCTTCACAGCCTCATTAAAGGGGGGACTGTATTTTCCCAGATATGGGCACTGGAGCAAAGGGAGGCAGAGGCAGTTCAGGAAGAATGCTGCCTGCAGCTGGAGCACCATTCCAGGGAGGTCCCTGCTGTGCCCTGGGACAGATTGGGCACCCACCCGCTGCAGGAACTCTGTCCTCTCCTTCTTCTTGTTACGACATCGTGCTGCTGCTACTTTGTTTTTCTCCCGGCGCCTTTTCCTCCTCTCTTCTTCCTCATCCAGCTACAAGAAGACAAAGAAACCCAGATCAGAGCCAGCAGGTGTGGGTCGGGGCAGGAGGTAGGGGTGAGCACGTGGCAGGGCAATGTGGCAGCCACCCGGACATGGGCCACCAGCGACATGACTTAATCCTCACTGGAGCCAGGTGTGCTGCTGCTACAGCCTCTAACTCCCCTCTGTGGGAACAGAGAGGAGACCTGTACCCACAGCTGAGGACATGGCTGGTAGGGGACAGACAACCCTTCACAGGGCTGCTCCCTCCCTGAGAGAGGGCAGAGATGGAGAATTGAGCTGCCTCTCAGAAACATGGGTAGTTCGACACACTGACATCTACAGGCTCAGCTCTGTGGACACATACATTGAAAGCATCACACACAGCCAAGGACGAGAGTCAGAAAAACCCAGAAGATACTCCAGCTGGGCCTGCCCCATTCCAATACCTGTCTGCTGCAGCTTCAGCACTGTCTGAGTCACAGGGCCACCACAGTAAGGTGGGGACAGGTCCTGCATCCCCTGTAAGGAAGCAGGACACAGCAATACCTGCACTGTTTGCCATGACTCAGTTCTCTGTGCTCTTTGACTCAAACCACACAGGCCAGGCCAACAGGCCCTATGGGTTAGAAACCCATAGTAAAAGTATTAATGGACATATGCTACAAAGCCTGTATAAATGGCCTATGGCATGCCTACATCCAAGAACCCAAACTAGCTCCTTCAAGAAAAATCTGAGTGCTGGAAAGCCCTGTGAAATCAGCTTATACTTTGTAACATGGATAGAGAAGAAAAGGTCCGCAGTGCCTTCATCCACATTTAGCCTGGGTCTCTGAAATTTGAGGTGTCAGACTGAACTGCCTCATTCCTACTGATACCTGATGGCCACAAGATCACCGCACATGCAGGCGCACCAGTAGTGCCCGATGGGAATGAAGGCTGCAGGTGCCATCATCCACACTAAACTGTGCACACTGCTAACAGTCCAAAACCCACTAAAACACCCCAATGTGATGCACAAGGACTGGACAAAACATGGACTCAGCGAAGGTAGGGTGAAGGGGTAGCTTAAGTAAGCTGCATGTCCAATACACAGCACATAGCATGCTGCAGAAGGCAATGTCTGAGCTTTATAGCACTAATGGTTTTGCATCTTCTCTACCTTACTTTCCAAGTATTACACCAAAGCTGCTATTTTAGCTGGGGCTAAAATATTAAGCAAAGCCAGCACAAGCTATGCACAGACTTCCATAAAGCCAGGCTGCCACCATTCCTTTGCCAAGGCAGTATCATGGGGCACCAGTGTACCACACTTGGGATCAGAACTGCACTGATACCCCCACATCCAGTCAGAAATGGACAGCTCACACTGCACCCACATAACTTCGACGTGACAGGTTAGCAGAAGTAATCTGGAGGGCTCTAACTCTACATTCTGCTGCCAGCTCTTACAAAATTTCCTGACAGAAACTAAGAGGAGGTGGACATCAGGGTAGATGCAATTCCCCTCTGCACATTTACCAACCACTCCTAAGACAGCTTCTTGGCATTTTAGTTCAAGGATTACTAGGAGGGCGCAGAGAGGTAACATGCTCACAGCTCCAAAGCTCAAAGAACACCCCCAAACTTGGCTTCAAAAGTACATCTTGGGGTGTAACAGGAACTGGAAGAGCAACCAGCAACTGCACCTGCCTTGGGAACTGCCTGACATTTCCATGCCCTGTTGGTCCATTCAACCAGAATTACAGAGTAAGTGACCTGTCTCTGACCCTGCCTCCACCCCACAGAGGGCCTAGCAGAGGTCTGTGTCCTTTAGATGGAGTACAGATGCTGAAGGAAGGGGGCTCAGCACAGATAGAAGCAGCTTGAACCCTCGGCTCTGCTTTTTGACCACAGCTCCTGTAGTTTCATAGAAATATTGAAACGTTTGGGTTGGAAGAGACCTTAAAGATCACCTAGTTCCAACCCCCATGCCACAGGCAGGTACACTTTCCAGTAGAGCAGTTGCTGAAAGCCCTGTCTAGCCTGGTCTTGAACACTTCCAGGTACAGGGAATCTACAAATTCTCGGGGCAGAGAAGTTCTCTTCTTCAAGAAAGCAGGTTTTCCCCATGTGCTTCATTTCAGTTCAAAAAGGTGACATGGCTCTGGTGCTGAGGGTTAGGACATTATTCAGAGGCACAAGGACAGTGATGATGTATCACCCAATAAATAGTATGTCTCAGCAGCTGATCTCCAGGGAATCCCTGTGGGTAGAAGGTCTGGGGATGCCTCCTGAACTGCTTCAGTCAGCAGCCTCAGAGACTGAGGCGATCATCTGCCTGAGGGGCAGGGCTCAGTCCCAGAGGAAGCATCCCAGGTGGGATTCAGTGGTGGAGGAGCACAGCAGCACCTGTCTATACCTGTCCAAGAGGAGAACACCTTGCCCAGTGAGGCTGTCCATCAACCTGCAGAGAAGCCAGCACCCAACACCCACTGGGTGGGTTTTGTGTGTGCCCCCAGGCATAAACACCCCAATGCCAGGAGATGCTGGTGCCCCCAGCAGAGCAGAGAGAGCTGCCTTGCAAGGCTCATGGCCAGCAGCCTGTCCTCCTAGGCACCACACAGTGGCACGCTGGCACCCAGCATTCCTGGGCTCCAGCTCCCTGCAAGAGGAAAGCAGCTGCAGGCTGCATTGCAAAACCATGCGTGGGCAGCTTCTTGGCTACTCATGGGATAAGCAGCTACTGCTTCAGCTCCCTCAGGCTTTTGCTGCAAAGCCTTGCCAAGGGCAGCTCCCTTTGCTGTCTTCAACTCCTCAGCTTCACAGGCTATGCAGGGGAGGAACCAGCTGCATGGAAGGTAGCTGTGCAGGGGCTGCCAGGGGGTTTTCTCTTCTCTTTCTTCCACATGGTGCCTCAACAGCTGGCTTGGAGGACACTCAGCAATTCCAGTATCTGCTGTGGGGCAGAACTGCCCAGTCCCTGTTACACAGATGCCAGTGACATCACATACCCATGCCCACAAAAAGCAAAAGCAGCTGTTGCAGGGCCAGCTCAGAGGTGCTCGAGGTGCCCCAGGAAAGGAGCAGGGCCCAGGAAGACAGCAGAGCCACAGAGTCACCCTCTTTCCTCCCCAGCCCATGAAGCAAGGCAGGCACTGCAGCCCATTTGCTGCATAATACCCAGGCCAAGAGCTTGGAAGAGAATTTGGCTTCAGCTGCAAATCCAGGACTGCTTTGCCCATAGAGGAACTAAAGCTGTTAGCATCCCCCACGGCCTTAGGATGGCCTCCCACAGTATCCTAGCCTCAGCTCCTGCCACTGCAGAGCTGCCCAGTCCTTCCCAGGTGACCTCCAGGCTGCACAAGCTGACTGGACACTCTCTTGGGCACAAAGCTCCTGTGCGAGGTGATCAAATGGACTACATCATACCAGTTCTACCTGCAGGAGTCCACCTCAAGTGGCTGGGGGGAAAGAACAGGGATGCTCTGCACAGGTGGACCTGGCTGCTGCTGAGCTTCTGCCAAAAGAATTGGGTTAAATCAAGTGTCAGCACCACTTGGAGAGCAGGTTGCTCGCTAGAACTGCTATTTTACCCCCTTCAGCTCACAGCTCATCACAAGCACCTTTTCACATCATCTAGCACCTCCTTGCTCATGCTTCCAGAGAACACACATCACTCCATCCTCATACGGCATCATCCAAGGTAACCTCACGCAGGAGCAAATGCCCTGTTCAGAAGGCTGTTTATTGGACTTTCTAACAGCAGCCACCACCCTCACCAGCGTGGGACCTCTGAAATGGTGGGTTCCCAGCTCCATCTGCAGGCAGTAGGAGGTGCAAACACTCATCACCAGTACAGCCAGTCAAAGACTGGACAACAAACACATGGGAGAGCCATATAAGAAAAACTGTCCAAGCATCTCCCTAGTCCCTTCAGCCTGCTCCTGACATGGCAGCCTGTGGTACCAAGCAGAAACTACCCACCTTCCCCATCCCAGGAAACTCGAGGTGAAGCCAGGGCCCACCTCAAGCAATGGGGCAGGGGCAGCTCCCAGCCAGCAGCACCTGCAGCACAGGCTGAGTCACTGCTCCACACCACTTGTCCACACACCTCATCCCTGCTGGAGAGACACCACCAACGCCAGAAGCACCAAGGGCTCCTTCACATGGGTGACACACAGGCTGCATGACTCCTGCTCGGGGTGCATGCCCCAACCTGGGGACATGCTGGCTGCACCAGACCCCACTCCACAGGCAGAGCTTGAGTTCAGCTGGCTGCCAATGGCTGCATTGGACCAGTCAGGTGTGGGACACCGAGGCTACCACTGCCAGCCAGCGACAGAAAGTCAGGCGGGGGAAGAGGCTGCTAGTGGAGAAGCTGCCAACATGCATGCATATCACCAAACAGGGAGCTTATAAAACACGCTGCTGGCCACCCTCGTACGACAGCCAAGCACGGGCAGCAGGGAAGCCCAGGCAAGTGCAGACAACGGCCCTGCAGGGCCACCTGCAGCCAGCGGCCCCCAATACTCACCTCGCTTTTGACAGGCTGGGGTCTCTTCCCAAGCTTCACCTCTAGGAAGTGGAGTGGCGAGATCATGGCCCCGATGTTGCGGATGTCGGCGCACTTCAGCTCCTCGGCGGTCAGGGCCGTGCCAGGCAGTCCTGTCAAGGGCCCGAGCCCAGGCAGCGCGCCAGCCGTCAGCGACGGGTCGGGGATCTGCCCTGGCATCATAGCAGGGGAAACAGCTTCGTAGCCTGCAGGGGAAGACAGACAGCCCGTTACAACCCAGCTGCAGGGCCTCATGACACAGCACAAGCCAAATTCCTGCTACAGTTCCATCACCTACAGGGGTTTGAATCAAGGAAGGCAGACATTCTCCCCCAGGAAGGACAAAGGCAGAGAATAAGCAGAATCTGTATGACAGAAACCAAAATATATGAATCCTGCTAGGAAAAATAGGCTACTGGGGTGTAGATCAGGAAGGGAGGGGACCTGAGAGGCAAAGCACCAGAAGAACAGGAGCTGGCTGCAATGACAGCAGATCAGTGCTGTGATACAATGGACACCTTTAGCTGCAGTACAGCAGATCGAGGTTTGCTCTTAACTGAGCTTTGATTAATTAATGTGCGGATTATTCGTACAAGAAGAAAGTGGCACAAAGAGGACCATAATATGCCCCAGGCTGGATTTGTTCTGGGCATGCCCAGAACAAATGGTCAGGGCTGGGACACAGCACACAAAGACCACAGATAAAACTGCAAGAAAAAACCCGCCGCTGTACAAACATCTCCCAGCACTGACATGAGGAAACAAAGGCTGGAGGGGAAGGGAAATGGTGCAAGGTTCAAAAGTCAACTCCTATCAGGAAAGGAAAAAAAGTGAGAATAGGATCAGGGCAAACTTCAGCAAGACACTTATGGGAAGGAGAAAGGGATCAGTAAAAATGAAGAACAGGCAGCAAAGAGATAATAAAATTAAACCTAAAATGGGAAATCCATAGAGCTGGAGCTGTTACATCAGTGCAAAAGCCATAGGAGCAGATGGTTGTTGGCTGCAATGCAAGTACATGCCTGCTGTGTAACTGGCCTGGGACACTCACAAGTTACCTATTTACAACATGCAGAGTCAACTTCTGTCCACACAGCAGTCATTTGCCCCTCTTGTTCAACTCAACCACATGTCCCAGTGGGCATGCACTGCTCACCTTGCTCTGCCCAGCCAGAGAAGTCCCAGTACACTGTAGGAGCCTCCAGGCATCCACCCCATTCTGCCCCTGTGCAGGAGGCACCAACACAGCAGGGATAAGGACCATCAATGTCAAGAAAAAGAAATAGGCTAATGGAGCAGACCCAAAATTTCACTGTGCAGCTTCCTGCAACCACAAGAACCAGTCACAAGGCAGGATTCAACAAAGAGTTGGAGAGACTCACGGAGGCTCTCATAGCACCAAGCGTCAGAGCAAGGAGGAGCATGAAATGACAGATAACATACACCTGCTTTGCTCTTTCCAAAGCATCCACCCTCATCTGCTGAGACCAGGCAACAGGCGATAGCAGACTTTTGGCCCGGCAGTACAGCTTGTGCCGACCATGCACACACGCACACAGCCAAGCCAGCTGCCACAGCTGCTCAGCACTTGCTATTCCGGGGTGACAAATCTATGCCAGCACCAGGCTGAAAACTTGAGTAAAGCTGCATGGGAGATAGAACCGCTGGATCACAGAGTCACAGAACAGTTGAGGCTGGGAGGGACCTCTGGAGATTGCCTGGTCCAGGTGCCCTGCTCAGGTGGAGTCAGTGGGAGAAGGCTGAACATGGTTAATCATGACGAACAGAGAAGGATTTCTTGGCGCTGGCACATCTCTTTACCCAAGAGGTTATTTAATACATTTGTTAATGTGAAGGAACCAGCGATAAGCAGCAGAAGGGAAGGAAAAACAAGCACACAGGCTAGTCAAGGGCAGAGAGGCTAATGCAAGCTCCACAGCTTCCAGCAGGAGTGCTGTGCAAGCTGTACTGCTGTGACAGACAGAATGATTTGCAGCAGAGAGTGCCTACAAACTGCAATGAGCTGTGAGCTGCCATACAGGCTAATCTGCCAAGGAAGAGGTGCAGGTGTCAGCATGGGATGTCCCCTGGCAGGGTTTGCTCAGCTGTGACCAAGAAGACTTGGGACAGATCAGGGAAAGCAAATGCATCAAGACAGAAAACATAAAGAGGGGGCAAGCAGGAATCAAGCCCTCTGCCCCAGTCATCCTTTAGGAGACCAGAAAGGGGAGAGCAAACCAGGGCTGAGCAGTGCTGAGAGCACTGATGTGGGGAGAGAAAGCTGGGGGGAGGTGATCTGCATAAGGTCATTAAAACCTGAAAAGGAGAAGACAGGAAAGACAGACAAGTAACTTCTCAAGAGAAGTGATACTACCTGATGAAATAGAATCCTGCCCATTTGGTGACAGAAAAAAAAGAGAAAATCCTTGGTAATGATACTTGACCTCAGAAAAGACTACAGGTCAACTCCTTGAGATTGCAAGGACCTAAACTGATGCAAAACATTCATTCTTCCACAGCAATCTCTAAACTAGACAACTGTAATTCCACACCTGCATTGGAATCTCGTACTGACATCTTGTACCGGAATCTGCACCAACATCTTGTACGGTGTCCAGAAATGCCCAGTGCAGCCAGGCTCTGAAGCTGCATGCTACCTCCCTCCCCCTTCCTTTCAGGCCTACACATGGCTAAGATGCTTCACCCCTCCAGAAATAAGCACCATCACACCCTTAGGCTGCACTCCAGACAGGAAGACACAAGTTATTTAGGGAGTGTGGCTAAATCCCTACCACCTTCCTCAGAGATTGTCCCTCTCCAGCAGGAAAGCACCGGGTCAATGAGGTGGCACAGCAAAGAGGCAGTGATTCTAGAGGTTCTTCCCAGGATCCCCTGCCACAGGACAGAGCTGTGTGGAGTTAAATTCAGCCTACCATTTTGGGATAGCTGTACACACTGTAGAGCTGGCCACTTCCCTGTTGCTGCCACCAAGGTGACATGCTGTGGCACTGGGGAAGACACCTGCCAACAGCAGCACAGCCTGGGCCAGTTGCTGCATGCCCCTCACCAGCAGTCCCACAGATATCCAGCCTAAACCTCCCCTGACTCAGCTTCATGCCACTTCCTCGAGTCCTGTCACTGGTCACAAGAGCAAAGAGATCGGTACCTGCATTTCCTGAGGTAGTTGTAGACTGCACTGAGGTCTGCTCTCAATCTCTTCTTCTCTAGGCTGAACAAACCAACTGAACTCAGCCACTCCTCAAGCAATTTCCCCTCCAGGCCCTTCACCATCCTCATGGCCCTCCTTTGGATGCTATCTAATGGCTTAATGTCTTTTTTTATATTGTGGTGCCCAAAACTGCTCACAGTATTCAAAGTGAGGCCACACCAGTGTGGAGCAGAGCAGGACAATCCCCTCCCTTGACTGCCTGGCAATGCTGTGCGTAATTGCCTTTCATCATGACATGCAGCTGACAGCACCCACGCGAGACAGCCCAGGTCCTCAGGCAGACTGAATGCAGGGTCACTGCAATTTACGAAATAAGGAGCAATGAGAAATCCATTCTTCAGACTGTGGGACAGCCTGACTCTCAGCACCCTTCCCCATGCACTCCTGAGCCTGGGGCAGGTCCCTGGGGACAAGTGGATAAAGATTTGAGAAAATACTGTTTTCTCTGGCACATCTTTTCCATCTGCATCTCTGATCTGGTAGCTTAATTTGGCTTGAAATAGCCTCCATACCAGTGTAGCACACAACACAGGTCAGAGTGAAGGGGCTGGCTCAGTATCCAATATGCTCCAAAAATTCATCCTGGATTCAGGGACTGCACTGCCAAAGCCCATATCACACCTGCATTGGTGTAAGCTAAATCTTAAGCTGATAAAACCAAAGTGCCAGAAGCCTTCTGGAAAACCATAAACCTGCACATTAAGAGCTGAGACCTAGGCAGAAAGGGAGAAAAGTGTCTTCTACAAGTGAGATCTTGCTTAGGGGTCAGAAAGCTCAGGAGCACATTGACAACTGCCAAAAGTCAAGCTGAGTTAGACCTTGGAGAGGAATGTAACACCATTCCCAGCAGGGCTATAACCATGAAAATAAAAAGGAATGAGGAGAGGTGCCATCCCTCCCTGCAGAGCAGGGGTGCAGTGACAGATCATCTCCCCAGTTCTTGAGGGCCCTCAGCCCCAGGCACTGTCATTCCTGCTGAATGGAGGGACTCAAGCTTGAACAAATTCCAAGTCTGTTCCACTCCTTTGCTTCTTTCATCCCAAGTCCCAGATATTTTCCCATTCTTTTCTGGTGAGTGCCAGAAGTAAGAAGTTGTACTTCAATAATGTAAGAAAAGCCAGAGCATAGAACTCCATTTAATACTTTGGTTCTCTTCCCAAGGCCATTGCCCTGGCAGACATGGACATGCCTACCTATAGCTCCAGTATATTTGTACCACGTTCACATGGTAGGGCAGAACTTCAAAGTTCAGGATCTGAGTTTGACCTTTGTTGCAACTTTTCAACAGCCACATCTTGCTGGATAGGGTGAATTCTTAATTCCTTTCTGGATATTCCCTTGCAGCATTTGCTATTTCTAAGGCACATGAACCAACTCACCTCTGTATTCCTTCACTTTCTAACACAGTACTTTAGTCAGGATTCTTATTAGATTTTCTCCTTTTCAGAACTGATTAATAACACAGCCTTTTTCCCTCAATGCCAGGTGGTCTTTCAACGTCTGCTTACACAAGCTTGGAAATGTCATGTCTTCAGTAAAATCTAGTTTTCTGGTGTCCTACATTTGAACCACACAATTCCTTTGGATGCTTTTTCTCATAATGAAGCCAACAGCAGCACAGCGAGAGGAAAGAGAATGTGCAGTCTTGCTGACCATTGGATCAGCATGACACCAGCTTCTTGAGTTTACATTCACCATAACTCTGCCTTCTGCAACAATGCTATTCATCATTTTTTTGCCATGAAATCAGAGTGAATTAGGAGACAGAGAAGGCTTACGTACAACTTCAGTTCAATGATGAGTAGCTTATGCCATCCAATGCTCTCTTCAGCATCTGTCTTTGCAGCAAAAATCTGGTCAACACGTGATTTCATGGGTCAAAATTCAGTTTGTATTTCCTTAGCTTTGCCTCTACACTTCCTTATTCTGGTTAAAATACTCTCACATAAGACTTGACCTCTTGCTGAAATGTCTGTAAACCCTCCTAATTATTGCAGTAACTTTCGCATCCTTGCTTTGGCACTATTCTTCCTGTGGCTTCAGTCAACTCAGCTATTTTATCAGCAGTCTCATCCCCAAAAAGCTGACAACAGTACAGCTTTCTTTGCTCACCTTGGTGTTGCTGCATCTTTCCCACCAGTTTCAAGTGTTTCTGTGCTTTGTTCCCCAGTTATGTCCTTATGGTCAGCAGTCTGTGGCACTGGTTGATTTAATATTTCTTAAAGACAGCACCCATTACTCTTAGTTTTTCTCCTATTGCCAGAGTCTGTTATCTTCTGAAACCCACAACCTAGAGGGAAGAAGCTTTACTAAGTTGTTTCTGTCCCATACTGTTGCTCGGCTTCCTCCGTGACACTGTCCCCACATACCTTTTTATTCTTTCTCCTGCAGTTCTAATCTTCATGTTCTTGGGCTTTTTTTTTTTAATGGGTTGGGTTTTTTTCTCTTCCCATACTGATTTGGTTGCTGCTTTTTCAGGGGACTCTTTGTTTGGTTTTGGGTTTGTTTTTTTTAAGAAGCTGCTGTTTGCACAGCAGTTACAGCATAAATCTAACGTGCGTAGGCATAATTCATATAACCCAGTATCCCTGGGGGCTTGTACTCCAGTTGCTAGCCTGTATTCACACCCCTCCTGCCACCTCTTCACTGCTATTCTTACCCACAGACTAAAACTGGCACAGGAATGCCTACCTGTGTTAAAATCACACATTCAATTCCCTGCACATACACTGCCTCAGTTTGTATCCACCATCCTATGCATTCTCATTTATCCAGAGGCGCTGTTTGTTTCTTTATAAAACAAATGCAGTTGCTGCTGTTGCATCAAGAGCATCATCCTGCAGAGACAACCATGACATCCCAAAGAAGGCTCTGACAGTCACACTTCAGTTTAAATTGCCATTACTGTCTTATCTCTGGTGTCAGCTTCCTTGGTGAGAGTGAGGGCTATTTGCAGCCTTATTTTCAATTTTGCTGTCTATAATACAATCACAGTTTCTTACAACATAAGCTGTTTTATGTGTGCTGACATCTGTAATGGTTGATCCAAGTATGCTTCTGATGCTCAGAGAGCCAGTCTAGCATCTAATATTGCCAGCCAGCAGATTCTGACACTCTGTACCTACCAGCATGTTTCTCCTTTGCCCATGTTAAGCACCACACTAAGGCATAGTGTGTCCTACCTGCCCTTCTCCATGCTGCCTGCAGAATAAAGGCCATGCTTGCCTGGTATTCTCTCACCAGCCTCAGCCTGGGTGCCTGCCATTGCTTGTCAGCTGCCACACATCAGAGCACTGCCCAAGCCTGTAAGCCACCATGCAAGCAATCTTTGATGTCTTCATCAGTGTGTTAGCACCTAACACAATATTGCCATTTGTATGTACTGTCTTGGAGCACCTGAGCCACAGCAACCGGCCTTTCATCTGCTCCTGGCCAACAGGGAATAATAATTCTGCTTTGGAGAACAGAAGCAGCACTACCAACTTCTAGTTCTTAGATTCTACTATGGCTTTATTGCCATTTTAAAACCTTTTTTTAGATCCTGGCTATCAAGTTACCTCAGTCTGTATGTCATACATTGACTCTATTTAGTTCCTTCTGTGAGCAGAAGGATGATTTATATGAAAACCCTTTCCTGACATACCCAACTTCTCATGCCCCAAGAATGTAACTTCCTAAACAAAGACAAGGCAGTTGGCTATCAGTCCTTCTCTGAAGCCCTGAGCCACTTGTTTTTCTCCATCTGGACTCTTCTGTCTGAGAAGACTGCAGAGTGCTGAGGTACTGAAGCCTACAGACCTTTTTCCACTTCCACTCCAAGGTTCAGGCCTCAGTGAGTGCCATATTAAGCATGATGAAGGCAGAAAGACACTACCCCATATTCCCAGGGCCACAAGTACCTTGCTATGCAATTAGAGCTTTTTTCTGCTGTCTAAAACATGATACTCTCCCATTGCCACACAACTGCTATCTGCTCTAGATGTATTTAGTTTTGAGTAGCACCTCACAGCAAGTCCTATCTTCTGTCTAGCTGCCTCTGCTCCACACTGTTAAAAGCAGTAACTTGCAGTGCCAGTGCCAGTGCCAAACACTGCAGTGATCAGCGTCAAAGTTATTTGCCCAACATCAGAACACAGCAGCAGACAAGCCCTTTGGGGGTAACCAGTCTTTTCAGATACCCACGCAGTAGCTCTGGTAAACATGGACTTCAACAACAGCCACTGTGTATTCATTCATTCAGTTACTGAACCTGTTGATGCCAAGGAACCCACCACCTGTGGCATATGGAAAAGCTGCAGTGACACCCACTGGGATAAAAAACATGCATGCTCTCTCTTTACTGAGCACCTAACATTACTTAGTGCTTTATGGCATCACAGAAATTCCCCATTGTTTAAAGACCAGTTAAAGGCATGGTCACAGCATGGCCTACCAAGTGCAGAGGTGGAGCATGCCACCTCAGAATGCAGGACACTGTAGTACCTCACTACTCACCATAGTACCTCCACACTCCATTTCCATCCCAGGAGAGAGAGACAGCTCCTACAACCAGGTTTTAGGTTTGCAGGTCCAAAGATGCATCTGTGCCCTTCCCACAGACACTGCAAGCTGCCATTCTTGCTGTTCCTTTCCTCCCACAGGCAACTCCATGTGGTGGAAGAAGAGTTGCAGGGTTTGTGAACACCCATACATGCAACCTCCCACCCCCTGTCCACAGAGCGAGTAGGGGCCCACAATGCTGAACAGAGGAAGGAGCTATGAAGAGCTGTTCCTCAAGAGACAGAATTCTAAACCTATTTCCCAAGTGGGAACATTCTGGCTCACTCCTGCACATCTAGCTGGCAGAAGGAACATCCGAGTCATTCACAGACAGAAGGCTATGAAAAGCTTTCTAAAAACAGGAATGCAGAGAGCCCTGCTGCCCTCCCTCCTCTTCTCCACCAGTGAAGCTCAAAGCTTCCTACACTGTGCACATGGGACAGCCCAGAGCAGACAGCATCTCCTTGGCAGAAATGCCATTTTGCAGCCCCTCATCCAACTGAGTCCCACCATTAGGCCTCCACACCTGCCTAATGCTTTGACTTCTTATCCATTTTATGAGGAGGGGGAATACTGGTTCTCCAGTCCTCAGCTTTAGAAATAATCCCCACTTGCCATTAGCAACGCAGTCAGCTCACAGTCCTTCCTCCCTGAACATTTTCCTCCATACCTTCACAGGGCAGCAAAAAGCTCTAGTCTAGCTGCTCCCACCACTGCAATGCAGTGATTGACTTGCAAGAAACCTGTGACAGCAGGGTTTTGTACAGCACCTACCACAGCAAGGCTCCCCTATTGCAATAGTTCATTGCAATAACTGTAAAAAAATGCCATTAATTATCACAGTATTATTGAGATTGCAATTAATTATTTGAGGCTGCACCACCCACTGGACGGCAGTACAGAGCAGGAAGGTAAAAGCTATCCTACTCGTACCTGGAGCAGCCTAAAGGGATTTGAAAAGGAAGGAATATCCTGGTCTGAGAAAACATCAGTGTCTGAGCTGCAGCCTAACAACTGACTTGTTGAAATTACCCAGGACCTTCCATAACCACATGTGGTCAGGGCTAGAATCTTCTTCAAGAAGACAATCCTGCTCCAGCACAAAGCTCTGCCCTCAGGGGCCAAGGATGGCCTCAGAGATGAGAGCCCACCCCCCCTACAAATGCCTCAAAATTATGCCCTGAATACCAGGGTCATCCACAAAGACCTCTAATCCATATAAAGACCAGCTCTGGCTAGTTTGCAACAGCACTGCTCAGCTGAGAGGTCTGTATGTGCCTTCAGCTCCCTGGCTGCATGTTAAAATAGCCTGCAATGTTTGGATGGATACTCTGGACAGCCCAAGCAACTGAGAAATGCAGCCAAAGACAGATGGCATCAGGTTTGCAGTGCCCCCTCCTTGCTGCACTGGCACTGCAGGACACACACGCTGGCAAGGGGTCCACGCCTCACCATGGCTCTGCCTCCCTTGCTCTTGGGGCCAGGCCCACTACAAACAGCCACTGCAGTGAAAAGGGCCTCTTACAGCTTCACATTCAAGACAGTGCATGCTGCCAAGTACCTGGCCCAGGCAATGCAGCTGAAGTAGCAAACACTAGCACAGGGAAGGAGACTACAGAGCAGATGCTCAATGCTGCTTGAGCAGTTGGACACACAGGCAGGAGGAGGCAAGAGGTGTGAGGGAGTATTTACTCTTCCTTGGTAAGGAATGTAGCACAGAGACCTTTGCATCCTGTAAGGAGGGAAATACTCAACTGTGAAGATGCAGGAAAAGCATCCATAGGTATCCCAACGAGGAAGCAGAGGCAATAACTTGCACACTAACTCAGCAGATTTTGTTAATCCCCCAGACTCCAGAGACCAGGGGCAATCAATCACTGCATGACCTAGGAATGGGGTGGATGGCAGCTCCTGCACCCACACACTCATCCCCTAGATGGGCAGGTTTTTGCATTTTTAAATCACTAGGACTCATACTAAGAATCTGAACTCCAAATACTGGCATTACCACATGCCCTTACACAAGCTTTTACCAACAAATTCCCAGGGCAGACTCAGTCAACAGCCTCCAGACAGAATTTTTAATGCAAGTTTTCTCAAAACTAGATAAAAAAATCCTGGTCTGAGCTGCAGAAGCATTTGCTTCTGCTGAGCTCTAAGAGTCCAAACACACACACACACACAGTTTGGCAGTGGTTGTGTTCCAGGGCTGGTAATGCAAGCCATGGAGCAGGCTGCCAAGACAAGCAAGAGAACGAGCCAGGCCCCGTTTCATTGGCCACCATACGCTGCATATGGCCCTGGAACCAGCCAGCACAGTGTTCTCACCCTCCTTGAAGGCATAGGAGACCCTGTGTTTTCAAATACACCTCCACAGGGCCTTCATTAAAGGAAAATGGAAACATAATGTGGCTCTTGCTCCCCTGGTATTTCTCCCTTTCCCCCAATTTGCTCTCAAACCTATTTCCCGTCCATGGAAAAAAAGAAAAGTGCCTCCTGGAGCAGAGCGTGCAAAAGAATGCAACTTCCATTCAACTCCATGCCTGACTGCTAAAGCGGACTTGGGACCGCGCGGTGGGGGCACCTCCAGGGCCCCTTTCCTTCCCCGGGCCTCCCGGGCCGGACACACGGCTGGCGACAACCCGCCGGGCCGGCAGCCGCAGGGAGCCCGCGCCCCTCACCTGCGCGCCCGCCCGGCAGGTGAAGCGGAGCAGCGAGAGCGGGGGAGGCGGCCCCGCGGCCCCGCAGCTCCTCAGGGCAGCGGCAGCCCAGAGCCAGGACCCCCAGAGGCAGCGGCAGCCCCCGCGCGTCGCCGGCTGCGGGGGCAGCAGCCCCGCTCTGAGCCGCCCATGCGGCTGCGCCCGCCCCCCGTGCAGGGTCTCCCCGCACCTCCGCGGTGCCCGGCCGCCCGGAGAGCGGCACCCTGCCCGCTGCCGCGGGATGCCGGGATGCTCCTCCGGCCGCCCCCCGCCCTAGCCCCCGTCGCCGCTGTCCTCCAGCCCCGCGGAGCCCCACGCCGCCGCCCGCCCCTGCCGCAATCCCGGCCCGCCCGGCGCGTCCCCCGCCCGCGCCCACACCCACCGTGCAGGGCGACCGGGCTGCCGGGGTGCCCGCGGGGCCCGGCCGTAGGGGCCGGGCGCGGGCTGCAGGCTCAGCCCCGCCGCCTCCGCCGCTGCCCCGACCCCCGGGCCCCGCCGGGTGCCGATGTCGGTGCCGGCCGCCGCCGGGGCGCCTTGGCCCGCCGCCGCCCGCCGCCCCGGTGCGCGCCTCCCGCAGGCTGTGGCAGGCGGCGGGGCGGGTTGCATCAGCCCCGGTTATATAGCGGCCCCAGGGCTGCGGGGAGGGGTCGGGAATGCGGAACCGGCCGGGCTGCCAGCGCCACACGTCAGGGAGGGCGGGGGAGCGGGGCCGCGGGGCGGGGAGCGCCGCGCAGGGGTGGGACCAGCCGGGGCACCCCGACATCCCGCACCTCGGCATCCCGCACCTCGGCATCCCGCACCTCGCGGCCCGGCATCTCCGCATCCTGCACCCCGGGACTCCGCACCCGCCACCCCTCGGCAGCCCTCTGCCCTCGCAGCCGGCATCCCCGGCACGCTCCGGCATCTCGACCCCTCCGCACCCCGGCGCCCCGTGACCCCGCACCCCCCGACCGGGTGCGCGCCTTCTCCGCGCTCCGCCTCTCTGCTCCCTTCCACACACACACTCTCTGCTCCCCTCCACACACTCTCTGCTCCCCTCCACACACACACTCTCTGCTCCCCTCCACACACTCTCTGCTCCACACACACACTCTCTGCTCCCCTCCGCATCACTCCCGTTGCCCGGCGCACGCCAGGACACGATTCCGGGCAGCCCCGGCGACGCGGCCCGGTGTCGCCACAGCCGTGCCCGAGCCAGCCCGATTTGTGCGGAGCCTCCGCTCCTCAGTCCTGAGCCTGAGCCTGAGCCTGAGCCTGAGCCTGAGCCTGGGAAGAGGGAGGCAAAGGACCAGAGAGAGTATCCAGTGCTCCCCCGCAGCAAGCCCACCTCACCCAGGGGCAGCAAAGGCACAGGGGCAGGGAGGGCTGCAGGGTCACTCCACTGTCCCGTGGGAGGCAAGAACCTCCTCATCTCATCCCTCCCCCAGCCTGGCCTGCTCATGCCCCACACAACACCGTCCCCCTCATCCAAGGGTCAAGGGCTGTCAGCCCCAGCTCCACCAGTCCCTTGACTGGCTTGGAGAGTAACCAGCTGTTTTGGTTTCCTCCCTTATCATCAGTGGGACATCTGAGAGGGACATTGCCTGAATCACAGGCACACTCATGGTGCCTTGTGTTCTAGCACCTTGATATCAGACAGGAATGGTGGAGCAGGTGACAGACTGGGGCCTTCCTGATAACTGATTCGTGTTTGTTTCTTTCCTCTTTCTCTCTAACATTGGCCCCTTCCCAGCTGCATCAGCCAAACTGTTCTGGAAAGCAAAGCTTTGCACAACTGCAGGACCATGCTGAACCTGCCATAGGTACTGGATGTTCCAGGGCTGTTGCTCCTAAAGCATTTCAGGACAGAAATGCTCCTTTTTCTTTGGAAAGGCAAAATCCTGAGTGGTTAGCAAAACCACTGAGCTGAGCAGCACTGCCCATCTAAGTGACAGTGCCACCTCTCTTACCCACCTAACTGCACAGAGAGGAACCATCCACCCTACCTTATTTTCCTTCCCCCAACTTGTCAGTCATTGTTTCTTTTCAGCATTCACCAGTGTAATTTCTTTTCACAATTGAGGATTCACACTATTCACCATCTACAAGGTCTCACCATCAGCACTTCCAGCCTTGTCCTCTTCATCTGTACCTCAGCAGTAGAAAGAGAATTCACTTGAAGAGATCTGGGACTGAGCAGGAACAGCAGATCAGAAATGCTGTGTTCAATATAGGATATAACCTGCCCAAGTTGTCCTACAGAAATAGGTAACATTCTGGCTTGGCAGGACACTGCACATGTATCTTCATTCCTAATCTTCTCAGGCTGTTGTCCTTTTTTTTTTTTTTTTTACTTGTTTTGTTTTCAGAGAGGCAGAATACTGTTTATACACTTTTGCATACAACCCCAGTATTTCCTTAATCTTGATACCTTATCTTGGGGGGAAAGGAGAACTGTGAGCCAACATATATTTTTTCCATATGCATTCCTTCACTTTCCTACATCGGATAGGACAGACTTTTCTATTGCCTTAAGGTACAGGTATCCCAATGGGATTGACAAACAACATCTCTCTCTAGCAAATCAGACAAGTTGCCTTCAGGGCACGGCAGCTTCCTCACAACTACTGCATCCTGAGGGAAGGGAAAAGGACAAACCAGGGGAATTTCAGAAGAGGCTGATGACCTGGCTGAGCAAGGTCCAGTCCAGCACATGGGTCCTCCTGCAGCCTTTCCCTACCCCGGGGAAGGTGGGAAAGTGCCATTTCCCTTTCTTTGCTGGGGGCTGGAAGAAAGAGAGCTGTCCCTACCCTGTCTTCCACTGGTTTTGCCTTTTTCATTTTTCTTTCACTGGTGGGCAGAGCTGGGAGATCTCATTGCAACATAGACATCTACTGCCCCAGCCTTGAGTACTGACCCTTTTCCTGCCAGACAGCCTCCACAGGATGGGAGCACGGATCCAACATCCACTGCTCTGTATAAGACCAGTAGTTGCAGCATGTTTGCAGTGCACTGACTTCAAGACTGTGCTGAAGAAGGTTGGGAGGTGGGGAGGAGAGTCCATCAGTCTACATTTCTTTCCTTCCCTGCTTCCCCACTGCAGGTCCTGGAGGCAGGTGAGCCTCTGTTATTATAATATTCCAAGTCAGTTATTTAACTAAACTATTGAAGAGCTAGTTCCAGGGAAGCAATCCTTGTTTGGGACAGTGCTTACGCACATGTTTAAAGGGACAACCTTGCATCATTCTTTCTTGACTTGGGAACTCTTGTCTCACAGGGGAATTTTCCTTGCTCTTAGCAGCCTCCTGCACTTGAACCGTTCATTTCCCAAGCTGGGTTTTGCCTCATGTAAACACCAAATATGTTTACTTTTTAGATGGTTTCATTTTGGCTTGAAAAGGCGTAACGATTCATTGAGAATTTGTGGCTTCAGTGGGTAAAAGTGAACAAAAAAGTCACCAACAACAGGCTGTTTGCCAAATTATGCAGATAAACACGTCTGGCCCTACCAAGGCTGGTCAGTCTTGCCACTGCTGTGGAAACATGTGCTGACAAAGACAAATTAATCAAATGTGAATGGCAGCATTTGCAATAGAGACAGGAGCTGTTGAGAAAAAAAAGCAGAAGTTCCGCTGCACAGAACATAAAAAGCTGTCAGTACCTTGCTGCTTGGCAGATGGCTTTCTCTTCAGATGAAAGGGATGATTTGCATATTTTTGTGCAAAATAAAGTGTGTGGAAGGGGAAGGCTCATGGATGTGGAAACACAGCCCTGCAACACAACACGGGGCCAGAAAGTTATCAGGAACAGAGAGAACTCTAGAGCAAAACAGAGCTGCACTAGCAGAGAAGTGGGATTGCTCTCAGTCCTCAGGAAAAGTCTTTGCTTTTCGCCTGCCAGCATGCATTCTTCTGCCTTCCCTACATGGATGAATTGTACAGCTCATCAGCTGGATTCAGGCTTAGGCCAGGACACCACAAAACAGCACTGAAGCCACCCTTGTCCTTTCACCCTTCTTCTGGATTGTCTGGTGGCCCTCTCACAGCAGGAGTGGACACTGCCCTGGGGCAGGCCCATGCCTTCTGAAGGTGGGCAGGGGAGGCAGAGTCAGTACTGGTCCCTCTTGCCAGGTTTCCCTTGCTGTTACAGCCCTGTCTGTGGCACAGCGACAAGAGCCACGGCACGGACGAGGCTCCTGAGGGTCCTTGACATTTAATGTGTCATGTCCAAATGCACTGAGAGCATATTTAAGACCCCAGCAATGGTAGTCCTTTGATTTTCCTCTGCACCCTCCTGATGTCACTGTTAGTAGAGATGAGCTCACAGTAACTTCACTGGGACATTCTTGGCCAAGAAAGCCAATGATACACTACACCTAAACATGTCTGTTGCATGTCCAAGTACAGTTTTATGTGCTTGAAATTAATCAATAGTCTAACTCTAATCAGGATGTTAGCCATCCCAGTTCACCTCCTTTCTGCAATCTCTTCAGGGCTGACTAGCACAACAACATGCACGTGGGACATGCCTGGCAGATATAAAGCCACATTAATGTCTTACATGTAAAATTCTCTCTGGCATTGCCTCTCTGTGCAGGCTGACAGGGTTAATGATCCCCTCCCACCCACTGAGGCTGACAGAGCTGTGCTGTGTCTGCCTAACTGGGAATCCTCAGACCTGCTCCTTGCTCCCACACTTGCTATCTAACATTTGCTATATGAAACAGTGCATTTCATCTGTTACCCACCCACTTTAATCACCCAAATCCTCATGAATCTGCTTCTCTTTTTCCTGATCTTTGTCTTCAATATTAGTATGCAATCCTGATGGCCAGTTCTGAAAACCATTCACTGAAGGATGTGACTTAGGACTTGCACATTCAAACTCATGTAAGCCACAGTACAATACCTATCTGCAGCAAGAAGGAGCTTCACCCTGCAGGAATGAATGGTGGTGATACAAGTAAAGACGTAGCTGCCATTTGGCCACCTCTGGCTACATGTCACACCATCCTCTTGGCCACAACAGAGTTCTGATCTAACTGTTCCTTCTGTGAATCCCTAACTCATTTCTAGTCTTATTTTTACAAAATATTACTTCCAGTCATTTTGCAGAATTGGACTGGGAAGCAAAATCACACAAGCAGTAGGAGTGAGAGGATGGTAAATTGCCTCTAAGTCACTGAGGGAAAGCAGCTGTGTCTGGGGTGGTGGCAGTGCTAAGGTCTGAGTGGTCACTACCACAGTGGTCAGACAGCCATACAGGCTGATGGGCTGATTGATCCCCACATTGCTTGTTTATAAAAATAGGACTGATTAGATACCAGGGCTGGCAAATGCTGTGCAAGAGCTTGTCTCTGACAGTGCCAGATCCTTAAGTTAAATGATCTTTATATTGGACAGTTGTGGAATAACCTCTTCAAAAAGGAATTTCCTTCTTATCTTTGTCAGTTAGGCATTGGCCTAAACTTTGAAAAATATATATTTCCTAAAAAAGTTACAGTTCTATCTAATTCATACCCCTTCCCCACATATCTTCTCTGTAAACTAACGTGTTGTGTTCCTTGCAATCTCCACTCATGTGGAAGAAGTTTCACCTTTTTAGCAACTTTCTTTATCTGCCTTATTTCCCCTATTTTCCCCAGCATGGGTGATTAGGAGCATACAGAATATTCCAGCCAAAGGTCTATCCCAGACTCACTGTTGTCTGGATTATTTTCCATTCTACTATAAAGGCACCCCTGCATGGCTCCCAGAGACAGACTGCTCTGAGCCTTCAGGGCCCACACTTCCTACCCTGCAGTATTTCAGCAGTGCCAACACAAATCACCTTGTGGCCACTTAGCCTCATCAAGAAGTTCCTGTGAAAGACAGTGTTCCTAGCTTTTTGAAAATCCACGTCCTGCTGTTATTTCCTACAGCAGGAAACACTCCATAACTTCTAGCAGCTTCAGGAGTATGATTTTCCTTCGCAGAGAAAGTGAACTGTAAATTTCTTGCTGCAGTGTAGCCAGTCGGGTAGATGGGGGCCTGCAGATCCTTAATGAGCATCCAGCAATTTACCCAGGGTGGAAGTAAGACCTAAGTCTGCAATTCCTTGGCTCTGTCTGCCCTCCCCTATTGCTACACACAGCTGTTACTCTCTAGCACTCTGCTCCTCAGGTGCTGCTGCCCAGTCCTGAGGACTGCTGTTTTTCAAGACACCAGCCTTGCTTTTAGAAGTTCTCACTTGCCTGAGGGTGCCTTCTCTGTAGCAGCTGAGGTGCACTATTAGGGCGATTTTTCTCTTTTTCTTTTTGGGGTAGGAATTACTTAGCTTCTCTGCAGTGTCTTAAGCTTCCTTAGCTATTCTACTTTCTTCCCTGTTCCCAAAACATGTCAGTCCTCTCCCAGGCTTCAACAGGCTGTATGAAGGTCCTATAATTTTTACTGGGTCTTTGTGTTTCACATTCTCTCCCCACCTGCCAGATTCACATCTAACATATTCCCTACTGCAGCCTATGCACCTACTGGCTGCCTTAGGCTTAAATGTTCATTTTCTGAAGGATCTCTTTGCCTGGGATAACCTCTCATGCCTTGTGTCCTAGAGAGGGAGAGGTGGGGGTTCCTTGCCTTCCTCCGAATATCTTTGTCTGCAGTAATAGTGTTACTAATAAAAGAACCAATGAAAAAGCTCTCCTGATATTTATCCAAAACTCTTTCTCTCCACAAAGCCCTCTATCCTCCTTCCCCATATCATTTCTCCACCATCTCGTCCTTACCCTGCTTCCCTGAACACTTTGCTTTCTCACTTTACTGGCTTTCTTCATCCCTCCCCTTGTGCTCCCTCCTTCTTTCACTGCCTCTCTTCTTCCCTCCCTCTCCTTGGCTCGGTATTCAAAATCCCTGCCCATAGCGACGAAAGGAAAAACAACAACACAACACTCCAGCCTGAGGAGGCCAGAGCATGGGATTCCTTCCGAGAAAACTCAGAAACCAGGGAAAGGAGGGAAAGCAAACAGTGAGACCTGGAAGAAGTCTGAAGAAAGCACGGATATTTCAAGGGGGAGGGATGAGCTGGTATCTCAGGGAAACTTGGTGGGGTTTGAGACAAACACAGAGACACGATCACGGGTCCAACCCAAACACAGCAGAGCAAGCTCTACTTTTTGGGGGAAGGAGCTGGGTCAGAAAGCCCAGTTCGCACAGAAAGAGCCCCAGCACACAGCTATGCAAAGGACAGAGATAGCTGTACAGATGGGAGAAAAGATAAATCAGTGACTTGCTCTAGGGAGTGGATGGGCCAGAGCCCTGGCCCACAAGCAGGAGAAACCCCTGCAGTGGAGGTAGAAGGGCTGACTTCCCCAGGGACCTTGGAGAATTCTTCCTGCCAAAGGGAGACTGTGGGCCTGGGGCTGAAGGGTTAATACCCCACAGGAGGGCCCTGGGGAATCCACTGTAAATAGGTGTGGTTTTCTCTGAAACTCCAAGAGGCATTTTCTTTCTGTACCAGTCTGGACAGGTGAGAAATCGGAAGAAGTTGGAGCCTGTGCTTCCCACTAACACAAAGCAGGGCTGTTAGTACAGGTCTCACTGTTTGTTTGCACACTCCAGCCTGGCTGCTTAACTCTGTAGTACCCGGTGCCAGGAATCTCTGGCAGTCAGCATGGTGGTCCCCTGGGTACAAGCACCTGCCTGTTAATGGAAAGCCACAGATTAATGGAGCAGCACAAGGAGCCTTAGTCAGTTACTCATTGCAGAAAGGATAAGTTCAGTGATAAGCAAAGAGCCAGATACAGCATGTGCAGGAACAGCAGCAACTCTCTTCCCTTCTCCTCCAATATCTCACAGGCCTGCACCCCCTAGCCCAGTGCTGCACTTGGCCCTCCTTACTGACCTTATCACTCATGAATGCCTGCCCCAGGGCCCAACCGTGCCCTCCCCAAGCCACATCTCCACACTGAACTAGAGCAATTTTGTTTCTTTCCACAATCCAGCCTCCTTTCCTAACCTGGCTCTGCAGCCTGCCTGCTGCTAGGCAAGAACCAGTTTTCAATCTCCTCTGCTCCATTTTCCATTTTTAATGCAGAGCATTTGAACCTGGAGCATAATTTTCCCTTCTTCAAATGAATTTTAAACATAGCTGGCTGCCAGAAAGGTAGAACTAGAGGAGACACCGGATCACTATATCCAGCCACAAGCACTAACAGCGTTACTTATATAATTCCCTTCATAAACTAACCAGGCTGAATCTTGAAACCAATTGGAATTTTGCGCTCCCTGTTCTCACTAGAAAGCTGCCCAAGGATCTTACTGCTTGGAGAAGAAAAAATGTTCTGTTAATCTCCAGTCTAAATTTGCTCAGGCAAGGAAAGACAGCACGAATGCAATGAAGTGCTGGGTCGGACATAAGCCTCAGAACAGAATTCAAACAAATCAGATTGAATCACAAAGAATAGGACTCAGGAATGAAAGCAGGACTATTTGCAAAGCAATTAATCTTGGGTTTGGGAGTGCTGATTCCCCCAGCCATTTCAGATCCTGAAGGCTCCTCAGCCCTGTAGAGTCCCCACATCTCTTCAATTCTCCAAGTGCAAATTAGGGCCATGACACCACTGTGTCTCTGGACCACCAGCTCTTTTGAAAACTTTGCTTCCAAGCAAAGGCATTTGCATGGAGATCCAGCCCCCAAGCAGTTCCCCAAGTTCTACCTAGCACAGCTGCTGCCAAACTGCAGCTTTGGCCCAGGAGAACTGCAGGAAAGGAGAATGCCGGTGTCTACAGAGGGTACAAGGTGTATATTGTCCAAAGTTCAACATATAAAACGGCCAAATGAGGTTGCAGAGGGTTGAAAGCTTAAAGATAGATACTACAAAGCCCTGGGAAACAGAAACTGCAGGTACTGGACTTTCCTTCTGCCCTCTGCTCCTAGACACTATTGAAGTCAGCAAGAAGTTTGAGGTTTTTTTGCTTTTTGGTCAGGTTCCACTGGCAGGAAGCCAAAATAGTGATGCTAGGCACAAGGGCATGTCATATCCCAGCAGAAACATGGCTCCCAGCTTACATGGGTAGATGCAGCCGGGCCACAGATACTTGCACTGAATCATAGATTCCTGTCATCCAGCTGTGGATGAGGATAATGGGAAATACAACAGAAGAGATGGGGTAACCATCTGCTCCTCTCGCTTGATTGCGCTGTGAAACCGTAGGCTCTGTTTGGGATAAACCAGCACTTATTTCCAAGGCAACAAATTGCAGTATCATAAACAACAGAGGACCAGGAGATGCCTGCAGGTTGGAAGCTGAGAAAGAACATCCTTCACGGAGGCATAGGTGGACCAAGCGAAGATGAGGCAGGACTCTGAGCTCTTGCCCAGGGTGCTGTTTTTGCCAGTGTGACCATTTGAAACCTCTTCCCTGCTCCTCCCAAGTACAAGGCACCCTGACCAGGTAGTACAGCCGGATGTTGTCACAGCCGCAGAGGGGCTAGGTTGCCTTCCAGCTTTGCGGGTATATTTATCTACAATCTGACTGAAGGAACAGCCATAAAAACCAGAGATGCAGTGGGTCCTTCTGGTGCCCTGGGTCTAGAGCTATGAGTCACAGCAGAGGCATTGCTGGGACAAAACCCATGTATTCTGCTGCACCTCCATGTGACAAGTGCTCAGACTCAAGCAGGGGATCATAAAGCTGGCTCTGATGGTCTGACACAAGACAGAGCTGGACAACGATAGGCTAAGGCCCAGAGAGGCACAAGATAAACGTAAGCAAAACACATTAAATTGCCATGACTTGTAGGATTGTCCCCTCTCCCATGTGGTAATCCTTTTGGAGCACAGCTCCCTGACTAGCATAGAAAACAAAGGGCACCTGAACCTGGGGGAGACCAAGATGGAAAAAATCTGGAGGAATAAAACTGCAGCAGAGAGATAAGCCTTCTTTAGGGAACGAATGAGGCTGAGCAGGAGGAACAGGAGTGATAGACATAAGCGACACTGATTTAGGTAAGCCATTGAGTGCTAAAGAGATAAGGCCCCACAGAAGAGCACAC
This sequence comes from Monarcha castaneiventris obscurior, assembly GCA_026261815.1. Lineage (NCBI taxonomy): Eukaryota > Metazoa > Chordata > Aves > Passeriformes > Monarchidae > Monarcha > Monarcha castaneiventris. The sequence goes on from JAMPIT010000894.1 coordinate 23,227,471, forward strand.
ACAGTTCAGGATGGAAGAGATCAAAAGGAAGAGAGCTGAGCTATTTACTGATGATGAAGTATGTTCTCTGTGGGGCAGATGGACCAACTAAGCACACTTAAGTTAAAATCATGGGCCTAAATGTGGAGTGCAATGAAGAGAGGGGATGCTAGTGGGTAAAGACAGGGAAGCCAAACCAAGAGGAAACAGGAGTGAGATTCCAATAACTTACAGCAGAAAGAGTAGTCACAGCAGATATGAGCTGCAGGACTCCTGACAGCTTAGATATATGTTTAAAATGCAGACTTGGGACCCGAAAGACCTGAGTAAACCGGTCTCTGTACATTCAGCTGCAGAATGGGGGTGCCTTAAATGCCAAGGAGCTTGAGAACTGGTGTGCATCTCTCCCACTGCATCACTGCTGCAGGTCCCAAGATGTTCAGCCCGTGTTCTCCCAGCAGTCCTGGAACTCTCAGTCCTCATGTACAGCAGAGGCACTCTCATAGCAGGGCCAGGTGAATTCTGCTCCTACATGGCAGAGAGCAAACCACAGAGCCAAGAAAGCCACTCTGTGCAGAGGGCAGGAAGACCAGGAACAGTGGGTTGGAGAAGCTGCCCTGGGAAGGTGCTGAAGACCTGTAGGTGAGAAGAGGTTCATGCTTATGCATGGACACAGGAAGAATCCCAGGAAGCATCAGAGTGAAATGGAGAAGGCTAAGGGACAGAGCTAACCCGCTGAGGCTGCAAAAGCAAACAAAAAACCCTAGAAACTGGAAGATGAGAGACGAAAGTGCAGGGGTTGCAACTCCCCACAGAGAAGGGAAGACAGCTGGCCAGGGAGAAGGTGCACTTGCTCATAGGCAATTTTACTGAAGACTCCTCCAAAAAAAATCATTAGTAGCAGAGTCTCAGAGTAAGAATAGTTAATGAATTACAGGAGAGATCCCAAGGCAGAATCAGCATGGTGCAAGCAAAAGATTCATTGTGCAAGTTGTCAGTAGGGCAAACTCCTTGATAAGTCTGCGAGTGGAACAAGGGGCAGAGAGAGAAGAAGAATGGCATCCCTCGAGATTCTTCAGCAATCTGCATGCTCTGGAGTTAATGGGCTGCCAGCAGGGACTGCGTGAGCCAGCACTGTTGTACAAACTGGACTGGACTTTCCAGGAACTGAGGAAAACCACAAAGCGCCTTTCTGACATGGACAAAACATGTCAGCAGACAAATGCCTTGGCTCATTCCAACTGATAGCCATCAATCAGTTCCCCCTAAGGCTGGGGCAGATATATGCCATGCAAGACCAGATTCTCCACTGCCACCAGTACCTAGGAATAGTGAAACTAATTTTAGCCTATGGTAGCAAGAAGGATGCACTGGCCACTTAAGAGTTTTTCTCCTGAGCAACACACTACATCCATTTTACAGTGGGAAATGTTTCTGCCCTTTCTTTCCCTGCTCAATTCTTCCAGACAAACATCTTCCTCTATGCACTCTATGACTCCATCAAGGCTTCCTATTAACAGACACTGTGAAAAAGGAAGTCTTCCTGTTGTACACAGTCGGCCCTGTGTCACTGCTTGTTGGATTCATGTGTCACCAGTAGGCCTGAGGAAATCCAGCCTGGGATGTGGCTAGATGCTACACGGTCAGATAACATGACACACAGAGACAATATACAGCTTGCCCTCAGGTATGTTAGGGGTTAAGTCCACCAAGAAAGTGCTTCTGCTGCTTTAACCAAAACTGCTCTTTTTCTTCTCTCTCTCTCTTTTCTTTTTTTTTTTTTTTTTTTTTTGGTGTGTGTGGGCTTTTTTGTTTTTTGGGTTTTTTTTGTTGAGGAGTTAGTGAAAAGGCAAAAAAAAAAATAAAAAAAAGAGCAGCTATTTGTTTTGCCCCTGCAGGAGCTATGAAGGGAGCTCTGCAGAGTGGACAGTACAGTCACTGTGGCATCGCAGCAGTGAGGGAGCTGAACCGGGAGCTGTGAGGTGAAGGTCCCTGTTTAACAGCTTTCCGTTTGTTTACCAAAAAAATATTGTTCCATCATAAAAATTCCCAAAATAGTTCACGTCTTGACAGACTGACTGGCAGCTACCCAGCTCTGCAGGATCCTGCTAAATGAAAGGAAATAAAAAGAGCTAATCTGGTACCCATGTCCCAGTGCTTGCAGCTTGGGAATCTGCAGAGTCTCAGGGCTCAGCTGTCCCAGTAGGTGCAGGGTAGGGTGGAGTTCTCTGGTCAAGAGGCTGGATTTACTGATGGCATCAGCTTTTCCATGGGTGCTGGGCAGGCTGATAAGGAAGACAGTATTCACCTTTCAATGAATGATCAACTTCTGCTTTATTTTTATACCAAAAGTTTTTTCCCCTCCACCCAGCTCTGTAAAGCTTTACCTTCACAAGACAGCCACAGTAAGGCCTTCAATTCCAAAGAATTATCAATGGCTTCTTTGGGGAATTTTTTCATACAGGCTTTGTTCTGGACCAGTGTGACTCCTGACTAGCTAATATATTGCTTGTTGCTGAGAAGATCTTAGTATGACAACCTACACTTGCTGCAGATTGTGGTGATCTTATTAGATATAAATGGAAAACATCAAACAGCACATGACAGCCAAGTCAAAGGCAGTCATTGTCTGTAGGAAGAGCAAAAGGCCACTGTGAAGTCGTGCAGCCTGCCACAGTGACCAAAGGACTGTGCACACTGTGACTCACAGCGCAGAGAAGCAGAAAACCCAGATTAGGTCATGCAGAATTAGCAGCCTCTGTGGAAAGAACCTATCCTCGCCAAATTGCAGATGTCTCCCCAGCTGCAGAGTTAACTTCTCCATGGCCCTCATGGCGCCCAGGGCAAGTCTGTTTTAGGGAGGGAATGAGGGAGATTTGCACTCCAGACCATTCCCAGTATTGGCCTCATGGGACTCTCCATTCATCCCTCAAACATTTTAGTATCCAGCCTTCAAATCAGACCAGGCTCTAGCAGCAGAGTTGGAGGAGGGTGGAGGGATGACCATTCCCCCACGTGCTTGCCCTCATGAGTGGTCTGCAGAGCCAGGCTGGCTGTGCTGGCTGTAGTGGTTCCTCTTCTTGTGACAAGATCAGTTTGGCCTCCCACTGTGGGACATTCCTGAGCAGTGCCAAACCAGTGCAGCAGCCAGATGTGGGAGCTCTTTCAGTACAGGTGAGCTCAGGGCTTGCTTGGTTTAGATAACTGCTGTCACAAAAAAGAGCTGGACCTGGTGGGACAATTGGTCAGCTCTCAGCCAGGCCCATAAGCCAGACAAAAGTGACAGGTGACATTGCTAATGGATTTCACACAACTCTGAGGCTCCTTTCATACTGCACACAGTGTGCATGCTGCCAGCTGGGGCTCCCTTCAGGTGGCACCTGAGAGAAAAGCTGACCACCAGTTTTGCACTTGGAGGTGTGCTGCCATTGCAGGCTGGCTCTGTCCCACAACAGGCCACTCCTCTTGATCCAGTTTCACATACTGAGCTGGCTCTGGGGAAGCCACATGGGTTCTTATGACAGAAAACAGACCTGAGAGCATTGGGTATTACTTCCATAATTTCAGCCTCAAGGACACAGGGAGCTGAACCCTTCACAGCACAAAAAAGAAGAGAGCCTTTAGCTGAGGAAGGGCTGTATGGAAGAGAAGGTATGGTTTGCACATCAGGGCAAGTTGCAAGCATCCTTAGAAGCAACAGTTTGTAGCCATCTCATACGATCCTGGGGAAGCAGAGAGCCTCCATCAGGTGGATCTCCAAGGATCCAGGTAGATTTCCAAGCAAGCATGCAGTGCTCCTCCTGCCCAGGCTGGCCACCGCATCCAAGCCAGCACCCACTCTTCACTTTTTCCCCTCTGCATCCAGCTCTTCCAAGCTCCACATGGCAGTTTAACAAGAACCTGGCAGGAGAATGCTGTGGGGCTGTTCATGGATGAAGGTAGCAGGACTAGGGGGAGTGAAAGTGTCGCTGAAATGATGCAGCCTATTTTGGGATAACTGTGGACAACAACCTTGCTGATCTGACTGTTGAGGTACTTGATTCTTAGAGTTTATTTTCCCTTTGTGCTTGCTTTCCTACAGACTGTGAGAGGACTCCTTGTGTACTCCAACAAATGTGCTTCAGGATAAGAAATGTCTTCAACCACCAGCCCATCTTCTTGTCTTCTTTTCCCCATGTTTGCCCATGCCTCACATTTGCACAGCTGGGTGCCTCTGGTCTGACAGTTTTGTGCTGCAGGGATGCTGTATGGCAGGGCTGGAATTGCTCTCCTTCAGCCCTCACAAAGCTCGTTGTGGACAGAGACTGACCCCCATGGAGAGCATTCAGCCACTGTCAAACAGGACCCTGTAAGACAATGGCCACAGCTGTGCTCCCAGGCCCTGAGTCACCCATTTCCTCTTCCACTCATGGGGCAGGTGATGTACAGGAGTGGCACAATTCTCCCAGCACCTCCTCAGTCATAATTTTCCTCTTATCTTATGATTACTGTTTAGGACATAATCATCAGCAGACCAAGTGGGTAAGGGCACAGGTGAAGGGTGTTCCCCTTTCACATTTTAACACTCCAGGGATGGCACTATAATTCATGCTAAGCAAAACCTAGGCTTTAAGTGTAGCAAGAACATGAAATGCTGCCATCCTGCTCCTGGGTTACCAAAGCAAATCAAGGGCTCATCAGTCACCAAAACCAAAAGGCCCAAAACAGTGGCCTTAACCCCATCTTTTTGAGTGGTGTATAAATAGAAAGTTGTTGCTAGTCTGTTTCCAAGAAACTAGCTGCAGAGAAACCCAGAGGCTTGGCCCTGTAATCTGCGTGTCTGGGGTCACTTGGGTCCATAGACCAAGTTGCTCTTCTCATCTACAGCTCTGCCTGCTCTGTAAGGTGGGGCTCCCTTGGCCAGGGTGTCTAGGATCTTGGCTACATCTCAGAGGAAATGATTCTCACATATTCCTGGATGTGATTGTCCATTTAAGACCCCACTCCAGCCCTTGGCTCTATGATAGAACAGCCCCCAAACAAAACATGCATTTGCCTTTCTGCACTCTTTGCTGGGAGATCCTTCCACTGCAAACAGCATGTGAATGAACCAAGCTGGTGGGTACAGGTCTCTGGGATCCCACTGTCAGCAAATAAAGCACAAACTGATCACTGCTGTAACAGACTTCTTCTCCTTCAAATGAAAAACCTCAGAGAAAGGGCCAGGAATTGAACTTATCTCTGCTCTGAAGTACTGAGTGAACAAAAACCTAAATACAGGCTATGTGGCTCAAGGAAGTCAACGGAACTCCCAGGTGCACCCTTGTCAGCATCAGACACCTGCCAAGTCCCACCCTGCTCATCCCTGGCTTGAGCATTTGGTTGCTATCAGAGAACTCTAGCTCTTTATCAAGACTCATTTTACATTATTTGTTATCATTGCATAGCAAGTAATCAGAATCGTTATTATTGCTGTTTCCATCTTGCCAGATATGGGACTCCCACCCCCTCCCTGGGGAGACACAGTTCACTTCTAGGAAGTACTTTACTGATGCTAAGTCTGAATTTTCCCCTTTTGCTAACGCAATCCCCATCTCCTCACAGATGTTTGGAGACAGCAATGCTTCCCCCACCTATGTCATCTTTTGGCTAAACTGGTTAGCATTATGTTCAATCTATCTCCCCTGTCTTGTCAACACCTCCAATTGCCCCCAGTTCAGAACAATATTTGGTAAACTGTTCAAGAGAGATCCTGACTCCCCTCCTCAAGAGGAAAATCACACTGGCCTTTCTCGTAACCATAACGTAACACAGACCCCCTGCCTGACTTGCTCCCCACTGCTGTCCTTTGGGCTGCACTCCAAAAATTAGTGAAAGTTATTAGAAAATCGATTCCATCTCTTATCTTTCTGTTTCTGTAAGAGTAGGACCATGCTTATTACAAGCTGCTGCTCACAAGCATGAACAAATTATCACAGTCCTTTTTCAGCCAGTCTGCAGGCAAGCGTCCATGCTGGAATGGACAGGACATGAAGTTTTGTGAAAGCCACAGTTGCTACCTGCTTTGCCCCTTTCTCAAATTGCCCACAACTTCAGCTCTCTTGCAAGCAGGAGGGCGGGAGCTCCACACTGATCTCATCCATCACAGATGGCAGAAGGAAGACCAGCCCATGCACTAGGGAAGGAGGAAAGCAAGTCTTTATGCATTGGCAATGAGCAGCTGGCTACAAGAGAAAGCAGATTAGCAGGCCTTATTTTCACTTGTTCTCAGTGTGACACGCCAGCCCAGTCAGCCTGTAAGTCTTATTGCAATAAGTTCTTCTTTGCATTTTGGTTGAGAAAAATCACAGAGATAGTCGCCTAGTTCATGCAGCCACTGGTTGGCATCATTCTTCATGCTCTTTGTGCCATGTGGAGTACTGCTCACTTAATTCTCATTAACTGGCTCTAGCTTTGGTCATCTATTTCCCACTCTCCCAAGGATCCTGTGACAATGGGTGGATCATGATGAAAAAGCAGAGCTGAGAGCAACTAAGCAATCTCTGCATGGTATCTATCACTCCCCACTTCCAAGAAAGAGGTGCTTTCTAAAGCAGCAGGCCACAGCCACAATGAACAAGGAATGTCTTGCAGTCAAGCAGGTCCCCACTGCAGGATTTGGAAGGGGCTCTGAAGAGGGCTGGTGGTCATGTTGGGTTGCTGTGGGGTATGGAGAACTGCGGACACAGAGGAGCCACAAAGGAGAAGTAGCATGGGAGAGCCCCTGCAGAAATAAATCTCTTTTTTGCATAATCTGTGGCAGCACTAAAAGCACCATTGCTTGTTTATCTCCTCTGGAAGTGGATTAAGCAAAACTGAAGGATGGTATGCAGAGTTCAATGTCCTTGCAGGGAGCTCATGCAGAAGAGCCACTGCTCTCACACTCTTTGCCCTCAACACCCACGGCTACATGTGGTAGGGAGATTGCAACAGCAAAGAGAAGAAAAAAAAAAGGGAAAGAACCGTCCTTCTGATGCCTGGTGGTGAGAGAAAGCCATGTCACCAGAAAGACAAAGCGATGGGCATAGGAAGAGGGAGTATTAATTCCTCTCCATTAAAGATCTGGGAAGGACTTGTGAACGTTTCCTTTCCTGCATTATTAACAGTTCTGCAGGGTGATATCATCGGGGCCTTTTCCAAACTCAGAGCGTCTCAGACATTACAACACCAGGTTTTGGCTGCTTATACACATCACCAGCTACACCCATCCCAGCCCTCTCCCTGCAACACCCCCAGAGGGACCAGTGAGCCCCCACTGCCAGACTCACCAGAACTCTGCTCAGCATCTTAGCAGTCACAAGCCTCCAAGATCTCATCCCTGGACACTGTACCTATACCTACTCAACTGCCCTCAAAAGCAGCTCAGCTTAAAATAGACTCTAATTGCTACCAAGAGCCTAACATTCTGAGTCCCATTGTTTTTAGGACCAAGAAAGCAAGTAGCTCATGATGCCAGGCACCAGGATGCTGACAGGTAGGTTTGGAAGTAGGAAGAGGAAGGAGGACAGCAGGTGCCTCTGAAAGATGTCTCCAACCAGGAGATAGGTCAATGCAAAGGTCCATTTCCCTAGTGCTGCAGAGCAAGTCCCAGGGAAATTAAGAGCTCCCAGTTGAAAACCTGCTCTTGGCAAATCTACTTGCAAGCTGGAGAGGAAGAGAGCAGCTCTTTCTAGTCCCCAGCAGTTATGTGCACACATTCTGCACTCCAGCAAGTTCACCCCTCTTGCACAGATCTTGATAGTTGCAGCTCTCCTCTAGGTAAGGTGGGGCTCATGTCCAAACTAGGTCTGCACCAGCATAAAGAGGAAATGTGTCCACTGACATTAATGAAATTAGTCCAGAGTGTCAAGTTAGGCCAAGTGAGAGCAGAATCTGGGTATGGTGGAGATTTGCAGCCACAGAGCAGCCTACCAGCACAACAGACAAAAACAGTGTGTCAGCGAAGAGGTTTTAGTTTCAATTTGTCCAAGAATCACAAAAAAGCAGCAGTCATTTAAACAAATGCCTGAGCTGGGTTCCTCAAAATAGTGGAAGTTTCGTTTAGTGCTTACCCCAAGCAGTGTGTTAGCAATGCACTCAGGGCGCCTTCTGCAGAGAGAAAAAGTGCCAAAGGCAGAAGAAAAATAAACAAACCAAATGCCTGGGCTGTTCCACTGGCCAGCGCAGATGTCAGATTTGCTGTTAATAATGCCGATGATTTGAGCTGCTTCCCTGCCTGCAGTCACGCCCAGGAAGGTGTGAGGAGCCCCAGAGTTGCAGGCAGCATGTGCTTGAAGTGTGAGATGGTCCCCCAGTGGGTTTGCATGACAGCCTGGCAGCTCTGCTCTACAGATGTGCTCTGTCAGTATAAAACATCCCAGGGCTGTCAGCCTGCTCCCAGCAGCCTCATCTACTCTCCCTTATGCTTAAAGGATCACAGAATTGCAAGGCTTTCTTCTGTTTACTGTAAGGACATGTTGCCTGGATCCTTTTTGGATGGAAACTCTCTGCTACATTGCTCTCTAGCAACCCTAGTCAAGGTTCCCTAGAGTTTTTTCCAGCCCACCAGACAGTTGAGTTGCTCCAAAACAAGACTGGTTTAGTTCAAATGCAGTATTTGATCCAATGGCTCAGCTACATTCCCGCTAGGATATTGCCCTCAGTATCACCACCCTGCCTGTTTAGCAAGCAGTCCACGGATGAGAAAGACGAGTGCATGCCAGCAGTTACTGGGTTCACCAAAGCAAACTAACCACAAAGGTCCAGAGCTGGCAGCCTTTCACCAGGAAGAGATCTGCTCCTAAGGCTCTGCTCTTCCATCGCTCTGGCAGCTTTCTGCCGCTATTGTTTCCCCCCTCTCTCTCTTCAGAGATTTATTTTAGTACTGACAGGGACACTGCAAGGACCTTTCTTTCCTTTCTCCATTCTAAGGCACTTCCTTTTCTCTCTCTCCCACCCTCTGTGTAGATGAGAGGGCCCATTTCCCTGCAGTGATTAATTTCTTTTGGCCCTTACAACTCAGAAGAGATTTTCTGTTACTGCTGGTTTTGTCCCTCTCTGATTCAACATGCACTGTGCATCATACAAATAGCTCCAAGCACTTCCCATTGGCAATATGGGTTAAAATCCAGCCTGAGTCCTCACAGCAGAGAGCCAGAGAAGAACATGGTGGGTAGGGGTAAAGAAAAGTACATGATACCAGTGTACAGCACTGGCAAAAGCATCACTTCCCTACTTTAAAACGGATGTTGACCACTGGGGAATGGAGGAGGAAGAGGGACTGCAATGGCTGCAGTATTTGCCCCACAGTAAGCTCAGCCTGTTCAGCATCTCGAACTGAAGAAAGTGTCTTTATTCCACTGTAATCCCAGGGAGTAAACGTGGAGCACTCAAAAAGTCTTTAATCTCCTCAAGTAAGGAAGAACAGGAACCACAGCCGGATGCCATTACCAGGCAACCTCTGATTAGAAATAAAACACGGTTCTGTAGAGTGTGGCTGATCAAGACGTGCACATGGTAGATTCCCTGTCTCCATTGGATTCTGCACTGAGGCTGCTTAACTTCCCAAAAGCACTGCTGGCAAGCCCATATTAATGGGTGTGGGACAGAGGTAACTGCTTGAAATGAAGGGGCCAGTCTTATACAAGAGGTGAGGCTGGATGATTGCCTGTCAAACCTGGGGAGGCTGTGAATTGCCAGAGCTCTCGTTTTGCCTGTGGCATTTCTGTAAACCTGCCACTGGTGCTGGTTCAGTGCTGGCATGTGTCCTGGAAGCACACCTTCTCCAAGCTGTTCATTGTTCCAGGTCTGCCAGAGACTGAATTTGCTCCCCTGCCTCTGGCAAGAAAGTTTCAGCTTTCCTTGTATAACCTTGCAGAAGCAGGGAGCATAGCAACCAGAGGGGGCTGGCTACACCCTCGAACCACAGACAAAAGGCCACACGCTCCAGATCCAAAGGGAGAGGAGGGTGGACAGTCAAGGTGACTCCAGAGTCACAGAGCACACAGCCAACCCAGCAAATCAGCTCAGATGATACGCACTGCAGTGTGGCACAGATGGAGGAGGAACTCTCAAGGTATGCGAATAATCTCAGGGATCCACTGGAAACAGTTGTACAGCAGATCACCTTGCAGCTACAGCCCTCCCAGAGTAATGTGCTAAGGTGCTCCATAAGGCAAAAACTATAGTTCCTGCTTGGGTATGAGGCTGTTTTTGCCTAAAAAGAAAAGAAAAAAACCAAAATCAAATAAACGTAAGGCTGTGGGGCCATGAAGTTTCTGCATAAGCAGTACCCAAGGGAAACTTCAGCTGCTATGTAGCACCCCCCTAGTCTTTGTTGACCCATAAACCTGATGCAAGGGGACAGCATAGATAGACCAGGCAGTGAAGGCTTCCCAGAAAAAGAAGCCATGCCACCTTGAAAACTTGCCAAGAGCTGATGGGTTGCACCTAAATCCCTGCAAAGTCCCTCAGGATGGAGGCACCGCTTTCAAGCTTCAAGCCTGATTAAAGAGGAGCTTTGAAAATGCAGCCAACCAAGTGAGTCTTAAGTGCATGAAGCTACAGAGAGGTGTATCTAAATCTTCACTCATGAGCACAGACTGTCAAGATTTCTTTCCAGAATTAAGAAGCTCAAGCTGGTCTAGATAAGGATCTTGGAACAGAAGAAAACAGCAGGTGGGCCAGTTTCCACACTGGTGTCCGCTACCTTTGTACGCCTCTCCCACACAGCATTAATCCTGGCTTCCTCTTCCCACCTCTCCCATCCCCTGTTCTGGCTAGTTCTGATGCATGTGTGTGCTGGCTGTGGTACCAACACACACCTGCTGTGTGCACAGGGTGCCTGTACATCCCTGGACACAGCTGCCAGACCAGGGTCCAAACCAGCTGCACTCTCCATGTCTTTTCCATGGCATGGCACTGAACCGGGCCTGATTCTCCTGTCCACCTGTAGAACCTCACAAAACCTGTAGCAATGTAACAATCTTTGGAATTTCTGCTCTTTTCTCAAATTTGGTTGAAACTGTTCCACATGTTCAAAAGTTGCCAGAAGGGCCCCACGGTAAGCAGCATGATTACATAAACTTTCTCACCTTAGGAAACCATCCAAAACCAGCCAAGAGCCTCATACACTACATCCACAGCCCTACAGGGGCTTGCTGCAACAGGACACCAAGAAGGTGTCCTTTGTGCATGAAGCACAGGCAGCTGCCTGCCAGTGGTGCTGTGCTGCCTTTCCAGCTCACTTGCACATTGTAACCTGGACAAGAAATAAACTGCTCATTAAGCAGCAACCCCAGGTTGTCTGGTTTTGCTAATGGTGGGTGTCGGTCCTCTGACTGAGATGATTCACAAGTTGACACTACTTTCTGTTCTCCCCTTCTGTCTCCAGCCAGAGCTCCGATATCCCTGGCTCACAGCCAGAGTGCAGGGTGAGTGTCTCTCACTTGTTTACAGCAGGGCTGGGGGATGTTTAAATGAGGGTGGTGATGGGAATCTTGGGAATTTCACAGCACACATAACTGCAGCTACAATCCTTCCTGCAGCTGACAAGTTCCACTCAGGCCAGAGTACAGAAATTTCTTTGTCTAAAGACAAATCCATTGACCAGCAACTTCTGGAAATGAAGGCACACTCAGGGATTGCACTAGTTCCAAAGCAAATTTTAAAATCATAATCACTCATGGCCTGATCTTTAGAAGGCAGAAGTACAAATCAAAAACTATGTGTGCAGCTGCATGCTAAGTAGACACGTGCAGCTACCGTGATTGCCTGCAAAAAGAAACACTTTGACAGGAGAGAGAGAGTCTGGCTGGACCTCTGTGGTGAGAACAGGTCTTGCTGAACTGTGCAGCTTCAGTGGTGTTGGTGTCAGAGTACAAACCCAGCTTCAGAACAAAAAATTCTCCAGTCATTAGTTTAGTAAGGAAGCCCTACAGATTATTACTAAAGCTAAAAGAATTTGTTTAGATCCATGCTGTGTTTCACTGTGAATGTTTATTTTCTTTCAGCACTTCATTCAGCTTGGACAATGACGCCAAGCTAATTAATTTCATATTTGTCCATACTTCTAAGCCTTTCTCCTTTACAGGATTTCATGACTGCAATACCAAGATTGTAAGCAAGATGAGCAAAGGCATGCTTGATTTTTTTGGAAAAAGTCTTCACTTGATCACTTATTTTCTATCATCAAGTGAGTCCAATAGGTTTGCTACTAGCTAAAGACTACACTAGAGGGTCAAAACTGGCCTGATCATGTTTCCTTGCAAAAAAACCACCCAAAACAAAACCAAAAGCCTGAAGTATAGCTTAGGAAACCGAAAAGCTTGCAAGCAGAAAAGCTGTTGGAGTCAGAAGAAGAGGAACCAACTGACATGATACATTATTTTTTAATGCCTTACTACTGGAAGGTCAATGGTACACTTGGCGCTTGGAAGGGTACCAAATGTCAAGACCCAGCAACATCACACCTATCTATGTTTGTAGTTCAAGACAGCAAACACATTCAGGGGCTCTGCAGAACTGTCTGTTAATGACCCTTTTCAAAAAAACCATTAGGACTCCTTACGAAAGAGGGGAAACCCCTAGTCAAACAATGCACTGGAGTACCTGAAGCTCATTTTTGCAAGGGCAGTTCTGCCTGAGAGTGCAGCTTAGCGCTGGTTCAGTGCTGAACTGCCTGTTTTCTGGGGATGCAGCATTAAGCACAGGATCCATCACTGGGCTCGAGTGCATCACACAGGACCATTTAGGAAGAGAAAGAACCTGAAAGACAGAAGGAGCTGGGCAGCAGCGTGCTCTAACTGCTGCATGTTTCCCACACTGACATCACCAGCACCACTGGCAGGGGCAGTGGCACAGCAGCCTGGTGCTGAACATTGCTTCTCTTTAAAGGTCTCAGCTCACCTTACTAGGGACCTATGATTGCTGGGGAACTCCTGGAGCAGAGCTGGGTTCCAGCCACCACATGGCACCCTCAAAGTGCCCGCATGGATCAAGTAATTCCACAGGACAATTCTCAGCTACCTACTCCTCCCTGGACCCACACCAGTAACTCCCCATAAAGGCCAATGTCCCACCTCCCCTTCCCTCCCACAATTACCCTGTATCAAGTTTAATTTCTTCTCTCTGCTTCCTTCCCATATTCTGCCCCAGCTGCCATGTCTCATCTTCAGTAACTTCTACCAAGGGGCAGTCCTGTTACCTATCAACACCGACCTTTTGAAAAATAAAAGCTCCATACAGCTATATCATGAGCAACCAGAGATCCTGCATTGCATCCATGCAAAACTTGGGGAGCAGCAATTGCTGCTCTCATTACAGATGTCACAAGAGCTGATCCATGCGCTGCAAACAGCCACCTATCTGCACATCAGCAGGCTCATTGCAGATCATTTGGCCATTGGTCTGGCCAAATCACTCTGCTCAACAGCCACACAGCTGGCAAGTGTGACCAAGTGACAGGCTGCATGGGAGATAAGGCCAGGTAAATATGTAACAGCTGAGACTGGGGGTAACTTGGAAAGAAAATCTGCCTCAGCATCGCAGTGATGAGAAGCTGCTGAAGCTCTAGAAAAAAAGGTCCTTCTGACTTGCCTAAAACCCCCTAAATCTTCAGCTTCTCTGCTGAAGCCTAAAATAAAGAAGAACAAGAAAGTGGGTTCCTTATAGCAGAAAGCAGGAGACAAAATTCCCCTCAGAAGAAGTGCAGTATTTTCCACACTGGTGGCTGTCTTATGGAAAGATATCTGAGACATTTCATTAGTCACTGCCTGCAGTTTGGCTCCTTAAACATGTCCCCAAAGCAGTAGAGACCAAAAATAAAAAGAGAAAAGAGGAATCTCTCTATCTCCTCAAAAATGTGGAGTGGCAGTTAACTGGAGTGGCAGTTTAGATACCATGCAAAGCATTTTCTTTGTATATTTTATGAGCCAAACCCTGGGCTTTTCTCCACTGCTATTTTCATTGCAAATAACTGCTTTAGAACAGGGCCAGGTTCAGAACTGCACTACTAAAAAAGCCCAGAAGTAGTTTTCTTCAAACAGGTGTCTTCACTAGTAAGTCCAAATCCTGAAAATAATTTAAATCTGCCAGTTCTCACTGGAGCTTCCCTCACAAGTTTGGAGGTGTGTTGCTAAAGAAGCACACGTGCTGAAAACTAGGCTGGATGTGAGTACTCAAGGTCCCACCAACTGTGTCCCTAAAGGGGACTGCAAGTCTTCACTGTCAGGGTCAACAGAGACCACTGGGAGGAGACAGAAGTATGGAGAAAGGGAAAGAAAGGAACAAGGTACCACAGTGCCTAAAGTATTTCTTTGCAAACCTGACTCATATTTTATTAAAATGTTAAGAACCAATAAGGTACAGGACAGGTATTGCCCTTTCAAATCTCTTCTAGACCCTAGTCTGCACATACAGCAGCAACCCATACATAAGATAAACAAAAATGCCAAGTGAAGTATGGACAAAGGCTCAGTATCTTTTCTGTGCTCTGACAAAGGGCAAAACCACTACATGAGAGTCTTCTAAGCTCACTGGCACTCTGTGGTTCTTATCTTTCTCACACTCATCACTTCAAAATCAAGGAATAAAATTGGACCTGCCCTTCCAGCTCTGGCAAAAACTGCATGTGAGAATCAGAATTGTTTAGGCTGGAAAAGACCCTTAAAGATAATCAAGTCCAACCATTTACCCAGCACTGCCAACTCCACCACTAAACCACGTCTCTAAAAACCACATCTGCATGTCTTATAAATACCTCCAGGGATGGTGACTCTAATATTTCCCTAAGCAGCCTGTTCCAGTGCTTGACAACCTTTTCAATGAAGACATTTTCCCAATGCCCAATCTAAATCTCCCATGGTGCAACTTGAGGTTGTTTCCTCTTGTCCTGTCGCCTGTTACTTGGGAGAGGAGACTGACCCCCAGCTCACTATGACCTCCTTTCAGGTAGTTGTAGAGAACAAAAAGGTCTCCCTTGAGCCTCCTTTTCTCCAGGCTAAACACCCCCAGCTCCCTCAGGTGGTCCTCACAGGACTTGTGCTCCAGACCCTTCAGCAGCTCCGTTGCCCTTCTCTGGATATGCTCCAGCACCTCTATGTCTTTCCTGTTGTGAGGGGCCCAAAATTTGACACAGGACTTGAGGTGTGGCCTTGCCAGCACCAAGTGCAGGGATACAATCCCTGCCCTGGTCCTGCTGGCTACACTATTTCTGACACTGGGCAGGATGCCATTGGCCTTCTTGACCACCTGGGCACACGTTGGCTCATGTCCAACTGCTGTTGACCAGCACACGCAGGCCCTTTTCTGCCAGGAAGCTTTCCAGCTGCTCTTCCCTGGGCCTGTAGCAGTGCCTGGGGTTGTTGTGACCCAAGTGCAGGACCTGGCACTTGACCTTGTTGAACCCCATACCTGACTGGCCTCAGCCTGTCAATCCAGCCTGTTCAGATCCCCCTTGCAGCACCTTCCTAACCTCCCGCAGATCAACACTCCCCCCGCAGCCTGGCGTCATCTGCGAACTGAGAGAAGGGGTCTCCAGGGCCAGTCAGGCTATCAGAGCAGCCAGATGGTTTGGCAAGGGGAAAGCAAGGTTAATTCACCTGTCCTGGCAATAAACCGATGATCAGCTCTTGCTCGGCCATCCCTCCCTGTGACTGACGGAAGGGGAACGCCTGTGGAGCAAAGCCGGGCTGCAGAACACGCTGGCGGAGCTGAGAGGCAGCTCCCGCCCCGCGCTTCCCCGGGTTGCGGAGTGCAGCGGCCGGGGCGAGTGTCTCTGTCCCTGCCGGCGCCCGCGGGCCGTGCCCCGGCCCTGCCCGGCAGCCGCAGCCCCGGCCACGCCGGCGTCCCCGGGCCGAGCCAGCCGTGCAGAGCCAGCCGGGAGCGGCGGTGCGGGAGCGGCGGTGCAGGAGCAGCCCCAGCGGGAGCGGAGATGTGGGAGCGGCGGGCGGGAGCGGCGTGCAACACCCCAGCGGGAGCGGAGATGTGGGAGCGGCGGTGCGGGAGCGGCGGTGCGGGAGTGGCGGTGCGGGAGTGGCGGTGCGGGAGCGGCAGTGCGGGAGCAGCCCCAGCGGGAGCGGCGGTGCGGGAGTGGCGGTGCGGGAGCGGCGGTGCGGGAGCAGCCCCAGCGGGAGCGGCGGTGCCGAGCGACGGTGCGGGAGTGGTGGTGCGGGAGCAGCCCCAGCGGGAGCGGCCGTGCGGGAGCGGCAGTGCGGAAGCAGCCCCAGCGGGAGCGGCGGTGCCGAGCGGCGGTGCGGGAGCGGCGGTGCCGAGCGGCGGTGCCGAGCGGCGGTGCGGGAGTGGCGGTGCGGGAGCGGCCCCAGCGGGAGCGGCGGTGCGGGAGCGGCGGTGCGGGAGCGGCGGTACGGGAGCGGCCCCACGGGAG
Source organism: Monarcha castaneiventris obscurior (assembly GCA_026261815.1). NCBI lineage: Eukaryota > Metazoa > Chordata > Aves > Passeriformes > Monarchidae > Monarcha > Monarcha castaneiventris. The sequence goes on from JAMPIT010000894.1 coordinate 23,243,831, forward strand.
CGGCCCCAGCGGGAGCGGCGGTGCGGGAGCGGCGGTGCGGGAGCAGTCCCAGCGGGAGCAGCGGGATCGCAGGGCCGGGCGCACCCCCGCCCTCTGCCGGCCGCTTCCCGCAGCGCCAGCGCAGCCCCCGCCGCCCCCGGCCCCGCGTCCCGGGACGCCGCCGCGCCGCCTCCGGCGCTGGAACGGGATGCAACGGGGTGCGGACGCCTCATTTCAGGAGCCACGAGTGTACCCTGGACACGGCACAGCAGTGACCTGTTAGCGCCACCGTCTCCTGCCAAGCCTCCCTGCCGGCTCTCGCTTCTCCCTGCGCCAGGAGCATTCTGCAGGCAGATTCCTTCTGCCTGGATTCCCCTTTCAGAAGAGCAGCGGCCACGGCTGTATCAGAGCGAAGGGCTTTGTACTTGCAGCCGCTGCAGGTTCCTGGCTTTTGTCATCAAATCTTCGTTGTGGGTACTCATCAAGCCCCAAACCAGTGTGATTTGGTAAACCACAAGGCCTGGAGTTCACTTGAAGAGCAAACATCCTGCCGCCAGACCAAGTGTGTTCACTTTGGTATGAAAGCCTTCACTTGCACAAAGACTAAACCTCTACTTAGGCACCTACAATGCCCTCAGTGCTCTGCAGCCTCAAAATAGGATCCAAGGAGCTTCCAGAAAGGAAAGAGGGCAACAAACACTGCAAAGAGGGCAAGGGAAACGGGGTTTAATCATTTTCGTGGTAAGCTAACACCCATTAATTGATCTGCTACAAATTTCTGGGGTGGTGGGAACCTGTACAGGTGCACAGCACTCTCCACAGCTGGAAATTCATGGTCTCTGCAGGACAGCATGCTGTGAGACACGTTATCAACCTCAACACAAAAAGATTTGCCGTTTTCCTCACCACCCTTCTCCCACAGGGCAGCCTGTGATTCCCAGATGCAGCTAACAGCAGTCAGTTGTCTGGAAATGACTAGTTGCAGTTTCAGGCTATGATAGATGGCACTCACTGGTAATCCTTCTCTCCCTCTCTCCATTAATAATCCTCCTCCCTCCAGTTACCAGAAAATACAGCAATGCTGCCTTCTGCCTGCCCCTCTCTCCTCCCTCCAGGCTACTCCTTTGGAGAATTGGCTCCACAGCTGGATTGTAAAATAATCCAGCTGTTCCTATGACAACGTGCTGGCAGTGGGCAGAGATGACGCCAGCACGCAGTGTTGGCCCATTCACTACCAACACCCAACTCTGTTTTGGTTTGGGAAGCATTTGTTTTTCTATGCAGGCAGCTCTGCCGAGTACATTTCTGAAGGCCGGAGGGGCAGGAGGAGCCACAGTCCGAGATGCCAAGAAAGTTGCTGGCTCTGTGATTTACCCTTGTTTTGGTTTGGCTTTTTTTTTGCCCCAGCTCCATCTGATGTGAGGATAAAAACCCCTCCAGCAATCTTGCAGCTGCACACAATCTTTGCAAGACTTGATCCAGAGCCTGATTTGAAAGGCACAGTGCAAGACTTTGCGTGTCAGGCTTCCACAGGAAAAAAAAAAAAAGAAAAGCCCTGGGTAGAATCAATAGGGGCCACACAGTCTTTATTTTAATATCTTGCCTGTCAGCAGAAGCTTTGTGGGGTAGAGGGAAGCAAAGGAAAAGCTTGGTCCTTGTAAAGCATTAGCCAAACACCTGGCTGGACTCACCCAGCCTCTCCAGCTCTGACAGGAGCTTGCTCATGGACTGGGGGATTTGGGCAGAGGCCATTAGCAGGAGCAGAAGGACCTTCGTGTCAGGCTCAGCAAACAGAGGAGGCTCCTCAGGTACTGCAGCTATTAAACCTGCTCAGCAAAGCCAGCTCCTTCAGGGTCCCTGAGGTAATTCTTCATACATAGCTCAGCAACTCCAATGACAGGGTTCCCAAAGGGAAGGTCAGGAATATGCCTGGCATTCCTCAGGAGAGGAAGGCAATTTCTCAAGGACTATTACCCTCACAAGGAAACTCAGCACAGCAAAATGCCCCCACTCTCAGCATCAACAAAACAAGAGGCAGCACTTGCTGCTGCCTGTACATTTCACTATGCCTCCGTTTTTATTCTGAAGGACTTGAGAACCAGAACGGAGTTTGTAAGACAGGTGGGACTCCATAGCTGAGTAAGTGCCAACAAGCTCTTTCCTTTCCAAGCCAGGTAATTACCCACCACTAAAACCATAACAGTGGCAATTTCTATTGCACGGCTGCAAGCACTGCAATGGTTGTCTGGCTGCAAATGACCAGAGCTCATTCTGCTCTGCCATCAACATGCGGAATGTCAGAAGGTAGGGGGGAAGAAAGATGGTCCTCAGTGGGAAAATAAAATAAGGATAGTGGTTATGTTGTTTTTGAAGAGAGACCTCCACGGGCCTCTCTGGCTACAGGACACAAACGGCCAATCAACCCAAACAAGAGCAACAAAGGGATTGTATCTCAAACTACTTAGGGTTAGTTCTCTGACTTGGCATGGTGAGCAGCTGGACATAGCAGATTGTTAGGTACGAGGGAAGTCAAGAGATCAGCTTAGCTTAAACTTGTAGGTGCTTCCTAGATGAGAGCAAGAAAAGAAAAACAACTAGAAGCATGACTATTTCTGGAACTGCCTTAGAAATTGCAGACCCAATATAGCACCGTTGTACCTATCACGCTGTTTGGACAGACCTTTACAGGTTCAGGAAGCTACTCTTCCAATGCTGCACCTGGCACGTCTGGAACGCTGCTGCTTTGGGGTGCCTCACCTCCTCAGCTGTCCACAGCCACTTCCAAATTGCCCTCAGCATCTGTCCCCTGCTCACTCTTCAACCATGTAAAAGTTCTAGCCATTGGAGATAGCAGCAACAGGTCAGTGCTGAGTTCAGAAGTCTTCTTAATCCCAACTTCCCTTCTCACCACACAGGGATTTCTGTCCTGGGCTCAAAAGATCAGAAAAAAATGTAATGTGCCAAATGTTGGCAGAGCTTTTCTCTTGCTATCCATTTTGCAAGGATGTAAGTAAGTTAATAGCCGTGCAGAAAGTTTTGAGGTACCTTTCACCTGGGATGTATTTTCCTACATTTTTACTTCCTTTAGAAATGACCCACAACTTAGACTCGCAATGCAGTATTTGAATCCAAGAAGCTCAACAGCTTTCTGTCAGCCTCAGTGCCACCTGAAGATCCAGCACAGTAATAACAAGGCACCCTTTCCAGGATCTAGTTTCTGTCAACTGTTCAGTATTGGGCTCTCTCACTGGCCCAAGATAGGCTTAACTTGTGGTCTCTCTAAGTCCTTCCTGCAGAACACAGCACAAAGAGCCAAAAACCAGTAAAATAAACAAAAGCAAGGCTCTTCCCCTGACTAGCACAGCCTGTGGTAGTCCAAGCCCCTTGTATGATGTGCTTTAGTCTTCAGCACTTCTCACAAGTGTCTGATCCCAGCCCCACAGACCCTGCCAGATCCCACTTTAAAGTCTCTCTGACTTTTTACTATTTCCTAGGGCAAAATCTGATAAGAGGTTGCCAGGCCACTGGTCTGTATGGTGTTTACAGGAACACTCTATGCAAAGCTTCATTAGATAAACTAGACTCAATATCAGCACATGTATGTATTTGAGAGGATTAAGAACAAGATTTCCTCAAAAGGTGTTTCAATTATCAGACTTCACAGCAGATACACAGCAAGGCAAAGGACTCTGAGAGCAAGGCTGGCCATGTATCAACAACCTGTCCATTCCATGAAAAGTCTACCATGAAAAGCCTACTTGGTCCCTCCCCAGGAAGCACCCCTGTGAGGCTCAGCAGTCCTGGGAAAGCAGGTTGGTGAGAGGAAGGAGGGCAGCCTGAGAGCAGTGTCAGTGCAGATGGCAGATGGGATCAGGTGAGAGACTAGGAAAGAGGTTTTATGGAGAGGACTAGAGGGTCCTGGCAAAGCAGACTGCTGCACTGGGGATGGACCATCAGCTCTTTGGTTCTGATTGAGCCAGCAACTGACTTTAGTTAACCTCGCAATGCCACCTACCCTAATAACTAAGCTTAGGGACAAATTAGTGACATAGGTAGATATTTGCCTCATGAATAATGAGGTGGGTTGGAAACTGTCTGGATCACCACACTCAAAGTCAGTCAGCAGCACAAAGCCCAAGTGACAACCAGTGGACTCTAGTGGCGTCTCTTAAGGGTTGGTACTCTGTGATGCCCTTAATAACATCCTGGAATGGTGTGACAAAGCTTACAGACAGCAAATTAATGCACAACACCGGATCAGGGGTAGAGTCTGACATGCTTAGAGAGCAGCACTACCACTTGGAGGAATCCAAATAGGCTGGAGGAATGACTGATAACAATTCCATAAAAAAAAAAATCAAATGCAAAGTCCCTCACCTGGGAGAGAATAACTCCATAAAACAGTACTGGGTGCCACCTGGCTGAGGAGCCACTTCACTGAAAAAGCGTTTGGCATTTGTAAAAAGTTTGGGAAAGCAGCAAGGAAATACTAACTCTTCAGAACACGTCCCCAGGATCCTGATTGTTTACTGTAAGACTGATCAAACACTGGATTAAGCTGCCAGGAAGTGTTGTAGAACCTCCATTCCCAGGGATATCCAAAATCCGACTGGACAACAGAGTGAGGAACGTACTCGTGCTGGACCTGCTTTCAGCCGGTGGCTGGAGTAATGACCTCTGGGCTCAGAGCACTCGGATTCAGTACTCCTCAATCGGCACTAGTCGCTTCTGCTTTTCTCCCCCAGTGTTCCGCTTCCCCGAGACCAGCAGGGAGCAGTGAAAGGCGAGGAATGAAGACTTAACCCGCCAGACCAGCAGCATTCCTGCAAGGCTGCAGACACATGCCGGGACCGCCCAGGGCTGAAGTTGTGAATGCCCAGCCCAGGGAAGCGGGAAAGGGCCCCGGCCAGCCCCCGGCCAGGAGCGGGCATTGCGGGGTGCGGCCCCCGGGCGCGGGCACGGCCCGGAGCGGCCGCGGGGACGCGAGGGACGAGCAGAGGACTGGGAGCGCGGGCGGCGGCTCTCGCGGGGAGCGGGCCCAGGGACCGAGAGGCAATTAGGGGTAGGCGGCATTGAGAGGTTAACTAAAGTCAATTTCTGGCTCAATCAAGGAGCTGATGGTCCATCTCCAGTGCAGCAGTCTGCTTTGCCAGGACCCTCTAGTCCTCTCCATAAAACCTCTTTCCTAGTCTCTCACCTGATCCCATCTGCCATCTGCACTGACACTGCTCTCAGGCTGCCCTCCTTCCTCTCACCAACCTGCTTTCCCAGGACTGCTGAGCCTCACAGGGGTGCTTCCTGGAGCGGGACCAGGTAGGCAGGTAGGCTTTTCATGGAATGGACAGGTTGTTGATACATGGCCAGCCTTGCTCTCAGAGTGCTTTGCCGGGAGGCGGCAAAGGGGACGTTTCCTGCAGCCGGGGGTCGGGCGGAGGGGGCTGCCCAGCTGGCTGCACCCACGGGTGCCAGCCCACCAGCCTGATCCCCAGAGCTCCCGAGATCCCCCCGATATTGCTGCTGTCAGCGTCGGACGTTGCATATTGCTTCAAGCGTCTAGGGCTACAGGGTTCGTATTGCCCAACTCTCCTCCTTGATCTCGAGATATAAACACATGCTTAACAAAACCCGAGATTTAAATTCTTACATAACCACATGACTCCAGGCACTGGGATGATGAAAGCGTCAAGTAGCATCAAGACTCTTCCACTGACAACGGACCTGCCAAAACCCAGGGGACACGGGACATTTCACTGGTCAGCTTTGCTGCAGCTCAGGGTAGTGCAAATGAGCACCAAGGCCACAAAGACATTTGCACACTGCTGTCAGTTCCAGTATAAATTATAGCATTTTGAATTAAACTGTAGAACTTTATCCACAAATGACACCTATGGAATATCAGACACAGGGCAAAAAGAAACCCCAGCAAATGGATGTCTTGGGACCCCAAAAATCTGGGTTTAGAGGTAGCTGAGCTTAGAAGTGCTGCCTCAGGGGTCTAACTGGGGTGGATGACTATGACTGGGGTGATTGCAGGCATTCCCATCTAAGTCTCTCCATCCTGGGTTAACACACCAGTTCCAGGGGAGACAGAAGAAGAATGGGAACATCAGTCCTTGTCACTGGGCATCAGGGAGCTCTGCACAAGCCCCTTTCCTCAGCCACTTGGTTAGCTAATTGCTCTGGGCATGGGCAAGGGTACAGCACAGGCTGTCACCCAGGAGAGCTAGCAACCCTATAGACAGCAAAGATAATATTTTAAACTGCTAGTTAGATCTGTCAGAACATGTCATCCAGATCTTAGAGATGCTCATACATATACATAGAGACATTTCGTACATCTGGAGTAGTTCCTTGCCACAAACCCTGTGTGTTTCCACTCAGCTGCTTTCACACACCACCAGGGCACTACTCAGCTCTCCGTGACCCAACTGATCCTGCCATTCATGCACTCAGTGCATCAGCAAAAGTTGGAAGGGGTCTCTGAAGGCCACCCTCCCCATCCCTGCTCAAAGCAGGGTCAGTTAGAGCGGGTGGTTCAGGGCCTCAGCCAGTCAAGTTTTGATTATTTCCAAGGCTGGAGGTTCTACAGCCTCTCCAAGCAACATGCTCCAGTGTTTGGCCACTTCCATGGTAAAACATAGCAATTTTAGTGCATGCTCTGAAGAGTGAACACTCCAAACTGAATTTAGGCAAATCACTTAGGTCCTGGATATGCTGTTCCACTGGAGTTTATACAGTTCTGTCAGCTACAGCACTTGACTGGTTCTGCAGTAACTTCATTTGGGGGTTCAGAGCAGCTTAACTCTCCCACATTAATACATTTTTTGTGCCAGTGTAACTTCCTGAACCATTTAATTGAGAGGTCAGACAACTAACTGCGTAGAAGCCAAGAAGGAAACAGAATGACATGGGATGAGAGCGGACAAGATAGCAGGACCACACATGAAGATTGACTTAAGAAATCCTGAAACTGTCGCTTCTCTGCAATAATGTAACATTGGCCTTTGCAAGGGACACGGTTTTCCAAAATTTGGAGAATGAGCTCCCTAAGGGCTAAAGACCCTTCAGCACCTGCTCATTCAGACTGCAAGCCATGCTGCTTACATCTGTAGCACAAACACACTGCAACACAAAATCCACAGGGGAGGGGAGAGGGGAACAAACCACACATTTGTGTATTAATCACTTTTGAGGTTAATGGGAAAGTGCTCAGATGCTGCCTTGAACGGCTCATGGTAAGCTGCAAACTAGAACAGAACACGTCAATCATTAGTGCCAATAAGGAGCTCCAGGATACTCAGGTGGAAATCATTACATAATAATTTTATTTTCTCATACACACAGATGATTATTTCAGTGCATAGTGTATCTTAAAAGGAAATACAAACCTTTGCTTAGGAGTCAGAGCTACTCTTTACCACATTCTGTGCCTGATCACCTGCAAGGCACAAGCTGCCATGCAATATCCAGTAATTAAGCTATATTTATTACAAGATTGGAAGCTGTGAGGTCATTCCCCGTGCTACTACACGTGCCTTAAGTTAGCTATGATAATCATTCTCACATGCACTCAACAGTCTAGGCCTTCAGCCACAGTTAACGTCTGATGATAAAACAGCAAGTGACAAAGTGGCACAGAGTGGAAAAATATTGCCGACTTTGGTCATAAAGTGATTTGGAAAAAAGAGATTTTGCTCGGTTTTGCTGCATGGAGTTACACTCTATTCCATACATCCAGCAGATGGAATAGGTTGTCACTTCTATCACAAACACAGAAGTATCACCATTCCAGAGCCATCTTATTGGTTCCAGAACCATCCTTACCTACTATATAAGGAATAAGCAAATAAGTTGCTTTGGTTTTTTGGCATAAAAACACTTACACAGTAAAATCCTTCTCAAATTATAGGTTCTAAAAGATGTGAAAAAAACCAAAACCTCAGTTCTGAAGTGATAAAGCTTTCTTAGCAAATCTTGACTTATGTTAAAGACATATATGACAGGTTTATGAAGAAGCCATGTTAATCTATTCTGGTGTAATGAGCAAGTCTAGGATTCCTCTAGTGCCTTCCTGCAATAAAGTGACAACAAAAGGAATTTCATTAGGTCTTGACTAAATGTGTTGGGACTAAAATCCAGTGAAGCATTTGCCCTTGGAACCTAAAGGTATGTAGAGTATGGATAAAACTTCTCAAGTAAATGTTCCTAATCAGGACCATCCCTTCTGAGGGGTGAGGTGTACGTAGCTCATGTGACTGTTATTCCATGGTTCTTTAAGTGTGGACACCATCCCATCAGCTTGCCATGCCCCTTGACTTAGCTCCCAGGCAGAAACAAAGCTCTTGAAAAATAAGCAATGAGGTAGAATAACATGTTTCCTTGTGTGTTATTTCACCACGTTTGCCACCAATTACAGCTACACATCTGCCACTCAGTGAAAAACATCTGTTAATTTTCCTTTAAATCCCTCCCCATATTTAGGATGATTTGGAGATAATTTATCAAGCACTGCAGTCATCGGGATTCCTTCTGGAGCACTGAACATGTTACACAACCCTTACAGCAAGGTAAATCCTCTAACCTGCCAGAGCTTGTTTATAGCCTGACACAGGCAGCATTTGCAGTGCCAAGTGAAGCTGGGCCAGAAACTGCTCTGTGGTGGAACAGCTGGGCAGTCACTCACCACATCCACACTACACAGCACCTGGCCAGTGGTCACCTCCAAACTACACATGGTCTTAAACAAGTATTACTTCAGGAGTGTTATTTCAAACACACAGATTTTAATGAAAGAGAGCTTGTGCTGTAGCCCAGAGGGATGATTTACAGCATGAAGCTAAAAGACTTGTCCTATGCCAAAGCACAGAGGTGTGTTTGACAGTGTGAAACCTGCTGGGATCACCCTGTAGAGTGGAGGAGATCCAGTCTCACAGAGTCTTGCTCATTGGACACATGTTACCCTCTGAACTACACCCAACCATCATCTTAGGGGTTGCTGGTTGACACATGCCAAGACTGTTTCAGAAACCAGAATTATTACTGTGTAGTAGAGCACAGTGGAAAAGTAGGAGTCAAATGCCCAAGCTTGATTCCTACCCTCTTTGATTTAGCAGCACAGGCACAGCCAAGGAACCCAAGCTTGTGGCACCTGGAAATTGCTGACAAAAACCATGGGAGGGTGGGGGTGTGGGGGGAGGGAGGGGAGGCAGGGGGAAGAGGATGGGAGGATCTGAGAGTCCCATGAATAGTTAAGCTTTGATAAACTGAATTCTTTGAAAGTCTTGGAGTGAAATCCTTATCGGAAACCCCATTCTTGGCTTTGTATTCAGTTCTTATGTAATGACAGCAAATTACTTTGGTTTATCTTCCCTGGTGTCCTCGAGGTTAGTGACACATCATCACTAGGTTACGTTACTATTTTCATTCAATTGCCATACCACATGCCTAAACGCTGTAACAGACTTGTCCTTCTCTACCTGGCAACTGTTATTTTTCCCACAATTAGAGTTCAAATGCTTCATAGCAGGAATTGCATCACTCTCATGCTGAAGTACCCAGTATACTTCAAAGCAGCGTCAAAATAATGTTTTACTTGAAAACCCAAATACCCTTGCAATATCTGAATTGCGTGTACCTTGCAGATGATATGCTACTTTATGGCCTTTGCAATACTCTTACCTATTCAGGGGAAATATTTAATTTTGAAAACAAAACCAGATAAATACCGTATTATAAGTTGCTTTCTCTTCCCTTCTTCCCCAGCATGAGAAGATTCAAGATTGGCTATTTAAAAAGCACTCAATCCTTACCAAGTGGAAGATGTGATGCAATCAGAATTAAAATGACTCCTTTAATGTTGCAGCTGGTTGTCCATAGCCAACAAACCAAGTTACGAAACATTTGCATAAAAGCAGAGCTCGAATATAATCAGTGAAGAAGAGCTGAAAATCTGTTGTTGTACAGACTAAAGATGCCAGGGGGGTGGCAGGGGACAGGACACCACACCACAGAACAAGAGCTCCTTAATTGGAAATAATAAAGATACGTTGTCCACATGCTAGTTACAGCCTCCTTTTGTTTTCCCATGATATCCTGTTGATATAATATCCAGGTCCCTTGTGAACATCCGCTGTTTCCCAATGAGAAGAATGGGTGTTGTTGGTTTCACTTCAGCACCTGGCTGGGTCACCAGCCTACCTCTGCCTGGAAAGGCTACCGGAAGCAGCACCAAAGAACAACCTTATCAGCAAAACATCTGAACAGATAAGGTGCACAGACATATGAGATCACATCTTCTGGTAGTTTAAACAAATTTCAAACACCATTACAATATGGAAGCACAGGAAAGAGCAGAAGTTCAGCTAAATCCCTACAAACCCACATAGAAATATACATATTTGATGAAATCAAGCACAGATTTTGCCCCTCTCTGTTATCCGCCACAGTCTTCTGACACTGTGGCAGCAACCGCTTGAAGAAAGTAGTAAGGACAAAGTCAGTGGTCAGTGTGTAGTGCTGCCTCACCACAGTATTCCCTAAGACCCCAGAAATTTCAAAATCAGGATTTGCACAGACAAAGGGAGTATTTGTGTATTTAGTAGTCTTCACTAGCTTTTATTTGTGTTCATTTTCTGGACTTTTCGTCTCAAAAAACCCCCATTGTGGTATCCCCAAAATCAGGCAAAAAGGTTTTCTACAAGTACCCACAACATGGAATGAGCAACCCTGTCGAGTCTGGTTTTATTCCATGTTTCCCCAAGTTTTGCTTATTGTATGACATTCTTACACTGAAAGAAACCTCCCTTCACTTGGGTCTGTGAAGCTGGAGAGTCCTAGTTAACTTAACTGCTTCTGACCTAGAAGCTGTCCCACACCTCCTAACATTTATCTACTTCTCTGAACCTCTTACGGTGCTCTATGTCCTTCTAAAGATCAGAACTGTACACAACATTCAAAGCACTGGCACACTGTGGATTTATCCCGTGCCATAATGACACTCTCTGCTTTTGTTCTCTTGCTCTTATTCCTTACCTCCTAACACTCGATTTGCTCATTTACCAAGCCTTGAACTGAGGTTTTCACAGAACAATTATTATGCCAAGATCTTGTTACCAAGTGATAAATCAGCTTCCAGGCTGTTTCTGTATGATTGAAATGGATTGTTTACCTCCCATTTAAAACTCTTTACATGTATGTACATCAAATTGTACCACCCACTCACTTTGTATTGTGACATTTTACTACCATTGCTCTCTGTCCACACGCTCCAATTCAGATCCTCGTGGAACTTTGCATATTGACTCATTCTACTGAGAAATACTTTTTGCTCTGTCTTACAGAGACCTATCTTTAATGCAGGGTCATCTATCCACATGAAAACTTCTCTTACTCCACAGTTTCTTCAGGAGTTTTGCTTATAGATTTTGTTGAATGCTTTTTAGAAACCCAGGTAGAAAATATCAGCTGAATGTCTCTTGTCCACATGCTTTGCTGACTCTTCACAGGACTCCAAACACATGAGGCCAGGACTTCTCATTCGAAAGGCTCTGCCAGCTGCCATGGTACCCTTTTCTCCCTGCACCCACTAGTTCACCTGTTTAAAGTTTTCACCAACTTGGCTGGTACAGAGAATAGGTTCATTGCTCAGCAGCTCTCCAGAACTTTTCAGGCTGTTTCTTTTTTCAAAGTGGCACATTAACTATCTTCCCATTCTCTGTTATCAAAGCCCTTCTAAACGCAATGTTACACAAAAACCATTAGTAGGCAGATCAGTTAAGTCTTGACTTCTCTTAGAACTCTTGGATGAATATAATGTAGTCCATTTGTTCAACACTTTTTTTTAGCCATTTGTTTCACTACCTTTTCTACAGGCCTTCAACTTGAAACATATCCCCTGATAAATCTTTCACAAAATAAATTATAAGCACAGGAACATTCTTAAGTTCCTCTACAGTGAGCACAGAGCAAAATACTAATTTAATTTTTCTCCAGAACCTTATCTCCTCTGAATAATCCATTTATTTTTGACTGTCCACTGGCTCTGATACCTATTTTGGCAGGCTTCCTGTTCTATTTTGACAGAAAGCAGTGGAGTCAGATTTATTGTAACAAAATAGTAACAAATAGTAACAAAAAGGAAAACGGCACTGAGAACTGGCAGAGCAAGTGTTCAAGGATAAAGGTGCCTGGTCACCCGGTATGCTGCAGCCACGTTCATAGGGTAGCTCTTGTGCCGCAACTGCAGTAAAATAAAAAAATTTAAAAATAAAGAAAAAAAGGTAATTATTTTCTTCCACCTAATGGAGATAAAAGTCAGTCGTTTACGGTAGGGGAAGGGTGGGGGGGGTTGGTTCGGGGTTTTTTGGTTTGGTTTTTTTTTTATGTTAAGCCAAATTGTACCACCTTTGACTTTCCACCATCACGGTTTAATTCTTCCAGCTCAGAGCCGACTCTGGAGATTCCCAGGTGGCGGGGCGATGCCACGGAAGCCAGTTCGGGACAGCGAGAACTACAAACCGTTACGTGCGAGCTGGCCTGGGACTCAGCTCAGCGGCGTGAAACCTCCGTTCCCTCTCCGGACACCTCACCCGCAAAGGCAGCGGGAGCACCGGCCCAGGGGGAACGGAGACCCGGCTGCCCTGCCAGCGCACCGGGGGCACCGCCTGCGCGGAGCCGGGCCGGGGCAAGGCAGGGAGCGGTGGTGCCGGTGCCCGTGCTCGGTGCCCTCTTTCCGGACCCTTCCCGCCGCACGCGCCCCCCGCCGCCGCCCCGGGAAGCGCGGCGCCGCCGCCTCGCCATATATGGGCATGGCCGGAAGCGCGCGCGTCACGGCGCTGGCTCGCGGCGTCCCCGCGGGGAGCGGCGCCTCACGTCACGGCCCCGGCGCGCCCGCGCGCGGCGCCCCGGCAACCAAACAGTAAACACGGGCGCGCGCAGGCGCGGGGCGGGGCGGGGACCGGGGCGCGCTGTGCCCGCGCTCCGCCCGTGTTGTGCCCGCGCTCCGCCAGCCGCCCGAGCCCCGCGCCGATCCCAGGTACCGGCAGCGACCGCCCCGCCGCGCCCCGGGGCCACGAGCGGGGAGCGGGGTGGTGCGCGCAGCAGCGCGCCGGGACTGCGGCTGCTGTCAGCACCGGGGCAGCCCTGGACCCGCAGCACCCTCCTGTACCCGGGCAGGAGGTACCGCCGTGTGCGCCGGCAGCCCTTCTTTACTCTACCATAAACGCGTTTAAGGATCTGCACGTTGTTCTACAGCTCTTTCTGTAATTCGTAACAACAATCCCGCTGTGTCTTGCGTTGTGTTGCAGTTGCGTTTCTAAGAATTAATTACACTACTGCCCTCGGAGGGATCAGGAGCGCAAGAGGCGTCAGAAATAACACGAGCGTTACCTACGTGTCTTATCTCGTTCCATTGTTGTGTTTCACAAAGGTCTGGGTCGGTATCTGTGTGATGTATCAGATACAGCTTGTAATTGAAGCGCATGCTTATAACCCATTGCAAGCAGAGATTGCTGCATTCTTCCTCAGTTGAAGATAGTGGCGAGATTCCCACTGTTTTAAGTGCAACTTCACTACATAATTCTCAAATGCTAGGAAGCAGATAAATCACATTTATAACACACCATATATTTTATGTAGCACACCCTGAATTCTGGGTTGTTTGTGGAGGAAGGCAAGGAGTAAGGCTGGAGCCTGGAGTTAGACATAACGTGTCTCCTGTAGTGCCACCCCTGAAGATGACATCTTTGCGTAACAAATGCAAAAGCTGACACTTAGATGTGGCACTTGCTATCACTGCTGTTAAAAAGAGAAGCCTTGGTTAGGCTGCAGGACTGCTGTCTCTCTGCATTTAGCTCTAGATTTTGCTTTAGCCTGTACAGTGATCATGAGAGATGATGCAGCCAGGATCACTCCACCTACTTTGAGGGAACTGTGTGGTATTTTTGAACTTCGTGGACCCCTGTTCCTTTCTGCCTCTGTTGAATGGCTAGTGATTTTCAGCAGCATGCATGGGATCCCAGAGACCTGAATCCTTCAGCTCTGAACTCGATGGTCTTTCAGCAAGACAGCACATTGTGATTCTACATTTACTGACTTCACAGGGTTACCTGTCACATAAGTCTGACTCTTGCAGCATCATCACCTACCACCTACATGACTGCTTCCTGGTTCAGTGCTACTATGCATTTACTGCACCTGGGTGTTGCCTGTGTAAACTCAAGTGGCAGTGTGAAAGTAGCTGCTTCTCAGTAGCAAGTGGGATTACTCTTCATCACTTGTCAGCTCTTCCTACAGATTAATGTTGAAAGACAGGAAACTGCCCTTGTAATATTTGCTTTTGCACAGGGCAAGCCTTGTTGAGCAAGTCACGAAGCTGCAATACTCACTACTGAGATGAGATAGATCCTCTGTGTGTGTTCTGATTAGGGAAGGGGTGAAAAGTAGAGCCTGCTGCAGTGACCAGGAAACGTGGACTTACGGAAACCCAACCCTGAATGCCAGCCTACAGAGATTCCCTGAGAGCATGGTGTCAAGATGGCCTTCAGCTGGACGTACATGCCAGCACAGATGGCATCTTTGCTTTCACCTTGAGAAAGGAGTTCTCAAATTGGAGTGACAGGGCTGGAGGCTGTCAGGGAGGCCTTGCCACTCTCAGGGGACTCTTCACATATAGGCAGTAGGGAGGAAGCAGACTCCTGCTCTGCATGCAGGGGTAACCTGGCCCAGCTGCTGTCCTGCCAGCAGAGCACATTTCACTGCACAAGCAGCACGGGTGACAGAGGGTAGCAGCCCCTCTAAACTAACTCAGCAGGAGAGACCACATTTACAGAGACCCCAAGGAGGCAGCACATTCCTAGAATGTGTGTGCCATTTGCCACAGCTCGTTCATTCAAGGGCTGGGCTGGCTTTAATAGAAACTGAAAGGCCAATGGTTTGCCTAATACCACTCAGCCCAAATTGAGGAGTGCAGGAGCCTTTCTCCTCCCCTCATGTCCCTAAGAAGATAGGCCATAGCTACTCCTAGAGGAACCAGACCGTAGCCAGCGGCACCCAGAGCCAGGGTGCACGCCCACTTCTCAGCAGGGAGAAGGAAATTGGGCTGTTCAGCACATGGAAGTGATCATGTGGGCCCCAGCCTAGAGGTGGCCTTCCTGATTCAGAGGCACAAACTCACCTGCCTTTTCATCACCTTTCCAGCAAGACCTCCAGATAGCTGGTGAAAGGCCACAGCAGGTGACACACAAAGAGACACAGAATGGGACCAGACCCAGACAGATCAGCTGGGGAAGGCCGTAAGGAGTGACCCTGCTGCCTACCAGAATGGGCGTAACCACAGCCAGCCCTGACTAACACCGAGACAAGGACAGGGCTGGCCTAAATGGTATTCCCATCCTGATGCATCCTAAGCCTCGGGCAGATTGCAGTTGTCTGCAGTTTATAAAGCCCAGCCAAAATTAGAGGCTAGGGTACCCCTTTGAGGTCGCAGGGAAGCAAGTGCAAAAGGTAACACAAGGACAGCTCCAGCAGTCAACTTAAATGCTTTTATTGACAATGTCTCTGAACAATAATAAGCAAACAATGCTTAAGTTTCATTCAAATTCACTTTCCACATGTCAAAAAAGACCTCAAGGTAGAAAAAAATAAAATAAAAATATAAATATCTGAGAATCCATCTTAATAAATAAATTAAAAACACAATAAAAACGTTTTCATGGAAAACTTATGTCAGAACATTCAGACCACCTCAACAATGCATGATCAGTAAAGTTACAATGAACATCAATGTAGAACTACAGTACATGGATATAGCTATTTATCTACCTACTAGAAAATAAAATAGAGTCTCTTTCCCCCCACATAAGATGGGTCATTGCTAAGTCATCAGAACACGATATTGCCAGGAACACAGTAGTTATTGTTAATCAGCTGCACTAGATACGAGTTGGAGATACCCAGCACCAGGTTAAATTCCAATCATTTAAAACCAAGAGATTAATTAGTTAATGCTAGTGATACTAAGGAGGGGAGGGAGTCACCTACCCAGCCATGTGGGACATGCTACAGACTACCAGCTCTCATGGATGGGCCACTGGGAACAAGACAAACTCCATGCGATTTGCTACATCTCTGGAAGAGGTAAGAGACCTCGGTGCATGACGCTCTGCCAGGCCCCGGGGCACCAGGCCAGACAGGGGGTGGCGGTGGCAGGGCCCTCCCCAGGCCTGGGGAGCCCCTTGGGGCACAGCTGCAAGTCCGTGGGGGTGCATGGGCAGGGGAGGGGGCCCAGCAGGTCAGTCAATGCTGGAGCCCTTCACAAGGCCAGGAGAGTGGGGGAGCTGAGGGAGTCAGATGAGGGCTCATTGCTGCTGCTGCCCTTCCGGTGCGCAGCAGCGCAGCTGGGGAAGGCGTCTGCCTCGGGGTAGGTGAAGACGAAGGTGGAGGTGTAGGTGCTGGGACACGGGGTGCAGGTCACCACAGGGGTGCAGAGGGGCTCCAGCTCACCGCTGGTCCCGGCAGTCAGCGACTCCCAGTCCGACGGGTAGAAGGAGGAGGCCCCAGGCAGGTCCATGTCGGGCACAGAGCGGGAGGCCTCCCGCGGCCCCGTGGAGAAGAGCAGCTCGTCGAAGGGCTCAGCCTTGAGCTCCAGCCCGCTGCTGCTGGTCTCCTTGGGCGGCACGGCCGGCGGCGCTTCAGGCATCAGCGGCAGAGCAAAGGCAGCCTCCTCGGTCATGGGGGGGCTGGGGGTGCCCAGGTCCAGCGCGGTAGCAGCGCTGGCAGCTGCCAGCTCCTCGGTGAAGCACAACTCCTCGGGCATCTTGCAGGCGGGCCGGTGGGCCGCCAGGATAAACTCCAGCTTCTCCTTCTCCTTCAGCAGGTTAGCAATCTCCGCCTGCAGCGCGGACTTCTCCTCCTCCAGCTGGTCGGTCTCCTGCAGAGAGACCAGGCTGTCAGCCAGGGCCGGCATCACTCCCAGCTGGAGTCCCCTTCCTCCTGCCACCCCTGCCCCGGGTACTCCCTCTTCCCCCGCCACCTCCCGGGCAGCACTTACCGCCTGCAGCGTGTCGGTGAGCTCCCGCCGCCGGTTGCGGCACTTGGCCGCTGCCATCTTGTTCCGTTCCCGGCGGATCCTTCTCTTTTCCTCCTCCTCCGGGGACAGCTGCGGGCAGAGAGAGACCGCTCAGTCCCGCTGTCAGCCCGGTGCCCCCCCGGCCAGGGCAACCCGCCGGCCGCGCGTCCCTCCAATCCCCCCCTGCCCCAAACAACTCCAACCCGCGCTCACCTGTTCGACTTTGCCCCGGCGGCCGATGCTCTGCCCGCGGCCGCCCGGCGCCTTCAGCACTGCGGGGCGGGAGTAGGTGGTGGGGGCGGGCGCCGAGACGCCGTAGGGGTGCCCGCGGCTCTGGGAGGGGGCCACCGAAGAGATGAGAGTGGGCTGCACCAGCCACTGCAGGTCGGGGCTGGTGGAGATGGCCGTCACTGTAGGCACGAAGCTGGCGCTGGAGGCGGCCAGGTCGGTGCAGAAGTCCTGTAGGTCAAAGGAAGGGGGGGCTGCCGTCAGCGGAACGCCCGGGCCGCTCCCCGCCGTCCCCGGGGCCGCGGCGCCGCGCTGCCAGCGCCGGCTCCACACGAGAGCGGCCTGTTATAAATATCTCTGACGTCCGCGCTGACGCAGACGCTGCTCCGGAGTCTCCTCAATGAACTCGCGTTTTATCAATGAAGCCGCTTTACACACCCGCCGCAGAGCGCGGCCCGGGCCACGGCACCCCCCGACCGCCCCGCCTCGGCACCGGGGCCGCTCCCCACGCCAGTTCCCGACTTGACCTCTTCGGCAGACACCGCCAGCCCCACACCACCCGCTCCCGTCCCGTCCCGTCCCCTCCTGAGTGCCCCTGCCCCGGGCAAGAGCGCAGCCGGCACGCTCGGCGACTCACCGGCGGGTTGACAGGCGAGCCCATGCTCGAGAATGAATCCGCCGGGGAGGGGTAATAGGTGAGGCTGTCCCCGGCCGGGGAAGCGCTGCTGCAGCGAGAGGACGGCGCCTCGTACTCTCCGGCGAAGCCCTGGTACATCATGTCGGCTCGGTGCGCTCAAGCCGGAGGTGAAAAGTGATGCGACGGTAGCGAAGCGCCCTTGGGGATGAAGCGAGGAGGAGTCGGCTGCGTGCGTCCCTGTGCCCGGTCCGCGCCGCGCGTCTCTCCGCTCCACCGCCGGGGCTGCCTGGGCTGCTGGAGTACCGCGCCGCGCCGCCCTTTTATACCCTCCCGCCGACGTCACCGGGGACGCGCCACCCGCGCCCACGGGGGGGCCCTCCCGCCCCGCGCCCGCCCCGCGCCTCCCCAGGGCCGCCCTGCGCGCCGTCTGCCGCCGCCCCCCGCGGGACACACCACGGCAGCCGGCGGGGGGAGGCCGCAGGGGCGGCGGGGGCCCCAGGGCAGCGCGGGAGGGAGCGGCCAGGGGGTTTCCCCCCCGCGCGGAGTGGCACGGCCGGGCTCGGGAACCCACTGACGCAGATATCCTTATATGGGATACATCCTGTGCGAGGGGGCGTGACTGACGGGAAGCGCTCCAGGCTGCAGCCAAGTGCGGCGGGCGGGCGGCGCGCGGGACGGGACGGGACGGGACGGGACGGTTCGGGACGCGACGGCCCCTCCCCCCCTCGCCTGGCGAGGCCCTGCGAGGGCTCTGGAGCACCGACGCTGCTCTTAGGGCTGCCCTCCCGCAGCAGGTGACGCCCTCCCCAGGGGCGCCGTCCCGCCGCAAGTGACCCCTCCCCTCAGCGGGACCCCGCACAGCCTTTCCGCGGAGCGAGGTGCTCCAAGGAAGGCGGCGAAGAAGGGGCCCAGCCGGGCAGCCGTGCGTTTTGCGCTGCAAGTCAAGCCCCGTCGCCAGCAGTGAGCGGGGTCTGCCCGTAGCTGGGCACAGGTACTCGGCGGGCCCCACGCACGGAAAGCACAACCTACACCCCTCCCTGCAGCGAGGAGCGCGTTACGCTCATGTGTCACTATTGACTTGTCTATTATGTACGCTTGTAATTGTCGAGAGTGAGGGTAATGGCACAGGGCGGTGGGAAGCACTTCCAGGGAAGCCTGAGGGGCTGCAGCCCTCCGGGAAGGTTGGGAGAGCTTGCGAGCAGTGCTCGGGGGGGCTGGGAAATCCGCCAAGAGCATGGGCAAGAGGCCACCGGGAAACCACCGACGAGGAGAGAGAGGGGCGAGGCTCGTCCTTTCCTCCAGTTTGGGTTTTGTTTTGATCCTTGTTGCAGCGAAGCCCGGAGACACCCACCCACGACGGGGATGTCAGGCAGCCCTGGCTCAGGTCAGGCTAAGGTGGGAGCCAGACCGCAGACTCGCCTTGCACGGGAGCCAAGAGATCGCGGCTATAGATAGTAACAGGGAAGCTGCAGCGGGGAGCGTGTTTACAGCAACAAACAGAGCCTGCAGCGCAGTCTCCAGGCAGGAGCGTCACCCAGCCAGGCTGGGATCCTGCTGGCAGCCTCTCCCTCTGTTTGAGCTCATGGGCTAAATGCAGCGCTTGATGCTGCTGCTGTTGCTGTTGCTGCGCGAGCAACCTCCGTTCTTAGAGATCTGGGCCACGGGGGCGGGAGAACTGGGCCAGCTGCTATTTCTGAACTGCCCGTCAGAGCAGAGGGGACAGCCAAGGACTGCCGCAGCTCACGGCCCGCCCGTACCGCTCCCTGGGAAAGGACCTGCGGGGACCAGTGCTGCTCTCGTCAGCTCAGCGCTGGCCCGTGGGCTAGTCCATCTCGGGGCAGGCATCAGTCACCCCAGGTTCCTGTGCAGCCAAAGGTTCTTTGCCCCGGCCAGCATTTCTCTCATGCCAGCTACTGAAAGAGTGGGGCAAGCATGGTCTCTTCGGCAGCCCCAGGCTGCAGGTGAGGAGGCCCTCAGCATTGCCCAGAGGAGGGATGTGCCAGCAGATTAGCAAAGCCACAATCCTGCCATCCCTGCCAGCAGTGAGCACCAGGCCAAACCTCTGCAGCCACATCCCCAGCAGGGCCTAGGCTGACACACTGGTGCCCAGCATGGGCAAGAGCCTCTGACACAGTTTCCAGTCTCAAACATTTGCCAGGTACATTTCAGAAAAACACTGCTTAGCCCTGCTGTCTACAAACTGCCCCAGGGCTCCTCTAGCCAAACTACCTTCCTCAAAAGAAGTGTCTGGAAATCAGGGGGGGATCCACTTCACCAAAACCCACAATATTTTTGTGGTGCCCATGCAAACCATCTGTTGCCATCTCCACTGGCGACCAAGCATGATCTGTTTGTACCAAATGGAAAGTGCACGGATGCCACACATTTCTAACACGTGGAGGCAATGAAACAGAGAAAGCGAAAACACATGACGTGGGTTTGTTGTTTGCTCCAAACACAGGGTGCACACGTTTTACCGCAGTATGTGTGAGAACAAAAAAAGGAAACAGCCGGTACCGCAGGGACAAAACAGAGTCAGAGTGTGAACCCTCCTGCCTGGGTGACAGGGTTGCCCTCACCAGCATGCCAGGCTCCTCACCTCCTTCACCAGTTGGGACAGGAAGAGGCATTAGACCCTCACGAATGAGTGTGATCTGTGGAATGGACCATGAGTTCAGTGAACACAACAACATTATTAAACCTGTACAGCCAGGGCCAGCAGGGTTTTGCCAGGCTCTGGTGGTGCTTGGCTGTGCCTCATCTGCAGAGACACAGCCCTCTAGGGACTCTTCCCTTGCTTCAGACAAGCCCACTGCACCTCTGGATCTGGTGCTGGAGGAGGATGTGGCTGCTGACTATCACCAGCAGGGAGATGGCTCTTCCCAGATGCCTGGCCAGACAGAAGAGGCCATGCCCACTACACTTCTTGGGCATCACAATGGTGCCAGCAGGGTAGAAGGACAGCAACCATCCAATGAGGATCTTGTCCTGCATACCAACAGAACCCCTCCACCTGCCTGGCCTCCACTTTTCCTCCTACCAAGCAGGGAGATGCGAAAGCTTGCAGCTCTGAGGCTTACAACAGAACAGCGAGCTCCTAAGCCTCAGAGTGCAGCATGGGAACTTGGCCCTAGTTTCACACCCCTCCTTCATCTGAGCTTGCAGCTGAGGCTGGCCTTGGAAAACCACAGCAGAAGAGCACCTGAGATGTGTGGGCCAGTGCAACTGCACAGACAAAACCCACTTCAGGGGGAAAAGATGGCTGTGCCTAAATTTGGCCATGTACCAGGGAAAAGTTCATGCCAGCAACATGGCCTTTGGTAGTCTCATGACTGTCCCAACCCACTCTCCGTCAGCAGCACTGACTGTAGCATGGTTCCATGTTCCTTCTCTAGGCACACAACATGATGGACATCTGTCTCCAGCTAACCAGGGACTGTTGGGGTCATTGGGAAGGAGACTGGACAGCCAGAGTTCAGCAGCAGAGATGGCATGCAGGGGGCACTGCTGTGGGCACCAAGAAATAGCTCCCCTGCACTGAGAATTCGTCACTGCCTGGCCAAGCATCCTGCCCATACTATCAGAGGATATGCACAACAACCTGAGCACCTGTTGTGGTACAGACTTTATGGGCAGGCTCCAGGGGCATTAGTGACATTCTCCCTGCACACACCTGCACACCCACTGTTCCTGGTGTCCCCCACTGCATTCACTCCCAGCATGGCACAAGGGATCCCCTCCATCCACTTGGCCTCAGAGAGGCTTGTGGATCCAGTCAGAGGCTGTGGGCCTCAGAAGAAAACAGGATGGAAAAGCAGGAAAGGGGGCTGAAAAACCAGTGGTGGGAGCCTGCCCCCTCTGTTGATGTGTCTGCAGAGCAAAGGGTGGAGGAAGGGCCCTTAGTATGTTACCCAAGTGGCCTGAACTCCCCCCAAGACATACTGCAGCTGTCACCCTCCTACCTAGCCTGGGAGCCTCCAGGAGGGCAGGGTTCCCACCTCTGCTGGTCTTAAAAGTACAGTGCATACTCAAAGCAAAGTATAAATAGTAATTAATAATCACAGCAGCTGGGTGTGTGACAGGGACATCCTAAAGAATAAACACTGCGAGCAGAGACATCCCGGCATCTCGTGGTCGCATAGCCGTGTGCCATGGGCCACCAATTACTGTGGATGATGCTGTCAAGCCATCCCACTTATTCTCACCACTCTGTGCCTGCACCATGGTGGATACTAACACATCAGGCACGGCTGGACCTTGCTCCACACACTGAGGACCCCATGCACCGCTCTCAGCCAGCAGGCACAAAAGAGCTTCACCCATGGCAGTGCTTCCTCTGCACCCCATTGCCCCAGGGCCAGGCTGGTAGCCATTGCCCCACGAGCCAGGGTTCATAACCAGGAGCTATTCAAGCACAAAGTTCTCCAGACGAAACTCCAAAACTCCTGCTGCTGCTGCCATTGATGTGCCGTGTGTGCCATGGCGGTGCGACAAAGCCGCAACACCGTGGCCAAGCTGGCCTCTTATCTCTCTGCCAGCTCCAACATCCTAGGCCCATCCCAGGGCGTTGTGCATGCTCACAGTTATAGTCCCAGGGCACTGACCGGCTGTGAGGAGAGGAGAGGAAAATGTACTCAGTGAGAGTTCATTCACTCATGTTCAAACCCAGTGACAGGCTGATGCAGGACTTTTCTGATTATCAAACAAGATCCAAACAAGGCAAGTACAGCTGTGATTTCCTTGATGGAAACCCACGAGATGCCTGCAATAAAACCCCACACAATCAAGAGAAAGCTTGGGCTTCCTGTTGTGTCCAAGAGCTTTCTGGAGGTGGGAGCTGGATGGTCACATTGCCAAGCTACCTCTTTCCTGTGGGGCGGGGCAGCGATACCAATGCTTGTCCCATGGGCTGGGGGCTGGGTAAAGGGACAGGGGTTGGGTAAAGGGGTCCTGCTCCTCTGTTGGTGCAGTGCCTCTTGAGTAAAATGGGCCAAAGGTAGCGAAGGAGGAAGTGCTGAGAAGAAGGAGGAAAATGCCACTGTGCTTAGCTAAGGAGATTTTGTTGCAGATGGAGAACAAAGCAGCTGAAGTGAAGGGACAGGATGTTGAAGATTGTTTAGCTCAGGACAGAAAGAAACCTTCTAATTGTTGTGACTGGGGAGTGCTCTGGGGAAAGAAAGGCTCAAGGGGACTCAGGACAAACAAAGGATCAGAAAGCTGAGGATAGTCTGGGAGGAAGGACAGTCTGAGCCTTTGTCACTGCCTGGAGAAACAACCCTGCTTCACTGGAGGTAGTTCCCAGATCTTACCTTTCTCCTGTGCCATTCACTGTCAGACACCAGCATGCCAGGTGGGCTGGCTGCCCTGGAGGACAGTCATGAATACAAGTAAGGTCTCCCTTTTTGAGTCCTCGACTCCTGTAGTGATGGGGCTGTCGCAGGGACTCACAGCCTGCGGGCGAGTCACGTTCAGTTGCTGCTACTGAAAGGAAATGGCAAGACTTGAAAGCAAGGTGTCTGCACCCTTCTCCCACTGAGCCATGTCTCTGGACGGTCAGGCTGCACTCAAGGCAGAGCCAAAGGGAGCAGGCAGCTCAGTGCAAAGATGCTGCCACTGCAGGAATAGAGACCTCCAGTAACAGAAAGAGAATAAATAATAAGGCATGGCTACACTATGAGTTGGCCTTCTCTGCCCTAGGAACAAACATTGGGAATACCCCAGGAAGCTGAGGTTCCTTAGATGGTATTTAAGAAATGTAACAAATACAAAATTCAATATTATTAAATTGTCTGGGGTTAACAGTGCCATGAATATGTAAACATGTAAACAGTGCAGAGCACTGCCAGCCCAGCCCCGAGGCTTTGATCCTCCCCGTGCATCCAGATCTGCCAAGCAATTTGGTTTGGCTGGGGGTAGCTGCTGGAAGAGGAAACATCTTTTGTGTTAACTCATTCCTAAGTATCTGCGCAACCAGAGTTAAGCATATGCTTGTGCAGAGAGACCTGGGAGTAGGACATTTACAGATCATCTGTGTGCTCTGCTCCAGCTCTGCACAGTGAACAGGGTCTGGAGGAGAGTCTCTCTTGCTCACTGCTACCAGCTCACAGCTCTTTCCAAGTCAAGAAAAGCTCTTGCCATCCTCCAGGCCCA
The DNA here is from genome assembly GCA_026261815.1 of Monarcha castaneiventris obscurior. Taxonomy (NCBI): domain Eukaryota; kingdom Metazoa; phylum Chordata; class Aves; order Passeriformes; family Monarchidae; genus Monarcha; species Monarcha castaneiventris. The sequence goes on from JAMPIT010000894.1 coordinate 23,267,890, forward strand.
CACCAGCCTCTGAAGAGATTGTCCATTTTCTTCTCTGTCGAGATCATACATTAAACATGTAGACAATAAACATGTCAGAGAGTCTAGGCCTGGAAACTCAAGGACCTTTCACAGAAGAGGTACAGCAGTCCAGTTTGGGACTGCTTGACTTGGTGATTGCACATGGAGGATATGCCCTCTGTACTTGCCTCCCAGGAGGCTGACTGCCAGGAGCACAAACGCCAAGCCAGAGGGGTCAGGTTAACTTGCTTTGTCATTGTTTGCTTTAGGATCCCTATAGAGCTCAAAGGGCTGTAAAACCAGCTCCTCTCACCCATGTGAGACACCACTTGACGCTGCTGGCCTCCCTGGGCACTGAGGGCCAGTGCGGATGTGGGTGCCTGGAAAGAAAGGCGCCCTTTGCTTCAGTACAGAGCCTCACTAAGGTGGCCTGGAGGGCTCCCCACCCCCAGTTCCTCTAAACAGGGGTTCCCTCCTGCCTTCCCCAGGCAAAACCCAGCATCTCCCAGGGAGCCGGAGACAGCCTGGAGAGAATGGCCTGGTGCTGGTGAGGAACTGGAGTGTGGAGCTGTGAGTTTGGGCTCATGCAGCTGAAATGGGGCACCAGGCACTTGGCCCCACCCAGCACACACCACCCTCTCAGGGCCCACTCTCTCCCTCCAGCCGTGCGGCTCATCTGTGCAGGACCCCTCCAGGCTGCCAGGCCCACCTCCCCTGGACGCTGGAGTTTTGGGGTGCTTGCTGATGCCAACACCCCAGCCAGGCTTCCAGATCTCCCCAGCCTGGCAGCCTGCAGTTTCAGAGCGGCAGGTAGTGTGTGTGGGATTGCATGAGTAAGTACGTAGGGCAGCGGACACCTTCAATGTGTTTGCACCTTACCCCCAGACAAGTGCAGAACCCAGAAAAAACAGAAATATATTGTAAAGAGCTGCGCTGTCAACCTGGCAACCCCAGAGAGACACAAATAACTGCAACGTGCTGGGGTCTGGCATCGGCCAGCGGGTGGTGAGCAATTCTATTGTACATGACTTGTTTGGTTTTACCTCCTTTCTCTCTTATTATCATTATTATTACTATTATTTGCCATTACTGTTGCATTGAACTTTGTTTTCTATTATTATACTGTTCTCATCTCAACCTACAAGTTTTACCTCCCCGAGTTTTACCTCCTCCCCGTGTCACCGGGGTGGTGGGGCGAGAGGGGAGTTGTGCGAGCGGCTGCATGGTGCTCGCTGATTTCCAGCAGGGCTGGAGCCCCACAGCGCCGTCAGTCCCCGCCGGGCCCCTCAGGGGCTCATCCCCGGCCCTCCCGCCCCGCAGGCCCCGCAGGCCCCGCAGGCCCCGCACCGCGCGCGCGCCGCACGGGCCGCGGGCAGGGGGCGTTCCCGGCGCGCGCGGGCCCCGCCCCGCCGCCCTCCCGGCCAATCGCGGCGCTGTTGCCGGGGCCGGGCCGGGCGCCTGACGTTGCCGGGAGACGGCGGGACGTTGACAACACACAAACCCGTGACGTCGGCGCGTGGTTCCCGTGGAAACGGCCCGGCGACGTCATCGCCTCCCCCTCCCGCCCCCCCCGGCGGAGCGCGCGTCAGCCGCGCGGGAGGGGCGGGGCCCCGTGGCCACGGCGGCGGCGGCGGGCGGGGAGCGGGGAGCGGTCGCCACGGCAGCGGAGCCGCTGTTGTTTGTTTGGGAGGCGGTGGCCCAGGGCGGGCGGGGCCTGCGGCGGCCCCGACCCCCCCCCGGCGTCCTGCCCACGCGGCCGCCGGCGGGGCACCTTGGCCCGGCCCGGGGAGCCCCCCAGCCCAGGATTCCCCACGGGCAGAAGGCAGCGGGTGGGCTGTGGGTTAGCGGAGGTGCCTCCAGCCGGCCTCCGCCGGGAGGGCGCGGGCTGGTAACCTGAGCACGGAGATGGGCCCAGGTTAAAAATATTGCCGCTGAGAAGGAGGATTTATTTTTAACTGGGCTGCAGCCCGCTGCACTGAGGAGCCTGGCCGGCAGTGTGAGCAGCCCAGCTGCAGGAAGGGCCCGGAGCTGGGAGGGTCAAATGGATGGATGGATGGATGGATGGATGGATGGACGGACGGACGGAGTCCGTCCGGACGGACAGGCCACAGAGGCCACTATGCAGGCACTGCTCTGAGAGAAGTGCGCGTGAGCTCTTGCCCTGCTGCAGGTACTGGCTGAGCACCCGCAGCACATGTGCCACGGGTCTGCTGTGCCCATCATCCAGGTTGCTGAGTGGAGTGTGGATGTGAAGTGCATGTCCGGCAAACCTGAGAAATCTAGCCTTGAAACAAGTGGAAAGAAACTAAAAAGTGAACCACAGATGGTGCAGTGTTTTCTGGTCCATCTCTTGAAGAGTTGCATGATCCCTCAGCATCCATTCCCCGCAGCATCCTCTGAAAAGCCTGCTCTGCCAAAACTGCCCAGCAGACCACCCAGTGCCATCCATGCTCCTGTCACCAGCAGCGGGGGTGCCCAGCAGAGGCCAGACAGAGCAAACGCTCCTCCCTGCGCCTCCCGGCTGCTCCAGAGAGCCCTGCTCCCGGTGCACCGTTTCCTCCCCGACAGCCGCCCTTTGGGTGTTCCTTCGGGCGTCTTTCCCTCTGACATCAACTTCCTCCCCTACAATGTGTGGCGGCCAGAGCCTTTCTAGGTGAAACACACGACGAAGAGAGCGGCTGGCGGAGGGACCCACCCACCGGCATCCCCGGTTTCCCCGAGCCGGGGCCGGCTGGGTGGCTTCCAGGAATCCCAAAAGCTGCCTTTGCACTGGGGGTTGCGCAGGCGCTGCTGGCAGACGGGAGGGGAGGGAAGCTCGGGGCCGCCCCGGCCTCGGCCGCTGCGCCGGGTGCCTGCAGGGTGGGAACTCCCAGCGACTGCTCCCGCCGCCGCCATCTGCTGAGGCCAGCAAACTGGGAACCAGCTGCTTGCCCAACCCTCGCCAGCAGCCAGGCTGTTGTCATGGCTGTTTGCTTTACATCAGCTCTGTTTAGTTTGGCAGGCTGAGGGCAGCAGGTTCAATCCGGGCGATTTTACGAGGGCTGGTTCCTGTCCCACACCCCTCGGTGGGGAACACGGCGTCCATTGAGGATACCCTCGCCCTGCAGCCTCAGGGCAGGAAGGGGTGCGGCTGAAATTAGTGTTTGCTTCTCAAGGGCAAGCCTGAAGTGCCGGTGTTTGGGAAGGTAATCAGCGGGCGTGAGAAAAGGCTTTCCGCATGGTCACGGCAGCTCCCCGCATTCCGCGAGTACCCGGTCACCTGCTCCCGGAGACCGCTGGCCGTGTGGGAAAGTGTGGGTAGGTGGTCAAAGGCAGGGAGCACGCCTGGGGTTTGGGGCTGCAGTGCAGAGCATGTCCAAAGTCACCTGCCAGGGGGACTGAAGGCAGCCAGAGGGATGTCCCACCAGGACGTGTACCTTCCCACAGCCCTTGTCCCGGGCAGTGCCTACTACTGGCACCCGCACAGGCGGATGCTTTTGATGTATCCAGGCAGCTCGTACCCATCGTAAGAGGGTCCATGTCCTCCATGTTTCACATTGACATGAGAAAGAAAAAATGTCACTAATGACTGCAATTACTCCTGCTGCTCCCCTAGCCCCAGAGCTGGCTGTCAGCCCTCCGGCCCCATCCCATCCTAGGGCACAGGCAACAGTGCAGCAGGTGCCGGCACTCACAGCTCCTGGGCTGCAGGGAGCCACACAGACCAATTAGCCCAGTGTCCTCCTCATGTGCTCATTCTTCATCTCAGTCAACTGGACATTTTCAGTGCCCTATCCTGCCAGCCAGGGCCGCCACTGGGTTGCCACCCTGTCTACTACGGGACCTCACATGCAGGAAGGGAGGGAGCAGTGGGGCAGAGGACAGGAAAGGAGCAGTGGGGCAGAGGCCAGGAAAGGAGCAGCAGGGCAGAGGACAGAGTTCAACACCCAGAAGTGCGTCTGCCTAACCCTACCCTTTCTGCTCCATCCCACATCTGTCCTGCTCTGTGTCACACAGGCCTGGCTGAGTGATGCTGTGGGACAAGAGCAAGCAGCTGGAGACCTGAGATGTGAGGGAGGTGGCAATTTAGCCCTGTGGTGCTCCCAGTCCCCCCCTGCTCGAGTCATGTATTTCATTTCTTTGCACTAGATGTAGGAGCATGTAGCCATGTGGCAAGCCAGTTCAGAGAGCTGACAAGGATGGAAACAAAACACTTTATTTCAGCAGGCTGAAGGTCAGCTCAGGCTGCTTGCTGCTCAGACTTGCCATGGGCTGAGCTATTTCCGGGGTACCCTTCCCACTGGGGGACTCCATTCCCACTCCTTGCCAGGTCCAGTTCTCAGCTGTGGGGTGAGGAGTTGCCCTCTTGTGCTACCCCAAGAGATAACCCTTTGCTGTCTTTCGTCAATCTGTCCTCTGCCGTTTTATCATGGTGAACTGATTGAAAGCAGAGTCAGGAGTCAGCAACCAGTGCAGGGAGAAGGCTAGGTCCCATGCCAGGAGGAGTGGGAAAAGCCAGCCTACGGCAGCTTGGCTTGCATTGCTGCAGAGTTGCAACCTGGGTGGATGGGCAATCGCCTGTGCTGGCACGACACAGGGTGTGGTGCTGGCAGCTGCCCAACTCCCTTTATATCAGCTGATTCAAATCTGGGAGGCACAGCCAGCACCTTCCAAGCCCAGCCAGGGTGCAGAGTGCTGCTCAGGAGCCTTGCAATGAGCTGTGCTGGAAGACGACTAACCTCACAAAGAGAAAAGATGATGGCTCCTCTGCCAGAACAGTTCCTGGATCTGGTTTGCCAGGCAGTTATGCATACTGTTGTGCTGGCACAACAGGGAGGATCTGAGTGAGCTCTGTGGAGTTGGTATGGCTTAGACCACCTCAAACAGCCTCAGCACCAAAAAAATGTAAGCATGGTGACAGAGGCGACCTCATGCTAACAGGGCTCCAGGTATATCAGTGGAGTCTCTGAATCCAAGCCTGGGACAAGTCTTTACTGAATTGCTGCACTAGGAAAGGAGAGCTGGAGATGAGCTCCTGCAGGAGGGCTTGTCCTTTCACACAATATTTGAATATATTTGCACTTCTCTGTAGAACTGAGAGAAGGCTAGTTGGCTGCTGTCCCATTCCAGTATATTCCGAGTCTGTAACATTTTTGCTCCCTGAAGTATTTTAGTTTATTCGTGCATTTCTTGTTTGTTCTGGTGCCAGTTCTGGCAGGTTTAGTGACCTCTGCCCCCGGGCAGCATTCCACATCAATACTGGAGGGGGCTGCGTTACTGCTTTACTGTGCAATAGCATTACTCCTCTCCTGTGCCCGCACCCCATCTATAGGGGCTTACAGAGCTGCTGCACTCTCCACACAAATACTCTCCACTCTCCCTCCACACACACTCGCGTAATCTTTGGGATGCTCCCCCGTATCCTGCACTCCTCCTCTCGGTTCTGATTATCCTCTCCCTCCCTAGCAAGAAGGAGCACTCTGGAGTGAACTACTCACTGCGATCGTGACTGTTGTGAAACAGTTTATCTTCCTACGGGAGCGGCAGCTCTTGCCTGTCAGCCTGTGCCTGGCGCTCACAACGCCTCCAGCACTCAACAACCCCGCTTCCTTCTCCTGACGTGCACATATGCACGCTCCTGCACGCACACCCGTCCCTCCTCCGGCGTGCCTTTTGCGCCCGCCGCTTTCCGCGGGGATCGTGCCAGCAAGGGGGATGTGCTGGTGTGCTGAGGGGGCTGGGGCCCCTGGCGCCAGTGGGGGATGCATGAGGAACACAGATATGGGTCCTGTTGCGAGCACCCCAAGGCTGCAGTTCTCCCGCCCCAGCCAGTAGCAAATTGGGTGGGTGGGTGGTGGTTGCACATGGACCACAGCCCCCTTTTCCTGCGGGTTATCCCTCAGCCAGCAGTGCCTCCTCGGGAGCGGCCAGACAGAAGGTATGGGCATTCAGGCAGGCACATGCCCGGAGGGGGAGGGAGTCGGATGCCATGGCCACCGCAGAGGCTCGGCGGTGTTCCCAGGAGGTGACTCTTTAGGAAGTGGGTGCGTCCTGCCGGTGCCACGGCGGGAGGCCCAGCGGGAACTGCGTGGGAGCGAGGAGAGCCACGGAGCAGGCTGGGTCCTAGCCTGACCCCTGGTCATTAGGGAGAAGGCGGCTTTGACATGAGTCAGCAGGAGAGCTGAGCACAGGGCAAGCAGTACCCAGAGACTGGAGAAGCAGGGAGGTACCAATCGACATCGTGACACGTCCTAATCACTTCGGCTTGTGCTATTAAATTTGCTTGCTTGTACAAGAAACAAAAGCAAGAGGCATTCCCCAAAACTCCCTCCAGGCAGTGGGCTCTAGCACCTTACCCAGATGTTGGCAGACTCTTCCTGTGTCAGACACAGAAAGGAGTCTTGGTCATGCCACCTCTTGCCAAAAATTCCCAAGCCGGCAAGCCCGAAGCTTGCTGCCCTGCCTCGCAAGCCTGGGACCAAGCGCCGGGGCATCGCTGACGAATGCACCACCCGGGAGGGCCAGGCGTGGAGGAGCCACAGCCCACACGGGCGAGAAGCCCTGCGCAATGCCTCCGCTCCCTGCGGTTGGGAAATGGCCATTGCGCGGGGGCCGGGAGCTGCGGTCAGCTAGCACGGGACAGGATCCCTGCCGGCTGCTTGCCACGCCGTGCCTTACGTGCGGGAGGTCAGCCCAGGGAGCGGCCCTGGGGTTTCACAGCGGTTCTGCCAGTGTCAGACAGAAGTGCCCCAGAGCACCAGGAAGCACAGGCAGCGAGGGCAATAGTCCCCCACATCTCCTGCACCTATCGGCAGCAAGCTGCCCAGCACCCAGTGCCAGTGCTTGCCTGGCTCCGCCGAGCCCCTCTGTGGCCCCATGGGCCTCCTGCACACCCGCAGAGATCCCACCGGGAGAGCAGCCTCCTCCTGCTGTGGCTGCTGCTGCTGCCACCTAATGGAGCCGCTCTTCTTGCCCGGGCGAGGTGAGGGCGGCAGTGTTCAGCGGCGGCCGCCCAAAGCTTGCGCACCCCGGGCAGCCAGCTGCCCGCTTGTGCCCGCTGTGCGGCTGGGGGAGCACGTGTGATGTGCTGGCGCTGGAACGGGTGACAGCCCCGAGTGCATGTCCCACCGCACGGCAAGGAGGAGAGCCAGTCTCCCCACAGATGGTTGGCCCCGAATCTCGCTGACAGTCTCTCCCTCTCCGCACACACGGCACACCTGGCCCACGCAGCCGCACGGAGGTCTCGGCTGCCGGCAGCGAGCGTCCGAGCCTCGGGTTTGTGTCGGCTGAAAGCAAAGCAGCTCCCAAGCGACGCGGGTCATGGCAAGATACTTTATATAACCCACCGCCACAGAGAAAACCAAAATAGCTGCCTCCCTGCTGCTCAGTTCGTCTCTTCCATCAAACATGGATAAAATTAGAGCAGGCCGTGACGTGCACCTACGTCTGCGCAGGGACTCCAGGGAGACGGAGGGAGCCGGCTCAGGGCTCTGCCATTAGTGGCACAGCCTGCCAGAGCTTTCAAGTAAGATCTGTCAGCAAGGCTGGTGTGTGGCCGCAGGGGATAGATGTGTGGAAGAGAAGGCGGCAGGGGGGAGCACGGCTGCCGAAGGCTCACGGGGACGGTTCCATGCCTCATCGCTGCCTTTTGGGAATGCAGGCTGAGCGCTCACACGCAAGCTGGGCTTCAGCGCTGTGCTGACCCTCGCTTTTCCAGCGCGGACACCACCGTGGGCGGAGCAGGGCTTCTCTCAAGGCTCTGGATTCACTGTGTCTGAGGCCAACCTCCCGAGCAGAGGAGTACTGGAACAGGAATACTTCTGCCAGAGCTTTCTAGCAAACCTGCTTCTGTAGGCTGGAACCCAGAGCTGCTGCTGTCCCCTGCGAGGTGACCTGTAGAGCTGGCCAGCTTCCCTTGTCTGCTGACTTTGCAACGTGGTAGAGCACAGCCTGTGTAGTACTGAAAGGAGGCGAAAAGCTGACTCAGAAAACACTCCACTGTGTGGAGACTCAGACCCTTTTAAGAAGAAAAAAAAGAAATGAATAGGAAAATAAAGCCAGGAGAAAAGCCTAGATGAGAAGCTGGAATACAGTCACTTACACTTCTGTATAGACACATAGATTAGATCTGAAACTTCCCCTGCTGACATGAGAAATCTTAATTGCTCAAAGCTCCTGATTACTAGGTAAAAGAAATAGTGTCATTGTCCAAAGCACACACAGATGAAGGTGTCTAACTTCAGCTCTCTTTTTGGTTGTGTTTGTTTTGATATTTTTTTGCCTGGTTTACTAGTCTGAACAGAGGAGAGGAGCCAGGAATTTGGTAGTCTGTTATTGTGTCACTACTGCTCTGTGACTTTGGGCACATCTTTCCCTGATGTCTGTGTGTCTGTATGGGTGCTTTGGTGTCCCATCCTCAGTTCTGGGGCTAGTGTTCTCCATCCTCACTCAGCTGACAGGGTACAGGCTTGTGAAGGGGAGCAAGTTAATATGATGTCAAACACCAAAAATGACAAGAGCCCTGGAGAAAATCGCTGCATTTTTCCTTATTTACGGAAAAACAACCAAAAAAAAAAAAAGGACAAAAGGTTTAAAGCTGTTTTCTTGGCCTGAGGGACAAGTGCCCACTTGTGAAGGTAATATATGCTGCATCCCCTGGACCTCTGCCACCTTCTCCCTCCACCTCTGTCATATGACAGTGCTGAATACCTCTCCTTTTGGAGAGGTGGCTTGGATCCCAGACAGATCCTGGAGGCAGGAATCACTGATATATATAGCAGCATGGCAAGAGGTGAGTGAGGCAGCCACCGGAGCAGTTCCTCATGCTGGGCTCAAAAAAAACCAAACCCTAAACCACTAAGAACAAATAAAGTCTGTTCATTTCCCCCATGAGTTCTTGGAGGTGAAAGCTCAACAGGAGTGAAGTGGCTGGATGAAAGAAGGAATATCTGTGTCACATGGTGAGGTCCCTCCTCATTCAGTCCCGCCCTCAGCCTGGCAAGGCCAGCTAGAAATTGCTTGCATATCCTTGGGGACATTGCTGACTGTTATCTCACTGATTTCTGAGAAATTGCCCTGCTGCAATCCAAATGTCAACCATATAGTGCAGAACACCTGGTGTTTCCCTGTGTCTTCTGTTATCTTCTTCTCCTTTGGCCCATGCCAATTCCATGGGATTTGGAGTGCCTGGAGTGGCACAAGCTGGTATTGTGTATTCAGTGAGTCAGTTCAGAGTGTGTTTGGGAATCAAAGGACTGTACAGCAAAATCCAGCTTCCCTGGGTTGGTGCCAAGGTCCATGTGACTCCCCCTGCCACAAACTCCTCAATGCACAGTTTAGTGCAGCCTCATGCCCCTGCGATGCTGGTCCCAGCGGGTTCTGCCCAGTGCTGCCCATTACAATGACCCCATGTGCAAGCAGAGCTCCTCCTGGTGCTTCCTGCCACTAGACATGGGGCATTCATCTTCTGGCTGCCCAGGTTACCAGGTTCCTTCATTTCACTGAAATTGCTTGTTTATTTGTAGCAGAAAGCCTCTGAGAGAGCAGAGAAGACAAAAGTGGAAAAGGGCAGCAAGGATGGGACAGGCCAGGATGTCCTTTCCCCACAAGCCACAAGTCAACCCTGCTCAGGCCAGGCTGGCTGTTGCTGAAGAGTTATGAGACACCAAAGGCAGGTGAGGCAGCCAGGGACCAGCTGCTGGGAAAGCAGAGAGAGGGTCACACATCTCCAGAGCACAGAATATTGTAAGCCTTTTGTGCTTCCACGGCACTCACAGCTTGCCTGTGCCTTCTACAAACCAGCTCTTGAGGAATGGAAGATGTAACACATGCACATGAAATATCAGGGTATATTAGTTGCAGGAAAGGGCAGGAGAGCATTGTGATACAGTCTGGGATTTCCCTGCGGCTCTTGGAGGACTGGTTTTACTAGCGGGATCTCTGCTGGGATGAGATGAATGGGAAGCAGGATTAATTTGCAATCCCTCTGACGTCAACACTTGACAGGAGACTTAATGACTGGGATTTCCCTCTGATTATCCTGGGGGAAATGGAGATCATTCTACGGCTCTCGCCCAGTGTCAGGCAAAGAGCCATTCTCAGGCTGTTTGAGTCTCTTCAGAAGTCAGGAATAAAAATTATTTCCTGTGAGCAGCAGCAATGAGTGTCCTGGCAAAACTGTGGTCTGAAAAGGATACTTACAACAGGAGCATCTTTTTCCTCAAAGCCTCAGCATATTCCTCTTTCATAACTGTTCTGTAGCTCAAAATAACCTGTCCTGGCAGCTGGTGTTACTTGCATAAAGAGGAAGCTGAGGCCCTCAATGAGGTCAAAGGGAAGAGCACCCTGTCTAGACCAACATCCCTGGGGATTTCAGCCCCTGCCTCCTGGAAAACCCCCTGGTCCAGAATTGCCCTGGTGAGTCAGAGCCACTTGCACAAAGCCAGCACTGAGACAAACTCCAGAGCTCTCCCACCACTCCGACACCTCTTGGGAAGGCTTCTGCAGGGCAAAGGAAATTTCCACTTTGCTCTTACTGCTTGATCCTCATCAGCTCTTCGTAGTTATGCTGAAGGATGGATGAGAACCTGTGGTTACACATCCTATCCATCTTCACTGTCTGTTTTTCCATTCCCTCCAGAGAGAATGTGTTCTTTGTGCAGCTCTCCAAAACGCCTGTCTACTGATACTCTCCATTATCAGACATTGCAATGGCCAGCCAGGTCTTTGGTGCGCACTGAGACAGGCACACTGGCAAGGCTCACATGGCCCACTGGCCTTGGTGCGATGCTTAGGACTGACTTGTGGCCTAGGGCCAACAGTGAGTAAAGCAGTATCCCCAAAGTACTTCTTTCCTGGGTTTTGGGGTGCCTCTTGCACCCCCACCCAGCCCAGCAGCTCAGTTTGCCTTTGCAGAAGGAACTCCTCAATGCAGAAGTTGCCCATCTGCACCTAGTGGCCACGGAGGCTGTGGTTTGGGTGAGCCATCCTGCCCCCAGAAATCTTGCTGTAGAGGAGCTATTAATATTCCTATTGCCCACGTGCCATGCTGACTAGCTTGCAGAGATAAGTGCTCTGCTCATGTGCCTGTGGAGAGAGGGGACTTCCCAGGCCTAATTCAATGCTTCCCATTCCTGCTTTCTTACACACCAATCTCTGCCGAGGCTATGAATATGTCCTGCTGAATCAGTGTTCATCCAGCCAACTTCCCTTTTTCACAAGGGGAAATATTTATAATCTAACAGTCAAGCCACCACGCAGTGCAGCTGGTGGAAGACATCCAATAAACATCCCATCTAACTGCTGCCTTTGCCGCCAAGCCTCCTCCCAAGATCTGGTGACTTGAGTAGCATTCAGCTGCACTTCTGTTGATATACAAGAGCTAATATTTGTCATGCCATTTGTTATATGCTGGCCATTCTGATGAGTTGCAGGGAGGAATGTTCTTCATGTTACTCTTCAAATAATCAGCAAGGTTGTTCTGAGTTGAAAAAAATATGTCAGTCTGGAAAAATTCATTAAGTGTTGTCTTCAGTGGAGAACCTGGCCTGGTACTCTCCATTAAATCTAGCATAAAGATATCTTGGAAATAGATAGTGTTGCTGCGCATAGATGTCCTCTTTTTATTCTTACCAGAATAAAATGGAGAATGAGGATTATATCATTCAGAAATCATGGCTCCATAGCTACAGCTGAGATTAGTTTTCTGTTTCAAACAGAGATTCGAGCTCTCTATTGTCTTGGTATTTCCTCCCCAGTCTTCTTGCACTTACTCTCTATGTATAAGAAGGAAAGATCTATGAACAGACAGATATAAATGTTAAATATCTGAAAAGTTAAAAATAATTAAAATTAGCCCTTGAAGAAATACAGCCTCTAGTAACAAAACATTTCAATGTTTAATCATTGCTGTAGTAGAATAATAAAAAGACTTCAGGCTTCCTACACAGTAAAAGCTTCCTGCTATCATATGCAAAGCCTACACAAGAGTGTTTATTTTTTTAATTCCTGAGTATTTTTCACATTGCTTTTGACATGTGAAAGTCTCTCTGGATGGTTACATTAAAAATTCAGTTCAGAATTTTTCTTTTAAAAATGCCACTGAAGTCACAGCTTGTCTTAACTGGGGATCATTTGGAAGAGTTGCCCTTAGACACACTGATAGTCAAGCTTTGTCTGGTACCTAACCTGGTACATTTCCTCATCTATTTCCCTCAGTTGCTGTCTCCTCACAGCTTAGGCAGCCACTCTCCTTGAGAGTCAAATCGACTGTGTTCCCATCAGGCACAACTGGAGGACAGGTTCTGTAACAGGCTTGCAGTTACCAAAATCTGAAACTGATTTTAAGGAAATGCCCTTACAGACATTGGACAGCAGATCTGGAAAGCATCTGAGTTCATCAGTATTAAAAAACATTGAAATTTATATGGTTGGCAGAAAGATCCAGTTTTTTAAAAGTGAGTATATGTTTTAAAAAGGATGGTGAGTTGTCTTCTGAGGGCCTCTGGTTAGGTCTAACTCATAGTCATTTGATGCTGGAATAAATATGTCCTGTCTTTCTGCTATGGACTTCTCCACTGTCCTATGCCATATCCATCCTAGCCTTTAGCAGAGAGAGGACAGTGGAGGAACTGGTCTGAGTGGTCTGGAAGCTGGCCTGGGTGTCCCCATCAGTTAGCAGGGATGAAGTGAGTGAGAACTCAAGCTGAGCTGCACGGAGGTGGACCTGGCCAACCACCTCTTATTTAAGATGCTGTACACTGGGTAAGGAGACAGCTAAGTCAGACTTGTGCAGAAAAACAATGCACAATGTAACTGCTGATTAGACCCTGATTTCAGCATAAATTCAGTTTGAAGAAACCTGGAGTGGGATTTATCTCACCAGATTTAGAGTCGGGTTCAGATGGGAAGACCTCTCTAGAATAACATCTTTCTCTCCATTGTTTGGAAAGGGGAAGCAGCCCCCAAGGCCCATGAGAAATAAGCATTTAATCAGATGGTTCACAGCTGTGGTCTTTTAAGAAAAAGTAACTATAAAGTTATGCCCCAAATATTAACTGTATCCTCTTTTGTGTTGTTTTGAGCCTGCACTGTGATTCACAACTGAAAGAAAAATAATGGTGTGACTTAACATTGGATAGTTTGCCTGTTGAGACAAGACAATATCCCAAGCTTCTATTTTTTTAGAGTTGTAGCTTAGGTAACAAAACCTCTTTTGTAGAGATTCTTGAAAGCCTATGTAAACAGTAATTTGTTACCCTCCCTGAGCAGAGGCATGTTTATCGCAAAGGTCAGAGGAGGACAGGGCTGGGGGTTGAGAGGAGGTAACAAGGCAGCTGCTTCTTGCAGAGGTTGGGAGTTTCTAGGTGAACTTTGTATTGGTGTTTGCTGGAAAAGTTAATCCCAACTCAGTTGCTGGTGAGCAACAGGCCTCTGCTGGACAGGGAGCTGGCATGGTGCATGCTGCTGGGGCTGTGGGAGAAGCAGGGCTTTGCCTGGAGCCATCTGTTGGGGATGGAAAGGGATATGGGCTTCCCTTGAGTTCCAGGAGGGCAGTAGGTGAAAGTTGTTGGGAAGTGAAGTGGGAGATCGCCTCAAAAAGCTGTGAGGGCTGTCAGGCTACTACTTAAAAGCTGAAAACGTGCTTGGCAGTAGGAAAAGCACTGGGGAGAGATGAGAGAAGAATTGCAAACGCTCACTTCCTCAAAGTGGTTTGTGTGTGATTGAATCTGGGCTGTCTTTGATGAAGGACGTTTTGTTTCCCTAAATGAACTCCTGTTTTAGATTAAGCCCTATACACTTGATTTCAAGCAATTCACATGCTTGCAGGATTTTGAAGTACTTTGTAGGAATAACTTTAGTCAGTGGGTGAAATGGAAGCAGATGTATCTATATATATACATATAGTAATAATAATTTGTTTCCTCAAAGGATTCAACTTAAATGCTTCTTGATATCTAAAGGTTGCTTTGTTCTATGCCTCTTATCCAAACACTATATATTTTAGCTACATGGCCAGTACACAGTACCTGGGATCTCTGGGACAGATTACAGGAGAGGCAAAGCTGTGCAATGCAGTTTTATGGCTGTTTAGCCACTGACTTATTTTTAGTTGATTGAAAAACATCTCTGTCTGGATTGTAATCATGATGGTGACTGTGAGAGTTATATCCCAGCAATGAGTTCAAATATAGCCCCTTAAAAGAAATGGCCTTGCACTTTCCAGAAGTGGTGGATGAATAATTTTGCATGGTTAGTAAAAACACTGATTAGCATAGTAAAGCATATGTAATTTTTATAGAATTTTCTCAGTATCTGATAGTGGATTGCCAGGTGCAAGACAGAATGCAAAAGGATTAGAGCATAAAAGTAAGTCTAGAATAGTTTTTAAGAGGAACATTGTTTCAACTTTTTATTGTCCAAAAGAAGAAAATGCAAAAATGCCACAGCAGCTGACGCAGAAACAGTAAAAAAAAAGGTCTAATTATGTAATTCATACACATTCATACACGTTGTTTCACAGAGGGAGCAAATTAGTGTTGTTTTCTGCCATTTACCATGGATAAAAGATGCATTTTGGTATGGCAGGAATTGACTACTGCTAACACTCTGTGAAGTTTGTCAGTTAGGAAAAAATTAGAAATTTGGTGGGAAAAGGCATCTTTTCTTCAATGGCCTTTGCTGCCTCAGACTGTAGAGATATTAAAAGGTTTCCAGTGCTCTTTTGCTAAAACAGAACTGAAAGCTGAAAAATTCATTGCTCTTTTTATCATTTTCAAGACAGCTATAAAACTGCATTAGGGATATTTGGAAATATAAAAGATATACACAAAATGGTTTGAATTTTGTCAGTGTGTTGTGATTGGCAGCTGATGTTAATGTTTACTTTGGGGATACACCCACTTTTCTATGGATTAGTGGCAGTGAGAACGAATACCTGCTTCCAGCTGACTGCCGAGCTCCCACAATGCTTAACACAGCAGATTAAGCTAAAATAGGTCATCGCTTCATCTGGAAAGTTGTGTAACAAGTTATCAATCTCTCCTTCACCTCTGTTCAGTGTTTCTGAATTACAGGAAGCATTTCATTTTGTGAGCCTCCACTATGTGGAAACATTAAGGCATGTCCCTGCAAGACTGCTATTTCCTAACGTGCAGCTGAAAGGATCTTCAAATGCTTTCCCTCTGCTGTGAGTTACTTTGCACACTCAAGGGAGATTGCCCCATTGCATGTTTAAGTGCTTTAAAGAGCCAAAATCTGGGGATTGTGAAGAGACTCACGGCAGCTCTGTACCATTTTCTTTCATAACACACTGAAGCACTGAAGGATCTCTGAGGGGTTTTATAATTAGATCTGAACTTGCCTGTGTGGCAGTTTCTAGAATAATGCCTCCACAGGAGGAGGCTACAACAGAAAACGGGATAAATTTGTTGGTCATAAATGTAACTCATCTAAAAATGTACCATGACAAAATGGCCACAATAGGAAGGGATTGTAATCAGTCACATATTTGCTCTTTGATGGTTGAGTTCACACTTTGATTTTAGAAAATGAGGGTACCTTAACATGAATGAGCACTTTTCTCTGGAAAATAAGGCATAATTGAATGTTTTAAACACATTAGAGGGCTGGGTACATACCACTGGTTTGAGGAATGTTCTGCATGAAGAGAGTTGTCATGCTGTGCCTATTTCATTGGGAATTTTATGGTACAGCATTTCATATCTTCATATTCTAGTAGCCTGTGCTTCTTAAAGTTTGTGAAATAATAGCTATTTCTGCCTTAAGTGCTGCAATGGAAAGAATGTTTTCATTGTGCAAATATACTTTGACATACTGCAGAAAGAGCAAAATATTTATTTTATTATGGTTACATTTCCAAATAGTTTAATTGTCCAAGTAAGTGAAGGTTTGTGAACTGATAAGAGAAATAAAAATGTATTGAAATGTCCATCAAGTGACTGTAAATCCCACTTCAAACAATGAACTGGAGCTTGAAGTAAGGGCAGAGGTCTAGTGCTGGGAGGTTTTTGTTGTTTTGGGGGTTTTTTTGTGAAGGTTCTTTTTATTTCTCTCCAAGCAAGGAGGTCACTCCACCACTGTACATTTGGGCTTAGTGCCTGTTCCTGCAGGAGGGCTTCATCATATTTTCTCAGTAAGTATGAGCACAAGCAGGCAAAAGTGCTGAATTATTCTTTAAAATGCTCTGCAGGTGAACATCCAGGCATGAAATTCGCTGCTTAAAGCCTCTTTAGACTGAAGTTTGTACCAACTCCTTGTTATTGCTTGTCATTAAAGACATGTTTTGACCAGAGAGGGAACACAGCTGGTGATGTTTAAGGAATAAAAGTGGAACAATATTGTCATTTTTTTCACTCAAGCTAATAGAAATAAAAAAGATACTTTGCTTTCTAGTAATGTTACTATCAATTTCTTTCTTCCTGCTTTTCCTTGCATCTCAGCACACCCAAATATTTGCAGCTGATCCCAGGAGCTGACTGCAACTGTGGTGATCATAACCACGCACGTGTGCAGTTTTCCCCCTCCCTGTTACAGGTTACACTGCAGAGCAAGTCACTGCTCCCACTTGTGTGTGCTCTTCTGGCAGCCCCACTGCCAAGACGGGAGGCTGGGAACGGAGGTGATGTGGTGCCAGGGGAAGCAGCAGCCCAAAGCTGCTCTGGGGTTACTTAGTGCTGTCTTCCTAAAGAGTAAAATATATCAAGAGAAAAAAAAAGAAAAAAGTAGATCTGAGTACATGCTGGAAAAGGAGAGAAAAAAGTAATGCCCTGTCTTCAAAAATCATCATAATGTTATTTGCTGTCAAAACCACTTGGATACTAATATCGAATGGTATTTGCAAGGCACTGATGCAAAGAAGCAAGACATGCGATAAAACTGGATTTTCGTGTGTGAAGAAGTCGAGAGGGAAGTTACTCAGAAATAAAGAAACCCATGCAATAAACAGTAAGTGTCTCTCCCAGTGAGGGACTTCAGCTGCGAGGCAGTCTCAAGGAAATTCAGACTGCTTGCCCATCCTCAGAATGCTCCTCTGCCTCAGAGCACGGTCTGGTTTTGTTCTAGTTTTCCAATGCTTTAACGAGCGAAGCCGCTGTTACTCGTTACGCTCCGTTATTACTGCATTAACTCCGTTCCTCCTTTGTTTCACCATGAAACAGCCCCTCACACGGTCACACCTCAGCACCCGGCCCGTGCCCGCTCCGCTCCCCTCAGCGCCGCCAGGCCCCGCCCCGGCCCCGCCCCACCCTGACGCACCGCGGCGGCGGCGGCGGTCACGTGCGGCGGAGGCAGGCCCGGCCCGCCGCACCCGGAGCCGCCGCCATGCCGCTGCCGCTGCCCCCGCCGCTGCCCGCCCGCCCCCGCCTCGGGCGGGCCCCGCTCCTGCCGCTGCTGCTGCTGCTCCTGCTGGTGGGCCCGGCGCGGCCCATCTCCTTCCAGCTGCCGGGCAAGGCGCGGAAGTGCCTGCGGGAGGAGATCCACCGCGACACCCTGGTCACGGGCGAGTACGAGATCGGCGCCCCACCGGGCTCCTCCACCGGACCCTCCGCCAACCTCAAGGTGCGGCCCCGGCCGGCCGGGGGGGCGGGGGTGGCCGGGGCGGGCGGCGCGGCCCCGCCTCCCCTCGCCGGCCGTGCGGGGCGGGGAAGGCAGGAAGGAAGGATGGAAGGAAGGAAGGGGTGACGTGTTCCACGCGTGACAGCGGCCCACGCGGGAGCCGGCAGCCGCCCGGGCCCGGCCTGCGCCGCGCCGCGGGACTCGCCCTGCGCGAGGGGCCACAGCCCGCCCAGGGGCTCCGGGTGCTGGCCAGCGACGGACCAGGGCAGCGTTTTAGCTTGAGCCAAATGCGAGCTTTTTCTCCCCAAAGATCGAGTTGCAGCGGCCCGTCCCGCCATCTGCCATGTAATCCGCGCACGATGCAGATTATCCGGCGCCTGGCGAGATGGGCCGCTGCGATGGAGCTGTACCGGGGCTGCTTACACCGTGTGGGCAGGAAAGAGTTGTGGTGACGTGGCCTTCCGAGGCCTCCCTCCATGCGTAGGGCCTGGCACAGCGGGATCCTGGCACAGTGGAACGGGGGCTGAGAAACCAGGTTTTGGTGCACAAAATGGCTATTCTCGTCTTGCTGTGTCGTGGCTTGCATGGATTTTAAGTGGGCAGATGTTTGCTGCAGGGAAGAAAATGATGCTGAAAGGTCTTCAGGAAGTACAGGGTTGGCAGAATGTACGTGAATAATACACCTATGTGACAAGCGGCTATCAAAACTTCAACAGCTTCACTTTAATTCAACAGCTTCACTTTAATTCTGTCCCTAGTCTGTTTTCCCTAGGCTTTCTTCAAATTCCCACTTAGCTGAATAAGGTCTTTTGCTACGTAGTCAATTCATAACAGCCTTCTGTTCCCTTTTTTATTTCTGTCTACATTCCCAAAGGTTTCAGTAGTAAGCATGCAAACAAACAGAGACAGAATAGTCTGCTCAACAGTTTCTGAACTTGGTGTTCTGGAGTACTGTAGGCCTCCTGAAATCACGTTGCTTTTCCAGCATCTGCCTACCAGTGCCTGAAGGCCCTGGGTTATTGGCATTTGTGCTTGGTTATGTCTGGAGAAGGCTTCTTCTGAAGTCCCGCTTTTTAAAAAATCTTGTTCTTCTGTTCTTGCATCATTTATATGCAAGAGGAAAGTTGTCTCGTGTATCGGCAGAGCCAAGCAGCATGAAGGCTTTAAAGTGTTGGTGTAGTATTTGCTGGGTAAGGCACATGTATTTCAGATGGAGTGCCATGTTCCCATCTGTCTCTTACTGCTTTGTAACCAAGCCTCCTGGTTCTCAGGTTGCCCACTCTTAGATCAGTTGACCCCAAGGTCTCTTCCAAAACTCACTTTTATGACACAGAACTTATCTAGGGAGGTGATGGTGAATCCCGTGTTTGGGTCTTAATTGGCTTTGCTGGTGAAGCTGGTATCTGGGTAGTACTGCTTATAGAAATTCTTTTTTGTTTGAACTATAAAATAATTTAAAGAAGCCTTGTATAGTTTGAAAAGCTACGAAGGAGAGAAAATAATGAATGCAATTCTTGCTTTCCTTCTTACTGGTCAGATATGCTGTGTCCTCCCAATATGATGGGCTTGTTCTAAGTGCTGAAATCCCTCTGCTAGGTGCCTGCTTTCTCTGTGATCTGTGTGGGAAAGGTCAGTTCAGGACATCACCTTTGCAGGTACTCTCTGTTCTGCACTGGATGGTCTGCTTTGGCCCCTTGGGTTGGGCCACCGAACAGAGCAGGGAGGAGGCTGGTCCTTAATTCTGTCCGGGCTCAGTTCGGCTCCTGCCGGTGAGCTGCGGTGTGTGTGTGTGATCGCGCAGCGCTAACAGTGGCACCCTCTGTTTCGGAGGAAGCCGTGGGCTGTGCCAGCTGGCTGCTGCTGCGGGGGGGCGTCGGGCGCTGAGCTCTCGCTTGGCAGCCACGTGCCTCTGGCCCATTGTCGAGCCCGACGGTATCGGGCTGTTTGTCAAGGGCAAACAATGCCCTGTCTGTAGGGGATTGCCTTACCGTAAATAACGTTAGAATAGCATGAAAAAATCCCTTTCAGGTCGACTCCCCCACAAGCGTTCTGGCTGGGCTATTAGCAGCTTCTCCCGCCCTCGCACACCCGGCTGAATGGGCACTGTATTTGGCTGGTTTGGGTAATGCTATTCAGTTTCATGAAAGCGGATAGCAGAGCTTTTACCCTCCAGAATGCTGTTCATGAGCTGCAAAGGGCAAAAATTGATCGAGCTGCATAAAGAGTAGCTCTGGTGCCTACCAAGCCGTGGGGAAATAGTGCTCAAAATAATAGGGGCGTCTGAGAGCTATGTTGTTCTGACTGCTTGTTGTGATGGAGAAACGGGTGTGCAGAATGTACGGTGTCACGCTGGTGAGGCATCTTGGTTAATCGGGACTGCTCCACTCAACAGCATGTGCCATGTGGTGGCCAGATCACAGGCTTTTACACAGTGTTGGCATGGTCAGACACACAGTCCTCTACTGCAGATGGACCTGCTCGCTTGGGCCTAGTGCTTCCCAGTGCCTCCCAGTGCCTGGTGGCTTTCCAGGCAGGAGGTGGCTGGTGGCTTGTGGCAAGGGGCTGGCAGCGCAGCTGCCTGTGCCTGGCTGCGCAGGCGTGCTTTCATCTGCTTGCCGCTTGAAAACAGGTACAGCTCTGAGCAGGAGCTGCTGCACCGACAACAGTGCTCCTCATTGTTCTCAGAAGCTGACAGCATATGGTG